>CM073484.1:12500-10012500 GCA_037074505.1 Albizia julibrissin
AAACCCTAAACCCTAAACCCTAAACCCTAAACCCTAAACCCTAAACCCTAAACCCTAAACCCTAAACCCTAAACCCTAAACCCTAAACCCTAAACCCTAAACCCTAAACCCTAAACCCTAAACCCTAAACCCTAAACCCTAAACCCTAAACCCTAAACCCTAAACCCTAAACCCTAAACCCTAAACCCTAAACCCTAAACCCTAAACCCTAAACCCTAAACCCTAAACCCTAAACCCTAAACCCTAAACCCTAAACCCTAAACCCTAAACCCTAAACCCTAAACCCTAAACCCTAAACCCTAAACCCTAAACCCTAAACCCTAAACCCTAAACCCTAAACCCTAAACCCTAAACCCTAAACCCTAAACCCTAAACCCTAAACCCTAAACCCTAAACCCTAAACCCTAAACCCTAAACCCTAAACCCTAAACCCTAAACCCTAAACCCTAAACCCTAAACCCTAAACCCTAAACCCTAAACCCTAAACCCTAAACCCTAAACCCTAAACCCTAAACCCTAAACCCTAAACCCTAAACCCTAAACCCTAAACCCTAAACCCTAAACCCTAAACCCTAAACCCTAAACCCTAAACCCTAAACCCTAAACCCTAAACCCTAAACCCTAAACCCTAAACCCTAAACCCTAAACCCTAAACCCTAAACCCTAAACCCTAAACCCTAAACCCTAAACCCTAAACCCTAAACCCTAAACCCTAAACCCTAAACCCTAAACCCTAAACCCTAAACCCTAAACCCTAAACCCTAAACCCTAAACCCTAAACCCTAAACCCTAAACCCTAAACCCTAAACCCTAAACCCTAAACCCTAAACCCTAAACCCTAAACCCTAAACCCTAAACCCTAAACCCTAAACCCTAAACCCTAAACCCTAAACCCTAAACCCTAAACCCTAAACCCTAAACCCTAAACCCTAAACCCTAAACCCTAAACCCTAAACCCTAAACCCTAAACCCTAAACCCTAAACCCTAAACCCTAAACCCTAAACCCTAAACCCTAAACCCTAAACCCTAAACCCTAAACCCTAAACCCTAAACCCTAAACCCTAAACCCTAAACCCTAAACCCTAAACCCTAAACCCTAAACCCTAAACCCTAAACCCTAAACCCTAAACCCTAAACCCTAAACCCTAAACCCTAAACCCTAAACCCTAAACCCTAAACCCTAAACCCTAAACCCTAAACCCTAAACCCTAAACCCTAAACCCTAAACCCTAAACCCTAAACCCTAAACCCTAAACCCTAAACCCTAAACCCTAAACCCTAAACCCTAAACCCTAAACCCTAAACCCTAAACCCTAAACCCTAAACCCTAAACCCTAAACCCTAAACCCTAAACCCTAAACCCTAAACCCTAAACCCTAAACCCTAAACCCTAAACCCTAAACCCTAAACCCTAAACCCTAAACCCTAAACCCTAAACCCTAAACCCTAAACCCTAAACCCTAAACCCTAAACCCTAAACCCTAAACCCTAAACCCTAAACCCTAAACCCTAAACCCTAAACCCTAAACCCTAAACCCTAAACCCTAAACCCTAAACCCTAAACCCTAAACCCTAAACCCTAAACCCTAAACCCTAAACCCTAAACCCTAAACCCTAAACCCTAAACCCTAAACCCTAAACCCTAAACCCTAAACCCTAAACCCTAAACCCTAAACCCTAAACCCTAAACCCTAAACCCTAAACCCTAAACCCTAAACCCTAAACCCTAAACCCTAAACCCTAAACCCTAAACCCTAAACCCTAAACCCTAAACCCTAAACCCTAAACCCTAAACCCTAAACCCTAAACCCTAAACCCTAAACCCTAAACCCTAAACCCTAAACCCTAAACCCTAAACCCTAAACCCTAAACCCTAAACCCTAAACCCTAAACCCTAAACCCTAAACCCTAAACCCTAAACCCTAAACCCTAAACCCTAAACCCTAAACCCTAAACCCTAAACCCTAAACCCTAAACCCTAAACCCTAAACCCTAAACCCTAAACCCTAAACCCTAAACCCTAAACCCTAAACCCTAAACCCTAAACCCTAAACCCTAAACCCTAAACCCTAAACCCTAAACCCTAAACCCTAAACCCTAAACCCTAAACCCTAAACCCTAAACCCTAAACCCTAAACCCTAAACCCTAAACCCTAAACCCTAAACCCTAAACCCTAAACCCTAAACCCTAAACCCTAAACCCTAAACCCTAAACCCTAAACCCTAAACCCTAAACCCTAAACCCTAAACCCTAAACCCTAAACCCTAAACCCTAAACCCTAAACCCTAAACCCTAAACCCTAAACCCTAAACCCTAAACCCTAAACCCTAAACCCTAAACCCTAAACCCTAAACCCTAAACCCTAAACCCTAAACCCTAAACCCTAAACCCTAAACCCTAAACCCTAAACCCTAAACCCTAAACCCTAAACCCTAAACCCTAAACCCTAAACCCTAAACCCTAAACCCTAAACCCTAAACCCTAAACCCTAAACCCTAAACCCTAAACCCTAAACCCTAAACCCTAAACCCTAAACCCTAAACCCTAAACCCTAAACCCTAAACCCTAAACCCTAAACCCTAAACCCTAAACCCTAAACCCTAAACCCTAAACCCTAAACCCTAAACCCTAAACCCTTGGAAAACCCTAAACCCTAAACCCTAAACCCTTGGAAAACCCTAAACCCTAAACCCTAAACCCTAAACCCTTGGAAAACCCTAAACCCTAAACCCTAAACCCTTGGAAAACCCTAAACCCTAAACCCTAAACCCTTGGAAAACCCTAAACCCTAAACCCTAAACCCTAAACCCTAAACCCTAAACCCTAAACCCTAAACCCTAAACCCTAAACCCTAAACCCTAAACCCTAAACCCTAAACCCTAAACCCTAAACCCTAAAACCCTAAAACCCTAAAACCCTAAACCCTAAACCCTAAACCCGACCCCCGACCCCAAACCCCAAACCCCAAACCCCAAACCCCAAACCCTAAAACCCTAAAAGAAAAGGAAACCCCGAACCCCGAACCCCGTACCCCGAACCCGGAACCCCGTACCCCGAACCCGGAACCCGGAACCCCGGAACCCCAGAACCCCGGATCCCCGAACCCCGAACGCCGAACCCGGAACCCAGAACCCCGGAACTCGGAACCCAGAACCCGGAACCCCGAAACCCGGCACCCCGAAACCCCGTCACCCGCCACCCCGGACCCCGGAACCCAGAACCCGGAACCAGGAACCCTGAACCCTCAACCCTCAACCCTCAACCCTCAAACCCAAAACCCAAAACCCAAACCCAAAACCCCAAACCCAAAACCCCAAACCCCAAACCCCAAAACCCAAAACCCCAAAAACCCCAACCCCAAAACCCTAAACCTTAAAACCCCGAACCCAAAAAACCTTAAAACCCCGAACCTAAAAACCCTCAAAACCCCGAACCCAAAAACCCTCAAAACCCCGAACCCAAAACCCTGAACCCCTAACCCCCAAACCCCGAACCCCAAACCCCCGAACCCTAAACCACGAACACAAACCAGAAACCCCAAACCCCAAACCCTAAGTCGCAGAGCCGCGCGACGGAGAGATTGATAGATGGAGACCGAGAGACGAAGACCCGGAGAGCTGAGATAGAGAGCCTAGCGACGGAGAGATCGAGAGACGAACACCGAGAGGCCACCAGACCGCAAGACGAAGAACACAAAGTGGAGAAACCAGAGACGGAAAGACCGAGAGCCGAGCGGCGGAGGACCGTTGCCGCCCTTGATGACGGAGGACTGAGACAATGGCGAAGACAAGACCGAGGGCAAAACCGCGAAAGGGGAATGCCAGAATGGCCGAGAGTAACAGTGGAGAGTGGAGCTAGAACTAGGGATTCAAATTCAATTAGGGTCTGGTGGTTGAAGTCTGCGAGGTCTGCGGGGATTTGGGCATCATCGCATCAGGCATCTCATCTCATTTGACATATTAAAAAAATTTATACAAATATTAAATAAAGAACCTTTGGGTCACACCGGACTAGACTGAAGGGTTTGCACCCATGACCCGATGTCCGGTCCAACCCTATCAGACCATTCTGGTCTGGTCTGTTCAATTTGTCTCGGACCATTTTTTCTTCCCAGACCGAGTCGGGTCAAACTACCCAGACCACCGGATTTTTTGGACAACCCTTATTGCAGAAAATGTGTTGCGGAACCCTAAAAACCGTTTTGGTTCTCTAACAAATCATTCATTACATCGGAATCCCACATTCTTTTGGGCAGTTTGGGGTTTTTTTTTTCCCGGGGGTAGTTAATAATATAATCGCATGACACATCCAACCACACTTTAAAATGACAGTTAAAAAACATTAATTCATTTTTCCCCTTGCCAAACTTCAATTCCTCGACGCTACAAAACTTGAAACATGATCACAGGAAACTACTTTTCAGGCATTAACTACCCTTCCAAAGAAAGTGCAACCCCACAAAATAACATCTTCCACATCTAGACTACCACTCATTGAAAATTTTCCAGGATGAGTTATTCACATCTAAATCTGAGAGTTACTCAGAAAAGCAACCACGCATCTAGCACTTTGAAACAATCTATCCACTTTTTGCCAAACCAGGCATTGAACGTCTAAAAGCTTCCTCGCCTTATCTTGCAATTGTGACTGCTGTCGAATTGTCTCACCGTGTATCTGAGATACAGAAAAAAATCCCTTGTCAACATTTAAAAAAAAAAAAACGAGCACACTGGTGTGTAAGTAAAGAATCTTCTACACCTTTGAATAAACCTGCGTCGTCAAACTGGCTAAACACAGATAGGAAAAACTATTTTACCTTTAAAAATAACCTTATTACAGCTTGTAGAAACTCAAAATTATTTTTGCAGGAGAGCTCATGAATAAAATAATCCAGAAGTTGTTCAATCGAAACCAACTCTGGTTTCTTATATTCTCGCTGATCGTCGTCGTCAATGATCTGAAGCATTCTAAGTTCCATATCCAAATTTGATGGAGATAATCCTTTGATATAATCAGTAAAAGATGCATCTACAAATGAAATCAAAAATATTACAGTTATGCTTTGAATTATCACTTTGAAAAGAATAAACAAAACTGTGTAGATAAAACTAATAAATAACAATAAGCAGATAAAATCATATTGTAAAAGTTCTTACAATTGTCCCCTTCAGCTGAGGATTTAAGAAGATAGAGAAATCGGGATGGTGGCATGTCTACTTTTTTAAATATTTCTCCTTCATGGCTTGTTTCATCTTTCTCCTTTTCCAGTAACTTGCTAGGCTCAAACAATATTTCCCCAGAAATAGTTGGAACTGTGGCCAAAAAGAATGGAGCCTTTTCAGGCTTTTTTGGAGGTTCAATAGGTTTATTTCGGGCCTGCAAATTAGAGTCGGTGGTCCAGAAAAGCATAACATATTAAAGGTTATTTATGATTATATCAGCAAAAAGACATACACTATACACAGCATGAGAAGAAATGTAGCAAAGAAAATTAGAAGACCTTTATAATGTCTAGACTAATCAAGCTTTGCCACTGGCTCTTAGGCAGCAATGAGAGGGTAACCAGATCAGGGATATGCTTATCTTGAGCAGCAAAACCTGGAACATCCTTGTGTTCAGAAGCTTTTGCCAGCTTATCAGAATGTTCAACTTCAGAATCATTTGAAGATGAGATAGATGGTAGCTTGATGCTCACAACATGCTTTCCACTTACAAAGGAATCAACATTTGGAGCACTGGAGAACATCGCCTGATTTACCCTAATAAATAAAATTATTAAGGTGTTAACTCCATTCTTAGATTAACCACCAGACTAATTCCATTCAAATTGTCATTTATTTATTTGTTGGATTTCTAAATCATCAATAGCGGTTCATTCAAGACGCAACTGTCTTGCCGAATATTCAGGATTGTCTATACCTTTCTGAAGTTTTGCAAACAAAACCAGTCTCTTGTTTGTTTCCTACAAAATAACATGATATTGAAACTTGTAGTACAAGTAAAATTTTGTCCCAGGAATAATTACCATAACTTGTCTCCATAAAATATTTTGGCATTTCACTGTTTTCAAAATGACTTCCACCAAGCAAAAGAAAATCAGCTTCCTCACTATTTTACAATTAAGACAAGAAACATACCCACAAGTTTCACCAAAATCTTTCACACATGAGAAACGTTATCCTCAAACTTGCTGAGTAAGGTAAAAAGTAAATGTGGAGACTCACCACAGGTATACCCCATTCTTATCAGCATGGGTAGTTGCTAATATATCCATGTTTGGGGACAGTGACAATGCAGTGATAGGCACATCAACAAGTATTGCATCTATCTGTCTTGCTAAGATCACATCCCAAATTCGAAGGCTTCCATCCATACTAGACGATACAAGCCATTTTCCATCCTCACTGAAGGACAAGTCTGTTATACGATCTGTGTGACCTTCAAATTTACGAACAAGTTTAAGATTCACAACATCAACCAATTGTATAGTGTAATCATCGACAACGGCAGCCAAAAGACCTGAAAACAAAGGGAAAAAAAAACATTGATTACCTCATAACCTAAGACCAGAAGTTATGAAGAATACACATACACAACATGAGCTAGAGCAAGTCATAAGCAGAAGCTACCATTATGACGATGGTAATTGATCTTGACAACGGGACGCCCAATCCCCCATCTAGATTTTAATTGACGTCCCTTGAAGTCCCAAACCTGCAAGACAACCAATTAGAAATGGAAGTTTCCATATAAAGTAGCAGATGCTGCTTTTCATTAGCTCTACTTTTTTTCTTTTCTTTTTTTTAAATAGATAAAGAGAAACATGAAACAAAAGATGACAAGTCGTCCTCCCAAACCAATAGGGGGAAAATAAATGAAAAGGAGAAAAAAAGGACTAAAAACCGAAGAGCTTTCCATTCCCTTGCAATAACCATATGGATTACTGTCCTAAATAAGCCAACTGCTGGGGCCGATGGGGAGGCCATAACAGGGGGGGAACAATGAAACACTCTCCCAAATATGAGATGGGAGAAATTTTGATTAAAATATCAGCATTTCACGTTAACCAACGATGCATAGTCCTGCAAACAACACAATAATATGAAACTGTATGCTCCTATCTCCACCCAAAAGAAATAACCTTAACAGTTGGGGAAAAATAAAGTGCGCATCAGCAGCAAAAACCTAGCTTTCACCAAAAAAAAACAAAACAAAACAAATCTGCCACTCCACTTCATAATGTAGAAAAAGATGACCCATCTCTGAACAACTATAGCAAGTCACACAAACATATAGTGGAGCAGCAATATCAAAGGGTGCCTATGAATAATAAGTCACCCAATTTGGCCCAATAAGCCCGTGTGAAATTCCCCTCCCTCCTTTTATTCAAGGTTCTAAACTAGGGTACACGTGGTGAAAGAGCTTAGTCCGTTAAACAAACAATCAAATGAAACTAATTACATTTGTGTCCCATATCAAATGTAGGTTATTTTAGCATGAAATAGGAACCCCAGATGACCGATCTGAACAAGCTGCAAATATACAATCACCAATACTAACCTTTATATCTCCATGATATCCAGCACTTATCATGAGGGTATTTGTTGAGTCACAAGCAACTCCAACTACTTCACCATCATGAGCACAATCTTTTGGTTCTAATATGTCAATGTAAGAACCCCGGCTGATTCCTGATTGAAGGTTAAACCTTTCAATCCAACCACATGCTGTCCCTAGCAAGGCAAAATTGCCACAAGCACTGATGGCACAAACCTGGAATCATATGAAAGCCATTATCAACAACAGTTGACTATTGTTCATCAAAATTACCATAACATCCAACAAGAGATGCAACATACACTCTAATCATAATAATAGAGCCACTGTTCTCAACATCCGACAGTGTGCAATATACTACTTTATCATAACATAATGATCCTAATGCAACACGCTACATAATCTGGTAGGAGGCTGCTAATTAGCAATACATTTCACTCATTTCTATTTTCAAAGCAACAATTCTCCCCCCCCCCCCAACCCGAGAAAAGCAACAGAGTGCTAATCAGCTGCTATCCCAAATACTTAAGGTCATATGAGAAGGCTAAAAAATGGTTTAGAATTATGATAGAGATTTCTTACAAAATCTCTGACACACAGAGACACGGGTCAGGCCCTTAGGCTGAAATCAATTCAATGGGAAGAATTAGATGAATGAGCTCTCGAGTATCAAACCTCTGAACATTTAGTTACCGGGGTTCAAATACCTTGTCAGATACAGAGGCAAGTGAAAATTTTAAGCTTTTCATAGAAGGCCAGGGATGGTTTTGATATGTACCTCTAACATACACTTTCCCTCTGTTGGTAGTGGGCCTGCCGTCACCTTATGGGACCTTCAAATCGTTACCCTAATATTCCTTTTATGAATATGATTAGTATCTCCTAGAATCATGTCAGCTTTTATTGCTTATCATTTTGATTTATTGTTTCCAAGATTATGCGAGCATTCTAGGTGATTAGATCAGATTTGATGCACTCTACTTCTCTATATATGTAACCATCAACCTAATAATAATGAGAGCTGTTATTCATAAAATCTTTCACCCTCTAACACAGGAAATCAAATTTGACTTAGTAAGATGCTAACCTTTACGGGTGATGGATTTTGGGGGCATGGAACCAATATGTGCTCACCAAGAACAAAGTTTTGGAGTCTCCACACATATGCTTGAGCAGTATCCATATGGCAAGTGACCACATTGCACCAGTCCCGTTCCCTAATCTCAGCTTCAATAAGCAATTCACACAAGAAAAGAACATTAAGCATTTGGAAGCCTTCACTAGAAGACCACTACAAATAATATTTTTTATGAACAAATGAATTGGATCACCCAATTTTTGAGTAACAACATTAGTTCGTCATATTTCTTACCAATTTTGAACATCCAAGGGATCTACAAATTCAAAAAGCCTTAATGCTAGATCATATTCAAGGGCACTAATATTACTGTTGCAATCGCATAGACTTTTTTTAACAAATCTTGAATATTTTCCAGCTTTGATCCCATTTATCACAAATCAAATCTCTCCCCCATAAATCCAGGTTTTCTTCCTAGTTTAAGTCCAGAAGTGATGACAAGGCCACCCTCAAAAATATCGGATAATTTCCATTGGTAATTTAAATTGTTAGAAGTTAGAACCAAATGTATTTTATCTCTCTGTTTCTTTCCATATTTGCAGCTCACCTGCAGGTCAGCTTAAGTTCCGTTACAGGATATTTTTTCCATTGTCTATCACTCTCCTGCATCAAGCAGAATTCTAATTCTAATTTATTTAACAAAATAAATTTATTACAGAAATTTATTTAACAAAATAAATTTATTCTAATTCCATTGAGTTTTCAGTTTTGCACCTGAACTATTGTTTCCTAATTTTCTTTTCAACTGTGGCTTAGTAATTTATTACAGAGATTCTTTTCTTTTCTTGTTTTCTTTTCAAGTATCAGAAGAAATTTAATCAGTAAGAAAAGAGGAAGAATGCAAGAGAATAGAATCACACAACAACCTGGTCAAGATCAACAAAAAATTAAAACTCGATATTACAAAATGCAACAAAGCCACACGATATATTTATGTATGTTCTGACTTCTGACTAGATAAAATAATCATTGGAGACAGATATTATAGCAAAAAAAAGTATCCTAAACAAGGTTATCAAATCGGAATACGAATCGTGAATCAGAAAGTCTATTTTTGGAATCGTGAATCGAAACGTATTGTGAATCGTAAGATTCATAACCAATTTCAATGATGATATTAATGTAACTTTTATACAAGAAAACGTCAAAGGCTTGGACATATTATCATTTTAAAGGCAAATAACACTTCAGGAAATAAGAAATAAAAAATAGGGTTTTGATTGGGATAAGTTAGAGGGAATAAGGGATAATCATAGAAGTAAGAAAAAATTCTTAAATAAATCTGGACAAAATCAGAAAATGAAAATGAAGAAAGGGGTTTTTTATATTGCAAAACTTTCATCTAAAATAGCAAGAATCGCAGGAATCGTGGCGATTCTGCGATTTCGGCTTGTATCGTTCCTAGAATCGCAAGATACATACATAAGTAAGATACATCAACAGATTCGTATCATTTCCACCTGTTTTTGAATCGAATCGTAAGATACGACTCGAGATTCATGGGATTCTGATAACCATGATCCTAAATTCTCAAAATGCAACAACTGCCTCAAACTAAAGCTAAGTAACTTGAAGTCACCACATGAATCAGCCACCATTCAATACTTTATAATCCTATATACCCATCACCATTCATTCTTCACCCAAAGTATACAATATGGAACTTTCATGAGATTTTTTCATGAATGAATTGATATCCAGAACAACAGCACCAAAATCAAAGAACTTCAAGCATAAGGAAGCAACTAGCATCAAGAAAAATCTCGTCAGATATTTTACCACAATCAAATGCAATCACAGGCTTCAATTTAATCTCTTCCTCCTGTAGAAAAACATTTATGGAGAACAGAGATAAGTAGCCATATTGAAAACAAGCATGTAAAATAGCAGAAGATACCGATTCAAACATCAAATTAGAAGGAATTAATTCGGTAGTAAATAATAATTGCACAGCCCAATGTGGCTTGGTTTGGCCTGAGTTTTCATCTTTAATTTTAAAATTTTTTATCAAGCCTTTTTAAATAACAAGGCATGCCTGGCCTGGCCCAATAGTGGCTTGGTTTGGCCAGAGTTTTCATCCAGCCAAGCATCATGCAAGGATAATACCTAACCTAGCCTGACTCATACACAGCCCACTATCTGGGGTCATTACCGCTAGACACGTTAACTCCAATCATCAGCTAAGGCCCTGCATTTTCTATATTTGCGAGAAGTTTAGCACACATGACTTGCATACCCCAACTTGGGGAGTGTTGATTATTGATTTTGGTACAGGTTATAATTTACTGTAAATGCCTTGGGAAATTAGGATTTAGTGAGAGACATCCAAGCATAGAATCAACATGCAAGTACAATGAACAAATGCCAAAAAAACAGACAGAGATCATCAAAACCTGGAACGTTTAAACCATTCAAAAGTCTTCAAATAAATTCATCAGTTTTAATCCCTTCAAAAATATATCAAAATCTATACAAAAACATAAATCCATGGAATTCTCAAATCAAAATTTGCGTTCTTTAAGTCAAAGCATGATTAGCAATTTGGTTGGCTTTAATAGGGGGGAATAGGAAAAACAGTTTAGAAAGTTACCAACAGCGAAGCAGCATGCCTCCTCAATGAAAGCCAAAGGTTCAAAAGCCAAACTAATCAAGATTTAACAAAAAATTGAGAACGAACAACGAAGCATACCTTCAACTTCAATTTCTTAGCACGTTTAGATACATGTCGTTGAGAAAGCTCCCTGCTTTGTTGATCCTGTAAACAACAATTGAGGGTAAGGAAAATTTGAAATTAAAAAAAAAATTGTCATAAAAGTTAGCTTCCGTTTGTGATAATATTTTCCCATAGAAGGGTCCTTTAGCTCAACACGTGAAACAAACAATTATCTGCCTTTCATGAAGAAATCGAACTACAAAGTTAACAAAAAGGTTATCAAATTGGGATATGAGTTGTGAATCGGAATGTATCGTGAAAATTATTAAAAATGACACAATTTTCACACGAGAACTTCATAAGTTTGTAGATATTAGAATTAAAAGGCAAATAACCCTTCATGTTTCATAAAGCTAAAATTTAAACAGTTAATCAGTAAATATCAAAATGACAAATCATGACAAACGGTCCTCTAGAGTTGAAAACAAAATAGCCGCAGCACAGAATAAAATAACATATGCCACACAGAATGTGTGTGTGAGTGTTACGTGAGGGAAAGATCAATAAAAAAATAGGGTTTTGAGCACTTTCCTATGTTATTTGGATAAGAAAAAATAAAAGGGGTTTTTAATGCGGCACAGGACACACACACACATATGTTATGCAAGGGAAAGATCAATAAAAAGATAGGGTTTGAGACACAGATTATGCGGCACTTTCCTAACAGATTTGGCCTGGATAAAAAAAAAAAACTAAACAGAGGGGGTTTAAAGCTGGATCGTGCAGGATCCAACGGCTTCTGCATAATTGCAAAATTCACCAGAGACTCGTAATTCTTGCAATTCTGGGAAGAATCGATACAGCACCGATTCAAGGCAAATAACAATACAGCTGCACAATGTGAATCTCTTACATATATATTCGATCCAATACATGTGATATGTATCCTGATCAGGGCGATTCTGATAACCACAGTTAACAATATCTCACTATGAATATTAGCTGGGTAGCTTCAGCAAAGATTAAGCACGTGGTCTTTCCACTGTTTAGTTTTGATATAGGATTTTCCCAGCTTAATGGTATTGCATTTAGTATGCATTTAACACCAATAGGGAAGTCTTTCTCATCTAAAATTGCAAATTGAGGTGTTTGAATTTGCACCGATACAATCCATAAATTTGACATGAGTTAACTGAATGGAGTTCTTCCATTCTACCCATCACTGGAATAATCTGTTTCCAATGATGTAGGAACACCTTGTATTTGTCCACATTCGAAAATAAGTATTTCATTTTTCACCACTAGACTGTATTTCATTTTTCACCACTAGACTATATGAACAATTGACTTGATACAACCCGAATTGTTGCTAAGAAAGGGTTTAAACAAGTGAAGTGATTGAAAGATAGAAAAAGCAAGCTCCTTGAGGAAATCCACGATCAAGCTCTATTTGCATAGCAAGGACCAAGTACGGGCAATATGCTCAAAGTCAAAGAAATCTAATGAAGTATCCAATCAGTTACAACAACACAGGTATGACACTTCTAACCAAGTCAAGCATAAACTGTGTTGTCACATCAATAAACTGTGTTGTCATCAATAAACTGATGACTTAACCCGATAGAAACCAGCGACCTCTGCTGGTTTATTCTAGGAAAATACTTGGGGAAAGGAGTTAACTTAAATGTTGGTCAATTCTAGCTTATTAAGGGAATAGTTATCTTCAGTTATTTTGTGTCCTATCACATCAGCCTATTTATGTATGGGTGCATCAGATTAAATGATCATGAGAAGTATTATTCAGTAAACAATTTCCCTCATCTCTGTAGAATTTCAGATTCAGGTTCTAGAATTCTTCTCCCACTTCTTCTCACTTTTTTCTTCTTCTCCTTTCTATTCCTACAAACATTTTTCTGGCACTATCATAACCATGGAATATCCATAACAACAAATTTAAAATGCACCATGGAATATGTTTATTGGATATCCATGATCACCCTCACAAAATATTATATGGAAGACAGTATAAATATGTAATAGTCAGTTCATAGCTTAAGCGAAGTTCGCTTATCAAGAGAAAGCAAAAGAAAACCCAAAAAAAAAATGTTCAATTTTGAAAGATAACAAACCTGAACTACAGAGAAGAGACGAAAGGCACGATCCTGACCAGCAGAGAGAATATGTCTCCCATTGGCATAAAACCTGCCATATATGATTTACATAAAGCGTGATTTCAGTGATGGCACATCACACACAAAAGCAGAAGGAAAAGCTTGATAACCAATGAGTTGAACTCAATCAGAGAAATTTGAAAGATCCATGCAATACTGGTGAACATGACACAGATCATCAAAAATGATAATGATCTTTTATAGGTAAGAAAATTCACCATAGATATTTGGACATGATGAAGACTCAGAATTATTAAAACTGCCAAAGCAAAGATGGCAGTTTTTATAAACTACTGGATGTTTGGAACATTGATTTTGACAATTAGAATTTATGTTTTGAGGCCCGCTTGCTAGCCAACTGAGTTCACACTGCAACAGTTTTGTATTGTAACTTGTAAAGGCCCGTCGTCTGCAACTTGCCGGCTGTGGAGGTTTTTGAAGGAGGATTTGCATCGTCCTCGGCGATGGTGGTCTAGGCGTAGGGTGAGTTGTGCTGGAGCGGCAATGATGTGAAAAGCAGAGGGAACACAAGCAACTTCAAGGGTGGTCGAGCATGATGGTGATGATAGAAAATACAGAGGGGGTAAGGTCGGAAATGGGTACATGGAATTGCAAATCTAAGCCTTTTTGGTGGAAGACAATTTGATAGAATTGGGGAGATTTGGCTTCCACATGAAATTGAAAAAATTTTCAATTCTATCATACCAAACAAACCTAAGCATGGAATTGAGACCCAATTCCAATTCCACACCCCCCCAATTCCATCATACCAAACATGCCCTAAGAATTATCAATTCTTAGTTGCATTGTTGAAAATAAGAAATATGCAACTCTGCCGCAGTCTTATTACAAGTTGTTTGGTTCCTTACAATAGTTTTCTAGTAACATAACAAGGAGAATTATAATAACTACAATAATTAATAAAGAACATCTACCAGAGGAAAAACAGATGAATGATATGAAATGATGAAATCTTTAACTTATAGGTGCCTGAACAATGATAAATACGTTCAAAACTAAAATTAAAACAAAGGAATTATTATTACTTTATGCAGAGTGGTGGAGCACTATGCCCAGAGCGAAAACGCAGAAGACGAGGATCACCATCACTTGTGTCAAAAATCCACATCTAAGACAAAAGGAAAACCAAAAAAATAAGTCAGGCATACATAGAAATATATATACTCAGATTATTATTATTATTATTATATTGAAAATGCATATGGTACTTTTCTTTTCTTTTTGGCGCACATCGGCACAATTTATCAAGCAAAACTGACATCAGACCTGCCATCGCTTTGTAATAATGGCACTAGACGCTACATCATCCTTTTATGATTACAGAATAAAGCGAAATCCTAATTAGATCAATAGAAGACATTGCAATAAAACAAAAAAGGAAAGAAATCAAAGGCACATAATATAACATTAAAGGCAGAAATCCTGAGTTAGCACAGAAAAGGTAAAGATTCCATCAACACTTCTTTACAAGGTCAATCACATGATTGCATCGAATCTTGTCATTAAGTCATTAAAGTATTAAAAACATTATCAAAGTGATGAAACCCTAGAGCAGTTACAGAGGTTGTGCTAGAGGTATCCTGGGAGAAATTTGGGTAAACTAGATATGCAAAGACATTTATTGGTGCTACATGATTAAGTTTTGATCATTTTTTCCTTGAAGTTTGAATTCTAGAATTTTTTTTTTTTTTTGGGTAAAATAATTCTACTTTATTTGTTAGAACAGAAAACTTGTTAGAAATATCATTAAACAAGTAAATTTAAATCCACAAGAAAATGTTATGCTCACAAAGTTACAAGCTTCAATGGGCACGATAACCAGTAAACTGCAACAGAGTACAGACTACATATAGCCCAACATAAAGTCTAAGCTTGGTGTTGCAGGTATATTGATACCTAAAATAGCATATAACATAATGGATAGCTAAATTGTACGGTTCAAAGAAATAGTACAAGTCAATACAACAACAACAAAGCATTTATCCCACTAGGTGGGGTCGGCTAAGTACAAGTCAATAAAGCAAAATAAAACAGATTTGTAGTGGTTAGCATGAGGTTGCAGATATTTAAACTCACCTTCATCTATTGTTTTATTTTCAAAGCAAATTAAAAAAAATGTCTACAATTAAGCACAAGAAATTATAGCTGTCCACACAATATTTGTGAAGAGGTTCAGTGAAGATAAATCATCTTGTTTCGGAAACAAATAATGATTCCAATGTCTTCAAAACAGGTAATAAAAGTAATCTTACTTTAATAGAGTTGTCTTCAGAAGAACTCATCATCACTGGCTCATTAGGAAAAAAATATAATGAAGTGATTGATCCATCATGAGCCTCTTTTATGACAGATTGGAGCCTTTTCTTTTCCAGATTCCATATGCTTATGACACCGGATGAACCTCCCGAAGCTAGAAGAGGTTGCCCATCTAAAAGAAACAGAAAAAGCCAGTAAACAAATGTAACATTATTATATTTTTCTGAATGATTCAATATATTTTATTCACTATAGAGCAGTACATATATAGGGGTTCAGACGCTGGAATGATCCAATTACATTAAGGGGAATAATATCAGAATAATGGCCCTAATAAACAGTATGATTTGGGGCGATTTCTTAGGGATACAAATAAAGAATAATATAATTGATTATAATTTTTGCACCAACAGTCATATTCGATGATTTATGCCCCTAATTGAAGCTTTGATTTTTAACACTCCCCCTCAAGCTAGAGAATATATGTCTTAACATTCTTAGCTGTTTATGGAGTCCTTCAAATTGAACCCGAGCAAGTGGCTTTGTCATCATGTCTGCAGTTTGATTGGATGATGGGATGTACGATAGGTTAATTAAGCCAACTTTATGTGGGTGATGGCTAGGCTATTGACTCAACTACCATACCCTTCTAATTATTCTTAAGGGCTTATTCCAATAATATTTACAATTCATTAATTCATCAATACCCCCTCCCTCCAAAGAACCCTTGCCCTCAAGGGTCTTCAATTTTGAATGATGAATGCTGTTTCTGTAACTGAAACAATAAAATCCAGCTGACTTCTTCATCTGAGAGGCCTTTCCACTGCACTAAGACCTCTGTAACAAATTCTACCTCTTTTCCTCCCCGGACACAACTTCAAGGAGGATACATGAAATGTAGAATGTACCTTCAATCTGGTGGTAATCCCAACTTGTAATCAACTGAACCCACCTTCTGCAGAATTCCATAGAAATTCTCTATCTGTGAGACACCAGTCTGCCCTTTGCTTCATCCTGTTCACAGCCCTATGTAAGTGATGTTTGCCTATTATTAAGGATTCTTCCCTTGCTTTAAAAGACCTGTCAACTGCTTCTACAGAGGCATCTCTTGGTAAATAGGGTATATGAACAGGTGGCTTCTGTCCATACAAGAATTCATGAGGTGTTGCCTTTGTTGATGTGTGATAAGTAGATGTTATGCCACCATTCAGCCAAGGGTAGCCACTTACACCAATCTTTAGGCTTTTCACCGCACATACAATGCAAATAAGTCTCCAGGCACTGATTTAATACCTCAGATTGTCTATCAGTTTGAGGATGATATCAAGAGGTTAATTTCTGCGCTATCACCAGCACTCACAAATATTCTTTCCAGGAGTTGCTTATGAAGATGGGATCTCTATCACTTCTACATGGGTATCATGTAATTTGTAAATGTTGTCTAAGAAATGTTGAGCTAATGAAGAGGCTAAGAATGGATGTAAGGGGCAAAAAATGGACATATTTGCTCAATCTGTCCACAGCTACCCATGTTGTATATTTCCCATTAGATTTAGGCAAGAATTCAATGAAATTCATAGTATTACTTTCCCGTAGTTTACTAGGTATAGGAAGAGACTGCAAAAAACCTCAGTAAGCCACAACCTCATATTTTGGCCCCTTCAAAGTGATTAGGTGGGGCATGCTGCATGAGATCAAATTACCACCTGAGGATACATTCCGTTTTTCATGTTTCTTGCCTCAAGAAACATGTGAAGGCACTTAGTGACCACTACACTTTGGTCAATGATGAGGGTAGGTTAGCTTTGGAACTGGAGGAAATGTTACGGAAGAAGCTGGTGCAACAAAACAACATACCATTGACTCCAATATTTTAATCCATTTACACAGCCACGCAGTGTGCACAGAGCAAACTATTCTTTATCCATTGGGAAAAAAATTCAGGGCCTAAAGATGCCACTTGGGAGGGCTTTCCTTAAATCAAGAAATAATTCCCTCACTTTTCCACCACTGCTGATTTTTCAGGGGGTGTGATTTTTATGTGGCTTTAATAATTCTAAAAAGTTTTAGCATTTTCATATGGCTTAGGATACACTAAATTTATATGCGTATGCTGCAAAGAAGGGTATATTCTCTTTACACCTCTATATTAAGCATGCTGTCCAATAAATTGCTACTCAGTTTCACATTTTTGCATGAAAAGGGAATTAGGGTTCTCTCAATTAGACCTAAATCTAGTTACAACCAACTAGAATGAAGATAGGAGATGAACAAAAGATAGCATGTTCACTGTAATTTAATATTTTCTACAAATTAGTCCGACTTTTGTTTTACTTCATTTCAAATCACCATAAATTCTGAAAATGAAAACTTGTCTTCCCTGTAATCCATTTGCAAATCCTTTTCACAAGAAAAAGAATCAACAAAGATTTTCTTGTTGATAAAAGTAACTATCAAAACACAAAACAACCTTTCTCACACTTTCACAGTTCTTTTAAGATAGCAGCGTAGTCGCATGCAATGCTTACCATTGACAAATTAAAATAACAAAAAACAAAAAAAAAATCTAGCAATTACCAGTGCTAAAAGACAAGGCAGTCACAGAACCTCGCGTAGAGTGGGTAAATGTAACCAACTCTTCATCAAATCGAATGTTGTGAACATGAATCCTTCCATCCACACAACCAACAGCAACAACATCGAGAGCAGGGGAAGATACACAAGTCATGATTGGTGAATTCCATCCCTTAAACTCATATATTTTTTTCTTTGTGCTAATGTTCCAAAGCTGCATAGCGCCTTGCTCGCTCCCAATAAGAACCTATTTAAATGCTTCTGTGTTACACAAGATGAATGTATATCTAAATCACAAAAGTTTTAATTAAAAACTCCCTGAGGAAAGAGGTATTCACCTTGTTAAGGTAAGTATCTGGATGCATTATACAACTAACAACAAACTTATCATCTAACTTCATGTGCCCAAATGGAGCAAGGTTCTGATCAATTCCCTTAAAAGCCCATACGAACATGAGACCATGAGCATCAACACTAATGATATGCTCCCCAAACAATAGTAAGAAATTGACTTTAGCATTATGGTTGCTCCAAGTTGCAACCTGAAAGAGGCATGACATTAAATTTCATTCCAAAAAACACTAATTCTATTTCCTCCAAGCATTTCTTTTCTCCAGTTACTAACAACTTGATTAGAGATATTTTATTCCAAAGTTTCAAACTCAAGCTTCTGAAAATTCAAGAAAATTTTGCATAAAAAATTGTGCAACCTAGCATGCAGAACAAGAAAAATAAAAATAAAATACATATAATATACGTTTTAAAAAAGTGAAGTGATCAGTGGTAACTTTCAAAATACAACATTAACGACCTAACAATTTTTTCCTTTTATTTTATTTTTGCGTTGAGGGGGTTTTAGCAGTGCATCATGAGGAAAACCTGGTGCGCACGCTTGAAAACTGCAATGTCACTTCCATATGCGGCAAAAGTGAATTCACGATAGGAAGCAAGAGCTCTAATCTTCTTTGGGAGTTGAGGACCTTTCATAAAAATAGAAAATAAAACAAGATTGATCAATAAAATATGTTTAACTAAATTTAAAATTAATAAGGAAACGTATAAAACTCACCAATGAGAACCAAATTGAGCTTTGCACACTGCATCGAGAAAATGCCACATTGACAGTCAAGTTGTTTGAAAATTATAGCACAAATGAATGATATGATCAATACAAACAGATCAAATTAACATCAACCTATTCAAAATATTATGACCACTCTCGACATTACTATAACAATGAAATAATTAATACAACAAATAAAGAAATTATGTTACAAGCACATCGACATCAACACATTTAAAAGGTTTTGAGCAATAAAGAAATTACGTTATAAATCTGAAAGGCCTTCCCAACGCTGACAGTGACGAAAGTTTCAGTACCAAGTCTCTGAATGGACATAGGGACATTGCTCGTTATGTATCCAATTGCTCTGCAGGGCTCAAATATACCCATCTTTTGCTTCCGCAATAGTAGAAAAGAAGAAACCCTGAACAATAACAATAGGAAAATATGAACTTGATGGAATATGTATAATTTTTCAATATTCCAAAGCCCACTAGCAAAGAGAAATTTCATGTGTAACAGAGGGGGGAAAAATAAAGTAGCAGAGAATTTCACAATAACAAAAGAATACCCATAGACCAAAATACCCAGACCAGAACCATAGAAATTTCACGATGAAACAGAGAATAATCTCTACAACTTGCGGTAAACACATATAAGAGGAAGAGGAGAATACCTCGACTTAGTGGGCTAGAGACGCGACGCAGGAGAACACACACACGACACGTCGGCTGTGTCTGAGAGGGGAGAGATGAGAGCGTCGCCTATTGTGTCTGTGAGAGCGATGACGGCGACGGGGAGAGTAGAGCGAGAGAGTGCCGAGGACGGTTACGAGGGAGGAGATTTAAATGTAGGGAAAATAAGAGATACTCCCTCCGCATTTATCTCCCTAATATTAATAGCTGGTTTGAATTAGCTTATAGAAGTTTTATAAGTATTTATAAATCGTGATTCACAGAATATGAAGTAACCTTTATGGTTTACGAAGTTACTTTTATGATCTACGAGGTAAATATATAGAGGAGATTTATCTCGATTTAAGTAAATCGAGCTTATTTTATAAGCCCGATTATACATAGAGTTTCCAAACATGCCTTTAATATTGGATTAAGAAAGGGAAAATTCTAATAAAATACCAAATAAACTTCAATAACCTAAAAAAGCCTATTATAAGTTAGAAAAGATAAATAAGATTCTAGGGAGGAATCTGGGTTATCAAGTGTATGCTTAAAGTCCAAAATACCCTTAAAGTAAATAACACACAAGCAATTGAACCATATTCTCTATGGTTCAAAATTGTGCGATCCTGTGTCTCCTTTGCACAATCCAGTCGGCCGTCCATTACTTTAGGGTAAGAGGGTAGGAAAGAAGAGGGTATTTGATTGAGTCCCTTGATCGCTTTCTTGGTATGGGGGCACTATAGGTGGTAAGGCTGACTAACTTCGGAGAGTTACAAGGTGGGATCCATATTTCCTAAATATAAGAGCTATTGGACTTTTTTTTTAGAAATTAAAAAAAATAAATAAGTTACTTAATTACATCATGTATTATATATAATTATATTTTAGGGTTAAGGTATAAAAATACATATGAGATTTTTCTAAAAGTGCCTCCAATACCAAATGTTTTTTTGAGGGGCAAAAGTAACTATGAACTTATAAAATATATGCAAAAATGCACATTGACTGTTAGTTGACTGTTTGTTTAAAATTTTTAAGTGTTAATGAGTAAAAATTCACGAGATTTTTCTAAAAGTGTGCTAAACACAAATACTTTTTTTGAGGGACAAAAGAACTATGAATTTCCAAAATATGTGCGAAAATACATATTGACTATTTGTCTAAATTTTTTGATTAAAAATGGTGACATGGAGGATGACATTGTTGATTAAGAAACAACCTAGAATAATAATTTGCTGACTAGACAAGGGAAATTAATTTTCACATAACCATTTATCTCCACCTCATCGACTCATCACTTTATCTCCACCTAACCCTTCTTCTCGTCTCTCTCTCTCTCTCTTCCGAAGGAAGTGATGAGACGGAGATAAATGATCAGGTGGAAATTAATTTTCCTTATCCAATTAGCAAATTATTATTCTAAGTTGGAGAAATACTTATATACTCTAAGAGTACCACGTCATCTGAACTCTCTCTAATAAAAATATAACAACTCATCATTTTAATCCTAATTGGCTGATAACTCATCTGAAAAAAAATTCAAATTTTATTTTGTTTTTAAGAAAAAAAATCTTAATTTAAAAAAAATCTAAAATAAAATGATAAACTAATATTTTTTTCAAAAAACTAGATACAATTTCAATTTTTTCATGAGTCATTAGCCAACTAAGATTAAAATGATATGAGTTGTTATATTTTTACTAGACGAAGTTCAAATGATGTGATACTTCTAGAGTATATAAGTGTTTCTTTACAAGTTGTTTCTTAATCATCCACGTCATTCTCAATGTCACCATCCTTAGTCAAAAAAATTCAAACAGTCAACTAATACTCAAATGGAAGTTCACATTTACTTTTGGAAGTATATATTTGTACACTTATTTTGGAAGTTCACATTTACTTTTTCCCCTAAAAAAAGCATGTGTTAAGTTCACTTTTGGGAAAATCCCATGTATATTTTGCACCTTAACCTTTAAAAAATTTAAACAAATGGTCAACTAACAGTCAATGTGTATTTTTGCACATATTTTGTAAGTTCATAGTTACTTTACTTCTCCAAAAAGCATTTGGTGCTGGACAAATTAATTTGAAGAAAAAAGATAAATATAAATACTTTAAATTAGTTTAATTAACTTCATTAATCTATCTAAAAAAGTGAAATGAGTCACATATTTAGGATTGGGATAGTATAAATTAACTCGGGTTAACAACTTGAAAATAGTTAATTGTGTTGGGTGCTCGTAGAAAAATAGTTCACTATTAAATTTGCATCTAACCCTTTATAATATGTGTATATAAAGTGACGGTTCTAAGAAAAATATTAAAATATAAATATAAAAATAAAAATAGTTAACATATTAGAAATTTTTGAAAATACTTTCATTCAAATATATTTAATATATATTATAAACATTGGCATACAAAATATATAATATAAAGTATAAAAATTTTAAATTTTAAATTAAGAAAAATACTAAATAAAATTAAAATCAAGTTTTTAATTTTAAGAGAAAAATGAAAATCAAAGTTATAAAATAGTAAAAAAAGTTAACTTGAAAAATTTGGCAATGTTAAAATACATAACTAAATATAGTTAATGACTAAAAATGCATATAAATTAGAAATCATACAAATTAGTTAATGACCGGCACTTTTCTAATTGTGTCACAAAGATAATTTATTTGAGTTAAAGATATTGTAGTATAATTTGTCAACGATGACTTTTAATGTTAACTATTATTATCTATATCACCTAAATTTTTATTTTCAGCTTGCCCATAATTCACATCAGATTAAGAATTTCTCCTAATAAAATTATGTAGGATCATTTTTGTACAAACTATGCAAATTTGTATTGGATAGCTATATTTATGCATTTTTATTGATGCAATAATAGCTTAGCCTTGAGTGTATACATTTATTTTTATTAGCTTAATCTTGTCGATTTCTTTTCCCACTTCACGTAATTAATTGTCATTTATTGCCTATTCAAATTATTGGACTATTGCAGTTTTTTTTTTTTATCTTGGTTTACATGATTTCAATTATGGCCTCAGGAATAGTGTGATAAGCTAGCAATAAAAAGCTAGTTTTGCACCTTAATAAGCTCCATTATTTAGTTTGGGAAAAGCTACTTTTTCCTCATAAGTCCAATTAGCCTTTTATTCCACCAAATATAGCAATAATGCTTTTTCTAAAACTCTAAACCCCTATCTCTAAACCTTGAATCCAAACCCAAAACCATAATATGAATACCTAAACCCGAACACTAACCCCCTCACTCTATAACCTTATACCCTAAATCTTAAATAGTATTCCATGATAAAAGAGCATATAAAGTAGAAAACAAAGCCAATAAAGTCACACATGACAAAATAGTTATTATACAAGATAGTTGGTGTATTTCCTGATGAGGCAATCGGATTGTGTAACACTTTTAAATTAGTAATGACCTCCAAAAATTATGAAACTTTCAAAAATGAAAGTGGACATGATAGGATTTAATTTGATAGGTCATATGGAATTTTTGGAGTTGTATACAAGGAGATATGAATTTTTGAAATTTGCCCAACAAATTTGGCGTTTTTAGGGCAGACTTTAAAAATAATAATTATGGGAATGGTGTGCTTCCATTTGGCTTAAGGTTATATTTTTTATTAAAACTAGACTTAATAAGGGTAACATAGCCTTTGAATCCACCCAAATTGGGTATCTATACAATTAGATATGAATTTTAAGGTTTAGTGACAATTCTGCCAATTTTCTCAAGTATTGTGAAAATTACAAGGGCAAAATGGTTATTTTGAGAAAATAAATATAATATGTAAATTTTATTTAATAAATGAAGAAAGGGGGGGGACAGATGGAGCATTCAAAAATATTATATAATTAAACATGTAATGATATTATCACATGTGCAATAAAATAATTAAGAGCCAATAAGCTTGTAACATGTAGGCAACTCTAGATAATTCCAAAATGCTCTATCTTTGTCTACTTAAGAGGCCTTAGTCGGCCAAATAGAGAAGAAAAAGGAAGAAGAAGAGAGAGCCAAGAGGAAAAGAAGGAAGGAGGAAGAACAAAGATTCAAGAGTTGGTGTAAGGTAAGTATGTTGAAATCTCTGCTCAATCTTACTCTCTAACTTGTTAAACATCTTCCTTAACCTCTATCTCCTCTTAGGTTAGTTGTTTAGCAAACAAAATTTAGAGAAGAGGAAAGCAATTTTTTGCCAAGGGAAGAAGAAGAAGTGAGGTAAGTTGCCTAAATTCTGAAATTTTTACCGAAAACTGAGTTGTGACTGTATTCTGGCTGGTTATTGGACTATTTTTGGTGATTTTGTAAATTTGGGATGTCCAATTTTCTAAAGAGAAATGATGCCCAAATTTCTATTGATTATGTTAAAGTTGAGATTGGATGATTAAAGAAGCAAATATAAGTGAAAAGGAATGTGTTTTAAGGGGTAACACATGAAACTTCCATTTTTCCAATTTGTACCAGATGTATTGTCTTGTGTTTTTTAATGTCTTAACCTAGTCCAAACTTTATGAAATTTTACAGGATGAAAGTGCACATCCTGAGATTTTATTTGATAGGTATTATAAGCCATTTAAATAATTGGATTGAAAGATATGATTTTTCAAAATTTAACCATGAATCTTGAACAAATTCTATGGCAAACAAGATTGGACAAATTTTTTAAAAACTTGTGGATGTGTTTGGTGCCTTGTGATATTTTTCTATAAAACAGGACTGAAAGAGCTTTGCACAAAAACTGGAACCATTAAATTTGAAATTGTTTATATTTAGTTATGAATTTTCAAAGTTGACTGAAAAATGCTGGAAATTTCTGGAAAACTTGCGAAAATGACAATTTTGCCCCTAAAACTCTAATTAATGGCTGTCAAGGGTAATTTGGTCATTGGAGTTTGAATTTGTCCAAGCTAAAGTCAAAAATGGACTCTACATGAAATTGTGTAGGAATATCCTAGGGCATAACTTTGGAAAAGTACAATTATACCGGGTATAAAGGAAACTAGACCGGATTCCCTAAGGGCATTCTGGTAATTTTGCACATTGAGTAAAGATAACCAACTTATGAGATTAAAATAAGATATAAATTAGAAATAATTCATTTTTCAACTACTTTGGAATTTTAGGATTTGATAATTGCCCGAGTCGGACAAAAAATTTAAGTATCGGTATTAGTTAGGCATTGGAAAGGAGTTCAAATAGTAACTATATCTCTCATGTTCTATGTGAATGTTAATATGCATTATTTTGTCATGTTCTATACAATGTGTTGCTTGTGGAATTGATAATCGCTGGGTGTGGGTGATGAGTTAAACCACCCCATGGAACCTTTGGGGTACCATGTGGCCAGGTGGACCCAGTCGAGTGGCTTGATATGTACGGACATGTATAGGCCTACTCCAAGTTATGATGATTATGGACAGGTATATGCCTGCTCTAATTTGTAATATGTACGGACAAGTATAGACCTGCTCCAAGTTATTGTTGTGATCACATTATTGATGATGATTGTATAGATCAAGAACAGATGGTCATCATTTAGTTCTTGAACATTGTAAGACATGTGTTTGACATTTTGATTGCTATATCAAGATAAATGCTACATTGCATGTAGTACCGGTAATATGGACCAGGGCCCGTTAGCCCAGTAAAATAAACGGTCCCGGGCCTAAAAATCCAATCCCGTTTATTATTCGGGATAAACGGGCCGGCCTGTTTAACTATTTTTTTTAAAAAAAATTATGTTTTTCAGATATGTTAGATCCCAGTGTTTTTAGTTCTCAGTGATGTTGTGTTTAACAACTTCCTAATTTTTTTTATTTGGCATTTTTTTTCATATTATATTTATTTATTTTACTATTATTAAATTTAAAAAAGATGTCTTTATATGTTTTTGTAATGTGAGTAGATGAAAAAAAAAGAAAGTAAGAATGTAATTGGTTTCTTAGCACAAATGTATAAAAGAAAATAAGTGTTACATGAATGGATGAAAGAGAAAGGGACTGAAAATTTTTTAAAAAAAAAACAGACTGGTAAATGTCAGCCCGTTTATAAACGGGCTAAATGGGCCAGCTCGACGGGCTCGGACTGATCCGTTTTCCCAGCACTAATTGCATGTTTACTTTTCACATATTATATGATTGATTGTCTGTTACTATTGAGATTCGTATGAATCTTACCATTTTCCATAAATTCAAAATTTACTCGGCTAGAGGAAATGACTCAAAGGGCAAAGCAGCAGATACCGGTAGATGAAGGTCTGGTGCTGATTCAAGGAATTCTTGTTGGTTATCTATGAGTCCTTCTTTGTATTGGATATGTACTGTATCATGTACAAACCCTGTGAGAATTTTTTATCATGTAATCAATAATTTTATACCAGTATATTATACTATTTCTGTAAGCTCATTAAATTACGCATTAATACTCTAATAAATGTCAAAATATTAAGCGGTTTGACATTAATAAAACCCAAAAAGAAAAAGAAAAAAAAGTGAATGAAATAGTACTACCAAATACAAATCGGAGACAGTAAGATTAAGCTTGATTTGGAATCTGACGAACTCAGCTGCTCCCAAATCATGATCCAATTTATTTATATAAGAACTAAAGGGGCAAGAGAACCATAAAAGTGGAGACACCATTAGTATTCCATGAATGCAGAGGTCACAATCATTTTGTCTACAATATTTAGATCATCCAATAGTAAAGGAAGAAAATATATTACATGAATATACTTTTTTGGTGGAGAAATTGAATATACCGTGTTTTAACTTCTAACTAGTTAGATTTTAGAACTTAGCCCCAAGTGTGCAGCATTTGAGGTGTCTTCATATATGTTATTGATGATACGGCAGTAGAGCGCAACAATCAGACCAACTTCTGTCCTGCATCAAACAAGAGGACAACAGTTGATCAATATACGATGAATGCTCAAAAAAACCCGTGCTTTACACCTCCGGCTCCGCACGTTACATATACATGAGGATAAACTAAACTGCATTATATGCTTACCAACTTACATGTATTCACTTCCTAGAGCGGATCTAGGTTGATTCTATAATAGTTAGAATCATACACCGTCCAATACAAATACTTTTTTCTTCAATTTTTGTCATTTTCTCCTTCTTCATTGTCAAATTTTTCACTTTCTTTTTCATGCAAGGTATTTTCATTCACCATAAAGGTCCAGCTATCTCCTTCCTCTATTTCCCATTGTTTTTTGAGTTCACAAATAGCTTTGGATGCTGCTGCAGCAATGGCTGGATTGGTATCTTCTGCAAGTCTCTGCAGCAAGAACCAAAGGCAACAATTTCGCACAATGGAGAAAGATGAAACTAAGACCTGCCAAAAGTACTACTTTCATGAATCCAATTTCATTTATGCTCACCTGTAACGCTCCCATCCCTGCATTTCCAAGAGTCCATATGGATGGTGCTGCTGCCAGTGCTTTGGCTAATGCTTGTCTAGAATCACACACACCCATCAAGAATACATATACATATATACACAGACAGAAGTAAGTTAAAAAAGAGGAAAAGCATATTCTGGAATGAATTCATGTAAGCTGTAGTAAGCTTGTTTCTTTCTTTCTCCCCCCCCCCCCTCTTACATATGAGTTAATGCAGAATTTTTTTCCTGTAACCAACAGGAGCTTTCATCATTCATAAGTTCAATATTGGATAACTCAGCAGTAGGGAAATTCTACAAATGACTATTAATATTGAACTCAGCAGTAGGGAAATTCCACAAATAACTATTTGAGAATTTAGCAAACGTGGGACAAAATAATAAAAAATAAGTCATTAATGGAACATGAATTCAAATGTGTGAAGTCTGCTATGCTGATGATCATCAAGGCGTAAGCCAGTAATAAAAACTTTTCCTGTTTGTTACATTATTGCCAGAAATTTTAGGAGCAAAGAAATTAAGTAAAAGGAAATTATGGTTTTTTGCTTAACTATGTACATTTGATAAAACAGGCAAGTACATTTTTTGAGAAATTGTACTATCAAAATAAGCTCACCTAGTACTGACATCAGGAGAACTGGAACACTCCGCCAACAGAGATACACTTTGCTTACCATCCATTGCATCAAGGTCGATAAGAGTTGTAATTAACAACTCAAGCTGTTCCCGGAAGGGAAGAAACAGCTAAATTAAATACTTAAATAATGACTAAAATACAGGAACATAAACATTAAAAGTTAAAACCTCTTCAGGATCAGTGTAATCAATTCCATCAGCTTCAGAAAGTGCTGACGCCATGCTCCAGTATGCTTCCTGGACATTTAAAATTTAGGATACAATTGCTTCATGTCCTGATTCAATTACTTAAAGGATGATACGTGCAAAGGAACCAAAAAAAAAAAGACCTGAAGAGCCATAATTCGGTCAGTAGACACATCCCCGGGAAAGAAATCTATGGTTTTTCCATTCTTCTCCAGCCTTATACGCCCTCTTAAATCATTCTCTGATAAAGAGCCCTTAACTCTGACTGGAGGACTGTCTCAACATGATCAGAAACTATTCAAATCTTCCTATAATTATAAGGGAGCGTACAAGTTATACTTACAATTTATACATCTTTCTCACCATCATGTCATGGATGTTTTTGACAAACTGCATATTTACAAGATAAAAAGTAAATTTCTACCTCAGGAGATAAAAAATATGCACTTTGAAGTTTAAATAGGATAAATAAAAAAGACCTAGTTAAGCAAAAAAAATGCCAGATACTAGAAATTGGAAACTGATTTTTTAAAAAAAAAAAAAGAGAAAGAAAAAAATTTCATTCCACAGTCAATACTAGCACAATATATAATATTACCTCCAAGGCCATGAGGGCATCTTCCATTGCACGTTGCTTAGCACGGAAGTCAGCAAGGCGCAAATCAGCCTGATAGTTAAGGGCTTATGTCAAAAGGAATCATGAAATTTATTATTATTTGTATGCATTTTGAATCATCAAATCCCCAATTTTTTTGTTGAACAATTTACCAGAGGGGAAAAAATGGTTTTTCTAATCTAATGTGCCATGTGATAGGTGATGTAGAAGAAAGGGTGTAGAAATGTGTCTAAAAATGTGAGATACATGGAAAATATAACATAATTTGCCATGGAAACAATGATACAGGACAGGGGGAAGGGAAAAGTAGGAGGATGATGGATAATTAGGGAGATAAGGGAGAAAGAGAGAATGGAAGAGAGAGTGTGACGGCCTAAATAATAATACACCCTCTGATTCAAAATATAAAAGTCAAATGTACGAGGGGTCTAGTTTTTTATATTAGATTTTCGTCTTTTCATTTAATACATTTTTTCCAATTTTACCCCTAATTAATTATATGTCTCTCATCTCTTTTTTCTCACTCATTCTCTCTCATCTACTTTTTCACTCATTCTCTCTCCCACTCTCCATAAATAAGGGTGTTTTAAGAAACTAAGTTATATTTTTTTGAAATATATTTATTATCTTTAGCCAATTTTCACCAACTATTCAAATTGAGTAATATAATTATTTGCATCTTATATTTTGAACCGGAGGTAGTACATCAAAGAGGTCTCTAGCGAGAATTGCCCTATCACTATTTACGGAGCCCTAAAAACAATCATAAAAGAAAATAAATAAAATCACCTAATCTAAATAACATAAAAGAAAACATAGCTTTCAAAATAAAATAATTACAAAAACACCAAAAGATTAATTCAATTCTAATCCCTTCTGCATCTAGTGTACATCTCATATTTCCCATGAAACAAGTTGTCCAGTTACTCGAATTCTTAATTTACCATGAATAACAGAACATAAAATAATCATAATGTTTTTTTTTTCATAATTCATTAATTTGGCATGTGAAACCTGAATCTTAAGATTATAATCTAAAAAATGTACTTCGACAGTAAAGACATTTATCCACATGTTGAGTATAATATTAATATCAAGAAATACTTCAACACTCCCAAGACGTTGTATCTTAATAGTGTCACCAATCAGGAGTCCATAGCTTCATAAGTAGAAATACAGATTTTCTTTAAAAAGGGAGAGCAAGAACAATGATACTCTCAAGATAGGTTGTGACATTCCATAAATACCAGTGTTAAAAAAATAAATAAAATGCGAGCACAAAAAATGAGAGATGGCCAAAATATATGATTTGGAAGACAAATGTAAAATCTCCATTTCATGTCACTTGAAAAAAAAATATATATCTTAATTTGCATATGCATAATAATTATTTTTTTACCTCTAAGGCTCCATCACTCCAATGCTTATCAGCAGCACTTTTTAATCTCAACTGAGCTTGATCCTTCAGAATCTTCAGAACATATATATATATATATATATAAATGAGCATGAAGTATATCACTTTAAGTACAGCATTTTCTATCCAGAAAAACAAATTTAAAGATTACAGGTGATACAGACAGAAGCAATGCGATTAAGGCGCTCAACTCTTTTCTTCACATCACGATCAATTCTCTCAGTATCCTCTCTAGCCCGAGCTACACAGGAGAAGAGAAGTGGATCTAAGTAAACAATAAACACGCCTTATATGTATAAAAAACACTATAGAATATTTAAGCAAAGATTGGTAAAAAAGCGCTGCTCCCAACTCCCCCTTTAAGAGAAAAGCAAGAGGTAAAAGAAAGTAAAGTTGAATGCATGTATAGAAATAAATTACTAGAGCAAATCACAAGGGTTAGCATGCCATACAACAACAACAGAGCCTTAATCCCACTAGGTGGGGTCGGCTACATGGATCAAATAATATCATTGAGCTCAATCAAATACCAAATCTCAAGATAAATTGTTAACTAAGAGATTTCATTTAATAACCTCATTGAGCGTTCTCTTCAGTTTTCCATTACCCCTTTTAACTAGGCTCCAAACAAGTTGATCTACCCTCCCTCCTTACTAGAGCATCCAAAGGCCTTCTTTGTATGTATTCAAACCATCGCTAATGATTTTCTACCATTTTTTTTCTTCAATAGGTGCTACTCCAACCCTTCCTCATGTAAGTTTGTTATGAATCTTATCTTTCATTCTATGATCACATATCCATCTCAACATCCTCATCTCAGCTACCCCAACTTTATGCTCATGTAGTCCCTTCAAAGCACAATATCTACTATCATAAAGAATTGGTGGCTGAATAATAGTGCGATAAAATTTTCCTTTTACTATATTAGGAACTTTTTTATCACAAATACATCCGACTTCTCTCCATTTAAACCACCCAATTTGAATTCTTTGATTAACATCTCCGTCAATTTCACCATCTTTTTGCAAAATTGATCCCAAATATCTAAACTTTGTCACTTGAGGAATGACATGATGATATATAATTGTAAATAATTAGCAAGTACTCGAGTACTAAGAAGAAGTACTCAAGTACTAAGGGTTACTGGCGTATTAAGTTTATAAGGTCAGTGGTAGGATGAGATGACCGTTGAAGGTAGTTACACAAATAACTATATAAGCAGGGGTACCTTCCCGTGTTGTTGTTGTTGTTGTTTTTCCCTTGTCAATGAATATGCAGAGCATTCTGATTTCTCCTCTCCTCCTCTGTTCCTTTCTCTTCCTCTCCTCTCTTCCCTAATTCTTCTATCTTCCTTATCAATGGTATCAGAGCTGACGCTTCTAGACCCTCCTATTGCGATTTCAAAAGAAAAAAAGATCCTATTAGTCAATAGCTACTGTGAATTCTCCATTCCTTCCGAAAAGCATGGATGATCACCTTCAAAATACAATGATGATGGTGATTGAAAAGATAGCGTCCATTCTACAAGAACTTCGGTCTGTGACAACCAATTTGGCGGAGTTACGAGAATTGTTGCTGGAGGAACAACTTCAGTCGGAAGAAACCCATGAAGCCTTAAAAGTCCAAGAAAGCGAGGCCACCGCCTAAGTATGCCACAGGTCGTAACCTTTCAACGGGCACCAAGAGCCGACTCTGCCAAACCCAATTGAAGATGTTGCAATGAAGATGTCGAGTGCGACAAAGGAGACCAGAAACGCAAAGTCACCTTCGAAGGGCACAGGATCGGAGTTGTCGATTGCTGTGGAGCCAGATGGAAAAGCGTCAACAAGATCGAGCGATCTTGAGCTGTCAACGCATCAAGATTCAAGCGCGACTATGAACATCGAGGAGGCAAAGGCAAGCTCAGCATCATTACGGGTTCGTGGAATCCGGCGGTACTACTAACAAAGTGGTCGAAGTTGCCACTTCTGCTATGTTTGTTGTTGTCTTTAATTGATGCTATCGATTCTGGTTTTGGGTTGTCAACACTTGTGCCCTTAGTCAAGATCTTTTCTTTGAGTTCGAGTTCTTAGCTGACTATCTTGTAGGTGTCATGGGTTCCATCCGAATATGATGATACCTAGCATGAAGATCCAATTTTGTGAACCAACAGGCATCCTTTAGTTCATCCAGTAGGTCTTCCACTAAAGGAATAGGGTACTTATTCTTGATTGTTTTCTTATTGAGTTCCCTATAGTCTATGCACATGCACTAGGAGCCATCTTTCTTCTTGACAAGAACAATGGGAGAAGCAAAAGGAGAGGAACTATTCTGAATTACCCCAGCTTGTAATAAAGCCCTAACCTGTTTCTCAATTTCATCCTTTTGAGCTGAAGGGTATCGGTAAGGTCGCAAATTGATTGGGTCTGCGCCTTCTTGGAGTATAATTGGATGATTGTAACCAGGTCGAAGTAGAGGAAGGGACTTTCGTTCTGAGAAAACATCCTTAAACTCCTTCAATAGTCCACGTACACTCCCATCCTCAGAACACTGAATATTATGCAAAACACAGCCAGATGCAAGTAAGCTGTTTGTTGCTAAAACCTCACCTATTGCTTGGAGCAGAAATAACTGGCACCCTTCTGTGATGTGGGAGTCCAGTATAGTGACCATGTAGCACTCCTCTCACCCCTGTGGTTCCAATGTACATAAGGCCCCGTCATACCAGAATGTCATGGCAAGGCGATTATAGTTCCATGTCGCGTGATGTACCACATTTCGCAACCAATTCAGCCCCAAAACTAAGTCATAGGTCTTGATATCCATGATGCGAAAATCCCACTGAAACTCATGACCCTGCATTTTCCATAAGCCAAAAATGTGCAGACGGCCACCTCCGACGACTTTAACTTCCACTACAGGGCGATCAGAACCCTGCCATCCAAGCTTACGGGCCAACGTGCAATCCATGTAATCATAAGTCCCCCCATTGTCAATGAGGATCTGAACTGGTCGCTGCCCCACAAATCCCTGAATTCGACGGCCTTTACACTACCCTGAATTGCATGGAAGGAGATTTGAAAACATTCAAACATGTCAAGGCAGTCTTCGGCATGACCTACGTCGGCATCCGGGTCTAGAGGTTCATCCTCCTCTGATTCTAGTTCAAGAAGGTGTAACTCCATACGCTGGCGTTAGGTGCAATTGTGGTCACGAGAATACGGTTGATGACAATAGAAACGGAGGTTCTTCGCGTAATGTTCCTCAACCTCTTCAAGAGTCATTTTATGCGAATGGTGAAAGTTTGTAGAAAAAGGATGTGGCACGAAGTTTGGGTGACACCGTGAAAGTAGACCCAGTCTTGGATGCACCTGATAAAGAACGAGGCCAAGAAGTGGACTTTGACCCCACCGTCTGGGACCTATTCTTAGAAAAGGCTGGTTTAGAGGTGCGCCACTTGTCTTAAAGGATTGACGTGTCTCCTTGTGGTCGCTGGAAAGAAGACTTCAACTCAGACCCACTACGCGAGTTGATTTCATGGATTTTAGCTATTTGACGTGCTTCTAACATGGTGCAGGATCGTTGGATTCGGACTTGTCGAGCAAATTCATCCTGCAAACCTTAGATATACGCCTAAACAGAATGTTCCTAGGAGAGACGCAATTTCCGACAAAGATTATCAAATTCATCATCATAGTCGTCTAAGGAGCCTTCTTGACAGAGTCTCTTGAAATCGGCCATCGGAGATTCAAAGGGCATCCAAAGCGAATCTTTAAGGCTTGTTTATATTCTTGCCATGTAATCGACCGGCCTTGTTCATCTTCTTCAAACGCTTGATGCCAGGTATATGCACGTTCATCAAGATTCATAGACGAACCTGGCTCTGATACCACTAATAAGGAAGATAGAAGAATTAGAGAAAAGAGGAGAGGAAGAGAGAAGAACAGAAGAGAGGAGAAATCAGAATGCTCTGCATATTCATTGACAAGGGAGAAACAACAATACTGGAAGGTACACATGTGCCCTGATTATATAGTTATTTGTGTCTAATCCTAACTACCTTCAACGGTCATCTCATCCTACTACCGACCTTATAGACTTAATACGCTGATAACCCTTAGTACTCGAGTACCTCTTCTTAGTTCCCTCTTCTTAGTACTCGAGTACCTACTAATTATCTACAATTATATATCACATGATCTCCTAGTTTGACCTCCAACTCACTTCTTACTTTCCTCTTATAAAAAAAACAATGCATATATTTTGTTTTACTCCTAGTCAGTTGAAAAACCTTCGACTCTAAGGTTCTTCTTCATAACTCGAGTTTAGAATTAGTTTCTTCTCTTGACTTAGTTACGAGAATAATGTCATCAGCAAAAAGCATGTATTTGGGGATTTCTTCAAGTATAAGCTCAGTTAGAACGTCTAAGACCAAGTTAAATAAATAAGGGCTTAAAACTTAACCCTTATGAAGGTCAATCTTTATAGGAAAGTCTTTTGTCTCACCTCAATATGTTCTCACACTAGTTGTTACCCCCTCATACATATCTTGCATGACCTTAATATATGCAATACGCACACCCTTCTTTTCTAAAGCATTCCAAACTACATCTCTTGGCACGCAGTCACAAGCTTTCACCAAGTCAATGAAAACCATATGCAAAACATGGCATAATCATCAATATTGTAATATTTCCCTATTGCTACAAAACCAATTCATTTTAATTATACTGAATATTCTAGGTTTGAATACTTCGGTATTGTTTAACATCGTTGCTTCTTTCTTTTGGTTAATGGAACAAGGGAGTGGAGGGAAACAGATAAAACTAACAGTCCTGGAAATATGAGATACACTAGATTTACATGCTTATATTCCAACAATTATTACATCTAGCAAGAACAGTTCTGGATCAGATGAATTAAGTGATGCAAAGATGAACTAGAAAAGCACATGATTAGAATAAGGTAAATGAGCTAACCATCAAGCTTGAGAAATTCTGCCCCAAGAAAAGCAACATCTTGGCGTGCACGGGCATCCAACTTCAATATGCCACTGAGGAAACAAATAGCCAACAGTTACTTCCATGGACCTAAAAACTATGGCATCTCTACTGAACAGTGAACTTCTTGTAGTATATGTAGCTTCAAAATCAAATGAAAAGAAGAGGCTTGATGAACAATTGTGGAAGTGCATTTCAAACAGAAACAGTATCAGATTACCACAAGTCACAGGACAGTACCGGGAGAGTAAGACAATGTCATGACGGGCCCTCTCATTCACAAACTTCGCATCATTACATACAAATCTACAAGCTTCAGCCAAGCCCCGACTAGGATGACTATGGTAATCTTTCTCATCTTTAGTACGTACACTGCACATATTACAGAATTTCTGAAACCTAAGTTTGAATCACGGCATAAATTATTAGAAAAAATAAACACCACCATTCATATGATACGAAAGATAAACTACTAGTTTGACCAAGAATAAAAGTGACAGCAGAGGTTGGCCAAAAAGGTGAAAACTTAGACTCTGGGAGAGAAATCAAGGGTAACTGTTCACAAACAGTATACAGCATAAAAAGGTAACACTATATGAAAACGAAATGTAAAGTAAATAATCATTGTTCTTCTACCTAGCTAAATCTGAAACATCACTGTAAGTTGTAACGCATTCTTTCTCTTCAGTATTATTTGACTTTGATGATTTGCATAAGAAAGATCTCTTGGAGATAAAGCTGGAAGCATTTCTATATATGCATCCAAAAGTCTCTTTGGATAAGGTTGATCCCTCTACTAATACATATATATGGTTCAGCTGTCCATGTTGGACTCCATGTCTTGGAAGTCGTACCCTGTTGTTCCTTGTGGACATCAAGAAATTATGTTTTTCATGTGATCCACTACCGATTGTCCGATGAGTCACAATAGGACCATTTGAAACCTTGTTTGCAGTAAGTGCCATCAGGCATTCAAAATAAGAATCAGATAGGCCTTGCTTTTATAGCACTTCAAACATCTCAAACCTGTATTACGAGTAAACAAACAGAATAAAATTTACAATCTATGAATGTCTTTGGCCACCAAATTCTTATCCAAAAGTAGGTACATAAAACAACCCAAAAAAATAAAAAGATGAGGACAACATTTTCTTACGAAAAAAATCATGACGAAATACTTTTTTTAAAAAAATCTGACTAGTGAATGGACTCATAATGTCTACTACCAAGATAAAAACATTGTCTTAAGATGGTGCTCAATCGGGTGAAACTTTCGAATTATAATATGCTACTTCGAAACCTGATTCTGCTTTTCATAACATTCAAAAGGGTTGGTTTACTTTAACATGCTTTGTTTGCTTTCCTCTTCTTCTTCAGACAGGTTTGGCATCTTGGGGGAAGAAGCAATTTTCTTAGGCATCAACACAAAATATTTGATAAGAAAAGGCCCGTCCTTCATTATGGGATTGGGACTAAAAGGCCCGTCCATCTCATTCATACTGTGGATATCTCATCGAAGATTATTGAATACGAATATTGAAGTGACTAAAAGGTTCTACATTATACTAGAAATTTTTATTAATAGTCATTGTAACTTATTTTAATATATTTTCACCCTATGAATTTATCTCTCGCAACTCTGAGAAAAGATGGACATCTCATTGTCACATGTAGCTTATCGAAGACATGATATTGTTCATCTGTATAAACCAAAGAGAAGTCAACAGCATGCTGGACTTTTACCCGTGAAGCCAAATAATATATAAGCTGAAGCTGAAGCTGAAGCGAAACCCATTGTTAGCAGAAAGAAAAATGAAAAAGGCCCGAGCCAGAATGAAAGAAGCATTTCCATCCATTTGAAATTTTAGAAGAAAAATTACAAACTCCTTGCTCATGTTACTTACTAATTACAACTTTTAACAATATCAATTTTAGATGATTCGCATCTTACTGAAAATTATAGTCTTAACGGAATTAATGTAGTATTAAAAACCTGTAGTTGTCCAAACTTATTGAGCTAAATGTCATGCATAGTTCTAAGTCAAAAATGGAATTAGTCGGCAGGTTTGAGATTCCATCTCCCAAAACGGGTGAACGACTCAAATATCTTGCCTTAGACGACTTCAATCAAGGAAATGGCCTAGTCTTTGATGTTTTCCATCAATCGAAAATATGGCATATGCATGAATATCATCTTTATAAACTGAGGGGGGGGGGGGTTTCAAATCCATGAATACACTCTCTTTTGATAAGTAAAATAACTCAAACTTGAATATACCCAATAATCATCATCGCTCCAGCAACATACTACATTCGAATTAGACAGAACCAAAATTTATTCCATCAGCATCAGAAGTGTCATCTTGAATATGATCAACTGGGATTCAATTCAGATGAAAGAAAACAGAACTGCATATCGATAATGAAACTTAATAAAACCCCATAACAATACCCATTGAAGAAATAGAACGTCCAATTCCTGAACCGCGGTCAAGAAAGCAAGCACGATGGACTTTAGGAACTGACCTTTAACGAACGTCTTGGAAGGGTAATTCCAGAAGATGCATGAAGTACTAGGATGATATAAAAGACTAGCGAGGGAAGAAGGGGCCCATAATGTAGGGGGAGAAATGAGAACCACAGCTGAACCTGTGGCTCGTCGAATGCCAACAATATAATGGGCCCGTTTGTTAGGATGGAATTGGGTTATATAGAATTGGAATTGGAATTGGAATTGGAATTGGATATCTATTTTATGCTTAATTTTGTTTGGTTAGATGGAATTAGAAATTTTTATAATTCTATGTGAAAGTTAAATATCTCTAGTTCTATCAAATTAGCTTTTATTCAAAAAGTAAAGATTTGTAATTTCATGTATCTAAATCTATTTTTGCCCTTCAACTTGTATAGTTTTATCCAAGGTTACTAAACTTGGATCGGTTGCTGAACCGGTCAAGAGTTAGTGGGTCAAACTGGAGCTAAACCAGAGTCAAACTGTGAGAAATTGAATATTTTAGATTTATTAATATGAATTTTTTTAAAAAAATAAAAATCATTTTTTGTAAAAAAAAAATCAAACCGGACCGATTTTCCAGCCGGTTCCCGGCTGGTTTGAACCGGGTTTAATAACAATTGTTTTATCTCATCCCAACTTCTTAGATTGGCATATTGGTAATTTTATATTTTAAATATAAATATTAAATAAAAATAATATTTGAATTCCATGTACATATCAAACACACTTTTTAACCCTATTTCTATTTCCATATCTATATCAATTTTCATTTCCATATCAATATCCATCAAAATCAATTCCAATATACCGGATCATAAAACACGGTAGGGCATTATTTTTAATGGTTCTTTCTTTGTTGTGGAAATTAAAAAATTAGTACACATCAACTTGTTATAGAGATGGTAAACGATACTACTATCTAATAAAGAGAAAAACAGAAGTCAAACAAATTCGGTAACTAAAATTTATTCCAAAACACACACTCGTTAAAACGAAAACCCTTACTTTATACTAAAAAATTATAAATGAATCCTTTATTTCTTTTAATTACTTTACACTTTATCCACGCAGGTAGAAATTGTTATAATTAGTTATAATTAGACATCTTTAAAGTTTTCAGAAAAAATAATTTTTCCGGTAAAGAAATTAACTTTTCGAAACTTAAATTTTGAATATTATTTTTGTTTCAAATATAAAAGTAATATTTGATACTTACTACATAATTTATAGTCGATAAAATGGGTTCAACTCGCACCCGGTGGGCTTTGATAGGGTTAGGGTTGAGGTTTTTCAGGTTCGAAAAAATGTGGGTCACGCAAGCCCACACCATGGGCTGGCCTGCAAATTTTTTTTTTTTTATAACATGGTTGCCTACTTGCCTTTTAGATTTTGCCTTATTGGACTTTGATACTTGACCTTGGACATGACCCAATGTGAGTGAGCTTGGAACATTTTTTTTCCCCTTTTAACATATTGGATCCATTTTCTCATATATTTTGACCATGAGAAAATGATTGTTTTGATGTAATGCAACTTGCAAAGTGATGTGCTAAAACTGAGTGTGTGTATGTATATAATGGAAAATAGTTGGTATATGGAATGAGATGGTTTCCTTCTCTTTTTCTTTATTCAATTTATTTTCTCTTCATATATACCAAACATATCGAATATACATTATAAGTTTGAAAATGTTGATGTTGTGGTTTATTAGGTTGTAAGGAAACATTATCATATTTTGAGATCACAATGCTTAACAAATGTGTCTAAAAGGGTACTAGCAAAAACTGTGGCTCTACTTCTCTTGATTATGCTTTATCATCCTACAACAATTTATCTATTTCACTTTAACATGGACTAGTTTTAGACTTGCTTAACTTGGGGGAAAACCACAATTAACTTCCCAAATTTTTTATGAGTGGCTTGCCTCATTCTCAATTTTGTTAAAAAAAAAGAAAATAAAAAAATTGTGTGGGCTGTAGGCTGGTCCGCGAACCCACACATGCAAGTTAGGGTTGGTGATTTCCCAGCCCGTGAAAAGTGCGAGCCGCATAGGCCCACACCACACAACCCGCGAACTGGTGCAGGTCAGCCCTTAACCTATGGGTTGGTTCATATTACCGACTCTACTACATATTTTATTAAATGACTCTCGAGTAACTCAAATCATCTAAAATATATTTAAAGTGAATATGTAAATTTAGTAATAAATTATTTTCCTATGGACAGTTAACTATTTTGGAATGGAAAAGTAGGTATAATCAATTTTCTTAGTAGCATATATAGTAATGTCATTAACTCTAGCTAACTTCTAACTCTTTTTGTATTGTGAGTCCTATTAATCTTCTTACTCTCTATTATTTTAATATATTTTTAGAAAGAAAGATGTGCAAGTTTAATAATAAACTATTCCGTTATGAGCACTCAATACAATTATTTTTTTGTTGACTCCAAAAGTAGACTTGAACTTTTTTTGTCTTATAAATGCCCATATTTGTATTATAAATTTTCTTATTTATCTTGTGAATGATCATATCTGTCTTGTAAAGGGATTTAAAAGAATCTAGGGAGTTAAAAAATTTTGGTCATTCACATATTTATTTTATGAATGCCCATATTTGTCTTGTAATTTTTTGTTACTTCTTGAGTTCTTTTAAATCCATTTATTTATCTTATGAATATTTTTATTTGTCTTATAAATACTCTAATGAAAAAGAAAATAAAGACATTATTATCGTTTCATTGACAAAACTTAATTTTATTGACAAATTTTTATGAGTTGGATTTAAAAAATTAAAAAATTAAAAAATTAAGGTTATAAAATATTATTATAGAGAATATATAAGATAAAAAAATTAATTAAAAACTTTATTTCCCACATTTCTCATTTTTTTTAATTCAACTTAAAATTTTTTTTGGGAGAATACCAAAAAAATACAATTTAAACTTCAAAATCCCATTAACAAGTTTGATAATGAGATTAACAAAAATAATAATATAATTAACAAATCATTTTATTGTTAAATCACCTATTTAAAATTTTAAAATTTAAAAGATATTTTTTTAAAATTCTCCCAAAAATTTTCTTCCCTCTACTTTCCTTCCCCTCCTCCAGAACACAGTATAAATAGCAATTGTTTATAAGGTTTTGCGGGGGGAACCAAAACGGCGTCGCATGATGTGGCAGCAGGCGCTTCGCCGAGATGATGGGAGCAGGGTTCGAGACACGCATATAAAACCTCCGCCTTGCTAAACCCTTAACCTCCGGTCGCCTTCTTGTTGAGCGCGGAGCGAGTGGGCATGGAATCCAAGCTGAAGAGGAAAAGATATGGTCTGTCTGATGTGAAAACACTGGGGCTACAGCTTCTGTCCTCCCGAGATTACATCAACAACCTCCCTCGCCTTCTTTCCATTGTTTCCTCCACTTACCCTCCTAATCTTGTCCTCGAATCCCTTCTCTTTCTCCAATCTTTCTTCCTTCCCCTTCTCCCTGATCTTCCTTCATCTTCATCGTCCCCCCTTGGCATATCCAGCCATGACCCCCAACTCATATACCGCTCTTGGGTGCGGCTCAAGTTCGATGACTTCATTAAGGCTCTTATTGACGTTTTCGCATCCCCACAATCCGACGAAACACTTAAGGTGAGTGGCTGAATATCATTTTTCTCATAAAGGAGAAGCTTGGTTTGTTATTTCTGATTCTCCCAACGTAACAGGAGTTTGTGTTAGATGCTATAATGGAATTTGTGAAGGCGGCGAATGGGGGAAAGTTTTCCTCCTCTATATATCACAAGCTTCTTCACAGTATTGTAAGCTATTAATTCGCCTGTGCATAGCTTTGCAAGTTTTTCTTTTTTCCTTCCCCAACATTGGTCGCATTATGTGATGTTCATATTTTCTTAATTTCAGGTTCACTCTTCTCATGCAGTTGTGTTGGGGGTGGAGTTGCTCTCATCAAAGTATTTCAGATATATGGACGTCCGGTATATCTATGTTGCCATTATTTTCTTTGTGAAACATGCATTCCTTTCTGTTGATTTATGCCTGCCTAGCTACCGCCGCCCTACTGTGTTGTAATTTTGTTCGATAATATAAAAAGTCGCAACAACTTACATACATATGTTTTGTCTTTGTTGTATAGTCTGCACTGAATTATCGGAATCTAATTTCAGTTATTTTGCTGCGTCTATTTTAATCTTTTATTATGCCCATTAAATACATAACTGATGTCAATTAGAAGGTTGAACTATTCTTCTGAATTACAGTTATACTTGTAACAGTTATTTTACTTATATAAGCATGGGAAGGTTTGCTAGGACATTGGAAGGAAAAGTTATATCAGGTACTTTTCTTGTCCTGCTTCTTTTAGCCCTCTCGACCTGTCATTCTTGCACAGGGCCCTGCAAATATTCTCTTTATCGTTCTAATCTTATCAGATGGTCCCCAAGGGACACTTCTACAAGTCCTCTTGTTATCTATCTTTCTCCTGAAATTATGAATGATATTTAACAATTTCTGCTATCTGAGTAATTTCCATATGATAGCTTAGTTGTTTATCCTTTTTAGATTTTAAAATGGCAAAAGAAGATGACATTAATGAAAGTCCATTGAACCCAAGGTTAGTATGGTCTATTTCGCTCCTTTGCTTATGCATACTTTTATTCCTTTGCATTTCTTTTATTAACTGGTGTGGATTATCATGTAGTTTGTAGTCATTTAACATTCTATGGGATGCTCTTTCCCTTATTGTAATGCCATTTGGGTGTGATTTGTTTGATTCTATTGCCACCTTTCCTTTTAGAATCTTTGAGAATTGAGCTTCCCAATCATCTTGTATAAAATGCATTAAATTTCCTTCTCCCATAAAGCACAAATACTCACAGGGACACATAGATATGTAAAACTTCAAAAAATATAGAACAGGGTACATCATTTAGATTTTTAAAGCTTTCTATGAGAGATAGGCTTCTAGAGGAAAACACAATTGTCATTATTATGTATTCCAAGTATGTTATACAATTGTTGGCCCAAAATTAAAAGGACATTATCTGATTGTTTTTTCACAAAATTTACTATAAAGTGTTTGGCGTGACATTGTATCAAATCATATATCATGTAAGATAATACTAAGGCCGATGTATTCTGCAACACCGAACAGAATTTAAAAAATTCACGTTTTTTTTTCCTGTCAAAAGCATCCTTTCCTATACTGCATTTGTCCAAAATATAATACTTCTCCAGTCCTAAATGCGGGACCCAGTTTGTAATTTAGTTTGCACTATAAGCTAGGTCCTAAACAAGGGACCTAGTTTCTAGTTTAATTTGCAGTATAAACTATCTTACATTTAGGATTGGAGGTAGTATGTCATAGTAGTTTCTAGATAAATGAAAATTGGACAAAAAAAATTGATCAAGGTGCACCCTAAAGGAGCTAGATAGGTATTGAGGTTGCATAGTGCCTTGCTTGATTTAACACCTAGCTTTTTTATCTAAGCTCAGTGGCATGCACATGGTTTGAGCCGGGCAGTAGCCTAACTTGAAATGCTTTGGCAAGCATTTTGGGCCATGGTACAGTTCCGGCCATTTTTTACCCTTTTCCTGCCCATAGTTATACATCTTAATTATCATAATGATGCATAATAGAGATTTGCCAGATAAGCTGATACTTGTACTTTTGCAGCAAACAAATGATAAGCTCTTAAAGTGTTGTATTAATAAACACAATCTTGCCTTTTATGGTGAATTATTCATGTTTAAAAAAAGGGAAAAAGTTCACTCATCTCTTTAAGAACGGTCATCTGGTCTTTCATTCTACTCTTTTCTCCTGTTTGGTCATTCAAGTTTGAGTTATCTTCAGTTCTAGTCTGATCCATGTTCAGCAGGCATCTAAACGCATTTTTTAACATGACCAATGTATGATGTGGCGGTGTTAATGTTGGACATGCCTGTGATTCAACATGCTTGAAAATAAGGTGTGATTATGCTTAAATATAGCCTATCTCTAACTAGTTGGCTTCCAATGTCTCAAAAAAATTTGTCCTGTAATAAACATGCCTTTTCATACTGGCGATAGGTTGCAATTTTGGATGTTTTATTGCTAAAATACTGTGCCATTTTGCACAAAATAGGTTTAGCTCGGAAACTCAACAACAATGTTCTGTTACAAATTAAATGGCATATTTTGCTTCCAGAGAGTTTTTTTCCTATCTCTGAAACTTCCTGATGTATAGATACACGTAACCAATTAGGCATTGATTTATTTCTATTGGTAATGTGGGAATGTTACTTTTTTCAGTTTGGAACATGTCATTTGCAATCTATATTGCATTATATCGCATGTCTCCCCTCTTGAAAGCTTGGAAAAACCATCTAGTATTGAAATGTGGAGTGAATCAGGTAATTGCACACTATTTTTGCTATCATCCTTTTTTCCCCAAAGTTGTGAATCGGGAGATGTACTGCTGTACTGCCATTGACTGTGATTTGTGATGTGTCAGCCCCTGGGTGAGATGTGGGCCAGTTGGGTTGGCTGTTTGCATGGTGTGTTTAATGCGCCAGCCTTCCTGAAAATAAAAGTAATAATAAAACTTAAATAGGCCATAAAAATAATGAAATTATAATTGCTACTCACCAATAAATTTCTGCTAACCTCAAATCTCTTAGTTTTTCTAATCGCGCCTTATTTATGCCTTTATCGTTTATATTGCATACATTGTCATGGTCATAGGTTTCACCTTCAACATAATCTATTGTCAATATTTTTGGAGATTCTTCTTCACCCAACATTACTGATTCAACTGAGATGACATTGTTGAATTTTATTTCTTCGACAACTGAGTTTAGTTCAGTGTATGTTGTTCACACTAATCACATACTATCATGGCTGCGTCTGCATCAACTCATTAGCATGTATGGACATATCACATATATTAACCGTTTAACACTAAGTACATTCATGCACCTGCCAATTCATTTTGTGAGATGTGTTAATTTTTGCATTTAGTTCTTATCGTTTTATTCATTCTCTTGGTGTTTTTCTATTTGATTCTTAGGTTGCTTTTAAATTTTCTGTGTCTACTTGTGTGGGCGGGTGTGTCCTTTGGGATATGTATGGAATAGTATTTTCTTCTTGTTAATGGAAATTAAAGTTTACTTGTATGTTAACTAGCAGGGTTTTTATCCAAAGAACGTGATCATGAACAACATTCTAAAGAGGTAGACTTAAATGATAACCAGCTGAAGACTGAGAAGCATAATAGTAATGTAAAATTTTCCATGATTCTTGTTTCTGCAAAGATCAATGCTATGTTCTTTTAGATTGTACGATGCAACAATTAGTTTTCTTATTTTATGTTCATATAGGCTACTTCTACAGATGCAATTGCCAAAAAGATGAAATCTAAATTTACCAAAGCATGGATTTCATATCTTAGATTGCCACTTCCACTTGATGTGTACAAGGAGGTAATCTTGGTTCTTGAACGTCTGTTCTTATGCTTTTGAATATGCATATGTACTCGCGTCTTAAATTTTTAGAATGTGATATGTGATTATTTCATATAAATATCAAAATGCTTGTATAGATTATTAACCAAAAAATCTCGCTCTATAACCTTATTGAGTGTTCACTTTGACATTCCCTGACCTTTTCTTAAAAGACTCTATATTGTTTGATCAACCCTCCTTATCAGAGCACTCGATGGCCTTTTTTGAACATGTCCAAACCACCTCAAATGATATTCTACCATTTTCTCTTCTATAGATGCCACTCCAACTCATTCGCGGCTATCCTCATTTTATGTTAATATTTTCCCTTTAAAGTCCAACATTCACTACGATAAAGCATTGTTGGTCTTATATTAGTTTGATAAAACTTCTTTTTTACCTTATTAGGCACTTTCCAATAACAAATAACTCCAGTAGCTTTTCTCCATTTATACCATCCAGCTTGAATTCTATGATTAACATCTCCATCAATTTCACCATCTTGTATAATTGATTCAAAATATCTAAACTTTGTCACTTGCGGAATGACTTGGCCCCCCAATTTATTTTTCACTTCACTTACTTCGTGGTATAATGCATATTTAGTTTTGCTTTCACTCAGACGAAAGCCCTTCAACTCTGAAGTCCTTCTCTATATCTCTAGTTTAGAATCAATTTCCTCCCTTTCAATCAACAAAATTATATTATCAGCAAAAAGCAGGCAATTAGGGATCTCCTCTTTGATAGGCTTAGTTAGAATGCTTGCCACTAGGTTAAACAAATAAGGGCTGAAAGCTGATATCTGATGTAGGCCAATGCTTATAGGAAAGTCCTTTGTTTCACCTTCAGGCATTCTAACACTGGTTGATACCCCCTATAGATGTCCTAAATGGCTTATGTGTATGCAGCACGCTCCCTTTTCTTTTCGAAGGCTTTCTAAAGTACATCCCTTGACTTACGGTCAAACATTTTTTTTCAAATCACTAAAAACCATATGCAAATCCCTTCCTTTGCTCCGATGATTTTTTATTAGCCACCTTAGTAAATAAATCGCTTCTAATTGTGGACCTTCATGGCATAAATCTAAATTAATTCTCATAAATAATAGTCTCTAACCTCAATCTGTGTTCAATCACTTATTCCTATAACTTCATTGTATGACTCATAAGCCTAGTTCCTTTGTAGTTTGCACAATTCTGAATATCCCCTTTATTCTTATAAATAGGGAACATAGTACTTTTACTTTTTCTCCAATCATCTGGCATTTTCTTAGATTGTAAAATCTCATTAAATAACTTATTAAGCCACAACACACCTGCTTCACCCAAATATTTCCAGCAATTCTACATATGATGGCCTTTGTCGTCAGATATATTTGCCTTTGTCATGAGAATATTACCAAGCTGAAAACCCTGGCCTCAATTGGTTTGTAGTTTTAGGTGCTTAAGTTTGGGCCCTAGCAGAATTCAGTGACTAATAGTTCTCGTTTGTTCCTGAATTAAGGATGTTAGGAAATCCTAAAACATTTGGTCGTTTTTTTATTCACTACATTGGATGCCAACTTTTTTTCTCTCTTATTGAAGCTGTGATTCTGGTTATTACCTTCCTTTCTGAAACTAATGCACTAAACTGGGCCCTTGTTTTATTTATTTTCCTTACCAACATGGTTTTCTCATTATCAGGTTCTTGTTAACCTTCATCAAGAAGTTATTCCTCATTTGACGAAACCTAATATGTTATGGTAAGTGTTTGTGATACATAAAATGTAATTTTTTATTTTTCTTTGGCGAATAAATTAAATTTTTATGTTTGATGTTGACTTGTTAATGTTAATCTATTTATATGCAGCGATTTCTTAACAAGATCATTTGATGTTGGGGGTGTTGTTAGTGTCATGGCTCTTAGCGGCCTTCATGTCCTGATGACCCAGCATGGATTGGAATACCCGAATTTCTATGAAAAACTCTATGCTCTCTTAGTTCCTTCTATCTTTATGGCTAAACATCGAGCTAAGTTTTTCCAGGTGAATCTCAGTTTACTGTTTGTCAATTACAAATTAAAATAATTAACAGGATGAAAGGACAAATTTGGATATTCACCTCATAAATCATGCTTCCCCCTCTTCTAATAATTTAGGAGACAGTGCATCATTAGATCTATAGGCTTGCTTGAGAAATTTGGTCTGGTGCAGACCTTTGAGCAACATATATTTCTCTCAGTAAGCAATAGAGATAGCACAACAGAAAATTGACTCAAAATTGAAAACAGAAAGGATGCATTGAAACATTGTTGTCCTCTAGGTGCTTGTTTCACAAGTACCTCAAAAGTAGTGATTAAATGAGTATGTGCCAAACCTGAGGCAAAGGCAAAGCTTGTCCCTGAATATCTCATGGAAAATTAAATTATTTGAACCAGCACAAGGAATGATGAGAAGATATTCAATTAAGTGTTGAAGTTTATGTTTATCTTGTGCATTTGCTATTTGCCAATTTTTGATCGCTTATAATTTGGTATCTGCAGCTTCTTGATTCTTGCCTTAAGTCACCTTTGCTTCCAGCTTATCTGGCTGCTTCGTTTGTGAAGAAATTGAGTAGGCTTTTGCTTTCAGTTTCTCCTTCAGGAGCATTGGTTATCATTGCCTTGATTCATAATCTCTTGCGGAGGCATCCTTCAATTAACTGCTTGGTTCATCGGGTGAAACATAGTACCCTTATTTTCTCAATCCTTTTTCTTAATTTGTTATTTTTCCTGGATTTTGTACTTGCCTTGTCAAAACAGCTTTTGAGGATCACATGAAAAGTTTATGGCTTGACTGTTGGCCTCAAAGATGCTTTTTTGTTATGTGACCAAGAATCTAGTTCAATTAAGTGACAGTCATAGCAACTTTAATTTCATGTGACTTCAGGGGCAGTTTGGATTGTCCTTTGAGATATCTGGTTGTGTCTGGAAGTGCGCTTCTCTGGGCAACAAGTTTGATACATCTGTTAGTAAAATTGTTGCTTTCTGTTTGTTCTGATTGGACAATAATTTCTTGTATGAGCAGGAGGATGGTGATGAGGAAGGGAAAGGCGAGTCTAAAACAAATGAAGTCATTTCTGATAAAATTGATGACTCTAAGACTAGTGCCATGCCCTGCCAGAAATCAGGCATTGACCGCTTTAACAACGGGGAAACTAATCCTAAGAAATCTATGGCAATGAGTAAGCATCTTCTCTAGTTTATCATATTCTTCTACCTTACTTTGGCCTATTGAAAGCACTAAAGTTTAGGAAATTGCAATTTGTATAACTGAATGAAACCACATTGGCACATACATCTTCTCTAGTTTATTTTCTTATTCCAAATTGTGGCTAGTTTGAAGGACTTTAGATTATGTATAAGGATTCTTTCAGCCACATGTCTGAATATCTAGAACCATTTAAGCATGGAAACTTGTATATTGACAAGTTTGAATAAATCAATTTTCAGTACTTGTTGAAATATATTTTCTTAGAATGCCTGGAGGTGAGACAAAAGACTTTCTTAGAAGGATTGGCCTACATCAAGGATCAGCTTTCTGTTCAACATAGTAGTAGATGTTCTAACTGATCTTATCAAAAAAGAGATCCCTAACTGCATGCTTTTTGCTGATGATATCATTTTGTTGGCTAAATCAGAGGAGATTAATTCTAAACTTGAGGTATGGAGAATGACTTTGGAGTCGAAGAGTTTTCGTCTAAGTAGGAGTAAAACAATATATGCATTGCTATTTTGATAATAGACAAGTAGGAAATAATGTGGAGGTTAAATTGGGAGAGCAAATCATTCAACAAGTGGCAAAGTTTATATATTTTGGATTAATTATACAACAAGATAGTGAAATTGATGGAGATGGAAATCATAGAATTCAAGCTTGGTGGTATAAACGGAGAAAAGCTATCAGAGTTATTTGTAATCGAAAAGTACCTAATAAGGTAAAGTTTTATCGCACAACTACAAGACCAACAATGCTATATGATAGTGAATGCTAGAATTTAAAGGGACAACATGAATATAAATGGGGAGTAGCCGAAATGAGGATGCTGAGATGGATTTGTGGTCATATAAGAAAAGATGAGATTCGTAATAATCGTATCAGTGAATGAGTTGGAGTGGTACCTATAGAGGAGAAAATGGTAAAAAATGGTCTGAGATGGTTTGGACACCTTCAAAGAAGGCTAGGTGTGCCGGTAAGGAGGGTCAATCAAGTAGTATGGAGTTTTTTAAAAAGAGGTAGAGGAAAACTGAAACAAACATTCAATGAGGTTATAGAGAGAAATCTATTGGTTAATAATATATTTAAAGAGTTGGTTTTTGATAGAGCATAACAGTGACGTGCGGTCTATGTAGTTCCCCCCCCCCCAAAAAAAAAGATAAGGCTTTGTTGTTGTTGTTCACTAAAATATACCCTCTCCTTATTTCTTTTTTCAAGTGTGGCTGTCTGTCAAATATATTTAGGTGGTGGAATTACTATATTAGTCCTAAACTTTTCAGCGAATGAGATTTCTTGGTGCAGGCAGTTCTCTTTGGGAGATGGATACCATTCTTCAACATTACTGTCCTCCTGTTTCAAGGCAAGTGTGTTGATGCTGACTATTGTCTTCTTGCTTTAACTTTTTATTGTTTCCCAATTTTGACTCGGAGAAACTACCCTGAATCTCACGTGCCTCTGTTTTGCTGTCAGATTTGCTTTGTCTCTTGGGACTGATTTGACCGTGAGGGCCAGAACAAGTGAAATGAAGGTTGAGGATTACAGTTCAGGTTCATATGCTACAGTATTTGGCGAGGAGGTGATATATGATGTTTTCTCTCCTCTTTTTTCCTCCAATAATCCGGCTTACATTGCTTGTACGACTGAAGAAGCAAGGAGAGGCACATACCAGCTGATAATAACTTAACTATTAATTTGCAGATAAGGCGGAGGGTAAAGCAAGTTCCCCTAGCATACTACAAGGCAACTCCTTCCTCTTTGTTTTCAGAGACTGATTCTGCTGGTTGGACTTTCAAATTGGAAGCAGAAGTAGCCCAGGAAATTAATGAGAGGGATATCTCACAACATTTTTACAGCCCTGCTAAACGGCAACGAAAAGATGGTCCGTGATGCATGTTTCTCACCAACAAAATCTGCACCCTTAATTTGTAGTCATTTAGTAGAATTTTGATTTAATGGCCATGACATTTTTTCACCATTTTGAAACTTTCATATATACTTTTGTACTATTTTCTGATATATTTATTGAACAGTCAATGTTAAAGGCCGCACTATTTTTATATTATTTTAGAATTTTGATGTATATATTTTTACATGTAAGAAAACTTTAGCGTTAGATGTAGATGAGGAATATTTTATAAGTAGATATGCACATTAACTCATTTATAATAAGAACGGGAAGAAATACTTGACGCTCAGGGTGAGGAACACAAAGTAGATGGAAAATAAAACGTTCCTATTAGCTGTTAAGTGCTATTATGGGAAACACAAAGGTGTTTCTTTAAGTATTTTTTCGCATGTTAAGACAGTTTTTCTTATATATTTATATCGAACAATATAAAATCACTTTTAAAAATTTAAAACAAAAAGGCATTTTACATTTTACATTTGTTAATTATGCTACTGATATGATACGTGCATGTCTTCTTCCTCTTTGGCTTATATTGGACGAGCAAACTCCCGAAAGAAAGTAGATCCCCAGATTTGTAGCTCCCCTCCTATAAGCATTTCCTCAAGGATGGTCAATAGTTCTTCGCAAGGAAAAGCGCAATATCGCAATCTATTGTCATGGTATCGTCTCCTGCTATGGTGACCCAAAACATAGTATTTAATGGAAGAAAGGTTTTTAACTCACCAACTGCTTTCTTGCCTCACTGCTTCTAACCTGGACTCTTTTGGATCCAACTAATGGAAGAATATTTCGAACCTTCTTAAAGTTCCTCGAGATTTTAAGCATTAAGAGAAGCTTTCTGAATTTTCTTGTATCACTCTCAGCAACTCAAAATCCCTTGCATCAGGATATTCAACTACTTTTGCGGCACTTCTCTTTTATTTAGAATAACTCCGGTCTCTCTCTCTCTCTGTCGCTCGATTCTAGTTAATCCTTGTTTCTGTCCCTACTCTTTGTACTATGCATTAGTATGTGGAGTAACTACTTTTGCAGCGCTTCTCTTTTATATCATTTTTCCTTTTTTCAAAAAAACATAAGAAAACTAACAGCTAAAACCTAAAAACCTAAAATAACTGTGACTTACAGATCCACCTATGAGCCTATTTTGACATCTTGTATCTACATCTTTTTTAGTGGAAATGAATTCATTGCTAAAAAAATATTTACAGATATGGTCAGGCGTAATAAGCTCAGAAAGAAAATGCAAATAATTAGCCTAAGTACATATTGCTATAGAACTCGTTCACAAGAGTGGTGTGGACCGTCAATGATAGAACCTCATTTACAAGGCGGTGAGCTTGCACCGATTCTTGCCTAAAAAGCTTCCAGTTACAAGCACTCCACAACTTCCAGCATAGGATTCCAAACGTAATACACCAGAAGGGGTTTTTTCTTGTAGTTAAGATTTCCCAGAAGCTAATCATTGAAGGTGTAGAGTAAAAGTGTGGAAGGTGACTGATTGGAATGATTAAACGCCAGCACTCAGATGCAAGGATGCAATGCCTATGGGTGTAGTCAAACACTGACTATTTGGTAAGGAACTTATTATTCATTGCCAACCAAAGGAACGTTCTAATCCTTTGTGAACCAAGCCAACGCTAGGCTAGATGCCAATGATGGCCATCCTCGTTCCAGTTATTCTCCATAATTAGGCGATAAGCTGATCTGACAAAAAATTCCCCATTAACCCAATGGTCAAACTAGAAGCGGACTTGTTATCCATCTCCTACACTCCATTTTAGACCAAGATTTGCATCATCCCAAATGGTTGCCAGACTTCACCAAAAATATGAGGCATTCCGTGTCCTAGTTGGCTGGCTTGTGTCAAAGTTCCATCCATATTTGGCACGGAGGATTTTGACCCAAAGCTGATCAGGTTCAGACAAGAAGGCAAAAGCTAATTTGATAAGAAATGCTTCGTTCTGATTCTCAAGGTCCTTGAATCTACAGCCCCCACATTCCTTTGTGTCCGTTTGGTTTACGAAATTGGAAGTGATGTAATAAAATGTAATGGAACAAAATATAATGATGATTATATAATTTGTTTGGTTCGTTATTAGAGAAATATGATGCATGTATATAAAAACGTTTGATTGGATTACATCGAACATAAAAATATATGAGAATAATATAGCAAGTGACAGAATTATCCCTTTTTATACATATAATAATACACACTTTGGGTTCATGATAATTTTTTTTCATTCTATGCATTATACACGCTGGGTTCATAGTAATTTTTTAATATTTAATTATGCGAATATTATTTAATAATATATTTTAATATTTTTTTAATGGTAGAATATAATTTTTTTAAATTTTTAAACGGGTGAATATTTCTTAAATCTCTATCTTATTAATTATTTTTTAATATTTAATGTTGGTAATTAAAATTATTTAATATTTAACCGCATTTATAAGTAGGCACTTTGGTCAATTTAAAAAATTATAATGGCAACAGTATTATTGTCACTAGATTATAGGATATCTGCATCCTCATTCATTAGTCCTAACAGTGTAATCATGATTACATCAAATGATGTAATCAGGATTATAAAATGTAATCCTTTCTACATTACATAAGTTTAACCAAACGTTGTAATCGCACTATTATATTATGATTACATGTAATTCTCTATAATGTAATCGAAACAAACAGACTGTTAGATTGGCAAAAGGTTAATGGTATTTTGTGAGGTGAATACTTTTACAGTTCTCTGTGGTTCCCCAAACAAAGTTGCGGGTAAGAGCTTGAAGGTTAAAAAGGGTCGATGCTAGTTGCCGTGTGGATTGCATTGGCGTAAAGGGGTATTGTTGACAGAACAGATTGGACTAGAGTGATCCATCCTGCAAACTAAAGTGATTGCATAGTCACTCTACCGTGAAGTAGGGGAACTTCCAGATAGTGAACAAGATGCTTCAACTCTTGGAAGCCCAAAAGTCGATGGACGAGATTGACATGTGATGGAGCTGTTGTGTTGAACATGATTAAGAGTGTGTTTGGATGTGAGATAAAATTATGGTTTTGGTGTCAAACCATGGTTTTGACATAAAAACATTCAAACACACTAATTTTTTAGAAACCTTGGTTTTGTCCCCAAAACCATGTTTTTGGAAGAATCACCTATTTGTTTAATTTTCATGCTTGTGGGACTCATATCTCTTTTTGTCTCCTATCTTTTTTTTTCTAATTTTTTTATAAATTTAATTAAAAAAATTTATCAATTTAATGATAAATTTTTAAAAATATTTAATTAAAAAAAATTTAGAAATTTAATTAAAACTTTTTATTTTTTACTATATTCAAAAAATTAGTTAAATTAATTAATATCACATATAAACAATTTTTTTATTTATTAAGAAATTTAATGTTAAATATTATATTAAGGTGCAAATTTAAAAATCGAGCTTTTTCTAAGGAGCGTCTGGTACAAATAAGTTTTGGAATGGACAAAAAAATAATGAATAATTAAAAGGGGTGCAAATTTAATAGAATTGTTAAATTGGATCTAACACCGTTAGGAGTTTTATTTTCTTATTATTAATAAAATATAACCTTATACTCTATATGTAACTATCACAAAAGCTAATGTCATTTTTGGTAATTTGACCACTAAAAAGGTGATTCCCAACCTAATATCCAAACATTCATCTTATTAAAATCATTTTTTTACTCATAATCTATTCTTCTCATAATCTATTAAAAAAAATCATTTTTTTCACTTTTTCTCCAGAAACTGTTTCCAAACACACCCTAATCATCCACAAAAACTAAATGGGATAGAAGTAGACCTCCTCTTCCCATTCTTATAGGGTTCCATGCTCCGTTTTTAGCTTCCTCATGAATTGCCTGGGATAGACATTCCATACAAAGTGTATATTTGGGTTAGCTTTTATAAAACAGTTTTTATGAAGTACGTGAAAGAATTTTTGTCTCAATTTATAAAAAATAGTTTCTGAAACCACAGTTTTATGATTTCACAAACACTCTAAAAGAACAAAAATATAAAGGGACAATGGATTCCCTTGTTTAATTCCCTGTTATAGATGAAAATGCTCAAATGACTTGCCGTTCCAAAAGACGTGCATGGTGGAAGATGTAATATATATTTCACGATGCGTTTCTTAGTATTTTCTAGCAGCCTAGCCTACTTAAGAGTATCTATAATAAAATCCCAGCTAAACCGATTAAGCACGTTTTTGAGATCCACTTCAATAGTCATCCATCCAGTTTTTCTTGTTTATTATCTTATTGAGAGAATAGCTTGTTGAGCAATGATGATATTATTTGTGATGTTCTTCCATTTAATGAAACTAGCTTGGTAGGGAAGTGTTTTCTGCAGCATTAACTGACTCGATTGACAGTGATCTTGGTAATAATCTTGTAGATTTTTGTGCACAAGCTGATCTGCTGAAGTTCCTTAAGGATATAGGGCTTTAATAGTGGATTCAAGAGAAGAATGACCTACTTAAATTTATTTTCTAAAGAGCCAGATACCATCTAAATTATCAAAATAATCATTTTGTTTGTCACATCAAAGCGCTCTAAAGAACTAGTTAAAGTACCTAATATATATATATGGGGATTTGATTTAAAACTAAGTGAAACTATGAAGATATCTAGATTAATTTCCTTTTTTTTTTTCAAAGCGCTTAAACTTTCAGATTGAGACATAGTTCGTTTCTCTCATGAAAAATTGAAATTGATTATTTGTCAAAAAAAAAAAAACAGAAACGGGTTAAAGAAAGGGTAAATTTAAAAAGGGAAAATAAAAAATTCATCTTATCATCTATTAAATCTATAAAATAAACTCAATAAAATATAACGTGTTTTAGATGTTTTAGTAGGTTTATAATTTTTTAGTGTTTTTAAAATACAGTACGTGTATGCGCCTCTTCATCCCATCCCGGAAACTATTGCAAATTTCCAACATTCCAAATTTCCATCAAAGGTCAGAAGTTTTTTTTTTTTTGACCAAATCAAAATTCAGAAGTTTGATAGATCATTTTTCCTAAATTTGTGATGATAACACGTGAATTGAAGGAATGGAAACAAAAACGAATTCTAACAACACATGCACGCTCTCGCAATTTAAAAAAGATAAAATAAAACGAAGAAAAATAAAAGCAATATCAAATTCAACCCTAATAGCCTCACTAAATTCAGTAAAACTATGGGGAACGATGGATATTAACTTTGGAAACTTATTCTTGATGGGTGGTTGTCCGATGTTGAAGGATGGCCATGCACGCACATGCCCTTAAAAAAAGTAACAGAAAAACCCTTTATTAGCCCCCAGGATCTCCCAATCTCAGAAGGCAAAAACTTGGTGTCATACATAATTTATAGCATGGCTGATGATCCCCAAGATGTTGCTGACAGAGATCTAATATTCAAGCGTTTCGACACAAACGGCGATGGCAAAATCTCAGCGGCAGAGCTCGCCGAATCCCTAAAATCACTGGGACAAATTACCGCAGAGGAAATCCAAACGATGATGGACGAGATTGATACCGACGGAGATGGCTTCATTTCCTACGAAGAATTCACAGAATTCGCCAGAGCCAACCGTGGTCTGATCAAAGATGTTGCCAAGATTTTTTAACTTATTTTTCCTTAATTTCAATCTTTTCTTAGTTTCTTCTTTAGAGTTAGGCACCACCATGAATTAACAACACCAAATCGTTGTTTTTTGTGCATGTCTTATCTCCTCTATATACAATCATGTAAACATTTTTCCTCTTTTAAGATTCTCTCACCGGAACTCATTTTTATATCTGGCTGATGCATTTTCGGCTTGCCTGCCTGGCGTTCTACCTGTTAATAAAAATGCCACAAGAATTTTGCAAATCAAAATATTTACATTTTTGCCTAAAAACATGTACTCTTGATCTTGAGAGCCCATGACTAAAAAAATTTGAACGGACACCATATTTACTCTTTTACCCCTGCAAGGTAGACGTACAAAACAATCTTCTGAGTTTCATTTTCTACTTACAATTTCAAGATTTTCCCATCTAACGCCTTTAATTAGGAAAAACCAACATATTTAAAGCTTGTCGTGTTTCAACGGCCATATAGATAATCATCATCTTCAAACTCTGAAACTCCTAGCATTGCCAGAGCCAAGTGTCTTTTCATCTCGTTATTTGTTTGTTGTAGTTGAGGGTAGCAATCAACTACCAACCCATTCCCTAGTAGACCAGACTTCTTCCTTTTAGGCCAGACACGTTCTTCGTGACCTCTCAGTATTGCAATAATCTCTTGTATTCCAGGTCTCCGAGATTCTTCATTTGTAACACAAGCAGCAGCTGCCTCTATCATCCAAGCCATCTGATTAGAGAATCTCAAACTGCACTTGAGTCGAGGATCCAGCAACTCTTCAATGGCGCCCTGCCCTTTCTGTAGCAAGGGTTTAGCCTGCATATTAATTTCAGATTGCATATGTGCGTCAACAAGACAATTTCCCATAGTGCCGAATTTAATGCTGCCCTGAAACTACCACCAAAAAAATGTACCCAAATATTGTATGGAGTTTTCTGCTATGAAGGAAAGCACATAATTGAGTTCTTCATTGATTTCAAAGTGCATGGTTCTTGCCTCTTGTTTGCCAAACACAACCCATAAAGTCTCTAATCTGATTTCCAGTGAACAAGCCAAAACTATCTAATATCTGCTTTATTCTGACAGATTAAAGAGGCGGGAAACAATATTTTCCCTGAGTAATTATTGTATCATGTCTCCATATAATGAAAATATAAACTGTCTTAAATAGTTGTACACATCAGAAATCTATTTTTATCAAGCAATTTATCCATGTACCAGATAAAACGCCAAATTTCAGTTTTCTCTATCTTATAAGGGATAAAAGAAAGTTCAAATATTGTACCGTTTGATATAGAACGAGAAACTTGCTTCGGATGAAGTTAATGGACAGGACCACTTGATAGCAGTAGAAAGTTATGCTCAATACGTTTTGGTTTTTCTCAACAAGCCACAATAAGAATCAATTCAACCAACACAGAATCAGGAAGAAGGGCAACATTGCAAGAATTAGAACATCAACCCACCCATAAGACCAAGTTCTCCTCTCCTGGTGGCTTTTTTGCCTCTATTGGCTTCCGGCCAGTTATGAGTTCCAATAAAACAACTCCGAAAGCATAAACATCAGTCTTATCAGATACTTTTCCATGTTGGAAATACTCAGGAGCCAAATAACTGTTGGTAAAGCACAAAATTTATCTCATTGATTTGTAAGTGAAAACAAATGAGGAGGAAACAAAAGGACAGACATTTGGCAGAACAAAACCGGTGAGGTTTAGGTTTTACCCAAATGTTCCCTTGACTGTTTCACAGAGGAAAGGAACTGAAGGTGCAGGAGTCCATGTAGCTAATCCAAAATCGCACAACTGTGATTTAACAAGATGAACAGTCAAAATACGTAACATGCATGGGTTTCATTATTAGAGTACAATTGAACTGCAAGAATGCATCTCACCTTAGGAGTCTTTTTGGAGGAAAGGAGAATGTTTGAGGGTTTAATGTCTCGGTGAACAACGCATCTTTCAGTTCCGTTATGCAGATAAGCCACGGCTTCTGCAATTCCAGTCGCAACTTTATACCTCACAGACCAGGATAGTGGAGAACTGCCGTTCACACCCTTCCTTTCTGAAAAACAGGGATGCTAGAATAAGCGAACATCGTCAAAATTTCAACCGAAGACCTCGTACAGTAGGGTTCAGTGACAGGGGAAAATGAAATACCATGCAAATGGTGCTCTAGGCTGCCCCCAGAGACATATTTGTACACCAGAAATAAACCCTCCTCAGGGTCAATACAAAAACCCACAAGGGAAACAACGTTTGGGTTATGAAGAGAACTGGCAATCATCAGTTCTCTACAGAACGCCTTTGTAGATTCCTTGTCTTCCTTGTCCAATCGTTTGATTGCTACAGCAGTCCTCAAAAGCCCAACTCTACCCCTAAATACACAGCTCAAGGCCCCTCTCCCCAACACTCTGCCTACACAAAACAAGAAAAGGGAGGAAACAAAAGAACAAGAAAGAAATTAGATTACAATCGCCTACCTGGAATAATATTCAAGTTAAGCAAGAACAACCGACCAATTTTACCTTTGGAGAAACTGTGAGTAGCAGATAGAATTTCACCGTAGTTGAACCTGATCAAAGAGTTGGCTACAGGGGATATGCTTTTTTCTAAGGACTCCATCCTCCGACATTTCAGCTCTCGAGCTCGAGAATTATTCATTCCATCGTCCAGATGAACCATCAAAACGGTCGCAGCAGCGGAAGAATTCACGCTCGAGGATTCGAGCTCAACCTGAGAACAGAAACTGAAACGGAAAGACGAGTGAACAGATTGTGGGTCAGCATTCATCACCTCAGCTCCACACCCACCAGACTCCGCAAGCAACCACGCCTTGTTGTGCTCTAGATTCGTCTTTTTATATCCGTCGCCGTCGTTTTTACCTAAGCACGGCCGGCGGCGAGGCAGGGCAACGCAGGTAAAACCAAGCTCCCAGATCATTTTTCTAAGAATGGTCCTAAATTTGAGCTTGCAGTCACAGTAGTGATCTGCAACTAGAAAGGAAGAGGACGGAGCATTGGAAGATTCGCAAGAGCCAGTGCCGGTAGGTTGTGGAGGAGAGAAACGCATTCTGAAGCAGATCCAATTAAAGAGCGCACGGAAACAAAAAAAAAAAAAAAAAAGGTCTAGGCAAATATCAAAGAAAAAGAAGTAGCGAGAAGAGAAAAAAGGTTAGAGCCTTGGCTGCTTTGCTTGTATAGTGGAAGAGAGAATTTTGCGAGATGACAAAGAAAAAGAGATGAGATGGACCGTGGGAACAGAAAAAAAGAAATGAGTTGCACTAGCCAGGGTGAGGTGAGGTCAACTAATATACATGAGGTCAACTAATATACAAGGTGTTTGGAATAGTAATTAAAATTTTTAAAAATATTTTTTAATTATAATTTACGGTATATGATATAGTTTTTATGGTCTATAAGTTAGTTTTTATTGTTTATAAGGTAAATATGTGAAAAAATTTTATCTTAATTTACGTAAATCAGATTTATACATAAATATAAATTAAACTAAAGATCCTCATAAAAACACAGTACAATATTACATAAAAGGGCCCCTTACAAAGGTAAAACATCAAAACCAGTGGCCATGAGGGAAAAAAACAAAAAGGCAAAAAAGCAACATAAACACGAACAAGGGAAACAACTGAAGCAAAGTACATGAAACAAACAAACAACAACAATAAGATGTGAAATATTTTAATATATTATAATTATTATTAATTAAATATTTTATTAAAATATTCTAAATATGGCATGTAAGTCAGATTTAAACTCAATTTAAGATTAATGTTATTGGCTATTAATGTGATTTTTTGATTGAGGAAAACACACACTTGAGTTTTACGGCCAAATAAGACGAGTGTAAAAAAAATCAAATATGCTTATCTGAGATTCTCTAACTGGTGATGGCTCTTAACCCAGTTATTATCGTTGTGCCCTACAGCCAGTCAGAAAGAGATGTGACCGCCTACCTTATGTTTCCACCTTTTGTTTTGTAGTTTTCTTTCATCAAAATTCGTGAGTTTTATATCTAATTAAAGTTTAGCAATGGCGAGAGGTAATTCCTATAAGTCTTCAGTTAATTGATCTAGGAAAATTCATACACTCTTATTTGTAACTTATATGAGAATTCATAAATTTTGTCCTACATACAGTATTAGAGTCAAATTCTCTGATCATGTGCCTTATACTCTTAAGAGATGATATAAGTATGGAATTGAATTAGATTTACAACAATAATTTAACACGGTTCCATAATTTAGAATGGAGATCAAATTTTTAAAGTTGATGAATTATATTATTGTTGCAAATTAATTCATCTTCATTCGCAATTTATTATTAAATTGCTTATATTTATTATTGGACTATGGAATCCCCGTCGATCTCACTGTAAAAGAACTCGCTCGCGTTTTGGTTTTCGAGCCTTTAAACAAAAAAATTTCATTTTGTGATTAAATTGCCTTTTGAAAAAATCAAGTTATATAAAAAAAAGGAAAAAGAAAAAGTGATTAGGATTTATTTTTGAGAAAATTACAATAAGATCTCAAGCAAATAAAAATATACAGAAATAATCTAAATGGGTTGTTAATGACGACCCTCATGTTGTTAATGGAGGATTCTCATATTGTCATTAACAACTCCTTATGATCATTTCTTCATATTTTCATTTGTTGGACCTTATTATAATTTTTCTTTGATTTTTGTTTGTTTCACCATTAAAGCCACTGACATTCGAACCTGTTTTGGTGAAATTATTATGATTTTAGGCAAATTTGTTGAAATTATTCTCTATATTTTGTCTACCTTGATTTTCTGTTCATGCGGGAGTGAGAATCTTTGATAACAGAGCTAAAAAGCACTACTGGGAAACGTCGCATAAAGTTGAAGCGGCGGAACTGGTCGGGTCACGTACAAGATTTGGGTCGGGTAGTTAACCCGAGTGTGTGAAGAAGACAAGTGAAACACATCGTTTTTCCTTCTAGAATGTCTCCTTATGTTCATATGAAATGGCATCTAGGATGTTTGGAATAGCGATTGGAAGTTCTATAAGTGCTTTTCAATCGTGATTTACGGTTTACGAAATAACTTTTACGGTCTACGAGGTGCTTTTATGTCTACGAGGTAAATATGTAGAGAAAATTTATCTCGATTTACGTAAATCGGGCTTATATAATAAGCCCGATTAATTTAAGTGAATCCAAACTATCTTATCATTTGGCTCTATAGTGAAACTAGGCGTTTCACTTATGTAGAAGAAAGAGGGCCAGACACGATTTGGACTAGAAATTATTTTGCTCGCAAAGTTTAATTATATGGTTCTAATTTAATTTTGCATATGGGCCAAGGCTTTTGTGGTTTCCTTTTGAATTTATTGCGTTTTGGGCCTTAAAGAACTCGAGCCTGCACTTATTTAATGTTCTAATTTTATGGAATTTTCAAAATGTTTTCGTTACAGGCCTCTTGGAATGGGTTTTTGGTTGACATTTTAAAATTCTTTTATCACTATTTCGGGCCTATATGTTTTATAACTGACATATAAACAATCATTCTGGGTCCTTTATTGTTTTATTTCAATTCTGGAAATTTTTCTTATGGGCTCTGTTGTATTCTTGGTAACCTGGGCTATGTTGTTCTAATTTCCAGAAATACAATTTGGGCCTTAATAACTGTCTCATTTATGAAATTTTGGAAAAATTTTCTAAGTGGACCTCCATGTTTGGGTTTTTGAATTTCCTAAATTGTCAATTACATGAACAGTGACATTTGAGCAATTTTTGGGCCTTGTTACATTTTGATTTTCCTAGCTATGATTTTGAGATTCTAGAAAAAGGTGTTTTTGGATAAATAAATTTGCTAAGTTCCAATCAAATTGACTTGTGTTTTATGTATTAAATTTTTTAAATTAATGAAAATGATTAATTTTTGGCAATTTTCACGTACTAAAAAATTTATGGAATTATTTTCATGAGTTATTTAATTGTCTAAACATTTGGAAAATTAACTTTAGGCAATTATATAACTATTCAAATTTTGTAAAGCTTGATTTGAGTTGAAAAGTGCCAAAATTAATTCTTTAAACAATTTTTTGGATACATAAAATAGTAGGAGGGTTTCTAATTAATTATTTAAGGGGCTTTGTTGATCAAATTAATTATTAATCCCTCCATTAAGATTGCATGTATTGGATTTATTTTGAATGCACAAAATAGTGAGAGAATTTGTCTAAGATGATTATTTAATCACATTTTATTGATTAAATTAATCAATTCAATTCTCATTAAAGATTTATGCATATTTAGAATTTAAATGCATAAAGTTGGTATTTGTGATAAACATACATATTAGGGAATAACTATAGCATCCTCTATTGCATGTGTAGATAATCACTTATATGTTTTAACATATCAACTCTATTAAATGGGTAACATTAATTTAATCAAATTGGGAGAATTATATTTAGTCATTTATGTTTATTAAATTAATTGGTTAAGTCCTCCATTAAGATGTACATATACATAACTTAAGTGCACATGATTGATATTATGATTTACTTGCATACTAGAGTGGTAGCTACAACGTCCTCTTACAACATGCAAAATAATCACATATAGATTTTGGAATATCAATTTTTTGAAGGTGAGTAAATATTATTTTACTCACATTCATGATTTAGTTGATTAAATTAATTAATTAGGATTCCTATTGACATTGTGTGTGTGTGTGATATTTAAATTGTACATATTTGATATTAGTGATCAGCATACATATTTTGTTTAAGGAATAGCTACAACATCCTTATGCACATGTTGTATGCATATTGAATCACATAAGGTTTTACCATATCAAATTATGATCATACGTACAATTAGTATACACAATGGTGTGATGTTTTTGTGATGAGTATGTAGAATCGGGGAGTAGCCACAGCATTCTCACTAGGTACATACACTTTATTTTGTTCTAACAAACCAAATACATCACATAAAAATTTAAGACATCAATTGTAATTAAATATATGGTTATATTTAATCTTTACCCACAGGTAGATAATTATAATCATAGTTTTAATTAGGGTGAAATGGAAGGGCATTATTTTTTTAAGTAGCCCACAAGCATTAGGAGATATAACTGCATTCTAGTTTCATCAATTTAAGATAAATTCATGCTATGTTAATGTCTTCGCCCACAGGTAAACATTAGTGATACGAATTTATAATTGTATGATTTACATTGGCAAACATACGCCTATATGCGATGGTTGCTTGCCTCTTATAGTAAACTTTGTAAGCATGGTTTACCTTTATTTTGACTTTGTAGCATGATTGCTATCTGTTCACTTATTTAGTTTGACATAATTTATTAGAGACAATTAAGCCTATAAGGAGAACTCTTTCCATTAAGATAAAATTGACATTAAGAAAAGTTCTAGTATTTATAATACTAGTGCGAGAAATGAGATAACATTATTGTCTCAATAAAGTAATCTCAATTAAGAGCTGATTATTATAAGTACATAAAGAATGAAACAAAATCCATGGTTGTTGATAGGCTGAAGGACATATTTAGAAATTTTCATAAATGTTATTACATTATTTAGTTAACTATGAAGTGATTCTCCGTAATAAGGTAAAATGTCTTCATTTATTTGGGTGGGACATATTCTTAGTTTATTATCTCATGAGTCATTTCTCTTTTTCATGAATACATGTATGGACATCAAATATTTATTGGAAATGCGTATATTTAAGTTTTGCTTCCTTTTGGAAAAGCATGAGATTTTAAATGAGAACTATCTAGCTACCAACCCAAAGGCCATAAAGTTATAGACATATAAAGTTTAATCTTTCTATAATTGGAGGTAATAGTTGCCATTGTTTTTGTTCTAACAGATGAAATAGTTCATCTTGATTACAGTTGACTATTCACAATACTTAAATACTACTTGCTTTATAATTAAGCAGTGTCTTTTGAGATATTTAGAGAATATAAAGCAGAAGTGGGTAATTTAATCTAATAAACAGATTACTATAGTGATGTCAATTATAGGAGATAGATGACATGATGGGTATATGACTGAGGATAATAACTTAACCTATATGTTTTCCTCTTAAGGAATGCACTTAAGACAATTATATTTGTATTTTAGATGAGTTTCCAACAAAATTGTGTTTGAACCATTTTAAAATCTGAAAGCTCAGTTTATATAGAATTGTCTTACAAATGGAAGAGTATGGAAGAAAAACATCCCAAGGTCTAAGATTGCACATTTTGGTGAAGATGTAGAGAGATCTTAGGAATTTTATTAAGCTGTCCATTTTGTTTTATAAATTGTGTAGTAATTTTGAAATGTCAAATTATTAAGAATTGACATGATTAATGGGAGTAATCAAATTCATTCAAGATGATCACACATAATAGATTGTAAACTATGATCACGATAGAACATTGGTTTTACATGATACTCTTCTTGTTGAGATAAATGTGAAACATCATGAAGTTCTGAAATCTCAATTGGTCAAGCTCGAAATAAGAAGCATCAACATTAAGGACTCTATCAATTATTAGGAAAAGAATCCTAAAACAAACAAATGATATTTCAAATTAATAGATGATGCTCTTATTATATAACTTCAATCTGTCAACAGATTGGGTTGAAACCAAATGACAATTCAAATTTGACAATTGCTACCAACTATACATCATGTATTTCAAGTAATCTGACTAGAGTATAAACAATGAGAGTAACCCTAAAGTCCATTGGCATCTTTCCATTATAGTAATAAGGAGAGATGTATGTGAATTAAAAGAAAGGGTCACATAAACTATGAGGAGAATTTAGTTAGCAAAATTGAGAAATCATCCTCACAAGCATGTTTCACATTAGTGATAAATGTGTTATGATGCGATCACATACATGATAAAGTTGAAAGTATCATAGTCTTATTTGTATCACTAGATTAGTGGTAGTTGAATCATCTATATTGAACAAAATGATGATTCACTCATTACTTATGAATTTTGACATAAGGTATTGCATATAACAAAATCATCATTGTTCAAGTTTGTGATATGACTAAGATAAATGTAGTATTCTTCTAGAATACATAAGGGGATTGTTCTCAGAACACTTGAGAATGTTATAAGTAACCTACGATCACAAGTATTTGAACATTTATGGATAGATGGCAGTTGCTAGGAAAATACTGTTGGAATCTATGTTTTAATGATAACAAAATAATGATGAATTGTTTTACAAGGAAGTAGTCAAGTTAAATGAAGTAAAAAGTGTTAAAATCTTTAAAGAAAGCATTGCACAAAATCATGATCATATATTCTATATAATTGCTGATAAACTCGAGTTTGAAGACATGCATTTGAGTTATGGCTAATGAACTCGAGTTCTGGAGCATGCACTCAAGTTTGGTTGATATTTTCCTATGCAAGTACCATTAAGACTTAACTGATATTTGAATTGTGTACATGTCAGGAATCATAGCACTCGAGTTTTTAATGACAAACTCGAGTCCTCAGAAGATATGCACTCAAGTCCTGGAAGTTCTGAAGTAAGAGTTTGTTCCAGAGACTTGGCAAGAAAGAATTAATATAAAGTACACTCGAGTTTGAAGAGGAGCACTCGAGTTTTGCATACCACTTACACTCGAGTTCTACAAGTTCTGATGTAAAAGTTTATACCCGAGAGTCTTGTTGTTGAAACACAAGTATTGTACTCGAGTTTGGCAAGCATCACTCGAGTTATGTGTATCATTTGCACTTGAGTCTTGAGAGTTTTATACAAAGAGTTTATACCCGAGAGTCATAAGGATGGAAGCAGAAGGCATGCACTCGAGTTCTCTATAGCTTTTACAATCGAGTTATGAGAGTAATGACAAGGGAGTTTGTTCCAGAGATAGTCATATCCTGAAGATATAAAGTGCACTTGAGTCCTATATATTGCACTCGAGTTTTGGGACAAAATGCACTCAAGTTTGTCTTTGCACTCTTGAAAGTTCTTATCAGAAACAATGACAAAATGGTGAAAAATGCTATGCACTTGAGTTCTTACATCTCTTACACTCGAGTTTGAGCTTCTGAACTCGAGTCCTTGAGCTGATAGAAGCTAAGTAATTTTCAGCGATGAATCTGAATACACTTATATGTTAACCATTTATTGTACTCTCACTTATTATCACTCTTAGACATTGTTTAAAATTTGTTTCAAGAGTGAGACAGGTCTTCAACAATCGGATTAGCAAAATGGATAAAGAAGTAAAAAATGGCTGACACAATAATGTGAGCTAGCTGTCATTACATATGGGCCAACAACCACCACGAGTAACCGGCGCATACCTTGACAGCCTGTCTAAAGAATTCAAATATACACATCCCGCTTTACAACAGATGCACTGCAACATTCGTCTCTAAACAACGATATAAAGAGTTTCCAAAGACAAACTAAAGAGACAGAGAACATACACGATAGAGCTTACCAACTTACAAATCTTTGAAATTCCATTGTATTCATATTGTGAGCATCAGTGATTATCTTATCTGCTCTGTAAGAGAGTTTTTGTAAATACTTTCATTGTAATCTTCATCTCAAGGTAGAGGAACCTTGAGAGGGTAGATTTTCCTTACGGGAGAAGCTGAGAGAGTTCCTTGGAAGACTTTCTGCTCGTAAGACTTACAAGGTGCAAGCGGGAGAGAACGTTGCTGCTCGTAAGACTTACAGTGGTGTAAGCAGGAGAGAATGTTGCTGCTCGTAAGACTTGCATAAGTAAGCGGGAGAGAAGATTCGTTGGAATTACTTTGCTCATAAGACTTGCCGTGAGGGGGAAAGAAAGTTCTAAGCATAGAACATTTCTTCTCATAGTCCTTGTGAGGACAGTTGTTGTACCATACGTTCCAAGAGACGACTGAATCTTGGAGGATTAGTGAAAGGCTCAGCCGACGTTGACCTCTGGGGATTGGACGTAGGCCAGGGATTGAGGCCAAACCAGTATAAATCTCTGTATCCAATTTCTCTAATCTCTACACTCTCTTCATTCAGTTTAACATAGCTGTATCAACCGCAAAAATTTGATATAACCCAATTCACCCCTCTCTTAGGTGAAACTTGCCTCTTACAAATACAATTAGATTGTCCATATGTCTCTAATATATATCATTGAATTCCTTCTAATTTAATTTCTCAGGTGCAAGCTTGCTTGAATGTGCACACAAACAGACAATGCTATTGGAATGTAACTTTAAGAGGATTATCATATATATTCTTGCTTGAATAATAATTAAAAAATTGTAAGTCATGAAGTACATTACAAAATGTACATTAAGTCTTATGCTCTACATATAGGAGAATGATTAGCTTTGTTTAGTTTCGTATTATGAGCTAACTATAAAATAGTTAATATTATAATGTATCTTTACGTTTACTAAACAAAACGCAACATGGAGGAATACAAGATTACTAAGTAGTCACTGATTGCTTAGTTCCACTTTGAATTGCTTAACCTAGTCATTCTTCGAGGCAAGTTATAAGATTACCAGTTAAAGAATTTCATCATGTGGTTTTAAATTAATTTAAACTCATTAAGGGTGTTGTATGACCATAAAGTCAATAGGTCATAAACATATAAAGTATTGATCCTTTAATGAATTGCATGCATTTAGAGACATTAAATGATCAAATACCTTATATGTGAATTAGATTACATTAAGTGATCTAGGTGATGTATTATCAAATGATGAAATTCAAGTTAAAGTTTTTTGTCTCATATTGATACATAATTATCGAGATTGATAAACATTCAAGTAGGAATCGAATAAACATTTAAGGTTTATTTATTAAGTTTTAACCCGTTAAGTAAGGGTGTTGTTACGTAATACATGAAAGATAATATTCGACTAAGGGGACTTATCACCATGATTCTTGCAGTATAGCCTTAATTAATCAGGACAGGGCAACTGACATATAGTTATGGGCTAAGTGGAAGAGTGTTAGATATTTTAATATATTATAATCATTATTAGTTATTATTAATTAGGTAATTAATTAAAATATTCTAAGTCTGGCTCGTAAGTCAAACTTTGGCCCAATTCAAGATTAGGGTTATTGGCTATTAATGTGATTTTTCTGATGGTGGAAAACACACACTTGAGTTTTACGGCCAAATGAGACGAGCGTAAGAAAAACCTAATCTGCTTATCTGAGGTTCTCTGACTGGTGACAGCTCTTAACCCAGTTGTCATCGCTGTGTCCTACAATTAGTTAGAAAGAGACCTGACAATCTACCTTCCGTCTCCACCTTTTGTTTTGCAGTTCTCTTTCATCAGGATTCATGAGTTCTCTATCTAATCAAAGCTTAGCAATGGTGAGATATAATTCATACAAGTCTTCCGCTAATTGATATAGGAAAATTCATCTACTTTAATTTGTGACTTATTTGAGAATTCATGAGTTTTGTCCTATATAAGAAGCTTTAACTACGAAGAAGGATTGAAGCCACAAAAAAAGAGCCTGGCATTGAAATCAACTGCACCTACAAAGTAAGGGAAAAGTATACGAGAGCATGAAGGTGGGTGTTGTAGCATGTCTCCTAGAGGACATGAGCCACATAAACAAACCATTATGGTTCAAAGCTTCCTTTGGGAAGAGTTAAAGAGCGCTCAAACTAGGTTTGAGGCCACAAACAGAGCAACATGTGAACTCCCAAACATCATGAGACATATAAGAAAACAAAGCAAAGCCAAGCAACAATCCTATATGTAAGCATACAAAGAAACCACACCAAAGCTAGAGAAAAGACAATGAATAGCCTATCAAACATCAAAGCAACCACAATACTTCCTATTCCGTGGTTATCAAAACTTTAGAGCTTCATGGATAGATTAAGCGAGCCTTTTTGGCAATAGACTTGCCAAAACCTATATGTGAAACAGCCTTTAGAACACAACAAGAACCATTGAAGACAGGGTGAGAAAAAAGGATGAGACGCAGTGAAAACAGGAATAAGAAATAAAAATATAATGGGTTCTACCCATTGAAAAAAAAATCGGACCGGACCGGCCGGTGATCTGGTCCGGTTCATGGTATAAACCGGTTCGAACCGGTTAAAACCGGTGGTTCGACTGGTTTGCCTTTTTTTTTATAAAATACATTTTTTTATTCCTCTACCTACTATTAGGCATTATTTTTTAGGGAAAAATGAAAGTTTGAAGACCAAGATGAAGAGAAAAGTAAGTAAAAAAATAACAAATCTAAAAAAAATGATTTTGAGAGGATATAATAATTAATTAATTATAGGAAAAGAGATGTCATTATATAAATATAGGCACCATAACTAATACTAATATATTTTAAGCATTTTTTTCCTAAAGATTTTTATTTTAATCTATGGAAATTTAAAAATATATTAATATATATATTACCATTAATAAATAATAATATTTTAATATGACCGGTTCGACCACCGGTCCGACCCCGGTTGAACCATTAACCCTTAAACCAGTGCTGTGACTGGTTCATTGCCCGGTCCGGTTTTTTGTTCCTTGGTTCTACCTAAGCAAAAGATTTTAAATACATAGATTTTTAATGTGAGAATAAATTTAAAATTCAAATTTTAAGTAAAGGTATTTTTGAAAAGATGTATAAAAATCATAAAGGCATAAACTAATTTTAAATAATTTTTATAATGGGTTAAAGTGCAAAAATATCTATGAACTTATGCCAAATGTGACCCTAACACCATAAACTTTTCTTAGTGCACAAATGCCCATAAACATTAAAAAAGAGGACAAAAATAATCACATTAAAAATGCCAAAATTCTGTCAATTTTTGTAGTAGGCCCCATATTATTTAAAAATAAAAATACCTAAGATTTGAAATTCCTTTTACTACCTATGTCCTTCATTTTTGTCCTTCTTTGAGACTCTCTCACTTCCTCCCTCAAACTCTGATTTTCTTCTCATATGACCAGACAACAATGGCAAATCAAACCCAACGCAGGGTCAACTTTTCTTCCTTGTCTTCATCGATCCTTCCCCTCAACCCACCACTAGATCTATTAAACTTATAAGCCATATCGAGAGTGTGGTAGAGAGCAGAGGAGACGGCGAGATCATGGGTGATGTAGAGAGTAGATGAGGCGGTTATATTACATCAAACTCTTAAACAAGTTCTTGCATTTTCTGAAAGCTTTACGTTTATGCTATTGAGCTTTAGTCTAAGAGGGTAATCGAGGTTTGCTGGAGGACAAGAACCTAAGGAGGTAAGAAAGACAATTGGGGTAAAAATATTGATGTGTATTGTTTGATCGAGCTTCGGTGCTTCTGCATTCTAGCTCTTATGTTTATGCTTTCGGGAAGAAGACGATCAAGTATATGTTTTTTGTCTTTTTTTTCAGTGTTTTCAATGATAGAGATAGATTGTGTTGATCATATCACTTATGATAGAGATAGATTCATTGTCAATAGATTGATGATGATGAATTTAATGTAGTTGAAGCATCAGATGAGGATGGGATCAAGAGGCTACGAGAGAGATGATGGTTTAAATTTTCTTAACCTCCTTTTAAATTTTCTAAACCATCAGAGGTTAAAATTTCTTAAGTTATTTCATTAGAGGTCGTTTAAGGTTCAAGTTGATAGATGATGAACGGAGATAGAATGGAGATTTAGATGTTAATGATGATGTGTTGAAAAAATACAGTTGTCTTTTTTTCATTGATGAATTGGAAATTATAAGATACTGGATATAAGTTTTCTCCAAACAAATACTACCATGAGTTTTTGTTACTGAAGTATTGCAATGTAGGAATCCAGATGGGGAGCAAGTGATAGGTATAATCCTCTAAAGGTAAAGGCGGCCGAGTCCATGGCAATAATAAATCCAAGAGTATTCTAAAGATGTACCCAAGAGAGACAACATAACTCTAAACGAAGTTACTTTAGTTCATAACATAATGATAAAGCAAACATTTTGATTAATAAATTTGAAATGTTCACCACTTAGTGAAAACCACAACTTAATATAAATCTTATAAGATTTTCCATTAATGAGATAATGATTAAATAAAGTATTTTAAAGGAATCAACCCACGATTGTTATGAATAACTTTTTTTTTTGTAAATTAGTTATTTGACTCCTATATTTAAGCTAAAAAGAGTATATATTCATGCAATTTTCAATCACTCAACTATCTTACCACAGTTAGATAAGTCATGCTTGATTAAAATGCAAAAGGCAGAGCAAGATACAAAGATCATTATGTACACTTCAACTTACATATTGTTCATAGCTACAAAACTGGTCAGAAGGTTAACGACAAATACAGGATTTCAAAACATACTGTTAAACTTGTCAAGTTGACCATAAGAATAACATCAATGTAATCTTTTTGTCTCTCCTAGGAATCCTATATGTGATTATTGAGAAAAGCAAAAAAATTTCAATAATGATGTTTACAAGCATAATTTCAGTAAAGTCTGACAACCTCATAAGTCTTCCACTTTCTCAGAAGTTACTCGTACACACATTCTTTTCTTGTTTTAACAAGGCTTTACTTTAGCTTAACCAATGTGGAAGATGTTAGCTTTATTCCTCTTGAAAGAAAATTCGGGTGTACCTGGAGTGCAATCGTTAAACTTTTATGCTCACGCTTAATCAAATCATAGTGACAGAATCGATTATGATGCACAGTAAATACACCACAAGACAAGAAGAAGAATAGAGAAATATTGTAGAAGGATTAGAGAATCAATATAATAGAATTTCTGTATTTTAGATAGATCTATTCAACTAAACCCTTTACGTTTATTTGTAGCATTCTTTATACCCATTTCTTTCTACCGACGTGTTCTTTTTTCAAAGAAACAACATATCATTTCGATAGAGAGACATAACGTATCGGCGAAACAATATAACTCGAAGAGTAATAATCTATCGGTTAAAAGATGACTCATAGTAATTGGGGAATATCACATATATTCACTCAAACTTTTATATTATTTATATTATTACCCCAACACCTTTGGCTTGGGCCTAATTCATCAACAGTGGATCAAGATATTTTTCGACATCTTCTACTCACATTTAGTGGATTAGTTACATCTATTTTTCTTCTTTCTTTCATACTCAGTGCTTTACCGTGACTGCGTAGGTATGACATCTGCATATAGGTGTCTCTTATACAGAGACCAGTATAAGACAACCTTATTCGTGTAGCTTGATTTAAAAATTGTGCCTCAAATATCCTAGATTTACTTATATACACTTTCACATGGCTAATCTAATCCCTTTCGAGTCAGCATAAAACTCAAATTGCCTTTCTCGTATGCTTAGTATCCACACTTATGAAATTATTAACAATAATATCATAAATGATATGTCTCAGGCACTAACATATTTGTGTATATTTCAAGTAATCTTTCTTTAACACAGGTAACACTTCAATATACATCAACCACTTTCCTAACATAATACCATAGATCATATCTATCATGATCATAGGACATATGCTAAAGTAGCAGCCGCTGAAGCATACCTTTGTGATACTGTCAAAGTCAAAGGATATCATGGAAGGATTAGAAAATTCTTGGGACTCACACAACAATTAAGCTATGATCTCCTTACTTGCTTCCCATTTACGGTTCTCTAGTACATGTGGTATGAATCACATGCTACAGTGTTACTCTTACATCATAAGAGCGTACATCATTTTGCATTCTGTTATTAACCTGTACAAACTTAAGTCTAGACACTCTTAGTATCTAAACCCAAATTCTTCCATCCTAATTAGATGTCAATATCGAAGAATTTGATGTCTGGCTACAGGCATCATGGAAGTGGATGTCTATAATTCGATCTATACTTATATTATCTTTTATGGATCTCATCTTGACATGCTACACAATTCTCGAGGCAACATAATTTGTGTTTCTTCTATACCATAACAGTGCAATCTAGCGCTTTACTGATGAATACAATTATCTCATCTTTGCACACTCTTCCTAAGTGTCAAAGACGATTGCTTGTGTGAGAGAGCCAACCTCACAAGCCTGTAGGACACACTAGACATTGTATACAGATATAAAAGTTAATAATGACAATTAAATACTTCAATTAATCACAAATCTATTATATGAAGTTTGCAATTTTACATCTTGTGTACACCAAGTACCTTTACATGTTTTTCAAATGTCTCCTTAACAATTGGTTTTGTTAGGGGATCAGCGACCATACATTTGGTCGAAATATGTTGTACAATAATAATTTTCTGTTATATAATCTCTTACAAAATTATACTTAATATCTATATGCTTTGTTTTACTATGATACTTGAGATATTTAGTATAGGCTATGATTGCAGTATTATCACAATGCATCAATACTGGATTAGTACTCTCATTGACAAAACAAAGGTGTTCAATAAACCTTTTTAATCATAAAGCCTCTTGTACTACTATGGCGCACGCTACGAACTCAGCTTCTATAGAATGTAAAGCAATGCATGTCTGCTTCTTGCTGCTCCTGTTAGACCTGGCTGACACCCAAGAGGGGGGTGAATTGGGTGACCGATAATAAAGTATGATCTTTTAAAATCTTTTCGCAGCTTATCAAATTAATATATATGGAAGTATAAAATCATAAGCAGTTATGTAAATCTTATATGCTAGAAATGTAAAAGCTTAGGGAAGAGAATATGCAAACTGTGATTTATCCTGGTTCGGTTCAATCCACGATGACCTACGTCTAGTCCCCAGGCTCCTCCTGAGATTTCCAATCTCCTATCTTCTTATTTGACTGGGCACAAGAAAAGCTGCTACAACCCACAAGTTTAACTGGGCACTTGTGTTGCCTACTACGGAGTTACTCTCCCTCACACACTATAAGGTTCACTCCCCCTTACTGCAAGTCTTACGAGCAGAGCAATACTCCCTACAGCTTCCCTGTAAGGTAATCAACCCTCTCAAGGTCCCTCTACCTTGAGATCAATATAGAAATAGATGAAATGTTTACAGACTCTCTCACATAGTAGATATGATACTCATTAAAGTACAATACAAATAATCTCACTCTCAAAGATACATGATATATAAACAGATAAGAACAAAGAGTGCAATAGGTGAAAGACTCAGGATATCAACATGTTTATGTTTTCATGTCTTTATTCGCTGTGTGTTTTGAATGTTGTCCCTTCCTACCTTCTTCTTCTTTGAATGCTTTGGTTTATATAGAAGATGGTTGAGAACTGTTGGTTAGCTTTCGTCCGTTAAGGACTGTCACTGTATTTGACCGTTGAGCACATATTCATATTTACCCGTTGATCCTGCTCTGACGTATGCTTCAGCATTTCTTGCAGTTTGCCTGCTGATTGTATTTTGACAGATGCATTAGTGGTACTTTCTGTTTGCACGTTCGTTGAGTGGTTTGTTGAATCATTTGACCGTTGAGCCCATTCGGATATTTTCCTGTTGCAAGCCCATGATTTGTTGTGGCTGACTATTGATCCGTTATTTAGCCATTTGTCTGTTGGAGTCTTATTGCTCTGTTCTTACTGATGAATGTTGCAATGTACCGTTGTGGGGAGGTATAGGCATTTGAATTTTTATTCAGCCCATCAAAGTGTGCAGCCGCTACTCGGTGTTGGACCCATGTGCAGATGCCCATATCATTGTGACTGCCATTGTTGACTTCAATATCTGTCTTACACTTGAACAACCATTAAACAATGTCTAAATATGCTAACATGAATGCACAATGTTCAAATAACATATAGATACGTTTGAGTCCATTGCTAGAAAGGATAAGCTTTTGACAGTGGCATGAACTCGAGTGTATCAGCACCAACTCGAGTGTGATTTGAGTGAGAACTTGAGTGCACATTCTGGAACTCGAGTGCATCACACTTTTCTTCCTTCTATCATTGCTTTTGATAAGAACTTCTGAGAGGTGCAGAAAGAAACTCATATGAAGATTAGACAAGAACTCGAGTGCACATCTAGTGTACATAAGGCAGTTCGTCTCGGGTTCACACTCTCAAGCCAAAACTCGCATAACTCGAGTGTGGTGATAGTGTAGAACTTGAGTGCTAGAATCCAAACTCGAGTACACTTCTTTTCTTCAAGTTTATAACTCTCTCGGATACATACTTCCATTGCAACACTCTCTTCACTCGAGTGTTCGTCATATGAAGAACTCGAGTGCTTGTTCTAAAACTCGAGTGCAACTTTCATTTCCCAACAACATAACTCTCAGGTTTAAACTTTCATCTCATAATTTACAGAACTCGAGTGCATGTCACATTGTCTCAAGCCACTTCCTCTCGAGAGCAAACTCTTATCTCAGCACTTTTAGAACTCGAGTGCTAGATAAGTAAGGAACTCGAGTGTCAAATTCCAGGCTCGAGTGTAGCACTAGTATCTCAGCAAGAAGACTTTCTGGAATGAACTCTTTCATCGGAACTCTTATGACTCTAGTGCTTCTTGTGTTGTGTGAACATTGAACTCAAAATATGATCCATTCATTTTTGACTCTAAGTATGATAAATGATTGATTATTAGAAATCTCTTGTTTTTTACATTCTAATGTAAAAGGAATCAGCTTCAAACTCATTGTATTCTCCAAGATATGATCCAATGAGTGTAGACAGTGTATGTATTTTCGTGCATCAACTTCCAGAAGCCATACCGTATTGAATATGACTCTAAATTTAACATATTATATATTCATAGAAAGCACTTTGAGTCTACTTTCATATGGCACTAGTCGCAGCTCAATTGGATGTGTAGTTTTGGAGATATGTCCAAAATACGAAAGTTGTTCTGGAATATTACAGTGATTTCAGTTTCAGCTTCAAACATTCATATCTGATTCATCTGAGGTCCTTTGATATTGGTTCTTGTGTCAAAATGACACATTGGGAGTCTCGTTTCATATTCCACTAGTTTCGCCTCAATCAAAGTTGTGGTTTGGGAGATATGATTAAATTATTAAAGCTCGCCCAAACTGAATGTAAAACTGGGATGAACAGAGTATGTTGTTCTTCGCTGTGAACTCAAGTTCTCAGATCCAAACTCGAGTTCAGACCAATTTTCACAGTTTTGAATAGTACCAAACTCGAGTTATCCATATCCAACTTGAGTACAAAACTTGGGAATCATCCGAAGTCGTCTCTGCCAAGAACTCTCATGAAGAACTCCTTCAACTCGAGTGCTACAGTGCCCCAGAACTCGAGTGCTATAGTACCAACTCGAGTGCTACAGTCTTTCAGATGCTACAATGTCTTCGTGCTACAGTATCTTACTGCTATAGTACCAAACAGTACATCTGCTACAGTACTTCTGAATTCCCTTCCGAACATAGAAACATATGATATTTCTCCTAGGAGCTTGAATCTTGATATTCCCATTAATTCCTTGAAATGCTAGTTTCTCCAATCTCTTTCTTACTTTTCTTGACTAATCTATAAGATATGCAACATTAAATATAGTAGTTAGTCAATATTGGAGATTAATACATTATGCAAACTTTTTGCTCTTAATATCTTATATCTATATTTGACATCATCAAAACTAATCATATCTAACAGCTCTAACATATGGCGCCATTGTTTAGCAAGAAAGCATAACTTGAAGTTGATCTTCGCTCTTCCTCATCTCGGCCTAAATCAGCATCGGAGTACCCAACTAGGTGTAGATCTCTTCCTTTGTAGCATAGTGCATAGTTAGATATACCTTTTAAGTATCTCAAGATCCTCTTTACTGCTTTCCAGTGATACTCACCTGGATTGGATTGGAACCTACTTACCGATCCTACTATAAAGCAGATATCTGGCCTTGTATAAATCATTGCATACATTAGACTACCAACAGCACTAACATAGGGAACTTTCAACATTTTCTTTTGATCTGGCTCAGTTTTGGGATACATATCATAGCTTAAGGTTACTCCAAAAGCCACTGGGGGTATCCAAGGGATTATAATTACTCATATTGAATCGTTCAAGAATCTTCTTAATGTAATTTTATTGTGAAAGAGACATGATTCTTTTTGAATGATTTCTTTAGATCTTAACTCCAAGTATATACTCCGCTTCACCTATGTCTTTCATCTTAAAATTTGATGAAAGACATTCTTTAATAGCTATAACTGAATTCAGATTATTTCCAGCCAATAGTATATCATCTACATGTAGGGATAATATTACAAAATTACCCTCAAAATGCTTAATATAGACACAGTGGTCTTCTTCAATCATTTGGAAATCATATGAGGTTATCGCTTTGTGAAACCTCAAATATCACTGTCTGGATGATTGCTTTAGTCCGTAAATAGACATTTTGAGTTTACAAACCTTGTTTTCTTTTCCTTTTTCAATGAAACCTAATGGTTACTCCATATAGATTTCTTCATCCAGATCACCGTTTAGAAATGCAGTTTTGACATCAATATGATGTACCTCCAAGTCTAAACTATTTACTATTGCTAAAATGATTCTTATAGAATTAAAGAGTACCACGGGTGAGAAGTTATCTTCATAATCTATACCTTCCTGCTGTGTATACCCCTTTACAACTAATTATGCCTTATAATTATCAATTGAACCATCCACTTTTCTTTTAATTTTGAGACTTCACTTGTTCCCAATGGCTTTTCGCCTTTTTGGTTGGTCAATCAATTCCCAAACTTGACTTTTTCTCATTGAGTTCATTTCTTCTTCCATTGCCTTTTTCCATTCATCCTTGGCAAAACTTGATAAGGCTTCTTGTACTGAACGTGGTTAATCATCCTTGTCAGGAGTAACAACAAGTGCTTTACTTTTTATTTGGAAGCGTCTCTTAGGTATACTTTCCATGTTACTCTTTCTTGTGAGAGTTTCATGTCTCTGTCTTTTCCTTTGTCTAGGTCTTCATGTTGACCTTTCTGAGCTCTCACTTATATTGACATTCTGGGATGATTCCTACTTATCAATATGTTCTATACTTGTTTATTCATGTGTCTCATAAAGAGATATAGTACGGTCAATTTCTCCCCTGCTAGGGAATTTATTTTCAAGAAATGTAGCATCTCTAGATTTAATTTCAGTCATTGTTTCATCTTCATTCTCACCTATGAAGATTTATCATTTGGATTGTTCAGAGTACCTTATAAAGATATACTTTTTTCCTCTAGGACCCAACTTCCCATATTTATGAGAATCATTATGGATGTATGCAGTCGATCCCCATGGTCTAAGGATACTTAAATTTGGCTCGCATTTTGCCATAACTCATAAGGTATTGAAGTAACTGATTTTGAGGGCACACTGTTAAGTATGAAGGTAGTTGTCATTAGAGTATTACCCCAATATGAAATTGGTAGGTTTGCTTGTGTTATCATTGACCTAATTATGTTTAGAAGTGTTCTATTTCTTTTTTCAGCAACTTCGTTCTACTGTAGAGTGCTAGGGATAGTTAGCTGCCTAATTATCCTTTTTTTCTTCAAAGAGCTATTTAAATTGATCAGAAAAATATTCATGGCCTCGATTAGTACGTAATACTTTAATTTTATTGTCTATTTGATTTTCTACTTCTTTTATGTATCGTCTAAAATTAAAGTATTACGTACTGATCGTGGTTGTGAATAGTCATCAATAAAAGTAATAAAGTACCAAGTTTTGTGCCTTACCCTCACACTCATAGGACTGCAAATGTTAGAATGGATTAATTGCAATGGTTGTTTTGATATTGTTCCCTTACCGAAAGGTTTTCTAGTTGCCTTGCCTGCTAGACAATTTTCACATAAGGACATTTTCATATTGGATATAGAACCTAGCAAACCTTCTTTTACTAGTTTAATCATTTTATTTTTATTAATATGTCATAGTCTAGCATGTCAAACAGTCATGTCAATAGTTATATCAAAAGAAGTAGCAAACCAATCATGTATATTATAATAATCAATTATATCCATTACAAAGAACTTTTTTGTAAGGAAGGTTAAGCCATAAAATACAGAATTATGAAATATGTCTGTCACTTTATCATAAAATTTTACATCAAACCCATAATTTACAAGACATTTAACAGAAACCAAATTCTGTTGAATTTCAGGAGTATGAAGCACTTCATGAAGGAATAATGCCTTTCCATTTCGCAAAGTTAATTTGCAGGTTTCTATTCCTTTAACTTCAATCTTTGCATTATTTCCTACATAAAGCCACATACATCTATTCGGCAACCGAAGGTATTCTACATAGAATCCTCGATCCCTGGTCACATGGTCTGTTAAACCTAAGTCCAAAATCCAAGAAGAATAGACATTTTCTGTTAGAAAAATAGTACTTGAAACATAAGAAACATTGTATGCCTCCAAGCGTTCATCCTCAAGTTCCAGGTGTTTGGCCACATCATTGAAATTCTTGATGTTTACATTATGGGTTAGATTGACCTTCATGTGCTCCCAATTGGATGGCAATGATCTTATCATTGCCTGGACTTGTTGTTCATCAGGTTAATTCTCTAATAATATTTCCCATCCCTCTTAGATGTTGTTTCATGGAAGTGTTTGACCTAAGCTTATACGTGTCAAACTTAATAGTTAACTGTCTAAGCTTAGTGGTTGACGTGCCACCAAACCTATCTTTTAGTGCTGCTCATATGGCTTACGCTGTGTCATTTTTATCATATTCACACATGATGTCATCGTCCATTGTGCTTAGTAATGTAATTCTTTCAATGCTATTCTTCTTTTTCCAAGCCTTATAAACCCCTTGGTCTCTCCTGTGTTGGGCCATATTCCTAGTAGTAGGTTGATTACAACCATTGTCAGAGGCTCAATTGCCTCTTTTTCTTCCAAAATATATTGCACCTTTCGATGTTAGATATCCTAATTATCACCATTTAATTTGTCCCCTTTATTTAACTCAACAATGATATTCTTAGTTGCCATATTCGATTATGTGACAAATCCATTTTACATTTATCACGTCTCTCCAAAAAAATCAAACTATAGGACATCTCATATATAGAACAACATAGTATACAATGTCTTGTACTTATATTATTCTTAACTAGAAAAAAATAATACTATTAAATTCATGATCAAGAGTATACGTTTGTATCTCCCATCACACAAATATTAATAACATTATTAAACTCTATTAAGAATTATATAAATACTTTTACAATTTTAATTTTTAGAAATATCATCTTCTAAAAACTCTCACTTATCTAAAACATATAATTATTGAATAATAAAAAAATATTAACTAAAACATGCTTCATCTTAACATCAAAGTAAGATAAAATATCCATATATAAGAAAATATGTTTGTAACACATTTAAACATGAAAAGAAGCAATTTGGAACCAACAAATAAATTTTAGAAATTGTAAAATGGTTTAAAACATTAATAAACACATTTAAAACATCATAAATATGCATCAATTGGTGTTCAAAATACTCATATAGTATATCACATTAAAGATATTGAATTTAGGGATTTTTAGGAACAAACAACATCTCATTTGGACTTCGCACACACCCCCACGTGCCAAAAGAACATAAAAAATTGGAAAATAAAACAGGGAAAAAAATCCCACTCTCACGGGTAGCGTATGTCATCCACGCGCCGCCTTCTAACGGTTATTCGACGACACGTGCCAGTCCTTCAGCCTTGACGCGTTGCACTCTGTCGGAAGGTGGCCGCTACTTGTCAAATGGAGATGCCACGTGGTCTTACGCCCTACGTGGCTTTCTGCTAGAATTTTTCTTAACGAAATAATAATATTTTTTTAAGAAACATTTTTTTCTTAATCTGGGCCTCAACTATTGGGTCGGGAACAATTTTTTTTCTTTTTGGCCCCAATGCTTTTCAACATAGATTTTTTTTTCTTTAAAAGAAAAATTGTCGTTTTGGGGTGGGAGGTCATCTTCAACCTCCCGCCGAGTTAGACTCGACCCGGATGGAGGGAAGGGTCGGGTCCGTCGGACCAAAAACTTTTCTCCTCCGTATCTCTTTCATCCAACGTCCGTTTTTGACGTTCTTGGTGTTGTTTTCTTCATTTTTTTGAGCTTTACACAATAGGACTAATTTTAAATCCTAATTCTCTATTTTTCAAATGACCCAGTACTAAAGCCAAACTTTATTTTTTTTTTCAGTTTTCATACCCTTTCTCTAATTTCTTCTTTTTTTAGGGTTCTAAACTTCTATTATACTTATTCTATGTCTAGAATCATATTCCAATAATAAGACACAGAAAATAATGACAGAACTTAAGACATGCTTAATACTCATAGATTAAAATTCAACCAAAAATGAAAAAATTCAATATATTCTCATAACCATGTATTAGGATGTGTATATTATATCCAGAAAGAAAATTTTTGATCCCCCACAAATCACAGAGAACAAAAAAACATATATATACTCACAAAAAAAAAAAAAAAAAAATATATATATATATATAGGACAAAATAACATAAGCATATGGAGTCTTGACTCAGAAAATAATCTTATACAGGCTATGGAAAAACCGAGCTCTAATACCATGAAAGAAAATTAGGGCGTACTTGGAGTGTGACCGTTAAACTTTTATGCCCACGCTTAATTATATCACAGTGATGGAAGTGATTATGACGTATAGCAAATACACCACAAGACAAGAAGAAGAGAAGAGAAATATAGTAGAAGGATTAATGAATCAATATACTAGAATTTCTGTATTCCAGATAGATCTATTAAACTAAACCCTTTACTAGCGTTCTTTATATCCCTTCCTTTTTACCGATGTGTTCTTTCTTCAAAGAAACAACATATCATTTCGATAGAGAGACATAACGTATCGGCGAAACAATATCTCCCGAAGAGTCATAATCTATCGGTTAAAATATGACTCATAGTAATTGGGGAATATCACATATATTCACCCAAACTTTTATATTATTTATATTATTATCCCAACACCTTGGGCTTGGGCCTAATCCATCAAGGGTGGATCAGGCTATTTTCCAACACCTCTGTTAATTATATCCTTTGCATACTTAACTACTTTTGCAACTCTATTTAGACCACGAATACCTGTGACCAATAAATTTGTTGTCTCCTCCAAATCCGTCTTGAAATTATCCAACATGCATTTCCAAATTCTTATTGCCATATTAGGATCCCGGTTACCTATGTAAATTTATTTTAGGGAGTAAATTTTGAAGAATGGCTTCTAAAAAGGCAGAAAAAAGTAGCTTCTCAAAAATCATGATTTTGAATCTCTAAATCATGGTTGTAGAAATTTTGAGTGTTTGGATGCATTAATCCAAACAGTGGTTTTAAAGGTTAAAATGTATTTTGAGTTTTTAATAAATGTTTCGATACTTCACTTTTAAAATTATGGTTTGGGCTAAAATAATAGTTTTAAAAGTGAAACCAAACACACAATCAGTGAAAAGCACCAAAGCCTCCTGCAGTTTCCTACCTTGGGATTGGCTTCTAAAATATATTATGTAAAAGTGGGTTTAGGGAATAAATTCTGAACATCTTTTTGGCCAGGTGTGTTTGGATTAGCCTATAGAGAATAGCTTCCAGAGAAAAAAAATAAATTTTTTTAAGAGAATGTATTAATAGTTTCTGAAAAAGTAAAAAAAAATAACTTATGGGAAAACTATAATTTTTCACTTCACACCACGGTTTTCTTGTCAAAAATAAATTATAAAAAAAAAGTGTTTGGCTATTTTATAACAAAACCATGAGAAAAGTAAATTTTGAGAAGGGTAAATATAACTTTTGGTCCTTGAAGTTTGGCCAGATTTTGGTTTTGGTCCCCCAAGTTTACTCCATTTATCATTGTTAGCCCCTCAGGTTTGAACTCGGTGGTTTTGGTCCCTCAAGTTTACTCTGTTTATAACTGTTGGTCCCTTAAGTTTGAAAAGGATTTGATGGCGCCTTTGACGGCTTAATTCGTCTAACATGGCGCTAACACTGTTAACATAGCTTATGTGTCATGCCTTTTAGGACAACTGATATGACAAATATACTATAATATATTATATTATGCTAAAAAAAAGAAAAAAGGGCATAGAAACAAAACACACAAGTCAGAAATAGCTTATGTGTCATGCTTTTTAGGTTCGTGCGTTTCGTTTTGATGCTATTTTTTCTTTTTTTTTTCGAGCACAATATAATATATTATAGTATATTTTCCATATCAGCTGTCCTAAAAGGCATGATACATAAGCTATTTTAACGGTGTTAACGCCATATCGAAAGAATTAACGCTGTTAAAGGCGCCACCAAGTAAGGTAATTAAATCCGGACCGGTCACTGAATCTGTTAGGGTACTGGGAGTGGGTCAGACCAGAGTCAAATTATAGCTAAACTGAGATCAAACTGGTCAGAAAGTGAATATTTAGGAGTCGTTAATATGAAATTATAAAGAAAATAAAAAAATCGATTTTAAAAAGAAAGCGGAATCGAGTTGACTCCCGAACCGGACCGGTTTATCGACCGATTTTCCTATTTTCGGGCTGAACCGATCGGTCCAGTCTGGTTTCATAACCTAGCCATCAAGTCATTTTCAAACTTAAAGAACTAATAGTTATAAATAGAGCAAATTTAAGCAACCAAAACCACCTATTTTAAACTTGAGGGACTAACTATGATAAACGGAGTAAATTTAAAAGATTAAAACCACCAATTTTAAACTTAAAGGACTAAAATCAAAATCGACAAACTTAAAACAGCAAAACTTATATTTATCTTTTGAGTTGAAAAATATTTGGCCCTGAGAGATTGCCTTTCATTGCAGTTATGAAATCTTGGTTCGCTTGACTTAGTATGGATGGGAGTGGACTGGAATTTGTCACGGCCAAACATTAATTGAACCACAGCAGGCCGCCCTAATCATTCCCTCATTTTCTGTTGGAAATTCTTTTATCACCCCGGTAAAGATACTCTGAGATAGCAGAAGCTATTGAATGGGAGATCCGCTGGAGAGGCTTGGATCGGAGGCCGTGGCATCGATTGGGTTAGACTCGAGCATGAAGGCTGACCTTTGCATGGAAATCGACCCTCCGTTCCAGGAAAACGTTGCCACCGCTGAGGACTGGAGGAAAGCCCTGAACAAAGTCGTACCTGCTGTCGTTGTTTTGCGAACTACGGCTTGCCGGGCTTTTGATACTGAGTCGGCTGGTGTGGGCTCCGCTACCGGCTTTGTTGTCGACAAGCGTCGGGGAATCATTCTTACTAATCGCCACGTTGTGAAGCCTGGTACTTATTCTCAATTCTCTTGGGGGACTTCACACCAACAACTACTTGCTCACTTCAGTCATATACATGCCTTCGATGAGCTAGCTTTCAGTTATTTGAAGTGAAATCACGATTATTAATTCCTAACAGTTTCCCACACATTCCATAAAAAAAAGTTTATCCATGCAATTTTATTTGAAGGCAAAAATGCGTACCCAAATTAAACGAGATTCGTATTTTGAAAGTAATGTTTCTGGTAGCTGTTTGCTTACCTGTCTCTGTGTTCAGATGGATGAAATGCAGGGTGATTTCACTTTCATATTATGGCTAACCCTTATCTAATGACATGTTATTCAATGTCAAAAGAAAGCAAATTTAACATTCTGGGTTTCTGTGACGCTATATCTTTATCTCATTATGTCATTTCAAGGTTTGCTTGGTTTGAAATTTATAGGACCTGTAGTAGCAGAAGCCATGTTTTTGAACCGTGAAGAAGTTCCTGTGCATCCGATCTACAGAGATCCTGTGAGTGACTTTCTTTTTTAGCTTTAATTAATTATCATAGCTGTCCAAAACCATCAAATAGATTGTAAGTCTGGCAGAATCTTTTGTTTCACTTAATTGGAATTTCAGTCATTGCCCCATGCATGTTTTTCCATACGAAGAGAAACTTTGTTGCATTATTGCCTGCGTCATATTGCAGAAAGACGGATTCTGTATATGTATTTGTAAACACCTGTTGACCCCAACCTTTTTTAGGGATCAAAGTATTTTCGTTTTGATATATTGATGTAAATAGTTATTCAAAATTGATTGGAAATATTCCCCCTTCCTCTGTGTGTTCACTTGTGTGTGCTGATAAAAGCATAATTCATTTGCATTTATTCAGGTCCACGATTTTGGGTTCTTTCGCTATGACCCTGGGGCTATACAGTTTTTGAACTATGAGGAGATACCTCTTGCTCCAGAGGCGGCTTGTGTTGGACTTGAAATTAGAGTTGTTGGTAATGATAGTGGTGAGAAGGTATTAGCATGATTTTTACCCCTCTATTGTCATCTCTTGGTTTCTTGTTAAGCAGTTAATGACATGGTAGACAAGCTTGTGTACCATTTGACATTTTAAATTTAACCATTCTTCTTCTTTTTCCTTTTCTTTTGTTTTTCTATCTTAATTTGCTGGTGAAGGAAAATGGCTACTTGATATGTCTATATTATATGTTTTGACCATGGTCTAATGGCCTATGTCAATTGACCAAGTTGATGGAACTGGCATAATGATACTGTAACTTTGGCTTGAATAACTCTTGTTTCATTTCATTTACCCGTTTTCAAGATAATGCTAATGATATTATCTTATTTAGCTGTCATTTTTTCAATGTTTTTGTCTATGTTTTCTACAATCAAGTGAATTGAACATTATTTTTATAATTACGGACATATGGGTTAAACTGATGCTCATACAAAAAGAAATATGCCAGTCTCTCATCTGCTGGAGTGTTTTTGCTTTTAGTTTCAATCATAATAAATTTTACTAGCTAAAGTATACGTTTGGCCTTTTAAGTTTACATTAAGTTTCAGTTTGGTCCCTCAAGTTTAAAAAGTGTATCTTTAATCCTTTAATCTTAACACCGTTTTAATTACATTTAACAGAAAATGCTAACTCATCAAATTTAAAGGGTGATTTTGCAATTAGATGCTGACAAAACATTCTGAAATTTTAATTACTTATTTGATATAATCATTTTTATATTTTAAAACTTGAGCATGATGTATTAGCATTTAATTGCAGATTCATGGTTTAAATTTGTTGAGCCAGCATTTTCTGTTAAATAAAACTAATGGTGTTAAGATTAAAGTACACTTTTTAAACTTAAATGACCAAACTAAAACTTGATATAAACTTCGAGGACCAAACATATACTTTACCCAATTTTACTAGCATGCTTTAGATTAAAAGATGTAGTCAAAGTAAAACATGTCTAATTAGTTACATCATGTTTGCATTGGCATTTGCACGTGTTGCAAAGCATGCAAATACCAAAGCTATAATGGGAATGAGGTGGGAGAATGCATATGTGCTCTCCCACTGCCAATACCAACATGCATATAATCTCTTGACCTGGTCAGTTTATGTGTATACATTATGTGCGTGTGTGTGGGAGAATTCACATGTGTTCTCTCCCGGCCAATACAAACATGCATATGACCTCTAAATCTGGTCAATTTATAATGTAACTAGTATCTGCATGTGTGAGTGTGTCTATGCACACACATGCATACACATACATATACTGTGTTTCCTGGAGTGGCTCAAGTAATATGTTTACTGAAGCAGACCCATGACTATGACTTTCATTTTCTCCTTTTTTTTATTTTAACATTTATTTTGACTTTTAACTTTAGGTCTCCATTTTGGCTGGTACTCTTGCTCGTTTGGACAGGGATGCTCCTCACTATAAGAAGTATGTAATAGATATATGTTGTTGTTTGCATGCAAGTTGTCTCATGAAAGTAGAAAACTCATGCTATGTTTTGATGCAGGGATGGGTATAATGACTTCAATACATCCTACATCCAAGTGAGAACGAACAAAATTTTCAACTTGAGTTTTGTCATTTTGATTTCTTTTCAATTTAATACCTTTAATCTCTTTTATAGGGTGTATTTGGCTGGTCCAGTCTTTATTATTCTTCCTGTTTCATACTAGATTTCCTATATTATGTTCAATTACTAGCTGAAAATGCTAAATAGAAGAAAGAAGTGTTAGGCCCAACTGTGAAAGGAAATCTATTGGCTTGGAAATCTGTTGACATGCAATTGAAGTCTCTTTTGGCTAATTGGTTTAGAACTAGTATTACATATTTTCGTTAGTGTGTCTAATTGTGCATCTTCTGTCCCATTGTTGATTGCAATCTTATCTATCTCCAGGCTGCGTCCGGAACCAAGGGAGGATCAAGTGGTTCCCCAGTTATAGATTGGCAAGGCAGAGCAGTTGCCTTGAATGCTGGGTGTAAAACATCAAGTGCATCTGCATTTTTTTTCCCTCTAGAACGAGTAAGCTTTTAATCTATATTTGCTTAACTTAATACTTGTCCCGCTGCTTCCTATTTTGCACAAATCTTCTAGTGAGGAGCAACTAATTCTGTTTAGGAAAGGTGAAGTAGATATGATGATTTAATTTTCAGGTTGTGAGAGCGTTAAGGTTTCTTCAGAAGGGTAGTGATGCTAATTTAGGCAAATGGAAGCCAGTTTCTATACCTCGTGGTACCCTCCAGGTTTGTCCTTTGCAAACCCTTCCTTCCTTTTTTTTTTTTTTGGTCCATTGAAGTAAATCTATTCATTACATGAAGTTTGAAAATGTCAGTGAACTGCATTATTGAAGTACTTACAGTGAACTGCATTATTGAATTGCAAATATGGGCTAGTGTCATGGCGCAAAATGCTTTTTGAATGTGATTTCATTCTTACCATTTTCTCATCTTCACTGGTGGTAATGTCCAAATATGATATTAAATTTCTTATGATTAAAGCTTCCTGTCCACCAACAACTATAATTGTGGCTGCAGCGGAAAATAGAAAGCATTAGATTAAAGATCAACAAGATAGATATATGCTGGAATTTCTATATAATTTGTTCCTCTCATCATTGTGATTCTGATGGGTACCTAAGTAGGATGGGGAACCCTACCCCAAAAGTTAGCTGTTGAGGTGGGAGAACCAACCCACCTAAATACCCATTGAGCATCCCATTCTACTCAATGCGGGACTTGGTACCCCACACTTCTTCATCTCGGCCATGTCGATTTGCAACTAAATTTCCCTTCAAATAGACATTTCTTTTTTTATCTATGCAATCAAGCTTTATGTAAATTTACTTGTTAAAATGATAATACAGGTGACATTTCTCCATAAAGGATTTGATGAGATTCGTCGCCTAGGCCTCAAAAGTGAGACAGAGCAGGTACTTGTTGATCTGTGCTCTCAATTGTGTTATGTTTCTTGGGCAGCATTTTCTACACCCTGTATTGTGAATACTGTCTTTTCTTGTGTAGATGGTACGGCATGCTTCTCCAGAAGGTGAAACTGGAATGCTTGTTGTGGATTCTGTGGTAAACACTTGTTATTTAAAACTCTGATAATTTATTCGTTGATTTTTCCTTTCAATTTTAGTGGCTTTAACCCTTGACTTGCTTAGGTGCCAGGTGGCCCAGGTTATAAGCATTTGGAACCTGGTGATGTACTTGTTCGGGTCAATGGTGAAGTAAGTTTGTTTGAAGTGATTAATGGTTTCTTTTCTTAAATTTTCTTCTTCTCATTTCTTGTTTGATTTTCTTTTTTTATCGCCCTTTTATGTGGTAATGGTCTGTATAACTTTCCTATTGGCAATCCAATGTATATGTTTATAAAATACAATATGAATTGGCTATAAAATGGTCATACTTGATCATTTAAGTGATCTGGATGAAGTTTGATTCTTGATTATAGAGGCTTGATGTGAGAATATATGTTATGATCCAGCAACCACTTTTAGTCTATTATAGAAAGTAATGTTTGATTTAGATGAGCAGTTTAGGAAGTTAGTTATTTCTAGTCTTATCTTAAACTACTAGGAGTTATTTGTCAGTTGTGTATCAGACATCTATGTATCAGTTACCTCTTGTTGTATTGACTTGCTATAAAAGCCTATTATGTGCTCATGTTTTGTATGAATGAAGTATTATGCAGTAAGCCTATTCTCTCTTCTCTTTCCCTAGAGTTGCAGATTCTGGGTCTAGTCTTCTTTCCTCCTCTCTTTTCTTTTCTCTTCTATTTCCCTCACCCATTCTAATTTAACCCCACTGATAACCTATCAAAATAACTGTTTTTAATGATGGGGAGCCCACCCTCAAAAGCTGGCTTATAAGGGGAAAGAGTTATATCTTAGGACTACTTCATGTGGGATTCCATGAGTTTTGGAATAATTCATATGGTGGAAGGAGTTGTGCATCCAAATTGTTGCTTATGATAATTATGCCCAACTTTGGTGCTATAATGAGAACATTGATGCTTAACAGATATTTGATCTGTTCCAGAATTGTTTTTTGCATCTAAGGCCATGTCAAGACCTAATATTTTTCTAACAGTTTTGATTTCGAGGTTTTCCAAAAAATACCCACTTCTTTTTTATGGCTAGGTTGAAATCGTCTTTTGAAGTTTTCTCATTTGCTGATAGGTGATCTAGCATTATAGTGTCTCATTTTGAACTTCCAATGTTTGCATTCCTTTTCTGATTACCTATTTTACTAGTGTCTGACTCCATAAAATTCATTGCAGGTTATCACTCAGTTCCTGAAACTGGAATCTTTGCTTGATGACAGTGTCAACAAGAACATTGAATTACAAATTGAAAGGGGTCACACATCAGTCACCGTGAACTTGTTGGTGAGATTAGCTTTGCTTGGATATTATATAATTACAATTATCATTCGGACGTACTCTAATGCGTACGTATTTAATAGGGGAATAAAGAATGTTAACATTTTAGTGATTAATTTGTCACTACCTCTCTTCTCTAGATGATGCATTACATGTTGCCTCAATGGTTCTTTATGATTCATTATTCAGATTCCTACAAAATAATTGGTAATTTTTTCCTATTGTTTGTGATAGGTACAAGATTTGCACTTAATAACTCCCGATTATTTCTTAGAAGTTAGTGGTGCAGTAATACATCCTCTTTCTTATCAGCAGGTTAGTTGAACTTTACTTGCTATGTATTATATTTTACTTCCATATTTAGCTGAAAACATCAGTTGAGTATGATTTTTCTGGCCTGTTGGAAGAGTTTTTTTTTTGGAAGTGAAAGTGGAAATGTGTTATGGAAAATAAATAAGGTGCATGGCCGTTATTTCTGTTAGATTGTTATTGGCTTACTAGCCATTGGGGGCAGGTAGATATCATAGAGTATGAATAAGCTCATAGTCCTATTGTATTCATTCAACTGTTGAAAGAGTAGTGAATTCTAAAACACATTTCAGTTTTCTCTCATCTCTCATCTTTGTTTCTCTCAGATCCTTTCTTCTTTGCTTCTCTTTCCTTCTCTCTCTCTCACACGCGCCACGCACACACATTCTAATACTAAAATAGTGATATTAGAGCAGATGCTCGTTGGCCCTTCCTTACTGCAACTCTAACAATTCATGGTTCTTACCTAATCCCAAAGCAACTCGCAAGCCATAGAAGAACGTCTCAACAACATTGAACAAAAGGTAAACTCAGTCTATAAATTACAGGGTACCATTAAGGCGTTGCAAGGAACTGTTCTTGGCTTCATCCAAGAACTACAAAATTTAGCTTGCAATATTCAAGTAGGCGTGATTATCACCCACCTGTGTCAATAAGGTTTGCTAGTTGAATTCAATGCCCACCTGTGTCAACAATGTTTGCTAGTTGAATTCAATGTCAAGTTCGACTTGCTTGCATCTATAGTCGACCTCTCTAAAGCTTATTTGGTTGATGCGTATGTTTCAAGAATGCAAGAAATCATGTTACAGAGACTGGAAAAAAAATACTCCTGTGAAAGTAGGATGTTCTATCCCATCAATCCAAGAAGGCTTGATGGCTTAAGATTGGCGGGGATGGGGGTTCTTTTAAAGAAAAGTATGACAGAGTGCAAGAAGCCTTTGCTATTCAAGGAAATGATGAGTCTTGTTCGACTGGCAGCCAAGACGTGTCTGCAATAATGTAAGAACCTATGGAGCATGACGATAGCGTCAAGATGTCCTCTGGACCTATGCGAAACTAGTGGGACTCATTCGGAATTCCATAAATGAACAAGGCACTCTATTTTGCAAATGTTGGAGAGACGCAATCGCTACAAGAAGTTCGAGATGTGGCAAGGTTGCAAGATATACACAGATTCTTGCTAATCTCCTATTAAAGGTTTATCTTCTTTATTAATTATGGAGTTTCACTCTGATTTCATAATTAATTAAAGAGTTTTCTTCTTTATTTTTCTCTACTGATTTGGATCCTACCATAGATCCTTTCTTCTCTCTTTCTCTTTCCAATTCTTTTTTCCTCTCTCTTATTCCAATGCCATAACAAAATGGGAGTAAAAGTGAAATGGAATAGGGTTTAAAAGTTTATTTGGTATGTAGGTAGAATCATCGTAATGTATATTCATGATATTAAAATACCAAATTGCCCTTGGGATGGAAAAAAACCACCAACTGAGCTGGTGGTACCACCGACCGACTACACCACCCTCTATCAATTGCCAACAACACAAATTAAAAGGCATCTACAGTACAAATCCAAATCTCACATCAATAGAAATTTGAAAAAAAAATGTTGGGATGAAGATGGGATATTAGGTTTTATTTGAAGCCATTGAACAAGAAAATCATAGGGGCAAAGGGGAAGTTGTCACAAGTGGAGAAGACAATGAAGTTGTGTTGATTTGGTGGAGAAGATGAATCAGATTACAAAGTCATCGCCTCGACGTTGGGGAAGAAGAAAGACCTTGTAGTTTTGATGGACCCATAGTTAATTTGCCCTTCTTTAATGGACCAAAATTTGCCCTTCTTTAATGTACCAAAACTAAGTATGGGGGAGTGTGTGCAGTTAGTGAGAAAGAGGGAGAGATAGAAAGGCTATTTGATATATTTATTGGGAGAAAAGTGTTTTGCTGAGGTGGTATGAGGAGAGAGCCTGAGCCTCTCAAAAGTTTGGGGAGTGCCTTTGTTTCATTTTACTTGTAACTTTTGTTTAGTTTTTTCTCTATCCAAATTGATTCACTACTACTGTATTAGACTTCTGCCATTGATTATTGAGTTAAGCTAGTTTTAGAGCATTATTTCAGTTTTATTTTGGCTTGGGATCTATCAAGTTCCTAATTTTAGTCAGACTTTACTGCCAAAGAGGGAAGAAAGACCAAAAACCACCTTTAACAATTTCTTAACCCAAAATTTCATAATAATAAAAACAAGAAATCAGGAGATACGCGAGCTTTGACCAAGGGAGAACTAAGACTCATACGTTGACTTTGGAGATTTATGAGCTTCTTCAACATCTATCGTCATCCTTGTCAAAGTCATCACAGTCCTTGATCATCCTCACCGTGGTCATTGCTGTTGGCATGATTGATAACAGGGAGAGATGGGGATGGGGCAAAATGGTCTAACTTGAGATTTGAGGGAAGTGGAATTTGGTTCCATAAGGTTAGATGAGGAAGCTAGTTCCATCAATTTTGATGGAAGCGAATTCCACAAGGAACCTAATTCAGAGATATCAAACATGTAAAATGTGGGCTTCCCATTCTACTTCCACTTCTGATTCATGGGGTTATCTATGTTTGGTTCATTGTGACCGAGTTGTCTTAGCATTTGATTACAATGATTCTACACTACTAATGTTAGATTCTTCATGCTTCAGCCCCTTAGATAATATGTTTGCTCATCTCTTTTAATGGATGCTTATTTTTTAGTTCCGAGTTACTTGACTAACTAAACATTTGTTTTTGTTCTACAATGCAGGCTAGAAACTTCCGTTTCCATTGTGGTCTTGTTTATGTAGCTGAACCAGGGTATGCATACATTAATAAATATTAAAATTCCATAGCTTATTGTGATCTTAAGTGATCAAAGAATATGTTTCCATTCATATGCATAAGGGATATATATACACAAGTAGGAGGCCTTGGACTAAATAGGCCCATTATCACAATTAGAAGCCCTAATACCTAATATTAAATACATTAACACTCCCCTCAAGTTGGAGCATAGATGTTAATTAAGCCCAACTTGTTACAAAGGTAGTCAACTCGAACCCCACTTAGTGCCTTAGTCAAGAGATCACCCAATTGGTCACTAGACTTCACATGTCCTGTAGATATAAAATTCTCCTTGATTTTATCGCGTACAAAGTGACAATCAATCTCAATGTGTTTTGTACGTTCATGAAACACAGAATTGGAGGCTATGTGCAAGGCAGCTTTATTATCACACCATAATTTTGCAGGCAATGATGTGGTGAGACCAACTTCCTTCATTAACTGGTGAATCCACACAATTTCTTGTACTGACTGAGCCATAGATCTATACTCAGCTTCAGCACTAGATCGAGAGACCAAATCCTGCTTCTTGCTCTTCCAAGACACTAAATTCCCACCCACAAATACACTATCCTGTAGTGGATCTCCTGGTAGCCTTTGAGCCTGCAAAATCTGCATCACAGAAACATTCAATCTTGCTGTGGCCATGATTTGTGTAGAGTATACCACGACCAGGTGAGTCCTTCAAGTAATGTAAGACATGTTCCAACGCTTCCCACTGAGCAACAGTTGGTGCTGTCATAAATTGGCTTAGTACACTAACTGGAAAAGTCACATCAGGGCAAGTTACCGTGAGGTAGTTCAACTTTCTGATCAGTCTTCGCTATCTTTCAGGATACGCAAATGGTTTGATCTTTTCAGGATCAACCTTTTTTCTTACGTCCTCAGGAAGCTCGTCAAACAGTATGCTGTCATCAATGTCCAGAAAAAAATTAGGAATCATGGGAAAACTGCTTGTTGCTGCTCCAAGTTTTCCGGTTTCTTTTAGCAAATCAAGAACATATTTCCTTTGTGTTAAAAGAATGCCCTTCTTGCTTCTCATAACCTCAATTCCAAGAAAATATTTCAATGAACCCAAATCTTTCGTTTGAAATTGAGAATTAAGAAAGGCCTTGAGTGATGAGATTCCCACAGTATTGCTACCCGTAATAAAAATGTCATCAACATATACCACTAGGAGAATCATTCCAGCATCTGTCTGTTGATAAAACACAGAGTGATCACACTTACTCTGATTTAGACCAAACATTTTAACCACACAACTAAACCTATCAAACCAAGCATGAGGGCTCTGTTTCAAACCATATAAAGACTTCTTAAGATGGCATACCTTCCCCCGCTCCCCCTGAGCAACGAAACCAGGTGATTGCTCCATGTATACCTCCTCAAGCAGGTCACCATTCAAGAAGGCATTTTTAACATTTAACTGATGGAGATCCCAACCATACGTGGCCGCCATAGAGATAAAGAGGCGGATAGAAGATAGTTTTGCCACTGGGGAGAAGGTTTCCGAATAGTCCACACCATAAGTCTGAGCATAACCCTTAGCAACTAGTCGAGCTTTCAAACGTTCTAAAGTGCCATCAGCTTTCGTTTTAATAGTGAACAACCACTTACACCTAATAGCCTTCTTGCCCGGAGGTAGATCAACGAGAGTCCAGGTACCAGCCATATCAAGGGCCATCAGTTCTTCTTCCATCGCAATACGCCAACCAGGATGGGCTAAGGCTTGGTGGAGAGTAGTAGGAACGGTGAGGGAGTCTAAGGAGGTAATGAAGGAGTAGGAGGAAGGAGACAGGCGGTTATAAGGAAACACAAGACGAGATAGGATAGGTACAAGTACGCTTACCTTTACGTAAGACAATGGGCAAGTTGTCAGAAGACTCAAAGGTAGCTGGCATTGAGGCTGAATCAAGATTAGGGGTATCTGGAGGAGCAGAGGAAACAAGCATTGTGTCGACAGTGGGTCTGTTTGGAATCCCATTTGGGATAAAAAAAAGTTCATTTATGATCTATAAGCTCATTTGGGTTAAAGTTCAATGTTTGGAAACCCATTAACTGTTAATGGGCTTTAGCTTAAAATGTAGCTTTTTTTTCAAAAGCTATCACATATAGCTTTTGGTCCCAACTTATCACTTTTTATAATTTGCATCACTTTTTATTTTAGGAAAAATAATATTAAAAAGATAAGTATTAAGTATGAAATTTTTTTGGTTAAAAATGAGTTACAAACATGAGAGTTTTAGTTGCAATAGAGACTCATATTTGTAACTTATGATTTGGCAAAATTTTTTGGAATGTAACTGTAGTTAAATTTATCTTTTAGGAATAAATGTAATTTTTTTCTTCTGTTGTTTTTTTAAGAAAAAAATCATCCTTATTTTCATCACACATGAATCATGTTCGTGACATGATCAGAGACGAACTTGTTAGGGGTAGACGAACCAATTATGATTCACTTTATGTATAAGATTCTGATTGAAATATATATTTATCCTTTTTAAATTAAGTGCTTTAGTGTATTTTTCTTTTTTCAATAATTATTTAAATTTTTTATTTTAAAAAAAATTATTTATATTTTTAACATCAATTATAATAATATATATACAAACAATATATACGTAGTATTAAATAAGGTTCATGCCCTTTTCAGTCATTTCTTATCCAAACGGGCTTTTCAAACGCTAATCCAAACAGGTTCCTTAAAAAAAAGCCACTTCTTCCACTGCCAATCCAAACATAAATCACATTTACAACCTAACTTTTTTTCAAATGGGCTTTTATAAAAGCTCCATTAAAAAAAAGCAACTTCTCCACCGAGTTCCCAAACAGGCACAGTAGGGTTAAGAAGTGAGTTCTGGATCAGACGCCAAAGCGGGCATTGGTGGGGCATGAACATGATCGACCACATTACTATCCTTGGTACGTCTATGATAAACATGAGTGAGAGGTGGTGACACAAGTGGCAGAACAGATGCTTGCACTGGTGGTACGTGAATTGCATATACTAAAAGATCATCAAAATTTTCGGCAGTACCAGTAGATCTTGGTGGGACAGGAAAGAATGGAGTTGACTTATGGAATGTAACATCAACAGACACAAGGTAACGACGAAGAATGGGAGAGTAACAACGATAACCCTTTTGGACCATAGAATACCCAAGAAAGACACTTGAGAAATTTTGGATCAAGTTTGGAAACAATAGGACAAACATCTTGAACAAAACAAACACAACCAAAATTTATTGGTTCAATAGGGAATAAGGGGTTGGACGGAAACAGAGTTGTATATGGAGTGTCTCCACTTAAAACAGGAGAGGGCATACGATTAATAAGAAATCACGCAGTGGATACAACATCAGCCCAGAAAGGTTAGGGACTTTCATTAGGAACATTAAAGCCCGTGCAACTTCTAATAAGTGCCGGTTTTTATGTTCCGCAACACCATTTTGAGCTGGTGTATCTGCACAAGAGGACTGATGAATCATGCCATGTTGTAGCATATAATCTTGAAATTGTGCAGAAAAATATTCTTTAGCATTGCCACTTCGTAAGATTTTCACAGAGATACCAAACTGAGTTTTAATTTCAGCACAAAAATTACAAAAGTGAGAGAACAACTCTGAACGATTCTTCATTAAATAAAGCCAGGTAGTTCGAGAATAATCATCAACAAAAGTAACAAAATAATGAAAGCCAGACTTAGACTCAACGGGACACGGACCCCAAATATCAGAATGAACTAAAGAAAAAGGGGACATAGCTCGTGTATTGACTCGAGGTGGCAAGTGAACACGGTGATGTTTAGCAAATTGACATGACTCACTCGAAAGACGACACATGAGAAAACTGAGGATAAATCCTTTTTAAGGAGGACAAAGACAAGTGACCTAGGCGACAGTGAACGTCAAAAGGAGACACACCACTAGAACAAGCAGCTGGACGAGGCACTCGATCATCAAGGAAGTAATGACCGCCAGATTCATACCCCCTACCAATAATGCGCTTCGTCGTGAGACCTTGGATCAAACAATGGTCAGGAAAAAAATGAAATAAAACAGTTCAATTGGCGAGTAAGTTTACTAGGAGACAAAAGATTAAAAACAAGATTAGGAACATTAAGAACAGATGACATAGAAATAGACTGGGTAGGTTGAACAGTGCCAGTTCCAAGAACACGGGAGTATGAGCTATTGGCAACTGTTATGGAAGAAGGGTTGGCATAAGGCGTATATTCTGAGAACAAATGATGATTACCTGTCATATGATCAGTAGCACCGGAATCGATTATCCACTTTGAGGAGGAAGTAGCAAGTGCACTAGGAGTGGATGGAGCATTGTCAGAGGTATCGGAGGGTTGAGCCATATGAACTAATCCATGGTGCTGTAATTTATTTTGTAACTTTCGACAATGACGCTTAGTATGACCAGGTTCCTTACAATAGTAGCAGACAACCTGATTGTTTCCTTGTCTTGAGAGGCCTTGACTCCTGTTAGCAATAGAGACATGATTCGCAGTAACAGTTTCTTGTCGCGACACATCTTGGTTCCTGTAGTTAGTAGGACCACGACTAGCTAAAGCACTAGCATTAGGATTAGAAGTAGGTTGAGACAAGCTATCAACCCGCAAAACACGAGAGTACACATCTTGAAGCGAAGGAAGCTCAGAACTAGACAAAATCTGAGATCGAGTTGTCTCATAAGCTGGATCAAGGGCTGTAAGGAAGCTAATAATTGCTTGTTTTTCCATATTGTCCACTTGTACCTGAAGATCAGATGTGGGTGGCATTAACATTTTCATTTCCTCATACATTCGTTTAAAGTCCATGAAGAAATTCTTCAGGGAGCGGCCCTGTTGCTCAGCACGATAAAAACCTTTACAGACATTGTGTATTCGAGTAATGTTCCCTTTTCCAGAATACAAAAACTCTAGGTAATCCATAAGCTCTTTAACTGTATTGCAATGACTAACAGAGGAAAGAATGTCATTGTCAATAGAGTTCTGAATTTGTAAGAAAAGACGAGCATCAGCTCTAGCCCATACCAGTTTAGGATCATCTCTAGGAGGCGGTTCAGTCAAATGACCTTCCTTTTCAATACTCAGCAAATACATCCGAACAATCTTACTCTAATCCAAATAATTTGTCCAGTTTAATTTATGATCAGTAATTTTATTAGAAACCGGGACAAATTCAGTAGTCATACTAGGCTTAGAGTCCGCCATGAAGAAAGAACAGGCACACAAAATTGATAGAACTAATATTAAGAAGAGTAAGAAGCCACAAACTATCACAAAACCCAAATATCCAACAAATAGCAATCTGGAAAATAAACTTCCAGCAAATTGCAGGCTAAAATATCAACCCAGAGGCAAAAAATCCCAAATGTGACTTGAATATCCTCCAACAACAAAGAGACAATATAGCAGCAAATATCACCCTAGTGACCAAATCACAAATTCCAGCACAAAAAAACCAAAAGAACTCGGCCACCAAAAATGAAGGAATATGTCAGAAATTACCACAGACACTGAATAAGCAATCAAGAAGTAAGTGGTGCACCAGACAAATCAGAAGAGTTGCTGCAACAGTACAGAACACCAGTAAAACGTGGCAGAAGAGAGTGCAGAACTTGAACCCACAACACAAACCCCATCGAAGAACGTTGCAGAGAGTTAGTCAACCACAGGGGAAGAAAACGCTGCCAGAACCGTTGATCCACGCGCCGGAGAAGAGCTGCTGTGTGCGTAGCGCCGTCCACGCGCCACTGGAAGATGACCGGACTACCTGGGTTTGGCCGGTCTGGGGACGGGGATACCATTGAGCCGGCGCGTGTCTGTAGAGGGGAGACGTGACAGAACGCAACACTCCTCTCTCTCCCTCTCTCACTGTACAGTACCAAGAACGGACGGAGGCAGTGAGCAACAGAAAAAAATAAACCCTAGAAATTCCCCAGCTTTGATACCATGTGATCTTAAGTGATCAAAGAATATGTTTCCATTCATATGCATAAGGGATATACACACACAAGTAGGAGGCCTTGAACTAAATAGGCCCATTATCACAATTAGAAGCCTTAATACCTAATATTAAATACATTAACAATTATAATCATTTAACCTTTCCTAAAAATTTAAAGAAAAAATTACTGATCATAAAATATTGATGTACTTTAGTATGGTTATGAAAACAACAACTACAGATGGGTGAGAATCATGAAATTTATTGATCATATGAGAATTTGCAAATAACTGTTAGGTGTTACATCATTCCTCCCTTCTAGGTACAACTACAATGGTTGTGCTGAGAGGGGTCCCTTGAAATTGATGCTTCACGTTCAGGTACTTGTCTATGGATAATGAACGAGTGGAATTTATATTTTGCAGATATATGCTCTTCCGAGCAGGAGTTCCTCGTCATGCAATAATTAAGAAATTTGATGGTGAAGAAATATCCTGTCTTGATGAACTAATATTTGTTCTCTGCAAAGTATCGAGGGGCGCTCGAGTACCATTGGAGTATATCGGCCACATGGACCGATATCGAAGGAAGGTAATGATTATTATAATTTAAAATGTATGAAATTAGATGAATGTATATTTTGAGTTTCTGATGTGCTTGTGCATTTTGTTTGTTATTGCTAAAGTCAATGCTTGGTATTACACTATCATCTAGTTGTGCATCAATTATTTTCTTGTGCTCTTGTAGATAATTGAGCCTACAATTTAGTTGTTCTGATTTTACAACATTATGGACATTATGATTTAGAATTGTTTTCAACAGCGGGGCAATGATATATTCTTATGGCAAATTAGCCCGATTTTGTCTCTTGAGGTGTTGTCCATTGATACTTGTTGCATAAATTCATGTCATGATTGCAGTCTGTCTTGGTCACTATTGACCGCCATGAATGGTATGCACCACCACAGTTATACACTCGTGATGATTGTAGTGGTCTCTGGATTGCAAAAGCTGCTTTTCAGCTTGATTCTTTAATCCTATCGTCCGATGTTAAAGATGCTGGAAATCCAGTTGGCCAGTCCGTTTCACCGACTGGTGAGCATCATTGTGTGGGACATATGCACCAAGATGACAATCAAGAGTTACCTGATGATATCACTGGCATGCAAGCCAGTTCTGAAGATGCCATAGATAATGCATCTGATGGCGGTGCGAAAAAACGAAAAGTTGAAGAGGATTTTTCTGCTGATGTAAATATCGTTGCCGATTCTTCCTTGATTGATGCTAGGGAAACTGAGCTAGAAAAGTCAAGTTCAATGCAAGGTGAAGTTTTAATGTACTCTCAAGGCGTAGGCACTACAACAGTAGTGAATGCATCATTTGCTGAACGGGTGATTGAGCCTACTCTTGTGATGTTTGAGGTAATTTATATTAATTTTGTCATAATATTCGTTGATGCATTTGCAGTGAAGGGCATGGATTTGTTACTTGTAAGTACCTGGGTCTATTGTCTTTAACTGGTGTGTGTGTGTGTAATCTAGAAATGTTAAGAAGGAGCTTCATTTGTTTTTTCTAGTTAATAAGAAATTTTCAATAATTGTTTGTGTGAAATCTTTCTTGGTACATACGTTTCTTGATTGGCGTGGTGCTATGAACGTGACACAATATTCACTTGAAAGCATGTCCCTGTGTGCACATTTGGTTCAAGTCAAGCATGGTATACCTTGGGCATGAGAAAAGTTGTTATTTCTATTGAGAATAGAAAGTTTAGAATTAAGATATTAAGTAATATTATTAGGGTTGATTATTTAGTATTTATTATGAGTAGATATAGATATTTAATCATTATGGTTTAATTTGATTTGATTAGATTCAAGGGTTAGGGTTAGTCTATTAGTTTGCCTATATAAAGATCTTTTTGTATTCTCTTTATTCAAGGATCAATAATATTAGTATTTTCTGATATGTAAATGTAATAAATAAACAAATGATAATATAGATAAATGAGGGTTAATAGAACCATTAATGATAGTTAGAAGTTAGTTGGGCTTAAGGGCTGAGAGATAGTCGTCTATATAAGGCATATTAGTCTCATTGTATCATCTCTATTTTTGTGGTAGTCCGAGGAGCACAATGGCTCTGATACCACTGTTAAGGAAGTGTAGAGAAAGAGGAAGGAAGAGATAGGAATAGAGAAGAAACAGAGAGGGAATGAAGGATTCCAAATTTTATTTAGTAAAAACATAGACGATACAATGAGACTAATATATGCCTTGTACATTTGAGTATCTCTCAGCCTTTAAGCCCAACTAACTCCTAACTACCATTAATGGTTCTATTAACCCTCATTTATCTATATTATTCATTTATTACATTTACATCCTCTTTCTTTACACTTCTTTAACATTTTCCCTGTGCTTTAATGTGGTTGTTCAATCTCAACATGGTATCAAAACTCTAGGGTTTCTTCTCTTCCTTGAGTTCTTCTCTATCGTTGTGGGTATTAGAGAGAGATCCACTAGCGACTTCCTTCTCCGGCCATGAATCTTTAAATCCAGTTCATTCTTGGTGATTTCGTGCTCTAGTTTTGAGGTTTCAGTTGTGGGTCACTTTTTTGGTGAGATTTCAATGGCGATTTCATCTTCTCATCGTCTCTTCTTTCCCGACATGTCCCAAGTGGTTTACGTTCTTTTGTTTTTGGCCCCTTTGTGAGGCTGTTTTGTGTTTTAGTCCCTAGTGAGACGTTTGGAGTGTTGTTTGGTCTTTGGTGAGACCGTTCATTGTTGCTTTTGTTACTTGTAAGGCCATTTGTTGTTATTTTAGTCCCTTGTGAGACCGTTCGTTGCTGCTTCTACTCTGGTTTGGTACTCTTTGTTGTTCAACTCTCGGTGAAGCTGGTGGATTATTAACTCAGCCTTTATTGATCGAGTTCTATGCTATGGATCTAGTGGCCATTATTTCCTTGATTATTAGTTGCTGCTCACATTCAAGCTGCTTCTAGCTTTAAGGGGGAATGTTGAGAAGTTTAGAATTAAGATATTAATTAAGTAATATTATTAGGGTTGATTATTTAGTATTTATTATGATTAGATATGGATATTTTATCATTATGATTAGATTATATTCTTGGGTTAGGGTTAATATATTAGTTTGTCTATATAAAAACCTCTTTGTATTCTCACTATTCAAGGATCAATAATATTAGTATTTTCTCTGTGTTTTAATGTTATCCTTTAATCTCAACAATTTCTATGCACTCGTGTGTGCTTTTCATTGAGGTTTTGGGTTGACACCTATACCTGATATGGGGCACTGTACATCTTGGCAGTACCTCATTGGTTGATGGCTAGCAGCCTTGCGCTACCATTTGAGTGAGATAAGGCTGAGTGTGTCTAGGAGAGTGAAACGAGTAGACCCAGGCAGATAAATATTAATCAGGTAAGAGTCATGATCAAGTGCCAACGCACCCAATGTTTTGACCTTGGTTCTGCTTTCCTTCCCTAACCTATTGTCTTTCTCGCCTCCTTTTTTTTTATAGACAAAAGAAGAGAGGCGCTGCAAATAAATATGTTGAGGACATAAGAATTAAAAGCTTCATTGAACTTATTGATGAAAACGTGTCTGTCCTAACTATTTTAACTTTATTTCATCAATATAGTTATTTATCTATACACCATATGTGTCTTTGTATTTATAATATTAGATCCAAAAAAAAAATTTGCTAGTCCCTTGGTGATGCAGCGCGCACTACCGCATGAGAAAATTAGAGAAAACTCTTTTCTTTTGTAATATTCATATGAGAGTAAACTACAATATATAGGCTCACAATGGAGCAATCATGGTGAGAAGGAATAGGAAATAAAATCAGATTACAATCAACATAAAAACTTTATCTTTCCTAATCTGGATGCACATAATCAGGGATGCTACAATCAAGGGATTTGATTTCCAACACTCTCCCTCAAGCTGGATAATATATGTCAATCATTCCCAGCTTGCATCAAAACCCTTCAAATTTAGCTTTGCCAAGTGGTTTTGAAATCATGTCCGCAATCTGATTTACAGATCGTTGTAGTACATGTTCATGATGCCTGCTTCAACCTTCACTTTTATAAAGTGCTCGTCTATCTCAACATGTTTCGTTCGATCATGATAAACAGGATTCTTTGTCATTTCAGTGCTGGCCTTGTTGTCACACTAGAGTTGCATAAGTCCTTCATATGGAATTCTCAACTCTGTCAATAGCTTGATAACCTAAAGTCCTTCACATACTCCTTCGTTAATAGTGCTTAGCTCTACTTTTGCACTACTTCTTAAAACTACAGTTTGTTTCTTGCTTCTTCATGTAACTAGATTCCCCTATACTTATGTGCAATATCTTGAAGTTAACTTGTTATTCTCTTGATTTCTTACATTGTCTGCATCGGTGTAGATTTCAATTTTTCTGGTAGTGCCTCTCTTAAAGGAAATTGCTCTTCCAAGATTAAGCTTAAGATAGCTCAGAATTCTATATGTAGCCCCCTTGTGCTCTTCCCGTGGCTTATGCATGAATTGACTTGCTATTCCAACTGCATAGTTGATATCTGGACGCGTGTTGATTAAGTATATTAGCCTCCCTAGAAGTCTTCTGTATTGTTCTGAGTTAACTGGGACACCATTTGGTTTGATCTCTAGGTGATAACCTTCTTGCATCGGTGTTTTAAGAGTTGTAGACGATATTTGATTACTAGTCATGTGATCTATAGCTTATGAGTCAACAATCCATGTATCTTTACTAGTTCGTACAACATGGAGAGCTATGATAAAATTACCTGATTGCACTAGATTGACACTGGGCATAGAGTTTGACTTGTTCTGTTTGTCAAGTATCCTGCAAAGCACCTGCAATTCCTCCTGACTTAGGGAATCAACATCCTTAACTTTCTGCTTAGTTGTAGTGAGATGGCTTTGTTGGAAGTGTAGTTTTCCAGTTGATGGCTTGCTATGCAATTTCTAGCATTCTTCTTTGGTGTGGACCTCCTTGCAATAATTGCACCATTTATGATTTTTCTTTTCATCTTGTGGTCCTTTCACTACAAGGGCTAAACCCTCAATGTGATTTTGGCTGCTTCAATTTAGGAGTTTTCTGCTTTCTTCGAATTGCACATGGTGAACTACATCAAACAAATGTGGTAAGAGTTTTAACCCTATCTCTTTAAAAGAATCATCGAGTTCGAGGAGAAAATCATGAATTCTTCCTTCTTCCACTATCTTTCTATACAAATTGAGCATCCTCGACGGTCTTCCATAGGTGCTCCTCAAACAAGTCCTGTTGTTGCCAGAGTTTCAACAAAGCATTGTAATAATTAGTTACTGACATATTATCTTGTCTCAAATCTCAGAGTTGCCGCTTCAAATGGATTATGGCCGTGGTGTTATCAATAGAAGAGTAAGTCCTTTTTGCCGCATCCCATATCTCTTTTGCATTGTTTGCCAGAAGATACCCTTCACTAATGTTTAGGGTCATAGAGTTGTATTACCAAGTCATGTCTTGATTATTTTCTGCAAACCATATGTCAAAACTTGGATTATTAGGAGTTGGTTAAGGGGCTGCTCTACTGATATATTTCTCCTTTCTCTTTCCACGAATGTATCTTAGCATGCTTTGGGACCATTGGAGATAATTTTTCCCATTAAGCTTCATAACCATAATTTGATTTTCTGAGAATTTTGGTGTAGCAGTACTAATAGAAGAGGCGGAAGAAGAAGAGGATGACTTTTGAGTTTGAGGGTTTGTACCTGACATAAAGGCCATTGGATTAACTCCCATTGTGACTGGACTACGTGAGATAGATCCGAAAAGGGGTGGAAATTTGTGCTGATTCATTTTTTGGACAAAAAAAAGTGGCGGCGCATGGAGTGTAGTGGCGGGGCGTGAACACGCGTAGGGACAAAGGCGGCACGTGAGCCTCACGCATAACTCAAAACGACGGCGGACTTTGGGGATATGCCGATCTGAACCTTCCAATCACAGATATGGCAGTGGTGTCACCCCTCATGCTCTCTTGCAGAAGCCCTTAGGCCGCCAATCCTTCTTTCTCTCTCTTTCTCATTGTCTCCTTTCCCTCTCATTGTTTCTCTCTCTCTCTCTCTCTCTATGATACCATGAGAAAATCAGAGAACTCTATATTGTTTTGTAATATTCATATGAGAGTAAACTACAATATAAAGGCTCACAATGGAGCAATCATGGTGAGAAGGAATAGGAAATAAAATCATATTTCAATCAACATAAAAACATATTCTTTACTAATTTGGATGCACATAATCAGGGATGCTATAATCAAGGGATTTGATTTCCAACACCACACACTTTAATGTAAATAGATGTGAATATGGGGAAAAGTTACAAAACTAGAGAGGAACAGATAGGGGAAGACGAAACAGTGTTGATAGAGAGATAGATCTTAAGTAGAGAAATGACAAAAAAAGAGAGGGGGGGGGGAACCAGTAGGAGAGGGAATATGAAGAATTTGAGGGGATAGATAATAACTAAAACCATAGTAAAATCACCCAAAATAAATCTCTAAAAGTGACTACCTTAGGCTATTTATTGAAGAGGTTTTCTTAACTAAGAAGTAAACCTACTTCCAACCACTCTACCTACTCCCAACTACCCTAATGCCTCGTTTGGTTTCATGGAAGAATTTTTGATGGAAATGGAAGTGGAAATAGAAGTGGAACTGGAAGTGGAAATAAAAGTAGAAGTGGGTTTTAAAGTATGTTTGGTATGTCAATGGAAGTGAGACATAATTTTTTATCAATATATGTATTTTGTTTATAAAAAGACTAAGACGCCCTTCAACCAAAAAAAAAAACCTTTTCCACACCGGTAGATTTAGAACCTCTATCAATCCTCTTTAAGTGACCACCATTGTCACCAACAAATGCTAAGAAATCAAGCAGAAAGAGATCAAAGTTCTGCCCATCTAGACTAATCTCTTGGTGGACTTGAATATAATGAAAAGCAGTATCATGATGGCATTGCACAAAACCATCGAACATATAATTAAAACAATCAAACAAACATATCTAAAACTAAAAAAAGGAGATAAAAAAAGATAACAAAGGTATCAGTTGGCTGCTATGGCTACTGGCCACCACAGCTACCGGTGGGCCACCCAAAAACAACTATAACCCTTCATTTTTTTTCAAAAATACTAGCCATCAACAATCTAATAAATCAAATGAAAACAAGCAAACAAAGAGAGATTGAGAGGCAGAGGTATCAGTCACCAAAGAAGAGAAGAAACACCACCCACCACAAGTCGAATCTCACGCAAGGATAGGCTTTAAAGTAGACGGTGGACTGTCACAAGAAGTCTTAGAACAAAAAAGCTTCAGGTCAGAGGGGCGTAGTGGGAGAGAGGCAAGATGGAGAAAGAAATAGCAAACAAAAGTTGCAGATCGATGAGGGGAGGGTGTCGTTCTTGGTAAAATCGAAGGACTTGAAAGACATGAAATCAAAATTGAAAGAAGACAAGGACGTCGCTACCATCGCAGATGAATGTCGGTGCCTTCGTGCTATGGGTTCTTCACTGCCATTGTAGATGAAGGTTGTCGTCGGAGAACCTATAAGCTAGAAGGCTGCGTTTGAGAGGTTGAGGGTAAAACGAGAACATAAAATGGGTTCCAAAGGAAGTGTTGCCAGTTCCTTCGAGGGTCAGATGGAAGTGACTTCCATCAATTTTGATGGAAGTGGGATCCCTAGGGAAATGAGTTCCAACACACCAAATATGTATAAAACTTAGTTCCACTTCCCTCTTCCCACCTCCATGCTACCAAACAGGGCATAAAGGTTTCCTTGATCAAGAAGGAAACTCACAACTTGCTAAGATGCTTAATCACTAAGGTAATTCTAAATCTGATAGGATTTGTAACTGGTAACTTAAGGTATAATTATGTGTATTCTCAGATTTTAGAGTTTGATCCATCATGTCTTGATGTTCTATTCCTGGCTGGGTTTGTTTTGCAAGATGATCTCTGCTTGAATCTTAACATGTGTTACTTGTCTTAGTAGACTTAGGATTGTTTGAACTGCCTATGTAAAGTGTAGCATCTGTCTTATGAACTCCATTTTTCATTTGCATATGAATAAAACATCAAAGTCAATCTAACCATGGCCTACTAGCCTCTGCAAATACTACATCAATGGCTCTAGTGGTTATTGAGTGAGCAACCAACTTGCTTTATTTTCTGTGTATTCATTAGCTTTACATACGGCAACAAGCATAATAAGTCTTACCTTTATATATTTTTAGAATATTTGTGGATTGTTGACGTTAGGCATTAACGTTTTTTCCTTATCCTTTGGAATAATGTTTCATGTTTCCTTGCGTAATTCTATGACAGCTACAAATGAGTTTTGTGTAATTTGTGATGGATACCTGGGCCTTGGAAACTTTACAAATGTTGATTGTGATTATTTGGCTCATACTGTGTTATTTTGCTCTGAGTGATATGGGACATGAATCAATTTTCAGTTCGTTCATATTTCTTTGAAAAGCTCTGAGAGAAAATTCTACTATGCAGTTTTTGATTTCCCTCTTGATCTCCATCATTATTATCATATATGAGAGTCAGTGTGTTATCCATTTCCATTTTTCTCTTTTCTACTTATTTGTGATGCGGACTGTATAGTCCTTTATCACCAATGCTTATTGGTGTAACCTGCTTCATAAATTTTCCTGATTTGTGCAACAATCTGGTCATGCTAAAATTTATGGGGTATGCAGGTCCATGTCCCTCCTTCATGTATGCTTGATGGTGTTCATTCACAACATTTTTTCGGAACTGGTGTCATAATATATCATTCCCAGGATATGGGATTAGTTGTTGTTGACAAGAATACTGTTGCAGTATCGTCTTCCGATATAATGCTATCCTTTGCTGCTTTCCCAGTAGAAATTCCAGGAGAGGTAAAGTTTGCTAATAGAATGTGACTTTTAATTAAAAATAAATAAACAAAAAGCATACCTTTTTTACTTGTATCCCTGTTTTAAACTAATTGCAGGTGGTATTTCTTCATCCTGTTCACAATTTTGCTCTCATTTCATATGATCCCTCTGCTTTGGGACCGATTGGTGTATCGGTGGTCTGTGCTGCAAAGTTACTTACAGGTGGCTTTGACTTGTTATTTTTGTGTGGTACCATTTTTGCCAACAATATAAAATCTGGATTTGTGAGCTGATTCTCAAATCCTATTGGCCTAATGATCCGTGCTTTAGATGCACAAAATGTTGATTGGCTTTCGCCCTTGCCACAAGCTGGGAAAAAAGGATTTCTGATTTTCTAGTGCTTGAAAGTGTAAATATTCCCCTCTACTTTCTGTCAAGGAATATTTTGGATTTTATGAGTGAGATTAGCCTAATTGTTTTTTGAATGGACTTATTTATATGCTTGCTTAGTTAGTGTGACTTGGATACTAGATAGAACTCAATCCATCATCACAATATACTTACTCGTGTGTTGAAGTCAATTGCTCTGGTTTACTAGTAACTATTGTAGGGCATGGGGAAGCATAGCATTTTTTAAGGTGTCATAAGCGTTTCTCTTGTATAGAATGCGTTTTAGTTGTTGATGATATGGTTAGCAAGCATTGTATGAGGGCACTTGAATTTTCTAATCAATTATCCATAGTGATGAAAAAACTATATTAAATTACATTTTCTCTTTCAGAGCCTATTTTACGTCGTGGAGATTCCGTTTACCTTGTTGGGTTGAGTAGAAACCTTCAAGCAACATCTAGGAAATCTGTTGTTACCAATCCTTGTGCTGCGTTAAATATAGGAGGTACTGATAGCCCACGATACCGAGCAACCAATATGGAAGTAATTGAACTTGATACTGGTAAATACTTGATAAGTGAATTTGTGTTGTTACTAAGCTATTTGGATTCATCTAACATGTCTGATTTCATGATGTATTTTAATCCAGATTTTGGTAGTACGTTTTCGGGTGTGCTAACAGATGAACATGGAAGGGTCCAAGCCATATGGGGGAGCTTCTCAACTCAGGTTTAGACCAATTATTCTCTGCTTGTTGCAAGCATGTTGACGCTTTGCATTGGGAAGAATTGGACAGGCAGGATTAAAGTGCTAAAAAGTAAGAAACCTTAATATTAAAGTTCTAAATCGAAGATATACCCAACAAAAAGTTCTAAATGGAAGATGAGACTTTTATACTGTAAAAGATTGTATCAAAATTTAAAAAAAGGGTGAAGGTACAATTTTAACAACAGTATTTTATGATAGGGGCATATTTCACCATTAAGTTTTTTAGGGTGTTAAAATCCACATAAACATTATAAGTTACGGCAATTTTACCAAAACTGTTATCTTGGAGCAAACAAACGTTACTGGGTCCTACAAAGTGATTTTTTTTTAAAAAAAAATTGCTTCTTGCTCCTACTCTCTCCCCCCCACCTCTACTACCACCACCAGAAGCATCCATGGAGAAGAAAAACCACCACCAACCAAACATGAATCCCTGGTGTGTTTAGACTTTCAAGATTGCCTCAACGAAATTACTTCAACTTGTTCTTCACAAATTGATTCATGCCCTAAAGATCACATTGAAGAAGATAAACAATTAGAAACTATGTATGTGTTTGCGTGTGTATTATATAGCACCACCTCTATTTACTTTTTATTCAAAATCATATTTGGTTATTAGTTTCTGTGCTAGTATGTATATGCAAGCAAATAAATTGGGTTGTTGTGAAAGCTTATTCAATGATGGTGGGGAAGGGTCGCATTGTGACACAGAAGATTTGACGACTCGAAGAAGTGATCTCAATTTGTCATTTTACTGCAGGATTCGAATTGGCGAGGTTAAGGAAGCTCTTAAGAAAATGGAAAATGGTAAAACTATCGAACCTGATGATATTCCTATTGAAGTTTGGAAATGTTTGGGCGAAGAGGGTGTATTATGGCTCACAAAATTATTTAATGAAATCTTACGAACCAAGAAAATGCCGGATGAGTGGAGAAAAAGTACTTTAGTTCCTATTTATAAGAATAAAGGGGATATCCATAATTGTGCAAACTATAGAGGAATTAAGCTAATGAGTCATACAATGAAATTGTGTGAAAAAGTGATTGAACACAGATTAAGGTTGGAGACGGATGTCGCTGAAAACCAATTTGGATTCATGCCAGGAAGGTCTACAACAGAAGCGATTTATTTATTAAGGGCGCTAATGGAAAAGTATAAGAGCAAAGGAAGAGATTTGTATATAGTCTTCATTGATTTGGAAAAAGCGTATAACTGGGTGCCAAGAGATGTACTTTGGAAAGCCTTGGAAAAGAAGGGGGTGAGGGTTGCTTATATCAAAGCCATTCAGGACATGTATGAGGGGGTTACAACCAATGTTAGAATGCCTGGAGGTGTTACAAAGGACTTTCCTACAAGGATTGGACTTTAGTAGGAACAAAACTGAATATATGCATTGCAAGTTTGATAAAGGATAAAGCCAAAAGGAAGTGGAAGTTAAATTGGGAGCGCAAGTCATCCCACAAGTGACAAAATTTAGATAGTTGGGATCAATTATACAACAAGATGGTGAAATTGATGGAGATGTCGATCACAGAATTCAGGCCAGATGGTATAAATGGAGAAAAGCTACTGGAGTTATCTGTGATCGTAAAGTACCTAATAAGGTAAAAGGAAAGTTCTATCGGACTTCTATAAGATCAGCAATGCTATATGGTAGTGAATGTTGGGCTTTAAAGGGACAACATGAGCATAAAATGGGAGTCGCTGAGATGAGGATGTTGAGATGGATGAGTGGCCATACAATAAAAGACAAGATTTGTAATACTCATATACGTGAATGAGTAGGAGTGGCTCCTATTGAAGAAAAAATGGTAGAAAATCGTTTGAGGTGGTTTGGACAAGTTCAGCGTAGGCCTTTGAGTGCTCCGGTGAGAAGGGTGGATCAAGCAGGATGGAGTCCTATTAGACGAGGTCAAGGAAAGTCGAAACGAACGCTCAATGAGGTCATAGAGAGAGACCTTCTAATTAATAATATATCGAAATCTATGGTTTTTGACAGAGCACAATGGCGTCGTGCGATCCATGTAGCCGACCCCACCTAGTGGGATAAAAGCTTTGTTGTTGTGAAAGCTTATTGATATGAAGAAGTGAGTGATCTGTTTGAATTTATTAGACATAAAAGCATTCGTTGATGAACCCAATTAAAGCAACCCTGATTCTCATCCTCCTCTATTCCACACCAGGGATCTTCATCCACACTGTCAATTTCACTCTTTCCACCAAAACACATGGCGACGGCAAGGACATGGTGGCCACAACAGCCTCTGGTGATGGTGAATCACTAGAAGACCTCGGCGAAACTTAAATAAGATTTAATTGAGATGCTTGGATTTCAAACCATTAATACTTCAATGTCTTGACTTCGACGCTTCAAGATCCAAGCAATTGGAATCACCGCCACTGTCGCTAGACTTCATATTAGAAGCAGGCAAAATTTCTCCGGAAGTAAAATAGAGCATCCCTTCATCGTTACTACCCTTAGAAGTAGGCAACCTCCTCTTTTTGTTGTCTTCTGCAACGAATGGACTCTGTCCTGAAAATAAATTCCCATTTCCAGCATAAGAGTTCCTCTTGCCCTCCCTAAGCCTCAAAATTTCACCTGATTCTAGCTTCAAGGAATGGATTGGGGAAAGGGAAAGTGGCCTGGGTATGATCCTTAAAAAGTTTGCAGAGAGGAGAGAGAGCACGAGCAAGAAGCAATTTTCAAAAAAAAAAAAAAATCACAGTGTGGGGCCAGTAACGTCTGTTTGCTCAAGTTAACAGGTTATTTAAAATTGCCTCAATTTGTAATGTTTATGTATATTTTAGCACCCTAAAAAACTTGATGGTGCCAGATGCCCTTGTCATAAACACATTGTTGTTAAAATGTATTTCTAATGGAACTCTAGACCTTAGTTTTATTTATGTTTCCTATATTAAAACTCCCTCTTGAAATAAAGAGAAGTATAAAAATTAATATATTTAGAGTGGTTACACAAGCAAAGAAAATGCTGAAAAGATAAAAATAAATGATAAAACAGAGATAAACTCTGTTAGGATTTGAGAGGCCAAAGACTCTTCTTGCAAAACCAGCCGATTTTTTTCTTACCTATTCTTAGACCCCAAACTTTATAGTGGACGTCTCCAACTTCTTTCTTGTCCAACTCACCCACCCTCATGTCTCATGTGATAGTTATAGCAACTCACTACCTCTTTAATTCCTCTAGCCATCTCATCAACAGATAATGCAGCCTTGGCTCCCCAACACTATCCCTCATCTTGATTCTCTTTCCATAGGCCTTTAGCTTCCTTGACTCAGAAGTATCAGTTCTCTGATGGGAGAATTCAATGAATGTATTCTTTTTTCTTTCCATTTGTTTAATATAAAAACTCTAACTTTAAACAGTTGCATCCTCATAGAAAAAGCCGAAGAGAAGAAAGATGAAAACAGGAAAGAGACGAGAGGACACAATTTTTACTCAAACTTCAAAAGGCTACCTGGTGGTGGGTTGCACCTTGAAATCTGTGCTATTCCTTTTCCCCTTTGAAATACCTATATCAATTAATAGGAAGTTGGTCTATTTAGAAGTAACTTGGACCTTGTAAAAGTCAATTGCAGATTTTAAAGCAAAATAGTAAAGTACCTTTTAAAAGAAAACTAGTTTGTATTGACATGTTAAAGTCCTTGGAAAATGAATGTGACGTAGCTAGATTTTGAAATAAGGAAACCCCAGGAGGTATTGAAATGGAGAGTATATTGAGAATATGATATTGGGAATATGATAAGTGGGATGATTAAAAGTTTCTTGCTAAAACTGAAAGTAGATGGGAGTGAAAAATAACACATGTATGCATTTTTTAATGCCGTAAGCATTGTTTTTCACTTCATTTTCTGATACGATTGTGATCACTATGATTTTATTAAATTATATGATTCCCCTGTCAATTAAGCATACAGTGATTGTCTACCTATAATTTCAACAGTATTTTGTATTCACCCATTCATTTCTATTGAGCACACCATAATTCTATTTTTTTACTGGGAGGGGGTGGGGTCTCGTTTGTTTTTAATACAAATATACAATTTGTTCATTTCTATTGAGCACACCACTCGATTGCGATCGCTATGGCTTGCATGCCTAACCTGGCTGTTTGTGATGTACTTTATATTTGTATTGATATTTCTAATAGCCAAGTTCCCTCTTGCAGCTTAAATTTTCTGGCAGTACCTCGGAAGATCATCAATTTGTGAGGGGTATTCCAGTATATGCAATAAGTGAGGTCCTTCAAAAAATTGTTGTTGGTGCAAAAGGGCCACCTCTTCTCATAAATCGGGTCAAGAGGCCCATGCCACTGGTCAGAATTTTAGAGGTTGAACTTTATCCAACATTGCTTTCAAAAGCTCGGAGTTTTGGATTAAGTGATGATTGGACCCGGGTATAGATCTTCCTAATATTATTTGTTGCTGCTTTTACTCTTTTGGTGGCCCTTGTAAAATGGACATTTTCAAATATAAAAAATTTAATTCACATCAAATTTAAATTTAAATATTTAAATCTAAACTATGTGGTTTAGAGACCTTACCTGGTAGGAGCCTTGTACACTGGGCCACCTTTCTTTTACGTGGTCTAGAGACTTGAACACCATGTAGTAGTTCACCTCACCTTTGAAGTTTTGAAAAGTTTGTTTGTTTTGTCTCTGTGTGTGAAAACTCGTGATTAATCTTTATAATTATGATTGATGGTTATTATATATATGGAATATTTGTTGTCCTCATATTGGTTTCCCGTTAGGAATGTTGGATTTTTCATAAATCTCATAACCTTCTATATTTTAATATTATTCCAAATACTGTTAGTGGTCAGTGCATGTATGAGTTGCCTGAACTTTACATCAGGACAAACTGTCATTGTAGCTCAACTCAGTTACTGACTCCAGAGTATCAACTGTTAGGGTCTATTTGGTTCAATAGAGAGGATGAATTTTAATATTACTCTATTTGGTTTGATTAGGGGAAGGGAAAAAATACAATTATAATAAATAATTATAATTATGGATTCTATAGTTATATAATTACAACAACAACAACAACAAAGCCTTTATCCCACTAGATGGGGTCGGCTACATGGATCGCACGACGCCATTGTGCTCTATCAAAGACCATAGATTTCGATATATTATTAATTAAAATGTCTCTCTCAATGACCTCATTAAGCGTTCGTTTCGGTCTTCCTCGACCTCGTTTGACAGGACTCCATTCTGCTTGATCAACCCTTCTCACCGGAGCACTCAATGGCCTTCGCTGAACATGTCTAAACCATCTCAAACGATTTTCTACCATTTTTTCGTCAATAGGGGCCACTCCAACACGCCCACGTATATGAGTGTTACGAATCTTGTCCTTTCTTGTATGACCACACATCCATCTTAACATCCTCATCTCAGCTACCCCCATTTTATGTTCATGATATCCCTTTAAAGCCCAACATTCACTACCATATAGCATTGCTGGTCTTATAGCAGTGCGGTAGAATTTTCCTTTTACCTTATTAGGTACCTTACGATCACAAATAACTCCCGTAGCTTTTCTCCATTTATACCATCCGGCTTGAATTCTGTGATTGACGTCTCCATCCATCTCACCATCTTGTTGTATAATTGATCCCAAATATCTAAATTTTGTCACTTGCGGGATAACTTGCCCACCCAATTTAACTTCCACTTCACTTTGACTTTGACTCTTATCAAATTTGCAATGCATATATTCAGTTTTGCTCCTACTAAGACGAAAACCTCTCAATTCCAAAGTCCGCCTCCATATCTCAAGTTTGGAGTTAATTTCTTTCCTAGATTCAGCCAACAACACTATATCATCCGTAAAAAGCATGCATTTAGGGATCTCCTCTTTAATAGGTTCAATTAGGACGTCTATCACTAGGTTAAACAAATAAGGACTTAAAGCTGATCCTTGATGTAGTCCAACCCTTATAGGGAAGTCCTTTGTAACACCTCCAGACGTTCTAACATTGGTTGTAACCCCCGCATACATATCTTGAATGGCTTTAATATATGCAATCCTCACCCCTTCTTTTCCAAGGCTTTCCAAAGCACATCTCTTGACACCCGGTCATAAGTTATATAATTACAACATAATTACATAATTATCAATAGATAATTTTTATACAATAATATTTATCAAATAATTATCATTATAGTATTATACTTGTACATATGTGTTAAACACATGGGATGGCTTTTATTGCTCATTATATTATAATTATTATTGTGGGCAGAGAGAAATCTAATAAATTTTCATAAGTCCACTATTATTCGACCTATCGTATCAAAATTATTGCAAATATACATTGATGAAGAGACTTAATGGAGAAAGAGGAAAGGATGAGGAAAATGTTGGACAGACGAAGGGGTCGAGGCTGAAATTGATGAAGCAAGCACTGAACATACCTGGTGAAGAGATGAAGGGGCAAGATTGGGTTGAGTAAATTTCTTTTTTTGTTCAAAGTTGGGGGTATTTGAGAAATTTTCCCCTCCCCTATAAAAAATTATACAAAGCCTCCCACAAATCCCTTATACCAAATAGACCCTTAGGCCCATAAGCCAGGCCCAATAAATGGCATTGTGGTTAGTTTGTGTCAACAAGGTTATTTACTATGTTGTTATTTTATTATGAGTGTTATTATCCTCTATTTTACTCCCCATGTCCTTAATATAAGACTTGGTTGACTTTTTTAGAAAAATTAAGGAAGCTAAATAAATTATTTAATTATAACATATGTTGTATATCATTATATTATATATCAGTTTATGAGTAAAGCAACTAAATTTGGAGAAAAACGATACATATAAACACTTTAAAGTAATTTATTTAGCTTTTTTAATTTCTTTAAAAAAAAAAGTCAACCAAGTCTTATATTAATGATTGGGGGAAGTATCTTTATCTTCTCATTAAGTTAGGTTGTTAGTATTCTCAATAAGTCTAGGCCTAGATATGAGGGATTATTCTACTAATCCTATGACCCTTGTGTCTATTTATTCACATTGCTGATTAAAATCTCAGTTTCTATAATTTTCTTGAAAGAACAAGCTTAAAATTTTCGTTTGTTTGTGATTTGATACTAATAACTATAAGTGACTAATTTTTAGGCACTTGTGAAGAAAGATCCAATTAGACGGCAAGTGTTGCGTGTTAAAGGTTGTTTGGCTGGATCAAACGCTGAAAATTGTTTAGAACAAGGAGACATGGTTTTAGCAATCAATAAAGAACCAGTGACATGCTTCCGTGACATTGAAAATGCTTGTCAAGCTTTAGATAAATCTGATACCATTGATGGGAAGCTTCACATGACTATTTTTCGGCAGGTATAAGAATTTATGTCCTTTGCGACTTTGAGTGTGTGTAGAGAAAACTTTTGGCTTTTGTGTAAATTTTGGGTGGGATCATGTTTGTGGAGAGTGATGGGCAAACCCTTGGTTATTTTCTTCCCATTTGTACTGAGGCATATAGGCTGTTTGTTAATGACAAATTTGCATGGTGTGTCAGGGGCATGAAGTTGATCTTCTTGTGGGAACAGATGTTAGGGATGGAAATGGAACAACTCGGGCAATTAATTGGTGTGGCTGTATTGTCCAAGAACCACATCCTTCAGTACGGGCTCTTGGATTCCTTCCTGAAGAAGGTCATGGTGTGTATGTGGCAAGGTATGATTTTATCTTGTTCTTGCAAATCTTTCATTCTGAAACATGTATAGTGCTGATTATTGAATATCAGCAATGTGAATGTCTATGTACAATTTAGTGTTTAAGGGCCTTCATTTATGTCTTTAATTTGCAGGTGGTGTCATGGCAGTCCTGTGCATAGATATGGTCTTTATGCTCTTCAGTGGATTGTTGAAGTTAATGAAAGACCAACTCCAGATCTAAACGCTTTTGTTAATGTGACTAAGGTATGCAAATTAATGTTACAAGGATGAAACATACATTTTTGTGGATGCTTTTTTCTTTCTTCCTGATTAGTGTGTGTGCATGGTATGATGTCCACAGTGACATTAAATGCAACAGAATGCATGGCATCTATATGCAGGTTCTATCTGTTGGGTCGTTGTAAACATGTAAAATTGCAATGAAGATTATTCCTTGCTTTATGTGTTAGAACCTATCATAATCTATTAGAATCGGATAGAATCAAATCCCTTCAATTTCTCTAATTGATTATGATTGTAATCTCATTTAATATTCCTGATTTTTAGGCCTTTATTTCTGGTGGTATTTCCTAGATTGTAATCCCTAGAATCTCTCCCCTAATGGCTCTCTCAAGACCTATATATTATGGTCTCTTTCTCTAAATAAAACAAGTTTTGAGAGTGGATAATTCTCTGATTTTAAACATGGTTTTAGAGCTAAGAGTTCGATCTGGGCTTTGAGCGAGAGAGAGCAACAATGAGAGATAGAGAGAGAAACACGGACGGACTGACGCATCTAGGGCTTCCAGAGGAGGGCGAGTGAGCATACACCTTCCCTACAGCTGTGATTGGAACCCACCAATTGACGCTTCCTCGGAGTACAATAGCAAACGGAGTAGCGCTAGTCTAATGCACCTCCACATCACCGGCACGTCAATCCCATGCGCCGTTGACATCAGTGATTTTCGGCCATTTTTTCGCCTAGAATAAATCCTTATGAATTTCCTCCTCTGTTCGGTTAGCCCAAATTCTCAAGACAAATATGTATTTTTGTGGCATTATCGTTTAGGCCACCCTAGTTTTGATTATATGAAACATGTATTTCCATGTTTATTCAATAAAAATTCCTTTCCTTTTTGTTGTGAAACTTCTCAACTCGCAAAACAAACTCAATTCTCATATCCCAAATAGTCTTATACACCCTTTGCACCATTCACATGAATCCATAGTGACATTTGGGGTTCTGCAAGAATAAAAACCCTAACTAATATCAGATGGTTCGTAACTTTTATAAATGACCACACAAGAACCACATATGTTTACTTGATGAATGCAAAATCTGAGGTAGCCGATGTGCTTCAAAGCTTCTATACCTTTGTGAAAAATCAATTTCATGCTTCCATCAAGGTGCTACGGAGAAATAATGCCAAGGAATACATGAATGGAACTTTTAAGAAATTTCTTGATTAGCGAGGAATTCACTACCAAACAACCTATACACTCCCCAACAAAATAGGGTTGCCAAGTGAAAGAACCGTCACCTGTTGGAAGTAACCCAAACCTTGTTGATAGATCGGAATGTTACCACTGTCTTATAGGGTGATGCAATACTGACTGTAGCATATTTGATTAACCGAATACCCTCCAAAGTTCTCTACTGCACCACTCTCATCCAAAAACTCCTTGAAACCTTTCTAGAATGCCCTCTTATCCGCCTGTTACCCCAAAAGGTGTTTGGTTGTGTTGTCTTTGTTCACAAACACAATGTTAGCAAATTTGATGCTCGAGCTGACAAATGTATATTCCTTAGTTACTCCTCTACCCAGAAGGGATATAAATGCTATTGCCCTACTTTTAAGAAAATACTCATATCCAAAGACACCCTTTTCTATAAAGAAGAGGCTTACTATCCCTAAACCCTAATTACCCATTCAGGGAAAGCACTCGGACATCGAATGACTAATTTTGCACGACCCTACATCTAAAGCCCCTGAAACTCCTGCAACCATACCATCACCTAAACCCATTGTTATAGCCAGCCTTGAACTTGATTTGTCTACAACAAAGCCTTTATCCCACTAGGTGGGGTCGGCTACATAGATCGCATGACGCCATTATGCTCTGTCAAAAACCATAGATTTCGATATATTATTAATTAGAAGGTCTCTCTCTATGACCTCATTGAGCGTTTGTTTCGGTTGATATACAAACCAAATATTGATTTGTCTACAAACCAAATATTTCCTACTACTCCTCCAACCTAATCTAAGCTTATCCCACCTCAACCTAAGCTTGAACCAACACCTAGTGATTTGGAAATAAATGTTGAAATCAATTTAGGGGTGGATATAGAAGCCAGACTGGAAGCAGAAACCAGGCAACCATCTCAAGAAGAGGAAGCGGTAAATACGAGTAGATATGTCTCTCCCATTTAAAGGAATGATCATGACTCTAATCCGGGTCTAGATCATGAAGAGCTAGGTTGGCCTATTGCACTTAGAAAAGGGGTAAGATCTTGTACTCAACATCTAATTCAACGATTTGTTTCATATGGTAATCTGTGTGCAAGGATGTTGAACTTTGTTGCAAATAGTACACAAATGAGAGTCCCAAACACTTTCTAGCAAGAAATGGCTAATTCGAATTGAAAAAGGCTGTAGAAGAAGAGTTGAGGGAACTTGAGGAAAATAAAACTTGGGAGATTACTATTCTCCCTAAAGGGAAAAAACTAGCAGGATGCAAGTGGATCTTCACCATGAAGTTCAGTCTTGATGGAAGTATCAACAAGTACAAGGAGAGACTAGTTGCAAAAGGGTATACTCAAACCTATGGAATTGATTACTAGGAAACTTTTGCCCTGGTAGCTAAATTTAATATCATCCAAGTGTTGTTGTCAATTGCAGCCAACTTAGATTGATCTATGCATCAGCTGGATGTAAAAAACGCATTCCTGAATGGGGACTTAGAGGAAGAAGCGTATATGGAGATCCCAGATAGGGTTGTAGCTCCTAACAGCTCAGTATGCAAACTTAACAAGTCTTTATACGGGCTAAAGCAATCTCCAAGGGCATGGTTTGGGGGATTCACCAAAGCAGTGAAGAGGCTTGAATATACTTAGGGGAAAGTTGCCATCCTGATTGTCTATGTTGATGACATAGTAATTATAGTGAACAATGAAAACTCCATTGCTCAACTAAAAAGGGATTTGTCAACTGAATTCCAAGTAAAGGACTTGGGGAAAATGAGATACTTTCTAGGTATGGAAGTTGCAAGAACCAAAAAGGGCATCAACGTATCCCAAATGAAGTATATTCTAGATTTGCTACATGAAATAGGGATATTAGGTGCTCAACTAGAGGGAACAGCAATGGAAGAAGGATGTCACCTAGAGATAAAGCCAAAGGGCATTCTAGTTGACTTAGAAAGATACTGAAGACTTGTGGGAAAACTTATATACTTGACTCATATTCGCCTAGATATCAGCTATACAGTTGAAATAGTGAGTCAGTTTATGCACTAGCCTCAAGAAGAACACATGGAGGCCTTATACAGGATTTTGAGCTACTTGAAGCTCAATCCAAGTAAAGGTATCTTAAGAAAGGCATTGCAAGAAATATTGAAATCTACACCGATACAGACCATGCTTGAGATGCAGAGAATAGAAAATCAACTATAGGGTATTGTACATATGTATGGGGAAACCTAGTTACATGGAGAAGTAAGAAACAAACTGTGGTGTCAAGAAGCAGTGCAGAAGCTGAGTTAAGAGCAATTGCCTTTGGAGTATATGAAAAAGTCTGGGTTATCATATTACTAACAGAATTAGAAATTCCATATGAGGGACCCATACAACTCTGGTGTGACAACAAAGCCAATATCAAAATGACAGAATCCTGTTTATCATGATCGAACGAAGCAAGTTGAGATAGACAAACACTTCATTAAAAAAAAGGTTGAAGCAAGCATCATGAATTTTTCCTACACATCATCCATAGATCATATTGCAGACATTATGACAAAACCACTGGGTAGAGCTAAGTTTGAAGGGCTTCAAAGCAAGTTTTGAATGATGGACATCTATTTTCCAATTTGAGAGAGTGCTAGAATCTATTAGAATCTATCATAATCTGTATCTATCAAAATCATAATCTATTAGAATCTTATAGAATCAAATCCCTTCAATTTCTCTTATTGATTATGATTGTAATCTCGTTTAATATTCCTGATTTTTAGGCCTTTATTTCTGATGATATTTCCTAGATTGTAATCTCTAGAATCTCTTCCCTAATAGCTCTCTCTGAATAAAACAAGTTTTGAGAGTGAATAATTCTCTGATTTTAAACAGTATGATTGAAACTATTTATTGACATGAGATTCTGGCACCCTTCAAATACAATTCTACAATGGATCCTTTATGTAGGTTGGTTTTTAATTTGTAGGTCTTTCCCCTTTTGGATTTGTAAATATATGACTGTATGTGACCTGATGGCTTCACTGTTGACTTATTCAGCTACAGACCTTTTGGTGCAGTACCACTTTGTTATATATATTGTCCCTGTAATTAATGTTAGGATCCAATAGTTAAATGATGCTTCTTGGTTGCATCATGTACAATGTATTGCATGTTTTATGCTGTAACTTTCTTACATTGGGGAATTGAGTTTCATGATTTGGTGCGCTCTATGTATGAATGCATGTCTGAACCATCTTTGCATACACACACACACACACACACACACACACACACACACACATATATATATATAGAGAGAGAGAGAGCTCCGATCTCAGCTTCCATTTTAGTTTCTTTGTTGAACTAGTGTAGCTTATAATCATGCTTTCATGTTTGGCAGGAACTTAAACATGGAGAGTTTGTCCGTGTAAAAACAGTCCATCTTAATGGGCGGCCACGAGTCCTTACATTGAAGCAAGATCTGCATTACTGGCCCACATGGGAATTGAGGTTTGATCCTGACTCTGCAACTTGGCATCGTAATGCAATTAAGGCGTTGGAATGCTGTACTGTATGAGACTACATGAGAATATCTTGTTGAAGACATCCTTGGGAGTCAATGGATCTGTTGCTTTGGTGGTCTGACACACGCGGCATTAATCTTGCTCCTCGTCATTGTACTTTAAGGTTCACTATATGTGTGTGTGTGTATTTTTTATATTAGATTCACTATACATTTATTGTTAAACAGCTATTGCATGCTCAAGTTTGGGCAACAAGAGAGAACCAAAAATAGAGCTATTTTTTTAAAACCGTTTCATGTATTTATAAGGCAAAGATGTCGTCATATCTGATTAGCTCTGAATTTTTATCAAGCCTCTTTCAAACCCCCTAAATAAGATACTGGAATTTACTGGATTATTCATGACTAACTTCACATGAAAAAAAAAAAAGTAGTTTGATTTGATGTATTTATTATTTGATCATCTACTAAGATTTAATGACAGAATTTTAATGGGATAAAGTTCAATTTTACTTTGAAAGTTTTTTTGGGTGCAACGTCGTCCCATAAGTGTTAAAAGTAATGCAATGTTGCCCTCACTGTTGGCAAATGTTAATTTTAACCACTAAATTCCATGTTTGACTGGTTTATGCATATGTGGTTTTAGAAAATATGACTTCTTAAACTAATTATGATGATGTGTCATCTCACTTAATTTAAAATCTTAGTTGGCACTCATTTAATAAATTATAAAAACAAAAATAAAATAAAAAACATAAAATACCCAAAACACCTTTGAAAGAAATTGCCTCGTCTTCTTCCTATCCTCTTTCATCCGTCACTCGCCAAGCCCAAGTAGCCACCATTGTAATCATTCCCTTGTCTTTTCACCCAAGCTCAAAAGTCTTTACCACTTGTATGTCTTTCTCCCATGTAGATCCAAACCATCATCCCTTTTCAGATGCAGTTTTAAGGAAAAGGATAGAAGAAGTTTTGGATTCTTTGTTTAATTTAATGTTGTTTTTATTTCCAATACTGCACTTTGGATGTAAAGTTGTTGTTTTGTTCAGTTCTTAGAAAATTGGTCAAGGGGTTACTTATACATATTCTTCTTTTCGAACCATGACCCATTAAACCCAAACCCACAGCTTCAATGTTCTCAAATCTAGAAGGTGTTGATGGTATGGTCTTGATGGAGAGAGAGAGTCAATAGAGTAGATCTAGAAGCCGAAAGCGAATAGGGACACCTGTTGTGTTCCCATTGAAGAAGCTACCGGTGAAGCTCCCTTAAATTGAAATTGCCGTTGAGTCAAAGTTGTTGTCAGTAAAAAGGGATGCCACCATTGAAGATAGAATTGGAAATGGTATTGATGAAGAGAAATAAAGTTCCACGGAGATATGGGTCAAAGAAGAAGAAAGCTATATCAGAGATTTGAAATTAGCAGATGACCCGTTTAACACCCACATTGGATTATCCAAACCCGATAGTCCTCCCATGGTATGATTATAACCCCAGGAAGAGGAAGACAAAGAAAAAGTGTTAAGATGATGCAACCACATCTTCGTTGAGTCAAAGTTGTTGTCAGTAAAAAGGGATGCCACCATTGAATATAGAATTGGAACTGGTACTGATGAAGAGAAATAAAGTTCCACGGAGATCTGGGTCAAAGAAGAACAAAGCTACATCAGAGATTTGAAATTAGCAGGCGACCGTTTAACACCCACATTGGATTATCCAAACCTGATAGTCCTCCCATGGTATGATTATAACCCCAGGAAGAGGAAGACAAAGAAAAAGTGTTAAGATGATGCAACCACATATTCTTCTTCTGATGATGATCCTTGTTTGGGGGGTTGGGGGATTGTCTACAGGCAAGAAAGGGAAGCAACGATGGTAGTTGTGATACACCGAAATCCCCTTGATGGATCTCAGGCTGACGTCAGACGGTAGCAAATTCATGTGGTTGAAGAAGTGATTTTGAGGATGAGAATGGTAATAATGAGGAAGAGGTTGGTTGGTGCAGAAATTGGTGGCTAGAGGGATATTAGTATGGGGGTCAGATTCTCTCATCATGATATTTTCTCATCATCTCTCATAGGCTCATCTAGACCGTTCATTTCACTTAATCTTGGCCGTCCATTTTATATTCTTAAAACTCATTCAAAACCCCCCAAATGCTTCGACTCTCACAAATGTTTGGACCTTCTTCAATTTGGCGGGAAATACATAAGGAGGCAAAAGTAAGTTCAAAATAAATTTTTTTTCTATAAAAAGATTACATCTTTTAGATGATTTCATAGCTAATGTCTTTATATTGCTCTTACTTTTATTGCTTTTGTGTGCGTGCATTCTATGAAGCTAAATATGGATACAGAGCCAGACGTTTTGAAACCTATAAAAAACATATTAAAAATGAATGTAGTTTTTTTGTCTTGTTTTACATATGACGATACAGAGCCAAAAGTTTTGAAACTATTATGAAATTGGTTTCTTATCTTTGACAAAATAAAAAACCAGAGGAAAAAAATCAATGAGAATTTTTAAAATGGAAGTTCATGCACAGAGACTTGTCTAAAGGAGAGACATTAGATGCAATTAAAATTAAATCATTGCACAAGACTAACTTTCTAGTCTATGTAACAGATAAAATTTGCACTAAATTTGATTCATCGTCCAAGTTTCACTCTTCACAAAAAGACATGCATCATAAATTGCACTGAAACAACATGTAATATCATGCCCTTCAAATATATTGCAACTAAACAAGTACTCTCATTACAATCTACTTTGACAGTAGTCAGTAGCCAAGCAGATAGTGACAAAACCTTTCATTGACCAAATCACTAATATGCACATCTTCAGTAAATCATAGAAGCAATTTCTTTCTTTCTTCTGGGGTTTTTTTTTGGAGCATTCAATTTTGGCAACAAATGAACACCTATTGGTTCCTATATAGAAAGTCCAAATTGACCCCCTACATTACTTTGCTTTTAGTTTCTAATTTCCTTTATTCTTAGTTCTGTTTGGAAATGCAAACTTGTAAAAATATGAATTTTGTTTTGAAAGTTTACTACCTTAATTCATATTTTTCACATAAGTTTATGTTTTGTGTGTTGCATAGCATTATTTTGCAAGTTTCAATTTATGGAAGTTGATTTGACTCCTAGATTGGGAATATAATTTGATAATCTAGAGGAAGTATGGAGGTTCTGGAATGAATATGCTTTTAAAGTAGGTTTTAGTGCAAGGAAAAATGGGGCAACAAAGAGTAAGAAAGACAAGGAGACAATTATTTCCTATAGATATGTGTGTTCGAAAGAGGGCAAACGAAGACCAGATAAAAGATACACACCGGCTACCAACCATAGTCCGAAGACTAGGACTGAATGTAAAGCTGGAATGATAGTAAATTTAGTGGAAGCTAAATTCAAGATCACCAACTTTATAGAAAAACATAACCATCCATTGCATCTCCAAGATACAATGCATATGATAAGGTCTCAACGAGAAATATGTGATGTACAAGCAGATGAGATTGATTTGGCTAGGGATGCTGGACTACAACAAAAGGCGACTTTTGACCTTATGAGTAAGCAAACAGGTGGACAAGCTAATCTTGACTTCACTCAAGTTGATATGAAAAATTATTTGAAAGCTAAATGACAAAGAAGCATGAAGAATGACGAAGTTGGATGGTTGTTGAATTATGTTGAAGAACAAATTACTGAGAACTCTTCATTTTATCATTCATACCAACTTGATGTGGAAAATCAAATTACAAATATTTTTTGGGCTAATGCTCGTATGCTTGTAGATTATGCTTATTTTTGGGATGTAATTTCACTAGACACCATATACTACACAAACAGTAATCATAAGCCTCTTGCCATATTTTCAAGACTCAATCATCATAGAGGAATTGTATTTTTTTGTGCATCTTTGTTATATGATGAAACCACAGAATCATTCAAGTGGTTGTTAAAAACTTGCTTAAAAGAAAACAAGAAAAAGAGACCTGCAATAATTTTTACTGACCAAGATCAAGCAATGGCAAGAGCACTGTGTGAGGTTATTCCTGAAGTGAAGCATGCATTATGCACATGGCATATTGAGTAAAATGGAATAAAACATCTAGGGAATAAGATGAAGGGTGGTTTGCATTTTTTACGTGATTTCAACAAGTGTATGTTTGCTATTGAAGACAAATCACAATTTGAAGAAGCATGGGCGTCTCTAATATCATCATTCAATTTGGAGGACAACTCATGGTTAAAGTCCATATATGAAATCAAAGAGAAATGAACATGGTGTTATATGAAGTACTCTATTACTCTTGGTATGTGTAGCACACAAATAAGTGTCACATTGTTAATGCAGATATTAAGAGTATTACAAACCCGAGTATTAATATTGATGAATTCTTCAAAAGGCTTGAGCGGGTTGTTACAGATAAGAGGTATAATGAGATGAAATGTGAGTATGGAGCAAGGGAGAAAAAACCACGACTGATAGTCCAAAGTTCACCCATACTACAACAAGTTGCTGAAATTTACACCGCTTCAATGTTAGAATTGTTCCAAGAACAATTGGATCTCTTTTTCGCCACATGTATTTCCTCTCAAGATGAGAAATGTCTATTGTTCACTTATACTGAAACTATAGTTAATGAAGACAAAAAGTAGACATTGACATTTGATCCAAAGGATGATTCTGTATAGTGCAGTTGCAGGTGTTTTGAATCTATTGGGATATTATGTTGTCATGCTTTAAAAATATATGATGTTAATAAGGTGAGAAAACTACCAGAAAAATATATTTTGAAAAGATAGACTAAAGATGTTAGACATGGTGTGATACATGATATTAGAGGAAATGAAATACATGTGGATCATAAGCTTCAAAGCACTCAAACATATCAACAATTATGTCATTTGATGATAACATTAGCAGCTGAAATGTCTGACTGTCCAGAGACTTCTGCCTTTGTCCACAACTCTATAATACAACTTCATAAAGAAGTAAGAGACTTCTGTTTATGCCTAAGAAATTCAAAAGATAAAGACAAAAAGGAAGAAGATGGAAGTAAGGTAAAATGGAGCACCCAAGAAAAAAAGAAGATAGAGTTAAAGGATGAACAACCTAATGGCATTAAAAAGAGAGATGGAACTAAGAGACAAAAAAGATTTAATGGTTGGCAAGAGCGTCTAGGAAAGATAAGCAGGTTTAAGGTAAGAAGTGTAGAATCAGATGCTCCATTTTCATGTTCTGCACCTACAACATTGCAAGCATTACCTCAAGTGCAGTCATTTACTAGTATGTTGATGGTGAGTCCTCCACAAAAAAAAAATTATATGTTCTTTGTGTCTTGTTCTATTAGTGGGGTATCAACAAGAAAAATTTTCGTTTAATGCCTACTTTTTCTTTGTGATGATTTATAGGCTCCCTTAGATTGTTCAACTCTATCATTGGAAGTAATGGAAGAAGAGTTTTCGTTGTTAGGTACAAAAAAACAAAGATAGAAATAAGCACAAGTTAAGAGAGAATGTCAACTTTATTCAAATTAATGTGTATATTACATCATGATGCTAAATACAACTGTCATTATCTAATAAACTCTATTATATAAAACATATTGCATCAGAACTCTTTTTTATGACCCTATACTGACATTAATACTACTCTTCTATCTTCTATCTTCTATCTTCTTTGTTCTTATTAGGTGAAGGTCCATCTTCTGTAACAGCTTCAACAATGTCTAATCAATTCCTAGTAGGCGAAGGCCCATCTTCTATAGCTTCACTATTATTCAGCCAGCATGAAGGATAAATCATCTACTACCTGAAATGACAATTCAATATCCAACAGTTTAGCCATTCAATATAGTTGAACCTTTTTTTGATACTAAGCTCAAACAGAATACATCTATGAAGAATGAAATATCTCTTATTTTCTTGAGTTTCATTTCCTTTTGTATAGTAAAACTGGCTATTGTTCAATATGATAGAAAACTGTATTTTGTTTAGTATGGCAGCAATCAGAAGCTGCTTTTTTTCATTTATTTTGATAGCTTGGTGACTTCAAACAATATGGAAGCCTTTCCATTGTTTTGTTAACCTAGTTTTGTTCAACCCAGCCTAAAAATAGTAGTTCTGACCTAGTTTTATATAGTTGACCTATACAAGGGTGAGGTCATTTAAATAGGTTTGGGAGTTTTCCCCTTCCTAGAGTCAACATTACTAGCCAAATTGACATTTACAGCCAAAAATTTGTACTCACGAACTCTGGAGAAAGTTGGATCCAAGTCCTACACGATCAGTTAAATAAGTGTTATAACTTATAACATGTGTTACAATAAAATATTAGCATCTCATTTTAAAAGAAATCACTTTAAAAGACCTTATATCACTCCAAGCTGTTGGTAATTGCAACAATATCTTCAAATATATCTATTGCCTTCTTATATCTGGGTATTGATAAATATAAAGTAGATCGATATACTTCAATATATATCACATGTCTCTTATTCACTACACCCATAATTTTCAATGGCTATAAGACATTTCTATATAGACTAAGGTGTGTGTAAAAGGAAAATCAGATGGCACGTTTAACCTCAGTGAAATTAGATGACAACTTCTAGCATTGTAAAGATGAGAACTATATGGAATTCCAATGATACATGTAGAAAGATTTTGGCAAACTGATCATCAAAACCTAAGCCACAAGGTTAAAGAACCTCCATAAAATACAAGTTGTTGAATTACCAAGGACATATCCATCCCAATCGCAAACGATTTCATCCCAATTATTTTACCAATAATCTTTGCAAAATGAATAATTTAGTATTTTCTCCTAATCTCTATTGAAACTACTTAGAAAGAAAATTTTATTTTTCCAATAATCTTTGCAAGAATATAGACCTTAGTTGAATCTCTAAAACCGTACTCTATCTTACACAATAATCTCCCTATCATAAATCTTTGATATAATTTTGGTCACAGCATGACAGTCTACACATATTCTCAAGTTTTTGTTAACTTGAATTTGTGTTCCATCCATTATACTAATCAAACCAAATGCCACAGCCAACTTCTCACTATGATAATTCAAAACATTCTCCTTATCCTTATCCTTATCCTACTTATGCCCATCACTGTTCATTGCTAATGCCATAATCATTATGTTCCATTGATAATATTTTTCCTACAACTCATGTTATTGAAGGCTGAAAATGCTTTATCTATAAACCCACATTTCGCATACATATCAATAACTGCATTACAAACAATCACATTCATGTCTAGCTTCTAATTCACTATATAACCGTGAATATTTTCACCTTGTTTTGAAGTACTCAATTGAAAACAGGTAGAGAGTGCACCGAGAACATTGACATCATTTGGCTTCCAGCCATCCTCCTTCATTTTGTTAAACAAATTCATAGCTTCATTTGGTCTATTCCTCTGAGCCAAACGAGATATCAATGCATTCCACGAAGCTATATCACGCAAACCCATTTCATCAAACACCTTTCGTGCACTATCAAGATCAACCGATTTAGCGTACACATCCAACAAAGTGGTCTGCAGCAAAACATCAGCTTCAACCCCAATACGCACAATCTGAGAATGCATCTGTGAGGCTTCATAGAGAGCCAAATCACGCATGCAAGCCTTAAGGACGAACGAGCATGTTAGAGCATTAACCCTTTGGGACCTCCGCAACATCGTGCGGAACCATGAGACGGCTTGTGTGGGAATGGAGCTATGCGCTAGGCCTCAAACAATGGCATTCCAATCATTAGTAGAAGGAGATCAGATTTGCCGGAAAATGTCGCAAGTGAAAGAAAAGTCACAGGAGGGTGGGCAAAGCTCGAGGAGCTTAGTGCGGGAAAGGTGGAATTGGAAATGAGTTTTAAGAATATAAAATGGACGGCCAAGATTAAGTGAAATGAACGATCTAAATGGGCCTATGAGAGATTATAAGAAAATATAATGATGAGAGAATCCGCTCCCGTTAGTATAAGCTTGATCAGAACATTTTGACTTTTGGGTATTTTTTGTTTTTATTTTTTTTTTTTTTGTTTTTTAATTTTATTAAATGAGTGCAACTAAGATTTTAAGTTAAGTGAGACAGGGCATTATAATTGATTGGCAAGTCATATTTTCTAACACAGTAAGCCATATGTGTATAAGTCAGTTAAATATGGGATTTAACAGTCAGGGCAACATTATGATTGGTTAGCAAGTCATATTTTCCAATATACTTGCTACAGTCATGTCAACATTGCACCACTTTTGACACTTTCGAGGTGACATTATATTCAAAAAAACTTCTGGGGCCAAATTTCTCTTTTCTGACAACTTCAGGACAATAATAAACCTTAACCCGAACTTTAATTATAAGAAGAGAAAGTAGTTTTTGAATTTTATTTTAGATTAAAATTAATGTTAAGGGCTTAGCGCAAAGTACAAAGCTTAGTTGTATTAGCTAATGTTATATGTTTACAAGTTTTGTGGTAAATAAATTTGTATGTCATAGGTTGTATAAGTACCATTGTATTTAAATATTGTATAAATTAATCAGGCTTGTAAGGATGACATGTTTTGTTGGGATGGCATTAAGCTACATAAGATTTTGATGAAATAGGCTTGTAGGTTGTCGCATTATACCTTTGCCGGACTAATGCTGACATGATAAATTTGCCTTTTAATACCCTAGTATTGCGTTCACGCTAGTTTCAATTATTAGGTAGGGTGTAAAGCATAAGGGTCAAAAATCTAAGGCAATTAAGTCCATGAAGACATTAGGTTTGTCATTTGTTAATGTTTTGTAGCATGGCTAAATAACTTGTCAGAGACAGTTGTGGTGGCTCAGATGCATCAACTCTGTAAGGTGATAGCTGCTATAATATTCATGCATGTTGCTTATCTTGGACAGAGTATGATAATACGAGCTAATTGGTGACAATTCACAGGGGCTCCATCTCCATTCTTGTTGATCTAACTCTCTTTCTACAACCTTAGTACCCATATTTTGATTAAGAAACCACTCGAGTCTTCTGAGATGATATTCTCTCTCAAATAATGTTGGAGTAATACTGTGATTTTTAAACGCATTTACATACTGTGTCTGGTGATCATTCTTATTACCTTTTATTATCATGGGTGCTTTAATAATTATTATGTGGTGCGGTTTACGAATAATAAGACCTGGGGAGTGCATTACAAGCGAATTCTCTTTGAGGGTCTATGGGTGGTTGCTCAGCATATGGTGCTAGTTCAAAGATGGTCTCCATACTTTGATCCTTTTCACAATCCTCTGGGTAAAATAGCTACATGGGTGAGAATTCCAAATATTCCTCTAGTTTACTACACAAAAAAACTCATTTCCAGATTAGGCGATATGATAAGGAAAACTTTAAAAACTGACTTGCATACTTTAGACTATCGAGATGAAGCTAGTGGCAGAGCTGTTAGAGGAAGGTATGCTAGAATTTGTGTGGAGCTTGATCTTAAAAAATGCTTGATTCAAAGAGTCATATTAGGTTCAGCTCTGTTTAATATAGAGTATGAGGGATTGGATTTGATCTGCTTCTCTTGTGGAAGGTATGGCCATAAAAAAGAATATTGTCCTTGGGTGTTAAAAGAGGATGTAGCTTCAGATGTTCAATAGCCGTGTTCAGTATTGGATAGAAGTATGTTGAGTATGTCATCGGAAAAGTCATTACCGGTGGAAAGGGAAGAGTTTGGACCATGGATGTTTGTGGGAGGTTACAAGAAAGCGCGGTCTTCTAGGAGGGGAGGTAGTAGAGCTAGTGTGGCAGAAGTCGGATGACATCCAAGGTCAGGGAAAGGCGTGGGTGGCAGTTCTTTTGGTTCTAGATTTACTGTGATATATGAGTGTAACGAGGAAAGAGAAGGGAATGACAATTCATATGCATTTAATGAAGAGAGAAGTGGGCCAAGGAAGGTGACAGGAAAAGAGTTAATATTGTATGAAGATAATTCTAATGGTCAGAGAAAGAAGGTTATGGACGTGAATCTAAAAAGTAAATCAATTGGGAAAAATGTACAAGTTCCAAGAAAAGGAATTTTAACTAAAGGAAAAGAGAATGTGGATTATAATCAAGGGGGTGAGAAAAATCATGACATATCACATGGGTTAGTAGCTAGAAAGGAAAACCCATTATTTGTGGACCCGGGGAAAAAGCCCAATAATAAGATGGGTAGCAGAATACATCATATGGTGGCGGGTTCATTAGAAGTAACCAAGTCGAGTGTTTTGGAATCTGAGGTGGGCCCAGGATGTAATTCTAAAGTTTTAAGTAAAAGTGAACAGTCTGTCCAGGTAAGGACCCAGGCGCTAAATTCGGAGGCATCTTTAGGGGAAGAGTCTGGGATACCTGTTTGGGAGACAACAATAGGAGCAAATGCAGAATCGGTGGTTCACCTGGAAGAAATTAGAGATGGTGGCCAATCAAGCAGAAATCTTAGAGAAATTAAGAACAAGAGTCGCATGGTTTTGGGGCGAACTTCTTCAGATAAGTAGCTATATGTACTGTTTAAATTTTATATTGGTTTACTATGATTATTTCTACTTGGAATTGTCGAGGGGTGGCGAGTAAGTATTTCCCTCGTATACTTAGGGATGTGGTTAATAAACATCATATCAATGTTATAGGTCTGTTGGAAACAAGAGTTAGTAGTCTGAGAGCTGATTCAGTGGTAAGAAGATTAGGCTTTAGCAATTGGCTGAGAGTGGAAGCCACGGGTTTTGCTGGGGGAATTTGGTTGTTATAGAATAAAAATGAAGCTTCTATTAAATATCTCTCTTCTACCACTCAACTATTGAATTGTCGTATTACTGAGATAAACTCGGGGGATTTTTTCTGTGTTACTTTTGTATATGGAGACCCTATATGGCATCTTAGACAAGAGATGTGGTCTAGCCTTCGGTTATTAGCTGATAGCATGATTGAAGCTTAGTTAGTTTTAAGGGACTTTAATTCGTTTCTAAAGCCTTCAGATAAAGTGGGTGGTCTTACTGCTCAAATTAATTCATTATCGCCTTTTCATATCTTGTGTGCGGGATTGTAACCTTCTTGAGCTACCAGTAGTGGGGGATAATTTTACTTGGTGCAGAAATGATATGAAAGTGAGACTTGATTAGGTTTTTTGCAACCTGAGGTGGGAGTTGACGCATCCAAGTCATAAAGCCTTCCATCATCTGCGATATAAGTCTGATTATCGGGTGATAGTGGTGTCTGCTACTAATGTTCATTCTAATCCCTCATCAAAGTAGTTCAAATATCAAGCAGCATGGTGTCTAGAGGAGGGATTTCCAAATCTAGTCCAATCTGCTTGGCAGGATAGAGATTGGGCAGGAGGCTACAGAGAATTTTAGGAAAAAGCTTCTTGGTGGAATAATAATGTGATTGGCAGTCTTACGAAGAAGAAGGCTAAGCTTCTCAAGCGTCTAGAGGGTGTCGATCGTGCAATGAGATCTCAAGCTCATGCTGGTTTGACCAAGTTAGAAGCGAAGCTATGGAAAGAGTATATTAAGGTGGTTAATCAAGAAGAACTTTTATGGTTCCAAAAGTCGAGGTGTAAATGGTTGAAGTTTGGTGACAAGAATAATAGTTTTTTCCATGCTACTGCGGCGATTAAAAAGAAGAGACAGAGAATTGAAATGCTTTCAAATCCTAAGGGCATTGGATTTCAGATCAAGAGGAATTGTGTCAAGCTGCCCTTCAATATTTTAGAGAATTATATTCGACTGACCGGGGAGTGTTGAATGTGACTAGATGGCCAGTGAATTTTCCTATTTTAAATGAGACTCAATTAGGAAATATACAAAAAGACATATCTATAGTTGAAATTAAGAATGCAACTTTTGAGATGGGGGCATTTAAGGCACCTGGGCCAGATGATTTGCAGCCTCATTTCTTTCAGTCTCAATGGCAAGTGGTTAGACTAAAGATATGTGAGCTTATTGTATCAATTTTCAAGGTGTTGGAGAAAGTGAGAGATGTTAATCAAACTACTATAGTTCTAATTCCGAAGGTGGACAATCCCAGTATGCTAAAGGACTTTCGACTGATACCATTATGCAATGTAAGTTTCAAGATTCTAAGTAAAGTGCTGGCTAATAGGTTGAAACCTGTGATGGAGTTTTTAATCCAGCCCAATCAGTGCAGCTTTATTAAAGGCCGACAGAGCTATGATAATATTATTATAGCTCAGGAAGCTATTCACACTATGTGTTCCATAAGGAAGAAGAGGGGATACGTTGCTATTAAAGTAGACATAGAGAAAGCTTACGACAGATTGGACTGGGGCTTCCTAAAGTTTAATTTGCAATCTCTGGGGTTAAATGATAAGTTTGTTAACATCATAATGGCATGTGTATCAACGGTAATGATGAGGGTATCATGGAATAGCTCGTTATCTGAATCTTTCCAACCGACAAGAGGTGTGAGGCAAGGAGACCCCTTGAGCCCTTACTTATTTTATGATTTGCATAGAGAGATTGAGTCAGTTGATTAAGCATGAAGTGGACGCTGGTTATTGGAAACCTTTAAAGGTATGTGACGCAGGTCCTACCATCTCTCATCTCTTTTTTGCAAATGATTTGGTATTGTTTAGTGAAGCCTCCACAGAGCAGATGGAGAGGATTAGAGATCTTATGATGCACTTTTGTAGGGTGTCTGGCCACAAAATTAGCCTGGAGAAATCTAAGATGTTTGTATCAAAAAATGTTAGCTTTCATAAGGCGATGGAATTAGGCAATGTACTAGGTATTAATATCACATCAGATCTGGGGAAATACTTAGGGGTTCCTTTACTACATAAGCGAGCAGTGAAGATGACATATGCCCCATTGATATCTAAAGTTCAGAAGAGATTGTCTACATGGAAAGGTAACTTTCTGAGTGTGGCGGGGAGGACTGTGTTGATTAAATCAGTACTCTCAACTCTGCCAGCATATCAGATGCAAACCACCCTCCTTCCTAAGGGTATTTTGCTAGAGATTGAGAAGTTAAGCAGGGATTTCTTTTGGAATCAGAGTCAGGGCACCAGGAAGATGCACCTAATAGGTTGGGAGAACATTAAAAAAGATAAAAGAGATTGTGGTCTTGGAATCAGAGATTTACAGAGCCAGAATGAGGCCTTCATTATGAAATTATGCTGGGGACTCATTACTAAAATGGATGCTCTTTGGGTGAGAATTCTTAAATCGAAATACAAGTGTGGCGACAATAAGTTCCCTATTGTTGAGAAAAAAAGTTTCCAATCGGTTGTATGGAGAGCAATAACTACGGTTTGGGATTCGTTCAGGAAAGCGGTAGGGAGTAAACTGAGGAGTTGAAATTCAACAAATGCCTGGTGAGATTTGTGGACAGCCTTAGATTAGCCACTTATGTATTATGTAGAGAGGAATCATTACTTGATTGACCCTGATGAAGTGGTATCCCAGTTTGTAACTCCTGAGGGTAGATGGAAGTTTGATAAATGGCGTATGTTTTTACCGGAATGGGTAATTGAGAGGATCAAGGAAATCAAGCCCCCTACCCTTCTAGGTAATGATGTGTTTTGGTGGAGAAGGTCTTCTGATGGGAACTTTAGTGTTCAAACTGCCTATTCTATGATCTATCGGTCACATTTGGAGGAGAGTGATCCATTCTGGCAAAGGATATGGAGATGGCCTATTCCGGAGAGAGTTAAATTTTTATGTGGCTCCAACAAACTCAGTCCGGGCTAAGAGGGGTGTGAGCGACAGTCTAGAGTGTCCTTTTGAGTGCGGTTGTGAGGAGACAGTTTTACATACTTTGAGAGATTGTAAGGCTGCTAGCAGAGTGTGGGTTTCATGTATTCAACCAATATATTATTCTGCCTTTTTTCTCTGGTAATTTACAGGTATGGATTAAGTGGAATATGCAACACTCTCCTGGGGTTCGTAAGTTTGGTTCTTGGCCTTGGCTGAGGACATTTGGATCGTTATGCTGGCTTATTTGGAAGAATAGATGCAATAAAGCGATGGAGGGGTGTAGTGATAATACCGGACAATTGGTGCACAAGTGTCTTCACTTTTTATACGAAGATGTTGAGGATTGTTGTCTTAGACACAGAGTGTTCAATATTTCAGATAGAGATCTAGAGACATAGGTTCTACCACCAGATGGCTTTGTTCGGGTAGATGTAGATGCGGCAATCAATGACATCAGACAATCAGTGGTGGGAGGTTTAGTTCGAGATAGCTTGGGTGACTGGATATGTGGCTTCCAACAGTTCACAGGTTTTAATTTCGAGTCAACAGCTGCGGAAATCCAGGCCATAAAGACTGGTTTACAAGTGTGTCAATCCATGAATTTTAGGAAAGTCAAGTTACACACAGATTCCTTGGAAGCTATTCAGTTGTTGCTTCAGCAAACTGGTCGATTTCATCCACTTAATGGGAAATTGGAGGAGGTTAGATCTCTGATTTATCGAGACTAGGATGTGGAGATTTTCCATTTACATAGAGAAACGCTGAAATGCGTGGATTTCTTGGCCAAATCGGCTTTACAGGGTTCTTATGAGTTAGTTATGTTACAAGATCCCCTTGCCTTGTGTTCGTTCCAAATGCTGGTTGATCTTAGCTAGGATTTGGGAGGCTTAGTTTGTTGGATTTTGGTAATGTTGTAAGGGTTAGTTCTGACCTAAAGAGTTATCTCTTGTCCATGTAATTCAAAAAACAAAGAGAGAGTATAATAGAGTATATGCTATAATTAAATAATATTTTTTTAATCCATATAAATTAGTCAATTGAGTTTTATATCAAATATCATAGCAGTATTAACTAGTTGTAAAGTTAATAAATTTAAAGATAAAGTTAATGATGTTGGAGATTTTTCTTGATTCGAGGTGAAATATAGTAGAACTGTAAAAATGTCTTATAAGAATAGAAAATATATTATAATTAAATAGTTTCTTAATTAAAAATAATAGAGAGTATGATTTGCTCTACATATTATTGGGGTCCAAATTTAATGATCATCTTGTTGAAATCAGGCCATCTGAATTTAATTGGGAAATTTCAAATTTAAAAGTTTAATTTTAAATTTATTTTTTTAGTGTCGATTAAACGATTTTTTAAAAAAATTATATTTATTAAAATAAAATTAATGATAGTTTATATTCATAAAATTTTTATATCAAATTCAAATAATTTGAATTTATTTATATATTTTTATATTAAATATTAAATTTAAATCATTAAAATTCTCATTCGATAATGGTATAGAATATAAAAGAAAAAAGAAGGAAAACCAGGAGGCCTAACACAATTTGCATTTAATTGGATTCCTTAAACATCTAATCAAGGTTCGATTTGATCCCCGATGGTGTATATAAAAAGGGTCTCATGACCAATATACATGGTTTTATAATTTTCTCATAATCTTATTTATAAGTCATTTTTAACATGTTTCAACAAAATAAAAAAATTTTGAATCTCATTAACTCTACTGGAAAATTTAACAACTTTATGACTTTATCCCTATTTAATATACACTATACTCCATCAGAACAATAATAAATGAAGGATAAAATTGTATTACACTCAATCCTTAATATAAGAATTAAATGGGGTTAGATTTGAACTTAAATATAAAACCTAAATCTCTTTATCTTCTAGATCTATAATTTTTTCCAAAATATCCGGATCGATTCACATATTAAGGAGTTTTTATTTAAGGATAATCACGGTAAAAGATGATATTTTAGGGGGGAAAACTTATATTTATTACAAATAACAAATATAACCAATTTCTTTCATCTATTTAAGTTAGTAAAATAGTAGAGGTAATATAATATATATTCATATAAAAAATTAAATGATATGAGTTATAAATAGAAAAAAAAATCACTCCCCAAACTGCTTATATAAATAGGAACAGTATACACACGTCCAAAAAGAAAAAGGACCAGTATACAATGACAAGGTTGAACTATGAGTGACTTTTTGCAGTTGATCCGACTCCGAGGGAGAGGTGTTTTGGGTGTGATGCACTAAGAACTCATAAATTTTGTAAGAGGAATCCACGTGGTAAGAGTTATCCTCAAGTCCAAAGGCCTAGCGAGGAGAGGCTGAGGTTAAAAAATGGCGAGACTGATGATAAAGTAATAACAGTCTAAAAATTTGAATTAATAACAGTCAAGTTTAGTAATTTATTTTTTAACAAATGAGTTACAAATATAATTGAGACTCTAGTTTCAAACTGTATGAATTAATAATATATGCAATTATTTTTTCAACGGTCGTTAATTTTATTCTCTAGACTTAAATTTCATCTCCTCAAAATAGGTTCAGACCTCTGTGAGTGTTTGATAGTTTTTAAAAGGGTAAATGTGCAATTTTGACAATAATATTTTATGCTAGGAGTATCTAACACCATTAAATTTTAATGGGTGCTAAAATACATATAAACTTTACAAAATAGAGTAATTTTACCACAACCATTAACTTGACGCAAACATGGATACTTTAATGTATGTGGGTCCCATACTGTGAATTTTTCCCTCCATTTTACAAACCAATGACCGCCTTCTATTCTTCGAGCCCGTAAGACTGTCGAAGCTACATACGCCAGTGACACTCTCAATGCCGATGTTGGTCTTTCTTTCTTCTTCTCTTATCCCAAATTTCCCTCTTTCTTCATTCTTGGATCAAACGTATTCATATTTGTTGAAGCTCCTCTGCTTCTTGAAACATTTACGGAAGCTCTAAAGTATTGTAATTCTTTGTGATTTTTTTTCGAGATATAATGTTTTTGCGTTCTTTGATGCCAAATGATCTGGTTCAGGTTATAGTTTAGATTATCGCATAGAAGATGGTGAAGGTCCCTTCAAAAGAAGACAATAAAGCAGGTGCTAATGGTGGCTGGTCTCCTCTGGTTTTCTAATGCTTCCCTCTATATTCTCCGCAGTGATGAAAATCGCTGGAAAAGAGCATAGCTTACCCTTCGGTCTTCGTTCTCGCTCTGGTTCTTCCGATGAAAAATGAGCTTCCACAATGTTCGGTGGCTCCTTACTCTTCCTCTATTCTAGACGAACACCAGCGGCGCATCTCTCTCTCGACAATGATGATGGTTAGTAAACAATGAATGGTGGCATTTTTCCTTCCTCTCTCGCTCTCCCTTTACTGCAAATCGATGAAGACAGTGATGATGATGAACGTTAAAATGGGTGACAATGATGAACAGTAAAATGGAGGGAAAAAATTCACACAGTATAGGATCTACATACATTAAAGTAACGGCTTTTGTATTCGATTAACGGTTGTGGTAAAATTGCCATATTTTGTAGAGTTTATGTATATTTTAGCACCCATGAAAACTTAATAATACCATATACCCCTAACATAAATTTTATTATCAAAATTACATCTTTATCCTTTTTAAATTCATAATTTTAAAAATTATTTTTTATAAATCGAAATAATACTCATCACCCTTCCTCCGTTCCGTGGTGAAAACTATATCGTATGTGAATGGGGGGTTTAAGTTCACTGTCGCGTGGATTTTGCATGTTGTGGTGGGGTTTTGTTCTTTCAAAAAGCTATCCATCCCCTCTATCCATGCCCCTTCTCTCTGGCCGGACAAAAGAGAAAGAAAACTAATTTTTACATCATTCTCAATGACACTCTGAGACGTCAATAGAACTTTGGCGACCGCACATTGCAAATTCTGACAGATCTCTTACATTTTTTGGCATCTTTAGCCTTTCTTCTTTTTATTTTTTCTTTCTTCTGGAGGTTTATATTCTCATGTGCAAATGGGTTTCCCCATAAATTTCCGTTACTTGATCATCATTTAGTCTCGGTTCATTGCCCCGATGGCTTTTTTTTCAGGAGGTGAGTCTAAGCAAGGCTATTGCATGCCGTGCAGTTCATTTTCCTCCTTGTGATATTGCAGCGATCGCCCTACTTCGCGGGTTTTTACTGATTTTATTGTGTTAATTCAGCATTACTCTCTTTCAACTTTGGCTCGTAATTGATGCAATTGATACAATTATGGTTACTTGTACAAAATTGTGGTTTGAAGAGTTTTATAAAATTATGGGATTGGGATCCGATCATGGAAGTTGGGCTCTATTTGCTGTTAGAATTTTGGTTTGGTTCATTTCAATCTGAATGTTTTCGATTGTTTTGACTTATTTTCTGTTTGACTGGTGTTATTCTTGACTTGGCCTGGAATTCATAAGTTTTAGATAGCACTTGCGATCTGAATTGGCTTTTGTAGTCTTTGATCTGACGATGCAACCTATGATTGTTTCTGGTTTGTGCTTGACTTTTTGTTTGCGGTTTTATTGTCTCACCTCATTAAGTGTGTCCGTGCTTTCAACGCATTCCAGGCATGCCGAATTTGAATGCAATTGGATGGTTGTTTGACTCTTGGGCAACGATTATAGAATTGGATTCCCCCCCCCCCCCGGCATTTTTAAGTCAATTCATCAGGAATCTAGAATGACATTGATAAAAATTATTTCTTCTGTCTGGGCCGCAAGCTCTTTGTGATCAGTTTCTGACTTTCTGGTTGCTATTTGATAATTGCTAGGACATGGCATCGACTCTCTGTCCCTCACTTACGCATTTGCTTGTATCTTATAACCAAAAAGACTGGCATTCTAAGTTATTTGAATTTTTGTTGGGCTCTTTCAAATTTTGCCTAAATTTTCGTTCATGTGTTTGCATCCTGTCCTGTGATGATTTAGCAAGGAAAATCAAATTGGAGGTCTTAATAACTCCTTTTAGTTTTTGTTTGTTAAATTAGGATTTTTTTCATTTGTATATATTTAGTTGGGAGACAGACTGAATCTCTGTTTGGGATAAAGAAATTTGAAGCTCTTGCAACTTTTTGTCACAGTGGTTGTGTGACGTTATGTATGTTCAAATGACTCATTGGTTATCGTCAACTCGGTGCCATCTAGTGGCTTAGCTTTTGCTATATGCATAGACTAGCAGCACAGTGAAAGTTAACTTAATACTTTTATTTCTTGAATTTTATGACAGTGACAACGATCTGCAGTATTGACGTTTCTGGTTATTTAATGTGCTATGTATGTGTGCACTATGGTGTTGAAAAAGAGGCTAGATTATGGATTTAATGGTTTTCAGGTCCCCTTCATACCTAGAGCTCCTAGATATGCAAGAGTAAGCACTAGCTGTGATAACATTGTTTGATGTTTTCCCCTTTTTTGCTCTGAACTTTATTTTAATTGCGCCTGTTTGGTTATTGTTTTGAGGAGGAGTCTGTTCCCAAAAGCAGCTGGGCATGGTCAAGCTTGTGCTTTTGAACTACTTGCATCTTTAGCAGGCAATTTGTTGCAGGATAGTGAAAATTCTTCCGCATCTAGCAATGCATCTGAAGGAAACCGTCGTCCTTCTTCCAGCATAGGTGTTGTTGAACAGGAAAGGCAAGATGAAGTTAAACCATTAGCAACAGAGGATATTAATCAGGGAGGTTGTGCGGTGAGTATTTATATGACTGAGATGGCCTCACAAATCACTCATAAGAAATGTCTTATGCAAATTGAGAATGATGTGGCACAAGAACAGATTTCAGTTTATGACGGTTCTGACTGCTTGGAGAAAGTTGAAGCTAATTTGGAGTCTGAAATTTACAGAGGGGGGAATATCTTTGGACATTATTTCTGTAGATTAGTAGAAACACGTCTAGATTTTAGGGATTCTTGTGGTGGTAATGTAAACAGATTCAGACAAGAACAAGAGGCTGGTAGTTCATACTTTGAGGGATCACATTTAGTCGATAAATGTAGTTTAAACCATCCATTAGAACCATGTATTAATTCTACTGCACTAATTGATTCAGACATTAATGTTAAGTCTCCATTTTGCGGGGCACCTGCTCCTAATACCTCTTCTGCCAGGCATGGGAATAACATTAAGTTAGATTTTAGAGATGATGACGAAAACTTCTTTAGGTGCAACAAAGTTAGCACCAAGTCAAAACCTTACGGGCCTCCACAACAGATTGTACACCAAAGAATCAGGAGGTTGCTGACTTCTAAATATTGGAAAGCTTCTCCAAAGTTGAAGGATTGTGAGCTTTCTGGATCTGGTAATCTGGACTACAATTTATCTGCTACCAGCAGCTTTTATTATTTCATGCATGTTATGTAATGGTATAGTTTGTTTATTCAAAGAATTTAATATGGAGTTTGCAGATCGTGGAGTAAAACTTCCTGATCGCAAGAGAAAGACATGTTGCAGCTTTGACAAGTATTGGCATAGCACACTTTTCAAGAGGAAGAAATTCTTTGAGCAGGGTCCTGTTGTAACTTCTGATGGAAGGTTTAGTTGTGAGAGTGTATCTAATTCACCTGAGAAAGGAGTGGATAGTGACAACCATAGCTCATTTACAAAGTGGCATGCATCTAAGGATTCTCATAGTAATTATTTGTTTGATGTTTATTGATTCGTTTTGCTCTGTTGTTCTTTCCATCCTGTAGAGTTTTATGTATTGTGCATATTTTTGTGAACAGTGAAGTTTAGCATTAAGTCATTCAAGATACCTGAGCTTTATATTGATGTTCCGGAGACTGCAACCATTGGTTCATTAAAGGTATGAATACATAGAAATGGCTTTATGCATGGTGTTGCAGGTTTATTGTTCTTTTCTTGTCAGGCTTAACTTCTTCTTAGGGCCCATTTGGTTTTTGGAATGGAAGGGAATGGAATGAAAAAGATAAGTGATCATTTTATATGTGAAATGTCACATGTTTTACTGGATGAAAATTAACAATAAAAAGAAGTGGTTGTGCCTAACTTACTGGCAACTGCTGTCTTATCATTTGACAGTAGTATCTTTTACTCGTTACAAATGATTTGCTTGTCTAACTCTCACTTCCATTTTGTTTCTTTCCACAAATATTTGTAGAGGACAGTCATGGAGGCAGTGATGGCTATACTGGGAGAAGAAGTGTGTGTTGGTGTAGTTCTTCGGGGGGGAAAAGTTAGAGATGACAATAGGACTGTCGTACAGACTGGTATATCTTGTAAAGAAAATTTGGATTCCCTTGGTTTCACTTTGGAGCCCAATTCTAGAGGCTCCTCCTAATGTATATGATGGTGATCATCCTTCTTTGTGTGAAACATCCCCAGGGATGATCAGGTGAGTCGGATTTGGTATTTGTCATGCATAGCTATACCTCATTATTGAAGACGCAAATATGTTGATGATCAAGCTTTAATTTCTCAAGAATAAATGATGTTTTCTCATTTTAGTTGAATATTCAGTTTGCTATTTTGTTTGTTGCTGTGGCTAATGTTTATCACTTTATTTTTCTAGGTCATCAGTAACCCCTATCTCAGATTCAAGGGTTATTGATGCTTTACGTAGCTCCTGCTTGCTGACAGACATGGAAAACCTTGTTAAGACTAAGCAAGATTCAAGTTCTTTCCCCGCTGACATTGTAGCTGACAAAGGAACACCAACTTCCTTAGCCTTGGTTCCCATTGCAACCAGGAGCACAGAGCCACTAGCTGTGGGTCCTGTGAGTCAGAAAACCCGTCACTCTGAGCTTGTACAGCGCCAAACTAGGAGACTGTTCTCTGTCTGAGGTAGAAGCACTAGTTCAGGCAGTTGAGGAACTTGGAACTGGAAGGTCAGATGCTGTTATCGTCTTATGAGCTATAACTGGATTCACGGGAAAACTTGACTGCTTATGCTGTTTACACCTTGCAGGTGGCGTGATGTGAAGTTCCGTGCTTTTGAGAAAGCAGAGCATAGGACTTATGTAGACTTGAAGGTGCTTGATTATTCCCCTTTGTCGCAATTTTTACCCATACAGTTTATCTCACGTATTTGCTAGTATATTCTCTGACTTTTGGCCTTAATTTCCCAAGAGAAAAAGACTGAAAACAGGTCAAATAATGGGCGTCTATGTGATATTATGTTAGCTGCTGGCCAGGCTTGATTGACAATGCTTTCCGTTGTTGGGGTTGGAAGGATAAGTGGAAAACATTAGTGCACACTGCGAGAATCTCCCCACAACAAAGGAGGGGATAGCCAGTGCCCTAACAGCTTTTAGACAGAGTGTTGGCTGCCCTTGGTCTTGGTTTGCATTCCATATTTCTGCAGGTTTGCCAGATTTTGCCAACTTCTTAAACAAAGTTGAGGGGTCAACCCTACCCATGACAATCACCTTCTATTCTTCCTCATTGATGTGGACTTTGTAGACGCCTAATTCAAATACATAAAAGGAGAAAGAGAGCTAATAAAAAATGTTTAATCTCCAACTTCTATAAGGTAAAACAAACGATGACATTTTCTTCTTATGCATTTTTCGGACCTCCCCTCAGTGTTGTGAAGATTTAAGAGTCTATTGTTACTCTTTAACCATTCAATGTTGGGCACTTGCCGCGCAGCTTAATTTTGGACAGAAAATTTAGAACAAAATCAAAGTTGATGTGCGATATGTCCTATCAAAGGCATAGAAAGGAAATAGGGAAGACGAAAATATGAGCAAAACAAGTTTACCTTCAATTTTCTGGAGCAATTTCCTTACCCTGTTGATGCATCCTTGACAGTTCATATGTACTTTGAGTACAAAAGTCTGAAAGCAAACATTCGAGAGTAAGCAAAAAAAAAAAGTAGCTATAAAATATAATTTCTTTTATTTTATATATGGTATTAAAGAAGGGGAAAACATTGAGAATGAATGGACATAGGGGGACGATGGAGGGACCTCAATGTTTGATTCAGCAATCGACATTTTCAACATGTCGAGAATACCAGAAGTCAGAAGATAGCCGGTAGTCCTAAAATGTGTCGCTTCTTAAACGGAAAGCCAGTAGTCCAGCACTGGTGGGAGGGGCAAAGCTACCGTGGAGACAAACGGTCTGCAAATATAAAGCACTGTCATTTTGAATTTGACTGCTTCACCTTCACCCTTCAAAGTCAAATGTCTGAACTGCTCATAGTACACAACAGTTTTCTGTGGTACAGTTGTGCACATTCATATGGTGTTTGTCCTAACCCTTGCACCTCTCTGGTGGTGGCCTTTAGGAGTATAACACCTTTGATTGACCTTTTCAATTTCGCAACACGCTTTTCTTGTGCAAGGTTGTTTGGAGAATACATTTGGGCAAATGATCATGAAAGGGGCATGATTATTAAGAAGTCCCAATGGATAAATAAGGAGGATGTTATTATAAGTTTCAGTTAAAAAATAACAAAATCTCACTTATCTTTAGAACATTTAAGTCTCATCTTTGGGATGTCATGGTAATTCTCTAATAGATTTTGAAGGAATTAATGACTTGGAAAAGGTTGTGTTTGAGAATTTTAGGCCAAACACTAAAATCAGTGTTTAAGGGCTAGTTTGTTTCTGTTTTCTGTTTTTTTTCTCAAAATAGTTTTATAAAAATGTTTACGAAAACAAGTTTTAGAAATAAAAAGACAAAAAAAAACTATTTGGATAATTGTTTCTTAAAACAAGTTTTGAAAACAAAAACAAAAAAAAATCTGTTTGGATGATTGTTTCTTAAAAATTTGTTTGAAAAAACTATTCTTAACATCAACTTAGATAACAAAAAAATATTGATATAATTAATATTAATATTTTTTTTAGAAGGCTAAAATACAAATGACCACTTCAACTTTAGACCAGTTGTAATTGACCCCTCACTTCTTGAGAAGTTTATAACCAACACTTTAAACTTTTATATGTTGACTATTAAACCCTTGCCATTATAAAAACGGTTAACTCTAATGGAATATGTGACATATCATAATAATTAAGATGACTTGACAAGTTCCACAGACTTATTAATATTTAACTAATTAAAAACATGGTTTTGTTCAAAGGGTATTTTTGTCATTCTATCAATGTCAATCCCTAATTTCCTCTTTCAAAACTACAATCATCACGGCCTTTGGACATCTCTCTATTCTTCCTTTTTTAGGGAAAGCTGTGGTGAGGCTACTAGCAGTTTGTTGGGATGGGTTTGTCAAAAGTTTATAATTACTTATATATATAAATTGAGATAATACTTCTCTTACATACTTATCTCGTATACTATAAATTATAATTAAAAATTAGTTTTAAATACTCCAATTAAACACTAGGATTGAAGAATGGAGTTGGTACATCCTTATTCGCATCAATAAAATTTGCTGTTGTTGAATCTTTTGGTCCCAATTTACTTCCCACTACGGTCCACCGAGCTCACATGTTTCCAAATTTATTCATGAGAGTCTAATTCTTTAAAGTCAGCACATGAGACGAGGCCAAAATGAGGCGGAAAGAAATTAAGGATAGACTTGGATGCTTTGATGGAGGAAGTTATAAGGATTATGAAAAGGAAAGAAATAAAAGGAGGGAGCTGTGTGAAAATGGTAGACTGAAGTTAAAATGATCTCATCACTAACTTTTCTTTTTATTTAATGTCCCAATCATTGGATCATATTTTAATGGGTATTATTTAATATTATGTATTAAATAATATTATAATATTAAATAAATAAAAATCTATAATTAAATCACAACCATTAAAACACAATCCAATGTTTAGGATATTAATTAAAGAGAAAATGGAGAAGGCAGTTAGTAGAGAGGCCCCTTTCCTGGCGGAAACAAAGCAAAAGGAAAAAGATGTGAGCAGGTAATTGATTATATTGAAAGCGGATATTAGAGATTGATATTGATAGGATGACAAAAATACCCTTTAAACAAAACAATATTTTTAATCAGTGAAATATTAAAAAGTTTGTGTAATTTGCCAAGTCATCTGCTTATTATGACATGGCACATGTTCTGTTAGAGTTAACAGGTTTTTTTATGGTAAGGGGGAGAAATACTTACATATTCTATGAGTGTGACCTCATCTTATTCTGACTAATAAAAATACAACAACTCATTTTATTTTAATCATATATGGAAGATGAGTCATTCAAAAAAAATCAATTTTTATGATTTGAACATAAATTTCTTAATTTAGTAAAACAAAAAATGCAATTTCCTTCTAAATTAAGAGGTTTAGATTTTAAAAATCATAAAATTTGAATTTTTTCATATGACTTAATCTGTCGTGTAGGATTAAAATAAGATGAGTTGTTACATTTTAATTAATCAGAATACAGATGAGATGACGCTTATAAAGTATATAGGTATTTCTCTAGGAAGGGGTTAGTGGTGAATATATGAAAATTCATGTTGGTTTTAAACTTTAAAAAATGTGATGGTCATTTGTAATTGCCTTAAAGTTGACGGGGTTATTTGTATTTTAGTCGTTTCATGAATAATTAATCTTATTATGTTAATACACTTAGTTTAATAATGTAAATAAGCTTTATTATTCATGACAATAAAAAATATCTTTATTACTCATTTTGATATATTTCAACAATAATGATAATTAAAAATAATTATTTTAACATCTTATTGTTGATAAAAATTATTTTTTAACATCAAGCCATCAAGGTCATTATAGTCCTTAAACAGCAAGTTATTATTTACAACATAAAAAGAAATTCAAGTAACATCAAATTAGAGAAATACTTTAGGTCAAAATTAGAGATTTAGAAAAGTGTCACTTTATCTAAATTTTGTCTAATAAAAATATAATAAATTAATTCTAGTTGACCGATGACTCATATAAAATAATTTTTATTTTATTTTATTTTTAAGAAAAACAAACATATTGAGAAAAATAAACCACCAATATTTGTTTAAAAATAAAATGTATATTATTCCATACGAGTAGCCTAATTAGAATTAAAGTAATTTGAGTTGTGATCTTTGATTAAATACAGTGTACAGACATGGCACGCATGGCGCTCTTATCCCACGGAACTAATTGCCAATTAGGAAGAATTTGTTTGTTACGAAGGGGGAAAAACATTATCATTGAAGAATAGAGTAGAGTTTTTTTTTTCCTGGCCATCATATGAGTTGAGTTTCAGACTACGGTTACGGGGTATTGAGGGGTCGTTTGTAACTTATTTGAATCGGGCTTATATAATAAGCCTGATTTATATAAATTGAGATAAATTTTTTTCACATATTTATCTCGTAAACCGTGAAAGCTATCTCGTAGATCATAAAAGCTATCTCATAGACCGTAAAAATTATCTCATAAATCATAAATTACAATTCATAAACATAAACTATTTCAAACCGTATCAGAGTATTGATATTTTGAATTGTCTCTCTTTTTTAAAGTATGGACCCGAGGTTTTGAGTAGCGTCCGATAACAAGGGTTTGTGCGGTGGGGTGCGGGATTGTCTGTTTTGCGGATACTAATCTCCGGTCCCAGAAACTGAAGGAACGGGCAATGATTGCCTCTTCAATGGCGCTAATTCAACAATTTTCCATGCCCATCGCACGTTCGGTGCGCCGTTCATATCGGACTTGCTTCCGGTCGTGCACCATGGCCGTTGCTACCACTCCCCCCTGCGACCTTTCTGTCCCTTTGACAACACGCGACTCCCAGTCGCAGGTTCTTCTTGGCTTGTCCGATGAAGAGTTGCAACAGTTGGCTCTTGACTTGGGTCAGGTATTTGGTTGATATTTACGTGTCATAGTGCAACACAGTGATACACGTCTAATTTTATTCGGTTTTGTTTGCATTTTGTTGTAATTTACCGTAGCAAAGCTATAGAGGGAAGCAGCTTCATCATCTTATATACCAGAGAAAGGTCAGAGAGATTCAGGATTTATATCAGTGTGGGTGTTCCCTCATTTCCCTTGTTTTTTCAGTTTTATTTGTCTGTTGGATTTCGACCTTGAATTCTGCTCCTCTTATTATTTACAGTACCTCGGGCCTTTCGGGATGATCTCCAGGAAGCGGGATGGAGGGTGGGCCGGTCTCTTATTTTCAGCACTGTTACCGCAGCTGATGGCACTGTTAAGGTGAAACAATAATCAAAGATTTCCCCTTTCGCTGCAAACAGAGAAACTCTGGTGTTGTCTTTTACACCCAATGAAAAGAAACGGAAAAGAAAATTGGGTTAAAAATTATTTTATAAGTGAAAAAAAAAATACTGTGTTAGCTATAATAGATACTGCAAAAAATATTATCTCTACCTTTGCATATCCCAAATCCAAACGACAACTGACTGCCATTTATTTTTCTTCCCAATGCTCGTTTATGTTGACTCTCTCTGTTATCGTAACAGAGCATGTTTAGAACAGGGAAAACTATTCTTCTTATTGTTTCTTTCAATTTTTAATTTGGTACTTTTGTAATTTTTTTTCTCCTTATTATATTCTTTAATTTTATTCTGCCAGCACAATTAGTTCTATACAGGGGCTAACAGTGCTAACGGAGCAAAGTTACAGGAGCTAATGGTGTTAAAAGAGTTAAATATAAAAAATTAATAAAGAGAAAAAACAAGCAGGTACCAAATTAACAATTGAAGGAAATTATAGGTGTAACTCTTAAATTTTGAGAAGTCTAAAACAAATTCTGACTTGTTTGTCAGTTGTTTGCAATTTGTTCTTTTATTTGTAAAGTTATCATTCATTAGAAGAATGTTGTAAACTCCGTTTCTTTTCATGGTTATTCCTCTTTAAGAGATATGACCATAGATTTCATAGTTTTCTTACTTTTCTGCTGGAAACTGATTTTGCAGTTATTATTGAAGTTGCATGACAACAGATTGATTGAAACTGTCGGTATTCCCGTTGAAGGTGATAAAGGTTCAGTTCGCCTTACTGCATGCGTCTCATCACAGGTATTTCATTGACTTTTGAATGATCAATTAATGCACCCTAGATAGTTGTATGGTTGATTTGGGAACTCATTTTGTTGTTTTTGTGATATTTGTGGTGTTGTTTTTCATATTTTGATATACCTGGCGTTTCAGGTTGGTTGTCCATTGCGATGCACATTTTGTGCCACTGGAAAGGGGGGGTTTTCGAGGAATCTTCAGAGGCATGAAATTGTTGAGCAGGTTGGAGTCATTTCTCATCTTGGCTAAATCATAATGGTATTCGATTTTAGATTGTTTGCATGGTTTGTAAATTAGATTGCCCAAAGTAACTGAGATTATTTCATCCATTTTAAACAAATGCAAAGAGGCAAAAAAGAAAAAGGATGGTGATCATTCTTATTGTTGGAAACTTAGGGTTATTTTCCGCCCAGAAGTCATTGCATTAATAGAATACATCTTCTATGCACAGGTTTTGGCCATTGAGGAGGTTTTCAAGCGCAGAGTAACAAATGTAGTTTTCATGGGGATGGGTGAGCCAATGTTAAATATGAAGAGGGTACTGGAAGCTCACCACTGCTTGAATAAGGTGAATTAATTACAATGATGTGTGGAATTATTTTCCAATGTAAAGTTTTCCATATAATATATCCTTTTGAACCTTGGTGCGGCCATTCATCAACATGTTATGTCTTTTCTTAAATAATTAGGAACTTCCCCCTTCCTACCATATTTAGTGTTTCACATAGGTCACTCATCTGCAGTTTTCCAGTTTTGTTTTGGTTAATAATGGAAATATAATTTGCCAGCAGTTATTGATGCTTGTGTTTCTTCAGTAGATTAACATGGATTGTCATGATATTACATGCAATGTACATGCATATTATACAGTCCCCTTCCGAATTTCAGGAAATCATTTCATCAGAATCGGCTCAGTTTTCTTTTCAATATTTCAATTTATTGTCATAGAAATTAGAGAGTAGATCATAGGTTTTACAGGCGACGTTGTGTGTTGTGTGCATGTATATTTTAGGATGTGCAAATTGGGCAAAGAATGATTACCATCTCCACTGTGGGAGTACCAAATACGATAAAGAAGCTGGCATCTCACAAACTTCAATCTACATTAGCAGTGAGGTATTACCTTTAAAGAAAATGTAATTTTAATTTACAAATTATGTGGTCAATTTGAGGCCTCATGTTAAGCCATATATCTGATGGCATTTTCATGAGGAATGAGACCTTAAGTCTGCTGCCCTTTTAGTTGCCACCCTTTACAATCTGCTTTATGTTGAAAGATATTTTCTTATGATTGTATTACTAAATTTAATTTCCTCTATTTTTCCATATAGAGAAGCATCCAGACTTGAATTTTGATATAAGGCAATGTGGTTTGATGACTTTAAACAGGAATTGGAGAATTTTTTGTGTAAAATTTGTACTTTCATCAGCCATTATGGTTGGTTGTTGCTTTGAATCAAGATTTTCATGGAATTAGAACCCTGGCTGTTGTCTGATTTCTAATTTCCCCGTCAAACCTTATCCTTTCCCCCATTTATTGGCGGATTTCTTAGTGCATGCTAATGTGACATTTTTTAGTATGATCTCTTGCTTTGCTCCTCCTCCTCCTCCTCCTCCTCCCTGGTCCCCCTCCCACTCATAAAAATCATGGCTGTTGTCCACTATCAGAGCTGTTCAGAAGTCACTGAACTCTTTCGAATTGGGATATTATATATAAATGTCTTTCTAATGTGCAAGTTTTTAATTGTACCTTGCATCAGCCTACATGCTCCTAACCAGAAGCTTAGGGAAATGATTGTTCCAAGCGCAAAATCCTATCCATTGGATGCCCTCATGAGAGACTGCAAGGAATACTTCCTTGAAACCAGCAGGCGAATTTCTTTTGAATATGCACTTTTAGGTACAAAAAGTTGCACAAATACTTTCTCCTTCCTTGGGTCAAAGGTTAATGAGATTCATGTCCTCCATTGCAATGCCACATTCTTGGCATTTTGTTTGAGCAGCTGGAGTCAATGATTCAGTAGAACATGCGGTGGAACTTGCTCAACTACTCCATGGATGGGGCCATGGCTATCACGTGAACTTAATACCTTTCAATCCAATAGAAGGATCAGAGTATCACCGTCCTCATAAGAAGGCAGTATGTTAAATTTTATTTTCTTCAATTGAAGCCTTAATTTACATGGCCACAGGAGTTATTCAGTAATTTCTTACAGGTGAGGACATTTGTTTCTGCTTTGGAGTCCCTAAAAATAGCAGTCAGCGTACGGCAAACAAGAGGACTGGATGCAAATGCAGCTTGTGGTCAGCTACGGAACAACTTCCAGAAGAATCCTTTGGTCACTGATAAGGATCTGGCATGAAGCCGTTAACTTAGGAGGTTAGGGGATTAACCTCCCATACAAAGTCAGGTCCCCGTTTATCAGATGGATGAACAAGGTATGAGAAACGAATTAGCATGACGGCTATTGCCAATTGTGAGATGACAAGGAGATGACGAGAAACGGATTGTTGCTGCTTGAAGCATGCAAGGCTCCTTTAATTTTAGTGGCGCATCCTTTAGGCACCATATAGTGTGAAGTTTGGGCCCATGGAAATTTTGGCCTGGCCTGAAGTGACAACATGGTGAGGAGTGACAAGTCATGAGTTCAGCTCATTCTTTGCTTGAGAAGTTATGAGAATGATTAGTGTTGAGAGAATTTGTGAGGGAGCCTGATAAATAAGATAACCACGTGTAATTGTTACATTTTGCAACAATTGGCATTGCGTATAAACTTCACATGCACTGTTACATTTTTTTTCATTCCCCATTCGTCTCACACCTGCATCAAATGATATAAATCGCGCATGATGTTTTCTGGAACTACCACAAGTAGCCTAAAAGGTGGTACACAAGTTGGGTAAGTAAAGTCTATCATGCTGGGGTGCTAAGTCGTTGAGATAAATAAATATTTTACTAGTTATGATCTAAAATATAAGACTGTTAGTGTTTTTTAAGAGATTAATGAAATTAATTAAATTATTTTAAAATGTTTATATTTATTTTTTTTTCAAATTAATTTATTTTTATGTATAAATGATATATAATTTAATCATATAAAATATATAATATGATTAAGTAATTTATTTTACTTTTTTAATCTTTTTAAAGTCTTATATTTAAAATAAGAGGTGGTAAAAAAATTTTGTGCAGGCATTTGTTTGGAACGGAGAGACAAAAAAATCAGTATTTATTTTTAAAGTGTGGGATTAAATCAATGCACAAGCCAACTTAGCTCTGGGGAGCACGTGGAGAAAAAGTCCAAATATATTCAAGAAGTTTAATTCCATTAGGGGGGTTGTCGCACATGTAACTAAAAACATACTTTACCCTAAATTTAATTATGAGATGGGATGCTCTGGGACACCATGTGAAGAAGCGTTGAGAGTTTCGGAGTGGCATGGATGTCCACCGCTCATTCAAGGGGGCTTCACAGACGACACACCACCCCACCGTCAATTTGTTCGGAAGGGAAAGGAGTTCATGTGATAATGGAATTCCCAGCCGTCCTCCCAATCCACCCTCCGTCTTACCGCCCTTCCATTTATTTAAAGGAATATGACCATAATCCCCATGTACCCAGCTTCTTTATTTTGCTTCTCACAATGAAATTCGAAGACCATCTTAAAAAGAAAAGCATGGTGCAGCAGAAAAAACAGGACCTTCAGAATGAGGTGACCAATCTGCGCACCTAGCTGAGATGTAATATCTTTTAATACTATTGATCTCAATTCACTTCTTAAATTCTACAGGTTATCCAATTGGAAGCACAGTTGAAGGGCCAAGAAACACTTAATAGGGTCTTACGCTGCGCAATTGATCGTCCACTCTTGTCCCTCCCACATCTGCTCTCATCGTTTCCTCCTCGTGTATAAAAAACGCATGTTTTTACCTCTTTCAAATGGTAAAATTGTTGGTCATAGTTGACACTGGATATTGCAGGTCCGGGTGCTCCTCGAAGAACTGGCAACGGTGGAGGAGGAGATCCTTTTGCTGGAAAGAAAGGTTAAGGAGCTGAAACTTCAACTGTACAAGGAGAGACGTCAAAGCAGAGAATGGGAACATCATCTTAGAAGATCATCTCAGTGTCCAAGTATGCCGGGAAATGAGTCGGCGACTAGTGAGGAGAGGTACAGATGGCACAATTTTCAAGTACTAGGAAAAAGGAGAATAACGAGGGATAAGAGAGTCTCTCTGGGCTCCGCATTCGATATCCATAGCCTGTTCACCACATCCAGAAGGTCAAGTAACTGTAAGCCACAGACAGCAATGGGCATTGAGAGAGCAAATGAAGTGTCAGAGGAACTGCTTGAATGCCTGATCGGAATATTTCTTGAACTGAACCATGCATGCTCGGACCACGCCAGTGCTCCAAAAGTTACTCTGTCGTGCATGAAATCTAGGGGATTCACTTGCAAGACACCTTCATTCCTTTCAAACCCCAATGTCTTGAGTACATATCCTTATGGCATATCATCAGATTCATCTTGCCTCGCAAGAGACGTTGGCCCATACAAGGACTTCATTCACATCACCAGCAGCTTATTACACATTGACCGCGCCTCACAGTGCTTGCCCGCGTTCGGAAAATTGAGGTCCCTTTTTGTTTTGAGTTTTCTTTAATTTGCCCGCCAACTAATAACATGCTCCTTTTGTAAATAATAAGAATAAATAAATGGCAGGGTGCTGATAAATAAGCTGTGCCAAGTGAATCTGAATTTGTTGAGCAACAACCAGAAGTTGGCATTCTGGATTAACATCTACAACGCCTGCATAATGAATGTAGGGCAGTAAGGGATTTTATTATATGTATGAGATGAAGTTAGTTTGGCGGTCAGTGTGTAATAATATAATGCTTGTGTTTTGGGGAATTCTCAGGCATATTTAGATCAGGGGCTGCCTTCCAAGCAGGATGAAGAGTCGGATGTAATGAATAAGGTGCGTACGGTACGCTTTTTTGGTTTGGTTTTGTTTGAATGGAAATGAGTGAGGAGATAAAATGACGGGAGGCATGCAGGCGACAATGAATGTTGGGGGAATAGTAGTGAATGCGAGGGGCATCGAACACATGATTCTTGAGGGGAGAGGGGAGGCGTATCCAGAAGCAAACAACGTGACGTTTGGGCTGAGCAGAGGGACATGGTCGTCACCAGCAGTGAGTAGTAGTAGTAGTAGTAGTAGTGAAGTTGTGTGTGTGTAGAGTAGTAATTTGCAATTGATGGATGTGTGAATTGATGAATCCAGGTAAGGGTGTACAGAGGGGAGGAAGTAGGGAGGGAGCTGGAGAGAGCAAAGGCGGAGTACCTGGAAGCAGCGGTGGGGGTGAGGAGGAGCAAGAGGAAGATAATAGTGCCGGAGGTGGTGGAGAGGCAGACGCGTGACTTTGCCCCCGACATGGGGTCGCTGGTGGAATGGATATACACCCAACTTCCTCCCTCCTCTTCTCTCAAAGCCCTGCTCCTCCACTCCCTTTCTTCCTCTTCCTCTCCCCCTCCCCTCCAAATCCAACCTTCTCGTTCCCACTTTCGTTACCTCCTCCCTCCCTCCCTCTCTCCATAATACCCTCACCCTTTCAAACATTTGAGGGTCCTTCTGGTCCATGGAAAATTTGAGGAGGGAAAGAAATTTAGAGAAGAAAAAGAAAGGGAAAGGACGATGGTAAGAGTTGATGGATGATGGGTTGAGAGAAGATGAGTTGTTTGATATGAAGAAAATTGAGAATGAAATTTAGAAAAAAAAAAAGAAATACTTATTTTACCCTCAAAATAAATTAATAATTATATATTTATCAAATTTATATTTCAATTCATACATTAAATAATTAGTAGTACAATAATTTAAAATTAAATAAAATATAATTATAATTAAATAAATAAAAAAGTATTTTATTTATTAATGAAATTGAAATTTTTTTCTATAGAATGAAATTCAAATTTATTAATACAAATTTGAATTTATTGATGAAATTTGAATTTGTAAGGTGCGAATCCTAAAAAATTTAAATTAAAAGGCGGGAATCCTGAAATTTATTTATCATATTCGAATCTGCTATTAAAATAGAGTCAAACAAAATTTGTTTATCATATTTGAATTTGCTAAGCAAATTCAAATATGATAAGCAAATTTTGTTTGACTCTATTTTAATTTTCAGATTCTCACCTTTTAATTTAAATTTTTTAGGATTACCACCTTTTAATTTAAATTTTTTAAAGGTATATTTATCTTTCGGATCTTCCTTCCCGCGAAGGAACTTAAGTTCCCATCAATTTTGGTGAGATCTCATCTTCCTATCTTTAAAGGAACATTAGTGGGCCTGGGAACTTGAGTTCCCAAAAAGATTCAGCCAAAATTATGTTCCAAACAAGGGAACTTGCTCATGTTCCCTTCCCTTCCCACCTCTTCCATGTACCAACGCAGAATTTTTTGGTGGGAAGATTCAAGAAGGGAAGGGAGGGAAATGGAAGATTAGGAGAGAAGTTTTAAAAATGGATCTGTTTAGTTGACATTGAAAGTTACCTAGGTTGAGGAAAGATGAGATGTTTGGTTGGAAGAAAAGGGAGTGGTTTAAGTAGAAAGATTGTGTGAAAAACCTAAAATACCCCTTATTTCAACAGAAATTCCAGTTCGTACTTAATAAACCAATTTGAACTTAACAGTCCAGTTGAAACGCAACCTTATCAGTAATGTTCATCATCTTCCTCGTCTAGTTTCAATGAGAATGAGACCATTCCATACATTAAACTGGACCCGTCACTCCCTTCTTCATTCAGCACCAACACCTTCCTTTTCCACATTCACTCTCTTTCCACCGTCTTCACCGTCCTCTCTCTCTCTGGCATCACTCCCTCTTCTTCCTCCCACCATTGTCACCTTCTCTTCTAGTCTCACCAAACTCTCACACCACCAAAGAGAAAACGGATACCCCAACCAAAGAGAAACAGAGCAAGAAAGAAAGAGAGCGAGAGAGAAAGACCAAGAAAGCTCTTACACAACTGTACTTTTGGGGGCATTTTGGTCAAACCAAGTTGCCTTCCCATGAAGCTTTCATCTTCCCACCATTTTTGGAAGGATTTGAGGATCCCATGTTTAAGGGAAGATGAAAGAAGGCGAGAACTAAATTTAGTGTTATTGTTGGACGGCAAACACATTTTCACCTTGGGAACTTTAAAATCTTTCCCCTCCCTCCCTTATTTTCTGTATACCAAACGGGTGACAGGTCCTTAGATGACAGCAATTAATCCCAAAGAGACTGGATTGGGAAAGAAGGAAGAAGCAATGTGAATTTTTTTTTAATATATATAAAAATATATATACTATTAGCATGGTTTATGGTGTTAAATGATTAGCCACTTAAAAACAGAGTATGGCAAACTTCATTAGGAAACAATATATAAATACAATCTTCTTTTAATTTAATTTCTAAATATTATTAACTAATACTATTTAAGCATGTTAAAGAGATAGTATTTTTTTTTAGAGTTTATATTTTGTGCATATATTATGATTTTTTTAATTAAAATTTGATGTTCTACCATAATCTTTTCTTCAAATTATTAATATTCAATAACATATAAAATTATATTAAAAACTAATAGGGAAAATTCCATTTAAATACCTTGTGAACTTTCAAAACCCCAAAAAGTCTAATAACATATGGAAATGACAGGTAGATAACTGGGGAGAAATTTGGGTTTTTGAAGTTTGGATTTTTTACCAAAATGTCCCTCACATTCTTTCTCTCTCCTCATCCTCCCTTCCTCTTCCTCTTCCTCTTCCTCTTCCTCTTCCTCTTCCCGAAATTTTCGTCTAGCCATTGGAAAGCGTGGGCCTCACATTCTCACTAAAGAAGATCATCTTCTTCTTTCCATCCACGACATCCTCTCTCTCTCTCTCTATGTACGTGTCTTTAAAACAAAAATGAGAAGCATTTGAAGCAGGAAAGAATTGGTTGGGTGTTGTGGTTTTCTGCGAGATAGTGTTAGGAGAGAAGATTTATGTAGCTCAGAGAAAAGTTTGGTTGAAGATATTGAAGAAAGCCAGGAGGTTGAAGAAGAAGAAGGTGAACAATAGAAGATGATAAACAATAATGAGATTCACAAAATTCGTAATGGGATTGACAAGTTTAGTAATGGTTTTGACAAAATCCATAAGTACTGACAATATGTGTACAAGGATTGATACTAATTAAATAATGAAAATGACAAAATGAGTAATGAGATTAACAAAATGAGTAATGAGATTGAAAAAACCATTACTAAACTTGTAATGGGTTTGACAAGTTTAGTAATGGTTTTGACAAGAATTATAATGGTTTTGACAAAAAGAGTTTACTGATGAAAACATGCAAGTTAGGATTTGTAAGATCCTCTCCTTAATTCCATAATATTAATATTATCTCTCAAAGACTAATCACAATAGAGATAAAATCTCAAAAACTATTAAATATTATAATATCCAATCCATGATACGATAATACAAAGTATGTAGTCAAAGCATAGTTTATAGGATGAAGGCCCTATGAGTGGCAATATACATCAATTCAATACATAATAAACCACAAGAGGCCATAGAGATATATCTATGCCTCAGGAGCTCCTCCCGACATTCCAGCACGGAAACTATCACCTGAAAAATGTTAAATCAACGGGGTGAGACAAAAGCCTCAGTAACCAGCTTTCCAACTCATTACACATGCTGACATGTATTCATGAGGTGCCAAGTGGAACAGTTTATATAATAAAATATTAAAAATCTAATATCATTGTTTTGTACACAAATCTCTTATCAGAAACGATAATATTATATCTCAAATCTCATATCACAATTCCCAAGTGCCTCCCATCAATCCAACCGAACCGCCTTATTTCCGCCGACTAGACCCACGGGCTAAGTTAATATCCATGTTACTGGCCACTCAAAGAGCTCTCCGGTCACATGATGAGGATTGGCCAAAATCCACAGAGCATGTTTCCAGACCATGGGTCTTTCCCCTCATTGAACTAGTGGGGTGTCGCAGTCCCTCATTGAACTAGTGGGACAGTCCCTCATTGAACTGGTGGGACAATATAAAGCCAACCATCGTGCACCAATGGAGGCTATACCACGTGGTAAAAATAACTTTCTCCATCTCAACCCAAACCAAACAACCCAATATGTATCAATAAATAGCTCAATAGGAATTTTCTCAAGATTTCCATACACATATGATGATATTCAAAATATACAATACATCTTATAATTTAAATCACATGGTTCCACAAAGCAAGTGTATAACAAAATACTCCTCAATATTACTCATTGAAATAATCTATAATATCCATATATGATTTTCAATCTCATAATCATTTTACAAAATACTTACAAACACACACCAACACACATAATAAGTGGAAAGTGGTTACCTCTCGCCAAAGCTAATTATTATCACACTGTTCCAAATCCAAGAGCTCAAACACACGCCAAAATCAATCTATCACAATCAATTTACTACCCGTTAATAATTTTCTAAAAAGTCAAAATTATAACTTATTTACAAATTCTAATAATAATATCCTATAAAAACTGAAAATAATAATTTAGGGTTTAAATTATAAAATGACAGTTCAGTCCTTCGAATTTTATAAATGACAGTTTAGTCCTCAAATTTCATAAATGACAATTTAGTCCTCCGAATTTCCTAAATGACAGTTTAGTCCTCCGAATTTCATAAATGACAGTTTAGTCCTACAAATTTCATAAATGACAGTTTAGTCCTTCAGATTTTAAACTATACCAACTAAAATTTTAATAATATCTCCATTAACCCAAATAAATTATTTAATCTAAATTTAATCGGTTTAAAAGTCCAAAATAACATTATTTATAAGTTGATTATATAGAAAATTTATTATAAAATCTTATATCAACTAAATAACAAAAATAAACCGATTAAAATTAACTATTAGTTATCAACTATATTCTTATAGTCATATACTGACAAAACTCAAACTTGTCCAAAATTCTAATCTTAAAATATCCTCTAATCAGTATAAAATTAATATCATAAGAAAGAGAAAATTATTTAGAAAATATTTCATAAAAGAAGTTTTATGATTAGAAGAGATTTTGAGTACCTTATTGATCCCCAAAGAAATGAAAATACTCCTATCAGAGCCTTGCCGTCACCTTATTACATAACACTTCACGCAGAATTTGCGTGAAGTGTGTGTGAGGATGGGAGGTATTTATAATACCTCCCCTGCCTAACTAAAAATTTTTTTATTATTTAAGTGTGTGGCACTGTAAGGTGCCACCACTTTTGTCAAATGTGGGGAGCGCCGCCCCCATGTTATATATATATATATATATATATATATATATATTATTTTTAATAATATAATATAATATATTATATAATAATATTCTATTATATTAATATTATATTATAAATAATATATTTTTTAATTAATTTTTTTTAAATCTATTTATTATTATTATTATTATTATTTTCTTAAAAATTACCTACTAAAAATGATAATTTTCTCTAAATTATAATTATATCCTAAAAATAAAAATGAGGATGTTACAGGATTCACCAACATTTGTGGCATTTCACCAAAATTCGTAATGGAATTGACAAGTTTAGTAATTGTTTTGACAAAAATTGTAATGGTTTTGACAAGAGTTTGCTGATGAAAACATACAAGTCAAGATTTACCAATATTTATGACATTTCACCAAAATTCGTGATGGGAACGCTCTTGTGAAACTATTACGAATCTTGTCAAACTCATTATTACTCTTGTGAATCCCATTACGAATTTTGTCAAAGGCCACAAAAGTTGGTGAATCATGTCTAACGTTTTTTCCATAAGAAAACACTCTTGTAAAAACCATTAGAAATCTTGTCAAACTCATTAATACTTTTGTAGATACCATTATGAATTTGTCAAAAGCCATAAATGTTGGTGAATCATATCTAACATTTTTGTCAAACACATTACTCATTTTGTCAATCTCATTACTATTCACTGGACACTGAAAAAGTCGCTGGAAAATTCATAACTTGCCGGAAAACTCATGAACTTGCCAGAAATTGCAAAACTTCGTTAGAAACAGAAAAAGCTCATTAGAAACTGGTTTTCTTCAACCTTCGACGGCAACCAAAGTAAGGATGAAAGGATCTCCGATGTGTCATCTCTATCCTATATTTCTCTTTCTCTATTGGAGTGGAGAGAAAATGCGATCTAAAGGGAAAATGAAAGCTTACTCTTCTTCTTCTTTGATCCTTTGGAGCTAAATGAAAATATGAAAGCTCACTCTTCTTCTTCTTTAATTATGTGAAGTTGAACGAAAAATGATGTAGACGGAGAAGAAGAAGAGATAATGGAGTGGAGAGAGAAAAGTAAAGGGAAGGGCAGTTTGGTCTTTTGCCTAAATATCCAAAACCCAGATTACTACCTAGGTACCTCTCTGTCCTTTTCCATCTTTAGTAGATATTTCTGGGTTAAGCAAGTTTATATGGTATTTTAATGGAATTTTCCTTAACTAATATCATATATATGGTTTTACTTCAATTTTTTATTTTTATTTTTATGATCTTATATTCCTATATAAAAGCAGTGGTTCGAGCCGCTTTCCTTGTGACACGTCAGTACTTCCACCTATTCAAAACGTTTAAATTAATATATATTATTTATTCAAGGAATATAACATCCTAATTTTAATCCCTATAATTTAAATAATTTTACTGACAAATTATTCCACGGTAAATAAAATTTTACCAGGTGATTACTTAAGTAAAATTATTTATCCGAATTTTAATCCGAACATGTGATTCATGGGAATAAAAGAGGTTATAAAATATTAATAATTAAATAACAAATAAAAGCAAAGTGACAAAAACTAAAAAATTAAAAAATAAATAAAAGAAAAGTGCCAAAAACCCACGACCCTTTTGACCGAACCAATACAAAGGGGCATTGGGGTCTCAAATTCAAAAATCATCTCCATGTGTCAGGAGGTGAAGTTGAGAGGCTGGGAGAGAATGGGGAAGAAAGTTTTTTTTTTTTTTGGGGGGGGGGGGGGGGCTAGATGCTTAAGCGAATAAGCACCATTTAACGCAGAATCACTTTTATTCATAAAGTTTTTTGAAAAAATCCTATATAAATTTATTTAGGTTGGAAAAATTCTAAATCAAGTTTTTAAATTAAAAAAATTCTTAATTATGTTAGTGATCTATTTTAAAATATGAATAAAATAAATTTATTGTAGTCTCCTCTCGTCTATCATTTTTTCTCTTTTAAAAGAGTTTTTTATTGTAACTTAATTTTTAAATAAGAAGGGGAAAAATTTAGTTTTTAAATAAATGCATGATTATATATATTAACATTAATATATAGTAAAATAAAATATGATTTTTATAAATCAAAAGAAATTTTTAAAATAATCATCACAAATAATTCAAGCCAAAGAATAAAAAGAAAAACATAACCCCAATATCAATTAAATGATTTTTATTTAAATATTGTCAATAAAAAATTTATTTTTAGGAGAACTACACTTAAATTTGTGTTGTTAATAAAAATAAAACCAAAATTAATCATAGAAATTTGACATGTGTAACATTTAGTTTGGTTTTTTACGTTAATGAAACTTTTTTTTAAAATTCCCTTAATGAAAATATTTGATATATAATATCACACAAGGAAGATTTTCTTCTTATCCAAAAAAATTCCAGTCAAAAATAAAATTTTCTATTCTAAATATTTAGTTAAAAATCATTTAATTATTTTTAGATTATGCTTTCTTTTTTCCTTTGACTTGAATTATTCTTTATGATTTTTCCAAAATAAAAAAAAAATCTTTGATTTAAGCGAATTATATTTTGTTTTATTATAATTGATGTTGTTATATATATACACTTATTGAAAAAATAAATTAAAAAGCACTAAAACCTTTTAAGATGAGAGAGGAGACAAAGAGAGGGTAATAAAATTATTTAACTCATATTTTAAAATCTTAAAATAAGTCGATAACTTAAGTAGGGATTTATTGAATTTACCAATCTGATTTAAAATTTCCCCATTTCAAGTAACTTCACATGGGATTTTCCTAAGTTTCTTCATAAGCATAAATATTGTTTTACTCAATTTACTCTTTTTAATAGATATATTTGTGATTAGAGCAAATTTTTAGATTAGAGTTAGATCAAGTGTTTAGTTTTAACAATATATGTCTATTGGGATTGTAGAATTATTTTAGTAGTCAAATTATGTGAGGTTAGATTTCTTTATTGGTTGTCTTGAAGATTTTAAAATTAGATTTTTATTTAAAAATTTTAGGGTTTTTGGGATATATGATATTTTCACTGATTAAAATTGAGTTAAATATTGTTCTACTCAATTTACTCTTTTTAATAGATATATTTGTGATTAGAGCAGATTTTTAGATTAGAGTTGAATCAAGTGTTGAGTTTTAACAATATATATCTATTGGATTGTAGAAGTTCTATGATGTTAGATTTATTTATTGATTGTCTTAAAGATTTAAGGCCCAAGTATTATTCATAATTGCATGAAATGTTTAAATTATCTTTTTCCTATAATAAATTACTTACGTCTGAAATAGGAAACTCTTTATAATTATGATAGATTCTTGAATAGGTTGTTAAACTTTAATTTGACTACTATTAGTGTTTGAAAAATGAGCTAATATTATAAAATTAAAGAAAAGATTTTACAAGAAATACTTACTGGCTCAAAAAACACCACCTCCAATCTATTCTAATTAATTAAAATACAATAAGTCACTTGTTTCAATCCCACGCCGATGGAATTGGTTGGTTTTATAGTGCGCACACTAGTCTTTAGCTGGGATGGTTACTGGTTGTTCATGCTTCTTGCGTCTTGGTGCCCTCCGTCCTTCCAAGTTCCAAACATGGCAACACTCCTCTGGTCTCTGGCGCCTCCTTAGTCAAAGAAGAAGCCTCAACGGAACACATCCCCCGCCACTTCCCTACGTATTGTTTGCTTCCCTTCCCTTCTTACCATTTCTGCTCCATCATATTATATCATTTAACTCAAATTTCACTGCTTTGTCTTGATTCGTGCATAATCAATTTGCTCTTGTCGAGTTTCCTGACAATGATGAGTTCTTTTTTGTTTATCTTCGGAGATTCTCTGGGTTATTTTTTAAAGCCTTGATGCCGGTGCGCCGTTGATACTTAATTCCATTATTAGTTGGCGTATTCTTTTTGTGCTTGTTACTTTGCACTTCTAATATTGAACCAATTTTCCTTTTAATCCATTTTTTAAGGATGATGCTTGAACCTGCATGAAAATTGCATATCGCTATGGAAAACGAAATTTCTTCATCTTCTAATTCGTAAAATAAAAAAAATAAAACCAGTGCTTCTATCGTATGTTTCATATTTGATGGGTCCTTCACATCGTACTCAAAACCTTTACCTTCATATGATAGAGAGCGCTTCAATCTGTTCAATACAACTATTCTTCTTTCCTTTTCCTTTAAATGTGGCTGATTCTGCAGGCACCTTACGTTGATGTACAAAATGATGAACCTCAATAACCCGTCGTTTTTTATTACGAAAAAAAATTCGACATTAGTTTATGAATTATGACATAAATTGTATTTCCATGAATATGGATATAAGAAAGAATCAAAAGGGATCCCTCTTTTTTTTATTGTATTCTATTCTTTTTTTTTTTCGTTCCTATTCTTCTTTAGCCTTTATGGTAGGATGAAGTAAGAGGCTTTCTCTTAAGGAAAGCAGTCAAACCGGAGATTGAGCTTCCTTTTTCTTTCACTTCACGGGGAATCTATGCCCCTTCAGGCTCTTTCTTTAGTTAGACCAGTAAGCTATAGCCGGATTTAATTCCTTGTAGTCAGTATTTCAAGCGGTAAGAAGTAAATGAGGTCAAGGAAAGGCTTGCAGTTCTTTCTATCCTGGCTAAGGAAGACAAGGTAACTCAGGAATAAGAAAATCAGGCCGATCAGGAGGATCTCAGAAGGTAGAGTAAGACTATTGTGATCCTTCTAAAGGAACTTGATTACAAAAATCACAAGTTAATAGAAATGGAGAAAAAACATAATGAGACGACCGCTGCTATGAAAAAATTAATTATGGGCCTTACGGAGAACATCAATTCCAGGGAAAGATGCTTGTTTGAAATGGAATACAAGTATAACGAGTTTCTTGCCATGGTTAAAAAGTTGATGGATGAAAGAAGTAAAACGTATGACAGACATCATAACGGTATGTTATATTTCTGAACACTGAGATTGAAATATGCGGTGGAAAGGAGAATGTTTTATCTCTCAATGGTTACTAATTTGCGATACAACCCCCCCCCCCTTTTTTTGGGCAAACATGCAAGAATTGAAAGTTCTCTTCAATCTATAGGTCCCTTTTTTATTTTCAATTTTTACATGGACTGCATTGTTGATTTGCTTTTTTAACCTTGTTCTCTGCAACAAACGCATTTGGTTTTTATGAAATTTATATGATCCACACAAGTTCATGCTTCAATTGTTTTTTAAATCAATCATTGATTGAGAATGTCAAAGTTTCGTCTTCGTGAGCAAAGTCTTGAATGTGCTTTAAAATCTCGATTCAGTGTATGTCCTGAAGAGCAGAAAATGGGACTATACTTTCCTGTTTGTTCCCAGATATAGATATTCCTTTTGCTATTTTTCTTGGCAGCGGTATTGCAACAATTTTATTACAATTTAAGGTCAGTTCTGTTAGCTTATAAACTTGATGACCAGACAGCTATTTTCTATAGTAATACTTAAGACTTTCAGCCCAAAATAATTATTAAAAGATAATTTAAACCATATGCTTCCTGGGGGAATAGGCTTTTCATTCATCTTTTTGAAACTCCTCAGATCTGCTCTCGAATGAACAAAATTATGTGCTTTCCTCTTCCAAATTCCAAACTTTATCTTCCGTTTACTATGACTACCGTTTTTAAGTTAAGTAGACATATGTTCATCACAAAGAACGCAATTCCCAATTTAAATGTCATCATTCTACATTTGCCAATCTACAGTCTTGTATTTGTACTATGTGTTGTTATTAGATTTTCCAGAATTTCATTTTGTTTCACTGGTACTTTTGTCCTTCCCAGAATTCCAACAGTTGAAGGCTGTGAATAATAATATGATTTGTGACATGGAATGTCTAGAGAAAGAACATAAACAGCTTACAGAGGAACTGAAGGAGACTAGGACCTTAAACGATTTGCAGCAAAGGAGCTTTATTGAGGAGATTAAAAGTGTTAGTTGGGATGAGGCCCTTTAGATATCTGATTGAGTCTTGTGTTCTTTTTTGTTTATTAATCCATTTAGTGTAGTTGTTTAATTATAAAAATTATGGGACGTGGTCTTTATGCGTTTTCTATCTAGTATATTGTTTCATAAGGAAATGAATGTGTTGTTCGCTTTTCAATGGCACTGAGTGCCAGTTTTGTGCCAAATAAGCTCAGGTGGTTTTCAAGAAGCTGAATTTTACACTATCCCTGCCCTCAAAAAAACACACTTTTCGTTATTGCTACTCCAGGGTTGTAAAGCATTTTATAAGGTTTGCTAACTAGTGGCTACTCCAGGGTTTTACAATTCCTCTTACTTCTTCAATGCCAACTATATATACTGTAGCCATTCAATACAATCAGTAATAATATGAAGATTCTGTCTGAGTTACCCTGTCACGTAGACTGTGTAATTTATTTATGACGCTCATCATAGATGTGTGCTTGAATATAAATAACTTTCTTCCTCGTTTCCCCCTCTTATTGTTGCAGCTGAGAAGAGAATTACAAGATCAGTATGCGGAAGAAAATTGTAGCAGTTTGGCAACTCAACTTAATACTTTCAGACAACAACTAAAAGTCAAGATGGAATGGTTGGGTCATGTGGAAAGTATGTACAGTAGCGTGATAGTAAAAGAGTGCCAGTATAAGCAAGAACTAGTTGATGCTCGTGAAGAATCTATAAAGGTGTGACTTGACCCCTCTTTTTCTTTGTAACTGATATGGTACAGTGAATATACTCATATATATGCAAAGGCTATCTTTAATTATAACCAAATAGTTGATGCAAGGGTGTGACCTCTTCATGTAGAGTTTAAAAGATGTGTTCCACAGCCGATCTCAACTTGTAATTAAAAGAATGGGAGCTTTAAATACAAAGCCTTTTCAAGATGAGTGCATGCACAAGTACTCAAGTGGAAATTGGCAGGAGATATGTGCTCAGTTATGCTCGTCGTGGGAAGAAAACCTGAAGAACGCAAACTGGCATCCTTACAAGATAGTTGAGGTCAATGGGACGTTGCAGGTATGTATGACAATATCCTAAACATAGGTGTTGTCCGAGCCTTGATCGTAATGATATATCTATTGAAATTTGTAACAACAAGTGCAGGAAATAGTAGATGAAAATGATGAAAAGTTGAAAGCACTGAGGACTGTGCAGGGAGATGGTTTACAAGGCAGTATCAGATGCATAAATGGAACTGCAACAATACAATGCAAGCGCAAGATATCCAGTTGCCCGTAATTTGGAACCGCAAAGAGGGGAGGAGAGCCTGTTTGAAAGAAGTTATCCAATACATTGCAAAGCAACTGCATTCTTGCAAACGCAAAAGAAAGAAAAATTGATCAGATACTTATCCCCGTTTAGCTCTTCTATTTTTGAAAATCAGAACAACTTGATCATTCATATGTAGAGCAGAAAAAGAAACAAAAGAGACCTAGTCCCCTAGCCTTGAGTCCTCAGACCACCGCTGTCTTTCCTCATACTTTCTCCTCTCTCATTTTTTCAATTATATCCTTTATTTATTATTCGGTTCAATTTTATTTTCTTGGACTTCTCATTAAAGTGTGTGTATATATAAAACTAGTTTACTAATATGGGGAGACTGAGAAAGTTAAATAAACTATTTTAAAATACTTAAATTTATTTTTTTTCAAATTAATATGTCTAATCTAAAAACTAATACATAATCTAATAATATACATAAGTATTTTAAAGAAAGCGTGTAATAACATCATTGTAGCAACGTTTATTTTTCTCGGACTGTTTTCTCTCTCTTGAAATTTGTGCCATCACTTTGCTATCGATGGAGGAAGTCCATGATAGGAAATCTCCGCCGGATAGGCCGCTGGAACAACTTAGAGATCAGAATGCTTTGAAGAAATCCAAGATAGAAGCGGGGGACGATGTTCTTATGTCTGATCAGATGGATGTTGCGAAAGACAACAGGGTAGAGAATCTGGAGGCCATGGTGGTTTTGAAGAAACATGGGGTTTCAAAGGTGCAGGAGTTTTGCAAACAGTTATCTTATAAGGACTCTTTAATGGGATTTACAGGAAAAGGCTTCAACGGTGTTGCATATGGGTCTTCTAGTATGGATGAGGATCCTCTAGTATTAGATTTAATGGATCAATCGTGGAAGCTACCTGAACCATCGGAGGAAATCAAGAATCTTATGAATGTGTACCCTTCCATGCCAATTACTGAGGAGGAATTTAATGAAGCCTGCCAGCTATGGAATAATGCTTTAATCATCACGGTGCTGGGAGCTCGATTTAACTTCGACAAGTTGAAAGAGCTGCTATGCAGGATTTGGAAGTTTAACGAGTTTAACTTGGTAGACTTGCCGCCCAGGAGCACCAGCCTGCGAGTATGAGGAGCACAGAAACACAAAAGTTTAAGACAGCGCGGTATTCCAACCTCTTGTGACCATGTATGTATAAAGTGATCTAATGTTCACAGCAACACAGCAAGACAAGACTTGTACATTTGAATTCAACTTCTTGTAATATTCTCACTTCGCCAAATTCATTGCCGGCCTTTTATTTGCATGCAGGCTGGCACTTTGTAAATGGTTTGATACAATATACTGGTTTAGCTCATAGTTCATGTTCTTTGATTCTTTATTCTATTCCGTGGAAGCATGTAGAGATGTCATAAGAACACGACAGGATAACATTGAAATTTGCAAATATGTTCTCTTCATTTTAGTAACTGTCTCGTGTCAAATGCTCATTTTCTGTACGACAATGTTTCCTTTTGCCTTAGGATTTCATAAATTAACGATGTATACGAGGGCAAAACAATGTAGTACCACCATTTTTATGTTAGAAAAAAGTATATTATAAATATTTCATTTTACTAATCTAGTTTTATTCTTTAATATATTAAAATATTTAAATTATTTGATGAAGTTAATATCGATATAATTTTTTTATTGTGAATTTAACTTAATTTTAAATATGATATATTTTGGTATAGGGCAAGGGCCGCGCGGACACACGCTCATAATTTTTACTTCATATTTTCTCTCATGATAACATTTTCTACCCCATTTTGTCTTCTCTTATCTTCTCTCCTCCCACACACACACACTCACACACACGCTCATAATTTTTACTTCATATTTTCTCTCATGATAACATTTTCTACCCCATTTTCTCTTCTCTCAATTTTCTCTTATCTTCTCTCCTCCTAATTTTTCTTCCACCCAAGGATTAAAGTTCATTCCTATTCATTGTTTTTTATTACTCCCTTTTATTCTAAATATAAGACAAAGTTGATTTTTTTTAAAGATTAAGGAAGCTAAATAAATTACTTAATTATATCATATGTTGTGTATTTTTAAATTATATATCATTTCATAAGTTAGCCAAAATGATTTGGGGGAAAAGTGATAAATATCATAATTTTTACTTCATATTTTCTCTCATGATAACATTTTCTACCCCATTTTCTCTTCTCTCAATTTTCTCTTCTCTCAATTTTCTCTTATCTTCTCTCCTCCTAATTTTTCTTCTACCCAAGGATTAAAGTTCATTCCTTTTTTTTTATTACTCCCTTCTATTCTAAATATAAGACAAAGTTGATTTTTTTAAAGATTAAGGAAGCTAAATAAATTAATTAATCATATCATATGTTATATATCCTTAAATTATATATCATTTTATAAGTTAGCCAAAATGATTTGGGGGAAAAGTGATAAATATAAATATTTTAAAATAATTTAATTAACTTTCTTAATATCTTTAAAAAAGTCAACTCTATTTTATATTTAAAATTAAACAGAGTATAAGATAACCACCAATATATGACACTTTTTATACTTTTTATGGGTTTATAAGGTATCTCGGTAATATTATCAGTTATGGGAGCAATCAAGCCCCTTTCAATGGGATCCACTTAAAGGGTGTCCTAGAAGAGTTTTTTTCATATCTAGAGAGCCTAATACCAAATTACCAATGGGTTAAGGGGCCAAGATGCCATTACCAAACCATCACTACTTTGTTCTAACTTCATATTCTTTGCTTTTCTCCATTTGAACTATTTTACTATTTGAGGGGTTAAAACTTATTATTTGAAATTTGATGAATTAAAATTAAAATAAGAGTAAATTTGGAGTATGTTTGGATTAGCTTTTGGAAAAAAAATTATAAAAGTGATTTTAGAAAATAGATTTTAAACAATAACTTCTGAAAAAAAATAATTTTGTTAAAATGATAGTGTTTACATAATTATCATTAGAATAACTTTTCACATTTTCAAATTACTAAAAAAGATATTATTAATGTAATAATTGCATATAAAGGATAAAATTCCATTGCACTCATTTTTAACATTTAATTTCATAATAAATACCAAAATTTAAATAAATTTATCTAAAAAATTAAGATTATGTATTTGTTTATAATAGTAATTAGAGTTTTTAAAAATAATTTTTCAATCATAATTTACAACATAAATATATGAAAGTAGTTTTAATATAACATTAGTCTAAAATTAGAATTGGATTTGGATGTAGCCAGCCCATAAAGCCTGACATATTCCTGCTAGATAATTCCATTCCTTCAATTCTATTTTTCATGATGTGGGGAATCATTTGAATCTTTATTAAGAAAAGTTCCTATACCATATCTAATACACGACAGTATCATAGGATTGTCTCGAGCCGGAAAATTTTTTTTCCATTTACCGGCAAAAGCATTCTGCCAATCACTGCCGAGAAATTCATTAAAATCCTTCAGCCGACCAAACGGCACGGGGTTTTCAGTTTTTGTCATCTGCAATCGCAAGACGTTTATATAGAGTTGGGAAATCGGACAGAGCCCGTCGGACTGATCTTTTTAAATCACGGGTAAAACTTAAAAAATAGAGTTTCAAAAGGAAGTTGGGCCTAAAAGGGCAGTCCTGGAGGACTGAAGGCCCTGTAGGACCGGCCTGTTAGGTCCTTTAACTTTATTTTTTGTTTTAATTTCATTGCCCCTTCTACTCATACTCTTGTTGACTATTCCACAAGAACCTTAAAATTGTTAAATTTACATATGATGATAATTTACTAATTCTTGATATTTTTACCCTTTAAGCAGAGTCTACTACTTAAAGTGAAGTACAATCAAAATTCTTTGAAATTGATGATAGTAATGAAGAAGATGAAAACGATAGTTGTCATAATCATGTTGCTTAGAGTGTTTAGTTTTTTGCCTTCTTATACTTTGTATAAGAGTATGAATTACTTGTACACAATATTTTTTACCTTTGATTATAAATTAGTAACTATATTTATTTTATTACATGAAGTGTGTAAAGTTATAGTTAAATCTTGTGAAAATGACTTTTAACCCTAACCCTAATACTTTTAGACCGAACTTTAAAAAACAACAATTTTTTTTTCCCAAATCTTATAAAGCCTGTCCTTTTAGACCGTAATCCGTCACGGCCTAATTCCCACCTCTACGCCTATACGCACAAGCGTCTCTCTTGCTTTAAAACCCTGAGCAGGTCGCGAGTAGCAAAAGGAGAGACATGCGCGGAGCTGGAGCACCCGATTTTTTCTATAGGGAAGCTCAAAGACTAGGATATGTCGCTCGATCTGCCTTCAAGGTAATCTTTTGCCTTCAGCTTCCCCCTTTATCTTGTTATTTTCATTCCCATTATTGCAAACTGCTAACTTACCAAGTATTTAATTCCCATCGACAACAAAAGTTGCTTCAAATACAGAAGCACTATAAGCTGATAAAACCTGGTTCATCGGTTCTGGACCTCGGCTGTGCTCCCGGCGCTTGGCTACAGGTATATATCTCGAAAGAGTTTCGTGGACTTCTGTTACAATTTTTTTTCCACTGGTTGAATTGCGGGCTTCGGAATTGTATTTTATTTTCCCCTCTTTCCGTAGGTGGCTTGCCAGAGCTTGGGTCCTCTTAAGAACGGAGGCTTGGTTGTGGGCATTGACCTCAAGGTGTCATTTTTAATGTATTATTTTCTTCTGATTGTCTCTTTGCGTCTCTGTTTTGAAAGTCTTTCTGTGTCTTTTATTTTTTTAGCATGCTAAATCAGAAGTTATAAAGAACAAACCCAAATTGAATTCATTGTTTCTGCCGGCGCCCCCCCCCCCCCAAAAAAAAAATCTATGAAATGTGCAATGTGCAGAACAGAAGACCAAGGTTCCTCCACTCCATTGTGATTCACGGGTTAAAACCATCTGTGCTGATGTCATGAGCCTCCCAAAATGCCGAATTAGAGCTCTGTCTCCACAGGTACTTGTGAACATCTTATGTGATTCCAGTAATATTGATACGGGAAAATCTGCTGTTAGGCCTCTGTCAATTAAGTAGGGTGGTAAAAACTTCGTGAATTAAATCTGAATCTGCAAACTGCTACCAGTGACATCCCTAAGTATTTTGCACGGTAATGAGCCCTCCCCCGGTCACTTTCGTTTTCTATTTTCACGTGTTAAATGTCGTTTTCTTCATCTTGTTACATCCCTGGCAACATTATAAGCTCAGGCAGATGCCTCGACTGGTTCATCAGTTTGAATACACTCCCTGAATGGAAAACATTAGTCCACCAGCCGAGGGATGTAACTATACAATTGTCTGGACTGCAAGCCCCCCGTTGTATACAATTACAGCTACGCTTAGGGCCAGGAATTAAATAGTCTGTAGTTAATGTGAGATAAAATCCATTTACAATCTTTTTCCATATAGCATGATAATGAAATGGAGAAGCAAATGTTCATGAAGAAAAGGTTTATCACAAACCCCTTTCACAAGATGGCATGCCTGAGTTAACACCTTTATCAATCTTTTGATGAAATGAACTTGCTGCTAAATATGAGTTGGACATGATACTTTTGGACTTTGGGAGCTGGTTGCACTCATTGCCTAGGCTTAAAAATTCAACCAATATATTGTGATTTCTTGTTAGGATTTTCTTTTTTCTTTCCTTTTTATGGTATTTTAAGTTCAGGTGAAGAAAATGCCCGTAAGGGTAGAGGCAACTGATCTTCCCATATTTTGTCCCTGTATTGCATGAAATATGGTTTTAATGCAATATTTTCATTTGCTTGTTTTCATATATGTGTGTGCGCGCGCATGCATGCATACTTTGTTTTGCCTAGGGGAACCTTTCAAAGTATCTAAATGCAGACCATTTTTTCCTGACTGTCAAGCGTGGTGCAATTAATTTTTGAACTGCCTCTCTTCTACAGCAAAAAGGGTTTGCTGTAATACTTTCAGACATGTGTCCACTGGTTTCTGGGATCACAACTAGAGATGCCGCTCTGTCTGCTGAGCTAGGCATGCGAGCATTGGACTTGGCCGTTGGCAGAGCTGCACCGGTTCATTCTGAGTACGTTACTCAGGAGGAGCAAAATGGCGGTTCATCTGGTTCAGATGATAATGGTGTATTGCAGGATGAAGGGCATCTTGTCATAAAGCTTTTGGAGAGTGAAGATGTAAAAGGTGGGTTTTATTTCATAATAAATTAGTAATAACATAAAATTGGTTTGTTCAGGTTGATTTAATTGCATTAGGAATTAAAATTTAAAAATATTAAATTTCTTTGGCTATTTATGCTGCAGATATTAGCCAGATTTCAAAACAACTATTTAGAAAGTCAACATGGTTGAGGCCTAAAGCTACAAGACCTTCATCAAGAGAGATTTATTTGATATGTCAAGGTTTAAAGCCAAAAGCGAAGCTATAGATGAACATCATGAGCGGAATATGCAATCCGAACTACTTTGGACCCCGCAAGTTAAAATTCTTCTTTGTGCATCTGTAAGTAATGCTTGCGCTTGGTTCGATTTTGGCGGTGCATTACAAATTTAGGAGGGAGGCAGCAAGTATTGGAATTGGAATTATACAATTTCATGAGTCGCTAATAGCTTAGACTAAGGCTTTGCAACTCGCAACTTGAAATGTGTGTTCAGTACGTGACAAAGGCGTCATTCATTTACAAATAATTTAGACGGCTTTGATCCGCATCTTGTCACAAGCATCATCAATTATCCCTTTATTTAAAAGTCTGATTCTCAAAATGGCTGCTTGTTTTTCTCATCGACCTGATACGCTGATATGATACCATTGGGCAAATGGCGACAATAATAGTTGAATACGCGCTGGTGGGCGCCAAAAGATCCTGGAACTGGAAACCTGGAAAAGTTTGGAGATATATTAGTATAATTTTTTATATAAATTTTAGAAAAAATTAATTCGCGTGTATTTATAATTTATCTCAAGTTCTTAGTATTTTGTTTGAATTGGGCCCTTATTGTGTGATTTGATAATATAAGTTTATAGAATTTCATTTATTATCCTTTCTTCATACTCTGTAGAAATGATATTAAATTCCAAAAAATGATACTTTCAGAATTCTTTTTCTCCTTTTTTTTCCTTAAAATCCTATCTCCACTCTTAAATTAAAAAATAAATGGTTCAGATTTCATATTTTCTAAACCTATTATTTTAGTATTTTATATTTTTTTTTTGAAATTTTGTTTTTGTTGCAATTATGAATTATGTTGATTAGACTTTAACAGTTTAAATTTATTTCTTTATGTTTAAAATAATACAACAACAACAACAAAGTTTTTATCCCACTAGGTGGGGTCGGCTACATGGATCGCACGATGCCATTGTGCTCTATTAAGGATCATAGATTTCGATATATTATTAATTAAAAGGTCTCTCTCAATGACCTCATTGAGCATTTGTTTCGGTCTTCTTCGACCTCGTTTGACATGACTACATACTGCTTGATCAACCCTTCTCACCGAAGCACTCAATGGCCTTCGTTGAACATGTTCAAACCATCTCAAACGATTTTCTACCATTTTTTCTTCAATAGGGGCTACTTCAACACGATCACGTATATGGGTGTTACAAATCTTGTCCTTTCTTGTATGGCCACATATCCATCTTAACATCCTCATCTCAACTACCCTCATTTTATGTTCATGATATCCCTTTAAAGCTCAACATTCACTACCATATAGCATTGCTAGTCTTATAGCAGTGCGGTAGAATTTTCCTTTTACCTTATTAGGTACTTTACGATCACAAATAACTCCCGTAGCTTTTCTCCATTTATACCATCCGGCTTGAATTCTGTGATTGACGTCTCCATCCACCTCACCATCTTGTTGTATAATTGATCCCAAATATCTAAATTTTGTCACTTGCGGGATGACTTGCCCACCCAATTTAACTTCCACTTCACTTTGACTTTGTCTCTTATCAAATTTGCAATGCATATATTCAGTTTTGCTCCTACTAAGACGAAAACCTCTCAATTCCGAAGTCCGCCTCCATATCTCAAGTTTGGAGTTAATTTCTTCCCTAAATTCAGCCAATAGCACTATATCATCTGTAAAAAGCATGCATTTAGGGATCTCCTCTTTTATAGGTTCAATTAGGACGTCTATCACTAGGTTAAACAAATAAGGACTTAAAAATGATCCCTGATGTAGTTCAATCCTTATAGGGAAGTCATTTGTAACACCTCCAGATGTTCTAACATTGGTTGTAATCCCCGCATACATATATTGAATGGCTTTGATATATGCAACCATCACCCCCTTCTTTTCCAAGGCTTTCCAAAGCACATCTCTTGGCACCCGGTCATAAGCTTTCTCCAAATCAATGAAGATCATGTGTAAATCTCTTCCTTTGCTCCTATACTTTTCCATTATCCCCCTTAATTAATAAATCGCTTCTATTGTAGACCTTCCTGACATGAATCCAAATTGATTTTCAGCAACATCAGTCTCCAACCTCAACCTATATTCAATCATTTTTTCCTACAATTTCATTGTATGGCTCATTAGCTTAATTCCTCTATAGTTTGCGCAATTCTGAATATCCCCTTTATTCTTATAAATAGGAACCAAAGTACTTTTCCTCCACTCATCTGACATTTTCTTGGTTCGTAAGATCTCATTAAATAATTGTGAGCCACAACACACCCTCCTCGCCCAAACATTTCCAAACTTCAATTGGAATACCATCAGGTCCGACAACTTTACCAGTTTTCATCTTCTTAAGAGCTTCTTTAACCTCGCCAATTCGAATCCTGCGATAAAATGAAAAATTGAGGTCACCTTCTCGAGTTGTCAAATCTTCCTAGTCACAATGCGACCATTCTCCACCATCATTAAACAACTTATAAAAGTAGGCTTCCCACCTATCTTTAATATCTCCATCAGTAACCAAAATTTTTCCTTCTTCATCCTTTATACACCTCACTTGGTCCAAGTCTCTTGATTTTCTCTCATTGTTCTTTGCGATCTTGTAAATCTTACGCTCTCCTGCCTTTGTCCCTAACTCCTTATAAAACTCTTCATATGCTTTATTACGAGCTTCACTCACTGCCTTTTTAGCCATACGATATTTTCCCTAATTTTCAGCATTATTACATAAGTGTATGGCTTTAAAACAATCATTCTTATGCTTGGTTTTCTCTTTTGAACAGTCTCATCCCACCACCAAGTCTCCTTATCTTGTCGACCAAGACCTTTTGATTCTCCCAGAATTGTTTTAGCAACCTGCTGGACCTTTTTAGACATATTCTCCCACATGATATTATGATTTCTTTGCAACTCCCACTCCCCCTCCTCCAAGAGAGTTCTCTTAAAAATCTCATTTTTCCCCTTTCAATTACCACCACCTGACCCTTGGGTTTAAAACTTGCTGGCGTTTTTGCTTTACATACTTAATATTCACATCAAGGACCAGAACCCTATGTTGTGCTATCACGCCATCCCTAGGGATCACTTTTCAATTAGTACATAATCGTCTATCAGAATTCCTTACCAAGAAGAAGTCTATCTGTGACCTCGTGGCTCCACTCTTATATGTTATTAAATGCTCCTCTCGCTTCTTAAAACAAGTGTTGACAATCTTGAGATCATATGCGAGTGAGAAATCAATAATATATTGACTTTCATTATTGAGCAACCCAAATCCAAAATCACCATGCGCTCTTGCATGAGGTCCTGCCTCCTTACCAACATATCCATTAAGATCTCCTCCAATAAAAATCTTTTTAGTTAGTGGGATACTCTGAATTAGTTCCTCCAAATCTTCCCAGAATTTTTCCTTAAGATGTACTTCTGCCCCTACTTGAGGTGCATACGCACTGATAATGTTAATAGTATCCTTTCCAACAATCATTCTTAAGGAAATAATTCTGTCATCAATCCTCTTAACGTCCACCACATTCTTCCTCCATTCCTTGTCAGAAATTATACAAACACCATTCCGTCCATTGACCTTTCCTGTGTACCAGAGCTTAAAACCATTAATTTCTCTAGACCTTTCTGCTGACCATTTAGTTTCCTGGAGACACAGGATATTAATCTTATGATCCTTCATTACTCCCACCACCTCCCAAGATTTGCCGCTCAAAGTCCCAATGTTCCAAGTGCCAAATCTGATCTTGTTTTCATGAACTAGCTTTTTTAGCTGCCTCCGTTCAGAAGAAAGCGGTAGCCCTTGCTCATTTAACACTATATCCGGGCCACGATGCAGCGGCTCTCGCTCACTTCTCACTGTACTCGAGCCATACAGCGCGTTACTTACAGGCAACGACCTAGCATTAGCACAATTTCTTCGTTTATCCATGTTCATAAAGATTCGACAGGGTTTTAAGTTGGCTGTCGGGGCCTAACACAACCCTCCTCCTTTACCCGGGCTTAGGACCGGCTATAAACTATTATAAAATAATAGTTTTATAAAATATGAAATTTGAACTATATATATTTTTAATCTAAATGTGAAGATGAGATTCTGAAAATAAAATGGGACAAGATTCTGAGATAATCTAAATCATTAATTCATCCATCAGTTAATTTCTTTACAAGATTACTCATCTATTTTTTCATTAAAGTTGAGGGTTACACTCCCAAAATAAATCTTACTAGAGAATGACTAGATGAACCCAATTATACTATTCTTAACATCCTCCAACATATGTTCACAGTTAACACAACTTATTCAGCCACTTATAATTATTCTGATGAAGCCACGAGCTTGTTTGTTATCACTTATTTGAATCGGGCTTATTATATAAGCCCGATTCATGTAAATCGAGACAAATATCCTCCACATATTTATCTCGTAGACCGTGAAAGCACTTCGTAGACCATAAAAGCACCTCGTAGACCGTAAAAGCTACCTCATAGACCATAAAAATTACTTCGTATTCCGTGAATTACAATTCATAAGCACTTATAAAATTTTCAACCGCTATTCCAAACAAGCATATAGTTAACCTCTTTGTTGCGGGATTTTATGGCCAACTTAAAGGTTGGTGGGATAAATATATAAAAGGACTGAATATTACAAGTCACAATGGAGAAGCCATCCCTAAACGCAGTAAATACTTTGATTTTCTTGCCTTCTTTGAGCCTAAAATCGTGATATGAAAACGCAGCATAAAATTCACGTGACTTCATTATTTTACAACATTATAGTCTTTTTCTTGCGTTCTTTAAACATATAATTTACAAAATCGTGCTATGGATAAGCTGCACAACATTATAGTCTTGAACAACCTTTTCCTTCAATCGACTCAGAAACACAGCTGCTAATTCATAAATTAATTTAATCAATAGCTTTACATTTGATTCATAACATCACATCTGCAGTGTTCGGTGTTTGACCAGGGATTATTATTAAAAAAAAGAAAAAGAAACAAAAAAAGACCAGCACCCATTTACAAATAGTTGGTTACCAATAATTTAAATGCCATATTTTCCTCATATCCCCTGGCCCTCTCCTCTGTCATCGAATATGGGTACGTCCTAGTGACCACATGCCTGAATCTTTGACCGGTGCCTGAAAAGTGTAAATTAAATTAAATTATAGTATACATCTGAATTGGTAGAGAGCGAGAGCGAGAGAGAGATAGAGAGAGTAGATGAATAGGGAAATTCTTACAGGGGATTTCATGGAGGGAAAAACATTCCAAAAGCGAAGAGTTTCATCCCCTGCACCAGTGACTATGGTCTGACCATCGGGGGACATTGCAAGGTACAGCACTCGCATGGTGTGTCCAGTGAGTGTGGCAACCTGACCAAGCTTCACATATCACATGAATGATTCACTGGGAGGAAATTGATGATTTGAATAACGAGGTTACCTTGGCCATTGAGGGATATTTCCACACCATAATCTGATTCTGGGAGTAGCCATGAGTGCTTACTAGCTCGTTCACGTTTTTACTCCAAGCAAGGTTGCACACCTGGCTGCCGGTGTCAACGCAGTTCAACTTGTGGCCATTTGCTGTGTTCCAGAAGCGAATGCACCTATCTGCAGTTCCACCGCCGGACGCAAGGAGGCCACTCTGGTGAGGTGACCACGCAATGGCCTTCACCGCTGCCGTGTGCTCCGTCAGTCTCAATGCAGGTTGCTGCGAGTGTTGATTCCATACCAACAGCTGCCAGTGTCGTGTTCATTCCATATTATGTTCATTATGTTATATTATATTCCACAACTCCTGTAGCTAAGCTATACATACCTGATTATCATTTCCGCCCGATGCTAGTTCCCTGTCATCGTGCGACCACTTCAATCCGCATACCTGACAAATCACCTCATTTCTTTACTGCTCTCTACACTAATTAATATCCCTCAATGTCCTCTCATATTATACCTCGGACTTGTGCCCCACCAGCCTGCTAACGAAGTCATTTGAGACTCTCATATCATGCTGAAGTATGTTCCTGTCCCTGCTTCCCGAAGCTAACATGCGTGAATTCCATGCCAGCACTCCAGTTCTTGTCTGATGCCCTCCCATTGTTCTAACCCTCTTGCACTGAGTTCCATCCCAAATCTGTCATACAAGGCAATAATCAATAATCATAATACACTCGGAACGAACCTGTGTAGTGTAAACTTTAAGAAGCTACCTGAACTTGACCCTGATTTGTGCCGATGGAAATGTAGGAGCCCTCCCGGGTCCACTGGACAGAGCACACACCGTCATGAGGTCCCAAGTCACATAACTTTGTCACCTGAAAACCAAACGTGAACGAACGGTGTGTATTGAAACGCGAGAAGTAGGCGTCAGTTTCAGACTTACTTTGCTGTTGGAAGCACTCCAGAGGTAGACACAAGTGCCGAGTCCCACGGCGAGAACATTTTGTGAGGACCAATCGACTAAATTCAGATAAAAGTCATCTTGAAGTGAGGGCGCATCCAAAACCTGCGATTTAGTTGTTGGGCTTCAGCAATTAAAAATAAATGGAATTGGGAGGCAAGAAGGGAAGGAAGAGTTGACCTTGTGGGGTGTTTTGGGGACCTTGCGAGGAGGCTTTGGAGGGCTTGAAGAATCGGAAGGGAATACAGAATCGTGGCCTAAAACAGAGGGCGAGAAGGGGGAGCTGGGACCGGAATGGTCAGTCTTGAAGCGTAGCATATTCTTGCTGGGGCTCATGGGAGAAGCTTGACCTGCAGGGGAAGGAGAACCGAAGTCAGACCCAAACAGCTCAGATTTCAACAACCTCGTATATGCCTCGTTCGCCCCTTCTTTCACTGGCGAAGGCTTCTCCACCAGCCCGAAGGTGTGGAGCCTCGACGATGATCTGCACGGTATGAATCTGTCACTGCACGTAGAGGAGGATTTGGACGGCGATGACAATTTGGGATTTGCCCGCAAACAACCCGAAAAGGTGTCCAGGCGCAGCGAGCTTCCCGACATGCCGGCCGGAAGATTAATTCCAGACGATTTCCTCGACGGAGGCGACTCCATTTCTTGGATTTTGGACGGAGGAGGTGGAAGAAGACGGAGGAAGAGAGTGTTAAAGAGGAAGACTCGCAACGGTCGTATTTTGAGGTTTATAAATAAATTGAGGTCACAGCCACAGGACTCAGGAGCGTCTCGAACGAGCAGGAGCTTTATTCAAACCCCCGCATCCACCCAACGGTCAGTTACCTGAGAAAATTCTTACACACTCCCACATTTCCACATCATTTATATTCTGACTAGTAGAAAAATGACATGTCACGCATTGTGTCCTACCACTTTCTTTACTTTCTAATATTCCAAAGTTACCCTCTCTTCCTCCCCCAAATTCCAAACAAAGTTTTCGAAGGAAGCTAAGAAAGTGGTGGTCACTACTCACCATGACCTGGAACTTTTTTTTTTTTTTAATCATATGTATATATCTTATTTCTTGTTGCATATGATGATAAGGAAAAATCAATAATTGATGTTATTTTTATATGATTGTTCCTTATCATCACATGCAACATGCAAGAAATAAGATATATATACACACATGATCAAAGCTAATGAAGTTGAGGCGGAACTATGGGAGCATGGAAGGATTTCCTTAACTATCGATCAGAATTTCTCCAATTAGCAAGCGTGGGTCTATTTTGCAAGAAATTCTTGCTTATACACATAGATCATGTGATTTGTGTGTGATCAATTCACATCATTAATTTCATTTCTATTTAAAAAATCACCAAATTTAATTTTCTATTAAAAAATTTCTCTTGACAATACACAAATCTAATTTAGTTGAGAAAAAAGTTCTTTGAACGAAAAAATCCTAACCCCTCCTTTCATTATCAATCATCTTTTTTTCTGTGACTTGAGATGAAGCGATGGTCTATTTTATGTTATTTGAGTTTGACCATAATTCACATAATTGCCATGTCGACTCAAACACTTAAATAATTTAATTTTCATTTTAAAAAGAACTCAACAAATTTAATTTGCTATTAGAACTTTTTTTTTTTTTTACAATGTTCAAATTTGACCTAAGTCAAAAAAAAAGCCCCAATACCCTTCTCTTTAGCCATTATCCTTGCAGCTTGAGATGAAACGATGTTTTATTTTGCGGGAAATTTTTATCCATACTCAGAACACATGATTTGTGTTTGTCCAATGCACATCATTTTTATCCACGTGTTGCCATATCAACTCAAATTAATCTCTTGACATTGGTAACCCCCTTTTTTTTTGGGGGGGGGGGGATTCTTTGAACAAAAAAGCCCCAACCCCTCTTTTTAGTGATCATCCTTTTCCTTGCAACTTAAGACTAAGCTTGAACTATGAGGAAAAAGAGTGACTCAATTAACCTCTTTCTCTACGACCTCTGAAGGCTCTCATTGTTGCAATTTCTGGCTTTCTTTTCTTCTTTTGTTTCTCATCGCACAATATGCTATTTTATCCTCGTATTTCTCTTCCTGACAACCTCTCCAATAATCAGCAACCAAAGGTGAAGGTTGAAGGTCGCTCGAGGATCCATTTCTCATCGTATTTTGCTTCAATTTGGCCTCTTCTGCTCATTCAATAACTAAAAGTCTCGTATTCGTAAGTCGGGAAGGAATTGCGGTACTTATAGTGAAGGAATTTTTTCCGACAAGAACTACATGCTTAACAGTAGTGTTTATAGCCAAAGACATGATTTGGTAGATAGAGTTTATATTTTGGAAACATTTTGTTTCGATGTGTAGAAGTATTTTCTAATTAGGTGCTTTATTATCAATTATTTTTCCCTTATGGCCAACTTGTTTTCATCAAAAGAAGAACTACATTCAACGAATGAAAGCAAAAAATTGAACAATATAATGGCCACTAATCTTTGCGATTGAGAGACATCCACAGGGGTGATTGACGGCCAAACGGTACAAATCTCTCCTTCTCGTTGGCGACTCTACCCAAGGCTTTAGCGTTTTCTTCTCACTCTCCCACCTTTTATTTATTTTATTTTTTTTTGCCATATACCCACCTTTTATTTTAAAATAACAACTATCTATCTAATTGACCCAATTATCAGCCAACTGTGCAGATTACCTTTATCATTATACTAATTCTTAATTAATATATACTAAAAGTTGTAGGCCGGTCTCATAATATACAGGACCAGATAATTATATGGTATTTAAATGTGTGTTAATTAATACAATTTTGGTCTTTCAAATTCTTCCTCATTGTGGTTTTGATTTCTAAAGTTTCAGATTATGAGTTTTGATCAATATTGTGAGTAATAGGTATACATATGCAAATTAATATTGAATTATATGTCTCAAGTGATAGAAACTCAGCTTGAATAATATCGAGATCTGCAGTAGGTTAGAGCCATGAGTCTTTGAATTTTTAAACTAGAGGAAGAGAGACATAGCCAATGTACCCTAAAAATTAATTTGGAAGTAATTTTTTTTTCAAAAAACTAATTTCCAAAATGATCCATATATTTCTGAAACCTCAAACATAACCCAAATATCCAGAAATATATATATATATGATGTCTGAAAAAGAATGGGTGAGTTAGCTATAGAAGATCATTTCACACATGAATTCCTTGTAAATGCAAAAGGCTAACCAGACGACAATAAGGAATGTATTAAAACCAGAAAGGATGAGGAAATGAAGCAGTAAAAGCATCCAATGATTTTCAAGGTACAGACGACATACCTGCTGAGCTGAGCTTAGCTTAGCTTTGCGGTACAAATGATGGCAGAGAAGAAGTGAAAGGACCCCCAACTCTTTTTGTGTTACTTCATTGCATCATGCTTGACATACGTACACACCTACTATTAATTAATTTAATTATATATGGAGTCGGATATTAAATCTAAGTGGTGTTTAATTTAATAAATTAATCATAATTAATGAATGGCTTCACCTGATCTCCTAATACAATAGAGCTGCAATTTAGCAGTATTATAGCCATCCATTGCGGCTGCAGCATCATCAAGATTCCCACACACACACATCAAAGAACCCAATTAATGCTGCCGCTTGTGAATCTTGATGATGCTCCACCAGCAAATAATGACTGCTTCATTCATTTCTTCACCCTCTTCTCTCCCATCGATCAAGAGGGAACAAGAAACCCTAACCCTAAGTCAATATCATGAGGATTATGCAAAGAATCACAGAGTAGGCCAACGAGACAAGCGGTGAGTGATTAGCAGATAAGTACCAGTGCCAAAAAGAAGGGAAAACAGAGAGGGAGGGAGAGAAAAAGTAGTATTAATTGTAAAACTGTGCGTAGTGTGTAGAGAGCAAAGAATATAATTGAGGAAAAGCAAAACAAGAAAGCGAGAATGAAGGAGGAGAGACGAATCCGTATAATATAGAGAATAAGAGTGAGGTTATTAATTAATGATGGAGGAGATTGGTTGGTGGTTTAAGACGTCTATCATGTCAGTCCAACTAATAGTTATATTGGGATTCAACATACACGGAATGAAGAATTTAAATTTTTTTAAAAATATTTTAATCTCAATAATAGATCTATCCATGGCGTCTAAACCGAATTGTTAGAATAGTGCCTTTGCGTTTTTTGACTTTTCGATCTCTAGAAACTAACTGCACAAACCAGCTCCCTCGGCTAGTATCCACACGAACAATACCCAACACGGTCAACGTGCTAGCGCCTCCAAAATTCCTCTCTAGGGTTTTCTCTTGCGGCTCTCTAGTACGTCACTAACTACTAGGGTTCTCTAACCATACGTCTTATAACTTATGTGGGTCGTATTAGATCTTCAAAATTAATCTTAATTAATTTTTTAATTCGAATTAGATTAAATAAATTTGATTTAATTAAATTTGTCCAACAGATTTAATCTAAACTATTTATTTAATCCAAATAAAGTGCCAACTAATTTAATTTATTTTTATAAATTAAATCTGAGATATGATATATGTATTAGCTTTAGTTATTTAATTTATCAAATAAATTAAATATAAAATTAACACCTCAAAATAATATTATTATATGTATATAATAATATTATTATTATTTTCGAATTTATATCATATATAATATTATATATATATATATATATATATATATATATATATAATCCGTCAACCCTAAATTAAATATTGTATTCATTGAATCTTAGACACATCTTAAATTCAACGAATCTAGACATTATAGCTCGTGTTTAGCTATTCTTGTGTTCAACCATGTAGGCCCACATGAAGTTGGCAGTGAGCTAATGATTATACTAGCTCACAAGTCGCAAGCGGCCTCTAGCAAGACATTACGACTACCCAATTCACATGAGGATCGTTAATACGATACAACCTATCATATAACAATGTCATGTCCATTTTGTCACACGATATTTTGGTCAAGGATGATGTATGGATAGTGTCATTCTCCTGTTCCTGACTATTACTTTCCCGATTCTTGAGTAGTCTGATAATAGAAATGAAAACTCTTTTCCATCACAGTATGACCATACATTTCTCAGACTCACTCATCGATAGGCCTAGTAATATCTCTCTACTAATGTAAGGAACAAATTTCATCTTGATCATTCACATTCCTTTGCATGAAAACCCTTAAACCCGATTGTAGCATTTATCGTCACCCCGGTCAAAGGTAACTTTTGATTAAGTCGAAACTTAGCAACTCTCATGCATGAATCCATGATGATATCAAGTTAAAGGGTACTGTGACGTGGTTATATATGAGATAAGCTTATGACTTAATCCATGCAACTTTATCATAGCGGGTAGGGGTGGAAACATGCCAGGCCAGGACATGCTTTTGATTTAACAGGTCAGGCCTGTTTTGCAATAGGATGGCCTGAGCTTGGCCTATAGCCTGTAAGAGGCCTAAGCCAGGCCTGTACGCAGGCCTGGCTTGGCCTGTTAAGGAGCCTGAAATTTTAAAAAAATTGTAAGTAGGCTACCAAGCCACACAGGCCTCATAACAGGCCTACTTCAAACAAGCTGAAAACATGACTACTTCAAATAGGCCAAAAACAAGCCCAATTAAATAAATTAATATTAATGATAAAATATACATAATAAAATATTAAACCAAATACAACATAACAATTTTCAGTAGAAGTTCACTAATTTAGACCAAATCAATATAAAACCACTGGACCTTCCCAGAAGCAGCATAATCAGCCCTGTAAATTAGTTTCTGTACGAGGATAACTGATGAAACCAGCCTAGTATAGTTCTTCTGCCACCTGAAAACAGTTAAACAACGTGTGACCAGAGGAAGTATCTATGAAAAATAATATGATAAAAAACCATTCAATGAAAATACTGAAAGTTGCAGTTAAAAGTTTAAAACTTATATGTGGGGAATGAGAAGGCTTAATCACTTGCAGAGCAATATAGACAATGACAACACTCTCCAGTCTCCCCTCTCAAATTTATACTAAATCATAAACCCTTTACTCATGGATAAAGGATAAGAGAAACAGAGGGAGTTTCCAAACATTATTGTAAATACTTTAACATGCCCTTTTAATTGGTAACATTTATCCTCTAATAGCTGATAAATCAAATATAATGGAGAATAATGTTGCACCATATCCATCAATCAATTCAAAACACTGAAAGAACTGCACAAAAAGCTTTGCTCATTCAACAAAACTATGAAAAAAGTTTAAAAGTTACAGATGTGACCAATTAGTTGTCCAAACAATGAGAGACACCAACATAAAAGCTTTAAAATAATGATAAACTAAATCCTACATCATACAGAGGTATATATGCATGAACAGTTGTTACATACGATACAAGTTTATAGCACATATTAGAGAATATTCAAATTACTTCTTGCTTTGAACATAGTTTTCCCCCTAGTTTTTTGTTTGGTGATTGGCTCCATCTAGAAGCCCATCCTTTCCATTCTATGTATCTTCATAGTCAGTAGTTTAAAGAAAGTAAATCACATGGAATGGAATTAATAAGTTCAAGGAGTCATCTTTCATCAGTCATCAGTAGAAAGAAAAGAAGATCAAATGGATTCCCAACATCTCAATTACCTTCATTGTTTTTTCAAAACTCATCCTGAAGTATCGTGAAGCATGTTTCTGAAGCTCAATGGTATTCAGAGGATGTGGAGGATACTTTAGCTTCTCCTATTATCTAACTTTCGCGACCAGAATTGTAACATTTATAATGAAACAATACTATGAATTCTGCACATTCATAATGACAAGCTTAAAGTATGACTTGCAGTTATAGTCGATTCCTAAACATACATCTCATGTATTATAACTGCACAAGTATAATCAAACAAATGGCCATGCCTGCCAAACTAAATCACATTATATCCTGAGCCTGCAGTTGGAAAAATTCAGCAAGAATTATAAATGCACCAAAAGCTGCAATATTTATATCAGTTATTGCAGATAAGGTTTAAAAAATATGACTGGTGGCAGTTTCATAATTATAAAGAACTTTAGAGACAAGTTCTTAGAATATGCGGTCTAAAAGATATTATTTAGACCAGTTACCCAAACAGCCAATCTAAAAATATAAAATTAAAAAAATTTGAAATTTTTTAGACCGGTTGTCACTAATAACCAGTCTAAAAGATAAAACTTTTTAGACTGGTTGTTGATTATAACTGGTCTAAAAATGAGGAATTAAAAAAATAAATATTTTTTTAAAAAAACCGGTTATTAGTCATAACCGGTCTAAAATGTGAGCTTTTTAAGATCGGTTTTGTCAAATAATTGGTCTTTAAAGTCCGCCATAATATTTTAAATCCTCTCTCGCGGCCTTAGATCGCGCCTAATTTTTAACTTTGAAATCTGATATTCATCAAGCTTCTTGTAAACCCTTCTCTCATGCCGTGGCAGCTCCTCCTTTCCACGTCATCGCCGTTGACGCAGAGGTACGATGGAATCCATGTTACCGTAAGGCTCAGTATTTCTTCCCTTCGATTGGTTTAAGGTAAGCACAAACTCATATATATTATGAAGGCGGTGACTCTGTTTTCAGAGAATAATCAAGAAGGAAGAAAATTTCTTGGTAACAGATGAAATTGTTGTGCCAAAACAGCCGTCCCTAATTATCACATATAATTCAAGCACGAAAATTCTAATACTGCTACATACATACATATACATATAGTTTGAGAACTACTCGATTTGCATATGAATATAAATTTGGGGTTCAAGGGGTAGAGAAGGCGCCGTCGTCTTGTTGGAGGGGTTGTGAGGAAGGGAGAAGAGAGTAAAGAACTGTTTTGAGTCTGTTTAAGGTTTTGTGGTGAAGGATTTGTCGAAGGATGAGGTGCTTGTCGAGGCCTTGGGACGAGGTCTTTGGAGAAGCCTTCAAATGAAGTTGGTTGAAGAAATAGTTAAATGGACTAGTAAAAAAAGGGACACTTTTTAGACCGGTTATTCAAACAACTGGTCTAAAAAGGCACACATTTTAGACCAGTTATTTGGACAACCGGTCTAAAAATACATACATTTTAGATTGGTTATCTAGATAACCAGTCTAAAAAGTATGTTTTTTTTATACCGATTGCATAACCGGTCTAAAAAATATCACACTTTTTAGATCGGCTGTATTAAAATCTCTTCTAAAACCGATTTAAAAAGTCATTTTTACCCAATCTAAAAAGTCATTTTTCCACCGGTGATTTCACCTCCAATGCTTTCTCATGCAAATTAAAACTAACAAATTAAAATTAAACATTTCATCACAGATCGATTCGAATGCACACATGTACACAAAAACAACAACTAGCTAGCTAGCAGTTATTAATTATTTGTTTGGTGCGATGCGAAAGCTAAATTATGTATAAACATGATTTACGTAAATCGAGATAAACCTCCTCACACATTTACTTCGTAGACTGTAAAAATTACATCGTATTCTATAAATCACAATTGAAAAGCACTTATGAAGTATATCTAAATATACAGGCATGCAAGGCTATCGTTTAATGAGGTGCATTACACACACACACATGAAAGATAAACCTCCTTCACACATTTTACTTTGATGGATGGCAAGAGCCGTATCAGCCTTTAATAAAGCGAAGGAGTGGTGTGAGGGACAAATTATGGTAGAATTATAAAGAGGTTGTTTGGGACAGCTTTTCTGGATCGGGTTTATTATATAAGCCCGATTCATGTAAATTGAGATAAATCTTTTTTATATATTTATTTCGTAGACCGTAAAAGCATCTCGTAGATTATAAAAACTACCTCGTAGACCGTAAAAGTTACTTTATATTCTATGAATCACAATTTATAAATATTTATAGAGCTTTTATAAGATAATCTAAACAGCCTCAAAATAACTGAGGAGTAACTAATAGAACAGCGAATAGTGGTAGAGACTAGAGGGTATTAAAAAAAAAAAAAAGGAAGGAAAGGTTAAAGAGGGAGCGCAATTATGAGAGCTTAGGTCATGAGTAGTAGTGACCAGATAGAGTATGCCCTGTCATATTCAGAATGTTGCTGCAGTGACTCAGAAGAGATGTGACTTTGATGTGCCTGCAACTGTACGGACGGTGTGTGATAGAGAGAAAAAGCGAATAGAGAGTAATATGGATCGAAACAATTTAACTAGTTGATTTATGGGGATCCCCTATTGCCTAAACAACTTTAACAAAGGCAACATTCTCTCTTATACCACTTCCTTCTCAATTCCTTGCTATCTTGTTATTGCAACTGAATATCCGTATCCTTTGTGCTCCATGATGCTATCTTAGAAAGAAGGATTGATATTAGATATTTGAGTTAACTGCAATATGGTCTTGTTCCGGGCAACGAGTTGTTTAAATGCACTAAGTGGTCCCGCCATGCAAGAAATAACCTTAATGTCAAATCAAGACTCTTTTTTGAGAGTCATTGGCGTATATGCGTCACCAGAATCTTCCTTTTCTTCATGTGCATCACATGCCAACACATGAGTGACTGGGTGTACTGTGCCTAAAGCCTAAATTCGAGCTTCTCCCTACAGCCACACTTCTCAACCATTCATATCTCTCCTCCATTGTTTTTGCCTCGCTTGCTTAATTGTTCCAATATTTCTATAATAATGAAAATGAGGTTTAATAGCTTGAAACAAGAATATTTAGTATATCAACAACAATACCCATAACATCATCATCAAGCATTTTACTATTAAGTAGAGTTGGCTATATTGATCACACTATGTTGTTATCATCTATCAATCAATAACAAAATATTTAGATAAATTATTAAATCTAATAATTTCATTGAGTATTTTATGTCATGAGGACTCCATAATGTTTTATTTATTCTCCTCATTTGTGCATCCCATGACACGGTACATATCTAAACCACACCTGACAATATTATTCTACCATTTTCTCTTAAGTTGATGCTCTTTCAACTCTTCCTCATATATTTCCATTAAATTTAAAATATTATATTTTGTTGTATAACCAAACATTTATCTCAACATCATCATCTCAATACTTTATGCTCTTCTTATTCCTTCAAACCTCAATATTCACTACCATATGATATTAACGATCTTATAACAATACGATAAAACTTATTTTTTACCTTATTAGTAATTTATACTTAATTGTAATTAATTGTTAAGAAACTTACATTTTAATAATAATATAATACTCCTACGGTCCTTAATGTAAAACTTAATTGGCGAGTTAATGTTGGTCCTAAATGCAAAATCTATTTCACACATTTATCATTTTTTTTTCTCAAATTAACCCATCAAGTAGGAAAGGGACGGAGAGAATTAAGGAAGATAAATATGGTATTTTAAGAAAAAAAATCATATTAATTAACTTAATTAATATCGTTGATCTACTCAAATTAATTAATTAGTTATTACATCAAGGATAAGAGGAGAGTTTAAGAAACTTACATTTTAATAATAATATAATACTCCTCCGGTTCTTAATGTAAAACTTAATTGGCGAGTTAATATTGGCCCTAAATGTGAAATCTATTTCACACATTTATCAATTTTCCCCCTCAAATTAACCCATCAAGTAGGAAAGGGACAGAGAGAATTAAGTAATATAACTAAGGTATTTTAAAAAAAATATTATATTAATTAACTTAATTAATATCGTTGATTTACTCAAATTAATTAATTAGTTCTTACATCAAAGATAAGAGGAGGGTGGGTTGGTGTGTTTTATTATAATTATTAGTTAGATTATTACAACACGCGTAGCAGTGGAGTAGTAAAATCACACAAAACCACAAAAGATAGAACATGCATTATGATTATAAAAAAAGGGCCAGAAGTGTAGATTCACATATCATTCCTCCGTGAACAGAAGAATACCATCACTTCATTGATAGAATTGATATCAATATAATGTTGGGAATTGGGAATCATTGTTACAAAAATAAAAAATAAAAAATAATCCACTGCTGGGGATGGAACGACAGATGTAAAGAATGAACGTAGCCTAACTTGCAATATTAATGCTCCAAAACTATGCACTTGTTCTAATTCAGGAGCATATAATGCTGGACAACTTTGCTATTGCTGAATCCAATTATTATTTGAGATACGCGCGCAGCTCGTTTAATTTTGCAGAGATACTAGATTCAACGCACCACAACATTTTACTAATGTTTTCCAATATCAATAGTGATATATATACTCATAGATTTGGCATTTTGTGGCCGGTCCGTGGATGAACAAAGCTACCAAGGTGAGTTATTAGAAATGACATATAAGTTGACCATTGGAATTTGGACTGAATGAAAACCCCCGGGGGGAGGGGGGGAGATGCCAGCTGCGAATAACATTTAGAAGAATCATTAATGGAGCGCTCGTCTGCTTTGGTATAGAGGCTAGGTTAGGGTAGGCTAACTTGCTAGAAAATTACTCTCTGCTATCCTCAGTTATATGACTTATATATTTAATTTAATTATATTAAAGACGTTAGTTAGATTAATAAATATAAAAAATAATTTTTATATTTAAAATTAAGATCAACTTCTTAATCAAATTTTACATTAAAAATCGAAAGAAAATATTAAAAATGATAAGCCTACAGTTAATATAACCTAGCCCAGAAATTTGGGCAAACAGACCAGTTAGGAGAAGATGATATATACGTGGGTGTGCCGGTCCAACCCAATTACGTGCAGAAATGAAGTGGGAGTATATATGTTAGTTTATTTTAAAGTGATTTTGTACTGTATGGATAAACATGTAAGAGAAGTTAAGACTAGTGGTAGAAGTTAACACGCAAGCATGGGGTATGAATATGGCGCAGACGGAAAGGATGACAAGTTTTGAAGGAGGGTGGGCCAGGGGTGTGTGTGTGAAATGTGAATTATAAACGAGAATTTTTGGGGAGTTGTGTTGGGGCCGAAAGAAATCACATCCATCCCATCAGGGCTTTGAGGAAATCACCGCATTAGCATGGCCCCACTTTCGTGGGGTTCCTGTTACTATATATATTTTATTTTATATTCACATTTTAACAAAGGAAAATTTAAAAAAATACAGTTAAAATTAGAAAAGGATAAAAATGTATGGTGAATTTGTGAAATATCAAATTAGTTTAATTGTAAGAATTTAGGTTTTGAAATCTTGAGACAATGATAAAAATACCCTTAATTTAGTTTTAAAAAAAAAGAATAGAGGGAAGGGCGAAATGACAAAACGTAGGGAAAGGGGATAACGGGCTCGGCACGGTGATTGGAAGGAAATAACGGTCTCTTGACGGAGCTTTAACGGCGTGCTGCGAAGTTGGAATGAGGTAACTAAGAAATGACAAACATACAAAGGGAATGGGGCAAAGGACTCGGCACGACGATTTGATACTTGGCCAATAGTCGCTTGACCAAGGTTCGACGACGTTGCTTCAATAACAACTTGGATGCCTAAAAATAAAACCTCTATTTATTGACAATATTAGACGATGTGCCTTTCTTGTTTAACAACTTCATACGGAGAGGGGCTAAATTTACAAGTTCGGGAGGCAATTAACTACACATCTCGCTTTATTAACAATATCATATTCTACAATAATTACTTCACTTTCTTGATTAACATGTTTGTAGGAAAAAAATTTGGAAAAGTGACAAGTTGGATGCCCAAAAACAAGACGTCTCCCTTTATTAACAACATCATATTATTCATTAACGACTTTACTTCCTTGATTAACATCTTCGTAAGAATAAATTGGAAATGTAATGAGTTGGATACCCAAAAACAAGACCTCTCCTTTTATTAACAACACCATATTCTTCATTAACGACTTTACTTCTTTAATTAACATATTCATAGAAATAAATTGGGAAAGTAACGAGTTGGGCGCCCAAAAAAAAACGCATATCCCTTTATTAACAACATTAGATTTTTCATTAACAACTTCAATTCCTTGATTAACATATTCGTATGAACAAATTAGGAAAGTAACGAGTTGGATGCCCAGAAACAAGGACATTTCCCTTTATTAACAACACCAGATTTTTCATTAACGACTTTACTTCCTTGATTAACATCGTCGTAGGAATAAATTGGGAAAGTAACAAATTGGATGCCAAAAAACAAGACCTCTCCCTTTATTAACAACACATTATTCAACATTAATGACATGCCTTTGTGCTTTCATATCTTCCTATTAGACAGACAATCGAAGATATGCCCAGCGAAAAGTGTCAAAATAAGAAGTTGCAGGGCTAATAACAACATATGTCTCTATATTAACAACACAATATTCAACAATAACGATATGTCTTTCTGCTTTAACAACTTGCTATATTTATAAGATGGTATCTGATGACAATCTGCATAATTACATTCACTGCTCTTAATAATGTTAGTTCAGTAAGCTTGTAACACAATATTTATTAAACCAAGTAACTTCTCGTATCATCATCTACCACTTACTATTAACAACACGCTATATGTTTTAACATCTCCATCTTCATTATTAACAACACCCCCATATCATCACCTATTAACAACAACACAATTTACTTTAACATCTCTATCTTCACTAATAACAACACCCCCATATAATCACCCTACGTCTTCTACTAACAATAACACAAACATATATCTTCACTAATAACAACACTCCTTCATATCATCATCCTGCGTCTACTATTAACATCAAGACAATAGCTTTTCACATATACATCTTCATTAATAACAACACTCTCCCCTAACCTTACTATCGACGACCGGCCGAACTTTCTACTGACGTGACACCCATCACCGTTCATCTCGTAATCAGTCGCGAACAACAAAAAAGGTACAATCTTCAACAATAATGCAACCAAATACAATGAAATTGATCACACAACCATCAACATTGTCCCATTATCTTAAAGCCACTACCTTTTCTCCATCTTCACTTAAGAGTCCCCTTACCCATAAAACAAAAGCTCCGATATGATAAACCCCAATCACAAACTACAACCAATTTTCCATAAACATTGAAGAAGCACAACACAAAAATAATTTTTATCTCAAATTTACTTAACTATGGCTTAGCTCTCGTTTCCGTCACTTTTCCTCTGGTATCGTCATTTTTTGGCACCGCCTTCACTCTCTGTACTCCTACTCTTGCGCCCTCTGTTTTCTTTTGCCTGTCACTAAACTAAGGACATTTTCATCTTTACCTCAAGATTTCAAATATTAGATTCCTATGGTTGCTCTCATTTGGGATTTCTGAAATTTACTACATTATTTTGTCATTTCCTAATTTTAACTGTATTTTTTTGAAATTCTCCCTTTTAACAAGACCAAAATATCCCTAAATTCAAAAACAGATGAATGAAGCATCATCGGAAAACAAAAAACCAGCGAGGTCTGAAGAGGGAGATGAATCAAGAGGAGCAAAAACCACAGCTGTAGAATCGTCACCAGCAATTATAGAACCACACGTGCTCAACAAGGCGCCAATTATGATGGAACCAGGTTTGCAAAGGAAGTGAGTTGAGCTGAGCCAACTAAACGCACAAATATGAAATGGTATGCGAGTTGCCAGTGTATCACATGAGCCAAATAAGGATATGTTGGTATTTTTTCATGTGATATCATTAATAATTGCACGCATGGATTGTTGACGTTTGTGAGCAGTTTTGATGCGGCTGATGTGGGATCAGAATGGCTGATCGACCACTTGTCGTTGGGGGTCAGTGACATCCAATCCAATTCTTAAAGGAAGATTTCACATACAAGGGAACAATCAAGAATCAGCTAATTAGGAGCCCAAAATGAGTTGAGCGTTGGGGCAAATTTTAATGGGAACCACCTTGTTTGAAATAGTGATTGAAATCTTTAAAAATAACGTTTTAATCGTGATTTACAGTATACGGGATAAGTATGTGAGAGAAGTTGTGTCTCAATTTATGTGAAAAGCACTTATAAGCTCTTCATAAGCTACTCCAGATAAGGTATATGCATGTCTGGGTAATTCTTCTAAATATACACATGGCACAGCAAAGACAGAGAGCGAGACACCCACAATGACATGTCTTTCTTTAATTTGTTGAACTCTACTAGTCAATGAAAATCCCAAACAGGGCTCCATTCATCACATGATCTTATAGATAGGGCAGAATACGTATCAACAAATTAAATGCATATAATATAATCTCTCCACCATCAGGTCCTCTTTAAACTGTCCCTGTGTATGTTACAACACCTCATCAGAGGCTCTCCCCAGGACGCATCCTTATTATCCACAAGGTTGCAACAGTTGAAACTGGGCATTTCCCCTCCTAAACATACAGTGCTATTACCAAAATAAAATAATAATCTAAACCTATCAGTATCATACAACTAACAAATACTTGCATTGTGCCTTTCTTAATTTTCATGCAAAGACCAATCAAATTAAATGGCACTACAACAACCAATGCCTTTGGTTGAATGCCATATTTCTCCATACTCATAAATGCTGCAGCCACTAAGAAAGCATTTCAATCTAAAATAATACATATACTGTATCACTCTTGAGCATACACTTCCATTTAATTTTTCAACTTTAAACAAAAGTGTAACGACATTACTCATCTGTATTGTTGATACTAAACCTTTATGGTAACGATACTTTTTTTTTTTTATCACTTTTTTACTTGATACGCCTGTGTATTTACAGAATCTTATGATATAATTTTTTTTCCTATCACACCGCCATCGTGGACTTCTTGAAACAGCTTTAGTGCAGGTATTGTTAGCTGGGAAGATTGACAAAACATGGGTGATAATAAAAAGGTGAAATAATTGATTTTATCAAAATTTTGCAAATAGCTAGATTCAAATTTTTATATTCGAGAACCCGATCGAAATGGGGGTTTTTACCAGTTGGAACCTCTTGTTTAGATTTAATTTATACTAGTGGAAAATGAGAAATAAGTTGAAAAATTAAATGGAAGTGTATGCTCAAGAGTGGTACAGTATATGTATTATTTTATATTGAAATGCTTTCTCAGTGGCCTCGAATTTTTTTAGATAAAAAAACTATAAAAATTGAATTATTCTAGATCAAAATTTAGGATCAGAATGGATAAATGAGGTGAGCTAGGCGGACAAAAGGTCATATTTTTCCTTACGATATTACTTGTGGGAGAAGGGTATCTCTGTTGAGCTCTCTCTCCATTTTATTTTCATGTGGTTGTGATTTAATATTTTATAATACTATTAATATAATATTAAATAAAAAAAATTTAGGCTATTAAAATTATATTTAAATAATTCAACTATGTAGATTTTTATTAAAATATTTTATAATTTTTCTACTCATTATCTTTGACACTTTGAAATTTTTAGGTTGAATTTTAATAGTTTAAATTTATTTGTATATTTTTTTGTTATTTGAAATTATAATATATCATTATAAAATCTTAAATCCCAACTATTGGAAACTAATCCAATGGTAGAGAAAGTCAATAAAGGGAAATGGAGAGGAGGCTTAATGGAGACACCCCTCTCCCATTACTTGCACACACATTTGTTTTTTTTTTTGTTTTTTTTAAATAACAATAGTGGTTTCGTAACAATACTGATAAGAGAGCCACCGTAGTTGAGACTAGGGTTAAAAAATTAAAACTGGGGTGGATTGTGAGCATAATTTTATTTTTAAACCTTCTAAGAAGGTTAAAACTCACAAACTTATGCTTAAGAAAGCTCTCAAAAAGTGGTTAGTATCATTTGAGCCGTAAAATATATATCCTTACTAGACTGAGCAGAAGATTTAAGAATCCACGTCTCGTTTATATCAGTAGCAATATGTTTTATAGCCTTTTTTTTTTCACCAAAAAGATCTCGACAATGTTTGCATAGGCAATAATAAATTCACAGTACAGAGTTTTCTTGGATGACCAAGAATCACGAATACTTCGGTCGTCCGATCATTTTGAAAGAGGGAGCTTCAAACTCCTCTTTCCATTAATTAACCGCTCCATCACCGACCGATCGGCACGCACACAAATCATAGAAAAGAAAAAGGCACAGAAAGATTACCGTTGTAACGCTGCACGTACGCACGCCCACCGAAGTTCGTTCCGCATTATCTAGATTACTAGACCATAGAGATTAACTAGTATTCTCCCCAGTACAAGCCCGTACTGATGCGCATTATTTGATAATATATTTAAGATTTGGTTTGGAAGAATTATGTCACTTATTATGATGTACTTATGCTAGCACGCATAAGTTTAGATTTTTTTGGTATAAATTTTAAAGTTTTTTCTGAAGATTAAGTAAATGTATGTTGTATGTTGAACTATATAAGATTATTATATTTAATCATTTGGTACTTTTGTATGTCGAAGAGTAAAGGCATTCTAATCATTTAGTCGTTTGATGTATATGTCTATAACGAAGCATGTGGCGTGTTTATTCTATTTTGGGGATGAAAGTAAGAGTGATGACAATGCAAACAATGTGTTTTGATGATAGCAATTGAAGTTTATTGGATTTATTTTTATTAATGGAGTATTTTTTTCAAATTTTTTAAATATGCTTGTGAGAAATGAATTAGTTATTGTTCTAAATCTCACAATCATAAAATATTTTTTGGGGAATATAGTTAATAATACAAGGTTTTCGTTTGAAACCACTTGAATAAAAAAAAGGAATAGTTTATCAATTAAAGGATTAATTAGATAAAGAAAGTTTATTAGCTGAAAGATTTAGCCGTTTGCACTTTTTTGAGTCCCTTTCCAATATATAATGATATTGGCTCTCTAGATGTAGCACATGACTAAATGTGTTCTTCATGACAGTTTTGTAAATCTAAATTTATATGGATTCTAATATAGTCACATAAAAGTCTAATGGTTGATAGATTTTGTCTCTAAATTTCTTTCACTCATTTTCATGTTGCGTACATTATTACCACATATGACTGTTCATATTATGAGATTGTGAAGAGGTAATTGTTCAATGGTCACTCATATTCTAATTAATAATGTATGAATGAATAGTATCTTCATATTTCTCATAAGTAAATGTTTAATGGCTATTGAATGTTGTCTTTAATTTTCATTTTATTCTTTTTAATGTTGCTTACATTTTGCCTACATAACGGTGTTCATATTTTGAGATTGCAAGCTTAAAAATTAAGTAAAGTGAATTTATTACACCTTTAATCAAAAGACACAATCACTATATAAAAATGGCCTGTAATAAAAATAAATGTAATAATAAAGGAAGAAAAGAAAAATGGAATTTGTATGTGGTTTTTCAAAATGTATCAATGAACTAGACTCATGTCTTTAGTCATTTCAAACCACAAGTAAACTCAAACACTCGAGAATTTTGTTGAACAAGCAATTCATACCTCTTACAACCAACATAGTTCTCTATTATTGATACAAAATCTATTTTCTTCGCTTTACATTCACCTCAAGGTATTGTTAATTTCTAATACATTTTTAGGACAAGCTCAAAGTCAATGTGTACATTCTATGCATATATCATAAATTTTCACTAAATGGGACATTGGCTTCATTAATTTTTGAGTGTCGTCAATTTTTATGGTGGGATATGATCTTCTGAGTGTTGGCTTATTTTATATTATATGGAAATAAACTAATGAAGGAAATTTACAACTAGAAACATGACCTTTCAATGTTTAACCATTGTAATAAAACCAACATTGATAAATTTCAAAATGGCTAAAGTGGCAGTAGGGAGAAAAAAGTGAAATTGGCAAAATTTCAATAATTTCCTATATTTGTTTCTCCTTCTTAATCAATTTGAAGTCCTACAAGGTTTATGTATCATGCAATTGCTAACCAAATCACAAAACACTTGCTTGATCTACATCTTTATCAGGCATCTCTACAAAAATGATTTTGTTATAAACTACATATATTAAATATGCGTCTTTATCATACATCTTTACAAAAATGATTTTGTTAAACTATATTAAATATGCCAACTATAATTTAGAATATGCAAACTATAAAAATATAAATATTGAATGTTGTTTCTAACTAATTTGTTATTCATTTTTGCTATTTAATTTGCAATATGTTTTATAGGAACAAAGTTGAATGCTTCTTAATCCAATTTGATACCCCACAAGGTCCATGTATCATGTAATTGATAACCGAGTCACTGACCACTAACCAATTAGTTCTCAATTGTTTGTTATGATTTATAATGTGTTTTATAGGAATATATTAGTTAAATATTTTCTTAAGAATTTAGAAATCTAAATCTTGGAAATATGTTTTGTTGTGAAATATATGAGCTTTCAAATGTGTTGGGTCATTTTATATTGATAATTTGTTAGGTACCTAAAAAATTTTTAAATGATAATATTTTTTTTATCAAGAACATATGATAAGGTCTTCTTGTAGAGAACAAACTTCATCAAAACAAATGTAATATAATGTCATTTCGGGCATTTATGTTATTGAAATGATCTTGAAGAACATTTGTAGCAAAAGCAAAATCAGTTGAAAGATTGCTTACATGTGATCACATACATGCAGGAATTATACCACTTATAACCTATGACATATAGGTTAATATTTACAATTTAGAAAAGCATATGAAAAGTGTAAGTTGAGAATTAAATACATTTGTTTCACTTTTTCAATTACTATTTATTGTTAATATTTAAATGTCTTTTCTTTTCTGAACAATTCATAGTTAACATTTATTAACTTTTTTAATGATGATACTCTACTATTCAAGGAAATGTAAAAGGGTATGGCTAATATAATACCTTTCGTCTTCACTCAAATCCTTGATAAGGGTTTAACCAGTTGCAAGAGGAGCTTATTTTCTATTGGAAACGAGTGTTCGTTTTAATTAATAGAAGCAGAATGATGCCGTCGTGAAATTTGAAGATTCAAACTTTTCTCGCAGATATTGGATAGCTTCGTCGCAGTTAGAGACTCCATTGACATATATATATATATATAAAGCATGAAATGTACGTACGTAGTTACAGCTGGCGATGAGAGAACACAACAAATTTGAAATTTGCAAAAGGCATGTAAGTGGAGCATGGATCAGTTAGGAAGAATGGGAGGGCAAAAGGTGACGACATAACGAGTGGCGTTGCAAGTGATCTTGAGAGCCGCGGAATCATCATAATCATAGCTACAAGCCTGAGGGCACATGAACTTAAAGAGAAGAGCAAACACAGTAGGTTTTACGATTGCTTATCCTAAAATATTTATATATTTAAATTGTGATAACACTCCTCATTTAAAAATCTGTTTTTAAACTTTAATCACTATTCTAGAAAAGGCGTTTACACTTTTTGGGGTTGGCATAGTCTCCGGTGCAGTAATATTTATCAGATTTGTGAGCCAGCAAGGACTCTTACACACCACCACCTTGCCGTTTTCCTCCACGGCCAGCGCCGGCGGCCAACAGGCATTCAAGTAGTGGGCGGCACAGGAGGCGGGGGCGCAGAGCAGGGAGGCACCCGGGCCCACATGGTGGATGGTGATGGGGAGGGGAGGTTAAAGCTAAGCCGTCAACCAAGCTGACGTAGAAGAAATGTAAGGGAGATTGAGAGGTTCCGAGGGTGATCTGAACGAGGGTAGCGGGAGGGAGGCCGCTAAGGCCGGCGCATTGCGCATTAATTCTCCGGTTTGGCAGAAGCCAGTTGCAGTGTTGGAAGGGAAGGAGCAGCCTTGGTGGGCCCAAATCCTGCCAGACCAGCGTGGTGGGAGATGGAGGAGAGTCTCTTGTCCGGAAGGAAGGAGGAAGCCACCGTCTCTGGGGGTAAGGTGACCGGCAGCGCCGAGTAGGGCGGGCCAGATGTGATGCCTGCAGTTGTTGAGGAGGAGGAGTTGGGTGGCATCGCCATATCACCATCACCTTCATCTGCAAGGAAGAGGGTGAGGGTGGAGAGGAGAAGCAGTTGGAGGGAGGAAGAAGGCATTTTGGATGGAAAGAGTTGGCAGTTACGTTGAGGCTGATTGCATCTAGCTGCTTGCCTTCATTTTCGCCCTCCCACCGCCTCCCCCCTTCATTCATGCTCACCCCATTTATTATTATCATTTCTATATTTTGGATAGATTGAGTTTACTGTACAAGTGTTTTTTATATAACTCGAGATAAAACTTCTCTCATATACTTATTTCGTATATCGTAAAACTTAACTCATATTTTATAAAGCATGATTAAAAAACACTTTTAAAAATTCCAATCATTATTCCAAACATTCTTTATATATCTCTTTTATCCTTGTGCAGTGCTCCCAACACTCCCAACCTTTTCTTACTAAGTAGGAGCTCTTTTTGTTGTGAGCATATGCATTTCCAATGGGCTCAAAACCCAGTCAAGGAATTGGGTTAGGCCTGATGGCAGCATCGCACCATAAATTTTAAAGAGAATGTGCCCAGCCAACAAAGGCTGACCAATTGAAAGAGGGTTATTTTATAATCACAAATCCCTGAGTTCAAATCTTATGTGAGGATCTTTTTATTGAGTAATATGTAAGTATTTTTGTAAGTATTTTTTTAGTCTAACCGCATGCTTCACCCATGATAATGTGCCCAACATATTATATTCCCCTTCTGCCTCTCGTTCATGCATCCTCCCCCTCTTCCTCCCTTCGTTTTTGTTCCTCATTTCCAATTATTTACTCACATCATTAATTTCAAATCTTGACAGTTATTTACATTCACTCTAAATTAATAACAATATTTGGAGTTGGGAAAACGAACTATAGCCTTACTTTTAAAGAGTACGCAATATAAAATTATTATATTATTTATGTCTGACCTTGAGATAAGTGGGCTCAAGACTGGCTCGTAAGCTTTCATATTTATTAATTTTTAATTTTTAAACTATCTTGAAATATCTAAAAATAAAATAATAAACCTCTTAAAATTTATAATTCAGATAATATATATCAATAAAATTAAATAAACTTTCAAACTATTGTCTAAACTTAAAAAAATTATATAAATCAAACTTAAAACACTAATAAACTATTGTCCAGCTCAAAAATAATCAAAACCAATAATTTACATCTTTTCTTAATCACACATACAAAATTTAGTAGTTAGAAAGACAAGAAGATTTCATAGTTTTTATATATAAAAATTTACATATGACTATTAATTTTGGGAAAATTGCATTTAGATTACTGAAAAAGAGAAAATATGATAGAATATTCCCTTAAAACCTTAAAATTACATTTCAGTCCCATAAGAATTTTTCTTCCAATAGATTCGAATTGTCAAATGCTCATAGACTTATCAGTGTATGTGTCTATGGACTTTTCAGTAGACGCTCATTGACTTTTTAGTGAAATTAGAATTTATTGTAAAAAAATCCTACGGGACTTAAGTGCAATTTTAAAATTTTAAGGAACTATTTCATCGTATTTTCTTTTGCTCGAGACCTAAATGCAATTTTTCCTTAATTTTTTTTGTTATGATATGATTTAATTTGAGAAAAATACCACATGTGTGTTTGAATTCACGATTGAATGTACTTAACTTGTTAAAACACACTTTTGTTAATTCACGTTGTCAATATCTATAACCAAGTTGTTAATTTCTATATTTATGTTGTTAACATCTAAATTTCAAAATCTTAAATTCCTACTAGATTAACTATTTATCCTTTTGTTAATTTAATAGACATTTAAGTGTTTTTGTAATTCAGACAGTTTTTTTTTTTGGGTTTTTTCCTTCTTTTTAAACCCTGGTTTTGTTGCAAACAACGTAACCCACACTTGTTAAAATCTGAAAATAGGTTGCAGCCAGAATCATTGTTGGAGGGCAGAAGGGCACAGGTCATGGTTTGGACAAAAGCTGGGTTGATCAGCTCATTTTGAATGAATTTATGAAATAATTAAATAATTAATATAATTTAAAATAACAGATAAATTTAATAAACTCTTTTCCCCTTTTATTTGGCATGTCACTGTTGAAACGCAGGAAAGGGAAGGAGTCTGGTCCTCCTCCGACTCCGAGCAGCCATCTCTTGGGCATATCCATTTTTGTTCATCAAGCATACCCGCTGGCTGGCCTCTTCCTTCAGCCTCGGCCATAACCTAACGACAAGACCCCAAATTGCAGCGCCCAATTACGTTCCCACTGAACCTTCTCTCTGCAGCTCATGATACAGACGCAAGGGCCACGTCCGAAACTTCATCGTAGCCATCATTGCTTCGACTATCAGGTGAACATTTCTGTTTTTTTTCTTGCTCCCTTTTTACCTTGTATTTTCTATTCTTTTTCCTTTCAACCATTCGAATTCATGGACCGTCTTCGTCATGATTTCCCGTTTGAGTTTGGTGAGAAAATGATTCCATTGTACCACTGTTACTGAAAATTTCATGGCTTTTCTGCAATTCTGATTGAGTTGGTGAAGTTGGGAGATAATTTTGGTTCTTGACTTGATGCCTTTGCTCTCTTTCTCTTCAAGATTGATTCTTATTCATGTTTATTGTTACGGGAATGCTTTTGCTATGGTTCTGTTTTTGATTTGGAATGACATTGATTTCGAAGCTATGCATGCTCTATCGGTTACGTCACAATATTTTGCTGTTCTCTCTCTCTGTGTTTGCTCCCCACCCACAAAACCAGCCCCACCTGTACGATTGATTCTTATTCATGGTCTTTATTGTGGAAAAGATTTTGCTGACTATAGCCATATAACAATTTCTTTTGATAAAGACAGTTGTAGCCCGAATGTAGCTTAACACCAGAAGAAAACTGTCTGTAATCGCAGTGGATTCTCAAAAAAATGGGTTGCTAAGTGATTTCTTAGGGAACCTAGCCTACGATTTGTATTGTTTTCCATTTCACTTTGTATCTGATTACCCTAAAAGCTTGTATGTACAGACAATCTAGGCCTGTATACAGAGTCTCCCTGGGGTTAGTAAGTTCCTCGAGCAAGTCCATTGAAGCAATAGATGCTGCTTTGATTGGATTATTACAGTGCCTGGAACAAAATCTACTTTGATAGGAGAATCGTACTATACTTGCTCTCCTACTGGTGCGATACGTCCTATTTGTTTAAGGCTTCTGTTGATCACAATTCTAGACGCATTATGAGAATTGAAGTTTCTTTGTTTCTGTAAATTTCCTTTCAAGTTTATTGTCCTTACGAATTGGACTTTTTTATACCTTTGGTTCTGGGTTATGTTTATAGAATCTGAGGTATAGTGTCAGTCAGTTATTCTAGGTGGCGCTTTGGTATGAATATAGAGCATGAGAACAACTCTGATATATATCAATGGTGCGGAACTATGTTAACTATTTCCCCTTCTCTTTTATTTCTAGGCTTGCATTTTATGTCAATATACTAATAGAGATTATATAAAAGCGAGGTTCTGGATGTAGCACGGTGGGGGCTTTTGGATGATCTTTTACAAAAACTCAACTACCAGTAAGCTCTTCTTTACCCTATCTCTCTCCCTCTGTGTTTTTCATATCGCTAATGATTTTGTTGTTGAGACAATGAAGTTTTGACAATTGAAGTTAACAAATTTCATGGATAAAAGTGGACCATTTTCACATTGAAAAGCTGGCTTAGAATAATTTGGATTTGTTCGGTTTCAGTTATTCATCATCCAATCACACTGCTTGATGCGATTATTGGGATGGCTTCAAATTTGGAACCCATTCCAATTACATCTCAGAAACACGACCCTGCATGGAAGCATTGTCAAATGTTTAAGAATGGGGATAGGGTACAATTGAAATGTATATATTGTCTCAAGATGTTCAAGGGCGGTGGCATTCATAGAATTAAAGAACATCTTGCTTGTCAAAAGGGTAATGCCTCTACTTGCAGTCGCGTTCCACATGATGTTCGACTTCAAATGCAACATAGCTTAGATGGTGTTGTAGTGAAAAAGAGGAAAAAGCAAAAAATTGAGGAGGAGGTCCTGAATGTTACTCCTATAACTGCTGATGTAAGCACAATTGCCAATCAGGTTGATGTAAATGCCGGTCTTCAGTGTCTTTCAGTTCCAAATGCAGTTGAACACAACTCAACTTTGATAGTAAATCCTGATGAAGGAATGAGTAGGACTCTAGAACGAAGAAAGAGGGCAAGAGGCAAGAATGACACATTAATGTACACAAACTCTGAGGTTGTTGCCTTGGATAAAAATGCTTTGTTTCCCAAAAAGGCGGACAATCACATTCATTTGGCTATAGGTCGGTTTCTGTATGATATCGGTGCACCTCCTGATGTAGTCAACTCAGTTTATTTTCAGCAAATGATTGAAGCAATTGCTTCTGGGGGCTCAGGTGTTGAACGACCCTCATATCATGATCTTCGGGGTTGGATTTTAAAAAATACTGTGGAAGAAGTTAAGAGTGATATAGAAAGATGCAAGATGACATGGGCAAGAACTGGTTGTTCTATTTTGGTCGACCAGTGGAACACAGAAACAGGTAGAATATTGCTAAGACTTTTGGTATATTGTCCTGAAGGTACAATCTTTCTGAAATCTGTTGATGCATCTGACATTATAAATTCCTCGGATTTTCTATTTGAGGTGGTCAAACAAGTAGTAGAAGAAGTTGGAGTCACAAATGTCTTGCAAGTGATTACGCCTGGTGAAGAACAATATGCTGTTGCAGGGAGACAGCTGACTGACACTTTTCCTACCCTTTATTGGAGTCCTTCTGCAGCCTATTGTATTGATTTGATACTAGAGGATTTTGGAAATATTGAGTGGATTAGTGTGGTGATTGAACAAGCTAAATCTATAACAAGATTTGTCTACAATTATGGTGCAGTCTTGAATATGGTTAGAAGATACACTTTAGGGAATGATATTGTGGATCCCTCTTTCTCACGCTTTGCAACAAACTTTACTACATTGAAACGAATGGTTGATCTTAAACACAATTTACAGGCAATGGTTACTTCTCAAGAGTGGATGGACTGTCCATATTCAAAGCAGACATCTGGACTGGAAATGCTAGATTGCATAAGTAATCAGACGTTTTGGTCCTCATGTGATCTGATTGTTCGATTAACCGTTCCTCTCTTGCGAGTTCTGAGAATAACTGCAAGTGAGAAGAGACCAGCAATGGGATATGTTTATGCGGGAATGTACCGGGCCAAAGAAGCAATTAAGAAAGAACTTGTCAAGAGGGAAGATTATATGGTGTACTGGAGTATTATACATCACAGGTGGGAGCGGTTGTGGCGTCATCCTCTTCATGCTGCAGGGTTCTACCTTAATCCAAAGTTCTTCTATAGTATTAAAGGGGATATGCACAGTGAGATTCTCTCAGGGATGTTTGATTGCATAGAGAGGTTGGTCCCTGATACAAGAATTCAAGATAAAATTATCAAGGAGATAAACTTATACAAGGCTGCTGCAGGAGATTTTGGGAGAAAGATGGCTGTGAGAGCTAGAGACAATCTGCTTCCTGGTAAGAGCCATTCTGTTAAACAGGATTGATTTCTTCAGCCACTGTGTTGCAATTTGTCTTCCTTTTTTGTTTTAATTTATTTGAAAGAAGAGAATTAATGTATGGATGGTAATTATTCGAAATAGAAAGGAGTGGAGATGTAAAATTTGATGAATGGAAAGAAGAAAACTACTGCCTTGTGTAGAAAGCTTATGCTTTGACATGATGGCCAATCTTTTGAGTTGAGGTTGAGATTGCACATAAGTGACTACTACTTTGGTATGAAAGCTTATACGACCGTTAGTTTTTTCCCACTTTTTAAAATCTTTGTAAAGGTGGATGAACACAGTTTCTTAACCTGGCTAGATTTACAAAAGTAACAATTTAACTTTGTCAAATGTGATTCTTTTAAATGACATTTAAGATTTGTAATATTGAAGACATTTTGTTCGAGTATCTCTTTTCTTTGATGTCCAACTATTCAACTGACTTTTTCACTTCTACGTGCTGTTTTTCTAGCTGAATGGTGGTCAACATATGGTGGAGGTTGCCCTAACTTGGCACGTTTAGCTGTTCATATTCTCAGCCAAACATGCAGTGCGATGGTTTGCAAGAGAAACCAGATTCCTTTTGAACAAATCATGAATACAAGGAATCACATAGAGCGCCAACATCTTACCGATCTTGTCTTTGTTCACTATAATTTACGATTAAGACAAAAGTGAGCATGAACCCCCTTGGATATTTATGAATTTTACTTTATGGTAATGCTGGTGGTAACTAAAGGGATAATCAATTTGTTGTCTGGTTTTCTTGCAGGTCTATGAGTAAAGAACAAGATTATAGTGACCCCCTATCGTTTGAAAGCATTAGTAACATTGATGGCTGGATTAGGGCAAAGGATATGCACTTAGAGGAGCATGGGAACTCAGATTGGATGACATTGGATCCTTCTTCCGTTAACACAATGTTGTTAAGACCACTAAATGACGAAACTGAAGAATTGGGTGAAAGTAACTAATTTATCTCGCTGCCTACAGAATTGACGCTGAAGAATTTGTTTTATTATAATTAACATATTTTCTGTCTACTTGTAGGCTTTGATGATACTGAGATTTTCAGTGGTATGAAAGATGGGGATATTGAAAATACCAGAGACAAGTTTGTAGACCATTAACAAAGGGGTAGGACTTAGGAGAACCAAATCTGCAAAATCCATGATGGTGCCCTTCTACATTGTTACCAAATGCAGTAAAAATAAGCAGGAATTGTTTTCAAAAAGAAATTGTGAGAAACTCTGGGGAGGGCTTGTTGGGCAGGTGTGCCAAAAGGACCATATCCTATTCATCATCAGATGTTACGTGCATGAACTCACCATGTTCAAGTACAGTAAACTCTTCTTTCATGGTAGCTTTAATGTATTTCTAGAAGGAATAGTGTGTACAGCTCTTGCAAACTGAAAAGCGAAAGTAAATCACTCCAATTGAGGCAAATAAAAGTTATTTGTTTTTCTTCTCTTACTTGCAAAGTTCATCTTATGGTCATCTTTGAGATTCAGTTTCTCCCCAGCAAATGTTTTCCAGTGCAGGTTTTTCTTGTTGACTTATGGCATTTGTATTAGTTATTACTCTTTTGTTCCTTCATTTTCCCATATTTCTCACTTTATTCAATGCTTTTGTAACTCAATTGTGCACACTTTCTGGATACTTAGTATGTTTAGTTGCCATAAGTTATGGGCTGATAAGTCTTTATGGGTCATGTTAGCAGAGCTATGCTTAGTTTCCTTAAGTTATGGGCTGATAAGTCTTTAGGGGTCATGTGAGCAGAGCATTAGATTTGGGATTCTGATATATAGTTGCATTATTGTTACTTCCTGTAATGTAAGTTTTAAGTTCCAGCCTCATCTGAGTTGAATACTTTGCATAGCTTTTTTTACTCAGAAACAACAGCAATTGAAATTATAGCAGTTACTTAAGTGGCGTTCTTATTGATTAAGTTTTATGTCATGTTCTTTTGATTTTTCCTTTGGATGCTCATGCGCCAAAAATTGCATTTGGTGCAAACTTGTGAATGTGATGATATTCTTGCATAGTTGGACATAGAACTTTTAAAAGTATTTTATTTGTTGTATAAGTAGTATTCTGTACAGGTGGTGTGTTATCTCTGGCCGAGCAGATCCTTGATTACAATGTTTGATCTGTGATGCTTAATGTAGATGTGAAAGCAAGGCCAATGGGTAAGAAGGGGAGCAGCTGATGAGACCTTATGTAGGCCCTAATGTGTTTGAATTCCCACCTTTTATCAATTTATGGGAAAGAGAGGAGAGCGGATGTGAGTTAGCTTTAGTTAGTGATGATATTTCAAGAATATAAATCCAACTATTTATTGTTTTTATGAACTATTGTTATTAAGAATAATATACAAAATGTCAGAAAGCTTTTTTCTTTCGAGAATATTCACAACTGCTCTTTTTTTTTTTTTTTTTTAACTGGTGTTTTTAGTCTTGTGTGACTTACTTTGCCTCAATTTGGCTTGTTTTGTTCATTTTAAGGATCAGCTCAACTATGTTGTACCCTTTTGGATAGTGATTTGGGTAATGAACACAGTACATTATATTTTGTACATTCCGCATGATAACTCGTCATCTTTAAATAATTTATTTTTGCTGCAATTTGTCTTGGTTAAAAATTTTGAATCATTAGCATTATATTTGGATATTAAAGGGCATGTGTTATTGCTGTCACAAATTTGCCCAAGTTACGAATTTCTTCTCAAATAGGAGAACAAGTTATAGATTTGCTTAGGTTACAGTCTTTTTTTCCGTAGCAAATTCAATTTGATTGAAAGATGTATGGCTTTACGCAAAAGGATGAAGAGAATAAGTGCTGTGTTAGGGCTTATGGTGGTCAGATTTGAACATGACTTTTCAATTGGCAAAATGAACAATTTGGAAACCCCTATTGCAAAATTCCTTTGTTTCCATATGAGATGGAGCCAAATGGGCAATTTGAGGGAGTTGAATTCAACAAGGAAGCATTTGAAAAGATATGATTATTATTGAGTGTGGGTTTGGGGTCATCCCAAACCAACTAAATTGGAAGGTTGTGAGTGTGACTGTTGTAAACACCAAGTGTGTACATGGCTGTATCCATCCATAGTCACTTCCCTCTTCACCACTCACCACTCACCACGACAGTGGGCGGTTCTTGTTCAGAGTTCAAAGATTTCGACTTCCGAAGCTGCCCACTTGGTGTGCCATTTGCGTCATATAGACCATCTTGCAAAGAAGAACACGTGAACTTGTCATTTACGTCCCCCATGCCTACCCTTCACCCAGACATGGAGGTAGGAGGCTTGGTTCAATCATTTATACTTATTAATATTTCCTCAATAATGATCAAGGAGAAGAGTGAATGAAGGAATTAAGAAAGATGCCAAGAGTGTTTTAGAAAATACATGTTATATTAACTAACTTCTTTAATTTAATCAAATTAGATAAATATGTCTTATATTAAAAACTTGAGAGGGTAATAGTTTTAACTTAGGGTTAAGGGGCAATTTTGCCCCACAAGTTTTTCGGAAGGCAATTTTACCCCGAAAGTTTCAAAACGAGAGCAATTTTGCCCTAATCGTTATCTTAGTTAATTTTAACTGTTAGTTGATTAAATATGTTAAATTGACAATCCTTATGTCATCTCGTCATTTTTGTTAAGGTGCAGATTTGCCTTAAAAGTTTTAAATCTAACTTTTTTTAAAAAAATAAAGTAGACGACATATGGACTTTCGAGGCAAATTTGCATCATAACAAAAATAACGTAGATGACATGTTGATAGTTAGCTCAGCGTATTTAGTTAACTAATAGTCAAAATTAACTGAAATAACTGTCATAGTAAAATTACTCTATTTTTAACACTTTTGAAGCAAAATTACCCCTAACCCTTTTAACTTATCATTCACAATGACAACAACTAATGCAGTAAACAACTAATTTCACAAAAACCGTTACTATGTGCATATATAGGTATTAGCAGGTTGCTGAAAAGCAATGGCAGAAAAAAAATCTAACAAGTAATAACTTTAATTTATCAGGTAACAACAATCCAACAATGACAATTAAGAACATTTAGATAATGCTGCGATGAAATTTAATTACAGGTTAGCTTTAGATACTTGATAATGATTAGATTGTTCATAATAATAATAATTAAATTAAAGTTATGTTTGAGTCTGCACCCTTATAAGCAATGCGAAATTAAAATCTAAATAAAGCAGTGGGAAGAGGTAATATTGTGGGGGTGCGATCGCCAAGCAAGCGCCGAGTGAGAAGAGGAATGAAGCCGTTGGCTTTGCGAAGAGCGGCGGCGTTACCAATGCTGTACTTTAGCAGATGCTGAGGTGAGCCGCTAGCCAGCAGGAATCACCAACTTTCCGGGACCTGCCTTCTTCCTTCCTTTTCATTAGTGTTATTCCAATCCAACACCCTCTCTCATGTCATATGCCCCCCCCCTGGTTTCTTGCATCTGATTTAAATATGTTACTCTTCCCCTTCTAAATATAACAAATCTTAGTTTTAACTTTTTAAGTATAAAACTTTAATCTATTTTATTTCTAATGTTTATCTATTTTTGAAAATTGATTTACTTAATTTGTAGTTATATACTCTGAAGGCATAAAGAAAAAAGCTTGCTGATTTTGGAACACAAGGATTATGGGACACCGGATGACGACGTGGGTCATGCCGAGGATTGCCCTGAAACCTCTGAGTGTTTTCAAATTTCCCTCCACGCAATACAGGGTAGTGTAGGTGCTGCATCTATGCGTATTCAGGGGTACGTGGGTCGGCGGCCAATCCAGATTCTCATTGATAATGGGGCAACTCATGACTATATGGATTGTACTTTAGCTCACAAACAAGGATGAAAGGGTTCTGATAGCCCTATAGCAGAGGTAGAGGTCCCGGGAGGTGGCAGTTTACATATTTTTGGATTATGTAAAGACCTTAAATGGAAGATGCATGGTCGTGAATTCCAGTGGGACTTTCGCATCGTGGATATCAAGACTTATGATCTGGTTTTGGCATTAAATTGGTTAAGGAGCGTTGTACATCATGCGTCTTGGAACTATGATCATCTTACTATGACATTCTGGTATGAAGGGGGCATTGTGCACACTGGAACCTCAAGCCCCAGAGGAGTGCCACATGGTCACAAGGTTGGGTGAGCATATTACTGAGGGATGCCAGTTATTTCTGCTTAAGGCAATGGGTGATGTCTCAGCATCGGGTGGTGTAACAACTTCAAGTTGTGCGTTGCATAATACTCAGAGTTCGGTTGATAGGGGTGTGAGTGGATTATTGAAAGACTATGCTGATGCCTTTTCAGAACCAAAATCACTCACGCCACTTCGGCACAGCCATAACCACTCGATTACACTACATGAAGGGGCTGACCAAGTGAATTTACGTCCCTATCGTCACCCTTCGGTACAGAAGGATGAATAGCAAGTAAAGGACTTATTGCAGGCAGGGGTGATTGTGAATAATAGTCATTGTGTATGGAATATAAAAAATAGTTCTATTCTCTTATTCCCTTCCCCTGTTCTTTTCTCATCTCTTCCTCCTCTTATTTCTCCAATCCACATATCAATCTCAAATTCAGTTCATTTCCAATTGGGTTACGACAGTCAAGAGGATCGTGTCTGTGTCTTAAGAAGATTGGCAAGGAATTGGATTCAAGTGAACACAGTGAGATTCACTTGTAGGTCTAACATTTTTTTAATAAAATTATTATTGATAAGGTTTTTTTTACCGTCTGTGGTTATGGGCTTAGGTCATATCATGGTCTCATCTCAATCAAGTTATATCCCAATGTTTATTATAAGTGTAAAATCATTTCCTTAAAACTCAATTCTCCCTATACTTAATCAAATATTTTAATAATGAACAATATTATTGCACAAAAGGGAAAACTTAATCCCCAAGGTCTACCATGGTAGAAAAGATTACAACTCATATTTCAAAAATTAACTATGGTAGAAAAAGAGTTCAACTAATCATTTGAAAACTCTACCGTGATAATAAAAAAATTAAGTTCATGCAAATGTCTACCCATGATGGAAAAGAATAGACTAGTTATTTAAAATTTATTATGGATAATAAAACTTTTCTCATTGCTTTGCAAATCAAATCATAATTAATCAACACCTTTAGGCCTTGAACTTCTCTAAGTCTCTTTTTTTTTTTCAACTGAACTTCTCTAAGTCCAGAACATAATCATTCAACCACATGCCCAATACCAAACTCAATTATCAAAATACTTAACCAAAAATTTTCTCAAATATCAACTTGAGTTACTTATCCATGATAGAAAACAATATAATCCAAATTATAATATTATATTAGAGCATGCAGCATGAGCCCTATTATGGCAATACACAACAATTCACCACATAAATAAAAAGGAGGACGCTTTACAAAGATTATCACAATAATCAAGCCTCCAGAGCCTTCCCCAACTGACTAGCGTCAGAACTATTACCTGAAAAATGTTAAATCGATTGGGTGATACAAAAGCTTCAGTAACCAGCTATTCAACTCATTATATATGTTGATATGTGCTCATGAGGTGCTAAGTGGAACTATTTATATAACAAAGTAATTTCAATATAATTCATAAACTTTATATCAGGAATTTTTCATCACAATTTCCATATCACAATTTCTATATCACAGTTTTATACTACAAATTCCATATCACAATTTCATTTCACAAATTTCATATTAGGAATTCTTATCATAATTCCTAAGTTTCCTCCCATCAATCCAACCGAACTGCTTTATTTCCGCACACTAGACCTATGGGCTAAGTTACTATCCATGTCACTGGTTACTCAAAAAGCTCTCCAATCACGTGTGAGGATTGGCCAATTCCTCAGAACACATGCCCCGACCATGGGTTTTTTCCCCTCATTAAATTAGTGGGGTGTCGCAGCCCCTCATTGAACTAGTAGGGCAATCCCTCATTAAACCGGTGGGACAATCCCTCATTGAACGAGTAAGACAATAGAAAGTTAACCATCATGCACAATAGAAGCTATACCACGTTGTAAAATAATTTACTCCATCTCATCTAAAACCAATCATCATAACATAATTAGCTCAACGAGAATTTTCCCAATTTTTTCACATTCAGATAAGGATATTCAAATTATCTACATATATAATTAACATAATGTCTCAATTATCAGTTCATATATAAATATATATTTTTTACAATTCAGGTTCCACAAGACAAGTTTATATCAAAATACTCTCAATATTATGATAACTTTATTAATCACAATAAATCTTTATTTATTGAAATATCTAATAATATCAGCATAGAGTTTTCAACCTCATAATCATTTTACAAAATACTCACAAATACATACCAACACACATAACAAATGGAAAGTAGTTATCTCTCGCCAAAGCAAATTATAATCACAAGCTTCTAATCCAAGAGCTCAAATACACGCCAAAAATCAATCTACAACAATCAATTTATTATACATTAATAGCTCTTTGAGTTGTTATAAAAATTAATTTACTTAACTTAAATATTTTCCTTAACTCAAATAATCTATTCATGTCATTGATTATTATTAATTTCATTCCTTTACATAAAATCCCCAATTTTAAGTTTAGGACATAAAATAACTAAATTATAAATCTTCATCTTAAAAAATCTAAACCGATTAAAACTTCAAGAATACCCCCAATAATCCAAATAAATCATTTAACCTAAATTTAATAGGTTAAAAAGTCCAATATATAATTATTTATAGGCTGATTATATAGAAAATTCATTATAAAATCTTATACCAACTAAATAATAAAAATTTACTGATTAAAATTAACTATTAATCATTCTCTACATTCCTATAGTCATGTATTGACAAAACTCAAACTTGCCTAAAATTATAATCCTAAAATATTATCTAATCAACACAAAATTACTATCATAAGAAAGATAAATTATTTAGAAAATTTTTTATGAATGAAGTTTCGTGATTAGAAGTGATTTTAAATACTTTATTGATATCTAAAATTGTAAAAACTAGGACTTTACGACTCTTTTCCTCCAGAAATATTACTTCTTTTCAATGACAAAATGAAGGATGGGTGGGGGTTTATATAACCCCCTCTTCAGTGGTGTGACTTTTATTTTTTTATATAATAATAATGGGTAGTGGCACCGAAAGGTGCTACTCCCTTTTAGTTATTTTATTTTATTATTTTTTTTAATAATAATTTTTTAAAACATATTTTAACTATATCTTTCTTTTTTATTTATTCTAAAAGAAATTTCCTACTAAATTTATTTTTTATAAATAATTATCTCTAAATTATAATTATATCCTAAAACTCAAATCCAAAGTATGATGTTGTTTTCTTGGAACTTGAAATTATTTCACATCTCTAGAGAACAAAACACGCTAGTAGATGCTCTAGTAAAGGATAGAATTTCATAGACATCATATTTGAGTATGTCTCCAACTCATCTATCAACCTTAGCAGAACATGAGAATATGAGATTCAATCCCTATTTAGCTAATATGTTTTAGGATTTTAGGGTGACAACCCCTTCTTGTACAAAGAAAAAAGGTCACTCATCCTGCCTGACATATTTAAAAGTTAATCTAGATTCAAAATATAAGACATATTTTCTATGTTTGTCAATCTTTTTCTAATTCACCTTAATGATATTCCCTCAATAATAATTAAGTAAGAGAAAGAATTAGATAATTAAAAAAAGATGATTATAGTGTTTTAAAAAAATATGTCATATTAATTAATTTAACTAATTTTTTTAATATAATTAAATTATGTAAATATGACTAATTTATCACACGCTTAATGCATTTATATCACACACACATATATATTTATATATATGCAACATAATTGATGATGTTTTCATTATTTCATATGTATTTCATGTTAGTTATAGGCTTAGGCAACGAAGGATCTAACATTGAATAATTTTGTGTAAGGAGGCACATAGTGACAATTTGAAGCTATAAACAAAATTGAATTCAGTAGGAATTGAGGTTGTCTCTTTTTTCTCTCCCCCTCCTCTCAACTACTGGGTGGTGGGAGCTGTTCTCTAGTCATTGGGTGAACTTTTTTTATGGCATCTCCCTTCCCAGTTTTTGCCGGGGTGGAAATGTTCATATTTTGTGTTGATCTCCATCTATTTTCATGTTTCTTTGGGCTTTTTATAGTGTGTTAATTTTTTGCAACAATAAATTGAGTTGGGAGTTTATTTGGGAATTTTCTTTGACGAATCCAAAGCATATGTCATGGTCGAGACTGTGCGGTTTGTTGTGTAGTTGACGACTTCTTTATCTTTATCTTTTTTTATTGGTGTTTGTGGGTACTTTTCCTTACATGAGATCTTCTCATCGAATTTCTTCAACAACCAATTTGGTTGTTTTATTACCGATAAAAACGGTGGATCCTTTGGGATGGTTTGTCGAACAACCACTTCTTATAATGACTTTGTTATTGATGACGGCATTTTTCTACCCAAAGATTCTAGTGAATGGATTATGAAGTCGATAGGGTTTTTTTGATGTGGTGGTGGTTCCCTCTTACCTATTTTATGATTAGGTTATTTTTATGGTTCTTTGCATTGTTTATTTATGCTTTCTTTTTATTTTGAGCTTGTATTTCTTATTGGGTTAGTTTAATGAAATATATTTTATGGCAAAAAAAAATTCATGACTTCCCACTTACAGGGACTCTTATGCCATTAGGCTACAAAACTATTGACAACATTAAATGCTTCTTATGGCCCTTCCTCTTTGCATGTAGTTGCAAGACATCATATCATTTAATATACTACTTTCTCTTATCCTTAATATAAAATATATTTATTTAATTTGATTAGATTAAAAAAGTTAGTTGAGTTAGTTAATATGATATATATTTTCTAAAATATTATAGTCATCTTTCTCAATTCTGTCATCAGATCTCCTCCTTGATTATTGTTAACAGAGCATCAATAAGAAAAAAATATGAACAATTGAAAAATATTAAAATTATGTATTCTATTTAGGACCAATATCAACTTTGCAAACATATATTATATTAAGGACTAGATGGAGTACCTTTGATTCTTAATATAAAATCTATTTACATAATTTGATTAGATTAAGGAAGTTAGTTAATATGACATGTTTTTCTAAAAAACTTAATAATCTTCCTTAATTCCCCCTCCTCCTTAATTATTATTAAGGGAACATTAATAGGGGTAAATTAAGAAAAGATTGACCAACATTGTAAATAGGTATTATATTTTTGATAAAAATAAACTCCTCAAATATATCTTATATTAATGACAAAGACAATAATTGAATTTGAGCTGTTCAAGAATTTCAGCTAATCTAAAGTCCAGTGCATTTTAACTGCAAAGCCTCTCATCCCTTGTAGCTTTTCCTATCTATAAGCACATAACTTCAATGGTTTGAGTCCCTCTTCACAGGCAAATTTTCCACGACGGCATGGTTGTAATGACAACATGGATGTGATGGGGACAGTAACGGTATGTGTATGGCATTTGTGGTGATAAGTCTAATTTGACTAGGAAGAAGTGTGAATTTCTATAAGGACTTACCATCAAATAATAGGGGTGACCCCTTATCCAAAAAAAATATTATTATTATGTTGCTTTGGCGCCATCAGGCACCAAAGCAACGAGAATAGGAGGAGATGAGGTATTATAAATACCCCCTCTCATAAACACTTCACGCAGGTGAAGTGTTCGTGAAGAGAAGAGGATGTGAGGTCCTGATAGGAGTATTTTTAGTTATTTGAGGATCAATAAGGTACGTAAACTCTCTTCTAATCACAAAGTTTTTTTTATGAAAAATATTCTAAATAATTTTCTCTTTCCTATGATAGTGATTTTATGCTAGTTAGAGAATATTTTAGGGATATGATTTTAGGCAAGTTTTGAGTTTTGTCAATATAAAACTGTAGAAATATAGAAAATAATTAATAGTTAATTTTCACCGGTTTAGATTTATTATTTGGTTGTTATGTGATTTTATAATTAATTTCTTTTATAAATAGTATATAAATTAATCTCCATAGGACGTTTTTACCGATCAAAATTTGTTTAAATAATTTATTTGGATTATTGGAGGTATTATTGAGGTTTTAATCGGTTTATTTTGTTAGATCTGAGCTCTATGAAAAATATGAGTTAGGGTTTAATATTTAAATTAGAATTTGATATGATTTAATTATGTAAAGATTTGAGGAGTTGTTTAATAATTGGATTATACCCATATAAATTATGAAAAAGAGATTTAATTATTTAAAAAGTTGATATTGAGGATTTTGTAATTATATGTATGTTAAAGGATATTTAAGGATTTTAACGAGTGCTTTGGGTTTATGAGGAATGATCTATGATTAAGGATTTTAAAGGAAATTGGAATAATTGAGTATAATAGTTGTAGAGAAAATTGGGTTGTAGGAGTTAAATTATCTAAATTAATTATTTTATTATTATTTGTGGTTAATTGGTATCTACATTAATAATGTAGAGTTTTCTTGTGATCGGCGATTGCACGGGTTTTACTATCCAAATTAAGATTAAGTTTGGAATCGAGGTAACCGGGGTTAATTTATTTTGTATGCTTACTTTGGACTGTAAGGTGTTTTATAAACCTTACTCTGATCTATATTACTTGTATGTGTTTTGCAAAATGATATTTATGTCTGAATATGAATTTATTTCAGTGAAGCAGTGTATTTTCCAATTTACATATATAAGTGAAAATTATTATTAAATTGTTACTGTTGTGATTGATATGTTGTTTGAGATGGAATGTTGTATAAGAATTTAGAATTATCGTAATTGTTTTTTAAAGCTGTATTAATTTATTATTTTTATATTACGGGATATGTTGGGTTGTGTAGAAGAGATATGGTGAATTGTGTGTCCATCGGCTCTCTCAATCCTGACCCGGATTTGGAGTTAAGTGTTTTGGGCGGACACCTCCCTATTACGGTATATTGGTGGTAACATGGGAGGGGGGCAATATTCTTGATGTGACTAGCTAACCTTTGGCCGGGTATACTAGCACTGATAGGTTGTACCAGTCCAGAGGAGATAAGGAGGAGTAGGATGTATGAGTGGGGATGATTTTATTCATTGATTATATTATGTTAAATTTTGAATTATGAGAATATTATTATTATTATTATGTCAGTTAAACCTGCTTCTCTGACTTACAATCTTTTCCTGCATATTTTGTAAATTAATTTTGGTTACTGAGACTTTATGTCTCACCCCGTCATTATAAATAATTTTTCAGGCGAGACTTCTAATCTGGCTAGACGCCAAGGGAAGCAACCAGAGGCATAATGTTAAGAATCTTGTAGGCCTTTTTTGGTATTGGTGTTGTGTTAATTTCTATATTGTCATTATAGGGCCCTCATGTTTCTGGAATGCCACGTTATTTTTACTGTTAAGTAACTGTTTTAGGATAAATATTTAACTCTTGTTAGGCCTGAGGCCTTATGTTGCGTACTCTGATATTTTGATGGACCCACAACCACAGTTGTATTGGGAATTCTTTTGTGTGAATTTTTAAGACTTGTGGGTAATTGTGATGTGAGATCAGAATAATAAATATCTCTGTAATGAGTTTGTGCCCTAAACTTCAATATGTTTTGAGAGAGTTTGTGAGCGAGTTTGTGTCATAAACTCTGATATGTATTCGAAAAAAACTATCAATGATTTTGTATAATTGTATTGGATAATACTTGTTGTGAGAAATGGTTGTTTCATGAGCAGTATTACCTTCTAGACTTCAGGCAACAACAATGATTTGCAAATCCCAATGAGATGTTCAATTATTATCATTTAAGTTTAAGGACCACTATAGAAATGATGTTTGGAGTATGGAAGAATAGGTTTCAACTCTTCGGAGAAATGAAGTCATATAGCTTTGAAACACAAGTTCACATAATTTGTGCAGCAATGACTATACATAATCTTATCTGGAGAAATTCCCAAACAGATATGGATTTTGAAGAAGCTGAAAGAGGGAATATATGTGGTGAAGGTAATACGTGGTGAAGGTAATAATGATAAAGTTGATGTAGCATCCACATCAAATATCCATAGATTATCTTCAACACAAATGAATCATGTTCGTGACACAATCAGAGCCCAACTTATTAGGGGTAGATGATCCAATAATGATCCACTTCATGTATGCATTCTAATTGAAATATATATTTATTCATTTTTAATTAAGTACTTTAGTGTTTTTTTTCAATAATAATTGAAATTTTTTATTTTATCAAATTTTATTTAAATTTTTACACTTCAATTATCACAATATGTACAAATAATATACATATGTAGTATTCAATAAGGTTCATGCCATTTTCAGTCATTTTTCATTTAAACGGACTTTTCAAAGTCTAATCCAAACATGTTTAAGGTTAAAAAAAAAGTCACTTATGCTACCATTAATTCAAACATAAATCACATTTACAATCTGACTTTTATTTTATATGACTTTTGCAAAATTCAGATTGTAGAAAAAAAGTTTATTCTCTACCGCTAATCCAAACAGACACTTAATTGTGTCAGGTGCCTATAAAAAAATTGTTTATTGCTATATTTACTCTTTAACCCCTTATTTTAAATATACTCATACCATTTAGTGCCGAAGAGTTGAGTATAAAATACGTCTTTCCCATAGCTAGATGACTACGCTTACATCTCAATTAAGTATCTCGGAGGGAGGTTTTGAGCTGTGCAGATTTGCTTGCGAAAGATGCACATGACAATGGAGAGTAAGTTGTCACGACCTTGTTTGGCGTGACTGTGTTAGACCAATAAAAGACGGTCATTTGGTCTTGCCATTGGGTGATGAGAAGGCGACATTAGTGTTTAGACGTTGTTCTCCTTAGATGGGCTGAAGTCCATCTAAGGATTCAACTGGTCGGAGGCTGATGCCATCCCCCTGATGAGCCCATGGCAAGGTGAAACCAGTTGGCACCATATATGGTAAGACTGGTTGTTGAGGGAAGTGGTACACTCTGGATGCCACACGGGCGTTATAATTAAATCTTTGTTTGAAATAATGATAGGAGTCTTCAAGAATAACTTTTCAATAATGGTTTACGGTATACGAAATAAGTATGTAAGATGAGTGCTGTCTCAATTAATATGTATAAGCACTTTTGAGCTCTAAAAGTCATCCTAAACACAGCTTAAGTATGGATCATTTTATAGAAAATAAAATAATTATTAATCTAAAAAATCTATAAGTATTAAAAAGAGAGTATAAATTAATTATAAATAAAATAAAATTTATTGTCGGAGTAATTCTCCCTGAACTTGATTATAAACTATTATAACCCCCTCCCTCGTCTGGTAAGAAGCAGAGATCCATTGTTCTTCGTCGACGAACAAGCATTCCACGCTTGGTCGAGCTCGCCGCCGGACGCCGTCCGCCATTGTCAGCCCTGCGCGGTTGTTGTCGGGCAAGTATTGAAGAATGTTCGAATCCTAGGGCTTTGCCGACTCCCAAAATTCGGTGAGATTGATTTGCTCAATCTGGCTTTCAATTTATTCCCCGCGGCATCTGTTCCCTCCGTGGTTTTCAACCCTGTGCCGGACGCGGTCGCACCTTTTCTTTCTGTCTTTTAAAATTTTAATTTTAGTTTGGTTCTGAATCTGGTCGTGTAATCGCTTTTGAATAAAGATTGACTTTCTTTTCTTTTTTCAATTTTATTACTGGTTTTTGCTTCAACGGCGTGTAATCGGCTATTACACTTCTGCCTTCATCATTTTGATTACTAGTGACTCATATGCTTTGGATTGTTTCGTTGTGCAATGTTGGATTTGTTGTCTATTCGCATTCTGTTTATTAATCTCTCTATATTATAGAGAATCCTCAAGGTACTTGTGATGCGTGATTTGATGAATGACTTGCCTCGAGTTGTGTCTAACAATTTGGAAGTTTGAGTTTAAATAGTCATTCTTCAGTGGGTTGGAGAAGTTGCCTGATTCATTTGTCTTTCTAAGGCATCTTCGTCAAAGTGTCTGGAACAAAAATTAAAGGATATTATATCAATTATTCATATTTCAAAGATTTAAGTAGGGCCATCTGCCCCCACTAACATAGGTCCCATGTCTGTGTTCTTCTAATGAGCAAATTCCTTCTCCTTGTTTTAGTAAACTTTTCTGTTTTAAATTCAGCGGGATTTGTTTTTCTATAATACCATTTAAGGGTCAGAAATGAACTTTTAAATGACTACTCAGCCGAGCGGATTTTTAGTGGTGATTGCGCTGTTTTATTTGATATCCAAAATCAACATCAGTGATTGTCCCGCTTAATTCCCCCGCCATCCTAATTTATGATCCTGCACTATAACATAGTAATGGAAAAGCTGGATTTTATGATGGTGGAGACTAATCATGCTGCTGGATGTAAAAATGATGTTTATTGTTAATCTTTGCCATTGATGAGTTCAGTGGCAAAGACATTTTGTGTCAACTTTAAGGGCAAGGCATGAAAATGTTGTTTAACAATTTAACTCTCTGGGTTAAAGGTGACAGAGATGGTGGTGGAATTTGATTCATGCCAATTTTCCTTGAAATATGCATTCTGATGACAGTATTTTTTTGGCCCTAATCCTAGGCAACTTTATTACTCTAAAGTAGCATCGTTTCTGGTTACTCATCTGCTACTCCTTTTTTATAAAAAAAAATTAACGAAAGTATAAAAAATGATCAATATTATTAATGAAGGTATAGAAAAGATATTACAATATTTGTACTAGACTCTAATTACTTCTAGTCATACGTTACTGATTTGATTCGCCCATGTTTATATTTTCTTTTGGGTACTGGATTGTGGGAGAATCGTAGTGGATAAATGACTTAAAATAGAAGGTCATTCATGATGGCTGGAATATGATGGGCTTAAAAGTTATAATATGGCTACTGAACAGAAAATGTATAGTCTTGTGACTTTACATATTTACATGTAGTTTATCTTGGACTTGCATAAGTTTCCTAGGGGTCAACGATAAATCCAGACTCACTTGTGGAATGACTAGGCTCATCTTCCCATGTATATTCATGCATGGTTATGTGTGTTTATTGTTTATGTGCCGTACTGTTTTATTCAACCTTTATATGCTGGTTTATTGCTTCTTTGGGTTGTAGTTTATCCTTTGCATATTTTTTAACCGTATTTAAGTAGAATGATTATTTTTACAAATTCTTCATTAAAGTTAGTATTATGAGGAAGCTTTAATCGCATTTTATTGTTTATTTCTTTTTTTCAACCATATTCTTCCTAGTGATTCTTTTCATATAAACTTTTTGTTGGTATATGTCAGCCGGATCTATTTGTCAAAATGGGGCATTTAAAGTTGCAAACTCAAACTGCTATCAATGCAATAGAGGAGGAACCAAAAGGATGTGATGCTGGATTTCCTAACAGAACTGCTGTAGCATGCATGATCAATGCAGAAATTGGTGCTGTTTTGGCAGTCATGAGGAGAAATGTTAGATGGGGAGTCCATTATATGTCGGATGACAATCAGTTGGAGCACTCTCTTGTTCAGTCTTTGAAGACATTAAGGAGGCAAATCTTTATGTGGCGGAATCAGTGGCATGCCATCAACCCTGTCTCGTATCTCCATCCCTTTCTGGATGTAATTCGATCAGATGAAACTGGTGCTCCAATTACTGGTGTTGCCTTGTCATCTGTTTACAAGATATTAACCCTGGATGTGATTGATCAGAACACTGTCAATGTTGGGGATACCATGCACTTGGTGGTTGATGCTGTTACGAGTTGCAGATTTGAGGTGACTGATCCTGCATCAGAAGAAGTGGTATTAATGAAGATACTACAAGTTCTCCTAGCATGTGTCAAAAGCAAGGCATCAGTAATACTGAGTAACCATCATATATGCACCATAGTGAATACTTGTTTCCGTATAGTTCATCAAGCAGGAACCAAAGGTGAGTTGTTGCAGCGAATAGCACGCTACACAATGCATGAACTTGTTCGGTGTATTTTCTCTCATCTTCAAGATGTTGGCAACACAGACCATGCATTGCTAAATGGGAGCACTGCTTTGACTCAAGAGGTATCAAATTCATGGTACTTGGTCCCTTTTGGTTATAATGTTTACTACTTTCATATGCTTATTTTGTCAGCTTCTGCGGAGGCAAAATAACTGAGAGAATAACCAGGGGGTGGTTCTTATACATGCTATAACTGTTGATTTGTTATCATTTATTAGTCTTAGCTTACTAAATAATGAACCATTCAAGGGGAAATCTTCCTTGACTTCTTTAATTTTTACTTACTGTTTTGACCAATATCTTCTTGCCTTACTGTTAATGATATTTTTGTTGTTTACTTTGAAATATTATTCTCACAAAACTTGACATCACTAAAGTGAATTTAGACCTCCCCTTTCCAACTTCTTTTCTCCCTCCTCCAATGGAAGGAAAGAATCTCCACTAGCTGTATATTCATAATTGAAATTTAGGGGTTGTGCTTCTCTTTGTGGATTATTACAAATATTGTAAAGGCTATAAGAGTTTTGAATAATTCTTTGATACATTCATAGACGAGTTTCCACCAGATATATATACAAGTAGGGCGCTAATAACAATCTCCTATTATCTAGGGATACCAATCTGGTATCCTTTTAAATTTTGAAATACACTAGATCCTATAATCTAGCTAAATGCAATATCTAATTTATTTAATTATTTCCCTAAAATCCTGCCCAATATTTCAGACCCTAATTTTTATCGGGATTTCCAACATTTCCCCTCAAGTTGGACGATAGATATTAATCATGTCCAACTTGCGAACCAAGTATTCAAACTTGTCTTTAGCTAGGTCGTTTTTCAGTATGTCGGCTGTTTGATCCTTGGATGGGACGTATTTTAATCTGATAATTCCACTGTCGATCTTTTCTCTAATGAAGTGTCAGTCTATTTCAACATGTTTAGTCTGGTCATGTTGTACTGGGTTGTGTGAGATGTTTATGGCAGCCATGTTGTCTGAGTGGAGTTTGATTGGAAGGTTTACACTCATCTTAAGTTCTTCAAGGACTCGTTTTATCCATATACCCTCGCAAATTCCAAGTGCTATGGCCTGAAATTAAGCTTCTGCACTACTTCTTGCCACTAAACTTTGTTTCTTGCTTCTCCAAGTGATTAAGTTGCCCCAAACATATGAGCAGTAGCCAGAGGTTGACTTTCTGTCCTCTTGATCACCTGCCCAATCGACATCAGTGAACATTTCTACGTTTCTCTGATCAGATTTCTTGAAAAGGAGTCCCTTCCCTGGAGAGCCTTTTAAGTACCTGAGTATCCGGTATACCTCATTTAAGTGCTTCTGTTTGGGATCATGAGAGTGTTGACTAACTACACTATCTGTGTGTGAAAGGTAAATTAGTTTCCCCACCATACATTGATATCTTCCGATGTCAATCGGCTTTCCCAGATCCTCTTCATCTTCAATTTTATCTGCTTGGATTGGGGTATCACTCGGTTTGCAACCCAGCATGCCTGTTTCTTTCAAGAGATCTAAGATGTATTTTCTTTGTGAGATGTAGATGCCTTTTTTTGACCTGGCTACTTCCATCCTAAGGAAATATTTCATTTCTCCGAGATCCTTGACCTGGAATTCCCGATTCAGTGCACTCTTGATTTTTGTAATTTCACCCTTATCATCCCCTGTTAGCATGATATCATCTATATAGATTGCTAGGATAGTTATTTTCCCATGGCTATGTTTGAAAAACATTGTGTGTGATCACTTTGTCCCTGTAAATACCCTTATTTCTTCAATACTTTAGTAAACTTGTCAAACCATGCCCGAGGTGATTGTTTCAATCCATAGAGTGATTTCTTGAGTTTACATACCTGATGATGCCTTCTGTCTTGGGAAACCAGGAGGGGGTTTCATGCACACCTCCTCTTTCAATTCTCCGTTAAGGAAAGCATTCTTAGGCTATGTTTGGTACAAAGCACTAGGGGTAGGGATTGGGATTGGACCGGGGATTAGGTGAGAATATATCGTTTGGTATGAGGGACTACGGATAACCAGGGATTGAGAGTATCACGAAAGTGGGATTGCTGCAAAGCCACCTCCCCCTGGTATTGCATTTTCAATCCCAGGGATTGCAAATATCAGAGACAAAAATATCCTTATTTATAATATTTTTTTTGACATAAATGCCCTCTATCAATTTTAACCTGAATCCCGAGACTTTGTTTTTTGTTATTTTTTTAATAATAAAGATATTTTAGCCTTTTCATAATTTATGGAGGATTATAAAATAAAATTAATTCAAGTATTCCATATAAATATCACTGCATACAAAACGTAATTTTAATCCCTCAGTCCCATTTCCAATACCAGTCCTAATCCCAATCCATCAAAATCCGGTGCCTTGTACCAAACAAGGCCTTAATGTCTAGTTGGTGTAGGCACTAGTCTAGGTTGACTGCTAAGGACAATAGAATTCTGATGGTGTTTAATTTTGCTACCGGGTCAAAAGTTTCAGTATAATCCATACTATAGACTTGAGAGAATCCTTTTGCTACGAGTCTTGCTTTTTATTTGTCCAAACTCCTATAAGCTCTGTATTTTGGGGTAAATACCCATTTGCAGCCAACTGGTTTTTTCCTTCGGGCAGGTCTACAAATTCCCAAGTTTCATTTCTTTCAAGTGCATCCATTTCAATGAGGACAGCTTTCTTCCATTCTGGATTGTCCATTGCTTCGCTTATGTTGTTTGGTATTTTAATACCATCCAATTGTGTGGCAAAAGCATGATACTTAGAGGACAGGGCTTGATAAGAGAAACTTTTCTATGGGATGCCTTGTATAGGCTTTGGGCTGTTTTCTTACAGCAATTGGCAGATCAAGATCAACATTGCTCTCCACAACTTGCAGATTATTTTCTTCACCATGTTCTTCCTTTGGACCTATCATCGGATCCAACTCATGGCGTGTGCTATGAACTTGAGGAGCCTTACCTGTTTTTTGTTGTCTCCGAGTGTAGGTCTGTTTCCATTTGTTATTGTTATCTGCCTCTTTTCCTTTGTCTCCCCCTGAGTTAGTTCCTTCCTCATCGTTAGACACAGGTTCCTCTATGGTTTCCAAGGGTGACTCAAGATATGTGTTGGGAATGAATATGTGGTCTAAATTAGGATGGGATTCATTTGTATTTTCAAGCCAGTTCTGAAGTTCACTCCAGTTCTCCCCCTAAATTGAAGCCTTGGGATAGAATGGTTTAGTTTCATGAAAAGTGACATCACAAGATATGAAGAGGTGTCTAGTAGAGGGTTCGTAGCATTTGTACCCTTTTTGGGATGTTGAATATCCTAGGAAGATGCAGCGAACAGATCTAGGGTCGAGTTTGGAAGAATGGTGTTGATGGACATAGGTGGTACAACCAAAGATTCGAAGTGGTAGGGTGTTTTCGAGGTAGGGTAGATTGTAGTGAGAGTACAAGACTTGTAGAGGTGTCTTAAAGGATAGTGGTTTGCTAGGCGGATGATTGATGAGGAAAACAGCGGTAAGGATAGCATCACCTCAATGATATTGAGGAACATTGGAGGTAAGCATTAAAGCTCTTGCGGTGTCTAAGATGTAGCGGTTTTTTCGTTCAGCGATGCCATTTTGCTGGGGGCTATAGGGACATGAGGTTTTGTGAACCATGTCGTGGGCCTTTAGGAAGGTGGAAAGGGTATTGTTAAGACACTCAATGCCATTATCAGAGTGCAAAAGTTGAATATTGGTTTGAAATTGTGTTTGAATCATATGATAGAAGTCAATGAAGGTTTGAGGGACCTCCGATTTATCTTTTAAGAGGAATACCCAACTGACTCTAGTATGATCATCAATAAACGTAACAAACCATTTTGAGTTAGTACGATTTGGGACACGTGAGGGACCCCATATGTCACTATGAATGGTAATGAATGGTTGAGAGGCATGATAAGGATTGCTCGAAAAAGTGGTACGATGATGTTTTGCAAGTGCACATGTATCACAAAAAAATTGAGAATGGTCTTTATTCGAACAAAGTGATGGAAATAATTTAGACATGTAATCAAGATTCGAGTGTTCGAAACGCCTATGCCACCACAACTCCAAAGTACTAGTCTTCGGGAGAGACCTTATTGCAGAATTTGGCATCCGGAATGTCACGGTCATTCAGGTAATAGAGGCCACTAAGTTCATTCGCAACGCCAATCGTTGTCTCAGTGAGTAGATCCTAAAGAAGACAATGGGTGGAAAAGAAATCAGCATGACATTTTTCATCACGGGATAACTTATTTACAGATAATAGATTGCACTTTAATTTGGAACATAAAGGACTTCTGAAGAGTGAGAGTAGGGGAGACTTTGGCACTTCCAAACCTAGCAACACTTGTTTCTGAGGCATCAGCAATCTTTACTGTCATCTTGAGTGTAATTGGTGTGAAGGTTGTGAATAAGGACATATCATCATACATATGGTCTGATGCCCCGGAGTCTACAATCCAACACTCGCCTTTACTCATTTGCTTAATAGTAGAGAGAGCTTGAGAGAAGTTACCTTGTGTTACCACAGTAGCAGTAGGTTGACGATGAGAGGATTGAAGTGAGGAGAGTAATTCAATAATTTGGTCAAATTTGTCACCTTGTGGGAGGGCTGGTGTAACATCATAGTTATTGTCTGTAGACGCTTCTGCAGTGTAACCATGGCCACGGTGCTTTTTTGGCTTCCAATCGGCTGGCTTACCATGAATTTCCCAGCAGGTGTCTCTGGTGTGGCAATGATCACAGGTCGGTCGAGGTTTGGTGCCAAGCCTTGTTTCTGAGGTCCTGGCAGCAAGTGCAGAAGGCTTTGGTGTAGCTATGTGGGTCCCCATAGGTTTCAGCATGACCTTCTTTCTTGAGTCTTCATTTTGGAGGATGGTAGTTGCTTCTCTGACTGATGGTAGAGGTTTTTGGCTTAAAATTCTGCCCCTGATATCATCAAGGGATGAGTTTAATCCTACCGATAATTCAAATAGGCGTTCTTTCTTGACCCTCTTGGCGTGGGCAACATCGTGAGAGGCACAGCAGGGATTATCATCATGAAGATCAAGTTCTTTCCATAAGGAGCTTTTTGCAAGATAGTAATCGCTGAGTGGGAGAGGACCTTGTTTTAAATCCCATACCTTTGATTTAAGGTCGAAAATATGTGATTCATTGCCACCGTCACTGTAGGCTTCTCGAATTGTGTCCCATATTTCTCTAGCAGTGGAACATAAAATACTGTTTGATGATTGGTGCCATCGAATTTACCATCCACGAACACACCATAGCGTTGTTGGCCTGCCACTGCAGCGTCGCTTTCTCATCTGTCTCTGATGGTTGTGGTGTTGCGCCGGTGATATGGCCAAGCTTTCAAGGCGAACATGAATGACTGTGCCCATTCTCAGTAGTTGTCACCGTGCAATTTTTCAGAGACAATTGAAATTGCCGATCCTTCAACTCCTACTGGAACGAGTTGCGTTGTTGGTCTCACGGAAGAATCCCTTGTCGTCATGGAACTTTATGACCCAGACCGAGGAATTTCCATTTTGATGTTGGGTTGCTCGAAGAAGATGAATTTGTTCTGACCTGTGAGAGATGTTGACAAATGCGTTCTGACCCGTGGGAAACGTCGACAGGTTGAGTGGAAATGACAACTCTGCACAAGGGAGCCGAGAACCGTAAAAAATCTGATTAGAGTCTGGAATTTGATCAGCGTCAGGAATCTAGCAAGGGACGATCACGAGCAGTGAAGTCGACCACGAACAAGGACCTTGGTAGCGTCGAGAGGGGATCAGAAAAAATTGCTCTTAATACCTTGAATTCTCTCTGATACCATAAAGGCTATAAGAGTTTTGAACAATTCTCTGATATATTCATAGACGAGTTTCCACCAGATATATATACAAGTAGGGCGCTAATAACAATCTCCTATTATCTAGGGATATCAATCTGGTATCCTTTTAAATTTTGAAATACACTAGATCCTATAATCTAGCTAAATGCAATATCTAATTTATTTAATTATTTCCCGAAAATCCTGCCCAATATTTCAGACCCTAATTTTTATCGGGATTTCCAACATATTGACATGTAGAAATTTGCATACTTAATAAAGAGAATGTGCCGGTTATTCTGCTGAAATAAAAAAGTTTTCTCAGTGCAAAAACTTAATTGAGGGTTAGGACATACATAAATGTGAACATTGTTTTGATATATTTTGCAGACTAGGCAATTGAGTAATGGGAACTTTAATTCTGCAAATGATAGTCAATCATTATCTGCCTGCATTACTTCCAACGTTGCAACTGTGGTTTCTACAACAACAGTGGATGGAAACCCAATTATTGCCAGTGGTGGCAAGGAGACTGTTCCACATGAATTGCATCTAATGTCTGAGCCATATGGGGTTCCCTGCATGGTGGAGATATTTCACTTCTTGTGTTCATTGTTAAATGTTGTTGAGCATATGGGAATGAGTCCTAGATCAAACACAATTGCATTTGATGAGGATGTGCCACTTTTTGCCTTAACTTTGGTAAATTCAGCTATAGAATTGGGAGGGCATTCCTTTCGTCATCATCCCAAGTTGCTGAGCCTAATTCAGGACGAGTTATTTCGTAATCTTATGCAATTTGGTTTGTCAATGAGTCCCTTGGTACTGTCAATGGTTTGCAGCATTGTTCTCAACCTGTATCACCATCTTCGTACTGAACTCAAATTACAACTAGAAGCCTTCTTTTCTTGTGTCATTTTAAGGCTTGCGCAAAGTAGATATGGAGCTTCATATCAGCAGCAGGAAGTTGTCATGGAGGCCCTTGTTGACTTCTGCAGGCAAAAATCATTCATGATGGAGATGTATGCTAACTTTGACTGTGACATAACTTGCAGTAATGTCTTTGAAGATATAGCGAATTTGTTGTCTAAAAGTGCATTTCCTGTGAACACTCCATTATCTTCCATGCATATTCTTGCTTTGGACGGTCTTATTGCTGTAATGCAGGGAATGGCCGAAAGAATAGGCATTGGGTCTATTAGTTTAGAAAATTCTCAGTTGAGTCTTAAAGAGTACACTCCATTCTGGACAGAAAAGTTTGACAATTTCAGTGATCCTAATCATTGGGTTTCTTTTGTCCGCCGAAGAAAGTACTTAAAGAGAAAATTGATGATAGGAGCTGACCACTTTAATCGGGATCCTAAGAAAGGTTTGGAGTTTCTCCAGGGAACAAAGCTTTTGCCTGACAAACTCGATCCTCAAAGTGTTGCATGCTTTTTCAGATACACTACTGGGTTGGACAAGAATCTCATTGGTGATTTTCTGGGAAATCATGATGAATTCTGTGTTCAGGTTCTTCATGAATTTGCTAGAACATTCGATTTTGAAGACATGACTTTAGACAATGCCCTGCGTCTATTTTTGGAAACTTTCAGACTGCCTGGAGAATCACAGAAAATACAAAGAGTTCTCGAAGCTTTCTCTGAGAGATATTATGAGCAGTCACCACATATCCTTGCTAACAAGGATGCTGCTCTTTTATTATCATATTCAATCATTATGCTCAATACAGATCAACACAATGTACAAGTAAAAAAGAAGATGACAGAAGAGGATTTTGTCCGGAATAATAGGAGAATAAATGGTGGCAATGATCTACCCCGAGAATTCCTATCGGACCTTTACCATTCAATTTGTAAGAATGAGATTCGCACAACCCCTGAACAAGGTGTTGGATTTCCTGAAATGACCCCAAGCCGTTGGATTTATCTAATGCAGAAGTCAAGGAAAACTGCCCCATTCATTATGTCTGATTCAAGATCATATCTTGATCATGATATGTTTGCTATATTATCTGGCCCAACAATTGCTGCCCTCTCTGTGGTATTTGATAATTCTGAGCATGAAGATGTGTACCAGACATGTATGGATGGATTCTTAATTGTTGCCAAGATTTCAGCTTACTATCATCTTGACAATGTACTGGATGATCTGGTTGTGTCTCTCTGCAAGTTCATTACTATCCTGGATCCATCATTGGATGATGAACCAGTCGTGGCCTTTGGAGATGACGTTAAAGCAAGAATGGCAACTGAGACAGTTTTTACCATTGCAAACAGGTATGGTGATTTTATTCGTATTGGATGGCGAAATATTCTTGATTGCATCTTACGGTTGCACAAGTTGGGCCTTCTTCCTGCATGTATGGCCAGTGATGCAGCGGAGGAGCTTTCTGCAGAAATGGGGCATGCAAAGCCTAATGCAAATTCTTTATTGTCAACTCATCTGCCATCTAGTACACCAAAGAGATCCTCAGGATTGATGAGCAGGTTTAGTCAACTGTTATATCTTGGGGCTGAAGATCCGAAGTCAGAACCAACTGAAGAGCAACTTATTGCTCATCAGCACAGCCTAGAGACAATCCAGAAATGTCACATAGACAGCATATTTACTGAGAGTAAATTTCTACACGCCGAATCTCTGTTGCAACTCACTAAAGCTCTCATTGGTGCTGCAGGGCGACCTCAGAAAGGGAACAGCATATCTGAGGATGAAGATACTGCGGTTTTCTGCCTGGATTTATTGGTTGCTATTACTCTGAATAACAGGGATAGAATTGGACTTCTTTGGCAGGGTGTTTATGAGCACATATCAACCATTGTACAGTCAAGCGTGATGCCTTGTGCACTGGTTGAGAAGGCAGTTTTCGGGCTTTTAAGGATTTGCCAACGATTGCTTCCATACAAAGAGAATATTGCAGATGAACTCCTGAGGTCATTGCAACTTGTTTTGAAGCTTGATGCTCGGGTTGCTGATGCCTACTGTGAGCAGATTACACAGGAAGTTGGTCGCCTTGTGAAGTCAAATGCTTCTCATATCAGATCTCAGTTAGGATGGCGTACAATTGCATCACTACTATCCATCACAGCCAGGCATCCAGAGGCATCTGAGGATGGGTTTGATGCATTATTGTTCATAATGTCTGATGGATCCCATTTGCTACCTGCTAATTATGTTCTTTGTGTAGATGCTGCCAGGCAGTTTGCTGAATCACGTGTTGGGCAGTGTGAGAGATCTATACAGGCTCTTGATCTTATGTCAGCTTCTGTCAGTTGTTTAGCAAAGTGGACCAGTGACGCTAAACAAGCAATGGAGGAAGAGCAAGTTTCAAAGATGTTGCAGGATATTGGGGACATGTGGCTGAGGCTAGTACAGGGACTGAAAAAGTTATGTTTAGAGCAGAGAGAGGAGGTTAGGAATCATGCTTTGTTTTCTCTGCAGAAGTGCTTGGGTGGAGCTGTTGACATTGATCTTACTCATGGTTTGTGGTTACAGTGTTTTGATGTAGTGATCTTCCCTGTTCTTGATGACCTGCTTGAAATTGCACAGGCACAGTCCCGAAAGGACTACAGGAACATGGAAGGCACGCTTATCCTTGCCTTGAAGCTATTGTCTAAGGTTTTCCTTCAGTTATTTCAAGATTTATTCCAATCAACAGCCTTCACCAAGCTGTGGTTGGCTGTACTTGGTCGAATGGACAAATATATGAAGGTAAAAATTAGGGGAAGGAGAAGCGAGAAGCTTCAAGAACTTGTGCCTGAGCTTCTCAAAAATACTCTGCTTGTTATGAAATCAGGGGGCATACTAGTGCAGAACAGCGTCTTGAGTGGTAATAGTTTGTGGGAATTGACATGGCAGCATGTAAATAATATTGTTCCAACTTTACAGTCTGAGGTGTTCCCTGAGCAGGATTCAGAGCATTTGCAGCACAAAAAGGGTGAAACTGCTGGAGATTTGAGGCCTGGTGAAAATGTTTCTGTGCCTTCAAAAGAAACTGCTGGCCAAGATGGTGCCAGTATTGGTTAATTATTGTTGCAGTGCTGCGGTTACTTGAATTTGATCTTGCTATATGTTCCTATAAACCCACGATCTCAGTCCTCCATGGTTTTCTTTTTGGACGTTGTCTGGGTTCCAGATTAACCATGCAAAATATGATTAGATCAGGCTTCTGGTTAGAGTTCGGTATTGCTGAATCTCGTGTTGATTATGCAGAATGCGATAGAACAGAATTGTTGGTAGTGTTGGTTTGTTGAATCTCATGATGCTGTCTTTGGTATTCTCTCTTGCTCTTATTTGCCCCAGGATGCTAGATACTGGTGTAATTTTTGATGGAGATATATATGTTATAGCTTGAGAACCATTAGAGTGCTCACTCGTAGTAAGGTGCTTATAGAGGCCCCCCTCTTCTGCCAATGGCTCTGCCCTGGGCCAGTGAACTGGAAGTTTATAGAATTATTCTCTTTGCTAAATTGTACAGAACTTGAATTTGTTCTCTTTAGATGCGAGATGTATTTTAAACGGTATGATGCAAACGGCAAATGTATGCAAAGCATCACAAGTATATATTTGAGTGCCCAAGGACTTGCAGATTTCTTTCATTTGATTTTCTTCCTTTGAGCTTCACAATGATATCTCTAAAGGTGGTTCAACTATCAGCATGGATCTCCCTTGATGCAAAAATATCGAAAGGAGATAAAAGAAAACGAATGAATTATAATGAGAACAAATGAATTGGTTGTAGATTTTGATGTTTTTATGTCATTCTCTCTGATTGCGTAATTATGTAATTTGAGAGTTGAATTAACGTACTTATACTTCGATATTTAGCCCATGCAGTTTCTTTTTTGCCCACAAAGCCCTTGCAGTTTCATCATTACTAAAAGAAAAGGAATGAATTATAGAGAGAACAATTATGTTAGATGCATATTTTTATGTTTTTATGTCATTCTTTCTCTGATTGCATAATTATGTAATTTGTGAGGGAATGTTTGAAGCAGTAAATCAGGAAGCGGCTATTCGAACCGGCAGAAAATTGGTAAAACGGTGAATCCTGGGCGCTGGTCAATCTTCTATTTTTGTTGTTGACAAATTTAAAATACGTTTCCAAACTATATTTTATACATATCTTTACATTATACTCCCGTCATTTCTTAATATGAGACATATTTGGAGGTTAATCTCAATTCTAAATACTCCTCTGTTTTTTAATATAAGATATATTTAGGGGTTGATTTCAATCCTAAATACTCCTCCGGTCCTTAATATAAGACATATTTGGGGGTTGGTCTCAATCCTAAATACTTCTTCGGCCCTTAATATAAGACATATTTGAAGAGTTGATCTTAATAAAAAATATAAGACATAATTTTCATATTTGTTAATTTTTTTTTCCTAATTTACCCCTATTCATACTACCTGACCTCAACAATAATTAAGGAGAGATAATAATGAAATTAAGGAAGATGACTAGGATATTTTAGAAAATATGTCATATTAACTAACTAAACAAACTTCTTTAATCTAATCAAATTGAATAAATATATCTTATATTAAGGATCGGAGGAGTATAAGAGATTTTTTGTATTTGTCAATCGTTTCCTAATTTACCCCTATTAATGTTGCTTCAATAATAATAATCAAGGAGGAGGGAAAAAGTGAATTAAGGAAAATGATTAGGGTATTTTAGAAAATACATGTCATATTAATTATCTTAATTAAATTTCCTAATTTAATCAAATTGGGCCAATATGACTTATATTAAAAATCGGAAAGAAATATTTAGGGAAAATTATTTTACAAGTACCTATATTTTCCCTCAATTTTAAAATTTGATGTCTGTGTTTCTCTCTCTCTCTTAATTAAATATTTTAATTTTTTTCAATTAGCATCGTGAACTCCTATACAGGGCAGTAAATGCTAACATAACAATGTCACTTGTAGCAAAAGTGAAAAGTACATTGACACAAGTAAGGGGTGTTTAAAGTATCCTGGTCTTAATTGTCTCGGTCCGGTCTCAAATATTTTATTTCGGGAATTTCTCGTCCCGGTCGAGATCATGACCGAGACAACCGGGACCGGGACTAGGATCACCCTTGAGATCTCAGTCTTAGTCCTGATCCCGTTTTTTATTTTTTATCTTATAAATTAAGTTATCTTTGTTTTTTTTTTCATAAATTAAGTTATTATTTGATAAAATATATATCACATCTTTAGTTTGAGTAAAACCGTATATATCGTTATACTAATTCTAATTATATAATGTATAAGGATAACAACGAAGATGATGATGGTGATCATAATAATAATAAAATATTATTCTTCAATTTTAGATCAATTTGTGTGATTATTATAGCTTTGTTAGGCGTTAAATAATCATTTTAAACACTAGATTATGAAAAATTAAATTAATATAATAATATATTTTAAATTAATTTTTTTTAAAAAAACCAAGATTTTCCGATTTAGTCCGGGACCGAGATCAAACTAGGACCAGGATGAAAATTACATCCCGGCCAAAAATCGGGACTGAGAAGGCAAGAACCGAGATTGGGGGATCCCAGTCCTAGCCCGGATTTTAAACACCCCTACACAAGAGTAGAAAAATAAAAATTGAGAGAGTATATGTACGTGTAAAATAATCGTAATTATAAAGAAAAAATCATGTAAATGTGCAAGAAATATGTATATATTATAAAGCTATAAATTTTAAAATAATTATAGACATTATATGAATGTTACATCTCATAATTTTTTTTTCTTTTTTAAAGTAAAAATATCTATTAAGTTCTTAAATTGTATTTTTAAAGATCAATAACAACATTCTTGCTAAATTGAAGAGAAGTGGAGCCTCTTGCCTTCTTGTTTTCCAATTTTGATATACTAATAAAATGATATTTATAAAAAAAAATTCAAACTCATCCCATAAATTTAATTTTATAAGATATTTAAAAAAAACTTTAATAATATATAGTAATGAAAGCAATATTTATCAATACTCTACTTCATAGTTATTTTCTAAAGCATGTTACTTTTTTATAATTTATAATTCTAAAATTAGAGCTATTTTGATCTCTTGTTATTTTAAACTTTTGTTCCACTATTCAAATACACATGCTAAGCAAATTTTTATAACCATATTTGATTAATTATTTTACATATTAAGAATATTTTTATAACTCATTTCTTTCCTTATTTTTTTAGAAAAATTAATTATTTAATCTTTATAATTTTAATAAATTTATAACTCAGTTATTAAATTTAACTTCTTACAACTTGGTCTCTAAAATTTAGTTCGTTTTATGCTTTCCTTGTTGTTAGTGAGTCAAAAAGGGAGGTGTGATGTGTCACAAAAGGTGTTAAAATTCAGTCCAATGATGTCTACGTGGCATCCTTCTCAGGATTTGCTCCAAGTCTACCCGTTTGGTAGACTAATATGTTTTGATAGATATACATGAAAATGAAGTTTAAAAATATTTTAGTATCTAAATGAAATTTAGATATTATTTATATTTAATATTTATTTTTAAAATATAAAATTATTAATATGCCATTAAAAAACACACCTGCTAGACCCTCAAATATGCCAACCAGCGTTGACCACCGTCAGTAGTTACGGACCTTTGCTGGCAAACTATCAGCCTCATATTCGTTGGCTGGGTCAATGAATAGATCGAAGGAAAAGGAAGCTGGGTTGGGTTGCATATAATCGAAAGTGGATAGACTGTGAAGACCCGAAGAGCACTCTGTTGCTGAGGACCGAAAGAGGTGGCCTCCGTCTTCAGGCTACCAGACTAAAGGTGGCTCTTCGTCGATGATGAGTTCAGAGTCGAGGTTGGAGAAGACGGAGGCCATCGTCATGCTTCAACACGAAGACCAAGAGGATAAGCTGCCTTCGACCTTCAGCCACCGTTCTAGATCCATGTTTCAGATCTGCGTGGGGAAGAAGACGAAGCACATGAACCTAGCTTGTGGTGGCCGTTGGAGTGCACAAGGGGTAAAGCTGGCGGCAAGGTGAGTTGGAAAAGAACAACAAGAACCTTGAAACATAAAATTGGAAGTTGCCGGTGGTAATGGGTTGAAGGATATGAAGAGAGGGGCAAAAGGAGATGTGATGGAAGCCAGTTGGCCTCAATCCTGGAAATTAATTCCATGTGTCTTCAATGTACTTAACTTATGTTTGGAACAGTGATTAGAAATTTTATAAATGTTTTTTAATCATAATTCATATAATATGATATAATTTTTACTGTTTATAAGATAATTTTTATAATTTATAAAATAAATATATAAAAAAATTTTATTTTAATTTATATAAATCAGGTTTATAAAATCTATAAACGATTCCATACAGAGTCTAAATTCCATTTTATTTTGGCCAATTCTAACCTACCAAAGGAGGTAAGAGAAACACACAAAAAAGTCTGATAAAAAAGGAAAAATGGAAGTCTGCGGACTTGGCTCACTCGCCGGCGATTTTCGAGCTGTCAAGCCAACCCTGAACCCCACCAACATCCGCCCCTCTGAGCCCCTTGCGTTTCTCTTTTAGAAGAGGAGCTCTAGTCACTGCTCTACTTGGGATTGCTTTTCAACCTTGGAGGCTTCTCTCTAGTCGAGTGATGGTGGATTTTAATGTGATTTTTTTGTCTTCCTTTCCTACCTCCTCTCCTAGAATCTCACGAGTTCTTCATTATTAGTTTGTTTTCTTCCCCCACCCCTGTAAAGACAAGGTCGAAATCATACTTGACACCAATAATCGACCTTGCCACTTACTTCCTGCTCCCATACTGTTCACCCTTGTCTCTGGGTTCACACTTCGGATCCTTTTTTATTCAAACTTTTTTGTGTCTCTCAGACTCGGAGCAAATGCGGGGAAGGATGACTGTGACACGTCAGCGCCTTCCATTTTCACTCACTGATGGTAAGGACCGAATCATAAAACGAATTAAACTATGGAGACTGAGTTTTGAATAGTCAAATTATATCATAAGAGGATTAAGTTACAAATTTATTAAAATTATAAGGATTAAATAAATAATTTTTTATTTTTTTCCCCCTTTTGCGTTATCATTCTCTTCCTAAGGTCTGTTTAGTTAAACACAAGGGAAGGGAGGGGAGGAATTTTTATATTATCTCGTTTGGAGTGATGAGATGAGAGGGGGGATTTTAATATTAACTTGTTTGATTTGGGAGGGGAGGGAAAATATTTTAATTTGGATAATTTTACCATTTTATTTAAATTTTTAAAAATTATGTACAATATTTAATAAAATATATTATAAATATAAAATTATAATTTAATAATTATAAAAATTAAATAAATATAACTATAGTATACTAATAAATATTTAAAATTATATTACATAGTTTTACTTATCATATATATATATATATATATATATATAAATGGTCAAAGACATTTTTGTTCAATCAAAAAAAAATTTAACCTCCCCTCCCCTCCCCTTCATCTTATCAATCAAGGAGACCCCTCCCCTCCCCTCAAACCAAACAGTCCTGACAGAAGTATTTAAACATACTAAACAGGCCTGAGTGCTCTTGCCCGTCCTTAGTCCATGTAAAAATAATGCATAATCTGTAACATTTGCTAATGAATAAAGTATGAAAATAAATAACGAATAGTTTGTTGGTTAGAAGGCAAATTCTCGAGTTACAGGCGTTCAAAGTTATATATATATAGCATCATGAGACTCTTTATTTTACAAAATAGTGCAGACGCAATGATTATTTTGAGCATTAATTATTAGTATTTACATGGAAGAAAAGACCTACAAGACTGAGCTTACAAAAATATACTTACTATGCCTCCCGGAAAAAAGTAGAGGATCCCTAGAAACTAATTATCTCTCGAGGTCTACACTTCCTTATCCTGATACTGATACCCCCATCCTTTATGCTTCCACCATCCATAATTTGACAGCACTGCCTTCTTGGAGCCTGTTTCAATACAGCAAAAACAGTATCATTAGTTTAGAAGCCTTGTATAAACTAAAAACATGTGAAGAGTTTAATAGTCAAACCAATATATTATTAACAGCATTATGAATAACTTGGTCATGATTTACATATGGAAGTGATGGAGATTGAAGGGCGTGTTTGTTGTGTGTGAGTGAAAGAGAGAGAGAGAGAGATACATTCCAATATTCTGGGTCCAGCTTCAAGGCAGAAACTCTGATCCTCTGAGCTTCCACATTATCTGTATTTGGGTTCAAGCACTTGCGATCCTTGTCTACAAATCTCTTGTAGCTAGTGAAACTCCCACTTCTACCAACCTCTTCAATCTGATCCAGGAAATATCTAACTGGCTCTTGGCATGGGTTGGAGCTCATAGGTCGAGTGTTGAAAGTGAAGGGACCCTCACTCCAACTTCGCCATGTCCGAAATGTCCGTAATGGCGTCTGCAAATCCTTAGGCGTCAACAATGTTGGGTAAATTTGTACCGAGTAACCCCAGGAAATGGATATTGACCATTTTCGTTCATGATCATAGCAAAAGCTTTGCTGGAGTATCCGAGCCGGGTCAACACGGTATGCCCGAAGGAGGTTCTCCAATGAATCTCTGTGAGTCTGGTTGGGAAACAATGGACCTAAGTAGTCAAGGTGGTGGAGAGACACTAGTGGTGCCATTGGGTGTGCTGCTAAAAGGCCATATGGATCCCCTCTTATGTCGAGCTGAAAGGAAAAGGATGAGGCCACAAAATTAGTTTCTTGTAGATGCACGAGCAGCAACGAAAATGATATTTCGATACCTATTTCCCAAGTAACATGGAATGAAGGCAAGAAAAATTAGACACTATTTCAAAGGCTCCATATCCTTCAAGAACTTTTAACATCGTCCGGGTATAGCTAAAATTAGTAAGAATGAAAAGAAGATGCATTGTCCTGGACCTAGCTGTCAGGTATACATAGTGAACACGAATGTACTATTTCGGTATATGAAAATTAAAAGCCGACTTTTCTGCCACAAGTTCTTGGTCAGTATAAATCAGGACCACCAACCTACAGGGACAAAGATTAAACAAATATGTCCTTGAAGAATGGCTGTCATGACTCATATTTAGTTCATTAGCACCAATAATTAAGATTAGACTAATATATGGTCCATTGAGCAGGTGGGGCCCCTGCATATCGTAATGATCAGAAATTCAAGGTCAAAGAAGCATATCAAACTTCAAATTTAGCACCTTATAGAAAAACCACATAAAATTGGGTGAAACTTGAAATAGCTAGGGCAGTGGCTGCATAGCCCCAACCTCTAGCCCTAAACACCATCACAAGCCAATCTAGAAAGACTAAAAAGAACGTACCATTCATTTCTTAAACAAAGCTTTCGTGCAACTTCTTCATGAAAAATAGCTTTTACCAAATACCAACCAGACATTTAATAGAATTTTCGTATTTCAGCCATGCGAGCTGACATTCTTGCCGGTTCTGTTTTCTTTTTCTAGCATGCCACGGAACATCCTCAATGCCTCACTCTTTCCTCAAAGTAATTTATTATTATAACTGCCTATCCTAACATCCTAATTTAAAATTGTTTCAAGCAAGTGTAATAACATTTCTAATAGTCCAAACCCAGATTAAAATTTTCTCTCGAACTTTCCTGCTTCCACTACATTTTGCAAGGGGGCAAAAAGCTAATCAGCCATTGCATAGTCCTCTTCATTCTCTTAGCGAGAGAGCTTGCATTAATTTTCACCCCTCACTTGCATCTCTACTGATCTCAACATGGAGGCATAAAGAAACCATTTCAACTTACCAAACTAAAAATTAAAACATAATATGTGCTAATAAATAAATAAAAAAAGGCGGACCCCAGTGCCAAACGGCTCCCGCACAATGTGGGCTCAGGGGAAGGAGACCCTATATGTACGCAGTCTTACCCTGTCATTATTGCCAAGAGGCTGTTTTTAGGGCTCGAACCTTGGACCTGGGGGCGGAAAGCCAGCGCACCCACTAGTTGTGCCAAGGCCCGCCTTCAATATGTGCTAATAAATACTCAGGCAAAAAATGGAGATAGTGCGCACCTGATGGAACCCACTTTCTTTTGTAAGAGGCACACCAATTTCGCTTACACAAGCCCAGATCCTTTGATCAGAACCATAGAAATAGTAGTATCTGTTTAGACAGCCGTCCAATATTTTGGCTAGTTGAGCTGCTAATGCATAACTAACTGCAAATCCACCACCACCAAAAGCCATGTCATAAGCATGCATCACATCTTGTTCCACACTCTCAGAATTCCCACCAATATAATACATTTGATTATAATCATATTTTCCTAACACTGTAACTAAGTTCTCTGCGAAAAACACTGTATCGTCGTCTCCCATTACAAACCACCTCACATTTGGCAATCCAAGTTTAAAGCTTTCATAAACTATCCGAGCTATCCTAACTGCAGACTGTGAGTGCGAGTACTTGAATTGGGTCCAGTCCTTCGAGATTTGATATGGGATTAACACTTCAGGATGTAAATCATCATATCCAGGTTTCTTGTCAAGCCACACAAAACCTCTAGAGGTGTTTGGATTCCACCAAAGATTACTGTAACCACTGCGGCTATGCCATGTCTTAGCTGAACCACCAATGCCAAATAAAATATGTGAGATGCTAGTGGGTCCGCTATCCATATCTGAAGAATTCTGGAAGGCATGTAAATGGTCTGGTAAGGGGAACCACCCAGCTGGTTTAGAAAATGATGAGTGAAGAGCAAGTGAAACAGATGCGATGAGGCAGACGAGTATGCCAATTCTTATCAAGACTAAGAATATATCTCCTAGTTTTTCAGGGACAAAAAAGAATCTGGATGCTTTAACAGGGTCTTGAGAAATCTCCAAGCGAGCGTGATTAATCTTCTCCCTGTAACATTTGATTCAAGATTTCAGACAGATATATTAAGAGAAATTGTTCCTTATACATTTTTTTTTAATTAAAGAAAGTGGAAATACAAACAATGTCCTTACATTACAGCCCAGTGTTGTTGAAGAGTCCGGTTTGCCAAAGTGGTGATGGAACCTCTTTGCTCACCAGAAGAATTGACCATCCAAATGGAATATGACCTGAATTTGCTTATTCAGTTAGCACAGTATTATTTTTCGTTGCCAATTATTTCTTTTGTATATAATATTCAAGATACAAAATAATGTTGGCCTTTTCACCATCACAACAAATGCACTTCCTCATATCATAACGGTAGATTTGGGGCTCCAAACTAAATCATGCCACCTGTGGATTCCTGAACGACATGCCCAGTTAAGTTTGATCAACGATGTAAAAAAGAACCCAAAGACGCAAGTTTAGAATGACTAGTGATAGGCTTGGCTCTATTTTGTTCTTGGCCTAATGGGCAGGTGAAGAACTTTAAACCGGAAATGGAATTAGGAATGAGGTAATAGTATGGGAAACAAAGAAATATATACATACGTCAAAAAGAGATTCCAGCTTCAACAATCACCCGGAGGGCAATTGAAAATTTGGGGATTTACTAGAAGTGCTAATAAAAGCCGTATATTCAAAAAAACAATACGTCCTACAGACGAAACAACAAAACGGAACGTACGTTTTTCAAGTGAAAAGGCATACGAGCCAAATCAGAGTTTCAATGTGCACAACATAATCAAGCTAGTCTACGCTTTTTGGATTGTCACGCAGAATAATAAAATGCTTAAGCAGCCAGTGGAGAATGTTAAAAAAATTGAAATAAAAAGGACATAAGCCAGACAGAGCCAGGAATAATATTTCCAAGAATATGGCAATTTTTTTTAAAAGATATAATTGAAGTAACACATCTTACCTCGAGATTACTATCAGATTAGTAGAAATGAATCTAGGGAATAGATTTCTATTACCGTTTTCGGCATACGAGTAGTGATACCTTCTTCAATTGCAATTCGTTGTAACTTTAATCACTGGGAAATTGCCAACATAGAGAGAAGATAAGAAAGGAAACATTATAGTGAAGGCAAAAATCTTGGCAGAGCAGAGGAGGAAGCAGAAAAAGACGAAGAGGGGAAAACCGCGGACGCAGAGTTTTCAGCCCACTCCATCAGCAGAAGTGGGGTGAGTGTGAGTATCGCCGAACGTGCCACTTTACCTTGAAATTGAAAAATTAACGCGAGCAACCTCTCACCGTTTATGATGCCCACATTCTCTGTCCCCCCCCCCCCCCCCAAAAAAAAAGTGCCTCCTTTTTCCACCTTTAAATGTGTGCCATACGTTAGAATCCACACAGACACAGGTCCTCTGCTCATTCGCTCTTGAGGGGAGATCACTTCATAGGAAAGAAAACTACTCCCACCACAGAGCCCAGGAATGAGCCGGTTGACGGGACCGTCGTACCCTTTTTCCGCGTATTAATCCCTTTTATCTTACAATTTTTAAATATAAAATATAGTTAACTATTTTAAAAAAATTAAATAAATTATTTAATCATATTATATATTATTAAATTAAATATTAATTTACAAATTAGATAAAATAATTTTTAAAAAATAATAAATATAAGTACTTTAAAGTCTTAATATTTTTAAAAATAATAACTTTATCTTATATTTAAGACCTTAAGAGTAATTTATAAAGGATAATTAATCGGCAAGTCTATATAGTTTCAATTATTTTTTATTTGGATTCCTATAATTTTTTTAGGAGAATTACATTCAGGTTCCGCCCAAAAGAAAAGATGAAAAATTGGTTCTATGAAGTTGTTAATCGCACCACTGAACTTATTAATTCACACTTTTAAAATTGTCAATGAGACTATTTTTTTATTTTTTTTAGACGGAATCTGAATGTAATTCTCTCTTTTTTTTTTCTTTTTATTAGATCCTTAAACTTTCAATAAGTTTCAATTGTTTTTATCATATCCCTGTAGTTTTGTTTTATTTTTATTTTTATTAGGTGCTTAGAGTTTTACATTGCTTTCAATTTGACTCTTATAGTTTTAAATTTATCAATTTAATTTAACATTAAATAAATAAATTTCATTAAAAATATTAATAAAAAATTTAAATCAATACTTATATAATTAGATAAATAATGAAAATAATAAAATTGTATATAAGTAATTTATATAAATATAGTAATTAATTATAATTATAGATTATTATCATTTGAACTTTATAATTATAAAAATAAATAATGTAGGTTCAGTTACAAATTTGAAATAATGTTTAAGTAAAATTATTAGAATAACTTTCTATTTATAAAATAATATTATTTATACAATAATGTTAAAAAATTATATTTAATAATATTATGTTTAAGAACATTATTAGAATTTATAGAATAAATAATAAAAAGAAAAAAAAAATTACAGGGACCTAATTAAAAATTAGATAACACTATAAGGACATGATAAAACAGGGACTTGATTAAAAGAAAATGAAAATATAAGGAAAAAAAATACTGGACTTAAATAAAAATTGGGTGAAACTATAACAACCTATGGATTAATCATCTCATTTTTATTAATAAAAAAAATACATGTTTGTTTTTATTAATAGTAATGTGATGGGAATTAGGCCATCTAACCTCTTACCCAGTGGAGTAAACATTAAAAATATTTCAGGAAATAAATGAAAGGGATTTATTATAGGTTGTTTGGATTAGTTTATAGAACTTCCATAAGTGCTTATGAATTGTGATTCACGGAATACGAAGTAACTTTTACGGTCTACGAGGTAGCTTTTACGATATACAAGGTGCTTTTATGGTCTACGAGGTGCTTTTACGGTCTACGAGATAAATATATGAAAGAGATTTATCTCAATTTACGTGAATCAGGTTTATATAATAAATCCGATCCAGAAAAGCTATACCAAACGACCTCTTAGTTAGGCACCAACACAAACATAAACTAGAGCAATTTATATAGGAGGGGTTGTTTACCTGTCATTAGAAGAGGAGGAGGCTTAAAAAAGAAGAAGCAGGAGGTAAGGCTTTTGGATTTAAGTGGGAAGGCGAAGTAATTAATGATTAAGACGCAGCGTCCTTTTTATTTCTCTCTTGTATCATCAGTTCGGAACCAACTATCTCTCTTTTTGGTTTCTGGATGATAATGTTCACGTACTGTATATGCCAAAGCCAAAGGCATGAAATGGCGGCGTTTTACTACCCTTGTTTCAAGACTTGCTTCAATTAACCTTCTAATCTCCTGTGCTTTTTTTTATTTTTTTTTATGAGAAATGCAGCGCCACTACAACTCAGCCACCCAGCAGCATCTTGTTGCGTTCTACAAGCTCGTTGATTAACTCTGGAAAATTCCTGAAGTTAACGACCCCTGCAGCAAGACCCAGCGCATGTTTTGCTAAGGTGTCCGTCACTGTATTCGACTATCTAAAACACCACCCCACACTCACGTCCCAGTCCCTGTTAAGCATCGATAGGATCTCCTTGAGAATGCTCGAGATCTCCGCTCCATCCACCTCCCTTTCCTCTAGTCGACGAACCAGTTCCAAGCAGTTAGACTACACCACTGCATGCCTCACTCCTTCATCCCAAGCCACCTTAAGGCCACAAAGTACCCCCCACACCTCTGCATCAAAAGCCCCGCCCCTGCCAATATGAAAAAGAAATCCACCTAACACCGTACCACGACAGTCCCTCATGACTCCTCCACAGGCTTCCCTCAGACATACAAGCTCCATCGACATTTAATAGTTTCACAAAGCCCTTCCCTGGTGCCCTCCACACCCCATCATTCTTGTCAAGCACCAGCTGCTGTAAGGAGTTGGTACCCCTCCATGCCAGACAAGCCCGTACACATGCTATGATGGAACCCGCCCCAACCTCCCCGTTATTAAAAATCTTCTTATTACGAGCTAACCATAATTGGTGGCACAACAAGGGAAACCAACAGTCTCACCCAATGCCCTCCACCTGAAATGAACACTGGATATTCCACTCCACCCATTGTTTAATCTCATACTTTGCAAAGAAAGGACTGACGGACGAGCTCGGCAAGACTCGCAGCCACACATCAGTAGCCTTGTCACAATATAATCCCGAAGCACATGCAGCACCCCTTCTCTTATGCCAGGGCATTCCTGGCAATCATTAAACAAAGCAAGCCTACAACCAGCTCGTAGATCATTCGTAAGAAGCCTCTCGTGGCATGCTAACCATAGGAAAGTTTTACACCGTTGAGGTACCTTCAACTTCCACAACTTCTTTCCATCGCCACCCTGTACCGCCATTCCTTGGGGGCCTCAAACAAGCATGCGCAGACTTTGTCGAGAACTACCCGGAAGAGGTAAAACGCCATACCGGCTAGTCTTCTGTTTGGGTGCAGTGGAGTGCCCCTATCACATCAGCTGGGAGATACTGCAACATTATCAGCCAACATCCATTTCTCAGCCAAGATGCTTCCACCTTCTTATCAGCCATTGCCTCTGGTATCTCATGTATAGCTAGGTCCAGTAACCGTGTGCTACGGGATACCCACCTATCCTTCCATAACCAAATAGAAGAACCATTCCCCAAATGCCACTCTAACCCAGCTCGAACGTCTTCCCATTTTCCTTTAATACCTTGCCACACGTTCAACCCAGCTCTCCAATTATCAATCTCCGGTAACAGGTTGCTTCCACACTCATATTTCTCCCTCATAAAACGGACCCATAGAGCATCCCTCTTTTTAAGCATACCCCACCCCAACTTCATCATAAAAGCATCATTTTGGGTCCATGCCTGTCAAAGCCCAAGACCCCCTTCTTCTTTCTGTTTGCAGACATTACCCCATGAGACAAGGTGCACCTTCCTTGACTCTTCGTCACCTCCCCATAAAAACCGACGGCATTTCTAATCTCCTCTGCTCTGCCAATGCCTTCCTTACTCTCCGTTTTAACCTCATCTTAATTAGGTTCTTATAGTTTTTTTTCCCTCTTTTTATCATGTCTTTATATTTTTACTTGTTTTTTATTAGGTTCTTGCTGTTATTTTTCTATTTATCACGTCCTTATAATTTCACATGATTTTTAATTAGGTGTATGAAAGTTTTTTATTATTTATTCAATAAGTTCTAATAATATTCTTATATAAATATAAAATATAAAATTATTATTATGTATTATATTATTAAATATTATTCTATAAATACTAATACTGTATAAATAATAAATTATATTATGATAAATTTATTGAGCATTCTTTTTTATGTAATATTTTAATATTCTTCATAATTTTTGAATTAAAATATATTTATATGATATATTTTTAATTCTAATTTTTATAATTATAAAATTTAAATTATAATAATAATTTTTTATAAAAATTGAATAAAATTATAATTAATTTATGAAAAATTAATAATTAGTTATATTAATCATTTTTTGAATTATAAAATTATCTATTAAATCTATTATCAGTAAATTATATTTTAAGTATTATTCATTTATTTTATTTTCAATTAAAATAATAAACTAAAATCCAAGAAAACCTAGAAGGACTAGATTAAATATTCACTGAAGCAATAAGGACCCGATAAAAAGAAAAAAAATTGTAAAGACCTCGTTAAAAATAAGTGAAAATATAAGGATATGATATTAAAAAAATTATTAAAACCTATTTAAAAATTGATTAAAACTATAAAAACTGGTAAATTAATCATCACACACAAACATATATATATATATATATGTTGAAATTTGCCCTTGCCTTCTCCATGCTTAAATGGGACCCAATTAACCAAACATTTCCAAAATATCCAACATCAGCGTGTGTGTGTGTAGCCACGTACGTACACTTGAAAGATTTATTATAACAAGCCCTTTTCAGGGCTCTGACCACCTCCACTCCCTCATACTAATTTACAGAGACATGCACGCTAGCCAACCATCTCATCCATCAGGCATCCCTCTGATCAGCAGATTTTCTTTAATTTGGAACGAAAGGCTTTTGCATAAGATATATAAGGATATTGGCTGGGTGTAGTCTTATTCTTGGAATGAATGAATGTGGCCAGAGAAGGTAGCGGCATTACCCCTCGCAGAGCCCTTTCACTTATATTATCTGGCCGTTTCATCGTGTGTTGGTTCAATCCCTCACATTAATGATCTATTACATACACGCTTGTCTACCTTGTATGTATAATGTAGTCGTTTAGGTGTGCTTTGAGCTCTGAGTGTAAGGCACGGCCAGGTTATAGTTTTGAGAATTAGTGTCGGCAACTTGCTGGTAAATAATATTAATTATCTGATTGATACTGATGAGTACCATAGGCACTACATGTGCTGGTCTTGGAAAGCTGATCAAAAAATAAAAGAGTACGTACGTGGGTGTTTATTTTATTAGCTTTAAAACTGTTGATATGATGAATATGGCATTGACGGATTATTAAGTGATCGGCGTCTGCTGTTTGAGTATTTATGTAAATATGTTTGCTAAGGCCAATAAATATATACAGATGAAGATTATATACACTACACTAGAAAAAACAATTTTAACGTCTCTTATTTGAGATTTTTAACATTCTTTTATGGGGGGACGTGTATGTCAACGACGTAGTAAATTTGGACTTTAGACGTCCTTTGTAAAGGGACGAGTAAATGTCAGGGTTTAGCAAAAGGGACGCCTAAAGTATATACTTTAGGCGTCAATTTTAGCAAAAGGGACGCCTAAAGTCAGGGTTTAGAATTTTTTTTTTAAATTAGGGACTTTAGGCGTCCCTTTTAGCGTAAGGAACGCCTAAAGGTTTTTTTTAACCATACGGTGCTATTTGTATTATTTCTAGCCATTCTGAAAGTAAACAACAACATAGTCTCCTTATTACACAAAAATGAAACATACAACACGCAGTATATAATTAACAAAACACAACATCCACCTCTAATGAAACATTCATGCATTACAGTGTTGACAGAAATATTGTCACTAATAAACAACTACTAAGTAAATGTACAGGAAACGATAAACTTCTACAAATCAACATGTTGAAGAATCCTCCCAGCCAACAAGTCTCTGATCAAATTAATGTCTTCATATAAGTAAGCAGCATCATTCTCAAATATTTACAAATTAGAAAATATGATTATACGAAATCAATGAAATTAAAGGATTGTTTAGCAATTCAATTAAAATACACCAAAAATATTATCATTTGATTACCTGTTGAAAATCACTTGTAACGCCACTTTGAATGATATTATACATGTAAAGTAGAACATAATAGCCACATTCAGTACTACCTGGCTGTTGAGGGCACTATAAATCAAAAGCAATTGGTTAAAATCAATAACATACATCATTTCTAAAACAACCCTAAATAAAAGAACTTAAATTATATTGGAACCACATACTTTGGGATAGAACCACTTTGGCTTGCGAACAACTCTACCCTCACGTGACCCGCCAAGCATTCTATATGTTTGGGTCGCGCTACCATTAAAATGTAAAACATTTTAAGTTAGAACAATTTATTTAAATCAAGCATTTCTTTAATTAATAAAAAAAAATAACAAACGTGTTGAAGACGGATTTTGTGTCTTGTCGGGCTTTTTTGTCAAGGAATCAAACCAATAGATTTCATTGAGGCGTGGGCAAACAACACATAGGCTCCAATGGTAACTACAACAATACACAGATTAAAATGAAGTTTAGATTAGAAGAAAATTATTAGCACTGAAGCATCCCAAAATTTTTTTTTACTACATACCCTTGAACAATTGGCGCTAGATAACATCGCAATTTGGTCGCTGCCATTGTGAAGCCCACATAATGCGTCCTTTTTGCGACATCATTTTTATCCGATGTCGTATTTGCCGGACACAAGAATCCGTATAAATTTGGTCTTTCCATATCAATGCACATGTGGTAGAAGGACCTAAAATAGAAATAAAATGACCAATGAATTATTGAACTTATGAAATCTTGAACTTAGAAAAGAAAAACTAACCAAATGGCAAGTGTGACCCATCCTGCATCTATCTCCTCCAAATACAAAAACTCCTTAAGATCTTTATTTTCGATCGTGTAGGGATACGTCAATTCTGTACCCACAATCCCTGGAGGCATATTGAAGTCGACTTGGGGAATACCTTTGTAAATCTGTTGCAGCCGTGCTAGAAAGGGTCATTTCAGCGCATGTTGCTCCTCCTATAACCATAGAAAACAAAACCAATTATATTACAATGATGCCAATAAATGTCAAGTGATATGAATATAATTCCTACCATTGGTGGGGTTGCCAACGTGCCAATAAGATATTGAGGCCAAAGGATGAAAGCTCCAATTTCCTGACCCAGTGTATCAATCTCAACGTCAGGGATAGGGATGGTTGCACCTTCTTCCCCCTCATGAACACGTGTCACTGTCACCCTACATAAATACTGTAGAATTTGATTATGATGGTCGGTGGTAGCTTGTGTGTAAATGAGAGCATCGGCTACAACACGAATCATGGGGGCATCCAAATAGAGGATACACGATTCGCCCGACTCCGGATTGGTAGAAGGCTGGCCCAGTGGTTCTGTCATGTGAGAAGGCTGGCCATAGGGTTCTGTACTATGGGAAGGCTGGACAAGACTATGGAAAGGAGCGGCAACAAGTTCTGGAGTGTGGGAAAGCTGGACAAGGGGTCTTGGATTGTGGAAAGCCTCGGCAACGAGTTGCGGAGTGTGGGAAGGCTGTACAAGGGATTCGTCCGGTGGGTGGTAACTTCCTTTAGTGCTGGGGAAGGCCGGGGATTCCTGGTTTCTAACCCTAGTACCCTCCGTTTGATGAAAATCAAACCACGATTTCATTTCACCACATAATTTTGTCATTAGCTCATCTCGGATTTGATCGCGAAGCTTAGCCACAAACTGTTGACTGGGTTCAGCTTGTGAAGAAAATATCGAGGCTTTACCAAAATACTTCGTAATACCAACTCCCCTCGTCTCCCCTCTAACACGGCTGGGGTATTCAACCTTCCCAATCGCTGTCAAATTAAGGGAACATTTCATCTATTTTCTTCCACTGTGGAGAGTCGGCCGGGTGCCGAAGATATTTTCTGTCACAAATTCTCTCATCAGAATGCCATATCAACTTCTTTGCTTTTGTTGCAGTCGCAAACAAACGCTTAAACCGTGGTATTATTGGAAGATACCATAACACCTTCGAAGGTTGCCTTTTACTGGTTGTCCCTTTTCTACAACCACCGTCTTTCTTCACTTTATATCGTGGCGTTTTACACTTAGAACACTCACTAAGACCTGCATACTCCTTTATGTACAATACACAATCATTAGGGCAAGCATGTATCTTTTTGTACTCCATGCCCATCGTAGACAAGATTTTCTTTGTCTCATACATACGGTTTGGAAGTACATTATCTTCTGGAAACATATCACACAATAATTCCAGTAGTAATGTAAAACTACTATCGGTCCATCCACAAGTTGCCTTTAAGTTCACCAAATGCAATGTTCCCGTCAGTCTGTGTACTTACTCCCAGGGTATAATGGTGTCTCCGCATCACCCCGCAGGCTGTTAAATTCATGTGCCTGGGCGAAGGATTCAACCTCGACATCGTGAATCATTTTCTCCATTCTATCTTACTCTATAACATCCACTCCTTCCTTCTTGTGTGACGGACAATCAGTTACTTCCTCACCATGCCATATCCACCTTGTGTATCAAAGATTTATTCCATCACAAAGTAGGTGATCCCTTATATCATCAACATCCCGTCGACTCTCGTTTAAACAATTCACACAAGGACAAAAATACTTCCCATTTTTTGTTGGAGCATTCCTTCTAGCAAATTCAATAAACTCTTCCACCCCATTCTCATATTCTTCACTAGTTCTCAAAGCATTCATCCAACTATGATCCATTTTTAACCTAAGTCATTCTCAATAACGCTAAAGTTTAGAATAATTGACAACAATGTGATTTCCTGTTATAACTATTTTAAACATAAAAAATACAATCCACTAATTTTTCATCATTAAACTAAAAAATTCAAAAGGACATGTTAAAAAATTTATACTTATATATTACTATTATTATGACACAACAATTATTTCTCAAAAATATTTTTATTTCCAGACATATATGGCATTTCACATTTGAAATAATTAATTATTACCTTTTAATCTCATTCATTTTTCATTCTATTACATATATACTTCGGAGCTAAACAAGTAACGAGTTTTATAATTTTTTAATTAATAGTCACTTTTCAACAAATTCCAACATATTTTTCACTTATAAAATATTTTATAATTATCTACATATATATATGTCATGTGCAAAAGCCATAAAATACACAAGTGTCTTTCTTTGTTTAGATGTAACCAGCTGCTAACCCAAGTACAACAATAAATATCATATATTATAAATATTATATGTCTTTTCTAAATGTAATAGAAGAAGCAAAAATATATAAGGCACGAACACATAAGTGACATTTCAGACACTTAAATAACCGCATAAAAAACAATCCAACTATACAAAAAAAACCTTTGGTGGACGGACTGAGGACGCTGCTGGCCTTGTGGTGATAAAGGGAGGGGCGCCGCTGTACCTTGGAGCTGAGGACGGACTGACGCTGCTGGCCTTGTGGTGGACAGATGGGTAGGACGCGAGAGAGAAGATCGAGGAGGGGGATGACGCCTTAACAATCTTGGGAGGAAGGGGATTGAACAAAAATGCTGCTATGGAGGCTAAGTTTCTGCAGCTCAGTTTTTTGAGAGAGGGAGGAAGAGAGAACGAAAATGCTGGAATGGAGGGAAATGAAGGAAATTGGAGGGAAATAACCTTTAGGCGTCTCTTCTCTAGAAGGGACGCCTAATGTTAGTTGCATGCCAGCTACGTGGCTGGAATGCAGCCTTTAGGCATCCCTTCTGGAGAAGGGACGCCTAAAGAGGAAAAAGTTTCTCTTTATTTACATAAATGACACTGCGTCCAATTTTTACTTCCCTTTTTAAAGAAGGGACGTCTTTATATGACGTTAAGTCCCTATTCTGTAGTAGTGGTAGATATATATATATATATATTAAAAAAAGCGTGTTTTTGGAACAAAAGAATAAAAACACTGATGACTCAACAACCCAAATAAAGGTTTTTTTGTTTGAAAGGGCATTTTATAAATATTGTAATGAAGCAGCCCACAGCGGAAGGTTTTGCATTAAACAAATGAAAAAAGAGGGGAGTTAGAGAGAGTAGATGAGATCTTGGATCAGGCATGGCGGCGAGGGCAGATGAGGGTAACACCAGCTGGTGTCTCCGGGGCATGACGGCTCTTGTCACCGGCGGCACTCGTGGAATCGGGTCCCTTATATTTGGGTTCTTATTATTTGTAGGCAGTGCATGTGTATGTAAATTAATGAAGTTCATATGTGTGTATTGGTATGGTTCAGGCATGCGGTGGTGGAGGATTTGGCCCAGTTTGGGGCCTCCGTGTACACATGCTCTAGGACTCAAGCGGAGCTCTACAAATGCTTAAAGGAGTGGCAGGACAAGGGCTTGACGGTTCATGGGTCTGTCTGTGATGTGTCCTCCCCATCCCAGAGGCAGGACCTTATTCAACAAGTGGCTTCTAAATTCAACGGGACCTTAAACATTCTTGTGAGTTCAAGTCATATATATATGGTTTTCATTTGTGCCTTCATTTCAATTAATTAATGATTGTGATGGAGGCGACACATAGGTGAACAATGTTGGAATAAATGTGAGGAAGCCAACAGTGGAGTACACTGGCGATGACTATTCCATGATGATGACTGCTAACTTGGAATCTGCATACCATCTGTGCCAACTGGCATACCCTGCCCTCAAAGCATCTGGCAGTGGAAGCATTGTGTTCATTTCCTCTCTTGCAGGTCTCACCAGTCTCGGCACTGGAACCATCTATGTTGCCGCTAAAGGTGATCCATTTCACATGTTACCATTCCCTCAAAAATGATCATTATACTTATGCTCAAAGACACTCACACACTTGTCCTTAATTTACGGACAACCGCAATCAATCAGCTCACTAAAACCCTTGCTTGTGAATGGGCAAAAGACAACATAAGGAGCAACTGTGTTGCCCCCTGGTGTACAAAAACCCTGCTTGTGGCACATGTATGTATGTAATTATAATTAATGCTCTCTCTTCTTAAGCCTCCCTTACTCCATATGCTTTAATTTCTGCCTCACCCGGACTCCCTTGAGATGAGGACAAGAAGCTAGATTCATTAACCAATGCAGAACAGTCCAGCCCACCAGAGCCCACATGCAGAGCAAGGCCCATTACGTCGATCCACACGTCATAAGAAACTGCCCTGGAAGTTACGTGAGCTAGAAGAGAATGTTTCTATTTAATGGGCACGAGAGTAGTAAATGGGTGTGCATGTTTTTACGTGGGTTTCTTCTCTCTCTTGGGTCTCTTCTCTTCCTTCCCTGTTGCAGTTATTTCTGAGTCTTGTGCTTCTGTTTATGTTATTCGTGATTGTAGTCGTGTTCCCAGTGGTCTTTGTAATATTTTTTGAAGTTAAACATCATTTGTGATTCCAGTAGCATAACAGTTTGGTGCTTTCGTTGAGAGAAAGGCGGACAACACCAGAATGAAAGAGCTACAAATTGAGATGAAGAAAACGAATGAGTTCATGGATGAGGCCAAGGGACAATTTTCCCACATTGAACGAATGATACATACGTTGATTCAATCTGTTCATGAGTTGAGAATCAGCCGTGAAATGGCTAGTGCCAGTAGCGGAGGAGGATTTCTGTCATCGGAGCCACTTGGATCAAGCAACTCCCATAATACTTCCCCTACCAGCAAGTAAATCAAGTTAGACTTCCCCAGGTTTGACGGTTCCGACGCCCTCAAATGGATCTTTAAGGCTGAACAATACTTTAGATACTTTGACATGTTAGATCCCCAACGTTTGGTTATTGCTTCAGTACACTTTGATGGAGAAGTACTACCATGGTTCTAGATGTTAGAGAAAGCTCATCGGGTGCCAAATTGGAACGCTCTAGCGAGAGCAATAGAAGAGCAGTTTGGACCTTCAAGATTTGAATGTGCTCGGTCGCAATTATTTAAATTGACGCAAAAAGGGGACCTCGAGGAATATAACAGCAAATTCATGTCATTAGCCAATCGAACAGAAAGACGTCCCCAAAGCCACTCTTTTGGATTGTTATCTCGGAGGACTCAAACCTGAACTGAAGAGGGATGGTATGGTTCAAAAACCTTCATCTGTCTTAAGCGCCATGTCACTAGCAAGGTTTTACGCAGAAACCAACTCACAAGTGATGATCCACTCACAAGGGGCAATCTCCATGAAAAGTAAGAGCTTCACGACCACACCATATTCCTTACCTATATCTACAAAAACTACACCAGTACCTAGCAGCACAAATTCAACCACAACCCCAAATAGCGGTATTAAAGCCAATCTCCCACCTTTATTACCAACCCCCAGTACTCCTCCAATCAAACGCATGACGGCAGCTGAAATGCAAATACGCAGAGAGAAATGCCTCTGTTACACGTGTGATGCAAGGTTTACTCCGAGCCACAGGTGTCCCAACAAACAATTGATGATGCTCATTGGTGACGAAGAACCTGACGTTACTGAGTCGACTCCTACTGAAGAATCTGATCATGATGCTACACTTCATCACTTATCGTTGCATGCATTAAGGGGAACGCAAGGAGCAACAACTATTCGTTTTCATGGGAATATTCTGGGTACCGAAGTACAAGTTCTCTTGGATGGCGGAAGTTCCGACAATTTCATTCACCCCGGATTGTAAACCATCTACGATTATCCAAACAGAATACTCTAGTGGTCAGAGTAATGGGAGGGACATGACCAATCTTACGTAGCACAGAAGTAGTGAGATGAGTCCCGATACACATCAATGATCACACCTTAACACTTGATATGATAGTATTACCGATCGCAGGAGTCAATATCGTTATCGGAGCAGATTGGCTTGAAACATTGGGACCTCATGTAGCCGATTATAGCACGTCAACAATTCGATTTTTGCTGAATGGCCAGTTCATAACTCTAACAGGGTTCCGAGGACCTTCCATTACACAGGCTCAATTTCATCACCTGGTCCGTCTTCATCAGGTACATGCTGTTACAGAATTATACATGGTTGAAAAACTTAGTATTGACGAGATGCAGGCAGTGGTGGCGGAAGATAGTCCAGAAGACCTTAATGTAGTTCTTAACCGCTATGGCCAAGTGTTTGACAAACCCCACGGGTTACCTCCAGCCCGAGGGCATGAACACATGATTGATCTGCAAGCCAGAGTTAACGCCATCAAGGTTTGACCGTACCGCTATCTTGTCAGCCAAAAAGATGAAATTGAAAAGATGGTCACCGAACTACTAACAGAGGGATTGATACAACCCAATTAAAGTCATTTCTCGGCACCTGTAATTCTCGTCAAGAAGAAAGATGGGACATGGAGATTCTGTGTTGATTTTCGAGCCTTAAATGCTGCCACGATCAAGGACGCCTTCGCAATGCCAACGGTTGACGAGCTGATAGATGAGCTTCACGGATCTGTTATCTTCTCCAAGTTAGACCTCAGATCGGGATATCATTAGGTATTGATGAGAGAATCAGACAGGGAAAAGACGACATTTCAAACCCATGTGGGGTTATATGAATGGTTAGTGATGCCATTCGGTTAACGAATGCACCGGTAACTTTTCAGTCATTGATGAAACACTATTTTCGACAACTTTTCAGTCATTGATGAAACACTATTTTCCGCTCATATCTACGAAGATTTGTTCTCATTTTCTTCGATGATATACTTATATACAGTGCAACCTGGAGTGACCATTTGTTGTATGTGGAGACTGTGCTACAGACACTTGCAGAACATAAGCTTTATGCTAAGAGGTCTAAGTGCTCATTTAGGAGGCGGAGGATTGATTACCTGGGACATATTATATCCGCTAGTGGAGTGGAAATGGACCCCGCCAAGGTACAGAGCGTTCAAGCATGGCCAACCCCAACTTCAGTTACACAGTTGAAAGGGTTCTTAGGGTTGAGCGGGTACTATCGGCGTTTCATAAAGAACTATGCGCAGTTGGTGAGTCCTCTTACTAGGCTTTTGGCCAAAGATGCTTTCGGTTGGGATACATCTACATAAAGAAGCTTTCAAGAATCTAAAAGCTGCCCTTACACAGACCCCTGTACTAGCACTCCCAGATTTTACGCAGCCTTTTGTAGTAGACACTGATGCATCCGGAACGGGTATTGGGGCTATCCTTAGTCAAGCAAATCACCCCATTGCTTTCTTTTCGAAAAAGCTATCCCCTAGGGTACAATCCCAATCCACCTACATCCGAGAACTATATGCCATCGCCGAAGCAGTTTCCAAATTCCGCCACTACTTGCTCGGTCGCCACTTCACCATTAGAACTAACCACGCCGCCCTCAAGCATCTCACCAACCAAACCATCCAGACCCCTGAACAAGAGGCTTGCCTACCTAAGTTACTAGGGTATGACTTTTCCATTGAATACAAACTAGGGAACCTTAAAAAAGCTGCTGATTCTCTTTTGAGGACATGTTATATAACTCTAACAACAATGTCGAGTGGGTTGGCCGATTCCATCTATGAGGCTGCAACTATGTCAGCACAAATTACAGAACTAATAAAGAAGCTTGAAGGGGGTGAACTTGCAACTACCAAGTACAACATCAAACAAGGGTACCTATATTGGGGGAACCGTTTAGTGGTACCGACGTACACATCAGGGGTCGTTCAATGAGTGTTGGAAGAGTTTCACTCATCTAAACTTGGGGGTCATGCCGGGTTCCTCAGAACCTTCCACAGAGTTGCACGGATCTTCTTTTAGCCACATATGAGACAAGATATTCAAGACTTCATTCAGAAGTACACCATGTGCCAACAAGCCAAGGTTGCACAGTTACAACCAGCTGGGCTTTTAAATCCATTACCAATCCCTGAAAGCATATGGGACGACGTATCCATAGACTTTATTATTGGGCTGCCATCTGTTCACAACCAGACTGTTATCATGGTTGTCATTGACCGCCTTTCGAAGTACGGGCACTTCATCCCTCTAACAAGCCATTTTATGAGTTAATAGGTTGCAGAAGCTTTTGTTCACCACGTAGTTAAATTGTATGGCGTGCCACGATCCATCACCTCAGACCGGGACCGTACCTTTACTAGTGCTTTCTGGAGGCATCTCATGAAACTTCAAGGTACACAACTCAACTTCAGCTCCGCATACCATCCGCAGTCCGACAGACAGTCCAAAGCCTTGAACAAATGTCTTGAAATGTATCTTCGTTGCTTTGTTTTTGAGTATCCACGGAAGTGGCTATCTTTTCTCCCATGGGCCGAGTTCTGGTACAACACGTCATTCCACTCTTCAATCGGCATGCCACCATTCAAAGTGGTCTATGGGCGAGATCCACCCCCTTTGCTGCGACACTCGTCCCTTGAAGACACCCCAACTGATGTGCACACAGCCTTGGAGCAACGAGATGAGGTGTTGCGAACTCTTAAACAAAGTATAGAGAAAGCCCAGGCACGTATGAAGCGCTTTGCAGACCAAAAAAGTCGTGAGGTAGAATTTTCCGTGGTCTTAGTCAAACTCTAACTATACAGGCAACACTCGGTTCAACTGCGCCGCTATCAAAAACTAGCTCTTCGGTACTTTGACCCATTCCGCATCCTGGCTCGTATCGGCCGCGTAGCTTACCATTTACAATTTCCAGACCATGCTAAGATACATCCTGTCTTCCATGTTTTCTTGCTCAAGCCATTTCACGGTGAGACGCCCCCATCGTCGTACATGCCGTTGCCACTAGTGACGCTCCTAGAAGGACCAATCTGCCGTCCACAACATATCCTTCAGTAACGCCACGTTCATACTCCAAGAGGCCATTGTCAGCAATATTTGGTTCGTTGGGAAGGAGCTACGGAGGATTCGTGGGAGGAATCTGAAACTTTGTTGGCCGTATACCCTAACTTCGACCTTGCAGAAAAGGTATGTTCTAACAGAGGGGGTGATGTAACGAGTCCAGCCTACCAGAGCCCACATGCAGAGCAAGGCCCATTACGTCGATCCACACGTCATAAGAAACTGCCATGGAAGTTACGTGAGCTAGAGGAGAATGTTTCTATTTAATGGGCACGAGAGTAGTGCGTGGGTGTGCATGTTTTTACGTGGGTTTCTTCTCTCTCTTGGGTCTCTTCTCTTCCTTCCCTGTTGCAGTTATTTCTGAGTCTTGTGCTACTGTTTATGTTATTCGTGATTGTAGTCGTGTTCCCAGTGGTCTTTGTAATATTTTCTGAAGTTAAACATCATTTGTGATTCCAGTAGCATAACAGTGTAGGGGGCGTACACTCTCAACCAATCTCTCTGTTTGTTTAATTCAGTGCTCATTGCCTGCTGATCCTATGCGTCCTTGTTGTTAGTGTTTTTGTTTCTTACTCATCTTCATCATGTGATAGATCATGACTAGTCATGTATATGCATTAATTGTGCTACAACATTGTTGTTGTCTGCTCTGCCAAATTCTCCCATGTAGTATGTATATATCCATTTGACTCATTTACATACATACATACATATACATATACAGAGCTGTATCTCTTGTCTAGTGATTCATTGCGCCTGCCTGCGTAATTGAGGGAGAGCTGAGAGTCCAACTTCAAGGTTGAGTGCTCTTAATTGATTTGTTGTTGCGCATATGATAGTAGCTAGCTAGCTAGGTTGCTGATGATTATATTGTTTGCTTGTGATGTGTATATACACGAACGAACGTACAGCTGATTGAAGACGAGAATTTTGTGGAGCAAGTACTGCGGCGAACGCCTATAAAGCGAATAGCAGAGGCACATGACGTATCTTCCTTGGTGGCTTTCCTTTGCCTGCCTGCCGCCTCCTACATTAATGGACAGGTTGTTGCCGTCGACGGAGGAATGACCGTCAACTCCTTTGAATTCAACATGATCAAATCAACATAATTAATAGCAAGCATGTTTTCAACAAACTCCATTCTTCAGCTTAGCTAGCTTACAACTATCGATCGCACATCATTGTTTGATCAAGACACAACATTCAGAATATCCCACTATGGTGTTAATTTATATGTTAGTTCTTCGGTGGCCATTTAACAGAGGGGTGGATGTATTTTCTCATATTTTCTTTCTCTTCTTGGTTGTATTCGATCGATCATCAGCTCGGTTTTATAGTACTGTTGAATATATATAATTCGGGCAGTCACGTGTCTCCTTGTGTGTGAAATCAATGACAGGTTAAATTGGTGATGCCCATTTGTCATTCCATTTTCTCATGAAGCTTAATTGTGGTTTTTCTGGATCCACAAATGAAAATGATCGATCGCTTTTATGTTTTATGCATATGTCACATATTTGATTCGCACAATACAAAATTATTTATTAAAGTAAGCGGATGCCCACTGCCACTCAATGCTCAATCCCATCACTTGGTTTCTCCCTAGTTATTTAAACTCTCCCTCCAGAGGTGGCTTATGGATCTAATCTGACAACAACATCATCATTCCCATCAAAGCCACGTCATTGGTGAACAAAAAGACGAGGCTCGCCCTCATGTCCGCCACATTAATTGGTTGAATGATGAGTGATGCGATGACCACCAAGTAAGATGCTAACTTAGGGTGTGTTTGGTATGATGGGGGGATGGAATTGAGGGATTTTGCTCTCTTCCCTTTATTTGAATAGTTAAAATTTTTAGGAGGAGAGGAAGAATTTTAAAGAATTTTTTTTTTAAAATTCTCCCTCTCCTCCCTTCTAAAATTGGGAGAATTTAAAAGGAAAGGTTAATGTTTGGGCTTATATTGACTAATATGTCTATGCTGTTTTAAAATATTCTCGCAATACTCTTTTTATTATTTAATTACAAAATTATAATTTTATATAGTAAAAGCCATTTATAATTATAATTATTTAATTTTTATAATTATAAAATTATAATTTTATGTATTAAATGTCTTTTATAATTATATTTTATTAAATATGTTAGAAAGTTATAAAATACAAATTAAATGAAATAAGAGTAAAGTTGTCTATATAAAAATATTCCCCTCCCCTCCCCTCCCCTCTCTTTTTGTCAATCTAAACAAGGTAAAAAAACATCCTTCTTAAATCCTCCCCTCATCTTCCCTTCATTAAAATCCCTCTCTTCCCCTCCCCTCTATTGAGTCAAACAAAGCCTCAAGGGCCCATTTGGTTGAATGAAGTTTTTAGTGGGAAGATTTGGAAGGGAAGGGAAGGGAAGGGAAGATTGGGAGAGAAGTTTTAAAAATGGACATATTTGGTTGACATGGGAAGTTGCCTAGGTTGAAGGAAGATAATATATTTGGTTAGAAGAAAAGTGAGTGATTTAAGTAGGAAGATTGTGTGAAAAACCTAAAACACCACTAACTTCAACAAAAGTTCAAGTTTAAACTTAACAGCCCAGTTTGAACTCAACCTTGTCGGTACTGTTTATCATCTTTCTCGTTTTGTTTCAATGAGAATGAAACCATTCCACATATTGACTGGACACACCCTTCTTCATTCAGCCCCAACACATTTCTTTATCACCTTCACTTTCTCTCCACCGTCCTCTCTCTCTCCAGCATCAATCCCTCTTCTTCCTCCCACCACTGTCACCTTTCCTTTAGTCTCACCAAACTCACCACAAACTAAACCGTCATCATCATCATCCTCTCACACCACCAAAGAGAAAATGGATACCCCAACCAAAGAGAAACAGAGCAAGAAAGAAAGAAAGTGAGAGAGAAAGACTGAAAAAGTTCATGCACAACTGTATTTTTGGGAGGCGTTTTGGTCACGTCAAATTTCCTTCCCGTAAACAATTTTAAGATCTCACCACTTTTGGAGGGATATGAGATTCCCATGTTTAAGGGAACATGACAGGATGCAGGAACTGATTTTTTACTGCTGTTGAAGTGCCAAACAGGTTTTGGTCTAGGGAAGTGTGGAATCTTCCCTCCTCTCACCTTCAGTTTAGCGTACCAAACAGGTCCTAAGAAACTACAGAGTTAGAGTTCGTGTGATGAAGGCCTTTTTTTTTCAATTATTTTAGGAGAAAAAGTAATAAAATAATTTTTAAATTACAAAATTTCAGGTTTATTATTAAAATTTGATAAAGAAATGAATTTTTTTTAGAAATACTTAATTTAAAATTTTATAAATTTAAATTTATTTTTCTGTCTTTTTTTTTATTTTCTGGGTTGCCAAATAAAACATTTAAGGATTTGGGCTGACAAAAGTTTTCATGATATTCTCTCTAGCCTTGTGGAAAAATTAATCATTTAAATAGAAATATCGCTATGTTTTTCAATAAAACATAGTGAATTATTATTAAGTCATGATAAATCTAATGAAATGTTTTATATTAAAGTTTTTATATTTTATACGGATGATAAACGTATATGTATTTTGGCCCGTGAATGGCAAAGAATCTAAACTTTAAAGATATATATTGAACGAAAAAAATCATGATAATAGTATCTAGTTTGATTTGACATCCAACCCCATCCCCGGTTCAGAGTCGCAAAGCACGAAGCTGATGGCGAAGCCGGAAAGTAGCGCGAGAGCATCCAGATGGTCACTCAAGGGAATGAATGCTCTTGTCACCGGTGGCACTCGTGGAATTGGGTTCGATTTCTTTTCTCCTTTTCTTTTCTGCAATATGTATCAAATTCTTTCCTTCTTAATTACGCTCTCGCGCAGAACCATGCCCTTTCTACTTGATTACGAGCGCTCCAAGTTTACTTTAGGTTATGGTGTTCAGGCATGCTGTGGTGGAGGAACTGGCCGACTTTGGCGCTACCGTGTACACCTGTTCTAGGAACGAGGATGAGCTCAATAAATGCCTCGAGGAGTGGCGAGATCAAGGCTTCACGGTTTATGGGTCGGTTTGTGATGTGTCGTCTCGACCCCAAAGGCAGAAGCTAATAGAAGACGTAGCTTCTAAACTCAACGGCAAGTTAAACATCCTTGTGAGTTCTTTCCCAAGTTACGATAAACACTTGGTTGACAAGACCTTCTTGTTCAGACTTTTTCTCTGATGCATTAAGAAGGCCAAATTTTAGTATGCCAAACTAATACAAGTAATCTCTTTTTCTTTTGGTGATGAGAACCGAGTTATCCAACTTAGCTACCCGACAAATTTTTTTATTTTTAAAAAACTAATACAAGTATGCCAAACTAATACAAGTAATCTCGTTTTCTTTTGGTGATGAGAAATGAGATATCCAATTTAGCTACCCCACAAAAAAAAAAAAAAAAGAAAGAAACATATTGGTAGAAAGTGGCATAATTAAGGTAGTTTGACTTGTTTCCATCATTTGAAAAACAGCACTCTATGACAGTTCTATTTTTCTGTGGAAATTGGATTTGAAATATGTCATAATTGCATCACGTGGGCTTAGGTAAATAACGTTGGAACAAATATAAGGAAGCCAACAGTCGATTATAATGCCGAAGATTATACGATGTTGATGAACACTAACTTGGACTCGGCATACCATCTATGCCAACTTGCGTATTCCCTTCTCAAAGCATCTGGAAACGGAAGCATTGTGTTCATTTCCTCAGTTGCAGGTCTGTCAAATATAGGTAGTGGAACCATTTACGCTGCAGGTAAAGGTAAGTTGATGTTATAATCTGGTGTCATCATTTGCTTAAAAAGGAATGCTTACAAGCTATATATGTTGAAAGAGATTCCTCAAGGGGTTCAATATGCTTCATTTTACAGCTGCAATCAATCAGCTTACAAAATGTCTTGCTTGTGAATGGGCAAAAGACAATATAAGGAGCAACTGTGTTGCACCGTGGTATACAAAAACCTCACTTGTCGAACATGTAATGCTCTTACACCCTGTCTATTATATATGTTAGCTTCTGCTTCAAGGCCTTGTTATTTCTCTTTTGTTTTAAGATGCTTCATCTAACCTTGATGTGAAATTTGGTCAAAGCACAAGCACATTTACAAATTGAAAAATGAAGTTGTCTTGAACAAGAAATCTGCCATTTGTCCCATAAAAAAACAAAAGAAAACTATTTATTTGTCATTGACTTGTTATTTAATTCAAGATAATATGCATGCTTTTGTCTTGTTAATGTTGTCTCTACTATCTTCATTTGTCATGTCTTTGCCAAAAAAATTATCAACATAGTTTTTGTAATTTATTTTTTATACTCCTGGCTCTGTATTAGGATCACTTGGAACATAGTAATGTTCTGAGATTAGAAGAGTATCTAACACTATTCTCAAGACCCTGTAATCCTTTAGATTTCTTAATATGAAATCTATTTTGAGTACACGGGGAGATTACTTGTATGCATTCTGCTACATTGTGATCTGCTACTCTGTTTTGCTTCTCTTGTTGCATGCACTGCTTCCACTTCATTTATCTCTATTATTTTATATCCAATCTAATGATTTCCATGCAAAAGATGTACATCATGTATATACCTGAGACAACATGGCATACACACACAGTGGAGTCAAATAATAATTAAAAATACCAAGAACAATTAAAACAAAATATGGATTAGTTTCAGGTTAAATTTCAGTGGATATATTGTTTATCCTCCTTTTGCTTCTACTTATTTTATTTATTTTAAGGGTTTATTATTGACTGAGGTACATTACAAAAAGTCTAGTCAACAAAAAGCAGGGAGTGATTACTACTTGGACTTAATATGGTTTTAGCAGGGAGTGATTACTACTTGGACTTGATATGGTTTCAAGTGTTTTCTATCAAGTTCCTCAATAAAAACATGGCAATTTTCCCCCAATTGGTCAACACCACATGATTGGGTCGTTCAAAATACTTTCCTCCATCGTTTTTTTGCTGGAAAACTTGAAGTGCTTCATAAATTGAGTGCTCTTGCATTTGCATATAATGATTTCATTTTTTTCCATATTCATTTTTTGGGCCATATTCTTCCTGCTTCTGCCTGCTTATTGAGTGCCAATGAGTTTATTTTATTGGACCAAGACCATACTTCATTACATTTTATGTATAGGTGAACTTATTACATAATCTCGAAGTATTATTTTATTTGCCCTCTTGCTAATTAGAACAATCCAAATGTAAACAAGGGTTAGAAAGAGAACAGTTTAATGAAGAAAGAGTAATGCATGTACATTGAAAAGGTAAACAAATTATTAATTTATTTGATCTGAACAAATTTTTATCAGTTAGAATACCAATGATGTGGCACTTTGTAATAACTTTTTCCATATGAAGATAAATAAAATCTTTTAATTCACCGAGGCTGCTACTTCACAGTGCAATTGTAGTAATTAGTAATTACTATTAATTGTGTCTGTATGCCATTTTAAATCTTCTACCACCTTTATAATATAAATTCCAGAAGCATTCATCAAAGTGTGGACAAATAGGAAATTCTTATGTGCAAATCTGATTAGAAGAACTTCGCACCCTCCCTCTTGCCTATATACGTATAACTTTAAGATGTAAAAATATGCTTCAGCAACAACACTGGTTGCTAATGGTTTGACTTTGATAATAGTTACTTGAAGACAAAGAGTTTGTGAATGATATCCTAGCTCAAACGCCGATAAAGAGAATAGCGGAAGCACATGAAGTGTCATCCTTGGTGGCTTTCCTTTGCCTTCCTGCTGCTTCCTACATCAATGGACAGGTTGTTTCAGTTGATGGAGGAATGACCGTCAATGCATTTGAATTCAACATGAAATCAACCTGAAGAAATATTTTCTTTCTCTGGATTGATGTTGCCATTCTGTTCAGAGAGTTACCCTTTTCAACTCAGATGTGTGGAACTCTGTTTGGCGCCTGTTATTGTTGATTGTAATTTGTATCCATCAACTTGCTGTTCTACTGTTGAAATAAAATAGGAGATTTTGCCCTGTGCATTGTTTTTTGCTCGGTGCATTTGTGGAACCAAGCGTGGCTCAAATTTGTTAAACTCATTCAGAGGAGGGGGCAGAAAAAGCTGCATTGTGAGAACTGACTTCATGGCATGAAATGTTCGATGATACCATGGAATGTGGCGGACATTTTTCTTTTGAATTTGATGGTCTTTTTGGTTGAGTTGCTTTGAAGATGGTAAAAATGAGAATGGATGATATCAACGACGTGGTGACGAAGTCTCAAAACAGATCTCAGGTATATCTTGCATATGTTTCGCTCGTGTTTCTGCAGTACTTGCATGCCCCGAAGCGACCCGCGTCATGGGTAACTTGTGTTTGATTAAAATGATGGAGCAAACTAATGGAAGCGAGTAACATACACAAGTTTTGGGAGATGTGGATGGTCAAATCTCGAAATTATCTTTCTGCATTATGGGATGCGATATCACTTCATTTGGACTGGCCAATGGCCATGAGTTAGGTCGAGATATATAATTAAAAGGGTAAAAGTTATGGTCTTCATTTTGTTGTTGCGATATTTGGTAAACAAGGTGAAAGGATTGTTGTGACCGAGCCATTTGGCAAAAGCCATTTGCCCCTGCTGCTTGAGACCCAACGGAAAGAGGGAAGTTTGTTATAGCCGTAATCACTTGCCATAGAAACTGGAATAGCGTGAGACTTGGGTGGGCAAGTAAAAGAGAAGTTATATGGGCATGGCTCAGCGGAGGACCGAGGGAGTGTCATCATACATGGTAACCCAAACACACACCGCCCACTCTCCATCAGTAACACTAATGGAAAGGGAAGAGGAGGGTTTGCTTTTTGGGGGTGGGATAGGCATGTGAGAGAGGTCCTGTCCTGACTTGCAGAAAAACACCTATTTAGGTGTTTTACCCTATGTTTGGAAGAAGAGAAAAGTGAGGGGGAAAATAAGAGAGAGAATTCTACTAACAAAAACTCCTAAAAGTGGTAAAACAAATTTATCATTTTTAGAAGTTTTCTCTCATAATTTTCTTCTCCTATAATTTTCTCTCCATCTAACTATAGGGATTTCTCAAATGAGCCACTTCGGATTGAGTTTAGACCTTTTTTCCCCTTAAAAAGCACATGCAAATACTAACTTTTCATATCTTAAATTTAGTCTCTAAGAGTATGTCCTCCTGATATGCTACAAAATCAATATAACCACAAAAAGTTTCTCCAAGTCTTGAACCATCAAATAAATTAGTAGCTCTATCAAGGGCCTAATTGGAATGAGGAAAGAGGAGAAATTTTTGAGTTCAATTAAAAAGAAATGGATTATAAGGGTTATAAAATTTCAATAAAAAAAAAGACATAAGATTAAAAGGCAAAAAAATAAGTTTAAAACTTTTAAACCCAATTCTTATTTTTGTTTTAAATTTAACTCATTAAAATGTTTTCTCCCTTTGCTAGCCTCATATTTAAACTAAATTTTAATGAGAAGTTTTTATTTTAATTTTATGAGAGAATAGTAGCCTTTTAAGATATTGCTTTTTCTTCAAAGTGAATATGACACTTATTGGTAGGTGCTTAATAAATTTTTCCCTAAAAGTTTTTTGGGAGTAATTTTGCCCTAGAAGTATAGAAAATGGAGCAATTTTGCCCTTGCCATCATCCTAATTAATTTTGACCGTTAATCGACCAAATATGCTAAGGTGACAGTCTATCTATTGTCCACTTTATTTTTGTTAAGGTGTAAATTTGCGCTGGAAGTCTATATATCATTTACTTCATATTTTTTTAAAGTTAGATCTAAAACTTCCGGGGTAAATTTACACCTTAACAAAGATGATGTGGATGATATATGGACTACCATCTCAATATATTTGGTCAACTAACGATCAAAATTAACTGAAATAACGGTAGGGGCAAAATTACTTTTTTTTTTTTTTACACTTTTGGGGGCAAAATTGCCCCTTGATGAAAACTTTTGAGGCAAAAATGCTCTTTAATCCTAAATATAAAGTAAAACTTTCATTCTATAATACTAGATGACCTAATGACTAATGTCACTATTTTTTTTCTAGCCAGTGTACGGTGTCATCAGAATTTACAACCTTAGGCATCAACGTGTTGAGTAGTAGGGTGAAAATATGTCAAACAGTTTATCATGAGCCTATGGCCTGGCCTATTTAAAAGTAGGCATATACCCATGCCTTTTAGGAGGCTTGTTTAGCTTATCAAACCAGATCTAGACTCATTTAGAAATTTGTTAGGCTAGCCTGGGCCTGTTATGTTTTTTTCTAAAAAATATTGATATACATTTGTACTATTATATAATAATTAACATATAATTCATATGCTTTTATATAATGATTAATAATATATTATGATTTATGTAATTTTAGCATGTTTTGGGCCTGTTTAGAGACTCCTGGGGTCAATTTTCCTGTGAAGGCCGGTTGCCTGTAAACTTGTTTATAAGTTTGTTTGTTTGTTTTTTTTTTTTTTAAAGTTCAGGCTTTTTTAGCAAGTTTCAGAGGATGCTAGTTTTTTTTATATTGGTGAGGTTCAAGCTAACCTGTTGCAAAAGAAGACCGGCTTATTAAGGGTGGGACATGCCCGGACTCGCCTGGTTCCCCCGAGCGGCACTCCACTTCCTTTCCCTTTGTTTTCGAATGAAAGATGTATTATTACTCAAAATATGTACAGCTATGTACAGTTCCTTTCCCGTTTCCTTTTTCTGATACATTCCTTTCCCGTTTTCTCCCTTTCTCCACCACTCCCCCGACCCTCTTCCGGGCCCTTAACCGCTCTGCGACCCAATTCCCTGCGCCCAGTGCTTTTGTTCGTTGTTCCCCCTTTCTCCAGTCTTGGCCTTTATCGTCCTCTCCCCCTTAGGGTTTAATTGTCTTGCTCGTGATGTCCCCTAAACCCTCGGGAACCTCTGAATTGGAAGAAAGACTGGGTAATTTCAAGCCCTTCTCGGAGTCGGGATCGTGCTCTAGGTCCATTAGCGAGACGGTTGATGGGTCGCATCAATTCACTGTAAAGGGATATTCTTTGGCCAAAGGAATGGGTGCTGGAAAGTATATAATGAGCGACACCTTCAGTGTTGGTGGTTACGATTGGGCCATATATTTTTACCCGGACGGCAAGAACCCAGAGGACAATTCCATGTACGTTTCGGTTTTCATAGCGTTGGCGAGCGAGGGAACCGATGTGAGAGCTTTGTTCAAGCTGACTTTGGTGGATCAGAGTGAGAAGGGGAATGACAAGGTGCATAGCCATTTTGATCGCCCGCTGGAGAGTGGACCCTATACGTTGAAGTACAGGGGCAGCATGTGGTATGAATTTCCCGGAGTGCTTTTTTTCTTTTGACGCCAATTTTTTGTTGTTAAATTCTGATGTTGGGAAGGTGTTTAGTGGGAGGAAAACCTATAGTGACAATTTGGGGTTTGGGGGTTTGATTAGAGTGGATGGTTTTGCTTCTGGTGCTACTATAAGTCGGGTCTAGTGAGAATAATGGCATCGAATGTAATGTTATTAAATATACCTATCTTAAAAAAGAGCATCAATGTTTTTTCATTTAAAAAAATTGGTTTGTATACTGGTAAAGATTTGATTGATTAGATTACCTTTGATGTTCTTATGTTTGTCAATTTAAAATAAATCTGAATGGAAGAGGTTTTCAGTTGATTATTCCATTGCTACGAACTTGAGCTTCCAATCAAGGTAATGCTGCCACTCAAGAATTGTCTCTACATACTTTTGTTTTATAGTTCTCTCAAGGTGGTTGTGAAATTGGTGTTTTAAAAAGTCAGTATTGCCAGTGTTTAACGAGGCCTAGATATCAATAATCCAGGATATGCTATTTCAGAATCAGGTTGGGTAATCATTTTGTGTTTGACAATTAGTCTGTGTCCTGTTGGCAGCAGATTTATTTCTAGTCTTGTACTCACCTTTGTGTATTCATTTCAGGGGTTACAAAAGATTTTTCAGGAGAACACTATTGGAAACTTCAGAGTATCTGAAAGATGATTGCCTTGTAATGCATTGCACTGTTGGTGTGGTCCAAACACGTTTTGAGGGAAGTGAACAGAGTATTATTGTACCTCGGTCAGGCATGGGTCAAGATTTTAAGGGCTTGTTAGAAACTGGAGTTGGTTGTGACATACTTTTCAAGGTCAAGAATGAAAGCTTTAAAGCTCATAAGCTGGTACTTGCAGCCCGGTCTCCTGTGTTTAGAGCACAGTTTTTTGGACTTGTTGGGGATCCTTGCATAAATGAAGTAGTGGTGGTGGACATTGAGCCATTTATCTTCAAGGTGGTGCTTTTGAATTTATTATTGACCATTGTGGTTTCTAAAGAGTGAAAATAATCAATCACATTTTTATTTCATAATAAATAGTTATCTCTTAAAGTTTCCTCGCACAACATATACTTACACCTTTTTTAAAAAATAAAAATTTATTTTGTCTATATAGAATTGAGAATGTGGGTATTGGATTTTTCTGTATTGCAATAGATTCTTAAGCTCATAAGATATGCTGTTGTTCAATATGTTTTCTCAATAATTTAGGTAATGGCATGGGCAGTTTTGCTGTTATAACTCAGGAGATTAAGTGCTTTAGAAAGATTTTCAACTTTGTGCCTGGGGTTTGACCTGAACCTGTTGTAAAGGAAATAAACGGAATGGTAAACTATGTGTGATTTATGGGCTTTTTCTCTTGTACATTGGCATATGTGAGAAAGTGATACGGAGGTAGATTACCTTTTTTGAAATTATTCAATAGGTGTTCTTTTCTTCTTCTTCTTTAGTCGACAGAAGACACTTAGCCAGAGTTTTATTCTTACCTAGCCTTTTGTGAATGGCAAAAATTCACAAAGATAAAACCTGTTGTCTGGGCTACAGTATTTGAGAAGATTAAGCCAAGCAATCTATTGACTAAAGTTAGTATTTTTATAAAAAGACCATCCAGCATGGAATTATAATGCTTGAGCATTTAAAGTCATTACTTCCTTATAGCCATAAGTTGCTGTGCTGGCTGCTCTTGTTGCTTTTGGATTTTTCATGCAGTCAAATAGTGTTCAAACATGTACACTTCCACTATGGTGTTGGTCTGCCACCAATTATGTTTTTTATGGTTTTGAAGGAGACAGTTGGAACTAAGCATTGGTTTTGGAAGCTATGTTCTTATACTAGCAGGTCCTTGAATGAGTTATTGCTGAAGTCTTTTAGATAGTTTTCCTATGGCTAGAGTGTTGCCAATTTCAGATTGAACAATGAAACATTATTTCAAAATTTATGTTAAGCAGGTTGGTTGAGTGAAAAATTCTTTCTGTCTTAGCAGGTAATGCTTCTCTTCATTTATACAGATGAACTTCCTGATATCCATGATGTTGTGGATTCAGTGCCACTGCGCATGTGCACACATACTGCCGTGATGCAGCATCTCTTGGCTGCTGCTGATCTGTATAATCTTGATCGTCTGAAATCATTATGCGAATCAAAATTGTGTGAAGATATCAGTACTGATACTGTTGCAACAACACTTGCACTGGCTGAGCAACACCACTGTGCCCAGCTCAAGGCCGTCTGTTTAAAATTTATTGTGAATCCATCAAACTTGGGAGGTGTGTTATCCATATAAAGAGTGTATTAGATTCTTTTACCTTAAGTTGCATGATATATATATATATATTGGCGCTCTTCCTGTTCCCTCACACTTTTCACAAATTATAATTTTCATTCGTTGATTTTGTAGTTTCCAAGCTGATCAAACAACTTTTACTTTTCTCTCTTTGTATTCTTGTAATGATTTTTCTATATCAGTTTTCAACATTCTATCTGTACAAAGGGTGCTTTTCATGATACGTGGTCTTCAAGGTTTAACCCTTCGTTGTTGGTGCGGAATTCATTGAGTTTTCTACATTATGATGTATATGCTTGCTTCCTGCAGCGGTGATGCAGTCTGAAGCCTTCATGCACTTGAATGAGAGCTGTCCCTCAATGTTGTTGGAGTTGCTGGAGACATTTGCATCAGCAGATGAAAAGCCGAGCCAGACATTGAGCAGGAAGAGAAGTGGCAGCAGCATATATGGGCAAGATTTAGCAGAGGAGGGTGCTGCTGAATCAGTTAATCCAAATGGTAGGCGTATCAGGAGGCGGACATAGTTTAGTTTGTAGATGAGGGTGCTGCTGAATCAGCTAGTCCCGGAAAAAAAGAAGTTCGACAACACAATCTTGTATGACCTGGGACAGTTTCTAATATGCAGAATGCTTAACAGTTTTATGCGATAGTAAATAGCTGGTATTTTTGTAATTATCTCGGGGAAGAATATAGTGTTTGAGCTTTGCATCTCTACTTGTTGAATGAGTATGAGAACGGAAGGAGAGAAGTAATGCGATAGGCTGGGCGGGACGAATGAGTTGATGATGGTGAAGTAAAAATCTCGACTTGATTGATACTTGAATAATAAATATGTCATCTCAGGGTTAAATGTATGTATATATGTTTTTTTTGGGGGGGGGGGGGGTTGGAGTTATTGGGGAACAAGAGACAATTGAAATTAAGGAAAAAAAATCTGATCGGGCAATTACAGCATAGGTTCAAGGGTAAATGGTTGAATCGGTTATATTAAAATATTATAATTTATTAATAAAAAAATATATATTAAATTATTAATATATTTTTAAATTTCTATAAATAAAAATAAAAATCTTTAGACAAAAAATGTTTAAAATATATTAGTATTAGTTATGGTGCCTATATTTATGTAATGATATATCATTTCTTATAATTAATTATTTATTATATCCCCTCAAAATCTTCTTTTTTTTAGATTTATTCTTTCTTTACCTACTTTTTTCTTCATCTTGGTCTTCAAATTTTCATTTTTTTTTCTAAAAAATAGCGTGAAATAGTAGTTAGAGGAATAAAAAAAATGTAATTTAAAAAAAAAGTAAAATCAGGTGGACCGGTCGAACCACCGGTTCACCGGTTTAACTTATAAACCGGATCGGACCACCAACCGATCATCGGCCGGTCCGATTTTTTATACAGTGACTGAAATTGAACATGAGAGATAAATAAATGTAAGACTTGTGGCTTACGTGATGGAGATGAAGATATTCGGTGGGTTTGGTTAAAGTCAACATACTTTTGTTAGAGTAGGAGGCGTGTATGTAATCTACATTTCTTGAGGTGGGAGATATAAGGATGTTTGGAGCATAAGCCCGATTCATATAAATCTAGATAAAACTCCTCCACATATTTACTTCATAGACCGTAAAAGTTACCTCGTATACCGTAAATCACGATTGGAAGTTCCAACCGTTATTGGCTTTCATCGTTGCATTTGAATTAATGTCAACAGCTTGCTGGGCATACCAAACCATTTTAATTCTACGAGTAGCCCTTCTAGATAGCTATCTGCCCTTGGTTTTGTCCTGCCTCTTTTTTTTTTTAACAAAGGGCAAAGCCCAGGATATTACACTACAATTTTACGTGAATAATATGCCTCCAGTAGATATTCCTTCAATATCTCTTGTGCAGCCTCTTGCAAGGATTTCCATATTGTCTTTCTCTTAGGAAGCGAGTGACACAATAATGTGAGCTTATCAGCACAACAGTTACCTTCTCTGAATATATGTTTGATACAGACTTGCCAATCATGTTGCAGTAAGCATGCAATCTGTTTAGATAGCAAGAAAAAACCTTGCACTTGTTTTGAATCCTTTAATTCTTGGACTACCTGTTTTGCATCACTTTCCACTTCTATTTTTCTGAAACCCATTTCCCAACATAATCTCAATCCCTCCAGCAGCCCCCAAACTTCCACTGTTTGACTATTACAATGTGCTAGGCTGATTGAGAATCTGCACAACCATTCTCTATAGTCTCCTCTCACTAAACCACCATAACCTAAGGGTCCTGTTGGTGTGGTCATTCCGTCAACATTAAGTTTATACCACCCTTGTGCTGGTTTCTTCCACCCTACAGGGATTACTTCAATTTGCCCATCTTGTCCTCCACCATCATCCTATTGTTGGCCATAGTTTTCAAGATGTTGCTTGATAAGTTGCCCTGTGTTCCTTGGGAGTAGATTATTTTCCTTATGGACTTGTTGATTCCTCCATCTCCAAATATACCAACATGTAATTGCAAAAAGTTCCGGCCATCTTAAGTCCTTTGTTGTCGTTTGCTAGATAGGATGTTAGAGCTTAACCATTGATACCAATCCACATTGAAGAAATCTGCTTACTCACTAATTGGAACCAGCTGTCTCCACGTTAATTATGCATGAGGGAAGTCTCTTAAGGCATAAAGTTGTGGCTAAGCGGTAGAGCGTCGCTTGCCAAATAAAGGTCTTTACTCGTTCAGGTGTCTTGAGTTTCCAGATAACTTTCCATATCTGATTCGTAACTTCTTATGCATCCGCAACTTCTTTGTAGAGCCATTAGTAGATACTAGCTGTAGTGAGTTTTCCACTTCCTGTTTGAAGCCATTTCACTGAATTAGCTTCCTCTTCTGTATTTGGTGGTGGGTTGCACTTAATGATATCTAGTATTGGTGTGGGTATATGACTTGAAATAGCTTCTAAGTCCCATTCTCCATTTTCGTAAGCTAGTTGGTAGATTGTGAGATTAGTATTGATCTCTTCTTCCTCACTGGCAATCATGTAAGAGGTGGGAGGTTATCTAGCCAGCGATCGTGCCACACATTTGTATCTCTCCTATATCTTACTTCCCTTAGTAGATTCGGTTGAAATTTATCCCATATTCGAATGAGTTCCTTCCATAAGCTGGAGCCATTTGTTTTGGCTTTAGGAGTTTCCTAGCGTCTTTTCCCTCTTCCATATTTACTTCCAACACTCTCACCCAGAGTTCCTTTAGTTCCTTGTTTATTCTCCATAAGATTTTGCATTAGGAATGCATCATTCATTAATTCCAAAGACTTGATTCCTACTCCTCCTTCACTCTTGGGCCTATATAAGGTCTTTCACACCACTGCATGTAACTTCCTCTCTTCCCCTTGTTCTCCCCACATAAACCTTCTTTGTTCTTTTTCAATTTGATTAACGATACCTTTTGGGATCTAATCATGCTGCATATGATACATAGCCATGGTGCTCGTGACAGACTTGACTAAGGTCATTCTCCCTGCTTGTGACAAACTTGCGGCTTTCCATCCTTGCATTCATTGTTTGACTTTTTCAATGATCTTTCTATATTTTTCTCTACGAAGTTTGGAGAATATTATATTTGCTCCAAGGCAGCGCCCGTTCTCGTCTACCTGCTTGAACTTGCTGATTCTGCAGATCTCCCTCTTGTTACTTGTTGGCATATTGGGAGAAAAGAAAATTTGGGTCTTCTCCTTACTAACCTTATGACTGGACATGTCTTGAAACTCCTGTAAACACTTCATAATCATGTTAGTTTATGGTGTTTCCGTCTCTGCAAAAAGAATAAGATCGTCAACAAACATCATATGGGTAATGGTAGGGCCATGGCGGCCTGCTCTCAGTCCTTTCCAATTTTTTCCCTCTGACTTTATCTAGAATTAAGTGTGTGAATTTTTCCATGCCAAGCACAAAGAGGTAAGGGAGTGGGGATCTCCTTGTTGAAGTCCTCGAGTTGGTTGAAATTGTTCTAATTTTTCACCATGCCAAAGGATTTTGGTGGATACGGAGGTGACGCACTCCATAATCCTAGTGATCATATCATTCATACACTTTAGTTCCATAAGGACTTTAGCCATATATTCCTAGTTGATCCTATCGTAGGCTTTTTCTAGGTCGATTTTTATTGCCATATAACATTTCTTCCCTTTTTTTTTCTTCTCATTGAATGAACCAATTCATTCACAGTAATTGTATTGTCTTGGATATTTCTTCCTAGAACAAAGCTCACTTGGAATGGTGAAATGATTTTGGCCATTATATTTTTCATTCGCTTGACAATGACCTTGGAGAGGCTTTTGTACACCACATTACATAGCGATATTGGTCTCAGCTGGTTCACCTTTTCTGGATGGTTAACCTTCGGAATAAGGGTTAACAGTGTTTGATTGACATCTTTGATCTTTGTCGGTTGCAACCACATTTCTTTTACAGCTTTTATCAAGCTTTGGCCAACAATATCTCAGTTTTGTTGAAAGAATATTGCAGGGAGCCATCTTCCTCCGATGCTTTAATACCTCTTATCGAGAATAGGGCTTCTTTAATATCTTTTTCTATAGCATCTTTGCCTATTTCTTCCCATTCAGCTTATGTTACTTCTGGCCAGGTGTGTTGGGTTTGGTGCCATTCCCTATTATATTGCTCTTCTTTGAAAAGTTTCTGGAAGAACTCATTTACTAACATTCCTACTTCTTGTTTTCCTTCTACCTACTCATTGATATTATTCTTAAGTGTGGTAACTCGATTCCTTCATCTTCTAATCTTTGTTTTTGTATGGTAAAAGGATGTGTTCCTATCTCTATCCTTTAGCGATTTTGTTCTTGCCATTTGGAACCAGAAGATTTCTTCTTGTTGGAGGATTTTTTTCCAGCTTTGTACTTAACTTGCTTTCTAGATCTTCAATATTTAAGTTTGGTCTATTTTAGAGTCTCTTTTGAACACCCTCTATCCTTCATAATAGTTCTTTTTTCCGTTCGGTTATATGTCTAAGAAATTTAGTATTCCAGTGCTTCAGCGTTGTTTGAAGATCTTGTAATTCTTGGCCCAACTCTTTTTTACCATCCCAATTTTCCTTCAGCAGTATTGGAAATTCTTTGTTTGTGAGCCAGGCTGCTTCAAACATGAACGACCTCTTATCGTGTCTTCCTTTTTCTGTAGCTATAAGATGAGGAGCGGGTGGTGGTTTAAGTTTATTCTAAGGCCTACTCGAACAAAAGCCTCTCTAAAATAGTTCTGCCAAGTTATGTTACAAAGAGCTTGGTCGAGTCGTTTGTAGAAACGCTGAGCTGTGTTAATTATGGGCCTTCTCCAGGTGTATTTCGGGCCTTCTGCTCCCAGGTCTATAAGTTGACACTTTCAATGTTTTCTCCAAACCTTCGAAACTTCCTTTCGTTAACTCAAAATCCTCCACGTTGCTCTTCACCGGACTTTATGTCATTAAAATCTCCTACTAATAACCAAGGAGTGGTGCCTTGGTCAGAGATTCGCTTCACTTCCTCCTATAAAAATTGTCTTTCTTGCTCTCGAGGACTTGCGTATATGGCTGTAAATAGCCATTTCATACTACCAATACCTTCAATTTCATAGTGTAGGTATTGATGGTGCCTCTCTACTACAGAAATTTTTATATCATCATTATCCCACATGATCCATATCCACTGGACATGCCTCTTGCTTGAAGAATATAATATTTAAAACCCATTCTTTTTATGGCATTTTGAGTTGTTATTCCGTGCATCTTGTTTCTACCAGCACCATTATTTTTGCAACAAATCTCCTTTTCATTTATTTTATTGCCTCACTAAACCCTTGTCCAATGGCCCCTCTCGTACCATGTAAGTATAATAATAATAATGACAGGTAAATGGATAAGACACTTACTGGATCTGTCATATGGATGCAAAGTCAAAAGTGATGCTTCTCCTTCTTTCTAGTCTTTCTCCTAAACTGTCTTATTCTTCATCGGCTTCTAAGAAGTTCTCAACCTCTAATGGCCCCATCTGAGTTAAAATGTCTCCAGGGTCTAGTGGTTTATTGATATCAAGCTCCGTGGTTGTATCTATCTGGCATAGAAGATTTTCTAAGAAATACTCTACTATATTTTCTTTAATTATGGAACTTTTCTTTTATATATAACTAGATGTGCCTATGCTTTTATTATTTTCAACTTCTTTGTAACCAAATCCATTTCTTGATGAGGCCCTATGATTATCCCCCCATTTTGTTCCAACGTCTTCTCACCCCCATTATCTACTTTCATTTCTTGTGTGTCCGATATGTACTCAATACTTGGCCCAATCTCTTTGCTTATTTTTTTTATCATTTATTCCTTTCTCTTCCTTTTGTGAATTGCTTATGGGACCCCCTTTCTTGTCATTCTTCATCACCAAATTGGCTTCATCTTTCTCCACGTTACGAAGCTTTACATGCTTCATTTTCTTATTCCCTTCTATCTTTTTCTCTCTCATCATTACACTTTCGTCTTTCCCCCCTAACAACTTTGACTTTTCAACGTCTTCTTCCCTGATATTCTTCAAAGGATTACTTTCAAGAGTGCACCGATTATTAACTTCTGACACACTAGGGATATTTTTCAAAGGTCTTTTCTCATCGCTTTTGCTTCCTCACTCATTTTTGTCAACTTCCTCTGTGCTAAGGATTGTAAATCGTGAGGTAACTCCTATTTTTGTACAATCTTTAGTCTCCTTTGTTTGGGTCACCTCGGCTTTCCCACGCTTAGTGATTGGACATCTATCCTTCCTCGTTTCTTGCACTACTATCCATTTGCCATATACACTCTCTGATGACTTTTCTGGCACCTGCAGCTTTATCGTGGTCTCCATTGCCGTCCCTCTCCTTTCACCAGAAGTCATTATCTGGCCTTGTGTCTCCTCTATTACCCTTTTTTGAGGGCAATACTATGCTGCATGACCAAATCTTCCACAATGAAAGCAAATAAGGTTTAGTTCCTCATATTCAATCTTTAGTGGGTTTCCATCCACTATGTAAGAGGGTAGAAGATGTGCATTCAAATCCACCTCTACATACAAGCGGACGTACATTGTTCTAGCTCTCCTTAAGGTCATCTTATCTACCTTGATAGCAGTATCAATCTTGTTTCCCAAGTGATAGAAGAATTTTTTGTCATCATAGTCTATTGGAAGCCCTGGTAATAGTTTTATTCTAAGGGTTGAAGTTCCTCTTCCAAGTCTAGATTGTCAGATAATGTTGTTGAATCATCCATGGTCCATTATCCAGTGCAAAGAAATAGTCATCTCTTCTTTGGAATGTGGCTATCATGTATCCATTCCCTATTACAGATTGATTCACTAGTCCAGATTTTCCCCACATAAGTTGCACTTTCCTTTAGAGTTGCATAAATCCAATTGTTCCACCCAATAGCTTAATGAGTAAAGAGTATTGCCACTCTCGTCCTAGTCGTCTTCTTTTCTCTTTTGAGAAGTCAATCTTCAAGCCTCTTTCTATGTCAGTGACTGTTATTCCCTCATGAATCTCGTCATCCTTCAGCATCAATAAATTCCTATCCTAGTATGATTCCTCTAGGGCCTCTTTTCCGCCCTGCCCTGTATTCGGCTTCTCAGCACCTCACTATAAGACAGAGGGGTTTTTAGTATGGACCCCACGCCTAGTCCTGGTTCAGCTTCTTCCATCTACTCTTCACTCCTCGGCTTCGATAATTAATGTCGGTAAATGTATCCTTTGCTTTGGGTGCTTTTTGTTTTGCCATTTCTTCCTTGTTTATATTGTCTCTCCTTCTTTTTCAAGCGACTCCAACGTAGTTTCCCTACTCTTATTACTTTCCTGTATTCTCACCTCCCTGGTACTATCCCTACCATTGCCTCCCGTACCATCCATAAGGCAGTCCGGTGGCTTTGTTTGAGAACGGCTTAGAAGGATTCATGGAAAAAACTCACACCTCTCTCTCTCTCTCTCTCTCTACTCATCTAGAGTTCTTCTTTCACTTTTTTCCTTGTGTTCTATTCGATGCACATTACCTCCTTCTCCTGTACAGATTAAATTAATAAAATTACTTAATATGATATATATTTTTTAAATCATTATAGTAATTTTTTTTAGTTCTATCATTCCATCTCATCCTTCATTATTATTGAGGGAGCATCAAAATAAGTAAATTAAAAAAAGATTGATTAATATGAAAAAATACATCTTATATTTAAAACCAACATTAAGTCTCTAAATATATTCTGTATTAAGGATCAAAAGGAATTATTCTTTTTTTTCTTTAGAAAAAAAACTAAATTAGACTATAGGTATTACTGTACTCATCTTATTTATAAAGCACTTTCAGTATGTTTAACCCATACAAAAAAATGGGCAAAAAAAACCCATACAAAATTTTTTTTAAACTTTATTAATTTTGTCATAAAATTCAAAAACTTTTTAATTTTATCCTTATTTAATATATATTTTACACCATTGGAACAAAATCAACATAATAATAAATAAAAATAAAATTATATATTCATGTAAGAATTTAACTAGATACTCTTATAAATAAGATAAAAAAATTTCTTCTCATTGGCATATAATAGGGGCAGAGGAGTAGATATCACCTCTGGTTGTATCCCATTTATTAGATTATTTTTGAAATAGTTTATAAATGCTTAACTAAATTTTAAAAGATATCTCGTACGACTGTCTTCTATTTTTATAGAAGTCTCAATTTTCACTTCTCTCTCTAAATATTAGTCCACGTACAGATTTCTTTGTGTAATCGATGTATGTTTCTAAAAATATCCCTCATAGAGAATTTAAATCAACTATCCCACCTTTAACATTTTGAAATGCATTTTTTCCATGTTATTTAAGTAACGATAAAAATAGAAAGCAAAAACCAATTTTTACACAGTATATATCGCATGGAGTTTAGTATTTTCTTAGTTGATATGTTTTTTAAAAATTGAGACTTTATTAGAGAATGGAGGACGAATTAAAAAACAAATAAAACTTGCAGAAGGGAACTAGAAGAGATATATAAAAGTCATTTAAGCAATTCATAAGAATCAAGAAATTTAGTTAGCTTAGTTAATGACAATAAAATCTGTGAACAATTTGCAGCTTTTTTGCCCCAAATCACTCTTCAAATTATTGGGTGGCCGCAACTAGAGACTGCGGAGAGTCATGGCAGGAGATAGGGATCATCCCTCCAGTTTTGGAAAAATGAAAATAAAAAGGAATTGCCATTTCATAATGTATTGTTTATACAGCAGATCACTTAAATATGGTTTCAAGTTATTTTGTGAATCAGCGAGAAAATCAATATGCATGAATGTATTTTGGAGTATAATATGTTTGATTTGGAAGTAATATGTTGGTTGAATGGGCTTAAAAAACGGAGGTACCATTAATTTGTGGGGGCGTAGGGGTAAATCTGGACTGCTTGCACAGAATTGAGAGTGATCGTTGGTCGTAAGTTGCAAGTTGCAGATATTCTTATGATTGAGAATGAATGATTGAGAGAGAGAGAACAAAATGAAGGTAAGTGAGAATGAAGCAGCGTAAGCGTAAGATACACTGATACCCTCTCCACGAAGCATTAGGATGGATTGGATTGAAGTGTAGAATATATGATAAAATATGAATATGAATTGAAGGCCCAATTATTTTATGGGTAACAACATGATATATTTTTAGAAGTGTAATCAGCCCCTTAAAATATTTAAGGGCGCTAATTATTTTTGGAGACACAATCATCATCTTAAAGTATTATATTCTAAACTATTTTTGGAAGTATAATTAACACTCTAATATATTAAAAATGGAGTAATTACGCTCATTTATTAATAGAATACTAACTCTGTTTGCTGAGATACTATTTCCTTTCTTTTTTCATCCATCTTCAACATATTCATCCATTCTTTCTTCTTTTCATTATTTCAACAGGTTTTCCTTTCTTAAGAACTCCTTATCAGAGTTAGTGAAGGAGTGTAATTGCTCCATTTTTAATATATTAAGGACAAAATTACATCCTTAAATACTAAAAGAAAAAATAAACATGTTGAAGATTGATGAAACATGAAAAAAAAGAGTATATCAACAAATAAAGTTAACAAACGATGTAATTATTTTATTTTTAATATATTATGATCTATAATTTAAGATATTGATTACATAAAAGATGAGATGATGAATGCACCTTTACTCTTATTTTAAATATATAATAAGATGCTGTGACGACTAGTAATAGGTACGTAGGATATAGGAGTATGGCCTTAGCCAGCTGGACTAGTATATAGTAGTAACTGGTACAGGTGGGTTGGGAATTAACTATTAGGCTTTGTTTCGTTTGAGGTTTTGGGAGGGGAGGTTAGATGAGGGGAGGGTTAGGAGTGGAAAAAATGTGTTTGGTTGGAGGGAGGGGAGGTTAAAAATTTTGTCTTCTTTTGCTCCCCTCCCTCCCTTCTCCTCCCTCCAAAATTGGAGGTTTTTGGAGGGGAGAGAAAACTTTATCCCATTTTAACTAAAATACCCATACTTATTTTTTAATATTCTAAATTTACCCATCTTGTTTAAAATTAATGAGATAATATGTAAAAATTAATAAAATATCCCTTAAAATGTATATAGTTTTTTTATCATATATACTTGAGGTAATAGGTTTTTTAAGATTTACAAATTAAAAAAATAAAAGAAGAAGAAAAATATATAAATAAAGAAAAAATGGTATATTTGTCAATTTATAATTAACTCACCTCACCTACCCTTCTAAACCAAACAAGAAATCACAATCCCCTCCCCTCCCCTCCCCCTTATTGAACCAAACAAAACTTATAACCTCCCCTAACCTAACTTAAATTAATCTCACCTAACCTAACCTTCATTGAACCAAACACATCTTTAAGCCAGAGGTAGCCTCCCTAATATTAATATTAATATTCATTTATAAATAAACAAAGAGCCTCCTAACCAGAATGAATGGTGTTGCCTGACATGGAAAAGGCATGTCTCATCTTCACGACGGCGCTGCTAACATGCGCCGCCTCCGGAGTGTCCCTGAAGCTTTGCCCAAACTGCGGCAACACCTCAGTGTCGTACCCTCTCAGCACCTCAGCCGAGTGCGGTGACCCGTCCTACAAGATCCGGTGCAGCTCCGGGTCGCTCATGTTGGACACCCTCAACAACTCGTACCCCATCCAATCCACTCCATCCACCCGCAAACCCAACACCTCGTCATCCGACCCGCCTCCATGCTACCCAACACCTGCGTCACCTCCGATAAGATCCACGGCGGCATCCTCCTCAACAGCACCCTCCCCTTCAACATCACCAGCAGCAACACCATCCTCTACCTCAACTGTACCCCCACCCTCCTCCTTTCCCCCTTGAACTGCTCCTCCTCCAGCTTCTGCCACACCTACATCAACGCCACCCCACCCGCCTCTCCCTGCCTCCTCGCCCCTATTTGCTGTACTTTCAGGGCTGGTGGCTCCAGCAACTCCTACATGATCCGCGTCCGCGATGTGGGATGCACCGCTTACTCCAGTTTCGTCAACCTCAACCCCTCTCTGCCGCTCACCAGCTGGCCTGAACCGGACCTCGAAATTCAGTGGGTGTCGCCGCGTCAACCGCTCTGTGGGTCCCAGGCGGATTGCGAGGGCGGCAACTCCACTTGTGCGCCGGATCCATCCAGAAGCGGCGTCAAGAGGTGCTTTTGTAACGCCGGCCTTGTCTGGGACCCTATTCAAGGGGTGTGCGCTGAAAGTGAGTCGTTTGCCTTTTTTTCCTCCCTTTCAACAAAGTTTGTCAGACGCGTTGACTAATGGGTGCGTTTGACTTGTATAATTCAGAAATCACATGTCAGCAGAGTCCGGATGGTTGCGGCGGCTCCGATCGAACTGCACTAATAGCAGGTGGTCCTTTAGGGGCTGGATATATTATTTAATTTAATGCAAGTTTTGAGCTTTTCCTTTCCTATTTTACAAATCCCTTCGAGGGCTTTGTGTGCAAACAATAAACATGCGCAGGTTTGACGAGTGGGATTAGCGCAGCAGTGATATTAGCCCTTGTTGCGGTTCTGCTCTACAAACGGCACAGACGTGTGAAGGAGGCCCAAGAACGGCTGATCAGAGAGCGGGAGGGTATCCTGAATGCGAGTGGCGGAGGCAGAGCCGCAAAGCTCTTCTCCGGCAAAGAGCTGAAGAAAGCCACGAACAACTTCTCCAGAGACAGCCTCCTAGGCGCCGGCGGCTACGGCGAAGTCTACAAAGGCGTCCTCCAGGACGGCACCCTCGTAGCCGTCAAATGCGCAAAACTCGGCAACGCCAAAGGCACCGACCAAGTGCTAAACGAGGTGCGTATATTGTGCCAAGTCCATCACCGTAACCTCGTCGGTCTTCTGGGTTGCTGCGTGGAGTTGGACCAGCCCATGATGGTGTATGAGTTCGTAGAGAACGGCACTGTCCTCGATCACCTGTCCAAAGGGTGGGGCTCTCTCACATGGTCTCATCGCCTTCGAATAGCTCACGACACGGCCCAAGGTCTGGCGTATCTTCACTTCTCCGCCGTGCCTCCTATATACCACAGGGACGTCAAGTCCAGTAACATTCTGCTAGATAATAAATTAAACGCAAAGGTTTCGGATTTTGGGCTGTCGAGGCTGGCCGAAACAGATTTGAGCCACATCTCAACGTGCGCCCAGGGGACGCTGGGGTATTTAGATCCAGAGTATTACAGGAATTACCAGTTGACGGATAAGAGCGATGTGTATAGTTTTGGGGTGGTGCTGTTAGAGCTGTTGACGGCGCAGAGGGCTATAGATTTCAACAGGCCAGCGCATGATGTGAACTTGGCGGTGTATGTGCAGAGGATGGCGGAGGAAGAGAAGGTGATGGAGGTCATGGAGCCGGGGCTGAGGAATGGGGCCACCACTTTGGAAGTGGACACCATGAAGGCGTTGGCGTTTTTGGCTCTGGGATGCTTGGAGGAGCGGAGGCAGAACCGACCTTCCATGAAGGAGGTGGTTGAGGAGATTGAGTATATCATTGGTATTGCCACCTCCAAACACGCCCAAAGCTAGTCGCTCTGTTTATTGTTCAGGGGAATGATAGTATCTTTTGTTCAATAAAAATAATAAATTGAGATTGGTATTATTAAGATTATAATTAATATTTCTTTCTTGTTTGTCAGTAAAAAATTATAAACGGTAGCTTTTTCATTTTTTTATTATACTATATTTAATTCAATAAATAGATTGTAGCTTTTAAATATAATTTATTTATTTATTTTTTGGGTGAAGCCTAAGAGGATAAACAAGAATGAGAGAGAGAGAGAGAGCATATAAAAAAGCAAACGGCAATGCATTCCACACCGATCAGACATCTCTAGAATCTATACACTACACATTTACAAGGATGCAGATAGCTTCAAGACATTCAGAAGAAAACACTAAACGGATACAACCAAAAAAAAAAAAAAATTACACCCACGATTTTATTTTTGCTTTTCCAAAATATTGTTCTTACCACCGATAAGAACAAAATATACCGGTCTGTCCCCAAACTGAGAAATTTCAGACCGTGCAGCGACAGAAAGCATGACAAATTGCAGAACTGACTTTGCACCATAAATCAAGTTACAAAACTAGCTGCATTTCCAAAGAGGTACTGAGTAAACTTGGAGTGACGGTGATTTGGGATTTTTTTTCTCACTCAGGGCACATTAAAAGCTCATCCAAAGAACCAGACCTTGATGAAGACTGCCAAAGCAATTTGCAACAAAAATGCCGCTATTATCACAACCGAAACATCACTTCCTTCTACATAAGACCTCAGGTTTAGGGCAACAAAGCTAGCTGAGGCAGTACCCACAAGGATTATTATGAGCCACCGGACAATCTCAGCAGGGATCAGCATTAGAAACTGAAAATTTTTAGAAGAATTATGTATTAGACAATAATGCAAAACATGATCTGATAACACTCCTCTTTTGCTACTAGTAAGGCTCGATTTGGAAATCAAAACAAATTCCGATAACACGCAAAGGACATGTAAATTTAAGTCATGCTTTGTTACAAACAGAAAGTAGAAGAAATGTGGTGACCTCCTCTCCAGAGATGCAAACTTACTTGCAGTTAGTATGCATGTATTTACACTCCCTAATATTTTTCAATGATATTTCACCAAAATTACCACAAAAGATCAGGGGAAAAATGATGATCTGGATGGTAGAAAGCACAAACTCACAGAGGATGGGACGAAAATGGCAAGGGAATACCCCCACATACACCAAAACCGAATGAGGCTAGAATTTGAACCCATATACTGAAGCAAGAAGTAATATGCCAGTGGGACAACTACTGCATAGCCATAGATAGAAAATGCAGCCGCATTGACATAGCTGACATCAAAGCTCCATGAAGTACTCTTGTCCGTTTGTTTTTCCATGAGATACGTTGCAAGATTTCCCAGTGAAGAAAGTACAAATACCAATGTCGTTGAGATCCATATAAGCCCATATCTATTATAACAGAAAAGATTTGCTCCATTAGATACCATTGTATGTGCAACGTTACTGGGATTGTATTCAATCATTAAAATGAAAACAAATGAAAAATAAATGGAAGGGAAGGGAAAGATTTGCCTAGAGGTGCTGTATGTCTCTTGTAGTATCACAATTATGAGGTAACATCAAGATTAGGGTTCAAATATGCATACTTATTTCAACTGCTTTAATATAATAATGGAAAATCATGTGATCATAGAGTTCTGCCTTTTGTTAGCAGAATGGTTTGGATGTAAACACCAAATCTAATTTTGACCCCAAAAAATCAGGCCTATCAAAAGTTTGAACCAAGAAATTTCAAGCATGCATTAAGTTAACAAGTGACGTTTTCATGATTCCCCACCTACATAACTTCCACTTGCTCAAACTGAGGTCAGAAAAATGATTAGTTTTGCATGGGTGAAAAGAACAGAGAGATAAATATAATAAAAGGAATCAGAGAAGGAAAAAACAACAAAAGAATTAAATGCCATATTTGTCCCAGGTCCAAGTATTTCCCATATTATGGTAACAGTTGAACTGTCAATGAGACTGTTCTCCGGCACAACCTTCCAAATGTAATTTCAGAATCTTGAGCAATATCTCTCCCTTTTGAACTCAAACGTATAGAAGCAAAAGTTAAAAAGCATAACTCACAAATCAGGGTTAGCATCTATCTTGCTAAAAAAATCTCCAGCAACTGGATTCATGGCATTTATTAATCTGTTCAAGACAAGATCTGTATCCACATTGAAATACTGTGTGTATGATGAGATACTAAAGACTCCCCTCCAGTTGTTTGCTGGCTGTTGCTCAAATGCTTCTGCATGGATGGATAAGCCAGAAAGATGTCAAGGGAGTTAATGCCAAATGAAATGCAAAAATAAATGAAAAATGGTTAAAAATCAGTTGGAAATTGTCCTTATCAAAGATAAATTCGTAAACTCAGACTGTACACTACTTTGCAATCATTAATTATCTGTGTGTTTCCTTTTTTTTTTTTTTTTTTTTTTGTGAAGCTTATAAGCATGAGGAAGATCTAAAAGCATATCCTCACATGCTTCTAATAGTATTCTCTGAAAGCACATCAGTTGTAAAGAAAACAAGCACCGTAGCTAAAATCTGCTAGGATATTCCAAGGTAACAAAAAGGTTACAAAAAGTTGGTTATACAGGTTGTCATTCCAGAGCAAACAAGAGGTACATTATTCAGTCAGGTCATCAATAAAACAAGCCAAATAAAGGAAATCAAACAAGTATCCAAACCACTGCTCTTACAAAGGGTCATACCAGTTGGACTTCCGAGAGTTTGATATCCCCTTCCTCTGTCTCCTCCATTGTTTGGAGGGAATATTTGCATGTTTGCTCCAGGGACTGCAGCGTAGAACTGAAACTTTAGTAGCAGGCAATTATGCACATCTTAACACATGAAGGACAAACTCAGATATAACATCATACCCTCATGGTTTGTGGTATTCTTTTCTTCAGCTATGACAGCCTAGGCATGAAACAGGAATAAGGATAAGCAAATAAAATAAATGAAGGGATACCAAGAAAAACGTACGGATTAGGATCAGACTAATTTACTTTCTAATGGAGTTCACAATTGAAAGGCAGTGAAACTCGTAAGACACATGCCATAGTTTACTTGACTGTAAGTAATCCTCTTATTGTTTATAGGCTAAATTACATAAAGTTCCCATGAACTTTGAGCCATGTGCAAGCATGACCATTAAAATTTAATAACGAATCCCCTTAAACCTCTAAACTTTTGTAAATAACCCCTTTTCCGTTAATTAGCTCATTATTTCACTAACAAGGTATGATACATCATTGACCATATAGCCACTTAAACTTTTTGTTTTTGTTCTTGTTTTTTGGGTTTCATAACCCTCTTAAACATCAAATTATGCACACATGACTTCCTAAACTTTTAAATCATGTGCCGACGAACTCTTTGACATTGTGTTACATGTAATTACTAAAGCAGCCGGTAAAATAATAGTAAAGGGATTTATCGTCCAATTTCAAAGGCTGGGAGGTTATCTACATGTAATAGGGGTCATGTACAATTTGTACTTAATTACTTTAGGAAAGTAAAGTTATCATGTAAATATTTAAATAACTAAGAAAGTAAGCCATATTTCCAGAAAGATTCGTCATTTTCTTTATTAACGCTTGTGTAATATGAGCAGCCATAACTGATATTGGTAGTCCTAGAAGCAACGGTAATGGACTAATATAAACCTGAAAGACGATGACAATAACAGTAACAACAACAACAAAGCTCTATCCCATAAGGTGGGGTTAGCTACATGAATCACACTATCACAGCGCCATTGTGCTCTATCAACAATCAAATAGATTGTTAATCAAAAGATCTCACTCAATAATTTCATTGAATGTTCTCGGACTTTCTCTACCCTTTTTTAGAAGACTCCATATTGATGATCAATAATCCTCACCTATGAATCCAATGGCCTTCTTCGAGACTAAAAATAATTTCTACTTTAAAGATAAAATGTTGAGTAATTGGAAGAATAATAGAGAGAAGAGAGAAGAGAACAGGGGAAAGAAGAAGTCAGAAGGAAAGAGATGAGAGAGGAAGGAAATCAATCAGTTAATATTCGGTCAAAATGTCAAAAAGTGCCCTACTATAGTATTCTTATCCTTTATATATAGGCCTTGTCCTAACTACCCTGGTGGGAAATCAATCAATTACTATTCGGTCAAAGTGTCATAAAGTCCCCTACAATAATGTTCTTACCCTTTATATATAGGCCTTGTCCTAACTACCCAGGTGACCTTATTGAATTAGTAAGCCACCCTAATTACCATCCTACCCTTAATGACTAATAAGCACCCTTGTGACCTTATAGACTTAGTAAGCCACCAACCAATTATTCTTATAGTACTAACTATTACAATAACCATATCAATACCCCACCCTCAAGAACCGTTGTCCTCAAGGATCTTTAAGCACAACTGAAGGGTGCTGCCTCTGCAACTGATACAGCAGAACCCAAGAAGCTTCTTCCTCTGGAAGTTGCTTCCACTTCACCAAGACCTCAGTTACAATGCGCCCTTTACACCGACTAATTCGTTTATTCAAAATCCTCTTAGGTTCCTTAGTCACAGGCAGTTCTGGCCAATTTAAAGGAGGATGACGCAAAACGAACAGCCGGATCATGACACAACTTCAACAATGAAATATGGAAGGTATGATGAATTCTAACCTCCGGGGGTAGCTCCAACTGATAAGCCACAGCCCTAATACGTTTGAGGACCCTATAAGGCCCAAAATACCGAGGAGCTAATTTTTTATTACTCCTAGCAGCAGCTGAAATTTGGCGGTAAGGCTGGAGTTTCAAAAACACCCACTCACCTACTTGAAACTCATGATCCGTACGATGAGAATCAGCCAGCTGCTTCATCATATTTGCAGCCCTAGCTAAATGATGTTTAGCTATCAATAAAGCTTCCTCCCTAGCCACAAACGACCTATCAACAGCATCAACAACAGCAGATCTCGGCAAATAGGGTACATAAACCGACGGTTTTTGCCCATATAACAGTTCATGAGGAGTAACCTTGGTAGAGGAATGGTAAGTAGTGTTATACCACCACTCAGCCAATGGTAACCAATGACTCCACTCCTTAGGAAGTTCCCAACACATACAACGAAGGTAGGTTTCCAAACAACGATTGACAACCTCTAACTGTCCATCCGTTTGAGGATGATAAGACGATGTTAATTTCTTATCTACCTTCAAAACATTGAGAAATTCCTGCCAAAAGTTGCTAATAAAAATAGGATCACGATCGCTTATGATTTCTATAGGAGCTCTATGCAACCAATAAACCCCATCCAAAAATTGTTTAGCCAAACTAGATGCAGAAAAGGGATGAGAAAGGGCAATGAAATGAGCATACTTACTCAACCTATCCATAATCACCCATATAGTATCTTTGCCATTAGACTTAGGCAACCCTTCAATGAAGTCCATAGTAATACTCTCCCACACCCTACTAGGAATTAGAAGAGGTTGCAACAACCCTGGATAAGCAGCCTTATCATACTTACAACGAGCACAAACATCACAATGTCAAATAAAGCCTTTGACCTCTTCAAACAAATTACTCCACCAAAAGAGAGACTTAACTCGTTGATAGGTAGGCATGAGTACCTGAGTGTCCCCCTTAAGCACTTGCATGAAACCAATCCAAAATTTTGTGTTGAGTAGCTATCCTTGGCCCAACCACAATACGGCCACTCTTTTTCAACAACCCACCTATCCCAAGTATATTTCCCATTGATGGCATTACCTTGCTGCAACTGTTCACACAGGCTCTTCAAACCAGCATCCTCTTCCCAGGTATTCCTAATTTCCTGCAGTAAATCATCTGAGCATGTAGATAAGGTCAATCTCCAATTTTGGTTTACGAGACAGGGCGTCAGCCATATTATTTTTAGTGCCCTTCTTATACTGTATTTCATAATCGAATCCCATAAGTTTCAAGACCCAATACATTTGGAAAGAGGTCTTTAGCTTTTGATCCAACAAATATTTTAAACTTTGTTGATCTGTCCTTATAACAAAACTTCTTCCTTCTAGGTATTGATGCCAATGTTCCACTGCCTATACCACTGCCAACAACTACTATGGGTCTTGCTATTTCTCCATATCCCTTAATGAACCGCTTATAATAACTAGCTAACCCAAGGAAAGAGTAGAGTTGTTTTACTGTAGTAGGCTCTGGCCATTCCAAAACAACTCTTATCTTTTGAGGATCCATAGCCACTTCCCCATTCTGAATAATATGTCCAAAATATTCCACTTGCGTGGCAACAAAGGTGCATTTACTTTCTTTAACAAAATAGTGGTGCTTCTTTAAGGTTTCAAACACAATCTTAAGGTGTTCAAGATGCAGAATCATACTAGAGCTATAGACTAGGACGTCATCAAAAAATACCAAAACAAACTTCCTAAGATATTCTCGAAAAATACTGTTCATTGCACCTTGAAATGTTGTCAGTGCATTAGTAAGTCCGAATGGCATTACTAACCATTCTTAGTGACCGAAATGAGTTCGAAAAGCTGTTTTATGAGTGTCACGCTACTCCATCCTGATTTGGTGATAACTAGCCCGGAGATCTAATTTGGTAAACTATCTCGCCTCCCTAAGCTCATCCAACAATTCTTCTACCAAAGGAATGGGGTATTTATTCTTAACAGTTTTCTTGTTAAGTTCTCGGAAATCTATACACATGCCAAGTACCATCCTTTTTCTTAACCAAAACTATAGGAGAGGCAAAAGGAGAACTTTCCTGCATTACCCCACTCTCTAACAATCCCTTAACCTACCATTCAATTTCATCCTTCTGTACTGTTGGATACCGGTAGGGTCGAAGATTAACCGGGTCAGCCCCATCCTAAAGTAAAATAGGATGATTATGCCCTTCTCGCAAAGGGGGCAGTGTCTTTGGTTCAAAAAACACCTCCTAAAATTCCTTCGACAACCCTCTCACCCTGCACCTGCTTCTTGAGGGCTATTATTCAAGACACAACTTGGTTGATTAGACTCTTCAAGTTCCTAAAGAAGGAAGAGTTGACTACCCTCCTCTACATGGTTCTTTAAATGCCTATCAAACTTGCAACCCACTGTAGGTGTAGGCTTCAGGGTGCACATAGCCCCTTTGTACCAGAAGGTCATTGCAAGATCATCATAATCCCAGGAAGCATGGTGCACTACCTGTTGCAGCCATTGTAAACTCAACACTAAATCATAGATTTTAATATTCATCACCTTCAGATCAAATTGATTCTTCACCCTGTATCTTCCACTTAAAATTCTTCCAAGTACCACATAACTACAATCTGCCCCCACCTGCCACTTCCACCTCTCCCAGAGCTGACGCTTGATCCTTCCACCCCAATCGTTTAGCTAGTGCACAATCCAAACACCCATGAGATGCCTCATTATCGATTATAATTTGCACTGGTCATTTGCCAACATAACCTTGCATCCGTATCGAAGCGACACCAACCACTCCCTGTATTGCATGAAGAGAGATTTGGAGGGATTCAAAGACTTCAACGTTCTCATCATCGGGTTATGCAAGATCTTCCCTCGCATCTTCATCATCAAACGCCCCAGACTCTAGTTCAATTAATTGGAGTTGAAATTTTTGGCATTGAGCATATGTATGGCCACCGAAGTAAGGTCGGTGACAATAAAAACATAGATTCTTTGCTTTGTATTCATCAAACTGTTCCAACAAGATTTTTTGATTTCAGTGAGACACCCGCAATGACATTGTTTGTTGTCCTCCATCGGTGCTTCGTACGGATTGCTAAAGTGCACACGCAACGCATGTTTATATTCTGACCAAGAAATCGGCCAACCCAACTCTTCCTCTTCATGCGCTCAATGCCACAAGTAGCCACGATAATCCAGATTGATGCTCGCCAATCACACCTTCCACCCCTCCGGAGTACCTTCAAGTTCAAAATGACATTCACATTTATGAATCCATCCTTCAATATTGGTTCGATGAAAGTGCGTGAAATCCATTTTTGTGAGTCTTGTTAGAGGATGATACCCCCCCATCATCTACATAAGGGCGGTGATACTCCCAATGGTGATTCTGGCGGGGCCGCCAAAATTCATGAAAGTTGCCGTGACCGTTGCGCAACCCAATTTCAGGAGCCAATCTTACGCAAGAAATACCCCCGACGCCGCCACCCTGAATTCCCGATTCCCTACCTCGACGCGATAGAGCCGATTCGACCGCAAGATTTTGGACCACCTCAAGTAAAGAACTCAAATCTTGAACCATCACCGGTAGGCCACGGAGACCTTGTAATTCGGTCTCAATGGCTTAGAGCCGAACGTCGGATGTATCAGCCATATCAGAGGCGGAAGTCATGGATCTTGTAGAAACCATTGATCAAAACAGAACATAATGAATGAAGGCCAAGGAGCCGAAGCTCTGATACCACTGTTGAGTAATTGGAAGAATAATAGAGAGAAGAGAGTAGAGGAAGGAAATCAAAAGGAAAGAGACGAGAGAGAGGAAGGAAATCAATCAGTTACTATTCGGTCAAAGTTTCAAAAAGTCCCCTACAATAGTAGTTTTACCCTTTATATATAGGCCTTGTCCTAACTACCCTGGTGACCTTATTGAATTAGTAAGCCACCCTAATTACCATCCTACCCTTAATGACTAATAAGCACCCTTAGTAACCTTATAGACTTGGCGAGTGTTTACCCAACACTGAAACCGCGGTTTCAAAAACCCTTTTCCGCAAGTCAAGACAAAACTCCTCTCACATACTTACCTCATAAATTATAAAAACTATTCTCCAAAAACTAATCCAAACACACACTTAGTATGCCACCAACCAATTATTCTTATAGTACTAACTATTACAATAACCATATCATAAACAAAACAGAGAATGTGGGGCTAAAACTCCCCTTCCCAAAACTGCCGCAACGAACACTTATTGCTTGCTAGTTATAAGCTTAACACATTCATCCATCTCCAACTCATAAATGGCTGCTTCCATTCAATATGTATCAGCCTTGGGATAAATCCCTTCTTCCCATTATCCATGCTATCTTATGTTTCCCATTTTACATCACCTTCTCTATCTAAGAGCAGCCATTGATCACCATGAGGAAGGACAGCAAGCCAAGGGAAGGAAGAACTGAATCTGTAACCCCACATCAGGCTTCGCAAGAGAGAGCACAGGGAAAATAATGCATTCGCATATCGACTGACCTAATGAGAGCAAGGTATGCAATTTCTCTCTAGCAAGAAGGTATGTGAAAGCCATCTCCTGAGTGATTGCGGCAAGGGAAAACAATAGAACCTGGCCTTTCTTTTGTGAGCCGTAACTACCTCTAAAAGAAAAAGTGAGCTATCCACTTTTCAGGTGTTTCATGGGGGCGGGGCAACTCGACAGAGGGATCGTGGTAAACTATGCAAAGACATACCAAGAAAGATATCGCAGGGAAGGACATGCCAAATGGACCAAAGCGCTGGCCTAAGACGCACTAATCAACTCTCGGTGGCATCGTAATTGTAGTAAATAAAATCAGAAGATGCTAAATACCAGTGATTTATTTTTTTATTAAAAAAAAGAACATGAAAAAGATAATGAAAAGGCTGAGATGATTCAAGTTATAGAGGGCAATCCATGTATTTCGCATTTAAAATGGATCAGTCGAGCACATTCAATTTGTTGGAAATGAAACAGAGTGAAAAGATTTTGCAATAATGAAGTATCTCCACCACTAAAACCATCAGATCAGTTCATTTTATCTCGTTATCATATACGATAATATGAATATGCACAAACTAATGAAGCATAAAAATCAAAGAGTGAATAATCAAGAAACAGAAAGAAACGAGAGGGGAAGGTACGAACAGGAACTGAACCGAGCAAATGGCTAGTGGGAAGGCCGGTGTAGGACTCCTCCATCGCGCAGGGAGATACACAGAAGCTTCGTAGCTCAAAGACAAGAAGGCATGGAAGCTATGAGATTCAATGGGAATTCCTGAGAGGGACTCAGAAGACGACACCAGAGAAGAGGGACTCCCTGGTGCAGGTTCTGGGATTTTTCGGAATAGCTCTTGGCTCCGCTCACCTCTGACTTTCCCCCTTGGTGGTGTGTTCCTTGTTGCTGAACCGTGAACTTTGTTCTCAGTGCAAAGTGCGGGGCTTCTCTTTCTTTCCAGCCAGGGCTACGTGATCGGATGCAGATTGGGCTCCGCAAACCCAGCTCTAGGGCACTTGGAACACGTGTACTTCGGGTAAATATTTTTTTTCTTCTTTTTTGTTTTTCCTTTTTCTGAATGCCGGAAAAATCCTTTTTGTTTTTTTTTTTAGCAAATTTATTTTGAGACCAGAATGGTGATGGCGAGGAACTGAGGATTCACGTTGTAAAGATATATTTGTCTGAAACAAAGGTTTGAATTTTTAGTCGTGATTTAATGATACGAAGTAAATATATGAAAAGAACATTATCTCAACTTTTATATTTAAGTATTTTTTAGATCATCAATCGTGATCCCAAACATATTTATTATTTCAGTAAAATAAGCTAGGGACGCTTATAACGTGAAGATAGAATAATTTGTAAATTTAGAGAGAAAAATTGTATTAAGGATTAATTTAAAAAATTTATCAATTTAAAACCTATTTAATAATGTAAACATTATTTATTGTTACATGAAAATTAGTTAAAATAAATTGTGTTATATCAAAGCATATAATTTATAAGTTACATTTATCATTACAATCATTATACAAGTGTATTATCTTATTACTTTAAAACACTTCTTTTTATTCTACAAAATTTAAAACGAGTCACGTTGTTCAAAGCTTATGAATAATGTACAATTTTTATCATTAATCCTGCTAATAAATATTTTCAACATTGCAACATAGAAAAACGAAAGAGGAAATTTTAAAAAAAAATTTAAAAATGTCAAAAGATAAAAAGGTGTTCCAAATATTCATAATGTTAATGATGTGATAGAACTTGATTTGTCCTTTTTAAAATTAAAACAAAATGATAAAATTGGTGTTTAAAATTAAGAACATATAGAAAGACACAATTTCTCGTCTAGTTTGGCACACACTTCCCATTTTCTTTGTGAGTGGCTGGTTATTAAGGGCCGAAAGATTTGTTGTGAGCAATATGAGGGGTCATAGTGAGAGAGGAGACTGGTGATTAAAATTCACAAATTCTTATTAAGGTTTTCAAGAGTTTTGATAAAGGTTTCCCTTTTGCAATTGTTATTTTAAACTCTTGTTAAGTTTATGGACGCTTGTAGTTGTTAATGCAAAATTCCTATTAATTTATTAACAAGTTCCAATAAAAAATTTTACAAGTTAAGCTAAGCTTTTCACAATTTTAAATTAGAATTTCACCACTTGCAAATCATAATTTAGCACATTTGAATAGGGTTTCACAAGTTCTGTAAAGTTTCTTGTAAGTTTTTAAAAGAATTTTACAACTTAAAGAATTTCACAAATTGTAAATCAAAATTCATAAGATTTGATAAGGGTTTCACAATTTCGGATAAAATTTTTACAAGTTTTAAAAATAAAAGAATTTCACAACTTTCTTAAAAAAATTTACAAGTTGCAAATTAAAATTCACAAGATTTGATAAGGGTCTTATAAGTTCTCATAAGAATTTCACAACTTCCTAAAAGAATTTCTCAAGTTGCAAATTAAAATCCACAAGATTTTATAAGGGTTTCACAAGTTCTGATATAAAGGTTTCACAAATTTGAATACGGTTTTCACAAATTTTCAAAAGAATTTTATAACTTCCTTGAAGAATGTCACATGTTGCAAATTAAAATTCACAAGATTTGATAAGGGTTTCCTAAGTTTTGACAAATTCAGATAAGATTTTCATAAGTTATTAAAAGAATTTCACAAGTTACAAAATTTCACAACTTGCATATCAAAATTCCCTAGATATGAGCAAGGCTTCACAAGCTCTGAAAAAAATTTCACAAATACAGATAAGATTTTTATAAATTCTCATAAGAATTTCACAATTTCCTTATCTAAACAGCATAAAAGGCAATGATAGTACAATTATATTATCATAACCAACCACTACAACGACCCACACTGCTCACAACAAATCTTTTAGCCCTCAATGAAATGCCACCCATGTCACTCAAAATAAGAGCCATCAATAACTAGCCAATCACTGAGGAAATAGGAAGTGTGTGTGAAGCTAGGCACGAAATCATGCATTCCTCTCTAATCTTAATTTTAAATTCAAAGGGGTAGTTCTGTCATTTCTTTTTAATTTTGAAAATAACGAATCAGACCCTAACACATTTTTGATATTATGAATACTCGGAATATCTTTTTGTCTTTTGACACTTTTGAAATTCTTTTAAAGAGATTTTTCCAAAACAAAACCTCATTAAAACCTGCCTTAAAATTTAGCCAAAAAAAATCAATTTTCTCTTCCTTACAAATAAGACGAGTATTTTTATATTTTATTTTAATATAAAAATATATAATCCATAAGGAAGTCATTCATGAAAAAACTATATGTGATGAATGTAAAAATGTTTGATTTGGTTAAAAATGTCTAAAAAATAAGCATGAAACTATTAAATTCCAAAAAAATATTACCCAAAGATAAGTTGATTCACTTAATTATAATTGTCAGGCAAAAAAAAATTTAATTGTGAATTTTGAAGTATAAGTTACAAATAAGTAAATAAGGTATTTACATATTATAGTTTTGGCTCATGTATTACCAAATATTAAGAAGTTAAGAGTTCAACCTCCAAAGGGTTTGTTTGGTATAAGGGATTTGAAAGGGAGGGGAAAAAGAATTTTTTTGAGTTGAATATAAAAAAAATGGAGAAATATAGTTAAATTGGAGAAATACAGTTATAAAATTTTGAATAAAAGGAAGTTGCAAGATAAAAGATTAAGAAAAAATAATGAAAAAATTTTAATCCTACTTCTCTAATTTTTTTGTAAATCTAACTCAACAAAATTTTCCTCCTCTTCTCTCATATTAAACAGCCCCGAGTGCATAAGCCTTCCTCTAGGCGAAGGAAAGCAAAGCGCAAAAGGTATTTAAATCTTATAAGCCATTATCAATGATTTTTTATTAAAACTTTCATGTTTGCAATTGTCTCTCCCACTATTTACGACTAATTTTTCAATAAATTTTTTTTAAGGATTCCATGGTTAAATTAATATTTTGAAGTTTAAATCTTATATGCCCATTATCTTTATATATATCCATAAATTTATTAATTTTTTAGAAATGAGATGATAGAAATTTATCAGGAAAATTAGAGAAAAGTCTCACATTAGGAAATTAATTAGTGAGAATGACCTAAATTAGAATACTAGTACTCCATGGATACAAATTTTATAGAATACTATTATGCTATGTATAAAAATTTATCAGATCCTCGTCATTAATTAAATTTGCAAGGGAAACTTTCCCCCTATTTCCCCAAATTTATCCTATTTTAAAATGACTAAAGCATTTTATTTTGTTAAAAGGGTATTTTTCCCTTGTAAAAAGGATAGGGTAGGCATGCGACAAGATCGACCAGAAGAAAACCTGAAACAACATTCATTGAAAGGGTCCATGAAGATTCATAAAGTATATGCCAAGTCATAAAATCATACTTAATCCTCAATTTCAAGAGCAGAACGAGCGAGGAATGACGGTAATAACCAGCCATTTTTAAAGAGACTTGACAAGCAAACAACAGCATTTTTCACTCCCCAAAAGACGCCACTTCAAAACAAGCGAGAAAAAAGGAAAATTGCTAAGCCAACAGTGAAAACTAAAACTACATTACCCAGACATCCATAGAGCTGAAATGGCAACTGTATTGAAGCAGAATCCACTTCACCGAATTATTTCTCATCATGCATCTGAATCAACAATTTCCTTTTGAATTACACCCATACGAAATTTGAGAACCTGATATGATACAGAACACCTCATGTACCCCCTTATCAGTTACCAGAACCAATTGTGCTGAATGAATTGGTAATGTCAGAGAAAACTAGCGTAGAAATGTCCATTTCAACTGCGTATGCTGTCATGAACACCAGCACGGCTAGATGGGGGCCTCATCTTGAAGGAAACTACGACTTACTTGGACCAACAAATCACTTCTTGACTAATTTCAAGACATCACCAACAAGGTGTAAAGAACCGGTTACCAGAACCTGAGGGACAGGCAGGCAAATTTATAATCAGATCCTGCATCTGGCATATATATAACCCAAAATGCAAAGCAATCCCACACATTTATATTTAATATTCAATCCATAGAGATGATGTTCATTCCGCATGCAGTCTATCAGTTGGCTTCTGGACAACATCAGATACTCACAATTACTCAGTATAATTGATGTTACCTGAAAACGAACAGACTGATTTTGCTGCACTCTGTCCCTGAGCCACTTGATAGCCAACGGCAATGAGGGAAACACTGCACTATGTTCACAATTACTAGTACTCATTTCCATATCCTCTTTTAATTCATCAGACACAGCATATGCACTCTTGGCATCACTTCCTACCAATCCAGATGACCACCAAAAAGAGAGAACCGATTAAAGTCAGGAAATAGTCTAAGACTCAATTTATCAAACATACCATAACCATAGTAGTAAGTCTCAAAGTCAAACAGTAACAAAGTACACGTATCAAATTCAATTAAAGTCAATTAAGGACCAGGTGGCTTACAGACACAGCAAAAATCAAAGATGACTAAGCTTTATGTTCTACACAGCAATAACAAGGCTAAAATAGGGCTTTGGAGAAACAGCACAATAATAGATGCATCACAAACTAATCACGTACTCCCAAAAAAGCCCCAAAGAAACAAATTACCAGAATCTGCAATATGTCATCATCCCAACTCTTTCTTCCTCTTACTCCACAAAAACATGGATACAGAAGTTCCACGGGTCACATTACATCAGTGAAGGGTTGGTAGAACCCCTTTTGTCTCTTTCCAAAATACTGGTACAACATAAAGCAACATAGATCTAGACCAAGAACTTTCTTAGCTAGCAAATAAGCGCACTGCAAACACAACCTAGATCTAAGGGAATTTAACGTTGCTTTACTTTTGATTATTTTGGGAAATCATCCATAACTTTCTTTTTCCCACACTCCAACACAACAAACTCAACTTTACAAATAAACAGCATAAAGAACATACTTGTCACATTTATTTATAATTGTTTTTCAGCACATAAAAATCATCAGATACAAAAACTTGAGTCATGATTGACATAGTCTTGGATGCAGTCAGTTAATACCTTTGTTTCCTTGCATGAGAGTTTCCCACACTTTCTGAAGAGTGAACTGCCATGATAGGTCAACATTAGATTCAGCTGGCATTGAAGAATGGGATCCAACTTTGTAATACACTGATAAACTTGGTACAAAAAGCGCCTTCTTGAAGTACACACCTACATTTTCAATTCAATTTCTTTATTTGGTGGACAAGGAATAAATCTCTGGTTCAGATACGATCACCCGTGGGAAAATTTTTTTAATTGCTTATTCTCCATATAGGTGCATTGTTTGGTAACATGACCGAAATAATAACTGCAGAATTAATGGTGGAGAAATCCACTTGCTTTCTGAGTCATGTGTGCATTCCTTCGCATGGGATGGTTAGGTTGAGCAAATATCAAAATCCAAGGATTACTCACCATTATCAGCACATGTCTGCATCAGGCGAGGAAGAAGCAACTGAGGATCTCTCACGGACATGCAATTGAACAATAATATCTGCAAGTAATACCACAATGTCAGTTCAAAAGCCACAAAAATAAAAAATGAAGCATCAACATTGTTGGTTACAAGAAATATGATGGTGAGTATTCCTCTATAATGAGTTTTCAATTGCTTAAAACCTTACAAGAAATATGAGCATGAGCACTTCTCCTGACTCCTGATAAAGTGACTAGCAAAGTTCATTTAAGAAAGGACCAGAGGGAAGAAAAGGCAATAGATATCATGCAGAGATATAAAAATTGATTAGAATCTGAGATCAAAGCTCAATTGGCTGATAAAAACAAGAATTGCATTTATCTGAATTATATAATTGTGTCTGAAGTCCCTAAAATTCAAGCCAGATATCAATAAGGAGTTGCAAACATAATAAAATTCACTACACTCCTGGGTAATTAAGATACAAAAATCAACTTGTTGAAGGTAAGCTGACTCTCGACTGATTTGTATTTTTTTTTTATAGAAGAGCCTACCAAGGAGAAGAACAGCTCACCTGTATCTCAAGTTATATTCAGGAAAGAAAAGGTACAGGAAGTTTGAACGATTCAGTAATCTGTATTTTTATGGTTTTCATTGGTAGAATTAATATCCCTGAAGACATGGCTAATCAATCACCCGACAAGTTACAGTTACGTATACAGTGATTTTCTAGATAAGGACCTCAGATATTACTGACTAGGAAAATGATTTATACAGCATGACGAAACTGTTGATAGTTATAGTGACATGGCTATCAAATTGGAAAAGGGTTTGCAATATAAGGCAGTCTAATCATCAGTCAAACAGTGGAAAAGTCAGACCGGTGCATCTTATTAGTTTGTATTTGTTTTTTGTTAATAGGAGGAACCGTCAATTGACAACTACAGGCACCAAAAACTGGAACTTTAAGACGGGGTAAAGTGATGATATAATTAAATGGCTAATGCATCAACCAAAGTAGCAACTTTGTGCATTACAGTATTATGCGCAGAGCAAACTTACAAAATATTTGTAAGTATAATTGGTTATGAATTACAATAACTTGTGTTCACGTTCTCCAATGAATTAGGCAACTTGTCCTACTACCCAGTATCCAGTAAGCATTAGTTTTATTTTGTCAGTTTCACAAATTTTATGGTATCATATTTAACTTTGAGCATGGGACACACTTACAGCCAGACAAATACTTCAACCAAATGCCAAACTTTATTTTATGATCATATTTCAAACTTCAACTGCTATGGCTTTTATCAGACTGTTCTTGTCAAACATCCAATTCCAATATCAGTTACTTAAAAATAGGATTCAAAATCTGTGCTCTACCTGTGTGGATTGTCTCTTGGCTCTTTCACCATCACGCAAACTCACTAATTCATTAGAAATTTTGTAATTATCAGGCTTCTGTTGAAACAAGGTCTGGTCGGGGTTATCTTCTTTAACAGCAAATGAAAACCACCTTGCACATGCTTCTAAGCTTTCAGGACTATGCGCCCCATCTAAAAAGAAGACAAGCTCATTTTGGCGTTCAATGTTGATGTGTTGATCAGGAACAATTTGAGCCCTTCCTTGTAAACTTGCAGTTGTTAATCCTTTTACAAACTGCTCTGGCAATGAGTGCTGCTTCATGGGGATAAATGAATCACTCCAACTGACAGATAAAAAGCAAGGAGAAAAATAATTCAACAAAAGGGTGTAATGAGAATCACTGTTCACAGTTAGAACTTACAGTCTGTTCCAAGCAGCTATCCTCAAGATGTCCAGTTCTCTTCAGCCAAGTAGAGCATAGTAAAACAGCGAGACCTGCATTTACATATTGATGCTCACCTTCAAGCCCAAGTCTTAAACCATTTAACAACTTGGCATCTAAAGGCTGTGCTAATCGAAGAGGTACCTGTAGTTTGTGAAATTTACTCAGATGATTGATTATGGAATCAAACTACTCCAAATTGGGCCACCAAGAACACAGTTAAGCCAAAACAACAAAATCTTAATGAAAAGCTAAGCCAAGACAGTTAAATGAATTTGATGTATGTATCACCTGGCTTTCAAAGTATAGTTTCCAAATGTAAAGTTCACAGAATAGGACACAATTAGATTAAATGTAATGAGTATAACGGTGTGTGAGAAAGATAGGAAAGAGAAGGAAAGGGAGAGAAACAGAAGAATAAAGAGAGAAGGGAGGGAGGGAGAATAGAGGAATCAGTTTCTCATTGTTCATATAGGCCTGTTTACAATTAGCCCTAAGCCACCTATATATAGCCCTTAGCTACCAAAGGTAATACCTCCTACTTATCCCCAACCAACTCCTGACTAACTTCTCTTATTTATTATATTTACACATCATATAACAAGTTGAGTCCATGGGAAGACAACTTTCTCTTTCCAAGACAACCCCTTAAATATCTTTTGAAATGTTAAATACATGTATCAGGAGATCTACAATGTAATTGAACTAATATTTTGGAAAACCGAATAATGGTAATGGACGTCTAAGGAAGCATTTCAATAATCAAGCATATAAAAGAAAATACTTGGTAACGTTTGTCTATGAATTTTGGTCTGGGTTGGCAAGATCTGAAAAAAACACAACAAAACTAATAAACAAAATCAATATTCATGCTTGTAATCCAAAACAAGCATGCCAATCAGTGTCCTCTCGCTTGACTTTGAAAGTTGATTTTATACATGATAGCCTCATGAAAGAATGTACCTACATCAAGTTGTGATGCCTTCTCTTCAAGTACAAGCATGGCTTCGTCAGGCTGAGGCACAGTAAAAGCTGGAACCCGGTGCTACAACAAAATGCATGCATACATACATACATACATATAAAAGTAAATAAAATGAAATTGTCAGAACGAACTAAAAGAAATTAACTTTAAAAGGAAATACGGGAAAGAGTATGAGAAAGAATAAAAATGCAATAACAACTAAGCTGCACTAAAAAGAACAGATTGTTGAAACTGACTTTAAAAGGATTTTGAAAGAAAAAGTATTTGCTCCAAGAATACCTTGAAGATACCAGCCTTCTCACCAGCAATTTCTCCAAGAGTATTCCCTGTTTATAAAATGCAACAGGAGGAAGTAAACCTAACTGGTTGAGAGGATCAGCGGCAGTGCAGCTTATCAAACCTTATAACACTTCAATCATATTATTGCAGCTTCTAGAAGTGTTACTTTTTCTTTCTTCTTGTCAAATAGGAATACAGTTACATAAATTTTCTTGATTTTTTTTTTGTTACAAAGGGGAAACAAATCTCACCAATTACCTATGTCAACATTAAAGGTCAACTTGCTTTCATGATTTACAAGTTATAACACTACATATCTCCCGTTAGTTTGTTTCAAAAGTAAGACTACAGGATGTTCTGTTTCTCATTGTTGTAACTTGTAAGTGCAATACATATTAAATCTACATATAAATTGGTACTTTTCCATATCTCAAGCTACTTCATGATTTTCATGAGCAATGGCTTGTCACTAACAAACAACACGTACAAAATGCAATACTAACCAAGAATCTCCATGTGGTCATACCCAAGGGAAGTTATGCCACACACAATAGGTTTTTGAACCTGAAATATAAGCTCATTCAAAATGATCTCATTCAACAATATTCTATGTAGAAAATATTGATAATTAAGCACACCAGATTATTGCTTCTGAAATAACAATTAAACATACCACATTTGTTGCATCATATTTACCACCTAATCCAACCTCCATTATGGCAACATCTACCTGAATAAAATTTGAAAATAAATAATTTTCTTCATTATCAGGGTGCAACAATATAGAATTGGGTTGGAAAAAGTTTGCATGCATAACTAAAGCACAGGAATCTAACCTGCTCTGCAGCAAATATCTTGAAGGCAAGCAAAGCAAGGAAGCGAAAATAGGGAGGCATCGGAATATTTTCATCAGTTTTTTCCTATGGACCACCAAAATGAGAAACCACTTATCTTCAGAAATGAATGCAACAATTCCGGAGAATAAAATGAGTTAAGCTTCAAAACTCCAAGCAAGAAATATCCATTTTGTCAGTCTAACTAGGCACACTAATTTACAGAGATGTAAAGCTAAAGTTCAAAAAACAATTGAAATAAAATCTTGTGCTTTCAAAATAAATTAAAACAGGATAGAAAAAAATGACAACATGGTTTTCCAACGTGCCAATGATTATCCAGTTCAGATTCTTAAAAAGTGATCAACTGATAAGGCACTGCACATACCTTTAGTCTATCATAACACCACCAGAAATACGCTAAAAATTTCTCCTCACATATTTCCACACTGCAGAAGCAACAAGAATAGGGCTAGTAAATCAGACCATCCTAGCTATTTTGACAATGTCTTAATTACAATTGTACTCTCTGAAACATGGTCGGTTCAAAAGACTGTGCATTAAGGATTGTCAATTCAATGTAAATGGATTTGAGTAGGTCTATTAATTAAGCAAAAGCAAATAGGTATAGGATTTAGGAGATACCAGCAACTTCCGAAATGGAAGATTACTGTTGTTACAAGAATATATGAAACTATTTCCTTATTTACAAAATCAGCAGAATTCAAATGCTTAATCACTAATCAGTAGCATTCATGCCCCCTTTTGGCCACCTCATCATGCCCACTTGACATAACAGGGCAGGCATATGTTGAGCAAAGAACTTTAAATTGCCCATTGAAAAATCATAAATATCACTATTTGGATTACAATAGAGGAAATAAAAGCGCTGGGCTCAAAATAAAAAAGAAATGAAATAAAAGCGAAAGTGGATGTGAAGTACTGACCCGTCTAAACGAAATCTTTCACGAACATCTATGAGGTGAGGAGATGTAAAGAGCCCAGTGTGAAAACCACAGTTACGTAATATAGATTCTGTGAATGTGCATGTAGATCCCTATGAAGACGCAATTTAAATGAGTAATTTGTATCATGAAAAGTGTAAGCAAACTTCATGTATAAATTAGAACTCGAGAGCTGCAGTTAGACTCTGAAGCCTGAAGGCAGTCAATAAGAGCAAAGGACAGGTACATTTTTTTTGGCCTGAACTAAGCTCAGGTAATGCAAATCCATAAATGAACCGTGACTGTGTTGAGAGAGAAGGAAAAGGCATAGTATATTACTCAAAGATGAATCAGCGCATGGTTTCATTTCCGAGCAACCACCAAAAGGAAATAAAAATACCTTCCCCTTGGTACCAGCAACATGTATGATCTTCATCTTTGAAATTGGCTCCTCCAAATCCAGTATCTGTTGAAATTCATAAAGTATTAAAACGTAGGCTTAGTAAGCCACTGTAGCAGCAAAACTAGCCCGAACATCGCCGGCTAGACTTTTCCTAACAAGATAACTAGGTATTCTAGTCCAACTCGCAAATCGTGTACCTTTATGTGCTCGAATAGCACATTGAACTGATCCCCCAAGTTACTATTATCAGCACGGGTGCGTCGGGTGATTAGAGACGACAACGCATTCAATGCCTCTTCATACGGAGATTTTAAGGAGTTGTTGCCACCTTCTGCAAGTGCGGGAAAAAGAAAATGCGATGATCTAAGCGGAAAATCAAAATGTTGACTTGAGCTGATGCAGAAAACACGAACAAGAAGAATGCCCAAAAGAGCAAGAGAAAGGAATATTTAGAATAGCCCAGATAAAGACTTTAATGAGCATAAACAAAGAATAGGGAATACCTTCAGCCATGACGATTACTGATTGAATACTGAATTGGATACAAAAATGGGGACAAAGTTGCGTGAATTGTAAATACGAGCGATGCAGATAGCGCAGAGAGAGAGAGAGAGAGTTATACAGCGCTGGGTGAACTGAAAATTAGCAGATTAGATTGAGAATGAAGGATCGAAAACTTCGGGAGGAAATAAAGTCGTAGTCATAGAGAGCGTTGTCTTTTGCGGTTTATATTGGATGTTGAAGTATGGGAGAAGGATAGCGTGCCGTCAAGTCCGAACCAAGCAATGACATTATTTTCGGTTTGTACGGTTAATAGTAGTGGTTATAACTTATAACAGCAAGAAATCGCCAGTCGCTACCCGTGAGTCATGGCGGCGGGGAACGAATGGAAAGATGTGGCGAAATCAAAACCGTCCAATGGATCTGCGGTGAAACATTCCCATCTCTTTGAAAATGAAGCAGCGGGCAGCATGAAATAGGGGGTTTATTGAGGTTCTTTACTGACTATTGAACAAGTCCATTTGCTCCATGAGTGTAAGTGTTAGGGTGTGGATGAGTCTAGAGGGTTTATTGTGTTGCTGTTTGTGACACCCTCATTTTCAATACCTCAAAAATGAAACATCATTCTTTACAATACCTTACCGACTCTTAGTTTCATTAAATTAGAATAAGCGAGCGATAATTTAAATAAACTAAAAGTCGTTCTCTTTCTTTATGCTAGAGCGATCCTCTTATTATATTAGAGTGATTCTCTGCTTTAACAACAATCATTCATGCATGCTTATACATACACATATACTTCAAGCCACACAAGGCTATCAAATGTAAATCCATTACATTAAACGATCTTCTCCTCAGCAATTTCTCCTCCGAGCATAACTCCATGCATCCTTCAACCTGTCTAAAATGGTTGTTTGGGAGGAGTGAGATTCGAAAGAATCTCAGTAACGAACAGTACCACTATGCATGGCAGATACATATAAATGCATGACATGCTTGCCTACACTATTTCATGCCAACATAATGACATGTTGTGTGCTCGATGTTATGACATACATATGGTCATTGCACAAATATAATAGAGCTTCAATCAATCAAATATGGTTCACACAAATAGGCAAAGCAGTCACATAATCAATGCAAGACATATATATCATACACATGCAGAAAAGGTAAGTTCACTACCTGTCGGACTTCACGTCCGTCCTCAATCCTTCGTCTTTGCTCTGGTTCGGGCACGTCCATTCATCGAGTCCTATAATTCTCAAACATAGCATACATGAGTCACTACTCATCCTTATAACATTCTAGACTCGTTTTCAGTTGATAACTTAGCCCAATTACGCTAAATGACCAAAATGACCCCAGAAGCCCAGCCCAACTGTACTTTTACAGAAATTACAACATGGGTCAATCCTACACAATTTCACATGTAGAATCCATTTATGACTTCAGATCAGTTAAATTCAGGCCCAAATGACAAAAATACCCTTGATAGCCTTTACTTAAAGCCTTTAAGGAGTAATTTGGTCATTTCACACTCCAGGCATTTTCTCACTTCGTCATCAACATGAACCCTACACAATTTGCTCTTCTGAACTCAATGGAATCATCAAATCGATGAAATTCCAACACTTTGCTCATGCCACACCTCAGGCAGCTATTTTAGAGTTCTTAGAAGAGTTATGTCGGTTCCTTCCTTTCTTTGACTTAATACCCTCCTTTCTACTCCTTATTACATGATTAGCCATTGAGACATCCATTGGAAATCATTTCGGCCCCCAAAACACAAATAGAATGAGAGATGAACAGTACACTACTCTCAAAATACTCATCCAAACGACAAACCAAAATGGTAGAAATGAAGCTTACGCTTACCTCTACACGCTTCTGAATTCGGTTCGGAATTCCGGCCGGCGAGACGGCACCAACCATCTCCAAATGAGAATCTGAAACCATAGAATCGAAGCTCGAGATGAGTAGAAGAATGTTTATACTGGGTACTTGGAGAGAAGACGCCGTTTCGGTCGAGTTTCGGCGAATCACCATTTTCTCTCTCTTCTCTCTCTCCTCTGCGTTCTCGTTCTGACTGATTTCTCTTTCCTTCTTTTCCCTTTTAATCCGAACGCAGGAAAGAAAGGGAATAAATGATGAAGGATGATGATTAATTAAAATCATCCAGGTGGCCTTTACCTAAATAGTCCACCTATCTCATTTCTTGCATAGCAAGTTTCATTTCTCTTTTTCCTTCATCATTCCATCAATATTAATGAGAAATAAGAGAGTATAATTCACTCTCAAATTATTTCATTATGCCACCTTAAGTGGTGGACCAAAGCTTTAAGCTTTTCCATTTATTGACTTTATTTGATAATAATTCACCCACATAAGCTTATTAATTATCAAGTAGTCATTTCCCTCCTTTTAATTCTCATTCAACTCGAATCATAGGGAATATTAGGGAAAAACCATCATTTCTCATCTTTTGGAAAAATTATCATTTTGCCCTCACATTTTATTTCCATTTTAATATCCAAAGATATTAAGGAATTTTGGGAAATATATCATTCCTCACTTGGATATTTGTCAAACCGGGATCTAGCAGTCCACTTAATCTAGGCTAAACCTCAAGCCTTTAATCCCAAAATTCGGGGTATTACACTGTTAATTTAGCTACGTTGTAATTAATACTATTCAACTTATTTTTATGTTTGCAAACCGATTTACTAATTCGTGACAATCATCCCTCTCTAGTTTGGTTTGAAATATGACATTAGTCTTATGCAACGATTATGTTATTATTTAAAAAAAGAGGAAATAATTTCCTTAAAATTAAAAGGAAACACCATCATGACTAATTTCAGACAAGCACAAGGGAAGTTGAAAAGAGTTTTCTCGAAATGAACCTAATGGACAATGAAGTGGGAGCCTTAGGTCTGTTTGGTATGATAAGAATGGGGGAGGGGAATTTTAATGAGTCTAATTTTAAAAAAATGAATAAGTGAAATTATAAAACATTTATTATAAACTTTTAATCTCACTTCATCAATTTTTATAGCTCAAGCTCCTTTAAATTTAATATGGAATAGACTTGAGAGATAAACCTGAAAAATATAATTTGACACAAATTTTATATTTACCTTTTTTTTCTTATCATTGTTTGATTTTTTTTTATTTAGTGCCAATAATTTTGAAATGTTAGTTTAGTAGGGAAGGACAACCTTGTTATTTATTATTAATTAATTAATCATTTGTGCACAGCCCACCCTCTTAGGAGTTAGGACCATTTGAGGATGCGGGCACTTGTTTATTTGTTAGTTTGATAATCTCTTCAAGAAAAAATCTATATCTGAGTTTAAACGAGCCATTCTCACATTTCCTCGTAGTGTGTCAACCTCTTTTAGGGCCTGTTTGGAAATCTATTAGAAGAGGGAAAAAGCTTATTTAGAAGATAAAAACTCATTTGACATATATGTAGACCCGTTTAGGAACACGATAACATTCACTGGGCTTAAAAAAACTGTTTTTTTCTAGAACCTTATTGAAATAACATCGGACTTCTTTTCACTGGGTTTTAAAAAAAATAACTACTCCCATCGTCAATCTAAACACAAATCACACTTATAATATTATTATTTTTTAATCTAACTTCTACAAAAACTACATTTGAAAAAAAAATCAATTTTCTACCGTTAATCCAAACAGTCATTTATTCAAACATGGATGAAGTGACAAATGGTAAAGCAGTGTCACAACACAATGCTCATTCATTTATTCAAACATGGATGAAGTGACAAATGGTAAAGCAGTGTCACAACACAACGCTCATCACCGCTGAGCTTTCGTGAATGGATGAACTAGCAAATGGTAAATCGGTGTTAATTAGGTAAAGACATCTTTTCAACTACTTAGCAACTTGGGAAACCTTGACAACCCCAAACACAATATTCCATTTAGTACTTTGAAGACACCACATAATTTATCAATATCAATCATTATGAGCTTGTTTGGAATAATGGTTGAAAATTTCATAAGTGCTTATGAATTGTAATTCACGAAATATGAGGTAACTTTTACGGTCTACGAGATAGCTTTTACGGTCTACGAGGTGCTTTCACGGTCTACAAGATAAATATATGGAAGAAATTTATCTCGATTTACGTGAATCGGACTTATATAATAAACCCGATTGATAAAAGTGATAACAAACAAGCACTATATTAGTGCTACCTAATATCCCATCACAATGCATTTAGGACCGGAGGATTATTATTTATAACACACCACTCTCTCAAATTTCATGGAATACACACAAGAAAAAAGAGAGGAAGCTCGGCAGGGTAAAAACTGACTAACATCACCCTGGTTACGTCTCAAGAAATGTTGAGTAAGTGAGGGCCAACCACAAATGAAATAACATCAATGCTTATGATGATCCAGGCGAGTCAAGATTTCGACAGTTTCAACCCAATGTACAATCAGAACAAACAGGAATGACAATTTTAACACAATTGGCTAGAATCCATAACACACACTGTTCCATCGATGTAAGTTGAAGCCAGCCTACGATTCAGGAGACCTTCCAGAGCAAAGGTCATTTTCATTGCCCATCTACACCACCACATCTATGTACATATTAAGCCATAGAATAGTGTCATGATCCAGGAATATAAAAAACAAAGAAGCTTAAATTCTCAGCTTTAAGGCCATCCTGCAAGGCGCATCCTACAACTAACTAGTACGTAATGGCACTGCCCGGCTATATAATAAGCATAAAGCTAGCTTCGCATCTCCTCAAAATAGATTAGGACTTTAGATCAGGTCAGGCCATCTACATTTGAATCTGACCTTTCTCCAACATATAGGTACTGAAATCTGCACCAGGAGAAAAACACCGAATAGATGGGTCAGTAATCATGATACTCCATCTGATGTAGCGGAAAGAGAAAATTCAAATGGAGAAAATGGAAGAAACAATGAAAACCAGACAATAAGAAATTGAGAAGGAAGAAAAAATCAATATCCTACCCAGTCCTTTGCCCAAAAGGGGGAAAATAAAAATAATAATAAAAAAAAAAACACCGCCAAACATCTTTAGCTCCACAAAATGCATAAAAAACATGCTTCAGTTTTCAGATGATGAGAAATAATGGGGACAAAAAGACGCATCATCTCTCACAGAAACACAAAAATATTCTTTCCAATTTGTATATGATAGTGTTCTTGAATTATGAATTAAAGGCAGAACAGAGAATAGAGATTATGGGACCCATGATCTAGTGGTTTGAAACGAAGTAACCTTCACAACACATTGAGAAACAGTACAGAGTAAGGATGCTTTCACTCTAACTGGGTCAGTATATAAGCATTCCGGCCTGCCTTGTTAACAGTCAAAGCCAATGGGTGCAGTGATGTAAAACAATGAATGAGCCAAAGCAGCACGAACTACCAACCATGAAATAAAGAAAATGTTTTATCCCCTTACACGGAAAGAGAAAAAATAACCACAGGAGAATATATGCGCATTGGCACGTATTATTTAGTGTATTAAGCTCGTAAATTAGAATAAGAAACTAAACCCAGAAAATTCATTTACGAATTAAAAGACATCAAAGTGTAAAGATGTAATCACTTAAAACAAAATCCAGCCAAGCAAGTAAACTATATGCAATCTACTTGTTTTACTTGCAACGTCTTCTATATATTTACAAAATCAGGCCAAAATATATTTAAATGTTATTCGGCCCAGAAGCTCAGCTCTGGCTAAAATTATGAAGTTCGTGAGCTAACAGAGTCAACATAATCCTTTAGGTCTTTGATAGAATACCACGACCTTTACAGGTTTATACTAGAAGAAGCCGTGTGGTTAATTAGGAGGCAGTTTAGTCTTTTATTTTATTTATGTAATAGCAGGGTAGTTTATTACAGTTATGTTATCAAGTTGGTAGTTTTTATCAGTTATTTTTATCTTCTCTTAGACAGTTATTAGGTTACAATACTATTTATGTTGATTGTAAGACTAGTTATGGTAAGAAGAAGAATTATTTCGAATCTTGTCTTGGCTAGAGTTTCAGATACTGGCTCTAGAATTGTTCTCAGATTTCTTTAGTTCCTAAATCCTATCATTTTGGTATCAGAGCCATAATCTCGGGGCCATTGTGGTGTTATGGGAAATAATAGAAAAAAAACACAATCAAATGATTCTGCAGTCCCTAATCAAGAGGCAGAATCTTCGAGACTCCCTAAAACAGAAAATCCTTCACCCCCTGAAAAACAGGTCTCAACAATTAACTTTTATTGTGACCAAGTTACAAGACCTTGATACTGACATAAAAGAATTAAAGAAGCAGAAGCAACCTGTTATAGAGATTGAACCGGAGATTCAGAAGGCTTATGAACATTTTGAAGACTCAGACATTGAGACTCCTTGGTGGTGCAAGAAACCAAATAGTCGACCTTATTCTAAAGTAGAATTTCACAAATTTGAAGGTGGCAACCCGAGAGGCTGGATTATGAAAGCAGAAATATATTTTAGGTATTATCAAACTCTTGAAGACTTGAAAACAGAGGTGGTTGCGATGAATTTGAAAGGAGAATCACTTGATGTATTTACCTGGGTTTCTTCAAGTCGTACAATTTGTTATTGGGAGGAATTAATTCAAGTAGTTCAAGATCAATTTTGGCCAGCCGAATTTCAGAACCCAGACGTCTTTTTGAGTGACATAAAGCAAACTAGTTCAATTGAGGAATACCGAAAGGAATTCGTGCGCCGATCATCACATGTACAAGGATGGCCGGAGCATTGTCTCTTAGGGGTTTCCATCAATCGTTTGAAGGAAGATTTGAAGTCCGATGTTGAGATACAGAAGCTGAGAACTATGTATAAGGCCTCAAGTCTTGCACTGGAGTTTGAAGCAAAATATCGGCTGCAAATCTCCAAGGGTGCGCAATTCAAGGGACCCAAGAATCATTTTAATTGGCAGAATGCTAGAAATCAGGGGCCACGTAATTGGGGGATTAATAATTCCTTTAATTCGGTAGTTTCCAAGGTTAATAAGTCATTATTATCTGCTGGACCTTCTAATTTTCCATCAACGGCGCCAATTGCGAGCCTGACGGAATACGTCAGTTACGCAGAAGCAAAGGTCTTTGCTATTGGTGTGGGGAGCGGTTTTCTCTGGGTCATTGCTGTCCTTCTTCATCCTTCAAACTCATGGAAATTATTGAAGAACTGGAAGATGAATTTACTACCGAAGAAGAAACCATCGGCAACAATCTGGCTGAAATTTCTCTGCATGCTTTTCTGGGCATGAGTTTAGCAACCACCATAAAGGTTAAAGGTATGCTTCAAACCAAACCAGTATTGATCCTGATTGACAGTGGTTCTACACACAATTTCGTTTCACATACAGTGGTGACTGAATTAAATGTTTGAACTGAAACACTTCCACCTTTTAGTGTACAAGTTGGAGATGGTTCCATGGTCTCTTGTAATTCTATTTGTTGGCAACTTGCCGTCCAAATATAGAATTTAACAATCCGTGATGATTTTTTCCCTTTTAAGTTAGGCCGCGTTGACATGGTCCTTGGAATTAAGTGGTTGGCGTCCTTGAATACTGTTAAGGTAAATTGGCAGCAGATGTTCATGATATTTTGGGTTGATGGTCGTCGGTATAAACTTCAGGGGTCACCGCAACCTGATTCTAGCCCAACTTTACGCAATACAAATGTAGTTCATCAAGGGACAGATGCCAAAGGGTCTATTTCTGCTCGCATTGGTTTTCCTAAATTTTCAACCTTGCAGACAACGTTCTTTGGCTAAACGAAAATTTGAAAAACTCTCTCCTCGATTTTGTGGACCTTATCCAGTCATCAGACGTATTGGTTCCGTTGCTTATGAATTGCAGCTTCCAGATGAGGCTCGTGTACATCCTGTTTTCCATGTTTCTCTCCTCAAGAAGGCTCATAGTTCAGACTCCTCACTTCTCCCTCCGTTACCAATTGCAGCAGATTGGGAGTGCCAATTGGAACCTGAACAAATCTTCCTGGATCTTTGCTTCTCCTGATTCTTCTTCTGTTTCTAATATTGAGCTTCTTGTTAAATGGAAGGGGCATCCTTCGGAAGATAATAGTTGGGAATCCTATGATATAATTGCTGCTTTTTCGCCTTGAGGACAAGGCTACTTTCCAGGGGGTAATGATAGAATACCAAGGCCTTTACAGGTTTATACTAGAAGAAGTTGTGTGGTTAATTAAGAGGCAGTTTAGTCTTTTATTTTATTTATGTAATAGCAGGGTAGTTTATTACGGTTATGTTATCAAGTTAGTAGTTTTTATAAGATATCTTTATCTTATCTTGGACAGTTATTAGGTTACAGTACTATTTATGTTGATTGTAAGACATGTTATGGTAAGAAGAATTATTTCGAATCTTGTCTAGGCTAGAGTTTCAGATACTGGCTCTAGAATTGTTCTCAGATTTCTTTAGTTTCTAAATCCTATCAGTCTTGAACCTCTTAATATTTCATTATTTTTACCATAAGTTAGCCCATGAATAATCGCCTTAACTGCTCTAATCCTACACATTTCGACTTTACGCAACTTTTGCCCATTACACTCTTTTTCCAAAACCAGCTAAACAGAAACAATACAAATTGAAGTTTCCTCCATGTCAATGAGCTACAAGCAAAGAATTATGTGACTGAACTAGCACAATAAAACTTGGATCTTAAAAAAGGAGTTGAGCCATCGGATAACTTTTAAATAAATTCAAGATATAGCAAAATAAGAAGATTCAAACAGAAAAACAACAAGAATGCAGCAATGACAAAGCCGACAAATTCCAATAGAAAAAACATAATTCCCTCCTCTCCGCAAGGAAAAAAATAGAACTATACCAACATAGAAGCAAAAACTCTCACATTAGCAACATTGGCAATTTTTAGGGATGTATGAACAATCAATACACCTAAAAGTACCACAGTATAAAAGAACCAATAGCCAGTTAGGAAATAGTAATGTGCCAACCATCACATTTTGTTTGACATCATGAACTTTGCTTTTTTCTCTGCAGGTTTAAGAATCTGGAAAGAGCACATCAAGTTTTCATCCACGCTCATCATGGCACCAGCATTGTCAAATTCACCACAGTAGTTAGGAGCTGAAAAAATTGTAACAAGTTGCCTGTCGGCAAAGAATTCATACCCCTCCTCAACAACCTATAGCAAAAATTATAATGTCAGTTGCTAGTAAAGCACCAACTGCTCCATCTTTTTTGTAGGAAAGGGGAACGAAGATTGAATAGAAGTTGGGAGAGCTAAAGAGATAATCCAGAGAATGACCTGATGTGCACGACAGATCAGGTCCAAGTCATGCTTCGTCAAAAATTCAGCCACCTTATCTGGGCCAAAGGTGTATGAAACTCCTCTGTCATTCATACCCCATCCTTTCACATCTCTGCCAGGATCTGACCACAGCAAATCACATAGCAATCCTGTATCTGGAACAACAGTAGGACGAGATAGATTTCTAATTTGATCCAAGCTTGTTAGGTCTGGGGAAAGGCCACCATGCATACACAATATTTTGTCATCTATAAGGGCTGCTACAGGTAGGCAGTTAAAGCAGTCTGTAAAAGATTTCCAAAGCCTCACATTGAACCGCCGCTTACATTCATCATAAAACCCATATATCCTATTAATGGAAGCACATTCATGATTTCCTCTTAAAAGGAAAAAGTTTTCCGGATATTTGATTTTATAGGCAAGTAAAAGGCATATGGTTTCTAAGCTCTGCTTCCCACGATCAACATAGTCTCCTAAAAATAGGTAGTTAGAACTAGGAGGAAAACCCCCATACTCAAAAAGCCTTAATAAATCACTGTACTGTCCATGAATATCACCTGAAAGGCAGCAACAAATTTCAACCAAAGATAAGAGCCATTATAAACAAAGACATCTATTCAACTTAAGAAATGTATGCAATCTACAGCAAGTTCCAAAAGAAAAAATGTCTAATCACGAAACATGCAGGAACTTTTGATTCTACTTATATCATCAGTGAATAACTCTAGAGTAGTTTAAATAATGACAAGTATTTTCTCTTAGCAGGAAAAAGTGACACAAATAATTATATTTCTTGTTTAATATACAGTGGTCTCCTATCCACAATCCTCAACACCAAGGGCAATAACGTCAGGAAAGGTTGTATTAGTGGAGAGCTGAAAACACTAGAACTATGGCAGACGGAGAAAATGAACTAAAGGAAAAAAGATCATGGCCATCAAAGAATGTTAAGAAACGAAAGATGCCGTTAAAGAGGCGTAACAAAAATACTTAAAATATAATGGAAAGAACAGATAAACTTCTACCCATTCATAATCAGCAGAGAAATATTTGCCTACAGGCTACAATGGAAAAGGAGTCCTAAATTCTAATAATGTGTTTCAAAAGAGTTAAGAGTAGGATGAGAACATAATTATTGTAAAGTCATAAACACCTGACAAATAACTGTATGAATCAGATTTGTTTCACAATGCCAATATCCAGCCCCACAAACAACACTCCAAAGTCCAAAGTTGTAACATGCAAAGGAGAACGGTTGAGAGGCCACATATATAAATAAATTATTTTAATCTCTAGCAATGTCCTATAGAGTTATAGTTCGGAGCTGATATATACATAATGATAAGCCCAGTTGGCTAGTTCCGAAGGAGCCACTGCACCCGACAAGGCTTAGGAAGGGCCATGCCCCTCACATTAACATCTAACTGCATATGTAAACTTACAGGCGGTCTATAAAATTGTTGAAAACCCAGTGCGAGTTGAATTGCATGAAGGGCCACATTTAAAACAAGCTTAATAGTTAATAGATATGCAAGAACTGCACCTCATCAAAGATGAAATATATAAGAGACCCAGAATGAAACATTAAACCAAATGAAGTATTTTTATTCCAAAATAATAAATGAAACGCAGCAGTTAAAAACTGAAAGCCCCAAAAAAAGTAATTAGGGTGACAGCATATTGGCGCAGTGTACCACAAATCTTGATGGGGGCCTCGAGTTCGAGCAAATTGGGCTGCTGAACAAAGATATCCTTAGAGGCAATACATAGCTGCCTGATCTCGGTCTCAGAGAGCTGAACCTGTTTTCCGGGTCTCGCTAATCGGACTTCTGTGAGGCGTCTGATTATATCATCGAGCACAGCATGGTCAATACCGACCTGCCCTTGTGTGGTCATCGGATCCTGGCCTCGGCGAGAGAATTTTTCTTACCAAAGAAAATCAAAGGGGAAAGACTAATGAGAGCAGTCAGAGATTTCAAAAGGTGGGTAAGAAGCCTTGTCCGTTCTTGGAAGTTTCCCTTCGGAGACCCCTTCCCGGTGCCTCTCGGGGGTTTGAAGTGCCCGATTTTGTCGATGGATATTATTATGAAGGATATTCCCTCGGAAGTGAGGAACGGCGTGGGAGAGAGAAATGGGACTCTGGGGCAAATGCGCCTGTAATATCTCAGGGGGAGAGCTATAGGGCCTGCAGGGCCTCGTGAAATCGTGTGGCATTCAAACGACATCGTCACGGCTTCTCTTAACACCGTTTTACTGTTTGCCACCTGGTTTAATAGTAATTGATATGTTTTTCCATAGTTCCGTTCTATTTTTAGTGAATAGTAAGGGAAAGAGGATGAGAAAAGAACGGTAAGGACCCGTTTGGTACGCTGGAATTGATTTTGGTGGAAATGGAAATGGATATGGAGATGAAAATGATGTTTAAAAGTATGTTTGGTATGTCATGGAAATAAGACTTAACTTTTATGTGAAAAGACTAAAATACCTTTCTAAATTATTAAAAAAAAAAAACCCCAGCCTCACCCCCTTCCTCCTTCGACAACTTTCTCAGTCAAGATTTTTCTAGACAAGATTTTAAACTATGAATGGAAGCTCAAGCGCTAGTGTTGAACCCCAAGGCCATCAACGAGCTCCATGGACATAGCTCGACTCATCCTCCTCCTCTGCAATTGTGAACTCTTCGCACATATCTAACAAGTAGGAGGTCGCCGTCATCATAAGAGGTTGTCACCGTCTCAGTCATGGGTTGCCAAAGAGGATGAAGAGAGCTATTATGGTGGGAGGATTGGATAAAGATCTGACGAGGTTTGCAAGTCGGAGGTCGCAATTGTGGTTGTTGAAGGTCGCCGTTATGGGTTACCCGAGGTAGCGATTGTGGGTTGATGAAGGTCATCGTTATGGGTTGCCCGAGGTCTCCATCTTTGGTTGTTGTAGGTCGCCGTCTTGGGTTGCCGTAGGTCGTTGTCGAAGGTTACGATCGGAGGTGAGTGCTTACTGGTGATGGCCGGAGGACGTGCGCGTTGCGGGGTATTGTGATGAGGCTGAAGCAAAAGAAGAGGGTAATGGATGAAAATGGGGTAGGTGGAATTGCAAATCTTAGTTTTTTTCATGGAAATCATCTGATGGAATTGGCTCATTTTGGGCTCCACATGGAATTGAAAAAATTTTCAATTCCATTGTACCAAACAAACTTTCTCATGGAATTGAGACCCAATTCCATTTCCACCTTTTGCAATTCCAGCGTACCAAACATGCCCTAAGAGTAGAGGATCATAGTTAATCCCAAAGACTGTACATTTATAAAATATTTTATGTGGCCTCTGTATGGCCGTCGTAATGAGCAAGGCGTATAAGTGTTATTACTGTTTACAAGAATTGCCACTCATAGTCATAGGGACAAATTGAACAGTATACCATACATTTAAATTTTAGTTCTTATTGCAAATAAAAATTGGTATAACTGGTAAGGAGTTGTCTCATTTAAACTTTTTTCCATTAAAAAAAAATTAGTCCACATTCTTTTAGATTTTATAACTCATTTGCAACTTATCTTCCTATATCTGCCCATCATATTTTAAACTTTGGCTTATCTCTGCCATTTTAAAAGGATTAACTTCCTTCATATGCGTCATAATCTTTCCTCTTTCATTTTAACGTGATCGGACTAACCTGCTGCTCTTTTAAAGTGTGTTTTGGTGATTGGATGATCTAGTTATTGCACGCAAGGATGTCGAAAAATTTAACATTTATACATGCTTTAGGTACCGACAAATTTGCTTACTTTGCGAGTTTGACCTTGCAATCCAAGAATGTATGATTGGGTTTGCTATTGCATTTTTTGTTGGAATATAAGCTCCAATGGTGGCAGTGGGTCAATCTTATTTGCACGTTTGGTACCAACATAGCTTCTGGGGTGAATACTTTTTTTTTCATTACTGTTCATATGATTGTTACCATAAGACTTGGTTAACTAGTTTGATTAGATTAAAAAAGTTATTTGAGTTAATTAATATGATATATTTTTTGTAAAATACCCTAATCATCTTCTGTAATTCTCTCAACTCTGTCTCCTAGTTGATTATTGTTAGGGGAATGTCAATAAGACTAATTTGGAGGGGGCAAAAGATAAATATGTTAAATATATCTTATATTTAGAATCAATATGAACCCCAAATTAGGTCATACATTAAGTAACAGAAAAGTATTATTTTGAAAACCGGACAAGACAGGTCGATATGGGCTAGAAACCGACCAATCGGTGGTCCGACCGGTCTAATCTAGTAGTTGACCCTGGTTTGACCAGTTTTTTTTTTACATTTTATTCATAATTTCATATAAATAATCTTGAAATCTTCACTTCCTCACCAGTTTAGCTCCAGATTAGCCCCAATTTGACTTCGATATAACCCATTGACCCTTGACCCAATACCATAGCCAGTTTCGTGGCCAATCCGAGTTTCATAACCTTATTTAAGTCACACTCAGCAAATGTTTGGGATGACTTATAAGGTTATATTTGATACAGCGTTTGGGCCACCCAATCACATGATTGGGACCCAAAAGCCTGATTGAAACAATTATTTGGATTTTTTTTGTGTTTGGTACAACTTTTCATGAAAATGGCTTAAGGATGAAAAGCCACTTATGCTAGTAAGCCACTTATACTGGTTGTGTTTGGAATATCGGTGGGAAAAGTGACTTATTTGCAATCTGACTTATAGAAAAGTCAGATTGTGTAAATGATTTATGTTTGGATGGGTGATTGGATAAGTGTTTTTATGAAAGTGAAAAGTGTTTGGTTTGGCTTTTGCATAAGTGACTTTTGTAAAATCCCTTCCTTAACACTGTAAAATCCTATTATTATAACTCAGTTCTCCACAAGTCTACCATGGTAAAAAAGATTACAGCTTATCTTTTAAAAAATTAACTATAGTAGAAAAATAGTTCAACTAACCGTTTGAAAACTCTACCTTGGTTTATAAAATTTACAATGGAAAATAAAACATTTTTCCTTGCTGAATAATATTTCATCATATATTAAAATATCCTTATCAGATCAAATTGTGGATCCACAAGTCTATTTCATCATCTGTGACTCCTGTACTTAATACAGGGTTGACACTGAATTGCTCGTCCTCATTGTCACCAGAGCCTTCTTCATCCATTATAGGTATGTATGCATTGTTCTCATGTTCGTCATTTGATTGAGGTTGTCTGAAAGAGGGTGAAAAAAATATGATCTTCGGTGGTCATGACATCCTTGAATATTATTCTCAACTCGGTTTCATGCTTTAGGCATGAATACCTAAACTTCTTATAGTCGGAATTCACCTGCATACATATAAGTAAAATGAATCAAAATGAACATTTAAATGAATTACATACCCACTATCAAGTAGGCACACAGACAAAGAGAAATAATGAAACTTGTAAGTTATAGTGCAAATTTTTTACCCGAATTTTCTACTCTCATCATTCGGTTGTTTGAACAACATTGTTCGTAGCAGGGTCTTGGTCCCACACCGGTCTCCTTGATTAAGGAATCCTAAATCTTCAGCTCTTTCCTTAAGATATCTAATATATTCTTTAACTGTTTCTTCCCGTATTGTTTTCCAGTCTTTTCATTGAAAGTGGAAATAATATTCATCCATCCCATTTTCATAAATGTTTGCCCAGTGCGTTCTTTTTTGTATATTTGTTCTACGCATGCGTTGATAAAGATCTCTGTTGACTTTAAATCCCATACAGCTTTTGTGTCCATCTTTCTATAAGAAAAAGGTCATATATAACACACACCATACATAACACTTGATGCAAAAAATGTATTGCTCACCTCAAGGCATCATAGCATCTAAACCAACCACTTTATCATTGACATTTAAATTTTTTATGAAATCAGATTTTAATCCCAACCCAAAGCTATGCCCTCACCTTTTCCAACCGAAAGCTAAACATCAAGTTAGTTTATAACCAATGTAAGCATTTTTCAGTAGTCAGGACAGAGTCAAGGATATTTCTAAAACAATATCAATATTAGTCGGTAATATCAAATATTATACAATTAAATAAAAATCAATTATTTTTCTTTACATTTTATCGATTGTCCATGAAACACACAACATTTCATTGTTGACTAAAAATGAAAATAATAATATATAAAAGAGTAAGGTATGGATACTCTTAGAACATTTTAATATATTAAAAAAAATAGCACAAATTATTGGGGCAAGTTTCAAATAGCGTGACTAATGGTTTAACAAAAATACATACATACATATATAGTGTGAATAATCCTTCCCACTCCATTGTTATTATTTTCCATGGTTTTGCTGGATTTTTATTTTCCAATGATGAGTTTCCTTCTTGATCTATTGGAATTTGGAACACCATAAAGGAAATATATTTAAAAAATGGGCATTCAACCAAAAAAGAAAACGAAAATTCCTTACTCAAGGAAATTAAAAGCATCACAGAAAATTCCTTATCTAAATACTTGCCCATTTAGCAAGGAATAAAATAAAGCAACATGAAAAAAAAATGCCAGGGCCAGCATCACAGAAAGCCAACGATGAAGGAGAAACACAGGGCCAGCATCACAGATAAACAACGACGATGAACGGGAAACACGGAAACAGGTTGGAGAATGAACATACCTTAGCTGGCTAACAAATCATGCTGACTCTTGAGTAGATCGGCCGCCGCAGGAGGTTCAACCGGAGAATGAGAGTTCTCAGCCCCTACCAAGCACAAATAGAGCCTAATGACCAGATCTGCCACCCACTGCATAACACCGACAAAAACTAAAGGCAAAGACACCGTTGGACTTCGACGAACCAACCTGCCGGAATGCAACCACGGTTCGCACTGTGACGAAAACAGAGAGGAATAGAAGACGAATGCTACGAACTGAGAGGAAGAGAAGACGGAGATAGAGATCAAGACAACATAAGACACAGAGAAGAGCATGTGTAGTGACGAAGAGGAAGCTGCCGGACTCCTATCGCCGTTCGCTGCCGCCGCCGCCGCCGCAACCTGAGGAGCTAAAGCTTGGAGGAAGATTCGCACACGCAGGGGATACCAGGACAAGGTCAGGAAAACACATGGGGTTGGTCATTTAAATAAATGGTGAAATAAATGCAAATAGTTAATGTTGATGATTCCAAGCAGTGGCTTAGAAGCTCCAACTTGGAGATTAAGTGCTTGTTTGGTTGCGCAATCTTGAATCGGGTTTATTATATAAACCCGATTTACGTAAATTGAGATAAATCTCTTTCACATATTTATCTCATAGACCGTAAAAGCACCTCGTAGACCGTAAAATCTACCTCGTAGACCGTAAAAGTTACTTCGTATTCCGTAAATTATAATTCATAAGCACTTATGAAATTTTCAACCCCTGTTCAACCGTGCGATTTCATGATAAGCCCAATGAAATGAATGCCCAGACAAATACTCAGATTTTTACATGAGCGATCTAATTGCTTGATTGGGCCTGTTAAACACCCATACAAACACTTAGATTTTGTGTCTGAACAACCCTCTTCATCTCTCTCTCTCTCTCTTCTCCATCGTATCTCGCTCTTCTGTCTCTGCAACTCGTGCTCTCTGATCTTCTTCACCTCTCTCGGCCGCCACAGGTCGTTCAACCTAAACAGCGTCTTCGCTTCAGCCATCCGTCTCAAACATACATTTCACCTGTGTTGTCGGTCGTACTAAGCTTTTTCGATGGTGGATCTTAGTTTCTTCGCCATTTCCATTAACTTGTAGGCTTCTTCAGCTTAGCCACCTGGTCTTGAAGCACTGTGTTCTTCTCCCACAACGCTACCCCATTTCCTTCAAACTTTATTAATATGAATAACTCTGTAAATGAAAATCTAACCCGTAAATGAACAGCGAAACTAAAATGGAAAGTAATACTTCATATTAAATCAAAACCACCCACTATCTTCCTACTAATTATTACGCTTAATTCCCAGGGAAAAAAGTTTCTTTTTGTCTTTGAAAATGTATGTATAAATAGCAAGAGATCGAACAAATAAGAAGAAGAGAAATGGACAAGAGGAAGGCATTCCTCTTCGAGGACGCTTAAATCCACTTCTTCAATCCATACCATCTTTCCTATCTTTTCTCTTGTCCTCGATCTCATCACAGCCATTATTGCCATTCCTCTTCCAGTCCAAAAGGTAATACCACCTTCTGGACTAATTTGATGCGAGTGGAAGTAGAGAGACCCTGTTTTTCTGCTTAAAGGAGGAGCTTCTCGTTCAAGCACAAAGGACACACCCACAACACTCTGTTTTAGGTGGAAATAGCAGCAACAGCCTTCCTCTGATCTCTTGTCATTTCTATTCATCTTACGCCAAAAGAAAGCCCAGAAGCGGAACGGAAGCAGACTGAAGATCCAATGTGAGTGAAGAATGAAATTTAAAAAATAATGGAGTGGCGTTTCTTGGGCGCGCGTGTGTGTGTGGGTGTGTGATGGGGAACTAAAATCAGAAAATATGTGCATACAATTAGTTATGTACCATTTTTTTTTTATCAAATTATGTATTTTGACATTATATTTACTAACTTACATTTTTTTCTTTTTTTATAATATTAAATATCTTTTTTATCTTACAATTATTATAAAAACACTTATACAATCGTCAATCCAAACAAGTTTTCACTTTCTTAAAAACACTTGTAATCGTTAATCAGAACATAAATCATATTACACAATCTGAGTTTTACTCAATCTTAAGTTTTCATAAGTCAGATTGTAAATAAGTCACTTTTCTCACCGCTATCCTAAACACACTTTAAATGTTTTTTACGTAAATTGAGATATAACTCTTCTTATATATTTACTTTATATACCATTAATTATAATTAAAAAATTATTTTTTAAAACTCCAATCATTATTTTAAACAAATAAACGAGTCTTATTCCAATTAGGCTGAAGTTGATAGCTCGCTTCTGCTTGTCAAAGGGTACTCTTTTCCCTCTCGGAACAAATAACCATTTTCCCACTCGACCTCCAAGCTCTTTTCTTTATACTTTTCAACAAGTTGCATTGTCTTCAACATGTGGTCTGAGTCAGAAATTATCCCTTTCTGTTTTTCAGCATACAAGTTCTAAAGGTAATACTCCTCAAGTCTTTAGTATAAGATATCTTTTAGAAGTTGATATTGGTCTTAAATATATTTTTTATATTTATCAATTTTTTTATAATTCACCCCTACTGATACTTCCTCAACAATAATTAAGGAGAAGAAAGAATGAGAAAATTAAGAAAGATGACCGAAGTGTTTTAAAAATTCTCATTCGGTCCTTAATATAAGACATATGTACTTAATTTGATTATATTAAGGAAGTTAATTGAGTTAGTTAACATGACATGTATTTTCTAAAACACTCTAACCATTTTCTTTAATTCCCCCATTCTCTCTCCTTATTGATTATTGTTAAGAGAATATCAATATAGGGAAATTAGAAAAAGAATGAAAAATATGCCTTATATTAAGGATAAGAAAGAATATTAAAGAATGGCATGGCTTCCCATTCATTTTCCTGTCATCCTTTTTGAATACATCTAACGGCACTTTCCTGGCCAGCTACTGGAGAAAGCTTAAATGCCTGTTTGGATTAGCGGTGGAGAAGTGATTTTTTTTCTAATGTGACTTTTGTAAAAGTAAGATTGAAAAAAAGTCATATTGTAAATGTGATTTGTGTTTGGATTGACGGTATGAGAAGTGACTTTTTTTTTAAACCCAGTGAAAAAAAATCAGAAGCTACTTCAATGAGGGAAAAACAGCTTTTTTTTTTAAAGCTCAGTGAATGCTATCGTATTCCCAAACAAGTTTATAGATATCAAATGGACTTTTGCCCTCCAAATGAGTTTTTTTTTCTCTCCTAATGGTTCCCAAACAGGCCCTTATGGGCAGCCACAGAAGATGGATGTGTTGTCTTTAGAACGTGTACTAGGTTCTTCCAAGCACAAAAGGCTCAGACATCCACACAAGACAGATATATACTTTAGTGATGAAATAGGTGCTTCAAGTAAAGCAGACAACATTTCCATGATTTTCTTGTCTACTGCAGACTATTCTGGGCTATTCTGTCTACTGCAGGCTTCACCAGCAAAACATCAGCCACTCTTGTTAAAACGTTCAAGGTCTTTTCCTCGATAAAGTGAACTTCCAAGACATTATCATTTGGAAAATGAATATAGCTACGTCAAGTGGTTGCTAAGAAGCATGCTTTTCCTTCTAAGATCCTAGTTTTCAGTGTCCCTTCATCGATTCATAACATTGATCACCTTTACAAAAGGATGAGAATGCCTCTTCCTTTCTCTCCCTATGTCCCTCTTTGATTCCCCTCTATCCACCCTTATTAATGTTCTTCGCTTCACCAGATTCTTCCATGCCCACTTTAGCCTCATTGCGTTGCAAGCCAATAATCCCCCTCTCTTTCATCCAAATACTTGTGTTAAAATGAAATTTGCATCCCAAACCATCAAGCGCTTTGTTCAAAAGAATATTAACTTAAATAGAGGTACTGAGAATACTTGCGCATCAAATATTTTCCATTTGATGTGGCCATTAATTGTTAAAAAATTCCTTTACACAGACATTTTTTTGGGGGGGGGGGGAAGGACAAAAGTTAGATAATATTTGAATGCGTGGTATCGAATTAAAAAAAATAAACACTTGAAGGTCTTTATAACTCAATGGAAATAACTCTTTCAAGAAACTTCATTTAAGCAAATATATATATATATTTTAAAAAATATCTTTAAGGATAACTACAGATTTAGGCCACTAATCATATTGTAATGGTACCTGCTGCAAACTATAATAATAATCATCAAACTACAATATTAAGTAAACAGAAGCTTATTTAGTCACTAAACAAAAAATGAATCCCTAAAGGCAATTTTACCTTCATGATTTGTTTACTTCTAGAACTATCAAAATGACTCGCTCAAATGCGAAAACCAAACCTTATTCAAGGATTATGTGTGTAAAATAATCGTCAAGTTTATCTGCAACAGTAAATAGTACAATGGCTCTCGCCTACTGGAAAAAGAAAGAAGTTCAATACAAATATTTGTCAGGATGAAAATAATCACTCACGGCCTTGTTATGCTAAAAAATGATCAACTTAAAATTACGTAAGCCATTCTCCCACACACGCATGCGTGGGTACAACACTGTGCGGGTTACGTGTATATAAAATACACACTTGTTCTTAATGTAAATTTACAATTGCTATCTGCTATTTTAAATGCTTGTGTGCATGTGTGTGTGTGTGTGTGAGAGAGAGAGAGAGAGAGTTATTACAATAGACCAGTGCCAATTGATCAACCATTGTTACCTACCCGCATCGGTGTAGCCAATCAAGTTTGGGAATTCAGGCACCTACTCATAAAAGAGAGCATAGCCCCAAACGGCAACTCCTGTTTTGTGGGGGACCCATGGGCTATTAAAAACATAGAAACGGATAACAAGCATATTGATGAGAGATTATTCCATCGGCTAAAAAAATATCACTAGAAGTCTACTTGTAAACAATATCTAGCAATTTCTCAGAGGATGCCAGCGAGAGAACCAATGAAAAGCAGCATATTAATGGTTCCAAATTAATTTTTCATTGGGGGCTTCCGGATGGGAGAACCATGTTTGAGAAAAATGAGCATGCCAGGAATTGGTAAGAATGTAATCTTTAATGCTGCGTCTGCCTGGAGATGTACTAAAGAATCATCTCTGTACAGTGTAAAAGTGCATTTCCCACAGTAGCACGGCGCAATTTACCACCACGGGAAATCATGAATCAACATGAAGCTTCCTTCACTTCTTGCCGATGAATATACCTTCTAAGTGAAAGTAACATCCGCTAAAAGCATCTTGAGTGCCTCATAAGTCATGAAACAGATACCAACACCAGGTACCACCTTATAATATTCAGGCAAAATTCCTCTGTATAGGCCCAATACGCCTTCTTCTCGGATTATGTGACCAAATACCCCAAAGAGGCCCGTTTTATACACACGTGCTCGCCCACCAGCCCCCTCCAACTGCTTCCTTCGCCTCACAAGATCCAAAGGGAATGTTGCTGCATAAAATATTCGCAGATGAATCCAACCACATATCACATTTTATTCCAAAAGACTTGATTAAAAAAAGGGGTCAGTTGGTATAAGATGATGGATATTTTTATATGGCATTTTCATCATCTAAGACCAATAAATCACAAAAAACATGAAGCCCTAATGGTAATGACGAAACGTTTCTGATAAAGCTGCAACACTTAACAGACAAAATAAAAAAAAATACAAAAAAGAGAGCAGCTTAATATGCTCTCATGAACTTATCTCAACAAGAAATTCAAGGTTCAGCAATTAGATCTTACAGATAGAAATTATTAACACATAACAAAAATCCTTCATAAAAGCAGCATAACAAAGAAAGGGGTAAAATAAGTGATGCATGCACTAATAGGTTTCATATGCATAAGTACTCTTGATACCAGTAGCCAGTGTGCATATAATACAGCCTTGGATGCAACATTATTTATTACTTTTGTCATGAGTAAACTATTATTGTGTGAGCTCACTACTTAGAAATGCATGATCAAGAATTTCTGATACCCATTTGACCATCAGCTGAAGGAAGCTTATGTGAGAACCATACCAGAGAGAACACCTCTCACATTCGACAATTGAGGGAACGATAAAGCCTTATAGGTTCATCCATGTAATGCCACCCCATGTTGTAATCCACTGCATAGCTTGGGGAGACGTCATAGAATAAAAGTTGGAAAGATGAACACTTCAATAAGATCTTTACAGTTAAAAAGTTGAAGAAAGATAGGGAAAAGGCTTTGATTTTGTTGTCCTCCTTACTAAATTCTCATATGCCATATAAGAACAACTCCAACCTGGCCTCTGGGTCTAGGGGTCAGTCTGGTTAGATACTTGGTGCAGCTACTGCACCAAACCCTCTTTCTCTGCATCAAAAGCATAGTAAGCCACTATACACATTAAATTCTTTAACTTCCTTTGGTTGAGCAAATTCATCAGTTTAACCAAAAGATTCTTAAGTTTAATCGCACATCTAATGAACATTTGATACAAACACTCAAAAAATGAGTACCATGACACCACACAAATGAAGGGTTACAAAACACTAAATAGAGTGCTAATAGAAAATTTTTAATCACAAGCAGAAATAAACACAAGACAATACATGGCATAAATGAATAGAATATTATCACAACCATAATAAAAAAGCATGTTAAATAAAAATGTTGACAATCGCCAAAGAAACCTGAATTAGGAAGAAAGAAGTAAATCCACCACTTTTAAGGATTTAGATGACAAAGAAAAGTAAAAACGTGAGTAATAAAGATGCCTTCAGATCACTCACCTGTTGATGACGCAATGCCTGAAAGACTGCCGCAGGCCAGGCTGACAAGGATACTTGACTCGTTGGACCTGATGTTCAAGATGATAGACACAAGATTAAGCTAGAAGTGATATTACTTATTAATTAATTAATTAATAATAGTTAATCAAATTATGCAAAAATAGGAGTTCCGATAAAATGCTAAATCAATTTATGGACCAATTACCTATTTGACTGCCATAAAGATCTCAATGTTTCATATACAGTGAAGCTGATTGCAATATTGGGCCCTACACCCTGCATAAGCAACAGGTTTGAAGTTAGTAATGCGTTAGAGAAATCATCCAGTTTAAGTACCAGTAATTATACAAACATACCAAAAGCGTAGCTCCAAGTCCCTTATAAAGGCCAAAAATTCCCTCTTCCTGGCTGATAGTTCGTAAAGCATGCCAAATTCCTCGATAGTAGATAACATTAGTCTGTAAATATTAAAATTGCTTAATTTAATTAAGTAAAACAAAAATACAAAAATAATCACCCACTAACTATACATGAACAGTTCATTCGACCAAATTTAAGAAAATGTTTCCTTCCCTTTTCTGTGCTCCGTTTTCAAAAAACAAAAATACCAAGTCTACATTATGCAAGGTTCCAAGCATCTTATAGACTAAGACTAGACAGAAGACTAGACATTGAGAATGCTATCATACAATTAAGAAAGGGTAAAACAAAATTACATCAACTTGGACAGAATCTCAGGCACGAAATGTCAGACAACAACAGTCATCAACTTAGAATAGAGCAGGAGGCCAGGCACACTGGCCCAACGGGAGAAGAAATGACATTGTAGCAAAAAGGGAAAAGGCACAAGCAAAATCTTAACCACTTAATCTTACCTGAGCAGCAAGACGGGTTCTCACAAGATCCAATGGATAAGTAGCTGTAGCAGCACTTATTCCTGCCAGGCCACCACCTACAAAATGTACACAAAGGTCTGCACTGATATTATCCGCATGACTTTTGAGTCCTGGAAGCGTCTTTAGTAACTGTAGACATATGAATTATCACATATGAATCAAGCCATGGAAAACGATAGTTATAAATACAATTACACCATCTACTATAATCTTAGGATTGTAAATATAAATATTGAAATAATAGCAACCTTCTTGTAGTGCTCATATGCATAAAAGTTTACTGAGGAATAGGGTAGACGGTGAGCAATTGTAACCAGATTTCCTCTCCAGAAAGCTCTAAATCCTTCTTCATTGATAATTCTTGAAGCCTCGTGCCATATACCGGCTTTTCTCAATGTTGCAACATTGGAGTGCATACCCTGAACCTGAGAGAAATGATTAAAAAGACGAATGATATTACCGAAAATGAAAGGTAGTATGAATGAAAATGAACTACTTACCCTCCTAAAAAATGGAACGAAAATAATGAGAGCATAAACATAATAGACCTTGCATAACAAATCAATGCGTCATTTTCCGTGGTCACCTTTTGCCTTTTCATAGTCCTACCAAACATAGCCCTAGCAAGCCAGAGAAAACCAGATGGAGGGCTAAGAAACTGTTTATCCAGTTTTAATTCTACCAGTTCCCGGAGCACTAATTATAATGCAGACTGGCTCCCGACCCCAAACAACTGTTACCGGTTCAGACAAGCATTAGTTATTCGGGTCAATATGTCCAGTCCAGTCAGATACAAAAGGATTGTTAAACCAATAAATATTCCCACATCACTGCCCATCATAAGGCAATCGTCCTTCATTATTTAAGAAGACGAATGACCAGGCGTCAGAAGCTTTCATTGTTCGCTCTCCCCGGCCATTTTTATCATCTTTTTTCTTTTGTTAAATTAATGGCTTTCTTTGATATGAATACGCAGAAATAGTTGAAAAGTGCCCAGGCAAACTAACAAGCCGCAATATATACTCAATCCAACATTTCTTCCATTAAAATAATAAAAAGAAACAAGAAAGAAAATAAAAGAAAGAAAGAGCGACCCTTGCCAATAGCAAAGTACCAAAGAGAACACAAAGGAAAATGAAAACAACCCACACGGCAAGCTGAAAAATACTATTAAAATATAATTTTTAGGGTAAAGATGCAGTTATAGCCATAAACTATTTTTAGAAGTGCAATTTTGACCCTGAACTATTTTTGGGTGCAATTTTGACCGTAAAGTAATAAAATTAGAGCAATTGTGGACCTCAACTAACGGAAGTGAAACTCCGTTTGCCACGTCGTCATTTTTTTTGGGGAAAATAACCATTTTACCCTTACAATTTTGTGAAATTTTTCCCTTAGCAATTGTGTGACACTTTTAAATTAGTAAATGACCTCCAAAAATTCTGAAATTTTTCAGAATAAAAGTAGACATGATAAGCTTTAATTTAATAGGTCATATAGAATTTTATTTAGTCAAAATTACCATTTTACCCTTACAATTTTTACAATACTTGAAAAATTGGCAGATTTGTCACCGAACTTTAAAAATTCATATATAATTGTATAGATATCCAATTGGGGTGGTTCCAAAGCCTATGTAACCCTTATTAAGTCTAGTTTTATGAAAAAAAATATAAAATTTAGCAAATAGAAACCTCAACATTCCCAAAATTTTTATTTTTGAAGTCTGCTCCAGGAAAACGTTAAATTCGCTAGGCAAAAACTTTTTTCTGGAGAAGACTTCAAAAATAAAAATTTTGGGAATGTTGAGGTTTCTATTTGCTAAATTTTATATTTTTTTTTCATAAAACTAGACTTAATAAGGGTTACATAGGCTTTGGAACCACCCCAATTGGATATCTATACAATTATATATGAATTTTTAAATTTCGGTGACAAATCTGCTAATTTTTTAAGTATTACAAAAATTGTAAGGGCAAAATGGTCATTTGGACCAAATAAAATTCCATATGACCTATCAAATTAAAGATATCTACTTTTATTCTGAAAATTTTTAGAACTTTTAGAGATCATTTACTAATTTAAAAGTGTCACACAATTGTTAAGAGCAAAATTGCAAAATTTCATAAAATTGTAAGGACAAAATGGTTATTTTTCCTAAACAAAATGATGATGTAGCAAACAGAGTTTCAATGAGGTCCATAATTACTCCAATTTTATTACTTTAGAGTCAAAATTACATCAAAAAAAATCGTCCATGGTCAAAATTAAAACTCTAAAAATAGTTTCAGACTATAACTGCGCCTTTACCTAATTTTTATCTGCATTAAACACGAAAAATAAACCGATAAGTACTAACCTGAAAGAGTATGGTTAGTCGAGCAAGGGGCGCGGTACATGTCTTGCTAAGAGCGCCTGCAAAGCCACCAGCAAGAAGCTGCGAAATAGGGCCAATCTGAGACTGCGGCGGCGGCGGCACCAACTTCCTAACCGCGCCATCGAGGACAACACCCGCGTGAGTCGGATGGAAACCTCTCTGGCCCCCTTCTACCGCTGCACCAACCCTAGCCTCCGTTTGCATATCCAAATTATGATCTCTTCTTCTGGAACTCCTATCACCAACTTATCTAAAAAATAATTTTAAAAAAAGAAAAGAAAAGAAAGGAAACTGAGCCTTGCCCTAGAGTTCGGAAAAGCAACAAACGGACAATAAAAGCAGCGGCAGCCGAGCACTAGCACAATTCTGAGCATCCCTTTGTCATCCTTATATGGGCGGTTCACAGGGCAAAAGGAGCGAAATCCTGAAAGAATGAGACTACGAGGAAGAATGAAACGTTGTCGTATGAGTCGGGTGAGGCAGAGGTGGAGTAAATATGAAACACTTGATGGGATGGAAGAATGAAGGTGAGGTTGATCTTAGAAGGAAATTTACAGTGAGCTTAGAGGCAGAGGATGGGCTCCTTCGGCGAATATTTCATATGGATCTCCTCGGGATAGTCCTAGGCGGATGGATAATTAAAAATTAAAAATTTAACCCCAAGTCCTATATCGGTTAGTTAAGGATCTGTTTGGTTTGGGAGGAGGGGAAGGGAATGTGGGAAGGATTTTGCTTCCTTCTCCTTAATTGGTAGCATAAAAAATATGGGAGGGGAGGAGAAATTTTTCCCTCCCTTCCCTATAAATTGAGGGGATTTGGAGGAAATGGGCAATTTTTTACCTTGTTATGACATTTTTATCCATAATTATTTTTAATATTCATAAATTACCCTTCTCTCTTTTTTTTTTCCTCCCGAAACTGCTCTCATAGCTCACTTTTCCCACAACCTCCCAACGTTGCTCTCACCCCAAAACTGCTCTCATATTTTGCACCTCGTCAAACACAAGAACGAGAGGCTGTAGCGAGGAGTTGAGTTTCGTTGCAAATCCCATCGCCACTCATCTAGTCATCTACTGTAATTATATGTGGTCTAGTTCTAATATTAGCCCCTAACCTCTGCTTTTTTTTTTTCAAAAAACGTCTTTCTTGATTTTCTTTCCTAGTCCAACCTGATGCACTGAAAATAGAGGGAGGGGCTTAAGGGTTTGTTTGATTCCTTTTTCTTCTTGTAGTTTTTAATTTTGATTAATTATAAAATTATTATTTTATATATTAAATTTCATTTATCATTATATTTTATAAAACATCCAACAAAGTTTGTAAAAATAACTTAAATTTTGATAAAAAAAATAATTTAAATAAAATAAGGGTAAGATTGTCCACACAAAAAAAATTTACCTCCCCTCTCCTCTTGAACCAAACAAGGTAACATTAAAATCACTCTCCTCTCCTCCCCTCCCCTTACTCCAAACGAGATAATATTAAAATCCCTCTCTTTCTTTTCCATCCCCTCTCCTCCGTTGAACCAAACATACCCTAAGTAGTAGGATTTCACGCGTTGATAGCAACGTTAACGGCAATAGGCAAGTGGAGGCGTCTCATTGGTTTAAGCTTCCCACTCCTATTTCTCTTTCCCCTTATTTGATTTGAGAAAATTACCCATAAATATCTTATTAGAAATTTATTTACTAAATGAAACTTGAAGGAAGATCTTTTACACACAAGGAAGATTATTTGAACACAAGAGGATGTCACATGAGGAAGATATATTAAATACATTGGAAGATTGTTTAAACACAAAGGAAGATCTTTTGCATACAGGAAAAATTGTTTGCATCTGAAGGTCCCATTTAGTAAATAAATTTTCAATGAGGTATTTATGAATAATTTTTCCTTTATTTTTTTCCAACAAGAAATTAAAGCAGCAAACAACTCAAACAGAACACAAAGCAGACAATATTGAACATCAACTTTATACGACCCCAGAATGAGCAATTAATAGAAAGGATAAAATGGACACATGTTAGGCCAGCAACGAACACGCACACACTATGACAACGATGAAAGGGTGAGCATAACTCGATCACTTGAGTGTTGGAGTCTGAGCGGTCCCTTAGCTCAATACTGATCTGAGATGCTTCAGAAGGCACTTGTCTCCTGCCATCATAATAACAATGTTAGAGTCTGCGTATGTGGTCCCTTGTCCTTCTCTGAACGTATGGGACATTAATTGTCAAATGCTTGCCTCTTAGATGGTTAGCTTATGTCGTCGTAGTCATATTACACCCCAGCGACCTGTTACGATCCGCGAAGGTTAGGAGTTTATGGAATGTTTTTATAAGGCTTCGGAACGATCTAGAGAATTCCAGAGCATTCAAGACAATACTAGAGTACTGAAGAAGAGGCTGGAACGTACTGGATATCTCTAGAATAGTATGGAGAACGCTAGATAATTCTAGAACATTCTAGGGATATCTCTCTCTTGTATATTCTAGATTTCTTCTTATAAATATCTAGATATTATTTGTAGATATTCTTATAGAACACTCTAGAGAGCTAATGCAGACCGTTGGATCAAATTGATCTCTACCGTCCATTAAGGAGGTAGGAAGGTTCTGGAACAAGGGGGCGGCCTATAAATACCCCTCACCCCTTCATTTGTAACCATCAAGCAAATTAGCTAAGTTCTCAAATTCTCTCCTACAAGAGTTCTCTCTTATGCTCTTGTGTTTCATTTTATTCTTTGCCTACAACTTGAGAGTTCAGCTGACTTAGCATAAGATCAAGAGGTTGATCACACTAAGGCCGGCACGGTACAAGGAAAGGGAGTTCCAATTCTGTGACAGACCGCTCCTCTATACGTAGTAGGCACTTGTGTCATCACGAACATGCTTCATTCACCAAACACTATATTAATACACAAAAATAAATCTAACGTGTGATCCATTAAGAGGAAAATATCCCGCTTATTAATTTACTCCCTCTAGTCTTATTTATAAGCAACTTTCTCTCTTATAGGGCTGGTCCCTTTTATAAGCAACTTTCACTTTGTGTCTAAAAATATAAACTCATTTTTCCTATTTTACCATATTAAATACATATTATTTATAATTAATTATCACACATACCAAGACTTATATTTAGGAGAGAGAAATAGAACTCGCTAGGTGGATGAAGTCAATAAAGCATTGAGAAAACGTATTTTACTATCTCTCATACTTTTTATACATTATCTCTTTATTTTCATAAATAAGGGCATATATAAAAAAAAACACATGTCATTTTTTACACACTTATTGCTTTTAATTATCAGTTCGTTTTGCGCAATCAAAGAGAAAGTTGCATAAGACCGGAGGGAGTAATTGCTTTGTTTCATACTAAAATGGTTGCTCTCCCATCCATCATGGGAGTGTTTGGTAGAGCTTATTTCCTCCTTTAAGCCTGTTAAGCAAGACAGAAGCCTAATTCAATCGGAGGGGGTGAATAAATGGGTGTTTAGGTGGGCTTTTAAAGTTAAGAGCTTATAAGAAAAAAAAATCACTTTTCATTTAAGCTCTCATAAGTAGCTTTTAGGAAAATAAGTTAATGTAGATAATAGTCAAGATCAAGAGCCATTGTCAACAAATGATCCTCAGACATTTTCAACCCAAATAAATCATATTCGTGACAACATCAGGGACCTAATTGTACGGGACATTTGATCTGATTAGTTCTGTTATATTTGACTGTATCAAAAACTTTAACTTTGTATCATTTCTAATTTATTTGCATTTTCATTACAATTTAATTATCTATTTTACCATTGTCAAATGTGATTAAATCTATTTTTTTCACTTTTCATATATTTTACAATTTTTTATTTTAAATATCGCAAAAGTCACTTATGCAAAAGTCAAATCAAACACATTTTACTTTTATAAAAGCACTTATCGAATCGACAATCTAAACATAAATAACTTACATAATTTAACTTTTACCCAATCTGACTTATCCACAAATCAGATTGCAAATAAGTTACTTTTCTCACCGTTGATCCAAACACACCCTATATATATTATAACCTACCTAGACACAAACATTTTCATTAATGTTGAGGTTAATGTGTTGAAACAATATACTAGCATGTGTTATATATATCCTCATGATATAGAGATTTTTGTGCATGATATCAGTTCTTAATTATGTTCCTAAATGATATTAATTTTTGGGAATTTGTTTACCCAATATATGAATTTTCAATCACCGTCGTTCAAATTAAAGACAGAGGAAAAGAAATCGGCTGCAATCTAATGTTCAGGTAACCCCATAGTAGACTTGGACTCGAGCCAGGATTCGTTCCATGTGAATCTGCAATGTATATCATATTTGGATAGCCTCCATAAGTATTTTTCAATCGTGATTTATGAAATACGAAGTAGCTTTTACAGTCTACGAAGTAAATTTACGGTTTATGAAGTAAATATATGAATGAGGTTTATCTTAATTTACGTAAATTGGGCTTAAGTATAAGCCAAATTCAAACAAACAAGTCATAGTCAGTTTCTTTATAATTTTCTAAAAAGAAAAAAATTTGATTTGATTGGTGTACAAGGTCAAGATGTACGTGAACACGGACATCCATCCTTGATCATTCCTGCAGGCCCATTCGACTAACCTGGACTGTCCAAAACGCGACACGTACGCACGCAAATGATGCCCAGCAAGAGAGAGGTGAGGTACGACTGTACAAGTGAAAAGGAGAAAATCCTCAGAGTTTTGTTTCAAACATATTAGAGCCTGTTTGGAAACACTTTTAACACTTAAAAAAGCTCATTTGCAATGAAAAAGCCCAGTTGCTTTAAACATACATGTTTGGGAACACATAAAAAAGAAATGGGCTTTATACATGAGAAGAGCTTTTTTTAAGAAGCTCCATTACACAGCTTTTTACCCAACTTCTCATCACTTTTGACCGTTACTTCATTAATTAGGATTTAAATTATTACCTACCCCACACACACAAACGCAAACCGTGGAAACCGAGCTGTGAGACAATTAAAGAAGTAACCATTTCGTTCTCCCCCAAAAACCAGAACCGTGCAAACCAAGCTGTGAGACAATTAAAAGAGTAACCCATTTCGTTATCCCCCAAAAACCAGAACCAGAGGACTCTTCTTTATCGTCATCTTTTCTCACCGTTGCGCCGTCGTTCGAGGTGGATCTGAAGCTCACTGACGGTGGCTGGGCCACTTCGATTCTTCGCTGAGACACCTCAGTTCATCTAGAGAAGCGCTCTTCATCGGTCAAGGTGGATCTGAAGCTCGCCAACGGTGACGGTAGAAGAAGACGCCGACGGTGAGTGTGCTGTACTATTTTTGGTCGTCGGTGTCTAAAAGATTATTCCCTGCACTCTCTGTTCAGTCGATCTGTCGAACGACGTCGGTGGAGCATCGGGCGTTCCTTCCTTCCCAGATCTGAGCGACAAGGTAAGGGATCTGCTCTCCCACTAATGAATCCTACTTCCATTTGGTTTTTGATTTTGTCTCTGAATATATGTTGCTGAATTAATGTCATTGAATGATCTGTTGTGCTATCTCTGTTTTCCATTTTGGTCGTATGCTTGCTGGTGCTGGTGAAGAGCTAGTTGTTTTTTATTGTGCCTCATTATTGTTTTTTTTTCTGAAGTGAAGTGCGAGTTCTTTCTGCAGGAGGCAACATCATAATGTCAATTTAGTGATATAAGCATAATTATTTGGTTTGTGTTAGTATAAGTTTGTTCAGTCCATTAATGAAAGCCAATTAAGTGCCTTATAGATAGGATAACATTGTGTTGAGTTAGAGCTTACATGGTTTAGCTAAGTACTACATGTTTCGTTGTCTTGATGATGTTGTATATATGTATTTAAGTTTCTTCTTGGTCTTTTATATATGTGCTTGTTCTTTGTTCTGGAGGGCACTATAGAAACAGATCATGAGAGGGTCAGAACCGGTTTCCTTGCATGTTATTGACAATTTAAAGCACTTTCAATAACAAAGTTGTGGCAATGTGTGATTCAAGTTAAATCAATGTATTCTTCATATGTTCTCAAAAGATTACAGTAAAAAGATTATGAGAAACAAAATTTGTTAGCAATTATTTTTTTTTCACCACAGCTGAATTTGGGATTTGTTATAACTCGTTTTTATTTGAAGTAATCAAAATTTAAAGTTTATTTGAGAGTTTTGATTGTTTTCTTAAATATAAGCTTTCATTCCTTACCTTACATTATTTTTTTTAACTTGGTCCCTGTTTAATCAGGCATTTTTATTTTTAAGCATTAAATTTTAATCATTAAATGGCAGGATTGTTTGTGAAAAGATATAAATTTTTTTGTTTATATTAATTTTAATTACAAATAATAATTTATCTTCTTTTATTGGATCCTCTGAATTTATTATGTGGGAGCCAATTCAAGTCAATTCATGATTTGAATCAGGGAATAGAGTCATATTGACATGAACCATAACCTACATTCAAAAATTAAGCAAACAACTTTTATTTATCAATGGATTTGGTTAAGACCAAAGGTATTGATCAGATCAAACAACTTTTATTTGTAAAAGGTATTGGTTAAATGCAAAATAGTGTTTAAACCAAGATTGTATTCATATGTTTGATGGGATATTGAATTTTTTCCAACAAGCTGGTGGCTATAAGTGTTATGTATCATATTTAATATTTAGTTTAATTTGCACCTGGGCCATTTGTTTTTGTGTAATGTTCAAATGTTGGCATAGAAATATGAACAAGGGAAAGGATAAAGCAGAGTGGGATGTAAGTTCTACTGGGATTTTCATTGACCTGTGCATTGAGCAAATATACAACAATGAACGGCAATGATCAGCATTCATGAAGGATGGGTGGAAACACAGTGTGGCCGCGTTTAATGAAAAAACTGGAAAGTCGTACGACAGGAAACAATTAAAAAATTGGTTAGATAGCTTGAAGATACAATGGAAGGTGTGGGACAAATTGTTCTCAAAAGAGACTGGTATATCATATGACCCTGCAAGGCATATGGTGAATGCCGATGATGACTGGTGGGAGAAGAAAATAAAGGTAAAAAAATTGTGATTGTTTTTATTATCATTATTATTTGTGATATCAACATTGTTATTATCATTATCATCATCTTAGATGAGTCATTAATTTTTGTAATTGTATACATTCAGGAGAATCCGGAGTATGCGAAGTATAGATACAAAGGAATCATGTTCGCGAGAGAATTAGACGTCCTATTTAAGGGTGTAATGGCATCGGGAGAAAAAATATTCACACCGATTTTTGCACAGCAGATGTCACAGGGTGGTGATGGTGACAATGTGTATAGACCCACAATGGACCTAGAAGAAGGTTCAGGAGATAGTGAGGAAGATCTTGGATCTCCTACTATTGGAGCTAGTGTGGGAGTGACAGCTGATCTTAAAGGAATTACCTTGACAACAAACACTCCACCTAGTGTGCCCAGTGCTTCAGAAGTAAGTGGGAAGAGAAAAAAGGCTAAATGGTTGGGTCAAGGATCAAGGAAAAAAATTGCAAACTCGAAAAAAATAGCAGATGCGATTAGTAGAATAGCTGATGCATCTGAGGACAAAGTAGAAGCATTAAAAAAGCTTTCAACGACTGATCTACAAATGAGCGATGTCGTCAAAGAATTACGGGCCATTCCAGAAGTTGCTACAGACAGGGACTTCTGTATCCGCTGTTGTAACATGATGATGCACCCTGTTGCTCGCGACATGTATGTTGGACTAAAATATGATAAAGAGCTCTTGCTAGAATGGTTGTGCCTACATGCTTACAGTACCCCTGAATTTCAGAAACCCCCACCAACGCGCTGAACTCTAATTTATGTAGTTAAAACTTCGTTATGTATAACTTACTTATTTTAGAGGATGAAAATTTATTTTATATCACTCGTGAATGTTATTAACCTCTGCTATATGACATTGAATTTCTACTTGCACAGTGTTAAAATTTTACTTGTTTTCATAATATCCTGGCATAGGTTGCATCGTTAATGGCAAGTTCAAGTGGAACGGGGGAAGCAAGATCATCTCGTACAGATAGAAGGAAACAACTCATATCCCTAATAGATTAAGAGATAACGGAGGATGAGCAGGTGGCTGCCTTGATAGCTCAATATGTCGTGCCACATGTTTGCAAAGAACCACGTAGAACTAGTAAGCAAACAGGTGCACAGTGGGTGCAAGAGGTACTCGAAGGCCATGATACAGTTTGCCCTGAGAATTTTCGCGTGGAAAAGCATGTTTTCTATATCTTATGCTCCAAATTGGTACAACATGGGTTACAGACGACTAGGTATATTGGAATACAAGAAATGGTTGCCATGTTCCTATATACAGTTGGACATGCACAAGAAAACATAATCTTGCAAGACTGATTTCAACATTATGGAGAAACTATCCACAGGATCTTCCACATGGTTTTAAATGCTTGTGTGAACCTATCAGCAGAAATGATCAAACCGCTTGATCCCAACTTCCGTGATTGTCACCCAAAAATCTCCAGCAATCGGCGATATTTCCTATTTTTCAAGGATGCAATAGGAGCAATTGATGAAACTCATATTAAGTGTGTGGTTAGCCAGTCTGAGCAAGATAAATATATCGGCAGAAAGGGATATCCAATACAAAATATCATGGATGTATGTGATTGGGACATGTGCTTCACTTTTGTGTTAGCAGGGTGGGAGGGAACCGCACATGATGCCCGTATCTTCCAAAATGCTATCTCTACTCCATCTATGAAATTCCCTGATCCACCTGAAGGTATATCTTCAACACTTTCGTATTGTGTGCTTTTTTTTACATTTGCTATAATTTTACTAAGTTAAACAAAATTGTGTATTTATCAGGAAAATATTATTTGGTCGATGCTTGCTATCCAACACCAATTGGATATCTTGGTCCGTATAGACGTGAACGTTATCACATTCCAGAGTTTAGGCGACAATACGGATTTACAAGTGAGAAGGAGATGTTTAATTATTATTATTCAAGCTTGAGGACCACTATCGAAAGGACATTTGGAGTATGGAAGAATATGTTTCAACTTTTGGGGGAAATGAAGTCATATAGCTTTGAAACACAAGTCCGCATTGTTTGTGCAACAATGGCAATACATAATCTTATCCGTAGAAATTCCCAAACAGATAGGGATTTTCAACAAGCTGAAAGAGGAAATGTGAGTATTGAAGGTAATAATGATCCAGTTGACGCAGGATCTACATCAACTATTCGTATGTTATCTTCAACACACATGAATCATGTTCATGACATGATCAGAGATGAACTTGCTAGGAGTATGAGTAGATGATCCAATTATGATCCAATTCATGTATGACATTCTGATTGAAATATATATTTATCATTTTTTAATTAAGTGCTTTAGTGTATTTTTCTTGTTTTTCAAAAGTTATTAAAAAAAATTTCATTTTAAAAAAAATTATTTACATTTTTTTAACATCAATTATAACAATATGTACACAAACAATATATATGTAATATTCAACAATGTTCATGCCATTTTTAGTAATTTTTCATCCAAATGGACTTTTTAAAAGCTAATCCAAACAGATTCTACTTAAAAAAAAAGGCACTTCTCACACCGCCAATCCAAACACAAATCACATTTACAATTTGAGTTTTTTTCAAACAGGCTTCTGTAAAAGCCCCATTAAAAAAAAGCTACTTTTTTACCGGGTTCCCAAACAGGCACTTAATTATTAAATATTACATCGAGATGGTGGGATCTCCCAGCAGTTTATGTGCACTGCGGGAATATCATTATCAACCGAAGTTTTAAATTTAATTAAAAATTTTTTAAAGACGTGGAATATCATCACCATTTTTTACTAATTAACTAACCTTATTGATTTTATGATTAGACCCCACAAAACAAAACAAATCATTAATTTGTCTATCTTTTGAGAATATAAAAGAAGGGAAGTTGAGAGTCATTTCTCTTATTATCTGACACACTTTCTTCCTGCTATGAATATCGTAACAATTAAAATCATTGTTTTGAAATTTAGACCAGACTGGAAACTGGCGAATTGGCCAGCAAATCAATCTGATCTGGTCAACTCAGTTCGTTATTTTTCTTTTTTAAAAAAATCATTTTTTTATTTTTTTAGAATTTCATATTAATAACCCCTAAAATCTTCAATTTCTCACCAGTTTGGTCCCGAGTTAGCTCATGTTTGACTCCGTTAAGATCCACTGACCCTTGACCCAATACCCCTACCGGTTCGGGTTTAATTATCTTGATTAAAATAAAGATACAAAATAAGATATTCTCAAAAAATAAATAGAGATATCAGGATATAGTTACAAATTAAAAGGAATTTCAAAATATTAAAATATAAAATAAAATATTTTACCTTGAAAGTCAATAAAGAGAGATATCAAGATATATTTATAAATTACAAAAAAAACTTCAAAATATTAAAATATAAAGTAAAATATATTTCGTTGAGAGTCCCTCCTCGCACGCCCTCCTCTTACCATGAATATAGTAAGTAAAATAGTGATAAAAAATAAAACATGTTCAAAAGATAAAGAGAGATATTTAGGAGATAATTACAAATTACAAAATATTTTGAAATATTAAAATATAAAATAAAATATTTTTAAAATAAATATATTAAAAATAGAGAGATAATAAAATGGTAGTTTCAAAATATTTTGAAATCTTTTCAGGTTGCACATTTTCGATTCCACTACTAATGCTTTTTAGAAATTAAAAATTATTTTTATATTTCATGAAAATACTCTTGACCTCCCATGTTGTCCACCTTAACGCCATTAGCCTCCCCATGTCTTTTATCGTGAAGTTGGTAACTAACTCAAAGTTTCATATAAAACTTTGCTTTTGTTGCATTTATTCGACTAAGGCAACTTTGTAATGTCTGGACATGAGGTTGCTCTTGATGGTGTCTCAATGGAAATAATCCTCTGTGATGCAAAGATCTATTTTAGAAATATTTTTGTTTACCTTATTGTTTTGTATGATCTTAAGCCAATTATATTGTTATCATATTAGCTTCTCTCACGTCAGTTGGTTCATCATATGATATAAGGTGTAATGCTACAACAAATATTTGGTGATTTCTAATTTCAATGTAAGTCGGGATTTTAGGTGCTTACAGACCACTATTGTACGGCTTTCATCAATAATAAGGCTAAATACACTAGGATTCCTGAAAGACTTTATTTGAGATTTGATGGTTTCAAATTTTATTTTCTTTAAATAGGCCAGGGATCGGCCGTCTACTTTTTAGGAGTTATACAATTTAAAAATATAAAATCTTTATATTTCATAAAAGACTTTATTTAAGATTTTATAGTTACAAACACTACTACAAAATATAGATTTAGCAATGCTAATTTTATGGCACTTATTCAAACAAGTGCCAGAGAAGACTTATATTTTTTTTTTAAAAAAAATACATGTGGTAGTTATGGCGTTTGATCAGGAAAGCACCATAGCTTCCTAATACCTTGTAGGGCGCTTGCCTGGGGAAGCATACAAAGGGTTATTTTTTTTAAAAAAAAATTATACCCCTTATATGGCGCTTACTCGAACAAACGTCATAGCGGATCTTTTTTTTTGTTAACAAAAAATAGTGTTTACCTAATCAAGCGTCATACAAAGCTACTCTTAAGAGTTTCAAGGCGTCGTACATAAATATTTGAAAGTCAAGACTAAGTTTTAATAGCCTTTAACGGCATTTGAATACCAAACACCGTTGAAGACAAATATTAAAAGGCAAGCCTTCAACAGCGCTTGGTCAAGGCTAAGTTTCAATAGCCTTTAACGGTACTTGAACACCAAACACCGTTGAAGACAAATATTAAAAGATAATATATATTGCCTTTAAAAGGCCTTCAATGACCAAGCGTCGTTGAAGGCTTGCCTTTTAAAGGCAATATAATATTGTCTTAATATTAAGGCAATATTATATTACCTTTAATCAATATTGCCTTCAATGATGCTTGGTGTTACCTTTTAAAAGCAATATCTATTGCTTTTAATATTTGCCTTCAATGGCACTTGGTGTTCAATCGCTATTAAAACCTATTAACTTTACAATAAAGTTTGATTTTAAGGTTATTCTTTTTTCCCGAATTATTGAAAGCTATGACGTTTGTCTAGGCAAGCGCAATAGCTTCCTTTCCCACAAAGCTTTATTTAAAAAAAAAATTTCCAGCCCACCATATATTTTCTTATTCGTATGCTTTCTTTTAAAAAATTTGTCTAGCTCGTCATATATTTTCTTTTTCGTATTGTGACTTATACGTATAGATCTAGATGTGGAAGTCATTGCTTTGTCACCCAAGTCTCTCATGTTCAAAGAAATATGCAGTCCAATCCGATTGAAAAAGCTTACATCAAAGCTTGTGGTACTAGAGAAAGTAAGTGCGACTCTTTTCTAAGTACATACTGAATTCTCAAATTTCATAAGATTTTTTTTCTTATTGTCTCCTCCTATAGAAACTCCCTTATAAATCTTTTTCCTTTTTATTTTTTTAATACAAAAGCTTTCATCGATTGGAACTATAGTTTCCTTTTTTTATTTTAAGTCCAAAATTTATCATGAATCTTATATTGTAGTTTTATGTGTATTTATAATTTTTTTCCAGATATTTGCTTGAAGTTACAACTCTCTCTTGTTAAACTTCCTATACATTTTAAGTTTTAAAATTTTTGAGTTTACAAATATAATTTTATTATTGTTACTAGTTTAATTTTCTCAATGTAGTTATTTTTTAGAGTTATTTCATTCTGATTTGGTTTGGTTTTGTTCATTTTATTGTGAATTTGAACTGTCAAATACAGAGTCCATTAGGAAAAAAATACATAAAATTATTTTTTTAAAAAAAATAATTCCTATGGAGCTTCTCCAATGAAGCACTATATGAAGTGTATACTTCATATGATACTTCCCCAGGAAAGCGTCATAAGAAGCTTTTTTTAAAAAAAATAATAAGTTATGGCGCTTCCATAAATTTAAGAAGTGTCATAGCTTTTTTTATGGCGTTGGAAGCTATGACACTTCCCAAACGTCATAGTATTCTTAAAAATAAGCGTCATTCATTATGTTTTTTGTTGTAGTGAAAATATTTATATATTTTTAATTTGGAATTCACTCTTTTTTTAGGGTTAGTAAACAATTTTTAGAAGTATTGTAATAACTTGATTATTTCTGTAAATTATTTTTAAATCAATTGGAATCTACCCATACCTCTATTTTTTTGGGAGCTATCCAAACTAAAAATATTAAATCTTTGTTTTTTCTAAAATCTATTCCACATATCAATTATCTTTTGATGAACGAAGAAATTTATAACATTTAGATTAATATTTGCTGACTTACTCCATACTATTTGAAGGAAGAATTTTGATAATTATAAGATATTACATTAATTATTTATTATAAATATTTTTAATTCTTCTATTTTTATTAACTCCATACGTAGGAAAACTGTAAACTTTTTCAAATATATATTTAATAGGAATGGAGGAGAATTTTTTTAATCTTATTTAACTAAAGTATTCTCAAGCTACTTTAGGTGAATTTATTTTATTTTTAGGCATAATCAATAAATTTTAAAATTTTTATTAATTTTTATGAATAATGATGTGACTGGGTTAAAAATAAAAATTAGAGAAAGTATAGTTCAATGAAATCAATAAAGATTTGGATCTGAAATTATTTTCACCAACAACGTGAATCCGAAAATTTCAATGTTTTAATCACAACTTTAAATATTAAAGTTTAAATTTATCCTAAACCAAAAGATAACAATAGAAAATTTTATTTTCCTATCATTTTCTTAAATAAAATATTTAAAAATAGTTGAAAACTATGACTTCATGCCCATTGAAAAAAGGATATTGCAAATTTTTTCATAAATCATCCCAAAAAAAAAAATGAACTCAAGACTTCCTTACTAGCATAAATTTTTTTAACTGCCCACTTATTATTGGAATTAAGAATTTTACAAAAATGATATATTATAACTTCCTAACCATGATCAATTATTTCTCTTGAATTGAAAGATCATAAATCAATTAAAAAAATATAAAGTTTCTGAATAAATTTTTGGTCCACGGTATAACTATTTTAATGTACTCATCTATAAATTAAGGGTAAAAGTGCGATTTTAATAACAATGTTTTGTGCCTGGGGCAACTAGCACCATAAAGTTTTCAGATGGGCTAAAGCACACACAAACTTTGAAAAGTGGGGCAATTTTATCACAACCGTCAAGTTTGAGATAACGTCCGTTAGTTTAGGGGGAATGGGTCTCACCCGTTGCACATCTATCATCTATTTGTCTCCTTTGACAGTTTGAAAGCAACACATTTGATCCCTGTAATCCTTTGAGCATGGAGATCTTGCACATGTGTCAACTATTCCTCGTTCTTTAGCCATCCGTTGAAGATGCATCTTCCTCCCTGAGCCCTCATCAATTAAAGACGCCCGAAGACCTTTGCTCCTTTTAGTTCTTTCAGACTTGGTAGGTGTAAGTGAGTTAACTCCATCCGGATCCTTCATTAAAGAATCGATCGACAAGAAGGAGGGAGCAGTGGAACTCATAAATATCTGTCAGGATGGAGGAGGATGATTCGAAATCGTCGAAGGTAGTAGGTGGGAGTCATGAATACCATCAAACTTATAACTCTGAACCCTTTTCTGCTTCTATAAATATATGTCGAACTCAAGATTGAAAGAGTCGTAAGTGTCATCGAAATGCCAGAACCCAGTTGTAAAGATGGCGTCATCGTCATCTTCTACAGTTGAAAGATGCAGAAGGAGGGTGTCTTTGCTAAGGTAACCTAGTCGTGAGGATGAATATGAAGGTCCAAGGAGGTATTGCCATCATAGGTCATTAGCGCCTCGATGGACGACATGAGCGGAAGGCAATCTAAGGAGGAGGTTTTATAGATGTCGAAACTACTACAAGGTAAGGAGTGGATTTCATAAAGTCTATTGGGTGGGTCTTAAATTGTAATGTGTGCTCATGAATAATGACAAGATTGGGGGTGTGGCTACTTTGCATGGCATGATGGTGAGTTTGGTAAAAGGGAAAATAATTTGATTAAAGAGCTATTTGATGACATAGATAGACTTTACAATGAGAATAACATGTCTCGAAGAAGAAACGATGGCCGTAGATTCTTTGAAGAGCTCGACGCAATAGGAGGTGAAGTGATGATTCTTAAATACAAAATTATTTTAATAATGCTTCTAACTATTCAAATACAAAATTAAAAAGAGGTATAGAATAGCTCAATATTATTTGGATAATTGAGCTACTATTCGAATAGTAGCTGTAAAAACATACATAGGATTATTCTGATAAACTATTCTACTATCTGAATACATATTCACAGTAGCCAATTGAAAACAAAGGTATGAAGCACTCTAATACTATTCGAATAGTCTCACTTGCTGGTGATGGGAAAATAACCTCACATACTCTGTATTATTCGAATAGCGCTTTGATATTGATCTTAGAAAATATTTGTTCAAGAAATGAAAAACACTATTCGAATAGTTGTTTGACTATTCGAATAGTCTTGTGGTATTCTGATAATATATTCAGTATCCGGATAATCTGAACTTGAAATCCTACATACTATTCAGATAATACTCTGGCTATTAGAATACTATTTTTATGAAACAGTTTTTGAAAAGTTTAGTTCAACATACTATTCAAATAGTCAATTGACTATTCAAATCCTATTCAATTGTCACAATACATTAGTATTTGAATACCTTAGACATCATTCTGATAATACTCTGACTATTCGAATCTAATAACTATCAGAATAGTTTCCTACTCATAATAGCTTACACCATTCGAATAGTGACATGACTATTCGGATAGTCTACAGTATAAAATCATTATTCAAATAATCTAAATTAGTTATCATCAAAATCTTGAATCTAACAGTGCTTTCCCTTTTCTCTCAAACAAGAACATCAATGTTTTATGTGTTACCCAGTTCAATTATTTCATCAAGTCCATCAGCATCAACTATGTCCTCTACCCCCTCTATTACATCAATTACTTCTTTTGCAACTTTCTCCTTCCCTTCATTATTAACTGCAACTCCTTCAGTAACATTCACGAAAACCCCTCTAACATTTACAGGTATAACCCTTTCAGCAACATTTCCCTTAGTTGTATCCCAACTATTACTACGCATAAAACATATAGAATTTACCTTCTTCAATAAATTTTTGTACCTTTGTTCCATTGTCTCCTCTGTATGTTCCTCTGTATTTAGACCCATATTTAGACCAGTATTGGCCTCTTTTTTCCCCTCTTTATGTTGACCTGTATTGGCTGTATCTCTCCCTTCAATACCATAAATTTTGGGCATCTATTTTGCAATAAGAACATACATAAATAAATTAGGAGCTTACACGTCATTCCACTATACCTCGCAGAAAATAACAATTTTTTGCCTTAATCGACACTTACCAGTATAGATTCGCACTTGTTGCTTCCCACTTGTCGGTTCTTACGTAGATTCCTCCCTTCCACACCACGACACCTTAGAAGAATTTTGGATTGTCTCCCTTTCTCGATTTCGACCTTGCTTTTTACTCTCTCGGATCGACAATCAAAAACCCTACCAGATCCCTCATTATCAACTTCCTCCTCACGAGAACGACATACCCACTTTAGCAACACTTTGTTTTATCAGATAGTCTTTGCCTTTTCTCCATCCGTGAAGCTTTTCTTTTTTTAATTCAAGAGTTTTTTTAATTAACACCAATCCACCTTGGCGAATATAAAGAGATAATTCCAAGTCACCAATTCATACATTACCATGTCATTTTTTCAGTTTGGTCAACGTTAATAGATATGAAGGTTGTGGTAAAATTGCACCAATTTTTAAAGTTTGTGTATATTTTAGCCCCTCTAAAAATTTTATGGTACTAGTTGCCCTGACATAAAATATTATTATTAAAATTGCACTTTTACCCATAAATAAATAAATAAATAAATAAATAAATATATATATATATATATATATATATATATATGTAAAATGTAAAACATGATCATGACTAAAACAAAATATAATAATGAGAGATGCTGTGACAGGTTTATTGATCTCTTTACAAAATATGATAGGGATCATTTTTTTCTGTTTTTTTTTACCATGATATTTTGGTCTCTTTTTAAATATTATAATTTTTTTTTTCTTTGCGCCTGCGTATTGAGCGAATTCTAAACTAGTTGATTAGTAAAAGTGCATGCATGACGTGAGTAGAGGGCCTCAAAATTTTCGCAGTCAATTTACAAGTGGTTTCTGCTCCCATGTGGCCGTGGCCTTTTTGAGCACCTTCCCTAGCTATTTTCCAATCGGAGAAAAACTAGGCGTGGCCATTATTGCATCAAATGTAGATAAAAAAAAGAGTGGTTTATGATTGATTTGTAGTTTAATCTGTAAATAGTTTATACTTTATATTAGGCTATATATACACTTCTCCGTGACATTGAATCCGATTTTTTAATTTTGAAGCTAATGAAAACCAGCTAAAAGAATATTTTATTTTGTACTTGATAAATTTTTGATAGAAAACTCATGAAATTATGAATTATTTATTTTGTACTTAATGAATGTAGATAAAATGGTCTTTTTACTTAATCAATTTCTGAGGCAGTCGCAACGCAGTAGCAGATACAAGAACCGAAAAAGAAGTTGATATATTAACAAGGGAGTATTATATATATTGATACATTCCAAATAATGTTGACATGGCAGGAGTCGGACGTATGGCCGGGGTCATGTTGCGGTGGTCAAATATTTATAATAAGACAATTAGATTGACACCATATATATATATATATATATTGAGTGTGCACCGGGTTCACATCTGAACACCACTTTTCATTTCATACATCCATTTTCATTTGAATCCATATGCATGCATCCAGAAACTTAAGGGAAGCATCACCTCTTGTGTGTTGTGGAAAAACCGGGAGCCACAAGTCCTGGTTTTCTTCGTCAAAAATTCTTGGTTTGCTCTCCTGTACGTGATGAAGATGCATGAAAGGGAAGGGGGAGCGTGAAGAAACGCGTGAGGCAGGTTTCTAGAAGTTCAATGACGTGTTGAACAACCCGGAAAATGGAGTGACATCATTCATTGTTCAAGTTAATAAGAAGCCCTAGCCAGGTAGCCTCCACACACACAACTTGATGAATTAATTGTCATCCGAAGTGGCAGCTGATATTATTGTTTGGGTGGTGATCGATAATAAGAAAAGAATATTGAGAATGAAGAGATCAGAAAACAGAAAGTGGGTGGGAGTGCTTGTGTTGGCTTGTGTGCTGCTAGCAATTATTGATGATACGGCGGAAGGCACCCAGGTTTTAACCCTCCGCAGGCATGCTGGTACGTGAGGATTGATTATATATTTTGATATTAATTTTCTATGCTAGTTATACATATATATGAATTAGTATTAAAGGATGGAATAATAAAGTGAGTATATATATGTATGTATACAATAAAGCAGGGAAGAGATCAGGAGGGTGGCATGATGATGATGAGTGGAGGAGGAGTGTGGGAATTGTGTGCAAGTGCTGCGACGGTGCTACGTGCACTCCTGCTTCTTCTGCTACTGCTGCTGCTTGCTCCAACCTTCGCTGCCTTCCCTGGAAATTCCATTAATACCCACCCACTTTTCATTTGCTGTGTTTCATTAGGGCGTCTGTAATAATAAAGCTTCCATCCATTTACGGCTGGCCAGCTAGCTGTGTTAATTAAACACATGCAATACAATTGTATCTGTTTTCAGTGAAATGGTTTTGGGGAGAGTGGATGGATGTACGAACGTAATTAATTAAATGTCGTACACACACACACATATATATATCAAATAATGACGGATGCTCATGCGTGTGTGTAAATAGAATGATGAGTGATTGCAGATGATAAAGTGCAACTGTACGTCTTCGACACCGGATCTCGTAACTATATACTCGTATTTGATCAGGAGGGCACGTAGGGGATGTATATGATATTGTTAATTAGGGTTGGAGAGAGCAGCAGATCGCATGTTTTTTAATTTGTGCCGACTATCGCGACGCGAGTTTAAATTAATTAAAAAAATAAATTACGCTTTCACACACTCACACACACACACACATACTTTTTAAGATTATATTTATATGTATATAATTATTAAATTTTTAAAACACGAATCTTAAATGTTTCCATGAGTAAGAGACATAAACAGAAAGGAGTTAATTAGCTTACATGCTTATGATGAAATTGTTGACAGTGTGTTTGTTTGAGAGAAGAAAATGAATTAATAAGCAGTAGCTAGCAAGTTGATAGGGGTAGGAATTAATGGCGCAAGGGGCAGAAAAGTGATGGAACAAGTGGCTTAATTAATTGACTGACAAATATTCCCACGAGAATATAATTAGAGAGAATGAATGAATGACAGTGCAAGTGGGAATATTCCTCAGAATCTGGAATGGGGCCAAAGAAGTCAACAGACATCCATGTGAAATATAATACTCCCCACTTGTAAGAAATATATATTTTTGATATTTAAACTTATAAGTTTTCAAGATATATTTAATTTATCTTTTTATGTCTGTCCACATTTAACAAGGGTAATAGGAGAATAATAAATTATATGATATTTGAGTTTGTGATAGTTATTAAGGATAATATTGAAAATCATTTCAATTTTAGGATAACTTTAATGCTTTTAACTGATTTTATTAGTTTGTGAGAATTAATAATTAGTGCCTTATAATAAGGATGAGAGGAAGTATATGCATTATTGTTCTTCTTCCCGTTTGACATTCTTTATAAAGCTAACAGTCCCCAACCCCGTCCTCTTTCTCGATCCATCTCATCTAATCTAATATTCCGATCCCTCTTTCTTGTTCATATGCGTTTTTGCTCTATATATATATATATATATATATGCTAATTCATTCATTCATCTTTCTAGTATGTTGTCTATTAGCCACTACTCCAACCCCCCTCTCTGTGCAAGCAAGCATTCATTAATTATATTTGACTATATGGGAACATTTTGGACTTTAATTTTATGTATTGAAAGTTAAAGAGAGAAGCTTCCGATCCGAAGAATATATATATATATATACATCATACTTGAAGGCATTTTTAATTTGCACGAGTCGGATTAGATTGGGAATGAACTAGCTAGTGATATAATTGTATATTTTGAAGGATGGATTATGGTGAAGAAAATATCACATGTATGTATGTTGCGCTATGAAATCCTGCAAGGAATGAATGTCCTTATCCTCACTTATCTAAAAGAATAATAATCTATCAAAAGGCCATATTCTTTGACCAGTATCTTTAACTTATTACACACACACACCTTTCCCTCTCATTCCATATATATCTTCTTCTATATATGCACTTTATCAGCCGCCCCCCTTCTCCTCTATCCCCATTTATATATATATATATTAACTAACTGCTTCTCTCATCCATTATATATGGCACCGAATCTCACCATTATTATTAATCCATCCATACACTCATCATCCTATCATCATCTTTTCAATTTAAAACTAACAAATCATGTCATTCACTCCAAAATCCAAATATATATTCATATATTAACATGCATGTTGCCCTGGCCTTAAGATAAATTATATTAATAATGAAAACGAATAAACCATATTGTACTCCCCCTCTTCAAAATTAATACAAGGGCATTTTTTGCACCAAGTATCCTATTAAAAAATATAAGATATTTTTGGTCTTCAAATTAAAATTCAAACTGTAATGAATAAATTAAGCTTTTCATTTATGATCGAGAGACGTACATCTACAGGGTAAACATGTAAAGAATGTATAACATTAAAAGTCATTAGCTAACTTATTATTAAGAGGCAATTAATTAACAGGGGAGGAAAGGAGGATATGTATAGGCTCACCAAACTAGTATGTTTTCTTAAATACGAATTAATGTCAGATTTTTGTGTGAAAGCAAAGCGAGATGCTGAGTGAGACACGTGGGCCAATGGATTTGGAGAGTAGGGGCTCACCAAAATGCCCACCAACTGCCTAGTGACTCAGCACTGGCTTACTCATGCTATCAGCCGTCACTATCCTTTGCCATTTTAGATAAACCACTATTACAAATATTCCTAATGAAGACTCTGCACATTTCTCTCTGGCAATAATTTCTAGAACATGCTTTAGAGTCTATATATATAGCAGACTCTCCCCTAGTGCTATTGCTACACATAACCAGTCATCTTCTCTCTTTGGCGTTCTTTGCTTTGCCTGACATATATAAAAGGCTCTTCATGGACAAGAAGATGAAGTTGGATCAGCTTTTTGGTCCCAAGGACTCCTCCGTCGTCTTTGGCTCCATTTTCCCCCCTTCTTCCACCACCGTATGCCTTCCCGCCCTTCCCCGATCTTGTTTCTTCGCTCACCACTATGTCCTTTTGCCTGGCATACTAAATTTTGGGACGGCCCCTCACAGCCTTCTTTTCATAATTTTCACCTTTCTGCACATGCATTTACTCACTTCTTCCAAGTCCTCTTTGATCTCACGTTGTTCATTAGCTTTTATATCTAGTGACTGAGAGCTCTAATTACTCTATACATAGCTTTTGTTAATACAAACTCGGTTGTTTGAGCAACTGATTCAAACACTGTTTTGCATCTGAATTAGGTGGGAGGGAGAGATTCGAGGATGCAAGGCGTGGGATGCAAAAACAAAGGAACGCAGGGTTGGTTCATTAATTTAATTTTGTCACTACCTAGAATACATAGGCGTCGTACATGTGCATTTATAATGAGCCCTGCTGCTGCATATGACTCCTTGATTAATGGTCACTTCAAATATGAATAGTTCATACTGATAATGGATCAAAGTGGGAATTAATTAATGGTGGGGCTGTGTACAGGGAATCAGAGCAAGCAGGGCGATCAGAAAGAGACGGTGGAACCCAACTACTACAGCTCATCCGTCTACTATGGTGGCCAAGAAAATTATTCTCAAAGAGGCCCCACCAGTACTGAATCCCACCCCCCCGTGAGTCTCATATATATCCTCGTTGCGTTTCTTTGTCGGTCGTCATCGATCACTGAAACTGTAACATTAATTATATTGGCAGTTCAAGAAGGATGGGGAGGACGAGGATGCCAACGGAAACAGTTCAAACAGCGCTTCCAGAGGGAACTGGTGGCAAGGTACGTCGTAGGCCCATTAACTGATGTATCCATCCTCAATGGTTTGCTCACTTTTAGAGATCTAATCCAATTTGCAGGTTCCCTTTATTATTGACCTCCCTCCCTACCTCTGCCATGGTATTAAGAAATAATTGGACTTCCTCTCGGGTCTCGATTCTTCTTCTTCTACTATATATATATATATTATATATATATAGGATTCAGAAGGCGATGAGCAAGAATGATATAGAAAAATTAAATAAGATTGGAGATGTACGTTGTGTATGTTGGTGAAGCAATGGAGTTACACATATAGGTAGTAGCAAAGTCGTGGAGGGTAGAGGTGAAGGGATCGGAATTACAAGTAGCTGACCTTATATATGAGCGCTTGTGTCAGCGGTGCCTTTTGTACCTAGTCAATAAAAGTCTGCTTGCTTCTCTTCTCCTTTGTTTCCTCCTTGTCCCCCTTCTAATTTCACATGAATAACTAAAGGCAATCATCAGACGATGCCTTGTTTTGTTTTAAACCAGTAGGAGTCTTTATTATATAACACGCGCGCGCACACATATATATATATATAAAGCTAAAATTACTGCTGTATTTCCTACTCTAAATACGGTGTTCTGTTAGTTTGACCCCAAAAAACAAATATATGTTGCTCTATAATTAACTGCGTGTTGAATTAAGATGAAGAAAATGAATTCCTGGTTTGGTTTCTCTTTTACTTATGGTAAAAAGTAACTTTTCAGTTGTGAGTTACGAAATACGAAATAAATATACGAAAGGAGGATTGTCTCAACTTACATATATAAACATTTATAAACTAAGAAAACACACAACCAAACATACTAATATTCATTAAGCAGCGTCATGTCGTACGTGCCTCAAAACGAAGCAAGAATATGGAGAGTCAGCCCATGAAGGTCCACGCCCTCACCGCCACCTGTTATTTTCAAATGCTCATCAAAAGTTATTCCCTTCTTTACATAAAAACTAGACGGATAATTATAAAGGGTAATGGAAATAATTTTTAAATGTGGAAAATAATTTTAGTTAGTGATAGTGAAGGATATGTGGCACAATACAAGTTGATAAAATCGAGGTACTTTATTTATAAGCATGTGTAATTTACATTATTGGGGATGAAAAAAAAATGAGGTTGAGTTTACTAATAGTCATTATAAAAGGATTCAATGTTGTGCAAGTTCAATTTGTCATGTAGGCGTATTAATTAAAAAAGATGTTTGAACATTCTTATAAAATGTACATAAAGTAGTGTATATTTTTTTTAAAAAATCATAACATCATGTATGGGATCTTAATAATTCCAATTTTCAAATTACATGCATTGAGAAATAATCAGGTGATAATGGTTGAAACAAATTACATACATTGAGAACTTTAAACTTAAATACATGTGAGATCATGCTAACCCTCCAAACTGCATAGGGTGGAGATCACTTGCTATAGACTGATCACTTCCTGAGAACATGAACAACGACGACCCACGTGTCCTTACCGTCGTTCACATCCTTCAACATATCCCATTTAAAGGTGGACATACCGATAGTGAACGGGGGAGTAAGTTGGAGGAAGTTATAGTGCCAGGATCGATAAAAGAAGTGAAGCTGGTAGAATGCAATAAATAAGATGTTAGAAATTTGTGAGACCTTTAGTCAAGAGCCATAATACATGGGAGATGAGGTGTGAACAGGGGAAGAATTGTTCGAGAATGACAAAAATGAAATAGGTCAAAATGTAAAACTATTAAACATTAAACAAGTTAACAATTAAAAAAATTAAATTTAAACTTGTTTAAATATTTTAAAATTTCGAACTACACATGCTATAACAACAATCAATACACAAGGCACTGAACTACTATCTACTAGCTTACCTTTCATTTATCTCTAGGTAAGCTTTATCATGCTTATGTCCCTTGTTCTTATAGTTTCTCTCTCTAAACCCAAACATTCAAGAGTGATGGACTTGCTAAATACTCCCTCCGGTCCTATTTATAAACAACTTTCTATTTGATTGTGAGAAACGAACTGATAATAAGTGTGTCAAAAATGTTATGTTTTTTTTTTCTATATATGCCCATATTTATGAAAATAGAGAGATAATGTATAAAAAATATGAGAGATGATAAAATATGTTTCTCAATACTTTGCTGACTCTATTCATCTAGTGAGTTCTCTCTCTCTCTCCTGAATATAACTTTTAGTGTGTGTGATAATTAATTATAAATAATATTTATTTAATAAAGGTAAAATATGAAAAATAAGTTTATATTTTCAGACATAAAGTAGAAGTTGCTTATAAAAGGAATCAATTCTATGAGAGAGAAAATTACTTATAAATAGAACTGGAGGAAGTACTTAACCAAAGGAGAAAATAAAAGTAGGATAATGATTTAGGCACTTGGACTCACATAAATATGTGATTGCATGTGGGTTCCTTGAGCTCCTCCTTCCTCTTCTTCTTCCTTTTCCATTCCTCTTCCTTCTCGGTTTGTCTCTGTCTCTCTAACTCTTTTCTGTTTTTAGAATGCCAATGAGGAGTGAGGGGGAGCTGAAGTTGTTTATTTATCATTTCTGATATGGAGGAAGAGGGGAAACTTTAATATCCTTTAATTAATAACCATAAAACATCAAAATTGTACTTTTAATGGATGGAGCAAGAACTACTTTTAGAACATGACCAAATTAACAACCATAGAAAAACAAATGATATTTACAAAAATATAATAGGTAGTTATAATTAGAACTACATATGAATAAAGGAAGACTACTGTTACTATTATTAATTATTACTCCTACTAATTACTATCACTAATACATTATGAAAGATAGAGTAAGAAATCAAATAAATTTTGAATAAATTGAACATTAAAGATTATCCATAAGCTAGTAACCATCTGGGAAAAAGTAACCATGAAATGAGGAACAAATTGTTAGAGATAAACAAATACGAAGGGGGTGAGAATACTGAATTATATTACTTCCTGGGTTGTTACTCACCTCTTCACAATTTTCTATAAATAGACGTAGAGCGAGGCGTTGCATTTAAAAGATAAAATGTCTTTAAGGGTGATGCGTTTAATGAGGATGAATTATTTTTTATTTTTGGGCCATGCCAATAAGTTAACCATCCCTTTATGATTCTGGTTAAATAGTTGAAAATGACTTAAATATGATAGTAGTACTGTGTGACTATGTTCTGCCACGTGATTAATAAACGTATTGAACTATATTCCCATCATAAAAAATGACTTAGTTAAACAAAGAGCATAGTGGTTCCTTATTGCAGTAAGAGCATTCTTATTGAAGGGGTGCCACGGCGTAATGGCTTTTATAAGAAACAACCATCGCGCATACTCAATTCCTATTTATAAAAAATATTCATAAGATATCTTAATTTTTGTTTTGCCGTCTCTAGCACAAATTCTCTCTTTTATACATATTGAATTACTTATACAATATTAATTTCCTTGTTCTCTCTCTTTTATCACCCTCTTTATTATAATATATATTTTTCTTATTATCTTTCTTATTCCATATCTCCTCATATATATCTAAGGGTACTTTTGCAAAAAAAAAAAATGTTACAATTATTTTTACATACTTATTATCTCTAATTGCCGTTTTGAATTACATTATTTAGTTAAGTGTTCTTTATAAAAGGAAGGAGGAGGGAGTATTAACTAATAGCACTGACCACTGCTACCACCCAACAACCAATTATTTCTTTAGTTTGTAGGTATTTTTAACATTTTTCACATAGATCAGGAAAAACTTTAAATATCATTAATTTTTTATAAAATTAAACAAAATTTTAACTTTACTCTTATTTAATATACATTATATCTGATGAAAATAAAATCAATATATTAATAAATAAAGAATAAAGTTATATATTCAAATAAAAATTTTCTCTCTCCACGTTATAAATAGAACCAAATTAAAAATTTTCTTTTATATGCCTCTATATAAATCCATAGGATTAAAAGCAAAGGCAGAATAGCCTTGACATATACACAGGCATCCAATCTCACGCAGGAAGTAAAAAATGATCATACCAAATAATGCTTGATCAAGACTCTTGTTTTCTAGATACTCATAGACAAGAAGTCTTTTATCTCCTTCAAGGCAACATCCGTATAATTTAACAAGATTACGATGTTGCACAGCAGATATAGTTGCAATCTCTGCTATGAACTGGCTCTTTCCTTGATGAGATCGTACAGATAGTTGTTTTACAGCAACTACTCTTCCATCATTAAGTGTTCCCTGAAAAGGAAAGTGGTTATTCTATTAAATAAAGGCTTATGTTGTGTTCTGATACCCTAAGTAAAAAACTTTTTTCTTCAGCATAATAAAGCGCTAAAATTTTTTATTTATACAACCCTGTAAATCCCGTCTATTAAATAAAGGCTTATGTTGTGTTCTGATACCCTAAGTAAAAAACTTTTTTCTTCGGCATAATAAAGTACTAAAAGTTTTTATTTATACAACCCTATAAATCCCATCAGCAACGTAGATAATGAGGGCGTAATACATGCAATGCATTGTCATCCCAAATCCCGTCATAGAATATTCACCTTATAAACAGGTCCAAAACCTCCCTCTCCCAGTTTGTTGCCAGGACTGAAATCATCAGTGGCGTTCTTTAACTCAGAATAGCTGAAAGTGTATGGTTTTGTATCAATACCTAAAAGCTCTGCAAATTAAACACGAACAAGGTTATGAAAAATGGTGAAAGTGATAGGTTATAATCTATTTCTGTCCACGTTTTCTAATAAATTTAGTAGAAAAACTTGCACTATCATGCCTACTTTGCCACAAATTAAGATTGAAGAGAAGAAACAAGGTAACAGAAACTCTATGCTTGGAGTTTCAAGTTGGATTGAACTTATGTTTCTTGTAATCTTTTGGTTATGTTTAGGTTCAAAACCCACAAAATGATAGAAAAAGGCTTTGATGAAACTAATAGGATCCACTGAATTTGTATTTAGTTTATCTGGCCAAGACTTCAACGGCAAAATAAATTCAATGGTCGTACAATAAGGAGCAGCGAAACTTTCGCTCTTGCCGGTGTTACGAGTAAAATAAGCGTCACTATTAATCTTTTTCATCACTTTTTTTAAAATTTTTTTTATTAAATTAATTTTTAATGGTTGATATTTTTACAATATTAAAAATATTATGATAATATTAAATAATAATAATTTTTTTATAAAATAAATCTTAACCATTAAAAACCAATCTAACAATAAAGACAACAAATAAAGATAAAATGGAGAGAAGGAGATCCACACACAAGGAAACGCTAACCACCATATTACAACCACAGTTAATACTCAACCATATGGTTTCCAACATTTAAAATCTCTTTGCATCCATGTAAGTATATGCAGTCTTTCCAATCATAAATTAAGAGGTGCATTATATTTGGCCTCTAATTTTTTTTTTTGCCAACAGCATTATATTTAGTCATAAGAACTGCGATAACAAAATTATAAGGGCTGGTTGTAAATGTCAAACATGTAGATGATATGAAGGGTAGATTGCAAAATTTTATCCCTACAAATACTCCTACAAATTGTAATATATTTTTTATTAATTTAAATATATAAATACATCCATTAGATTTAAATTCACACAAATAAAAATTAAAATATATTATTTCCACAAACATAATGTTATATATAATGAGTGTTTGAGAAACTATAAAATCATGTTTTCAAAATTTCTTTTTTTAAGTTGAGACAATACCCTTATCACATATTAATTTAAAAGATAAAATTACTTTTAATTAGTTCAGATATCTAGGAGCTAGTGGAAGTATCTATTTGGTTCTCTTTTAAGATAAGCAACCAATAGAACAAGGTTCATCCCCCCCCGGGAGCACAATGGCATGATTCTCGCTTAGGGTGCGAGAGGATCCGAGTTCAATTCTCGGAATGCCGCACTTTTTTCACCTTATATGAATTCTCGGGTGCTCTGTTACGCCTCTAGTCTGACCATACTTTTTTATTTTCACTTCAAATCCTGACAGAGTCTGAGAGGTATTCACTTTGATTTGAACGTATTGCAGTCGGAGTAATCCTCAATCAGTTCGACTGTCTCGTTGATCATGTTCATGTTCTTTGCAGCACCCACAATCTTCTTCTCCATATGCATTTCATTTCCACGCAAGTAGGGGTGGGTATCATCCAAACAAAAATTATGAATTTTATGGCGCCAGGCTGCCGCCATAAAAGAAATACAAGGGTTCTAAATTCACCAAATTTGTATTTGAGATTATTCAATGTCAAAATGAAAATTAAATTAAATATGGCAGGGGAAGCTAGATCATGATGAATGATTCGCATTCACAGCCTTGGCCCTTGCGTGGAGATTCGGTGACTTGTATTCCACCCATAAGTATTAATTTAATTAGTGGGTGGGTGGGTGGGTTGGGGAGATGAACACCGCACGGCGAAGTGGCAAATGATCGAAAATAGTCAAAGGACACAAAATAGAAAAGAAAAATAAAAGGATGGAAAAAGGTCCCAAACTAACTCTGGAACCTGTCTTCCTTTCCTCTGCCCTCGACAAGCGTCTGCTTAACAACAATCCCCGCCCTCTGCCCTCTGGTATGTAATAAATATCTCCTTGATTTCCCAATTCTTGTTGGCACCGCTTTCCTTCCTTTGTGATTCCCACTACATTGACTTTCTTCTAATTGGATGTAGCTTGTAGATTCAGTTGATAGCGCGGATCCTTTTGAGTCAAATAATGGCTCTTTTTTTTTTTTTTTTTGGTGGGAGAGGGGGTGGTTAATTCACTGAAATTGTTAAATCTGAACTTTTGGACGTCAATCTTCGGGCTTTGTTGGTGTATTCTTGTGGGATTGGTTGAAGAATTGATCAGTTTCACTGCTGTCTTGATCATTTTCTAGTTGCCGTAGCTTGAATTGTTTTGTTCAAAACCCAAAACAAAAAGAAAACAACTCGTATTCAGAATTCCATTTTGTTTCTGTTATGTGATCCGAGCACTGCAATATTGTGTTTCCAGAGCTAGAACTCATTTTACTTGTAGTAAATCTGTACTGCGTTTTGTTTCCGTTTTTTTTAATGTAAACTAGCGTTATCCTTCTACAAGTTTATCTTTGACCCTTTTTCCCCCCCTAAACAACTGATATTTTCACTTTACTGTAAAATGTTTCATTTATTTGTGATATTGGCCGTATCTTAGTTCAATGGAGTTGCCCTCCACTCAGTGTCAACTGTCAAGGCTTTTCATCCTCGACATTCTAGAGTTTACATCAAAATCAAGGCCACAAATTGTTTGGTTCATATACCTTTATGGAATGCACATACCTGATTCCCACTTTCTGTGTCATGGCCTTTCAGAGGCTCTAGAAACTAAATATTGTAATTAGAGAAACAGAAAATGCCTATCTTTGACATCTAATAATTTTCTGCCAAAGCTGCTGCAGGTACCATATAAACTGTGAACCAATCTGGTCATCGATGTGGCCCTTATACTCTATATTCAGCAAAAATCTTAAAACAGAAGATGAAAAAGAACTAAAAGGAGATATGTCAGGTGCAATAGATCCCTACCTGTTTCAGCAGCCATCAAGTAACATAGGTTGCCATCCTCCTGCCTTACCCCGCTCACGATTTGTTGAAGTAAGTAGCATCTGATGTTGGATGGTAGCTTTTAACCCTCTTCTGCTTTGACCCTGGGCAAATGACCGCTTGCAGCTTTTGGCAATCAGCCCCTTGAATTTTCAAGTGCGGCAATTAACCCCTTTCATTCAGTAAGAAGTAAGCGAAAGCAAGGAATCAGATTAATTAAATTGGCAATTTGGTAGAACTTAATTGGACAAATGTGTTTTATGGTAAATTTTCTTTATTTTTTTACTTTCGGAAATTGCATTTTAATCAGTGTTTGTAAATTTGTCAAATTTCAATGGAATGAGTTATTTTCCAAATGTTGAAAGTTTGAGCGGGTTAATTGCCAAAAGTAAAACAATACAAGGTTATTTGCCGGACAGTAAAAGTGGATTAATTTAGTCTCTGGTTTCTGCTGCAAATTGCAAATGTTCTCTCTTTCTTTATTATATCTTGAACATGTTTTATCACTATCATGCTTATAGGTGCCTCACATAAACCAATCATACACATGGGATTGTGGTCTTGCTTGTGTACTGATGGTTTTGGAAACCATTGGCGTCAAGAATTGTAATATTCAAGAACTGGCAGAACTATGCCGCACTACTAGGTTTTTCTTCTACACAGTCTCAGAACTCTTAGCTACCATGTTATGTGAGATTCTTGAAGATTATAGAAAATGCTTTTGATCTAGTTCATTAAGTTTTACTCATTGCCTTTATGTCGTCGCCTAATGGAAGTTGTTGACTTTTTCTGTATGTTTCCGGCTTAGAAGTTAATACTAAATCAGAAGAGCATCACAATTTAAAATAAAAATATGCGATGGACTTCTGATTTATCTTATTCTTGGCTATTGTTCAGCATTTGGACTGTTGATTTGGCGTATCTGTTACAGAAGTTTTCTGTCTGCTTTTGCTACTTCACAGTAACTTTTGGTGCAAATCCAAACTATTGTGTCGAATCATTTTACAAGGTAATTTACTGTCATCACGAAACATTCATAAGCTCTTTATTGTGCACAGCAGTTCATAATACATTGAAGATAGTAGTGCTCTTATTTGAGAGATCAGAAAGTGGCTGAGATATATTGGTGTCATAATATTAAAGAGTGCACTATTTTGATTTGCACAACTAATGGTATTTGGTTACTTGTCATTGAATACGCCATCTTGCCTACCTTTTTTTAATCAGCGGTGGTATCTAGAAAAGAAATCCAATTTCCCTTCTTCCTTATCCTCCTTTTTCTCAACACTATTAGCTTTATATTTTGTAGTGTCTTGATTTCATTGCACTGATGTACCATTTCAGGCTTTTAGCATTTGTTCAATACATTATCTATTTATTTGCAGTAACGTAAAAAGATTGTGTTTTCAATATTATACAGGAGCAATTACCTAATGATCTGGAGAGAGTTGATAAGCTATTTCAGAAAGCTGTGGAGGCTGGAATTAATATACAGGTAGGGTGCATCTTTTTGGACTTCCTTGAATCCCTGTAGCCTCAATTTTTTGGGCCAAAAGTTTTCATATAGTCAATTATTGAAGAACAAGAAGTAAAATAGTATCAGATCATTTCTTAATTGCCACTCCTCTTGTGAATTAATGTTTCTATTATTACATTTAACTTGATGGATATTATTTAAATGAATGAAATGAGTTGCACTTTTACCACACTATCAATATTTTTAAGCAGATTTATGGGAGTCGGAAGAAACTGACTGGCAGAATTTTATGTTCATTGGTTGTTCATGTTTGCTGTCTAAATATATATGAAAATGAGGAGATCAGAATTGCTTCTTCTATTATGTTTCATATTATGAGGACATATATACAAGACTAACGATGGAATTAATGAGCAAAAAAAACACTACATCTAGAAATATCCCAAGATGCCAGATACAGCATAAGTAAACTAAAAGAGGAAACTAACATAAATCTGACAAACATCTTTTACAGCGGAGATCAGTTAGAGGAGAAGATATTTCTAGTCTAATATTGTCTGGGAAATATATTGCTATTGCATTAGTTGACCACAACAAATTGAGGTACAGTTTCTTTGACACCTTTTTTTCTCATTGGCTTGGATACATAATCTGCAATTCTGCATGACTATACTTATAATGCTATTGCAAGTTCGGATAGCGCCTGGGGTTAACCATGACAATTCATTGATATCCTTTACTGTTACGAAATTTTACCCCACATGCAATACACGCTTTTACTGTAACACATGCAATACATGCAATGTTCAAATCCTCCTATATCTTGTTCATTTTACTGTAATTATGCCATTTTCTTCAGTAATGGAATATTCTTACACGCTTTTATAGTTTTTTGTTTTAGTCATGTGTGGCAAGAAGATGTTCAAGTACCAGCTATCTTCTGCAACAATTCTGGCTACACAGGTTACCACCATTATATTGGTTTTGTTCCTTTTAACTATTTTAAAAGTATTTTTTTCACATTTTTTTTGGTCGCGAACTAATCCATTTGTAATTAAAAAAATTGAAACTACCCTATGCTCAACCAACAAAGTCAGTTCCAATTGGAGCACCTCGTTTTAAAATTTTATGAAAAGGATTATGTATTGCTCATCAATGTCCCACATCATAGACAGGGTTAGGCATCTCATGCATGTTTAAATTATCTTTTTCTGTTGCTATGTCATGACTTTATCTGTTAAAGAATGACCAAGAGGATTACACTGTAGTTTAGTTTTTAGATCCTCCTAGATTTTACTTGCTTTCTATTAACTCCACTTGGCCTCTTTCTGCTATTCAGAGTTTGGTCCTTTTTTACTCGTTTCCACAATTTAACCCTTTTAAATCTAAAAAATTCACAATTTTTTAAGCTTAATACCACATGCTCATAATTCTTTAATAATATTCAAATTTTACCTCATAAAATACACTCAAATGCCACATAATCACATATTAATCATGGTAAATTAGGGATATATCACTTTCCAATTTAATTTTTGTCTAAATACATGTGAATCCAATCATTCTCCCGATTTCAGGTCCATACATCTCTTATGCATTGTGAAACTAATCCATTCCTAAAAACATAATTGCCTTTGACAGGTCACTATGTGTTGATATGTGGCTATGATGCTGGAGCAGATATGTTTGAGATTAGAGATCCCGCCAGTTCTAGGTACTACCTTCTTCCTCTTTCTACTGACAAGAGAATATTTTGCTCTTTCATTTGCATATTAAAACCTTTCTTTATATAAGAAGATTTGATCATGATCATGATATGTACCACTGTCATTGGATTACAAACTCCTTTTAAATTATTGTCTGTGTGGAATAATTTATTGTTAAATTTACAAGAAATGTTTTTTTTTAATAGCATCTTATTACTTAGCAATGAGGTGATTGAAATGGTGCTAAACGAGTAGTCACTTTTTGTGATTAACATCCATACCAATGAGTTGTTTCGCCATCTTTATAAATATATAAATTCAATATTCCCCAAACTTCGTAAAGGAAACACAAGAGGATATCTGCGAAGTTGTTGGAAGAAGCTCGCAAAGCCTTTGGTACAGATGAGGATCTTCTCTTGGTAAGTATACCTTGTGAGTTTTTACATGCTAGCTCTCCCCATTCTATTCTCAATACACAGGATTTGTCTTCTCCCCTATACCCTTTCCATGGACTTACTCTTACTACCCATCTCTATTGTTAGATTAAAATTTGAGGGTTCAGATTTAATGTTTATTAAAAAAAAATAAATAAATTCAAACTGATAAATTTTTGGCATGATAGTTTAAAACTGCTATAAAAAATATTTAACAAAATAATCTTATGAAACATCAAATTTGGGCCGCTCAAATTTCAATTGAACTGTAGAGATGGGTAATGGAGAGGAAGTAGATGTGAGGGGTGGAGGAGAAAAGTTAAGTCCAGATATTAAAGGTTCGTTTTGTACACAATTTAATGGAATGGAAGAAATAATTCTGTAGATGAGAAATGTCTCTTGTGTCCCATCTTGAATCTTGATAGGAAAAAAGTAGTAAAAAAATACTGTTTCGGTTGAATAATGATAAATATCACCTATTTCGATATTTGTAATGTGGAATGGTAATCCCTTTCTTGTGTGGATACCAAATGGGGCATCATGCATTCTGAGAAATAGTTTGAAACTGGAATGGGCAGGGGAAAATCCCAAGTGACCCATCTGTGAAACAAAAAGTGTTGTCAACTATTATGGTTCTCTGGAACTCCGAGTATTTTGCCTGTACTGTCCGTTATTTTGATGGGTAACTTCTGAAAACTTAGTCGATCCCTTTATCTTGTGCTATGCTAAACTTTGAATTCAATGTCACATGCTGTAATAACACAAATTCCATCATCTTCATGTTGGACTTGAAAAGGATGTGTTGGCTACTCTTCATTGAATTTATCTAGGATATAAACTTTGTGTAAATCATGATTTGCTTCCCGTACGAGTGTCTCAGATGTTTCGTGTTTCGTTTTACCAGTAGATGTTGACAACTTTTTGGTAATTCAGTTGATGCTGTTCAGTGTTATAACTGTAATTTTCTTGGGTGGCCACTCAGATATCTTTGGAGAAGAGCAAAAGCCAACCCCAACCCTGCGCGGTTCTTCCCATTGATGTCAGCACTGACTCGTGAAATTATTTTTCATGAATATGCTTCACATTCCTTGTTTAGAATTATTAGGTGCTTGAAGGGAAAGAATATTGTGGTCTGTACGCATGATTCATGTAGATAGGCAATATTTTTACTCAACACTATAGCAACCGATTCATTCTCATGTTATGTAAAGCTTCTATTCTTTCTCAATAACACATGAGGAAGGAAACGTCCTGTAGTAAATATTTTAAGATTTCTTGTCCAGACTGCCATTTTATTTAAAGATTTCTACGTGGCTATAAATGAAAATGATTGAAGAGAAAGAGAAATCCAAGTTTGCGACGGCTCTCGAGGGCCTTATTTATGGAGCAATTTGTGGGTGGGAAAAGGGGAAAGAGGAGATGGAGCGAGAGGGGAAAGGAGTTTCCGTGGTTCTGATCCCATCGCCACTACAGGGACACATCGCGCCCATACTGGAGCTTGCGGACATCCTCTACTCCAATGGCTTCTCCATCATCATAGGCCACACTCTCTTCAACTCCCCCAACCCTTCCGCCTATCCTCACTTCTCCTTCGTTCCCTTTTCCGATCAACTCTCCGAATCCGAAGCCTCCACTTCCGATCCTCTCCACCTCACCAACCTCATCAACCTCAGATGCGCACTTCCTCTCACTCGCTGCTTGTCTCACTTGTTATCCGATCCCTCCCTCCACCCCATCGCTTGCCTGATCTCCGACGCTGCCCTTCATTTCACTCGATCTGTTTGTGATTCCCTCCGTCTCCCTCGCCTCGTCTTGCGCACCAGTGGGGCCTCTTCCTTTCTGGTTTTCTCTCTGTTCCCGCTTTTGAGGCAGAGAGGTTATCTTCCTATTCAAGGTGCGTTCTCCTCCCTCCTTTTCTCTTTCGCAATTAATCCGCTTTTCTCGGATTATGCTTGTGAAATCGCAATTGACAATTTGCTAGTGCTGCATATGCAGAGTGTAGAGGGGAGGAAGCCGTGGTAGAGCTTCCGCCTCTAAAAGTGAAAGACCTTCCGAAGATGGAGTCCAAAGATCCGGAGGCGTTATATGAATTTGTTTGTCGCATGTCGGATGAACTCAAGTCGTCGTCGGGAGTGATTTGGAATACATTTGAAGAGTTGGAGATATCTGCACTGGAACGACTCAGGCATGAGCTGGGCATACCCAGCTACCCGATCGGCCCCTTTCACAAACACCCGACATTGGCCTCACATACTTCGAGCGCCCTCATGAGCCCAGACGAGAGTTGCATCCCCTGGCTCGACACCAGAGAACCCAACTCCGTGCTTTACGTGAGCTTGGGCAGCATTGCAGCAGTAAGCGAGAGGGAGGTGGTGGAGATGGCTTGGGGTTTGGCCAACAGCAGACAGCCATTCCTGTGGGTGCTTCGACGGGGCTCTGAATCTGAATGGTCATGGCCCCAACCCCTGCCGGATGGGTTTATAGAGTCTCTGGGAGGAAGAGGCCACGTGGTGAGATGGGCGCCGCAGACACAGGTGTTGAGTCACCCGGCGGTGGGAGCATTTTGGACTCATAACGGCTGGAACTCGACGTTGGAGAGCATATGTGAGGGGGTTCCCATGATTTGTATGCCGTGCTTCGCGGACCAAAAGGTGAACGCCAAATATGTGAGTGATGTTTGGAAGGTAGGGGTTCAGCTGCGGGGTGAGGTTGAGAGAGGAGAGGTGGAGAAGGCCATTACAAGAATAATGGTGGAGGATGAGGGCAAGTTTATCAGGGAGAGAGCCTTAGAGTTGAAGCACAAGGCCAGTCTGTGTCTTCAACAAGAAGGCTCCTCTCGTCGTACCCTCGATGCCTTAATCTCTCACATCCTCTCGTATAGGCAGACCCATCCCATTCCCATTGAGGAGGCCAAGTGAAACAACCACTGCCATCAATTCAATCCTGATGCTGTCACTGCTTGGGCTCAAATTAATTTGCTTGTTTCGAAATGAATAACATTCTCATCCATATGCATGCATGCTGTTGATTTATTACTTCACCTTGAAATGGAGTGTATCGTCATCTGGCGTTCTGAGCAAGCGATGATTGTACCCAGATGTTTCTTGCTTCTATACATTTAAAGTTTGCAAGAGCTTAACCTTATCAAGGTTGTGGCCTGTGTAAGTAAAATATAATGGAAGGCAGGGAGGGAGTGTGAATTTCGCGTCAACTTTACTTATTTCTCCAAGCAAAATGAATTGGTATGACATTATGAATCATATGGTTGATTGGGAGGGACACCACAGAACTCCAAGGGAGGGAGGGAGGGAACAGCGCCAAAAAGTGAAATATCCCAATGCAATTGCTTTCTTCCCCCCTATTTCTTGATGCACAGATGCATATTAAACTCGCCACATAGATTATCATTTTTGTGTTTTATAAAGGAAATATAATACTAGAAAATACGACTACCATATCGTTTCCTCTTTTCTCATGACAGGTCAACCAAATCCGATTTTCTTATGAAATAACCATGAAAACCTTTGTTCAAAACAAGACCTTTTCTTTCACTATTGATACTCTTGATGACCGGGGAAAATAATAACTAAAAATGGGTTGGAGATTTTTTGTCTTTGTAAAATCAAAATGATTAACGAATAAATATAAAATTGAGTTATAGATTTTTTTTTTAATAAAACAAATATTTTATTAACACAATGAAAGTTATGAATTAAAAAGATCCAACAGACCAATTGACAAAAGGCATAGGGACACGATTCTGAGAAGGGGAAAAAGAGCTCTTTTCACTGAATCAAAAGTCCATATGGTATATACCAAAAAAAAAAAAAAAAAAGTCCACATGGTATATTTTGAGATGAAAAAAACTTGCACCAGGTATTTTAAGGAAACTATCACGACCTCGCGTCAACGAGGAAGGACAACTGGATAGAAATTTTGAAGCCCCAGCGACCAGATTTGAGTTGAGACAAACTTGTGCCCACCATAATAAGCCACGAAGAAAGACAGTGAAATCACCAAATGATCCATCAAACCTCTGCAGGCACTGCATATGGATGACTAGACATCTGCGTTGATAACATATCTTGCATCACACCCACAAACTTGCTCCCTCCCTCCTCAAAGAAGCCATTTTGAAATGCAGTAGCAACACCTTGAGATGCTGTTGAGTTTGTTGCATTCTCCGTTACTCTGGCATCTAGGCCACTCTTGATCCAAGCAATATTGTTCAAATCTGAAGCTATAGAGATCAATTCATGACTTGAAAAGGGGGGCGGCTCCAAATAGTCAATGAACTCAGGACCTAGTAGCGAACCACGAGAATGGCTCTCCGGAGAACTTAAAGAACAGCAGCCATGACCACATTGCACCGGAACCATGGGCTCACAGCCAACATCTTCAAATAGCTTGCAGGCTCCTACGTCAACTTTGGGCGATTGGATCAAAGGGCCCTGCATTGGGAGCATCCTTGAATTTGTGGATCCAGTTGTTGTCCTGCTTGGAGGATTATAGACACTAAATGCACTCACACGTGCTACTGGTAGACACAGGGTAGGATGTTCCTCCACTTCAGAACCATCGTTTCTTGGAAGACTATCTTCATGCTGAATAATACCAACATCCATCCCGACATTTTTAATTTGTGTAGGATTCAATGAATTGATATCCCCTGCTGACATGGTTTCTTCAGAAGATGCCTTTATTTTGTCAGGGGCCTCAAGGCTGCCCTCTTCCACCATGCCAGCACCCACTGGTACGTATATTCCAAGATCCAAGCACTTGCGCTTAAGTGTAGAATTCCAGTGATTTTTTATAGCATTATCTGTTCTTCCTGGAAGAAGCCTAGCCATTGCTGCCCATTTGTTTCCATGCATTGCATGGGCTGCAACTATAATACGATCTTCTTCTTCTGCACCAATTTACATTACATTAGCCTCTAAGTGGTAAAAGGTATTTATCATGGCGGACTATTTTTTTTTTTTTTTTTTGGCCGAGACTAATTTGGTGATGGAACGAACACAAGTTTACAACTAGGAAACAAAAAGCATACAAAGCAAAGCTGAAATACCTAGCAGGAAAACACACACACGCACACGTGAAGGTTTGGTATGAGCTTCCTTGGAGTGGAGAGGTATCAGCTATCCAGCTTTCAACCTTATCTTCTATCCAGCGGAGGCCCCACAGAAAAGGAAAGACTCGAGTAAAGTCACTTTATTGAAAAACTAACTCATGTGATGTTGAGCCGCAAAATATATCCATTTATCATGTTTTTTATCGAACAACTTGATAGTAAGCGGTACCTAAATCTGGTCTCAAATAAAAAATCCACAAATGATATGTGAATTATAAAAGCAACAGTATAGAGCAACTCAAGCTTATCAGTTAACCATGCTTCTCATGATGCTAATACAAGCACACAAATCTGGTGAAAATCAATGCATGCCCCAGATAAGGCATCATTTTAGTAACAGAAAATATATGCATAGTGCATCATGAAATGAGGTCCCCATGAAACAATAATGGCTAGGCAGAAAATGCCAACGTTTATGCTAATTGTTTAAAATAAAACCTTGCACTTGTTCAAAATAAAAGCTTATAATTCAAAATGGGGAATGGAAAAGGCATAATTTATCACACACAGCAAAGAAGCAGTATCTAGAAAGACAGGTATGATAATCTTCCTTGCCGCAAGTGAAGTACCAAACAAATACACAACATTTGTTCCTGACAACCTAGTATTAATATTTCAAGCAACTTCTGGTCTAACAAAAGCCTGGAACATAAATTACATCTAAAAAGTTTGAGGTGTTTTGTCCCAATTCCCAATATAGCTAAAGCAAGGACATAATGACCACAAAGAAGAAACAGTATCTAAAAATTGTATTCATGGACAAATATTGCCTAAGAATAAAAATTGTAAAAGCCACACCCATAGACGCGTCTGTGGAATCGGAAGAAAATACATATGTAAAGCCTAAATGTATTTTACTAGGTATCAACAGTCTGGACATAAGAAACAATAAGGCCGCAAGTGGCATGGTGAAAACAAGACTACTTAATCTGAGAAGATTTTACTATTTAATTACTCAAGATTAAATGAAACATAGATATTGTCCGCCATCTACACCATTTGTCAAACAATACCAAATTCCTTTGCTGATTGTTTAAATATTAACACCAGCTTCATTAGGGACATGCTAAGGTGCCAGACCAGTACTCACGATTGATCTAGCAATATGATAATATAAGTTAGAACATGATCAAATCAACAAATAACTACCGATGAAGCTATTTGGTGGTACCATTCTGGCATTTTCCAATGCTGTTTGATAGGTTCTCACTGCTGTTTTGGGGACAAATGACCGACTGCAGTAATTTGAGTCAACAACTTATCTTCCACCCAAGGAATAAAACATCACAACCACTATTGCAAGATGATACACTAAGCAATCTTGAATATTCAGCAAATATAAATTATATGAAAGCAATACACAGTAATATAATTGTCACACACTCAAAAATTGCCAGGATGAAGATTACTGAACTGTTCTTTGGACCACTCTAATGGCATATATAAGTAGATCAGGCATCTCCTTTCCACTATTAACACACTGTTCATATATTTAAAACATAGGATACTAGTCTTCTAGGAAATTATTCAAATAAATATTTATATCAGTTCATTATCGTCTATCCATAAATCACTTCCATCAGTCATTACCAATACTTTTAGTCTCCATCCACCAACTTGCCCTAATTGCTTGAAAGATGTTCTAACCAATCATTTATAGCTCTTCTTTGGATATTAGAATTTAGAACTACCTTTCCTTGTATCAAACTTCTCAAATGGTGTCGAATCATGATGCAGTGAACGAAACATTAGTTTGTCCATCAATTGTTTCCACTCCATTGTGTTGATCCACATTACTGACTCGGTTTCTTGTCCATCTCTTTAGAAATGAAAACATTATAGTTTATTTCACATGATGTTCCATACCTTTCTCACTTAGTTTTTCTAATAAATCACCAAGGATACTAAGCCTATGCTCTTCAAAAAGTTATTGCTTAGGGCACTGAATAGGATCCTGCAAGATTATTTGTAGAGACGTTCACATATAACCTTTGCCTACAAATTTGACCCTCTTGTGGAGATCAGCCTTTGATTTTAGATATTACCATCTTATGACGTTAAAGGACCAAAGAAGTGCTAGCTCAGCTACCCCATATTAGTGCAGACCCTTCTTCAAATTCAGTAGTTAAAGATGATAAAACCACAAAATAAACTAAAATTAAGCAATCACTCAAGTCCCTAACCACAACAAATCCTAATTGATAAAACTCAACTAAACACTAGCATGAAAAACTTCATCCATAGTGTTGAGAATCAAGAAATTTCTCTTAAATCATTGCTTTTTGGCATCCAAGTTATGAATGGTCACAATATTGTAATGTAAACCAAAGTAGCTAGTGTATTTCATTTTTAACGAGACTAGCCAGGTGAACAATAAGTGGGACGATAATAAGGCTGAAATATATGAACATGGATAACTTAAACATTAGTTCCAAAGAATTTAATCAGCCCATTTTTGTGTGCATTCTATCAACATTTTCAAGATACATTACAAATACAGGTTTTAGTTGATTTCAAATGCAGAGAACAGAACCAAAGAGCTGATTGCCATAAAAATTGAGACCAACGATGCAGGATCACTATGAATGCAGTTCGACTAATACCTATGTAATGCATCGTGCGGGGAAAAGCAACGATGGATTCTTATTGGCCTCAACCTCTCAATGACCATGGGAGCCCACAACTTGGTAAATTACAAAGAATTTTATTCCACGATAAATCATGAAATATCATAGAAAATGTAGCGTTTTAAGCAGAGATTTTTACAAGTCTATAATCCAATTAAATAATCTCGGACCCAAGATTCCAGAATCGTCAACTTAAACACATAAAGAACAGTGAGCAACCCCAATCCCCCGCCCCCTAGGTTGACAACGATAGTAGCATATAAAACGGGCAAAATAAGGATCGGGACCCTTTCCACTTGAAAAAAAGAAGAAAAAGCTTACGGTAACCATCAAATCCAAAATGGGAACAGCAAGGCACAAAACGAAATCAATAAAAAAAGCGAAGAGAGATGGCGGAATGAGCGGGAATGGAGGTTACCACTTACCAGTAAAGGGCTTGCGTTTAACACCGGGGTCAAGTTGATTACACCAACGGAGACGGCACGACTTGCCGGAGCGACCGGGTATCCCTCGCGCGATCATGCTCCAATTCCTTGCCCCAAACTGGGCAACCAATCGACTGAGAACGGCATCCTCCTCCGGGGACCAGGGTCCCTTGACACGGCTTGCAACGTTTGAGTCTCCAAGTCCAGAAAAGTCGGCATCGCCCACCACGGGTTCGAAGTCGGAAGAAGCGGCGACCTCCGAGTCGGCGGCGCCATTGTGGGGAGGTTCGAGGGAAGGAGTGGGAGAGGGAGAGACGGCGGGGTCAGCCTCAGTCATAGCGGTTAATTAGAGCGGAAGCGTCAGTTTGGTTGGTTTGGTTGTTGGAGTCTCTGTGTCTGGCCCTCGCTGTGTGTTGACTCTCTCTCTCTCTCTCTCTCTGTGGAAACAGGGGAGACCGGGGAGTCTATATAGTATATACATATCTACCCGACCAACTGCAATTTGGGGGCAGAATTGACCGCATCCCATGCGAGTATGGGCGTAATTGTAGTCTCTATCATTTGTTCCCATTTCGTAAGGCGGTTGTTTTGAAATGACGGGCATGCCCCTCCCCTTTTCTCTTCTTCCACGAGCCCGTCCCGTCCACTCACACCTTCTCTTCTTCATCGACTTCCATTATTATTCCTTGAGTACTAATACGACGGCGGTTTTTACTTTTTAAAAATACACATGTTTCAAATCATATATAGAGTTCCTTACTCATACTTCTTCTATGGCATTAAAACAATTTTTGTTTTTTTTTTGGGTGACGAAATAAAAGAGGACCTAGGTAAACATGTAGGTCAGAAATTAAAACATTACAGATAAACCTTGGTGGCGATAGGAACTGTTAGAACCCGCACTGGCCACTGCATGAGTCAGAGAGACTTGTTGCAAGAAATTAGAGTGATGACTGCACCATTCCACCGAAACTTGGGAATTTGTGAGTTAAGATGGTCTTCATCCCAACCTCCTGTAATCAGCTGATCAACCACTTCCCAAGCCAAGTAAAACCTCACCTTCGTCATTTCTGGCTATCCCCGCACAACCTGCTATACTTGCATCATTGCTGCACGCTCCATCTACATTTATTTTTATCCATCCAACATAGGGCAGCTTCCATACAATACGCCGCTATGACTCTAACACCTTGTCTGTACTGTGTACGAACCTGAGCTGGTATCTGATTTGTTCCTGAAGCCTTTCCATTAAAAATACCTGAGTTACGATTTATCAAAAGTGCAAACCACACAGACCATTTTCCACCCAGGTTCCAGTTTATCTATGTGCAAACATCATTTATACCATAGAATCGCGCCCCTTGTTGGGTAGACACACAACTTTTTGCTATCTTGGGCTTAAAGTATACATAGTTTAATCTAACACTTATTGGTGGCCTCCTTATTTCTTTTTGAATCTAATTTATCCTTGGGCTTAAAAACACCACGCTGCTTACTCATATTCAGAAAACTAAAAGACTATCTTTCCCTTCCTTTGGGGGGAAAAAAAACGGTATTCCAGCGGTAGTAGGATGGCAAACTAAGACGCACCTTTTCATTAAACAAGGGAAATCCCACATTCTCTTTAATTTATTTCAGCAATCCTATTACATCAAAAACAACTAAGATCTCATTAATTTTTTTAAAAAAGTTAATTAAATAAATTACTTAATCATATTATATATGTTGTATATGACTAAATTATATATTAGTTCATAAGTTAAACAAATTAGTTTGGAAAAAAGATGATAAATATAAATATTTTAAAGTAATTCAATTATCTTTTTTAATCTAAAAAAAATCAATTGGGCCTTATATTTATAATCATAAGTAGTAAATTTTGTAACTTTTGATGTGTACGTATTAGTGTAAAATATACTCCCTCTTGTCCTAATTAATATAAGATTCAATTAATTTTTTAAATAGATTAATGAAGTTAAATAAATTATTTAACCATAGTATATATTGTGTATCATTAGATTATATATCATTTTATAAATCAGACCAATTAGTTTAGAGAAAAAACAATAAAAATATATATTTTGAAGTAATTTATTTAGTTTCTTTAATATCTCTAAAAAATTAATTAAATTTTATATTTAGGATCGGAAGTAGTAATATATAGTGCTTATACATATATATAAATATATCTCAAGTGAGTAACAAGTAGTATGATAAATTAATGATGAGCGTACTTATAGCCATAGTTATACCTTGTGCGCATATATATTTCTCTGGTCGTTATTAATATAAGACATATGTATCTAATTTGATTGAATTAAAAAAGTTAGTTAATATGATATGTATTTTCTAAAATGCCCTAGTCATCTTTGTTAATTCTTTCATTCCCTCTCTTCTTTGATTATTATTGATGAAGATCACTAAGGGCAAATTAAGAAGGGTTTACAAATATGAAAACTGTCTTATATTTAAGATTGAGATTAACTCTCTAAATATATATTATACGAAGAACCGAAGGAGTATAGAGAGAGAGAGAGATTGGAGCACAAAAGGAAAGAGTGTGTGTGAGTGAGGAAGGGGCCAAATAATTAAAGATGGAAGAAAGGAATATATATTTATATATATAGTAGAAGAGGTGATTAGGCAAGCAGCAGGGGAAGGACCACCAAGAGCAATTTGTTTGAAATATATGAATGAGAGGACTAGGCAGAAAAAAGCGAAAACAAAAGGAAGAATAATATATACGTGTATGTGATGGAAGGGGCGGGCAAGCATGCACGTATACATGTGTGGAAACTAGAATACGAGCGAAGAAAGGTGTGAGTTGGGGAGACCAACGTAACAATATCCTTATGTTTGGAAATTCTATTTTTAATTAGGTTTATTTTATAAGCTCGATTTACGTAAATCGAAATAAATCTCCTCCACATATTTACCTCGTAGACTGTAAAAGTAACCTCGTAAACTGTAAAAATTACTTCGTATTCCGTGAATCATGATTTATAAGCACTTATGGAACTTCCATAAGCTAATCCAAACAAGATAATATAGCTATACTGGCGTGCTTCTAAATAGCAGACACAAATGTGGCAAGTGCTTGCTGAAGCCACAACCCTACACAGTTTTAAAATCACTAAACTATTAAGCGCCGTTTGGTAGCAAGAAACTCAAGGCAAATGGAAGTGGAAGTAAAAATGAGTTCCATCATTTCATCCATTTGATAACATGTAACCCACTCTACCAGGTGGAAGTCATTTCCATAAAAAGTTATGGAAGTGAGTTCTAAACCTGCATAATGGAAGTGGAAGGGGCCAGTTCCATAGAATTCAAATATCAGGACTATTTTACCCTCAAGGGGATTCTGTTTGCAAGCGTCAATCTGAGTTCATTGTCATTGATCTCGAAGTCTTGACATACCATTGTCATCACGTCTCCGGCGCCCCTTGCCGTCATCATCTTCAGCAACCCTTGCTGTCATCATCTCCGACATCCCAAGCTTCTTCGATCTCTAACTCAAAGATGAGATCTCTAACCAGACTTCTTCGATCTCCAACTCAAAGATGAGATCTCTAACTAGGCTTCTTCAATCTGCATCTCATATGCTGCATCTTCTCTTTGTTTTGTCCCTCCCTCTTTCTTTGTGCTGGTTGCTTTTGAAGCGACGTCAATTTGGCCAGTAGATCATTGTTGTGTCTCATTTTCTCTCACAGTCAATTCATTCTCAACCGTCAACCGTTCTTGTTGTTTCCGAGTACTTATAAAGTAGAAAATTCAATAAGAATCTGTATAACTAAGATGGCGTAATTTATAAACACAGAACAATTATGTATACTGTATAAGAACTTACAAGACTGCCGAAAATAATAATAATAATGAACTTTGGAAAAATCCGAGCCCAACGTACGTTGTCTCCTTAAGACAATTTGTTCCCTCTATACGGATGCCCAAGGTTCTCGAACAATTGTCTCCCAGGATAGAACGGATTGCGTCTTCAGGATGATGGCACTATCAGTCTGAAGCCCGAATGAACACAATGATATTGCTTTCAGAACCGTACGGGTAGAGATGATTGGAGAATGCACTATGCAGTATATGAGAAGAGAGGAGTGTTTTTTCCTGTCACTAGCACGTCCTATTTATAGTTGAAGGAAATTGATCAGATGGACTCGACTCTTGAGGCGAACCGGTGCGTCGTGCGAACAGACATACCGAAACGGAGTGAACAGAAGCGAATGGTGCGTCTTTGTTGGCGAACTGGTGTGTCGTGCGAACAGACATACCAGAACGGAGCGAACAGAAGCGAATGGTGACTCTTTGCTGCGAACTGGTGTGTCGTGCGAACAGACACATCAGAACGGAGCAACCGGACGCACCAGAACAAACAGATGTACTGGTTCGGTCATTCGGTCACATATCCGCTCTGTTTGGAAAATCACGAAGAGGTATAAAGGAATAAAACGCGATTATTCGGACAAACTAAAAAATAATTTAATAAAAATTATTTTTAAATCTCACACACGCGCGACCGACCGACCGAGCCGGCGGCGGCGCGCGTGTGTGTGGTGGACCAAGGCCCATGTATGTCCTCCCTCTTCCACAAAAGTGGATTGGCCCAAGGGCCCATTTTAGAGGTGAGAAGTTGAGCCTTATATACACTCTTATTTCTCTTGATTTGTCCAATGTGAGACTTTTGTCCACACACTATTTTTCTCCTTTCTTTTCCTTCTTCTCTTCCAACCTACTTCTTATTCATAACCCATGGAATTATTGTTCAAAATTCCAACAGTTCTCTCTCTCTCTCTCTCTCTCTCAATTGCCATCGTTCTCAACCGACGTTTGCTTCATTGGTGTGATTATGATTTCCCCTTTTTGCTTAGATTAATGGGATTTTGAGACTGATGAAGATTTTATTCTGATTTTTCCTTTTTTGCTCTAATGATCTTGATTTTCCTATTATGCTTTGATAAAGATTTGATTTTGAGATTTTGTGATTATGATTTTTCCTTTATGCTCCAATCGATTTTGATTTTCTCATTTTGCTTTGATGAAGATTTGAGTTTGGTTCTCATATGGTAGTTCTTGATCTTCGATGGCAGGTGGTGTTTTCAGGTGGTAGTTCTTTAAGGAAAAAAACCCTTTCTTTTTTAAGGGAGAAGGACATTTTAGTTTTTTGATAAGAAAAATATGTATATAGATTAAAAATTATATCTCAACATATCAAACATACTTTTAGAATCTACTTTCACTTCTACTTTTATAAAAATTCTTCTATTATATCAAACGGGGTATTAATTTAATGTGTGACAGTGGTGGTATAGGGTCCTTATAATTGCTAAGTAAGCCACCCCAGCGGGGAAGGAAAAAACATGAATACTTAAACTTATATCTTGCAGATGGACGGGGAGATCGAAAGAGACAAGGAAAAGGATTTTAGAGATGGATGGTAGGTGGCCATGCAGGCATGTGAAAATTTAATTTATTTGCTGTGTGGCTACCAAGCTAATGCTGTTTTGTATTCCCACCAAATCTTGAAACACTTGCCCGCTTCAATCTTGTCCAAATGCTATCTCGCTTTCCTCTTCCGATCTTTCCAAAATTACCATTTAGCTTGTCAGGTGATGAACCAAGTTGATTCCTTCACCAGCCAATAAACTAAGCCACAGATGCAATATAATGCAAGAGACTTGGACGCGCTACACATTCGCTTTATTCCACTTGCACTTGATGAGGCATAATAACGTGTATCAAAGTATGGAGATTAGATACTACATCATACATGTTTTTGTAGAATTAATGAAGAGGGTTGGGGTGGACCACAGGGGTTGAATTAAAAACCAAGAGAATATATAATTCTTAATAAAAAGGGCCTGTACGCTGTTATGTCAGAAGAGAAATCCATCCACGTCGTCTTCTCACTCTGAAATTGCATATGCATCCGCTGGATCCATTCTTCTTTTCAGTGCTGGGGAGTATTGTGCGAGAAAGTTTTTATGGGAATTCTGTTATTGCCAGTTGTATGATTCGCAGTGAGGCCACTCCATGAAACTGGATACAAATCCTCTTGCAGTTTGTAAGCCAATACTCAACAGCATTTTTCTTCCCTAACGAACAGGCCTATTACCATATATAGATTCGCAACTCCAAGTGGAATACTTGATTAATTTGCACACACACACTCTACTTATGTATGTATGAATAATATTAATTGAAAAGCACATATTCGATAAACTGTTAATTAAGTAATGAAAATTAGAGGTGGAGAAAATGACTAGTGAGTGAGAGAAGACAAGCTTTAAATGGGAATTAAACGCGCAGCATAGGGTGGCTTTTGGCAAAAATAGAGAGAGATGTAATTGGGATGAAGCAGTAGATGCAGGTAAGGGGTTTGTTTGACTGGAAAGGTAGGGGGTTTTGGAAACAATCTTGTAAATTGTAATACACTACCCATGCTTCTAATTATAGGGACAATTTAATCAGAATCCAAGGCAGTAAAAGTTGTTGGTTTTTTATGCCCTGCCCCTCATATGCACCCACGCTAGCTAGGTATTTCGGCCTCATATATATATATATATATATAACATCATTCTCAATCCAAACCGATCTCATCACCCCTATATATATATCACACGCCTCGCCTCCCATTCTCTCTTTCACTGAGTTGTTGGTTTCTAGGTACTTCTGCCTCGTCTAATTTCATCATCTCATGCTTTGTTAGCGAATTCAGGTTAGGTTCCATGAGAGGTGTTGTAGGGCGAGGAAGAAGAAATTTTGAACAGATGGAGTACGTGTGGGGATTGCCTTGAATCGGAATGAGAAACATATAGCTCCATCCGACACAAGCTGCCAAGAGAGATGGACTAGATTTTGTTATTAGCCTCAGAAATTTTACACTCACATCAATCAAGTTTATATACAAGACTGGGACCCTGCCTCCCCATTCCAACTTTAATTGGTTGAGGGCATGCACGTAGCTAAGCTAGGTGATCATCATCAGTTCTAGTTGCACACTTGCACCACACCCATTATTCCCAAGTACTAGCTAGTACAAATGAATTTTGTACTCTTTACGCTCTTTTTTCTGTATAAGAGAAAATTACATTCAGTTGTTAACTGTGACAAAAAAAATAAAAAAAAAATGGTTCCTTAAAATTTTAAAATAAAAAATTAATGTCAAGAATTTGTTAATAGAGTGTTTGGACTTGTCAATGACCCGTTCTTAAAATTATTAATAAAATCATTTTTTCATTTTAAGATTTTAATAGACTATTTTTTTCATTTTATTTTTGGATTGAGTTTCTCTCATTGTCCTCTTTCTCATTTTTTTCTTATCATCTCATATCCACCGTTAGATTAAAACAATATATAGTTCAAATTCAATCTTTTATAAAATTATTTTTATAAACATAAATAAGTAAATTTAAACTCTTAAAATCTAATTTATACCCTTCATAGTTGCAATCCATAAAAATTAATAAATTTTAATTTATAAAATATCATACTAATAATTTTATAAAATATTAAATCTAAATCATTCATTTCATAATAATAAGAGTAGAAATAGGATGATGAGATGTTAATAAAAAAAGAGGACAATGAGATTATCTCTTTCCAAGTAATCATAAGTCTGGCCTAATCACAAAATCCGAATTCAAAGCGGAAATAGTAAAACAGTTAAATTTTAAAATAAAATGTGAATTCTGCTTAAAGCTCAAATTGGGTGTGCGTCAATTGTTGAAGTTCGTGGAGGGGACCGCGTGAACCGCAAACAGCATTTGCTCGGAGAAAAAAAGGGGAAAATCCACAGACTGAGGCCGACACAGACTTCTCCATCCTTCGCCTTCGCCCCTTGAAATTTAGCGTCACAGCTATGGCTTTCAATTTCAACAACATTTCAATCCTCTGCCTCTTCGTTTTCTCTGCCATTACCCTAATTCCTCGGCCTTGTTCATCTTCTCCCACCCAACATTCTCTTCACTTAAACCCCAATTTCGACCCAGAAATTGACCTCTTCGGCGATGCCGAGGTCGTCGACGGAGGAGCACACGTGAAGCTCACCTGCCCACTGCCCTCCAGCTCTGGTCTTATTCTGCGCAGAAACCCCATCAAGTTTATCCATCCCGTGTCGTTTTCCACGGAATTTTCGTTCTCCATCTCTCCGAATGACGGCGACGGTCTTATTCTCACCCTAGTTCCCGGCAATTTCTCGCTCGGATTCCCCGAAAAATCGACATTTGGGGTTGGGTCGGAGAATAATTATCTGGGCGTTGAATTCGACACTTCAAAGGATCGTAATGAAGGCGATCGCAACGCAAATCATATAGGGTTGAACGTGGGAAGTTCGATGTCTGTCGCTGTGGGCAACGTGTCGGCAATGAAATTGGTTCTTAATAGTGGGGTGAAGTTGCAGGCCTGGATCGATTACAGCGCGAGTTCAAAGAGATTAGAAGTCAGGCTGAGCAGATTGGGAGAAGACAGACCGGCCAATCCGATCACTGCGTGCGAGATTGATTTGTTAAGAATGTGGGGAGGTCGCGACGTGGTTGCGTGTATAACCACTTCGAACCTGGGCGCCTCAGCACAGATTATTAATGTTTATTCGTGGAAGCTTAGTTGGAGGGGAGTTCCAAAATCGCTGCATTCTCTGCCAGCGGATCCTGAGGATGAACGCGTGAGGGAAGAAACAGCAATGGGCGGGCAGGAGAGAAATTATTCGGCTTTCACACTTCTTGCCAGGTTGATTTTCACGACCGGGTGTGTTGCGTTGATATCATTTATGGGGCTGTTCATGTGGGCAATCTTTGAGAATTGGCGCGCAGACTCGGCGGTGGCCGCTGTGGATGCCAGGTACGAAAGAATCAATGTCACTGTTGACAAAAATATAGACCATCATGGGAAACTGGCATCCTCATGTCCATAATGTCGTCCGCGTTTTTAACTTGTAGGAAAATTTGCCCTTGTGTGTGTATGTGCTTTTTTTTTTTTTTTTTTTCATTTTGCTGTGTAAGATATTAATTTGCGCATCCAGTTTGAGAGCCAACCGCTTCTGTTGTGGAAGGAGTTTGTTGGTGTGTTTCACAAATCACAAGTTGGTACCTTGAATGAATTTTTTTTTTTGATGCAATGAATGAATGCCTTATTCATGCGCCGCAGATTGGTCAGAACATTGATCTGACGGGCCTCTTTTTTTGTGGGCGTTTGGTTTGTGCCTCCATCCTTATTATTATAAAAGCGGTGGTCCTTGGCCCATACAACCTATGTTGGGCTCACTGGGTGAACAAAAAATCCCTTTGTACCTTGTCGAAGGCGCTTTATTTACAACGTTAACTCTGAGAAATGTTATCCCCAGCCTATTTGGGCACTCTGAGGTACTAAAATTAGACATTTTTTTTAATAGAGATTTAAATATTAGTTCATCACATTATAAAGGATTGACCCTTTCACTATATCCAACCCCTGTTGGTAATATTATCCCCATAGGATCTACACTCATTGACTAATTATAAATCACTTATATCTTATTTTTATAAATCAAGAAAAATATTAAATGAATATATTTTTCCAGATTCATCTTTATTTATGAAATGATGCACATTTTCTTTTACATCCTATTAACTCTCTCTACATTCACACTTCTCTCTCTTTTAATAATTTATTAATGTAGTCAACATAAGTAAAATTGACAAAATCTCATTTAATACCCAACAAATGACTTATATTTTCAATAAATCTTTTTAAATACAATTAACTTATAAATAGACACTCAGTGATACACAAATTCAATCCATCGTTGCATTCTCCCTATTTATAAAAATAGTAGTATATGATTTTATAGCTTTTCCTTTTAAAAAAAAAAATTTTTTTGTTGGCCGCTGTCAAGTGTCATCCATTAATTAACATTCGTACAACATGGGACATCAACAAAGCAAAATGATATTTTCACTTTAAATGATAGGGTAGAGGATAGCATGTATGTATGTATTTGTACGGGTCAACGTCCGGCTCCTGTATAAAAAGAGAAGGCTGATTAAAGAAGCAAAAATTACCTTATATCCTATGAGAATATTTAACCAACTGGTTAGTAATAATTATGATCTTTTCATAACTATGTTGAACCATAACCTGTTGGTTTTGATAAACTAGAGACCTAACATCATCCACAATGTTGTTAAAGGAATGATCCCTATAGCAACCTTTCAAAATATAGTTTGCCATTGTGGATTGGACGATTAAAGCATATAGTTACATTTAGGAAAAATTACAATATAAATTTAAGTAATTAAAAATATAAAGAAGTAGTCCCTCAAAATTGCAAAATGAAAAATTGATCTTAAGAAGTTGTTAATCGAGTCTCTTAAATTATCAATTAATAACTTAAAGGGTTTCATTAACAACTCTTTAAAAATAACTTTTCATTTTATGATTTCGAGTGACCGTTTCTTCATATATATTTTTTTATTTGGGATCTCAATATCAGTTTTTCTTACATTTATAAGTAGTGGTATGTAATGAAGGGATGGCATCAAAATTAATATGAAAAAGAGAAAGGCGAAGATGGTGGGCCAACGTCCGCGTGAAGCTGTGTGTTTGATGTTTAATTATCGGCGCATGAATTGAGCATATGTCCTCTCTCTTTTATTTCCCCTCATCTTATTTTCAATTATTCCCATAACCACGCCTTAAGACTTCCCTATTATTATTCCATCCCAATCACACCCAATATTCATTCATATATGCCAACCCTTTATATTCATTACTAAATATATTATAATTGAGAATGTTTTTCCTAACTCAATCCTTTTATGTGTCAAAATATCTAAAGTTTATACTATTAATTATTTCGACCATAAAAAAGGCAAAGGAAGTAATTCGTAAAGTAGGGAAAAAGAAGCACACAAAATGGCGGTGCCTGCCTGCCCATCATCATTGCCGTCATTCGTCAAAAGCAAAAAGGAAGTCCCTCAAAATTTGGGATTCAGCTTTCGTCCTCTGCATTGCCATCCGTTGCGCGTCCGCTGCCCTCAAAACGGTGTCATTTTTAGGTTCAATCTGGGCCGTCCGTTTCTAATAACAAAATGGACGGTGATAAGATATTATAAAGTAAAACGACATCGTTTTACTTTACTGATCTCGCCCGTTCATTTCAAGATTCAATCTCATCCGTCCAACACTTTCTTCATTAATCAATCTGAAACTTATCCTGATGATGAACAAGAGGAGATGATGGATCGCTTCCGTCGGCGCTTCCGTCGGTGCTTCCGTCGGTGCTTCCCTTAGCTTCTCTTTCCCCGATCTTGGAAGTTCTAATTTGTTCGATTTTGGTCGCATAAGCTTTCGTATTTTGTTTCCTGAAGGAGATTTTACATTAGAAGAAGGAGAAATCGTCGGATCTTGGTGGTTTCGGTGACATATTTTGGTGATTGTTTTAATTATATGTTCGATCTCCTGTTGTTTTCATTTTGAATTGGGTTGAATTTATTGACAGAATCATCAACAATATCTGCCCGTCCCTTTTTTTCAGTGATCTTAGAAATACTTGAATTGCCCATTTTTTCCTCTGCGATAGTTTTGTGCAATGCCATTGTGATAATTTTTTTTCGTTTCATTGAGGTCGAGCAAGCGATTTGGTCCAGATGGGCAGAGGTTTGAGAACCTTGCATTTCTTCCAGATTTGGTCCAGATGGTCGTATATAAGTAAGCTTCAATGCTAGCTACATAATTTTTTTTTTTTGGTTTCTCTAGAAATACCATTGTGGATTTTAGCTGAGCATGTTTTATTTGTTGGAATCTGAAGTTGTGGGTGTCGCTTGTATGCCTTATACAATACAAATATGACTATTTTGATTGCCTTAACACAGTTTTGAGTCGTATGTATGAGTTTTGCTGGAACCTGAAGTTGTGGGTGTCGCTTGATTGCCTTATACAGTTTTGCTAGCATATATACTATTTATTTTGCATTCGGTTGAGTGTATATGGGGGTGTGTGTGTGTTTGTATAATAAGCTACGCATTTTTTATTTCCACTTAGTATTCATCAACTTTTGACAATGTGAAATGGTGGTGCTTTCTCAATGGTTCTGATGTTTAAGTGTTTTATTGAAGATCATGAACTATTTAGAAAAGCATGGCAAAACAATTTAGTATATATGTAAAGAAAGAAAATGAGAAGGCTAGGGTGGGTTGGAATTGGACATGGTTATTGTTAAGGTAGCTTATAATTTTCAGTCTTCTCATTGTTTTCTTGTGTTTGTTATAGACCAGCTCAAAGACAAGGTAAAGGAAGATATTGTTAAGGTAGCTTATAATTTTCAGTCTTCTCACAAATGCAACTGAAGATTCTTTAAAAGCAAGGTAATGGAAGATATAGTTCTTGGTGGCTTCATATGCTCTGTAACTAATAATAGTTACCAATAAGTTAGTATTTATATATGGACTTGGTGGCTTCATATATGTTAGTATATATGCTCTGCTTCATATGTTAGTATTTATATATGGACTTGGTGGCTTCATATATGTTAGTATATATGCTCTGCTTCATATGTTAGTATTTATGGACTTGGTGGCTTCATATGCTCTGCTTCATCTGAAGTTTCTTGGCATGCAGTAATTGCAGTAATTTTCACCTGCTGGAAGATTGTTTAATAGTCTATTTTTCTTGTCTTATGTATGTGATAATAAGTGAATGTGAACTATTGTTTTACTTTTAAGCTGTCGAACAGTTGTAAAAGTGATTGCGAATTGAATTAAAATGTATTAAATCATCTGTAAAGATCTAGTTCATGTACTCATGCAGAATTTTCATGTCTGAGATCTGAGTTACTAAATGCATGATCAAACATTTATGCATATTTATTTAAGAAACGCACTATTGTCCCTGGACCTTATTTGGGTCTTGAGAAGGGGCTAGAGGGAGTGAAACAAGATAATTCTTGACCACTATTTACCGTGCTAAGAAAAAGCCTTACGCTGCCTTTGTTTGATTTTATTCCACTGTTTTGCTGTGGCAAGACATACATTGTCTTTTTGCTTCTTATTTTATAAAAGTTTTCTCATAGGTGATTCACTTGGTAGAACACCATCTGGAACAGTTCCAATTTTGACATCTGACAATGATGCAGTAATTTTCACTTGGTGGCTTCTAAAGTTTGTTTTCACTACAAATGTGTGCTGTGATAATCTTTTCTATTCATATACAAACTTTTGACTGTTTTTTCACTTTGTTTCATAACAGATTACAATGAGCTTCCTTCACCAAAATAGAGAGCAATACAAGAGTACAGAATAATGAGTTTGCAATATTAGAATAGAGAGCAGGCCAAAGGAACACCATGATAAGCTTCTTCGACAAAAAAAGAGAGAAGCCCAAAAGAAGTCAAAAGCTGGACAAAGTAGTAGAGACTTCATGTAGAAGGATCTAAGGCACTCATGGAACCTGTATTTATAAAACAATGTAATATTGTAATGTCAATGAATATATAGTGAGACAATGATATGTAAAACAATTCAGATTTCAATAAAAGTGACTACATGTTTTCAATGATATTATTGTCATTCTTTATGATTACCTGTATTATATGTTTGACTGAAATCCAATGCTTCAAGTGATGTGATGTCAGAGTCAAGTGGTGCCTACAATCAAGAAATATAAAAGAATGTCTTAATATACATTTCCTACATAAACAAAGTAGTTGATAATGATGCACACCCGTCATATGACGTACCATTAATAAATTTGTAAAAGTCATTTGACTTGGTTGAGAGTTATCCAACATGACTTGATTATCTTGTGCTTGAAATTCATTACAGTGTCCCTGAAACATATTTGCCACCTAAAAAAATTAATAAATATATAACAAACATCTCAAATAACTTGAATAGAGAAAAACTATACCTGTGAAGGTTGGGGAGGCTTTTTAGAGGCTTTTCTTTCCCGTCTTCTTTGACTGATTTCAATAGAACTCTTAATCCGTTTACTTATATTTCTACCATATCTCTTTTTCAAGCCAATAAATTTGCCTCCACCATTACCTCTATCACAATTACTATCGTTTGTATTATATTTGATGTGAAGTTCAGCCACTTTCTTGCTTAGTTCCAACGCACCTTCATGAACAAGAGAGAATGCCTCTGGACTTTCTGATGCATCATTAGCTAATTTAACAAGTAGGGGACATAATTGTCTATACCTATTTGATCTTTGTAATTTAGGATCAACTTCAATTTGTTTTTCGTTGATATCATACACGACACCACATCGTGCTTCCCTTGTCCACCTCTTAACTATATATTTCTTAGGGAGTAATTTGACATCACGTTCATGCAATACCCTCAAGGCATGACAGCATAATATGCCCACTCGTTCAAACTTTTTACAACTGCATGTAATTGTTTCTGTGGATGGATCATATGTCAAGCTTTGTTCCCGTTTGCTACCATCCATGGTAATCACATAATCAAATACGATAGCATCATCATTCTCATCTATGGTGACCTTTCTTTCTTTTCTCTCTTTAATACATGTAGCATCACGAATATCACATTCCCGTTGGAACAAGTAAAACATGGGGCGAGTATACACATCAGAAAGTTGACGAAGCATATTTGAACTCTGTAATATCAACCTTGGCAATTTGTCAAGTGACTCAAAATCACTTTTCAGTTCATTGTAGCGCTTATCCTCCAGGACTTGTTCAAACTGTTGGAAGAATCGATTGATATCCAATTTAACATGGGTGCAACTCTTGACAGATGCATTGACACTTTCACTTATTTGTGTGCTTCTCATGCCAAGTGTCCTTGAGTTCTTCATATAGCATGCTGCCCACTTCTCTTTGATTTGGTACATAGATATCAACCATGAGTTTTTTGTCATATCCTGTCTTGATAATAATTTTTGCCAACGTTCTTCGAACTCAATTTCATCCCAACAGTTATACATACAATGGTTAAAATCACTAACCATTGAGTTTGGGAGGTGCTTCATTGCATTTCTTGAAATATGCCAGGTGCACAGAGCATGCTTTGTATCTGGCATCACCTCTTGTAATGCTCGTGACATAGCAGCGTCTTGATCAGTGAAAACGGTGAGTGGCTTTGCATTTTTCTGTGCACACAAAAAAGTCTCAAAGAGCCATTTAAAACTCTCAACAGTCTCATCATACAACAATGCCACTCCAAATATTACTCCTCCTCTGTAATGGTTGAAGCCAGAAAAAATTGCAAGAGGTCTATGATTACAATTCGTACAATAAGTTGTATCAAGAGAAATAACTTCTCCAAAGCAAGCGTAGTCGACCAACATACGTGCATCAGCCCAGAATACGTTTGTCACTTGCTCATCTAAGTCCATTTGGTGAGCATGGAAAAATGATGGGTTTTCTGCTAATTGTTCCTCAAAATACTGAAATATACATCCAGCATCACCATATTTCATAGCTCGTTGCCTTCTTAAGTTAAGATAATTCTTGACATCAATTCTTGTAAATCCCAAATTGGTTCGACCTCCTGCATAATGGCTTTGCAAATTGAACGCTGATTTTTGACTAATTCCAGCTTTTTCAGCATTTTCTAATTCATAACATTGAGCTGGTAATAGTTCTCGAAACGATGCAAATAAGTGAACAGCTTCAGGTGCTTGAAGAGGATGATTATGCTCCAAGCAAACTTCATTTACTTTGTATTTTCCATCCATTTGCTTAACTTTCATTCTAGCATTGCAACTTGTTCTTGTCTCATCCCTAGGCCTCTTATTTGTCATCTCTTCTTTATCTGACTTTCTCACCCCTTCTTTACAGCACACATATAGATAAGAGGTGTATACAGACTTATCTTTTCTACTCTTGTTAAAGCTTTGTTTTCGAACACCAAAACCTGTTTTCCTACCATATGCCTTCCAAAATTCCCATGCTTCTTCTAAATTGTCAAATTCAAGATTAAGTCTGGGAGTTAAATCTATATCCATGGTATAGAACTCCTGCAAAATTAAATATGATTATAAATTGTGATTTCAAGATTAACAAACATGTACATATACAAATAAAAACAATTATAACCAAGTTCTTATGGAGGATTCTTAGTTCTTATAACTCAACTAAGAAAATTTGTGTTTTGGACAACAAAAAGGACAAAGTTCTCATGCAAAACCAATGCTTGATATAATGATATGTCAAATTCAAAACATCCGTAACATATAACTAGAAGTTTTCAAGTCTTAAGGCCTAAAAGTTATCCATTTGAAAGCTCTTCACCCATATGTATACATGCAATCCAAATATTATTATAGCACCCTCTTGATTTTTTGTAGCATCATCACCAAACAATCCAACTATAGCATCAATTAGAATTTTTTATTGATTAAATACATGTTATATGCTTCACAAATTTATTTTTTGCAAAATGAGTAACTATATGAATACATTTATTTTTTACATTTCAAAATTTTTTCTCTTATTCCATTCTTCCCTATCTATATTATTTGATTATACATTGATAAATCATAAATATAAAAACTAGATTATAAATCATACAAACAAAAGATTATTACTTTACTCACCAACCTATTCTCACAAAATAGTGTTTATTGGTTGTCTTCTCTAATAATATAATACATTACATCATTTTCCAAAATAGGATAGCACAGCACTAAACGAAGCTCCGTATTTCACAGCGCGCAGAAACTCTGTATTTCCCTTTTCTTTCCCGCCGATGAAGAAGCTGAAGAAATATCCAATAGGGAAAAAAGTGGCGTCTGATTTGTTCAAAAACGTGCTGTGGTGGAGGTAAAATCAGTGGACGGCTGATATTGATTCACAAATTAAACGGTTCAGATCAAATAACCAAAACGACGTTGTTTTATTTATGAAGCTTCCATCACCGTACGCGTAACAGACGGCCCAGATTAAAAGAGAAAACACCGTCGTTTTGCGCAAAGGACGCGCAGCATACGGAATATATAAAGGACGTAAGCCAATTCCCAAAAGGATTTTGCCATCCTCCAAAGTTATGTCCAATCATCTCGCTACCCGGGGTCATGTTTCTTGGATGTCAAATATTATAATAACTCGTGTTATTACGAGATTATGTTGACTTTTAAAAAAAAAATTGAGCAAGTAAATTATTTTAAAATCTATTTATTTTTTATATTAAATTAATCTATCTATAATTAAATAATATATCATATATTCTATAATTAACTAATTTATTTGATTTTTTAAAAGAATGAGTCAACTAGATGTTATATTAAAGACTAAATGAGGTAGGTAACATAATTATTGTCGGGTATTAATTTATTTATATTATTTATATTTCTAAAAAAATCATATATTTGTTATATTGAGATCTTAAATATCATTTTTTTCGTCGTGATCATTTCAAAAATAAACAGCAGTCTAAAATTAATGAAAATCTAAACAGTCGAGGTTTAGTATTATAATATGGGCAGTAAAACTGGAAAGTATTTTACTTTTTTTTTTTTTTTTGGGGTTAATGTCAAGTACGGATAAAGAAAGGGGAATATCATTGGACCGGTTTTCCTCCCACCCCCTACTTTATGACCATTGACGAGCCACTTTATTCTTGATTCATTTGAAGTCGCTATCGTCACAGCTATTATGAATTTACACTGAACCATATAAGGGGAAGAAAACAAAAGTCATTATGTTGTATTATTTATCTTAAAATGCGCGTGCGGGCATATACTATACGATAATTTCGATATATATTATATCGGCATCTTCTGTGTTAGTTGTTTGAAGTGTATTAAGGAGGTTAAGATGAAGAGCATATATGGCGCTGATTTTAGGTAGAGTAAAATTAAGAAAAATATTTTATGTAAATGAGGATGTTGGTGCAGTAAAATTATAGGGAGGTACAGGAATAGTATATTATGAATTGAAGTGAATGAGTAATTTGGCGAAGACGATACGGTGTTTTGGGTGGAAATTGCAGTGATGAGAGGAGACGTAAACGAAAAAGAGGAGAATGTGTGTAGTTGGTTAGTGGGCATATTTTACAAAAATAGCGACGTGAGATACATATGAAAGCGGGAGTTGCACGCGCAGCAGAAAAGGAAATTAAAGAGTGGATTATTGAAAATGGGTTTATTCGAATTTATTTATATCTCCACCCTTATTCAATTCCCAAAATTAAGAGAGAATAAAAATAGTTTGGATATTTTTGCAACGTGCGACAAAAACGGTGTCTATAAATATTTGTGCTTGATGTTGGATGGAGTAGGAAAGAGGCGAAATTTCAGGATAAAATATTAATCTCGTACGTTTAGAAAGGAAGTGGGGTTTGGCTCCTCGACTAAGTGATCAAACCTTATATAAGAGAGAGAGAGAGGAGAAGGACGAGAGGAGCGACAATAGCGTAGTGTGCTACGAAAGATTTAGAGAGAGAAAACAGTCGTCGTCGCAGCAGAGATGGGAAGAGAAAGAGGCCAGATCGAGCTTAGTTCCCAGCATGGACAATCCCTCAAAAATGGAGCCGTCGAATCCCCCGACACTGCCCATCAGATCAGCACAGGTTTGGTTCCTCCTTTTTTCTTGGCTGGTGGGTGAGCCTTCGAATGATGGATGAAATGAAAGCTCAAATTCACCTGCCGAATTTAGAAACCAGGGAGCACGTTTCATTTGTTTCTTTTACCGTTTGCTCATTCTTCAAAATTATTATATATGCCTATGCGTCGGGAGTGCATTGGAAATTAAGAAATGTATATTTAATCTTCAGTTAAACTCGTTTTTGAGAAGGGCTGTTCCTTATTCTCAACATGTACTGCTGTTGTTGTCGTGTAATATTTGAATAGATTCATGGTTCCAAGTGGGTTTTGTGCTGACGACGGGAATCAACAGCGCTTATGTTCTGGGATACTCGGGGACAGTCATGGTTCCGCTGGGTTGGATAGCTGGTGTCGTCGGCTTAATCTTAGCAACAGCCATATCACTGTATGCAAATGCGCTTGTTGCTAGGCTCCATGAATATGGAGGCAAAAGGCACATCAGATATAGAGATCTTGCTGGTTTTGTATACGGTACGCCATTAATTAACAAACAACTCCTCCTCCTCCTCCTAACTCTCAAGTCCCATCCTAGCCACTCGTTTCATTCCTATTGCAGGCAAAAAAGTGTATTCCCTCACTTGGGGTCTACAATATGTCAATCTTTTCATGATAAACACGGGCTATATTATTTTGGCCGGTTCGGCCCTCAAGGTCTGTTGTCTAAACTATTTATTTGTATTATGATGCTCCCTTTCCCCCCCCCCCCGGTTTAGCCTTGTTGACTGTCAAGTTTTCTGAATATATGTTCTGTTCACTGTGGTCCAGGCTGTCTATGTTCTATTCAGGGATGACCATGAGATGAAGCTTCCATACTTTATCGCCATAGCTGGCTTTGTGTGTGCGCTGTTTGCCGTGTGCATTCCCCATCTTTCGGCCCTTGGAATTTGGCTGGGATTTTCAACAGTCTTCAGCTTGATATATATTGTTGTAGCAACTTGGCTGTCGCTCAGAGATGGTGAATTCGCTCGTCTCTTATATATACCTTGTTATGAAGGCTGTAATTGTTTACGGCAACAGTTTGGAAAAAGAGAGTTTATCGATACATCCGCTAAGATGCACTTTTATGTTTTCTTTCTTTTATTTTTTATATTAAATTCCGCATTCGTACCTTGAATTTGGTCTAACTATCAGTGCATGGCCAGGAATGAAATCCCCAGCAAGAGATTATAGCATTCCAGGTACATCAACAAGTAAAATATTCACAACGATTGGAGCGATTGCGAATCTCGTGTTTTCATTTAATACAGGAATGCTTCCTGAGATTCAGGCAAGACAGGCGCTCATAATTCATTCATCTCGCAGATTTAATCATTCAGTGACACTGACTCTTGGCATTTGGTTTGTGACACCCCCGCAGGCCACAATCAAACAGCCAGTTGTGAAGAACATGATGCGGGCTCTGTACTTTCAGTTTACAGTGGGAGTTCTGCCACTCTATCTGATTACTTTTGCAGGCTACTGGGCTTATGGATCTTCCACACAGACCTATTTGCTGAATAATGTGACTGGCCCCCTCTGGGTGAAGGCCGCCGCCAACATCTCAGCCTTTCTTCAGTCGGTCATTGCATTGCATGTATGTACTTGCGCCTAAACTAGAATTTCTTTCTAAGATTGTTTGGTTGCCCAAATAACCCCACCTTTTTTGGTGGCTTATGATAGATATTTGCAAGTCCTATGTATGAGTACGTAGACACCAAATACGGCATCACAGGAAGCGCACTGAACGTCAAGAATTTGTCATTTAGGGTCTTGGTGAGAGGGGGCTACCTGGCCTTTAACACACTTGTCTCCGCACTTCTGCCCTTCCTTGGAGATTTCATGAGTCTCACAGGGGCCATAAGCACATTTCCCCTCACATTTATCCTTGCAAACCACATGTACCTGGTGGCAATGAAGCACAAACTTACATCCTTACAAACCCTCTGGCACTGGCTCAATGTTTGCTTCTTTGGCCTCTTGTCCGTCGCCGCAACAGTTGCAGCCCTACGCCTCATTGCGGTTGACTCCAAAACCTACCATGTCTTCGCTGATTTATGATTCAACTCTTGCTTAGTCGCAGCAATTGTAAGGCCTGCGATTAATGTATTATATATGCTCTCTGTAGAATAAAAATAAATTTAAAAAAAAAAATACAAGAGCATTGCCTTGAAAGTTTTCCCCAATGGCATTTTATTGTCAAGACGCTGTGCTCCCTCAAAACTACTGGAATTATGGCGATAGTGCCACAGGTTTAGGCCTCCTAGTCACAACCATAATCCAATTCAAGAAGCGTGGGGCCAATAAATGAGTTGATATGCTTCGCTCAAGCATATGTATGTTATTTTGGCCTGGATACGCTTCGCTAATATGAGAATATACTCTGTTCATGAGCCATCTATGTTATCTATCCAAATCATCCAAATAAAATACTTCAATTCATTAAATCGATAACTGACAATTTAAGATTAAAAAATGGAATATAACCCCCAGAAAAAAATTACCATGTCTCCAATTCCTACCTAAGTAAATGGTAGACAGCATAGTTTTAATGAATAAAAGAATCAATTACGAAAGATACTTTAATAGTAATTTCTACATACAGAAACTCAGAAAAGTACAAACAGAAAGTCACCCACCAAAGAAAATCATCCGTAAATCATTAGATGAAAATCTGTGAGCCTGCTGTCATGAGGAAACGGGAAAGCGAAGTCATTAAGTCACTTTCATTACACCATGAGCCTCTTCTCTGAACAAGAAAATGAAAATCAATATTCATAAAGTTTCATAACACAGGATGAAAGGAGAAAGGTTTCGCCACCTACTATAAAAATGGGTTATTTCCCTCAACATAGACCCACCTTCTACGTTTAAAATGATCAAGGCTGAATGTTACAATTCAGGGTTATCTTTAAGGATACATTTCAATCTAAGTGTATTTTTTTTTATATAGAATATCCTGTTTGAAAAATATGTAACACGATATCGATATGAAATATAAAAGAGCTACTAAGCTGCACTAATAATAAGCAGTGCATAATGCATTTATTTTAGAATTAAATAACTCATTCCGGAAAAAAAAGACTACATTCCATCAATAATTTCTTACCTTGTGTTCACAATCAAAATGGAGGAGAAGATAGAACTACATGTCACTACAATTGCGAACTAAATTCTGCCTATGTAATGTACATGGTCGTGCTGGTCTGCATAGTATATGGCTAAAGAAAAATACACCTTGCACGTTAATAGTAAACTTATAATTTCATTTTTACGCGCTATTACTTTTTTATTGATGAAACATATGAAAAGCTGAATGTATGAACAATCGAACATGACAACAGATATATACTTCGATTCAATTAATATGCAATAGTAATAACAGTATCACGCAATTATACTGACAAAAGCATTGACATCTCACCTTGCTAGGCATCATCCAGAAACCAACTTTACAATAATAAAGATGGTATTAAGAAGCACAAGAGGAACTCTCAGGTATTGAGTTGCATAAATGAGGCCAATGAGCTGGCCTTTGAATGATTTTGCCCCGTTACCTGTATAAGCTGAGAAGCTCCATCCTCTAGGAGCAAGAAACCGATCTTCATTTAGTATTGCTAGTGCATTTGCAAGAAGCAGGAACCCCTCAAGTATTGCCCAAAGTCCCATTTTCCTGCATTGCAAAGAAATCCAATTCAACTTACTAATATCTTCAACCTGCAGGTCGTTTACAGTTGCTCCATCAAATGGAGTTCAATGGGTAAGAGTAGAGAGCAACAAAATAACAATTAGCTAGACACGTCATCTAAGACGCTGCTGATCTGTCCCTTGAATTCCACCGTCTGAACTGTCTAGTGTCCTATGGATCTCAATAACTCCTTAAAATGATGGAAGTTAAATGAATAAATTCGATCTTCTTCATGGTTCATTTAATTAGAACATTACTACTGACTTAACATAAGATTTGATATGACAGAACAAAGAGTGGTGCTCTAGAACCTTGCCTAGAACCATTTCAATTTGGAAAGAGGAAATGAAAGTCATTCTCTGCAGTTGGAAGTGGGAACGGTTTAGATGAGCTACAGTTAAGTTTTCATTAAACAATTTAAACCATCCAGATGAACTGGAAGACAAAGATTTGTTCAAAACGAACGATGCCTCTTCTCAACATAAAAGTATCCATCTTCAAAATTGGTGCATCGCCGGTTAGCAAATAGCAGTAAAGAAGGAGTTCATTCCAGACTAGAGCATCAATTGCGCAACGGTAAAATGCGGAAACCCCTGAAATACAATGTGAAAAGAAACATGGGCAAAACTACTAACCTGGAATATTAACTTGTTTACTCAATTGCAAAGACAGAAACTACCAGCGGGTAAAAATTTCTTCCCTCTGGTCTATTTTGACTTTTGTGTGTCTATAATTAAATTTCAGTTCAAACTTCGAAGGCCAGCCTTCAATAGCATCGAATCAGTTCGTAGGCTCAGGCAGACGCAAACATTTTAAACAATCTAATCTCAACTACCATATATAAGTAGAGCAAAGTAATAACGATGAATGAACGGAATAATAAAGAAGGAATTCCAAGTGAAAACCAGAGAAAACGATTGAGAACGGCGCTGATGACTGCGAATCCTAGATCTACTGGAAAAATGGAAACGCCGAAGAGAGAGAGCGAGCAGAAGGGAACCTGCGATAGAGAGGAGAACAGGCGTTGTTGCAACGGCGGTCGACGATGACTTTCTCAAGGCTTTGATTGGTTTAACGGAAGTTAGATTAGATAGGTTTATTTAAATTTGGTTAAGAAATTTTATAATTTTGTTGGATTCAAGAAAAAAACGACAGGGAGTTTTGATTTCTTATTTAGTTCAAAAGGTGAGGTGAAGAAAATTAATTATAAATGGATAAATATATTATTATATATATATATATATATATTTCTTTTTTTATAATATATTTATTAATAATTATTATTTATAAAATAATTATTCTAATAATTATATATACTTGTTTCATACAGTTCTCATCTCTTTTCCAAGAGTCCCTACAGTCATGTAGGGTAGGATTTCTTAGTTGACTAGTTAATCAAGAGTCAACATCATTCTTGAAAAAATCTATGCACTTATTATTTGAGAGAATTTTTTTCAGACGGTTGAAGCTAAGGGACAATCTTTGAATGTTTTTTGTTGTCTTTTGATATTGAAAGTAAATAACTTAACATTTCACCAAAAAAAATAGGTTACCATGATTTTATATTCTTTCAAAGTGAAATGAGTGCGGAGATCAGATTCCATTGCTAGCTAGTGCTTTTTACATTACAATTAACGAAATGTTTTAAACTTAAACAAACATATCCGTAATTGCTGAACAATTAAATGTACTTGTGTAAGGCTATACATGAACATTTATATAAAAGCAATATGAATATTCATACATTCTAAAGTAAAGTGTTTTAATAGTAAAAGCACTCAAAAGGCCAATCTGAAAAAAAATATGATATAGCAAGTAAGAAAATAAATGGAACTATGTTTTAAAAGACCAAATCTAATGTTTAGTTTGTAAGGACTCTATGACTCATTAGGGAATAATCAGCCTAAAGATCCAAACAAGCATGAATGAACTAAATTATAATTCTGAAATCAATACACACCCTACAAGGCTCTCAGAGAGCATACTCAATGTGCTAGTTAAACAATGAGTCCAGATTATATATTAACAACACCTAATGAGATGAATAACCTCAAGTGACTTCTAAAGGACAAAATGCAATGCTGCTTTGAATCCAGTATACACAATTTCTCACTGTGACTTGGAACAAATTTGTTAAGAAGCACATCCACATCTACTTAGGTGGCAGTGTGGCGCATAATCAGCAAACATCCCACTTAATTTCCGAACTAGTACTTGGAAGCCTGGTTGTTAGAAATTTATGTAAAAAATTCCATAGGAAAAAAAATTATCGCACATGGTATGCCATAGCCAGCATGCTTGAGTTTCTAAATATGGTTTTCAAATACTAAGAATCCTTGCTTAGCAAACAACACATTCAATTATACTTACTGATATACCAAGAATAGTGCTAGTGAGGAAGAGGTAAAGGAATGTCCCCAACAAGGTCAGGGCTGTGGTAGCCCTGATGCTGCTGAAGTCAAGGGACTGGACTGAATTATAAAGTACAATAGAGGTTGCATCATTCACAACTCCCTCCCTAAATATAATGCTGTATAGGAGGGGTGTTTCATCTTGACTGTGAACCTTAACCAAAGAAAGAAAAGAAAGCATGAAATTCATGTATAAATTTCTTTCAAAAACAACATTTGGGTTTAAGCTGAGATTAGGATATACCTGCAATGTACAAACTGACCAGTTGCTGAGAATATGGCACCAATGGCTTCACATGTAAGGGTTCATGAACAATCAGAATAGAAGGATAAATGATGACCAGTTTAAAAAAAGAGGGAGAATTATAAACAAGCATGGCAATCAACTTGCTTACACTTAACAACCAACTACGAAATGTAGTTATCCCGTTAAACTTCTAAACCGAATAGTCATTTGTATTTGGTTCCTAAATATAAAAAGTTCATCAAAGGGTATTTATATATAATTCTCCAGAAAATACAAACTTGTGCTAAGCAATAATCTTGCTTACCTAGGTAATCTTGCATCTTCAAGCAATAATATTGATCCATTCACATGTTGGTATACATGCTTATCGATAATGATTTTAAATTTCAGTCCTATATAATTGTGATCTAGAACCTCTGAATGCAAAGTCCTCGCAGGGCATTCCAGAGATCTATAATCATCCCTGGTCCACTTCTCAGAATAATTAGAATTAATAAAATGCTGGAATTATGTGAAAAGTGTAACAGCCAACACTTCCAAATGTTTAAATACTCAACAGTACCGCAAGAAAAAGGAAACAGGTGACACCCTCTTTTATAGTGAATAAATTAAATACTCAACAGCCATGAAAGTTTTAGTTCAAGTAAGGCAGAAGAACAAAATAGGAGACGACGCGATCTACAGGACAAATGGACGGGTAGCGACCTTCGATGAGTAACCGATGGTGGCTGCAGAAGCAGGCAAAGGCAGCGACAGCTGGAGTAGCGGCCGAAGATGGTGTTGAAATATCGAAGGCATGAAGGAACGACCTTCGCAGGAGTTTCGAGCAGGAGGAAAAACAGAATGCAAAGGAAAAAGGGATTTTAGAGGTGAAGGGTAGTGTTGGAATATTAGAAAATTGCCATACGCAATTTAGTCATAGTTGAACACAAATATTCTCTCGCTTAGAAAACAACCCAAAACTAAAGGTTTTATAAAAGATGGGAGGTAACCACTAAAAAACAAAAGATCCTCCCTCCCCTCACCTCCCCTCCTTCCAACCAAACACCTATTTTTAATCTCAAACCCTCCCCTAAGCTCACCTAACCTAATAAAACCTCCAACCAAACACAACCTAAGGAAACTCTGACTTCGGGCACGCTAATTCAGAGAGGTGAGACGACGATCGTAAATGCGTGATGACAATTGGATACGTGACATGTAATTCTTTTGGGAAAATTGCAATCAAGTCCCAGGGAAGGAAAAATACGAAGAATTGGTCACATGAAATGGCAAATTTACGGTGAAGTCCTATGGGACTATTTTGTAATAAATTGGAAATGATAAAAGTCTGAAATACCCCTGTTAGATAAATAGAAAGAGGGAAGGGGAAAATATGTCAAAGTCAGAAGGCAATACGTTGTCTATTAGTGCGAAGAATGCAACGAAGGTCTGACCATTAGCCAAGGTTGAAGAGTAAGGTACATAATTGATGCTAACACCTCTCTTGTTTTCATTATTCCATTTGATTAATGTTTTTTATTGAGTAGGTAAACAGATTTTGAGTAAGGTTTTCTTGATTCATCTTCATTTTGATCCAAAAAGGGAAAAAATTGTCATCTTTTGTGGGTATTGTCCTCTATTATACTTGTTAACTATAAAGGCAGACCTAGGAAAATGCAATGGATATGCTTTGGCTATGGTTGCAATGTGTTTGGGTATGGTTTAATATGCTCTATTTTCACTGTGAGTATGCTCTATTTTCGGGTTTGTTGTGCTGTGTTTCTAAAAAAGAAGGGCTAAGGAATGAAGATGAGGGTGAAAGATTTATGGTTATATAACCTGGTGTGTGAAGGAAAAAATGTGTTGTTAATAGATGCAGCAATAATTGTCAATATGTATGCTGAACTTGTTAATGACAACTATAGGTAATATTTAAATGTTTTATCTTCGTTTTGGTTGAAAAAAAGGAAAAAGTTGTCATATTTTGTGGGTATTGTCCTCTATTATACTTGTAAACTATAAAGGCAGACCTAGGTAAATGCAATGGATATGCTTTGACTGTAGTTTCAATATGTTTGAGTGTAGTTTATAATGCTATGTTTTTGCTGTATGTTTTATTTTCGGGTTTGTTGTGCTATGTTTCTGCAAAAGAAGGGCTAATGAATGAAGATAAGGGTGAAACGTTGGTGGTTATATAACCTGGTGTGCAGAGGAAAAAATGTGTTGTTAATAGGTGCAATGATACTTGTCAATATATGTGTTGAACTTGTTAATAATAACTATAGATAATATTTAAATGTTTTACTTGTGGTGTAATGATATTTGGCAAGTGTTTGAAAAGTTTGCTATGTTTTCTGATATTTTGAGCTATTTTTACTTATTAAAAGTGAGAGGTAATGAACATGGTATGAAAGTTGTGGGGCCGGAAGTTTTGATGTACAAATTTAGAATGTCTTGTTAATAGGGGCAACGATAATTGTTAATATAGGTAGTAAACTTGTTAATGACGAATGTATTGTGTAGGTAGACAGCGGTGATGGCTAGAACGTGTGGCAAGAATCTACTATGTTTCCTTCATATAGGGAGAAGGTTTGTAGTTAATGGAGACAATGATATAACATATGTTGGGGGAAGGGTTAGATCAAGAACCATTAAGGAATGGACAAATTATGAAGAGTTTAAAACAATGATATCCTCCATTTTGGGAAAAGAGAGTGGCGGACTTGTTATGAAGTTCACATTGATAGAACAACATTTGTGAATATACTAGATGATGAAGCAATTGAACATTTAATTAATTTTAGTGGAGAAAGCGGGCATGTCTATGTAGATGAAGGACAAACTGAAGATGATAATACAATAGTAATAAGGGATGAGCAATATGTGTAAGTTTTATTTCATTATGGAAATTAACCAGTGAATGAGGTGATGTTAATTTGTCATTACTAACATATTGTACTATGCAATTGGTGGATGAGATAAGGAAAGCAGTGGTGGTTTTTTCATCATAACTGATAACATTATGAATGAGATAAGTATGAAAATTTGTAGAGTAAGGAAAGCAGAGCCCTCCTGCAGGACAAAACACAAATAAAAATACTTGAATAAATGTATCACAGTACTTACACACTCACAAATTCTTTACGACCATAGTACATGCATTTAATGCAGAAAAGTAAACACAATTTTTTCTACTAATTAGGATCTTTTCATAATTACTGATAATTATTGATAACAAGATATCATAATACACAAGCAAATTGACGTAAAGCATCTCAACTTTTTGGTTGTCCTTCTCATAAAAATTATGGTTCAGCAAATTATAACTAACAAGATCATAATTATCTGAACCAACCATGTTCATAAAACCAGACAATATTGGCAATCTTCTTCCTAGAACAGCATGAGATCAACTAAATCACCAAGCAATTCTCCAGTTTAGGTGTAAATTGAGGAACCAGCAACATATTTTCCAAAATAGCTTAAAGACAGCCAATAAACTCATTAAGAATAAAATAGAAGCGCAGGGTGAAAACTCCATCCATCAAACTCAGGGAACAACAATGCCATTACTATCACTAAGATAAAAATATTAATAATATAAATGGTTTAAATTTACATGTTTATATTTTAAGCTAAGCCACTGTTTTAAAAATATAAATAACATTGTTGCTGAATAAAAAATTATTATAATTAAAGGTTTGAACTACAAAGCTACTAAAGTATAATCTCATATTGATGTAGTTTGATAAATTTCACAAAATTTTAATTGAAACTGCGAATGCTTACATTTTGGTTAAGCCTACTTCTTCAACCTGAGTCAAAAATTCCATCCAGACCCTCACCTTTTATCATTTTTATTTTGGAAACAATAATCCTAACATAAATGTTTTCAATGTATATAAGGAATACAAGAGTTAAAGACCTGCGATTTTGAACTTTTAGTAAACTTACCTGCTATCTATAAATTTAGGAGCTATCAACCCAAAGCGATCAACAAACTCTGAGTAAGTCCTACGAGTGAGGTAGCCTGCAAGACTAATTCGAACAGCCTCAAGAACACCCTGAAAAAATAAAGAAAAAACATGAAATAGAAGTGCTTAACGAAGCTAAATCCTTTTAGGAAGCAACCCTAACCTTAACTTAGAGATGCCAAACGAACCTCGACGGTGAGGAAGAAACGAATGAGGGAATAATTAGAGAGAAAGCCGAATATCGGTGCCCACCGAACCTCGACGGCGATAACCCACAAACACCGCCGCTCACGATACAACTTCCGTTGGTCAAGTTGTCACATGTCGAGGATAGTCAGAGAGAAAGCTGAATATCGGTCGGTTGCAATAGGAAATAAGATTTAAGGAATGTGTACCTTTTTACCAAATACTTGAGGGTATTTTGGAATTTTTTTTCATTTTCAATTTATTATAAAACAGTCCTACGGGATTGCATTATAAATTTATCATTTATTGGGATCAATTTTTTATATTTTTCTTTTTTTTGGACTTGATTGTAATTTTCCCAGTTAATTTTGCCTTTGGGCCAACTTTGTGTTGAATTAGATGCTATAAAGGGGGAATAATGGCGCGACAGATATATCTTAGCACCGTCGAACGTGGACTGAAATATAGCTCTCCCTTCATTTCACTTCACCATCTTCTCACCAAACCCACATATCGACACTTTTTAACCACCATGCCCATGCACCTATGTAATTTTTTTGGGTTATTTTTGGGATCTTTAAGAGTGTTTATTCACATAAATCGAGATAAAATTCCTCTCGTATACTTACCTCCGTAAATCACAATTGAAAAGTTATTTTTGAAGGCTCAATCGTTGTTCCAAACAAGCACTTAATCCCCATTACGATCCAACTAATGAATCTACCCAGTCAATTCTTCCAAGTTTGACATTCATAAATTTAACATCTCATATATTTTTTAAAAAAAAACATCTCATAATTAACAACCAAAAAAATTCACAAGTCAAAAGGTCCCCATATCCTTGGTGCCTCACAAGAAATTGTTTCTCAACCAAAAAATGCCAACATGACTATATTTGGAGCATAGGAAAATGGTGGCGTGGCTAGCTTAGCTTAGAGGATTAAAAGGTGGCGTTGCTAGCTCAACAAGCATAAGTATATATAATCCCAGATCCCATGCAGATAATGCATGCACCATCCTCCTACTATTTCTATTTCTATTTCACCCCAAAATAAACTGGCAGGAGGTGTATTCATTCGGGGTGTGCTGTGGGTGTGGCTTTTCATTTTTTTACTGGCCAGTTACAAATGACAAAGCACGTCCAAAATAAATACACAAGAATTTGTATCAGACTAGATTGAGGATGAAATACGGCATATATACGCGTGGGATGGAATTTATAACATTCCAATCCAATATGTGTAGTGGTCATGTTTTATGTTTTCCCAATCCAAATGAAGGGACCTAATCATTACTTGTGAAGAAAGGACACCCGCGGGTCCCAAGATTTTGGAAAGAAGGCCTACTGATGACTAAATTAGAAGGTGCGGGGAAACGAGCTCGATATGCTGTTCCTACTGATTGATCCTCCTCCAAACTCCCCTCTCCTCCCTCCTTCGACGTAGACCCGCCATCTCTCTTTCTCATTCTGTAACTTTTATGATGCGAGCTTCCCAGATCCATGGAAGCTGGCCTCTCCGATCCCTTCCTCTCTCTCCCTAGATCCCTTCCCTCCAAGTTCCTACCGGATCCATGCCCTTATCTTCCCCTTTAATTCCTTTTCTCTTCCCGAGCTAAAAGGCTCTGATCGAAGCCCGCCTCTCAAAATGAGGGGTTCCGCTAAATTATTCACCATCGGCCTCGTCTCCGCCTGGTACTCCTCCAACATTGGGGTCCTCTTGCTCAACAAATACCTCCTCAGCAATTATGGCTTCAAGTACCCCATCTTCCTCACCATGTGCCACATGACTGCCTGCTCCTTGTTCAGTTACATTGCTATAGCTTGGATGAAGATGGTGCCCCTGCAGACCATTCGATCCCCAGTCCAATTCTTTAAGATCTCAGCTCTCAGCCTCGTCTTCTGCGTCTCCGTTGTCTTTGGTAACATCTCGCTTCGTTACCTGCCTGTTTCCTTCAATCAGGCCGTCGGAGCCACCACGCCATTCTTCACTGCCGTTTTTGCTTACCTCATGACCTTCAAGAGGGAGGCTTGGCTCACTTATGTCACCCTTCTTCCTGTTGTTACCGGGGTCATCATTGCTAGCGGGGTACTTGAGCTATTCTTTTCTTCTTTGCAATTTACAGTTCCGATTTCGCATCATCCTTTTATTTGAACAATTTGGTTTTGCTTCACTTGTGCTATTTAAGATTGCATATGATACTAGATGACCGCATGAATTGTAGCACTTTGTCCAATAACAAATTGCAGCTTTTCATTGCTTATGTTAAATAATATTATTGATATTTGGTTAACTTATTTGCTGTTCTCAATTTGATAAAGAATCTTCACATGAATTTAACCGTCCATTAATTGCTGAACTGATCTTCAACTTTTGCTGGGAGTTGATGCTTCCCAACTTCTTAATTTCTAATTATAGGGTTAGATCTTCCCTTTTTTTTTTGTTGCGTGTCGTCAAGTAATATTGGTGGTTAAAAGTGTTCTGGCTTCTGATTCTTTGTACTTTTCTTTGTGCGGTCATAGGGTGAACCGAGTTTCCATTTATTTGGATTCATAATATGTGTTGCAGCTACAGCTGCCCGGGCCCTAAAATCAGTGTTACAAGGAATTTTGCTTTCTTCTGAAGGGTGAGACACTTTGCATTAATAATTTCTTTGCATTTTGTTTTATTTTCAAGTTATATATTAAAATGGGACATTGAGCACTGAGTTTCCTATTCTGCTTCAGAGAGAAACTGAACTCTATGAACCTTCTTCTTTACATGGCTCCAATGGCCGTTGTTTTCCTTCTTCCTGCTACACTTATAATGGAAGAAAATGTGGTTGGCATCACGGTGGCTCTTGCTAGAGATGATGTCAGGATCGTTTGGTATCTGCTATTTAACTCAGCACTTGCTTACTTTGTCAACCTGACCAATTTTTTGGTCACTAAACATACAAGCGCTCTTACTCTTCAGGTACAACCCCCGCTTATTCACATAGGCTTATGCCCACTTTTCATTGTTAATTTTATTTTTCTTGCTTCAACGGACTTTCTCTGTTGTCTTGTTAGTTGGGAGAGATTTAGTTTTGGCGATTGTCAAAAAAATAAATAACCTCTTGAATTTGGATGGATATAGCGGTTAGGTGGGGAGAGGGACATTTTTATTTGGAGGCCTGCATTTGGTCTAGCTTGAGGGTATTGATACACGAACTAATTACTAGAGTTGGCTTGTACAGGTACTTGGGAACGCTAAAGGTGCTGTGGCGGTAGTGGTTTCAATTATGATATTTAGAAATCCAGTTTCAGTTACAGGAATGCTCGGTTACTCCCTTACAGTCCTGGGAGTTATACTTTACAGTGAAGCCAAAAAGCGAAGCAAATGATACTGAGAGACTACTACATCATTTATTCATTACAGCACGTATTCCGTTAGGCAGATTTGTGTATCGTACTACTGATCATCTCAGGGAAAGCCTCATTAAAAGGTTTGGCATTGTATTAGCAATTGATTGGAGATAACCCGCACAAGAAAGTTCCAATAAGTGATTCATGTCTGTCTATACCACACTCCCATGTTGGGATATCATAGAGAAATGCCACTTTTTCTTACATTCTTTGAGGGCAGGGCTATAGAATTGGATCTCTCATCTGTTAACACATATTTCATTGGATTTAGCTAATGATATGTTATAGTAGTATTTTTTTCCCCCTGCGAGCGCAACAGAAATTCTTTAGCTATGAGCTTAATTATAATTTCTGAGTTCTGCAGTCGGCGGAATAATGTGTAGTGTATGCAAAGTTGTTTGACTGAACGATCAGAGAATATGAATATTTGGTTCTATTATATTTTAGAAACGGAAGCCACCTTCCATTTGTCGTTTAATTGAATCATTTTGAAAGTGCCTGCGCATCGCTTGCGTTTCACGTTCACGAACTCCTTTCTTTGGCAACATCACTTAACGTCGGACTTTTGGAGCCCAATCCATTTAATTTAAAAAGTTTATCTAAATGCTGTAACTGTTTAAAAGAAAAGAAAATCTAGTCATCTGCTACTAAATTTCATGGATGAGTCATATAACTTAGTAGGAATTACGAGTTTAGAATGGGTATCCTGTGTTCAAAATTTTCTGCAAACACGAGTCCCTCACAAACCCGTCACCAAGGCATTGGCTCTTTTTGACGCATCCCGATCCTTCACCCAACTGCTCATATTTGAAGTGAGTCAACTTCATGGAATTGGGGAGGCACTGGGCTCTGCTCGTTACAATGCGCTGGCGTATCATCTCCTCCAACAAGAGATTGACCGAGCTCACACAAGTCTGGATCAAATCTATGCTTGTCCCAAGCTGCTTTAAACTGCATGCCTTTGCTTCTACGTATACCACAAAACTTCTCTCTCAAGCTGGGAAGTAAACCAATCATAATCCAAACTAATCCAAAAAATGACAGTCTTACTGCTCAAGTAGGATCAGTATCTGCTGGATATGTGCTCTAATTTCTTCTCGAGCTTTTCTTAATGCTGCCTCCTTGTACACGAGAACGAGTTCCCCTACCAATCTGAAATTCAAATTTATGTACTCCTGAGGAATTAGAGCCACATGGCAGTTCCAGGAAAACAAAAATACAACGAAAGATGATAGTTCGTCACAAGGTAACATTTTATCATCATGATTATTTGCCGTAGCATCAGAATTCCTAGCGGAGCAGGCAATGGGGAAAGATGAGGCTAACAGGTTTTTCAACTAGTCTTGGATATCAAATGAAGGGTTACACCAACTAACGGTCTGAAATCTGAATTGAATAAATAAATAAATAAAATAAATCATAAATCATCACTCTTTTTTTTGGCTTGAGGCATATACCCGTGATGATCATTGGAACAAACAAAAAGAAATACGTAAGTTACGTTCAACCATTTCCCTTCCCCCCCCCCCCTTTTTCGATCATTTCCCCCTAATCTTTACTTGATAAATAAGGACTATTGAATATTCATACCATGACAGGGAAAAAAAATTTGCATCACGAGATGACCCGTGGGAAGAACAATATGATCTATGAGGGGAATTCACAACAAACACGTTCCATGGAAGCATGTTCCAGTACTGCTTTCCTGCATTTAAATGACACATTTATTTCATATACTGTATTTATTTAATTCACCTTTCAATATACGGGGAGTTCCTTATCCACGTTTGCCTCAGAATTGTGAAAATACGTTTTAGAACCTGCAAATAGCAGTATAGTGAAAAAGGATTAATCAAAAATGACTTCGAACTTATTTTACCATAAGAAATCTAATGAATAAAGCTACATGCTATAGTCATATGAAGAGAACAAAAAACCAATGCTGAAACCGATGCCAAGTTAAAACAATAGCGATAAGGTTCTGAACGTGTATACACTTAATTTTGCCATTTGCGCCCAATGATTCTAGTTCAGTATTTGCAAACAGCCAAACAAAAATTAAATATTAGTCAAAATCAAAACATTAAATTTGAATAATGTGGTCCAAAAATTTGGACTACATTTTGGTTAAGTTCTAAAACTACCACAATGGTAAGTAAGATGAGAATGACTTCCAAAATACATGTACTCCTTCTGTACCTATATATAAGAGCCTTATTTTTAATAGGCTTGTCCCTAAATATAAGATCTTTTTTGAGTTTGTCTCAATAAATGCACTTTTTTCTATTTTACTCTCAATTAATTATTATACTACATACATTCTCTTTCATCCTTTTCTCATTATTACTCTCTCCCACCCATTCATAGTTATTACATTTAACTACTTTTAACTGTTTTTTAGAATCTCGCGATTCGGTTGAAAAACTCTTAATATATAGGGACGGAGGGAGTATATACCCACCAATATAAGGGTCTCATCATCATCAGCATGCATCCACTGAAAGAACAATGGGAAAATGCGCCTAAAGTGAGCTAATAACACAAGAGCAACCCCATCAAATAGGGAATCAACATATTCAAGCCAAGAAATGCGACGTTTTTTGTTTCTGGGCTGGCGCTCCAAGTGACTTAACATCTCACTTAGTATTCTTTCGTACCTGCAGCAAAAGAGCAACTGATTGAGGTTAAGATGAAAGTTGGAAGATATAATACCATACAACAAACAAAAAATTAGAAACCTTCTCTAGTTTACATGCATAACTACAGATTTTCACTTATTGTCACTACTCGTCAGCTTTCTCTGGAACTCTCTTAAAGACATAACTACAGATTTCAACTGATTGCTTTCACTTATTTATTTATTTTCACTTATGCATAACACCAGTAGCAACCCTACCATGCCAGACCAGAAATATATAGTCAGAATAACATGAGTATGGCTGAAGAGAAAAATTTGTTCTCTGGTATTAACAATCAGAGGGAAAAGCTGATAATGACCGCTGTGCAACTTTGTTAAAAATAAATAAATAATTAACATTCTCTTTAGTGGTGAATGAAATTCTTTGCTTAGAGCTAAGAATGTTTCAGTCGGTGTCTATGGGTAGAATTACATCTTTTGACACAATAAAGAGGATAGAATTCAAAGTCATTTATCTGAAAATTTAAGTCAATAGAATTAAGCTTCTGATCATCAAACTAACATTTATCATCCTTGATCTATAACAAGCCAAAAGTTAGTTAACTAGAAAAGAAAGCAAGGCTGACTATGTCATAAGTTTCATGTCTTCTACCCTACAGTCCACTGTCTTATTTAAGTACCATCTCTTCCCAAAGTATATTTTAAATTTCAGCCTGAAAACTGGTCAATGTTAGGAGTCTATGCCATCAAAAGGTAACCCAGTAGGCATTCAACATATGAGGATATAAAAAAATGTTTAGAGTCCATGACATCAAAAAGTGAAAGAATGTAAAGCACCAATATACCATGGGCTACGTGGATTATTTCTCTGAACAAAAGTTACAAGAACTACTGAAGTTTCAGCAACATGGCACCAGATCTCATCGCTAGCTGCAATATTCTGGCAGCAAGCATCAAGAATTACATCTGCATACCTGCCGAGCTCAGCAGTATCAACATTTTTGGCAAGATGAGTGAAGCTAATCATACCCTGTCCCTGAAATAATATAACAAAATGTTATGACTACAACTGAGCCATATGAAGTTTCGATCCCTTCCATACAGTTCTTATTTACAAGTTATAGCCTACAGTGCAATATCAAATCAAACACTTAAATATAGCTTAATGCTTCCGCTGTGATTTCATTTCCCTACCAAAATTCAAAGGCATAGCATCTCTGACAATAAGTGAAAATCTGTAGTTATGCAGAAAAGTGGAAATGTTTAAAAGTCTAGACAAGTTTCTAAATACTTGGAATGGAAATTCTCATAGCGAATAATTAATACAAATTTGGGAAGCAACCTGCATATTAGCCTCCAATCTATCTCCTTAATACATAATAATTAAGACTCATACTTAGGACGGGAATCTCATACCTTCACCTCCGGCGACCAATGGTCAACAGCTGTCAGCGCAGAAGGTATCACTAATCCACACAACTTCCCTAAATGAGGATAATGAACCTGTGAAAAGAGCAATGAACGCACTAATATCTCAATAAACCAAAGATTAAATATTCCCAAAAATAATCAGATATCAGACCAATACCTGGGAAATAAACCATCTTAACTGATAAGCAGCCACGATTGCATATGCAACAGGGGCTCTCGCGGATGCAGCAGAGAACTCGTCAGCTTCGTCAGACTTGTCGATAGAACTCTCTTTGATTATGTCTTTAAGAGAAAGCAAAACCTCAGGCATCAATTCCATCATCAATCTCTGCTCATGAGGTATGAAATCGCACTCTAAGCCCAATTCAGCAACCCTCTTGGAATTTTTGTCGTCAAAAGCAGTAAGGTATGCTTTGGAGAAATCGTAGAAAGCAGAGCTAGCGAGGCGCGAAAGATGACCGGGGATCCATGAGAGAAGGCCCAAATAATCCTGGGTTATGGGCTTGAAGCTGGAGGAGGATAGCAAAGCACATGCCATAGAAAAATCTCTGATAGTTGCGTGAAAGGCAGACTCTTGAGGTGGGATTTTTCTTGGGAGAAGAGATTCGAGTATAGCTTTGGCGGAAACATTGGAGCCTTCGTGTGGAGTGTAGGGTGCGTTGGCAAGACACTCAGAAATTGGCTTCGATAACCTGTTAAGAAGAATCAAAGAGAAATTACATTGTGACGTACGAAATTTGACAGAGTAGACGGACAGAGAGATGCAGGGGAAGCCAACTGAAGGAGAAGGATGCCCAGGTTTGAAACCGATTCCATTCCCGACGACGCAAGGGACCCGCCAGAATGCTGGTCGCAGCAGCGCGGGGCTCTCGGAGTTCGTAGGACGACATCGTTTGAGGGTACATGACAGACCATGAACGGAAACGGATTGTTCTTTTGGGCCCAAAAATATTTATTAAATTCATCCTCACGATCTTTACCATCAAAAACTTTTGCCTAAATTTAAATTTAATTTCTTTAATGTTATTGTTTTCATTTTTAGCATTAACGGTCATTACTTTTACAGTTAAGTTACTTATGAAAGCGTATATCATATTAATAAGAGTTATATAGCATATAACATGTATTATTAGTTTAAAAAAATGAGCAACCCCACTCATTTAGTTTGAAATTTTAGAAGGGGAACTCTAAAGTTTTTATTATCTTCTCTCCAACACCTTTATTTTGATTCCCTCTAAATTAAGGGTTTTGGAGGGAAACCAAAATTTTGGATCACTTTAACCTTCTAACTTATATAATATTTCAATAATGCTCATAATGGAAAATATTATGATAAATAAAAATACTATTATTATTAAAATATTTTATTATAATATAAAAATATATTATTATATAAAAATTATTATAATTAAAAATATATTATTAAAAATTAATTTAGGGTTAAAAATCATTTCTTCCTTATAAGGTTTCCTGTAGAATCAATTTTATCCTGGAAGTTTTTTGTGGCTCAATTTTGTCCTGAAAATTTTAAATTGGAGCAATTTCGCCCTCGGTTAAGTCAAAGCACAACAGATGCATGTCACGTTAGAGTCCATCTCCTTCTTGAATGCAATTAGACCGATATGTGGGGAGAGTGCATCTATTTATTGAATGCATTAGGTATGAGAAATTAAAGCTTAAAGCTTTAAACTCCAACAACAACAATTGACGACAAGCATTTGGAGGTTTGGAGTGAAAACTAGAAGCAATGGGTGGCTCTATGAGTTCTTAGACAGCGATAAGCAAGAGGAGGGCAAGTATTCTACGACGTGGAGTTCAAGAGGTTGAAAGCGAGGACTCGGCAAGGATTTGTCATTGCTGCATCGTGGTTCCTATGTGCACTTCTTGGACTAAGTTAAACCCAGGGAGGAGGTTTTATGGTTGCAAAAAATTATCGATAGGTTTGTTTTGTTTAATTTCTGATATGATGAGTTGTTTTGTATGTTTGTTCATCTCTATTATGACAACGCTGAGGTTAATATACAGGGAGGGGATGTGGTTTTTTTTCAATGGCGTGATGATGAATTGGGTGATAGGTCCAGAGAGGTGATAAACCAGTTGTTCAACGTTGAGGATAACTTGTATAAAGAAAATCTGAGGCAGAAGAGGGGAGATGATGAACAAGGATTAGGTCGAGATGTTGAAGGGGAGATTGATGACATTTATGCCAACATGAATAAGACTAAAAGCATACATGAGTTTGCAATTGGTGCCTTGGCTTAACTTGGGTGTTTTTGTTGGTGTTCTTGGTGTGTTAAATGTGGGCATAGTTAGGATGAAGTTATAGGTGGGATATAAGTGATATTTTGAGGAATTTGGTGAATGTAATAGTTGTTGATTCAAGTATTTGAGACTTAGTTACTTAATTGTTAACATGTTCCTTTCCATTAATGTGTTCGTTTTCTTTTTAGATTTTAATATATTGACTTTTACTCTTGAAAAAGGGTGTTGATCAAGATTTGGCATATTCTTGATCCAATAATGGTAATTTTTATGTTATGCTATTATATGTCACTCCTGGTGTTGCATCTTTATTTTGAACCCAATCATAAATTTATGTATAAGAAGACAAATGAATAAAGCAAAGCATTAAATTATATAAATTGAAATTTAGAATAATTTATGAAAAATTTAAAGATGGTACTATTAGAGAATAAATGCACTTAAATAACCTATTAAGCGCCTATATTAGTTTATTACTCAATGTGTGATTTAGACATGTCATCCCATATTACCTAAGCCTCTATGAATTGGTCTCCTTTAAAGAGCTGATGTCCTTATGGTATTGCAATTTAAAACACTTGATTTTGTTGCTAGTGAAAACACGACACTAGCTTGAACATTTCATAAGAAGATAAAGCTGAAATAATTATAACAAATTGGTAGGTTGTAACAAACATGAACAAACATAAAAAAAAAAAAGGGCAACATAGTTACAACAAATCCTAAATAGCCATCATAAACAAACACAAAAAAAGGCTAGCATAGTTACAACAAATCCTAAATGGCCATCATGAACAATGTATGCCCTTATATAGTTATAGTCCTTACTTTATGAGCAATCTATACCCTTACTTAAAAAAAAAAAAAGGACAACATACAAATCCTATATGCCATCAATTAGTCAAATGAACCAAAAAATACTACAATTAAAATTCTATGCCCTTCTCCTTAGAGTGAGATTGCTTCGACTGGCATAGGGAATTTGCATTGGTTCCTTAAGTGTTAGAAGTTGTGATGTGGTAATTGATTTTTCTCTTTTCCACATGACTCCAAGTGGAGTGAATGGGAGGTCAAAAAGACTCAAAGCAATTGCTCATTCACCTCTATATTGGATTATCTTAGTCCAATTGCCATTGGAAGTGGAAGACATACTCCTTAAGAGCCTGATTTGCCTTTCATTGAGGATTGAAAATGTAATTTCAACATCTACATGTTGCTACATGTACTCTTGTCCCGAGCCCTCATTAAGTAGTATTTGTGCAAGGCTACATTAAAAATAGTTGAAGTGAAGTTAATGTAAATATTAACAAATAGAAGTGTTATATTAAACACAATATCATTATATACATTTAACACACTGCGACCAGTCTCCTCATTGATACAGACTCCTATCCCAACCTCTACTCGACTCTTGATGTCACTATTGTTGCTAAAGCAATCAATTAAACTAGGACCAACTAATAATGCAATATAGTGGCAACCTATGTCATTTTCCTAAAAAACAATATGTGGATTTTTCCATATGATTGAATTTAATTAATAATGGAACTAAAATGCAAGACTCTACTACCTAATTATAAAATGCAAATAACTCTAAAACCAATATGAGAATGAAAATAACCTTAATGAATGCAAATGCAATTTTTGGAGGATTTTTGTAAAAGAGGAATTCGAATCCTAAGAAGAAGAAATCATCTAATAGCTAAGAAAATCAAATAAGAACAAATAACGGAGGTTTATTTCAGGTACGGTGAAGGGAATAACTTAGGATTTACTTGGAGTTAGCTTTTTTAACCTAAATTAATTAATTAGAGCGAAGGGAGATAGATTGATAAAAGAAAGGAATTAATAAATTTAATCATCTAATTGAAACATGGAAAACTCTCAAGCTCAATAACACTTAATCCATTAGAAAACTCATAATGGCTTAAACACTGGCTAATTAAACCCATTAAAACCTATCATAATTAATTTCAAAATAAATTTGAAAATCTTGTTTACAATATTATATAATTAAATAACTAGACAATTAACCAGCCCAATTAAACAATTAAGAGGATAAACCAAAATTAATAATGAAAACTCAATTAATAATTCAATTGACAATCCAAAGGTTTACAAACAAAAATTGTCTCAAGCATAAAACATTCCAAAATATTAATCCAATCAAAAAGAGATATGTCTACAATCTAAAACTAGATTGCTCTCAAGAAATACAACTCAAAATTATCTAAAACTAAATAATTTCAAGTCTTGAAATAAATTAATAAAAAGGAAAGACATTCCCTTATGTCTTCTTGTGTACGTTCTAGACTCTAACTTTCTCCATGCTCCTCCCAAGTTGTCTCCAAAGCTAGCTCAAGCTTCCATGATCATCTTCCTAACTCCATGGAGAAATGTGAGTGTGGGCTCTTAATGGAGAGCGTCCATAATTATGTGGCTGCTAGGTATTTTTTATAGGAGAATGAAAAAGCTTATGGTACAAGATTTGAATCCATTATAATTGAATTAACCTATTCAGACTAAGCCATTAGATTCTCTTTAAACTTTAAAAAATAATTATGCACCATAGAATTTCCTAATATGCTTTTTCCTGACCTGCAAGAATTAAATGAGATCGCTATCTATCATATGTTTGAAAATATTATTCAATTATAATATAGGCAATTAAAATATTAACAATTGAAGCCCAATAATCTCATAATTAATTCAAATTTATATTATTTTCTAAAATTAGCTAACAATCTGAATATTATCTAATAAATCTAAAGTAGCCTAAAATAGTCCTTACAATAAATAAATAAGGTGGGATAAAATATATTAAATTTGGGATTTATCAACTATTGTAGAAAGCTTGTCTACCCCGTAGTCTTAGGTTGGTCTAAGATTGTTGTGTATTAAGTTGATATTGCTTTGATATTTTTTTCCTTCAGCTCAGATTGCTTAACTCTGGCCACTGCAAGAAGAACAATTAGTCAACACATATTCCTAAAATTAGTCAATTAAAGTACTTGATGCCGTACTTACATCTTTGCATGTTGCCCTATTATTTCCCTCTTTATGACAAATACCACATTTTGCACTAGACCTTCTTTTTGACATCTTATCAGAAAGAGATAGAGGTAAGTCAAGATTGTGTTCACTAGTTTGTTGTGTTGGTTGAGAATTTCCAACCTTTTTCCTCCAATCTCCTTCTTCTGTTCATTTTCTCTTCTTCGGAGGTCTATCGAGCATTTTACACACAGGAGGTGAGTACATTAGTTGAAACTTATCAATTGCCCATAAATTTTTACCTCTAACAGGTTGAAACTTATGTTTGTAACCTGATATGTATGTGTCCTTGTGGTAAAACCTAGAAATTTGAGAAATGGGATCAATGTTTGCATGATATAAAGCACAAATTATGTGTTGGCACGGTATACCTGCCAAGTCCCATGCCATACATGTACATTGTTTCCTAGTAATGAACACATTATGTCTATCCTCCCCTTTCGGTTATCTAATATCCATAATCGCCATTAAAAAAAAACCTACATCCCATAAATAAGTGCTTATTTGTCTCATACAAACTTACATACCTAGGACTAAAGTTTCCCTTTCACCTTGCAACATTTCTTTCACTCGTTGCCCACTTAGTCATAAGTTTAATTCTTATCCCATCAATCATTCGAATAATAGGAAGATATATATATTCATCAATCTAAGCATTAAGACTTTCACTCAGATTATTGTCTAGTATCTATGATAAGGACCTTGAACTAAAGTATGCCCTTACCCAACATGTTGGAGGATATATGAGGATGTTCTCTACTTCTTCTTTCTTTAATTGTCCAAATGTAATTAAGTCATCTTTAAACTGTTCTTCAAATGTGCTCCATGCACAAGCAAAGAACTTCTTTTTCAACTCTGTGCCTCGGAATCGCTTACTCCAGTTAGCATACATGTGTCTCACACACAACCTATGCTCAGCTTCTAGTAGCACTTCAGACATAGCCGTGAGTAATCCCTGAACAAACATGCAGCAAGTTCATAATTGTTAACAGATAAGTAAAATAGTTGCATATTTTTTTCCCTTATATGATGATTTTATAGATGATATTTAAGCTTAATGTAATGAATTTGGGTGTAATTGATAAATAAATAACAATTTTCTTTTGACAACTACGTATAACACCGTATTAAGAACATTTTGAGAAGGCATTAAGAGAAGGTACTGTAGTAGTTCACTGTTCATGTGGAGCAATGTAGCAGACGGGGATCACTGTAGAAAATGCGGTTTTCACTGTTCATGGCACTGTAGCACCCGATTTCAAGCCTATAAATAAAGTCTTGGACATCCAAAGGAAGGAAGATGAAGGAAGAGAGAAGAAGGAGAGAGAGAGAGATATTTTTTATCTTAGAATTTATTTCATGCATATTATTACTTTTTGCATACCTCCTACATGGATGGTTATACCTCTTATATGGAAGGCCTTGGTAATCCTCTTTTATGGATGGTGTAGATTGCCACCTACATAGAAGGCTAAATTTTTTCATTTTCATGCATTTTGTAGTTGTATCTTTATGTTTTAGGCTTTAATAATTAATTTTTATGCAATGTTTATTATGTTTTCAATTTATGTTGGTTTTTTTTTAATTTCTTCATGAGCTAAATTTTTATTTTCCTAAGGTAATGATGTAGCTTACTAATTACGGATTGAATCTTAACTTATTAAATATAGTTCTAATTTTTCCTTCATGGTTGAGTTTCAACTATTGTTCTTAATGCTTTCAATTGACTGGCCACCTTTTGAATGATTTCAATATGTATGTTGAGACCGGAAGGAGATGTATGTGTATGGATCTTATAATTAAAACCATAATTTGCATATGAAATAGGAATATATTCATATGAGTTGTGTAGTCTTAATGAGTTCCATAAATATTAATGCATTATTAATTGTTTAAATTCATATAGGAATATAATGGATTAGCAATTAATCATAGAATTGCTTGACCTTGGAAGATGCTAGTAATTAAATTAGGAAAAATCGACTATCAATCATGTGGAATAAATTAGACTAGAATAGATAGGTGATTCAATCTCAAATTTGCTAAGTGAAATTTGATCCCTAAGACATTTTTCTCATATTTGTCTTCACATCAATTGCATTCACATTTAATCATTTTTATCTTGTATTCGCAATCACCAACTAATCAATCGGCTAAATAGTATTAAGATTATCGATTTTGGTACTTAGTGATCAATCCTTGTGGAAATGATACTCTACTCATTTCTATATTATTTGTTTATGACAGTATATACTTGCACTTCTTAATTAACCATCTACACATCGTAACATTAACTTGGTGGAATAAAGAAGAATTTGAAGTCCAAAAGCTTGCAAAGACAAACCAACCAACAAAATAGGGTGCAATTAAAAAACAAAGTGCAAAATTTTAATACATTTTACATATCGGACATAATTGTTAAACACTCCCCCTTTTTCTAGGTTTAATGATTTTTTCAGCCACTTAATAAACCACTTCCAGTTGAGAGTGTTTTCTTTTTAGGTTATCCATTTTCTAGGTTTAATGATCAACCTCTTTGCTCTTTTACATTTGAAATAAGTAACACTCAGCTTCAATTTATACTCCACGTCCTTCATCATATTTTTTATCTTGTATTGTGGCCTCTCTTGCACCTTCTTCTTGAAGTATATAGCCAACCACTTCACAGTTGCCTTAGAATTCTTGTACACTTGACTACAACTGTGTTCTAGGTTTGAGGTCTTCATCACCAACCCAGGATTCAACCTATCTCTGGAGGCATAGAGTACAAAATGGCAACCATTTTGACAAACTGCCCTATATTTATTGCATAGTTGTTAATTACTGCTACCAACTCTTGCTTGTTTGCATATGATGTACCGACCTCAAAAAGGGCATTCCCATTTAACCCAATACCTATACTCCCCCTTTATTTTATTATAGGCCCATTTTGGCCCAATCCATCCTTCAAATCCTCATCTTCATAACCACTCCCATCATCACCCTCATCTACTAACACCTCTTCTTACGGTCACCCTCACCTTCATTTAATAAGTCATTATCTATATTGTCGTGTATAGTATGCACTAATTCAGATTGTTCAACACCATCAACATCTATCTCAATCTCATCCTTTAATTCTTCATGTAGCCTTCTCTTCATCTCCTCCAACTCATAAATTACTCCGTCAAAATATTCGAATCTCTCAAACCAGTATGCTTCATTATCATCTCCCAAGTCCATTTCACAATATTCACCACTAGCCATCCCAACATACACTAAATTGTTCCCACCACCCAACCAACCACCTACAAGACCACCATCGAGACCACTATATCCACACGACATCATCTCCTGCAACCCCTTAATTAACTTTTTAAAAATTAATTAACCACAAACAAACAGACAAAAGGCGATTATAAAAAACACTATCGGAATTGATAAAAGCATATAAAGACACACACATCCTAATCGCACCAAGTTTCTAAACCTGTTCAAGGCAGACGAATCTTTGATTTGTCCTCTTTTATGATTCCATACGCGATTATGAGACCTTACATGCGCCCCACTCACTTTATCTCTATCACCTTCAACTTTCTGTCGAACCCTAAAGCTCTATCGCCTTTTAAGTTTTTATGTTGCCCCATCTCGTTTTTTCCCTCATTCATGTAACCCGATTTGTTTTTGGATTACCCGAGAATTATATCCATATATCATCAGTCCATTTCATCATGTTATCGCCACAAATCCACATGGCACACAAGTTTTATGCAAACATGTTATTTCAAATGCTAGCTTGTCTAATTTGACGGTAATCGCTATGTCTCTGTTAACTGAGGGCGAAATTGCTTCAATTTAAAACTTTCACGGCGATATTGAGCCACAACAAATTTATAGGGCAAAATTGGTCCTGCGAGAAAACTCTTCGGGTAAAAATGGTCTTTAATCCATTAATTTAATATAAAAAGTATATATTTATGAATAAAAAACTATTATAATTATAACGTATGCTCATACAAATTTAAATAATTTTTTTTATATAAAAAATATGATTATTAAATTATTTTGAATAAAAATATATTTTTATCATTAAAAAATATTATTATGAAATAAATTTTTAAAAAATTATATTTTTACAAATAAAATTATTATTATAAAATTTATTTAAAATAAAAATTTTCATAAAAAAATAAGATTATAATAATAAAATATGTTAATAAAAATTTTATTATAATGAAAAACATATTATTTTTATTAAATTTAAATTAATATATTTTTAAAAAATTATATTATTTTTATATTAAAAATATATTATTATGAAATTAATTTAAATTCAAAATATGTTATTATAAATAAAAAATACTATTATAGGTAAAAAATATATTATTATACAATTAATTTAAAACAAAACATATACTATTATGTTAATTATAAGTAAAAATGTTATTATGTTAATTAGATAGGATGTAAATTAATTTATATAATATATAAATAAAATTATAACAAACTATATTAAGATAGAATGGTAAATTACTATCATTCCTCTCCTTCCCTCCCGTCTTAATTTAAATAAGGAATGATTAAAAAAACCCTCACCTCCTCCCCTCACCTCATCTACCCTTTCTTTCCATCTCTTTCCCTTCAAACCAACCAGGCCATTGTCATTTTAAAATTTAAATTTAGTTTTCTTAAAATTTTAAATTTTAACTTTAAATTCATGAATGTTATTTTTACTGTTACCAATATCTTGGTAATGACATCAGTATACATTCAATATTTTCAATTGTCAAATTTGTTTGAGGAAATCTTTTAGATATGATATATATGAAAAGAAAAATACATGGCAGAAATGATATATTTTTCTATCATTATCAAAAGGTTAGAACGACTAAGCTAGCTCTTTGCAATAAGGGGTTTTTTCAGGACAAATGCCAAGTTTTAAATTGAAATGAGTTTATTTATTAATTAATCCCTTTGACAAGGAGCCAGAGAGAGGAAAACATCATCCGGGTCGTACGTAGTTGGGGCATTTTGTATCCAAACATGACTAAGAAATGCCATTATGTCGACTTCTCTGGAGCATTCACTATTCTTGCGGCAAAAGCTTGGCTTAAGATAATGGAACTGGCGATTTCTTCTCTCGGTGTGTCCGTAGATGTGATTCATTATATTACTTTGGAGGTTGTTGTGGTGATGGCGCTGGATGCAGAGACTGAACTCAGTCTGTAGGTTTTCACCATGTCCCTCTGGTATGTGCTTCTATAAGCTAGGTCGGTAGCTATTCTTCACAAATTGTTTCTGTTCATATCGTGTAGAAAAGTTCAGGGAAGTTCTTCCGATCTTGGGTGCAGGTTAGAGTAGTGTATAGGTCAAACAATATAATGAATGTGGGAATTTTTATAGGTCAAATTTGAAAATAATGAAACGGGATGAATTCGCAGAAATACCGATCTTATAACTCTGAATTACACGGACGAGCAAGAAAGGCAGGAAAAACTGTAAATATACAGGTTATTCGTAATTGACCCGGCAATATTCGGGTCAGATAGTGATGCCAAAAGAAACATAGATATAAATTCATGCCACAGAAGTATTAGATACACATGAACATTTTGATATCAATCATAGCCCCGCCCTAATATGAATAAAGCTAAATTAAACAGACGTATCAGAGAAAACATAGGTCATAGAAAAACGGAAATCCATTCCATGATGACCCAAAAGAATGAAACTAGTATGGTGCAACTGGAATGTGCATTTGATGTTCAAACTTGTCACACAGAGGGTCCGGAAGCTTAAAGTTTCTCATTCCAGTATCTTGAACTGTGACTGCATCCATATGGTTGCTTATGATACTTCTAATACGGAATCCTTTCCCCTCATTCACATTCCTCTCCCTTAAAATGTATTCATTCCCTTTGACGGAATCTTCATAATCTTCTCTGCAGTTGCGCAGATCATCCATATTAGATATAAAATAAGAAGCGATTCTCAACTTTAGACTAGGAACAACTTCAGGAACTTAATTTAATTTAGAAATCCAAAAGATTTCTACCATGAGCAGGGGATGAACAAACTATTTCAAATCTTTCAGGGATATATAAAAAGGAAATAATCGCAATACCTCATCATCAAGGACGACCAGCCTCTAAATCCAGAGGAAATAAGATGGTCAGTGGTGACATTTCGCTGGGTCCCAGGTTCTCTTGATAATAGTATTATTGGCCAGCCCGCAGATTTAAGGTTCATGTATAATCTTAAAACAAGCTTAAGCTTTGAGTTCCTTGCCTCCTTCATACATCCACTCACTCTGTAGTTGTTAAACCTGCACCAAAGGAGAGCTTTTTTTTGTCATGTTTCTATCAATAACAACTTCTTCAATATAATGAAGTGGAAATGAATTCTTGCTATAGCAGATAAGGAATGTAGAATTTGCCAACAAGATTTTCAGTTTTACCCGAAGAAACTGCATCCACTCTCTCTCTTGAAGAAACTATGTTTTGAAAAGATAAAAAGGGGATTGTTCTGACTCCTGAGGTTTAAATTTTAAAAAGTTAAACCAATTGCTGCTAATATTTTTGAGGTTACCGGTGAAACCAATTGGAAGAACGAGGATATGAAGGGAAGAGGCCGTCTATCTCGACCAACACCGCATCAAAACCATCATCTGAGGGCTTAACAAGGCTAAAGTGATCTTCAATCAGAGACATGGTTGAATCCAAATCTGCAGCGTACTGACCCCCTTTTACATATTGAATAGCAGGAGCTCTACAAACCTTAGGAAGATTGTAACCTTGCAAGTTATTAAGCTCAGCATGCAGAGCACAAATCTTGCAATAACTGTAATAATTGAGCTCAATAACTCCAGCGTGTTTACTTTGACAAGACTGCAGCATCACCGCCAATGAGATCAGCAAAGTAATTAACAAAACCCCAGCAGTGACAAGTCCGGTGATGAAGATTGTTGCAGTGAAAGATGTCATGTACAATCCTGATTCCACAATATAACGGCTCCCCATCTCTGTGATCGGAATGCAGCAGCAAGATTCGTCATCAATAACGCTATTCTAAAACAACAGTTGTAAAGATAATACAGATTGAATGATAATTGCATCAAGAGCTTCGGTACGAAATGGTCAAATGGCAATAAATTTACCTAAAAAGGCCCAATTTTATTTAGATTTCTCCAATTCCTATTTGTGGGGGCATGTTATGAAGCTATATCGGTGAACACTGACCTATGAACCGGGGATACTAGCTAAAGACGAAGCCTTTGAATACAAGTGAATCCATTAACAGCTAGCATATACTACAGATCGTAATTATACTCCTTTGTTTGGTTCATTTTATCATTTGTTCACCAGGGAGGGTATGATGGAAGAGATTTAAAAAGTGAGAAGCTTGGAATCACATAACATACCAGACCCGCTCGAGAGACTTCCTGCAGAGTATTGGCGCTCCATTTGATGGGCATAAGCAGACATGACTAAAATCCAGTTCAAGTTACTAATTCAGCTTGCTTCCACAAGTCAAGAAAGTCACCTAACAATTTTTTCATTTACATTTGGTCATCATTCATTACTTGAGTTTCAGTCTCACAAATCAACAGAATTGGCAAAATAAAACCAATCCACCCCCCCGGCCCCCCAAACACCCCCCCAAAAAAAAGAACTTGTACAAATGAATCACCACTACGAACAAAATTAGAACTTACAGATTACTGTAGCGAGCACCTACTCAAGCCCTACTCCTCACGGTCCCTGTTAATACAATAAGTCAATACTTAAACCCCTATGAATTTACGAATAATTTACTTCTCCCTCTGCCTTATTCTTTAAGCGCGACCATTCCGGTACTAGAAGGCCTATAAAATTTAATCCCAATAACATCAAATGCAAGATGAAATGAAACCAATTTCATAATATGCAAGACAGAGGTTTCGTCGACAAAGCTATGAGACCTTGAAGCATCCGAAATGGGGGATTCCCAATCCCCTGACAGAAAATCCCGAATATGTTCCGAATAAGATCAAAAGGAAAGGTATGAGAGGTTGGCGCTGGTTATTGTGTTTTCTATGTTTAAAATAGCTTCAATGGACAACCTAGGGAGGCTGGGAGGGGAAAGAGCAAACCAGAGAAAAGCATCACGTGCGTAGAAGAATTCAGCAAGAAAGTAAAGGTTTGCAAAACTGGTGGTACTAGTACGACCCAGTGGATACATTATTCTTCATTGTCTGTTACATCAGGGGCCTTCACGGGAAGCTTCCTCTGTTTTTTTCATTCTGTCTTTCCTTTGTTAGCTTGTTTTGTTCTGCTGTGCTGCCTTAATTCTCAAAATTGTTGGAGTCATGAAATACTAATAGCTGTGGCGCGAAATTCAGAGGCGCCTTAAATGGTTTTAACTTCAACGGTGGAGATTATTTATTTGATGACTAGGATGATAGATTAAAACAAAACGACATTGTTTAAGATAAGCTTCCCGCGCCGCATACGAAGAAGGCTGGGCACTACCTGAATAAACGCCATGCATCACTAGTATGACTCTCAATGAAAGCATTATTTTATTATTAAAAAAAAAAGCATACTCTTGACTTAATCACATCATATAAATATATAAAACATAAAACCTACATAAAATCACACCTTTATGATTTATAAATAACGGCTAGATTTTCTTAATTTAACACAATCTTTCTTTTATTTTCACCTCACATGCATTATTATTTTTGTGCAATTTTGTGTCTATTTATTTAATACTTCTCCACATATTTAATAAAAATTAAATATTAAGAAATTATTACACATTCAAGCGCTTGAATTGACTTGTTGAAGTCGTTCTAGCTCAACTAATGGAGGTAGAGAGATTCCCTCGTTAACTGTGGGTTTACGTTCCCATGAGTGTGGGAATGAATTGTTGGTAGCGCTAGATGTTGGTGAAGAAATTGCAAGCTGTTTTTGAAAGTATGTCTCTCGTGATCTTTAATTTCTTTTTAGAGTAAAAAAATATGGACACAATTTTTTTTTTTTTTTTTTTATCAATCACTCGCCATGATTTGCATGCTTCATAGCACTTGACATTACATAGGAAAGTTGTTATTTTTGTTAACTTGAAATTACAATTTATGCTGTTACCGCAGAATGCATGGTTTTGAAATTTGGGTCAAGATTTGAGCGCTGCTGGGTTGATGTCAAGTGCGAAGGTGCATTTGACACTCCCAGGAGGGCAAAGAAGCAACACGCAGGCAGCAGAACAGAGAGAGAGAGAGAGAGAGAGGTCAGAAACTAACAAATAGTGGGGCAAGCAGCTCCCCACCATATCTCTTTTCATATCATCCGATCGCAACCACATAAATACTCGCGATGCTCATCACGCAATTTTATCAGCCTATCTACCCAGCGTCTGACACGTGGCACTACTTATTACGTACCACTCAGCCACTTATCTACTATCCTCCTCCTCTTTGACGTTCCCATTCCCACTCGTTGCTCTGCCGCCATGGAGACGGGCATTGCTTGCTTCGCCAGAGGTACCTTCCTCCCTAGTCTTTCTTCCAAGCATTCTCCTCCGTCCGTCTCTCCCTCTTTTGGATTCACGGTATTGAACCTATCCCATTCATTCCCCCCCCCCCTTTCAACAATTCGTCAACATGTTTGTAAAAGATGTCCGTTGTGAATGACAGAGTCCGAAATCAAGCTCTTTCTTTGGGGAATCACTAAGAGTGACATCCAAATCAACCGTCAAGGTTTCAAAGCCCAGGGAGGCCTCGCTCGTGACCAGATGTGAAATTGGTGACAGCCTGGTGAGTTGAAGGCAAAACAAATTATTGGTTGCTTCCATCGTGCTATTTTCTTAATGTGTGTGATTTTAGGAAGAGTTCCTTACGAAGGCAACACCGGATAAGGGACTGATCCGGCTGCTGGTGTGCATGGGAGAAGCATTGAGGACCATTTCCTTCAAAGTCAAGACAGCTTCTTGTGGTGGAACTCAATGTGTTAATTCCTTTGGAGACGAGCAGCTTGCTGTGGATTTGCTCGCCAACCAGCTTCTTTTTGACGTAAGATTTCCACTTTTCGCCATTTATATATGATGTCTGGCTAGCTTCAGCTTTTGGATTATTTTGTTTTGTCATGTTGGAACTGCTGATCGAGGCAACCACTACTGCTTACAATTCAATATGCCCAAGTTCATATCATGTTAGAACCTGATCTAGGCAACCATTACTGGTGTAGGAAACATGAAGCTGCTTGTTTTGCCCGTGTTAATTTTAACAATGAGCTCTTCGGGTCTTAGAGTTGAACTCTTGATATCTTGAATACAATTTTATTCCAAAGATGTGCAGTGAAGCTAATTAGAATGTCCATTGTTGTATGCGCAGGCCTTAAAACACTCTCACTTCTGCAAATATGCTTGCTCAGAGGAAGTTCCCGAACTCCAGGACATGGAGGGTCCAGTTGAAGGTCTGCAATGATATAATAAACTAAGCAATTAAGATTTGGATATATGTATGTATAGTGATGGCATTATGATACGAGGTTGTCATTTTTGTGAATATGCGACTGCAGGAGGATTTAGTGTTGCATTTGACCCGTTGGATGGCTCCAGTATCGTGGACACCAATTTCACTGTGGGCACAATCTTTGGTGTGTGGCCTGGAGATAAGTTAACTGGGGTCACTGGAAGAGACCAAGCTGCTGCAGCCATGGGAATATTTGGTCCTAGAACCACATATGTCCTTGCTCTTAAGGACTACCCTGGAACACATGAATTTCTTCTGCTTGATGAAGGTTAGTTCCCTGCCTTGTATCTTCTGACAATTTAGGAAACCATCCAGTTGGAAAATTGATTCTGTAATTTCTTTGGTTTCACCATAGATGTTCAAATTAAAGCTTCAGGAAATGAATGACAATGTTCTCTGATTTGTTTATCAGGAAAATGGCAACATGTCAAGGAGACCACAGATATTGGTGAAGGAAAACTTTTCTCTCCTGGAAATTTGAGAGCCACATATGACAACCCTAAATACGATGAGGTCTACCTAGTCTTCCATTAGGAAACACGAATTTTTGTTCTAAATCTGTTGTGCTGTATAAGACATTTGGAAGTGAACACTTACGTGTCAATTTATTTGTCATCCTACAGTTGATCAACTACTATGTGAAAGAGAAATACACATTGAGATATACCGGAGGAATGGTGCCAGACGTCAACCAGGTGCTTTCTTGATTTTCTCATGAAATCCCCTTTGTCTCGAAATTAGTTTTGAGATAAATCATTGAAAGTTAACATTTACCCTGGCAGAACATGCTCTTATAGATGCCTTATTCTTATGTGCAGATTATTGTGAAAGAGAAAGGTATATTCACCAACGTGACATCTCCATCAGCCAAAGCCAAGCTGAGGCTGCTGTTTGAGGTTGCTCCTTTAGGGTTATTGATTGAGAAAGCTGGAGGTTTCAGCAGTGATGGTCATCAGTCTGTGCTAGACAAGGTCATAAGTAACCTTGATGAGAGAACTCAAGTAGCATATGGATCCAAGAACGAGATCATCCGGTTTGAAGAAACTCTCTACGGTTCATCCAGACTCAAGGGTGGTGTTCCTGTTGGAGCAGCTGCTTAAGCTGTTGAGCTGCAATCCATCGGCAATGTTCATCTGTTTTTTGTGCAGAAAGAAATATGTTTTTATCAATCTTACGGCAAGTGGCTATGACTTAGTAACAACATATTTCCAGTTTATGGTGATAACAAAGTTAAGTTGACGTTGATAAGACTGAGATCATCTCGTCAAGTTCAACGTCCATTAGGCAATTCCTTGTGAATTTTGGTTCATTTAGAATTTTAAATTCACTCTCTAAATCAAAGTCTTAATGAGAAAATTATGGATAGACAAGGTTTTCTGTGGCTCTGCGAAGGGAGCGTTATCACAGCTATCAAAGTCTTTGGAGTCACCGCAGGAACATAATATGAAATGACGTAGTAATGGGGATATGATCAATACGAGAGAGAAACCATTTTAGAAAATGAAAATTTCCTAGTCTGGCCTTGTCGCCATTTGTCCGAAAGCATAACAAGTTATCTTCTCAATTTAAGAGGACAGAGTTAGCTTTGAATCCCACGATTACTCACAAGATAAATGCTGCGCTCATAAAAAAGGGCAAGTGACTCCTAATCCTAAGTCAGCAGCGAAGATCTGATCCGATTGCCCAAAGAAATATCCTCATCGCGCATAGGTGTTAACCAAGACTTGAGAGAAACAAACATGGTATGGCTATATGCCGTGATATTATTCATTTTAATTTTCTGACTTCACCGCATCTCTGAGAAGGTTCAAGAAAAAAAGAATGAATGAATGAATTAGCCAAAAACTTGTACAAGTCACCTGATGACATGTGTATTAATCAAGAATGCTGAGAATAATCCAAGTAAATCAGAAAATGCTTGACTTTTATTACTTTCATGAGGTGCAGGATTCTGGCGTGGGAGATAGAAAATGGCATGGTTCAGTTGGAGGCATAGTCTGTGCACCTTTGGACAAAGTTTGGGGCGTGATTTCTCAGACAAAGAGACTCCCAGAGTGGATGCCGATGGTGGAAAGATGCACTGGCTTGGCCGGAGAAGAAGATGAGGCTGGCTATGTGAGGCTAGTTTCTGGCTTTATGTTCTCCCAACCTGACGGGGAGAGGTCATGGATCAAGGAGAGGTTGGTTTCCTTGGACTCTTCATCACACACCTAAGTTTACAGAATGGAAGCGAGCAATGTGGGTTTAGATGGGTCTGTAAATTCGCTAGAACTAGCTGACTATGGGTTTGGCTCTACTCTTGTTCGCTGGTCGTTTGAGTTAAACCCCTTACAAGATGCGTCTGAGGATAGCACTGTAGACTATCTGGGATTTCTCTATAAATCTTGCATTAATAGAATCGAGGGTGCCATAGAAGCTGAAACAACAAATGCTTCGCCATCATAATTTCCGATAATCATGCGCCTGTAATCTTTTTGGTATACAGACGACTGTGATGCCTTGTCTAACTTTGAAGTTGTTCATTCTCAGTTGACTTAAATCCTATGATCAAACTAGTTAATTCGATTCTGAGAATGCCAAGAAATTAGTCAAATGCCCGTTACCTTCAAAATCTTCGACATAATTTCCCTCTCTCTGCATGCCAAATCCGTTTTGCAAACCCAAGATGGAACATCTTATAAAAAAAAGGGGAAGAAATTCCATCGTCAACAATTGACAACTGTAGAAAGTAATTCTACTCTATTAGTTCGTTTGGATTAGCTTATGGAAGCTCCATAAGTGCTTATAAATCGTGATTCACAGAATACGAAGTAACTTTTACGGTTTACGAAGTAAATATGTGGAGGAGATTTATCTCGATTTACGTAAATCGAGCTTATAAAATAAGTTAAGCCCAGGCAAACATGCTATATAATAATATACAACTCCTCCGATCATATTTTAGCAGTTTAAACTTATTTTTGTATTCTTTTAACCCTTCACATCATATTTTTGCAATTTAAACTTATTTTTTATATTTTCTTAATGTAAAATTATAATAATATTTCCATAAAATGTTAAATTTAGACCATTAAAATTTTAACTTAATCCTTATTTTGCATTGCTAATAAAGTGGACCCTACCACTGTTTTTTTGTATTTTTTAAGTTAACACTTACAATGGCTTGTTGAAAAGAAAGAGATTTGTGAGGCCGTGTTAGATCTTTCTGAGTCTTGAGTTTGAGTCCTACAGTTGAGAGGCTAACCACAAATATTAAATCAGGTAGGTAACGGTGATAATATATATAAAAAAAAAAAGAATGGAAGAGATTTTTTTTTGGGGGGGGGGGGAGCTTTGCATTCGAAACGCCAAAGTTTTGTAAAACTCGGGCTAATGAAGTGATTTAAAATAGAGATAAAACATCATCGTCCAATAGACATTTTTTTTAGGGTGGGTTGAGAGGTTTTTTTTTTTTTCTTTTGGTACAAGGGTTGAGAGGTTTAAAGCATCCAATCAAGATAATGAAGTGGATTAGCCTACAGACAGAGTCCAACTATAAATAATAATGTTATAATAAAACTCTAGAAAGTTCGCCACAATCCGGCTTTGTACTTTATCTGGAAGAGAGGTAAAATGCTTCAGAAATACATGCATATATACAAAAAGAAAGAGAAATCAAGAATGTATTGTGGGAAAGAAATGGGGATTTGCAGGTGAGCAGTATGTTTCTAGTCTCAACTATCACACAAAGGTTTCTGTCATATGATGATAGCAGAAATAATTAGCATCGATAGAGACAAATGCCTGCCACCTTGTGTAGCATGCAAGAAAACTTGGTAATGCCATTCTGTATTCACCTAACTTTTGTAAAACGACATGGCCTCCAAGATTCTTAATTCGTTATTTATAATTGAGGTGGTGAGTCACATGGTAGCATTCCACACACATACAAGAGAGAGAATGGAGCCACGTCTTCTGGCATTAATGTTTCTGGTGGCTCTCCCTTTTCCCGCTTTTGCTCAGTCTTTGGTTCGTCACTACAAGTTTAATGTAAGTGCATTTCGCCCTGTAACTTTAGTGCAAGTAAAATTCCTATCTCTGCTTTCATAAGAAGAGCTGGCATGCAACAAACATCAAATGGCAATGCGGTATTCATAAAAGATCTCCGTTACTCACAATAGTATAATAAACTTGCTCTGCATTTAAAGGACACCGAAGCAGAGTAAAACAAACATATTCATTGTACAGGTGGTCTTAAAGAACGCAACAAAACTTTGCTCCTCAAAATCAGTTGTCACCGTCAATGGAAAGTTCCCGGGTCCAACTCTCTATGCCAGAGAGGGTGACAATGTAATTGTTACGGTCACCAACCACGTTGCATACAACGTTACAATCCACTGGTGAGAACCACTACTGATAATAAAATTACAGAAGCAATAATATTAACAATAACGATAGGACTCCATTACATTTCGTACTCATGGCAGGCATGGAGTCAGACAGTTGCGAACTGGTTGGTCTGATGGACCCGCATATATCACGCAATGCCCGATCCAGCCAGGGCAGGGCTTTATCTACAACTTCACCATCATAGGGCAAAGAGGCACCCTCTTGTGGCATTCACATGTCACTTGGCTAAGAGCCACCGTGCATGGTGCCATTGTCATTTTACCTAGGCGAGGCATTCCTTATCCGTTTCCTAAACCGCACAAAGAAAAGGTCCTTATTCTAGGTCAGTCTTAAGGTTACAAGTAGAGTTTTCCATGAACATTTCTGGGTTTTGATGGTTTTGTTCATACACATGAATGGCACTAAGTTTGATGTGTTGAGTTCAGGTGAATGGTGGAAAGCAGACGTTGAAGCTGTGCTCAATCAGTCAACAGTATCTGGCCTGCCACCGAACATATCAGATGCTCACACTATCAATGGCCTTCCGGGACCAGTCCCCGGTTGCACTTCTCAGGGTACATATATACAATACAGAGAGGGCATTTTATAAACTGAAAATTGAATGTTGTTTCTTCCCAAAAAGTAAAAAAAAAAAATTGTGTTTTCTAATATCCAAACTGGGTCTTAAAATTAAATAAACTATTTGGTGGAGATGGGGGCCTGTACTAGTTTGGAGCTTATGTGAACCTTATGCAGGGGGATACACTTTGCATGTTGAGAGGGGCAAGACATATCTTCTTAGAATTGTGAATGCAGCTGTGAACGATGAACTCTTCTTCAAAATTGCTGGGCACAATCTGACTATCGTGGAAGCAGATGCCTCTTACGTTAAGCCGTTTGAGACGGACACAATATTTATTAGCCCAGGTCAAACGACGAATGCCCTCTTAACTGCAAATCAAGGCATTGGCAAGTACTTAATTGCACTCACTCCTTTCATGGACGCCCCTGTAGTCTTTGACAACATAACCGCATTTGCTACACTTCGGTACGAAGGCACGTCTCCTTATCTCAAAACTGTTCTGACCAGCATTCCTCCTCTGAACGCAACCCCAGTTTCCACCCAGTTCATCGATTCTCTCAGAAGCCTTGATTCAAACAACTACCCTGCAAGAGTTCCGGTGACCATAGACCACAGTCTTTTCTTCACAATATCAGTTGGCGTAAACCCATGCGATACATGCGTCAACGGGACCAAGCTTGTATCTGCAATCAATAATATCACCTTTGTGCAGCCAACCGTAGCCCTTCTCCAAGCGCATTACTACAACCAAAAAGGGGTTTACATGGATGATTTTCCCGCAAACCCGCCCGTAGCTTTCAACTACACCGGTACTCAACCGACTAACATCCAGACCAATAGCGGCACGAAAGTATACAGATTGAATTTCAATTCAACAGTCCAAATCATTCTCCAGGGCACTGCAATGGTAGCTCCAGAAAGCCATCCTCTTCATTTACATGGGTTCAATTTCTTTGTTGTTGGGAGTGGATTAGGGAATTTTGATCCACAGAATGATCCAAAAAGCTTTAATCTTGTTGATCCGGTGGAAAGAAACACTGTGGGGGTACCGAACGGTGGATGGACTGCAATCAGATTCAGGGCAGACAACCCAGGTAGCTACAAATATATATATCTTTACCGAATTTGTAATCAAGAATAGTGTAACTAGTTCATCAGAAGAATTTGATTCTATTATGTTGTGGCAGGTGTCTGGTTTATACATTGCCATTTGGAAGTACACACAACCTGGGGACTTAAGATGGCTTTCATGGTGGAAGATGGAAAAGGCCTCAATGAGTCTTTGCTTCCACCTCCCAAAGACCTTCCAAAGTGCTAGGGCGCGTCTGATGCAGAGTCGTAAACGTCTGTATGCTGCACTAGCACCTAGATTGTCTGAAAAATTGTAAAGTTGCAAATGCTTGAATATTTTAAAAAAGGAGACCAAATTTTATTAAAAATTATTAAAGTTGAGATTAATTTATGGTACCGTATATAATTATTAAGTGCATAATTACAGTAACTCCAAATTATAAATTTAAATTATTTATGTACTCTTGTTTCAAAAATTAGAATGTTGTAATCAAAGTTTTCAGAAATCCAGTCCGGGTTAGTGTTTAAATTAGGGTAAGAGACGACTCAGTGTCAACTCAGTCCAGTTAAGGGAGTCACCAAGTTACTATTAGAAATTATTGACGTTGAGATTAATTTACAATACCATATATAATTATTAAGTGCATAATCTAAGTAACTCTAAATTATAAATTTAAATTATTTCTTTTAACTTGTTTCAAAAATCAGAATGTTGTGATCAAAGTTTTCTGAAACCGGTCCTTTGGCGCAGTTGGTTGGGCATAAGGCACTTATACTGCCTTCCGGGATTCGATCTGGTCAGCACCCATTAGGGTGCACTATGCAACAAAAAAAAAAAAAAAAAAAAGTTTTCTGAAACCGAATCCGAGTTAGTGTTTAGACCAGGGTTAAAGACGACTTAAAGTCAATCCAGCCAGTCCAATTGAGAAAGTTACCAATTTTAACCAGAGGAGTTGAAGGCATCAAAAAGTAAGCTCCGCGCCAGGAAGGGGTCGAACCTTCGACCTTCTGCTTAGGAAACAGACGCTCTATCCACTGAGCTACAGGCGCTGAATTTGGAGGTGATCAACGTTGTATATATTTCTCCACATTGAAGAAAGGTAAGGTGGGCCAAAAAGCCCAAAGTCGTGAACTGAAAATTCAATGACAAAATCATAAATAATAGAACAAGTCGAATCAAATTTCAAGTGAGTCAACTTAGCAAGCAAGCTCTTGAATCTGAAAGAAGAGTTTTTAGTCGAATGTATACGTGTTTCAATGCCTCCAAGGTAATAACATATTTTTTTTTTTAGTTTTAGATTTGTTGTTTAATTATGTTTGAGATGAAAAAATGTGTACTCTAAGTTGTTTTTAGATATGATTCTTTAATAATGCATACAAAAATGTTAAAATACAAGTTTTGTTTGTTCTTAGATTGGTTGGAGGGCCGGATCTAGGTCTATTATTAAGCTTGATGGGACTTTCTTTAAGAGAAATGATAGAGGGAAAATGCTTACAGCAACTAGAATCGATACCGATGATTCACTTTATCCATTAACGTTTGGGATAACCTAAAAAACACACTCTCAATTGGAAAGTGGTTTATTAAGTGGCTGAAAAAATCATTAAACCTAGAAAAGGGGGAGCGTTTAACAATTATGTATGTTATGCAAAAGGTATTAAAATTTTGCACTTTGTTCTTTAATTGCACCCTATTTTGTTGGTTGGTTTGTCTTTGTAAGCTTTTGGACTTCAAATTCTTCTTTATTCCACCAAGTTAACAATTACGAGCTTGCTGCATGTTTGTTCAGGGATTACTCACAGCTATGTCTGAATTGCTACTAGAAGCTGAGCATAGGTTGTGTGTGAGACACATCTATGCTAACTAGACTAAGCGATTATGAGGCACAAAGTTGAAAAAGAAGTCCTTTGCTTGTGCATGGAGCACATTTGAAGAACAATTTAAAGATAACTTGATTGCATTTGGACAATTAAAGAAAGAAGCAGTAAAGAACATCCTCACATATCCTCCAACATGTTGGGTAAGAGCATACTTTAGTTTAAGGTCCTTATCATAGATACTAGACAATAATATGAGTGAAAGTCTTAATGCTTAGATTGATGAATATAGATATCTTCCTATTATTCGAATGATTGATGGGATAAGAATTAAACTTATGACTAAGTGGGCAATGAGTGAAAGAAATGTTGCAAAGTGGAAGGGAAACTTTAGTCCTAAGTATGTAAGTTTGTATGAGACAAATAAGCACTTATTCATGGGATGTAGGTTTTTTTTTTTTAATGGTGATGATGGATATGAGATAACCGAAAGGGGAGGATAGACATAATTTTTTCATTACTAGAAAACAATGTATGTGTAGGGCATGGGACTTGACAAGTATACCGTGCCAACACAACTTTAAATCATACAAACATTGATCCCATTTCTCAAATTTTTAGGTTTTACCACAAGAACACATACATATCAAGTTATAGACATAAGTTTCAACCCGTTCGTGGTAAAAATTTATGGGCAATTGATAAGTTTTAACCAATGTACCCACCTCCTGTGTGTAAAATGCCCGATAGACCTCCAAAGAAGAGAAAACAGAGAAACAAAGGAGATTGGAGAAAAAAGGTTGGAAATTCTCAACCAACGCAACAAACTGGTGAACACAATCTTGACTTATCTCTATCTCTTCCTGATAAGATGTCAAAAAAAGGGTCTGGTGCAAAATGTAGTATTTGTCATAAAGAGGGAAATAATAGGGCAACGTGTAAAGATGTAAGTATGGCATCTAGTACTTTAATTGACTAATTTCAGGATTATGTGTTGACTAATTGTTCTTCTTGCAATGGCCAGAGTCAAGCAATTTGAACCAAAGGAAAAAAATATCAAAGCAATATCAACCTAATACACAACAATCTTAGACCAACCTAAGACTACGGGGTGGAAGAGCTTTCTATAAGAGTTGATAAATCTCAAATTTAATATATTTTATCTCACCTTATTCATTTATTGTGAGGACTATTTTAGAATAATTTAGATTTATTAGATAATATTCAGATTGTTAGCTAATTTTAGGAAATAATATAAATTTGAATTAAGTATGAGATTATTGGGCTTCAATTGTTAATATTTTAATTTCCTATCTTGTGATAAAATAATATTTCTAAATATATGATAGATTACGATCTCATTTAATTCTTGAGATCAAGAAAAAACATATTAGAAAATCCTATGGTGCAGAATTATTTTTTAAAGTTTAAAGAGAATCTAATGGCTTAGTTTGAATAGGCCAATTCAATTCTAATGGATTCAAATCTTGTACCATAAACTTTTTTATTCTCCGATAAAAAATACCTAGCAGCCACATAATTATGGATGCTCTCCATTAAGAGCCCGCACCTACACTTCTCTATGGAGTTAGGAAGATAATCATGGAAGCCTGAGCTAGCTTTGGAGACAACTTGAGAGGAGCATGGAGGAAGCTGGAGTCTAGGACTTACATATGAAGACCACAAGGGAGTGCCTTTCTTTTTTATTAATTTATTTCAAGACTTGAGATTATTTAGTTTTAGATAATTTTGAGTTATATTTCTTGAGAGCAATCTAGTTTTAGATTGTAGACATATATCTTTTTGGATTTGATTGATATTTTAGAATGTTTTGTACTTGAGACATTTACTGAAATTTTTGTTTGCAAACTTTTGGATTGTCAATTGAATTATTAATTGAGTTTTCATTATTAATTTAATTATTAATTTGAGTTTATCCTCTTGATTGCTTAATTGGGCTGGTTAATTGTCTAGTTGTTTAATTAGATAATTGTAAACAAGATTTTCAAAATTATTTTGAAATTAATTATGATCGGTTTTAATGGGTTTAATTAGCCAGCGTTTAAGCCATTATGAGTTTTCTAATGAATTAAGTGTTATTGAGCTTGAGGGTTCTCCATGTTTCAATTAGATGATTAAATTTATTAATTCCTCTTTTTTATCAATCTCCCTTCGATCTAATTAATTAATTTAGGCTAAAAAAGTTAATTCCATGTAAATTCTAAGTTGTTCCCTTCATCGTACATGAAGTAAACCTTCGTTATATTTTTTTATTTGATTTTCTTAGCTATTAGTTGATTTCTTCTTTTTAGGATTTTAATTCCCCCTTTTACAAAACCCCCCAAAAATTGCATTTACATTCATTTAGGTTAGTTTCATTCTCATATAGGTTTTAGAGTCATTTGCATTTTGCAATTAGGTAGTAGAGTCTTACATTTTAGTTTAGGTCCATTATCAACTAAATTCAATCCTATGGAAAAACCCACATATTACTTCTTGAGAGAATTACCTAGATTGCCACTGTATTACATTATTAGTTTATCTTAGTCTAATTAATTGTTTTAACGACAATAGCAACATCAATTTTGGCGTCGTTGCCAGAGAGCAATGGTTAGATGTTAGGTTTGAGTTTTCTTAGTAATTCATTAGATAGTTGTTTACTGCATAACTTAATCTTATCTTAAAAAATTTTGTTTCTACTTGATCCTATAATGGCTTGAAATGATTCATCTTATAAAAAATTTTCTTACTCTTCTTTTCCTTATCATAATGACTATGGTGTTGTGCATATTTATGACCCATACTCGAAAATATATAATTTTAGATGTCATGATTATTTAAATTTGGATATGTCAATAAAAAATTTTCTTAATTTAAAATAATTTTAGATGTCATAATCACTCAAATTTTGGATACATCAATCACTCAAAAATATATAATTTAAAATAATTTTCTTAACATTTCTAAAAATTTCAACTCTATCTTATCTTATACTTAGAATAAGAGGGAATACATATTATAGGCCGGGTGCAGCACAAATTGTCCGCTAATTCGGAAGTACTGAAAATGAATTGGGTAAGGAGATTTGTTTTGGATGGTCCAGAAAAGAGAAAACACTCGTTACATTTTTTTTGTTTTGTTTTTTTTTTATTCACAAAATTGAGCACCTAGCGGGGACAAGGAACCAAAAGAAGCGTTTCTGGACTACGCCACAAGCTTATTACAAGACACTAACAAAAATAATGTCTAGGAATTGCAGATAAAAAAAAGAGGGCAGGAGCCTCTCCGCCTTCAGAAAGAAGTCTTAAAAAAGGGAAAGAAAGGAAGCGACTTACAGAGCAATGTGGTATATATACAAACTAAGTCTAGGCGTTAACGAATGCAGCAGGATCCAAGGGCCTCACAGTATCCGGAAAGTCTGATCTGTGTCCGGCGAGAGAGTAATAGGCAAGAATATGGGCTGGATGCTCCACCAAGGCAAGATCGCCTGCATGATTATGAACATTGACTCGCCTGGAAGGAATGAGCTCAATATTCCAAAATGGGCGAGCCATGGCTAAAAGATCTCGCCCCGACGCAGATACTCCATAGCCCTGCACCCACAGATACCTGAGGGAAGTGAGGCGGGTGGCGGTAACGGCCAGAGCATGCTCACTGAAGAAGGCGCAGCCCCTCATTTCCAGTTTCTGAAGGCTGGGGCAGCCCCTTGAAAATTCCAACAGCCCTGCATCTGACTCCCCCACGTACCCCAGCAGTATCCATCTCACATTTTGGCTGTATTGCCCGATGTATCCCAGCCCCACATCCGTCAATCCCCCAGGTCTCAGATACAGCGCAAATCTCCTAAGCTTGTCACACCCCATCAGCAACGCCCTCACTCCGTTGTCCAGTGGCAAGTCCGTTATTCTCTCTTCCCTGTCCAACAGCACTAGTCTGAAATCGCACATGTTTTTCAGGTGTGCCCCTATTTGCTCCAGCGCTGCATTTGTGATATCTGATACATACACTGCCAGATATTCTAGTTCTGGACATCCCTGCGACAGAGCAATTAATCCTCTCTGAGAAACAACCCCTTCTTCATCCTCCATCCCTTGATCATCATCGCCTCGTTCAATCCTCAGCCTTTTTAGCTTCTTGCAGTACTGAGCAAGAACTTCTAATCCTCTGTCTCCGATTACATTCCTCGACTGTCCATCAGGGGAAAAAACTAGTTGAAGTGATCTGTTGTCCCTCAATGATTTCATCCATTTCAATCATTATAACATCTTAAAACTTTTCAGGTTTCCTCTTGTCTATAATTAGGGATCCTCGAATCAATATATGCAGCCATGATTATTATTCTGGATTCCCAAGACACAGATGCATGCATATGCATCCTTGCATGTGTGTGTGTAAAAAATTTATCAATGGACGGGTGAAAGCAAATGTTGAAGTAAAGCAAGAGAGGTTAGAAGACAACAAAAACGAAGATTGTAACATTCATTGCAATGATCTGAAATAAGCAACTTGAATAGAGAAACATCTCTAGGAACTGACCTCAAGGATTTCCAAGTTTGGGCACCTTCGGATTAGCATACAATGATCTTCTGTATCCAGCATCGCATAGAGGAGATCCAACTTTTTGAGCAGGGATGCAAAGGGGAAAACAATCGGCATTTCATTCTTTCCTATATAGGTTAAACCCAAACGATTTAACTTCGCAGGTAATGATACAGTGGAGTACTTGTCCGGATGCTCATTGTAAGAACCTCCGCAGAATTCTTCTAGAGCAGTTGCGTGTCGAAAGAAGTTTATGAGATCCAAGATTTCACAATCAGTGATTTTCACAGAGGCTAAATTAGGGCAATTTTTAGCTATAAGTTCAAGGTCTTGAATCTTGACATTCGCAATATCTGTCAAGTAAAAATTTAGAGCCTCAAGAACTGTATTATTCGTCGCAAGCTGATGTAGCCATTCACCATCACGTTCAATGATTGTGCTCTCCTCCAAAAACAAAACTTTTAAAGCCCTACGCAATGGGAAAAACAAGTTTCAACAAGAGTCATGCTCATCCATAGCAGGCATAAAATCAGATAAGAATGGGCTCAGGCTGACAAACTGAAAACATTCTTATACACAATTAACAAAATAGGGTCAGAAGCTTATGTCCAAATGCAGTAAGATGTCATCTTAGTTGTGTCCGTGATCATGGAAAGAGCCAAGGAAACTAAATGAGGCTATAGATGATAGCATATGGATTCAGTGACAATAGCAGTAACACATTGTCCCTAAGCCTTAGAACTTTACCATTTTCTCATACAAGATATACAAAATAAAGATGAATGATTTTCATAAAAAAGAAATAGCACACAAGCGGAACAATGTAAGCAGTAATTTTCAGAAAGAAAATAAATTTTGCTGGGATTCGAAGAAAACACAGCTAATAACACTAAAAAGCAGCTGCTATCAACCAATGGTAACGAGAGAATTGGAAGAAAAAACATCAGAGATAATAAGTTGAATGTATTAATTAAACCAGTTTAAGGTAATAAATAGAGGTCATCCATACCAAAGATATGAAAGATCAGATCCTACATTTAAAGTTTTAAGAAATAAACAAGGGGTAGCCAATTCACGTCATGTGGTCAGAATTAGACTGCAGCAAGTTTCTGTGAAGTATAGTTAGAAGATACTTAAATTTCAGAGCAAACGGAATGAGATGAGCTTGAATCTTTCATGCAACATATAGTTAGAGATCCAAAAGTACCAAAAAAATAATAATAACATTGCCAAACGATCTCCTACGTCTCTTCCAAGACTTTAACAAGGTTTTTACTCCACAAACTAAGTTTTCCCCCTGACCATCCATGGAAGATTAATTTAGTAAACAAAGCATTGCCTTGGTTTGTCCAGTGCATGAAAGAATTGATGTCCTTAACAATAATAGCTTCCATAATAATGTCCCAGACATATAAGCCAAAATGAGCCAATTAAGATTCAGTGTAAGTTTCAGATAAACCTACTTTGCTGACAAATCATCGTACATCAGATGATAACTGGTGGAAACAGAAAGTAAAACTAAATTAGAAAATGCATTGTCCTCAACAACAGATGATTTGGCAAAAACGGCTTATTCTTAGGGAATGTAGGCTTCCAACCACACAATTCAAACCGTAACATAATAGCAACAAAAAGGGTTTGCAAAGCAAACAAGAACACCTGGCATTGCTCACAACAGCCTCTAAATGTACTTCACGATATTTGGAACCAAGAGACAAAGGTTGTGAAAATGCAGTCCAACTGCATGAAAATCATATTACACAATCAAAGATATCAACGAAAGGATATCCATTAAGAGAGAAAAAGTACTCGAACTCTCAAACTACTACAATCACGAGTGAGATTTTGATACATGCTCAACCGGATATGCACCAACTGCTTCCTCCTCTAACTGTAGAACCAGGTAAGTTACCTAGCTCACAGGTTAATTTATATTAAGCACAAAAGTCGCAAACTCATCCAGATGGGCAAGGCAACCAATCATGATTTTATAGTTGAACTCGAAAGTTGGAATTGATTAACTTCAATTAACTCACTAAATTTAAGCAAATGAGAAAGAAAATCCTATAAATTTCAATTATCCGAACTATATGAAAACGACTAAGTCAAAATTACCTGCAAGACCGGCCAATATGGAAAAGACCATCCGTGGAAAACCCAGAACACTTGTCGAGTTTGAGAGCTTGCAGGACATGTCCCCGAGATCGAGCGAGAAGCTCAAGATCCGTGTCCTTCACAATCATGCGCCGAAAGTGGAGGGACTTCAAGCAATCGAAATATTCAGCAATCTCCCTCACCCAAGGTGTCACGTAGCCTCCCCAATCCTCCGGTATCAAATTGAACATCGCCGCTCTCGGCTTCCCTTTCAGCTTCAGAGACTCCAGGTGCGGAAATCTCCGCCGGAGCCGGTCCGGGGTTGTCGTGTAGCACAGAGCAATTGTAACGTGCTTCCGCGTCAACGAATCAAGCTCGTACCATCGCCGGCAAACTTGAGAAACCGCATCCCGGTCTTTGGGGTCGTGAATATAAGGCATAACACAGTCGAGCACTACATCGGACAATCGAGCACACATTCTGCTCCCGTTTCGATCCCCCTTATCCATAGAAAGATTTGTAATTGTACAAAAGAATGAAGAAAAAGCTTGGAAGGGCCAACAATTTCACACCCAGAGCTGAAGAAAGTGGGTTTCTGGATTGAATTAAAAGAAATAATTCAAAGATCTAAACCTGAGGATGAAGATCGGTTCCGAAGCTTCAAAATTCCACTATCACAAGTAGCTCTAGGAAACAACTAAAATGAAAGATCACGTAAAAACCAGAATAGACGCAAATAGTTCAGTATATCGAAAAGCAACAGAACCGGACCATCGCACTTTCAACCAGGGACAGCACACCAACCATAGCGCCGCAAATTCGAAATACGTGGAAGGCGCAAAAGGGTTCTGGCAGGAAAGAGGACAGAGAAGAAAGTTGAGCTTAATTAACGATGAAGTTGAGGAGTATCAAGCAGCGAGTTTTGCTGCAAAAGTTGAATCGCAGACCCGACCAATAGGAGGGGAAGGGAGCAGCGGGTTACTGCTGCAAAAGTTGAAGCCGAACGCATCGTGGGAAGAGGCAATTGACGGTTAAGATTGAAGGAATCAGGGAGAATCGGACGGCAAGAGTGAGAACAGTTTGAGAGAAAGGATTGGACCAGACCATAAGCGGGGGTATATGAATCACAAATAAAAATAAGAGAGGGGCAGAGGCTTGACCGTTTTGTTGAGGAACAAAAGACGACTGATGGTGGAGCGAGCACTGGACAAAGACACAAAACTCGCCCTCTGCTTTACCAATAATCAATCTAATGAATCTATCAGTATTGTTTCGTTGGTCAAAGGTTTTCTGGTCAAAATAAAAATCTATCAATATATTTTTAATTTTGTATTATAATATGATGATGATTTGATCCCGACTCGTTTGAGCTATAATCATGCCTTATCAACCTGCCAATATATCGTCTAAATGTAAGACAAGCGAGTGCGGTTTATTTAATTACCAATTATAATTATTTATGTGATTGTCAACTTACGTTTTCTCTTGAATAAATTGATCTAGTTTCTTAAAATTCAAACAATTTTGAAAAATTAATTCGATGTAAGAAAAGTGTTCTAAATTTGTATGACGGAAGTTTGCTGAAATATTTCTGTCTGCGGGTATATACTAGTCATGAACACAACCGGAAGCCTTTTCTATAGCTGTGTGTGTTTAATTTATCACGTCGTCTTAGTTATGAAGCAAGGCATAAGTTTCAAAGTCTCTGTCTATCTTGTAAGTATATTCTTCTTAGTGGAATAAATTTTAGAGCTTGTTATAAATAACATGTTGATGTTGACTCCCATTCCAATATTGGAATTTAGCACCTCCGAATCTATACTTGTTTTTAGTGTATCAAAAAACAAAGCTATACTTATTTATAGTGAATTATTCTACAATACAAACATAAATGACTGGTGTTGCAAGTAAACTAGAAGTCTGAATCACATTATCAAGTTCTATCCATATTACTATTACTAGCTTATTACTATTATTATAACACCCTCACCTTTTTTTTATAAGAAATGTTTAACTGAATTTTATGATTGGAAGTGTCGGTTAAAGATCATAAATGTGTCAAAATTATAACTTTTTTTTTTACTAAATTACCCTTATTTATGATGACATAGGACATAAGAGAAAGAATAAAGAAATTATTATAATAAAAATGATTATAGAAGAAAGGGAATGATAAAATAAATATGGTAGAAGTAAACAATACATCTTTAGAGGTTATAAATATTTATTATATTGACATTAAATAGAAGTAATTAAACAAAGACAAAATAAGAAAATAAGAAGTAAAAATATAAAACATTCTTTAAATGTTTCTTATAAAAAAAACAAGTTATGTGTAACAGTTGTTTTTTATAAAAAATAACCGGCAAGTAGGTTATTATCATTTCTACTATTACAAGTTATTGTTATTATTACTATTGGGGTCTCTTTCCATTAATTTTATTGTATGAGTTTCCTACCAACTAAAACAGGTAGTTAGAGTGATAATTTGAGTTGATGCAAGTTATATTTCAAATAAACAAAAGGGAATTTAAATAGTATCCTCGTCGTTTTTATCTGTTTTTAATTCTTGATCCCATCCTTACCATTGAAAAGAGAAAAAAAAAAGAATGGTTTTAATTTAATATTTTATAAAATTATAACTTTTAATTTTTAATTGTTTGAATTTATTTTTGTATGTAATATTATAATCATAATTTTATGATATATTAAATATTCACTGTATGTCTTTTAATCTAACTAACGATGAGAATAAATGAGATGATTAAAAACAAAAAAACAAAAGATCAGAGAATGAAGGGGGCTGAGGACTGAGAAGCAACGCGGGGTTGCTTTCGAAGAGAAAGAGAAAGGCAGGCAATGGCACGGAGGTTTACTTTATTTGACTTCCAAAGCATAAAGGTACCTGTGAAGTTAGTGTGATGCCACATTTGTCAAAGTATATATATTGAAAGTGTATCTTTCTGTGGCAAAAAAGAAATTGTATCTTTCAGTTGAGGCAAAGCAAGCATAACGATTAGACCTAATTACTTACTAGCCCTTCATTATGAATCCCCCCAAATTCAGTCCCATGTTTCTCCACTCTATTTTAGTCCTAACCAAAACATTTTACTCTCTCTTTTTTTTCATCCTCAGAGTTTATACTTGGGAAAATAAATAATTAATCTTCTGATCATTAATATAAGACATATTTACCTAATTTGATTAGATTAATGAAGTTAGTTGAGTTAGTTAATATGACATGTATTTTCTAAAACACCCTAGTCATCTTTCTTAATTCATTATTTCATCTCCTCCTTGATTATTGTTGAGAGGGAATTATTAAGGGCATATAAAAAAAAAGTTGACAAATATGAAAATTATGTCTTATATATATAAGATCAAGATCAACTCTTCAAATATATATTATATTAAGCACTGGAGGGAGTATAACAAAGTACTCTATTATATAGACTACTGATATTTTTTTTAAAAAGGTCTTATTTATTGATCAAGATTTGAATCAATTTTTATTATATATATCAAAACAAAGTTTAATTAGAATAAGGGTCTTTATTAAATATATTAATATTTATATTACGAAAAATTAATCTTTTGGTCCTTCAACTTTTGACTCGTTTATGACTTAGACCTTTAATTTTTCATTTTTTAATATTATTGTCCTTGCTATCTACAATTCATCCTGAGGCATCCTACATGAAAAGAGTGGGCAATAAAATTGCTTCCAATACACTACATGGCAAGAGTGGGCAATAAAATTGCTTCCAATACACGTAAGCAAAGAAATAAGGGATCTGGAGATTCACAAGGAGATTCAAATGGCCGGAAAATGCCAAAATGGATCAGGTGAAGGCTTCCATGGTGAATGGTGTTCTCATTGTCACTACTCCAAAAGAAGAGGTCAAGAAGCCCGATGTGAAGATTATTCATATTTCTTGTTAGAAAGAATAAATGCATTTTTTGGTTTTTTGTGTTGGCATTCGTCAACACGATATTTGTGTTAGCATAAAAAGGTCAATGTTTGTTTATTTTATTTTTTTTGCCATAAAAGGAAACTAATAATATTAAAGGTATATACAGTACAATGTCTCATAACTAGAAATTAAACAAACCAAAACAAGCAGAGAAAAAGAGCAACCACATATACCTACATATCTAGCTAACATTTTAGAGAAACAAGACAATACAAGACTTATGTTACAACAATAAAATAAATATAAAGCCAAATTTTCTGCCGCACCATACACCAGATAGACCTGCATTAGAACCGGAGGTCGAAATACTCGAACTACAGGGCAAGACCCTTCCAATGAAGCTTTGACAATCCACCTGGCTGTCAAATCTGCTTTCATGGGAACACACCTGCAAGAAGGGTTTCTAACTAGGTTCCTTAGGAATAAAAGGTACACAAGGAGAACATTTACCATAATATCAAAGAACGCACAATCTAATAGACAATACGTTAATGAAATACTACCCCAACCTAAAGGTGAGCGGTAAAGCCATATACACTGAACTGACACATGTCTACCCTGACAATGAACAATGTTAAGCAACATACTAAATAGCACATAGAGACATATTAAACAACCTCAAACTAATAATTATAAATTGTCTATCAATTGCACATTCTAAGGTAATTTTATCAGTAAAAAACTTTCCCACTCCACCACATACCAATATCCTTGACCAAGCATAACCATTTTTTGGAGTGCTGCCAAAATCCATGTTTTTGTAGCTTGAATCAATCATTCGTACTCTCTCCCATCTAAAAGCCTTACACACCAATTCTATTAGGACAGAGGCAGCCTGGACGGGACCTTGGTTTATGTATCCCTCTACCCAGTAGAGAAAAATAACGAAGTACCAACTCAAGATCGAATAATCGAATTATTAGTATCTTTGAACGCATCCATGACTTTGCCTTTAGATTGCTAAGAACATTTACACCACCCTAAGTTCCAACCTCTATCGTCGTCACCCTTTCACTAAGTAGAAGAGAGATCCACCTTTTCGTTCTATTTTTCAGCTGCGAAGGCCATGGGGGAACCCATCGGAGATCATTATCAGAGGGTCTCCCAGAGGATTGTGGCCTAAACGCTTTCTCGCAACCCTCCACCCTACTTCCCCCCTCACCGCTACCACCGGATGCACTCCTAGCCATCACCTCTACCGGCCTCAACATAAGGAGGCTACTAAAGGACTCCAGCATAAGGGGAGAGAGAGCCTTACAGGGAGAGGGACGAAACCGACCCCCTAGCAGAATCATCTGCAACGGGATGAAGACCCCGCCCTCTTGAAGGAACGAAACCCTAGTAGAGGGAAAAACTCGCACCGACGGAAAACCTTCTTGTCGCCTTAAAAATTATATTGGAGTTACTACTTTGGGTCAATGTTTGTTTAATAGGTTATTTTTCTTTCTAGTAATTATAAATTTTGGAACAGTGAGGGTGACAACACCATTCACCATGGAAGCCTTCACCTGATCCATTTTGGCATTCTCCAACAGTTTGAATCTTCTCGTAAATCTCCAGATCCCATCTTTCTTTGCTTACGTGTATAGCTGCTATGGAAGCAATTTTATTGCCCACTATTACCATGTAGGATGACTCAGAATGAATTGGAGATAGCAAGGATAATAATATTAAAAGAAAATAAAGGATTGAGTCATAGATAACTTATAAGTTAAGAGATTTGATCATAAGTAAGTCAAAAATTGAAGGACCAAGAAATTAATTTTTTCTTTATTTTGTATAAATAAATATATATAGATATTAAAGAGCTTTGTCTTTTGTACACTAAAACAACATGCCTTCTTATTTTTATTTTTCAGTTATTCAATCCCTGTATAAATTTGTTGACCTGCATGACAAACATTATCCCATGGAAAAAAATATAAAGATACGCCCACATATATATTATAGGCTAATGTGGAGGATGGAATTAATGATCCTTTACGTGATGACGTAATTTGAAAATTACTCCATTGCAACACATTCAACTTACGGTCAAATCCAATAAAGAGTGACGAATAAGTGGTGCCTCAGGTTTAGGCATGAGGTTGAACTATAAATGCGGACGTCCGTCTGGGATAATGCTGGCAACCCTAATTGGTGGGAAGAGCAGGAAGTAGAAGTAGTAGTTGTTGGTGGTTGCACCCTTTGAAATTCTGGTCACTAGCCCTCTGTTTTGCTATGTACTTATAACCAATTCAGCAACATATTTGGGGCAACCTCTGGACAACAATTGACACAGTCGGATATTGTTCTTCCATATATCCATCTGCGACGCTTTATCCTCTCTCCCCTGAAGAAATCATGAGGCGGGCCCTCCTTTAAAGAACTAGATCTCGACTTCCATGAGTGCATAGCCCAATTCCAATTTCTGAATGTCAATTACACCATGTCCAGCTGAGCAATTCAATGACTTATAACTACTTATACATATAAGTCGAAACAACACTCATCTCACTTACTTACTGCGTATACCATAAATTACGATTGAAAAGCTGCTTTTGAAAACTCCAATCGTTGTTCCAAATGAGCCCTAAGAAGCTGAGCCAACTATTAAGTAGCAACAAGATATAAAAAGGGAAAGTTTAATGATGATTAACAGTTTGCTCGGCTTATTTCTCTCATGGAAGTGGAACATTCTTGCATCTACAAAATGTGAGCATGGTTCTAGATTCTGGTGAGCAGCAGCATGTCACGCCTTGGTGGATGGAATCAAGGTGGGTGAAGTCCCACATCGGAAGGACCTGGGTATGGTCTGGGCTATATAAGTGAGGGTGCTGCACACCCCAACAGGCATGTCTTTTGGGAAGAGCGTAATGACCCCGTGACAAGTGGTATCAAAGCCGAACCCGGGTTTGCCCAGTCATTGGGCCCTCCGGTGGGCTACTCCGCGACCGAGTCGTCGCAGATTGGCCGGGGGAGCTGTCACGCCTTGGTGGATGGAATCAAGGTGGGTAAAGTCCCACATCGGAAGGACCTGGGTATGGTCTAGGCTTGTGGAGTTAAATATGATTTTAACTTAATGGCAGAAATGGTGGAGTTTCATATGATGCCAAAATTATGCTCTCAATTTGAGGGTCTGGGTACTCTCACTGAGATGAATTCAAATGATTATCATTTTCATTCCATCAAGAGAGAAATCCTTCTCTTGAGCCAAACGGGACCTTAGCGATAGAGGAGAGATTCAGAGGCGCTGGAGTTAAATGCGATTTCAACTCCACTGTGGCCATTGAGTGTTTAGATTTTGCTCATCTGAGTTTGGGGGCGCACCCATCCCCACTCTGTTCTCGTATGATCAAATATGCGAGAAGGGCAGAGAGATATGTAATCTCTTCAAGAAAACCCAGAGGAGACACGAGTTTCATCTTCCTCCGTTATGTACGACCAGTAATGGTAACTCTGTTCTAATGCCGGTGAGAAGCTCAATTCACTTCCATTCTGAATATTAGAAATGAATAAAACTATAAACTCCAATGAACAATGTTTATAACCATGCCCATCCATATGGTTTTTCCAGCAAAGAGCGACTAAAAACCCAATTCTTGGTCCCCACATAGATCACTTGCCCTTCTTAGGTTCTTTCATATATTGATCTATCAACGCCTCAACATCCTTCCAGAAAAGGCCCTCCACCAAACTTCCATCCTTGGTGAACCTGCGATCCAAACAGAGTCATACTATTTATTCTCTGATTTGCCAAAGGGAATGTGTTTCAAAAGCAAATATTTTTTTTGGGGGGGGGAGAGGGAGGGAGGGAGGGAGAAATACCATCGGGTCACACTTTTGGTAAAATGTACTGGTTCATTTGCTGAAATTGATTTTGGGTCAGCACTTGCTATGGTAAGTGTGTATGCGTCAGAAAATCTAGGCAGTTTGGAAGAGACTACCAATCCAGTACTGGTGAAGGATGCCTGGACAAAGAATTGCAACTAGAAAAAATCAAATCGAGAGATGATGAAATCACTATAATATACAAAAGCATGTTCTATAGAATGAACTTGAAACATCTCAAGGCCCATACAAATGCACATCCAATCACGACTAACCCAAATGAAGCATCAGCTAGACTTTCCAGAAAAAAAGATGGTCAATGTCTCTCTCAGACACACAAAGGTACAATTCTTATTCTCTTCTTTCTATAAATTGAAAATAAATTCAAATTAAATGGATGAAACACCAATCTAGTTGATAACACAGAATGAAGAGCCATAGAACTTCAAGAATTTTTTTTTTTTTTTTTTCCATTTGATTTGTAGCTTCTAACCTTCATTCAATGAAGGATAAAAAAATAACCACATATTCTAACACTTCCCTGTGAACTTTATGCAGAAGAGCGAGTGGTATTAACCACAGGTGTTTCTAAGTAGTTATCATATTGTTTCTAAGTTTTAACACTACTAAATATCTATATGTACCTAACTAAAGGGAGGTAGAGGTTGTTTCAACTTGAACCAATTAATGGAAAATAATAAATCAGAATCATGCAAGACAAAAAAGGTAACTACTCCTCCTACATAAATGAGACTACGGGATTCTAGAGTACAAAGGATTTTGTAAGTTAAAAGAAACTCACAACAGGAGGATATGTAAACAGAATAAGAAACTCACAACAGGAGGATATGTGAACAGAATTGCATTCTTCTCCTCTGTGTATACAATCAACTGCAGCAACCCGTTGAATACTATATACTTGCCAGAGTTAAGGATCAAATGCAATTGAAGCAATGTCAGTAAAATTTACAAATCAGATGATTGAGAATAATTTAAGGATTTAAAAAATTATGAACAGGAACTTCTCTTAACCTATGCATAAAGTTGTCTAGCCATGAGATGAGGCCGCCTTAACATATACATAATAGCGTGTTTCGAGGCCTCAAAATTCTAAGATTATATACCTTAGACCTCATTGTGGGTTTAACCAGAAATGAGTAAACAAAAAGCCCATTTTCCTTTTTACCAAGCAGCAAAACCAATAACCAATATGACAGAGAGTCTAGGTAACTTTAAATTTGATTATCTCTAGCATTAATTTCAGATTGTTCAAATGCCGTTGCCCAGAGTGTTCCCCTTTTCCAAATCTCATTTCTTAGGTATAAATAAACCCCAAAGTGCCCATTTTTAACCAAATATTCTTAGTTTACTACAGTTTACTCAATCACATGTGTTTTCCTCATCCTTCCAGCGTTTAAAACAAAAAATTCGCGCGCGCGGAAAAGGATATAACACAATGCAGGCGACGAGGAAATCCCTGTTCTCAGGAAACTTCTTTTTGTAAAACTGGGCGAACAGAGCAATGACAATAATGATCGTCCCAATGAACAGCCTAACGTTGCTCAATCTCACATCTTCAACAAATCCACGACTAGTCACTACCTATACAAGAATAAAATATAACCCATAAAGATCAAGTAATCCACCAACCATACAATTAAATTAAACATAAAACGAAAACTTCGTTTAAGCACGGTGAGATCTGGAACGGACGAAAAGATAGGTAAGGAGGCAGGGATAGGGTTGAACAGACCTCAGAGACCGACTCGTCGAGGATGTGTTTGATGGAGTGATGATCTAAGAGGTTAGCTTTCTTCGGACCTTTGGACGCCATTTTTGGAACTCTTGTCTGAGCGAAGCGGCTCAGCGTAGTAAGTTGTAACTTCAATTGGGGATTCGCGATTGCAAGCTCGGAGTCTGCCCTGCCGCCCTGCTACCGAGAGGCCTCTTGGTGCGTCATGCACATAGGCACATACGCTCTTTCTTTCCCCTAACTAGCCATTAGGAATTTATGTAATTTTCCAGCTATGTTAGAATTTTTTAAATCTCTTTCTTTTTCTTTACCAACTATAATTTACTATTACATTTCAATTGTTGAAAGTTAATCTAATAAGTATAAAGGAGATAGTAAATGAAGATGAAATGGAAACATTATTTTTCGGGAAAATGGTTAAAAAATACCATTTAAGCAAATTAATTGCTAAATGGTACCAATGTGCAAGCAAGCATCCATTATGTGCAATCAGCATCCATATGTGCAAAAAGCATCCCTGCGAAAGTGCAAACACCATCCCTTGTGTGCAACATATCATCCGCCCGTGTGCAACATACCATCCACCGTGTGCAATGGTAGCAATGAGCAATTAATTTGCTTGCAAGGTTTTTTTTAGCAATTCTCCCTTATTTTTCCTCTAAGATATATAAGAATTAATATGTACTGGAGACGGTTAATCACAGTAATGTGAGAATAATGTTGACTCAAAATTGAAAAAAAAAAAAATCTCAATTAACTGTAAAAGCACAGACTTAAATAACATAAATGAAACTTATTCTTGCAAGCTATTCCGAAAGCCACATCTTCATGCACACAAATTAAATGTACATAAAATATACATAATAGAATATTTTGTGTGAATCTAGAGACAAAAAATAAATAAAGATTATAGCATATAAAAAACCAAGATACAACTTAAACTCAAATGACAAGTGAATTTTTCTTACCTTTTCAAAGTTTGATTGACATTTGATATTTTATAGACAGTCTACTCGTTAGATGATTAAAGTAATTACATGAATTATGTGAAAATCCATTAAACACCCCACTGACTTTGAATGATAATCTGAATAATAATTGTAGTTATTGTAGATAGTTTACATGTTATATGAAAACATAGGTTTAGATTGAAAACATCATCCAACCATGCCCCGATGTCCTAAAATAATACAATTAAAAAATAGATGAAATTTTTATCGATGTATCTAGGAGTTGTCCTAAAATAATACAATTAAAAAATAGGTGAAATTTTTACCGATGTATCTAGGAATGGTTGAATTAGAACTAAAACCAAAAATCCAACTAAACCAAACTTAATTCAGTTTTTTCAGTTAAAAATTTGATTTTTATTTTTGGTAATTTTGATTCCAGTTTTTGGTTCGATTATTAAAAAAATAGTTCGGTTAAAATAGAAATATATATAATTTCAGTTTGGTTAATAATTGAATTAACCGATTTTTAAATTTATTATTTACAAAATAAAAGATATATGAATAAATTTGGTAGAAAAATTACTTTTTATCCTCAAAATTAGATTTAGGAAGAAAATATATAAAAAAAATAAAGTATGTACCATATACATGCAATTTCAGGAACATTTTAAGAACTTGAATGAGCGTAATATGCACTGAGAAAATGTTATCGCGGGGGAAAACAAAGCGAGAATATTTTCTACATTTTCAACAACACTCTTTTTCCTCTCCAAATAATCCAACCTCATTGCTATGAAGCACACTGAACATGACTATTACATTAGATGACTAAAGTTTGATTGACACTTGATATTTTATTCAAAGCACAGGAGAAATAACTAAAATCATGATTTTAATGGAAACGAAATTCTCAAACTTTTGTTTATAGTACGTATTCATTTTTGCCATAACAATGTGTAGGCTAAAAACGAAAACAGGTGGTCATACAGTGTCTTCAGGGGCGAACGAAAATAGTATGGAATAAGGATACTTGGTGATATTCTTTCTAAGGTCGTTTATTTAGAGATACAAATTTTTCAGGGACATATGATGATCTATTTCCTATTATATGAATGAATCTTCCAGTCGAAGATGGTTCGTGGAATCTCAATCTGGAAAAAGAATCATTTGTTAGTAATCTCCTTTCACAGAGGCTTCGCCTTCGAAGTGTTAGCAGCATCCTTAGCAAGCAAGAAACGAGCCCCCTTAACAAGCTCTTCCTTCACCGTGAACAAAACAGCGGCAGCCAGCACACCCTGTACAATTTTAGTGCTCATACCGTTGTAAAATCCATAAAGCCCTTCATAGCGGACCATCTTTACAATGGCATCCCATGTTCCTGGATTTCAAGAATGCAACTTCAGAAAGGAATTCAACCAAAGAGTATAAACTTACAAAACAACACGAGGACTTGAAGCTAAATTTTCATTCAAATGGTTTTTTAATGGTTGTGCGCGCCCACGTGAGTGAGTTAGTGGGAGAGATAGGGGGTGGAAGGGAGGGAGAAGCATTAATATCAAATCGAACAAAACGAATATGCCACATGTTAACTTCAGCAATGCATAAACAATGACCTCTCTGGTGACTAACAAGGCATAAGGGAAGACTGAACCTACAAAAATTGAATTATGACTATTCATAGGTAAGACTAAGATATGAAAATCATAGTAACTTAAACCTTTATAATGGTGCCTCTTGTCTTCAGTCTTAACCTGCCTTGCTTGAAGCCTAGCCTACAGTAGTAACATAACAAGTGAGAAGACCAGGACAGCATTTTGAGCACAAATCATTTTCCTAATCCCCATTCCATTCTTTTCAAGAATGGACCTGAAGATGATACGTAAGAAGATTATGGCAATAGAACTTTTTAAAACAGGACATAGTTTCTCCCACCCTTGATATAAATGATTGGAAGTAGTTCTTAATAAATGATTGTACAATATCAACTACAGTAAAATAGTGAATAAAATAAGAGGTGATGTATGAACTAAGTGAAATGACGTGTATGTTCAAGAAATTACTGAAAGCTTCTCATTATTTTTTATTCTGCCAGAGCAAAGCTTCTCATTTATCCAACTGAAAACATATTGAATAAGCTAGTATGATATACCTTCACAACTAGAAGAGGATAAGTTACAACAGTAGCTCCAAGCTTAGCCAAAGCTCCAAGAAGGAATATCTAGACGTAAGGCAATTTAGACCATCCATAGTAAACAATTAAATCAACAATTCAACATATTGAAGAATATGTGTGAATGGTAAAGCAGACAAAAATGTGAAGTTACCCAGGGAAGTAATATAAGACTATACCTCTAAAGCAGTAACCCCATCACTACTCTTTTTACTCAGAGCACGTCTTCTTTTTAACCGTGACAGCATGGCTTCATACAGCATGAACTGTATAGAAGGATTGCTTACCTGAGATCAGTTAGACAGTGACATCCAATCAGTATTAATCCATTAGCATGAGAAAGATTCACTTCAAACGTACCATGATCAATGTTGGTAATACACCATTCCAGAAACCCCAGACTCCAGCTTCACCATACACTTCTTGTATCTGTAATTACATATTTTTATTTTTTATTACTAAACATGTAAAAATATCTGTTCAGGTTTTAAGCTCACAACAGTAATCAGACCCAAATGCATGCAAAGTCCAAGTCATCATCTAAAAGAGACACCCAGGAAAAAGAACATGACTTGACAAAATTACCAGTAATTTATTGGAGTATTTACATATTCTCTCTTCCAAATGGGATAAGACCAGATGGTCAAGATGCTCAGCATATAAATCAAAGCACTATATTTAATTTACAAAACATTTTCTCTTAGGTGAATGTTAGCCTAAGCAGCATAATTACCATGTATCTTATAAATTGCCATAAGAGTGACCATGCAACCTCATAATAGTTAAAAGTCCAAAACCATAGGAAGCTACTGTTGAAAACAGATTTTACCTACCACATGATTAGTTCCATAAGGAGGAGGTTCAGCTGCAGAAAGAATTGTTTGTTCTGTAGCTACAGACAAGTCATGACCAGGCATGGCTTTTTTCAACTCTTTTCTATGAGTCTGCTCAGTGAAAACAATTACGAACATTAGAAATAGTAGAGAACAGACCATAAAACATGCTTAGTGAACCAGGCCAGAAGAAAGCAGAGAGAAATTATGTTTATATTACACAGCTTTGCTCAAATTCATTATAAAAATAAAACATTAGTTGTGTGTTTGGATTAACTTTTGGAGAATAACTTTTACGATTTACGAGATAAGTATGTGAGTGGAGTTTTATCTCGGCTTGTGGGAAAAAAACTCCTAAAACCACGGTTCCAGAGTTACCCAAACACTCAAGATTAGCAAAAAATGAAACAAGAAACAAAAAACAATTATTCTCCAAATAGAAGCCCCAGACTAGCTGCCTTTTCGAAATCAAGTAAGAAGAAACATAGTTTACTTTTGTTCCACATATTAAATCAATAACAGTTTGTCTCAATCACAAATTTAGTGAGAAACATGGTAAAGGGGCGTGGGTGCCTTTTTGGAGGGGGAAGAATATAAAAGAGCCATTTACCTGCATCCGTGTAACTACCACCCATATGGGATTTGTCAAGAGCACATTAACACACCTACAAGCAGGATTTATCAAGCAAATTGAGTCACACCACACTAGCATAATCAGAAATTTTATCGACTTTATTGATATATGATGCTACAGGAAGACCAGTGGCATATTTACAAGGCCAAATGTGAGATGACTTGAAACTCTATAAAATTGCTGTAACCTGTGAAGACCACTACTTTATTCAAGCTTTAAAATTTGCAGCACAAGAAAATGCCACAACCATAGGCTCTGTACAGACAATGTATATTACCCAGATAAAGCAGCAACAAGTAGTGAGGATAACATCCCAACTGATCCATCACCAATGCCGATCTTTTTCTGTTTTAGAGCAGCTGCTTCAGCCTTGCTCCTGAATACTTGATAGAAGTAGTAGTAAACACCCTGTACTATAAACACTGTCAGTAAATTTGAAATTAAATTAAATGAAAAGGTCATGCAACATCAAACAAAAAGACTTTGTTCATTTAAAACGAAAAGACTTTGTTCATTTAAAAAGAAAAGACTAAAATTACAGATCATGCAACATCAAACAAAGAAGTCTATCATTAGGTTATACATTACATAACAAGTTTCTATTGCATGAATAGGTTTGAGCTAATTAGACTTCACATAGATTGACTACAGGCTGAAGGCTGATAAGGTTCTTTTGGTGATTTGGTCTTCTTTTCTTTGCACAACCACCCCCCAAAAAAAATATTTTTTTATGCCACTAGTCACTTCTAAAGAACAACCCCTCTAACGACCTTTTTTCCTTATCCAAGTGGATTGGACTTCTTATGTGAAATAAGGGATTTAGGGAAAACCTATTTTAGTACTATGCATCTGCATTCTATTTCGAAACCTCTCCCTCACCTCTTTCTTCCTTATCTCCCACACGTTTTCACATATTCCCCTTTCTGTTCTAATGTCTTCCTTCTTCTCTCTTTGTTTCCCTTTTATCTCTTTCTCTATTGCATCAGTGGTTGTGTGTTTAACATCAGCTTCACTGTTGGACAGTCACATAACAGAAGGAATCCAGCGACCAATTAATGATTTAACTCCAACCAAACTATAAACCCTTTTTTTCATAATGAAATTAAGCCATATTCTCTAAGACTTCAAAGCCATGTATATAGCCACTTTAGTCAGATTTTCCAAAACATCCTGCCAAAAAATCAAGTATAGTTAGTTCGCTAAATAATTATCCTGGTAAAAATTTCAATTTCCCTTTGAATCGATAGGAGGCTAGCTCGTTGGCTTGTCACACTTTAAGAAGATTTCCTGGCCTATCCTACTTAAATTTATAGTTGTCCCAGCCAATAATTGGCTACGTTCCAGAAGCTAATGGATAAAATGAATTTTGGTTTCAGCTCACAGTTGTGTTTGATTTTGGCTATAAAATATGGCTCCAGCAATAGAAACCCAGGGATTATTAGGATGATGTTTAAGATTTCCACACAACAGTGGCATGTTTTGCATTGTCCCGGGGAGAAACATCATTTTGGTTGGCATGTACTGTAGCAGTGTATATTGCCACAGCCACTGTGCCCAAAAACTAACGGTCGAATAACATGAAAGGAAATAGCTATATTATAAATTTTAAACACTGCTCACCAAACCTAATACTTGTTTCCAATAATGAGGTTGCTTTGATTCATTGTTGTTCTTATTAATCTTGCTCCCAGCAACAAAGGGCAGTGTTGACGTCCTAAGAAAACTAACACAAACGTCACATTTTAAACTTTCCCCACTACTTCTATAAGAGAATGAAAAAAAAGGAATTAATTTGATATAATTAATTTTCACTCGCTGTAAATTATGAAGAGGAATCAGGGCTTCTGTTATAAAGAGCATCAATATCACCAAACCTAAGTCAAGTTGCACTGACCTGAGAAGCAGCTGTGCCCACAAGCGACGGCATCAGTCCTCCGTACAACCGCCCCCACCCCTCGTGCTTTACAACCTACATTTTTCCCATAAACACGATTACTTAACCGGGAAATATGGAAACGCCTTGTCTACAATTATTTTGAACACGCTGTAACTACAAGACACAGAGAGTGACCAGGATCGTATCTTTTTTCCCCTTTTAACCAGAGACTTAACGGTGAGATTAGACCTTTTTTCTTTTCTTCAATATATGAAAGCAGACTATCGATACGGCTAAACAATCGTATGAATGCCAGTAAAAGGCAGAGACCTGGCACATTTGCTCAAGAGTTCCAAGATTCTTCTGGTCTTTCATCGGATCACGCTCGGTTTGTTGACGAGTGTTTACCTGTAAATCACCTCAGGAGAATCAGAATAAATCGTTGACATAAAAAACTTGAAGGAAAACATTGAAACCTACAGTCTGGAGAGGATATGTGATGAGCTGAGCAATGATCCCTCCTCCAGCTCCAGCGATCCCGTTGATCAAAGCGTCCGACATCGTTATTTTGCAGGGACAAAACGGAAGGTATTGTTTTCTCAGGGAAGCAATGCAAATTAAGGCATTGAGGATCTGATAGAGAGGGAGAGAAGATCTAATACTAATGCCTGAGAGAAAGGAGGGAATGAGACGACGCAGCTGCCGGAGCACTCGTCTGTAGCAATTTTAATTTTCGCTTTCACTGAAAGTCCACGACTTGAGTGCTTTGCTGAAGTTGTTGCGTTTGGGAGAAGGAAATGATATTAAGTTTGTGTTTGGATGTGTATAAAACCATGGTTTTGATGTCAAACCATGGTTTGGTGTAAAATCATCCAAACACACTGTGTTTGGATTAGTTTTTAAGAATAGCTTTTACAACTTACGAAGTAAATTTGTGAGATGAGTTTTATCTCGATATGCGCAAACCATGGTTTGAAAACCTTGGTTTTGTTAACCATGGTTTTGGGAGAATCACCCATAAGCTTGATTTTCATGATTGTGGGACCCACATTCCTCTCTCTCATTTATCTTTTTTTTTTAAATTCCTATAAATTTAATTAAAAAATATAGCAATTTAATTTAAAAAATTTAATGATAAATATTTAAAAAATATATAAAAATTTTATTTTGACTATATTAAAAAAATTAGTTAAATTAATTAATATCATACATAAATAATTTTTTTGTATTTATTAAAAAAATTAATGTTAAATATAAAGGTAAATGTGCAAATTTAAAAACCAAGTTTTTTATGAGAGACGTCTGGTATAAATAATTTGGAAGGGACAAAAATAATAATGAATGATTAAAAAGGGTGCAAATTTAAAAGAATCGTTAAATTTGATCTAATGCCTTTAAGAGTTTTATTCTCTTATTGTTAATAAAATATAACCTTGTACTTTATGTGTAATTATCACAAAAGCTAATGTCCTTTTGGTGATTTGACCACTAAAAAGTGATTCTTAACTTAATATTCAAACACTCATTTTATTAAAATTACTTTTATATATAAATATTTTATATAATTTATTAATACGTATATATTTGAGCTATTTTTATGATGTTATATAATTGCCCAATGTTATAATTTTAATTTTTTAGACAAATTTATTTAATTTTATGTATTATTATGAAATTTAATGTTGAAAATATTTAAAATAAAATCTTATCTTTTATATGTAATTATCACAAAAGCTAATGTTCTTTTTGGTAATTTGACCATTAAAAAACTGATTATTAACCCAATACCCAAACACTCTCATTTTATCAAAATCATTTTTTCCTAATATATATATATGTGTGTGTGTGTGTGTTTGATTTTTTTTATGTTAGATAATTGATTAATGTTATAATTTTTAATTTTTCAGATAAATTTATGTCATTTTTTGTATTTATTATGAATTTTCCTATTAGATAATACATAAAATATAATCTTATCCTTTATATGTAATTATCACAAAAGCTAATGTCATTTTTAGTAATTTGACCATAAAAAAAGCTATTCTGATCAAAATATCCAAACACTCTCATTTATCAAAATCACTTTTTTCACATAATCTATTCTGCCAGAATCTATTCTCAAAAATCACTTTTTTTCACTTTTTTTTCCATAAGCTATTCTCAAAAGCTAGATTACAAACACACCCTAATACTGTTGAGGTTGCATCTTTTTGGACCATTTTACCCTTTATTAAGGATGAGAGAGAATATGCTGCTACCATCCTCCCGAGCTGAGCCGAGCCGATAGAGACAATAAACAGCGGAAGAAAGGGAAGACCAAAGAAAACTCGATTGAGTGATTACATTGAAGAAGCTTCTGCCATGACTCCGGAATGAAAGTTGCCCATCTATTCCCTCGTTTGGTTTCTCAAAATGCGATCGCAAACATGAGTTTTGTTATCAAGGGGAAGGAAGACCAGTGGGTGAGCGTGTTAATTCTGTTATAAATTTTAGTTGAGTGTTTGTTTTGATTATAACTGCAAATTCATGGTATTTTTAGTTTTTTTTTCCAACTCAAGAATTGGTTATTATATAAATTTTTATATTTAAAATTATAAATTTTTTTATAAACAATATTAGTCTAATTTTTTATAAATATACGCCCCTGGCCCACTGTCTCCCGGCCTTGCTATGATCATTCACGTGCAAGTCTGTCCCTGTTATCCTTTCTCCTTGGGGCGCGTGTTCTTCTTTATTTTCAAACTTGAATGGAGTGATATTAGCCTTAAGAACTGCTTATCCCCTGTGATCCATCTTGCAGTCCTTAGCCTCGGAAATTGATAATTTGATATGCAGAATGGAGACTTTTCAAGTTTTTCGGCTTATAAGTTCTAATAATCAGAACAAAAATTTACACAGACATTTCCCGAGAATGTGATTTGAACTCCGGGGATCCTCGTCATCTTCTAAACATGGCTCTCAGCTGACAACAGATGGATCATCTTCATCTCCCAAAAAACAATTGATTTATATAAGGTGTGTTTGGGGATCGTAGCCCCCTACACACTTTACCAAGCTTTAAAATGCGGAAACGGTCAAAAGTTAAATATCTACCAAAAGAATGAAACAACTGAAGCGAGAAACCTCTTGGAGATGTGCAGGCATCCTCCTTCCCTTGCTCTGTAGTCTGTAGTTGATGTTTGGTCCCAATAAAAATAAATAAATAAATAAAATTTGATGTTTTGATAGTTTTTTTTCCACGTCTGATGCTTCACTTTAGAGAGCCACTTCTTTTCTAGTTTCTCATTCTCTATCCTGGGAGCTTCGCTTAGTAGCTACATATTTCTCGACTTTGGGCCCACTAAATCGGGCCCAAAGATACATTTTAAATTTTTATTTTTTCCCCACCTACTTTATGAGAAATAGAAATTTGAAAGTCTAATTAATTCAGATTTTACCAAACAAATCCATCTATTTTGTTGAGGTATTTGATCTTGTCACATTGTCTTGCTTGCCTCTTAATTTACTTCAACTTACATCTGTGTAATTTATGTAAAGTAAATTATATAAATTATTAAAAGTATGAATGTTATTTGACAATCTAATTTGGGTTAATATAACTTTTGGTCCCTAAAGTTTGGTCCAATTTTGGTTTTGGTCCTTCAAGTTTGAAATCGGTGGTTTTGGTCCCTGAAGTTTGATCCAATTTTGGTTTTGGTCCCTCAAGTTTGAAATCAGTGGTTTTGGTCCTTGAAGTTTGGCCAATTTTGGTTTTGGTCCCTCAAATTTAAAAAGGACTTGATATATTATTTTAAACTTAAGGGACCAAAAACAAAATTGGCCAAACTTGAGGGACTAAAACCAAAATCGGGCCAAACTTCAGGGACTAAAACCACTGATTTTAAACTTGAGGGACCAAAACCAAAATTGGATCAAATTTCAGGGATCAAAACCACCGATTTCAAACTTGAGGGACCAAAACCAAAATTGAACCAAACTTCAAGGACCAAAAGTTATATTAACCCATCTAATTTTTATATGTTTAATTGAATTGTATCCAATTGTTTGGTGAGTTTGTTTCAGCATATGAGGATGCTGTTATGGACAATTTCCTACTCACTTCTCTTCTGCATTCAGGTTTTCTGATTGCACCTTCCTGTTTCCTACCACGAGTATGAACCTTTATAGTTCATTCCAATGGCTTATGTCTTTATTAAGCTTATTAAATTTGGATCGGCTTCTGAACTGGCAAAGGTAGCAAATTAAGGGTTAGTTGATCAGATCGAAGTTAAATTTGATTTAATCTATGGCCAAACCAATGAGGAAGTAAAAATTCGAGGATTATTGATTTAAAATCTTGGATAAATTTTTTAAAAAATAAAAAAAATTATATTTTAAAAAAAGAAAAAGAAAAAAAAATGGTGACCTTGGTTGGTGATTCACTTATATTGGATTAGCTACAAGTTTGCTGATTTTCATGTTGAATCGGCTGGATTGGTTCGAGTTTAATAGGCCAAATCCCTGTATATGGCGTATGGCAACACATTCTTACATCTTTGGGCTTGTGTGCTCTCTCTGCTTCATCTGACTTTGCTAAAGGCTTCTTGATTTTGCTGTATTGGACCTACTTTTCACTACTGATCTTGGTGTTCCATTAGGCCGGAGCTTTTCTTGTTTATGTTCGGTTTGTTTGTGTTTGTTATTTTTCTGTTCGACTATTTACCTTTTCTGTCTACTAATGGGTTGCCTGTGCTTCTCTTTTCGATCATGTAATGCAGCCCATTATTTCTCATATCTCATTTTGTTGTATTTAATGTAATGCTGATCATGTTATTAAAAAAAAACTATATCAATATTATTTTAATACTTTTATTTGTTTTAATTTTTTTTGCCCGCAAGTTTTATTTGTTTTAATGAATTTTTTTGCCCATGTTTTAATTAATTTTAAATATATCCATTCATAAGTTTTTATTTTTAATGAATGATAAAGAAGTGGGAAAATATCTAACTGACAGACTGAATAAGAGTTTGTTTGGGAACGCATCAACTGGGCAAAAAAGCTCAATTGGAGCTCCCAAACACCTAGAAGCCCATTTGGCACATTCAACCACCGTTTGGCACCACGGTAGCTCGTACTGGGCTTTTCCAAAAAAAAAAAATGAGCTTATGATAGAAGCTCCTTTTTTTAGCTTCTAGCGATGGGTAAGAATAACAAGTGAAGTAGCTTCAAACCGTTGGAAGCATTTATTACACATTCAAACCTCACCTTCCTCTCATCTCTCTCCTTCCTAGAGAAACTGTTAATGGTCTCAGCTATCGCAACAAGCCATAGATCATTCTGTCGTCATCATTGGACTTGCTAGACTGGTTACGCGAACATGCTTACAACAGCCCTAAACTTCAAAAACCCCTACCGACTCGTTGAACTCTAATTATGTCACTTCTTAAAAACTTTGTTATGTATAATTAAAAAGATAATGCTAATCCATATGCTCGTTTGATAGTACTTACTTATGTCAAACGACGTAACTTTATTTTATGCCAGTTGTGAATGTTACTAACCTCTAGTATATGATGTTAATTTGCTTGCACATTGTTATAATTGTATTTATCTTCATACAATCTTGGCAATCACATAGGTTACACACTCCATGGCAAGTTCGAGTGGTGAGGATATTTTGGAGCGAACGGAGGAAGTGGGATCGTCTCGTGGAGATAGAAAGTCCCAACTCATTCCCTTATAGATCAAGAGATGACAGAGTATGAGCAGGTGGTTGCCTTGATGGCTCAATATGTTGTGCCTTATGTTTGTAAAGAACCACGTAGAACTAGTAAGCAAATAAGTGTAAAGTGGGTGCAAGAGGTACTGCAAGGCCATGATAGAGTTTACCCTAAGAATTTCCGAGTGGAAAAGCATATCTTCCATCTCTTATGCTCCAAATTGGTAGAACATAGGTGTAAGACTAGGTACATTGGAATAGAAGAAATAGTTATCATGTTCCTATATACAGTTGGACATGCACAAGGAAATAGAATCATACAAGAAGATTTCAACATTCTGGAGAAATTGTCAGTAGAATATTCCACATTATTTTAGATGTTTGCGTGAACCTATTGGCAAAAATTATCAAACCGCTTGATCCTGAGTTCTATCATTGTCACCCAAAAATATTAAATGATCGGCGATATTACCCATATTTTAAGGATGCAATAGGAGTGAAACGACCCTTTTTAATTAAAACGGTCATTTCTCACAAATAACAATTATCCAATACATTTATACAAAATTAGTGATAATTTTTTTTTATACATATCAGAGTTTAATCCAATACATATCAGAGTTCAGGACACAAACTCGCCCACAAACTCACTACATATAATTTATTATTCTGATCTCACATCACAATTAACCCATTGGTCACAAAATGATTTACAATATAGATATCCAAACAGTAAATATGACATTTTAAAAACATGTGGGCCCTATAATGGCAATATAGAAATTAATACAACACCAATACCAAAAGAGGCCTACAAGATTCTCAACGTCTATGCCTCTGGTTGCTTCCCTTAACCTCTATCCAGATTAGAGGTCTCGCCTGAAAAATTATTTATAATGATGGGATGAGACATAAAGTCTCAGTGACCAAAATCAATTTATAAGATATGCAGGAAAAGATTATAAGTCAGAGAAGCAGGTTTAACTGACATAATAATAATAATAATAATATTCTCATAATTCAAAACTTAACATGATATAATCAATGAATAAAACCATCCTCACTCATCCATCTTGCTCCTCCTTATCTCATCTGGACTGTACAGCCTATCAGTGCTAGTATACACGGCCAAAGGTTAGCTAGTCACATCAAGAATACTGCCCCCTCCCATGCCACCACCAATATACCGTAACAGGGAGGTGTCCGCCTAAACACTCAGCTCCAAAATCTGGGCCAGGATTGAGAGAGCCGATGGGCATACAATTCACCATATCTCTTCCACACCACTCAACAAATCTCGTATTATAAAAATAATAAATTAATACATCTTTTGAAAACAATTATGAGAATTCTAAATTCTTATACAACATTCCATCTTAGACAACATATCCATCATAATAGTAACAATTTAATAAAAATTTTCACTTATATATATAAATTGGAAAATACACTGCTTCACTGAAATAAATTTAGATTCATACATAAATATAATCTTACAAAACACATACAAGTAATATAGATAAAAGTAAGGTTATTAAAACACCTTACAGCCCAAAACAAGCATATAAAATAAATTAACCCCGGTTACCTCAATTCCAAGCTAAACCTTAATTTGAATAGTAAAATCCGTGCAATCACCGATCGCAAGAAAACTCTACATTATTAATATAAATATCAATTAATTATAAATAATAATAAAATAACTTATATAATTTAACTCCTACAACCTAATTTTCTCTACAACTATTATCCTCATTTATTCCAATTTTCTTAAAAATTCATTAATCATAGATCATTCTTCATAAACCCAAAGCACTTATTAAAATCCTTAAATAACCTTTAACATACCTATAATTACAAAATCCTCAATATCAACTTTCTAAATAATTAAATTTCCTTTTTCATAATTTATACGGGTATAGTCTAATTATTAAATAACTCTTCAAATCTCTACATAATTAAAATCACATCAATTCTAATTTAAATATTAAGTCATAATTCATATTTTCCATAGAGCTCATATCTAACAAAAATAAACCGATTAAAACCTCAATAATACCTCCAATAATCTAAATAAATTATTTAAACAAATTTTGATCGGTAAAAACACCCTATAGAGATTAATTTATATCCTATTTATAAAATAAATTAATTATAAAATCACATGAAAACTAAATAATAAATCTAAACCGGTTAAAATTAACTGTTAATTATTCTCTACATTTCTACAGTCTTATATTGATAAAACTCAAAACTTGCCTAAAATTATATCCCCAAAATATTATCTAACTAGCATAAAATCACTATCATAGGAAAGAGAAAATTATTTAGAACATATTTTATAAAAGAAGCTTTGTAATTAGAAGAGAGTTTGAGTATCTTATTGACCCCTGAAGAACCAAAAATACTCTTATCAGGACCTCACCCTCTCTTCTCTTCACGAAACACTTCACTTGCGTGAAGTGTTTAGCTAAGGGGGTATTTATAATACCCCCTCCCCTTCCTCTTTATGCTTTGCCGCCTGATGGCGCCAAAACATATAATAAAATTTTTTTTATATTGATAAGGGGGGCCATCCCCCTTATCTTCAAAGTTGGTAGGCGTCGTGAATTTTTTTAATATTATATTATTTTATAATATAATAATATATTATAATATTATATATTTATATATATATATATATATATATATATATATATATATATATTCCTCTTTTTTTCTCAAATAAGGATGTCACAATGAGCAATTGATGAAACTCATATTAGGTGTGTGGTCAGCGAGTATGAGCAAGAGAAATATATCGGCATAAAGGGATATTCAACATAGAATATCATGGTCGTATGTGATTGGGACATGTGCTTCGCTTTTATGTTGGTAGGGTGGGAGGGAATTGTACATAATGCTTGTGTCTTCCAAACTGCTATCTCTACTCCATCTATGAATTTCCCCCATCCACCTCAAGGTATCTCTTTAACACCTGCACTTGCATTGTGTGTTTGTTTTTTTGTTTTTTTGTGACATTCGCTATAATTTTACATTGTTAAACAAAATTGTGTATTGATTAAGAAAATATTATTTGGTCGATGTTGGCTACCCAACACCAATCGGATATCTTAGTCCATATAGACGTGAGTGTTATCACATTCCAAACTTTAGGCGACAACATGGATTTACAACTCTAAACGAGATATTCAATTATTATTATTATTCAAGCTTAAGGACCACTATTGAAAGGACGTTTGAAGTATGGAACAATAGATTTCAACTCTTGGGGGAAATGAAGTCATATAGCTTTGAAACACAAATGCACATTGTTTGTGCAACAATCACTATACATATTCTTATCCACAAAAATTCCCAAAAAGATATGGATTTTCAACAAGCTGAAAGAGGAAATATATTTGCTGAAGATAATAATGATCCAGTTGATGTAAGATCTACATCAATTATCCGTAGATTAACTTCAACACACATGAACCATGTTCGTGACACGATCAGAGACGAATTTGTCAGGGGTAGATAATTCAATTATGATCCACTCAATGTATGACATTCTTATTTAAATATATATTTATCATTTTTTAATTAAGTACTTTAGTGTATTTTTTTATTTTTCAATAATAATTGAAATTTTTTTATTTTATAAAATTTTATTTACATTTTTGAACATAAGTTATAACAATAAATATATATATATATTTAATAAGATTTATACATTTTTCATTTTATTGAGTTTTTAAAATATTAATCTAAATAGGTTATTAAAAAAATTATTTTTATCGATCTAAATACATATCATATTTACATAAAAATCAGATGAAAAAAAAAACTCCACCGGCAATAATCAGAAAGTAAAAGCAACCTCGTTTTATAGGCGACTTCAGAAAGCAGAAACGAAGGAAACCGCGTACATGATGAGTCTTGAGTAGGGACAGCAAAAATTCCAATTTCGTCCCCCTCCTCCTCCGCATCGTAGACGATCAACATTTCTGCTCTCGCCCGTCAGTGCAAAAGCCAAAGCCCATGGCGTCTCCTCGCCCGCCGCCATCGAAGCCCTTGGATCTCGACCTCACCATCGTCTCAGCCAAGCATCTCAAGAATGTCAACTGGAAAAACGGGGATCTCAAGCCCTATGTTGTCTTCTGGGTCGACCCGGACCGTCGTCTCGCCACCAAATCCGATGACTCGGGTTCTACCTGCCCCGTCTGGAACGAACGCTTCACTCTCCCTCTTGCCCACTCTCTCCAAGATTCCTTCCTCACCCTTGAGATCTTCCATTCCAAACCATCTGAAACGGCCAAGCCCTTAGTCGGCACGCTCCGTCTCTCACTCAAGGACGTCGATGACCTTGAAGATTCATCCCGGCTCCGGAAGTTCACTCTCACGCGCCCCTCCGGTCGCCCTCAGGGTAAGATCCACCTGAAGCTCGGTCTTCTTGGACGTCCTCTGCCCCCAACCGTAGATTACGCAAACCCTAGCCCTCCACTGGTATGTTATATACCGACCAATCCGATTCCTCCGCCTTCTGCTCGCGATTTCAGGGGATACTCACCTTCACCGTCACCTCCACCGTACTCTTCTTACAGTTCGTATCCGGATGGGTACTCTGGGTATTATCCTGGATATTACTCCAGCGCTCCTCCTCCTCCGCCACCGCCGAGGCCTTTCTTTGATCGATCGGGGAATTATGGCGGGCCGTCAGCTCCGCTTGATTATTCGTCGTCGTATGATCACAAGCCAAAGAGTGGGAAAATGGGCATGGGTACGGGCCTTGCAGTAGGCGCTGTTGCTGGTTCTTTGGGTGGGCTTGCATTAGGAGAGGGTCTGAAATATGAAGAGGAAAAGGTTGCCGAAAGGGTTGAAAATGATATGGCTACACGGGATGATTATAGCGATTATCGTTATCGAGACTTTTGATTTTCAGTGGCTATTTTGCTAAGGTTTGAACTTTGAAGGTCAATTCTCTGTTATTCCAGTATGCATGTATATATTTCGTCTCCGAGTTGTATTTATGCATCTTTGGTGCTCTGTTTGTGGCCCAATGAAGTAATTAACAATTTATCCTTTGATAACCTCCTTAAGTTTATGCGGCTCTCTATATATAAAGAAATAAAGTTGGTTTGCTTATTTATTAGTCTTTGGCATTTGATAATTTAGCGAGCATACTTGCTGATCAGTGTATGTTGTTCGGATGGAAGAGGATTGATGCCTGGGTTAATAGTTTCAAATTCTAAGTCTTTGTTCATAAAATTATTTTAGTTGCAATAGTTATTTGAGCCTACTTTTCAAGTATTTGTCTTCGTCTGATAAGATCGCCATCTGCCTAGCAGAAACCAATATAGATCAATAGCTGCAAAACACAGTGTTTGAAGCAATGATTTGGGAAAGCTCCTATGATGCGTTATGCTAAGATATGCTTTTGACTAATTATAGATCGTTGGGATTGTGCAACGCTCACTCCTATGTTGCAGATGGCCCCCTGAAAGTTGCAATTAAGGTCAATTTGCAACTATATGATAAAGAAATCCTGTGATGACTTGTGCTGAGACTTGCTATCTTTTGACTGATTATGGATGTATTTTTACTATACTCGTTCTGCCATAAGTAGGCCAAAAAGTTGCATATATAAAGGATAGAAGGTATAATATGGAAATCTTTCAAGTTCTATTGTTTTGTTGTCAATGAACACGGCCAAGCAACCTGCTATTAAGAGTTTGTGCCTTCTTTCTTTCAATTTAATGATGTGTTGTAGGATTCGAAGTTTCTTTGTTGATATGCATTTTTCCCTTGTTGAGGATATCCATAACCTTGGCAGAGCAACTTTCTTAATGTGATGTTTAATATAAGCACGGCCAAATCGTCAATAAATTGGTTCTCCTTTATCAGAATTTAGTAGCCTGTAAGTTATAATTTCATTTGTACTCATATTAAGGTGGTGTTTGAGAATATGTCGGAGAACCTTGAAAGAATACCAATTACGAATAGTGCCCTGCAGAATGGCGCGTGGTAGCATATTGGCATGTCTTAGTTTAAATATTTGTCTAGAAAAGAGGATTTATTTATCCTTCATTTCCATTGGCAATAGCTGTGGATGGAAACAATGCTGATCGAACGTGATAAAGAGCTTGTTTGGAATAGCGGTTGAAAATTTTATAAGTGCTTATGAATTGTAATTCACGGAATACAAAGTAACTTTTACGGTCTACGGGGTGCTTTTACGGTCTACGATGTGCTTTCACGGTCTACGAGATAAATATGTGAAGGAGATTTATCTCGATTTACGTGAATCGGGCTTATATAATAAGCCCGATTGATAAAAGTGATAACAAACAAGCACAAAGATTGGAATGTGTTTAGGACAAGCTGGTCGTTAACCTTTAACCGGTCAAACATTGATAACTTTAATGAAAAGCAAGTCAGAATTGGTAGAAACTGTTCAATAACATTAAATATCAGATTTTTTTGGTGATGTTTTTACATTTAAGATTATAATTAAAATTAGATTAGTCTGGCTGTGATTGGCTTGATTTCCATTCCTTTATGGTCAAATCAATAGAGGTAGAACCAGTTTTCCTACTGATTCAAGTACTGGTTTCGTTTCAGAAATACTGATTTTATGTGGGTAAAAATCCAACGTGCAAGAATAACAGATTGTCAAACTGAAAAAAAAGGGTCTTTATTTTTCATGAATACCGCCATTAGATTAATGTAATGCTTTTTTATTAGCCTTATGGTCATAGTTTCATTTGCAATGAGAATTGTATTTAATTTGTTCGGTACTAAGACTGTTTTCGTGCTCCATAGTGCTTCTTCAATTTGGTATTCACTGTAGCGATAAGATCGCATTGTGGCTAATTCCATGCCACTGTTGTGGCGTTGCTTTACCATGCTTTACATAAGCCACTTTTTGTGGTTGCAATCTTTACAGGCATGCTAGCTTGAGCACTGAGAAACAAACAGACACCCTGAAACTTGAGTCCAGGCGAGAAGTGTAATAAAAATTAACATAAAAGTTTGAAGAGTCCAAATATAACAATGAAGTTATATTTTTTTTATTCAAAGAAGAAGATAAATAGTATAAATTTTATATTTCAAAAGTTATGCAACATTGAACATCCTATTCAATTTAGGTATCGGGCTCTTGATCGGAGGGAGTGTCATGTAGCTGAATTTGCTCACATGGATACCGCCAAATTTGCTGTCCTTGCCGCATCATTGCTTTTTATACGAGTGAAAATTGCGTTTTATATTACTTTTATAATACCAAAAGAGAAAAAAGATTTTTTGTTTTGTTTTTGGTGTGCCAATTGCCAGGTGGATTTAGATGAGATGGAGCAATTGGGGGATGGCGTTAATATTCTAATTGAAGCACAGAGGCAACGTCCTCTTTGATATTCGGCAAGAGAGAGTGCATGCATCGCACCTGGGGGGGGGGGGGAGAGTAAATACTAAATACGAGTTATAAAACAATAGACACTCTCTTGTCCCATCTTCACCGCTAAATCACCATTTCAGCTTCAGCCAAAACAATAAATAATTAATCATGCGCACACAAGCAGGGAAAAAAAGAAAAAAAGAAAAAGAAAATGGCAATATATGTTTCAAGTGTTCTCAACATATTCAACGCCCCCTCCCCTGATCCAAGTTGACATCTAATAGGAGGGTCAAATTAAGTTATTAATTTGGCAGCGGGTGCATGTATTATGACTTATCCCCAATTATTTAATCATACTTCTTCTTGTTAACATTCACTGTTCCTTCTTCCTCATTCCACACACTCTCTTCTTCCATTGCTTTTATTTTTATGGGTAGATTAGCATACACAGTACTTTCTGCTTTATTTAATGAAAGGAAAATGAATACGTACCCAGTAGTTAGGACCTAGTTATGCAAATTCATCTTGCCATCAAGAAATTGAGCCATTTGATGGTGGCAAAATGTTTTTACTGTATGATCAGCTAAGCTGCATTTGAATTTGTGTCCTTGTGAGTTGAATAGTGGAGGCATGGTAATGTCTTCCTCCGCCCAACCCATACCACCTCCGTTCATACACGTGGCGAATAGGAAGGTCCAGCACGAGACAACGAAGCCCCGAGGCAAGAGTTTTGTCCCGCGTGGCCCTTACCTGTGAAACACGTGGCGGCCATGAGCATCTGTCAGTGACTCCATTATATTATGCAATCACTCCCTCCTCCTATACCCTAACAACACTATCCAGAGAGTTTGCCTCTTGGGTTTATTTAAATATGGAATAGAATATATCAAGTGACTTGCTTCTTAGTCAAACTACTTAAACTAATTACAGAGCAAGCCCACGATCAGCTGGCAATGAATGGCATTTTTTTTTTTAAAAAAAAAGGCAAAGCAGTTTACGTGAAATGTATTGGGTTCGTAAATGAACAAGAGTGGTATTTTAAGAGAGATAGTGACACAAACCGACAAATCAGAAATGGCGGTTGAGGGAGATTGAACCGACCTCTAGCATTTTGAATTAGATAATGCAGCCCCAGAATACTATTATATATAACATACTAATCATCATGAAAACCGGAAGGGGCGGCCCTTATACGTACGTATACAGAACATTATGAATGAATATAATAATGAGGTGCTGGCAGCAAGCGAAGTAACGGGAATCGGATATTTGACATTGTTATCGGGACAGTTCATGATTAGCTGAGCATGCAGTACTAGTTATAACGTAACATGTCGGCGCTTTCTCCTTCAATTCATTTAATTTATTATTCCTCGATCTGCATGGCTCGTGACTCTCCTTTAATTTCTTTCTGGAATCCAAATATTGATGAAACTTATTTATTTATACTGCTGGAATAATAAATCAGGTGGTGCACTGCCTCTATTATACGAGGAAGGAAGAATCTCAAGTCAGCGCATGAAAGCGTGATGATGAGAGAAAGATTCAAGTGACAGAAATTAGAATCTGATTTTCATTATATATATACTACTGAAAAAGGAGGCGTCATATATTTATTATATAGCTAATTTTAACGGCGAGATGGGAAAAGTGCAGTGATCAGTTAGAAACTTGAGAGCAAATACGATCATTTACACATGTATGTATAATAAAAGATGGATGGATTATATTGACTTTGGATTGGGAAGGGATAGTGCCCAGATTTTGAGGAAATATCTGAGAGATCCTTAGGAATCTCCAAAATTATTTCTTTAATTCCTCCTCCTCTTGGATTGCAGAGATGTAATATCTATCTTGGTGATCCAAGAGATCCTGAGAAATATGGAGGAGAGATGTGTTGTTTGAATGCATGCAGGCTATGAAGGTCAGCTCCCACGTGGGCTTGGATATTCCGAATCCACACTGTGAATCTATATCACTCCCAATATCTGTCTGCTCCTATTTTATAATTATCATGAATCTCTTTCCCCCTCAGATTCAGCATTCATTTTGTCTTCCCTCGCCCAATCCCAACACATCCCATATATTTCAATATCTGTCCTCCGATTTCATTTGATCTCCTCAAACCCTATTTCAATTCAAGCACGCCTCATTTCTTGTCACATTATCATACATACTCTCATGTTCACAGCAGGCCTTCTTATCTACCTCTTCTTCAATAATTACCGTTGTATGCATGCATCTTTATCCACGCTCGCTCAAAAAAAAAAGGAATACCCCTTCTCATACACAACGAAGAACAGTCCCGCCATACTAGTATAATGCAAAACCGATGATGAAATCGCCACCAGACTGGTCTTTTATAAAATAAAAATAAAAACCCACCTCAGCATCGTCCACCAATCCAAATGCATGAACTGAGACCCTGTTCCCAACCCTATATAAACCCAACACTCTCGCCTTTCTGTCCCACCTCCTCCCTCATTACTCCTCGCTCGCCTATTACACCTCCGGCGGCACTCACACCCATTCCGATTCCGATTCCGATTCCAAATTCCGGCATATCACAACTCCCAAGACGGTTGGAATTTGACAAAAATGCCTTCTTCTGCTCCTGCTCTGGTTTCCAAATGCACCGTTTTCCCTGATCGATACTCCACTCTCGGAGACCTCAAGCTCTCTGTCTCCGACCTCCCCATGCTCTCCTGCCACTATATCCAGAAGGGTTGCCTCTTCGCCCATTCTCCCCCTTTTCATTCTTTCATTCCTCTCCTCAAGTCTGCCCTCTCTCGCACTCTCTCCTTCTTCCCTCCTCTTGCCGGCCGCTTGAAGACCGATTCCGATGGCTATGTCTACATCTCCTGCAATGATGCTGGCGTCGATTTCCTTCATGTCATTGCCGCCGGATTCTTCATCCACGACCTCCTGGCCCCTCCCGATGTCCCCGAATCTTTCACGGAATTCTTCGCTTTTGACAGGAAAGTTAGTTACAGCGGTCATTTCAGTCCCATTTTGGCCGTTCAGGTCACCGAGCTGGCTGACGGTGTTTTCATCGGCTGCTCCGTCAACCACGCCGTTACAGATGGCACCTCCTTCTGGAATTTTTTCAATACTTTCGCCGAATTCTTCAGAGGAGCCAACTATATTTCCAAGGTGCCGGACTTCCGCCGGGAGTCAATTCTCATCTCGAAGGCGGTGCTCCGTTTACCGGAAGGTGGGCCGAAGGTCACCTTCAACGTCAACGGGCCGTTGCGGGAGCGAATTTTCAGCTTCAGCCGCAAAGCAATTCAAAAGCTGAAAGCCAAAACGAATTGCACGAAATGGACGGGTGACGATAACTGGGATGTCATTAGCTCAGCAGAGTTGATGGGGAAGCAGAGCAACGATCCTTACGAGAAGGAGAACAGGGTAATAACGTCCATGCTCGAGAACAGGGTGAAGAGTGCAGTCGCTGAAACGGGGAACATATCGTCGTTTTAGTCGCTCTGCGCACTGCTCTGGCGGGCTGTAACGCGCGCCAGGAAGATGCCAGCGACGAAAAAGACGACATTCAGAATGGCGGTTAACTGTCGGCACAGGCTAGAGCCTAAATTGGATCAGTACTACTTCGGGAATGCGATTCAGAGCGAGCCGACGTATGCGTCGGCAGGCGACGTGGTGTCGAGGGATTTGCGGTGGTGCGCGGAGCAGCTGAACAAGAACGTGAAGGCGCACGACGACGCAACGGTGAGACGGTACGTGAAGGAGTGGGAGAGTAACCCGAGGTGCTTCCCGCTGGGGAATCCTGACGGCGCATCCATCACCATGGGGAGCTCGCCGAGATTCCCAATGTACGACAATGATTTCGGGTGGGGCAGACCCGTGGCAATTCGGAGCGGAAGGGCGAATAAATTTGACGGGAAAATATCGGCATTTCCGGGCAGAGGAGGCAGCGGGAGCGTTGATTTGGAGGTGGTGTTGGAGCCGGAAACCATGGCGGGATTGGAGTCGGACGAGGAATTCATGCGATATGCGTCGTCCTTTGAGTTATAGATTTGAAATGGCTGCCCCTGTTTCAGCATTTGTAATAATGTATTGTTAATTCTTGATTTAATTTTTGGCCAGAGTACCTAATGACTAATAAGTGTGGTGATTATGATTATTGAGGATATTTATTTTATTAATCAATTAATTTTGCGTTCGGTTGCTCTCATATCTGCCTACAACGCCTCTGTATTTATATGCTGTTTGTTTGTGTGTAATTCAAGTATAACTAATGATGAGAAGGGAAGGAGCCTTGTGGCAGGGGTTCGGTCTGAAACGAACCCTATGATTAAAAAATAAAAAGTTGGAGGAAAGAAAGTGAGAAGAAGAGAAAACGGGAAGACAGAGAGGAAAGGAGTTGAGTAAGATTTAGAATGACTAAAATGCCCTTACAATATAGTGAAGAAACTAAAATTCAAAAGATAATCCTTTCATTAAGTTTTCAACAGAAAACTTGGTACAAACAAAGATCCAAAAGATAATCCTTTCATGCTTCATCACCGATTGCCTCCTGATAAGAAGATGGTGGTTGATCAAGGAAAACAAATTTCCCTCAATAGTATGACCCAGCTTAGCAATATTATCTGCTAATACATTTTGCTCCTTAAGAATGTAGTTCAAAAGAACCTATCAATCATTAGACAACTATAACCTAGCCTATACAATGATATCACTAAAGGGAGTGAGTATGGTCTCCACCCCTCATTAACAAATTGATAGCCTCAATACAATTAGTGAAAATAATAACATGTCTATAACCTCTGTTCCAATATATTTGTAGTCCTTGAATAATTGTCAAAATCTTTTGTAATTGCCGGAGGTACCGTTGTCAGTTTACAGTTGTAACCACCAAGCCATACTCCCTCCTCATCATGTAAGGCTCCACAACTACTCTATCCCAAGTCCAAAACCGATCCATCCACTTCAAGGTGCACAAAACTTGTTTGTCGATGCGATGTCTCCACTCTTACATGTGCATGGTGTGTATAAAATTGACAATGCAATATTAAGTCTTGATCCCAACTAGCCTGAAATAAGTTCGAGTGTGCATCTTGTGAACTAGTCTCCAAATCCTCATCAAAGATACTCCTACATTGATGAACCCATATGTCCCAGCAAACATATCCAAACAACGTAGCCCATTGAACCTTTTTAGTAAAATCTTTGCCCACTTTATGCTTTAGGTTCCATTGTATCCATTTCCTACCTTGTAGAGAAGAGAATTTCTCCCACAAGGTCAGGGTGACTATTGAAATCCATTACTCTCGGGTAGAGGTGGTAATATGGTCCAACCCACTGGGTTTGGGTTAATCCGCCGTGGGTTGGGACCATATGGGTTGAACCCAAAAGGACCGTATTAATATGGGTTGGTATTTAGCCAACCCAACCCATAACCACTGGGTTGGTGGGTTGGCCCGCCCAACCCATATTATTTTTTTTAAATTTTTTTTTAACAAAATATACTAAAATTATTTTTTCTACAAACATAAACCATAAAGAAATTAAAAATTCATTAGAAATTAAATATTAATCACAAATCCACACATAATAAAAATAAATAAATCCAAAAGCTATCAATATTTTAGTATACTAAATTAAAAAAAACATTAATCCAGAGGAGGAGGAGTATATTAAATTACGAATACCACATCTTAATTCTCAAATACTCAAATTTGGCAACTAACAGCAATTCACAACCCCAAAAAGCATCAATGGAATGGACAATAATGAATGACCCAGAAGGCTATGCAAATTGGATTGGATCTTGTTTGCCTTTGGCCCTTCACCCAATCTCCTTTGTCCAATAGATACTAGACAACATTAAAAAAAATATGGGCCAACCCACCAACCCGATGGTCTAACCCGTCATGGGTTGGGACCATATGGGTTTGGGCCCAAAAGAACCGCTCCCAAATGGTCCCAATTTTTCAGAACCCAAACCGCTCATATTTGCGAGTTGGGCGGGCTCGGCCCGTGGTCTCAACCCATATTACTACCTCTACTCTCGGGCATTGGTACAATATCATAACAAGTGCATCGTGTCTTCCGCCTGATCGCATCCAAAAAGGCACATAGCTGAATCTGTTAGTCCTCTCTGAGCATGGAGTTGGACTGCATGCACACGTCCATGTGAGACTAGCCACATAAAAGATTTGATATTTTCTAACACCGACCATCTCCACAGGGTCTTCCAGAAGGCTCTCCAACAGTGGGAGAGTTAATAATGGCCTAATCTAATCTTTCTTTAAGCAGATCCCGCTCCCATGTGTATCTTTCTCCTACAAAGTTAGTTTCTATCAGCCGTGTCTTCATGATACAGTCTTTGAAATGACGCATGGACCGAAAATTTGGAGTTGAACCTCCCCTTTTGTTTTCTTTATATAGATAAGCATTGAAATCCCCCATAATAAGCCATGGTTCACTAACAGATTCACTAAGCATTTATGCAAGATAGGACGAAATGCTCAGAACTGTTTTTGACATCCACCTCTACATGAATCACTTGAGTGGACGAAGCAATATATTTAATTTTTATCTCTTCCACATTCTATAATAACCAAATTCCACCAGCATAACTAATAGCCTCAAGTCTGAACCAAATATTAAAACCAAGGCGTCTAATAATTTTATCGGCTCTTCCACCACTGACACGAGTTTCACATAGAATAAGAATCTTAACTCTTTTACCTCTGATCACATCTCTAATTTTTCCTGGAATTCGAAAATTCCAAGGGAGAATATCCATAAAATAGGTAATGATCAAATAATAACAAAAATAAGAACCTGGAACCGAGCGTTACTGCCCTGAGTCCAAAAGCTCCATGATTGTCTCTTCTTCTCCCAGGTCATTCGCAACTCCTTCAATATGTTCGAGTGGCTTGCTATTGAAATCCCGTTGCTCCTCCCCTAACTTTTCGATTGCAGAGGATTGAGGTCGGGTGGTTCAATAAATTCCTGCTCCATTATTAGCTCGTTTGGATTAGCTTATGGAAACTCCATAAGTATTTATAAATCATGATTTACGGAATACGAAGTAACTTTTACGGTTTACGATGTTGTTTTTACGGTCTACGGGGTAAATATGTGGAGGAGATTTATCTCAATTTATGTAAATCAGACTTATTTTATAAACCCGATTATTGATAGAATTTCCAAACATACTATATGTCTCGCTGATCGGCTTGATCCTGGGAGTCTAATAAAATGTGAGCTCTCTGCCTTCATCATTTTACCTTGGCCCATCAATTCATTTAAATTATTAACATCCAGAGGCCCAGCAAAAGTATTAGATCCAAAGACAAGGTGGTGGGCACGTCCTCCTTGCTTCTTTTTAAATAGAGTGGGTACCTTGTTCGGCCCTGAAATTGCATTCTTCTTTTTACCATCCATTAACTTGCGTATTGGGCTTTCTTGTCTAATAGTACTCAGCCCATCTTGTGTTGCATTAGCAAGATGGGGCCCTTCCTTGATTAATTGCTTCTTTGACTTGTTCTCATGCTTCAAATATGTACAGCGAAATCTGTAAAAATAATTCATATTTTGTGTATTAGTACACATGAAACAATGCACTTGGGCGTTGATTAATGGAAAAATGTGAAAGTTAGAATATTGGTGATGAAGGGCTGAAGGCCCCTAAAGAGACTTCAATAAAAATGCCCAGCATAATTAAGCGGCCCATTTCCATGGTTAAGGATTTTTCTTTGGGCTAAATATAAATATCTTTCTATTGGAGACAATCCTATTTAAGACACTGTCACGCATTCAATATGAGCATATCTTTCAACGGGAATTCAAAATTTAACTCGTCACATTATAAAGAACTGTCTCATTCTACTAGACTCAATCCCCATTACTTATAGCTAGAGATTTTGTTGGAAGTATTCTGGATGACAACAATTTGGTGAAAAGGACAAATTGAATGACAAGAAACCTGTCCTATATATCCGTTGATCCAATTTCACTGACTTCACCTTGTGAGCCCTTATCCATACAAACAGAATGAATAAATAGCTTTAGTTTGGGGAGGCATCTGCTGGCCGAATCTCTTCCATTCCAAACAGGGCACCTCTTGGTGGTTGGTTCAATGAACCGGCGAGCTGAGTGAGTTCATTCGGAGCACAATATAAAAATTGGATGACGGCAAACTATTTCATCAAGTTTCAATTCATGTATGTACGAGTCCCCCCGTCAATTTGAAACAAAGACTTGAGTAAGTTGAAAGCATGAAGTCATGTAAACTTGCTTTCTCTATAAGCCTTGTTTGGTTAAGCTTGACTTATTTTATAAGCCCGATTCACATAAATTGAGATAAAACTCCTTCACATATTTATTTCGTAAATCGTAAAAGTTATCTTGTATTCCGTAAATTACGATCAAAAAAACACTTTATAGTTAAATAAACTTGATATGAGCTTAATCGGAAAATAAGCATTCAGCTTGATGGTGAGCAAGCACCTCCTCTGACCTCAGCATTTTCGGATTCTATATAAAATAGGGCATACCAAAAGAAGTCACAGCATGGGATTGAATCATTGAAGTTTCCTTTCCTTTTCTTTCTTTTTTAACAAGAATTCCCCTTTTCTTCTTCGCCGGGCAGAGCGGATTTTGTTTTTTGGGCCATTTTAATTGTGGCTCTGAGCTCAAATGGCTCTGATATTCTTAGACCATGATGTTATGTTCTTGACGACCCGAAATTGTCAAAGTTTTCACCTTTCCTTTACTCAAAATATTTTGAATAAGATTGTTTTTAATAGGAGGTCACTTATATTTAACAAAAAAAAAAACTTACTATAGTAATGATTATTTTCTCTAATCTTTAATATAAGAGTGAATTAACTTTTTTTTAAAAAAATTAAGAAAGCGAAATAATCACTTAATCATATTATCTGTTATATATCATTAGAGTATAGGTTAAAGTATACTTTTAGTCTTTTAAGTTTTACATGAGGTATATTTTTAATCTCTTAATTTTATAAAGTATACTTTTAGTCCTATATTTATAACACCGTAAATATTGCTAACAGAAAATGTTGCAGCGGCAAATTCAAGTAATGACAGTAACAAAATATATTTAAATTTTAATTTTTTTAATATAATATATTCAGATTATTAAATTAAAATAAACCAAAAAAATCATTGTAAATGAAATCGAGATTGTAATATTTAGATTGTTAAATTAAATTTTTTTAATGCAATCTAGGCTTTGACATTGACTGCTTCATTAGTTTTTTTAGATATTTTTCAGTTTACACGTATTTTAGATTTAAGGTTAATAACATTTAATTACACAGTCATAATTTGAGTTTGTTACGTTAACGTTTTTTATTAGCAACATTAACGAGATTATAATTATAGGACCAAAAGTATACTTTAGAAAGTTAAGGGTCAAAAGTATATCCCGTGCAAACTTAAAGGACAAAAAATATACTTTAACTTAGATTATATATAAGTTTATAAGTTTGATGAATTAATTTAGATATATATATATATATATATATATATATATATATATATATATATATATATATAATTTTTTAAACTTATTTAATCTCTTATAGAAAGATAATTGATTTTTATATTAAGGACCGGACGTAATATTTTTTAAGAAAAGAAATTTAAATAATTGCCTACATTTTCCTTATATTGTTTCATTTATAATAATACATATTTTTGGGGCGTGTGGTTCATTCTTTGACAATCTTTTGGATAAACATGAAAGAGAGAAAGTTGGGAAGAGTGGAATATCTCAAGAAAATCAAACAACGTGTCTTGGAATCGGAATTCATTTAAGCACACTAAGAAACAGAAATAGTGTCTCAAAACTTCAATATCCAATTGACTTTTGTAAGGCTACAGCTTGCCAAGCTGATATTGAAGGTAGTAGTGGTGGTAATTGTCGTAATTGACGACAATTACGAGTTTAATCCTAATAATTGTTTGATATCTTAAAATTAGTAGGGGTAAACTATTAAAATTTACTACTACTATATACCTACATAAATTTGAAACGGTCGCAAATAGAAGAATGTTGGGGGAGTTGGCAACTATCAAGGAAGGTTGAGAGAGCTGACAGCCATTAAGCTAACTCTCTATTATTTCTTTTATCCTATAGCTTTTTTTTTAATGATTACTTTTTATTTTCATAATAGTATAAATAGGGGTTTTCATTGTTATTGAGAGACATCTGAGTTTGAATAAACATTTTTGTTCGGTTTATGTACTATTTTGGTACTAGAGCTTGGTTTTAGAAGGTCAGAGAGTGAGAGAGTGAGAAGTGGGTTGAAAAAAAACGTTAAGAGTTTCAGAGAGTGCTCGAATTTCACTCTCGGGACGTTTTTTTTTGAAGAAACCGACTTCACCATCGTGTTCATAAAGACAAAAAATGTGAGAAAAGTGTCGGTCGTTGTTGAGATGCGCTACCACATGCCTCGCCGGAAGCCCACGCGCCGTCGCCAACTACGCGCTGGATAGAGGTTGAAGACGATGGGGTCATTAGCCACGTCATCCTGATCTGCCCAATCAGCAATAGCTCAACCACCCGTTTTTTGCCACGTGTCACACCTGCCACGTTAACATACCCAGTTAACCAGCTTTTTTAAATTACATTTTGACCCCTTGAATTTTATCAAAATTACATTTTGACCCTTGAATTATGCCATGATTACATTTCAACCCTATACATTCTGATATTACATTTCGACCCCTGAAATTTTTCAAAATTACATTTCAGCCACTATAATTTTCAAAATTACATTTCAAACCTTGAATTTTTCCAAAATTACATTTTAACCCCTTTACTTTCTATAATTTCTCTTTGACCCCTATACTTTCTGAAATTACATTTCAACCCCCTAAATTTTTCAAAAATTACAATTTTGCCCCTAATTTGTCCAAAATTTGTATTTTGCCTCTAAATTGTCCAAGATTCCAATTTTACCCCTTACTTTTCTAGAAACACTAATCCTACCTCTACACCCTTCCACCCTATACCTAATAACTGTGTACTTTAAGTCCTAACCTTACAAGTACAGCTCCAAAATGTCTCCAAGATGCAGGAGCGTGCACGAGATTGAGATGGACGAAATGAGACGCTGGATATAGGAGCTGAAGGCTACTGTAGAACTGCAGCGAGCTTTGCTAGATACTCGCAGAGAACACCCAGAAGATGATTTGGATAGCAGCAATTCGTCATCCATTGACTACCGCCGTCGTCCTTAACAACAGTCATTCTGCCCTAGGGACAGTAAGGTAGACCTTCCTGAATTTGAGGGAAGACTCCAGTCGGACAAATTCATCGATTGGCTTCAAATGGTCGAATGAGTTTTTGAATACAAAGAGATTCTTGATGTGTAGAAGGTCAAAATTGTCACCCTCAAACTCAAGAAACATGCCTCCATTTAGTAGGAAAACCTTAAGCGTAAGCGAGCATATGAGGAAAAGCGCAAGATTGAAACCTGGGAGAAAATGAGACGCCAGCTCACTAGTAAATTCCTACCAAAACATTACCATAAGGATAATTTTATCCAGCTACAATATCTTTGATAGAGGTCTGAGTCTGTGGAAGAGTATACTAGAGAATTCGAGCGACTCATGATGAAGTGTGACATCCAGGAGAAAGAAGAGCAGATAATTGCCTGGTACCTTGCAAGCTTAAACACTGACATCAGCCGTCTAGTCCAGCTTCAACATTATTGGACCTTGGATAATGTGATCCGTCTAGCCATCCGTGTTGAGAAGCAAGCGTTAGAGGTCCTCTTTTTAGCCTTCTTCCTCTTTTCATTATTCTTCCTCCAGAAGTTATTCTGATAACCACAAGACACAATTTAAGCATTCTAACTCCTCAAGTAAGCCATAGTGTAACACTACAAGCAGACTGCTGCGAAGAGTTATCAAGGAATCCGGCTTTAAAGCACCCAAATGCTTTAAATGCCAAGGATTCGACCACATTGTCATAGATTGTCCTAGCCAGAGGGTTATCATTATCAGGGAAGGGCAAGCGCATGAATCGCCTAATGAGGATAAAAAGGAGACTGCATTTTATGAAGACAAGCCAGCATATGATAGGGAGGTTATGCTTGCAGATCAAGGAGAGATTTTGGTGATTAGACGAAGTCTGCACACAACTGTGGTTAAGGAGGAACTTTGGCTACGCCACAACTCGTTGCACTTCCCAGGGAAAAGTTTGTGATGTCATCATTGATAATAGAAGCTGTGAAAATATAGTATTTGACTATATGGTGCAGAAATTGAAGTTGCCAATGCACAACCATTCGCATCCTTACAAGCTTCACTGGCTTAATACTGGAAGCGAGGTAAAAGTCTCTAAGCAATGCCTTGTTACTTTCTCTATCCGGAACATGTATCACGATAAAGTTTTATATGATATTGTTCCCATGGATTCATTCCACCTATTTTTAGGGAGACCAAGGCAATATGATTGATACGTTCTGTATGATGGACGTGCAACACTTACTCCTTCATCAAAGACAGAGTCAAGATCAAGTTAGCATCTCTATCACCCAGTAAGTTTAGCAAATATTTGAAGGAAGCTAAGCCATTGGTGTCTTTAATGACCAAGGAAGAGTTCAAGGTGACAAAATTCGAACCCCAGACGATGAGTTTCATTCTGGTGCTTGAGACGAATTTCAAGTCCACTATACCGTCGGGAGTTATGCCCTTACTATCTGAATTTCTGGATGTGATAGCTGATGAGATACTACCTGGGTTGCCACCCTTGTTTGATATACAACACACCATTAACTTTGTTCCAGGAGCAGTCATTCCTCACAAACCTACTTACAGGTTGAGTCCCCAGGAACATGCCGAAGTCCAGCAACAAGTTGAAGAGCTGTTGAAGAAAGGGTTCGTTCGAGAAAGTGTTAGCCCTTGTATTGTACCTGTTCTTCTTGTACCTAAGAAGGATGAGAATTGGAGAATATGCATCGATTGTTGAGCTATCAATAAGATCACTATCAAGTATCGATTTCCGATACCTCGGCTTGATGACATGCTAAACCATCTACATGGTGCCACTACCTATTCCAAGATTGACCTTTGTAGTGGATATCATCATATCATAATTCGTATAGGAGACGAGTGGAAGACCACCTTCAAGACAAAAGATAGCTTGTATGAGTAGAATGAGATGCCTTTTGGGTTGACCAATGCCCCAAGCACATTCATGTGCTTGACGAATCAGGTATTGCGATCCTTTATTGGGATATTTATTGTTGTTTACTTTGATGACATCCTTATTTACAGTAAGAGTCAAGAAGAGAACTTATATCATTTATAACAAGTCTTACAAGCTTTGCGAGAATATAAGCTTTATGCCAATCTAAAGAAATGCACCCTCCTCTCCAATGAAGTTGTGTTCTTAGGTTACATCATAACCACAGAAGGTGTTCGAGTTTATCCAAGCAAAGTTGAAGTCATTAATAGCTGACTAATTCCACAATCTATTTAGGAAGTTCAAAGTTTCCACGGATTAGCTTCTTTCTATAAGAGGTTCATACACAATTTTAGCTCTATTGTTGCACTACTTACATATTTCACTAAGGGAGACAAATTTCAGTGGACATAACAAGCTCAAAAAAATTTTCAGGAGCTAAAGAAGAGATTAACTGAAACCCTTGTCTTAGCCCTTCCAAATTTTGACTAAGTGTTTAAAGTTAGTTGTGATGCTTCTAACTTAGGAATCGAAACTGTACTTAGCCAAGAAGGACATCCAATTGCCTTCTTCAGTAAAAAAACTAAATGATGCCAAGCTTAGGTAATCTACCTATGACAAAGAATTTTATGTCATTATTCATGCTCTGCAACATTAGAGTCATTATCTCTTGAACAAAGAGTTCATACTCCTTTTCTGATTATGAAGCTCTCAATTATTTGAATTCTCAGCAAAAGATCAACCGTAAGCATACCCGTTGGAGTGAAATCTTGCAGTCTTATCCTTTTCTAATTAAGCATAAGGCTAGAATTTTAGTCGTTGTCATGCTTTACTATCAACAATTCAAGCCAAAGTTGTTGGATTTAAATGTGTCAAAGAGTTGTATTAGGATGACCTAGATTTTCGTGGAATGTGGGAGGTAATTGCAGGTCAACCTTTCCACCAATATTATATACATGATGGGTTTTTAGTCCAAGGAAAAACCCTATGCATTCCTTAGTGTTCCCTGCGAGAGGAAATAATTTGGGAAGCTTACGATAGAGGTTTAACTGGTCATTTCGACAGAGATAAAACAATTGTCCTAGTCAAGGAGAATTTCTACTGGTTGAGACTTAAACGAGATGTCAACCGGCACATACAAAGATGCAAAATATGTCATTTGGCTAAGGTTAAGGGTCAAAATACGGGATTGTACATGCCACTACCGGCCCAGAAGCACCATGTGAAGATGTAAGTATGGATTTTGTGCTTGGTTTACCATAAACTCAGAGGTAGAAAGATTCTGTCATGGTGGTTGTGGACTAATTTTCAAAGATGACCCATTTTATTCCTTGTCAGAAGACTAATGATGTTATGCAAGTTGCTAATTTATACTTTAAAGAAATTGTCTGTTTCCATGACATTCTCAAGACTATCACGTCTAATCATGATGTCAAATTTCTTAGCCACTTTTGGAGAACTCTCTAGAAAAAGATGGGCACCAAACTTCAATTTAGCAGTGCTAGCTACCCTTAAACGAATGGACAAACAGAAGCTATAAAACAAGATTCTTGGCAATCTTCTACGAAAATTTGTTAGAAAGAATTTGAAGCAGTGGGATCTTGTCTTTACTCAAGTTGAATTTACTTATATAACAATTCAATCAACCATGCTACTGGAAAGTGTCATTTTGAAGTTGTTTATGGCACTTGATCCCTCAATTCGTTAGACCTGATTCCTTCACCTGACAAGCAGTATTACAGCGCAGATGCAGTCCAAATAGCCAAAGAAATAAAAAAAAACTACATGAGCAGGTCTGTGATAGGATTTAGAAGTAAAATTTGAAACTCAAGGCACAGAGGGACAAGCATCGAAGGCAACAAATATTTAACGTAGGGAGATTTTGTTTGGATACATTTGAGAAAAGAATATTTTCCTAAACAACTGAATGCCAAGTTGTCTCCTCAAGCTGATAACCTATTCAAGATTGTGCAGAAGATTAACAATAATGCCTACAAAGTAGAATTGACTGGTGCTTATGGTGTTTCAACCACTTTCAATGTTGCCAATCTATCTCCGTATGTTGATGATGATATTGATTCTAACTTGAGCAAGAGTCCTGTCTAACCTCGAGAGAATGAAATGGTGGCATACAAAAGAATGTTGAGGGAGTTGGCAACCACTAAGGAAGGTTGAGGGAGCCGACAACCACCAAGTTGGCTCTCTATTATTTCTTTTATATTGCAACTCTTTTTCTTATTTTAATGATTACTTTTTCTTTCCATAGTAGTATAAAATAGGGGTCCTTATTGTCATTGAGAGACATTTGAGTTTGAATAAACATTTCTGTTTGGTTTCTATACCACAGGTTAAGATGTAAATTTGATCTAAAAGTTTTTACTAAGGAGCAATATTACCCTAAAAGTTTTTTTTGTTCAATATTACTCTAAAAATGTTAAAATAGAGTAATGTTATTCTTTTTCGTTAAAAAGTTAACGGTCAACGTCAAATTTTTAATAGTCAATGCTAGTTTTTTAATTGTATCAGGAAATATTGCTATGTTTTAAAATTTTTAAGGTAACATTGAACCTGAAAAAACTATTAACACAACATTACTTCTCATAAAAAACTTTCAAACCAAATTTACACCATATTTTTTTTTAATATAAAGTGAGAAGGGCATCTGTCAGGTTTGACAACAACAAAGATCCACCAAGGTACCCAGTACTAAACCAGTGTTTCTCTCTCTCTCTCTCTCTCTCTCTCTCTCTCTTTTATGCGCGCGTCATAAAAATTAGTTAATTACAGATGCCAGGAAACCCTTATCATTTATATATATCCGCGAATGGGACATTTAATTATTAATCATCAGATAAAAACATCTGAATCTACCTGACAATGGTAATTTTCCAGTTAGAAAGTTTAGTTTATTGTAGCCAGTATGAGAGTGCGACATACAAATTAAAAAGAACTAGGATTATGCAGATTAAATTTTTAAAGAGAAGAATGGAGGACATTCCGAGTTTGAAAAGAAGGAAGCAGGACCGAGGCATGAGGCATTATCACTGTACTTGCATGTTCGAAGGCGAATTAGAATCCCAAGCATTATATATATATATATATATGTTCAACACACACACATAAAATCAAGTTGAGCGAGCATGCAGAGGAGAATGTCCCGCACATTTCGGCATTGTTATTGTGCAAGGCCTTCCTATTTCTGCTGAAAATAAATACATTCTTTTTGAAAGATAAGCAAGCATGTCATTTCTGCAGCCCTAATACTATTTTCAGTAGCTAGGTGAAAAGAGTGTGGCCCTCCATTATATTATGATTAGAGAAAGCTCAAGCGGAGATCCAAGGGAGGGGGTTCCATTGGTTCCGTGATGTCGTCTCTGTAATGAGCATGGATCCTCAGCTTCCCCGCTTCTGACTCCGCCACGGGGAAGAGTTGAAGCGTCTTCATCACTCTCTCTGGCTCCGGCACCACTTGATTATATGTATCTGAGTACAACACTGAACACAGACAATAAATTAGATGGCATCAAATGGATGGAGAAGATGGGATTATATATATATATATATGTATATTTACTTGGTGAAGAAGAAGGAGGAGTGAGTTTGCGGTGTTTGAGGCGTTCGCGGGCTTTATGGTTCTGGAACCAATAGAAGACGTTCTTGCTCTCAATGTGGCCGTAAAAGCTGAGGAGAGCGGATATCTTCTGGATCTGGTCCGTGCTGGGTGTTCGCAGACCTGACGCGAAGAGCTCACTCAGAAGCTTCAGCTGCTCCGCCGTTGGATTCCAACGCCCACACTTGCTGCCACTCCTACTGCAAAACCCTGACATCCCTCCCTCCCCCATTCTCTCTCTCACTCCTATGGCCGTGCGCGTATTTATAATCCCTTTCCACCTCGCTCCTCCAATCAAATATTTTACATTTTCTGCAGCTCCTTCAAAATTCCTTTCTTTTATCTTCTCCTCTCTCATTTCTACTTTTAATAAATATGTAGCATCAAATAATGCACACACTTTATCATGGCTTCAATCTTAACGTATACTCCCTCCCTCCGGTCTAGTATTTTGTGCAAAGGGATAGAAGTTGGAGAGATAAGGACATGCGTAAAAACAGCGACTGTTCAACGCTTCGGTCTTAGAGCAGACAACATGTGTAAGTTTCACTGATTCTAGTTGAAGTCTCGCTTATTTTATTAAGGGATCCCCACTTCAAAATTTAATATACCTCCTCGAGTTCATCTGCTCACACACACGACTGTGTTTTTCAGTAAAGTATGCGCTTGCTCCCCAATATTATATTCTCCATAGTTGCCTTTATAATGTGTGTTTGTGTAGTCTCTTGTATAAATTAAATTACTTTGTACGCATAACGCTTGGGCATAATGATCAGATAAATCCAGGACCGTCAGGACACGTGAGATCAACCAAACTTTGTTTTTAAAAGAAGCGGTTGTCTGCTAAAGAACACGTAGAAATGGTTAGAACTCAGAATTGGTGGAGAGTGTGAGTGTGTAACAGTGATTAATTAGTTGGCAGGATAAGTAAAAGTCAAATTTACACGTTGTCTGGTCTTTGTTGGACGGTTGTGATCCCCACAGACTGACAGAGATCCTGAGTTAGGCTGACGCGGTAGCTAGGTTTCAGAGAAATCTTTTTAAGGAGTGATAAATTAATGCTGCATTTTATAACTCATCACATATTTTTGTTATTTGAAATGGGAAATATTTTAATTAACAATCATCTCAAATCATGCATGATATGTTATTGTAAGGTCTAAAGCAAAGCAATATAATGAACTAAATCACATTATTGGGAACCAAAATTAATGATAGTACGCACTACGTATATGTAAGATAGGATACAGTTTCTGTACAAAGTTAATTTCAGTTCAAAATGGTAATTTAGATATTAGATTATTGAAGAGAGCGTGTCAGAATGAGAAGAAGGATTAGTTGGGCGCAATGGACGAGGAAGCGAGAGCATGGTCACGAGTGTGATGTTGGGTGGTGATGCAAGGCACCCCGGGGGGGGGGGGGTCTCCAACTCCAAGGTGCTTTTGGACTCATGTTTCCTTTACCCTAACTGCGCACATCATCCTCCTTCTTCATGACAAGACCAAAATATTGTGAGCCTGAATTTCCACTACTTTACTATAACTATAATTAATTAATTAATTAATTAATTCATGCATCAATGAAGAGTGTGAAGCCATATTATTAATTAAATTAGAGCTAGCATAGAGGAGGCGCCTATGCATGCAACTATAGCTTTTTGAAACTTGAACCAAGCAAATCTATGTCCATTGAATCATTTTCAAACACCCAGGAAAGACAACAAACGTACAACTTGGAATAACAATTCAACGTCTGCAATCCATATATTTATGTTTATGATATAAAATTTCTAACATATCAAACTGTATATACATAAATAATTGTAAAAAATCAAGGTTAAAAGTTGGATGAAGGGGAAATTAATTAAAGACAAAGTACAAAAGTGGGGGCTAGCTTGAGTACAGAAAGAGGCCACGCGTGAAATCTAGGATACAGCCTCTCCTCGGATGAATGAACGTTGAACATCACTCATATATTATATATATATATATATATAAAATGGTCCGTGTCTTCGCTGATTTTGCCGGTTCTTTTTCTGATAAGTGACTACAAGTATCCACAATGCACAGTGAAAAAAAATGTATCTACGTTATAAACGGCCCCTTCTTCTGTTTGAATATAAGGTGCTGTTGCTCTCTCTCTGTGGCTGTGTGTGTAAAACACCAATCATATGAGCACAGAGAAGCAATGAGCGAGCGATCAGTGGGAAAAGCACAAAGCCAGACCAGGGAGACTGAGGTGCCTCTGAATAAATTAAAAGCTCTGGCCAAATACGGGTGAGCAACGTGTTGAGGGCCTATATGTGTGGTGTTTCTGCAATTTATATGTATTTAATTAATTTAGCTAGGTTGCCATATTTTTTCCAACCGAAAAGTGGGGCTACAACGTAAATGAAAGATTACGATCATTGGAACCAGGATTCTCTCATTTCTTATTAATTATAATGACAATGACGCTAAGCTAAATGTTATTCCCCGTATTCCTTTTCTATTAGATTTTATGCAGATTTTGCTTCATTCGTTTTTTTGTAAAAGTTTGGAAGCATCATACTAGACACGAACAACGATGATCACACTAAGACTACCGCCATTCAAAAATATTAACACACACACACCGTCAAAATAAATATAATGATTAATTCCATTTCCATAGGGACGTAAGAAACAAATTTGTGTGTGTGTGAATTATATTGACGCTTCGGCTGTTAACAGGTCATTTGGCCGCATAACAATTTAAATTTTTTTTAGTTCTATAACTTGGATTATTGTGTGTAATATAATTGATATGGTGAGTAAAAATGGTTTTGAGCAAAAAAAAAAAAAAAAAAAATCCACCATCCCGTTGATTTTTCAGTGGTGTTTTGCGAACTGTTTCGAACTTAAAACTGGGCATCAAGCTATTGACGTGGTAGTGCTAACTTGAACGTACAATGTTTTTAATTAATCAGATGAAACTGAAAATAACCATCTGCAAAGCAGCATGAATGGTATTCCACATTTGAAACAGCCTTTAAGAGTCCATTTGTTAGGGGGGGGGGGTTTGAAAATTTTTTATGAGTTAAATTTTAAAAACAATGAATAAATAAGGCTCTAAATTTTTAATAAATAGAAGAGGTAAAATTAAAGAGTAATAAAAATTAATTAGAAGTTTTTAACCTCAGTTATCCAACTTTTTTAAATAGAACTTATTGTCCCTACCTCCCCTTCCCTTATACGAAAGAGACCTGCAAATAAGAATTTGCTAAGGATGGAAGCGGATATGCTTAAACAAGATATCCCAAGCCTCACTGGGCTGCTAGGGAAAGTACAATACAGCGTCAGGCAACTCTTCACAAGTTACGTTCACTGAGTGTATGTCTTCAACATTTTGAATAGAAAGCTAGGTTTGTTGTTATTTCATTTGATCTTTAATTTGCGACGCTATATCCTATGAATTATAGAATTGCATTTTGAATCTTTTGAATGTCAAAGGCTATAAGCCAGAGAAATGATTGACGAACGGTGAAGTGGGCGTGTTGCACATCTATCTGCAATTCTGCATAGTGAAAAAGAAGGATGATAGATGTGTGGTTGTTGATGAGAGATCTGAAATTAAAGGGTTATCCCTCAAGGATTTTTGAAGGCCTTCTGGTTCAAAATTCAAAGACCCGCATACCCTTTTTTCAATTTATTAACAAATTGAGAACAAATTTAAATAATTATTTCTTAAGGAAAGTTGTTACCAGTTTGATTGAGATTTTAGGTAATTTTTTCAATTATGAAGCGGATAAAATTAGAAGGCCTTTAATGTATACTTGAGGGAAAATCAGGACATTCTTTACCGTGAGGACGCTGATGAGAGCTCCAAATACAGCGTCATGCGCCCACTCCCGCTACGCTATCGATCATCATCATTCATCACCCAACAAAAAGAAACAAATTCCATTCTTTACATGCGCAAAAGACATTCAGAAGATCCATCTTGCGGAAATAACAACAAAAAAAGCAAAAGAAAAGAAAGAAACAGCTAAAACCCGCGGACTTGAAGGGACGATAGATATGATGAGCTTCATCGTTCACGAGCCCATTAACTGGACTTGAAGGGAATGGCTCTGATCACCACCTGGTGGTACAGGGCTGCCAGAGCTGCTCCTACGAATGGTCCCACCCAGAAAATCCACTGTTCCATTCATTTGCGTTTCAACCATAAATTTAGGACAATGATTTAGCATAGAAAATAAAACAGATAGGGGAATTATAGACATACATGATCATCCCAGCCTTTGTCCTTGTTGAAGATGATGGAAGCTCCCAGACTACGAGCAGGGTTGATACCGGTGCCGGTGATTGGGATGGTGGCCAGGTGCACCAAGAACACGGCGAACCCAATTGGCAAGGGTGCCAAAATCTGTTCGTCCATTATATATATTACCAAAAAAAGAATTGCTTGAGCGTGCTAGAGCAGTGTGGAAAGAAACACATATATATAATATAAGAAGGGGGTGACTTACGGGGACGTGGGAGTCTCTGGCGTTACGTTTGGCGTCAGTGGCGGAGAAGACGGTGTAAACGAGGATGAAGGTGCCGACAATCTCAGCGCCGAGGCCATCCCCTTTGGTGTAGCCAGAGTTCACGGCATTGGCACCTCCCCCATTCACGCTGTACCTGGCGCTGCCTTCAAAACCCTTCACCACGCCCGCACCACATATGGCGCCCAGACACTGCATCACCATGTACAACACTGCTCTCGTCAGCGACAGCTTCCTTGCCAGGAACAGCCCGAACGTCACCCCCGGATTAATATGACCACCTGCATGTATATACACACATCAACACTGATATATGAAAAGGGAGCAAGTAACAAGTAGTCGTCTAGTATATATAGTAACGCCAATAGATCAGAGGGTGACCTGAGATGCCGGCGGTGCAGTAGACGAGGGCGAAGATCATGCCGCCGAAGGCCCATGCAATGCCTTGAATGCCGACGGTTGTGCACTTGGACTTGGAGTTGCTCACCCCCATGACCGTCAAGACGGTGATATAAAGGAACAGAAAAGTGGCCACGAACTCGGCTATCCCGGCTCTGTAGAAGGACCATGATGTGAGCTCGGAGGGCTCAAACAGCGGCTCCGGCGGTGGCTCCTGATAGTCCTTGCCTCCGTGCTGACTCTGAGCCGCGGTCCCGATGGGCTGCCTCTCCGGGAACTTGTTGGCTCCCAGAGACACGTCCTGCTCCTTCCCCTCCATTTTTGAGTAGCTGTGTGTGTGTGTTGGGTCTGCAGGGTGGGGGGCTCGGGTGCGTATTTATAAAGCCAAATCAGACTGGGCGGGATAGGAAGTGGTGGGGCCTATTGGCTCAAGCATATTGATTTATTTTCTCATCTTTCTAGCCGTCCGATCATTTGCTTGCTTATTCATTAAACCTGTATTAAAGCTAATGAATCCAAAATAATGGTAGGTCCGCCCTAGGTGGCACCACTCGTTGCACGACCGACCATGTTCTGCGCTCCACAGGAGCCATCGTAAAAAAGAGCAAAGAATACTAATACCCAAATCTTGTAATATTCGGCACATTCTTGTTTGACAAGATGGGGCGCATCTAAAATTGGAGAGGTTCAAGTAAGTAATATTTATTCAAACAAGTCGATATATAGAGAGACACACAGCACCCAATTCATTAATTACAACTCGATGTAGCACAAAGAAGGCACCCGCTGGGGCCCCCGGGGCACACTATAATTATGAATATGGCAGGATCAATGAGTATATTTACATATGGTAAAAACGGGGGAAGAAAGAACAATAAATTATTAGCGAGACCCTTGGCTAATTTAATTGGAATGATTGTGTGTGTGTTGTTGAAAGTGGGAAGTCCCACATCGTGAAATGGAAGAGGGAGGGGGTAGAGAATTTAGTATAAATAGGAGGCCCCCCTCCCTCCTTCAATCATCCCTCAACTTGCCTTCTTCCTTCTATAAGGCATTTTGTATCTTCTCCTCTCTTATAGTATTTCACTTATAAATTGTTTAAAGTGAAATTAGATTCTGGTATTTTCCTTATTGTTGTCTTATTTATTATTTATTAGCTGCTATTAGATATAGTAGTTGTGATTTATTATATTATTAAATTACTTCTAGAAACTTTGTTTTCTAGTATTGTGATTTTCTAGTATAATCAGTTACTCTCTATATATCCCGCTTCCGCAACAATTGGTATCAGAGCCAAGGTTCTGTCTGAGTATGCTCTGTGGTTGCAGTATAATCTGAACTTCCACATCAGAAAAGAATTACCTTGAGGTTTTGCATTTGCAGCTATTAAAAAATATTTGGAGCAGATATGGCGGACAAAAAGGTTGAAGAATCCACATCAAGTGTCAGCAATTCGTCGTCGGCATCTTCGCTTCTGACGAGAATTATGCCCAATGCGAAGTTTGCAGTTGAAATTTTTGACGGATCGGGACATTTTGGGATGTGGCAGAGTGAGGTTCTTGATGTCCTTTTTACACAACAATTAGATTTTGCTCTTGAAGAAAGGAAACCAGATAAAATGGAGGAGGAAGATTGGAGGATCATCAATCGTGTTGCTTGTGGTACTATTCGATCGTTTCTTTCCAGAGAACAGAAGTATCCATACACAAAGGAAACTTCTGCTTGTAGATTGTGGAAGGCATTAGAGGATAAATTCCTGAAGAAAAGCAGTCAAAATAAGCTTCACATGAAGAAAAGATTGTTTCGCTTCACTTATGTTCCTGGTACCACAATGAATGATCATATCACCAGCTTCAACAAGTTGGTAACAGATTTGCAGAATTTGGACGTGACTTTTGAAGATGAAGATCTGGCCTTGATGTTGTTGGGATCACTTCCTGATGAGTACGAGCACCTGGAGACTACTCTACTTCACGGCAAAGAGGAAGTATCTCTCAGAGATGTTTGTTCTGCGCTATACAGCTATGAACAAAGAAAGAGGGATAAACAAAGAGGTGGAGAAGCAGAAGCACTAGTCACAAGAGGGCGTGCTGAAAATCAATCGAGATCAAGGAAAGGGAGATCCAAATCGAGATCCAGACCTAGTAAGGATGAATGTGCCTTTTGTCGAGAAAAGGGCCACTGGAAGAAGGATTGTCCAAAGTTGAAGAATAAAGCCAAACAGAACAATGGGAAGGCTGCTATGGATTCAAATGTAGCTGATTGTGATGATGAAAATTCAGATTTTTCATTATCTACAACGACGTTGTCAAAAGCGTCAGGCGTATGGTTGTTGGATTCAGCTTGCAGTCATCATATGTGTCCTAACCGAGACTGGTTCACTGATTTCCAAGAAGGAGGATGTGGAGTTGTCCACACAGCAGATAACACTTCACTTACCGCATATGGCATTGGTTCAGTTCGATTGAGGAACCATGACGGATTGATCAGAACATTGACAGATGTTCGATATGTACCAGATTTGAAGAAAAATCTCATTTCTGTGGGAACTCTAGATTCAAAGGGGTTCAAGATTACTGCAGAAAGTGGAGTGATGAAGATACTTTCTGGTGCACTGGTGGTAATGAAGGGTATCTGGAAGAGCAATAATACGTATCACTATCAAGGTAGTACGGTTATTGGAATAGCAGCAGTGACGTCCAGTGATGAGAAGGAGGTAGAAGCAACAAGGTTGTGGCATATGCGCTTGGGACATGCTGGAGGAAAATCCTTAAAAACTCTTTCAGATCAAGGGTTGTTAAAAGGATTAAAGCATTGCAGTTTGGAGTTTTGTGAGCACTGTGTGAAAGGGAAGCAGACAAGGGTTAAGTTCGGAACAGCTATCCATAATACAAAAGGTATTTTGGATTATGTTCACTCTGATGTTTGGGGTCCTTCCAAAACACCATCATTGGGAGGAAAACATTATTTTGTAACCTTTGTTGATGATTTTTCCCGAAGAGTTTGGGTGTATACGATGAAGACTAAGGATGAAGTATTGGGAATTTTTCTCAAATGGAAGGCGATGATAGAAACACAAACAGGCAGGAGGATCAAATGTCTTCGTACAGATAACGGAGGAGAATACAGGAATGATCCTTTCCAGAAGATTTGTGAGGATGATGGCATCGTCAGACACTTCACTGTCAGAAATACACCACAGCAGAATGGAGTGGCAGAACGCATGAACCGGACTTTGCTGGAGAAGGTTCGGTGTATGTTGTCCAATGCTGGCTTGGGCAAAGAATTTTGGGCTGAGGTAATAACATATGCGAGCCACCTCATTAATCGTCTACCATCTACTGCTATTGGTGGTAAAACACCGTTGGAACAATGGTATGGTAAACCTGCTACAGATTATGATTCTTTGCATGTATTTGGCTCAATTGCATACTATCATGTGAAAGAATCAAAACTGGATCCGAGAGCAAAGAAAGCTATTTTCTTGGGGATCACTTCTGGAGTCAAAGGATATCGTTTATGGTGTCCAGAGACAAAGAAGATTGTATTTAGTAGGGATGTTACCTTTGATGAATCTGCCATGGTGAGAAAGGTAGCAGCTGAAGATACCCAGCAAGGTGATAGTGTTTCAAAGCAGGTGGAGTTTGAAGGAAAGATGATTTTTCCAGTACAAGGAGCAGACGGGGAAACAAGACAAGACTTTCCTGAGGTAGAAGAAGAGCCAGTTGATAGGGAGGTTTCGACTCATGAACCTCAACAGCAACGTGAATCAATAGCAACCAGCAAGCCAAAACGAACAATAAGAAAGCCTACTCGTTTTGAAGACATGGTGGCTTGTGCAACCTCAATTGCAGCTGATGACATTCCTTCAACTTATAAATGGGCTATTCAGAGCTCAGAAAAGGAGATGTGGAGGAATGCCATGAATGAAGAAATGCAGTCCCTTCATCAGAATGGTACGTGGAAATTGGCCAAACTCCCCAAGGGTAAGAAGGCAATTGGTTGCAAATGGGTATATGCAAAGAAAGAAGGATGTCCTAACCAAGGTGATGTGCGCCATAAAGCAAGATTGGTAGCTAAAGGCTATGCTCAGAAGGAGGGAATTGATTACAATGAGGTATTTTCTCCGGTTGTGAAACATTCCTCTATTAGAATTTTGTTGGCTTTGGTAGCACAATTAGATTTGGAACTAGTTCAGATGGATGTAAAAACTGCATTTTTAAATGGAGACTTGGAGGAGGAAATCTACATGACTCAGCCGGAAGGATTCAGAGTTGCTGGAAAGGAGAATATGGTGTGTAAACTTGAAAAATCGTTATACGGATTGAAACAATCTTCGAGGCAATGGTATAAACGATTTGACAAGTTTATGTTGCGACATAAGTACAGAAGAAGTAGATACGATCATTGTGTCTATTTGCGGAAGCTTGAAGATGGATCCTTTATATATCTCCTTTTATATGTCGATGATATGTTGATTGCTTCAAAAAATAAGGCAGAAATTGAGAAGCTGAAGGTTCAACTAAAAGGGGAATTTGAGATGAAGGATCTAGGTGAGGCAAGGAAAATTCTCGGTATGGAGATAACAAGAGATAGAGAATCAAAGAAACTCTTTTTATCTCAAAAGGAGTATTTGAAGAGAGTGCTAAATCGTTTTGGTATGAATGAGAAAACGAAATCGGTTAGCACTCCACTTGCCCCTCATTTTAAGCTCAGTGCTGATATGTCGCCAAAGGATGAAGATGAACGAGAGTATATGTCAAGTGTACCATATGCAAATGCCGTTGGTAGCTTGATGTATGCAATGGTTTGTACAAGACCTGACATTTCACAAGCTGTTGGAGTTGTGAGTAGGTATATGCATGATCCAGGGAAGGAGCATTGGCAAGCTGTGAAATGGATTCTACGGTATATTTGTAATACTGTAGATGTTGGTTTGGTTTTTGAGCAGGAAGGTGATCGATCTTTAGTTGGGTATTGTGACTCAGATTTTGCGGGTGATTTGGACAAGCGAAGGTCAACTACTGGTTATGTGTTTACTTTTGCAAAAGCACCAGTTAGTTGGAAGTCGACTTTACAGTCAACAGTTGCTTTGTCTACCACAGAGGCAGAGTACATGGCGATTACAGAGGCTGTGAAGGAGGCAATTTGGCTTCAAGGATTGCTTGGAGAACTTGGTATTGGTCAAGAAAGCATCGTAGTTTATTGTGACAGTCAAAGTGCTATTCAATTAGCAAAGAACCAAGTTTACCATGCAAGGACGAAGCACATTGATGTTCGATATCACTTTATACGAGAAATTTTGGAAGAAGGTGGAGTCATGATACAAAAGATACGGACAACTGAGAATCCTGCTGATATGCTGACAAAGGTTGTGACTTCTGTCAAATTTCAACATTGTTTGGATTTGATCAACATTGTTGAACATTGATTGTTGAATTGTAAGCATAAATTTGTAATTAGAATAAATTAGGAATGTGGGAATTTTCCCAAGGTGGAGATTTGTTGAAAGTGGGAAGTCCCACATCGTGAAATGGAAGAGGGAGGGGGTAGAGAATTTAGTATAAATAGGAGGCCCCCCTCCCTCCTTCAATCATCCCTCAACTTGCCTTCTTCCTTCTATAAGGCATTTTGTATCTTCTCCTCTCTTATAGTATTTCACTTATAAATTGTTTAAAGTGAAATTAGATTCTGGTATTTTCCTTATTGTTGTCTTATTTATTATTTATTAGCTGCTATTAGATATAGTAGTTGTGATTTATTATATTATTAAATTACTTCTAGAAACTTTGTTTTCTAGTATTGTGATTTTCTAGTATAATCAGTTACTCTCTATATATCCCGCTTTCGCAACATGTGTGTGTGTGTGTGAATGAGGATATGTAGTTCTAAAAAGAAAGTATGGCGTGCTGCCATCCTTGCCCGTGAATATTGGAGGAGTATGCAGATGGTCATAAGGAGGCAGCGTGAAAGCGAAGTTTATAGGGTTAGAAATTTAGATGGTGGTGGTGAAGATGGGTGCGAACTTAAGATGAATACAGTAGGTACAAATTAAATGGAAGGCACATGAGTACGTAGCAGATAACATTCTGAGCTTAATTCTCACGTCATGATAGAGCATCACAACCATTGATTATATTCCTCCATCTTGCTCAATTCATTAACAATGAATTGTATGCTAGACAAAATGGTGCGCACATGAAGAACTGAAGGTGAAGCCAGTTAGGTCATCCCCCGGACAGCCACATATCTCTATTACATCCACCCATATTCAATTTGTTTGTTCGTGAAAAATGGTATGGTTAAGCTATTGTTATTAGTACTACACATAATGTGGGGCAAGGAATACTTGCATGAACGAGACAATAGAATAGTCAGAGTATATAGGCTACATGGATGGATATATATACGTACAAAAAATATATATGTGAATAATGGTTGGAGTATATATATATGATGAGGTATTAAGGAAACCTAAGAGGGGATTAGTTGAGAGGGGAATGAGCTGTGTAGATAAGACTAATAAATGAATAACAATGTGGCAAAACATATATACATACATACATGGAGATGGCAGTGGCCCTCTCCTCTCTCCTGCTTTTACAAATTAAAACATTTATCAGACGAGTCGATATTGAGGAAAGTAAAAAAAACGAAAAGGAAATTAATTTATTTAGGCCCGGCCCGGTACTTGCTAATGTGAATAAGCCATATTTTGGAATAGCAGCAAAGCATGAATATGAGGAATGAAGATGATGACACTGCTCGTTTTGGTTTGTTTTATATACGTTGCATTGTTTCGTTGGGGGTGGCGGATGGGATATCATTTCATCATTATTCTACAAATTAGTGACTCCGCCACATCATTCATCATTCACCAATCACCAATCACCACGTACCGCCCATCCAATTAGGGCCCACTCATTTACTGTTATCTACCACTCCTATTCACATGTTTTCATTTCATCCAACCTACATAACATTTGAGTCCTTGGCCTTTATTTAATTATTTCATAATTTCCACTCTCACTGCTACTTATTTTAATTTCCTCATCTCCTTCCCTTCCTTCTCCCACTCCTACTATTTCATTCCCTTTTTATTTCATCCATGCCTGCCAAATATTCTTTTCAAGCTGTCACTGATCAATTGAACTTAATTACTCCACAATTCAGGATAGTTAGGCCACTGTCTTTTCCTTGGAACCCTAAACTTCGACATATTAATATCATAAATAGATCTAGGATAGTTCCCTCGAACCTTTCTCATTTACTAAAAGATGTGTGCCTTTGTTAACTACCTCTTTAACCTCAAACCTATGAATAAGATGAGGAATCTGTTTTAATTTTAATACATACAGCCCCGCTGTGATGAGGAGAAGCTTCTGGTTCACCCCTCGTACGTACGGAGCAGAGATTCCGGCACTTTGCCATAACGGCCACTAAGACATTGAAGATCAAGCTCCTTCTTTGCTGTTGCTTTTCCTTAGCGGCAGTGCTTCCTCTCCTTCCTGGCCTGGACCCATGAACGCTCTACTCGGCATCACTCGTCTGTTTCAGGGTTCCTCTACGCCGTTTCTGTCTCAATGTTTTCGGATTATGGTTTAAATAATAGACATCTTGAATAATAGATTTAAGGAAATCAAGAATTTGGAGACAGATGCTGTCTTTTCAATGGATGGTGACGTTTTATTTCCATGCTCTTCAGTGGAATTTGCACCTGATGTTTGGCAAAGTGCACCAGATAGATATAAGATATGTTTGGTTAGGTGATTGCACTACTATAAAAAAGGGATTTAACGTCACATAAAGACGTTCTTTCTTCAAAAAGGGAAGTAAAAACTATACGCAGTGGTATTTACGTAAATAAAGAGAGACTTTTTAATCTTTAGGCGTCCCTTCTACAAGAAGGGACGCCTAAAGGAGACATTAGGCGTCCCTTCTGTATGAAAGGACGCCTATTTATATGTTTAGGCGTCCCTTCTTGTAGAAGGGACGCCTAAACATATTTCCCTCCACCTTTTTTCTTCATTTCCCTCCATTCTTTTCGTTCACTCTTCCTCCCTCTCTCAAAAACACGTAGCCTCCTTCCACCATATCCCTCCTTCTTCATTTTCTCTCATCTCCTCCTTCTATCATCTCACAGTTGCAGCATCGGACTCGCTCCCTCTCTCACGGTGGTGCGCGCGCCTCCTCCCTCCAAACCTCTTCATCACGCCATTTTCCAAGCTAGCTGTGTAAGCTTTTTTGTGTTTTTTTTTTTTGCTTTTGGTTTATTTTTTTTCACTTTAGTTAATGTCATGACCGTTTAATTTAAAGTAGTTTTGCTAGAAACTATAAGCCACTCATATTAATACCATAAGTACATGTATGTATGCTAGAGATTCCAGAAACCTGTTGACTTGGTTTCTACTAATTTAATGAGGAAGATGAGTTTATACATTGATTATTTTAATTTCATACATACATGATTGAAATTAATTATGAATAAATGAAAATGTATATATTTATGTGAATTAAGCAACTTTCTCTTTAAATATGTTTACTCATTTGTTCATATGGTTTGACATTTTACGCACTGAATAATATTTGTTTGTGTAATTTTATTACTAATTTTTATTTCTTGAAATTAAAATGACTTTATTGCATTCTATATACGTTTTCAAAAATAAAAATAAAACATGTCCAGGAAGCTATAAAAAATTTAGAAAATAATAGTTTTTTAGAAAATAAAACATTTAGAAATTTTGCACTCATCAATATGTTTTACTAAAATAAATTAATCAATAATGTTACTCATCATATATATCTTTAATGTAAGACCTAGTTAACTAATTTTATTAGATTAAATAAGTTATATAATTTATTTAATTATAAAATAAAACATGTTTAGGAAGCTAAGTGCTATATAAAAAGACACATTTTAGAGTGCTAAATGCAATTTAAGTCTAAAATCTAAACATAGAACTTGTTTTATTTTATAAAACAAGTTATCAACAAGTAATTTTTAACATTAACCAATTGATTTTAATTTTATTGGTTTGAAATAATGAATACATGTATAGAACTTTTAATATTGTGTAGGTGGATAGAACTTTTAACTTGTACTAATTTAAACATATTAGTTCCCTAAAAAAAAATTGATATTTTAAATTGTTGATATTGTCTTTAATTGCCTCAGTTACTTTATTATTATTTTTTTGTTTGAATTAAGGTGAAATGGTTTGTTATTAAAATTGTGGGATCTTACACTTAATGAGAAATCCTTATTGGCATCATTGTAATATAATTGGTTTTGTTTTCTATGGTTATAGGAGGAGCAACATGCGCTGAGATGACCCTTTCTAGCACGGCTCCAACAGATGTACAAAAGTATTCCCCAAGTCGACTTCAATATGCCTCCAGGGATTGTGGGTACACAATTGACGTATCCCTACATGATCGACAATAAAGATCTTAAGGAGTTTATGCATTAGGAGGAGATAGATGCAGGATGGGTCAAACTTGTCATTTGGTTAGTTTTTCTTTTCTAAGTTCAAGATTTCATAAGTTCAATAATTCATTGGTCATTTTATTTCTATTTTAGGTCCTTCTACCACATGTGCATTGATATGGAAAGACCAAATTTATACGGATTCTTGTGTCCGGAAAATACGACATCGGATAATAATGATGTCACACAAAGGATGCATTATGTGGGCTTCACAATGGCAACGACCAAATTGCGATGTTACCTAGCGCCAATTGGAAGGTTTATAAGTATTTATACACGTAAGTCAAAACAACACTCTTCTCACATACTTACTTCGTATACCATAAATCACGTTTAAAAAGCTGTTTTTTAATACTCTAATCTCTATTCTAAATCAACATAGGTAGGGTTTGTACCTCGACCTCATTATATTGGGTGGTTTCATCGGTATGATGTTTATACTCTTTTACATGTTTATACTGTCATGTGATTCCTCAAATTTTTGGTGGTATACCCTCTATATGGCTATGCTTTTAAGCCGAAATGTGAGAATTTCAATGAAAATAAAGCTTGGGAATCATCAATACTTCATTATTTGAACTTGGCATGCATTGTACCCTTTCTCTTTGACTGGGGACCCTTTTCGTTTCTCTTTTTTGGGTAGATGGTTGAGGATCCATTTAAACTTTGAGTTTGATGCCTGATTGGCATCAGAATGACTGAAAGACCAATAGCATATAACTTAACGGATGAATGTAAGCCTTTGAAGTTGCCTTCATCTCAAACCGGAGAGTAGGGACGTATTATGGGCAATGTAATTTGTAATGGGAGAGAGAGTTGAAGTTCCTGTACTCGATGAAGAAAATCCCTTCATGGGATGACCGTGTTATCAAAAAGCTACAAATATGTTGTGATTATTCTATTAATCTTGAGATTGTGAACTTAAAAATTACTTCATTATCTAATAATTTCTTTTTACTTTAATAAATTTGCAGCCCTTTGGGGATCCTTTTAAATTTGCTTAGCTTTAGTCCTGTGGCCTGGAGAATATCTCAAACTTTTATATTTATCCTTTCAAATCACTCAGCATGTTTGCAGAAAGGTAATGGTGAAAAATTTAGATATGGTGGATGGTGGTCAATGTGGTGGACGGGTACATATAGTATGGTGCTCTCCAAGGCAGCATTTTTCCACACGAAGTACTTGAGTCTCTACACAAAATGAGATGCCAAGATCCATCAGAGAATATGTAACCAAGAACAGGTTCTTTCTCTGACAACTAATCACTTGCTGCATTTTTTATAATTATTCTTTCAACCTATCTAAATTGGATCTTTTTATAAGTTTTATGGTTAATAATATAATGAACTTTTCAGGAGTTGTGAAGATATTGCTATGTCTATCCTTGTAGCTAATGCTACTGGTGTTCCCCCCCCCCATATGGGTCAAAGGTACTTTCTTCTCTTTCCATACATGCATGGGCGCACACAAGGCAGTTAACTATGTTACTTCTCTAAACAACTTCCTACGAGCTTAATGATTCCTTCTTGTTTAGCCCTGACATTTGGTGGAAGGCTAGAGATTATATGCAGTGAAGTGTAGTATACAAATGCATGCATGTTTGTGCTTTCCATCACTGATTTTTCAGCCATATGCTATCTATGATTGGAGCTGACAAGTTGTAAATTTTTGCGTTCTTGGAGATTTATTTCTATTTGTTTTTTTGTCTTTCTAGCAAAGGCACTATTTGACAATTTGGTACCATAAATGAAGCCCTACTTCTGTACTGTCAGATGCTAGGCAGTGGATTAGGTACCATGAACTATTAATTCATTCTCCTTTCTTTTTAGGATGCTGGCAATCACTTAATTTTCCCGGTACAGCAGCATTGCTAGCGGCCTCCCTTTTAATTTAAACTTCAAATGGATAAAAATTAATAAAATAAAAATTTTCCTGATGCTTCATACAATGTTTTAATTCAAACTAGGACAGATGAAAAATAATTTCAACTAATAAGGAACTATGATGTATCTCTTGGAGAATTTACAATGGTTACTCCTACTTGTTCTCGATCATTGTCATTCTTCTACATTGCTATGCATGTCAGTCTAGTAGTTCTACATTGCTAATGGGCGTATGCCCTTGGCATATATACTACATTGAAGGCTGTTGATAGCCGCGACACCTGGTTCTGGCGATGCTGAATTTTCACTTTTGTTTGCTGCTGTACACGTCCCAGTCCCACTATCTTCAATTAGCTAGTTGATTTACTTGATTCTTTGTAGGTAGTTAAAGAGCTGCTGTATCATATTTGATTCTTACACGCAATTCATGCATTTTGGTGGGGTAGCAGATTCAGCACATTCCTTGTATTGATATTGCTGGCATTGTCGTCCTGGGTTGCTGTCGCTTTGATTGTGAAGAAATATATACTGTGAAATTGATCTTCGTGTGCTGCCCCCGACTTTTCTTATTTTTATTTCTCATCTCTTTTCTCCCAAAAATTGCTTATATTTAATTTAATAATGTCATAACATTAACATCAATCTATTTACCCCTATTTCTATCGAAGACACTTCAAGTCACAGAAAATGACCAGGAACTGGAAACAGAACATCAAAGTAAACAATTCTAAAATGAACGAATGAATACATAAATCACGATTAGTCAAGCCTTTATCATGCGGTCTTTTCACTTTATCCTCATTTTTTGCCTCAATCTCAACCCTTCATACTCCTCTGGGCTCTGACAATAAGCTTGAGTAATCCTCAGTTGACAATTCTATTTCTTCTCTCATATTGAAATACACTATTTCACATATTTCATATTCAAAGTCTTGTAGTTGTAACAACCCATTTCTCACACCATGTCGGGGAAAAAAATATCATAACAAATGTTACTAATACTTTGTGATGCATCACGAACAAATAACAAAAGTTGCAGTCAAGCCACTTAGTATATTATATAGCAGCAGCATGAAACGAAAAATAAATAAATAATTATTAACTGCAAAAGAGATGCTCGTATTAACGTTTTTAACTATTATTGCCTATTGGCCGCTTGCGAGATTTCCCGACAAATTGTTGGTTAATAAACATTTTAAACAACAGTTCGTTTTATGCATCGCTAGATCCTTTAACAAAATCATCACTAGGGAAAGAAAATTCAATCTAGGGTGTTTCAGAACTGGTGTGGTATGCTTGTAGAAGAAAGCCAAAATCAAGAAATTCAACCTCAGCACTCACCAGTACAGGGCAATTGTTCCACTTCATAATGTGCCGGCAAAATGAAGAAGGGGAGCCCACATGCTCATGATCAAAAACTGTCTTGATCTCGTCAAAAAGCAATCATTCTGGGGCAGGAACCTCGGGGACAATAGAAGAGGATTAGCTGTCTCCGGAAATAGCTGACGACAACACCTCAGGCTCAAAGGTAACTCTCTCGATCTCACAAAATGACAATTGCGGTACGAGTCATATGACATGAACTTCGGGCAAATGAGATGAGGCTGCACAACCTGTAAAGGTTTTTTTAAAGCGAAATTAATTGATACATGTCTAATACTTTGTTAAAAGATAAGTCAGTAAGTCCAACAAATATGAATTTTTTCGAACTGAGGCAAGTTGAGGAAAGAGGCAGAAGTTGGACCATAACACGATCATTCATATCATAGTCTTGATCTTTATGCTGAACATTATAAGATTTTTCTTAAACAAAATTAAAAGTAATCAAGTAAGCTAATGTCACCTCACGAATTCTTAATGCAGTCAGATGCCGAAAGATAGGAAAAATATGAAAGGGATCCTCACTTGGGGACCAAGCCGGACAAGTTTAACAGGCAAATCGATTGAGCTTGTAGTTTCTCTAAGATATCTAAGACTCCTAAACTCTGTTTCATAATATAACTCGAAGATTATTTCAAGTATCGGCCAAAAAGTTTCCATAAGATTTTTCTCAATATCTCATGATTTTAGGCAAACCATTCGATGCAGTCATCAGCTTCATGTAGATCCTATTGTGGGCACAGTTGAGAATGACTGATCAAAGTACCACGACGAAGAACACCTCAACACGACACAAACATCTTATCATTCAACGGCAGTCCAGCGCAAAGGGGAAAAAATGATTATATACCAGTCGAGCATGCACAAAGATCTCACCTCGTACTTGGAAACCACTTCGCTCAGCTCCCTCAAGTCAGCTTTTGTGAAAATTAATCCCACATTGCCCTGATTGAATAACCAAAATAAGTGAAATGGCGACAAGATTCTATGAATCAGCATAACAATATCTCAATTGCTCTAAGGAATTAATTAACGCAATTACATCAAGAATTAATAGATGGTGAAGAAAAGAGTGGCACTTACAACAAGAAGTGGGGGAAGGTTGAGAAAAGCCTTGTTGCCGGAGGAGTCAGCATCCATTTTGATAGATCGCCGCTTTAAGGTATTCTTACCCAGCACCATCACAGAGTCCTCATGAAGATCCCTTCGGATATTTTGAAGTTGGTTGGCTTTAACATTGTCGGCTGATACCACCAGTATTTGCCCGTACTCTTTCACAAGCTTCCACAACTTTGCTTCGTACGCTGCTTTCCACGGCTTCACCGCCATGGTAATTTGGATCCTCTGGTTTCAAATGGAACGCCGCATGGTCGAATCGAGAATTTGCACCACTAACCCGTCATCATCTTTTCATAATTAATTAATTGTCAATGGGCTAACCCAGGTTAAAACATAAGCCCATTGGGCCTTTTGTCAACCTGTTTTTTTCTTTGGTTCTAGACATAGTCAATCAATTTTATTTTTCTATGCCTACAGCCCCTCAACTAATTCTAGGATTGAACTGACCCCTTTAGTAGCTGAATCCAGTGATGAAGGGTTTGAATATAAAAAAAAAAGTTTGGTTTTTTCGGAAAAACCCGAGGAGAAGGTGAAAATGAAAGAGGAACAAATGAAGCGGCAGAAGCGCTGACGTACCGGATCCAGTGGGACCCGGTTGGTTGAGATCCAAAACGAGGAGCACAGGTTCGCTCTCCTGGTTCTCGGAGACATTGCCTGCACCTCTACGATGGCCTCTGGCTACCGGGATCGTACGTCGGAGTTCCGATCTCTCTCTCAAACTCTGAAGAAGATTGAGGGATTCTCATTGCCTAGTCAAGCTGAAGATGTTCCTTCCACATCCAAACAATACACTCCCGTCTCCTATTCTGGATCTGAATTCAACAGAAAGGCCTCTCGAATCGGGTTTGGTATCCATGAAACCTCCCAGAAGATTTCGAGGCTTGCTCAATGTAAGCCTACCTCATTGGATTTATGGGATATAATTTGATTGCGTTGCGTTGTATATCCTAGAGTCCTGCTTTAAAGTTGTTTGTTCGGGACTTTAATGGTTGCATATACGGTATTTAGACGTTACTGATTCGAGTTTCCTTTGATTTCGCATGTGAGCTTGCAGTGGCAAAGAAGTCGTCCATGTTTAATGATCCCACTGTGGAAATACAAGAATTAACGGCTTTGATTAAGAATGACATCACGGCATTGAATTCAGCTCTTTCAGATTTACAAACTATTCAAAACATGGAAATAGCTGATGGAAATTATTCGGACGATAGAATTGTTCATTCAACAGCTGTTTGTGATGACTTAAAGGGAAAACTTATGGGGGCAACTAAGCAGCTTCAAGATGTGTTAACTACTAGGACGGAGGTTAAGGGGGATAATTTTTCATATTTATGGCATTCTTTTTCCCTACCACAATTTTGCTAATATTGCGCCTATACTTCCTACAGAATATCAAGGCCCATGAGAATAGGAAGCAGATATTTTCCAAGAAAGCATCTAGGGAAAATCCTTTCCAGCATCGATCAAAGCCAGTGACTGAGTCGCCACCTTGGTCAAATTCATTTAGTGCATCTGAAAGTTCAAAGCAAACATCAGCGTGAGCAATATTTCTGTAATTATAGGTTAACAAGTGTTATACCTGGACATTTTATTGTTGATCTCATGTTGTCTTGCTGTTTAATTATATAAAATCTCAGACCTGCTTAGTTTGATATTTTTTGCCTAATGTTCAAATTGATTGGTCTCTGGGAGTTTAATTTTGCCAATTGATTTGTATTTATCTATCTCTTTCAAACAGATCCCTATCAAATGAAGTTACACCTAGCAATCAATTAAGGTATGCTCTACTTACTTTGTAAACGAAGATTAAGTTGGCCCTTTTTCAGTTCTATATGTCATTGACCATCTTCATTGTCTTGTTTTGCCATACTTCAAAATTCTGTGGTCCTCATGTTTGGTTTTCTTGCAGTATTGCCCACGTAGGTTGTGACTGTTCTAAGATTGTAAACCTTATGTTCTTATTTATTATATGCGTGGCTTATGCACCTGAACATCAAATAATCTGATCTGAAGAATCCTACTGTCATGGCCACCCAAAGCAATATGTACTTATGGAAGGTTAAAAACTATTGATGTCCCAAGCTTGCTTTTGTTATCACCTTTGTTAGAAGCAAAATGTGAGCTGAATAACTGTTAAATTGATTTGTCGGAAAAAGACTAGCAGAAATTAATGTTTGCTGACATACTTGTAGGTTCCCAAATCCAAATGGTTTTGTGATCTTTGTATAATAAGCTTTTGTCTATGTTTTTGACAGTATTGATTTTTTTTTTTAAATGGCTATTTAGCATTATCTTCCTGATCCTTGTAACTGTGGTAATACAAAGCCATTTAATGAAATGATTTGATAGGCAATTCAAAATTAACGCGAAATAGGGAGCATAGTCCTTCTTTAATATGTAGACATAACACTTGGCAACTTTTGCAAATTTTGCTGATATAGACGGAGGCTAGCTACTGACAACACTCCATCCCAGCAAATGGAAATGTCTATGATGCAGCAGGTTGTCCCAAGACAAGAAAGTTATAGTCAGAGTCGTGCTTCTGCTCTGAACAGTGTGGAATCTACTATCACAGAACTTAGTGGGATCTTCACTCATTTGGCCTCAATGGTTGCTCATCAAGGGGAATTAGCTATCAGGTTTGGCTGCTTTGACTTGATTGTTTTGATACTTGTACTCAGGCATTCCAAGCGGTTCACATGTTCAACAATCTCAATCAAATCTGCCAAACTTTAATTGGCAGGATTGACGACAACATGGATGAGTCATTGGCAAATGTTGAAGGAGCTCACAGTTCTTTATTGAAGCATCTCAGGCAAATATCATCGAATAGGTGGCTTCTAATCAAGATATTTGCCATTCTGATTCTTTTTCTGCTGATCTTCATATTCTTCGTGGCCTAAAGTAACTCATGTTTACCCAATCAGACAAGCATTGGTTGGTCGGTTATTTGGATTTATTTGTTCTTCTCCTTCTGCTGGGGCAGCCAAATGAAGAGTTATTATATCTTCTTTTTTCACAAGTCGGCAGGCTCCACTGATCTGTAAAGTTTTGCATTCCCAGGTTCTGTGGTTTGGCATGGCAATATATACACCAAAACTCATAGTCGAATGCAGATTATGCAAGCTTAGTAAAAATTGTGTGAGTGTTAGGAATGGTAAATTGATGTTGTTGTAAAAGATGGAAATAGACAGTAGTACGGACTACTGTTGTTAAAGAACACATTACTGATGCATACAAGTTATCGTATTGCTGACAACTTCTTTCCTTTGTTTTAGTTAATTGCATAGTGCGAGAAGCCTCTCGTCATTTTAATATGGATTGATTATTAATATTCGGTGAATTATTGAGACTTGTGTGTCAGAGATCTTTACCATATCACAAGTTTGATTTTTTGAGTTATTTTTTGGCATGTGCCAAGTCTAAGTGCCAAGTTTATTCAACCATATTATATATGAAGAGTCTAGAGCTTGTTTGGAATAGCGGTTGAAAATTTCATAAGTGCTTATGAATTGTAATTCACGGAATACGAAGTAATTTTTACGGTCTACGAGGTAGCTTTTACGGTCTACGAAGTGCTTTCACGGTCTACGAGATAAATATGTGGAGGAGATTTGTCTCGATTTACGTGAATCGGGCTTATATAATAAGCCCGATTGAAATAAGTGAAGCCAAACATCTTCTAATAGGGTCAGGATTTGCGCAGAAAAATGCGAAGTTAAGAAAAACTGTAAATTAAATCTCAAAGGGTCGCTTCTACGTATTAAACCAAAAATAAAGAAAAGCATCGATGTATTGGCAGATGACAGGTATTCGGAGTCTAAAGAGGATATACGGCTGATTGTTGGGAGTCTTGCGTGGACAATAATGATCTGTGATTTCTTCCTTCCCAACCTATCGACCGTTACTTAGATAATGAACTTTACATAACAGTTGAACATCTCCAGGCAAAGTGGAGAAGCGGTGGGGTTACAGTGAAAGTGAAGACTTGGCCTATAATATATTATGAAGAGGGTTTCGAAAATTAAACGGAGAGATAATCAAATAATGAAATGAAAGGAGAGTTGTGGTGGTATAATTGTAAGGAAATTGGAGTTGAAGTGGGAAGAAGAGGAAGAGAAGAGGAGGGCGCATTAACATGAAGGGTGATGGTGTGGCACACTGCTCACTGCATTTGATTTTCATTTTATAGTTAAAGCAGAGAGCAAAGGACGAGCCACCCAAAGCTGAAAACAGAATCCAATCCTTCCCTTCCATTTCTCTCTCTCTCTCTCTTCCTTCCAATTATCACTTCAAGAGGCAATCCAATGAGAGGGAAGATTGATTCTGCGGAACGTTTCCACCATCAGGGTTGAGCTGAAGCTTTAGCAAATCACTTCTCATTAATCCAACAACTTCCAACACTTCAATTTTGCCCTTCCCCCCCCCCCTCCTCTCTCTATATATATATATTATTTCCCACGGTTTTCTTTATTATTTTTCTTAATTAATTGTGAATTTCACTAATTGGGAGTAATTTTCTTTCCTTTATTATGAATGAAGCACTAAATGAATAGTCATAATTATGTTATTATGAATGAAGCACTAAATGAATAGTCATAATGAAACCGAATATAGCAATGATGAAAGAGTGATCCAAAACTGAATATTTGTGATGGCACGACAAAATTTGAGATAAGTTTAAAAGGAAAAGGGCTTCAAATCAGTGGAGCAGTGATTACTCAAATTCATGCTGCTGCTGCTGCAACCAAAATGATAGGCATAGGCATGTCCTTCCCTCAACTAATCTCAATCATGTATCCTATACCTACATCCTATTCGACTACAACTACATACTCTATCGTTATTAGAGAGAACCAATCATGTTGAGGTTGTCCCAGCATTCGAATACCTGCACTCACACTCACCATTGCTCTAATCACGAACCCCAAAATGGGACTTGTTATGATCACTTTAAATATAGAATGCTCAGTGGCTTCCCAATTACAGATTCATGCCCACCATTCATGATTCTTGGTCCTACTCTTACCCTTCTTCATACTCATCACCTTTTTTCATTAACACCTTATTCACCCGTGTTCCAACTTCCAACCCTTGACAATTCTTCAATTGCTGGTACTAGACACCCATAAGCATGTCTGTCCCTTGTTCTAATTTTACCAAAGTTGATTCCAAAGATGGAACCGCTCCAGAAAAATACACAAGCTTGGCCATTTTTTGTTGGAATTTGACTCTAACTACAAATTAAATCAAACATACACTAAAAAACACACAGCTTGGAATTTACAAAGGATGAGAATTCAAAAGGAAGCTTTTGAAGATAAGGGGGGAAAGGCAAATAAATCCAACACTTCCTCTCCGTTGGTATATATCTCTTTCTCTTTGGTGGTGGGCACCTCAATTATTCCTTCTAATCATCAATTACATCTTTTGGACCCTCTCTTTTTAGGTTATGCATTTCTTAAATACGTAAATATAAATTAGTCATGATTCACACACCATATACTACCAAATGTATGAAAAAAAAAATCAACCTTTTTTAATTTTTGGTTCTTGGATATTATGTTTTACAAAGAAAGTGAGTTGACTTGTTCAGTTAGACGGAACTTGTAAGAAGTGTTGTATCACCTCATAAGATTCTTCTACCTGTTGATGGTGCATGGAACTGCCTAGAGATGCACAAATTATGCTCCAGGGAATAGAATTTGAGAGGCTCAATTATATATAGGGAATAGGATACAATGCTCAATCCTGTGAATGAATCCACTGAGGTGGACACCATTGAGACAAATGATTAGTCAAGACTCAGTGGGAAAAGGGAGACAAGGAGCATATTAAGGAAAAGTTAAGCCCGGTTTGAATGAGGGTGGCCCCACCCATCCACTCAGCATGTTAATTTACCTCAATCATAAGGGAAGCTAATCGTGATATTACTCTTCATTTTCTTCCTTCTTTTATTTTTTAAAATGAAGGATCGCATGCATGCTGCTACCTTTTTTGACTACCAAAAGGAGTCGTTCACCGAATTCTTTTACCAACGAGGCAGTTTTGTCTTTTTTTTTTTTTGGGCCATCCTTATATTATCATGATATCGAGCTTGATCTCTCACTTGTACTCGTTTCTTCTTTTTATGCTTAAGTGCTGGTAGTTTGTTTTAATTTATTAGATTTTTTGTTAAAAAAAATATGATCAATAATAATGCGACGGTAAATAACAATGTCAAATTCTAAAAGCTTTCAGGATAATGATTTTGTAGGGTTACATATATAGTATAAAACTGATACTTCCTTTCATGCTTCCGGGAAATGCGTGTGATGATTGAGTTTTTTTTCCCCCTTCTCCTCTTATTGCCTGCTTTTTAATCCCACCACCTGCTACAAAAGTTGGGACAAAATTTAACTAAGAAAAAATATCAAACAGAAACATTTCACCGTCAACGTTACTGCTCAAACACCATTTATTGAGTATGTGATAGTCCATTTTTATTTTATTTTCTGTCTACAACTTATAATGAAATTGAAATTTCTCCAAACTATTCTACTTTTATTACCACTTTCACTTATCAACCTCTTTAAACGGCTTTGCAGCCAAACGAGAACAAAAAGAAAAAAATAAGAGGGCGAGAGAGCAAGGGCACACTATAAGAGAAGCTTAAGCAAGGAGATAGTTTTGACATATTTGTTTCTCTTCATTCATTCTGTAAGTTCTCGATTATCTAAATCCAAAGTTGGAGCTCAGCCTTCATCGAAGGGCTCAATTTTGGTTCTTTGTCATCCCAACAAGAAAAACTTGCAATCATCTTAGAGGAAGCATAAGCAGTAACGGTTTCTTGCTTGCTAGGTTTCCTAACTTTCCAATCCATGTGCAGAACTCACATGTCAGGTCTTTGAACTGGGGTGCTAGAGAGGGTTATTTAGAAGGATTTACAAGATACCTACCTTATTTTCCACAGAGTGGTCCCTGCTTTCCTCTGTTTCAGCACAGAGCAACATTGACCGGTACTAGGTAACTTGAGTTTGATATCCTCCACGAGAGCAAGTTCCTTCTGTTCCTATTTCAATATTTTGCTTCTGTTGAGTTTTTTTTTTTTTCCCTGGGTAAGGTTCATGCTCGATTCTGTGTAGGTGTTTCCAAAGTCTCATAACCTCGACACAATGCTGCCCCAGAAACAAGCCGAAGAATCCATGATGTCAAGCCTTAACCAGACGATTGAGCGTGAGGAAGGAGAGGGAGAGAAGGAGGACGGTTCATCTTTCAGCCTCAAAAGTCTTCTCTGGCACGGCGGGTCAGTCTACGATGCTTGGTTCAGCTGTGCATCAAATCAGGTAATAAACATGAAATTCTGACTCTTTAAGGATTCATTCGGAAGGTGGAAGAGATTTTTTATTCCTTTTCCCATTTTGTGCTCCGCAGGTTGCCCAGGTTCTTTTGACTCTGCCATATTCTTTCTCTCAACTGGGAATGCTCTCAGGCATCATATTTCAAGTGTTCTATGGCCTTCTCGGTAGCTGGACTGCTTATTTAATCAGCATCTTGTACATAGAGTACAGAAGCCGAAAAGAGAGAGAGAACGTCAGCTTCAAGAACCATGTCATTCAGGTTAATCATCTAAAAACCATTTTACTCTGTATTTCAGTTTAGATCAAGTGCTGTAGCTTTTGGTTGCAATCTGAGCAGTGGTTCGAAGTGTTGGATGGTTTGCTGGGTCCGTACTGGAAAGCAATAGGACTGGCCTTCAACTGTACTTTTCTTCTGTTTGGATCTGTTATCCAGCTGATAGCTTGTGCAAGGTATTTTTTAAGCAGAGTTTTCGGTTTCTTGAGGATTTGGTTCACAAGAAGTAACGACCTTGGATGGCCTTCATTTGGCAGTAATATATACTACATAAATGACAAACTGGACAAGAGGACATGGACGTATATATTCGGAGCATGCTGTGCCACCACAGTGTTCATACCCTCATTCCACAATTACAGGATTTGGTCCTTCCTTGGCCTGGGCATGACCACCTACACCGCTTGGTATCTGACCATCGCGGCCTTTGTTCACGGCCAGGTACGTATTTCAGACAACACCCTCCATTGCTGAAGCTAGCTAGCCCTTCTTCATTGACAAAAACGTTCTGCAGGTTGAAAATGTGACGCACTCCGGCCCCACCAAGCTGGTTTTGTATTTTACAGGCGCCACCAACATTCTCTACACTTTCGGCGGGCACGCCGTTACAGTGTACCCTCTTTTCCCCTTCCTTTTCTTCTCTTAAATTATCTTTTTGGCCATTCGCGGTTGAATTAGGCAGATAAATCATGATGCTGTTCTTTATTGTTTGAGACAATCATCCACTAGAGCTTTTCTTTTTCCTGGGTTCTAATTGGACACTAGTTGCAAGGGGGAAAAAAAGAAAGAAATCTGCCTCGTTTAAATACCTTATTAGCTTTCCTCGGCAAATACATGGAACAAAAAGTGTAGAGGGACCAACAAGCCCATGATCTAAAATTATACGGAGTACGGAAATTATTAGTAGTGAAAGTGGATGAGACTGATATATTAATAGTTGGAGTAACAAGTAATTAAGAGATGAGTGAATGCTGATGCAGGGAAATCATGCACGCTATGTGGAAGCCTCAGAAGTTCAAATACGTATATCTGTTTGCGACTCTGTACGTGTTTACCCTGACACTGCCATCCGCAGCCGCCGTGTACTGGGCCTTCGGCGACAAACTTCTCAACCACTCCAACGCCTTCTCCCTCCTCCCTCCCTCCCCTTGGCGTGACGCCGCCATCATTCTCATGCTCATTCACCAGGTGCATATATACCTACAAACGTCATGTGTTGTATGATGTATGTATGTATCTATCTATATAAATATATATGTGTTCAAGTTGCAATAACTAACTTGGCGTAATTAATGTGGCAGTTCATCACATTCGGGTTTGCTTGCACCCCGCTGTACTTCGTGTGGGAGAAAGTGACAGGAATGCACGACACGAAGAGCATCTGTGTGAGGGCCCTGGCTCGCCTGCCTGTGGTTATACCGATATGGTTTTTGGCCATCATTTTCCCTTTCTTCGGCCCCATAAACTCGGCGGTCGGAGCTCTTCTGGTCAGCTTCACCGTCTACATCATCCCTTCCTTGGCCCATATGCTTACTTATAGGTCCCCGTCGGCACGCCAGAATGCGGCGGAGAAGCTGCCGAGCTTGATCCCAAGCTGGACGGTGATGTATGTGGTGAATGCACTGGTGGTGGTGTGGGTGCTGGTGGTGGGCTTCGGGTTCGGAGGATGGGCCAGCATGGCCAATTTCATCAAGCAGGTTGACACCTTCGGCCTGTTTGCCAAGTGCTACCAGTGTCCCTCCAAGTCCAACCACACCTCTCTTCACTGATTATGTATTTTTGGTTCCTCCTAGCTCCCTATATACACATATGTACTTTACTGTCAATTATTAATGCTCATGTTTCCCTGTACTATTAGTATTAATTTTTGCATTCAATCACATGAACACGCAACCAGATTGCGGTGTCCCATCATCATTATATTCCACATGAAGGCGCAATCAATAAGCTTCCGTTCCCTTTTTACTATTTACGCTTGTTTGAAACAGCGGTTGAAAATTTCAATCGTGCTTATGAATTGTAATTCACAGAATACGAAGTAACTTTTACGGTCTACGAGGTGCTTTTACGGTCTACGAGATAAATATATAAAGGAGATTTATCTCGATTTACATGAATCGGACTTATATAATAAACTCAATTTAAATAAGCTCAAACAAACAATCACTATGTTTCACTGGGAATTGGACCACCTGCGGTGCATGTACCTAGATTTCATGAATTGCATAGATATATTAATGATTGTGAATGTGAATCGATATATGAATAGACTCTGCTTTTATAAATGTTCCTTTTGAGTTTGATGTTAACATTTTAATTTTTAGGATTCGTATTCATTTGGATCAGTTCTGATCTCTGTCATCGAGATTTTTTGTCGTTTGATCGACGTGAGGGATGTAACGTCACCGCTAATTCACATACCAACACATGGTAAACAATAAGGGGGAGCCACAAAGTGATGATCGTGAGATTAACACTTTAATGGGGACGTATTTTCACTCAACTTCGCATGTTTCACACTGCTCGTTGCAGGAAATTTTCTTCTTCGTCAACAGAGGGGAAGAGAGGGAGCAGTGGAGCTAAAAAGTAGGAAGGCATACATATTTGAGATAGAGTTACAATATTTTGAATTTGAAGATATCAGACATTACAAGCTTAGAAAGATAATAAGAGTATATATATATATATATATATATATATATATATATATATATATATATATATGAGGAAGGAGCCTAACTAACAAATGAGCAAGAAGAAAATGTTAGAAGGGGACTATAAAACATAATATATTGTTTATTTGAGAATATTTTTAAGATTTTTAAAATATTTATTTACGTAAGTTGAGATAAAATTCTTCTTATATATTTATTTATATATCATAAATCACGGTTAAAAAATTATTTTTAAAAATTAACCAAATAGTTAGATCTCTTGGACTTTATCGCCCAATCAAACCAGGCCACTCCGGGTAATCTTATGTCTCAATCCGTGTCACATCTTCAATCTCTTCAGGGCAAGTGCAAAAATATGCCTCTCGCGCCTTTTCAGGAAAGTAGCCGCTTCATTTTGGTCCCACCCTTTTATCTGTTTGCTATTTTTGCAGTTTTATATAGTTATAACCGGTCAATCTTCTTTACTGTACTCCATCACAAATCACCTCACCCTTAAACACCTCCCTCCCAAGGGGGAAAACAAAAGTTCGGTCGAAGCCTTTTTTTAATCGCTGCTTCTCCAATTCCAATCGTATACCATACCACTGTTTTTTTTATTACGTCAATTTGAAAAAAACACAATGATGTGTTCAAAATTAGTTAATCAGTTTCCATATATATTTTTATTTTGTAACAAACAATCTTCCGCCGGAAACTAACTATGAATGCGATGGAGTGTATCTATTATGTGCAGTGTACAATTTTCTGTCCTGCTTTTTTGGGTTCATCAAATGGTCACAGAAATATAGACCTTGATTTTTGTATATCTTGTCATTCATTTTATTTCCGTGGAAATAGGGATCAGACAGCAACCGATTCAATGCATTATGCATGCTCTAAGCCTCTAACTATCAATATCAATATAACATGAAATTCTCTTCCGCCAAGCCACTTCCAGAATCGGGGTAACCATCGGCTACAAACACAAATCACTGTTTACAAGCTGATATCCTCAAGCCTTAGGCTTCGTGAAAGCCGTTTCCAACTGACGCCTCCCTTAGCCGTCCTCCCTGGTACTTCTTCAAAGCAGTGCAGATATTTTAAAAGATGAATTTGAAGTTTCATACTCACCGCCAAAAACATCTTACTTTATTGCTTTATAACGTATGATAGGCATTCCCAACTTTTTAACGTGGTTTTGGTTTCTTTCCTTGAGTGAACTCCCTCTCTTCTTCAGGTACGGTTCAACAAACGGTGGTTTACATAATTCATTCCTTCCACTCTTTTTCCTCCTACCGTATGAAATTGAGCATTCATCCCTTTCACTCTCGTTTTCTCTCACTTTCCGTTGTCATTTTGCGAGGCATGGACCACTTTCCACAAGCTTTGTTGGCCGACGTCCATCCGGGGAAGAATGAGACGAAGATCAGCTATGTCTTTGTATCCGTTGGTTGTCTGACAGTCGTCTCCTACAGTGATGCAAAAAGTCCAGTATTTGAAGGAAATGATGATTCATAATTAGGGACAACTTGAACATGGTCATGAAGTTGTTGTCGTTTTACACGCTATTTCCTGATGGAGAACTAACCACCATAAGCCATTTTTCAATGTTACAACTTATAACCGTTGTTAGTGAATTTATTTATTATTGACTGTATTACCCGCAGTTTACTTTGTTGTTTGTATGCAGAACTTTGTGAGTTTCATATTAACCTCTATTAAGGACATACAATCATATGTTCGGTTAATAACTATGAATTAAAATATAGCATGCTACAAATAACCTTCTGTTCTTAAAAGAAGCATTAATATTATTTTCTCATGCTCTCCTTATTTCACTCGTTCATGTTGGTTGGTCTGGTGAACTTCTTAGACCAGTCACTACTAGAAAAAACACTTTTAACGTTCTTTATTTGAGACTTTTAACATCCTTTTATGGGGGGACGCGTATGTCAGCAACGTAGTAAATTTGGACTTTAGACGTCCTTTGTAAAGGGACGAGGAAAGTGCAGGGTTTAAGCGTTTCTTTTGGTAAAAAGAACGCCTAAAGTATATACTTTATGCGTCCTTTTTACCAAAATAAATGCCTAAAGTCCCCGTTTAGAATTTTTTTTTCAAATTAGGGACTTTAGGCGTCCCTTTTAGCGTAAGGGACGCCTAAAGGTTTTTTTTTTTACACATACGGTGCTATTTGTATTGTTTCTGGCCATTCTAAAAGCAAACAACAACATAGTCTCCTTATTACACAAAAAGGAAACATACAGCACGCAATATATAATTAACAAAACACAACATCCAGCTCTAATGAAACATTCATGCACTATACAGTGTTGACAGAAATGTTGTCCACTAATAAACAACTACTAAGTAAATGTACAGGAAACAATAAACTTCTACAAATCAACGTGTTGAAGAATCCTCCCAGCCAACAAGTCTCTGATCAAATTAATGTCTTCATTTAAGTAAGCAGCATCATTATCAAAGATCTGCAAATTAGAAAATATGATTATACGAAATCAATAAAATTAAAGGATTGTTTAGCAATTCAATTAAAATACACCCAAATATATTATCATTTGATTACCTATTGAAAATCACTTGTAACGCCACTTTGAATGATATTATACATGTAAAGAAGAACATGATAGCCACATTCAGTACCACCTGGCTGTTGAGGGCACTATAAATCAAAAGCAATTGGTTAAAATCAGTAACATACATCATTTCTAAAACAACCTTAAATAAAAGAACTTAAATTATATTGGAACCACATACTTTAGGATAGAACCACTTTTGCTTGCAAACAACTCTACCCTCACGTGACCCGCCAAGCATTCTATATGTTTGAGTCGCGCTACCATTAAAATGTAAATCATTTTAAGTTAGAAAAATTTATTTAAATCAAGCATTTCTTTAATTAATAAAAAAGAAATAATTAACGTGTTGAAGACGGATTTTGTGTCCTTGTCGGGCTTTTTTGTCAAGAAATCAAACCAATAGATTTCATTGAGGCGTGGGCAAACAACACACAGGCTCCAATGGTAACTACAACAATACACAGATTAAAATGAAGTTTAGATTAGAAGAAAATTATTAGCCCTGAAGCATCCAAAAATTTTTTTTACTACATACCCTTGAACAATTGGCACTAGATAACATCGCAATTTGGTCGCTGCCATTGTGAAGCCCACATAATGCGTCCTTTTTGCAACATCATTTTTATCCGATGTCGTATTTTCCGGACACAAGAATCCGTATAAATTTGGTATTTCCATATCAATGCACATGTGGTAGAAGGACCTAAAATAGAAATAAAATGACCAATGAATTATTGAACTTATGAAATCTTGAACTTAGAAAAGAAAAACTAACCAAATGGCAAGTGTAACCCATCATGCATCTATCTCCTCCAAATGCAAAAACTCATTAAGATCTTTAAGTTCTTCAAAGTCTTTTTGTGCTCATCTATGTATGGCTGAACTTCTTCCATATTATTCAAGATATACAAGTGTGCTTACAACACCTCTTCACGATCCGCAGTCTTTACTTTAAGTCCTCGTGTTCCCTTACTTCTCCCCTCTTCATGTCGAGACTGTTCCTTTTTACCAGATAGATAATCTTTACAAAAGTTCATAGCCTCTTCAACTACATATCGCTCAACTATTGAGGCTTCAGGTCGATAATGATTTTTAGAATACCCTTTTAAGATCTTCATGTATCGCTCGAAAGGGTACATCCACCTAAAGTAAACTGGACCGCAAAGCCTTACCTCCCTTACTAAATGAACTACCAAATGCACCATTATATCAAAAAATGATGGAGGAAAATGCATCTCTAGTTGGGACAGAATTATATAACCCTCATTTTCTAGTTCATCCAACTTCTCAGTGTCGATGACTTTGTTACAGATAGCATTAAAGAAAACACACAATCTGGTTATAGTAGTTCGCACTTCATCTTTCATAATACCTCTAATGGCTATTGGTAACAATTGTTGCATTAACACGTAATAGTCATGAGACTTCATTCCCACTAACTTCAAATCGTGCATTGACACACACCTGCTAACATTAGAAGAGTAGCCCTGTGGGACCTTAATTTCATGCAGACACCCACACAAACTTCTTTTCTCCGCTTTTGATAGCGTATGCGCAGCTAGCTCCATATATGCCCTCTTACCATCATCTCTTAGTTTTGGATGCAATGATATATGATTCTCATATCAACAAGGTCAAGTCTCGCGCTCATTCCATCCTTGGTCTTCCCTGGGATGTGCAAAAGCGTACTTACAAGGCTGTCACACACGTTTTTCTCCACATGCATCATATCAATACTGTGTCTTACATCAAGACAATGCCAATACGGAAAATCAAATAAAATTGACCTCTTCTTCCATATGTTCTTCTCACCCGTAGTCCTTTGATTTTTACCAAAGGTCACATTGACACGTTTTACCCGACTATAAACTTCCTTCCCGGTTAATGCCCTAGGTACAACTCCATGTTCTGGTAAGCCATCAAAACGCTTTCTCAGCCTACGATATGGGTGGAATCGATGAAGAAACCTCCTGTGGCCAAGGTACACTGTTTTTTTGCAATGCTTAAGTTGTTGAAAGTGTGTTTCTCCTTCACAGATTGAGCATGCTTTATGACCCTTCACACTATACCCTGACAAATTTCCGTATGCAGGGAAGTCGTTTATTGTGGTAAACATCATTACACGCAAGAAAGACTCTTTCTTATAAGCATCGAACACATCCACACCTTCCTCCCACAACTTCTTCAAGTCCTCAATCAAAGGAGCCAAATACACATCGATGTCATTCCCTGGCTGTTTTGGTCCAGAGATCATCATAGAAAGTATAACGTACTTGCGCTTCATACATAACCAGGGAGGTAAGTTGTATATTACAAGGAGAACTGACCACGAACTATGTGTACTAGTAAGCATACGGATTTATTCCATCTGTACAAAGTCCAAGCCGAAGGTTTCTCGGCTCGCTGCCAAATTGAGGGAACATTTCATCTATCTTCTTCCACTGTGGAGAGTCGGCCGGGTGCCGAAGATATTTTTCGTCACAAATTCTCTCATCAGAATGCCATCTCAACTTCTTCGCTTTTGTTGCGGTCGCAAACAAACGCTTAAACCGTGGTATTATTGGAAGATATCATAACACCTTCAAAGGTTGCCTTTTACTTGTTGTCCCTTCTCTACAACCACCGTCTTTCTTCACTTTATATCGTGACGTTTTACAGTTAGAACACTCACTAAGACCTGCATACTCCTTTCTGTACAATACACAGTCATTAGGGCAAGCATGTATCTTTTTGTACTCCATGCCCATCATAGACAAGATTTTCTTTGCCTCATGCATACGGTTTGGAAGTACATTATCTTCTGGAAACATATCACACAATAATTCCAGTAGTAATATAAAACTACTATCGGTCCATCCACAAGTTGCCTTTAAGTTCACCAAATGCAATGTTCCCATCATCGTGTGTACTTACTCCCAGGATATAATGGTGTCTCCGCATCACTCCGCAGCCTGTCAAATTCATGTTCCTGGGCGAAGGATTCAACCTCGACATCGTGAATCATTTTCTCCATTCTATCTTGCTCTATAACATCCACTCCTTCCTTATTGTGCGACGGACAATCAGTTACTTCCTCACCATGCCATATCCACCTTGTGTATCGAAGATTTATTCCAACACAAAGTAGGTGATCCCTTATATCATCAACATCCCGTCGACTCTCGTTTAAACAATTCACACAAGGACAAAAATACTTCCCATTTTTTGTTGGAGCATTCCTTCTAGCAAATTCAATAAACTCTTCCACCACATTCTCATATTCTTCACTAGTTCTCAAAGCATTCATCCAACTATGATCCATTTTTAACCTAATTCATTCTCAATAACGCTAAAGTTTAGAATAATTGACAACAATGTATTTTCTGTTATAACTATTTTAAACATAAAAAATACAATCCACTACTTTTTCATCATTAAACTAAAAAATTCAAAAGGACATGTTAAAAAATTTATACTTATATATTACTATTATTATGACACAACCATTATTTCTCAAAAATATTTTTATTTCCAGACATATATGGCATTTAACATTTGAAATAATTAATTATTGCCTTTTAATCTCATTCATTTTTCATTCTATTACATATATACTTCGGAGCTAAACAAGTAACGAGTTTTATAATTTTTTAATAGACACTTTTCAACAAATTCTAACATATTTTTCACTTATAAAATATTTTATAATTATCTACATATATATGTGTGTGTGTGTGTGTGTGTGTGTGTCATGTGCAAAAGCCATAAAAATACACAAGTGTCTTCCTTTGTTTAGATGTAACCAGCTAACTCAAGTTCAGCAATAAATATCATATATTATAAATATTATATGTCTTTTCTAAATGTAATAGGAGAAGCAAAAATCTATAAGGCACGAACACATAAGTGACATTTCAGACACTAAAATAACAGCATAAAAAACAATCCAACTATACAAAAAAAAACCTTTGGTGGTCACACGGATGGATAATCGACGCTGCTGGACTTGTGGTGATAAAGGGAGGGGCGCCACTGTACCTTGGAGCTGAGGACGGCCGGACTGACGCTGCTGGCCTTGTGGTGGACAGATGCAGGGTACGACGCCAGAGAGAAGATCGAGGAGGGGGATGACGCTTTAACAGTCTTGGGAGGAAGGGGATTGAACAAAAATGCTGTAAGTTTCTGCAGCTCGGTCTTTTGAGAGAGGGAGGAAGAGTGAACGAAGATGCTGGAATGGAGGGAAATGAATAAATTTGGAACCTTTAGGCGTCCCTTCTCCAAGAAGGGACGCCTAAAGGTATAAATAAGCGTCCTTTCTGAAAGAAGGGACGCCTATTGTTTGTTGCATGCCAGCCACGTGGCTGGCATGCAGCCTTTAGGCGTCCCTTCTTAAAGAAGGGACGCCTAAAGATCTCTTTACACGTCCTTTTTTATTTTTAGGACGCCTAAAGAGGAAAAAGTTTATCTTTATTTACATAAATGTCACTGTGTCCAGTTTTTACTTCTCTTTTTAAAGAAGGGACGTCTTTATGTGATGTTAAATCCCTATTTTGTAATAGTAAGTAAATAATAAAACGTTTCAGATGAGGCTAATAAATATGGTGGTTGATGATAGATAATAAGATCAGACTATTTGTACGAACTAGCATACCCAACCTTTCTTTTAGTTTTAACTATGTAGAATGTGGCAACTGCCAAGCTTTGGGAGAGAAAAAAGAGGTGCTAGAAAGACATGAACCGGAGGTTTCCATTACCAAAGGTATGCTTCAGTTTTTTTAGGAAATATATTTGCTCTACACTGACATGTGATTTTTGTGGATATTGACATATTTCTACTTTTCTTGATATTTTGATTTATCTAGATTTATTGCCATTATGATTTATAAGCTACAATTTGTCTCTTTTTTAGGAAACTTGATTCACTTTGGGCAGCAAGTTAGCTGCAACATAGCATGAGCCATTTGCTAAACCAAATTTTTCTGATTCAAATTAAGTATAATTCTTATATATGATCGTTCAATAATGGTCAATATTAAAACCTGTTGCTACATGATAATAATAAAGTAAGGTGTAGCTTTGAGAGTTGAGAGAGAGAGAGAGAGAAGGTCATGTGCTTAGGTGCTCATAAAAGAGGACAAGCACTCCATCATTTCCATATTATAACCTGTTGCTACTTGATAATAATAAAGTGAACTTCTTTATTTGGTGCAAAGCATGGACTATATAAACACAAAAATAACAAGAAACATCAAATTATGTTAGTTTAAAAGAAAGTGCGGACTTCTTCTAATATTTGGATTGCATAAACTCTGTTTATATATATATTATATATATATATATATATATATATATATATATATATATTACAGAACAGTTTTTTAAAATATATGATTCTCTTATGAAACATATCAGAACCTCCTATCATAGACTTCTTAATTTCAAATTGTCCAATGCACTTCTTTACTTGGTGCAAGATAAAGTTGACCCACAATGGATTGCTTGCATGTAGCTAGGTTGTTTTAAATAGCCTTTTGACTCTAATGCAGATATCCAGATTTATAATATTTGTGGAGACTCATTAAGAATCTGCACACTTAGCAATGCCCTTCATCTTGTATCAGTAAACTTTTAATAATATAGGCGTGGTTTCTAATGCATCAGCCCATTTTTTCATTTTTGGCATTATTTTCCATGGTTTTGAATTGTCATTCGCTGTTATTGCACATGTCTTGGTTACTCAGTTTGCACGATTAGTAGGTTTTTCAGATGTTTTACATGAATAAGGAAACTTTCCCTTTAATATCTAATAAAGCTGTCATACTTACTTTGTGGCTATGATTTGAAATAACAGGATATTCTTTCATGCTTTAATTTTTCCTCCTTCACAGTTTTCCAATTAACTTTAATTACAAGTTATAAATGAATCGTCTTATATGGATGGCCTCTAATGGCCTAAATAGCCTCATCATAATTACATGTCATCTATAATCTTTCATTCATTACATGCCAAGGGTGTATGTTGGATCAACTTTATATATTATGGTTCACAGTGGCAGTCTTCTTATTGTCTGTATCTAATACTTATATTCTTTTATGATAAATTTAAGTTATATAACCAATATAATTTAAATAAGTATATATATTAATATAATATAATATAAATATAAAAATAGAATCTATTAGACAAAATTTTCTCATCCAATATTTTTAATCATTATGTTTGCTTATGTTCATCTGATCAAGTATTTCTGAATTATTCTATGTGATCCAATGATTTATCAGATTAGTTTTATTAATAATATGCTATTAGTTGGACATTAATGTGAATCATTTCCAGTTGTTCTATTTGTTGTAGGAATGCCAGAGTATTGTCTGCAAAGCACCTAAGAAAATCATATCAAAAAAATTCGTATAGTCTCTTATACTGATTTGAAAAGTCGTGACCAGGTTCTTACAAAGGCTATATTGTGTTTGTATCAGTAGTAGGTCTATGCTATGTTTTCACGAATGAGGAAAATAATTATTTAATTACCTCAAAAGCTATACTAAAGCATTCAACTCTATCATTTGTCATTGCAGGTTCTCTTATCTCACATTGCTCCATGCACTAAAGTAGTTTGCAGGCTACACATATCTTGGGATGTGTTGTTGGATTAATAGGTAGGCTCATATATAGTTTGGAAGGAAACTCTTCCTTTCCTGCTGATGCTCTTGATAAGGTAAGCATGCAGTGATAATCATCTTATAGCTTCTGCCGTTGCTACTATCAATCACCATCGATGAATTTCTTACATCAATTAGTGAATTAAGTGGAGAGGCAAATTTGTATTGCACCACGTTCAGCATACTGTTGTTGCTTTCAAAAGGAAAAACTCATAACTGGATAAAAAAACAAAATAAAACCCTTGAAAAAAAAAAGAGATAGCACAAATATACTTTCAGGTTATAGGAAACAGTGAAAGCATAAATAAAAAAGTATTTAGTTCTTGATATGAGATTGAATTAAACATTGTGGTACTACAAGAAAATTTAATATGATCATGCATAGCAATGTAGCAGACCTGAACTTAGAAAAGACAAAACATAGCAGTCTCCCAAAACGAACCAGGGTGAAGTATCAAGGGTGTTCTTCTTTATGTGATGCAAGGCGCTGTTAGATTATTTCGTATTTTGAGCGGTCAGGTTTTAAACAAAGGCTCCATCCATGGAAGTATACATTATTGCAAGTGGCATGGATTTAATAATTAATCTCTATTTTTCTTTGCTCTCCTAGACTCCTTCTAGCCATCTTTGTATACTGCATCAATGGATGGACGCCTTTCTGTTGGACATCAAGCAATTCATTATTGGTCTTCACTAGACAAGGCTTTACGTGTCAAGTTTTATTTTGGATTTACGTTTTTTTTTCCTTTTTTATATACTTATACAATATTTTATGTAAAGGACAACTTTTCCTGTACCCAGCCGCCTAAAAAGGAAGCACTAATGTATAACCTTAAATTATCCCTTTTTTCAGCCATGTGCAAAGCTTGATTTGTTGATCATTGTGCCTTATTTTTTCCTGTAATGTTTCATATAAACGATTCTAAGGGGAAGCACAGGCTCTTTTTTTACTATATCATATCATCTATCTCCACCTCCAAATGCTTATTAGCCTCCTTTGTACATTATCTGCTTAGCCTGACATGATTTTCGATTTTCAATTACATTTTGTCCGTTCTGTAAGTTGTGCGACGGTCGTCTCCTACGGTGATGCAACCAGCCTGGAGATTGAACCCCCTACTAAAGTTTAGTGGATGAAGCATTTGATGTTATACAATTAACTCTTAATTTAACCTTCAAATGCTTTTAATTTTCTTTTTATTTACTGTCAACTCTAATAATGCCGGATGTCTGTAATAGTATTGTAATCTTTTAGATTAATTAAATGGACATGATTTAGAGATTATAAGGAATGATGAGAGAAATATGATATCTGAAAATCACCTTTCTATTTTTATGACTGTAATAAGAACACTTTCTTCTGATGAAAAAAAAATTTTATTTATGTGGATACATACTTTTTATTCTTTAATAGGTTATTCTGATGGGAGATGTCGTTTTTTATTAAATAAACCTTTTATTTAAACTAATTATAATAGGGTTACTTAGCTATATCTTTTTAGTTCCAATATCATGTTAGGCCCAATAATGTTATTAACATTTTTTACATATGTAGATGCATGGTTTCTTTTCTTTTCTCCCCCCTGTGAAAGTGTTGTCATTTAGTTTTATACGTAAGTATGTTCTGTGCACAAGTATTTCAAACACAAAATGATTTAATTGGTCAACAAGTCTTGCTTTTGCTTTGGTCCATATAGCAGCATACATGAAAATGTTAATTGTGGGCATGGTAACCATTTGTCTCGGACTTCGTTGGCCGTGCCTTATAATGTTTCTCGTAAGACCTTTTATTGCTTATGGTGAATCATTACTTTTCTTTTTATGTATTGAATCATTACTATCTTTTCATGATGATGGAGGGAAATCCACACACACAAAAATTTGGTTTACAAAAAGATTTTTTTAGAATGTAAATATAATATATTAGGGTGTTGTTACTATTTTGATTGAACTTCTTATACCATGTGTTTGTATTTGATTGTTTTACATTAAGCTAAACTATTATTTATGTTTTTTTTTCCATTTTCATGAAGTATGTTAAAATTTAAAGGATGCAATGTTCTTTGTTTTTTTTTTATTCATGATACATAATTTGTCGTTTAGTGAACCCGTGCAACATGCTTCCCACATGCTTGTATCTTATATAAATATGAGAAATACTCCTTATATATATTTTGACTAATTAAAATACAACAACTTATCTTATTTTAGTTTCACATTACTGATGAGAAAAAATTTAAATTTTATTAAAAAATAACAACTTAAATGAGGAAATTGTGTTTTTTGTTTTTTTAAATTATAAATTTTTTTAATCCATAAAAAGTTATAAAATTTATGTTTTTTAAAATCATAAAATTTAAAATTTTTTAAATAACTTATTAACTATGTGAGATTAAAATAAAATAATTTATTATATTTTAATTAATCAAAATATAGATTATATAAGTATTTTCCACACACACATATATATGTCATATTTATCGCCCTGCAACTTGTTGCCACACATGGCCTCCAGACTTGTTTTGTCCACCCCGATGTCTGCCAATAACTTGACAGTCCCCGCCGTAGGCTTCTCCCGCCGCCTGGTTTCCTTCCACCTCGGACTCTCTCCGCCGCCGATCTCCGCCATTTCCTTGGCAAGCTCAGTTTCATCTCCTTCTGTTACCATCACACGTTCCTCCCTTACCAATACCAACCCATCCGCTACTGGTATGTGACGTACTTTCTTTTGTTTTTTCCCCTCTCAACTATGGGCGCTGTCTTCTCCCCGTTATTTTTTGGTATTTTCATATTTCAAAGAAAAACCTCTGTTAAACTGGGTTAGCATTTTATTGGTTTTGAATAACGGAACTGTGATTCGCGTACGCTTAAAATAATTTTTAATTTAGAGAGCGAAACATGAAAGTGATAAAGACCATGTTATTGACTATGCGATAGTAGAAATTTTTATATTAAATGGACGATCAATTCGTTCTAAAAGCTTAAACTCTATCGAATGAGGAATGATCTGTTATGTTTGGATCAATATGAGCACACCGTATGTTTGGATCAAAATAAGGTAAATACCTTATTTTGCAGTTGATGATGAAGCAAAAAGGAAGTTTGTGGAAGCGTCAAAACTTGGGAATTTGATTCCTCTTTGTAAATGCATATTCTCCGATCAGCTGACCCCTGTTCTTGCGTACCGGTGTCTGGTTAAGGAAGACGACCGGGAGGCTCCAAGCTTTCTTTTTGAATCTGTAGAGCCTAATGTCCAAGGTGCAGTTGTGAGTGTGCCTGCATAGCTTCATGACTTTGAATTTACTCATCGTTTGCGTATATATATCGAAATGCGGGTTTGGATTTTATTTCAGGGGCGCTATAGTGTGGTCGGGGCTCAACCGGTCATGGAAATTGTGGCAAAGGAAAATAAAGTTTCAACAACGGACCATGAATTTGGGCATCTGACTGAGGAAATTGTTGACGATCCAATGTCCGTTCCCAGAAGAATCTCAAAGGGGTGGAAACCCTGTCTCACTAACGAGCTTCCGCCTGCATTCTGTGGTAGGTGCAAATATATATTATGTTTATGATACTCGTGTTCTGAAACAGGGTCTTTCCGATCATGGCTCCCATAACATATGGACGTTTACACTTCATACCTACCCATGTCTCTGTCTCAGATTATCAGGGAAACAGAGCATGGCATTAATGTGTACATTCCAATATTATTTGTCAAATCCAGGAACATGCCCTGTTTTTTTGTCCTTATTAAGCCTTTATTTATTTATTTATTTATTTTAATTTTGGGTATAAGAGGTGCATTTGTCGCGCAATTTTGTTATGCTTACATTTCTTATCTGCAAAACTTTAATCAGCGTAAGCTGCTGCCACAGGTGGCTGGGTGGGATATTTTTCATATGACACAGTTCGCTACGTTGAGAAGAAAAAGATCCCATTTTCGAAGGCTCCAAAAGACGACAGAAACCTTCCAGACATACATCTGGGCCTCTACGATGATGTGGTTGTGTTCGATCATGTAGAGAAGGTATTTATTTCTCTGCTTCATAAGCAACATCAATAACTGATGACATAGGTCTCTGCCTGCTTACTAATACTATGCAATAATATATGCTCCACATGATTTCAATAACAACTTCAACACTTTTTTCCCCCGTTTCAATTCCTTATTTGGTCAACGCCAAGTAGAAAGTATACGTGATTCACTGGGTGAGGCCGGATCGATTCTCCTCTGCCGAGGATGCTTACAAAGATGGGAAGGAACGGCTACAAAAGCTAGTGTCAAGATTAAAAGATACGGAGCCGTAAGTTACCTACCATCGTATTCAATAATTTAAATATGATTTTGAAGTGAAATTAATTTGAATTTTCAATTCGTAGCCCAAAGCTATCTCCAGGTTTTGTGAACTTGCATACCCAACGTTTTGGTCCTCCTTTAAAGAAGTCGAATATGACGAGAGAAGAATACAAGGCGGCAGTGCTTCGGGCGAAAGAACATATTGAGGCAGGGGATATATTCCAGATTGTATTGAGTCAACGTTTTGAGCGCAGAACCTTTGCTGATCCGTTTGAAATATACAGAGCAGTGAGAGTTGTCAATCCCAGTCCGTATATGGCTTATTTGCAGGTTTTATTCGGCCACTACTTTATTTCCGTGAAGTACTTGTTATTAGTACATTCAATGGGGGAAGTTATGGGGGTTCAGAACATACTCGTGTTGTTGTTATAATTTTATATTTTCTTCTCAAACAGGCTCGAGGATGTATTCTGGTTGCTTCAAGTCCTGAAATTCTTACTCGTGTAAAGAACAAGGTAGCTCTGTACTTGCTGAGTTTGTTGGAGATATACCAAGACGTCATATTAGTTTTATCAGATTACTCTATTCTTTATTTGAATGGGAAAATTGATCATGATCATGTCATGAACAGAAGAAGATAGTGAATCGCCCTTTGGAAGGGACGATTAGAAGGGGGAAGACTGTAGAAGAAGATAAAAAGTTAGAGGTGAAACTTGTGAGTGATGAAAAGCAATGCGCGGAGCATGTGATGCTGGTTGATTTAGGACGCAATGATGTTGGCAAGGTCTGCCATATAAACTTACTTGATTTCCTATGAATACTCGGTTTATCAGAAAGGCATAATTTGGAGTACATATACATTGTGATGATTCTGATTATTGTTGAAATTTTGTGTTCAGGTCTCAAAAAATGGTAGTGTGAAAGTTGAAAAGCTTATGAACGTCGAACGGTATTCCCATGTGATGCATATAAGCTCGACGGTGAGAATATGTTCTTATTACTTGATGCTTAATTTGTTGGTACTCTCAGAGTAGTTTGGTCATCAAGGATAGAAGAACAAAACTGGATAAAGGGAAAAACAGGAACTAATAGTTCAATGATATATGTATGAAGCATGCGTCCAACTATATGAGCCGATATTCAATATTTTATGAGAGTTGTATATTGCATGTAAAGGTCACGGGCGAGTTGCAAGACCAAATGACAGCATGGGATGCCCTACGTGCTGCATTACCTGTTGGAACCGTCAGTGGAGCACCTAAGGTTCATTTATCTCCCTTTTTTAATAATTTCTCCTGCATTTTCCAAATTCTGAAGATAGATTACTTGTTGGGTAAATTACCTCAACAGTTCAAGTATATCCTGCTATTTCTTTTTCTGCATAGTAGGACTTTGTGACTTGTAAGATTGGATTAACAAGGTTTAATGACTCATTTATGAGACACTAAAATGTAGGTTAATAAGAATGTTGGATCTTACTGGTTGCAGGTGAAGGCCATGGAGTTGATAGATGAGATGGAGAGGACAAGGCGTGGGCCTTACAGTGGAGGCTTTGGGTGGATCTCTTTCACGGAGGACATGGACATTGCATTAGCTCTCAGGACAATGGTGTTTCAAACAGGAATGAGACATGATACCATGTACTCACACGGGGGCAAGAACCAGCGCAGGGAATGGATTGCCCATCTTCAAGCCGGAGCCGGCATCGTTGCTGACAGTGTCCCCGACGATGAGCGCACCGAGTGTCAAAACAAAGCGGCTGGTCTTGCCCGCGCCATTGACTTGGCTGAATCTGCTTTTGTTGATCAATGACATTTACATGTATCCATCTGAAATTTGAGATCTCTCTCGAGTGGAACACATCACTATGCAAGATTTGGATATTTTATAACAAGTAGCCAGTGTTTTCTGTGTAAAATTCCCAAGTAAACCCAACGATCCAGCATATTGGTAAAAAACCGTGATCAGAAAACAAAACCCATACCAGATTATAGTTCTCCACGCCAAAAAAATATTCTCATTCTAATTCAACTTCATGTACATGTATATCCAAACCTCAGGGAAGAACACACAAGAACACTCACAACTAGCTACCCCACACACACAAGTCAAAAATGAATAAGCAAATTATAATTAGCACGATCGTTATGAAAATATGACTTAGCAATTGTTTTTAAACGAATATAATATGAGCATGCTGCTTGAGGCGAGAAGTCATGCACACATACAAGCAGCAGATGACTTGAAAGGATTAGGAAGGCGCTTTGTAGTGGTAGCTCATGGATTTTTGTTTGTGAAGAAGAGAAGCCCAGTGTTGTGTTGTAGAGCAAGGGGTGGCCTGGTATGATTAGCTATTCAAGTCTGTAGATACAGTACCACTTTACTTGCTAAAAATGAATATGAGTGTTAGGTTGTAGATGGAGAAGAATGTGGAATATAAAATATGGGGGAAGAATGATTGGATTAAAGACATGGAATAAGAAAATACTCTAAATCATAAAAAGTTTGGAGCATGCATGTGGAAGCAGAGGGATATTCGTGGGGGGCACGTGCGCCTGCACTTCTAACCATTGCCATTGGTTTTGGTATTTGAGCTTTTCCCTCATACATATTCTTATCAGATAAATTCCATTTTATATACAGTAACTGCTGCTGCTTTCATCACCACAAGTGCAACATCCCCTCTTTGTCTCTGGCACTCGGAAAAATATGTGCTCTATAATTAAGCCACCCGCAATTATTCCGAGCGAGAATGCTGTTGGTGTGCGTAATAAGATTTCTGTCCAGCCTGAAAAGTTAGACAAGTCACAATGTATCTCACACATGACCCCATTCTCTCTCCCTCCTTAATCAACAAGCATCTCACCCTTAAAGTAGATGTGATTTGCGTCCCGGCGATCCGTCACTTTCCTGCGTTTTATTTTAGTGCCTTTGTGGGCGCCATGTTATGAACAATTCCTTATTCACTCTTCCTCCTCCTTGCTTGTGCTGTTCATCTGCGCTACTTCGTATTGAAACCTCAGACTGAGGCATGTATTTTGTTACTTGTTAGGCGAGTGACGTTGTTCACATTTGTTCTCTGCACTGTGGGCCAATCAGGGCACGTGATATCAGATGAATATGGATCCAAGTTTGAGTGTTAAAAGGGACAATTCACCAAAAAGGGACTGGTATGAAAATGAAAGCCAGTACTTACTTTTTTCCTTAGTTTTCTATGGCTCATCGATCATAGACAAATAACAACCACACGCCTCCACCTCCTCCAGGCCTCCCTTTGGCTTAATTCAAAGTTTGAGCGCTGCGCACATGCTGTCCCGTGCATGGCAACTAGCTCTTTGACTCCTCTTAATTCATGGTCCCAACGTGTTCTTAATATGAAGTCATGGCCTCAATCATTACTTATTTTCTTGAGCAAAGTGTGAATATTGGAGGTCAAATATTGAGACTAGGCATACATGTGAGCTCATGAATTGGGTCTTGGCTCAAATAATTAGCCAAGTACAGAAACTTTTGTCCGTTCTATACTTCTATTTATTAAGATGCTAAGTATGCAAATCCACTGCTCACAATCCGAATTATGCTGGAGCCCACCCGCATTGGCATATTAACTTGTCAGCTGGTTATATCCCCTGGCCAAGCTATAGTCCCACTCTGTACCGGATTTTCCCATACACGCATCAATCCTCTTTCTCAAAATTTTCTATTTTGTAAGCATTCTAAGATTTTGATTCTCTCTCTTCCCCTGTTTTGTAGACCTCATTTATTAATTAATAAATTCAAAAGGGGGCAGAGAAAGCGTTTCCCATACTTTCCCACCTAAAGTCTTATCGCCGTAGACAGGAGGAGAGAAAGCGAGTTCTTTTGCAGAGAGAAGTAGTAGCAGTAGTAATTAATAAAAAAGGTGTCAGATGCCAAAAAAATCCGACATTTATTTCCTCCCACTCGTGTGCCTCTCCGCTTTCACCTCCTCCCATTTGGATTTACCCCTTCCTCAAGTCTGAACCCATCAGAATGAGTATCACCCTCCCTCGCTCCCTCCCTCTCTCTCTCTCTATTTAACACCCATATGCATGCAGGCTGTACATCAAATTGTTACTGTATGATTTCTTCCTCTCCATCAAATTCCTTTAATGGCTTTTCTGCTCCCACTTCTCTGCTCTCTCTTCCTCTCCGCCTTCTGTCTGTCGCTGCTTCGGGAGCTGCGGTACCGGGTGCGGCGGCTTCCGCCCGGCAGCCTGGGGCTGCCCTTCATCGGTGAGACCCTGCAGTTAATCTCTGCCTATAAGAGCGACGACCCGGAGCCTTTCATCGACCGACGGGTGAAGCGGTATGGCCCAATCTTCACTACCCACGTGTTCGGGGAGCCGACCGTGTTCTCGGCTGACCCGGAGATTAACCGGTTCATTCTACTCAACGAAGGGAAGCTCTTCGATTGCAGCTACCCCGGCTCGATCTCGAACCTTCTGGGCAAGCACTCCTTACTTCTCATGAAGGGCTCTCTCCACAAGAGAATGCACTCCTTCACCATGAGCTTCGCCAACTCCGCCATCATCAAAGATCATCTTCTCCTCGATATAGACCGCCTCATCCGCCTTAACTTGGATTCCTGGACCGACCGGGTCCTTCTCATGGAGCAGGCCAAGAAGGTACGTACCTCATTAAACTTGACTGAGCCTGTGTACTGAGTCGACTCGGATATTGATCCTTCCTGTTGATTTCGGCCACCCCCTCTAACTAATTAATTAATACCCTCACACTTTTCGGAGGTAGTGGACCTTGAAACTTGGTTTTGCTTATTTAAGTTCAAAGCTCAATCACTCCTGTTGGCCTAGCTGGCACCGGATACCTTGTTTCTCTTTCTGCTTCCTTTTTGGTTTTCGTTTTAGTCATCATTATTCTTTTTACAACGACCAAAAAAATCTTCTGCAGAGGATTATTATGGGGTTTTATTCGATCACAAAAGTAATATACGTGTCACAAGATGGGAATTAATGGAGGACTCAAATCCCATTGCTTCGTTCAGGACACGATCAAAGGCTTTTGTATGTACAGAAAAAAAGGTTGTGAATTTCATGTCAACAAGATGCAACATTAATTTTGTTTCTCTGAAAAATCATACGGAGTACATACAGCACAGAAAGGCTTCACTTTTAAACCCAGTAACCAAATAAATTAAAATCATTCCGTGTGTAGGTCATCATCACAGAGCACGCACATGTGTGAATATGCACAGGGCATTACATTGTTCACCATCTCATCACTTGTTTAGTTTATGTGAATTGGTGGCACTTGATTAATAAAGTAATGGCGGGAATTGTGGAACACGTGCAGGTAACATTTGAGCTAACAGTGAAGCAGCTGATGAGCTTGGATCCAGGGGAATGGACCGAGAGTCTGAGGAAAGAGTACGTTCTGGTGATAGAAGGATTCTTCACACTCCCCGTCCGGCTCCTCTCAACCACCTACCGCAGAGCCATAAAGGCGAGAGCGAAGGTGGCGGAGGCGCTCTCCGCGGTGGTGAGGCAGAGGAGAAGAGAGAACGAGATGGGACAGAAAATGATCAATGACATGTTGGGGGCTCTGTTGGCCTCCGCTGACCACTTCTCTGACGATCAAATTGTCGATTTTATGTTGGCCCTGCTCATCGCCGGCCACGAAACAACCTCCACCATCATCACCCTCGCCATCAAGTTCCTCACCGACACCCCTCTTGCCCTGGCGGAGCTCAAGGTAACGCCAAACCGTTTCAAGCCATTGCTAAAAGAAACATTATTTATTATGTTTTCTTTTAAAAAGTGGTAATAAAGAATATATGAAAATAAAATCCTTCCGTAAGACTATTGAGTTGTGGCTTGAGTTGAAAAGTGTGGATGCCCCAGACTTCGTTAAGGAAAGACATAAAAATGAGTGAGGGAGAGAAGCAAGTCCTGATGCCGCATGGAGAGTAGTAGCTAGACCCTCTATTTAATTTGAATCACAAAAAGGATTGGATGGCTGTGGTGGCGTGTTTGTTGGTTTTTGTGTACAACGTTGAATGTCTATACTTGAGACTCCTTCCAACTTTTTACCCCTCCTCTTCAATCCCTCACATCTCCCTTAGACCAGGCTGAGGTTAGCCGAGCGTGGCCACTTTTCATGCTTTCCCTTGTTTATCTTACTTTACTCTCCACTTCTCTGAATTGAATTCTATACCAATACCCCCTAGTCTCCAACAGCAATTAAATCCCTTTTTTTTTATTAGTGAAGAGTATTATCTCATCTTCCTTGATAAACCTTACAAAAACCCATCCAAAAAAAGCTTTTAAGTAAGTTGTGAAGACGACGGTCAAAGCGAGAGAGGGTAAAGTCAAAGAGGGAGAAACATGGGTCAGAAGCTAAGATGCAAGGGACAAAATAATGACAACCAAACCGCACGCTTAGTAGCCAGTCTAGTGCTGTCAAAAACCACAATTGGGAGAGGGGTAAACAACATAGATAAAAGTGGAGTCAGAACTCAGAATCTGGTCTCTGACGCTTCATTCATAAATCACAGGACACAAACACACCTTCCCACTTTGACATTCATTTTCTGAATGACTTACTACTTGGTGGTGAATGGACCGGTTCGGTTCGGTTTCTTCAGGTGAGTATTGAGTCCATTGGGAAATCGTCGGGCACTGAGTTCAAGGTCTGTCTGATGTCACTTTTAGTATGTTTGGATAGTTTATATAAGTACTTTTCAATCGTGATTGACGGAATACGAGATAATTTTTATGGTCTACGAGGTAGTTTTTACGGTCTACAAGGTAACTTTACGGTCTACAAAATAAATATAATAAATATATGGAGGAGGTATATCTCAATTTATGTAAATCAGACTTATACATAAACCTAATTCAACCACACAAGCCTAAATTTATATAGCCCGGAGCCTCCCAATAGAGTACAGAGGTCGGGGCAGGCTAGCGATGAAAAGCCCGATTTCCCCTTTGATTCCTAGTACTCTTGTTGGTTTACGCAACGAGTTCCAACCCGATCTTGCTTTAGTTAACATGCCCAACCCCATTCCTTTGCCATTTCAGTCAAAAGTAGATTCTCACAAAGACCGGTTTCCCCCTGAATTTTGACTTTCAACGCCTCTTTTCCATATTTAAATAATACAACTTCCTTGCTCGGCTTTGAGTTTAAAGCTAGAAACATCAATGCCATTTGCACAGAGTATGTGTAAGGAATTATTGCATTAACCGAGTACCAAAAGTTGGGTCTATGGCTTTTCTTTATTCTCATATATTTGGACTGAATTGGAGGTTAGTCCATTCTTGCATTGTGCAAGAATTTGATCGGTTGAGGGCTGTTTAATGTTTCGTGCCGAATGAAGAAAGAGCTTCGCTTTAAGAGAACACAGCTTAGGTTTTAGGCCTTGATGAGAATGTGATTGGCGTTTATGCAGGAGGAGCATGATCAGATCAGGGCAAAGAGGAGTGACCCAGAAGCAACGTTGGAGTGGAGTGATTATAAGTCAATGGCATTTACTCAATGCGTAAGTGTATATAGTAGTATATTTTTCAATTGAAGGGTCATTAGTGCAGATGAAGGGCATGAAGCTCGTTCAACAAAAGAGTGTGTTGATAATTTGGAACCCGGTGCTCTGCTGATGAATAGGTTGTTCACGAGACTCTGAGGGTGGGAAACATAATCAGCGGCATATTCAGGAGGGCGATGAGTGACATAAACATAAGAGGTAACGACCGAATAAGAACATTTATGGAAACATTATTCTGTCGGGTGTAAACTTGTTTGAACATTATTAGTAACAAGACAAGACTTGAAATAAATAAACAGGGTACACAATTCCAAAGGGATGGAAACTGTTCGCGTCATTCCGTGCGGTGCATCTGGACAGGCAACATTTCAAGGACGCGCGCTCCTTCAATCCATGGAGATGGCAGGTTTATAGCTCATCTATGAGGTACCACTGTTGAGATGAAAATGGTATGTGTTAACTTTGGATGAAAATGGTGAAACAGAGCAAGTTAGAAGGAGGAGGAGGAAGCCCGGGGAATGTGTATATGCCGTTTGGAGGAGGACCGAGGATGTGCCCTGGCTTCGAGCTCGCCCGAGTCGTCGTCTCTGTCTTCCTTCACCGCTTTGTCACCCGATTCAGGTATTTATTTCATACCTATGCCAACTCAGCCCATAACAAATGAAATTTTAGTGATGGAGTGTGGATTGAATTTGATGCAGTTGGGTTGTGGCTGAGGAAGATAAGCTGGTGTTTTTCCCCACCACTAGGGCGCAGAAGAAGTATCCAATCATAGTGAGGCGTAGAGATGAGGCCCCTGTATATGTGTGAACAACTTGTACATGAGCTTATTCATGCTCATTACCATCATTATTAACATTACTGTTACTGTTACTATTACTAGTTTATAATTATTGCTCCTATGAATCAGTTGATCAACATTAGTAACATCATTATTGACATTGCTATGGCGTCGATGAATACTTCAACTTCACGGCTCCTCTTCCTTTCTGCCCTAACACACCAGATAATTGAATAAACATTAGTGGGCTTCTCAACAAATTACACATGCAAATTCCCTTATAAATTTGATTTATCACTTTCATATTCTTAAAATGCCCCTGCCCATCAAATTACCCTGTTTTCAAATAGTATTCTTAACATGACCTGCGAATTTCACGGGTTAGCATCTAATTTGTGCCGCAGGGCATATTTATAATACTAAATGTTAAATCAATAATGTTCTTAGCTAGAGGGTTGTTAAATGTCATTTTCCCAGTTAACACGAGAGAATAAACTTGTGATTAAGTCTCTTACATTACATGAGATCCATTTGTAATTATCCTAACAAACCATCGCCAACAAACTAATCTTAGGGTCTGTTTGGTTTGAGATGATCCCGTTATTTAGCATCTAAGAATTTGTAGGAGGGAGGAGGAAATTTTCATAAGTGGGTGGATTTAGTGGGAGAAGGGCAATATTTTGTCATACTATCATAATTATGCCCATACTTATTTTAAATAGGGTTAAGTTACAAAAATAGCAATGAACTATTTTTCAAAGTGCACCCAACACAACTAACATTTCAGAGTGTAAAATTAGACATTATGAATTTTTGGGGTACAAAAGTAAACATTATTAATTTTTTTTGGAGCAAAAATAATAATTTTTGCACCTAAAATAGATAACGAAATTGTTATTTTTGTTTTAAAAAAAATTCATAATGTCTACTTTTGCACCCTAAAATTTCATAATATCTATTTTTATATCCTAAAATAGTTAGTTGTGTTAGATACATTTTATAAAATAATTCTTTACTAAATCTCCAATTATATCATGCTGTGACAATTATATTCCTCCCCTTTGTTCTGATCAATCTAAATAATATAATATTAAAATCTATTTTTCCTTCCATTAACCCAAACATCTTAGGTAGGTCCTATTTTAAAGTTAGCTCTCTCGTTTTGATCCAAAGGGAACAATTTTAGGTGATGGTGGGCCACATCGCGGAGGAGTGTAACCAGCCCATTCCTAGATAATGGAGTTCGTGGTTTCTTGAACTCTTTATGTTATGTTTGCTACGTTGGAATTAAACTTAAAAAAGTGAGAGTGAAATTCTTAAATTAAATTGTTTGATAGATTAGAATCTATTTCTATAATGGAAGTCATTTTTTTGGGTAGACGAGGAGAGTTTTATGGAAGTGAAAAATTTTGACCAAAATTCTTAAGGAAGTTTTGATGTTTAGGGTTTGGACTGGTATTTTATTTTTGGATAAAGACATATCAGTCTTTTTATATTATAAATACATATATTAAATTAAAATAATTATCTACTTCTATCGTTATACCAAACACACTTTAAGACCTAGTTCCACTTTCAATTTCACTTCCAGTTCCACTTTCAATTCTACTTCCACTTCCATTAAAAACTCTTCTATCGTACCAAACATGGCATTATTGTTCTCCCTTCTCTTTATTTCCTTTTTTTGTTAACTTTCCTTTTTTATTACTACCTTCTATCTTAAAAGGATTAAAAAAGTTAATTAAATTATTTTAGAATATTTTTATTTTTTTTTTCTCTGAACTAATTAATTTAACTAATAAAATGATATATAACTTAAGGATACAAAATATATAATATGATTAATTTATTTATTTAACTTTCTTAATCTTTTAAAAAAAAGTCAATTTTATCTTATATTTATTATCGGAGAGAAAGTATTAAATTTTAATTGGTAGTTGGAAAATTGCTTACTATACAACTCAAACAATATTTTCAAGTATTAACTGATAATTTAAAAGGTTTTATGGTCAAATTGTGCGATGTTTTGATTCTAAACAAAAATGGCCTTGTGATATCAGGGAACAAATCCATAGAAAGAAAACAAATGGGAGTGATGTGCTATAGCATAATGACACAAAACTTACGTTAAGCAATGCCAAAAACACTACTCTAAATAAGATGATTTTTTTTTGTGGTTTTTGTATTTTACATCAAAATAAGCTGTTATCGAGCGATTGGCAATTTTCATTTTATTTTTCATTCGCGAGACAAAAAATAAAGCACCATTTTGCTTGCCTCCAGAGACGACAAGCGGATATGTTATTCCAGGTGGTCAACAAAACCCCAAAAAAAAAAAAACATTATAAAGAGGAAGAAATATTGGGCGAAATTTGAACAGCTGAATCCATAAAACATTCAGCTCGATGGCCTCATGATACGGTAAATGATAATTTCTCAACCTGACCGGCCTTTTGACCGGTGCAAATAAGATAACGCCGCCACTCTGCTTTTTTAATGTACAGAAATCTATGCTCCAAAGTCCAAACACACAAAATATACAATATACTACATTTTAACACCCAAACACAGAAAAAAATAAAAAAATAAATGCAAGTTAGATATAATATGGCTATATATGAAGCGTAGAGCCATAATATTATATGTTATGCCTAGACACCATTGTACAATCTGTACTGTGCATCACGGTTGCTCTGTCAGCTCTAGTCTCCCTAAAAGTTGGCCTTAATTTGCCCTTTCAAGTTCAAGGTTTCTGCCATCCTTCGGATGAACCTGTGCCTGCAGGAAAAACATTATCGCATTTAGGTTTCAATATGTAAGGCCACTATATGGCAATTGGCAAACACATGTACCAAAGAGGGGGCAAAAAAGTGCAAGCAAATCTTAGAATGAATATTGCCTGAAAATACCTTGAGGTTCTGGGCAGAGTGAAGTGTGAATGGCCTATCGAATATGCTAAACTCGAAAACTCCTGCGTTAAACCTATATTTCATCGGATCCGACTTGTGTTAGCTGCTTCATTTCACTCGTTCCTCCCGCAGAATCTTGGGATGCCTCGGATGCCCGTTCTTGCAGGCTGAAATCTGAACCCAAACACAATAACACATTATTTATTGTGATGAAAAAGTAATATATCACGTGAAATCTAGCCTAATGAATAAGTTATATTGTAAAAACTTTTTATGCTTTATATTGATAGGTGAAGGGAATTTTGAATTTTCTTAGATTGCTTCGGACGGCGCAGGATGAACAGTGTCAACCTGAAGTCGTAAACTAAGAACAGATTTTAATCTCAAAAGAAGTGAATTGAATCTAGCTTGCACATGGCACATGGCACATGGCACATGGCACATGATGATGCGGATATTGACGTGTATTTGGAAACAGTAAACTATACAAGAGTGGCAACTAGTGCACCCATTCATGTGAATTCTCAGAACTGAGAGGACATTTTGATTTTGTAACTGTACTGGAGAAAATCACGATTCCGTGAGTTAGGGGGGCACGTCTTCCTTCAACGTCGATCACGTTGTAGCTCATCATTTAAAAATGGACACATTTGACCGTTTGGAAGATTAAATGATTCCCCCCCCCCTGTGATTTAAATTCCACCTTCATCTCAATGCATCAAAAACAAATAAATTTTCAACTACTATTCTTTTTTAGGAAAAAAAACATTCTAAAAAAACATAAAATCTGAGGGGTGGAAATTAACATTGTCAAATTTTCAGCTGCCCATTCCAGTCTGGGTGTCTTGAAAAGTCAGCATATTAATTAGAAATTATGGAAAAGGCCAAATGGCAAATAGGAAGTGGGCGTTGAAGCATTCAAGGTGAATATGGTGGTAGCCCACAAGAAACATCGCCATCCCCAACCCGTTGTTGACGGTTGACCTTCTAGAACACCACCAAATTCTGCCGTAATTCATGGGCACGCCCCCAGCCAAATCAAGTTTCCCAGTCTTTTATCCCCGTTCCCACCGTGCAAGCACTCTTTGGGATTTCAGTTAATTATGACCGCACTTATCCTTTCTTCTTCTTTTATTTCCCAATTGATCGAGATATACCCGTGCATGCACATTTTTGTTTGGAATGGGAAGGAAATTAGGTGCAGACACTTACTGCTTCGATGTCAATTTTGTAGACCAAAAGCTTCCGTCTTTCTCTGCAACTGGTTCGATAGGCGACCACAATATGCCCCGCCGCCAGCGCATAGGAACACACGAACAGCGCTATTTCCAAGGCCTTTCCATTTGTTCCACCCCACCCGCTAGACACATAAACGGCCTTCCACGATACAAATATCACTGACAAAACAGAGCACGTCGTCGTTACCCCCAGATACGGCCCTCGTGACAGTCTCGGCCCATCACACCAGCTATACACACCTACACCACCACGCTGAACATTAATACATAAACTCACTCCAAAACAATTAACAAGCTTGTGAATGAATACTTACAGAGGATGAGGAAAGATCTGATAATGGAGACGAGGGGGATATCGAGGAGAGAGTGTTGAAATTCGTAGTGGTGGAAATGGGAAGAGAGAGGGGAAGGGGAAATGGCGGAGAGCAGAGCAGAAGGGAGGAGGGCGTCGGCGATGACCACAAGCAGGGGAGCTGAGAAAAGTAGAAGAGAGATGAGCATGGTGACCAAGAAGAACAGAGTCTTGAGAGCCCTCAATATGCGTCTCCATCTGTCTTCCTTCAAGAATCCCATTTTGGAAATTCGGGGGCTTGCAAAACACCGGCCTGAATGTTCTGTAGATATGTACAGAGAGGACGACAAGAACAATGAGAGAAAACAAATAAGGTTTCGAGAGAATATAAAGGTGCAGGCCCAAGGGCAGCGATTTTGACCGGACTTGTCTCACTGCTTGACTGATGACAAGTGGAGTCTGCAAATTTTCACGCACACCTTCTTATAACAGCCTCCTCTCTCCCCGTTCCAACTCCAGCGCCCCCCATTCCCTGAATTCTTGTCCAGTTAAAACAGCAACTTCTTGGTTGTCCACTTTTCACTTTTTTATTTTTTATAATTCCAAGAGATGGCTTTTATATTATCTGCGGAATCTTCCCCGTGTTGACGTGTGTCCCGCCTGCTACCCTATAACATTTTTTTACATAAGGTTGTTCAATTTGTGTAACACATTGTGCTGATGTGTATGTGTATTCGGGATTTAAACTCTTGCATCGCAAAATTAAAAGAAAACCACTCATTCCATGAGAAACACAGTTCTCCATAAAATTTAAACTTGTATGTTTTCCATATTGTAAGTTGGTATTGGTTTTTAAGTATTCATCTGGAAGAGAACAAACTCGAAATAAACAATGATGTTAAGAAAACAGAGTGCGGCAATCATGCGGGAATAATGGTGGAGTTGAGGGATTGTAGCATGTGATCACATGCAGCACTTCGACCGATCAAATCTCTCTCCCTCTTCATGTTCAGGAGGAACATTAAAAAAAGGTAGAATGGTAGATTATGTGTTTTTAACTGTCTAAGCAGGCCCGTGTTACTTCCTCGATTTTGATTGACTTATAAAACATTGTTGCAGCTTCATCAATCTATTTGGCATGTGATCATGCCCTTACTGGCGCGCGTCGTTTCATCCTCCGCATTTGGCTTATTATTTAATTTCAATTCCGTTGAATGATATGGATAATGCCATTTCATTAAAAACACCGGAGACTTGCTTAGACAGAATAATACTCTCTCTTTTTTATTCTTATTGAGGAATCTATTGGACCAAACGAAAAGACCTAATGATGATATGTAACAATGATTAGGCACTCATCGACAATATATAGATTCTTAAAACAGAAGCAGCAAACATGTTTGATCCCAGTATTACTGCTATTTAAACAAAAGATTTATTGACCTAATAATATATGGGCTATTATTCCCAGAGCGAATGACAAGGAAAAATGAGCACATATATATAAATGGAATAGGAGGGGGTAAAACACTAGAAAAGTGAAGAATGGAGTTGTGTCCGCAGTTTCCAATCATTCCGAAGCATCTTTTAACGTATTTAAGTGTATAATTCGTGGAGAATAATGTTGTTAACCAGGGAATAAGAGTGAGGATCCAGAGCTGGCTTGTTATGTTCTTTCCAGCTACGCCACCAAATAAAGTCCGAAATGGACCCCCACGTTTCTACACCTAAACCGCTTTCTTCGTCGCGCATGCAACCTTTCCGGCTTATTGTGGTTCCAGCAGGAGTATATACCATACAGTATTACTCTAAAATGAAATGTTCCATTTTTTTGTTTAGCTGGAAAGATCACATTCATTAATTAATCAATAGCAGACAGAATTTAAAAATAAAGCTCAAGAAAGCATCCTGAACCTGAACTTTGCAACTCGACGCCAGCGGCAATCATGAGTAGAATCGACTTAAGTGAGAGCGCAACACAAACACCAAGGCTTGACAAACAGAAAAGGCCAAACTTTGATTTATCTCACGACTTTCCCGTACAGATGAAGAAAATTGCACGAATGTCTCTAGAATTTTTAGATGGTATGGAGCCTATTCTTGGTTTTTTTTTTAAATATAAAAATCGCTACGGGAATGGCTGTAAATGATATGAAGAGGGGGTATTTTATGAAGGTGATCGATGAAAGCCAGCGTGACAGATGGGAATTAAGTTAGCTTCACGACTAATACAAAAGAGGAAGCAGGTATGTGGATAAAGTTGTGTCCAGCGCGACAGCTATATAAAGGCATGTTCCCGTCATTTGTTTGGTGATCACATCATAAAAGATTTAGTGCTTGTTTGGAACTCGGTGGATAAGTGATTTTTTTTTAATAAAGCTTTTATAAAAGTCTATTTGAAAAAAAATCAGGTTATAAATGTGATTTATGTTTGGATTGGCGGTGAGAGAAGTGACTTTTTTTTTAAGGAACCTGTTTGGATTAGCGTTTGAAAAACCCATTTGGATAAGAAATGACTGAAAAGGGCATGAACCTTATTCAATACTAAGTATATATTGTTTGTATATATATTATTATAATTGATGTTAAAAATATAAATAATTTTTTTAAAATAAAAAATTTAAATAATTATTGAAAAAAGAAAAATACACTGAAGCACTTAATTTAAAAAGGATACATATATATTTCAATTAGAATCTTATACATTAAGTAAATCATAATTGGATCATCTACCCCTATCAAGTTCGTCTACCCCCAACAAGTTCGTCTCTGATCATGTCACGAACATGATTCATGTGTGATGAAGATAAAGATGATTTTTTTTCTTAAAAAAACAACAGAAGAAAAAAAAATTACATTTAATTCCTAAAAGTTAAATTTAACTACAGTTACATCCCAAAAAATTTTGTCAGATCATAAGTTACAAATATAAGTCTCTATTGCAACTAAAACTCTCATGTTTGTAACTCATTTTTAACAAAAAATATTTCATACTTAATACTTATCTTTTTAATATCATTTTTCCTAAAATAAAAAGTAATGCAAATTATAAAAAGTGATAAGAAGTTGGGACCAAAAGCTATATGTGGTAGCTTTTGAAAAAAAACTACTTTTTAAGCTAAAGCCCATTAACATTTAATGGGTTTCCAAACATTAAACTTTTACCCAAATGAGCTTATAAGTCCCAAATGAACTTTTTTTTTATCCCAAATGGGATTCCAAATAGACCCTTAGAGAAGAATAGGATTTAGATGAGAGAAATGAGTAATCGATGTATAAGTCAGGGATATTGACACGTATCCACTGATTTAGTTATGATTTGTTACACTAAATAGTCACAAATAAATGTTAGTTACATATCAATTATATATCTAAAACTAATCTATAACTACTTAACTATACTATCATTCCCCCTCAATTTGACATATTCTCCAACCCAAAGGTATCGGGTGAAATATGAAAACTTTGAGCCAGAAAGTGATTTGGTCAAACCATCATCAACTTGTGCAACAGCTGGAATATGACCCACTTGGATTTCATTGCAAATAGCTTGTTCACGAACAAAGTGAAGATCAAGTTCAAGATGTTTAGTTCGAGCATGTAAGTCTGAATTAGCAGTAATCAACACAGCACCCTGGTTATCACATAATATCGGAGGTGCCTCTGGTAGTAGAATGTGAAGCTCAGAGAAGAGGGATTTAAGCCAACGAATTTTAGAGGTGATAGAAGCCATACTGCAGTATTCTGTCTTAGTACTTGAACGAGAGACAGTTGGTTGCTTCTTAGAGGACCATGAGACAAGATTACTACCAAAATAAATGCAGTATCTACTAGTGCTACGTCTATCATTACAATTGGATACTCAATCAGCATCACAAAAGGCAACCAAAGTGCTGGAGACATTTGGCCTAAAATGAATATTGAAACCTATAGTATCAGCAAGATACCATAGGATTCGTTTGAGTGCAACCCAATGCTCTTTGAGAGGAGCCTGCATAGACTGACAAACTTTGTTGATTGAGAAACTAATATCTGGTCTAGTATAACTGTGGCACATTTTGCAAAGCACCCACAATGGACCTATAAAGTTTTGGTTTATAAAAAAGATGAGGTCCTTCTCTAAACAATTTTTGATTTGTTACCATAAGAGTGACCACACCTTTTGCATAACTCATACTAGCCTTATGTAGGATATCTTTAACATATTTGGCTTGAGACATAACAAGAGTTCCATCATATAAGCGTTTTACTTCAATGCCCAAAAAGTAACTAAGGTTACCAAGATCTTTCAATGAGAATTCTTCATTTAAGGCAGCAATTACAAGTGAAATACTAGAAGAGGAAGAGCCTGTAATAATGATATCATCAACATAGGCTAAGACATAGATAACTTCAGTCTTAGTAGCTCGAACAAAAAGAGATTGATCACATTTACTACTCACAAAACCCAGCTTATGAAATGCACTGGAGAAATCAAACCAAGCACAAGGAGTTTGTTTGAGGCCATATAAAGCCTTGTCAAGTTTACAAACCAAGGAAGTGCCACATTCATAGCTAGGTGGTTGTTGCATGTATACTTCCTCAGATAGAGTACCATTGAGGAAAGCATTATTGACATCAATTTGTCTAATTCTCCACTTATGAGTCACAGTAACAGATAACACCACTCTAATAGTCACAGGCTTAACAACTGGGCTGAAAGTCTCTGTAAAGTCAAAACCCTCTTGTTAATGAAAACCTTTTGCTACTAACTGAGCTTTGAGCTTAGCTGTACTGCCATCTGGATATATTTTCAGTTTCTAAATCCATTTACACCCGATGGCTAGTCTATTAGGAGGAAGGGAGACCAAATGCCAAGTGATATTTCTCATCGATGTAGAATACTCCTCATCTATAGCTTTCTTCCATAATGGTGAAGCAAGAGCTTCCTTCACAGTAATAGGTTCAATTTCTATACTAAAAACATTTGGCTTGTAAATGCCATTCATGGATCTAGTTACCATACGCCTGTTAGTAGGAGGGATTGAAGTTATGGATGGCATAGGCACTGCAAAAGCAGAAGTGGAATGAGCTGAAGACAAGGGAGAAGTACAAGAGAAAGAATCAGGAGCAGCCAAAGGGGATCTACACAAATCAGGAACTACCGATATATGGTTATTAGTATCATTGCACTGGGTGTGAACTGGGAGGACTAGTGGAGAAGTTAAACAAGAAGACAAGACAGAAGTAGTGACAGGACTAGGACCACATCCCTTGATATATACATACGACCAGTAAAATCCCAACATAAATAGCCTTTATGAGAGGAGTTGTAACCCAAGAAAACACAATGCACCGATCTGAAGGCCAACTTATGTTTTGTTGTAAGGGAAAGTAAGAGGAAAACAAGAGCAGCCAAAGGTCCGAAAGTGCTTGTAACTTGGAGTTGTGCCTAACAACTTCTCAAAAAGGAGACAAACTAGCAAGTAATTTGTTTAGTAGTCTATTAAACAAATACACAACAATAGCAAAGGCATGCATCCAAAGTTTATAGGGCAATGAAGTATTAGCAAACAAAGTTAAGCCTATTTCAATAATGTATCTGTGCTTCCGTTCAACCAAACTATTCTACTTATGTGTATAGGGACAACATAAGTAATGAATGATACCCTGTTCTTGTAAGTAAGGACCAATCTTCAAGTATTCAGCACCAGAATTAGATTGGAAGGATTTAATTTTACAATTTAATTGCAACTCAACCATCTTTTGAAAGTTAACAAAGACATCAAAAACCTCATATTTAGTATGTAAGGGATAAAACCAAGTGTAACGAGAATACGCATCAATAAAATGCACAAAATATTTGTAGCCATCAAGAGAAGTATAAGGTGTAGGTCCCTATATATCAGAGTAGATAAGTTCAAGAGGATGAGAATACTGAGTAGTGGACAAATAATAAGGTAGTCTATGTGCTTTACCAAGACAACAGGCTTTGCAAACATCAAATGTAGAAGTTTTATTATTGAATGATTGATTACAATGCTTCAAAACATGAGTAACAACAAAAGAAGTAGGATGACCAAGTCTACTATGCCAAAGGCTAAAGACAGACTAAGTGTTATTCAAAATAGTACCAGACTGATTACATGACACAGAAGCAAGGCAAGACACAGAGTATGAGACACAGACTCTACGGGAGTAGAAGAAGTAGAAGATGACAACACATAGGCAAACTGCTAGGAAGACTGATGAGGCTGGACTTTAGACTTAGAGGTAGAAGGTTAAATTGCCAGAGAGACACTATGAAGACTGGACTAGTTCCACTTGAGGCGGCCCTTGTAAAGGACCTGATTAGTTTATAGATCCTTTATTACACGAACATTCGAGTAAAAGACAATGAGTATGTCATTGTCAAGACAAAGTTTAGGAATACTAAGAAGATTTTTGGAAATTTCAAGAACATGAAGAATATCCCTATGTTTAAGTTTATACTGTGAACGGGGTAAAACAGACAAAGAAGAACTAGTACAATGTGTAACGACCCTTTCTCACAAACAACAATTATCCACATTTATACAAAATCAGTGATAATTTTTTTTTACATATCATAGTTCAATCCAATACATATCAGAGTTCAGGACACAAACTCGCCCACAAACTCTTCCACAACATATCGGAGTTTAGGGCACAAACTCACTGTAGATAAATTTATTATTCTGATATCACATCACAATTAACCCATGGGTTACAAAATGATTTCCAACATAGATATCTAAACAGTAAATATGACATTTTAAAAACATGTGGGCCCTATAATGGCAATATAGAAATTAAAACAACACCAATACCAAAAGAGGCCTACAAGATTATCAACGTCTATGCCTCTGGTTACTTCCCTTGGCCTATATCCAGATTAGAGGTATCGCCTGAAAAATTATTTATAATGACGGGGTGAGACATAAAGTCTCAGTAACCAAAATAAATTTATAAAATATGCAGGAAAAGATTGTAAGTCAGAGAAACAGGTTTAACTGACATAATAATAATAATAATAATATTCTCATAATTTAACATTTAACATGAAATAAATAAAACCATCCCCACTCATCCATCCTGCTCCTCCTTATCTCCTCTGGACTGGTACAGCCTATCAGTGCTAGTATACCCGGCCAAAGGTTAGCTAGTCACATCAAGAATACTGCCCCCTCCCATGCTACCACCAATATACCGTAACAGGGGGGTGTCCGCCCAAACACTCAGCTCCAAAATCCGGGCCAGGATTGAGAGAGCCGATGGGCACACAATTCACCATATCTCTTCCACACAATCCAACATATCCCGTAATATAAAAATAATAAATTAATACAGCTTTCGAAAACAATTACGAGAATTCTAAATTCTTATACAACATTCCATCTCAAACAACATATCCACCATAACAGTAACAATTTAATAATAATCTCCACTTATATATGTAAATTAGAAAATACACTGCTTCACTGAAATAAATTCATATTCAAACATAAATATAATCTTGCAAAGCACATACAAGTAATATAGATAAAAGTAAGGTTTATAAAATACCTTACAATCCAAAACAAGCATATAAAATAAATTAACCCCGGTTACCTCGATTCCAAGCTTAATCTTAATTTGGATAGTAAAACCCGTGCAATCACCGATCACAAGAAAAATCTACATTATTAATGTAGATACCAATTAACCAAAAATAACAATAAAATAATTAATTTACATAATTTAACTCCTACAACCCAATTTTCTCTACAACTATTATCCTCATTTATTCCAATTTCCTTAAAAAATCCTTAAATAACCTTTAATATACCTATAATTACAAAATCTCCAATACCAACTTCCTAAATAATTAAATCTCTTTTTCATAATTTATATGGATATAATATAATTATTAAAAAAATTCCTCAAATATCCACATAATTAAAATCATATCAAATTATAATTCAAATATTAAGTCCTAATTTATATTTTTCACATAACTCAGATCCAACAAAAATAACCCGATTAAAACCTCAATAATACCTCCAATAATCCAAATAAAATATTTAAACTAATTTTTTATCGGTAAAATCGCCCAATAGGGATTAATTTATACTCTATTTATAAAATAAATTAATTATAAAATCACATGACAACAAAATAATACATCTAAACTGGTTAAAATTAACTATTAATTATTCTCTACATTTCTACAGTCTTATATTGATAAAACTCAAAACTTGCCTAAAATCATATCCCCAAAATATTCTCTAACTAGCATAATATTACTATCATATGAAAGAGAAAATTATTTAGAACATATTTTATAAAAGAAACTTTATGATTAGAAGAGAGTTTGTGTACCTTATTAATCTCTGAAGAACCGAAAATACACCAATCAGAACCTCACTCTCTTCTCTCTCCACAAAACACTTCACTTACATGAAGTGTTTATGAGAGGGGGTATTTATAATACCCCCCTCACCTCCTGCGCTCAGTATCATCAACCTTCATCAATCATTTTTTTTAATAAAACAAAAGGGGACAAACCCCTTTTGTTTGTGGTAGGCGCCGCGTTTAATATATATATTATATATATTTATAATATTATATTATATATTATAATATTATTATTATATTATAATATATATAATATTTAATTTAATTATTTTTTTTAGAATGTCACACGATGGACTAATAGACCCTTACTAACGCCAATAAAGATTTTATCAACACTCTTAGTGCCTGATTTATCAGCAATATTCTGATTATCACTTGTAACATGGCTCGTTGCACCAGAATCCAAATACCAATCAAGATCAATCACACAATTAGAAGTAGCAAGGTAGGCGCTAGAGTCCTTTAAAGCACTATTAGAATTTAGAGAGAACCCTCTAAACGACTCATCGAACCTATACCAACAATCTGGTGCTTAATGGCCCTTCTTTTCACATAATTGACATTCTCGAGGTTTATTAGAGGAAGAAGTAGAAGAACTGGATGAAGATATACCAGAAAAATATGAGCAACCATGACCACGAAGAGAACGACCATGAAAATGACCACCGCCTCTAGATGGAGTGCTGGTTTGAGCAAGATTAGCAGTTAGAATTGAGGAAGGTCGATGATTCTTTTCAATGCGAGCTTCTTGAGCAACTAACATCGACTCAATCTCATAAACAGTATACGCATCATAACGAGTAGTAATGGCAGTGATCCAAGGATTGTATTCATCAGTAAGGCTATCAAAGATGACTTTGATATGATCAAAATCAGAAATTGGATGACCAATGTCGGCAAGAGCATCCATAAATGACTTGATCTTGAGAAGGTACTTATTGGTAGGAAGACTGCCTTTCTTGACATTTTTTAGTAGCGATTTTAACTGGCGCACCTTGGCTCGTGTTTGAGAGGCAAAGTGACATTGAAGTTTCTCCCAAATCTGAAGCGATATTTGACAACCAAAAACAAGAGTAAGCATTTAGTCCGTCATCGAGCATGATAACCAAGATGCAAGAAGTTGATCTTGATGCTTCCAGTCTTGAAACAGAGGATTAAGTCGATATCCTTCTGGATCATTATCACTTGTGAGAAATTTGAGTGGAGGCCTCACCGATTTGTCGATGAAATTTTATAGATTGTGACCTTGGATGGCGGAAACAACTTGATGCTTCCAGATTAAGAAGTTGGTTTCATCTAGTTTGACGGAGCCCAGATGTAAGAATGTGACAACATCATGTTTCGTCGAAGCAGGTGAATAATGAGTTATGGAGGATGATGGCATTTGCTCAGGATTGTATGAGCTTTGATACCATAAAAGATTTAGAGAAGAATAGGATTTAGATGAGAGAAATAAGTAATCGATGTATTAGATGAGATAGTCGTATAATATATATAAGCCAGGGATATTGACACGTGTCCATTGACTCAGTTATGATTTAGTTACATTAAATAGTTACAAACATATGTTAGTTACATATCTAAAACTAATTTATAACTACTTAACTACACTATCAGATATTGTACACAAACACATAGAACATTGTGGGACACCACATCAATGAAATGGCCACTTGCATTTTAAAACAAACTGATAAATTCTTATTATTCTTCTTTTTTTCCCATTATTCCCGGATAGATTAGCTAATGAACACTAATTATTTATTTCATTTTATTCATAAAATAAGAAATAAAAAAATTATTTATCTTCAGACATACGTGAAGCTACCCCCTTGCCTTTATTTAAACAAGAGAAAATGTTGATTTGTTTTCAGACGGGGAATAAGGTTTCCCGCCTTGATCATCACGTACATGAGTTTGAACTTGAAAATATTGTGATTCCACTGCATGCACATTCAGCCGCCAGCGTGGACAACTAATCAAATGTGTCAACAAATCAGCGTGTAATGATTAACTTTAGGTGAACGGACTAATCTTCCGCCTAAATGGTGGAAAATCAGAAAGACATAGTGCTACTCTTAAAAGTATAAACTTTTTAGACATTTGTGTGTGTGTGTGTGAGAACTGAGGAGGAAAACACAACTTTATAAATGGCGTGTCAAGTTATTTGTTATTAACCCCTTCCTCTTCATAATTTTTTTTGCCAGCAGCAAAGAGAATAGTATTAAATGCAAATAAGTTACAGTATCCCGAAGGTCAAAGCAGACAAACACACTGAATGAAAAAGAACCCAAAGTTACGGCAACAAACTCACTGGAAAATAAACCCCACAACCTAACTAGTATACTAGAGAAACAAAGATATAAGAAGACTTCAATACAGCCAAAACACAATACTAAAATTGAGACATCATCCACTTCATTCGTGAAATAGGCCTGTAACTAAGAAGAAGGTCGATATGCCTGATCACAATGGCAATGCTCTTCAACTGAAGCTTTGGTAATCCTCCCGACAACCAAATTTGCTTCTCTGTGAACACACCTGTAATAGAGGTTCCTAACCAAATTCCTTGACACGTAAGTGTATTCAAGGAGAATAACATTCAACCTATTATCAAAAAATGTACAATCAAATAGACAAAAGGAAAAAGAAACCCAATTCCAACCTGAGGATGAGCAATAATGCCATACACATTGCATAGACCCAAGTCTAGTCTTATAATGAACAGTGTTGGTCAAAACACTAAACAGGTACCAATTGAGCCAAAGATGAACAATGTATACAAACATACTCATACTGATCAGGCCCAGAAAAAAGATATTCAATTGCTTATCTATCACGCATATCTTAGCCATAATACCTACAAAAGACATACATCTCCACCACATACAGCTACCTTCGACCACACATCACTGAAAATAGAATATGTCATAAAAACTATGTTTCTGGAGCTAAGGTTAATCAAGCCATCTCCTTCCCACCGATAATCCTTCTACCCCACTTATAGAAGAACAAAGACGATTGGGTTACAATATTTTGACTTATAAAACACACAGACCAGTGAGGAAATATAATAAACCACCCAATCATAAGAGATTAACTAAACCACACTAGGTATCAATTCTACCAAATAATAATTAGAACTTGATAAAGAAAAACCAACCTCTAAAGATGCCATTCTACCAACAGCAAATCTCAACCTCCAGAAGACAACAATGGGAAAAGGTCTAAACTTTAGCCGGCCACTCACCTCAAGAGCCAAGGATCGCAAAAGTAATACCTTTAACCTCCTCTGTTCCGGTGTCTTTGGGTTCCTCAGACCGACTGAAAAACCCGAACTCCCATTTATCCATTGATTCTTCATCGCCTTACCTTCACTAGAAAGACTGCCGGTAGAGAAACCCTTTAACTCTATGGCTTGCACTTGTGTGACCATTGCCCTCCGATGCCTTGTGCGCCACCTCTTCTCTATAGATCTGTCCCCATCCACCGGATAACCCCAACTCTCACCCCTCAAATCCTCAATACGTATCGTCCTCGCCTTAGAAGAGAGAGGAAACCATCTATTCAACTTACCCAGCCACCTCGGCGGCCATGGGGGCACCCAACGAAGATCGTCTTCGGAAGATGCCATACCATTTCGAGAATCACAAACCGCCTCGCGTCGATCCTTACTCCTTCCTTGCTTGTCGCCTACGAAGGACACTGGCACAATTTGAACAGGACGAGGCCCCACCACCGGGACACACACGACGACCTCCACCGGAAAAGGGTAAGAGACCTTCTGAGGAGAGAAAACTGGCATTTTTTCTGCACCAAAAGAAATCCCAAACGAAGAATGGAAAACCCTAGCAAAGAGGGAAACGAGCTCCAACTTGGGAGAGTCGTTGTTGCTGTTGTTTTTGGTTATCCCTCCTCTACATAATGGATATATTAAAATCTCACCATAACCGTCGGAGCAGTAGTCCACAAATTCATCATCCACAGCGATCTACAGTTGCTGGCTACAAGGTCAAAATGGATTCAAGAGTCATTTCTGTCAACTCACTCTTTCTATCTTTCAATTTTGTTGGGCCAATGACCAAAGGTCTTATAAAAGTAATTTCAAGATGTTGACATCCTTACACACACCCAACTTCTGACACGTCCTTCACCATAATTCATCCGTAAAGGAATTAAAAATAATTAAAAATAATTTTATGGCCCAAGAGGGTGATAATAAAATGCCAAACTATAATAAAAGTATAAAACGAATCCCCGGATTAATAAGAAAAACAAGCAAAAAGGTACCCGCGTAATTCATTTTGATTCTCCCGCCATTTTTTTATATTATCTGGTGCTGTTTTCTCTCTTTCTAATTTCTCATTTTTACTTCTTGCCAGATCGAACCGCAGCAGCACCCTTCATCATCCATCTTCACCTTCGTCATAATCTTCTCCCAATCCTATTGGAATCGACTCTATCTCTGAACGAAACATCAGGGCTTCGTCTTCACTGAGCCGTGGCCTCCTGGGTCTTCGTCCAATGGTTTGCAGCCCGATAGAAAGGTGCGTCGTTGATTTCTGTTTATATTAGACTTCGAATTAGTTGATAGGTTTCAAGGGATGAAGGTTATACGGTTTAGAGGTTGCTAGCTGCGACTACTTTTGCCCGAGTTTTTCAGTTTGCTAAAATTTGCTGATTTTGGGAGCATCTGATCCTCCGTCAATATGTAATGCCCAAGGATGAAGAGAGAAAAGAACAATTGGAACTTTGGAATTCATTTAAAATATATATATTCCACATAATTCCGTCCAGGACTAATTCTTTTTCATCTCCTGAGCACGGGGAAGATGATGTAATGAACATCAGAAGTCTCACCAAATTGCAGTCACAAAGCCTTTAAACTGTGCAGTTTATTTTATTACATCTTACAACATATTGAAATAAAATTGCGGAAATAAAACTTTAAATTCTCTATTTTAGGATTTTCAGTGTCACCATGGTGATGGCATCCCATCAAATTAGTGTCAAATTAATAGGTTGCTTATTATTTATTCTTAATTTTTTACACCAGTCCCACTCTTTTCTTTAAATGTCTTGACTTTTAATTTCACATATAAATATAAAGCATTTGATTATGTAAAAATGAAATATAAAGCATTTAAATCTGTAGCATTATTAGGGAAAAAATGTTGCTCAGTGGTATGGTGCAAGCAATAAAATAGCTCGACAGTCAATTCTGAATTTCTGATAGATTCATTGAGCTCCTATTATAAGTTACGTGTTTTTAGGTTCGTGCATGTTCCAAAGTACTATATGAAATTATGTACTTTTGTTTTGATATTGTGTATAAATAAATAGATTGCATGGGGATGCATCACAATAATTTACATTTCATTTAGGGTTTGTTTGGTTCGACGGAGGAGAAGGGAGAGAGGAGATTTTCATATTATCTCGTTTGAATTGATGAGAGGTGAGAGAATGAGAAGGATTTTAATGTTAACTTGTTTGGTTTGGAAGGGAAATGAAGAGAAAATATTTTAATCTAAACAATTTTAACCTTTTATTTAATTTTTTTATAATTCTGTACAATGTTTAATAAAATATATTATAAATATAAAATTATAATTTAATAATTATAAAAATTGAATAAATGTAACTATAATTATACTAATAAATATCTAAAATTATATTCTATAGTTTTACTACCAAAGAGATCCTTAAAGCTAGCAAACAAAAAAGATCAAATCCTTTGCTGTCAAGGTGATTTTGCTGGTTGCTTTTAGTAGCTTTATCTGTTCAATGAGACAGAAGACTTGAATGCAATGATATATTCAAAGCTTAATGTTTTTCGTATGCAGTTCTCGACTAAACTGTCTTCGATGAGTCAATTTAAAGTGTAAGCGCAGCAATTTGGACTTCGTGATGGCAAAATACTATGACTCTGATGACATCATCACAGAGGAAGAGGTTGACGTCAAAATTCTCCAATAACTCGCTTTTTATTGCTGTATGTCAAATTGAATAATGGATGGTAGTGAGATATATTTAAAGACTGTAAATAGATGAATTAATTCATTAGTTAGCCTAAATCTGCTATGTAGCTGAGATGTTTTGGGCTGGTTCTATCTCTTGACAAGATTAGTCGGAGTAATAAACATCAGGATAAAATGTAATTTTTCCTTGTATGTCATCGAAAAAACATAATGCTTTGTTTTCCTCTCGTTCTCTTTGTTTCTGTTGGTGCTTGCGAGTTACATAGTAGCCAACCTTTTTAGCTTCCCTTCTCAGTTTCTTATTCTAATACTATAACTTGCTATGATCTCACTATAGATTGTATCAGCTATATTCCAAAAGGCAGCATCAGGAGTGGGAATAGATCCCAGTTCTGAAACTGACTATGTAAGAACTGCTGATCTGTGATTAAATGAAAACGAATTATAGCTTGGGGGATCTCTAATGATTTGACCAAACTTTGGCACGTTTGACTTTCAGATTGAAACAGATTCCAAAGTGAAGATGCCTTTCTGGCTTGCTCATGAGCTTCAGTTGAGACAAGTAGTATCTATCAATGTTCCCTCTTGTTTTGATCAAAAGTAACTACCAAATCATAGTTCTGTTTGCAATTTATAGTCTTCTTCTTCTTTTGTGATAATGAATAATCATTTTACATCGACAATGGGTTAAAAAGTAATGTCAATTTAGCTTTCTTTGTTTATTCTGGCACACGTTTAATTTTTAGGCAGACCGTGCATGTGAGTCATTGACTATGAGTCTTCAATTTGATTTGGATTTAATGCCATTTTTCAACCTATGTTTTTTTCCACGTTCTGATTAATTTGTAATATTTTAGCAAATCATCATCTGCACTTGGGTCCAAATGTACTAGAGGAATGCTGAAATTGACATCGGATTGGTTTAATTCTAGGTTATAAGTGTTGACTTTATTTATGCCCTGCATATCTCTTATGGTTGGTGCTTCTTGATCTCAGAACAAGACTCGAGATTCAGGCTGATTGCGCGCGTGTGGATCTGAGGTCTCGATGTCCATTCTTTTATGAATTTGGATGCAAGATAGCACCTGTGTAAGTCTCTCATCTCCCACCATAATTTTTCAGGGGAATTACAATGAGGTCTCAAAGAAGGGATTTATTACTAAAAAGTTCTAGTGACAAATGAAAAGTTTAAACCTATTAATTGTCATTTCTTGCAATCGCACTTGTCATTGTATGTTTTTAAGTTGTTATTAGACCTATGGACAATTGAGACTCTTGCTTAAAACCTCATTGTAATTCTCCCTAATTTTTCTCATTTTCTTGCATTGGAAGTTTGTGAATCTCGCACTGGCTTTGTCAGTTTCTAGCATTACTTGAAGTACACATTCTACCTTGACATCGTGCATAGGTCAATGAACTTTTTTGTGTATCCTGTCTCAGTATATAAAACATTCTCCATTAATCGTAGTGAAAAAAAAGGAAAAATGGTTTAAAAATACCTTGTAAGAAAATTATTTGTTGATTGGTACCACGGGTGCTAACAAGCACCCCTTATGTGCAAGCATCATCCATATGTGTAAAATTCATCCCTGCGAAGGTGCAAACATAATTTCTTGTGTGTAAAATATCATTCACCCGTGTGCAACTTATCACCCACCATGTGCAATGGTAGCAATTAACAATTAATTTGCTTGCAAGGTAGTTTTTAACAATTCTCCCAAAAAAAACAAATCTCATTCATGTCATCATAACCATAAATTCCATTTCAAGAATTTCAAATGGAGAGTGATGAAAATGAAAAGTCAAGGAATTATTGCTTACCCTGCTCATGAGTGGCGGGCATCTATAATGAAATTGTTGCCAGCCTTTCTATTCTACTCTCTCCCGACCCTCTATCCGACCCTTATGGAACCATAGTACCTCGAGTGAAATACCAGGCTTTGGGTAGTAAGAAATGCTCGTCATGGACCCTTTTTACTTTGTCCAAACTGCATTGTAACAATCAAATTACTCTGAAGTTTAAGTAAGTCTTTTTCATGGCAGGGTTGGTGATCGAACCATTGGGTTTCTTCTCTTGTCTGCATTTAAGCATAGGTACAAGGAAATCCTTACCAAGGCACATTCTGCAGCATTTTCAGCTGCTTCCAAATTCTGGTCAATTCTAACAAAAGAAGAGATCAATTGTGAGTTTTGTTCTACTTATGAAACAAGACATGTTTCCTTTCTTCGTTAAGTTGACATCTTAACAATGCTGCTTAATCATGTTCATGCCTTTCGTAGTGTATGATGCAGCTCAATCCTCAATGACATCCTTCAAGAAATGGCGAATGGGGGGACCCAGATTTCAGAAAGCCTCTGTTCTTGGAAGAAAAAGGAGATCAACTGAATAATAGCTACCTAGCGTTTTTAGACATCTATTAATTCAATATACATAATTTGCCTCTATTATAATAACATGGTACACCAATATTTAACAGGGGGCCAATGAGTAAACTTGGAAGAAAAAGTGAATTACATGCCTTATAAATAATACTAAAAAATTTATTATCTCTCTTACCTTAGAAATAAGATTATGAGTAGTAAAATAAACCAAACAAACTTCAGAATATCTCGAAAAAAGAGGAAAAAAGAGAAAAGTTTAGAATCTCCTTTCTACGCTTTTGGTTTTGGTCATTTTGCAATTTAACTTTTCAAGGCATATGAGGGACGGCGGAACGCTCCAAGTTGTTTATTGGTATATGAAGTAAATTTGTGAGAAAAGTGTTGTTTTAATTTATATATATAAGTACTTATAAACTTTAATTTATAAAAGTTGATCCAAACAAGCTATATGTTGTTTTGAATGATGATAAAAAGAAAATGCTAAAGAATAAGATAATAAAATATATTGATCCTGTGTTTTTTAAATGGTGATTTATAATATATAAGGTAAATTTGTGAAATGAGTGTTATCTTGACTTACATGTATAAGCACTTATGAACCTTATAAAAACTAATCCAAACAAACTATATGTTGTTCTGAATGATGATAAAAAGAAAATGCTAAAGAATAAGATAAAATAAAATAGATTGATCCTATCTTCTTTTAATTGTGATGTACAGTATACGAGGTAAATTTGTGAGATGAGTATTGCTTTGACTTATGTGTATAAGTATTTATAAAAGCTGATCCAAACAAGCTATATGTTGTTTTGAACGATGATAAAAAGAAAATGCTAAAGCATAAGATAAAATAACATAGATGGATTCTGTCTTTTTTTTTTCCCACTCATTGCATATTTCATTTTAAAAATTTATATATACTTAATTAAAAATTATGTTGCATAAATATGTGTACTTCATATTTTATTAGTACAATCAACTAAAAAGTGGATGGAATGGAATTCGCAATCTCTCGTGTCCTCGTGTTATTTGATGAAAATACCTGTTTAAAGAATAATTTTAGTATATGTATATTATTTTTTTATCATAATAAAAAATATATGTCACACTTGTAGACTCAACCCTTGTGGCTGTGGGTGAGATGGTACTGAATTATATTTATATGGAGATAAGGAACAGAAAAGGGAAAAGGAAGGTGGGGGCAGGGGAAGAGTGCCGGTGTGGGAATATATGCGGGGAGGGCGATATTTATGAGTGGAGATATTCTGAAGACATTCGTATTCAGATTCGGATCCACGCAGGCAAAAAGAGCCCCCACCCTTTTTGTCTCTCTTTGCACTTTTCACTTTTCACTTCTCACTTCTTTCCGCCAATCCAATTCCCGCCTCTTGATATTTTCTTCAGCCTGCTCTTCTCCCCCACTCGCATTGATTCAATCCCTCAAAACTCTTGTAATCCCATTAACTATGCATACGCTTTGAGCCAGAATTGGGTATTATGTGCAGTGCAGTGCACGTCCTTGCCTAGTCGCGTGTCTGCATGTGTGATTCTCCATTGATGAATAGAAGAGAAACCATATTCTTTCTTATCGTCAATGAACAGCCCCCTCGACCTCCCCCGCCTCTATATATACGGGCCCTCTTCCTCACCCTCTCCTCCCCAAACCACCCACCCACCCACCCACCTTTATTTGCCAATTTCAAATGGAAGACCCCTCCCGCCGCCGCCGCCACAAGAAGAACCACTACCACCACGCCTCCACCACCACCGGCGAGTCCGACGACGAGGTCCAGGAGACCCAACAAGGTGACCCCGAGGTTTGGGCCACTTTCAATAACAGCTTCCGGCAGGTTCAGTCGGTTCTGGACCGCAATCGCCTCCTCATTCAGCAGGTGAACGACAACCACCAGTCCAGGATCCCCGACAATATGGCCAAGAACGTCTCTCTCATTCAGGAACTCAACGGCAACATCTCTAAGGTCGCCCATATCTACTCTGATCTCAATTCCGAATTCACCACCATGTACCACAAACGCTCCAAGAACGACAAATAATGATACATCTCAACACTCTTCTTTCCATTATTTTGAAACCTACCGTTGCAGCCAATTCTCTCCCTCTCCGTGTCTTGTGTATGTGTTCTTGAGTCTGGAATAAACTATTGTGCCTGTGGTTGAAAAATAGTGATGCTAATCTTGGGTTCTGTTTCCTCTCCATAACGATGATGAAGGCAAAGCAATGAGTCGTCATCTTCAACTTTTCATTTGTAAACTTGCGTCGTAATTAGTTCTAGTTCTATATATATACATGTGCAGGTCCAGTCTTTCATTTGGCCAAGCAGAATAAGTTGTCTAGTCCCAACTGTACGTCAGGGTTTCTTCCTTCAAGCAATATAATAACTAACTTAGCTGATCTGTTCAACCTCACTGAATTTTGTTCTTTACATTATGCGCTGTGTCGACGTTGCTTTTGTGCCTGATTACGCAGTCTTTGTCCATTCCACGCACTTAGCTTAAAGGTCGAAAAGAAGAAACAAAAGCAAAGCTCCTTACTTTTGAACCAGGTACTGATGAAAATGAAAGTCACGCCTATCATTCATGAGAGCCAGTTTTTTTTAGAGTATGTGGTGGAATTCAGTGAATTAAAATGATATAATTTAATTAAAAATATTCGTATATAAATATGAAAAACCCCAAAACGATGTCCTTTTTTTAAAAAAAAAATTATCCAGCATCTTCTAAATCTAAAGTCTAAACCACTGTTTTATTTATTTTTCAAAACTTGCCAAACGACGTCATTTAATTTCAGGGTCAATGAATTTTAAGTCACGCGAGCTATATATTCTGGGTTAAACTAGGTCAAATTTTTTTATGGGTGAACTATTTCTCAGGCCGCGAACAGTTGCAAGCAGCCAAGTTGTCAATCCGGATTTCAATTATTCCATGTTTTGAATAACATTTGTTTGTTTTTTGAGCATGATCGTAATTGAATTAAGCTACGGACATCATCTGACCTCTCATTTACAGGTTATGGGTGCAGCGTTTGACCAGCAATATTCCAAGTTCTTGGTGTTGCGCGTTCCTATATATAGTGACACCTTTTTCATGTAAAGTAGATATCATTTTCCTTTTTGTTTTTAGGTTAAGATGAAAAAATATACATATAATTATTCTCAAAGTACGTTTAACATCAAATATTTTTTTGATGAATAAAAGTAACTAAAAACTTCTTAAATTAGTGCAAAAGTCACAATTCATGTTAAAAGCAAAACGTTAACCATAAAGTTTTTGACTAATAGTGATGACATCGACTGTGATGTGGAAGATAAAGTAGCTTCCTAGAATATTGAATTGCTGACTAAGAAATAGCACTTGGAAAAAATAAAAAAGAAAGGTTAAGAAGTAGCACTTGGAAAAAATAAAATAGAAGGGTTAAAGACCCCATCACGAAGCTTCCAGGGGTTGTCTTCAACGATGAGAAAGGGTTCATGGTTTGAGATTTTCCTGGTATGGCCATGTCGGAGTTGAGCTAGTATTAGATTCCTTCAGTGTCCAAAACCCTTCCTACCTCCGATCCAAACAACCATGGTGTTCTGGGATGGAACTCAAAAGCTTTAATAAGTTCTTGGGGCAGTGAACTACTCTTTGGCTTGGTTCTTTAATTTTGTTATTGTAGTTAGGGTTTAGGGAATTAATATACTGGAAGAGAATTAATATACAGATGAAGTCATTGTAAATTGAAGATGCTGGTGGATGGAAGAGAGTGTATGTATAAATCTTTGCGAAAGATTAGTATTTTTGTCATAATCAATATGAAATTTATTAATTCATCAAGCGATCATGTAGATGGAAATTAATGCAGAGTTTTTGGTCATACAACTAGTTTCTACTCATAATTTAACAGAACTTGGGGAAGAAGAAGAAGGAGCACTTTGTCGCACCAGTTGGAAATGGGCTTCAATAAGTCTCAGCCCAAGCTTAATAAGTCTAGACCCATAATTCTATGTATATCTCAATAGATATTTTTTTTAGAATATTCATTGTATTATAGGACACATGTCATTCATTGCTATAAAGGTTTTTTACTTTTTACCCTATCTATAAATTGAATAGTTGAGATTCGCCTGATGCACCAAAATTAATATATTTTTTTGTATCTAGAATTTATCTTAGTATTAGAGCCTACAAAAAAGGTTTGTCACCATGACGAATCCCAACGATTCACCAAATGCTTCCTCTGCCAGCAGCACAGGAAATGGCTCTGCTGTGTCAGCTTCTATTTTAGCTAAGCTGAGTGAGAAAAATAACACTCTCTCCTAGGCATGCTCTGTCAAGTTGGACAGAAGCAATTACTCAGTATGGGCTCTACATGTGATGTCGGTTATCAAGGGCTACAAGCTCGAGGGCTTTATCAATGGCTCCAAATGTTGCCCATCTCAATTTATTACAAAAGACAGTGTTGCAAAGCTGAACCTTGAGTTTGAAGATTGGGTGGCTGTAGACCAGTTCCTCTTTGAGTGGTTTTTAAATACTATAACTCTTAATGTTTCTTCAGAGATGACTAATGTCTCTACCTCTACTAGTTTATGGCTCACAACAAAAGAAAATAGTTAGATCTGCCTCCAAATCCAGGCTCCTTATGCTTCAGTTAGAGTTAACACGCACCAGAAAGGGAACCTTGCGCATGACAGAGTATCTTTCTAAGCTAAAGACCCTTTCTAAACAATTAGCCTTAGCTGGTAGTCCTCTTCCAGATCTCATTATTCAGGTCTTAGCAGGGTTGGACGCCAATTACAACCCTATTGTCATTCAGCTGCAAGCTCAAGCTGAAGATCTTAGTTGGATTGAAATGCAAACCTCTCTTCTGACCTATGAAATGCAAACCTCTCTTCTAGTTTGTCCTTGAACTACAATATGGTTAATCTTGTAAGATATGAAGGTGATTTCTCTCCTAGAAATAACTAGTGCAAAGGTAATCGTGGTAGGAGAGGTAGAGGTAGAAATAACATGGATATAGACGTACATATATATATACAACAACAATGATGATGATACTACCAAGTATTAGCTGTGTGAGAAGCTCGATCATACTATTGACGACTACTTTCATCGTTTTGATAGGTCCTTTGTCTCACCTAGTAGTAGGAAGAAGAATGGTGGAGGAAAAGGAATTAGTCACTTTGATTTTGATAGCGTATATTGGGCAACCTTAGAAACTGTAGAAGATGATTCATGGTGTAACATCCTTATTTTTATTTTAGGATATAATTATACTTTGGAGATAAATATAAATTTAATAGAATTTTTTTAAAAAAATAGAAATAAAAATTTAATTGATAAAGTAAAATTATAATATATATATATATATATATATATATATATATATATATATATATATATATATATATATATGTTATATATCGGCGCCTACCAAGACAAAAGGGGGGTGACCCCTTTTGTCAAATAAAAAAAAATTATTTGCTTTGGTGCCATCAGATGCCAAAGCATGAAGAGGAAGGAGAGGGGTATTATATAAATATACCTCCCCTCAAACACTTCACGTAGGTGAAGTGTTTGTGAAGAGTGAAGGAATGTGAGGTGCAGATAGAAGTATTTTCGGTTTTTTAAGGATTAATAAGGTACTTAAACTCTCATTTAATCAAAAAGCTTCTTTTATAAAATATATTCTAAGTAATTTTTTCTTTCCTATGATAGTAATTTTATGCTAGTTAGAGAATATTTTGGGGATATGATTTTAGGCAAGTTTTGAGTTTTGTCAATATAAGATTGTAGAAATGTAGAGAATAATTATTAATTAATAGTTAGTTTTAATCGGTTTAAATTTATTATTTTGTTGTTATGTGATTTTATAATTAATTTTTTTTATAAATATGATATAAATTAATCTCCATAAGACGTTTTTACCAATTAAAATTTGTTTAAATAATTTATTTGGATTATTTGAGGTATTATTGAGGTTTTAATTGATTTATTTTGTTAGATCTAAGCTTTATGAAAAATATGAGTTATGATTTAATATTTAAATTATAATTTGATATGATTTTAATTATGTAGAGATTTGAGGAGTTGTTAAATAATTGGATTATATCCATATAAATTATGAAAAAGAGATTTATTTATTTAAAAAGTTGATATTGAGGATTTTGTAATTATAGGTATGTTAAAGGTTATTTAAAGATTTTAATGAGTGCTTTGGGTTTATGAGGAATGATCTATGATTAAGGATTTTTAAGGAAAATTGGAACAATTGAGGATAATAGTTGTAGAGAAAATTGGGTTGTAGGAGTTAAATTATGTAAATTAATTATTTTATTGTTATTTGTGGTTAATTGGTATCTACATTAATAATGTATAGTTTTCTTGTAATCGGTGATTGTACGGGTTTTACTATCCAAATTAAGCGTAAGCTGTCACTTAAGCATGGAAAGAAGACAGTCTACCTTGGCCACCGGAGATTTCTCAGACAAAATCACCCTTATCGTAGATTAAAGAAAGCTTTTTATGGCCATCAAGAGTATAGAGATGCTCCAGTGCCATTGACTGGAGAGCAAGTTTATCAACGGGTGAAAGACATCAATGTTATCTTTGGAAAGACGCAGAAGAGTGCAGCTGATAAAAATATATGGAAAAAGAAGTCCATATTTTTTGATCTTCCATATTGGCAAAGTCTTGATGTGCGGCACTGTATTGATGTGATGCATGTCGAGAAAAATGTGTGTGATAGTATTATTGGGACACTTCTCAATATAAAGGGCAAGACAAAGGACGGTGTCAATGCAAGATTAGACTTGATTGAAATGGGAATACGAGATGAGTTACATCCACAGCCACAAGGTCAGCGGACTTATCTACCTCCAGCCTCTCATACCTTGTCGAAGCTTGAGAGAAGAAGCTTTTGTGATTGTTTACATGGTGTCAAAGTGCCTCAATGGTATTCTTCAAATGTTAAAAAGCTTGTGTCGATGAAAGATTTGAAATTAGTGGGCTTAAAATCTCATGATTGCCACATCTTGATGCAACAACTACTTCCCGTGGCTATTCGGGGCATATTGCCAGATGATTTGAGACATACTATAACTAGACTGTGCTTCTTCTTCCATGCCATCTGCAACAAAGTGATTGACCCCGATGAATTAGATGAACTAGAAAAGGATGCTGCTATTATCTTGTGTCAGCTTGAGATGCTCTTCCTTCCTTCATTTTTTGATATCATGACACATCTAATTGTTCATTTAGTTAGAGAGATCAGGTTGTGCGGCCCTGTTTATCTACGATGGATGTACCCAGTTGAGAGATACATGAAAATTCTTAAAGGGTATGTGAAGAATCCATACAGGCCTGAAGCTTCCATGGTTGAAAGATATATTGCCGAAGAAGCTATTGAGTTTTGTTCCGACTACTTGTCAAACGAAGAAGCTATTGGGCTCCCTAAATCTCGTCATGAGGACAGATTATTAGGTAAGGGTATACGTGGGGTAACAGTGAAAACTAATATCGATCATGATGCAGTGTTACAAGCACACTTATACATTTTGAATAACACCGATGAAGTTCAAGATTATATATTTATGCACAAAGAAATTATAAGGGCACAACATGGTCGCATGACTGAGCAAAGGTTATTGCTTGAGCATAACAAGACTTTCCCACAATGGTTCAAAAAACAAGTAGCCAATGATAATAGTGTTTCTCAAACTATAAAATGGTTGGCACTGGGTCCTAACTTTAATGTCATATGTTGGAGTGGATATGATGTCAATGGGTATTCCTTCTATACGAAATCCCTGGATGACAAGAGTACTGTTCAAAACAGTGGAGTTATGGTTGTGGCTGAATCCATGCATTTTTCCAGTTCAAAAGACAAAAAGCCAAAGTTAGCAGCTATGCCTTATTTTGGGGTTATTGAAGATATTTGGGAGGTTGATTATACTAAATTTAGAGTCTCAATATTCAAATGCAAGTGGATTGATAATAACTATGTTGAAGTGGATAAGTATGGATTTACATTAGTTGATCTTAATAAATTAAAGTACAGTGAGGAGCCCTTTATTTTAGCAGCCCACGCAAAACAAGTGTTTTATGTAATTGATCCAACAAATAAAAGTCGCTCTGTTGTTCTCCAAGGAAAAACTGTAGTACACAGTGATGATAATAAGGAATTAAATTCTGATGTTTCTGAGACTCCATGTTTCTCGTCAGGGTTGCCTGAATTAAATGAAGATGAAGTAGATGACATACATGCCATAAGAACTGACCACCATGAAGGGATATGGGAGAATATATTTGCTCCTATTTGACGGACTTTAATCAAAAGTTAGTAATCGTATTTCGTTGATTATGTATCTTGGATTTTCAATTACTTACCTTATTTCATTGTCAAACAGGAACATGGAGAGGGATTCCCCCAATATTGATGATACTCATTCTGGGAAAAGAAAGGGTAGACGTGGCACGACCCTGAAAGAATTGACCAAGAGTCGCGCGGATGACCAGAAAATACCAATTGAATTTGATAGGCAATGGAGACCAATCGGGCCTACCAAGAGCAAGTTTATTAGCTTTGTTGCCCTCCAAGCACGTAGCAAGCCTAGCATAACGATTAAGGATTGGAATCAAGTGGATGAATCTGTCAAGGATCAGATTTGGAACACTATAGCGGTACAATACTATACACCTATTAACTTTTGTAACTATTACATTTATTCATATTACTAACTAATATAATGACTTCACAGCTTACTTACGACGTTCCTCCCAGTCAAGTCTTAAAGGATAAATTGTTATCATATTGCGCGGAGCGTTGGACGGCCTTCAAGACCTCGCTAACTAAAAGATTTGTGCATGTCGAGGTAGCAGAGGGTAAGAATCCTCCTAATCCTTGTGCGGAGTATACATTTCTTGATGAAGCTACATGGAAAGAATTTTACAGGATGAGGACTACACCAGAAGCCTTGGTTAGTTTTTATTCACTTTAACTAGTTACTTACTTTATTCTCATTTAATTTTATCGATTAATGATTTGTTCGTTTCTTATTAAAAGATAAAAAGGGATAAAGCTATAGCGAGTGGTAGAAAGAATGATTGCCCCCACAGATTGTCTCGTGGGGGTTATGACAAGCTCGAAGAAGAAATGATGAAGGAGAAACAGAAGAGGCGACAAGAAGAGGCTCAGTTGGATCCATCTACCATTACATCTCCACCATCTCCAATATCGCGTGAAGAAAAGTGGAGGGCCGCACGTCGAAGAAAGACTGGAGAGTATATGAGCGAGAAGGCACGCGTGATTGGTGAAAGAATTGTAAGTAATTTAACGTCAATCCTTATTATTTTCTTTGTTGTATAGTTACATTTTTAATTATGTTTGTTATTTATATACTATAGGATCAACTTCAACTAGAACGTGCTCAGGGAGCCTTCATTCCACGGGGAAGGGATGATGTCTTGACAGTTGCCACGGGGACTCCAGACCATGGTGGTCGTGTTAGGGGCGTTGGTCGAGGAGTAGGCATAAGAGACTACTTTGGATCAAATACACGTTATGCCACCACGGGAATGGTCACTAAGCAAGAGATGGAATTGATGCTAGAGAATGAAAGGAAGCAGATGCAAGTGATTTTAGAGAATGAAAGGAAGCAAACGGCCGCCCAGATGTTACAATTAAAGGAAGAAATGATGAGCATCCTAAGCTCACGACAAGACACAACTATCCATCCGACTCATTCTCCTGCAATTCAAAGTACAAATGGGAGTTGTGTTCTTGGCCGTATATCAGAGGATTCTGGAGTCCAAAAAGACAGTGAACCTTGTGAATTATATTTGGAGGACCCTGATAGACGCTTAGTAGCACTTGGCGTAATACACAACTTGGGGCCAACCGTCCACCACGAGCGAATGCAAGATGACGAAGTGAGAGTGGTGATTGGAGAGGCAAAAATTCCAGATGCCCCTGTTCCATTTCCGAATGATGAGGTGAAGATTGTGGGTCAAGCCCTCAAAACTTTCCTTCGGTGGCCAAAGAGACTAGTCCGAGTAGTTCCTGCTGCAGTTCGCACTGAAGTATGAAATTATTTGTCTTCTTGATATGTTTCAATTTTTTCATATTGTTAATTTATAACTTGCAATTATTACTAACTCTATAAATTTTTGTTTATTTAGCAAATTACCCCATCCAATGAAGTGGTTCCACAATGCCATCCCCAACCGCAGACCCAAAACCAGGAGAAACCGCTTCAACGTCTGTGTATGCTGGCGTTTGACGGATCCTTCTCAACTGAAGTATTGACGATGGATCCAGACGTTGTGGGTAAGAGGGACATGTTTGTGCATATCGAGCAGGAGGATATAGCTAGGATTTTAATGAAGGATCAGATTACCATACCGCACGTTCACTTGTTTATGATGTGGGTATATTTTTAATAATATTACTAAGTATTCAACTTTTGATTCTGACATGCATGCTTTAACTATTGTAGGTACCTCCATCGCCTTTATACCTTATCAGGGAATGGTGGCAAGTTTGGATTCCTTTGCCCGATTCACATCCAGAAAAAAGGGAACACTTCCACCATAAGAGAGTCATACCTTCGGCAGAGGCTCTGTGAAGATGGAAAAGAGTGCTACCTAGCGCCATATGTTAACGAGTAAGAAAAAGTTTGTAATTGATACCTTGTTTTTGTACATATATATAATTCATACCTCTTTTTGCAGCACTCATTGGCAATTAGTGGTTCTATGCCCAGAGCAGAATGTCGTTGTTCTTTTATGTTCATTACATTATAATCCGGGAAAGGATTTGAAGAAAACGATGGACACGTAAGTATACTTTGACAATGACTTTTTATTTGCAATATGTAAGTTTTTTAGATAATGTACCCTATTTTATATATTTTTCTACAGGGCAATGGAAATGTATCAAAGAGTGGTTAAGAAAAAGCATACACACCAGCTTAGGGAGACTATCTGGTTACAACCAAAGGTAAATAGTTTCAATCTATCCTTCTATGAATATAGTTATCTTGTTCACATATATATATATATATTTAATATAATAAAATGCATGTTCTTCTATAGTGCCGTCGTCAAAAGGGGAATAAGGCTTGTGGATATTATGTGATGAGGCACATGTTAAACATCATCCTCTTGGGTAGTACAGAATTTACAGAAGAGGTAATTGTATTTAATTATATTTTTTTTATTAAGTTCATTTCGTTGTTATTAAATTGATGCATATGATTTTTTATTTTCAAATCTGTAGATGTTTGACATTACGGATGCATTTTCTGAAGAGGACATTGATGATGTTCGCACACGTTGGGCAACTTATTTTTTAGAGATCACAAAATTGTGAGTGTAATGTTAAACATGTAAAGTTAATAACTACTATTTGGTATTAGACATGTTGAATTGTATTATCACTACTTGGTATTGAGTTTGACTTTAATTGTACAATTTCATTGTAAAAATGAAGCCAAGTTTATGTATCTTCATAACCCTACCATGAGTATTTTGGATGGAATTTGATATTTCACATACATTAGTTTCGTTGTAAATTGTTTTTTAAAAAAATTATTATTTTTTTTCAAAAATGAGTTTCTACACCTGATGTAAGAGGTCAAGTGTAGAAAGTCTGGACTTTCTACACGTGACCTCTAAAGTCAGGTGTAGAAAGGCTGAAATTGGGACTTTCTACACCTGATATAAGAGGTCATGTGTAGAAAGTCTCCATTTTTCAGACTTTCTACACCTGATGTAAGAGGTTACGTGTAGAAAGTCTGGACTTTCTACACGTGGCCTCTAAAGTCAGGTGTAGAAAGTCTGGACTTTCTACACGTGACCTCTAAAGTCAGGTGTAGAAAGTCTTCCGTTTCAGACTTTCTACACCTGATATAAGAGGTCACGTGTAGAAAGTGTGACTTTCTACACGTGACAAACGACACATGTAGAAAGTCTGGATTTTCTACACCTACTGTTTCTACACGTGTTTTATGTCAGGTGTAAAAAGTCATTTCCGTCACATGTAAAAAGTCTTTTCTGCACTAGTGGTAAGAGGGGATCATTCAAAACTTACTCGAACTATTACTCAACAGAAAATAAAAGCTTTTGTTTCGGCTATTCAATTCCTGAAACTAGGAATTGCCGAGGCGCGGATCACACCTTATACTGTTTATGAAGAAGCAAGCACCTCTCTATTCAATTCCTGAAACCAGAAAACATAGCTATATTGTAAACATGAGAGAAACACCAAAGAGCAATTGCATTAAAGATATTTGTGTTAAAGAAATTTCACATTATTTTATTTAGGGCTAAGATGTAATTTTAGCAATAAAGTCTTATTCGAGGGGCATCTGGTATAAATAAATTTTTGAAGGGGCCAAAATAACAATGAATAATTAAAAATAATGTAAATTTAACAAAAACGTTAAATTTGACCTAACGACGTTAAATTATAAGAGAAGAAAGCATTAGGTCAAATTTAACGGTTTTTTTAAATTTGCACTGTTTTTAATTGTTCATTTTTATTTTTTCTCATTTTAAAAATTATTTGTGTCAAACATCCTTCGGACAAAACTTTGTTGTAAAAATTACACTTTAACCCTTTTATTTATTGATATTGCATGATCCGTTGCTTCAGCTAGCTAAGTTGTTTCATCATATATATATATATATATATATATATATATATATATATATATATATATATATATATATGACTTAAGTTTATAATCTGTAATAATCACATCGAAAGTGCTATGCGAAGATGTGTGTATTAAAAAATTTCTCTCCTAGTTTAGTTATGGGTTAAATGTCATTTTTGCCCCGGAAGTATCGGTTCAGGGGTAATTTCACCCCAGAAGTTTCAAATATGAAGTAATTTCGCCCTAACCATTATCTTAGTTAAATTTGACCGTTAGTTCACTAGATTGAAGGGCAAATTTGCTCATAAGTGAAAACTTTCAGGAAAAATTTGGTCATAAGTTGAAACTTTCAGGTAGAGCTGGGAAAACGGGCCGAACCTGTCCGGTCAGCCTGTTTAGACCCTGAATTTATAAGGGATGAGCTCAAGATTTTTGCCTCAAAATTGAAAGTAGGCCTAAAAGGGACGGTTCTGTAGGGCCGATGGCTTAAAATTGCCTTGAAAGTAGAGCTAGGAAAAAGGGTCGCCTCGGCCTTATAGGGTCAAAGTTATTTTAATAATTTTTAGTATATTTTTAGTTTTTTAAAAAATTATAATAATGAAAGTCCTAATTTAAAATATTGTCAAAATTAGGGTATAAATTGTACGCATCATACAACCAACAAACACAGTAACTAAGTCATAATCAAAGGCAAATTATTGTCCACATAACACAATTATAAATAATTAATGAAAAGACTTAATAAAATTAAAAATACTTCTTATAAATATGTCTTGAAAAATGTAAGTAGTTAACAAAATAAACAACATAAGATATAAAAAACAATAACTAGAAAATAAGTAAAAAAATATAAAATTGGTAAGAATACTTAAGAAATAAGAAATATTTTTTATAATTTTTTAATTTTTAGGATTATTAATATAAGATATTTTTATGAAACTTAATTCTAAAAAAGATAATAACAAGTAAACATTTGCAACATCATTAACAACAACAACAAAGCCTTTATCTCACTAAGTGCATGGATCGCACGATGCCATTGTGCTCTGTCAAAAACCATAGATTTCGATATATTATTAATTAGAAGGTCTCTCTCTATGACCTCATTGAGCATTCGTTTTGGCCTTCCTCTATCTCGTCTAATAGGACTTCATCCTGCTTGATCCACCCTTCTCACCGGAGCACTCAAAGGCCTACGCTGAACATGTCCAAACCACCTCAAACGATTTTCTACCGTTTTTTCTTCAATAGGAGCCACTCACTCGTTTACGTATATGAGTATTACGAATCTTGTCTTTTCTTGTATAGCCACTCATCCATCTCAACATCCTCATCTCAGCGACTCCTATTTTATACTCATGTTGTCCCTTTAAAGCCCAACATTCACTATCATATAACATTGTTGGTCTTATAGCAGTCCGATAGAACTTTCCTTTTACCTTATTAGGTACTTTACGATCACAGATAACTCCAGTAGCTTTTCTCCATTTAACTTGTAGGATGGCTTACCCTCTCAATTATCTTGTTGTATAATTGATCCCAAATATCTAAATTTTGTCACTTGTTGAATGATTTGCCCTCCCAATTTAACTTTCACTTTCCTTTGGCTTTGTCCTTTATCAAATTTGCAACGCATATATTCAGTTTTGTTTCTACTAAGATGAAAGCCCCTCAATTCCAAAGTCCACCTCTATATCTCAAGTTTAAAATTAATATATTCTCTGGATCCAGCCAACAGAACTATATCATCAGTAAAAAGCATGCATGTAGGGATCTCCTCCTTTATAGGCTCAGTTATGATATCTATCACTAGATTGAACAAATAAGGACTCAACGCTGATCCCTGATGTAGTCCAATCCTTATAGGAAAGTCATTTGTAACACCTCCAGGCATTGTAACATTGGTTGTAACCTCCTCATACATGTCCTGAATGGCTTTGATATAAGCAACCCTCACCCCCTTATTTTCCAAGGCTTTCTAAAGTACATCTCTTGGCACCCGGTCATACGCTTTTTCCAAATCAATGAAGACCATATGCAAATCTCTTCCTTTGCTCCTATACTTTTCCATTAGCCCACTTAATAAATAAATCGCTTCTGTTGTAGACCTTCCTGGCATGAATCCAAATTGGTTTTCAGCGATATCCGTCTCCAACCTTAATCTGTGTTCAATCACTTTTTCCCACAATTTCATTGTATGACTCATTAGCTTAATTCCTCTATAGTTTGCACAATTCTGGATATCCCATTTATTCTTATAAATAGGAACTAAAATACTTTTTCTCCACTCATCCAGCATTTTCTTCGTTCGTAAGATTTTATTAAATAATTTTGTGAGCCATAACACACCCTCTTCGCCTAAACATTTCCAAACTTCAATAGGAATATCATCAGGTCCGACAACTTTACCATTTTCCATTTTCTTAAGAGCTTCCTTAACATCACCAATTCAAATCCTGTGGTAAAATGACAAATTGAGATCACTTCCTCGAGTCGTCAAATATTCCGTGTCACAATGCGACCCTTCCCCACTATCATTGAACAACTTATAAAAGTAGGCTTCCCACCTATCATTAATATCTCCATCAGTAACCAAAACTTTTCCTTCTTCGTCCTTTATACACCTCACTTGGTCCAAGTCTCTCGATTTTCTCTCATTATTCTTTGCGATCTTGTAAATCTTGCGCTCTCCCGCCTTTGTTCTTAACTCCTTATAAAACTCCTCATATTACTTGTATGTGTAATATGAGGAGTTTTATAAACCTTACTTTTATCTATATTACTTGTATGTGTTTTGCAAGTTATACTTATGTTTGAATATGAATTTATTTCAGTGAAGCGGTGCATTTTCCAATTTACATATATAAGTGAAAATTATTACTAAATTGTTACTGTTATGGTGGATATGTTGTTTGAGATGGAATGTTGTATAAGAATTTAGAATTCTCGTAATTGTTTTCGAAAGCTGTATTAATTTATTATTTTTATATTATGGGATATGTTGGGTTGTGTGAAAGAGATATGGTGAATTGTGTGCCCATCGGCTCTCTCAATCCTAGCCCGAATTTTGGAGCTGAGTGTTTGGGCGGACACCTCCCTGTTACGGTATATTGGTGGTGGCATGGGAGGGGGAAATATTCTTGATGTGACTAGCTAACCTTTGGCCGGGTATACTAGCACTGATAGGCTGTACCAGTCCAGAGGAGATAAGGAGGAGCAGGATGGATGAGTGGGGATGGTTTTATTTATTGATTATATCATGTTAAATTTTTTGTTTAAAATAATAATAATATTATTATTATTATGTCAGTTAAACCTGTTTCTCTGACTTACAATATTTTCTTGCATATTTTGTAAATTGATTTTGATTACTAAGACTTTATGTCTCATCCCGTCATTATAAATAATTTTTCAGGCGATACCTCTAATTTGGATAGAGGCCAAGGGAAGCAACCAGATGCATAGACGTTAAGAATCTTGTAGGCCTCTTTTGGTATTGGTGTTGTATTAATTTCTATATTGTCATTATAGGGCCCACATGTTTTTAAAATGTCATATTTACTGTTTGGATATTTATGTTGGAAATCATTTTGTAACCCATGGGTTAATTGTGATGTGATATCAGAATAATAAATTTATCTGTAGTGAGTTTGTGGGCGAGTTTGTGTAATTGTATTGGATGATACTTGTTGTGAGAAAAGGTCGTTTCACATCTCGCTTCTTGAAGCAAGTGTTAACAAGCTTGAGGTTATATGCAAGGGAGAAATCAATAATAGATTGACTTTTATTATTGAGCATTCCAAATCCAAAACCACCATGAGCCCTTACATGAGGTCCTGCCTCATTACCAACATGTCCATTAAAATCTCCCCCAATAAAAATCTTTTCGGTTAGTGGGACACTTTGAATTAATCCCTCCAAATTGTTGAAAATTGTGCCCTAGGGGCCAATCATTGTACCTTAAACATTATTGTTATTTAAGAATTTCTCCTTATTGTTATCATATCATTTGCATGTTTACTATGATAATTGTATCATTGGATGAACTATAAAGATTATCCTAAATGTCCTTGGTCAATTATCTATGCGGGAGCAAAGATGAAATAAGACCAGTATGACTTTGATGAGGTATAGAGATACAAATCAAAGTCTTAGGCACTTATAGGAGTATAAGGTGCTGGACCGACCCGCTATGAGAAAGTTACATGGATTAAGTCATAAGCTTATCTTATACATATAATCATGTCGCAGAGCCCTCTGACCTGAGATCATCATATATTCCTGCATGAAACTTGCTAAGTTTTGACCTAGTCAAAAGTCACCTTTGACCGGGTGATGATAAAGGCTACAATCGGGCTTAGGAGTTTTCATGAAGAGGAATGTGAGTGATCAAGATGGAATTTGTCCCTCACATTAGTGAGAGATATTACTGGGCCCCTCGATGAGTGAGTCTAAGAAATGTATGGCCATACTGTAATGGGAATGAGTTTCCATTTCTAATTTCAGGCTACTCAGGAATCGGGAAAGTGATGGTCAGGAACAGGAGGATGACGTTGTCCATGCCTCATCCTTGACCAAAATATCGTGTGACAAAAAGGGACGTGACATGGTTGTATAAAAGGTTGCATCGTATCATCGATCCTCATGTGAATTGGGTAGTCGCAATGTCTTGCTAGAGGCCGCTTGCGACTTGTGGGCTATAATAGTTTTGGCCCACTGCCAACTTCATGTGGGCCTACAGGGTCGCACACAAAAATAGCCCAACACGAGCTATGATGTCCATATTCATTGAATCTAAGATGTGTCTAAGATTCAATGAATATAATATTTGACCTAGGGTGGATGAATTATATATATATATATATATATATATATATATATATATATATATATATATATTTGAAAAAAAAATATAATAATAATATATATAGATTATAATATTATTATAAGATGTTAGTTTTATATTTAATTTATTTGATAAATTAAATAATTAAAGCTAATACAGATATCATATCTTAGATTTGATTTATAAAGATAAATTAAATCTATTGGCTCTTTCATTAAATTAAATGAATATGATAAATTAAATCTGTTTGACAGATTTAATCAAATCAGATTTATTTGATTTAATTTGAATTTCAAATTAATTAAGATTGATTTTGAGATTCCAATACGGCCCACATCAGATATAAAATTTGAAGGGCTAGAGAACCCTAGGCCGTACGAAGAACTTGGAGAGCTGCGAGAAACCCTAGAGTGGCATCTTGGAGGCGCTAGCACGCTGCCGAATTGGGTTTTGTTCGTGTGGATACCGGTAGAGGGAGGCGACCAGAGGTGTTGACTCCTATAGATCGAAAGCACGAGAAACATAAAGGTACTATTCCATCTACTCGATTTAGACGTCTTTGATAGATCCACGATTGGGATTCGAGGTTTTTAAACGGTTAATTTTTCCGCTGCGTGTACGATTCCCAACACAAATCTTCCCAGAATTTTTTCTTAAGATGTGCAGTTGCCCCTACTTGAGGTGCATACGCACTGATAATGTTTATAGTATCCTTCCCAATAATCATTCTTAAGGAAATAATTTTATCCCCAATCCTCTTAACGTCCACCACATTCTTCCTCCATTACTTATCAGCGATGATACCAATACTATTCCTTCCATTGATCTTTCCTGTGTACCAGAGCTTACAACCATTAATTTCCCGAGACTTTTCTCCTGCCCATTTAGTTTCCTGGAGACACAAGATATTAATCTTTCGATCTTTCATTACTCTCACCACCTCCCAAGATTTTCCGCTTAGAGTCCCAAAGTTCCAAGTGTCAAATCTGATCTTGTTCTCATGAACTAGCTTCTTTAACCACCTCCGTTCAGAAGAGAGCGGTAGCCCTTGCTCATTTAACACTACATCCGGGAGATGATGCAGCGGCTCTCGCTCACTTCTCACTGTACTCGAGCCATACAACGCGTTACTTACAGGAAACGATCTAGCATTAGCACAATTTCTTCGTTGATCCATGTTCATAAGAGATTCGACAAGGTTTTATGTTGGCTGTCGGGGCCTAACACAACCCTCCTCCATTACCCGGGCTTGGGACCGGCTATAAACATAGGCAGAGTTTACAACATCATTAACAAAGTATAAAAAATCAATAATATTATTATCATATAAATAATTTTAAAAAATAAAACATATATATACAGGCCTACAAGGCCGGCAATTTTAGGCCATCGGCTCTATAGAGTCGGCCTTTTTAGGCCTACTTTCACTTTTGAGGCAAAAATCTGAAGCTCGATTCTTAGAAATTCAGGGCCTAAACAGGACAACCTGACGGGCTCGGTCTATTTTCCCTGCTTTACCTAAAAGTTTCAACTTATGACCAAATTTGCCCTGGAAGTTTTCACTTATGAGCAAATTTGCCCCTCAATCTGGTCAATTAACGGTCAAACTTAACTGAGATAACGGTCAGGGCGAAATTGCTCACAGATGGAACTTTCGAGACAAAATTACCCCAAATAAAACTTTCAAGACGAAATTACCCCTGAGCCGATACTTCCGAGACAAAAATGGTATTTAACCCTTTAATTAATTGATGGAACTTGCATGACACATTGCTTCAAGAAACTGTACGTGTTATTTCTATTTCATCAAGTGATTTGAATTCTGAAGTATGTAAGAACCCAGATACTTCGAAGTTCATCTGAGATTATAAATTGTGTGAAGTTCAATATAAAATATTAGTGTTCTTTAAAGTATAAAGTATCAGTACTTTAATTTGCAGTAAACATAAACAGACTTCAAAGGATCTGATAGCAGCACCCTCTCCCTCCTCCTCTCTCAAAGTGCCCACCTTTCTCATTCTTCCTCGATCTGCTGCTTTGGCGTATGGATCAAAGTTAGTCATGGACCAACGACCCTTCATGGTTTATTTGGGTGAGAGATGACAGCCTTGACCACGTCCGTACTGCAAAATGATGAGATGTAGAAACAGATCTACAAAAAGGAATGAACAATCAAGTCTTGAGTAAAAATAAGATTATTGCAAAAGCCACACCGGCAAGCTTATGCACGACGTCATTTTAATCCTCTAACGGCTGCAATGAGTTCGACCATGCCAGCTTCCTCTCACAGTTGTCGTTGTCTCGGATTTTGGAGGTTTTACTGAGAAGGGAGGAGGTGGGGGAAAGGAAGATTTTTCATCTCACTTTTCAATTTAAGTGCATGAGCTCGATGATGAGGTGGCATGCCAGGTGGATGCCTTATATAAATTTAGTTAACAGTCAAAGTTAGTAACCATTCTAAACGGAAAAGGAAATATTGTTTTGTTTTCCATAATTTCAGGGTAAATTTGAGCCAAACAAAATTTTCAGACACTCAAGATGTCTAGGCAAAAACTCCCGGAATAAAAAGACCAAATCCCTTATTAGATGGTCCTTTCACTTGCTACTTGCTAAGATAGCGCCAGGAATTGAAGAGCGCCATCTGCAGTTAGTTTCAGATGCAATGACCTTTCAACCAAGACCTGTACTGTAATTTCTGGGTTTCCTATTTACGTTATCGTGTAATGTGGCCGAAGGTCGGCAGTTCGGTAGGTTAGGTATCCCATTGCTGCTGCATCTTGTTTCATAGTAAAATCCCACCAAACTCTAGTCTTGTCAACCGTACCCCTCTCAATCAATATAATGCCAAACAAGTTCAATATATTAATCTAGGGTTAATATAACTCTTGATCCCTGAAGTTTGATGTAATTTTGTTTTTGGTCCCTCAAATTTGAAATCGGTGTTTTTGGTCCCTCAAGTTTTGGCCGATTTTGATTTTGGTCCTTCAAGTTTGAAATCAGTGATTTTGGTCCCTGAAGTTTGACTCGATTTTGTTTTCGGTCCCTCAAGTTTGGTCTATTTTGTTTTGGTCCCTCAAATTTAGGGTAACATATTAAGTCCTTTTCAAACTTGAAGGATCAAAACTAAAATCGGCTAAATTTCAGGGACCAAGACCACCAATTTTAAATTTAAAGGACCAAAACCAAAATTGAGTCAAACAACAGGAACCAAAATCACCGATTTCAAACTTGAGGGACCAAAATCAAAATTAGACCAAACTTCAGGGACCAAAAATTATATTAACCCATTAATCTATCTTAGCTTCACCTCCTAAAAACCAGCTCCTTCTTTTAACTTCATAGACGTGTGTCTCCATTTTATTTTCCTCCCCTCATTCCTCAAAATTCAGTCTATTCTGATCTTACTTTTTTCATATGCATTCTCTATAATATAAAACACACGAGACCTACGTTTAGTTTTACCCAAATTTAATAAAGCCATTTCTGGTTCGGTGGGAAATATCTTCTTAATCAACATGTCTGGTAAGATATACTAGTATATAGAAACAATGAAAGAATATGAATAAGAGAAGCATTCAGCAAATAAAAAGTCAAAAAATCATGAAGAGTTTATTTGAGGCCTATCTTTTTTTTATGTAAACTGCACATGTAATCGAATCTATTGAACGTCTGTTGACCCATGGGCAAGAAAAAATCTACTGATTATTTTGGATTCCTTCCCACTTCTTTTTCATTATCTTTTTATCGTCGAACGTGACCCTGGCCTCTATGGCAGATGTATCATAAGAGCATATTATTTCCATTAGTCTTTTTTTCTTCTCTCCTTCAAATTTTCTTTTTTCCCCTTTTCCATAATATATAATTGCCTGTCTATAGTGAAACATCATGAAATTTAAAAGGTAGGTGTGATTTATTTTTCTTGCATATTTTCTTTTCAAAAATAACGTAGTAGTCTATTCGTTCAAATTTTCATTAAAATTTAAAGACTAGTGGGATATTGATTCTATTACTTCATTATTTTTGTGTGTGTTTTTCCATTTTATAGTATTCTCTATAAATAAATATATTTACATTTTTCATTAATCTGACCAGTTTTTATTCATAATTCAATAATTTTCCCTGAACATTTCATTTTTTATTTATAAAATTTGAATTATTTTAGCAAAGAATTGAAAAGAATCTCTATAGGGTTCAAATTTTTTCTGTTTTTCTTTGTTTTTTCAGTAGAATCCTTGGTGTGTTTTTAATTGTCAGACATCATCATAATATTATTACGAAGTTTTAATGGCCTCGACCTAAAAAAGAAAATGATTAATCGTATCGTTGCAACGCTTGACATAAAAATCTGGCCCAAAAAAAAAAACGCTTGACATAAAAGGGAATTGGATTATTTTTGTTAGGGTGAATATGAACATTTTTATTTGATTTAAGTAAGAATAATAACAGAGCTCATTGCAGTAGTTTGAATCAATAAAAATAAAATTATAATTTCTATTTAAAAAGATGCCTTAATTGTAGTGGTTGACGGCGTATTAAAGATAAGATGCCAAAGGGAGGATAAATCGGATGATAATATAATGGGATCATTGGAATGGACAAAGTGAACTCAATTCACCAAAAAATTTTAAAAAATAAATAAAAGAAGCTATTGAAACAGCATTTGCTGACCAATAGAAAAAAATTAAAAAATGCATTTTTTTTAAAATATTATCATCTTCGTCGTGGCCATCCAAGAATAATTATTAACAGTGATGAGGCCCAATTGACGCTTTACAGACGAGTTGATCCTTTTCTTCAACAGATGTTACGCGATAACAGATCAATCATCAGAGTTCGAATGTGCATATGCCATGTGGCAGCGGTCTCATTGGCCCGAGATTCTCAGGTAGGACCCGCAGCATCCATCCCTACCTTTCTGGAGACAACCATTGTTAACTTGCAAATTGTACCATCAACTGTCATTGCTAACAAGGAACGCATCCGATTTCCATCCAAAAGGCACTCTTCATCCTCAATCCCTCCCGCATATCCAATTCTTGCATTTTGGGAAAAATCTATGTCCAAACAGACTTACAGAGTCTGCTTCTGCTGCCGTCGGCACTTCAAGCTGGCTGTCTCGGAAGCGCCGGCCGAGATCAAGACTCTTTTCGACCGGTACTCCGAGAATGGGTTCATGAACGCCGCTCACCTCCAGAGGTTCTTGATTGAGGTGCAGAAACAAGAGAAAGCCACCGAGGCGGAAGCGCAAGCCATCATTGATGGCCTCAAACATTTGAATATCTTTCATCGGGGTGGCCTCCATCTTGATGGTTTCTTCAAGTACCTCTTCAGTGACGCTAATCTGCCGCTGTCACCTTCTCTTGGGGTAGCTTTGCCTTTTCCTTTCTGGTCTTAATTTTAGTGTAGCTTAATTTCATTTGAGTGCATTTTGATCAAATTCATTCACTGTCTTTAGGATCCATAGTTGAAATTCTTTTTAAAAAAACTGACGAAACAGAGAAGAACTAGATTTTTATAGAATTCAATAACGATATGGCATTTCTGGGGGAAATCATCTGCATCAGATTTCCTGTTCTGGCAATGCTCCCGTCCTCTTTTCTGGGGAGGAAAAAAAAATCCCCTAGTGAAGCCTAACAGACTATGTTCTGTACTCAATGCAGTGTGATGCTATCCCATCAGCCCATGTTGTATTCAGTTGCATTTACAATAATTTGTGCTATAATTCAGAATCTCCTTTTCGGGCACCTAGATCCTGCAACTCGAAGCATCTAGGTACTAAGCAATGGGTTTTGGGTCTATCTAATTTCATTTACAACAATATTCCCTTATTTTCAGATTTCCTTTTCGGACTCCTAAATTTGTATATTAAAGGTCCTCCCCTTCCCTGGTAAACTACGGGGGCAAAGTATCTGGTAAATTAGCCAAGAGTTCAGGTCCAATTTGTAAATATGAAAGTACATCTAAACATGCAGAGGTCATTATCACCCTCGTAGTTAGTACACTTTATAATTGTAATGACTCTTTATTCTTACTATTTTGTTTTGTGTAATTTTTTCTTCTGTTCCAGGTGCACCATGACATGACTTTACCCCTGTCTCATTATTTCATATATACTGGCCATAACTCCTATTTAACTGGGAATCAGCTTAGCAGTGACTGCAGTGATGAACCCATAATCCATGCACTGAAGAGAGGTGCAAGAGTAATCGAATTGGACATATGGCCTAATGCCACAAAGGATAATGTGGACGTTCTTCACGGAAGGTATAAGCTTGAACTAAAGGCTCCCTTAATTTTAAAGGATTGAAAATTGATAATTAGCATTTTAACTCGAATTTAGTATCACCTCAACTTTCTTTTGAGAGAATATTTTCTAGGGAAAGTAATGTGTCTGATGATATGATGACAATTTCTTCTTCTGTTTATTTTTATCATGATGACGCTTAAATCTGTTGAAGGAAAAACTGTTTGACAAAATATTATATTTTTCTTTGAAATTTGGCATGATGGACAAAACAGAAGATATTAGGAAATATATTTAAGTAAAAGTCATAGTTGTAGAACTGGCTTAGTTATACCACTTGAACTTAGCATTTTCCTGAACTATTTGAATTTTGTCTACACATTTATTTATTATTTTATACATAGGACGCTGACTACTCCTGTGGAGCTCATCAAGTGTTTGAGATCCATCAAGCAGTATGCCTTTGAAGCGTCTGAATATCCTGTTGTGATAACACTAGAAGACCACCTCACTCCAAATCTTCAGGCTAAAGTGGCGGAGGTCGGATTTCTTTTGAGTTTATCGGGATTCAAATTGATTACATTCTTATGGTTGACGACTCTCTTCCAATTTTTATTTAGATGGTCACTCAAACATTTGGAGACATACTATTTTATCCTGGTTCAGAGGTCTTGAAGGAATTTCCTTCTCCTGAATCGCTTAAGAAAAGGATTATCATATCAACCAAACCACCTAAGGAGTTCCTTCAGGCAAAAGAAGCAAACGAGAAAGAGGATGATTCGCAGAAGGGAAAGGCTTTAGGAGATGAAGAAGCATGGGGGAAAGAGGTCCCAAGCCAGAAACGTGGTGCTATGGCTGATTACCAGGTCTGAAACTCTTAGGTGATGCTTTATATGAATTGCCATCACATTTATTATGGCAAGTAGAATTGATGATATACCGTTTGCTACTTTTAACAGGACAGTGAGGACGAAGATGATGAAGAGGACGATCTTGATGATGAAGCAGATAAGTCGAATCAAAATGCTGCTCCTGAGTATCGACGTTTAATTGCTATTCATGCCGGTAAGCCTAAAGGTGGATTAGATGAATGTCTCAAAGTGGATCCAGATAAAGTGAGACGTCTAAGCTTAAGTGAGCAACAGCTTGAAAAGGCTGCTGAAACTCATGGAAAAGACATCGTCAGGTATTAATAATTGATTCTAGTGAGATCTTTTGCCACGAACTGGCATCCTGTAAATCATGAATTGTTTCCAGAATATAGCTCTTCTATTTTCAGCGATATTACTAAATTTCATTGTTCGATGGGCCACCTTTTTCTATTGACCCTTCTGGCATTTTAGGAAATTTGAGGCGTGATATTAAATTGTCCGGGTATGATTTCCTGAATATCTGATGGCACCCTGCTTAAGCGCCTTGCTACTTTTATAGTTGATAATGCTAGGGGCTCATTGGTCTAATATTCTATTTTAACAGGGCCAATGCTCATGGTAAAAACTTTTCCTGTGTTAACAATAGCATGATTTAGGAGGCATATCCAATAAGTGTGTTGGAGACTAAAATGATGTGAGATGCCTGATTCCCATGTTTGAACGGTATGAGATGTTAAATGAGATGTTTATGTGCATGGAATGATTCTCCCACCTCAATAGCTAGTTTTTGAAAGAAGTTTTTTCATCCCATTTCACTACCCTGTCTACCCATTAATTAGCATCGGAGTTGATAGTTCTTAAAATGATCCCTGCGTACTCAGTGAGGGTTCCAGCCTGTGATCGCAGACTCACCCTCTGGATGTTGTTAGGTTAACTTTCTCCTTTTTGTTGACTCTATCATTTTGGAGGGACCTCTAGCCCAACTTGCTCGGTCTTGTCCCAGGTTAGTCCAGGCTTGACCAGACCACGTGAGCCTTATTCAGGCCGGGCTTTGAGTTGATAATAACGTTAGTCCAACCCGATCTATGTGCAACGTTACAGTAATAAATGCCGTGTGCATGTATATCCAAGATGGAAAGAGTAGTATTTATTGCTCAAATCGTGGCTTTTCTGCAGGTTTACTCGGCGTAATATACTAAGGGTGTATCCGAAAGGCACTCGGATCACCTCGTCAAATTATAACCCAATGATTGGGTGGATGCATGGAGCTCAAATGGTTGCATTTAACATGCAGGTTTCTATTGCTTCCTTTATCTTTTTTTCTTTTCCCGTTTTCATTTCCCTCCTCTCGAGTTTTATATCCCTTTTTTCATATATATATATATAGAACATAAATAACACACACACACACACACATATATATATATATATGTTATTTATGTTATTTCCTTTTCTTGTTGGGGAGTCTGATAGACTTGAAGCTACAAGAATTGGAATAGCGGTTAAAAATTTCACAAGGGCTTATGAATTGTAACTCACGGAATACGAAGTAACTTTTACGGTCTACGAGGTAGCTTTTACGGTCTACGAGGTGCTTTCACGGTTTACGAGATAAATATGTGGAGGAGATTTGTCTCGATTTACGTTAATCGGGCTTATATAATAAGCCCGATTCAAATAAGTGATAACAAACAAGCACTAGAACTTTGAGAAACTCCTTTGTGCTAGTAAACCATATGAGGATGATGAGAAATTCAGAATATGATTTATACTAATAAATAATGTTAGAAAGTTAGTATTTGTTCTTGCCTGCAGCTTTCCGAGTCATATGAGTTTGTATTGACTCTTTGATATTGTTTAAGATCATGAAAGATATTTGCTCCAGTTTTCCATGTGGGTGATTTCATTACAGGGGCACGGCAGATCACTTTGGTTGATGCAAGGAATGTTCAAAGCCAACGGCGGATGTGGATATGTTAAAAAACCCGATTTTCTATTAAAGACGGGTCCGAATAATGAGGTCTTCGATCCTAAAGCTGTGTTGCCTGTGAAGACTACTTTGAAGGTGAGTGCTTTATTACTTGGTGATTCGACGGACTTGGTCTGTGAAGCCTGTGTGAATCGGCTCCAGTTTTTCTGCACCTTCGAACAGCAGCATATAGGTGTTGCTTTTTATCCTATTCTAGAACTGAACAAAGATTATCCTGTTTTTACTCTTTTGTAGGTGACTGTATACATGGGCGAAGGATGGTATAATGATTTCCCCCACACACACTTTGATCAGTTCTCACCTCCAGACTTTTATGCAAGGGTTAGTTAACATGATCCGCCACATCTTTATCTTTGACGTTTCTGAATTTCATGTTCCTATATCTCCCGTTTCATTTAGATTCGAAATGCAGGGGATGCTCGTAGCAATGTTCAATCATTATTTGCTAATTTGCTATGATCAAATACCACTCACTTGACGTCTGTTTTCACCCATTTCGTAACTTAGTATTTCATACGACTCGCTCATTTCAATTTAAATAGATCAACTGTTATGCAGGTGGGGATCGCTGGAGTCCCTGCTGATAATGTCATGAGGAAAACAAAGACAATAGAGGACAGTTGGTTGCCTTCTTGGAACGAAGAGTTCGAGTTCCACCTTACTGTTCCAGAATTGGCTGTGCTTCGCATAGAAGTTCATGAGTATGACATGTCTGAGAAGGATGACTTTGGGGGGCAAACATGCCTACCTGTTTCAGAGCTAAGAGATGGAATTCGGGCAGTTCCACTGTGTAGCCGCAAGGGAGATCAGTACAACACTGTAAAGCTTCTTATGCGCTTTGAATTTTATTGACGTTGTGCAGACATTTATAGGTTACGAGTTAAGAGTTTGTTTTGTAAGTATTGCTTTGTGATGTGAATGATGCTATTGAAAGGTGCCCTACGATGTGTGATATGATTTGTTTTCCTGGTGGTTTTTGAGGGGTTGAGAGTTTGGCTTTGTATTGTAGGGCTTGTTAATATAGACACACACAATATCTTGAGCAAAATTTTGATTCAATTCGTGACCAGAGCGTGGTTTTAATTTGCATTCGCGCATCAGTACCTTTTCGGCTTTTCCTGTTCCTATACTGTTTTAAGATGTGTTGAAGTGGAAGTGACTTGAAATGAAAAGATAGAGCAAAAATTGGCAATATATAATCAAGTAGTGCATGTTCGAAGCTAACTACCGGTTTTATTAAGATGGTCTCTGAATTCCGTTTATAACATTGAAAGTTGATTTTTTTGTTGGCCAATAGTAAGGTGATTCTTATATTTAAGAAAAAATATTAAATGATTTTCGTGAAAGATATAATGTACTATAAAAAAATTCTTTCATTTCTATAAATACCTAATATTGAATTTAATCATAAAAAAATAGAAAGTGCAGGTGAGCTTGGAAAAACAAAGTCCAAAGGTATATCTCCATAGAAAGTGCATGTTAGGAAAAAAAAATATTATTAATCCCTTGGTAAGCCTTTGTAGTTTGTATAGGCAAATTATAAGTGAATGAGTTAACCCTAGATTCTAATCTCCAATCAAATTAAATAATGATATCTTAGATTCATATCTCTGACATAAATATAATATGATAAAATATTAATATAGGATATAATGTAAATAATAAATACTAAGATATAAAAAAATATTAAATAATAACTATCAATCCTAATAATATTAATTAATTAATATTTAATACTAAACTTGCGGCTCTCAACAATAATAAATATGTACGTAACAATAAAAATACTTTTTAAAAATATTTATTCATATTCTTCCGTGCATGCTAAATTTGCAGTCAAGTGGCATCAACGTTAAAATAAAAATATTTATTATCTATTACAAATTACCAAAAACAATAAAATAGGAAAATTTTTAAGAAAAAGACAATTAAAAATGGGAAAAGATAAATTGGTGTTGCAAATTTATCAAATCATAAATTATAACTGAAGTAGAAATTTGTAATTTACAATTCTAACCAAATGACAAAAATATCTTTAGTTCAGTTCACAAATTTTAGGGGTCAGTAATAATATATGTATCTATATTAACAATATAAGATTTTAAATTAACGACTTTACTTTCATTTTTTACAACTTCATATCTTAAAAATCAGGGATAATTTTGAGGGCACAAGTTTCAGGGGTCAATAACAATATTTGTTTCTATATTAATAACATCGTATTTTACATTAACGACTTTACTTTCATGTTTCACAACTTTATATCCTAAAAATCAATGATACTTTTGAAAGCACAAGTTTTAAGGGCCAATACACAACATCTATATCTATATTAATAACATCAAATTTTATATTAATGACTTCACTTTTATGTTTCACACCTGAACTAAAAGGGTAATTTGCTTATTTGGACAAAATTGAAAATTTCAGTTTTCTATCTTAGTTATGACTAGAGGTGGTAATATGATCCAACCCACCGAGTTTGAGCTAACCCGTCATGGGTTGGGACCATATGGGTTTAGGGCCAAAAAAACCGTATTAATATGGGTTGGCTAAACCCATAACCACTACCCACCAACCCATATTTTTTTTAAGTTTTTTTTTTCACAATATACTAAATTTTTTTTCTACAAACATAAATTATAAAGAAATTAAAAATTCATTAAAAAATATAAACATTAATCATAAGTCCACATATAATAAAAGAAACATAAATCCAAAAGCCATCAATACTAAGTAAAATTTAAAATAATTAATAATTATTTAATATTAATAGTGTTCGAATTTAAAGCATCGTGTGCAGCTATAAAAATTTGTTGAGTTCGATCAATTTGCTTTTCCACAGGTAAATATCTCACTACCATAGATAATAAAATAAAGTGAAAGATAATATTATGTTAATTTTAAATAATGGAGTAAATAACAATGAGTAAATATAAATATATTACCATCACCAATATCATTTTTCACTGGGAAACTAAGTATCCAATTACGCATACAGATAAGAGCTTGAACATTATTAGGAAAAAGAGAACTTCTATACTTTGTGATAACTCATGAACCAATAATAAAAGTTGATTTACTAGCCACTGTAATTATTGGAATGCTTAAAATATCAGACGCTATCTTTGAAATACAAGAAAAACGAGCGGGGCTTGTTCTGTTTGGTTCAAAGGACTGAGGTGCTGAGTTGAGTAAGAAGAGAGCGAGGGACTGAGGCACTAAGCTAGGGATCAGAGATTGGACTATCGAAGCACGAAGAGAGAGAGAAACTAAACTTTTTGGTCTATTTGGTTTAGAGGAGGAGATAAGGACTCGAGGAGTTAACGAATATCACGTCTCGAACTTGCAAGTCGCAACCCTAAGTCCCAAAGCATCAATTGACAATGATAAATGACCTATAACTCTAAGGCTACGGAAATTGGATTGAGTCTTATTTAGCCCTTCACCCTTATCCATTTGAGTTCACAACATAAAAAAATAAAATAAAATAAATATGGGCCAACTCACCAACCCGCCATGGGTTGGAACCATATGGGTTTGGACCCAAAAGAATCGCTCCCAAATAGTCCCAATTTTTCAGAACCCAAACCGCCCATATTTGCGGGTTGGGCGGGTTCGGCTCGTGGTCCTAATCCATATTACCACCTCTAGTTTTGACTTAGGATTTTATAAATTCATAACACCAATTTATCTTTTTCAATTTTTAATTATATTTTTCTGAAATTTTCCTAATAAAATATATCAATCAATTGTTTAACTAAACTATTTTTTGTGATAAGATAATAGTAATAGCCATAAAAATCATCTTTTAAGACTAATACCATGCGTCTTAACAAATTAAAAAGATAATTTAAAAAATTAAGGAACTAAACTAAAGTGCCATATAAAATTAGAGGGCTAAAGATGCACTTTTGCATAACTTTTTTATTCTCAAATCATATATATTAATTATTTATATTAAAGAGTTTTTTAATCAATGAAAATAATTTCATTTATAAATAATTACGAGATATTTTAAAGGGTAAAGGGGCATCAAACACCCCAATCTAATTTTGAAGGTACAATCAGCACTCTAAAGTATCTAAGGGTGCAATAAACACCCTAAACTTTTTTTAGAGGTGCAATCAATACCTTAATGTATTTTTGAAGGTGCAATCAGCATCCTAATGTATTAAAAATAAAGTAATTATGCCCTTTCACTAACAAAATACTAACTCTGTTTGCTGAAATACTCTTTCATTTCCTCTTTCATTTATCTTCAACATGTTTATCCCTTCTTTTAGTATTTAGAGGTGAAAACTTGCCCCGAATGCATTAAAAATAGATCAATTGCACCCCTTCACTAACATAATATTAACTCAAAGTTTGGGGTTTAAGATCGATGAAAAAGGAAAAGAAAGAGTATATCAACAAACAGAGTTAGTATTCTATTAGTAAAGAGGTGTAGTTACTCCATTTTTAATACATTAAGATCCTCATTGTACTTCCAAAAATAATTTAGGGTGTTGATTGCACCTTTAAATACTTTAAGGTGCTGATTGCACCTCAAAAAATAGTTTAGGGTGCTAATTGCACCTTAAATATTTTGGGGTACTGATTGCACCTCCAAAAATAGATCGGGGTGATGGATGCCCATTTACCTTATTTTTAAAAATTAAGATAAATAATTTCATTAAAAAGAAAAGTACAGTTAAGTCTCAAACAAAAAAACAAAATGAAAAATGGTCTTTTGAAATATCAAAATGAAAAAATGGTCCAATTGACAATTATAAGACCTAGTCATTGACAACATTCTTTTTATTTTGAGATTTCAAAAAATATTCTTTTATTTTACTTTTTATTGAAAACCTGACCGAAATTTTTTCTTAACTAATATTTTGATTCCTCTAGATTAGTTATCTTTTTTTACGTGATCTAAATTTGTTATCAAAACTATAGATGAGATGTACATTTTGAAGATGGACACAACTACTTACTCAGTCCTCCGAACAAAACAAGCCTATAACCATGAAACCATCCCCGGCATCGGGTGGCCGATTGGACTGGCTCGTCCCCAACATGAACTCTGCCAATGACCATAGTCTCCCACCGCTTCTCTCGGACTCCTCCGACACCGACACCGACTCCGACCACGGGCAGTCTAGCTCAGTGCTCCTTCGCCACACGGACCTCTCAGATTCCATTTTCAAATCTTATTTCGAGTTCATCGGGCACGGCCAGTCATCGGCCACCGCTGCTGACCTTTCAAAGATCCAGTCTTTTCTCACATCCTCCTCCTCCGGTGCTCTATCATGCTTGATATGCCTCGAACGCATCAGACCCTCCGACCCCACTTGGTCCTGCACCTCCCTCTGCTACGCCGTCTTCCATCTTGTGTGCATACAGAGTTGGGCGCGCCAGGCATCCGACCTCGCTGCCGCACGCGTGGCAACGCGCCTGCCTGTTACAGCTGACAAGGCTGCCGAGTCTGCCACATGGAACTGCCCTAAATGCAGGGCTGAATACTCCAAAATTCAGATCCCTAAATCCTATGTGTGCTTCTGTGGAAAATTGGAGAACCCTCCTAGTGATGATCCCTGGGTATTGCCACATTCATGTGGTGAGGTTTGTAACAGGCCGTTGAAGAACAACTGCGGGCATTATTGCTTGTTGCTGTGCCATCCGGGGCCATGCCCATCGTGCCCAAAACTTGTCAAGTCTCGATGCTTTTGCGGGTCTCTTCAAGACGTTCGCAGATGCGGGTATAAGGAATTTTCCTGTAACAATCCTTGTTCGAAGCTCTTGGACTGTGGTGTTCACAGGTGTTCTGAGATCTGTCATGTTGGCCCCTGCCCACCTTGCCGAGCCCGTGGGGTTTTTAAGTGCCAATGCGGGCAGAAAAAGGAGGAGAGGGAGTGTTGTGATCGCGTTTTTCAATGTGATACTCCATGTGAGAAGGTTCTTAGCTGCGGGAAGCATATTTGTCAGAAAGGATGCCATTCGGGTGAGTGTGGCGAGTGCCCTTTTCAGGGTAAGAGAACGTGCCCGTGCGGGAAAAGGATTTATAAAGACATTCCTTGTGATGCTGTGGTACAATTGTGTGGAGCGACTTGCGATAAAATGCTCGGTTGCGGATATCACAAGTGCCCTGAGAGATGCCACCGTGGGCAATGCATTGAGACCTGCAGAATTGTTGTAAGGAAATCCTGCCGTTGTGGGAGCCTGAAGAAAGAGGTAAGTGTCATGATTCTGTCTGCATCTTGATCGGTAGTCTTGTAGTCACAGTAGACAAAGTTAACTGAATGTAGCATAGGTCCCTTGCTATCAAGAGTTGTCATGCGAAAGGAAATGCCAGAGGATACGTGATTGTGGGAGGCATCCATGTAAGCGTCGTTGTTGTGATGGTGACTGCCCTCCATGTTCAGAGGTGTGTCCATCTTCTTGAGTTATTACTTCATTTCAACTAGAAACTTGATAGGACAACGTGAGAACGTTTTTTATTTCTTATTTTGAAAAATTTTAGATATGTGGCAAGAGGCTTCGATGTAAAAACCATAAATGTCCTTCTCCATGCCACAGGTATGTTCTCCTTCTCATGTTTTCCTATCGGCAATAATTTCCCTATTTGAATTTCTTAAGTCTGAGACTGCCTGCCTGTTCTGCTTGAAGATCAAAGTCACAGACCCCTCAAACCCAGTGATATTATGCGCCCTTTTTTATCATTCCTCCTGAACAATTGGGTTTGCTTGGATTTTTAGATATACATAAAACTTTTGAAGGCTTTCATATAGGATAAGCTTATTGACTGCTGCTGGCGTCCTGTATGTAAGTAGAAGACAGATGTGTGTTGTTGGCAATAGAATAATATCCATAGTGAAATTTTAGCTTCAAAAGAGTTTATACACACCACACACACAGATACAGACACGGACTACATGGTACATTAAACTATTGTTCTTGAATATTTTTGTAAAAATTGAGAAACTTCATCATTTAAAACATAGTACCAAATTGATGCCAGATGCATATAATTTTGTTCTGCGAAGTTTGAATTCTGAAGTTCAAGGAACCATATGATGATAGCCAAATTTGTTCTTGCAGGGGTCCCTGTGCTCCATGTCCAATAATGGTGACAATCTCATGTGCATGTGGTGAGACACATTTTGAGGTCCGAGCTTGGCTATCAGGGTCATTATTTGCAATACCTGCATCTTCAAAGCGCGTGTCATTTCAAAATTTCTAATATTTTCTTAGATCAAGATGATTTTTATTAGATTCAAACCAACGCTGATATTTGTTTATCTTATATTATGGAAAAGTTGTTATTTTTCCCTTTTTAAATCTTGCTGATTGTTTATGTCAATAAAGTTTTAAATGCATGCATAAAATATATTTTCTCTTATTTCTTCCTTTTGCGTTTGTATATTCCATTTGCATTTTTATTCAACATCTTTCTCTATAATCTTTAGATGACGATTACATTAATTTCTACTAATATTTGGTAACAACTATGCTGAGTGGTGGATTTTGCACCAGATTCCTTGTGGTACTGAAATGGATCAAAAGCCACCTAAATGCCCCAAACGTTGTCCTATTACTCCTTTATGCAGGCATGCACCAAATTCCAAGGTATCATTGATTAATGATTTTGTTTATTACGATAAAGAGGTGGTTGCAATGACAAATGTGAACGTGGCTGTCATTTTTGGTTTAGAAAAAAATTATTGAAGAAGTTTACTTTATCACCATCACAAATGGTTCTTCTGTAAATTTGAATGTTGCTGGTGAATGATAAATATTGTAATAATTCTGGAAACAACCTCTCTGCTCCGAGGTAAGGCTGCGTATATCTGATCCTCCCTAGACCTCATTTGGTGGGAGCTTTGTGCACTGAGCCGCCCTTACTAGTATCAAATAGAAGCTTATTGGATGATGCTTGAGTTAATGATTTTATTAATATTTCTCAACATCAAACTGGCGTATTGAATGGATTTTAAGGATTTTTTGGTTCATTGTGCGTTAATTTTTATTGTGTTTATTTCTATAAATGAATGCCCTATTACTTGAGTTATTGACCAGGCTTAATTGGCTTAACTGGTGGTTGTTAGTTATTAGGTGGTCTTCCAGGGCTTTTTTTTTTTTTTTTGTAAAATAAACCTTGTGTTAGAACTAGAAGTATGCATCTACAAGAAATTTTTATCATGGATAGGCTTTTGTTTATTTTTTATTAGTTACCAATATATATTGATTTTATCCTTATACCTGTATGCTCCTTAAAGTGAAAAATATTACATGTTTGGTTATGGATGTTGCATCTTTCTCCCCCTTATCATTAATGATTATATTATTCTTGTCTAGCCTCACAAATGTCATTATGGAGCCTGTCTTCCTTGTCGGCTTCCTTGTGAAGAAGAGTACCCTTGTGGCCATAAGTGCAAATTAAGGTATGGGATTTTCCTATCTTTAACAATTTAAGATATCACTCAGGGATCACTTCACTTATTTCCTTCTTTTGATAAAGGAATAGAATTTCAAATGTAAAGCATGGACTTAAAAATTGTTGAGTTTTGAACTTCCAAGAGTTTAGACTCGAGTAGAAAGTACAAGTTGGGACTTGTTTTCTGCTCAAACATAACATAGTGGTTCTGTGAGTTTTTTTTTTAATCATATGACTGTACAACTTGAAGCTTATCTAAATTACCTAACTCTTGTTTTCTTTTCCTCTCCACGCTAAGGTGTCATGGTCCAAAACCTCCTCCTAATACAGAGTTTACACTGAAGCCAAAGAAAAAGAAGATAATCCAGCAGAGTGAAGGTGTTCCTGGCACTCCCTGCCCTCCTTGTCCTGAACTTGTATGGAGATCATGTGTTGGGCAACACATTGGAGCAGAGAGAATGGTTTGTTTTGCTTATTCTCATAAGCTGTATATTAACATCTCGAGGAAGAGTCTTTTGAATGATTTTGTTCAAACTCAATTTGCATTTATTTTCTCTTGTGCTTTTAATGAAATCTTCTTCCCCCTCCTATTAGATGGTCTGCTCTGATAGATCGCAATTTCGCTGTGAAAATTTGTGTGGAAACCCTCTACCATGTGGTAATCATTTTTGTACTAACACCTGTCATACCTTAGAGACACTGTCTTCCTTGAACCAGCTACAGGGAAGTGAGCCTTGTGAAGATTGTTGTCTTCCATGCCAAAAGGTGTTGAACATTACAATTCATTATATATCATTGTCTCCATTGTGCTGTTTTCTTTCTCATTCATTATTTTTTGTGCTGTCAAACTATTATCTTATTTGTTGAGTTCAGTGATGCTTATCATTTATCTTTATTTCTTAAGTTCAGAAATGATCTCTTAGCTATAATTTGCGTTTTTGTATTAAACTTCATTAATTAGGTAAGACAGCTTAAGTGTCCACATCACTGCCCTCAGCCTTGCCATCCTGGAGAATGCCCTCCATGCAAAGTGCTCATTAAACGGTCTTGTCATTGTGGCTCAATGGTCCATGTTTTTGAGTGCATCTACTACAACAGCTTGTCTGCCAAGGATCAAGAGACTGTTCGATCATGCCGTGGGCCTTGTCACAGGTAATATGGGGCCTGAAGCAGTATTATTCTTGATCTAATTTATCATCCAGAAACAGTTTTAACTGAAAAAGTGGCAGATAGATGCTTTAGTTGTTCCTCCATCTCTCAATTAAATTAACTAGTTGATTGAGTGCTTATTGGTCAACTTGGTTTTTGCAGAAAGCTGCCATATTGTGCACATCTGTGCCCAGAGACATGTCATCCTGGTCAATGCCCATACCCTGATAAATGTTCCAAAAAGGTAGTGTGAGATAATATAGCTATCACTTCATGGTTCGGTATTGAAGATTACATATCCACTACAATGGTCTAAGTTATACGCAGTCCTTTTCCAGCTATTGCAAACTAAATACACCTATTATTGAATGCATTGATCTTCAGAACTGAACTCTTTTCTTTTCTAGGTCACTGTTCGTTGCAAATGCCAGACTCTGAAGAAAGAGTGGCTTTGTCAAGATGTTCAGGCAGCCTATCATCGGGATGGTTGCTATCCCAGGGATATACCAAAAAATCACTTCGGAATTGGACTTGTTCCTTGCAATTTTGATTGTAAGAGTAGAGTGCAAGTTGTTGAGTCAGAGCTGCAATTACGTAAATCCCAAGTTACGGAGGTGAGTTTCTTCCATATTGAAATTCTTCTGTTATCCTATGGTTTTTTACTCAATTTGTGTTGAACTTGTGGAAATTTAGCTTTCCAAAAGGTATATTCTTGTCCTCATTGTCAGTGAAATTAATTACAAATTTCACAACCCAGTTAGAACTAAAACATAGTTATGGTAAAACAAGTGGGCGAGATAATGTACATACAATTTTCTGATGCTCTGCCAAATCCTAGTTCACCTGAATTCCAAACTGGGTAGAGGCGACTTTAGGAAGCATAGGAGCTCTTTGACTTTTCTGCAAAATCAGTACCAAAATGTGTGAAAAGTTCTAAGACGCTTTGTATGATTAATGAAGGAAAAGGCACCCGAGACTGGAAAGCCAGTACCAAAGCGACGGAGAAGGCGGGAACGCATACAGGAGTCCGGCCAATCAACAAAGCTGCAGGTATGTCAATTCTTTTAACGAAACAGTAACTTCCAGCTGCATCCGTCGTCCCTAACTATGATGAATGCAATCATTGAACAGAAAATTGCAGCTACTACGAAGCGGCTTCTTCTATTTGGCTTTCTTTTTGTGGCCCTTCTTGCTGCTGTATATTATGGTTACGAGGGCCTGTTATGGCTCAATGATTGGATGAACGAAGTTGATGAGCGAAGACAAAGAAGATATCTTCGAATCTCGTAAAGCTAGTTAATTTTATCCACCCATGAGGAAAAAATGCCCCAACATGCATCGAATGCATGCGTTAGATTCTTGTTGTTTCTCCGGACGCAGAGGAAATAATGAATCGAGAGTGATTGGGAGGTTTTTTAATAGGAGCTTTTTTAAAATAACAAAAAGTGAAGAAAGTTTGTCTATCTATTATACTAAGGTGATAGTGTTTAGATATTGATAGTTTTGAAGTGTCATTATCTTGAACTCAGATGGAATGCCTTTCTAGTTTTGGCCTTGTAGTTCTGTATCCTCAAGCTATTACCGTTTCCTTCACCAAGGTCGTATAATATTTTTATTTTTTGGGATCAGTGTAGTAAAACTATAAACCTGAAAAGCTTCTAAAAATTTATAAAAAAGGGACTATATTATTACCGGAGTTCCTTTTGTTCTTGCAAATAATTCTCGAACCATTGACTGGACAATTAAAATCTGGACAAAATGTTTTTAATTAACGCTGTCAACGGCAAAAATTTATCATTCCGCGATAGAGACATTCTAAATTCAATGCACTGAGTTGATGCCACAGATGGTGGCGGAGCCATGGCCGAAGGCGGTGAGGGTGACGGCTTAAGTTTACGATGTAGGATGGCTGTTTTATCAAGTAAAAGGATGGGTCTTGATGGTGGTGGGAATGGAATTGTCGATGGCTTCATTTTCAGAGTTCCCTAAGGACGGAGAAGATGGAACCTGATGCAGAAGACGAACACAGCTCACAGGCAGGGAACAAAAGTCTGATTTATTTAGTTTTCTGGCTACATTTCACTTAAAAAAACAATTGATATTGTAAACAATGCAATGTTATAAATGCGCAACTGCAAATAATTATGAATAAACAGTTGTACAGGAGACTAGCAAGATTCATTACATTATAGCAGGTTGCAAGCCTATAAACATAAACATAAGAATCAAACTTTTAAAAGAAGTAGATACATAAATGGACAACAGCTGACTACGAGAAGCAGCATTTGAAACCTCTGGATTTCCCAATTCCCATAAACAAATTAGTGCTATACAAAAAGTGTTTCTTCCCGAGTGATGATCCTTCCAGCTATAAAACCAAAAATTGTACAAAAAGCAGCAGAGTTTGATTCCAAAAAATGTCAGTCCTACAATGTCCAACACGAAGCGGGAATCCCTTGCTTTTGAAACCACTCAGGCATGTGATACTTCTCGTAGATCACAGGTCTTACATCCTTCTGCTCAGAGAGGTGCTTGAGAAGAGGAAGAATGACATCTAGAAGCTGATAGAAAGCGATAGAAACAACAGAGATTAATCATATAAAATCAGATGGCTATTTATGAATGTTCAACGGTCCAGAACCATGTACCTGTGTGTCATATGGCTGCCCCCCAGAAAACGGGATGCATGGAATTCCATTTAGTGGTTGCAATAAGAAGCTGAAGGGATTGTTGTCAACAATAACTATTCGGCATAGATCCTTCGATATTCCAGAAAGATCTTTCACATGTTCCCTATATTGCCTGCCGACATGGATTAATGTATCAGTTGATGTGAGAACTTGAATGAATAGAGAAATTTGAAATTAATTAATTAGTGAGAACTCTTGCTGACAGTTTTTTCCGCATTGCAGCACAAATCTCTTCCAATTACTTATGAAGTGAACTGCAGTTAAAATTTGGCATACACCAGTGGTAAATAATGCGTTGACATCAAGTCCAAGTTTTAAGAACAATATTTCCAGAAATTCCAGTTTAAAGAAATCATTAAATTGTAATTGCTCATATTGCCTGTCACATGTTCACACGGTCCCTATATTGTCTATCAACAGAGATTAATGTGCGGGTTGATGAGAGAACTAGAATGAATAGAGAGACTTGAAATTAATCAATGAGAATTCTTCCCGACAGTTTCCCCCCATAATGGCACAAATATTCTTCCAATTTCTTATGAAGCAAACTGGTATTAAATTTTGAAATACACTAGTGGCACAGGATGCATTGGCATTAAGAAAGCCAACGTTTCAAAATAATTTTCTGAACATTCATATGACAACAAGCCTTATCCTATTAGGCGGGATTAGCTACATGGTCGCATGAGCTCTATTAACAACCAAGTCTTTGAATTTCTGAACATTCATATTTATGTAAAAATTATGAAATGGCTAGTTATGTTATTCCATAGATATTATTATTAAATATTAAATTGTAATTGCCAAGGCCCAAGGGTCATCAGGGATATAAAGATTTTACATTTAATTGCTTATTTAGTCTTCGGTTTATTCAGTGATTTTCATATTTCTAGGACATGAATTTTATTTGATAGGATGGAGTCTTAATCCTTATAGGATTATACTTTTATTCTCAATGAACATTCAATTCACAAAGTTTTCACCATTGACTCGTCCTAGAAACCAAGTTTCTAACCTACAACATCCATTGTAATTCCATGGCTGTCCAAGTTCAACATCAATCATGTCTTATAAAGTGTAACAATATAATCTGAATATGATCAAGTTGGACTCACTGTGTCAGAATAAGAGGGCATTCCATCGGTGTTAATGTTAAGTCATCCCCGGTTCAAATTTTAAAGAAGCTATGAAGACATAGGTCAGTACTAAGAAATCAAGACATTATGTTAAGCATTCACAATAGTAATGGATTATGGTAATCATTCTTTATAGTCAAAATGTTACCAAAAACAAAAGGACAAGAAAGAAAGGTTAATGATAATTGGAAAATAAAAAACATATCTGAAATTAAAAAATATGTAAATAAATTATGAATCGTAGAACATATTTGAATCATAAGATTGAATATAAAATAGGATTAATACAATGCTTGGTCTTTATAGTTTGTTCTCATTTTTATTTTGGCCCCTATAGTTTCAAACCTTTGGTTTTGGCCCCTCAATGATTAAAATGGTTCAAGTCCTTATTAAACTAATGGGACTAACATTTAAAACAGAAAGAAACATAAGGGATCAAAATTTATAGTTTGAAACCAAAATGAGGGCAAACTATAAGAACCAAACATTGTATTAACCATATAAAATATATGGATATTCATATCTTAGCATAAATCATAGCATAAAATACTCAAGATAGTAAATTTAACCTAGGAACAAAGAGAAGTACTCAATTATAAGTCATAGATAAACTCATTGGTCACAAACTTGTAAGATATAATTTTTCAAAATAATTCCAAATGATATAACATTGCCATACCAATCATTGTTTTCACACATTTTTTATATAGAAATGTGCGATTTTGCCATAGGCTCGAATTCACATATTCATAACAGATTCGAGATTACTTTTGATCAGCCATCTATTCAGAGTAGACTTTATAGCTCTTTATGATCCATGACCCCTATATTTATTATAACAATTAAGCAAGCAAATGTAGTATTATATATGAAAAGCAAGGACGAGACACTTACGTGCTAGTTGTTGAGGGTCGATAAAGTCGTAGACTTATCAAGTTTTCCATGTCTATTCTGTCAACCAGGGGTTTGGCATAACCTGTGAGAATAAAATGATGGATATTATCTGGCAAAATGGCAAAAACATCCAGGAAAACAAAGAAGCACACGAGCAGCTCAGAACTGTGATGCAAACCTTCAAGACCAGCAGTGAATAGCACCAAGTCAGCAAATTCACTAAGTTGCTTTAAGAATTCCTTCAACCCAGGGCGTTCAAAAACTGTAACATAATTGACTTTTGGTTTTCCATCTCCTTCCTTGAAAGTTCAACATGCTCAAGTAAATACACAATATTATGGCTCTAGACAAGCCAATGCAGGGTATCAAGTAACACACCTTGTCTGAAGATATACATTCCAGTTCAAACCAATTCAAACCAGCTTCTATTGCTTGAGTACGAAGTGCAACTGGCAAACTTGATGTCTCATACGCACAAACCAATGTTTCATCCAAATCAAGTACTACCTACAGATGCACGAAGAAATCAGAATCCACATTAACAGCAGGAGTCTTGTGTTAACATAGGAAAATAAGATTTGGGGTTTAAGTAGGCCGGAGGGAGAAGGAAAGACTGAAGGAGGGGGGTCCAAATGAATGACACCAAAATCTTAAACAGCACATCAAAATTTAAAAGAAAACACAAATTAGATTTGCAACAACTTATCTTACTTCTTTTACCAATCATGAAATAGCTGAAACCAGAATGTTTTGCAATTATATTAACAATTGTACTAAAAGAAATCTTATTCACACAAATATTGTAAGTTAGTTCTCTTCAGCAGAGTTTTCGTAACTCAAACAAATCTTTCATATCCTTCCATAGGCCCTTAACAGAGTTGTATTTTGCCAATTTGGAAAATTCCACAAATTAACAAGACCATGCCAATTGACATATCATATGCTGCTAAAGTGAAACTAGCTTGACATCCAGAAAAAAGGGGGGAAAAGGAACCACAACAGAATGAGAGAGCAGAAACATAAATAGAGCAAATACAAGTAGACAGCAATAAAATGAAATGGCGGACTGATAGAAATATTTGCGCTTTGTCTATGTGGAGATCAGAAACATGATGTTCATAAATGAATTCGAAGCATATTCAGGTTAGAAATGGAGTGAACTTAAAAAAGTCAAGGACATGCCACCAAGGTACCTTTAATTACATTCAACTGTTTTATATTTTATAGCAGACTCACCCATGTAATGTTTCTTTTGGCCAAAATGTAATATGGTTACCGATCTTCATCAGCTACTAAAAGTAATTTCACCACCCTCTGCAATGGTAACATCACAAAACTAAAGCTTTTTCCAATTACCCAGTTTTAGCAGCCAGCTTGTTACGAAAGTGCTCACTTTGGTAGGGTCAAATAACATTGAAATTATCAGATACGAACATCTTGAATAGTTCATTCGAGTCTATGACAACCATTTTATAGAAAATTTCATCAGGCATACCCAATGTCTAGTCAATCGTCCTCCCATAATCTTAACAACACGAATTCTACTAGTACTCAACAAAATTTGTAGTGATGATGGATCGTAAAAACAAACATAAGCATCCCACACAACGCCCAATCGAAGACCTTCAGTCTATTCGCCGGAGGGTGAAGCGAAAACAATTTCAAAAGAATCGCAAATCTTTCATACCGTCAGTTTTTGGACAGGCTGATCGTTGGCACCGGAATACTCGGCAGCGGTGATATCAACGGCGGAGGCAGGCGGCAAATCAGGTTCCTGCAACTCAACGGTGGGAAGAGGCTTAAAGGAAGGAGTAGAAGAAGAGAGAGAGAGTAAAGGGTAATGGCCGAGAGCTCTAATAATTTGGAAGAAGATCTGGAAGAAGGCGGCCAACCAGCTCAACAGTGCCCTCCAGACTTGCTGAGTCCTCGGCGAGTACACCTCCGCCTGAGTCAACTCGCCCATATGAACCGATTCTTCCCCACCACAGAACACGACGGCTAAATAGTGCTCTGTTACAAGGGTCTCCCTGTATATACGTCTGACTGTCAAGGGCGCGATGGTCGTGATACGACAAGATCTGGATAGGAAGAGATATATTGGAGAACGCGCAGAGGTGGCGCGTGTCTTGGATTGACCGAGGGAACGCGGCGACGAGCACAGTGTGTGTGACCCGGCCAGAGGCGTCCTGAGGAGAACAGAACCTATAATTCGGGCGGTCCGGATTAGTCCCATTAGCCGAATTTGTTTAAAAAAAAAAAAAAAAAACAAGCCCATAGTCCATAGAGGAGAATAGCACTTCTTTTCTTAAGGTTTTGAGTCCATGATACCACACAACTTTACACCGTCCAGATTTGATGATTATAGGAGATAAGGTGATATCACGAAGATAATAGGAGATACATGAATGTCACCCAAATATTATGTTCATAATATTATCTTACTTTTTATTTTAAAAATGAAATTTAAAATTATTTCTAAATGATGCATTGCTTAAAAAATACCATCATCCTGAAATTATTATTAATTAACCTCATAAATATCTTTAAAATAATATTTCAAGGTACAGAGAAAAGAATCCAGAATAATATAGACAATAACATAAGAATATATAATTTTTATGCCAACACATGACTATATAGAATTAAGTTCGAGCAAAAAAAAATTTAATAATTAAAAAGGGAAATTATTCTTGAGATTATTCGGACGCTCTCTTGAAAAAGGAGACTAGGAACCGAGGAGAGAAACAGGACGCGCAATGAGGAGCGTGGGCCGTGGGGGTGGTAATGAATTGATGATGATAATGCCTTTTTTTTAAAAAAAAAAAACAAAAAGTAAAAATGGAGGGGACTCTGCACCGGTGATTGGTGAACGCGGCATGAGTATCCTCTTTCGTTCAAAAGAGGTTGCCCTCCTCCATTATTGCTGGTAGCAATCCGCGGGTTGATTGGTTCAATTCATAATTATTTACTATTTTGGGTTGAATTATTTAGTGTGTATGGGTATTATATCAAATGTTTAAAACTAATTACGCTGGACTGTGATTAAAATTAAAAAGGTGCCATCTGTTGAAACGCTCAACCTCGGTCCATTTCATTTAATCTTGGATCGCTCTATTATATTTGCAGAAGATTTGAACTCACAAGCTCACATTTAATATTTAAATCGTGAAAAAAATTGGTGTTATTAGATTACCAGGTCTTAACTGGTGGTAACAAAAAACTCTTAGTTCTGGGTTTCACCGATGACGAATTCCCGATCCCTGCAAGATCTTTTTTCACAAAATAAATTACAGAAACTGGAGGCTCGGAATTATTTATGCCTTCATGGTTTTCGTTTTCGATATTATTTTTTAATTTTGGCTGCTATGGTTTTAGATATCCATCATAAATTCAAAGTTTGATCAAATCGTTCGTTCCCATCTACGCCTCCACACTAACGCTTTGCTGATAATGCCAAGATTGACTGGCAACCTTAGAACTTAGAAGTTGAAACTTGAGTTTGCTTTGTTGATGTCTTCACTTTTGTCGAGTCACTTCTCCGTTCTCCGTCGGGTCTGTTTCGCAACGCATTTGCTGGGGAAAAAAACCTATTTGATATCTGTAAATTTGATATCTGTAAATACGTGTGAGGATACACTAGTATTTATTGGGCTTAAAAAAAATATTTTTCCTATAAACTCATTGAAACAGCTTCTAATTTTTTTCGCTGGGTTTAAAAAAAAAAGACATTTCTCTTATCATTAATCCAAACACAAATCACATTTACGATATGATTTTTTTCAATTTGACTTCTGTAAAAGCAACATTAGAAAAAAAATCATTTCTACACCGCTAATCTAAACAGGCTACGTTGGTTTGGAATAGCGATTGAAGTCTTCAAAAGTAATTTTTCAATCGTGATTTACAATATACGAGGTAAGTATGTGAGAAGAGTGTTGTCTCGACTTACGTGTATAAACACTTATAAACCTTTTGCACGCTCATCCAAACAAGCTATTATGCTGGTTTGGAACAACGATTGGAGTATTGAAAAACAGCTTTTCAATCGTGATTTACGGCATACAAGGTAAGTATGTGGGAAGAGTATTGTCTCAACTTACGTGCATAAACACTTATAAGCCTTTCAATCGTCCAACCACTACATGAAACTTTTAAGTGTTTGATTAGAACAACGATTGAAACTCTTAAAATAATTTTTCAATTGTGATTTACGATATATGAAGTAAGGATGTGAGAATAATTTTATCTCGATTTAAATAAAAAATACTTATAAACAGGATCATTTAGATAATAAAATATCCGGCAGTACTTGGATTACCTAATCATGACTCATGAGTTGATATTATGATAAATATAATATTTATTTTTTATGTTTATCAATTTTTTTAAATTATTTCTATTAATATTTTCTCAACAATAATTAAAAAAAAATATAAAATGATTGGGCTAATAAAAAAAAATGGTTTGATGTTTTTATAAAAAGGATGCAGTAACTTCCTTAATATATATTATTTCAACACATCTTATATCAAGATATAGGAGTACTTCATCAACCACAAATATCCAAAACAATCTTCCTTCATTCTATACAGATATAATCAGGTCGTAAAAGAATTATTTTCGCGCTTTTTCTTTTCTTTTTTTTCCTCTTTTGTTTTCCTTTTCTTTTCTTGTTGAGCAATGCTCAGTCTCCCCATACCGAAGGCAAAACTAATGGGCAGATTGTTCTGTACAAATGAACAAAATCTTAATCAACGGGAAGAAAATAAAAAGATGTACAAGCGACGAAATTAAGTTGCTCCTTAATATAATCGAAAGCCAAAACTGTGACAGCAATCTCCACTATGCAGGATGCTTCATGACAGATGTAAGATAACTGCATCAGAAACAGTGAAGTTGTACCCAGGAAATGAATGGGTGGCTCTACTGGGAGTCATAAACATGGGAAAGCCATGGATGCTTTAGTGCCTGTCTTGCAGTTGGTCGCCTTCTTGGGTTGGAGTTGAGCAAGAATCTGACGAAGTCAATAAACATGGTATCAGAAACCTGCAGGTGCTGCTCCAACGACCACTCCTCTGGAATTATGTACTCCAATTGGTTTGTCTCCTGCGAACAATACTAGGAATTATGTTGGATACATCTGAGATGGAGATTTTGCTCACGAATGCAACTCTGTGCTGGTATATCTGATCTTTTTTTTTTTTTTTAACGATATCTTTCTACCTTGTATGAATATTTATCCAGAATACACATAGGCAGCTTTGACGGTGGAGTACAATATGGAACCATAAATTTCATCAGATCTCGCAGAGAAAATGCAGAAATAAGAACCAAACTCATAGATCAACAAAAGAATAGAAGTAGGTCTAGTTGATGAATAAGTGAGCCAAAATGGATGAATGTATCTCATTTAGAACTAAAAGTAATGCTGAAATTCTGATTCCAAGAGCGGATAGTCAAGAAGGAGTTTGAATGGGGAACTAACCTCATTTACATGGTAAATATCATATTCTTTTGTGAAATATTTGTGCGTTTCCTGGCCCCTAACTAACATCTCTAGATCAATAGGACCAAGCATTCCAATCATGCGCGCGAGAATAATTGCAACAGCTTCATTTGGAAAGAGCACCTTGATAGGGCACAAAGACTAGATTAGCAACCAGCAAATTTTGTCCAAATTTTGTACTAGTTTACTCAAAATATCTGAGAGAACTGTCAGGGCAGCATAAAATAGAAAAATATCATACTGAGGAAAATTAGGACATACTTCACCAGAACATAGCTCAGCCAAGATACAACCAAGAGACCATATGTCAATCTTTTCATCATATTGGAGGCCCAGCATCACTTCAGGGGCCCTATAGGATCGCGACTGTACATATAGGCATAAATTGTCTGATTGAAAGCAACTGCTTCCTAGATCAATAACTTTAATTTCACATCTTTTATAACTTTTAATAAGAATATTTTCTGGCTTCAGATCACAGTGAATTATTCCCAAGCTATGCAAGTATTGCAAGGCCTCCAAACATTGACGAGTAATGAGCTGCAAATAGGAATAACACAAACTCAATCATATCGTTCTTAAAATTCCTCACCAGATGAAACTTCCATGAGACTTGAGGTGTTCTAATATTTAAACAAATAAATGACATTACATAAAACAGAAGCAGTTGTGGGGAATAAGCACAGAAGTCCTTAGTCGAAATATTTGAACAAACCTGCAATCTGTTCAATGTGAAATATGCCTCACCCCCAGATTCTTGATTGTATTTCTGAAATTCATATAGGTTTGCTCGCAGAAGCTCGGTCACAATGAATAGATGCTCCTATGAAGTTTCCATCTAAGACTAGTCAATAAAGTTAAAAGTGAAGTGGAAGCATCAAATATTATGTAGCTTACATGAAAGCAATCTCAGCTGTATATTCAGCCTTCAAGGAGTACCTGATGATAGAAGTAATCATAAAGTCGCAATATGTGGTGTTTATCAGCTGGATCATTCTTATTGACAAGCTTTAGAAGTTTGATTTCATCTAAGCTTTGGTCAAAAAAGTCCTTGTCATTTTTTATAATCTTCAAGCAGACATCTATTCCTGTCTGAAGATCATGCGCCTGAACAACCTTACTGAAGGCAGCCGAACCAAGATATTCTGTTACATAGTACCTGCCGCCTATGACTGTATTCAGCACAATGGGCAGATCTTTGCTTTCTTCAAATCCAGTCCTGTAGATGAAATAATGTACAAGTAAAACTTAAATGTATACACAACACCTGTGAATCACTGAAAGTAACTAACAAGCAATATCAGATAGCCAAAGTTGATCAGGCAAAAAAAAAAAATGAGATAGCCATAATACAAATTTGACCACAAATAAATTTTGAGTCTAAACCAAAGTTAACAAAGTTGGATAGCTAAGGAAGTGGAAGTCAATTTGAAGTTTAAAATTAATTATTCACTTGTCTTTCCAGGAATATTAAAATGATGGGAATGAAAAGATCAAACGCAACAATCTGAAGCAAACCTGTTCTTTCTATGTATAATTCTCAGGTCAAATACTTCATATTCATCCTCGTGAGTGTACTTTAAAAGCTCATCATCAGTAACATCTTCTCCATCTGCTGTATTTTCTGGATCTTGGCATTCTTCAGTGAATTCTCCACAATTTTGAGCTTTATAGTTGGCGAGTCCATTCGGCAGGTCTGTTTCAGCAACTTCAATAGTTAAGTCATACGGAGCTTTCTGCCCCTTATTGCTCTTACTGTTAGTATAGAGGTCAAAAGTTTGGTTCATAGAATTCTCTGGAGCAGAATCAGTAGAGGAACTATCCCCAGCAACCTTTAAATGCAAATCATTCAGATGAATTTCCTTTAAACTTGGGCAGCGGTCATCACAAGGATCTCCACCACAAGACTCTCCTGAACCTGCTGAGCGTTTGCTAAAAGGAACTTCACAATTATAGACAAAAGTAGGATTCTCAATATCTCCAACTAATCCTCGTTCGAGCTGCTCTTTCTTATCAATATGGCAAAAGTCTTTTAAACAAGTCACATTTTCATTTCCTACATCAGAATGATTATAAAGGCATAGTTTGTCCATGCAATCACCATTTCCCTCCACTTGGAATACTTCACTTTTGTAATTATTTTCCAGAAGATTTTCGTGTTGATTCTCCATTTTTGATGTCATGATGAACTTATCCTCACTTTGACAGCCAAGGAACTCTGGCCCCTCAAAACCGGGGGTCATGAAATCGTCATCATCTTTCTCATTATACCAATATGGTTCATTTTGCATGTCAAAGTCATGGTAGTCACGTGCTGTGCCAAATTGAGATAACCTATCTGACGAAGATTCAGAATCTTTGTGAGTTTGGGATGAGGAGCGAATTCCATATGGATTGATGAATTCTGTAAAACAAGGTTTCAGGATGCTCAGATGCAATGGTCATTAAAGAGGGCTAAAGAAAATGAAAAAAGAAGATACTATAGTAAACGACAGGCTAATAAACATGTAGAATTGGCGAATAATTTTGATCGTTTATCAAGGAACTTTTCAATGTTTGCGAAGGTTAATATTTCTTAACATACTTTTTCCACCAACAGCATCCTTTGAACAGCCACACAAAAGAACGTAACTAGGGAGATGATATGAATATGAACCAAGAACACAATAGAGGTGATGATGTCATTTGCGAGGGAGGGAGGGAGGGAGAGGAAACTTTGGGGATTCCGATCCTAAGTTGGGTTATTCATCGTGTGATCCAACATGCACAAATAGAAAGCGCCAAACACATTGAATTGAATTCTGTTGAAAACCCATTATGCAACTCATGAAGAAGATCAAATAGAGCAGAAGTTCATAACAAAAGTCTCTCGTCGGATCAAAGAGAACAAAAATGCTCTTGGTTGTATAATGGCCTAATTTTTAACTAGTATCAAATATATAAGTGGGTGCGCTTAAACTAGAATCAACATAAGCATCAATTTCGGAGTTTTTCTTCTCATTCTTCATTTAGCTAAGCAGCAGAACAGAGCATAGTTATTGGGAAGCCACCGAGCCCCACAACTAGAACACAGAATGATCATTGATGAACATAAGCAAGTAATTGAGATTACACAGAATTCTAAAGCATAAACCAATAATAAGGAAAAGATGAAATACCCGAAGAACAAACGCCCGAAGTAGATGAGCCCAAGCTCACAAACTCGTCGTCCGACGACTTAGAGCTTGATTTCGAGCAGTCTCTGACATACAGCCTTTCCGAAAATTGGGAAAAGGATCGGACTCTGACCGGCGGCGGCGGCGGCACCATCGGGAAGAAGAATTTCTCGTAGTCGGACGACGCCGTATCACCCTTTTCGATGAAGTCCTCTTTGAGGGCGGACTCTGCCTCCGTGAAGCCGTTGTTCCTCAAGAATTCTAGGACAGCTCCGACGTCGGAGACAGCCATGAGTACGAGAATTCAAAGCAGGAGAGATAGGTGAAGGTGAAGGTGAAGGTGAAGCTGACTGAGCTAGAGGGGCAACAACTTGGGAATTAAGGAAACAGAAAGGGACAGGAATGTAATAAACCGCATGGTTCGGGCTGTGCATGCTTGATTGGAATTAGATAGAGAGAGAGAGACGGAGATAGAAATAGAGAGAGATTCTGTGTCGAGTACTCTCTCTCTCCGTGGTCTAATGTTTCTGTAAAACACAAGCATAGGGAAGGGTGTGTATGTCTTTAACGTCTTGATAACTTTGAAAAGAGAACGAAGGACATGCTGGGATTGTGATAGGATTTGGTTTGGTGGGGACCAAACTATCGTAAGTGATAACATTAGACTCGTGGAGGAATAATTTACCTGTTCATTTAGGGGGGAAGAACAATTACGGTGAGAAGTCAACATGTGCGTAGGACCCTTTCATTCATTTCACTTGTTTCTTTTCTTTTTCGGGAGGGATTTTTTACTCAAACATCTTCCAGAATGTATTTTCTGGGGTTCTTTATTTGCAGATATTTGTGTTTCTTGTTTTATTCCCTCGTGAATGGTTCCATTGTCATTACTCTTGCGCCGTTGGGGATGGCATTCTTGTGCTGCTGTTGCCTGTGATTCTTATTATTATGCTTGGGATATTCTCATAACTCAGGAGTAGTTTTATTTCTCTACTCGTTTCTGACGGCTTTTACGCACCACTTAAAATAAAGTAAAATATTGAAAAGAGAATCATATAAAAAGGGTGCCTGAAACGGAGAAAGCGCATTGTTGCGTTTGGCTGCAGGACAGAGAAACAACTCAAGGAAGATGCTTCAATATGCTTGGAAAATAGAGAGAGAGAGGAGAGGGGAATGAATGTTGGGGTAGAATAAAGTTTTAGCGAGAGACGTTAGGTGGTTTAGAGGGGAGATGAGATTTGATGGAAGGTAACAGAGACCCACCAGTGATAATAATAATGGTTGTTTGGGTGAGACCACACTCCTGACGCTGCATCATTCACCAGACAGCCTCACCACTCACCTCGCTGGTTTATTGAATCATTAACCTCCTTTTCCATTATTATTCTCTTCTTTTCCTTCCCTTTCTCTTTTTCCTTTTCTCTTCTCTCTTTTGTGTTTCAATTTCAAATGCCTCAGCTTGCCCGTTGGCCTCACTTTTTTCTCAAGTGTGGTCATGACGTTTAAAACATATAGTAGTTGGATCTACGATTTCACTTTGGTTTTTTCCTTCCCAATCTTCTCCGAAGGCAATTCTAGATTGCTTCTTTTGTATGTATAATCTCACCTAAATTGAGAAAGTATAATGACATAACCCCCAGACAAATAATTATGTTTCACCAATTATGGAACCTTTCTTTTCAAGGGAAAAGCAACAATTGTCCGGGCTCACTCATTGTGCGCCTTTGATTATTTTTTTTCCCTGGCTGTTTAAAATGTCATCTATGACGCGGAACCTTTCTTTATGACAATAGCAGTATTGTCTTTATACTTTTAAAACGGTGGGGTTTGTGCGTAATTTAATAATTATTCTGAAATCCCACTCACGCCCATAATTAGGAAAGTCAATATTGGGGTTGGACTCCCACGCTCCTCGTTCTGAACAAATGGTGGCATCAAAACTTGGGGCAAAATGAACAGACTCCCCATTTGGGCATATTTAGAAACGTTAGATCTCGGTTATCAGATTGGAAAGATAAATATTTGAGTATGGCAGGCAGATTTGTGCTTATCAAGTCAAGGCGGTAATTACAGTTCTACCGTCATATCAAATGTAATCTACATTTTTGCCTAAAGGTGTAATTGAAGATATTAAGAAGGTTAGTAGAAATTTTCTGTGGAGAAAATGAGACCTAGGTTATTTTCTTAAACATGGAAAGCAATAACAAGCGTATGAGATGAATTTGTAAAAGGCGTGGGTAGGAAAATCAATAATGGCGGATCAACAAACTTCTAGAAGGATATGTGGACACCTTTTGAGCAACCACTTATTGAATGTGTAATTTCAGATTTGTAAGATCTCAATGTTACAGGCACAGTAGCTCAATTTGTTTTGCCTAATGGGAGATGGGATGTGAATTTGTGGAGAAATTTCCTACCATATTGAGTCACTAAAATTAGTATATGAAGATCAAACCGCGGAGTAATGACAAGGAAGATGTTTTGTGCTGGTGTGGTGCAAATGATAGGAACTTCTAAGTGAAATATGACTATCAGTTGATTTCCTGGTCATCGGTTTCAAATGTGAATCCGATTTGGCAAAAGATTTGGCGTTGGTAAGTGCCTCAAAAAATAAAATTCTTTATATAGCAACTAAGCCATGAGAGATTAATTACTAATTCCTTTAGAACTAGAAGAGGGTTCTCTAACTCTGATTTATGCCCTTCGGGTTGTTTGAGGGAGGAAAGTAGAATACACACCACTGTGAGAGATTGTGAGAGAGGGAGAGAAGTGTGGAAAAAGATTATTCATCCTGACAATTTTCCAGACCAAGTTTGAGCAGGAAACTGTTGGAGCCCGCCACCATAGGATAGCTTCCGCCTTGATGTGGATGCATCGGTCAAAGAGTATAATTAGGCTGCTTGCGGAAGAATAATTAGGGATAGTACTGGTTCATGGATTGCTGGATTCCGATGTTCGTTGGGTACCATGCCAGTTACAGCTGCAGATATTTTCGCAATCAAAATTGGCTTGCAAATACAGATGGAAAACATTATGGTGTTTTCAGATTCCATGGAAGCTGAGGGATAGTGGAAGTGAGCATCCTTATAGACAGGAGATTATGGATACACGATATCTTATTTTTGTTACTAGAATGTTGAGCTGCCATATGCCACGCGGGAGATTTTGGAGTGCACATGGAGGAGGAGGAGGAGGACAAGTGGTGTTAATTCCAGAGATACGGCCTAATTGCCAAGCACGAGTCCTTTTGCATCAGCAACATATGAGGGAGGTTTTGACCTCTAGTACATAATTTGATAATATTCAAGTTTCGACTTGCCATTTTGTACGGAAAAAAAAAAAGAATTAATAGTCTCCACTCTCCCTGTCCTTGATTATTCAAATTCAAAAGGAAAGTGATTCACGCAAGACCAGCGGGGGAAAAACAAAGAATTCTATCAAATATGAAGATTAGGTAATGATGGTGACTTAATATGAATCAGATCCCATTTGTGGGTTTGAATCCCTCAAATTCAGAGTCATTAATATATCAACCACTCGTAGACTTTTGTTTCATGCATGAGCTGATCGAATTTCTCTGACTACATCAAACAGAATTAAAATTAGTTATACGATAACTCGGGCTCCGAAGATGTAATATGTCAACTTATCCGAATCCGAAATTATCTATAGAAAGATTAGAGATTTCCATCACGCTGGTAATTTAAGAAATGTTGCCTTGGATAACAATATTTTTTTTCCAAAAAAAAAAAGGCTCTTTGGTCCTATTGGGAAGCCCGTACGAGAAAGGATAGACCCAAGGAGCTGATCTGCTTAAGGGGCCCAAAGACAATGTAGTTGAATTATTCAACCTTAGAGGCCCATGCAAATTTCCAAAGGCCATAGTGGCTTCAGTTTGATTCATTCGGTGAAGTAAACAAGCATCTTTTTTTTTTTTTTGCCAACAGAAGTGAACAAGCATCGAAGCATAGTAGATGCTTCTCTTTCAATTTGATCCATCTCCATATGCTTCTAATAGAAAGATATCTATGTTTGGAAAAAAAAAAAAAAAATCTGCATCTAATTCGTTGTACACGGTCTTTTCTTATCTTTTCTTAAAAGGTGCAATAATAGAGTGTACATGGATGGATATTAAACGTTGGAAATTTATTTGTTCGATACTATAAAGTCAAATCAGAAATCTGATATAATTTTTGTGTGTGTATTTTTTTTTTTTTAGTGAAGATTACACTTCAACTTTTTTTTTTTTTTACAAGATTACACTTCTAATTGATTCCACTATTATTTGCTACCATGCATCATCACTCTGAGCGTTCGAGGATCGAAGTTAGGGGCCGAATCCCATACGATAGAAAAGGGGATATTTTTTATTTTATTATTATTATTATTATTTTTATACAGGGGTAAAAAAGTTGTTACCAAAGACAAAACAAAACGTTCTAGTTCTCGTTCATTCAGATAGCCTGTATCAAACGCTGGCAAAAAAAAAAAAAAAAGATAGCCTATATCAAACTACGTAGCTACCAAAAAGTTGTCCTTGTCTATGAAGAACAAATTATAAAGGGAAAATTCCACCAACAGCCAGAAAAAATATTAAAACAATTTCATCATAGATTTTTTTATAAAAAAAAGTCTTTAATTATCTTATTTACATAGATGAATTTATCAATAATCACTCTGTAACTTGACAATATAATCATATACACTTGTTAACGGAACTTGTTTTAGTTAACATAAATAAATCTATCACTGACTACTCTGTAACTTATCAATATAGTGACACATACTTGTCAACGAGAGCTGGTTTAGTTAACATAAATGAGTTTGTCAATGATCACTCCATGATTTGTCAGTATAATCACATACACTTGTTAACGAGAACTATTTTAATTAACATATATGAGCTTATTAATAGTCACTCTATGACTTGTAAATATTATCACATACACTTGTCAACAGTTCATATTTAGAATATATATCATTGAAGTCCTTAGAGATTTTTTTTATAGAATAATCTACAATAAGATTTTATATATATATATTTTCTAATTGTTAGGACCTAAATGAGACTTTCCCAATTCAAAAAGAGTTTTTCCCCTCTCATACATAAAAAAAGTTATGTGAGTTGGGTCTTTATGTGTCTTCAGAATTAGAACATACCTTGGAAGTCAAATAATTTTACAAAACCACCTTGCTTTTTTTTTTTTTTTAATTTTAGTGTTTTCAACATGTCATTTTTCTTATGTGTTAGTCAGGACCACGTTTACTGCCCTATTTTTATATAGTCAAGATATATCTATAAAGCAAAATTTCGACCACGAAACTCCATAATGATAGATTCGGGATATGGATCCTTGTAATTCATGTCATAATGCATTATTTGCTCATTCAAATACACGTAAAAGTTATAGAGTACTTTTCTAGTACTATTGATAAATAAGTTAATTCCAACATTGTTGGAAAAATAATCTTAAATCTCATTTAATTTACTTTAAAATTTTAACAACTTTTTAATTTTACTTCTATTTAACACTATATATTCAAAGAATAAAGTTTATACAATAATAAATAAATATTAAAATTATATATTCATATAAAAAAATTAATGATATAATTTATAAATAAAGATAAAAAACTGATTTTTTTTATAATAAAGTATTGATGATGGATGTATGAATGAATGACATAATAAAAAAAATGTGGTAAAAGAGTTGAAGGATGGGGCATCCTCCACTCACCCCTTACTCTACGCACCCCCTGTTCTGCAACCGCACTGGCAAAATTAATTATTCAATCAGTTATATTATTTGTTATATTATCAGAAAATTTGGTGAAAATCTGATTTGTTATATTATTTATTATCCAATCAGTTAAAATATAATAATTCAACTAATATTATTATAACTGACTGTTTATGTAATTCACATATTTATTTTTTTAAAAAAATAAATATTTTAATTAAGATTTTATAAATAATAATTTAATAATATGCTAACTAATTTTTAAAATATTATAGACCGATTTATAAATTATTATATTTTAATTAATTAAACTATAAATAACTTTGACAAACTAGGTTTCAGCTTGACTTCACTCGTTAGCACTCCCCGCAAAGTTCAGTTCTTATGTGGGAAGAATCCCACGTTTTGGTGCCAACGGTGGGCCCCTCTCCCTTGTGCCCTCCCGTCCAATCAAATCATTTAAACAATTGCCCCCAAGATTATATTCATCCACGATCCACCCCAAATAATAGTAGTAGTATTCAATCCACAGCATAATATGAAAATCCCGTATGGGAGACGGAGCATGCTATTTACAGTATCAGGATGTTTGATTTAATTTATATTTATTTATAAATTTGATTTATGTAAATTAAAATAAAATATTTTTATATATTTATCTCATAGCTCGTAAAAACTATTTTGTATATCATAAATTATGATTAAAAAATATTTGTAGAGGTTCTAATGTCTATTCTAAATACACCCAATAACAAATAATAAATACATAGGGATTTATTTTTTTACTCTAGCTGGTAATTAAATGAATATTTTTAAAAGAGAAAAGAAAGAAAAACTAGGGAGGGGAGAGGTCAAGTCAGGAACAGGGGATGCACTTGGGTGGGGTGTGATCTTAAATAGAGATTTGGTGGAAAGCAGAGAATGGCAAAATTGGGTGAAAGAGAGAGTGAGGTCGCATCTCGTTCAGCCTCGGCGCGACAACCATATATATGCTTTGCCTCTTCCTTCATATTATTCAATCCCACCACTCACCCTCTTTTTGAATATGTTGCATAAATTAACGGGGGAGGGGGCAGAATAATAGTAGTAGAAATTAATTAATATTGGATGGCCTAAAGGAAAAGCACTTGTGGGGAGGGTCCGTCCGCTTTATGGTGCATGTATTGCCAATTTGCCACCAAAAGCCTCGACCTACCCCTTACCAAATCACCTTCCACCCATTCATTACAAAAATGCCTCCACGTCAAATTCTGTCTTTCCCTTCCCCACTCCTTTTTTAAAAAGTCTGGTCAATTATTTATTTATTACACTCAGATTCTATTACAATGGTATCTCCCTTTCCTTGATTGACATTTCTATTCATCCCTTTCCCTTTTTTTCAATAATAAAAAAATTGCAATTGTTGTATCGATATGATCCCACCAATAATTGACCCTCCCAACCCGCTTTTTCTCATGAATTGCCCTCTTGCTCATACATTGGAGTATATGAATAATGAATTAGTTCTTTTAACCATCAGACCTTCACTTTCATTTTTCTTACACCCCACATCCAATTTTTCCCCTTTACCCCGTGTTTATTTGCATGTAAGAGATAATATGACAAGTTCGCAACTGCGAAAAGAAGGACAACAAATGAAGGGAAAAATAAATAACTAGAGTGGGGGAATCTCCTCAAAACATTAAACAGCCTAAGGAATTAGTTCCTACTGCTAAGCAAACTCAATATAAGAATCTGATAAAATATAGTTATATGATTCAATTACGCTATTGAAAATTTATATTAGAATTCGCCCGGAAAAATATTTAATGAAAAAGATCAAGAACGAACTTAATATCCTTAAGAAATACTTTGACAGGTTAATTAAAGTCTTGTACAATAAAAAAATTCATGTTGGTGTTAACCGTATTATTTTGTTACATATTGTAATGTATTATTAACCATAGTTAGTTACAGAGTTGTGTAGTATCTTACTTATATAAATATGCACATTCATAAATAATATAATGCAACTCTTTTCTTAAAATATTCTCGTCACATGGTATCCAAAGCCACCTAACATTTTTTCCCGTCTCCTCCTCCTCCTCTTTCATTTCTCTTTCCTTCTCTTATCCTTTGGCTTCCTCGAGAAGCTTCTTTCTCCACATCTGTTTTTCCTCTGTCCTTTCCTTCAATGGCGTCTGCTTCCGTCACTACTTTCGATCAAGTGAGCCTGTACTACATTCACCTGAATGAGAATTTGACCCTAGTTCTTGTTGTGACGCCGCTTGATGGATCGAACTACCACAGCTAGACACGTTTCATGCGCAGTGCTCTTCTCTCCAAAAATAAGCTACATTTCATCGACGGCACGAATGTAGTAGGGCAGCTCCGAAATATGGGAAGCTTTGCGTTCTCATTTTTGCACTAAAAAAACGGACCAGACCGGTCAATTCAACCGGTCTGACCGATGATCCGGTCCGATTGATGAAATAAACTTGTGAACCGGTCAAAACCGGTGGTTCGACCGGTCCACCCAGTTTGCCTTTTTAAAAAAAAATACATTTTTGTATTCCTCTAACTACTATTTTACATTATTTTTTAGGGAAAAATGAAAGTTTGAAGATCAAGATGAAGAGAAAAGTAGGTAAAGAAAGAACAAATCTAAAAAAAGATTTTGAGAGGATATAATAATTAATTAATTATAGGAAAGGAGATGTCATTACATAAATATAGGCACCATAACCAATACTAATAGATTTTAAGCATTTTTTGTCTAAAGATCTTTATTTTATCTATGAAAATTTAAAAATATATTAATATATATATTGCCACTAATAAATTGAAATATTTTAATATGACCGGTTCGACCACCGGTTCAACCCCGGTTGAACCATTAACCTTTGAACTAGTGCTGTGACCGGTTCATTACCCGGTCCGATTTTTTGTTCCTTGCATTTTTGTCAATCTGATGTGTTTCGCATTGCTAAAATTCAAGAGAAATTTAGTCTCAAGCAGGGCAGCTCTTCAGTCAGTGATTACTACATTCGGCTAAAGATTTTGTGGGATTAATTGTCAAATATTCGTCCTCTAAAAGCTTGTTCATGTGGTTCTACTAGCAGTGCTCTCTATCATAGAGATGAAGATCAAGTCATTCGGTTCTTGAAAGGCCTTAATGAACAATTTTCCTTAGTTAAGTCTCAAATCATGCTTCTTAATCCTTTGCATTCTATCAACTGTGTTTTTTCTATGGTTCTTCAACAAGAGCGTGAATCTCCTATATTACCTGAGTCCAAGGTTTTATATGCTAAAAGTGACAGACCTCCTTCTACTGGTTCCTTTTCTGGCTCCAAATCACAAAATCATAAGCAATGCACATATTGTGGTAAACCTCGCCACACTGAAGAAACTTGTTATAGGAAGCACGAATTCCCTCCTGGATTCAAGTTTCGTAGCTCTGGTTCTCCTACCATGGTTAATCAAGTCTTGGCTCCATCTTCATATTCTTCTCAAGATATCAGTACTGCTAAAGCCAGCTCCTCTCCTTCTCAATCTTCCGTAACACCATCGGTTCTTCCTCAACTTTCTACTGCCCAATATAGTCGACTTCTTGATTTGCTTAATTCTTCTTAGCTTGCTATCACTTCTGTTAATCATCTGTCTTCTTCTGCTTCTCTTCCAATCGTAGGTAATTGTAATTCGATTTCCTCAGCATCTTCTTTCAATTCCTGGATTCTTGATTCTAGTGCAACTGATCATGTTTGTTGCTCTTTAGATTTGTTTTCTTCCTTCAATTCTATTCCTCCAATATATGTTAGTTTACCAATTGGTTCACATGTTATTGCTTCCATTTCTGTCACTGTGATTTTATCTTTTGCTTTGGTTTTGACCAATATTCTTTTTCTTCCTATTTTATCCCTGAATATTATCTATGTTTCCAAATTAACCATGTTGTTAGGTTGTTTCCTCACTTTTTCTTCTCACATGTGCCAGATTCACTTACTCTAACTTTCTCTGATGATTGGTACAACTAAACTTTTTGAAGGGCTTTATCTTTTACGTGTAAATATGATTGGTACACCTCCTTCTCAAATCAATTTGGCCATCCATTCTGACTCATTGTATACTCTTTGGCACCATCGGTTGGGTCATCTATTTGACTCAACTTTTATTACTTTACAAAAGCAAGTTTCAAATATTTCATGTACTTCACATTCCCTTTCTTGTGATACTTGTTACTTTGCTAAGCAAAAAGGTCTTACTTTTCCTGTAAGCGCAAGTTTCAATAATAAAACATTTGATTTGATCCATGTTGACATTTGGGGACCATTCTTGGTTTCCTTTATTCATGGTCATAAATATTTTTTGACTATTGTTAATGATTACTCTAGATATACTTGGCTCTTTTTAATGAAAACTAAATTTGAAGTCAGGCTGCATCTCAAAAATTTTATCACATTGGTTGCAATTCAATTTAACTCTTCTATTAAAGTTTTACGTAGTGACAATGGAATTGAATTTTCCATGCCTGATTTTTATGCATCCAAGGGTATTTTGCATAAAAAAACTTGCGTTGAGACTCTTCAACAAAATGGTTTAGTCGAATGAAAACATCAACATATTTTGAATGCTAGAGCATTATTGTTTTAATCAAATGTTCCAATTTGTTATTGGTCATTCACTATTTTACATGCTATTTACATTATCAATAGTCTCTCATCACCTACTATTCAAAATCTTACTCCTTTTAAATGATTGTATAATGTTTCTCCTTCTTATTTTGATTTCAAGGTCTTTGGTTCTTTATGTTTTGCTTCCACCCTAGCATCTGCATGTTCTAAGTTTGATCATCGCTTAAGGAAATGTGTGTTTTTGGGAATTCCTATTGGATTAAAGGCTTATACATTATTAGACTTGCATTCCAATCAAATTTCTCTCTCTCGAGATGTTGTTTTTCATGAACTTGTTTTTTCCTTTCAAAGATGACAAGATCACTTCATCTTTCTCGGAGCCATTTGTTCAATCTTTTCCACCTTATCTTGATGATTTTTTGCCTCCTCATTCTCCTACAAATACATCCTTTGGTTCACCTCCTCTTCGGCATTCTACTCGGCCTCATAATCCACCATTATATATGCAACAATATCATTGTGCCCTTATTCATACTGCTGATCATTTATGTAGAGAAGGCTCTCATAGGTATCATTTATCTTCAATTTTATATTATTCCTCTCTTACACCTTCATATAAGCATTTTTTTCTTGCTGTCACTTCTGATTATGATTTAAAAACATATCACCAAGCTGCTAAACACCAAGTCTGGAGGAATGCTATGGCTGCAAAAATTAGTGCACTTAAAAAGAATCATACTTAGACCTTGACTTCTTTACCTCATAGTAAGAAAAACATTAGCTATATATGGGTATTCAGGACAAAATACAAAGAAAATGGTGAAATAGAGCAACATACGGCAAGATTGGTTGCGAAGAGGTATACACAAACTGAAGGTATTTATTATTTTGACACCTTTTCCCCGGTTGCTAAAATGACTACCCTTTATTTACTTATTTCCATTGTAGCAACCAAAAATTGGCATTTGCATTAATTATAAATCGTGATTTACGGAATACGAAGTAGCTTTTACGGTCTATGAGGTAGCTTTTACGGTTTACGAAGTAAATATGTGGAGGAGATTTATCTCGATTTACGTAAATCGGGCTTATAAAATAAGCCCGATTATAAAATGGAGTTTCCAAACATGCTAAATGTAAATAATGCTTTCCTATATGGTGATTTAAATGAAGTTTACATAGATCTCCCACATAGTTTCACCACTTCTATGCCTAATATGGTGTGTAAATTGCAGAAATCTCTCTACGGTCTTGAACAGGCAAGTCGCCAATAGTATTCCAAGTTATCTTTTGCTTTATTATCTTATGGATACTGTCAATCAGCCTCTGATCATTCTCTATTTTTTAAAGCACATTCTGATTCATTTACTGTCATACTTGCCTATATGGATGATGTATTTTTGGCTGGTAATGATCTATCTGAGATCAATTATGTTAAACAACAACTTTTACCATCAAAGAACTTGGAGAGCTTCGGTATTTTCTTGGCCTAGAGCTTGCTAGGTCTAAGGAGGGTATCTTTCTTGCTCAACGCAAGTTTGCATTAGAATTACTTGAGGACACATGTTATTTGGCATGTCGTCCTGCAGATTGCCTTATGGATCCACATTTAAAGCTTTCAAAGGATAAAGGTAAACCTCTTAATCATCCTTTATCTTATCGAAAGTTAGTTGGTCGCCTCTAATACTTGACTACCACTAGACCAGATTTAAGTTTTGTAACTCAACAATTAAGTCAATACATGTCTGATCCTAGAGATCTTCATATGCAAGCTACTCACCATGTCTTAAGATATATAAAATCATCCCCTGGTGCTGGAATTTTCTTCTCTTCTGATTCTAATTTGAGATTGAGATGTTTTAGTGATTCTGATTGGGCTACTTGTATTGATACACGTCACTCTGTCATTGGTTTTGCTATATTTCTGGATTCCTCTTTAATTTCGTGGAAAGCCAAGAAACAAGCTACTACATCCAGATCATCTTCTGAGGCTGAATACCGGGCTCTTGCCTCAACTACTTGTGAAATGCAATGGCTTGTCTATCTTCTTAATGATTTTGATATTTCTCACATAGCTCTAGCTTTACTTTACTGTGACAATCAATCAGCAATTCAGATTGCTGCAAATCCCACTTTCCATGAATGAACAAAGCACATAGAGTTGGATTTTCATATAGTTCGTGAGAAAATTTAGTCCAACCCAATTCATCTTCTACCTGTTCGTAATTTAGATCAGATGGTTGATGTCTTCACCAAGCCTTTACATTCTAAGAGATTTCATGAGCTTATATCCAAGCTGGACATGACTAATATACATGATTCAGCTTGCCGGGGGGTGTCAACCATATTATAACACATTTTGTTACTTAATTATTATTATGTTATATATTGTTATGTATTATTAACCATAGTTAGTTACAGAGCTGTGTAACATCTTACTTGTATAAATATGCATATTCATGAATAATCCAATACAACTCTTTTCTCAAAATATTCTAGTCATAATTGGGCCAGTAATATTGTTTTTTTTGGAGTCGGACCGTATTCCAATGCGAATCGATAAATATTTTTTTACATGGGGTATTCAAATAAGAATTGAAGAAAGTAGAGGGATGGAAAAGAGTAAGCATAAATTATATTAAAAGCAGAGGAAGAGGAAGAGTTGGAAAAGAAAAGTGGGGGACTAAAGAATAGAAATCATGCGCACTAAATAGCTAAAGCTACAAATAAAAAAATGGTCCATCCTCCAGGGGAATTGAAGATACACATCAAAGTCAAAATTGTATGTAGTATCCCTTTTATATCACTCAAAAGTCACTCTAAGTGTAAAAGTGACACATGCAATGTTGACTTGCATTATATAATTATAAAGAAAAAGGTTGGTAACAAAAGGTATAGCGCCAAAACTACCTGTACATGAAACTAATACCGGTGAATACATATTTTGTGAAATGAAAGAAGAGACGGGCAAACCATCTCTATCCTTAGGTCGTTGGTTTGGTTGCAGAGTGGATTAACTGCTTTAATTTATCCTCTAATTTTAATAAATAGATCAAATTTTATGTTTATGCATAAGGTACCATAAAATCAAAGGAAGCGTTATCTCTGGTCTGGTGTTAGTTGCTGGTATGGATTGAAAGGAAGCACAAGATTTTTAGTGGGAAGAATGAGATAATTAGAGTAGTTTTTGACAAGATTAACAATGAACCCATTCACGAGAACGAGATTCGGCCTTTCCAAAAGGCTATCTGCGTAACAGGTGTTTTATTTGAGAAACAATGAATCTGTTAGAGTGGCTTGTATAGGTGTGTGTGTAGTGATAATCCTAGGAAGTGGATATTCCTTAAATATATATCCTTTTAAATAATATATGTACTTTATTTCTAGTGAGTGAAATATTAAAGAAAAAAGTCGTTCCATATTGTGCGCAGTGCTCCCCTTTTATTTCTTTTTATTTTTGGAGTAAATTAAAGGTTTGCCTTTTCATGAAATGAATTCATCTTCTCCCAAAGTATTCGCCATATCTTCTCCTCCTTGAGGGCTTGCTTTTAATTTGCCGGAACTAAAAGTTATGAGTAGCAATTAATTAGATAATAAACAGATCTCTAACAGCTAATCCAACTAACGGAGATAGACGTTATGTATAGAATAATTCATGCATATGCAGAGTATGATCATATGTTAACTTCTCCAATTTAAATTACTGGACTTGTAAAAGGTTAATTAGAATCACAAGGCCACCAAGTTTGAAGCTCTAAAAGTAGAGAGGAGAAGACATAAAGAGGCAGATTTCATGAGATCGAAGGGGGAGTGTGAGTGGCGAATGTTTGCTTCCCCAGAAAATCTGAAGCAGATTTATTTGGGGTGGGGGGGACAAAGAATGTATGCCTTTTAATGGCCCCTTTGATAAGATGCCACGATAATGACGCAAAGGCACAGCATATATATGGAGTCTTTATTCATTCTATTCGCGGGCTTATTTTGCCATGTCTGCGTCAAATATTACATCACTAATATATATGCCAATGTTTTTGGCATTTTAAAACGATAAATGAATTTACGGATACAAATGCTTACACCTATACCATGCCTTGTAACCTTTTCGTTATTTTAGCTGGGTTTTCCAACAAGGCCCCTTGGAATATGACTGCCTTTATGGCTTCAATAGCTTTTATAAACACACTCTTCAATTTAAACGTATCTTTTTAATAAAGATACCCTCAACTCCTACTGCTAACCTCACATCTCTATCTTTTTATTTTTAAGGGTTAATTTTATCCTACAATTTTTTTGTGAGGAATAATAAAAAATGTAAAAAAGAGAGCAGTTTTATCATGACCATTATTTTAATTAATTTTAACTATTCTAAATATGTTGAGTTGAGAGTTAACATGTCATCCATGTTATTTTTGTTAAGGTGTAAATTAAACCAAAAAAATATTAAATCTAACTTCAAAAAATAGATAACATGTGGATTGTCAGTTTAACATTTTTTTGTCAGCTAATGATTAAAATTAACTAAAATAACGATTAAGATAAAATTACTTAATTCTTTATATTTTTAAAATAATATTGTCCCTAAAAAAACTTAATTGCCCTTTAACCTTTTTGTTATTAAAACAAAGGGTTTCATTAGAGTCTCTCCTCTTCCTCATTCGCCTCCAACCCAAACTAGACACGATTACAACTTGTTTGGTTAGAGACGAGAAAGGTGAAAAAAATAGTTTCCTGAAAATTATTTCCAATAACTACACTTGATTCACGAAAAAAAAGAAGAAGCTAATGTTCCTTTAAAAATTAGAGATCCAACTTCCCTCACAACTAAAAAATCAGCTAAACAAGTCTAGATCATGAGTATTAGCCTTTCTAGGGCATTAGCATCTGGAAGTAATAACTGGTTCTTCCTTTATTTTTATTTATAAGTCATTTCACCTATTCTAACTGAAATAGTTTTAAAAATAGTTGATTTCTTAAAATGACCCATTCTTTATTAAAAAAGGATATTTAATTGTAATAAATTGCAGCACAATCGAAAAAAATTAATTTTTTCATTCATGTAGTTTTAATTCGGTTGTAAATCAATCTTTACATTTTAACTTGATATATACAACTCAATTCTTATAGTCTTGATTCCGTTATAATTCAATCTCTTTATGAACTTTGATTCCTTGTAATTCAATCCTCATAGTTTGGACCATTTTATAATATAGTCCCCTATATTTATTTTAAAATATAAGGATTAAATTATAAAATGGTTAAAATTATAGGGACTGAGTCGCAATGAGTTAAAATTCAGAAATTGAGTTACAACTGATTAAAAATGATAGGGATTGAGTTATAATTGAATCAAAAATATAAAAATCAAAAGATTAATTTTACCAAACATTTATACAATAAGATTTAAAAAAAAAACTAGACATTATTTTTGTGGAGTTCTTAAAACCAAGCACTTAATTAACCTTTGGATATGATAATTTGAGAGAGAGTGTGTGTGAGAGAAGGTAGGGAGTGGTTTGACTTAAGCGCACTTAGTGCCACCTATTTGTTATTGATGGAGTGATTAATTAAATGGGAGGAGAAGGAAGCAGGGGTCAAATTGGATATGGAAGAGAAGAAAGGTGAGAGAGGAGTAAAAACGTGGGATAACTTTAGGAATTAAAGAAGAGAAAAGGAGAGATGGAGTGGGAGTTAGCAAGGTCTGAGGAATAGAAAGGAGGAGTGTGTCAGAGAAGAGGGATTATTAATGAGGAATAGGAAAATGAGGAGACGGGAAAAGCAAGACAGAGGAGGAGGAGGAGGAGGAGGAGAAAACAAACAAAAGAGAAAGTCAAATCAACCACCTTTTCTTTTGTGTGGGGGGCACCACTCCTTCCGCTCTAAAGAAGTGGAAAGCAATGTGATGGTGGGTAGCGGATGCTTCTCCCGCCCCCACCACCACCTTCTCCTCTTTTTTAAAATTTTATATATTTATTTTCTTCATCTCAACCTTTTTAATTAAACAACTGCGCATGGTCTTATATGGAGGATGCTGGATCCAAAAAGACAACTTTTGGGACAGTAATCGGGGATATGGAATCAGAGATGCAGCGCCACCCACGCAAACGAATCCCATTATGGAGTATCTGTTGATTTAATTAGTGGATGGGATTAGTCTTGTGTTGCCAGTAATTTCGAACCCACCTCCACACTAATTCTTACCCCCACAATCATCACCACATACGACCATTTCCCCCCCCCCCCACACCCATATTTCCATTCATTGAATCCCACCTCCCCTCTGTTTAACATACATCTCTCTCTTCCCTTATTATGTTCATTATTCTCCTCATCATCCACGCCTACCTGTTCACATCTCAAACCACGTTTAACTGCTGCCTGCCTGTCTCCATGCATACTCCATACTAGTTACTATAGAACAAACAAGTATAAAGTAGATGACATTGTTATTGTTATTATTATTATTGTTCTCATCATAATACTAAGGTTAAAAGTTAATGATATCATGACACGTAACCAGACAGTGACCTTGACCGTGGAAAGTAAGTGGACACAGCATCTCTCTCCTCCTCCCTCACAAGAGAAACCATTGCGATCAAGACCACGACCACGACGACATGTTGATACTCAACTAAACCTCCCAGAGTGAGACCCCGAAAAAGATCTCTCCCATTATAGAATCTGTGCTCCTTCCCCATTCCTCGCCCACTCTACATCTTCTTTCTTTCTATCACTGACCACTCTCTCTCTCTAACGCCCCTCACCTCTGCTCCTTGGCGCCGTCTTCTTCCATGGGCCCCGCCATCTCCACTCCTCCCCCTCCGCCATTATTATATCTATATATGCGAGTTTGGAGCCCCCACTCCCCCAACACCTAATTCTCACCCTCTTTCTTTAATCTACAAATATTCTTTCCCCTTAATAAACAATCTGGGACACCCAATTCTCCCGTTTTCCCTTTTTAACCAATTCGGTGGCGATATATGAACGCCGGCGATGCCTACGCCCGTCGGAGTAGCTAGGCAATGCCTCACTTCGGAGGCAGCTCACGCGCTCGACGAGGCCGTCGCCGTGGCTCGGCGCCGCGGACATGCCCAAACCACTTCACTCCACGCCGTCTCCGCTCTCCTTTCGTTGCCGTCTCCGATCCTGCGCGACGCCTGCGGCCGTGCCCGGAACTCTGCCTACTCGTCTCGCCTTCAATTCAAAGCCCTGGAGCTATGCCTGAGCGTGTCTCTGGACCGGGTCCCATCGGCCCAGATAGTCGACGACCCACCTGTTTCCAACTCTTTCATGGCTGCCATCAAGCGTTCTCAAGCCAACCAGAGAAGACAGCCTGAGAATTTCCATCTCTACCATCAAATCTCACAGCAACCCTCTTCAGTTTCTTGCGTGAAAGTCGAACTTCAACAACTGATATTGTCGATACTCGACGACCCGGTTGTGAGCCGGGTGTTCGGAGAAGCGGGTTTTCGAAGCCCCGAAATTAAGCTCGCTATTCTTCGTCCTCTGCCGAAGCTCCTTCGGTATTCGCGCTCCAGGGGGCCCCCTATATTCCTCTGCAACTTAACGGAGCATGCGGATCCGGTTCGTCGGAGCTTCACCTTTCCATTTTTCGGGTCGTCTGGGTTGTGTGACGGGGACGAGAACTATAAAAGAATAGGAGAGGTACTTTCCAGAAGCAGAGGCAGGAATCCTCTGCTTCTGGGTGCATGCGCGTATGATGCTCTTCGGAGCTTCACAGACGTTATAGATAAACGAAAGGATGGCATTTTGCCGGTAGAATTATGTGGGTTGCACGTAATAGCCATAGGAAAAGATGTTTCCAAGTTTGTTACAGAGAATTGCGATGACAAGGCTATGAGTTTGAAATTGAAGAAGATTGGCCAAATGGTAGAGCAGTGTGTAGGACCTGGTTTGGTGGTGAATTTCGGGGACTTGAAGTGTTTTGTGAACGACAAAGCCTCAGGTAAAGCAGTGAGCTATATTGTGGGCGAGTTGGGAAAGTTATTGGAGCTCAATTATGGCAAGTTTTGGCTGATGGGCGCGGCAGCGAGCTATGATTGCTATTTGAAATTTGTGGGTAAATTTCCATCCATTGAAAGGGACTGGGACTTGCAGCTTCTACCCATCACCTCTGTTCGGCCTTCCATGGCCGAATCATATCAGAAGCCCAGATCAAGGTAAGTGTTTATATCGTACGCGTAAGTATTTCTTTAATATATGTCCCTTTGTTTTGTTTCCCAGTTCATCTGAACTATGGCTTGAAACTTGGCATGATTTTCTGTGGCCTTTATGTCACTAAATAAACAAATTCCCAAGGTCAGGCTCAGGCTAGCCGTCTGCTAACTTGAAGTAGTTAATCAATTTGCGTTTGTACATCATGCACGTGTGTTCTCTTTTGTCCGCTTGTCTTTTGTATATTATGATCTCTAAAGTGTCGGTAGTTTTTTATCTATATTCTTATTTCCATTTTCCACCGAAAGGAAAATGGAAAAGAGGGATAGAGGGCAATTCCTTGGTGTTCTTATCTATGGACAAGAGTAACGATAGTTTTTGGTTCTGAACTGAGATATGCGGTGGCCTATGCCGATACATAATTGAATGTAAACTCCTCTGATAGTATATTAAATAAAGATTGCCTTTTGTCAAGAATACATGTAGAGTATATATAGAAGTAAGAGACTCTGAACTTTGGTCAATTACTGTCATGAACCTATTTTGTCTTGACAGAATTCTTTTTATTTATAATATTTACAGCTTAATGGATTCGTTTGTCCCATTTGGTGGCCTTTTCTCTTCACCTTCTGACTTAGAAGGTCCACTTAGCTGCTCCTATTATTGCGTTCCCCATTGCCATCAATGTGGTGAAAGGTTTCGACAAGATGGGGTTGCTGCTTCAGAGAAAAAATTTCCTGCTTCATTTCCTGACTCTTGCCAATCATTTCCTCCGTGGTTGCAGCCTCCTCAGCTTGGCTCAGCAAAATCATTGAATATGAAGGTGTGCGCTGTAGCACTCATATATATCAACTAAATTAAGCCTAAAAATTTGATAACTTTTTTTTTTTTCATTTACTGCGGTTATTTACCAACCCTATATCCTACTGCAAAACTTAACTTGGGGTTGGTTTGGATTTGGAGTTTATGTTTATCTTTATTCTACTCGTTCCCCGAGCCCCAAATTTTGCAAACTTGCCATTTGCCAGACTAAGGCTTCGTGCAGTTCTTAGAAGGAGTGAACATCTTTTGGTATTGGATGCATAAGCATATAATTATCGTGAATTGACCTTCATGTCCAATAAGAATTCCTTTTAAGATCGTTTGTTAATGTAACATTTCCCATGTTGACAGCCAAGAGAATATGTAGATTTTTTCTTAAAAAAAAAAAAATTGTTCCGTGTTATTAAGTGTAAAACCGCTATTGTTCCATTCAGTGCAGATCACTAAGGATGATGGCGTTATGTTGGATAAAAATGAAGCTGGGCCACATAAGAAAGTGGACGAGATATCCAAACACCATAATCAGCAACTCCCTGATGCAAATACTTGTCAAACTGTTGTGGGTTTTGAATGCAGAGACGTCAAAAATAAAGATGTTGACAACAATCGCAGCAGCAAGATTACTGATGCATCAGCAATTGAGAACATCGACCTAAATTCACAATTGCCCGATGGTGAGCAAATGGTTTCTACATCACAATCAGGCAGTCCTTTGTCTGTCGTCTCCATGGAGAAATTTACTTCAAGACTCTCAGAGATGTTCCAGAAAGCTGAAGATCTTCGGTCAGGTGACCAAAGATCATGCAACTTGTCCAACTCAAGTATGTGCGATGGTAGTCAAATGTCTCCCTCATCTGTGACTTCCGTAACCACAGACCTAGGCTTAGGATTATGCTCTTCCCACACCACCGACATAACTCAAAGAACTACAGGCGAACGCATAATTCTGAATGTTGATCTGGTTGATGCAAATATTTTCCAGCGTCCAACCCTGTCTTCATCTCGCTTGAGTTTTGAGCATGGTGGACAAGCTGACCTGAAAAATCCCAAAGTTCTTTTCCAATCTCTTGTGAAAAGGGTTGGCTGGCAGGAAGAAGCCTTGCATTCTATAATTAGGACGCTGGTTTGCTGCCATGCAAAAAGAGGTAAACACCAGAAGGCAAATCAAAGAGGGGATGTATGGATGAATTTTGTGGGACCTGATAGGCACGGTAAGAAGAAAATTGCTGTTTCATTGGCTGAGTTTTTGTGTGGAAGCCGAGAGAGCTTCATTTTTGTGGATCTAAATTCAGAGGACATTGAAGGATATGATGTGAAACTGAGAGGGAAGACTAGTCTTGATTTTATTGTGGGGGAGTTGTCCAAGAAACCATTGTCTGTAGTTTTCCTGGAAAATGTGGACAAGGCTGATATGCTGGCTCAAAATAGCCTGTCTCAAGCCATCATGACCGGAAAGCTTACTGACTCCCATGGAAGAGAAGTTGGTGTGAACAACTCAATATTCGTGACATCTTTTCCAATTAACCAAAATAACATCCTGCCGACCAGGGAACCTTCCAACTACTCCGAGGAAAGAATATTAAGGACGAAAGGAGGGACAATCAAGTTAAAAGTCGAGCAACTGGTTGGAGACATTAGAAGCCGAAGCCTCACTGTAGTTAGCAATTCTATAGAGAGTATTCCCATTCCCAGTCTAGTTTTTGTAAATAAAAGAAAATTGATTGGTGACAGCGAGTTTCACGTCCAACATCAAATGTCAGACACCGCTAAGAGGGCTCACACAGCATCAAACTGGTTGTTGGATTTAAATCTTCCAGCTGAACAGAATGAAATGCAACATATGGATGGTGAAAATTATGAGCATGACAAAACTGCGAACCAGAGCCCCTGGATCCAAAATTTGTACGACCAGGTCGATGAAACAATTGTTTTCAAACCTTATAATTTCGATGCACTTGCAGATAGGTTGCTGAAAGTGATCAGAAGGAACTTCAACAGAATTCTTGGATCTGAGTGTGCGCTACAGATCGAGGCAGAAGCCATGGAACAACTACTTGCAGCTGCATATGTCTCAGACAAGGACACAGAGGTGGAGGATTGGGTAGAGCAGGTTCTGAGCGGAGGATTTGCTGAACTACTGGAAAGGTACAACCTTGGTGCTCGTTTTGCCGTGAAACTAGGCACATGTCAGGATCAGGCTTCAGGCGCATACCTTCCCCATAAAGTACTTATAGACTGATTGCTCGCAGAAAACGTGGTCTTCTCACATAAGGATGTAAAATTAAGCATGTAGCAATAGCATATAGCGAACCTAATTTAGCCTTAAAATCCCAGTCATTACTGTATTGGGTTTTGTTTCTCGATGTGTATAAGTATATGCATTCCGTCCCTGGCGCTTGTACTATTATTATCCCTGCTCGCTGAATTCACTCTTCTTTCTTCTTGTTCGTAATCAAGTTTGACCGGGGGTTGATTGCAAATAAAACATGGAGTTCCCCGGCGGGATCCATTTAAATTAGGGTTACAGGTTATTTTTGTCCTGAAAATATTATTGAGGGTCAATTTTATCTCAAAGTTTTTCGAGAACCAATTTTGTTCCAAAAGTATTAATTTTGGAGTAATTTTTCCTTGACCATTATTCCAAGTTTAACTGTTAGTTAACCGAATTCAGGGCAAATTTGCTTCTAAGTTAAAACTTTGAAGGCATTTTTGTCGTCTATGTTGACCGAATAAGGTGTAAATTTGTCTTGAAAGTTTTCATTTAGGAGCAAATTTACCCTTAATTCGGTCAATTAACGGTCAAACTTAACGGGGATAACGGTCAGATCAAAATTACTCTAAAATTGACACTTTCAGTCTAAAACTGGTCCTCTAAAAACTTTTAGGGCAAAATTAACCTCAAATGAATATTTTTAAAATAAAAATGACTTTTAACCCTTTAAATTATTTTACAAGTAAATGATATAGTAATTTTTACATTTATTTATTTGCAAACAAATTCAAAACCCGAAACAAATGAGTATCAATTTGAGGGAAGAGGATCCTCTCCCTTACCATTTCCCTCTTTTACTCTTTATCATCTTTAGATAAAAAATCCAATGGTCCAGACTTAACATTTTGAGAAAATATATATTATTATAATTATTATTTCAGATAAAAATAAAAAATCAATTTAAATTATTAAAATTCCATCTGAACTTTCAATATAAAAAAATTGAAAAAATTTACCGTATAATAATAGTATACATAAGTGAACTGTTTATATCAAACTTTATCAGTTTAAATTTATTTATCTATTTTTATCTATAATAATAATATATATTTTCTCAAAATGTTAAATCTGGACCATTGGATTTTTGATCTAAAGGTGATGAAGAGTAAAGGAGGGTAATGGAGGGGAAAAGGAGGGAAATGGTAAGGGAGATGATCCTCTTCCCAATTTGAGTGGGGGAAGGTGTGGAAGGAAGTAAAACTTCTGACAAACAGTAGTCAAGTGTCGTTTAAAAAGTGAACGGAAAAATCTTTTCCCTATTCTCCTTTTATTTTAGGGTGATAGAGTAAAAATATCCATGATGATTTGTAAAAGGAGCATCCAGCATCATAAAAAAAAATTTGGTTTAAAAATGTCTATGTACATTACAAAATGGTTTAAAAATACCACCACCGTTAAATCATGTAACGCCGTTAAATATTTTTCATAGGCAATGGAGCAAAAATGCCCATGATCATAAGCAAAAAGAGCAACAGGCACCATGAATTTTTTTTTGTTTAAAAATACCTATGTACATTATTATCCATCTGGCTCAGGGTAGTAATATATCCTAAAATTCCAAATTGATGATTCAATTGATTTATTACTCATTCAAAATTCATTCTAAACTCATTTTTTAAGTTATTTCAACTAAAAATTGTTAATCGATCAAAATACTCCTGAGGACCCGGTCTAAGCCCCTTTGTACCTGGTCTAACTGTACTTTATCAAAAATTATGACCCAGGCCAATCTTACACAATTTCGCATGTAGAATCCAACTTTAACCTCAGATTTGTCAAAATCATGCTCAAATTATAAAAATACCCCTAGTAGCCATTATGTTAGGGTTTTAGGGGTAAAATTGGACTTGATTTTGGTTTTTTTTTTTTATGATTCCATTGAGTTTATAATGGAAAATTGTGTAGGAAACATGTGAATTATGAAGTGTGAAGGCTTTACAGAATGAAATGACAATTTTACCCCTAAAACCCTAACATAACGGCTACTAGGGGTATTTTTATAAGTTGAGCATGATTTTGACAAATCTTAGGTCAAAATTGGATTCTACACGCGAAATTGTATAAGATTAGCCCAGGTCATAATTTTGGTAAAGTACAGTTAGACCGGGTCCTCAGGGGTATTTTGGTCAATTAGCAATTTTAAGTTGAGATAACTTAAAAAATGAGTTTAGAACAAATTTTGAATGAGTAATAAATCAATAGAATCATCAATTTGGAATTTTAGGATATATCACTAGCCCGAGCCGGATGGATAGTAATGTACATAGTTATTTTGTTTAAAAAAAAATTCATGGTGCCTGTTGCTCCTTTTACTTATGATCATGGTCATTTTTACTCCATTGCCCATGAAAATTATTTAATGTCGTTACAGGATTTAACGGTGGTGATATTTTTGAACCGTTTTGTAATGTACATAAACATTTTTGAACTAAAAAAATTTTCATGGTACTGGATACTCCTTTTACAAATTATCATGGGTATTTTTCTCCATCACCCTTTATTTTAAGTTATTTACAAGAGTTGAGGTAACTTGATTGTTAACGGAGATCATATTTATAAAGATGAGTTACCTTGCATTTTATTAAAAATATTGAATTAAAATAGTGGTTGAAGTCTTAATCATGATTTATAATATAAAAAAATAATTATATGAGAGAATTGTTATCTCAATTTACTAATATAAATAATTATAAGAATTTTAAAAACTCATCAAACATCTCCTAAATTTAGTCGTGTTAGTGTCAATTTGTACATAGAGAGCAACTGTGCCGTATTGGAGACATTCCTTTGTTTTCCTTTCCTATGCTTGGTGGGAGTCGAAGATGATGCTCTCCTTTAATTTCTGACATGACTCGGGCGGTGTGCGCAGCGGGGGTACATTATGACACGTTTTCACTTTTATATATATATATATAGCTTGTGTGTTTTAGCTTTGCTTTATTTTATAAATGTTGATGTATATAAAGTGAGACAAACATTCTCTCACATTATTTATTTTATATTTCGTAAATCATAATTAAAAAATATGTTTAAATACTTCAATCATTATTTTAAATAAGTACATGTTATAGCTTATTTGGATTAGCTTATAGAAGCTTCATTAGCTTGTTTGCCTGAGCTTATTTACATCGGGCTTATTATATAAGCCTGATTTACATAAATCGAGATAAATCTTCTCCACATATTTACCTCGTAGACCGTATAAGCAACTTCGTATTCCGTAAATCACGATTTATAAGTACTTATGGAGCTTCCATAAGCTAATCCAAACGAGCTACATAAGTGCTTATAAATCGTGATTCACAGAATACGAAATAACTTTTATGGTTTACGAGGTTGCTTTTACGATCTACGAGGTAAATATGTGGAGGAGATTTATCTCGATTTACGTAAATCGGGCTTATAAAATAAGTCCGATTATACATGGAGTTTCCAAACATGCCTGTTTGGTTGGGTTTATGGGAGGCCCATAAGTGCTTATGTACATAAGTCGAGACAACACTCCTCTCACATACTTACTTCGTATACCGTAAATCACGATTGAAAAGCTGTTTTTGAAGACTCCAATCGCTAATCCAAACAAGGTCTATGGGCCACTCGCTTGTGTATAAATATATTATCTAGTTTTTTCCCTATAAGATTCAAGAAGTTAAATAAATTATTTAATCATATATTATGTATGATTAAATTATATACTAATTTATAAATTAAACAAGTTAGTTTAAAAAAATAATAAATGTAAATACTTTAAAGTAATTTAATTAACTTTATTAATCTTCCTAAAAAAGTCAACTGAATCTTATAAAGGAAAGGTAATATCAGCATTTTCACTACGTGGGTGTTTGGAATAGCGATTATAATATTCAAAAGTGTTTTTCAATCGTGATTTATGGTATATGAGGTAAGTATGTGAACTCGACTTACATAAAAAACACTTATAAAATATTTTTAAGCTATCTCAAACATGTTTGTTACACCTATACTGTGTTACAATTCGTAAATAAAAAACAATTAATAATGTGACTCATTTCTATTGTGTGTATAATGTACATATACACACACACACATATGATTTTTCTTTTCAGATTGGAAGAAGGTGATAACCTTACAGTCGAATTGTGGGGATGTCTAACGGGGATAATCCTGAGGCTATCCAATTGATTTTGAATGAGGCTCTAGAGACTCAAAGCTTGGGTAGAGTATATGCTCCTATCCACTCATTAGATAAATGATTATTAGAAATAGAATAATCCTTTAATTTTTTTGAAGTCCCCCTTTTGTTTTACACATACGATTGTTGAAATGAGAAGCATGATGCAACGCTCTTGGCAAGTGGAAATCCAACAGATAAGTAGAGATGCCAGTATATATCATAGCAGATATTTTTACGAAAAAAGCTTTAGATGAAGTCATTGGCTTGCATGTTCTTAATCTAGAGTTGCTGGTAGATATTTTAACTTTTGATATTGATGATTCCTAGCTTTTCTTGTATTTAAATTTGCTTTTTTATTTCCTCTCTATAAAAAAATGATTTCTACTATATTTACATATAATTGAAACTTAAAACTGTTACTAACTATGAAGTTTTTTAACCACGTATAAGAGTAGTTAATATACAGGGCTATTATTTATCCAAAGAGAAACTGACAAGAGATAAATGTTAAAATGGCCAGGAAAACTTCCTCCCTCACAATTTAAAAAGCAGCATTATCTGATACTCCAACAAAAATGGAATATTTACAAGAAAAACATATCAAGCCCACCAAATCCCGTTTCTATAAAACAAGTGATGACAGTCTGTTTTACAATCAACATTATAATGCACCAATTAATATATCACCTTTTGTTTTTGTTAGGAGTAGTGGGAAGAGACAAGTCCTCAAGTATTTGTTAAAAACAAGAGTGAAGCGGGATAACGAGAAGACGGCAAATGAGAGCAATTAGAAATAAAGATAGGAAAAATCTTACAAAAAAATATAAATAAAATTGGCAAAAGATAAATAAGTGCTACCCGCAATATATAAAATCCTATGTCAGATTATAGGAGGAATATAAGATTAACAAATGTCTCCAAAAAACACCTTTGTACCCCACTCTCTCTCACAGGCCTCTTCTCCCTCCCCCCTCTCTCATCATTCTCTCTCATCGTTTACACCACCCACCACCGCCTCCTTCTCCACTCACCCATCCACGGCGTTGACCCCCCTGTCACACCTTCAATTGTTCCACTGCCTCCTCCTCAGCGACGAAGTCCTTGTCTTGGAACCGAGATTTCAGGATCAACATGAACATCACCAGCGACATCATTGACAAGCATAACGCCGCTAGAGACGCCATTGTGAAGATGTTGAATAGAGGACGTCCTTAGAGTAGAGGCATACCAGTATTTCGGTCAGATCCTTTGGGGACGACCGTCAACGTGGTAAACACCACCGTCGACTATGGCCTTGAACCCAATATTCTTCTCTATGTTCTTCCTCCTCTTGCTGCTCTCTGTTTACGCCCATTGCTGCTGCCACAATGACAATGAAAACAGCGCGGAGACGATGATCATGCCGGAATATTTGAAAAAGAGCATCACATTTTGTGATCACAACCCTTGATTTTGGCTAAAATTTGGTGTTTGATTGTAATATCCTTTGCCACATTCATTGTTGGGTTTCGCCATATGTGTTGAAATGGAATGGGGGGTTTTTGGTTTTAGGGACTTAATTGGCTGGTAGTGTGTTTCTTGGTACTGTGATGATGCATTTTCTGAGTGACGCCATCAGAGAGAATATATCCCTTCGCCTTTATGTTGGCTTGTTCGGGCTATTTGATCACTGAGATAGCTGATTAATAAGTTGAGAATTTAGATTAATGACTTCAACATCATGTTTCTAAATTTATATTTTAAAAATTAATATTCTAAGTATAATTTTCAGGACACAAGTTTTATGAGTTTATAATAACTTTTATATAGAGATTAATATGAGAATTTATATTAACAACTTCAGTATCATGCTTCACAACTTCATATCCAAAAAACCAACACATATCGATGTATAATTTTCAGGGTATAAGTTTTAGGGGCCAATAAAAACTTTAATATATAGATTAACAACATGATGATAATTTATATTAACAACTTCACTCGTGCGCTTCTATGTTGCTTTCATCTGCCACATAACTCAGGGCGCAATTTAGTTATTTGGTGAAATCTGGAAATCCCAGATTTTTCCACCTATTTTTCTTTTGTCTATTTTAATTGTATTTTGTAGGATTTTCCCATAAAGATATCACATCTTAACTGCAATTTTAATACCTAAATTTTCGAGTCATTTTATTAAACTGAACTTTAAGTATGATTTTCTACATAAACTCAAATTCACTCATCACCAGCTTCCTCATATTGAAGACGTCTAAAACACCAAATCCCTACCTTTGCAACGAGGACTAACTTCATTTAGTTGATACATGGGACATATTCTCTCTCAAATCCACTTACAATTGGGCATCCTGACAATTTTATTTTCCTTTTTTATGGCTGAGATTGAGTAATGACCAGAGGTTCTTCGGATTTTTACTTCAACGGAACACAACATTTCCTCAAGGTCCAGAGGCCCATCAACAAGGACGTCTGTGTTTCCTGCCGGATATATAAACAGCGAAACTTGAACGCTCAGAAGTAATTAGTAGGTCACTTTCATCTTTTAATATTTAATTTACAAGTGGAACTAACTAATTAATGTAAGCAAAAGTAGAGACATTTTCTCATATCAGTCAGTATACTATATAAAATGTATAAAAATCCAATTATTCAAAAGACATGCATGTAAAATATCACTCATATGACTTCACACCCCTTGCAAAATTCAGACTATATGCACTTCTTGTTCATGTACCGAAGACCGTGAAGGGTCATCATCTACGCACCGCGATAAGATGGAAAACTGATTATTAAATTGGACTGGCAATTTAAATTAAGTTAAAATTAAAAATAATGATTTATATTTTAAGCCAGTCTAGTACCGCAGATTCCATGCGCTGAACCCATTAAATTAAAACTACTACTATTGATGTAATGTGCATTAATTGTTCAACTCCAGCTTAAAAGTAATACTAACAAACAATGATTTTCAATTAGGGCGTGACCCAGCACCGACTGCGGCAACACTAGGGCCTGTTTGGTATGAAGTACTAATGGATAGGGATAAGGATTGGACCAGGGATTAGGCTATAATATATCATTTGGTATGAGGGACTACGGATAACTAGGGATTGAGAGTACCACGAAAGAGGGATTGTTGCAAAGCCACCTCCCCTGGTATTGCATTTTCAATCTCGGGATTGCAAATATCAGAGACGAAAATATGCTTGTTTATAATATTTTTTGGACATAAATGCCCTCTATTAATTTTAACCTAAATCTCAAGACTTTGCTTTTTGTTATTTTTTTAATAATAAAGATATTTTAGCCTTTTCATAATTTATGGAGGATTATAAAATAAAATTAATTCAAATATTCCATCTAAATATTACCGCATATCAAACGTAATTTTAATTCTTTACTCTCAATCCCAATACCAACTTCAATCTCAATCCATCAAAATCTAGTACCTCATACCAAAATTAGTCAGAATTCGCTAAAAGATGCACACTTACAACACGTGATTAAAGAGACCAATACATTTTGCTAGTTATGAGATCAAAAACCTTAATATATCCAGAGTCATGCGTTACAGTTTAAAGGCCTTTCGTGCAAAAGGAACGTGTTAAAAATCATGACAAAATTAAAATTATGCATAAGTCTTTAATCAGTATTTCGAACGCAATTTAATGAACATTGTTAATTGTAAACTCGAACAAACAAGACAAATATAAATAGGAGACAGATCAGATATGAAATCAAATGATTTAATGGGAAAAAAGTAAAATATTAATAGATTACATTAAAATTAAATAGTTGAAAACGACAAGAAGATTCGATCAGTATCTTTCTTTTAGGATAGAAAGGATACTCATCAGTAAATTGATTCCGAAATGATCATATTTATAGGTGAAGTGGTACGTAACGTAGTCGTAATTATTTGACACGAAATAAAGCATCTAATCTCTACCTCTCACAAAAACCACTTAACAGCGATAACGACAAATACCAAGCAGTGCGATCAGAAAACCACTTTAGGTTTAGTCTTGGGAACAATTTTAGAGATATCTATGTCTAATTGGCACATTGTGAGATCAAGTTGAATTCTTTATAGATTCTACTTGAGACTTGCCGCGTGATCCCTTCAATCTGATGAAGAGTCTGTACTCATCGAAGGTCACGGCCGGGTAGAGAGCCGGCGTCTCCGCCGTGACCAGCTCCTTGGGCGGCTGAATGGGGATGTCACTCTTGGGGTTGTAGAAGAAGGCGAGCGAAACTCTCTCTTTGTCCGAGTTTACGATCACCCTGTGCTCCACGCTCCTGTACCTTGCATTGCTTACTACCTACAAATAACTCTATCATATACCTTCAAACGGTACACTAAAGTAACGACACCACAACAATGGGCTTTATTATTATTATTTTTTTTTTATAGGAACAAAGAGCTTTATGTACTGTCGAAAACAAGCCATGTATGAGACTGAACGTGTCTTACACGGACAAGCACACAAAAAATTGGTTTTAATGTTTTTGACAGTAATTTGGGGCTTAATTAATTGACCCTGGGAAAAAGAATGAATCAAAATATATATGTAAATATTTTTGGTATTATTTTTCTAATTTTGTACTCTCATTATTATTAAACTAGGGGCGCGTAAACCTTAGCTCATCAGATCATGCACTATCCATATGCCACTCTGCCGTTGTCATCTAGTTTTACAGGCCTAAGGTCGTAGTTTGAAAATCTAGGGCATTCTTTATACTCGAAAGTTAATTGCATGGAGGGGATAAATTGGACTTGCGATAAATGATAAACTTAACCATATTGTCATGTCATGCCCGAGACTTTGTCCCTAATCTTCTATTTATAATGTGTTTGGATGTTAAAATCAAACTATAGTTTTAATTTTAAATTATAATTTAGATAAAAAATATCTAAATACTGATAAAAAAGTAAAAAACATTTTTTTACCAAAATCATAGTTTTGGGTTCCAAAACCATGGTTTTGGAGAATTTAATATTTTCTATTTTTTTGTGTATATGGGTCCCACTTCATTTTCCCTCTTTCATTTCTTTTATCTTCATCCCCCATGTTCCCATTTTTTTTTTCAAATACCTATTGCAAAAAAAATATTGTGTGGTTTTTTTTTAAAGAATCATTATTCATGTCAAAATTTATTATTCTCTTTAGTCTTAAATATAAGATAAATTTAACTTTCTTCAAGAGATTAAAAAACTAATTAAATTATTTTAGAGTATTTATATTTTAATTTTCCCCCCAAACTAATTAATTTGAATAATAAACTTATATGTAATTTAAGGATATAAAATATATGATACGATTAAGTAATTTATTTAGCTTCTTTAATCTTTAAAAAATCAATTCTATCTTATATTTAAGACCGGAGGAATTATTTATTTCAATCTAAAATATAGCATTATTTTGAATAATTACTATATATAAATGTTTTATATAATTTATTAATACATATATGTTTGAGCTATTTTTTATGATGTTATATAATTTCCCAATGTTATAATTTTAATTTTTTAGACAAATTTATTTAATTTTAGGTATTATTATGAAATTTAATGTTAATAATACATAAAATATAATCTTATCCTTTATATGTAATTATCACAAAAGCTAATGTCATTTTTAGTTATTTGACCATGAAAAAAGCTATTCTGATCAAAATATCCAAACACTCTCATTTATTAAAATCACTTTTTTCACATAATCTATTCTGTTAGAATGTATTCTTAAAAATAACTTTTTTCACCTTTTTTTTATAAGCTATTCTCAAAAGCTAATTCCAAACACACCCTTAATCCCCATGAGCACATGCCCCTATCCACCTTATAATAAGTGGGTGAGCGCCGATTTTTCAACATTCTTAAAATGAGATCGTGGAGAATCACCTCGATTTGGTCTCCGATGTTCACTATAAAGTCGTGGGGAAGGGAAGAGGCTGTCCTATTTTAATTCTCTGCAACCTCTTCCCTGTTGGAAAGTTGAATCCAAACAATCATGGGGCAATGCCCACACACACACACACACAATAAGAAATTAGACAGGCATGGGGAAATATTTGAAGAGCACGTGCATATAAAGTTGTTATTGCATTTTTTATTTGTAGTCTATCCTTATTGCACAGAATGACGCCGTACTTTAGTTAAAGAGAAAATATACTCCACCACACCCGCTAACCACCCCTGAAAATTTAAAATGATTTTGGTTTCTGTTCCCATTTTACAGAGGACATTCCCAGCAGATCAAATATTGATCTTTTTTGGAGGCATAAAGATCGTATGAATGGGTCTTGCATATGCCGACAAGACATTTTTCATTCATAACTTTGTGTCAACATAGCATGAAGCTGAAGAGCTTTTGTTGAGAGAGAGAAGTCAGGTGAATTCCAGCTGCTTTGGGAGGTGGGATTTGATAGGCAGGAGTAATGGATATGAAATTCAGGGCCGCGGTTGGAGAATTCTTATCTGGAAATAAAACCTTTTTCATCGACAGAGTTGGATCTAGTGGATGGGGCGAGTTTCTTATAACTTGACCAATCAAAATTTGAATTTTTGTTGGAAGAGGTGCTTATATTTGATATTCAATAATATTTTAAATAAAATTGTATTTAATAAGAGGATGTCTGTGTTTAGGTAAAAAAGAAAAAAGGAAAAAACTCTTTATAGGCCTCGGGCCCAAATAGAAGGCCACAGATGGGCCTACATAAAAGGGCAAACTGTATAAACTCAGGCCCATATAAACAAAAACAGATGCCCAAGGGCCGTAGCCGACACTGAAGCAGTCAGATGTTTTGAACATGGATTGCGTACTTGAGTTCACAGATGTAGTTCTCCACTCAAAGGTTGACAGATGTGTGGATGACGTTGATTTGAATTCCTGGTGGTCATAGTTACTGAGAAAGGACGATCTGCTTATTTAAGAAGACGATAATAATGCCACTCATTAACCAAAAAAAGAAGACGACGACGATAGTGGATCCTGGTGGGATGGGATGAAATAAATAATAAATTGGGTTTCATGAATCAATGAAGGTATAGCATCAAAATCCAAAACACGTGCGGGGGGCGAGGGAATGAGTGAAAGAAATAGTGGAAAGCTGACTCATCTCATCACTACAACGCGCTTCCAAGTTTACGAGTCTCTGACTCATTCTCTGTTGCCATTGACCACTCATTATTAGGCTTTGATTCCTCTCACTCGCACGTGACAGACTACAGGATATTAGCCCCGCCCCACTCCCTCAAGTTACAGTGCGCCCTCTCAATCTCCCTGGGAAATATTTTATCTCAGCCTTAGAATAGTAAATAAGAAGAATATTATAACTTATATTGATTTTAATTTAATAACTCATTTAAAATAATGATTGAAATTTTTAAAAACAGTTTTTTAATTATAATTTACTCAATACAAGATTATGAAGTAAATACGTAGGAGGAGAGGTGTCTCAACTTACGTATATAAACACTTACAAACCCACGAAACACTAAATCAAACATAGATTAAATTACTCACAACTTTTGTAAATAATAGCTCGTTCGGAAACTCTATCAATAATCGGGTTTATTTTATAAGCCCGATTTACATAAATCGAGATAAATCTCCTCCACATATTTACCTCGTATATCATAAAAGCAACCTCGTAAACCGTAAAAGTTACTTCATATTCCATAAATTACGATTTATAAGCACTTATGGAGCTTCTATAAGCTAATCCAAATGAGCTATTAAATGTATTAAAATTAAGTTCAAATCATATGTATTGCCTTCCAACCTAATTTTTTAAGTCTGCATATATAATCTATAATCTGAACTTTTCTTAATTTATCCGGCAGATAATTATACATAATAGTCATGCTAAATCAATTGGCTCGTTTGTTAGAGCGATTTTGAATCGGGTTTATTATATAAGCCTAATTTATGTAAATCGAGATAAATCTCCTCTACATATTTACCTCTTATACCATAAAAGTATCTCGTAGACTGTAAAAACTACTTCATATTCCGTGAATCACGATTTATAAGCACTTACAAACCTTCTATAAACTAATCCAAACGAACTAAATATCTCATTCCATATGTCCAAATCACATAGCCTTTTTTTTGTTTTAAAATAAAAGAACTAAATGTATTTTGTATATAAAAATTGACAAGACTTTAATATTGAAGACGCATATCGTGAGACTGAGAATGATACATTCAAAACGAAGCGCGTGTGAAATTTTGAATTGCATTCCCAGTACATTTGAGTTTCATTTCGAAAACCTCGAAAGGGACGATAATAAATTGTAATAAATGAATGCGTATCATAAAGGCCGTGCCTTTGAATATCTGACTTTGACCGAAGAGAAAGAGCGTCGAAGAAAAGTCACGCTTTCCTTCCTTCTTCCTCCTCCATGGACTGAGTAGCCGCACCACATAAAAAGGGCAACCCACTCATCTTTCTTTCTCAACTTCTCAATCGAGGCCTTGTCGATTTTCGTCTCAAAGACATTAACCCACCCGTCTCACTCCCATACTACTCGACGCTGTTCAATTTTCCAAAGGTACGCTATCTTTTCAAACAAGTTTTAGTCTTTCAAGGATTTGATTTTCTTGATAAAGCTTGGGACTTCGCTTGCTTTAAGTTGGTGTTTTCAATTTCTCTTTTTGGATGACCTTGAGGTATATGTCTTGCACGCTTGGTTCTTGGTCGATCTTTGAATTTTTTTTTATCGTTTTTTTCCTTGGTCTCTCTGTGTCTCTCATTTCTTACACTCGAAATTGTCACACAAAGTAGGTCCTAAAAGACCAACTCATAGGCGTCGATTGTTACTTACTTTGCTGGTTTGGTGTGGAAAAAAAAAAAAAACTCATACAACAAATATTAGCATAACACCTGAGATTCAGAACCCTAGGTTTTTGTTAGATATATCGTATAGAGTTTTGGACTTTTGGTTCCAATTTCTGTCTCCTATGGGTTTATATATTCCTTGTGAGAAAACGAGGCATCAAAGAGAAGGGTTTATTGAGTTTATCCGATCTTATGATGCAGTTTCTGGGCATGTGCAGTGGTTCAAAAAGTAAGCTTTCTCCCTCGAACGGCACCATGGAAAGCGAGTCTGCAAAGCGGAACTTGAGCGACTCTTCGGTTTTGCTGGAACTCTCAGCATCCGATGATCTTGAAGCTTTCAGAAGAGAAGTGGAAGAGAAGGGCTGCGACATCAACGCGGCAAGCTTATGGTGTGGTAGAAGAATAGGATCGAAGAAGATAGGGTGGGAGAAGAGAACGGCCCTCATGATTGCGTCTTCATTTGGAAGTACTAGAGTGTTGAAGTACATAATTGGGACTGGCAGGGTTGATGTGAACAAAACCTGTGGTTCTGATATGGCCACGGCTCTTCACTGTGCTGTTGTTGGTGGCTCTCACTCTTCACTTGACGTGGTTCAGCTCTTGCTTGATGCTGGAGCCAATGCTAATTGCCTTGATGCAAGTGGAAATAAGCCTGTCAATTTAATTGCCCCTGCCTTCAATTCCTTCTCCAACGCAAGAAGAAAGGCCATAGAGTTGTTGCTAAGAGGTGGGCAAGGAGATCAAATCATCAGTCAGGAGATGGAGCAACATAAAATTGCAGTGTCTACTTTGTCCTCAAAAGAAGGAACTGAGAAAAAAGAATATCCTGTTGATGTATCATTGCCTGACATAAACAGTGGTATATACGGAACGGACGAGTTCAGAATGTACAGTTTCAAGGTGAAGCCATGTTCAAGGGCTTACTCACATGATTGGACAGAGTGTCCGTTTGTTCATCCTGGGGAGAATGCCAGGAGGAGGGACCCACGTAAATACCCTTACAGCTGCGTCCCCTGCCCTGAGTTTCGTAAGGGCACATGCCAGAAGGGAGATGCTTGTGAGTATGCACATGGTGTTTTTGAGTCCTGGCTCCATCCTGCTCAATACAGAACTAAGCTTTGCAAGGATGAGATTGGATGCACTAGAAAAGTTTGTTTCTTTGCTCATAAAACTGAAGAGTTGCGTCCTGTGTATGCTTCTACTGGCTCTGCTGTGCCTTCTCCAAAGTCCTTGGCTAGTAGTGTACTTGATATGACTTCAATGAGTCCTTTGGCTCTTAGTTCCTCATCTTTGCCTATGTCAACTGTTTCAACTCCGCCTATGTCTCCCATCGCAGCTTCATCACCTCCTAAGAGTGGGGGCTTTTGGCAGAATCAAAGAAACCTCACCCCACCATCATTGCAGCTCCCTGGGAGCCGGCTGAAGGCCACCTTGAGTGCCAGGGATCTGGATATGGATATGGAGCTGCGTGGACTGGAAAGTCCTGCAAACCAGCATCAGCAGCAATTGGCTCGAATCTCCTCTATGTCCTTACGAAACAAAGACTTCGGTAGGATCAGTGATTTGAACCCCACAAACCTTGATGACCTTCTAGGATCTGTTGATCATTTTGGATCACCTCAATTACATGGCCTTTCAGCACAACTCTCGTTGTATAGTCAATTGAACTCTGCAAGTGGGCTTCAAATGCGCCAAAACATGAACCCCCTTCGTGCAAGCTATCCAACCAACATATCTTCATCTCAAGTGAGGAAATCCTCTGCATTTGGGTTTGACTCATCAGCTGCTGTGGCGGCAGCAGTGATGAATTCCAGGTCTGCTGCCTTTGCCAAGAGAAGCCAGAGTTTTATTGATCGCGGTGAATCATTGAGCCACCACCATTTGGGACTTTCTTCGCCTTCCCACCCTTCCTGTAGGACGTCCTCTGCTCTTTCAGATTGGAGTTCTCCTGATGGAAAATTGGATTGGGGCATGAATGGACATGAAATTAACATGCTGAAGAAATCGGCTTCATTTGGGTTTAGGAATAATGGGGTATCTGCCACCTCCATGGCTCCATTGGAACCCAGTGAACCAGATGTGTCATGGGTTCATTCCTTGGTTAAAGATGTGCCCTCCGAAGAGTTATGTTACTGAGAAGAAGCACTATGATCTGAGTAAAGAGATGCTTCCTCTATGGGTGAAGCAAATGTACATACAACCGTAGCAGATGGTGGCACAAACAAGCGCCGCCGTGCTAATTGCTCTTGATTATTTTGACAAAAGTTTATTTATTATTTATTTTGAAAGATAGTTACTATTCAATGTTGCATAGATAGAGCATGATATTCAAGAAGAGGATGAAGCAGGAGTTGGAATGACATTCCATTTGGATGAAGCAAGTTTTTTCTTTTTTTAAATTATTAAATTATGTTATTATATGGGTTATACATCATTCAATTTGTAGCATCCTTCTATTTATGTTACTATGCGGGTCATGAGTTCTTAATTTCTTGCGCAGTGCTTGGGTTTCTTTGCCGTCAGCACTAGTTTTGTTTGCTGGATGTCTGCTTTTTCAGACAAGTTATGGTTAAATATTGGTAGATTAAATGATTTGGAGATCAAGATGATGCAACATTTTTCATTTTACTTGCTTGAAAATCTCGAGGGCATAGATAAGCGTTTGCACAGAGCTCCTTCGATGCTACCAGGACTATATACTAAGGACCCAAAAAAGAAAATGACGACGCATTCCAATCCCGGGGGGGGGGGGGTTTAAGGTCCCATTTTATTGTTCATGCGGATTCTGGGACAAGGGTTGACAAAATCAACATGAGGTTAACAAAATAGAGGGGCGCCAGTTGTGTTGAATAATGACCAAGAGCAGTAAGCCAGTAAGTGTGGTGGGTCTACTCTTCTGGAAAAATTGCCCAGTCTTGGCTCTTGGGTTTGAAATGCAAGCACTCGTCTTTGACTTTGAATAAAGAAAAGTCGTGTCCTCTCTTTTCATTTGCTTCCAAATACTGATGATTAAATATTTTTACTCGTCATCTGAGTTGAAATTGATGACAATACTCGTATTAGGTTTGTTTGTTTGGATTTATATTTATATATAAGCTCGATTTATATAAATTAAGATAAAATTTTTCTATATATTTACTTCGTAAACCGTAAAAATTACTTTGTATTTCATAAATCATGATTAAAAAATAATTATGAAAGCTATCCAAATATAACAAATTCACTTGTGTAAAGAGAAGAAAAGGCCTTGCGGAGTTGAACGAGTCAAGGACTTCATTTCAAATTCAAGTTCAGATCGGATTGCGTTGAAAACTGTCAGTCAAACCAAATGCACAACAGTCTCAGACTTTAAGGGAAAATATAGCATGGTTATTTTGAAAACCTGCAAAAAATAAGAAAAGGAAAAATGACACTAAGGATCTAATTAAAAAAAATAATATCAAAAAAATCATATAACTTATTTATAATAGCTCTTTCATTTATTAATGACTATATTTTTATTTATTATTAATAAATTATAAGATTTTTTTTAATATTATTTTTTTTATTTACGACCTTGTATCATTTTTCTAAAAGAAAAACATCATACATAACAGAGAATTAAGGAAGCAAAAACATTTTGATATTGTCTTTCAGTATAAACAGTCTGATGGATGAAACATCTCAGTAAGAGAAAGAAATGTGAAGGTGAATATTATCTAATCAATCTATTCGTTCTCTCCCTTATCCAAGAAAAATCTAACATAATGAAAAAGAAATTACAACGCGCATTAAAATATTGCATTTGGCATATACTTTTGTATGCTTTTTTGAAGCTGCATATTATTAATATATTTACATAAGTCAAGATGAAACTCTTTTTACATATTTATTTTATATACAATAAATTATGATTAAAAAATTACTTTTAAAAACTCTAATCAAGCCCTAATCGTATGATCAAATTAATTTTGGAAGTTGTATCCAAACATGCTAGTGAATATAACAACTATCGGGTTCTATCATCATAATTAACTTAAGAAATGCCGCTCAACATTATATTAATATAAGTGTGTCAGCTTACCAATTGGAAGACTTCACAGCGCGATGTATGGGATCACACAAATGACGCGCCCACAGCAGATATGTTTTCTCTGACTTTTGCAAAATGATGCACTCTTGTTATTCAGCTGGTCCAACCACTGCAATTATAATAGCTTTTCCCATTTGAGTACTTTGTTTTGGATTTCGTACCTACTCCTTCAAGAAGATAATATAGACACTGTTATGATTCTTTCAACAACTTACTATATTTTAATATTCATGGCATCACACTTTGGGTCCAGCTTTAATTAACAATTTTATTATCCATCTAATTGTCTGCCTACACATATAACAATACATGCATAATTGGCATTGACCATTTTATTGAGAGGATCAGTACAATGCCTCCTCTAAAGTGAGAATCTTTCCCATTATGATACACGAGAGGTTTAATTTTTCTAGTTTTTAAAAGGAAAAGAACATAACAACTTTATTACCCTTCACCACAGCATAAATTCTGATTCTTTTGCGTTAGAGAATCCATGTTCCCATGCATTCATATCATACCATATTCACCTTTGGGCCGGAAAAGAGCAACATGGTGCCAATGAAAATATATAGCTGTTTCATTTCCTATAATGTTATAGGAAATCTTTAACCAGGGGATTTGATAATTTGTGAATAATATAATCTAATCAGACTATGTTCTGGCCCAACAAAAAAAAAAAAAAAAAAAAGGTGGGTGGTGACATATGAGTATGAGAGATTAGTGTAGTTAGTGGGGGCTCATGTCATGGTGGTACCTGCTCCATCGTTCATTCTAATAATCCTTGTTTGTCGTCTAAGTTTTTATTTTCTTGTGGAGGTCGCTCACTGTTTTCCCAATCCCACGTTTCTCCTCTGTTACTGATGCTGCCATCTATCTACTTTCATCTCTAATTATTCAAAACTAAGATCATTTTCCAAAATATCACTTTACATTGGAATATTTAAACCCAGGTTTTGGCCTCAAATGTTTCTTTCTTACAGTTCTTTTCCTCTTATTATAATAGCAGGCTTTGGCCTCAAATGCGTTGTACGAAGTCTAAAAAATTAGTAGTACTGTTTATAGTTCATAACTTCATACGCAATATAATTTGTTAAGAGTTTGTATGCTCTATATAGGATTGAGTTTCTTGTATGGTTTCCTTGGCTTGGAAAAAAAGCCATGCTCGATCTTCCATCAAATCTGAGGGCCAAATTGGAAGAGAAGTGGGCAAGTATATAATTACAAGATTCTAGTGTACTCTACAGTTTCAAAAGCAACAAAGCAAGGAAATGAAGATTCCTTAGCTTTTACTTTTCTCTAACATAAAGTTGCTAATAATCTCGGCGTTACTGTTAATTAATTAGGATTTACCAACTGTTGTTTTGGTAGCTTGGACCAATATACAATGTCAAATACCAACTGGTTTGAATGAGTAAGAGTGAGAGTTCAATAATTCTCAAGACGCTGTCTGCTTAACTAAAACAAGAAAGGGCTGAAACTGTTTCATATATAACATCCCATTTAAGCTAATTAAGAGAATATTAACCATATGGACAATATGAACAATGTCATGTTAAAAAACAGGAACAAGAGTCATATGAAATAATAAGAGAAGGGGGAACTCATAGATGATGAAACAAGCACGCCCCTGTTTCGCTTGCTTCTACTACTCAAGTTTATATTATTGCGACCAAAATTTTGGGTTTTTAATTGGTGATTAGGCAATGAATCCTTTTCATTTGGACACATGTTGTCCAAACTAAAGACAAAACAATTCCATGTAAATTATTGATCAATTTTTTAATTAGAGCAATAATACTTGACATATAACTCTTCAAATTTTAGTTGTTTTTCAGCTAACATAAAATTTTAGTTAATTTCACGTCAATTCGCTGGCTCATATTTAATTACTTTATGAAAATGAATATTCATTTCTAGTCTTCTATATCTATGCATATATGACTAGTGGCTTTCGTTACTTATGAAATTAATAGAGATAATTTTTAATATTAATATTAGCATCAAGAAAAACGATACATAACTAATGACCTGTATATAGTTCATGGATTTATACGGTGCTAAGTAGCCAAATTTCATACAACAAGAAGAAGCCAAATCATATATGATACTAGAAATTATAACAATGATCGCACCAAAATTCCTTCACGTTCATATTGCAATTAAAATAGTGGTATTACAGCATGTTACTTGTTGTACTCTAGCTAGTTATATCAACCCGTGCTGGATCATAATATTTGATCTGAGTAGGGTTCGGCACGTTGGCATTTTATATGGAACAAAATGCTGCCCGACATTAATGATTAAGTATTTTATTTGGTTTGTTTGGCATAGTTTGACTTATTTTATAAATCCGATTCACGTAAATCGAAATAAAATTCATCCACATATTTACTTCATAAACTATAAAAGTTACTTCGTATTCCGTAAATCATGATTTATAAGCACTTATAGAGCTTCCATAAACTATTCCAAAATTAGCTGCTCTTTACAATTTCTTATCCAAACAACAAATTAAAATGAATTAAGTATGAGTTAATCGTGTGTTGTTGGCTGAATCCGTGGGAAGAGTCAAATATCTGGAGATGACGCCGACAATCATTTTTTGTCAGCCGCGTTTCTAATTTCTACGCAAATTTATTTAGGTTAGCTTTTAAAGAATAATTTTTACGATTTATGAAGTAAATATATCGGAGAAGTTTTATCTGGATTTATAAAAAGGACTTCTGAAATCATGATTTTGCACTTACCCAAACATATACAATACAAAAAATAAACCTCCCATTCTTTTAACTTTTAAGGCATCTTTAATTTCTCAACATGTTTACCAGCAACGAGTAATATTTATTTATATCCCACAATTACTGATCCCTGTGAAAAGCAGGAACTGTGTATCTTGCTATTTTATTATTAAGGGTTAAGTTGTAATTTTAGTAATAAAGTTTTACCTAAGAGGTGTTTAGTATAAATAAGTTTTAGAAGGATAAAAATAACAATAAATAATTAAAAAGGATGCAGATTTAACAAAACTGTTAAATTTAACTTAATGACGTTAAATTATAAAAGAAGAAAATATTTAACAATGTTAGTTTAAATTTAACAATTTTGTTAAATATGTACATTTTTTAATTGTTCATTATTATTTTTGTCCCTCCTAATACTTATTTATATCAGACGTATCTCAAACAAAATTTTACTATTAAAATTGCACCATACCCCTATTATTAAAACGAGGATAAGAAATTGGAGGAGTTCACCCTATAGATTTTGCCAAAAACAGAGGATATTTTTAAGTGCCAGCAGACAAGGAAGGTTCACCTGAAACATCAACGAAAGCAACCACACCCATGTGCCAATCCCAGGCAACCACCAATGCCCTTTGATTCCTATTTCTATATTCCATTCCAGCCATCGGATGGACTATTTATTTATTTATTTAAAAAGAAGCCGAGTTAGTTAGTGAAAACCACGATTTTATTTATTAATTACAAATCTGTTGACCATGTTGACCTCTGAACTATCCTGCTCTGCTCAATGAACACACTGTCTTTCACCACTTTGCAAGACAGCAACACTTAGTCTGCCGAAGAAGCGTAACAGGATAATGCTCCCATCTTCACATTCTCTCAACTGATTCAGACTGCAACCAACTTTAAAGGCTTCGAGATTACTCCTCTCCCCCCCCCCCTTCCCTCTCGACCTTCAAGTGGTTATCTCCAAGTTGGATTATAAGGCATTAAAAAAAACATAACAACTCACAGAACTTGAGAAACTGAGAAAGACAAGTCTCCTCTCTCCACCACTTTCTTCAAGACAAACCCCTCTCACCAACCCTCAATTAAACAAACAACTCCACGACCTAATTCCTGGATTCGAACCTCCTCATGTTGTCCCTTTCTTTGTTTATATTTCTGTCTCCCCTCTTCCTAAGTGTTGCCAAGGCATTGCCATACTCAGTCCTTTCTCTCATGAACCCTTTTCGCCGCAACAACATTCCTCTTTCCAACTCAGAAACAGGGGCGCTAGCAATGAAGTGTCGCAAGAGCAATGCCCTTTCCATTTTTGTCGCTGTCTTCTTCGTTTTCCTCTTTGGAATGGTCATGTACAGTGAGGACCTTAGGTCCATCGCGGATTTTCCATTCACAAGGTCCAAAGTTCAGGAAATCCCAGAGGAGAAATCTAAACCAGCTACTTCTGTTCAAGTGACCGCCAAGAAAGATGCACAAGGCACTCTCACAGTCACAGTTTCCAAGAACTTCGGAGAACAAGAATCGGAGGAGACCCAGGAAGCGATGGATGTGAATCCAGTTGTGGAGAAGACTGACATGATAGTTTTAAAGGAAGAGAAAGCAGGGGAATCGGAAGAAGAAAACGAAGAGGAGGAGGACGTGGTGGAATTGCCGCCAGAAGAGTGTGATTTGTTTACAGGGGAGTGGGTGTTTGATAACGTGACACATCCTTTATACAAAGAAGACAAATGCGAATTCCTCACAGCACAAGTCACATGCATGAAGAATGGAAGGCCTGACTCTATGTATCAGAACTGGAGATGGCAGCCTAGAGACTGTTCTTTGCCCAAGTAGCCTACCAATCTCAAATACTTCTCCAATTTCCTCCTGTGTGTGTGTGTGTGTGTGTTTTTTTTCCCCCTAATTGGTTGCATTTGTGTAAATATATAAAGGTTCAAGCCAAGAATGTTGCTTGAGAAACTTAGAGGGAAGAGGCTTATGTTTGTTGGAGACTCACTGAACAGAAACCAGTGGGAATCAATGATATGTCTAGTTCAGTCTGTGGTTCCAGCAGGAAGAAAAGGCTTAAGCAAGGATGGTTCTCTCACTATCTTCAGGATTGAGGTTTGCTTTATCTTATTCCTTTTTCCCTCTGGGTACATAATACGCTTATGCCAGAGAGCATCTGTACTTCACAACCATAAAACTCTGGCTATAATGATGAAGTTTTTACCTTCAATCATAACCTTTTTGTCAAATCAGAGTTAAAGTCAAACTAAGAGAATCATTCTTGTGCATGAACATGGGGCCACATGATTGGATAAAAAATGGGTGGGTTAAAAATCCCAGCCATCACGTCTTTGTCTGCAAGTTCAGATTTTGAAATATTAGCGCTCAGTCTTGTCTTGTGGTAGTTATGAAAGGACATATAATGTATGTGTGGGGGAAAAGTGTGGGCCCATGTTGCTTGAAGGGATTCATTTCATCAAATTCATCGAGACTAATTGACTAACTGGGCGTGTGTGTGTGGTGTGCAGAACTATAATGCTACGGTGGAGTTCTACTGGGCCCCATTCCTGGTAGAATCAAATTCAGACGATCCAACGATGCACAGCATACTGAACCGCATAATCATGCCCGAATCGATCGAAAAGCATGGGGTGAACTGGAGGGAAGCCGACTACCTCATCTTCAATACCTACATATGGTGGATGAACAAGGGATTTATGAAAGTATTGTAAGCACCAGATAACTCTAATATCACCCATTTTCTCTCTGAAAGTATGTTCATTCTGAAGCTAGCTACCACGTGAAACTGAGTTGTGTATCTGTCATTGTGTCTCGGGACGATGAAATAAAAAAAAAAAAAACAAAATAAGACGAGGGTCCTTGGATGAAGGGTCCAGCGAGTACGATGAAGTGCCTCGGCCAATAGCGTACGAGAGAGTTCTGAGGACTTGGTCTAAATGGGTGGATGATAACGTTGATCCAAACCGCACCAAGGTCTTCTTCAGCACCATGTCCCCTCTTCATATCAAGTAAGTGATAACTATATATGCGTACATATATTGATTCATTGATTAGTATCCTTAACATTGTGACTTAATGAAATGGTACGTACGTACGTACGTACGTAGGAGTGAGGACTGGGGCAACCCAGATGGTATAAAATGTGCGAAGGAAACGATGCCAGTGAGGAACATGTCGAGATCAGTGAACGTGGGGACGGATCGGCGATTGTTGGGGATCGCACAGAACGTGACGCAGAGCATGAAGGTAAGAGTGAACTTGCTCAACATCACCACCTTGTCGGAATATAGGAAAGATGCACATACTTCCGTCTATACCATACGCCAGGGCAAGTTGTTGACGGCGGAGCAACAGTCCAATCCGGCCACTTTTGCCGATTGTATCCATTGGTGCCTTCCCGGTTTACCCGACACCTGGAATGAATTCCTTTATACCCGTATTCTCTCTCAATCTTGACTTCCCACATACTCCCCCTCCTTTCTCCCTGCCCTTCTCTTCTTTCGTTTTATCTCCCAACTTCTTGCTGCCTTCTTTTGTTACATATGAAGTTTTCTGTTCCTCACGGCGCAAATGCAATCACCACTCAATTGTAAAAAATAAAAAAAAAATAAAAAGAGAGAGAGAGAGAATATTATATTTATGAAATATGAGTATTCCTTGTTTGTAGGAGAAATGACAAATAAAGACAATAGAATGAAATTAAATACTGAGATGGATCCCAAATTTTGGAAATTATTGTCAAGGATCATAGTTGTTTTTTTTTAAGAAAGGCTAAAGTATATTTTTAATTTTTTAAATTTATGAGGTATATTTTTTATTTTTTTATTTTATAAAATATATTTTTTGTCATATAATTTTAACACCCTTAATGTAGCCCACGGAAAATACTAACACAACAAACTTAACTGGTGACTGTATAATTAAATGCTATCACTTTTAAATTTCACAAACCTGCAAGATATGCGGGTGAGAGGCCATGTATTTATTAATATGTTGTTATGTTAAAAATCACTTAGATTTAAAATAATATTTTGTAATATGGAATACATTATGACTCATATAGAGATATACATGAGGGGAGATGTGATGCTATAGTAATGTTAACTTTCATTTCTCAACATATACATAAAATACTTTAAAGTGCGCTATATAAAAAGTCATAATTAATCTATTGAAACCCTTATAATTTCTATTGAATAGATATTTTAAATTTGCACATTTGCATATATTTATATTTATAATTATAGTATTATATTCCATTTTAAAGATTTATAAGAGGATAATCAAAATATTAAATTAAATATTTACTAAATATTTTGTATCTACCTCTCCCATTATTAATCTACAAAATATTGACCTTCCACAATATCTATCTTTCATAACCGCCTTTTATTATTATCTTTTTTTTATTTTAGTGTTTTGAGCCTGCCATTTTACTCATGTATCGACCAGGGAGACACTTACTGCTATACTTTTCTCTAGTTAATCAAAATATTAAATTAAATATTCAGTAAATATTTTGTATCTACCTCTCCCATTACTACTTTACAAAATATTGTGTAATTACCTTACCCATTATCTATCTTTCGTAACCACATCTCATTATTATCTTTTTTTTATTTTAGTGTTTTTAGCCTGCCATTTTACTAATATGTTTGCCAGAGAAACACTTGTTGTTCTACTTTTCTCTAGTTAATAAGATGGGTGAATTAAAAAATGTCTAAAAACTTAATGATGTTGTTAATATCAAAATCTTAATTGTATTTAAAGAAATTAGTTTAATAATCTAAATATATTAGTTTAATAGTTTATTAACGGTGTTAAAATTATAGAACTAAAAATATACTTTATAAAATTATAGGATAAAAAATATACTTCATATATAATTAAAAAACTAAAAATATACTCCCTCCTTTCATGGGCAACTTTTCCTGTAGTAGCCCGGCATCACTAGCAACTTCTCTAATGACGATGGATTGAAATTGCAATTTTAACATAGATTTATAAATGCCACAAAATATATTCACAATTGTTACTTCCATTTAACAATCTGACAAAAGATATTCATAATTGCCACTTCCATTTCACAATTTTAGGGTGGAAACTTTTAAATCTACCTAAGTTTTTTTTCCCTTTTGGACAAAAATCACAGGTGCCCGCCGGCAAAGAAGTTTATGATCACCGCCCTCGATTTACAAGTCAAATTTCAAAGGTGGAAGGGTGAACAATTCATAATTTGCCAAAATGTTGAAACTTTAATTTAATTACCGACTTTATACTTATTTGAATTATTGTGTCTACATGTAAATTTACACATTATTTGAAACATGAGATTTTCAAATTAAAAAAATGTTCGAGTTTCAAATGCACATTAAATCATACCGGATGCTTCCAAACGAGTTGATAAATTAGAGTTTTTGCATCAGTTCACTTAGTTTTTTAAACAAATGAATGCCATTTGGTAAAACTTTCATTCATTCAATAATAAATAAATATTGTAAGAATTCTGCATTTATATAAATAATTGCTGAAAAAAGACTCAATAAATGAAAAATAGATAGACAGATAAAAGGCAACAAGGTAGAAATGATTCGGTTAAATATGCATGTATTTACATATTGATTAGCCGAAAACTCAACAAGCATTACATTGAAACAAAGGCTTGGCCTAAGAGCAGGACAAACACCTATCAATCTCATTGACAACATTGAGAGGAGTGCTTGGAAAGAACAGACGCAACAACGGAACTGAAGACAGCATAAGCTTAGGCTTCTTAACTCTCTCCATAGTTGTCTGGATTACGGATGAAGGCGGTACACCAAACCACTGGAGGAACCAAGAAAGAAGTATGGAACGTTTCTCTTGGGATTCCCCATCAGGCCACTTCCCCGACTTCACATAATTATGAAAATCATCCTTCAGATCCTGGGAACCATTTAGGAGTTTTTCCACCTGCTTCTTGAGAGAAGCTACAAAAACCGGTTGGACAATTCCTCCCCTTGGACCAGATAGTTTTCCCGTCATTGATGCCTCAATATACGTAAGAGCAATCTGCAGCACAAATCAGCACCTGAATATAAATTCGCTATTTTGCTAGAACAAGGGGCTGAAGGAGTGAAACTTTAATCTGATAGAAAGGATCAATCACTACTCATCCCTAGTGAAATATGACTACCGGAGGGGGATGGCCTCCGTAGCTCTACCCATTTTGAATCATAGCGTTCAAAAAAGGAAAAAATAAATAAACGGCTATAGAAAGTTGTAACTTAGTGTACATGTCAATCTATGGTTGACTAGTAAAGGTCTGTAAGAGAAACCTACCTTAAAACCAGATATAGAGAGCGAGTCCCCAAAAACAACAGTACCAGTAGTAACTTGTTCAACCATTGATCCAATTGTAGTGTATAATGACAAATATACCTGCATTGTAAGCCCGTCCACCAATATAAAGAATCATCACATTTATTTGCGAATATGAAAAGCGTGCTTACACATTAGTTTGAAATTGACATTACAAATGTCAACCCCAAGAAAGAATCATTCTATCAAATTCAAAACTTTCCATGTGAATCACGTCAAAATGAGCAGTAAAAGGAATATAAGAGCTTTGGTAAAGCAACCAGCACCAAAGACACTAAATTGGGATTTCAAATACAAATCAGCCCACCCCGCCAAATTCTCCTACCTGTAATAGAGCCGGTCTATCCTTGCTGACACACTCAAATAATACTTGCAAGCAAAATTCCTGGAAATCAACATCAGACCTGCACGGAAATTTTAGAATGCTATACAAAATAAAGGACATCTAGTAGAATTGAAATATAAAATACGGTTGAACATTCACAGGCTCAGAACAACAGTTATCTTTATCTATTATTACGATCTTTGTTTCATTGCACTATTTTAATGTTGAGATTGAAGGATCACATTGAAGCACGGGAAATACTCTAAATATTATTGGTTCTTAAGAATAAAAGAAAATACAAAGAGACCTTTATATAACCAAACTAATCGACCCTAACTCCAAGAAACTAATCTAATTAAATCATAATAACAAACTATTCATATCTAATCATAATAAATACTAAATAATCAATCCTAATAATATTTTTTAATTAATATCTTAATTCTAAACTTTCTATTCTCAACAAATAAAAACATCAATTTGTTATCCGTCAACAGGTACTACATCTATATAATATAATATTCAAGAAACTCGTTAATTAGATAGAATGATTTAGATATAGGAGCTCACCTATTATACCAGGAAGGGTCACAGCAGAGCTGTGCAAAAGCTATCAAACTAGGATCAGATGAGAATGTACTGACCAACTGGTCAACTGTAACAGAACCAGGTTCGCTATGGCTGTCAGTACTTGGATCAAATGCTTTCAAACTTGTTGAACCAAACACCTAGATTAAGAAAAGCAATTAAATTCTCCAAGACACTTTGGTAAACTTGAAAACATAATATATTAACTTTATCCACTTTCAACCTTGTGCAATGCCCGAGAAAGAAGTGACTGGCACCCAATTGGATCATCAACATATGAACAGGCTCCTACTTTTCGTTTGATATACAAAACACCAGAATTAAATGGACTGTCATTGTCACCAAAATTCCACCAAGGCTTATCTGTTACCAAATGGACAGCATTGGCTTATTCATTTAAGAAAATATAGTAGAATACACCTACAAACAAGATTACAGTAACAGAACAGTATAAATGTTCACCTTCAGGGGCAAAGTCTATTCGTTGAGGCCAGTAGCGGGGCCCACAAACATGAATTCTTTTCAACTGCAACCATCAAAGCATGATACCCAAAATACTTAGATCCACAATTGCATTTCTCTAATCCAACAGAAAGAAAGATTAATTCCAAAACCAGTGAACTGGATTGTTCTTTGAAACAGAAGATTTCAAGGACAAAAGAATATAAACACAAGAAAGAGAGACTGCAGTAGCCCACATGGTTTCACTCAAAGATCTTTCAAACATACAATAGAACGTTCTGGCAGAAGGCAAGGAGTGACCGCACTAAAACTTGATTCTGCATAATGTTCAGTTTCTCTGATTGTGACCTCAAGAGGAGCATAAACAGGCAAACCAGTGTCAACATCAACTGTCTGAATCCAGCGTGCCTCAGTTGCAAGGACGTATAGATGGCGAAATGCCTGTAAAAAAATGTAATTCACGATAAGCCCCCTAAGCCTATACATATTATAAGGACCTCCTTAATTCAAAATTACAGAACTCAGTTTATATAAAATGAGGTATGTGAAGGAAGAATTGACTGAATGAACAAGTTTTGAATCATGCTAAGGAGCACTGAATGCGTACTCAACCAATATGATATGCAAGGTTCGATAACTTCTAAAGTTTTAAAATAAAAGTAACAGCATGTATCGCATGTATCACTGTGGTCACTGTGTATGTGTAACAAATTATAACACACAAAAAAGTAAAACGAAAATTAAGTCTGAACAAGCTTTTCCAATGTAAAATTAGACATCAATATCAAGCTACAAGATGAAGTATGAAACGAATTAAAATTAGACTTTTCAATTGGAATTAAATGTCAATCTTCATCTGTTTCCATCACCAGGATCCTTTATATACTCTTGAACTATTTAGAGTTTTTTCTCTGTAGTATGGAACAAGAATCGCCATGGTATCAAATATCAAGATATAGATTTCTGGTCATCATCCTTGTGCACCTTAAGTTACAAGATTGTCTTGAAGTCCTAAAAAATCGTGTGAAGAGCCTTTATCAATGTAGCTCTAAAGCAGGCTGTCATAGTAGTGATAATAGTACTGTGGCAGTGAAGGAAGACTAGAAGTCCCAAGATTGTTTAGAAATTAGAATGGCATTTTATCAGAAAACAAGATCGGATAGAGTGGAGATGGGCTTCGTCTCTAATGAGTAGATATTTCATTTTTCACTATTAAGCATTGCAAATCCCCTAGTTTTGATGGATTTATGTGCATGTGATTCACACCAGATGTCACTTTAGAGAATCATGCATTAGTTCTACATCAATGAAAATGGCGGTCAAATAGAAGATGTACAGTAATACTCAAACTCCATAGCACCGGTTAACTTGTATGATCAATGAAAATTTTACAAATATGATAAATCAATTAAATGTAAAATTGTCAAATTATTCCTACGTGAATGTGGTTCTAATGATCTAATTTACCTGAAGGTGGCAACGATTATCATTTGGGCCAGTAGGTAACCGTGGGTAAAGAGTAATGAGCAAAGCAGCAATGGAACTGTTGCTTGTTGAAAATGTCCGCATTCCACCTCCAAGAAACAAGAAACCAATTGCTAGGCTGACCTACAACAGTAGATTTGTAACTTCAAAGTTAGAATGGAAAGTAAAGAAACCAGTAATAAACTTCAGTTTTTATTTTCACGTGAATCAACTACAGTTTTAAACAAGGAAACGTTTAACATTTGCTTGGTTGGAAATCATGTTGCACTCCCTAAATTCTAGCCAAGTAAATCAAGTCCATACATGAGAGGGACTACATTTAGAAAAATTATTACACATAGCAACTTCAAGAACTTACTGCCATCTGAATACCATAACTAGACTGCCCATCAGCACAATTTCTGCTCCTCAGAAACCTCAGCAAACGAAAAGTCTGTATATGTCCAGACCCAGCCATCACCTGGTATGCATAAGTTTCAGCGTTCAGAATCTTAGCCACGATCTTAATACTCTGCCAGTTTAGGGTGGAAAGAGGGAATTGCAAGTACCACAGAGAGGGAGAGAACGATGAGGTGAAGGCATATCTCCAAGGTGCCACGATCAATATATCGGGACAGCCCCTTTGGCAGAGAATTTCCTCTTGTGGAGCTAATAGGTTTGATCTGCAAGGATTAAGAAATTAAAACTAAAAAATTGTAGGGGAATTTAAAAAAGAACCCTAATCATAACTAATCAATAAATATGCATTGAATCATTAGGCATTATAATATTATGGACAGACCTCATTAAGAAAGTACATTGCAAAATCATATAGTAACTCCTGTGCATTTTCATTTCTTGTTCCAGCAAACACCAGCCCTGCCATGATGAAAAATGTTAACAGCAATGCAACAAAACCTGCCTGGGCTTGCTCCTAACAACTTAAGCTTTTAGGATGAATACGTTCTCAACAAGGTATTAAAGTGCCTTTTCAACCAAGCAACTAAGATTTCAATACTCCCTGCCCTATTCTCTAAGTTTCAATTAAAGCATATCATTAGTTAGGGTGCATGTTTTGTTATGAGTAGAACACAAAGAGCCTTTACATGAAGAGCAGAGACTAAGAGCTACAAATTAAAACCATTCATGAGCATTATATGGACATATGTAACAATGTGCCATGAGACGAATACAATCGACCTCTAGTATTTCACTACTATCCAGCATAATCATCCAATATTAAAATAAAGCTTCAAGCGATAAACTACTCGTGAAGTCATCTAATGAGACCAAGATTTGTAACACTAGAATGAGCCATCACAAGTACTGCAAAGAGCATTTTGTTACCAAGAGATATACAAGCTCCAGCCACAACATTAACATAAGCCTGTACAAAAGCCTCAGCATCCATATCGTCAATATCATTGACATCATCTTCAAGAACTTCGACACCATTTCTGATAATCTGAGGAATCAGGGACTGAACCCAATCTTTTGAGGGATGAACACTACAGAAGAACAACCATAAAAAATGGATCAAAAGATTGACAAACAAATCCAAGTCAATTATTGCAAAAAGTCAAAAAAAAAAAAAAAGGCATAAACCTGCTCCACATTATTAAATTTCGAGCAATGACGCGAAGCATTATGAAGTCAGGCCTCACATATTGCAATTCAAACCGTGTATTAGGAATTGAAAGCCTTGACGCAATAGCCTCTGATCCTGTCTATGAAAAATCACAGGCCAAAATCACAACAGCTTCATGCAAATCTACATTGTGAGATTGAGATAAGGCAAATTGATAAATGGCTTTTTAAGATATGAATTATCAGGGCTTTGCTTTAGTTGCGCCAATCCTAAGATTAGCATCCCATCCATTTGGCTAAACACCATATTTCATCCTGATCACCTAATGCCACAAAGAAGTACGCTCCAAAGCCAAAGCATTGAGCTTCCAGGGAGATGGTGTTAAATACCAAAGTACTTGAACCCAATTCTCCATCCTCCTTCAACCTAAAACATACCTCCCAACTAACCAAGCAATCTCTTTTACTCTCACTGTTAGCAGTAAAACGGAAGAAGTAGAGTAAACAGTAAAATATCAATTCATTCGGCACCAATGCACCATTCAATGTGCTATATTAATAGACATATCAGGCTAATTACCCAAACTGCCCCCTTTTAACCCTAATTTCCACATATCACTCACCAGACCCCAAGGAGTCCCGCAAAATCTTGTCAATCTTGTTAGCCAACCCAACCACAATCTTAAAGAAAGAAAGAAAAGCAAGCCTGAATTAAGGTTCTCCCCCAACCCAGTGAAAAGTAAGCCTCTGTCTAATTCTTTAATGTTTTTGGATTCTTAAGGACTCAGCATAAAGATTGCCCTATGAAGGAACAAGATAAGTTTAAGACATTCCAACTTGACTAAATTACCCATGAACTTATCCTGAATATTAGTCCTAACCAACCGGATAGATTGATGCAGAGATCAAACACATTTTTGAAGATTATAGCAATGATAGATGGTTGAAATTCTATCTATTATCAGGAAGGAAAAGAATGATATCATCAACAAATTGTAGGTGGGACGTTCAAACTCTCCAACCAACTATTAAGGCTTGCATTAATTGTCTCCTACTTAGAATTCCTAGTCAACATAAAACTCAAGCCATTCATCACAATCATTGAGGCTAGAGACTACAAATAAATTCATCAACTCTAGAAACTTACTAGAGAGTGGATTTGCTGGAAATACCTTTAAAAACATCAACGCTAGAGCAATTGTAGCTCCAGGTGCAGTGACATCAATATTGACAGTTGTTCCATCCATCATCTACATGGGAAAAAAGTGTCCATAATAGTTATTTGGCAAGAATTTCAATAAAAAAACATTACACATTTTAGTTCAGTTGTTTCATTACTTTTAGAGAGAGAGAGAGAGAGAGAGTTTACAAAACCTGCGTAGAACTGCGATTTTCATCCATTGCCAGTGTTAGGAAATGAGATCCTTCCTGATGCAAAAGGTCAATGGTGTCATGTGGAAAGAAATAAACTAAATTTAACACACTAATGGTAGATTACAATATTGCAGTCACTTAGCCTATTCAAAATGGAGAGAGAAATCTTGGGTTTTCAAGGAAAGATGAGTGGAAAATTCAAGGAATTAGCAACATACACAGTAAACTTTGCCACCAAGGAAGAGAAATAGACGATTCACAAATGTGTCCATGGAACCAAGTGCATCTTCTCCCCGCCCTTCAGACAACGTACCTCAGTTTAAAAACAGTTCAAAAAAAAAAGTGAAATGCAATCCAAGAGCTGCTAATTGTTTAACCATTTATACCTAAGGCAACAAGACCAAGGGCAAATCCCGCAGAAACAGCATGGCCCTCTCGTTCAAGAACATTATCACCTCCACTTCTACGGCCAATTTCACCCTAAGAGTATGACATGTAGTTGAATACCAAATAAGATCCACTGAAAATAAGATCTCCATGAAATCAAGAAAGCCATTTGATTTTCTTCTGTTGACGCAGGTTTAACAATATCTCCTTGAACCACCTATAGAGAGTCATGCCAGGCGAACTACATCTTTTCCTAACTGACTAAATACTCCCGTGATGATGCAGATATATTGAACCTCTCAGGCCAAAAACTAGTTGAATTTAATGAGGGAAAAGACACGAGGGAAACCCAAATGACATTAATCAGAAAAGAGTTGAGTGAATACACCAATCGGTTTTGAAATATATACTATGCAACAAGCATATTCAATAGAAACGAAAATTCAACAGATAAAGATTGACCCAACAATCCAAAGAAATAGACTTGAGGTTAGAGCAAACAGCGCCAGCTACAAGATCCAGTTACACATTTTTCAAGCACAGAAGATGATTAACATATGTACCAATAAAATCTGCATAGTCTGTGGGTGCGCTGAACCTTCATACAGAATACCCACTGATATTAAGGCTGCCGACTGGAAACAAAAGGTGGAATGTTGAAAAATAATCATCAGGCTGCTATATTAATAATAATTAATCAATATTAATAAATAATAAACTATTGTGCACAAACTGAATTTTTATTGAAGAATAAAGCACTTCTGTTCTCCAGTCTCAGGTGAGTAAGTATGGCAGTACAAAGGAAAATACCTGAAGGAGAGTTGGAACCTCTAACTCTGGGAAGGAAGATGGATGCCGGGCAGGAATATGAACATGAAGGCTCTGAAAAGTGAGTTTGATCCATTCAGAACATTATAAAATGTATGAAAGAGAAAGTGTGAAAGGTGCTGAAGTCATGCACACCATAATAGAAACAAATGCAGCAAAAATGTGTTTTTTGTGTGTGACAAAAATGTGAGTTTAAATAGCTGTGCATGTACCCTGTAAGGAGGGAGAAGGGTAGGGAATCCAAACAAGCAATTTGAAAGTCCAATTTTGGCACCCCCACCACTGAAATTTAATATACAACAGACATCTTATTTAAATTTAATATTAATTAGTTTTAGTAAAACCTAAAAAATATTCACTTGACAAGATTGTATTAAGTAGGATAAGCATTAAATAGAGATGACAAATAACATGGTGAATGTTCCAAAGGAAACAGAATTTCATTATTCATAGATCTTCTATTAGGCACATCAATGATTCAGAATAGTTCATAATGTTAAACCGATCAGCATTTCCTATTATACAACTCCATTTTCAGATGCCACACTTTTAGTTTCATTAGACTCAGTTGACAATTGTAAGCGTTTCCCATTAATATGGTAAGTCATAGGTGCTTATCATGCACAAGACAAGACAATGAAAGTTTTATGATCATTCCAAGTATTTTCGGGACTCCCCCAGTTTATTGTCATCTTTTACTGTGAAGAAGTGTAATTTCCAGACATATTATTGATCTAAACCACCTAACAATTCTCAATGCTTACAATGAATCAATCAGATATGCACACAGTAACATTAGGGGAGTCCTAGAGGTACATAGAAAATTTACTAGATTTTTGAGGATTCAAACATTCATGTATTTCAACCACAAATTCCTAAGTATAAAGTCATGATGTGGTTGATTAGTTAGTTTCGTTCATTTAAGCACTTCATTTCAATGTGTACTCAATCAGAGTACAGTCTCGTGCTATAAAATATTGAGATGATACTACAAAATTTAGCAAATCTGTAGCATTGATTTTGGGAAATGTTTCTACACAGGACAACCACAAGCAGCACGACGAAACAAAATTAATGCACTCACAAGATTAGTAGATGAAGATGGATGAATATCATTGAGATGTTTCAAGCTTAGTTTGAACAATTCTTCAACACAACAACAATTATTAAGTAATCTACAACTATTATAAAAATCTCATCCATAAATGCTTTTTTTCTTTGGAATTGGGTGGGAGAAAGGTTTAGCATAATTAGTCACCTTTGATATCGCTGGTTGCATGGTACCTCTGTAAGAAGCTGCCAGACCAAGCATTAACCCTAAGGTTGTGCTTTCATGCTCCTAGGAAATTGGAGTGACAAGGAATATATGCCAAACAGTAAGCAAAAACTGAGATCACAATACAACAATAAGAATGAAAAGATCAAAGATTTGGCCCCATGTTTAATAATTGTTAGATTTCACTTAACATGCACTGTTTTCCTAACATCAAAATAACTTCCCTTTAACAGATGTGAGTTACAACATTTACCCAAAAAAAGGTGGAACTATTTAAATCCTGTGGTTAGAACGTTAGAAAGATTAACTCATTAGGTACATATAGAAAGTCCATAAGAACAAAAGACCAAAAACTAAGATGTGGTGGGCGCATATGGCGCGACCATAATCGATTAGATATCAAAACTAAGATAATTGTTGTATTACCCCTATTCAATTTCCAAGATTCATGATATGCTTTAGATTCATATTTTTCAAATTTCAAATTCTGATAAAGGGAATCGAGAGAAAGCTAAACAGAGGCTTTATTTTGTCCAGCACTGGGGACAAGGGAAGAGAGCATATTCTTCTTAGTTGAGAGGTCTGGAAGTGTAGGTATTGGAAATTTGTCCAAGAATGTAGGAAATGACTACACCATCAACCTCCAAAGATTATCCACCACTACAGCACCACATTATCCAGAGCAACTAAAATTTAGAATAAAACCTGAGAAAATTATCCACGGAGTCACAAAAGACATTTTTCAGCCACAGAATCACTTTTTTTCATTCCATTTCATTCTATATAGCAAATGGGATGCAGATAGATTCTCTCAGAGCAAGAAAACAGTTGCCTAAAAAACAAAACCTGAGCAAAATACTGATATATGTCAGTTATGTTCAAGACACGCAAATATCCATGCAATCCTAGAGCAAGGAGAAGTCCGGCATGAATAGAATTTGGCTCCTCAGGTCTATTGTATATTATCCATGTTCTTGACATTTTCCCCTGAAAAGAAAAAAGATCACATGCATCATTAAGGAGCTGTTGGTTTTTATTATCATTCAGTGTTAATTGTCTCTTTCTATTAACTTCTTATCAAACAATTTCGTCTATAAATTTTCTTCCATTAAATTCTTTTTTTTCATGCCATTCTATATACCAAACAGTCAACAAAGTAGAATCTATAACATGCCATTACATTGGCAGAAGATACAAACTTCATCCCATATAAGTGACACTGTTATCAAAGTTGATTTTATTCTACTGACAAGCAGATTCCAAAGAAGCAAGAATAGTTGCAAAGAATGTGTGTGTGTAGGGTGTGAGTGTTTGATAGCTTCTGAAACCATGGTTTTAGAAGCTATTTTCCGCAAATCGAAACAAAACTCCACTCATACTTAACTCATAAATCGTAAAAGCTATTCTCTAAAAGCTAATCCAAACACACACATTGCATTTCCCCCTAGAACTATTCCCAAAGAAGCTATGGGTACCCTAAAGAAAATTATGAAGCAATATAGCACATAATCTTTTAAATCTGATGTAATGTTACTCATATTAACAGTCAAATGTTAGTAGAGTCATGAGATTTTTTTGGCTCAACGTTGACAGTTAAAAAGAGTAACATTGCATTGGTTTTGAAAGATCATACGCTACATTGCTCCACAATTTTCTTTAGTGTACTCATAGCTCATCTAGAAATATTTAGCTTTCCAATCTTTACGCATAACAAAAATCAGGAAAAAAAATTAAAAATAACAATAATAACTGTTGAGATTGAAGGATCACGTTAAAGCATAAAGAAAATACTAATATTATTAATCCTTAAAAGTAAAAAAGGATACAAAGAAGCCTTTATATAGGCAAACTAATAAACTAACCCTAACCCTAAAAACTATCATAATCTAATCAAATCTAATCAAATCATAATATCTTAAAGATATATTCCTAAAATATAATATTCATATCTAATCCCAATAAATACTAAATGATATCCCTAATAATAATTAATTAATATTTCCAAACTTCATATTCTCAACAATAACAATAAAGTTTAACTTGGAATATCACTTGGGAAACCTCTAAATTCCAAAAAAGAAAATGAGAAAACAAACATAATACATGGACAATAGAAATAAGATAAATACAAAATTATCATTTGTTAGGAAACAAAATAAATTCTAAACTAAAGTCCTTGTTAATAATGGTTTAATGTTTCAAGTTTAGGCTTCTTATTGTACAAACCCTAATGTATTCTCACACAGAACCATGCATTAAATTCAGGAACTAGTTGGCAACCGAAAAATAATGGCACAGATGAGTAGTAGCAGCAGCAACTGTGACACCCTAGACTCCTATGATGCTCTGATGAAGATTGAAACGAATGCCTTATGTATTGATATTCTCAGTATCCTATATGATCAAAATATGGACCGAAACTTGGTCAATTAACACCTTGGTCATCATAAACAACAACAACAAAGCATTTATCCCACTAGGTGGAGTCGGCTACATGGATCACACGGCGCCATTGTGCTATGTCAAAAACCATAGATTTTGATATATTATTAATTAAAAGGTCTCTCTCTATGACCTCATTGAGCATTCATTTCGGCCTTCCTTAACCTCGTCTAACAGAACTCCATACTGCTTGATCAACCCTTCTCACTGGAGCACTTAATGGCCTTCGCTGAACATGTCCAAACCACCTCAAATGATTTTCTACCATTTTTGCTTCAATAGGGGCCACTCCAACTCGTTCGCGTATATGAGTATTACAAATCTAGTCTTTTCTTGTATGGTCACACATCCATCTCAACATCCTCATCTCAGCTGCCCTCATTTTATGTTCATGTTGTCCCTTTAAAGCCCAACATTCACTACCATATAACATTGTTGGTCTTATAGCAGTGCGATAAAACTTTCCTTTTACCTTATTAGGTACTTTACGATCACAAATAAGTCCAGCAGCTTTTCTCCATTTATACCATCCGGCTTGAATTCTATGATTGACATCTTCATCAATTTCACCATCTTGTTGTATAATTGATCCCAGATATCTAAATTTTGTCACTTGTGGGATGACTTGCCCTCTCAATTTAACTTCTACTTCTCTTTGGCCTTGTCTCTTATCAAACTTGCAATGCATAAATTTAGTTTTGCTCCTACTAAGACGAAAGCCTCTCAATTCCAAAATCTGTCTCCATATCTCAAGTTTAGAGTTAATTTCTTCCCTGGATTCAGCCAACAGAACTATATCATCCGCAAAAAGCATGCATTTAGGGATCTCCTCTTTTATAGGCTCAATTAGCACATCTATCACTAGCTTGAACAAATAAGGACTTAAGGCTAATCCCTAATGTAGTCCAATCTTTATAGGAAATTCCTTTATAACACCTCCAGACGTTCTAACATTGGTTGTAACCCCCTCATACATGTCCTGAATGGCTTTAATATATGCAACCCTCACCCCCTTTTTTCCAAGGCTTTCCAAAGTACATCTCTTGGTATCCGGTCATACGCTTTTTCCAAATCAATAAAGACCATATGTAAATCTCTTCCTTTACTCCTATACTTTTCCATAAGCCCCCTTAATAAATAAATCGCTTTTATTGTAGACCTTCCTGGCATGAATCCAAATTGGTTTTCAGCAATATCAATCTCCAACCTCAATCTGTGTTCAATCACTTTTTCCCACAATTTCATTGTATGACTCATTAGCTTAATTCCTCTATAGTTTGCACAATTCTGGATATCCCCTTTATTCTTATAAATGGGAACCAAAGTACTTTTTCTCCACTCATCCGACATTTTCTTGGTTTGTAAGATCTCATTAAATAATTGTGAGCCACAACACACCCTCTTCACCCAAACATTTCCAAACTTCAATAGGAATATCATCAGGTCTAACAGCTTTACCATTATCCATTTTCTTAAGAGCTTCCTTAACCTCGCCAATTCGAATCCTACAATAAAATGACAAGTTGAGATTACCTTCTCGAGTTGTCAAATCTTCCCAGTCACAATGCGACCCTCCCCCACCATCATTGAACAGCTTATAAAAGTAGACTTCCCACCTATCCTTAATATCTCCATCAGTAACCAAAACTTTTCCTTCGTCGTCCTTTATACACCTCACTTGGTCCAAGTCTCTCGATTTTCTTTGCTTGTTCTTTGCGATCTTGTAAATCTTACGCTTTCCTGCCTTTGTCCCTAACTCCTTATATGCTTTATGACAGGCCTCACTTACGACCTTCTTAGTCTCCTTTTTAGCCATGCGATACCTTTCCCAATTTTCAGCATTATTACATGTGTATGGCTTTAAAACAATCTTTCTTATGCTTAGTTTTTTCTTGAACACTTTCATCCCACCACCAAGTCTCCTTATCTTGTCGACCAAGACCTTTTGATTCTCCTAAAGTTGCTTTAGCAACCTGCTGGACCTTTTTAGACATATTCTCCCATATGACATTAGCATTACTTTGTAACTCCTACTCCCCTTCCTCCAAGAGAGTTCTCTTAAAAATCTCTCTTTTCTCCCCCTTCAATTGCCACCACCTGACTCTTGGGTTTAAAACTTGCCAACGCTTTTGTTTTACATAATACTCACATCAAGGATCAAAACCCTATGTTGTGATGTCACGTCATCCCTAGGGATCACTTTGCAGTTAGTACAAAATCGTCTATCAGCATTCCTTACCAAGAAGAAGTCAATCTGTGTCCTTACGGCTCCACTTTTGTATGTTATTAAATGCTCCTCTCGTTTCACAAACTAGTAGATTTTCTTTTCCTTGTGAAACTTTACAAGGAAGTTGAAATGTTTTTAATGTTTCACATAAAACAATCATTCTTTCCTAATGAAAAAGGAGAGAAATTAACATATGCTTCTATCAAGAGAAAAAAATTGCAAAAAGCTCCACAAACAAACAATAAGACATTTAAATTAGATGAAAGCTTTTTTCCAAAAAGAAGTTAAACCTGAAGAGGGGCCAGTCTTAGTCCAGCAGCAACAGCATTGTGAAACTCAGGCCAAGCCTTGAGTTCTTGTATGTTCCTAATATTGGGGTCTAGATTAACCTATCAGAAGCAAGAATGGTGCAAGTTAAAAGAGATACAGGAATCTACTGTATAATTTGGCAAACCAAGGCAGGAAATATAAGTGCACTTAAGCACATGAAAAGAACGTACAGTCGCATTCTGTTGGGCAGGCAACCGACCTGCTAAAACAAGCTTTGGAACAGTAAATGCCTGAAAATTTGGAGAAGATCCAATCAGAAAGTATATCTCCATAAATGACTTTACAATCTGAATTTTTAAGGTATAAGGAGCATAAATTTCAAAAGCACCTCTGTCAAGAGTGTATATATGGTTGCAAGAGTAAATGCCCCACGTCCTATAGGAAGTGCAGTGGTCCTTTGGGCGAGGTGCCAAAGTTGAGCCTTCATAGAAAACATGAGAAAAGCATCAAAGGTAAGGATTGCTAAAAACATTATGTTTATTCAGCAAGAGAAAAATGAAATATCAACTTAGAAAAAATAATGCAGAGAATCAGGAACAAACATTTAAGCTGGTTTATATTTTGTGTCTAGAGAGAAGGTCCATTACTTTTAAAAAAGTCAGAAATTTTGGAGAAATATCAAACAAGTTTATCAAATTGCTCACCGTTCAGGGGAAAATATAATAAAAGTGGAAAGGAATATACACTATAGCTTGCACCAGAACTTCTTAAGCCTCCAGACTAAAGGATAGAGATAAAACCACACAAGATGACAAAGTTTCCACTCAGAAAGTACAAAAAACTAATAGAATGTTTTAAGAATGATGAAATACTATAATGGATATTATAGATTCCCAAATGACACTTTAATACCTTATGCTAAATTTCCTTTATTCTGTATGAGCACAGTGAAATATGTCATCGCATTTCTATGGCTGCTGCAGTTTTAGTAGATTTTAAGTTATCCAAAAAAATAGTTGGCATACCTTTATGTGGTAATATCTTGTTCTTATTGTAAATATTTTCTGATTGCATAGTTTTATTAGCATTTATTAGCCTTTACTCTCTTGCCTTTCCCTTGGTGTATATATTTCAATGCTTCTCTTACCATTCAGATGAACAGAATACGCATTTTTCTCCCGAAAATCATCACTAATGCATGCCTTAGACTTTAATGAAACCAAAGTATTTATGGTGTATGACAACAAACTTGCTGCACTTATATGAAACTTATTTGATTGACTTGTGGGTGATGAAGAAAGATACAAGTGCATCCAAGAAGAGATGGGTATGGACTAATATGTAAATTAGCAGCCCTTATCCATGCTTGTTAAAAGTCATGACTATTTGGAGGAATGAGATTATCTGCGATCCTTTTCTTGGAGATGATGTAGGAATTAATAATTAATAATAAATATATTATGAGTCAATATATTAGGAGAGATTTTCTGAGTTGTTAGTTCTAATTATATGGGTTAGTTGTAAATATATCAGTTAGATTTTATTATGTCAGATTTTATTTCCATTGAAATCTCAATTACCTTAATTAGTGTTTGTATATATTGAGCATTCTGATCAATGAGTAATTAGCTTGGTGACTCATAATTAGTCTCTAAATATCCTACATGGTATCAAATTATTTTAGGAATTAGAGCATACCCAAGCTCCTGAGCATTTTGCATCGGCTTCAATCAACTGAGAGAGCTAAACACGAGCGAAAGAGAAACGACTCTCCATTACGACTCCGACAGACTCAGTCCTGTTTGGATTCCCGTCCACCGTCAAGTCGCCTCTCCGCTATGCCGAACGTGAACATCTCGCCACATTCAACTCTCCAACCAAGACGTGAGCTTCTGTCACATTCGCGTTCCCGTCCAAGCTACACCAGTTCCAGCAGCCTCTCTACCACACCTCATGGCCTACACTCAACCTCCTGCGTTGTCACCCAGCTCGAGTGAGATACCCAATGAGCACGTGACTTCTGCATCTTCTGTCGTCGACTCACTTAGCCATGGCGCATAATGCCCTATTGCTGACCTCGACGTCCTATCCGTTCTGATCGTCCCACAAAAGCTCGCTGGTGATGGAGAAAATTTTCGCGAATAGGCTCGGTCAATTCACCTTGTTGTTGATGGCCAAGGCTGACTCGGCATTCTCACTGGGACTAAAACTACTCCTCTTATAACCGATGAACCAGAACATCAAAAGTAGCAGTCCGAAAACGCGATGGTCTCCTCGTGGCTCATCAACGCCATGTCACCTGGTCTCCAAAAAAGCTTCATATTCCTCCCCACAACACACGACATCTGGGAGGCCGTCACCAAGCCTATAGTGATGGAGCCAATAACTCGTTAATCTTTGACTTAAAGCAAAATGTTTGGGATCTTAAACAAAATTCTCTCTCTAACTGAATATTATCCGCAAAAGACAGCATTATGGTAGGGAATTGACCTTATAAACGACAAGGTTGAATGTTGCCCCACACACGCAGCCACCTACCAAAAACACGTCTCTAGAGAACACCTCTTTGAATTATTAGCAGGCCTGAATCCGACCTTTGATGATGTCCGAGGTAGGATACTTGCTCAGAATCCCTTTCCCTATGTACGTATTGCATTTGCTATTCTTCGTGATGAACAAACTCGGAAGAAAGTAATGATCAGGGGGACCCATGTACAACCTGAATCTTCTGCACTCATAACCAGAACTAGTGACCAGAGGAATACTAAACCCAAACCAATGTGTGATCACTGCAAGAAGGTTGGGCATACTAAGGACACTTGTTGGGAAATTCATGGTAAACCAGCAAATTAGAAACCAAAAAGAGGCCGAGGTCATGGCTATGTGGCTGAGGCTACTGCATTGGATGACAATGAATCTCTACCACCTGACACCTTGAGTCTGATTCTTGAACAACTCGCTGTTTTAGAAGGTACTACGAAACAGTCATGTGCCACTATAGCAAAGCGAGGTAATTATTATGTTGCCTTTACTACTGCTACAGATATATCTTCTCGTAATTGTTGGATTATTGATTCGGGTGCATCTGATCATATGACCGATGACATCACATTATTCTTTAATTATCTTCCAACCAAGAAAAGACTTACAGTAAAAATTGATGATGCCTCTCATTCACCCGTTATTGGTATTGGAAGTGTGAAGATATCTAATACAATAATTCTTCATTCTATTCTACATGTCCCGAACCTAAAATGCAATTTGTTGTCTGTAAGTAAACTCGCAAAAGATCTGTGTTGCCATGTCAACTTCTCTGCCACTGATTGTATTTTCAGGATTTGCTGACGAGGACGATGATTGGAGTTGCTAAGAAGTTTGAAGGGCTTTATTATCTCGTTAATTATGTCAATAAAGGTGTCAAACTTTGCAATAAGGTGTCTTCCTCTAGGATTAGTGATTGTGGCACAAACATTTAGGACACCCAAATTTTCATTTTATGACAAAGTTGTTTCCATTTGTTTATTCTAATCAAATATCTACTGAATTTCACTGTGATTCGTGCGAACGCGCTAAACATCATCATACCTCTTTTTCGAGTAATCCTTACATCGCGTCTCAACCATTCACTACTATTCACAGTGATTTATGGGGACCTTCTCGCACTTCAAACAGTCTCACTCAAAGTGGTTCATCAGCTTCATTGATGATCACACACGGGTCTGTTGGGTCTATCTACTAAAAGAAAAAGCCGATGTGGTCAACACCTTCGTCAATTTTCACACCATGATCCAAAATCAATTCCAAACTACCATCCAAATCCTTCATACAAACAACGGCACTGAATATTTCAATCAATCCCTTTCCGAATTCCTCACAGCTCATGGCATTATCCATAAAAGTACTTGTCCCCATAGTCCCCAACAAAACGGTGTGGCTGAAAGGAAAAATAGGCACATCCTAGAAACTGCCTGACTATCATGTTCAATAGTAACACCCCTAAATACTATTGGGATGATGCCATTCTTACAGCCGCCTTCCTTATCAACCATATTCCCAGCAAACCACTATCTTATCGCACTCCCCTCCAGGTCCTTCACAACCACTACAATCGCCCCTACCTTGAAAACACCTTACCATTACGGGTCTTCGGCTGTCTCTCCTATGTACCTTCACCACACCAGCAAATTAGATCCTCGATCCGTTAGGTGCATCTTTCTGGGGTACTCAGCGACACAAAAAGGGTATAAATGTTATGATCCAATCACTAAAAGGCTCTACATTACCTGTGATGTCAATTTTTACGAACATAACCCATTTTATTCTCAGCCTACAATTCATGGGGAGAACAGTCCTCAGAACGCATTCCAGCCTACACACCAATTAGAGCCGACCCACTTCCATGAGTACACACCTGAACCTGAATCCATACAAGCACCCAAAGCAGCCGACACAGTCCCTAGCCCACATAAGGAAAATACTAATCGAGGGGGAGATACTTGTAACACCTTAAAAGTCTATACACGCAGACACAAAACAGAGATTGCCCCTCAAACGACTTGCACACTCCATGAGTCCGAACCACAATCAGATCCAAGAAGATTGCAACCTGTGAGCCAAGAGACTTAAAGTGACCTCCACCTTCCAATTGCAGTCAGAAAGCAACCTAGAACATGCATCAGACATCCCATTGAGAAGTATGTGTCATATCATGCTCTTTCTTCCAAATATAGTGCTTTTCATCTCATCTCGACAATGTCAGAATCCCTCACAATACAGTACAGAAGAATTTAAGAGGTTTGCTATCCACATATGTGGCTTTGTTGATAATGCTTTCAATTATGTTGAAAGTCTTGTCTCAGTTCGCAGCATTCAAAGTAAAAAATGGTAATAGTTTGTATTCTATGTGATGATAATACATATCATCATCATTTTTTTCAAGAACCTCCTTACAGGAATTACTATGCTTAAAAAAATGTAGGTAAACAAAGCTAGAAACTTTTACTATTCAATATATGCATTCATTCTATAAAAAATCACAAAAGGTCTATAGGAAGAAATGATCTGAATTGTTATGGATTCAATAACAACAAGAAGTCTTATCCCATAGGTCGTTATGGATTCATATGCACTAAATCTAAGAGTACTTAAACCAAATAAATCTGTAATGCAATAACTAAAATCTAAGACTTTCACCATAATTGAAAGCATTATCAACAAAGCCACCTATGTGTATAGCAAACCCCTTAAATTCATTCTTATTGAGATTTAGCATATATGTTTTGTTTCAGCATCATTAACATCTTCAAGAAAAGGATCATAGACAATCTCGTTCCTCCAAATAGTCATGACTTTTAACAAGCATGAACAAGGGCTGCTAGTGTGTGTGTGTGAGAGAGAGTCCATACCCATCTCTCCTTGGATGCACTTGTATCTTTCTCCATCACAGAAAGAGAGGAACAAACTAATGAAAGTGTATAATGTACATCGAAGCGAAGAGAATACACAATCAAAAAGATAATTACTACCAACTCATCATTTGCTTGATTAAGCAAATAAAAAACAAAGCTGTAGGCAGTTAATAAAAAAATTAACCAATCAAATATCTTTAAAACTACAGCATACCTGCTGGACGTCCTGATCAGAAGCACTATGGTTGATGGATGTTTGAATAGCCACAGGTCTGGAAGAGCACAAAAGGCGTCTAACCTAGTAAAAGTAGAGGAAGTTATGACCAAAAAATACAAATAAATAAAGATGCAGAAGAGGAGGAGGAGAGTAAACAACGAAAATACAAGTTTGTGTATAACTTATGCAACATCACAAAAAGCATCAAATGACTACTGCACAGCAAATAAAATGTAACATGATGCTGGCAAAATAAGCATAGGCTCGGAAGACAGAGGAACACACTAATCAATAATCACCATCCAGTGAAAACAATATGCTAATCAGTAAAAACTGATACCACGGCCAAACAGATTAACATTGAATTTTTCACAATAGACCACAAAACAATCAAAATCAGTAATAGGGTCAAAGTACGATAAACATTAACACAGCAAACCAGATTATTTAACATCCAAAAAAAGGACACTTGACACCAAAAAGGTACCATCTACAATGCTGAACTCTCCTCTTCTTTCTACCAACATGTTTTTAGTTAAAAATAGGTGAAAGAGAATTGAAGAAAGCATTCCTGGACTCAACAATGAATAATAATGACAATAACCAGCGACTTGCAAAGTTCAAAGTAAAAAAAAAAATTGATGTGGAAACCTTGCATTGATAACTCAAAATGCAATTAAAGAAGCATCCATACAATTTCAGTGAAGAATTGAACAGCATAAATGTCCATTCTTCCTCCTAAGACAAGCCACCATTGAGACTCAAACTATACTATCTCTAAGATATGATAAATTGGACCTGTTTTGAAATTCCTTGTTTCCTTGTTAAGTGCCATGACTGACCTCATTCAATCTCAGATCATGGCCATAACGCAACTGAGTGCTGGAGTTAAAAATATGCTCCATACCATCAATCATAGACCCATCAACTGAATCAGCGTCCTCAAACTTGGCACCTTCCAATCCAATTGCATCAGAAATAGTAGAAGATATTGTCACTGGATGCAGGTTTAGCATATAGGGGGTGGACATAGAGATTACATTCACATTAGTCGGTCTTTCAAATTCCCTGTATTTGCTTTCACGTGCCAAAGATGACATGGCCAAATCTTGTCGACCAAGAAGCACATAAGCAGAAGCTGGCCAGTCATTGGGAGGAGAATCCCGACACTTATCTAATGCCTAGAAGGCATAACATAAAAACTCAGGCAAAATTTAATAAAATCAGATAAAAAGAAAACAAATGAAGGACTAAGGAGTCACTATTTACAAGCCATGAATAATGGTGCTCATTTTTTGGACTCCATGCATTCTCTACTTTGTTTCATGAACCTAACTACTCCCTTCGGTCCTTTTTATAATATCCCAATTTCTTAATTGGTTTGGCCCTTTTTATATGATCCACTTTGGGTTGTCTAAACATTAAATGCATTTTACCAATTTTAACCCTAATTAACTCTATTCTCTCTCCTCATCTTTTTTTCATACATTATTTTTCATTCTTTTTCTCACCACTATTTCTCTCTTACTTGCCTCCTTATAAATAAAGGCATACAACAACAACAAAGCATTTATCCCACTAGGTGGGGTCGGCTTATAAATAAGGGCATACTTGGTGGGAAAATTTCATTTCTTACATATTTATTACTTTTAACTAATTTTAACCGATTTCTTAAACTGTGTAATTCGATTAAAAGGATCTTCTAAAAAGGACTAGAGGGAGTATATAAAATCTTTTGAAAGAATTGACAATGTACTGCCAAATTTGACATGGGTGAAGTCAAACTTACATGACGCAGCGGGAGAGATACACCAAAGGGGAGTGAGTCTAGCTGTTGTAGTCCAAACCTCTCCCCAACCATTGCCAAAACAGTTAGTTCTTCCTTTGAACAATGTGATCCTGAAGCAATGTTACAGTGAATGCCAGAAGAAAGCTTCCTTCCGAATAATTTAGCACCGGATAATATACTATAAAAAGAGACTATTTTCCTAGCCCAGCTCACCACAGAGCTTCCATCTTTACAGACTAGAGGAGGAAGATCAATTATATCAGTAGAAGTATATCCATGTTGCAAGCAGTTCTCCAGCCATCTGAACAAATTTGGAGGAGTTTTTCTCTTCCAGGAAATGGGGGTTCTAGACATTAGGAACCAGGAAGAAAGGCCTGGAAAATCTCGTATGTAATGGTCCAAGTAGTTTTCTTCACGCAGAAATTCAGCAATGTTGCACAAGAGAACTGCTAAAAGCTCCAAATCCCTAAAAGCAATATGATATAGAAACTCAGGACAAGAAAATATGTGTGTGATAATGAATCCAAAAATGGCGATTATGATTTTCAAGCGAACACCATTACATTATGAATAGATTGGAAATGAGGTATTCTGAAAACATTTAATTCCATAAAGCATATGGAAGAAATAACAACTGAAAGAAAATCAAATAAACCATCTTGGCTGTCAATATTACAGAGGATAACACAGGCTACAGAGTATAATACAGACTGAGCCAATCTATCCAAGTCATTGGCCAACCGATCCATCAAGCAAAACAGTGTCAATACATCAGAATACACAAGTAAGAGTAAGCTTGAAACAATGGTGTAACTAAAAAGCTATCTAGATAGCCAACAGGATTCTCCAAAACCATGCCCAACCAACCAGCCCTCCCTAAACAAAGACCAAAATAACCCTGTCAAAGACGCCAGCTGAGCAAACATTGAACTCCTCATTTAAAAAGATATGAAAAGAAATAAAAAATAAGGCATACCCTTTTCGAAGATTATCCAGTTTCAGGCTCTCATAGACCGCATGAAGAGATTCCAGACCTTGCATTAACAGTTCAGAATAAAAGGGATTTTCAGAACTCTTTGTACAATCGATAGATGAACTATGGGAGTTTGTTTCCTGCCAACCGAGTGATCCTGCACAAGATATTCCAGAAACAGAGTTTATTTTGCAGAAGTTCCTATGGAATTGGCTTCTAACAAGGAAGTCCCAAGCTGGGTGTGGCACCAAAGTTGAATGCCTTTGAGAAGTCAAGGTAGATTTTCCACATAATTGCATAATTACACTACGGAAAGAGTCCCATTCTGAATCAACACAAGAGTCTGATAAATGATCAGGGTCACCATCTCTCCAGAGGTGACCAAGGAAATATCTGTAGAAGCTAAAACTAAGCCCCTCAGCTAGTGCAGTGATGCAATCATTAGCTAATAAAGATGAAGGGCTCTGCCGTAACGCGCATCTGTACATCTACACATGAAATACAGAAATATCAAAAATTCTGTTTCATAAAGTCTTTACGACATATTTATCAAATCATGATACATATTTTGAATCAAAAACATATTTCTAGTCCTGATCCATAAATCGTATTAAATCACAATAAGATTCAATAACAAATAAAAAATGCTCCAATTATAAAATATGAGATATGTATCTCATAAAATTCACAAGATAAATAACTGTGCTCAGGGAATTTAGTGCCCACTTGCCAAGAAACTTGCACATGACGACTTCAGTGTCAAACAAGGAAGATAAATAATCTGTAAGTCGAGACAAACCTTCAAATTATTCACTATCACATTGACACGCCCACCAACAGCATCAGCCAAGCCGGTAATTTTCATATCATGGGAGAGAGATGCTGTTTCCGGAAATTCCAAATCTTGTGATAGTTGACCTTTACTCAAGCAAGAAGGTAGCATATATCTACACAAGCATTGCTTCCCAGACTACACATGAGCAAGATACACCAAGAAAGAGGATATTTCAAGATATAGCCAATGTTGATGTGATGTGACAAAAAGGAGATATTAGAAAGGATAAACATTCAGAAAGGTGCTACAGTACCAAAGATCAATCTGAATTTTGAACATTCAATCACAAAAACCGTGAATTCATTTGAAAAAAAAAAACAAATAAAACAGGCAAATCATCAGAGCTCAGCTTCGCTCATTTGAAATGTGCACCAAATAATTGCATACAAAATGGACTTATAAGAACAAATAGGTCAGATTCCAATAAGTTAGCAAAAGTTGTCAGCCTTAGCTACTTAATACACATCAGGGGGATAAATTATTGCAAACAGCAATAGAACCACCAACTAGTAGTAATATTAAATAAATAATTTCTACAAAAGCGGCCACATGATTGATCACAAACCCAACTAGTAAGTTGGTTGAAAAAAGAGTACAACATTAATTAATTAATGAATTAAAAAATAAATAAAGAAAATAACCAAAGGTTAAAACTATAATAGAAAGAACAGTGAATTCATTTCAACTATTCAACAAAACGAAGCAGAAAATTGGAAGAAAATATGAAGACCCACATGTTGCACGGACAGAAAGAAATAGCAGGAAAAGTAACAAGTAAAAATTAAAAATGACAAAGTCAGTGAGCCATGTGCCACTCATGTATACTGCTTAGTGCTTACATAGAGATGCAGAATGTTTTCTGGAGCTAAAACTATGATGTCTGAATATGGCAGTAGTCCAACTTTCACTCTGGAAAACATATATGTAGAGAAAATTATGTCATGCCCAATAAGCATATTTTATTAAAAAACTTAAAAAAAGAAAATAAATTCTTATTTTACCTTGGCTGAGTTACAGTCACTGGAGAAGCAGCAATTGCAGGTATGCTCCAGCTCATATCAGGTTTAACATCAAAAACAAATTCATTATTTATTTCTATATATTGAAGCCGTACAGATAACAACTTTCTCTGTTCTTGGTAGAGAAAGCAGACAACAGGAGCAGCATCATCATCGGTAGCCATGAAAACCTAGTAAATATTCAAAGAGAGAATTAAAAATAAGGAATAAAATTTAAGCATGTACCAAAGCTATAACCAACAAAGAATCCAATTAAGGAACGTGCATTCCAGCCCAGCACGTTAAAAGGGGGGGGGGAACAAAGGAATGCCCCCTTTATGGACTACGAATTTTAATTTCACATATTAATCCATCAACCAATGAAACAATATGCTACATGACATTTCTAGGTCATATGATTCTACATTACCTATGAGGAAAATCCAAAAGAAAAGAGCTGACAAGTGACAACAGCAATTGAAATGTGTAATTGCGTAGAGCAAACCAAAAGTCAAGAAAAAATCAATCTAAGCAAATAACAGAAGACAACTAAATCTGCATGTCTTAATGAACTTGCAAGCACTAAATAGCTTTCTAACTTCTGTTAAGACCATGATGTAATTCTGTAAATTCTGAACAGAATTGTATTGAAAGAAAGAGTAGAAAGAGCGAGGAGATCTTAGATAGAATGGTAGAGAGGGACGAGAGAAAGAGAGGGAGACAAGAGTTGCTGAATATTTTCTTATTCCTCAATCAATCAACAACTAGGGATCAATGAGAGGGTCTAGCTTTTTATATAGAGCTTAAGAGATACAAAGGGAATAAGGGGAGGGACGGATATGTTATAATGGGTCAGGGGCAGAATAATCTAACTAAAACTAACCAACTAACCCTTCTAATTTCCTAAAAAACTGACTTTGTAACTGTAATTAGCCTAACGGCTATATTTTTAATTATTTATTATGCTTACATATCAATACCCCCTCCCAAAAACATCCTTGCCCTCAAGGATGTGAAGCAAATTGCAAAACTGGACCCCAAAAAAAACAACCTAATAGAGTGAAATCAAATTGAAAACATAAGCTTCTTAATTCTGGAAAAACTTCTGCTAGTGTAGAATTCTCAGACTTGTTTCTTACCTAATTTGAAAAGGCTGGTACTGAGGGTCCCACCATGTGCATCATCTTGCTGCCTTTTACATAAGTTGCAGAACCCTAGTTATTAACCACTGGACATTGTAGAAAACCAGGGCCAAAAATCACCTTCACTAATCCTCCTTTGTACGAAAACAGAACCAAGCACCTTGTAGGAGAATATTGTAAATGAAAAGCCCAATGAATAGACATGTCTAGCTGCTTGGTTGAATTCACCCACGGCTGCAATGAACTTGGGCCATTTTCTTGAAAGTTAAAGCCCATGTTCTGATCTGATAAGACCGAACCCAAGGTGTCTCCAAAATACTCTTGACAAATAGATGAAATGCTATCCAGCTGTAACCCTCCAAAATACTTCTGCAGCTTAAAGAGGGTGGCATCCAGCTGTATGTTTGACTATTCTAACTCATCTTTAGTCAGCCACGTACACTTCTAAACACTCCACAAATTTGGTTCCATGCTTTTTGAAACATGTGCATAACTATTGCTAAACAAAGTCCTTCGGCCAAACAACGGAAACAAGGATAGAGAAGAAGAAAAAGAACTTAGCAGCATGAAACTAACCGAAACAGCCATGGACAAACAAAGAGCAAGCGGAGACGGCAATGAAGACTTCTCATGCGATTCACCCATAAATTTCTCAGGAGAGTCAAAAATTGATAACCCACCAACGTCCAACTCTGTTTCTGTGGTTTCCTCCGTGTCCTGTTTTTCGGTGATTGCTTCTTCATTTGGCCCAATCACACTCGACATACACTGAATAGAGCCAAGAATCCTGAGTTCGAAGCCCTTCGCACTTGATGTCATGTTGTTGTTCTTTGTCGTCGTTCTCGACTCGTTTTGGGTAGACCCAAGACTCAAACTCGGTGTTCTTGAAAGGTTGGTAGTAGGGGCGTTCAAGAAGCCCATGTGCCCGATGCGCCCGCTTGAGCCTGACAAAAATTCACCCTGCCCAGCCTAAAAAAAAGCAGCCAGCAAAAATTTGGGCACAATCAAGCTGGCCATTTTTGCGAGCAGGACTGGGCATCGGGCAGGGTATGCCGCCCTGCCCATTTGGCCCAGCCCGGTAGGTATATATATTTGTTTGTAAATATGTTTTTTTTTTTGCCTAAATTGATGTAAATATATAACTCTTTTAGCAAAAAAATAATAATAATATGTTGGTCTGTAAAGCAAATCTATTAACCCTTTCTCATATTTGGTTATTTGCCTTGTATTTAATAGATTATGAATGTTATTTAATTATTCACATATAGGTATTTTACTATTTGTTAAGATTATTGGGAGTCTTTTTAATTTCAAGACTCAAGTTGTAGACTTATTTTGGAATATTTCAAAGTGTAAAATTATGGATTACATTTGAAGTTTACAATATTGTTTATCAGGTATGATTAGAGCTGTTTTTTTTCACATAGTGTGTCGCAGGGTATCACAACTTGGGCAGGGGAAGCCCGCCCTGCCCAGCCCATTATTGCTCAACCCGAAAATGTTAAGGCTTCTATCGGGCAGGGCCGAGCACCGGGCTGCATTTTACGGCCAAATGATCCTTTGGGCAGGGCATCGGGCAAGGGTCTCCCCCTGCCCAGCCCTTCCCATGAACACCCCTAGTTGGTAGCTTCAACTTGCATTTGCTTCTGCCCGTCAGTGGATTTTCCACAAGGGGTCAACACATCTAGCTTTTCCTTCTCTTCTTCTTGGAAGTTGGTCGAACACCACCCACCACTTTCTTGAACCTTGGAGGCTTCTTGAATAATTGTAGGCCGCTCTAGAATTGATGGCAGAGGAACCCCATCATCTTCTTGATCTTTCAAGACTCTTCTTGCCTTCTCTATTTGCATTTCAATTATAATTTCTTGCATTCGGGCTAGAATCTTGGCTTCCCGCATGGTTCTTGGGTGAAATAAACCAACAAAAGCTGTTATCTCCTTCTTCAAGCCATAAACGTAGGCATCGACCAGCTAATCTTCTAGCACATCAAGGTGGGCTGAAAGAGAATCGAAGACATAATTAAAATCTGCCACCAATCCCTGCTGGTGAAGGTGCCACAACTGAAGCCGATTCTCTGTTTGCCAAACTCGTTCTTTTAAACTTTTTGAAAGAAATCGAGACGAGGATGTAGAAGCCATAGTGGGGTGAATTTTTTCTTCTTTTTTTCTTTTGGAATCGCAATGGGAGGGCCGAGAATCGTCCGCTCAGATACCACTGGTGCAATTCTATAAATTCTGAACAGAATTGTATTCAAAGAAAGAGTAGAAAGAGAGAGGAGATCTTAGATAGAATGGTAGAGAGAGACGAGAGAAAGAGACGAAGACAAGAGTTGCTGAATATTTTCTTATTCCTGAATCAATCAACAACTAGGGATCAATGAGAGGGTCTAGCTTTTTATATAGAGAGCTTAAAAGATACAAAGGGAATAAGGGGAGGGATGGTTCTGTTATAATGGGTCAGGGGCAGAACAGTCTAACTAAAATTTCCTAACAAACTGACTTTGCAACTGTAATTAGCCTAACGGCTATATTTTTAATTATGTATTATGCTTACATATCAGACCAGGAAAACTAGTATTCTATGAAATCACATTAAAAAGATTATTATTCTAGCAAATATCAGTGAATTGCAAATGCAATATATCAAATAATAGGATCAGTGCTAGTTGCAAGTTTCATATTTGATTAAAAGATCTACATGTGAAATAGAGTATCCCAATTTGAGTAAAACTCCATGATCTTCGTTATTACTCAAAATTAGCAATAATGGAAACCATTTTACATTAGATGAGAAGATATAACACCATTTAAAATTTGCACTGCCCAATTAAATATGCATGCAAGACCAACAATAAACAGGAAAAGTGGCACCCTTCTATGATCCCAAACAATAAATATATAGAGCAATAATCAAAAAGAGTGAAATTCACCTTACAAGCAGCTACATGGGCACCTTTTCCCTGCCATATTCTACGAAAGGACATGCATTTCAGCAATACACCTACAGGATCTACATTTAATAAACCGGTTCCTCCCTCTGCATGGTTGGAACCAACGATTTCTGCAACCCACAGAGAGTGCTGCATCTTTCCTGAATTTAGGGTAGTACAACATAGAATCACCATTATAAGAAGCATATCACAAGGAACTCTGGAATTGATTGCAAGAGTGGTATGCAAGAAACCTTTATTATAGGATGCCATGAGAGGGACCAGATCACTTGTCCAAATTGTCTTTTCCTCATATTCCTTCATGATGTTCAATTTGCCTCTTTCTTCAATGAAGGTGGGCTAGAATCAAGGTAATCAAAATACTAAAATTAATATGCAAGTGAACTAAACAAAGCGATAACAGAACAAGAGTACATTGCAGTAAATAAGTTATAAGATGTCATCAAAAACAAATCACAGCAACAATCATGATAATGTTGCAACATTTTCTTGGCCAAAGCCTGGTGATGTTATAACATACTTGTTGTTCATCCAACAGATCCATCAAAATTAAATGTGAGGATATTGTAGCCGCCTCTCCCTTTTGGATATGATTAGGTGCACTAAAGGGACTAAAACAATGCTGGGGACTATGTCCAAGTTCTCTTCTTGGGCGCCATGAATCACGTGGACTTAGTAATGGGCTTGAAGATGAAAAGGGAACACATGATGGTATATTTGCTTCAACCTCCTGCTGGAGTAATAAACCAAATGGAAGCGGCCATATAGATGAGATTGTATGTGGAAGTGGAAGAGATACAACTTCTCCTGGTACACAAAAGAAAAGGTATTGGTTTACGTTCAAAATGAAACACACACTAAGATAAGAGCACAAATACACATACTTGCACACAAGGAAGATCTACTTAAAGTGTAAGAGAAGAAACTTGAGATGATTATGTCATGAGGAAAGTGAGGAAACGATAGAGATGGAAAAGTTACTATTTCACCTAAAAAAAAAAAGGCGGACCCCAGTGCCAAGCGGCTCCCGCACAATGCGGGCTCAGGGGAAGGAGACCCTATATGTATGCAGCCTTACCCTGACATATTGCCAAGAGGCTGTTTTCAGGGCTCGAATTTAATCATATGAATTCAATTTAAGTAGGCAGTAATACATTGATAGTACATTAAAAGTCTATTTCCAATTGTTTGAATAATTTTATAACAGTAGAGCCATAAACCAGCTTCATTGCTATGTTTCAAGGACAAGCTTTCTAACCTAGAAAACGCCAAGAGTCAAATCTTTCAGGTCCTATGTTGGACTTAGCACACTGGCATATCGGCTGCAGTAATAAAAAATGGCTAAAATATACTTTTAGTCCTTTAAATTTATATGAGGCATACTTTTAGTCCCTTAACTTTATAAAGTATACTTTTGGTTCTATAATTCTAATACTGTTAATGTTATTAATAGAAATTGCTGACGCAACAAACTAAAATGATGAATGTGCAATTAAATGCTATTAATCTTAAATTTAAAATGTGAGTAAATTGAAAAATCTCTAAAAACCTAATGAAACAATCAATATTAAAACCTCGATTATATTAAAAAGTTTTAGTTTAATAATCTAAATAGCAAAACCTTAATTTCATTTGCAACTATTGGTTGGTTCTTATCGACTCACCCAAGGTATTATAGATAGTCAAACAATCAATTTGTAAAATACACAGAAGAGCTTCAGCTACAGGGCCCAGATGACACCAGCATACCTAAAATTAAAGATTATGATGGTCAGAACAAAGCTATTTCATTAAGTAGAACAAAAGGTATTATCATACTTGGTACAAGAAAGAAAAGGAATCAGTCCTGATATTTTTAGACTTTTAGTCATCTAGCTTAATGCAGCCTATCTGCACATAAAACATTGCAACCATAGTCTGGTTGCAAAAAATTTAACCACCATCAAAATCAAACGGCAAAAGAAATAAGACAAAGCCCCAGAGACCAACAATAAGATGGTTGTTTTAATACAAAGGGTTCAGCTCTCCGATCTCACTGCATATCTGCCACAGGGATTCAATCTTTCCAATTAAGATCTCGAACTGACAACCATTGTCAATGGCCCAGTGGCCTGGAGGCACCAAGTTCTTCCTACTTGTAGGAGGTCACAGGTTTGATCCACTTGCTTCAAGCTGTTGAGCTTACCTCTTTGTGGTTCAAAAAAGAATTGACAACCATTGCTAGAAACCATGAAAATATTCTCTCTCAAAATTTTCAAGACAAAGACATTCCCCAAGATATATATGAGCGTTCAAGGGCACCACCAAGAGTCAGTAAATACACCAGCTTTGAGCATCTATCGATGGAGAGAAATAACTCAAACATGTAAGAAGGTAGTAACATTTGCCAAAGGAAAATAATAATTTTCCTTCATCAGCAATGTTTATTACACAGATTAGTGCAGCAGAAAATACAAGTGAACATTTTCTAAAGCATGGTCGAGCAAAATACATACCATAACGACTGAGGATCGCAAAGTAAATCTCTTAAAAACTCTTGAACCCGTCGACCATATAATCCTGTCACAGATGAGTACGTTCGTTGGATGTAGCACTAATTGTGTATTAAGTTTTTTAAACTGAAGTTTTGTTGAATATGCGACACGCAGTCAAACAGCAAGACTGTACGACTCTTGGCATACTGTTGCCGTGCTGAAGTCTTGCGGAAAAATAAGAAAATCCGGATACAGGTTTAGCAGCTGAGAAATATACAGGCCTGACAAACTACATTTCTCTTAGATAAGAAGGTTGAAATATTTTTCCTTTATTTCCTTTTCTTCGTTTCTACTCTTTTCCTTTAAGCATTAAACAAAGGGTTCATCAACAAAATTACCGATTCCCTCGTATGAAAAGCTCGTGATCACCCTGATTACACAATGCAGAAGTAGCCTCATCGCAGCTATCTTCCTCGTCGCGGTCTCGAGCAACTTTGGGGTCGAAAAGAAAATAATCGTACTTGTCAGTAATTACGTCAGCTGGTTTTCCGTCAAGAGCTTCAGCGATCAAGCCAAATGGCTTGAATTCACCAAGGACCGTTAAGGAGCGGCTGTCCACCGACATTTTTCCAGGGGAACTCGCTTGAATGAGGTGTACGAGAGTGGGGTGAAGTGAAGGAATCAAACGGCTCTTCCCTCCCGCCCTTCAGGTACTGTCTTTTGCCTTTTCAGGCCGCTCCTTCGGCCTTCGGGTTTGAGTTGGGAGCGAAAACCCCAGCTCAGTTTTATTTGTAGGGTACGAGGATGTTTGGAATAGTTTTTGAAAATTTTATAAGTGTTTATGAATTGTAATTTACGGTTTATGAGGTAACTTTTACGGTCTACGAGGTAGCTTTTACGGTCTACGAGGTGCTTTTACGGTCTACGAGGTGCTTTCACGGTCTACGAGATAAATATGTGGAGGAGATTTATCTCGATTTACGTGAATCGGGCTTATATAATAAGCCCGATTCAAAAAAGCTATCACAAACAGCCCCTATGTTTAGTGTTGGATGTCCGTTCACGTGAGCTTACCTATGGTAAAATTATTCTCCACTATAAATTATATAAAAAAATATTTTTACCCCTAATTCAAAAAGATGTTTAAGCCCTATTTGGTATGAGGTATTATGGGATAGAGGTTGAGATTGGATCAGGGATTCAGTTAAAATATATCGCTTTGTATGATAGATTATAGATAACTAGGGATTGGGAATACCATGAAAGTGGGATTGCTGCAAAGCCACCTCCCCCTGTTATTGTGTTTTCAATCACTGTACTGCAAAATTGTAGAGACAAAAATAACCTTAATTAAAATATTTTTTGGACAAAAATAACCCTCTTGATTTTAACCAAAAGTTCACCCCTCTCACATAATCACATGGTTTTGAAACCCGGACTGGACCAGACGGTCTGGACCAGGAACCGACCAATCGCCGGTAAACCGGTCCGGAACCAGGTCAAATCCATTATTTTAAAAAAAATAAATTTTTTTTATTTTCTTTTAGAATTTCATGTTAATAAGCCTAAAATATTCAATTTTTCACCTATTTGGCCCCGATTTAGCTTTGGTTTGACTCCGATCTGACCCACTGACCCTTAACCCAGTACTTTGACCAATTCAATGACCAGTGTAGGTTTCAAAACCTTGCATAATCACTCTCTCTGTTTTTTTTCGCTAACGACATAAAAGTGACTATTTATTAAATAAGATTAATGAAATTATTCCCTCCAACTATTACTTCGTACTAAACATATTTTTAAAGTATCAATCCTGGTTCTAGTCCCAGTCTCAATCTCAATCTCAATCCATTGAAATTCAATGCCATGTACCAAAATGGGCCTTTGTGTCTATTTGAGAATGCGGTAGAGAAGCGGCTTTTTTTTAAATGTAGTTTTTACAGAAGTTAAATTGAAAAAAAAAGTCATATTATAAATACAATTTGTGTTTGGATTGACGGTGAGAGAATTGGCTTTTCTTGTAATAAGCTTCTTTAAAAAACTCTTTTTTTTATCAAAAGTCAAATGTTTTCAGATGAGTTTCCAAACAATACTCAGATATATTAAGGGTGTGTTTGGAATTAGCTTTTGAGAATAGTTTATGGAAAAAAAAGTGATTTTTGAGAATAGATTCTGGCAAAATAGATTGTGTGAAAAAAATGATTTTGATAGATGATAGTGTTTGGATATTTTGATTAGAATAGCTTTTTTTTATGATCAAATTACTGAAAAGGACATTAGCTTTTGTGATAATTACATATAAATGATAAGATTATATTTTATGTATTATTTAATAGAAAAATTCATAATAAATACAAAAAATGACATAAATTTATCTGAAAAATTAAAAATTATAACATTAATTAATTATCTAACATAAAAAAAAATCAAACACACACACACACATATATATTAATTATAGGGAAAAAATGATTTTGATAAAATGAGAGTGTTTAGGTATTGGGTTAAGAATCAATTTTTTTAATGGCCAAATTACCAAAAAAAAACATTAGCTTTTGTGATAATTACATATAAAAATATAAGATTTTATTTTAAATATTTTCAACATTAAATTTCATAATAATACCTAAAATTAAATAAATTTGTCTAAAAAATTAAAATTATAACATTGGGCAATTATATAACATCATAAAAAATAGCTCAAACATATGTATTAATAAATTATATAAAAAATTTATATATAGTAATTATTCAAAATAATACTATATTTTAGATTGAAATAAATAATCCCTCCGGTCTTAAATATAAGATAGAATTTATTTTTTTTAAAGATTAAGGAAGTTAAATAAATTACTTAATCGTATCATATATTTTGTATCCTTAAATTACATATAAGTTTATTATTCAAATTAATTAGTTTGGGGGAAAATTAAAATTTAAATACTCTGAAATAATTTAATTAGTTTTTTAATCTCTTGAAGAAAGTTAAATTTATCTTATATTTAAGACTAAAGAGAATAATAAATTTTGACATGAATAATGATTTTTAAAAAAAACCACACAATAATTTTTTTGTAATAGGTATTTGGAAAAAAAATGGGAACATAGGGATGAAAATAGAAGAAATGAGAGAGAGAAAATGAAGTGGGACCCACATACAAAAAAGTTGAAAATATTGGCTTCTTCAAAACCATGGTTTTGATAAAAAAAAAAGTGTTTTTTACCTTTTTCGTGGTGTTTGGAAGTATTTTACTCAAACCATGGTTTGAAGTTGAAACCATGGTTTGGGTTTAACATCCAAACACACTATAAATTACTTTTGAGTCTAAAATTTGGTTTCGCGTTTTAAACAAAAAGGGGCCCTGGGTGGGCTTACCATGGGAGAAAATGATCCTTTTTCTTTCTCCTAACAAGCCCTGATTATTTATTTACCTCAAAAACTAGATATACTATCGAGGAAAATAATAACAAAATACCTTATGAATTCCCAGAAAGGTGGCGTGAATATAAAATAGGAGAAAATTGTGAGAGGGTACGAATCTAAAATTTTAAAGTTTAGATATTTTTATAAAGTTGAGGGATAAAATCACTATGCAAACATCATGTGATAAAAACATAATGAGTGTGTTTGTTTGGGCGTTTGCCCCCCAAAAAGCCCGATCAGATTGGGGATAAGCCCAATTACCACTGCACAAAAAATTTCAATTGTTTGGTTGCACGTTTGGGTGACTTAACTTAATGGAAAAAAAAATGAGCTTATACTAAAAGCCATTGCCAGGAGCTTATTGTTGCAGCTTGAGGAATTTATTACCGTTAGAAAAAAAATAAATGCGTCTGACACACAAAAGACCCAGCTGCTTTTGACTCACCATTTCATTTCTCTCTCTGCTCTTCTCTTCTTCGTCTCCGTTGCGACTCAGCAGATGCGAGTGAGGATCTGGTTTAGGAAACAAATTTGGTTGGTTGCAGATCTGACTCTCCCGGCAGTGAGTGTATCCGTCTGTTCCTGTAGCCGCGAGTTGTGGGTAGTTGTCAGCGGTGGAGCTGCTTCAGACTTCGGAGAGCTTATTCGCGTTGGAGGTGATTCCGACGAGTGTTGTGGGTGGTTGTTGACGGTGACCGATCTGTGTGTGGTTGCCATTTTGGGTGACAGTGGCCGATCTGAGTTTTGCTCAGCGTTTTGGCATTGACGGTGGAGCTGCTTTAGATCTTTGTTGCTCGTCTTTTGGTCTGTAGTCGTCAACAGTGAGCTCTAGTGGGTGGTCCTACATTTGATCTTCGTTGCTCGATGTTTGGGAAGGTTTAAAACTTGTTCTTCTGGTCATCTGTTACTATTCCAACCATCTGTTACATTTTCCAGCGTGGTGCAATGTTGTTGAGCCGCAAGAACACAGAGTTGTTTTACTGTTCAATGTTGTTTTTTTTTGTTTTTACTCTGTATTGATTATTCCAAAATAAACATTGATACAAGCAGATAGATCAAAGTGTTTTTCATCATTTTTCTCCCTTTATCTCTCTGCATTGTCGCCATACAAGTTTATGAAAGTATTTAATTGGAATTTTTAGAAAATAAAAATTTATATAATAATTGATATGTAAAAAACTAGTTGTCTCATGCACTTTAATCAGAACTTTGATTAAGTTGAAACAAAATTAAAACGTTTGTGACACCATCAGGGACCTGATTGTACAGGACCTTAAGACGAATTAATTCTATTATCTTTTACTGTATCAAAAACTTTAACTTTGTATCATTTATAATTTATTTACATTATTTCTAATTTATTTGCATTTTTATTGTAATTTAATTATGTATTTTACCATTGCCAAATTTCTAAATATAATTTCCTCAATTTTCATAACTTTTAGAATTTTTTCTCTTAAATATCACAAAAGTCACTTATGAAAAAGCCAAACCAAACACCATTCATTTTCATAAAAAGCACTTATCCAATCGCTAGTCTAAACATAAATCACTTTCACAATATGACTTTTACCCAAAGCCACTTTTCTACCGCTCATCTAAACACACCCAATATCAACCAAGACTTTGATTAGAAGAGAGTAATTACTGGAGTATAGAAACTCCATTATATACACACATCCACTATGCCTATGGATGTTTCACCATTTGGCCCTTTAAAATATGAAAAGTATAAGGAAGGTAACATTTGTTGGTGCCTCAATCAGGAGAGACGCTTCTTGGCACAAAAAAATAAATAAATCAAGATATATTGAGAGTATATGGATATAACTTTTGAGAATAACTTATAGAGAAAAAGTGAAAAAGTAATTTTTTTAATAGATTTTGAGAATAATAGATTATGGGGAAAAATGATTTTGATAAAATAAAAGTGTTTGAGTATTAGGTTGAGAATCTTTTTTTTTAGTAGTCAATTTATCAAAAATGAAATTTATGTATTATTTGACATTTAATTTTATAAAAAAAATACCAAAAATGAAATAAATTTATAAAAAAAATGTAAAATTATAACATCAGTGAATTATCTGAAAATTGATTCAGAAACCGGTGAACCGGTCGAAAAACCGGTCTGGTCGGGGGTACCCAGTCTTTTTTAAGAAAATCAAGTTTTTTTTTTATTTTTTCTTTATAATTTCATACCTGAAATTTTCATTTTCTCACCGGTTTGGTTTCGGGTTAGCTCCAGTTTGACTCTGATCCGATCCACTAACTCTTGACCCAGTACTTCATCCAGTTCAATGACCAGTCCGAGTTTAATTACCTTGGGGGAGATAAGGGAAAGAGGAAAGAAGAAAATGGGGGAAGAGAGAGAAAGATGAAAGAGAAAAAGCTAAAAATTGTAATTTTTTCTCAAACCATGGTTTTAAATTAAAATCCATGATTTCGAAAAAAAAGTAGTTTTCACAAAAAATAGAATGCTTGGCAATTTTCTCATAAAATCATGGTTTTGATAAAACCATGATTTTAAAAGTGATTGCCCAACACATTCAAAATCATAAGAAAAATAATTGCTTTCTAGGGTAGAGTGTCATTCCCATTTTTTATCGTATGATAATCTTTTAAAATGATAATATGATGATGAAGAATAAGAGTACTCTATTTGCCTTTCTCGGTAGCCTCTTTTTGTCCAATCCTTTATTGTGTCTTGCCTTCTATGCACTCCCTTATGGACATCATATATGTAACACCCTAAAATTTATTCACAAAAAATTATTGAATATTTGAAAAAATAAAATGATAAATTTTAGTATACTTGAAGTAGCAAAAATGTTGGAAATAGTAATTCTGTGAATTTTTTGCTAGGAAAGATATGAAGTCAAATTTTTGCCTCAATAAAAGCCTAATATTGAAGTCCAAAATTAAGTATGAAATAGCACAATTTTGGGCCCCAAAATACATTGAAAAGTCAGCCAAAAGAAAAATGGAGAAGAAATTGACAAATTGGTTCAAAAATTCAAGAAAATATAAAGGTAAAATAGTCATTTAGCTAAATAAAATAAAATCCAATATTTTTCCCTTAAACAAAGAGAAAAGTCGGTTAAGGAGAAGGAGATAAGAGGACATATGATTTTTCCACATAGATGGACATGTGGAAGCAAGAAGAAGCTATATGGAAAAATAACTAATAAAATAAGGTGACATGCATGTGCAAAAATCCTAATAAAATAATATTTATTTAAGAAGGTGGAGGAAGATACTATAAGAGTTCATTTAACTCTTCTACAAGGCCATATTTTCGGCCAAAATAAGCAAAGAAGAGAGGGAGAGGGCTTAGGCAAAATAGAGAAATAAGGAAAGAGCAAGAAGAATCAAGAAGCAAAGTAAGGTAAGTAAGTAATGAAATTTATGTGTTTATGCCTCTAATCACTTGTAAATCTTTCATAATCCTCATGTCCTCCTTGAAATCATGTAAAGAAAGAAGGAAATCAAGAGGAGGAGGAGGAGGAGGGGACGGTTAGAGAGAGAAAACCAAAGAGAAGCAAGGTAAGCTCAATAACTTGTTCTATCTTAATATATCATGCTTGTTCTTAGTGGTTTTTGATTGGTTGTTGGTTTGTTTGGTCTTGGAATTGTGATTGGGATACATAAATCCTAAAGAAATATGCTGTCCAATTTTGTCACTAATCACATTCAAGAGGTGTTTAAGTGGTAAAACAAGTGATTAGAAGTGAAAAGAAGATGTTTAGTTGATTGGAAATTGAAAATTTCTTTTTTCTAAAAGCTTCATAACTTTCGGCCAGACCTGGTTTGAAGAGTTAGAGCTAGAATTTGGTGGATTTGATGATTTCATTATGTTTAGAATGAAAAATAGTGTAGGGTACATGTGAAAAATGGTGTTTAAAGGCTTTAGGGTGTGAAATAACAATTTTTCCCCTAAAACCCTAATTGGTGGCTGTCAAGGGTAAAACCAAAAATGCAGTGTGATGTTGTCAAAATTGAGGTCAAAAATGGATTCTACATGCGAAATTGTGTAGGAATAGCTTGGGTCATAATTTTTGAAAAAGTATAATTATACCTGATATAAAGAGAATTAGATCGTATTCCCTAAGGACATTTTGACCGTTTTACATTTTTGAGTAAGATAACCAACTAAATGAGCTTTGAAATAAAGTATGAATGACTAATAACTCATTTACTATCAATATAGAATTTAGGTAACTTAATAATAGGAGCTTAATAGTTAAAAAAGTAAAAGATCAGGAGTTCAAATTTAAACTTCAAAATATCATGGGTTATAGTTAACTAATCCTAAATTCAACGGGGTTTATATAGCTTAGCTTTTAATTTAATTTAGTGGGGGGGGGATCCGAACAGCAAGCACAAGGACGTTGTGGAGATACGTCTCTAAAGAGAGATAATTATTTTGCATGACCAAAAGAACTGGACGTGTGTTTTTATAAAGACAAGTGTATTTGTTTATATTGATCAGCAAATTATTTGATATATTTAAAATCACCTCATATTTTTATAACGCCCTTTGTCAAATACTCTCTTCTTTTTTACTCCTTTTTAATTCACTGAAAGCATCATTTTAATTAACGATATTTTTCTTGGTGAAAAACATACTGCTATTATTTACAATAACGTACATTTTTCAAAACATCTTAGAAATATGAACATCAAAAGGAATTGAGGGAGTATAGTGTGTCATAGAAAGTCACTCGCTTATTATACATAAGGCCCTGAGTTGCTGTTTTGTTTATTTGTATCAGATTTTTAATATATTATTTTATTAATGACTAATTGTAATATGTAAGACCTTGTATTTGTTTGAGAGATATCATGCAATGCACAAGCTGTGCGCATGCATGCGCAACACACAAGTCAGTAGTCTGATTGTAACCAGAATTACTAAGAATGACATATACCCTAAAAATTAGATTAGATGTACTTACCCAGAGTTTAAATATAGGAGCTTACTAGCTTGGAAACGAGGATTGGACGATCCTTTCACTTCAGCAAAGAAATTGATGATCAAATTAATATTCACTCTCCTCAGCCTTCATAACAACACAAGCTTCTAATCAAACTCCATAGCTCTCCCAGTATAGAGAGCAAGGACCTGACTTCCCTCTGCTGTTAGGTCCCATCCGCTGCCATGTTTTTTTTAAACTACATCATTTTGGTGTAGTTTTGAGAAAAAGATGGGACTGATTTTTTTTTCTGTTAAAAAAATAGTATATAGTATTTTGAAGTATTTTTCTGAATGTATCTAATATTTTAAAATATTTTTTAAGTAGCATGTAATATCTTAAAATAGTTTTTAATGCTTTATCTGCCTAAAACACCCAATGTATTAGCAGACTGATTGTAATTTTACCCTAAGACAATGGGTATAACTGAAATAATATTTTAAAGGGTTAAAAGCACCAAAAATATTTAAAAGCACCAGAAATATTTTAAAGTAATTTGTGGAGTTGAAAAATTACATTAAGGGTAAAATTGTAATCAGTCTGCTAACACATTGGGCACAACTAAAAAAATATTTTAAGGGGTTAAAAACACTAAAGATTATTTTAGGGTATTGTATGTTATTTAAAAAATATTTTAAAATACTAGATACACAAAAAATACTTCAAAATACTATATACAATTTTTTTATGGGGAAAAAAATTTTAGCCCCATCATTTTCTCAAAACCACACAAAAATGGTGTAGTTTCAAGAAAATGATGGCAGTGGACGGACCTGGTAGCGAAAGGAAGCCAGGTCTAAAGAGCAAGTGCTAGCTTCTCGCCCTCCACAAGCTACCCTACTTCAATATATATGATCAATTATGAGAAGGAAGAAAGAATTTGTCCAACTGATCTCTTGTAACGAGCACCCAAAACGGTGTAATTTTGTTCGTTTGTTTTGAAGCGAAATCGTGATGGAATGATTACTGACGTGTAGATTATCTGACCTGTACTCTGGGTAAACCCGGTAGAGCAAGGTTATCCTGATCTTGATATGTGAACAACATATGCCTTCATCGAGATAAGAGACACACTTTTCATCCCCCCATCTAGTCATTTCCTTTCATTGTTTTTTTAATGTTTTCCCCTTTGCCCAGTATAGTTTTGTGGAACCTATATGCTTATCAAATTACCTATCAAATGACAATTGGCTTTGGAAAGTTTTCCCTACATACATAGATTGTTAAACCTCTTAATATTTTAACATTTATCATAATTTTAACGCACAATTTTGTGGGCATACATAAATAGTAAAATTATACTAATATAAAATTCTTGATTCTATTACAGGAAATCCTCACAGGGTTTGTACATATTACAATACAAATCCCAAATATAAAGAAAGGTTAACTAATAACCAACCGAAAATTTTTTGATCAGCACCGGACCCTCAGTTGCAGGTTACTGCCGCTTTACCCTCTAAGCCGCTTCATCTAGCTAGATTAATTTTAAATTATGGAAATGGTGAGATTCATACGAATCTCAATAGTAACATGCTATCAATCATATAAAATACGAAAGGTAAACATGCAAAACAACATAATGGATGCAACAAATAATAATGTTGTGCACATGTCTGTCAAACAACATTTAGGATCAAACGACAATTTTGTCTGGATCAAAATGGTTGTTTGTCCCTACTTGTCAATCAGTTATCACAATGCTCTTTGCTTGGCGTTTAGGTACAAATGACTGTTTGTCCCTCATTGACCTTATTGCATGCTCAATTCAAGATCATATTCCGTCGTAGATGCTGTTTTGCCCGTACTTGCCACTGGCCTACCTAGACTGGGTACCTGCCAGCCCTAAAGGTACTCGTGTTTTTCCCTCAGAGTGATACTTGTGTTTTTCCCCACATCTAGCTTTAGAAATTACTGCTCTTCACATGTCATTGTACAAACCATGATAAACAATGCATATTAACAATCACATAGAATACGAGAGATAGAGTTACTATCTGGACTCATTTCCAATTGCCTAGCTACTATCAGTCCTTTAACTTCTGGTCCGGCTCGATCAAATGTCAAATTTGTCATATTTTTAATAAAAAATATTACGTCAAGTTATAAAACGACGCGTAGCATCATGTACAAATTACTAATTTCATAAAATCCTTGAACTTTGATCAGTTAGAAATAACCCCTGATATTTTAAAATTTAAATTTAAACCCCTTCAAATTTTGATTTATAATATTAAACCATATGCCATTACTTTTTATCATTCTAGTAAATTTACTAAGATTTGTACTATTATTTATCAATTAAAATACTAATAGTTCTTTTGTATAGTAAAAGTTAGAAGAATAATATATAGAAAAATATAAAAATAAACGTTGAACATACATTTTACTCAAGAAAACGTTACTAATAAAATATTAACGAGGGAAAACATTATCTTCTAACACAAATGTAATATTTAAACTATCAATATTCAATCATCCCAAAATATATTTAACACGAATAATGATATTTTTATATTATAAATGATCAATTATCTCAATAAAATAAGTAAATGATATATAAACGATGTCATTTTTATTTTTATATTTTTAAAATATTATTTTTTTAGTTTTTGCCATACAAGAAAACTATTTTAATTGAAAAATGATAGTATAAAAAACTTAATAAATTTATTAAAATGATAGAAGTAACAATGTAAAGTTTAATATTATAAATCAAAATTTTAAGGTAGTTAAATTTAGATTTTGAAGTGTTAAGGGGCTATTTGTAATCGTCGAAGTTCAGGAATTATCTATAACAGTTCAAAGTTTAAAAGAGTTTTATGAAATTAGTAATTTACATAGGATACTATATAAGATGCCATGTGTCATTTTATCATCTGACGTAGTAATTTCTGTCAAAAAGATAATGGTCACTTAATGATATGAGTTTAATAGTTAAAAATGAAAGATATGTGTTAGATTTAAATTTTAAAATATCATGGAGTTATATATAACTTACCTAAAAAATTAACGGTGTTTTTGTATAATTTAGTACCTATTTAGATTAGTTATAAAAAATACTCTTCTAATATAATTTATGATATATAAGATAAATTTATGAGATGATTTTATCCATTTACATAATTACTGATTTCTTCGACAGCCCTTAGCCGGCATTGCTGTATGCTTTACAACGCTGAGGAGAGATCTCTGCTTCTCGTCGTTTCATAGGAATTCCGTTCCTTTTCTCCCCGCTTTGTTAGTGCCAGAAACTCATTCGAGTCTCCTTGATTCCTACTTCCCATAGATCTCTTTTCCTTCTTCTGAGGGTCCAAGTCTTCTCCATCATTGCTTTCTGATCTCGCAGGGATTTGGACCCCTACAGACTACAAGCTCTCCCTTTCACTGCTTTTTTGGTTCACTATTTGATTCTTGATCTACGTATTCAATTACCGACACAGATCCGAGTCTCTAACATTCGGGTCATCCGTCATAGGCACTATGGCGGCTGCGAACGCTCCGATCGCCATGAGAGAGGCTCTAACTGTGAGTTATACTTCACATTTCTACCTTGCATTTGTTTTAACACCCAAAAAAAAAAAAAACTTTTCTTGTTCGCTGAGCTGAATTGGCACTTTTATTACATTCCTTGAGTCTAAGATTATCTGTTTTTCTTCAAATAATCATAGAGGTTCTGCTGCTATAGTGTGCTCAATTATAGTCTCCAGTTAAGCACTGTTCAAAAGTATTTATCGATAGTGTGATGAACTTTGCTTTACTTACTTAGCATCAAGTTTGAACATATCTGAATGATATTATTTTGAGCTTGAACTGGAAAGTAAGATTTTTATTCCTTTGTTCTCGCCATTTGCGTATTTCACCTAGCATACTGAGCTGTGTCATTCGTGTTTTCTGACTTGTTATTGTAGTTGCCAAGCATTGGCATCAATCCACAATTCATCACTTTTACACATGTAACAATGGAATCCGACAAGTATATATGTGTTCGGGAAACAGCTCCTCAAAACAGCGTGGTTATAATTGATATGAACATGCCAATGCAACCTTTGAGGAGGCCTATTACAGCAGATTCAGCTCTTATGAATCCGAATTCGAGAATTCTTGCTTTGAAGGGTAGGATATATCTTTGTAATCTTCTACTGAAATCGCGAATTGCTTTTCAGTTACTAATGCGGCAGATACTGGATCTCCCAGCATTTCACTATTGTCATATTTGCTATCTATTATTGTTGATATCACAATTTATTGGCTGCTAAAATTTCTCGTTTGACTGCTTCTCTTGTTTAATATTGATGCAACCTCTAAATAAAATAGTTTGGTTCATTTTGACTAGTTGGCTCTAAAGCTCATGGGCGTATCTATACTCTTTAGTATAACCATTTGGACTCTTGGTGAGTTTCACAATTGGTATAATGTTTAGTTGACAAGTTTATAACTGTGTAATTTTTTCATTTTCTGGTCCCTTGTTGTTTCTGCTGCCTTAGTCTGTTAGATTGACTATAGGATAGTTGAGAAAATATATTTAATTTGATCACTAGGATTAGAGAACTATGAAGCAAGGATCTTTGATTGATTTGAGACTTTGAAGTCAATTTAAATTCTACACAGCAGATCCAATGAACGTAATGTATCTGTACATATAATAGACTTTGAAGGCAATTTACATTCTACACAGCAGATCCAATGAACTTAATGTATCTGTACATATAATATAGGATATAAGGCAAAGTAAAGTTTAGTCTTGTAGAAGGAAGGCAGGCTTCAGGTTTATGAATGATTTATTATTTGTAGCTTTATATGCATGCATGCATGCTTGCGCTCGCGCACGCGGGGTTGGGGAAGTATCCTTACTTTCGTTTGTATTGGGAAACATCGTCTATGAATTCGTCTATCAGGCTTTCCTGCTTTGATGATGGTTGCTTGTAATTTGATACCCTCCACCTAAGCTACTGCATTTTTACTGAGTACTAATTTCACATGAAGTCTATCACTTGTGAATCTTAATATGTCCATGTTATCATCGTTTTGCAATTTGACAGTGTTTTTTTCCTTTACATCAAACTATTTCCTTCTGCCAGTAAGATGTCAATGTGTACTAAGATGATCTAATGCTCACTTTTGGAGTGTTCCCATCCATTCAGTTGATTATGCTGTGTGCTTGTATTTGTTTTGTACTTAAATTTTTAATTTTGAAATATCGTCACTGATATGCCATATCTTCCTCTTGAAGCCCAACTCCAAGGGACTACTCAAGATCACCTACAAATATTTAATATTGAGATGAAAACAAAGATGAAATCCTATCAGATGCCTGAGCAGGTAGTTATTATGAATTCCTAAACTCTAAATATACTTTTGACGCCATGGTTGCTTAGAATGACTTGATTAATTCTTATGGAATTCCTTATTGCATGTGTAGGTAGTCTTTTGGAAATGGATTACCCCAAAGATGTTGGGTCTTGTGACTCAAACCTCAGTATACCACTGGTCAATAGAAGGTAAGCTAATGATAATCTGCTCAACTTAGCATTTTTTTGTGTGAGCGTGTCTTTGTGTTTGTGGTTTACACAATCTTGCTCTGTGGGGGCTGTAGCTAATCTGCACATTGATAACTGGTATATGTTGATGTATGCTATACAGGTGACTCTGAACCTGTAAAAATGTTTGAAAGAACAGCAAATTTGGCAAACAATCAAATAATTAATTATAGATGTGACCCTACTGAAAAGTGGCTGGTCTTGATTGGCATTGCTCCTGGTTCCCCTGAGGTATATATGTGCTGTCTACTCTATCAAGCTAACATGGTGAAGTACATTCAACATTCTATGGGTTTTCCATGTAGCTCAGTTTCTTTTGTCTTCAGATCTGTATCTGCTAGATATAGCTGCATACAACCATATGAAAATTATGACATATTTCACTATGATTTTCACCATCCTGGCATTGCTTGGTTGATTTTCCATTCTAGAGGCCGCAGTTGGTTAAAGGGAACATGCAACTTTTCTCTGTGGATCAGCAGAGAAGTCAAGCTCTCGAAGCACACGCTGCATCATTTGCTCAATTCAAAGTGTGTGTCTTTTCTATTCTGTGCACTATTTGCATTAATTTCTTTATTTGTTATTACCTGAATAAGTTTGGTAAAAATTAAACTGGGTTTTGGATAGGTTCTTGGGAACGAAAATCCTTCTGTACTGATTTCTTTTGCCACAAAGACACTCAATGCTGGTCAAATTATATCCAAGTTACATGTTATTGAGCTGGGTGCACAGCCAGGTATATTGTTATTTCATTCACATTATTCATTTGGCAGCACGGGTGAACAAATTTGTACTGTGATTTTATATTCACATTATTCATTGGGCAACATGGGTGAACAAATTCGTCCTGTGATTATATATTCATTTCTTATCATGAGATTCCGTATTGAATACTCATTGTTCTTAATTATTTTTGAAGGATGAGTCATTGTCTTTTGACCTTTTCCATTACATGAAAACGACAAGAAGTTTTATTCCACTGTGGGTCAACTACATGGATTGTTGTTGGAAATCAGCCCATTATTACCTATCCCATGATTCTAGCTCCATCACATCCCCTGATTCTAGTTGTACTAGTTTAGGAAAGATAAAGGATTGACTGTAATCAATCCTTTATTTCTCTTCATTTTGTAGTCCCTTTAATCTTGCCTCTGACAGCTCTCTTGGAGCTTATATAAGTATAATCCTTTTCTCTGAATAATCACAATAAACAGAGAGTGTTTTATGTCTCTGAATAATAATTGTAGTTCATTGTTCAACCCATTATGCTCTATGAACAACCAACTCTTTAGATATGTCATTTACCAATAGATTATTCTTGTGGATGTTAACTTTCCAAATCTGTTGGCAGGGAAGCCATCATTTACAAAGAAACAGGCAGATCTTTTCTTCCCCCCGGATTTTACTGATGACTTTCCAGTTGCCATGCAGGTATGGGAATTGCTGAATGTTGTTGGTCATTTCATTAATAATGCATTTATTTGATCTCTAATATATATATATTGGCAGATATCCCACAAGTACAGTTTGATTTTCGTGATCACCAAGCTTGGCCTACTTTTTGTATATGACTTAGAGACAGCTACTGCAGTATATAGGAACAGAATTAGCCCAGATCCTATTTTTTTGACTGCAGAAGCTTCATCAGTGGGAGGTTTTTATGCTGTCAACAGGAGAGGCCAGGTGTTATTGGCTACTGTTAATGAACAAACCATCGTGAATTTTGTCAGTGGTCAAGTATGTTTTGTACCTTCTCACTACTTATGTGGCATGTGAGAAATGAATATTGTTCTAACCTTTTTTTCTGGTGATTATCACAGCTAAACAATTTGGAGCTGGCAGTCAACCTTGCCAAAAGAGGAAATCTTCCTGGGGCTGAGAAGCTGGTATGCCTGTTTTTATACAGAATGTTATGATATCTCTTCATCAGGATGTTGTTTGGGAAATCCAAAAAAAAAAAAAAAAACCTCAGATTTAGCATCTTTTAATCTCTTGAAGTTTTATATAGTTGCTAAATGCTAACTTTTTGTGAAGCTTTGTTGGAATTGCAACTGAGTATTAGAAGGTTGAAGCCAATCTTTCTTTCTTTTTCTTCTTTTTGTGGAATTCCTTAGTTCATGTTATTTCACGGGTTTTCAACAGTAGGGTCAAAGTTTCTGCCCTCTCTGCTATTGATAGTACTGTATTTCAGCTGTTTATACTTGGGTAAATGTCGCATATTTGTGAGAGATAGATGCCTGGGATAGTGACCTTGGGTGTTGTATGCTGTAAATTTGTTGCTTCTTTTGGCATTTTCTCTCTTTCATCTTTAACTATAATTTGTATGGACCTCTATGATGTAGCGTAGCTCTTTTATGCATGGGCACAATGACTTATCTTGTTGGCATATTACAGGTTGTGGAACGTTTTCATGAACTCTTTGCCCAAACAAAGTATAAAGAAGCAGCTGAGCTTGCTGCTGAATCTCCACAAGGAATTCTTCGTACACCTGACACGGTTGCCAAATTTCAGGTTTCTTACCTTCCTTTTATTTTCAAATTGTTGTGTTTTTAGCTACTGACATCAAGTGTCTGTTTGCTTTATTTTGAAGTTTTGTCCAGTTAGTTGACATGTAGTTTGTAGGCAAAATAAATATCACTGTTAGATTTAGTCCTGTTATCTTTAACATTTAACCTCTCCTATATCATCAGACGAAAGAAAAAGTTAGTCTTATTAAACATTTTCTTTTATTATTAGATAAGAAGTAAGGAAGATTGTCCTTAGGTTCTTTCTGCAATGAAGATTTAACTTGACAGTTGTAGTTGCTTGTTGAGGGGGAATGAAAGATTTGAACTTTCTGCATTTTTGGTAGTGTCCTTTCTTGCTCAGAGGCTGTAATTGTAGAAGTTTTGCAATTTGTGGCAGAGTGTTCCCGTGCAAGCCGGACAAACTCCTCCACTCTTGCAGTATTTTGGAACACTGTTAACGAGAGGAAAATTGAATGCTTTTGAGTCCTTGGAATTGTCACGGCTTGTTGTGAACCAGAACAAGAAAAATCTGTTGGAGAACTGGCTGGCTGAGGACAAGCTGGAATGCAGTGAGGAGCTTGGCGATCTTGTTAAGGTTGGGTTGCATCTTAAGTTTTGTTGTTAGTGAAATGATTCCATTTCAATGTTATATATACTTTTTATACTCCTTTTTTCCTAGTGGTATACTTCTAATCAAATTTACCTAATGTGAAATGGTTTATGTTTTTAATTGATGAATATTCTCCATTGTAGACAGTAGACAATGATCTTGCTTTGAAAATATATATCAAAGCCAGAGCTACTCCAAAAGTCGTCGCTGCTTTTGCTGAGAGAAGGGAGTTTGACAAAATCCTGATATACTCAAAGCAGGTATTGGATCAGTTTTTGTATTGAGAATAAGTGTGGTTTGTATGCTCATATTTTCCTGTTCATTTTTAATTTCTTTATTGTTGCAATAGCTGGTGAAGTAGTTTGCATAGCTATTGTAGTTGTTGCTCTTCTCCCCTCTCCTTCCGTTTTATTTTAAGTGATTGGGTTTCGATGTTTCCTTGTTGCTATAGGTTGGGTACACACCTGATTACCTCTTCCTTTTGCAAACAATTCTCCGTACAGATCCTCAGGTATGTGAAATCTTTTCTGTGCATATTGTGTGATCATTTTATCTGACCTACTTTCTTTGTATCTTTTTCATTTACTGCCATCCTGTTGGATATTTTGTTTCCAATTGTATTTAAAAAAAACAGCACAGTAAGTTGGTGATATCAGCTGAAAATTTTCCGGACAAACAAACTCCTGGAATTGACTTCTTCAAATTGATTTTTCAGGGTGCCGTTAATTTTGCATTAATGATGTCTCAAATGGAGGGAGGTTGTCCGGTTGATTACAACACCATAACTGATCTGTTTCTACAGGTGCGTTATCTATGCAACTACATTAATTAAGCTGCTGCAGTGGACTGGGATCATGAATTCAGTGATTTAGCTATCCCATGATCATTGCTTTTTTTATTCAATGTTCTTCTAAATGTCAGCATGCCTACTATGCTGGTTCGTACTGTCCAGCCATACTTTCAGCAATGGATTGCTTGATAGTCCACTTATGATTTCCCCGCTTCCTTTTGGCATTACTCAGAGGAACTTAATCCGTGAGGCGACAGCTTTTCTCTTAGATGTTCTGAAGCCAAATCTACCAGAACATGGGTACCTCCAAACAAAGGTTCTGATCCACTTGACCCTTTTGTTATGGACCTTTGTACTTGATCTCTTTCTTTGTATTGATATAACAATTTTTTTTGTTTCTTCTATTTTTCAGGTGTTGGAGATAAATTTGGTAACCTTCCCCAATGTAGCTGATGCAATCCTGGCAAATGGCATGTTCAGCCATTATGATTGCCCTCGTATAGCCCAACTAAGTGAAAAAGCTGGTCTTTATGTGCGAGCTTTGCAAGTAATGCCATTTTAAATTTGTTTAATTGTTTCTCTATCACTTGCTTTGAAGTGAAAGTCAACCCCTTCATTGAATGCTTTACTTCTCTGCAGCATTACACGGAGCTGCCAGATATAAAACGAGTTATTGTTAACACACATGCAATAGACCCACAGGTTTATATGCTGCTTCATACCTGAGTTGTATCTTATTTTACATCTTGGGAGTTTCTAAAATACATACACATTTTCTCATTCTTACAGTCACTGGTAGAATTTTTTGGTACTCTTTCACGAGAATGGGCTTTGGAGTGCATGAAAGACCTTTTACTGGTCAATCTCAGAGGAAACCTTCAGATAATTGTGCAGGTACGGATGTATCATTGTCTTCTTAGGCATAAAGGCGGACCCCAGTGCCAAGCGGACCCCATTTATGTCTTCTTAGACATAAATGATATTAATTATTTCATAACTAAATCTTACGTATGCCCATCCAGGTTGCAAAAGAATATTGTGAACAATTCGGTATTGATGCTTGCATAAAGCTTTTTGAGCAGTTTAAGTCATATGAAGGACTTTACTTTTTTCTTGGATCATATTTGAGCTCCAGGTACAAGAACTACTTTTTTCTGGTTTGTTAATGTATGTTTGAACTGAGGATAATGGAGGAAGAAGGAAGGGGATTATTGATTAAGACATTTTTCTTTTATTTTTTGATTCAATCAAACTGTTCTTCCTTCTTTTTTCATTCATTTTCTTCAGTTTAAACATGCACTGAAAAATAGAAGTTAGATTTAAATCTACATCAATGAGAATGTCTAAATTAAATTTTTTCTTTCGTTTCCTCCATTCTCCTCAATGAAAACATAGCCTTGGTGATACCATCTATGATGTAGATATTATTCAATATATGTCGGCTAATATATGCTTCTCTGAATAATTTTGAGCAGTGAGGATCCTGACATTCACTTTAAGTACATTGAAGCTGCTGCTAAGACTGGACAGATTAAAGAGGTCGAGCGTGTAACTAGAGAATCAAATTTCTATGATCCTGAGAAAGCAAAGAACTTCCTTATGGAAGCTAAGCTTCCAGATGCACGACCTTTAATAAATGTTTGTGATCGTTTTGGGTTTGTCCCAGATCTAACGCACTATCTATACACAAACAACATGCTTCGTTACATTGAAGGATATGTTCAGAAGGTATTGCAGTTTTGTTTCTATTCTAGTAGCTTTGCTCATGCTGGGTAGCTCAAGTGCTATCTACTTCTGCTTTCTCTTCCTTCCTAAGAACTGGCTTGATCTTTCTATAGGTGAACCCAGGAAATGCTCCTTTAGTTGTTGGGCAGCTGTTAGATGATGAGTGCCCAGAAGATTTTATTAAAGGATTGATTCTTTCTGTTCGCTCTTTACTGCCAGTGGAGCCCCTTGTGGAGGAATGTGAGAAGAGGTGGTGCCTTTCTTCTATTCCTACATATTGCTGTGTATTCATGTTTCTGATTTTCATCTTGTGGTCATTTGGTATACAGAAATCGACTTCGTTTGCTCACACAATTCTTGGAACATCTTGTGAGCGAGGGAAGCCAGGACGTACATGTTCACAATGCACTGGGTAAAATTATCATTGATAGCAACAACAATCCAGAACATTTTCTTACTACCAACCCCTACTATGATTCTCGAGTTGTGGGCAAGTATTGTGAGAAGCGAGATCCCACATTGGCTGTTGTAGCCTACCGACGAGGGCAATGTGATGATGAACTTATCAGTGTCACAAATAAAAATTCTTTGTTCAAACTACAAGCAAGGTTTGTGGTCTATACATGATATGTCCTATATCTAATAATTTTTCTCTGCTTATCTGCTTGACTTGTATTATGATGAACAGATATGTGGTTGAGAGGATGGACGCTGATCTTTGGGAGAAAGTTCTCAACCCAGACAATGCATACAGAAGGCAACTTATTGATCAGGTTGTATCTACTGCTTTGCCTGAAAGCAAGAGCCCTGAACAAGTTTCTGCAGCTGTTAAGGCATTCATGACTGCTGATTTGCCTCATGAATTGATTGAACTTCTTGAGAAGATTGTGCTTCAGAATTCTGCATTCAGTGGGAACTTTAATTTGCAGAATCTGCTTATTTTGACAGCCATAAAAGCTGATCCATCCAGAGTTATGGACTACATTAATAGACTAGATAATTTTGACGGACCTGCGGTTGGAGAAATGGCCGTAGAAGCTCAGCTATATGAAGAGGCATTTGCAATTTTCAAGAAGTTCAACTTGAATGTTCAAGCAGTCAATGTCTTATTAGATAATATTCAAAGCATTGACAGAGCTGTAGAGTTTGCTTTCCGAGTCGAAGAAGATGCTGTTTGGAGCCAGGTGGCCAAGGCACAACTTAGGGAAGGCTTAGTTAGTGATGCAATTGAGTCATTTGTTCGAGCAGATGATGCTACACAATTTTTAGAGGTTATCCGTGCGGCTGAAGATGCCAATGTTTACCATGATTTAGTGAGGTACTTGCTGATGGTAAGGCAAAAAGCAAAAGAACCCAAGGTGGACAGTGAGCTCATTTATGCATATGCAAAGATTGATAGGCTCAGTGACATTGAGGAGTTCATTCTTATGCCAAATGTGGCTAATCTTCAAAATGTTGGTGACCGTTTGTATGACGAGGCACTTTATGAGGCTGCAAAAATCATATTTGCTTTTATATCCAACTGGGCCAAGCTGGCGGTCACACTTGTGAAGTTAAAACAGTTCCAAGGAGCTGTTGATGCTGCAAGGAAAGCAAACAGTTCTAAAACATGGAAGGAAGTTTGCTTTGCCTGTGTTGATGCAGAGGAGTTTCGTTTGGCTCAGATTTGTGGGCTCAACATTATTATTCAGGTTAAAAGCTTATACATTTTTCCAATTTGTTTTGTGTGAACTATGATATTTCTTTTCAGTATGATAGGGAAGTTTATTGAGTTGGGCTTTTATCTGATTTTTTTTCGTGTTTTTTTAAATAGACCCATTTAAGCCTTCCTAGGATTCTGAAAAAATGGTGAATAACATATTCCTAAAAGTGTGCCATGAATGACTAATGACTAGAGATTTTTCATGCTAATCTTTGTAGAAGAGTTGCACATTGGTCTCCAGTTGGTGTTCTTATATTCTCACATTCTTATTGTCTCTTCTCAAATTTTTTAGGTTGATGACTTGGAAGAGGTCAGTGAATATTACCAAAATAGAGGATGCTTCAATGAGCTGATCTCTCTCGTGGAGAGTGGTTTAGGATTAGAACGGGCACATATGGGTATCTTCACTGAGTTAGGTGTTCTATATGCTAGATATCGTCCTGAGAAGCTTATGGAGCATATCAAACTATTTTCAACTCGCCTCAATATTCCTAAACTCATTAGAGCTTGTGATGAACAACAGCATTGGAAAGAACTAACATATTTGTACATTCAGTATGATGAATTTGATAATGCTGCAACTACTATCATGAACCATTCTCCAGAAGCATGGGATCACATGCAATTCAAAGATGTTATTGTCAAAGTTGCCAATGTGGAGTTGTATTACAAGGCTGTTCACTTCTACCTTCAAGAGCACCCTGATCTTATCAATGATGTTCTGAATGTGCTTGCACTCCGTGTGGATCATGCACGTGTTGTGGACATCATGCGAAAGGTTGTATTTGTACCAAAAATTACTTCATTAGATCTTAGTCCATAGCTTGCTTCCTATGTTGCTAATTTTTACCCCCTAATGTACTTTCTAGGCTGGTCACCTTTGTCTTGTGAAGCCATACATGGTTGCAGTTCAGAGCAACAATGTCTCTGCTGTTAATGAGGCATTGAATGAAATATATGTTGAGGAGGAAGACTATGACAGATTGCGTGAGTCAATTGATTTGCATGATAACTTTGATCAAATTGGCTTGGGACAGAAGGTGAGCTTTATGTCTACATGGCAACTGTTTTTCAATTTAATTTTTGAAACCTGATAGATTATTATTATCTGAATGCAGATAGAGAAACATGAGCTTCTTGAGATGAGACGTGTTGCTGCTTATATTTACAAGAAGGCTGGCAGGTGGAAGCAGTCCATTGCCTTGTCAAAGAAGGATAACCTATACAAAGATGCCATGGAGACAGCTTCCCAATCTGGTGACCGTGAATTAGCCGAGGAGTTGCTTGTCTATTTCATTGAACAGGTATTAAAATCAATTTATAACATGTATTATTTGCTTCCCTTCATTGTGGGCCCAGAAAGACTGAGAATGGAGGGGCAGGGAAAAAATAAAATGGCAAGGTAGACTTTTACTTGGTTATAGATATCGCCAGTTGAATGTGATTTGTTTGATTATTCGCTATGAAAAGATCCACTGTCATGTTTGCATCTCAGTATTCAATATGAAATATAAAAAGTAGAAAGTTTTACTGTTTACATGCCATAAACAATATGGCCTATCTCAGGATTTGTGGAATACCTACTATTCTTCGTCCTCCATAGCATGTAGAATTTCAAATCATGCGTAGAAATTCATTTTCCCCATCTTTCTGTATCAGGCTTACATATAGGGTCTCCTTCCCCTGAGCCCGCATTGTGCGGGAGCCGCTTGACACTGGGGTCCGCCTTTTTTATTTTTTTCTCTATCAGGCTTACAGGAACAATTTAATTTTGGATGTTTCATCCTTGATGTATCCCTTAATTTTTTAAGGATTCATGACATCCTTCTACATAAGTTGTTGGTGTTTCAAGTTTTTTTTTTATAAATCAATGTACATTAAACTTGCATAATACTGATTATTCGAATTTCTCTTTTCATATGGTTATGTAGGGAAAGAAGGAATGCTTTGCTTCATGCCTCTTTGTTTGTTATGATTTAATCCGGGCAGACATTGCACTTGAACTTGCCTGGATGAACAACATGGTTGACTTTGCCTTCCCCTATCTCTTGCAGGTCTGTATTTTATTTTGGTTTCTTATCACGTTATTTAGTTTACAAGTATGTTCTTTTGCAAGAAATCTGTGATACTTGGTATTCATCCTTCACAAAAGAACATGATGCTTTCACACTTAGCTCCTCTCCCTGTCAGGTCCCCAAAATGCATGCTCCTAATTGTGCCCATTTTCACTTGAGTGAACTTGAGTTTTTCCTTGAAATCTGCTGAATTTATGGGTTAACAGTCTTGAACCATGGATCCAAACTATCTTAGGTGGAATGGATGACAAGGATAGAATTGTGTCTCTGATACATGTTGGTAGATAATAGACGGTGTTTATTTAAATGAGAGATGCTTGACGTGCAAGTTGCTTGGATTTTTATGCTTTACCGGTGGTGTGGTCTTGTATTTACTTGTCCGAGCAATTCTATGTTAACTAGCAGATGGACTTTCTTGTCAGCTTTATCTCTATCCATACCTTATATTTTCTCCGTACTTTTTAAACTTCTGTTTTAGTTTATCCGTGAGTACACTGGCAAAGTTGATGAACTGGTGAAGGACAAAATTGAGGCACAGAATGAAGTGAAGGCTAAAGAGAAGGAGGAGAAGGAAGTTATTGCACAACAGGTAATTAGTTCAGTGGCTTTGGTTATTGCCTGGTGCCTCACCATAGCTTAATGTTTGCTGTGTATTGTATTGCTGACTACTTCGGGAATTTATTTCAGCATATTGAATCATCATGATTGCTCTTTGTTGATAATTTTTATAGCCTTAGGTTATTCCTTCTAAACGGATTGAACCATTCATTTTATTTGATTGTGCGTGATGTGTTTGCCGTGGCAGAACATGTATGCCCAATTGTTGCCTCTTGCCTTGCCTGCGCCACCAATGCCCGGGATGGGAGGAGGCTTTGCTCCTCCCCCTCCAATGGGTGGGCTAGGGATGCCTCCAATGCCTCCTTTCGGCATGCCACCCATGGGGAGCAGCTACTGACATCCAAGCTACTGTTGAAGCTTTAGCTATTCGCTCATTTCATGCGGGAATTTCTCTGCTTGGGAGTTTTGCATAGATTTCTTCTGGGATTTTGATGCACCATTTTTTCCTTGCTTCTGATGGAGGTGGAGGTTCAAGTTAAAAATAATTTCGAGTTTTTTTCTCAGGAGTTTGTGTCATAGGGTGGGTCTGGCTTATAATGTATTTTTTTATTTTTTATTATAACGATGGTTTATAATGTATTTTTTTCGGCTGCTGGTATGAGCTAGCCGATGATTTGCTGTAATATTTGTACCATTTTTCTTGTATTCAATGAATTAGTCACCAGTATATAGCGACTTCAGCGGCCAACATGAAATGTCTGTCATGGCCTGGTTTGTTCCGCGCTTTTTTGTTATATCAGTTACCTGATCAAAACCTGCGGACGTACTGTTTACTGTGTGCCCCTGGATTTGAATACAATGGGCTATCGTGACTCGAGCATTTGATCTCACTGAGCTCTGGTCTGACGTACATTACTGGTCCTAACAATATTTCTGTTCATGTTATCGGGGGTTCCGTCCAAAAAACTCATCAAACATGCGTTGCCATTGGAACGGAAGGGTTGCGATATTTTAGCTCGTTGGACTAGTATTTATTACTATCACTCTCCAGTGTCGAATGCCAGTTACAGTGAACTACCTTATGACCTTATCGATAATGTAAATGTGTATTAAAAGTTGCTTACTGGTAGTTTGATTTCTTGAATTAGTTTCAAATTACAATAATTATTTGACAGTTTTTAGTAAACAGTTTGTCTAACAGAAATTAGATAAGAGATTTACTCTAATTAGTAATCCCCACTTTTTGACGAGGATTGTCGGGTATTTATTAAATAAAGATTACTTTGATGACTTGAGTATTTTATATTGGCGGTATGAAGGTGTAGCGCCCCGTATCCATTGAGGTGGCCCCGTGAATTAGAAAGACAAAAAATACAAGGGTAAAACAAGCATAATTTTTTTTTCCAATAATCGATTAAATGTTTAGTTGAGTTTGAATCAAACTGTGACCCAATACATTATTTAATCCTACAATAAATTCAAATCTTAATATTGAACGTTTCAAAAAGTTGAAAAAAATAAGTTTTCCTTATTTCCAGTCATTCACAACTTCAAATATATCGATATATATGTACTGACCCCGTATCCATCGAGGCGGCCGCGTGAAATTAAAAAGACAAAAAATGCAAGGGTTGAAAAAAAAATAGTTAAACTTGTTTCCAGTCATTAACAACTCGAAATATATCGATATATATGTACTAACCCCGTATCCGATGAGGTGACCCCGTGAAATTAAAGACAACAAATACAACGGGAAAACAAGCATAAATTTTTTCCGATAATCGAAACGTTGATTAAATGTTTAGTTGAATCTGAATCAAACTGTAACCCAATATATTATTTACTCCAACGATCAATTCAAATCTTAATATTGAACGTTTCAAAAAGTTGAAAAAAACACGTTTAACCTTTTTCCAGTCATTCACAACTCTAAGGGTCTGTTTGACAGGAGAGAAATGGAGGGGAAGGAAAATTTTCAAAGTTAAATTTTAAAAAATTGAAAAAATAGGTTTTTAAAATTTTAATAAAATTAAGATATAAAATAAAAAAATAAAACAAATTAACTGAAAACTTTCAACCGCACTTCTTCAATTTTTTTAAATCAAAATCCTAAAAATTTTATCTCCCTTTCCTTCCTTCCCGTCCAAATCCCTCGTACCAAACACAGCCCATAAATATCGATATATATGTACTGTTACTAAGTAAAGACCAAAAAATGACATTTGATACTGGAAAATATACGGTTTCGTCTCATGTCCCATTCCCTTGCGGTAAAAACTCAGGTGGTAGCATAACCAAACAAGTATATGACAATAGAAACGCCGCCAAGGCAATCCCGAGGCATCACCATCAACCACTCTGTTGATCAATTAAAAAGTCACAAAACCCTATTATCTTATCCAAGGATCTCAAAACCCAACTACATAACCGGGATCACGTCTAGCGTTGTGTTTTCCTTCAAGTAACGTTTAGGATTTTTTCATCCAATCCATCCCCTGACATCTTCCAAGCGGAGCCATGCTGCTTTTTCAATCCCCCAACTTAATTGTATGTTTAGTTGGCGAAGCTTAAAAGTGTTTATATACCTAAATTAAAATAATACCCCTCTCACATGCTTTCCTCATCTATATATTGTATTATAAATAAATCATGAATAAAAAAACTAGGCTCAAATTGCTAATCCATATAAACATTAGGGTTTTTTGTTTCTGATCAACGTTGGTTAGAAGGATTTATCTGATATCGTTAGCGTTGTATAAATTATTAGCCCAAACTATCCATCATTCATCCGATGCAACTGATGTAACACATAATTGGAATGAGAACCTACTGCTCGTATCACACGTTCTCACTACAGCTCAGTCTATTACCACCAAATAATCGCTACGCTATAGAAAATCGGAACAAGAAATACTCAATAACCTCTTAATTGGGAAAAAAACATCTTTCAACTAAGATCCAAATAAATAAGTAAAAGAGAAATCCATTTGAGTTACCAGCAGTTCTAGCACTACTCTCTTCTGGTTACTCCATTTTGACAGCAAACATACGGGAAAAAAAACGAGAGAACACAAAACTACGAGATTTGTTTGAGAAAACTACTTAGATCTCTGCCTCATCTTTCTGCGCTTCCTCTTCAACCGCCTCATACGCTTCTTCTTCCACTGCAAAAACCACAAAAACGATTAATGGCAAGCTGAGAAAAGAAAATAAGAAATCATCAAGCCAAGAACAAAACAAATGTTTTTTATTTAGCTAACCTTGGCTCTCATGATGCACAGAAACGAGCGTCCCTTCCCTTGCTCACCTCAGCGCAAATCGCTCCCAAGGAATGAGAGCTGCGGAGAATAAACTAGGGTTTCACAAGTGAGAGGATTAGGTTTTATAGAGAGGAAACCCTAACGAGCCCACGGCTGGGCCTTATTATGGTCCGCGTTAAAATGGCTTCTTTCTGAGCAAGCCCATTGTCCTTGGATGAAAGTTATAACGTAAGACGTTGGGATATTATTATTATTATTTTTTTAAAAAAGCAAATTGAAAATTACTTTGCTTTGACCCGCGATTATCCAGGAGATATACAAAAATGCTGATTCTCTTTCCCTCACTTTTTTTTCTCATCTTCCCCATCTCTCATTTTTTTTAAGAAGGCAAAAAAAAACTTTATTTTCTTAAAAATTTGGCGTCAACAATGCGAAGAAACCACCTATTAGGAGAGGCAAAAGCCTGTTGCGATGGGTATTCCTGTATTTACTCGGGCCCGAACTCGAGAGCTTGTCAATTGTCATTGCTTCTATTGCCTCTATTGCATCCAGGTCAAAAAAAAAAAAAAAAAGCCTCTATTGCATCAATTAATTATATATTGTCGGTGAGCTGGATATTGAATGATGTCAGCTGGGTATAACATATTAGTCTACGCAATTTTGAGGTCCTAGGGTCATTTATCACAATTCTCTCGTAGTGCAAGAGAAACGAAAAATAATAATAATAATAATAATGCAAGATCCAATAAAAGACGATTACATCTAAGAGGCTGGGTAAGAGCAAACACGCTTTGATCAAACTCTCTGTTGAATTAAACAGGCCAGGCCCAGATGAACAGGCAAGACGAATGTGTTCTAGAACTAAAGGTGAGTGTTTTTTATTTGGAAAATTATAATAAAGTCCAAAGTAAATAAAAATATGAAAAAATAGTCTCAATAGCTTGTTAATGAAGATCATCATGTTGTTAATGAAGAATCCTCATGTTGTCAATAACAACCCCTTAGAACTATTTCTTCATATTTTCATTTGTTTGGGACCTTATTATAATTTTTTCCTTTTTTATTTGGAGTCCTCATCCTAGTTGTCAGCCGGTGGGAGCCTTTTTACAAATCTCGGGATCTCCCACGTCTATGCTTCTTCAAATCCAGTAATCGCTTAGTGCTTGTTTGGAACAGCGGTTGAAAATTTCAATCGTGCTTATGAATTGTAATTCACAGAATACGAAGTAACTTTTACGGTCTACGAGGTAGTTTTTACGGTCTACGAGGTGCTTTTACGGTCTACGAAGTGCTTTCACGGTCTACGAGATAAATATGTGGAGGAGATTTATCTCGATTTACGTGAATCGGGCTTATATAATAAGCCCGATTCAAATAAGCTCAAACAAACAAGCACTTAATGTCTTGTGCGTTGTGCATTTTCATTTTCACATGATCTTGTTATCCACAACATTTGAATTCACTGCATTACTTATAATGCATTAGCAAGTTTAATTCCCCTTAGTCCAACTATTATTGGGAATACTTTTGTTATTCAAAGAGAGCGTTGGTAAAATCATGAAAAAAAAAGGATGAAATGAACACTGATTATCAATTTATTCATTTCTTTACAAGAGTTGACTGCCTGAAATTAACAGTAAAACCACAGGATAAGCTGCAGCCTGCAGAACAAAGGAGCAAGCTCACTCAGACTTACAGAAGTAGCATATGACATTAATAGTCAGTTGCATAGCACAAGCCCATACCTTGAAGATACAGGTGGAGTGGATAAGCCAAGCGTGCCATCCATCCATCCATCCATCCATCCATCCATCCATCATTAATTGATTGCTACAGAATTGTTGATCACAGCAAGCAAGAGCAACCCAACCCCAAATTCAAGAAGCACGTTATCTTACTCTTATCCTGTTATCCATACTGCTACTACTCCACTGCCTTTATCTCCAACACAGTCACTCCCACAGGGCCAAGCTGCAAGAAAGCAACGCCCAGCTTAACATACAAAAGGTGAGGTTGGACGCATGTAGCTTTCCATGTCACGCGACAACCCACCCTTTAACATCAAACAAAGCATTCTCCTAACTCACTAGCCAGTGCATAGCATACATAGATCAGCACTCACCACACAACAGAATCGTCTACTAAGATATCGGGGTCCCTATTTCTACTAACTTTCCACTTCCATTTTGCCCAACGTGACACCAAGCTGGACCATATGTCCCTGTAGGACTCACACGTCCAACCCATAGGCTGACTCAAAACACCAACTTCTTTCAGGACTTTTATCGCACAGGTGGCGTCCCTAACTAGCAGGTCTTTGGAACTCGTGTCTAGCTTAAGAACCGACCAACGAACTCAAATTAAATATTCTCACCAACAACTCCACTTTCCTTATTATCTTTTTGCCACTTGCAATCACCAGCTCAAGTCTAAATTAAAACGAAACTTGGATTTACAATTACTTGTTCCGTGTTCACAGCTCGATTATAAATAGACCCCTAGTTAAAAATCAACACTAGGAATAAAAGAAAGCTACAAGGGAATGTTGATTCGATTGGGTGCTTCTTGAATCAAAATCTTGGGAAAGGAGGAATGAACCTTGAGAGAAGATCTACAGAGAGGACAACTAGAGTGATTGGCAAGCCACCTATCAACACACTCACAATGGAAGCTGTGGTCACAGCTGGGTAAAACCTTCAATTTCTCTCCATCTTTGAACGTGCCGAGGCAAATACAGCACTCTGTTTCCTCTAATTTACAGTTGGCGTCCGAAGTCCTTTGGTGCAAAACTATCGGCAAATTCTTGATCGAAGCGGGGTCGAGGCCCTGTGGCGGAGGAGGAGGCGGCGCGAGGCGCGCTTCGTTGGGATGGTAGGTGGTGGGATGTTGGCCTCGGTACCTCCAGATCCAGCGAGCATAAAGGAAGAGAAGAGTCACAATAAGGATAATGGAGAACAGCACGACCACAAAGAAAAATGTTCGGCCTCGGATTTCGAGATTCCGGTCATCCAGTTCCGTGTAGTGCCAAGTAAAACCCTGGGAATCTTGGCTTGTCATCGTGGTTCTAGGCTATAACGGCGGACAGCTGCGACGTCGGCGGCGATAGCTGACTTGGGGCATAAAGGCGCTCCAGAGGATACAGTGTGAACCCCCCCCCCCTGGGAACACTCTGACTTCTCACTGATTTGATGACTTGCTAGAAACTATGGGCGAACGTGCGATTTATAGCTACGAGTAGCTCCGTTTGGTTTGGTATAATGTTATTATTTGGATTTTTATAGCCTAAAAATTAAAGAATACACTAGTTTAAATGTTTCATAATGCAAAAGTGCAGAGTCCGGAGAAAAAAAATGTAAGGCAGAGGCAGAGAGAGCAATGAAAATAAGCTATTGAATTAACTGATTATCATTGGCAAAAAAGAAAAGAAAAGAAAAGAAAAGAGAATTAACTGATTATCATTTGGGGAAGTGCACTTTATATATAATCTTTCATCACGCCGAGTATTTCAGTTGGATCTAAATTTGATGTGTCTTACTTATTTTATTGCTGTTTAATATGCCGAATATATTTTAGTTTTAGATTTTTTATATTTAACTTATAATATGAAAATTACATATTTATAAATATAATAAAAATTGTTAAATTTGACAGTAAAAATAGTGTATATGAGGGAGGAAATTAAAGACACAAAAAAAATCAATAAAAGGCTTATACAGTTAGTAGATAAGTGGATCTTTTAAATATGACGGCTTGAGTTCAAATCAAGTGGGATACATAAAAAAATTAGGTTTTATTAAGAAAGGTAAAACTCATTTTACTAATCTTTACGTTTTAAGAAAATTAGTCTCTAACAATAATACAGTGGGCTCCTGACATGACCTGACAGTTGTCTTTGCATAGCAGCATAGATTTCGAGGCTGTTTGGGAATCCAAATCAATAGGAGGGAAAAGAAAAACTCATTTAATAGATTTATTTAAGAATACTTTAACAATCGCTTAAAAAAATTATTTTTCTTATAAACTCATTTTTTTTAAAAATTTATTGAAGTAATTTTTAACTTTTTTTCACTTGATTTAAAAAAAAAGTCATTTTTCTAACTATAATCCAAACACAAATCACCTTTATAATATAATTTTTTTTTAATTTAAAAAAAAATTACTTATCCATCCCTAATCCAGCGACTTGTTACACAAGAGATCCAAGTGCCTGATACGACCCTGTATACCGTCATTACAGCAAATGTCTTCCCCATCATGCGCTGGCCCAAAATTACTCTGTGTTTCCATAACACGTCTTCCTTGAACTTTTAACAACAATAATCGAATCCTGCATATCACATAAATTGATTCGACTTTCGTGTGCATGTAAAAAGCGGAACGAAAATTTGGAAAACAAACATACCCTAAATATGATTAATTGATTACACATTGAGATTTAGGATGTGTTTGGTATAAGGGGAGGGAAGAGAAAGTGAATGAGAGGAAAAAGATTTTGAGCTGGATTTATAAAAATGAGTGAATTGGAGTTAAAAAAATTTAATTAAATTTTCTTATTCTTTTATCTTACATCTTTTCTTTATTAAAAGAGTTAATGTATTAAAATAACCTTCGATTTTTATTAAGAGTGCTATAGTAACTCTAAACTATTTTTTGAAGTAAAAACAATCATAAACTTTTAAAATTGAGGTAAAACTATTAAACCCAACTAATTTCCATCTATTACAGTGGGAAAAATTTATCTTTTGATTCTTAAAAGTTTTGATTCACTTATAACTCAGTCTCTGGAGTTTGACTTGGTATAACTCAGTCTCTGAACTTTTAACTCAGTTCCTGATGTTTAAAAGTCATTCTATATGGCAAAAAAATGTTAAAAATACTTATTAAAAATTGTTTAGGTCGATTTTATATAATTAAAAAATCTCGATGGACATCCGCGGCATTCATGACAGATCATTTAGAAGCTCATTTCAAGCATAAAGTGAGATCAATTTTCTTATATCAAAGGCCTTCAAAATTATAGGCATCATATAAAGGATGTGTAGTTCCATTTATTATTAAAAGAAGAGATTGTGTGTGGATGCTGCGGATGCCCCCAGCAATTGTTTTTAGAAAATAGAGGAGAGGGATGTGAGTTGATGGGATGAGGAGACTGTTTTTTTTTTTAAATTTATGTAAAATCGACCTAAATAAGTTTTAACAGTATTTTAATATTTTTTGTCATATAAGATGACTTAAAAACATTAAAGATTGAGTTGCGAGTGAGTTCAGAGTTTGAGGGACTGAGTTATACCGAATCAAACTCTAAAAACAGAGTTACAAGTGAGTCAAAATTTTAAGGGATAAAAGATTAATTTTTCCCATTGTAATATATGGAAATTAGTTGTATTTAACGGTTTTATCCCAATTTTTAAAGTATATAGTTACTTTTGCTCTAAAAAATAGTTTATGGTTACTGTTATACTTTTAATAAAGGTTGAAGGTTATTTTAGTACATTAACCTTTATTAAAATTTTATAACCACACTTTTCTATTGTTTTTTAAAAACTCATTTATAAAAGTTTTTCCTTCTTTACCCTCTAAATTCTTCATGCCAAACAGGCCTTTAGTAAGAGGGGATTAGATATTTAGATTCCAGAGCGTTTAAGATATTTTTCAAGGAGGAGATATTATAGATCAGACCCAATAATTAAGCGCACATCGGTTGGTCGTCCTCACCCAAGCAAGACAAGTGGATAATCATAGATAATGGTAGCCTCCTCAGTTACGGGTCAATCAATTTACGTGTCCCACTCTCGCAGATGTACATGGTTGCATCGAGACTCTGGACTGTACAACTTGTGTAGTTACCTGCCCCAATTTCCAAGTTCACCACATATGATATTTATGTTTTGCTGTTGTTATCAACATGCTTCTGCGAACACCCGCCAGGAGTATGACATAATTCAGTATTGTAAAATAGATTTTTTAGACTGTGATATTTAGACCTATTATAGGAGATAAGGTTTAAAAAATATGACCGGTGTCAGTTTTATAATTATTATAAATTTCTAAGACTCTTATTTAGACCTGATCTCCAAACAACCAGTCTAAAAAAGAAAACAATAACTAAAAAAATTATATTTGTAGTATATGTTTTAAACCGGTTATCTATATAAGAGGTTTAAATATATGTTCTACAGTAAAAAAATAAAATATATATTATTTTTTAGACTTAATCTTTAGTACAACCGTGTAAAAAAATGAATTTTTTAGACCTAACATTCAAAATAACCGGTCCCAAAATCAATCGCTCTTAAGCCCTCTCTTTGTTGTCGCATGATTTGCCGTGAGCTTCTTCTTGCTCCACCCTCGCACCTTGCTCTTCAATCTCCGTCCCATGTTGCTCCTCAGTCGTCGTCACATGTCTCCGTTGGCTCGCTTTGGTTACGCAGTTGACATAAAAATTTTGATACTTAGAACTCATTTTCAAAACACTCGTTCTATTAGAACTCCAATCCCTAATCAGTCATCGGATAACTCGAATCCCTAAAAATTCAATCAATTTCTTCTACTGCGACCTAGCTCTCTGATATTCACATCTTCATTGTCGCAGTGACCTCGCTTGTTCTAATCTTTGCCGCCGCGTCCTTCCTTGTTCACATTTGTTTTGGGAGACTAAGCCACACTACGGCTTATTAGCCATGAACAGCTGTTGCTTTGAAGGTAACAAATTTATGATTCAACCTATATCATTCAATTGTTTCCGATCAAATGCTTTTCCCTCATTTTACAAACTACAATTTTTGCTCTAAATGGACGAATTTGGTGCGTTGATTATGTTCGGTGTTCATGCTAAGGTAGGACCAGTTTTGAGAGATTTGTGTGCTCATAGAAGCACTCTGATTAAGGTCCTCACTGACGGTATTCCCTTCTTTATGTATTTAATTTCCCTGCCGGTTAGTTCTTCCATCCTTTTCAACTTCATTTCATTTCCCTCTCAGTTTCAATAGTGATATGCTTATCTTCAACAGATTTTGATGAGTTCTTTGACTAGTGTGATCCAGAAGGTGAGTTTTCGAACACCCTATTCTGTATTACCAATTCCGCTCACTTAGCATTTTGTGATAAATTATATTCAGGCAAGAAAGAAATAAATTATATTACAGGATCTTTGTGAACACTTGTATCCATTTTTTTTCTTATGTTGAAACTGTCTTTACTCAACTATTATTTTGATGTGTATTAACAAGCAGAGTTAAGCAATCTCTAAAAGATGGGTTTTAGCATATTGTCTTTAAGGATAACTATGACACTAGAATTGGAGACCATTATTCATTGAGGCAGATATGTGATCCAATTTATAATTTAGAGGTGTGCAAACTTCCACTTTCCTTGGATTTAGTATATTACTATATTGTGCAATTTGTACTAATTGAGTTTGTTATTTTAGCCTGATATGTAACTCTCATATGAAAAATCTGAAATAGTTCTCCTCTTTGAGATATCTGTAGAAAAACAAAATACAACATTTTTAAATTTGTTTTCCAAGCTCCCTGGTTTATCTATCATCAAAAGAATATTTCTCTTTGCAAAATCTACGTGATGTTATTTGCAAGAGATTGCTGGTATATAAGGAAGTTTTATGTAATTATTAACTGTTAGTAAACCCTATCAAGGACTATGGAATTTATGAATAGAGAATTGTTCTAAGTTAAAAATACAAATTCAGTTTACACGTTTGAGTAAAATTTGCATAAAAGTTCAGTAATGAGAATATACTAATGCAAGCTCCATTGAAGTGATTTATTACAATCTATCTTCACAAGTCATTTTGTTTTTCTTGAGATATACCAAAGCATCAATGACTATTGTGATATGAATTTTGAAGTAATAAAAAATGGTAACTTGTTTCTTGATCGTGAAAATTCTCAAATCATTTGATCTTCTTTAAGATTATACTTAGATTTTGCTTTCTATGACTCAAAATTAAGGCTTTGCTCCATATTATAAATTTGGTAATTTTTTACTTGTCTGTTTCATAGTGTTCTTAACAGTTTTTGGATCATCCAAGGAATGATGTTTGTGCCAAATATCTCAACTAGACGTGCATCTGTTCTATAAACTGCTTGTGAAGCTTCATTTGGAAATTTCTATACTGTTAATGCCTTATCAAGTATTGATGGTTAGTTTACATAGAAGCTTAGCACTATTAATATAATTCATGTTTCTATTATTTGCAGAAAAACTATATGACAACATTTCGAATTTTAGTGTTGCAAATGCCTCAAGACCTACAGGAATTAGGAGCACTATCAATATGTTGTGTTTATAAATTATTTTTATAGACTAGTAAGTATTTTAATTTAAACCAATTGTCAAGTTTATGTCCATGTCATTATGACCTTGTAAATTTTGTTTTGCAAGTTCAGTTGCATAATATCTTAAATTGCATTATGATAGTTGGCGGAAATTATTAGCCATTCAACACCAAGGACCTAGAGCTATTGGAATTTTTTGTCAGTTGGTTTTAAGAAGGAAGAAGAGAACAACTATTTGGAGTATGTATCCAATTGAAATTTCAAGGCCCTAGTGTGTTTCTAAATGATTTCTTTTAGGGTTATTGAAACATTAGTCACAAGCATATTATGAAGTTTTTCTTGAATTTAGTTTTTCTTTCTTCGGAGCAAGACTATGGATGACATGAATTATATCTTCATTTGTATAGCTGTACATATAGTTGTATATTTCTTACAAAGTCAGAGAAACTTTTACTTTCTTGTTGTTTTATTTGTTTTTTTAGGAATAAGGTAGTTCTTATACCTCATTCGGAATTTATGTAATGATAAAAATTATAAAGCATTTTTTTTGTATTGGAGCTTATTTTTAAAAATAATCTCCAATACAAAAAAAAGGCCCTATTAATTTTTTAAAAAAATATTACTTTTTAGACTAGTTCTAATTACAGCTGGTCTAAAAAGTTCACTTTTTAGACATGATATAAAGTCACATAAGGTCTAAAAATTCACACTTTTCAAACCTCATCTTTGGGAGTACAACCGGTCTAAAAAGTATCAGACATTTTAGATCGGTTATATCTAGACCTACTCCAAAATCGATCTAAAAAATGATTTTCATCAGATTAAAAAATAAATTTTACATTAATGATTGTAGACATATATCAAGGTCGAAGACGTTAATATTCCAAACGGAACACGTCCATGAATGACTTTTGCTGAACCCGTTGATGCCCAAAATGATATATAATGATTTTGACTCAATCAATTCTCATCCTGTTTTTTTAATACACTATTTTTTTTTGCCATCTTAATATACCAAGACTATTGTATTTTGTAGGTGTGGACTAGTTTAAATACGTTGATGCTCAAGTGACATGTGCAAAGGATGGAGGTCTCGGATCCTTTAAAGTTAAGGTAATATGTTACGGGCTCGAAACTCCCTTCCTTATACCTTGCCGGCTTTAGCGTGATCATCTTTTTAATCTTAGCTAAGTCAACTGAACCCTCAAGTCGTAGGTAAAAAAGTTAAAACACAAGAGCACAAATAAGAGAATTCTTGAATAAGAGAACTTGGGAACTTTACTACTTTGTTTGATGGGTACAAATGAGGGGTGATGAGGTATTTATAGGCCTCCTCCTTATTTCATAACTTTCTCACCTCCTTAATAGACGGTGGAGATTAATTCAATCCAATGATTCACATTCGTTCTCCATAATATTTTATAAGAATATCTACAAATAATATTTAGATATTTATAAGAAGAAATCTAGAATATACAAGGGAGAGATATCCTTAGAATGTTTTAGAATTATCTAGCATTCCCCATATTATTCTAGATATATCCAGTTTGCTCTAATCTTTTCTTAAGTACTTCGTGTTGTCTAAAATACTCTGGAATTCTTTAGATTGTTCCGAAGCCTTACAGAAGCATTCCATGAATTCCTACCCTTTGTGGGTTGTAACAGATAGGTACCAATGACTGAAAGTGATGGAGATATTAAACCAACATGTATGTGCCGAGCCCCATAATATCCATACAACACATCCCCACTTTTCATATAAATGACTTGGCTGTTCTTAAAATTCAAATAACGACCCTCACCTTCGATTGTAAGTTCGAATTAATTTCCACAAAGTCAAGTGTCCAAAATCCTATCAGGTAATTTTTTTTAAAGAACAAATTTAAACTAGATAGCTGCAATCTGGATAATAAGATTATTTGTGATTTAAGCTAATCAATTAATATTGCATGTAGGATTGAAGTGCCTCCCTTACCGCATTTATCCCCAAAAAGAGAAAAAGGTAATTTTTTTTGAGTTTGGGGGGGGGGAGCGACGCACATCTACTAAATTTTAAGGAGTCAAGATTAATTCATAGCAACATCAACCTTCAGCTTTAGATATTTAAGAGATGAACAGGGGGTGAGCAGTCAAGGTCGTTGATGGTCCATTTTCACACTACCTTGAGAAAGCTACATGCGACGGTCTCTTAAAAGAAGAAAGGAACTCTTTGTTAGATGGTTTTATGTCTATATTCGGAAGAAAGTCCTCAACTGAATTGTGGGGTTATTTAGTGGGGATGAAAAGAGCCTATGATCCAGGTGCCATAAACATAATTTTGAGAAGTTACTCTACTGTAAAGTAGTGCACTTGATTCTTAATGAAGTTCCTGTAACTCATGGAGATTGAGGAGTGATTTATAAAATTTAAGGAACGATACAACACTCTGGTGAAAATCTAACAGATAGGTCGTCACACCAATACGATGACGAATGTTTTTAAGAAAGGGCTCTAGATGGAACAATTAGCCTACAAATTCTCAGTCCTAAATAGCGCGTATGATCTTTTAACTTCTTGTATGAGTCCTTAGGTTCTCTCTTGTATTTAGGTTGCCTTTATTTATAGTGTATAAAAAACTGCATAACATTCATGGTCCCAAACAAATGATGTCCCAGTAATATCAGAGTCCGGAATCCCGATTATTTGATACCCAATTGTCATCTTTGTTTCATGATATCTCTTCTTTCAACCTTCATCTAATTGTGCTTTGTATGTATTAACATCACCAACTATTAGTAAAAGACCCTCTTGGACCACACACCACTAAAACTGGAAATATACTTCATTGAGAAAGGAAAATAATAGTTGCTTACAAGGATCAGAGAGTGATCCCAGATATATATACATCACACTTCCTACTATGTACACCTACTGACTACTTATCTATTATAATATGGACTGTGGACTATAAGGCCCACAATAATTCAAACATACAACATAGGCTCATGCTCTTATACCAAGCCCGGTTTAACACTCCCCCTCAAGTTGGGGAGTGTATATGTCAACAGTCCCCAACTTGCCTAGTAACTTATTCAATACAACTTTGCTAATAGCTTTAGTAAGCAAATATGCTTCTTAGCTACAAGACTTCACATGATGCAAATTAATAACCTTGGCTTGTAATTTTTCACGTACAAAGTGGCAATCAATTTCGATGTGTTTTGTACACTCATGAAATACCGGATTATTAGCAATGTGAATCGCCGCCTTGTTATCATAGTAGACTAGTAGACTGGTACAAGACAAGTAGTAGGTTGACCCTATTCTTTCAGCAAACTAGCCATCCACGTGATTTCTGAAATTGTCAACGCCAGTGCTCGGTATTCCGCTTCAACCAATGAACGAGAAACAATGTGCTGCTTCTTAGTTTTCTAATGCACTAGTGAATTTCCCAACTTCAATAGATAACCAGTCATTGACCGCCTGGTGGTGCCACAGGAACCCCAATCCAAGTTACAGTAGTAGCTAAGACTCATATCTTTATCAAAGCTTATCAAAACGCCACATCTTGGACTTTGTTTGAGGTAACGAACCACATTCAAGGTAGCTGCCACTACTACATAAAGGGAACTTTAGGTGTCCTAAAAATTAATTGGAACGCCTAAAGTAAGGCTATTAGCTGAAAAAGACCTACTTTTTTATTGGAAGAGAAATTTTAGAAACTTTTAACATTCCTATTTTGATTATAGACATCTATTTGTCTTCGTTTATGTATCCCTATTCTAAATAGGGACACATAAACTATGTTTGACCAACGCATGTGAGTCAAAAGACTGACATGCTTTAACTTTTAAAGCCAAATAGGCATCCCTATTTCATATAGAGACGCTTATTTATCCTAATGCATGTCAGCCTTTATGTCAGTCAAAGATTTACATAAAGGCTGACATAAGAAGGCTATTTGGGACGCTAAAGAGGCATCCTTAATTCTCAAATAGGGACAAAGTGGCGTCCCTAATATTCAAATGTTAAGGACGCTAAAAGTGGCGTCCCATATTTTTAAATATTAAGACTAATAGATTCAAATTGACTTTCTCTTTTTGTCTCTCCTGCGACATTTCTCAGTTTCTTTGAGAGGAGTTGCAGAGAGAGACTCATACTCTATAGATTCAAATAGCTTCTTTCAGTTTTTCCTTCGATGTTCTTGCTATCCTCCCTTCTCTCATGCTCAATCCGCCGTTCCCTCCCTTGCCCCTACCTGCGACGGAAATCCTCACTTCATCACTTCTCAAATCTAACATGCCAACCTCTGTTTACATTCTTTTTGCATTTGGATCTAACTCTCCTTCTATTTATTATTATTATATAATTTTCTTTCCTTTTTCACAATCAGATCTAATACGGTACATGTAAAGATGAAGATAATGGATTTTTGAATTTAGAAGTTTGACTAAAAGAAATGAAGTAACATGTTAAAGCATGTCGTCTTTCTCTCTCTATTAAAGCTCGTCACCCCTTAGATCTGATCATATTTTTGTGGTTTATGAAAAATTACTGGGAAGTGAAAAGTATAAATAAATATTTTTTTTGAAAAAACAACTTTCAATGTCCATAATGAAAAAGGGACGCTATAGCATACTTTAGGTGTCCCTTTTTTTTAAAATATGGACTTTTAAAGTGACCTTTTAGGATTCCCTTTTTTAACGGACATTAAATGTCATATTTTACTATGTTACTCACATAGATGTCCTCCTATAAAAGCACGTAAAAAGGGCCAAAAAAGAGATGTTAAAAGTATTTTTTGTAGTAGTGTGTCATGTGTTCTTTCATTGGACATTGCATGAACTGGGTCAGCGCCTGTACAAGAAAGGAAATATCAGCCCTAGTATTAGTCAAATATACGAGCCTACCAAGTAATCGCCTATATTTTTTAGGAATCCTCTAACAAATCAGATTCCTAATGCCTCCCTCTTTATAGGCCAGCAACCTTAAATTCTCAGCCATTGGCATTCCAAGTGGCCTACAACCACTCATTCCCAAATCTGTAAGCAGATCAAGCACATATTTACGTTGAGACAAAATAATGCCCTTCTTAGACTTAGCCATTTCAATACCAAAGAAGTATTTTATAACTCCTAAATCCTTTATTTTGAAATGACTATGTAAGAAGTCATTTACCTCTTTGATTCTATCATCCGAGCTCCCTGTAATGAGAAGGTCATCAATATAAACTAGTACAAGGACTACACCATTATTATGTTTTTTAAAAAAGAGTGAATAATCATGTTTTCTTTGAACAAAACCCCCTTCAATCAAAGCTTATGACAATTTACAATTCCATTGCCTCAAAGTTTGTTTGGAGCTATACAAGGATTTTTCGCAACTTACATACTAGACCCTTCCCTTTGGTTACAAAACCTTGGGGAATTGTCATATAAACATCCTCATATAAATCACCCTGCAAAAAAGCATCATGTACATCCATGTGAAATAAAGATCAATTATAAACAACAACAATTTTTAGGACAATACGGATTGTGATTATTTTAACTACTGGGGAAAAAGTTTCTTAATAATCAATGTCCTCCCTTTGGGTGTATCCTTTAGCTACTAAACGAGCTTTATGCTTCTCTATTTTACCATTAGCCTTGTATTTGATTTTGTAAACCCACTTACATCTTATCGGTTTCTTTGTTGGAGGGAGTAGGACTAGATCCCAAGTTTTATTAGCCTCAAGTGTATCTAGCTCAGCTTTCATCGCTCGTACCCACACAGTGTTTTGTACTGCTTGTTAGTAATTGGCAGGTTCATAAGTTGAATCTAAGCCACATAGGAAACACATGTGATTAGTAGATATATGTTCATATGAAAGGTAGTCATTAATTGGATATAAACATGCAAATTTATTGTTAGAAATACAATATGAATGATGGATAAGAACGAGATTTGATATGTAATCTTGGGTCCAAATGGGAGGCCTCCTCTCCTTAGTAGACCAGGTACATGTTTATGCAGGGTTGCCATCATTATTACTTACTGGCAGATCTGTTTGAGACCTTGTTGTACTAGATTCAGTGGGCAATACATGCTATCTATCATGGCTGCAAGAAACATTAGGGATATTATCATCAAACAGAAACATATCCTTAATTTCCTTACTTACTCCCCCTACATTAATTCATGTTTTATCCCTAAAAGAAAAACGATGCTCTTGAAAGGTGATATGCCTAGAAGTGATGAGCCGATTATTTCTAAGGTCAAGTAATACGTAACCCTTTTAATGATTGGGAAAGCCTAGGAAAATGCAAGGGATAGTTCTTGGTTGTAATTTATCAGTTTCATTGATATTAGTAGCAAATTTTATGGATCCAAAGACTCTTAAATTATTGTAATCAGGTTTTCTACCATAGACTTTCTCATATGGGGTTTGATATCCTAAGATTTTGGAGGGAATCCTATTAATCAAATGGGCTGCCATACGTACACATTCACCCCAATATCGAATAGGAACCCCGGATTGAATCATAAGACTACGAGATACTTGCATTAAGGTATGATGTTTGCGTTCCATAATCCTATTTTGTTCTGGGGTATATGGGCATGATTTTTTATGTATAATACCCCGTTCTACAAGATAACTACTAAGCTCATAATTAACAAACTCAGTGTCATTATCACTCATTAATTTCTTCACATACACAAAGAATTGAGTTAAGATGTATGCAATAAAATTCTTAATGTGGAAAATTGTTTTAGATTTGGATTTCATCAAAAATAACTAGGTAGCATGAGAATAATCATCAACAATGGTTAAAAAATAATAATGGCCTTGATGTGTGTATGTACTGTATGGCTCCCATACATCCATGTGAAGTAATTCAAAACAAGAAAGTGATTTAATACAGTTGGGTGAAAATGAAAGTTTGGTTTGTTTTGATTGAATGCAAACATCACAAGATTGATTCAGAGATACATCAGATTTCTTGACAAAGTTTAAATGTTTCAAGATAGACATAAGCGCACGCCCTAATCTTTGATGCAACAAGTCAAAATCAACAAAATTTAGTGACTCATTATTGACATAACTTAAAATAGCATATTATCGAATAGAGTTCAACATGTATAATCCCTCACATAGGCTACCAATCGCCTTCTTCTTCCCATCCTGAAGGCAGGTACTACACATTTGTTAGGAAAGAAGACAACCATGCATTTTTGTTCTCTAGTGAGCCTAAGTACTTATATTAAATTGAATTTTATTTGAGAGGCATATAACACATTGTCTAGAACTATATCATTAGTAAGTTTCACGGTACCTATCTGAGCTACTGTTACCCATTCTCCATTAAGAATCTTTATAGTTTTAATAGGACCATCATTAATCCTATGGCTATCTAAGAGTGCTAAGTCTCCTACCATATGTGTTGTTGCTCTAGAATCAATTACCCACTTAGCACATGCATGTGAATGAGTAGAGAAATGCAAACTCGAACCAGTACTGGTAAGGGCATGCACAGTAGCCTCTGAATCATTTCAAAGCAGCTCAAGTAGGCATTCATACTGTTCTATAGTAAAGGTTGGTGAAGTCAAGCTGTTATTGGGAGGAATTGCTTCATGTTCATGTGTCAAATCAACTCCAAGTTGATTCATAGCAGCTTTTGGACCTTGTTTTGCTTTTCTGCCTTCAAATTAAATAGGATAACCTACTAATTCCCAGTAGGTATCCTTTATATGCCCCTTTTTAAGGTAATGAGTGCACATGGGAATTGAACCTTTATGTCTTCTTCCTCTTCTTCTGCCTCGACCTCTCCCCCTTGCAGTCATTGCAACTCCTTCAATGAAAGAATTAACAATAGACTTTTATGCCTCATCTTCAACTATCATCACGTATGCATGATTAACAGTTGGGAGAGGATGCATAACGAGAATTTGGCTTCTATCATATGCAAAACAGTCATTTACACAGTAAAGTATCATTTTAGGATAGACCTTAGATGTTGCATAATTATAGAAGGTATGGGGAACAGAGATAATTCTTCTTCCCATAATTCCTTCAATTTCAAATAATAGTTTGACACATTAAGTAAATCTTGACACAGAGAGTGAAGTTCACGGTGCAGAGAAAAGATCCTCGAACCAGTAAGTTTATCAAACCGTTCTTGAAGTACCAGCCACACCTGATGAGCATCTTGATAGTAGATAACGCTATTTGCTAGCTCCTTAAAGATGGAATTGAGAATCCATGAAAGTACTACCGCGTTACACCTTTCCCATTGTTTAATGAGACTTTGTTCTTGTGATTCTCGTTTGCAAGAGACATCCACGAAACCCAATTTTTGCTTTCCTCGTAAGGCTATACACATTGCTTTACTCTAAATGAGATAATTTTCAGAACCAGTCAAAATGTGTTGTATTATGGTTGTTCCTTAAGTCTCAAATGGATAAAGGTATAATGGATGATTAAAGCTAAGATGATCAACAATGGACTCATCGAAGGCACAATAAGCTTTATCACCAGACATTCCAGAAAAGATGAAAAGAACGCAACACAGTGAGTCTTTAGACGAAGTACCTTTTTGTGAGGCTCAAACGTACTGTAGCAATGTGATGACGCTGTGATGTTAGGCTTCTTGTGACTGGCTTGAAAGGTCCAACGAGATGCGATGTTGATGATAGGTACGATTTCAGGTTTGGTTGGGCCGGAACTAATAGTGGAAGGGGATCTTGGGATGTCACCGATCTTAAAAGGTCCAATGAGATACGATGAAGGCGATGTGCATGATTTCAAGTGCGTTTGTGCCAGAACTAATGGTGGAAGGGGATCTTGGGATGTCACCGATCTTGAAAGGTCCAGTGAGATGTGATGATGGTGATGGGCATGATTTCAGGTACGGTTGTGTCTTTCAGATGGTTCCAGATCATGTATGACACCAACAAAATGGTTTTGCACTATGGAGTCCAATTGTCAACAAAATAGGTCTGCTCTATGGAGTTCGATTGTTCTTCAATCTGAACCGGATCTTGGGCCTATCTTGAGAATATGCCTGGATTCTTTAATTTCTGGTGGTGGATTCTTTGAACAAGAAGGCTGGCTCAGGTACCATGTTGGTAAAAGACCCTCCTGGACCATACACCACTAAAATTGGAAATATACTTTATTGAGAAAAGAAAATAATAGTTGCTAACAAGGATCTAAGAGTGATCCCATATATATCACACTTCCTACTATGTACACCTACTGACTACTTATCAGTTTAACCCCAACCTTATTATACTAGCACTGTCATAGTACATATTATCACTATTACAAAAGAGGCTTTTAATGACGCACATTTAATGACGTTTCTCAAAGAAACGCCGTAGGTAATTGTTTATTTTTTTTAAGAAAAATTATAACCTACGGTGCTTTCTATTATAAGCGTCATAACTTAGTGTTAAGATTCTGTGACACTTCCTTAAGAAACGTCATACAGGCCTTTTTTTCTTTTTTATACCAAGTATATCAGCTATGGCATTTTACAGCAAAGCGTCATAACTGGTGTAATGATTTAAAATTATTCTGAACGTTTAGATGCTACTCAAGTTATATACATGTAGTCAACAAATAAACTTCCCCCAACTTATTTATTTCTAATACTTTAATTATGAATTAAAATAAATGAAGCAAATATTTAAAAAATAAATTAACAAAAGCTATACAAAACACTTTATCTAAAAAAATGCTTAAATGAAATTTGCACCTTAGTAATAGGAATAATCTGAAAAAAAAAGTTATCAGCAAAAAAAATGCACCTTAGTCGATGCTTTTTTAAAAAACGCCTGATAAGATCCTTAAAATCTGAAAAAATTAGAATAGCCTAAAAAAAATTTAGTGCATTAACCGACGTTTTTAGAAAAGCGTCAGTTAAGGGAATAAAACTTTATTGTCTTAACCGGTGCTTATAGGCAATAAAATTTTGCCTTAACCGGCGCTTATCAAAAGCACCGGTTTAGGCAATTGCCTAAAGCTAAGGCATGAATATATATATAATTTATATCCATAATATTTAAAAGGGAGAATTGCTAAAAAAAACTTTGCAAGCAAATTAATTTCCCATTGCTACCATTACACACGGTGGGTGGTATGTTGCACACGAGCAGATAATATGTTGCACATAAGGGATGATGTTTGCACTTTTGCAGGGATGCTTTTTACACATATGGATGCTGATTGCACATTATGGATGCTTGCTTGCACATTGGTACCATTTAGCAACTAATTTGCTTAAATGATATTTTTTAACCATTTTTCCTATTTAAAATTGGGTTGGTTATATCTGATATTTGTATTTGAAGATATAATTTAAAATTGACTTTTAATTATGATGTAAAATTAAACAAAGTAAAAAATAAAAAAGTATATTAAGTATATATAAAGCATGAGAGATGAATGCCACATATAGGAAGATTGCAAAAAAAATATGTTAAGTTACTTTAAAAAAAATACACATAAAAAAAGTAAATAATTGACCTTGGATGGCGCTTTAACGTAAAGCGCCGGCTAAAGTTTCTCTATCTTGGCCAGCGCTTTACGTTAAAGCGCCGGCCAAGGTTAACCTTAAGCGGCGCTTTATGTTAAAGCACCGTCCAAGGTCTATTTTTTTAAAAAAAAATTGAATATACTTTTTTTTAATGCTTCATCTCTCTAGAATCCAAAATTACTTTTCAATTTTTTAAAAAGTGGTATTTTACCCTAATTACAATCATATACTGTCTTTTTATTTTTTTTAAAGTATTGTCACAAGGCATTATAAATGAAATTTGCACAGGAGATGCATTTTTTTATCTTCTCCCGTGCCTTCCTTCTCCTTATTTCAAAAGACATTATAAATTCATTTGAAAGATACGAGAGAGTCATTCTTTCATCTTCTTATTTCACAAAGCTCTCTTTTGGTCCCTTCAGTTGGTCCACCACCTTTTCTTATCGATTGTCTTCATTATATTTAACGGCGGCAAGCTGAAGCTTCCTTGGTCCCTTGTCTCCTCTACAATTTTCTTCAACATTTGGTCACCACTTCGGTTGCAATATGAAAAGCTTCTTGCCCCAAGTGTTGTTTTTTGCTTGTGTCTCCTCCTACTGAAGCATCATTGCCTGTAAGTGATTTTTTCCCCAACATTTGGTCTAAATTCTTTTTTTATTTAAAAATTATCTTGGATCTGAATCTTATACGTGTAAACGTGTATGGCTCGCAAATTTTTTTAAATAATAATAATAATAAATAGGACCTTTTTTTATTAGAATATCAAGGGTTTCATTAGGAAAAAAATAGGGAGAATGCCAAAAAAATACCATTTAAACTTCAAAATCCCGTTAACAAGTTCGGTAATGGGATTAACAAGAATGGTAATGCAATTAACAAATCATTTTATTGTTAAATCACCTATTTGAGATTTTGAAATTTAAATGGTATTTTTTTGGAATTCTCCCAAAAAAATATCAGTCACACAAATTTTATTTTTTTTAAAAAAGGGACATTTTCATGACGCTTCATGTGGAAGCTCCGTAAGAGGTGCAATAACCTCCTACGGCGTTTCCAACTGGAAACGCCGTAAGAGATCAGTCTTTTTTTAAAAATAATAATAATAATCAAATATAATATTCCTGCGTTTTTTAAATTCAACAAGCGCTGTAGATTCTTCTTATGACACTGGATGCTATGCCGTTTGCAAAACGCCATAATATTTATAAAAAAACGTCGCTTGCCATGTTTTTTATAGTAGTGTATCCTGTCTCCATGAAAAGGAAATTAAATGGTCTAGCTAATTTCTTTTATTATATTTTATAGTATAGTATAATCCCTCCAATTCTTTTTATAAATAATTTTTTTTTCTTTCGGGACTGATCTATTTTATAAGCAACTTTCTCCTTATGTCTCAAAATTTAAACTTATTTTTCCTTTTCTATCCCTATTAAATACTTATCTTTATATTAATTGTCTTCTACTCACCACTAATTCTCTTTTATTTAATAATTCATTACACATTCTCTCTCATATTTTATACTCATTCTCTCTCTTATGCTTATTTCATAAATAAGGGTATATTTGGAAGAAACATGACATTTTAAACATATTTATTGTTTTTAATTAAACTTAACTACTAGTTTGTTTTACACAAAAAGATAATAGTTGCTTATAAAAAGGACCAACGGAGTCCTATAAGACCCTCAAGTAAGAAATGAAGCATTAAACTGTCCTATAAGACCCTCAAGTAAGAAATGAAGCATTAAACTGTTCGGGTGGGCATGTTATGCCAAGGCTTCATACACAGGACCCTGCAAGACTGCAAGTTCCATTAACTTTTCCAAAATTGAAACGATTCAACTAATTAGAAACAGCGCACCTTCGTTATCGTAGTGCAAGTCTGAAAGTTTTTGAGGTTCAAAGCATGTTTGTTGTAAACATGAAAGTCATATATATATGTTCATTTTTCAGGTTTAATCAGATTTCTATGCATTAATCGCCATCGCATTTCCTAGCAGCCATAATGATCAATAGTGACATAAAACTAACTTTTTTTACCAAAATTTTCAGTATCAGCTCCGATGTTCAGCCTTGCAGACGTAATCTTCACAAAAATCTTATATTAACTTCACTCTTCCAACAATTATAAATAAACTAAAACAAAGACCAAAATTGAGTCAAATGAAAATAGAAAAATTTATGACAAAAAACTATCCCATTTAAATAGAATAATGGTCTAAACTAATTTAACAGTAACGTAGATAATCACCCAAAAAAAAAATTATAAAATGGCAAGCTCCCACTGAAATTTGGACAAACGTGACACTGAATATAATTTAATGGCAAGCTAGGATAATGTCCCCATGGCATTCCATTACACCTTTTATCTCTCCTCTATTCAACTTCAATATTCAAAACTCAGAAAATCTTTAAAACAAAGCTTTCAGCTCTAACCAAGATTCACGCCCATGAATAAACACATAGCACTTGCAGCCCCCAACCCCCCCCCCCCCCAAAAAAAAAGTAAGACGTACGCCTTGATCCACGAATCCTTTGATTCCTGGAATCGTTAATTAATTCTATAAAAAAACCTAACATAAGCCATCGTATAACATACCTTGATCTAGAGGCCTTTTCCTCTCAAGAAAATTAAGAGGACGCCGATCTGGCTAGTTGGCAAGCACCTCCTTAATTGGCTGCTCTTTGATTTATTTGACAAACATTACTTTCATCAAACTTTAACCTGGTCATGACTTGTTCAGACGGACTCCGCCGCCACGGCTGCATGCAACATTATTATTCACTTTGGAACAATGTCAATTTCCACTCAAATTTATTCATATACTTAATGAGCGGGCACGCGCATGATGATCTCCCTTCATCAGCTATATATATATATATATATATCAGATCACTTAAAAATCAAAGAGGAAAGGGTCGTTATAGCAGTCCCATAGACTTGGTGGGTAGTCTTCCTCATTCGTCAACGGCCACAGATCCGCGGGTGCAACTACGGTCTGTGTCTGCGAGGCACACAAACTTGACCCAACCGAACTCACCAGAGAACTGGTATCATCATGCATGCAATAATTCTGATGCTGCCGTTGATTCAACGGTTGCTGCGGCAGCAGCTGATCCTGGTACGAGGTTGCTGTGTTGGAGCTGTCGACCATATTTCGATCAGATTCTGGGGACTGATACGTTTTCTGGGGAAGTTGCACCACTTGACGATGCTGTACATGTTGCACCATATTATTATTCACCGGACGCGTCATTTGTGGGATATAATCAGTATTATTGGGGTAAACCCCGTAGGGCAAGAAACCCGATGTGGCGGCAGAGGAAGAGGCGAAGCTAAGGCCAGATGGGCGGGGAAGCAAGGGACGAAGGGTTTGAGAAGAGGAAGAAGGGGCAGAGGCGCGAGATGAGGAAGAGTGGGAAGAAGAGGCGGCGGAGGGTTGTAAATTGAGCTGAGCCCTAGAGCCGTAGAGGATGATGGCGGCGCGGTCGTAGGCTCGAGCGGCGTCCTCGGCGGTGGCGAAGGTGCCGAGCCACTTTCGGGTTCGCTTGCGAGGCTCTCGGATCTCAGCGACCCATTTGCCCCAGCTTCGCTGCCTGACACCACGGTACCTAAATTTGTTGTTGTCGGGACCACCTTTGCCCTTACATTTGCGAGCAGAGTCAGTTTTGGTGTTATTAGGAGATGTAGGGCAGGGAGTGGCGGTGGCAACGGTGGTGGGTGAGGCATCTTGTGGAGGGTGAAGCGCATGAGGGGGTGAGAAAGAAAGGTGGTCGTCCATTGGAGGTTAAAAAAGATGGAGACCAGTGATAGTGAAGGTGCCTCGTTCAGTGTTTTTGATGTGTGACGGTGGTGAGAGGAGGTGTGAATGTGTGAGGCGTGCAGATGGTGGAATAGGGCGGTGGGAGTTGCAAATGTGGAATATTTATGTTATGGAGAGAGAAGTGAAATTGACTGAGGAGGATTGCTGTGCAGCCAAGAAACAGAGCAGCACAGGTGCACAGTTGGTTTCGGAACTTGGAATTCTTCCTTTTTTGAATCAATCCCCACAGGTTTCGGCAAAAAAAAGAATCAATCCCCACAGGCAACCTAAGCAAGTGATCAAGAGCATGAAGAGTATGTTTGAGTTTGCCGTAAAAATTATTTTTTAATATAATTTATGGTGGATAAAGTATTATGTAAGAAGGATTTTATCTCGACTTACGTATTTTTTAAAAACTAATTCAGTATTAACTTATCATTTGGTAACCTTTCCATATAATCTATATGATATCGTTTTATCCTTATTCCTTCCAAGGTTGTACCCTTTCCCCTTCCTTTTCTCCCTTTCTTGTAATGTTTTGGAACCCGAACTGGAACCGGTGAACCAGTCAGTTCGGTTTGTTGATTAACTCGGGGTTACAGATTGACCCAGGTCAAACCAGTAAACCCTACCTGACTTGACCGAGTTGACCCGGATTAACCATTTTTTTTTACATTCAAACTTTAGTTTACGTCGAGCTTTGTGCCTCTGATCAGTTAATCAAATCACTTAATTGTTCATGATTTTATTAACATTTCACAGTTTTACTTTCACACTCAATCAATTTTTTTATTTTTCTTTTGGAATTTCATATTAATAAGCCTAAAATATTCAATTTTTTACCGGTCTGGCCTCGGTTTAGCTTCGATTTAATTCCGATATGATTTACTGACCCTTGACCCAATACCCCTACCGATTCAGTACCCAATCCAAATTTCAGAACCTTAGTTTCTTACCCTTATTTCGTCTAAAGTATATATGCCCATCCTTCTCAGAATTGATTTCCCAAAGTCTAAAATAAGAAAACCTGTTAGCTATTATTTTTATAAAAAATAATTTTTTATTTAAGAAATCATCGTTTTAAAAGAAATTCATTATATTTGGACGGTTAGATCTGATAAGCTCCTCCTACTAAGCTTTTTTTCTTGGTTTATTCCAAATTTACCAGCAGGAAACACTTATTTTGTCTCCAAACTTTATAGTTCTGCCCTCTACTTCCAATTTTTCTTCCTGTTGTCGTTCAAATAATCACAGGCTTCTCTTGAATGTGGAAGAAGATTATCTCCGCTGGTTTTGGGAAATGAAAGTTACGAGTTTGCTTGCTAGTTTCTTCAGTTTTATGGTTCTGAAATGCTCTGCTTCTGGTTTGTGAGTTTTTGTTGTCATTCAAATAATCCAAGCTTGTGGTGTGTGATTTTCATTTTTCTGGTTTGTGGTTTCTGTCGAGCAAATAATCACAGGCTTTTGGTTTGTGAGTTTATAGATAGCTTGTGTCTTGGTTTTCGTTTTACGTTACGTCAGAGTTGTACTATTATATCTGAGAGTTTGTATATAGTTTCAGTTTTATATATGTTATGCTGTTATCAGCTTTTAATTCTTACATTCATGAGTTTTAGTGTATAAAATTTATGTTTATAATCGATTTATATATTGGGTATCTACTTGTCAATTAATTATGGCTTTAATAGCACACTGCACCATCGCCAATACACAGCAAAGTTGGCTCCTACCTTTCTTTCATGTAACTAACATTAGTTTTGACCCCAAAAAAAAAAAAAAGACTACTCCTAACTCACATTAGTTGCTTTAATGAAGGAGGATTGTGCATTACTGAACTGGAGAAGGTGGAGTTGATTGCATTGGCTCAACATTATATTTCTTTCTTTCTGTTTACAAGCAAAGGCGAACACACACGCACATGTGCATGTATGGGGCTTGCTACAGTACTACTATGGATTGGCATATATCGGCAGCAACTCTACCCGAGCATGGGTTATAGAATGGAGATAGATATCATCAGCTTCTGATCATGTGAGTGCGCTCAGTTACTTCCTCTTGTTTTGGATAATCGGACGGATTCCTTGTTATTAGTGCCAATAAGATCATATCATGGTTAACTCCACTGATCCACATTACCACCTAACTCCCTTGGAACTCTTCATCATCTTCACCTTTCTCACTCGTTTAGAGTCCAGCAATAAATATACTTGGAATGCTGACTCAAGTCAAGTTCACACTATTGGAAATGCTCTGACCCTGAGGCCCAGGCTTCTTCATGTTGTTGGGCCTCTCCCCTTCACATCTCTGACCACATGATAGCACTATCTGGGTCACTCCTAATACTTTCAAAGTTTCAATGCAGTCGTGAACATTGTGGACAGAGGACTGGAGGACCCAAATATGGGCAGTTGTAGCATCAAGTTCTGGGAACGCGACGCAAACATACAGCTATTTTTTAGGGTTAAGGTACAGTCTTAATAAAGAAATTTTTTGATCGAAATATTTGACACAGTTAAATTTTAAAGAGTTTAAAAATATACACAATCTTTTAAGAATATGCCATTTTAGTAATTCCGTTAAATTGATGACCTAAACGTTTGTTAAAAAGTTACAATGAAAATAAGTGGGTTTCTCATAAAGAGAGAGAGGGGGGGATATTTAGGTCAATTTAATGAAATTGCTAATATTATTCTATTTTTAAAAGATTTTTTTTTTACTTTTATACCATTCAAAATTTAATTATTTCAATGCTAGTGGAGAAAAATTTTGTGGCTACAATTTTACCTTAACACTCACCTTTATGAATGGCAGATAATTCGTGTGACATCATTGGTAGGTTTGTCATGCCAGTAATTACGCTATTTGACTACAATCTAGCTGCGTTCTTGAATTTAATTGAGTCAATAAGATTCTGAAAATGTATATATTTTAAAAGAAGGACTTTATCTCTGCACATAATTTTTTAATCAACCATATCATTGAAAGATCTATTTATAATATTTGTTTATCATCACAATTGCGTGAAACCTAAACATGAGCACATGTGATCATGCACGTAATGTAGGGAGCTAAAGAATAATAGAGTAGATGAGTATAAAACCAGGAACCACTATTCACTGAACTCTTAACACCAAATTGATAAAAAAAAAACCATTAACACCCAGCTTATGTGCTCATATATACGAGATTGCATTTGAATTGAGCACATTACACAATGTAGACAAAAGATATGTCTGGGATAAGTTTTGGTAATTTAGTGCCTGTTTGAGAACTTATTAATAAGGTAAAAAAGCTCATTTATACTAAAAAATCCATTTAATATATCTTAGGATTGTTTGGAAATTCATCTGAGAATAATAGGCTTTTGACTCTCAAAAAGAGTAGAGAAAAAACCACTTCTCCTACCATCAATCCAAATACAAATCACATTTACAATATGATTTTTTTTTTTAATTTGGTTTCTGCAAAAACCATATTAAAAAAAACACTTCTCCACCACGTTGTCAAACAGGCACTGCGGACACGACTGAGAGTTAGAATTTAAAAAGATGCAAGTAGAAAATATATATTAAGCTATAGCTATAAAACAGCTTGAACTCAAAAGATATATTTGTATTGGCCAAGACAAATATATCCTTTGAATCGCACTCAACAGAAATTAAGTGGCCAATATAATATTTGTTAGGATGCTCAACCTCAGTGTGTTTCTTTCCATGTAGCTAACCACCGGTGGGCTAATTATGCTTGTCAACGCAACATATCACAGCCAAACGCACAACAAATTCTTCTAACGATCACTCGACTAAAATTTCTCGAACTGAATCATACATGAATTGTCGAAAGTCTGACTGTCGTTAGTCTCTCCTTATCCACCAAACAGTGATTTGGGGAAAAAAAAAAAAAACAGATGGAACTGGATAATCAATTTGAGTGATGAATCATTTAGCTTTAAACGGTAACATGAAGAGAAAAATGACCAAATTTGACTTCTACTTGTTTTGAGTCCAATTTTAAATTTTATTTCAAAATTAATGTTTCACAATAAATATTTATGATTTTTGACAAATCATATTTGTCCCATTTCATTCAATTTTATTATTATCAAATAGAATATTTTAATTAATCTGTACACCTTAGAATACTATATTTAATATATACGGGACTAGTATAATTTATCCAAAAAAAAAAACATCAGTCAAACAATACAGAGATCACTGTTGACATCTTCTCTAGGATCTAAGAAACGCCGAGGGAGAGAAGTGTGGCGTGCGCATGCCCTTGTCCTGACGAGGGTGATCCAGCTGTTAATGGTGCAGAGAACAAAACGTTCAAATCAGGATCAGCCTATTTCAAACATAAACAGATTTTCTCTGGGAATTATAGATGGGAACAAAGACAATTAATAATAAGTGAACCATGTTCTTTTCACCAGATAATGTATAATTTGTGAACGATGTCCATCAAACCGTCTTGTCTTGAGATTGGTTCTGCCTTTTTTTTTTCCTTTTAATTTTTTTCCGTCTGAAAAGACGTGACGGAGAGATGCAGTAGGACAAGAGGAGACAAGTAAAGCAAGGAAGCAACAGCACCAAGCTTTAATCTGCACACATATTCACCCATAAACAGAAAGCTTCTTCATATTTTAATCCCATCAAAGTATACTTTAGACCTTATCCTGAACACTTTTAGAGGCATGCATGCATACGTGTCATCTGAATCGAAGTTAAACTATTCCAGATGATAAAGTTAATGCGTTGAAATTAAATATGTTGGTGTGGTGAAAATAATAGGGAAGAGAATCTGGAGGAGAATTAATTGGGTGGCGGAAAATTGGGGGGAAGTGAGAAGAGCATCTAGGGGGTAGATTGTGTGCTTAAGGTTGTGATGAATTTTTTAATTGTGATTTATAATATATAAGATAAATATATAAAAAATGTTATTTTAATTTATATGTATAAATATTTATAAAATTTTTTTAAATATATACTGTGTCACTGTCAGTGTATCAGTACCGTCATAGCTGCACAGTGTATATGAATCCAAAGACTCTGCCTTGGACTTGCCAGCACCCTCATATACTACAGATATATAACGCATGAACGCATCTTCACTGCCTTCATCAAAATAATATCTTCCCTTTCATTTGTTTATTGCTTTATTTTATTCTACAGCCATCCACCTCCAATCTTATATTGGACGCTCAGTCGCCAAGTCAAAAAATGTTGATAATGGACTGTGATTATTTAGAATAATAATTGTAGTTTTAAAAAGTAATTTTTTAATTATGATTTATAGTATATGATATAAATATGTTAGAGGAGTTTTGTCTCGATTTATGTGAAAAATACTTATGAACTAATTAGACGCTAATTCAAACATGCTTATGTACATATAGTCGAGACAACACTCTTATCACATATTTACTTCATATATCATAAATCACGATTGTAAAATTACTTTTTAAAGACTCTAATCATTATTATAAACCAACACCAAATATAATTATTGGGACATACTAAGTGACAACTATTTCATAATTACTCGTAATATGTGGGGACAAAAGAATGGGTGGACAGAAAATAAATGGACGCATACAAACAAATTAGATGTCGAAAGAGAGAGATCAAATTGTTCAAATTTATCCGCAAGCGGCTGGTTTGGGATAATTAAATGAGCGCGCCTTGCCTCCGCATTGATTAGCCGGAGATCTCATGAAATCTTAATCCACATATTGAGGAGGAATAAAGGGTGGCTAACATTTTTTTTTTTTAAAAAAAGGAAATTCTGGCTAAACGGAATATATAAATTAAAGGGGAATCGACGACGTTGACGCACGCTAGCAGTAGCTGTTGCTTACATTAATGTTTCTACAATTAATTAATGAAAAGAGACAAAAGCCCATCGTGAAGCTAGGCCAAAATTTTGGAGACTAGGATACCCCGTTTCTTTTAACTGTGCCACAAATCTGGGCGACAATATTCCCTATAAAGCGACACAAAAGGATTACTCTATACACCAGATATCATCTACACTTGCTCATGTAGGCATCCACCTCTTGTCCCCCTATATCTCCTTTTCCTTTCCTTTCATTTTTCCATCTGCACTAAAATCTCTCTCGTGATTGTATTTATGCATTCCTATTACAAAGATTAATTTAAATTCGCATAATTATTATGCGATGCTAAGCCTTCAGCTAGCATGCATGCATATATATATATTTGCTCATGCATGCATGTTAGAGCCTGAGTATATTATTATATTGCACGCATTCTATTGTTTACGCTAACGATGACATCTTTTAATTTAAAAGGTGGTATCCTACTACTATGTGTGTGTTTTTATTAATTTTTTAGGATAATTTTTACGATTTGTAAAATAAATTTGTGAGAAGAGTTTTATCTCGATTCACGTAAACTATAATTTAAAACCATAATTTAGAGAATTTCTAAACCCACCATATATATATATATAGTTTCTTTCACATACAACACCCACTATAATAAGAGCGCCTTCGTAGCCACCAAACTCGGACCCGAGGCACAAAAAGGACACAATTTTTGGGTCTTCGTTCTTAATGTTGAAGGAACCATTTACTAAATTTACAGTTCAATGTCAAACAAAGAAGCTTGTGCGCATACACTAATACATAAAAGAAGTTTTGTTAAATATTAACCAATAATTGGGAACAAAAATATTAACTAATAACAAATTTAACGAAGTGTTGACGGAGCAAAAATAATAAAATGAAACGAATTGAATTAATGCACGCTCTAAGATGAATTATTTAAGAAAGTGCTCACTTGCACTAACAAAAGAGGAAAAAACATTTGTTTGATGTGACAAGTTCATACTATTATGAGGGGAGTAGTGGGAGGGAAGTTAGCGGAAAGAAACAATTGTGAAGTGGGATTTAAGAAAATTAGTGAAATTAGATTAAAAATTTTTAATTAATTTTTTTTATTTTTGTATACTACATATTCTTTTTATTAAATTTTTATAACACCATTTTTATAATATTTTTAAATTCAACTCATAATTTTTTCCCTTCCCTCCAAATATCTTATACCAAACATAGAGTGTTATTGTATAATTACTTTTTCAGCAAATGTTGGGAGGCTAATCTTGTATTGCTGCCGCCTCCCTTTTTAAGTGGGATTCCCCCTGTGCTTAATTAATTTCAACTGTAATTCATTTTGGATGAAGAACAAGCTTGCTATATATATGAGAATTAATAAGCATATCATATTTTGGATCTTTGAAAACATTTAGATAGAAAGAAAGATGAGAGAAAAATAGGAAGGAGGGAATATTAGGGGGGAAAGAAATCTTTTAAAAATAGTAAATTGTGAGAAGTTTCTCCTCCTCTTAGTATTCTTCCCGCTAATTTTTTTCCGATCAAAACATAGGGTTAATATTATTTGAACATTTGTAATTCAAAAGGCTAAGATTCACCAGTTCAGCATGATATACTCTAAATCCAAACACAAACTAACTAGACGCCACCATGCGCTTTCCTTTTTCTTCGATACTCTAACCTTTAATTTACCTCCACATGCACTCCATACCTAATGATCCACCATCACCGTCATCATTTCCCGTATTAAGCCAGGATCTTTCAACCAAAAATACACAATATGCTGGAAATGACAACTTGCATTAGTGACTCATAAACGCAATACTTTCTCTTCTTTTGTGCGTGTGGATACTTTATACTCCGTAATACATTTTTAGTTCCAAAAATAGAGGAATCCTAGACATGGTGTGTTCCTTCATAATTTGTGGCCCTTTTACATCACCGGAGACACTTCTGTATATTTGCAATATAGGGAGGAAAAGTGGTAATGGATGCGATATTTGAATCGCGCAGGAATATAATATCTCAAAGGAAAGTTAGAGAAGAAAAAGATGAAAAATACAGCAAACACATTGGACTTTGGACCCATCTCAAGTGGTGTGTCTGGATATCATGTGCATGCATATTACTCCAACTAGCTACATGTCACAAAACAATAAGCCAACGCATTTTACCTTTTGCATTTAAAATCACAGCGAGGCCCTGAACTGGCTAGAGAGGTATATCACCCAACCATACAAAGCAACCACGTGGATGAGGTTCTGGACACTGATCACTCTCCGCCGAACACACACAAAGCAAAGTTTATTGTTTTTATTATATTTTGTTTTGATTATTCATTTTTCTCTAAAGCCGATGCCCTCAGAATCTTGGCACAAATCTTTCACAGTTACCATACGGGTGGGGGTCACTTCCTTCCAAAATCGCCTCTCCCTCTTGCCCTTAAACTCAACCACCCTTCTTAATAAAAAGGGTTCACCTCAAACATACACAAACCACTATCACTTCCTTCTCTAATTCTAAATTCAAAACAGAGCATATGGGAAGCTCTGTGCGAGTCATAACTCCGGCTGATCCGACCCCGGCTTGTGTTTTGGCTTTTTCCGCTCTCGACTCTCAACTCTTCCTTCGTTTCACTATAGAGTATCTCTTGGTCTACAGGCCCTGCCCCGGCTTGGACCGCGGGGCCACCTCGGCTCGTCTCAAAGCCGCATTAGCTCAGGCATTGGTTCCGTACTACCCATTTGCCGGGAGGGTAAGGCCTAGGCCCGGTGGCTCGGGCCTTGAGGTCGTGTGCCGAGCCCAGGGTGCGGTGTTCATCGAGGCCTTTTCTGACCGTTACACCGCCAGCGACTTCGGTAAGGCGCCCAAAACGGTGACTGCCTGGAGAAAACTCTTGTCCCTCTACACACCTGACGTTCTCAAAGGATCACCGCCGCTTGTGGTTCAGCTCACGTGGCTCAACGACGGAGCCGCAGCCCTCGGTGTGGGGATCAACCATTGTGTCTGCGACGGCATCGGCAGCGCCGAGTTTCTCAATTATTTCGCTGAGTTGGCCTGTGGGAAATTCCCGGCACTCGACCCGACACCCGTTTGGAACCGTCACCTTCTCAGCCCATCTATCCGAAGTCCCAATCGGGCCTGCCCGACGATCCTCACCCAGTTCAACCAGGTACCCGATCTCTGCGACTTCATGACGCGGGTTACCAGCGATCTCAAACCGACCTCCGTTATATTCGACATAAGACGCCTGAACGAGCTAAAGAACGTGGCCTGGTCGATGAGTCCGCTCAGCGAGTCGTCGTACACGTCCTTCGAGGTCCTGGCTGCTCACGTATGGAGAAGCTGGGCCAGAGCGTTGGATTTTCCATCGAACCAGATCCTGAAGTTGCTGTTCAGCATTAACGTGCGGAACCGGGTGAAGCCGCGCATACCCGAAGGCTACTACGGGAACGCGTTCGTGTTAGGATGCGCAGAGAGTAGCGCGAAGGAGCTGGTGCAGAAGGGTCTTGGGTACGGGTCGGGTCTGGTGAGGAGTGCGAAGGAGAGAGTGAACAACGAGTACGTGAGGGAGGTGATAGAACGGGTATCCGAGTCGAGGGCGAGTCCGGACTCGGTGGGGGTGCTGATAGTGTCTCAGTGGTCAAGGCTGGGTTTGGAAAGGGTTGACTTCGGGGAGGGAAGGCCAGTCCATGTGGGACCCATATGCTGCGATCGGTATTGTTTGTTTTTGCCGGTGAATAATGAGAGGGATGCTGTGAAGGTGATGGTGGCTGTCCCCACCTCTGCTGTTGACCAGTACCAATATTTCCTGGGCGCTTCCCATTTATGAGTCTGTTTGTTCTCTGTTGACTTTTTTCTGCTCAAGCTCAGCTGTGAATTTTAATTAGTTTTCTACTGCTGATTGATTAGTCCTGCATATTGTATTTGACAGTTCCATCTCAACTGAATGACAAATCATCCCTTTTTTTTCCACCTAAATGCATATAAGAGGGCGACATTTGTGAACGATGAGGAATCGGCCGGGAAAGAAATTGATGAGCATAGTGTAATGAATTTGGTTTTTATTTGGGACGATTCAAGTTCTTTGGTTATGAGCTATGAAATTTGAGTAAAATTTCAAACTCATGGCAGAGTCTAATGAAAAGTTAACTAAAAACTTGCGACTGGGAAGGATGTACAACTGCATGGCTTCCTTTTCCTTTCGTTTCATTTTCTCATCAATAAATTTTAACTCTTTTTTTCTTTTTCTGGTTCCGTGTGGGAGAGAATTTAAATTGAAATAACATATATAATAGATCTGAGTAAGAAGAGCATGATGCGGGCAACATGTGGGATTTGAAAAACAAGAGTACAAGCCACTTCTATTGAAAATTATTGTGAAATAATTATTGTAACTCTGCTCGAGCATAATGTATTATATGTTATATGGTTTGATTGATTCCAAGTCAATTCAATGTACAAATAATTCAGGACATATCAACTGTGCTTTTATATTATAGTTGGCGTCCAATTATTGTTCTCTCCTTCTTTCTTCTCTTACTAATTAGGGAGTTATTTTATAATGATCATTTAGGTTAGGTGTCTTAGAAAATGCGATATTTGAGATGCTTCGATGGGAAAAGAAGAAATTAAAGTTAAAAAATCTCTTTCTAGCTTATTCTCGTGTCAATAATTTATTGTCCTAGATTATCTTCTGTTCTGTTGAAATTGAAAGCGCTTCTTTCCTTCCTGCTGTTGGGGCTTGTTTCCGCACGCAGATGACTCGTCATTTGAGCTGATCTTTAGTTGGCTTGGGTTGCAAGCGTTGGCAAGTAATATTGCGTGTGTTTGTTACTGCATTTGCAAGCCCAATCGTGCGATTGGGTGTTTTAAAAAAAATTGTCCAAGTTTATTACAACGTTTGCAGGATCTGGCTTATGAATCCAATCGCACAAAAATAAATAAGCTCCATCTTGGAGCTTTCCCCCTCACGTTTAATCATCAGGCAATTCCGGCCAAAAAAAAATCATCAGGCAATTAATGGACCATTAGGAGCATTTAATTGACCGTTTATTTTTTATCTACCAATTAGCTTTTAGTACTCTTTTATCAAGTTTTCATTTATGCGAATCCTGCCTGATTAGTTCTAATAATATTTGATTAGTTATGTTTTATTTTACTGTAGAAAAAATTTTAAGTTTGTATCATTTATAATTTATTCGTATTTTTATTGTAATTTTATTATGTATTTTACCATTGCCAAATTTATAAAGCTAATTTTTCTCATTTTCCATAATTTGTGAAATTATCTCTCTTAAATATCATAAAAACCACTTATACAAAAACCAAACCAAACACTTTTTTATTTTCTGAAAAGCACTTATTCAATCGTTAATCTAAATATAAATCACTTAACACAATTTGACTTTTACCCAATCTCACTTTTCCATTAGTCAGATTGTAAATAAGTTACTTTCCACCGTTATTCCAAACACACCCATTATTACACCCATTATCGCGTGCAATAATATTATGAAGAATGAAAATGTACATTTGCTGTGGGACTGAGAAATGGATGTTTTTTTCTTACTTGTAAAGTTTCAAGCTTATAGATAAAAGAATTATCTCCTATTTATGCCACATATTACTCATATCCGAACCAGCTAATAGAACCTGTAACTGGATATTAATTAAAAAATACATATTGCCGTAATTAATTTGTTAGAAGAATATGTATGATAGTTGATAGAGATTCTGGCTCGTTCCATCTTGTTCGTCCTAATTGCAATAGATTTTGCATGCTTCAACTTGTCGCTAGCTAGCTAAAATCCCAACGACACTCGTATCAGTAAAAAAAAATCACCAGGACAGGAGCTATAATTAATATATAAATACTATATGGTTATGTAATTGATGAGTTTTACGTGCATGCTAAGCTGCAATACTTAAGTTTCTCTCATAAATTACCCATAGGAACTGTAGCTACTAGCTAGAATTAGTAGATTCATTGAGAGAGTTTTGATACCAATAAATTGTGCCCAAACAAAAACTAAGACCACATGGTCAAAGATAAGTGACAGAACACCATGACCAACTGAAATTATTATAGGTCATGAGCTCTCATTGGCAGAAGTGATCATATGCATGACAAGAAAAGTGTCTTCCCTCATTATCCCCTTTTGCCTCTCGAGGCATGAATGAGTTGTGTCATTACCAACTAAACACAAGCGGTGATGCATGTATATATCGCAAAAAGAAAAACTAAAGCAAGATTCCCATTATTTTAATTTGTAGCAGTAGTTCCTAATTGTTCGTTCAGGGTTTCGCCATTGAGACAATGTGATATGGCAGAAACTATCAGTGAAATCGCAGCAAGTAGAAAAGTCAAAGTCAAGGGAGGGAGGGAAGCTGATGTTAACATTCAAAACAATGGAAGTGGTTGCAGTAGAAGCAAGACAAGCCGTGACAATGGCCCTCTGATGCTTCGTATGCCATCCAATTCACCGTGTCATCCCTCTGTTCAGGCACTTCTACGAGGATCTTGCTTACGTTGCTGGCTCTCAATACCTTGTGGAGTTTTGCGAATTTCTTACCTTCGTTGTGCTGAAAGTACGGTGCAGACATGCAATTTGGTGAGCATATGTGATGACTCCAAATATGACTGACCCAAATATGGAGGGCTCAGGAATAGAAGGCCCAAATGAGAAAGGTTTGATGGATCAAAAGGGCCGAATAAGGAAAAGTATGAGGATAAAACGAAAGACATGGAAATTAAGAGATCTAGAAGAACCATTTGATGCATAAAAGGACAAAGTCGGTTACAGGAGCGGGGGTGGAAAGTTTCGTTTCATTCTCTCTGGTTCCTTCTTTGGGGTTTCTTTCTTGCCTCTTTCTTTACAATTATGTGTTTCTTCTGCTGTTTTTTCCTTTTCATGGAATGCATATTGTAAACCTGAGCTGTGACTGACTCTATTTTGGCAGAATATATATATGCATTTCTCTCTATTGTTTCAGTGAATCTTTGAGAACATTACAATTGGTGCTTTCATCATTTTTTTCGTTACAGCAATGGCGGACAATACTCATACGAAAGAGTTACAAGCAGAGGTAAAAAAGGCTAATGATTTTATCCCAGTAGCAAATGCTCGCTTTGATCAAATAGACGGTCGATTTTTGGAGCTCAGTTCGATTCTGCAATCCTTAGTTCAGTCGGTTGATAATATCAACTTTCATCTCGATCAAGGGTCCGCCAGTTCTACGGAATCGCCACCATCTACCAGTATTCCTCTCGTTCAGCCACTGCCATTGAACACATTTCCTTCTAAAACTATGAAACTTGACTTTACACATTTTGATGGAACTAATGCACTTGACTGGATCTTTAAAGCGAAGCAATATTTCAAGTTTTTTGATACTACCGATGCTCAGAAGTTGGTGCTCGCTTCAGTCCATTTTGACGGGGACGTGTTACCCTGGTTCCAAATGATGGAACATGCTGGTCAAATTCCCTATTGGTATGCTTTGGTTAAAGCGATTGAAATACAGTTTGGTCCATCTCCTTTCGATTGTGCTCGATCCCAGCTATTTAAGCTTGTTCAGAGCGAGGGAAAGGGGTCTTTAGACAAGTGTAACACTAAATTTCTTGCTTTTGCAAATTATACTGAGGATGTTCTTGAAGCTGCTTTGTTAGATTGTTACGTAGGAGGCTTACTTCTTGAACTTCACCGTGATGTTTTGGTTCAGAGACCTTCGACTGCTTTGAGTGCTTTGACGTTAGCATGGTTATTCGCCGGTATTACTATTTCGAACATACCGAGTGCCAAACCTGAATCGAGTACTAAAGCAAGATATTATTTCCCTGTTGCTTCTAAGGCTCTGGTGCCGATACTGGCTGTCTCTTCCCCTGCTTCTTCTAGTACCTCTACTGTTGGCAAGGCCAATCTTCCTCCATTGTTACCAACACCGAATATACCACCTATAAAATGAATGATTGCTGCTGAAATGCAAGTACGTCGTGAGAAAGGCCTTTGCTATACTTGTGATGCCAAATTCTCTCCTACACAAGTGTCCTAATAAGCAATTAATGATGTTATTGGGCGACGATGATGATATTGAAAAAGAGTTAACAGTTGTTGATGCCACTTTGCATTATTTGTCTCTTCATGGTCTTAGGGGCACACAAGGACCAGCCACTATTCGGTTCACAGGGTCTATCTTGGGCACCACAGTTCAAATCCTCTTAGATGGAGGTAGTTCGGACAATTTTATTCACCTACATATTCTTAAACACTAGGGTCTTCCTATTACATATGCACCTCCTTTGAAAATTTTGGGGGGTACTGGTCATATTTTAAGCAGTAATGAACAGGTCGTGGAGGTTCCAGTGCAGATTGGAGATCATACTGTAGCACTTACCATGTACGTTTTACCAGTGGCAGCCGTTGATTTAGTAATAGGTGCTGATTGGTTAGAAACTTTGGGTCCTCACGTGGCTGATTATAGTTCCTCTACTATTAAATTTTTGCAGAATGGTCAATTCGTTACTCTAAAAGGTTATCGCAGTTCCACTCCGTCTCAAGCCACATTTCATCATTTACTTCACCTCAGCCATACTGATGCAATTGATACACTATTTTGTTAGATGCTTCTTCTCTTCAGTTGTCTATTGATAATGACCAAGACAACATTTCTAAAGATCTGCTTGCTGTGTTACAACAATTTCAATATGTTTTTACTTGTTCTCATGGTTTGCTGCCAGTACTATCTTTAGAACATCTTATTGTTCTCTAACAGAATTTTTGCCCTGTTAAAGTTCGTCCATATCGATATCCAGTTTCTCATAAAATTGAAATTGAAAAGATTTTTTCTGACCTTCTTCAAGACGGATTGATTCAGCCTAGCTTCAGTCTATTCTCGGCCCCTGTTATTTTGGTTAAGAAGAAGGATGGTACATGGCAATTTTGTGTTGATTATCGAGCTTTAAATGCAGTAACCGTAAAAGACGTTTTTCCTATGCCTACCATGGATGAACTGCTTGATGAACTTCATGGATCTGTCTTTTATTCAAAACTGGATTTGAGGTTCGGCTATCACCAAATTTTAATGCGAGAAGAAGATCGGGCGAAGACTGATTTTTGAACGCATCATGGTCTGTACGAATGGTTGGTTATGTCATTTGGCCTCACCAATGCCCTCGTCCACTTTTCAGGCACTCATGAACTCTATCTTTCAGCCATTGTTGCGTAGCCTTTTTCTCATATTCTTTGATGATATATTAATTTATAGCTCTACGTGGGAACTGCAGTTGCAACACGTCGCTGAGGTTTTACAAATTTTGACCCAGCACCACTTATTTGCCAAAAAGTTGAAATGTGCTTTTGGTAAAGAAAAGATAGAATACTTGGGCCATGTCATATCGGCCCGTGGCGTAGAGATGGATCAAGACAAAGTCATGGCAGTCCAAAATTGGCCTATTCCTAGCAATATTACCCAGCTTAAAGGGTTCCTTCATCTCAGTGGCTATTATAGGAGGTTTATTCGCAATTATGCATAGATTGCAAGCCCGCTTACAAATTTGCTTCGCAAGGAGGGTTTTATATGGACTTCATAGGCCTAGTTAGCTTTTGAGCACCTGAAGACTGCTTTAACCATAGCGCCAGTACTTGGTTTGCCAAACTTTCATAAATCTTTCATTCTTGAAACAGATGCATCGGGGTCAGGCATAAGAGCAGTTCTTGGCCAAGATGGGCATCCCATTGCATTCTTTTCCAAGAAATTATCTTTACGAATGCAGGCATAATCTACTTATGTACGTGAGTTACATGCTATTACGGCCGCCGTTGCCAAATTCTGACACTATCTTTTTGGCCACCACTTTATTATACGGACTGATCATGCCAGTTTGCGGCATTTAAAGGATCAAATAATGCAAACACCATAGCAAGAGAATTGTTTACCAAAATTACTGGGTTATCATTTCAACATTGAGTACTGCGCTAGCTGTTACAATTTGGCAGCAGATGCTCTGTCTCGTAGCTCTTATATGGCCTTATCACAAGTAGAGGGAACTTTCATGGATCACATTTATAGCGATGTTCGTTCTTCAAATTTTATATAGGAACCGAAATCTTGAATTATCAAGGCACCACTTGATTGGCCTCATTATTCTATTTTACAGGGTGATCTTTATTGGAAGGGTCAGTTGGTCATTCCTCACACGGATTCAGCTCTTATAAACACTATCTTGTAGGAATTTCATTCATCATCATTAGGAGGACATGGTGGTTTCCTACGCACCCTTTGACTCATCACTCATTTGTTCTTTTGGCAAGGCATGCGGCGTGATATCCAAACATTTGTTAAATATTGTTCAGTTTGTCAACAAGCAAAGGTATCACAACTACATCCAGCAGGTTTGCTTCAACCTTTACCTGTACCTGATCGAATTTGGAAAAGATATAGCCATGGATTTCATTGTTGGGCTCCCTATAGTGCTTGGGTTTTCTGTGATTATGGTTGTGGTGGATCACTTGTCTAAGTATGGCCACTTTATTCCTTTACCTACCACTTTTTCAAGTCTTACGATTGTAGAGGCTTTCATTTAGAACATAGTCAAATTACACGCACTATTGTGTCAGATAGGGATAAAACCTTCACAAGTGCATTTTGGCGCCATCTAATGAAACAGCAGGGTACTAAACTATGCTTTACTACAGCTTATCATCCACAATCGGATGGCCAATCCGAGGCTTTAAATAAGTGTCTTGAGATGTATCTCCGTTGTTTTGTGCATGGTTATCCTCGTCATTGGCTGATCTACCTACCTTGGGTTGAGTTTTGGTATAATTATGCTTTTTATACAATTACTGAATTTACACATTTCAAGATTGTATATGGTTGCGACCCACCTCCTGTATTGAAGCATACTTCATTAGAAGATACTCCCTTCGATGTGCATCAACAATTGGAACAACGAGACAAAGTTCTGGTGTGCTGAAACAGAACCTACTTAAGGCTCAAGGGCGTATGAAGTTCTTTGCTGACAAGAAGAGGTTCAAACTTGAGTTCTAGGTGAATGATTGGGTCTTAGTACGACTTCAACCGTATAGAAAACATTCTGTTCATACTCGTAGATATGATAACACATAGGTCCAACAATATCTTGTCTGCTGGGACAGTTCCGACAAGGCTTCTTGGGAGTTTGCTGATGAGTTGATTCGAGTTTATCCTACTTTGAACCTTGAGGACAAGGTTCGTTCTAATGGGACAGGAATTGTGATGACTCCAAATATGAATGACCCAAATATGGAGGACTCAGGAATAGAAGGCCCAAATGAGAAAGGTTTAATGGATCAAAAGGGCTGAATAAGGAAAAGTGTGAGGATAAAATGAAAGACATGGAAATTAAGAGATCTAGAAGAATCATTTGATGCATAAAAGGATAAAGTCGGTTATAGGAGCAGGGGTGGAAAGTTTCGGTTCTTTCTCTCTGGCTCCTTCTTTGGGGTTTCTTTCTTACCTCTTTCTTTGCCATTCTGTGTTTCTTCTACTGTTTTTTCCTTTTTATGGAATGCATATTGTAAACCAGAGCTGTGACTGACTCTATTTTGTCAAAATATATATACATCATATTGCATTTCTCTCTATTGTTTCGGTGAATCTTTGAGAACATTACAGTATCCTTCTCTTCAGCAGTTTGCAGGCTGGCAAGAGAGGTAGAAGGGACCCTCAAAAGATTTTACTCCTTTTCCTAATTATAGCACATTGATTTTAGTTTTAAATATATTTTTTTTAATTTATTCTTATTAATGCTCTATCAATAATAATTAAGGAGGAGAGGGAATGATGGAATTAAGAAAAATGCTTAAAATGTTCTAAAAAATACATGTCATATTAACTAACTTAATCAAATTAAGAAAATATATTTTATATTAAGAACTAAAGGAGTATTTTTCAGTTTTCAGGTATAAATAAATATAGGTCAAAAAATGTAAATACTTCTTAAACTTTTACTATAGTATTATTTATGTGTACCTAACAAGTTGGCATATTGGCTCAGTTGGTTAGAGCGTCGTGCTTATAACGCGAAGGTCGCAGGTTGAAGACTTGCATGGGCCAAATATTTTAATCTTACTACTTTTTCTTCTACTTTACTTTTGAGAAAGGTTGGGCTGATAAATGGGTCATTGAGGAGGGAAGACTATGGCTTTTATGTTTTTTGTTAATAAGACTGTGGCTTGTGGCTTTTTATTTAGTCCGGGCCATGAGATTGGATAGTGGCTTTTGTATGGGATTAAAAGTACAGAACCATTGTGAATATGTGTTACCCAAAGTCCATAGACTATGTAATATGTGCACTTGTTGCTAGTTGGCCAACGCATTTGATAAATTATCTTCGAAGCCTCTAAGCATAGCCTCCAGAACTACTTGCTATTGATCTGACTGCTGGATTTATCATTTGAATATTCCACAGTTGGTTGGTTGTTAGTTACTTGCAGCTCTTCAAACAAATTAACAACAAACAATAACCCTTTCCTCCGTTGGCAATGTGATGTTGCCTTGTCATGAGCAAATATTCTTAATTATTATTAGGAATAGCTAGTGGATTACATAACATTAAAAAAAAGGAAAACCAGATTCGCCTCTGTGCGAAAACTTTCCCTCTGCTAGGGTTTCCTTCTCTCCAATAGGATGAGCACGCTGACGAGATGCAATCCATCGCTATTTGAATGGCGACCACTCTTTCTTCTTGGTAGAGCTTTCTCTCCACTTTCGGTGGAGTTTATTGGCTAGGTCCTTTTGTTGTGGCTGGAGGATGTGCCGATTGGGAGCGAGTCCCATAACGACGACATGTGGGTTTTTTGGGTGGATGGATACGAGGAGTTCAAGCCTCGGACGCCTTTGACACCATCCGAGGATGACCTTTGATGGGTGCCCCAATAGCCTATGAGGTGGCTGGGTGAGTCAAATCGATGGCTCCCTCTCTCTTCTAATGCAAGGATGATAAAGCTGGAGAATGTGAGGGGTGAGAGCTGGGGCAGTCCGACAGATGGGGGCCGATCGGTGGTGGAGATGTGGCGCACAAGACTTTAGAGTTCAAAGGTCAAATAAGCTCATACCAGGGAATCGAAGGGTTTTTCTGCCGGTGGTCTCTCAGGGGAAGGTAAGGTGATGAAGAATCAATGGATAAATGGGAGTTGGAGTTTTTCAGTTGCTTTGAGGAAATCAACGATACCAGAACAAATGAGGTTAAAGGTATTACTTTTTCAATCTTTGGCTCTTAAGGTGAGTGGCTTGTTAAGGATTTAGTCTTTTTCCAATAATGTCTTACTGAGGTTGAGATTTGCTATTGGTAGGATAGCCTCTTTAGGTGTTGGTTTTTCTTCATTTAATTCTGGAGATTATTTAGAGGAATTGACACCTAGTGTGGCTTGTTTAGTCTCATATGATTAGGTAGTTTATTATAGTTATTCACTGGTCTATGTGTATTATAAGTCTAAATACCATACCCAATTTGTCTTGATTCTGCTAGTAGTGGTATGGAAGGATTATCGATGGGAAAGAGATGGATTGACTAACCTAAGTCCCAGAAACAGAGGTTTTATGACAAATTCAAAATTTAGTTGTGTGTGAGCGAAGGTAGCTATATGTGGTAGAGATGTAATGTGTTTTGTGGGTATTCTGACTAAGAACTGTGCAATTGGTAGGCAATTGAACATCATATATCTAGGCATGATCAGTATGAGTATGATTGTATATGCGTTGTTCATCATTGGCTCAACTGGTGCCTGTTTAGTGTACTGATCAACACTGTTCATTATAGGACTAGACATGAGTCTGTTCAGTGTGTATGGCATTACTGCTCATTCTCATATTGGAGTTGGGTTTCTTTTCTTATTGTCTATTTGATTGTGCATTATCTAATAATAGGTTGAATGATGTTCTCCTTGAGTACATTGTTGTGTTAAGAAATTTGGTTAGGAACCCCTCTTGCAGGTGCATTCCCAGAGAAGCAGATTTGGTGGTCGGAAGGATTACCAAAGCTTCATTAGAAGAGTCTTACCATTATGATCAGGCATATCGACCTTCCTCTCAGGTGCAGGACTATTTCATGAATGGAGTGGATGATGTTTCATCTTTAGTATTGTATTCTAGCTATTTTGAAGAATTCTTATATATTTATTTCTCTAGTTTGTTAGTTAGGTCTTGGGGTTTACTTTTTCAGTCAATGTTTTTGTTGTTTGCAACTTGTTTTCTTTCTCATTTGGTGTGGTTGTCTTCTGTAACCTATGGGATATTGTAGCTTGTTTGATTTTAATACTATTCATGTTGTTTCTTAAAAAAAAAAAGGATTACATAACATTAGTTTTTTTTTTTCCCAAGAGCGAAGTGAAATGATGTTTTTCAAAGGAAAAAAAATAGTGTTAGGTACGAGACAGAAAACAGGTCAGTTTTGGTTTCAGGTATCCAGATGATCCGTGTGAAGCAAGGCTCAATGTTCATTAAACGACAAATGGAAAAGAATATTTGGCCATCTATGTAGTGATGCTGTAGTTGGACTCTGAGAATATATGTATACAAGGTACCAAGTTGCAAAGTTGCAATGAAGAAAAAAATATCATCAGCCAAACCTCAACACCATCCAACAAGATATTCAAATATGGAAAAATAATATAAATAACTGCAGGAGCCAGGGAAACTCTCCATATGGCAGAAGCGTGGACGTTCTTATTTTCTTCTCCAGTATGCTTCCTCTTGTCGTTAGGGGCTATAGCTCAAACAGAAAGAGCGAATATACCGTGTAATTAATTTAATAGCTCCTCTCGTTGACTATTCCAAGAATTAAAAAATAAAAAGGGAAATAAATTTAAAAGATCTGAGCAATCCCATTCTTTGCAGGAAGCCAACCTTGTCAACCATACATAGTTGTACAGAAACATGATCAAACTGTGACCGAGAACTGCAATGGATGAATCATCTCTGCCAGCAACGATGATCTTCTCAGGCTTTTTACCAACTGGGTCATTGCTAGACTCGTTGGTTCACATATCTAATGAAGTTGCTTCCATGGAAAAATTCCCTTTTGTTCAACTCAGGAATGTATCATCCATGATCAGGAGGGTGAAGCTTCTTTCTTCTCTGTTCGAGGAGATTCAGGAAACAGATTCCCCATTTCCTCCTTCTTCAATCCTTTGTTTCACAGAGCTTTTCTCTGTGATCAGAAGAGTGAAGCATTTGATCCAAGACTGCCAAGAAAGCAGCTCACTCTGGAGTCTCATACAGTTGGAGTTTATTTCCAATCAATTCTATGTGCTTGTAAAGGAGATGGGAAGGGCTTTAGATATTCTTCCTCTGAGCTTACTCAGCATCACAGCAGATACAAGAGAACAAGTGGAACTTCTGCACAAGCAAGCAAAAGCGGTTGAGTTGTTCATTGATCCTCGTGAGCTGCAACGAAGAGAGCAGCTTCTGCATGTAATGGCCCATAACACACAACAGAACAAGAAGAACAAGGGATTTCCTGAATTTGGGAAAGTACAACAAATATTAAGCAGCATTGGTTTGAGAACCCCATCAGACTACGATAGAGAAATTTCAAAGCTAGAGACTGAAGCTCAGAATCAGGCAGGTACAGGGGGGTTAATCGTTATGTCTAATGTACATAATCTCATATCTCTGGTTACTTATTCCAAATCCATGATATTCAGAGACGGTGAAAACGAGACAGATGAAGACTGTAAGCCAACAGTGTCCGCATTCACATATAAGAGCTCTGATAATTCTTTTTCTTCACCTCCTTCTCAGATGACACCATCAGCACCTAATGTTCCTGACGAATTTCGATGCCCAATTTCACTTGATTTAATGAGAGATCCGGTGATTGTATCATCTGGGCATACTTATGATCGAATTTCAATTGCACAGTGGATAAATTCGGGACATCACACTTGCCCAAAAAGTGGGCAAAGATTAATTCACACTGCTCTCATACCCAACTATGCATTGAAGAGTCTTGTGCAGCAATGGTGCTATGAGAATAGCGTCCCAGTGAACGAACCGACATCATCTTCTTCTTCTTCAACCTCGGAAAATCCCAACAGCAAGGACAACTCAAATGAAAATGCTGGCGATCATATCTCTGCTAAAAAAGAAGCCATAGATGCTGTCAAAATGACAGCAGAGTTTCTAGTGGGAAAATTGGCAACTGGGTCAGCTGAAATCCAAAGGCAGGCTGCTTATGAGCTAAGATTGCTAGCAAAAACTGGGATGGACAATCGAAGAATCATCGCTGAGGCAGGGGCAATTCCATTTCTAGTGACATTACTAGGATCACATGATCCAAGAATCCAGGAGCATGCCGTCACGGCCTTGTTTAATCTCTCCATATTCGACAATAACAAGGTTTTGATAGTGGCTGCCGGAGCAGTGGATCACATAGTAGAAGTGCTTGAATCAGGAAAAACCATGGAGGCAAGAGAAAATGCAGCAGCGGCAATCTTTAGTTTGACTATAGTTGATGACTGCAAGGTAGAAATTGGAGCTCGTCCAAGGGCCATACCCGCATTGGTAGGACTATTAAGAGAGGGCACTCCTATTGGGAAAAGAGATGCTGCTACTGCCATTTTCAACCTTGCAGTTTACAATCCTAACAAGGCCAAAATCGTTAATGCTGGTGCCGTTCCTTTGCTTGTCGAGTTGCTTATGGATGATAAGGCTGGGATTACAGATGATTCTTTGGCTGTGCTTGCTTTGCTCCTGGGTTGCTCTGAAGGTTTGGAGAAGATAAGGAATAGTAAAGAGTTGGTGCCTCTTTTGATTGATCTTTTGAGGTTTGGATCAGCCAAAGGGAAGGAGAATTCTATAACACTTTTGTTGGGGTTGTGCAAGGAAGAAGGTGAAGTGGTGGCAAGGAGACTATTGGCAAATCCTCGAAGCATTCCTTCTCTTCAAAGCTTGGCTGCGGACGGTTCTTTAAGAGCACGGAGGAAGGCCGATGCTTTGCTTAGACTGCTCAATAGGTGCTGCTCTCAGCCTCATCATTCTCTTTGAAGATGAAGCAGAGAGTGAATTGGTATTTACATATATACATGCAGAACTGTATATTTTGTGAAGTCGCACTGTATACATGAAAAGGGCCTTCATTTGTTTTTGCAGTTGCTTTGTCCAATAATTGCTGCTTATGAAATAATCCCACCCGGATTTAATTATGAATTTATGCTAGGATGAAATGCATTTTGTTGTCTTCAAAGAATGGAGAGTAAACTGTGGAGAAAACACGAGGCACCGCGCCTTTTTTTTACATAGTTTTCTTTCATGCTTTACCCTCTAATTTTCTTTTTCTCTTACCATTTTCGCGACACACCCATAGTGAAAAAGGATTAACCTGCCGGAGGTACAAGAACATATTTCAAATCCAGTATTCCTCACTGCTTTTGACAATCATGATCTTTCACGCTTATTGAAGTATGCTAAAGGTGCTCTTTGAAGTAGAGAACAGAGAGAGTAGAAGCAGAACAAACAAGACGTCCGAAAATAATGGAAAAGGAAGATAATATAAGTGACGTTGACGTGGGCGTGCGGATATTTGGAGGGTCTCTTAAGTAACGCAGACCTTAATAACTATTAAAGAGCCCGCTTCTGATGAATACATCTCTATATATCTCATTATCCAAACCCCGTCTGTTACACAATATTAGTAACATCAAAAGAAAGACTACTAAGCAAAAGATGTGTGTGGGAGATAGAGAAAGGCCGCTTTTACATTACTCTATCATCACATTATAAAAGACTGCAAGTGAGGAAAGGTTCAATTTCTGTTGAACCTGTCACTTCCGTACACGCAGTGAACCATGATTCACGTAACGTGGTGCCTTATCCTGTCAGCTGCCTACGATTCTACCAATGCCAGCTGGATATGAGCGCCTACTATCTTGTAATCCCAATGCCAGCTTCCGCTGTCCATCATACTCCGTTCAATAGGGTCTAACTGAATCGCGAGACCTGAATTGAGGGGGGGGGGGGGGAAAGGTAAGTGAACTTGTCACTGCTTTCTGTGTCCAAACAGAAAAACGAAAGAAAAAGGTGGAAGATTATGATCATTCATTGTATGATCTATTCTAAGTTTCTAACCAGAATGTCTTTCCCCAGACATAAAGAAAACAAGATGTACTTGAGTACCAAGAAGGTTTATCCCCGCATAATGAAGACAATGGAATAGCACACATTTCTCCACAACATTAAGTTATGATAGAATAACCATGTATCAACTGGACATATGCTGTCAAACAAAAGTTTCAAGGTTTAAAATACCTGTACTTCCTGAAGTGATCTTTAGTTTGTAGCCATCTGGAACTTCAAATACATGATTCCCCTGCATCAGTAAGATGAAAGCAAAAGAAGCCTGTTAGTCGCCAAGTATACGAGTATGATAAACCAAAATGGGGATTTCTTTATATATGTACGGCAGGGGGGTTGTTCTGGAATAAACCTGTAAGACAACATCTGTGGCTTCAAATTCAGCATTTCCATGCAGTATTATCTTCAATGACTCAGACCGCTGCACATCATGTTTCCAATAGATGTTGCCTCCGTACGTCCAATCAATTCCTTTGTTCAACACCTTGACATTCTGTAGTTTACACCTTCCACATCTAGCAGAATAAATTTGCACATCAATTTTATGCTTGCCATTTGAAATTATTTTAATCCCCCAACCTTGGGTCAAGGAGCAGGGAAGGGGTGCAGAACCAGAGTAATAATGATACAGAAAACACAGTACCTCTGCCCATAATGTAGTATGGAATCACCACCCTCAATAACCTTCATTGAGCCAATAACATTTTCAGCTATTATGTTCATGCTTCCATCAAGCTGAATTAAAAGGGACAAATATCAGCACACCATCTTGTCAACAACCAAGTCAAAATAGTTCACATAATTTATTTAAGAAAGAACCTGAACATTCCTCCACAGAAACTCCGCAACCTCTATTTGTAACTCAGAGCCCTCAGATATGGAACCACCATAAAACTGGTCATAATAAAGAATAACATGATAAATGAAATTTGTTTCTTTAAATATGATCAGCAGAAACCACTTTCATAAAACTTAGACAGCATGTATTAAGGAAAAAATTATACAATATCTCAAACATTAGTCTTAAACACAGGCTGACTTCACTAGTGAAGTCAATTCACAAATCATTTCACGTGGAAGATCAGCAATTCTTTGGTGAATGACAAGTGACATCTGAACAACATAGTATAGTTTTTACCTTTTGTCTGGTGACCTCCCAAAGAGGACCAAGAGCTGGGTGCAGAAAAATGAGAAATGGTGGTCCCGAATCAATATACTTCTCATTAGCTTCAATCTGCAGCACAGAAGACAAAAAATATAACAAATCAATGTAACTATAAAGGGGGAATCACCACCTATTGATAGCTTAAATGCAAGATCAGTTGAATTCACGCAACGCAAAAAAACCAAAATAGCCAACCTAACTAAGCAGAACCAATTTTCATGTTAACCAAGGAGAATATCAAGATATATACCTCAGGAAGCTTTATATCACATTGGGAAAGTAGATCACAGGCATTTCGAAGTATATCTAAAAGTGAGCCATCAGGAGTCTGCATTTCAACGCAATACATATTAGACAATAAAGAGAAAACTATGATTGACTAGTCTGAAGTATAATAAATTACATAATCTGAACTATCACCAGGCAAAAAGAGAGGATTGGGGGGCGCAAAAAGATTCTGTTGGGAGATCAGATCAACATGTTTTATGCTTACAGACAGAAATGTAAAGCCTTCCTAGCCATGATAACTTAGGGAGACGTACGATAATCAGAAAATTCAAACCTGGTGTAAAGATTTGTCTCCATTTTTCCTTTTCTTCTTGGCCGATGACGTGACCCTTCTTCGTTCATTATATACAATATATGTGTCGAGCTTATCTGCACAAAAAGAATTATATCAAGAAGTCATTATTTTAAGCTTAGTTGAAATGATGAAAGAGAATAGGATATGATTCATCATTTGACAAACACAAATGAGAAAGAAACGATATTACCTTCCACACCATTATAACACCTGGATGAATAGGTGTTGTAATAGTTGTCTGCTATATTTTGCATTGTGCACTCTAGTCTGCCACCAGATACACTAGTACATGACAATTAAAGTGGATCAGTACATAGTATATGCCGAAAAAGGCGCAGTAATTAATCAGCAACATAGGCAGAGTGCCAAAATTCATCTATAGGAAAATTTTGACTTGAAAGTCAAAAGGAGCTGACGTAATTTTGACCGTTCCAGAATTAGGCCTTGTCCTTATCCTACAAAATTGGGCCAAGTATACCCACTGGCCACAAACAGCTCTAAAGGAATCATAACCGGTACAGGAGGCCAGTTGTTACCCAGAAAAATGCTCAAGTGAAGGTGAACTACTGTGTCTAAGAGTGTGCATCAGTCAAATGATTCTGAGGAAACATCAATGTATTAGCTATATGTCATTTCGGCCAACTTCATAAAGGTATATTGAATAACATAGCCATATTTTAGGTAACACATACCTGTGCTGTCTTCCAAAAAGATCTACATACGCTATTTTCTTTTTGGTATTGAGCACCATTCCAGGTAAACTATTTTCATTATTACTTGATCCGACTTGCTCAGCAGAAGGTAAATCCACATATAAAATGTTTGTATTGGCTGGGAAATTTGCCTGCAAGCTTAAACACAACAAATAAAGTTGATATTTGGGTTGTAAATTCTGAATAAGAAAGGATACACAGGAGATTAAAAAAATATCTGAAAAAATACATTTAGACACACCATTACCAAATGCAAATGCAAACACAAACTCAAACAAAGTCCCAGCTTGGCTGGTCATATTTCTTCAACAATTACACCAGTTGAAGTGTAGCTTCTCCTGTGTACAGGCCACACAAATCGGTAAACTTCCCTTTTTTTTCATGATATTGTCTCTGAAGTAACAGTGTAAACATTTTATTGTCTCTATTTATCATAAGGAGATTGCAATAAGCAGCTTCTGTGTAAGGCATTGCATTTACTGTAGGATTTAGTCAAATAACAAGTTGCTAAGTGGCATAAATCAACATACCCTTGACTGATCCCACCCAAAAAGAAAAAAACTCACAAACATAATGATCATAACAATGATCAGATTTCAATCAAACAATACATTTCACAAGTGGCAAGAATTAATAGCAGAACGGCTAGTGTGGATACTTCCTAGACTCTTGAATTTCTCTCAAATTTCACCAGTGAGTGTGTGTTCATAAGTTGTGCACGTGCAAGTATGTGCTTGGATAGCAATAGTAGAAGAAAAACTAACTTTCCTCCATTTACATCAAGCATAACAAAAATTCAGAATTTTATATGAACTTGCTATAAAAGTCTGCCTGACTAAGGGAAAATTGTGTACCTTTTAGGATGAAGTTCATCAGCAATTCCAAACTTGTCAAATTCAGTGTATTCAACGCAGGACACACCATATTCCCAATTCCCATCAAGGTTTTTCTTCTCCATTAACACATTAATTCCTTCAGTAGCACCTGAGTTCCGCTTGCATGATGCAAAACCCAGTTTCTGTAAAAATTGCAGTCAAAAAGTGTTAGCAATCTTATTGAACTTCTTTCAGATTGACATGTCTTGATTTATCCCTTTTCATGAAAAGAATTTTTAAAAGCCAGAATGGGAAGGTCGTATGATCAAGGATGATAAGATCAGATACCCACTTATTATGATGTTCACTTAATTCTTGTCATCATATGGACACAGGAAAATGACACGATATGTTCAAAACAATTTTTACCTTCCTATGCTGTAAGCCAATCCCTGCTAAAGCCAAGAGAGTTAAATCTGTGGCTGCCACAACATTACTGCAAGGTCACCAGTATCTGACATGTCAATAGACACGTATGCCACATTTCCACTGGGGGCTAATAAAAAACAGAAAGAAAAGAAAAGAAAAATGAAAGTACTAAAGAATCAGGATTTCTGATATAAAGGTAGACCTGACTTGTCGCACAGTTGCACCTTTTCTTCCATGGAGATAAAACCATTTGAAGATGCCTTTATCATAAGCAAGTTTCCAGATGACACCATGACCACTGGGCTTGCTCAAAGGCCTGAATGCTTTGGTGAGCAACCACTGCCCATCTTCTGCACCCACAACAGGAACAAGAGGCTGGCAATTCACAAGATGGACAATAAGAGACCGCTTCTGAAAATAAGAAAAATTCTTTTGAATGACGTATTATTTAAACTTTAGCATAGTTTAATGTGCAACCTGTTCAAAAAGTTGGAAAGTTGAATGACCTCTTCCAAACCAAGAAAGACTTTCACAAAGAGACATGATGCGCTCATGGTTGTTCTTTGCTGAACTTGTCATTATTGCAACAGGTGTGATACATTGTTTCCCATAAAGCTTGAAGTACAAGAATTCTCGAGCCTTATAATTTAAAGAGTAATTAGATTGGGTTAGCATCCATAATGAACTAACTAATAATGCTTGTCTTGTTTATATCGTCTAGCAAATATTAGTATAATCCTAGATTTAGCAATTGGAGAGCTAATACCTGAAGATCTCTAACAAGACCTTCCAACAAGGTCCTTCCACAATATGGTAGCATTGCTGCTGGAAGACATTCACCGGTATCAGGATCAACTAAACCAAGCCTATCTGCAGAGCCTCCCAAAGGATAAATTTCTCCTAGGTATGGCAAACCCTAGGAGATTAACATCTCATTATTTAAGATATTCATACAACATACGTGGCTAAATGCAAAATTTGAATCAGGTAGTATGACTATACTAACCTCTATGCCCCATATAGCTGCTTGAGATGCGTATTCTGTATTTTCATAAAGGTCAATTCCTTTAGGTGCGTGAATTTCCAAAAATTGGCATTCTTCTATTTCATTGATGTGCCGAGACCAGTCTATATTCTGCTTCTCACACATTTTTTGGACAAGAAGCTCCAGCACCTTTATTTGATATCTGCAGCATATAATTTGAGTTACAAAGATGGGATAGAACGTATATTGGTTCCTCATCCACATCCAATCCCAGGAATGTAATTTAGCATTGTTAAGAAGTAATAATATTGTTCATGAAAAGTCGGTGATCAAACGTTACTATGGTCTCTGATAATATAAATCACTTTCTCTTGTTCACGCGGGTAAATGCTGTGAAGTACTATCTGGGCAATTATTCTTGGAAGAAAAACCCACTAGATGCACAAACTTTTCAGATTAGGCATCACCGCATCAGACATGCATCAGTGCAATTGCAAGTGTTCAAATGGCATAATTTGAAATAAATAAATAATTAAATAATGAAAGGTGGAAGTGCAGAATTCACCCAATAATTCCTCCAATGCAGTGATAGAAACGCTCAATTTCTCCTAGAGACTCCAATAACTTCTTCAACTCACAAATTTCTTCATCCTCCAAAGCCAGGTGCATCTTTCCAAAGCCCGCACTGCTATTCCCATCATAGACATCCAGGTTTTCGATCATCCCCGCCAAAGCGTAGAGTGCGCGCTTTACCGAGCTCGAAGTTGACTCCTTTTCAGTTTCACCCAGCTGAAATCCTAGACTAAGAACGTGCTCTTGACCAGCCGCAACTAAACATTTAAGCAAGAACAAGTCGTTGGAGTTCAAATTGAGGGAAGCTAAGACCCTGGAAAAGCTAGCGTTTTGGTGCGAACGAAAAAATTGCCTCACTCTAGAGTCATGATCAATCACTCTCAGCTTTTCCTTCAAAGTGCCGCAGCCGGCAAGCTTCGAGCGGAGAGCTTGTAGCCTGGCAATTTCATGATTGAAGTTCGAATCCGGAGCCGGCAGCGACAGCTGCTCTGCCTCGGTCGGGACGCGGGCGACGTGGCAACATGACAGCGGCGATGACGATGACGATGACGACGGAGAAAGTCCAGAAGGAGTGGCGGAGGGCGGTAGAGATAGAGAAAACGGAGAATTTATAAATAGGGAGTGAGCATGATTATGGGAAGATATGGAAATGAAGGAGGAAGCAAAGCGGTTGCTATTGTGAATAAAAGAAGTTGAGGAAGCCATAATTGTTAAACAGAGAAAGTGAAAGAGAAGATATTCGTCTAGGAACTTGAATAGAGGTTTTCGCTGGAAATGCAGTTACAAAGGGAAAAAAAAAAGGACAGATAATGGGAAAGAAGGGAGGAAGAACAAGGAGAAGACGCTGAGGTGAGAGGGGATCGGCAGAAGATGCTGGAGGCATATACCAAAGGCCTAGTTAATGAGGACGGCGAAGGAGAGAGAAGAGAGAGCGCCTAAGCACAACCGTAATGTGGGTCTGAAGTATGTTGTCACGGCTTGACAAGATTATCCTCTTTCACCTTCGGGGCAGGAGATTGGTGGCTTGAATTTCCCACGTCTATGCTGGAGGAGTATCGTTCCGTCGTTTTTGTGAATTGTAGAAAAAATTATGGGAGAATTTTAAAAAAATATTATTTAAATTTTAAAATTTTAAATAGATGATTTAATAATAAAATGATTTGTTAATTGCATTAACATTCTTGTTAATCTCATTATTAAATTTGTTAATGGGATTTTGAAGTTTAAATGGTATTTTTTTGACATTCTCTCAAAAATTATTCTAGGGATTTTAAAAAAAAATAGGGAAAATTGAAAAAAAAAATCTGAGTAAATTAATTGTCAAATACTACTATAGGTGCAAATAATCTTTCGTAGTATGCATGCAAGTAATCTTCCATGTGTTCACAAATCTTCTCTACGAACGTGCAAACATCTTTCATTGGGTATAAAATATCTTCTGGACGTGTGTAAAATATCTTCCGTTGTGTGCAACAGATCTTTTATGGTAGCATTTGACAATTAATTTACATAAAGGTATTTTTTTTAACAATTCTCCTAAAAAAAACTATTACCATATCCTTTTATTTTAGATATTACGCGAATTTTCCAGCCATTAAAAAAAGATATTACGTGAATTGTAAAACCGACTTTTTATTGAATATGTAATTTTTTTTTTCAAAAGTAAAAAGTTTAATTGTCTTTCTTAAGTGTAATTATGAAATAATTTTTTTGCAGTTACACCGCGAACATAAATAACTTCAGAGTGTTGACCATGGACTGCAGCACCATCATACGGTGGTTTTATGATGGGCATATGGCGGACACAGTTCAATGTGGATGCCATACAAGACATTCTGCAATTGGGTTGCATGAGTCCATGACGGCACCGCCTGGCTTCATTTGGATGCTATTGCCTAATGCTACGTGGCGAGGTGTCTCCTTTCACAATTCGCTTGCTTGAGCTACAATCCCTCTTACTATCCATTTTTGCATATTGGAAGGATTTTTGGAGAATTAAGAATGAAAGTGAGTTTTGAAAAATGTTTTAAGGATTAAAATAATCATTTTACAAAACAATTCACCCCCTCCCGGTCCTCGTCCTTTTCCGATGGCCTGCTCTTTCTTCGTCACTCTACGCACAACCAACGTCGTTCCGGCATTCCTTTTTCAAATTCCCTACCACCAAACGGGACCCTTTGAATTTCAACAACAACTTGGAGCATTTCGGGAAAACCCCATATCCACTACTACTTGATCCGAAGCATTTTAAAAACGCAGCAACACTATGAAGTATGAACCTATTGACAACGAATTTAATTTTTTTTTTAACCCTTGAATTTGTAGAAAACTTCTGACAATCAAGGAATACAGAAAGCACAGACCAATCAGCTTTTCCATTCGCCAGACAACCTAGTCAGGACCACGATGATCTCTCACGTAATTTTCAGTTATAGGCGATTTAAATCGGATAATAGCACACCTAATTTTCTAACTTGTACATAATTTCAATTTCATCACTTAATTTTATAAAATAGTTTTTAAATCTCCTAACCCTAACACTATTAATTTCAAGTGGTGATATTTTAATAATAATAGTTGTTATTTTGAAGATTAAACTTAATATTCCAATATGTGTGTGTGTGTGTGTTTTTTTTTTTTTTGCGCTAATAGCATTAAAATTTTAAAAATTGAATTTAAAGGAATTTTATAAAATTAAAGCACCAAAATAAAATCTTGTGAGTTAAAAGAAAATTGCATTTTCACCAAAATTTTACCAAGCACAATGAAACCCCAGAGCAAGCTGTAATAGATCAATAATGTTCGTGAATTTCTCAAGTACAATAAAACGCCACAGCAATTTGTTCCAAACGAGGAAAAAAGACAGCAACATGTTTACACTCCAAAACCCGAATCCTGAAAATCGCACCCGATCCGTTGTAAATCGATGGCATTTCCTTATTTTCTTTTTAAATTTAACATTAGAAAAAGAAAATAAAAATACAGTAATTTGCTGCCCATGCCCCCACAGACAGCCAAGTATTATTCTTTGGAAAGTGGGGAAAATCACAGTTGCCTTAAAATTGTGTCAATTTCAAATTGCCGCATCATGTAAGAACTAAATTAGGCCTCTCGCCTCTATGAAGGAGCTGAGAAGCTGAATCTAAATCCAGTCTTTGCACGATCGTGCTCATGCTGCCTGAGTATGTAATAGAAGTTACCCTGAAACAATGAGAAACTTGTTGATGAAGGAATGAAATTCTAGGATTTACAAAAAGCAACACGCCAAATTAGGCATTGGCGCTTTGATAAAAAATTTAGGCATTGGTGGAGTAGAGAGAGAATAAAGATGACTTCTCAAGAAACAATGGCAGCCTTACCATTACTTGTAAGTCTGACAGATCGTTGTTTCTCTGAATTACATTACTACTTTAATTCAGAAAGTATTATGCTTTTGATTAGTTTAACCAGCCACTTATTTCATTATAGAGAAAGTAAAACAGGAGCTGACCTCTAGGCGGAAAAGTGAAGTAGGAACAACAATTCCACATCCGACTGATGATCGAAATGATTCCAAGAACTTTCGAGGAGAGAAACGCCTGTATTCATTCTCAGTTAATTTAGCAACATTCCCAGCACCAGCAAAAACATGCCCATGGATTCCACGTTCTCTCAACCATCCAATTGGAAGATCAAAAGAGAGCTCTGCAAAAGCAGTAACAGCAATATCTCCTCCAATGAAATCCATTCTATAGGAGTCAGCATTATCATCAGTAACTCCATCTCTACTCCGCCTTTGTGGTTCAGTGGGGCCTAATCCCCGAGTTTTAAATCCCCATAATGTTGTTGGCCCTCCTAAGGTGCAAACCGGAGAGAAATCACCACCCAGGAAAAACCTTTCTGGCAGGGGGGAGGGCTTGTTCAGAAAACCACACCCCCATGGAAAAACTACACCAGCAGAAATCCCAAGATTCAGAGCTGTATTATAAAACCCCAATGGGAGAGCACAGCGAACATCTAACTCCTGCACTAGAAGAGTAGAATAGTTAACCAAGCAAACTTTATTAAAAAGGAAAAAAGAAAAAAATTGAAGTCAGATGGCGATTTTTAAAGCACAAGCTTGCTAAACATATATGCTATCAAGGAACACTCTATAGTTGTCATGTAATCAGAAAAATAAAGCACTCTATGAGTAGGTCACGTAAAACTTGCACACAACCAAGTTGATGAAATAAAAAACCTGCACTAACCAAGATAACTTAAGATACAGCTCTACAGATGAGAAACAATCTAAATAGGTAAAGGAACTGCTAGACAACAGACAGTGGTGATAATCATGTATATAGTCTAAGCATATAAAATATCCTGCTCAGGAAGAACAAGAGCATTCTTTTATTACATGGAAAGGCTCCGGGTGATACTAATGCTCCCTTCTATCTCTACAACAGTATTGAAACAGGACAATGCCAACATACAAAGGAAGATAAGAAAGAATATAGCAACAAATTTCAGTTCCTAGGGACTTAATTCTGAAATATTTCTCCCTGTCCAAGGAGATGTACTTACTCCTTGGTTCTATTGATTCATTTTAAGATTCCTGTCTGTATCAATTTGGAAAGCTCATCATAACCAAGAAGTAACAATTCTTTCTCTTATACTACTAATTAGAGAGGCTATAACATTGTATGTGACAGATACAACTGCATTGCAAAAAAGGAATTAGTCACACCTGGCGCAGAAATCGCAGGCTTCGGGGATCTGGTGTGAGGCCCCCAAATTGAGTTCTGGAAAGAAATGCATACCCTTTTGTAGGTCGAATAGGTGAGTTCCTCCTGTCAATCTTAAATGTATACTTCAAAGATGAGAGTAAACCATGCCCAAGCTGCCGCCTTATAGACCTAGATGACATTTGTGATGGATCTGTTAAGGTACGCCATCCAAGGTCATATGTTAAGTCATGATACTTTGTTGATAATAAACCAAGGGACATGCCCAACTGTCGCTTTTTGTATGAAGAATATTCCAACCAATCTTGGGAAAGTAAAGATGCTCGAACCACAATCGGAGTTTCCAATCCTTTAATTCGAGGTGCAAAGACCCCAACACTCGCCTCCGATGTTTGATTGGAACCATATGCCAGAGAACCATCCCATATGTCACCATAACCCAACAAGTTTTTGTACTTAAGAGCACCTTCAACAATCCAAGAACTAGCCTACAAAAGAATCACAAATTTCCCAAAAGGGAAAAGATAAAAAACAATTATATGTACTTGCTCATCATGGTAACTTGAAATTCAAAGTAATATATCCTACGTAATAGGCATAAACCCTGAAGCAAAAATGGTTAAGATTTTCTTGTATTTATCAAAAGGAAACTATTACAGCCATCAAACTCAGTCGATTAGAATGTATTAACCTACAACAATGATAGTAGAAGCAGTCATTCATACGCTTAAAGGTACTGTCCAGAAATTATGAGTCAACTTTTGAGAATCGAAACAATTCAACAAAAATTGGCATGGCAAGCAAATACACTGTATTTTCCATTTTCTTCTTGTAAGAAGAAATCTAAAAAAAATATTGAGCAATGCAACCCGCATATTAGTTGGAACACAAATGAAGAGAGGAAAAAAGGATAATACCATCCAAAAATACACAAGACCAATATCAGAATGGAGCTCCAAGTAACATACAAAATTTGGAATCTTCCCCTGAGCTTCACTACAAAATGTACCCTTGGAAATATTTCTATAGAATCAAACAGCATGCATCAGCCAAATGTAAACAACATCCAACAGACAAAATCTTGCTCATATATAAGCGCCAATACCAACATCCAATAAAATAAGCAAACATGATTATCTGTAATACATAAATTTGTTCCTTGTTTTAATATGTTCAAATCGCCTCATACTAAGAGGTTGTTGAGCAGGAAAGTTGACCACTGACCTCACTCGTTTGTTCCTCTAAACTCTGGGAAAAAGCTGGTTGGTAAGTTCCTTCACAGAGAAAAGGGTGACAAGCAAAGAGGGATCTGTAAAGATACCAGCTATCCTTGGTGAGACCCAAACCAACACCAGCCTAACCACAGGCTCATGGCAGAAGCAGAAGAAATAGTAGGGGATTTGTTTTTCTCCTAGCTATCCCCAGTAAGACTTGACCCAAGATCAGTTGATTACTAATCCACCAGACCAACATGAAGTTAGACTTCTACTGCAGAGCCACTACCACCAAAGGTAGAAGCTTCTCCATCCAAATATGACAATATCACACTAATCCCTAGTGTCTGATAACCAGCTATACAATGATCATCAGCATAGCATAAGGAAGAGCATCATTTTCAGAGGTCTGAACCACTTGGCTGCCCACAATAAGAATATGTGGAATAAAATCTGCGGCCTCAGACCTAATAGCCAAACATATCGGCTTGCTGGAAACTACAACTAACGCAAACAAAACTTCGCTTCCAATCAATTTATTATTTAACATCTGCACTAGTTTAAAAATATCTACGACCCAATGAGTTGCGCATTTATATACATTAATTTGAAAAGTATCAATATGGTAAAAACAAAGATATTGGTTATGTCATTTAGATTCATGCCGGAAGAGTACGCAACACAACCGATTACTTTACAATACCGAAAATCATACTAACATCCCTCAATTTACGTGAATCCAGTACGCAAAGATGTAATAGTGAAACAGTAAGTTCGAAGTCCCTAACCCGGTTAAATGCCAAATCCCATAACAAAGACGAAAGAATAAGATTGTACCGAAGGTTTGGTATAAGCACCGCATTCACCAGAAATAATACTATTGGTCTCGAAAACTTGGACGATGACGTTGGCAGTGTCACCCAACTCTGGCGGTCCAGCCTCGAGCATAATAGTACTAGAATCAAAAATACCGAGTCTCTGAAGCTTCGCAAGGGCAATTTCAGTCGCTTTTAACAGCTCTTGCATAGTTGTAGCATTCTGTATCCCCTGCAGCTCGGCCTCAATTACCCAATCCTTCGTCTTAGTATTCCCCTTAATCAGCACATCATGGACTCGGATAGGAACTTCCTCCGTCGACATTCGCCGGGCCAGGTGATTTATCTTTAACTGCTGCTCACGCAAAAAAGAATCTCTGGATTGGGGTTTCAGCAGGTTCGGTTCATGCAGGTCGTCGTCTTCTTCATCTTCGTCGATGTCGTCCTCGTAGTCGTCTTCTTCCGCGTCGCCATTGGAGGACTTCTGCCGCTCCTGGGCGTTGCTAGGGTTCGGAGGGAATGGGGATTCATTTTCTTCTTCAGAATTGGCCATGAGAAGTGATCACAATTCAGAACAATTTTGGAGAGCAAGAGTAGGTGTGAAAGCGAGTCAATGTAGCAGAGGAGCTAGTTTTACCCGCAGCAGGAAGACAGCGATGGAGGAGCAGGAGCAACTCGTAATTGTAGCTTGTAATTCAAAGTTCAAACAGAGCGAATTTTCCTTTGTCCAGAAAATTTCTAATCAATTCAAAAAATTCTTACATTAAGAAAATATCAAATTATGAATTCAATTAAAATAAAAAATATAAAAATATCATTATGATCCTATTTATAAGTCTCTTTTAAATTTTAATTAAATCTCACATATCAAGAAAAAATAATTAGCTCAATGATTATGGGATAAATTTCTAACTATACTCTCATTTATGAATATGTATTTTTTAATTCTTTCTTCTCTATTTATCTTTAAATTATTTTTTCATTGGTACAATAAATAAGGACATAATTGTCACAATCTCATTTATTACATTAAAATTGGACTTATAAATATGATCAAATTTTTTAATAAAAAATGATTTATAAATAAAATCAGAGTGGTAAATGATATAAGTTGGCCATCATGAAAATGTTTTTCTTAAAATTTAAAATGAAATGAATAAATATTAATTGTAGCTGAATTTATTAGTTTCTAATCTAATAAACAGAATATTTTGTTGGGTAAGTTGATCATTTTCTATTTGTTCTTACACTAATATGACTATTTAAATTTAATGAAACCCATAAAAAGGCCAGAAACTAGAAAACAACCTGCATTTCTTAATAAAAAGGGTATGCAATAACGGCATATAAAGTTATAATTGGATTGAATCTATGAGTTCCTATTTAAAAAAATATACTTTAATGTCATTTAAATTATCGGAATCGTTTTGGTGTACACAGTGAGTATACCAGTAAGGGGAAGAGGTTGGGGTTCTCTCAAAATCCTTTATCTTATTTTTTTTTCTTCAAAATCTCATCTCCACACTTAGATTTTAAAAAAAAATGAATGGTTTAGCTTTCATATTTTATTAAACTGTTATTTTAAACATAAATAATAAATTTAAACTATTAAAATCTTATCTACATAATTAATAACTACAATACTAAAAAATTAAAAAAAAATAAATTATAAAATACTATAATATAATGATAGTTTTAGAAAACATTAAAACTAAATCTTCATTTTTTAAAATGGGCGGGTGGAAATGGAATTGAGTAGAAAAATGAGAAAACAGAATCAGAGAGTATCATCTTCTCAAGGGAAGCAATTGGAGCCCGGAGGGGAATGACTTCCAAAGAAAGTAAAGCATAGAATCATAGATTGCCCTGCCGTGAGAAAGTAATGGCGACAGAGGGAGAACTTGTCAAGGCAGCAAAGCACAAGTAAGGCATTCTTAATTAATCGGGCTTAATCCTAATGAGTTATATTTATTGATGAAAACTTGGGTGGAGGTCTTTGGCCATCCAGGCGAATTGATGGTCTTTTTCAGACCAGACCATCCAGTCTTTGGTCTACCATTGTAGGTCTTTGACCATGCGTTACCAAAAAAAAGATTAAGAGCCATTTGATTCAATCATATTGTATGTATGTAATGGTAATCATGATTGTATTACTATGATAAAAGTGTTTGGTTGCTCTTTAGCATGGTAATAGGGTTTACCATGCTAATGATGATTACCAAAAAATTGGTTATCCTCATTTATACCTCCCACTATGAATTCTCATTATCATCCCATAACATAGTTGAAAAAGTCCAATTTACTTTTTAGTTTCACTTCTCTTTATTTTAATTTTATCTTTTCATTTAGCCATATCGCCACTGCTGCCTCCTCCGCCGACGCCACTACCTCCTCCTCCGCTGCCGCCCATTACCGCCTCCTCCACCGCCGCCGCCGCTACTACCTCCTCCACTACCACCGCCGCCCCTGCCAGGCTGCCACCCCCTACCATTATTGCCATCACCCCCTACCGTTGTTATTGTCACTACCTTATCCTACTACATCCCCCTCCGCCACCACTACCTTCTTCTCTATCACCGCCGCCGCCACCTCCATCATTTCTACCGCCATTATGACCTCCTCCTCCTTGGCCAAACCCCGTCACCACTACGTCCTGTTGGGATTGGTAGGTATACAGTAGAAGAATTAAAATTTAAAATTGTAAAAGTTTACCAATCACAATCACGGATCTATCAACAACATTTAAATCAAGTTAGAAAGAGTTGCACTTTATACATCTTTGTTTGAATGCCCACAATCATCAATGTATTGCTGATTCTCAAATCTCTATACGTGGTTGCTCCTAAAATAATTTCCTCGGCATCTACATGTCTGCTAATTCTTCTTAAAAGAGCATCAAACTCTATGAGTGTGAGATTAACAATCCCCGACACCAACATATTGGCTGGTTCTTCTTTGGATTTTTACCTTTTGGATCTTGAGGAGTTAGATACTCAGATCAGCTCTCTCTACTGGTATCCACACGAACAGGACCCAATATCGGCAGCGTGTTAGCGCCTCTAATGTCCTTCTAGGGTTTTCTTAAGGCTCTTTATTTTTTCATTATCTGTAGAAACCCTAGCTCTTACATTTTATAACTAGTCAGGGTTATCTATTTTATTATGAATATTCGATTTTTAAAATTAATCTTAATTAATTTTAAAATCCTTATCATAACAATTAACACTTAATTGTTTTGATAAGCTAATTAAATAAATCTGTTTAATTAAATCTGTCTTACAGTTTTAATTGAACCTATTTATTTAATTAGAACAAAGAGCCAATCGAATTAGATTTAATTTATCTTTATAAATTAAATATGAGATATTATCATATAATTTATTTATATATACACAGTATAATAATATTATCATATATATAATATATATTATGTATGTATTTCAAAAATACATATGTGTCTATATAATATTATTAATTTTCTTTTCATATATATATATATATATATATATATAATATACACATATAAATATTTATCAAATAAATATTCACATTTATATGTGTGTGTGTGTGTGTGTGTGTTTCGTCCACCCTAGATTAAACATTGTATTAATTGAATCTTAGACGCATCTTAGATTTAATGAATCTGAACATTATAGTTCGTATTGGGCTATTCTTGTGTGCGACCCTGTATGCGTATACAAAGTTGGTAGTGGGCCAATAAGTGTACTATCCCACAAGTTGCAAGTGGCCTCTAGCAAAACATTGCGACTACCCAATTTATATGAGTATCAACAATACGATACAACCTATCGTATAACCATATCACGTCCCTTTTGTCACACGATATTTCAGTCAAGGATAAGGCATGGAGAATGTCATCCTTCTATTTCTGACCATTACTTTCCCGATCCCTGAGTAGTCTGACTATAGAAATGGAAACTCCTTTCTATCGTAGTATGATCATAGATTTCTTAGACTCACTCATCGAGGGCCCAGTAATATCTTTCTACTAATGTGAGGGATAAATTATATCTTGACCATTTACATTCCTTTGCATGAAAAACCACTAAACCTGATTGTTGCATTTATCATCACCCGATTAAAGGTGACTTTTGACTATGTCAAAGTTTAGCGACTCTCATGTAGGAATCCATGATGATCTCAGGTCAAAGGGCATTTTGACGTGGTTATACACGAGATAAGCTTATAACTTGATCCATGCAGCTTTTCTCATAGCGGGTCAGTCCAGCACCTTGTACTCCTACAAGTGCCTAAGACTTTGATTCGTATCCTCATACCTTATCAAAGTCATACTTGTTTTATTTCACCTTTGCTTCCACATAGATGACCGACCAAGGACATTTAGGATAATCATTATGATTTATCCAAGGATACAGTTATCACAGTGAACATGCGAATAATGTGATAAATAAATGGAGAAATTCATTAAATAATAATGTTCAAAGTACAATGATTGGTCCCTAAGGCACAATTTCCAACACGTCCACCATTGCCACCGCCCACCATTACAACCTCCTCCTCCACCGCTGTTAACTTTTTTTTATAAATATTATAGTAAGGGTAAAATAGACTTTGTGTGATATATTAATTTTAAATAATTGTTAAAATAATAACACATTGCACCTTACTTAAAAATCAAACCAAACGCTAGCTATGTAATTAATATTGCACCTTACTTAAAAAGGCGCCTTTTTATGTAACGGCACAGCTTCTCCCGGACTGTCTTTACTCAGCCGGGTTCATGACTGACCGGGGACTTGCGTCTTTACTCGCAATCCCAAGCTCACTCCGCCCCCTGCGGAATTATCGCCGAAGCGAGCCTCCTCAGGTCTCGAGGATACTGCCTGTGGTAAGTAGTTCCTAACATGAAACCTAATACCATTGAACATGAACACAACTAAGTAAAAACAGTCCGGGAGAAACTGTGCCATTACAGTATGCCGACTCAGCTAATGCTCTCCACACAAAGACAAAATACTCTGCCCCCAAAAAGATCGGTTTCATAACTCGCTCAAATAATAGTACCACCTTGTCAATAAATAAATAACAGTACTAGGTCTTATATATTATTGTTAATATAACATCATGTTAACTAATTCAAAAAAAAAATTAAAAAAGTAAAACAAATCACATAATTATAATATATGTTACATAATCTCTTTAAAATATTTATTTATATAATTAGATTATACTGCTTACAGTTTTAAATATAAGAACTAGTTGAATATTTTGGAGAAATTAATAAAGTTAAATAAATTACTTTAAAGTATTTATATTTATATTTTTGTATACCAAATTAATTTGTCAAACTTATAAAGTGATATATAATCAAATATTACGTAACACATGTTATGATTAACTAACTTAATTAATCTCCTTAACCTCTAAAAAAAATTCAATTATATCTTATATTAAAGATCAGGATAATATATTAGTTTATTTAGTAAGGTAAGTTAGTCTAAAAAATAATAAATATAAATATTCAAAAATAATTTATTTGACATTTTTAATCTCTTCAAATTAGACAATCAATCATCAACTTCATATATGAAATCTTGTAATACCTGTTTAATAACTTGTGTAACTTCAAAAAGGGTCAATTAATCACATCATGTAATTAATCATTGTGTAATCACATTAACACTCATTCACATAATTAATGCCCATCAAATGGATTTCCTTTTTAATCCACAAGTGGGAGCAAATTGGTAATAAAGTAAATTCAAATTGACATCAATAAACTTTATTCTTAAAAATTGTTAAAACTTAAATAGAGCATTAAGTGATTATAAAAAAAAATAGAGCATTAAGTATTTAAGTGGATCAATCACTTTACTTCCACACACACATATTGATGATAATATTTGTTAATTGATGTTATTGATTGAAATTACTCTTGATTGATTGATAATTATTGATAGATAATAATGATTATTTAAAATGATTCAAACAATTACTCGATCGACCAAAAAGAATCCAATTATGTAATTGATTTTATATTGTTCTTATCCTGTGGAGTTTTGTTTTTATTTCCTTTTTAGCCAATTTTATTTCTTCTTTTTATGGTACATTGTTTTTATTTCCTTTTGACATATCGGAAATAAAACTACAAACTAAAAATGAACGAGTTTTGTGAAAAAATTTGGGTATAACAGTTAATTTCATATTTGTTTAATAGTTAGTTTCATATTGTTAATTTAATCTTCAAGGAAAAACATGTTCTAGAATTCTAAACGTAGACTCCGAAATGTATCAAATGGGAGCAACATTAATCCAACCAAAAAAGAAAAAGAAAAATAGGGTTATCCTATTTTGAAGATAAGGTAATAAAGAAAATTTAAATTGACATTAATGAACTTTATTCTAAAAAAATTATAATATCTAAAAAAATGGTCGGTTTGGATCCATTAATATTAAATACATAGTCTTAATCATTATTCCTTATATTTATTCATATTTAATTTCACCATCAATCAAATTTAAAAATGATTTGATAATTGTTAAATTCCCTAATTTCCACAAAAGAGAATATAGGATGCAAAAATTATGTCTTCATCAATATAGTATTACATCCCATAAATAGTGATTCCGTTTTTTTTTTAAAAAAAATTATATCCTGATGATAATTATTTGATTTTGAAATGATTTCTTTTTCTTTTTATCCTTATAAATATTCATGGAGTTTATTATGATTTTCTTCTATTCATATAATAGATCATCCATATTCATGAATATCGAACAGGCGTGGGGCATCAAGAGTTAGAAGAACTTAGTTGCAAAATGATTCAATGGAGGCATGTTCCCTCATTATTGCGGGTGTGGAGAAGACCATGGGGACTGAGGGTTGGTGCTTGAAATCAACAATATGTTGCAACGAGATTGGTGTGTTCAAGTAAAAGCTCTTTTCTTTATGCACACTAGGCATATTCTGATTATACTAAACTCCTTAACGAAGAAGAAGATCCAATTGTTGTACTCTAGCGAGTGAATATGAAAAAATTACATAGTTAGTCTAGTTATATTAAAATATACATACACAAAATGATATCTTGTGGTTTTAGCTTTTGATAATTTGATTTTTTATTTTCTATGATTTATTACGTTTTGTTATTTTTAAAAGCTTCTACAATGGTATTATGCCTTTACACAACTACAAGCATCCTAATATACATTCATTTAAACATAATATTGGGCGCAAGCATATTGTTTCTGATCCGATTCATGGTGGACTTCTCACAAATATTATGCTTACAAGTGATCTTCCATGACCCATCCATATTGAGCTCTGCGGATCTTTTTGTTGAGGGACATCTTAGGGTGTTTAAATTTCTTGGATTTTACTTTTATATTTGTGTAATTATTTTCAAAGAATACATTCATAACTTTCAAAATGAAGAGATTTCTACTGGGCTTTGTTCTTATACAAATCAAACGGGTAATATTATCACCGTCACCAACACTCTTGTACATCGCACAGTAGAGATATATAGCTTGTTGGGCTTTATATCAACTACCTAAGGTTGTAATGTAGTATCATTCAAAATTATGCTGGATAGGCTCACGCTTTAACTTCATATATGCTCTAAAAGTACAATTATTGATACTTCCTTTAGTCCTACATAAGATAAAAGTTAATTTTTTTTAAAGATATTAAGAAAATTAATTAAATTATTTTAAAATATTTTATATTTATAATTTTTTTTCCAAACTATGTTACCTAGCATATAAACTGATATATAATCTAATAATACACAACATATGATATAATTAAGTAATTTATTTAACTTCTTTAATCTCTCTAAAAAATCAACTCTATCTTATATTTAAGATCAAAAAAAGTACAACATTTATAAGAAGACAAAGTCTACGTCACCCAAGCCCCTCAACGGAACCTACACAGAGGAAGACTAAAGGAATATTACTTATTTTTATTTTTAATATAAGATATGTCTATTTAATTAAATTAAATTAAGAAATTTAATTATATTAGTTAACATGACCTATATTTTTTAAAATATAATAGTCATATTATTTAATTCTCCCTTTCCATCTCCTTTTCTATTATTTTTTAGAGAACATTAATAGAAGTATATTAAAAAAAATTGAAAAATATAAAAATTATTTTATTTTTAGGATCAATATCAACTCTTTAAATATATTTTATATTAAAACTAGATGAAGCATACAACAATAGGTGTGCCAAGTATCTGTTTAAAGTGCATCTTCAATGACCAATTCCATTCAATTTTTGTTTTAATATTTCATTTCTCATTATACCCAATTTTGATTTCTATCTATCAATGCGTAATTCTTTCCAAGCATGATTTCAGACAAAATACAGATTGGAAAGTATAAATAAAGTTAGCACAAATAAGGATTTGCGCTACTTAGAATGGGACATTGAGTTTTGATGATTTCAGACAAAATACAGATTGGAAAGTATAAATAAAGTTAACACAAATAGGAATTTGTGCTACTCAAAATAGGACATTCAACTTTGTTATGCACCACAGGACATCTTCAAGTGTGTAGATTTCTTAGCAAAGGACGCTTAACAATCAGATGAGAACTTGGTGACCTTACCAGTCTCGCACACTGGATGCAGCGTTTATATGGACGAGGATTTTCATGCATTGGTCTAGTGTCAGGATTTTATAATGTGATGTGACCTCCAAGTTTTCACTTGGCCGCTGTATTACTCAAAGATGGAAAAAAAAAAGTCAAATAAAGAGTTTTTTTTTCTCACTCGAAATGGTTACGGAGAAAGGTCTCCTGATCATTTGCCCATTTTGCGATTATGTACAGGGAGATGACATGACACCAATTCCGAATTTTCAGGGGGGGGGGGGAAACAGAGAGAGAAAGAATAAAGGTCGAAATTGTTTAAAACAAAGCATAAGGTACATGCTTATGTGTTAAGTCAATTATTAAACTCGCTGATCCAGTTAGAAAAAGATTGAATATACTTGAAAGAAATGCCCGCGAATCTTAGGCTCTGTTTGGATCAAAGATAAGATTGGAAAGGAATAGGATAGAAAAAAAAGAGAATGGAAAGGAAGGAAAAATGTTTTCCCTCCAACGTGTTTGGTTTGTACTGAACAAAAAATAGGTTGATAGAATTTTTTTTTGTTTGAAAAAAATGATGTAGGAAAATGAGCTTAATGACAATTTTATCCCTGTTTAAAAAATACTATTAAAATATTCTACAGCCAATAAAACAAACCCATTGTTCTTCCCTCTACATTTGTCTCCACCTTCTCTTCTCCTTTACTTTCTTCTCCTTTCTCTTCATTCTCACTATTCATACCACCACCTTCACCCACTTCAACTCCTTCGATTTAAAAATAGACAGTAGAGGGGGGAATGGCGCACTTAAAGGATTAATTATGAACATTTGAAGCAAATGATGACGGTGACACCGCCGACAACAACGTTGTGGAAGAAGAGGAAGTGGATGTCGAAGCCCTTATTATTAAGTGATATATCGAGAGAGATAAAGTGGGAGGAAAGACAAACGTGAAAACATGAAAGAAACAACTATGTTTGCTCATATTTTCTCATAACGTAACAGAGCAGTAACCATGAGATATCTATCAGCCGCTTGTCGTCATACATGAATGAATGAAAACAATTTTAATTACATGCGTGTAATGGGTGGCTCATGGTTACGCACGATCAAAACAATTTTACTCTTAACTATTACATACACATCACTCACACGTGGTTACAACCACTTTCTGTGGTCTTATGTTGCTCATGGGTACATCATAATTACATAATAGTTATATAACTTTACCATCACCCCTGATGTACAACCATCAACAGCACATAGTAAACACCACTTGCCTTGGGTAGAATATCACAGATTTAACTACATTCACCACATAGGTACTTCATGGTCAACCAATATTCCTTAAGTTAGGCATTTCTAGAATCGAAAATTACGACTCTGCTAGCTTCAACATCACTTCCTCCATTGGTTCTTATCGTCACCTAACCCCACATGGGTACTTCATCATTAGTGTTCAACAAACGAAGTCGTCTCTCCATCATGCAGTTACCCCGACCGCCGCCTACTCGGACTGACGTCCTACGGCCATTGCCGTCCTCGCTTAACTCAACAGATAAGAAGGAAAGCTCAAGCATACAACAAAAAGACCAATCGAAGATATAGAGAAGGACCAACCCACCTATTATTAGGGATATACCATCGTCGCCCACAAAATGTTGCTTGCCCTCTGTTTTTCTAGCTCCAACCCTAACATCAAGGGCAAATAAACTTTTTTCTAATTTCCCACCGTTATAAAATGGGTTCCCACAATTTTTTATAGTGACCCCATTTCATTTATCGGATTGAAAATTGGGGGAGGTGGGGAATTTTTTTTCCATTGAAAAATTCAAACCAAACAGCCGCCACCATAAAAAAAATTGTTATTTTCCCTTTCCATCGACCCATTTTCCGTGAACCAAATAGGACCTTATATCGTTGTTCATTCCCATCATTTTGCAGAGGCAGCGGGCACTGTTCATATTGAGGGACAAACCTGCCATCTTCTATCAGACGTTGACATCAAAAGTTTGTAACCCACTTGCGAACCCTCACGCAATTATATATTTTTTTAAGCGCTAATGTGCTGAGAGTACGGAGTCCATGTGAAGAGATTAATAGACGTATAGAATAAAGTCTGATTAGCCAAAACGACCGAATTTCAGCTGGCTCCTACTACATACATAATATACCCGTTGTATTACAAGTAAACAAATGTCTCAACCAGCAATTAAGTTATTAACAAAATGCTAATGCTAATTGCTAAGCACCCCATCCCCTTTGGGCTGCGAGATTTGGGGCTACTATTATTTGGTGTGACGCGGGAGCAGGAAAGAACAAGAAGGGCACCTGATCAGACCGTTCACGTTGCAAGATGTACAGCTCCTGAATCCGCTCTTCTCCATGTACACCTTGTGGCTTCCGTTACACTCGTCGCACACAAGAAATCTCATCCCTCCACAGAGATCACACGCGTTTGGATCCGACCTTGGCAGCTGTTCGATCAATCTCCTCAATTCGCCGTTCTCGTGTAGCTGCTTGACGTCGTCAGCGCCGCCAATGTATGTCCCTCCGATGAACACTCTCGGCAGGGTCAAGTTCTTGCGGCCCAGAATCCCGTGGAGCTCGTCCAGGAAGCGATCGTCCATGGATACATCTCGTTCGTCGACCGAGACGCGGAAACCGCGGAGGATTGATCGGACGGCTCTGCAATCCTCGAAGGTCCTGCGCACCACGCGCAGGCTGGTAAAATAGACGACGATGCGCTGGTCGGAGCCCGGCAAGGAAATGGAATTGGATAGCACGCTGCTGCGACCATTGCCCCACGCGCGGAGAACGGCAGTTGAGATCCGGACCCGGCGGAAGAGAGAGGGGGATCTCGGGACAGCGAGTTCGGGTTCCTCCCGGCTGAGGTTTTGAATGTCTTTAAAGGAAGAGCAAGAGAAGCTGAGTGAACGGGAAGCGGATCGGGCGGGAGAAGGCGGTGGTGTGTTTCGGGACCTGCTTGGCGATCTCAACCATGGCGGCCACATGAGAGACGATGTGGAAACTGAAGAATCAGAGTAGACTTAATGAGACCGATTGATTAGATAGAGAAGAAGGCTTGCCTGTAATTATATGGAAAAGAGGTCAATTAAAGGAAGGGTCATTCATTGATGACAACCCTAGATGTGCACGCGCCTTACTTTCGTCCTTTTCCCCCCTTTTGTTTTTGGTTTTGGTTTTGGTTTCAAAACGTTATCTTTTTCAAAAGACTTTTAAAAATCTATAATTTTATTCTGATGCGATCTTGTCAACATTCGCAGGAGGCTAAAACGAAATCTAACTTTCCATCATGATAATGGGAATGAAGACCCTCTAGTTTTGGCCCCCTCAGCAAATTATTTCTTTTGGACAACCTTCAGTTAAATGGATTTTTATTAATGCACATGACGGCGAAAAGAGAAAAGTCACTTTTTTTTTTTTGAGCTTTAGAAAAAAATACAACGAGTATGGGAAGTGGCAACGTCAATGTTTTATCAAGCTAATATTTTGACTTTTAATGTCAAATTTTATATTGTGAAGAACTTTTTGAAGCCGATAAATCATCCTATTAAAATGATGAATTATTTACTATAAACTATTATTGACTAATTTGAATTTAAATCAAGTCAAGATTCAATTGGAAGAGATGTTTTTAACTTGATTTTTTATTCATAAGAATTTAATTTAAAATCTTATTCATGAAATTGTAAAGTAGGGTTTTTTTTTCTTCGAAAAAGTAAATTAGGTATTGCGAGTACATCAAAAGTGTTTAAACTTTTGTTCATACTAAAAAAATTCGAGTATTTTTTTAATTTTGCCATGTCACTATTATCTGAACCAAGTCACCAAGTCAAACTCATATGGCATCGTTTGAATAATTTTACAGAGCTTAAATAAAATGTTAGTTAGATCTTTGGCACTTAATAGAACTCATTCACATTTATTTGGCAATAGCCGGGCTGCCTGACACATTAAGCATAATGAATCTTACGAGAATTTTTCCTTCTTTCTCTTTTACAGTATATTAGTAGGACTCTATTTCTTCTCAACTATACAATTTTATCATGAGGGGCCATGTTGAATGAGCTCATATGGTACCTCTCTTGTCATTATTGTATGAACTAACTTGTTCTTATCAATGATTCTTCAACAATAACTAAATAAAAAAGGGATGCAGAAAATTAAAAAAATATGATTAATATATTCTATAAAAAATATGTCATGTTAACTAACTTAACTGACTATCTTAATCTACTTAAATAAAATAAATAATTCTGACATTAAGGACCGGATAGTATAATAATTTTTCTTAAACCCACTAAAATAACGCTTGTATCCCTACATTTGTCGTCCACTGAAATTTCAGCCTCTAAGTTAATAATTAAGTTCAACAAAGTAGCAACAGTATATGCTTATTGCTTATCATTCTTCATATATCTTGAGTCTCTAACAAACATGAGTTGATGGTCCGGGACTGGTAGGATTGCGGCTTAACGCGAACTTTCAGCTGTTAAGGGGAGCTTAGGTAGCTAAATGACATGATTGAACACGCAACAGGTAAAATGAGGAACAAAAATCACAGAATTCATAATCAGACAAGGCTTCCTGTCGGAAAAATTTCAGTATCGTAAACTTGTTCTGTAACATCTGTTTCTTAGTTTCGTATCAAGAACAAAATAAAACAGGGGAGGTTTAAAACATGGGATATCTCATCACAGTATAACCATGTTCATTATTCAGCGCCCACCTGCCTCAGGACGCCAGAAACTCTTTCTACCCACAAGAAACTGATCTTGATGTATAGCTACAGACCATTGAAGTGATCGCAAGATTGGGCTCAGCTTGCTAATTACTTCCAAGGAGTCTTGAACCACAACATATCCTTCTGGTCTCACTATGCGATCAATCTCCACAACCACGTCTACAATGTCACATCTGGCAAAAATTGCATTCCATCAGAATCATATTGTATCGTACATACCTTGCCTCGATTTGGAACCAATAAAGGAAAATGATTTTTTGCGTGAAAATTGATATATACATATAAAAAAAAATACTTATTACTGCATTCTTGTAATCATTACTTAATAGAAATTATTTTTATTATATTTAATAATTTTTATTTAGGAATATATTCCCTATAGTCTACAATATAACCGACTTCAACTAATTCATCATAAAGAAGAAATAATTGTTAACTCATTAAATATGCTTAAATTAAATTAAGTTTTTTTTTCTAACTTTACCCATACTTAGGTTTCGAAGGAGAGAGAAAATACAAAAAATCACATTTAGGTATTAATTAGTCTCCAAATACTTATATTAGCATACATGATATTTCACATTTCCCCCATTACATTCTGCGTACAGACGTGACCTCACTAGAATGAAACAACAATGAAGGATGTGTCATAGTCAATTATCATACCTTTTCTCAAGATTTCCGAAGAGGAAGTTTGAATGAAGAAGATCATATGTGCGAGGATAGGTATTAAAAGATTCGCACCAATCGTGGTACATTCCTATTAAACCCCTATCAAATATGATAGAAAGAGTGTCTGGCAAATCAATGGGCATTACATTCATCACCCAGACTGGTTGATCAATGAGTGCTGCGGCAAATCTGAAGAAAGGAAAGACATAAAATTAGTCTCAGTCAACACTTGTAAAGGAACAACGTGTGTGTGAGTGTGTTTTTTTTGTTTGGGGGGGGGGGGGATCAGCTCTCTAACGTAATATACTTTACCCTCCATAACCAGCATTCATGTCCATTATATTTCGCACCCTAGCCCAGTCGATAGAAAGACCATTCGCATAAACATCTGAGACTAATTGAAACCAGTGTTCTGTATCCTTGTTGAACATCTCAATAGCATCAAAATCAGACTGCAAGCTAGGAGGTTTACTAGTAAGCCTCTCGGGCCAGGGCATGGGCCATCTCTGTAGTTTACCCGTGCTGTCAACTGGAAGAGGAGAAAGGCAACTGCTGAATCTGGTATACCTATAACATGAATATCAAACCTTTTCTTAATGCCAACAACATAAAACTAAAAAGAGTCATATACTGGGCATTAATTTCCTATTCTTTGCAAAGTCGTATGTCCAAATAGAGCAAGTTGGTTGGTTCCATTCTTAATTACATATCATACAGAAAGAAACAACAAACATAAGCAGAAAAGTTTGTCTGCTTCTTCCCCTATTATTTGGTTTGTAAAAGAAACAAAAACCATATAAATACCATGAGCTATTTTCCCCATCCTTCTCTTGACACAAAGGTGGATTATTCACTTTGCGTTTTCCAAAGCAATCAGGTGAAGTAGGCTTCTGGTATATAACCATCCCAATTCCAGATGAATCAAAAGTCTTAGCCACAACCGTCCAGCACATAGATTTTATTACAGTCATCGTGGCTGCAGAAAACAAGTCCAGCAACATCCATCTTAGAAAAATTCGAATGTTCTCCAATTTCTCAGAAAAACAAACTATCCAGTGCTTGGAGTAAGTAAAATAAAGCAAGATTCCATATCTACGGAGATAGCAAAGCAGATATCTCAAATTTGGCCTTTTTATAGCGTCTCAATTGATTTGGGCCTTCATGGATGGTTCATGTAAAAATGTCCAAAAACTTCCCAATACAGAGAGGACAGGAGAAACCGACAGAAAAGACAACAGGGGGGCGGAAGAGAAAGAAACAAACCATTCCATACTTTCTGATCTCTTCCATCATCTCGATAAACTGGTGTTGCAGACCATGCGAAGAAGCCTCCAGGTCTAAGAATCCTATTGAGCTCAAATAATGGTTTACCACCTAAAATTGTAAATCAGATTTAAAAATAAACATTTCTGTTACAAATAGAATAGATGGAACATATACTGGAGACAACTAGTACCATCTGCATCCCAATGTACCCTGCATCGTGCACAATGGATCAAATCATATCCGTTATTTGGAAATGTCAGCTTTTGTGTTCCAATAACAGAAAGAGTTGCAGGAATTCCTCTCTCTAGAGCAAACTGTATCTGAGCTTCATGTTCATCCTTTGGGGCAAATGACATGGTCATAACATTTTTGTCAAGCAGAAAGCCACCAAAGCTAGCAACACCACATCCAACATCTAAGACAACCCTGATATTCTTTCCCCAATGAATTTCTGGTAGTGTCTGGTGTGAAATGAACATAAAACAACCAACAGAATAAGACCAGGATTCAAGATTCAAGAAGTACATTAATATCTAGTCAAATCAGCAGAACGAATGTGCAAGGTACAATTACATCATGTTTAAATCAAAATAAAGCCATGGCTTAGATTGATAATAAGAAATGTAGTAACAATAGTGGTGACTGCAAACAAAAACAGTGTAGAACAGTACAGTAAAGTCTCATTCAGTAACTGATGAATAAAAACTTCTCAGGCCCATTCTATGCTGCGCTTTACACACAGTTTACAAAATTTCATTAAGTCATGATAGTTACAATTGTTTATATGTTAGAGCACTCAAACCCAATGCCTTGGTTGACGTCATCATCAAGATAGGAGGCACAATCTGAAGGGAAATCATATATAGACAAAGCAGAAGGAAAGATTAAATCATCACCTGTTTTCCGTTCCTCCCAGATGAAACACTTTTTTGACATTAGGTAAATCTTTTTTCTTTTTATAAATTATCAAGACTTGATTATAGTTTAATTTTTTCCCCCAATAGTAATCACACAAGGATAAAAGAATCAGCAAGTTTCGCACTTGAGGAAAGTTAGAAGGGTGTGGAGCCATTTGACAGCATACCTTCTGTATGTACTCAATATAATGATTAACTCCATCTTTAAATTGAGTGCCACCTCCTGGAAAGACAAAATATTCACCAGACTTTACTACCCAATGTTGGTCTTTCTTGTACTCAACGAGCTTTGGATGAGGCACATTGTTATACCAAATCTGAAAAACGCAAATATAAAACTCAATAACCCGTACTTTCAACATTACCCAATAATAAACTGCAGTAGTGCACACATAACTAAGTACCAAGTGGAACAACTTCAGAATACGGTATTCTTGTCAAGAAGATTGTAAAGTTCTGCTCAAGACAAAAAGAGTAAACATTCTTGATATGCTAGGTAGTTAATCACACCCCCAAAATTCTAACCCAAAACGAAAGGATGAACATACTTGGGGGAAAAACCTACAAAGCAATCAGTACAAACATGAATGCCCTGAAACGCAGACGGTACTCACCACATAAAGAAGTATTCATTAAAGGTGACATGAACGTTTGAATTCTTAAGAAATACATTTCACACAATCAACGCGTCAAAAATTTTCTCCACGAGGGAATGCATCCATGGATACCAAAAAGTTTTCTTACCGAAGTATCAATCTCACCATGTCCCTGCTCTTGGACCACGGAACGGGGACTTTATACCCATTCGGAAGCGGCACCAAACAGTGCGGAGTAGGATCTGGACAATGCCTTTCCCTATGCTCCATGTGCCTCCTACTCGTCAAAGCCTTAATCACCTTTAAATTGTCCAAACAGGGTATAATATCCACCGCCATTGAACCCTCGCATAGGTTCCAATCAATATTCACATCAACCGTGACAATATCGATATCACCCTGCTTCTGGGGAAGCTCTTGGTCTTTGGGTTCTGTGATCGTAAGCTCGCTGTCGGGTAGCCCTTCGTCTTTGGGAATCGTGATCGGATTCAAGTTTCGGGGTGGCCCTTCAGCTTTAGGGGTTGTGGCAGGGGTCACTTTTTGGGCCGGCGCTTGGCCTTTCTGAATCGAGATCGGGGGCACGAGAGGGGTCGTAGATGGCTGGCCTTTAACATCAGGATAGAAGACGACGCGGCTGAAAGTGGTGGTGGAGGTGGAGTTAGAGAAAAAGAGCAGCGTGACGCAGATGAGCAAAATCAAGAGTGAGAAAACGAACGGGTATTTTCTTTCTTTGAAGAGAGATTCAACCAGAGTTGCCATTTCTACGCCTGAATGGAAAGTCGAAGGAGAGACAGAGATGCGGTTGAATGAGGAAACTCTTCAAAATGTCGTTATCTAAGATCTACAAATAGAGACGTGGCTGTGACTGAATTCAGTGGGACAATTAAAAACTGTTAATTCTGCGATCTCTGAAACATGGGATGGAACTGTTGGCCGTACCACTCCAGGGATCGCTCACTTTCACCACGGGCATATATAGTTGTCCTTTACTTTATAGGCTCCAACAAAGGCGATGATTAACTTGCAGCGCAGTATGCAGGCAGGGGAAGTTTACTCGGCGGAAGCAATACCGGAGAGGACGAGATGCAGATGCAGATGCAGATGCGCTGATGTTTGGATGCTGTCAATGTACTCGATTACGGATTACAGTAAACCCTTTTTTTAAAAAAAAAACAAAAAATCAATTTGTAAGGCGGTTCTGTATTACTGTATTTGTCTCATCGCAAGTCTTTTCTTCACCTAGTTATTAAAATCTTTTATTTGTTCATTCATGATAACTTAGGGCCCGTTTGATTCGATCTCATTACACCCTGCAGTGCAGTGCAATGCGATGCAATGGTAATGCAATGCAATATTAATTACAGGGCTAGTGTTTGGTTTGATTTTTAAGTAAGGTACAATGAATTATTATTTTAACAATTATTTAAAATTAATATATGACACAAAGTCTATTTTACCCTTACTATAATCTTTGCAAAAAGAAAGTTAAGAGTTAGGTGGAGGAAGAGGAGGAGGTAGTGGCGGCGGCGGCGGAAGAGGAGGAGGAGGAGGCGATAGTGGTTGTGGGAATAAAGAAGGAGGAGGTAGTGGCGAGTGGCAGCGGAGAAGGAGGATGTAGTGGCAGCAGCAAGTGTCGGTGAAGGAGGAGGAGGAGGTAGTAACGGCGGGGACGGGCGGCGGCACAGGAGGAGGAGGTAGTAGTGGGGATGCCGGGTGGCGGTAGCGACAGAGGAGGAGGAGGTAGTGATGGTGGTGGAGGAGGAGGAGAAGGTGGTGGTTGCAGCGACAGAGGAGGAGGAGGTAGTAGCGGCGGCAGAGGAGGAAGAGGTAGTGGCGACGGTAGTGGATAGCGAGAACAGAGAAGGAGGAGGTAGTGGCAACGGTAGCGGCGGAGAAGGAGGAGGTAGTAGCGGCGGGGGTGTCGGCGAGGGAGGAGGTAGCGATAGGATCGGCGGCGACGGAGGAAGAGGAGGTAGTAGTGGAGGTGCTGGGTGGCAGCAGCAGTAGAAGAGGATGAGGAGGTAGTGGCGGTGGTGGTGGAGGAGGGGGTGGTAGCGGTGGCGGCAGGTGGTGGCAACGACAGATGAGGGGGAGGTGGCGGCGGTGGTGGCGATGGCGGCAGGTGGCTGCAATGATGGAGGAGGAGGAGGCGGCGGCGGCGGCGGTTGTGGCGATGTAGCTAAATAAAAATATATAAGTAAAATAAAGAGAAGTAAAACTAAAGGGTAAATTAGACTTTTTTAACTATGCAATGGGATGGTAATGAGGATTCATAGGGGGGGAGGTATGAATGGGGATTACCAATTTTTTGGTAATCATCATTACCATGGTAAACCCTATTACCATGCTAAAGAGCAACCAAACACTCTTCTCATGGTAATGCAATTATGATTACCATTGCATGCATGCAATGGGGTTGAACCAAACGGGCTCTTAGTTCACATCTTAACCAGGCATTCTTGCATTTAAAGCATTAATCATATTTCAACAATAAATTTCATTATCTAAGTGAAGTATAAAGGCCTGTTTGGTTTAAAGGAGGGAATGGAAGGAAGGGGAGGGGAGGGGAGGGGTCATCTTGTTTGGTTTGATTGGAGGGAGGGGAGGGGAGGGGAGGGCAGATAATAATTAATTTATCATTTTACCCTTATATATTAACTTACATTTTTTATGTTTATATAAATAATTTAAATTAATTTTTTAAATGAAATTTATTTAAATTAGTTTACACCTCAATATAAATCAAATAAATTATTAAAATTTAAATTTGTTTTACTAAGCGGATATAAATTTATTTTAATTCACACGGTTGGAATTACTAAAATAATTATTGGTAAAAAATGAGATTATAATTTTGTGCAAAAGAAGCATCACAGAAGCTGTGAGAGACGAGTTAGAACTTTGTGAGTGCATATTTTTATTTTTTACTCAAAGGTATCACTGGAAATATGAAAAAGTCTTGAGGGCAAAATAGTCAGATTTTTACTTCTCTCCAAATCCCCCCAATTCGAAGGGAATAAAATAGAGGGGAATAGAGGGATTTAGAGCCCCTCATGTGGCTCCCCTCCCCTCCAACTTTTCATATCAAACAAGGAGAGGGGCTCATTTTCATCCCCTCCCCTCCAACCAAACAGGCCCTAAATTTTAAATAAAAATGTCATTTTACTTTCAAAATTGACAAAAATTGAAGCAATCATTTAGGATGTGTTTGGAAGGAAGGGGAGGACAAATGTCACCCCTTTTAGTTGGCAAATTTTGGAGGAGAAGGAAGCCAAAAGCATCCCAACCCTCCCCTCTTTTTCCCTTATTTTGCTTCCCTTTAAATTTGGTTTTTTTTTATAAGGGAGTTAATTTTTCTGACTAATTTATCCAAATGATTATAGTAATATTCCAAATTTAACCTCTACCTTACCTATCCCTTTTCTCTTCTTTTCTGTCTTTTTGAGCAACGTTGTTGGCGACAACGATGAAAGGCAGCAAGTCACTTCATCAGTTGAAGGAGACGTGTTGAGAAGTAGAGTGGAGGAGGAGATGACATGGGGAAGGGGGGAGAGAAGATGATACTGGTAATGGGGTTCGGTTTCTCTCAGTATCTTATTTCTTAGCATCCCTCAGAATCTCTAAATCCCACCCGCCCAATAGATCTAACTGGTTAGAAATAGACAGATCATGCAGCCATAAAAAGTGCATCTCCTCTATCCGTTTTATTATAATCTGGATCGTCTATTATATTCCTCAATTATGCCAAATCCCTAGTGGTGGGAGTAGGCAGTCTCTATTCGCTTTTAACCCATCGGAGAAGGTAACAGTGGAGTCTGTCTTGAAAGGTTTTACTATGCTCAGAATCGATCTGCTTGGCTCTGGTGGAGAACTTTTATCTTGGCAAAGCTGGTTGGTGTGATAGGTGTGGGATTTGAATGGAGTTGCTTGGATTGTGTCCACTATTTTCCTATTCGTTGTTGGCTTTGTTCATGTTTTCTGCATTTAAATTGGTTTTATTCATGCTTTCTGCTTTTGGTTCTGTTTATAATTGCTCAAGTTTTAGGTTGTATTTTGCTCCGTGTTTTGTTGGTTGGGCTGTCTTTGTAAGCTTCTAGACTTGATACTTTTCATTATTCCACCAAGTTAACATAATAATTGCTTCCGCCACAATTGCATTCTAGTAAGCTCGAGTTCCAGGACATTCTCTAAGAAATGCAAAATTGTCTCTCATTAAATCTAGAGTTGCATATATGTTGGAATTTAGAAACAATAATTCCATGAGTTATGAATAAGAAGTAGGTTGGAAGAAAAGAGGGAAAAGGAAGGAGAAAATAGTGTGTGGATAAAAGTCCCACATTGGACAAATGAAGAGAATTAAGAGTGTATATAAGGCTCAAATTCTCACCTCTAAAATGGGCCCTTGGGCCAATCCACTTTTGTGGAGGAGTGAGGACATACATGAACCTTGGTCCACCACACGCGCGCGCCACCGCTGTCCGGCCGGTTCGGTCGGTCGCTCGTGTGTGAGATTTAAAAATTATTTTTTATTAAATTATTTTTTAATTTGTCCGAATAATCGTGTTTAATTCCTTCTTAACCCTTCGTGATTTCCCAAATAGTGCGAATGTGTGTGACCGAATGACCGAACCAGCGTATCCATTCTGGAGCGTCCGGTTGCTATGTTCTGATGTGTCTGTTCGTACGACACACCAGTTCGCCAACAAAGAGTCACCATTCGCTTCTTTTCACTCCGTTCCGGTATGTCTATTCGCACGACGCACTGGTTCGCCTCAAAAGACAAGTCCATCTGATCAATTTCCTTCAACTATAAATAGGACGTGCTAGTGACAGGCAAAATCACTCACTCACTCTCAATCTCAAAACACTCCTCTCTCATATTTTGATTAGTGCATATTGCAATCATCCCATAACCTATGCGATTCTGAAAGCAATTTCATTGTGTTCGTTCGGGCTTCTGACTGATAGTGCCATCATTCTGAAGACGCAATCCGTTCTATCCTGGGAGACAATTGTTCGAGAACCTTGGGCATCTGTATAGAGGGAACAAATTGTCTTAAGGAGACAACGTACGTTGGGCTTGGATTTTATTCAAAGTTCATTCTTTTTCAGCAGTCTTGTGAGTTTTTATATAGTATACATAATTGTTATGTGTTTACAAATTACGCCATCTTAGTTATACAGATTCTTATTGAATTTCTACTTTATAAGTACTCGGAGACAACAATATATTGTCAAGAGATAATCCTCTTCTTTTCCCCCACATGAAAATTTATATTTTTCCTGCACCTGTGGGTTTTGACTTTCATATTTTTCTCTACATTTTCTTAGCAGCTCCACAGTTAATTTTTTTTAAAAGAAAAACATGTTTGAAGATTTCTCAAATTCTATGTGTACATTTCTAACATTATATCAAGCATTTTGCAGAAAAGGGAATTAGGGATGAAGACGAGAGAGGAAGGGAAGAAAAGAGAACTAGACCCTTTGAGTGGCTGACAGTGGATGACGAGGAGCACTCTATAATGCCGGCGGTCGAAGAGAATGGAAACTACCTTCGCATATCAATAGGGATTCCACGTAAATAGGTGACTAAATGGACACTCGAGATTATAACACATTGGACAGCAGGGATACAATTTTAAAAGCCACATGATGTGTCCCTTTTTAAGCCCTCATATCAATATTGGACAGACCAGATTTAGAGATACTGAGAGATGCTAAGAAAACTGCCATTGAGATAATCTACTTCTATTGGTAGTGACTGTAGCGTTTGAAATTTGAAAAATATGGAGCCGCCATCAAAATTTTGAAAAAGGGTAATTTTGGAAACCTTTTTTTAAAAAAAAAGAAAACTAGATAGAGTTCGGGAGTCAATTGTGTATGAGGAATGTGTTAGGCACCTTACAGCACTCATTCATAAAAATGGTTACCCTAAGTTAATTATTTAAAAATAAATATGACCTTTAATTTTATTATAATTACCCAAAAATAGAATATTTACAAAATGAGAAAAAAAATTAATTATTTATATTGTTGGACTTGACCTAGGATGAGAGCCTAGGGCCTACGTATCATGTAGAGGGATCAAAGCCCATATAATTTGGGATAGAAATGTGTGTCACTCGGTTGATATTTTTTATAAAAATGTTTATTTAATTTATTTGAGAAAAATATTTTTTGTTAGGTTTGTGTTTTTTATTTTTTTTAAAAAAAGGCATTTCCTTTATTTTATCATATGAAACCAAATTCATTTATTTTAAGAAAATAACCTCTCTTTTTTTTTATTATTCTGAAACTTTTATTTGCCAAAGGAAATGAAAGAAGAAGAAAATAAAAGTTCATCAAGCTAACAATAATGCCCAGAATATGAAAGAGGCCAACACATACCTTGTATCCTTGCAATTGTAAGCCACCTTATTCATTATATTTGGCAACCCCAACAACATATATCAAAAGTCATGGTGATTCACACACATGTGAGCAAATTGCTCTAAATGAGATAAGCATAAAGATGATAATGAAATTATGAAAGCACAGTGAAGAAGCATTACCAGCACGTAGATTTGCACAAGGTGACAAATCATTAGAAATAAAAGAAAAGGAGTATGCAAGCTCAGTTATAGATCCACGAATATGGAAAACAAAGAAAACTCTCACAAACTTTATATATAAAGATTTCCCTAATATTCAAATGGGTATGCCTCTATTTCTACTAGAAATATTCATTGGCTTAGGTAAGAATATCAAGACTCTACTTGAACAAAGCGAAGAAAAGATAGCCTCTTACATGAACTTCCCTTCCTTATGAGAGTTATGTTTGAGCAATGAAATGAGAAGTCAAATTAACTCCATACATTGCCTCCTTACTCTCTCAAAATTCTCTTTGCTCTCCCAATTTTGTGTCTCTTCTTTTAACCCTTATTCTCTTATTTATAGTTTCAAGGTAGGGTTTTCTTCATAAATGTATTTTTTATTTTCATTTTTTATAATTTTGTTGTATTTTATGCTAATAAAGCTTTTTAAATTGACCTAATCACCATTAATGGGAGATTTTTTTTTTCCATTATTTTTCCCACAAGCAATTTCCTAATTTAAACCTATCAACGTAAATGATAGATATTTATTTTTTTTTCAAAAGTAATTTCATAATTTAAACCTATCAATCTACATGAGAGATTTTTTTTTAATTTTTGTTTTTTTAAATTTTCTTTTCTTATATTTTGCTTACAAGAAATTTCATAATTTAAACCTATGAAAATGAGAAGTATTTTTTATATACATTTTTTTCTTCAATGAATGACAATGCCAATTTAGACATCAATCATCATTAATAAGAACACTTTTCTTTTCTTTTTTTCATTTTTTTCCTTTAATGATGATGGCTAATTTAGACACCAATCATCATCAATGAGAGAACTTTATTATTATTATTATTATTTTATTTTATCTTTAATGATGATTGCCTATTTATACACCGATCATCATTAATGAAAATATTTTTATTTATTTTTACTTTTTATTATTTTTGAGTTAAGTCCGGATAAAATAGGGGATTCATGATAACAAAAGAAAAGAAGAAGAGAGGGACAGAGGCATTGGAGGGGATGGTTCTAGGGAAGAGTGGCGAGGGCAGGATCGAAGGAGAATGGTAGCTGTGTGGAGGAAAGTGGTGAAGCAGAGACGGCAAATGGAGTGGAGGAAGCAATTTGATAAGTGAGAAAGGGGTTAAGAGGAGGGGAGTGAAATTTAATTTTATCTAAAAAACTAAAAATTAAAGAAAGCTTGAAAAAAAATACTCTACCATATTTTTATATCCATAAATTTTTATTAAATTATGGAATTTGGAATAAGGTGCAATCCTAAGATATAAGGAGAGAATAGTAAATTAATTATTAACATCCCTCTTTTTTTTTAACTAAATAAGAGATAATTAAAAATAAAAAATATAAAAAATATATTAAAATAGAATGATAAATTACTGTTATTCTCACTCTCCTTTCTCGTTTAAATCAAACCAGTAATCATTAAAATACCACCACATCATCTATCCACCAACCAAAAAATAAAGCAACCCCTCACCCTTTCCTTCCATCTCCTCCCCTCTCCTACCTTCCTTACCAATCAGGCCAAGAAAATTACTACAAGGTACGCCTCCGAAATCAATTACTGCCTCAGGGCCAAAATCTGATAATTAGTCATGGCAGACCTGGGCTCTTGTCAGTTAGAAATTTAATACTAAGGCATAACTCATCGTGAAAGTTCTTCCTCATAAGAACGCTAAAAAAAATCTATACGAGGCATAAACTTTGGAGACTCAAATCTCTAGGCTTGGGCCGGAATCTTCTCAATATCCTAATATTTTATTTGAAATAATTATTAAAATTTTTAAAAATAATTTTTTAATTATGATTTACAATATATAAAGTAAGTATGTAAAAAGAGTATATTGTCTTGACTTACTTATTTGTGGTAGTTTAATTTTAGCTTATAAATATTTTTTACTTAAATCGAGATAAGACTTTTTTACATATTTATACCACAAATCATAATTAAAAAATTACTTTTAAAAATTACAATCACTACTTAAAAAAAACATTTATAAATCTTTCATAACTACATGGACTGTTTCACTCAAAATCCAATTTCTACCATCAGGTCCAAACTGATATATTAAATCTAAACCACTGATTTTTGGATCTGATGGGGAAGATTGGATTCTAAGAGGTTGGATTTTGGGAGGATCTGTTCTATCACCAAGGCACGATACATCTTTTGATTACCTTTTGCTTTGAGTCTTTTGAAGAAATCAAGTTACAATTACCTTTAATGTTCGATTTTATCTCCTCTACCAGACACAACCTACTTAACAATAACGGTAAACAAAATTATTCGGCGTCCAATTTTCTAACTTTCAATTCAATCCCCCTTTGGCCAAAAAGTAAAAGTTCGATTATTCCCCCTAGCCAATATACTATAAAATCCAGTAGACAGACTACTCCCTACAAACAACCTAGAGAAAATAGACCAGAGCACGAGCAAAATAACAAAATTTATCTTCAAGCAGCAACCCCATGACCAGCTTCCTCATGAAGCAGCGTCTGATCAAAGTGCCAAACACCTGCGAGTCAACACCAAGGTACCAAGATGTAAACAACTGGAAAAAGAAGTGAAGCCAAACACAGAAAACACTTGAATATAAACTATAGCACCATGTTGTATATAGCTAAATCTGGATTCTTACCATGCCCCTTGCCCACTCTTCTGAGCTGAGCAACATATTCGGATATTCTTTTAATGGCCTCAACCTACAATAAACACATTTCAAATAACAGAAATCAGATCCATGCAGATGCAACTTGTGCGCAGTTTATTACAATGATTAACAGCGACTTTTGTCTAGTCCATTTCATTCAGTTGCAAACAGCGAGCTCTAAGATTTCAGCACCAAAATTATAATTACCTGTTCACCCAAAAACTCGCTTTCAATAAAATCTGCCAACTGCGCATCATTGTTCTTTGAGGCAACCTATTAACCAACGCGCATCAAGTCAGAAGAAAACTATGACAGATGAAAGAAAGCATTGCAGTTAATCCAAAATGAATATGAAGCAAACTTGTCTTACACTGTGCAAGTTTAGGAGCTTCTCATTAGTTAGCTTCTCCAGTGATAGAGCAAGCTCCATAGCTGTAACAGAGAAACAAATTCACGTCTGGTTAGTGCTGAAAACTGTGCAACATCCTTGTAGAAATTAAAATCCACCAACAACGCCTCAGTTGTATTCTACATCGTTTCAGCTAGCAGAGCTAAGGAATGAATTTATATACGTGACAGAACACATTATCATCCACGTTATGGTTAAAAGTAAACCACCAGCAATCAGAAAGTCAGAAACAATCAAAGTTTGCATATGTTGACAATATCCTTATTTACAGGGCATTTATTTTCTGTGCTATCCTGCAGAAGCATCTACTTCACCTAGAATCTTTTCCAAGATTCGCAGGCAAATAAGACCAGGCCACAGATTCTCAGAGGATCACAAGTCATAACGTTAAAGAACAAGCAATGTAATTAATCACGTTCATTTTAGTATATGCGTGTAATGCATGGACTAAATTTGTTGCTAAAATTAAATCACTAGTTCTAAAACAATGCTCATGTACAAAAGGTCAACGAACTCCGCATAAATGCACAAAAATGAAATTAATATACAAGGCTGTCATCAATTATAGAGCTTATTATTTAAAATTTTAAATATGTCAAGCCCAAATTTGCAAATAGAACCTAAGCCATCCAAAAAAGAAGCAGGCCCAGGAAACATACCATATAGGGCATCTCCCTTTTCATCATGATCAAACTCAGAAAGTGGCATCACAATAGACTGCAGCGTCACTCTCCCGCCCCGTTTATTCTGAAATTCACAGCGACACACACAGAAAGAATTTAATATGACCGCAAAGGAGAAAGGACCAGAAAACTTCTTGCCATATATCTCTACGACCAAGTCAAATACCTGGTATTCCATCAATTTCTCTGCATGGTCCCTTTCTTCCTCACTGGACTCCCTGAAAAATCTGTTAAACCATAATCATTAACTAGTGCTGACATAGCAAAAGAAAATGACCAATAGACCCCGAAGAAAGACAGAGCATTACTTGGCAAGACCCTTGAGAGCGACATTATCCCTATCAAAATATGCAAACATTGCATGGTAAACAGAGGAGACGTTGTACTCCACACTGCAAAGCAAGAAGCCAACGGCAAAAAAGATAAGCATTAGCATATATAAATATTTGAAGGCGATTAAAAATATATGAGCAGGAAACATATGCATGTGAGACATCATTTCCCTGCAGGGTTATCCGATATTTATGTGAAGCGTCCCGATGTTTTGCACGAGAGTTGTTGTTGCTAATGAAAAAATACGTCGGACATTCAGACACAGGATTGAAAACTTGAGAAATAAAGATAGTAAAATGAAGCAACATACTTGATCTGTTCGTTAATAGCAGCCTCACACTCGTCCGAAAAGTTCCGGCGAGCAAGAGAAACTTGTGGGACGTCGGGAACAAGGCTCATGTCCTTTTTAACCTCTTCAAAGGGTTCGAAGACGACACCGGTGAGGGGCCGACTATTCCCACTCTTAGAGGCGCAAAGCACCAAGGCACCTCCATTTTTCCCCCGAGAGAAGGGAAGAATCGAGGACAAAGAAGCAGTCGAGTTAAACGGCGAAAACGAAGAAAACAGAGAACCTAGATGGTCTGCATTGATGCTGGAGAGGCACAAAGACGAAGCAGCAGCTTTGAGGAGCATGATTTCAAGATGAAACGAGATGGATAAACAAGGTTAGCAAGAGAAGATAGGATGATAAGCAGAGCTATAGAAGGGGAATGAAACAGGGAAGAGGAAGGGCTCTAGGAGTTTGGGCGGGGCGAAGGCGAGGAAGCAAGGATAAGGATGTGATGAAAGAGAGGGGAGGAAGGTAATAACCGTATGATCATGTGACACGTGGAGGGTTATAATTGAGAGGATGAGGGAGGAGCATGGCGAGCTCGTGGCTGTGGTTAGTGGGTTCAGGCTGTGGGATGAAAATAATCTGGGTTTTTAGTCCATTCGCATAAACTAGGAGTGTGGCTTCGTGTTTTGGCGCCATTTGTGCGACCAAAAAATGGCAGCCACAAATGCCTCAGAATCTGGTGCTCCCTTTTCTGATTTCAACGAATCACCAACGTCATCAGACGATGCTAGTATTGCAGTGGCGGTTGCACCATAGCGAAAACACCAGAATATAATATAGGCCTTACCGCATGCAGCTCTATTTTACTCGCACGCCACATTATTGCCACCCTGCGGACCTTGTAGATGAAATAGAAACCAAGTCAATACTGACCACAAAATATAGGTCCATTAAATCTAATCCTTTAATCAGAATTTTTCACGTGATTTTTATTACTAATAATATAACTTAACAGAATTTTTAAATTTTATCACTGATTTTTTTATTAAACAAGTTCACACGAACAAAATTTCATGGTAGAACGTAACATAATGAGTATGAATAAATGGATTTACATCTGCATTTTGTTCATATATATGTGTGTAGGCATCCATGCTTGATTGTCCAAATAAAAAGTTACCCTCTTAAATGTTGGATAAGTTCAAAATTAATACATTCGAGTAAGTCCAAAATTTCCTATTTATGTTGTGATTATTATGAAGCTTAGCAGGAGGGGAGGAAAAATGGAAAAGGTCACACGATTTAAATTTGAGTTGGCCTCCTTAATTACTCAATGCTCATCACGCTAATAAGCATCATGCGCTCAACGTTTGTGATGAAATTTGCACCACCCAAAATCTAATTTGCATGGTACAAATTTAAAATTTTCAAGCCACGAATTTCTTAAAAGATTATGTTATTTTTGTATCAAAATAAGATTACTTCTATTTTAGAGTTTATGTCTAACAAATTAAGAAGTTATTTTAAAAGACCAAAAAAAAATCAACGTGAATAATCCAAATTAAGATGAGCAGTTTTTGTTGAGCATGGAGTGTGCTCAGGAATAGGGACAAAGTACGAGCCAGTAGATAACCAATTCCCTATCACCATCAATTAATAATCAATAAACGTTTTATTGAGGAAAGGCATGCAGGAAGTGACCTGGTATTACTATTCCTGATCTCACATTTGGAAAAATCAGTCAGATTTCAGTGCCGTGGATGCATTATTGGGCTGGGCTGATTAACTAAATGGATCAGCAGCGCCTTTAGGTTTTAGGCCTACAAAATTAAAGGAAAAACAGCCCAAAAGATCGTTCTCTTGGCTTGTGGATGCCGATTGTGATGCAGAAGCAGAAATCTCTTATTGGCTTGGGGGTTTTCTTTTGAATACATTGATAAAAAATTAAAAGCACAATTATTTAATAAAAATTTCAAACAAAATTTATAATTAATTGTAAGAAAATAAAATACATATTCAAACCCATAATTATATGCAGAGTTTAAACCGTGGTTATCAATTCAATGTTGAAAAGAGCGTAATCTTCTATTTTCATGGACAAAACCCCCTCTGCTATCTCGGTCTAGCTGTCTAATATTGTAGACCATGTCTTCAAGTCATTGGTTGGATATTTTCTTGTGCGATTCTTGTGGTCACTAGATGACGGGACTTGTGTATCTATTGTACAAAGTCACACAACATTTGGTCCCAGCGTACGATTATTTGTGAACGCACCTTTAATTTTACTACACATCATCTTCACAAAAAAAGAAAAGAAAAAGAAAAGCATATAGTGTATAAGAGAATAAATACATAGATTTCTTTTCATTATTACATCGATATAGTTGTAGTATAACAGTTGTGAACAACGTAACGGAGAATGGAAGAACTCAGATTTCAGCGACAGCAGCTTAGTAATCATTTTGAAAAATGTTTGTTATTGACCTAACAGCTCACAAGGTGGTCTCAGTGAGGCGCATTTAGCTTTAATAAAGCAATTACTAGTGATCCCGGGACAAAATAATATAATGTGAATAAATTATAGTGGATGATCCGTAGGGGGTTAGGGAAACTAGCCACTGGTGCAGAATATTATGATATGGGTACGTAGAAGAAGACATGCTACAAGGTGGGAAAGGGAATCTCCATGGCCACGATGCACATTGAATGGTCGCATTGGACCTCTCATTTTTCTCCCTCTATCCTGGTGAGATGTCTGTCCCCGGCCCTCACCCCTTATCAATCCTAATATAAGTATATAACTATTTTTATGAAATATTCATAACATTTAAAAAAAAAAAAAAATGCCCCTCGTCCTTCCATGGTCTCACCTTTTTCTCAGATTTCAGCTTTCTAGGATTAATTGCATGCAATGTGGATATGTATCTCCAGTATGAGGATCACATGGAACTAAATATATATAAAAGCAAAACAGAAACATGCGATCGCATGCATATATATATATATATATTAGCAAAAGCAGTCGTCAAGTTTTTTAATATCCTTTGCATGAATAATATTTTGATTATTAATAACAGTAGATTGGCGTTCTCTTTTTAACGTCACAGTAAAGGAGCGAATTAACTTCATGTTTGTGCGATGGCTGGATAGAAGTTTGGGGGTTACTATTACCATGGACTCTGAAATTTTTGGTTTGAAAATAAATAAAAATGTCGGCGTACAGAAATTGGGGGAAGCTGTGAAGGATCATGTGGGGCAATGAATGCGACTCAAGCTTAGGGTTCCTAGCCAGCTCTCGCAATTCAAATTTCAATACCATGAATCTCCATCGGAATTAGCTTTCATTTATAATAATCCCTACAACTTAATTGCATGTCAGGAATCTCATTATTGTCTCTCCTCAGACCTCTTGTTTTCTTCATTTGTTTCTTAACTTAAATTTGATTTTTTAGCAAAATGCGATATTATATGTATTATTCATAGAATCTCAGGTTAGTTTAATGTATATTGGACACTTCTCAAATAATAATACAACGGAAATGTTGCGGTTAAATTTGCATGTCAGAGAGTAAAAGTGTTCATCATAAGGAAGGTTTTTTTTTCTTTGATCTTAACGGTCAAGATTTAATATATTATAAAATATTATTATTTTTATAATAAAAGAAAAATTTAAACCAGATCTTAATCCAACGGTTTAAATTAAGAAAATGAAAAAAAAATAAGAGTAAAGAAAAAAGAGAAAAGTCAACTTCAAGAAGGTTGTACGCGCAAAATTGGATACGGTTGTATATGATGATACTCAGATTAGAGATCGATATTATGTAGATATATAGATACACACGAACCTGGTATACACGCAATTAAGCAGTTAGTGAAATCGACAATATCATAAAATTCCTGAATTCTCGTTTGACAAGAATTTATAACCACCTAAACGCTCATGAGACCAGGGTCCATTTCAAATTAGAGTATAAAAACAAAACTCACACACACACAAATATGTCATATTATATAATTAAAGAGTGTCGCTAGCTCCTAAATCTTTTTTTTTTCCTGTCGTTATATATAATTTTCTTAATGCGGATAATTAAATATAGGGAGAATTGTTAAAAAATACCTTGCAAGCAAATTAATTGCTCATTGCTACCATTACACACGGTGGGTGGTATGTTACACACGGGCGGATGATATGTTGCACACAAGGGATGATGTTTGCACTTTCGCAGGGATACTTTTTACACATATGGATGCTGATTGCACATGATGGATGCTTGCTTGCACATTGGTACCATTTAACAATTAATTTGCTTAAATGGTATTTTTTAACCATTTTCACTAAAATATATTAGCTCGTTCTCGAAGTTGCGCCCTTACAATTACCTAAGACAAAAAAAAAAAACATTCGTACGTTTTTTCCCCAAAGAGTCATGTTAATTAAACTTTAGATGGAGTACGTGCAGTGTGAAAAATATACGGCAGTTATGAATTTAAAATTGGATTTCGGGGTCTCCTAGCTACATACCATGAGGAAGGATAAGTTGTTTCTTCCATTATATTGCAAGATTCTGAGGAAAGAAACGTCCAAACTTTATTAAAAACCCTTACAGGTTTTCTCGAGCTTCCACTATATGTATATACTACCATTTCCTAGCTATCTGGTATCACACACAAACACAATGTCACATATTTCAGATGAGAGAGGGTGCGTCTATATATATATATAAACCATGCATGGCACGACTCTCATTGCGTGGCAAAGTTGTGAAGGGGGGTTCATGATCTATCATTTATTAATTTAATCATACTCCATTATTTAAGAGCATCCTAAACAATGAATTGAGTCAAACAATCCATATTATTAGAAGAGGGGGTATTAATATTAATATTAGTATATTATTGATATGTATTGTGTGCATTCACGTGAATGCCTGTGTGTGTATGTGTAATTACAAACATGCACGTTGAGGCTCCCCACAGTTCTAATTACAATCCTACCCCTTGCTCTTAAACCACTAGCTCAGAGAGGAAGCTAAGCTATCAGTGTCAAAGTGTAGTTAGTCAAACATCGTGGAAGCCATTTCAAGTCTGAATATATATATTGCATTTTCACAAAACCTGCTTGGATCCGGCGTCAACCCTAACCCTTGTTTTTATCTCCCTTCTCTCTCCCTGTCTACACCTACTTTTAGTTGTAAATTTCCCGCTTCTGATACAGCATGCCCTACCATTATATATATATATATAAGCCAAATTTGTGAGAGGTATAATTTTTTTTAAAGGTATATTGTAAGGTAGACATCTTATATATTTATTAATTTTAACTAACTTCTTAATAAATGTAAGGTAGGTATTTAGTTGTTATATTTTGAAATAGAAGTACATGAATTCAGAGCATTACTAGAGCTGTAAATCTCATTTTGTTGGAGAAATGAAACTAGGTTTTTACTTTTTCTTCCACCCAATATATAATTAATAATAACTGCAAATTATGAAAATATAATCAAGGTGAGATAAAGGGTGATGTCAACGTCGGAGCAAGTAGTAAAAGAGGACAAGTTAGAGTGGGGACGCGGCCCGATATAGAGGAAAGACAATGAGAAGGGAATGGAAGATGATAAAGAGGAGAAGATAGACTCAATCACACATATTTAATTTGATGAGGATGAGCCGTCTGGTGCTGTAGTGATTAATTATTTATGTTTGAAATGAGGAACATCTAGTGGGGTTGGGAAATTAATTACTGAACAAGGCATGTGATGCGATTGGTGAGCCCTGCAGCTTCAAAGTTTAAAGAGACCTCACTTGGACTTGGAATGTAACATCAACAGAGTAAGCCGTCACTATTCAGAGCGTGCCCAACTCATTCAATTTCATCCTTATTCACAATCCTTTGCCTCTTTGCCCCTCCTCATTTCTAACACAACTTGCATCAAACTTCGTCAAACGCTAGCTCACTTCACCACCTCAACTCAACTGGTATCATTTTTAATTTGTTCAAAAATCATTTTCAATATATTGAAATTTCAAATAGTGATGCCATTCACAGGCTATTCTCCCAAATTTCCTGATTTTTCTACGCCCTGGAATGCGAACAACTAAAATTTTCTAATAAGTAAACCAACATGAACAAAGACTTAAAAAAAGAAAAAAAAATTAGAAAAATACCTTCAAAATATCAAAATTCTAAATCAATTTTTGTTTCCTTTGACAAATAAGGTATTGAATATATTTATTAGCAATTTACAACCCATTCCAGTAAAAAATAACTGATTTGAGATTTTCAAATTTGAAGATTTTTTTTTTGTTTTTTGAAAATTTCCCTTAAAAAAAAGGCTGATTAATTTGTTGATTTAGAATAACAATTTAAAAACCCAAGCAGCTACACATGGCCTATGAGTTATAGGTGATTTCTCAGACTCTATGCATTAATAAAGTATGAGTGGGAGTGGAGGTGAGGCCAGGCGCGGCAGGGCCATTATAAATAACAAGACTGCTAAAGTCATGCTCGCCCAACTCTCTGACTTCGCTTTGTGTTCCGTCTCATCAAACTTGCTCTGTTTTCAAAAGTAAAACCCAATAATGGGTGGGAATTCGCCTTGTGCTTCATGCAAATTGCTCAGACGCCGATGCGCCAGAGACTGCATTTTCGCTCCCTATTTCCCTTCTGACGATCCCCAAAAGTTCGCCATCGTTCACAAGGTTTTTGGCGCCAGCAACGTCAGCAAAATGTTACAGGTTCCTCACCACTCTCCCTCCTCTGTTTTTCTAACCTTCCTTCTACTTCTTAATCCAAGATTCAAGGTCTCATTTTGTTTGCTGTATAACGAATGATTCAGGAACTTCCGGTGTACCAGAGAGCTGATGCTGTGAGCAGTCTAGTGTATGAAGCTAATGCAAGAGTGAGAGACCCGGTTTATGGTTGTGTTGGGGCCATATCGTACCTGCAAAACCAGGTCTCAGAGCTTCAAATGCAGCTCGCGGTGGCTCAGGCAGAGATACTCTGCATCCAGATGCAGAACGATCCGGTGGTGCTGCCGGCAAACCCAGAAATGAACGGCCCTCACCATCACCCCAAGTCTTACTTTCTCGAGAATGACCTTCCTAACTATCTCAATTTCACTTCTTCTGGCAATGTAATTCATCGTGATCACTCTCTCAAGAGAGAGAGCATCTTTGGACATGACTTGGTTTCTTGAATAATAAGTCTCTCACGTGCTCTGGCTTTCGTGGCCATTTCTGTTTGATCGTTCTGACAACTTCTTTTCTATAGAGAAAACATGAAGGACGAAAAGGTCTTTGTACTTGGTTTATTTTAAGACGGGGTCAACTCTAGCATGTGATTATAAGTGCTAATGAAGTAATTTAGAGTGTTCTGAATCAGCAAACCTGTTAAACTAATTTAGAGCTTGTAAATTAATTCACTGAGGCGAGGGTCGGTGGGGGGCGTTTAAAAAAGAAAGGCCCGACATTCTGATCATCATATAATATGTCTTACGATCTGCACATAAGCAAATTCCAGAACCATTTTTTTTCCCATTAAGAAATATTGTGTTCAACAATTGGAATCCAAATACTTCCTGGCCTGAATTCAAGTTCCAGGATGTGATGATTAGCGAACAATTGCTTAAAGTGGAGAAGTGGGGCACTACAATTCTACTTGTTTGCAAGTCCCTGTGTGCGCGCCCTTCATGTCCACACACGCTTCCCTAATTATAGCCAATCTGTGAAATACTCCTCCAGTCTTTTACGTAGGAGTAAGAGATAGTTTGTAGTATAATTTATACTATAATATACTACAAACTAAACTAAGTCTTCCATAGATAATAAATTTTTTTATGTTGTGGGGTAGTAAAATTGGTGTGTGATTTTATCTTTTAACTTCGAGTTCAAGTTCAAGTTCTAGCGAATAAATAATCATACACCGAGGAATAAACACGCACGAAATATTATTCCGTGATGTGGCGTTGTTATGAGATGGAAAATATTCGGATATTTGGCTTTTCCTAGAAGGAGTGACGTTGGGTTTTAATTTAATTTTTGGCAGAGCTTCCAAATTTCTCTTGTAACCATGTTACTTTGACTCTTTAATCCACTCTATGGTTTCTCTCAACTTGTCACATATTCCATCCTTTCTTATCTCTCTCACTTTCCTGTCTCAGCATCTGTCAATTACCTCACAAACTACCATCTTCTTTACCTAATAGATAACTTTAAAAAAACTCTCTCTCTCTCTCTCTCTATATATATATATATATATATAGAATAGCAATTAGCAAGTGCTGTTTTTGTTTCTTCTAGCTGCTTCACGTGGGGGGCTGTGCAGGAAAGTGCACAGTTCATGGGATGTGCCTAATATAATACTGCCTCTTATGAGGCCCTAAAAAACACAAACACACGCACACACATATTAATACATCACCTATTTTATATATGCTTTTCTAAATCCATCTCTCCAAACTATTATGTGTCAAAATCAAAGGCAATATTTTAAATGTTTCGACAGGGAAAAAGGGAAAAGAAGGAGAGCTAACAACCGTCGGTTACGTTGTTTTGTTTTTTTTTAAATTTCCGAACGTCCAGCTTTAGTTTAATGGGAAAGCGTTTTGCCAAAGTCAAAGTTTGAAAGCTTAATAAGTTAATTTGGGCTACCAAATATTGGTTTTAGCTCGTACTCATTTTCGATCTTGTCTTTAAGTAGCCCTATGGTGAATGCTCGAGGGAAACATGTAATAAATAAATAAATAAATAAAGGCCAGTATAAGCCACTCTTAGCATTTGGCACCTTCTCAGTCGTTTAATTTCCTTTTGATGGGATATGGGCACTTCCTTTACTTTTCAATAGAAAGCCATCTCCAACTCTCTTGACTTCCACACAAATTGTTGGCAAAGTAACGTTCACAAATCGTATCAAATTAAAATAAAAGCACACTAGCTTAAACTTTTTTTTGCCTTTAAAGTTCTTTCTAGGTTGTGGATCGGCTCATTATATAAATTGTAAGTTTTAGGCCATATTGATTTTACAAAGATTATTATGTGCCTAATTTTCTAGGTTTAAATCTGGAAGAGTATTATTTAACATGCATATTTTGACTCGGATTACAAGATCTTTTTCTAGTTATTATTGCACCAAAGACGTGATCCATCGTCTACAGGAGTTCTTACGATGGGGTGAAAGGAAATTATAAGGTAATCTTACAGTAGTGATATTGATTGCGTGTTTTCATGAAAGCAAAATGGTTGTTATATAATGTTGTTAATTAACATGAATTGGATGGTTCTTCTTCACAACTCTAAAGAAATATGAGCGGATTATTACGTATGTCCTTTAAGGAGTTCACAATATTTTTACTATTTCTTCTGATTTTTAATATAAGATCTAATTTAATTTAATGAAATTATAAAATAAATTTTATATTAAAGACATAAAGGTAATGCAGTATAATTGTTTATTTAAATAAAACCCTAAAAGCCTAAGCACAAATAATTAAAGACCGAGCAAGATCCAAAAGTAAAGCGAAAGTTTAAGACTTGATTCAGTTGCTCCGGCGTAAATTGGAGATTGCCAGATGCTTCTGCATTACAATCTGAAGGGGCCAGAAGCCTTGGATTACAGAAAATGCAAAACAGTTAAAGGCAATTTGCAGCTTAAATTGAAATTCATTCGCCCTGGTCTTGTTTTTTTTTTTTTTTTGGACCTGAATTCGGTGAGACTAAGCAGAACTTGTACGGTCAAAATATAAGGATAATATATCAGCATTTGAAGCGGAAATTACAGACGTTTGTCAAAATAAATAAGACAAAAGCACATCCATGTTTCTATCAATGTGAAATTCTGCATTATTGTGGAGACAAAAAAAGTGGAAGTAGGAACTTAGTTTTCATTTGAGGGCTCGAGGATAATACTTCCAAAATATTTTTGTTTTGGAATTCAGATGCCACTAACCCAACCCTTTTCAGTTCTCTTTCGTTTGTCTGCTTTTTTCTTCCACTTGTCAAGTCAAAGTAAGATCTTTTGTTTTTTTTAAACCTATGGTGGAGAAAATCCACGCTATGTAGAAGCTACTCATCTTTCATATGTTTTCTTTTCCACACGGTACAATGTAGATACGTACAAAGCGTTATGCCGCTGATTTAAAAGATTATTTTGTAAGCAGCCTGGAGCGATGAACCTCCTCACAGTGACTACTGTATGTAGCTCTCTAAAAAATATTTTTAGTAAATTCACTGCCTACTTTTGGACTCATATCACCAGCATCCTATATGATACATATAAAAGTCTTAGACTCACCATGTTTGACATCACAAGTGTTTGGGAAGCCACGAAAGCCATTTTCTGCGAGTTAAAATAAAAACTCTTCTTATATACTTATTTTATAAATTATAAAAATTTATTCTCCAAAAACTAATTCAAACACGTATCAAGCACTATACTTCCTGAGCGATCAGTATAAAGTACACTGCTTTCTGAGTGATCAGTATAAAGCAGTAGTAACCACAAACCACGATGATGAAAAGGGCACTTCACTTGCACCCGAACGAAGTTTCATTTATTTTTTCAGCATAACGTGAGGATGCCCTCTCTTTATTCACATTTTACAATAGAGTCTTCCTATGTAGGAGAAGTGATGTTACATTATAAATGATCATTTAAGAATTTTCAACATGCAGTTCGTAATATGGAGAGTCATCAAGTTTCTGATTTGTACCATCATCACTACAGGCTTGGATGATAAATTTGACCCGGGAAATGACAGAAGGAATTTTGAGGTCAGAAACGTAGAAACAATTCACTTGTGCTATTCCAAGGTACTCTGGCACTCGCACACGTTCTGTCTGTCCTGATAGTTTCTCTACATACACTTTGTAGTTAAGGAACACGTAATTATGACCATCTTTCAGGTTCCAAAGAAGTTTGAGACTAAGGGCCTTTGAACCCTCCGAATCTGATGTCCATTTGATATATTCACCATTAACTAGCCATGAAGTAGACACAGGAAAATCTGAGTTATGAGCAGAGCTCTTGATTGTAATATGCCCAAGAACCGCAAAATAATCGGTTGAAGAACCCACTGCGCTATCAGGGCCGTATGATCTGGACTTCAGTCTCGGCACATTGAATGGAGGCTCTGATCTGTAACACACTGCAAGAATTTCCGTCAACTTGTACCCATTCATAGTGATTGTGCCTTCATGTACAACCCATTCAGGAGAAAGTCCCCTGAGTTCATGGGTCATGAGTACTATGTTGAATTTGTTGGAGAGCTGGTTCATTTCTCCGGATGTGACGAGCACTGAAGTTCTTTCGTTTGAAATGGAAGCAAACTCCAATGCAAGTCCCAATGAAGAATTGCTATCAGATTTCACCTGCATTAGTTGTAGGTTTCATGAGTGAACCAGAATAAAGAAAAGAGCCAGCCTCGTCTGGAGTGGCAAATGTAACATTTGGCCAAGCAAAAGAAGTGTCCCATTTCCTTTTTTTCCTGATTATGTAGCTTGGATCTTATAAATGACAAATATATGCTGTACTTTCCTCAAGGAGAAAGCTTACAGAATATAATATGTGGATAGGCAAATGTAATATGTGGATTGGCAAATGTAACATTTGGCCAAGCAAAAGTAGTGTCCCATTTCCTTTTTTTCCTGATTATGTAGCTTTGATCTTATAAATGTATATATGCTGTACTTTCCTCAAGGAGAGAGCTTACAGAATATAATATGTGGATAGGTGACTCGCCCACTGGAAACTCCCCCTGAAAAATTCTCTTCTCGATATAAGTTTGCCCCTTGAGAGATCCTTTAAACGTAATATTCCCCCCTCCACTATAGGATGCTTCCTTAACGCTGCAAATTCCAAAGAAAGAAAGCAAATGCTTGACATCCTTTGACAATTAAATTTGAAAAATTAGTCAACATTTAGATGGAAAAACAGAAAAGCAATGCTATGATAAAGCAAGTGAAAAGAAAGAAAGGAAGAAGTGTGAATGATATTACGAGAAGACTTTGACCACTGCCCGCTCAGCGATCAAACTCCTAATCTTGCCACTAAAGATGTTCCAGAGGAAGGCCGTGGCCATGTAATTAGAAGCAAGATTTAAAATAAACATTTTTTTTATTCTCAGGGGACAAAAGCAGAACTTTGTAATTGAATAAGGATTACCTATCCAGAAGCATCCTCGTATAATCTAAATATCTGAGTCAATCAGTTATGCCTTCTGTTCAAGTGCATTGACTTTGAACATATGAATTATATGACATATATTCTGCTACGTTTATTAATTAAAAAAATTAGACGAAGGAAATCCTGATATGTACTTACTCAACCAAAGCTTGAATAGAAGCATTTGGAGTATCATCAGCAAACTCAAGGAACGGCTGCACACGTGTAAATTAGAATATAAACAAACTCTGAACAAGTATCACTTGTATCAATGAAGGAATTACAGATTAAAAGACATGGCTTTGGTGTACAAGAAAAAAGTATCTTTTCACAAAAAAAAAAAGGAAAAAAGAAAATAAGTATCTGTGACTGACATGAGGATCAGGAATAAGAAAGGGGGTGTCTATCAAATATATTGTACTTGTTGCTGTAGATTAGATTTATTAAACTGATATTACTGGATCTCAGAAATGACAAACAAGCAATTAATGAATCGTGTACTTATTTGAGTTCATACCTGTAAACCTTGGCAAGAAATGTTGCACCAAGCAGCATCAGATACTCTGTCTCCGTCAATTGAAACATGATAACCATGTCCCTGAAAGTAATAAAGAATATCCAAGTTTGAAATATTCACAAGAATCTGATCTACAGTGTTTCTTCCTCAACCCAATAGGTTAATCAAGCAAAATAGAAGTATCAGCCACAAAATATCTCAAGGATTGCATCTAGTGAACTAATTGAAGAACCACAAGTCTCTCCAAAGGCACCGTATAAGCTAAAATTACCCACCACTTTCATCTTATGACCAATTAATGACAGAAGTTTACACTGACGAGCATTATTTGGAGTTAAAATTGAAAGCAGTTCGATCTGGGCTTTAATTCTGACTTTAAAGTGACCAGATGAAAGTTCTCTTTAATGGGAGTGCTTCAAGCTATGATTTGTATTTTTTTATGCCTTCCTCTCAAGCGTGTCATTCACTCAGCTTAAAGGGGGATAAAAGAAAGTCTATCTTTTATATATATAAAAAAATTAATTCTCATTTTCATTTGCCTCACTTATTCACAATTAATTTTATAGTAGATTAGACCAAAATTCAGCATTAACTTGAAGTTCTATCCAATTAAGTATGGGCAAAGTATTTTCAGAGTTTTTATTCATATCAGAAGCTTACAAAGTCCCATTCAAGCAGTAGGAAGAAAAGTAACAAAGGGGACAAAGGTGGCTCAGTGTACAAGGCTCCTGCCAGGTGGGGTCTGAAGAGGGATAGATGTACGCAGCCTTACCCCCACAATTAAAGAGGCTGTTTCCAAGATTTAAACCCGTGATCTTCAGATCACATGGTAGCAACCTTATCATTGCGGCGTTGTGCCAAGGCTCACCCTAAAAAATAACAAAGGGGACAAGAATCACAATTGTTTACCTGATCAAAATTTGTGTAGATTGGCAGTGTCCCAGAGTAGTTTCGCAATATAGCCCATGATTTCTCCAAAAGACCCCACCAACTACAATTACAAATGTAATGCAATGGTGCAGGCACTCATTTGAGTAAGTATTTCAAAATGGAATCTTCATCAAATAACACGTGAGCCAAATGGTTCAGGTTTTATTTGTCACAAGCTAAAAAATCCATATAGTCAGAGCTTAAAACTTGAAGATGCCATTGGAATAACTTTAGATACTGAAGAGAAGCTTTTGGACAAAGACACTCCTCAGCTTTTCTTTAGAAGGATTTTTTTTTTTTTTTTTTGGGGGGGGGGGTGGTTCCGGATATTTGAACTCCACATAATGAGCATATATTTAACCTTTATGTAGCATCCCATTCTCTTTCCTTTCATATGCATACAGTTTTTGGGTATGGCAACATAAATAGCTGCATTACCGATTCTGGGCAGTCTGAAAATCCGGTGGTTGCTTAGTCTCATAGACCCATCCAGGAGCAAAAACTGCAGCCGAGACATCCTCCTTTCTTAGTAAATCAAGAGCAACATTTACCTAATACATCACATCCATAGCTTGGAGTCATGAAGAAGTGGGTAAAATCATATCCTATTTGCATGATTTATCATATACTATAAGTGCCACTATGTATATTAATTACAATTTCCAATGGGGAAGAAAGTATCAAGTACTCTGGAAAAATGGCATATAATGACTGTCATCAAGAGTATTAAAGAACAAATACTTCCTCCAGCTTTTAATATAGGTCACTTTTCAAATAGTTTCCAATATTACCCTTATTCATTGCATTAGTTAAGTATATATGGCAGAACAATAGTTAATGTTCCACAAATATGTAAGGTGACAAACAATTAAGACCAAGAACACCTTCTAGAAAGTGTCTTACATTAACGGCTAGAGTAGTGCTTGAATTCCAGAAAAAGGAATACTAGATTACTCCTATTTTAGTAGCAATAGGAGATCTTCGGCTATGGATTTTCCAGCAGTCACCATAAAGAAAAACAAACAGATAGGTGCAAGTTAATGAAGAGAAAAATCTAATGACTTCTAATGGGATCAAAAGCTAAGCACTTCTAGAATATCTATTATATCAATGTCATGCATGCACCAAGAAATATATAGGTGCGATTGGTGGACTTCAGTTCCTGGATGTTCTGTGCAGAATAATATTGATTAACAAATAAGTTATGTGTTGAAATAGTTGACATATACTGTTGCCAACCCCTTACATTCCACTGTCCACCACCGTATGTGTTCCTTCCAAACACATCAATTCCCATGTACACATCAAACTTTCTGTCACCAGCAACATTGGCAGAGAGCCTTGGATAGTCTTCCTAGATAGTACACAACAAAAAAAGAAAAAGATCATGATAAATAAAAATTGATCAGGCAGTGCAATTGTGGAAGCATACGATAGAAATAGACAATACCTCCCACGTATAGTTGACAAAAATTCCATCGCATATGTCAAAGAAAGGCTTATTATATTCATCTAACCTATTCTGCCACTGTAATTTACCGTTGATTGTAACACTGTCATACCTATATGAACCAAAAAACAGAAAACAAAATCAAGCTTCACACCATAAACAAAAGAAATATTACAAGAAACTTGTATCTTCTAATACTTACCATATTACTAATGATCCCGACACTGAAGAATGCATTAGCAATGATAAATGTTTGACAAACTCCTTCAAATTTTCAATTTGACCCAGGTCCAATTTTACCTCCATGTTAATCTGCAATTAAATGCTGGTGTTTCAACCACTGGCAAGTGTTTGAACCTAAGCACGTGTATGAACCACCCTAAGCAAGCACAAGTGATGAGTTTTTTTACCAGCCACCCATCAAAGCCTAAAGCAGCAGCAAGCTCTACCAAACGCTCTGCATACATTTGTGCAGACTCCTTAGTTGCAAGCATCTCATCACAGACCGCTCTTCCCTCGTCCCATTCTGTGATGAAAGTTCCCAACACCTAAAGATATCAAAAGTACAGCCAAGAAAGATCAAGTACGACTTCCTTCAGTTGATCAATTTGAAACTAGCTACAAGATGAGTGATGCAATGAAATCATCTGACTCTTGTAAATAAATTATAAGCAATAAATGATGTTAGAAAAATCAACCTGCAACAGACAAATTCCAACCCAAGATAACATTCAGGAAAGCTGTTTAAGATTACCATCTTATCTCATATCAATTAAACTAAACCAACTGTGGAGGAATTCAATTGACTTCAATAACTAGTTTTTAAAACCATGATCAGAAGATCAAGTACCTTAACGCCATGACGATGAGCTGCATTTGTCCAACAAGGAGGAGGAATTGTAACTAGACTGTGAGAAAAGTACACAAACACATCTATCAAATGCCAATGCCATATGGCATATGCATCGGCGTTAGTGCCACCCTGAACCCACTTATCATCATTATAACCGCCGGCCATATCATGGCACACGAGCAATCTGCGCCTGTTGGGCAATGAAGAAGAAGAGCCAAGATTTTGAATGGGAACGGAAGCTTTGTTAAAAGAGTAGTGAAAGGAGCCAAAATAGGACCGGGATTCCAGCTCATGGAGGGTTTTGATTGGATAAGAAATGGGCAGGGAGGGTTGACTGGGATCAAATGTTGGGGTGTCAGAAGCAGATTGTTCAAGCTCTGCTTCTGAATTGGACATGATGAGAGAAAGGAGATATCGTAGGATGCGACTAAGACTAATCCGTGCAGAGATCAAGAATTGGCAAAAGGGTCGAAGGCGCCGAGTAATCATCCGACCCCGAGAAGACCAAGTTGTCGGCTATTTTGCTGCTTTGCTCGAGTAATCATGACGGCCAGCTCGCTTCTTTGACGCTTCGTGGAGACGTGGGTATGTAGAATATGGATGGGAAGTTGTGGTTTTTAATTGTAATTTATAATATATTTTATGGTATATTAGATAAATATGTAAAGATGAATTTTATTTTAATTTATATAAAAAATATTTATTTTTTAAGCTTAAGCTTACCTTTCTTTTCTTCTACAGGGCTGTTTGGTTGGTGAGGAGAGGATCGATAGGAAAAATGAGTCCCTCTTTTTATTTAGTTTGAATTTTTAGATGGGAGGGGAGTCAAAATTTGGTCCTGTCTCCCCTCTCTTTATTTTGGTCTTTTTTAAATTGGGGTTTTTTAGAAGGAGCAAAATATCTTGATTAATTTACCCCCATGATATTTTTCATGTCCCACCAATATCCATACTCCAAGCTCTTGCGTCTTCCGTCCACAATTCCCTCTGCTTTCTGTCATAAACATTGTTGCAACTTGCTTGGAGAAATGAAGTCAAGCCTGAAAATGCGTAGAAGATGAAGCTAATTGGATTTTAACTCTTCAGCACACCCTATCAATTAGTTTGTTCTTTTCCTTACTATCTGTTCTTCCTCTTTCATTTTTTTTTGGATGAAGTTTTTTTTCCCAATGAAGTATGTTCTTCCTTTCTCATATGTTATCTTTTATTTTTTCTTTGCCCAAGTTTTCCATATGCTATCTAACACCATACATTATATCACTTTTGTATTATTTTTTGTCTTCAAAATAAAATTGTTAATTTAATTTGTCAAATATATTATTTTAATAATTTAAAATATCATTATAGCAGTATTTTTATATCCTTGTTAAAATAGAAATAAACATATTTTTACCAACAAGTGTAAATAAAAATATAAAATTAAGATGAAGGGTAAAATGATAATTTAATTAATATCACTCATTCCTTCCCCTCTTAAACCAAACAAGAAATCATTAAAAACATATTACATCCCCTCCCTTCCAACCAAACTAAACAAGATAACCATTTACCCTCACCCTCCCTCCCCTCCCCTCCATCCATCTCCTCCCTTCAAATCAAACATATCCTTTAGATAACTAGCCTCCTAAAAAGTCTCGCGGGAACCCAAAAAAAAAAAATACTTATCTAATGGAAAGGAAAAAATTAGGAAACATTTTTAAAAAATACTACTTGAACTTTAAAATCTTAAATTGATTTTATTAACAATAAGAGTAATGAGATTGACAAAAAGAATAATAGGATTAGTAACTCAAGTTTTTATTAAATCACTGATTTGAGATATTGAAGCTTAAGTGGTATTGCTTGGAATTTTCCCAAAAAACTACTCATGATCTCAAACTTGGATATTTGTTTTTATTTGGTTTTTTATTATTTTATTAAACTTACCTCATTCTTAACTCATAATTAATAATTTTATTTCAAAACAAGTTTGTTTTTTAACTAAAAACATAAACAAACAAATTATACATGTACATCCACTTCATGAGGAATAAATCTCTAGAAAATATACCACTCATAAATTTAATTTTTAAGAAACGTGATTAATTGAACAATACGGACACTAATTGGGATCAATCCTCTAATTCACTGGAAAGGCTCCATCCATCTAGACGCCACTATCGTCGTGTTGTACGGCCTACATAATTTTCGCTTGCTAAAAATTGTCTACCCAATTTTTTTAATCCTAAATATGAACTTTGAAGCTGGATTACTCCGATACTTTAAGTTTTATTAAATATTATTCTTTGGGAAAATTTCCTTAGACATTGATTCAAATAAATCTATGCATTTTATAACTTTACAATGAACAAGAAAACAGAATAATTGAAGCGTACTTTCATTTGTTTCATAAATACTTTACTCAACAAACTATCCCTTTGAGAATAATTCTTCACCCTTATCAGAAACATTCTAATTATTGTGGCTCAGAGCACGATAGGAATATGATATACTACTTGCTTAACATTTAGGCTTGTAACAATTTAAAATTAAACTACAGTATCTTAAAATTCTGCGTCACTTGAGGGAGTGAAGGTTTAGTTGAGAATCTATTATGGGCCAGCCAAGACGCTTATAAAGCCTGTAACTTTTTATTGGCCTTGAATGTGTTTCATGTAACCCCGGGATTTGCAATAACTAGTTGACTCTATCTATTGACTTAGATATATCTTAAGACTTGGATTTCAAGTGATAGGGTATATATACCGTTGATCCATTTGTTATCCTAGAATTTTTTCCCAGCAAAGAAAAAAATACTATTTTTTTAAATTTTTTTGGGGCCATTTTTTGGACCAATATTTTTATGAATGCTCAATTTTGGGCCACTGAAATGAGGGGAGCGCTGAACCTTGTTCGGCTCATTTGTTTGTCCACACCCGTTGCTTGACCCAATCCCCGTCATCGTTAATTGGCCCACCGCGGTAAACTCATAAAATCTTAGCGGGGCGTTTGAAGTATTTTCCTAAAGTCATGAGGCGCTAAGCGAATAACAAGAATTAGCGTACCCTGAGCCTAGTGATGGAACTTGCTTCCTTATTATTCGTCACGTTCGAGCTCGTCCTTCCTCCGTTGCTCATTATTTGTGTCTTGGCATTCTCTTCTCCGCCTTTGCTAACCAAGGGTACCTTCTCCTTAGTCTACACCTGAGATTGCTCTGCGAATATGTTTTAATTACCAGTATGAGATAGTTCTTGACCGAAGAGAATGCTAGGTGGACCAAAATTTTTGAAATGGCTTATTCCTCTTGTTACGATTTTACACCGACTTGCGTCTTTGAACTCCACCTCTGCAGCCTGCGACTTCAGCTTTGTTGATGGAAACAGGATTTATAACTATACCTTGACTTCTCCCGTGCGGGACTTCCCCCACGGCGTTCGCAGTGAAGATGGGTGCGCCTTCCGTCCTCTATATTGTATTTTACTCTGATCTGGCGAAATGCTCGATTTATGTTATCCAACATATGTTTCATTGCTATTGATGTGGCGTACATTTGCTGTTTGTCGGTTTTGAGAGTTTATTTATTCCAATCTTATATTTGTTGCTTTGGCGACCAGTGTTTTTTATAGGGAGAATTGCTAAAAAAACCCTTGTAAGTAAATTAATTGCTCATTGCTACCATTGCACACGGTGGTGGGTGGTATGTTGCACATGAAGGATGATATTATTTTGCACACTAGGAATGGTGTTTGCACTTTCGCAGGGATGCTTTTTGCACATGTAGATGCTTGCTTGCACATTGGTACCATTTAGCAATTAATTTACTTAAATGATATTTTTTAACCATTTTCCCTTTTTTTATATTACCATTCTCCGTTGATATTTGCTCCAATTGGATAAAATAAAGGAAGAAAAATCCCAGTTACTGCTGAAGTAACGTAGCAATATAACCTTTTAAGTGGCTTTAAATATCAAAGGAGCAAAGAGTACTGAAACTTATTTTTGTGGCGGGTGTCGGAAATGTCTAGACTTTGATTCTTCTCTTTTTGGGTGATTACTTAATGGTAGGACTTCAACTGATAGACTGCTCTTATCACGTTGGAGGAAAAGACTGTATTCTCAATTTTAGTACGCAATATTTTTGTAAAGAGTTACGTACCAGGAGTCCATGTGATATGTTTCTGATAGTGAATTTCATTCATTTTTGCTCGTAGGTATTACAAAGTAGCAGCAAACGAGACCATCATATGGTTTCAGGTTGGCTTCATCAGGTCACTCTTAATTCTTTGATTTCACTAAGGTCGATTAGTAATAACTTTTAGGAAAAGAAATCGTTTCCTCTTCATTGCCCAAAAAACGAGATATATGATGTCTACTATACCATTGTTGTCTTTATTTGCCATGTTTTTCTATTATTATTATTTTTCTTTTTCATCCAAGGACTTGAAGGGTATTTCCACACTATGAAATCACGTTTTTCACTTTCCATATCCATTCTCATCCCGCTCTATTTTGCTTACCAAGCTGACGCCCAGTCGTCAGCAATTGTATTGTTACCATAGCTATCATCATCAGCCTTAACTAGTAATATGACATAAATCCCTTTTTCTCCCTTCCTTTAGGCCCCTAGCACACTGACTTTGTGAATAGCACCTTGCTTTTTTTTTTTTTATGCATGCTCCTACAACTGCAATGGCTGAATTTTAGTTGCCGTATATGCAAAGGCGAAACACTATACTTGGGGTGTCTATGAAGACATGTACATTTGAAGCATTATGTTTTCTCTTCGTAGGCAATAATGACCTTTTGAATGCTTTGTGCCAAGTTATAATTGAGTTTTTCTTTTTTTGGTTCTTGGTTGTTTGGCGCAGCTCTGTGATGGGATGATTTTCAATCATGACCCTCCTACATGTGCTGATTGCTCGGTAAATGCTTCACTTCACCGTCCAGGCTATTTTGTATGTGTTGATGCTTGATAGACCAGCCTATTGTTATCTTGATTTTGTACCGCCTTCCATCCTTTGCTAGATTGATATAATTCTTAAGACCTTTTATGTCTCCCTCACCCTCCTGTGGGGTAAAAATATCATGCTCCTTAGCTTCCTTGAAGATGTCTGGAGTAAAATTATTTCCGACAGTTGAGTTAACAAGTAATGAACCCTTTGTTTATATGAAGCTTCAAGACTAACAAACCTAGTGACAAATAACAGTAAAGACATGCTATTTAATACTTAAGATAGGAAGCTAATAGGTTAGTTAACTTGTAAATAAGCTTTAAGCATGCTTTGGCATCATAATGCATTGATATGTCAGATTAAGCTGGTAAATTATGATTCTATCAACTTTAACAGAAGCAAATGAGTCTGTCTAGTTTTTTTCCCTTGTCAAATAGTGTGTTGATATATTCCTCTGAGTTGAGATGAAATGATAGTGCCTAACACTGACTACTCATAATAAGAACAATATTAGGATTCTTGTCACTGTTGAAAGGTCCTGGCTGCTGTGTAGATTTCATGGACTTTTTTTGGTTTTACATGACGGTAGATTGAAAACCTGCTGATGTCTATTAATTTGTTCCATATTTTCAATAAATCGTTCTTCATAATATGACTTAGGATTGTGGAGGGCCAATGCGGTGTGGAATGAATTGTACTGCACTTGTGGCAAACAACATTGGAGGTAGAACTTGTGTCGTGCTGTGACCATAAATGCTTATGTTTGCCTCCATGAACTACGCATGTTTCTAGTGTCTTTTAGCGGTTGTTGCAAGGTGGGAGTCCATCTTTTCTAACAGTGTGATTAAAGCAGGCTATCATGTATGCACTGCCATAGGACGGGGCCCAAAAATAGATGTTGATATATTTGGTAAGCTCAATACTCCTCTCTTTTTCCTCCTTTTATTTACTTCAGATGGCGCCTTAATGTAATTTTTACTGCTTGGTTGCTGCTTCTTTTTCTGTTACATAATATTACTGATCATTTGAAGTGAATCACTAATCACGAACATAGCTATTATGCATTCATGATGGCCTAAAAAATAAAAGATATTATGTACTCACAGTTTTAATGCTATTTTCATGGCAGATAAGAAAAATCCCCACAGCGGTGTCATTGTTAAGATGTCAAGCAATGACCCCAAGTTAAATTGTTCGCTGTCAGTGTCTGTGCTATGTTATTCAAATGGAGTTCAAGTAATTTTCCCAACTATTTCAGTTTTTGTTGAATAAATTGAAATCTTTTGGACTTTGTGCTACGGAAATAAGTCTTATTTTGAATCTTCTGCTCACAGGGACCGCATTCTCTGGAGAGATTAGGGACCTGTAACTACGTGAGTACTCTGTTGTTTGGGGATTTTCTATTTTTGGGTCCCTGGCTTGTTATTTAATTTTGTAAGGCGTAGGATTTTTAACATCCTATCTTAGGTTTTTTGTAACCATGTCTGGAATGAAATTTATTTTCTATTTCATAAACTTTTAAGTCCTAAGATTAGAAATGAAAAAGCAAGGACAATTGTTGAAAATCTGGACAATATTTATGTACTCTTTTTTTTTTATAAAGAATAACATGATTGATATTGTTGCATGATTCCATTTATCTAGCTTACTAGCTGGTTGTAATAGCTTCATAAGTTTTATCAAATCGATATGGTTGTTCATTATGAATTAGTAGGTATGAATCTTATTTGTTTTGGCCCAAAAAGAATAAAATCTTATTGTGATTTTTTTTTCTTATCTCTTTTCTTATCTTCTTGTATGACTTTGTTAAATTCATTGGTTTAATGTGATTTAGCTGTGTTACATGTCAATAACCTTGTTTCTTAAGCAGGCTACAGAGCTGAGGCATCCATCAGGATGTGCCGTTATTTTAAATGTTCAAGGGAAAGGGTGGCGGTGGTTTGTCACCTTAATAATCATGTAAGGATTCTACCTTCTCACCCAATACTTTAGTAGCTTCGAGTTTCCTTTATTTGGCCTATTTTAGTTTCATTTTGATTGTTTGGCTCATCTCATTCCAGTGTCTTGTGCCTTTTTGGAGCATATCTACTGGCTGGCATAGTTTATCGGCATTTCTTCCTTGGGATTCGTGGTATAGATGTATGTTTCTAACTTGTCCTTCTTGTTGCTCATATGCCTAGTTGTAATTATATCTTGGTTGGTGTGAATTCACCTACTACTTCGTCATAGAAGTTTTGACTTTTGTTGGCGTGCTTAGCTCTTATGAAATTGGCTGTCTATGGTCTAGTTCGTATGCACGAGGGGCAAAAGATCTTGGGAAGAGTCCATTTAAATCTCACATATCTTGTTCCCCCACAATTGTCTGTCTGTGAGCAGTGGATTTCGGATAGAGTCCATCTAAATCATCGCATTAATAATGGTACTGTTTGCTTGAGGGTGAATCTTCATCTCTCAGGATGCATTAGTTCTGTCTTGTGGTTCACTGATTTCATATTGTTGTCATCTATCATCTGTGTCAGTAAAGTTAATTATCATTACTTAGTTTTTGTATTAGCTGAAAATCAAAACCATCGCTGTCCCTAGCTTTCTGGGCTGTTGTGCCTCCTCAATAACCAAAAAAAAAAAAAAAAAGGCCATCTCTGTCCCTTTACTTTTTGGTTTACGATCTTTCAGAAATTCTTTACTACAATAACTGTTTATGATGATTTATACTCGACAGTCCCCTTCCCTTCCTTCACAAAGAACTTCGTGAGATGAGAGCAAGCAACCTGTTATGGGGCTTTACAGTAATTTGGACTGAACTGTACTTTCATTGCCCGCATTACAGGTTATCCCCAATTTGGACTTCTGGTCGTCCTTGCCCCGAAGAATCCAGGTATTCTTCCACGTTAATACTTTCATGATCAGCTTTTTAAATCTGACATGGGAAGGAATACAGAATGAAGTTTTGCTCTCGCACTGACTAGGCGGAGTTGACGTCTTTTCTACAATTATGGTTTTGTACTTTGTCTTTGCAGGGCTTTTGTGCTTCTTTGGTGAGGAAGTTCAAGGGACCTTCTCAAGGTTACCGGAGCTCATATTCTCCTGTGAACTTCTGAGCGTGATATTTTTTTATTCTGAATTCATTTCGGATCATCGCGTATATACGATGATTCTGCAGAAAAGTGCAAATAGGTCACTTTTCAGGTGCCCGGCAGGTCAGATCCAGATGCATCCTTGGTATTGAACCTTGAAATCTGTACCTCCTGCCTCGACTCTTTCCTCCACAATTTGATGCTTTTACATCCGTCGCTCCTTAATTATTTTTTTTATAATTAGAGGAACTGTAAGAAGAAATTGAGAAAATTAATAAATTCTTGGATGTAACTTCACGGAAAATTGGTAAAAATTGCAGAGTTACGATGACAATCTTGAGTGACATACCTTGCAGTCGCCTATCGTCGGGATAATTGAATGGATTTAGCCTGCCTTACCTTCCCATTAGCATTAAAGTTAACTTGGTCAATTCATAAAACAGATTGGGTTTGAAGGATTGTGCTTGTCTTGACATCTTATTAAAAGAAAAATAAAAGGATAAAGTTCGGATCCGATGAGAGCTGTTGTATTGATATTATCAGTGGGGAACATGGACATAATCAACGGTTTTCATTGGTCCAACTCAGCCAATTTGAACTTTCCTCCTACTCTGTAATTGTTTTAAGACATAAAGTCATGATTTCAGAATTTTTATTTTATGTTAAGATAAAATTATTCTGATTTACATCATAAAAGTTATTTTTTAAAAACTAATGCAAATGTAGATCCACGTCTCCTAAAAAAGTTATGCTGCTTTGAAATTATGGACTACACACTTTTCTGCAGGAAATAATCAGCATATCAATATATTATTATTGTCACTATATAAATAATAAAATTTATGATAAGTTGGACCATTCTTGAGTTACAAGTAGTGTAATCATTTTTAAATCTTTGTGATATGCAAATGTTACGCCTGAATATTTTGATGTTACAAGTTAATTACCAACTAGGTTGTTCATCTAACAACATGAACACCACAAGTGATCTGTAGTCATGAGGGGGAGTGGTCACTAATGCAAACTGAACAATCATGGTAGATTGACAGCAAATATAGAAATGTCCTGATGCTCAGAATTAATGATTAGGTGTAGATTAGTTTAATTTAGAAGTTTATAGTTACTATTGTGATGCTCAAAATTATTAATTAGGTGGAGATTAGTCCAATTTAGAAGTTTATAGTTGATGCATCGCTTTAGCATTTTTTTTAATGCTTAGCACAACTACCGTTAATGCGCACACCATTAACACAGATAATTCATTCAATATTAAATTTAGAAGTTGGATAATTAATTTGTTTGGTACAATAAATAATTAATTTGTAGATATTAGAAAAACACTAAGTTATTTACCTATATAAAATGTCTGTTGGTTTCTCTAAAGTATTTTTTTAATTATTTGCATTTGAAAATTCTTTCTTGATAGAAAACCCCCTTCGTATATGTAATTGGTAGAAGAAATTAAGAAAACTAATCATAAATTTGAAAGATAAACTGTACTTAGATTTTATAATTATAATCAAAACCGATACAACTCTTACATTTAGACGTGTGGATAACAACTGAAGTAAGGAAGCAGCTAATTTAATTTCCAAATGAAAGCAAAGGATGAACTAATCACCAGGGCATAAGTAAATGGTCCTTCTGGTTTATACCTTTTTTATTGGTTTAGTTGGTACAATGATTTTATATGACTAAAGGGCAAAGTGATTATGTTTCGCAATCTTACTCCAAATCCTTAGCTTTGAAGCCAAGCCAAGCCAAGGCTGTCCTCCTCCTCTCCTTACACCATCACATCATCTTGATCGTTCGCAACCCAACACGCACTACTTTAATTTATCGATCTTTCCTTTGTTCATAACTTTCAACCCATTCTATCTCAATAAAGCAGAAAGAAATTGCTATTTGCTAGACACGAGTAAACCCAAGAGAAATAAATAAAATAAATCATTAATTAATATATAACAATATTTTTGCATGTAAGCTTTTTCTTATGCAAATATATTTATTCTTGATTAGAAATAGGTCTATTGTACGAAGGAAGTTGTTGGTTGATGTGATAAATGGTATCACCTCTTAAGGAGGATAACACAAGTTTAAATATTAGGAAATATATTTGTTGGGAGAGATAAAAACTCTTTAAACTCTTAAGTCTCAAAAGTAGAACCCTTAATCAAATAAAAAAAAAAGTCTTGTATATATTGGATAGAGTAAAAAAAAAAGTCATGTTATTATAATTTTTTTGATATTATTATCCGGTATCCAGTTCAGGATTTGTGGTTGCCCCTCCCAATATAAGTATTTCCTCTTGACTTAAACTTGAAATCCAAAGAGATCTAGCAGGCCTTACACTGGTAGACTGACTCTATATTGATATGTTATTATAATTTATTAACAATGAAATTTTATATTATATATTGAATATTAATTGACATATGACTGAGCAACTTATAATTGGAAAATAAGCAAATGAATGCTGTTGCAGTAACAGGAAGAATTGCTTAATAAAGAGTATATAAGACATCCTAACTTATGTTTTTTTTTTAACCCAACGTGTTTTGATGGTTGCTTAACTTTGGTGCAATGTAGGCTCAATTATTTATTTGCAATTACTGGCTGTCACATACTCCTTTCAACTATAAAACTTGTTAATATATTAAAAGGGAAAAAATGAAGGTAGAAATGAGAATGAATGTGGTATATTAAGTGACAGAGGAGGAAGAGGTGAGAGAGGATCCAAAAGCGACATTGATGCAAATGAGATGAAGACACCGTTCTCACAATCTCCATCTCCGTCGTCTCTTCTAAGGAACAAGGCTCGCTTCTCTCCCTACCTCTTCACTCTCTTAGTCTTCATTTTCTTTGTAGCTATACTCTATGGCGAGGACTTCATCTGCATCTTCGGCCAACAGCTTCAACTCTACTCCAATCCTCACGCCTTCTTCTTCTCACCAGGTTAGTTCACTTTCATTCAATCTTTTCATTTCAATGCTTCCCAAACATGTTACTTGTCAATCTGAAATGGGCTGTGTTGTTTTTATTGTGGGAGTGAAGAGAGAGTGAAAAGGCATAAGCTTCCGTTTGCGATAGGGAAAACAGAGGAAGGGTGCGACGTGTTCAGTGGGAGGTGGGTAAGGGACGAAGAGAATAGGCCTCTCTATGAGGAATCGGAGTGTCCGTACATACAGCCTCAATTGACTTGTCAGGCACATGGACGCCCCGATAAGGATTACCAGTTTTGGAGGTGGCAGCCTAATGACTGCGATCTTCCCAAGTATGTGTTTTAATAACAACCTTCCTTTCAAGTCTCTGTTTTGGGTAGTGACGTCATGATTTGAAACGAATGGTGCAGATTCAATGCGAGCTTGATGCTGGAAACGCTTCGTGGGAAGAGGATGATGTTCGTAGGAGATTCTCTGAACAGGGGTCAGTATGTCTCTCTGGTCTGCCTTCTCCATCGACTCATCCCCGAAGATGCCAAGTCCATGGAAACTTTTGATTCCCTTACCGTCTTCACCGCCAAGGTATCATTTCATAATATGCCATCAACCCCTAGCAGTAGCCACATTAATTAATTCCTGTTCTTCTTCTTCATCTAAGAATTCCTTTTTCTGTGACTGGCATTTGGTAAGGAATACAACGCCACCATAGAGTTCTACTGGGCGCCATTCCTTCTGGAATCCAACTCGGATAACGCCGTCGTCCACAGAATATCCGACAGGATCGTGAGGAAGGGCTCGATCAACAAGCACGGTCGCAATTGGAAAGGTGTAGACATTTTGGTGTTCAACACCTATCTTTGGTGGATGACGGGCTTGAAGATGAAGATCTTGTACGTTCACTGTTTTTTTAAAACGTAATCAATAATCTCATGTTGAGAGCTAGGATAATAATGATGGTGTGAAGAATGGGCAGGTTAGGATCATTTGAGGATGAAGCAAAGGAGATAGTAGAGGTGTCAACAGAGGATGCGTATCGCATGGCGATGAAGAGTATGCTGAGATGGGTGAGGCTGAACATGGACCCAAAGAAGACCAGAGTGTTCTTCACCAGCATGTCACCCTCTCATGGAAAGTGAGTAGTGTCTGTATTTACATATATACTTTCTCCCATGCTTAATATAATATAAGACGCAGTTGAGTTGACTTTGTTTGCAATAAAGATGAGACAGAGTTGAGAATTGAAGTGTTTGGAATTGTGAAGTGAGACATATATACATACGTGCAGGAGCATAGACTGGGGAGGGGAAGAAGGAGGGAACTGCTACAACGAGACGAGGATGATAGAGAACGCCACGTACTGGGGATCGGACTGTAGGAAGAGCATAATGGGAGTGATAGGGGAGGTGCTGAGGAAGACGAAGGTGCCAATAACGTTGCTGAACATAACGCAGCTGTCCAGTTACAGGAAAGACGCCCACACTTCCATCTACAAGAAGCAGTGGAGCCCCCTCACTCCGCAGCAACTGGCCAACCCCGTCAGCTACGCAGATTGCGTCCACTGGTGTTTGCCTGGTCTGCAAGATACTTGGAATGAGTTCCTTTTTGCCAAGCTTTTTTATCCTTGATTTCATCCTCCTCCTCCTCCTCCTCTATTTCTATTTCTATTTCTGTACAACCAGGCTATGCATTCTTTAATTTCTTCAATTTTTTAATGATCATTTTTTCAGCGTTTAGTGATATAAGAAAATATTGTTAAGTTTTGAAATTTTTGGGGCAAATTTTCAGGGCTTTATTGCAATTCAGTGAAAATTTTCAAGACCAATTTGCAAAACTTAACCCTATTTAAATAGGTGGTTTGGTCTTGGGCTACGTCCAAATCTAAAGGGCCCAATCGTCTATTAATCTAGCATTATTGATTTTAAGCCCAGCTAAAACCCAAGGCTGCCACCTTTCTCGTGCCCTTCTTGGGTCTGACACTATTGGTCTCTCCTCATCTGAGCGGTTGAGGATGTGACAATATATATTAGTCTCTGTCAGTGACATTACCTTTAAATTTTTCTATCCACACACGCACAAGTACGTACTCCATCCATGTATACAATATATACAACAATTATATAAAAGAGTCCCTGAATTCCCTGACGATTGGGTGAGCCGTTTCTGAAATCATCGACTTCCCACGTCAGCGCTTACCTCACAGCATCAGAACTCCTCTATTCAATATAATATTCCATCTGCTGTTTCACAAAGCAGCAGCCTCCCCTTTTTTTCTCCCACACTAACTAGAATCATTCCTCTATATATATATATATATATATATATATATATATATATATATATACATACACGTCCTTGTATATCCATTCTCTCTTTTTTTGTATCCATATATATTTTATGATGTTCCTTTCGTCGGCTCGGTTCTTCCATTCCCCAAACATCTGAGATTGCAAAACATGCTCTTTATATATATCAGCTCCTCCGTCGCCTGTGTGTATGTGTCTCTGTGAGACGATGCTCATGTATGAAAATTCAAAAATAAAACTGAACTACTGCTATATTTAAAGCGTTTGACGAGGAATGCGTGCCGCAGGACTCACTGAGATATATTCACTTCTTTCGATCTCAGGTTTAAGAATTTGAACAGCTTACTCTTGTACATCTTTGTCCTGCTCATATTTTACCCCTTCTACTCAAACTTTTGGGACCTCACCCTTATTCTTCCTAGCGATCGATGCTTATAAGCGGAGAAAAATATGCAATATTATCATACAAATAAAAGTTGCCGCACAATAAATTTCACTCATTGAATGACTCGCCCAGCAAGAAACTAATATTTAAAACCACTAATTTCTTCAAGCATACAAATTCGCTTGCCATACAACTCAAAAGCAACTTTAATAATTTTCTCTGATGGTTACCATGGTAATAATAAAGATTAAAGACCTCACTCACTTTCTCAAAGCAAATATTTTTTAAAATGAAAAGTAAAAAAAAAAAAAAATAAAGGACCAACTTGCAGGCGCGGTTGGAAGGAGGCCACAAAAGAGGGCCATTTCAATTCATATAATATAATTGTTAAATTAAATATGAGGGCAAGAAAGGAAAAGGGGAGCTATGAATTGGGGGGATTTGGTTGATTATATATATAATAAATTTCTAATACATAAAATAAAAGCTGAACAAATAAAGGGCAAGAGGGTGGTGAACAAGCACGCACGTACGTTTCCTTGCCCACTTGCAAGCCAAGTTGCTATTCTTCCGTCTATCTCTTCCACCTGACAGCTCATACATTTTTCTTGATTATTTAATTATGCTAATAATAAAATGCATCACCCGAAAATAAAAAAGGTGAAAGAATAATAACAAGGGGACCAAAGATGAACAACTTGACTTTGTTTACATAACAAGTTGAGTTCAGCCTGCGCAAGTTGCTTTTCAGAGGTTGATTCCGCCACCTTCCAAATATTTGGTGTCTAATGTATTTATTAATATCTATATCATCAATCTCCTCCGCGTTTTTATTATTATTATTTCTTTACACAATCCCAGCCTCCGTGCATGGATTTTCTAAGGAATATTTTTCACCTTCTCTCCTCCTCCCTCACTTATTTTATCTATTATCATATAAATCAGATATTCTTAACTTACACGCATCTGTATGCATACGTGTGTATATATATATATATATATATATATATATATATATATATAATTAGTATAACATTTATTGGATCGGAAAATTATTATTGGTAGTTTCGGAGCAAGTTGTAGATTGCAAAATGTATCGTTGGCCAAAAAAAAAAAGGATTGTAAAACGCATCGCCATCGTCATGCAACGATTTCCACGCCATCAAATGATAAAATTATACAATATGATCTTTGCCACAACAATGCTAATATTATTCCAACAGGCTAATTAAGACTCGATGGGTTCTATATATTAATATAAATATGTGTGTGTAAATGGCAACATAGGTACATGTTTACTCTCTCGCACCTAACTCCCTTTTATACAATACTATAATCTAAATAAACTTAAACCATTTACATCTCAAAGAAATTGACTAAGAGCCCAATATCCAGACCAACCAATATAATGGCCGCTCATGCTTTTCCTTGTTCTGCTGTGTATAACTTAAACACAGTGCGTTTGAGGTTCTTCTCGATCATTTTACTTTTACCTCTTGAATAAATAGCAGCCTCATCAATTTATTTAGTTTTTTGAATTCGAAAAATCCAAAATCTTAATATTAATTAAATGAGTCAATGTTAATTAGAACATGATAATGGCCAAGTACTAGAAATAAACAATGTATTACCAATTACACAGTGGATCCATATTCAACTCTAACATTATCGCTTACTTCGTTGACTTTAAGATTTCTCGTTGACTGCCACTGTTTAAACTTTACAGCGCTTCCCCCAGCTTCGCTGCATATATATGCATTTTTGTGGGACGTGTCATTTTGTTTTCAAATAGCATCTTTAAAAATGAATACGACCATGATCCCTCACCAAATACGCACAAAAATTAAAATTTTCAAATTCTAATTGCATTCTTCATCTTAATATATATGCATATTAAAAACTATTCTTTTCGATTGATTTTTCCTGATTGACATTTCTGCTAGCTTCTTCTCCAGAACAAATCAAACAAGTTCATTTATTAATGTATTAAACGTACGTACTACGGACACATATATAGAGACGAGTAACATGTAATACAACTGAACAAACAATAAAACCAACTGGATAGGCTGACAACAAAATCCTTTTGAAACTTAATTATTCTAAAAAGAACTTTAATTTAAAGTACGGCTATAAGGGCATCCCAGGTTCAATGCTAATACAAGAATGACCAGCAAGCCTCGATCAGATGAATGGTTTGAACCAAAAAGAAAAAAAAGAAAGAATACAATCATATATCTATGAACATATCATATCATTCAATATAATTATGATATATAGATATACATTTTCAAATTCAACCCTTTCCGTTTGATCGAGACACTTGCAAAAAAAAACCGATCGATCTACACTTGAATTCCCAAATACGGGCATCATGTCATAGATGTGGAACGAGACATACAAGACCCGAATCCATATTGGGAAAAAAAAGACCCAAGGCACACACGACCAAGACGAAAAGTGAGATGTTAAAGAAGGAGAGAATTAAAGAAACGGAGAAGGAATGGTCACTTATATATTAAATTGGGTGTATATTCACGAGGAGATCAGGGGCGCTTTGTCTTTGTGGTCCTTGGCGGCCATAGTTTCTGCAATCTGAGCCAGAGACTGCAAATTGCATCGTACTATTGTGTCGGCGAAGACGCAGGTCTCTTCGTTGGTGTTACCCTGCGGGACGTCCACCACGTACGATTCGATGACGAGTGTTCCGGTTTCGACGGCGTGGAGGGTGGTGACGGAGCGGTAGTTCCGGAGGCGATGATCTCCGCCGACGACGCTGAAGCTGAGGACATGTTGTTCGTCGTCCAGGATCTCTAACCGCTCGGTGCTGGACACGGCGGGGAGTCCGGACACGACGTGGACCTCACGGAGAGTCCCCACGCGAATGCCGTCGTCCATAACGACCCGGCAGCTCTTGACGAAGTGTTTGTAGGCCTGAGGGTTGTCGAAGCGCCGGACCACCGACCATACGGTTTCCACGGGGGCGTTAATGGACTGGACGACGACGGAGCAGCACTGTTCGGGCCCCACCATGTGCACATGGTGGCAGGCGGCTGTTTCTGGAAGAGTAAGGCCTAGTTGAGGGGAGGAGGGAGGAAGCAAGAGACGGCGTTGCCTGGGGCAGTTGTAGACGGTGGAAACGGCGATTGCGTCTGTGGCTGGATTGAAGTGCTGAATTTGTGTGGAAGATGGCATTTGTAGGGCGGTGAAGTTTGATTGAGAGAGCAAAGAGGGATCAGATTGACAGGGGAGTGGGGGTGGAAGCTAAGGGCAGTGGGGCGTATATATTATAATAGACAAGCAAAGAAGGGTTTGGGGTAAATATATTTTTGTAGTGCAAGTTGGATTTATTAGTTATAGTTTGGGGTTTGAGAGGGGACGTACAAGGAAGGGAGTGTTTCTTGTTCTTCCTGTTCGCTCTCTGGTGGTTGTTGCATTTGTTTACGCCGCCGGTGGTTGAAGGGACTTGTTTGGGACATATGATATTTGAGGGAGGGCTGAAGGGGGAAGAAGCTAGCTAGCTTACGCGACACTTAATTTGCAAGTGGATGCTCAACTTGCAACTCATGTTTTTGGACCTGCTCTACTAAACCATTTTATTTATTTTCCACCTTTTCAATCTTCCTTTTCTTTATATCATTATTATGGCAACATGCGTTTTTATTATTCCTACTTGCCTCCTTCCTATCTATTCATCCTTCATTTTCCCACAACCCCTCTCATCCGCCCCCCTTGGCTTTCGTTGATTTGTTTTTTCTTGCGTTTTTCATTTCTCCACTACTCTTTTCTTAATTCTTCATTCCTTCCGCTTCCAATTGCCCTAGCTCGCTTCTTCATTTTAATTTTCATATGTGAATGAACAGTCGAGTTAAAACATTCTCTATTTAAAAATAACAAACCGATTCATGTGATCCACTGCCTCCACCTCTCCCTCTATATATTTTGGTTGCATAAAAACTCTCATACTTAAATGCATTTATATATATCCATGTATTCAACTTTTCAAAGATATTGACCGGAATGGGCAATAGGGGGACCTGCAACACGAGGATAATGAAGTACTATATTCCATATATTCATTTAATTAACGTTGAATAATTCCCTTCACGTTTGTTAAATCTCATATCTAAAAGGTCAGTCAATAAAATCAATATATATACTCGGCTGTATATGTACAAATCTTTGCATATTGAATCCGGTTGAATTTCCCTACGAAGCCATAATACATACGCACACAATTACATATTGGCATATCTCATTATTAGCGCCCTGCTTGGGACATAGTATAGATTTCACTCTTTACCTCCAAAGTTGATCGTTAAAATGGTTTTTTATATATGTATATGTTGCGCGTGTCAGAATTATTTTCAAGCCTTGAAAAAAGACCAAATCACGAGCTTTAAGCATATGTCTTTCAGAAGTGCCACTTAATAATGAAATACGTACGGAGTATTTAGCAATTGTACAGGATCGTGAGTTTGCGATATTGCCTTGCATGAAGGTCTCATTTGGAAGCCACTTCAGATTTTGGAGCTCAAAGGTATAATAACCACAAATTTCAACTTGGAAGTACGTACAACTTTTTGTTTCCAGATACAGATCCCCATGCGTCGTCTTTAATTACTTGTGTATGCTTGCATGTCGAGGAGATAATACCTAGCTAACACTTAGGGCTTTTTAAATAACGGAAGAGAGGGAAAATTTTTATGAGCTGGATTTTAAAAAATTAGAGAGGTTATAAAATTTTAATAAAAATAAGATGTAAAATAAAAGAGTAAAAACTCATAAAAATTTTCCTTTTCCCTCTTTCCTTCAAATCCCTCATGCCAAACAGTCTCTTAATTAAGCTAAAGTTGTAGATATATATTCTTAACTATGAGCAACCCCGTTTAATACATATACGTATCACCGTAGATCCCCCCGCCCCCCAATAGATAGCTAATTAATATTGATAGTTATTATTCAATACATGCAACTGCAAATTAAATTCCTTACAAGCATTAATTATTATTCTGACCCCATATAGTCATAGATTCATAATAGTGAGGCATTTTTATATGGAAAAAAAAATATTGTCTGCTTAATTTCCATCGTAAATGTCTTCGTTTGGCATTGGAGAAAGGACATGCATACTGTTTGGAGCGTATATATTGTTAATAAACACTAGCTCTTGGGTAGTTGTGACTTTTAAACTGATTAGGCCTGAGGAACCAGTTGTATTCAAAACAATAATGATCTATACCAATCCTCAGCAGATGGATGGAAAGAGCCGCTATGTATACTCCAATAAAATGACGTGGAAAAAAGAACAGGGAGACCTTATATAATATTAGTTATCGATCGATTATATATATATATATGTACTACTAGCTACTACCACTATATATACATCTAGAAAGTTTATCTCCAAGAATAATAATATCAGAATTTCATTGATGAAGCAGAGGGCATATTTTATTGCGTCCGTCATATCAACTTCAATCATACATTGCATGCGATTGGGTTACATTTAAATCCGGAGAGCGGAAAAAACGGGGTTGTTGGTTTTTACTCTTTAATTTTCTCCCAACAACCTTTCGAATGATTCTATGTCCTCTAATTTCGACTTTATCTGTTACCGCCAACTTCCACCAACTTGATCTTCTTTTATCCTTTGTCAAATTAAACCCAACGTTTGATAGTGCCTCTATATCTACTACTATACCCTCCAAATCCCTATTCCTTTAATTTGTGGAAGAAGAAAAAAAATTCAAACGCGCCTAATTAAATAGAAAAATTAATGTTAAAGACAAATGAGACAAGAGAGATTCCTAGTTGCGTTCCAACTGCTCTTGGATCAACTAATGGGAGTGCAGTTTCCCCAACTTGCAAAATATATTTATTCTTTCAATGCACCACTAGCTACCGTACGAGTCTTGTTAACAGTAGAAGAATTAAGCTTTAACTTTTACTGTGTCTTTGAAGGACGAAGGTGGATTATATTATTTGCATTTGCAGAATATTTTGACCAGTTCTCTGTTTTAAACACCTTCCCTTTCCTTGTACCACCGTGATTCGTGCGACCCAACCCACTGACTCCCCTTTATAATAAATATATAGATTGTGATCAAATTAATTATAATGTATAAATTTATCCTTGTTTATGGTGGCAAAAAAAAAAAAGTACTCCTCATTTAGTTGAACCTAGCTTTAGATTTTTACCGGAAGCATGAAAATGGCCTGTTCGCGCGCACACAGAGGCATACCCACCGACAAATTTAACATCGATACACGTAAAGATATCTCGAAATCATTTATGTGTATTGTTAGCACCACGATACCATGACATGGACCTGGCTTGCATTCTCTGCAGCGTCTTCTATATAAAACTACACTGTTTTAGTGTAGTTTTGAGTAAATGATGAGATTGAATTATATATATATATATATATAAAATATCTAATATTTTAAAATATTTTTTTAATATATCTAATATTTTAAAATATTTTTTAAATAGAATAAGTAGCATAAACTAATTTTTAGTACTTTTAACTTAGTTTTACCCAATCTGTTAGAAGACTGATTGTAATTTTACCCTTAATGAATTTTTTCAGCTCCAAATATTACTTTAAAATATTTTTGGTGTTTTAAACCCTTTCAAATATTTTTTCAGTTGTACCCAGTGTCTTATGAAACTGATTACAATTTTATTGTTAATGCATTTTCCTTAATAGTAACGAGCACCCAAAATTTAGGATACCGTTTTATTGATTTCCATCCACTCTAAAATATTTTTTCAGCAGCACCTAATATTTTAAAGTAATATTTGAAGCTGAAAAAATTTATTAAGGGTAAAATTGCAATCGGTCTTCTAACAGATTGCGTACAACTAAAAAAATATTTTAAAAGGTTAAAAGTACTAAAAATTAGTTTATGCTACTTATTCTACTTAAAAAATATTTCAAGATATTAGATATATACGAAAAAAATATTTCAAAATACTAGATATCTATTTTTTTTTACATGAAAAAAATTCAGCATCATCCTTTATTTAAAACTATACCAAAACAATGTAATTTTATGTAGAGGACGTGCAGTGGACGCACACTGCAGATGATGCAAGCTAGGTCCCCATAACATTTCCATGTCCTCTAACATGGCAGGCACTAATTTAATTTGGTTAATCTTTAATAGCTTGTTTGTTTTAACTTTCATGATTGCATAAACCTGATTCACATAAATTGAAATAAAATTTTTTTTACATATTTAACTCATAAACTATAAAAACTACCTCATATATCATAAATCAATATTAAAAAATATGATTAAAAGTTTCAATCGCCATTTTAAATATAGCGTATACTTAATAAATTTTCATCTGAAATTGTTGACGAGATTGAACTGTACTATATATTTTATACACTGCTCTGACGATGATATTGAAAACCTGATAATAAATCATGTAGGGTCTGTTTGGTACGATAGGAGGTGAGGGATGGAAATCAGGGATTTTGTTGCCCTTTTTTTATTTAAATAGATAAAATTTTTAAGAGGAGAGATGACATTTTTTTTCCTCTTTTTTAAATTTTAGAGGTAATTTAAAGGGAAATGTTAATATTTAAATTTATATTAACTAATATATTCATGCTATTTTAAAATATTTTCATAATACCATTCTCATTATTTAATTATAAAATTATAATTTTATGTATTAAATTTCATTGATAATTATATTTTATTAAATATATTATAAAGTTATAAAATACAGATCAAATAAAATCAGGGTAAAATTGTCCATATAAAAATATTAACCCTCCTATATCAAACATAATAATATCAAAATCTATCCACTTCACTCTTTTTTTGTTAATTCAAACAAAATAAAAAAAAAAAATTATCCCTCTCCTTCATGAGCGAAACACAGCCCCTGTGTGTGTGTGTGTGAAGGTCAATTAATGAATACTTTAAAGACAAGTCCGCCCTATGATGAGTGGAGAAGACATAAATAAACAAGCGTGATATTAATAATGACGTGATATCGATATTCATGGCAAAAAAAAAAGAACCACATAGGAGTAATTAATAAGATAAATGTAAATTAAAATAACAGCCAAGTTGGCATGTTGCAAATAGTCAGTTTAGAACTTTAGATAGATATGTGTAGCGGAATATCAAGTGAATGAATAAGGACACAATCTGATTGGGATTCAAACATGGAGAAAAAGAAGGGGGACGTGGGAAAAATGTCTCATTCAATTTGGCAACTTGACACGGGCGTTTGCTTCTGATGAGAAGCTTCTGAGAAAACAAGGAGTTTATTAAACAAAATAATAAAAATTGCTTTAAAAAACAAAACCACTAATTTCTATAAATAAGGGCAGCTAATCACTAGTACCTCTAAACCAAATCCCTCCCATTTTAAAAAGGGACTATGCTTGGGTTAAATTTTTTATATTCCTCATATCAACTTTTTTAATTACATATGCTTAATGTCTTATTTATTTTATGTTTATTTATTATTAAATGATAATATTTTAAAAATATGACACATAACTGTGTGATTGAAGAATTTAATCTAAATATTATCCTTTGTACTTTTAAAAACGCATGAACTTTGGATTTTTAGTTTTTTCCCTCTTTGAATGTGGCTGTCCACTGTAAGATAAATTTAATTTAACCAATCTATAATTAGCTGGATAAGAAAGTCAAAGTTCAAAATACTCGTTAATATTTTGATTTATTCAGTTTGCCCATTTTTGCTTATCACTAATAACATCTCAGCCAATCAAGTGTTCAACAAAAACCATATAGTGGACGTTTACACAGATTAAAAAAAAATTATTATCATATACTTGCATCATATTCAGTAAATGATAATTAAAAAAATTACTTTTAAACATTCCGATTATTATTTCAAAAAAATCCGGTCAGGCGTGTACTTTTGTTATGGATATTTGCTCCGTAACCCGGTCCATGGACATAAATGCTGCCTTGGATACGTTAGGCTGCACATTGTCAGCCCATAGGGCCTATTTTTAGGCCTAGACTAAATCTGTCCAACGTCAAACCTAAAGGCATGGTTATCTTTGGATGGACGTAACATTAGGTGAGGCGGTAATGTTATATCTGGGTTCAATGGAAGCAAATAATTTGATAGTTTCCTTGTCCAGTCTATTTAAATAGAATGGATTTAATCTTCTCTTGTATACAACCATCATTTTCTTGTTTTAGAAATGTGAACTTCGTTTATCACACAAATCTCATTCATTATTTATCTTTTATCAAACTAATTTCTTGATTAATTTTACAATATAGTCTCATTCATATGAAATGGAGAGGCTGAAAAGGGCAAGAGCCTGAGTGCAAAAATGCAGGAGAATTTTGATAACAGTCACACGATTTTGGACATTAAGAAAATATACGATATTAATTTGGCTGTTGCAAAAATTGAGTGTTTTCATCTCTCTATAATTTCGGATATTCCCCAATAAAAAGAGAACAGGACCCCCCCTATCACAAGCTAAAAAAAAAAAAACAAATTATCAATTAAAAGCTTCAGCACTTGAATATTTCATAAGTAGCGAGAATTTGAGAGGCTCGGATTCATGATTCCCATACGGAGCCTCAAAAGGCTGGGAGTGAGTGATTATTCTTCATTAGTTATTACGCGGTCGCGTATCATGAGAAATAAAGGAACAGCAGGAAACAAAACATAAGCCTCAGTAATCACTTGTCGTTAGTCTACCAACAAGAGTCAGCAACACTTTAAGTATACTTCTTTTCTGTATTCATCTCTACTATATACAAGAGTCAGTGTCCACTTAAGCTAGAAACTTGAATTTCCCTCTAAGAAAATTTCTGTCGAGAACACACTAAGCTGTTTGAGGTGCGTCCATCTCCTACCCTATCTCTTACTCTGCAGCCCTTCCCTTGAGGGCCACTCTAAGCTTGAACAAAAGAAAAAATATAAAAGTAAAGGAGTAAAATTAACAAATGACACTCGCTAAATTCTCCATTCTACAAAAAACTATAGAGAATCAGCTCAAAAGGCATCGACAAAGCTACATATCTGCCACACAACTCCAGCATTCTGTCCGTAACTAGTAAGCAAATTACAAGCTACAGTCGAGCGACTTGTTAAAGTGGATCACACCACCCACGTCCTCCGCAAACACTTCAAACAAATTCATGCAGCCTTCTCCATTTAACATGTATCACAGATCTGGCAATCCAAAATCAAGAAATTGCTGTTCATCGCCTCTAATATTGTTCTCTGGCTCCCCTATTTTCAAAAAATCAAATCCATAATCAACATCTGATGGCGCCTGTTCCATGTGGGGCAGACTTCCCAGCAGCTTGGCATCTGGGTTTTGCAGTTCATACGAAAAGCTTGATGGCATTTCACTCTTATGGTTTCCATCTCTAGCGTCGCCCATTTGATCATAAGCGAACGTTTCATAGTCACCAATTGGATTCTTGTCCATCGCCCCCAGTAGTTCATCCACATCAAACATCTCATCCATAGAGAAATTCTGCAAGTAATCCCCTTCCAAATCATCACCATCAAGCCAAGAATAGTCCGTTTGATCTTTACTTTCATCATTTTCATCCTTTTTAATTTCGTGTTCCTCCGGTTTCACAATTTCAAAGCCCCTACACTCGTGATCTGTGAGATAGACAGGCTCATCCTTTGGTTCCGACTTCACTTTCATATTTGTTAAGGCAACTTCACCAGCTTCAAGATGAATATTATCGACATCATCAGTTTTGGTAGGTTGATGTCTTGTCTTAACATCCTCAGCCGCACAGACCTCAGAATGATTTGATATGCTTGTTGTGTCCGAACCAGCAGGGGTTGCCACTGAAGAACTTGAAAAAGTTGTAGCCGGTGAAGAGACCTTGAGGGATTCCTTGCAAGAAGTATAATCCGATATGTTGGGAAAATTGAGGCGGGCACAGGCACCATACATGGCTCTAGCAGCTTCATCATAAGCAAGAGCAGCTTCATACGCAGTAGCGAATGTACCCAACCACAACCTACTTCCTCTGTTTGGTTCCCTAATCTCAGCAACCCATTTTCCCCAGGTTCTTTGTCTCACGCCCCTGTAATTACATCTTGAGTTATCAGGCCCTCCTTTACCCTTCATACACCCTTTCTTTGAACCTTTGGCCGGGGCTCTGCGAGTTGGTTTGCCCCCACCACCTTTGCTAGATTCGGGATGTTCATTATATTCTTTCCACTTTGCCAGAGTCTCAGCCACAGATTTAGAACCATCCCGCCTACTACGACTTTTCCTCTTCCTAGAAGAATCCAATGGCAAAGAAGTGATGTTAGAACCTTGATCATAAACACCCATGGCCGTAGTTTGTCAGAGTTCAGTAATTTTGTACAGAGAACCACCTTCCGCTGGATGAACTTTGCACACCACAAAAATATTTGAATAGTCTTTGCCCGTTCTACAATCAGATCTGAATAAATAAGATCTTCAAAATCTGCAGTGAGATAAGCAGAACTATATTAGCACATCACGCAGCAGACGTCAAACGGAGCTTAGGGAGGAAATTCTACTAATCCGAGGGCAAATAAATTACTTCTTCCACACGCATCCAAAAAGTTACGTATGAATAGAATTTAACAAATCCTAGCTAGCATAAATTGATCGAATATCACATGTCCCCAAGTAAGATACATTCAATAAAAGTAAGAAATACATTGACGCATTCAAGTAAAACACCTATTTAAAATTCTTTTCGCAATCTCTGGGATATGGAACGAACACCGATCCTTACCCCAGAAATATACTTCCAAAAAAGAGACAGAATCGCATGAAGAAACCAAGCATCCTCTATTTAAAAAAAAAAAAACAAAACCAACCATAATCCCTAAAAAACAAACACGCTTCCTAGAAAACTCATCAGAAAAACGAATCCAGAATCGCAAGTAGAAACCCAAAATCCTCTGTAACCTAAGAAAACTAACCCAAATCACAAACACGCTTCTTTCAAAACTCATCAGATTCATTCAAAATTTCTGCTACAAGAAATAAATGAATGAGAATTGATAGTGATGTACTAATCGAAAGAACCAACCTGTGAGTAGGTACAGAGAACAGGCGCGTTATATTCCCCTTTTGCGATTCGATCAAAGACGTGATAATTGAAAAAAAAAAAACCCTGGATTTTGGTGATTTTGGTCGAGTATCTTCCTTCAGGTGCAAGCCTGTGAAATTTTTTGTCTGCACTACGCCGAATTCGTAAAGGATTCCTCTTGCTTACTAGTTATCAGATCAATGAAATCTCTTTAAATTTCGAGCTGTAACGCATATTTATAGCCTTCTCTAGATATTTCTGATATTTTAATTTTAATGGCCTCAGAGTGGATGGCGTGGCACTTCCTTAGTCGCGAAGCGTCGCTTCGGACTCCCGAACCTTGTGGCACGTGTCACCCGAAGGTTCCCGAACCAACAAAACTCTCGCGCTCTGGCGACGCTTTCTTCGTCCCCGAGTATTACCGTATTGCCCATCTTTAAAACGCTACCTTCTCTCTTTTGCACCTTTTTCCTCACACATTTACCATTACGCCACTGCCTTTACCCCCAACATTTCATATTTGTGAAATTGAAATCTCAAATCTTTCCGCCAAAAAAAATAAAATAAAAAGAAATATCGCATCATTTGGATAAAGTAGAGGTGGGCTGGCCCTGTAAAGGCATGTGAAAAAAAAAATTATTGTTTTTTAAAGTTTGGTATGAGAGTATTAAGGTTAGGAGTCATTTTCATAAGATTTAATCATATGTCTATACACCTTGTGCAATAAAATAAATATAGTTAATAATTCATAATCAAAGGTAAAAAAAATATTGTGTACAAGTAATTCATAGTCTCATACAAAGTATAAAAAAACAAAAAGCTAAACACTTATGACAATTATCGTTTTCATCTTCTTCGCTACTATCATCAATTTCAAGGAATTTTGATTGTACTTCAATTTAAGTAGTAGACTCTGCTTAAGGGGTAAAAATATCAAGAATTAGTAAATTACCATCACATATAAATTTAGCAATTTTAAGGTTCTTAAGAAGAAGTCAGTAAGGACATGAGTAGGAGGGGCAGTGAAATTAAAACAAAAAACAAAGCTAAAAGATCTAATGGGTTGGCTCTCGGCCCTTCAGGGCTAGCATTTTTAAGCTCGACTACCTTTTAAAACTCCATTTTTTAAATCCAGTTAGTGATTTAAAAGAGTTTAAAAAGGCCGACCCGATTTCCCGTCTCTAGGATAAAGTGATAAGCTACATATTTTTTAGTTTTAATTTTTTTAAATTCAATTTTTTGCTTGTACCTCAAACCAAATTTTCTAAAACAAATATTTATGAGGCATAGAAAAATATATATGATATATTCAATTAATTTATTTTACCTTAGTTTATTCGGTTCTATTTTCGGCTCACTTATTGGGATCCCGGGCTCCATAGCAAGAAACCAAAACTGGGCTATGAATAAAAAAATATGGCACCATCTCTTATTTGCGAATACAAAAAATGTCTCACCATGATAAAGCGGTAAATCATGAATGGAAATAGTATTGATTATTTTTTATTAATATAATTTTTAATTCTTAAAATTTAACTTGATTTTAATTTTGATTCTTTAAATTTGAAATCGGTTATTTTGGTCCTAAAGTTTAGCCTGATTTTGGTTTTGGTCCCTCAAATTTAAAAGCAGTAGTTTTTATCCATCAAATTTATAATTATTGGTCTCTCAAGTTTGAAAAGGACTTGATAAGTTGAGGGACCAACAGTTATAAACGGAATAAACTTGAGAGACCAAAATCATCAATTTTAAACTTGAGGGATTAAAATCACTGATTCCAAACTAAAAAATCAAAAATAAAATCAGGCTAAAATTAAGAGACCAAAATTTATATTAACCAATTTTTTTAAATTTTGAGAAAAGGTATAGGATCCTAAGAAGGATAGAGTAGGAGGGCAGGTGTAGGATAGGGAGTGGGGGGCTCCCAGAACAGCATCCCTAGGCAGTAGTGATTTAACTGACACGTCAGGAGGAGAAGGCAGAGCACGTGGGCCACGTGTCTCATTATTTTAGGTGCCACTTTATGCAGTCGTTAGCCAACACGTCCTATGTAAGCATACACGCGGATTTAGGTTATGATCAAAATTTGGATAAGAACTGATGGCTTGGAGGCCCGCGAATTGACCCCAAAGGAAAAGAGAGAGCGCGGTCGACGGTCAATTTGTAATTTTTTATCATTGCCATCCTCAAAATCAAAAGTCAAAACCAAAGTCATAATATTTTATTTTAAAAAATACGCAGGGGGATATTTAATTTAAGTTGAGGGCTTAAAAGGCATGAAGTGAATTCTTAGCAGTTATGGGATTTATATAAGGGAAGTCAATAATAAAATAAACTGATCGTAATAACTGATCAAAGCTGGCTACAATATTACTGTTTCCTTCAATTTTCATTTTCAATATAAGAAAATTAAATGGTTTGGATCATAGAGACTAATACATCAATTTCTTTCTGTGCTTTTTTGGGCTAAGCATAGCTGATTTTATGTGTGTTCTCAAGTCTCATAGGCCCAGCATTTGTAACCCACCAAAGCTAATAGTTCAATGGTATTGCACTTAGCCGAAAGCCCAGCCCACTGACTAAGGAAATACTGATATTGGGACCCATCTTTCTCTTCACCCGCATTACCCTGGGATCCATGGATGTTGCAGGAAATGACTGCTGGGAGAAGCATCAAGTCTCGCGCTGAGCAGATGTAACAGGAATTCGATGCCAAAACTGATTTCACACATGACACAACACACTAGTTTATGGTTGCTGCAGGATGGGAACATGACCATGATTGACGAAAAGAAGACAAGTTATTGATAACAAAACAATTCGTTTACGCATGAGATCAATCCAGACAAAAATCAAAGTGATCAATTAAACTTAAGGCTAAGCCGAATAGTATACTTCAATTGGTCTCCAATTAAACTAAGCCTTTTACCCAAAAAATAATAAAATCTGTTTTTCAAACAGCCGTCTCAGAGCATATTAAATGGTAGAAGTGGGCGGTTAGCATGAAAATTAACTTGTATAATGTAATCTCTACCTGCCCTGTTACGGCAAATAATGTTGACATGACTACCACCAATACTGAGATGTCAAGCAAGCTCTGCTTTCGTCCAGTGTGTGCAAAAGCTATAAAAGTAAAAGGCATTCACCATTTATGAAACTTATAGTTTTAGTTTTAGGGTTTTTTTTTTTTTTTTTCTGTGCGCTTTCCACTTCACCACTCTTCCACATTAACCTTGACTTTGATGGAATCCCTAATCAGCATGTTTGGCATTACGTTTGTGAATCGCGCTTATTATATAAGCCCGATTCACATAGATCGAGACAAATCTCCTCCACATATTCACCTCGTAGACCGTAAAACTACCTCATAAACCGTAAAAGCTACTTCGTATTCCGTGAATCACGATTCACAAGCACTTATGGAGCTTCCAACCGCTATCACAAACGAGCACATTAGTAATAACCCAACCTATAGCTGCTTATGCAAAATGCTATTTACCTGCTGCACGCGAAAGCGCATATTCTTCTTCTTGCCTTTTTTTAAACGCGAGGTTTTGCAATACTGCTATATATGCCCCTTCTTCTTCTTATTGTTAAAGGAAAGTGAAGTTCCGTAACTGAATGCCAGTAGTGGGAGTGATCGATACGCATAACAGTGAAAGACTTGACAAGTTAAAGGGGGAAAACAATATTTCATTTCATCAATTTAACAAGTGAGGGATTAAGGCTTATATCAGATGGCACGCTGTCTTCAATCATATCATTACCATCTCATCCAAATCCCATTTATCTATGGGTTTTTTTTTTTAAAAAAAAAAAGAAAAGAACAAAGAAACAGAGCAAAAACGAGCTATGAAGTTCCCCAAATGCGGGGAGGGAAACCAAAATAATGAACTTCCAAACTAAGAAAAATTGATGACCCTCATTATTTAAATAACTAATTTAATCGTTTTGGTCGTTCCTAACAGAGAGGCAGGTCCTCTGGAGGAGGCTCCAAGGCTTCTAGCTCCCCGAGCCCGTTCTCCACCACCAACACCGTCGCCAGTCCCCACGTGATATGAACATCCAAGTGACAATGCATAATCCACGCACCTGCCATCACCGCATAATCCCATTAAACATTTGAGATCAAACATCAAATTATCTGTAACTCCTCATGTGATTTGAAAAGAAAAAAAAAATTGCAGTACCTGGGTTATCGGCGACGAATCGTATAACTGCCCATCCATTCACCGGAACGGCCACTGTGTTCCTCATAGGGGGATCAACAAGGTTGAATTTCGAAGTATCCTTCTTTGGATCGAAATTCCCGAACCCTTCTGCCACAATATAGAAATCATACCCGTGAAGATGAATCGGGTGGTTCTCAGGGGTCACAATGCTGGTGTCTTGCAACACAATTTGCACCCTGGATCCAAACTTCAACTTGTATGCTTTCGTCCCCTGAACGGGTTGCCAGAGGGACCTACTCACGTTGCCGGTGTAATCGAACTTCACCGGAGGGTTGGCCGGAAAGTCGGTGGTGAAGACCCCGGGAATCCCGTGATGGAGAGCCTGCAGGATGGAGATGTTTTTGGGAAACACGAAAGACACGTTGTTCATGCTGGCGGTGAATCGGGTCCCGTTGGGTCCCTGGCATTGACTCGACCCGAAATTTGGCGGGCAGTTGTTGAGGCCGAGACTGATTGTGAAGAAGAGGCTCTCGTCGATCTCTGTGGGGACTTCTACTCTCCTCGGGCTTCGGAAGCTTTTACTGAAGGAAGTGACGGTGTTGGTGTCGTTGTACGCCGGCAGGGTTGGCATCAATGGTTTAATGGACACTCCTTTTGCGGGACAGGGAGCGGATTTGTATTGGAGAATGGCGGTGGTGGTGGTGTTGTCGAACGGAGCATTCTGGGCGGATTGGTATGCACGCGCCGCCATGTAGTATTTGGAAGGTGGCTGGTTACCAGTGATTAAAACGTCGGTGGTTTGACCGGGTCCGAGCATGAGGACATTGGTAGTGAAGGGCTTTAGGTAGGAGGCATCGGCGCCGACCACCACCATCTGATGGTTGGCAACAGTGAAGAAAAGGGGTTGGTTCAGTGCGGCGTTGATCACCCGGAGAAGGTTGGTCTCGCCGGAGTCTATGGGAACAATGATTGTGTCTGCACAGGCATCGACCAAAAGTAAGCCCCTCCTATAATCCATCCGTTCGTATATGGATTAATAATATTTGTAATTATAATTTATTATTCTGTATTCGCGAGACTATAATGCGCAATCATGTCAATTAGATATCGTTATTCATTGTTTTCTATAGCTAATGACATCGTACCATGCCTAAAATCATCCAAGTCTTCGCCAATATATATATATATATATAATCCAATGTCGCAATTTTGTTTTTTTCCTAATCAAATACTGCAAAATGCTCATGACTTATCAACGATTATTTTAATTATTTAATGATTGCGTGGTTTGAATTTTTTTTGTTATGAGCTTTGATATAAGAAGTTTGTCCTGTATTGACGTGTGAAAATGAAAAAGAAGAACCAAACCTTGGCTAGAGCACTTGTAGAGATCACCAGGTTGGCCATTAATAGTGAAGGCGTCAGAGATATTGGGAGCTGCTCCTGTTCGTGTGGCCTCCCTCACCACGTCGATGGGGTTTGCGTCCCACCATTCCCCTGAACCGCATATATTAATTAATTAATCAATCAATCCCAGATATGCATAATGAAGAAGAAGAAGTAGGCGGCAGGTACCTAGAAGGAGGAGGGAGTCGCGGTTAGGCTTAGGGAAAGGGTAAGGGCGGCCTTCACTGGGATGAATAATGATGGCTCCATAAACGGTGGCTCTGAGCCAGGAGCTATGGGCGTGCCACCACAGAGTCCCTTCTTGCCCCTCAATGGTGAAACGGTACGTGTAGCTTTCCCCTGGACGAATCGGACATTGCGTCACAAATTCTGGCCCATCTGCCCATCCTGTTCTTATTTGCCTCACTCCATGCCTACGCATCCAAACAACATAACATTATAAACCTGCATGCAAAAACAAGACTCTAATATGTGTGTGTTACGTACCAGTGAATGGTCAAGTTGTACTGAGCTTTATTGGTGACTTTGATGACCAATGTATCTCCATTGTTTACTTCCAGCGTTGGGCCCGGCAATTGGCCGTTCACAGTGATCGCGTTGTGGTTGTTGCACAGCCTCTTCACTGGGGTTGCCTGAACCTGTTCCCTCAATCAAACACAGTCAAATTTAAATGAGGCCGGCGAAATTACCCATATCATCAGCAGTAAAGGCATTGAGAATGAAAGAATAGATGTCAGTTAGTTAACGTACAACGAACTCGTGCTCATGAAGTTTGGCGTTGGCCAGAGCTGACAGGAGAAGGAAGATGGCGAGGAAGAGAGAGGAATGCTTTGCATTGAGAGACTCCATGTTTGATTTGATCGTGAGGTGAGGAATGGATGAAGCTATAATGAGAAGAGATGATGGCACGTTGATGAAAGATGAGGGGGAAGGGGTGGTCGTTTTATAGGGGAAGCGGGAGGAGAGAGAACAGTCGTCGCTTGTGGTTGGCGGATTAGGTTTTGATACGGCAAGGTGGTCATACTACGGAGGAAACTTAGTTCAACTCTATACGAGTTGTTGCACCCACTGGTTTTTGTTCATTTCATATGCTTCCTTCCAAAGTCTTCGTTCTCTTGCGCATTCGTCTTCCTTATTTTTCAACTCTCGTATCAGCTAATTCCTCATTAGCAATTTAGCATGTATTTAATTTACTCCTTCCGCCTCCTCTCTGTTTTTTATATATATATATATATAAAAAACTGTTACTGCCATGTGAGATGATTAATCCCTATCTTTTCATCACCCAATTTCTCACAATCTGCTATAATACTAAATATAAAAAAATAAAAAATGTCATGGACGCCAAAATAACAAAATAAAAAGGAAAGCAAATTGAGATTTTCTTTTTATCTTTACTGTCCCGAAATATCCATCGTAAAAATTATTGGCGTGGGGGGACTTTTTCTTTTCGTTTTAGCAGCTCTTGTAACTTAGGACAATTATTTTGATAGTTATAAACAGCCTGAGGAAAACAGAGTGCTGCAATTGCATTAATTAATCCAATTTGACTATTCCCGTTTCTGGTTGTTGTGAAAATAGAGTCTTAATTCTTCTGATTGTCTGATGAATAAGTAATCCACTTTGGAAAAAATGTTGGTTATGTATTAAGCCTTTTGCTGGCTTCCAGTTCTACCACTAATTTCGTTTAACATAAACAAAGCTTTGCTCGACATTTTATAATCCAATAATATACTAGTATTGCCTGCTTATAGCTAACTAGTTAGATAGGCCCTGTTTATATGGTTTTTGATAAATTTTAAATTATAAATTGAATATAGAATTTTTACCACATACTTCCTCTAATCTTTAATATAAAATATATTTGGGGAGTTGATATTGGTACTAAATATAAAATAAAATATTCATATTTTTCCATCTTTTTTTAATTCACCTTTATTAATGCTCCTTCAACAATAATAAAAGAGGAGAGTGAACGAGAGAATTAAGGAATGTGATTAGGGTGTTTTAGAGAATACATGTAATATTAACTAATTTAATCAACTTTCTTAATCTAATCAAATTAGATAAATATAACTTATATTAAGCAGAAGAGTACTAAATATTGAACTTGGATTGGACACGGCACATTATTTAGGCTGAATATAATTTGAAAGAGTGTGAACTTGTTCTCAAGCTCTACGGCTCTGATGATGCTGGGCTTTTAGTAGTTGTTATGATTATGATTTATTTAACGAGTCTGTGTTGAGAAGGGGCTGCGGAGAGTGGAGTGCCATTAGGTCTGTAGATATAACATAATAACAGAGCATGAAATGATTTGATTGGGTCCAACCAGAATTTAGTTAGAGGCACTCATGAAAAATGTAAGTTGGAGTATTTAATTAGGTGGCCTGTCACAGAACTACCTAGCTTCTTGCACTTAAATCAACACACGCGCATTAGTATGTCCTACTCAGATACGTACTCGAATGCACAATCCAAAATACATATATCACTTTGACGTTGACGAACTCGGCTCCATTTTATTTTTCCTGGGTACTTGATATTGATTAACAAAGTCAAACCAGCTAAAATTTACGACGGTAATATATAAAAAGTGAGGCATCTTTGAAAGCTCCACTGGTTCTAGCCTATGAAATTCATCTTTACAGCTGCTATACACACACAAATCTGGTATTTACGCTTTTACAGATCAGAAAGCTAGCTTGATGACGATGGGGGCTGAAAAGGGACATGAAATAAAAAGCCCGGACTAGTCAATTTAAGCGCGTCCCTCTTGGAAAATATGATCCTTGAATCACAAGGAAGAAGATGAAAAAGGCTGCCTCTAATTGAACAGCAAGCATATATATTCTGAGGCTATATATGGATTTGAAGGCCTTGTCCGAGTGTTCTGTCCGGTTATGGCATGTAGGATTCGTAGCCACATTGGAGGTGATAACAACATCTGGCCAAGAACCGCACGGATTGTTGTTGATGTCACAGACCGTTAGATTCTTGGAATAAAATACGCCACATGTGGGTGTCAAAACAGGGGATGTCTGATGGAGATTAGCACGGAGAGATGTCCAAACAAAAATGATTGTTTCGACTTGGATTGGTGAACAAGAAGCGAATGAGAAGGCCTAGTGCAAAAGTTGGTAGAGTTTGTTATTGACTTTTGGTGATTCTTGAGATGGGGAAAAAAAACAGAAAGTACATTAGAAAGAAAGAAATATCGAGTGGTGAATGAAATTGACGGAAGAGCAGAAAGTGTGCATCTCTATGTTCAAAATTTGCTGGTGATTAGTCTTTCAAACGCTTCTCGCGCGCCTTAATTTGTCTATATAATTATTATTATTATTATTTGTTGGGATATTTGATTACTTGAGGTTTCGTTTTCATGGTTAGTTATAAGTTGTTGCGAACTTGAGCAAAACTTGAGTCGGATCCGCCGCCACTATAGCTAGAACGTTTTACTTTGATTGAATCCACCATGGATATGAATGTGGTTCGTGGTCTAAAAAAGATGGAGGCCTTTAAGATGAAAATGATAAGCATGCATATATAATTGAATAGAGCTGGGTACTATACATATAGTGTAATAGTGGCTTCTAACTTTTCAGTGAGACAGATGCTTTGCAAGTTGATGAAAAAAGTGAGGGGTGGTCCAGCGAGTGAAAGGTCGAACGTCGCTGTGATGCCGTATGGAACCCTTGACCCTTCCAGGTTTAGGAGCAGGCTATGTCCCACGAGGAGCGAATATTTCGACGGACCATATGACTCGTATGATTTACCCAAATTTTTTTACCCCTGAGGAGCTTAATAGATGACCAGTAGAATGCTGATGATGGCTTCTTTTCAAGTGAGTGTGTTTTTTCTAAGAAAACATTGTCTATAGTTTCTCATAAATTCTTCAATAAAATAAAATAAAATCGCATTACCAAAATTGTCGCTGCACTTGAAAAGGGAGGTGAGCGTGGGGGTGGAGGCCCATATGGGATAAGTGGGCCAGAGGATTGAGGCCCAAAATAAAGAAACTTGAGTGGGCATTAGTTAGCACTAGGCAGGCACATGGTGATCATGTACGGCAGGAGCCTGAATCATAAAGAAACTTGTATGCATTTTGTGTTTGTTCTTCTCACGATAGAAAGAGATTAGACTTATTTGAAATATTTTTCCTTCTTGACTTTAATACACACATACATATATTCTTATTCATAGTTTATATGTAATATACTTTACTATAAATCTTAGCATATGTACTTCTGGTTTTTTAATTCCCGGACCTCTTTTTAATTGTTGAACCTTGTTAGGATGTCGTACAATTTGACGTGGAAGTTTAATTTTTCTTTATAGATCGCTGGGTGTTTGTTTAGAGCACTACAGTGTAAATTTTATCTTTCTTTTTTCCCCCTCCTGGTTTTTCTTCTGCCTCGTTATACAAGAGCTTCTAAATCATTGTACGTTTGCAAGGGGGTTGCTATGACTTTCTCATAAAATCAGTGAATTGTCTTAAACTTCTAAGTTCTAACAAGATAAATTATGCGAACTTCTTGCTCTGCTATTTTCAGCGTTGTAAACAAGGTTGAAAAGATCGATCCAAAAATGCCTCGTAATGTACAATGACCACAGAGGACGAAAATCGATGCCACAGATGTCTTACCCGCCACCAAATCTGCCAAAACAATTCTTAAAAAGATAAAATTAAAATAACAAGCAATTAGTTGTTCAGTTTAAGCGAAATTTACATTGGCGGACCAAAATAAGAGGTTATTTATTTTGAAGTCACGTAAAGATTATGATCTCTTAAAAAAGGATCCAACAATTATATATCTAAATTGATTTTGACCCTCCCTCACATTCTTCACGTTGACGGTGATGTTCTTGGAGCTTTCCAACAAGCGTGTTGTGGATGAACAAATCGGTGGGTTTCAATGCGGTGTCGATAATTTTTTAGGCTCACCACCTCATTTCTTGCCACAAGTACGAAACTGGGGGTCATGTTTAATTATGCCTCCTTGTTTTGAGCTGCTTATCATAAACTTATTTATCTAAATTGATATCTTATTATATGTTTACTAAGTAGACTGTAAATTATGATTAAAAATATATTTTTAAAATTTTTAATCAATATTTTAAACAAACTTATATATGGAGTGACTGTTTGGATTAATATTTAAAAAATATGTTTATATAAGTCAGGATAAAATACTTCTCATATATTTATCTCTTATATAATAAATCATATTAAAAAAATAATTTCTGCTGTTAATTCAAACAACCATGAAAAAAGTGTTATTGGAGTTGGGATTATTGATTAGATGAGAATTGGATGAGTGAAGCGAACAAGCTGACTTTTGAAGTATCATTAACCAATTGGCAATATATCTTGTATGCTGAAAATTGGAGAATGCTAATATAGTTTTTTTTTTTTAAAAAAATATATGCGCCTGAGGTCAAAATGAAGGTCTTTTAAAGTGCATAGTCATATTTTGCTTTTTTAAAGCGTGAATATGCACGACTCAACACTGGCCATATTTTTAATATAAACGAAATAAAAATATATGTTACAGCTTTTGATCTGAAATCTTCACAAGTGATTTTATTGTCACCAATTCGTTAGACATAACGTTATTTAGGAGAAAAAGAAAAGAAAATGCAAGCATTTACAAGATTGAGCCACTCAACATGTGAAAAATTCGGCTTGAGAAGAGTATCAATTGCTTCATTCTCAAATCACATTACCGTCGCCATCTATAAAAAGAATCAACATTAGTGAAAAAAATTTTCAATGATCCTACGCTTATTCGACAGATTAATGGAACTCAAATTGTTCTTATACCAAAGGTAGAACATCCTGAGACGTTTCGTGATTTTCGTCCTATAAGTTTGTGCAATGTTGTGTACAAGATTGTCACTAAAGTTATAACTAATAGATTTAAGGGTGTCATGCCTTTAATGATAGCCCCAAATCAATGTAGTTTTGTGAAAGGACGTCAAAGTACGGACAATATCATATTAGTTCAGGAGATTATCCACTCTATGAAGTCTTTAAAGAGGAAAAAGGGTTTCATGGCCATAAAGATTTATCTGGAGAAGGCGTATGATCGTGTTAGATGGAGTTTTATCACCGATTGTTTAAGAGAGCTTAATATCCCTAACTATATACTTAAAGTCATCCAAGCTTGTATGATGACGCCCCAAATGCAAATGCTTTGGAGTTGTGTGGCTTCAAAAATATTTTGCCCTTCTCGTGGAGTTCGTCAATGTGATCCTATATCGCCTTATTTATTTGTTATCATGATGGAAAGACTGTGGCATCTCATTCAGACTGCAGTAGAAGATGGGGACTGAAAACCATTTAGGCTCTCTAAAAAAGGTACTCCTGTCTCTCATTTATTTTTTGCTGATGACCTCATTTTGTTTGCAGAGGCAGACCTTGATCAAGCGGGGGTGGTGAAGGCAATCTTGGATGATTTCTGTGATATTTCAGGTCAGAAAGTGAATGCTGGAAAATCAAGAATTTATTTCTCAAAGAATGTGAATCATAACAGGTGTAAGGAAATCAGCGACTTTTTGAACTTTATTCCGACGTCGAATATTGGTAAATATTTGGGAATGCCTATATTACATGAACGGAGCTCTAAGACAACGTATAACTTCCTCCTGAATAAGATGGATGTTCGTCTAGCTAATTGGAAGTCCAACATGTTATCAATGGCGGCTAGGCATACTCTTGTGTCTTCTGTTTTATCAGCTATGTCTTCTTATGCTATGCAGACAGTTCCTCTTCCTTTGAGTACTTGTGAAGAAATTGACAAACGATGTCGTAATTTCATATGGGGGAGTAGCTCAACCAACAGAAAACCTCACCTAGTATCCTGGGATTCAGTTTGTAAACATAAGGAAGATGGTGGTCTGGGTCTTAGGAAAGCTCGCGATCAGAATAAAGCTTTCATGATGAAGCTTGGATGGGGTATGATTAATAGACATGACTTGCTCTGGGTCAAGTTTCTACGAGAAAAGTATAAAGCTGGCAATGATATTATTCCTAAAGTTGAGAAGCGCAGATGTGAGTCTAATACGTGGAGAGGTATCCGGAATAGCTGGGAGAAAGTCAAAGATAGTATATCATGGAGAGTTAATAACGGCTTGAGCATTTATTTCTGGAAGGACGTGTGGGTACCACATTTGGATAAGCTGGAGAGGTTGATAATCCGGCCTTTGTCTAGAGATATTATTGAATGGAGAGTGGCTGATTGCATTACCCCCTCGGGATAGTGGGATGAAAGTAAGTTTGAGCATCTTCTACCAGGGCATGTTTGTGCAGCTATTAGACGAGTTAATATTCCTCTTTTACATGGTCATGATTTTCCGGCATGGAGATGGTCTTCTGATGGAAATTTCTCCCTTAGTTCTGCTTATAAAAACTTAATGGGTAAACCACGGCATCATGATAGATACCGGTGGAGACACGTTTGGAAATTAAAAGTCCCTCAGAGGTATCGTACTTTCTTATGGTTATGTTTTCATGGCCGTCTAATGACAAATTTGATACGGTTCCAAAATGGCGGACATCCAACAGGAAATTGTGGAATGTGCAATATTTCACATGAGTCGATTTTCCATGTCCTACGAGACTGCCCGATGATTTCTGATCTCTGGAAGGGTTTTCTGCCGCCTGAATGACATGAGCTGTTTTTCAACATATGGGACAGGAAGGAATGGCTTGCATGGTGTCTGGGACGAAAGGATACAGTACAAGGATTCGAGTTTCGCCTTTGGTTTACAATCATATGCAGGTATATCTGGTTGGCTAGAAATGAGTGCTGCTTTAATAATGTTACTTGGAGTAGTACTAACATTTTAGCCCGTACTCATGCTTGCTTATCATGGGGCAATATGAACCTGCGCCAAAATCAACATGAGGAGAGGAGTAATCCACATTGGAAACCTCCACCGCCGGGATGGATGAAAATTAATACGGATGGATCAAGGAATGAGAACTCTGGATTGTGCACTTGTGGAGGTGTATTAAGAGATCATAATGGAAAGTTCTTGCAGGGGTTTATGTACCGAATTGGGCAAGGGACAGTGGTATCAGCTGAAGCTTGGGGTGTTTTGTAGGGTCTTAAAATTGCTTGGGATAGAGGATACAGACGAATCTTACTTGAGTGTGATTCTACAGAAGTCATGGAGCTGATTCAAAATACGGTGCCTCAAGAACATCCTGAATTTCAACTTTTCGAGGAGGTTTGTTCTTTGTTGAATAGACAATGGGAAGTGGAGCTATTATGGTGTAATAGAGAAGTTAACACGGTGGCTGATGCTATGGCTAGGGAAGCGCAGAGAATGACGATGGACATCCATATTACTGATTCACCTCCGGATATTATTAGGAGTTTTTTACTTACTGATGAGAAGGAGTTGAGAATGTTATTTGACTCAAGAGGTTAATCCCTGAAATGTTTTTCTTATAGTTTTTCATTTTCTATAAAAAAAAAAGAATCACCTCAATAGTTTTCTTACACATTCTAACTCTAAAAGGCACCTTGAAAAACGATTTAAATTTGTTATTTCAATCTTTTTCTGGTCACTCTTTTTATATATTTGATGTACTGTTAAGCTTCCCTTCCCTAGTCCTTATTACACTAACTTTATGGGTATAAATTCTCATTTTATCAAAAAATAAATTTCTGGGTCCTTCCAAAATAATTATGCTAGTTTTTTTATGAGGCCTCGAAAGTAAATATCAATTATATTTTGGTGCTTGGATGTCATTTCCCTGAACCCAATAAAACTAGCGGATTGTAATTAGGCCAAGCCTTTGGGCTTGTTCTGATAAGACCGATTTTGCACCCCCACCTGCACGGTCACGCTCCCGACACGAACCTGAGGCCATTATTTGGTACGAAGTACTGTAGGGTAAAGATAAAGATTAGACTAGAGATTAGGTTAGAATATATTATTTGATATGAGAGATTATGAATAACTAAGGATTGAAAGTAGCAAGAAAGTGAGATTGCTGCAAAGCCACCTCCCCTGATATTGGATTTTCAATCCTTGGATTGTAAATATCATAGATAAAAATATTTTTATTTATAATATTTTTTAGACATAAATGCCCTCTATTAATTTTAACCTGAATCCTGAGACTTTATTTTTTATTATTTTTGAATAATAAAGATATTTTAACCTTCTTATAATTTATAAAGGATTATAAAATAAAATTAATTTAAATATTCCATCTAAATATCATAGCATATTAAACGTAATTTTAATTCTTCAATCTCAGTCTTTATATCAATCTCAATCTCAATACTAACTTCAATCTCAATCTATCAAAATTAAGTGTTTTATACTAAACAGGACCTTAATGTCAAGTTTCCCCCTCTAACCCAAAAACCGCGAGTTTGATGTGTTCGTCTTTGTGAAGGCCAACCGAGTTGACTCGACCACGCTGAGTCTCGCTTCCTCGATTGGCGATTGCTTCACTCTCGCCGTTGCTTTCCGTGTAATGCCCGATACCACATGCAGCGACACCCCTAGCTTCTCTTCTTCTTTCTCCCACCTCTGACTATCATCGCCCACCGAGACTTTCACATGAACCCATAGCTCCCCAACATCCATTTTCAGGAACTTGATTGAAGATGATGAACCATGAGGTCCAGCAGGATTACCAAGACGCTCAATTGCACGTGCCCCATGACGATATGGAAACTCTGGTCCTCGACGAGCCATCTAATGGCCAATCCCTCTCCGGCCAGCTTCCTTCGCAGTCAGTCTCCGCATTGGACAACCCGCTGAATCTATCCCCTTCTTCGCTCACCCCCAACCAAAGCCCCAAATCTCCCTTCAATTCTTTCCTTGATCCACCATCTTACGCCGAAGCAATCTTCACCTCGTTTGATTCTTCTTCGAACGGCCATGATAACCCGGACCTTTCCTCCAGATCGAACCCCTCTAAGTCCGAATATTTGTATATATCGGTCTCGGATCCGCTGAAGGAGCAAGAATTGACAAATTCTCTTGTCCCTGGTGGGAATACTTTTTACACTTACCTGATCACGACGAGAACGAACTTTCCTGAGTATGGAGGACCCGGGTCCGAATTTAGCGTCCGTAGGCGGTTCAGGGACGTGGTAACCCTATCAGATCGGTTGTCGGAGTCGTACCGAGGGTGCTTCATTCCTGTACGGCCTGACAAGAACACAGTGGAGAGCCAGGTGATGCAAAAACAGGAATTTGTTGAGCAGAGGAGGCTTTCATTGGAGAAGTACCTGCGGAAACTGGCAGCGCACCCGGTGATTAGAACGAGTGAGGAGTTTAGAGTGTTTCTGGAGGTGCAAGGGAAGCTGCCCCTGGCGAAAAGTACAGATGTGGCGTCGAGAATGCTTGATGGAGCGGTGAAGCTACCCAGGCAGTTGTTTGGGGGCGAGGCAGTGGGGGCAGTCGATGCGAGTGAAGCTGCTCAGCCTGCTAAGGGTGGGAGGGACTTGTTGCGGATATTTAAGGAGCTGAAACAGTCAGTTGCCAATGACTGGGGCGGAACAAAGCCGTTGGTCGTAGAAGAAGACAAGGAGTTTCTTGACAAAAAGGACAAGTTAGCAGAGTTTGAGCAGCAATTGAGCGGCGTTTCTCAACAGGTTTATGATTATATAGTGTTGATTCATGCGAGTTTGTTGATTTGATATAGGTGGCTGAAAAGTCCCTCTTGAATCTCACATTACGATCACGTTGGGGATTTGTTGAAACGGTTCATTATTATTCAGGTTCTGGACCATGTGTACCTGAATCGTTCATATTTATGTATTTTGCCAGTCAACTTGCTTGTCGAGCTGAGTGGATACTCATATATAAGCTGGATTTTTTCTTCCCAATGCTGTGGCTTATTTATTGGTTAATATCTTTTATCCTTGTCGGATCCAGGCTGAATCTCTTGTTAAGTCACAACAAGACATGGGTGAAACAATGGGCGAACTTGGATTGGCTTTTGTAAAGCTTACTAAGTTTGAGACGGAAGAAGCCATATTTGAGTCTCAGAGAGTAAGAGCTGCTGACTCGAGAAATGTGGCAACTGCAGCTGTTAAATCTAGCAGATTGTATAGAGAATTGAACACACAAACCATAAAACATTTGGTATGACATTTTCTCCTCACTTCAGTAGAAATTTTCTTACGGTATATAGTCAAGAAGAGAAACTATCTTATTGCTGTATTTGAGTTTTGTAGTGTGTATTTTTTTATGTCAATTGGAAGCAGAAGCTGGCCTTGTTGTTTATGATGAATAATTCATTATGTTGTCTATGTTGCAGGACAAGTTGCATGAATACCTTGGAACTATGCTAGCTATCGACAATGCATTTTCTGACCGATCAAGTGCTTTACTAACTGTTCAAACACTCTCATCAGAACTAGTTTCTTTAAATTCACGGATCGGGAAGCTTGAAGCTGCTTCATCCAAAATATTTGGTGGAGACAAGTCTAGGTTGCGAAAAATTGAAGAATTAAAAGAATCCATCAGAGTCACTGAAAATGCTAAATCATGTGCAGATAGAGAGTATGAGCGTATCAAGGTAGCATCTTTCTTATTCTTTGACTTCCCCTCTCTAATCTCTCTATGCATATTTAGCTCATCTGTTTTCTTGCAACCTTAGGCTTTGCCCCGTTAACATTAAGATGGATCCACATTAATAAGTGACTTTTCTATACTTTGTTTGACATTGTATGCAAGTGCCACATCCTATTGCACCAAATTTTGAAGATTTCTTACATAATTTGCCCCCAATGCTTTCTTTCCATGATTAGGATCGTGGAGAACAAGCCATAATACTGTTACTCAATGCCTCAAACGCCGACTCTTATATTTGCTTTACTTGTAACTTGCCTATACCCCCCCGTGGAAAATTGACATTGAGGTGAAATGAAATTATTATGAAAATGACCATATTATCAAGTTCTCACATGATTCTCTTCTTGTCTATATTATGCAAATATCATTATAGACGAGTGTTAACGCTCTTATTTGATTTATTTATGAATGTTTCATCAGGGGCTACGTCAGGCTCAAATAAATGTAAAATTGCTTTAAGACATAAGTTGATTGATGGAATAGGCATATCGGTTCATTTGTTGCAGACTCAGAGAGATGCTATACATATACTAATTGTGGGATCTGTTCTAAATGTTTGTTTTGTCTAATATAATTTTAGACCTCAGAAGTTGGGAATTTAATTTCTCCCCATGAATGAAGTTGTTGCTGAATTATTCTCCATGTCCTTTTCGTTTTCTTTTTTAAATAAAAATATACACTAGCTCTTTGGATAATGTGCATGTTGAGTTAAGATTGCTGTTTTTGCAGAAAACTAGGAAAATCAGGTCTGCGTTTCATGTTCAAGGAATTTGAAATCAAGATGTACTATACCTTTTTTGCCTTGTAAAATAGTTCACCTCTATAGAACCGTCATTAGGAATTTATTATCTGGGAAGATTTTGTCAAAATATCAGGTTTGACTGTGGATTGTTCGCAGGAGAATAATAGGAGCGAACTTGGAAGAATTGAGCAAGAGAGACATAATGACTTCATGAGCATGTTGCGGGGTTTTGTTTACAATCAGGTAAGCCTTTTGTTTTTTTTTGTTTTTTTATGCAAAGATTTTAACAGTTGCATATTTATTTAAAGATAATGCATGGCGTGAGTTATTTTTTTTGGTGAGATACTGTTGCTATTGCATAGGGGTAAAAATGAAATGGTGTAAACTAGGGGTTTTCCCGTGCACCACGGGGATGTTGAAATGATTTTTTATTAAAAGTGGAGCAGCTTTATTTTATTTTATATATGGTCATCTGTGGATGAAATTACTAGATGCATTTTACAGGCGGGGTATGCAGAGAAGATGGCAGCTGTGTGGGAGAAGCTTGCAGAAGAAACGTCTGCATATTCAAGAGATATGAGCTAATATATAATGCGGCTGTGAATTTTTTGCTTTCAATATGTTCATGTTTCATGGTAGATTTTTGTTTGATTGGCTGTCATGTCAGGTTTTGAAGATTAGAAATAACTCTTATTAGTACATAACACTCCATAAAGGCGTTTCGATATCTATAGCGTTCAATCTCGGCTCATTTGCTCAAAATAAAAAAGGTTCAATGATCGCCTTTTCTTCTTGGATCCGGATGGCTCTCTGGTTGGCTTTCCGAACGAGAGTACATCATCACATATTAGCTTTGGTTACCCCGTCCCTCCCTCAATTTTTTTCCTTTCCTTCCCTGAATCAATATAAAGGTGCACTTTGGGATGATTCCACCTGCATAAATTAAACTGTTTGTATTTGATTTTATGGAAAAGAAAGTTACTTTCATATTTGATATTGTAATAAATACAAGCAATCTTATAATGTCAATCAAACTAAAAATTTTCTTGCAACATTTATAATAATTTGTTTATATTGTTGATAATTGTATCAAATTAAAAGATAAGAGTGCAATTAAGAAAATAGCAATTAATGTCACCTTAAATGTTGAATTGATAAATACATACATATAATTTTTATCCTATTTATAAGTTTATTTTAACTAAAAATTTTGATCCTTATTAAATATTATAAGTCTAGTTTCAGAATAATGTGTTTTTTTTATCATTTTGCTCCTATTAATTATAATAAATAAATAAAATTTATTCATGTTGACTTTGTGAATCAATCATAAATAAGAGTAAACTTAAAATTTTAGTTCATAATTAATGAATTAACTTAGTGTCATTAACATATAAGAGTTAGTTAATTTAAATTTATAAATAAATAAGACTAAAATGATACATATTATACACATCAATGGGGTAGTATTGGTTAGGCCAAAAAAGGAGTTATATTAGGCAGTGTACAGGTGGGATCATTTAATTAATTACGAGCATCTATTGGTAAAATGCTTTTGTGAGAGCGGGCACAAAAATAAATGCTTCTGTGAGGGGAAGAGAGAAAGAGAGTATCATTATTCCCTAAGGCTGTGTTTGGTTCAAGAAGAGGGGAGGGAAGGGGAGGTTTATTTAAGTTAGGTTATGAGAGGTTATAATTTTGTTTGGTTCAAGAAGAGGGGAGGGGAGATGAGGTTTCTTGTTTGGTTTAGAAGAGGAGGTGGGGGGAGTTAATTATATGTGGACAAAAATACCCTTATGCACATTTGTCTACTTCTTTTACAATGTATTTATTAATAATTATTATTTATAAAATTATTATTCTAACAATTATATACACTTGTTTCACAAACATATCATCTCTTTCCCAATGTTTTCACATATACAAAGTGGGAAAAAAACATTTTTTTCCCATGGGCAAAAGGGAAAAAGGGTTTTAACTAGTAAGGGCAGTTTCGGAATTTTGAAAAATTGTCATGGGCAAATTAGTCAAAGTTGGACACAAATATTCTCTCCCCTAGAAAAAACCCCAAATTTGGAGGTTTTGAGAGGGAGGGGAGGTGGCCACTAAAAGACAAAAATCCTCCCCTCCCCTCCCCTACTCCCAACCAAACACTTATTTTTAATCTCTAACCCTCCCCTCACCTAACCTCCCCTCCAAAAACCCTCAACCAAACAAAGCCTAAGGGAAGCATCTCATTCTCAAGTCCCAACCTCTAGATTGCTCCCTTCCTTCTGAATTTTTTTTTAATATTATTATCTTATATTTGATTTGATGTTGTTAACTACCATCTCTCAACACAAATTGGACTCCTTTGGAAATATACTATTAATAATCTTTAGAAAAATTATGTATTATTCCCTTTTATATAAAAGATGGGGTGTTGACTAATAGACATGAACTGGCTCGTTTTGTCAAGGCATCATTTAAAGCAGTCAATTATTCACAATAATGAGCATCCTGTGCTTGGGACTTTCGTCCTCATCTATATTACTACTTCCAACCTCGTATCTTGTCCCTCTTGTATTTCTTTTTCCACTTCGTAGAGGTCATATTCCAAACTCTCGCCCCTCATGTATTCCTTTAACTAACAATCCCTTCTTGTGCGTTGTATTTTATTCACACCAACACGTTCAGATCTCCTGGAGGAGAATATATACCTGCAGCTTAATTAGCGTTTTGTTGTTTAAGAGTTCCAGCAGGAGAAGGAATGTCAGCAACCAGTTTTCTTGTAGACTACCTTTGCTTCTATCACATGCCAATCGTCGTCCTAATCAACTGTTTAACTTTTGAATTTTTTCTCTGCCCACCCAACCGAATCTCTCTACTACTTTTCATCCATTAAAAGGACAGACACTCTCACATGTAAACCCCACCCCAGATTGCCCCAAATCATCCGCTTGGCAAGCTTCATCTTCATGGCTTATTGCAGCTTTCCTGACGTGTTTCACTGGATTCATTCCCTTCCACCTCTCTCACAATGGACCTCAGACTCCTTCTCCATGCCCATATGTTCTTCAAACTCATGGCCCCAACCATCTCTCAGTCTTACCATATCCAAAAATCCTCAATCCCCAAACATGTGTTTCGCCAATCTCATTACCCACTTCAGCATCCCTATTTCCCTCTGGACTTCAAAACCCATGAAGGCCATCAAGCTGGCAGACGATGAGACCATTTCCAAGCTCCTAGTCAATTTCATCGAGGACGTCCTTCTCTATGGCTCCGACAAGTGCAGCCCCTTCATAAAATTCGTCCAGACTGATTCCATCTCCAAATTCCCTGACATTTTCAATCTTGCATTTCTCACTCTTTTGTTCCTAGTTTGCATTTACGAAGCTCCTTCAGATCTTCGTTCAGGGTGTCTCAACACCATCAAACTACACTTGACAAATTGCAACTCAAGGCAAGCTTCCAAGTTGCTGATGAAAATGTTTGGGTCAAACTTGGAAGAACAGTGGATGCGATCTTTGAACCTCGCAATTACTAATTGGATTGCCGAACTGCAAGCAGCACATCAGTCCCACGGCTCGTTTAAAACACCATCTCCTCTGTTTTCCTATGCTTTTTCGACGTTTGGGTTATGGAAAGTTCAGTTATATTGTCCTGTCATAAGCATGGACATCGAGAGTTCGAACCACAATCCAGCAGATGATGAGAGACTCCAATTCTCTCTCAAATATCACCAAGTAGAAGGTGTTTTCCAGTTCAATTACAGAGCCATAGTCAAAGAGAAGTGGATTGAAATCATGGTCAACATCGACAATATAAGGTAGTCAATATCACACATGCATGCTCCAATATCAAGAAAGCCCAGACAAAATCTTCTCATTTTTGTTGTTGTTGGCAGGTGTGATGTGGTGAAACTGGTGAACGAAACTCTGATGAGAGAACGAGGCGCAGGAGCAGGGGAGAAACATTTTCCTTCGAGGATATTTCTGCAGCTGACACCAACACAGCAAAGCCAAGTGTTGAGCGTGTCAGTTGCAAAATCCTCAGAGAACCCTCGAAGAGAGATTGGCATGGACAAGAGCATTGAAGCCTCCTTGGAGCCTCCAAATCCCTACTTGGGTTTAAAAGTATCAGCCGGCGAATCCACGACGGTGAGTCTGAAGCCGTGGAAATTCGAGCAATCAGTATACGGCTACAGTGCTAACTTGAACTGGTTCCTTCACGATAGCGTGGATGGCAAGGAAGTGTTCTCGTCCAAGCCTTCCAAGATTGAGTTGCTTAACCCCAAGTCTTGGTTCAAAGACCGTTACTCAAGTGCCTACCGCCCTTTCACACGCCAAGGAGGGATCATATTTGCTGGCGATGAGTATGGAGAGAGTGTGAGGTGGAAAGTAGACAGAGCCGCCGTCGGGAAGACAATGGAGTGGGAGATAAGGGGCTGGGTATGGTTAACCTATTGGCCTAACAAACACAAGACTTTCTACAACGAAACTAGGAGGCTTCAGTTTCGAGAGATGGTCCTTCTCAATGTTGCTTAGCTTTCAAGCGTTGTTACTTTGTGCATCTGTCAGTACTAGATAATTGTAATCTCTATCTTCGTAGGTCTTAAATTTGCCAATTATGAATCTCTATTAGATCTCAAACTCAAAGTTTGAAATAAGATCAATTATAATAATTTATTATATCCCGCTTTGCTCTTCCTATATTAATTTCTGTAACTTTTTTTTATACTAAAAAGTTTACGTGAGTTGGATCCGAGGCTCACCAGGACTATAGCATGCCTCCGGCTTTAAAAAATACTTACAGATGTATTTACAGATCGCCCACTAACAAAATCCTCACATCGATGTGATTTGAACCTACAATCTTATAGTTATAAGACAATCTTTTTACTAATTAGACCAACTTTTTTTGTGCAAGTTAATTTCTGCAACTTTGTTTGGTAGCGGATAATGACATGGAAAAGATTGAGTTGGTAAGGCTTGCAAGTTGCAGCTTACTTGTTTTAGGCACATGACCTGAAAGGTTGCGAGTTGGTTGTTGTTTAAAAACAAAAACAAAAACTACCTTTTTTATAAAAGGATAAGGTAGACTTAGGAGCCCCAGTCTCCAAAATTTTCTCAGGAGGCAATTTTATTCTAAAAATAATTAAAATGCAGCAATTTTAGTTCATACTAAATTTGACTATTAACTGCCACTTGCCCTCCAAATATCATTTAATAAACAACCTCATCGACACATGGCATTTAATATTTCACCTCATGAGGGAAAAAATTGCTCCCACCATCTTCTTCTTCCCTCCCTCCCCAACGCCGTCGTGCTGGAAGAGCTGCGGCCAAGAGAAGTAAAAGCCAAAGACAAAATTGAAAAGATGGCAATGAATCCTAGTAATGATTCTGCCTGGAAACCCTTTTTATATATATCTAAAAACTATATGTCCAATATATACCTTCAAAACAATAGGCTAGCCACATACACACGAGGCCTAATGTGAATATATACGTATAAGTCTAACACCCCCCTTCAAGTTTGGGGTCATATAAATTTATGGTCCTTAACTTGGGTAGCAAACGTGTAGAATTCTCATGACTAATTGGTTTTGTAAGCAAATCTGCCAATTACTCTTTAGAGATCACATGTTAAAAGTCGATGACACCCTTCATTAATTTTTCACGATGGAAGTGACAATCAATTTCTATGTGCTTTGTTCGTTCGTGAAATACAAGATTACTAGCTATGTGGATTGATGCCTTGTTGTCACAAAATACTCGAATTGGATGTAAAGCTCCAACATTTAGGTCTTCTAGTAATCTTGAAGTCCAAACAATTTTAGACATAGCAGCACGCAAAGCCCGGTATTCTGATTCTGCCGATGATTTGGAAACTGTACATTGCTTCTTAGACTTCTAATACACTAATGATCCACTAATCTTGATAGCATAGCCGGTTACCGACCTCCGAGTGTCTGGGCATGTAGCCCAATCCGAGTCCACGTAACACTCAACATTTAAATCTTGCTGCCAATAGAATGCCTATGCCCGGAGTTCCTTTAAGATACTGAACAACTCAAATAGTTGCTTCCATATGAGCTTTTTGAGGTGCGCTCAATAACTGGGTCAGTATCTTCACAATAAAAGCAATATCAGGATGTGTGACAACTAAATATGATAACCTACCAACCAACCTCTTGTATATTGTAGGGTCTGGTAGTAGAGGATCCTATTACTTAGCATGCCGGCGTCATTTTTGTCCTCTTCTAGCTTTACTATCTCTTCTCCCATCAATAGACAACCGAACATTATGTTCCATAGGAACCAGTAATGGCTTTGCACTACTTAACCCTATGTCTGAGATAAGGTCTGATATGTATTTTCTCTAGCATAAAGAGATTCCCTTCTTGGATCGGCTTACCTCCAAGCCAAGAAAGTACTTGAGGTGACCCAAATCTTTAATTTTGAATCTATTATGCAAATGCACTTTTAATTCATTTATTTTCCTCATGTTGTTTCCAACTATGAATAAGTCATCAACATAAGCTAAAACCAAAGTTGTATCCTGCTCAACTTGATTTATAAAAAGGGAATAGTCAAACTTGCTTTGCCTAAAACCCCTTGTGTCAATGTCTCTGTTAGTTTAATGTTCCATTGGCTAAAACTTGTTTTAAACCATACAAGGATTTGTTTAACTTACAAACTTTATTTTTGTTAAATGAGTCAAATCTTTGAGGCACTTTCATATACACTTCCTTATTTAAATCTCTTTGCAAGAATGCATTGTTAACATCCATTTGGAAAAGATGGCAATCATGCATTGCTGTAAGTGTGAGGGCAATTCTCACAGCAACCATTTTCACAATGAGGAATAATCTATCAAAATAGTATATTCCTTCTTGTTGACTATAGCCTTTAGCTACAAGCCATGCTTTATACCTTTCTACCTCACCATTAGAAGAGTATTTTACCTTATAGACCCATTTGCATCCTATTGGCTTCTTACCCTTCGGAATGTCAACTATTTCCCAAGCTTTTTTTTGCTCTAAAGCCTTCATCTCATTTCTCATGGCTTCCATCCAATATGGATCCTGTGAAGCTTGGTAAAAGCTATAAGGCTCAAATATAGCATCAGTAGACAACAAATATTGTTTATAGTGAGGAGAAATATTATTGTAAGTCATCTAATCGTGTATGGGGTACTTATAAGCTACCTTTACCTTATGCTTTGGATCCATATCAGTGGCGCATATGTAATCATTTAGCCATGCTAGGGATTTTCTGTCACGAGTGGCCCTATCATGTCTTTCCATGTGATGCCCCATATCGATGTGTGTTTCATTGCCCATGTTTTCATCTTCTTTTGGTTGCTGATTCTCACTAATTTCTTGATCATGTTTAGCGTCATTGTTTCGATTTTGGTCAGGGGCAGTAGCCCCTGATTCTACCCTCATCTCAACTCCTAGATAACAATTATCAAACACAAAATGGTTTATATTCCTCATAACACCATCCCCCATTTGGTTAACAGGGATGGAGCCTTTGAAAGGAAAACGATTTTCAATAAAATGAACATCCCTACTAACAAAGAAAGACCTGATTTTCAAATTATAGAAATAAAAACCTTTTTGGGTGCCAGGATAACCCATGAAAACATATGGATCAGATTGAGGCTGAAATTTGTCAAGTACATATGGATTCATGGCAAAAGCCAAGCAACCAAAGATTTTAAGAGAATGCAAAACAGGTTGCTTGTGATAAAGAACTTCATAAGGGGTCTTATATCCAAGAACCTTGGTTGGAGTTCTATTAATAAAAAATGTGGCAGTTTTAATACTCTCACCCCAAAATTTAATAGGCATACCAGATTGAATAACAAGACTCCTGGCAACATTTAAAAGATATCGATGTTTCCTTTTGACCACACCATTTTATTGAGGTGTGTATGTGCATGTTGTTTCATGTAAGATGCATTTGCTAGTCAAAAAGGGATGTAAGCTCATGATTGAGAAACTCATGTCTATTATCACTTCTAATTTTCTTAATATTAGTTGAAAATTGAGTATGCACATATGCAATAAAATTTTTCAAATGTTGAACACATTCATTCTTATTGATCATTAAGAAAACCCAAGTACAACGAGAGAAATCGTCAACTATGGTGAGAAAATAATGATGACCTTTACAAGTGGGTTCCTTGTAAGGTCCCCATATGTCAACATGTACTAATTCAAAACAACAACTACTAATGGACTTGCTAATAGGAAAGGACAATCGAGACTGTTTAGCTTGAGAGCATACATCACAATTACTAAAAGAAGAAACAACAATGTCCTTTTTGATTTCATCTAGAGGCCTAATAACATCTAAATAAGAGTGGCCTAGTCAATTATGCCACAGCTCTGAAGTTAATCTATGTTTTTCATCCTGCATGTTCATTATGGCTCCAAGCTTTAAATCATTCTCTACTAAGTATAGACCACTACAAAATCTACCAATCACTTGCAATTTTCTAGTAGTAATCTCCTACAAGACACATAATTCTGGGTAAAATGACATAGCACAATTTACTTGTTTTGTTAGCAGAGATATAGAGACCAAGTTAAAACAGCATTCCCGGCAATAAAACACATCATGCAATATAACACCATCGAATAACTTAACAGTGCCAGTGTGTGTAATGCTAATTCTCTCACCATTCGATATTTTAATCCGCCTAATAGGACCATTGTAAGGGTTAATTGTGTCAACATATTCAAATTATCATACACATGACAAGTTGAGCCTGAATCCAATATCCAGTAAGAACAAGATAAATCAATAGGAATAAAAATTACAATACCTGACACTTCCTCGTCTATGTGATCCGCTACCCCTACAACTATTTCCTCATAATCTCGCTTGAGAAGTTGAAGTATTTTGTCATATTATTGTTGGGTTAAAGGAGCTTGTGATGGAATGGATAGAGCATATGTGGTGTTGGTGACATGAGGACTCTTCTTTGTTATAGCCTGATAAACTTGATTCTCTATGTCATGTTGTCCCCTTGAAGTATTAGGGAAGCTAACCACCTGATAGCAAGTTTCTCACTTGTGTCCTTATTTATGACATTAACTGCATATGTCTTGAGAATGACCCCTACCTCTTCCACGTCCTTGTCTACTGCCTCTCATCATCATAGTGACACCCTCAAGTGGCATATTAGTGCCTGGAGACATATGGCGCATATCTTCATCTTGAATAATTATTGAATACGCTTGGTTGATGATAGGAAGTAGTTGCATCAATAGGATTTGTGATCTTGCTTATTGGTAGGTATTGTTGAGACCCATTAAGAACTAAAAAAACTCTTGGACTGTATCACATTTACAAGAGGGTAATGGTACAAGCAGCAAGTATTCATCCCATAACTCTTTCAATTTGAAGAAATAGGCAGAAACACTTAGTGTACCTTAAGACATAGTTGAAATATTTCGGTGGAGGGAGTATATTTTGGTTTCATCCATTTTCTGTTACCTATCCTCTACATCTTTCCATACCAAATAAGATAATTCAACAAAGATTATCCCACTAGCAATGTCTTTGGGAACCGAAATGATAAGCCAAGACAGAACCACAGCATCACAGCGATCTAAATGCTCTCTAAGCGTTGGTTCTTTGTCTCGTGTATAGATGCCATCAATAAAGCAAATCTTTTTCTTCCCTCGGAGTACTATATGCATAGCCCGGCTCTAAACCATGAAATTGTCAGACCCTGTTAAGATTTGAGAGACAAGGGTTGTGGCTTGTATGTCAGAAGGGTGCAAATAAAGTGGGTGATGTACATCAATGGTAGGTTTAGTTGTGCTATCTGTTGACGCTATTTTAATCCGTTCGGAATTTCAAGAATATGCTTACTAATCAAAAGATAGAAGATGGAGCAGAAGCTAATAAATGGATCAATTTCTTATTGTTTCTTGAAGATAATCTGAGCACTGGGAGAAGATTCTTGAAACTAAATCCTCAGGTCAATAAGCATCAGCAACCCCGTGAGCCTCCACCGAGAAATTTTTTGGAAATCGTAACCCAAAAGAGCTTTGAATTAAATGCGCGTCAATCTAAGGCTACGAACGAAGCTTTCAAAAATGAGAAGGAAGATGTGAGGTACATGGTTGACTCTGCTTGATTAACTTAACACGTGCAATAATATCTTGGGTTAGTGGAGGAGGATCCGACTCAACTCCAACTAAACCGACTTGGTAGAACTATTGAACATCAAACGAGTTTCTTGGATTCACAGAGGAGAAGCAAGCTCAACTCCAAATAATGAATGTGGGCTCTAGTGCAATAAATCTGCCCTCTGGTACCATAAAAGCCAAAGACAAAAGTTACAAGATGGTAATGAATCCCAGTAATGATTCTGCCTGGGTATCCTTTCTTATATATCCAAAAACTATGTCCAATATATACATCCAAAACAATGGGCTAGCCACATACACACAAGGCCCAATATGAATATATACATATAAGTCTAACAAGAAGTTGTGTACAATGGTGACAAGGAATAAGAAGAGGGGAGGAGTAGAGAAGTTAAGAGATGAACAAGAGCAACACCAAAAATCACAACAACATCAAAAAATCAAAATCATATCAACATAAAAAATCACAGAGCAACACCCAGGAGGAAGAGGCCTTCTTCCATCCTGTTGGAGTTTTAACTTATGTGTGGGTGTGTCAAATGGAACAAGTCCCACATTGCTTGGGGGGAGAGAACGCAAGTGTGTATATTGCATCTTGTGAAATTGGGCTAGTAAAATGGCCAAGAGGAAGAGTGGGCTCGTGTGCACAACAACGGGCCACCAGAAGGTAAACGCAGTGGAAATTCAGCGATTTCCCCCTTACGCGTGAGTTAAATACGGACTAAGCACTTTTTATCAAGTGCTTTTTTTTAAATCTAAAATTTATTTTGTGAAAATGACTTACTGTAAATACCCAGTTTTGAGGCATTTAAATTTTGAAACCTGAACATTTCGGTTACAAGAAGATTTCATTTTGTTCAACCAACCATCATGACCAACGTTCATGTTCTTCAGATTTCAAAACCGATTAATAAAATGAGTTTATGGCATTCAAACGTTCAGAAACCGCTAGGTTAATTGTGTTAATGACCATTGATTTTTCTTTCAACATTCAAGTGCATGAAAAGCCTATAAAAGGCACTGACTGCAAGAGGCTCAGGCACCCAACTCATAAATCTCGAGCTCTCTTCCTCTCTGGCCTCTGTGTTCTCTCTTCTTTTACAGTTACTCTGTATTTTGTTGTTCTTCTCACCCTGTGTCTGTAAGAAGAATTCATTTTATCCTGAGGAGTGATGCTTCCAGTCAGCCAGTGGTCACGGAATAGCTCTTAAGGACAACGTCCTTCAGACGTGACTCATATTACATACATATTTGTAGGAGTTTGCCAACAATTTTAATAGCTAATATGGCTTCTGTTCCTCCTGTTGGTTCTGGAATTGGTACCCGGCCTAACAATGCTACTATTTTTGAAGCTAACAATGCTGGTGCTGGTTTTATTCTGATGGTAGTACCTATACCCAGACAGTTTCTAGATATTTTCAAGATAGAGTAGTTTGAAGGGAAGAACTTCAAATGCTGGCAGGAACGTGTCTACATTATCCTTGACATGCATGGAGTTGCTGATGTACTTACACAACCTGCACAATCCCCAGATGCTAACCAAGCCCAGAAGGATGCCTGGGCCTATGCTAACAAGGTTTACAAATATATTCTCATTACTACTTTATCTAACGATCTGTTCGATATGTACCATGTTTACAAAGAAGTGAATGAGATGTGGTGATCACTTATCCTCAAGTATATTATTGAGGATGCTGGAAAACATAAGTTTGTGATAGGAAACTTTTACAAGTGGGAGATGACAAAGACATCAAGCTCCAAATCAATGAGTACCACAAGTTGAATGAGGAGCTTCGGGCTGAGGAGATCAATCTACCAGATGAGTTCGTGGCTGGTGTTCTGATTGAAAAGCGGTCAGATTCATGGAATGACTACAAGCAACAACTGAAACACAAATAGAAACAATTATCCCTGAATGATCTGATCACTCATATCATCATGGAATATACCAACTGAAAAGCAATACAAGCTGCAAACGGCAAAAAAATGGCTGCTAAAGCAAATTTAGTTAAAGAAAAGCCGTATAACAAGAGGTACGACTCTAAAAACAAAAAACCTTACGACAAGCCTAAGGATACTAACCCCAAGAAGAAGATGGGCAGTTGCTTTGTTTATGGGCAACCAGGTCATTATGCAGCGCAATGCATGAAAAGGGCTAAGGGAGATAACTCTCAAAGTGGTGGAAATCCTCCCAAGCTAAATGTGAATTTGGTTAAAGGAAATGATAGCAGTAATGAAGAAATCATTGTTTTTGTGGTATCACAGGCCTTTCTTGTCTCTGATGTGAAGAAATGGGTAGTAGACTCGTGAGCTACCAAGTACATCTGTGCAAACAAATAGATGTTTACCTCATTTGAAGAAGGGGAAGACCACATTTATCTGGATGACTCCCAAACCGCTAAGGGTCATGGAAAAGAGAGAGTGGTGCTAAAGCTCACATCTGGAAAGACCTTGACATTGAATGACGTGCTGTATGTACTTGAAGTCAGAGCTAACTTAGTCTCTGTGGCGCTGCTTGGGAAAGCTGGGGTTAGGGTATGTTTTGAATATGATAAGATTTTCATAACCAAGAACAATATTCTTATTGGGAAGGGGTATTGTGATAAGGGATTGTTTGTTCTTAGTATTGTTGAAATGAATGAGAATGCATCTTTTTCTGCTTACTTGGTTGATTCTTATGATATGTGGCATGCTAGATTAGGGCATGTTAATAAATATTATATTACGAGGCTACAAAATCTAGGGCTAATTTCTAAAACTAAAAATGATTTTCAGAGTAAATGCAAGGTTTGTGTAGAAATTAAATTAACCAAGAGGACACATTTTTCTATACAAAGAGAAACTAAGTTGTTGTCCTTAATTCATACCAATTTAGGTGATTTAAAGCAAACTGAAATCAGAAGAGGTAAAAGGTATTATATCACCTTTATTGATGTTCAAGATATACTAAAGTATATTTATTGAGAAATAAAGATGAATCTTTTGAAAAATTTCTATTATACAAAGTAGAAGTTGAAAACCAGTTCAATAGAAAGATTAAATGAGTTAGATCAGATAGAGGAGGGGAATATTTATCACTAAACGTTTTTTTGTGAAAAATAAGGTATAATACATGAGGTAACTCCTCCTTATTCACCTGAGTCTAACGGTGGTGCAGAAAGGAAAATAGAACTTTAAAAGAAATGATGAATGCCTTACTTGTAAGTTCTACAACACCTAATAACTTGTGGGGTGAAGCTTTGTTATCTGCTTGTTTTCTACAAAATAGAATACCTAACAAGAAAACTAAGAAGATGCCTTATGAATTATGCAAAGGGTTTTTGCCTAATCTTCAATATTTGAAAGTGTGGGGGTGTCTTGCTAAAGTTTTACTACCTGATATTAAAAGAGGAAAATTGATTCTAAAACTTCTGATTGCATATTTATTGGATATGCTCAACAAAGTACTGCTTATCATTTTCTGGTTTTGAAAAGCAATGTTTTAGATCATAACACAATCATTGAAACAAAAGATGCGGAGTTTTTTGAACATATATTTCCTTTGAAGGTTGAGCATATCTATACAAGAGTTGAAAATTCTTCTTCTTGTTCTGAACGAAATTCAAATGAAGTGTTAATTGAAGATTTAAGGAGAAGTAAAATACAAAGAAAACATATATCTTTTAGGGATGATTTTTATATTTACCTGGTGTAAGATGAACCCAAAATTTTTTATGAAGCTATTTCTTTTCCGGATGAATCTTTTTGGAAAGAAGCAATAAAAGCTTAAATTGATTCTTTAAATCAAAATAAAACGTGGATTTTGGTAGACTTGCCTCCAGGAGCAAAACCTATTGGTTGTAAATGGGTTTTTAGGAAAAAGTATTTTCCTGATGGAACTATTGATAAATACAAAGCTAGGTTGGTAGCCAAATGATATTCTTTAAAAGAAAATATTGATTATTTTGACACATTCTCTCATGTAACTAGGATTTCTTCTGTTAGAATCCTAATTGCCTTAGCTTCTATTCACAAACTTTTCATTTATCAAATAGATATTAAAACAACTTTTATAAATGGTGATTTAGAAGAGGAGATTTATATGAAGCAACCTGAAGGCTGTATTGTTCCTGGGTAAGAAAACAAAGTTTTTAAACTTGTTAAATCCTTGTATGGTTTGAAACAAGCGCCTAAACAATTGCATGAAAAAATGGATCAAGTTTTGTTAAGTGGCGGTTTCTCTACTGTTGAGGTAGAAAGATGTGTTTATACAAAACTTGTAAATGATGATTGTGTGATTATTTGTCTGTATGTGGATGACATGCTTATCTTTAGTACTAGCATGAGTGTTGTGCTTGAGACAAAACATTTTCTATCTTCTAATTTTGACATGAAAGATTTGGGTGAGGCAAAAGTAATTTTGGGTGTAAAGATCATAAGAAATGATAATGATATTATACTTTCACAAGAAAATTACATTGAGAAAATTATGAGAAAGTTTGAGCTGTTTGATGAGTCTCCTATGAATACTTCTTATGATCCTAATGTGCATTTAAAGAAAAATAGAGGAGATCCAATTGCTCAATCTAAATATGCACAGATGATTAGGAGTTTGTTGAATTTAATGAACCATACTAGGCTAGACATAACATATGTTGTGTGTAGATTGAGTAGATATACTCATTGTTCAGGCAATGAGCACTGGCAAGCTCTGGTAAGGGTATTGATATACCTAAGAAGTACCATGAATTATGGTATTCATTATAGTTGATTTCCCGCTATATTAGAAGGATACATTGATGCTAACTGGATCTCAGATTCAGAGGAGAGTGAATCCACTAGTAGTTATATTTTCACTCTTAATGGTGGTGCCATAACGTGGAAGTCAGTCAAACAAACTATTTTAACAAGTTCCTCAAGGGATTCTGAGTTTATTGCTATGGAGTTGACTAGTACTGAGGCTGAGTGGTTGAAAAACTTCTTAGCAGATATCCCACTGGGTGGAAAACCAACATCATCAGTGTCTTTACATTACGATAACCAATTTGCAATAGCTACGGCTAAAAATAAAACCTTTAATGGTAAAAACAGACATATTCGATTGAGACATAATATATTAAGACAGCTGCTAAAAGATAGTGTAATATCAATCAATTATGTAAGGTCAGTAGTGAACCTTATGGATTCGTTTACAAAACCCCTGGAAAGGAAACAAATCTTTGATTCATCGAGGGGAATGAGACTTAAGCTGATACGAAATTAACAGCGATGACGACCAAACCTCTGTGATTAGTGATCCCATAAAGGAGGTTTAATGGGTAAAAACAAGTCGTATGTTAGTTCTGCTAGTATTAAAGTAAATTGTTAGTCATTTCCTATGATGCCGAGAATGTGCTAGAATGCAATTTGGCAAGGATGAACAAAGCTCTTAATGATTTCATAATTCTACGAAATGGTGTGCTCATTGCAGGTACATTTCATGAAATCACCTCTACGAATGTGGAGTGGGGCCGCTCCTATGAGATCGTGGCTAAATCTCTAGAGTATTCGTTATGCACCAGGCATGCGCATTGCTGTTTAATGTGCAAAACCGTGATAACAACGAAATGTGGGGGTACAATCTGACTACTAATGCATCTAGTATACGCCTAAGAGGTGTGAGTTCATAGTTCATAGGACCATTGACATCTCTGTGTATTAAGTGTTATTAGTCCAAGTCTAGTTCATAGTCCTAAGGTCCACTAGATACAATGGTTATACCCGTGTGTGCAACTAAGGTAAAGGCGTTCCTTTCGACATATGTGGGGGATTATTGGAGTTTTGACTTGTGTGTGGGTATATCAAATGGAACAAGTCTCACATTGCTTGGGGGAGAGAGAACACAAGTGTATATATTGCATATTGTGAAATTAGGCTAGTAAAACGGCCAAGAGGAAGAGTGGGCTCGTGCGCACAACAATTGGCCACTATAAGGCAAACACAGTGAAAATCTGACGATTTCCCCCCTTGCGCGTGAGTTGAATACGAACTGAGCACTTTTTATCAAATGTTTTTTTGGAAAAATATAAAATTTATTTTGTGAAAATGGCTTCCCAAAAATACCTAATTTTGAGGCATTTAAATTTTGAAACCTGAACATTTCGATTACAAGAAGATTTTATTTTGTTTGACCAACCATTATGACCAACGTTCATGTTCTTCATATTTCAAAACCGATTAATAAAATGAGTTTATGGTATTCAAACGTTTAGAAACCACTAGGTTAATTGTGTTAATGGCCATTGATTTTTCTTCCAACGTTCAAATGCATGAAAAGTCTATAAAAGGCACTGCCTGTAAGAGGTTCAGGCACCCAGCTCATAAATCTCGAGCTCTTCTCCTCTCTAGCCTCTGTGTTCTCTCTTCTTTTACAATTGCTCTGTATTTTGTTGTTCTGCTTACCCTATGTCTCCAGGAAGAATTCGTTTTATCCTGAGAAATATCGCTTCTAGTCAGCCGGTAGTAACAGAATAACTCTTAAGGACTCGGATTAAATACAAATTTGCAGGAGGAATTTGCCAACACATCCCAATGCTCTTCCATCCCATCGCTGTCTTCCCAGATAAAAAAAAAAATAAGAAACAAAATCATAAAGTTCGAATCAGAAACAAAAAGCCAGCAACAAAGTCGGAAACAAAATCTTTTCACCCTAAACCCAAATACTCACCTGAGACGGCAGAATCACCGTGCCTCCGCTCCATCTCGTCCTTGGTCCTCTCCTTGTTTAAGCTCATAGCGTCTCTCTCTAAGTTGTAAAACCAGACGTCAGCTTCGCCAGCTTCGCTGTCCTTGACGTACTCAAAGAGATTGGAGTAGGCACCGTCACGAGCTAACGATTCCTACGACGGCGAGCGCCAGCTGAAGACGACAGTGCCTTCAACGAAAATGTCGAAGGACGAGATGTGAGGCTTGCCATTGTAATTGTCATAAACGGTAAATGTGTGGAAGAAGTAGGTGCCGTTGGGTAGAGAGGGGACTAGATAGCAATTCTTCTTGCCATAGGAGTCAGGGAAGAAGCGAAGAGTGGGGTAGTGGAGTCGAAGTGGCTCGGAGACTAAGGAGGTGGATTGAGCCAAGAGGAAGAGAGGGAGGGTGGGTGCTTTTTTTTTTTTTTTTAATGTGTAATATTAAGTGCCATGTGGCAATAAGAGTGCGATGAGCTGGCTTATTGAGTGCAACATTGACTAACTGGTAAGATGAAATTATTCCTAAAAAAACTACCGTATGCCTAGTACTCCTGGGTAGTTTCTTCCGGAGGGTAGTTTCTTCCGGATAAAAATCAACCTTGTCCCTTTAAAAAACATTTCAAGTTTCACATGAGATCTGGTCAAACATTTACGTTCCCTACATGACGTGGAGTTGGGAAAGCCAGTGAGAGTTACGGTGACAGTTGATACAACCCCGGCGCATGTTAGTGAGAAGGACCTCCAATTGAGAGCGGAGAAACTGGAGAGAGGCGGACATCTCGAAGCGATATCAAAACCATAGTACCAATCCCGTTCTCTGCTTTTAAACCAAAACTTCTCCTTCTAGATTACTCGTACCATTTGTCCCCTCCATTCCCAATCTCTGCATTCCGATTCATTCTCACTTCCATGGAGTCCTCCGCTGCTATCCGATCTTTCCACTGTATTTCTTCTCTCTCTATATTGTGTTTGCATGAACGAGTTAGGCTTAATGCAATTTCTGACATGCATGATTTGAACTTGTTTTGGTTCTCTTCTTGTTTGATCTGTATTAATGAAACTGAAATCGCATAATGTCAAGGTATCGAAGCTGCATATAGTTTTAAATTTTTTTGTTACCGTTCTATATAGTTTAAAGACATAACAAGCTGCTACTTGTTGCTTGGGATTGGGTATATGTCAGTTGTGCTGTTGAACTAAATGCACCATCAATGCCGTTGGATTGCCTCCTACTTTTAATCAGCTATATGTTGGTTCTTACTGTGATATAGAGGACTTGAAAAACGCTATCGAAATCAGAGCTGAAGATGACCTCTGGAGAGAGGGGGCATGGTGGATTATAGCTTTGGGGGTTGGGTACTTTGCGCTTTTTTGTTGTTGTTGTTTTGTTGGGGGCGGGGGCCTTGGTTTGGAGCGCGGGTAAGGTGTAACTAACTATTCACCAGAAACTCAACCATAGTTTTTTAAGGCCCCAGTGAGCGCCATTGCTTGGACTTATTAGCGCTTTAATTAATTGGCAGATGCTCTCAACCTCTGAGCTCGTGATTGGATGATATTTTGGAGGATTACATTGATAACAACCAGCAAGACTGAAAGCCATGCTTCAATTATACCCTTGTTGTTTCTGCAGACATTCTAGGCTTAATTTTGGTTGACTAATAGGGAATGTTTCAGAAGATCTTCTATGTTTTAATGTTATTCAAAAAAGTTCCTAGTTATTCATTTTTTCACTATAGCTTGTCACTAGCACAGCTGGCTAATCATCTAACAATTTACTAGATCGAGTAAGATTGTATTGCCTAGAGTTACCTGTGCAATTTGAAAACAATGGCGCTACATCTGCCCTTAAGGAATTACTGTGTTTATCAGACACTTTTAATTCCTAATTCTAATGCAATTTACATGTTTTTTATGGTTTTGAGTTGACATATGTTGCATTAACAGCACATTTGTGTAGTTTGACTCGTCACTCCTTCGATACACCTATCAAGCACTTATATCTACAGAAAAACATTGATTTAGACTGGAATGCCTGATTTTACAGAATGTATACTCATGCATTCATTTTCTGTTTTTGTCAAATGTACCCTGCTACTTGGTATGATCATTGTGCAAGTGATTGAAATCTGAGTCTTAGTTATTACCTTTGGACATCAGGTCCCCTAAATACCATGTTACCCATGCGATCCTCACTTGAGAAGCCATATGTAGTTCCCATGCATAATACCTTATGGAACTCTCAAAATAAACTTAACTCCCAATGGTTGGCAAATGGTGAGAAGCACCTCAGTTCTGAATTCAAGTGGAAGCGAACACTAGTATCATGTGCAAAACCAACTGAAACTATCAAAACAAGCAAGTCTGATGGTAAGTTATTTTTATTCTGCGAAGAATGGTGTGTTTATATTGTTGTTCCTTGTGTCAAGTTGGGTGAATGATGTGAGTCTAATTACTCTTTGTTACTGCCTCTATCCCTAAATCCAAGTTTCAAATAACTGATTTGCATTTATTAAGAAAACAGTTAAAATTAGTTAAGAGCAATAAATAAGGGCGACCCAATGTACAAAACTCCCACCAGGTAGGGTTTGGAGAGGGATAGATATACACAATTTTACCCTCACAACGGAGAGACTGTTTTCAGGATTTGAATATGTGACCTCTAGGTCACATAACAACAATCTTACCGTTGTACCAACGCTTACCCTCCCCATTGTATTTGTTTTTTCAAATATGCCTTTATTTGTAAAGAAGATAAGTGAGAGAGAAATAAATGCAACAAATACAGTCAAGGGTAAAGTTGAAAAAAATGCAATAAATGTTTTGACAAAACTAAAATGAAGCTTATATTTTGGGACAAGCCCATTCACAAATTTGAAGTTTATATTTAGGGACGAAGGGAGTATTATATTCAATTTTTTTTGTTCGTATTTATGAAAGTTGAAAGCCTCTACAGTTTATATTTATTTTAGAAGGTTTAATAACAAGTTGATTTTGGCATGTAGAGACCCTGGATAATATGCCCCCTAGACCTTTTATAATTTCTTATTAAACTTGAAATTCAAATTAATAACACTGGTTTGACCATGTTAAGAAGCTGGGGGAAAGACATATGATGGCTTGGTCAGTTTTGTATCGTTTCTTTTCTTATTTTCAAAGACCTGATAGTTTCATTATGATGCTACAGCTTCTTTGTCTAGCTCTTCACAAGACTCATCAGAGAAAAAGCCCTGGGCAACCTTTCCTCATGGATTTGAGGTCATAATTTCTTTAGTTTACTTGCTACTTCATATTCATATTTGTTAATCATTGTTCATAAATGATATAACTTTGTGGGTTAGCAACTCTGTGTGCTCATGAATAAAACTATATTTGCCATAAAAAATAAATGAAGAGAAAGTAACTTTTTCTTGTGTTGGCCAACTTTTGTCCAAGGCTGCAGAATTATATTCATGAACAGACATGCTTAAGTGTGAATCTAATAAACTCCTACTTATCTTTGGTACTACTTTGAAACATGCTTGGTCCACCTTGATTTACTTTCTGTTTTCATCCTTCTGCCCAACAAAGTTACTTTGCCTTGGTCTCTTTTGAATTTTTTAAAGTTCTTCAATTTGACAGTAATGTCACTTGCCATCTATTACTGTATTTCATGTTTTGTTTTTCTGACTTGTGTAATGTCCGTTTTTCTTATGATCAGGAATTAGTATTAGAGGTTTGTGATGAGACTGAAATTGCTGAGCTGAAAGTAAAGGTGAGCTTCTATTCTCTTGTTTGTTGCTTTTGTAACAGTTATAGTAGCTTATTGCTATTGCACTTCAGTAATTATGTTCTGTAACTAGTTAGACGGATGTTTATCACAATCTTATATGTTGTTTTCATTAAAATTCAAGTCAAATAAAAAAAATGTGGTTTGCTCAAAATACATGATAGCAACTGATCAATATGAGAATGTTGCTCTTGGGATTTATTTCCTATCTCAACCCGTCATATTTATATAATTTCCTGCCATTTGTTAACATGATTGGAATGTTGAGCATAAGCTGACATGTGTGTGTGTTGGATTAGCTTTTGGAGAATAGCTTTTACAATTTACGAGGTAAGTATGTGTGAGAGGAGTTTTGTCTTGACTTGCGGAAAAGAGCTTCTGAAACCACGGTTATGGCCTCACCCAAACACTCACACTCACATTTGATGTTACATTACCAACTATTATCTAACTACACATTTTTTTCATGCTCGGGTCATTAAAAGAAGTGTGTGTGTTTGTGTCTGCACGTGTACTTATAATTTTGTCAATGCCTTATTTACCTACTATTTTGACAGGTTGGAGAATTTGAAATGAATCTTAAGAGAAATGTTGGAGCAATGGCAGCTCCGATGTCCATTGTTTCCCCAGTTACACCACCACCTATTCCAACTAAGCCCATGGTTGAATCAGCTCTGGCACCACCACCACCAAAATCATCTTCAGAGAAAATTAGTCCATTTGCAAATGTTTTGGTAGAGAAGTCATCAAAGTTGGCATCACTGGAGGCTTCTGGTGACAATACTTATGTCCTAATATCATCAACTATGGTATGTCAACTGTTACTAATAACTACAGTGAGCTCCACCTTCAATAATCAACAATTTCTTTGACCAGGAACGTGTTTAGTTTTCATCATTTTATTTGTATCTTACCCCTCTACGCTCCCCATCTTAGGTTGGCTCATTCCAAAGAGGCAGGACTGTGAAAGGGAAGAGGCAACCTCCTATCTGTAAACAGGTACCTACGTTTTTCTTTTTGTTTCCCATCCTCCACTAGAGTATTAATATTTTCTAAAGGTCCATTTCGTACACACAATGGAATAAAAATGAATTGAAAAAAAAAAGATAAAAAATTGATTTTTAGAATGAAGAATAACCTCTGTGTCCATGCTTAAAAAAACAATAAAAAAGAATCGAAAATATTGAGGTTGAGTAATGATTACAAGGACATAATAGATATTGCTAAGAAAAAAAGGAAGGCTCCTCCTCCTCTTATTACCTTTTCCTTTCTTTCCCTTTTTTTCATGTTTATCCTTGCATAGATTTTGTTATTTCTGTTATTGGTGATTCAGCTACTAGTTCTAAACTTGTACAATATGATATCAGTAGCTTCAGTATTTTTCAACACGCTTTTTCTTTATTTTTTATTAGCAAACTTATCTGCAAACGTGACAGGTAAACGGAATATTTCATCATATTTGGTATTTAGAAAAACGACCTACATATATTTTTGGTAACCATTTTATGGGACACATACTATGTCAAGTTATCAGAGGATCTCACTTTGATTGAACTTCCCACATATAATACTCCACACATTTGTTCATTAATTCAGTCACTGGATTTTTGCATGAAATCAAATGTCTACATTTGTTCTTGAATTTGCAGGGTGATGTAATCAAAGAAGGACAAGTCATAGGGTATCTGGATCAGTTTGGCACTGAACTTCCTGTCAAGGTGCTCTGTCTCACTTGTTGATTGTGGATACTTTGAAATATCAACTTCTGCTGGGTGATTTTATTTTTGAATTTTTGCAGTCTGATGTGGCTGGAGAAATATTGAAGCTACTCTATGAGGATGGAGGTATAATTCTACAACCTTCAATTTTTTGACTGTCATCAATTGTCTGACATGGGCTCAAGTAATTTTAAGCTTCTCTATGCTATTCAGTCATACTCAAAATAGAGAATGCATCTGCATGTTCCACAATAAATTATTGCAAAATTGCCACAGAAACTTACAAAAATTCTTCTAGTTTCTTTATTTAGGACCATCAATAATAATTCTCATCATCTCTAGGACATTGGTAAGTCGTCCATTATCTGTTGGTATGCAAGATAATACGTTATTTCAGATATGTATGTTTGGTATGATGGATCGCATTAAATCTTGAAATTGTTGGATATCTAGGAATTTTACATTCAAAATATTTCATCCTTTGTTGAAAGATTTTTAATATGCTTGTTAAATTCAGGGAAACTTGAATTTCCCTACACTGAAGATGCTAACACCCTATTTTCATAATATTTTGTGTCAAGCGGCATTTATATGAATTTTGAAACCTATTAAGCAATGAGAGACTGAGTTACCATAAATGACGCTTGACATCTATAGTTCTACGACTTCAATTTGACGATGGATTAGTTTTGGAAGATACACATCACCGATACATTGCTCGTTGCTTTTTGCTGTTTATGACAGAGGCGGTTGGTTATGGAGACCCTCTCGTTGCTGTCTTGCCGGCGTTCCATGATATCAAGTGAGCCAGCCGTTTCCTATTGATGACGATTAGTCTTGCGGCTTTTCATAGATAGCAAGCATTTTTTTTTTTTGGCAACAGATAGCAAGCTTTGAGATGTGGAATTCTTCATTGATTTTTCAATTTTGCGCCGAACCAGAGGTGGGAAGGGGTATATGGGCTTGTTGGTTAAAGAGTTTTAGCAATAGATTCAAGAATAATAGCTAGTGTCTGCGTATTCGAGCAACATATCCTTGGACGATGATACTACTTTGGTCACTGGTTTCACATGTTACTAGAAATACAATACAAGAGAGACCTTATCAAACATCTTATTAAAGGGCCTAAGGCAACTTCTGAAGTGTTGGTGTCAATTAGTATAAGCATGGCAGCACTGAAAATTTTAGTTATCCTGATTTCACTTTGAATTTCATAATATTGTTTAAAGAATTGCTTGAAAACAAAATGATCTTTTATTATGATAGTAAAAAGTATAAGTTAGGATTTAATGTTGAGGTAAATTTATAATTTAGTCTGCCAATGATAATATAATGGACGAAAATCAATTTTGAAAGACATTAAATTAAGAAATGGGTGATATATATCAGACCAATCAAATATATTTTTAAGACACGATTTATTTATTTTGTTGAGTATAGGTATTCTTATTTTATAAGTAATTTTGTTTGAAACAATGTCGAGTATTAAATATAGTCATCTCTCTTAATAAAAATTTGAATATTAATTTTTCATATTGTGAAGGATTAATCCCTTATATTATACTCAACTCTCATTAGTACAACAGGTCAAAAAAAAAAAAACTCTCATTAGTACAAGATATCTAATTCCATGGAGTCATGAGATGAAACGAGGCCTCTGAGCTGCAGAATACAAGCATAAGAGCAAGCCCAGGCGAGTGAGGGGGTGGCCATACTAGTGATAACTATTGAGGATAAGAAGGAAACGAAGCTGACGTGGAACCTTGTTTGCATGGAATGGGATCGACATCCCCATAATTGGAATAAGACGCACGTGCTGTCATCAACAACCACGTTTGGTGTCGGTTTATTTTAATTTTTTAAAAGTATTTTTATAATTTATCATGAAAAAAAATTTATCTCAACTTAAAAAGAAATGACTTTTTAATCACGATTTGATTATTTCTCTAACAAACACTTAAGAGTGTGTTTGGATTAGTACCTTGGGTTAGCTTGCATGGCTGAGCCTGTTAAGCCCGAAAACAAATGGGCTCGTAAAATGCCAGCCCGAGCCCGTTTAGACGGGCTGGCTCGTCAACTTGTCTTTTTTCAAAAAAAAAAAAATTTACTTGTTTTTTTAATTTTGACTCCATTTCTCTTTCATCCACTCACATCAAACTTATTTTTTTTTATGCATTTGTGATAAGAAACTAATTTCATTCTTACTTTCTTTTTTTTTTCATCTACTCACATCACAAAAATATATAAACACATCTTTTTTAAATTTAATAATAGTAAAATAAATAAATGTAATATGAAAATAAAAGTGTAAAAAAAAGAATAAGGAAGTATTTAAACACAACATCACTGAGAACACTGAGATCTGACTATCTGAAAAGCAGAAGATTTTTTTTTTAAATTATTGAGCCCGTTTAGCCCGAAAACAAACGGACTGAGAAAATCTTAGCCCGGCCCAAATTACCACCTCTAGTTTGGATGCACTATAAAAAAGTATTTTTCCCCCTCTCAAAACCATGGTTTTGAGAAAAAAATTGTCAAACACTTAAAAAAAGGCCAAAAGTGATTTTTTGGCTAAAACTATGGTTTTAGAAAAATCTACTTTTTGTTTGCTTTTTAAGGTAGGTGTGCCTCATCACTTCTCTCTTATTGGTCCTTTTTCATGTATGTGGACTCCACGCCTCTCTCTCTTATCTGCCCCCTCTTTTTTTTTTAAATTTCAAAATTCTCTCTCTCATTCGTCCTTTTGTTTTTCACAGAATTTTAAAATTTTAATGCTCTCTCTTATTCTTAATATAAGAATTATTTATCTAATTTGATTATATTATAAAAATTAGTTAAGTTAATTAATATCACATATAGATTTTTTTAATTTCATTTTTGGTATTTATTATGAAATTTAATGTTAAATCATGGGTTCGATCTAACCCATTAGGAATTTTCTTCTCTTATATTTGTACCAGACACCCCTTAAAAAAATTTGTTGTTAAATTTTCACCTTAACTCTTAAATAATACATAAAATATAATCTTATCATTTATATGTAATTATCATAAAAGCTAATGTCCTTTTAGTAATTTGACTACTAAAAAATGATTCTCAACCCAATACCCAAACACCCTCATTTTATTAAAATCATTTTTTCTCATAATATTCTTCTCATAATCTATTAAAAAAATCATTTTTTTCACCTTTTCTCTAAAAACTATTCTAAAAAACTAAATCCAAACACACAATCACTTGATAGCTAATACCGACGAACCTAAGGATGATAGCTATGGAAAGGCTAAGTCAACTTATCCAGTTTGAAGTAGAGGAAGGGAGATGGAAACCCCTGAAGCTTACTACCAATGGTCCATGGATATCTCATATGTTCTTTGCTGATGATTTGGTGCTATTTAGTAAGGCCTTGCAAGAACAAATGGAAGAAATTAAGAATATCATGAGTTTCTTTTGTGAGGTCTCAGGTCATCGTGTGAATCTCCAGAAATCGAAGATGTTTGTATCCTGAAACATTCATTCAAGTCGAGCTATGGCTTATAGTCAAACTATGAGTATATCACTGACCGCTAATATGGCCAAGTACCTTGGAGTTCCCCTTCTACACCAAAGAGCCACTAAGGTGACGTTTGCATCAATCATCCGAAAAATCCATAAAAAATTAGCTCGATGGAAAAGGAATTACCTTAGTACTGCTGGACGTACTGCCTTAATTAAATCAGTACTCTCTGCAATCCCTACTTACCAAATGCAAACATTGCTTATACAAAAAGGAGTTCTGCAGGAAATTGAGAAAATTAGTAGAGATTTCTTTTGGTTCCAAAAGTATGAAGTAGAAAAAATGCACCTTCTGCCCTCGGATGTCCTTAAAGAAGAGAAAAAACATGGAGGACTTGGTTTCAAGGATCTCCACTGTCAAAATATGGCCTTTATTATGAAACTTTGTTGGTATCTGTTAACCTGCCCAAATGCCCTTTGGGTTAAATGTTTAAGAGCTAAATATGGGTGTGGAGATGGAAAATACCCTAAGGTTGAAAAAAAGCAGCAACAATCGGTAGTGTAGCAAGCGATCATATTGGAGTGGGACAAATTCATAGAGGGTGTTAGATGCAAACTTGGTACCGGAGCCAATACGAATGTTTGGACAGAGAAATGGCTACCTCTTGATCGCCCTCTACTAGAATTTATGGATAAAAATTTCCATCTAATTGATCCTGAGATGAAGGTAAATCAATGTCTCATCCCCACGAGTTCATGGGATATTGTGAAATGGAGGGGATTTCTTCCTACATGGGTTATTCAGAAGATCCAATTACTGCAACCTCTGAGAGGCTTGTGTGATGATGGCTTCTATTGGAAGGCTTCGAATGATGGTGAATTTAATGTGAAATATGCTTATGGCCTTGCACGTAATTGCCTGAATCATATGTCGGATCCTGTGTAGAGAACAATTTGGTGATGGGATATCCCTGAAAGGGAAAAATTCTTCATGTGGCAAGTTCTTCATGAGAGAATTCTAACAAATTCCATGAGAGCTAAACGTGTCTATTCTACATCTCCTAATTGTCCTTTTGAATGCAGGGGGAGGAGTCTATCTTACATGCCTTGAGAGATTGTGAGCCTGCGAGAAACACGTGGCTGCAATTAATTAACCCTTTATATATATCTGTATTTTTTAGATGTGATTTGCAGGTATGGTTGAGGTGGAATCTGAAGAATGATCCTGCTTCTCGATGATTTACAAGATGGCCGGGGAGTAGGATTTTTGGATTAGTGTGCTGGGTGCTGTGGAAGAACCGGTGTAGCAAGGTGTTCGATGGTGTCAGCAACTCGCCTCAGGCTTTGGTGAACCATTGCATATATCAACTCATGGAGGGGGGTGGTAAATGGCAAATACAAGCATCACATCTTCCGGATTCAAGACAGAACAAATAGTAGGTGGTTCACACCACCAGCATGATTCGTTCGAGTAGATGAGGATGGATCGGTGTTTAGCAACTATCAAGCTACAATTGGAGGACTGATTCGTGATGAAAGAGGAAACTGGGTGGCAGGATTCCAGCAAAAAATTGGATATGTACCTTTCGCTGCAGTAGATGTTATAGCTATTGGCACATGGCTTAAAATGTGTAAAACGTTGAATCTTGCAAAAATAAAACTGTTCTATGACTCTATTGAGGCCATGCAACTATTGCTAACTGATTGTGGTCAAGATCATCCTCTCAGAGATGAAATAGGTGACATCTTTTTGGATTGGGATCTGGAGATAATATATGTGAAGCGTGAAACTTTAAGTAGCGATGATTGTCTTGCACGTACTGCACATGAAGTGCAGTCAGATTTTATCATATTATAAGAACCACCTATATGGTGTTAGGTCCACATAAATCAAGATTTAAGAGATACAGAAATGAGAATTTTGTTTCACCCTGACATGGAAGTTTAGTGACATGTAATTTTTAAGTGTCATGCTTAACGTGTTATTCAAAAAACAAAAGACTTTTTATGCATTTATTTGGTATGCTTTTCTTTTTTTGCCAACCGCATTTATTTGGTATTTGTGACTCCAACCACCCCGGGGTAATTTCTTTCCATTTACAAAATATAAATAATTTCGTAATGAAAAAAATCGGAGATGACGCTGAATTTATACACTCGATCGGTCCTATTTATAAAAACTAGATAATCAAATTATGTGGTTTTAAAAAATGATAAACATCTCTTAAAATAATTTTGTTTAAGCACACCTTTATTTATAAAAAAATAAGTAAGAATGAAAAATAAAGTGATTATAAGAATAATTAATCCTTTAACTAATATAATATATATAATTAATGTAATATATATAATTAATGAAGGCATAAATATAAAAATACAAAAACTGCACAGATACTGAGATAATTCAAATCTTGCATTCTTACTTAAAAAAAAAAAAAGGGATGGAGTATTAAAACAGTGGGCATTCAATCGGTGGTAAATAAAACACGAGTCCGGAAATATAAAAATACAAAAACTGCACAGATACTGAGATAATTCAAATCTTGCATTCTTACTTAAAAAAAAAAAAAAAAAAAAAAAAGGGATGGAGTATTAAAACAGTGGGCATTCAATCGGTGGTAAATAAAACACGAGTCCGGGTACATTCCATTTGCTTGCCTTCATCTCTTATAAAACAGCCACTTTTGGGTTTGCAAAAGCATCAACCTAATCTCTCCCAAAACCCCAAGCAGCCATGGAAGTGGTCTTATCTTCACCTCCCACAACAACATCCTCCTCCCTCAATCCAAACGCCCCCTTGTTCGTCCCAATGTCCTTCCGTACAGTGGAGGATTTCTCCGATCAGTGGTGGCACCTCGTCCATTCTTCCCCGTGCTTCCGCCACTACTGGCTCCGCGAGTGCTTTCAAGATCCCCAAGCCCTTCACGACGATTTCTTGGACGATCAACTCCTATTTCAACTATACTCACGTTAGTTCTCCTCCCTAATTTCTTTTTCCCCTTTTCCGTTCACCCTAATTTCTTTTTTAATGTGGTCAGAAAATGCATTGGAAGAGGAGGAGGGGGAGGAGGCTGGGAAGTATCACAGGGAATTGGTTACGATGGGGGCATTGAAATGGCGAAGAGATTCAGGTTTGGCAGAACTACAGAGGTATGCTCCAAAGGTTCCCAAGATTGCGAAGGCGAGGATGATAAGTCCGAGGACCATTCAGCAGCCGAGGTAGACTCTTCTTTCTCGGATCCCTTGTTCCCAACCTCATCTGTACAGAGACACCCTCGTTTCGGCATTTCTTTTCAAATCTTATGTATTAACTGAATTTAGCATTCAATAAAACGACAAGCTTCATCTTGGCCGTCTCATCGCTTATCATCAGGACTCTAAATCTGTGATGTGATCCAATGACAACCCCGCAAACACCTAAAAAAGAAATCCCCTCTTTTGAAATTTCTTTTTATGTTGGTGGAAACTGAAAGTTATTATGGTACTCTGATGAAGAAGGTGAAAGATTGCAAGACTATGTGCGTCTAAACCTCTTCAAAGACACTACTATTACCTACTTACCTGTATTGTTTATGTCGCCTCAAAATGAAGAGAGAAAGCCAAAAAGAAGAAAGAAAAGCGAGTTCCCCAGGCAGAGTCATTTGTAATAGAACTGAGAGTCGAGACTTGGTAGTTGAGCAATCAATTTGATGTTAACTGGTCCCAGGCGGTGGCGTTCTTTCCAATCTTGTGAAGAACTCTAATGGCTTGTTCCGCTGTGACGTTTCCTGTAACGGTGACCTTGTTTAGTTGGGTGTCCACGTTATAGGTCTCAATATCTGCTAAACCAAGAATTCGAATTATTATAGCCAAAGATGAATCAAGAAGCTATTATAATTGATTTAGATCCTGGGGAACTAGGATGGCTGCCCGTACCTTGGATCTTCTTGATGGCTTCGAGGATTTTCTTAGTCCAGTCGTCGCAGTGCAAACCGATTTTCAGTTCCACCACCTTGAGAGTAGAAGTTACAATTCAATTGGATCAGCGCGGAAAGATAAAAGAGTGAAAGGAATTGAAATAGAGAGAAGGGGTGGTGATGAACACTTGCGTTTGTCACGGCGAAAGATGATGAGATTGTACAAGAGGTGGTAATGTGGAGGGGCTGGACTAGGGTGGAAACAAGTCAGGTTAGATTAGGCTTCTATCTTAATAGGTCAGGTCTGTTTTGTAATTGGATGGTCTGAGTCTCATCTATAACTTGTAAGATGGTTTTTTTTTTTTTTTTGCCTGTTAAAGAGGCCTAGAATTTTTAAAAAAATTTAAGTAAGTTAGTAGGCTACAGGCCTCACAACGGGCCTATTTTAAATAGATCGAAAACAGGCTAAATTAAAAAGTCTACTTTAAACAGGACAAAAACATGCTCAATTAGATAACATTGAGTTGCAATAGGCAAGAGCATGAAACCTGAATTAATCATATCCCATAACTAATACAAATAAATAAAGTCCTTGATGTGTAAATATATATCTAGGTTTCTGAATTCACAAAGCAAGGGATCTGGTTCACCGGACTTCTCCATTTTCACCTTTTTCTCTGCATATCTAGTTGCGTCCAATATTACTCCTAAGACGACAGCATCATCATCATCATGTGTTGTTCGAACTTTCTCCATCAATACCCAAGAAAAGCATACAAGTGACAAAATGTTTTAGTTTTAAAAGCATAATAAATTGCTGTGTGAGATCCCTAAAAATTTTGTAATGTTTTGCTCATAACATTTAATCAAGAGAATAGGCGGCACATGAACATAGTTCCTGGTTGTAACATCCAAAACAAGCAAGAGAACATAGTAGATGCAGCAAAGGAAAAGTAACTCAATGTCAATCAGAAGATTAATATATAGGAAGGTATGATTAGTTACTTTACAATTAGAAGTTGCATTTTGCATATTGTAAATCACACCAATTCCCTTTTGAGAGAAAGAAACAACTTGAACCTTAATTTCAAAGTTCATCACTCATTAAACCAAGCCACAGAGCATATGCACATTAAAACTTAAGTAATGAAGGAGGTCTCAAGTTCAAATTTCCACGCCAAAAAAAAAAAAAACAACAACAACAACAGAGACATCATCAAAACATGGAGATTTTTTTTTTTTTTTTAGAAAAGGGAAATGTATTAAAGATAGGATTTTCAGGAAAATGTAATAGGGATAGCAGTAAAAAATAAGTTTGGATTAGATTCCAATGGTTCAGCCTTAGAGGACAGCATCATAAATAAGCTTACACTCATAGTTGCAACCACAAGATTGAGCAAACCAAGTGAATACTAGGGAACCAAGAGGAAAAAGAAATCTTGAAAGCAAAAATGTAAATAGAAAAAGAGTGAAGAAGAGACCTCCCCAGATGATTGCGCATGAAATAGGGGTCTTTAGCAAGATTAATAGTCTCGAGGGCAAATCGGCGAAGACGCTCTCAACGGTCGATGCCTAATTCTGAGTGGAGGCGTCTCCTCCACTCCCTGGCTTTGAACCCCAGTCTCAATCCATTATGCTTCTGCTCTGGCGTCACAACTCGGAAGCCAGAACACATGATGGTAGTTGATCTAAGTGCCTCTCCCTGCTTGGGACAACGTCAAGCCTCAGGTATCTCAAAGCCTCGCCATTAAATCATACACAGCTCATATAATCAAACCACCATCAACCTTAGATAGAGTCATAGTTTTGTTTGAATCAGCAAGAGATCTTAAGCTTCATTACCTTAGAGATAAGCGACAAGTGGCGAGTGAGTGATTCAATTAGAGAAGTACAGAAAGCGTGCGACGACAACGGTGACTTTGAGTGGCAAACTGACAATGAGTGGGTGTTGGTTGTTGGAAGAGAGTGAGAGTTAGGGTTAGGGACTTTAAATGGGGAAAGAAGGAAATAGGTGACTGAGAACGGGTGTCAGAGGACGGCCCACTTTTTTTTAAAATATTAACAAGTCGGCCTGTTAGGCCTAAAAGGCTTATTAATAAGCCTAGACCTAACCTGTTTTTTTAAACATATTTTGAAATAGGCTTGAGACAGGGCGTTTGGCCTGTTTCCACCCTTAGACAGGAGTAACCATTTTATAGAAAAAGATAGGAGAAGAGTAAAGAGAAGCGTATGGTGTATTTACAATGTATATTTTTTTCTGGGAATTTGAGGGATGTTGACCCCAGCATAGCAGGCTCCAACCCCACTTTGGGAGAAGGATGGCATGCATCATGACCCATGATTAAAATAAGATGAGTAATTATGATATAATTAGTTAGAGCCTTAGATGAATGGTGTCTTATGAGTATGTTTGCATTCCTACTAAATTGTTATACCACTTCAATGTCATCTTATATACAGACAACAAATGATGATATGCCAAAATAGATGGCATAATATTTTATATGGAAGAACTACATTATAATTAACCGAATGGTGTTGATAAATTGAGACAACATTGTTTCGACCAAAAAAAAAAAACCTCTCGAGATGATATTACTCTTGTGAAAACTTCAAAAGTTAAAGTGGACTTTATCCTTATTTATGAAGATAACATGAGAGGAAATGAATGGGAAAATAAATGAGAAAAAATAAGTTAACAAAAGAAATGAGAACCAAATAATTAATTGAGAGAATAGATCAGTGAATATAGCTAAAGTTAAGGCTGATCATCAAGCGCCGGATTGAAATTGGGCACGCCCTCCAACACTTTCCCAAGTCCATTTGCTATGATCGCGGCTGATGTTGCTTTCGATCAATCTATATATAATTATGTAATGTAAAAAGTTTTGACAAAACCGCACCATATAGCTCATATTTAAGTTTTATAATGCTTTGTGAGGACCCACGTTGATTATTTGACTCATGGATGCCAGATACTTTGAACCAAAAAATATGTTTTATGACTTTTATCGCTCCTTCCTTATGAAATAAAGTGACCACAAACGTATAAAGTGAGGACCCACGTTGAATAGCTTATTTAGGTGATAAAAAGATTTATAAATATTTATATATATAAATTGAGATAATATTTTTTTATATATATTTATCTCATAGTAAATTATAATTTAAAAACTATAATTACTATTTCAAAACAGCATTGAAAATAAACTCACAGCAGCACCGCATCAAACGCAAATGCTGTAGCAGGTTTGAAGCTTCCGCTCTAGCATCTTAATTCTTAAAACGCTCTCTCTTTTCTCCCCCATGCGCGACATAATACATTCCGCTCTAATTTATTCAACACAAGGGATAAGAAAATAAAAACAAATTGGTCTTCAAAAATTGAAAATTAGTTGCAAAAATAAACCGTATTCAAAGTACAAAGATCTTAAGGCACAAATAATGCTCGAAAATTTCTTGTATGGAGTAGCTTGTATTCACACATTTCATTTCATGTATTTTAGTAGACTCTGCTGAGACCGTATCTGTACGTTTTTTTTTAAGAAAAGTTATTGCTCTCCCTTTTAATTTGTTTTGTTTTTCTTTTTTGCCAGACCCCTTTTTATTCAATAAAAAGTAAATGAGGTGAAACGGCTCAACATCTGATGGTGTTTCTGTTAGTGTACTTGTTTAAATTAATCGTTAAAATATTTAAAAGTAACTTTTCAATCATAATTTATAATATATGAGGTAAATATATAAAAATAATATTATCTCAACTTATATATAAACAATTTTAAAATCCCAACCCAAACATACTTATTATAATTTACAGGATGGATCAGAATTGAGCATCCCGGAACCCAATACGGCATTCCCACTCACCAAACAATAAAATTATAGAACGCGCAAAAAAGATCTTAGGAGTATGCACTTTCTACGCGCTCAAGAAATGGAGCGTGGATTCCCTTATTCCCATCAGCAAACGCCAAGTCGTTGACGTAGAACTTTAACCTTTGGTAGAGTTGGGAATTAGGGCTGACCCGATTCTATAAGACCGACTCTTGACGGGCTAGGGCCTAAAAAGAGCCAGCTCTACAGGGCCTAAAAAAAGAAAAATTGTTGTTTTTCAAAGTCCGGCTCGAAAACATCAGGGCCAGAAGTCATTTTCACAAAATTTAATTATACGTCTACACACTTCATGCAATAAAATAAATACAGTTATTAATTCATAATCAAAGGTAAAAAATATTGTGTACAAGTAATTAATAGTCTCATATAAAGCATAAGAAGGTAAAAAGCTAAACACTCTAAGCAACATGATTATGAAAACTATCGTTTTCATCTTCTTCGCTACTATCATCAATTTCAGGGAATTTTGATTGTACCTCACTTTAAGTAGTAGACTCTGTTTAAGGGGTAAAAATATCAAGAATTAGTAAATTACCATCATATGTAAATTTAGCAATTTTTAAGGTTCTTAGGGAGGAGTCAGCAAGGGCATGAGTAGGAATGGTAGTAAAATTAAAACAAAAAATAAAGCTAAATGGCCTAACGGGCCGGCCCTCGGCCCTCCAGGGCTGGCCCTTTTAGGCCCGACTTCCTTTTGAAGCTCCATTTTTCAAATCCGGCCTATGATTTAAAAAAGCTTAAAAAGACGGACTAGGCCCGATCTCTAGTAGATCCATCTTGGGCCGCAGAAATAAACCACAGTAAATCCCGCTGCGACCAATCATAACCCGCCACCTATCATCTCGTTTTCCATTGGCGAGTCCAAAAGCGAGAGGAGAGAAGGGTCGTCATCTTCATCCAAAAGCGACAACTTGTTCAATGGCCCTCCTCCTTGACCTGTGAGATTGAATCAGCTGCTTGGGCTCTGAAATTGAATCAGGAGGAGGGACATGGGAAATGCCCTGCGATTTCTGTACGGACATTGCTGTAAGCCCACCGCTGCTGGTGACTCCGATTCACTTGGCCCTCACGGTGTTTCCTCCGCCACCGTCGGTGTATCCGCACTTGCCCAAGATCTCTTCCACTTTGATATCACCTCCCAGGTTTCTTGATTCCTTTCCTCTTCTCCATTTCACTATATAATGTCCGTTTTCATTTTTTTCTTTAGGATATTTTAGGTCATCATGATTCTTCTTCAATTTCCTTTCAAATCCATTCTCCTAGCTTGGCGACTCTTTCGACCTTTAATACTTTTAAAAATCTTGAATATAATCTAGTTCAGCCAGAAAAAAACGTAGCAAGTTGCCAAAAAAATTTGGCAAAGTTTTGAAAAAGCAAAATTCACTCTCGTCCAAATTAATTTTGTAGAATCATGAGAAGGCTATGCTTGGTTCATGAACTACTATAATCTGGGTATACATCAGATTCCAATTCTGATAAACTTGGAAGAATGAGCTGCAAAGAAAAGGAGCATGTATTGAGGGCCTTTGTCTTTGTCAATCTGTCGATGTTTCTAGTGTCTACGGAGCTTTTTTGTGGTAGCTTATAGGGATAAATGTAAAATTTTAGTTATGATTGATGAATTCAGCTAACTCTTTGATATAATCTCATTTTACTTAGTTTGTTGTTTGGAAATAATATTTAGTCAAGTGAATCCTTTCAAAATATAACATCAATTCTCATTATTTTTCCTCTGGCTTGTTAAGGTTCCCGAAGGACTAAGCAAGCATGTTGTGTCATCAAAGAAGGCGCAAGCTAACTGGTAAAGTAAACATCATTTTCTTCAACTCTGATGGTAGAAATATATAAATTAATACCCTCTGACTTATAAGATGCTTTTCACAAAATGTGCAGGTATAGAAAACTAGTAGATGCATGGAAGGAATCAAAACCCCCTCCCAAAAGCTCTGAGGAAGCAGCTAGACTCATTATTCAGACTCTTAAAAGACATCAAAAGGCTGATGTGGAGGTACAAAAAAATGTTTCCCAAAATTTTATAGGGTCATCCAGGAACATATACTAACAGTTTTTCTCCCTTGATATTTAAAGGGATTGTTGGCTTTCTATGATCTTCCTCAACCACATGTCCTTGTCCAAGCAACTTATGAACCCCCTGCTTCCTTGCCAGAAGGGATACTATTTGAATTACACACACTGCCGGTAGGAACATCATTCTTATGTAACATAAAATTAAGAAGCAAGTAGCTGTATTTCAGTTAGTTGACTGTATCAATGAATCTAGGTTGATGCAAAAGCAGTGGCGGATGGTGATACTGTAACAGTTTATGTGAGCACATCGGACCCCAGAGAGTCATCATTTGTCCCCAGTCATGTCCATGCAGCCGCAGTTCAAAGATCAGGAGCTCGTGCTCAAAGAAACTATGCAGAGGCCGATGCTCTCCACCAGCAAATTATTGATTCGGGATATCGGTTGGTGTTGTAGTTTTCTAACGTTAATTGACTATGCTTATAATTTGAAATAAACTTTGAGAAAGTTTCTTGTTTAGGGTGATTAATCTTCAAAACGAGGAAGTCCTTGCACGGAAGTACAGAATTCGACTAAGGTAATCCTCATATATAAATTGATTATTAGAAGACTCAAAGCTGCTGTTGTGGGTGGATAGCTAATGATTAATGTATATACTGAGAGAAGAAAACAGGGGAATTGACGCGCCAGAGGGTAAAATGCCATTTGGGAAAGAAGCTAAAAATGAACTGACAAAAATTGTTCAAGGGAAGTCTTTGAGGGTCCTTGTCTATGGTGAGGATCGTTATGGACGTAGCGTGGGTGATATTTATTGCAATGGTCTTTTTGTACAGGTATCAATTTGCTCCCAATCTAGCTTGCTTAACCTTTGTCAAACTTACAATTATCTAAGTTTTTTTTTGTTCTTTTTGGCTGATTGATAAGGAATTGATGCTAAAGAAGGGATTTGCATGGCATTATGCAGCCTATGACAAGAGAAAGGAATTAGAAACAGTTAGTCACTTGTCCCTTGCCAATTTCTTAAATCATAATTGGGAGTTGTATTGTGTTTTTCCTTATTAGATGTTGTGTCTTATTATAGTGGGAAAAAGAAGCTAGAGCAAAGCGGGTAGGACTATGGGCTTCATCAAATCCAGAAAAGCCATGGGAATGGAGGAAGGACCAACGAGAAGGTAGAGGACAGGGTCCTCTACTACCATGAGAATGAATCGCCATGCCAAGTAGCATCCTTATAATGGCTCAATATGAGTTGAATTATCAACAAATTTCTATGTAACCAAAAGGGCGAAGGATTCTTTTTAGATCTAAAGAAAGAAAACTTGTATTTGTATGGTATAGAGTATTTCAATTGATGAAGGCACGTTGCATATTCAGCCGGCCCTATATCCTCGTAAATTGGCGCAAGTAAGGTGGCAGAGAAACACAGAAAGACGTGGGGAATTAAGATCCTGGATAAGGACCAAGCTATCTTGATGCATAATACATATGAATCATGTTTTGGCCATATATGGTCAGCTCAGGTGGCAGACAAGAATTGGATAAGATGTGAGTAGAAGTGAAAATATTTGAATCCTAATAATATAACAAAAAGATCATTGCGATATTTTTTAGTTGGTGGGTCATAGAGAAGGAAGCAGCGATTGTTTACTGGGCTTTGAGCCTTTGAGTTATCACGTATATGTGAGCGCGCAGTGTGTGCGGGAGCATTGTTTAGCGACTTTTTGCGCTCCTGTTATTCGGTTCAACTCATCAGATATTTAAACACGTTAATTATGTTCTGATCATGACATGATCAAAGCGACACGAACGAGGTGAGTTGCAAATGATGGTGACATGCACTTTTAACTTCGATGCAAGGCTCTGGGCATTCAAAGGAATCCAGGAATAGCATGGTGAGACCGTTGGTTATAAGCAAATCACACCACACCAATTCCCATTTCATTACTCATTAGCGATTAATATACTTATTCTATATACGTATTCGGATGAGTAAATCATGCACCCTGCTGAAAATAACCAGAGAGCCAACATTCAATAAAATGTGTTATTTCATCAAGATTCAAGATTTAATCCTAGCTAGAAGTATACCCACACCCCACTTTATCTTCATCACCTAGCCCTCCCATTTGGATTCCCCCCCCCCCCTCAAAAGTATAATTTCTTTTAGATTTGGAGGGTAAAGTATTTTCCTCTTTCCTTTTTATATTTAAACTTGTGTTCTAGAATCACAGTAGTCTTCATTTGCTCCCCAACAACGACCTTCGGAGTGTCAAGCTAATACACATAACAAGGAGGAATCGGAACGTGTAAAACGAAAACATACATAAGTTTTTCTTATTGGTTCATCAAAATACCAGAATATCGTCATACAAGAGATTCCCGGGCGACCACCGGGATATACCCATCACGCTTCCAAACATAATCGCTCACACGCACACAATCAGGCCGCAGAGATAGACAGATAAAGCTATACTATAAAAGCACACTATATATAACCAGGGCAACGAGAATCGCATTTCCCTTTTCCCTGTATCGTAGGAAGACGTAGTGGAAGAAGCAATTGAGAGCAAAGTCCCGGCCTTTTATGTCTTAGTCGTCATTCATGGCCGGACGGACTTGGTTACAGAGTTAAAGAGCCAGGACTAGTCCCGGCACGGATTTGCCGACGAGGTTGGAGACGGTGCTCTGCCAGAGGGAGTTGGGATGGCCGAAGCGGGTGACGGTGAGGGAAGTGTTCAAGTACTCCCTGACTTGGGTAATTATACCATCGGCGACGGTCCAGGCATGGACCCAGGAGATGGAGCGGGAATGGCCACAGCCCTCGACAACGACGGTGGGGCCGAAGGAGGCGATCGACTGAGGAAGGAAGCGGAATGTGCGGTCAGAGGGTTGACAGGTGAGCAGGCGCATCAAAAACTGATGGGAAGGAGGACCGTGGAACCACCACTCGAGATCGGGGGCCACAATCCCGACCACAGTGTCGGAGTCGCCTGAGTTCAGGGCGTCATACAGAGTCAAAACCAGCTTCTTACTGCTGGAAGCATCGTCTGCGTCGCCTCCTTGAGAGTTGGCCAGTTTTTGAGAGAGAGAGAGAGAGCAAATGCGAGCAAATAGGGAAGGTGAAGGAGGGCGGTATTAATAGGGAAATCCTCTGCATTCACTCACTGAGTCGCAGTCCCTTTTGTGCTGACCGTTTATCATCATGTATTTTCCCGCTTTACTAATGGGGTGACTGGTGACTGGTGACGTGGCCATTTGAGCTTGAGGCACACAGCAACAGCATGCTATGTCCGCAGTCAAACCTGCGGGCACCATTTTCATGTTCTGAGTAGAAAGTAGAAACATTAGTTTAAAAATGAAAACGGCGCACAGTGAAGGCGAGGTGGATTGGAGGGAGGTGAAAAACGGTGGGAGATGGTGAATGTTTTGGCTGTTTGGGTTGGGGACCACCCGGCTATATAAAATCAGGTTCATTTTTTTTTTATTGAGAAAGACAAATAAATAAGGAATCTGTGTTAGGGAATTGAAAAGGACCCACACTTGATATTTATCTTCGTGTGTTGAAGGGGATAAACATCATAATTAGGGCTGAGATATGGTCATTCAAACTACATGACAAGGCCCCCCGATGATCCCACTACTTCGTTGCATCCTAAAAATCTGCTCTGACTCTGACTGCCCCTATATATGCTTGTGTTCATGCGAAGAGGGAAAGAGCGGGTCGTTCATGTGTGTGCACGCGCGCGCGTATGTAAGGAGGGTGTGCGTGATTTACAATGGTAGAAACAAGAGCCCATTGGAAGGCAAAGCATATCATGAAGCAGAAGTAGTACGGATTTGATGGGTTTCCTTCGTGAAAGGGTTTTGGAATATGTGATGGAAATGGAGGAGACATGACATCAGCATGCGTAATAATAACAAGACAGAGTCATGTTGACGAGGGGATATCTATCTGTTCTTTGTTGCCCTAAATTGGTTCGTTTTATATAAAAAAACATTTATAAACACTTCAAATACTTATTCAAACAGGCTTATAATGCAGAGCCACACTTCGCTGTCCCCTCTCTATCTTTTCTGCCATCTTTTTTTTTTTAATAGTCGAACTCGTAACAACATGATTTACTTGAGCAATATCAGTATTAGGAATTCGTTCTTTAAGCTTCAATTAAATGTAAAAATTAAAACATTCACTAAAAAATTTTCTCTCAAGTCATCGCAGACGCAGAGCCCTGAATAATTGAGCCGCCCAAGTCATTGGAGGGATCAAAATTTGTCAGGTTAGCCTGCACAAGCGGCAGTGCTCTGTGTCTTGTACTCGGATAGATGAAGAATGGCTGAAATATGTGTGTCATATAAGCAGTCACTGCCTTTTCTATCATGAGTTCCTTCAATGAAGTTTGGCCATACCCCTTACTGAATTTGCTAATATTGAAAGCATCATACAGATGCCAGGGATGCGCTGTGTGCTGGGTCTAACAAAAGAGAGAAAGAGGTAAGCAATGACAAGTATCCAAATGCTTTCTGGCTCTGCAATTATCTCACCATGTTTTTCTGCTTTACATAATGAAAAGAGGCAAGCAATGAAGATATCAGAATTGCTTACAATAGAGGCGCAATCATGACCTGTTAAGAGGACTCTGATAAAAAAATTCTATGGATCATCCCATGGAGTTTGATCCATGCCAAATTTACATTCCAAGAGGGGAAAAAGCTATAGGGCTTCTCTGTGTATAACAGGTGGAATTGGCGGGCTCATTTCTCCATCTCGACTTCCTTCCAGAGACTCCTCCCTTACCGTAGATAATGGCTTTTCTGGACTATGATATCCCTTTGGCACACCACTTGGAGCAAGAGGTCTGGATATTCCGACCTGGGAAGGAGAAGATCTGATTCCCACAGGAGAACTTGCATCTTCCCGAGGCAAAGGCGAAATTGGTGGTTGGACACTAGTATCATCTCGCTTCCTGCAGAATTTATCTTCTACAACATCATAGGAGTTCCCAGTACGTGCTTCTTGAGCAAGAGAGCACCAGCAGCAGCACAGCCAAAGTGCGCAATCAGAAACTGAGGGTTTACCAAAGCAGAAGTCATAAGCAGGCAAGTTGAATCTCTTTCTCATTTGGATCCTCCAAAATCCACCATACAGTAAACCAAATAAGCACAGAACGATTCCAGCACCTATCATAGCCTGTCTTACATTGTCGTCGTCAATATTAACGGCAGCCAATATAAAAATCCAGAAGGGAGCCATGCAGAATAGAACAAAAGTGGCAATATGGACATACATGTTCCCAAAGCCAAGTCTCTCCATGTTCCACCCAAATACACAGCAAGTACAGAAAAGTGAGAGATATGCTAGAGAAATATCGTCCCAAATGTCCATTATTCCTCCACTCCACTGTGGCCTATTCTCAATTACCAATTGTTCATCTCTTAAAGCAAATGAATATTTTTTTGTGAATGATTTCACCCTCAGCTGCTCTGGGTTAACCTGCGCTTCTTCATCCATCTCAGAATCGTAGTCCTTACCAAGAGGGCTAAGAATGGTATACAGGCCAGCAATTGCAGGAGCAGCAATTGCAAAAGATATGCATATTCCAACTCCTACAGCAGGTCGCTCAGATCTTTTGTACCCCAAGTTTAGACCACAAAGTGCATATTGGGCAAAACAGTTCACATGAAGAAGAATGACCACCACCATCATGTGTGCCCACTCATGGGGCTTATATGTCCCATTTTTGCAGTAAACCTTTCTGAGTCTGGAGATATCGTTCGGTTTCCATCTGCACAGAAGTACAAGGTGATAAAACCTCTTGGGATGCTGATACAAACACATGAGCGTAAATAGTGCATTGAGTATTTGGTTGTTCACTTCAAACCAAGCGTTCCTCTGAGATTTCTTTGGTAGCACGCCATTTAACATTCCAGTCATGACTAAGAAGAGAATGGCCCCTGAAACAGCAACACAGGTAATCCACACAAAAAGGGCCATGTTCATTGGGTCTCTGATCCACTCTTGGCATTTCTTTTTGAGTGAATCCCAGTCAAGTTTTTGAGCAAAAATGCCACTTAATCGTTCTCTAAAGCCATGTGAACCAGAAGAAGGCACAGACTGTGAAATTTGGTCTCTGGCAGAAGCAAGCCTCTTGAATTGGGCAGAGGCTGAACCAAATTTAAGGAACTTTATCCTATTAAGCAGAGCACTCGAGGGGGCATGAATCTTTTTTGGAGTATTTTCACTGCTTATAAGCGTCCTCCTAGATGTGGAGATTTCAATTGAAGTTAAATCCTTCAACTTACTTTCATTAGATTCCTCGATCTGATTTTTAGGGCTCCCATTATCAACTGAAACCATTCTGGTATGAAGTTTTGAGCTTTTCTCCGTCAGAACCAGAAGGTCTAAAACTATGTCATCAAGGATTTGGGTTTGACACAGATCCTGAAAGGGAAAAAAGAACAGCCACAGCTAAGTATTCTAAATCATAACAGAATTCGCAAGAATTCATATGATAGGAAGGACTTTGCCGCAGTATAATAGAAACAAGGCAGATACCCGAGAAAATTAGAAATTCAGACAGAATATGAGCCAGCAAAAATCAAACAAAATTAAACAAATCTTCATCAGTAGAAGATGAACCGGCAAAAATTAAACAAAATATTTGGTCGAAGTTCCCAGTTTCAAGGCTAGGGATTGGAAGGTAACTCAAAGCCCAGAATCTGGATCCTATATTACCGATAGCCACATCTTACAGGTTAGTTTCAAGAAATATAAAGTTGAAAGGAAAAACACCCACAATTTTCAACATCCCCGCAACTACAACGAGACCACTCATAAAAATGAAAACCCAGAACCATAAGTTGAAAATTTTCAAGGCACGAGCTAATAAAAAAGATCTAACGGATTTATGAAGATGCATAAGTTCACATAAAGGAAAAGAAGAAAGTTAAGGACGTACCTATAAACCGAGACAATAATCATCAAGCGGAGGAAGTCATTAAATCCAAAAGTTCTATCTGATGTAGATCTTTTGAAGAACTAGTATAAGAAATTGAATCTAAACTACTTCCCAGGTCCCAAAATAAAAAATTAAGAATTGACCGAAAAAGGAATAGTTCTCTTACAAGTAATCGCAGAGTCAAACCGGACGACCGGCCGGTTGCTGTCCAAACGACAGGTGAGGCTATTGGCTGCCACCTGCCGAGAGATTGCAAGAGGAAAGATCAAAGCATGGGGTTTTTCTTGTAGGAGGGGCAGCGGAAAGTATTAAAATAAATCGCTACATTAATCATTCAATCCGGAAGGACCTTCAACTCATTCATTATTTAACGGTAAATATTAAGTTCATGATTTTAGCGCACAGTAATACGTAATATTTGTTGTAAATAAAGAGCTTAAAAAAAAGAGTGAAGTCCAAAAGCAAACCAGACTAACAAAGATCAGTTTCATGAACTGACATCTGTCGTAGATAAATTGAGAGGGAAAAAAACAGAAAAAATAAACGCGCGGTTGTGGTGACGGTTGTTCGGGAGAAAAGGATATAATGTTATTCCAAAAGGAAATATTGAAAATTTTAAAAAAATACGTTGGAATATAAAAAAAAAAAGGATAAATTAGAATTATGAATTTATAAAATCTTATATCAGTATAATATCAGTACAGTAAAAGAATCTAATATTATGAAATCTCGACGAAAAAACGCCTCTGTTTTTGAGTCATTCATCTTCTTCTCTCTTTCTCTCAATTTGAAATAACAACACCCGTTTTTTTATTAACAATATCATATTTTACATTAATAACTCTATGTTCTTATTTCATAACTTCGTATCTCAAAAACCAACATATTCTCAAAGATAAGTTTGAAATTGAGATATAAAGTTGTGAAACAAGAAAATGGAGTTGTTAATGTAAAATATGGTGTTGTTAATATATATATACAAGTGTAGTTATTGGCTCTGAAACCAAGGTTCTGAAACCCGGACCCGTCACTGAACTAGTCGAGGTATTGGGTCAAGGGTCAGTGAATCATATCGAAGTCAAACTGGAGCTACCCCAGGCCTAGACCGATGAGAAAGTGACAATTTCAGGGTTATTTATATAAATTCTAAATAAAATATTTTTAAAAAAGACGGTCAAACTGGTTGAAACCCGGTGGAACCGGGGTTAACTACCGGACCGGATCGGTTGTCCTGTTTCCAGCTCAAACTGGCCAGTCCAGTCTGGTTTTCAAAACTCTGCCTGAAACTTATTAATTTCAAATTTATTTTTGACATGTGTTGGTTTCTGAGATGTGAAGTTGTGAAATAAGAAAGTGAAATTGTTAATGTTAATGTAAAATATAGTGTTGTTAATATAGAGACAGATATTGTTATTGGCCTCTGAAACTTGTTAATTTCAAACTTATCTTTAGGATGTGTTGGTTTTTTAGATATGAGATTGTGAAATAATAAAGTGAAGTTATAAATGTAAAATATAGTGTTTTTTTAATATAGAGGCAATTTTGTTATTGGCCCGTGAAACTTGTTAATTTCAAATTTATTTTTGAGATATGTTGATTTTTGAGATATAAAGTTGTGAAAGTAAAAAGTGAAGTTTACAATATAGAATATGATGTTGTTAATACTGAGATAAGTGTTGTTATTGATCCATGAAACTTATAAATTTCAAACTTATCCCTACCATATATTAATTTTTGAGATACATGAAAAAAAAAACGGAGTTGTTAATGTAAATTACATTGTTTATAGTAAAAAGATAAATGCTATTATTCCTAACCAACAGAGATGGAAAAAAGATGAAGGACTGGTAAAGGAGATGGAAAAAAAGATGAAGGACTGGGATGAGCGTTTCTTCATAAGATATCATATTTCTCACTCATTGTACTGACACTCTGACATAGGATTTTGTAGATTCAAATGTCTGATTTATCCTTTTCTATATTACACCGTATTTTTCTGAAATTTTCCCGAAAGAAAACTCGTTGAAATTTTCGCTTTGGAAGAAGCCAAGAATTCTAAAGCTCATAATGCCATGTGGGAGCATAGAATGTGAAAGACAGCGATAAAGCAAATGTTGTCTGGAAGGGGTTGGAAAGTGACAGCCATAAAGCTAAGGAAAGAAGGAAATGAAAGAGTGTTTTGATAAAGGAGGGAGAATAAACAAGAGACCTGAAGATCTTGCAAGTGGATCTCAGATTCGAGAAGGTTTTCAGTTGGAAGAAAGAGTGGATGAGCGACGGCGACAACAGTGTAGCCGCCGGAGTTATTGGGTCTCAGCCTCATGCCACGCTTCATGCTTCCAACCTAAACACCGGTGAGCTGCATAGTTGGGAGCTGTCCAAAAATCTGGAGGCTGGAGCTCAGCTTTCTCCAACCCCGTGCAAAGCGTGTTCAAGTAAAGAGAGGAAAAAGGGAATTGTCTCATCTCTATTTAAGTGGGAGAGAGAAGAAAATGGAATAGAAAAGTAACAAAACGCAATAGATAAAATTCAGAGGGAGAAAAAATAAGGAAGGAAGGGAAAGGACATTCAAAAAAAAAAGTTAGGAAAAAATTCCATATATGATACTTTGTAAAGTATGGGCATGCATTCGCAAATATTATTTTTATACTTAAAATATGATTTTTTTATCCATTTTAATTAAATTATACAATTATTTTAATTATTACAGGTATGAGCCGGATTGATGACAATCTAACTCACTAACTTTTGAATTACTACGTGCCTGTTTGGGAATCCGGTGAAAAAGTGGCTTTTTTTTAATGGAGCTTTTACAGAAGCCCGTTTGAAAAAAATTCAGATTGTAAATATGATTTGTGTTTGGATTGGCGGTGGGAGAAGTGGCTTTTTTCAAAATAAAACATGTTTGGATTAGCTTTTGAAAAGCCCATTTGGATGAAAAATGACTGAAAAGGGCATGAGCATTGTTGAATACTACATATATATATATATTGTTTGTGTACATATTGTTATAATTGATATTAAAAAATGTAAATAAAATTTTTAAAAATGAAAAAAGTTTAATAATTATTGAAAAACAAGAAAAATATATTAAAACACTTAATTAAAAAAAGATAAATATATATTTCAATCAGAATGTGATACATGAATTGGATCAGAATGTGATATATTTCAATTCTATAATTTTGATTAAATTATAATTTAGTGTATTTATTTTAATAATTAATTGAAATATTAATTTATATATTAGATCAAAATGTGTCCCATGGAAACTTTCTAACAAAGCAAAAATATCAATTCTATGGGTCCCACTTAATGAGAATTGATAAAAAGCTCTTTCAAAAAGCTACAAGTTTGAGCTTGTAAAAAAAAGAGCTTCTACGTATAAAACTCATTACTCCTCAATGACTTGCCAAACACTTGTTTTAAATGCAAATAAGTTTTTACATATTTAATGAGCTTTTTTAGAGAGTAAATGAGTTCCCAAACAGGCTCTACGTCGACAAGTTTAATGTAGGGTCTGGTTTTTTGAACTTTAGTGCGAAGTTGTCAAGTCGTTTTCCTCATCCAGAATAAAGGAAAACATATCATGATATCGATGGAAGAATAAAATCATATAACCTTGTTTTGTTAATATTGATGGTGCAGATTTTGAATTCAAGCAGATAACTTGAATCAATCCCAAATCGATTACATAAGTAAATATGTGAGAGGACCAACTGGACAGACTAGTACGATGCAATTCAAATAATCAAACTTGAATTCAAATCAACATAATGCATTAATGCTAAGATGTAAATCAGGTCAGATCATCTTCCTCGAGTTCTTTGGCTTTTAGTTTTTCCTTCCCCGTCAGAAGAAGCGTCGTCTTCCATGAATCCTGCACACCGCCATGCAAACAGGTAAACATTGATGTGGGATGGTAGAACAGATTATAAAATGCAAGTGAAATGACCAGAACCAACGAAGCCATAGGCTTGCGTCAATAACAACTCAACAAATAATCCAGATCACAAAAGCACAACTCAAGGACAACAGTAAAGCATTATATCCGGCCGCACTAGCAATAACTAATCAGTAAGTGAAAATTCAACAAATACTTGAACAGTCATCGAACTTATTATCAATTCATCATAAAAGAATTAGTAAAATCCAATAATTCAATAATGCAATATTGGGCTGTTTTGGCAAGAGTTTTGGAAAAAGTTCCAACTGGATGCCTCGTTCACATTAAGCGCATGGTAATGAAAGCATTTCTACTTTCATTCTTTTGAAGTGGTTAGTGTTAAAAAAACATGAAGATTCAGCTTTGATAAATTTTATATTTCCATTACAATTTATTCCGGTTTTTAAATTTTGTAAAATACCAAGGGGGTCATGCTATCAAATTCCTTGACAACGTCGGTGAACTTTCCAACATCTTCTTCATCAATTGCGGCAGCAATATCCTGACCAAAGAAAGAAGCTAACGTCAGAACGGCATCCTAACAATGATGCAAGTAATAAATCATTCAATGCCAAAAAAAAAAAAAAAACTAAAGAGAACAGTAGTAAAATACGAAACAGTCATTATAATATTCAATAAGGCATAGAAAAGCATCCATATTATAATCCAACATACTTTATCAGCAAAATTTGACAAGAGGACTATGCCAAAAACTACACTTACCGCCAAAAGTCTGTATTCACGTGTTCCTGTAAATGTTGGGTCTAATTCCTGCAAAAATACAAAAAAAAAAAACATCCAAATAATTGAGTAACTAATTAGGTATTCAGTTTCAGATATCAAAGTTTAAATATCATACCTGATATCGCTCTAAGGCATTGGTAATAGCAACAACATCCCCTTTACATAGTTGACAGATTCCTGCATTAAGGAGATGTCCCTTAGCTCCATACTTCAACAAATTGTTGTTGACAGAGTGGCGGGCAACTTCTTCATAAATATCAATTGCCTTCTGGTATCTGGAGATTTATCATATAGTAGAAAAGGTAAATACTCAATTTCACGTTGAAAAAGGCCTAGGATATGGTTACCTTCAGACAGATTTTTTTTAAGGCTATATTTACTTTAACAAAACTTGGCCAAACTCAAATACTCAACACTAAACAGTATATTACAGGCATCACTTGAATCAATGATTTTTCCCCTTTGTTTTCATGAAAGGTTTTCAAAACAAATGAAACAACGTGAAACCTACAAAAAGTAAAATCTGCAGAACGCACTTGAAAATAGTATGCATCCATACCGAACTTTTAACAAGCAATGAGAAGTTACAGATTGTTGCTAACATATGTATGCTTATTAGCAGGTCACAAAACTCAAGAGTCTATGGGAAAAAATGCTAGAGTTCGGTTGGGGCTATATTTCAAACTGATGAATCCCCAAAATAAAACAACCTAAAGTTTTTTCATTGGACAATAATTGTGGGAGGGTAACAGTACACAAGAAAAAGAGATGGTGCAAAGGAAGGCCAAAAAGAAATACTTAAATTATAATGCCAGAAGAGTAAAAATGAGGCTACAAACATTGACCTTAAAAAGAGAAAACCCAGTTGACGCATTCCAACTGGGGCATTCACAGTACAAAAGGGATTAAAGTTAATTAAACTATTAAAGTACAAAATCTTACTATTCTAGCTGAGCAGCGTATTGAGCAACTTTTTGTTTGCACTGGTTTGCAGTGGTTGTCACTTCCTCATTTTGGAAAAATTCAGCTGCTTTTTCATAGTACACAATAGCCTGCTCAATATTCTGTTCTGACTCATACAACTCAGCAATTTCCTATGAGTGCAAATTAGTAAACCCAGTTATCAAGTATTCATGCTGATTCTAACAACCTCATTAGATGCAACAAGTTATGAGTGCTAAGAAATTAAATTCAATGATCGTGCATTCATACTGAAATAAAAACTAAAATCTGACACAGCAGTGATGTATACCTTAAAATACCTCGCAGCCATATTGAGTCTTCCAATTTCACAGAAAAGATTTACAGCTTGGTCCAGACAAGATACAGCTTCTGCAATATTTGGGGAAAAGACAAGAAACTCAGCATTAGAATGGTATCTTTTAGTAAATAAATGCTAGTGATGTCATGTTATTACATGCTTCCCCATGTTATAAAAACCCAAGTAGTTTAGATGTTTCCTTTCCAGTTATTCAATTTAAAAATATATCATATTACATATTTTACAACAAAGTAACAAACTATTAACTCTATAAACATGTCAAGCTTCTGTTGAAAAACTTCATTTAAAACACATAAGAACTGCACCAGAATTTCTTCCAAGAAATTATAACATATAGCAACCATAGATGAAAGATATGCTGGACAGAGTTCAGCTGTAACCTGTAAGCATATGAACTGAAATTTAATTCAATATCTGTGCATCACAAATCTAAATCAAAATTCCGAACCCAGACTTAGAGTTCTATCCAGTGTATATATGAAGCCAAAAATCATATTATTGTAACATTTGAAAAGCCAAAAAACAAGGCAACAGAAAATTTGCAAACATTATTTAACCATGCACAAAGGCTGCAATTCTTTCATATGCTTTGCAAATAAGATCATACAGAGACTCAGAGGGATACAAATTTAAAGGAAACGGCTTTGGTGCATGGATTCGGAGCACCGTCTCAGACAGAAATCACAAATCTGTAAATTACTGTGGTCTACATAAAGCCTAGAAGCCCACGAGATTATGGATTTACGTCATCAAAATGCATACCATTTACATTAGTCTTTTTATAGCAATGTGCAGCATCAACATGAGCTTGGGCAGATTCATGCTTGCTTTCCAACTACAAGCAAAAAGTAGTGTTGCTGTTATGGGTTTAGAGAAGAATAATGTATGAAACAGAAGTACAGCCGGATAGGCCATTCTCCAAAAATCTAATTTAATTAATCACCTTCAAATGACAACTTGAAAGCTTGAGGTAAGTTGATCCTGCTTTATCCCCTGAAGACCATACTAACACGATCAAGAAGACAACATACAGAAAAATTCATTGACTTATAATTCATAACGTGGACAAAATAAGTAAATCAATCATCAAAGTTAAGGTGATATATGTCATGCAGTGAGCATTAAGTTAGCAACCACAGTCACAAGCAGGACTGTTCGATATCCATACAGTCTTAACTGTTAGTACTGGTAGTTGCATTTAAATAAGAAGAAATTATCACAAAAAGACAACCGCGTCTTTCATTGGATAATCACCCCAAAATCAGCAACTTTAATAGATTTCGCGCGCTCGCGCAAATTTAACAGCACGGAGGGCAACATTTTGAAACAGCCAACGGCTCTATCGAATTAACATATCACGGGGTAAGTCCTGGGAGATCGACATTGCGTCCAAGCCTTTGGTGCAAACGGATGTAATTTAATCCATAGAACCTGCCATCTAATCTACAGCAACAATGAGGGGGAAAGGAAGGAGTGTCTGATAACAAACCAAAGAGATGAAAGATAGACCATACGAGATAAGGAAATAAAAAATTACGCGTTCAGTTTACATTGTGTCAGTGAATAAAAGGAGGAGGGGGTGAAATAAGACTAGAGGAAGCAGAAATGACATGATTTAGCGAGCTTGTAGGAATTGGCGGCTTTATCAAAGAGATCGGCAGCATCCTCGTATTTGAAGCCGAACAATCCCCAACCGCTAAGCTTCTTTTCTGCTTTGTTCTCGAATTCCTCAGCCCTTGTTAACTGGTCCGCCATAGCTGTCTGTTCTCAAAAAGCAATCAATTCCATTTATTTCTCAGTTCCCGGCGAACGGAGGTTTCAACCGGGATATCATAAATCAATGTCATTCCTTGTCAAAGGGGGGGCGGCTGTCGAGTGCAGAACCCTTTTTAGGAAAAATTGAATCTTCCGCCACAAAAATTCTTGACAAATGCCTTCCTGAGCTGAATTCTCTATTTCTAAAGATAGATCGGCCCGTCCAACCGGAGAAAGGATAGGTGGTCGGTTCTTGCTTTCTTTGCGATATAGCCCTCTCTGAATTTTTTTTTTTTTTTAAAAACGTTTTGATAATCCCATCTTTTACGTGCCTCTCTTGATTAAACAACTACAAGTGCGCGGACTGTTTAGCAATAATCTAGTATAAGCGTCTGTCTGGGAACACATTTAACAACCAAAAAAAAGTCTATTTGTAATGAAAAAGTTTATTTCGCTTAAACATATATGTTTAGAAATGCATCAAAAAGTAATGGGCTTTATCAATGAAAAGAGCTTTTTTTAAGAAGCTCCATTAGCCAGTTTTTGCCCACAACTTCTCATCACTTCTGACTAGGAGTAGGGGTAGATGATCCAATTCATGCATCACTTTCTGATTGAAATATATATTTATCCTTTTTTAATTAAGTGTTTTAGTGTATTTTTCTTGCTTTTCAATAATTATTAAACTTTTTCCATTTTTAAAAATTTTATTCACATTTTTTAACATCAATTATAATAATATGTACACAAACAAAATATATGCAGTATTCAACAATGTTCATGCCTTTTTCAGTCATTTTTTATCCAAACGAACTTTTCAAAAGCTAATCCAAACAGGTTTACTTTAAAAAAAAGTCATTTCTCCCACCGTCAATCCAAACACAAATCACATTTACAATATGACTTTTTTTTCAAACGGGCTTCTGCAAAAGCCCCATTAAAAAAAAGTCACTTTTTTCACCGGATTCCCAAACACACACTAAGTAAATGTGTTAGGGTATAGTATTTTTCTCGGTGCTTCCCATGTCAACACTCTAATATATATATTATCTTAAACTACTTTTTGTATAATCTTATGCTTCACAATTTAGTATATATTTGGATTAATGAGAGAAGCTATTTTTCCAACGTGATTTACAGTATATAAGATAAATTTATCATATGAGTTTTATCTCGACTTACGTGAATGAGTTTTTCCACCGCCAACTCAAGCATACCATTAGATAATTTAGAGTGTTATATACACCTAAAAAATATTTCATAGTGTTGAACGCACTAAAAAAATACTTTAAAAAATTAAGAATCTAGATGCACCACAAAATAATTTGGAGCACTGAATACATCTGAAAAATACTTTTGGTTTGAGGGGGAGGGGACAGATGAAAGGGTATGTTACCTTGTTTGGTTTATTAGAAAAGAGGGGAAAAGATCCTTAACATAAAATAAAGGGAGGGAAAAGAATTTAACACAAAATTTTAACTTCCCTTCCTCAAAATTTAAACCAAATGAAGAAAAAAAAACCACTAAAACCAAACAGACCCTAAGGGTCTAAGTATATGTCCCTTAACCCTAACGTAAATTATATATTTGTCATATTTATTATTATAAATAAAATTGTATATTTTCGTCAAAAAACTTAACATTACAAATTTCCAAACCAACCACGTGGTTGGTCAAAATATTTGGAGAATCGTCGCCCAAAATAATATTGGGAAAATCCTACCCTTGAAAATGACATATCCCTAGAGCAAAAAAATGGACAGAAAGTGACATGGCCCATATCCATGGTGCCGATGTCACTGCGTTTATCCTCTTTTCTTTTTTTACTAACAAAAAATAGGTGAGTTAGATTTTATGCTCGCCAGAGCAGAGCAGAGCAGAGCAGAGCATGCTTCGCTCGCCAGCCCCCCAACCTGCATTTTCCTTCTTTTTTGGCCAATTTTTCAAGATTTCCGAAATTCTCAAAAAAAAAAAAAACACACACATACACACACACACACATATATATATATATGAGTCATCAAATTTATCTTCCTAACTTCAATCATTTTCTAACAAAAAGTTAAAAAAAGAATCAATAACTCAAGAGATAAAATAATCAAATTTACTAAAATTTACAAAACTAAACATTTTATAGAACTGTAACCTTTCCTTCTGCATCCCTTGATTATGATTTCTATAAAACTATAACTTTTTTCTTTGATTAAAAAATAATGCTATAATTTTTTTATATACAAGATTGAAAAGGATACACTGCATTTGTCAGAGTATCAATGCATAGTTCAATGAACATACAGAAATAGTACAATATTCTATATTACATTACAAAATAACCCACAAGGTTTGTACATATTCAACTATATAGAAAAATTAATAGATAACCAACAACAAATATCGAGGTCAGCACAGGTCCTTCTGTTGCTGATATATGATGTTTTGCCCTCTTAGCCATTTCTTCTAGCTGAGTAACTTTTTTATTTATGGAAAGAGTGAGATTCATACGAATCTAGTAATAACAGAATATCAATCATATAAAATGTAAAAAGTAAACATGTCATGCAGCATTTATCATGATGCAGCAATCAAAATGCCAACATCTATCTGACAATGCTCAGGAACTAAATAATGATTTTGTCCGGATCAAAATGATTATCAGTTCCTAATCTACACAAATCATAACTCGTACATAGGAATTCACATATGTAATGTGATCACATAATAACTTGGTGCATGCCTATACCTGTTCGTACATATCACATCTTGGAGTAGGTCTATACCCATCCGTACATATCAAGCCACTTAATTGGGTCCACCTGGCCACATGGTACCCCAAAGGTTCCATAGGGTGGTTTAACTCATCACCCACACCCATAGAGTATCAATGCCGCAAGCAATACATTGAACAGATCATGAAAAACAATGCATATTAACATTCACATAGAATATGAGAGATAGAGTTACTACCTGGACTCCTTTCAATCGCCTAGTTTTTATCGATCCTTTAACCTTTCGTCTGGCTCAGGCAAATACCAAATTCTTAAAATCCCCAAAGTAATTGTAAATGAGTTATTACTCATTCATACTTTATTCTAAAAGTTACAAGTTGGTTATCTTAACCCAAATTGCATATTTACCAAAATACCTCTAGGGAACCCGGTATAATTCCCTTTTTTATCCAGTACTTTTGTACTTTTCCAAAAATTATGATCCAGACTAATCATACATAGTTTTGCGTGTAGAATCCATTTTTGAACTCAAATTAAACAAATTCCAGCCCCAATTACAAATTTGCCCTTGACAGCCTTAACTTGAGGGTTTTAGGGGCAAAATCGACATTTCACATTCCGGAGTTTTTTACACTTCACAATCTATATGAACCCTATACAATTTTCCCTTCTAAACTCAATGGAATCATTAAAAACACCGAAATCTAGTCCAAACACTTCCAAACGGCTGCTGGACAAAATTCCATAAAAATTTAGAAAAATGGAATTTTCTTGATTTCAATAAACCAAAAACACATTCTTTTCACTTCTAATCACTTGTTTAACCTTCTAATCTCAAGTTTAAAATAATCAATAGAAATTTGGGCAGCATTTCCCCTTAGAAATTAGGCATCACAAATTTACAAAAAATCACCACAAATGTCTAGATTTCTAGCCAGAGCACAGTCATATAACTCAATATTGAGCAAGATTACTAGAGTTTTCACAACTTACCACATTCTTCTTCCTCTTCTCTTTATGACCGAAACTTTCCTCCTTTCCTCCTTAATTTTCACTTGTTTAATAGCTAATCCAAGAGAATAGGGAGATTAATAAGAGATTTCTTGAACTATAACATAAGATTGAGCAGAGATTTCGATATACCTACATAGTTCTTGCTTCTCAGGCTCTTCTTCTTCTTCTTTTCCTTGGTTTCTCTCTTTTCTCCATTCCCTTTTCTTTGGCCGACTTGGCCATTTAATATAGAGAACATGAGAGTTCTCTAAAAATACTTAGGTGTCCCCTTAAGAAATTATATTTTATTCAAATTTAGTCATATGCCTTATTAAATATATATTTTATTACATGATATTTCTATAATTCCACAAGATGCTTTCATTTCCTCATTCCATCTGTACATTCCCTCCTATTATATAGAAAAGTGCCAGATTTATTTATTTGGCCAAAATGATCATTTTGCCCTTACAATTTTTCTCATTTTCGCAATACTTGAGAAAATTTACAGAATTGTCATGAAACTTTAAAAATTTATATCTAATTGTATAGATGTCCAATTGAAGTGGTTCCAAAAGCTATGTGACCCTTATTAAGTATAGTTTTAGGGGAAAATATAAAATTTAGCTAATTAGAAGTTTACCCTTTCCAGAATTATTATTTTTGAAGTTTACCCCTGAAAAACGTTAAATTCGCTGGGCAAATTTCAAAAATTCATATCTCCTTGTATACAACTCCAAAAATTCCATATTACCTATCAAATTAAAGCTTATCCTGTCTACTTTCATTTTGGAAAGTTTTGTAATTTTTTTGAGGTCATTTACTAATTTAAAAGTGTCACACAATCTGACTGCCTTATCAAGAAATACATCAATTATCTTGTATAACAACTATTTTGTTATGTGTGACCTTATTGGCTTTATTTTTCCACTATTCATGCTCTTTTATCATGAAATACTATAATAGTTACATGATACTTAGTGATCAAAATTTGGGACATTACACGCATCGTCATGAAAAGGTTCCAAAATTTGTGTCATTTCATCATTCAGCACAATAGATAGATTGGCAGAGGGGGCAGAGGCGCCTGCTACAGTGAAGAGGGCGACGTGGTCAGGATCCTCAGTACTTGAGATACATAACGATTATTAAGTAAAATCCGTCACTTAATAAAAGTCTAATCAAATAAATAACCATGGTAATTAGTAACTGTCATATCTTGTCTGACAAAAATGACGGTTGTTAAGCAAAAACCGTCATGAACAATAAATGCCATGATGGTTTGAAAATTTCCCCCTTCCGCAGGTTAATGATAATACTTTAACACAGCCTTCATCTCCTTCCTCCAATAATGAGAATGTGAATGAGGATAAGGATGAGGAGGATGAATAGGACAATGAGGACACCGGTCACTACTACTGCCATCCTTATCATCTTGTTTATTCTTCTCTTCCTCATCCTTATCTTCGTTCTCATCATTGGAAGAGGGAGATAGAGTTAAAAATTAATAGTTAATAGCTATTAATTAAGAATAATAAAGTATTTTTTTCAACATACTTAACGGTTCTAAGTTAATACTATGGTTAATTATGAAATTAACAGTAGCTACCAATAAATTTAAAAAAATTTCAAATATATAACGATTATTAAGAATTAACCGTCGTCATATATTCTTCATTCTTCGATGATCAGCACGAGAACTAAACACCATTTCATTACCCACCACTACGTAGACTACTTCTCTTGAACTTTCAATGTGTCTAATAATGGTTTGAACCCATCACTTCTAATCTATATAAACTCCAAACTTCCTTATATTTATCATCATTCTATGTCATTTCAATCGCCAAGATGAAACGCCATGTTAAATGTAACAACATTATTAAATTACCTCAAAATTCACCATTCCGTTAAAAACATTAATTAATATTACATAAAAAAATATATTAAAGGGCTTCGTTCACAATTCAAATCCCAATATGCAGTGGAGTATTCAACATATGCAACGAATGCCCAAAAAAGCCCTTAAGTTTGACAATATATATTATACTCATGTAACTAAATGAGACATATAAATTGATATCAAATCAAGCTTTGTGCGCCTCCCCCTTGGTAGCACCGTTTTAACAAGTATGAAAGAAATGATTACAAGATAGTTAAGTGGGAAAAATATAAATAATATGAAGTATAATCTTCCAAAAATATTAATATTTCAAGAGAACAATTTAATATGTATAGAACTCCCTCAACCATCCTTATAACCTCTTTAACCGATGACAGAACCCATAGGCTACAACATATAATAGGTTTAGCCTCTTTAACAAGACTGTACTAAGCTCTCCAAATAAGATGTAGCCTAACCAAAGGCTACATAACTCATATGAGACCATAGGTTCCCTTTCTATCGAACATGGAAAGGTGTCACATGTCCCTTGAGTTGACCCTTAACCCGGCCAAAGGAAGAGGTGATACCAAGGGCCCTGAGAATGTCAAAGTTATCAACTGTGCGCACAATGACGGCTATACCACGAGGTATAAAAGAATTAAACCTCCTCTAATCACAACTCACCACATTCAACTTCTTAATATCACAAATATCAATAATTTATTCTTATATATTCCATAATCAATGCTATACATCATCAATCATTCAAAACCATTCAGGCTTGTTTACTAAAAACATAATTCATACTATCATTGTACATTTTTCATATATAAAATATTATAACATATTTATAGCAATTAAAAATACCAATGTATATTTATAATCACCTCAACAAGCATACAAGATAAATTGAAAAATGATTACCTCGAGTTCTTGACAACTAAACTTGAGAGAATTTAAGTTCAACAAACCAAATTCACTCTGTAATAAATATATAATTGTTAATAAAATTAATAATAATTGCTAACTAATATATAATAATCCCCATAAGTAGCTCACTTTAATTTTCATAAAAAAATAACAATAATTTATCTATTCCTTAAATAAAAATTTCTTAACTCTATTTCACTCAATAAGATCTTTAACAATAGTAATTCTCTAATCACCTTAACTTCAAGGGTCATAAAATTATCAATATCAATATCCTAGATTAATTAAATCTCTTTTCTAACTCATATGAACATAACTTAATTATTAAATAATATTGAAATCTCCACATAATTAAAATCATATCATACTCTAATTTCTAATATCAAATTATAATTTATAACTTCATATAACACAAAATCTACAAAACTAAACCGATTAGAATTACAATAATACCTCTAATAACCCAAACAAATTATCTAATCTAAATTTAATCGGTTAAAAAGTCTAATATAAAATTATTTATAGATTGGTTATATAAAAAAAATCATTATAAAATATTATACCAACTAAATAACAAAAATAACCTAATTAAAATTAATTATTGATCATCCTCTACATTTATACACTACTACAGAAAACACTTTTAACGTCTCTTTTTTAACCTTTTTAACGTCTAAAAATATAGGGTCGCATATACCAGGGACGTAAATAAGTCAGGATACGGCGTCCTTTAAAAAAAGGACGTCTAAATTTTTTTTTAAAAAAAAACTTTAGACGTCCCTTTTAAATTCGTTTATATTTTTCACTGCCTAACAATTATAATCTACAGAAATAAGATCGAACAGTTTTTCATAAACCAAAATGTCCTTACAGATTAATATAGGTGAAGGATGATAAATCAAAATGAATCTACAATGAAGATAAATCTAAATCTTAACATAACAAAATACATATACAATAATCTCAGTTCAAAACTTAGCCTATAAAAAGGAAAAGTAATTATCCATACCTTTTAGCCATAGTAGGAGAGGGAGGGAAGAGGAACCAACAGCATCAAAGATCGAGGAAGAACAATGGCGACGAGCTTCAACAATGGAGAGGAAGATGGTAGATGGTGGTGGTGGAGATAGAGGAGGACGACTTTCAAAAAAAGAACAACGATAATAAAAGGGAGTGAGAGAGAGAGTTATGGTGGAAAATGAGCTTCAAGAGAGTGGTGGAAGATTCAGCTTCGAGAGAAAATGAGAGTTTTGAAATTTGAATCGAGGAAGCTAGTTTGCAGAGGTAGAGATAACCTTAAAAAGAGTGATGTCAGTATTAATTTGACTGATTTACGTTACCTTTAGATCTCCCTTTTTGAATTTGGGACGTCTAAAGTAAAAAAAAATTGACTTTAGACGTCCCTTTTAAAAAAATGGACGTCTAAAGTATAAAAAAATAAAAAATAAATAATTTTTTTTTACTTTAAGCGTCTCTTTTTAAAAAAGGGACGTCTAAAGTTATTTAATTCTTACCCACAATTACAAAAATGTCACCGTCTTTATTTTTTACTTCCCTTTTTTTAAAAAGGGACGTCTTTTAAGGACGTAAAATCTACATTTTATAGTAGTGCTATAGTCTTATATTGACAAAACTCAATTTTACCCAAAATTCTAATCTTAAAATTTTCACTAATCAGCACAAAATTACTATCATCATAAAGAGAAAATTTAGAACATTTGTCATGAAGAAAATTTTGTGATTAGAAAAGAATCTGAGTATCTTATTGATTCCCGAAAAATCGAAAAATACTCCTATCAATGTCTTCACCCTCCACGTCTCTCCACCACACTTCACACAGTAAAGTGGGTATGAAGGTGGTATTTATAATGCCCATTCCTCCTGCATTTGGTGACTAATGACACCAAATTTTTTTTAAAAGGGGGGTTGGCATCGAAAGTCAACCCCTAAATGTCAATATTGGTGGCGTCACAATGACACCACCCCTTTTTTTAATTATTATTATTATTATTATTATTATATATTCTTCTTTTTAAAAAAATATTCTTTTTTTACATATTTTAACCAGATCCTTGTTTTTTTTAGCCCCAAAAATTACTTACTAAATTCATTTTTTATAAATAATATTCTTTAAATTATAATTATATCCTAGAAATAAAAAATAAGGATGTCACATTAAAGACTTGTTAGAAAATCCACGGCATCATCATCATCCTCCACCTCCTCCCCCTTCTCTACAACCTCTACTACCTCTTTCTCCCCCTCCTCCTCCTCCACAACCTCCGTCTCCGCCTCAAGTAGAGGCAATAATGCAGCATGCAGAACACATTGACCGTGCAGTGAAGAGGCTAGCCATATATTTTTTTGAGTATGAGCAAGATGGTCATTCTCATTATTGATGAGTATGGGACTTGCCATTATAATCCTAACATACTCCCAAATGAATTAGGCCATTCCTTTAGTGACAAGTAAATTCACAGGAAACCTCAGATAATCTATCAAGCAACTAATTATTAGATGGTGATTTTTGTATAAAATATACAAATGTAATTATTTGGGCATTAACTGCCCAAATTTTTTTAAAAAAAGAATAATAACATACCTCACGGTTATTAACTAATAACTGTGATATATGAATATGTTAAAATAATAATATAATTCATGGTTATTAACAAATAACCGTAATAAATATAAGTAAATAAATAAATAACAGTTTTATCAATACAACCGTTATATAAAGTTTTAAGCATGACAACCCAAAAAGCCTACCATTTCTCTTTTATTCAAGCATCTAAAATAGAACACACTTGACACTTAGTCTGTTCGAACGAAACCCTCCAATATCGTAACCCTAATACTCCTGTTGTCTTTTCCAGTCGTTTTCAGTCAAGCCCCACCATAAAAAGCTTTCATATTACTTCTCAGTAACAACCGCGCTAGTTAATACCTTCACACTTGTCTCAGCGACTGTTGAGCGAGTTGCTTTCGCTTGCCTCAACTAGCGTTTTTCTCATTTGTGAGCCCTAACTAGATTGCATTTCTTTAGTGTTTTTTTCTCCTTATTCGATTGAGGTGTCTTTGTGAAGTCACGAGGCGATAAAGCATTCAAGGTGGCATGAACTTGCTTTTATGAAGTTATGTTTTTTTGTTGCAAAAACTATTATTGCTCTAATCGAAGATTCATTTCCTACTATAGGAAGTTGTCAACTCATTACTTTGACTAAAAGTTCCTACTTTATTGATATTTTTTGAATTAACTTTTGGAGATATGATCCCTATACATCTCCTTTTTCGAAGTATCCATATATCCTGAAGTTACTTCAACAATAGGTTTGATGAATAAACTAGTTTAGGTGTAGCGATGAGGTCATATATGAGCAAGCTCTATGAATAAATTAGTTCAAATGTACTGAGAGTTATGCACGAACAAGCTCTGTGAATAAACTAGTTCGGGTGATATATTGAATTTATTGTTGTAAAGTTATTTTTTTGGACATCCCATTATTGCTCTGACTGAATGTTCGTTTTCTATCTTTTTATTAAGCATGTGGCACCAAATTAAACACTATAAAATTCAACATTGTGATTAGTCTTAGACTCTTCAATGTGAGAGTCTCAGAGCTATAGTAGTCTCGTCTATATATATATAATAGAGTATTATAAATGTTCACGGTTCTTATTTATAAACCGTTATTTATATACTTAATACATAATGGTTTTCTATGTGAAATCGTTATTAAATTTTATTAAAAGACAGTTCTTATATATAAATCGTTATGTATGTTACTTAATAAATAATGATTGTAAAATGATATCGTTATGTATCACGCAAGCATTACCATATATTATAACGGTTGTTTACGTGTGCTCGTTAATTATTATCATAGCAATAAGAAGATTATGGTCTTACCAAGCCTCAGTACATAAGGGTGTTATATTATAACTGTTATAATAAGAACGGAATAATTAACAATTTGGAACCATAATATATTTACACCGAGCTTCTTATAGCTTTTGCATATATAACGGTTCTGAACCGTTATATATGACAGTTAATAACTATCATGTATTACAATTTATGTAGTAGTGATAACCAACAAGCTATTGGTTGGGGTGGTAAATGACCTCATTCCGTAAGGAGGAAAACACAAATTCGAATACCGTACCGAAAAACACAATTATTGAGAGAGACAAAACCCTTTACGTTCTAAGTATAGACCATAACATTTGATTCAAATGTTTGATTATTTTCTCAAATATTGGAACTGAATAAATATTATAAAATCTAAATAATATTTAAATATATACTAATTAAATCCTAATCCAACCGCGGATGAGAACAAACCATCACTATTTATAAATCACAATCACAAATAGATACATTGAATATGTGGTGAATGAGTAATTATGCTTAATATAAAATATATTTAAGGAGTTTATCTTGATTCTAAATATAAGATTAAATTTTTATATTTGTCAATATTTTTCTAATTTACCCTCATTGATGCTCCTTCAACAATAATCAAAGATGAGTGGGAATGAGGGAATTAAGAAAGATGATTAAGGTGTTTTAGAAAATATATTTTATATTAATTAACACAACTAATTTTTTTAATTTAATTAAATTAGGTAAATATATCTTATATTAAAGACATAAAAGAATAATAAATTAATAAAATGGATCTAAAATTTGGAAAGTCATCTACATCAATCAAAGCAGCAGGTTTCAAACATGGGAATCGAGATGATTATTTATTTTTATTTTTTTGCCAGCGAGACGATTCTTTATGAATCATTCACAAATTTATAATAAAAATCAAATGTATATATCCACCAATACTACATTAAGCAACCTAAGAAATTAACAAGATATTTTTAAACTGCTGAAAAAAGGGCTTTTCAACAATGGAGTTGATTAATTAAACAAGTTAAGAATGGAATTGTGACATATGATCTGACTTTATCGTTCCTAAATAATTAAATGGATTAGTAAAAGTAATATGTATTGTGCCATAATTTATAACTTCCAATTTACCCCACAAATCCCAACAATTCATAACCTTTGGAATCTCTAAGATCCTTTTTTTATTCTTTCCAACGGAATCCCTAAGATCAAGTAAATGGGGGAGAGAAAAAAATAAATCTGATTAAATGGATAAGGATATTGAATATTGAGAATTGTTTTTTAATTAGTTGAACGTTGAATTTGAGAATAAATCGTAGCATTTAATAAAAATATTTGTTTATTTTGTTAAATATTATAATTGAATAAAAATTATAAGCCGTAATTCTAAATCTAAATCAAGGGGATGGGAAAGAGGAAATTTAAATTGGACTAGAAGGGGAATGATGTTGAATATTGCTCAATAAACGGGTACCAATTAATTACAAGTACGCTATTGAATTTGACGGCAGGGTTTAATTTCATAATTCATACACTATTTGAGCACTTAGTCACGTGTTTCCCTGAAAATGAAGCTCCCTTAGCAAGGTCTTTGCAGAAATATTTGAGTAATGAGTGAACATTCGGCTCGGATTGGCACAGACGATTCAGCAACGTTGTACCATGCAGAACATCTTATCACCTGCAAAATTCCGAATACAAATAATCATTGATTACTTTAAAGCTGTTAAATAACACACAAGCGTATATAGAAGCAGCAGAGAAAACAAAATCCAAATCCCAGCAATGGGGAGTGTTGATGCATCACCAAATAGATTTCAGAGAAGTCGAGATTTAGGAAACAAAAAAAATCATAAACTAACATCACATGAAGGGGTGAAAACTGAAAAGTGAAATGTTGGCTATAAATAAGAATTAATGCTTGTTTGAAATAATAATTAAAATATTTAAAAATAATTTTTTAATTAGGATTTATAATATATGAAAGAAGTATGTACGATATGATTTATTAGAGAAAGATAACTTTAAACGGGGCAATTGCAATCTCGACGACTTTAATGAAACGGGAATATAGAGAGAACAATGGCTTAGAGGAAGATTAATTAGTCTTCAGATGAATGGGTGAGTAATTTCATACATGGGAATGCTGATTGAAATTTGCGAACGGATGAAATTAACGGCGTCGTTGGGAGATGTTGGGACTTCTAGGCAAACGGAAAGAACAAAAATATCCAACTCAACAGAGTTTAACGCGCTAACACAAGATTCATAGGATTATGTTAATGATTGATTGATAATTGTATTGAAATTTACTGTATCTACCATGCAAGAATGATAATTCTCATTGAAGTGGCATTTTGACCCATGACGCTGACGAGGGCAGGACCCAATGGAAGCAACGGGACAAAAGTTCATTAGGGAAGGAATTAGTTAAGATCTGGCTGTTAATTGCGAGTTTCTAGTTACTGTTTATATTATAATTGTCGTATTAGTATGATAAGTGCGTGACATTATTGATAGCTTCTTTTTGGCTTCAGATGTTGGTGTGTGATTGCTATCGTTTGATATTAATAAAATTGAGAATTATTTTTTTTAAAAAAATGATGTGGGAATAATACCACTCATTAGTTAAATTGTTGGGAAATCTTATTTAAATATCATATAAATGTTTAAAACCCTAAAAGATCTGTTAAAAAATTAAAAAGATATAGAGATAATAGGAAAAAATCTGAAAATTTGAAATTTAAATGTTTTTTTACTAAAATGTCTCTTACATATTTTTTTTCTCTCCTCACCCACTCTTCCTGACAATTTCAGGTGGCCGTTGGAAAGTTTGGCCTTTTGTATTAGTACGGCTCTCCAATAGTGTCTCCTTTGACTAAGATCGCGTCCTCACTGCGTCTCACTAAAGAAGACGACTTTCTCTTTTCCATCCACGACATCTTCTCTCTCTCTCTCTCCACACACACACGTGTCTTCAAAACAGGAATGAGAAGCATTTGATGTAAGAATAAATTAGTTGGATGTTGTGGTTCTGAGAGGTAAAACTAGGAGAGAAGATTTATGCAGTTCGGGGAAGAGTTTGGTTGAGGATATTGGAGAAAGGCAGAAGGCTGAGGAATAAAAAGATGAACAATAGAAGCTGGTGAATAGTAATGAGATTGACAAAATTCGTAATGGAATTGACAAGTTTAATAATGGTTTTGACAAAATCCGTAAGTATTGACAATATGTGTGAAATGATTGACACCAATTGAGTAATAAAATTACCAAAATGAGTAATGAGATTGACATAAATGTTGGTGAATTCTAACTTGCATGTTTTCATCAACAAACTCTTTTGTCAAAGCCATTACAATTCTTATCAAAACCATTATTAAACTTGTCAATCCCATTACGATTTTTGGTGAAATGCCATAAGTATTGGTAAATCATGACTTGTATATTTTTCATTAGCAAACTCTTTTATCAAAACCATTACAATTCTTATGAAAACCATTACTAAACTTGTCAATCCCATTACGATTTTTGGTGAAATGCCATAAGTATTGGTAAATCATGACTTGTATATTTTTCATTAGCAAACTCTTTTATCAAAACCATTACAATTCTTATGAAAACCATTACTAAACTTGTCAATCCCATTACGAATTTTGGTGAAATGCTACAAATGTTAGTAAATCATGGCTTACATATTTTCATCAGCAAACTCTTTTATTAAAATTATTACAATTCTTATCAAAACCAGAAATGTATAAGGAGTTATCTTCTTGAACTACTTTCGAGATAACTATCACTGACTTGGCTCAGAAATAACTATTACCTTAGAAGCTATTCAAGTGTAAACAAGGAAACTAAAGTATAAATCACATAATAGAAGTAAACCAAATAACATAATAAAAAGTATAATAGAATTTTGTATTCATGCTATTCTGATGGATAATAAAGCAAGAACCTAAAGACTAGAAAATCCTTACAAAATTGAATTATTGCAAGCCAAGATCAACTAATACAAGCCAAAATGGAACCAAAAGAAACAAGACCCAAACTTTCTTCAAATCTATCAAGCAAGACCCAAACTTTCACAGCCTTCCTCTTTTCTCTATGGCAAATCCATAGGCAGAGGAGCATTCTAACCCTAGGCTTCTTCTCTGCTGGAGGAGCTTTCTCGGACACTGCCGACTTCTCTTAAGTGGACTTCTTCTCCTGTGGCGGCTTCCACAACCCCGGTCACCACGTTTAGCCCCGACAGTGAGAGCAAGATTTGACGATTCGAGATGAGAGAGCCCGGAGGTTGGCTTGGGAGATTAGGGAATCAGAGAGAAGTGAGCGAGGAAGAGAGAGAAAGAGGAGAGAGATGAGAGTGAAGAGAAGTCATGAAAAAAGAGGGGATATTTTGGTAAATAATCCAAACTTCAAAAACCCAAATTCTTTCCCAATCACTTATCTGCCATTTTCATATCTTATCAGACTTTTTAGGGTTTTAAAATTTCACAAAGTATTTAAGTATTTTTTCCCTAAATTTTATTATTTTTTATAAGTACATGAATCCAATATTAGAGGAAATCATGCTCGGATACTTAGGAGCCCTCTTATAAAGGATGAGCATTCAAGCCTCAGAAAATTTTATTAATTTTACATACAAGTAAAACATGATATATTTCGCTCATAAGAAAACGTGCTATATTTCACCGTAAGGTCATCGCGCAGGCGCGCCCAATATATCATAAAGTAGCCTACCGGTACAGAACAGAAGACCTCCGACGAGTGGAAGATGAGGGTTGAGTCAGAAAGCAGCGGAGATAATATCCCTCTCCTGGCGGACACAGAGAAGTCGCCGGCAGATTCAAATTCACAGGATGGGTCCATACCGGGAGCTGTATTTAATGTCTCAACTACTATGATCGGTGCCGGAATCATGTCGATTCCGGCGACAATCAAGGTACTGGGCATAGTTCCGGGGTTCTTAGTGATCGTCTTGGTGGCGCTGGTAACGGACATCACGGTGGAATTTATGCTGAGGTACAGCGGCTCCGACAAATCAATCACGTACGCCGGCATGGTGAGCGAGTCCTACGGAAAGCTGGGATCACTGGCCGCTAAAATATGCATCATCATCACCAATCTGGGAGTCCTAGTGATATATTTTATCATCCTGGGTAAGTTCGTCTTCACTCGATCCATATCCCAAAGAACTGTCTCCAAATGTTTGTTTGATCTAATTGCAAGCCAATTGAACCCTAGTGTTTGGTGGGAAGGGATTTGCTGCACTTCAAAAAGCTAATTAAGGGGATTTAATTCTTTGCTTCTTTAGACTCTGAGCGCCGAGAGGGTAGAGGCACAGAAAAGTTAAAAAAAAAAAAAAAAAACACCCACACCCACACACGGAAAATCCCCTTTTGGTTCAGGAAGGATAACCAGTCCATGACCTCGCTGTTTTGCAAACTTGCGTGTGTTTTTCTTCTTCCGGTAAACACCAAAAAAAAGAAAATCATATTATTATTATTATTTAGGAATCGAATTAGTAATAGTATAGCCACATCTATCTCTTTATTTTATTTTTCAAAGAAAAAAGCTCAGTTGCCGCTTTCTTGGTTGGTTGTTGGGACGGTGTCCTATATTGACACTGCGAGTACGAGGGCCTCTCAATCAGTGGGCATCGGATTCCCCCTCCATTTTGGATAAGGATTAAGGATTCACTCGTCCCAATCCAGGATTATGTTAATTAATTGATGATTACTATAATGATAATAAATTATTATTGGTAAAAATATGACTAAGATTTTGGTAAATGGCAATTGGCAGGAGACGTGCTATGCGGGAGTGCGTCAAAAGGAGTGGATCAGGTGCATGCGGGTGTAGTGCAAGAATGGTTGGGCTTTCACTGGTGGACCTCCCGCCCCTTTGCCCTTCTCGTCTTCTCCCTCTTTCTCATTCTGCCTTTCCTCCTCCTCCGCCGTATTGGTCTGTATCCTCCCTCATATTCTTCCTTTTTTTCAAATATTTAATTTTGGGTTCACTAATCCACACACTCCATCTGTCATTTGTATATTCTGTTAATCCTGTCCTTGGTCAATCTTACTTTAATCTCTTAAAGCTAGGAGTCATTTTACGTCATATCTCTTGTGCACAATCGATCTAGTGTATCATTTTTAACGGCCATATAGATTCACTGAGGTACAGTTCTGGCATTTCAATTCTTCTGGCACTGGTGTTCGTCGCCATAAGCTCGTCCATGGCATTTTACGCGTTGTGGTCCGGCAAATCTCAATCTATGCGAATTTTCCCCGATTTCTCTCAAGTGTCCGTCCTTGATATTGTCACCACCATCCCCGTTTTCGTTACCGGTTTTGGATTCCACCCCTACGGTACCTTCTCATTATTGATCAATTGTGAACGCCCATTAATCTGTATGCAGCAGATTAATAATGTGGAATAATTAATGAATAATAATATTAACATATTTTGAGCAGTTCATCCAATAAGAGCAGAGCTGCGAGAAGCCGGGGATATGAAAGTGGCAGTGCGTTATTCATTGATAATCTGCGTGACCATTTACTTCGCCACCGGGTTCTTTGGATACCTATTGTTCGGAGACTCCATAATGACGGACATGCTGGTGAACTTTGACCAGAATTCCAATACCCCTGCCGGAAGATTGCTGAACGACGCCGTGCGGCTCAGCTACGCCCTGCACCTGGCGCTGGTGTTCCCCGTCATAAATTTTGCCTTGAGGCTCAACATAGACGAGCTCTTGTTCTCCCCCGACGACAACAAACCCGAGCTGGCATCCAACACCCCTCGCTTCCTGGGCCTCACGTTGATTTTGTTCGCCTTAACCTACGTGGTGGCCGTGGCTATTCCAAATATATGGTATATCTTTCAGTTCTTGGGCTCCACCACCATCGTCTCCCTCGCCTTCATTGTCCCTCCCGCCATCATTTTAAGGTAGACTCGTGACGACTACTCATTTTTAGGCTTTCTCATCATTTTTGCTATGCGGCTGTGATATTAACAATGTGTTTGTGGGCAGGGATATATATGGTATAGCGACGACAAAAGATCGAGTCTTGGCAACTGTGGTGGCTATGTTGGCTGTTGTGACCAGCGGAGTTGCTATTTGGACCAACTTGTATACTTGACCTCCGCAGCACAGACAAATTCATCATATCATCGTTCCATACCTGTCTATTGGATTGTTTTTTGCCATTTAATTAGTTCAATATTTCTAGAACGTACACTCATGATCAAAGGGATAAGTATTAAATATTCCCTCTTGGAGTTGTTTAGAATAGTACAAGGAGCACAGTGACATCATCATCCTCATCCTGATGGGTTAGGTTTTCTTTTATCATTTTCATTATTTAAACAACGCATGCAATGCAAGTGCTGATGCCGACCTCCGATAATTATTAATCAATGGACGCGGTTGGTGGGCAAGAAAACAAATAAATGGATGCGGGTCGATCGAAATCTACGACTCACAGGTTCTTAGCGTGAGTGGATAGAATCCCGAAAGCGCATCATGCACGGCATCATATTCGTAATGTGCCGAAATAAAAACCATAATTGATCATCGAATTTCATTTTCACGAATATTTTTATAGAACGCGAGATTGTATAGCACGTTGAACTTTCTTCAAAGGTGACTTCTTTTACTTGGGATATAATTTAAAACGATTAATTGTGTGTTTGGATTAATTTTTAAAAATAATTTTTATAATTTATGAGATAAGTTTTATCTCAATTTATACAAATTATGATTTAAAACCATGATTAGCACCATCAATTATAGTCTCTCTCCAATGAATTTGCTCCAACCAATGATCCTCGTATTATTTTATTACATGGCAGGCGCCTGCTTGCCTAGTCCTCGTTCTCCCCTTTTGAAGACTCATTTTCCACTTTTCTTTCTCCGGTCCGCACGAGATCACTTCTTGCCCAGAAAAAGGCCCCAAAAGTTCGCGGCCGACATGTCGCCGGCGGCGGGGGCAAACATCCCCCTACTAACGGAAGGGGAGGGAGCTGCCAAACCGGCATCGGTCACCGGCGCTGTGTTCAACGTCGCTACCACCATAGTGGGCGCTGGAATCATGTCCATTCCGGCGACTGTAAAGGTTGTGGGTGTGATTCCGGCCTTTTTTATGATTTTGATTATCGCTATGCTTGCCGAAGTGTCTGTGGATTTTCTATTGCGGTTTACGCATTCCGGCGAGACGTCAACATACTCCGGCGTGATGAGGGATGCATTCGGGCCGCCGGGCGCTATAGCCACGCAAATTCTAGTCATAATTACCAACTATGGAGCATTGATTATGTACTTGATTATTATTGGTAAGAATACATTTTCCATTGCTAATTGGAAGCTGTTCACTTTTTTTGTCACAATTCGAAGATGTTCGTCTCGACATTTTTTGCTTAACCCAGTTTTAGTTTTAGGGAGGCATTCGGACTGGCCTTTCTTGCTAAACCCAAAGGTGTGCATGAACTAGTAGCTAAGGTCTATTGTCAACTCCTTCCAGACATGGAGTCAAGAGACCCCATGTCCAATAACATAACTCTTAGACATGTAATAAAACAAGATCATGAATTAGTTTCAGTCCTAAAGCTATATAGCATAGATACTTCGTTCTTGACATTATACAGGCCAATAAATTAGTTCTATACAATAGAGAACCATAATACAGGGTCTTGATGCCTGAGAATTGTGGAAAGCATTTTATTAATTCAAATACTAACGTTATTTCTGATAATAAATCATTCCTTTTAATTCTGTGATAACAATTGATCTAGTATACGTTTGATTCAAGGTTCCTGAAACTGTCTCTTGGCTTTGATAGTTTATTAAGTCGACATCCTCTTATTTCCTGCTCACGAGTGGTTTTAATTATAATATATAAATTGCTATGCATTGGGAATATGTTGCATAGCATGAGTTTAAGGAAATATCCTTTTCCCATTGTATGAAAATACATACAATCTATCGTTCTTTTTCTTGCATCATGCATTGTGTGTGTGTTGCTTGATGCATCTCACCAAGTTTCAGATTGTTATCAGATCCAATACATAGTTTGAGTCATGTCTGATTCTGAAATGTAAATTTTAGCCTTTTCAACCAAACCCATTAACCCAGTTTAAGTGGGGAATATTTGAATCATAAAGCTTTTTTCAACATTCTTTTTATAAAGAAATATATAAGCTGCTGAATTAGTTGAATGATTTTTGGGTGGTGGGTGGATGATATCTTTGCCCCATAGGTATTTGTCAACTCATCTTGACGTCCAATTAATATTTGATATACTGAACAGGGGATGTGCTCTCTGGAAAAGGTGAGCATTTGGGCATTTTGCAACAGTTGTTTGGAGTTCACTGGTGGAACTGTCGGGAATTTGCTCTACTTGTCACCTTAGTCTGTGTCGTGCTTCCATTGGTCTTGCACAGACGAGTAGGTCAGTTCACTCAAAAATTATGGTCTGAGATGAGATTTGAGAACATGACATACTTTCTTGTAATTCAAATTGAAGAGACTATGGAATAACTCTCACAACATCCTATGTTTAATTAATTGTCATATTGGCTGGTGTTTACTAGAGTCTTTAAAGTTCAGTTCTGCAATATCCACTCTTCTAGCGGTGGCATTCGTTGGCATATGTTCAGGGATGGCAATAGCTGCTCTGTTCGCAGGCAAAACACATATTCCAAGACTGATTCCACACTTGGACGAGCAGACCTCTTTCTTTGATCTGTTTACAGTTGTTCCAGTCATAGTCACAGCTTTTACATTTCATTTTAATGGTATATAACTTAGCTGGCACTAGTGAATTTGCCCGCTTCTTCACAACATTCCTAGAGAATTTCTGAGTTTAACATTTGGTTGTATTTGTAGTACATCCGATTGCTTTTGAGCTTGCAAAGCCATCGGACATGATGACAGCAGTTCGAATAGCAATAGTGCTTTGCGCGGTCATCTACTTCTCCATAGGCCTGTTTGGGTACCTCTTATTTGGGGATTCAATCAAGTCAGACATTCTTATCAATTTTGATCAGAATGCCAAGTCTGCAATTGGTTCGGTGCTCAATAGTGTAGTCCGGATAAGCTATGCGGTTCACATTATGCTAGTGTTCCCTCTCCTGAACTTCGCTTTGAGAACCAACATAGATGAACTCCTCTTCCCCAAGATGTCTCAGCTAGCCGCTGACAACAAGAGATTTACGGCCATCACTCTGGTGCTGCTTGTCTCCAGCTATCTTGCTGCCATAGCAGTTCCAGATATTTGGTTCTTCTTTCAGTTCATGGGATCAACATCTGCCTTGTGCCTTGCCTTCGTCTTCCCCGGTGCCATTGCCCTGAGGTATTCCATCTCTCTTCATTCAAGCCCATTCCCATTTGTTTGGTGCGTCTGCAAAGCCTTGTCTAATTTTCCTTGGTCTCAATTCAATGGCAGGAATGTTCAGGGTATATCAACAAGAGGGGACAAAATCATCGCACTGGTAATGATTATCCTGGCTGCAGGGACTAGTGCGGTTGCCATTTTCACCAACATATATAATCTCCTTCACTAGCAAGTCATAAGCTGTATTTTCTACCTTTTCTCTTTTAACTTTCCTCTTAACTGAAGTTGAATTCATCAAAATGGAATGGGGAAAAGAAATGCTACGGTCAGAGAGAATGGGCAAAGACGTGTTCGGTAGTGGGGGGTGGCTGTTCGTTGTTTGTGGTTTGTTGAAAAATTGAATGTACGTTGTAGAATAATCAAAATATTGCGAGTATTACGATAATGTAAAGCATCAAATGTCTAATATATATATATATAGGCGTTGTTGACCATAATGATTAATACCTCAAGTTGAGTAATGCCCGGATGAAAACTAATATAAACCATAGATCCCTGCGTAGATCTATTTTGAAAAGCGTCTATTAATCTGTGATTTATGCTTAAATTGTTATTTATACTATTTAGATGCGGATAAACCTGAATAACTTGCCCCAGCACGGTAGGGTAATATTTAAGCTTTTAAAAATAATATGAAAATGAAAAAAAAATACTCATTAAAGAACAAAAATGGCAACACTGTTCAAAACGTTATTTTAATGTGATTTTTAATATGAATTAAATAGGATTCTTGATATTTGATTTTCCGGTCTATGATGTTGCTCCATCCTCCTGAAGCCTTCAACAACATATATACTAGAATGCTACAATAGAGGTAAACTGAATAAAATGCGTTTCTTTTCTTCAAATGCATAGGCCATAGCATGATGGGCTAGCTCCCAAAAATAGCTTTGATCGGCCCCTCGCTGTGGGATCCACACTTTGACCATTCCATGATGCACCCAGTCAACGTTGGACCCAACAACACAATGATTCCGTCTCCCACAAATTAAATAAGCCTTGTTATATTTTTAAAAGAATGATTACCATGATAATCTCTCTCTCTCTCTCACAGCTGAAACTTATCTTGCACCGAAAAATTGTTTTAAAAGATGTCCAGTTGGGAGACTGAGGAGGGCCTAAACACTATGCAAGCGTTGAAAAGCGTGTGGATCCAGAAACGAACATACGCAAACAGATGAAAGAGCCTTGAGAAATATCAGAGTTAGAAAAATGACCTGCTAAGCACTAAGCAGAGACGTAATCCTCCTCCTCTGCCATGTTCTGTGGCTTTTGATCGTTTGCTAGCAAAATAGGGGGGGGCTGGATTTTGGTGACTTGCTTGACATGTGAAGCTGCAAACGACAAACGACAAACACCACCACATGTTCCTTCAACGTCTGCCCCACATATCTCTCTCTTTATCCGATCCATCTATTTTATTACATATCATTGCCAAGATATCGATGGACCTAAATGTATGGCTCGGATCATTAGATCTTTGGATATGTAGTAGTATAATGTAATCCATCTTAAAGTTTATATATACATGTAACGGCCGGAATTTTGATGCTGTAGACAGGACAAACTAGTACAGCTGTCCATATTTATCTATTTGCAGAACTTGCTATCCTGAATGGAACACAACACATCACACACATACAGACACTCTTGTATAGGAATATGTAATTAGCTACCTCTGGCTATAATTAGGAACATGAATGTTGCTTCGATTTAATTAGGACCATGAATATTGCCCTCGCATACACATGCAGTGATGAGCATAATGCAGCGACCTAACTGGGCTTAACTACGTTGTTTATATTATCTTTGTACAGATTCCTGCAGCAACATGTCTCTCCGTCTCCTTGATTGTCCACCAACAACTCAAATCGTCCTTATTACTCCACTTTATACTTTTATTAAATTTACTTTGGCATGCATGTGAATGTACTTTCCCAAAGTTCAACTCACGTGACTTCTCCTTGCTCGCTACGTACGTACCTAGCATTGCTGTGCAGGAATCCTAGAATGCTGCTGTTACTATCATGTTATGCATTTTACAAACACTGAAATATATAGCAGTACTTGCACATTAGCCTAGCTACCCAAGCAAATTAATGTTAAGGATCCTACAACATTAAGAGGCACCTCTTTATTAGATTTCTTTTAGTTAGACATTGAGATTAACTTAAAAAGAAATTTAATGTCATATCTAACACAATTTGTTGGGTCAGTGCATACATTAATTAGTCTTGCTCCCTGCATATATCCTTTCATATACATACTCAGACTATTTTCTCTCAGCAGGACTTCAGTTTTCACTCCCGCTTGTACTTCTGAACCTAACAACTTTTACAACATATCTTTATTTTTAAATTCAAAGGACAGACATTGCAGATATATATCCTTCACAATTATTTGGCATGTCACGAGAAACTTTTGTAATAAACATAATAATATTCCACTGCATGATTGGAGTCTTAAAAAAATTTGTGTTTTTGGTTTTACTTGTGCCCATTTGGTCACATGATCATAATATTATGCAAACAGACAGCAAAGCGCGTATAGATGTCAGAATCAATACATAGTCCCATCATATCACATAATTAATTCAGGCAAATTCAAAGTGGAGTCCCCCTTACGACGTTTTGGTTTCCTCTATTAAATTTATGAAATTCTCTAATCTTAATATCATAAACTACGTTATTAAAAAAATGCCAAGATTAAAATTTTAAATGTCGAAAAAATATGTTGATACATTAAGTTTATTTTTCTTAAAATAACAATGATAGGCACAAAAACATTATTAGTATTATGACTTATGATTAAAAGACTAAAAATATATTATATAAAACCAAATAAATAATAAAACTGAAATCATGGATAAAGTTAGAGAATGAAATTCTCACTAGCTAGCATATATGGTGGAGTAATCAAGTGTAATATTATAACTAATTCCAAACATGAATGCATTCTCCTATTTATTCCCTCCCTCTCACACGCACACACATGCACATCATACTCATTGCACATGAACACGTGCGAAAGAAAGATGTCAAAGTCCAAAACAGAATCTTCTTAGCTAGCTAGTCTCCAACTTTCTTGCAACTAATATTCCTAAAGGAGACCACCATTCATCCCCTTTGATCAAGAGAGAGAGGGACACTACCCACTCTCCATCTAAAACGACTCAGGAATATGTTCCTTTCGTTCGGAGAGAAAGCCTTTCTTCATTTCATTTTCATTCATTCTCAACCACCCATCCATGCATATGTAGTTTCTGTTCTAATTAATTAATTATTTTGACACACACACACACACAGAGTTCATCATAATCATACCCAGCAGACTTCATATTCTCAACCACCAGCTCATGGGATAAGCTTAAACTATATATTGTTCAATTATAAAAGACTTTTACAACTCAATTATTGGTTTCTGAAGCAAAATGGCAAGTTGAAAACGAATATTTGATTTTGACTGAAATGAAACCAACAAGAATATAATACGTACAGTACTCATCAACTTTGCTGGAATAAATTCAGAACAATTAGCTCCTGACGTGTGAGGACAAACTGCTTACCTGTATTATTTTGTATTTTTGCCACATTTTCACAATACCATCAAATTCTATGGATAGCCACTACTGGTTCACGTTCAATCAACACATTGTTGCTAGGCTCCATGTCATTTTTTCAATGATGTGCCACTGACATCCAGTACATTTTCTAATGGTTTCCCCACATAGCATTTCCTATAAACATAAACAGAAAAATGTCTTTGTACGTAGTTTCATTTCATACGCTTCTCGCAATCGGCTTCTCCATAGGACCTTGAATCAGATGAAAAGTTTACGTATGACGATTCAGAAATATTCTATTCTATTTTATAAATTATAAAGAAAGAGACACAGGGTTGCATGCAGTTATATATATATATATATATAGGTGAATTACATACAAAGCTAGCTAAAGCATCCATATATGGTACACATATGTATCCAAGAAGGCATAGTGGTGAAGAGGGCGCGAGGAGGGAAAATTATAATTGGGTCACAAGGAAAACTTACCGCTGAGCATTAACAGAAGCCAAAAGAGTGCAGAGATATATAGTTGAGAGGTGAGAAGTAGGGTTAATGGAAAGGGACAAGGAGGGAACAGGGATTGTGTATGGAGGATATTGTTTTATTGTGATGATTATTGAGCACACATGTGAACAGAGGTGGGTACGCTATTTGTCATTGTGGAATGCAGACAATACTGGAGGCAACAAGAAGCCCAACAGAGACGAATATCATACGGCCCCTCCCAATAATATGCGTATATGTACATCAGTATATGCCTATATATATGTGTGTGTGCCATGCATTATGTGTATTCGTATCTAACAAGCCTTATCTCTCCGATCATTTGCAATCGTCCATATTGATCTGCAGAAGACTCGCTTGATGTATCAAAGATCCGAAGCTGTTTGGTCAGGATGTGCTTGGAAATTAAAAGAAGAATAAGTGAAAGCAAATAAGGAGTTCTCATGGAAGAAAGGCGGCTATTTTTTCATCATTATCTACAGTGTTATTACTGCAGATAACATATGATGTATTGAGCTACCTAGCCAACAGTGTCACTAGAAACTAGGATCGGAGGAAGCGGATGCAGTCATTTTCTTAGTATCAGTGATCTTGACTAGTGCCACACACACACACATATATACAGGCCTACTCTGAATGATCATGTGAAAAGCCTATTATTATAAACTTTCTTCACGAGAGTATGATCCGGGAGCTTGAAATAAAGTGGGTTTGCTCATCAAGGGATGGCATTTAATTCCTAATGGATGGCTAGAACCTGGCATGCATATGTGGAGCCAGCTAGATGTTATGTAATCATTCCATGAGGATTTCGGTATGAAGAGTGAAACAAATAAAATGAGTTAAGAGTGACGAGAATGATAGAATGGCACGTGTGGAGAGAGAGGGAGGAAGAGGACAAAAGAGAGGAGAGCTAAATTAAAGAGCCCCGTGAGGAGCCTTTGGAGGCATTCCCAATTGCACAACTAAACATCCTTTTGTTGCTTCTCCTTCACTTCTGTCGATGCCCAGTTTTCACTATCACGAGCTCATGATTCTTCTTCTCTCTTAGTTCTATAACTTGTTACTTATATATGGCAGCCCCCACCCAACAAAAAAATCATTTATCATCATAAAATACTTTCTGTTTTTTAAAATATAAGAGTCAAATACTTACTTTATATTTATCAATAAGTTAGTTAAAAGTAGTTAAATCGATAAATATATAAGATATCGACTTTTTTTTTTTTAATATACCCTTATTTATTAAGGGAATAAGTAAGAGAGATAACAAATGAAAAAAAATAAGAAAGAGAATGTAGGAGAGAAGAACGATGAGAGGTGTGTGACAAGTTTTAAATTTAATAAATAAATATAGAAACAAAATCAACACCCCTCACTAGTTTGACTGTTATATTTTCAAGTACGGAAGTACTAGTTATACATCAATATATATCCTATTGAGGATCTATTAATTCCTTTGGCCATATATATATATATATATATATAAACACGAATGAAGTAATTGTAAGCAAAGAGATAGAGAGAGTTGATGAAAAATGGCAAGAGAGGGAAAAATAGATTTTTGAAAAAAAAAAGAAAGGGGTATTTTAGTAAATTCAAGGTAATGTAAGCAGTGTATCCGTCCGTGTGAAGAAACTGATGAGAGAGGGAGGCATGTGAGAAGAAGAAATTAAACACAGGAGATCGCATAGAATTGAGAGCTTATCCCCTCTCTTTTAAAGGATCGCAGAAACTTTGCGGAGTTCATATGAAAAGAAGGTTTGAGATCAGAAAAAAAGATCAAAGCAAGAAAAGGAGGTGTGGGAGAGAGAGCTTAGAGAAGCCAATATGGTTTCTAAAGAGCACAGCCACAAGAGAGCAGTGTTGCATGAGAAGCTTCAACTCCTTCGTTCTATCACTAACTCTCATGCTGTAATTCTCCTGCATAACCTACCATTCCCTCCTCTTCCTTTTTGGTTCCTTTCATTATTGTTTCTTCCTTATTCTCAACCAGATAGATCATTCCCCAAAAGAATGTTCACTTATTGTTGTTCTGTTACCTTGCCTTTCTCTGTAATCTCTCTTTCTCTCTGTTATTGCATCCATTTTTATTAATGGATCAATTTTAGGTTATTCCCTACTAATAGAGCCGCCCCCGCCGCCTTCATTTGAACTATATTTTTTTGACCAAATCATGTTATCGGTCCTATGCTTTCTGCACAGTCAATTTTAAATGTTTGGCTCATCTTTCTATTGCTTTATCTGACCATAGAAACAAAACATTGACAGCACAGGAGAGTAGCTTGACTTATGTTGAAATTAAATATTGCATGATTGACATATCTTTAAAATCTATATTGCTCACTCATCGGAGAGCTAGTATTCTAGCTAATCCTGTATATAGCAGAGTGTGTGTCTGTGTGATGCACTTGTTGTATATATTTCTTTAGCAAAACCGATTCCTTTCTTATTTTGGTGGGTGGCAGCTGAACCGAACAGCGATCATAATGGATGCCTCGAAGTACATCACAGAGCTAAAGCAAAAGGTAGAGAGACTAAATCAAGACATAGCCACGGCACAGACTTCAAGTAACCAGAATCCCTTGCCAATGGTAGTTTTTCTAACCAGCTATATATATATATATAAAAATCTGCTATAATTTGGTCAATTTAGGTAAGCTAGTGTTGCATTTTTTTGAATCGTGGGTCTGTGTGCAGGTGACAGTAGAAACCCTAGAAAAGGGATTTCTTGTGGATGTGTTTGCAGCGAAGAGTTGCCCGGGTCTGCTGGTATCCATACTGGAAGCCTTTGAAGGGATGGGTCTGAGTGTGCTGGAAGCTAGGGTTTCTTGTACTGACACTTTTCGATTTCAGGCAGTCGGAGGAGAAGTAAGATACATATATATATTATCAATCATAACCCTAATCGATCAAGAATATAGGTTTATATGTCATGCAACGACGCAGAAGGATGAGTGGAAATTAATTAATGGAGTGAATTTGATTTGTAGGAGGAAGAAGGCGTGAATATGGATGCAGAAGCAGTGAAAGAGGCAGTGGGACAGGCGATAGAGAAATGGAGAGAAACTAGTAGAGACGAACAGTAATGTGTATAATAATGTGCTCGCTTTAACATTTGAGAATATATATATCTCGTGTCTTCATGTAGCCAATTAATGTGGCTCTCATTTCTGTCGATCATGAAATCAAGGCCCCAAGTATACACCCATCGTTGTTCCTTTATATGTTCACAACTATTCGTTAGCTCACTGTTTATTTTGAATAATGAACTCAATTTTGCACGCTACGCTACAGTCGTGTTGTTATTCAAAACATATATAGGAGCAAAAATAGTTAATGATTTTATTATAGTGAAGAAGGAAATTGGATATAGAATGTTACATTGACCAGAAGATCGTGGAGTTATATATATATATTAGATAGTCGTCTGTATATAAAGAGGAGACGTAGATAGCTAGGGAGGTAAGTCAGTTTATTATTATATATATGGTACTCTGAAGTGCAATGTAAGTGATGATGGATGCGCTTGCATGGGAGAGGGGTAGAGGTAGGATGGAGTAAAAGGATGTTTGCACATGTGATGGGTAAATAAAATGAAGCGAGGGGGTGCTGTGCAATACAATATATATAGTCACACACATGTTATGCAGACAACAAACGTGTACGTAGGAGACAACGAAACCTTGTACGCATGTCATTGTATAGTTAGGAGCAGGGAGAGCAGTCATAGACGTAAGGTGTAGGCCGGTGAAAGCACAAATGAAAGTCAAGCCTAATAGGCAGGCTTTGTAATCAGAAGTTGGGCTCATAACGCAAGTACGTAATATTACTGACTTTAGTATTTAAATTATAAGTGGGGAATCATCTTACTGATTAATACTAAGGCTATATCTGCGCGCGGGGGGTGGGGTGGGGTGGGCCCTAATATAAATATAACACGCATGAATGAAGAAACACGGCAGTTAATTAAGGTGGAGAGGGGAGGGGATACGTGAATATTGAGATCCACATGTTGACGTGGTTGTGTGGAGCCGCGCGTGCCTAGATCATTACACCAATATCACGGTCCATATTTTAATTGGGCCTAAAAAGCCCATAATCTAATGAGCGCCGCCACGTCTGTGTCCACAAACTCCTTCCCGTCTCGTCTTGCTGCTCACTGGCATAGGCAAGTGAGCTGAAAGATCTAGAGTCCGAACCGAAGTGATCCACATTCCAGAATCCAGACCCACGCTCACTCCGTCACACGTATCCTCCCCCCCCCCCCCCACCCGGCCCCCCTTCCTATCATCTCTTTCCAACCGGAAATTCCCGCCAATCCCAAGAAGCTTCTCCCACCCGCTTGTTCCCTTTAGATGCCGCCTCTTCCCCGAAGCTGCTCACCTGATATGGCAACACCCCACTGACAATGGAAGGAGGCAGAAGATTGCTCAAACGCAGAAATCCCCTCTCCAACATTACCAACACCGACTCTCACACCCTTCCTTCTTCCCACTCCTCTTCCTCCTCCGCCTCTGCCCCTGTCGCCCACCCTTCCAAACCCCTCCCACCTTCTTCCTTCAATAACCTTGCTCTCACCCAACGCAACTCCGGTTCCCGCACTCGTTCCTCCGCTAATTCCACGAGTCGCCGTGTTGCTTCTTCAAACCCTAGCCATCTTTCGCCTGTTGTTTCCTCACCTCCTCGGCTGCTGAATTCTTCTTTGCTCCCTGGTATTGTAACTTCTTTGCCTTTCTCTTGTTAATTTACTCCTTCGATCTGTCTTTTGGCGTGGTTCGAGTAAAAATGACTTCTCGTTTCCCCTCAAATTTTGGGGTCGAAATTTCCCCCCACTTTCTGTTAGATTTTGGGTCAGTATAGCTGCAGAGTGCTCATAAGCTGGAGGAGGGTCACCAGTCCCCGCCCTATGAACATGAACACTACGTTCATATCCACAGGAAGTTATGAACAATGTATCATACCGAACCTCTTAAGGCCTCGTGAAGATATGAACAATCGGAGCCGTCTTATTTTCTGTGTGCGCGTAATGTGTATGTATTCCTTGGTTGTATTTTGTTGTACTCCACGCTGTTTCTAAATCGGCACTGATTTTCCTTCTGATTTTATACGTTAAACAAATCTTAGTTTGATCCGAGTTACATTTTCTTGCTGCCCCTTCCCAACGTATTTCCTTCTTTCCACGTTATTCCAGGGGGCCTTTTCAATGCTCTGGCCACTGATACTTTTGATCGTGATGATGCCATCCCGATGCCAGTATCCTTCAAACGAACTCATTCTTTACATAAAAGGAATTCCAATGATTCTGTTGCCGTCTTTGAACTATTCTCTACATAAAAGGAATTCCAATGATTTGTTTCTGGAGAAACGATTCCCTATCTGATCCCATCGTGAATTTTTACATAAATAATTCGTGCGCATTAGATCTATTGGACGAGTCATCGTTTGCCTTTCCTTATGAAATATAACCGTATAATTTGAGTGATAATATTCTGACAGTTAACATTTAAACATATTTCCTCTCATATATTCGCTCCGCGATGATTAATCAAGTCTGGATCACTATTTGTTGTTTGAAATCCTATTGGTCTCGCCTTTAATGTCTTCAGTTGTCTCAGAATTCTTATATGGTTTGGTTTTGTCATACTTTGAACTAAATATTGCCGCAACTGTTAATTTTCTTCGCGATTCTTTTGTATCCCAAACATATTTATTCATTGGGCTTTTTACATGCGTTGACTAAAGGTAGCCATGATCATGATGTTTCGGAGCCTATCTCAGTGGTCTATAGTCGAAGACGTACATCAGAACAAAGGAAAGGGAAAGAGAAAGAGGTTGCTGTTCCTTTCAGTATTACACCCATGCCAAAGGTCTCTAGCAGTAGGTTAGTATCCTTTCAGAAGTGTTGCTGGCAGGCATTTGATATCACAGCTTAACTGGATGATAGTATAGACTAAAAATAGAAAAGGATGACATTTGGTTGAAATTCAGGGAATCATGGAAGTGAAAACTACATGCGAAATACATGACATAAGGATGTCAAGATATTCCCAACCACACAATTATTTCTCTAATGCACTCTGATGAGCATCATTGCAGATTGCCAGTATTAGGTGTGTGGGTATTGGTTAAACACTGGAGTTTCCCTTCTGTCTCGTATGCAGAATATGTGAAACTTTAATGAAGAAATTTTTTATCCACAGTTGGTCAATTTTTGTCTCACCTTTGTTCTTGTCTAGCAGATTGTGCTTGTTTGGTACAATTGGAAATCATGTTTCCTTCATTTTTAACTGTGATATCTTTGCTGTTGTTGGATAGACACCAGAGTATCCTTTGTTTCAATTGATGGAATTAAGTTGACTGTCATTGTCTCCTTCCTAGAAAGTTTATAGTATAGTTACCTGTGTCAAATGTTTTCTCTGTCATGTATAACAGGGAGCAAAATCTTGAGGTTGAAGGTTTGAATCGTCACAAGGCCAAGGCATTAACAGCTCCGTGTAGAAAGGTAACTAAATTGATTCTTATTACTGTGTCTTTGTTGTTCTATGCTGGACATCAAATTCTGAATTTGCAGGTGTTAATTTGGTTATTCATCAAAGGCTTGATTACTTCTGAAATTTTTCCATCTTGAAATTATTTGCATTAAAATTCTTCATGGATTTCATTTTCATTTAGCATCACTGTAATTTCACGAATTTTGGAAGGATCTAGGTGATATACTCATTGGATGATTTTAAATTAGTTGAACACTTTTTGCAGTGGTAAGTGGTCAAATTTTGATTTATGACAAGAATAACAATCATTTTGTTGGTTAATTGACAAGAATAATAATCATTGATACATCATTCGTTGACCTAGTAAAATTTTTGAACTAGATGATGGCTGGAAGGAGAAAGTCATCTTGCTGTGATCATGGGCTTGATGTGGGCATGTCCTGGTGCTCCCCAGCCCCCCCCCCCTCCCCTTTGGTTCTTTTTTAGAGCATATCACTTCTTTGTAAAATTTTATTCTAAAAAGCATGCTCATATTCATTCACCGATACAATAGATTGTGCATGGTTCAGATTTCTTAACTCCGAGTGCAGTCATATCTGAATTAGTATTTCACTGAAGAGTGTATTGTATATCTTCCAATTTCACAGAAGCGTTGCACTGTGGCGTCTAAACAAGACGAGTTCCAGCATGCCATGCCGCAAGATTTTATTGAAAAACAGCGAGCTTACTTTAAAGAGGTTGATAACTTTGAACTGCCAGTGGAGGAGGTTCAATCTGCTGATGAGCTCGATTGAGTGGAAGAGATGTAATATAAATGAAGCCTGTTTAGGCTGGTTGTATAGTTATGATATTATAGGCTTTTAGAATGATGTGACGACCAGTTGTCTAACCAAATAAATGCAAGTTCTACATGACTTGTGTTAGTCTACTTCGTAAAATCAGAGTTGAAAGTCAGAAATTTTAACGGATTCATTTGCTTCAGATAGCCTTGTAAAGTTTCAACTTTTGGTAAATTCTTCTTCTGGCGTGACTGTATTCTTGTAATTGAAGAATTTGCAGCTGTGAATGTTTTGATTTACGCGGATAATCCATCAAAAACTTGTGCAAAGAAATCAAAGATTTTGTGGATGCATAGCTCGATAGCAAATTATGAGGTCTCATCTGGCTGGATACTAATAATTTTTTAAAAAAATTTCATATTCAGACGCTGCCAATGACATAAAAACTGATCTTATTACACAGCGTGCCGGTTCTGGTAATCACTTGTAGACAGGAACGATTAGCAGCATGACAGAGTATGAGGATGTACACGTAAAAACAAACTGGGTCGCCTGATAGTTGGAAGACGCAAACAAATTACAAGACATAATAGCGGATAGAAAGATGGACGACTGAACAGATACACGGGGTGATTTCTAATTGACATTTCTGCAATTGATTCTGATCTGGCCCTTGGTTCCAGTGAGAGGTTTGATTTTGCTCATTCTGATCATGGCCTTGGCAAAGTCGTCGAAGAAGGCATCAGTGTCGGAAGCATATTTGGTGACCCATTTGTCGGTGGAAGAAGAGCCGCGGAAGAGCTCCTGGTCGGAATGGAGAAGACCCTTCTTGACGAGCAAATGTTTGAAATAGAGATTATCAAAATGAGTATGAGTTTGGAAGTCCAAGGGTGCCAGCACATCGTCATTCCCGCTTCTGGGGCACTTACTCTGCAGTGACTTAGCAAAGGAGGCGTCAATATCGGAATCGTTGTGGATGTGTGCTCGGAATTGTACGCATCTGGCCAGCCCAATTGTATGTCCACCTGCACGCAGTTAAAATGAGCCACCACGCATAATAACATAAGCTCGGGGCAATTCCATTTAAGAAGCAGAGTCAAGAAAGTTGTGGCAGCACCTGAAAGAGCGACCAGGTCCTTGACGGAGAGGCTGTGGCTGGCGAAATTGGATTTAAGATTGGTGAGATTGAAAAAGGGGGCGGGAATGGAGTTATTGGCGGCGAGCCTGCTGGCGGTGGTGGAGTCTCTTCTTCCCAAGGGCACTTCCCAGTAAGGCCCCCCTAACTGCAACAGTTGAACTAGTAAACCACACATACGTGCTATGATGTAAATTTATATGAATGAAAGGCCATGTATATACACATTGACATACCAGAACGACAGAGTCACGAGCAGCGAGAGTGAGGATATCAGCACAGGACACCACGCCAGGACATGCCTTCTCCACATCGGCTTTGAGGTCATCAATGACGTTGAATCCTCTTGCCGAATGGTTGTTGGCGGCCGCCGTCTTCTCTCCTATGAAGCTGCCGGTATCATCCAGCAGTATGGATGCATCACACCCCTGACGGCCATCATCGCTTCATCGTTAATTCATAGCAAGCTTAAACTGAAACGACTATAGTGCATACACACAGTGACGACGTACGTTAACAAAGCAGTCGTGGAAATGCAATCGAAGCAGGGAGGCTCCCATGCGAGCTTCTTTCTTGATGGCTTTAGCCACTCCTTTCTTCACTATGGGCTGCAGCTTGGGGCAGCTGCAGGAGTAGAAGTCCGGACTCAGCTTTGTGGCCACTGCTTGGGAGACCAGACCCAGTAACAGCAGCAGTGAGTAGCAGTAGAAAGACGCCATGGATTTAGCTTCCTCCATGCTCCAAGCCTCTGCTTTCTGCTTTAATAGCCAGAACGTTGGAGTTGGACCCAGTAGTTGTATTGTTAAATTTAACTCGTCCAGTTAATCCCAACCCAATTGCTTTTACGTAAAAGGGAAAACGTGTTTGTCTTTTCACGATACGTTGAAATTTGTGCATGTCCTCTGGTATTCTTTTTGTGGCCATAATTACCCTCAAATTCAAATATATGGCTCCCTTCGTTTATTCGGGGGCACGTGAATGTATTTTGTGTAATTGAAGGAAAAAATTAAAGGACTAAGGAGGTTGGGTTGGGAGTACAATTATTGAGCGATGGCAATTGGCAGTGGGACAGGTGGTGTGGCTTTTACGGGGCATGGTCCCTCCCATGAAAGGGATGGAGGAGGTTGGCTCTCAGGCTTTGGGTTTGGATTACAGATCATCATATCATATTGTGAACACACACACACACACACAAAAACACAAATACACAGGAAAATGGCAAATCAGCGTCTTTTGTAGATGCTCATTGAGGCTAGGTGCCCTCCATAGTCCATCTTGGTTGCTGTTAAAATCACCAGACGATAAGAGAGAAGGGATTGAGGGTGAGAAACAACTATAATTAATGGCAAGCTGGTGAGTTAGTTTGCTTTGTTAGGCTGTATGCTGAAAGTGGAGGCAAGGACGGAGCCCATGAAGAGGACCGGTATTTGTAGAAAAAGAGTGGGGATATGTGGGGTTTAACGCTGCCATTTAATGCGATTATGTCTTAACTGCAAACATCTCCCGCTAATTTTTCGATATTCTATAAATATTATTTATTAATTAAAATTAGTTTCATATACATTATGTTGGACAATTTATCTCTTATTATATTATTTTTCCATTTTATTAAACCTCTTTGAGACTATATATTTAGGAAAAAAAATTAGTCCATATATGTGTGTCTAAAAAATTACTAAATCTTTAAAGTATACAACTAATCAATTTTACAATATAATATGATGACTACATATACGTATTAAAATTATTTTGTTAGAATAATGAGGTGTCAAGTGATTTTAAAATAATATTGAGGCTGAAAATGGGAGAGGCGTGAGGCATCTGCGTGGCACTATTTTGAGTATTTTCTTTCATGGTTGGGGCCAGCTAAACTCTCCGAAGAACACGACTTTTTAAGGAAAGGCGGTGAGAGGGCGGGTCCGTTAAAAACAAAAACTGTTCTATGGATTTCGACATTATTTTTTGAAATGTTGATTTGGAGAATGTGTAGTTGGGTTTATATTTATGTATAAATTTGATTTATATAAATTAAAATAAAACTTCTTTATATATTTATCTTATAGATCATAAAAATTATTATATATATCATAAATCACGATTAAAAATTTCAATCGTTATTTTAAACATCCTCTTAATACCTTCCGCAGCATTATGATCCTCTCCTTATCGGTGCCGTGGGTTCCACTTCCACAGCTTAGGATAAAATCATAGAAGTGAGTCTATGGGTATCTCGTTCAACCCAAATTTTTTTATTATAATCCATGTAAATGTCCTACATTCAATATATATTAAGGCCGTTTGCTATATTGAAATTGATTTTGATTGATATAAATATAAAAATAGATATGGATAAAAAAATAAAAATGTGATTTAAAAATGTGTTTGGTATATACATAGAATTCAAATATTATTATTATTTAATATTTATATTTAAAATATAAAATTACCAATATACCAACCTAAAAAAATAGAATGAGATAAAACTATTATTATTAAATCAAGACCGGACTGATTTTTTTTTTGGGGTAAAAAACCATTAACAAGCCAACCGTTTGACTGCCAGTGACCAATGGCCGCTGCCTTAAACTAAGCTCCGAGGATTATATTTAAACTTTAAAGTGTTTACGAAATATTTTCTCATTAAGGAAGGCCAAATAACATTAACATGCGTGTCGGTCGTGTCGAGATGCATCCACTACACGCCCGAGGAAAAAGCAGATCACGTCATGTCCATCTTGACACCTTATTTGACCAAATATTTTTTGTTATTTCTGCTTGCCACTTGCCCTTGTTTTGAACTGGAAAATTAAAATATAACATTGGTTAAATTAACGTTTCTCATCGGGCATGGAACCAGCTTCCTAGATGACCCCAGCTTGTCCTCTTCATGTGAGTTTGTCACCCGATCGAACCTCTGCTCAGAGCATCAAATACCTCTCAAGTTTTATACGTACACGGTACATCCATCTCTTCCTTTTATTTCTCAAATTATTGAATTATGCTTATGAATTCAAGCAACAAAAGCAATCCATCCATCCCCCCAAACGATTATCCCATCGCGCAAGTTAACCGGAAGCATATACTTTATCCACAACTCTGAAGGCGCCTTCCTTCATCGTCCAACATCCATGCTGCCACACGCACGCCTCCCTAACAACATAATTAACATCAACAAAAACCCACACCTTATTCATTATTCGCTCACAAAAAACTTGAATCCCAAACCATCCACGCTGCATCGGGTTAAAAAGGCTTCACCTCCATCGAAAATATTTATACTATTCAATATTATTTTCATTTGCAAATAAATACAATTCTTTATTTTTTTTAAAAAAAATTATTTTTACATACCAAAGATGGTGAGACCTTTTAAAATTGAAAAGAGAATTTAAAAAGATCGATGAACCTTTCGCCCTCGACCTGAACTGAGATCAATGCCTCCCCAAAAGAATTCGTCTCACTTCTTTCACCCAAAACCAATCCTGTTTTGGGTCTCTTTATATCGGAAAAACGGTGGCCCGGCTTCTTGGTGGGATTTTCAACTTTCTAGCCCAAGTTCTCTATGAGCCCAATACATCTACACCTAGCTCACCAATAACTACTACAAGAGATTTCCAAAAAAAAAAAAAAAAAACACACCATAGGGCAAGCCTTATTAGTTATTACTCTATCCAAATCAAGATGACTGGTAAATAAATTCACAACTTACGATTTGACTGGATAAGACTACAACATGTATTTATCTTTGTTATTAGGCATCTTAGTTTTGTCCTCACTGGAAACACTATTACCTCAAAAGGGAAGTCCCTAACAAGCACAATCTACCATCACTTGTGCTTTAAATCTGATTATCGCATGGTTATCATATCCGATGGTGAAAATTGTTGAAGGACCAAGCCCTCGCCTAAATTCAAGTACCAAGTGGCATGGTCCTTAGAATCTTATTTTCTTGACATTGTTAAAGAGGCATGGGACGAGAAGCAATGGGTTAAAGGATTAAAAAGTTTTGAAGAGATTGTTTCTAAGTAGAATTCTGAGGTAGTAGGAAATATCCCCCAGAGAAAAAAGGTACTCTTGAAAATACTTGAAGGAATTGATAGAGCTAAACAAGATAATTTTCAAAACGGTCTTTTCAGATTAGAAAAATCTCTTTGGCTGAATTATGTGAAATTAAGTAAACAGGAGGAACTTTTATGGTATCAAAAGGCAAGACATAAATGGCTGCAGTTTGGGGATAAGAACTCAAAATTTTTCCACGTATCTGTGATTATGAAGAGGAAAAAGAGTTATATTGATGCTCTTCAGGATGTTAATGCCAATTAGATGTATGCCCAACAGTCATAGGGGAACATGACGTTTGAGTTCTTTAAAAACTTATACACCCAGGATCCTAATGTCCCAAACACTATGAGCTGGCCGAAAGCTTTTCCTATACACAATGATAGCCAAATAGCTTCAATTCAAAGAGAAGTGTCGGGTATTGAGATAAAAAAATGCAGCTTTTGATATGGGTGCATTCAAGGCCCTCGGTCCTTATGGCCTTCAAGCGCACCTTTTTCACACACAATGGGATGTGGTTGGACCTAAAATAGTGATATGGTGCATGAAATCTTTGCAGACCCATCAAAATTATATGATATAAATCACACAAACATTACATTGATCCCGAAGGTGGACCGCCTTAAGATGATTATGGATTTTTGTCCTATCGCTTTATGTAATGTGAGCTACAAAATTGTTAGTAAAGTCATTGCGAATAGATTGAAATCGGTGATGGACTATTTGATTTTACCAAATCAGTGTAGCTTTATTAAGGGACGACAAGGTGCCGAGAACATCATTATCACTCAGGAGGCCATACATACGATGCGAACTAAACGAAGAGGGCAAGGTTATGTGGCCTTAAAAGTAGATATGGAAAAAGCCTATGACTGTCTTGATTGGGGTTTTCTTCAATCCACTATTCGAAGCTTGGGGCTATCAGATGAATTTGTAAATTTAATTATAAGCTATGTGTCGTTTGCTTCAATGAGGGTATCTTGGAATGACTTACTCTTAGAATCTTTCTATCCTTCGAGAGGCGTTCGGCAAGGAGATCTGCTGAGCCCATTTTTATTTATATTAGCTATGGAAAGGCTAAGCTAACTTATTCAGCTTGAAGTAGAGGAAGGGAGATGGAAACCCCTGAAGCTTACTACCAACGGACCGTTGATATCTCATCTGTTCTTCGCTGATGATATGATCCTGTTCAATGATGCCTCACAAGAAAAAATGGAAGAAATTAGAAGCATAATGAGTTTCTTTTGTGGAGTTTCAGGTCATCATGTGAATCTATAGAAATCGAAAATGTTTGTTTCCCAAAACGTCCATTCGAGTAGAGCTATTGGTTATAGTCAAACTCTGGGTATATCGCTAACCATAGATCTGGGAAAATACCTTGGAGTTCCTCTTCTGCATCAAAGAGCAACTAAAGTGACGTTTGCGCCGCTCATTCACAAAATCCATAAGAAATTAACTGGATGGAAAAGGAACTATATTAGTACTCCTGGGCGTACATTTTTATTTAAATCAGTACTCTCAGCAATCCCTACCTACCATATGTAAACCTTGCTCATATCAAAAGGAGTTCTGCAAGAAATTGAGAAAATTAGTAGAGATTTCTTTTGGTGCCAAAAGTATAAAGTAAGGAAAATGCACCTTCTGGCCTGGGATGTCCTTAAAGGAGAGAAAAAACATAGATGAATTGGTTTTAAGGACCTTCACTGTCAAAATATGGCATTCATTATGAAACTTTGTTGATACCTATTAACCCGCCTGAATGCCCTTTGGGTTAAATGTTTAAGAACTAGATATGGGTGTGGCGATGGAAAATACCCTAAGGTTGGAAAAAAATATCAACAATTGACAGTGTAGCAAGCAATCATATCTGTGTGGGAAAAATTCATGAAGGGAGTTAGATGCAAGCTAGGTACTGGAGCCAACACGAAAGTTTGGATAGAGAAATGGCTACCTCTTGATCGACCCCTCTTAGAATTTTGTGGATAAAAACTTCCATCTAATTGATCCTGAGGCAAAGGTGAATCAGTTTCTTACTCCCACGGGTTCTTAGGATATTGTGAAATGGAGGGAATTTCTTCCTACATGGGTCATTCAGAAGATCCAATTAGTACAACCTCCGAGAGGTTGGGTGATGATGGTTTTTATTGGAAGGCATCGACTGATGGTAATTTTAATGTGAAATCTACTTACGGCCTTACTCGTAACTGTCTAAATCATATGCCTGATCATGTGTGGCAGACCATTTGGCGATGAGATATCCCTGAAAGGGCAAAATTCTTCATAAGAGAGTTCTAACAAATCCCCTGAGAGCAAAATGTATCGAGTCTACATCCCTTAATTGTCCGTTTGAGTACAGGAGGGAGGAGTTTATTATTCATATCTTGAGAGATTGTGAGCTTGCAAAAAGCACGTGGCTGCAATTAATTAACCCATTATATATATCTGTATTTTTTAGCTTTGATTTGCAGGTATGGTTGAGGTGGAACCTGAAGAATAATCATGATTCTCGACGATTGGCAAGATGACCATGGAGTATGATCTTTGGACTAGTGTGATGGGTGCTGTAAAAGAACCAATATAGAAAGGCATTTGATGGTGTTAGTGACTCTCCTCAAGCCTTGGTGAACCGCTGCATATATCAACTCCTGGAGGAGGTAGAGAACGACAAATACAAACATCACATATTTCATATTCAAAACAGAACAAACAGTAGATGGACCAAACCGCCAACAAATTTTGTTAGAGTGGATGTGGACGGATCGGTGTCTAACCAGCATCAAGCTACAACTGGAGGACTGATTCGTGATGAAAGAGGACATTGGGTGGCGGGTTTCCAGCAAAGAATTGGATATGCACCATCCACTGCAGCAGAGGTCATAGCTATTGGCACATGGTTGAAAATGTGTAAAATGTTAAAACTTTCAAGAATAAAATTGTTCTCTGACTCTATTGAGGCTATGCAGCTCTTACTAACCGATTGTGGTCATGAACATCCTCTCAGAGACGAAATAGGTGACGTCAGGTCACTTATCTCCTCGGATTGGGACCTGGAGATAATACATGTCAAGCGCGAAGCCTTAAGGAACGCGTACCTCCTTGCTCGTATTGCCCATGAAGCGCAGTCATATTTTATCATATTAAATGAACCACCAATATGGTGGTGGGTCCAGATAAATAAAGATTTAAGATATGCAGAACTGAGAGTTTCATCCCACCCTGACACGGACTTTTATTGAAATGTAATTTTTAAGTGTAATGCTTACCATTTCATTAAAAAAAAGTCAATTTCTTAACATATTTTTCCTTTCTGGTAGAATAGGCTTGGATTTTAGAAATTGCAAAAGCTAAATACACTCTCCTGATAAAGAAGAAAAATAAAAGAATATTGTATCATTTTTTCAATGAATTTACTGGGAATTTTAAGTTTTAGCGTTTTAAAATTTAGTTTATCGCAGAAATAAACAACATCGGTAAATTGGTTAAGGAATATCAAAGTCAATCAATAATGTGATTTGTTAGTTGGTGACTTCCATGCAGTATTTATTTGGTTTAGTGGTAAAATGTGTTTTTTCAATGTAACTTACAATATATAAAGTAAATATTTGATAAGAGTTTTATCATAGTATGTGTTAATGTGTGTTTTCAACACTAATTCAAACAGACTTGATTTGTAATGTGTTGGTTTTAATGTTTCTATTTGCCCATTATGTTGTATCACTTGGATAAACCTAAAAGGATTGCATGTACTTAATTATTCATGAGAGGCAGTGATCATCTTCTAACTATAGAAAAAATAATGAATGTTTGTTTGGATTAGCGATAAAAACTGTTTTTTTAATATGATTTACAGTATACGAGGTAAGTTTGTGAGAGAAATTTTATCTTGACTCATATAAACGTATTTTTTAAACGTTAACTCAAATAGGCTTGAATATCTTATGTGGTGGTAATTAATTTCCTGTTCGGCGAAAGATTGGGCACACTTATGAGGAGAATATGCATCGATCATTAATTTGCAAGTGAGTCGAAATGTAGGGGATCCAGCAGACAATGTCAGTATTTAGGGATAAGCTAGCTAGTTCACAACGCAGCAACTCTGCACTTGTAACAAAACTAATACATACTCCATCCAAGAATTATTAATAGGAATTTTGATTTGGTCTTGAATAAAAAATTCTAATTTATTTTATCTCTTAAATTTATAATTTTTATTTGAAACTATTACTCTTCGCCGCAGTGACTTGATTTCAGGGCTAAGCACGATGCTTAGCTCAAATTTAAACTGTTAAATTTAATTTAGACGATTTGGATTTAAATTTTAAAAAAGATGAGATATTGGTGCGCTGAGGACCTCCCAGCGAGAGACACAGAAGTATGGGATGCCAGGTCACTGGTATGATCCAGTTTTGGGAGAAGCTAGAATGTGGGTGAAACTGGTTCCGGTAGGGGATATTTGTGTGTATGTGATGAATCGTAAGAATTGTTTTGGATTGGGTAGGTGGTTACATATACTTACATACATACATATACGTATGACTGAACCTGGGAACGCATATATAGACACATCTGATAAGCCATCATGCAGTATGTAGAATGTTGCTGGGCGGTGTTCCGCCTTTCGTATGAGACACACTGCACCAGACCGACCCACTGCCACCACTTACGACGTGCCACGTGTCCTTGGAATGAATGGGCCAGGTGATTCGCACGTGCAAAAGGCCCACTGAAGATTAGAGAGAGATTCCTGGACAAAAGAGTAAGGATGCCGTCAACTTCCCCACTGTTCTCTTCATTTTTGTCACCATCTTTCCTTGCAAATCCCACTCATGATTTCCTTTCTTGTCTCGAATCTCAATCTGATCACTGTGGTTAACACCCCCTCCCCATTATTCACGCCTTTATCATTACTTGGCCTATAAGTCTAACACATGCCATAATATCATATTAATTACCACCCGCACGCGCGTGTGTGTGTAATATAATCTATGACTGGCACCCAACAGAAAATGGGCGGAATCCAAAACATCTTTATATTCTGCTATATATTAATTCCACCTTTTATTATCATTGTCTCAAACATGGACGTAAGAGCCCGTGTGAACTATGTTGCCTCTTTCACTCTCCATGCAAATACAGCAGCTATAACACTGTATGTGTAAATAGAATTGCAAAACTGGGATGATACTGCAGGCGACCAATAATAGTGGCACATGTAGCTCAGCTACTCTAAAGTCTAGATAAGTACTAGATTTGGGGTGTGATTGTGGAGCTCGTAAATGTGAAACAGATGCCCCCACCAAATGAAATCCCAAAGTGGATTCAGCACATGAGGCTCTCCGGCCTCTAGGGAGGGAGCTAGGGCGACTGGCCTTTCAGACAAAGAACGTAAGTGGGTGGGGCTTAGTGTAAAATAGAGGAGTTTTGATTAAACCTGCGGAAAATGACTTTCAAAACCACTAGTTTGGTTATTAGAGTTTGGTTATTTCCCGAACAAGCACTTAAAGCCTCTGAGGTTCGTACTCTTATGTGGGGCACACAAGCCATAGATTGCCTCGCGCGTCTCTTTCTGTGAATTCCACTCCCGAGACGGCACAAGGCGTAGGTTTAGGACCATATATATGAGATGTGTCCATGGCACTCGGCAAGGGCTTATTTATCTTATGTAATTGCCTTCCCTCCCATGCAACTTCTTCTTCTGGTAGGTTTATCTTATCGGAATCTTTGGCCCCCTTCATTATTTAGATGTTTCTCCTCCATAGGAATGGTCAAATATCGGTGATGTCCGGCTTTTAATTTGAGTGAGAAATATCATCACAAGGACGAGGATTCCATTTTTTTGCTCCTCTGCTTTGTCTCAGTATAACACCTAGCTAGATTCATAGGCTTTAATAATTGAATAAAGGACACAGTATTGACTCTGCACTGATTTTTGTCCAATGGCACCATGACAATGCAAGTATAGTGGGCAGGCCATTAATGTGTCGCGTGGGTGAGCCGATGAGAGCCTTGCGACTTCTAGTACTGTGTGCGTTTTGGTGCTCTATAAACTTATAGTCCTATGTAAGGATTATCTGGAACAGGTTGCAACTGCATATATATCTTGCATATATGTCAGAGCTTTGAAGAAAATATCAGGCCAGCCCGTCAAAGCTAGCTCTGATCCACTTCCGACCTGTAATCTTTGTACACACTAATTTAATGTGTACTGTTGTGGTCCAGTGCGCACCTTGGAGTCGTACGTACACATAGCTATCAATAACTATATACAGCAAGAGGCATTGTGATATATGAGTTGGAACGATGGGAAAGCTCGGGTCTAGGAATGGAAGTGGAACAGCGAAATGCGATCAATGACGACAATACAGGTCATCACTCATTAGAAGAGGATTGATTATGCTGGGGCTCTTGTTTGGCATTATCAGGAAGCAACTGTGCCTGGAAACAGGATCTCCTTATTCATCAAACAGGATCTTGCTGGATAGAATATTCTTCCTGATTCCTTTCATGAACAAATGCAATATAATAACTTGGATTTTTCTGAGGTTATTTGCATGAGATTTAATTCACTGCTGATTATGTCGATCACAATTAATTTTATTGGTGTAATTATGAATTATGGATACTGTCATGAAAACGGAGGATCTTTTTATAAAAGACGTAGAGGGAAGAAAATGGGAGGGAAGTGTGAATGGCGGGGCAGTAAGTAAGTGGAGTTATGAAATAGCATTGGAAGGAAGCAGAACAGAAGGAGACGTGTCGGTGAGACAGTGTTATAAAGTAATGATAAGGCGGTGACAATGATAGTGAAGCTTCAAATATGAAATAGTTATAGGCATACCCCTCCTCCTCCTCCTCGGCGTATTGTAAGCCTGTGAGGTGACGTGGCCACAAAGCTTTTTGAGTCAAGTCAGTATCATTGTTATTCGTGGAAGCAGCACCCTGCTTCTAAACTTGTGGTTTATAGACTTCTTCATATCTCTTGGTCAATGCTTCTTTCTCATCCCCCCCCCCCTCATCAAAGCTTCTGCTTCTACTTAATTATACTCTGATCTCTTGATTTTACATACGTACCCGTATATTGCTCTTCAATTACATGTATAATAATATAGTAATTAATTAATAGACAGTCAAATTCCTCTATCCCAATAACTCTATGCGGAACTACGATATAAGTAAGACTTTGCTTAACATTACATTCCTCTCGCCCACACACTATCAATAAACTCACCGATTTAAAACATCATAGAGTCTCTATGAAATCTCAAAGCAAAGCGAGATGGCGGTGAGAATTGCAAGAGAAATTGAAACCTTTAACACCAAGTGCAGCTCTTGATTTAGTTTATCATCCATCTGTTTCACATGTATTGCTCCTCTTGAATGTTTAAAATGTAGTGTCGCTGTGTGAATAGGGGTAAATAAAGCATGACTTATTAGCTTATGGAAGCTCCATAAGTATTTATGAATTGTGATTTATAGAATACAAAGTAACTTTTACGATATACGAAGTAGTTTTTATGGTCTACAAGGTGATTTTACGGTCTACGAGGTAAACATGTGGAGGAGATTTATCTCGATTTTCATGAATCGGGCTTATATAATAAGCCCGATTCATAAAAACGATTCCAAACAAGCTCTAATACTTCTACATGGTTTCGGACCATACTATCCACCAAAATGCAACTCTTTTTTTTAAAAAAAAAAAATTTAAGAAATAGAGACGCATGACAAATTGTTAACCACCAATGAATCAAATCAGCGGATCAGGATTGAATGATTACATGTGGTGCAGTCACACTCATCTAGAATGCAGAACCAGCGTTCATTACTTAAATCTGAAGGCAATAACGGTTGGTCAACATAAGGGGGGGAAATCTTACCGGTAGACCTTAGTAACTACTGTTCCTTCTCTTAACAAAGGTCGAAAGTGGATGAATATCATTATTTTTATTTAAAGAAATTATAGTTCTAATATATATACTCACGTACGTTATATTGACAAAACCTCAAAAGAATTTACAGCCATGCAAGTAAGTAAACGAGAGCATCCAGTAATAATCCCCAAGGATAACTCATTTAGCCAGTAAATATATATACATATGTTTGTCGGAAAGCAAACCACAGTAAGGGCTTTGGCTCTATATATATGCCCACCACCACCGCATTCCTCAGCAACTGCTTTCTCTCTCTCGTGAATTGCTTTCCTTTTTATTAAAAGATATCTCTGATGGAAGCCAAAGCAGATTATACCCAGGATGGTACTGTCGACTTTCGTGGCCGCCCTGCAATTCCATCTAAAACTGGAAAATGGAAGGCTTGCGCTTTCCTCGTTGGTGAGCACATATCACTTTTTTTTCCTCACAAATATAGTCCCTGTTTAAATTTTTCTTCCTCTCTGCTTCAGAAACTTCACTATATTATTGTTGAATCTGGATAAGTCTTGTTTCATTACTTAGGCTCTGACTAAGAGATGGGTAAGCAAGAAAAATGAGTTTTATCCATTCCCATGCGTGTTTACTGTTTAATCCTCTCCATGTTATTACTGGAGTCTGAATGCCCGAGAACTTGTTACTATGAAGGAAAATAGTCCACTTTGAAGTCTCCATATACAGTGATTGTTAAAATGTGTTAACGGTGATATGATATCTGTGGAATTTAATTCGCTTGATTAGTGAACACGTGTGTTGTTGTACCTTGCTCATGGCACTGCAGGCTACGAAGCATTTGAGAGGATGGCCTTCTATGGCGTTGCCTCGAACTTGGTCAACTTCCTTACTACCCAACTTCATGAAGACACCGTTTCATCTGTTAGAAACGTGAATAACTGGTCAGGATCCGTTTGGATAACACCAATTCTCGGTGCTTACATTGCTGATTCTTTCTTGGGTCGCTTTTGGACTTTCACCGTGTCGTCTCTCATTTATGCACTGGTAAGCCGGCGAGTACATAAATCCTAGCCACTGGTTTATAATATCTAACCTGGAATCCAAAATAAATAATAACTGCTCTTCTCTTCCACGACTGTGTCCGCATTTTCATCTTTATCTGCCAAACAGAGGTTATCACCTGTTTGGACTAAATTTTACGTTAACTAATCCCAGCCATCGAAAGGCCCAAACAGTTTCCTTATCTGCGTAAACGTGGAACACTGTACTACACGACTCTATAGATATATTATGTGTCAAAGTCTTAGTTCAGGACAATTATTTATGATTGATATATAGGCCCACCATGAAGTTATTGCCTATCTTCATGAACTGTGTGTCATTTCACAATAATTGGTACGAAGATGTATGATGAAGGTCAATTATTTACCATTTCACTGATAGTAACATAGACGCTCCATGCCATCACATATCATAAATAATTTATAAGAGATCATCTTTTCTGACCTCGGTCTTGTTGGTTCAGATTTGAGTGAGACAAAATGTGCCTTTTACCTTCTTAGTTGTTTTTATTTTCATAACTCTATCATGTGTGTATGTTCAATAAAGCATGCAACTCATGCACTAGTGCATCTACGCAGGGCATGGTTCTGCTTACGATAGCTGTATCACTCAAGAGCCTGAGGCCAACATGCAGCAATGGCATCTGCAACAAAGCATCTGCCTCACAAATTGCATTCTTTTACACAGCTCTGTACACTATAGCAATTGGAGCAGGTGGAACAAAGCCCAACATTTCAACCTTTGGAGCTGATCAGTTTGATGATTTCAATCCCAATGAGAAAGAGATCAAGGCCTCCTTTTTCAACTGGTGGATGTTTACCTCGTTCTTGGGCGCTTTAATAGCCACTCTAGGCCTAGTCTACGTTCAAGAGAACTTGGGATGGGGATTAGGCTATGCCATCCCAACAATTGGTCTCATCCTATCCCTTGTTATTTTCTACGGTGGATCTCCCATTTATCGCCACAAAGTCAGGACCACCAGAAGTCCTGCCAAGGACTTCTTTCGTGTCCCTATTGCCGCCTTCAGGAACAGAAAACTTCAGCTTCCTAGGGACCCCTCTAAGCTTCATGAGCAGGAGCTCCAACATTACATTACCACTGGAAAACGGCAAATCTTCCACACACCAGTTTTAAGGTGAGTACAATGATTATTTTCAACTATTTTTGGGCTTAATCTGTTTGCAGTATGCATTCCCCAGAAGCAGGCAAAATCTATGTCATCATGTTAGTGGTAAGGGACTGGTTTTGGGACCATTTTAATTTTGTTTCAGCTTGCCTGCTCATTCTACTAGTGGGGGGCATATGGGAAGAAGTAAAATAATGAATTTTGGTCCACTGTGTAAATATTAAATATCCCCCCCCCCCCAAAAAAAAACCAAAAAATGGATCTCAGAATGGCATTCTCTCCATCATTGTAATCTGACACGTCAACTGTTACATTAAATCTAGTAAATGATCCACTTCATAAATAATTCCAAACTCTACCCTCAATCACTTAACCATCATGAGGTAGATATCCAAGGGAGTTATTTGCTACAGTGCCATCACCATCTTGCAGTACTTCTTGGGCATAGTTCACTTCTTTCAGTGTCTTCCAGCCAAGTTGGCTCTTGCACTGGAAATGTCAAAATTGTGTCCTTCTCCCACCCACCTCTGTTTCAAATAAACGAGACGTACACCACAATTTTATCACAAATTTAAGTTATCGCATGTAATCAAACACACCGTTCTCCTAAGAATTACTCACTGAAACAATGACAATTTTATTTGGCATCATTCTGATAGATATATAGTTCCTTGAGAGAAACAATGGGCTAAGTGACTGCAACTTGTGCTCCAGGTTCTTGGACAGGGCTGCAATAAAGGAAAACAGCACAGGTTCCTCTACAGCGCCAATGACGGTAACCCAAGTGGAGGGAGCCAAGCTTATATTAGGCATGCTGCTGATATGGCTAGTAACACTGGTTCCTAGTACTATTTGGGCACAGATCAACACTCTCTTTGTAAAACAAGGCACAACCTTGGACCGAAACCTTGGTCCTCACTTTCGGATCCCAGCTGCCTCTCTCGGTAGTTTTGTGACCCTCTCCATGCTTCTCTCTGTGCCCATGTATGACCGTCTTTTCGTGCCATTCATGCGCCAGAGAACTGGCAACCCCAGAGGAATTACCCTGCTTCAGAGGCTAGGAATTGGATTCTTGATCCAAATCGTGGCCATTGCAATTGCTTATGCAGTTGAAGTCAAAAGAATGCGTGTGATAAGAGCACATCACGTAGTAGGCCCTGAAAAAATAGTCCCTATGAGCATATTTTGGCTATTGCCTCAGTACGTTCTGATTGGGATAGCAGATGTGTTCAATGCCATTGGATTGCTTGAGTTCTTCTATGATCAATCCCCAGACGACATGCAGAGTCTGGGGACAACGTTCTTCACAAGTGGGATTGGTGTGGGGAACTTCTTGAACAGCTTCCTGGTAACAATGGTTGACAAGATCTCAGGAATGGGTGAGAGAAAGAGCTGGATAGGTGATAATTTAAATGATAGTCACTTGGATTACTATTATGGGTTCCTGTTGGTGACATCAAGCGTGAACTTAGGGGCATTTCTTTGGGCATCAAGTAGATTCATTTACAAGAGAGAGACTGCAAGTGTGAAAGACGGTCTTGAAATGGAGGTCAACCCAACATTGGATGCTTCTCTAGGATTACAAGTATAAAAACTTAAGATAGGCAGGCCAAGTGTTAATGCGCCATCTATAGTATCTTTGTAAAATAAGTGCATGTGCAACTTTTTTTTTTCTTTTTCAATGATTGTTTTCCTTGTCTTGCTAATCAAATTTCAAGTGCGAATGTGATACGGTAATGTCTTCTTTGGGTGTAGCAAATGTCTTGTCACTTGTTAGTTAGGATATCCTTGTCCATCTAAAAAATGTTAGCTTAGCTCTGTATTCCCCAAGAAGCTTCAGCTCTGACAGATATTCTGAATTAGAAAGGGATTCATAAAATCATGTATACCTGGAATGTCTAGCGTAGAGCTCAATTATTATACCAAAGGGGATGATGTGGCTTGCCTCTAAAGCTGGCTAATGGAACGCTTTTATTTTCCCTATATTATGGGCAAGTGTACTCTCTTTAATTGAATCAGAAGGCTTCTTTTTATACATGTAAAGTCATGGGCGCATTCTGTGTCTTCCCAACAAGTTCAATCAGTTCATTGTATTCTGCATCGAATAGGAACTCTGTTTTACATAATGGGCTAACGTTAGTAGTGTTTCTGATGCCAACTTTCTATACATCCATTGTGAAGAGGTCAATGAATAGCGGGATCATTGTAACTTCGTACTCTGTTTTATGTGGTTGCCTCATTAAAACTTGCTAGGTAGCTTTAAGAAGAGGTGTGTTCTATTTTCTTTGTTGGTTCTATTTTTCTGGTCGGTGATAATAAGATAAGAGCTTTAATAAAAGGAGATTAAAGTTTGTAGATGCAAAAGAGTGACAGCACGGATGAAAATTTAGCATTATGTTTTTATTTCTCCATTTTCTTATCTTCTTTCTTTGTTTTTTTATCTTTCCTTTGGTTAGCTGTTATTTTAATAATGAGAACGCTCAGTTTATGGAGATAAACCTTGGTTTTGAATTATTTAATTTGTTTTATGGATTAGTAAATGATAATTTTTGTCACTGATTACTTTAATATTATATTTGTGTATTTAATTGTATACTTGATTATCTTGAAACAATAGACATCTGATTGATATTCTAAATGAGTTTATACATTGGAAATTTAGAATAGACTTTCAATTGAATTATATAGAATTAAGTTTTCTGACTTAATTTGCTTGTAGGATAGACATATACCTTCTGGCTCTACATAGTTTTATTAGGCTTGCACTAAAATTAATCCAATTAAGTATTAACCACCTAAGGGATTAAGAATTAACATAATTAGAATATATTTTAGTGGATCGAAAGAGACTCTTAGGTAAATAAGAGTTCTGGACTAGCAAATATAACTTTAAATGCAATTAATGGAGAAATTAGACACCAAGCAGTAATCAAGACTATAATAACCCAAGTCATCGTTTAAGATCTAAAATCACCCTTAGCTTTCATAATAGTTAGATTTGTTACCAACAATGTAGTTGAGCAATGACTTTATACTTTTGCTTAATAAGTTGAGTCAACACAATTTGAATTATGAATAAAAGCTAAGTAGAGAAAAAAAAAAACAAATCTAACTATAGTGAAAGCTAAGGATGATTCCAGATCTTAAGCGGTGACTTAGATTATTATAGCCTTAATTACTTCTTAGTGTCTAATTTATCCATTAATTCAATTTAAAGTTGTATTTGTTAGTTGCTAGTCTATGACTCTTATTTAACTAAGAGTGTCTTTCGATCTACTAAAAGACATTCAAATTATATTAATCTTTAATTCCTTAGGTGGTTAGCACTTAATTAGATTAATTTAAGTGCAAGCCTAATGAGACTATATAGGGCCAGTAGGTGTATATATATCATACAAGCAAATTAAATCAGAGAACTTAATCCTACATGATTCATTTGAAGTTATATTCTAAATTTTCTATATCTAGGCTCCTTTAGAATACTAAAATAATCTCCCAATCAGATGTCTTTTGCTTCAGGATAATCAAGCACACAATTAAATCAACAAATATAATATTAAAGCAATTAATGGCAAAAATTATCATTCACTGATCCATAAACAAACTAAATAATCCAAAACCAAGGTTTAGCTACATAAACTAAGCATTCTCATGACCAAAATAATAGCTAATCAAAGAAAAGATAAAAAGACTAAGAAAGAAGATAAATGAGAAACGGAAATTCAATGCCAAATTTTCATCCGTGCTATCGATTTTCTGCATCTCTAAACTTTAATCTCTCTCTACTAAAGCTCTTGCCTTACCATCACCAACCAAGAAAATAGAACACACATCTTCTCTTGCTAGCCTAGCATATATATAGGTATATATTGCCACTCTACATGCGTCTCTATCATAATATCTTGATTTATCTCTCTTTTTTATTGATTATCATATGATATAAATATATTATATTGATATTTTATTCTCACTTGAATCTTATAATATCTCCTGTAAAATAAATTAAGATATGAGTATATTTATATTAAAATATCCTTTTATCCTATAATTAATTAAATGATAGAAAAATATATAAAATATAATTAAATAAATATAAAATATTAATAAATATAATTAAATATATCTCAAAATATACATTTATTTAATCATAAGATATATAGTTATCACATATTCACCAACGGCATGGCTTTTTAAATTCTTAGGTAAACCCATAGCTTGATGATATCATACATATATATATATATATATATGATATATTTTTAATAATGTTATATAATGTCCACTATTGTAAAAAATACTTTTTAGACTGGTTAAAAAATCGGTCTAAAAGCAACACTTTCAAGACCGGCTGTGAGGTCACAACCGATCTTAAAAGTTCGACAATAAGCACTGAAAAGAGTTTTATGTCATGACTTTTAAGACCGGTTTTTCAGAGAATCGGTCTTAAATATACTTTTAAGACCGATTCTCAACAAAACTGGTCTTAAATGGACTTTTAAGATCGGTTTTCTAAAAAACCGGTCTTAAAAATATGTTTTTTTTGTTATTTTTTTCGTTTCAACCTTACCCATGCCAATAAGCCAATTCAACGACAATCCTCTTTCCACACAAGCAACAACACATAAATATTTACAATCAGAAGCAATGACAACAACATTTTTATTTCCATAAACACTTTTTGTATTTTTCAAAATCAATATGTTTTTACTTCTTTTGTTTAGCCTATGACATCATGTTATCCTATGCAAACTTACTCCAAATTTGGAATCATCAAGCCTAAAATCCGTAATATTTTCCCTTTCTCTCTTCTGTTAAATATGCCCTTTGTTATCCTAATTGGTATGAAGCTATAAATGCTGAATATATATTAATATGTTTTAAGCATCAACACTATAGAATTGTTCCACAAAGGACCACATATACACATATCAACACATACATACCATCAAATAGAGAATGACAGTATAATGATATTGTATACAGACGATTTCTATGGGGGAAAATGTACTTGACATGATATATTAATACGCTTATAATCCTACAAGACTTGAAATTAAATTGAAGATTTATCACGGATGAGATTAAGAACAAATATAGCCAAATAAACCAAGCTTCATGCAAATTTATTCACAGAAAACCAATAACAACAAAGAAGAAGAAAGAAAGACAGACAAACACAATGAAATGGAGGAATGACGATGTCGGAATCAGAGAAATTGTAAAATCGCGAAAACAAAGGGAGTAAAGAGAAAAATACCTGCTGCAAGAAATTAGAGCGTCGACGAATTGCCCACACAGATTTAACTACCGAAGCACTGACAACAAACAAGAAGAAATGAAAAGAATGTACTCCGATAGCCACTGACGCACACCCAGCCGTAAGAGAAGACAGAGCAACAACGAAAATTTTTGAAGAAAAGGTGCGGGCTAGGTTTTAATAAGACTTTTAAGACCGGTTATTTGAATAACCGGTCTTAAAACTATATGAATTTTTTTATTCACTTTTAATTAGACATTTAAGACTGGTCTCAAAACAATGACTTTTAAGACCGGTTATTAAAATAACCGATTTTAAAAATATAGGGATTTTTTATTTATTTTTAATTAGACCTTTTATATTTAAAATCGGTCTAAAATATATGATTATTTTTTATATAACGTTTAATTATTTTACTTTTGAGACCAGTTCTATAGAAAACCGGTCTAAATAATTTTTTTTAGACTGATTTTCTCTATAATCGGTTTCAAAAGTTTCATTTAATTACAGAATTGCCACCATATTTTTTTTAAACCTTATTCATAATAATCAGTCTAATTGTATAGGTCTAAAATGAGTTTTTTGCACTAATGGTCTTTATAGCCAAACTAACATTACAATTCGATTCGTTTGAGACTTCTTTTATATGGCTTAAAGAATTCTTTGTTAGCGGCGGATATAGCATCTCTCTATTTAATTAGTTGTTAATCCATTTAACAAGCATCTCTCTTATAATTTATCATTTAGTTCTCTTGATATATGAAGCCGAAGGTTTGTTGTTCCATTACTTCTTGTAATCAGTTCTTAATTAATCTTTTTTCCTGATACAATTAAACTTAATAGTAGTATATTTTAGTCACAAACATGCATGATAAAGTTAAACTTTTGCTGCGTCGTCGTCGAACTCACCAAACCTTGGGCTTTATACACTATGGAGAATACAATTCTAAAAGGATGAGATTGATGCAGGTGTCTTTTGACTAATATACATTGATTGAGATGAAGAGTCGAAATTTGCTGCCAAGAAAAGCCAGATTAGTGCAAACTTTTGACACTGTGATTCGGAAAAGGCAACATATTCAACTAACAGTATTAATGCTACTTGGAAACTGCACAGTGGTCATTTCTGGGGAAGGTCTTTATATTTTTGTCATGGGCCAACCCTCGTGGAATTCATTAAACGCAGAATCCGGAATATCCCCCCAACACCCAACGAGCCTACGGCTTTTCCAACAAGAATTAATTCGACTAGGCAATATTATTTGGCCTTCGAATCTTGACTAGCCATCTAGATAACGATTTCGTAGGACCGCTTTATTACACCAGTGAAAGTAAATTAAAGCAGGATATGTAAGCATTCAAGTCAATTATGCTCATTTTAAATTACTCCCTCTTAAACTTAATTAATTACTATCAGCATGATCAAATTTTCGGAGTCAATAATACTGGTTCAATTACTTCTATTTTTTAAAATGATCGGGCGAGACGTGCATGGTTAAAAAATTAAATCATCATTAGTAGTGATTTGCTATATGGGTGAGGTGTATTAGACAGCAAGAGAGATTTAGATTTGAATTTGAGGAAACACTTAAACAAGCCACGTTTGCGTGCGTGTGTGTATCATATACATACATACATATATTATATTACATCGCATGTAATAATATAATATGTTTGCTCAAGTTGACCTTTTCAGGGTCTATGGAAAAAAATAATGGCAGTTAGGCGCGTGGGCGGATGAAGTCAGACGAAATCGTTAACGAACGTAAATAGTAATTTTGGAAGACGACGAACACCGAGGGATGGAAGACCTCGAGAGTGTCGTCCCAAAAAGGAACACGTATAGAAAGTAATTAAGGAAAGTGAGATTCATTAATATTTATCATGAAGTGATTTTTTTTTTTAAAAAAAAAATCGACAGGAGGATAAGGGAGTCAAAGTTTAACCAACTAAATGGACAGACGTAGGCTGTAGACTGAAAGTGTCAAAGATTAATTATACTTAACAATGATTAGTGTCATTCGGGTATTACTGGTGCAGGGCTATCCATAGCGGACCTTGTATGTAGATTGAGCAGACAAAACAAAAGATGAGAAGTTTCTCACTTGTGCTGGACGCAGTTTAATGACATGATTATAATTCGTTAGATGAGGGCGACATGAAGCTCTAGGTAGAAGGAACCCATAATATAGCTAAGGGAGAGCCTATACGTATTGGCGTGTGGAAAAAATATATGTCGAATCTGGGCTGTGTTCGTTTGGAGAGAGGCATTCAGACTACAAAAGTAAGGCAAACACGCGTAGCTCAATTTACCAAACATGTAAAAGTCAATCTGAACCCATATATGACCCTTTCACTCGTCGAATCTTCCCAAACGAAAAGCAGTCAAATTTATGCAACATATTTATTATCAATTACAAACTATACACACATCAAAGGCGATGGTGGCGCCTACATCACTGGGAAAAGTGCTTGCATCCACATTGCACATATTGACAAATCGTTGGGTTGCTTCCAGGAAGGAGGACGTGGCTTCACTCTGGCCACCTACGTTAGATTAATCTAATGAAAACAATGCGACCCACTCTTCTAAATTATAATCCACTTGAGATAAATATTAAGAAGGCATGGCAATTATTAAAACGTAGAAAAAGTGATCACCGTTTTAATTTGGTTTCATACATTGAGGGTATGGTCTACGTGTTAGGTGAGAGCTGCCGACCCAAAGCAAACCTGGAGACATTTGATGAGTTGACGGTGACTAACCTTGCCCATCCATATAAATCTGCCACCCCACTTCCCCACTTTCACCACACAACACAATCATATCAACCCAACGTAGTAGAACAGGGTTTAAACAGTAATGGCTTCGTCTTCATCCATGAGTTTAGGGGTGTCTACTTTGCTGGTGCTGCTCCTGCTCCTGCTGGGGAGTGCCAATGCACAGCTTTCCACCAACTTCTACTCGTCTTCTTGCCCTAAACTCCTTCCCACCGTCAAGTCCTCCGTACAGTCTGCCATCTCCAAGGAAGCCCGCATGGGCGCTTCTCTCCTCCGCCTGTTCTTCCATGATTGCTTCGTCAATGTACTCTTCCCCCTCCCTTCTTTACTATTATTGCATGCCATGCATGCCTCTTTAATACATATTATTTCCAGAAACATATTCACTCTAGCCATTTCGTTAGAGGATGCATGTATATATAATAATGACAAAGTTTGATGACTTGTCACGTAGTTTTTACATAATTAGCTAGAGTCAAGAATTTCTGATATATATGTTGTCTTTATATATCTCCACCTGATGACGGTGCTAAGATGTTGGCTCTTGATCATTTGCGCTGAGCGGCACATTTTTTAACGGTAAAATTAAACAAAGAGATGTGATCGCAGGGATGTGACGGTTCCATTCTTCTGGATGACACATCAAGCTTCACCGGCGAGAAGAATGCAAACCCCAACAGGAACTCAGCTCGTGGGTTCGAGGTCGTCGACAACATAAAGTCGGCAGTGGAGCAAGTGTGCCCTGGCGTCGTCTCCTGCGCCGACATCCTGGCCATCACCGCCAGAGACTCCGTCACCATCGTAACAACCAAACTCATCCCCTTCGTTCATTCATAAGCACACACACGCACACACTCACACACACATAACTAATTAATAACTACATATTTGAAGCTGGGAGGCCCTACGTGGAACGTAAAACTGGGAAGAAGAGACGCTAAAACCGCCAGCCTTTCAGCCGCAAATACGGGCATCCCTGCTCCCACCTCTAGCCTCTCTCAACTCATCTCACGCTTCTCCGCTCTCGGCCTTTCCTCCAAAGACCTGGTCGCCTTGTCTGGTATATTTATTATGTCTACCTATCTTTTAGGTATATGGTTTTGATTAATGAAACTCATGCATGAATATGAATATGTGTGCGTGTATAGGGGCTCACACAATTGGACAGGCGAGGTGCACAAATTTCAGGGCTCGAATCTACAACGAGACCAACATAGACAGCGCCTTCGCGAAGACGAGGCAGTCCAGCTGCCCAGCCACTTCGGGTTCCGGAGACAACAACCTCGCTCCTTTGGATCTCCAGACTCCCACCACTTTTGACAACAACTACTTCAAGAACCTGCTTCAGAACAAGGGCCTCCTCCACTCCGACCAGCAGCTCTTCAACGGCGCCTCCACCGACTCCACCGTCCGAGGCTACAGCGCCAACCCCTCCTCTTTCTCTTCTGATTTCGCCGCCGCCATGATCAAGATGGGAGACATCACTCCCCTCACCGGCTCCAACGGCGAGATCAGGAAGAACTGTAGGAAGACCAACTAATTTACTCTACATGTTCCTACTCCACTCATCAATATTTTGTTATTTCCATTATTTTTAAATTTTAAATTTTGTTCTGCTTTCTGCTTTTCTGTTAGTCCAATTTTCTGCGCCTCCAGATGTTGCATAACGGCACTGTTTTCTCCCTGTAGTTTATAATTATGGTTGGTCTCTCTGCTTTTGGTATTATGTGTTGGTTTATGATATATGTCCCGATTTCGGGCCAGCAAGTTTATCTTAATTATCTGGTTGACTCATCTTAGAAGATTAAACCATGATAAAGTTTGTTTATTAAAAACTCAAGTTAAAGCCAACGTACCACTGCATTAGAAATATAGAGCTTGTTTGGAATAGCGGTTGAAAATTTCATAAGTATTTATGAATTGTAATTCACGGAATACGAAGTAACTTTTACGGTCTACGAGGTAGCTTTTACGGTCTACAAGGTGCTTTTACGGTCTATGAGATAAATATGTGGAGAAGATTTATCTCGATTTACGTGAATCGGGCTTATATAATAAGTCCGATTCAAGATCGTTCTACCAAACAAGCACATAATTATAGGATGCATATATGGCCACCTCAGCGCACGTGGTAGAGTAAAGTAGGGGTGGGGTCTTGGTGGTTCCTGGGATTCAATTTCTCCTTAACAGCAACAATATATATGACCAATATTTAAATTTAAAAATTTAATTACAAGATCACAAACCCACGGCCCATACTATATATTAAGCTAAACTAAGGGGCCGTGGAGTGTTGGAGCAGAGGGTGTTGTGGGACGATGCATTCGAACTTGGAGTCCGAATGAGAAGGCCCAATGATTCCCTGAATGAAAAGAATGAAGATTCCAGAACTATGCAATTTCAATATTTTCGAAAAAGCTTAATTAGGAGATTATATCATGGCCTTTTTGCGCTCATTTTCTAATCAAATTAAAGAAATTGTTCATGTACCGCCCCACTTTATCAAAAGCGTCTGCCCCCAGACTCATTATTAAGCTTCTCTATTATTTACCAATCACCAAGCTTCCCAACCATCATTATTCTACGTGCTTGTTTTATATGTGCCCCCATCATTTTCAATCCCTAAATTATGCCATCTCACGTCTTCACATATCCAAACCTACGTACCTCTTCCTAAAATCAAAAGTGATCCATAAATTATACTACATTTCTTTTTCAGAAAAGAAACAGCCTGAATTAATGTCATGTCACAACTACTATATTTCCATTTCTCAGCCTCACATCCCAACCGCCACATTCATTGCCTCCATTTTTCCTTCGGAAGATCAATCATGACAAATTATGCCTCACCCTCACACTCTCTTCTTATAAAATCATCGATGTCGAACTCATTTACTGTAATTATTGTCTTTTCCAATTAGCATCGATCATATTGGTTAATTTCGAATTTACCTGTGATCTTATTCAATATCCAAGGTATCATAAACCCTAACGTACAGCCATGACCAATTTCCCTAAAATTAAAAATAAAAAGGGCCGAGCAAGAACCCAATTAAGACGTGAAGATATATATATAAAGTAGAAGGAGGTGGTCATAAAAGCGACTGCCTTTTTCTTTTTCGGGGCAGAATGCCTTTCAAAGGCCAAAAATAAAAAGAAAAAGGAGAAAGGCATGAAATACGTCGTCGTTATAGGAGTGTTTGGGGCTTCCCCGCCAAAAAGTCAATCACGACCACGACATTCCCAACGCTTTCCTTATCCGCAAATCGCGCTCCCAATCAAGGAAGGGTCGTTAGACATGACGACCTCAGTTTCAACTGTACTCGCTCGCATGGCTTCATCTCATTGGTCTGAATTAATGACTCCAATCAACTTCCTTGACTTCTGTTTTCATTAACCAATCACATTTAACGGTACATTCAAACTCAAATTTCTCCGCTGCAGACGATTATCATCGGGTACCACTACCACAAAAGCGCCCTCTGTCGTTTCCCTTTTCTGCTTTCCCGCTCTGCTTTCACCTTTCTCACCGAGTGGGCTATGGTGGTTGTGTGTGAGTGGACCCGCACACCTCACTCGTTCCCGAATCACTTTCCTTTCCGACTGAGTCGTGACTCGGCCCCGATACATCATCATCACATCTCCTCGGTATTGCATAAATTCCACAATGGTTCTTTCTCGGAAGTCCAAGCTCGTTGAGCTTTTAACCACCTTTAGCCGTGGATCCTTCTCTGAATTTTGCGCTTCCGTTCGCATTCCTTACAATGGCCGAAACCCACGAAGCAGCCACCGACGGGGTTCCGGGAACGCCCGGAATCAGGGAGGCGAGACCCGAAACAGGGACCCGACCAGGTGAGAACCCAAGTCCGGGGATAAGAATGATTAATTGCAGAGCTGTAATCGATACTTCACCGCCGTTCGAGTCGGTCAAGGAGGCTGTGACCCGTTTTGGAGGTAGCGGGCCTTGGTTGCCCCTTTACAAGCTTGGGGAGGCTTTTGTAAGTTTATCATTAACGTTATAAAATTTTCTTCTTGTTATCGTTAAATCCCCCCCTCCCTTCGGCACAAACACTGCCGAACCACGATTTAATTGCTGCTATTGATCACACAAAATTTTACCACTATTCATAACACTGACAACTGGATGAGATCAAATTGTGAAATTAACAATGGTTAATGCAATGTTGTGTAGAAATTTAACTCGAACACTGCTTAGCTGCATTTTCAATATATATATATATATATATATATATATATATATATATATATATATATATATAATTTCATGATCATCTATGCATAGCTGTAAAATAGATAGTAATCTATTCTGTTCTTTTTTAATTCTTATTCTGGATTATTACGTATAGAATGTGGATATGCAATAGGAATGTCTTATCCAGCATGTCCGTGACTTGTATTCATGACTTATATATAATGTTCTTGCTATAAATTTATTTTTAGTAAATTGTTATAAAATATTCTATACATCTATGAAGCAAAAGAATTTATTTGTAGTAGTAAATCCTGGTGATTTCATGCTACCCATGAATTCGATTTGTTCTTGCAATAGCTCTTCACTTGTTCCATGTTAGCTCACTTTCTGATGCGGAAAAGATTGTCATTCGCAGAATAGCATTGAAGATTTTGACATAAAGAAAGTTGAAGAACAAGCTGCGGAGTTGGAGAAGGATTTGATAGTGAAAGAACTTGAAACACTTGATGTACTCGAAGAACTGGGGGCTACCAAAAAGATCGTTGAGGATCTAAAGCAGCAGCTAAAAAAAGAAGCAATGAAATGCGTTGCGCCTCCTGATGTTCATACCTGTGAACAGGCTGGAAATCCTATTGCAAAGGAAATGAATAAGGAAAACAGTGAAAATACTATAAACAGCCAAGGACAGGTATTGCAAAGTTCAGATCCCTGCCCTATGTCATCGGCAGATCTGATATTGATGGATATAAAAAAAGCTAAGGTGGATCTTGGTAAAGCAATGAGTGATCTTGGGGTGATACAATCTTCTGTAGAATCTTTGAATAAGAAGATGAAAAAGGAGAAAATTTTTCTCATGAGGACGCGTGAGAAGCTAGCATCCAAGTTTGCAGCTGTCTCTGCTCAGGAGAGGGATCAAGAACAATCAAAACTAAATCCATCGGCAGCTTCTGTTGAAGCAAGTTGCACTTTCAACAATCCTGTGAATATTACAAGGAGCTTCAAACCTGATGCTGAGCACCAGAATAGGATGGTTGAAACAAAGAATTTTGAAGTTTCCAAGTCCTTCCCTCCAATGGCTGATAATGGATTAAACATGAAGACTGCTGAGATGAGGTGGTTTGCAGCTAAAAAGATGGAAGAAGCCGCAAGGGCAGCAGAAGCCATTGCTCTTACTGAAATCAAGGCTTTATCTAGCACTGAGAGGTCATCAGGAGTACCACTGCCAGAACCTCGGAGAGTTACCTTTGATTTAAGGGAGCACTGTTCTTTAATCCCCAAAGCTCAAGAACCTGAAGAGTCAACATTGAGAAGGGTAATAGATTCCAAGTTCCACATTGATGAAACAAATATTTCTAAGCTGACTATTCTTAATTGGTTGGAGGAAGCTTCCGCAGAAGTTCTACATAGCAAACAGGTCTTGACAGAGGCTTTAAACAGAGTTGAAACTGCAAACAGCAAGCAACATGCTGCTAAAGAGGCTCTGCGCAGATTGCTTCCTGATGGTGAACTGAATGAACAAGCAGTGTACAATCCTAGTAAGAGCAAAAAGCTCAACCCGGGTGGAAATTATCGGCACTCTCGTCTTCCAGATGTAATGAGGTCAAAAACAACGAACAACGACCCAAAGCCTGTTTTAAGGTCCACGGTTTCGCTGAGAGATGTTCTAAGAAGAAGGCCGGTTCCTGAAGAATATCCTGCTGGAAGGGAGATGGAAGATCATTCTGCGAGACAGAAGGTAGCATTGAGTCAAATGCTTCGAGCATTGAGGGAAGATCTTACTCTTCGTACAGATGATAATACTGAGAGTGATAAAGATCGGAGCAGTCAAAAGCATTTCGTGGGAAACAGGAAGAAGTTTGGATTCATCCAAATATCACTCCCCTTGGCAAAGCCAAATAAGAAAAGGGCATGACCTGAGCTAATAAATGTTGTTACATAGATGATATTCATTATTCATGTATAATTATTGTGATTTCTTTTTGGTTCTGTTGTTGCGTTTGCTTTCATTCTAGTGAAGTATAGAAGTTCCAGTTGGTATTTGATTTTGGAAAGGATTTTGTGCTGGAGTGATTGGCTTAATATGGTACTAGCTTTGTCCCTGTTAGTAGATTTTGTCAGTGTTGTTGGCTGCATTGGAGTGATGAGGTGGCTTTTTTTAATGGGGTATGATGGTTTTATCAACGTACTCCTTTGAATTAGTATAAAAATATATTGGTTGTTGTATTATCTATAAAATTATTTTTCTTAAACGTATTCCCCAATAATCGTGCATCGTTATTTTATAAATTTATATCAAACATAATTATTACCTGCATACAATATAGGTCAATAACCTATGGAAAAAAAAGAAGAAGAAAAAGGTCAATAACCACATCCCCCGTAGAAAAGATCTTGGGAGAATCGAGGGGTAATTTAATATTAATATCTGAGGGCTTTTTAGTCAAATCAAAATGATCGTTTCATTTGATCTTGTATTTGACATCCGCGGTCAGCAACGCACACGGGGAAGAAACAAAGATGATCACTGTTAGTAACATTGGCTTTCCTGCACAATTCAGAGCGTCTCTCGACATTGGTGGGGTTTCAAAGCAGCGGAAGAAGAAATGCTCATGGAGTTTTATGGCCTGGAATACCCCAATCAGCTCGAATCATCAAATCTTTTGCAAACTATCAGACAGTGGGATCGAGGAGAACCCCACAAGCAGGAGGGCCTCTAATTCCAAGAACAGGATGGAGGAGTACAATATAGCTATGAAGAAAATGATGAGGAACCCTTATGAGTATCACCACGACCTGGGTTAGTTTCGTCTCTATTCGTTTTGCGCCCAATGTATTACTGTTTAGCTTTCCATTCCAATTATCGGTTCGTATAAGTTGTTCTGTGCAATGTTCCCTCTGTTAAGATGTGTTTCTGAGAATTGCGATCTCTGCTACGATTGAATGTGGCCGACATCGCTGGTGGGTTTCCTTCTGTCAATTACTGTTTCATTACTATTAGGACGGTGTCAAGGAATTACCATGAAACATTTCCTTCGCTGCGTTGGATTTGGAGTGGATAAGGATTCACATGATGCTTTTAGTTTAACCACTGTGACCGAGCTTTATTATGTTTATGTAGGGATCCCCATTAGATACTTCTCCATGCCCCGCCCTGTAAAATGCATTCTATGCCCTAGGATTGCCCCGTGGGATTCAATTTGCCCTTGTTACACAAAGTTTTCTTTTAACTGAAAGGAAAAGGGGGGAAAAAGGAATCCAACTCTGGTCAATTGCTTCCTACAAGTAAAAGCATGTGCTACGCTTGACTACTAACGCAATCATTGATTCCTGATTTCAGGTATGAATTACACACTTATAATTGATAGCTTGATTGTGGGCTCCCAGCCACAAAAACCTGAAGATATAGATCACCTCAAAAAGGAAGAAGATGTAGCCTACATTCTAAACTTGCAGCAGGACAAGGATGTCGAGTATTGGGGAATAGACTTAAAATCTATAATAAGAAGATGCCGTGAACTCGGTATTCGTCACATGAGGAGGCCTGTAAGCAAGCCTCTTTGGTAAATTTATTGAGAAGATAATAGGTGCCCTGCATTTTTTTGTGATAATCAGGAACGATTCTGTGTTACTTCGTATAATATATTGTTAGGAAGTAATTATTTTAATTTCCACGGCTAGTTTTCCCTGTTCATCTCCTGGAACGACAGATCTTATGGAAATGGCAATATATATATATATATATACTGTGCCAGAAAAGTTTTCGTCAGCCTGAATGTATTCATATCCATCCACTGCTTTATCGAGCGATTGAATTATCACTCACATGTTAAAATTTTCTTTCCTATTGTATCTACATCACAGGCAATAGACTTCGATCCAAACTCCTTGAGAAATGAGCTGCCAAAAGCAGTTTCATCACTGGAATGGGCTTTTTCTGAGGGTAAAGGAAGAGTGTATGTGCATTGCACAGCTGGACTTGGAAGAGCTCCGGCAGTGGCAATTGCTTACCTGTTCTGGTTCTGTGACATGAATGTGAGTCCTAAATACTTGGCATTGTCTTCAAATCCTTTTCCAAACCTCATATGAGAACATCTTGTGGCTTTTTAATTACTCTCTCTCAAGGTGAAGTCACTTTTTGAGGAGGAAGTTTTTTCATATGGTGAGTGGAAATGAATGTGGCCTTTTTCTTTGTGAACAGCTAAATGCAGCATACGATATGTTGACAGCAAAGAGACCTTGCGGACCCAATAAAAGAGCAATACGCGGGGCTACCTATGATTTAGCGAAGAATGATCCTTGGAAAGAGCCATTCGAGAGTCTTCCAGAATATGCATTTGGGGATGTAGCTAACTGGGAGAGGGACCTGATTCAAAATCGAGTACGTTCTCTTCGTGGAACTTGATCCTTCCTCAAGCATTCCTGTTTACACAACAGAACAGCCGTGCTGTCCTGCAGGGAATAGATGGTGGTTATATTTCTTGCCACCCTGCGCATAAGCCGCCTTAAGAGCTTAACTCGCTGAAATTTTCTATTCCTAGGACTTGGATTCAATGAGGCATGTTTTGTAAGAGGTGGGGAGAGTACATATATAGAGAGAGTTCTGATTACACGTTAAGCTGCGTCAAAATAAAAATTTGATGTTTACATGATGTTATGGAGTTGAAAATAACTACAAAACTCGAAAAAAACGTAATTGTATGCTTATTAAGAAAAACAATTATGTATTTTCTTAGTAAACATTGTGAATTTTTCGCCAGCAATTGAAATGAATTGTGAATTGTAAATGAGTGGGTGGAATGTAATTTTTTTTCTACTTATAAAAATGGGACCGAATATAACCTCAACTAATAATTTATTAATGTATTTTCATTTTCAATAGTTCACGACATGGTCCAGACCAAGTAGAAATTATTATGGACATCTTTTTGGGCTCTTTCACTTTCTGCTGGTTTGCATGTGATGTGTCTGTTTCACACTTCTAGCCCGACTTAAGGGCCCGTTTGGTACACTGGAATTGGTTTTGATGGATATGGATATGGATATGGAAATGGATATGGATATGGAAATGGAAATGTGGTTTAAAAGTGTGTTTGGTATGTACATGGAATTCAAATATTATTTTTATTTAATATTTATATTTAAAATGTAAAACTACCAATATGCTAATCTAAGAAAGTGGAATGAGATAAAACCATTGTTACTAAACCCGGACCGGACATATTTTTTTTAATAAAAAATTATTTTTATTTTTTTTAAAAAAAATTCATATTAATAAGACTAAAATATTCAATTTCTCACCGGTTTAACCCTGATTTAGCTCCAGTCTGACCCACTAACCTTTGACCTAGTACTTTGACTGCTCCAGTTAGGTTTTTTTTAATAAAAAATTATTTTTATTTTTTTAAAAAAAGAAATTTCATATTAATAAGCCTAAAATATTCAATTTTTCACCGGTTTGGCCCTGGTTTAGCTTCGGTTTAACTCCGATCTGACCCACTAACCCTTAACCCAGTACCCTGACCTAGATTTAGGTACATGGAATTGCAAATCTTTGCTTTTTAGGTGGAAGCCAATTTGATGGAATTGGAGAGATTTGGCTTCCACATGGAATTGCAAAAATTTCCAATTCCATCATACCAAACAAACTTAAGCATGAAATTGATTTCCAATTCCAATTCCATACCCCCCAATTCCATCATACCAAACATGCCCTAAATCTCTCATTTTCGGGTTCATGTACTTTCATTTTATCTTAATTATAAGAGTTTTTTTAAATAGATTTATTCTTAAATGTGAGATTTTTTTTGAGTTTGTCTTCTTATTCTACTTTGAATTAATTATTATACTATATATATTCTTTTTCATTCATTTCTTATTATTACTTTCTCTAATCCATTCATAAATAGGGACATTTTTGACCAAAAAATTAAATTTCCCATATAATTATTACATTAAACTATTTTTAACTATTTTTTAAAATCACACCATTTATATATAGAATGATCTAGTTTAATATATATATAGTAAAATTAAATTATTGTCTTAATATACTCTTCTTCATCGAATAGTAAGAAATAGATGGAGATTAAAATAAAGAAGGATTCACTATTTTTATTATTTTTTCTTGAATTTGATAACTCACTTCATATACATCTTTAAAAGAAAAGATAAGCACCATATGGTGTGAAATTGACCAGTTGACTTAAAAAGTGAAAACAATGGTTTTGTGAGCTTTGTAAGTTGAATGGTTAGTTTGGTAGTTGATACTTCCTTTCGTTGTTGAAGGAATTAGGATGCTAATATCTTAAATAGATTGCAATACACGATTCAAAAGAACAATATTTTGGTTTTCTTTGTGCTTGCAGTGTATAATGTTTTCGCGTGTAATGTAGAGATAGGATTTGAATAGAAGGTGTTACTAATGCATGATTTGCGTAATTCCCAATTTAACCAGCCTCGTACTTTGCAAAAGTTTCAGAATTAAATTAATTAAAGGATTTATTGGTCAACTCCTTGATATTTTGGCTTCGCACCTTTGCCCCGGCATTACGAAATAGAGCTTGTTTAGAATCTCATTTGTTACTCAAAAAAACTCATTTAGCATGTAAAAGCTCATTTACCTTAAAAATTAGTGTTTTGAAAATCATTGAAAAGTAATGGACTTTTAAATGTAAAAGAGTTTTTTTCCAAAAGCTCTCACACACAGTTTTTAAAAAAAAGTCACTTCTCCCACCGTCAATCTAAACACAAATCACATTTTCAATCTTACTTTTTTTCAATTGGGTTTTTGTAAAAGTCATATTAAAAAAAAGTCACTTCTCCACCGAGTTCCCAAACAAACCATAATCAATATACTACCCCATGTTTTTACCGTAAAATAACCAAATAAGTATGTCCAGTTTTATCATATTTGCAACCAATTAAATCCAAAATTCATTTCAAAATACGATATAGTTTTTATCTTTAAAATGGTTTCCATTCTTGCGTAGAACTAAATTATATATTTTGACTAAAATGTTTTACCTATTTTAAAAATTATTATATATTTTATTCTTAAATTTCAAAAGTACCTTAACGCTTGAAAGAAATTAGCGACTATTAGTTAATGTGTCTGAAACATTTTAATGCTTTTAAATGTATCCCTTGTTAATTAAAGTTGACTTTATTAATGAAGAATGAATCAAATTAAAAAGGTCAAGTAATTTTAATTTTGCAGAGGCATTTTTGAATAAAAAAACCTCTTAAAATATGTGTGAGAGTAATAATAAATGAATGGAGAATGGAGCATACTGAGAACATTGCACTCCTCATTGAATATTGCTCCCGTTTTATTTTATAAATCATTAGAATTTAAACGTCAGTTAAAAGAAGAGAGGGAGCAGGAAAACGAAGAAGATATTTCCTTAGACAGAAAAGGTTAAGGGTGTGTTTGGGAAAATGGTGAGGGGCTTACCGTGAGTTGAGACAAAAAAAGCACAGTGGGCTAATCGGTTGGTGTTTGGGTTCACATTGGTTGTCATTGCGCTTATGACTTCATCGTTGTGTTTGCTAGAAGCCCATAATATTAGCTTTTGACTTCTCTTCACCGCTAGAGAAGCATTCATTGCAGAGATCAGAAGACCGTTGGAGCAATTATTTTCTTCGTTACTTGTTGTTGGTTTGCAACTTCCGCTATGATCTGTGTTCTTATTTTGAGGCCGCTCTTCCCCTAGTGTCAATCGGAGCTATCTGTGTCATCTTGAGACTGTCGTCGTCGTGGGTGGTTCACTGGTGGGTGGTTCTTGTTCCAGCTCTGCTGTCTGTTGTCTTGAGTGGCGATCCCGAGTGGTCGTTAGCCGATTGATGAATGCAATGAGGGTCTTGGAATAAAGCCCTGCTAAGTTTTCATTCCTGGTTCGGGGGTTTCTATTCCAAGAAAGAATAAGAAGCTTTGGTCAAATTAAGATTTCATCAGGGACTTACTTGCAAACTTTAAAAGTTCTTGAGAAGGGATTAAATTAATTTTTTTTGAAATATTTGTAGGGATAACTGCAATTTCCAAACAATTGGATCCTTTTCTATGATTTCTTTAATCCCTTTTCATCATTCACTTATAATTTTCATAAATTTTAAGGACTTTCTTATAGTTTTCTCTAGTTTTTAAAATATTAATTCAACCCTCCAAAATCTTCAATTTCCTATTAAACACTTACAATATAATGCAAGATTAATCACAATATAGTATCAAAAGTTTAAGAGATCATTTGTATGAGTAATTGAACTTTTTTTTTATCAAATTTTATTTATATTTTTTCACTTCAATTATCACAATATACAAATAAGATTCATGACTTTTTCAGTCATTTTCTATCTAAATAGGCTTTTCAAATACTAATCTAAATAGGTCTAAAATTAAAAAAAAAAGTCACTTCTATTACCGCCAATTCAAACATAAATCACATTTACAATCTAATTTTTATTATATCTCACTTTTATAAAAATTAAATTTTAAAAAAAAACTATTTCTCCAACATTAATTGTAACGGGCACTAACGAGGTTGTAATATTTGCCACACAGGACCACAAAGTCAGATTCAGATTCACTCTTCAATATAATGCGCGCGCTCTCCCACTCTTCCTTTCCCTCCGCAATTAATCCCTTTCTTCTCTCATTCTCGCCCCTTGTTTTCAGGTTTCAACCTCAAAACCATACCACGCACATTTGGATTTCGAGGAGCTTTATCTAGTATAGGGGTTTCTTCTCTTCCATTTTCGTTCCTTCTACAAAACGCCTTTCTTTATTATATTGGCTTTATCAAAATGTTCTTCCCATCTCATTCTTTTGATGTCCAATGTAAATGTAATGCGCATTATTTCAAAAGTGTTATGCTGGCCATCTCTGTCAGTAAAGGCAAATCATAATCTTCCTAGGATAGGAAGAGATTTTCGTGCTCAATTTGTGTTGCTATATACTGTTGAAATGAATGATCAGCTGTTTGGTTTGATGATCTTTCCTCTGTTTCGTTGATATTCGTCTCGTATTGTTGCTTGCAGGGCAACCATTTTCAAGATCATTGCCGGGCACGGGTCTCAACATGGCTGTGTGTTGGTGATTAGTTTGGAAGAGAACATTGCTCAGGTCAATTACTCTGTCTTCTCTCTATCGCGTTTCTCCGAAATCGCCTTTCCAATTGGTATTGATCCCCATAATTACTTAGCTTCGAAAATAATAGCAACACCCCTCCAGAAACCTGCCCAGAAATTAAACACCTCCTTCTTAATGCTCGTTTTCCTTTAACTTACGTTGCGTCTGCAATTTCGATTCACCAGTCCCATTGCGGTTAGCACAGCGAGCATAGCCCGACACCGTGCGTTATCAATCCGTTTATATCCATTGATCCTTCGTTCTCTGTAATCATTGGATTTTAGCGCCTTGTTTACAGTTCGCTGGAAATCACGCCGAGCCCCCTTCAGTTGTTTACTCCTGAATCTCTCCCTTTTGTAAGTTTTTTCTGCCTTCTTTTGGCTGATTGATTTTCTGTTTTCAGGCTTTTCTAATTATGATGCTAGTGGTCCAGTGTTGTTTGCTTGAATTTCTTCTCGTGATTTTTTCTTTTGAAGTTTTGAACTTGTATATATTTCTTGTGGGCCTTCTCCTTTTGTTGTCAGTTATTTGTGCAGAGACAAAGATGGGTGAGGGAGAACGGTTTCAGCTGGGAACTGTTGGAGCGTTGACTTTGTCTGTGGTATCATCAGTGTCAATTGTAATTTGCAACAAGGCACTAATGAGCTCATTACACTTCAATTTCGGTACGCTCACATTGGAGTGGATTTGTCAGAATTTGATAATATGTCATTTGGTTTTGCTTTTAGATTTTACTTTACTATATATTTTTCGTAGGCATGTGAAGCAGCCTGTCAATATCATTCTTTTTGCGAAATACACAATTTCTATTGGAAAGTAAGAGTAGCATTCTTTTTACTGACTTGTTCAAGGATGCTGTCTACCTGCCCTAACCAAATGGGTCTTTGCAAGTAGGTTATAAATAAAGTGCATTATTGATTCAATCATTACCGGGGAAGTTTCCTAGTAGTAATGTAGATTAACAGACTCATGACGTGATTCTCTGTTTTTTTGTTTGGGTCAATTAGGAGTCCCTTGGTGGAGTGCTAAGGTTTTTTTGCCATTCTATATTTGTGCTAGTCACCAGCCCATTTGAATTTAAGTGTAGAGTCTGAGAGTTCAAAGGCTTTGATACCTGTTCTTTGGTGCCCATGCAGCTACAACTTTGACAAGCTGGCATCTTCTTGTCACATTTTGCTCTCTTCATATGTCCCTGAAAATGAGATTCTTTGAGCACAAGCCATTTGAGCAGCAAGCTGTCATGGGATTTGGGATTCTAAATGGAATTTCAATAGGGCTTTTAAACTTGAGCCTGGGGTTCAATTCTGTGGGCTTCTATCAGGTATAGTTATTTATTTTAGTTCTGTTTCTCTATGGTGAAATTTCAATCTTTGATGTATAGAACAGTTTTTCAAGGTATTCTGAACTCAATTATATTTGCATTCAGATGACCAAGCTGGCTATAATTCCATGCACTGTTCTGTTGGAGACCCTTTTCCTTGCGAAGAAATTCAGGTCTTGCCTAGCCTCCTGCCATTAATATGGCATTTATTACCATAAGTTAATATATATATATATATATATATATAGAAATTTGAATATCTCTGTAAGCAATGCAATGGGACAGTACACATATATCATACAGTAAAACAAGTATCTACATGTTTGGACCAGCTTTTGGAAAATAGCTTTTACAGTTTACGAAGTAAGTATGTGAGAGGAGTTTTGTCTCGACTTACGGAAAAAGGCTTCTGAAACCATGGTTTTGTAGTTTTTCCAACATACAATATGTCATACACAAAGCCTTTTTGCTTCTGTTTTTATTGCTTATTTTCTAGGTTTTTCTGATTGCTTTTAATGAACCGCATCTATTTAGAGTGTCATCTTACAAAATTCAATACGTCTCTCTAACGCTTTGTTTTCACTTGATCTATTATTGACACAGTCCAATACTATGCCTCATTTTGTTGGGGTGACCGGGCGATTTAAGTTATGTTTAATTTAATAGACTTGAAAAACTTTAAAATGTGTTAATGCTTCTATTTGGCTGTCATTGCAGTAAAAGAGTTCAATTTTCCCTTTGTATCCTCCTTCTAGGTGTTGGGATTGCAACAGTCACCGACTTGCAGCTCAATGCCTTGGGCTCTTTCCTATCTCTTCTAGCAGTGATTGCAACATGCGTTGCTCAGATTGTATCTTTTGAGAAATTTTCAATTTTATCAGCACCTCAAATTATTAGCAAAGCAGAGATATTTTGTCATTGATTCAATCAATTGATCAAACCGAGGGAGTAAACTCTTGAATACATTCAACTGGAGCATATGCTCTAACTCTAGACATGGCAAAGAAGTTGTTCAATTTGGCCTGAAATGGGCCTCTATCTCTGTGCCTTGTTTGCTGATATTGAATTCCCTTTTTTCTTTTTTGCCAAATGCAATTGAATTCGTTTGAACTATAGAGGAAATTTTGAGAAAGATGGTTAATATCTTAACTAGCCTTTTTCAGATGACCAATACCATCCAGAAGAAGTATAAGGTCTCCTCCACCCAGCTTCTATATCAATCATGTCCTTATCAATCAGCAACCCTGTTAATCTCTGGTCCCTATCTGGATAAACTGTTGACCGGTCATAGTGTATTTGCCTTCAAGTATACAACCGAAGTGACTGTGAGTTACTAAAGAAATTCATAAGATTACATTTGCCCTGAAAATCCATCTCGTTTTTTTTGGGTAATAATGCATATTCATGAATTGCAGGCGTTTATTATTCTGTCGTGCCTCATCTCGATCTCAGTAAATTTTAGTACATTCCTTGTGATTGGCAAGACATCACCAGTGACGTATCAGGTTCTGGGACACCTTAAGACATGCCTAGTGTTGGCATTTGGGTATATCTTAATCCGAAATCCATTCAGCTGGAGGAACATCCTTGGGATATTGATAGCCCTCGTTGGCATGATTTTGTATTCTTACTGTTGCACTCTTGAGAATCAGCAAAAGGCGGCTGAAGCTGCAGCCCAAGCATCAGGCCAGGTTTGTTTTAGGCTGAGCTTGTTTCTGTCACCACATTGAGTTAGTTGCCTTCTGATTTTGTGTCATCATCTCCAAATTAGCACTGGCAGGCAAGGGACGGCGAAGATGATCCTCTCATTGGCATGGAAAGTGGAAATGCGGCATTCAACAAGAGGCCTCTCTATGGAAGCAAAGGCGAAGACTAATCCCTAGTTAGACCTTAAATTAGGAACGATACTTGCGTCTTACTTCTTGCATTTTCGCTTCACAGCTTTTCATTTATAACATATCACAACAGTATTATTTTTCAATACAATTTTTGCAGATAAGTAAATAGTTCCTCGTCACAACATATATTACTAGTATTATGTTTATCGTGTTTTAATTGTAGTTTAATTTAATCTCATATTCCTACCCTTTCTCTCAAACCTTTTTTTCTTAAAAAAAAACTTTGCTAGTGCGTGCGATTTCTCAATGGAGAATCAGCCTGGCCTTGAATTGATCCTTAACCAACGATAGATGGGTGAAATAAATACATGGACCCGAATCACGTCAAACTATGAGTACACAAGATTGATATTTATATAAAATGTGTAAAAATTTCGACAGCACATTCTCCTTATACTTACACACACACACACACACTAAAAAACTCTCAACTTTAATTAATTCTGTGTTATTTTGAATTTTTTAATTTGTTTTTCACGTTTTTACAAGGCTTGAATGTAATCAAATATATAAGTATAAATTTAAAAAATATTTTAAGTGTATTTAGTATATTTGAGTTAAAAAATTTGAAGTTAATATAAAGTTGGGGTTCTAGAATATAAAACACCACTATGAGTGTTTTTGAAAAATTACATGTTGGTTTCGTGCATGACACTTAAATAAGTTATATTATTTATAATTTATAAAATGTGTTTTGTTAAACAAAATCTATCTCATCTGCTTATATAATGCACTTCAAATGTAACTTTTTATAATTTTTCAATATGTCATTTTGCCTTTTCTTAGAAAAAAAAAACGGCTATTTCAGTAAAACCAACATAAAATTTTAACGAAAGCATGTGAGCGCTTCACCAGTCAGCCATAAATCCATAATAAACCCTATTCCTTGGGTCAATCAGTTCACCACATCTCATGATTAGTTTGACAAATGAAGACATAGTTTTGACTGGCGAGATATAATTACCTGGTGGGATTTCATCTACTTTCGCTGTTGCCTGTTGGAATCGGACCGCAGTCTCGGCCATATGCCATTCTATTTTATGTCTCTCCTCCCTCTCTTCCTGTATATATCACGTTCCTCTCTGTTGCTGCCTACCCGTTTCAACTTTCAAGTTCAATTGCTGATCTTCTCGCTCGGGAACGACGACAAACTTCCTTCTCTTCCTACACTCTCACGCCTGCAATTTGGAACAAGTCAAAATCGAATTTCTGTTCTCCAATAGTTTTTAGATTTGTTTTACAAGTCCATTCCACCTAACTCCATTTGGTATTAACTTGTTTGTTTAGCTTTGCGATTCCTGATAGCCTTGCTACCGCGACTTTCATGAACTAAAGCCATCTAGATTATATATCCTTTTAATACCCGTTGATCTTTTCCTTTCTATAATCACTGGATCTAAGATTCTAAGCGCGTTTCTTGCAATTCGCTGGATTCCACTCTTCTCCCGGTGCCCACTTGTAGTTTCACCCCTCAGTCTCTACCTTTTGTAAGTTATCCTAGTTGCTTTCTGGATCAAGTAGTTGCTTTGCTTTCTGGGTCTGGCTAATCCTGCTGCTGTTGACTCTATAATGTTGTTTGCTTGAATGTCTTTCTCTTGTTACTTGTCTCGTTCTTTGAATTCTTTTTTGACGTTTTGAATTTGGCAGTTTTTGAGCTTTTGTATTGTCATAAGGCTGTTGGAGCAAGGACAGAGATGGGTGAGGGAGAACGATTTCAGCTGGGAACTATCGGGGCGTTGTCACTATCCGTGGTGTCATCAGTGTCTATTGTAGTTTGCAATAAGGCGCTAATGAGCTCACTGCGCTTCATTTTTGGTATGCTCACAAAACTCTCTAGTAGTTGCAAAATAAACATCGTTGTCTACTTTGCAGTACTCCGTCAATTTTCGGATCGTCTATGATGGCTGCAGCCGTGTTTGCTCTATTTCTGTGTGCTTTACCGTGATTTGATTTTCAATTAAAATAAGATTTGATAAAGCCTTTTGATGACAAGAATAGGACACTAATTTCTGTTGTTGTAATATCCGTTTGAACCATAGAAACGAGGGTTTGAAACAACTTTACCTTTTTGCTTGTTCTATTTTATATCCCCTCCACAATTTTGCTGGAAATCGGAAGTTCCTTGCTGTACATGCTGCTTCCGTATTCTCCTCCTGTTCAGCTTCAGATATTCTAATAGACTAATACCAATGGCCGGCGCAACTAATCCAACCACCAACCTGGCGGCACCACAATTATTGCTGTTGGTTGGATTTGTCAGTTTTGACCTTTAGTTTTTTTTTTTTTTTTAAAGCTTTTGTTTCTGTAATTTATTATTCATAAGACGTCATTCATGGGAAGGTGAGGCGGTCTTTTGTTATCTCTCTCATTGTAAATTAATAGTACTTTGTAAGTTGAAGTAAATCTTTTTTCCCCCTGTCAAGTCAGGGTTTGAACCGGCTTGCCTTGCTAATACTAATTAGATCATTATGTGAATCAGCACCATTCTGTTATAGTTCTATAATTTTACATATTTTCAGTCCATAATGAAAGGCGAATTTATCACATGACTTATTGGGGATCTGCTAAAGGATTTGCTTAGTTCCTTTCTATGTTAAATTTGAGCTTGCCGTTTAATGTTTGTTATATGCATTGTCTGATTCACATGCAGCTACAACTTTGACAAGCTGGCATCTGCTTGTCACATTTTGTTCTCTTCACGTGGCACTAAAAATGAGATTCTTTGAGCACAAACCTTTTGAGCAGAAAGCTGTAATGGGATTTGGGATTCTTAATGGTATCTCAATTGGACTTTTAAATTTGAGCCTGGGGTTCAATTCTGTTGGCTTTTATCAGGTAAAATTCTGTTTTTCTCATATACATAATTTATATCTTAATGTTTAATCTGTTCTTTAAGTTATTCTGAATAGCTCGATTATAATTCAGATGACCAAGTTGGCTATTATTCCGTGCACTGTTCTGTTGGAGACCCTTTTCCTGGGGAAGAGATTCAGGTCCCATTTAGCTTCCTGTCATTAATTTATTTGAAGTCTATGAAAGATGTGTTGTCTCATGAACGTAGCTTTTCGTTTAATGTCCTCTTTCTGTTCTTTATTCTCATTCTTGTTAATCAAATTTCAAGTCATACGTCATTTTTCTACATGTCAAGTGCCATTTTTGCCATGTGGCATTACTGATCTCTGGAACATTGTTTTGATGCAAGCTAGAATAACATTCCATTGCATTTTATTTCCTCCAGTGAAGTTGCCTTTGATAGCATTTGCATAAATTGTAGTAATATGTATTAATTTTTCTCTTAATTTCCTTTTACCTTGATTGCAGTAAAAGAATTCAACTTTCCCTGGTTATCCTCCTTCTAGGTGTTGGGATTGCAACAGTCACTGACTTGCAGCTCAATGCTTTGGGCTCTTTCCTATCTCTTCTTGCAGTGATTACAACGTGCGTTGCTCAGATTGTATCCTTTTGGAAAATGAAATTTTCCTAGTCAAGTTTTTAGCATAGCTGAGATATTTTTGTCACTGATTAAATAAAATAATTAAAAAAGCTTTAAACTAGGGAACTAAATTTTTGTTATTGATTCTTAACCTTATAAAACTTATCTTCAAGAATCAAGATAACTATGTTGTTAACCACGCAGAGAGAGATATGTCTTCTAATGTGGCCCTATTCTCATTGGATCTCTTAGTTAAAATGTGAATCTCTTTGCATATATGAAATCCACATTAGCCTGGAAGTGATCTCTCAGTATTTTACCTGTCAAAAGATTCTCATACCTTGATTGAGCATCATTAAGGAGGATATTATTCTCTGTGAACATTGAAGCTGGAGAAAGATTATCCCGTCACTTTCTTTTTCTTTAGATCACATACCTTTTATCTTGTGTCTCGTTAAGAACTTAATTTGGCCCTTTTAGATGACAAATACCATCCAGAAGAAGTACAAGGTTTCGTCCACCCAGTTGCTGTACCAATCATGTCCATATCAAGCGGGCACTTTATTGATCTGTGGTCCTTATCTGGATAAACGTTTGACCAACCGAAATGTATTTGCTTTTGACTACACAACGCAAGTGATGGTGAGAGTTTTAGAGGCTTTTTTATTATTTTTAATGAGGTTAATTTTGCGGTCCAACTCCTGTTTTGATTTGTTCTTTTTTGTGATTTGGTCACGTTTGCATTGCAGTTTTTCATCATTCTTTCCTGCCTCATCTCCATCTCTGTAAATTTTAGTACCTTTCTCGTGATTGGCAAGACTTCTCCAGTCACTTATCAGGTTCTTGGACACTTGAAGACATGCCTCGTACTGGCATTCGGCTATGTTTTGCTTCATGATCCATTCAGCTGGAGGAACATCCTGGGGATCTTGATAGCCCTGATCGGGATGATTTTGTATTCTTACTATTGCACTCATGAGAATCAGCAAAAAGCTGCAGAAGCTGCCACCGAAGCGTCCCAGGTTTGTTTCACATAATTAGTTTTGCATCTCTCAAGTTATCTTGGTCGAACGTGGTTTGTGATTGCTGGGTTTGATGGGAACTTGTGCAGGCAAGAGAAGGTGATTCGGATGCTCTGCTTAATGTGGAAAATGGAAACGCGGCATTGAGTAATTCTGGGGGACAAAAGGGACCTGCATGGGGCAAAGACAGGGACTGGACTAGTTCGCCTTAATTTATGGTTGGACTTTTGAAATCATCAAAGGTAGCAAGCACACAGTCCTTACAAAGGGTTCGTACCAAATTGAAAGTAGAAAGTATAAAGTTTCTTATGAATATTTACCCATGCTTGTTGATGACCAGATACACGGATATCTCTTGATGTTGATTGTATTCCAATTCCTGTACTTGTGTTATCCAAGTTTTTTTCCCGACATGTTAAGCTGTAACTATTTCCAAAAGGCATCATGAGACTGCTATTGCATTATTACTCTTCATTTCTTTGTCTTGAATATTTTACAAGTAATACTAATCAAAATAATCGAACGTTCGAATCCATCTTTTGGTTACCAAAAGTCCAAAACTCACGTATTTTTTTAATCTGTTTAGTCTTGGTATTTTTTTTTACTCAATCTTTTATATTTTTTATTGATTAACAGTGAACAAGGACGAAGTCATTCTAATGTTAATTTTAATTTAATACAAAATTTTAAATTCAAAATTCTGCTGTGTTATGTTTGATTAAATAAAAACGATACAATAATAGAAAATCATATAATTATCATACTCTCAATACAAAAATATATTAGAATAAATATAACAAAGAATAACAATATTCCGGTAGAAAAATTGATAAAACTAAAACATGAAGGTATTGGCTTATCGGAGGGAGAAATCCAATCTCTGAATTATCATTCAAGTCTTGACCTACAAATATTTTTTCAAAAAATATATTTTCTTTCAAATAATCAATTATTATTCCCTGTTGAAGTTTTTTTTTTTCCCCTTACCATGAATTCCTAGTTGACGTTGAAACTAGTGAAAAAGTATTTCGTGCAAGAAGTATAAATTTTGAGATATGGCCTTTTCCTTTTATTTCTTCATACCTCAAAAACTTACGAAGTAAAGGGACATCAAGGGCTAAAGTAAATCAGAATGTGTCCATATATTTCGAGTTATCCTATGAAGCCTATAAGATATTAGAAACTTCTCATTCTGCTTCCAAGAAATCATAGGGCTGTAATTCCTTAAGAAAAGGGTTGTGATATTGGGTTGGGCCCATATAAAATCCGAATTGCACCAAACTTCAACCCTAAAGATTATCACTCTCCTTCGTCTTCTGCACACCAATAGTCGGAGGCGCGCGGCTTCGAGCTTCAGATCCCATTCAACCATGGTTGTTTCTTCTCCAAAACTGCTTATTTCAGATTATGAGCTTCCAATTTCTCTTAATTTTCGTTTTTCCTTTTCGTTCAAGTACTCCCCGCTTAGTTCCCCCCCCCTTTAATCTTCTGCAGACTTTTAAGAGAAGGAACGGTGGTCGCAACAAGCATGGCCGTGGACACGTTAAATTCATTCGCTGCTCCAACTGTGGCAAATGTTGCCCAAAGGTATTGCATTCGAACGCTAATATTAAATTGTCGTTCTTTGTTGTCAATCCTCCTACCTCTGTTTCAAGGCTTTAACTTGTTTCTGCCGCGGTTTTTTTATAGGCTAGGCATTTTTATTTGAAATTCATGGTTTTAATTTTGGTTTTGTGATTTGCGCGGGAAAATATATAGGACAAGGCAATTAAAAGGTTTCTTGTGAGGAACATTGTTGAGCAGGCTGCAGTTAGGGATGTTCAGGAAGCCTGTGTATATGAGCGTAATATTCTTCACTTTTTTGGTTTAATTTTTTCTCAAATATGCATGTATACATTATCCATTCCATCGCATAAGCCTTAATTTCTTAATTAATTGTATGCAGAATACACGCTTCCCAAGCTGTATGTTAAGATGCAATACTGTGTGTCCTGTGCAATTCACTCCCATGTTGTGAGGGTTCGATCTCGCACAGATAGGAGGAACCGTGAACCCCCACAGCGCTTTATCAGACGCAGGGTATGTCAATTTATTATGTCATTCTTCACGTTTATGTTTTATGAACTTTGTGGCCTTGTACCATATCTCACTGAGATGAGATTAGAAAGACATAACATTTCTGGACGGTGTATTTTCTAAAAGCATGTTTGTCTACAAACTATGAAAATACTAAAATGGATGTTGAATATGAATTCATTCATGAAGCACTTTATAATTCTGGAATAACTTGAGGAAGATACGACCCTAATCAACTGATAATTTAATTAGGGTTTATTCTGCCCTATCTTAACCAGTTGAGCATGAAAATTCCCCAATTTTACCGTGTTATGATTCAATTAAAACAGCCCATTTATAAGTTCATTCACTTCTACAAATTTCAACTTATTGATTGGTTAATTTTCAGAACATGATCATAGTGGTTTCATAATGTGATTAAAAACTAGTTATTTAGATATTGTTCTTGATAATGCTACGTTTCGCTGAGTCTCTAATTTGATGTTGTCTATCTTGTTGGCTTCAACTATTTCGTTTACTATAAATGGGATTGACAGCTTTTTCTTCTTTGTGTTCCCCTTCTTTTGAATTTCAGATTGAGTTACCTCTGCTACAATTTAATTTAGGGAGAATTACATTCATGTCCCGCCGAAGAGAAAAAATGAAAAAATAGTCCATGGAGTTGTCAATCGCATCCCTCACGTCCCTAGAGTTGTCAATTGGATCATTTTTTCATTTTTTTCTCTTGGATGGGACCTGAATGTAATTCTCCCTTTAATTTATTGTAGCAATTAATTTGATGATAAATTGAGTGGTTCAGTGTTGTGAGAAATTATTTGTTTCCTGTTATTATTGCTTTTGTATGAAGTATCAGGCTATCCAATGGTTGTTTAATTCGTGCTCAAGCATTTTTTATGAATCATGTTATAATGTATGCCTGTGAAATAGTTTAGTATTGGCTAAGTGGTGTTCATTTCTTGTGGTCTTAAAACATAGCTTTTTGGTTCACATGCTGACATTTGATGAAATATTTGGTTGATTTTCAGGATGATCAACCAAGGCCTGGTCAACCTGGGCAAGCACCTCGACCTGCTGGAGTAGGAGCTCCTGCCCGTGCCTAAAAGCTTTTCTTGAATTTCAACTATTTTGTCCCTCCTATATAATATGATAAACTTTTCTGGTGGCTTTTGCCTTCTGGATCTTTTAGGGATTTTTCCCACTTATTGTCTGGTTTAGTTTATGGTGGATTTGTAACTTTTCCAATTAGTATAATTTGTTTTGAATGGAAAATGACCTTGAGGAATGGTAAGTTTTGATTTTCTGGGGCGTTACTTGAAGCCATATTTCCCGTAGAATATACACCAGTCCTTGCTCCAAATAGGGGCTCGTCTATTTTTCGGCTCAACATAAAATGAAGAAGGATGTATATTGGCGGGAGCCTTGCTTCCCTCCTGCAAACACAATGCAATAAAATGAGCATTCTCGAGGGTGATTGTCGCGGTTCACACCCTAATGGATTATCATGTCATGGATTAAGCGTGATTGGAAGTGAGGGTGCATAATTGGGAGCAATTGGCTGAACCATTGGTCGTGCGAGAGTGAGAAGGACCAAGTTGCTGAGCATGATCTCAAGGTCTGAAATAGCGACTGCCATCGTATGTGGTATGAGGCCTTGAGTTTAACCCGTTAGCTTGTGTGAGGCTTATTATTCTATGCTTATAATCGATAAAATGATTCGAAAACATGTTTAAATAATAAGAATATTTTATGGATAAAAAATTGTATTATCCTACAAACTAAATAGTGAAAGAGCAGCAGGACCGGTAATATTTAAATGAAGTCACGCAATTAGTATCTTACTGAAGATTCTTTTTTTTTTTTTGGGGGGGGGGTGTGGTTTGGTTGTAGGTAGGTTGAGCATTCTTGTAAGATAATTGATAATTAAGTGGCAATAAAGTCACGCAAAAGCAAAAGAAAGAGCTCCTCTCATTTTTCAGAGTGTGCCAAGGTGCCACATAGTCAGCTAATAACCACCAGATCTTGCGAGTGGTGGCAGGGCGCCGGACAAAATGAAGAAGCCCATGATGAGGCTGAATCATAAGAACCACCCCCCCCCCCAAAAAAAAAAAAAACTTGCCAAACTACATATAAAAAACTCAGGTTGATACAGTTTTCCAAATACAAGCTACAAATGGGTGTGGCCACTCTATCCTTGAACACTCCTTCCTCTGCCTTCTTCTCCAATGGTGGGCTTGTTCAGATCTCTTCTCATCCGAGGCTCAACAAAAGCTTCCCATTCTCAGTTTCGGCAAAACTAGACAAGGAAGAGCCCAAGTCCAGCAAGAAATCTCTGTTCTCTAGCGTCACCGAAGCTCTGGATTTCTCCCAGGTGAGATCCGCCGAGGATGCCCAGCTTCTCGAAGATGCCAGACAGGCCACAAGATCAGGAGAGAGGATGAGCAGGGAACAGGTATACTTGAATATCCCAACTCTTCAAAATATATATTTGCGTGTTCCTAACTCAACTGTTTGTTTCTTTGATCAAAGTATGGAGCTCTTAGGAGGAAAATTGGTGGGACATACAAGGATTTCTTCAAATCGTATGTTGAAGGTGAGTTATGTTATTCCACCACTTGTTTTTGTGGTGCGAATTTGAATTCTGACGTGCTCAAGTGAATGGGTGCAGTGGATGGGGAATACGTAGAAGAGGGATGGGTGGACAAAACTTGCAAGATTTGCAGAAAGGATACGAGAGGTGAGGCAAGGCAGGTAGACAAGTTTGGAAGATATGTTCATGTGGCTTGCTTAGACAATTCCAAATCCGGCAACTTCTTCACCAGATTGTTCTCCCGATGATCCAATTTACCCTTTATTTTCTTATACCCTGCATTTTACAACTACGTATACAATGTTTTGCTTTTGTATTGTGTTCTATATATACCAAAATTAAACTTATTTTTGTAGCGACACTTGTGACATTGGTTATAATATCAATTATTTAATGATGAAGATATCTATGCAAAGAAAATAGGCCCTACAATTAACCATAGAGATTGCGTCCTTTGGTTGTGACAAATATCAAGACTGGCAGCAGGATGCAGCTTGCACTTATATATTGTTTGCTTTTTTTTTTTCTTGGTTATATATAATGTTTGCTTATAAGTATTCATGGGAGAGCAAACAAGAGCGAGCTTCAAAACATCAATTAATAATTTAATATCATTCACAAGTTTCGTGATATTTAGTCTTGAGTATTGACCCTCCAAATGAAGAGAGTTCCGAGTGCAAAGTTGCAGTACCGCAGTACAGAGCCCGATTAAAACGAACCATGAGATAATATAAAATATAATGAAAAGCATAGGCAAATGTACAGAATTTGATTTATATGTATTGATCAAGAGAGGCCAATGTAAAACATAATACACATTTCAACTAATTGAAAAAAACGACTGCAAATATGCATTATTGCGCCGGCTTCATACTTAATGCTTTTAGAGTAGGCTGAATTGTAGAATGCATTTCAATGGAGGAACTGAACTTTATTTAACAACTTAAAAATGAGGCGGAGAAATATTGTTCAAATGAAATAATTGGTTTTCTAATCCCTTGTATTATTTAATGATATAATGTACTTCGTCTGTCTTGTTTTATTTGACATAAAAATGTCATTTTAATGTTAACCAAGGCGCCATTTCTGTAAAAAAACATGCAACATGGGTTTTCTTTACCCCCCCCCCCCAAAAAAAAAAAAAGGTAACGTAGTTCTGTTTTCAACTTTGTATGGAAGCCCAAGCCCTAATTTTTCCTGCTAATCACAAGCCCAAGGCCTAGACCAACGCAAACAATGGCGGGAGACGGGTAGAGAACCGTTGGCCAAAGAAGGCGGGAGCGAACTGATCCCGACGATTTGGCGGGAAAACGACATTAAAAGCTCCATTTGGCGGGACTGTAAGTCCGGTTCCTCCGTTTGGCACAGTGGGAGAGTGGGAGCGATTGACGAGCCAGCTCAAATGGTTGGTCCGGCGTACGATTTTCTGGTGAACCCTCACGGTGCCGTCAGAATAACATTCGAGAAGGCGTTAGCGTCGGGGTCCCATCATGCCTCTCTTGACTGCAAGGATTGGGGCGCTGTCGATCTCTTCCACCACTCTTCCGCCAATTCCTTGTTGATTAGGGCGGTCTCTCTCAGGTTAATTCCGCTCCACTCTTCCAGGCCTTAATCGTAATTGACGCATTTTCCTTCTTTTTCCCGAATCTGTTGGTTGCATTATGTTTAGAGCCATGCATTGGCTTGTTTTAAGTAAACAGAAGTGAATTCTTCAGTTGCATAAGACGCCTTTCTGATGCAAACCCATTGCTTTTCAATGAAAGGACATCGGTTTTCTCGTATAGATAATAAATCACAGTGATTTTCTTTTGGTAGATGTGCCTTCTCTAATATATTGAATATTTATTAATGCTTCTTGTGGCCGTATGTATTTTAGGTTCCGTTTCTGACTCCCGACACAGTCAGATGGGCACAACCCAATACTAAAGTTCGATTCCGTGGAATGATACAGGACATGCTTGGAAATGAATGTTATGTTGGAGCTTATAAGATGTTTCCAACTGTGATATTAAGTTTTCTTCTGACGAACATGCCCCTGTTTTTTTTATTGAAGGATGGTTCAGTGTGGAGGACCAACAAGTTTAGGGATGATATATGTATTCTCTAATAGGGGCATTATAGTAAATAAACTGTGGTATAAAAGTGCATATTAGTCTATAGTTAGTTAGAGGAGAGAGAATTAGTCATGATGTGGCTGAGGAGAAGGAATATACATGTGTACTCTGCCATATTACCTTTTTGTGAATGAAATTGCATCTGTCCTTCTCTCTTTGATATCATAAGGTATCAGAGCCTCTGTCTGGCCAATGGCGCCACCGTCGGACACACGATCCCAGGAACGTCTTGGTGATTTGGAAAATCGTTTGGAGATGTTCCAGACTACTGTACACAGTCGACTTGACCAAAGCTTCCAAGATATTCATGACCTGAAACAGACGGCGAGTAGACTGGAAGAATATATGAAGTTGATGGAAACTCGGTTCACGTCACTCTGTGAGATTGCTGGGAAGCAACCCGCCGCCGGTAATGGGGGCCAAGATGGTGGCTCTAGTTCTACTATCTCGTCGCGCATTCCTCCTTTCGGGTCCTTCCATGAGATACAGCAGCCACAACTCCAATCTTCTTACTTCATTCCCACCAAGCACAGTCGAGTCAATTTTCCCAGATTTGATGGCTCTGACTTTCGTGGCTGGGCATATTGCTGCCGTCAATCCTTTGAGGTTGACGGAACTCCTCTGGAACATCGTATTCGGTTAATCAGCATTCATTTGGAAGGACACGTGCTTCGTTGGCATCAAACTTTTATGCGCCATCGTTCTTTTTCTGAGATTAAATGGGACGACTATTTCCAGCAGATGGAGGCCAAGTTCACGGAGGTGCGAGATGAGAATCCCCTGATTGCACTTAAGAAGTTACAGCAAGGTGATGACTCGGTCACTGATTATGAAAAGAAGTTCGATGAGTTGCTGTCGGAGGTGGATATTGCTGAGTCGGTTGCGATTAATCTATTCATGGGAGGATTACGAGCTGATATTCAACAATTGGTGCTGAACTTCACATCGTCAACGCTAGCGACCGCCATGAATTATGCTCGCTTGCAAGAGGCAACTATCAGGGCCCTTCATGATCATTTCCCATCTGGTCGTCGCAAAGAGAGTTCTCCAATAGTGGGAATTACGGGTCCCTCCAACGGGTATGGATCCCAGGTCGAATCCGGCCATGGCTCTAAATCCGGCCCACAACCCGATCAGTCTGCTGCAGCATTGAAATGTTTTACTTCAGTTCCTTCTAAACCCACGCCTGTGGCTTCTCACTCATCGTCATTTTCACCGAGTTCCTTGTCAAAACCCACTTGGCAACTTTCAAAAAAAGAAATGGATGAACGACGTCGGAAAGGCTTATGTTACTGGTGCCCGGAGAAATTCAGCGCAGGCCACCGTTGCAAGGATTCTCATCTTTTTACGCTAAGTGGTTGATAAGGATGAAGAACAATTTGAAGACGCACTTGGGGTTCTACAAATCGAGACAGAAGGAGCTGTCAATGCGATAGAGGGGCGTGAGAACACTACAACTTTAAAATTGCTAGGACATATCAAGAATCAGCAGATTATTATCTTAATTGATACGGGGAGCACCCATAATATATTGAACGCCTCTTTAGCTAAGCGCCTCAGGTTGAAATTACATGACCGGGACCCAATTTGACTTACCGTGGCCGATTCTCGTCAGGTTTGTGTTACTCAACACTGTCTTGCCTTAAGTTGGGAAATGGGTGGCTCGTATTTTTCTTCTGACTTCTTAGTTATGAAAATCAGTGGCTATGATGCCATCCTGGGTATTCAATGGCTGAAAACTTTGGGTCGTTTCACTATGGATATGGAGCTCAAAATTTTTGAGTTTTATGCTAATGGTCATTCAGTGGAATTGAAGGGTTTGGGTTCTGGTATACCAATGCCATATGAGGAAGTATTGAGCTGTCGTGATTTTATTGTAGCTAATGAATTATATTGGATTCATACCCCTTCTCGTTTACAAGTGGAGTTGGAACCTGGTTCTGCTCTCTCAGAAGACCAACGAATAGAATTGCAGACACTTTTACTGATGTTTTTGCTGAGCCTAGTGGTCTGCCTCCATATCGGAAATTTGATCACTCTATTCCTCTCAAAGCTGATAGGCCCATCAGTTGTAGACCCTACCGTTATGGCCCTGTTCAGAAGACTGAGATTGAGAATCAGATTCAACAAATGCTTTCCAATGGCATTATCCGTGAAAGCTCTAGTGATTTTGCTGCACCAGTGGTCTTGGTACAAAAGAAGGAAAGTACATGGCGATACTGCGTTGACTATCGTAAATTAAATAAGGCTACTATAAAGAACAAGTTTCAAATCCCTGTTATTGATGAATTACTAGATGAGTTAACAAGTGCTACCTTCTTTTCTAAGCTTGATTTACGAGCTGGGTATCACCAAATTCGAATGAAGGAAGATGACATTGCTAAAACAGCTTTCCGAACTCATGAAGGTTTATATGAATTTTTAGTTATGCCCTTTGGCTTAACAAATGCCCTGGCCACTTTCCAAGGGCTCATGAACTCTATTTTTAAACCTTTCTTGCGCAAATTCATCCTAGTCTTCTTTGATGACATTCTGGTCTATAGCAAAGATTGGTCTACTCATTTACAAGACTTAGAAACTACCCTGTAAACTTTAAGACAGCAACAACTTTTTGCTAAGGCTTCCAAGTGTACTTTTACTGCCATTAAAATTGACTATTTGGGTCATTTAATTTCTGGCCAGGGTGTTCAAGCTGATCCTCGGAAGCTGGCTGCTATAGCTTCTTGGCTGGAACCTTCTTCTCTTCGGGAATTATGAGGCTTCCTTGGTCTTACGGGGTATTACCGCCGATTCATTAAGGATTATGGTTCTATTAGTCGCCCCTTGACTGACTTGTTGAAGAAGAATGAGAAATTTGTGTGGACTTCTACTGCTGCTTTTCAATCTCTTAAGGAAGTTATGATGTCACCTCCAGTCCTTGCTTTACCCAACTTCACGGATACCTTTGTTATTGAGACTGATGCTTCTGGTTCTGGTTTAGGAGCAGTTCTGTCTCAAAATGACCATCCATTGGCTTATGCTAGTAAAGCACTTACTTCCACTAAGAGGCATCTATCTACCTATGAGAGGGAAGTTCTTGCTATCCTATTTGCTATTAAACAATGGTGTTCTTATTTATGGGGTCGCAAATTTATTATTCGAACTGATCATTTACCCTTAAAACATTTATTGGAGCAGCGAGATTTAAGCCAAGAGCAGTTTAAATGCTTACACAAATTATGGGGATTGCACTATGAAATTGTGTACAGGAAGGGTAGTGACAATGTTGCAGTGGATGCCCTCTCTCGACGCCCTGAAGGCTCTTGTTTAGCCCTTTCTGTTCCTGTTTCCCCTCTTTATGAGCGAGTTCGAGACTCTTGGTTGACTGATGAGGCTCTACAAACCTTAATTAAGGACTTGGAGCAGGATCCCACATCTCACTCCAAGTTTACTTGGCAGCATCACTTGCTTAAACGGAAAGGGAAGCTGGTTGTAGCAGCTGATCGCAGCCTTCGTAAGGATTTGCTTATGTTCTTTCATGCTGATAGCATTGGCGGACACTCAGGTATTCATTCTACCTTCAACAGACTTGCTTCTTTTTTCTATTGGAAATGTATGGAAAAAGATGTTCGTAACTTTGTGCGTGAATGCACTATTTGCCAACGTTTTAAACCTGAATTGGTCGCTTCTCCGGGTCTTCTCCAACCCTCCCTATTCCAGAAACTGTTTGGTCTGAATTGTCTATGGACTTTATTGGTGGTCTTCCAAAATCTTACTCTAAAACCACTATTCTGGTTGTGGTAGATAGACTATCAAAGGCGGCTCACTTTATGGCACTTAAACATCCTTATACAGCTGTGGATGTTGCTTATGTTTTCATGGATACTGTTGTTAAGTTGCATGGTTTCCCTAAATCTATTGTTACTGATAGAGATCCAATTTTTTGTGGGAAATTTTGGAAGGAACTGTTTTGTTTATACGGGGTGAAACTACATTACTCCTCTGCTTACCATCCTCAAACGGATGGACAAACGGAAGTTCTTAATCGTTGTTTGGAGTGCTATCTCCGGTGCATGACCGGTGACTTTCCTAAACAGTGGGTTAAGTGGTTATCTTTAATTGAATTGTGGTACCACACCACTTATCATTCAGCCATTGGCATGACCCCCTTTTGAAGCTGTCTATGGTGTGCCACCACCCATCCACCTTCCTTATATTGCTGGGGACTCTTCCAATGACTTGGTAGATCGTACTTGCTTATCTCGTGAAACCACTCTTCAACTTCTAAAAGAGCATTTGTTGAAAGCACAACACAGAATGGTGCAACAAGCTAATAAGCACAGATCTGAGAGACAGTTTGCTATCGGTGATATGGTTTATCTCAAGTTGCATCCCTTCAGGAGGAATTTACTTAACAATTCTGCCCTTCACAAACTTGCAGCAAGATATTTTGGCCCATTTCGAGTCTTGAAGAAAGTTGGGGCCGTGGCTTATGAATTGGATCTTCCCCCAAAAACTCTAGTACACCCCGTCTTTCATGTTTCCCTCCTCAAAAAACATGTTGAACCTCTTGCTACTGTCACTCAGTCTCTACCACCTGTAGATGACCAAGGCCAATTCACCCTTGAACCAGAAGCGATATTGGGCCGCAAACTTGTTCAACGCCACAATCTTCCTGTTACCCAAGTGTTAATTCAATGGAAATGTGCTCAGCCTGAAGATGCTACTTGGGAAGATCTCTTGGCTATTCGGCGCCAATTTCCTCATTTCCCTACTACTACAGTTCCTACTAATGAAATCCTTGTGGACAAGGATTCTTTTTAGGGGGGAGTAATGATATATGTATTCTCTAATAGGGGCATTATAGTAAATAAACTGTGGTATAAAAGTGCATATTAGTCCAGAGTTAGTTAGAGGAGAGAGAATTAGTCATGACGTGGCTGAGGAGAGGGAATATACATGTGTACTCTGCCATATTGCCTTTTTGTGAATGAAATTGCATCTGTCCTTCTCTCTTTGATATCAAGGGATGTTTCACATTGTCCCATGAGCTCCTCAGCAGATACGCGGATCTGGGAACGCCGGCTATTATCCTCTGTTTCAGTGAGTCGTTCAGAACTACCATATTCTTGACACCAATGACATGAAAGTTTTTGGGTGAATGTGTGAGATAGTATGAGAGGAAAAAGAACTTATGCTATGTTTGGATGGAGAGAAAAGTGGGGGAAAATAAGGGAGGGAATACAAGGATTGAAAACTTCCATGAAGGTAAAAAAATTTACTATTTTTTAGAGTTTTCCCTCTTCATTTTCTTCCCCCCTATTTTTCTCTCCATCAAAACATAGGGTTAGTGTTTCATTTCACATAGCTCATATGTATCATTAGCCAACTCCAAATATCTGAAGAAAAACTATCCTTTTCCTTTCAATAGATCGTCAACCTATATTCTTGCTGGGTCCAATTCTAACAATTTAGCTCAAGCACATGAACAATTTGGTGACGTGTTGCTTGTGTGGTATCATTGACATGTTCAATTCTCCATATTCAGTTATCATTGTGAGGAAGTGGAGAAAATATGCAAATGTATGAGCACTGCGGAGAAATATCATGACTTGCTTTATGAGTTTAACTTTTTACTTATTTATTTATTTTCCTTTATATTAGGTCCCAGGACTTAATGCATGGGCCGAAGTTTCGTCAGAAGCATTTAAGAAAAAATTAATGGATTGGGCATACCAACAAAGGGAAAGCCGGGGGAGAGTAGATCATGAAGCTTCTGATCGCGAGGAGATGCTTGTATTTTCTGGCCTTATGTTTTCTCGTATTATTTGAGTCTTTTGATTCAATTTACTGTCCACGAACTATCATCTTATGAGTAGGGAAAGGTTACTGCGATATTGACTTTTGACTTTTTGATATGAGAATTTCACCTATTTATGGTTTTGGAACAAAATGCAAACACTAACAAGTAATGACTAGGTATTGTATCCGCAGGTTTCTGATATTGAAGTTCAAGGTGCTCCAAATACCAAAAAAATGGTATATAGAATTTTCATCATGTTCCTGCTATTATCTTTTAATTTCATTGCTGTCAAATGATCGTTTAAATTTTTTACCCTTCATCGATTGCTTCAAGTGATTGGAAGTCAAGTTTCTTTCAAATTAATAATAATTGAAACTTAGGTTAGGGGCAGTCTTAATATTATGTTTTGCTGGAGGCCAAGTGCCATGAAAACTAAAACGTGTTAGTCCTAACAGTACAATTAATGGTGCAACTTTTATGTTGGTCCTTATGCGATTTGATCTTCTATGTTCCAGAGAGCAGATGAACAGTCTTCCTGTGCTTCTCAATCTCGGGGACCTGTGCTTGAGGCTCCTGGCTCTAGTATGAGTTTGGTGCCTAATCCTGATGATAATTTACCCCCTTGTCTTGTGAAGGTAAAAAGTAGTCTCCTTTCTTTGTCTTATGGGATTTTTTTTAATACTTATTGACCTGAGATTTATTCATTGTTATTTCCAGTTCTTCAAATTATCATAATTCTATTTGATTTCCCCCCTCCCTTTGTCATGCCAGATATATGATTGTCCGGAGTCTGACTTAAAGCTGAATGATGTTTTCGAGTTTGTTGGTGTGCTTTCTTGGGATCCCGAGCTTCAAGTGGAAAATGAAGATTTTGATTTTTCAAATGTGTTTTCCGAAGATCCTATGCCCCAGTTACCTGCCAGCAAGGTAAATTTACCTTTATATATTCATAGGGTCTAAATTTACCTTTGGCAACATTGTGTATGGTTTTTTGAACAACTTCTTGTATTTTTGTTTCCATGGTTCAGGCACCATATATTCATTGTATTATTCACAGAAAACTTGCGGCTAAGGACTTCCTTCAGAATAACCCCATTATAGAGGTAGCTCTCATGTGTACTTAAGTAGAGTCTTTTAAGAACTAGCTTCAATTTATTCATCTTCTACATGAAAGATGAAAAACATTCAATGAATTGGAGTTTTAATCATGTATTCGGCATCTTGAATTGTATCTCTTTAACTCTATTCTAGTGTGATTACATTGACTGTAAACACCATTCTGAACAAACCATGTATTTGATCTCGCAGTTGAAGGCTGATTCGATTAAAGAGATGAGGAATGGTCTGTTAAGACATCTCACATCTGTTCTCGGAAATGATGATTTAGCTGCTCATCTCATGTTGCTGCATCTCCCATCTCGGGTATGCAATTTTAAACCCAACATTTCGTTCAGTTTTATGCCTATGTAAATGTTACATTTATTGATTTGTTTTCTTATCCTTTACATAATTCATATCTCCTAATTCGTATCTAACATGTACGCTTCCTACTCCAATCCAATACTCTTGAAACTTTTTGCATGATGGACTGTTCTTGACCAGGTGCACGCTAGAGCAGACACTGTTGCTGTGGGCAAGCTATCCCTAAATCTTACTTGTTTTAGCAAAGAAATAGTGTCAGTATTCGGAAATCAACTTACCACTAGTATCAAGAATATCTTGCCTTTCAGTTGTTGTATACCCCTCACAGTGGACTATCTTAACACTGCTTCACTCGCGCCAAGGTAGGATTATGATAACGACAGGTGATCAGGATTTATAATATTTCTGAATGAGGTACTTCTAATCACCTTTATGTTTACAAATTTTGATGGTGAATGTTATGCTACAGATTGGTAACTGGAGTTCTGCAACTAGCTGAAGGTTCACACGTAATTGTTGATGAGACAAAATTGGAAGCTGGAACCCTCAACTCTGTGGGTGTGGTGAATGCAAGATTGCTGAAAAATTTCGTGGAGTTGCAGCAGGTAAGTTTTTTTTGGTCCCCTGTATTTGATGATATCAACTCACTGTGATGTTTAGAAATGCTGTTGTTTTTAGTTTGCAATTTCTTTTTTGAACGTGTAAGTATGGAAGCCGACATATGGGTAGTTCATGTTTCAGGTGGAATACGATTTCAAGTACTATAAAATGGAAATGGCAGCTGATGTCCAACTGTTAGTTTTGTCCGAGGGGAAATCAAATATCTTGCCAGCTGACGCAATTGTACCTTTTCGACCTTCTGCAGTAAATCAGTCTGAAGCTATAGTTGCAGAAGCTGTGGAAGCCTGGAGGTGGTATTTGGCTACTGTTAGACTACTGCCACATACTATCGAATCAGAAATGCAAAAGGTATGAGTCCTGCTGACTACAGTTTTGATGAACTAGGCTTCTTTTACTTGGTTGTCACCATAGAAAGCCAAACACCAAGTCACAGCTGCATTCATTAATGTGATTCATAATTTATATCTAAATAGAGGGATTTAAGGGATCGCTCCCTTGTAGCATTAATTGTAAAGCATCATGCTGATTGCCCAAGTGCCTTAATTATTAGGATTCCCCAGCTTGCTTGACAGGGACATGTAGATCATAGTCTGGATTTACGGTGAGGTCGCATATGAATCCCTTAGTTTCAATTTTCAGTTGGTAGAAAATGATTTCGTTGCAGCAAGAAGGGCAGACAGGAGCTTGAATCCCCAAGATTTTAGCAGGTTACTGACTGACTATTTTGATTGTATTGCTATATTTGTTTTTGTACTATAACTGTACTGAGTTGTCGTGTTTTGATTTTCTTCGCTCTATAGATGGCTAACAATGGGCCGCCTTATGTCCTTGAGCTTTGGTGAGACCAGCCTGTCTCTAGAACATTGGCAAATGATCAAGGAACTAGAGAGGCTCCGCAAGGAGAAGCTGAAGTGAGCAAATTTGTACGAGGTCTCAAACCAGAGTCAAGTTATGGCTTTGTAGTGCTGATACTGGTAAGTTGCTTTACATTGGTTTAAGGAGTCAAGTGTTGGATCTGACAACCAAAACTCTTCAGCTGCTTGCCTGCCTCCTCTCCAACATCATGTCTCTACTGAATTCACGGCTGTAAATTTGATTGTTCATCTTCATTCAAACAAAGTTTTACTATTTAATAATTGTTCTAAGTTTTTTTTTTTATATCTCTTGAAGAAATCTTTTATATTTTAAAAAACATTTTCTTTCAAAATTATTGAAATGAAGTTTTGAGGAACTCCGAAGTATGGTACTACAAGAAACGGGTTGAGTTTCAGTTTGATATAATCTTAACTTTGCCACAAAATATGTATATAAGAAAATGGTGAAAAGAACCTACACATGGCTGATCACGTATACGCAAGCTGATAAAGAAAGAAACAGGTTAATTTAATTTGTGTTGCAATCATTTCAAGTAATCGAACTATTATAACCATGACAATAGCCAATTAAAATATAAGGATATTCTCTTGCATAGACAAAATGGAATACTAAGGACTTAAAGAAAGACGATCATTTTAAAATCAAAGTCAATTACTGATTACTGATTATGGACAAACATATCTGAGCATTTTCTCCTCCAAATGTCAGCTTCAAATTAAAGCTTTTTTGTATATGGTTCAAACACGTTTAAGTAACAAGAAATTCAACAGTAAAGGTTAGCTTAGATGTTTGGTGGGGAGGTCAACTGATGTATATATTGCCCTCCGCAAGTTCATGTTTGAAGGGTAGAGAATCCCATATTGTAGAAAAAATAAAGATGGAAGCCCGCTTTCGTTTGGTGTGTTTGGAAAACCACCAAACCTGGTTTCAAACCACGGTTTGCGTAAATCGAGATAAAACTCTTCTCACATATTTATCTCATAAATCGTAAAAACTATTCTCAAAAACTAATCTAAACACACACTAAATGTTAATCATAACGCATTTCGTACAAAGCACATGCAAACTTTGAAAAATCTTCTGAATTCGACAATGACATGCATCAACGTGGAAAATGCATTAGGAATTAAAAAAATTACAATCAATTGCAGACAAAAACATGGCATTAGTTTAGGATCTGCTGAGTGCTGACTCAGCGCATTCACTCGGCAGTCATTTCTCACACAAAACTTTCTGTTGCATGGTTAGAGCATCGTTGCATTAAACTAACGCAATAATTTTAAATATATTTTTTAAAAGGCAGATCGTATATAGGTACAGTGTCATAGGAAGACTGTTTGGCTGTAAAATGTTAGCTCGACTAATAAATAATACTCTTATAAAATCTCAATTATAAATATAATTGAAATATGATATATCATATTAAGCTAAGATAATTAATAAAAATAATCTCAATGAATTATAAGAAAATTTGGGAAAAGGATACTCTCATTGTCCTCTTTCTCATTATCTTCTCATAATCTTATCCTTATTATTAGATCGTGAAATGGATGGTTTAGATTTAATATTTTATAAATTAAAATTTATTTATTTTTTCTATATTGTAGTTATTAATGGTGTAGATTAGATTTTAAAAGTTAAATTTACTTATTTGTATTTATAGAAACAATTTTACAAAAAATTGAATTTGAACTATTTATTATTTTAATTTAATGGTGAATATGAAATTAAGAGAAAAAAGAGAGAGAAGGAGGATAATGAAGAGAAAACCACCCAAGAATTTGAGTTATGATGTCACCCATCTCTTTCTTGACCTTTCTTTAATATAAAATCTCTTTCTGGACTTGAATTCAATAGAACTCACCCCTGCCAAATAGCCTGAAAGGGCAATAAGCCTCCATATATGACGAACAGTCTTGCAAATAAACTCCAACTCAAGAAATGGTTATACAATTCCTATATATAAAGGCCTAGCGGGCGCCAGTAGCGACCACAGCATGAGGCATTAGAGGCCACATTGGCATCTTCAGCATTTTCCTACTCTAACAAACAAACAATGCTCAATTTTACATATAGAATAATGACAAAGTCTCAACTTTGAGAAACTCCTCCTAAAATTGAGCACCCTCAAAGGTCTGACCAAATTGCCAATTAGCAGGCACAACGTTGTTGCTAATGACGGTTTTGCCATCACTGGTGGTGATCTTGAACGAGAGGCTCTGCCCATTCAGGTACGAGTTGCTCTGCCAGTTCTGTCCCCAGTTTCTTGACATTGTTTGCCACCCTGTCCTTGACCCCTTGATCGAAACCGCCTGTACATCCCCTGCTCCTCCCACATTCGAAATCAAAACCAAGTTGAAGTACGAATGCCCATTGATTGTAAATCTGATCCCTCCCTTCTTCACACAGGGCACTCTGTTTTTCACCATCAAACCAAACAACCGTGTTAATGAATATATATACATGTTTCTTCTGAGAAAATGAATCTTGAAATGGGGAAGGAATCAAAAAAATTATAAAGCACGTATTTATTTTCGGCATTTACCTTCTGAAAGAAATGGGAACAATGCCGGCTCTGTATTGAGCGATCTTTAGGAATGCAGGCTCAGCGAGGTCAAAGTGCTGCAGAGGAGGGTTGCACCACCCACCATTGTCATTGGACAAACCAAAGTTAGGAGGACAGAAGTTGGTGGCAGTGACAGTGATGACGCCGGGAAGGCACCATTTGGGGTCATTGTCGCATCGCATCTCGTAGCAAGACCCACAGCTGAGGCCATTGTTGAACAGAGCTGTGCTCAGTGCTGCAGTGTTTGTCCCATAACCTTGGCTGTACAAATTGCCATACCCACAAGCTCCCCCTGCAACATCAGTAATAATAACATCATGAGAAGAGGAACCCAGTTCTTTTCTGATGATTTCAACTCGGATACGTGAAAAGGGCCTGGTCTTTTCTATAGTGACGCATGGTGTTAGTGTCAGACTTTAAAAAAATGGAAATGAAATGATTGTTGTATCTTCTTTTGCACTTTTCAACCTTCCGTGACCCTCTTAGGCACAAATGAGGTGATAGTCATTAAAACTTACCCATTGTGCCGGATGCGTCTCCGCCACCATAAAATGTGGCGTGGCCACTTTGCCAACCTCCGTAGTCACCAAAAGCGCTTTGAAGATGAAGAAGAAAGAAAACAAGAGAGATAGCAGAGAATGGTGAAAGAGCCATATTGCGTATAGGAGGGAAGATGCTTGTGGACAGGGGATTTTGTGTAGGTGAGTTTGAAGAGGTAGGCAGAGGGATTGTTGGGTTATATAGGAAAGGTGAGGAGAAAGAGACGAGGTAGGTATTGTGAGAGGGCCAAAACCACAAAAACGGATTCACATTTTGAGGCGATACTAGCAGAGGATCGAAGGAGCACATGTATGTGTTCTGTTAGACTACCAACTACTTGAGCTACGGCCCCACTCGCCACATGCTCGGCTCAACTTGATATGACTAGTATTATTATCAACATAACTACTCAATAATCGCCTAAAATCACGGTATCAACCCTGCTCTAGAAGCCCATTAATTGTGGGTTTTAAATTTAATAGTAGAGTAATAATACTAGCTTGCAAGATGAAAAACAAATAGAACATATAAGAGAAAATGTTCTGAGGTGAAAATCTTATGCCCTCAACTCCTGTATATATATATAATCAAGTATCCGTATAACAAACTTAGGTACAATATCAACATATTCTACAATATTCAATGATTATCCTACACGTGTCACTGTACAGCTATACAAGATAAGCACAAAATATATTCTAAATCTTTCCTATGGCTAGTGCATAATTAACAAATTATATTAACTTTCTAACATTCCCCCTGAAACGAGAGGGTGTCACTGATAGACTAAGTTTGCTTCTGAAAGTTGAGAACTGTGAAAATGTTAAGGCCTTTGTAAGACAGTCAGCTATTTGATAAGAAGAGGGTGCATACCTGACATCCAGATTTTTGGATAAGACCATATCTCTAATAAAATGGATACCAATTTCAATATGCTTACTTCTAGCATGTTGAATAGGATTTGCTGCTAGAGCCTTGGCACTAAGATTGTCACACCAAATAATTGAAGGTTGCTGTAGATATAATCCCAGTTCAAATATTAACAAATTCAGCCACTAGATTTTAGAAGCTCCATCAGCTAAAGCTCGATATTCAAATTCACTACTTGAGCGAGCTACTACTCATTTTTTACAAGACGACCAAGAAACTTATGTGCCACCAAAATAAACACATAGACCAGTTGTAGATTTTCTGTCGTCAATATCAGTTGCCCAATCGACATCTGTGTAGGCTATCAAACTTGATGATGTAAGTGGTTTGATATGAAGTCTAAGATTATGAGTACCTTTTAAATACCTAAGAATTCTCTTGACACCTTGAAAATGTAAATGAGTAGGCTGAGAGAAGATGATGCCTCTAATTAAGCAGCTCTGCTACTTCTTTTTTCACTTTTCACCCTCTGATATGGGCATGTTCTGGGATTTGAATTCGGATATATTTTGGTACTAAGACCCAGCCAATGTAAATACTCTTATACTTTGTATGATATCATCTGTTCATTTGTGTGTTGTTGTGAATTAAGAGGACAAAATAATTACGGAAATCCTCTGAAAAAAAGGAAAGTAATTAAAGCGATTTCACATGTGTCCCCTGCTCTGTTTCAGAATCACGAGATTTATTATAGGTTCTAAGAGGATTTAATGACAAGATAGCCAAACATCCAAAAGGAAGATGAGCCACATGGCCACATGTTTCTACTTCTTGAGTTGCTTAACTTTGTGAATGATCTCCATTTACCACTTACAGCGGCCCCTCCCTCAGAATCCTCTATGTTTTTCTGTCAGCTGCTGTAATCCAGCCAAAAGGAGCTCTCATCACCAAATATAAAAAGGAAACCTTCGTCAATTTATCACACCGGAAAAAGAAGGAGGGTAACAGGGGAGAGAGATTGTGACTCATCATCCTTTTAGGCTTCTAGCTACTTGACTAAATTACTACCCTGAACACGTTTTAAAGAAGTGATTACCGTGACACGGATGTTTGGAATGATGAGTGAATCAGAAGTAGTAGTTTTGACCGAGTTAAAAATCAGGCAACCATATTAAAAGAAAAAGGGGCAGTATAAGAATGCTTATTACCACAAGGAAAGAGCATGAATATGAATTTAGTATTCAAATGTGGGAGGAGGCACGCGGTTAAGTGTCAATATTTGAAAAAGAATGAGTGGGAGAGAATAATAAACGGAGGGTTTTTGGAAGGACGTGATGATGAAAATGCAGAGAGAGAGAGAGAGAAGGGAGAGGCAACCCCACCATGTTCGCTTCACATGCAGCTACCGCTCTTACCGTTCCAAACGTCCCTTTCACTTCCATTTAGGATTCCCTTCCCCTCTCTACATAACAATTAGCTTGGTGCCTGTGAGACACACATGAATAAATGGATGGATGACAAGATTAAGGGACAAAACAAAAAAGTGAGAATCTGGGATAAATCTTTTGGTCCTATTACGAGAATTTAATTTAACGTGAGGACCCCAACAACGTCCCTTTCGAATCACCGCAAGAACGTGCATGTTTGAATAAGTGTTGCATGGGATAAGCAACACAGAGGAGAGGAGACTGTGAAGTGTGAAGTGTGAAATGTGAAATGTGAATGAAGGCGAGTTCAAGGAATCCTCTCTATCTTTTGCGCATCTCAAGCATTGTGTGTTATCAGCTCTCTCTCTCCCCTCAAAGAATCCAAAGAGGGCATCCAAATATCATACAGCCTATAATGTGAGTCGGTTACTGACTTTCGGTGTGAGCAAAGTCAATAAAAAATGTGTCGTCTTCACCACATACAGTACCAACAAAACTAACAATTGTTATTCTCTTTATAAAAAGAACGGCGTCAGGATGCAAAATCCAAACTGAGGGAAAGCTGGCAATATGGACGTCCAAAAAGGCAATGGAAAAAAACAAAAAGTGCGGTGTGGTGGATCAAGGAGGGTAGACATTGCCTGTGCATGTGGCAGTAACATTGCCATTATTCGAAGAAAGAAGGTATTGTACGTTGATTAGTGAAAGAGGTAACATGACTGAATGATGAAGGCGTTGAAATTCGTATTTGAAGGAGATTTGCAGAAGAAAGGGAAATGATGGTGACGTGGTATTCGTTTAGGGACAATAGTTGTCATGGATGGATCCTTTCATGTGTTTGTTGATGCCAAAAAAATGGATTGCGGGGTGAAAACAAGTTTGACGTGTGTGGTGCAAATTGTGTACAACACTGCCACCTGCACCTCGAGGACAATGTCTCTGACGCACCTTTTGCTGCTGGTCCCTGTGGAATTCTTTTTTGAATAAAACCAGTTACAAATTATAAAGGCCCATTTAAGAATTTTAAATCTGGGCCCAACTGAATTTTATATCTGACGAAAGACCAAGCCCACTCCAACTTTCCAAATGCACCCAAATATTTCAACGGAAAATCCGCCATAGCGTGGTGGCGGAATGCCTCAAACACCAGACCTCACCAGACCCTGAATCCCACAGAAGCCACCATGGTATGTATGATGAGGAGGGTGGAGTGAAAATTTATTTAAGTTGGATTTAACAAAAAAAAAAAGAGAAAAGTTGGATTAAAATATTTTAATTAATTTTTCTTACTCTTTTATTTTACATCTTCTTTAAATAAAAATTTTATAACCCCACTTCTTTAATTTTCTTAATTCCAATTCATTAAAATATTCCCTCTCCTCCCTTTCTCTCCAAATTCCTCGTACCCCCATTTTTCTTCACTTTCCTATTCTTTCACGTGCTCTCCAATTCCCATTCTAATTAACATATTCAATTTCAAGTATTCAGATATTCTAATGTTCAATAATTTAATATCGCTGACGTCAGAAGAAGGAGGGTTAGCATAAGAATAAAGAAGGTTCGGAGTAGGTGTGTATCATTCTGAGGCTACAGAGTGAAGGCGTTGAAGTTGTGCGGTGGCCATTTAAAAAGCAGTGGGACTCTGTTATTTTTAAATGAGTACCCGCTTATCCTATTCTAAAATATAAGTTCTCACTAACCACAATATACTACTGTACATTATACGACTTTACAATATATATAAATATGTTTGGGATTATAATTAGTATCTCAAAAGTCTTTATACACATAAATCGATAAACACTACTTTTACATACTTATCTTGTATTCTGTAAATCACAATTAAAAAATTATTTTTAAAAATTTCAATCACTATTCCTAACAAATACTAATTAACTCTAACTCAAACACAAAGGTCCACTTCATTATTCTAAGATCCCCCTCGCTAGTTTCTTCAATACTTCATTAAGCCAGCAAGTTAGCTGCAGGCATCACCAAATGGAGTTTTTCTTTTTTTTTTTTACCTGACCAAATGGAGTTCGAAACTTTTCTTTCTCTTCTTTTTAGTAGCACAACATAAAATTAGCAGAAAAAATGGTACATACCGCCAAAACAAAATCCTAAACTGATTATATTTATCAGAATTCATGTATCTTTTTTTTTTTTTTTAAGTTTGGTTCAAATGTTTTCACATGTTTCATTTGTTCTGTTACACACTTACATGTTCTAGTCGGGTTTAAATACTAGAAAAAAAATTAGTAAAGTGTTTCTTTAAAAAAAAAAAGGTTGAGAAAATTACACTCACGTCCTAGATAAGAGAAAAAATGAAAAAAAAAATCATTTAAAATCACAAAATTGTCAAAAAAAAAAATCCCATAATAAATTTTAATCATAAACTTGTCAATGAACGCTTATGGACTTGTCAATAGACGTCCCTGGACTTGATAATGGTCACTCTTGGATTTATCAGTGGACGTTCATAAATTTATTGACGAAATTGAAATTTATTACAAAAAAATATCATGAGACTTTTTGATAATTTTGAGATTTTAAAAAATCATTTATTTATTTATTTTCATGGATGTGAATGTAATTTTCCCAAAACAATTCTTCAAGCTACAAACGATTTATACGTTAGAAAAATATGTAGTTTTAACGTAAATTATTGGAAAATAAAGATAAGTAGCAAAAGATTAATGCAAAACAGAGTAGTGGGAGGTTGATTGGAGTGATGTGAAAGGGAAAGCCAGTGGCGTATGCGTAGGGATTAGGGAATGCGGTGACTTTGAGAGAGAAAAGAAAACAACAGCCAAAGTCTGCTCCTCACTTGGCACTTGCATAAACCTCTGCAAACGTCGAAGCTTGAAACACGGACAACTATCTCCGGACTTCTCATTATCTACGTCTTCCATTCATGTTCATTAATTAGCTCTGTTCAATGCATCACTAATGTCTCAATTACAGCCTGGAAAAATATAAACATTACTTGAGTTGAAATACATGTCAGTGTTACTTCCATTTCAATGCCTTCGCTCGTAACACTTGAATCGCTTTCTCCCCTCTCTTTGTATCACACTGTGCTAATGCTTTACGCACCACTGTCAGGTCCCTGTACCTTTTTTTCTCTTTTTGGGTCCTTCTGATTCTTCCTCCTTGCACAGAGGACCCAGTCTATTTAAGGATTATGTTCTTTTGACTTTGGGCTCAGAAGTGTTAGCATCCAAGATCCAACTTATTTCTCACTCACTGCCCAGAACCAATTCCAGTCTGCAAAGTGAAAGCTAACATGTCTTTTTTAATTTTGGGCCTGAAGAGATATTAGTGTACAAAATATATACAAAATTTTATAAATGCAGAAATTAGTGTGGAGCCCCTAGAATGAGCTTATCATGCATTGTGAAATCCATTTAAAAAAAGGTGGACAGAATTGTTGGAGAAACAAGTCATGGAGCTTGCATGCAGTCAGAAAGAGAGACCAAGGCTGCAAAATAGACACAATAATAGAAACACATCTCCGACTGAGATAACCTCTCTCCCATGTGACCCTCTCGAGCTTGTGGTTTTAAATAGTTACCTTGGGGTAGGGTCTTCCCAATTGCAAGCCACACCCTACAAAACTCTATTGGCTTATGTGACTTTGTCACTTCCGTGTGATATGTTTAGAAGAGTTGTTGAGAATATTTAATATTGGGTCTGATGAGGCAACTTGTATGGACTATGTTAGGTCAATCCTTGGGGTCCATTTTGCATTCTCACAATGGCTATCTATCACGGTATGCTTTTGACTATGACCCATGTGGACCTTTTTCGTTTGCCTTTGGGGTGACCCCATCATCACCCTTCCACATGACTTCTCCTGTTCTCATCAGTCTCAATTCAAAGTACCACCATAAAATTTCTCTGTTGTTGTCTATCTTCACTTGCTTGATCAAACACGACAAACAGATATTTATAATTAACAGCTAGCTATTATCTAGCTGATGGTCTCTTTCACCATCTCCTCGTCCATAACAGTCACTTGTCCTATGAGATGAGCACCTGCATGCCTAGTGTGAATTATGCAAATGCTTGTTTGGATCTGTATAAATAAAGTATCAAGTTAAAATCTGGCACCTGAATCTGTCATGCGTGGCTGAGTTCAATTTATAAGGTTTGGGGTTCTCATCCACTTGTCCAAAATGGGTCTTACTTAATCAACTTGTCTTGCCATGACATTTGTTTAATAAAAAAGAAAAGGATATTACTGGCAGTAGTTCAAACATTATAATCAAATGATGGGCGTTGGATAGGCAATAATAAATGAAAAACTAACAGCTTTATATGTGTAAATTTGGTAGGGTGGATAAGGATTTGGTGCTCGGAATATGCATATATATATTTGAAGGAAAAATAAGCAAATTGTGGATTCAGTAGGATCAGGTGCTATAATGGATACTCCTCCAACCACCTTTTTCCCCTTCTAATTATAAAATTTAACTAAACCCTCTCTCTGCATGTCACATTTGACAAAAACAATAAATGAAAGAAGACACCAAACATGCTGTGTCCCAGATGCCTAATGCAACATCCAAACACTAGAAAGCACTTGAAAGTTGAAACCAACCACCCCCCCTTATTCTTGCACAAAACATAAAGGCCACACCCTCCCTCCCTCCTTTCTCGTGCATCACAAAATTGACTCTCTCTCTCTCTCTCTCTCGTTTTATTTTCTGCATAGTAAGAAAACCCCCAACCCCTCTTCTCCTGGCAACACCAATTCAGAATCTTCAGAACCTTCATTCACATCCTGCTTTTGTAAAAGAAGGTTTTGATTGGGTTATTGTGTGCACAGGCCATTGCTGACATGAAAACCAGAGATGCTATTCAGTGCTGTTGACCACCCTTTCTCCTGTCCTTGTGAGCTGAAAGATGCTTCTTTGAAAGTCCCCCTCAATCTGCCTTGACCAAGAAGGCCTTGCACCTGCCTTTTTCTCATCGGATCCAGCGAAAAAAGAAATCTATAAGAAAAGAGAACCCATACCCTTCTTTCTCACCTTCCCACACTCACCAAATCCTTGAAAACTGGCCTTAAAATCATCCATCACTAGAAATTCTAGATCAGTTAACTGAAGGTTAAGAGAGTTTTATCTCTGCTATCGAAATCACACAATGTCTCTTCACAAACTTGCTCGGCGTCTTCTGCTGGACCATGATTCAACCCCAACCCCACCGGAGAGCATATACAGGACGAGGGTGACTTATACAAGTGATGCTAATTTTGACACCAACATGGTGATCATATTAGCAGCCTTGCTCTGTGCACTCATATGTGCTTTGGGTCTGAATTCAATAGTACGATGCGCTCTCAGATGCAGCCGAAGGTTGGCTTTTGAGACGGCGGAGGAGGCGGCTGCACGTTTGGCTGCTAAAGGGCTGAAGAAGAGTGCCTTGCGTCAGATACCTATAGCTGTGTGTGGTTCATCAGGAGCTGAGATTGCAGGTACCGATTGTCCAATTTGCTTAGGGGAGTTCGTGGACGGAGAGAAAGTTAGAGTTCTTCCAAAATGCAACCATGGATTCCATGTAAAGTGCATAGACACGTGGCTGCTCTCTCATTCATCTTGTCCTACTTGCAGGCAGACTCTTCACGAACCCACCATTTCTAAGGCTGTGTCCGATCAGGCTGCTTAATTCCCAATTGGGAGTATATATATAAGACCACTTGACCAGAATGCGTCCATCAATGTTCCTTTGTGTTTGAATTGTGGCGCATAGTGCTCTACGTAGGTTAAAGAAAGAGTTTAGGCTCTGGCTAACAACTGTTAAGAACTTGACCTGGCGAGGCACTCCACCTTCAGAATCCACCCAGTAAAAGGAAGGTTGTTTAAAGCTTTTGATATTGGATACTTTTATGTTCAGAATGCCCTTGGGTGATTGTATAGCAAAATTGAGTTACTGGATGATGGTTTCCGAGGCCATTCGGTGTTTTCACATTATCTCTGTTTTTAAAAGGAAAGGGTTCTAAATCTTAGTTGTTTCCTGTAAAAAGTTTGAAAGCAAAGCAAAGGGAGACATGCAATTCGATGGATGGCATTTTTGTTTCAGACTGAAAATGAACATTAAACTAGTAATAATTGATTAATGTTAATTCTCTTAGAATCACTGGCAGATTTAAGTTGATATTTGTGTATTCAGTCTATGATCAGCAGCTTATGAATTATAGAAAGCTAAAAGCAGCTCAATTCATAACGCTAATTCAAAAGCCAGACAATTAGCGTAAACGAGAAAGAGAGAGCGCGAAAGTCAAAAGCTATGAACTTTCCTTGTGGAAGGCGTTGCCACCCTCTCTAGTCAATTTTTATTCGAAGCTTTTATCAAAAACCAGACGCATGGTTGTTTTTTCTTCCAGTGGGTCCGCTTCGATTTGCATTCCAAACTCAAAAGGTTCTGACTTTGGGAATTTTCCATTCATAAGGCATAATTAATTAAAGAGAAAAGCTACTAAGCTACTATTTCACTTCGCTTTATTATAATCTGGGCTGGCTACACACCAGCAACCTTTATGCGTAGAATCTTTACGAAATGTATTTCATGACGAAGTACGTGACGTCCTATGCTGTCATGCTGACACTTATCAGTGCAAAAGAAAATCTGGAGCGTATCTTTATATTAGTGTCATAACCAATCTTACTAAGCATCATTCAAATTCGCTCGTGTTTTAATCCACTGCCAAATAATTCTGATAAGAGTTGACGAGATGATTGAAGTATACAACAGATTCTTGCCACACCGTTCTGGGGAGCAACGCGGGAGACAGGAAGGATAGCTGGAAAATTGATTCAGAACCTGAAATTAAGCCAACATGTCTTCCCCATAATTGGCGAGCCTACAGGCCTACCCCAGAAGTTAAAAAAACAGTCTTGTTGCTTTAACGCTAAGATTTGAGAACAGTTTCTCGTAGAAATCTCACTGAAAAGTAGGGGAAGGAGAGCAAAATAAAAAAGAGAGTGGCTTGGTAAGTCCCAGGTCATTTTCCTTGATGTCCTGTTTGATTTTGATGGGCAACTTGAGTACAAGAGAATATAGAACAGAATACCAAAGAATCATGATTGATCTGCCCTAAACTGTGTGAGGCCCACTCTTTGAGAATGGAAATATCATTCCAGCACTGCCTGTGGATTTGGTTTAAGTAATGAGAAAGAGTGAGACGCTGTGGCTTGAGATTTGAGAATAACAATCAGTGAGAAGGCATCATTCCTAATTGGACCACTCGCATTCACCACCGCCTCTCTTTTTTCCTCTTCTCGTACCCTTTTCTCTCCATCGCAAATGATTTATTCATTCGGTGCATTCATTTTCTCAATACCAAAAAGAAATTGTTGGAGTTTGCAGAGTGTTTTCCTATAGCTGGAATAATAATACGTCGGCCCACTAAGTACTGATGTTGTCCCGCTACGTACACATCAACTTGCCTGTGTGCTGCTGATGATTGATGAAGGGCTACCAAAAAGAAAGTGATTGGTCAAACTAACAATCCTTACAATCTTGATCGGTTGCATTCCACATTCTATTAAAATCATGAGCATCCCGTTGTTTGGTCAGATTTCGGTCAAATGGTATTGGCTTAAATCAGCCTAATCAGACGTATACTTTTTCTCTTTACGCGTGACGTAGTCTGCAAGGTTTTCAATGAATGACACAAAAAACCCCCGAGGTTGGGCAATGTTAAAGTTCTTTACATAGAACGATACGGGATTTGTAAAACGGTCTGTTGTTTCTGTTGATATTATTAACTGTTTCGGCCTCCGCGAGGTCATGGGCAAGATCCAAGAGAACAGCTGAAGCGCAAAATATTACTATATGCTTTGACGTTAGATATTCTGAAAGCCCATGACAGATTATCACAGGATCTCATTAATATTGTTTTGAAATGGTAGAAGTCTTCAAGGAATTGGATTCAAATCCTTGTGCAAGTTACGTTGACGAGTGAATGAAGACCTTGCAACAATAAGGGCCAGTTTGGATTAAAGAAAGGGTTGGAAAGGAATGGACTGGAAAGACAAATAATGGAAAATATTTTAGCTCAAATACATTTGGTTCCCACTCAAGAAGAAAATGTATTAATAAGAAATTTTTTGTTTGATTGAAAAAAAAAAAGAAAAAGGAAAATGGACAAAAGAACAAAAGAACATTTTGCCAAATCATTAATTTCGTCCTCCCGAAATCTGGCCAAATCGCAGATCACATCCCCATTCCAAAATCCATTACCGCGATGCTTATCCCCACCCCAAAATCGGACACCGCCAACACAGCAAAAATGGAGAGCTTCCTCTCCAAATTATTTTCTGTTTTCACAAGAAAATTGGTTGTTAAATCCACCATCGCATCTGGGATATTTGAGTATTTGGTGATTTTACTCGAGCACTGGAAAATGGGTTCCCACCTTCGTTCATCTGCTTGAAAATATTTTTAGACGGAATATTTGATCCAAATACTCGCCGTTAGTTGGAAAATCCCCATTTTTCTATTCAGTCGCGTCATTTTCAGCGATCCAAAAGAGCCCTAAGCGTTCCTGAAGATTTGTCTCAAATGCTAATGTGATGGGGTGTCAATTATGATGTATGGCAGCCGTGTGCTTGATCATTTTAAAATACTCCCTCCGGTCTTGTCGAATTTTTTTCTAAAAAAATTATGAAAGTCTAAATAAAATACTTAATCATATTATATATTAGGAATCATTAGATTATATATTAGTTTATAAGATAGAAAAATTAATTTTAAAAAAATAATAAGTATAAATATTTTTAAATAATTTTTTTTAAATTATTTAAATCTTATATTTAAAATTAAAGGTGAAGTGGTTAGAAACAACGAACTTGCACGAATATTTAGCTGGCATGATGTTTGAGGGGTCTTATAAAGATCCAATGGCTGCCATGGTCCTATTTGCCCCGAAGCGAGGCATCCACGATCCAAGTTCATATTGGGTCGGGGCCCTATGGGTCCTGACCAAGCCCATTATTTTGCCATACGCCAGGGTCCTGAGAAGGTGGGTGCAAAACTGCAAAACTTTTGTGCCACCCTGGACTAGGGAGCATCTCAGTGAAGCGTCTTTCACAAAAAGCTGACGACGAAACTACGAAAGAGATTGAGATTTAACAATGAAATCAACGGAATTGGTTTCTCTAGCTATTTATCGTCGGGGTGGCTACGTAATAGAATGATCTTTGCCATTAAGCGAGCATCTGTCATAATTTTCGTTCGTCCTCATCTCACTTCTCCTCAACAAATTGTCATATATGTGGCCTCCGCTTTTTCAATTGTTTATATAGTTGGGCTTTATTTAATTCCCTTCCTCATTCAAATTAACGATGTTTTGCTCTCTTTGCCTCCCACGTAAATTCCAAACCACCATTATCATGATGGCTTCTATCCCGTTTTTCTCTGAACGAGTTCAGTTTTAACAGAATTGTTCAGTCGATACAGTTTACAAGAAGCGCATCATGAAGCAGAACGGAATGTTGAGACTCCGGGTTATGGCAGTGGCACAGAGAAGAGATTACCAACGAACTAACTCAGTACACTATTCCGCAGCGTAATGAAGGCGCGGAAATAAAACAATAAAACGGTGAAAGTAATATAATTATGAACACAGATGTATGCGGCACAACATCGTGGTAGGTGGGCATATAATCGAAACGCATTCAAACGAACCAGGCCTACAAGGAGTTAAGGCAACCGCATATAATGCTCCGGTGCGTCACCAACCATTCAAGTAGCGAACAAAACTCAATAAAGTGTCATAATTAAGATGAACATTATTCATAATTGCAGGGGAAGAGACGAAAATCACTGAGTACACGGTGCAGCAGAAATCAGAATTCACTTGGACAGCTCGGCAGAGAAAGTGGTGGCCAACGATGCGGTAGTTGAAGGCGAGACGGCGCTTGATCCACCCAAGTACCACCTCTTGATCGCCTCCACCACATTAGCATTCTCTGCCACAAACTTGGAGTCTTCCTTCCCCTCCAATGACACCGCAATCTGCACACAACACTTTACAAGTTAGAAACAGGGCCATCCATTATTGTTTACTTGTTATTCCTCAAATATAATTTACCTCAGATGTTGGAGAATTTGCTGGGAAATAAAATGTGATGACGGAGTGTTTCTTGAAGTACTTGGACCGGAAAAACTCCACTACTTTTTCCAGAGCTTCCTCCTCCTCCTCCTCGTACTTGTCCTCTGCCGCCAATCGATCTCTGACGGCCGTCTCTATCTGTGTTCCATACTGGGATCCCTTGATCTCCTTGATCACCACTATTCTGATGAATTTCTCCACCGGGGCTGGAGCCACACCCACGAATGAGTAATCACACATATTGTTTCAATTTCGTTTTAACAGTCGTCGGAGAGCAGTATATGATACATATTAGGATTGTGGCTTACCAGAGATGAGAGAAGCGAAGAAATCATCACTGACTTCCAGCTCCTTTGCGGACTTACCCTTCCACTGCTGCAAGTGATTCACTATTTCAGGCTCACAATAGACGCCGATGGAGTAGAACTTGACTTGGAGGAAGTGAATCTCCATGTCCGTAATCCCTGATCAAAAAAAGAAAAAAAAAAATCTAGGGTTGGAATATTTGGAGCGTTGTCTGGGGAGAGCAGTGTTTAAAAAGCGAAGAAGAAAAAGAGTTGGGGGAGTAAAAGTGAAACAGACCATGACCGAGGAGAGAAAGGGGCTTGGCAGTGGTGATGTTGGAAGGATAAGAGATTTCATCTACCATCACAGTTTCAGGTGGAGCAGCCACTGCGAATGAAATACACAAGAATGTTACATGTATAGGTGAGAAAGTAGAAGGAGAGATGGAGAGAGAGGAGTCTTACTGGTTGTGGTTGGAGGAGATGATTTGAGGGAGAGAAGAAGAACGGGGAGGGAGGGGTTATAAGGCGAGTGTATGAAGGGTGGTAGGTAGGTAGAGGGGGTGGATGGGGCAGTGAGACATGATCATTTCCTACCTCCATTCTGCTCTTGCTGCTGCCACATCCTCATCCTCCTTTCATATCTCTTACTATTATGAGTTAAGATTTACTTCCCTGCCTAATCACGCGCCTCAGACTTTACGTTACGTGCAAAATTAATAACCATTCACATTTATTGTGATGCAGTCATTGATTTGTGGTTGTTGACTTGGCGTTCCTTCAACTTTTGCCTGTGTTTGAATTCCTCTTTTGGTCTCCCCTCACCAAAGCCACCGCCGAGTTTGGTGTGCCACGAGCCCTGCACTTCCTTCTACCTACCCATCTCTATCTCTATATCCATCAACGCGCCTCCCCCCCGGCCCTTCGCGGTGGATGTCAGCAATTCCCTCTCATACATGCATGTTGAGAATCTAAAAGAAAAAGGCCAATCTGAGTTGAGTGTTCAAAAATTAATTGAGTAAATAGACAGGGGCATTTTAGTCAATGCACACAAAACACCCATTATCACCCGAAGTGGCTTTGGTTCTAATTTAAAAGATTTCAGAATTCATTATATTTAGGTAAAATTAATACAATACCCTGCTCTTAAAAGGTGTTCAAAAATGTCGTTTCCCGTGATGAGGGTCGGAGTCAGAGCTGGGTAGCTTGTAGAGCGGGAAATTAGGCTAAACCCGTCAGATCGGCGTTTTTAAATCCTTTTAAATCACATGTCAGATTGAAAAATGGAGCCTTAAAAGGAAGTTGGGCCTAAAAGGGCCGGCTCTAAAGCCTTTTAGCTTTTTTTTTTAATTCTCATACCCCTCCTGCTTGTACCCTTGCTAAATCCTTCCTAAGAATCTTAAAATTGACAAATTTACATATGATGATAATTTACTAATTATTGATGTTTTTACCTCTTAAGCAGAGTTTACTACTTAAAGTGAAGTACAATCAAAATTCCTTGAAATTGATGATAGTAGCGAAAAAGATGAAAACGATAGTAGTCATAATCATGTTGCTTAGAGTGCTTAGCTTTTTACCTTCTTATGCTTTGTATGAGACTATGAGTTACTTATGGACAGTATTTTTTTACCTTTGGTTATGAATTAATAACTGTATTTATATTATTGCATAAAGTATGTAGACGTGTAGTTAAATCTTATGAAAATGGCTTCCGGCTCTAGCCCGCATGCTCTCAGGCCGGGTTTTAAAAACAACATTTTTTCTTTCTTCGAGCCCTGTAGGGCCGACCTTTTTAGGCCTATCAAGGGTCAGCCCTAATTCCCACTTATAGTTACTTGTCACATAAAATTCACAAGCACGTGCTCAGTAGCCCCAGCGAACAGGGCTAACGAGAGCTAAAGCGAAATTAAAAAAACTTCAAAAAGATTAACAACAATAATTTAGGGAACGCCTGATTTAGATTTCCTAAAAAAATTCATGATATGGTTTCCAAAAAAAAAAAGAGCTTCAGTTATATCCAAGATATTAAAATCCGGACGGTGCACTGAACCGGACGAGGCAGTGAGTCAAAGGTTAGTGGGTCAGATCAGAATCAACCCGAAAATTAGACCGTTTGAGAAATAAAAAAATTAAAAAAAAATATAAGTTATCAACATATAAATCATACCATCTAAATATACTAAATAGTAAATATCCATTCAGAATAATCATATATATCCAACATGCTTACAATTTGTTTGAGAAATGAGCATCATAGTATCTTATTGCAATCCAATGACACCAAAAGCAATAACCAAAATACACTGACTGTAATGCTATTGCTATTGCCATCATAATATTATCCTACCAAAAGATCAAAATAATTTGCTATTGCCATCATAATATTATCCTACCACAATAAAGGTTCCTCCCACCTACAATTCTTTAAACACTAAACTAATCATCAATTAACAATTAGCACCATAATTTTAGTTAACATCATTTAAATCTGTAGGTATTGCAACATCAAGAGGTGTAACTTGAGGAAAACCAAAAGCATTGGGACCAACATCATCATCATCATTCAAGCATGGAGGTTCAGGAATGGGCACATATTCATCACCTACATATGAAATATTGAAATGAATTAAATTCTTTATAGTTATGTTAAGAAGCAAACATAGTTATGTACTATTGTATAAGAATATAATCTTAATATAAGAGATAATTTATTATAAACCTCCATAATTCCTCATAATTTCTTCAAGTTCAAAATGTGCCACATCTAGATTATCAAATTTAGGAATTGGATCATCTTCAACAACCCAAAAATCCACTTTATCTATTGATTCATAATCAATTGGATAGTAACTTTCCTTCTTCTTTGTCAATGTATCCCTTTAATGACAAAATGAAAGAAGATCAACATTACTAAAATGCATATTAAATCAAGTCATAAGTTTTAAGATTACCTATACTTTAACCTTAGATTGTAATTTGTAAAAACCAAGTCATTGAGCTTTTGATGCTCCAATATGTTTCTTTTTTTGTGTGGATGTGCACAAATAAACTTCAGTTTATTTCACAACCAGAAGAAGAAGTTTGGCTAAGTAGACGAATAGCAATCTGTTGCAACTCTGAAATTGAACCCCCATAGTAGATCCACCACTCGTCTACATAAAATAAACGACAATGAACTACAAAGAGAGACGATCCACAAGAACATGCAACGGAACGTGATACCTGATCATCCAGAAAGTAATGGCTACCATATTTATAGCCTCTACCAATAATATACTTCGTCGACAGATCCTGTATCAAACAATGGTCAGGAAATAGTGAGATGAAACAATTTAAATGACGAATCAGTTTACTGGGAGATAGAAGATTAAATGTGAGATCGGGAATATTAAGAATAGAAGATAATGAAATGGAGGGGGTGGAGTTAACAGTGCCTCATTTAACTACATAGACGGGGGACAATTGGCAACAAAGATGGAAGATAGGTTAGCGTAGGCGGCATATGATGAAAATAAACGATGGATACCTGTCATGTGGTCAGTGACACCAGAATCAATGACTCACTTCGAGAAAGTAGTAGTAAGACCAGAAGGCGAAGTACTTGTAGATAAGGTTGCGGTAAAGGGCGAACCAGGGGCCGATGGTTCAGAGGTCTGGGCCACATGAGCAGAACCACGTTGCTGTTTATTCTGCAATATTCGACAATATTTCTTGATATGGCTAGGATCCTTGCAATGAATATATATAATACTGCCAGAATTCACGTTTGGGGCACTGGAACCCTATTTGGATCTATGATTCCTATTATCAAAGGGACCCCAACCAACCAAAGCACTCATATCTGGATACACAGACGTACGGATCACACCATCCGCTCAAATGACTCATTCGAACACATTGTTGAGAGATGTAAGCTCCTTACTAATCACTTTCGAAGCCACTTTTTGTCACACCAAGCAACAAGATTTGTCGTGTTGCTTTTTTTTTTTTTTAAGATAAACAGAATTGAGCCCAGTACAATACTCCAAGTAGAAGTCTGCCACTCTGCTTTCGAGTCTGGTAGTCAGTACGAGCTTAGAACATCTCACCCCAGTGGTTAATTGGGGTGAATCAAGTAGAAGTCCTTCCCTTCTTCTCTGGGAGACCCAAGCGTAGTTGCGGCCTTGCAGGCACGCACCCCTTTTTTGTGGTATAGGTGCGGTCCTTGGTGGCTTTGGGCCTTCCTTCACTTTCATTCCTTAAAGTTCTGTCCGTTACACTCAAGCCCCATCATAGCCTATCACACGTCTTCTTACAATCATTTCCCATTAACTGACCCTTATTGACCAATGGAATTTGGATTTAGGATGAACGAGGTAGTATCTCACAATACAGTGAACTAAAATTACCCATATATAGTATTAGATAGAAACATGTGCGCATTAAAAAAATTGACTTTTGTCATACATAGAAATAGAAAGAAATAGTTAGTATTTCAGTCAAGATTTCAATTTACATCATGTTTATCTTTCATAGTCTATCAATAATTTCATTTATTACGTGCATTTTAAATTAGCCTACCTGAGCATCACCAGCTGTGGTCATTATTATTAGTCATTTATAACTAAACACGCACTAATAAAACTATTCAAGGTATTAAATTTATTATAAAATTCAAATAATTTTCCATGATACCTTTGTTCATTATACTAAATTCTGCTATTAATCAACAATTGTTGATTTACTCCCCCACCCTTATTACATATGGGCTTATATGAAAAAGAATAATATTTTTTATTCTTAATGTAAGATATAGTTTGTAATACAAGTTTAAGCAATAATATCTATAACTCCTTAAAATTAAGCAAGTGGCTTATAAAAAGAACCAATAACCTCTTTTAATCAGTGTTTTATAATAAGGGACAAGAGAAGTATAAAATAATTTCCTTCGTATTTTAAGATTATCCTTTATAAATGACTAATGTATCAAATGATGATTACAATAGAAATTATAAAGTAAGAAAATAATTGGATTTGAATACCAGCTAGTATCTTTAACTAATATATAAGATTTGTAGTTGGCACAATATAAACTATATTTTATATTAAGAAAATTTATTTCTAAATCAAAGTCGCAATCAACCCAACGTTTTTGCAACACACTTTTTTAAGTAGAAAACTGAACATTCGGATTGTTAACTGCAGTCCAAGTACCGATAACAGATCCATCAAGTAATCAGTTGTACGAATACCGAATACGTGGTACATAATATTTTTTCTTTTATGTTAAAATTTAAATTATTTTTTTAAATTTCTATTAAATACACATAGTTATATTAATTATTCCCTATTCATCATTAATTTTATTTTATTTACTTCTTTATTACACATTTTCTATTTTATTTTATATCTATACTATTTTATATTTATTACTTATTCTCTCTCATGTGTTCTTTTCATAAATAGGGACATATTTAAAAGAAATATGATATTTTTGATACATTTATTATTTTTAACTAATCTTAATATTAACTGTCAATTCATTTTACAGATAAAGATAAAAGTTGCTAATGAAAGGTACCGAAGGGAGTACCACTCTAGTCCTATATTTATAAATCCATTTTAACTAAATCTCACATACCAAATACGAGAAGTTAACTCAATGATTTAGAGTAAATTTCTAATTATGCTGTCATTTATAAATAGGTACTTTTTAACTCTTTTTTGTTTATCTATCTTTAAATAATTTTTTTTCTCTGGTACAATAAATAAAGATAAAATTATCATAATTTCATTTACTACATTTTTTTTTTGATTTACTACATTTTTTTTTGACCTGGAATCTCATTTACTATATTGAAACTAGACTTATAAATATAACTAAATTTTTTAATAAAAAAAAGACCAAAGTGATAATATATAAGAGCTGGATTCTCACACAGACCATGTAATACGTCGTTGAATTGTGATGTCAGATCCCCCGGGGGGGGGGGACTGGTTGTTGAATTGTGGAAATCAATCTGACGTGTAAATGAGCTGGCAAAAAACTGCAAAAAGCGATGACATGGAGATCACCAGGTCCGACGTGTCACCACTCTTCGATTCTATTGGCCAAGGCTTTACTCGGAGCGGACGCACCTTGTATGGCTGCGTTCGACCTGCATGCGCATGTCGCGGGAATGCACGTGCCTCCTCATATTCGGCCCGCCCACCAACTAGGACCAACCTCGCCTTCGTTTCTATACGTCACACCCCGCCCTCCCTCATCATTGCATGCGTTCATTCTTCCCCTCCTCCTTTTACTCCAACCAATCCCAATTCTCCATTCAATTATCATCGCATCAAAATTATTCCCAATCTAGGATCTACGGTTCTCTTTGCCTTAACATTCTTACACTACTCCGGATCAAAACCAGTCAGGAAAAGGTCGCACATAACCAATTAGGTTCGGCCACAGAGAAAGAAAGACTCTTTCTCCCAAAGCAAAGGGTCTTAAAAGGGGTTCTGTTAATGGGAGTTTGAGCACGCTTTAACAAATCTCAGGAACGTTACAAATGCGAGTTTGAAGCTCCAACTCTATTTGTTATATAAACTCCATGACGGTGACAACGGAAACGAGGAGCTGCCTCCTACCGTGAATTTAAAGCTTCCCCGCATTGTAATCAACAACTCCCTTTCTCCGGCACTCTCTTCCTGGCGAATAACAGAATTCGATATTTTTTTTCCCGTTTCTTGTCTATTAAGATCCAAGTCAGTCTCGCTCGTGCTCAAGCCCAGTAGATGGCGTCGGCCACAATCAGCATCGGGAACAACAGCTTTGTCGGGGATCACGTGGGGAAACGGAAAACAGAGTATCTGTGTAATGATCAGATGGTGGGAATTGGCCATCGGTGCCGCTCGAGAGGAATACGGAGGGGCAGGATTTCGGCCACCGCGGCTAGTTTGGAACCGATTTGGAAGTACGAAGGAGGGGGGAAAGATAAGGATCGGAGAAACGACGCCGTTGATGCGCACGGGAGGCTGGATGAGTGGATGAAGAATTCGGTGGAGGAGATAGTAAAGAATTTAAGAGAAGCGCCGCTGTTAGTACAGGTGTATCCAAAGAAGAAGGCGGACGGCGGTGAAGCGACGGCAGTGAGAACGGAGAGGGCAATGGCGTACGAATGGCCGGGGATGGTGGAGAAATGGGAAACGGGGGAGACGCCATTGCCGGAAGGGGTAATATTGGTGGAGGATTTAGGGGACGAAGGGGAAGAAGGGGAGGCGAGGACGACGAAGGCGTGGGGGTTAGTGGTTCAGGGGAGAGGGGTGGGAAGTGGGCCCGTCTGTTACCTGCTGAAGACGAGTCGGGTCAAGTCGGGACCCGGAATGAGTCCGTTTTGTACCCATTTCTGCTTGGTCCGGGTGAAGAGCTTCACGGAAACTGTGGAATCGCAGCTCAAGAATTGTTGGCTGTTGCAGGGGCAGGGACCCTGATGATTCTGCTTCTGGAATTCATTTGAAAAACTGTACAAATTCTGAAGGTGATCAGTATTGCATCTCTAAGGCTGAGTGTGTTAACTTGTACATACTAGATCCAAGTGAAATTGTGCATTAATTCGATCATTAATATTAACAGCTATTGATTTTGATATTTCTTTGGATGCAAGTATTAGTGTGTTACTATTCCATCAAAGTATAATGTAAGAAACCCGCCGGAGGGATATCCGGTATGCCAATGTTCTGTTACTTTTTTAACTATATAATAAAGTAATACTATTGTATGATGAATGATGAAGATCCCACTCAATGACTTTTGTGGTACCACAGGCCACCTTTATAAGTAAAATCACGGACAGCCATTACTTTGGAATGCACTCGTTTTTTAGGAGTATATTCCGTGGCAAGAGTGACGTGTAGGAATGCGTAAAACTTTAAAAAGTCTACAGAAATCTAAGTTATATTATTGTCTATTTATGCAGGGATAAGGAACATACTGTTTTATTTATAAGTTTTTTTTAATCCTATTTATAAATAACTTTTTTTTAATTATGTAAAACAAACTAATAGTTAAAAATAATAAGTGTGTTAAAAATGTCATATTTTTTCTTTATATGCTCCTATTTATGAAAACAATGAGAAAATGTATAAAAAATATGAGAGATAGTAAAATACATTTTTCCAAATGCTTTGTCGACTTTATTCACCTAGTGAGTTCCCTCTTTCATGAATATAATTCTTTATATGTGTGATAATTAATTATAAATAATATGTATTTAATAAGGGTAAAATAGGAAAAATAAACTTACATTTTCTGATATAAAATGAAAGTTGTTTATAAAAAGGATCAGCCTGAGAGGAAAAATTGCTTATAAATAGAACAGAAAAGAGTAAATTTTTTAATTAATGAGAGATTAAGCAGTAGTAATTATTGAAACAATTGACCGCCGAATACTAATATCATTATTCTATTTCAGCATCCAAATAATGGTGATAAATTTTTCTTTTTTGTCTTTTTGTTTTGGCCAGAACCAAAGTTATAGGCTTTATTTAGAAGTGGACGTATATGATGAGTGCATGCGGATAGTTATATAAAAGATGTAATGCGTGGTTCAGAATCCGCTTGCTTAACTGAACTTTTTCCTCCACTGACGCTAGCTGATGATCGTAGCCTAAAGGCCGAGAAGCATTGCACCCATGGGCTGCAATTTTCAGGAAAAAATTACTGTAAACATGTGTTCTATTATTTCCCTTCTGGATTTCTTCTTCCACATATTCCCAATTCAACATTATACCCAAGGAAACAATCAATCTTTTTTTGTAAACGAATCTCGATCCTTAGCCTGCATAAATCTCCCTCTTGGGAGACTAATAATTGCTTCTGCAATATGATCCAAATCAACTAATAAAAATATCTATTGCGAGCCATCTTTCCAATAGTATATGGCACCAACCATAAGCGCCTCCCGGCCTGCATTTTCTTTAATTTATTAGGAGACAATAAAAGTTTCTTTTCCGGGGGGACTTGTTCATGCGAGGATATTGATTTTCAACCATTTTAAACGACGTAAATCGGGTAAGGACCAAAAGTTGCATGCATGTCCCAGACAAGAGATCCTCAAAATCTCCCAAACCTGTGTGTTCCTTTTTGAGGAGATTTGGTCAAACCGATCCTGTTGTAAAGGGGGCGAGATGGTGAAATCTCTGGCGGAGGCAGATAAGAAAGATAGAAACTAATAATGAGACAGGGAGACATGATAGGGAGTGTAGGATTTTGTTGGGAATAGAATCCATAGATGGCCCCGAAATGGGTCACGAAATTAATGTTTGTGATATAATTTTGATAATTCCTAAAATTCGTCGCCATCCGCATTCACTCTCCCAGTATATAATAAGGCCATGAAAATGAAACCTTCGTGCGCTTCTTGTGACTGTCCACTTGGTCCCTCTTTCTGTCTTTCTAATCCTAACAGGTCTCTTGTCAGTGCGGCGTTATTCATCTTCCTAAGTACTCTGCATTAATAATACTGTTTAATTTCAGTCTGCTTTGCTTTATTGCGGCTGAGTTTCTTAGTGGTCAGAGAAACCAAAGAGAGGTCAGGTAGGAGAGTGTTCGTATATGGCTTCTAAGATATCAGGCCCTACTTCTTCTTCTTGTTCGAATCGGATGACGGAAAACGACGACGTTCCTCATGTTTTAGCGGTGGATGACAATCTCATTGATCGCAAACTTGTGGAGAAACTTCTCAGGAACTCTTCTTGCAAAGGTAATAATCAATTAATTTATAAATGCCTCATGTTCTCTTCTTCTTCTTCTTCTTCTTCTTCATCATAATAATTTATGAATGAGTGGTGCTGGGATCAGTGACAACGGCAGAAAATGGGGCGAGGGCATTGGAACTGTTGGGGCTGGCAACTGATGAACACAACAGCGTCAACAAAGGCACTGTGAGTAACTCTTGTTATGAAGCAGAGTCTTCTATAAACTTGAATTTTCACCATATGATTGTTTGTAGGGATCCAAAGTTAATTTGGTGATCACAGACTATTGTATGCCTGGGATGACGGGCTATGATCTACTCAAGAGGATCAAGGTAAATCTATAGACATCATTAATTAGGGTTTAAGTTTTTTCCAAATTTTCTCTCTTGAGGCGCATAAAGGAGATCTCTGTGGGAAACAGGAATCGTCTACCATGAAGGAGGTTCCGGTGGTCATCATGTCATCTGAGAACGTGCCTACTCGTGTTACCAAGTAATTCCCATAATTTATTAGTTATACGACATTTACACGTCATACCTTTCTCTCATCGATCCACTCCTTAAATTGTTGTGATGAAACAGATGTTTGGAGGAAGGAGCTCAAATGTTCATCCTCAAACCCCTTAAGCAATCTGATGTTAATATACTGACGTGTCAACTGATGAACTGCACAGGCTAAACATCCTCCACTCAGATCATTCAGTAGTTTTCCGTAGCTAGCTAGCTACTTCAAAACGGCTTGTTCCAGTGAACTAGCTCCAGATGTTTCAGTGTAAACAGTTTCTTTTTTTCTTTTAAAAAAAGGGCGTTGCCATGTCTTATTGAAATCTCATACTGGTTTAAGGTTTCTTTAGCTGTATTCGCTGTGTTCTTTTCCCCCCTTTTTGGTTCTGTTTGTGGTTGAGCAGCATTTGAAGTTTGAACACGCACGCCCCAGTGACGTCCATATCATTATCAATATATCAATCAATTGAAAATATGTTAATATCTATTATTGTAAAATTTGTAACCACTCACATTATTTTTAAATCATTAATGTTGCCATCTTTCTTTTCTTTTTCTTTTTCTTTTCAGCTTAGCGTGATATATAGAGATGAAATTAGCTTCTCATATTAAAAAATATTGAGGAGATTCTTGTTCTTGGTGAAGGATTAAAATGTACAAACTTAATAAATTTTATATCATATATTTGTCATTGTTAATTTAACAGAAATATATAATATGTTAACCAAATTTGTTAATTTTATTTTTTTATAACAACTCTTTTAAATTGGGCGTGACATTATGTCTATATCTATTTGTTATGAAAAATTATTAGGGACGTCTGTAACAAAATTCTGCTTGAAGCGTGGCCGCGCAAACTTGATTAATGTGAAATCTTCCTGTTGGGTCTGTTATATAAGTTGTCTCGTTACATAAGGACTCACATTGGGCAAATGCACTAAATAAATAAATGAAAATATTGACATAGACGCCCATTCCCACAAACATGTGATTATATGAAGCCCACAAAATGTGTCTCTGTGTGAACCCCATTCCATTCAATCAGACCGCGTGCCTGTGCCCAAAACAAGTAACCATTTAGACAACCCCATGTCCAAACATGTTTCTCAGTGTTTTTCAAGACGTGATTTGGTCATTGATTTTACTCATGATAAAAAATTGTTTTCCAAAACCAAATCAAACAAGCCAGTATTTACTTGTTTTTTAACATTTGTGAAATGCTTGACTAATTTTTATTTTTAGGATGGTAAAAAGTAAATAAAATATTTGTTTGTATACATGTTCAACATTGATAAAGATGATGTTGATGGGAAAGGAAAAAAAGATATTGTAGTTGAATAGAAGCATTCACTCATGTAAAAAATATTATAGTAAAAAAAAAAATCATGTAAAAGACATAAGTTTTTTTTTATAAGTACATCTATCATTTTTGAAGCTGTTTTATTTGATATGACGTTGGACATTAATTGGGGCATTTCTTTTACTGGGTTTTTTTTAGTTAAATACATAGTACTTTTTAATTTTTAAAGCAATGAGTAGAGGTTGAAACAGGTCAGGCGGCCTGTCAGGGGCCTGCAGCCTGGCCTGATCAGGCCTCGTATGTCATGGTAAAAAGTTAGGTTCAGACCTGTTTCAAAGCCTGTATTTTTAAAAAGGTCAGACTCATATTTATTGATAGGCCTGTTAGGCTTGTCAGGACGGCCTGAGCCTGTAAAGTATTTTAAAAAAAACACACATACCTCACATCCTAACCCTAAATCTCATAATTCTCATTTCCAAATCTCATCTCAAGTGGATCATTAATTTATGTATTTAAGTCTGTTTTTAGTTTGTTTGAAGTAGGTCTGTTGTGAAGCATACGACCTGTTAACCTGTTGTGAAATAAGCTCAGGTCATCCAGTGCCTTAACAAGCCAGACATGTTAAAGCACAAGTCTAACCTAATCTGACCTTTTTTCACCCCTAACAATGAGGGAACAATTTTCCCAAATTAAAACTCTAGCATGTTAATGTAGCAATTTAAAAATGAAAGCCACTAATATTCATAGAAATATTTAGTAAAAGATAAAAAGAGGAAATTTCATTTTTTTAGTAAAGAAAGTTATTTATACCGATCATACAAAATCTAAAATTGGTTAAATTTCAAGACTGACCTTAGATTTTTCTCCTCAAACTCTTTTTTTTAACCAGCAGATTCTACTCCTTGAACTCGAATATGTACCCGCGTTTTATTTAAACTTTAAATGATATATAATAAAAAAAATTTAAATACTATTTATATTTTAAAATTTTAAATTAATTCTATTTTTAATAAAAGTAATGGAATTAATAAAAAAAATTAATAATCTAATGTAGATGAAATTCTCCATCTATCTTATTCATTTTCCGACAGAAACATATTGTAACCTTTGGTGTAATCCGATTCCGTACCTCTGAGTGGCTCTCATCCTGCAATTCTGCTTCCCGAGTTTTGGCAATGGCGACTGTGTGGGAGCCATCTGCTGTGAACCCAATGTTCGCTTTAAAGTCCCATCCATCTTATCCAAATCACATTAATCTTAATTTTCTGACTTTTCCCCTAAAATCTGCGCCTCACAGTCTACGTCCTCCTGATACCAATCGTCCTTCTTGTGCCGGAATGTCTTCTCCCTCTTCATCCCGACAGCCCCAAGGCACTGACCTCAATACTGAATCCGAATCAGACCCGACGCGCGACCGCCGGCGAGCCGTTAGGCTGGCCTGGGAGAAGTTAGTCCGGTGGTCCAGGTCTTGGCGCTCCAAGGTCAAGACTGACGTACTCGAACGGACAAACAAGGTCTGTTTGTTATTCTCCTTTTTTCAGTTTCTTTGCTACTTTTGAACAATTGATTATGTTTATTCCCAGGTTTCTGGGAACATATCCTAACAACACTAAAATATTATTGTCGATGAGTTCATTTTTCATTTTTTTTTCGTCGTTTTCGGTTATTTATCTTGTGGGATGATATTATTTGTTAACCCATCTTGCCGGGCACTTTGAAATTCACTTGCGCCACAGGTGGTTGTGCTAGGAGGGGGATCATTTGGGACAGCAATGGCTGCCCATATTGCTAATAAGAAGGCTCAATTGGAAGTCAAGATGCTTGTGCGGGACCCTCAAGTTTGCTTATCTATTAATGAGAGGCAGTGCAATTGGTAAACTCTTTTGTCATCCGCATAATTCGTATTAATATTATCTGCCATTTCTCTCAAGTGATTGTCTTCTTGAAGCAAGTACTTCCCTGAACACAAGCTTCCAGAAAATGTTGTTGCGACAACTGATGCAAAAGATGCTTTGGTTGACGCTGATTACTGCCTTCATGCTGTGCCTGTTCAGGTCATTCCAATCAGGTCATGCACTTGACATTCACAATAGAAGTGATTGTCTGAATTCTGAATCTTATCTCTACCACTGCAGTTCAGCTCATCCTTTCTTGAGAGCGTTGCAGATTTCGTTGATCCAGGCTTGCCATTTATATCTCTTAGTAAAGGCCTAGAGTTAAACACGCTGAGGATGATGTCTCAAATTATTCCTCAAGCATTAAAGAATCCTCGCCAGCCTTTTGTTGCACTATCAGGGCCTTCCTTTGCTTCAGAGTTGATGAATAAGCTGCCCACAGGTCAGGCTTGTAGTTCCACATGTGGATCTCTTACTTTCAGCTCTTATTTTTTAGGTGCCAGAATAATTAATGTTGGGCTGTTTTCCTACATTTTGAAATAACAGCTATGGTGGTTGCATCCAAAGACAAAAAAATGGCAAACGCAGTTCAGCAATTGCTATCGTCAAGTCAATTAAGAATAAGTACATCAAGGTAGATGACCTTCACTAGGTTCATCATATGAGATCAATTGCATATGCAAAATACACGAGTTTCTCCACCAGTCTGTTACAACTTGGATATCTGAGCATCTAATGATTTACCAACCAGCTCTGTTTCCTTTTATCAATCAATGTATAATGTACATATTTCCTGCCTGGTTCATTTCTATCTTGGCTTCTTAAGATTCTCTGGCTTTTTTTATTTATTAATTTAGGTGCTCATGTTCAGTGTGTAATCTTTTTTAACTCCAGTGATGTTACAGGAGTTGAAATCGCAGGTGCACTTAAGAATGTGCTTGCAATAGCCGCAGGTATTGTGGAAGGTATGAATCTGGGAAACAACTCAATGGCTGCTCTTGTTGCACAAGGCTGTTCAGAGATACGATGGCTTGCAACAAAGGTGATCATATTTCTGCCTACTATATCAGTTCTGTAATTATTAGTAACTTTCAACTCTCTTCTTTCCCTAATGATGATAGATGCAAATGCAATGCTGTATAGAATGTCCTAGTTAACCTTTTGTCGTCAATTGCTTATTCTAGTGATTGTCCCAACATTATGAATCGATGTCTTGAGCTTTATAGGCATTGTAGTTTTCTAAGTCTGGGTCTAAGCTTTGAGGTATGTTCAACGTGGATATATACTGCAGTTGAAGTTGATCTTGTAGTGTCCATGTGGCACATGTTGCCTTTGTTGCTTCCTGCAAATCAATAATGTTTATGATGCTGTCTTATTTCTGTTTACTCTAATTGTCTTTTGAAGATGGGAGCCAAGCCAACAACAATAACCGGGCTATCAGGAACTGGAGACATTATGCTTACGTGCTTTGTAAATCTTTCGAGAAACAGAACAGTTGGTGTGCGTCTTGGATCTGGAGAGAAACTTGAGGATATACTGAATTCCATGAATCAGGTATCTCAGAAGGTTCCAATTGTGCCAGATTGTTAGCTCATGGCTTATATGTGTGTGTGTGTGCAGTAGTATGGGACAACTGAAGTGAAAATATGTATATACGCTTTATGTGTGAAGGTAGCAGAAGGCGTGTCTACAGCTGGGGCTGTGATTGCTTTGGCGCAGAAATATAATGTGAAATTGCCAGTTTTGACCGCAGTGGCTCGTATCATTGACAATGAACTTACTCCCAAAAAAGCTGTTTTCGAGTTGATGAGCCTTCCTCAGGTTATATTCTGACCCTCCTTCCAGGAGAAAAGGCAACATTTCTTTGTGCTCAGTTTTTATTTGCTATTACGAAATTAATCGAAGGACAATTTTCTTTGTAGGTGGAAGAAGTATGAAACTCCTTCAGTTTGTTCATTATAGAGACGCAGCCTTGCCTACCAGCTACTTTTTACCTGCTGCTGCATTTTATTTGGGCCATTCTTACGCTGCTGCCTCTTGGATATAATCATTTTTTCTTCGCCATTGTGCTTCTGGTGCAGAAGATTCTGGTGAGGACAATTTTGTAAAAGTGGGAGTTATTCCGTACAATACATGGAATTTAAGAAATATATAGACTAACTCGTTTGGATTAGCTTATGGAAGCTCCATAAGTACTTATGAATCGTGATTCACAGAATACAAAGTAACTTTTACGGTCTACGAGGTAAATATGTGAAGGAGATTTATCTCGATTTACATAAATCAGACTTATATAATAAACTCGATTGGATTAAACTCATCCAAACGAGCTATCATTTTAAAATGCTTCGACTTACCTCGTGGAATACTTGTTTACCACGACTATCATTTTGAATTGACAAGGTTAGAGATGTGTCCAGGATGGAAATTTTGCCGCAGCATTATCACGATACTGCAAAGCGTTTATCACAAAGCAGGTTAAATGCATCGAAATAAGAGAGTACTTGTGGCATTAAATGAACTGAAAATGTCAGATTGGAATCTTTGAATTGAATATATAACTTTAAGCTAAACCCCAGCTGGACAGCTATTAAGAGTTTGTTTGGTATTGCTTTTATGAATCGGGTTTATTATATAAGTTCGATTTATGTAAATCGAGATAAATCTCCTCCATATATTTATCTCGTAGACCGTAAAAGCACCTCGTAGATCATAAAAGCTACCTCATAGACTGTAAAAATTACTTCATATTCCGTGAATCACAATTCATAAGCACTTATGGAGCTTCCATAAGCTATTCCAAACAACCTTTAGGATCTGCTTGGGAAGGCGTTAAGCCCAGTTGCCTCACAAAAGCCCGGTTGGTACATAATTTTATAAGCTATTCCAAACAACCTTAAAAATAATATGATTTGTTTGGTTTGAATTGTGTTTATGTATAAGCCCATTCACATAAATCGAGATAAAATTTCTCCACATATTTATTTCGTAGACCTTAAAAACTATCTCGTAGATCGTAAAAACTAACTCGTATTTCGTAAATCACGATTAAAAAAATACTTATAAAGGTTATCCAAACATATTATATTAGAACTGGGTTTATAAAATAAAAAAGCAGCTTGTTAAAGAAGTTGATTCCAGGTGCTTCTCATTGATAAAGAAGCTGCTTCTCGGTGTGTGGGGGCCCTATATTACTTTGGTGATTTGATATATACGGGGAATAATTGTGTACGGCGACGTAAACGACACTATAGGTCTCGTTTGGATTATCTTATGGAAGCTCCATAAGTGCTTATAAATCGTGATTCATAGAATACGAAGTAACTTTTACAGTTTACGAGGTTACTTTTACAGTCTACGAGGTAAATATGTGGAGAAGATGTATCTCAATTTATATAAATCAGGCTTATAAAATAAACCTAATTATACATTGAGTTTCCAAACATGTTAATAATTCAACCTGACATCATGGTGGTTTGTTCACACTTGCTGGTCAAACAATGAGATATTTTTTCATATTAGTTTAAAAATACAAATAATCAAAATGTCTAAAATATCTTCATTTGTAAGAATATATTACATTAGAAAATTTTATATTTAATTTTAAATTATTCAATTTTTTAATTTCATTAATGGTTCAAATATTTTTTTTGACGTTTCAAAATAATACTCATCTATTCCTTTTATAAGATCTTAATTTTTTAAATTGGTTTGGTCCTTATTATAACATTTAGTTTAGGCTAGTATAAACTTTAAATATATATTCCTGTCAATTTTAGTCTTAGCATATTTTTCATTTCATTAATGGTTCAAATATATTTTATATTTAATGTATGCATTCTAATTTAAATACAGCTTTATCCATTTTTAATTAAGTATTTTGTGTATTTCCCTTTTTTCAAATAATAATTGAAATTTTTGTATTTTATCAAATTTTAATTTTATTTTTTCACTTCAATTATCACAATATATACAAATAATATATATGTATTATTTAATGAGATTCATGCTATTTTCAATCATTTTCCATCTAAACGGGCTTTTCAAACACTAATCCAAATATGTTTAAGGTTAGAAAAAAAGTCACTTCTGCTACCGTCAATCTAAACATAAATCACATTTACAATATGATTTTTATCCTATCTGACTTTTACAAAAGTTAGATTACAAAAAAATCTACTTCTCCACCACTAATCCAAACGTACACTAAAAGTGACATCTTTGAATTGCCAAATTGGAAGAGAAATGTCAGACAACTAGAACATGGTATTCAATAGAAACTATAAAAAAGTCCCTAGCCTCTTCACATAGGGAAAGGAATTTTCATTGAAGGATTATGCCTTAACTTGGATAGCATGCAAAGGAGATGAGTCAAACTTGTTTTGAAAAGCTTGGACTACTTGAAGAGATATGGAATCAACAATTAAACATTAAGGAAAAGTGCATTGAATTTTTCTTTTCTGTTTCTGATCTCCATATAGCATGAAATACGTACGTGTGGGAGTTATCATACATTTAGTAATTTTTTATCTTGTTAATTAGCCTCATCTCCAGTTACTGCTACAATTTCATGTTGTGGACTTTGGTGCGTTTGGAAAACATAACCCAAAAATAAGTTGTTTTGATGATAATTCACAAACATACAATTAATTCAAATTTATCTCAACATAATAAGAATATTAATATCAACTCAGATATATGATATTACTATAAAGAATGCATATATAAGTGAAACTTATAAAACCTTCAAATATATCCTCCGTTTAATGATAAGCGTTATGATAATTCTAAGCAGACCAAGATGTAAACAATTGTAGGAAATTATAGTTAGTGTCATTTGGTGAGTTAGTGACGTTTTGTGCCTCCGTCGTTTTGCTTATTTGTTTGTATCTCTCAGTACCTATAAATAGGCTAGAGTCATGAACTATTTTCAGATGATGGATGTAAATATTTTTGCTTAGTAATAAAATGAGAAGGCTTTTCTCTGTGGGTTGATCCTTGTTAGGCTTAGGATACTCAACATGGTATCAGAGCTTCCAGGTTCAAGAAGCCCATATTCCCTTTTCCTTCCATCACAATTGATCCGGCGTTCCAAGATTTCAACTATTGATTCAAGATCTCCAATCTTTGTTGTTGATTCAAGATTAGAGCTGTCCCAGCGAAATGCATGCGTTGAAGCCAATATGCTTTCCAATTTCACACATATGCTCGCGAATTGACATAGAGACCAGAGAACATCGCGAACCCTAATGGCGGACCCTTCTTCATTGATTTCCACGACCGCTGGTGAGAAGACTCCTTTCAGCTAGGTTGGGTCTGAAACCCTTCCTTTTTCCCATCCCTTATACCTCCATCCATCAGACATACAAGGGACCTTGATTATCCAACATATTCTCTATGGGACCGAAAATTATACGGTGTAAAATCACGTGATGAGGATCGCTTTGCTCAGGAAGGACAAGCTTGGATTTGTCGATGGCACTTGCTAAAAGGATTCCTATGATGTGGCGCTTCATGGGCAGTGAGAGCGTTGCAATATGGTCATATTGTCATGGTTGCTGAACTCAATCTCCAAAGAACTGGCGAATGGCATCATCTTCTTCCAGAGTGCTCACCACGTGTGGATGGATTTAAAGGAGCGATTCGATAAAAAGAATGGCGCCCAGATCTTCGCTTTGCATCGTGAGATCAATTCTTGTCGATAAAGGGATTCATCTGTAACTGCTTATTTCTCAAAGCTCAAAGAACACTGGGAGGAACAATCTGCATTAGTCATGCTCCCTTCGTGCACTTGCAATACCTCCAGAGCCTATGATGATCTGATTTAAGCACATAAGCTCTTGCAATTTTGTTAGGACTGAATGAATCCTACCACCAAGCAAAAAGCCAAATATTGCTCATGAGTCCATTACCTAGCATGAATGAAGCTATGCCATGATAATTCAAGATGAAACCCAGCGTTCCATCACGACGATTGATAGGGCTATTCCTACCGAAGGCGTTGCAATGGTTGATAGAGGTCGCGTCAGAGGTTAGAGCCGTGGAAGAATTGACAGTTAACTGGAATGCTCGTATTGCCTCAACAAGGGGTATCTCAAAGAAAGTTGTTACCAACTAATCGGTTATCCTCCAAGCTTTAGAGGAAACAAGCTAAAATTAAACAAGGAACTCACTCAATCTGATTCTACACATAATTCAGAGGTTCAGGCTAACACTACCAGTACCACTATACCTGCTTTCACTCAGGAGCAGTATGATCGCCTTTTGGAACTTCTGTAACAGGATATAGATACCATAATCCATGTACTTACAGGTATAAGTTTGAAATCCTCTACTTCTCCTAGTTTATCTTATGCTAGCTGGATTTTGGACTCTGGAGCGACCACTCATATGGTCGGGGATATTAGCCTTTTTCATAGTTGTGATAAGTATGATGGACCAATTAGATTTATAAAAATACTTGATGGGCGTAGAGTACAGGCCACTCATACTGGTTCAGTAAAAATATCACCAGAAATAACATTGCATAATGTGCTATATTCACTGAAACTGCAACTCATAGCTATATCTAGGATAACTCTTGAACATAATAGCGTGTCTTGTTTCTCTCATCACCTCTGTGTCTTGTAGGACCTATAGGGTGGAAGGATGAAGTTAACTAGTAAAGTAACTGATGGCTTATATGTATTGAGAGTACCAAAGGGATCTCATGTTGTAAATGTTGCTCAAAGTATTAATAGAAAACTAAAATTAGTAGACACTTGTTTGTGGCACAGGCGCCTAGGACACGTGCCCTTCTTTGTAATGTAGCATTTGGATTTCATATTCAATAAATGTGATTCTGAGAATAAGCATTGTGATATATGTGTTCAATCTAAACAATCAAAGTTCCCCTTCTCCCCTAGTTGCATTAAAACATCTAAATGTTTTGAGCTTATACATGTGGATATGTGGGGACCTTACATTACACCCACACATCAAGGTTTCCAATATTTTCTTACAATTGTAGATGACATTTCAAGAGTAACTTGGATATTCTTAATGAGAAAAAAATATGATGTTTTAGTTTATGTTAAGAATTTTATTGATTTTGCTCTTGCACAATTTCAAACTCACGTTAAAAGAATTAGAACCGATAATGGAGGTGAGATTGTTAATCATGCTTTTAGAAGTTTTACACATGACAAGAGTATTATTCATGAGACTACATGCCCTTACACACCACAACAAAATGAGGTTGTGGAAAGGAAACATAGAGCTATCATGCAGATCACAAGTTTAATGTTGTAATCCCATCTACCAGTCCAATACTGGGGAGAATTTGTTAAGGCAGCAGCTTACATAGTAAATAGGCTACCTTCTAAAATTCTGAATTACAAAACCCCATTTGAAAAGATATATAATAAATAGCCAAATTTTAATAATCTCAGGGTTTTTGGCTCACTAGCTTATGCCACCAATTTGAAGGTAAATGATAAACTACAATCTAGGGACATCCCATGTGTATTTTTAGGGTACCTAGAACATCAAAAGGGTTACCTACTTTTGGATTTAAGAACTAACGTGCTAATGGTGAGTAATCATGTAAGTTTTGTAGAAAGCTGGTTTCCCTTTAAGGATGTGGCAGCCCAGCAGCAACAAGGAGTAAGCCCTATACTGAGACAGATGTTTTGGTTTGATTCATAATCAGAACATGCTCAATCTCAGCTTGTGAAGGTCACTGAGGCACGACATAGTCCTCAACCAGTAACCTCTGGAAATTCAGAAAATAGAACCCAAGACTTATTAGAAGAAACTTTGATAGACCAGATAGATCACAACAACTTGCTAATATGCCATCATGGCCACCAAGAGAAAAGCAACCACCAATATGGGCAAATGATTATGTGTGCTCCCTACTGCTATCACAGACAGAATGTTAGCTTGAAGGCAACACTAAGTGTCAATATCCTATCAATGATTACTTATCCTATCGTTCTATTAACCCTGATCATCTATGTTTTCTGTCTTGCATTGATGCAGTAGTGGCTGAACCTACAAATTACAATGAGGCAGCACAAAACCCATACTGGGTAAAGGCCATGGAAGCTGAGATGCATACGCTAGAAAGTAACAAAACATGGGAGGTGGTCAAGCTGCTTAAAGGTAAAAAGGTCACTGGGTGCAAATGGGTCTATAAGGTGAAGTATGACTCTAATGGTAATGTTGATAAGTATAAGGCTCGATTGGTTGCTAAAGGGTATAATCAAAGAGAGGGTATCGACTACCATGAAACTTTCTCACCGGTTGTTAAAATGTTCACAGTAGGCTTAGTTCTTAAATTAGCTGCATTATATTTATGGAATTTATATCAAATGGATGTGTCTAATGCCTTCTTGCTACGAGACTTGCATGAAGTAGTCTATATGAGAATACCACAAGGGTTTGATAGTAAGGGGGAGCACATGGTGTGCAAGCTTAATAAATCGCTCTACGGGTTTAAGCAAGCCTCACGACAATGGAATCAAAAGCTCTCTCAAACATTTATTCAAGGAGGGTTTAAGTAAAGCAATAATGATTATTCACTGTTCACTTTACAATGTAATGATGGTGTTGTGATAGTTTTAGTTTATGTAGATGACATGTTAATAATGGATAGTTTTGAAAGTGGCATAATGTATACTAAAACATTGCTGCATAACAATTTCAAAATTAAGGATTTAGGATATATGAAATATTTTCTGGGTATTGAGGCAGCTAAGGGTAAGGATTGTATAATTTTGTCACAAAGAAAGTATGTCTTGGATCTTTTATCTGAAACTGGTTTGAGTGGATACAGGGCCACTAAGTGTCCCAATGGCACATAATCTAAAGTTGATGCCCTTTCGAAAAGGGATAGATAAGGAGGATTTGATTGTCAATGTTGAAAGATATCGTTGGTTAGTGGGTAAGTTGATTTACTTGACCATGACATGACCTGATATATGCTTTTGTGTATAGACCCTTAGTCAATTTATACAAATGCCAACTAAAGCGCACATGGCAAGAGCCCGTAACGTGATTCGCTACTTAAAAGGAACTCTTGGATTGGGAATCATGCTGAGTTTAGAGGGAGCCTTGCAGCTTGAGTACTATTGTGATGTTGATTGGGCCTCTTGTGGGATTACTAGGAGATGAGTGACTGGTTATGTGCTGAAATTCAGAAGGTCAACAGTGATGTGGAAGACGAAGAAGCAAAGTACCGTTTCCAAGTCCTTAGCTGAAGCCAAATATAGAGCACTTAGCATGGCTACGTCAGAAATCACCTGGGCAAGAGGTTTACTGATTGATTTGAATATATCACATGTTGAACCTGTTTCGGTATACTGTGACAGTGTTGCTGCCATTCATATTGCTGCAAATCCTGTATTCCATGAGAGAACTAAACACATTGAGTTAGATTGCCATTTTGTTCTTGAAAAGTGGTAGTGACAAGAAATAGATCTTATACATGTTCGATCTAATGAATAGCAATCTGACATCCTAACGAAGGTGGTTTCAGGAGATATTTAGCGGAAGTTACTGTGCAAGTTAGGGACTGTAAATATGTTTTCATTCCCTACTTGAGGGGGAGTGTATGAAATTATAGTTAGTGTTGTTTTGTGAGTTAGTGATGTTTGTGCATATGTTGTTTTGCTTATTTGTTTGTATCTCTCGATACCTATAAATAGGCTAGAGTCATGAACTATTTTTAGATGATGGATGTAAATATTTTTGCTTAGTAATAAAATGAGAAGGCCTTTTCTCTGTGAACAGATCCTTGTTAGACTTAGAATACTCAACAACAATTCTCTTTAAATTGACCGTTGCCAACTACTAGGACTAGGGCATTATTGCAATAAATAAGCATGACACCAATTAGAGTAAGTATATGCACTTTGTCCTGTTAACTAACTTTTACTTCTCACACTCAGATAAAATATAATTTCCTCTTGGGACAAATATATAATATACAATTTATTTGACTCTAGTTCAATTAACAAGTTATAACTCAAATTTTTATTAGTTGAATTTTTTTAACTGTTAAAAAAGCTTCTTTCTTCTTTTGTTTTTTTATGAAACATAGTCGTCACTATTATTAAGGACTAAATATTCATGCGGGGATTTAAACATTAACCATGTGTGTTAGGTGACAAGAGATCCAACCACTGAGGCTAGTTTGAGTTGCTAGAAACAAAAATTTTCATATAACTTCACATGTGTGCACATACAATGACACAAATATATTCGCAGCTAATGCATACTTTCCATGTCACGTGTTTAAAGGAGAGTCTTGGAGCTCTACTCGGTGCCTCATCCTAGGATTGCACTGTATATATACGAAATCTCATCATTTCTACTGATATAAAGATAGGAAAGCCATCTGATTTTCAAATGTGCACGATCTACTCATTACAATTCCTCACACGTACACGTGCGTAACTGAGATAATAAATATGGTTATAAGTTTAAAACGAAGGTTGAATTGGCCATATATTGTCCAATTAATTTTCCTCGGAGCAGTGTCAGCTTAACAAACTTAAACAGTTAGCAAATATATTTAAGAAATCATTAGTCGCAGGTAAAGTGATTGTCTGGTCAATTAATGGGACGTGCATTGAAATGCCTGAGAGTAAACATTAATGATAGGGGCATACATATGGGAGAAAAAAAATGGGGTTTTGGTCACAGCTTCAAACTGAAAAAATTCGTCAAATCCAGGGGAGGGGGTCCCATAATTCCCAAAGATAAACGGTTCAATGGGGCAAGAGGGGTCTCCCTCAAGACCCAAAGAAAAAAAAACCAAATTTGAACTTCCAAGAAGCTAGCCAAGACCATTGACTAAGTCCTTGTTTCCACGTTCCCCTTCCCCCTTCCCCCTTTTTATATTTATGAACCGTGTAAAAGGAAATTATATATATAGAACCTTTAACTTTTTTTTCCTCACTGGGTCTAACAAAAAAGCACCAACCTAGAAGCTTACATAGAAATTTATAATTACCCACAACGTACGCTTCACCTTTATGATCTGAGCAGTGCATATCATCATATAATGGCAAACCCCAGAAAGCAGAAATTAGACTCAGAAACCATGGAAGAGGCTGGTTATTTAATACATCGTGCTTGTGAATTATCTAAACACCTTGAATCAAATCTTCCCAACTTGGCTAACCAACCTGATATTCTCTTCATGTCCATTGATGAGATAGTGAATACGTTTTTGGCCGCAAAAGAAAGCCTGAGACTGTTTTCCCAACACCAAACACCACCTCCTTCTTCCTTTGATCAGATGCCTGCAACTTCTAATTTCATGCCGGAATGGCCAATTAGATCTACCAGTCATGCACAACCCACGGATCAAATGCAACGACCACGAGCAGCTCAAAAGCGACTGCGAAAGAGGTGTAAAACTTTACTCATATGATTGGCTTAATTTTGATTAATTTGTTGAATTTATATATGTGTGTGTTCGTACGTAATTGAAACTAACAAGCTATATATATTGCCTTCAAAATTCTCACAACTAGTACCCATATGAAAATTACATGCACAATTATTATTAGCCGTCTTCTCTTGTATACGTGTCCCCCATTTATGGCCTGATCTTACTTTAGCATAATCCGTACTTGATGATTGATGCGTAACCGAAAGTGCAAAAGACTAAAAATATTTGGATAGAATTTTTCTCAAATCTTTCTTAGCGACTAGGCAAGAGGGGCACTTTAGACCTATGTAATTATATATATATTGGCTTTTTCTGTACATAAAGTTATGTGCTTATATATATGCTTTTAGTAAGTAAGCTCATAAATGATTAGCCCGACCTAGTTATATATATATTTACGATAATTTGTGGGACATGAATGGCCTGATAGATGGTTATTTTGTTTGTTTAAAGTAATATCAGGAAGAGTGATTTGGAGACGGAGACAGTGATGGTAGAAGCGCCTAGGTTTGGGAACACACAGATTCCACCAGAAGATGGTTTCACTTGGCGTAAATATGGCCAGAAAGAGATATTTGGCACTGCCTACCCAAGGTTAATTGTTAATGCATAATTATACTATATCATCGTATATACATATACCTCAACTTTTCAGCTAGCTAGCTAATTGACCACATGCGTGAACTTAATTACAATCATTATTGAATGAGTAATTATAAACTTTTGTGATGCCAGCAATCATGCACTCTAAAATATATTGCATTGTCTGAAGACGTGTTATTGGTATCATGATAGATTGACAGATTCAATTCAAAACACAGCAAAGGATACTTTTGTTTTCATCTGCATGCCCAAGTTCATCCAATCATATGTTTCTCTTCATTAATTTTTAGTGACATGCCCCTTTACATTTCTTTTCGATATAATAGCTCATTTTTCCGAAGTGAAAATTCAGTAGCAACATTAAAACTGACCCATTAATTCCTTCACAATTTAACTAATCTGTCGTTGGTGTGTGTCTGGCATTCATGTCCTCACACATTACAGTGCATGTGTTCAGGAATTTGATGTGGCACAAGTGCATACTTCCACTTTTTATAGCTATAGTAGTGAGTAACAACTCTAACATTCCTCGCATATTTAAAACCCCTTCACTTTTTATTTACATGGGTCATTTTAGCTTTATTATTTTTAGTCCGTTTATTATACATAGCTCAAAGTTTTGTAAATAGGGTTCCACAACCCAGAAAACTATTGATTACTAGGCAATATAAGGGCATATTGCAAGCCCCTCTTATATAGTCACTCAAATTTTGATGCATGCATATTTATTAGCTAAATTAATAAAGTTGTACGGCACAGGAAACAATTTAATCATAAATTAAAATTAAAAGATTAATTATTTCAACAATGAATTAATCTTAATTATTTTCTTTGCTTTTACTTTCAGGAGTTATTACAGGTGCACACACCAGAAATTATATAAATGTCCGGCGAAGAAGCAAGTGCAGAGAGTTGATAACAGTCCTAACATATTTGCAGTAACATACAGAGGCAGTCACTCTTGCGTCATGTCCTCCACAGCTCCATCTTCAGTTCCACCTCCCCACCTTTTCGGTAACTTCAACACCACCGTGTCCCCTCAGTTATCTTCATCTTCTACTTCTGTTTCCCCGTGGCTCCCCTCGCCCCACCTCGGCCTCTGCACCGGTGGTGCCACCGCAGCTCCGCCAGGCACTGCCAGTGGAGGCCCCTCCACTTCAAGATATGGTAGTAGTACTGGTTATATGGTGGCAGATATGGCTGATGCTATGTTTAATAATTCTACCGGCAGTAGTGCTGCTAACGGTACCATTGAATCCTTCTTCCCGTTTCCTCAAGATGGTGACAACAAAAGTTGAACAATATTATCAAATTTAATTTATCTGGAAAATAAAAGCATAATCAGTTTCATTTTTTAGGGTGTAACGATATATAGGTGCCATACAGCCTCCTGCTGTATATGGCAAATAATTTCTTACCAGTGCTTCTACCTAGAGAAAAAAGTAACTTCAATCTTAACATTTTTTTTTTTGGGCATGTGATGTTTGTAATTTGAAGGCCATAATTGCTTTACCTTTTCTTCACATTCTTTTTCTAAATAACATTGGCTGTCCCTGTTATTGTTTGGAATATGTGAGCTGCTGGGTGTGACCAAGATAAACACGACAAAGCTCAAAGCATGCGCGTATATAATGCGTTTATTTGTTTGGATGGATATATTTTTCGTTTCTCAGAATTATCTTGAGAAAGTATAGTCCAATTATTGTAACATTAATTTAAAAGGTGAGTGCGTAATTAATACTTTACTATTTTTCTTGAGGCGTCAAAATAAGTGAAACAACTAGCTAGGTTTGATTAAAAAAGAAAAGAAACAACTAGCTAGCTAGTTGATAAGCTAAATTTAATTCCAACAATAATAGCATAGTCGATGAGTGTATAATTGACTTTTTTAAATCTTAAAAAAAAGGGCTAATTGTACGTTAACCCTGCAGACGTTGAATATAACAATTTTTAACCTAACATCTTGCGAAGTGTTCTAAACTTATGAATATTAATTAATGATATGATTAAGATAGTGTTTGAACAAATAAAATCCAGGCTGTCCCGAAACCATAGTGATTGATTACCTGGGTTATCCCTTAAATGAGCGAGGAGACGATGGACATGAGAACAGAAAGGTGGTCCAGGCTGACGTCTCCGAAAACAACTCGTATGTTTTTATATACATATAATACACTCCAGATTCTGCAATAAGGGAGCTTAATCTTATTTTCCACAATACCCTATTTTATAAGTTTCTCACTTGTTTTCACTCTATCCTTTAACGTGTCGGCGAGGCGAAGATCCAGCGTTGATTCTTTTCTGAGATTTGCCACTTCATATAATCATGGATTACTAAGTTAATAATTGATATCATCGTGGTTGCGTTTCCGTGGCTTTTCCCCCGCATCTTTTGTTGGGTCCCCACAGCTATTCTGAAGCAAACTTTGGAGACAAAGAAGAATAATGCACTTTCCTCATCACCCCCACTAATTAAAGCCTATTTTCCCAAATCGAAAAGTAAATCAAGTCTTAATTAGGCACAAATATACGTGTGTGTTGCATTTGGAGAAGAAGGGAGAGAAAGAAGGATATATCTCTGTGATTGAAATTCTGAAAAAGACGTATTTTGTTGAGTATATATATATAAATGTTGTGTGTATATGGGTACATACAAGGGTTGTATTGGAGGTCTCCATTTTTCTGGGCACACAATGGCCCCATCATGTTAATGATACGAGTGAGGCACACTCACTAAAGAAAGTCCAAAGGTGAAAGCTTATCCAGCCTTTATGGTGGCTGCCTTATCCCTCAGCTTTCATGCCTCCTCCATCACTATCTTCATTCACCTCTTCTTACTTTACAAGTAACCCTACCTCCTCACCTCCCTTTATATCCTCTCCCTCATCAAATTCACCGACTTTCACCATCTACAAAAGCACTCTTTCAAATTATATATACAACACCACCGGGCCAGTCATATTTACTTAATGATGTAACACACATACAGTTGCCCTTATTATTTACAAATCTAATGTTCAAACTACTTCCACACACACATGTATCACACTCATTATTATCCATAAAAACTCTCACACAAGTTCATTCACATATTAAGAGAATGTATTTTATAACTCAACGTCACATCATCATGCGTACTATATCTTTACTAAAAAATTTGATAGCAAATATTCAATTAAATATATTTTATCTACTCTTGTTGAAAGGATCCGATTTTAGGTAAGTTATCTTGTTTAATTTGCTATCAAAATTTTCAATAAACACATAATACATGGAAGAAGTTTTTGTTTTTTGTTTTTTGGAAATACTCGATGTTAAAATGTTGAGATATAAAAACTCCTCATTTGTGTACGAGAGTTTTTATCGAAGAGCTTAAGCTTGGTGAGAAAACACTTCAAACCATTTTATGGAGGAAACTTGGAAGAATCAAATGCAAACCCAATAAAGGACTAAATCAGCGTCAAACCCACATAGCTTGCCAGGGTGGTGATGATTGATGACTTCAATACTCAAAGTGGAGATGATAACCAGTGCCAAATCCAACAGATTGATCCACTCCAAAATCCAAGTTATCCGACATCTTCAAGGGCTCCGAAAGCTCAAAGTCCTCCAAATCTGGCCACAAATTAGGATCCAAGTTATCTGTTATCTCACTCAGTGGTGTGTCCTCCTTTGGATATTCCTGCTTTATGGTTGGGGTTGTTGAAGATGAGGCCTTTTGATCATCGTTCGGTGCCTTGTTAAATTCAGTCGGCGCCAGATATGATTCCCAGTTACCAGAATCTGTGACCATTTCGGGAGCCTTGAGGTTGTCTTTGCACGTGTGTACTCCAATATACATTGTCAGGAACATTTCTGGATTCTCCTCTATGCGCTGAACCTGTTTGATTGCCTTACACCCTTGGTCGTGCTTCCGAGTGCACCTAAAGTAACTCCTGCCAGTTCAATGATTGAAAATAAGAATGTTCATGAATGGATATGATTTCAAAGCCCTATGAGCATAACAAGTTATACAACCGCTAGGATTTATTTTCGGCGCCTAGGTCTAAATAAACCACAATTAGTAAGTTGTGCAAAGTTTACAGACTATAGCTGTTTGATGAGTTTCTACTTTAGTACATATGAATCAGAAGACAAGTTTTCAGTAGCAAAATCCCAAATATCTTGATGATGATATTTCTAAACATAGATGCACAGATGATAAGATCACCCTGACCCTGTAGCTAGCAAATATATATCTTTCCTCTCCGGGAAAGGTACTGTAGGTGCGATTTCTTTATATACACATCATATCGGCAGTAGTAGCTAGTATTTAACTTGGGCGATATAAAAGGAATAAAAATTAGGAGGAAATAGAAACCTGGGGAATTTAGAATTAAGGATCTCCTTCTGTCCATACTTTCTCCATGCATATTCATCTTCCGTATTTTGAGAGATTCTGGTCCGTGTATCTGCTGCCTTCCTGCCACAATTTACGGATCCCATGCATGTTATTACATATTCCATGTAATGACCCATATATATATATATGACACAACCACAGTTCTCATGACCATTCATCACAGAAGCCCCACTTGAATATGAATCTCGAAATACTCAGGCACTAGTCAAAATTAACCCACAGCATAGGAATTCACCCCCTTTAGATTTATATCAATCAAAGTCCAGCGCCCAACCTCACAACATAATAAATAGCTTTGACCAAAACAATTTGGGCAGTGTCCGTACGTGTCCGTACATGCCCCAAAATCCAAATCATGAAAGTAACTACGAGGAAGTGAAGAAATATGAGAGAGTCAAAGAGTAGATCGTGAGGGAATGGATTTTATACCTTCTTTTGTAGCAGCCTCGTCGATCCTTTGCGAGCGGCGGCGATCTCTTCCTGCTCTCGCCGGATTCGTCCGGCCTCCGGTCATTGCAGGAAATCGCCAAAACCTCGCCGCCGGCTTCGGAGGAATTGAGGACAGAAATACTTTTGGTGAAGGATCTCAAAATTTTGGCAACAAGTTGTTGTGCAGAGGGGGTAGTGGCGTGAGGCCCAGAAGGGTTTTGAAACAAAAGCTTGAGCTGGGAAGCACACTCCTTACCCTCAACCAGCCTTCTGATGATACTTTCCTTGTTTGCAGAGACATGTTCGGGGCACGGAGCACTCATTGTTTTGTTCTAACTATTTGGCTCACAGTCTGTGTTGGATTTGGATTTGGAAATAGGGCAGCGGCTGGCTAGGAAGGAGAGAAACAATTGAATGGAAAATATGAGGAGTGGCGATGTGAGAGGAGGGGAAAAAAACAAGATTATTTTCCACACCTTAGCTTTGCTTGTAAATCTCCCGATGACGTTGCTCTTGTGATGCTACTATGACGTTTCCTCCACTCTTCACTTTTTCCCTTGCACCCTTTCAGAAAACAAATACAGTAATGCCTTCTCTCCTTAATATAAATTTGGGTTGCATGTTTTTTAAGAGGATTAAAAGAATTATTTTAAAATATTTATTGATATTTTTTTATAAATTAATTTGTCTAACTTATAAAATGATATATAATTTTATGATATATGTATAATATATATTGTAATTAAATAATTTATTTATATTTTTTAATAATCTCTTTAAACAAAATCAATCAAACCAAATTGAGGGTGAAAATGATTTAAATCAAAACATCATTACTTTGAGCATATAAAATTTGTGTGGTGTTATTTTTTTTCGTGTATAAAATTGTATTAAGTCAATTTTACCGGTAAAATTTTTAAAGTGGTCTTTGTTTTAAAATTTTACCTATTAATTATTATCATAGTCAAAATAGACATTTTCGCTTTTCCGATCCGCCAACGAAGCATCACCATTCAATTTACTGTTTAGAGTGTAACCCTATTTTTCTACGAATATGAAATAATCATGAATTCTGCGGGCATGGTGTAAAATATGTAAAGGTTTTTAAATTTAAATCAGTTATTAAATTGATTGGGGTATTGGATCAAAAGTCAAAGGTTAAAGGGTATCAATGGGTTAGAGAAATCAAACTGAAGTTAAATAAGTAAAAAATTAAAAATTTTAGACTTATTAATATAAAATTTTAAAAAAATAAAAAATAATAATTTTTTTTTTAAAATACCGAACCGCTGGTCGGATATGAGTTTAAAAACATAAAAAAAATCATGTTTCGAGTACTATCATACTAAATGACCTTGTCATCTAAAACTATCAAGTCAAAAGGAAAATGTAACTTTTGACTTTTCATTGACAAATAGTAAGGTGTAATGCATTCTAGAATTTTATTGTTATATATATATATATATATATATATCATCGAGACAAGTTTTCAATTTGTTTAAATGTTTTCTTAAAAAAATATTCCATTTACGTCTTTGTGGTACTAAATAGTATAAGTGATTTTACACAATTTGTGTGTTATTTCAAGTATACTCTACTTCTCAATTTCCGATGACACTACCAAAAAAAACATTTCATAATCATGCATTTGTAGCAGATATTTTTAACCACTACCAATAATATGATTTGTAGTGGTTTTGACCTAAACAACTACAAATTTATAACGGTAAGCCTCACACCAAGTGGTACGCTGGTAAGCTAACATTATTTATAGCGGTTAAAAAAATAAACCGCTACAAGTTTAACACTAATTTCCCACTATAACTTGTAGCGGTTATGTCATGGAAACCGCCACAAATGTGGCGCCATCTTGGTGCCAATAGGCGAGAAGCAAGCGCGATAATTGTAGTAGTTAGTTTGTAGCAGTTATGTTGATATCAACCACTATGACATGTAAACGGCCGCCTCCTTAGTATCAAGGATCTGTATATTAACTAAAATGTAAACTAAAATTTGTAGTGGTTTTTGCGTGAAACCATTACAGAATATCAAGGATCTGTATATTTGTAGCGGTTATTAGTAACCGCTACAAAGTGTTCTGTTGTCCAAGGTAGGGTTTCAAGCTTTGTAGCGATTTAGTCAATAACAGCTACAAAATGTAGCGCTATATATACCCAGTGACTCCTCATTTGTCTCGTTTTGCCATTTTATTTTCTGACGTGTCTTTGAGAAATTTCCTTCATATTTGAGTTTTCTGACATCTCTCTGTAAGTTTTGCTACAACATTTACACATTTTTCACACTTGAGGTACAAAGTTACATATTTTCTTTCCATTTTTTATTATTATAATTTTATATATAAATGTGACTAATATTTTTATATTTTACAGTTTATATGGCTTTAGGGAGAGACAAGACGAAGGGAAAGGAGGCTGAGCTTCCTTCCAAATTGCTTCTGCGGGGTGGCAGCAATAGAGGAAGGGGCAACGCGGAGGGAGGGTGATCGCGCCATAATAGAGGACCCCACCGCAGCCACTACAGACGGCCCCACAAGAGACGACCGTACCACAGGTGCCTCTTGTTGTTCAGGGAGAAGGAGATGAATTGAGTCTAAGCGACTACTACGAGAATGAGGAGTTCGACATCCAGATTCCGATCAGTGACATGGAGGGGTCCTAGATGAGGAGGAGGCTTGGGACCAAAACTACCCACGACGGTAGTCTTCCAGGTCGACTGGGTTTGAGGTGCAGATCCAAGGTAAATGTAATTTTTTATTTAATAAATTAAATATTTAAATTTGACATGTTAAGTGTGAATTTTAATTTAACTAATGTATTTGGTAAATTGTGCATATGAGCAGGGGAACATTTCCATGACAAGGTTGGACGTGGCTAGTCTGAACAACCTGGACCGAGTACTATGAGTTGTAGTTTAGTGGAGTGAGGCCACGGGCTAGCCTATTGACAATGGGGGTCACCTGTTCAACCACTACCTGAACGAGCTGAGCTCGAATTGGATGTTGTTCCCCATTTACTTTAGGACATGGAAGAATATTCCGAAGGGGCCGAAAGATCTGACATGGGACGAGATGGTTAATGTAATTAATTGTATTTAATTATATTAAATGATTTAATTTCTAATTAATTGTATTTAATTATTATTTATTAATTTTATGATTTGTAAATAATCGTATTTAATTATTTTTTATTTAATTGTATTACAAGATAGGTTTGCCGTCCGGCACAACGAGAAGAGTTATACGCTGATGAAGATGGGCAACGGCTGGAAGAATAGGAGGAATTGTCTCTTCCACATGATGAATAAGGACAGGACGATTCCTTTGCAGCAATTGATCGAGGACGTCCCGAACGACGTCTTACCTAATGACTGTGCGAGTTTTGTCAGTACAGAAGGAGCCCTGAGGGACGGGTATTTTTTTTAATAATTATGATTTGAGTAATTTTTGTTTTTTAATGTTTTTAATAATTATTACTTGTTTAATTTTTTCATAATTTCAAAGTTGCATTTTTTTATAGGCTCTTTCTCAGAATAATTAGTAATTATGTGTTTTTTTGTAATTATTATGAGGAGACGAAGGCAGAAGAGGATCAGTCATACTGCTTGATCGAAGACATTTGCTGTGACTTACAGTGAATTGATATTTTTTATAATTTCAGTTAATTTTACCTTAATATTACTAATTTAATTTCAGTTAAATGTTTATAATACCAATTTAATGTTTTTGTTGTTTTAGGAGAGAAAGGCTCAGTAGGAGAATCGTTGGACGAACTACGGAGAATTATTCACGGTCACACATAGACACTGGGATGGGACTCCGACGTCTCAGCAGGTAGAGGAGGCTATTGTAAGAAAATTGATTGTTTTATTTATTGTTTATAACACTTAATTTATTGTTAATAACAATAACAATAACAACAACGACGACGACGACGACTACTACTACTACTACTACTACTTGTTTCATAAAATTACAGGAGCATATTCAACAGTCCTAGGCTGAGCTATGAGAGACATAGACCCATATGTCATAGGGGTCTGTGGATCCTATTGCACTGTTGAAAGTTGGTCTGGGACCAGTTAAGCACCCTGGAGAGAGGTCTCTGAGGCTGGCACCTCTAGAGCATGAACCTCGAGCTTCAGAAGGTTGAGGGAGGAGACTGTTCAGGACATCCGTGAGGAGGTTGCCAAGCAGTTTCAAGTGCAGGCCTACTACTTCTACGCGTAGCAGACCCAGTGGCAGGACATCATGAATGACATGATGTCCAGGTTGTCAAGCCAGTTGTTTCCCGACAAGGAGCATCCACAAGTTCCCCGCATCCCCAGGTTCGTCGTCCAGTCGCCGCCTCTTCCTTACGCCAATAATGATGTTGTTGACTCTAGTCAGCCTCGTCCTCCTCCTCATACCCCTAAGAAAGGACCTGATGATCAGATTCCTTACTATTAGTTTAGTTAGTTATAGTTTGTGCATTGTACAAAAAGTTAGACTTTTTAATGTCAGTGATATTTTAATTATTCATTTGAGTTTAGTTAGTTAGTTATATTTTAATTAATTGTTATAGTTTTCATATTTAAAATCACTAAAATTTAAAAGAATTAAAATGAAAACCACCATAAATGTTTAGACACATAAAGAGATAAAATATTCTGATTAGATGTGAATAAAAAAATTGAAACAAAAATAAATAAACAACTTGGAAAAATAAAATAATTGAACTTTGTAGCGGTTTTTACAAATAAACCGCTATAAGGTTATTTGTAGCTATTAATTTATAATAACCGCTACAAACTGTCACAAATTCAAATTTTGAACATATCATCTCCCGCCAACGATCATGAATATTTGTAGCAGTTATTCAAAGTAATTGCTACAAATTGTGAACATGTTAAAATTTGAATTTAAGATGGTGCCTTATTTATAGCAGTTAACTAATAACAACCGCTACAAATTTCCATAAAATTGGTAGCGGTTACTACAAACAAACCGCTACAAAGCGCACACTATTTATAGCGCTTTAATTAAAGTAACCGCTACTAGTTGTAATTAAAATTTGAAGCGGTTTATTCTAGTTAACTGCTATAAATAGTGAACCTTTTGAAATTTAAATTTCACAATACCACCAACGGTCATGCACTTTTGTAACGGTTTGTGCCAAAAGAACCGCTACAAATGTGCATGACCGTTAGTGCTATTTGAAATTCAATTTCCAAAATCTTCACTATTTGTAGTGGTTTTGGTTACGGTAATTGCTACAAGTCTACACTTAGTAGCAAGTAATTAATGTAGTGCTTTTTAATCTCTACAAATGTTTGAAAGTTGGAGACTTTGAATTTAAGCTTCCAGGCATGCGTCATTCTTCCTTCACTCATCTTCTATGTGAAATTTGTTCACTAGAAATGGATAAGTCATGGATCAAGTTGTCATGCAATTCTCCAGCTTATTTATACGTATTAAATAACTTCTTGGATTTCGCATACGCTTACGCCAGCTGTAATGGCAAGATCGTATGTCCATGTCGGAAATGCAAGTTCAAGAAGTGGCATACATGACAAGTTGTTAAAGAGCATTTGCTTGTGAAGCCTTTCTCGGAAGACTATACGTTCTAGGGAGTTCATGGTGAGAAGGTCGGTATGAGATATAATGATCATCTTCCTTAAATTTCTCAAGTAGGAGTTCAAGTAGATGAAGATGATCCTATTAATGAGGTTGTGCGTGATACATTTAGTTTTCAAGACAACAACTTCAACAAAGAAGTGTAGGGTTCAGACCATGTGTTCTTAAGGAATGAAGCAACTCGGGTTTTTTTCCAGCCTAATAGATGAAGCAAATCGACCTTTATATCAAGGTTATCGAAAATATTCTAAATTATCTTTCTTGATCAAGTTGTATCATATTAAGTGCTTGTGTAGAATCACATATAAGGAAATATCGATGTTGCTGGAATTATTACAATATGCTTTCCCTGACGCGGAGATTCCTACAATGTTCTACTAGGCTAAGAAGATTATTAACAGATTGGACTTGAAAATCGATGCATGCCCCAACGATTGTATGCTTCTTTGGGGAGATGATGCTTGCAGGGAGACTTGTAAGTGATGTCACACATCGAGGTATAAGATGATTCGGAAGGGGAAAAAGTAGAAGAACAACCCTGCAAAGATTCTCAAGTACTTTCCTTTGAAGCCGATGTTACAAAGATTATTTATGTCGTCCAAAACAGCGGAGCATATGAGGTGGCATAAGGTTGATAAGAATGAAGATGGTAAATTAAGACATTCTCGGGATGCAGACGCCTGGAAAACATTTGACAAAGACTTTTCATCTTTTGTGGCTGATCCCATATATGTTCGGCTTGCTTTGGCAATCGATGGTTTCAATCCATTTGGGAATCTTAGCACAAGTTATAGTATTTGGCCGATAGTCTTAGTTCCCTACAACTTACCCCCTGGATGTGTATGAAACAAAGCTCCTTCATTTTTCTATAATCATTCCAGGCAAAAAGGCACTGGATAATGACATCGATGTGTATCACCCACCGCTTATTGTGGAATTGCTTGACTTGTGGAATATCGATATTGAGACATATGACACGTATCAGAAGACATTGTTCAAATTGTGCGCAGCCTTGATGTGGACGGTTAATGATTTTCCTGGCCTGGGAACATTTATCCGGGTGGAATATGCATACTAGGTCGGTGTGTCCAGCTTGCAATTTTAACTCTGACGCAGTGCACCTTTCTCACAGTCAAAAGTGGTGCTTCATAGGCCATCGGAGGTTTCTCAATAGAAAGTATGAGTTTAGATTGCAACAGGATTGTTTCAATGGGAAACAAAAAAAAAGGACCTCCTCAGACTTTATCCAGTGCAGATATTTTACAATAGCTTGAGGATGTTGAATTTAAGTTTGGGGAAAGCGATGATGCAACAAAAACAGGGTGAAAGATGGGGCAGGACTTCTGCTTCTACGCCTTAACAATATAGGAAGATAAGCAATTTTTCACTCTTCCATATTAGAAATCTAATTTACTTCGCCACAGTCTTGATGTCATGCACATTGAAAAAATGTATGCGACAATGTGTTATATATGCTGCTTAACAAACCCTGCGAGTCAAAAGATCATCTTCAAGCGAGGACAGATTTACGTGCCATGGGAATTTGTGAAGACACGTGGCCATATGAGCATGAAAAATTTTAACCGGCAAAGTTTACCCTCACAAAACTGAACAAGAAAATCTTCCTCGCGACGTTGAAGAAAATAAAAGTTCCCGATGGGTATTCAAGCAACATTTTACGATGTATTGACATGCAGGCTCGAAAGTTTGCTGGCCTAAAGAGTCATGACTCATATGTTCTTATGTAACAGTTACTTCCACTGGCTATAAAGAATGCACTTCTCCCTATGTTTCCATTGTTTTGGTGGAGCTTTGTTCTTTCTTTCGAAAGTTGTGTTCCAAGGTTTTGATCATTAAGGAGCTCGATCAGCTGCAATCCAAAATCATTCTTACGCTTTGTTATTTGGAGATGATCTTTCCTCCATCCTTTTTCACTGTGATGGTTCACCTTACAGTCCACCTTGTTCATGAAACAAAGCCCATTGGCCTAGTTCAATATCGATGGATGTATCCTATTTAAAGGTACTCATTTTACATATATGTGTCATTATTAGTTCCTAAGTTTGTTAGTCGCCCATTTCAACATTTAGTATTATTTTTCCTTCTTTACTTTGTAGGTTTATTGGGAAACTGCAATCTTACTTAAGGAATAAAGCGTGGCTAGAAGGATCTATAGCTGAAGGTTATATAAGGGATGGGGTCCTGTATTTCTGTTTAAGGTACTTTGATGACATTGAGACAGTTTTCAACCGACCGCCTTGTATAGATGATTATCTTGAACATGCCCCAACATCAGGAGAGTTGTTAATCCCTCGTGTTGAGAGTTGTTAATCCCTCGTGTTAGTAAATCAGTTGGAGGAACTAAGAAATTTAAACTAACGGCTACTAAGAAGTTACAAGTAGATAGACATTTCTTGATTAATTGCACGTACTTAAGTTGAACCCTTTCTTCAGTAAGAATTGTACACTCATATGTTATTCTATATCTATACTTACATTTCATGATCGCATTCCCATGATTAATTGCAGGGAATTCAGAAGTCATGTGAAACGTCAACTCAGGATCCGAACACAAATATCTTCCAAAGTTGACAAAAAGGTCCACAGAGAATTCTCAAGTTGGTTTATGCACATAAAACTAAAAGACCACAACCCACACTCACCAGATTTCAGAGCTCTTGCAATCGGCCTTCTTGACCACGTAAAAAGGTTTACAACATATAATGATAATGGTTTCAAGTTTCGCACGGTTTCATGAGATCAAGGATTGCAAGCTTAAAATTAGGTATTTATGGCACCTTTAGGACCAGGAGTTATGTGAGCAGTAGTGACGCCAACATGCAGTTCGGAGGCGTTCCTTACTATGGAAAGCTTCTTGATGCCATCGAACTAAATTACCAAGGCCGTTTCACCGTGACGTTGTTCAAGTGTTTGTGGGTAAATACCACTACTTCCTTGAGGACTCACAACTGACGGCTTAGACATCACATCAGTAAATTTCTCGTAGCCAATTTACATTGGTCAATTTAAAGATGATGAGCCATATATTCTTGCCTCAGAAGCACACCAGGTTTATTATGTTGAGGACGAGAGACACAAGGATTGGAACATGGTGGTTCACTTAAAGCATCGAGACCTTTATGACATGGGTGATGGGATAATGAAACGACCCTTTCTCATAACAAGTATTATCCAATACAATTATACAAAATCAGTAAATTTGTTTTTAATACATAACATAGTTTATGACATAAACTCTCCCACAAACTCTCAAAACATATCATAGTTTAGGGCATAAACTCGCCTATAAACTCATTACAAAGAAATTTATTATTCTGATCTCACATCACAATTAACCCACAAGTCTTGAAATTTCACACAAAATAATTTCTAATACAACTGTGCTTGTGGGTCCATCAACATATCAAAGTATGCAACATAAAATCTCAGGCCTAACAAGGGTTAAACATTTATTCTAAGACAAATATCCAAATAGTAAACGTGATATTATAAAAACATGAGGGCCCTATAATGACAATATAGAAATTAACACAACACCAATACCAAAAGAGGCCTACAAGATTCTCAACGTCTATACCTCTAGTTGCTTCCCTTTGCCTCTATCCAGATTAGAGGTCTTGCCTGAAAAATTATTTATAATGATGGGGTGAGACGTAAAGTCTTAGTAACCAAAATCAATTTACAAAATATGCAGGAAAAGATTGTAAGTCAGAGAAGCATGTTTAATAATAATAATAATAATAATAATAATAATAATAATAATAATAATATTATTATTATTATTATTATTATTATTATTATTATTATTATTATTCTCATAATTCAAAACTTAACATGATATAATCAATGAATAAAATCATCCACATTCGTCTATCATGCTCCTCCTTATCTCCTTTGGACTGATACAGCTTATCAGTACTAGTATAGCTGGCCAAAGGTTAGCTAGTCACATCAAGAATACTGCCACTACCAATATCGTAACAGGGAGGTGTTCGCCCAAACACTCAGCTCCAAAATCCGGGCTAGGATTGAGAGAGCCGATGGGCACACAATTCACCATATCTTTTCCACACAATCCAACATATCTTGTAATATAAAAATAATAAATTAATACAGTTTTTGAAAACAATTACAAGAATTCTAAATTATAATACAACAATCCATCTCAAACAACATATTCATCATAACAGTAACAATTTAATAATAATTTCCATTTATATATGTAAATTGGAAAATACACTGCTTCACTGAAATAAATTCATATTCAGACATAAATATAATCTTGCAAAACACATACAAGTAATATAGATAAAAATAAGGTTTATAAAACACCTTACAGTCCAAAACAAGTATATAAAATAAATTAACCCCGATTACCTCAACTCTAAGCTTAAGCTTAATTTGGATAGTAAAACCCGTGCAATCATCGATCACAAGAAAACTCTACATTATTAATGTAGATATCAATTAACCACAAATAACAATAAAATAATTAATTTACATAATTTAACTCCTACAACCCATTTTTCTCTACAACTATTATCCTCAATTATTCCAATTTTCCTTAAAAATCCTTAGCCATAGATTATTTCTCATAAACCTAAATTACTTACTAAAATCCTTAAATAACCTTTATATCATTCTCTCACTTTATCCACCTAATTTTTATAAATTAAAATTTCACCTTTTACATATCTATAATTATAAAATCCTCAATATCAACATTCTCAACAATTAAATCTCCTTTTTATAATTTATATGGGTATAATCTAATTATTAAATAACTCCTCAAACCTCCACATAATTAAAATCACATCAAATTCTAATTTAAATATTAAGTTTTAATTCATATTTTCCACAGAGCTCAGATCTAACAAAAATAAACCGATTAATACCTCAATAATACCTCAAATAATCCAAATAAATTATTTAAACAAATTTTGATCGGTAAAAATGTCCTATGGAGATTAATTTATATCCTATTTATAAAATAAATTAATTATAAAATCACATAACAACCAAATAATAAATCTAAACCGGTTAAAATTAACTATTAATTATTCTCTACATTTCTACAGTCTTATATTGACAAAACTCAAAACTTGCCTAAAATCATATCCCAAAAATATTCTCTAACTAGCATAAAATCACTGTTATAGGAAAGAGAAAATTATTTAGAATATATTTCATAAAAGAAACTTTATGATTAAAAGAAAGTTTGAGTACCTTATTAATCTCTGAAACTATAAAATTGGGACCAAAAAGCACCTTATCACCAAAATCTTCTCTTCGTCTTCACAGACGAAGTGAAGAATTTGAGGAGGTATTTATAGAATACCTCCCTCCTTTCTATTCATATGATAGGTGGCGTTGCCACCTACCATATCAAATAAAAAAATTATTTTTTTATTATATATATATATATATATATATATATATATTATATAATATGATTGGTTAGTGGCAATTGCCACTAACCTAACAATTGTGAGTGGCGCCGAAAGGTGCCACTTTCAATTGTTTAATTAATTAACTAATTATATATATAACAATTTTTTTAAATATTTCCATCACATTTATAATTATTTTTAAAATTATAACTATATCTTAAAAATAGAAATAAGGATGTTACAGATAATATCACTTACGAGAGTGAGTCATTCCAACCCGCCAATTTAAAAAATATCTTCCCTGACGACGATGAAAATTTACCTATAGTTTAATGTGTTTTTATAAGTTCACATCATTTAAATTTAATTTTTCTACAAAATAATACCACACTAACATTTTCTCGAAAAAATTTTTATATGCATGGTGATGAAGAATGATTAAAAAAGAATTTATTTTTTTCTTGTAAATCTTAATTTATATTTAAAAAAACTGAGACCAAACTTTATATTGGTTTTATAATTGCTACAAAGCCTAAATAACCGCTACAAAATTGAAAACCCCACTACAAAGAAACAAACCGCTACAAATAATCTCACATCAACCGCTATAAGTGTTACGCAGATCCCTATAAATACCCCCAGTACACCTTATTTCAAACACTCCTCCAAATATTTCCACCCCACTTCTCTCTCGTTTTCTCTCATTTGAGAATTTTTTTCTCAAGAGTTATGCAAGGTTATTGAATAAGGTAAAATTTATTTTAATTCTCTTATTTTAATTTTTTTTATTCTAATAATACCGATTTTAATTACTTTTTCCTTTTTCTCCAAGAATTTAACCACTTTTCCTCAACATATTCAATATTCATTTTATAATGATCAGCTTCTAATAAACAACATAATAAGTCTTTATTACCTACACATTTTTAATATTACATATATAAACTTTATACTTATCTAACTCAATTTAATCATTATTCTCAAGTAATAATTACTATTATTTAATTTGATGCAATAATAAATGATTTAACACAATATAATGAGCTCGTATTATTGCGTATTTTTTCTCTCAACAATTTATAACCGCTATAAATTTAAAACACAAATTGGATTCAATATTTTGGCGCTAGTTTTGAAATTTCATATATTTAACCGCTATAAAGTTTGGGCACTAATTTTTTTAAAATAATTCAGTTTGTTTGGTTAAGCTTAGCTTATTTTATAAGCCCGATTCACCTAAATCGAGACAAAACTCCACAGATTTACCTCGTAGACCTTAAAAGCTACTTCGTAAACCGTAAAAGCTACCTCGTATACCATAAATCATGATTGAAAAGCACGATTGGAGGTTCTAATCGCTATTCCAAATACCCACTTAGTAGCGGTTTTGGAACCGCTACAAAATTAGAGCTAACTTTTCATTTTTCATTTCCCGCTTTGCCGCCAAGACTTATAGCTATTTTTTAACCGCTACAATATATAAAGATAATGTGTTATCAACATGAGCCTTTTCTAGCGATTTATGTTAACCGTTACAAAGTTAGTAGCGGTTTGTTTACGTGAGTAGCGATTTAGTATAACCGCTACGTGCCAGTTTGGATTAACGGTGGTAGAGTGGCTTTTTTGTAATATGACTTTTGTAAAAGTAAGATAAGATAAAAGTCAGATTGTAAATGTGATTTGTGTTTGGATTGACGGTGATAGAAGTGGCTTTTTTTTCTAACTTTAAACCTATTTGGATTATTATTTGAAAAACCCGTTTAGATGGAAAATGACTGAAAATGGCATGAACCATATATATATTATTTGTATATATTGTGATAATTGAAGTGAAAAAATAAAATTGATAAAATTCAAAATTTTCAATTATTATTGAAAAAAAGGAAAATACACTAAAGTACTTAATTAAAAATGGATAAAATTGTATTTAAATTAGAATGCATACATGATGCTACCTTGTACTTAATCTTGCATTATAGGTGCTTAAGAAGAAATTGGAGATTTTGGAGGGTCAAAAATAATATTTTGAGGACTGGAAAAAATTATAAAAAATGTCCCTTAAATTTATGGAAATCACAAGTGAATAAAGAAAAGGGATCGGGGAAATCACAAAAAAGACTCAGATATTTCTGAAATTACAGTTCCACCCTATAAATATTTCAAAAATGTGCACTTTAATCCCTCCTCGAGAACTTTTAAAGTTTGCAATTAAGTCCCTAGTTAAAACCTAATTTGACCAAAGCTTCTTCTTCTTCCTTGGAACAGAGACCCGATAGTTTTGGGGAGTGGAGACAGTTTCAATACTGCACAAGCTCAGACCCTTCTTCCTCTCATCACATCTTTCATTACCCTTTATCTGGCAGCCTTCTCCCTCACCACCGTTACCGTCGGCGACCTCTCTTCAACCTCCATTTTCGACGAGCTTCACTCTTATGCTGGTAACCTGCTCACCGTGAAGTTGTCGCTGCAGAAAAAACCACCTATTGTGGGCTTCTTCCAGAAAGCCATGTTCGGCGAAGAAGCCTAATGGGGCTCAACGTCAATCCAAATGGCCTTCGTCCATCGCCACTGTGCTTTTAGGCATTGGCCGCGTGTTTTAGGTGTGCAAACATGAATCCAAACAGGCTCTACACATTTGTTTGCAACAATAGATTTTGTAGCGATTTTTTTAATCGCTACTAATGGCTTTTATAGCGGTTAAAACCGCTACAAATACACATTTTTAACCGCTACTAAATTACAGTTTTTTGTAGTGTGCGGGGAGAGATAGCATATATTTTTTAAATTTATGGTATTTATCACAACACTTTGTAGACGATTAAATGATACAACTAACTATTCTTGATAACGTATAATTATTTTAAGTAATTTATATCATGGATCAATAGAGTATATCTAAATATAAATCATATATACATTAACTAATATTTTTATATAAGAAAGTTTAGGTGAATTGAATTTTATGAGGTCTATCAAAGCCAGGCATGGATTACCTCCATAATCAACGAGCGTTTATAGATGTATTTATATATCACATAAAAACAAGCTCTTGACATTGATGACGAGATTCAAATTCAAAATCATTATGAGTAGTTATTTACTAATTTAACTTACTTTTGTCACTTGCACTAACCAGCTTTTATCTTAACATCAATTTCCAACTAACAATATGTACAAAACTTTAGGGCCCGTTTGGTATGGTGGAATTGATTTTGATGGGAATGAAAATAGATATGGATATGGAAATGAGGTTTAAAAGTATATTTGGTATGTGAAGAAGATGAGATATGATTTTTAGGTGAAAATACCAAAATGCATTTCTCAAACAAAAAGAAATCTTTCCAGAAATAACTTTGTAGCCTTCGAAATTTTGTTCAACCTGCATTATTCAAGTACAGATTGGTGGCCTTCCTTCTTCAGTTTTGGGGAATCGATAGCAATGGTGTGGTTTGGGTCGTGAGATCTGCAACGTGGAGATCGTGAGTTGCTTAGGTCGATAAAGAAGGTGACAAGATTTGCAGGTGTCGGTGAAGCTTGATGAAGCTGTTACACTCTTCAATCTACCAGTTTGTTTAAAGATTGCTGACGATGGGGGAAGGTCGTTAGAAGAGGTCGCCTCGTCACCAGTGAGTAAGAAGAAGTCGCCGATCGCTGGCTAGTAAAAGATGTCGATAAAGCTCGATGTCGATGAAGTTGGTTGACAGTAAGGGGAGGAGCTTACCGACGAAGTCAGAGCGTGAGGAAGAAGACAAAATCGTAGAGTGAGAAGAGGTCGCCATCGTCCTTGTCAGTGAGTGACATAGGTCACCGGTGAGTAAGGAGGTTGAAGGTAATAGAGAAAGGTAATGGATGGAAATGACCAGATGAAATTACAAATCTTAGGCCCCGTTTGGTACCAAGGAATTGGGAGCTGGGAAATCGAAATGGAAATGGAACCCATATTTTAGTCCGTTTGGTATCATAGAAGCCACTTCCTTGTGAAACTCACTTCCATCAAAATCAATGGAAGTGAGTTCCTTGCCTCCCCCAGTCGAACAGACTTTCAGCTCCACTTCCATGGGTTATTTCCTCCTTTGCCCTTCTTATCTTCCTCCTCCCCTCCACCGACAACGATGGTCCTCCATAGCGATAGCAGTGGCGAACCTCCACCATCACCGACAGTGACATTCCTCCACCAGCAATGGCGATGACGAACCTTTGGTTGATATACGGAGGCAATGGTGACGGCTGAAACTCGTAGATCTTTGACAGAAAACCCAAGAATGGTGACAACAAGGACGACTGAAACTCGTATATCTTCAACGGCTGAAAATGATGGCAACCGTCCTCCACTGGTGACGGCCCTCCATGGTGACAAAAGCAACAACCCTTCTCCAACAACGGCGTCGGTGATAGCAGCGGACATAACTCCACCTTCCAACAACAAACGCTTCTCCCTCCTTATCTCCCTTTGGCAGTGAATGCAACCTGGCCGTCATCTCCCTCTAGCAGCAAACATAACTCAACCAAGTACGGACGAGTTTTGTTTATACAACATCTAGGATTGCAATTTTGATTTCCCTCTAGATCTGGGTTTGCAATTTTGATTTGTGTCTAGCATTTGGATTTAAGTTTTTGATTAATCTTTTTGTGATTTCATTACTCTGTTCTAGTTATTGTTTGTTCTGTGATTTCATTTCGATTATGGTTAGATTTTGTTTCTGGTTCTTCCAATTTGCATCCACTTTTCAGGAGAGGCATGGGATGATGGTAAACATCAGATGGGTGTAGCAGAGATTTTTTTTGTTCAAAGGCAGTTTAGTATTTGTATATTTTAAATACATATTTTAATTTAAAATTATCTCTTACTTCCATGGTTGTACCAAACACACTTTTAACCCCACTTCCACCTTCAGTTTCACTTTTACTTTCACTTCAATTTCCACTTCCACTACTTCCATAAAAATCTCTTCCATGATACCAAACAAGACATTAGTTATTTTGATGGAATTCATTTAGGTGGAATTATGACTATTAGGCTTCCACATGAAATTGGAAAATTTCACACTTCCATCATATCAAACAAGCCTCATAATGGAATTGATACCCAATTTCATTTCCACCACCCCCAATTCCATCATACCAAACATACCATTATTTTTTTAAGAAAAACATTGATCTAAACAACATCTTAATCGTGTCATCCAGTGGTCCTTGCACTGTTTTCCATTGTTAATTATTATTACTCGCTCTAACCATTCTCCCAAACTGTTGCTCTTCCATTTTTTTTTTCTTTTGAGTTAATTTATTTAACAAAAGTCAGTTGATCAAGAATTAGGATATAGTTGGAAGTCTAGAGTCTAAAAACAAAAACGCATGCACTACAACCTTCCAACATAAACATAACTACTACAACATCTAAAACAAATAAAATATAAAACTTTAGCCTATAAGCCTAGAAGGCTGGTATCACTTCAAATATCAGCTAAAGTTTAAGTTTTGTCTCGAACCATATGCTATACCACCAAACCAATAAACAGTGTTTAAAGTTTTAAAGAATATGAGTATAAAATACTCAACAAGCGATATGAGAGGAAGCCACCACGAAACACCAACTCATACCGGTGACCACGTTGCTAGTAGCCTTGGAGTTATTGAACGGGGTGTCTGCACGATTGTGTTGAGAAGATAAAGTGAAATTATAAGCTACACTTGTTAAGACAGCTGCCCTTCCTAGCATACATAAATTTAATATAAGGGGGAATTATTTTAAGGTGTCAAACTAATAGATTTAATCACTCTCAAATTTGATAAGAATGGAAGAATATGTAATTATAAGTTCCAATATTAAAAACGACAACAAATTTATGTTTCTCATTTACTTTTTGCTGTAATGCAAATGCACTCATTAAAACCTCGCACTAATGCTCCCTTTGTTTTATTCAAAACAATTACCAAGTAATCGCCACGATACCCCTCCTATCTTATCTGTGCGTGTGTAACTTTAATAGACTTTCTTTTATTGGTTCAAATCGTTGATTCGTTTAAACCTGGGAAAAATTTCAACTTGTTTTTCTGCTTTTGTTATTTTCTATTCCCTTTCTCATGTTATTTTTTTTTTAATTTGTATTGATTTTCATTTAGTTTAATTTAATCCTTTGGGAATTTAGTCCAACTGCACACGCAGCATGCTTTTCACGTGAATATATATATAATACCTTTTTGGTTATTCTTAATACTCTGTAATTCAAATTGAACTATAGGATAAATTTTATATTAATGATAGGATAGGAGAGAGTGCGTATATATGTTTTTAATGTGAAAGTTGCGAGGAAAGCAAAACTCAGGCTTATCCATTTAAAGTCTGCAAATGATTCAGCAATATCCCTAACATTATATTTTCCCCTATTCTTACCAAGCAGACCAATGGCTAATGTTTGACATCTACATCAATCATTTATTTATTTTTATTGGCCGGCAACTACATTAAAAATTGGTTAGTATAAGAAGGAAACGATATACTGTCCCTCGACTGAGCTATCTCCTCATCGAGTGTTTAAATTTAGATCCTTTAAATTTAATAAATTAATTAATATAGTCCCTCGAGTGAATTAATTAAATAAATTAAATTACTACATTTTTAATTTTTTTTAACTAACAAACGCTAAGTTTTTATTGTCCAATAAGAATGTAATATTACTCACAAGCCCTCAAATAAAAAAATTTATTACCTACAAGTCTCAACTAATATTGAAATTTGATTTGCAAATATGTTTAAAAAATAATTAATTTTTTATTTGGAACCTGATGGTAATTTTTTTTTTATTTTCTTATACTTTTTTGCCAATTTTAGTTTTCTATATATATCACTTACTACCCTATTACGGTAAGTGATATATATATATATATCAATTTTAAAAAATAGTATTACCAACTTTTTTTTTCTAACGCATTTGAAAATTTAAACTCTATGGCTCTACCTGGATCCCACCTACCCAGGCCAACAAAAAAATGCACTATAATTAACTACCAACAAAATTCTTTCACTGATTCAGGGAACAGAAAGGTGGTATATCACCAAAAAAAGAAAGGTAATTAGTGGTCAACATGTTTTGAGGGCCTATACATTCAAACTGGACCTTTTGTTAGATACGGGGGTCTTGCTCTTCTTGGGCCAAGGATTTAAGGCTTTGATTTTAGCAAATCAACCTTCAAAATTTCCTAAAATCTTTGTACCAAAATAACAATTTCCTAAGCTTTTTGATCTCTCCCCCTTTCTGTGTACTTTCCATGGCCTTGTGTTAATTTGTTTTAGCTTATTAAAAATGCTTTTACTATATTTGAAGTAAGCACTTGGTTGGAAATAATAAAAAAAATGTTTTTTAAGCACTTTTACAAACAGATATTAAACATATAAGAAGGGTTCGGTTTACAGAAATATACTTAAAAATGAATTTTTCCTAGTAACTTGACATGCTTATTGTTTCAATACCAACTTCAAGAAAAGTTCTTTTTTTTTTTTGTAAAAAAATTACGATATATCAACAAACTGTTAAGGTGATACATCTGAAAATAATTTTTTGGCCTTGAGCACATCATTGAAAAGAAGGAATATCATTATTGTCATGAATTGATAATGATGTTCAACCGGTTTAAAAAACAAAAGAACACCAGAAACTGAAATTTCTCGTTCCCTCGGAAAATGAGGCCCCCAAAAAAAAAAAAAAAGCCGGGAAGATGACTTGGTAACGGAGCTTTGGACTTATTCACCCGCAACTCTAACCGTCCGATCTTTCCTCAAATGCTTACATCTCTCCCATATATTAACCTACCTTACCCTCGCGTCTTCTCTTTCTCCTCTTCCTGCTCCTGATCTCTTTCCACTGGCCGTCCTCCGTAGCCGCAGGAGGCTTCAGCTGGAGACTTCATTCTGGTGAGTTTTCGCCGTCTCTGGTAATTTTTCCGTCTTATTTTGCGCCTCTTATCATCGATCTACTTGCTTCTTGTGCTCAGGAGAAACTGTTCACCTTTAGGGGTCTTCGATGGAGAAGGAATTGGTCGAGTTATATGAAGCCGTAAAGAAGGCGGCTGATGTGGCGAGTTCAACCGATAGCGAAGTTGAAGAAAGCCGATGTGTTGATGCCTTCAAGCAGCTGAAAAAGTTTCCCGTCAATTATCAAATTCTTGTGTCCACCCAGGTGCTTCTTTTGCTGTTGTTGTTGTTGGGTTTTTTTTTTTTTGCAATTAATTATTATTTTTTTCCTATGGTCCTGTCTTGATGGGTATTGATTGGCCAGATTTTGTGGATGAAATTGCTTGCAATTTGAAAAAGTAGGAAATTTTGGTATTTGTAAAAGAGTAGAATTCTTAGACAGAGCATAATGGCATTTTGTTATCCGTCTAGTCTGACTCCACCTCGTGGGATAAGGTTTTATTATTGTTATAGTCATTGTGTCTTAGTAGGAAATATGAATGTCAGTTTTTGTCAGCTTAATCTGGTCACGCCTTCGCTTTTTTCATCATAACAGCAGCAAACTGGCAATCTTGCAAAGGTTTCTTGAATCCCGGATGTTGTGGATATATCTGTAGGTGACATTGGATGTGACCTTCATCCATGGGGAAAGTCAAATAAAATTGAAGTTCTAGCTTAAAATTCGTTCAAATTATGAAGTATCAAGAGGAAACTGGTATTTAGTGTCACATGGTATCTTTGTACCAAGCATATATACACTCTCCGTCCTTAACATAAGAGGTAGATAACTTGGGGAGATTAAGGAAATTAGTGAAGAAGCTAGTATGTGTAACAAATGTGTGCTAGTTTTCCCAGAATGACCTTTCTAATCATGTACACTGTAACTACCCTTTTAATGAAATATGTACAATCAAATGTTTAATAGTGATATTTCAAGGGAAAAGATTTAAAATTGGGGAGACCAAGTGGATTGAGGTCTTATTATATTTAAGATCAAAATAAACCTTTTGTCTAGCTCCTATATCTAAGACCGGAGGTAGTAGTTGATTCAAAAATAATACTGAAGGAAAAGAGAGTTGCAGCTTAGCATCTTGCTTGTGAAAACTAAAGAAAAGTGTATAAAAATATGTTGAAACTGCAACTTGGCAATATTGTTGGATATTTCTTATAAGGTAGAGTTCTCTTTCAAAGACATATTAACGTCCTGTCTTTTTATTTTTTGGTAGTAGTGGATAATGTTACATCCTTATTGTGCTATGGCATTAATCAACGTTATTTAATCTGTATACTTTCATCACTTAGCTGGATAACTTGAAGCTTGATTTGGTCTTATGGTTTTTTCTCAACATTCAGGTGGGCAAACACCTAAAAGTTCTAACAAAGCATCCAAGACAGAAAATCCGGACTTTTGCTATTGACCTGATTGAGATATGGAAGGACATTATTATCAAGGAAACAAGCAAAAACAAGAATGGGAGCTCGCAGAATAATGTTCAGTTGGCAAATGGGGAGAAAGCTAAAGTTGAGAAGGATCAGAAGACTCATTTGGTAAAGGTTGAGAAGGTTTCAAAACCCGACATTGTCAAGGTTGAGAAAACTGATAGGAATGGGACATCAAGCTCTGAATATGTAAAGGAACACGTTTCTTCTGTCAGAAGTGAGAAAGCTGTTTCTCCAGCTAATGTTAAGGTAGAAAAAATAGCCAGGGATGAGAAGCCAGCTTCTGGAGTGAAGAAGGCATCCTCAAGCCCTGCTGCTCCACCAAAGCTGAAAGCTATGATTAAATCTAACGATGTGATGCGAGACAAAATAAGGGAAATTCTCCGAGAGGCATTCTCTAAGGTTTCTGGAGAGGCTGATGAAACAATCATGGATCAAGTTAATGTTTGTGACCCTATTCGGGTTGCTGTTACAGTGGAATCTGTACTATTTGAGAAGTGGGGTCCTTCTAATGGGGCTCAAAAGGTCAAGTACAGGTCCTTGATGTTTAACCTCAAGGATCCTAACAACCCAGATTTTCGGAGAAGAGTTCTGCTTGGAGAATGTGCGCCAGAACGACTCATTAACATGAGCACAGAAGACATGGCTAGCGATCAAAGGAAGCATGAGAACGAGAAACTCAAACAGAAAGCTTTATTTGAGTGTGAACGTGGACAACAGGCAAAAGCCACGACTGATCAATTTAAGTGTGGTAGATGTGGTCAAAGAAAGTGCACCTATTACCAAATGCAGACTCGGAGTGCTGATGAACCTATGACAACTTACGTCACGTGCGTTTCATGCAATAACCGTTGGAAATTCTGTTAAGAGTAGTTAGTCTAGTGTCTCTCAGTGTCATTGGAGAGCTATTGCTGTTATGATTTGTTATTAATTGGCACCATTTAGAGGTATAAAAAAGTGAGTGTAGGAGTTTTTCACCGCAGCCGTGTCAAATTTTTCTAGTCAAAACTATAACATGGTTTATTATGTTTCTCTATGCATCTTTGTTAGAGTTCGTTTGCATGCAGGTGAATATTCTATTCTAATTAACTAACATATTTGTTGTCCGTGGACACGACTTGCAGAATAATCGAATTTCATTGAGAAGCTAATAGATGTGTGAATTGATCAGATAGAAATGCTCATGGCATTGAAGGATAATTTTATCTTTTAATTTTTATGACCCACCTGTGTGAGTTGACATAGAAGGATGATTTTTTTTTTTTTTAAGAAAAAAAAAGACCACCTTGGTTTGGTAAGAGGCTGATCAAATATATGTCTGTTGATTAGCTAATGGGTGTGTGAATTGATTTGTGAACATTGAAGGATAATTTTACTTTTACATGACCTATCGTTGTCGTATAAAAGGTTGATGGAAATAGACAAATAGAGCATGCAAGTTGCAAGTATTTGTTGGTCTGTTTTTGGATTATTTTCCATGAAGAAGGAGAACGCAACAGATGTGAGAGTACGGTGGCATTAAATGGGGGCTCTGGATTTGGTTACGGATTCTACAAGTGTTTTTGTCAGAGTCAGGAGGGGCTTGCTTACGTGGCCTCTTTCTGGCGAAGTGAAGTGAGAGAGTAATAGGCAATTCCGCAATTATCTATCCATGAGGGGTTTGGGTTGTCTACAATCTGCATCTCTCCAAATTCTCCTCCACAACACTTGTGTCAGGGTGTATGTGTACCGGTGGCCTCCACTAAGGACGAAGCAAATATATTAATAAAAATAAAATCTCTTCTTTTCATCCCAAATACCTATGGCCTATGATATTAAAGCCGGGCCGGCCGGTTGGGCCCAAAAACAAATTGATAAATTGATCGGAAAATCCATTCGGTCTGGGATAGTAGCCCAATATTTTTTTTAAATTTTTTTGTAATTTTATATTAATAAGTTTGAAATCTTCATTTTTTCACTGGTTTGATCCGGGTTAGCTCCGATTTAACTTCGGTCTAACCCCATCCTTGACTCAGTATCCCGATCAGTTCAATGATCGGTTTCAATTTAATGACCTTGTAAATACATAAACTACACAGCTTATTTATAAATATTGGAAAATGAATTAAACTAGTTGTTTATAAAAAAAAATTAGTTATTTTATATAAAAAAAATGTGCTGATTCTTTTTTAAAAAATGCCCCCTTTATAATTTACATTGAAAGTATCTTTATTAATGAATATTTCATTTTCTGGAAAAAAAATATAAGTTTAAAAGATATTGTGAGTTGAAAATCACAAGTCAGTTTTGTGTAGTGATGTTTAAAAAATTAAAACCAGCAAAGAAGTTGCAGCAACTTGAAAGTAGAGACAGAAGACTTCGTCCTATGAAAACTATAAAACCGTAACTTTAAAAACAAAATTTTACAAGTTTCAATAAAATTCATCTCACACACTTATATCATAAATTATAAAAATTAATTTAAATTGAAATATACAGATTGTACAAATAAATGAAAATTTGCAAGGAAGAAAAATCTCAAGTAGTAAAATTTTGGGGGGGGGGGAGGTGTCCTCCATTAAAAATTTTATTGGTTAGCATAACTTCAATTGGAACACCAGTACTCCATGTTTACAAAATTTGTAGTCTCAGTACCTCTTATATGTAAAAATTTGAGGTTCTTATCAATAACATGAGGTTTTTCCAAATTTTCCTTTCGGGCTATTTTAATTTAATATAAAATATAAAACTTATAACAAATTATGCTATCTTATTTTATTGAAATTTTAAGTTGGCACGGCTAATACTTCCGCATGAATTCAAAGAGACCAAGGATGGATATTTATCCAGGAATAAAAAATCCGATCAGGTAATAAATCGGTTACGACTCAGGTTTTAGAGTCAATAAATCAATTGGGGTCTAACTTGTAATCACCGGTCATATTAAAATATTACAATTTATTATTAACATATATATATATATATATATATATATATATATATATATATATATATATATATATATATTAGTATTAATTATGATACTTATACTTATATAATGATATCTCATTTCCTATAATTATTATATCCTTTCAAATAATTTTTTTTATCATCTTTTTTTTTAAGATTTATTCTTTCTTTACCTACTTTTCTCTTCATCTAGGTCTTCAAACTTTCATTTTCCTCTAAAAAATAACGCGAGATAATAATTAAAAGAATAAAAAAATGTATTTCACAAAAAAAAATTAAAAAATGCGATCGGTCCAACCAGTTGAACTACCAGTTTTACCGGTTCAAACAGGTTCACGGGTGAATGGCTGATTGGACCGGACCATTGACTAGTCACCAGTTCAACCAGCCAGTCTAATCCAATTTTTTATTCAATGAAATTTATTACACTGACATCACCTACGTAAACTATTGAAAATGTACATATATGTACAGTATAAACTAATTTCTAAATAAAGAACTGATTTTGGTTACACAATCTACAGATAAACCTACAAATTCCCCCCTGCTTTGCAACTACAAAAATTTATTTTTTTGGTAAACCAAAAATGATTTCTAAATAAAGAAGAAACTAATTTTGGTTACACTAATAAATCATGCCCTTTGTTCATTGAGTCTCTTCTCAGCAGCCATAGCAGCGGCCATTGAAGGAGGCAAGTGCCTTAGACTTGCAGTGGAATTTTCATCACTTTCTGGTATCGTTAATGGAGCTGTTGCCAACAAGGTTTCAACATCTTTCAGGGTCAACATAGGCTGGTCTTGATTTTTTGTGTTACCACTGATAACTGAATGGCTAGCCCTGCTTCTGTTCAGCTTATATATGCTCTCTTCAACTGTGTCTTTCACCTGAAATGCGCAATATAAGGTTAGAACAATTCCTCATGCAAGAAAAACGTGGCTCCAGAAGCAAGAAAAATGCAGATACAGTCATTTAGGTCCACAGTTCAGATATTAAAGCAGAGCTAGTTTAACAAGTTTCATTTACAAATGCATTCTAAGATGAAGAAACGATTTTTTTTGGAACTGTCACGTCAAGGCAATTGCTCGAGGCGATTAACTACGTTGATTAATGGAACTGCAGGATAATTCCAGAGCATGCCAACACAAAAATCACAATTAGGGTACACCGTTATCATCTTAGAGGACTGAGCGTTGTCAAAGTAAGAAGTCTAAGTTTCAAGCCTGTTGTTTATGGAATAGCGATTAGAGTATTTAAAAGCAGCTTTTCAATCGTGATTTACAGAATACGAGGTAAATATGTGAGATGAGGGTTGTCTCTACTTACGTGCATAAGTACTTATAAACCCCTTAAAAGTGATAACAAACATGCTAAGATACTGACACCTGCTTATCTGTTTCCAATTTTGATAGCTGATACTTTAGAATAAGATGGACCTGGGGGATTGACTTTAAAAATTCTGAACAATGATAATAATACATGTATAGAAACCGTGGCCTTGTTTGTAATTTCTGAAATAATTGCTGATGGGCATTAGGATGAATGTTACGAAAACTGAAGTTTGCCTAACAAGGGGGGTAGAGGATTTGATGTTCTTGAAGGAGCAAGACCTGTACAGAAATCATTTTTCAGGTCATGACAAACACTCATTTGAGAATGCTCCAACGGTAGATGTAAGATAATTAGTGATGGAATGGGTGTGCCCAAAACTCACCATAAGAGAAGAGAAAGAGAGAGGGGAGGAGGAAAAAAACACAACGTTCCTTGCTAAAAATATTTCACAGCCACTTACAATGAAACGATGAACGAGAGTCTTATTTTTCTGTCCAATTCGGTGCACACGACTGATAGCCTGTGCTTCAGCAGCAGGATTGAGTAATGGCTCCACAAGGACCACATGCTGTGCTTCCAGAAGATTGAGGCCATTAGCTCCATGTTGAATTAAAATTAATAAAACCCGAATGAATTTTGATGTTGATTCCTGGGATGTTCCTTTTTTGTCATACTGCTGTCCTCTAAATTGACTGATGGCAACGTGTGATTTTCTGAACATAGAAATTCAAAATCAGAGTAGCAAGAGCACAAGGAGTAGTATGTGATTAACAGAATGATCAAAAGACAAGTTGCCATATTTGGATTTTTTATATTGTTAAATTTCAAACAATTGCTGAACGCAGCATGAGGTCAATGTTTTAGATTTTAGAAAACGTACCTAAAAATGTACCTGAATATCTGAAGGATGCTATTCGTTTTTATCTTTTCATTTATCAAAATAAAAATACCAGTTAATAATACAGTATCTCGTCCCTTCACACCTGGGGTTTCTTTTCCGAATAAAATTGAAAATTTCAGCAACTCAGCAATTTCTGACATGACAAAACTAGTATTAATTATTTCCACTTTATTATTGATTGATCACATAGTTTTGTCTTTCCATATTCTGTGTATTATTTTTCTTTAAATCTCCCTTCTCATCCTCCTGCATAAATAGACATATTCAGATAGATATATAAACTATCAGATAGCTTATCTAACCTGCCTCCTTTCATCCGAATGTAGGTGATATCATTGGCAGCAAAAGCGTGCTCCAATACATCAAGAACATCATTCCAACTAGAAAATACAAGGACTTTCGCTTTAGGGTCTGAAGACTTGATCCACAAGATTCTTTTTGTGATTGCTTCAATCTTTAAAACACCCAAACCAAGAAAGAGTAGAGAAATACAAGTTAGATAAAACCAATATAAATCAAAGGTGTGTAACTGTTTTCAGGGGCAAGGTAAAAGAGTACACATTATATAAAAACTATAAGCCAAAAGATGTCCAACATGAATATGAAAATTACATGGATGGCAAAGTGCAGGATATGATATGAATTTCGTTACTCATCCTATAAGAAATACAAGAAGCCATATCCCACTAGATGGGGTCGGGCTCATCCTATAAGAAATATACTTAATAAAATTAAATCATAAAAAAAGTAGAAGTCTACTTTTCTAATCTTGAAATTTCATCCTCATCCCGAGTGATAATTAGGTTGTTTTTCACTAATAGCCATAAGAAAGAAGTGTAATATATCCACTCCACCATCCACCTCTTTAGGATGAAACAGAAATTCATTACGTTGATAAAATCCTCTGTAAGCATGGTAGGCTGCAATACACTATCTAGATCTAAAATTAATTCTTGTTGACATAAAAATAAAATTGAAAGGTTAGGCGTATGAATACGTACATGAAAAGTCCTGAAATTTGTCTTGCCCTTTGTACAAGGATAATCTCAATTTTCAAACGTCCGTTTGCTCTTTACATACTGATCTAGTTGTTTCTCTCAATGAATGAATCTTTAAAAAGGAAAAGAACTTTTTTTTCATTATTTTTTGTTGACAATGTTTCTTCTTTTTATTAAGCTCAAAGAAATTACTTAAACGGGTTTTTGATTTTTTTTTAATCATAACCATTTTCCTCACTATTACTAAACTATTAGTTTATTTAGTAAATAGAAACATGTGCCAGCAAATAACAAGTCAATGAGACACCAGATGCACATCTAGAGTTATGCAAGCACAGAAGCATGTAGACGCCTGAAGCAGAATCGAGAGTGCTTGTTGAAAACATGTATGCCAGGGTTGGCTTAAATTTTAGCTATTATTGTGGGACTCGAATGCTGGCAGAGTGGTTTCATCCCTTTAAAATTGTACACATTCACTCTTCCCTGAGCATTGAAATCTCTGAAAATCTCTGGAGGGAAACAAATTAGATTAGTTGTTAAATAAAAATACCTTAGTTCCGTAGGAACCTTTAACACTGATGGAAGATTCACATTTCTCACTGCTGTCAATATTCTGCAGCACAGAAGTTTTGAAAGATTCATGCTGCCTATCAACAGCATATGCAATGTTTCCAAAATCGGTGTGCTGTCGACATGTTGGGCACATCACCCATTTATGAAACTTACTATCTTGAAGCCTTTGCTCTGTCATAGCAAACAGACCTGTAGAAGATAGATGCATAGTTAAGTCTGAGATATATGGTGCATTTTAGAGGCAAAAAATACGAGTACTATGCAATATTTCAGTAAAACATGTAAAATAAATGATGCTTCTCATATCCGTGATTGCAAAAAATTCATTAACAACAAATGGTCAAAAGAGGTTTTCTGTGTTATGCAGACATGATGACCATGGGATTTTGTTCTGACCCCCTTCTGGAATAATGGAAATAACACTGGAATTGATAAAATGTTCAAAATGCTGCCCTCCAACGTCAGAGGAACAGCTACAACTCTGTGGAGAATAATCTCACAGCCTGAATAGGATCTGGTTTCAGAACAAAGAACCCAGGCTCCTCCTCTCAAAACTTTCATATCACATGTCTCCTCCCCCCAATGTCTGTCCTACGTCGACTATATATCCCCAAAAGTAGTCAACACAGTCTTCAAGAGACTGTTACAAAAGATAATGCAAAAGACAAACCTATTCCCTACCGCTGACTCTACTAAACAGCCCTTGCACCAAAATAGTGGAGGTCACAAAGTCAACCTTAAACTTTCAGAAAGCATCTTTGCCTTTAGTGTGAAACTTCCTATATTTCCTTTTATAGGTCTGGCCCGCAAATTGGGTTGTAACAGATTTCAACACAGAAGTATTACACAGGCCACTGCTATTAGAAACAAGTAAAAGATGATATTATAGAGTTTGGTCGTCAAGTAATTACATTTACAACATGTAACATGCCCACACTGGAAAACCATTTTCTGACTGCCCAGCTTTTCTTGGCAAACTGGGCATGAATCCTGATCAACTTTAGATGCAGGTACGCATTTCTCTTCTGTAAATTTTGACACTGCACTCGCCTCCTGAGTAAATGAAGAACTTTCTGGATGTCCCAATGGCTGTTGTTTCAGTTGTACCAAACCCTGGAAAAAAGCATTCAAAATAGTTCAAATTTCCTTAGGGTAAAATCATACATTTTACGTGGATTAGTAAATGAAGACTGGTTAATTTTATAGGTGGATTAGCAAATGAAGGAGAAAAACCAGAAACTTCAGAGCAATCTCCTTTCTTATTAGGAATACAGACCACTTTACATAGGATTGGTAGTAACAACTTCACTACTCAGATCCCAGCCCAAATAAGAAACAAAATCAGTAAGACATAATCAACAAAATAGGAAATGAAAGGGGCACAAAATCAGAAATCCCAGAAGGCAACAAACTACAGTTCAAAACTAGCAAAGATAACCAATTAACTTGGACAAAACGTATGTCAAACATTAGCTAAAGTCAAAAGAAGTGATAAAAGGCGTACTGGTTAAGGAATCTATAAAAAAGGAAAGAAAGGTAACAATGCTAAAACAGCAAAGCCATCCTATCTACTTTAAAATCAAAAACAAAATTACGTTAAATTTTGATACAATTAAGTCCAGAATTAAATCAGAAATTGAAATGAAGACTGAGGCACTGAGCTACATGAATTATTAATACAAAACTAACCAATACATATTTGCAAGAGCAACCTAGTTACTTTAGACTCAGTTTTACTAATTACGGGGTTATGTGCTAGGCATCAATAGTCACCATTAATTGTTCAAGAATAAATTTTAATTGCTGAAAATGTAGCACCTAATGAATAAATACAGAATTTATACAGAAGAAATTGTAAGGATATTTCTTCGTACCTTTAAGTAGCGAAGTTTTCCTTTTATTTGTGACAAGGAGGCCAAAGACATAAACTTATCATGGGAAAAGTTTGAACTTGCTGCACATAATTCATTTTCACCTAAAGCATCAAGAGACTTATCATTTTCATTTGCCTTCAGGTGCAACCGGGAAACTGCCATCTTAATTTCATCATGGGCACGCAGATATTGAGCTTGGGCTAAAGCCAAAGACCTTGCATGGCCAAACTCCTTTCGCATTCCCTTGAAGATCATAGAGCAAATGACAAGATTTCAGTGAATTCAAGATTCCAGTATAATAAAGTCAACTAAGTGCCATAAATCTTCTGTACAACTCTCTCTCTCATCTGTCTTTTTTCTTTTTTGTATTTTTTTGAGGGGGAGGGAGGAGGTGTAAGGTTGTTGGTTGGTAAGAGTCAAGGATAATAACTTTCATAGAAATAATTTATCCTAGAGAAATTGGTGAGGCAATTCAGCAATAAACAAGCATAGCAGAAGTTCTTACTATACCTCAAAAATATGTAAATGTTTGGTAGCTACTGAAACACTATCCCTTCCCAACCGAGCTTTACAATAATGCTTTAACACACCAAGAATTACTTCCAATTGAGACGCCGATCTTGAAACCTAATACCCCAACAATTCGATATGAAGGGTCAGAAAAAAGGTGCCAAAAATATCTTAAGCACCAACCTGATTGTAAAAAATGAGAAATTATAATATCATTTCTGGTCTAAGGCAACTCTAATTTGAAAGAGTGCTAGTGTATTCACATTAAACCTAAATATAAAATGGCAAAGAATATGGGCAATGTGAGGTTTAATTGTATGCTTTTCTCTCTAGAAGAGTTCAAAGATTTTACATGGTATGGAGATATTGGATAATTAAAAAAGTCAAATGAAATAGCTGACACCATGCACTAGAGATGCAAAGTATAATGCAGAATATATATCCATGTTGGCCAATACAGCATATCAAGAATTAGACCGCACATTTTTTACCAAATCACCTAATACATAGTGGACAGCAATCACAGGGAATCTAGAATTAAATATGTGCTTAGATCACAGCATTAAAAACAGTTCACATGATTCCCCCCCCCCCCCCAAAACACAAAAAAAAAAAAAAGGTCCAATGAAAATCTGGAATATCACTTATCAACTGAAAGGGCTTATATCTGTAAATCATAAGTAATAACTATTATTAACAATGGATCAAAGTTTGCTCCAAAAGAAGGGGGGGGGGGACACAGGATCAAAGGCCTTCATCAACATCCTTGATGTTGAACTCTTTCCATTTTCTGGCCATCATTTATCTTGTTGCTGTACAATTCAGTATTCTATTTAGTAAATCGAGAAGGAAAAAGGGTAGAGGTATAAGCAATCCACATCAGCCCGACCAACTGACCAAAAGTAAGAGGGGGAGATAAGCATTGTTTTTATGACAGCCAAAAGCTTCCCAGATCCAAAAGTTAAAGGAATTAAGAGCAACTAACCACAACTCTTTCTGCAACATTTCTTTTTTTCGATTCTTCATAGTCAATATCAGATGTTTTTGAAATGTGATTAGATTGTGATAGCTTTGAAAGGAAACGATTAAGTGCAGAATTTTTCTTCTGCAAATCCACTGCCTCCTCAGCAGATGAAATTATTCCTCCACGTTCATTCTTTAGAACAAAGAGCCTTGCTTCATAATCCTGAATATTAAAATCAACCGTGAGGGTATATTACAGGTCTTAGCCATATGAGAAATCAAATTAATAGACAATCTCAATAGTAAACCTGAAACAATCCATCAAGTTCACACAAAATGCATGGTGGACCATCAGAATCAGGTTGGCAATTTCGACATTTACCCACACGTTCAATGTCCTCATCCTTTGGTCTTTCCATAGTCTGATCAATTTCTAAGATTCGATCAAGCAGAACCTTCCTAGAAGCTTCTAATTGATCCAAACCTGTCTGGATTTGATACTTCAGAGAGTGTATGCTCCGGAAACTGAACCAAGAGTGATATTCAGTCACTGTGCATATAGTTGATTTTGCAAGATTGTTATTCATCAAAATCTATAAAAGTTTTCACATCTCATTTTGCAAAATAAGATCACTTCTAAACGCCATTGTAAGTGGTAAATAGTAAAGTATAATTCTAATACAGATGGCACTCCCAAAGATCACAACAACTCACCAACCTGGACTCACTGTAGCATATCCTACAACCTCTAATTAGTGCGTATCAATCAGGCTAATCGGGAGACTAAAATGGTTGAGAAGCATTTGGCAGATTGAAGGAAGTGATATTTTTTAGATAAAAGAAAGACATTTTATTGTTAGGCCAATGCATGAGAAGGGGGGGAAATCCATGTCACCAAAACCAGAATTCAACTGGCTTTGAACATAGATGTAGAGGGAGGGGGCCGAAAGAAATTACATTCAGAAAAGGATGTAAAAAGTTGCAATAAAAACTAGAAATAGTTTCTCATTGGAGGATGATGCGAGAAGATGAGTACAGGATGAATGAAGATGTCACAACTGAAATTGTGGTTTAGCAGTAAAGTCTCAGTCCGAAGGATTTAGTGGTCTTGAGGTCATAGGCTCAAGTAGCAAGGGAAAAGAGACTTATGCCCACCACTAGCTTGTGACCACTATGCCTCAGTTGGGGGCGGTCAGTGTATGGTTGGAACACCTTGAGGGAAGGCCAACCTTATGGCTAGGCCCCAGAGGAATTAGCCACACTGCTATAGGTTCTATCATAGATATTGACTAAAATAGCAACACACAGGGATTGCCTCCAAGGACAGTAGCCCCACGCAGCCTTTTTCTTTTTTTAGCAATCTATATCTATACACGAAATAAATTATTTGTTAGTTAATTCTATATTTTCAATGGTCAACAACATTTACATTGATTTCTGATATTTGATAAAACATAATTTAAAAAAGGAAAAATAGACATTATTTCCAAACAGCCGTAATTAATACATATGCAAAGTTCAAGCATCACTGACCGAGTAGTAACTCTTGGTGGCTTTGAATTGTTTAAAGTTCCCGCAATTGCTTCTTCAATCTTCCTAAGCAAGTCATTAGAAAAATCCTTATTCTGTTCAGAATGATGAAGAGCCTCTAACCACCAAATTGTAGGATCATTTTTGCTCTCACTATAGGCATTGCAAACCTACCAAAAAAAGTTCACATATCATGTAAGAGGGACATAGAAATACCTGCTAAGCATAATAAGCCCATGAATTTTCACACTGATTATGAAAGTAAAATATCACAAGACTGCACAGCTTCATTTAGTATAACATGACGTCAATCATATAAATTTGCTTGGCATCAAAAGTGAAGCAAGATAAGTGGCAGATCGAATTCATTCCTTTCTCAAAGAAAATGCACATGCATGTGAAGTATCCAGCTTCCCAAGGAATGATCTGAAGCGACCAGGGTATACGAGGCCTTGAAATAAAATGTGGTGGCGTTACTTCAAAGCCACAGAATAACCTCGTGTGGAGTGTTGGGTTCTGTGGTACCAAGAAGTCATCCAGATGTAGGGATGTGCAATATACATAGACCCCATAGATGCTTGTGAAATTTATTCATTTGGGTCTGAGAAGTTTTGACACTCACCCTGCTTTAGACACATATCGTGTCATTATTGATTTATTTATTGAAATCAATATGCCATCCGAATAGCACTCTAAAGGCTTTGAAAAATCTCAATAGTTGTTTGACACATTTTTTTTCTTTTTGTAATTTTTTTAATGAGAACATATTTTATGAAATAATTCTCAACTCGAGAAAAGGTCATTCAATTTTTAATTTTTCCATGGAAGGGTCCAAGTTTGCACTCAAGGTTCAACCATGCATGTGAATTTTTAACCGCCAAATATTTAAATAGAGATGGAATATACAGTAACATACACAAACACATAACCTACTCATCAATCCTAGTCAGATCGTGAAAGGAATTGTTGCAGAGATTTAAACTATTGGCACGGAAAGTGTCTGAATTAGTTAATTGTATGCAATTTTGGGTATTTGAGCTCCAGGAAAGATCTCTTAGCAGAACTTTAGCTTTCCACAAGAAATATAAATTTTAAAATAATGATTCTAGACAGGATTTACCAAAAGTTCAGTTATAACAAAAAAAAAATACTGTTCTAAAGTGATTTAAGTAGATAAATATGAATACATGATTATAAAAAGTTTATATATATACCTGCAAATACACCTTTTGAAACTCCTGTTGGACAGAAGATAGCTTTGAACTGAACACAGACAAATATTTATGTTTCAGATCTTCACATTCTGCCATCAAGAACTGTAAAGAACTGATAGACGCATCATCAAATTCCCTATGCCCATTTAAGTCATTTTCCGAAAAGCTTGATGTATTATTCAATAATTCTCCAGAAGCCATATTGAAATATATATCATCAGAGTCATTCCCTTTCTTCTTCTTGGCAAAACAATAATCAACCTTTTCAAGAGTATGCTTTTTTGACTTAAGTTGTGCAGTTTTAGATAACTGCCTTCCTTTGCAGGGAAGCTTAAGGGAAATGTTAGTAGTTCGTGGGAGTATTTCAGCCAGGTTATGATGAATGTGAATATTTAACAAAGGATCCAGGCGGAAGTCTTCAGAGTGCTCTTCGGCCGAAGTCAGTGCTTCAATGTACAGCAATGCTGCTTGAGAAAAATCCTTCTGCATTATCCTTATAGCAGCAAGTCCATTTAAAGCAACAACTGACCTCCTGAGAGCTTCCTCACCTTCTATCTTAGTCTTACTTATAAGGACCTACACAATTCAATACACGTCAATTGAAAGGATGATTGTAAAGAGCATACTATCTTTTCAAAAGACTTCAATTAAATAACATACCATCAATATTTCCTCCATGGTCATGGGCGACTGCTGCAGAGAACGCAACCCAGAGCTTCCAACCTGGGGGTGACAACAAGCCTGGCGAAGCTTCAGCAGAGCATTCAATAGCTTCCCGGCCTCTGTGTGAGTGATGAAAGAATCAGAAAAATCATCTGAAGAAACAGAACCTGGAAGCAGCATGAAATATTTCAAAAGATTAATTATGCCCTCAGATTCATATTCATATTATTTTCAAATATCTTTTATAAAAATCATCACGCAACATAGCATTAGAACCTGGGACACTTATTTTAAGAATGTCATTTCTCAAACTCTCAATAATTTCATGAGCATAGTTAACACATGTTTCATGTTGCCTTTGGTAAAAGTGCTCTTCTACTGGTGAGAGAGTGAGACACGTAAGGCACTCCTCCTGAGAAGGAAGCTGCAACTCATTAGCAATATGTTCTTTTGAAGAGCGCCACATGATTTGTTTGAAGATTTTGTGTGTAAATTCCATAGCTCTAACATCTCCCTTCTGCACAAGTATGAAGTATTGAGCAGAGGAATTCAATTCACAATTAGTAAAAAAATTAAATTACGTATAAAGACCTCATAAGGATCCCGAATAACATCAGCCCACCAACGGTAAATATCAAAAGGACTAGCTTTAAGGAATCGTAATAATCCATGCAAGTCATCAAGCTTTCGCTGAATGGGGGTTCCTGTAATGCACCAATGATACTTTGCATTGAGCCGTAGTGCCATCTCAGTGGCGGCGGCAGCATTGCTCTCCACCATTTGAGCCTCATCCAGGCAAATTCTCCACCAGTATATTCTCGTAAGAAGAGTTGGGACAACTGGGTACCTAAATAAAATTTGCAATAATCATAAATATGCATATATTGAAAAAAAGGTTTTTCTTTCTGATGCCAACAGATGTAATCAGCCAAAATACTAGCAAATAAGTATCATAATTCTCCTGTTTTCTCTAAATGGCATATCTCTCAAACTGAAAGTGTATTATGGTATGACTCTTAGTCCATTTACTAATTAATTAAAAAAACAAATAAATTGGTAGCCAGAGAGAAAGCAAAAGATAAACACACACGTAGCAGAAAACAAGAGATTTAGAAAAAGAAAAATGTTAAATAAAGATAAAGGGAAAATAATAATTAAGCAGAATCAGAGAGTACACAATAGAAAGGGGAGAAATAAGACAGAATTTACAGCAAACCTTTTTTGAAATCTCAAAAAGTGCCTATCACCTTCATGCCTATCGTAATCATGAGACAAATCCTCTTTAAGTACATCATATGTTGTTAATACAATGTCTGCAGAGGCAAGTTCACTGATATTCACCATAGATGTATTGGTGAAAGATGTTTCTCGCACGCCTTCATAAACACAAGTTTTCAAGGAACCTGGACGTGTATGACTGAAAAGGTAGCTAGTAGTTAATAAAAGTAAAATTTCATCATGAAAAGAAATTATCGAATAATGACAATTCACAAATGATATATTTTTTTTGTCTGAAATTCACAAATGATATTTAAGAATGGAGATATTGCATGTCTAGTAGAATGATCATTTTCCCCCAAAAAATGAATCTGAACTCATCATGTATGACATTTTCTATCCCTCTTAACCACTAACTAAATCACAAACCCTGCATGGCCGCAAGCATGTTGCTCTATACCCAATTAGACCGGAAGGGAAAATTAAGATTCACTCAAACATTTTAACAAGTTAATTGAACAAGGCATGATATATTTATGGAGAAAACACATTCGTCCAAATCTAGCTCATAGTGCAACGGCCTTTCCTCATGGTTGCTATTTTCTGCAAGTGAAGGTCTTGGGGCACTATGTGTAATAGAGATTGCATATCTTGAATTCCATGCAATAAAATCCCGTTCCAATTCCATCAAGGTAACCAAACTCGGTCCTTAGTCTCCATCAATAGCAACATTCAGTATCATAATAGGAGTCACATACACAATTTATTTTCCTTCTATTCTTTATAAGTGGAAAGTGCTACAAGTAGCAGTTCAACAACAGGCACAACTTGGTTGCGCCCGTGGAATCTAAAATAGGATTTTCTGCTTGCTCCCGCTAATAATTGCCTCTCGCGTAAAGATTTTTTTTTTTTTTCATTTTTTATTCTTTGTTGTTACACGCAGTTTATTTTGTATTTCATAAAATTGTTTGGTCTTTCATGCTCCTGTTCGCATGCAACATAGATTGACATTAGCATAACCTCTTTCTTTAATGACATACATACAGATTAAAGATTAACAACTGAATAAGCATTCTAAGTCGATTCCAAGATTCATAATTAGCAATTAGGAAAAAAAAAATATACCGGATAATTTCATCATGCCACTGGGGTAAAATAGAGGCTGGACAAACAATAAGAGTGGCACCAGAAGCAATAGGAGATTCGGTAGCTTGTATCAGTTCAGAGCATATTCGGCATACATATTCCCCATCCCTTACAGCTATGGTGGTTTTAAATTTCTTGCTTTCAGATCCCTGTTTTGATTTCAGTGACTTTCCTTCAGGAGAATAACCAACACAATCCGCATGTTGCCAAGCATCACAAATGTCACACTGAACCCATAGACCTTTATATTTGAGACTTTCACTCACAGCTCCACATGTACACTCCACACGATCTCTTTTGAGTCTTTTAAAATTGACCTTACGATCCTCATTAACTTGCAACTCTGAGTCAATAAGAATGTCATTTTCAGATGCTGATCTTTGATGAGCAAAGATGCAAGCAAGAAGTTCAACAGTTTTTCCCAAACCCATCTCATCTGTTGCATAAAAAGAGGAGTTTCAATTGCCTAAAATAATGAAAATTTGTATCACACAACAGTTTTTTTTTTAAAAAAAAAAAAAATTGGGTCAGAGGATCACACAACAGTTCAAATTCAAAAAAGCGCCAGATATTTTATCAATATGCAGCATAGCTTGGGACGTACCTGCAAGAATGCCTCCAACCACACAAGGTGCATGAGTCTCTGGGTACAATGAAATATTTCCACTGGAGCCATATATAAATCAAATTAGGATGTAGGCATGAAAAAATGACAAGGGTGTGCAAGCAAGCGCACACGGATCACCACGATTTAAATTATGTGATGAATAAGGGCACACTTATTCTGAAACCTAGCCAAGAAATGATACCTGAATGGATTAAAGAACATTTTGGAACTCGTGTCAATAAAATCCACCGGCACACATAAAGGAGAATAAAAATGACTTCTCTCTCTTTCCCCCTGACCTACAGCTCTTTTTTTCTCTCTTTCTACCATCCAAAAAGCTGCACGTCTTTGATATGGTCTCAATTCAGGAAGTAGGTCTGGTATGTCTTCTTGAAGCATTGGTTCTGATCTGTACAAACAATATCCAAACAAAAAATTTTCCATGGGTTAGATTGAAACATGAAACTTAAAAGTACTTTGCTCCATCGCCGTAATTACCATTGTTGTTAGTTTGTTGCAATCAAATTAGAGATTAAAACAAAAGAGAATGTTATACTTACTTTGAAGGCCTAATGGCTTCATAGAAACCTGCAGGGTCAAACCTCACATGTCTCCGGGTGAGGTGAGTATCATCTCTAATCTCAGCCTGTGGATCAACTTCCACTTTCATATTGCTACCAACCCCATATCTAACCTCTGACGTCATAATTTCAGGACGTAACCAGGACATGACATTCATCATGCTCTTCTTCCATAATTGTCTGGAACCATCTAGAAGTGACTCACATGCATCAAAGGCATTCTTTAGTACCTCAACCCTTATTCTGAGGGAGAGCATGTCTTCACAAAACCTAATCCCAAGAACTGGCCTCAATGTAATAAATTTCAAACTTGCCAAGTGAATAAGACCTGATACGCCTTCATCAGGACCATCAAAAACCCCAGATAACAGCACTGTACCTGTTTCTGTATGATCCGTTACTCTTTTTACAAACTCTAGTTGAATATCAGAATAAGCTACTACAGGCCAATGGCCTAGTTTTATTCGACCAAGAATATGATTGGCATTAAACATGTGAAATCTTAAAGAATATTGGAAATCCTGATAAAACTCCTCGGAGAGTTCAAAACCAGAAAAGCCTTCTGCCAGCTTCAAATCAGTTAGAACAACTTCAGAAATATCAAGGTGTTCGTTTGATAACCAACTGGACCTATCAACTTCAACAAAGTAGGGATTGTGAACTTCACCTAAATCCTCCTTTGCTTGTCCCCCTGTTTCTAGCATTTTCTGTTTATCCAGTTCTGCTCCAGCACTTGCCTGTGCTTCTAGTATAGCCCCGCCAGATCGATGGGGCCTACTTTGTTTTCGCCTACCCATACTTGTCACTACCGGCAGAAGAAAGCAAAATCAACTTATATATGTTCTTGTGCGTGAATGGGCATGAACCACAAGAACTAAAATTTAAACTTCAAGTCTCAAATGGCCGGCCCCACCTAGTGGATAAGGCTTTGTAGTTGATGTTGTTTGTTGTAAACTTCAAGTCTCAAATGCCATTAGCGCGAAACCGGAGGAAAAACAGCAAATGACCACAACTGGAGCAATATAATCAAACACAAATTAAAACGGTAAGGGGTTGAACGCAGAAGCACTAAATAAATTCAGCTGGTCAGTGAATTAAAAATCAACAGACTTGACTGAATTTAACTGATATGAATCATGGAGAAGGACCGAAAACGTAGGATGAAAGATACAACGCAATAGTCGGCAAGCAGCAGAACAACTGGCATTCACCTCCTCTTGGGTTCAAATCCTCCGAAAACAGGAGGGGTTACTTCCTTGATTGATGAGCCTAAACAAAGGAAAAAAATTTCCCGCCTTGGAATGAAAACTCTACGAAAATTTAGAAACCAAAACACCCAAGTAGTTCGTTCGTGAATCTTATGCATTAAGAGGAGAAGAATTTTCAATTGTAAACCTGAAGGTACAAAACTGATTGAACAGAGCAGAAACTCAAGAACGCTATCGCAGGAGCTCTAGTTTCACGCGCGAGTTCACGAAAATCACACACAGCTTGGAGGACGTTGCCGAGACCGAGATAGACAGACGCATTGGGTAGATTTAAACAAAAAAAATTAAAAGGATAAATGACACTTTTGGAAAAAAATTTAAATACTCCAATAGCAGGGCGCATGAAGGGAAAAAAACAGTGCGCATATGTTTGGACCGGATCGGGTTTTACTCCAACCCGAGCCAAGTCCAATAACACGTTTGGTTAGCCCAGTACCTGAATTATCATGCTAAGTTAAGCCTGATCAAGAGGGGCTTAAAAATGTACCTGACTTCTCTTCTTTTCGTTGTCGTCCTTTTCTGATTATTGGAATAAAATATAATGATCCATATTTAATATTTTATAAAAAATAAAAATAATAGAAAGGAAATGGAGAAAATGATGAAAATGAAATATTAAATATAAATTTTTAGATTTTGATCCAATGATTATTAAGGGAGAAACGGACAGCGACAAACTGAAAAAGAAAATTAGAGAAATCGGATTTCTTAAAAATACCAACACAGAGTTTGTTTAGCAAAACAAAACTCTGTCGGATCTCTGTACAGAGAATTATAATTTAAGTCATGTTAGATCTAAATATCAAATGATAATATAAGAAAGGAGGGAGCTCAAAAATAATGTCCTTAGTATCCACAACAGATGTTTTGTATAGTTTTTTTTATATTATAAAAGCTTCTATTACTGTTTAGAAAAAATACTGCCCATTGAACAGGAAATTGAAGAGAGAGAAACGCGCGTATGAGAACACAGTTGAGCTTGTTTGGAATAGCGGTTGAAAATTTTATAAGTGCTTATGAATTGTAATTCACGGAATACGAAGTAACTTTTACGGTCTACGAGGTGTTTTTACGGTCTGTGAGGTGCTTTCACGGTCTACGAGATAAATATGTGGAGGAGATTTGTCTCGATTTACGTAAATCGGGCTTATATAATAAGCCCGATTGATAAAAGTGATAACAAACAAGCACTAAGCACTTTGTTTACATATAATGTATGAAGTCATATGCATTATGATCTAAGGGGAGAGTGGCGGATAGAGATGTATATTGTGAAAGTTTGGAATAGTGATTATAATATTTAAAAGTATTTTTTAATTGTAATTTATGGTATACGAATGAAGTAAATATGTAAGAGGAGTTCTATCTCAACTTATATAAAAAAAATATTTATAAAATAAATTGCAGCTGATCCAAACTTCCCTATAATCCTCCTAAATAATGTGATTTTACTTGTTTCCTAATAAAAACGTTCTCACACACATAATATTTAAATCGCTCGTTTGGATTAGTTTATAGAATTTTCATAAGTACTTATAAATTGTAATTCACTGAATACGAAGTAATTTTTATGGTATATGAGGTAGCTTTTACGGTATACGAGGTGTTTTTACGATCTACGAGGTAATTATATAAAATAGATTTATCTCGATTTACATAAATCAAGCTTATATAATAAAGCTGATATAAATAAGCTCAACCAAACAAGCAAAAAGACTTAACGGGGTGTTTTTTGTTCTCTCTCTCTCTCCTCTTTTTTCCCATCCCAGAGATCCAACGTCCAAATGGCCACAAGCTTTTGTGCCACGTGGCGTTTTCCATTCCACGCTTCCGGGCTCCCTGCGCTTGATATCCTGCGACTCGAGCGTCTCTTTCCATGTTGTCGCAATCCGGCTTCTTCGGTTCGTATTTAATTTTTACATTTTCAAAAAATGCAGTTTAATAGAGGAGTGTTTTCATTTTTTTCAACTATGCGGGGTTTCCAGTTGTAAGACTTCAATTAAAATATCAATACTCACTGGCCAAAAATATATATATATATTATATATCATGTAATATAAAATCTATAGCAAAATACACGACTATGAATTTTTTACATTCTTATCCATGAAAAGGCGGCAACGGGCATCTGGCAACTGCGAGGCAAGTGACGGCGTCGTTAGGATTATTTAGCAGTCTTCCTACCTGCATAATTTTCATTTTTCTTGCCACAAATTAGTGATTAGTTATCACTTGTCTCTTACCAGTCCTCCCATAGAAGGCAGTGATTCAATTCACCCAGCCGAGAGGGACCAAAGACGAGAGATATCAAGGGGGGACAATGGCGGCTTCCGGGTTGAGAGTGGGCCGTTTTCCGTTATTGTTGCATCATCATCACTTGTCATCTTCAACCTCCAGGAAGCTTAACGTTCGCTCGAACTCCAAGTCAAAGGGGTTCACTCTATACTCTCGCTATGCACAAGCTCAGGATCTTTTCTCGTCTCGGCGTTTACAAGGTTGTTTTCTATTTGGATTCTGGGCGTGGGTCAGGTTACACCTCAGGAATTCTTCTGCTTATATACGAAAAGAAAACTCCTAATTGGGCTTCAAATTTATGAGATTTCACTATATATTGGCTGGTACCAGCTATTCGCTTTCAAAACTAAGTTACCCAAACCAACCCCCCCCCCCCAAAAAAAAAGATAGAGAGAGACTCTTTATTTGAATTATACTGTACAAGGTTTTGGTAGAGTTAGTTTTACCAAATTCTAATGTAATTGGTACTGCTGGAAAGTTTGGTCCTCGTCAGATCATCGAGCTGCACTGTGTTACTGGGCTAGACACTAAAGAACTTAATTCAGATCATCGAGCTGCACTGTATTTCTTGCCATTGTTGCGGCTTCGTTACCTTCTTACTTTTCCGTGGGATTCTATTGTATAGCCTAGGCTGACGTCTGTGAATTGTGTCTTTACCTCAGAGAGTATTGAAAACCTGCCGAAACTGGTGGAAGACATTGTCCAGACATCTATTAACACGGGTCCCCGTGGGATGGTTAGGCTGGCTCAAGGTGTTCAAGTATTTATTGGGGTCGGTCAAGAGTGGTTAGCCGATGTATCAAAGGTAATCCAATGTGTTTGTTTTGTGGGCATATCCTGCAACGTGTTCTGTTATTCTGTTTTCCCAAGAAATTTAGTGGCAATGATTATCTTGGGGTGCTTTTTACCATGCATCATTTGGCTTCCTGATAATGGATTTTCTTTCTTCAAGCTGTCCATTAATATATGTTTATAGAAGTCAAATGCAAATATCTGATGTTTTATCATTTAAGCTACTTTTTTTTACTATTAGTAATGCACTGTAGTAAGTAGTAGTAGTATGACTCATGCTTCTAATGGATTTTATACATGTCATCGTACCATTTCGAAGGAGGGGGATGTTTTGTTGAAACAAAAATTACTGGAAAGATATTTGTGGGCAGGAAAAAAAAAAGTCTGCATCTTCTGCGGTTTCCACTTGCACTGTAACCATACTTTATTTGTCTCCTAATATTCTTTTTTTTTAATATAAAAATGTAGACTGAACTGTTAATTTTCTGGCATCATTTGTAGTCAACAAATTCATCTACCGGGGTACCAACAGAACTGCAACTTGGTTTACTTTCCCCACCCTATTTGAGGAGATTGTTTGAACGTATGGGGGCAACCTACATCAAATTAGGTCAGGTATGGATTGATAACATCTCCCTCCCTGTGGATTCCCTGCCTGGGTTGTGTTCGTTTATGACCATTTGATCACAATGATTATGCATGCTATTCTAAAGTATAAACTATAAAGTGTAATGGATATTTATTATGGTGGATAAAGAATAATGCCAAAAGGCTTTTATAATGACTTGATATGTATATTCTCTCAGTTACCTATTTAGAAGTTCCACTTCTATGCCGGCCTTCATACTATGAGCTTTTATACTAATGGCTTTTGTTGGCTTCCATTTTGCAGTTCATAGCATCAGCTCCCACACTGTTTCCTCCTGAGTATGTACAGGAATTCCAGAATTGCTTTGACAGAACTCCTCCAGTTCCTTTTGAAGAGATCCAATCAATATTGCGTGAGGAACTGGGAAGACCAATAGATAGTGTTTACGATTATGTTGATCCAACACCCCTTGCTTCTGCCTCTATAGCACAGGTGTATAGCATGTATCCTATCTTTTTACCTTTCTAGATATTTTCATACTTATATTGCTGCTAATACAATTTTTGATAATAACAACTAGGTTCATGCTGCAAGGTTAAAGGGCTTCCGGGAGGATGTGGTTATAAAGGTCTTAAAACCAGGAATAGAGGACATATTAGTGGCAGATCTTAATTTTGTGTATGTGGTTGCTCGAATATTGGAATTCTTGAATCCTGAACTAAGCCGGACATCACTGGTATAACAACATGTGCAGTTGTCCTGAATTTTCTGCTGTTGCTATATATGTGCTTTTTTTTTTCTACTGTGTGTATTTATTTTTATAATTTGAAGTATTCTCTTAGACAACGCTGAAGTAAATTCGTAGACCTTTAATATTTTGCCTGTTTGTTGTTCCTGTTGCTTTCTTTGACTTCATTGTCTTTCTTTTAATGGAAGGGGACTTAAGTTATACTCTCTGCCTGAGTGCCTTCCTTTTTAACTCGCTATTGTTTTCTTCCATGCCAATACGGCTAGAACTTCCTGGTAATGCGTTCATCCTTTCAGTAGGTTGGTATTGTCAAAGACATACGTGAGTCTATGCTTGAAGAGGTTGACTTTTACAAGGAGGCTAAAAATATCGAAGCTTTCAGAAGATATTTGGAAGCCATGGCACTCACTGGCCAGGCAACAGCTCCGAAAGTATATCAATACTGCAGTACTCGGCGAGTTCTAACTATGCAGAGACTTTATGGAGTTCCACTGACTGACCTAGACTCCATAAGTTCACTTGTTTCAAATCCAGAAGCCAGCCTTATAACTGCCCTTAATGTTTGGTGAACTCCAAATCTCTATTTGCAATAAAAATATATAGTTCTCCCCATCTTATTCATCTCAAAATTTACATGTGGATCTTGTTACAAAATTGCATCTCTTGATAAATAATGTTTTAATAGGTTTGGAAGTTTGCTTGCATGTGAGTCCTTTCATGCAGATGTACATGCAGGCAATCTATGGCTTCTTCGTGATGGCCGTATTGGGTTTCTTGACTTTGGTATGCATTATCTCTTCTTTATGTGATTTATGGATGGTTATACTTCAGCTCTATCTTATAGGAGGGTTCATTTTCCATCTGTTAATTTAATAAATGTGTCAGTGTGTTCCATACATTCTATATGAAATTTTTAAGTGTTTCAAGTTTCTACACATCTTCTTTAATTTATGCTGTGATCATTGAACTGGCCATGGTTTAACTTCCAAAGTTCAGATCCTGGGAACATATGGGCCTCACTTTGGAAAAGCATGATTCAGAGATATTCATGAATTGTCTTAAAAAATAATGGTAGCAAAAAAGGACAAACATGAAATTATCATTTGTCAGTTAAATTATTTGAAATTTTGAGGTGAATATCAAGTGGAAGAAATTATCATTAGTCTTCTAAAGCAATATAGAGATGAGGGCTTTGGGTTGCCATGCAAGAGATGCCGGTCTGTGTCCAAAATTGTATTTTATTGTATGGAAAACAAGTACTTTTTTTTTCCAGCAAAAAACAAACACCTGGTGGTATTTATTACATGCAAATATTTATAGATAGAAGCTTGAATCGGTCTTTGCCGTTGTCTCTTTTTAAATGTTCTCATACTTTACTTATTTCAATATCAACTATTAAGAAAACTGGCTACATTGTGAGTGTTGATGGTTTTAAAGTGATGCTTCTTAAAAAAAAGGGAAAAAAAAAAGGTGTTTTGGTTATTGCTTCCATGCAATTCTCTTGGAAATGAACGAGGTAAACTTTTGTTTCAACTTACAGGAATTGTTGGGCGTATATCTCCCAAAACATGGGCTGCAATGGAAGTATATTTGGGATCCATTGCCATTGAAGATTATGACTCAATGGCGTCTTCCTTGATTGAAATGGGTGCTACAAACAAAGATATTAATGCTAGAGCCTTTGCCGGAGATTTGGAAAAAGTATTCTCAACAATTAAGGCAAGCACTGTAACTCACATATACTACTAGACGATGTTTGTTCCACAGGATGGTATTCATACACAAATACTCTGCCTACCTGGAAAATGCAAGCGTGATTAACTAAAACATATTTGTTTTTGCCCCGGTCTATAAATTTTGGTCTATTCCCTTTATTATTCTGATGCATATTTTAGCAAGTGTAGTGGCTATCGTTTTTCAATTTATTAGGAATTAATGGGAAACTAGTAGAGAAATATCAAAATTCTTTCTGCAGAATGCCCATCTATTAGTTGCGCTATGAAGTCAGAGATGTGTATGTCTGTGTGCAAGCATTCATGCATCCTTATACATAGAGATAAATTTTATGTTTGGTTATGATAAATTAGGTCTCACGAAGTGGGGTTAGTATAAATGGTATCCTTTGCATTATTGTTATTGTAGACAAAGGATGTCATTCAGAAAGGTCTTCTTCCTTCTCTTTTGGACATGAATTTACATCATTTAGACATTGACTATCAAAACCATGCAGATAACTTAGCCCAAACTTGGTTTAATTGTCATTGCTTACATTAATGCATGTGCAGGAATTGGACACTGAATTAGTTGTGGCAACTAGAAGTGGACCAAGTACAACTGCAACCGCTGTCTCTGCTAATATTGTAGTTGATGAGAGGCAGATGAATGCTCTCTTCCTTGACGTGGTAAGCTATTAGGTTTGAACCACTTCAGCTTTTAAGTTGGTATCAATAGGTCCAGAAGACTCCGACAGTTAATATGCATATGGTGGAATATTTTCCCCTTACTAAGCTCTGGAGTTACAATAAACTTGGAGGACAATTTTTCTCACTGCCCTGCCGATTTTATGCGACTTCTGAATTGTCAGTAAGCATGAGAAATTGCCAGATTAATGTAGGATGAACAACATTCCATCATTCCATAATTGAAAGCAAATTGTGCATAAATATGATCATTATCTAGTATCCATATGCATGGTGAACCATATCCAATGAGCAATGTCTTGTATTGGCAACTGGCAGTTTGATTATGTCTGATATTACTTTGTTTTCTACCTGGTTCTCAGGTTCAGGTAAGTGAATCGTATGGACTAAAGTTCCCTCGGGAATTTGCACTGCTCCTGAAGCAGCTCCTGTACTTTGATCGGTATACTCGGTTATTGGCTCCCAATTTGAATATGCTTCAGGATCAGAGGATTAGAATTGCCTCCAATGGAAGAAGCAGATATAGAGATCGTTTCGAATGAATTATTATACGGGAACCTGTATGTACCCAATATCAGGCGGAATGCTATTGTATATAAGCAAAATGTCTTGGTAGTTCACTACTTGATTGGAACACTTGAAAGATCTGGAAAATCAATACTAGCTTGATTGTTACTCATTGGATGATATCAACTTGGGTTACAAGTTGGAACTGCCCCCTTGCAAATGTTTTAATTAGAGAAAGGGCAAAAAAGAATGATATTAAACATTTTTTCTTTGCAAGTATCTACAGTTTATGTTGGGATTTCCACTTCGTATACCTAAAAAAATCATGGTTTCTTATTCTGGATATCTTGCTATAGTGCGAATGAAAGGAAACTTGTGTGGCAGCTTTTTGGCCGCAAAAAAACAGCAAATTATGATACAGATCCCATGTCAATGCTGCGACGCTTCCATAATTCTCAAAATTACAAGCAATAATTAATTTCACACTTTACATGGAGTTGCACGAGGCTGTGTGTTGCGGGATTGAGAATATCTTGATTTGCTTGCAAATAGTCCGATAGATGCACACTATCTTCTTGTAGATAATATATAACTGCACCTCAAATTATGTTAAGAAATTTGCCGTTCTCAATCCTTGCCGTTTTACTTCAGATTCACCAAAAACAAAAGAAATAGCGTTGACTCATGCTTTGCCCTTGAGGTCCCTGAGAATTGTGACTATTTAGCACCATTACCTGCACCATTGACCATGATTTTACAGTTACTTGACGATTTAGTTCCTCTTATCACTTGACTTAACGAGGTGTAACCCATCAATTGATGAAGCGGCGAACTTCTCGGTGGTGGGGGTGGGCGAGCATCCATTTGTGATGATACTTTCTTGAACATCAACACATTGGAAACAAGTCCAGCTGATCTACTTGTTCCGATAGGATTGTCAATTGAAGGTGATGAAACAATATTCTCTTTCTCTGTTATAGCCTCAGACATCCCTCCAGAGACATTGTGATCATATCCACAGCCATGCAGAGACCGAAAGGCTGACAGGGAAAAAGGATCTTCAGAGGAGCAACTTTTAGAAGCAGAAAGTCCATAATTATCTGAATATGAAAAAGGGACCGCTGGTGAAGAATTGTAACGGTTGGCATCAGGTTCTGAAGGCCGATTGCTTCCGTTAACCACCTTGCTTTGGTCATTAAGCTTGCCTGGCTCATATGATTTCATCAGTGAAAATTTGAGCACCTCTGAACATGAACCACATTTTAGCTTACGATATGCCCTTTTAAAAAGAAAATCAGCAGGCAGCTGCAGCAGCCTGAAGCAGTGATGACAAGTGACAAAAGGGGCCCCACCTGCCACTGGGCGGACATATCGGTTAGCCAAATTCTGTTTCTCCCTTGGATATTTCTTCGCCTCATAAGCCTGATGCCTCTGATAATCAGATTTTGTTTCACAGCTATATAATGAGGTTTTAGAGTTCATGGTCCACCGTGGATTCAAAGGATAAGAATAATGAGGGGAGCAACAATTGTAACCATGATGATACCTGCACGGTCCTTCATGCTGGCGGACATATGGAGGCAGCTCTGCTGGGCACTGCCATTCTTGGGGAAAGTGGTGAAAACAAGAAAGAGGGACATGGTTTGTACTGCTTGTTGCCTCGGCTGAACCAGGATTCAGTGAAAGTTTTTGCCTTTGAAGCCGGTTTATTCCATGATTGCATCTACCATCACACTTCAGGTAATCTAGAGCCTGATGAAATCTTTCCTCTTGAAGGTCATGGCTATGGCATGACAGTGTATGCTTTCCTTTATAAGTGCTTGAGGACAGTCTTCCATTTGTCTCTCCATTCACAGAGCTACTTCTGCTGAGTTGATCCTGCAATATGTATATCATTCGCAGCAATTTCATCTTCTCCTGATCAGGGTCCTCACTGGTGTCAGATGGAAGAAAGGTTGAGCTGCAGTATAGCTCATCAAGTAATTGATTTGGTGGGCACCCACTTTCATTGACAGATTGCAAACTACCATAATGCAAAGGCATTTTGGATGGAAACTCCTTTCTATCTACCAGTTTCATGACATGATGATTTTCACTGGGAAAATCTGATGAAAAATTCAAGCGTTGGTGTGCTTTAGAATCTCCATATGTCATGCTATCAACGAGGATTTTTGCCATTCTAGGCCTTTCATCAGAAACATCATCATAAACACTGTTGGTGTTGTCCAAAGGATTTAAATGCTGGTAACCAGGGATAAGCTCGTCCATCCCATCATAAGATGAGACACTGCCATCATAAGCATGAGAGCTTCTAGTGGTTGGGGAATTGGACAATTCACCGAGAGTACCACTAAACTCTGAACCCGGATTAATGACTTCTGTGGCATCAGATTTATCCATAGACCTTACACGTCCAAAGCTGATATTAATACTACTCTGTGATTGCTTCAACAGTTCAGTAGAAGATATTACACGATTATCTGATGTAGCGTGACCTTTACCAATCCAAGCAGTAATATGTGAAATGCTTGCTTTTTCAGAGGCTACGTTTGCAGTACTTTTGGAAGTACAGGCACTTTCAGTGGTGTTTGCTGTGGATTTTGCACCTCCTGGAATGTCACTTTTGAGATTTGGTTCATATGTTGCAGAATATAACTCCACTTCCGATCCCTTTAATACCAAGCTTTCATTATTTGACTCTTCTGGTCCAGCTAACTGCAAATTTGCATTATTGGCCTCGATCTCACTTGTAGTCAGCCCAGTTGAACAACATTTGTTGGATACCTCATGCCGATTGATTTTGATACCTGAATGTTCACTGGCATCCATCTCATTTTCCAGATCTTCATCTGATAAATTAGGGATTTCAAGCTGCTCTCCATTGCATTCCCCATGCTCACTTTGATCCCTTCCATCATTTTCAACTGAAGAACACTCTGTTGCTTTGGTCCCCAGATCATTCTCAGGACCATTTTGATTTTGGCGCTTTCCACAGTTACCATCCAATGAAAATTCTCCTGAGGAAGCAGCAGCAGCTGTTGTTGTCCTCTCAACATTTTCGAGAGAAAAAACTAGTTGCTCTTTCTTGCAAGATGTATCCTCAGAAACAAGACCCGATGAGTTTCTAGGAGCTTTTTCACTTTCATGAGAGCTTGACACTGAGTTCACATCCTCACTTTTCCTTCTTTTAGCTGTGTGTAGATCAGTAAGACGATTTTAATAGCAACTTCAAAACAAGTTGTATGTTAAATAAGTTTCCGAATTTCTTAAGTTGAATATTAAAAAAAAAATTATCGATTAGTGTACACAGAATCCAACCAAACAGATAAGACCATCAGTAACAAAGCAAAGGAAAAAAATCATATCAGAAAAATCAATTATGGTTTGAATAATTCTGCAAGATAATCAGACATTGTTCAAAGGTTATGATCAAACCAAACACGTTATCAAATAGTTGTCACCTTGGAGAGTTGTCCCACATCCACCACACTTGTAAACATCATAATGTGGAAGCTCTGGAAGAAGTAGCCTGCACTTAGGACACCTGACTAGTCGAAGTTTAGTTGCCAGTTCACCAGGCATCTTTCTTCAAATAAGTAATAAATTACGGTCCGAAGGTTGTCTTTTGAAATTTTGCACAAAAGTATATGTCAAGCTCACATACCAAATGCATCAACTGAACGACGTTCTTCGGTTGAACTTAATGAAAGATCTCCCAAATGTAACTGTCTGCATCAAACAGTAACAAGTTTAGCTTGGTTTCAAGTAAAGCATTCCTTAGCAAGAATCAACATAAGTGTCACAAACAGTTGAAGCTACAACACTAGGTAACACTACAATATCATGGAAAACAAGAACACGTAATTATCCTTTTCTTTTCCTTGTACAAAAAACGTAATTATCTTCGATTATACGTATGAGACATTTGAAATACCGCAGGGAAGAAAAGTGAACAAAGGCGAAAAAGATTCATTCAAAAGTAGAATAGAAGTTATCTGATCACAAGTACCTTAGCTTTCCGGTCAGATCAAATCATATTGTATAGCTCAACAACTGAGAAAATTGCAGTTTGTTTGTAATTAGGTTCTTGGGAAAGAAGCAAAATCTCAGAAATGGAACAAAAAGGAAGAAGAATGGGTTAATAATTATGGGGAGTGTATAGTGACTGAAAAAGGTGAGGGGGACTAAATAAAGGAAGCAGTGAGGAAAGACGAGGAGAGACAAAATGAGAGAAATCTTTTCTTTGCCGCAAAGATTTGAAGCAAAGAACGACAGAGGGACATAGAGACGTTGGAGAGAATCATCAACATCACCATCATGTTCTTCTTGTTCCTAGAATAATGATAGGGATAAAGGAGCTCAGCAAGAGAGAGCTGAACGCAGAAAAAGAGGTATTGTGGTGGTTCTCAGAGATGGTGTGAGTATTAAGTATTTGAGTACTCTCTTTCACTGTCGCGGGAGTTTTCTGCAGAGCGGAATGGATCGAGAGTCTTGAAGTCGACGCCGGTAACATTTAAAGCTCAAGAGCGCAACCGTTGATGAGGTGGCACCGCATGGGTCCCATCTATTAAATTCTTGATAAAACCTTCCTCATTTAATCCACCTAATTCCGATTTTTTTTTTCAAAAAAAATAAGTGGATAAATGTTTGACATTTTTTTTACCAAAAAATGTTTTGACATTTAAATTTGGGAAAATTCTAAAAAAATGTCAATTAAACTTCAAAATCCTGTTGATAAAGTAGGTAATAGGATTAACAAGAATGGTAATACAATTGACAAAACATTTTATTGTTAAATCACCTATTTGAAATTTTGAAGTTTAAATGATATTTGTTTAAAATTTTCCCTTTAAACTTCACCAACATCCTCATATTGTCATATATTCCTTTCGGTCTTATTTATAAGTAACTTTTTTCTTGATTACGTAAAACAAACCGGTAGTTAAAAGCAATAAGTGCGTCAAAATGCCATATTTTTTTCATATAAGCCCCTATTTATGAAAAGAGAGAGAGAATATATAGAAAGTATGAGAGATAATAAAATACATTCTCTTAATACTTTATTGACTTCATTCACTTAATGAGTTATTTTTCTCTCTTTCTAACTCCTGAATATAACTTTTAGTGTATATGATAATTAATTATAAATAATATGTATTTATAAGGGTAAAATAGAAAAAATGAACTTATATTTTCAAACACAAAGTAAAAGTTGCTTATAAAAAGGACCAGCCCTATGAGAGAGAAATTTACTTATAAATAGAACTGGAGGGAGTACATGTTATGTTGTACTGGTGTATTTCCACCACTATTTTTGTAAGAAATAAAATAAATAAATAGCAGCTAAATAAAAAGAAATACGCTTAAATAAGGATATTTTGGATTGCACTATAAAAGTTCGAATTTACCTATTTTTAAAACAATAAATTACATGTTGAGAAGCTCAAAAAAATTACATCGTCAAACTTTAAAATAAGGATATTTTTTCAAAAAAAAATGTAATTGATGCTCTACTGACTTGTTAAATACTCTACTACTTATTTTTTATAGAAAGTATTTTAAAATAATGATTGGAGGGAGTATATGATAGTAGTAGTGTAAAAACTCGTTAGCTATAAGGTATTGAAGCTAGTTTTAATGGTTTACTTAAAGGATACTCCAATCAAAGGAGTTGGTGGGAAACAGGATTATTTATTGAAAAGCAAAGAAAGAAAGAGAGAGAGTAAACTAACCTAGGTGGTGCCGATGATTAAGGAATCTTCATTGTGGGTTTCAGCGATGGACAGATTTTGATTTGCTATCAAAATCAGAGCCTGCTTCCCCCTTCTACGGTTCTACCATCTTAGGGCTAGGGCTGTTTGGAGAGGCGGTTGGGCTAAAAAGAACACAGTAGGAAGAAAAAAAAAAGGATAATGGAATAAAATGAGGAGTTTAGGTTTGTATTTTTTTAAATGGGCTTTAAGACTAAAAATTATTTAAAAAAATCATTAAGACTTACTTTTTCACAGTGTAAATGGACTCAGTGCTTGTTTGGGAAAGTTTTAACTTTTCTATAAACTCGATTCACATAAATTGAGATAAATTTTCTCTACATATTTATTTCGTATACCGTAAAACCTACTTCATATTCTGTGAATCAAGATTGAAAAGCACTTATGGAGCTTCCAACCGCTAACCCAAACGAGGTAAGATCTATCACCGTTAATCTAAACATAAATCACACTTACAATATGATTTTTATTCTATCTTAAGTTTGCAAAAATCAAATTTTTTTTAGTACATTGCAAAAGTCAAATTAAAAAAAAAATCACTTCTGACATCTCTAATTTAAATGAACCCTTAAAAGGCCCAAGCAATGAAATTACAATTTATTAAAAAAAATCTCAAGTAAAAAAACGGGAAAATGGGAACCCCATCAAATTTTGATTTAAAGCACTTCTTTTGTCAAATTAAAAGATGACCACAAGTTTAGGACTCATCTGCTACGCAAATATGAAGATGACGGTAACATGGCTTCTAATGTTTGTGTATCAGAGATGAAATTTTGCTTAAGTAAGTAGGTTTACGATTTCATGGCATAAAACCTTATTCTATGAGGTGTTTAATTTTGGAGTAGTTTTACTTAAGAATCGATATTAATATGAATATAAATTTTATGATGAGTTATATTATTCATAAATTATAAGTAATAGATCATGGTCATATCTAAGGGGCAATTGTTGTAGTAATATTTTGGACTCAATTCTGTCCGAAGAAAGTAATTTTCGTGAACAAACTTTGGCAAAATATTCTATAAAATGAAAGAGAGAAAAGACACGGGCATCTCATGTCCTGCTTTGTCAGTCAATCATCATAGCATTTGCCACCCACCCCGCCTTTAATTTCTGCCCCTCCTCCCTTTTTTTTCTGGGATTAAATAGCAAATAAACATATTGAATTTTCAATTTTGGATGTTGGGGATTATTACTGCTAATACCTTGCTGGTCCTAACGTATTATTTGAGCAAAATTGATCTGAAAGCTTGATCCGAATGCGTCTTCAATTAGTCTATGAATATCCAATGCCAAAACTGCAAGCTATATATATGGTTAATCACATACAGACATATACTTTGGGAAGAAGTTATTCAAGTATCCAAGAGATTCATTCAATTCGTTATCCCTAGGCCTTAACATCTCTTGAGATGATTATCCACTCAAAATCTTAAGAAAGATTATGCTAATAGTTATTACATAGCCTACGCTTTGTTTTGATTGCATGATTACAAAGTTAATCGTAAACAACTTCACACTGAAAGCTGAAACCCAAAGTTGATTAATGCATAAACTATTTTGGATTGTCCCTGTCACAACTTGAATTGAAACCATCTGTATCAATTTATACAAAACTTTCATAGGCATACCAAATATGATTCTAAACCCTGCTTCCACTCCACTCCCACTTCCTTCAAAATCACTTCTATTGCACCAAAGGGGACTACGCTATGGCAAGAAAATTATGCTGTGAAAAATGAACACAAACCCCCAAAACGACTGTCTGATCTACTTTTATAGGAAAGGAAACAAGACAACATTATATAATGTTGGTCTACAATTGACATGTAAAGCTTCAGCATCTACAACACGAATGATAATGAAGACACACAACTAAATGTGACTTAGGAAGAGGCTACAACAGCACGACGCTTGTGTCCAATAAATGCTTGAAGGAGTTCCTGATATCCACTCCTATAGTGGTCCAGTGAAAAGCAAAGTTGCCGTATTGCCTCCCTCTTCTCCTCCGCTCGGTCTGAGATCTCAGCGTTTTGCCCAGCCACCTTTTTCTCCAGCTCTTCCACCTTCAGTCTCAACTCATTCACTTGATTCAGTTTACTTTCGGATTCTGAACTCAATTCTACCTGTTGCTTTCGTAACTGGCTTAGCTCTCTTTCCTTATTTTCAATCTGATTATCTCGGAAGCTCACCTCCGCCTCAAATTTATGGATCGTGGCATTGGCCTCATCTTTTTCAGTCATGAGCATGTCATGCTTATGCTTATGCCCGTCGAATTCCTTATTCAAAGTTTCTATATCATATTTCTTCTGATCAAGTTCTTCCTTCAAACGAGTGACTTCACCTTCCAATAGCAGCTGCTCTGCAGCATGCAGCCCTTTCAGTTTCAACTTTGCAGCTTCACATTCCTCTAATTTATTTTCCAGAGTGTTGCTTCTTGACTCCAAGACCTTGAGACTATTGTCCATCTGCAGTTTTTCTTCTGACAAAGTTGCTATATCAGACAGTAGCTGATTTTTCTCTAAAGAGACCTGTTCCTGGGCATTAAGCATTTCAGCCTTCAGCTTTTGCATCTCAAGTTCATGTTTAGTTTCATTAGTTTTGTGCCATACAATCCTGTCTTCTAGCTCTTGAATTTGCTTTCTCCCTGAATCAAGCTGGGCTTCTAATGTGGCTATATTTTCTTGTGCCGCTTCAAGCCGACATTGCAAATCTTGAGTACCATCACATGACCTACTCAATAGTTCCTCTTGTAACCTTGTAGCCTCATCATTTGATGCTTTGAGCTGTTCTCTAGTAACCTCCAACTCCTGTATCAACTTTGCTATCTTGTTGGAACAGTCTGGAACATGGGTTTCCAAAGCAGCTGTTTGTTTTTGCAACTCTAATACCTGTCTTCTTTCATATTCAACGTCAGCCTCCCTCATGTTCAATTCATTCTGAACATGATAGAGCTGATCCTTGTGCTTCTCCATCTGACTCTTTAAATTGATAATCTCTTTTTCTGATATCTGAATTTTCAAGTTTGAAATTCTCAGCTCCTCTGCATTTTTAATAAATTTTTTAAGTAAATCTTCATAACTCATGTTCTCTATCGCCTGCAATATGTTATTTGTGTCATCTTCCTGGTCCACGTGATTCTGTTGTTCTAGACCATTAAATTCTTCTTTCAGCTTAGTCTCTTTGGGAAGTTCTATGTTGTCAGATTTCACAGGCAAGACAAGGTGATGGATTATGGATGAATTAAAAGATTCGGATTCTGAGGATAACGATGAGGATGGTGAGGAAGGGGATCCAGAGCCCTCCTTCTGAGAAATGACAGAGCTATTGCCTCCAGAGTTTAGAGATAAGTCTATATTGACTGGTTGAAGGCCAGGCGTGTGCAATCCCTGCTTTGGGTATGGAGTATAATATGGAGTCATCACCTGAGTCCCTTGGTCATGAACTGATTCAGAACTGTTAGAGCCTTCCATCTCAAAATATGATGGTTATGTCTTTGATAAGAACCTTGCACTAAAATAAAATTTGGAAAAGAGTGTAAGTTCAATAACCTTGGTCCTTCCAACAAATTAGACCTAAAAGAGTTGAGAATAACCAATTCCCAAATCCTAAAGGATTATAATGCCGACTATATCCTTTCTTAGAGTCTCAGAGACTTTGGTTATATATCTATAAGTAACAATATAAAATCCATAAAAAAGCAGCATTATCCATAAGCTATGAATAGAATAGCTCACGGCAAACTTTATGCAAAGTATGAGACCTAAAATTCATTTATTAGAACAAATGACTGGGAATCATATTAAAAATGATGACACGTTACAAAATTGCTCAATGAGTAGCTATTGCCTTATTTTCTTCCTGTTTTCTCCAGAGCAAAAGGCAAGAACAAATATAAATATAACCAAGCTTAAAACAACTAGTCAACGCTAATCTAGCTGTTTACTGAAAGTTTAAAATCTGAGACGCAACAAAACAGAGCAAACAACAAACACCTGGAAAATTGAAATTCTTGTGAGCAAAATCCTGTGCAACCCTAAAGTACTCCTTCAAAACGGGTAAAAACTATGTTCTGTAAACTTATCTCTCTATTCTAGGCCGTTTACATTTCTTAGTTAACTTGAGTGACCTTCGTCACAACCTTATATAATCTGATTGTGTACATTAATACTTATGATCACTAAATTTGACTTTATGCTATGTATCTTCATTTCACAAAAACAAATCACGCATATATGCATCGGCTTTTCCATTTGGCAGAAGCAAAGTTTGCGCAACAATTTAGTCTTGTTTGGGACAACGGCAGATTATTTTATATTTTATAAGTGCGATTCACATAAGTTGAGATAAAACTCATCTCACAAACTTATCTCACATTCCGTAAATTACGATTGAAAATCACTAATACCGGGTGCCTACCTTCTCTTGGCACGGCGCGTACGCCCCCTACATACTTTCACTTTATCTTCATCGCTCCATCTTAAACCATGTCAACATGGTTTATCATTGTGGCCTATTCATTAGGCTTTGTTATATGTTGGTTTAAAGTTGAAATGAGCGAAATTTCAACGACCCTTAAACGGCATACAATATCAGAGTAATTTATTAATCCTGGTTTTTAAATATAAGATAGTGGTAGACATTTTTTAATAAAAAGATTAAAAAAATTAAATAAGTTATTTAATTATATCATATATTATTTTAATTTATAAATTAAAAATAATAATTTAAAAAAATAATAAATATAAATATTTTAAAATAATTTAATTAAAAAAAATAAAAAAGTGACCACGACTATAATCAAACGAAATGATCATCATTAAGGGTTGACAAATTACGACTAAAATCCACCACCAGAGCGAAACAACAACAAGCAGTGTTGATCACATCATTCCCTACGATACAGCAACTGTGAAACAGGTCTACAGTTACTGTGTCTCAAAATACACAACCGAACCATGCAAGAAGGGTAAACTCACCGACATAGAAGTCTAAATAATGAAGAAAAGCTCGAAGTTGGAATTATAACAAGGAAAATTCACAAAAACAAAGTTATAGAGTGGATTGGAGAACCTGCACTAGCTATGAGCTTCAACCGCCGATGGCAAAGCAGATTCCGAGTATCAAATGAAGCTCGGAGATTGGGGCCCAAAAGAGGAATAAAAACTAAAAAGCATGATAATTTTCCCGGGGATGAACTAGAAAGGATTACAGGGAGGAGAGTGAAGCTGGAATTAAGCAAAAAGCGAAGTGGGGGCTTTAAAACAGATCCAAAAGGAAAAGGCTGAGTGACACAGAGACTTGCCCCCTCTCGTTTTGGGTTTGTCGTGAAGCCCGCGTTTTTTCCTCGAAATTACTTTATGTCCCCGAAATGCCCCTTTACTTTTTTCTTTATTTCCAATAAACCCGCCAATTGCCTTCTGAGTTCTGAGGACGGTACAGCCAGTTACACAGTGCTCGAGGTCTCCGCCTTGAAAATTCACTATTAGTATTACACTATTCCGTGTTTCCCATGCATAGTCAAGGTTGGCCTTTAATTATGGCCCTAAGAATCTTGGGTTTTAATGGTATATTTTTCAATTATAAGCTTTTGAAAATAAAAATTAAACTATCAAATTAAATAAATTTAAAAAATTAATAAATTGTGGTTTCAATTTTTAAACTTTATACTTGTTTGGCCAAAAGAAAATTGTTTTTATTTGGCCACAAACTATAAACTTGTTTAATTATAATTAAATTAAAAATTTTAGTAAATTAAACAATAGAAGCTTAAAAAGTGGACCTTCAATCAATTTTAGAAAGTATCAATAGAAGGTAAATTGCCTAAGATTAGTACGTGAAAGAAGTTTTATCTTATATTTACGTAAACATACTTTTTAAACGCTAACTCAATAGACACTTAAAACTAAGACTCTCCGTTTTCAACTTCTCACCTATTAACTATAATTCCAACTAGTCATTCAGTCAGCAACTCATATAAATTTTGGTTTTTCGTATTGATTGAGGCTGTTATCACGTAAAATTACTTAAACTTTATGCATATCTTCATAAACATCCCTCCAGTTTCAACATAAATCGTTTATTTAGTAATGTTTTGACTGTGATTTTCAATAAAAAAAAATAATACAATACTAATTATTTTTAATCATTTTACCGTTTCAAATACACATTATGGAAGGTGTCTAGTAATTGGGATCCAAGTACCATTAAATTTTCTATATAAAAAACGAATTCAACAGTCCAAGTTCGAATGGCCGTTTTGATCCAAAAAAAAAAGAATGGCAGTTGAATGTTTTGGAACATTTGAATTTTTTTTTTTTTTTTTTTTTGGTTATCCTTCTGCGACCTACGTGAAGGGCGAAGATGGGATTTTAAGGGCGTTCTCGTAATTCTAACATGACAAAAGAATTAAATTTAAGGAGGTGTGCCTAGGGCCGGCCCGGAGATATCATTCCCGCTAAAAAAATAAAATTGTGGCGGGAAAGTAAACACCCCGACTTCCCGAGCATCGAAGTCGCCATCGTTACTTCTTATCATCGCTGGCCTGGCGGGCCCCCTTCTATTTCATTTTCTTCCAGGAGTTGGTGAGTCTTTAGTTTGTCCGAAAAACACGACAAAATAAATTTTCAAATATAGTTGGGATCAGGGTCGTCTTTGACCGATTATGATTTAAAAGAACCGGTTTTTTTTATCTAGGATAAAAAAAATTACTGTTTTTTAAGGCTCTGTCTGAGAGTATGCGGGTCAGGATCAGCTCACAGGGTCATAAATCATTTTCATAAGATTTAACTACATGTCTCATGCAATAAAACAAATATAATTACTAATTTATAATCAAAGGTAAAAAAAATAGTATCTACAAATAACTCACATAAAGCATAGAAGACAATAAGCTAAACACTTTAGGCAACATGAGTATGACGAGGATCATTTTTATCTTCTTCGCTATTATCATCAATTTCAAGAAAATTTGATTGTGCTTCACTTTGAGTAATAAGCTCTGCTTGAGGGCTTTATTCAACAATGGACGAGCTTCGAGCTTCCACTTTTGACTTCGACACAGTGTGAGACGGACGAGGAGAAATAGTCAAACAAAGCTGGCACCATCACACCAAGTTGTGGCTTGCCGTTGACCGCTGAGTCTGTGAGATTAAGTATGTGAGAGTGTGAAACCAATTGAGTCTAATTTTGTCTAAAAGGAAGAGATTGAGAGTGAAATGTCGTGAGAAATTTGGCAATTTGAGGGTTAGGTTTTAGGGTAGAGGGGCACGGGCGGGGGCAAAGAAATTAAAAAAAAATAACGGGCATAAAGGGCCAAACCTTTTAAACCCTCAACTCTATAGGGCTGATCTTTTTAGGTCCAACTTTTTTTAAAGGCTCCAAATTTTAAGCCTGACCCTTAACTTAAAAGAGCTTAAACGGGCCAACCCGACAAGCTCAGCTCGATTTCCAAACTTTGAGGATTTTATCTTGTTATATAATCTCATCATAGATAATTTATATTATGATCCCTTGAAATAATGTGAACTTCAGCCTCAACATGCAATTCTTTTTTTTTTTTTTTTTTTGCAACACAACAAAGTTTTGTCGTTTTTTTTTTCCCTTTAAAAAAAGGTAGAATTGTTCCATATCCTCTGCATAAGGATAGAATTATATAAAATCTGTTTTTCAGAGGGTCAGCCAATAAGATATAAAATTTTGTAAAACAATAAGGTAACGTATATAGAGGTGAAAATATATAAGTCCCTTCAGCCTTAACATTTTTTGTTAGTATACAAATCTCTTATTCAACACCGTCGATATTAAATGCCAACATCTCTTTCAACAATGATATAATTTAATTCACCACATTAAGAAAGATTAGCCCTACCCATTGGACCTAACTTATTTCCTAAAATGGTTAGACTTGAGTTTGTTTACTTCAATGCCAGCCTTTTGTAATTAAGTGCTTGTTTGGAAACTTATTGGGAGCTAAAAAAATAAAAGCTCCTTTTGATATAAAAGCATGATAGACAAATTTTGGATTGTTTGGCAACGCTTTTGTGCAGATGGGCTTAATAGAAAAAAGCTCCTTCTGATTTGAAGCAAAAAATTATAGTTTCTGAAGTGTTTCTACGGTGGTGGGTGACTGTGACCAGAGCATTTTATTATATTAATCACACACACATTAGGCTCTAAATTTTTCCTTTTGTCTAATTTATAATTCCTTAAATTTCTAAGATTTCATAATTTAGATTATCTTTAGCGTATTACCAATTTTCAGGTTCCAATAATAAAGTTATTAACTTTTTTTAAAATTGATACTAACTCATTTCTAATTTTATAAATTAATCCTTATTCGAATATCCACATTTTTCATTTAAATTAGTTTTTCAAATAATAATCCAAACAGGTTTAAAGTTAGAAAAAAATCATTTTTACCACCATCAATCAAAATACAAATCACATTTATAATTTTATTTATCTTGTCTGACTTTTTTAAAAATCATATTAAAAGAAAAATCATTTTTGTTACCATTAACCCAAACAGACTCATCTAACCTGGAGCTTGCCGGTTTAACAACTTGTATACATGAACTGATGAATATGAAGGATGATTGACTATGTATTTGTACAGAGTAACCACTAAAGGATGCGTTGAATTGGGGTGATGGAATAACTGTGTTAAGCACTTGATGGGACAATCAAACATGGCCTTCGCTGACTCTTGCATCTAAAATGTACAGTCTTAGTATTTCATACGCACCTTCCCAATATTTCCACAGCAATGACATTACAGCCACAAGAATAGCTGAACATTATTGTGTGTACTTTTGAATGTAGATTAATAATATGTTTGGATAATATTCATAAATGTCTATGGATCGTGATTTACATAATATAAGGTAGTTTTTGTAGTTTATGAGATAATTTTTACGGTCTACGAGGTAAATATGTAGAGAAAGTTTATCTCAATTACATAAATCAGGCTTATGCAATCGTAAAAACTAATAGAAAACTCCATCACTTAAACGTCATTCAGGTTAGTGTTTTTTTTTGTTATTTAGTTTTGGTCCAAGAAAATAAAAATGTTGTGCCACCAAAAACCATGCTTTTGGATTTGCAGCAAGCAACAAGGGTGATTGGAAAATGGAATATTAAACAAGTGAAAAAATGATAGGGTGGGTGTGGAAGTGGAAGATCAATTCCTACCAGCAAGCAAATCTTGTTTCACTTTTTGGATTTCAATTTGAACACTTGAAATATCATTCAGATAATGGAATCTTCTTCTCCACCCAGCTTCAAGCGTCAAATGGGCATAATAAGAATGGCCATTTGAGTGCCTACTGTTTTGAGTGCTCAGGTTGGACACCACCGCATGTAATGTGAAATTGGTTTGTTGGGGAAAGGAGAGGAGGGAGGGGGAAAAAACGGGAGGAATGAGACAAAAGGAGATGAGAGAGAAAATATTAAGAGGGAAAATGAACTTTTATTCATTCAATCAATCAAAGCTAGTTTTAATTGAGAACCCTAACTCTATTTATAGAGCTTAAGAAATAATAAAATAAAAATTTAAAATTCAAATATAAATCCTAAATAATATAATAGGATATTCAATATCCTATTTTATTGATATAATGCAAATTTTAAAATAATAAATCTAATAAATCATAATTTAATAGATAAATATTCTTATTTATGAAAAATATATATTTGCTTGTTGAGTTCTATAAGCCACAGCACCAACACGCTCTCATTTCTTCCTTCCTTCCCAAATCTGACCGTCAAGGTGAATCTCTCTGCTCTCTGACTCATGAGTCGCACTTGCATTAGGCTTTTTGATCTCGTCTCTGTCTCACTATAATGCTTGTTAAAATCAAGCTTTCTTTGACTGATTGTAAAAATATGTAAATGAAAGAAGGTTATGGAGCCTGTGCATTATTTTTTTTCCGAAAACATAGATAAGGTTCAGAACTTAAAGTTCCATTTTTAGCTATTGCACAACAATTTTGTGTCATCCAAGTTTGGAAGTTCGGATCTAGTTTAGGAAGTAATGTATTGCTTTTATATTTTTCACTTGACAATATGCATCTGGGAATTGTGCTTCCTACCTAAGACTTGTCTTTCTTTCTTTCCTTCTTTTTTCTATCAGACTTTATGAGTCTTTTTTCGATATAGAGTTGTGATGTTGGAAAACTGGAAAACCAAAATTAGCAGTAGCAATGAGGAGATGAAGGATGATGAATATAGTGATGAATAAAGTAGAAAAGGTCATTTTGTTGACGATGATAAAAAACAGAGTATTTTGATGATGGGGATGAAATTAAATTTTTTGGGTTTATTAATAAGGTGAGAATAGGAGTAAAATTTGGAAGGTGATGTGTGAAATTGATCGTATTGATCAAAAGAAACGTTACAGATAACGTTGATGGTAATTTGGTGAGTTAGTTTTAGCTTCTTTTGAGATTTTTATGAATGTAGTGAGAATTTATGATCGTTACGTTACTTTTTTCAATCCCATAATTATTGTTGCGCTTCTGTCACCTAGAATTCTTAAAACCTGGGTTGCAATATCATGTCTACAAATTAGGCCAATACTTTTGATTTCTGATTTTTGGCAATTCTTTAGAGTGTCTTACGCATTTTCCTCTATGGCGCTGGAAATACTATATTATTGTGTTCTTAAAATTCATGTTAAACAATATATTGATATGTTGTTGGGTTGCTTTTGTTTGAACGTGAGGAGTGGATTGGAAGGGAAGAGAGTAGAGAGTGAAGGTTTTGATGTGTTATTTTGGTATGAAGAGTTATTGTTTTGGACGCCCATATGTTCTTTGTTTAATCATGTCACATACTTTTTATAATTGTACACATGTTGCTGAATTTCATAACCAAACACTATACTCTCTCAATTATATAATTTCGTTCACTTTGTATCCCTAATTCTGTTGTCTTTCTCGTAAAGTCTCAAAGCACTGAAACTCGTTGAACCATGTTTGGATTGTTAGTAATAAACTTATGTTAATTTATTGTTTGAATTGTTTTTGTGTACTGGTGATTTGTTGACATAGAAATATGAATAAGGAAAAAGGTAAAGCATAATGGGATGTAAGTTTCATTGTGCTTTTCATTGACCTTTGCATTAAGCAAATATACAAGAAAGAACGTCTAGGATCTGCATTCACCAAGGATGGGTGGAAGAACATTTTGTCTGCATTTAATAAAAAAAACAGGAAATTCGTATGACAAGAAACAACTAAAAAATCGGTTAGATAGCTTGAAGAAATAATAGAGGGCGTGAAACATGTTGTTCTCAAAAGAGACTGATATATCTTTTGACTCGGCAAAGAATGTGGTGATTGCAGAAGATAAGTGGTGGGAGAGGACAATAAAGATAAAAAATTATTGTTGCTGCTGCTGCTGTTGTTATTATTATTATTATTATATGTGATATCATCATTATTACTATTATTAGTGTTATTATTATCTGTGATATCATCATTATTACTATTATTAGTGTTGTTATTATTTGTGATATCATCATCATCATCATTTTAGATAAGTCGTTAATTTTTGTACCTTGTATGCATTCAGGAGAATTCGAACTACGCAAAGTATAGATATAAAGGCCTCATGTTTGCCAAAGAATCAGACATCTTATTTAAAGATGTACTGGCATCGGGAGAAAAAATGTTCACACCGTTTTCTACACATCATATGGCACTGGGTGATGACAAAGACAATGTCCACCGACCTACAATGAAACTATAAGAATGTTCAGGATATAGTGAGGAAGATCTTCTAGGTTTTCGTACTAGAGGTATTGTGGGAGTGTCAACTGATTTGGAAGGAATACTTTGACAACAAGTACTCCACCAGTTGCACCTAGAGCTTCAGGAAGTAGTGGGAAGCGAAAGAGGGTTAAAGGGTCAGAGAAAGCAAAAAAGAAAAAAAGAAAAAAAGGCCAATGTCTCGGGTAATAGCAGATGCGGTCAGTAAGATAGCTGTGGCATCTTAGGATAGAGCATATACCCTAAAAAAGATCTCTACAAATGATGCACAAGTGGTCAACGCATAGCTGAATTACTGATCATTTCTGAAGTTGCTGATGATAAAGACTTTTCTTTCAGATGTTGTAACATAATGATGCATCATATTGCTAGCGACATGTTTCTTGGAATGAAAGGAAATAAACCTACCTTGCTAAAGTGGTTGCGGCACCATACTTATAACAGCCCGCATCTTCAAATTGCCCCAATCACTGAGCACCTTTTTATGTCACTTTTGAAAATGTGTAATTATAATGACATACCTGACGTTTTGTATGTTATGGTAGTACTTACTTTTGTTAAACAACTTATGCCAATTGTGAATGTTACCAACTTATGCTATATGATGTGAAATTACTTGCATATTTTATCAATTGAGTTTGGTTTCATACAAACTTGGCAATCACACAAGTTACATCATCTATGGCAAGTTTGAGGGGTGAGAATATTTTGGAGGGAATAGAAGAAGTATGATCGTCTCGTGTAGATATAAGGTCTCAACTCATATCACTTATGGATCAAGAGATGACAGAGTATGAACATGTGGGTGCCTTGATAGCTCAATATCTTGTGCCTTATGTTTGCAAAGAGCCACACAAAACTAATAAGAAAACAGGTGCAAAGTGAGTGCAAGAGGTATTTGAAGGCCATGATAGAGTTTGCCCTAAAAATTTCTAAGTAGAAAAACATATCTTCGTTCTCTTGTGCTTCAAATTGGTAAAACATGGGTTATGGAGGACTAAGTACATTGGAATTGATCAAATGGTTGCCATGTTCTTATATACACTTGGACATGTATAAGGAAATAGAATCTTACAAGAATGATTTCAAAATTTAGGGGAAACTGTCAGTAAGATCTTCTATATGGTTTTAGATGCTTGTGTGAAGCTATTGACAGAAATTATCAAACCGCTTGATCCCAAGTTTCGTTAATGTCACCAAAAATTTGCAACGATCGGTGATATTACCCATATTTCAGGGATGCAATAGGAGCAATTGATGGAACTCACATAAGGTGTGTGGTCAGTCAGTCTGAGCAAGACAAAAATATCGAAAGAAAGGGGTATTCAACACAAAATATCATGGTTATATGTGATTGAGACATGCGCTTCACTTTTGTGTTGGCAGGGTGGGAGGGAACAACACATGATGCTCATATCTTCCAAACTGTTATCCCTACTCCATCTATAAACTTTCCCTATCCACCTCAAGGTATCTCTTCAACACCTGCACCTACATTGTGTGTTTGTTTTTTTTCTCACATTTGCTATAAATTTACAGTGTTAAAAAATTGTGTGTTTATCAGGAAAATATTATTTGATCGATACTGACTACTCAACACCAGTCGAATATCTTGGTTCGTATAGACATGAGCGTTATCACCTTCCAGACTTCAGGTGTCAATAGGGATTTGCAAATCTGAATGAGATGTTCAATTATTATTATTAAAGCTTGAGAACCACTATAGAAAGGAAGTTTAGAGTATGAAATAATAAGTTTTAACTCTTTGGGGAAATAAAGTCATATAGCTTTGAAACACAAGTCCATATAGTTTGTGCAACAATGGTTATACATAATCTTATTCAGAGAAATTTCCAAACATATATGGATTTTCAAGAAGCTAAACGATGAAATATACATGGTAAAGATAATAATGATCCAATTAATATATCATCCACATAAACTATTTGTAGATTATCTTCAACACCAATGAATTGTGTTTGTGACACAATTAGAGACTAACTTGTTAGGGATAGATGATTTAATAATAATCGACTTCATGTATGTATTATAATTTAACTATAAATTTATCCATTTTTAATGAAGCACTTTAGTGCATTTTTTTTCCAATAATAATTGAATTTTTTTAATCAATTTTTGTAATATTTTTTCACTTCAATTATCACAATATATACAAATAATATATATATATATATTATTGAATAAGATTCATACCCTTTTAAGTCATTTTCTATTTAAACGAGCTTTTTAAACGCTAATCAAAACATGTTCAAGGTTAGAAAAAAAGCCATTTTTGTTACCGCCAATCCAAACACAAATCATATTTATAATCTGACTTTTCCAAAAGTGAGATTGGAAAAAAAACTATTTATCCACTGCTAATCCAAACATGCACTTAATTAACCAATTAATTACTAATGTTTTTGTTTCAAAAAATATGGAGAGATTTTTCCCGCCAATGATGATGATTTTATTTAATGCATAATAATGATAATTAGATAGATAAGAGAAACGTTGGAGAGCATGGGAAATATGCCAAGAAAAAAAGAAAATATTTTTTATGAATATTGTAAATATCAATGTTAAAATCTAAAAAAATGAGATTGCGTTTGTTAAGTTTATTTTTTGGTGAATAAGAGTTTATTTATTTATTTTTACTAAAACATTAATTAAGGTTTAAAAAAGTAATTAGGTGAATCAATAATGAAGCACAAATCATTGCAAGACTTAGTTATAAATATTTTATTTGTCATTTTTAGTTTCTAAAGACACATACATGTATGTATGCGTATTATATTCTATTTTAACTATTTGATATATGTATTATATCCTATTAGAAATATTTGTTTTTATATTTATATAATTATATAAGTATATAATATTATTTCTTATTTAATTATTGTATCACCGGTTTATCCGAACGGCTCAACCCGTTTTGACCGTTTGAACCATGATCTATTGACATTTTCAATTCAACATCCAACCCGACTTTTAAAATATTAAGTTAATTTAGTAAATCATTGTCTAGATTGGCAGTTCATTATTATCATTTTCTCATTATAAAAAAGTCAAGAATAGTCATAAATCAATATCATATACACGTACCATTTCCTGTCCCCAATATAAAAGTCGACTGCGAGTTAAATTTGTGCATCTTGGTGTCATCAGCTCTCTCCCCCTCTACTCCTCTAGTGAAGTCCCGCACCTCATAAGGATGGGAACAAATGATATCTTATAAAAGGTTTGTATGCCCACATCTTAACTTGTTCTAAAACTATGAGGGATGATAAGCCACAAAAATGAACAATTTTGAGAGCACCCACTTTGCGGTTTAATTCTTCGTTAAAGTGGATCTAAATAAGGCAGGGTCCCACGCACCTATATAAAATCTGATGAATAATATAATACTATTTTCAATTTGCGAAGAATAAGATTTCTAATAGATCTTATAATTTTTTCGAAGTTCGTTAATGAAGTACCGTCAGCTGAAAAAAAAAATAGATCTTATAATTTATATTTGATATTGATTATTTTAACTGAGTAAAAATGATGCTCAAAACTTATAATAAAAAGCCATAAACCCATTAATAACGGTAATAGAAAGGGCACGTTTTTTAAATATCCGACTTTTATCAATAACTTTAAATAAATGCATGCATGTTTGGATTGTTTGGATTATCTTTTATAGATGTTTGGATTGTTTTTTATAGAGGTTATAAGCGACGTAAATTAAAATAAAACTTCTCTCATATATTTAATTCATATACCGTGAATCATAATTAAAAAACTATTTCCAATAGACGAATATTTCAACCAAGATATTTTGATTAATTGACTTTTGCTTTTGGGGCTTATATATAATGGCGAACAAGGTGATGTTGAAAGCCACATGATTGTGAGGGCATATATCTCCGGCCCATTCACATGGCCAGGTAACCTTCTTATTCTTCTCTCTTTTTCTGTCTCTACTACTTCTCCTTGGCTCTCCTGTAAGGTGATTAGATTAGATTTCTCACAATTACTCAAACATGAACCTCCCTTTTAGCTCTTAATTCATTTTTTCCTGTTAAAGCAAAAGGGCTCATAACTTTCTCCATGTATGAATAAACATTATTCATGGACATTCGGAAACTTTCTTCATGGAATCCCTCAGCATAGAAAGAGGGAACCAGAGTTCTCTTCTGCATATTTTGTGTATTGACCAATAAGATCACCCATTATATATTATATATTGACACTAAAGCCGTAACTATCCAGGATAGGATAGTTTTCTTTGGTTTTGATTTGTCAATTCTTTATTCCTAATTCCTGTTACTGTATCTGTATTAGCTTACTTGGTCATCCACACGGCATTGTAGGCCGGACATGGAAGTTAAAGGCCGCAATCAATTAATAAAATAGAATCCAAATAATCAATAAATTACGAAGAAAATGAAGATATTGTCGGCCAGCATGATATTATTTAGTGTCACCTTCCCGACCAGTTTCATTTTCATATCCAGTTAATTGTTGGGCAACAAAAGAAAAACAGAAAGTCTTGCCTTGTTGTTCAAGAACAACACTCCATTTCCAAAGCCATATCTTCTCACCGCACGAATGTCAAATTATATATGAGCACATATTGTGATTTGCTTATGAGTGTTCCATACGAAATGCTATAGAAGTAAAAAAGCAATATGGAGCCTTCTGAACCACTTCATAAAAGTCCAATCCTCCACCGATCAGTGCATCATACGCTAGTGATATGCCAGGCTTAGTTATCATCCATAGATGTCTACTTTGAATTTTTTTTATATTTTCAAAGATATAGAAATGGAAATGACCTCATCCCCAATAAAGACATCATCAACTAATGAATATTCCTATTAAAATGATTAACAAAGAGAGTAAAAAGGCTACCATCATGACCCCACCCCTATATATGCCACGCACAAGCTTAGCCCACCATCAAAACAAAAGAGATAAAGTATTTGTTGAAGGCAGATAAAGTCATGGCTGTAAGAGATGATGGGGCTGACCTGAGAGGAACTATCCCCTTGAAGCAGCACTTTGTGCTGGTACATGGCATAGGAGGAGGAAGCTGGTGCTGGTACAAAATCCGGTGCCTAATGGAAAACTCCGGCTACAAGGTTTCATGTGTAGACCTCAAAAGTTCTGGGATTGATCGATCCGATGCTGATTCTGTTCTCTCTTTTGATGATTACAACAAACCTCTTATGGATTTCATGTCTGCTCTGGCTGAAAATGAACAGGTTTTCCCTTGTCTCCCATATCCCACCTCTCTATCTGTCTCTTTCTTCATGTTAAAAATGAGAATAAACATGCAAGACAAAATACTTCAGTGTAATCTTTAGGTGCTTGCTATCAGGTTCTCCAATAAAAACATGAAAAGTCGAGTTTCATCGAGAATTTGATCACAAATACGAAGGAACTTTATCTAAATCTCATCCATATGAAAACTATAGAGGCTAAGTTTCGCTTTTGACACCATATTGGTGATGCCCTACAGGTGATACTTGTAGGACATAGCGCAGGAGGGTTGAGTATTACACAAGCCAGTCACAAGTTTCCAAAGAAGATCCGTTTGGCAGTCTATGTTGCAGCAACCATGCTCAAGTTGGGATTCAGGACAGATGAAGATCTCAAAGACGTGAGTAATTTTCATTAAATCCGTTGTGCACTTTGGCTTCAACTTTGATTGTCTCCTCCTTATAAATTATTTTATTGAATTGAATTCAATATGTCATGCACGGCTTCATTTTAGGCTTAACAAAAATAAATATTTGCACACAGGGTGAGTGGGTGATAGAATTGGCAAGTTTATAGTGAGTGACCATAAACTTGGGGGTAACTTGCGAGTGTATAAATTCAAGGAATCCAGCAAGGATGAGTTGATAGCTTGTTACAATAATTGGTTTCTCACTGTCTTCACCGACAAATTGGTTCGTGAAATTCTAAGGCTCGCCACCATTATGCATTCGCCTACTCTCTCACATTTTTTGTGAGAATAGTTCGATACACAAATAAATTAGCAGCTGTTAAGCAATGGAGGAAATTTGAGCACAAAAGGAAAAATTTAAGAAAACAGAGAGAAACAACAGGGATGTCTCTTTTCTCTGTTTTTCCGACAATTCTTATTTTTTAGCTGTCCACTTAGTTTGGTTGCATTAAGGTTTATTTTTTCCTACCTTCTTATCGTTGAGGTGAAGTATCCCCCCCCCCCCAAAAAAAAAAAAAAAAAAACAACACACACCCACCTGATCACCCAAACAGAGAAAAACAAGTGCAAAACTTTCCAACCCGTTTTCCTAAGGGGCTGGAACGTGTACGCGCAAATCCACTTCACCTCACTCATAATCATAATGACCTCTTTCAATTTATTAAATTTCCCTCCGAAGCATTCCTATCAATAAGTTTATGCCACTGAACCCCACAGGACCACAACACATCAATCTTCGTATATTAATCATGACAAACATCTTCCATATCCATATTGTCTCGTTTGGATACAAGAGTGTCAAATCTCTTGCCTTTTCCCTTCCTTTTAACTTGAACGGGTGTCATCCGACAGCCCTGTTCCATAATTTTACCTTTACTCTGTCATTATTAGGTAATAGTAAGTTATAGCTCTGTCCAATCATTAATGTTATCTCCAATGATTGAACAAGAACGACTAATTAGTCAACCTAATGGCTTGCTTTCTATGTTAGGCGTGTTGCTAACCTTTTTGTGCCTTAATTATAATGAAAAAGAGTTTGTGATCTGTGTGAAACAGGGGGTGCCAGACTTATCTGAGTTTGGGGATGTGTACGAGTTTGGATTTGGACAGGGACAGGATAAGCCTCCAACCAGCGCTTTGGTCAAGAAAGAATTTCAACGCAAAATCATCTACCCTTTGAGCCCTTATGAGGTATAGTAATAGTTCTCCCTGGAAAAGGTCGAAGGAAAAAAGTGGGGATTAAGAAATGCATGCCAACTCCATAAAACTGGCGGTAGGGACAACTATCACCCACATGACAAATGCCTCAATTTCAACCTTTGCTTTTTGGTCACAAGTAGGACCATTTTTAGCCAAGCCAACTATATGTTGGTCTAGGTAAAAAGAAGAGGAGGCTGCATTTTATGATTGAAAAAGAAAAGCCAACAAAAAGCTAGGAGAACAAGTGGGCTAGGTTTCAAATTTTTTTAATGCACAGTGATTAATTTTAAATTATTAGTTTTCCAACGAAAGGAATAAAGAAAAGGCAGAATTTCACCGAAAAAGCAAGCAAGGGTAGCAATCAATCCAGGAAGTCGTAGTAATTTAGTAATTTACAGAAGCGGAAAAGCTAGAAGAACAAGAGGGTATGATAGGGATGAACATGAAAATCTGAAAAAGCGAGTAAGTAGGGAGATAGATCTGATCTAACCAGTGCAGAGAAATGTTGGTTGTGGCGCAGGATTCGACGTTAGCGGCGATGCTATTGAGACCAGGGCCAGTTCAGGCATTGACGAGCGCGAGATTCAAAGAGGAGGAGGAGGGTGAAGTGGAGAAGGTACCGCGAGTGTTCATAAAGACAAAGCAAGACAAGGTAGTGAAGCCAGAGCAACAGGAGGCCATGATCAAGAAGTGGCCACCGTCTGCGGTCAACGAACTGGACACTGACCATAGCCCCTTTTTCTCGGCTCCTTTTCTCCTCTTTGGCATCCTGGTTAAAGCTGCAGCGTTTGACGGAGCATGCTGAATTTTGCTAAAAAATTCTTCTTTTCAGTATATTTATTTTGTATCTAGTTTTCTTATGAACGTTTTTTATTAAGCATTTTGTTATGTACGTCTAATAAAATTTTAATACCATTTTCGGAGTTACATTAATGTCATTAGTGCAAATCGGCATTCATTACTCACCAAACCAATAAAAGATATACACACTATTTGTAAGATTATGAATAAGATATTACTACTTGAAAGCAAGTGAAAACTCCCTGGTTGAGGGGTTCTCCCTGGGGATGGAGATTATCTCCCAGCTAAATTACGGGGTTGTTTGATGAACCCAAGAGAGCCTGAGATAGGAGTGTCCGGAATTTAATACTGAGGAGTGATTCGTCTCACACCATTCACCTCATCCTTAATGAAGTATCCAAACCTCGTGCAAATTGGTGAGTGTTTTAGAAATTAGGAGTATGATTCAACGAAGATGGCAAATCGAGTTTTAAGTTACGAGAAAGGGCGATAATTTAAGATAGGTTATCTTGCGAAAAGGGCACTGAATGAAGAAGCCACTAGTATGCAAATATTGAGTCCGAACGGTTGATGGAAATGCTGGTTGCTAACTGCCTACTTAATTTGTAATTTGTTTTGTTTTTGTTTCCGATGTATATAAAAAATATTAAGACGTTACTTAACTTTATAATTTATAACTTATTCCACCTCAAACTGTCCTGTGTAGTGTTCTCAACTCTTTTGAAGGATACAATTAAGGGAGATTTATTTTTATTTTACTTTACGTAACGCAAAAGATATACAATTGCGTACGTTGAGTTCCCTTTTGGTTTGGGTTATTGCCATAGCAGTGACCCCAACTCCATCCAAACACAGCCAAATTTCGAGTATTATTTTTCAAATATATTTGAAGGGTTGATCGGCTTCTCCGACTCAATAAATAACAATGGGTCCATGTCTGCGAATCAGAACACGTTACGTAAATCGCGTAACGGCTAATCATCCCATCGTACAAGTTATTCTGGACTGGCGCGCACCACATATCCCGCGAAAAGCAACCGTTATTTTATTTTTTATTTTTTGAAAAAAAATATTCTCCTATATAAAGGCCGCACGTAACCGTTTTGATTTCCAGATGCCCCCGACCTTCCTCCCTCTCGCCTTTCCTGCATTCTCCTCAACGTGAGTAATTCACCCCATTTTCAATGATTTCTTTCATTTTTCCTTTTTCTGCTTCTGGGTCAAATCGTTTCTATTCCGCGTTTGATTTCTTTTGTTTATCTTTTGGGATCTGAGCCCGCCTGTCTTGTATTATATATTCATCATTCAGACTCGTATGTAATTAATTCGTGTTGGAATGAATAACTATATATACGGGACGTGTTCTTTGTTAAATATTTTGCTTGACTTTGGTCCCCCCAAAAAAAAAAAGCTTTCGCTTGACCATCTTATGCTTGTTTATTATCTATGATCTTCAGGTGCTCGATTATGATTGCTAGTGTTTGTTAACATAGGATGGCCTTTCATGAGAAAACATCCTATCTATTTGTATTCCCCCACTCTTTTAGTATTTTTCATTTTTCTTCAGCTTGGATTTACATTCATTGGGTATATCCGAATGTCATACAGACTGGAAATAACGACTCCCTTGTCTTGAATCACAGCACTGGAAAGCTGATCTTGATGTATTCAACAAGCACTGCTACATCCACCGTTTCCTTTAAACAGGGAAACAAAAACAAGTTCTTTTTTCTGGATTGTGGTTTACTTGCTACCAAGTGTTCAAGGAGCCCCTGAAGTATAAGCCAACTTTCAATCTTTCAAGGGCAATACTAGTTTTCCATCTCTTCCACCTGTGTTCTTCAATCTTCTGGACTGTGGGTTTTAACAGCCATTTATTCAGCTGTCCTAATCTCATTAAAGAATCATGGTTTCCTCGCAATTATCTGCCTTTAATGAGACTTGTTTGCAGAAGCCTTTCCTGAAGCAATTGCTTATTCCAAGTGAATCAACTAATGTTTTGCCTTATGGTTATGACGAGGTCGATTTTTCTGATGTCTTTGGTATGTCAAAAGAACTCGATAGTGAGAAAGCTAGAAACTTGGTGGATGCACCAAATCCAGATGAAAAAATACACAACAAACCTACTGTCATTCACAGCCGACCCCATTCCTTTGTGGCGCCCACATCCTGTATTAGTCAATCCTTGAGCCTTACCAAAATCAGCTTACTTGATGAGAAGGAGGATGCTCTGGAACTGGCGGAGGAGGCCTGTAAAGAAACACACAAAGTATTTAAGGAAGAGAACCATAGCAAACAATTTAATGATACCAATTTGAAACATAGAAGTGTTGGACTTGAAGATTTTAAAGTCCTGAAAGTTGTTGGGCAAGGTGCATTTGGGAAGGTGTACCAGGTGAGGAGGGGAGGGACATCTGATATTTATGCAATGAAGGTAATGCGGAAGGACAAGATCATGCAGAAAAATCACGCTGAATATGTGATATCTGAGAGGGACATATTAACAAAAGTTTATCACCCTTTCATTGTGCCACTTAGATACTCATTCCAGGTAACAATACATTGGCTAAATATTACCTATCAATCCATATATTTATATACAAGTGTGGGACAAAAGCATTGCACCATCATATTTGCAGAATCGTAACCTTTCTTTTTCAAGTCTTGTAGACAAAGTATAAGTTGTACCTTGTGCTTGATTTCGTCAATGGCGGTCACCTTTTCTTTCAGCTTTATCGCCAAGGCTTATTCAGGTGTGTTAGTATAGCAACTTTTTGAACTAATGTATAAAATCTAGTACATAGCCTTTCTACATATTTCACTTCTTTCAGGGAGGACTTGGCTCGCTTTTATGCTGCAGAGATTGTTTCAGCTGTCTCTCATCTTCATGCAAACGGCATAACGCACAGGGATCTTAAACCTGAAAATATTCTTCTGGACGCACATGGCCATGTATGATCACATAAACCTCTCTTTGCATTTGGCTCGCTTGTGCAGTTTTGGTTTTTGCCTTTTGCTTCTGAAGTACTTAAACCTGAAAATATTATTCAATTGTTGCGCACCAGGCAGTTTTGACGGATTTTGGCCTAGCTAGGCAATTCTGTGAGAATGCAAGGTCAAATTCTATGTGTGGAACTTTAGAATATATGGCCCCTGAAATTATTTTGGGGAAAGGATGTGATAAGGGAGCTGATTGGTGGAGCGTTGGAATTCTAATTTTTGAAATGCTGACCGGGAAGGTTAGTTTCTCTGTATTGTGTCTTACATCTTTTACCCTCATAGGCTGGTGGTATTGCAGTATTGTCCCCTTTTCCATTTGACATATGCTAGTAGCTATATAGGTGCTTGCATTATGATACCTAATTTGTTTGTTTCAGTGGTTTAGCTATGAAAGTTAGTTTTGCTTTTAATTTTTGTAACCTCATTTCCTTAAACTTCACTTCCTTGTTTCTCTAATTACAGCCTCCCTTTACCGGTGGAAATAGACAGCAGATCCAGCAAAAGATAATAAGGGGCAAGGTCAAGCTTCCGGCGTTTTTGTCTAGTGAGGCCCATTCACTGTTAAAAGGGGTAATTTACCTCCTTCAATAAAAAACACTCAGGTTTGTTAAATCAAAAAATAAATTGAATGATAGAGTTTCTTCTTCAGTTGTTGCAGAAAGAAGCCAGCAAACGCCTGGGCAATGGGCCAAGTGGTAGTGAGATGATTAAGACCCACAAATGGTTTAAGTCAATTAATTGGAAGAAATTAGAAGCTCGTGAAATTAGGCCTAGCTTTGTCCCAGAAGTTGCTGGGAATCATTGTGTTGCTAACTTTGATGATCGGTGGACTAATATGCCTTTGCTGGATTCTCCTGTTGTCACTCCCAAATTCAATGACAACCCCTTCAACGGGTTCGATTGGGTATTCTAGCTCCTTTTCTGAACAAAACTGTCTTATTGCTACTGTGAAGGTACAATAGATTTTGAGATATTTGATGTTTACAACCTACCAGCACTGTGGTGGGTATTGGTTCCTTTTGTACAATGAATTAGTATTTTTTATTTGTTTTTCCGTCAGCTTGTGAGAAGCTCTTTCTCCTCCTCTCTGGGTGGGGGAAGGGATGTTCTTGGATGATCATATTCTATGTTCACGAACAGTATGTAGAGTAATAAGGAAGCAATTAAAATTTAAATACATAAATTAACACAGAAAAGCTTATGGTGAAAGCTTTCAAAGACAAACATTATTATATTTGTTCTTCCATTAGGGAAAGAAAGGAAGAACTTTATACAACACACAACATATATGGAAGAACTTACTATATTACAAGAACAAGCATGATTTTATTTGGTTCTTCCTGAAAAGCTATAGCACATAGGAAGATCTTTATTTGATAGGCATAGCTTGGAAGTGCCGAGATATTATTGCAACAAGTGCCGTTTTTCTTGGTTCTTCCTCTTATTCTATAGACCATGGTTCTCATGACTGGTACTGTATGCTGAGGAATCAAACACTTGTGGTTTCAAATGGAGGTTTATCAACACTATTGCTTCTTGCTTCCCCTTCCTTCTCTGCTTTCTCATGTGCATCATTTAAAGAATGACTTCCCTCTTGTTCCTTATCTTCTGAGATATCTTCCAACGATCGGCCTTTTGTTTCTGGAACCAAGAAGGTGCAAAAGAATCCTGCCATATTGACAACCGAAAGTGCCATAATTGCCCTCCGAGTAGTTCTTGCTGAGTTATCACTTGTGTAGCTCTGCACCACAAAGGCACCAATAATTGCGCCTGCTTTTCCTGCAGCTGCTGATATTCCATGGCACGTTGAACGGAACCGAGCTGGGAATAACTCTGCAGGCACTATAAATGTTGTGCTATTGGGGCCAAAGTTAGCGAAGAAGAGGGTCAGTCCAAAAAGTAGAGCAAACATCTTGGGATTGCCATTACAATCTTGTTGACAATCATTACTTCCCCCCCTGAATTTTTCGTAATTATATCCAAGGATCAGCATGAAAATAGACATCAGTAGGAAGCCTCCGAGCTGGATAATGAACCTTCCAATTTTGTCAATAAAAAACACTGTGAACCAGTATCCAGGAACTGTGGCAAACAAGGCCACCACAAACATGGCTCTGGAGATTTGAAACACCTCTTCTATGGCATTCATGGTTGACGCCTTGTGTACAAGCCCACTGGTTGAAAATAAATCTTTCTGTGCCAGTTGAAGACTATAGAATGCAATATCCAGCAAGAACCATGTGCTAGTAGTCCCAAGAAGGTGATGTCCATGTCTCTCAAGAAACTTTGAGGAAAGGAATCCATAAGAGGAAGTTGGGTTTACAACAGACCTGAAACTTGAATCTTCAACGGGTATGTCCTTTTGAAGAACTTTGGCCATATCCAATGCAGCCTTCCTGTGATCACCTTCCACCAGTGCAGTGTACCTAGCAGTCTCTGGCATTTTGAGTCTCCAGTAAAAGGTTAGAGCTGCCGGGATCGCCCCGAACATGAGCACGATTCGCCAAACAAGATCGCCCACCGGTTGAGTAGACATTATGGGATCTTTTTCAAAATTGGCAGCAGGGTAGGCCGCTAAGAACAATTTAGAGACAAGCATGGCCACAACTCCAGCAACCAGTATGCCCACCCCTTGCATTGCAAAAACGGCAGCAACAAACGCACCTCGAGTTTTCTGATTGGCATATTCAGACATTATAACAGCCGATAAAGGGTAGTCTCCTCCAATTCCGAATCCCAACCAAAACCTAAAGAAGCAAAGAGTAGTGATCACACTTTTTGAAGTGGATCCAAAGGAAAGCCCTGAGCACAAGGCACATCCTACCATAGTGACAAGAGTGATCCCATACACTTTTTTTCGGCCAAGCTTGTCGCCTAACCAGCCAAAGAAGAACTGACCTGATAGAGTCCCGCACAAGGCGGCCCCAGTTATGGCGTTGTTCACGTGCTGTGGAAGCTTTCCTGGGATATGAGCCGAGGGGTCGAAGTAATAGAGGCGGCCTATGAGTTTGGTCACAGCAGTGATGCAAAAGAGATCATATGCATCAGTGAAGAATCCCATCCCAGCTATCACAATTGTCATGAAGTGGTAGTTCTGTGTCTTGGCATTGTCAAGGGCAGAGAACACACCTTGGCCCGTGTCCATTGTGTGGTGGCAAGTGTGTGTAAACTGTAAATTGAATGTGTTGAGTTTATATAAGAATGGATCTGAGACATTTTAGGCACTGTTTCTTAGGAAAAGCAGAAAGAGGCATTGAAGCTCACGAACTCGAATGTTCCTAGGAGAGGTCTTTGATACATGGGAGGACATGTATCGTTTAAAAGCATAAAAATTGCGGCAAATTATGTTGAGCGAACTTTGTCAAGCATACTGGTTACATGCATGGCTGCTCTGTATATCTTGGAGAAGAGGAAAGGAATCCTAGATATCTCCGATATTTGAGTACAAGCATCAGAGACAAATGTGAGAATAAATTTCATTGCGTACTAATATCCTTGAAAAAATGTTCTTGTTGGTTACTACCTAGTTTAGTGGAACTCTGGAACGGGACAAATTAACTTGGCCCAATAATCATCGTGCATGACATGGCCAGACCTTTGAATAATATTTTTTCTCTCATGACAGACAGGTGTAACCCGCAATATGGGTAGAAAGAGGGATATATACAGGTATATCTCTATGTGTGAGCGCATGTTTGTAATGCCAATTCTTCTTCCCTGCGCATAGTTCCTATCCCCAACTTGCCTTGGTCATATGTTGTTGTTCACGAAAATTTGAGTTCCTATGGTGTTCCGTCTGATTCAATCATCGATTTTCGTCATTATCAAAGATTAATACATCTAGATCAAAGTTTTGATCTTATAAAATCTTGCTATGCCTAAAACATCGTGTTCATGAATGTATGCTGATGCATAAAATAGGCCACAAAAACCAGAAAAGGGCACTGATTAAAATTACAAAACGATCTAAATAATTACATATTGATTTGTCTATCTGCCTTTTTCACGTTCTTTATATAAAAGATAAAGCAGCTCCATTTATTAGGCTTCTCTCTGAGAACTCCAAATCAAATTAATTAGTATTTCCAAACCTATAATGGAACTGACACAAATAGAACGTTGCAGCTGGCCAGCCAAGTTCTAAAGTTCCTATGCCTGCAGAATTACGTTGGCTTCCCAAGATACAACTCAGTAACATGTCATGTAATTATTAATTCCTATAACCTTGTTCCACATTCCATGGTAACGTCTGGCTCTGTTGATGGGGTCAATGACTATGGTTATTAAGTCATTAATATAGCAGCAGTTTTCCTCTGAAGCTCTGCCCTTTGGCCCCAACAAGCTTACCTACTTGTCTTCCATCTTGGAGAAAATAGATGGTAAAAAATGTATATTTTATATGAGTAAACCACATTTATGTCCAACAACCATTATAGATAGTTAATTGCATTTGGAACTCAAATTAGCATCGAAGATGAAAATTGGTTTTGGCATAACTTGTAACGACCTTTTCTCACAAACAACAATTATCCACATATATACAAAATCAGTGATAATTTTTTTTTTCCCAATACATATCAGAGTTCAGGACACAAACTCGCCCACAAACTCTTCCACAACATATCGGAGTTTAGGGCACAAACTCACTGCAGATAAATTTATTATTCTGATATCACATCACAATTAACCCATGGGCCACAAAATGATTTCCAACATAGATATCCAAACAGTAAATATGGCATTTTAAAAACATGTGGGCCCTATAATGGCAATATAGAAATTAATACAACACCAATACCAAAAGAGGCCTACAAGATTCTCAACGTCTATGCCTCTGGTTGCTTCCCTTGGCCTCTATCCAGATTAGAGGTATTGCCTGAAAAATTATTTATAATGACGGGGTGAGACATAAAGTCTCAGTAACCAAAATCAATTTACAAAATATGCAGGAAAAGATTGTAAGTCAGAGAAGCAGATTTAACTGACATAATAATAATATAATAATAATATTCTCATAATTTAACATTTAACATGATATAATCAATAAATAAAACCATCCCCACTCATCCATCATGCTCCTCCTTATCTCCTCTGGACTGGTACAGCCTATCAGTGCTAGTATACCCGGCCAAAAGTTAGCTAGTCACATCAAGAATACTGCCCCCTCCCATGCCACCACCGATATACCGTAACAGGGAGGTGTCCGCCCAAACACTCAGCTCCAAAATCTGGGCCAGGATTGAGAGAGCCGATGGGCACACAATTCACCATATCTCTTCCACACAACCCAACATATCCCATAATATAAAAATAATAAATTAATACAGCTTTCGAAAACAATTACAAGAATTCTAAATTCTTATACAACATTCCATCTCTGACAACATATCCACCATAACAGTAACAATTTAATAATAATTTCCACTTATGTAAATTAGAAAATACACTGCTTCACTGAAATAAATTCATATTCAAACATAAATATAATCTTGCAAAACACATACAAGTAATATAGATAAAAGTAAGGTTTATAAAATACCTTACATTCCAAAACAAGCATATAAAATAAATTAACCCCAGTTACCTCGATTCCAAGCTTAATCTTAATTTGGATAGTAAAACCCGTGCAATCACCGATCACAAGAAAAATCTACATTATTAATGTAGATACCAATTAACCAAAAATAACAATAAAATAATTAATTTACATAATTTAACTCCTACAACCCAATTTTCTCTACAACTATTATCCTCATTTATTCCAATTTCCTTAAAAAATCCTTAAATAACCTTTAATATACCTATAATTACAAAATCTCCAATACCAACTTCCTAAATAATTAAATATCTCTTTCATAATGTATATGGATATAATATAATTATTAAACAATTCCTCAAATACCCACATAATTAAAATCATATCAAATTATAATTCAAATATTAAGTCCTAATTTATATTTTTCACATAACTCAGATCTAACAAAAATAAACTGATTAAAACCTCAATAATACCTCCAATAATCCAAATAAAATATTTAAACTAATTTTTATCGGTAAAAACGCCCAATAGAGATTAATTTAAACCCTATTTATAAAAGAAATTAATTATAAAATCACATGACCACTAAATAATAAATCTAAACCGTTTAAAATAAACTATTAATTATTCTCTACATTTCTACAGTCTTATATTGATAAAACTCAAAACTTGCCTAAAATCATATCCTCAAAATATTCTCTAACTAGCATAAAATTATTATCATATGAAAGAAAAAATTATTTAGAACATTTTTCATAAAAGAAACTTTATGATTAGAAGAGAGTTTGTATACCTTATTAATCTCTGAAGAACCGAAAATACACCAATCAGAACCTCACTCTCTTTCGTTTTTCCTTAACACTTCACGCAGGAAGTGTTAAGGGGGAGGGGGTATTTATAATTGGCGCCTAATGGCGCCAATTAATTGAGATAAGGGGATCAACCCCTTATCTCTTTATTGGTAGGCGCGGTATGGTGCCTACCAACTATATTTATATATATATATATATATATATATATATATATATATATATTATTTTATTATATTATTATTATATTATATTATTATTTTATTAATTACAATTTTTTTTTCTTTTAAGAATGTCATATAACTTATCAGTGAGCTTTTATAATTTACAACTGCATTCTTCATAATTACAGGAGTCCTGCATTAAATAGCTATGCAATTCACCAAGGAAAGAGATGGTATATTCTTTTGGGGTCAAAATTTACAATGATTCTCAATTTACAGTTTTGAGGCTAATGTATATTCCCACCGGTCTATAGGATACTTTCTACATCACGCATTCACATATGTCAAATAAATTCATTTTTTTTCTAGTGAAAAATTCAATTTTTTTAATCTGTGAAATATTGACCCTTTTTTTTTCATTCTTGTTCCTATGCACAACTGACATCCTCAATTTTTCATGCAAATACTTGAGAAAATGAATAGATATTTCTTTTTTTTTTTAATAAAATAGCAAGCATTACGCTTGAAAGTTACATCTCAACAAAAGTCTGTGTCAATGTGGGATGAAACCCCCAGTTCAGCATCTCTTAAATCTTGATTCATCTGAACCCAGCACCATATTGGTGGTTCATTTAATATGGTAAAATGTGCTTCATGGGCATTGCAAGCAAGGAAGTCAGCGATCCTTAAGGCTTCACGCTTCACATGTATTATCTCTAGGTCCCAATCCGAGGAGATAAGTGACCTGACATCACCTATTTCATCTCTGAGCGAATAGATATTTCTCAAATCTACAAAACGTACGTGGATAACCAGCATAAAAAAGGATTATTTAGAGTTGTCAATTTACCCATTTCCTTGGGCCTCTAAAAAACTGTTGCAGAAGTGAATAAAGTTTTAAATTTCAGCGAACAAGTCGGGTTTGGGCAATCAAAAGGGTGAGCCGAGAAACTTCGAATAAGGCAAATGCAGAATTGGCACCCTTAAGAGCTGGATGGATCTAACACAGTGAGAACTCAGGTAATGACCGTCACGACACTTGCCTTTCCGCTTAAAATTTTGTAGTATATTGAATTTCTAGATATTAGGTTGTCCTTCGATCTGCCATATAGCAGACTAAATCTGCTGTGTTATGCGCCAAACAAGTGGAACTATAAGGAACAAAACATTTATAAAAAGTTCATTATATTGAAGACGGCCCGCACAAACACAATAACACATAGTTTAGTACCATACGCATAATAAATAAACTCAAATTTTTCCAACCAAAAAAGATCATCCAGGTTGCCAAAACTACTACTGCAGTCCAGACTACTACTACGCCTTGTAACAGACAACCTAAGCAGTTGCAGAGGACAGGAAAGCTCTTCCAGGTTGACGGTCAGCCAATGGTCCGTGGCATCCAAGCAGCTGCAAAATGCACAAGCAACTGGTTAGTCACGAAATCTAATTCAATGAATATACGAGACAACACTGGGCAAAAATATGCTCCAACACATTCCCAACAACTTGCTGTCATCTAACAACTTTTCCCCGTCATTAACATAACCAAATTTCAGAGTTAACAAAAATTCAGTCCTCGTCACTATGATGTTAAGTTCCAATAAAAAGCAAGACGGCAACATGAATATTTGGTTTCACATTCGTTACCTTTGCATTCACACCATCTGGCACAATCCTGTTCTCTGACTTGAACTTCAGATAGTCTGTTCGGTTAAACTTGGTAAAACCCCTGAGGAAGCAGTTAAAACAGTTAAATTAATGTTAATTCAAACACAGAAGATCTCAATATACAAATAAAGATCCCAACGTAAGGAAACCTAATCAAGCCCTTAAATCAACAAGCCACAAGACTCGACCAACAAATCAAATAATTAATGGATTGCTTGATGAATAGTTGTCTAATTCTTAACAAAGTATCTTGAAAGGATAAAAGAAACCACTCATATCTTAATCCTTGAAAAAGCGTCTACGGTCAGGACAAATTCTCATGTCAGTAAAATAAATACGTACCATTTCCTGCTAACTATGATCTTTTGACGACCAGGGAACTTAAACTTGGCACGACGGAGAGCTTCTTGGGCATGATTTTTGTTGGTGTCCTTGCAACGGACAGAAAGAAGGACCTGTCCAATGGCAACTCTAGCACAGGTACCTTGTGGCTTTCCAAATGCACCTCTCATCCCTGTCTGAAGCCTATCAGCTCCAGCACATGAAAGCATTTTGTTGATCCTAAGAACGTGGAACGGATGAACCCTAACTCTCAAATGGAACGCATCCTTTCCAGCAAATTTGGCCATATATTTGTTGCAAGCAATCCTAGCAGCTTCCAGTGCTTCACTTGAAACATTTTCCTTCTCCCAGCTAACAAGATGGACGCAGAAAGGGAACTCATCAACACCTTTCTTCTTCATTCCAACATCATAAATTCTGATCTTGGGATCAGGAACACCACGGCAAAAGCGTGATTTAGGATAAGGTTTGTTTTTAATTTGACGATAACACCTTGCAGGTCCTACATAAATTTTCATTACCATCACGTCATAAATAAAGCATTCAAAAGTAAAACCAATCTCATTCTTCAATCATCTCCACTACTAACAACGAACTGCAGCACCAACGAAACGATATATGGCACAAAACAAGGTCTTAAATGTTAAACTGAAAAATATCTTGAGAAATCTCTGTAAAATATCTCAAATTAAACCAATCAGATCATCGTATAAATATTATGTTTCAAACAGTTAGGTCTATTACGAAAGCATTCCATCATCCCAATCTTACATTTGATGAAAATCAATAACCCCTTTTATCGTTCTAACTTATGTTCGTTCCAGCCAGGCAGGCTAGCTATAGGAGCTTCAAGTTTTCCTCATTCGCACCCCATTCAGAGTATAAAAAATGATTTTTTTAATTGACTTGGGACAGCTAGATATGGCGAAATTTTGCTGAAAGTTGTCTCAAGGTTATTTTCCATCAAGAAAAATGCCAGAAGACATCCCTGGGTATCCCTGAAAAACGTTAATATTCCCAGATCCAAATGAAAATTTTCAAGCAAAGCAACAAACATCAACCAATTTAAATGCATACAAGACCACGGACCATATATTCATTTATACGAAAACTACTATAACAATCAAACAATTAGAGGAAACAATTCAGACAAATTCGCATAGCATATGAGAACATTGGAATCAATATCTATAAGAATGTGAGAGTTCAAGGATGGGAGCTTACTCCGCCCCATGGTGAAAACGTGTTGGATTCGACGGTGCAGATACTGAACCCTAGAAACGTATTTATATAGCTGCGGCTCCTTTATCTTTTTAACATTTTTTTTTTCATAGATGAGGGCTTTCGAAACATGGGATTTTCATTGATGGGCTTGTCTAAGCCCAATCTTTGAACATCGGGTACCGATCGTTTTGGGCGGCCCGGTGAGTTACGCTGTCCTATGACCGATCAAGTGCCTGCGAAATAAGTGAATACACCAGATAATTCAGTGATTCAGTAAGTTAAATAAATTAATTTTTTTTGTGAATTTAAATAGAGCTCGTTGATTTAATGCATATCAATTTAAAATATAAGTAACTTAAAGATAATAAATAAGGTTTTGCCAATTTTATCCCTGTTGACTTGTATTAATAAATGCATAGAGGTGTAAATGCAAAAAGATAAATAAATGTGAGAGAAAATGTACATCATTTCATAGACAAGGATAAATTTAAAAAAAAAATTATCAATTAATACTTTGTTTGGTTTACTGGAAGCACAAGTAACTTATAAAATAAACATTGAGTGGCAGTGATACTTGCCTTTCCTCTTCTTTTCTTACCGTCCACTTTTTTTTTTTTTTGACTAAGCATAGATATTCTTATATCGGAGTCAATTCCGTTTAAGGTATTATGAAGCACTACACGTGGACACTTCTCCTATCAAAAATTTGAATTTTGATTCACCACGTTGTTAGAGAATTACACTATACCCAACTAGAGGTGGTAATATGGGTTAGGACCACAAGCCGAGCCCGCCCAACCCGCAAATATGGGCGATTTGAGTTATGAAAAATTGAGACCATTTGGGAGCGGTTCTTTTGGGCTCAAACCCATATGGTCCCAACCCATGACGGGTTGGACCACTGGATTTGTAGGTTGGCCCATATTTATTTTATTTTATTTTATTATGTTATGAACTTGAATGTATAAGGGTGAAGGGCCAAATAAGACCCAATCCAATTTCCATAGCCTTATAGTTATAGGTCATTTATCATTGTCCTTTGATGCTTTGGGACTTAGGGTTGTGACTTGCGAGTTCGAGACGTGGTATTCGTATACTCCTCGAGTCCTTATCTCCTCCTCTAAACCAAACAGACCAAAAAGTTTAGTCTCTATCTCTCTCTTCGTGCTCCGATAGTCCAATCTCCAATCCCTTTCTCAGTGCCTCATTCCCTCGCTCTCTTCTTGCTTAACTCAGCACCTCAGTCTTCTGAACCAAACAGAACAAACCTGGCTTGTTTTCCTTGTCTTTCAAAGATAGCGTCTGATATTTTAAGCATTCCAATAACTACAGTGGCTAATGAATCAACTTTTATTATTGGTTCATGAGTTCTCACAAAGTATAGAAGTTCTCTTTTTCCTAATAATGTTCAAGCCCTTATCTGTACGCGTAATTGGATGCTTAGTTTCCCAGTGGAAAATGATATTGATGATGGTAATATATTTATATTTACTCATTGTTATTTAAAATTAACATAATATTATCTTTCACTTTGTTTTATTATCTAAGGTAGTGAGAGATTTACCTGTGGAAAAACAAATTGATCGAGCTCAACAAAATCTTATAGCTGCACACGATGCTTCAAATTCGAACACTATTAATATTAAATAATTATTAATTATTTTAAATTATACTTAGTATTGATGGCTTTTGGATTTATGTTTCTTTTGTTATATGTGGACTTATGATTAATGTTTATTTTTTTAATGAATTTTTAATTTCTTTATAGTTTATGTTTGTAGAAAAAATAATTATAGTATATTGTGAAAAAAAAACTTCAAAAAAATATGGGTTGGGCGGGCCAACCCACCAACCTAGTGGTTATGGGTTGGGTTGGCTAAATGCCAACCCATATTAATACGGTTTTTTTGGGCCTAAACCCATATGATCATAACCCACGATAGGTTAGCCTAAACTCGATGGGTTGGACTATATTATCACCTCTATACCCAACGCTATTGGTCTCTTGCCATCCATTTTCCCTCTTTTGTCTTGACTTTTACATTGAAATTTGGGCATTTTAGATTTAATGTCTTTTAAAAATATTTTTTTAAACAAGTTTTATTGCAATTTAAAATTATCATGACCAAAATTTAGTAAGTTTTTGTTAATTTACTTACTTACTTAATAATTTAATATTTCACTAATAATTCTTTAAAATATTGGATCTGAATTGCTTAAATTTTAATTTAAAAGTTAATTAAGATGAAAAGAGGAGGAGCAGTGGATGACTGGAGGGTAAAAAGAAATCAAAGTTTAGAACAGCGAAGTTGGCTGAATTTTTTATATAGAGCATGAATCCCATTATATCACGAAATCAAATGATAATGGTTTTTTTTCCCCATTTCTTCATGAACTAGTTGAAAGCTCACATGCGGATGTAAACTTCACATAGTGCTTTTTGTTTGAAAGACGACATTATGTTAAGATCTCCAAATGTAACCCAGATACTTGCGAGAACAAAACTCATCTTATTAATTAGGAAAGAAACATCTTCTCTGTGTTTATATACAATATTACAAGTCCTATATATACATCATGTACACAACACCTAATGTGATAAGGAGACTTATCTCAACAACATACAAAATTACCCAAATGTCCTAATTAACAATATATTTAACATATTTCAATACTCCCCCTCAAATTGGAGGTTGGAACATATTAACAACATCCAATTTGCATAACAATCTGCTTTGAACATCAACCCCCACAGCCTTAGTGAGCAAATCAGCTTGCTGATCCTCTGAGTTAACATGTTCCAGCACAATAATCTTCTTCTTTAACTTCTCTCGCACAAAATGGCAATCCACCTCTATGTGCTTAGTCTGTTCATGAAAGACGGGGTTATTAGCAATGTGAATAGCCGATTGATTATCACAATAAACCTTGACAGGATTGCAGCTACTGACCTTCAATTCTTCAATCATACCAACTGTCCAAACTACCTCTGAAACAGCCATACTCAACGCCCGGTACTCCGCCTCAGCCGAAGATTTAGAAACAGTAGCTTGTTTCTTTGTCTTCCACATCACCAGAGACCCTCCAAACTTGAGTAAATAGCCAGTTACAGACCTTCTGGTGGTCTTACATGACCCCCAGTCTGCATCACAGAAACATTCTAGCTCCAAGACACCTTCAGAACTCAGCAACACTCCCGTCCCTGGACTTCCCTTAAGGTATCTGACCACATTCAGCGCTGCTGCCATGTGCTCCTTGGTGGGTTGTTGCATGAACTGACTCAATGTCTGCACACAAAACGAAATATCAGGACGGGTTAAAGTCAAGTATATTAACTTACCAACCAATCTCCGGTAACATTCTGCATCATGAAGCAGCTCGTCCCTTCTGTTCCTTCCTTCCTCAAACGCCGTGAGTTTTTGGTTTTGTGCCAAGGGTACTTTGAGAGGTCGACAAGCACTCAATCCTGTTTCAGCCAAAATATCCAGAACATACTTTCTTTGACACAAAATTATGCCTCTATTAGACCTAGCCAACTCAATTCCCAAGAAATATTTCATCAATCCCAGATCCTTTATTTTGAATGTATTATGCAAAAAGGTCTTAATCTCAAGCACACCTTTTTTACTGCTCCTAGTGATGAGCAAATCATCAACATATACAAGTATCAATACAGTGCCATCATATCTATTCTGAATAAATAAGGAATGATCATACCTACTTTGTTTGAACCCAGCAGAAGACAAAGCTTCACAAAGCTTGGAATTCCATTGCCGTGAGGCTTGTTTGAGCCCATACAACGATTTGTGCAATTTACACACTAAATTCTCCCCCTTAATAGAAAATCCTTGGGGTACTTCCATATATACCTCTTCATCAAGGTCTCCCTGCAAGAAGGCATTACACACATCCATCTGGTGCAATTCCCAGTTATACACAGCAGATAATTTCAAAACCAACCTTACTGTTAGCATCTTAACAACAGGTGAAAAGGTTTCATGATAATCTATTCCTTCCTTTTGATTATAACCCTTAGCCACTAACCTAGCTTTAAACTTATCTATGCTTCCATTAGAATTGTATTTAACCTTGTATACCCACTTACAACCAATAGCTCTCTTCCCCTTAGGCAGCGACACAATACTCCAGGTTTTATTATCCTCTAAAGCCTGAATCTCATTATTCATTGCCTCAATCCACCGTATATCCTTTATGGCATCCTTATAAAATTCAGGTTCATAAACTAAATCAATGGAAGTAACAAAACACATATGATCAGAGGAAATATCAGCATAGGAAATGTAATTATGGATGCTATAAAGGTACCTGTGATCCCTTTCTACCTGAATAAGGGAGCAGACATAGTCCTTGGACCAAATGGGAGGCTGTCTCACTCTATCTGATCTCGCTTTATCCACAGCTCGTGAAGGAAGGTTAATTTGAGTATTTTGGTCCTGATTGGTGGGTGTGGTACTCGTGTGTAATGGTTCTGGAGTTGCAATGACAGTATTAGGCGGATTGGTCTGTTGAGGCTCATCTAAATCAAACCAAAACATGTTGTGCATGTCCCTGCACACTTCATTAGAATCATTAGAGGCTATATCTTTAAATGGGAATTTATTTTCAACAAAACTTACATGTCTGCTTGAGAATAAGCATTTCTTTTCCATATCAAGAAGCAGAAAGCCTTTTCTGTTGTCAGGAAATCCAAGGAAAACACAAGGAATGGATCTGCCCTGAAGTTTATCATGATTATGTAAATTGGTGGCATAGGCCAAAGACCCAAATACTCTCAAATGATTTAAATCTGGATTCTTACCATAGATGATTTCATAAGGCGTTTTATAAGCTAAAATCCTAGAGGGGATTCTATTGACTAAATAGGTAGCCATTTTAATACACTCTCCCCAATATTGGATAGGGATACCTGATTGCAAAATGAGTCCCCTTGCTATTTGAACTATAGTCCTATGTTTTCTTTCAACAACACCATTTTGTTCTGGTGTGTATGGGCAAGTGGTTTGATGAATGATCCCTTTTCCTTTAAGGAATTGGGAAAGTTCAGAGTTAACAAACTCTGAACCGTTATCACTTCGGATAATTTTAACAGATAGAGAGAATTGATTGCAAGCATATGCTACAAAACTCTTAACATGATGTGTTACCTCATATTTTGATCTTAGCAAAAACGTCCAGGTAGCTCTGGAGAAATCATCCACAATTGTGAGAAAATAAAGATGTCCTTGGTGTGTAGGAGTCCGGTAGGGCCCCCACACATCCAGGTGAAGTAATTCAAAGCATTGATGAGTTTTAATGTAACTGGAAGTAAAAGGAAACTTAGTTTGTTTGCTCTGAACACAAATGTCACATTTTTCATTATTCAAAAAATCAGTCTGAGGTACAAGGCCCAAATGTTTCATAACAGAATAGGGGGCATGCTCTAACCGATTATGCCACATGCACATATCAGAAATACTCAGAGACCTAGAGCTAGTATCAACAGTTTCAACAACAGCACAGGACTTATTAATGTGTAAAACATAAAGCCCTTCAACCAATCTACCAATCACCCTCGTCCTGCCATTCTGTAGGTCCTGCAGAAGGCAGGAATCAGGAGAGAAAACAACATTGACTTTGTGTTCCTTAGTGATTCGAGATACAGAAAGCAAATTAAATTCTAGTGAAGGCGCATATAAAATATTAGAAACCATGAAGTCCCGATCAATTCTAGCAGAACCAATGTGAGTGACAGGGATACGTTTTCCATCAGGTAACTTAATTGATTTAATTGGCCCATCATACACTCTATAGTCAGATAAAAGAATTAGATTGCTAACCATATGAGTAGTAGCCCCAGAGTCTATAACCCAACAGTTATGTGGATTAGAATAAGTAGAAGGAACAGCCAAACCTGTACCAGCTAAGGCATGTATCGTTGGCTCTGAATCTTTTGAATCTCGTTTGAGTAGAGTTAAGAGGCGCTCATATTGTTCGTGGGTGAGAGATGGTGTGATCGTACTAGCTGTGTGGGTGAGGGCCTCTTCATCATTGGAGGTAGAGGAGGCAGATGCTTGATTAATGGCCAAGTCACGCGATGGCCTCCCCTTGCGTACACGGAAGTTAGCAGGATACCCATGTAATTGAAAGCAGCTCTCCTTGAGGTGCCCTGGCTTATGGCAATAGGAGCATTCCATGTTAGAGTCCCCTCTGCCTCGACCTCTCCCTCGCCCCCGTCCCTTGGCGACCATGGCAATACCATCAAGGGAGGTAGACTGATCAAGAAAGGTGAGGGAACGATGAGTTTCATCTTCAAGAATCATCCCATAGGCCTGATTAACCGAAGGAAGCGGGACCATAAGGAGTAACTGGCTACGGGCTTGAGCATAGGAATCATTAAGTCCTAAAAGGATCTGCAGGAGGCGTTGTTGCTGAAGCAGTTCCATAGAAGCTGTAGAAGCGGCACAGGTACAAGCAGGGAGGTGCACGAGAACAGATTGTTCCTCCCAGAGCTCTTTCAGCTTTGAAAAATAAACGGAAACGGAAGACGAACCTTGACGGAGATTAGAGATTTCACGATGAATGGCAAATATCCGTGAACCAGTCTTCTTGTCGAATAACTCCTTCATATCAGACCAAACCTTATGCGCATTGTCATAGAACACGACACTATTCGCCAGATCCTTCGAGATCGAGGTCAAGATCCAAGAAAGCACAACGGCATTGCAGCGCTCCCACTGATCTTGCAACTCCAGTGGTTGGTCGGCTTTCTTGCAAGAACCATCAACGAAGCCCAGCTTATGTTTCCCGCGAAGAGCAATATACATAGCACGGCTCCAAACGGTGTAGTTGTCGGTGCCGGTGAGGATATGGGAAATGATCGCTGAACCTTGAGTCTCAGAAGGATGGAGGTAGAGGGGATGCGTGAAGGGGAGGTTCGCCGGATCAGGACCCGTCCCGGCGCCAGATCCACCGACGGTTGTGGAACCAGAGTCGCTCATCGAAAACGGATCAAGAAGGTTGAAAAGAGAATACAAGAAATGGGAAAGATGAGCTTCGCATAAAGGAAAAACGCAAGATGTGAGACACGTGTATCTGAACCTCGCAGGGAAGGAGAACGCAAGACACGTATTGGCAGAGAAGGAGAATGCAAGACATAGTACACGTGTATCACAATCATACCATTGGCTTTGATGCCATGTTAAGATCTCCAAATGTAACCCAGATACTTGCGAGAACAAAACTCATCTTATTAATTAGGAAAGAAACATCTTCTCTATGTTTATATACAGTATTACAAGTCCTATATATACATCATGTACACAACACCTAATGTGATAAGGAGACTTATCTCAACAACATACAAAATTACCCAAATGTCCTAATTAACAATATATTTAACATATTTCAATACATTATTGGCTAAACAAGAAGTCCCGGACGTTCCATATTTTCCATTCTTTCTGTTTCATGCACGCTCCCAAATCATCACAGTAGCTCATTATGAGTTAAAATTACGAACAAGTTAAGCACGAAGCTTATTTTTAAACTCCAAATACAGAAATATTAATACACAATATACAAAAAACCCAGAACATGATTGTTTATGCAATTGCTAGCGGCCATTTCAATCTTGCATGCTCCTTGCCGCCAATGGGAGCGGTGAAGCGCCAGCGACTGCCACGTCGAGCTCGGGGCGGATCAAAGTGGAAAGGAATGCGGAGAATAATTATATACTTGCAAGAAGATTCTAGGAAGTAACTCTTGCGGATGAAACCGCTCGATATCTTTTTCTATAATTATGCACATAATTAAATTTAAAATAATCACATGCATCATGTCCTAGTATATATCTATATTATTTTTTATTTTTAATCAAGGATTGGGGGTCCAACATATGTTCTGATCCAGCTGTTGTCAGAATCTTCTTTCTCCTTTCCCTTCACATCATTCCACGGTTCCCCGCCTGCACGCCTCACTTCCCTTGCCGCCGAGAACCACAAGCTCGAAGCGGGGTTTTTGTTCAATTCCCGCGAAAACACTATGAAAATCTATCACGTCCCTTGCCTCGAAGACAACTATTCGTACCTGTAAGCCCAATTCAATACGCCATCCAGTTTCCCTTTGGCGACTGAACCCTGACTAACATGTTTATCAAGGTTCTTAAATATAATTTTTATTTAGTTTTTCCCCGTCAATATTTGATGCGGGTTTGCAGGATTGTTGACGAGAGTACCAAAGAAGGTGCAGTAGTGGATCCCGTAGAACCGGGGAAGGTTCTCGAGGTTGCTAACTCGCACGGAGTTGATATCAAGCTCGTCCTCACCACGCACCATCACTGGTAATGCAACTATTTCCCCCTTTTTAAGAACAAACATCTCGCCGGCTGAGCGTATACCCTGCTTATGCTAAATTGGGTCATGGATATTTTGTCGGGGATTTGTAAGAGTTTTAAATTTCAGTGGATATAATTTGATTAGGCTGTTTATTTGGCTCTGGCAATTTAGTGTCTACTGCAGGAACTAATCGTCGATTTGCAGCAATAATGTCCTATGTCGAATTCTCAATTATTTCAATAAATTAACTACCTGGGAACAAACTTGATTAAATTGGCGACAGTTTAAACTCTTCAAATGTTCATTTATTGTGTTAGTTTTGATCTCTTTCATGGATTTTAGTTGTTAAGCTCAAGCTGTTGCATATATTAGCTTCTATTAGTTATCTTCTCTGCTGTTCTGCCATGTGTAGCATTTTGAGTCATGATATATGAATTTTCTTTAAATTATACTTGGGTTAATGAAAAGAGATACAGAATCTTAGTGGACGCAATCTCTCATTTTGGTGTTATTATTTATCAGGGACCATGCTGGTGGGAATGATAAGATAAAGCAGCTGGTTCCTGGGATCAAGGTTTATGGTGGCTCAGTCGATAACGTGAAGGGATGCACTGATAAAGTTGACAATGGTGATAAGATCTTCCTTGGGGCTAATATTAGTATATTGTCCCTACACACTCCTTGGTATGGTTACTGGCCTTGTTAATTGCAGATTACTGTTGGACACACACAGATACACAAAATACCCAAAAGTGGAGGGTTTGTGGTGTGATTTTTTCTGTGCTTTTCTGGACAAGGACTGCCACTCTTTTGTCTTCCCTTAATTTCAAATGAAATGACTACAGTCTTACTGCTATTTGTATATCATCATAGTGTGGTGCTGGAAATATCATCAACTTGCTATCTGCTTAGCATAATGTTTGAATGCAAAAAATTGTAATCATGGTGAATATTATGTCAGCCATTGATGAAGGGAGACATGCCCTTTGTAACGTTTTTATGTTTTGAGTGTGTGGCTGAAGAATTGTTTGATGCTTGCTGCCTTTTTGTTTTGTTAATATTGTCAATTCCTCTCTTTCTCTGCTGGTGGTTCTCACTTCTTATTCCAGAATTTTGTTCTGGCTAGACCATCAGATGTTGAGTTTTATACGACTGCAACATGCCCTAGAAATGTACTATTTCACTTCATTGGTCATATCAACAATTCAAATACCATTCTTTTGTGTTGTTGATGTATTTATAAATATTTTAGTAGCTGGCCCAACTCCTGCGCTAATGCATTGGAATTTAAAAAAAAGAATGAACATTCACTTCAATGAATACAGTAAAGTGGCACTACTTATCCTGCTTACATATGTAATGGTACATTATTTGACGACAAAAAATTAGTTGTAAATCATGTTTGAAGTTGTTGAATCTCACTTCACCATTCCTCAAAATACATTTCTGTTTCTTCTGCTAACATTAGCCATTTTTCTGACCTTCTCAGCCACACCAAGGGCCACATAAGTTATTATGTTACCGGCAGAGAGGATGAGCACCCAGCTGTTTTTACGGGAGATACACTGGTAAGCTGAGTGATCAATCTAATTTTGCGATTAAATGAGCTTCTGGGAAAGCATATAATGAAATTATTCTAATTTCTAATAGCTATACTAACTATCAACAGCTTAGAGTCAGAGTATACTACTATGTTTTTATATCTTTGTCCATGTAAATTACTGTATGGATTATAAAGAGTTTTACTCTCATTTATAAATAATTTTACTCCAAGTTTCTAGATTTATTTTGTTATTTCTTGTTTACAGTTCATTGCTGGTTGTGGGAAATTTTTTGAAGGAACTGCAGAGCAGATGCACCAGTCACTCTGTGTGACATTGGGTTCATTGCCAAAGCCAACCCGAGTTTACTGCGGCCATGAGGTGCAGAATTTTTTTTTTTTTTTAAAAAAGTCACCTTTAAACTTAAAATATTCTTTGAAACATGTTCCATCAATTCCCCGTAACTTAAAAATAAAGAGTGAAGTTGATTTTCTCATTAATATAAGGAGATGGAAGGAATGATTTATTTTGATATGAAGGAATTTGTTGAAAAAAATCTCTTTCCGGATCTAACAATTCAGAGCATGATGCAAAAATATATGGAGTTTCTGATTTAGATGAAATCTTTAACGCAGTTTAGTTTAAGGCATCAAAAACAATTTAAATGGAAGGAATGGGTGATCATAGGATGTTTTGCTATAGTTTATGCTGCTGCAATTTGCGATACACTCCCAAATTAACTTAAATGCTTCACCACTCTCCCTCGTAGCCTTCTGGATCATTCTTCATGAATGTTTTAACGGTTATGAGTTTGAGACATGGTAATATCAACTCCCTCCTCTGAACCAAACTTAAATGCCCTTTTTTTTTTTTTGCTTATTTAGAGTATTACAAGCGTTCTTGTAATGTTCATCAACATGAGAGTTTAATTCCCCCCCCCCCAGTACACAGTGAAGAACTTGCTGTTTGCTTTGACGGTTGAGCCAGAAAATTTGAGGACGCAACAAAAATTAACATGGGCCCAGAATCAACGGCAAGCTGGGCAACCAACTATTCCCTCAACCATTGAGGAGGAGATGGAAACCAATCCATTCATGAGGGTTGATCTACCTGAGCTTCAGGTTTGTTGCACTACCCTCTTAATTCCCATCCCCTTTTGAAGAAGAAGAAAGAATTCTTTTTTTTCTTGGAAATAAAGAAATGGAATAGATGTCTTTCGTATTCATCACAGTTTCTCTTTATAATCCTTGCATACACTTGGATACCTACTACCTATCATAGTTTTTCATTCCTTTGGCCCTCATGAATCCTAACATTTTGACATCTGAAGGTAGAAATGATATTTAAAATGTCAACCATTTCAGGAGAGGGTGGGATGCAAGTCTCCTGTTGAAGCTTTAAGAGAGATCAGGAAGCGGAAGGACAACTGGAGGGGCTAATGGATTGTAGAACTGCACATATTTTTCCTTCTCCCCTCTGGCCATCCGTATGTGTGAACGAACAATGAAATGTAGATCATGTTGCTATTTTGCGTTGCCTGAACTAGCCGTCTCATCTGCTTTTCAACACATTGTCATTGTTGATTTTAATTAGCTATTTGGTCTGTGTATGTTATGTTGGTTTGTCCAAACAAGTAAGATGTTCTGTTTCACTCATGTCATTGGCTCCTGAACTCGCGATCAATACATATCTCCTCCATAGCATCGGTGCTGCGATGTTTCGTTTTAATCAATAATTCTCGTGAGATCGGGAGAGTGAAAGAAAATAATAGCATGCTTCTTTATTTGTTGTTTTTCTCTTATTCTGTTGCGTCTTTGCTTTCTGAAATGAGGGCTTAGAGCAAACGTCGACGTTAATGGCAAAATGCTTGTCGCGGTCACTGGTGGCGGTGCCTACAAAGTCGCCAAACAATCAATCAATTAATTTTATAAGTCGGAAGCATATTTACTTAATTTACAAGGTCCTTGATATTTTAAGCTCATTGGTCAATAGTTGGCAACTCATTAATCATCAATGTCAATGAGTTGTCATATTTATGTTTTGGATCAGTTGGCCAAAAAAAAGGATAAGTTGGTTTTCAGATATATATTTAATTAATATTTTATTTGATGCACTACTAGCACTTTGTTGGGTTATTTAATTCGACGATGACTTGATGAGTTGTATTTTCGTACAAAATTCGGCCAAATTTTTTTCCTGACTATCATGAATTAGTTATTAATATATTAAAATTATAAAAATTGGTGTTTAGGCATAATTTCCCTATATTAAAAAGTTTCTTTGTAGGGGAAAAAGAAAAGAGAGAAAAGCAAAAGGCTGCAGGTCATGGCTCTTCATCCGTTGAAATGGCGAAATGGGGAATGCCTCTTTAATAAACGCGTTTCTCTATCTTCTACTACGCGACGGCCATTGATTATCATTTTCCCTCTTATTCTCTCACGTCCGAAGCGAGCCCCATCCAATATAAATAATCAAAGAAATAAATCTAAGGTTTCAGGCTTACGCCTTCCTGGGACTTTGACTTTTCTCTTCTTCTTTCTTCTCCTTCCTCCACCGTCTCTGCTCCATGGTCCAGCTTAAGTTCTTTCCCCGGCACTAACCATGTTCACATTTTATACGCCAAACGCTGCTTTTTTTTCCCTCCTCTTGCTTCATTCGTCAGGTAATATATCTCTATTATTTCATTCGTCAGCTTAAGTTCTTTGGATTTTTCTTATTTTTCAGCTTTAAGGTAGCTTTCACGCTGTTTCTCCATAAATTCTGTTATCCTATCAGATCATGTTATCGACTTAAAAAAACTAATTTCATTTTTCTATACGAGTGATCTCCAGCAGGAGAAGCTCCTCAAATAGAATATTAGGCTATATGCTGAAAAAGAAACAAGGATCAAACAGGAGGCTAAGTGAGGATCAGTAATTTAATTTTGCGACAAAGATGGAAACATCGGCTGCTAATTCAGAACATTACGCCATTTCTTCTTCCTCCACATCTTCCACAGTTGGTGCAAATAATAGTAACGGTAATAGCAGTGCAGTCCCAGAAACCTGGTACGGGATGAGGTTAACCCCTGTCAGCCCCTTCCGTTCTCCAGTTTCTTTTCTGTTAAATTACGCGGGTATTCTCCGCTCAAGTTCGTCAGCTCGCGATTCAGAGGCCGTGATAGTCAGCAACAGCGGAGTTACCTCTTCGGAAACACGCTCTCAGCATTCTGAGTCTGCCGCTTCGTGCAGTAGCAGTGCTGATGAAGTTTCGATACGTATCATTGGGGCTGGAGAACAAGAACAGAATGTTGCGTTAGGTTCTTTTTCTACTCCCACTCTGAATCAGCTTGGACAAGTCGATCATGTTGATTTGATGGAAAATAGAGGAGGAATGTTCCCATTGGATGACGATGCGGAGGGTCGCAGTGGTAGAGTCCCCCTAGTGTCTTCAACCACACCGGCCGCTAGTGGACAGGTGGATGAAAATGTCGGGAATACCTTGGAAAGCAACAATGGGGATCCATCCTCTTACCAGAGATATGATATTCAGCAGGCTGCCAAGTGGATTGAGCAGATTCTTCCTTTCTCACTGTTGCTATTGGTTGTTTTCATTCGTCAGCATTTGCAAGGTACTACTCCTATTCATCTGTTTCATGCTTATGTTCATTTTGGCTTCATGCTTAACGGAACCATGAGAAACATGCTTCTCCCTTATTTCTTTTTACTGGTCATGTGCACTGTCCCGTAGTAGAAATGATGACTAATGGATTAGATATGCTAGACTTGATTATTTGGTTGGACCATATTCACACACACACACACTTGTATGTTATGCCTTTCTTTGTGGTGTCCTTAGATTTCAAATTCAAATAGCATGGCTGTGTTACAAGCCTTATCTTGATTGCTCTCAGGAATTGTGCTTGGTGGAATGATGGCAGGACAGAGAGTCTGCTTGCTTTTGTGAGTGACGGAAACTATGAAATTCTTATTAACTAATACCGGCACAACCCATTATATTTAGGTTTAACCTGCATGGTTAAAGGAAAAGGGACTGGGGTGGGAATAGAAAAGACAAATCATGGCTAGGAGAGGTTTTCGAGGATCATTTGGATTGTACCTGTCTTTTATTTACTGTTTATCCTAATTTAAGACATCAATGTGACATTGCCAATTTGTATTGTTGGTTCTTTCCATATGATATGTTGATATTTAATTCTGGAACTTGCAGGCTTTTTTGTCACGATTTGGATTTCAGCTGTGATGTTCAAGTCAAATGAAATTGTTAAGAGGCAGACTGCGCTGAAGGTGCTTGGCCCAGATTTTGCAAGTCCATTGAACTTTTTTCCCTCCAATTGCTTACATTTGATTCCCCCTTCCTCTGTACAGAAAAAAAAGAGGTTCAATACAATTTCTGTTTTGCAGGGAGATAGGAAAGTTTCAGTTCTTGTCAGTATCTCTCTCGCCTTCATGCTTCATGTGATATGCATTTACTGGTGGTATCGAAGCGATGATCTTTTATACCCACTGATCATGGTTCCTCCAAAATCAGCACCTCCTTTCTGGCATGCTATATTCACCATCTTGGTTAATGGTATATATTTATTTAGTACCAGAATCCAGCATTTTACCCAAATGGAAAATTAATATGTTGTTTGTTTTTTCTTTTCTATACTATAGTTATACTAGTAGTTATCATTATACGTAGTTGGCATGAAATGTATGTCCATGATACATAATTAAGTTATAAATTCAATCTTCTCTTTAAGTATTTTGGTCACACTTGAACTTATCAAGACCACTTCACCTGAAGAGAATCCAAATCGGTGGGTATTTCAATATATATTCGCATTTTTTTATATATTTTCAGCATCCTATTCTGGTATTTTTTATGTTTGTTCCATGAACTTCTATTTTCAGCTGCTTATTTACTGCAGTGTTTGCTCTATTTTTTGATTATATAATCATAAGCAATATCTTTCTGAATCTCTGAAGTTATATTTCCATGCTTTAGTTTTGGGTTGGTTAACTGTTTTCATGTGCCTTGACCAATTGATACTTTTGTAACCAAAATTTTTAAATTTTTTTTTTGTTGGTATTCACAGTCACTATATCTAATGACTTTCAGATACACTGATGCGGCAAGTAGCAATGGCTTTCAAGTGTTTGCTGCTTGTATATTACAAAAATGGAAGAGGTCATAACTTCCGCCGGCAGGTGAGCAGTAGCTTCTTTACTATTTCCATTGAGCATATATTTTTCAACTATATTTTTCCTCTGTAATTAACTGAAAGTTGCTAAATTATTTCAAGGGCCAAATGTTAACTCTGGTTGAGTATTCATTGCTGTTGTATCGTGCCTTGTTGCCTACATCAGTTTGGTACCGTTTTTTCTTAAACAAGGATTATGGGAGTCTTTTTTCATCACTGACAACAGGATTGTATTTAACTTTCAAGCTAACATCTGTTATTGAGAAGGTACATTTTCATTTTTACGTCAGGCTTCCTAGTGATTTATGTGTAGATATTTCAGCATGGAACTAACATATTCCATTGTCTATAACTTCCTATGTGCTTATCAGGTTCAATGCTTCTTTTCTGCCTTTAAAGCATTATCAAGAAAGGAAGTTCATTATGGAATATATGCCACCATGGAACAGGTAAATTTCCCCCCTTTTGTATGCAGCAAGTTTGCTCATATATTTGCTTTTACTGCTGATACTGCCAGGTTACAGTAAAGATCATGCCTATTTGCCATACTTTATGAAAATTTCTCTAGATATATGTGTTATGGCATGATTTGCAGGCAACAATGTGTTTGATCTGATAAAATGTACGAGTCTTGCATATGAAAACAACCTATACGATTGATGGTTAAATCCCAATCTCACGGAAGTGTACAATAAAGGAACAAGACTCACTTGTGAGGGCAATGAAGCACGCACATATAGAATTGAATTTTTCTTTAAACAGTGAAGGAATGAGGGATACTTGAGCTTATTTTCCCCCAAATCTGAGGGCTTAGATAATTGGTTAACATAAATCCGTAGAATGTATTGGATTTGCCCTCATGGCACTCTAGTAATTTATCCACTTTTTTTGCCTGCATGTGGTCATTGTGTACTAAGCCTTATGCACACCTGTTTTTCTCTCTGATCTCTAAACTAGCTAAAACTTCAGCAAGGTATTCCAGGGTGTTAAAGTTAGAATGTGAAGGAGGGGCATGACATTTGAGTGAATCTTTTGTGCTCCTTTTTGTTTATATCTTTTGTGCTTCTTTTCCTAGTTGTTACTTCATAGCATCCACAACCACATCTATTTCTCTACATCTATACACTCTGTACTTTAGTTTATTGGTAATGGAGTATTTTGGTAATACTGAGCTGATCCTGCAAAATTGTAGCAAATTTCTATCCTGTCATTTCTTAGGTTTTACCAGCTAAGGGACGTAAAGCTTTGTTGTAAATTGGCAATGTGCCTAGTTTCCAATTTTTTTTATATCTTTGGCTGAAGAAAATTAGGAATTTCAAGGATTTAATTGCTGGCTTATCTATGATTCTCAGTCATTGCCAGGACTTATTTTTAATGGGACAGGGTTATCTTCTCTATGGCTCTTGGAGTGGGCACTTTCATGGGTTTTTTCTGCAGTAGGCAGGGTGTTGTTCTATTAACGTGCCTTATTTCTTCAATTAATATCGTTATTCCTTTTGTGATACATTATCTGCTGCTTCTGTACTCTACCAGTCCTTTCTGCCTATTAAAGCTGCTTATTTTACGTTTAGGAAAATTGAAACTGTTTATATTAATTTGGTTTTGTCAAAGTGATTTTATGGCAGTTGTCATATTTAAAATTCTGAATTATAAATGCAGGTAAATGCTGCTGGCGATCTATGTGCTATATGCCAAGAGAAGATGCATGCTCCAGTTTTGTTGCGCTGCAAACACATTTTCTGTGAGGAGTGCGTATCAGAATGGTCAGTGATAATTCTGTTCTCCATCAAGAACTTCCAAAAAATAAATTACAAGATGTTAAAGAGTAATGAGCTTATCTTTTTGAAGCCAATAGATAATAATTGTTTGCGGTAAACAACAAATTAGGTAAAAGTTTTTCTCCATTAGATAAAATAGGGTGTATTAATCTTTGGTTGATTAGTTTTTTATTTTAAAACGACTTTGGCCACCTCTTTTGAGGCAGAGTTAAGCGGCTTCCCTCCTTTCTTTATGATATCCATGATCATAATAACTATGATAATGAGTTTTAATTGGTAATTTGGGGGGGGGGACTGAGTATTACATGAGAGGGTATTAGAAAAAGATAGGGCATTCGTTAATCATTTTCAATATTTGCTTTTTTTTTTTTTTTTAAAAAAAGAACAAACTAGTGGGGGATAGTTAGACTGGAATTTTCTGGAAAGATCACTCTGGGCTACAACCTACATGTTGATTACTTCCATACGAAAAGAAATTGTGCAATCTATATCACTGCATCCAATTGAGTTTTCGTAGCCTAACTGGTAAAACAGAGGCACTGATTTTTTGTTGAATATGGACCACAAAGCACAGACACTACTGGAAGAGAGCCATATCCATACGCGGTACATAAGATATTTGTTTTAGACAAACATGATGCAACACTTTCAATTTCTCGCAGTTATATTTAAATCTGTTGTGCTGTGGTGCTTGGGTTGGTGTTGTATTCTTTCCAGCGGTCGGAGTCCCTAGAAAATAGAACTTTGATCCTTGCCTCAGATTCATTGAATGCTTAGCAATGATGAGGATAAATAAATGAGATATATCTAAATTGAATTCTAGTTTACTCATAATCATAGTTTTCTCTCCCTTCTTGACCAACAAAAAGGTACTAACTCTTCAGGTTTGAGAGAGAACGGACTTGCCCGCTATGCAGAGCATTGGTAAAACCTGCTGAGCTGCGGACCTTCGGGGATGGATCGACAAGTCTAATTTTCCAGCTGTTTTAGGCTCTCAAGTTTTTTTCAGGTTGGATGATCATCGCATTTCACTCTCCAATGCCTTTTACCTGAAAATGCCCTTACTTTGTTCCATGATTTGAGAAATTTTTGATCAATGGCTGCCCTTAAAAAATAGACTGAAAAATAAATACGGCAAGTTCAAATTTAGTACATAAGCACGTATTCGATTGTTGGGATAAAGGTATGATGAGCAAGGGGTTTTCACTTAGCTGCCAGATACTCAAACGAAAGGATTCACTATCCTGATATTTCCACGTTTGTCAAGAATTCTGATGAACACAAATTTGTTCATAATATTACACGCCTTTGAAATTTAAGTGTTTCCTCTGTGTGGGCGCGCTCACGGGCTTAGTGCAAACATGTTAACCAGTTCGTTGGTGGGCTGCTACATTATTAAGCGCTGGAATTGCTCTTTATTTCAAGAAATGTGTTTTGGTGCTCATCAGTCATCTATATTAATAAATAGTAAACCAATAGTGATGGATGATTAACTAATATTACTATATCAATAAATAATAATTGATTTTGTCTGATTTGATTCGGGACCTATTTGTGCCTGTGGCTGTGGGTACCAGTGACCAGGTATTAAGAAAAGTAAGTTGAAACGGGGCCTAAATACCAACAAAGAAAACTAAAAATTCTGCTGGTTTTTGGCCGTTGAGATGTCAGCTTTGGGATTATTTAAGAGGAGAGAAGGCCTGGATTTGAGAATGAGCTTGTGGCGCAAATATGAACATTTTTCTTTTCTTGTTTTGGTGGAGGAAGCGTAGGGGAGAAGAGCATTGGGATTATAGGAAGGCATAATTTATATACTATGTCATCATCCTTTGTGGTCCATATTCATTCATTCATTCAAGTTTGCCATCATGCCTCTTGGCTTCTGGCTGTTGACTTTTATTTTATATTCCCACTTTGATCGCCTTTTTCATTTCCTTCACATATTCATTATAATTCCTCTTTTCTTTCCAAAATATGTAACAAACAGAGTAGTTCCGCACTAATAGGATGTGTGCACATAACACATTCCTCCACCTATATAAACATGATGTAAGGATAATGTGTGATTAGACCATCGCCCCCACTGGAGATACCTTGGGTATTTGAAATAGTAATTGTAAGGTTTAAAAGTGTTTTTCAATCATAATTTACGGTATAATGTGAGAGGAGTTTTGTCTAAACTTATGTAAAAAATACTTATAAAATAATTGTAAACATCGCTGTCGTGCTACCGATATGATGTGATCTGATCATGTATTTCTGATTTCTTGTTGTGGGGGAAAACAAGAACGTGAGAACGGAGCGGAGAGATGGTTGGAGCGTGGGCACGTGGGTTCATCATTTAATGCCGCTGCAATGAGCTCAGCTGGCATCCCAAATTATGAGTTTGTTTGGAGAAATTTATTTGAATTTATTAAAAGTTCTCATAGACTTATACATATAAATTGAGAGACAATTTTTACCACATAACTTATTTCGTATTCTGTGAATCATAATTGAAAATGATTTATAGAATTTCCAATCGTTGTTCCAACATACCTTATATATATACACCCACACACACTGCTGTTATGAATGCAAATATGACGATAAAAAAGTAACATAGTTATCTGATTCTCTCGCTCTGCATAAAATAGAGAAAGACGCACGCGCGCCTATTTACGGGCGATTTCCATCACCGCATGTCTTTCAGTCTCCTAAACACCCACATCATATTGTGCAGCTTTTTAAGCCGGATTTAAGGGTCCGATTGTATGAACCTAAAGATGCTAAACTAATTTAGAGATTTTATTTTTTTAAAAAAAAGAATGTATTTTGTGTTTGGTTACAATAATAAATTTTTTTACTATTTTGTGATTTTTAGACTATAATATTTTCTTGTATCTCTATTCATCACAAATAATTTATTACCTAGTTATTTTAAAATTTTATCATATTTTTGCATTTTTTATTTTTTTATTATATTTTCTCTTGCAGATTTTTTTTATTGAACTTTCCGATTTTTTTTAGAAGCTATCCAAAGTAGCTTCTCAAAATAATCCGAAAACTAGTTTTTTTAATAGTTCTGATAAAGTTTAAACAAACATCACAAAATAGATTTTTAAAAAAAAATAGTGATTTTTAATTAAAAAATGAACAAAAGGACCCTTATTCAATATAAAAAAAAGTATTTGAGGCTTATGAATATTGTTGTATAATATTCTATTTTCATATATCTTAATACAGGATTATTATGCATAATGTTAAATTTTAGTTCTATTAAAATGAACTAAAAAGATCAAGATTCAATTCCTGATTATTTACTATTTTTTAGCAGCACTCTGGCTCTTCCAGTTATTTCCGACCAGCTATCATTAAAAAAAAATTAAAAGAATATGACGCGACTCTAAATTTTTTTTTTTGAATTTAAAATTTCCCTCTTTCAGTCTTGATTGGGGAACAGAATACAGATAATTGATAATTAATGATTCTATGCAATTCTGTGGGGTAAATCATCATGGAAGAAAATTAATAATTATCTTTTTTTTTATACATAATTATTAATTATCTTTAAAAACCATGAACTTACGAAATTATAAAAAAAAGACTAACGTTTTTTGGAAAAAATAAATGAACAGAAATGCTTACTCAGTTGGAAGATATCTTAGTTACAAATTACAGAAGATCAATTATATATTTTGAAAGCTCAATTATAAATCCTAAAAGATTAGTTACAAATTAACTGACTTCAAACACTTAAGAAATTAACCTAATAATGTCTTTTAGGATTTAAGAAATTAATGCAATGTATGAAATTAATTGAAAATAAAATCAGTAAAAATACATTTATTGGTGAGATAAACTCAAATGAAATCTTATAAAAAGGGGACAAGTCAATTCATAAAATGTGACCTTATAAATAGGGGGGGAGGGAGTGTCTAAATTTAAAGGTTTTGCTTGTATAAAAAAATTAATAAATAAAGGCTGTTACCATGAAATCCATCAACCAAAATACTAATTAAAGTTGCTCTAGATAACCATTTTAGGTTCCCTGCCTTGTGTGCCTTTCTGATAATGGTATATATAGAGCGCATATAAATTGTAGAATGTCTTAAATCTCACTCCATGATCATAGGCTTGGGGCGTAAATATCAAATAATCGTTAATCCATGTGCCCACTCGAGCATTATGCTCCAATTAGCTTTTTGCAAATATCTCATATATTTTCCCCTTTTTTCAAATTATAGACATCCTCTAATTAAAGATAATTCTATTCAAAGAATTATCAGATACTTCTTCTTCCGACAGGGATTCAAACTTTCATTTATTACATTATGAATAATTATCTCATTCTGCTAAATTTAACCCCGTTCTTTCACATATCTGTCCTTATTTATTGTCAATATATCTCTTAACTTTGTCTAATCATATGCTTAAGCCCAAAAACTTCAAAATATTCTTACATTGGTTCCCCGCATATTTTCACGGTAACCCCCCTCTAGAATATCGTAACGTTGATCAACAATATATTTTCATTATACATATAACTTAATAATTTCATGTTCATTGTGCATTCCTTTTTTAATATAATATTTATATTATGTTTGGTATGACTTATAGAACCCATAAAAATACTTATATATATAAGTCAAGATAACATTTTTCTTATATACTTACCTCATATACCGTAAATCATAATTAAAAAATTATTTTTAAAGACTTCAATTACTAATTTGTAGTATAAAGAAGTATTATTATATTATTGTCTTTTGCCAGGGTAAAATGAAATCTCAATAAAACTCGCTTTTCCTTCTCGTCCATCCACTAAAATCGTTGCACGTGGAAAATTAGTGTGGGATGCACAGTGCTAACAGTACATGTTTGTATCTGAGATGCTGCAGGATATGAACATGAGCAGATGCATACGCTTGAACAGTAGCTTCGAAAATGACGGGAAGGTGTCGTCTCTCTCTCTCTCTCCGCGCGCGCGTAAATAATAATACAAGCTCCTCATAAATGAAACCAAACATATCATTTTCTTTTTGTTAAAACCAAGCATCATTTTAATCCATACTACTCATCACATTCCCACAAAGCCTATCAAGTCATTTTGTCCCCCACTCGATTTATTTTATTTAACACATTTATATAATAATCGTACTGATATCTTGAGAGCATCATTGCGTGTCTGCTTGTGCAGAATATAGTTATCTGTTAGTATAAATAATGAAATTTATTGTCATTAGGATTCTCCCTACCCCGACAAGGTTGTGTCACTACCTTACAACCTGTATTCATTTCCCTGTCTCTCTGACTCTCATGACGACAATGACTTATTATCATAATATCATCATCATCATGTCTCTTTTGAATTTTCGTTTTTTTAGCTCTCAAAGAGATTCTCAAACAAAACGGGAACAATAATCCTTTTTTTTAATATATATCTAATAATCCAATGGACATCCTCAAGCTACAGGTCCTTTTTGGTCTTTACAGATCACACTTAGTTTTCGTTTCTTTATATCTCTCATTTTCCTCTCCTGTGCAGGCTCCGGCGGAGATTTTCATAAAAAGCATACCAGAATTAGGGTTTCTGCTGGCAGATTGTCTTTTGAGGTTCTTCTTTCAGACATGTTCAACTTCCAGGCAGATCTTTTTCTTCCAGCTCCCCAAACCCTAATTAATTGGGAAGCTCCGGCTTACTTAAGCCGGAGAATATATGGGAGATCTGCTTTTTCTTCTCTTTCTAGGTATATATATATGTCCGATGTTGTAGCTAATATTAATACATCGTCCTTCATCTTCTGGCATTTCACAGAAGTAGGGTTTCCTTTGCTTAGTCAAAAGTGTTATGAACCTCTCATATATTTTGTTTCTTGGAGCACCAATATAATTATGAGATGGTTAATTATTCAAGAAAACCATAGTTTAAATATTTTGTGAAGTCTTAAACTTACATTATGTTAGTATGCTTAACTTTATCAGTTATATATCTGGCTGTCTGATCGTTACAATATGTTTTTGCTGATACGCCGGCCTTCCAGTCTTCCTCTCCTCTTTCGTTGTTTCAATTTTTCTTTTATTTATACCTCTTCTAGTTTTTACAAGCGGTAGTTCTTACAAATCTTACTTTGACTGGCTACTTCTTATTTCTGGAAGCTCTTCTTTAGGCTAATTAATTGGCTAGTAGTTTTATAACAACTCATGTTCATACCAGGCCGAGACTAATGTTTAAAGCCATCGTTTTCGCATAATTAATATCTTTAACTAGTTGTGACAAAAAATCCGTCTTCGATCATATTATTTCCATAAAATCCTTCCTCAAAAGTTCCTAATTTTCTGGTTTGAAGTTAATTAATGCTCAGCCAACTTTTCATGCAAGAGAAAAAATGCCTGTAAGATTATTATTTGAGCCTTGTCGATCAATTGACTTGGTAAATTAAAATTGTTTGAATTTATCATATCATCTCTAGCTCTGACTTGAGATTAGCTTATGTTGACATGTTAATGAGAAGGGAAAAATAGGAGCTTCCTTCAGCCCAGCCATGGATGAAGAATGAAGGGTTGCTGAAGTAACTGCTGAGTCATTCACACACATACTCAGTAGGGATCAAACGGCATCGTTTTGGTACTGAGATTGTGAGAATGAAGCAGCAGATATTTTGCTTCCCTCTTTCTCTGTGCTTGGACTGAAGGGAGCTCCTCCTCCTTCTTCTTTGTCTTCCTCTTCTCATCCCAAATCGCCAAAGGCACAAGAAAAGCCTTCGTAGACAGTCACTGCTACTATGCAACTTGTAAGTATTATCGACCACGCACTATATGTGCCCAATATCTAGCAATTAATTCATTAGGTAGGTTTATAATATATTCTTGTCGGCTTCTTTTTTAAAAAATAATTATTTTAATTTGCTTATTATTTATAATTCAAAGTTAGATATTAGAGTTTTATCACTGTATAACTACACACACTAAATGTTTTATTAAAATGAGTTATAGTACTATTTGAGGCTGATTAAAAATAGATAGTGTAATCTATGTATAGATTTTATGCTGATATTTTATGTTGATTTATATTGATAAAAAGAAATTTTATCTCGCATGTGCGTGTATGTGTGTGTAGGGTTTTAATTAATAAATTAAGAATAACAAGTAAAAAAAATAAATTAGAACATTCTTTGCAGGGGATCGTTATATATATATATGAGCCATGATGAAGAACCATTGACACACGTGTATGAACAGCTTCAAAAGTGAACCATGAAGATGATGATTAGTAGAAAAATTTTGCATTGTAACTTGCAACTCGGGATGCTGGGCGGCCGACCCACCTAGGCTGTAGGTAGCTGCTACAATTGGTGCTTTTACCTTCTCCGCTGATTTATATATACACTTATTCTTGGGCACTTGCTTGTTTAATTTTTGTCCGTCTACGCCACTATTTGTGTCAAATGTACAGCACATACGAGTATTTGACTATTTGTATCCAATTCATTTGGCCTTAACTCTTGGTTCTGCCAAACCTGTGTATACTGTTTTCAGCAGATCTCTATCTTGCCGACTAAACCATCTCCAACGTATGGGTTTTGAACTTTATTTTCTACTCAAAAAATGTGAGCCATTTGTTGCGTGTATTCAATATATATATAAACCAGACAAGTTGAAGCAGGTCCTTGTGGAATCAGATATATAGACACAAACAGAGGGGCGCGCACTCATAACTGAACCTTACCTCATTTTCTTTCATTTTCCGAAGCATGTTACCTAATATAAGTGGAGATAATCCACATGCGCTCTCCTCGATCAGTTCCATATATATTGAGTTGCAGGTTAATTCTTAGTTACTTATACTACTCCCTCCATTCCTTTCTTCATAGGGAATAAAAACCTACTTTCACAAATCAATATCAAGAAAGTAAGTTAATTTAGTTAGAAGTTATACGTTCTAAATATGTAAGCGGACAGGAAATTTGTTTCTTATGGTATCCTCAGTGAAACTAACTAAAGTGGTTCATTTATTACTGAGAGAAAGAACATTTCTCTCCTTTTTGATAAAGGCATGAGTAAGAAATTACGATAACTACTATAAGAAAAAAAAAACAAATTGTACCTTATAAAAGGAAAGGAGGATATTTCTCAAAAACTTGTCCAATGCTTTCAACAGACACCGCCTCGAGAAGTTGGAGCTGCACAAGTTTCACTGACGTTGAATATGGGTTCTCACCCAACAATATAATGTATGATTCTGTCTTCTTTTGCGTACCATAAAATATGACAAGGCCTTGAAACAAGTGGTGCGTATCGGTACTGACAAATCAAATCCGGATAAAGCTCAAGTCCCCATTCTCTTCAAGTGGGATTCTGAATTTGTGCCTCCGTGCAACTGTGTATACATAGAAAGTCCCCTCCAAAAGAAGTGCAAAATGCAACAACAACATAATTAAAATAGACTCAAATATCCAGAGAGCAGGACATGGATACGATAAATATAATGTTCGCTGTTCAGGTATAGCATGGAAAGAAATAGAGATTCAAGTTGTAGTTAATTAATAAATTTGCACGTCCACAACTAAGAATGTGTACGTTTGGTGGGGAAAAAAAATAAGGATATATATTATATGTAGATCGAAAATGGGGAGGTGCAGACTAATTAAATGCAGAAAATATTGATAGCTTCCCTCCCATATCATGTGAACGAATTATATATGTTGGAATCTGCAGGTTTATGGTTGCTTTACTGCCACCTCCAAAGGTAACCAATGGATTTGGTATTATAATATTATGATTTTATTGCTTGAATATTTTTATTTTAAATGTTAGTTGGAGATACGGTTATTACAATACTCTCTGTTAGCGCACTCATGATTCTAGTGCATACATATACATATACATATACATATACACACACCTCTAATTTGATAACGAATTGTGTGTAATTCATTCTCATTTTAATATTTTATAGTTTTGGTATATATTTATAACTGCGAAACTTTCGGAGACCGACAAGCAAACAACTTATGTTCATGACTCATTCATGGATCTGAATCTGCTTCATCGGAATGAAACTCCGGCAAATCCTAGGGAACTATGCCCTCTGCCTTTCACAACATTGGAATATACATCTCTTTAATTAGGTTTGCCCAAGTCTTCACAAAAAACAAGTCCGCGTTGAACATCTTGAACTGAACATGACCAAATGAATCGATTGTCTCATGATTCCCGGAATTGCATATTCACTAATTAGAATCTTCAATCCAATGGATTCAACTCGTTTACTATTAATTTGATATCGAGTGACCTCAGAGTGCATGAGCTTTGAAAGTTGTGTTTGTCTCGTTCACATGTTGACGGATGGAGCTTTATCATCAAGGTTTTCTCATTCATAATAACAGCACTTGTTCATATGACAAGCTTCTGTTCCTTCCGCTTGCCATACAAACGCGGCTCTAATTGTTAAGGTTATAGCATGCAGGTCAATTAATAATCACCTTCACTCGAGTCACACGTAAAATCAACATGGTTTTTATGATATACTCTTCTGATCTTATTTATAAGACACTTTCAACATATTTCACACATATCATCAAAAACCTTAAACTTTATTAAATATGCTATAAAATCAACACAACAAAAATAAAAGGCAAAATTGTAATTCATATAGAAAATTTAACGAGGTGACTTATAAATAAGCCTTGCCCAAAAATAAACCCAAAACTCAACCCGATGCGCATATGATAATGGTAAAACCTCCATAATAAATTTTAAAAACAGGTCACTTATACTTAAAAATAGATAAACTAAAATTAGGTCACTTCATAATTTTAAGAGTAAAAAGGCCAGTTCGGCCGACTAGTAGGCCCAATTTGAAACCGGGGACAGGTCAAGCCCCAGACCTAAAATTCCAAGCCCAAAGATACTGGACAGAGCCCCGCAGCCGGCTCAAACTTAGTTTTTGGGCTTCTTGCATGTTCTACGAGGTAAACACGGATTAATACAGCAATTTTGATTCTATATATATATATATGATATATGATTCTTAGACTTCATCAGACAATGAATACAGCTTGAGGCATGAACATCTTTCATTGGCAACATATTTAGGATCCGAGTACACGTGTATCATCAGTGAAGCGAAGTGCTGCCCCATACATTTATTGGAAAATGCTATCCAGACATAAGCATAAGTTAGGCAAAATCCTTCAATGTTGGCGGATTCACAGCTTAGATTCGGGACGTTTCTCATCAAAAACAATCATCACCTTCCCAATAGCTTTTCTGTCTCTAATAGCAGCGAAGGCGAGGTGGGCCTGCAAGGACAGATCATTGCCAAATCGTTGATTTTAAAGAATATACGCAAGGATATTTCTTGTACACCACATCTTAGCTGATAAAATGTGTGTGTGTGTGTGTGTAGAGTAATGTTAAAACACATAGAAAGGGATGACAGAAACCCGCAAGCCATTGCAACCGCCCAATATAGATTTTACATGCAACTCTCATATTTAGTTCACATTCATCAAAGATAGAATAAAATAAAATCATTCAATTGTTTGACCTCCTCTCCAATTCACTTTATTCATTAGGGGCTTCAGGAGCAATTCACTAAATTAAAAAGTCAGGCAACCAAGTTTCTTTCTAGAGATAGTTTCTCTCCAACCTGTAAAGCATGTTTCTTAGCACAACCAGGGAAGATCTAATAATGGCACGACTTGCAACATTTCCACAAATTAAAAGAGCCAATGTGCACAAAAGAAAAATCCCTCACCTCAGCGAGCCGGTAAGAATGAGAAATGTGGATAGAAATCAAGCCTCTTGCCAGCCAGGATAGTAGCTCCCTTACAGAATCTTCAAGAACACTTGGGCGGTGTATTTTATAGCTACCCCAGTAAAGACCGTGCACTGTCCAATTCTGTCACAACGACATTAAATATCAATAAATATAAGACATCACAGCCAAAACAAATGAAGGATAGGATCCAAATAATAAGCATTTCACAGTAAGCAGAAAGAGGAAATAGTGCTATGGCAGGGGTTAATAGCTTCTAATTTGGAAAGTTTGACAGCTGGTTTTGTGCGGTGTTAGATCCATAAAATAATGTAACCTCTGTTCTCCACTGTCTTTTCACTACCATTGTTTGAAAGGAAAAGAAGATGGAAGAACCCAATAATGTGTGTGTACATAATATTAAGTTTTCTGGCCACGACATCAAGAATGTGACTCAAGCAAACCAATTACATACTAAATGTGAAACAAGAAGAGAGAATTGCTTCACAAATTGTAATATTCCCTCAAGTGACCATATTGGAAGAGGAGAAGGGAGGAAACGAACAAAAGAAGTTAAGATCAATTTTGATTGTAATTTGAGAGGAGTCAGGCGTGCTTCCCTTCAATATCTCAGGCTGATTCTAAATCCTTCCTTCCAAGACTTGATTTTAGAATTTAATCCAGTCAAAAAGTGACAGGCAAAAAGTCATCCAGTCAACAATCAGTCCGAAAATTTGTTTTTTCCTGATGTACCTTGACAAGAGCTATATTAGAAGGGATGACAGGAATTTCTCCACTTGCAAATCCAATGATCAGAATGTGAGCTCCCCAGTTCAAAAGCTTCATAGTTTCTTTAGTAAGCTTGCCTCCAACTGGGTCATACAGGACATCAACCCCTTTGAGCTTTCGAGCCTTAAGAAACTCTTTGACGCTTTGAGTGACATTTTGACAAGCCAAGTCCACCACATGATCAGTACCAAGTGATTTCAAGAGCTGCACCTTTTCACTTCCCCTGTTACCAGGTTGTGTTAGAAATGCTAAACTCCTAGAGATACTTAGTAAATGTGCCACTAATAGATGGAGAAATGCTTGTCAACTGCTACTATATCAACAACTAATTCACTACCTAGCGACTGCTATGACAATGGCACCACAAGCTTTTCCAATTTGTACGGCTGCAAGGCCTACACCCCCTGCTGCTCCCAAAACTAGCAATACCTGCAGTTCCATGATCTATTTTACTACACCATTGGACACATTATGTAACAACCAAAGCTGTAAAGAGAAATAGGTAATAGCATTAAACTGACTGAAACAGACCACAGGAAGAACCGAATTAAGGGTAGTTGTAAGAATTATGGGTATACATGCAGGATCAAAAGATACATACAAACTCTCACTGACATATCATGATTAGTCTGGTCAACTAATCTTCAATAAATGGTTAAACCTATGAATTTTTCATGTTGAAGATAATCAGATACCTGACCAGAGGTCAATCCAGCTCTATGGACGAGTGCAACGTGTGAGGTACCGAAAGCCACTGGAAGAGCACCGGCAGCAACCAGATCACAACCTTCTGGTACGCGAAACCTTAACAATGAACAACAATTAAACACATGACGTAGAAGAGTTCTAAAATAAAAAATGAAATGGAATGAAGGGCAAAAGGGAAATTGGGGCAGAATCTTACAGATGGCTCTGGTCTACAACGATGAATTCAGCAAAAGACCCAAGAGGAACGAAGGAACAAACAGGGTCTCCGACTCTGAGATTGGAAACTTTGGGGCCTACGGCGTCAACGAAGCCAGAAAAATCGGAACCTGGGATAAATGGTAATGGAGCCTTCTCTTGATACTTACCCAGTATCTGCAAATAATTTGCGAAATTCAAGCTGGTGGCTTTGATTCTAACCCTTACAGAAGTGGGAGAATCCAACTCAGGGATAGGGTGATTTTTGGAGACAAATATTGGGCTAGAATTATCTTGTGCTGCCACAGTCGGGTCACCCAATTTCCTGCACAGAAGAGCTTCCATTTCTGTTGGGTTCGGAGTTTCGCTCCGTGAGAACGATATTACAGACTGATGTATTATATCAATGTGCAGTCTAGAGTCTATACCGATACTGTAGAGCTATGGAGTCTAAATTTTAATTATGTTGCCGTATGATTTTTTTTTTTTTATCGTTGGCAAAAAAATGATGGGAAAATTACAGTAACGTTTCGGGAAAGGAAAAATATGAAGAAATGATTTTGAAAAATATCAAAATTACAGTGAAGTCTCATGAAACTATTTGATAATAAATTGAAATTGGAAAAAGAATGAAATACCCCAGTGAGATAAATAAAGAGATGGAAGGAAAAAATCTGTCAAATTCAAAAGGCAACACTTCTGGTATAGGCGCAAAAACTCAATTAAGGTATAATCATCAACTAAGGTTGAAGAGTAAGGTATGGAATTGATGACAACACCTCTCTTATCTTCATTATTCCATTTGATTCATGTTTTCTATTGGGTAGATAAACAGATTTTAAGATTTTCTTGATTCATCTTCGTTTTGGTCGAAAAAAGGGAAAAAAAAAACTGTCATCTTTTTGTGGGTATTGTCCTCTATTATACTTGTAAACTATAAAGGCAGACCTATGTAAATGCAATGGATATGCTTTAACTATGGTTTCAATGTGTTTGAGTACGGTTTAATATGCTCTGTTTTTGGGTTTATTGTACTGTGTTTTTGCAAAAGAAGGGCTAATGAATGAAGATGAGGGTGAAAAGTTTGTGATTATATAACCTGGTGTGTGAAGGAAAAAATGTGTTTTTAATAGGTGCAGCGATAGTTGTCAATATATGCGTTGAACTTGTTAATGACAATTATAGGTAATATTTAAATGTTTTACTTGTGGTGTAATGATGTTTGGCAAGGGTTTGAAAATTTTGCTGTTTTTTGATATTTTGAGTTGTTTTTACTCATTAAAAGTGAGAGGTAATGAACATGGTGCGAAAGTTGTGTGGCTGGAAGTCCTAATGTACGAAGTCAGAATGTCTTGTTAATAAGGGCAGCGATAGTTGTTAATATAAGTGGTAAACTTGTTAATGACAATTGTATTATGCAGGTGGGCAGAGGTGATGGCTAGCACGTGTGACAAGTTATGAAGAGTTTAAAATAATGATATCCTCCATTTTAGGAAAATAAAGTAGCGGACTTGTTATGAAGTTCACATTGACGTTTGATAGAACAACATTTGTGGACATACTAGATGATGAAGCAATTAAACATTTAATTAATTTAAGTGGAGAAAGTGGATATGTCTATGTAGATGAATGACAAACTAAAGATGATAATACAGCGGTAATAAGGGATAATCCAAAGGATGAGCAATATGTGTAAGTTTTATTTCGTTACGGAAATTAACTAGTGAACAAGGTGATGTTAACTTGTCATTACTAACATATTGTACTATACAATTTGGTCTAGGTTTGATAACTGCTCAGAAGGTTGGGATGGAGTATTAGATACTATGTGTATTGAAGATCCACCTTCATTGCCATGTGCTGTCCAAATGATGCTGATAGGAAGACCTAAAATGAACTCCACAAAGTATAAGGATGTGATAATTGGGGAGGGACAAGTTTTTGCTAATGCGGATAGCCTTCGGCAAATATTATACAAGTATAGCATTGCGCACAATTTTGCATACAAATATGTCAAAAACAATCAATAAAAGATCATTGTCAAATGTTGGTTGATGGTTGTCTATGGTACTTGGGGGCATACTCAATGGGAGAACAGTAAGATATTGAATTCCTAACTATAAGAACATTCAAATGTGACCATATACATGATGCACAAGATAATCTAGTTGTACCTCACTTGAAGAGATCCAAATTAACATCATTAGTAACCGTAGACAGTTTGAAGTGTAATATAGACAAGAATGCAAATGAGATTATGGGGTGCGTCTAAATCATAGTCAAGCGTATAGGGGAAAAGAAAGAGCATTGACGGAAATACATGGTCGCGTTGAAGATTCATACATGACTATTATTTAGATATGTGATATGCTAGTGGAGATCGATCCAGACAAGGTAGCCCGGTGTGAATTCTCTGAGAGTGACAAATTTAAGAGGATATCCATTGCTTATGGATGCTCGATCAAAGGCTTCTTATAAGGGTGTTGAGGTATACTTTATATAGATGGATGTCACCTTAGTGGTCCTTACAAAGGAACATTGGTTTCAGTTAATGCGTATGATACTGATGATCAATTGTTTCCCTTGGCATATGCCATAGTTAATGGGGAAATACATGATGATTAGAGTTGATTTCTTAAGAATTTGAAGGATATTATTGGCATAAGGGAGATTATAATAGTGTCATACAAGAATCTTGTCATAAGTGTTGTTTGTGGTATATTTGGATCTTAGAGACACGCGTTTTGTTACAGGAAAGTCAAAGAAAACTTTAGTGCACAGTTTGTAAAGTTGAGTAAAGGAAGGGATACTTCTGCGAACAACAACGAAGATGCACTTAAGATGCTTGATGCAATTTCTTATGCAAGGCATGAACATGAATATAATGTAGTATTAGGTAGGCTAAAATTGTTCTCTCTACAGTTAGCTCAGTGGGTTGAGACTGAAGAAGATGTGGAAAGATGGGCGCAAAGAAAGTTTCCTTACAAAAGATGGGATAAATTGACAACGAATGTTATAGAGTCATTCAACGTTTGGGTATTGAAAGAGAGGAAGCACAAAGTTGATGTTTTCATTCATGAGCATCGAGAAAAATTAGATAAGAAGATGGTTACATGCAAAGCAGCTATAAGAAATTGGAAGAATGGGATTGGGCCAAATATTGAGTCCAAATTGATAGAAGAAGTCAACGGGGCTGAAAATATGGAGTATGGATGTGATGGTGATGATATGATTTTAGTTGCAATACTGTGTAATAACCGAGTCATCTATCTGACCGTTGACCTCACAACACATACATGTACTTGTCTGGCATGGCAGATGAGCGGAATCTCTTGTTCATATGTATGTGCAGCAATCAAGTTAGTTCATCGTAGTGTATACTCATACGTTGATGATTGCTACAAACTTTATACCCAACAAAAGATATATGCAACTCCCATGAAGCCTGTAGCAATACATGATTGCCCCCATCTTGAAGCCATTACAGTGACACAGCTAATGACACAAAATTTATTGCGACCACCAATTACTAGAAGGCCCCCGGGAAGGCCAAAAAAAAAGAAGGATTGAATCTCAGTTTCAAAACAAAAGGGTTTATCATTATAGCAGGTGCAATGAGGCTGGCTATACTGTAAATACTTGCAACAATCCTAATTAAAGTTGATCAATTATGGTGGTTTGGGTTCTTTTATTTTTGGAAAGTGCATGTCATACTATTTTTTTTGTAAATCTTATTATATAGAAATCCAAACCATTTGATTTTTGGGGACAGTCTGTGAATTTTTTGTTAGTAGCTTGTATATGCATTTTCATATGTAAATAAAGGTTGAATATAATATGGTTTTGTATCTCACTTTCATTTATGAAAATTTGTAATCTGATGTCAATTCAGTTGTCAATGTATGTACATGAAGTAGTCAGTGAACGCCCATGTATTTGTTAATATATATATGTTGTTATGTTTACATATTTGCATCCCACTTTCATTAATGACAATTTGTAGTCTAATCTAAATTCAGTTGTCAATATATGGATATGGTGTAGTTAGTAGACGCCCATTAACTTGTCAATGGACGCCCGTGCAGTTGTTAATATGTGTGTGGGGGGGCAATTATGTTTACATATTTGTATCCCACTTTTATTTATGAAAATTTGTACTCTGATGTAAATTATGTTGTTAATGTATGAACATGAAGTAGTCAGTGGACACCCGTTAACTTATCAACGGAAGCCCATGCAGTTGTTAATATATATATATATATATATATATATATATATATATATATATATATATATATATATATGTTTACATATTTGTATTACACTTTCATTTATAGAAATTTGTAGTCTAATATAAATTCAAGTATCAATTTATAGACATGAAGTAGTCAATAAACACCCATGTAATTGTTAATATATATATATATATATATATATATATATATATATGCAATTATGTCTATATATTTGTATTCCACTTTCATTTATAGAAATTTGTAGTCCGATATAAATTCAGTTGTCAATGTAATGGACTCCCATACAGTTGTTACTATATCTCCTGGTTATGATCACTTTGGAATATGATATTTTATGTGCATATATTTATAGATTACCTCTGTTGTTGTTATTCAATATTAATTAGGTGGAGATATTATATCACTTGTCAATAGACAGTCTTGGACTTGTTAATACAAGAATAATACTTGTCAATGTAGGCTCAATGACTTGTCAATAAAGGCTCCTCAACTTGTTAATGAAATCCCATTGACTTGTCAATTGAGGCTCCATGATTTTTCAATAAAGGCCTTTGGAGTTGTCAATAGAGGCTTCAGGACTTGTCAATAGAGCCACCAGGATGTGTCAATGGAAGCTCATTAATTTGTCATTGTTGGCTGAATGACTTGTCAATAGAAGCTCCTCGACTTGTCAATGGAGGGCACTAGAGTTGTCAATGGAAGCTCATTGACTTGTCAGTGTTGGCTGAATGACTTGTCAATGGAGGCTCCATGACTTGTCAATGGAAGCTTATTGACTTGTCAATGCAGGGACAATAACTTGTCAATGTAGGCTCTATGACTTCTCAATAAGGCTCCAAGACTTGTTAATGGAAGCCCATTGACTTTTTAATGGAGGGCCCTTGAGTTGTCAATGCAAGCCCATTGGGTTGCAAATGGAGGGAACTGGAGTTGTCAATGGAGGCTTCACGACTTGTCAATGAAAACTTATTGACTTGTCAATTTAGGCTCTATTTTTTCTTAATGGAAGCTCTAGGACTTGTTACTAGAAGCCCATTGACTTGTCAATGGAGGGCCCTTGAGTTGTCAATGGAAACCCATTGCATTGCCAATGGAGGGCACTAAAGTTGTCAATAGAGGCTCCATAACTTATCAATAGAGGCTCCTCGACTTGTCAATAGAGGCTCGATGACTTGTCAATGGAGAGCCCTGCAGTTGTCAATAGAAGCCTAATGACTTGTCAATGGATGCCTATTGAGTTCCCTGTAGTTGTCAATGGAGACTCCTCCACTTGTCAATGGATGCCCATTAACCTGTCGTCATAGTCTTATGCAGTTGTCACTGGAGTAAAATAATGTGGAAGGAAGAGTATCATATGTGCATTATATAACTTTAGCACTAACGTTAAGTCATAACAATGACTCTGTAATTCATAATTACAACAAGCATCTCAAGTACAAGAAGTTTGAACTTCATTATAACAAAAAATATCACATTTATACATTGTTACTGCACTTGATTATTACCAAAAAGTTAGCACAAATACAATTTGTACATGTGATCATTACAATCCCTTAATATGTTATCCGTACAATCAACGTGTACTATGTCAAAGTTAACCATTACTATAATTTACAATCCAAATCATCATCATAATTGGTTCTCTTCCTCTTATGTATGTCTTAAATCAAAGACATAATAACTTTTTCCGCATGTTTGTTGTAAGGATGAGTAACTAGCCATCACAAGACCCCAACCTTAATTTTATGGAGTTCTTCTGTTAAATAATAAGGAGGCATATGGTAATGTAGTAAAATTAACACAAAGCACAATGTTAACTCACGTGTCTGCTTGCACATGCACTTTTGCCCACGTCACTCCCTTCTCAATTTTTCCCTCGTCCTCAAACAACCAGGGCTTGACTCTTTGAAGAATTTGAAAAAAGTAGTTTCGCTGAAAAAACATAAACAATATCAATCACAAATATGAATAGAAACATAGTCTGCACATAAGTAAGTGACAATTTATCCATATAACTTCGATTGCCAGTAGTTCCTTTGGATCAATCTCTCCTTTCCTTTTTCTTATCTTCTTCTTTGACTCCTTCAATTTATTCCCCAATGTGTTTGCATCTTCCACTTCCTTCTGTCTCCTCATGTATGTACGAATATTAACCAATAAGTCAAACGCATAGAATGTTATGGTTTTTGTGTCTACCATATAGCAAAACCAATGATCATGTAAAATAACAAGACCAAATATGGAATCACAATCCCCAATGTTATATCCTAAGTATTTAGGGAGGATTTGTGTTTCATAATCTGCCAAAGACCATGTCATTGGAGTTGTGACAATTTGTGTATGAAGTCAGCTGTAAATATATGTCTACCAATTCTACTATCGTTAAGTTTTTTATTAGCCACCAAGGTCTTCACAACTATTGACATTAACTTCATGAGGGAGAGAAAAAGTTAGTCACCGAAAACATTACATGAAATCAACATCTTTCAATCTTAACCAGTGGCTTACCTTGTCATTCATCCATCCTCATGGAGTCTTGGTCAGAGATAATAGAGTTATCTCCTTGTGATAAATTAGTCATGCATCTTCACAAAGTCACTAAATGAAAACAAAAAAACAACATGTCAGCCAAACTGTTACTGTAACATAATATATGCGCATCCTACCAAACAAGTATTTTAAACTTACTGGCCTCCCTCATCTTCAATACACCTCGTTATACTCCTTTCTCAATAAAATGTCCTTGTCATCAACTTTCTTCTTACCCTTACATTTCCTAGTTATATCAATCCAGGGAGATTTTACAACCCAGCTGGGAGTTATGACCCTTTTTGACCTTTTCAATTCCAACTCACTCCTTTTTTCTCCTTCTCTCCATCTTGATGCTCATGGACTTATACGTCTTCTAGTTCACCGCCATCATGGCCTTCAAAATCTTCAGTTTCTGTGATTGCATCATCACCTTCTGTGTCTTCTTCTTCCTTTTCATCACTTTCTGATTCGTCCCTCCTACCTTTTTTGTCTTCATCCTCCTCTTGATCATCTTTATTTTCTTCCTTTTTAGCAGCCTTCTCATCGTCCTCCTCAAACTGGACTGAACTTGATGCCTTATTGTTTAGGGCATCTTCCTTTACATCATCCTTCTCGTTCTTCTTTTCATCCCACAACCTGTTTTAAAGTTCAAGGAGCTCCTATCCTACCATAGAAACCAGCCTATCATATGTCCTTTGTAATTTCTAAAACATGAACATCTTGATCAAATTTTCAAATTAAGTTAATCACAAATTTACTGAAATGTAATTAAAAACACAGTGTACATATCAAAATAGTCACAATTACCGAGTAAGTAAGCATTGTTTCAAGATTAAATGTTGTAGATGAATGGCCACCACAGTGTCTGACACCATAGAGCAGGTTTTTCTTGCTTTCCTTCTCTATCAGTACTCTACTCTTCACCCTTTCCTCATTCCAATATGTAATGGCATCTTCATCTTTAGGGGTTTTCAGCTTACCTAAAGGAAAATGTTATAAGCAAAACATATGCATGACATGTCCATGACAAATAAGAATTATACATTCACATTTCTACTTCAACAAAAAAAAAGAGATGATAGGCACTTACCATTAAGAAGTATATACAACATCCTACAGTCTTTTTCCCTTTACCTTTCCCTTTTATCAATTCCAGATAGAATTCCCTAATTGTAAGGCGGAGTTCTTTAAAAATAAATGATGACAAATCAAACCGACCAAGTGCATCATTCGTGACTGTCATAAGCTTTAACACATGGTCACTTACATAAATACCCGCAGATGGGACAATAAGGTTCCTAACGCGAATATGACAAAAAGAGCTCAAAATTTTTATTAGTTTTGCCCATCAACCATTATCCTATTGTTTGGTACTTTATATTCTTTTAAACACTCATCAAGTCCTTGAAAATAACATCTTCATCGTCTACTTGTACTTGTATGTCATACTCACCATTAGGTAGACCGAGCAATTGTGTCACATCTTCAAGCCCTACTCCATAGGTCTCCCCTCGAATTGACACTTGCTTGGTGAGAGGGTCAAAACATCGCATGAACTCTGCACATAAGTCACGGTTAATTTGTAGGCAACTAATATCCACCAACTTATCAAACCCTATTCTCTTAAGCCTCTTCATTACATCCGGTCTGTCCTTCAAGTTCTTAACTGCCATTTGTTTTGGCGCGCATCTTGTAAGGAATGGAACAACATACCTCTTCCCTTTACTCGGGGCTCTTAATTTTTTGGCCCGTTTAGTATATTCCACTCTCTTCTTCTCACTCAACTTATTACATGCATCTTTCACTTCTAGATTAACCTCTTTAAAATTCTGCAACTTATCCCCCTTCCCCTTCTGTTTCTCCTTCTCCTCCTTTTGGATGAAAAATTCTTCAATGAATAAAGTGTACCCAAAAAAGCTTGGTGCCCTTAGTCATGTTGTGCTTTTTCTTCCTTCTTTGTCTTTAACATCTTTTTCTTTGTCCATCTTGTTTCCCTGGGAAATTTTTTTTAGTAATTTAGATCGCATCCTTTTTCCATATGTGTCATAAAGCTCTGCATAATCCATATACTTGGTTTGAGCAAATAAATCTTGAAAGCGCTTAACAACAACAGAAAAGACAAAAGTTTCATCATCATCAAGCAAAGGAGATATTTTTATAACAAATGAAAAGGGCATAATTCCCAAGGTTTAGATGCATTGGCGAAGAAAGGGTAGGCAAGGTAAATTACAAGAGATATATACGATGCTAATTTACTACTACTTTAAACATTAAAATAACAAGTACATAAAAATCAGGGCTCAATACCAATTTCACCATTATCACACTACTTTATATACGCTTTAACCAAAGTTTCCTAAAAAATAACAAGTGCATAAACAACAATCTATCCTATAAACATTAGTCTCTATAGTAATATTCTAATAAATAGCATAGTTCCAGCAAAGTAATTCCTACTCAAACAGGGCAATCAAAGATTCAGGAACCTAATCAGAGCATTAAACAACATATTTCCATTTATATATTTAAGACATGAAAAACCAAGTCCTAGTCCAAAAATGCAGTTACAAATAGACAAAATCTAACAAGTTAATTCACTTTCAGAAACCAATTTAAATTTCAACATAAATGTAGGGTTGGTGGATGAAATGATTTTACAAGGATTAAAGGCCCAAAATATGCTTAATTGTGATATGTCTAAAAAAAGTACCAACTATGGTTTCACAATATAGAAGGAATAAATTAAATGATTTTACAGAAATTTGACATTTCAAGGATCACATTTTCAATATCCCATTAGCTACACCCTCAATATACATTTTTTAAAACCAGAACATTTTCTATTCTATTAAGGATTAGAGGTAGTAATAAGAAGGCACAACCTACGACGTTAAATGTTGGACTAGGTTCTTGAAAGGATTAAACTCAAAACTTACTGCACATATATACAAAACTCTACTCACAATCACCCGCCAAGCCTAACTCTCTTTATTTGTTTTAACCTTTCTCACCTTCCCTTAGTTCAACCACTCAATACTCTTGATAGCTGAAGTTGCAGCAATAATGACTATTTTTTTTGCTTCACTGTTTTATAGGCCTACCTAGCTCCTTCAACTCCTACTTTTGAAGTACTTATTATATAATATGCACACAAGAAAGCAAACATCATGTTTTCTTTTTTATGCATACTCTTTTAATTAGATTTGATGTGGCTTATTATATTGCTTTATATATCGATACTGAGCAGAAAAATATGCATTCATGCTTTACTTCTTTTCTTTCTAATATGTTTACATTAAAAGAAAAATAAAAAATTTACATTATTGAAGTGTACAGATTTTCTCTTAGTAAGGTGACATCTTTGCAGTCCTAGTACTGGCAGGCTTATCAAACCCGGACCGAACCGGCCGGTCCCGACCGAGAACCGGCAAACCGGACCGACCGGGAACCGGCGAACCGGCCGATAAACCGGTCCGGGTCAATCTTTTTTATTTAAAAAAAATAATTTTTTATTTATTTTTCCTTTAGAATTTCATACTAATAAGCCTAAAATTTTTAATTTCTCACCGGTTTGGTCCCGGTTTAGCTCTGGTTTGACTCCGGTCTGATCCACTGACCCTTGACCCAGTACCCCAACCGGTTCAGTGACCAGTCCGAGTTTGATAAACTTGAGTACTGGTACTAGGTACTCTAATTTTGGTAGGTTTAACAACATACAAAACAGGAATTCTCTGAGGTCAAAATTCAACACACTAAGAATTCCCTTTTATAACCAAAAGCAAGGAAAAAATTAAGAGAAAATCATCATTAACAGGGGGACAAAAGAAATGATATTGCTGACCTTAACTTTGCAGAGAAAACTGAGAGAAATTTTCTTCAGATTATCTAATTCCTTGAGAGATATAAGCTTCAATGGAGGACCAAATAGCAGCCAATTTTATGAATGCATCAATTCCTCCAGCCACATGAGCTACTATAGTTTCATCTCTATCCAACAATTCAAGCGAGTATCATAAGGACATTGTATACTAAAAATCAATGGAAGAATTGTGACCAAATTTTATGCACAACAAAACTAGGACTACAAAGATCTCACCTTACGACTAGTTCGTTTGTCATCAAGTGAATAAAGTTATTTTAGTTATATTAAACACAATGAAATTGACACCAATTACATAATTTATAACATTCTTAGAATTAAGGCAGCGGCCACCGAACCTCGACGGTTCTAACCCACAAACACCGCCTCTCACGAGGACAGCTTCTGTTTGCCGACATTGTCGTGTGTCGGGGATCAAAGAGCAAGTCGAATATCAGGCAACTGCAACAAGAAATATGGTTTGAGCAATGTCTGCCTTGTTGCCAAATACTTGAGGGTATTTTGGACTTTTTATGTTTCCAATTTATTATAAAATAGTCCCATGAGACTTCACTGTAATTTTGACATTTCCCGAGACCATTTTTTCGTATTTTTTCTTCCCTGGGTTCCCAAAAATGATCTTTTTCAATTGTTTGGTTTTTTTTTTCCTTGTTTTTCCGGCCTGAGATCCAGTAGCCTGATTAGTTATTTTTTTTAACCATAAGCCTGGTTAGTTAGTTGAAAACTCAATCAGCGAATTAATGGATTGTCTATGGTTTTATTCCAGTAAATCAAATGGGTTGTCAGTATGAATTGTCTGGATTAGATTTAGAACTAGACCTTCAAATTTAATTTAATTTAATTTTACTTGTATACTCTTTATCTTTTTTATATACAGAATATAAAATATAAATATAATTTTAGATGAAACATTGTCATTTCTTGTTTGTGCGGTTCTAACTCTGGCACTCTGTTGGCCAGAAAAAATAGTTTTCTTTGGCATTAGTAAAGACTTGTAGTCAGTGCCAAAGGCATTAATAGAAACAAAGCTTAGGCGTTATCATCCACCAGGAATAAAATGGTGTACGCAGACAAATGACTAGGGTATTGCCATTTAATTTACATGGTGTCTGACTATATTTTTTTTATATACTAATAAAAGTCAACATATATTACAAGTAATTATTGTTTCTGGAGATTTAAAATCTATACAGTGCAGCTTTGCATACGGATTGAGCCTAGTTGTAGTGAATTGGTAAAGAAGGATATTTTTCGGTGGCCTCAGGTTGATTGCTTTGTTTGCAATTCACTGAAGATCAGATATTACATCAACATGCTTGGTATTAAAGATATGATAGGGAACACCAAATTGAGCTGATTGATTTATACAAGCTGGGCTAGTAAACTAGCATCAATTAATTTTTAAGAGAGAGCAAGTAATATTTACAACAGAGGCCCTTCAGGAAGGAGGATTAGTGGGTATGGTAAGAGCATCATAAGCAAGGCCTGGAGGAACATCAAATCCAGACATGAAGTCATCTCCAAATATGAGAGCTCCCATTGCCAACCCTGGAGGTGGGTTCCCAGGAGGATTTGCCCCACATGATGGTGACGGCAAAGAATCATTTTTGGGAAGAAAAGTGGGAATATAGCCAACATTTGAAGGTGGGGGTGGTGGAGAAGGAGTTCTACGTCGTTTATAAGAGGGTGTCCCCTCGTCCAGCTCTGTGTCAGTGTCTTTTGTAGGAAATTGCATCGGATAGGAGCAGGGAATGATCGTCCGAGCTTCATTCTTTTGGTGGCGAGGTGAAGCCAGAGGCAAATGCTTCGAATACTTCTCCTCTGATCCATTTTCTGTAGTCTTCTTTCCTACATAACAAACCCAAAATGCTTCAGATATATTAAAACATTAAACCATTAGTTTTGCTACCCAAAAATTACATGCCTCAATCTTGAATCTTAATTTTATAGTTTTAAAAAAAAATCACTTGAATTGACTAGGAAAGAAAAAACAAATCACAGATCACGTGATTGACGTATGCATCTTTACAAAAACCAAAAGGCAAGTTTCCTGTCTAAAAAGGTATAGCCAGAAATTAGCCGCAGTGTAGCTGACGGGAAAACCTCTCCAATTTACACCTGACTTCGAATTTTGCACTTTCTTTTCCTCCAAAATACGAATTGAAATATCAATGAAGCCTCGTGGTTTGTCGGAATCCTTCTTTCGTAATTGGTAGCTCCGAACTCCCTCATTTCCCGGCCTTAAAGAAACCTCAGAATTTGGAACCTTCTTCGCTAGAAACTCTTTGATGACAACAGGTGCAGAGCCATGAATCTTTTCCGTGAGGAATATGGGGTCTATACTGTGAACTTCCACATTCAACACTAGATCTTGAATGTTGATATCTGACTCAGAGTCATCAACCAGAATGGCAAGCTTGGTTTTCCAAACAGGATTTTCACTCCCAGAAGCATCAACCTTGGTGCAGTATTTGCAGTTAGGATCAATCCATCCAACAGCAAACCATTGACGCTTCCGAAGCGAGGGTGAATGCCCAAGCCCATGAGCAGATAGGAGGCTTACCTCAACCCAGATTTTCCCCATAGAAGGCTCATCGAAGAAAAACAAGATAATGAAGAGATCTTTGCCTCCAAAAATTCTTCCTTCGATGAGGTTTGAACAGGAAAAGAGAAAAAGAATATGCTTTGCACGGTTCGAAAGCCTACTTTCCTTTACTGCTGGGATAATCAAAGTCCTCATTAAACATTACCGTTAAATGCCGCCTACCAAATGAATCACAAACAAGCAGGAACCTATTACGACTGCGAATGGGAATATAAATTAGTCACGTGTCAAAGAATTTTTAAGAATATGTACAAAGAAATTTCACCAGGAACATACAATTTTAACATATTTACATTGACCATAGGGCTCCTTCTTCGGGCAGTTATTCATTCCCAGTTCTCAGTCAAACGAGAATTTTAATTTACACCTGTCAAGAAGAAGAAACAAAAATAGAGATGCCGATTATTGAAAATTTTTCTCATTGAGCGGGTACTAATCTTGTCTTTTGCTTTGTGCAGATTTATTTCTGTTTGCGGTGAGGCTCCACTCATTACATGATTATCCTCGAAGATTTGAAGGGTCCTTTAAGAGGTGGAACCAACAATAGCTTTCGACCTAAGCGTCTAACGTCAGATTCACCTTGCTGGGTCATTGATGATGTAGCCCTTGTGTACATCATGGTAGTAGAGCCCAAAATGTCTCCTCCAAATCCACATGCCTTAAAGAATAACCTGACAATAGATTTGCTTATAAATTGCAGTCCATAAGAGGATAGGACAAGGCGCCCCAGAAGGATGAATTAAATACCTCTCATTCTCTGTACAAAGAGCTGCAATGTCATATATGTCTCTATTTGTGAGCATCCTACAAAGAGGAAGTGGGGATATTAAGATTCCTGGAGATTTAAGAGTTTGATCGCCAGAGTAAAGAAAGGGAGAAGTAGAGTGCCAAGAGGCAACAAAAACTTGCTAAGTTAGGTCAAAACATCACCTTCTTTGCATTTTTCGCAGAACCTAATACACATTCAAATAAAATAACTCAAAATATGGTAACTTGATGATTGATGAAATCAAGATATGAAGCTTATATTTTTGTGATCCAAATAATGACTGAACACTAACAATCGCTGCCCCGAAACAAACTCAAAGTACAATGGTTGAAGCATGACAACAAGCAGTCAAATATGCAGCGATAATTGAAAGTGCCTAATTTCTGAAGCAACTCAATCTCATGAACTATTCAGATTAACATTAAACAATTGTACAAAAGAGAGCAGGAATACCTTACAATCTTTTTAACTATCATTCGGCCAATCCCCAATCTCCGCAGGGAAGGAATGACCTGCAAAGTACTGAAGCATGTTTATGCACGCATGTTGACTAAAATGATCGAATTGCCAAACAAATAACCGATTGAGAAGCATAAAATGCAGTTTCTTCGACGTTATGTGTTATTCTAGTCCATTGCGATATCAATTTATTTCGCCGTAACCATGTTTTATTAATGGGAAGTAAGGAATTTTTACCATCACATCGTAGATTGACGCGGTGAGGCCACAATCAGAAACGGCACGGCCAAAGCCCACCAAATGACCGTCGTAGGGAGAAACCGGCGTCACGCTCTGCAAGAAATCCGCCACACCCATAATCGTCTTCGATGAATACGCGGAGGAAGTGAAATCTCCCTCCCCATCATCATCAACAATATGGTGAGATTTGCAGAAGACTGAGACAAGCACAGCGCTATGAGACAGAGCAACGCGGAGCTTATGGATATCGACGGATTCGACGCGGCCATGGGAGCCCACATAATTGGGGAACCTATAGCACGAGTGGTTGCAATCGGCATAGAATTGTTGAAGCTGGTGAAGATCAGCGTGTTTTGGGTCCGTGGAAATGTAAATCGGAAAAGGTGGCCTCATTGCTGGGGTTAGCAGCTTTCCATCGATTTGTGAGGTTTGGGTGCTGCTTCTTCTAATCCATCTCAATTCCATGTACGCGGACTGAAAACCCTTCATCGGTTGTTTCTTTAATTGCATCTGAATCTTCATACGAACTGCAACTCTCGTCACTGCCATGTCCATGTGAACCTTCGTGACGGGGACTGGGATATTAGCGCCAAGCTGGAGGGTGGAGAGGAGATTCGTTGCGCTGCTCTCTCGTGAGGGGATGCTGGCGTCTCATGTCTTATCGGCACCCACACCGTGGCATGGATTGTGTCCATTCACAATTTCACCTGGACGCAGAAAATTTCCTTGAAAGAATTTGAGTCAGATAGTCATAAAAACTTGAATTCAACACGTTGTAAACAATTTGAAAAGTATGTTATACTACTATTCAAGTGTTGCATTAAAAATGTTGTATTATGGGTAGAAATTTACATCATAGTTTAATAATTTTGTAAAAAGAAAATATTTATTACTGTTACTTCATTTAATCCGGCTTTTTAAAAAAAAAAATTGAAAGTGGTCTGAATTTGATTCCCACTTTTTTAGGTTTGAGATGATGATTTCCTTCACATCATAATCTCAGCCCGCGTAAATTTCATGGATCATAGTTGATGAAAAAGTTGCCACGGCCCCAACAATATGGATTAGATTGATGTGTGGGAAGTGGATCAAATTGGTAGGCACAAATGATATTGATGGGGGCAGTCCAGATAGACACTGCCCCGGTTACTTCTTTCCCTCTTTTCTTTCACATGAAAAACCATTCAATCTTTGACTTCATTCACGTTAATCATGTCCCTCTATTTACCTCCACTGAGCCTCGATGACATATCATATTTGAATGTCCACCTCCATATTCATGGGCGACCAAGCTATATATTATTCGTATCAATAATAAATAGAAATATCATCAATTTATTAATCTCTGATATTAAACTACTCACTAATATAATATGCCCAAGAAAAAACTGCGCTTTTTCCATACCCTGCGTGTAGGTCTAGATCACGAGCTGCCGCCATAAATAGTACTCTAACCTAGTAAGCAGCGAGCTTATTGTAAATTTTATATTTAGGGTAAATTAATATTTCAGTTCCTCTAAATTTAATTCGGTTATAACTTTGTAGTTTCTACACTACTCTAACACATTATCCCTATAATTTTAATTACTCTTTTTAATCTTTAATATAAGACATATTTATTTAATTTAATTTAATTAAAAAAATTAGTTAGGTTAATTAATATTACATGTATTATTTAAAATAATATAATCATTTTCTTTGATTCCTTCATTTATACTCCTTCTTAATTATTATTGAAAGGGTATCAATAGGGGTAAACTAGAAAATGATTGATAAATATAAAAATTATGTTTTATGTTTATGATAAAATTCAACTTTTTAAAAATATCTTATATTAAAGACTTAAGAAGTACATTGTGAACTAGTCATGCGACTTTGATTCATTATAATTAAATCTATGTTTTAAAAAAAAAATACATATGTATATATTACATATAAACACACACATGGCGCACATAACTGTGAAGGGTTGAATACGCAACTCTCACATGTATAAATCCAGAAAACGCCTTTGAGAGCTGCTCCGTACTAGCTCTAGCCCCGACAATGCTTAATTTTGATCATAGTCATATAAAAAACAATTGCATTCAAAAGGTATTTTCTTTATATATACTAATGCTGCTTATATTTGTTATTTAAAACATAGTTTAGATATTATTTGAAATGCTTTGGAAATAAAACATATTTTTGAAAAATAGGCTCACTGGGATATCTAAAATAGGCTGAATAATAATTTAATCCCGTTAAATAAGTTAGAAATTAATTTGAGGTTTTTTTTTATGCCATAATATACGTATACTACTAAAAAAACATTTTTAGCATTCTTTTTTTTGATCCTTTCTACTTTTTTTTTTAGAATGACACATATGTGAGAGGCATAGCAAGATCTGATTACAACTTCCGTCGCTGTAAAACATTTATTGCATCCCTTTTTTTTATAAAAGAGACCTCGTAAGTCTTTTTTTAAAAAAATATTTTTTTGGATTATAATCACCTCTAATCCAAAAAAAAAACCTTTATAAATTTAGTCCTGACAAATAAACATCATCTCCTTATAAAATATAGTCCATTGACATTAATAATAAATATTCAAACAACAAAACATACACACCACAGGCATAAACAATTTAACAGCTTGTGAGTATACTCATTGATACAAATAATTTATGCAAAACAACATACTGGGAACAAAACATAGTTATACAATAAAAAATTTAGAAATCTATAGAAAATTAAACTATTTTTGAAAATACAGTACAGTTCTGACTTTTGCAAATGTATGAATCTAATACAAGATAATGAAGGTAACAAGAAATTTCAAACACACCTCACGAGCCTTGTCTATTTTATAATCATCATATAATTCTGCATCAATCTGTTCCCAGTCAACAAGTCCAATCAAAGAGTTAAATTTGCTTTTTCCTATCTCCTCATTGCAAAATGCTGTGTGAAACAAACCACTCAAGATAGATTTAATGATCCATCTCACCGATATAAAGATATTGCTGATTTACTGTGTGAGCAAGACTTGAACAAAAAAATAAAAGAAAAACATAAATGCTTTAAATTACCTCCTTAAGAGCAAATACAATCTCTGGAAGGAAAGAAAAAATAATTTTATGCCGCCTTTGCTCCATATTATCCTGTTTTAGTGCATAATTTCAAAAACATTACACTTGAAATATAAAGACAGCAATATTATACACATCAAATGCATCATGACTAGAACAGGGTGGTTTTAAAATATGGAAGCAAAGCCAATAATGTTAAGTGCCTTGACGATATGGACTATAAGGAAGTAAAGACAATTAATTAGGCTGGCAAAAAAAAAAAAGACAATTAATTTAGTCTATGGTGTTTGGTGGAAAAAAAGACATGAAGACAGAACTTTAACCATAAGCATACACTACTATAAAAATTATAATAAATAACGTTTATTTTTTTAAATACTATAACGTTTGGGAAGCTTATATCTTCCAGTGTCAGAAAAGAATGATATGACGCTTCTTGAAATAATGGAAGCGCCATTGCTTTTTTTTAAAAAAAAAATAGCTTCCTATGACACTTTCTTGAAGAAGCGTTATATGAAGTCTTGTTTTAAAAAATAATTTTGCGTAATTATTTTTTTTAATGAAATTCTCTGTATTTACAGTTAAAATTCACAGCAAAATGAACAAAGCCAAATCAAAATCAAATCAAATTATAATGAAATAACACTACTACAAAAAACACGATAAATGACGCTTTTTTAAAAAAAATATTATGGCATTTTGCAAACGGCATAGCATCCAATGCCATAAGAAGAACCTACGGCGCTTATTGAAATTAAGAAACGCTGGAACATTGTATTTAATTATTATTATTTAAAAAAAATACTAACATTTTACGGTGTTTCCAGTTGGAAACGCCGTAGTAGGTGAAGAACCTCCTACAGCACTTCCTGTGGAAGCGCCGTAGGAGGTTATTGCACCTCCTATGGCGCTTCCACATGAAGCGTCATAAAAGGTCCCTTTTTAAAAGAAAAAATTTTTGCGTGACTTTTTTTTTTCCCCTAATGAAACCCCCGATCTATATTTACATTCAAATCCATCATCAAACTTGCAGGTTTTCTTTGCAATATTTAATTCTCATTTTTATCTATCAAGCATAGAAGAACTCCAAGTAAATATCTGGAAAAAAAATTAAGCATACATATAAGATTTATGACATATTTTAACTAAAGAAGAAGAATAAAACATACAGATTTAAACTCAAAAATTTAAAAACTTACAATGTATATAAAGTTTAAGAAAGCCGAGTTGAAACTTCAAATAAATACCTGGAAAAAAAATAAGCATAAATAATATTCATGACAAAATTTAACTAAAAATAAGAAGAAGAAAGCATACAGATTTAAACTTATGTATCTAAAAAACACTTACAAGCTAATGGGCTTTTATAGGAAATAGGGATCAAGACAATAGAGTGGGGACTGAAGGGATAAGACAAGATGGTGGAGTAATGAAGATTTAAAAAATTGGGAGCCGGAGGGCGCGCGAAGAAGACGATAATGGCGGGCTGGTGAAAAGTTAAAATAGAACCTTAAATTCAAAGTCTATAGAAGTTCCAGTGCTTTCCTCACCAAGCGTCATAGCTTTCAATAATCGAAATAAAAAATAAAAAAATAATGATGTTAAATTCAAAGTTAATAATCTCTAACAACGCTTAACATTTAAACGCCGTTCAAAGATACATATTGTCTAACAATATCCAATATTATTTATAATATATTATATATAACTATATAATATATTAATATATATTATATATTATAATTATATATTAATATATTATAATATTATATATAATTATTGATATAATATACGGCCAAGGCAATTATATATATTGATTGCCTTAGGCAATCAAATACGGCGCTTCACTGAAACTCCGAATAAGGCAATAAAAGTTGTTGTATTCTCCGACGTTTTATTGTGAAGCGCCGGATAAAGTCCAAACTTTTTGTTTGATAATTTGTTTATTATTTTTAAGGACTTTAGTCGACAATTTTTTTTTTTTTTTTACAAATTATTCCTTTGATATTTCAAGGATTTTATTCGACGCTTTCTTTAAAAGGGCCGATTAAGGTACAATTTTTTTTCTGATAATTTTTTTTGTAGATAACTTTTTTTTTTCCTGATAACTAATGGAATAAAAGGTCTTGTGTGCAAGGAAATTAATATAAAAAAGTTGGATTTAAATTTTAATTTATTTATTTATTATTTTTTCTTCATAATTAAATCATTAGAAATAAATAAGTGTGTGAAAGTTTGCTATGACTACATAAATGTTCATTATTTATATAAGTTAAGTAGCATTTAATAACGTTGAGAATAAATGAGGTTTAAATGTGTTCACCAATATCGATTGTTTTTTTTAAAGACCTTGGACGGCGCTTTATGTAAAGCGCCAGTCAAGGTTTCTCCAATGGACCTTGGACGGCGCTTTATGTAATGCGCCGTCCAAGATCAATTTTTGTTTGTTAAGGCAATATTTGTTTCTTGATAATTTTTTTTTACAGATTATTCCTATTATTAAGGTGCAAATTTCATTTAGGCATGTTTTTTTAGATAGAGTGTTTGTATAGCTTTTGTTAATTAATTTATTTTTTAAATATTTATTTCATTTATTTTAATTTATAATTAAAGCATTATAAATTAATAAGTTGGAGGAAGTTTATTTACTGACTACATGTATATAACTTAAGTAACATCTAAACGTTCAGAATATAATTTTAATTCATTACACCAGTTATGATGTTTTGCTATAAAACGCTATAACTGATATACTTGGTATTAAAAAAAAGAAAAAAAAGATATTGCACGACGTTTCTTAAGAAAATGGCATACAAGCTTAACACTAAGTTGTGACGTTTATAATAAAAAGCGCCGTAGCTTATAATTTTTTCCCCTAAAAAAAACAATTACCTACGGCGTTTCTTTGAGAAGCGTCATTAGATGTGCGCAATTAAAGGCCTTTTTTGTAGTAGTGTAATTCGAAACAAATAATTAATTCATAAAATCACTACTAAATGTATTTAATTATAACAACTATATTGTACAACTAATTTTAAGTGAATAAACACACATATAAATTTCATGACATATTTTAACTTAAAGAAAAAAGGAAAAAAATGTACGAACTTAAGCTTCCATATATAAAAAAAGACTTACAAATGAAGCTTCTATAGGAGGTCGAGATAAGAAGGAAAAAAACACGTGGGAGACCAAGCTTTTGTACTGCAATGAAAGTAGCAACCAAATGTTGAAGAAATGCACATGTGGAGGAGACAAGAAATAACAAAAGGGAGGGACCAATGAAACTTCTACTTGTTGCAGTAAAAGAGAGGAGGGAGTAGTAGGGACAATGACGCCGCAACTTCAAAACATAAAGAAGGAGTGTGGACAAAGTGGGAAGAATAATAAAGAAAGGTAGTGATTGGGGACGAAGGAAGGGATAAGGAGCGGGAACTAGTGTAATAAAAATTTGGGATAAGATTATAGGAAATAGGGAATTAAGGGCGTGCGAAGAAGAACACATATGACGGGCTGAGAAATTTTTTTAAAAAACTTAAGCCTTGTATGATGCTTGTTTAAATAAGTGTCATAAAAGACTTCAGGGAAGCTTTGTGTTTGCCTAGGTAAGTACCGTAACTTCCTGTCATTAAAATTTATTTAAAAAAACATTAAAAAGGGCTTGGAAACCAAGCGCTTTTAAAAGCCACGACTAAGTGCCTTTAAAGGCCAAAGGTCTTTATTAAAAAAAAAAAACAGAGAGAACCTTAGAATGCGTTTATTTTATAATCACCTTTAAAGACCATGATCTTAGAAGGCCCTTGCCTTCAAATTGACTTTAAATGCCTCCATTAAAAAAAACTTTTTTTAAAAAAAAAACATTAGAAGGCGCTTGATTTAAAGGCCATAACCTTAGAAGGCATTTGCCTTCCAAACACCTTTATATAAAAAAAGGGCCTTCGAAGGTAATGGTTGTGGCCTTATTTAAGGCCGCAGCCGTGGCCTTAGATTCAAGGCTACATTGTGGCCTTAAAATTCAAGCCACAGTGGCACCTTATATGGCGCTGGATTAAGTAAACGCTATATAAGTCCTTGATTTTTTTTAAAAAAATAAGGTCAGCTATGACGCTTGCTTAGCTGACACTTTTTGTTTTTTTTTTGTTTTAAATAAAAGTCTTGTATGGCGCTTGTTTAGGCAAATGTCATATGAGCCTAACACTGCTATGACACTTATAATAAAAAACGTTATAGCTTTTAAATATATTTTTTAAAAAAATTTATTTGTGACACTTCTTTCAAAAAGTATCATAAGAGGGGCGTCATTAAATCATTTTTTTACAGTAGTGGTAAGAAGCTTCTCCAATGAAATGAATGTTTTTGAAGGCAGAACTTTAACCATATCATTAGAGGGGTAGAGAAGGAGTGAAGAAGCAAGCTGTGAGAAGAGAGGGAGGGCCTTTGTGAAGGTCTGGCGGAGGAGTCACAAGCTGCATAAAGAGGGGTCTAGGCTGAAGAGATGAGATGGAGGTGCTGCAACTGGAGCTAATAGGTCGAAGAGAGGAAGGAGCTGCGAGCAAAGGAGGAGCCGGAAGTGTGGTCACGGGCAGAGAGAGGGAGGAGTTAGAGCACGAAAAATTGAGAGTTTATTTTTAAAAAAATTCATTTACTTTCTTTTAACGTGTGTTTTTTAAGCAAGTATATTCAATGTCCGTTTCTAAAAACAGACGTTATAAGATAGCTTTAACATCCATTTCTAAAAAAATGGACGTTGAATGTACCTTCTTTTAACATTTATTTTTTAAAAACAAACGTTAAATGTGCACTTTTAACATCTCTTTTTAAAAAAGAAAATAAAAACTAAGATATAAAATTACAAAAATTCCACCATCTACTATATTAATTAGGAACATTAAATCCGTATTCTTTTAGCAGTGATAGTATCCCATCCCATATCCCATCTTTATTTCTATGTTCAGTTTAGGTTATTTGAATAATCTGAAAAGCGACTTCCTCTTGTAATTGTCGCATATCTAGCTAGATAGTGAATATGCTGGGTTGCTGGCTGATTTTATAATCTGAGCGACTCACAAAAATTTGAATATATATATATATATATATGCTCCAGCAACCTGCAATTCAAAAGACATGAAAAAGGCAATATACGGAGATGCATGAATGAGTCAAATTGAGATGCATTCATAAGGGGTTGGCTTTGTTCAAAGTACTCAAGACTTGGGACCAAGAAGTGGCATTATGAGCATATAGGAGTGTACTATTTTCTGAATAATTGATCAAACACGCATGCATGTCCCTGTAATCTTCAAACACCTCTAAAGTTGATAGGAATATGGCACATAAGGTATGTACTGTATAATTTGAAGACTTGAATTTCATTAATTACGTCGTCACCCCCATTCTCCTAATAAGTGCATAGCATTCCAGTCCACCGAGCAAATTAAACAAAAGTGAAGGTTGTGTTTGTGCGTGCGTGAGAGCGACACGTAACAATGTTATACCATAAATAAATACAAACAAATGTACAAATATTCATGATCGTCGAAAGTGAGCTGAGCTATTGTAAATAAATATATAAATATTATTAGCGAAGGAAAGAGAAGGGGAAATTAAAGGGGGAGGCCATGGAGGACAAGTCACATGGGAGGGATGTTATTCTGACACGCCCCTCTAAATATGAAAGGAAGGGTTCATGCATGTGGATATCCTACTTTCCCTTGTCATTTGTCAAAATAGGCGGTGAACACAGTACACGGAAAATGAAATCCATAGCATGCCACGCTCACGCCTCTTTTATTTTATTCGGTAAAGACACTGTTTAAATCTCAACTAATACTTCAGTTCAAAATCTAAGGTTTAAATTTGTAAAGGGTTCCGATCTTTTTAATAAATTATAATTTGAATTTTTCTGCCATTTAATACGTTTTTCCCCCCCAAATTTACCCTACTCTCTTTTATTATTTATTTTTTCTCATACATTCTTTTTCATCCTCTTTTCATTTATCATCTCTTTAAATATAAACATATTTAAAAAAAAAAAATACATGTCTTTTATATTTATTTTTTAATTAATTTTAGCTAGTTTTAATCTTATATTTTGAACTGGATAGAGTATTTATATGTTGAGGAGGGGTTTTTCAGTTATAAAAAAGACTATAAAAGGGGATACTTATGCAGTGTGCAAATATACATATCAACCTTGAAAGTGGTCCGTACATATTCTTAAAAATAAAAAATTATAGAATTTAAATTAAATAGATTATATATATTGTGGTTATTTTTGAAACAAGCTGTGTGTGTGTGTGTATATTTGGAAGAAGTGCCCCGGAAAAGGAAAAGGAAAAAAAAAACAAGAAGAAGAAAAGTAGTTGAGTTATGGAAGAGCATGCCAGAGCGTACGACAGAGGGAGCGATCGGAAATTGGGCGTATTCGAGAGGAGGGGTCTTTTATAAAATATTTGGACAATTTTGTCCTAACAATTTTATTTTGAAGGTATTAAAAAGGGATTGATTTTACTTTAACTGTTGTTCTAATTTATCATTAGTTAATTAAATACGTTGAACAAATAATTTATATATTATCCACGTATTTTTATTAAGGTATAAATTTATCTTAAAAATGTTAAATCTAATTTTAAAAAAAGACCAATTAGCTTAACTGACACATGAACTCTTTCAGCGTAAATTTACACTTTAACAAAAATAACGTAAATGATATATGAACTGTCAATTAAATATATTTAATCAATTAATAATTAAAATTAATTGAAATAAGGGAATGACGAAATTAATCCAATTTTTACACGTTTAAAATAAGATTGAAAAACTTTTAAAGAATATTACTCCTCCGTACGGAGTAAAACTGGCAGTTAACCCTTTATAAAATGGGAAGGTGGGCGTTTGAGCAGCATAAGTGAGCTGTGAGCTCCACATACACTCCAAAGACAAGATCGCAAATCATCATATCATGCACACCCACAGACGTTCCCAAGTTTTGTTGAAGGTCCAGTTGCATTAAAAAAAATCTTCAAGCACACTCTTGGTTCCCTTGCCATTCTCTCTCTAGCTTGTGAAGAAGGAGGGGGCGGAGAGATCGATGTGGACGGGGATAGCCTGGTGGTGGGTGGGCGTGGTGGGGGTGTTGAGCTGGATAGCGTATGCGTGTAGGAGCGTGTTGGGGAAATCGGAGAGGGTGAGGAGGAAGCTGCGGGCGCAGGGGATCAGAGGCCCTCCTCCTTCCCTCTTGTACGGAAATCTGCCTCTTATGCAGAAACTGCAGTCTCAGGCCAAGCCTTCCTCTCTCTCCGCCCATCATTCCCATCTATTCGTCGCCCACGACTACACCTCCAACCTCTTCCCTTACTTTGAGCACTGGCGACGACAATACGGTAAATTCATTCATTCATTCAATACCCTTCTTCTTCACTAATCGTGCCCAAAAGCGATCGATCGAGCATAGTGGGTTCTGTCTCTGTCTGATTGAGTTCAAGTGCCACTTTTCGATTCCGCATGGGCCAACTTTTTGGCATGATCATGAAAGCAGCAGTCTTTCTCACTTAGGAACATTGGGATAGAAAACAGTAAACAGTAAAAGCATGCCTAGGATCTTGACCATTATTAAAAAGATATATAGGTGCGACTTGCCAGTGGCCCGTTGCCAGTGGCGGGGGCGGGGAATCATCATCGCCCCACCCACAAATGCCCCCTATTTTATTCTTGAAATTAAACCCCATTTAAATGCCTACACCCTCTTACTTTAATTAAACTCACATGCCTTATTTATATTTATTATTTATAATTTATAATCAGAGTTCTTTACGACCTTGTGAATGATAGATATCAGTTCTTTCAGCTTCTATGAATAAATGGATGATTGATTGATTTTTCGGATCAAAAGTTAAAGTCAACTCTTGCCACCACTTGCCAGCTTCCTGGTAGGTATGCTACTGGGGGGAGAGACCCTGAGGGTTCCAACTTCCATGCTCCAACCTCCAATCCTCTCCGACTCCGTACCGGGAGAGAGAGGCAGAGTATTTCAATGGTCACAAGTCAATTATTTCTGTCTTTTTGGAAATAAAAAATAAAAAATCAATCAGTTACCACTTAGTCACTTACAAGTAATTCAACAACTTAATACTGCTATCTTATTTTTGTATGTTCTTCATAAAAATATTTATAAAATTCATTGATAGCGAGACTCATATTATATAACAAAATTTTTTTGAGAAATATTATTGTTTTTTTTTAAAGAACGAGTTTAAATACAAGTGTTGTATACAGATTTGTTGTTGATATAAAATATAAAAATAAATTACAAATAGCATGATTCATTCTTTCTTTTCATAGATACAGTAGAAATTAGTTATATTTGTTATTTATAATAAATATTTATTGATAATTTTTTAAGAACATTTTTGAATTGTGCTTTATATAATTATCATTTGTTGAAAACTACCCTACTAGGTACAACCATCAATATGAATATTTTATAAAAAAAAAAGTGAAAAAATTAGATGAATAGATTGGTATCATCCATTGGAGAATAAAATAAACCCCAGCCTAGCTCACGTGACTAGGACATGAGGAGTTTAATTCTCCTGGATTTAGTTAACCCAATAAAATAAAAAACTGAGCTGGGGTCAGAGAGGACACCATGTTGCGTGTATTTTATTGGTGAGGTAGTACCGTGTCAAATATCATATATAAGAATATAATGACCTTTACAGCTGTGGTATTGCAATCTTGGATAGTTAAATAGCTTCATAGGCGGCATCACCTTTGAAGTAGCTTGCACATATTATTATTAATGGAGCTAGCTAGTGTCTAGAGCGTTACGGATCATTTCGGTCGGGCCCCATCAAATAGATGGATCAACGTCGTCAGGTCCCTGTCATTATTATCAGATTCTCTTCCACATGAAATTTTATATCTAATTTTTTATAACAAAGTAGATTTACGGGGGAAAAAAGGATTAGGTAACATGGATGGAGCACGTGCAATATGATTTGCAGGGCCCCTGTACACGTATTCCACAGGGACGAAGCAGCATCTTTTTGTGAACGAACCAGAGCTAGTGAGGGAGATGAACCAGTGCCTCACTTTGGATTTTGGAAAGCCCTCTGATGTAACCAACAGGCTCGCTCCCTTGCTTGGAAATGGCATTTTGAGAGCCAACGGGCTCAGCTGGGCACACCAGAGGAAGCTTGTTTCAGCTGAGTTCTTTATGAATAAAGTTAAGGTGCGTGATTGATTAGATTATCCTTAATCATCATTATCACATACTAGGATATTATATAATATCCTACACCGTACCGTCACCTACTCCCCTTTGTGGCTTTGTCTTCACTTCGATCTGTTGTGTTGGGATGATTAGATTATATTATATTTTAATTTATATAGTGGTATATCCTAAGAGAGGATCGGAATTGACAACAAATTAATAATGATCCATCTTTTTCTCCGGGGACACTTCCCTCTATTAATAATGTTATTTTTTTTAATCCGTATGTAGATGACAGGTGCGTCCAATATATGTTATATATATCACTAAAAAAATAATTCTGACGCGACATATTCAAGTTCTCCTGTTCCACTGATTTCGTGTTATTATATATATATATATATATATATATATATATATATATATATATATGACGGTTTCGCTTTCCATTGCATCCAAGGGATTCTTGTAATAAAGTCATTGGGTTTTCTTTTTTTATCGTACATGAATAGCACCACTCATATATTTTATGTCGATGATAATGATACATCGATCTTTTAATATATTCTCAAACAATAGCCTTTTCATTAAAAAAAAAAACATTTTAAAACCTTTATTCTACTTTGGATTATGCACAGGCTTTTGTCCTGGAAAATTGAATCAAATCCGAACAAAAAGAATTATTTTGATGAGTATCATCTCGCATCAAAGCCTGGACTACTGCAAAATTATTAATTTCTTTATACTTTCATGGACACCCCTCGCATTTTACACTCTCGTTCTATTGCATAAGATATTATCCTGGATAAGAGAGACGCCCAGTTCAATTCCTCTGTTGTCTGTCTAATTAGAAATAGGTACTTTTATTTAAAATGTTGAATATAAGCACGTATTAAAACTGTGGGCATTTAGTGCGCAAGGTCGAATCTACTGTGAGAGTTTTTGCGCCTTTAATAACATGTCACTGAGGGGACCCATATGAAGAATATATACATGCGAATTTAGTGATGTGAGATGACATTATATTTATGCGTATGTATGGGGCGTGCAGGGAATGGTGGGGCTTATGATAGAATCAGCGCAGCCGATGCTATCAAAATGGGAGCACTCCATTAATGAGGCCAGTGACGGTGAGGCCCAAGTTGAAGTTGCACAAGATTTGAGGAGCTTCTCCGCTGACGTCATCTCAAGAGTTTGTTTCGGCCATTCCTACTCCAAGGGAAAAAAGGTCTTCTCTAAGCTCAGAACCATGCAGAAGGCCATGTCCAAGCAAGGTGGCTTCCTCTTCGGCCTCTCTAGCTTTGGGTGGGCCCGTATATCTTCTTCTCCACCTCCTTTTTTTTTTTTTGGTTATTACTGTATAAAATAAATAATTGGTGCACTGTGATGATTGGTGACGTGGCAGGGGCATGGTTAATTTGTGGAGGAGGAAGGAAGACGAGATGAGCAAGTTGGAAAGAGAGGTGGAGTCGCTGATCTGGGAGTTAGTGGAGGAACGCAAGCGACAAGGGTCGTCGGAGAAGGATCTGATGCAGTTACTTCTGGAAGCAGCCAAGAGGGAGGAAGGTGTAGGCGACGACATGTCCAGGAAATTCATAGTGGATAACTGCAAGAACATATACTTCGCCGGCCATGAAACCACCGCCGTCGCCGCCTCTTGGACCTTGATGCTTCTCGCTTTACACCCTCAGTGGCAAACTGCCATCGCACAGGAGGTTGCTCAGTTTTGCCCCGACGGTATCCCAAACGCAGAATCTCTCCCCAACCTAAAAAATGTACGTACGTACATGCATATGCTTGTTTGGCTTTTCTATAAATAGAGTATGTATTTCACTAGCTTAAAGTCAATTAACTGATTTTAATTGTACGAACATAGATGACGATGGTGATTCAAGAAGCTCTGCGTTTGTATCCACCGGCGGCGTTTGTGTCGAGGGAGGCATATGAGGACATTAAAATAGGGAACCTGTTGGTTCCAAAAGGGGTGTGTGTGTGGACTCTGATCCCAAGGTTGCATAGAGACCCAGACATATGGGGACCTGATGCCAATGAGTTCAAGCCAGAAAGGTTCAGCGACGGTGTGTCCAAGGCATGCAAGTTCCCACAAGCATACGTGCCCTTTGGAGTGGGCAATCGCTTGTGCCTGGGCAAAAACTTCGCTCTCGTTGAGTTGAAGGTGGTGCTCGCACTTATCCTCTCCCGTTTCACCTTCTCTCTTTCCCCTACTTATAACCACTCTCCCGCCTTCCGAATGATTATAGAGCCTGCACATGGCGTTCATCTCCTCATTCACAGCATCTCATCACCTCTCTCTCCTCATGTCCCCACTAGCTAGACCTGCCACGCCTTTTCCTTCCTCTCATTCTCAAATCATCTCCAGCTTTTGTTGGCTTGTGGCGTCTAGCTATCGATCTATATATATATTGGAGGTAAATCACATTTGAGAAATAATTGAGCCCATGCGCCTCAACTGTATTTCTTGATAGTAAAATAACAGCCCAACCTAACTCAAAATGAACTATGATCCACTAAATAACAGCGCAAAGAAATTCGTACATATTTTCCGGACTAGTGAATAGTATACACATGGTTGTACGTATATCACAAGCGTGCGTACGTACGGCCAACAACTCGTGTAGAATCAACAAATGGTTACATTTCCAATTGCGAGTCTTGTGGCGGAGAAAAAACATAAATGACTACTACCATTGAAAGGCCATCTACAACATTATATGATTATTTTCGCACACCAAGGACGAGCTACGTTCTTGCATGAAGCAAAGAAATTAAAGCTGCACGTTATGTAAAAAGAATCATTTTTTATTTTTATCAATGAAAAATTCAGGACCAGCTAGCACAGGTCCAGCCCAATTATTTATGGGCCTGAGATCAAGCCCAATTTAAAACGTTAATCAATATCCTTCTTTACCGGCGGTATTAATCACATCAGTTTCTACACATTTTACAGGGAGCGGCATTTTATAACAATTTATGTGTGGCGTGGCTGCTTAATACAAGTAGACAGGCCATTCTGGACGTCCACAACGGGTTTATTGCCTCAGTTCCCCCCGCCCCGGGGGTAAAAATATGTTAGATACATAAATACACACCAAAATATTACGAATTTTAAGTACAACTAATATTATTGTATTATATTATCAAATTTATGCCACATTGCGTTATTCTTAAATTTTAAGCATCACAACTTTAAATTTTGTGACCACATCTGGTCTTGATTAGCAAATAATAAAGTAAATGTGATCTTTTTAATTTTTTTTTACCAGTAAATACCCTGTTACTGCAATGAGTATTTAAAAATTGAAATAAACATATAATTTGAAAGATTATATGATTGATCAGAGACACATTAAGTAAATGTTGAAAGAGAATTTTTATATAATTTTTAGATCTTTATTGAATAATGCTTAAGATTTAAGAAAGAGATTATGAAAATTTAAAAAAAAAGACATGTTACGAAAATGTAAGAAGTACAGTTTAATAAGGAGTGAGATTGAATATATTTTCTGGGCAAAAAAAACTTATTGATAGGATGTTTGGTTTTATAAAAGTTTAAAAAATATTTATATATATAAATAAAAATATTATTTTTTTTACATACTTATCACATATTTTATAAATTATAATTAAAAATTTTCTTTTCAACTGTTCTAAACACCATACACAAATATACGAGTAATATTGGTTTTTGGTTGATTGGGATTTTTCTCTTTAACATTTTGCTATTTACAAATCTACCGCCCTTTTGATTTCCAAGCAGATTTTGAAGCGGGATCCGGCTCGAACCCAGAATACGCCCCCATTGAATCCTTCTCTGTTGGGGCCATCCGTTCACTCTCGTAGAGGAGTGAAATAGAGATACAGGTGGCTATGGTTTCTATTGTTTCTAAGTGAAATGCTGATACCTTGAATTTCGGCTTTCGGGAACGAAGGAATTAGGGTTTTAACAATCAAGGACTAGTTGCGTAGCAGATTCAGCTGCCGAAGTTCCAGTTCCCGAAATCACCGTATCAGTTGAATTCCCGGTGATGTATGAATTTGGGATTCAAATTTGCGGCCAGTTGTTTTGAGAGAGGCTTACATGGAAGGTGGGAGGAGGATTACGGCGAGTCCACGACCTTGCTGTGGTCGGAGGATAGTCGCGAAGAAGAGGCCACATCGGGGTGGGGGAGTTGACGGGTTTGTCAACAGCGTTAAGAAGCTTCAAAGGCGTGAAATCAGCTCAAAGCGCGATCGCGCTTTCAGTATGAGCGATGCTCAGGAACGATTTCGCAATATTCGCTTGCAGGTTCCATTCTTAACTTTCTTCTTTGCTACTTAGCATCTTGCTTTCAGGTCACTGGTTTTTCTTCCCCATTCTCCATCTTGAATCATTTAATGTCCCCGTTAATTTTTTAGCCATGAATTATTGCAGACTCTTCCTCGTTTGATTGAATCAAACATCCCCCCCCCGGGGGGCTTGGGTGGGTGTTGGTGGGGGGGGGTTGGTTGGCTTGTGCCTTTTATGCTTCACCTCTAGGAACTCTCTTAAAAAGCTCTAGTTCTTCGAGTTCCTTTCGTTTTTATTGTTTACTCCCAGAATCTTTTGCAGCCGCTACAATATAGAAGATTGCTGGTCGAGTGCGACTTGAAATTTAGGAAGCGGATCAAATTGGAAAAGTAATCCAAGTTATTCAAGAGCATCCTCTCATTTTTCCTTCGGATAGTGTCTCACTACTATATCTATTCATTGTAAACGTGTACCAAGTTCCCGTTTGGGAAACTTTGATACTGGTCTGAAGTTGCTTCCTCGAATTAAGAATTCCTCTGGTGTATCCCCTAATCATACGAGTATTTGTAGATGTTAGCTGTTAGGGATCAGCCTCGTGCTTGTGCTTGATTACTTTAGCATAAAGAAGAGGCATGTTACGAATGGGACTCTGGAACCAGACAAGCAGTGCAGCCGAAACTGTCATTGCGTATATGTGAATTTGTTTGAAGTTTTGATGACGCGCTCATTGTGAGCAAACAAGGCTAGATGCGCTATGAAAAATTGATTTTCTTTATTATTGCATGTTAAGAGTTGGGCGTGATCTTGTTTATAGAAATACTCTTCTGCACCTTTGTGCAGTATAACATTTGAAACCCACTTTTTCCAAGCCATATAATGAGACATGTGGTTCTTTTTTTATTCGTTGGATGCTTTACTAGTGAGATGCTAGATGTGTACTTTAATATTCGTACATGTGCCCATCTTTTTTACCAATTTGTGAAGATTGATGTATCCTTTATAGGAAGAATATGATACGCACGATCCAAAAGGTCCTTCTTCATTGGCACTTCCGTTTTTGAGAAAAAGGTCAAAAATTATTGAGATTGTAGCAGCACGAGACATTGTTTTTGCTCTTGCACAATCTGGTGTTTGTGCAGCATTTAGTCGAGGTAATAACTCGTATTTATGTGTTTTATAATATCTGAGTAGGCTGTTCTGTTCTATAGATGTCTCAAAGTAGAAATGCATATTAAACATATTATTTGTTGGATGCAGAGACCAATCAAAGGATATGCTTCTTGAATGTGAGTCCTGATGAAGTTATCCGAAGTCTGTTTTATAATAAAAACAATGACTCGCTTATTACGGTTTCTGTCTATGCGTCTGACAGTTACAGTTCTTTGAAATGTAGAAGCACAAGGATTGAGTATGTATAAAGCTCTAGTCTTTTTCACTTTCTGTTTCTCCCCCTGCCAGACAAACATAAAGAAAAACTATAATGCGAAATAACTCAAGATGGACATACATGCACTTGGAAACGAAATTAAAAGAAGTAGAAATGAACAATTTATTGTTTGCTTGCTTGTGAATCGTGCTGATATTTCTATGTTGTCCAGATACATTGGGAGGGGAAAACCAGATTCTGGCTTTGCTCTTTTTGAATCTGAGTCTTTGAAGTGGCCAGGTTTTGTTGAGTTTGACGATGTAAATGGGAAAGTACTTACTTATTCTGCTCAGGATAGGTAATACTATATTCATGTAGCATTGATTTTTCAGTTCCATGATATGATTTTCTTTTATAACATGCCTTATTGATTGGGATACTTGTACCTGTCCGTGTTTTCCCTCTACAGCATATACAAGGTGTTTGACCTCAAAAACTATACAATGTTGTATTCCATTTCTGATAAAAATGTCCAAGAGATCAAGATAAGGTAATTGTAATTCTCTTTCCATGCTCCCAGTCTTGCTTTATTCTCACTTTGCTCTTGTTTGATTATTTTTCTTGATCAGTCCGGGGATCATGTTACTGATTTTTGCTAAAGCAAGTAGCCATGTCCCGCTTAAAATCCTTTCAATTGAAGATGGTTCTGTTTTGAAATCGTTCAACCATCTCCTTCATCGGAATAAGAAAGTGGATTTCATTGAACAATTTAATGAAAAGCTTCTTGTCAAGCAAGAAAATGAGAACCTCCAAATTCTGGATGTAAGTTTCTTTCTACTTCTACATAACTGCATACATTAACGTCCCTATAAAAACTGTATACGCTAATTCTCATCCGGGTATCTGAATTTCAATTATCTCTAGGTGCGGACTTTTGAGCTAAAAGAAGTTAGCAGAAGTGAATTTATGACGCCATCTGCGTTCATATTTCTATATGAGAACCAATTGTTCTTGACCTTTCGAAATCGTACTGTGGCTGTGTGGAATTTCCGTGGACAACACGTAACTTCTTTTGAGGATCATTTACTGTGGCATCCTGACTGCAATACAAATAATATATATATTACCAGTGACCAGGATCTCATCATATCATACTGCAAGGCTGATTCTGACGATCCATTGTCTGAAGGAACCGGTACTTTGTTTTCTTATATAGATTTTTTAAGATCCTGTTCCTTTCCTTTTCTTTCTCCTCTTCCATTAAATACAACTAAAAGTATTATGGTGCATCGTGAACGGACTATTTGAGTAACGATTTTTTTAAAGAGAGATATTGTCTTCGAGGTTGCATAGTTAAAATGTTGTGCTTCTTGGATGCAGCAGGATCCATCAATGTTAGCAACATTTTGACTGGCAAGTGTCTGGCTAAAATCAGAGCTAGCAATAGCTTTCCCATGGAAAATGAATGTGGTTGTGGCGACAGTTGTGCAATTAGTAGTTGTTGTTCAAAGAAGCAAAAGCATGTCTCCAGAATTCGGAGCACAGTTGCTGAAGCCTTGGAAGATATTACCGCACTCTTCTATGATGAAGAGCGCAATGAGATCTACACTGGCAATAAACACGGGTTGGTTCACGTTTGGTCTGACTGATCTATTATTGACTTTGTCCTTGTTTTGTTTTGTTTTTTCCATGGCTGATTTGATTGACCTTTCCTGCTATAAGAACTTTCAGGAGCTGTAACGTGTTTGGGGTTATATTATTCTGTGTCATTATGTAGTTGTGCTTGTTGCCTCCATATCGAGCGAGTTTGTTATTTAGGGGATAATAGGTCTGTGACAAGTGTTGTTGGAAGCTGGTAACTCACCAGATGTTGCTTCTGCTGTAATCTATTGTACATTTTCATGAAGCAACTTCAATGGATTAAAGTAAAATACGAGTAGCATCAAACTGTGTTAACTTCCTTTTCTTTCCCTTTTCTCTCCATAGCTCCTCCAGGTGCTGCTAAATAATCAGTTTCTACCAGTTTAGTTGGATCCTACTTTCTTATCCCTCCAATTTCAAGCGGCTGGACAGGGGTGTGATAAAATCTTTCATCATTTCATTCAAATTAAAGTTAGACTTATTTTTTCTAACGCGCAGATTTTGCTATTTTTCAATGGTCGCTACTAATCTTTTTAAAATATTTTTACAAATAATTTGAATTTGTAGAGCACATCCGCTACATTTAACGTTTTACAGTCTGAGCTAGCATTATTTATTTTATGAGTAATACTTACACGTAATAATATGGCTAATTAAACAATGTCTACCTATATAAACAATTTTGTAATTTTTAATATGAACATTAAAGTTCATATATAAAAATATGTATTTCATAATAATGGACAAAAAGAAAAAAGAAAAGAATATTGATTTCGGCATTCTAAGAAAAAGTTGTTAGGAAATGTGGATTTTCTAGTAAGACCATAAATATACTTAATAAAGTTAAGAGATAAAAAATACATCTGATGTAAAATTTAAAGTACTAAAAGTATGCTCTAATCCAAAAAGAAAATTTGGATCAATATCCCCATCCTTCTGTCTTCGCTGAAATTTGCTCTTATGATTGCCCCTCTTGAAAATTAGATATTCTAAGTGCGGTACTAGATCTGACGTCAATAATTTATTTGAATTGGATTTTAAGGATTGATCTTGTTCAAGATAGCTCAAGACTGAAGGTACATGTTTACCCGAAAATCTCCCCTCGCTGAAACTGCTCAAGCTGAAGACAAATGGCAACCAGATGAAAAAAAGATGCTCTGAAGATAACGTCTCCTCTTTTCAAACATTCGCATAATCTCCATATCTTTGAAGGGTGTGTTTGGTTTCACATTAGTTTTGGTTGTTTCCAACGAGAATTCAAGCATAGGAAGCACCATACACACCAGTTAAGGTTCAAGGTTTTGTGAAAATAATAGCATATTAAATAAACTTCATAATAAATTAAGGTATTGGCTCGTCAAATAGTTATTCTTTCAGATTAATAACTTGCACGAACGGGTTACTGAAGTTTTCACTGTTGAATTCTTTCACCGAAGAAGTCACTGCATAAAATCTGATTTCAAATGCTAACAGTTACGATAATGAAATATCAATAGAAACAAAGTGACGGCATTGGTTTAAGATTGTAGTACCTCAATTCTTCGTGCTCCTTTTGCCGGAAAAGCTTTCCTTGAGTCCCTTCAGGCCCTCACTAATCAATTCAGAGTTTCTTTCTAAGGTACTGAAGATATGGGAATACCAAGTGTGCATGAAGTCCATAATAACGTGAGAAGATATCACATATTCGATTTATGCTTTCCGGCGCAGTTTTATCAACCATGGAAATTTGAATGGAACAAAGCTTCACTAGCTCAAAGCCAATGACAATATCATCCGGATTATATAGCTTTTCCAGAATCTGCCACCCGTAAATGAATCACATCAGGTTTAGTAACGGAAAGATTGATTTATTCATCACATGGATCAAAATTTAATTTAACATCTTAACATAGTTTAACATGATGTTGGACTGAAGCATGAATCATATCAAATTCCTCAAAAAGTGACCCAGAAAGATAAGTTCAGCGCACACACTACAAAATCAACAGGCAAAATTGTCTATCCTTCAGGTCCAGATGAGTTCAACGCTCAGCCAAACTGATTGGATAGTATAAAAATAAGCATCCTTTGATTGAAAGGAGTCAAGATATGAGATTCAAGGTCATGCACCAAAACCAGAACCGTATTCACAGCAAAGAGCACAGATATCAAGAAATCATTCACTGAAAACAAATTCAGCAAAAAAAAGCTTCCACATGGGAACTGAATTCCAGATTTCATTTTATTCGAGCTTTAACCATTGGCAACAGTTACTAGATGCCAGATAAATGCTAGCTGACACAACAAATTACCCAAACAAAACAGAAGACAAAAACAAATCAACCTGCGAGATAGTAGACAATGATAAATTACCAGCAAAGACGCTTTACAATGGTCCATTGCTAATTGTAATTCTCCCACCGTACAAAAGGCCTGAGCAAGGCTGTCCTCTGCCTGCATGCATTATGTCACATAGAATGAAACGAATTTTAGAATACCAAATGACAAACATATGACCTTGTTCATCTATCTCAGTTTATAACCTTCATTAGAGGCACTTTCTCAGTTTATCTAAATTTGATCACTCAAAATGGAGGTTAAATGCATCAAGTTGAGATGTACCTCTGCAATATGCTTGTTGTAGGAATGCAAATATGACCTCAGCGTACGAAGGGATTTTAATGCATTTGAAATAGTAGTATTCAAAATTTCTTTTGATATTACTGCATCCTGCAATCTGTCAAATCCAGTATATGAAGATGGGAGTAAAATGCACATAGATTTGGATGGTCTGTGGACCGTGAACAGGTTTATGACTTTCGGTTTTACTTTGAAATGAGCGCACGTAAAATTAACAGCCAGAGCATCAAGCTAAGCTTGAACTTGGGTTTTATTTTTTTATATTTCAGGTGAACAAGGAAAGATGTACATCAGGGACTAGGGAGCCGAAGTGAACGATGCATACCTTTTGATGCATATCCAAGCTTTATCAGCTGCAGTGCATGAAGTCTCTAAATCACGGTAAGAACCACATCTCAAACAGTACCCTGGCTGAATATGAGCGTAGCCATCATTTTGGTTGAATAAACGAAGACAGATTTTATAAATGTCATCATTCTTGTCAACCTGAAAGGATGACGAAGACAAGGAAATCAATGTCTCGCAGGTCCAACCCTCCTTCAAAGCCAAAACAAGAAAAAAAAAACAACAAATGTATACAGACCCAACTTTGGAGAGAATTAGGGGAGTAATTGCTCCTTATTATTCATACTACATTAGTATTTACAAGTACAACAAAATAGCTTACTTTGTCAGCACCAGGGAAGTGCTTAATTTTCTGCCTTTCCCAGTTAACTACTCTGCCATCCAAGACAGCACCAGTACAATCTGGACTGACACAGTGAAAAGCATCAAGGGCAATGTCAGATAGATTGAATTCTGAACAAGCACCACAGTGACATTGAAACGAGTACTCGTCTTTCAGAAAGGCTTGGCGATCTTTAGTATCCCACAACCCAACCTGCAAAAAATAACTTAAACAAACTGCATAAAGTACTTGTACAGACCACGTTAGATTGACAATAGTCACAATATCATTTTTATATTTTTTCTTAATTTCTTTCTTATACAACAACAACAACAAAGCCTTTATCCCACTAGGTGGGGTCGGCTACATGGATCACACGGCGCCATTGTGCTCTGCCAAAAACCATAGATTTTGATATATTATTAATTAAAAGGTCTCTCTCTATGACCTCATTGAGCGTTCGTTTCAATCTTCCTCAACCTCGTCTAATATGACTCCATATTACTTGATCAACCTTTCTCACTGGAGCACTTAATGGCCTTCGCTGAACATGTCCAAACCACCTCAAACGATTTTCTACCATTTTTGCTTCAATAGGGGTCACTCCAACTCGTTCGCGTATATGAGTATTACGAATCTTGTCTTTTCTTGTATGGCCATACATCCATCTCAACATCCTCATCTTAGCTACCCCCATTTTATATTCATGTTATCCCTTTAAAGCCCAACATTCACTACCATATAACATTGCTGGTCTTAATTTCTTTCTTATGCCTACCTAATTTTACTAGGTAGGTCCGTAGGTATGGTTCAGTCCACCAAAGTTATTCAATCAGCATAGACAAGATCCAAAGGAATTGAAGCCAAACGACAGATCATCAAATGAAAGACAGCTTTTAATTTCCAGAATTAGTACCTGCGGACCATAGGATAATTCCAGCTGAGACCCAGCTGCTACAACTTCTGTTGTCCGTATACACAAAGTACGTGAAAGAAAATAAGCATGAACATTTGGTTGGCAAGAATGGTTGAACAAGCTGCCATCTCTGTAAATAGCTTTACCCACTCTGACCTGAGAAGCAACAGGCAATGACTCAGAATCACCATGTTCTAACTGTCTCAAAACAAAGTTGACATGTAATTCTATTGCCATCAACACTAAAATCAGTCAGACAAGTAAATTGCAAGCCAAAATGATTGAAAGCAGACAAAAGAAGGAAAAACATTGAAGTTTTACTTAGTTTATATACCTGTTCGACATTACTAGTCAAATATCCACTGGCTAGAGATTCTCCAAACTGATCTTGTAGTCCACGAGCATCTATAGATCTTATACGAACAACAGTCATGCAATTCACTTTGATTTGGGAAAAAATTATGACCACCTGCATCAACAAAAAAAAGACGAGGTTTAATACTTATTTATTTTAATTATCTTAATGATTCAAACATAAATCAACTTTGTTTAATTCTTTTAATAGATTTAACTTATTTGATGATTAAATTAAAAAATGGTGTTCCAAATCTGAATAGATACCAAACAAAGTAGATTGTAAAACTAACTCCACTAGACTTATCCAGAAGTTGGAGTTCGGCAAACAGCCACTGAACTTCCTGTGATACTCCATAAACTCGAGAAATGTAGAGAGTTAGACAGTAATCTATGGGTGATTACAAAAATATAATAATGTATAATAAACATTAGCCTGTAAAAATGATCAAAAGAGTGCAAGATATGGCATGATAGTGCTAAGTAATTATGTAGAAAAAGAGAGGAAGTGAGACAGGAGTGTCAAGGCAACCTGTGACATGGTGATCCCATCCATGGAAAACCTAGCACCACAAGAGTATAGCAGACAGTACAGCAATACAATGGCATATATATGTAAATCCAATTTGCTTTCAGACGGCAGTTGCGCATAACAATGAAAAAGCTCCTGCACAAGAAAGAAAGAGGCAATAAGCATCCACGTAGTCAGTCATATTCAAATACCATTGACAAAATCAATTATACTGCAAAAGCAGTATGCATAAATAATGTATTTATTATTTATACCAGGCTTTTCACAAAGTATGTAATATTTTCATATGCACTTTTGTGGAAAAACTTTGCTAGTACTCGGCCTGCCAAAACAATCTCAGATGGTAATACTGTAGACCAATGTACACCTTGGCACTCATGCTTATGTTCAGGAATATCCTCAATCTCATGTTTAGAATCATTGCCTAATATAATTCCTGTAGCATATGTCCCAAGATCACAGGGCAGACTGTAAAGAAAGCCATGGTCTTCAGGATTAATCTTGACCATTGGTCCACCAGCCTGTATCTGGCATTGCTGGGAGCAATATAGTGGTATTGAACAAGATCTACAAGGAACTGCATCAGTAGGTAGGTCATTCAAGCAGTAGTGGCAATGTGTTTCTCGGCATTGCTTTAATATTATCTGAAAATATTGACAAATAAAAATTAGTTAAAGATAACTTTCCAAGATAACTAAATTAGTCCTCAAATCATACGAATACAGTTGAAAATATTTCATGCATTGAACCAAACATTATTGCAGGCTCCCTATTTAAACATGACAGCAAAAATATTGCAATTACTTGACCCCGTATCAACTTATTATAGCACACGTCTAAAATTCACTGGCCTTCAGTTCATAGAAGCAGAATTTGGGTCATCTATCTATCAAAATCTGCATTGGGAGTGCAAAAGGAGAGAGTGCGCATCATAGACTTGTCTTTAACTAAAGTTCAAACGAGACATGAAACATCCAATTCTATCAAATGCAGTTTGTGTGTATGTGAGTGCGTGTGGTAGTCTTGATTTCTTCAAAATTTATTAGTCCACCACTAAGCAAAATGGAACCAAAAAGATTGCCAAGAAGTTTATAAAAAAATGCTAAAAATAAATTGATAGTTTGTGATACAACATAAGTTTTCCCCCTACCATGGCATAAGGTTCTTCACGATGAACTAAAGAAGCTGGTGATATGTCACATGACGATGTCATACCCCGTCCTTTATCAGGCGTGGTGACTAACTGTAGCTTTATTTGGGCCATTTCATCTACCAAGAAGGATCTACATCAGTTTTAGTTATTCAACAAGAGAAAATGATCCAAGGGGTAAGTTCACTATTATATTCAAGGATTGCCTATGATTCACAAATATATTTGAGTAGAGCCCGCCTGATATAAAACAACAGTAGGGACAAATAAAAGGGCAACGTCTGGACATATCAGAGTAATATAGAACAGAAACAGGTATGATGATAAATTAACAATGAAGTCTGTCACTTGACATATATATAGTTGAAATTGTGACAAAACCCAACTTGGCAAAATTCTGACTAACTAGCTGATTCCTAGAGTCAGCAACTTAATAAGAAAAGCTTCTTACCTACTGTATCCAAGCCATTCTTCTCATTCTGAACTACTGAACTTGTCCCCTCGCATTGGTGTAATATATTTTTAAGTTCACTTTCTATTTGTTTCTTTCCACTCAATGATGATTCAATGCTCTTTGCCACATTGAGATCACAGATTGCATCTTTATGATTTCCCAATGAAACATTCACCTTACCTCTCCTATACCACGCCTGAGGCAGAGTTAAGATGTTATTAAAAATGAGCAAAATCTAGCATTCAGATTTGCGGCTATATACTCTAACCACATGCAACAAGCATTAAAGCACAAATTCCTAATAGTTTACTGGCAACAGAGACTCTTCAGGATGGGGAACAAAAAGCTGTCAGCATATTGCTAATTTCAGGGCATCAAACTGCCTACATCTGTACTCCCATCAGCAAACACTGGAATATAATTAAACTAATCCTATAAATAATTAGATCTAAAACATTTATTGCTTGCGCAGTTTAGAATATATGCAAGAGTTCCAACACCTTCCTTAAAAGTATATATCTAAATTAAGTAGTAGGAGAATAGTTTTAGGTTCATATAACAGTGATATCCACCTTTGCATAGCTTGGACATATCTGAAGAGCTCGATTGCAGTCTCGCAAACACTCAATTAAAAGATTCAATTTCTGCAGGAAACATGCTCAGCAGCAATGTCAAGGTCAATATTATAAATCAATTCTGTGGGTGTAGGTTTACATGATTCGCATCAAAATCAACCTTACATGCAATACAGTAGCTCGATTAATATATAATATTGCAACCAGATTCTTCTCCGGGTCAATAGCCTCCAAAGGAGCCATACGCAATGCCTGTACCTCATTTTCAAAAAGTATGAGAGTAAGTTGGAAACAATTACACACACACACACAGATTAATATATATATAATCCAGATTCTACTATTGCAGCTCCTTCTTTCCTAAGAAGCATAACGCGCAGAGTAGTTCCTAAGAGGCATAACGTGCAATTCATATTCTACTGATGCCAAAATATGAATCCATTTCTATTAACAGACAGCAAATTTGAGTGAGAAGTTAAGGAAAGAACCTTCGTATAGCAATTCAAAGCCTTCATATAATCTTGTCTCAAGAAGTAATGGTTGCCAAGCTGCTTGGATTCAGAAGCAGCGGCCTCACTCTTACCGCATATAGCATTTTTTGGGTCTGCTAAGTCACTCACCATCTAACAACATTTTGAAATTGATCCAGTCAATTACTTGAATGAAAATTCAATATCCATCAACTGAAAGCATAAAATGCAAAGTTGAGAGGGGTTTAGCGTGTAGCTTACTTGGTGAAAAGGCTCAAAATGAAGAAAGAAATGGTGAAGAGAAGAACATGTGGTCGGAAGATCATCTGTAGTGCTCTCTCCAATCATTCGCTTCAGGCTCTCCGGGATTGCAGCTTTCAGAGTCTCCATCTCCTCCAAGGCTACAACTAGACTGGCTGTGTACTTAGCTCCACAACACTAGACGAAGTGCGGAGCTTGGAGCTTGACATTTCACTACTTTGCGCATCAAACGTCATGTCGTTTTTCACCGGGTAGGGAAAAACTGAATATTATTACGTCCACCTTGCGCGCGCACAGAGAGAGGTTTTCTTTCTTTCTTTCTTTTTTAAATATGAACTTCATCAAACAAAATACATAAAAAAAAAAAAACAGAAACGCATCAGACTCCATCATCAACATCCACCTCTAGAAGAACAGGTGGAGGGTGATCATAGAGACAAAAATTGCCTTCTAACATATAAGAGTATTTAACTAATTGGTCATGTATCAATGTCCTCTCTATGAAGAACGTTAAAGAAAGGTTAGAAAGGTTTTCTCGTTCCCATATCTACAGTTTAAATATATAAAATTAGAATAATCAGCATTATTCAACTTTTTTGACCTGATTAGCATTATTCAAATTGGAATCTCTAATATACTTCTAAAATTTCTGGTAAAAAATATATATTTATAGAATTAGAATCTCACATTTTGAGTTTTGTGATTGCTGTTTTTTTTATTTTCCCTTCCAATAAATGTGAGGGGAGTTATTCTAAATTTTTTGTTAAAAACACTCACAAGTGACACCGACCCTGAAAGCAATATACAAACTCTTAAATTAACTATTTTTGCTAAATGATATTTAAATTTGTGTATTCTGATAAACGAGAAAAATAAATGACGGCCCAACAAAAGTATGAAAGATATTAACTGATCACAAAACGGCCGTACTAGTATTAATCACTGAATTTTTATATGAACTTTTTCAAATTCTGTTTTGTCAAAATGACGTCATTTAATAATAGAAAGGGAAGATAAAAGTTAAAAATAATACTGACTGTGGAAAATTGATACTTGAGAGCAAGTATAATAGGTTATACTTAAATCTAGTGGCACAAAACCTTGTCTCATAGTGAGGGAAGTCACGGATTCTATCATATGCATATATTTGAGTGGGTATATGCTTGGATATATTTGTGTCTATACGTTAAATTGTCAAGATAAAAAAGGTTATTAGTCCATAGTTGTATGAGTTAAGTGTTCTTAACTTCGGCCAATAAAAATTAAATCAAATTATAAATTACATTTTTTTAAGAAAGAACTGTTCTACTTATTATCTGTTATCATTCTAAATTATTTTGAAATTCAGTAAGAAATAAATTATTTCAAAAATTAAGCACCACATATTACATGGATAGAGTAAAAGACATTTTCAGGGGGAAAAAAAGTAAAGACATTTCGGGATTTCTAATTGAAAAAAAGTAAGAAATTTTATTTGTTTTAGAAGGAATGAATGAAAAGGTTATCCAAATTCCCGGTCTCTCAAGTCTCCTTCTGAACATCCACATGTAACTCCTCGAACAAAGAAGCTTCTCTAATAGAATCTCTCTTGCATCAATAGTAAGATCTCCAGGCTGCATCCATAGTCCCTTGGCCTGAAAGGGGCATGGTAATGACAAAACCAGACTGTGAGTTGCTCAACTTCTCTAGGAGGTCCCTGATTAGGCCACCAACTATATAAGACACCCCTGAGGCAGCAAGTGACATAGTAACGTAGTAGAACAGAGTCTTGAAATAGGATTTGGGTGCTCTTTTGGTGTAAACCTTCCCGATAGCGAGGAGAATGATGCATAGAAGAGAAGCTGCTGCTACTGCTGCAAGCTTAAATTCAGTCTGGAAATTCTTACGGATCAAGATTCCATAAACGAAAATAGGAAGAGACCCAAATATCAGGAATGATAAAATAGCCACAACTGCATGAAGTATAAACTTTTCCCTGCGTCCTAGTAGTTCTTGATACCGATCTTCTTGTGTGTTTGTTTGCTGTAGATCCTCTCTAGATTTATCATCTTTTAACTCAAGAAGCTGAAGAAAAAAGAGTGCGCTTAGGTCAAAAGTGAAAGTGGCAAGAATTTGAACGTATGAGAATGAATTGAGGAGTGCAAGGATTGAATGAAGCTCACTCACATTATGGCCAATGACAAATAATCCACCAATCAGATTTGCCAATCCCAATGCTATGATGTTTACTGCAACACAGGACCACAGAGTAAACACATATTACCAACCAAAGTATCAACTTTTCAACATGAAATTTTAGTGAATATAAAGTTTAAGGTTGCAATTCAAGAACTTGAGCCAACGATCCCTTAGAAACAGCTAATTCTACCCTGAAAACCAAATATGCTTAAATCTGCTTTACACATGGTATGATTACGTTTTACCATATACTAATGGACAAGTTCCAGATAAAATCTTATCATTCACATCTAATCAAGTATTATAATATACCAGATAGCCATGTGGACAAAAAAGGAAAAAGGAAAATTCTCATCATTGATGCGATGACTTATGCATGTAGTAATGGATGTGCTTTAACAACAATTTGTTTAACTTTAAACAAATCACACGAATCTTTGGTCATCCATCATTAGAAACTCGACTGCATCATATTACATCCCTCAAATTAAGACCTATAAAGTACCTTCTGCCCAGAGAGAAAACTAAATCCATATCTCCACAAATACCTGAATTATCTCAAGAGCCCAGTCCCTAGAAACATGAGGAAAAGAAGAACACTTACATGGGGCAGCACCAGAACCAACTGCAGATGACACAATTCCCAGACTTGTGATTGATTCGATTAAACCGCCATAGACAATACTTTTAAGTATCTCCCAACCACGAGTTTCACCAATTTCAGCTCTTGATTGTTCACCAACATAAACTTGAGTAGCTGTGCCTCTCAAAATAGAGCCATTAATTGGATCAGTAACTCCAATGTGAGAGGCACTCGATTTAATTTTGTCCTCCTCAACATCAACTATCACATCACCTCCTGCATATTGATTATATTTGATGTTATTGCACAATAGACAAACCCGAAAAATTCTTGGATGAACATAAACTGAAAAGTAGAAGAGGTAAAAGAAGGTAAATTCTGTCGTCCACATACCTGTATTGCCGCCACTGTCTGCAGGTTTTGTTTCGCCTTCAGTATTCTTTTCCACTGTCTTTGTCAGTCTAAAGTCTTCTCCAGACCAAATTTTAGCATTTACTCCAGAACTTTGCATGCCAGTAGCTGCATCATTTTCAACCTGTGCTTGCATTATCAACGAGGAATAAACATTCTGAAAAATTTCAGGTGTCTTGTTTATGTCCTTTAGTGACTTCTCAGGCATTCTAGAACCTACATCTGACGGAACCAGAAAATCAGGTTCCCCTTCACCAGGTTTCAAAGTGGCATCTTTTGCAGGTTCTCCACGACTTGCAAGTGCTTTGCTGGTAATTGCAGTTACTGAAAGATCCCTCTCTTGGTTGGGTACTAAATTGCTGGAAAAGTCCTTTGAGGGCAAATTTGCAACAGTATTTACTTCGGAGTGATCTGCTCAAGTAAGCAGCAATGTCTTAATTATGAAATGCTGCTATAAGATAATACATTTAAAAACTTGGCATTATGTACAATTAAGAGCGTGCAGGTTTCATATATACTCCTTCGTTCCTTAATATAAGACATATTTGCCTAATTTAATTAGATTAAGGAAATTAGTTGAGTTAGTTAATATGACATTTATTTTCTAAAGTATCCTAGTCATCTTCCTTAATTCACTCTTCCCCCCTCCCCTTTGATTATTGTTGAGAGAGTATCAATAGGGGTAAGTTAGGAAAATATTGACAAATATGAAAACTACGTCTTATATTTAGGATCAAGATGAACTCCCTAAATATGTTTTATATTAAGGACTGGAATGAGTGATTCTCTAGTTTAAACGTATACCAAAAATATATATATATCTGCAATCAAGAGGAAATAATCAATATTTTGCAATTTTGTAACATAACACCATAATGCTTTAGTTATTTTATTTTGTTGGACGTAAGTCACTGTATGCTCTTGAAAATGATTTTTTATTCTAAAACAGTAAAAGTGCACCATGTGCTAACGCAGAATGAAATTCCAAGCAGATAGCTGATTTCAAATGGGAAATTTGTAATACACAATCAGGTAAGTATATGATTTTCCCCCATTTTACACCCAAAAAAAATGATTTTGTCAATTGTGTTCAAAGAACAAAATCAGACACAAACAACAAAATCAAGGAATTGATATTATTAATCCAAAGCATACCTGTGTTCTTTATATCTGCTGAACCATTCTTTTCCTCTCCCACACTGATCACCGGATTTCCATTCAGACCTCCATGCAGAGGCTTAACATCAGGCACAACTTTTCCATTATCAATAGTTCTTCCACCAGTAAAAGGGCTGCCTAGATGACCATTTTCAGGGGAGTTTATTACTCTGGAAGCAATCGATGATGAGTGTTTCTGCTCAGCAGGACCAGTTTTAGAATTTTTAGAGGAAGCTTTACCTACAATATTATGTCAAGAAAACAAAAAACATTAATTAGGAGTGGAAAGCTATATTGCTCAGTTCACATATGTAGGCCCAATCGCTCAAAAAAGTTCAAGAAATAAAACTAAAGAAATTTTAATCAAAGGTGATGCAGCAGGGAAGAAAACCAAAAAAAAGCCTAAAAGATTACTGAGAACAGTATCATACCTTGCTCATTAGATGTTTTCCCTTTATTTGAGGTAAATATAGAGAGAAACCAGTTTCCACTAGAATCTGCAACACTTGAAGAGTTTTGCACATTTGATATGGTTATATTTGAACTCTTCGTGTCAGATGCAGGTATAGTTGAAGTTATTCGTGAAGTTTCAGGCTCACGAGCACCGCTGGATTTCCAGAACAGATTGAAACAATTTCCTGCCAAAATAATGGTATTTAAGAACATAAGCATTAAAGATAAATCAAGATATGTTGTGAGGAAAACTTTCAGCATTTTGGGGGGGGGGGGGTTTCATGCGCAAATGTAAGGAGGATAGCCTTCAATTTCCACAGACCTCTGGGAATAAAAATGCTGAAGCATTCTAAGCATCTAAACACTTCTTGTTCTTGAACAGGATCGTTATCAAGAGGTGGCTGCTGCTCTAAATGACCAGCATCAGAAGTTAAATTTGCATGATCACGTTGGTTGGTTTCATTTGCTGAACTACCCACCCTCTTGGAGCTAACTATAGTGTCCAACTTATCACGCTTTGATTTGTTGTCCAAATTTTGAGGGATCCTTTTTCTTTTTCTGAGAATAACCCTCTTGGTGATGCAAGAATTGCAATTAGGACAGAACAAATCATGTGTCTCTTGTTTCGCCAATACAGCCTCAACATCAAGTTGCTTCAGTTGTTGGTCAATTTCTTCTATTAGTTCAGGGTCTTGCTTTGTACTAGTTTCACCATCAAAATCCTTAGCATCAGTAGTTTTTGTTTCAGACGAATCATGCAAAGGTGGTAATTTTGAATTAAAAGGGCCTTTGTCCTCCACAGTTTCCGTATCCTGATTGTTGACTCCATTGCATGCAATTTTTTGAATGTTTGGATTATCCACTTGTATATTGAATTCTCCCACTTCATTATATGTGGGAAGAACAGACCTTGCACCATCTCCATGTTGGACTTCATAAGATACATTATTGGCTTCACTGCCTGCAAGAATGTCATAGATTTCCGTCACAATATTGAATGGCCATGAATAATTTATGTGAAAAAAATAGAATCGCGCAGCTTAAGTTGTCTAAAAGGAATTTAAATTTGCCACAATTTTATACTTTCCTACTAGACCAAACATATGATAAAAGTACGGTTACATTGGTGATGCAAACCAGGAGAATGCTTCCAATAAGAATTACAACGAGTCAGAGAGGCTAAGCAGCATAGGGGGACCAAAACTGCTCGGTGTGTTTTGGAAATCTTGACATCTACTGACCTTTAGTTTCACTAACAAAACATTGTTCATGTTGGATCATGGTTCTGATATTCATCAGCAAGTCAGAGTTTTGCTTAAGATCCCAAATGGGCATAGCCCATGGACTGTCAAATTGCTTGGTCCAGGTGCAGTGGTGACATTTCCACTTTCCTTCATAAATAAACAAGTAATGACTACATGTCTACTGATTAGACATCAATAAATTAAGACAATTTTGAGGGCTGGAATAGCAATGTAAATTAAGTTACTCGTATAATACCCAAATTTCAACAGTACGACTAAATCCAGTGCTTCATAACGATTAAAATATGACCAGTGCTCATCGCAATCGACACATAGAACTTAATTTAAAGTTACAACAAAAAAACCATAGAACTGGTGATTCCCAGATATAAAACAGGATGGTATAGAAGGAAAATAAACCTGAGAGATATTTAGTGGGACATACCGTCTTGCTTGTCAAAGTAAACGCTATTCTGACTCTCAGATGCAGCAGTATCATTACTAATTATAGCCTCTCCATTAGATGATGCTCCTGAAAATTCTGCTACAAGCCCAAGCCCAACAGCTGCTTGATCAGCTTTTCCCTCGTGACAATGATTGTTGTCATCTCCCGTAATCTCGCCCATCTCCGCGACCTGCTCGTCTTTCTGAATAAGAAGCTCCTCTCGACTAAAATCGAGTGAGGAAACGTTATTGGCATGCCCAATACCTCCATTAACAGTAGGGGAGGAGGAAGAAGAAGAAGATGGGAGAGTCACATTGGAAACAACGTTATCCTGAAGTTGCTTCCGAGCCTGCCTTCCTTCCAAGGCAACCTCCTCCTGAACTTGTTCTTCTTCTTGCTCGATATTAGCCCATTGAAGGAGCTCATTTGCATGCTTCTGCTCCATTGATGGATGAATGGTGGGTGACGGAGGAGAATATATATGGAAAGAATTTGAAGCTTTTGCCTTGTCTCTGAAGTTGAAAGGTTGGGAATAGAGCCAAAGCCCGCCTCCAATGAGAAACCTCTGGTCCAATGAAATCAGTATTTACACAGGAGTCTGCTGTGTGGAACACATGCCCCCACCATGAATTTTGATGGCAATCATTTATTGGGACCATGACAAGCCATTTATTCTAAGAAATTGTAAATAAATGTTACATTAAAAATTTATTTATTAAATAAGATTTTTGAGTATAAATAATATTTTTTTTTGTAAAATATTTTTCTTTATATTTAAACAATCTTCTAATGTGTCTAATATATCTTTTTTATATGACATTTTTTGTATGTGTAAAATATCTTCGCTCAAATCCCATTTGAAGTTTCTACTAAGTCATTTATAGGCAATTTTTCCTTTATTTTATAACGACATTTTTTTATCTTTTAAATCCTGATAAAAGAACCTGAAAATTGATTTATAAAAAAATTTGAAGGATGTATATGAATGTGACTTGTTTTTTTCACAAGTACATATGAATGGTACTTAAAATACTACTACTCCAATTTTCATCTGAAATTTAAATATGAATTGTACATCCATGTATCTTTTGTGTGTTAGAATGAGATAATGTATGCCACAACAAATGATTCATGAATTCTCTGGAAGGTGATGTAAAAAATTAATATTCTTACCTAACTTATAAGTGTGTAGTAAATAGGTACTGTGAATCTAACATTTTGCCCATATCTCAATTGGTATAAAGGTTGGTGGCCTCCAAACAAAAGTCAGCAAAAATTTTTTAAGAAAAACAAAAATCTGTGCTACTAACACGGGTTGGTGTAAGTAGTAAGAGGCTTACGTTCTCTTAAGCACTCTATTTTTGAGTTCGATCCTTAGAACGTCATGTATGGAGAAAATCTGTTTGAAAGGGTCGCCCACATCTTGAGCCCGACAATATATAAGGGATTAGTCATCCAGCTCGTTTCGATAGATACACTGTGTAGCAAAACAAAAAAAGAACAAAAATCTATGCTGCTAGCATGTGGGAAGAGCCATTGCTGAGTTGTTGGGAATCAACGAACAAGGCATTATCATTATAATTTTAAATTACACCTAGCATCTTTTGGAATTATTACTTTCAATAAAATAATCTTCTTTCACCATATCTCTCAAAATAAAATTATATGAATTATTTCATGGTCATATTCATGATCGCTGCAAAGAGAATAGTATAATTGTGTTATTATCAGCTTAGTCATTTTTATTATAGTATTAAAAATAAAGTTATGGTTTTCATATCACATGAAAAATTTAATATTAAATAAATTTAAATTATAATTCTAATAAATATAATTAAAAATAAAAATATTTATACTTAAAATTCTAATAATAATAGTAGATAAATAGAGATGAAAGGATTAATAAATAAGTGGAAGTTGGGGCAAAGGGATTTTTTTTTTTGGGGGGGGGGGGGGGATAAGTGAGTTTGCGTGCAAGAGGGCCATGCGGCCATGCCGATCCCCAATTTCGCATGCGGTGCTGAATTTTTTAGGGGGAGGAAATCGAAGAAAAGAAAAGGTACAGTTTGAGGGATTACAATCTACTATTATTATATGTATTTTTTATATAAATTGAGATAAAATCTCTTCATATATTTTTTCTTATATCATAAATTATAATTAAACAATTTTTTTTAAAGATTCAAATTACTATTATAAACAATCACTGTATCCCTAATTCCTATCCTCTTGACGGAGATCTGTTCACACCTCCAACAACTCATAAACACAGTTGAAGTATTCCAATCCACTCTGTCTCTAAGTCTGACTTGATATTTTCTTAAAATAAACTCCTCGTTCTTTTAAGTGTTAAAGCCAATTTTTGTTTCAGAAGTATTGATTTGTGGGCAATTTTATATTATAAGTTTTAAACATGAGATAATTTTATTTTGACTATTATCTCAGTTAAGTTTGACCATTAATTGATCAAATTTTAGGACAAATTTACTCCAAAATGAAAATTTTCAGAATAAATTTGCTCTTAAGTTGAAACTTCCAAGACAATTTTATCATTCATGTCATTTTTGTTAATGTGCAAATTTATCTTAGAAATTCTCACTTTGGAGCAAATTTGCTTCTAAATTTGATCAACTAACGGTCAAACTTAACTAAGATAATTGTCAAGACAAAATTGCCCCACATTTAAAACTTTCAGGGTAAAATTGCCTCAGACAAAATTTTTAGGACAAAATTGCCCCTCAAACAGTAATTCCAAAAAAAAATCCCTTTAACCCTTTTTTAAATATATCCTCCAGATCTTCTTCTACGATGATCCAGTCTCTTTGATACCCCTAAACAACAAACACCCAAAAAAAAAAATACCACGTGCTCAACTTTGATCTAGATTTTTAATTTTGAAAGGGAGCGAGGTGTTACGGGTTTGGAGTCCGGCGCAGCTTACAACGTTGTGCGGCGTCCCGAGGGTACCACTTCCCCCAGGGATTAGCCTTACCAGATACAGTGCCAACCATTGAAAAAAAAACCAGACCGGACCGGCCGGTGATCCGGTCCGGTTCATGGCAAAAACCGGTGAACCGGTTCGAACCGGTCAGAACCGGTGGTTCGACCGGTTTGCCTTTTTTTTTAATAAAATACTTTTTTTTATTCTTCTATCTACTATTGAGCATTATTTTTTAGGAAAAAATGAAAGTTTGAAGACCAAGATGAAGAGAAAAGTAAGTAAAAAAAGAATAAATCTAAAAAAAATGATTTTGAGAGGATATAATAATTAATTAATTATAGGAAAGGAGATGTCATTATATAAATATAGGCATCATAACTAATACTAATATACTTTAAGCATTTTTTACCTAAAGATCTTTATTTTAATCTATGGAAATTTAAAAATATATTAATATATATATTACCACTAATAAATTATAATATTTTAATATGATCGGTTTGACCACCGGTCCGACCCCGGTTGAACCATTAACCCTTAAACCAGTGATGTGACCGGTTCATTGACCGGTCCGATTTTTTGTTCCTTGGTGCCAACTGATTTCACCCTGCCATGGGCTCATCAGGGGGACGACATTAGTCCCCGACCAGTTGAATTCTTATATTGACTTCAGCCCTCTCACAGTGAAACCGTAGCGTCTAAGGAGAACGACGCCCAAATACTAATGTCGCTCTCCTATCACCCAATGACAAGACCAGATGACCCGTCTTTTATTTGGTCTTACACAGTCACGCCAAACAAGTCGTGACATTCTCCCCCACCCAACATCTAGCATGCCCTCGTGCTAGGGGAGAGAAGGACTCTGCCCAAGGATCCACCTCGAACCAGCCGATGTAGGACTTACCAGGGTTGTGGCACTTGTGACTGTCCCAGCTCCTCCCACAAAACTTTCATGGGTGCTTAGCGACTCGCCTTGTATAGGCCCTAAAACCCTTGACAAGCTCCCCTACCCAACCAAGCGATGCCTCCATCACCGGGTAGGGGTCATCCCATTCCATCCACGAGAGGCCACCACAACGAGCGTAGAGCGAGGTAGGCTCTAATATCACTTTTGTCACGGGCTTGGAGTCCAGCGCAGCTTACAGCGCCCGTGCGGCGTCCTGAGGGTACTACTTCCCCCAGGGACCGGCCTTACCAGATACGGTGCCAACTAGTTTCGCCCTGCCATGGGCTCATCAGGGGGACGACATTAGCCCCCGACCAGTTGAATCTTTAGATTGACTTCAGCCCCTTCACAGTGAGACCTTAGCGTCTAAAGAGAATAACGTCAAAATGCTAATGTCGCACTCCCATCACCCAATGGCAAGACCAGATGGCCCGTCTTTTATTTGGTCTTACACGGTCACGCCAAATAGGTCGTGACAGAGGGCCGAATTTAGTTTCCGTGGCTTTCAATTTTATATTTTCTAATTCAAATGAGACATGTCCTCTTTTGAGCAAAATTCAAGGAAAACTTTCTCTTCATTCATGCATGACATTGTTAGATTAAAATATTATAGGGTTAAGGTATAAAATATACATGAGATATTTTTAAAAATATGCTCAACATTAAATACTTTTTTAGGGGGTAAAAGTAATTATAAACTTTTAAAATATGTACAAAAATACACATTGACGGTTAATTAACTATCTGTTTAAATTTTTTAAAGGTTAAGGTGTAAAAATACATATGGGACTTTCTTAAAAGTACGCCTAACACAAATATTTTTTTAGGGGTAAAAATAAGTGTAAAAATACACATTTACCATCAGTTGACTGTTTGAATTTTTTGAATAAAAATGGTGACCCTAAGGATGACGTTGATAATTAGGAAACAACTTGTACAGAAATACTTACATACTCATTGCCACATCATCTAAATTATGTCCAATGAAAACATAATAACTTATATCATTTTAATCTTAATTCGTTAACTAAGATAAATCATTATGATTTTTTTTGCAAATGAATCATCAGCCAAATTAGGATTAAAATAATGAGTTATTATGTTTTCATTGAAAATATTTCATATGACATGGCATTTTTTGAGTATATAAGTATTTCTCTAACTTGAAATAATAATTTACTTACTAGGCAAGAAAAATTAATTGCCACCTCGTCACTTCTTTCAGAAGAGAGAGGGAGATGAGATGAAGGATTAGGTGGAGATAAAGTAATAAGGTGGAAATAAAGGCCTTTTTGCATATATTTTGAAAATTCATAGTCATTTTTATCTCTAAAAAACATTTGTATCGAACACACTTTTAGAAAAATATCTCATGTGTATTTTTACTCTTTAACACTTCAAAAATTCAAATAAATGGTTGACTAACTGTCAATGTATATTTTTACACCTATTTTAAAAATTCATAGTTGTTTTTGCCTTTCAAAAGATCATTTGGTGCTAGATGTACTTTTAAAAAATCTCATATATATTTTACATGTTAAGCTAATATTTTAATAATATGTTGTGTGGTATACACCTAAAAGCAAGCTCACCTATGCTTATATCCCAAGTTATAGAACCCGGATCGGAAACCGGCCAACCGGCAGTAAATCGGTTTGGTTTTAATTTTTTTTTAGAATTTTATATTAATAATTCTAAAATCTTCAATTTCTCACAGGGTTAGCTCCGGTTTGATTTCAGTCTGACCCTTGACCCAATACCCCAACCAGTTCAGTGGTTGATCCTGATTTAATTACCTTGCTTATATCCTTGCCGCTACTCACTATGTGCCTGTTTGGTATGACGTTCTACCATTCCAAACAGGTTTTTTTAAGGGGAAAAAAATCACGGTGGCTTCTGACTTTTTGAAAATTGGGATGTTTAGGTTGGAGTTTTGGCAATTGGGCTTTTTTTTTCCTCCAAAAACAGCTTTTGAGAAGAAGCTCAAAAGTCTGGCTTTTCCAAAAAAAGTTATTTCTACCACCGCTAATCCAAACACAAATTACATTTATAATATAACTTTTATTCTATCTAACTTTTATAAAAATCAGATTAATAAAAAGTCATTTCAACCATCATTAACTCAAACTGAACCTACACCGCCCTAAACTGGTCATTTGATAAATTGAACGCTCTTGTTATATTTTATTCCCTAACATCTTAAAGACCGAACATTTGACACGATACGCCACTAATTAATTATAATTTAGCTCTGCATTGTCACAGCCTGTCATATCTCATGATTCATGAATCATGAGCAACTGACCAAATATATTAAATATAAAGATCACGGCAACTCAGGGAGTAAATCTACAGATGAGAAAGCTAGAATATCATTTTTAATGTTTAGTTGAACGGCCAGTCGCATTATGACTTCACATTACAACGTGGAATGTTTAATTCTCATGAATACTATGTTTTCATCCTTGCTCAGAAAGTTGTCAATATACATATAGAGTAGATTAAGTGATTCTGTTCATTTTATTAAACAAAAATGTCTTAGATCATTGCTACGCTACCAGCTACATTAAAATGAATGATATAGCAATGAATAAGAATATTAAAAATGAATAGAATCATATTGAGAGATTTTTGTATTATTAGGTCGAGATACACTTTAAATGGATATTGAGAGAAGCATACTTACATGAATTTGTAAATTATGCATCAAATGGATTTTTTTTTTTTTTTGTTGGGGAGACAACCTTTCAGGAGGACAAAGCCCAAAAAAAATTGCCATTGCCAAAACCTTAACAAAGAAGCTTGCAATCTTACAGCGCGAAGAAGCAGAAAGGCAACCCACGGAAATAGGCTCCCACTCAATCCCAACAACTGTAGGCAGAGTTTTTATTCAGACTATCTAGCTTTAAAGAAGACTGATTCAGTTAACGATTTTTTTTTTTTAACTCAAATATCTATACATCTAAAAAATACGTGCCAACGATACAGCTAGATTATCGTTCATGGACAAATATGCCAATAGAAATAATTCAATGGCACGAAATAGGATATACCAAGATAGTAACTTGATGTTGCAAGGAGATTCAAACGGCCATCTATAATTCAAGAAATGTGCTATTGACAATCTTGAGATTCTGCATCTCCTCTTCACCAGCAATTCCAGAATCAACATAACACAACTGAAATAATACAGATCATCAGACCTAATAATTTGATTCTGTAAGAAGAAAGCATATACGAGCAATTTTTTAAGAGAAGAAAGACCTGATACTGTGGCTTCTTTAGCGTGTGAATCCCTCTTTTAATGTATCTCTGCCATCCACCTTTTCCTCTGAGCGAGCTCTCCAGAGAAGCAGTTTTCTATGATGATAAGTCACAACATTGGAAATGATACATCATAAGCAACAAGCTTTTGCCAGAGAGAGCATCGAAACCTACTCCCATTCCATCTATTGAAAAAAGAAAGAAACGAAATGGCTAGGAATAATAATTTGCTATATGCAAAGATACTACATACTCGTATGAATCATGATGTGCAAACACATAAAGATGTCTAAAAATCCAATTAAACAATAAATATTAACAAGGAATAACCAAGGACCTGAAGGGGAAAAAAAATTACATGAGAAGGATCAAAAATGAGGAGACTGTATTGCAGAGCTCCAGTCCGTTCACGTTTAACTTGAATCCCAACTATAGTTCTTGAATGTCCATCATGTTGAAAGTACAAAGGCCTGTCCAAGAAAACCTATCAAAATTAGAAAACTATAAGGAAGACAATCTTTTCTGCGGTCAGAATTTGTATCAATTTGCACCCAAACTTACGATTTCTCACTGACAATTACACGTCGGTGGCCAAATTGGATAGAACAATTATTGGAAAAGTAATTCCACACGAAGTCAATGAGAACTTGATGACCTTTACATTTGTTTGCATTATCGACACATGCCTTGTCCCTAGTGTCATCAGGCTGGATGCCAGAAGAATTTGACTTTTCATTCTCACTAGACTTTGCATGGGAAACATCACGCGACAGATATCTATCCATTGGTCCATAAAAATGAAATGCTTTCCTTTTACTTCCCTTACAATTTTTCATTTGCATAGCCCCCAGACTTGAACCTGGGACAGATAGATAAAGTGATTCAGATTCCTTTGGACCAAAATCCACTATTCTTGCCCGTAGCCCAAAAGAACGCAAAAGAGCAGCACATTCACTGGTCCCTATCCATTTTTCTGAACCATAAATAACATGATTGAATTGATCAGAGCCAGCTGCATCAAAACCACTTTCCCAAGCAATCTCAAGCCATCTTTGGAGTGATGTGATATCAGGAACAAATCCAGAACCACCAAACAAAACCTCTCTGGCTTCTGGCCTTTGCGCCATCAAGTGAGAGCTAAGCATTTGAATATTTCGCCAACCACAACCCCATCCAACATCCTCTGATTCAATGCTTTGGAAATGATCAACATAACCTGCCAAAAGGGCTTTTGAGTCTCCAGGTTCAGACTCTAAAAAATTTCGTAGCAAGGCCATCAAACCCCCTTCAACTTTGTGAAATGCACTCCTCATCTGTAAACCAATCAAGCAAGATTTCTTTTCCTCCATTTTACACATTCCAATATATCTAGCCTGACCACCGCACATAGAATTTTTGTCTCCAGGAATTGTTTCAAACTGCACGCTACTGACTGCATGCTCAACCTGAAGAGTAAGATTATAATTATCACTATACATTACAAAGAAAATGCAACGCATACAGAAAACTAATTAACAAAGGAAATCATTGGAGTTGGAGTCTAATTCACAAGTTGGAATATAGCATAAACTGCACATGTTGTTCAGTAGACACTGATACATGTCAAAAGGGTCAGCTGACTCACTCACTCCCAATAGTTAGTTAGATGACCCCTCCGACACATCAATAGAATAAAATGGGCCATTTGCGTTTAAAACATCTTTTGGATCAAAACTAGGCTAATCAATATCGGCATACTTGTCTTCATAAGTTTTGGGGTTTGAATGATCAGATTGTGTATTGGAAAGAGGAAGAGAAATTATCAGTGGATGTGATCCCACCTGTGCATGAAAGATCATTCCATTGCTTTGACAACCCCAGCTTAAACCTGAGTTCTCTCTTCCACTGGAAAGGATTGGAATGCGGAGTTAAGATACAAAACTCTTCTACTTGCCATTCACTGACAGATGGCCAAATAGAGGTTTTAAATCATTCTCTAGTGTCACCTTCTATGTATGACAAGTGACTTCCAAAGCAATGGGCTGAGTGGTTGCCATTACCAGTGCTTTGGACCTTTGGTTTCAGGGTACTTATCACTCCGAACATCTTAAAAATAAGCGACGTTTCAATTCTTTTTCCCTTTCCAACGATATACGAGATAAAAGCCCGAGTTTGCGCATGGTAAAAACGAGAAAAAAGGCTCTTGTGGCGGAGGAAGTACCGGAACAGATGGAGGTGGTAAGTTGGGGGGAAGCGCAAATTGCTGGGCCAACTCAAAATCCATGGCGAGTTGCTGCTGCTGGCGGCGGCCATCATCATCCTGGAAGTGGCTGTCCGCGTGCCTGCATTTGCATCAAGGTTCACTCGTTTCTGATATCGACTACATGTGAAAGATGAATAATAAATAAAGACTGAAAAAGAAGAAAGGTTACCATTCGAGTTCCGATGACGGAACTGATAAACCACAGAATGGGCAAGTCGAAGAATCCATTTTGCCCTTGATAAAAAATATTAGTTTTAAGAACCAGAAAAGGCGATAAAGCCTTTCCCTTACCCCCCTCAGAAGTTTGAACGAAACGCGGTGACCCTTTTTTGCCCCCTTTCTTTTAATGAAAAGGGGAACTGCATGGGATATCGGCTCCAAGAGAACGCAATACTAGAGTTTAACATGCTGCTTCTTCCTCCCTATGAAATCCCCCTTTATATGAAGTTTATTTGAACTTTAAATAAGCCGCAGCCTTCATGCCTTTATAAATTGTAAACTTGTCAGATTTTATTTGAAGTTTATATTACTAGTTTCTTCTTCCTCCACGTTAATGCATCATTTCAATGATAACAGCAGCTTTTCTTCAAAAATACCAATGTCATTTTTTATCTCCACCTTGCCATGGGTACTAACAGTAGGGAAGTAGGTACTTCATTTCAGTAATATGATATTTAATGTGTGAATACGCAACAGAAGCTTATTAGTTCTTGATCAGGATACAATAACATCTAGTGTCCGTAAACAAAATCAGTCAGGATATGTACACAGTTCTAAGGGATCCACAAACTATCTCTCTTTTGGAAGCAGATTCTCTCTTCATCCCTCGTGAGCCCATCTGGACCGTTGATTAGGAAAATGAGAGAAAAGCCAAAGTAGTATTGTAGCCTTTCAGATTGATTGGATGGACATAATTTAGAGATTATGAGGGATGATGAGAGAAACATGACTCCTCTCTTTTGTTGAAAAGGTGTTTGATCTGTATACGTCATAAGCACCATTTCATGAAGCCATTGTAATTCTTAAGTCAGCATCAGCTCTCTGGACTATTGCATGAACCCAAGGCAAATATGAAATATCATAGTTTAAGGCTTAAACTTCATCCCTTTTCATGACTGGATTCCCACTACTAGAAAGAAGAAGGTCTCTCATTTCTCGGTAACTCTTGAGCTCTTCCAGCGCCTCTGCTGTCTTTCGAGGCATGAAGAATCCAGAAGCAGTAGCAACTCCTTCCTCAAATTCTGTTTTCAAGGAAGGGGACGAATAGCAACTTGGATCTTCGCGCAATGGAGGTGCTGTCCTAAGCATGCGTACAAGGACACCCACAGCAGCATCTTGTGACTTTCTTCCTATTGGCAGTGATGTCGAAGTAATTTCTGAAGCGCTCATACCATCCACATTTTGACTGTTTCCCAAAAAAAAAAAAAAATCAGGAAAAGGCATTAAATCGCAAATAATGCACATTAGAGATCTAACATGGGAGATCTAAATAATGATGCACAAAGTTTTTAATGACGTTTCAAAGGAATGACAAGGAAAATAACAAATCTAACATATACTAGACATAAGTAGCAACCTGAACGAAAAAAGGTTCATAGAACATCAAACAATAAGAAAAAAATTGATCATTAGCGAACAAAGGATCAATGATTAGTAGGACCCTTTCAAAATAAACAAACTCTAGCAAGAGCACTGGAAATAGCAGATTAGTGACAATGACATGCCTCCCTAGCAATTGCTGTAACTCTGATAATGTGTTAGATTTCAAGTGTAGTGGTCCCAGAGCATAGCATATAGTATATAGCTAGAGACTCGTATCCTCATTATACATACAAGGTGACTAGAACATACATATAGGAGTTGCACATGTGCCATACACATGCAAGAGGTCCAGTTATTGCAAGCACAACTTGCACCTTGGTTGTTAGGGTATTAAACAGCACCGGGTATAGACATGTAGACCACCCAAGGTGCAAATGCGTTTTGAGCCAAAAGAGAAACGGTGCTAAAGTGTGCCAGATTTCATTGTTCAAACCAAGTTTAACAACCTAAATTATTCACAGGAGGACAAACAGAGATTTGGATGAGAGAATGCATGCATTCTCCTTAAAGTGTGGATGCGTCCACAACATTGTCAGCATTTAAAAAAAAAAAATTGTCGTCTTGTACTATTCAGAACACGTAAACAGATTAAACTAACAATGATTCAGCACATCTTATGCAACAAATGCTGATTATTATCCATCAAATGTTTTAAAACTAAATACTGCAATAAAGGAGAAGTTGCTGGAATTATCATAGCGAAAGAAACTTCAACAGAACAGAAATAGATTCTCATCAAGGTAGTTTAACAGTCAGCTTGAAGATGCTTCATGCCATGACTTTATTTATCAATGATGAGGTCAATTGAAATACCTAGAGTTAACATCTGGTGTATCGACATCATCAACAACAAAAGGACATGAGAAGTCGCCATCATCCAAGTCATCCTGTAAAGATAATCTGCTAGAACTTCTAGAAAATCCAATCCGTGGTGAGCCACTTGAAGATAACAATCCTGAGAATCTCCCAGAATCGTCCTTGTTATCCTTGACAAACTATAAAACAAATGTTAAGCTTACTAAAACAGAATATGCACATTTGAAGTTCAGGAGTAATAATGCAAGACCATAATTACCTTTAGATTAGCATAATTTGTTACCCCAGATTGCATCTCTCCAATCCTTGAAGCCTCCATTTTCCTGAATGACCTCATTCCAGATGGAGACTCCTGAGATGAAGTGTCATTTTTAATGCTTCTCGGGGATAAAGGTGGTAGAGAATTTCTACTATGATCTGAAAGATTAGGAGAGAGGTTTCTAGAACTTTTGCCCATCACCGGAAGAGGTATGGTTACAGGGGCAGTTTCAGATCGCATACGAGTACGCATTGGGTTAGGTGGAGATGGAGATGGTGAATGTGAAAATGGAGGAGAAAGCTGATACTCATCTTGACTAGTAGATCTTTGTCGGGCCAGCATTTGATGGTTATGAGCTCTGATGCCATAATTATCAAGAGGTGGAGATGGATAATCACTAGGCATGGAAGGAAGACGATGCACCGGTGGGGATCCAACAAAGGGTTGGTTTGGTACAAAAGGTGCTCCCTTATGAAAGCCACTGGTCCAGGTATGAGGACGTTCAAGTGGTACTGGAGATGGGGGTGGTAACCCTCTCAGTGGAAAGGACGTGGACCTAACACCCTTCTCTGAGGCAGGGAAGTATCTCAAAGGGTCAGTATTGGGGCTTCCAACATAATCAGTGATTATTTTTGGTGGCAATGGTGTTGAAAACTCAAGCTTGAAATCAGATAGTGTAGTACGATAGCTGACAGATATCCAAAGGCAACCCGGAGGGGCCTCAATTGGAGTGAATTTGTATTCTTTCATCATTTTCTCCTCTGCCCGAGAGAAAGGATCACTAAATGAAGAAATTTTGTAACTAATATCAAAATTACAAGTATGACTTGATGTACTGAGCTGCCTGAATGTACGATAAGCTGGAAGAAGCCTCATCTGAGAATACAGAGAACGGAACAGTATGATTGACTTCTTGTATGTCTTCTTGTAAGCGCCCGAAATGTCACCAGTGTGAGCCATTACTCGTGGACATTCGTACTGAACAACCCACCTCTCTATAACTGTCTCACCAGATGAACCTACTGCCAGAGACGGACCGGCCCCTTCCTGAACTAGTATAATGTCTATTACCATTGGATCCATCAAATTCCTGTGCCAGAAGTTCAAATTATCCAGAGCAGCAGGTCGATCGCCTAATGCCAAGTTAAACCATCTATCACTCTTCTTCACCCGAGATCCAAGTGATAACTCCCCGCTTCTATCGTGTAGATGAAGAGAAGGAACCCTTGAGTCTAAAATGGCATGTAAGCTCTTCAAAAGAAATTGAGAAACAATCTGTTCCAATTTCCCCGATTCAGGTTGTAAGTTATTCTGCAAATCCATCTTTTCCCAAGTAAAACGAATTCCTAATTAGGCTCCCCCTTTTCAAATAAATCCATTCTTGGTCTCCCAGAAAAAATCAGCCCGATGCCGATGAAACTCAGTATCTTTATCAAATAGAAAATTCTATAAATGCAGGACGCAGAGGATAGATGACCTCGTTCACAGAATTTCCTCCATGATTAGTCAATATGCACCTCGGCGAAGTGCACGGGTATCAATAATTGTCCTGAATATGCAAAGGTAACCAGTAAAAAACACCTTCGATTAAACTAAAATGCGGATTCATCAAATGCAGCGAACGGAAAATAAACTGGGAACCCAGATCATGGCGAGAGAACTCTTAGGAAGACTTGAACGACACCAATTGACCGTACATGATTATCAAGTAATCAGTAACTAACTAATTGAAAATAAAACACCAAAAATATAAGAATCATCGTCCTCGTGAGGATCTAAGAACAGAAAACAAAATTCTTCACACGGATAATACAAGTGAATCTCGAGAAAGGAAGGCAAGAGGTAAAGTACCTACAGGTAAGCTACGATGAGTTTGGCAGCATTCGACGATACACTTGAATGGAGAGCCATATGCACATCTAACCCAGGAAGAAGAAGGCAGATTGCGTTGCGTATAGCACCTAATGCCGTAGCGTTTTATCTATTTTCGCTGAAGTTTGTACATTTAAGTATTTAACTATATCAATGAGCATATAATAATGAATAATCCTCTGCTAATAGGATTCCACTGTTTTCATTTCACAAAGGCTGAGTGGCGGACTTCAGCATTTTAGCTTCGGTACTGTTCCCTCCCCACTTGGTCGATTTGACGTAAAGCCACAAGCCCTCTGATTGGTGTTCTTCCTCTTTCCTTTGTTTATTTATTTTAATTTTCTTTTTTCTCATTAGTGAATAGTGATAGTTTTTTTTGGGCCAATTCCCAGTAATGATTCTGGCCTGTATAAGATTATATACCGTGGCGGAAGACAACAAAGATGATGGCTCTCCATAAGATATTATTTCTATATTTTTTTATTGAATTGGTTGATGATGCTAACAAAAGAGTCACATCTATATGCTTATTTATTGATTGATGATGATTTGTTTATTTTGGAAGAATTTCAGGTAAAAAAAAAAGGAAGAATTAATTTTACTTTTTATTGATGCTAAATCAAAATTTACAACAAATCAAGGAATCCATTGGTTCGCTTTATAATTTTTATCTTTTTACCTGATGGTTTGCTTTATAATTAAACTTGCTATAAAGTTAATTTTTCACATGGAACGTAAATAATTACTTATTTCATTTTAAAATTTTCTAAAAATCTAATGAAGTAATTGTTTTTAAAATGAATGTTTGTATTTTTGTTTACCATTAAAAATATAATTATTACCCATTAAATTTTGGTTGAGTTTAGTAAGCGACCTAGACCATACGAAAAGAAAAACACATTAAATCTTAAGAAGGTTTTTATTAAAAAGGGGGAGATCTCTTTGTTCTTTAAATCTTGAAAGAGATTAATCTCAAACTCAAATATCTTCAAAATAATTTTTTTTTTTGTTAAAAGGCTTGGAGATACTCTTGATTTGATTTTTTTTAAAAAAATCCAAACTTTGAGTCAAGCTTAAGTTTTTACTTTTTAATGTGTCTTGGCATCCAGTGGGACGTGGTGGCATTAGTGGGCATAAAATATGCTTGAAACTTCTTTTTTTTTTTTCAACGAACGTACTTTGATCCTTAAGCTAACATGCCTACTAATCGAGGACTTGGTTGAAAAACGATTTGTAAGTATCTTCTTGAATGTTTTTAGGAAATATGAGTGAGTTATAGGCTCACCTAAACTTTTTCATAAAAAATAGTATGGAGAGGAAATCCGGCCCTTTCTCTTTCTAGGTGATTTAGTCAACACCCACTTCAGCCCTCAAAATAATCCAGCACTATAGACCCAACTCCTATCTCTAATTTATGGGCTTAGAGCCCTTAAAGTTAATACGTGCACCTAAAATATTTCTGGACTCAGCTCAAAGGGCTCAAGTTAAAATATGATAATATGAACTCGACTTGATTATAGTTTTTCTAATTAAATTTAAAAACGGGAGTTGCTACATCTTTTTTTTGGGTGAAAGATAAAACTAGAGTGGCTCTCATAGTGTAAACCGCACATTTAATTTACAATTTTAATAAATTAAAAATAAGGCGAGTAAGTGTTGATAGCTCGTTAGAGACAGTATGAGCATCATAATTTAAAAATCTTTTATAAAAATATTTACAAGATACTACTCACAAATAAAGTTTTTATACCTGTTAAAACATTATTATATCTTAGGTTAATATTTGGTATATTCTCATGTTGAAATATTATTTATATTATGTTGATATTATATTTATTTAGGTTAGATTATATTATATTATAGGATTAATCTAGGTTTACCTATATAAAGGCTTTTGTTCAGTTACTTATATTAAGGATTGAGTATTAGGGATTTAATAATATTTAGAGGCACTTGTTTCCTTGTTGTTCTAATTTTTCAAATTCTAACATTGTGTCAGAGCCAACGAAAGAGAACGTCAATTCCTTATTACCTATTATACTTCGATGAGTATGAGTAGAAATCGGCTTATTCTCAACTTGAAAATTCTGTGTCGGTTGTCTCGGCCTATGAATTGAGGGGAAAATTAAATAATATCCCATTCAGTTTTCACTTTTCAGACCCCATGCCGCCCCCGGCCCCTTAAACCTCCGCGCTCCAGCTATTTCCACATCCCATGCTCTACAAAAAACAAAGAAAGAAAGAAGCTCAAACACCTACCTTTGTTGTGATCACAAGAGACGTGCTGGCCCCTCACTTCTCATTGGAAAGTAGCCATCTTAAATATCAAGAAGCACTAAGCTCCGGTACATTAAAAAAATCAACGAGTTTAGGTTTGATATTACAATTAAATAAAAAAATAATATTAAATACATATATTATATAATCTATTAATATGTATATAAAGCAAAGTCTTCAATAGTTATTTTATCTTGAGGCCTCTTTCTAAAGGAGGACTAGAGATATGACCTATCTCAAAAGCGAATGATTCTCTGCTTGTAAAATAAATATGGAGAATTATCAATGTTCAGGTATGCTCTCTTCTTGTAGAAACTTTGAAACATAAGTATATAGATCTTTAAGGGGATACACTAGTGAAGAAACCTTATAATTCTTCTTGGTTATAGAAAGGAATTTATCAATGTTCTTCTATAATTACAGATCATTTAAGTTGAAAAGTTGGATTTATAAATTCCATTTCTATCAACCACTTTTTACGGTGGCCCATGCAGTATGAATCCTTTTAATTTTTCATTGTTAAGAATTTATTAGTGCATCTTTCATCTATCTAGTGTCTGGTTAGGCGGAATCACAACTTGGTAAGGAATGTTTATCCTTCTCACATAGCTAGATTGATTCTTCATATTCTTGTATCCTTGCTAAATGGCCAAGGTAAGTTAATTTGGTTGTCTAGTCCTTCGGGGGAATACAAGGTCTTACTTGATTTTAAAAAAAAATCTCCTTCTCCACACATCAAGGGCCAAACGATGAATTCTGAAAATTCTTATAGTCTATTTCTCTACCTTGAAATGATCTTCTTTTAATTTAGAAGATTTCAAATGATGTAATCCCTTCAGTTGATATCCTTAATAGGCATCATTTTCCTATTCAAGGTAAGTGTTTATTCGGTTACAACCAAGATGAATCTTTAGAGCATCTGTTGGTAACTTGCCCCTTTTCAAGGACTATATGGTTTCGAGCCCTTTCAATACATTGCCGGTTCTTAAATCTTGGCTTAAAAGAGCTCTTATCCAGCTTTGCAAGAATGGATTTTTGGAGGAAGTAACTTAGATTATTAAATTCATTTTTGTCTTATAGAAAAATAGAAATCAATTGTTTCACAAAAGGGAAGAAGGTTGATTCAGCTACAGTGATCAAGAAAATCGAAGTGGCATCCTCCTTTAAGTGTTACAGCTTTTTCATCAAAGGAAATTGTCACTTTCAACAATCTTCAAGTTTCTAGTATTACTTCTCTTTTAAACAATATCCCTTTAAGTGGTTGGGACATTATTTTTGATTTTTCGTGATTTGGTGCTTCTCGGTTATTGAAAATTTTCATTTGTTATCAAGGTCAATTAATGCAGTGCATGCAATAGAAGAAAACAATTTTGACAAGTCAGTTGGCAATTACATGATTAAGATCATCATTGATCTAGATTGTTAAGTGCTCCCTTCTTAACTTGGTTGAAAAAGAGTCACTAACTTTTTTTGGTTGCAGGAAGAATTGGCTCTATAAAGTGGAGAATTGGAAGCAACATTCAGATATAATTCTTCAGGATATAGGGATTTTATTAGATCTATTTCATTTTCAAAATATAGTTATAGTGTCAGGAATTAGCTCTTTTGTTCTTGCTTCATTCATGTCCGAAATCTCTGCATTAATCCAGAAAAATCCCTCGACTAGACGATCGTTTAGGGTTCGTTTGAACGCGTGGAATCACTATGCGATCGCACATAATTCACTGCAACCCGGTTCAAATTATGTCATTAGGACGTATAAATCTGAATATTAAATCTAATATTCAAACTATTTCCAGAAATCAAATCCGATTAAAGTAAATAGAAATGAGTTATGTTACTGATTAAAGCGCGTCCTTTGGATGAAAACGTGGATCCTCAATCCATCGGTCAGCCACAGAAGTTTAGCCAAGCATGGCTGGAAAAGACAAAGAACGGATAAAGAATGCGAAGAACATTTCAGAGAAACTTCAAACTCCTGTATTCAATCCATAATTCTCTAAAACGTCATAACACATATGTTTTTCCTAACTAGAGTAAAAACCTAATTGAAAATGGATCAGGGCTCCACAAGTCCAGCCAAAAACAGAAATAAATACAAATGGTCTTTAATTACACAATTCGGGCCCAATAAAAAAATTTCAGAAAAACGCATCTAACTTCAGCTCCAATTTTGACTGTCTTCTTGTCTAAATTTGGCTTTCAAATCTTCATATCAATTGTAGCTATTTGAATGATTTAAAAAATGAGACAAGAATGAGGCTAATCGAATATCTGGTTCAAGAGTTATGATCAAAATAGTGAAGCATTGTAAATCTTAGATTTTATCATTAAAATAAATTAAATCTAATAAAACACCCAAAGCCCAAATAAGCATAAAAGCTTATTATTTATTAACTAAACAATCCTAAATTTATTAATCAAGAGATAAAAATAAGTGTAATAAATATTCAATTATCAAGTGTCAGGAATTAGCTCTTTTTGTAATAGTTTATTTCCAATAGCCCTAGATGAGTAGTGAGATCATTTGTGAGATCAAGATTCGAACTTGGATTACTCAACTCTTGAAAATGTTCATAAATCCACGATCTCAACTTAGGAGTTGAACCTAGGGTTGAAAGGGTTTTTCAGAGGGTAAATAAAAATTTTCAATTAATTTCATGTGTTTCACTACGTTATTAAGTCTCATCGGCTCTTAATTACACTATATTAGAGTTGCGAGCGATTCTTTGCTTAAGCTCAATTCGTTCATTTACATACATGAAATGTGTAGCCACATAAGGCTATCAAATATCTAAATCAAATACATACAATGCCTTATGCTTCAATTTCCAATTCTCCTTCGTAATTCCTCTTTGTATAACTTCATGCATCTTCGCCTATCTAAATGGTTGGTTGGGAGGAGTGAGATTTGAGAGAATCTCAGTAGCAAACATTACCACTGTGCATGCCAGATATATATAAATGCATGACATGCTTGCCTACACTATTTTATGCCAATATAATGACATGTTGCATGCTCGATATTATGACATACATATCGCCATTGCACAAATATAACTGAGCTTTAACTAATCATACATGTTCTACACAAATAGGCAAAACAATCACATAATCAATGCAGGACATACATATCACATACATGCAGAAAAGGTAAGTTCACTATCTCTCGGACTTTATGTCCTTCTCTTCTTGTTCTTTGATTCGCCAACCATTACTTCTTCTTTGTCACTTCATGGCCCTCTACTTGTTTCCGCAAACGGTTTGAAATTCCGGCAATACTCTTGCCAGTGAGATGTCACCAACCATCTCCAAATAAGAATCTGAAATGGTAGAAATGAAGCTTGCAATGAGTAGAAGAAGTTTCCTGAAGGGCACTTTGAGAGAAGACGCCGATTCGGCAGTGTTTCGGAGGTTGAAAGTTTCTCTCTCTACCTTCTCCATTTTTGCACAGCAGCTCTCTCTCTCTCTCTTTTTTGTGTTTTTGTGCGTGAGAATGAGGAAGGATATGAAGAATGGCTGATTAAATGAATCAGCAAGTGGCTTGAAACGTGACACTTCCTTATTGGTTCGAAATTCTAATTTTCGCACAAAATATTTAATCTGGTATAATTTTCATAAAACTTTGAAAATTCATATTTAATTGTACAAATGTCTAATTGGGGTGGTTCCAAAGGCTATATAACCCTAATTGAGTATAGTTTTAATGAAAAATATAAATTTTGGCCAATTAGAAGCTCACTCTTCCCATAATTTTAATCTTTGAATGCTGTCATAGAAAATAATTAATTTCGCTGGGCTAACTTCAAAAATGCATTTCTCTTTGTGTACAATTCCAAACGAATTATATAACCTATAAAATTAAATCTTGAAAAGTTTACTTTCATTTCGGAAAGTTTCATAATTTTTCACCATCATTTACCCATCGAAAAATGTCACACAATCACTACTACCACACCGGGAATTTCACCGGTAGCAAAATTACTTTGTGTTTCATTTTACTATATTATGTGTGACTTTCAATTACATCATTTTGTTATTCCCTCGATGTCTTTAGCTCACCAATATAATTTTTTTTAATATCCAAGGATATAAATGAATTTTAGGAAATAATATCATGCCTCACTATAACATTTACTAAACATGGGTTTAACAATTCCTTTAATATAAGTTTAATCTTAAACCTTTCATCCTAAAATTTAGGGTATTATACTTTTATTCTTGCTTCTCTATATTCATGTCCTTTTTTAGTTGCAGAGTATTAATACGTAACATCATTTGATATTTTAATAAAATTTGATCTTAAAAAAAAACTGAAAAATCAACTTAACTGATCCAATTAACCGGCCAACACAACACCACGTGGACCTCCACACTATAAGATTTAACGGGTTTTTTGATTTTGTATACGTGTAATTAATGTTAAAATAAAAGGTTTTGTAGCCGAAAAAAGGTAAAATAAAAGGAATAAAAATACAATTAAAAAGAAAAAAAAAACAAATACAGATAACTACTCTTATAATGTAATTTGAAATTTATAAAGGTCAAAGTATATTTTTAGTTCATTAACTTTATAAAGTATGCTTTTGGTTTCATAATTCTAAAATTTAATAAAAAAATGATACTAAAACAATTTATAATAATTATATTAAAAAATTTAAACTTAAATATGTTTTGCTAGCTGCTCAATTCTTATTTAAATTTGTTGTATCAGCATTTTTTGTTAATAACTTAATAATGTTAGAATTATAAGACCAAAAATATATAAAATTAAGAGAACAAAAACATATTTTAACCATTTATTAACATTAAAGATATTAATACATCTATAAAATATAAATAGAGAATTACGGGAGCTTTTCACCAAATTTGCTTTTACTTCACACGTTCTTTCATAAAATAGCATAACGACCATTTATACCTCACATGTTCTTTCACGTGGTTATCTGCTTTTACTTTCACGTAAAGTGACAGCGTATGTCTCGTTTGGTTGAGCGGTGTTGAATCAGGCTTATTATATAAGTCTGATTTATATAAATTGAGATAAATTTTCTCTACATATTTATCTTGTAGATAGTAAAAGTACCTCATAGACCGTAAAAGCTATTTCATATTCCGTGAATCACGATTTATAAGTACTTATAGAGCTTCCATAAGCTAATCCAAACAAACTAAAACCTTGCTACTAATTAGGTCACCCTAGTTTGGCATTCTCTCTCTTTTTTGCTAACAAGTTCACTCTCTTTCTCACTTTCATATTTTATAAATAAATATAATTTTTAAAAAATAAGTTATACTTTTATATAAGGAAAATCCTATTTAAATCCAATTGAAATACTAAAATTTAAATTTAGGCCTACAATTTTAATAAATTATTAATCAGGTCAAAAGGCCTAATTAAGGGTTTTTGAATGTTGGTAAAATCCCATTTGTTTGTAAGGAAGGATGTTCATTGCCAAGGAACACGGTCAGTTTACTAACCCGATGCCCAACCAAGTTTGATACATGCTTGGGCAATTTTACAATGGAAGGTTGTCTTGATACATTGCTCAGTTTAATCAAAGAATTGTCAGGCTTGATTAATTGTTTGAAAATGAACAAAAATAAAAGCATAAAATAAACTAATATCAAAGAATTGTCTACACCATATTTGATTCTCTACGCACAGCGACTTCACCTTCTCTTCATCATGCCCACTTCTATTGCCTCTAAAATCCTCCTGGCCTGCCTCTTTAGCTTCTCTTCTAAGTCCACCCTCACATTTTCCATCTGTAATTGAATCCCAACAAAATCAGAATCATAAACTCAAAAAATCCTAGTTGGATTGAGAAACTAATAACATATAGGAGGAGGACAGAATGAGATGGGAAATAACTTAAAGAAGTAATAACTATGTGGTTTTAAACACTCACATAATGAGAAATTAGATGGTTTATATTAAGTTGTTACTGGTGGATCTAGTGTGAAATAATGTATTGGCTAAGGAATAAAAAAGTGGCACAGTTATAAGATGATATAATGAATTTAAATAGAAAGCCAAGAGAGAGAAGCGAGAGAAGAAAACTAACGTAGGAAACGAACTGATTGTCTAAAGTTATAAGGGGAATTGATTGAGGGACTGTTTGAAATCTTATTTGGGATCAAAAAAAGTTTATTTGGGACCTATAAGTTCATTTAGGTAAAAGTTTAATGTTTGGAAACCCATTAAATGTTAATGAGCTTTAGCTTAAAAAGTAGTTTTTTTTTTCAAAAGCTACCGCATATAGCTTTTGGTCCCAATTTCTCATCACTTTTTATAATTTGCATTACTTTTTATTTTAGGAAAAATGATATTAAAAAGATAAGTATTAAGTATGAAATATTTTTTGTTAAAAATGAGTTACAAACATGAGAGTTTTAGTTGCAATAGAGACTTATATTTGTAACTTATAATCTGACAAAATTTTTTGGGATGTAACTGTAGTTAAATTTAACTTTTAGGAATTAAATATAATATTTTTTTTTCTTCTATTGTTTTTTAAGAAAAAAATCATCTTTATCTTCATCACACATGAATCATGTTCGTGACATGATCAGAAACGAACTTGTTAAGGGTAGATGATCCAATTATGATTTACTTAATGTATAAGATTCTGATTGAAATATATATGTATCCTTTTTAAATTAAGTACTTCAGTGCATTTTTCTTTTTTCAATAACTATTTAAATTTTTTATTTTAAAAAATTTTATTTATATTTTTAACATAAATTATAATAATATATATACAAACAATATATACTTAGTATTGAATAAGGTTCATGCCCTTTTCAGTCATTTTTTATCCAAACGGGCTTTTCAAACGCTAATCCAAACAGGTTCCTTAAAAAAAAGCCACTTCTTTCACCGCCAATCCAAACACAAATCACATTTATAACCTAACTTTTTTTCAAATGGACTTTTGTAAAATTTCCATTAAAAAAAAAGCTATTTCTCTACCAAGTTCCCAAACAGGCACTGAGATGACGGTGAGCCTCAACAGCAATGAGATCAAGTTTTAGAGGCGGAGAGAAAATATTAACCACCATGTGTAGCATTGAACTAAGGGGTATTCTGGTCTTTTAATAATATTAAAAAATTTCTAATTAGGTCTTCTAGTCTAATTAATAATTTTTTAAAATTGTAGCCCTAAATTTAAATTTTGATATTTCAACTAAATTTAATTAGGATTTTTTTTATTACTTTTAAATCAATTTTTTAATTTGTATAATTTAATTATGTATATTTTATAAAAAAGTATGAGTGGATAATAAGTTAGCATAAGAGACCAATTATGGATGGGTCATATTGGACGAAAAAAAAATTATGGATGAGTCATGGAATGGCGAGGGAGGCGCTGTCGTGGACGTATGCTTTTAAAAAAAAAAAAATTGAAAAAAAAGAAATTCAAAATGAGGGTTTAATCACTTAATTACAGTTAGTTCAATGCGAAGCGAATGCGTCAGCAGCAGAAATTAATTAATCTGAAATTTGAAATCGAAATCAAGCCTAAAGCCACAGAATATAGGTTCATTGAACCTGGACACACGTGATTTCGGGCTATTTATAGTTGCCGCCAAGCCAATTGTTCCTCGCAATAAATCCATCGGCGTCCGCGTATTTGACGTTGCCCTTCCTCTCCTCTTGCTTTCTGTGTTTCTGCTCGTTGCTCTTTTATTTTTCATGGCTCCGATGATGGCGGTGATTGGGATCGGGAGCCAAGAGAAGAAAGCAGAGTGTCATGACTCGGCGGCGTTGCAGCTGAAGAAGAGGAACGAGGAGTTGGAGAAGGAGCTGAGGCAGAGCAAGGAGAGGGAAGAGCTCATGAGGCGTGAGCTTCAGAGCGCGTGGGACAGGCTCCGGGTGGCGGAAGACGCCGAGGAGAGGCTCTGCTCTCAGCTCGGCGAGTTTGAGGCTGAGGCTGTTCATCAGGCGCGTGACTATCACGCCCGCATCGTCACTCTCATGGAACAACTCTCACAGGCACAAAATCTCCTCAAGGCCTATTCCATTTCTATTCCCTCTTCTTCATGATCAATTCTCACCTTCGCCGCGATCATGCCTCGGTCGCCTCTTTTGTTTAGTCCGTTTACTAAAATAGAAAATTGTGTTTTATGTTGCAGTGGTAAACTGTAGATAGACATAAGGTCGAATTGTCTCGTCCTTTCTTTATTGTGAAAGGATTTGGGGGAATAAGGTCGAATTGTTCCTTGCGAAAGTTGCTCTGTTGTAGAGTAACCATGGTGCCTCTGGTATTCTTAATTGGTGATTTATTATTATTATTTTTAATGCAATGATCAGCTCGACTCATCTTTCTAGTTTGGGAGTCTGAATAAAACTGATGAAAACTCTGTTCATCCATGGAAAGCGGCTGATTCCCTGTCGGCTGGAAATTTCTTAATTTTTCGAAGGCCAAGGTCCATCTTTGAAGTTAACAGGGATTTGATTTGCGCAAAACTGGTTATATTTTCAATGTTAAGGTCCAGATAGATTAACGAACACGAAATCCTGCTTCTCTCACTGCAATAAAGAAAAGTCGCCGGAGAGAGAGAGAGATTAGTAAGGGATGCAGCTCCTCTCCTTGCGCCTTGCATCCGCTGCTTTCAAACGGCGCCATTTCAGAAGCCACAAATGACAGAACACTTGCCAGCTTTTCCAACCTTACATCAGACCAAAAACAAAAAAACAAAAATGAAAGGGTGGTTTTTTTGGGTAATATATTATAATTATATTCATATATACTTATAACTATCTCCTTATATTTATATATAACTTATAATATATGTTGGCAAAAAATTTATAAAATATATTTTAATTTATTGTATGGATCTCAATAAAATTAAAATAAACTATATGAATATGATAGCTAATAAAGTTGCATCCACGGCTCTAAAAGATTTTTTTAGTAGTGCCCATATCTTAAACTAAATTATGCTTTATTCAGTAACTAAAAAGTATTTTTTAGTAATTTTTTTGTATACATCCTAAAATATTTTTTAAGTAGCATTAAATATTATAAGTTTAAGGTGTTTATTATTGCAGAGGAAAATAATTTAAAATCAAAATTGCGTCAAAAATATTTTAACATACTGGGTTACTAAAAAAAATGCATTGAGACAATAGATAAATACAATAACAATAAAATCTTTATTCCATTAGGTGGGGTTGGCTTGGGACACTAGATAAATACTATTGAAAAAATATTTCCGTACTAGATGTATCTTACCCTATATAATATAAAAATATGTTTTTTATATTATGCTGACAATAAATAATTTTTATTTTATCAGGTTAATTTTAAAAAATCTCTTCTTTTGATTTTGTATTTTGTGACAGGTTATCCGTATTTACTGCTAGTAATACTCCTATTAGCAAAATAAAGTCCGGCGGAGTGATTGGTAAATGCATCTGTTGTAACCATAGTAGAGTGAAGTGAAAAAAGTAAAATTTGAGCTGGGCTAACTGTACAGTGAGTATTTGGTAAACGTGTAAATCGCAGTTTTATAAATTATTTTTTATAAATTGAAATAATTTTTTTTATATATTTATCTCATAAATTATAAAAATTATTATTAAAAATTAAATCAAATACACACTTAAGTGTAATTTCATCCTAAGGGAGGGAAAAGACGCTGGTGAGGCAAGGTCGGTTTAATTTAAAGATTGATTGCGAGAGACGTTGGCCACTATTGATTGGTAGTGGGAAAGTGGTCCCAGGAGAACAGTTTTGGGTGGCAACCGTAGGAAATCACGTTCTGGTGCGGTTGTCATCCTGCAAATTGCGTTTTTCTTTTTGCCCTCAAAAGCTCTGCATCTCATTTCCTCACCCTCCATTATAAGAGAGTTTTCATGTCAGGCTAAAAAATCATTAGCTATTTCATTTTTCACTTTCTCACAAACCAACCCCCCCCCCCAAAAAAAATGATCAGTCATCTAATCAGAATTTGATACTAACATGCACATAAGATTTAAATTAAAGAAGCAAATGGTGCGCGCGCGTGATTGCGTCGTTAACAAGGTTACGGAAATGGCGCCAAAGGAAGAGCGACGCAGCGGGGTTTTATCACATCTAATGTCCATAGGAGGGGTGGACTGCAAAGGCAAGAGGGGCCCACATCAATGGCAAGTGGAACCCGACGTGGAAAACCAACATCACTCCCTCCAACCCAATCACGAGTCCAGCCTTCCTGGAAAATTGGGATCTCCTATATATATATTTTAAAAGTTTTATTAATTTCTTTGAAAACATACCGCCATAGTGTTGACAAAATAATAAAATTTAAAGCACTATATATTTTCGAAATAGACTTTCGAACCTTTCAAGGGTATCCAAATTAAAATTCAGTCCATTAAATTCAAGCTCAAGCAATATTCTCTTGTTTTATTATGGATAAATTTTAACACTATAGGGTGGATCATGACACAACAAATTTGGATTCTGAAAAACTATTAGTGACATTGTATTCTTAAATGCAACTCATGGGTGAAACCCTAATGTGCCGTTTAATAGTATGGAAGTGGGAAGAAAAAAGTGGAATTGGAAGTAGAACTCAACATTTAGAGTATTTTGTGTGATGAAGCTAAATTTTGTATGAAAGTCACTTCATCACTCACCCCATGGAATTAGATTTCAATTCTAGCTCTATGAGACTATTTCCCACAGCGTCCTTCTACTTTTTCTTCTTTCTTCCATTGGCAACCATAATCTTCCACTAGCAAGGATGATCCTTTATCGGCAAAGTGATGGCAGAGGTCCACCAGCAATGGTCCTCTGTCTTATTCTTCGAGCTTTAGCTCCCCCTCCCTTTTCAACCTATCATCATCTTCTTCCTCATCACTTTTTATTTGCACGGCCGCTTAAGGATTACTTAGATCTACAATGCTAAGTCATTCGAACCTTTATCGCCCAGATCTAATATCTCTTATAAAGATTCAAATCCTGTCACTTGATAACCGTCGTGATTTTTGTTGCTTGTTATTGATTCATTGATCTTGAGTCTCCGGTCCCCGTCGAAGATGGTGTTCACTGTTCAAGAAAGATTTTTCCCCATTACCACGATCACTAGGCAATGAGTAATAGTCCACCTTACATCTTCAACAATGAGGAATAGTAATGATCCACCTCAAATATTCGACGACATGGCCTACCTCAAATTAGGGATGTCCAAAAAACCAGTTGGTCTGGTTGGTCCGGTCCGACCCGACCCGGTCCAGAAGACAAAAAATCAGTCCGAGACAGTTTAAACAGACCGGACCGGACCAGACTGATCGGGTCGGACCGGACATCGGGTCAAGGGTCCAGACCCTTCGGTCTAGTCCGGTCCGACCCGATTTTTTTTAAAAAAATATCTTGTATAATTTTTTTAATTTTCAAAACTCAAATAATTTTTTTATACTTATTAGATTTAATGTGTTTAATTGATTGTTATGGATTGTATTAAAGTAACTTGAATGTTGTTGTTTTTTATTCATGTTCAATGTTGTTGGAGATTATTATGGATTTATGAATGAGTTTTAATATTTTGTGATATATTTTTCCCAATTATAAGTATTATTATACATTTTTCCACTGTCCCTAGCTCCTTGCATCAATCAAAACAAGAGGGAGAACTAAATTAAAATAGGTCCTGGACTGCCTGGACTGGTCCAGGCAGTCCACTGGACCGGTCTGGTCCAGCCCGAGCTCGGGCTGGTGCTGGACCAGACCGGACCTCGGGCTGACTTGTCCAGCCCGAGGTCCTATAAGGACCAGACCTCGGGTTGAGGTCCAACCCGGTCCGGTCCATAGACAACCCTACCTCAAATCTTCTGGTTGCGATTTTGGGCGGAGTCAAGCATTTTGAGTTTAATTTGAGTTTGTTTTTTCTGGATTTGAATTCATTGGGTTTGATTTCTAGGTTGAAATGGAACTTTAACAATTTTCATAAGAGTTATGTATTTTCGATATCTAGTTAGACATTAACAACAAGCCAACCTATTTTACTAGTATTTGACTTCTACGGACTCTTAATTTGTTATTGTGGTCATTCAATTTGCAATGGAATGATGAAGGCGATGAATCAGAGAAGTCGGGGTAAGTCTGTCTGTTTTTTTTTCCAGTTAAGGGTGTTTTGATACTTTTGCATTATAAATATAAATATTAAATTGAAATAATATTCAACTTCCATGGCCATACTAAATATACTTCCAACCCTACTTCCATTTTTACTCCCTGTTTCATCAAAATCTCTTCTAACATGCCAAACGGGCATAAATAGTTTAAATCTTCCCAATATGAATATAGCTGATTCAGGAAAAGAATTGCCATTTTTTTGGCTGGGATTTATACTCTGAGTTGGCCAAATTATCTGGAAAATAATGCAGCAAGCCAGCAACCTTAGAATACACAAAAGCACAATAAACAAAAATGACACTTATTTAAAACACAAACTTGCTAGCATCCCCTTCCATCGGTTTCTAAGCAGCAGTATACAAGTTTGGGGGCAGCAACCTCCATCCAATTTAATTACGGCCTACTCGCTTCCCTTTCAGATCTGGGTCCCTATACCCAAACAGAGGCATATGTCAGGGAAAGGCAGAAGCAGGGCCCACAGTATAACTAGAGAGTAGAGACAGTAATTATTCATACCTCTGAATGTGATCCAGAATCAACAGCCTAGGCCCAGGAGGGATTTTCACGTCTCTAAGAGCACTGCCGCAGACAAGGCCGAAAAACGATTCAGACTTGCCATGATAAAGAGAAAACACAAGACAAGATGTAATGAAAATTAAAAACTCTAGAAAACAATAAAAAAGATAAAGACAATGGCCAACCTATCCGTGAGTAAAGGCAAAGTGTTGTCTGTCAACAAGCCTCTCTTGAAATTCTTCTCGTAACTCTGAAGGCCAAGGTTGTGCAACATATATCTCGTTTTGGCATAGCGAATATCTTCAGATGGTGGTTGAGAGAATCTTTGTCCGAACTGCATGATATTGGAACACAAAATCTTAGCATGGAAAGAGTTGAGAGGCACCAAACTATAAAACTACATCACCAACATCCAAGGGGCCGAGCAAGCCCACCTCACTTGGACAAAGGTCCATTAGTCATGCAAGACTTTCCAACCATGGACTAAATACACCCAACAAATAAATTAAAAAAACAATATAAAGGAAGAAAGAAATTCATTTTTAGAATATTCACTCAATGCATATTCCCTGTTATGTTGCTAACATAAAAAGCTCAATGGTTATGATCCCCTTATGAAACAGAGGTACAATGAAATAATAGCCTAATAAGAACTGTATAAAGATAATTTGGCTCTCCTCGTACCCACCTGGTAGAGTCCTCCTTGAACAAGAGCAAAGAAAAGTCCAGAAGTGACTGCATTTGCTGCTTGATTTGGTCCACCCATACCACTTACCAATGAAAACATGACTCCAGACCCAAAAGCAGCTGCCATGCTGTAATTGACAAGTTACTATAGGTCATCAACAATTCAACATCATGTTTGCTATAAGAAAGCAAAGTGGCATAAATGAGGATATAAAAACCAAAAAATTAAGCTCAAAATTGTCTTCTTTGAGCCCATTACCCCCATACGATTTTAAAATACATTATTTATACCCTTATAAGTTATCTTTTGTTCCCTCCCTAGTTGATGTGACCTTGATACTAATTGTAACATTCTTTGCAACATCCCAACACCTCACTCTCGAAATTGTCAACTTTAGAGACCCATTACCCCTCACGATTTTAAAATGTGTTGAGAGGAGGAGGTCCGATGCGGGACTTCACAACTTACATAAATGGCTACAGTTTAATCAAATATGTTTGGTACCCACCAAACAGAACAAATTTGACAGTTGGCTGTACATACACCAGATGCATGCAACATATTTCTCTTAACCAAGTTTGATGGCTTAGTACACATAAAAGATGAAACAATTATGAATAATCAGGATCCGAGGCTAAAACTTTCATTCATAATATGTCTCTTCAACATCAGATGGCATTGTTGTAGCTTTATTTGGGGGGAAAAGAAAATACAGGCCTACGAATTGTTTTAACCAGTATCTAATCTTTTGATGGACCCATGGCTCAGTTACCTCCATTATTTTGATCATAGCTAGAAAATTTAGGGGGATAACAAACATTTTGCTTTTACAATGTTTGAAAAATACGCAATCTTTTTCATCCTGCCCAAAAATAGGCCTGCTTACATTCCCTCTTCCAGCGTTGTAATCATCAGGCAACTTCAAATTTCACCAAACCAAGTTTCAAGCATGAACACCATGAACACCGGGAAAAGCCAACCCAACAAACAAAAATGTTTTAACAGTTCAATATGCATCCAAATAGAAAGTCAGCATACCAAGGGTACTAAAGTCAAGACTTTTTTTGGCCACATAAGTATGCACTACTATAAGAATACTAAATATACTTGGAGATATAGAGAAAGATGCTATTTCTAACTTACATGCAAGGAAAAAACTTTGCATTAAATTGAAAATACTAAAAAATGAAAATTGTATTTTTCCTTTCTGGTTATGCAATAATATTAAATTCTAACATTTCCCCCACATATCTGTGCAATACCATCGCTACTACAAAGGAAGCACAAATTGATATCAGACATGCTACTTTATCTTTATAAAAAATAAAACTAAACAAGGATTAAGTCCACATAAATTCGTGTTTTCCAGGCGAGCAGTAAAGTTGCCACCAATAGCCAGAAATTTAAAAAGGTATAGGAGAGTTTCAAACCTCCATGCATAGCAAAGAACAAAACTTTATGGTAATGCAACTACAAATGATCATCCAATATGATCTAATTACAGTAAGACTACCATTTCCATGTCTAACAGTCCATAAATTATGCACATTCCTTTCATCTGTGATATTGGGATTTGGGATCACTTATATGCATGGGAACAATAACAACTAGTAACATTTTAGAGAAAATAAATCTCGGCAGGCTCGATCAGGGGATATCATGTATAATATGATTAATCATACCAATTTAGCTCAAAAAATAGTCCAGGTCGAGTTAGGGAGGGAAAGTTAAATAAAGAAACAAAAATAATGAGAGAATTAGAAAACTCCTATTACAATCTCACCTGGACTGGACATCTTCCTTCCCCCTCAATCTTTTCAAGACGCAGGATATGCCAGCATTCACTCCTGTCATGACAGCAAAGTTGCGAGCTTGTACCAAAGGACCCCCAGAAAGAGCCTATAATTGAAAAAACTCGTACGTCACGCACAGACGAATATAAGTCCTATATCAATCGATTCATGTTAACATATGTACTTCCATGCAGCAATAAAAAAAAACCCGTGCAAGGTACGGAGTCTAGCTTTTGTGATATATGATCAATAATTAGTGTAAAGGGGCTCAGAATTGAATCTATCGGGGACACGGGAGAATAAAAAGGGAAAATTGGGTATCCTGACCTGAGCTTGCTTAAGAGAGGCCATGGCTTGAGGGTTGAGAGAAGCCTCAGGCGGCGTGGGGAAAGGGGAAGAAGCATCATTAGTGAGAGTGCCCATAGCAGCACCAATAGCAGCGCCTTGGATGGCGCTGGTAGCAGTAACGACTGCAGCCTCGACAGGTAAAGACTGTTTGGAGAGCCACATCTTGAAGCCATTCTCCAACTCTTTGAAACGCGTTTGGAGCATTTCTATGGGATTCTGAAGCTCTTGAGTTGACACCTTAGCCAGCACCACTCCTCCCGGCTTCCCTCGTTCCATTTTCATGGTTCTGAATCAGCGAAGCTCGATCCCACGGTGCTGTGTTCTCCTGCTGACCGCTTTCGTCCTCGGCGCCGAAAATGCGAGACGGATAACGAAGATCTTCGAAGTTTTGTCCTTTTTCATTTCCCTTGTATCCATGTTTTTTTTGGGCTTAAACAATAGGAACATGGGCCGGGTCAACTTGATCCAGTTCTTTATTCTCTTATTTCCTCCTCCCCTAGTGCCCTCCTTTATCTTGCGACTGGTGATAATGTTAGTTGTTGATATGATGGAACAATTTTGAGTAAATTAGTCATGTGATGAAAATTTTTGTAGACTTTAGCGTAATACTCCCTCACGTCCGTATCATGATTAAGTGATTAAATTTGTGGACAAATTTTTCCAATTTTATTTTTCTTTACATAATGTGATTTAATTTTTCCAAGTTTAAACATAAATTAAAGGCAAAGGTAAGTTGGAAAAAAAGTACTAATTAAAAAGATTAAAATTGCTTGTAATAATAGGGAGGAGTGGTGGTGGTATTACATTTCATATTAAACTGTAAAATCAAGGCATATTTCAACTCCCACGGCTCAGAACCCAAAATAAGGAGTTCCCGCTCTCAGTTCATCTTCCCCTTCCAGTAAAGCGGCAAGGAATACTATATACAGGTAGCTAGCAGCGGTTTCCATAGTTTTCCGAAATGCCAGGTATACTGAAATCTGGCTGATCCGGCTTGACGAGGTTGGTTCGCTTACTTTCTTATTCCTTCTGCTTGTGCCTTTTAAGCTTTCGATCATTTGCTTCAGATGTCTAAGAATTGCTTCAAGCTTCATATTCCATAATAGCCTCACTGCTTCACAGGGCTTTCACTACATAAAAAGGATTTTTATTCCGCACACAAATCTGCTAATGACTAATTCGAGGGAGAGCTCTCCGGATTGGCTGCGTTCATTTAAGGTGCTAGCATAATATATATATATATATATATATATATATATATATATATATATATATATATATTTTTCCTGTTTGGTTGCTTCAGAAGATTCGATTGGATTCTTCAATTTTATTTAGGATGACTTTCTAATTTGCCTACACGAGCTTGGCGGTTGGAGTACGATGCTTGCCATAAGCTTCAATTTCTGAAACAGTTTAAATTTCCACTTTAAATCGTTCAGTAGTATCTTGGTACCTTACCATTCACAAGTATTGATGATGCAACAGCATAACATACTTTCCTTACGTCTGTGTGCTTGCTAATTAGAACAATTGATAATGTTAACAAGGTGCCAACTGATTCGCCGTTGACGATATCCACGAATTCTGGGTCTTTACACGATGGTAGCACTTCAGTTGAGGATAAATCTGGCCATGAAGAGTCATCTATAAAGTCGTCTACATTTTCTGAGATAGACAAGAAGGAAACCACTGGCCCAGGCAAAAGCTGTGCCGAGTCTGCACCCAGACAGACAGTAGAAGCAGTCTCTCGGACACCATCAATAAGAAAGAAAGGAAACAGCCAAAAGAAATACGGTATATTTGAGATTTGAGTGCTTCCTCTGTTAAGATGAATATGTAAATCAGGTCTAGGATTGGTGTTGAGTCATTTAAAGCTCAATAAAAAAGAGTAAACTTAAAATAGGAGCATATGCATAATATCAATGGCAACAGGATGTGAAGATTCTCAGTTTGATCTTTTAGTGAACTTTCATTGACGTCCTTCTATTATGATCCAGGAGATGGGAAGAAAAGGAAGGCTATGAATGAACCAAACGAAGACAAGCATATAAAACATAATGTAAGAACCTTGGTCATTGATATTATTCGAAGTATCTGTCTGCAGGCTTTTGCTCCTAAAACTATTTTTATTGGTATTTCATTGCCTATATATAAGAAAGAGTGTTTTATATCCTAATAGTAGCTAGCCTGCTGCCTTCTACAAGGAAAAACTGAAAATGGATGTTTTCCAACCAACTATTCTGTGGCACTGGTTGCTATTTGCTAATGGTATTTAATTATTTTTTCCTTTAAGGAATCTATTCGTTCAGTCTGGACACTATCATCTGATTCGGAGTCATGTGATCATAGTCCAAAAAGGGATGTGCATAGCAACGAGCAGGAAGCTTATGCGTACCAAAAATTTGAATTCCTTGATGAAGAAAAGTGTGAGGTTGAAGTTCTCATTGGCAAAGATGGGAGGTCTCCGTTAAAGAAGGAATCAAAAGATAAGCTTCTACTGAAGCAAATACACCAAGGTGATCATACGCCACTTAATGCGAAGAGCACAAAAGGTAGAGCAAAAGGGAAAGGTATGAACTATGAAGTGGGTTGCTTCAGAATAATTATTAAACATGCAAGAGATGTCCATTTTCAAGCATGTGTACTTGAGTTAAGGATATGCTTATTATCTTCTGCATGTCATCTGAAATTGGAACAGGGAGTGGTGAAGATGCCGAAGTTACAGAGGAAGGAACTTCTGAAAAACATGTTGAACCAAATGTAAGAATAGTCGAGTTTATAATGGGTACTCTATATCGGTTCCTAATATGCCCTTGGCTTCAATGCATGAATAATTTGAAGGCATATGGATTTTCTATCTAGTCTGGCATCCTGAGTTTTGCACTTTTGCTTGCTATTTGTGTTTTTCAGGTCTCTTCAGGGTTGCCTTTGATGCTTTCTGAGAAGGTTCAGCGTACAAAGGTTTGACAGCCTCATTATGTTATAGTTCACCCTCTTCTCTGTTGTCAGTTCTATAAGGGCCATATTCTATATTTTTTTAGCTTGCTGTTAGAAATAACTAAACATGCTTTCCTATGCGTTGCAAAGAATTTGAGAAATGAATTATGCTATTATTGACTTATGAATACTGTGGGTTGCTGTGGATTTTATGTTTGATAACGAGTTTTATATTTCATGATTCATATTATTAGGTTAATCAAATTATTAATAGAGATTTCACTGCTTATACAATACTGGTTATAATTAGGGATTGTAGTATTTGCTCTCCATTGATCCACTATGCGATGTATTTTGGCTTTTTCTTGGAACTTCTGTGTATGGTGAATATAGGCATTGCACTTCTCTTTCTCATTCACAGGAAGGGAAACAGGTTCTTTACAAAGTGCTCCTTTGTTTTGGCAGGCACTTATTGAATGCGAAGGTGACTCTATAGATCTAAGTGGTGATATAGGCGCTGTTGGCAGAATAATGATTTCAGATTCTCCCTCTGGGGATCAGGAAATGTACTTTGACCTAAAAGGTATTTTTACTGCATGTTTTCTGAATCACGATTTGTTATTATCTTGTAGAAAGACACATGGATTCCTTATTGTATCTGGTTTTTTGTTTTTTGTTTAGTAAGCCAAAGGATAGGTACGTATTGGGTTTTCTAGAAATGAATGAACATGTAAATATTATTAATTCCTGAGATTATCCGAGACTTACTGATGATATCTAAATTTTTATTCTTCATAGATATATTTGTATACTTTCTTTTCTGAGTTATGTGCCTTTGTTATCTGCTGTTCCACCCATTAAAATTCTATGTCCGACCTTCTGAGTTAGTGATGTAGTCCTTTTATTTTATAAAGGATAGCTGTATCTGATCGTACAAATTCTACATGTTTTGCAGGAACAATATACAAAACAGCAATAATTCCTTCCAGGACGTTTTGTGTTGTATGTAATTAATCTTGGATGGAGTTTTCTTCATTTGAAATCACGGCCTTCTTGTTGGCCCAAAAAAGAAAAATTTGGCCATCTGAGGTTTTTTATTAGAATAAATGCCTTGTAGCTTGTAACTTTAACGATCTGGATATTATGTCAATTAACATTTGAAATTCAAATATTGCTTTTGCCTTTTGATATGAATTTGCTCTTTCTTCAGGTTAGCTTCGGGCAGTCAGAGGCAAAGGTCCGTTTGTTATCCACTTAGCTTATTCCCTCACGTGCTATATTTGTTAACCACCAACCCCCCCCCCCCCCAAAAAAAAAAAACGTATCATCAAATAACACTTTATACACACCCCTCTTGAGGGCTTAAGTCTTGACTTTTTAACTTTACTATCTAGCCTCAGTAAGGATGTCATTGTTCCTTTTTCACCCATCGTTACCCTTGTGTAGTGAGTCTAGCTAATCTACGAAGAATACTTCTTTACCAATTTGTTAATGCTATTAATGTATTTCTTCATCAGGTAGAGGCGATCATGAATGACTTCATACAGCTGAAACCGCAATCTAATGTGTATGAAGCAGAAACTATGGTTGAAGGTTGGCTGCGTCTTTCAACAATTAATTAGGGCTTTTATATGTATTTGGGGTTCCATTTTTTAATATATGCATTGCATGTCCTTTAAGGCTCTCACTGAATTATTGTATTTGGGTAGGGACACTGGATGGTTTCTCCTTTGATTCAGATGAGGAACCTGACAAGTTGCCGAAAGCAAACCAAACTGATCAAAATGAACATGAGGAGGAACTAACGAACAAAAAAGCAAATGGGAAGACTGACAAAACATCGGTAAGTTGCTACAGTGTTTTGTATTTGAGATTTGTCCTTTATGAACGTAGGCCTTCTTCATGCTATATCACAGGTGCGTGCATCCTTAATTGTTTCAAAAATAATATATTTGGATGCAGGGAACTGCAAAAAAAAGAGGCAGGACTGCTGGTGGAAAACCACCAGCACCAAAGAAAATAAGAAAAAAAGCTCAAGGCTCCAAGAAAACGAAGGCCAAAAAATGATTGTTTCATAAGTTCTTGTATACACCATGAGTGGTTATTCTCAGCCTTGGAGTTGGGTTGACAGAGTTGCTGGACTCAAGTGTTGACGACAGATGGAGGTGAAAATACATGAAGATGGGCCATCAGCTTTCTAAACAGTCCATTCTTAATATATTTATGGTTGAGTCTATATTCCAGAATTTCATTGTTATTTTGGTTTTGAGTGAATATTATATTGTTATATTTGATTCAAATTAGCCGGCTATTATTCATTGAATTTATACGGAACAGGTTGTGGAACATGGAATGTGAGATTATTAGATTAATCGTTCCATTCCGGGTCACGTTAGAAATGACTTCATTTAGATTATTTCTTTCTACATTACAACTTGACATGAGATGAGAGTGTTTAGACTATTGTTACGGCTATGTGCTCCTTAGCGTCTGGCAGTCTACTGAAGCAATGGAAGAGTAATGTACAACTCGTAATGCTCGTGTAATTGTCAAAGAATCATACTAAGCTGGTCACCATCCCCATCAGCGCGACAATGTTTCATTCATGTAAAAGAAGTCCAGAAAGCAAGAGCGGCAATATAGAGGGAGGTTGGGCATGAATAGGGGAAGAGAGCATGGGAGGAACCAACTTGCTGAGTCTTGCCGTTGCGTTTATTACTTGGTTTACTAATCAAGAATGAATGTATGTTAGTATGGGGGGCTTAAAGGGGAAGGTTGTGCTGAGAGTTTAGAGGGAGAGAGTAGTACCTGGAGGAGGTGAAGGGGCAGAAGATGATGTGATAGCCGTAAGCTTTGCAAGTGAAGGTGCTGGTGGCATCATCATAAGCGTAACTGTAAGCTCTGGGACACGCCTTCTTGAACATGGTTGAGTAGTGAGAGGGAGGGCATGTGGCTGGGCTCGCATTTTGTCCTCTGCAGCAGTACTGGTCCGTATCAAATGCCTCGCAAGCGCTCCTGCACCCAATTACGCCCCCACTTCCCTGCTTCCCATTTCCACTCCTCATTTGAAGTTCTTTTGGGCAACCTGCATGCGACATTCCACTTCAAAGTTCTATCATATATGTAGCTGAATGGATTTCATGCTCATCATTCACTTGGATTCTTCATGTTAATATTAGACTGTTCAGATTTTATTCTTAGCTAGGGAGTAGGCAAATTTTGCAGCTCCAAGTCTCATGTTACCTGTGTTGAGATTAGAAATACAACCGGTGGAATTACAGGCAGAGGTGCCATAGACGTCTGCCGGCACGGCAAGCATTGGGAGATTGTAGCCGTCGACGAGGCTGACATCGTAGAAGTCTTGGTCAGTGCCGCTGCCAAGTGTTATCTCGAACAACGACACCGGAGGAGCTGCTCCATTCCCTTCACATTCCAGCTTCCCACCACAATCACCTGTTTCGCACTTGCCCTCTCCATTCCCATCAAACTTGCACCCCGTCCTTCCCCATATCCTCCCCGACCATTTCGCCCCGCTTGTCATCAACTTCACACTTCGCCCTGCCTCCAGCCGGAAACCCGTCTGCGAAAGCTGCGCCGTCCCTGAACCCGCCGCTGTGCCGGGCCATATAGTGCTGCTGCAGTTGTTGGTGATGGTGAATGTGATGGCGCCGTTTGAACAGGTTGAGAATGCGAAGAGGAGGAGGACCAAAGTGGGGAGCTTCCAGAATGCCATTATTATTTTTGATTGACTGCGAATGGAAAATAGGGGGGGGGTCTAATTGTGATGCGAGTTTGATGTATCTGTGTGTGTAATGTATTATGCATTACAAAACCAAAGCATGAAGTCGCTTTCCTGAAGATCTGACGCACAAGCAAAACTCCTTTTATGGGTTTAGCATTTCTTTTATAGGACATTTTCTCTTCAAAAAGCAATCCTTTGCTTTTTCTGTTGCATACTTGCATGAGATATTGCACGAATGGGAAATCCCAGTTTAGAGTCATGACTTCGCCCCATAGGAGTGTGTCGGGAGGGATCTCAGATTTCAGGATTTTATTTTCATGTTATGTTAAAAATTATAATTGCTTATTTCAAATTTAATATTTCTTATATCTTGTAAACAGCAATTATAAAAATATGTTGCTTAGAATAAACGTAGTGAAACTCGCCATTTACATAATAGACATGCGTTAATAATGGACATATTTTTTTTTATTTTGAGGAGAAGAGTGCAGGTTTTTAACAAAAAAATGATTACGTGATGCGAATATTATTTTGTTTTAGAGAAGACTATACTTTAATATTTACTTTAAGAATCTAAGGATCTAATGCTAGGAGATGAGACTTGTGTGTCCTAGAAAAAGAAAAGGAAAAATATTTTTACAAGTTTGACAAATAAAAATTCGGATGCTTCATCATGATGAAATCTCTACATAAGATTGTTTAAAAGAAAGAAAAAAAAAATTGCCTTGACAACTCCGAAGAGAATTAGGGTACTTCGTCATCTTGATGACTTTAAGGGCTAATCAATCACTAAGAAAATCATAGTTAATTTTTTATTAATTAAACACCGCCGTGCACTAATAAAATATCTCTTCCTATTTCTGAGAAAATATCCCCCTGGTAGGAGCCTGGGAGGCCACCCTTCCGAGTAAACAATCACCAAACGTTAGACCATCTTGAGAGGAAAAGACGGAAGCTTCAAAGTTATGTTTTATAAGGATGTTTGGTTGGGCTTATGTATAATGAAGATGTTTGATTGGACTTATGCTTTCACATATTTACCTTATAGACCGTAAAAACTGCCTTGTATAAAAAGTATGATTCCAACTGCTATATACACTTGTTTAAAGAATAGTGATCTAATCAATTAAATTCAATGATATTATGCTTACATGTATAACAACAACAACAACAACAAAACCTTTATTCCATTAGGTGGAGTCGGCTACATGGATCGCACGACGCCATTGTGCTCTATCAAAGACCATATATTTTGATATATTATTAATTAAAAGGTCTCTCTCAATGACCTCATTGAGCGTTCATTTCGGTCTTCCTCGACTTCGTTTCACAGGACTCCATACTGCTTGATCAACCCTTCTCACCGGAGCACTCAATGACCTTCCCTGAACATTTCCAAACCATCTCAAACAATTATGCTTACATGTAAATAGGAAAAAATTAAAACAAAAGATTCATACGAGATTATTTTCATTAAATAAAACCCTTGAAACATAATAATCGAACAGACTGTATTATTCTCATTAGATAATGCTCCTCCACCCACCCTCAAAGCCCCCTTTCTTTTCAGTAAGCACCGGTTTGCTAAAGAGAATGATGAATTTTTTACGTTACAATTACAAGCAATCACTCCACAGAGAACCAACCCAGAAGACCAGGAAAAGTAAATTATCTCATGTCATTAATCTCTAGTCAATGGTAAACTTGAAACTAGACATGTATTTACACATATCAAGAATCAAGAACAGCAAGCAGAGTGCAAACTCCCTTCTGCCTAGCATTGGAAAAGATGGAATAAACAAAAAGAGAAAGAGGCCAGAGGATAGTTATTAATCTCACCCTCAAAAGCTGCACCTGCGCAGTAATAGAAAAAATGACATGCGAGGAGCAAAACAATTTCAATCCCAAAATACAAGGAGAAATAACATGCAGCTTTGGCAGACCCTCCTTGTTGTCAGCTCAATACCACCGTCTGAAGCGGCGCATAATGGAATATATCAAATAAGGTATTGTGTTCCGAAGTTCCAGCATCCTACTTTTTCAGCTTTCAGAATCCTGTTTGAGTCGTGAACATAATCTTATAAACAGCACCAGAATTTGCCAGTTCCAACTCTTTTTAACATCATGTCAGATCATCTTCACTCTTGAAATTGTCTCCAGATCTGCAACCATCTTTCTCCACTATTCAGCAGAGGCATCCTGCACTGAGAAAATAAGACATGTATCATATTTCTATCATCATCTAGAACAGAATATTGATATCACAAATTTATTCAGTATTCTAAACAAAATGTTTTCAGGGCTCCTTGGTAGCTTTTGCTTCAAAACCTGCACAAGTTACATTAACCTCAGACTGCTAGTTATCAATCAAATCATGGAAAGAATGAGCTATAGAGCGATAATCAATACAGATGCAAATCTGAACCACTAAACCTTTCACCAGATAATGGTAAAGATCTTGTTCATATGAAGAACCAGAGACAACCTGAGCTTACAGAAGTAAAGGTTAACAACAAACCCTGAATAAATAGATCAGTCTGGAAGTGACAAGATTGACAATACTCACCTGCTAGTTTAATTTAACTGAGGGAAACAGAAGAGGTGAAAGAATACAAGCCCTATCAGGAGGGTACAGATTACCAGTACACAAATACTGCAATTGGGTTTCCCTGCTATTACAGATTAACTACGGTATAAACTTCACCGCAAGCTAGAAAAGGGTAACAGATTGCTAATATATAGTACAATATGTGGTCCATAATCATACTCAAGCATTAAAAACCAGAATGCATCATGTAGTTGTAGCTAGCTATAGCAGTCTGCTTTTCGACAAGGTTAGCAAGAGACTGATGTCAATTCAAGTTCCTTAAACTCGCCATCGAACAAGTCAAGCTATTTCAAGCACTATTACATATATACTAGAAATATAAGGAGTTCCTACAACAGACGGACATGTAAGGTCCAGCAATAAGTAGTCCACAATAGATCAAGTTCTGTAACTTGTCCCATAGAAAAAGGAAAAATGTCCAAAAGGACAAGAAATTATTAGAGTCTTTTTGAGTTAAAATAAGAATCTAGCTCATATCCATGCCATCTCCGACTTGGCTGCAAATAGGACTGACAGCAGAGAAAGATCTCTCAAAGGGAGAAGGATTAATTTGTGCATCGCGTCTACGCTTAAAACCACCACAGCTGTCAGAGGGTGAATTCTCCGCATCGAGCTTTCTTCTGACACCTCTCACTGCTTGTTCCTCTGTTGGTGTAAGAGGGAAAATTTTACGACTTGCTCGGCACAGAGAGCTATGGTTATCATACAAAATTCTCTGATTGCAGTTTTTATCACATATGTGAGTCAGCCCTGTTAGCTTGCAGCAGTACATGTTTCCACAAACATGTTCGTTTTCACATTTCCAGTCGCATTTGTGACCAGAAATGGGACCATCTCGGCCCAAAATACTTGACAGATAAATAACATTTGCAGGACCTGCAACCATAGATTTGCCATATACCTCCATTCCTTCTGTTGAAACAGTAACTTCTAAGATTCTAACACTCTCCGACTTCAAGGCCTTGCCTGAATTGTCTGCAGGCCCATCACAACAGAGAATTCAGTCAAACTCAACAGAAATTGACCTTCTTGCCTCTAGACAGACGGATCTAAATTAATAAATTAATTTTATTCAGTAAACTTCTGCCACAGAAATAACACTGTCCGCTATCTATTATATGAAAGACCCTGTCATAAACAAGATTTTAATCCTTGAATGTATAAGCCTTGTATAGAAAGAAAGAAAGCCAACAAATTGCGGCCTTATACATAATATCTGCACAAGACCACTTGTACCGTCTTTAGACAGTCTCCAGGACCATAAAACAAGAAACGCTTACTCCGCGAGCAAACAAACAACCACATGGGACAGATCTAAATCTCAGCCATTTTAAGAGTTCCAAGATAGCAGGTAATACGAGTGACGCGAGTTCCGAAGACAATTACTTGTTAATAACCACCTTAAAGGCTTATCACAAACAAAATCTAACAAAACCCTCTTTTAAATCACAATTCCGGATCGGTAATCTCCATAAAACACCGAAGGAACAAATACATCAAAAGAATCATCGCGCTCTCAGGCGAACCTAACAATTACACCACCACATCACATACTCGCGCGGAAAAAGCAAGTGAATCTAGGAAAGACAACAAAGAACCAACCAACGCCAGAAGATAATATGAAGGAAGATAACTCACACGCTCTTCAACAAAGTCAAGCTGCCGAGTCTGCCTCCTTGCCTCCGTACCTAATTACCTACAAAATGAGAAAAAAACCCAAAAAAATACAAAATTGATATCTCTCTCTTCTCTCTCTCGTACACACACTCTCTGCAGCACCCTAGCTAACGCATAATCATATTAAACAGACAAACCAGCGCAATGGCTTTGGTATTTATAGAAAAAAGGCGCTACTGTGGCGGGTGCCTACAATGGGGTTGACGCCCACGGAGACCAAGCGAAATGCAAATGAAATTCATGTGAAATTTCAGTCAAATGGTGGGCGAACCGTAATTTCCCCGAAAATAATGAATTTGGGTCAGGTGGCCACTTCACCTACAATTTTGGATAAACTAGCGGATCCAACGATAGTAACACTTTCTGAACCTATCCTGACCTTTTTATTTTTATTTTAATAAATTTTAAAATGAGTTTTTGTACCTTGCTTGTCACATGTCGCCAACGGTCCTTCCGCTCTTCGTCTCCACTAGCTTTCACACTTTTCTAACGATTCAATTCAATGATGCGAGAGACAAACAGGGAGAGCCGCGCGTAAACTTTATCACCCCATTAACACTTGACACGTGTAATTACAAGCAGCATTATTGGTCTCCATTACCATCGCCTTTGACTCAATAGTCCTTATATTCATTAGGTTTTTGATTAACTGTACTAAGCCCACAACTCGAAAATGGCCCATCTATTATAATCGGATCTTAGTTCCTCGGTGGTATTTGGTACACTACGAATAGGCTCAAGAGAAACGGAAATGGAGACCCATTCGCAAAAATTCCAATTCTACCAACATCCTCAGAAATTGGGCAGATTCCAGTGAATTGTCATTGTTGCCCTTGTTCTCACTTACCATTGCAATTCCCTTTCACCATCAGATTCAGTTCCCAAAACCGTCATCACCGTCCCCTACCTAACGCTGCTCTTAGTACTGTTGTCCTGTCTTTCCTCCATATTTGCTTTGTTCGTCCAACTTCCATCGGAACTACCGTCAAGGGTGAAGCCTCCCGTCACATCGCACCATAAAGGCAATATCCGGTGACTTCCCAAAACTACCTCAGTCTCAGTCTCTCATCCTAACACCGGCCAATCTCATGTTAGATTTCTAGCTTTCGACGTCGTCTTTATTTCATCTCCGCCGTTCGACAATCAGATTTTGAGAAGAAGAGGAGAGGGAAGAGCGAACGTCTTTGCTTCATCATCCACATCGCAGTTAGATCTTTGTCCCATCAGTTATCTTCTTCGTTGTTTGAACTTTGCCTTTCCTGCTTTTCTTTTGGTTTTGGATATTTGCTTTCGATTTCCATCAAGATATGAAAGTTTGTTCTGAACTTCTGATCTTTACTTCGTTGATCGACAATTTATGAAGCGTATTTTTGTCCTCTATTATGTTGTACGGATATTAAATACTCTACACTATGTATTTAGAGCTTGTTTGAAATAGCGGTTGAAAATTTCATAAGTGTTCATGAATTGTAATTCACGGAATACGAAGTAACTTTTACGGTCTACGAAGTAGCTTTTACGGTCTACAAGATAAATATGTGGAAAAGATTTATCTCGATTTACGTAAATCGGGCTTATATAATAAGCCCGATTCAAGATCGCTCTACCAAACAAGCACTTAATATAAACCATATTTACTGATTAGATTAAGGAAGTAGATTAAATTAATTAATATTATATATATTTTTTTAAAAATCATAGTCATTTTTTTTAATTTTCTCATTCCCTTTTCTTCAATTTTGTTGAGAAAGAATCAATAAAGATAAATTAAAAAAATTGATAAATATAAAAAATATATAATAAATTCTCCAAATATGTTTCATATTAAAGATTCGGAGGGAGTAAGTAAAAAGAATGGAAAATTTCAGTTAGCCCCTTAGTAAATTAATTTCAGTCAACTCCTAAAACTTTCTGAAACTTCACTGTACCCCGTAATCAACATGAAATTAATTTTTGTGGGTGACAAGACTATATGATGTCCTTCTTTTATTTTTTTTTCAAAAGGGCATTTACAAGACACATGAAGAGATTTACAAGATAAATAAAGGGATTCGATAGTTCAGGGAATTAAAAATTTTTTGGTCATTTATAAGATAAATATGAAAATTCACTAGATAAATATGAATATTTACAAGATAAATAAAAGGATTTAAAAGAACATAAGGAGTTAAAAATATATTAGTCATTTATAAGACAAATATAAAAATTTACAAAATAAATATGAATATTTACAAAACAAATAAAGGGATTTAAAAAAATTTAAAGAATTAAAAATATTTTGATCATTAATAAGATAAATATGGTATTTATAAAATAAATAAATAAATATATTATTGTCTTTTAATTTTAACTATGGATGGAATGGAGATTTAGAAAATTTGTAGTTGAGTGAAATTAATTTGCTAACAAGTAAGGGGACTAACTGAAAATTTTCCTTTCCTATTCCAATTCTTATTCATTTTTTGTTCCAATGCCCTTAAAGTCCTCCACAGGGTACCAAATGTGGCCTAGAGGTTGTGTCGAATTATAAACCATAAAGTCCTTAATTGATTTATGGAGGTTCCACCGCGCTCTTGCTGGTGCTCGTGGAAAAATCTAGCATCGCAGTTACGATTGGCGCGAGGACCGCAATTCTCTTAAGACTCGAGATTCTTCTTTTGTTTGTGAGATTTTTTTCCCCTGTTTGGGTTCTTCTAGTGGAATTCGCTAATATCTTTGGAGTAGGGGATATAGGGTATGAGTAACTCTTTACACCTAAATTATACTTTTACTATGGTTGGACAAATATTTATATGTTGTTCATATAATCATTTTCTCTTTGTCGAAGTACATATAAATATAACAAATTTAGGAGTCTCTGTTCTAAGTTCTGTGATTTACTCTCTGATATCCTTATCATATTTTATATTGTAAATCATCTTCATTTTTGATATATTTATTACTAAGATTTCCTTCTAAATGTCTCTCCACACTTATCTTTTTCATTTATTATGATTGATCATTTTATCCTTAAAAAAAACTATGACTATTTGGTTTATAAGATCTAGAATAACTTTTTTCTATATGCGTAATATTTAAGTGGCTTGATCCTCACTATTGATGTTTACAGGCAACACATCTGCCTGGGTGAGTGTTCTACTGTCGATAAATCCGCATAAAGGAGAATCATGGTAGGATTTAAAAATAGATATAGGGTCATGGAGGTCTTTTTGGATCCTAACAAAGATCATGTGGGGAATGATTTTATTATAATTACCCAATTTAACGTGTCAACTGCAATAAAAGAAAGCATCCTGCCTAACTTCGGGGAGTATGGTTTAGCCTCATCCGTGGGATCATTCATGGGTTAGTAACAAATCATTTCTTTGTTTTTAGTTCTTAACAGATTTGCCTTCTGCCTGTACATCTAGCACGTCATTTTTTGAAATGATAATTATACTTTTTGTCATTTACAGTCAAATATGTCAATCCAATCACCAATACATGCATTATTAGAGTCTTAAGAGAGGAATACCAAAAAGTTTGGTCTGCTATTACGATGGTCAGAAGTATTGGGAACTACCCAGTGACTTTAGACATGTTGGACCTGTCCGGTAAGTGTGCATTGTAATTGTGTAGCGTATTCCTATTGCTTTTGAGTAGCTTAGTCTAGTTTGACAAAGTAATACTATGTGATGACCGAAGTTTCTATCTACATTTTGTAATTTCTCCTATTGCTGATTTCTTGTAGAGAAGACTACATGACTCATTGACTTTTGCTTCAAGTAGTATAAAGGCTTGTAGAACTGCTGCTTTGAAGTGTGAGGAATTGAAGTTTGAGCAGTACAAACTTATGGTGGGAGATCGTCTCTCAACTGATGATACCCAGCGCATGCATAACTATCTTGAAAAGATCAAAGTTCTAGAGCATTGAATACTTAGCCACCTACCTCTTGAGATAGTTAACGTTTGATCTGAAATTTTGTCTGATCAAGTAGAATTTAGGATTTTCGTGTAGGAGATTTTTGGTGTAGTAGTTTAGGATAACAAAGCTGGTTTTTAGATATTTACAAGTGTACAATTCCCTTTACTTACATATAATTTAGCTTCCGGAACAATGCTGGAATTTGGCACGCATGAGTAGGAAAAATCCTCGGATAGAAACATGCAAAATACTTCTTTAAAATGAGGGAAAATTTTAAATAAATATCATTTGAATTTAGAAAATCTTAAAAAATTTGTTAATATATGGAAATGATAAATAGGCCTCAAGGGACTAATCCAGGGTTTTGAAATAATGTGCTTTTACCAAAAAATCCTTTACTTTTTTTTTCCAAAGAGAAAAATTCTCGCCCTGCTGGTGGGACTCTGGTAGTCGGAGCTCTGGTGACAACTTGCCTAATGAAATTGACTATTTGAATATAGGGATTGACTATTTGAACTTTTTAAGCCTTATCAAGTATCATTAATAAGTTGAATAAAGACAATGATAACTTTAGTAATGGCTATGACTGTAATGACACAACGTCTCCTGTCTCCCACTCGGGGTTCCTAGGGTCCCTAGCGGTGCCAGACTAGTCGTCTCCCACTCACGAGTCCCTGGGCTAGCCAGGATTTGTCCCCACCCAATGGGGTTTTTCCTCTGAAGGCATAACAATGCCTACCAGAGTCGCCTCCCAAGGGCTCAAACACTCAACCTGGGGGTAAGTTGAGTCCCAAGAGCCACTTGGTAGCCACTTCCACCATGGTGCAAGTGGCTGCTAAGTAGTGCCCTCGGGACGCCGCACTAGCGTTGTAAGCTGCGCCGGACTCCAAGCCCATGACAATGACAACTTTAGTGTAATCATTAATAACCTCGGGAGCTTATGTATCACTATAATCAAGTTGTCATTGCCTTTATTTAATTTGTTAATGATGTTGGATATGGTTTTTGGAGCTCAAGTAATCAATTATTATATTAAAGTAGTCAATCATATTACTTAAATTGCCACCAGAACTCCTGCAGTCGACCGCTGGAGTCCTGCTGGTGAGGTAATGTTGGCTGCCAGAGCTCCAACGTCGGCGATGGTTCTTTCTTTTTTTAAAAAAAAATAAAAATAAATTTGAGGGGTATTTTAGTAAAAACACAACATTTCAAAATTTTAAAATAGTCCCTTGAGACCTATTTATCATATCTATGTGTTAACAACTTTTTGGGGTTTTCCAAGTTCAAATAATATTTATTTAGAATTTTCCCTTAAAATAAGTTGCTTGTTAATTGTCTCCTGAATTTTTAAAACTAGAAATTAAGTCTATTGATTTTTCCCTTTTTAATGATATCAAATCATTTGCAATCTTGAGGGATTAACATTGTAATGGTGATTCTTGGAATAAAGTCGTCTCCATCCATTTAATGTGTGATTGATTACCTATAGCGATCAAATTAAAATGAGGCCGAACATCCCCCTGTTTATAAGCCATCCTGCATTTTCCATGAAAAAGTGCCTCACTTTGGATCCAAGCTGTCAAGAGTATGAGATTGATAGTACGCCTAACAAGAAAGTCTAACACAACAAAGCCCATTTGGAATACAACAAAGGCCTGTCACAATAAAAATAGGCAACTTCAGATAACATGGTTAAAAGAGCCTTGGTAAAAAGTTGTACATATCCATTATGGAATATCTTGGAATATTCCCTTTTAGCATTCTAGGTTCTTATGTAAGGTACATATGTGTAAGCATTTTATGTATTCTAAGGTTTTGTATTCTACCTATTTAATGAACATTAAATGGCAGGGGCTTATTGTGCCTCATTAAAATATTCTTCTCCCTTCTATAATTTTGTCTTGGTATCAGAGAAAAAAATGACAAGCTGCCATGGTTGGGACAAACAGTGATATCTCATCACCTTTCCTTCACATACTTTCAAATAGCTCCTTTGCATCAGCCTATCTTTTGGCAAAATTATCTAAAAAAGGCAGTACCATGTCTCAATCATGCTCTATCAAGTTGGATATGACAAACTATCCTTTGTGGGTGACTCATGTTTTGCCTATTCTTAAAGGATAGAATGCTTAGGGTTACATTAATCACACCAAGTTGTGTCCCTTACAATTCATTATAGAGGGAGACACAACCAAACTTATTCCCGATTTTGAAGATTAGCAAGCCATTAACCAGTTGGTTTTTGGGTGGCTCCTCAACACTATGTCCCTAGAAATCTCCTCAGAGATGACTCGTGTTTCAACTTTTACTAGCTTATGGCTAGCAGCCAAGGAGATAGTTGTAGCACAGTCTAAATCAAGGTTGTTATTGCTAAGATCTGAGATACAACATACCAAGAAGGGTACTCTGAGAATGTGTGATAACCTAGCTAAGATGAAGAATCTGTCTAATCAACCAGCTCTAACCGAAAGTCCTATTCCACTACCATATCTCATAACTCAAGTTTTAGCTGGTTTGGATGCTAAGTATAACCCTATTGTGGTGTAACTAACTCACAGAGTTGATGATTTGAGTTGGATAGAACTTTAAACATCTTTGTTCACCTATGAGAGTCGAATGGATCAACTAAATTAGCCTTCTCAACTTTCTCTCAACAATAGCTTAGTCAATTATGCTAGGGCTGATAATAACTACTCTCCTATACCTTCTTGGTGTGCTAACTGTAGAAAATCATAGTAAGAGAGGCCGTGGAAGATACAACTGAGGAAGAGTAGGATGTTACAATAAAGATACTCCTTAGTGCTCACTGTGTGATAAGTATGGTTGCACTTGTGACACTTGTTTCTACCATCATGACAAAACCTTTATGAATAGGAACAAAAAGGCTAATAATAGAGGACAAAGCTCCAACCATGTTGAATATGATAGTACCTATTGGGCAGCTCTTGAGGTTATTAATGATGATGCTTGGTATTTTGATAGTAGAGCCACCAACCATGTTGCAAAGGACCTAAACAAGTTGGACAACTCAACTTATCCCTCTGGTAAGATGAATATTATTGTTGGAGATGGTTATAAGATAGGAGTTGAAAAATTAGGCTCTTTTGCTTTACTGAATGCCTCTCATAAAAAGGTTAAGCTGAATAATATTCTCTACACCCCTAAAATCAAGAAAAATCTTCTTAGTATGTTTAAAGTGGCTTGTAACAATGATGCTGATGTGATTTTTAACTCTAGTAGTATTTGTGTGAAATATTAAGCAACAAGGCAAACCATGCTATAGGGGAAACCAACTAATGGTGGAATGTTCAGGATTTATGATCAAAAGAAATAAGGCAGTACAGATCTAGTCCTTATGGCAGAAGAAGCTAGTGTTTCAGTATCTAATTTTAAAGTTTTTAGTAAGAAATTTTGGCATTGTAAGCTTGGCCATCCTAATGATAGGATTTTAAATCAGTTAATCAAAGATTGTAATTTGAAGTTATTTTTGAAAATGAAAATGAGCCTATGTTTTGTGAATCTTGCAAATTTGAAATAAAATGCATTCCTTGCCTTTCAAAGCATTTAACTCACATGTATCTAAGCTACTTGAATTGATTCATACTGACCTATGGGGTCCATCTCCACTTGTCTCAATGAATGGATATCATTATTACATTCTATTTTTGGATAACTATAGTAGCTATACATAGATCTATACTTTGAAAACAAAAGATGAAGCCTTACAAATGTTTATTCAGTTTAAAACATTTGTAGACAAATAATTTGAAAATAATATCAAGGTTGTCCAAAGTAACTGGAGTGGAGAATATAGGAGTTTTACTAAGGTATTACAAGAGTCACGCAAAGGTTACAAATGCTTAAGTGCAAGTGGTAATGTCTATATTTCTAGACATATTACATTTAACGAGAATGAATTTCCTTTTTCTATAGTTTTTGTTAACAAGAGGGAAGTACCTGATGAAAATGTGCATCCAAGAGATAACCGAGCCTTCCACAGTAGCAAAAAAACAACTTAGATTCTTATCAAAGAGGCCCTGCTTATCACTGCATGTTTCAAGTACTGCTCCCTCTAATGCAACATCTATTTCAACATAACAACTGAACAATAATGAGGATCGTTCTAATGGGTTGCAGTTATCAGCATAGAATCATTCATTGATGAAAACAACAATCTTATACAAGAGAAGACTAGTCAAAACTCTCAAGAAATCTCTTCTTCTCAAGAAATTTAAGAACAAGCTGTAGATAAGCCAAGGTATCACATGGTCACTAGAATTAAGGCAGGTATTTCTAATCCTAAACTGCCTTACATTAGTACTATATCAATTGTCTTAACTGCACCAAAAGAACTAATAAGTGTCTGAGAAGCTCTTAAATTAGTAGAGTGGAAAAGAGGAATGATGGAAGAGTATAATGCCTTGATAAGAAACAAAACTTGGGTGTTAGTCCCTTATCAAGGTGAAAGAAATCTAGTTGATTGCAAATGGGTATATAAAGTGAAAATGAATGCAGATGGGCTAAGTTATAAAACCAAAGTCAGACTAGTTCTTAAGGCATCTACCTTGAGGTTTATTCTTATTATTACAGTAACTTTTGATAGGCAAATTGATATAAATAATGCCTTCTTGAATGGTGACCTACAAGAACAGGTGTTAATGAAGCAACAAGAAGGTTTTCAATATACTAAATATCCTAATCATGTGTGTTTGCTAAAAAAGGATCTATATGGACTTAAACAAGCACCCAGAGCTTGGTTTGACAAGCTTCGGACTATACTTCAAAGCTGGGGCTTCACTTATTCAAAATGTAACACATCTCTATTTTTTATGAAGAACAAAAACTTTGTTATGTTTGTTCTTGTCTATGTTAATGATATAGTAATAATAGGAAGTTTCTCAAGGATGCTAGACTTGTTCATCAAACATCTTAATTCAATGTTTACCTTAAAAGATCTAGGTCATCTCCTTAATTTTCTAGGAGTAGAAGCATTCAGAGATGCAACAGGCTTATACCTGAAACAAGAAAGATACATATGGAGTATACTTGACAAATTTGGAATGTCTAATTATTCCCCTGTTCATACTCCTATAGTAGTTAACAAGAATTTCTCTAAGGATGAAGGAGTGCTGTTACAAAATCCAACCATTTATCGACAGTCAATCGGGGCATTATAGTACTTAGCAAATACAAGACCAAATATCACTTTTGTAGTTAACAAGCTAATTCAATTTCTCACAGCATCCAGAGACCACTCACTGGCAAGGACTCAAATGAGTATTAAGGTGCTTAAAGGGCACGAGTAATCTAACTTTACACATCAAACCAACCACTCATCTGAACTTGCAAGGATTTTCTGATGCCAATTGGGCTGTGTGTCCAGACGATCGAAGATCAATCGAAGGCTACTGTGTGTATCTCGACGAGTCCTTAATTTTATGGTCGGTAAAGAAGCAACAAGTTGTGGCTTGCTCTAGTGTCGAGTCTAAGTATCGTTCATTGGCCAATCTTGCAACCGAACTAGCTTGAATCTAGTCATTAATTGGCGAATTTGGTGTAGTGATGAAGAATCCACCAATTGCTTGGTGCGATAACTTGAGTGTCGCGGCCTTAGCCTCCAATCTAGTATACCATGCACGGTCAAAGCACATCAAGCTAGATGTTCATTATCTCTAGGAAAGAGTGGTTGATCTGGAACTCACCATTCGATATATTCCGTCCTCTGAGCAAGTCACTGATATTTTTACTAAGGTTGCCCTCTCTCACACCAAGTTCCACCATTTCGGAGACAAATTGGGCCTCATTTGATCAGTTGAGCTCAGTTTAAGGGGGATGTCAAGAGTATGAGGTTGATAGTAAGCCCAAAAGTCTAACACAACAAGCACATTTGGAATACAACAAAGCCATATCACAGTAAAAACAAGCAACTTTAAATAACATAATTAAAATAGCCACCGTAAAAAAATGTACATATCAATTATGAAATATCTTAGAATATTCCCTTTTAGTATTCTAGGTCCTTATATGTAAGGTACCCAAGCATCTTGTGTATTTTAGGATTTTGTATTCTACCTATTCAATGTACAGTAAATGGCAGGGCTTATCGCATTAAAATATTCTTCTTCTTTTTATAATTTCATCTCAAGCAAAAGCCATTACTGCGCTCAGACTTTGGATCCATGAATACGCGTGGATCCCATTTAAATAATCAAGCTTTCCACCATTTCTTGTGGGTGAAGGAATTTTTAATTTATATTATCTTTAAAAAAACAAGAAGAAGAAGAAGCCCATGCCAAAAACTTCAGGTCTAAATTCTCTCATTTTCCTCCTTCCGCAACAATTCAAAACTGTAGTACAGAAACAATCGGAAACTTTCCGACAAAATCTCAGCCCAGTCCCTCCAACACCGAGGTTTGGTGGGATCGGCGCTGCTATAAATAAATGCTTTCACATTCTCCACTTTACATAAGCACACACGTGACAAGCCTGACTCTGTTTCACTCTTGCTCTAGTTTCGCTTGCCTTCCTCCTTCATCCCTACCAGCCAGTAAGGCTACAATCCATAAACACGTGCCAACACATATAAAGATGGAGAAGAAAATACTCGATTTCATTCTCATCCCTTCTGGTTTACTGGTCCTGCTGTCCTACCACCTCTGGCTCCTCCGTCGAATCATCAACAACCCCACTAAAACCGTTATCGGCGTCAGTGCCATCAATCGCCGTCTCTGGTTTCGAGCAATGATGGAGGTACCGCCACACATATCTTGCCATATATTAGAGCCTTCATTGCTATATATCGATTATCAGTATCTCTCTTTATTAGTTTCTGATCCATTTTAGGTGGTTTCAGTTTCTTTTTTCCGGGGCCTGAATCTTTGATTTCGCGATACGCAGGATGTGTCGAAGCATGGTGTTCTGGCTGTTCAATCTCTGAGGCACAACATAATGGCGTTGACTCTTATTGCATCGATGGCGATAATGTTGAGTTTGCTCATTGCCGTGTTGATGAGCCATAGTGGGGTTGAAGAGAGGCAAGTGCTCGTGCTTTATGGGGACAGAAGCCAGCAATGTTTGTCGATAAAGTTCTTCGCGATATTGGTGTGCTTCATGGTGGCTTTTCTGATGAATGCTCAGTCCATAAGGTACTATAGGCACGCGAGCATCCTCATCAACGTTCCATTCAAGAAATTGTGCCCAAATATTGGGCACCAGATCCTTACGTCTGAATACGCCGCCGCCACCGTTAACAGAGGAAGCCATTTTTGGTCTCTGGGTTTGCGTGCCTTCTACTTCTCGTTTTCGATGTTTCTGTGGCTTTTTGGACCCATTCCCATGTTCGTCTCTTGCTTCGTCCTCGTTTTCATGCTCTATTTCTTGGATGTCACGGTTGAGCATGGCTGGGCTGCCGAAATCTCAAATTCGAACTAGACTACCCTTGTTGGATATGTAGCAGCTTGTGATTAATAAAATACTTAGCTAGGGAACCATAATAGGAGATGGGTGTGTGTCAGGGTTGGGCTTTGACGCAACAGACGGTGATTCGGATTCAATCCATGTTGAATTGAATCACATATGAGCTACATGTAATCCAGGGAATATTATGATGTCTGAATACTTGGTTCTGTTCTTTTGATAAATGCCAAGAAGATAGTACCAGTGAAGGAGAATGAGACAGATGCAATGACGCAGAGAGTTGCACACTCGCCGCTCTCCATTTATGGTGTATTCATGTGCATCTATATACTTCAGTCATATTTATAAGTAATTTTTTTTTATAGGACTGATTCTTTTTATAAACAATTTTCATTTTGTGTCTGAGAATGTAAGCTTATTTTTCATATTTTACCCTTGTTAAATACATATATTTATGATTAATTATCACACATACTAAGAGTTATATTTAAGAGAGAGAAAGAGGAAAAAAGAACTCATTAGGTGAATGAAGTCAACAAAGCATTGAGAAAATGTATTTTACTATCTCTCATACTTTCTATACACACACTCTCTTTCTGTTTTCATAAATATAGGTATATATAAAAAAAATATGAAATTTTTAACACACTTATTACTTTTAACTACAAGTTTGTTTTACGTAATAAAAAAAACTGTTTATAAATAGTCCCACTGTAGAGAGCCAAGTTAAAAAATGGCGTCCTTAACCATTGTCTTCCTATGAATGCTACATTTGCCTTCTCTTTTTTCCGTACCTCGGTCAGTCGGTTGACTTTGTTTTGTTCGTCGCGGGTCGGTTTATTTTGTAAAAAGCGAAGCTTAAGTAGCGTCCGAAGATGGAAACGAAAAATAAATGCTGAAAATATCTCTTAGTGGATGCACCCAAAGCAATTCTTTCTTAGTTGTATGTAATATATTTTGTTAGTCATATGTAAATCTCTTTTACTTTATACATAGTTAAAAGTATGTTGCAAATAGATCAAGATAAATTGCATATAGATCTTTAAACAAACTTTAGATGCATTTTATTTTAGTAAACAAATTTTAGATGCAATTTAAAAATAAAAGGAAAGTATCGTCTAAACAAATACAAAATGCCTAAACATGATCCTTCGCAGCCATGAATGCTCCATGTACGTACTTCAATTTACTTTGCCTTACGTAGTGCTTGTTTGTTAAGATTTTTAGAATAAATTTTACTATATCTAAAATAATCCAAAATAAATATGTGATAAGAATTTTATCTTAACTTATAAAAAAAATACTTAAAAAACACTTGTTTGTACTTCCCAAATGAACACTTTACTAATTTCAATGTCTAATAAACATAAAAAATTTGTATTAGATAATTAAATATTACTTTAACAATCAAATTACTTAAACTCTTATAATGAATAATATTACATGAAAATGTCTTTCAACAAATTTTTTTTTATTTTGTTACTGAAAGAAACTCAACTTTTTTCCCCTAAAAACGCGCATAAAGTGATTAAGATGTTGACTTTAGTAATCAATAAATCAAATCAAGGTCTATCTCAATCTCAAAGTACATATGAAAGGTGACAAATTGCTCGACCCGCTGTGTCGCAAAGATCTAACAAATTAAGGCGCACAACCATCACAAAAAAAAAAAAAAAAAGCAAAACAGTAAGAAAAATAGCGTATATCTTCTGAATTATAAATCAATCCAGAAGAAAATAAAATATTAGCTCAGTTATAAATTGAACCTGTGTAAAAGCGATGTTCTTGCATTAAAAGCTCCTCCATTTATTGACTTGGCGAACGTTGGGCTATTCCACCAACAGTCCCACTAATTAAACAAAGAAGAAAGTGATCATAATCATAGCATTCTGGATTGACCTTCAATACTCTTTTAGGGGCAACACTACAAAGCATTTCCGTCTTCTCAGTGACCCCATTTGTGAATTCTTGTCAGTGCGCTTTAGCAAGCATCAGTAGCAGCCGACAAAGTTAAAGATTCAACAGCTCCAATCCTAACAGGAAGATTTCCGAAGGCCAATGGGAAGATTTCTCGAGTTGTTGGCATTGATTCAGCCCGCATAAGGTAATACCGCACAAAAGCAAGCCTCGCACCATCTTAGAAAACTGATTAATATTGCAGACGGCCTTGAAACGCTACTTCTTGATTCATCTTGCCAAACTTAAGCTCCCTTGGTGCATGCTTACCTCCGGGATTAGTAACAAAGAGAGCACAGCATATGATCTAGTGCACCCATAAGAAGAAACATTAACCTAGGTGATACTTGTACTCTCGCTCAAATGATAGGCAATCTCATCTTTGAATGTCTTTTAACTTCAGCTTCAACTTCATGTTTCCAGCTTGAACAACAATTTCTTCTTTTGATGAATCTACTTTTAAAACTGTTGCTTTCTTTCCAATGGAAGAGACATGCACTGCTTCACCAACCTTGGGAAGCCTAGACTGCTCTGCATCATTAAGAGGTGAATGGCAATAGAGTGACAAGTCATCAAAAACTTTCTTCCTAATGCAAATATATGTGCTATTACTAAGACAACATAAACGAGAATTTCCCAACTGCAAGGAATTAAATTTGACCAAAGAATACGGCACCAGAGCTCCAATTCCTCTTATCTATGACTTATTTCTCAGTGCATACCTGACAATGTTCGGTTCATCTTTTTTACAACAGCTGCACTCCCATCTGCAACTGCGGTAGTGGATTCTTTGTTATCTGTTGATGTATGTTGGTAATTGGTAACTGATGATTGAGGGATCTTATCAACTTTATTGGGCTGCAAAATTTGTCTTGGAGATGTACGTAGCTGCCGCACTCTCTTGTGAAGTATAGAACGTGCCATAGCTGCAGCCTCAGATACATTTTGCATCTTTCTTACTCGTAGATTTGTACTGTGTTCTGTGATCTTCCTATTGCAGTCCAACAAACTATCATAAAGATCTCTCGTTTGCCTACAATTACAATCATAAAGAGGTTATGAAAGCCAAGAACTAACAGTTTCTTGATAGCTGCTCCAAAAATATGGTGATTTATACTAATTGTTGTCTTCATGCATTAACTATTGGTTCACCATTAACTATCGCATAATCTTTCTCCACTATTTGTAAGGTTTGAATCATTTGCCTACGTTCAGGTCAAAAAATAAAAAAAGAATCATTTGCCTACGTGAGTTCGTTGGGAATAACTTCTCCATGAATTGCACAAGAAATGAATGTATTTAGGCTAAAGAATGCAATTTGATAAACATTTTAAGAGGAACTTGAGTCTTACATCAGATAGTTATGTGCTTCATCTAATAGCTCTTGATAATCTTGTTTAAACTTCTCCATATCAGTTATCACCTGCATAAAAAGAAATAGATTAAATAGGTGACAGCCTTGGAAATCCATCAAATCGAATAAGTCGTAATTATTGATGGCAGATAACTGGAGACAATGACAAAGTTATGTAATTACTAACTGCATCACCATAAACAAGCGTTACGATATATATATATATATTTAATCTTATCTACCCTTATATTTGACATAGTCCCATTATTTAAACAACAGGACCCCATTATTAAACCAACAGTACATAGTTAGACTTAAAGCATACAAGTAAATAAGTTCAAAATAGAACACACTGGACTGGACGCTGAAAACCATATTCCTTTCATCAAACTACAACATCCATAGAATAAATCAACTTGTTATACAATATCAAGCATGTACCTCATCTATCTCTGCACTAACAGCACCATACAATTTACGTGCAGCATCTACAACAATAGACGGAAGTCCCAACCTCTCAGCTATATTAATTGCATTTGAGCGCCCTGCAAAGAAAATCTCTTTCATTAGTTGAATGCCAGCGCATATCATGTCAGCTATTATTTACAATAAATCCACAAACATTTGCATAGTAAGAAACAAGGACAATTCTATTCGGTATTTAGAGATTACATAAAGCAATCTCACCCTTCTCAATCATAAGAAAGAAAATAATATCCTTTCCTTTGTGTAAGAACTAAAAGGAAACTTTTTTGTCCGTTTTTCCCCCTCCAGGTCAGAAGCTTTATTTGTTTTCTTTATGTTACTGCACCAACAGATAACTTTCACAAGGCTAAGACGCTACATTAACAAAGTCATCTCTTAGCCAAGGCCCTTTGTACTTGGCCTTTGTTGGAAATCAAAGCCACACCCACAAACAAAGAAAAGAAGGTGGATAAAGCAACAATATATAAATGAGAAAGGACGAACATAGATAATCCAGAAATAATGCATTCATTGATTTTCATCAATAAAATCGTATTTTTCATGATATTATTCATGTAGAAGAAGGTGCTGACCAGGTACTCCCCAGAGAATCTTGTAAGTTGGTTTCAGGTTCACTTCATCGAATTCCATACATGCATTCTCAAAGACCTCATTGCTGCTCATGAAATCAATATTTGAGACAAGATGTACTCAAGTATCAGAAAGAAAGAATGGAAGTATAACTTTTTAATAATATCTAATGCTGAAGTTACTCATCAAAAGTGCAAAGACCAATACAAATATAAATGTTACTACAATTACATCTGTGTTTGCTCACAAGTAATCTTAAAAATGTAGCCAATAGAAACCTAACATATGACATAATCTTTCACCAACCCTTCCATTGTCTACATAGAGCATGTCAGCTTGAAGTTTTGTCTTCATCCTTTTTATGGAATACCTGTATTTCAGGGTTTTCAGTTCCCCATGGTGAGTTGTAGCCATTGTCAAGAAAGAACCATCTATGGCAAAAGATTCCAATAACGCCATGCCCAGTGCAGCTCCCTCAAGGGGGTTTGTTCCAGCACCAACCTAAAAAAATGTGATAAAAGGACCATCCATCATGCGCAAATATGACACATTTATTGAACTGATTTTCTAGCACATTTAGCACATACCTCATCTAGTAGCACCAGTGACTGTTGTGCTGAATGTGATTTAATATTCTGCAAAATATAATTAAGATCATGTATAAGATTTTCTGTACAGTTTAAATTTAAGAAAATGAAATTGCATTTTAAACTTCAACATGCGTGACTGACATCTTGGAAACAGTCAGCAAGCCCCTGGTTTAGATTTAGAATTCTGGCAAAAAACTGAACTATCCATATAGCATATAAAAAAATAATGACCTTTCTTTAAACTTCTGAAGTTGCAATTCTATTGGGGTGGACAACAAGACCATGCAAAAGTACATGTTGACATTGGTAGCATAAGCATACAATGTGAAATGATAGGAGAGGAAACATTGACCACACAGGCTTCTATCGAACTTCAGAATTAATAGGTTCTAATATGTCAAAACAGCTCAATCTCCATAGTAGTCTGCTGGTAGATGATTCTATTCAGCAGAAAAATATAACCATCAATGAACAAAAGGCAATCAGATCCAACATTCAAATAATTGTGATTGATAAGAAACTCAAGACAAACAAAGTCTCGATCATTTTTATCAAAATCTTCTTGGAAACAGTTTAATAACTCCAGGATTGTGTAGGCAGGTCATAGCACTGACTGTCAAGTGTTGACAGTTATTAGCATACAAAAATGTCAGGCAAGATATTTTAAGATAGAGGAGGAAATAGTTTGTAGAAAACATAATTTACTTACGCTTATCTGTTTCAAATGTCCAGAGAAGGTAGACAAGGACTGGGATAAGGACTGCTCATCACCAATGTCAGCAAAAACAGAATCAAACCAAGGGATTTGCGCAGATTCAGAAGCAAGAATATAAAGGCCTGCAATATGATGTGTACAGAGCATAAGAGCCTATAATGAACATAATAAAAATTTATTCAGGAAACACATTTGCAGCAAACCTTTGCCTCCTCACAGTCAATACTGCATTTTATTTGTCAGAGATGCTAGTAGACAGAATCAATTGACGATTTTATCACCATTAGTAGATTATCAATAAATCCTTAAGAGTAATAGCACAATAAGCTATTGGTCCAACTTCCCGCACTTATGTCTCATGCATTACTGTTTATAACAACAGTACCGGCTTCAGTTGCCAAGCCGTTTCCTTTTTTGTTTGTTTCATTCAAAAATGATGTGATTTGAACAGTAAAGTAACTATTAACAATTAATTCCCAAACACTGACTTTTGGAAGGAGTGAGTGAAGTAAGAATATCACGCATGTCACTTCATAACTACATAAAAAATCTTCAATTTTTTGACATTTGGAAGGAGTAGGTGAAGCTCTTACTTTTTCAAAGCATAACCTTTAGTTGGTGTTCAGTTTGTTTGAGATTTGGACTAAATTTCCTTGGAGTGGGTGAAGCTCTTACTTTCCAAATACATCGCCTTTACTTGGTCTTTATTTTGTCTGTGCTTCGGAAAGTCTTTGTTTGGGGGGGGGAAAAAAATCTTGGGCAATAGATATGTCTTTCTTCCAAGAGCTTCGAATATGCTATGGCTGGAAGACCAAGCCATCATCTGGGTAATGAAGAAAGAACAACGGCTCCGTTTTAATTTTTTTCCTTGCTTTCGATCTTGCAACCGGTTAACTTTTTGTTGCCTTTTTCCTCTTATTCTGTTTGTTCTGTACCTAAGGCTTCTGCACGATCGAAGGCTTGTTGTTGTGGCTCCTCACAAGACTGAGGCCACAGTTTTGGTGAAGGTAGTGGAATGACAAGTTCCTGATCAAACTGATGCCGGCATCAAAGGTTGTGTTCTGTCCAGCTTCGTTGCCTAAGCATTGTTGCAAGGTTTGGGATGTAGTTGATTTTCAAGAGCAGTGGCATCATCCTTTCATGGTCACAGGTGAAGGTTTCTGAGGCTTTTTTCACGTCGGCTTTCTCAAGGTCATTTATTGTTCTGTTTGTTGCTCATTGTTTTTGGTGGCAGGGGGAATCATTAGTCTATTGCCTACTTATAGTTTTTGGTTTGGAACCCAAGATTCAATGAGTTTCTTCCGTTTGAGGGCTTTGCTGCTGTCAAAGAGGCGTATCAGACTAACGTGTAGATATATGGTCTTGCATGACCTTATTTTGAAGAGTTATGTATATTCCAGAATCAAACTTAGAACAATGCTGCTTTTTGTCTATGATGGAGGTCCACTACTTCTAAGTAATGTTATTACTTACTAATTAATTAGTTGTAAGGGTGTCACTTATTGGTATTTGATTTTAGTTAGTACCATATACAATCACAATGAAAGAGGTGAAGGACGTTTGATTAATGGTCATGGAAAAAAAATGAATTGTGATTTCAATGGGGAGATTTTCAGTGATGTTAAAATATGGTACTAACCAAAAGGCATTTCAACTCATGAGTTGTTATCAAGTCAAGAATCAGTTATGTATATTGCAGAATCAAAGTTAGAACCACGCTGCTTTTTGTCTATTTTGTAGGTCCATAACTTCTGAGTAGTCTTATTAGTTAATCATTAATTAATTAGTTTTAAGGATGTCACTTATTGGTATTTCCTTTTGGTTAGTACTTAGCACACTCACAACGAAGGTGGTAAAGGGCGTTTGATTAATGGCCAAGGGAAAAAAAATGAGATGTGATTACAGTAGGCAAATGTACAATGAGTTATGCAACGGTACCAAGTTACGTATCACACTTCTTGAAAAAATGTTATTGAAGCAATTACATTAAATGGGTCAAACCAAATCAAAAGGTTTTAATTCATAGAATGGATATGAATCTTTCAGACGGTAGTCTTCTTTTTCAGATGAAGAGAAGACAGTTTCCTATTGCTTTGTCTTTTGTGATGACAATTAACAAGAGTCAGGGTCAATCTCTGCAAAATGTTGGATTATATCTATCAAAGCCAGTGTTCACACATGACCAATGATATGTTGCCTTATCAAGAGTTAAGAATATTGCAGGTTTGAAAATTCTTATACAACATTGGAGTAATCATCAAAAGAATACAACTACCAATGTGGTTTACAATGAGATATTCAGAAAGATAGAGCAACATACATTAGATGTTGTAAATACATTTGACATTTAGTAATGTTTTTTGTGTTATGCTGCAAACTTTTTGTTATTCGCTGTTTTTTTTTCATTTGATGCAGTTGTTGTTAAAAACATGAGGTGGACAGGTTGTGTTATATGTTGGTGTGGAAATCTGTTTTGTTGAGCGAATGTATGTTGATGGGAATTTTTTTCCCTTTTTATGTGTCATGTTTTGATATTTGTAGATGGCCATCTGAATTATGTGGTGGATGTGTTGTAATGTATTGATGTTGGTAGCTGGTAAAAGCTTATTACAGTTCAAGTTTGTTTGTGTTGATAACATTGGATGAGTGCAAGGTCACGCTTTACTTATATGTGATGTAGTTGATGCACCCGCACAAAGCACAGGGGGAGTTTCTGCTTGTTGTATCAATAGAAATGCCTCAGTCTGCTTGTTAAGAAAGCTGGTTAGTAGTACCTACTCAAATCCATAATGAGTATTAAAACATCTGGCTTCTACATCTATAAGGGATTATAATTCATTCACAAAAAAAAAAAAATAAAAAAATAATTTGAAACGCAAGTTTTCTGTGAGATAGCATTGAAATTGAGCAAACCTGATTTTGCCATCATTGCAGCCAATCCTACAGTCTTCAAGCATATGGTTTTACCACCAGTGTTAGGGCCAGTTATAATTAAAACACGAGTTTTCTGGGCTACAAAAAAATCAACTGGAACCGGGGAACAAGGGTCTTGTTCTAGTATGGTGACCTGACAATCAAAATGTATGTGTATGAAACACAACATCAAAAACTTCAAGATGCATGAAATAATGTAAATAACGAAACTTATTGTCCATTATTACCTACCCTATCAATCAGACCTAAACCCTAAAATATCAGACATATATCCAAAAAAATCCTGTTGTACAATAATTTGAGCCTGAGAAGTGAAAAACCCTATGTTTTGGCTCTCTAAAGATGTAATCCATGTGTTGACATTTCTTCATTTTCTAAGGAGTACAATGATTTGAACCCAAGAAGTGTAAAACCTCAATCTATGTTTTGCTTCTCTAAGACGCAGTCCAAGTGTTAAGATTTCTTCATTTTCCAAGTTTAGAAAGGGATATTGAAAAACAAAAATGTACCATGGTCGCATCAATGAAAATAACTCAATAAACCTTTTTCCAAGAGGCAAGGTAACTTAAACTAATGAAGAACAAGTCAGTTTTCACCCTTTGTGACTTACTGGGCCAGCATGGCTGACATCCCTTTTGGCCTTCCGCAAAATTTCCCTATGCTGCTGCAGCAACAAAGGATGATGAGCTTTTGGCAGATATAATTTCCACTCTCTAGTGTTGGGGTACTGCTCATCAAAATTGCCGTTCCCAATTATTTTTGTAGTAGAAGAGTCATTTCTATCTGGCAAAAATATATCAGGACTAGTTCCTCCAAAAGAAAGACCATACGTAGCTCTAGCATTGATCTGCGCAATAGGAACCAAACAATCAAACAAGCAGATGTGGGAATAATCTGATAATGCATCGCCAACAAGGATATGCAGAATAATCAAACAAACATGGCGTTAAAAAAAAAAAAATCTTCTATCATCTATGACTTCGTAGTTTGGGCCATTAAAATGTCAGAAACAAAAAACAACCAAGAGAGCATAGAAGCTGAAGTAGATGGAGAAAACCAGAAAATGAAGATCCAATTCTCTTCAAAGGTTATATGAATTTACCGCATCAAGTTGAACCATGCTGTTCAATATCTTTTCAAGGTCATCAAGGCCCAGCTGAATCTGCAGATGAGCCAGATAATATAAGAAAAGAGATTAAACTACAAAAGAATTTCTATCATATCACATATGTAACCTTTTCTGTTAATCTGAAAAGCACATCTGCCTCTGCTTTAGCCATTAAAGCTCTAGCTTGTTGCAACTCATCATTTAATGGAACAGCAGAAAGAGGCTCTACAATACTTCCTCCCCCCGAACCACTGTCAAAATATGCTATAATTCAGGCGCAGAATTTTATGACCACCAACTATCTTTATTAAGCAAGCAGCAAAGAGATTATCATATGATCAACCAAACCCATAGTTTCAAATTTCAAAATAATCCGACAAATGTCATGCACCTGGATAATAAGAGACCCCTAAAGCTTGTACTCTGACCAGAATCCACTCGAATACACCACCTGCCATCAATATTATTCACTTCCTGGTCCATTATTACATGATTATTAGGGAAAGCATCATACAGATGAAAAGAACAAATGTAGTGTATTGCATCTTACGAGAATTGAAGTTTCACTCCTTTCATTTCTGACTAAGTTCTCCATCAACCGATGTATCTGATATAACAGGATAATTCCAATTCAAACATCAAAGGATAACGTGTTCACCAACACAATTCAAAGATCATGACAAGAAGATCAGTAAGACAAAGCAAAGAGAGAGAGATACCAAAGTTGTAGTATCCAGGGCTTAGAAACTAGTTATTCATGACAACAATGAATAAAGGCATTAATCTGAACGAATGAAATTGGAATCCATATATATTATATTTTTCCACACTCATTAGATTGAAACCTAATTGGTGACTCTACCAGTATTATTCTTAGTTCAAGTTAATTGGTTTTAGTTCAAGTTAACAGCAACTTCATCTCTGTTTTTCCTAGCGTTTATATTCCTGGTAGTTAACATTAATTTTAGTTTACCAAGTCTAGTTAACATTACTTCAATTTTCCCAAAACAAAGCTTATAGAGTCCACACCTCATTAATTTACTGAATACAAGCGAAAGAAGAGTTCAATAAAAATTTCAAATATGTTTTCCACTTATGGAAGAACAAACAAACAAGGTAAACTCCGATCCCTCATGTAGTCAGATAAGCTGTCAGATAGTATTTGTTAAGAAATTTTGTGATTGACCGCCGATCTAAACTCATGAAAATTTTTCAGCAGGTGATACAGGCATGCAAGTTTGAGAGGCCTTCCCAACTGGCTTTCATATTGACAAGTATGCCCAGCCTTTCAGCATACCCAGAACCCAAAAAAAAAAAACAATATGTTTGGCTGGATTTCGAATTTTAGTCTCTAGGAGTCAAAATAGAAATTTAATTCAAAATTCAATCCAGACACACTCATATTCACATCAGATGAGCATGATTATTTTTTAAACTAAAGTAATCATTTTAATAAAGACAAACATTGAAACATTTTAGTAAAAAAATTCTAAACAAAGCCATGAAAAAAACTCTGAATATCTAAGCAGTGAGCATTTCATAAAATAACTATATAAACTGAGGGAAAGAAGTGGCACCTTCCTCTCGAGTGACAACACTTGTTCTCGTGACTGTTTAAGGGCTGGACTCTAGAGGAAGAAAATAAGTTTAGCGTTACATGATAATTTTAAAACAAGGAACAATTGGTAGTAGGGCAGCAGTAAAAGAGAGATCTATCTCTTAAAACATAAATTATGCAATGATCAAAGTAAAGAAAACTAAGGATACAATACAAGCCTTATTGTGTAAATTAAATTCAAAAAGGTCACCATGATCAATGATCATTATATGCAAGTGGTCAGAAAAAGGAAAATTGTATGAGATCTAGAACAAACCGCAGAATCCTTGACAGAACCCTTTTCATCAATAACTTGCTCTATCATTCTAACCAATGCTCGATTAATGACAAAGTCCATTATCTGAAAGATTATAGCAACAAGGAAACATGAAAATGCACTCAAGTGAAACCCAATAATTAATACACTAAATCTTACTGAACTATTTACCACTTCAGTAAGAGGCATGAAACGACTATACCAATCGGTATCTTCCTTCATTGCAGCTTTCAAATTAACCTGCAAGATTTCAGCAAGCTGAAGAAGAGCAACAATGGCCAATGCCTCAAAGCTATTTACTGGCCTATTTCTCCGGGCATTCTGAATAGCAGATTCCACCTGCAAGAATCTCAATCAAATAACATGTAGAAGGAAAGGCAACAATAAAGACCACAGTAAACTGCCTTCTGTATATTTGGCAGAGTAAAATAATAAGAGATCGCCCATTCAGTCAGAATTTGTGTTTAAGGAAAAAGTCAGAGTTGAAACTTGGAGAAAAGGTATAGCATAGATTCAATTTGGAATCAACATGATATACCAAATTTAGATTATTTTACCCGGATGAGTAAAACCAAAAACTGTGAATGAAACCCCATAAGTCATCATAATTCATAACAGTGAAGTCCTTGGATTGTGTAATACAGCTAACTACACCATGACATATATGAACAGCTAAGACAAACAGTGATTAAATTTCCGCACTAACCAGGGCGGCGTCAATATGGCCAAAGTCCAGTCGACAACCTCCGTGCTTGTGCATTTCGACGGCCGCATTGGTTTCATTCAGAAGTCTCAGACTGTCGTCGTAAGTCTGATTCAGAGACCATAGCTGGGCCTGCCCCATCAATAGCCATAACATCAAACAAGGAAGATAAGCAAGAAGCAAATAAAAAAGATCGCGTAAGGAGGCCGAGACGAACTTTGACGGCTTCGCGGCCCAGAGAGGTGGTAGCAAAGGAAGCAACCAAATCGCACAGCTTATCCCATTCCAGCACTCGTAGACTGTCATAGTGAATAGAAGAAGGGGAACCAGCCAAAGGTTGCCTGAGTCTATGGTGTAATTTATTAAATTTAATGGTAAACGGGAAAGTGGATGAGGTGGAGGTTATGGAGATGGCTGTACAGGAAAACATATTACGAGGCTGTTAAGTGTGTTGAACTTGAAGCTGAAGAACAATGGCTAGAGGCCCTGGTACTCAGCTGCATACATAGTTCCAATACAATACACAGAAGCAAGATAGAGATGGATAAAACAAAACCACCATAAAATAGCGCTTGCATTTGCGAATACCCGCGATTATCACTTGTTTTGTTGGCTCGTTAGCCAAAAACAACAAAATATACAGTTTTTTTCCCCTGAATATACTTTTTTTTTAAGTTTCGTTCTGACGCTTTAATGTGTAAATTGAACATTTCATTTAGTTTTAAGTTTGTCTCTGAGTTTTATTTTTTAATATGCGTTATATTAAGGTAAGATTTTTTTTGGCATGGTTATATAGTACATGATATATATCATTTTCTAATTAACATTTAAAAATATAATTAAATTAACGTTTAAAAAATACGTTCACACCGCTTCAGATAAAATTCTCCTCACATATTTATCTTATAAATCATATATTAAGTTAAAAAAATAACTTATACTGTCAATTTAAATAAGCATTAAAATGTTTGGATTATTTTTAAAAAAATAATCTTTATAATTTATGAAGTAAGTACGTGAAAAAAATTTTATACCCACTTATAAAAAAAGGCTTGTGAAACCTCGTTTCAGTGTTGGGCACGCATTCACAAAATATGTGTATACGTCTAATTTTAGCCAAAATATGTAGAGATGTGATTTGGTTGAACTCATTTGTCTTGTGAACAAATGACACGTTATAATTTGTTGGACCCGGTGCATGATGTGGGCAACAAAACAAGGCTGGTTGTGCAAGATTTGAGAGACAGAGAGCACAGTCTACTGATTTACTCGCGCAAAGATTGTATTCCTTATCATTAGTAGTGTTCAGTGCAGGTTACGTGTCATGCATCACTATAAAATTACATGTCCACTACTCCCCTTGTAACCCCTAAAATTACTACGTCTTCTAAACGTAACATCGGTAATATTCTTATAAATCAGACAAGAAGAAAAAATCCATGGCCAGATGCAGAGGAAAAAAATAATGCCGGGAATAAAAGCTTCTTATCATCTTATTACATGGTTTTATGAAGGTGATTCGATTCGAGCTGGTGAGTTGGATGAAGATCAGTTGAGGCCTAAAAACCTGATATTCGAAGTCACTTCAATTTCACTGTTGGAGCCCTATAAAATAATCATCTCTGTTTTTCCCTAAATAATGGGGCGAGACGAATTGACTAAGCTAGGTTTTTTCTGTGCAAAATATAAGAAGAAAAGGGTTCGATCCCATTGTTTTTATTCCATAGAAAATATATAATCTCCCGTTTTGACTTTTGATACTGTTCATCGGATTCATTTGACTCAGCTAGGTGTCCGTTTTATTTTTACTAACTATAGCATTACCGCTTATACTAATAAACAAAATTCAGAATCATCAAACTGAGGCGAAACTTCAAAAAGGAAGAGCGTGAGTATTTTGTACATGCATGTTTGGTCAGTGTTGAAGAAACACGTTTAAATATGTTAAGATAAAATTTCTCTCATATTTATTTTGTATTCTATAATTCATGTAAGAAAATCAGTTTTTACCACCACCCTAAAGAGGCACATAATCCATCAAACGTATTTTTTAAGGAAAATCACTAACAGGTCCCAAGGATAAAAAAAAAACTACAAAAAATCTCAATCCAAATTCCTCCACTAAAAAGGTCTTTACAAAATGAAATGTAATTAAATGGGAATGTCAAATGACTATGTTGCCCTTTGGTAATTTACAACCGCTCATCATAAGTTTAACAACTGCTTGTGCTTATTTTTACAAGTGCATTAGTCATTTTGACAACTGCATTTTCATATCGGAGGACTTTAGAAATTTCACCAGTCCCAACTTTTCACAACTACTTATCAAAATTTTAACAACTTCTTGTAGCAATTTTGACAAGTATATGAGTCATTTTGACAACTATATTTTCATACCTAGAAGACTTTAGAGATTTCAAAAATCTCAACTTTCACAACTGTTTATCAGAATTTTAACAACTTCTTGTGGCAATTTTGACAAGTGTTAAGTCATTTTGACAATTGCATTTTCATACCCGAAGAACTTTAGAAATTTCACAAGTCTCAACTTTTACAACTGCTTATCAAGATTTTAACAACTTCTTATGGCAATGTTGACAAGCGTGTAAGTCATTTTAGCAATTGCATTTTCATACCTAAAGGACTTTAAAGATTTCACAAGTCCCAACTTTCACAACTGCTTATCAGAATTTTAACATCTTCTTGTGGCAATTTTGACAAGTGTATAACTCAGTTTGACAATTGCATTTTAATACCCAGAAGACTAAAATTTTTACAAGTCCTAACTTCCACAGCTGTTTATTATAATTTTAACAAATTCTTGTGGCAATTTTGACAACTGCATTTTTATACCCAAAGGACTTTAGAAATTTCACAAGTTCCAACTTTCCAAATTTGACAAGTACATAGTCCTTTTTTTATAAGTGATTATGCATACTTTGACAAGTGGATGAGTTATTTTGACAACTAGATTTTCGTCCATAAAGAAGTTTTGAAATTTCACATGTGCCAATTTTGATAAGAGCCTACGTTTGTTTTCACAAGTCGTAATACATATTTTCACAATTGCATGAGTTATTTTGACAAGCTGTTTTCCTCTCTGAAGGAGTTTAGAAATTTCATGTCCCACCTGTTACAACTACATATCAGAATTTTAATAACCGTTTGTGCCTATTTTGACAACTTCATGAGTGTACTTTCACAACTGAATATTATATCATATCCAAATATTAAGTTGTATGTGTAAGTGACTATTTTTACCTTTATGCATCTTGTTCTTACCAAACCACCAAAATATTGCATTTCATCTTTTCCACCATTTAAAACCCCCCATATGAAAGAAAAAAAATAGATTCTTTCTCAAAGTACTTGTCATCTTTTATGACAATTTGCAACATACACTTTATATTAATATTAACAACTACAACTGTACGTATTAACAACATTTTTTTTGTATCATATGAGCATTTTGTAAACAAACAAACTTTCATCACATTCAACCATTCCCACTTAAAATAGAGAAATCCCTCTATTACCATGCCTAAAAACATAGCAAAAATTTACTAACCCTACCCAAACACACACTTCGTATTAACAACTGCAACAATTATATTAACAACTATAAATGCAAGTATTCACAACACTTTTTTTTAATCTTATATCAGCATTTTTAAGCAAACAAGCATTCATCACATTGATCCATTCCTACTTAAAATAGAACAATCCCTCTTTTACTATGTTGAAAAACATAGCAGAAGTTTACTAACCCTATCCAAACTTACACTTCATATTAACAACTACTTTTTTTTATCTTATATCACTATTTTTAAGCAAACAAATATTCATCACATTTATCCATTCCTACTTAAAACAGAGAAATCTCCCTGTTACCATGCCAAAAAATAGAGCAAAAATGTATTGACCCCACCCAACCATAATGAAACCTGAACTTTAATGGTCAAGATGATATTTTTAGCAAAATCTTAGCAGTACTTATCTAGGATATAGTACATAGTCCACTAATGACTCCAAGCTCCAACCTTTGAATCTGAATACGGCAGACATACACACGGCAAAAAAAATAAAACGAAATCAACATTTAGCCTCTAAGACAGTAGATGAAAGCTGCAAACTCTCAGCTTTACCTAGAAACGACACTTACTTTCCTTCCATGTCAAACCTACAAAGTTGATCACACCACCGTAGCTTTCTCCGGTTTTTCCTTTCTTGTGAACCGAAATAAATGCGCGCCAAATCCTCTGCCTCTCCTTTCCATTTTTATTCATTAGGACAATAAAATAATTTCACATTCCTAATTAATCACATCTCAGTCTCTAGAGACTTTTTTAATATAAGAATTTGGATTGAGATTTTTTTATTGCTTTGAAACCTGTGAGTTATTTTCCCAATTTTGTATATGTATGTTCTAACTAAATCCAAAATGCAATATTCAGAAGTCACTCGTTGTCTCAAAAGGGAAAGAAGGAAAAGAATGATGACTCAGATGAGAAAGAATCCGAATACTGATGCTGCTCTGATTGTTATCTGAAAAGGAATTGAAGAATATACAGAGTCGTGATCTACAATGTACGCAACGGGAAGCAATTAACGACATTTGTACCTGACAGCACTATTGGAGAGATAACTTTCCATTGTAATATAGAAAGTAATAAATCCAACCGAATTCTGTCTTCACAAACATTGCCGCGCGTACTTAATAGATTCTCCCTTCTTCATTTTCCTCTCTTCATCCCCTTTCTCTGATCTGAATTTCTACCCCGTCCCGCCGTGACACGTTGATTCACATTAACGGGGACAAGCTCAGATCTCAGCCAACTAAAACGCTACAAAGCTCGCTTTTTCGATGGGATTAACGAGGGATGAAGAATCAAGCACCTATGTACCAGACAATAACAAGAAGCTTTCATTTCTAAGGTACAATTCTCCATTTGTCCAAATCATCCTCATTGGTCTGGTCTGTTTCTGCTGTCCTGGTATGTTCAATGCCCTCTCTGGAATGGGAGGTGGCGGTCAAGTCGACCCCACCGTCGCCAACAACTCTCTCACCGCCCTTTACACCGCCTTCGCTGTTTTCGGCATCCTCGGCGGCGCCATTTACAATATCCTCGGACCCCACATAACCCTCTTCGCAGGCTGTTCCACCTACGTCCTCTACTCTGGTTCCTTCCTCTACTATAACCATTACCACCACCAAGCCTTCGCCATAATCGTCGGTGGTCTTCTTGGTGTAGGTGCTGGTCTCCTGTGGGCTGCACAGGGTGCTATCATGACATCATATCCTCCGGCGAATAAAAAAGGGACTTATATTTCCATCTTCTGGAGTATATTCAACATGGGTGGTGTGATTGGTGGGTTAATTCCTTTTATTCTGAATTATCATCGTACTGAGGCTACTTCTGTTAATGATGGAACCTACATAGGCTTTATGTGTTTCATGTCACTTGGGGCCATTTTGTCATTGGCTATCTTGCCGCCTAGTAAGGTAGTTCGTGATGATGGGACAAAGTGTACACATATCCTGTATTCCAATGTGGGCGCTGAGGCTTTAGAGATTCTGAAGCTGTTCTTTAATTGGAAAATGCTTCTGATAGTTCCAGCTGCTTGGTGCAGCAACTTTTTTTATACTTACCAGTTCAATCATGTTAATGGGTCGCTGTTCAATTTGAGGACTAGAGGGCTGAACAATGTGTTCTATTGGGGAGCACAGATGGTGGGTTCAATTGGAATTGGGTACATAATGGATTACAGTTTTAAGAGCAGGAGGAAGAGAGGATTTGTCGGAATTTGTGTGGTCGCTGTTGTTGGGTCTTGTATATGGGGCGGTGGACTTGCTAATCAGCTGAGGTACACCTCAAGTGATTTTCGTGAGAAATTGGATTTCAAGGCCTCAGGCTCAGACTATGCTGGACCATTTCTCTTGTATTTTAGTTTTGGATTGCTGGATGCCATGTTTCAGAGCATGGTTTACTGGGTTATTGGAGCCCTTGCTGATGATTCTGAGATCCTTAGCAGGTGATTATTATCCTCTTTCTTCTGGTTGGAGAAATTCTTAGCCACACGTATAGATGTTTGTTCTTCACAGGGTAGTAACTTTTTGTCATATTCATAGTAATATATGATCTCTGTATGTGTACTTGCTTGGAAATCATCTATTGGTATTTGAATTTATGCAGGTACAGTGGATTCTATAAAGGAATACAGAGTGCAGGAGCAGCAGTAGCTTGGCAAGTTGACACTCATAAGGTTGCTCCCATGTCACAGTTGATTGTGAATTGGGTGCTCACTACAGTGAGCTACCCATTGCTTTTAATTTTGGTTATGTTGGCTGCGAAGGAGGACAATAGGGCTGAAGAGGAACCTGCCTAACCGCCTTATATATTCTTCGTCTGCTCACAATGACTTCTCCCTGCCTAATGGTTTCTTCCAGCAAGGGATAAAAAAACGAATTCCTGAGTTGAAATTTTAAAGGAATGTATGTTGTAGAACTCATTTTGAAGGAAACAAATTAAAGAACAAGAGTGGTAGTTGATGAAAAGGACAAAAGGCTGTAAATTGGACTTGGAGGAATGTAACCAGCAACCAACATTAAAGTCTCTTAAGAAATACAACTTTTTAACTTTTGTGCTCCCTTTGCTTTTACAAATTACCTTGTTGCTTTGTTCCTCATTTTTTAACCAAGTTCCAAATCAAGTCGTAGTCAATTTTTTAACCTTTTTGTTGCTAACATGTTATCAATAAATAACAATACAAAATTAAAAAGAAAAATTTAAAACTAAAATTGGTCTACCAAAACATATAAAATGGACCATTGGCGCCATCAACTTGGTTTTTCAACAAGGTAACTTCTATAAAAGCCTCAAATTTGGAGATTGAGGTCTCAAAACTCTCCGCTTAATTTAGATATCATTAATGAAGAGTAACCCTAATTTTATTATCTCATGTATTACATTGTTTTTGAGACAACTGACCTTTGTTATTTTGATCTGCCAATTACTTAACACGTCATTGGAGTCCAAATCATTCCCATTTCCTAGTCAGGCATGCGAATGTAATCATCACCTTCGTTTCGAACTCTAAATCCAGACGCGTACAGAAAACTTTCCATGAAAAGCACCATTATTGAATTTATAAACTAATCATTTGTTTTCGGGGGAAAAGTTGGATTATTTCCTTTTCTTTGGCCTTCTGATGCAGATTAACCCTCCAAATTCGTCAATATCAGGCTTCAATTCTTGTCTCCTAACTCGGCCGCTTCACGCTTCTTTTCTATCTTGGTTGTACAGTAGCTTGAAAACAAGAGCGCAAATTATGACATTGATTTACCCATCATCGATATTACCGGCAAATCCTCGGTCACTCAACTCTATATGAATGAATATTCCGATTCAATGTTACACGGATATATGACCACCATTTTTTTAATACAAAAATGATTTATAAATTGTGTCTCCATCGAAAGCAAAATAAGCTCGCCTCACCTCAAGATCAGTCATGCCCGCAATCTCCCAAACCACACACATTCTAAGCTTCTCATCATTGAGCGCCGCCGTCGTGATCGGCGTCGTCTTGGCGCTCAGCCTGTTTACCATGGTTGTGGCCGAACAAGAATCCTCACACATCCTGCGGCTGCCATCGGAAGCTGCAGACGAGAGGCAGAGCGTGTGCGGGGCAAAAACGACAGCGTTGTGGTGTCCGGTGAAGTGCTTCAGGACGAGTCCGGTGTGCGGGGTGGACGGCGTGACGTACTGGTGTGGTTGTGCGGAAGCGGAGTGCGCGGGAACGAAGGTGGCGAAGTTGGGGTTCTGTGAAGTGGGAAGTGGAGGTTCCACTCCTTTACCGCTTCAGGCGTTATTGTTGGTGCATATAGTGTGGCACATTGTGATCGGCGTCTCTGTATTTTTTGGCCTCTTTTGAATTTGGGTTCCTCGAGGAGGATGAATCATGAATCATGGGGATTAAATTAAATTAAATTAAATCACCATGAATATATATATACTAGGTAGACGTTGTACATATATCTAATTTTGTACGCTGCACGCATGCATGCAAAATTTAGCGCCACTATTAACATTTTAAAGGTGGTTGGTTGGTTAATTATATGTTAAAGTATTAATACCTCTTTATTCTTTATAGTTTACAATTATTTTAATTTTATTTCTTAAAATTTTAAATAAATGATTTTAGTCTCTATAATTTTTTTTGTTTTAAATTGTTAGTCTTTGTAGTTTTAAAAAACCTTGATGGTTTTAAGTTTGATGATGTGCATTAAGGCCATTAAAATTACTTAATGTGGGTGGAAGATTGGATAAAATGACTGGGTGATTTTGCTGATTAGGTAATGACATATGCACTTGAACACCTTGGGATTGCACCAGCACTGCCATATCCAGGAACACTTGATACAACTCCTGCAGATACTTCAAATCTTTCACCGTATCGTCCAGTATTCTTCCCCTACCTTGCTTTTGGTATTATGCTCACTTTTCTGTGAATCGCCTTGTTGCTGCTGCTGTGAGTGCTGAACTAAAATGGAAAATAACATAAATTTAACCAAAAATATACTTTAAACTAACTGAGCATGCAAATATTTGAAAACAAATCTAAAATAATCATTCAAGTGGTTATAAATATATCCACGAACATTTACAACAAATATGTATAATCATTTTTTATATCCTTTTGCATTCACGATATCAATCAAGGAAGATAGCTACAATAACAAATGCCGTTGCATATATAAGTTTTGCCCAACTGATGACTTCGAGTGTGTCTGGCGGTTTGGGATAGCGTTCGGGCAAAACAACAGTTAAACAGATTACATTGTTTGGGGGTGGGGCCCTCCCCAAAAAAACAAAACACAGTCTTCTTCTGCTTGCCGCCCTTGCATTATTCAAGAAAGGAAAAATACAAGCCCAAAGAAGGAAAGAAAGAAAGAAAGAAAAAACCACGAGAATTACCGATAGTCCACGCATGTAGGCAGAATATTATTTTTCTTTCCAGAATTTCTATCCCAGTGATTGAATTGTTAGAACATAATACTCTTCATAATCATGTATTAGTAAATAGATGACAGTAGCTAGTCCTTATCTGTATAGGGTTGTAATCTCAAGAGCTATATAATAGAGCTAAAGGCCCAATATAATTCATTCGGCCTATTCACACTAAAACCTTTCTTGGTATCAGAGCTGAAAGGCGCCAACAATGTCATCATCCTCCTTTGCTTCCTTGTCTGCTGCCTCTGGGTCATCTGCCACCTCTGCTCTATCGTCTTCTGTGGCTTCAAAAACCTATGAGCTATTTAATTCCTCTAGTCAAACAACAGCTATTAAGCTTGACCACACGAACTTCTTGGTATGGGAGTCAGTCGTTCTCCCTCTCATCGAAGGCAATCGCCTTCAATCGCATATCGTTGGCTCATGAGTCACTCCAGATCACTACATTCCTGGAGAAGCAGGAAATACTGTGATTCTGAACCCCGAATATGAGGACTGGTTCATAGTCGACCGAATGCTTGTCGGTAGGTTGCGAAATACAATGACTCAAGATATTGGAGGTCAGCTCTTGCACTGCAAAACAGCTCGCAAACTCTGGACAGGGACAGGAGATCTTACCAGTGCCTCTAATAAGGCTCGCGTCATGGTGTTCAAGTCCGAAATGTACCACACTCGTAAGAACAATATGAAGATGGAAGAATACTTAGCAAAGATGAAGAATGTGTTTGATCAGCTGGCCTTGCCTGGAGCACCGATCTCAACTGATGATCTCATTATGCATACTCTAAATGGTCTCGACGCCGACTACAATGCTATAGTCGTAAAACTCATAGATCAAGCTAATCTCTCATGGATCGATGCTCAAGCTGCTCTTTTGTCATTTGAAAGTCGTCTAGAGCAGCTAAATCAATTTTCCTCTTTGTCGATTCAACCATTGGCCAATGTTGCATATCGAGATGCTTCTGATCCACGATTCTCCAATTCCTCTCGTCGATTCACCGACTCCAACAGAGGTTTCTGGCATGGTGGACAGAACTTGCGTGGCCGGCGCTCGCGTAGGAGAAGAGGAGGCTACAATAGCAACATATCTTACGGCAACAACATCAACACAGGAAGTAAACTCTACTGTCATTTATGCGAGAAACTTGGACATGATGTGGCTCATTGTTACCATCGGTATGATCGAAATTTCAAGCCTCCAACTGATTCAGGAAATTACAATGCTCAAGGCTGGTATATGAATTCTCAGCCAACGAGTGACTCCTCCTGGTACATGGATAGTGGGGCAAACTATCATGTTACCCCCAGCACTGAACAACTTGATTACTCTAGTAGGTAAGTCATATTTATCTATCTATACAGGAGAAAAAGTAAAGATACAAGGCATAGGCACTAAACATTTTCCTAATTCTCAACTTTGTCTTAATGATGTGCTTATAGTACCGTCTGCTACTAAGAGTTTGCTTAGGGTCAACAAACTTGTTAAGGATAATTCAATTGAGATTCAATTTACTAATGATAAGTGTCTTGTGAAGGACAAAGTGACTGGACAAACATTGATGGCAGGGAAGTCAAGCCAAGGGATGTATCCTATGGAAAGTGATCAAGGAATTTCACAAGCCCAATCTCATGCAGCATCTGCCTCTTTTATTTCTTCCAGTAGAGATAATTTTCTTAAATGGCACTATAAGCTAGAACATCCAAATAATCGTGTTTTGAAACAAGTTTTGGTTAGTTGTAATGAAAAAGTTGAGTTTAATGAGAATTTTGTATGTGAAGCTTGTCAATTTGGGAAATCTAAGTTCTTGCCCTTTCCTTTGTCTAATTCTCATGCTAGTACTCCTCTAGAACTGATTCACACTGATGTTTGGGGGCCCTCTCCAATACAGTCAGTTGGTGGCCATCGTTATTATGTACATTTTATAGATGATTTTAGTCGATTCACTTGGCTTTTTCCCTTGCAACATAAAGGTGAAGTTGTACATGCCTTCAAAGTATTTAAACAGCAGGCTGAGAATTAACTCAACCCCAAGATTAAAATGATCCAATGTGATAATGATGTAGAATATAAACCTCTTGCTTCCCTAGCTCAAACCGAAGGCCTAAATATGAGGTCTGCTTACACTTCCTCCCAAAATGGAAGAGCTGAAAGAAAACACAGACATAGACATATTGTTGAGATGGGTCTAACCCTTCTAGCTCAAGCAAAAATACCTTTAACTTACTGGGTGGATGCTTTCCAAACTGCAGTGCACCTTATAAACAGACTTCCTACACCCATTTTAAGAGGTTCTTCTCCTATCTTACGTTTATTCAAGACAGCACCTAACTACAAGGAACTTCAACCATTTGGGTGTGCTTGCTATCCTTGTCTCAAACCTTATAATGAGCACAAGTTTCAATTTCATAGTAAAAAATGTGTGTATTTAAGACCAGCTCCTCAACATAAGGGATACAAATGTTTGAGTGCAACGGGAAGAATCTATATGTCTCGACATGTTGTGTTTGATGCTTGTAATTTTCCTTTTGTTACAGGTTTTCTCAATCGCAGGTCATTACCCATAAATGACAATGAATGCTTGATTCCTGTGTTTATTTAGAGCTCCAACATTGATACAAAAATGTCAAGTCGTGATGCTAATATTAATAGAAGAGAAATAAACAGCTCAGAAGACTATAGGACTGAAAACTCCAATATGGGTACAAGTGAATCCTTGCATTCTAGCCCAACTTCTAGCCCAAGTCCATCTCATAATCTGGCTGGTGAAGAAATAGAGTCCAGCTCAAATGAGCCCAATACCTCTCCAGTAAACAACACACATCAAATGGTGACAAGATCAAAGGCAGGTGTGTTTAAACCAAAATGCTCATTCATTGGACTTATGAAATCAGAAGACCTAGGGCCCGTTTGGTTCGATCACATTACACCCTGCAGTGCAATGCGATGTAATGGTAATGCAATGCAATATTAAATACAGGACTAGTGTTTGGTTTGATTTTTAAGTAAGGTGCAATGAGTTATTATTTTAACAATTATTTAAAATTAATATATTACACAAAGTTTATTTTACCCTTACTATAATTTTTGTAAAAAGAAAGTTAAGAGTCAGGTGGAGGAGGAGGAGGTAGTGGCGGCAGTGCTGGATGGTGGGTGGCTGCAGTGATGGAGGAGGTGGAGGTAGTGGCGGCGACGGTGGCAAAGGAGGAGGAGGAGGTAGTGGCGGTGGTGGAGGCAGAGGAGGAGGAAGAGGAGGTAGTGGCAGTAGTGGTAAGTGGCTGCGGAAGAGGAGGAGGTAGTGGCGACGGTGGCAGGTGGCGGCTGAGAAGGAGGAGGTAGTGGCAGCGGTGGGTGTCGGTGAGGGAGGAGGAGGAGGTAGTAGCGGTGGTGCTAGGTGGCGGTAGCGGCATAGGAGGAGGAGGTAGTGGCGATGGTTGCAGCGGCAGAGGAGGAGGAGGTAGTGGGGGCGGGAACGGAGAAGGAGGAGGTAGTCGCGGTGGCGGCAACGACATAAGAGGAGGAAGAGGTGGCTGAGGTGGTGGAGGAGGAGGTGGCGGCGGCGGTAGTGGTTTGGTGATGTGGCTAAGTGAAAATATATAAGTAAAATAAAGAGAAATAAAACTAAATGGTAAATTAGACTTTTCTAACTATACAATGGGATGGTAATAAGGATTCATAGTGGGGGAGGTATGAATGAGGATTACCAATTTTTTTGTAATCATCATTACCATGGTAAACCCTATTACCAGTTAAAGAGCAATCAAATACTCTTCTCATGGTAATGCAATCATGATTACAATTGCATGCATGCAATGGAGTTGAACCAAACGGACTCCTAGTAACACTAAAAGCAATTGCTGAACCTAGAAATATCAATGAAGCCCTCGCCTCTTCATATTGGAGAAATGTGATGTAGGAAGAATTTGCAGCACTCTTACGCAATGGTACCTAGGTTCTTGTACTGCCGAAACAAGCTCAAACCCTAGTTGATCACAAGTGGTTATTTAAAAACAAGTTCAAAGCATATGGCTCACTTCTCAAACCAAAAGCTCATCTCGTCGCCAAAGGATTCCAGCAATCACCAGGGCTCGATTCTAGCGAGACATTCAGCCCGGTTGTCAAACCAACGACAATCAGAATTGTTCTATCACTTGCAGCCACATTTAGATGGGAGGTAAGATAACTTGATGTTAATAATGCATTCTTGAATAGGTATCTTGAAGAAAATGTCTTTATGAACCAACCTGATGGTTTTCGAGATCCAAAAAGACCTCATTTTGTATGCAAATTGGTGAAAGCAATATATGGCTTGAAGTAAGCCCCTCGTGCTTGGTTTGAACGATTGAGACTGACCCTACTTCAATGGGGCTTTCAAAATGCTAGAAGTGATATCTCCTTATTCTATCTACGAGCTCAGGGCTTAACTGTGTTTATATTGGTTTATGTAGATGATATTTTGGTAACAAGAAATAGTTATACCTATATGCACAAATTTATTCAAAAATTGAATGCCCTCTTTTCTTTAAAAGACCTTGGTCATGTCTACTATTTTCTTGGTCTTGAGATATATCAGGATTCAATTGGTTTCTACCTCAACCAAGGGAAATACACCTTGGACTTGTTACGAAAGTTTAATATGCTAAATTGTGCACCTGTACCAACCCCTATGGTCGCTAATCGACAGTTCTAAGCTACTGAAGGAAAATTGATATATGATCCTTCCTTGTATCGACGAGCCATAGGGTCCTTACAATACCTCACAACAAAAAGACCGAATATTGCTTACTCAATGAATAAACTCAGTCAGTTTTTGTCTAGTCCCACTGATATTCATTTTCAAGGAGTTAAAAGGATCTTACGTTATCTCAAAGGGACCTATAATTATGGTCTTTACATCAAACCTTTCAACAATCTTACATTGACTGCATTTACAAATGCAGACTGGGCTGCTGACATAGATGATAGAAAATCAACTGCTGGTTGCTGTGTATATCTTGGAAACACTGATTTCATGGGCTTCAAGGAAACAAAAAGTTGTTTCCAAATCCAGTGCTGAATCATAATATCACTCATTATCAGATGGTGCAGCAGAACTTAAATGGTTGTATTCGTTGTTATTTGAACTTGGACTCAAATTAAGACAGCCTTCAATTATCTGGTGTGACAACATTAATGCAAAGGCACTTGCAGCCAATCATAGAAATTGATATACATTTTGCTCGTGATCTGGTGACATCCAGATTTATTGATGTTCGATTTATTCCTTCCTCATATCAGGTTGCAGATTGTCTCACCAAGGCCCTCACACACAACAAGGAGTAAACTCGGGTTGTCTATAACACCCTATTGTTTGAGGGGAAATGTTAGAACATAATACTCTTCATAATCATGTATTAGTAAATAGATGACAGTAGCTAGTCCTTATCTGTATACGTGTATATATCACAGCTGTAATATTGTAATATCATGTGGAATATTCGTTTAGGGTTGTAATCTCAAGAGCTATATAATAGAGCTAAAGGCCCAATATAATTCATTCGGCCTATTCACACTAAAACCTTTCTTGAATGATCAATGCTACAGTAACAAATAGCGGAAAAATTAAAATCAAGTCCGAAGAAAACCTCAGACTTCCCTCTCTTCAAAATTTTGATGATAACATACACGAGATCAAAGAAATGGAAACTATTAATCAAAGATTATTCCCTTTTTTTGGGCTTTGGAGAGAAAATCCTGGTTTGTCATGATAAAAGGGTACATCATCCTTTCCAGTACCCACTGTTGGGCTATCATATTTGCCCTTGCTAGGGGCATCATCCCCCTCTATCTGTCCAGCTATTGTAGGGGAGATTGTCCCCTCATGCTTATCATTAGAAACGTTAGCAACCAAACTTTTGTACATGGTAAGAGCCTGAGCCATCATGTGTGCAGGATTAGATGCAGAGCTAGGGAGTAGCATTGTTGTACCCTGAGGAAAAAATAACAGGCATCAAACAAACATTAAAATTAATAATTCGTGCAATGCTTGGACTTTCATGTAAACCAGCTTGTAGACTACCTCCTTGGCTATGTTACTAAAGGCATGAATATATTGCTCTGCGATCCTCAAACTTGCTGCCTGCAAACCAAATCTCAATATCAATTCCTTCAAAGGTTAATGAGAAGAATCTATTTGTTCAAGGATAGCACAAACTCAAGATTGATAAGCACTTCCATACCTATATACCATGTAGATATTTGTGTATTTGAATGATTCCATCCAAGAAAAACAAACATGAAAAAGGAGGACCCAGCACCTCTTGCAATGTTACCGTGATTGTGACATAGGGTTAACAAACACGAGTTTCAAAATTACATCACATTCACAATCACACATCTAGCTAGAACGCCAGATAATTAACAAAATGCACATCGAGCATTGCTGACCAACAAAAAATAGAAACCAAAAGACAAGAAATTGACCATAGGTGACACAAGGTGTAATATGTGCTATATCAGCAGATTAAAGAGCCTCACCTCTTGCCCTCCATTTTCTTTCAGGGCCTGCGACACAAGAGTTAGACCTTCAGCTGTTGCTCTTGCTCTAGCGAGGATGGCTTCAGCCTCACCTGGGAAGAATTTTTAACTCATGAAAGTTCTTAAATACTGAAAGAAAACGTCACTAAAATATATGAAACTCATCAGTTGTTTAGTTACTTCAAAAGACAATGATGGATCAAGGCAATTGAAGATAGCACGCCTAATTGCCAATCCATAGTTTAACATCGCCCTATCAAGTTGAAAACTGTACTAAAAATGAAAACCTATCCATCATTGTTTTGATATAAAATACTAGATGTGAAGTAAAAAAAATGTGTTAGCACATTCATATTTAGCTTAGCATCAAACTGTATTCGATATCATATATTTGATATTGTTTTCTCTTGGAATTGATCCATCAAAAAGTAACTAACCTAGGGCTCTATTAACTTGGTCCATCTTTGCAGCTTCTGATGCTAAAATCACCGCACTCTTCTTACCATCAGCTATATTTATGTTCGCCTGTCTTTCTCCTATATAGGTGATAGCAATTAAGGGCATAAGTGTCAGCATATACAAGAGCCACAAAGTTCAATGAAACAGCTATTAAAATTAATTCCGGAACAATATCGATGTAAATTATCATCCTTGAACTCTTGAGGAATTGAAAAGGCAAATTGCTTACCTTCTGACTCAAGAATTTGAGCTCTCTTTTTCCGTTCTGCTTCAGCTTGCATTTCCATAGCTACTCTAACACCACGAGGAGGAGATATATCCCCTGAAAACAGCAAAGGGAAATTCACAGAAATTTACAAGATATCAAGGAAACTGTTAAACAATTTATCCAGACTTACTTATTTCATATCGAAGACACTCCAGGCCCCAACTTTTTGCAGCGACATTAATAGCCTCCTGTAATAATGTTGTCACACAAGCAATTATTGTTTGTCTGTAGATCATAACTAAGTCAAGACATAATTTGAATTCCGGATATTACAACCTATCTTTTACTCATAAATAGCAAAATGCTATTAGAAGCAATATTCAATACACAAGTCAGAAGGGGAAGACAGTGCAATATTTTAGTACATGGCCAAATGCCAATAGATATAAAGCATAAAAATAAAAACAAGAAAAAATTAATGCACAATAAACCCAAGAAAATTTGAAAATTTAATACATCAGTTTGACATTAACATATAGCATATAAAATCATTAACTCAAAGCGTCACCTGATAATCGCCTATTTGATGCTAGTATTTAATGCCCAAATGCCAAAGTAAGAATTGATCCCAGAGGGAAAAATACATCCCCAACAGATCACAGAAGCAATACGTAAAATCTTTAATAGCAAGCATTGGAGGAGGCCTTTGAATTCAAACTCATGCAAGAAAGAGTACACCTCAAAATTCCCTATAGCAGATATGATGGATATGTGTTCTGTAATTCAGAGATAACAAAATGCAGAGGCATGAGAGCTGGGTTAAGAAAGTGGGGGATATTTGAATATTAGGATTCATTTGATACAACTGAAGTAAACAAACGACTTTACCCATGTCTTGACAAAGAATCAAAACTAATATCTGATCCTTCTTTTCAAAATATATCTATGTATGACTTAAAACGAGTGAAGTGGCATATAGGAACTAATTCATGAACTAAACTCACCACAATCTTTTCATTAAGCGTGTCCCTTTCCTCAAAGGTCTTGTCAAGAGTAATCTTACCAAGTTCACTTCGCATTGTCGTCTGAGCAAGCTGAATGATTGCATAAATGGGATTCTCAACACCATAAGAAGCCAGCTTAGGATCCACAATCTGTGCAAAGAAATGTATAAAAAGCGAAAAATCAAGCACCTCGTTAAACTCTAAAACTGTAGGTGAGAGAGAGAGACAAGAAGCTGATGAAGGAAAAGGCAGCGCGGACCTTCACATAGAGCACCCCATCAATTAAGATGTTGACATTATCTTTGGTGATAGCAGATTGGTCAGGAATATTAATGGCCTCTTCCTTGAGGGAATGCACGTAAGCGATCCGATCGACGAAGGGAATCAAAAAATGGATTCCTGACGGAAGAGTCTTCACGTACTTGCCAAATCGCTCAATGACAAAAGCCTTCTTCTCAGGCACAATCCGTATTCCCCAATTCAAAGGAGGAGTAATCTCATAACTTCTGAGATCAAATACCCCAATTTCATAATTTTGCACACAGCCACCGAATGAGAATGACGAAGAAATGGATATCAGCAATACATGTGCTTGTATTTGTATTTTTAATATTAAAAAAATGGAAATACCTCGGGGTAGAATCGCGAGTGTTGCGAAAACAGCGGATGGAGGAGAAGTGAGAGGGCAATCGAGAAGAAGAAGCGCCTGAGAGAGGATGATTGGAGAAGAGAAGGGCAGATTGCTTGGGAAGCAGAGGAGACGAAGTAGATGCTATCGAACGGCAATTGCTGTAGTTGAAGGCTGCCGTCGACTGACTCAATTGACTTAGCAAACGCAAGGCGTTGTTCATGGAATTGGGTTTCCAGATGCTCTTCATTTTGCCTGCTTGGGATTTCTCAGCAACCTCTTCGCTTGCTGATCTTCAAGCTTCTGTTTTCGTTGTTTCGAAGATTTGCAAAAGCCCTTTCAAAACCCCTCCGTCCCAATCTTCACTGTTTTGCCGCAATTCTTTTTTTTTTTTTTTTTGGTTGGGTGAGGGCCTGTTAAGGAACCCGTGGAAAAACACTCAACTTGAGACAACTACCATTTATTTTGTAAGTCAGACTTCTACTATTAATCTAAACAAGTATTAAAAAGGCTGAACTCTCTAAGTGCCAAGCATAACATTTCTTTATAAATATTTTATGAACATAATATTCTTTTTTAATAAATAATATATGACATCTAATATTACTGAATAATTTAAAGAAGATAGATTTTCTGGACACCACATTTTGCATAATATCATACAATAAATTATGATTAATGAGCTTATAATTCAATCCTTTTAAATTATAAAATCATTTACGGTTATATTTATCAATAGAATAGGTTAGTAATAGCATCTAATTTGTTCGATTGATAAGTAAACCTTCTTTTGAAAATAAGAACTAATGGATCTTGATTTTCTTTGATTTCACCTCATCCCGAATCCACACAATTTGTTACTCTACCGTTATGCCCTCTTTGTCTCTATCTCTCTCAATTCAAATTAATGATTCGAAAATTAAAATGATGCAAAATTGAGAAAAGCAAGAATCACTCTTTCACAATGTAAAAAGAGTCGGATGAAACAACAGGAATTCATTGGAATGATTAATTTAAACAGATTAATATAATATTTAGTTTTCTAGCTTGTACATTTCAGTTCCTACAGTTTCAAATTATAACTTTTAATGTCTCAAGCTTAACAGATTAATTATAATGAAAGTAAAATATAAAAAACCAAACATTGCATTAACTCAATTAGTGTTTTGATCCACTCCTTAATTGACATCGTTTTCACTGCCTTTTAGATACAGACGGACTAGGTTGGACCTCAAAGCAGCCCCGGAAGGTACTTATTTGACTAATATGCTTCCCTTGGCCTACTAACGAAGATTATGAAACACAATGTAGCGAATTGTCAGCACCCATTTTATTAAACTATAAATAGAAAAATCACAAAAACAAGAAACACACAGAAGCTAGCACCCCATCAATTGATGTTTTCCTCTCTACGGGCGTGCGCTTTCAGAACTCACAAGCCTAATCATTTGTTGCATCTCAAATCCCACATAAGTTTTAAACATTCGATATAAGGAAGATACTCTTTTCAGAAGAAATTAATCGGTCGAACTACTCTTCAGGGTTTGAATTATTCAAATCAAATTATATTGGTTGAACTGCATTTTTTAAAAGAAATTTTACCAAACTAATATCATGATAAATTATCAAACATAACTATAGTAACCGGATCATGCAATAGAGAGGAGGAATTTTACTGCACGCAATCGCTTTGTTCTACGAAAGAAGCTGCAACCTGCATGCAGCAGCTGTGACCATATAACGCCAGGCTAAACAATATGGGGTAAAAACCAAAAAAATCTTGAAACTTAAAAATTTCAGAGAATACAAAAGATAACAACAAACTGAAATAAGATCCTCCGAGCACAAAATTTTAGATCGAAATTCAGCAATTGTCCCCAAATACTCTACTAAACAACAAACACTCAAAGCAGGAGAGACCTTCTACTCGTCAACAAGGATTGTCCCCTTCTCGCTAACGTAAATGCCATCCAGAAACTTCCGAATATCCTTATTCTTGACATGACATTTCTGTTTCAAACAAATAATAGTTAGAATCAACCAGCGCATAATAGATGTACTCTTTACAAAGAAGAGATTTTAAGAAAGAGCTTGACCTGATTGATGAGAGCGGCAGATCGAGAAACCAATTCAATATCGTTTCCATCCAATACTAACTCGTCCTTAACCTTGTCAGATCGGATAATTGAAACTCCCTCCAGCATATCCACTTTCCTCACCTACAACAGGCGTAAAGAACACAACACTAAATCCAATAAGGTTATCTAGTAATACACGAGCAGAAGCTACACAACGTTTCTACCCACAATAGTAGGGAAAATTATGATGAATAATGGAGCGAAAAAGACTCTGTTAAGATGACTAAAGAATTAGATAAATTATATGATAAAAGAGGGTCATAAAAATCCAATAATACAATACAGAGTGAAGAACAACAACAATGAGGAACAATCTAAAGCCAATAATGGATTTGAAATGTTCAAGCAATAATTAATCGATCATGTTGACCACAGTATATTGCATAGGCTAAAATCACATTCGCTGATGGATACTTTTCTATGCTATAACACTTATGATTACATATTTAATTCGTTGTCTAATTAGAGACAAGAACAACATTAGCCAAACTACAGCAGGTGCAAAAGAGGGAAGTGAGGAGTACCTTTTTTTCACCAAGAAAGTTTCTGATTTCAATGGACTTGTTGTTGTTGGTAATACTGGCGTTGATAGGAAAATGGGCATAGACAAACCGCATCTTATAGCGGTAACCCTTTGTGACGCCGGTAATGAGATTCTCTACATGAGAGAGGGCCGTGCGAATGGCAGCAGAGGTCTTCCTGGATCCAAACCAGGCATCGACCTTAAGCTTTCTCTTGCCATCCTCGTCGGTGATAAGTTGAAAATCGAGATTCAAGTGCTTGAAATCACGGACAAGCTTGCCACGAGGTCCCTCTACCTCGATGATCTTAGCCTTGACTTTGACGGACACCCCCTCTGGGATGTCCATCGTTTCGCTGGAGAGGATTGTTTTCATCTTCGGCGCTGGCGCTGTTTCTTCCTGCCTTCAACCTCTTGCTCTCTCACTAAAAACCCTAATGCTGAATATACCATATAAAAGGCATTAGGGTTATTGGGTGAGAGCCGCAGTACTGGGCTCGCGAGAAGCTTTAGGACATCGGCCCGTTAAGGTTTGAATCTATTATTATTTGCCAATAGAATCAATATTATTTAAGGAAAATTCTTTAAAAATAATTTTAAAAATATTAAAAAGAAAAAAAGGTATTTTAAATATTTATAATATTAAAAAAGTGTTAGGACCTGATTCATCATCTTTAAAATTAAAAGAAAATGACAGAATTGTCCCTCTTAGTTTAAAATTAAGAACATAGAGGAAAGCACAATTTTACAAGTTCTGATAAAGGTTTACCCAAGTTTAGATAAGGTTTTCATAATTTCTTATAAAAATTTCAAAAGTTGCAAGTTAAAATTCACAAGATCTAATAAGAATTTCACAAGTTATGATAAGATTTTCATAAGGTCTCAAAATAATTTCACAACTTCCTTAAAGAATTTCACAAGTTGCAAATTTTGATTTACAATATCTTATAAGGGTTTCACAAGTTGTTAAAAGAATTTCACAACTTCATTAAAAAATTTTACAAGTTGCAAATCAAAATTCACAATATCTGATAAGAATCTCACAAGTTCTAATAAAAGTCTCATAAGTTCGGATAAGGTTTTCATAATTAATTTTGTCACAATAAAAATTAAACTCTAAGGGAAAATTCTGTCATTTTTTTAATTTGGAAAAAGACAAATTAAGCCCTAACACCTCTTTAACATTATGAATATTCGAAACACATTTTTGTCTGTTGACATTTTTAAAGTTCTTTTTAAGATATTTTTCTTATTATTTATCTACTAATATTACTTATTTTTAACTTGCCTAATTTTTTAACTTACAGTTGGAAAAAAACAAATTTTACATAGATAGCTATCTAATCTCTAATTTTTCTATTTGGGGTCATTATAACTTACCATATATTTTTAAAATTTTAAATAAAAAGGCCTAAAAATCATTTCCATTGTGGTTTGATGACTGATCTGGCAACGTTCATAATCTAAAGTTTTCTTGAGCCAGGAGTTCATTATCTAAAGTTGTTTAAACATGTTGAGTCCCCCATATTTAAACCTCATATTGATCTTATCTTATGTATCTACTCAAAGATGCAAAACCGCGTCGTTTTTAGGTAAGGAAGGGATAATGGATGGAAAAACCATAGAGAGAAGCCGAACGCGCCAAGCCAAACAAGGCAAAGATGCAGATTGAGGACACAAGTGGAAAAGGGCACCCTGCCTTTGCCTACCCCAAACAACATTATTTTCAACTTATAATTGAGATGGGATACCCTCTTCACATTGTCTTGTTTGAATAAAAATTGAATTGGGCCTGGTGAGCTCTTTACAATAAAGAAAAAGGGTGCGACAATAGGAAAAAATGACATATCAACTCTCTAAAACAGTGAAGATGATATGGTTAATAATAGTTGGTATAAGGGGTGGCTCATAATTATAAGATTGTGAGTTCATATTTCACTAATATGAATATTTTATTGGTAGACAATCTATAAGTACTTTTGTAAATACTTTTTGAGATTGGAGACATGTTTTGACCTTTATAAACTTTGGAACCCAACATATCTAAGTACTCTTTGAGATAAGAAGCATGTATTGGCCCTGGTGAGCCCCAAAACTCAACTTATCTAAGTATTTTTTGAGATTGGAGGCATACAGCCTTAGTAACTCTCGAAACCTAATTTATCTAAATTTATTTTTTAATACCGAAAAGAAAAGGAGAGATGATGTGAACGATGTTTAGTAGGATAAGAGTGCAAACGTGGCGGGTTGGTGCTGAATATCAAAGAATGTTTTTGCTATATAAATACATCATTTAATTGAGCTTTCTAAGAAAATGCTGCATTTATATTTCTTTTATTAAAAATATGGGTAAAAAATTATTGGGAAAACATCTAAAATTGTTTGAATTGAACCTCGAACTAGTTAGAAACAAAAAGAATGGAGGGAACGAAAAAAGTCAAGAAAATCAGGAGGATGAATGAAAGTGAGATGGAGTTGTGAGCACATGAAAGCGAGAGCGACAAATAAAGCTTCATGGTGGTCATCTCTGGGACGGCCACTGGCCTCTTAGTTATTATACTTTCGGTTAACACGATAACATATACGTGGTTGAATTAACTTTTAAAAAATAACTTTTACGATTTAAGATTTAAAAGATAAGTATCTAAAATAAGTTTTATCTCGATTTAAAAAAAATATCTTCTGAAATCATGATTTTAGAAATTCCCAAACACTCACTTTATATCCCACTTTTTATTCCTCCTTATCTTTTAATTGATTCAGGTACATGTATTCCATGATTTAATTTGCACTGTGTTTAAAATGAGTTATAATATTCAAAATTTTGTAAAAGAATATGAATATCAATTGTTGATGGGTCAAAAGAATCCAAAACCCATAACTTGAGTCCGCAAGGATCACCGCGCATCACTCTCCTGACAATTGGTTTCCAGGATCAGATCCTGCTTGTGTGGAATCTGTGTGCACGACCTGTAAGCCACACAACACAAAGCGTCACACATCTCACAAATTTACACCAACAGAAACAGTCCACATCAATAACAGATCCACCTCTGAGTTTCGTTCCACTGTTTCTCCATTTTCAACTGTGATAACATTCAATTTTGCATGCCTTACAACCATGTTTTGATTTTTTTTTTTTTTAATAATGGAATTATCGTGGTATAAAAAAGTTTGGCAGGTATTGAAAAAACATGGAAGCATTCACCGTGGTTGGACTTGAGAGAGGAATCAAATTTGTTCACACGAGAGAGTAGCTGGAATGGAATATAGGCAGAGAAAGAAGATAAGACCTAACTCTAACAACGCAAGACCATACCACCTTGATGACACCAAATTCTACAGTCTGGTTTGACACCTCGTGAGAAAACAGAATCTTCCATGCGTTTGGATTTCAATTCCCAGAAAGTCATTTCGCTAACGCAACAAACCAAAATCTTGCATAAAATTAAAGGTCATTGATTAATGTACTTAGATGTTGTAACTCTTTGGAGCTTCACCAATTATACTAAAAAATCACAATACTATAAAATAGAATTTTTATATATAATTTAATAATATAATAAATTAAAACTATTATATCTGATAATAGCTAATAAATAAAACAATAATAAAATAAATATCAGAATTTAATTTCACTCTAAATAATTTATAAGTGAAATATTATAAGAGAGGAGGATATACAAAATGCATTATAGAAAGAAGTAGATAATTGATGGATGATTTTCAAAGGGAGGAGGGAGGGGGCTCTTTTTATAGCATAAAAGCCCCCCACCACAATGAAATCCTACCGATGTGGGACTTCCAATTTTTCCATAGCCAATAAATCTCCGCCTTGAAAAAATTCTCACATTCTTAATTCTCCTAATTGCAAATGACTTCAACTCAATATTCAATATTCAACAATGTTGATTAGATACAAACAATGTTAAAATTTGGCATAAGTCACCACTTTTGTCAGCATATCAGCATGATTTTCACTTGTTCATATCTTATGTATCATGACTCCACCTTCTTCTAAAATTTCTCGTATGAAGTGATATTGAACATCAATATGCTTTGTCCTTGCATGGTAAACTTGGTTATTTACTAATTGAATAACACTTTGGCTATCATAAAATACTATAATGCTTTCTTAACCAATAACAAGTTCTCCAAGCAATCCTTGAAGCCAAGTTGCCTTATTCACAGCCTCTGTAATTGCCATGTACTCTGTCTGCCTTTATGGTAAGCCAATCAATTGTTGACTGCAAAATCAACTTCCAACTAATTGGTGCTTTTGTAAGAGTAAACACAACTAATAATTGATCTTCGTTTGTCCAAATCACCCTCAAAATATGAGTCACAATACCCAACTAAAGATCGATTATCTTCCTGCTTGAAGACCAATCCAACATCCATAGTATTACATATATATCGTAGAATACATTTCACAGCTTGTCAAAGCTCCCTTCCTAGATCATGCATATACCTATTTACAACTTCAACAGCCTGTGAAATGTCAGGTCTTATACAAATTATTGCATATATCAAGCTACCAACAACATTTGTGTATGGTACCCTTGACATATACTCTCGTTCATCTTCATCCTTTGGCGACATATTAGCATTAAGCTTAAAATGAGGGGCAAGTGGAATGCTAACCAGCTTCTTTCTCTCATTCATACCAAATCGATCTAGCACCTTCTTCAAATTTAAGATAAAAAGAGTTTCTTTGATTGTCTAACTCTTTTTATCTCCATGTCGATAATTTTATTTGCCTCTCCTAAGTCCTTTATCTCAAATTCTTCTTTTAGTTGAACCTTCAACTTCTCAATTTCTGAATGATTTTTTAAAGCTATCAACATAATATCAACATATAAAAGAAGATATATAAATGATCTATCTTCAAGTTTCCGCAAATAGACACAATGATCATATTTGCTTCTTTTGTACTTATGTCACAATATAAACTTGTCGAATTGTTTATATCATTGTCTCGAAGATTGTTTCAATTTGTATAACGATTTTTCAAGTTTACACATCATATTCTCCTTTCTAGCAACTTTGAATCCTTCTAGCTGAGTCATGTAGATTTCTTTCTCCAAGTCTCCATTTAAAAATGTAGTTTTGACATCCATCTAAACTAGTTTCAAATCTAATTGTGCTACCAAGCCAACAAAATTCTAATGGAGGAATGTTTCACAACTGGAGAAAAAACCTCATTATAATAAATTCTCTCCTTCTAAGCATAGCCTTTAGCTACCAATCTTTCTTTGTAGCGCACATCACCTTGGTTATGAAATCCTTCTTTCTTTGCATACACCAATTTACAACCAATTGTCTTCTTATTCTTCGGGAGTTTTGCCAATTTCCATTTACCATTCTGATGAAAGGACTGCATTTCTTGATTCATGGAATTCTTCCACTTATCATTTTCTGAGCTTTAGATAGCCCATTTATAAATTGAAGAAATATCATCAGCTACAATTGAGATTGCACAAGCTACCATGTCCTTAAAACGAGTAGGATTTCTTATTCTTCGTTTTGGCTTGTTGGTTTCTATTGATTCACGTTGCTATTGAGGTTTATAAGTTAAAACCTCCCTTTCAACTGGCTCTTCTTCTTTCGCAAGAAAGTTTTCTTTTGTTTCCCCATCTGTTCCTTATACTGAAAAAATCATCTTTCCTTCAAACTTCACCTGCTTTGAAACATCATCACTTTGTTTGGTATCTTCAGTTGCTACCTTTCTCACCATGGTAAATTCATCAAAGGCAACATCCCTGTTGAATACAATCTTCTTTGTCTCTGAACACCATAAACGATATCATTTAACTCCAGAAGTGATATCCTTTGACACCATAATCTTCTTTATCTCTCTTTGCTATCGGGTCCAATTTTAACTCTTTCACATGATAGTATACAGTTGAGCCAAAAACATGCAAAGAATCATAATCTGTAACAGGTTTTCTATACCATTGTTCCAATAGTGTCTTATCATCAATAGCAGCAAATGGTAAACAATTAATGAGGTGACTCACATATGTTATTGCCTCAGCCCAAATTTTTTTTGCCTAAGCCAGCATTGGACAACATACATCAAACATTCTCCAGCAAAGTTCGGTTCATGCATTTTGTCACTACATTCTGTTGTGATGTATTTTTTTATGGTGAAGTATTTAACAATGCCAACATCCTAACAAATGTTCTAGAAATGATCATTCATGTATTCTCCTCTATTATCTGTACGAAGATATTTGATTCTCCTGTCTGTTTGTGTTTCTATCATCACCTTCCATTTGAGAAAAATTCCTAACACTTCATCCTTAGTCTTCATTATATACACCCAAACTCTTCAGGAGAAATCATCAACAAATGTTACAAAATAATGTTTTCCCCCCAATAACTGTGCTTTGGAAGGGCCTCAAACATCAAAAGGAATATAATCCAAAATACCTTTTGTATTATGGATAATTGTTTCAAATTTAACCCTTGTTTACTTCCCCTTCACACAATGTTTACAAAAATCCAAACTGCAATGCTTTAGTCCTTTTAACAATCATTGATCTAATAGAGTTTTCAAGGATTTTCCTCCAATATGTTCCAAGCACATGTGCCACAATCTAGTCGCTTCTACCTCCTTCACATCACTGGATGTCACTGCTGCTATTCCAATAATTGTACTATATTGATAGTGGTACGTGTTATTGTTCTTCTTAATACCCTTCATTACCACTAATGCACAGGAAAGTAACTTCATTACTCCACTTTCTGCAGTGATTTTGAACCCCTTTGAATCTAGAGTTCCCACAGAAATGAGATTTTTCTTCAAATCCAGTACATATCGAACATCTGTCAATGTTTTGATCAATCCATCATGGTTCCTTAACCTAATTGAACCAATGCCATATGCAGTAAGTGGAGTGTTATATGCTGTATGGACAACTCAATGTCCTTCTTCTTGGAAATCAGCGAACCGGTCTTAATTGGGACACATATGATGGCCGCAAGCTGAGTCTAACAACCATATGCCTGACGATTTTGACGACGTCATTGTAGATAATGAAAAATATGAATTTTCATCATCACAGTCAGCTATATTTGAATCCATAGCAGGCTTCCCATTGTTGTGTTTAGCTTTGTTCTTCAATTTTGGGCAATCATTCTCCCAACGACCTTTTTCTCGACAAAAAGCACATTCATCCTTACTAGGTTTGGACTTTGATTTGGATATCCATTTCCTTAATCTTGACTGATTTTCAGCATGTCATCTTATGACTAGTGCCTTTGCTTCTTCTCTTCTTTGTTTCTCTCTCTTTCTTTGTTCATACCTGTATAGCGTAGAACAAACTTCTTTGAGAAATACTTCTTCTTTGCCATGAAGTAGAGTAGTCTCCAAGTGTTGTACTCATCAGAAAGTGATCCCAACAACATCAATGCCAGATCTTCATCTTCAAAGGTCACGTCCAAATTCTGTAAATCTATTACCAACTTATTGAAGCTGAACTTATTAAAGCTGGTAATATGATCATTCATTGTGGTACCAGGAACATAGGTGAAGCGAAACAGTCTTTTTTTCATATGAAGTTTATTTTGACTATTTTTGTTCAAGAATTTATTCTTCAATACCTTTCATAATCTACATGCAGAAGTTTCCTTTGTGTATAGGTACTTTTGTTATCTTGAAAGGTACGATCGAATGGTACCATAAGCAACACGATTGATGATCTTCAAATCTTCTTCCCCCATTCTATCTGGTTTCCTTTCTTCAAGAGTAAAGTCTAGTCCTTGTTAAAAAGGACATCACGAACCTCGCTCTGCCACATCCCGAAATGTCCCGAGTCGTCAAAAATTTCAACTGCAAACTTCGAATTGGACACAATTCTCATCAAAAGTGAAGATGCCAACGACGAATTATTGTTGACGTTTGATGTGGATTCTTCAATCTTTTTGTCGGTCATTTTTGCTCAAGATATTATTTAATAGCTGCAAATGCAAAACCCTAAAGTTATTTTTTTATGATGTGTAAGTTTAGATTATACTGCAACCACAGAGCATATTCAGATAAAACATTGACTCTAATACCAATTGCGTAACCAATTATACTAAAAAAATCGCAATACTAGGAAACATAATTTTTAGACGTAATTTAATAATATAATAAATTATAACTACTATATCTAATAAAAACTAATAAATAAGATAATAATAATAAAAATATCAGAATTTAATTTTATTTTAAATATAACTTACAAGTGAAAGACTATAAGAGAAAAAAAGATATAACATACTTTATTAAAGAAAATAGATGGAAAATAGATAATTGTGGAATGATTTTTAAAGAAGACCCCTACCAGAATGGAACGTGGGACTTCTAATTTTTCCACAGCCGACAGTACCCATGATGGCAACGTCTCCTTTCGTACAGAACAGGAGGAGGACCAGGTCGAGGTGCGCGATTCCCATCTTTTATAACTTTCGTCCTCGCCATACCCATTGTCCAATGCTCTTTCTTTTTTTCTTTTTAATTATATAGATTTTCAAATTCAGATCCTCTTCCCACTGACTTTGGCCTTTCAAATTTAATTCTATGATGTTTAAGCCAGGGTCCCTTTTTTTTAACCAATCCTGCTCGTGAAATAAATATCACTCCCAAATAATTCCAAGTCGCAAACAACTTTTCTATCCGCGCGCTGTAACGACTAACGACAAGATCAAGCATGCATCAACTGTCTTAATAAAAATATTTCCATAAACAGAAGGGTCGTTAACTTGCCTGGTGCGAGTTGTTATTATGTGAATATGTATATACAGTATGGAGCGGTGCAATGGCGTATATTTTGGGTACATAATTAATATGACCACGACGCTAGACCACATTCGAAAGATATTTATAGGACGAACAAGATGGCATGGGAAAAAACGAGAAAACAGACAACATCAAAGGACAAAAGTTAGTTACGACGATTTTTTGTGTCTCCCTCTCTCTGGATTTAGAGCCAGATCCGATGAGGTGGTAACGATAGTGGCGCTTCTGGTTTCAAGTCTTAATATATCTCTTCATGCATCACCTTTCTTACCGGACGCTTCGTTTAATTAATAATTATTCGTTCAGTGTCGTAGTGCGCATTGTAGCTTGAGAAATTCCTCGAATTTGCTTCCCGCTTCGTCTCAACCAGTACCTACCTTGAAAAACAACCGTCCTTTTCTTCCAGATGCTTAAGAGATAAGGAATAATTTTTTATAGGTACTCTTTTGTTTTCTTTTGGTTGTTCGCTTTCTTTCTCTCTCTCTCTCTCGAGTTGGTCGGTATGTGAGAAATTAGGCGCATATATAGATAAACATTTATTGGTGAGACTTGGCGTATGATAAGGCTGGGAAGGAGAAGTAAGAAGAAGAACATGGGAAAGGTTTCAAGGATTGGCAGTTATGCAATTGCTTCTTCAATCAAGGAAAACCAACGACAACCTTGTATTACCTGCACAACCTTCAACATTCTAGCTCCCATATACAAGCGTCTCAGTCATGAGGTTCTTTAATTTCCTCCTCCTACTACGTTGATGAATTCTTCAATCATCAAATATTTTAATGATTTTTTGTTTTGTTTTGTTTCTGGCTTGGTGAGGAAAGCAGGACCAGAGTTGCCGCGAGAGCGACAACAGAGCGGACTGGTTGACCAGGAATCATAGAATATTGGATTGGCTGTTGTGTGAGAGATCTTCAATTATATGTCTTCAGGTTTGCAAGTTCTTCATTGATTGATTGGATTGAATCTTGTTGGATTAATTCTTCATTGGGTTTATGGTAAAAGTGTATTTGATTATGTTGGCCTGTCGCAGGAGTTTTGGGTTGGAAACCTGGAGCTCGTGAATTTGTACGAGAATAGACTCGGTGATGCTGGTTATATTAATTTCAAGCTTGGACGGACCAATAACCGCGGAGATGGTTAGCATTTTGTCCCTTAATTTCAAAAAAGCATTTTGGATTTTCAGATTTTAGTGTTTGTCCCGGGGTTTCTCTCTGTAAACGAACAAGGCTAGATTGGCAATATAACATTTGAAAATTTTGTTACTCGATAACAACAGCGTATGAGTGACTTGTAATTTCTTCCGTGGGATATTGACGTAAAGTGATTATTTGATGTTCCTTTTGGAATCTGCAGGTCTTTTGATGTCAGTTCAAAAAGAGTACTTCACTGTTATTAATTACAAGGAGTTGCTTTTCAATGATTGTGCTGATCGTGTAGCTCAGTTGTTACATGTGAAATTGGCTTTTCCAATTTCGCAATGCAGTAACAGTGATATTGGGCAGGAACTTCTTATTGTGAACACACACTTGCTATTTCCTCATGATTCAAGTCTCTGCCTAGTTCGACTGCGTCAGGTGTCTCAGCAGTATTCTTTTTCATAAGTATGCATGGCAAATCACTTGGAGAAAGAAACATTAAATTAAATCACACTTTTCTGCAGGTCTACAAGATACTTCAATATGTGGAATCTTACCAGAGAGAGCACCAACTTAAGCCCATGCCAATCATTCTATGCGGGTAAATTTCCAAATGTAGTGCCCCTTCTTTTATTCCTTGAATGGAAGGAAACACTTGAATCATTGTCAGTATTTAATGTTCGCCATTTTGATTTCTAGAGACTGGAATGGAAGTAAACGTGGGCATGTTTACCAGTTCCTGAGATCACAAGGATTCGTATCATCATATGATACGGCACATCAGTACACTGATGCAGATGCCCACAAGGTGCGCCCCCCTAACATTGCTCTCAGAATTGTTGTGTTGGAGATTATATGCTTCTCCACTTATACATATTTAAAAATCTTTTGTTGAAGCAGTGGGTTAGCCACCGAAACCATCGAGGCAATATATGTGCTGTTGATTTTATTTGGCTTCTAAATCCTGATAGATATCGCAAACTTTTGAAAGCAAGTTGGAGTGAAGCTGTATTTGGCATGTTGAAGGTAATCAGAAAGCCTTCAGACCTGCTCTCTGTTTCTCAATCATTTATTTGTTTTCATATTGCGACAGAAATATAAGTAGAGTGACCAAGGAACATGAACGTGGGTAATATGTTATACTCCCTCCAGTCTTTAATATAAAACATATTTGAGAAGTTGATCTTAGTGCTAATTAACCTATTTTTTAATCTTTTCTTAATTTACTCTTATTGATGCTTTCTCAATAATAACCAAGAAGGAAAAGAAATGAGGGAATTAAGGAAGATGACTAAGGTATTTTAGAAAATACATGTCATTAACTAACTTAACTAATTTTCTTAATCTAATCAAATATATCTTATATTAAGGACAGGAGGAGGGAGTATCATCTAAGCACAAAACTAGGTGTATATCATCAATCTTAGTGATTGTAGGACAGAGTTCTGTGGCTGATTTCAAATTTATATTTTCAGTATCTATTGCTGAAGACTGCTCTGACAGAGACTGGGGCGTTTGCCTTTTTAAAGGCTGATAAAGAATATAGTATCACCTATTCCAGTTTTTGTGAAGCACTTCATCAGGTATGATACAGTATGAACTAAAGGACAGGGTTCTTAAATTTCAGATAACGTGTATGTTTATGTATTTGAGAACGAGAGACCTATTGGGGGCATGTCTTAGAATCGCTCATGTGGATAAAAGTTTTCTTCATTCTCTGCAGCTTAATTTATTTGGTCATGGCCATGGGCTGAGCGATGAAGAGACAAAGGACTTGTGGTCCCAAGCAGATGTAGATGGAGATGGTGCTCTCGACTATGAAGAATTTCTGGTAAGGCAGTTAGTTACCTGAAAATTAACCCTCAGCATAAAGTATTTGGAATACTTTTCTGTATAAAAGCAAAAATGTATCCAGACTTAAGTGACCTCTATCATATGGGAACCACTGTTTCAATTCTTCAGAACAAGGTTTGTGTGGTTATTTAATCTGCATGATCACAATGTTATGGGATTTGTAGGAGCAACTGTGGAAGCCAGTGTCAGAAGAAGGAAACGAATACAGGAATGAAGAGCACAAGGATGTCTCGGATGGCCAAAGGGAGCAAACCATTGGTTTCACTGTGAAAAATGCAGTTCTATTCCCTCATGAGGTGGAGAAAGGCAGGTGGCCAGAAGACTACTCGCTTTCAGATCATGCTCGGCTCACCGTGGTTTTCTCTCCTATAAGAATGCCGTGTTCACAGTTGACATCCTGACAAATGCTAGCTAGAGTCACTCCAGATTTAGTTCAAGGCATTTGGCATTGGGAATAAGACGACATAACATTACAAGTGAATGGGTGAAGAGATGGAAGGAGAATAGAAGCCATGGAACACTCTTGATAAGGTGACAGCAACAGAAAACTCAAGGATGAAATTTGAAGCTGTACTCTTAAGTGAAATACAAAAAGACAATTGAAATGGCCAAATTCATCAGCCATCACCCAGCTTGTTTGTTTTCCCCCTTCATCACTTTTGTACACGCCTATCCTTCACTGATTGAAGGGAATAGAAGGAAAACAAAGGAAAGTGATTTGTACAGTAGTTGCATAGGTCTTAAGCGTCAAATAGTTCGTGGCTTTGATTAGATAGGCAACTTGTAACAGATTTTGATATGAAACGACACATCAAAAGGAACAAAGCAAAATGTGCTTCTTTACAGCTTCTCTTTAATATCCAAATAACTAACTCCAACATTCCGTTTGGCCGTTATCTCAGTCCTTGATTATATGTGTTGCAGACTTACAGTGCACTTTCTTGTTTGATCCAATTGAAACTTCCATGTGGCCGTGAGCTTATGGTTATCAGCAGTTCCTAACAAATGAATTGAACCTAGAAATGCTCCTTCCGCCATGAAATTGCAATTGCTTTTTTGTGTAATTATCATTAGTTGCAGCCTTGCATAAAACTAAACACGTTTTTTCATGCATTTGCACAAAGCTAATTATTGACCGGGTTTGAATATTACAGTGTTACAAATTGTGTGTAGTGATCATCAAAGGCAGTAAAAGCAAGATATTTGCGTCAAGCTTACTTCCTACCACCAATATGGTTTTCATTTACTAAACCATAAATGCAATACTTTGAAGGTGCCTCTCGTGTCACTGATCATTCTTTCATGTCATGTTGGCAAACATCAACTCAAGCATGTGAAATACAGGTACATATTTCGGAGTTTTTGTTCTCTCTCTGTTGTATCACTTGACCTGCATGTTGTATTCTTGAAATGAATTTGGAGTCATGACTTATGCCATGAAAGACAGCGTCTCTATATATAATAATGGGTATGAACATATGGGAATGGAAACTAAAAGGATTGAAGAACTAGGTCCAATACCACACCACATAAATGACAAGCACGGGCATTACAATTCGATTCTCAATTGCTTGAGGTAGAAATTCGCCTTTATAGTAATATAACATGCATCCCCTCAACAGAAAGATCCTCCTAGGGGAGCACAAAAATCTTCACAGGTCGGGAAGAAATCTGGTTACTCTATTCATCATCATCGTCATCATCACTGTCATCATAATCAGAAGCTGACTCGTCACTCCTTGGTTCCATCAGTGAATTCATGTCAAACGATGATCCCATTTCCATTTCCTCTATGTCAATAGTGTCATAATCCATTCGTTGCTCAAACTTGTCATCTGAGCAATTAAGCATCCATGCAAGGGAACAATTCACTCCCTTCTTGGCAACCATCTTATGCCTGGGTTTTACAGTTGACTCCAGACCGTATGTAAAGAAGGCTGGGAAAGCAACCAAGTCTTCTAAAGGCCTCCCCATCTCCTTTTGAAAGTAATCAAAGCTAAGTTTCATGATGTCAATGTTTAAAGCGAGAAGTTGAGGGCATCCAACAGTCATTTTCTTCATTTGTTGCAAGGAAAACCCACAATCCTTGAGGAAATTAGCATGCTTTAACATAGGCGCACTACTGAGGCTAATTACCTGTGGCATCTTCTCAACAACTCTACCAAAATCTTCAGAATCCAAATCAAGTAAGGATTTAAGTAAATTGCTCTGATTCTCAAGCCTTGGCTTCAAGTCCATTCCCATGACATCAGGATACTGCGCAATTACAGAGGGCAGATATGCTCTTCTAATATTGAACTCTTCAAGAGCTTCAGTATTCGGCTTCACCTTCTCGTCCAATCCAAAGCCAAGAATATAAGGTCGTTTCTCTATTATTCTTGCAACAGCTAATCTTGGAATTCCCAAGGTTTCCAGATACTCCACAAAAGGCTTGATTACTCTACCAACTCTCATTCCCAAAATCTCAGGGTATCTTGTTAGAACCCTTCCAATTTCTCTTCTTCCAACACCAATGCCAACCAAATAAGCAACTGAAGTGCTCATGGTTCCCTCAAGCTTGAATCCTAGCACTTCTGGATATGTCTCCAGAACCCGAGGAATATCACTGGGCTTGATATCCATCCCTTGAAGATACTTGACCACAGGCTCAAGGTCAATGATAACACTAGCATGAAGAACTTGTGGATATCTCTGCAAGAATTGAGTGAATGTAGATTTCCGGACTCCCAATTTACCAAGGTAATCAAGTACAGGGATCATATTCTTTTTGACGCTGCAGCCAAGAACTAATGGATAATTGTTGATGTCTTCAACTGTAAGACCTAAATTGTGAAGAAAATCTACTCGTTCCCTCATAACTTCCACTGTCACAGGAAGTTCCAGGCCATCAAGCTCATCGGGAACAATACCAATCCCCCGCAAGAATGCATAAACTTTCTCACGGTTTGCCATCCTCTCTTTGTTCATTTCTGATAAACTGGGACGACTATATAATGAAGATGAACGCCCTTGTTTCCGGTTCAAGCGGGGGGAGTCTGGTTTGGATGTGGGTGGAGCCACAGAGCTAGAAGTCAATGTTCTGTTAACTACAGAACACTTAAATTGCGTAATCAAACCCATTCTTCTCATGCAGTTAGAAGGTAGCTGTAGAGTTAACGAAGGACTCAACTTCGAATGACAAAATGTTAGAATGGGCATTTTTGTCTGTGTCAGTGGGAAACTCGGTTTAGCTATGCCAGCAGGGCAGCTTCTTGGCTTCATATTTTAAGAGATAGATGTCATTGAATCTGCAAAAACAAGTAGGTGTAACCTCAAGTAAAGGCATGGCTAAGTATATAATTGAAATTTGCAGAAAATTAACATGCATCTCATAAATTGCCGTGAAATGAATGTCAAATCAAAACAAGAAACCCGCAATTCGACTTAGAAGTGAGGATGCATTGCAGCACTCAGCATCTGACGGCAGGAAAAAATCCACAAAAATTGAAAAAAATGAAGTCGATGTAAAATCAATGCAGATTCACTCCCCTGGATTGGGATTGAAACGCAATTCAAGAAAGTGGGGTTTGTGGGGGGGGAGCGGGGGAAGATGGACTTACAGTAAAAGGAACTGGCGCCGAAAGGTGAGATGAGTGAATAGTGTTACGCGCCTTTCCCGGCAACAACTCAGTATCGCCAAGTGATAACGGTACCACCAGAATCGAGGGTTCCCGGCCCTTTCAAGTTCCTCCTGACAGAGCGGCAAGGGATAATCACGGATGAGCCCACTCTTTACCAGCGAGTGCTGTCTCAGGAATACTTCTCTACTTGTTAATAATTAGAAGAATTGTTAAAAAAATATATTTCAACTAAATTAATTGTTAAATGTTATTACGTGTGAAAATTGTGTGTAACAAATCTTTTGTAATGTACAACCAATCTTTTGTGTGTGTATAAATATTCTCTATGAGTATACAAACATCTTCCGTGGTGTATAAAATATCATCCGTCGTATGCAACAGATCTCCCATTGTAGTATTTGACAATTAATTTTACCCCAAATGTATTTTTTTAACAATTTTCCCTAATAATTATTAGACATACTTGGAAGCTTATTTTTTAAAGTTTTCACAGTGAATGTTTTTATAATTTATTCATTTTCTTTTAATAATAATTAAGGACTAGGAAATTAAATAAGGTAATTAAGATGTTTTAAAAAATACATGTCATATTAATTAATTTTCTTAATCTAATCCAATTAGATAAATATATCTTATATTAAAGATTGTATAAGTATCATTTATCTTAGCGAGATTTTTTCCTTTTTTGAGTTCAATTTTTTATTCTAGCAAAAAAAAAAAAAAAAGAGTTGTCACATGTTTGAATAACATTGAGAGATGAGAAAAAGTAAAGACACATAGATATTCTAAAATGATAAACTATCTTATCCCATAAGAAAGAGAATACAAATTTAAATCACGAAAATGTAGTTATTGAGAGTGGCAAAAACTCTTTGAGCTATAAGCCTCTAAAAGAGAGGAATTCTTGTGTGCACTGGGTGCATCACGCAATCCATGGTTTGTCCAATAAGAAAAAAAAACAGCTCATTCCATTTTAATCTAGTTGTTCAAAATTATTAGGTTAATTAATGTACATTTGAATAATTCACATTCCCAGAAGAAAATTGTCCTAGCGTCTCTTGCCATCCTATCCTACCCTCTCTAGCCGCTACATCCTTCTCTACCAGACGCCTCAAGCGGAGGCGAGATCGAACCAACATTGGCCACCACTCTCATCTGTTACTCTCTCTGTTTGATAGGGAGACCTCTCTAAAATAAGCATCAGCTAAGTTGATCACTAGTTAGAGGCCAATTTACACTATATCCCAATAAACAGAAACAACACTTTATCCTTAAAATTTCTGTTCGAACAGAAACCAGAAAGAAGAATTCAATCCAGAGTAATCGGTGACGATAAGAACTAGAATCCAAAGTAATTTTATTTCCTTTGAATTGAGTACAGAGCAACAACAATTCATCCTTAAATTTGTAGCATTCCACTCTAATTCTCTAAGAACTTCTAAAATGATTTGAGACAACCTGCCTTGTACATAGGAAAGGAAGTCTTGCCTAATCATAAAAGTTATACAATATATCAAAAAAGGACAAAAGAGCTCATTTTTTACGTTGTAGAGTAATTAACATTAACATTTCCCCCACAACATTTGTCCCTCAAGATTTTGTCACTAAACCATATCTTGATAGCATTCTAATACTCCAGTTCTACAAGTTCATGGATGCAAATGTTAATGCCAAAAATGCTAAATCAAAGAGAAACCTGAGCAAACCATTCCATATGAGAGATATTAAACAGCAAGAGCTACACTAACAGGGACAAACTCAATGAGATCATATGGTCTTCCTTTGAGACAGCGTCGGAGAAGTGGGTCTTATTGATCTCGCCATACTTGCACCGACGATTGAGAAGACATTGTCTAAATTCTTCAGAGTGATGAATGATACTACAATGGTAGAAGAGCAGGAATGATAAGAAATTAGAGAGCAATACTTCATTCTCTGGTGTCGCTTTTCTGGTGTATTTTTAATACCTCCACCAAAGCCGTTGGCATCTGAGACCAAAATGGGATGAGATTGAGGATGTGGCTTGAAAGACCTTTCTCACAACAAGTATCATCCAATACAATTATACAAAATCAGTATTGTTTTTTTTTCAATACTTATCAGAGTTTAAGACACAAACTCGCCCATAAAACCTTTCACAACATATCGAGTTTAGGGTACAAACTCACTGCAGATAAATTTATTGTTCTGATATCACATCATAATTAACCCATGGGTCACAAAATGATTTCCAACACAGATATCTAAATAGTAAACGTGGCATTATAAAAATATGAGGGCCCTATAATGGCAATATAGAAATTAACACAACACCAATACCAAAATAGGCCTACAAGATTCTCAACGTCTATGCCTCTGGTTATTTCCCTTGGCCTCTAGCCAGATTAGAGGTCTCGCCTGAAAAATTATTTATAATGATGGGGTGAGACATAAAGTCTCAGTAACCAAAATTAATTTACAAAATATACAGGAAAAGATTGTAAGTAAGAGAAGCAGGTTTAACTAGCATAATAATAATAATAATAATAATAATATTCTCATAATTCAAAACTTAACATAATATAATCAATGAATACAATTATCCACACTCATCTGTCCTGCTCCTCCTTATCTCTTCTGGACTGGTACAGCCTATCAGTGCTAGTATACCCAGCCAAAGGTTAGCTAGTCACATCAAGAATACTACCCCCTTCCATGCCACCACCAATATACCGTAACAGGGAGGTTCCGTCCAAACACTCAGCTCCAAAATCCGGGTTAGGATTGAGAGAGCCAATGGGCACACAATTCACCATAACTCTTCCACACAACCCAACATATCCCGTAATATAAAAATAATAAATTAATACAGCTTTCAAAAACAATTACGAGAATTCTAAATTCTTATACAACATTCCATCTCAAACAACATATCCATTATGACAGTAACAATTTAATAATAATTTCCACTTATATATGTAAATTGGAAAGTACACTGCTTCACTAAAATAAATTCATATTCAAACATAAATATAATCTTGCAAAACGCATACAAGTAATATAGATAAAAGTAAGGTTTATAAAACATCTTACAAATCCAAAACAAGTATGTAAAATAAATTAACCCCGATTACGTCGATTTCAAGCTTAATTTTAATTTGGATAGTAAAACTCGTGCAATCACTGATCATAAGAAAAATCTACATTATTAATGTAGATACCAATTAACCACAAATAACAATAAAATAATTAATTTACATAATTTAACTCCTACAACCCAATTTTCTCTACAACTATTATCCTCAATTATTCCAATTTCCTTAAAAATCCTTAATCATAGATCATTCCTCATAAACCCAAAGCACTCATTAAAATCCTTAAATAACCTTTAACATACCTATAATTACAAAATTCTCAATATTAACTTTTTAAATAATTAAATCTCTTTTTCATAATTTATATGGGTATAATCTAATTATTAAACAACTCCTCAAATCATATCAAATTCTAATTTAAATATTAAATCCTAACTCATATTTTCCATAGAGCTCAGATCTAACAAAAATAAACCGATTAAAATCTCAATAATACTTCCAATAATCGAAATAAATTATTTAAACAAATTTTGATAAGTAAAAATGCCCTATGGAAACTAAGTTATATCCTATTTATAAAATAAATTAATTATAAAATCACATAACAACCAAATAATAAATCTAAACTAGTTAAAATTAACTATTAATTATTTTCTACATTTCTACAGTCTTATATTGACAAAACTCAAGACTTGCCTAAAATCATATCTCCAAAATATTATATAACTAGCATAAAATCACTATCATAGAAAAGAGAAAATTATTTAGAATATATTTCATAAAAGAAAATTTGTGATTATAAAAGAGTTTGAGCACCTTAATGATCCCCAAAAAACCGAAAATATTCCTAATAGAACCTCATTTTCCTTCGTTTTACCTTAACACTTCACGCCGGAAGTGTTAAACCCCCTCCTCAATCAATTGGCGCCAATTTTAATTAATTAATTAATTTTTTTATTAATATATATATAGATAAGGGACAACCCATATATATATATATATATATATATATATATATATATATATATATAATATTTAACTTTTTTTTTTTTTAGGATGTCACACGGCTCTACAACGGTGGTTGTGGGGAGAAGAAGATGAGATAAAATAACATATTCTGCAAACAAAAACCAAAGAAGAATTGATTACAGAGTAATGGACTACAAAAGCGGTGGATGACGTTGGTTCGATCTCGATCCACTTGCGGCATATGGCAGAGGAGGATGCGGCAGCCGGCGAGGAAGGGATAGATAGAAGACAACGCTGGGGCAATTTTCTTTTGGGAATGCGAATTATTAAGATTAATATTAATTAACCTAATAGTTTTAACACGCGGCGGGCAGTTAGATGAAAATTGAATGAGCTGTTTTTTTCTTATTGGACAGACCATTATTGTGTGGTTCTCCCAAAAGGAAACCTTCTTAACTTCAAGAAATCTTTAATTTTTCTCACTATTTAATATGTTATTCATATATCCATGCACTCCTTTTCACTGCAGTAATGTTTGAAGTATTTTTATGTAGTAGTTAATATTCTGAACTAATTTTTAGTTAACCACCATTGTATTTTTCTAGTAACATATAATATTATAATATATTTTTTTTTCTTACAATTTTTCTCTTAAAGTAATTTCTAGCAACAAGGAGCACTTCAGACACTTATGATACTAGACGAGTTGCTAATTGCACTTTTAAAATTAATTTGGGATGCTGGTTGGACCTTTTTCAAAACAAATTTAAAATGTTGGATCCAACAAAAACACCAGCAACCCAATAATGTATCGGCATTTCCATCACTGATGTTTTAATGGCGGCTTACCGGCCTATACATGTTTGATTTTTGGGCTAGTTTTTCCTCCCTTATTGGGCTTAAATTTTAAATAACTGAAGAGGTAGTCTGCATGAGAGGTGGGCCGGAAAATTTATTTTTTAAATCTGTGTTATACTCTCATATTCTCTTTCTCCTTTTTAATAAATCTATCCGCGATCAAATTCAATTAGCTGGATGAGAAAAAGACTCGTCCATTGATGGAGAAAACCTATTCACAAAACATGCTCACTGGCGAACAATTTTTCTTTCGACAGAAGAACAAATTTAAATTAGACCTTTGTGGTAGGTAATAGGCATATCAATAATAATAATAATAATAATAAAGTGTTTAACAGCGTCAGCAAGAGAATCAGGAGAATGTCCACGAGTTATTGCTTAGTACCCTATCATGATCCAATCTCACATATATCATATATATACTCTGGATTTTCTTTTAATGGAATCCCGTTGAGAAGGGAAAAGAAAAGCTGGAATCATTTTCTGGGTTCCGTCGTTTTCTCTTGTTAGGGACCAAGGAAAAAGAACAGATATTTTAGAGAAAATTTAGCCTGTTCTGTAGTATTTAAAGCTACATATTTTATTTCAAAAAATATTATTTTAAGGAATCAGAGCAGAATGAAACTAAAATGCTAAATCTAAAAAGGATGCCAAGACTTTTGTTGTATATGCCTAAATTATTTCCCATGCCATTGTAACTGAACGTCAAAATACTGTCCGTACGAGGTTCTTTGTTTCCCTTGGCATTATTGTGTGATATGCATCAAACTCGGACCATAATCATTGTGCAGATTTTATTGATCTCAAGTCAAGTTTACTGTCGTTTTTTTTTTTTTTTCAAAAACAGGTGCCTTCTCTGCATTTAAAAATTTTAATTGTAAAAAAATCCAACACATTAAAAGTAAGAAAATTATGGTCCAAGTTGCTTCCCATTCTCAATTAGACGGGTCTTGAAGTATTTTAGGGTCAACATTGTTTTAAGAAAATAAGTAATATTTCATCTTATCTATAATATATGAAGTCGTATAAAAGAAGTAAATTTTATTAATTTAAGATAAGATAAGATAGCCAAGCACCTATTTATTTTAACTTTGCATAAGTGATTTTAGTGAGTAAGTATATGAGATAAAATTTATCTGAGTTTTTGTAGAAAATTATTATTATTATTTTTTTTTTTGCGCCACCCTTACATGCATTAAAAGACTTGACTTACCTTTTGTGCTGGTATAAATTAGTTAACAACATATTATATATTATTGACAGGATGGAACATGTCAATATAAAAATTAAAACGACAAACTTCTGGATAAACTCCACATCAATATATTTCCTTCTATATATTTATTCAGGCCTCCACAAGCCACCATCATTTACGATGGGCCATTGCTCCTTAGTGTGGTGAGATGGGAAGGTACTAGAGTAGGGAAAACTGGTTAATTTTGTTGGGCCGATCTATTTAGACTTTAAATCTATAAAGATTGAATTTAAAATTTTTGTTTTAAAAGTGTGAGTGAGTCTAAAAGGGCCAGCCCTATAAGGCCATTATGGTCATGTGTTGGTCCTTTTAAGTTCGTATATATTTTTTTATTTTTTAAAAATATTTATATGATAATAATATTATTGATTTTTATATGTTGCTAATGATGTTATAAATATTTAATTGTTATTATATTTTTTAGAATTAAGTTTCATAAAAATATATTGTATTAAGAATCCTAAAAATTAAAAATCTATAAAAGATATTTCTTATTTTATAAGAGAAATAAGTTAGATATTCCTTATTTACTCAAAAGTTTCACATATGATAGTAATTTACTAATTTATTTGTATTATATATTTTTTATAGAGTTATTTATCATTTTGGTTTATTATTTGTTGTATATAAAGATTATGGATGTATTCATGATGCGGGAGAAGAAATTCTTGATATTTTTACCCTTTAAGCACAGCTTACTACTTAAAGCGAAGCATAATCAAATTTCCTTAAAATTAATGATAGTGGCGAAAAAGATGAAAATGATAGTCGTCATACTCATGTTGATTAAAGTGTTTAGCTTCTTGCATTCTTATGCTTTGTGTGAGACTGTGAGTTATTTGTGGACAATATTTTTTTTCTTTGATTATGAATTAGTAACTGTAGTTGCTTTATTGCATGAGACATGTAAACATATAGTTACATATTATGAAAATAGCTTCCAGCCCTGGTCCGCATGCTCTCAGGCTGAACTTTGAAAAAATAACAATTTTTCTTACATAGAGTCCTGTAGGGCCAGCCCGTCTTGATTTCCAGCATTAGAGAGTACACGTGGGATGCGAGAGATAAGATCTAAACAATTTTTCAAAAACTTAGAATACTTGTTTGGAATTGTGATTAAAACCTTTAAAAACAACTTTTCAACCGTGATTTACAATATATGAGGTAAGTATGTAATATGAGTTTTGTCTTGATTTACGTTAATAAATACTTTTAAGATCCAACTAAATGTTAAAGCTATTCAAATTACAATTTCAGATGGAAAAAAGCCATTCAAACAAGCATATACATTCATTACACATCTAAGTATGTACAAAAACCGATTTTTTTATATTTTCTTATTAATGTTTTAAATATTTCATTTTAAAAATTTAGCATATAAAATTAAATTTATAAGTATTGTTTCATTGTAACATGCTATACTTACCCAAGTGTAATAATGGTCTCAAAATATTTTTCAAAAAATAATCTCAAAGCGATAAAACAATGGAAGTGTAAAAAATTGCTGGTTTTTATTTTTACTTATTTATTTTAAAAAAAATTGTAGTGGTTAAGGATAACGGGGAAGAAGTGGAACGGTGGGAGAAAAATGATGAGGATGTTTGAAATAGCGATTAGAGCTTATTAAAATATTTTTCAATTGTGATTTATGGTATATAAAATAATTTTTATAGTCTATGAGGTAATTTTTACGATCTACAAGATAAATATGTGAAATAATTTTATCTCAATTTATATAAATCAAAATTATACATATAAGGCTTGTTTGGTTTGAATCGGGTTTATATATAAGCTCGATTTACGTAAATTGAGATAAAATTCATCCACATAATTATTTCGTAGGTCATAAAGTTATCTCGTAAACCGTAAAAATTACCTCATAGACCATAAAAACTATTTCATATTTCATAAATTATGATTAAAAAACACTTATAAAAACTATCAAACATACCGATAGATATAAATATAAGCTAAATAAAAAACATTAGGATGAGGTTGGCACTCCGCGGCGCCTTCCTCTTTTCCCACTAGCAATTACCGTTTCCTTGCTCACCACGGAATTGTGTGGGCGGGGTCATGCACTGTACGACACGCGGCACTAAATGATTGGCTGTACAGCTCACTCACCCTATGGCGCCTTTCCGGATCGACCTTCCCATTCTACCCCTGTATATCTCACTCATCTCTGTGGCCCGCTGCTTCAGCCTCCCGGATAACATGACACGTCAGCAATATGGCTCCAAATGAGACTGGCAATGTCGTTATTTCGTGGGACGAAGGAGGTTCACATCGGAATATTCTACGCGGTGTCCACGACGAATACAAACGCGGTTTCCCTCACACGTTAGATGGGACATGTATACGGATTTGGGATACTACACTATGCTTACCACTCTCTTTCTCTCTCCTACTGACTTTCCCAGCAAGCTCCTCTCTCTCGCTCGCTTGTCTCTCATCTGATGTCTGAAAAAGAGAAAAGGGGCCATTATGCAATAAAATCTTCCGAATCTCTGATTCTCAAATCTGGCTTCTGTGTATTTCTTTATAATTATTAATTCAGAGCTTCTTCGAACACTCTTTTCTTTCTTTATCTCTTTGTTGGGACTAAAAACTGTGTCGTGATACTCTATGGGTGCGGCCGTCGAGTGTTGTCCGCCGCGCGCTGATGAGGTGGCGGTGTTACCGCTGAATTCGCTCCCTCTAGGCTTTAGGTTTCGTCCTACGGATGAGGAGCTGATCGATTACTATTTGCGACAGAAGATCAACGGAAATGGGGCTGACGTATGGGTTATTCGAGAAATTGATGTTTGCAAATGGGAGCCTTGGGATTTGCCCCGTAAGTTCCTTTCTTTGCGATCCGATTCTGCTTCTTTTTAGGCCTGGTAGTGTTTTGCTTACTCCAATTTTTGTCGATTTGGGTTTGTCATAAGAATTGAAATTTTTTTTTAATCTCTTGGAATGTTTGGTTCATCGTTTTGGGGTTTATAAGAGTTTATGAACGTAAGTGTGGAGACAATCCTCTATCTCGTATTCGAACTCCGTTAGTTCATATTCCGTAAATCAGACTTTAATGGCTATTCCAAACTAGCACTCTTTTTTACTAATTTTTCTTCAACCTACTTTTTAGCTGTTGAGCTGATGAGCATACTGGCTGGTTTTTCAATTCTTAAATCATGTTGGTAGATTAAATTAGTGATGCTTGGTAAAATTACTGTGAAACTGATCTATTTATAAGAACTACCTAACAAATTAGCGACACGTGTCGACGTTGGCTAAGTTGTTCGATTAACTCTTTTCATACCCTCTCGTTTTGTTCTAGATTTATCGGTTATACGGAACAAGGATCCAGAGTGGTTCTTCTTCTGTCCGCAGGATCGTAAATATCCGAATGGGCATCGATTGAACCGAGCGACGACTCATGGGTACTGGAAGGCAACGGGCAAAGATCGCAAAATTAAGTCTGGTTCGATCGTGATTGGAATGAAGAAGACTTTAGTGTTCTATACTGGTCGTGCACCCAGAGGGAAGAGGACCAATTGGGTTATGCATGAGTACCGTCCTACCCTAAAGGAGCTCGATGGTACCAACCCTGGACAGGTTGGGTCTCCCATCCTATTGATTTTTACATAACATTTTTGTCATCATGCATTTGTGGCATTGAAGTGTTGGAAGTTGTTAACATTTTCCCCTTTTATGATTTAAGTTCATCCCTCTTTCTGCTTGGTTTTTTGAAATATTTTCGTGTAACTATCTCAATTGTACAAGTCAGATATGATTCGGTTTAGCCAGCAATGAAGCTATAAGGTTGCATTTTGTGTTTATTTCGTTGGGGTTTCGTTTGCTTTTTATGGTATTCTTGTTCCAAGGTCATGTTCTGAAGCTCTTGTTGTGAACATTGCATCTGCTGCGTTCTAGAAATAGTTCTCCTTATTGTGCTTGTTTGGCTATCCTTCAAAAAATCACTTTTGTGTTTTAGGAGGCAAAACTCAGGCGCAAATTCACTTAAAATAATGCTATTCCCCCCTTAATTATTTGGATTCTGATTGTTCTTCGTGATTTTTGTGTTTCATTTTTCTGGGTTCATTGATATTGTGATGTATTGCTGAAGTTTTTGTTTGTTGAATGTTAATTGCACCAGAGTGCATATGTCCTTTGTCGTTTGTTTAAGAAGCAAGATGAGACTCTTGAAGGTTCAAACTGTGAGGGAAATGACCGGACTGTGTCAACTCCAACTACTGCTAATTACTCCCCGGAAGAAATACAATCTGAAGTGTTTCCAATGGTAGCTTCTCCGTCCCTAGCTACTGAAGATGTTAAGAACATAACAGTTCCATTCTCTACCCCTGAGAATTCTGAGGAAGCCACATCCAACATTATAACACCTGTTGATGGCAACAGCGAAGAATGTGATACTTGTGATGTACAAAATAAGATTGTTATTCCAACAACTGCAGAGGTGAGATGGGTTGAGGTTCATTCTATTATTTCCTCCTTTCTTTTATAATGGTTTTTATGTCCTCTGTTTTGACTATTGGAAAATGGAATTGTTGATTTTGCTCCTATACTTGATGCGTTCCATTTCAGGAAGATCAGCTTCTGAACTTTGACATGTTTTATGATCCAACAACTGAACCGTTGGATGACAAACTATTCTCCCCTGTACATCAGCATATCCCACCCGAATTTTGTTATCCTTCAAGCAATGAAGTGGATAATTGTGGGTTGCAACTTCAGTACGGTACAAATGAGATTAATATCACCGAGTTTATAAACTCAGTTGTCAACTGGGATGAGTTATCCTATGATTCCAGCAGTCAAAAGCCCACTTCCACCTTGGTTGATGCCAAGGATAATGGATCGGCCAGTGATTCAGATGTGGAAATGCCAAATATACTGGTTAGTAGTATCCTTTTTTATTTTGGATGAACTAGTTAGTAGCATCTGTAATGCCAAATGTTTTTATTTGGTTATTCAAGGTCTTGTCACAACTGTTATTTTTTTAATTTTTGTAACCTCAAGTGGTTGGTCTAGTACTTTTTTCTTTTTAATGTTCCACCCTATCCATCCATGAAACTGATACTCAATGTTGCAAATTGTATTATCTATGTGAATGTACCTAGCATGGTCTACTTGTGTCTCCCGAATGATCTTTACAGTCTAGTTCTATGCTGCAGAGACTGCAAGCATTACGTGCCGAGAATGCTGGTGAGGCAATTGACACAAAGCCTTCTTCAAATTTGGAGAAAACTTTGGGCTTCCACGACACCTTCAACTCTGAACTTAGTGGTGATGGGAAGAGCCATATGGGATTATTACAAAACAATCTTCTAATGGCCTCACCTGATGCTGGCATGGGCCAAGTGTACAACATGGACAATGGATCCAAAAATTATGATTCAGTTGTTAATGGTAGTATTGGTACTGGAATCAGGATAAGGTCTCGCCAAGTACGGAATGACATGCCAAACACAAACCCCGATAGCCAAGGTACTGCACCCAGGAGAATCCGTCTGCAACGTAAACTTCAAGTGCACCCTCTTGGCTGCAATGAGGTGGGCGAAGGTGGGAGTTGCATAACAGAGGATCATGATTCAAAGCCTATCATTCCGGGGGTAAGAAATCTATCTATTTTAACTTGGGTATCTCTGTTGAGATTGTATTTGCATGTGTTGTGAGATCTGTGTTCTTCTTCCACAGGAGACAAAAGCTTCAGAAAATAACGCTGATGATGTGGATGCTGTGGATTCCAAAGTTGTAGATGAACCCCAGAAGACTTCTCCTGAGTCAACTGACATCACAAAGGTTCCCGAGGAACATACTGCAACTGCGGGGTCCTTCTTGAAGTTGAAAGGCATCAAAAGCTTGTGCACAAGGACCCGTTACACATCAAAAGCGTCCATCAAACTCACAGTTTGGTCATCTGTTGTACTTTTTGTCATTGTACTGGTCCTAGTAGTAGTATTAGCTCACGTATGGGGGCATTCTAGAAGTTGAACTGCTAGAGGATCGTTTATTTGTGTGTAATTAAAGCCCTCGTTGCTTTTTATTTCGAGGGTAGGGCTACTAGAGAGCATGTAAGGTTTTGTGAATATGTTGTCCTCAGATACATGAGATGGTCACCTAGTTAGCTAGTATCTATGTCTATGTATATTAATTTCTCACTCACTTCCTTAAGCTTTCTTTGATTAGCCTGATGGAAGCTCATTTACAATGTGCATGTTTGTTAGGGTGATTTAAGGGTCCAATCGCTAATCGCACGATTGGGTGTAACTCATAAAAAGGTCTATGATTGTCACGGCGTTCCTCTGATTTCACTTATAGACACGAACGCACGAAAGACAATAAGCTCCATCTAAGAGCTTTTCCCTTCAACCGGGCATTTATTCACGCCATGCATCCTGAACTATCGTGTTCATCATAGCATCACCATCACCTTCATCTGGTGTTTCTGTAACTTTCGACAAGGTTTTGCAACTTTTGGCGACCGTTGCAGATTCTGGTGACCTCTAGTCCTCTTCTTTGCCACACCTTTTTATCCTCATTGTTATCAAAAGGTTCGTGCAGAAAAGGGAGTTGAAGAATTGAGCTTCACACCACCAAGCAATAATCATCGTCATCATAGCATCATCATCCTCCTCCTTCCTCTATTCTGCATTCTGTCATTGGAAGAGTCACCACTATTGGCCCTTCTCATACTACCGTCAGCTGCCTCCTATGAACACAACACCACCACATCATCTTCACCTTCAACCACCATTAGCTCCTTCACGTGCAGCGGACTTTATCCTCTGGTTTTTTTTTCCCACTGTCGCCGTCACCATCTCCTGCCCCCATTTCCGGCAACAACTTGAACCAACGAGAGAGAAAGAGAGCAGGGATCATAGCTGAGCAAGAAATTCCAGAACCACACCGTCGGCCATCCTCTTCTCAGTACACCACCAGTAGTTAGCACCTTCTGCTTCCACACCGTCATCACCTCCGGCCCCCATTTCCGGTGACTAGTTAAACTAGAGGAGAGTTGAACAACCAACCTCCACCATTCTAAATTCAAAAAGCACGATGTGGAAATTTTGATGATAAACACCAAATGGGATGCATGGCGTGAAACTCAAATGACCATCATGACCGATTGTACAGTAGCTTTATTAGTTCTGTTATATCTTATTGTAGAAAAAACATTTGAGTTTGTATCATTTATAATTTATTCATATTTTTATTGTATTTTTATTATGTATTTTATCATTGCTAAATTTTCAAAGTTAATTTTCTCATTTTCTATAATTTGTAAAATTATTTCTCTTAAATATCATAAAAGCTACTTATACAAAAACCAAACCTAATATTTTCTCACTTTCATAAAGACATTTATCCAATCGCCAATTCAAACATAAATCACTTAACTTTTATCCAATCTGACCTTTTCACAAGTCAGATTACAAATAAGCCACTTTTCCCATTATTATTCCAAATACACCCAATATTAGTAACTTATGATCATGCCACTGTAAATGATGTGTTTAGTGCTTGTTTGGAAAGCAAAGAAAATTGATTTTTTAAATATTTTTTTTTTGTAAATTGAGATAAAACTCAGCGCAGATAGTTACTTCAAATTTTGTAAAAACACTTCTAAAAAACTAAATTAAACAAACACTATGCATGTTTGGCAAATCACAAAATCATAGTTTTAGAAGCTCATTTTTATAAGTAGAGACAAAATTTTTTTTCACTTATCTACCTTATAAATGGTAAAAGCTATTCTCTAAGTATATGATGAAATTATAGTTTTGAACAATTCTCATGTTAATCCGAAGTTATGTGCCAAGTCTGAACTTCTAAGTTGTGCCCTAGTTCAATTTCCCACCTAACGAAAGGCAGCATTATCTTTTCTTCTTCTTTTTGTTTTTTTGTTTTTTTTTTGGTCCAATAAAGGTAGCTGTATCACATATTACTTTTCAGTATTCAGTCCCCAACCCTGAAAATATTGGGGGCGGATGGAGGCCTCCAAAAGGAAAACATTTTTGTCAGAAAAAATATATATTATCCAGATAAAAATAGTTTTGGAGCATATTAATCGGATAAGTTATGTTTTCTAACTATCATTCGTCCCAGTGAAACAAAGATCCTATGAATAAATGAACCCAAAGTTATTCTCATGACATTGAAAGAGGTTCATTGTTCCGAACAAAAAAGAAAAGTGGTTCATTGCCAATGAAATATGCAACGATGCCAAAGGACGAAGATGCGGTATGATATCAATGTACCCAGCATTCGACTAACGACTCAGATTCACCGAGCACATGTGGAACGACGTAGTTTGGGCTAATCAGAGTGGAGATTCTGCTAACGGTAGTTGGCACGTCCTTTCCTTTAGCCGCCACTGGGGTCACCCTCTTCGATACTTCCCAATCCAATTGTGTCTTCCCGTCTCCGTTCTCCTCTTGTCGTCGTTCCAGCCTCAATTTCCGATGGATACGTCTTTGTTTGCCCACATTCATCTCCTTCTTCTGTTACTTTCACTCGCTCTATTTTGCGCTATGTTAAGCTCCAGCAATCTTATTGATCATACCTATGCGAAAGAGATATTGAGTGCAGCCCAGCAGGACAAAGATTGGTTAATATCAGTGAGAAGGCGAATCCATGAGTACCCAGAACTCGCTTTTCATGAACACAACACCAGTGCTCTCATCCGCAGGGAACTCGACAAACTTGGTATCCCTTACACATACCCGCTTGCCAGAACCGGCATTGTTGCGGAAATTGGTTCTGGCTCTCGCCCCATCGTCGCTATTCGTGCTGACATGGATGCCCTTCCTTTGCAGGTAACTTCGGTTTTGTTTCCCTGTCGATTCTTTTAAGAATAGCTATAAAGTATATATTTGAATTTGGTGGTGTGTGATCAGGAGCTGGTTGAGTGGAACCACAAAAGCAAAACTGAGGGCAGGATGCACGCGTGCGGGCACGATGCTCACACGACCATGCTACTTGGTGCTGCGAAATTGCTTCATCAACGGAAACATAGACTTCAGGTGCTTATCGAACCATCAATCCGCCGTTGACCTGGTCTACTTTTCAATTTCAGCACTTTTTTTTAATTCAGTCACACTTGTTTCAGTCCTTAATGCCCAAATTTAATGGTTAAACGGAAAATCTGTGTCCCCCCACCCCTGGGGATAATATACATGGATGTTAAAAATAGATTCTAATTTAGAACTTTACCCCTTCAGTATTTGGAATAGCGTTTGAAAGTTTCATAAGTACTTATGAATTGTAATTTACGGAATACGAAGTAACTTTTACGGTCTACGAGGTAGCTTTTACGGTCTACAAGGTGCTTTCACGGTCTACGAGGTGCTTTCACGGTCTACGAGATAAATATGTGAATGAGATTTATCTCGATTTACGTGAATCGGACTTATATAATAAACCCGATTCAAATAAGTGATAACAAACAAACACTATATTTGGTCCATTGGTTCATAAAATCCAAAAGTCAACTCCAGAAGCACATAAACATAAACATGTTTGCCGTCATAAAGGGTAGTGTGGTTCCAAGTGAATACGTGTCGACTCATTCAAGTAAATTTAGGGTGTGTGTGTGTGTGTGGTGCCTTTCGAGCGCAGGAGCTAATTACTTGGTTTTAGACCACAAGAAGATAGTTTAATGATTAAGATAGCAGCTGTGCCTGTAAACACGGTCTTTCTCGTGGTATTGAAGCATAGGCCAACAGAGATTAAAGCAAATGCTCACTTGCTCACTCAGTTCATTTTTAGTGTTTAAGGTTCTGAATCATGAGATTTCTCAAAATATGTTATCTGATGATTCTCCTCCTTTTCTTGTGGCATTGAAGGGAACTGTACGACTTCTCTTCCAACCTGCTGAGGAGGGAGCTGCTGGAGCTTCTCAGATGATTAAAGATGGAGCACTTAAAGATGCAGAAGCAATTTTTGCAGTGCATGTCGATTATGAAACGCCTACAGGAGCCATAGCATCTATATCTGGGCCTTTCTCAGCTGCTGGGTGTATCTTTGCTGCAAAAATAATAGGAAAAGGTGGGCATGCTGCACAACCCCACGAACATGTGGACCCAGTGCTGGCTACATCATTCGCAATATTGGCACTGCAACAACTTGTCTCAAGAGAATCTGATCCACTTTGTAGTCAAGTACGTCCTGTTCTCAATCCTATCTTGTGAGATTTCAGCTTCCATCTATTTGCTGGAAATTAGATGTAATGCATTCAACATTTAATTGCCACAGGTACTATCAATTACCTATGTCAAAACCAATGTTGCATTAAACGTGATTCCATCATATGTTGAATTCGGTGGTACACTAAGGAGTCAGACAACTGAAGGCATGTACCACTTCAGGCAGCGAATAAAGGAGGTATACTCAATAAACTCTATAGACATAAATATTACCTTCAATGAGAAACCTTAGTGACTTGACTATCCTTGATGGTCAAGACTCTGGGTAATTCTAGCTGATTTATATTTTGTATAAATTCTCTGCTTTCTTAAAAGTCAATTATGGCTTGGCCATTTAATCACTCTCTTTTATCCTTGTGAGGTTGAAAATTTTTCCTTACATGCAAGGAAAGAATATTGGAAAAATTACAGTCAGGTCTTAAACAAGAGGCAAAATAAAAAAAATGGTCCCAAGAACTTGTCAATAGAGCCCCTAAACTTGTCAATAACCCATTCCTGGAATTATCAATGAGATCATTTTTTCATTTTGAGATTTCAAGGGATCATTTTTTCATTTTGTCTCTTGCTTTTAAGACCTAACTATAATTTTCTCAAGAATATTTCATTAGCGTTGGGAAAAAATATTTGGAGAAACAAAACTGAAGAACAGTTTGAAGCCACTCCATGGAGGGGGTTAACCATTACGAATGAAACTTTTTTTCTTGGCGGCCATGAATGAGTATGGTCTGTACGTTCAACAAAAAATTTCTCTACTTGTGAAGATCATTTAAATTAGTGAAATGTGCATGTCTAATTGCTCTTGAATTGTACTACTCTGTAGTCTGTATTAATTTTTGTTGTTAAAAGAAGTAATAACGAAGTGAATGATTTGGTTTCATTAAATTGATTTAGCTTATTCAACGAGGGGGTGCTTGCAGGTTATTGAAGCACAGGCAGCTGTGCACAGATGCAGTGCACATGTAGATATGAAAGAAGAAACCTTTACCCCATATCCTGCTGTTGTGAATGACAATAGGTTACACCTACACGTGAAGAGGGTTGGTCAACTTCTGTTTGGTCCTGATAATGTGAGGGAGGCCAAGAGGGTGATGGCAGGTGAAGACTTTGCATACTATCAACAAGTAATTCCCGGAGCGATGATTGGCATTGGGATTGGAAATGAGGAAGTGGGATCAGTTCACTCTCCACACTCTCCTTTCTTCTTTCTTGATGAGGAAGTCCTTCCAATAGGGGCTGCACTTCACACAGCCATCGCTGAGTTATACTTAGAGGATAACCAACATTCTACTGCGCAGTAACATTTGTCTTATTTTTTGGTGCTTCATGCGCTGATAAACTGTTAAATACAGCTCTTTCGCCTTAGACGAGGTGATATAGACAGAGGAGGAAAGGGATATTCATTCCACGAAAAGGCCAAAAGGTCATGTACGGAGTATAACTCCTTGTGAAAGCTATCTTGTTTGTTGGAGTGTTGTCAAAGCATCCAATGGACGGAGTGAATCCTCTCCAATTACTGTGTAGTGTACAATAATTGGCAGGACTCACATCCAATATAGCAATGGAAAATGATGTTAACCTATTTTGTAAGAATTAGTACTCATTATCATTAATAATGAAATATTTTTTTATCATATCAGTATCTTTTTCTTGACATTGGCATAGTAAACAAAGGTCGCCAACTCTGAATATTGATCCGATGAAACTTTGATCTTTCAATAATGAATTCATGGTCCCTGAAATTCTTAGAAAATACAGTTCATAACAAAATATTGCTCAATGATTTTGAATTTTCTTCAATGCTTTAGTTGGTTGAGTCTGACATACAATCGTATAGAAAATAAAGATCTTTGCCACAAAAGCAATTCAAAGTTTCCTGCGAGATAACGTATAGACGGAATAAAAAAAATATCATAACCAGAGGCGGCGAACCAGAAGAAATTATGCATGAACAGTGAAACCAATGAATCTCTCTATATTTCATGCTTCACGTTATTTTGAATAAGCATATTGCATCCTAATGGCTACAAATCAGATCAACGATGCCCATTATCACTCAAGGAAAACCATAAATTGCATCCTACTTTTTTTTTTCAATAAAGGAAAAAAGTCTTTAATCATATCATCTGTTTGCCTTTTCAACCGAAAACAACATACCAGTGGACAGGTGGAAATCTCCCGCTGTAGAAGGATAGCTTGTTTAAAATAGCAGTTGAAAATTTTATAAGTGCTTATAAATTGTAATTCACGGAATACGAAGTAACTTTTACTATCTACGAGATAACTTTTACGGTCTACGAGATAAATATGTGAAGGAGATTTGTCTCGATTTACGTGAATCGGGCTTATATAATAAACCCGATTTAAATAAGTGATAACAAACAACCACGTTGCTTAACAAAGTGAACAATCACACCGTTCAGCAAATGAGAGGAAGCCAACTGTCCCAATTATAGTATTATAATTGCTATTAATTAAATTTGAGATGCATTATGGTATACTTTGCAAATATTTATTGACTTTATCATTAAAAGAAAGTAATCAAAATCTCTTGAAGGGACAGGTGAGAAAAAGAAGTAGGTGTGGTGTGGGTAGTTGGATTAATATGATTGCTTTTACAAATGAAGCTTAACAGATGTGGAAAACCATATTAACCGGACAAACCATGATTAGAACCTCTTAATCAGCCTTCCTTTCAATGTTTTAGGCAATTCCACGGCCCAAATGACCAAAATCTCCTATTTGGTTGGGGAAATTAATTAATCTTTGGAATTTTGTGGTTGAGATCTCTCATGAACCACAATATTAATCAACCAAATGGGGAATAAAGGGGCTCTATGATGGGTCACGTCCACGTGTTCCCACATAAACATCGTAAGCTCAAGTTCTTCTTTCTGCATTGTTCCAAAAATGGCAGAGCCATCAAGTCAAAAAGGTTTTCCTCATGAGCTGTAAATTGGAGCTTCAAGTTTCCATCATAACTCGTAAGTGCCTGTGTTGGCTTGACCTTATGACTGAAGGAGAAATTTAACAACACATAGAATGCCAAAGTTTAATTCGGTTAGGTGGTATGACAGCCTTTGTGTTTTATGGAGTTGGCTTTCCTCCTATACCTTTACCCTCCTTTTTTTATCTATATCGTTAGATTAAGATCTCAACCGTCCAGATCTAATATATTATTAAAATATTAAAATAATATGATTATTATTTTATAATAATATTATTATTTTTATAATAAAGTAAAAAGCTGGACCATTGAGATTTTAATCCAACGGTCCAGATAAAGAAAATGAGGGAAAAGGTATAGGAAGAAAGCCAACTCCGTGTTTTATCTGAGGTTGTCCTCATCACATTCTCATTTTTAGGATTTAGTCACTATATCCAATAAATAGGAAATTGACTGGTAATAAAGGCTGACCTTGACGCAACTGGTGGGTGCGTTAGCTTTCCGTCCTCAGGTCTAAGGTTCGAGTCCTAAAAATAGTCTCTTGGCAATAATATTAGGATAAGAATGTATACATAAATGGCCTCCTTTCCCTAAACTCACATTGTGCGAAAGTAACTTGACATTAGGGTTCGCTTTAGAAAATTGACTGGTAATCACGCATTCTAAGTTTTTCCTCTAGACAATTTAGATAGAAATAGCAAGATGATTTTCATAAGCGAGAGAAAGACAGTTAGAGAGAATAAAGAGGGGCACTTAAGAGGCCACGTGGATATCAACTTTTGAGAATTAGTTTTCAGTCTCGAAAATCAAAGTGATTTAGATCCTCACGTTTCATCCATCCCAATTATAGGTCATGAAAAGGGAAAGCCACTTGCTTTAGCCCTGGTTCGAGAACAAGGAAAAAGGCTAATTTGGTTGATCTCATTTGAAGAAATCACAATATATCAGTGGCCAAAATTACTGACACCTGGCCTGTTTAATTGGAAACCTTCTCTTTCATGAGCATACCTCATTTTAAGATCTAACCCACGCTTAGTCTCGTCTTCAAGCAATCAAACTCCTTCATGTTTTCACTAACCATATGTTTGACTCACTTAATTAGACCCACTCTTCTCATAAAAGAACAAACTGTAAAAGAGAAATGATTCTTCTGAGATAAAAAAGTTTGCCAGTAGTTTTATTAACAGTGTTAAATTAATTTCAGAACACGTGGCCACGCCTGAGGCCTACATGTAGGTAGCTGTCCTGTCCAGGTTGTCTCAGATGAGATCCTACACTTACACATAAGAAATGCCATGCATATCTGACAAAGTGACACCTCACCACCTTGTTATGCAAATGAATGTAGTCGATTGGTGATGGAAGTATTATCATCATCAAAGGTTGGCTTTTGCCCTTACCATAATCTTTCTTCTGCCTATAAATTCGCTAACCCTCTCTCTCACTTGAGCATTGAGAAACGAAAAGAATTCCCAAAAAGAAATATTAAAACCAAGAGGTTCCTTATAAAGCTAGTGCCTCTGAATGTGCTCAGGAATCCCTCTGATTAGTTTTATACACTAATCAGTAATCGCCCACCGGCCAATCTATAAATATTTTACTCCCACTTCCTTCCTTATAATATCTCTCTGCAGCTCCAAATCCTTTTTGTGCCAACCAAAAACACTTACAATGGGTGAAGAAGCTAAACAGGTGAGTTTTCCTTTTTCTCACTGAAAAACTGGGTTCTCTTTGGCTAACTATATATCCGCATTAGCTTCAGCCTTGAGAACTTATGTATTTTATTATGTGTTCTTTTTTGGTGGATAGGAACAAGCTAAGGCAGAGGAGAAGAAGGAAGAGAAAACAGAGGAAAAACCAGGGGAAGAGAAGAAAGAAGAGAAAGCGGAGGAAAAGCCGGCGGAGGAGAAGAAGGAAGAGCCTAAGCCACCATCACCATGCGTGCTTTCTGTGGACTTGCATTGTGTGGGATGCGCCAAGAAAATTGAGAGATGTATTATGAAAATGCGAGGTTCAAAAATGTTTCTTCCTTCTCTTGGTTTCATTGTGTGCATTTGCAGCCATTGTTAATTGTTGTTGATCTTGTTCAACAGGAGTTGAAGGGGTGGTCATTGATATGGCTAAAAATGAAATAACCATAAAAGGGATAGTTGAACCCCAAGCAATCTGTGATAAGATTACCAAGAGAACAAGGAGAAGAGCCAAAGTCATTTCTCCATTGCCCGCAGCAGAAGGAGAACCAGTCCCTGAAGTTGTTACTTCTCAGGTATCAAGTCATTCTTCGAATCAAAAAGTTCATTAGTATTTAGACATTTAATCAATAATAATTGATAATAATTCGTGGCTCTTCAGGTTAGTGGACCAGTAACCGTGGAACTTAATGTGAACATGCACTGTGAGGCGTGTGCTGAGCAACTCAAGAGGAAAATTCTCAAAATGAGAGGTACCATTTTATATCTTTATTTCAATCTCTAGCCTGCGTCCTTGGTTGGTTGTATGGGTGAATAATAATAATAATAAAGTGTTAGAAAACGGAGAGGATAATGGTGCCAATGCATTGCTGTGGTATGGCAAGTGTCATTTTTGTGACTGTGACTGATCAACTTGACGAAATCATTGAAAAAACAGTAAAAGAAAAGAATCTCATAAAGGACGAATCATCACTATTCAATTTAGTCATGTCCATCTTTTATTAACCCTGTGCCCACCCAGATCGCCAAATCAGCATCTGACGTGTCATGTAATAATTCAAATTGGTCGGTCATGATTTGATTTGGTACTTTGTTCCGTGTCCCCCGCCCAATTTCACCGCCAAAAGGTGAGAAATAGGGGTGGGGGTGATTCTACATTCATGTTTCATGTACAATAACTTGTTTGGCTTCAGCTAAAACGAATCAGATTAATTATATTTCTAATGAATGTGAGTATGTGTGTTGATGAATGAAGGAGTGCAAACAGCAGAGACAGAATTGAGCACGGGGAAGGTTACTGTAACAGGGACAATGGATGCGAACAAGCTAGTGGACTATGTGTACAGACGCACCAAAAAGCAAGCGAAGATAGTTCCACAACCAGAGCCTGAACCAGAGAAGAAGGAAGAACCTAAAGAAGCAGAGAAACCAGCAGAGGAGGCAAAAACTGAAGAGAAGAAGGAAGAGAACACAAAGAAGAAAGAAGAAGAGAAACCTGCAGCAGAAGAGCCCAAGAAGGAAGAGGAAGGTAATAAAGGAGGTGAAGATAAGGGTGAGAATAAAGAAGAAAAAGGAGGTGAAGAAAGCAAGGAAGAGGCCAAGAAAGGAGTAGTAGATCAGAATAATAATGGGATGGTGGTGATTGATGATGAAGGAATAAAGAGGATGATGTATTATTATCAGCAGCCACTGTATATGATTGAACGAATCCCTCCTCCTCAGCTCTTCAGCGATGAAAACCCCAATGCATGCTGCATTTCATAAAACTTCAGAATAGTTTGTAGCTATAAGCTTAGATGGGGGATGATCTCAAATGGAATCATGTGTATTCAATAAGTATATAATGTATCGCTTCAATCTTTTTAAGCATGTACGATATATTATCACAGTAATCCTGAAAATCAAGCTTGTGAAATATTACTATTGTTGGTCAGTTAACTTTGTCTGGATGATCAAATGCATATGATTATGTAAATAAATTTTATATTATTAATATTAATATTAATGATGTTGGATGTATACTTGTTGCGATATGTTTGATGAAATCTCTTGGTCCCCAAGACACTTCTTTCATATGCAGCTTCAGACAGAGGACTCAGCAAAGAGCCAACACTAGCTAGCAAGGAAATTTGTGTCCAGTAATGAGTGCAGCATGCATGCACAAACGTACGCACAGAATTTATTTAAATTCACATGGATTGTATATCTCATGATATGATGAATGAATCCACAATTTAAAATACCACAGTTGATATATAGCTAGATTTATAATTACCATATTGTTATTCTTGCATAGAATATGTTACTTGATATGAGAAAGGAGGAGGTAGAGGAAAAGGAAGGAGATGAGTGTAAGGAAGGCAGACTAATGAAGAATGATAGATATGGACGGCACGTGAGGAAGGAAGAGGATAATGAGTGAATAGAAGATTGGAGATCGTACCTCATTTTGTGTTTCACTGGGACACGAAAAGAAATGTAAGAGATTCCTTCATATCACATGGAAGATGGGGGTCCCACTGCAAATCTGAGCCCTGTGTCTCCATCTTCTGAAATATTCATTCACTGGGACCCATTCTCTTACGTGGCAATGGTCGGCCATGCATCAGTGACTGGACCCTCACAATCGTCTCTCCTCTCAAATCCATCTCCACCTCTGTCTCATAAATTGTACATCAGCACACTAGTCAATAATTGCAGAGAAGAAAACAGCGACTTGAGTTGATGTAGAAACAGACCAAAATCACCCCCATCTCAGGAAATGATCAAATTTTTATTATTAGAATAAGAACGTGTCAGGAGGGTGGAGATCATCGCACAACTTTCTTGACTAATTGTTCTTTATTGCCCATACGATTCTGAAAACTAGCTCCTTTTATTGACTGTTGAGATAGTTAAAGGGTTAGCTTCAGCTTTCTTTTTTTAAAATTTTTTAATGCTGCTTCATGTACGATGTTTATATATTTTTATAACTGCGGCAGGAACAGAGAATAATGCAACAGTAACCGAAATGCTATATATCACAGTTAGATCTAAAGGGCGTATATATGACTACAAAGATGATTTCATGCACCAGAGTGCAGTTTTATATATATATATATATATATATATATATATATATAATTTCATGTATTTCGAGGAGACCCCACTTTCACTGAAAACTAGAACGACAGAAAGCCACAGTTCTGCACTCTCATAAAGCAATTTGTTTTTCTGCAAAGAGCTTCAACCCACAAGGATTAAACTAAAAAGAAAAGAACATTTATCTAAGAAATTCACAGGTCAGAATCAAGTTATAAACATGAGGGCAATCTAACGTAATGCTTTGTTTGATAAAGTTGTTTGTGTTTACGTTTGAAACATAGGTTGTTTCATTTGTTGTGTTGGTGGATTCCACCATGAAGCAATGAAAAGGTCACATGCATGTGTATGGCGTTAGCATCGATGATTAGAGCGTAAAGTGTCCTTTCTGCATAATAAAAGCTTTGGAGAACACCACTCTCACTGAAAGCAAGATGAACGTGTATGTTCTTCAATATATATAATGCTACGGTTAATTATATAGGCAAGTGTTAATATAATTAAAATGCTCAAGTTCCAAACACACTTTATATTCAGCTGTCTTCTTTGATAAGGAAAACAAGCCACATGGGAGCCAAACTCCAAAACTATCCCATTCCCAATGAAAAGTATAATACATTGTATCTGCTTTTCGCTAACCAACAGAGACTTGCTGACACAGCTCTCCACTCATCCATGTCACCCACCCATATGCCCTTCGGGGGAAAAAATGAATAGCTCACGCAAGCATTCAAGTTTCCTTAATCAAAAGCAGTTTCTTTTGAAGGGTAATTATATTATTATTCCCTCTAATCTCTACCTATAGCTGCTTTGGATGTGAAAGCAAGAAGAAAACGATGAACAAAAATGTAAAGGAATAAAGGACAGAAAAAGAGACTGATGAGTGAGCTAGCCAGGCTTCTTTTTACAAGAATCTAAGGGATTATGAGCATAACATGATCCGTGTCTTGACTTGGGAACTACGACTTATATATATACGAAGTTTGGTCTTCATCCATAAGAACAAACTTTAATTGGGTATCATTAGTAATTGTATGGTGCGAGTTAGAGAGAGCAAGAATGGCGAACATGCAAATTGTGCCAGCTTACAGGAATAATGTTGTGGAGGCACAGTATGTTGACATGATGGTTCCTCTCTATTCTTATGGGTGCGAGAAGAAAGTAAAGAAGGCCTTATCCAGTCTCAAAGGTACGTAACATACAAAACGATCTCAGTGAGTGTGAGTTTTCTGAATCTAGCTAATTTCCATCATCATACTCCTAGTCCTAGGTTTCTCTGGTTCTGTTTAATGTATTATGCATGGTCGGGGTTATACTAGGCTTGGATGGGCCTTCCAAGCTCACATGCTTCTTATTTTGGGTTTATCGAAAGTTCCAAGCCCGTTTAATACTTGCGTGGGCTTGGTCTAAGGCACAATTTGTTTTAGAGAACCCCATGACAACTAACCACACTAGTTCGTTAAGGTATTGTAGTGCCAATTAATAAGCAGATTATTCCATCACAACAACTACAATAAAAACTCAATTAATCTTACGAATTCTGGCTTGCAAAGCCAAACGCAGTTATCATCGGGGGCAGAATAATTTGTAGGTACTTGAAACTACTCAAGATTCTATCCTTTTCTGTTATATTGCCAATATCATTGGGAAAAAAGCTTGCGCTCTTGACATTTCTACACGGGCCATAAAATATAAAAGCCGGCTTGGAAGGTCAACTTTACCTATTTTCAGCTGTGTTTCGATAACTAATCGGTCCGATTTCATGTGATGATAGGAATTTACTCAGTAAACGTGGATCACAGTCAACAGAAGGTGACTGTATGGGGGATTTGCAATAAATATGATGTGCTGGCAACCATTAGAAGCAAGAGAAAAGAAGCTCGTTTTTGGAACCCGGAAGACAATGCTATGTTAGAGGTCTCATCACTGTCACCACCACCAACCCTTCGTCACAGGGACTTTAGATCATCTTTAGCTTTAACTAAGGTTCGGTCTCTGAGTTTGAAAGCTTGGAAGAAGGTGTTCACAAGATCTTATTCTTTCTAGAGAAGAAAAGTGATCCATGGAAGCCAAGGATTAGTTCCTTGTGTCAGAATGAGTGTATAAATCTGGGAATAACTGTGTTCCTTGTACATAATTTCTGTTTTGAGTAGTTGGGCTAGCTTCTCCTTGCTTTTTTTCCCTTACAATTTAGTGCAGCTTTGGTGGTTCCTTCATTGTACAATGTTGGATGTTTCATTTATAAGGAAAGCAACGTGCTCTCAATTAAACTACTGATCCTTATTATTTCTTTGTTCACATTTAAGCCTTGGAAGAAACTTAAAACCCTCTGGCCTCCGCTACTAGATATACTAATTACATTACCCCTGTTTTGATGACTATATATTACCTTCATTTTCAAAGAACATTCTTTTATCTCTGCAAACTAATGAAGATCTGAACACCATTACCACAATCAGAGTCAATCAACACAAATGAAGCTGGCAATTGAGTTCCATGCATATGCTGGGAAACATCAGGTACCCAGATCACATGGCATTCTTCAAAAAGCAGACATGCATCCATTCAAAGCATCGCATGATAAAGCCAGAGCATAAATCTACCAACCCTCAACTTCCAAGCTACTCCACAATCTCCTGTATGCAGGATCGTGCCAGATCAGATCTCAAAAAACTACGATGAGACCCCACCAGAGCCTTACAAAATAGTGATCGAGTTGATTTGAGTATATCCATGATAATTACAAATTTACAATTCAACCCTGATAAAGCTCATCCAAATAAACAGTGTGTGACTATAAGATCGTTATATTGCTGTAATTATACCACATAAACACCAGCTGATAGAAAAGTGTCAGGAATCAATCAAATCCGTTTTGCCTAATCTCTTACCTCTCGTGATCCATGTCATCTGTACACATTGCGTAATCCGAAATTCAAATTCCACAGGCAGAAATCCACAAGTTACGAATACTAGACCCAGATACGGAAAGTAACTTATATAAAGCTCAAAGTCGGAAGGAGGAATTCTTAAATTTGAAGAGAAACGAAGCAGGAAAGATGATAATGGTGGTGAATATGACGGAGATGCTGGAGGAACTAACGTCAGCAGTGGCAAGTGTGGCGGACCGGCTTCTGGCGCGGCGGAGCTCAAGTTTTAGCGTTCTCGGGAACATTCGCTTCGCTTTTGCATCCTCGCCATCCGATTCTGCTTCCTTTCTGGTTTATTTCTAGTTACCATCAAAACTCAGAGTAGATATTTTAGGCAGAATTTTCATTCAGGGATTTAAGAAAATTATTGCAATTTGAGCCTTGAATTGTATGAGAACAGAGAGGCTCTGAATGTAGGAAATTGCATCTAATCTGTCCGTTATGACAGATTCATCTAAGAAAACTTTACATCTGCTACTACCACTCGCTGATCTGTATGAAACAAGGCCCGTCCTCCATTGTCACATCTTCTGTAGCGGCAATGTCGAACTAGACTTTTTGAATGAAACCTGAAGAAAAAAAATAATTTATTAAAATTAATTTATTTCGGTAAAAATACACTTTCGCCATTTATCTCGTAAACTCCGTTTGGTAGACAACGAATTCAGTTTGTTTCTTTTAATTAACTCCTTTTGGACTCGGCTTGCATCCGCTGCAAGTCTGTCCGCTGCATGTGCTCTGCACTAAAACTGTACCGTTTTGGTACAGTTTTGAATAGAGGATGAAGCTGAAATTTCTTTTATATCTAAAAAAAATGATATTTAGTATTTTAAAATAATTTTCTGAATATATCTTATATCTTAAAATATTTTTTTAGTAGTATATAGTAGCCTAAAATAATTTTTAGTGCTTTAACCCCTTAAAGTATTTTTTCAGTTGGACACAGTATGTTAGTAGACTGATTGCAATTTTACCTTTAATGAATTTTTTCTATTGCATCCAGTGTCTTAGCAGTGTATTAGTAGACTAATTGCAATTTTACCCTTAACGTATTTTTTAGCTCCAAAAATTACTTTAAAATACTATATGCTACTTAAAAAATATTTTAAAGTGGATGGAAATTAATAAACTAGTATCTTAAATTTTGGGTGCTTGTTACTACTAAGGAAAATACATTAATAGTAAAATTCTAGTCAGTCTCCTAAGACACTAGGTATAACTGAAAAATATATTAAAGGGTTTAAAGCACCAAAAATTCATTAAAGGTAAAATTGTAATCAGTCTACTAACATACTGTGTCCAACTGAAAAAATATTTTAAGGGGTTAAAGTACTAAAAATTATTTTAGATTACTATATGCTACTAAAAAAATATTTTAAGATACAAGATATATTCAGAAAAATATTTTAAAATACTGAATATCATTTTTTTTAGATATAAAAGAAATTTCAGCTTCATCCTCTACTCAAAACTGCATTAAAACAATGCAATTTTGGTACAGAGCATATATAGCGGACAGGCTTGCAGCGGATACAAGCCGAGTCCTTAACTTTTCATTCAGGACCCTAATCTGTCCATTTGGTAAACATAGAAAAAATATTGTTGGTACACGTCTGGTTGTAGGAAAAATAAAGTATTTGCATCTCATTTCCTATTTTCCTTTAAGTTCTTATTTTTCTTTTCAAGCTATCCATATTTGATCCGTAAAACCATCCACAGTCAAATCTCACAAGAGATCGAAAGAGGGTCTTCATCTTAAGTGACCAAACTCATTTATCCCTATAAAACATAGGAATTGACGGTTGAGACACCCCATTGGTTGATGAAAAAATTGTGTTGGCTGCCATAAGTTGTGTGGTGGGAATGCGTTTGATACTGTTACTTGATACTCTTTAGGGGGTCTGTTTGGTTGGAGGAAAAAAAAATATGAATTAGATTTTAAGAAATTAGAGAAATCGGGTTATAAAAATTTAATAAAGATAAGATATAAAATAAAAGAGTAAGAAAATTAATTAAAACTTACAACCTCACTTCTTCCATTTTTTAAAATCTAAGTCATAAAAATTGTTCCTCCCCTCTTTCCCCTCTAAATCCCTCGTACCAACCAAACAACCCTTTGCTCTCTTAGAATGAGATCGTTGGCTTTCATCCGTGTCACCCACCCGATAAAAAAAAAAGAATAGATGACACGAGCATTCAAGTTTCCTTAGGGTGTTTGGTTCAATGGTACCAGGTCTCACGTTAGGAACTACTTACTCACAGGTAGTGTCCTCGAGACCTGGGGAGGCTCGCTTCGACGATAATTCCGCAGGGGGCGGAGTGAGTCTGAGATTGCAAGTAAAGACGCAAGTCCCCAGTCAGTCATGAACCCGGATGAGTAAAGACAGTCCGGGAGAAGTTGTGCCGTTACAGAAAGCTTATGTCTCATACTTAAAAGGATCAATCACAGCATTAGAGGGATTAATCATAGTAGTGAAACCCCCCTCGTGATTGATACCAAACATGTCTTTAAAGGGAAAATGGGTTTCATGAAAAGAGATATGGTAAGAGATGCAAAATGATTTGGTATGAATGTTATAAAGTAAATACTCTTTCTGATTAAGGAGATACCCCAAAAAGATGCATGGTTCAGCCCTATATTGAAATTTTTCATGAACCGGTGAAGTAACAGCAAAAGCTAAACAGCTAAAGACCTTTAAAGAAGACAAGTCAAAAGAAGAACCAAACATAATATCAAAGGGGAGTGCGATGTTTCAAAACTGGAGAGAGTATGCGATTAATCAAATAGGCAGCAGTTTTCACTGTCTCTCTAAAAAATGGAATTAGCACTCCGGAGTGGAAGAGAAGGTAGTGTGCAACCTCCAAGAGGTGACGATGTTTGCGCTCTACCACTCTATTTTGTTGAGGTGTATGGGAGCAAGAAAGTTGATGAAGAATACCATGAGCATTAAAAAATTGTGTAAGATCAGCATTAGTGAATTCAAGTCCATTGTCACTACGTACATATTTGATAGAAACAAAAAATTGAGTATGTACATAAGCAACAAAATTTTTAAGATGTTGAGAAGTGTCACTTTTATTGATCATAAAAAAATCCAAACACAATGAGAGAAATCATCAACAATGGTAAGAAAATATCTATGAGCTTTATAAGTAGGCCATCTACAAAGACCCCATATGTCAACATGAACAAGTTCAAAATAACATTGTGCCTTGGAAACACTAGAAGGAAAAGGTAACCTAGTTTGTTTAGCGCGAGCGCATACATCACAATTAGTAATACCAGAAGTAATGGAATCAGCTTTAATCAAATATAAATGTCTTAGTTTTTCTAAAGAAGCATGTCCTAGTTGTTGATGCCAAATATCTTGGGTCTGCTCCGTTGATTGAGTTTATTTAGCATTCAAAAGTGTGTATGACGCCTTAAGTGTGTCAATTAGGTATAGGCCGTTATGCATTGGACCAATTGGCCTAGTCCTCCCATTGGAGATTTCCTGCATTATGCAAAGCTCAGGATAAAACAATATAACATATCGCATGTCATATGAAAGCCTAGATACTAAAATGATATTAAAGCAGCAGCCAGGTGCATAAAACACAATTTTTAATATGATATCAGGAGAGAGCTTAATAGTATCGGTATGTGTCATATGCATATGTTCACCATTGGACATCTTAATCTTCCTAGATGGTCCTAAATAATCTTGAACTGGATCTAACATATTCAGACTACTAGTCATATAGACATAAAAGGAGGTAAAGCAGTAATCTGACCTGAAATGCTCTCCTTAAGGTAGTTAATTGCACCCACAGCTATATCATTATGCTCTCTTGCTTAAAAATCTGGAGAATTTGATCATATTGCTTATTGGTAATGGGAAGATGATTGGTGGCTGTGTCAAGGGCTACGCTTTGTCGAATTTGAGAGGTGGAAGATTTCAAGGAAAGGTTGTTAAGGGAAAGCTCCTGTGGTGATTTCCCTTTGAAAGTTTTGGGGAAACCAACTAGCTGGTAGCAATTTTCTCGTTTATAGCCTCGTCGATTACAGTATGAGCATTGATCCTGTGATGACCTTCCTCTTCCTCTTCCTATGTTAGTACACCATCTCCTAGTAGTCATAATGACACCCTCAATCGGTCTAATGGAGTTATATGATGCCAACCTCTGTGATTCATCCGGAGAGACAATGGAATACGCCTGATTAAGCGTTGGTAGTGGACTCTGAAGTAAAATTTGGGTTCTTGCATAATGATGGTTATCATTCAGACCCAATAGGAACTGCAAAATTCGTTGCTGCTGGATTACTCTACTATATTCTTATGTGCTTGAACATTGACAGGAAGGGAATAGAACAAGGGAGTCATATTCATCCTAGAGGTCCTTTAATTTAGTGAAATACTTAGAAACATTCATAGTACCTTAAGTTAAACCACCAATTGCCTTATAGAGTGAGAAGATTATCGTCCCATCTACTTTATAAAATCGTTCCTTGAGTTCTAACCAGACAACACGAGCACTATTGAAAAATACAATCTCTGTGGCAATTTGCTTATCCACATAGTTAATCATCTAGGACAAAATAACTGAATTGCATCAATCCCATAAGTTTCGTAAGGGTAAAGGTCACGCTTCACGGGTGCAAGTTCCATCAATGATCCCCAACTTGTTCTTGGCTGAGAGAGCAATACACATGGACCTTGATCATACTTCATAGTTTTTAGACCCACGTAGAAACTGAGCAACCGGAGTCATGGCTTGTGTGTCGGAAGCATGAAGATAGAGTGGATGAGAAAAATCGATGGTCAAAGATACAGATGAGGAGCTTTCTTCGTCTTTTGCCATTTTTAAGAAACAGGGGACTCAGTGAAGGAAAGAAATCTCAACAAGTAAAATTTACCCAAGCAACCAATAATGCTTACCGAATCTTGAATCAAGAAGAAGACAACCGAGTAAAGATGGAAAAGATTATGCAAGAATACACAAGATCAATGACAAGACAGCCAAACTTGCTCTGATTATGATCTTCTCCTAATTGCCAATGATGGCAAGGTTCTGACAGCGCCGTTCTGATCACCGTTGTGCCAGTTACAAGACCATTGAACTTGCTCCAATTATGATCTCTGTTGAGCTTGCTCCAATTCTGATATGCTTCTAATCTCAGATGAGGGCAGATTTCTGGCAGCAACAAACCCCAACTTTCACGACTCTAATGGCTAATATGGCGATCTTGCGAAGATGGCGAACTTCTGATCTTGGGCTTGAACAACTCACAAACCCTCCAATAGCTTCACCATGGGAATGAAGAACAAAGTGTGGAAAGAAAGAGAAAACACACTAGAGGCACTCCCTTCTTGTCACAACGAAATGAGATCGAGTTTGACACAAGAAACCAAACGTGAAGAATCTTTAACAATACAGGCTTGGGCCCACGAAACTGATTTAATCCCCAATCTGGGGCTCTGGTACCATGTAAAGGAAAATAACCCTGTATATTTTATTGAATATGGAAGAGTCTTGCAAAATGACTAATTGGGTCATTAAACTATCACAACTTAACATTTAAGCCCCCCCCAACACACACAGAGGCATAATCAAGTCATTTGTTGCACCTAACTTAACAACCCTGTAACCATTCACAACAATGAAATAATACAATATTCTTAACAATATTTATGCCCGGTGAGGCTTTGAAATGGGAATTGAAGTAGGAATACATAAATTGAGTTGTTTGGTATATTGGAAACCACTTTTAAAAAAATTGATGGAAATGGATTCCTTAAATAGACACGTAAAGTTGGCATAGGTTCCTTGAAAGTGAGCTTTATCACCATTAAAAACTCGTACATTTTATCATTTAACAACTTGGCCCAACTGACCTTACGTCTCTCCCTTTAATAAATATATTTACTGTTCTATTTTTTTTTAATTACAAAAGGAAAATAAACCACTACGAGTCTAGCACAAGCTTGTCACAATCCTGTTAAATAAGCAAACGAGCTTGCTCTGCCGGAGAAGTAGCCATCGTAAAGTCGACCCCCAAGTTCCAAGCCTCTGTCGCTAACATGCCCGCCACCATATTCGCATCTCGAGCACAGTGAACCAAGTCAACCTGCCAATTCCTCTCTGACATTTGCCGTATCTCTGATAGGATCGTGTAATCAGGATGTAAATAATCTACATCTGACTGAAGAAGCTCAAGAACTTCAATGTGGTCACTTTCCACAACAACTGAAGTGAGTTTTCGATCCCAAGCAAGTTTAAGTGACAATTCCTCTCTAACATTTACTACTGTTCTATTTTTAAGCGCCAATAAGTATCTCCTCGTGATTTTTTTACCATGCTGGTAGTGATTTTAAATGTTATTAAAATTGAGAGAAAGTAATATAAAATCCCTTTTTTAAAAAAAATTATGGTCATTGTTGTATAAAAAAAGGTGCAAGTCTATAATTATGCAATAGTTGGAATCTTGTGCCAATACATTACAGATATCAATGCAACTTTTTAATTATCCTATCAACTCAGATCATTGCGCTCTTATTTGATTAACAAACAAAAATAAATTATGTCAATTAACATTTAATCTTTAAAATCTTTGGATTTTTTGGATGGCAAAAAAATCTGAATTAATTTAAATTACTCAGTGGGGAGGTCGATTTTCAAATATAAAAAATTAATAAAAAGGCTACCAGTATTAAACATGAATTTGTTAATTAATTCAAAATATTGATTAAGAGTTAAAGAAGTTGAGGACATTAAGTGCATTGAGTTTTTGATTCACTTGAAGATAACAGAAAAGGAGTTAGGTTTTCTTGCCATGCTTTAAAAGTCAAACAAGGACTTTCCAATATAAATCTCCATTCCTGAGTGACAAGTCTTTTTGAGAATTTGTATATTGTCCAAATATATGAATGATAAAAAGTAAGCCAAAAAAATTAAAAAGTTAAGGTAGGGTGAAAAGAACCATTAAAAACCTTGTAACAAAATGAATCAAAATGAAGGACATTCAAATTATATATTTAAATAAACAGTCAAATAGTCAACCTTTTCACTCTTCCCTATAATTATAACTACCGTCCTAGCTTACATGATAACAGAAAAAAAACACTGTTTTGCATAGCTTTGACTCGCACATCAGTTTCAGTTATTATTAGACTATATATTTGAATCTGCCTACATTTCATTTCTAATATGATGAGATCTCCATTTTTCTCCACACCTAATATGTGACTATGATCCATCTTTGTTGTCGTTGAGGAGGTGTTTGTCCATGGCTCATTTATCATACTGTTTCATAATCCATACGGAAAAAAAGTAGGATACTTCATCAAAATCATCATGATGTTCCTTCTCTTGTATCAAGAGAAGCGAATCTCCAATTGTGACAATGGAGTTCACACAATCATGACGTGCATCACTAGAAAGTAATATTTGTTCAAACACTTAATGTGGAAGATCAAATGAAAGTATAGGACAATATATTTCTTCTATATGCCAATATATCCAATGAAGGACACCACTAATGAAAACATGAGGAGTGTTTGGATAAATGTAATATGAATGAAGAAAACTACATGTGAGATGTTTCTATGATCACGTGAGGTATGAGAAAACCTATGCTAAGTCAAACTTTAATAAAGATATTACGCTTATAACAAATAATGTTTACAACCTTAAAGTCATTGCTTTTATGATCAAAATTGAAGCTTGCACAAGATAATAATCTTTTATCCCAATTCATCTTGAGATCATTGCTGCTATGATCAAAACCAAAGCTTGCGTTAGATAATCTTTCAACCCAATTTATTTGAGAGAGGTAGCGGTATATATTTCTAAAAAGTTGGATTCCTAAGAATGAATTTAAAAGATAATTTAATTATCAAAACATACTAACTCGTTGCTTACCCCATTGACTTTCATGGCTTTAAAATCATCGATGGTAGGACAATCAATATATACCCTTGAACAACTCTCTACGCCCTCTTTACAGTAACAAGCTTTAATAAGAAGGATTTAATTCTGGGAACCAAAAGTTCTTTTGGAGCTCCGGCAATAAAATCCGGACAAGTAATAAGCTCATTCCAATCCGTACAAACCAAAGAGCATTGAAATAGGATTTGAACATCTAGTTTAAGCAAAATTTCTTCAACAAGGTGAAGGGGAATAAAAGGAATTTCGGCTTTTGAAGTCGCGGGTTTTGCTTTCTTGGGAGGCATAGAAGGAACGAAGAAAAAGAGGGAATTGGGAAGAAGAAGAAAATAGGCAACGAGGATGAGGTGTCTAGAATTTGGATGCTAGGGTGGGTAAACCACAAACACCTCATGCAAAGTAATCTACTGCACCATAACACGAGTCTGGCTCCCTCCTCCAGCGCCTCCCATCCTTTGCCTCTCATGTATCCTAAACTTACACCGTTTTTGGATAAATGGGAGGGGACTTCTTTTTTATTTTTTTTTTTAAAAAAAAGATTCAGGGTTCTGGAGTTTTTTTTTCGATAGCACCTAACATTCTAAAATATTTTTTTGCGTACAATATAGCATAAAATAATTTTTAAGTAGCACTCAGTATCTGGCAAACTGCATCCTGAAGTATTTTTTATTAACATTCCATATTCTAAACTAAATTTGAGCGCATCCAACACTTAGTATCCTAAATTTAGAATGTTCATTGTAACTAGAAAAACATTTTAGAGCTTGTTTGTTATAGCTAGAAAAATAATTTAGGATATTGAATGCAATTTAGAATATGGAATGTTACTGAAAAAACACTTCAGGATGCAGCTTGTCAAATACTGTGTACTACTTAAAAATTATTTTTATGTTACATTATGCACAAAAAATTATTTATCGGTAGAGCCAAGAAATCGGGCCGAGCCCGTAGAGTCAACCCATTTAAGTCCGCCGGGCTTAAAAATTAGAGCCTCAAAAAGAAGTCGGGCCTAAAAGGGCCAGTTTTGTAGGGACAAGGGCCAACCTTGCAGGCCCGTTAGTTTCTTTTTAAATCCCCCGGCCTGTGCCTTGCTAACTCCTCCCTAAGAACACTTGAAATTTTTAAATTTTCATATGATGATAATTTACTAATTTATTTATATTTTGTATTTGTTATAGAGTTATTTATCATTTTGGTTTATTATTTGTTGCAGATAAAGATTATGGATGTATTCATTATGCAGGAGAATAAATTCTTGATATTTTTTACCTTTCAAGCAAAGTATACTACTCAAAATGAAGCACAATCAAATTTCCTTGAAATTGATGATAGTGATGAAGAAGCTGAAAATGATAGTCGTCATACTCATATTACTTGAAGTGTTTAGTTTTTTGCCTTCTTATGCTTTGTGTGATTCTGTAAGTTATTTGTAGACATTATTTTATACCTTTGATTATGAATTAGTAATTGTATTTATTTTATTGCATGATATGTGTAGATATATTGTTAAATCTTGTGAAAATGGCTTTCAACCGTGGCCAGCAAGCTCTCGAGCTGGGCTTTGAAAAATATCAATTTTTCTTTCTCTGGGCCCTGCAGGGCTAACTCTTTTAGACCCTAATCCGTCTAAGACCGGTCTTGCAGGACCGGACCGACCCTGATTCCCAGCTTTAGATGTCAAAGAGGTAAAGAATGGGGAATTGGCTTCCCTCCTATACCCTTACCCTTCATTTTCCCTCATTTTCTTCATTTGGACCGTTGGATGAGGATCTCAACAGTCCATATTTTTACTTTATTATAAAAATAATATTATTATTATAAATTATTAATATTATATTTTAATAATATATTAGATCTGGATCGTTGAGATCTTAATCCAACAATTCAAATAAAAAAAATGAGGAAAAATGAGGGTAAGGGTATAGAAGGAGAGCCAACTCCAAAAAATGGGAGGGGCCAAGGTGGAGAGCCGTACTCCCTGACAAAAGGGTCAATTAAAGGGTGAATCCCACATATCCCTTGATCATCCCAGTCACACATAAGAGACAAAGCAACCACTATTAGAGGTGGTAATATGTGTTGGGATCACAGGCCGAGCCCGTCCAACCCACAAATATGAGCGGTTTGAGTTCTGAAAAATTGGGACCATTTGGGAGCGGTTCTTTTGGGCCTAAACCCATATGGTCCTAACCCATGACGGGTTGGACCACCGGGTTGATGAGTTGGCCCATATTTTCTTTTTAATGTTGTCTCGTATTTATTGGACAAGGGAGATTAGGTGAAGGGCCAAAGACAAACAAGACTCAATCCAATTTGCGTAGCCTTTTGGGTCATTCATTATTGTCCATTCCGTTGATGCTTTTTGGGGTTGTGACTTGCTGCCAGTTGCCTAGTTTGAGTCTTTGAGAGTTAAGACATTGTATTCATAATTTAGTATACTCATCCTCCCTTGGATTTATGTTTTTTTAATTTAGTATACTAAAATATTGATAGCTTTTGGATTTATGTTTTTTTTGGTTATGTGTGGACTTGTGATTAATGTTTATTTTTTAATGAATTTTTAATTTCTTTATGGTTTATGTTTGTAGAAAAAATAATTTTAATATATTGTGTTAAAAAAATTTTTAAAAAATAATATGGGTTGGGCGGGTCAACCCACCAACCCAGTGGTTATGAGTTGGGTTGGTTAAATGCCAACCTATATTAATGCGGTTCTTTTGGGCATAACCCATATAATCCAAACCCACAGCGGGTTAATCCAAATCCAGTAGATTGGACCATATTACCACCAATAACTACTACCATAATGGCATTTATTACCACTCTGCAACTCCTATAAAAAATGTACTTACATAAAAGTACACCACTATCACAGAAACAATACGCCACAAAGAAGCCCAGTATTCGAGTACTAACATGAGAACAAAACAAACATAGAACCCAAAACAACACGTATAGGAAAAAACATCTAAAAGAGATCTATAGTAAGGTTGCAATCTTATGGCCTGTTTGGAATCTTATTAGAATAGGAAAAAAATTTATTTAGAGGGTAAAAATTCATTTGATATTTGGAGACGCATTTGTGAACACATTAGCTTTTAATGGGCTTTTAGAAAAAAAACTACTTTTTTTAGAAGCTCATTGAAGTAGCTTCTGGCTTTTTTTCACTATGTTTAGAAAAAAAAGCCACTTCTCCCATTGCTAATCCAAACACAAATCACATTAACAATTTGATTTTTTTTCTATTTGGCTTCTACAAAAGTCACATTAAAAAAAAATCACTTTTTCACTGTGTTCCTAAAACAGCCATTTAATTTTGGATTCTGCAAATACGAGATCAATAGTAAGGTTGCAATCTTAATCTTAGATTCTGCAAATACCAGGGCCCAAGCAAAAGGAGAACAAGATAGCCTGGATCTACCAAGAAATGGAGCATAAGACCGCTATAAGAAGGGTCACTAACAATTTTGGTAAGTGAAAGTTGTCAGCACATTATAAAAAATGGTAAATTCCTTAATAAAATTTATCAGGTTTGGTAATGTAAATTTTTTTCTTGGTATTCTTTAACTAAATTTTTTGATGGCCTTATGTGTGAATTTTTTACTTAAAAAATAAAAGTCGTCACAATTGAATGAAAAATGATAAATTTTTTAAATAAATCTGTCAATGAGTTTGAATTAAAGATAAAAAATTAACTTATATATTTGATTGTATAATATACATTGAAAGCCATTAGTACCCATTGAGCCACCAATATTTTGGATAAATAAAGTGGTGGGTTCCCACCACTTTGAAAATATTAATTTCAGTTGGAATCCTTGACGGCCGGTCAGTCATTTAAGCTCTGGCACTAGTTTCATATGTCATTAATTAATAGTTGTGGGGTTTAATGTTTTTTTTCAAAAAAATATATGTATGGTCAATTTTTTATTTTTCTTTTAATTTTAAAAAAGATAAATTAAACTTAATATTTATCTAATATTATAAATATTCTAAACATCTTTTTATCTCTTAACATTTTTAAAATTCTTCAAGAAAATTTTCCTTTGCCTCCTTGTTTTTGTCCAGTACCCCTCTCTCCCGCACGGTCACCCTTTGCTTCTTTTTTTTTTTTAAGGCCTTTGCTGGCCCAGAAAAGGATGCATGCGCGCCTCCGTGGGTTTATAAAATTTAAAATTAAATGATGTTATATCGATATCATTATATTTTTATAATTTATATATTTTAAATTATATATTCCTTGACCAAAAAATTATATATTCCATTAAAAATAATTTTTTATATAATATTTATCAGTTAAAGTTTATGAAATACCATGTTATAATTTATGTTATATTTTGATTATATCCTGAAACATTTTATAAAAGTAAAATTTAATATTTGTAAATAAACTGTAATACCAATTATTGTGTGTGTGTATTACAATTTGTCGATTAAGTGTTTATATTTTTGTGTAACACAAATACATTGTCGCTTTAATTATTATCTTTCTTTTTTTTTCAGTCTAATTAGTGGCTTCGTTTTGCCTAGTGCCTACCTTAATTAGTCGCCTAGTTAATATCACAGAATTTGCAATAAGTAAGCGGTATAAGTTGCATGAGACTTCTGGCCAAAAAAAAAAAGAAGAAGAAGAAGTTGCATGAGACTTTTCTTTATACATTTTTATAATATAATTGACGATACAGACATAATAAATTAAAAAATTTTGTGTAGAATGATAAGATGAAGTTTTTATAAAACAATAAAACAAGAATTATCAGTCAAATCACATCATGGAAATTTTTCGTGATATCATTATCTGATATATGATCTATCATCTTCAGGTCAAAAATATATGATCTATCATCTAGGATTCTATTCACATTTAAATCACAACATATTTTTTTAAAAAAATTACTGAATTACGAAAATTTCTCCGATTATTTATATTTAAAGATATTTTTTAAAAAAGAAAAGCCGGGAGTAATATTCGCAAACGGATATCAAGAGGATCGAAACTGTAAAACTGAAAATCTTTTTCTTGTTAAAGATAAAAAATATTCAGTTTCACATTCAAACTGATTCACCTAGCTCTTCCCTTGGAAGGCGAGGCTGGAGACGGCCGTGACGTAACTGTTCTCGTCCATGAGCTAGCCTTCTGAATTCACGTTAATTTCCAAGATGATGATCTTCTGCCTGCAAATTTCTCCACCGTCCACATTCATTACTCTCCCATTCTGATTTTAGATTTCTTTCAAATTCAAATGCCGGCATGTCATATTGTAGCTAGTGAGATGATTTGGTTGGAGCCGTAAATTTTATTTCAATCGATCATCTCAGGATCATGCGCGCTATGGATGGAATTCGGTCTTGTAAGGCCTTGCCTTATTATATGCCGGCGCCGTATTATTTACCCTCTTCCCCAAAGCCATCCGCTTTTGCGCCGCCGTTTTCTGCCAACGGTGTTTCAGTCCTGCCATCTGTGGATTCAGCCGATTTTCAAGACTCGCATAACTCCCGTTACGGCTATGCTTCCTTTTCGAAGCCGCTTGGAGAATCGTATTCAGAGCCTTTCTCCAAGCTTCTGTGTGGATTTAGTCAAGGATACTCTGGCTTTCAGTCTATGGACCCTCTGAGTTCTCAATTGACTCGTGATACTTCTCCAGGTAATTTGGCTTCTATAAGAATGCGTTTGCTTATCGTAGTAATTACTGCCGCGATAACATTTAGTTATGTGCTGTGCTTTTGAACTAATGACGGCATTTTCTTTTCACGATTTCCTCCCTTAGATTGGCTCTCTCTTGATAATCTCAATACGAAGCCACGTGAGACAGAGAATCCGTGTCAGAGTCCTAGAGTGTGGAATCAGATTTTAGAGTTCAACAGAGGTAACCAAGGTGTATTTAATTCTATATCTTCAGTTTAATTTATCGGTGCCTCTGTTTCTTTTCCTTCCTTCATTTCTCTGTGTTTTCGAATAAAACAAAGGCTGCGGTGGTTCTTTTTTTTTTTTTTTTAATTTTTCCTTTTGCCAATCGTGGGTTTTAATCTCTAATCACTGCTGCGGCTGCTTTCAACCGGTTTCAATTATAAATATATATATCATTATGAGTTTGCAAAAGTAATGTTCAAAGATGCACCGCCAGGAACTTTTGAAGTTACTTCAATTTTAATCATCGCTATAATGAGCATCTGTCTTTTAATTATAAAATCTGTTATTATTCTTCCGTTTTCTTTTATTCTCCCAAGACGGCCTCATAACATGGCTTCAACCTAAAGGTAAGGATGGAATTTTACGATCCTAAAAGTAAAGATAAGTAAGATTACATTACTTGATGACTGTGAGATTTCAACTATTAATCTTTTAAGGCAAGACAAAACTAAGTTTAACCCCTGCAACAAAATTACAAACATCTAAGATATGTTGAGCTCCCACTGTGTGGCTTACCCATTGTTTTCATGTGTAGTAGTGTGAATGATGGGTGCATGCATGCAGGACATGTTAAAGGCTCAGATGATGATGGCGCTTACTTTCTCTCTAAAATAAAGGAGGCTTGGAATATAGATGAATGCAATCCCGCCGTTTACCCACCCTGCTGGAATGGAGCTCCGGCAGCTCATTATCCTGTTTTTGGAGCTTACGAGCCTTTACATCCAGAGCTTATCGATAAAATTGAGGAGTTTCTAATTGCTTCTTATCTTGAAGGGCCTAAAGATTTCCACGTTGAACTAGCAAAATATGGGAGAGAGTCTTGTGAGATTTCGACCAAAAATAAAGTGCAGAATGAAATTGGCAATCTGGAGAAGGGTTTCACAGGTCTTGTTACCAAGTTTCCAGTATCCAACTCTGTGTCTCAAGAATGCAACTCATATGGTGTAGTGAATGATGGACTTTCTGGTGTTGGGAAACAAGTTATAGAAGAAAACCAATTTATGTCTCAGAACCAGAATTCATTATGCCGTTGCAGATATGTTGGTTTTAATGTGAATGGATGTTTGGAATGCAGTTTGTCTCAGGAGGCAGCAAATGGTCTGTCTTCACATCCTTTTATGGCAGGTGCACCTGAAAAAGCACCGGCTAGAGCACCGGCTCCCAAACTAGACATCCAATTGCTGGTTCAAACGATGCATAATATGTCGGAGTTGCTTCTTGATCAATGTTCGGCCGATGAATTTCAATTGAATGAACAAGATCGCAGTATGCTTGAAAATGTGATTGGTAATCTTCGGGCTTGTACTCTCATAAAGGATTCTGAACAGATTATTCCTGCACAAAAACTTCTTTTTCCTGAGTTAGGCACTGGAAATCTTGGTGGACAATCTCCTCAGCTTCAACAGGTATGATGTGATTTCTTAAATTTAATAATAATGCTCAGATAACACGAGTGCTGCTTAAAATAATTAAATAGGCTTGTTGACTTTTGTGTTTTGGGTTCATATTGTATAATATTAAGTATTTGATTTAAGGAGTAGGTTATTTGCTTGTACTTATGCTGGATAGTCTTACATTTCAATGTCTGTATGTCTTCATGATGATGGGTTTCACAGAATTCGTGTGTTAAGGAGCCCCACGCAAGCAAGGTAGGAGCAGAGCTCTCTAATGTTGAGCATTTGTATATATTATTTTGTGTTTTTTTTTTTCATAAAGTACAAATAACAATAACAAATATTCTTCTTTGATAAACACCCTCGTATATTTCATTATGATAGGCTATGAAGAGTGTTTTTAGCGAGAATTTCCGTGAGGAAGAGAAATCAGCATCGCATACTGTGCCATACGGTAATATATGTGTTGATTTGGAGGCTGATGAACTATGTTCCCTCATTTATGGAGCTCCCTTCAACCAAATGATGGAAGTGGAGAAATATTCATCCAAGCATGGAGGTATCTTATTTGGTTCCATTCGTTAAATATTCGAACAAACAAATGATCTACAGACTTGATTGGTTCTTATAAAGCTAACATCTATCTGCTTTAATTTCTCTTCCATAGATAATGCTTTAGTGAAGGGAGAACAATCAAAGACGGGGGCTGATCTTAAGTTGAGCCCGGATCAAAATTCTGCAGAACAAGTAAACAGCTCTCATTCTGCTGAGCATACATCTCCCATGCATGCTGCCGCCAATTTAACCGAACCATGTGGCTTAGAGTTGTCTGTTAATCCAAATGAGCCCATTGCATCAGAAAACGAAGGGGAGGTTACTCAAAGGGCGGATGATTATACTGTTTTTGGCACAAACAATGAGGCTGAACAGGACGAGGCAAACTCTGGGGATTCTCGTGCTCTTGACATGGCATTTGAAGGGACAGACGACAGTCTAAATGCTGAGACGCAGGACAGCTCCGACGCTGATGAAGAGGAGTCTGATTTTGATTCTGCTGAGACGCTGGACAGCTCTGGCGACGCTGATGACGAGGAGTCTGATTTAGATTCGGAGGATAATGAAGAAATGCAACCTAGTGTTGGTCCCAGGTTTGGCGTTGAGCATGTTTCATCAGATGAGTCGTCATCAGATTGGGAACTTGTTATGAAGGATTAATGAATGACTATATGAATAATTCTCATGGGTTAGATATTTTAGTATGGTTTCTAGTAGTAGCAGTGGGGGACACATGCATTTTCAGAATTTTGGCGCTTTTAATATGATTTTGGATTTGGATTACGCATTCATTCATTCGAGTTTATTCCAGTCTTTGATATCTATTTTGTATGCAAGTGCGGTAGCGGATATAATATTACAAATCACAAGTAGTACATAATGTGAATCATTAATTTAAAACGAAGCAGCAGATGCCGAGGGCGAACCTTTTTACTATTAATATTGGATACAGGTTCGGATAGGTTAGGGACTTGATGGTTAGGTTAGGGTGTTAGTTAGACACTTAACCATAAAAGGATCGAAGCACATTCCTTTAATTATGAATTTGAGTTTCACTCTAATTCAGATAAGATTACATTTACAAGTGCGTTCATCTCAATAAACTAGATGGAGCCTGGGTTTTGTGAATTACATTTTTCAAGCATACGTATAATATATTTGTAAAATTATCCTACCTCTTTTCAAAAATAAATACTTTATTTTTATTTTATTTTTAAAGTACCTCGCATAAAAAATATATATAATGACCAGTATTTTATTCACATCACATAGAATTTTATCCCAGTGTAACATAATTTTTAATTCATCAAATGTACATATATACATAAAACTGAAGACAAATTCGTACGATTCATTCCAAAATTAAAGTAGCAAATTTTTAAATAAATATATATTCTGATAAAAATTATCTGAATAGTTATATATAGTTAGCTTAATATGCCTGATTGTTTCAATAGATACTGGCAGGAGCTTCCCCGCTTTGGAAGGCAATCCATAACCCCCACACTGAAAGACGAAACTAAATTAGATTTGATGCGGTTGATATTTAGAAAAATATATATATAAATATCATTTTAACTTTTAAAAGTCAGAAAAATTCATTAATACATGTAAATAAAAGAAAGGGATAGGGTGAGAATAAATCATGTTTGGAGAAAAAAATCAAAAAGCACCATTACTCAATTATTTTACACATATGGTTAATACTTATTAATTTTGTCAAAATCATTACGGATTTTGTTGAAACCATTACTCTTTTAGTTAATCTCATCTCATTACTCAATTGGTCACAACCTAAAACTTTTTGTTAATCATTTTACACATATTGTTAGTACTTATGAATTTTATCAAAATTATTACTCTTTTAGTTAATCTCATTACTCAATTGGTTATATCCTAAAATTTTTTGTCAGTCCTTTTACATATATTGTCAATATTTACGGATTTTGTCAAAATCATTACTCTTTTAGTCAATCTCATTACTCAATTGTTCATATCTCAAAACTCTTTATCAATCATTTTACACATTTTGTCAATACTTACAGATTTTGTCAAAACCATTACTTTTTTAGTCAATCTCATTACTTAATTCGTCGCAACCCAAAACTCTTTGTTAATCATTTTACATATATTGTCAATACTTACGGATTTTGTTAAAACCATTACTCTTTTAGTCAATATTGAAACGACAATTTCTCACAACAAGTATAATCCAATACAATTATACAAACTCAGTATTTTTTTTCAAATACTTATCAGAGTTTAGGACACAAACCCTTTCACAACATATCAAAGTTTAGGGCACAAATTCGCCCACAAACTCACTGCAGATAAATTTATTATTCTGATATCACATCACAATTAACCCATGGGTCACAAAATGATTTCCAACATAGATATCCAAACAGTAAATATGGCATTTTAAAAACATGAGGGCCTTATAATGGCAATATAGAAATTAACACAACACTGATACCAAAAGAGGCCTACAAGATTCTCAACGTCTATGTCCCTGGTTGCTTCCCTTGGCCTCTAGCCAGATTAGATGTCTCGCCTGAAAAATTATTTATAATGATGGGGTGAGACATAAAGTCTCAGTAACCAAAATCAATTTACAAAATATGCAAGAAAAGATTGTAAGTCAGAGAATCAGGTTTAACTATAATAATAATAATAATAATAATAATAATATTCTTATAATTCAAAACTTAACATAATATAATCAATGAATAAAATCATCATCACTCATCCATCATGCTCCTCCTTATCTCCTCTGGACTGATACAGCCTATCAGTGCTAGTATACCCGGCCAAAGGTTAGCTAGTCACTTCAAGAATATTGCCCCCTCCCATGCTACCACAAATATACCGTAACAGGGAGGTGTCCGCCCAAACACTAAGCTCCAAAATCCAGGCAAGGATTGAGAGAGTCGATGGGCACACAATTCACCATATCTCTTTCATACAACCCAACATATTCCGTAAATATAAAAATAATAAATTAATACAACTTTCGAAAACAATTACGAGAATTCTAAATTTTTATACAATATTCCATCTCAAACAACATATACATCATAACAGTAACAATTTAATAATAATTTCCATTTATATATGTAAATTGGAAAAATACAATGCTTCACTGAAATAAATTCATATTCAGATATAAATATAATCTTGCAAAACACATATAAGTAATATAGATAAAAGTAAGGTTTATAAAACATCTTACAGTCCAAAACAAACATATAAAAATAAATTAACCCCGGTTACCTCGATTCCAAGCTTAAGCTTAATTTGGATAGTAAAACCCGTGCAATCACTGATCGCAAGAAAACTCTAAATTATTAATGTAGATACCAATTAACCAAAAATAACAATAAAATAATTAATTTACATAATTTATCTTCTACAACCCAATTTTCTCTACAACTATTATCCTCAATTATTCCAATTTCCTTAAAAATTCTTAATCATAGATCATTCCTTATAAACCCAAAACGCTCATTAAAATCCTTAAATAACTTTTAACATACATATAATTAAAAAATCCTCAATATCAACATTTTAATTAATTAAATCTATTTTTCATAATTTATATGGGTATAATCCAATTATTAAACAACTCCTCAAATCATATCAAATTCTAATTTAAATATTAAATCATAACTCATATTTTCCATAGAGCTCAAATCTAACAAAAATAAATTGATTAAATCTCAATAATACCTCAAATAATTCAAATAAATTATTTAAACAAATTTTGATCGGTAAAAACGCCCTATGGAAATTAAGTTATATCCTATTTATAACAGAAATTAATTATAAAATCACATGACAACTAAATAATAAATCTAAACCCGTTAAAATTAACTAGTAATTATTCTCTACATTTCTATAGTCTTATATTGACAAAACTCAAAACTTTCCTAAAATCATATCCCAAAAATATTCTCTAACTAGCATAAAATTACTATTATAGAAAATAGAAAATTATTTAGAATATATTTCATAAAAGAAGCTTTGTAATTAGAAGAGAGTTTGAGTACCTTATTGATCCCCGAAGAACCCAAAATACCCTTATCAGAACTTCACCATCTCTTCTCTTCACGAACACTTCACCTGCGCGAAGTGTTTAGCTGATACCCCCTCCCTTACTGTTCATATTGCTTTGGCGCCTATTTTAGATTTTTTTAAAATAATAAGGGGGCCACCCCCTTATCATCATGTTGGTAGGCGCCTCGGCTCCTACCAACTTTGAAAATTTTTTATTTTAATATATTTTAATATAATATTATTATAGTATATTATAATATTTTATTATTATTTAATTATTTTTATTTTTAAAGATGTCACAAATCTCATTACTTAATTCGTCACAACACAAAGTTCTTTGTCAATCCTTTTATATATATTGTCTGTACCTACAAATTTTGTCAAAATCATTACTCTTATAGTCAATTTCATTACTCAATTCGTCACAACCCAAAACTTTTTATCAATCATTTTACAAATTTTGTCAGAATATTCACTCTTTTAATTAATCTCGTTACTCAATTTATTACAACCCAGAACTCTTTATCAATCTTTTTATAAAATAAGTCAATACCTAAAACAGAATTGTTATACTTATTTGAATTAGTGATTGAAATATTTAAAAGTAATTTTTCAATCATGATTTACGATATATGAAATAAATACGTGAGAGAAGTATTATCTCAATTTACATACATAAACACTTGTAAAACCCATGAAAGCTTTTCCAAACACTCATGTTAATGGTTATACAAAAGAAAGCCGAACTTTAGTTCCATTGAACATTGCATGATATGATTAACAACACTTTAAACGAGTCTGACAACTACATTGACGACATTTAACAAAAATTAAAATGCCCATGACAATAATTACACTTTCCATGACAGCAATAAAAAGAGAAAAAATAAATAATAATCAGATGAAAAGGAGCCTGAAATCTCACTAGGTTGGTACCAGATTTAAAAAAAAAATTCCAATCTTTCTAATATATTCTTCAACCGTCAAAGAGGAAAGCAAGGAGCAAATTTGATTACCAAGAATTTGATCTTTTAATTAGAAGCAAACAACGACAGCCCAGTCTTCTTGTTTCTTTGATCAGAGTAGGAAGAGGTTGGCTCTGTAATTTGAGAGAGACAGAGCGTAGAGAGAGAATGGAGTCAAGAGGGAAAGGAGTGGAGGTATCTCTGAGAGGCGTGCCGGAGATGACGGGGGAGTAAGATCAGGCGGCAGCGGATGCAACCCATGCTTAAGAAGAGGTTGCTGGCGATGGGCCGGAGAGTTCGCCTATGAGGAAGAAGGTGTGTCTATAAATATGATGGGTGTCATTTAGAATCCTTTTTATTTTTCTCTATTGATTTTTTTAATTATTAGATTAAATTTAATGATTGAGACGTAATATATTTTAATCTTAAATAACAAAATAAATATAAATAAATTTAAACTGTTAAAATTTAATCAAAAAATTTTAGCCGTGTCAGAAATAACAAATGAAAAAATTATGAAATATTTTAATAAATATCTACTAAGTTGAAGTATTTAAATTTAATTTTAATAGTGCTAAATTAATTTTTATAATATAAATATATATGTGTGTATAATATAAATGAAGGCATAATGACGTTAATAAAATCATTATTGGAAATGACAACTCATAATGGTTTTGACAAAATTGATGATGAGAATGACAACTAGCATAAGACCTCTTCACCAGATGTGTGAAAGTATTGGGTCAGAGGGGGTCTGACAAATTCACTAATAGGAATGATTAAACTCGTAAAGGTTTTGTCAAAGCTCCCTTTGGTTCAACACTTTCACATATTTTTGTGAGGAATGTATATCCATTTTATCAAAACTATTAAGGGTTTAATCATTCCCATTAGTGAATTTGTCAGAACCACCTCTGGGTCAATATTTTCACACATTTGGTGAGGACGTCATACACTAGTTCTCATTCTCATTATCCATTTTGTCAAAATCATTACGGGTTTTATCATTTTCATTACTGATTTTGTTAACGTCATTATACCTTCATTTATGTTATATATGTATACATACATACATATATATATACATACATATATATATATGTATGTATATAATGTGTGTCTATCAAAAGAGCCCCTTTGTAGAGGGGTGGAGTGGGTTTTGCCCCCTTTAGAACCTTTTTTCTTTAAAAAAAAACAACCCTCCCCAAAAATGCTTTAGCCGACAGAACTTCAGCGGCTGATCTCTAACTACCGGGGGGTCCCAACTATCAATGGTGGTGCTCCAATAAGAGATATTTTTTATTTTTTTTAATTGAAAGATAAAATAATAAAAGTATCAATATTTTAAAATCCTAATTTGATACCTGTCACCTTTAAATCATTTTAAAAGGTTAACAGACTTTTATGAATTTTTTAAATTCGCATGGTATTTAAATAATATTTTTTCTTGATTTTAACGGATATTTAATTGTTAAAAAATTGTCCCACAACTATTTTCAGCGCTAACCAAAATTATAAAACCAACCATTCCAATCGTTAACATTAGTTGTCGCCCAGGTAACTTGGAGTTGGAAGAAAGTACCAAAAAGGTCCGAAAGAAACAAATAGAGCATAAGCCCCTCATTATTCATTAAGTAGTGAGTTCCATGATAGCACCAACAATGTCTCCGCTGTGAGTCTTGAGAGCCTTAACGGCCTTGCTTCTGGACACTCCGGCCTGCGTCATCACCAAGTCGATGTCACGAGGCTCCACTCCCGTTTCATCAACCTCCTCTTCTTCCTCATCAGGCGGTGCTCCTACAGTTGCTGCCGCAGCAGCATCTGGTTTTGCCACCACTGATCCCATATCTGGCATCCTGAACTGCTGAGCAGCTTGTGTCTGCAACTGTGAGCTCAAATCCTCTATTTTGGCTTCCCCAAATATCACATAGGTGTCTGAGTTTGGACTCTTGAAGACATCGGGCTTTGAGATGAAAAAGAGAATCTGAGGCACCAAATAAATTAATTTGTAAGATTCCATCCATAAGACCAGACGCATCATCCCCCACATAGCAAGTTAGATCATGACTCACATTTTTCGTTCTCTTGATTGTGACCCTGCTAACACCCGTAACAGGCTTCAGTCCCAGCTTCAACATGGCTTTCCGACTCTTCTTCTCACTTCTGCTTTGCTTAGAACCCTCAGTAGCACCTGCATCTCAAAGTCCAATAAAATATTCAACAAGAGCAAAGACAAATATAACAAATAGTAGCTGGAGAACAAATTCCCAAGTACTAAAAATCATTTAATTTTTGTCCATAGCTTAAAACAGAGCATGCCACTTTCTTCAATTCCAATACTAATTTAGAACCGCATAAAAATCATGAGGACAAAAAAGTAGCAGATGAATATCATCAATTCATAAATTAAATGATCAATGTAACCAAAGTTAAGGTTATGCATCCTCTGGAGCTAATTGAACGACATTCCAGATAATTTTAGCACCTAATATAAGCATACGCAACATTAGTCAACCAGGTGCCTTAAACTACAGATTTGTGTCAAAATCATCAATGGCCTTTCTTGCATCCTACAGGATTCAGAAAACCAATGGATTTTAAGTTTGTGCTTATCATCATCAATAAAGCATTTGGAGGCGTTTCAAAACCGAAATGAAAACAGTGTCTGCGCTCCAAAGTATGGATGCACAGGAAAACATGTTTAATCCCAATAGTACAAGAAACTGCGGTGCAGGAGGAACTAAAAATGAACCCTGGAGCTGAATGATGACCACCAAAACCGCTTGGTCGCCAACAGTTATCCAAATTAGCTATTAGATAAATCGAGGAGCAGAATCTATCAGTATATGTGCATGAAAGTTGAAATTGTTCTTCACAATCTAATCACAAAATGAAGGAACAGCTTGATTACAATTTCGATATGAATTCAAAGTTTTCACACAGAAGAGTAGAAACCCAAAAACCAACTTCCAGAATTCTCTTCTTATTGTTGATGTTAAAAGGATGTATTCACCATTCAGGTAAAATAACAGAGCAGCAATGGATAATCATAAATCAGTTTAATTGCTACAGGAAACATGATACGACAGCGCCAGATAGGCAGTAAGTATCGATGAAATAAAAATCCAGAACACTTTCAAAGGGAGGAGGGACCGAAAAAAAGGAATAAATGTAATAAGTGAAGACCTTGAGCACCATCTTCCTTGTCATCCTCGTCGTCGTCGTCGTCTTCATCGTCGTCTTCGTCCTTGTCGTCGTCCTTCACATCCTCAACGACAGGAGCATCGTCCTCCTGGGGAAATAGATCACGCGCGGGAATTAGAGACTACAACGAGAAATGAACACAAAAACCAGAAAAAGAGAGAGAGAGAGAGAGATAAAGAAAAACCGAAACGAAGTTGAACAGGACCTTGGGTTCATGGTTCTGGTTCTGAATCTCCTCGGCCGATGGAAGCTGCTCATCGGCAGCGGCCTCAACAACGGGACCTGGCGACATAGCGTCTTCGAAACGGCGATCGATAGGGATAGCACTCTCTGTGAGTTCTCTCCAGGATTTTGGGTTTTATCAAACGTCAAGACGTTTTATGCCTTATCAGAGGCAAATTTGGGCCCACCGTTAGCCCAATAAAGAATAGCCGGGGACTCTGGGTTTCATTGCAGTCCATGTATTTTAGATTTGTTGGGTCAAAAACAGGGATTTGCGGTCATTCCTGGAGGCCCTTGTCACGTGTGGCCTAACAACCTTGAAAAAAAAAATATTGAGGACATGGATTTAAATATATAATATTATCACCAAATGGGTCTAATGAAATGGGCCAGTCTCTTCGGGCAAAAAAAAAAAAAAATGGGCCAGTATCTCAAATCTCCACGGGAAGAACTGCTCGTGCCTCCCACAAGAGGATAATGGGCTTTAACACTTTTGAGTTATTCGAGCTCTCATTTATTGACTACTACATATCAAACTTCAATTATTGTCTGTTTTCCCACCTGCCAAACCGATTTTCAACTCAAATAATCTCTTAACAGCGCATTTCTCCCTTTCAACCTTCTTTTTCATCTTCCCAAAAAAATGGCTCATTCTTACGTACCAAACATGGAACTCAAGGCATGCCCTCCTTCCGGAAATATTTGAACTGCCCTTCATTTAGAAATCCAGGGCAGCACATACAAAGTAATCAGATTCAAGGTTAAAAATAATAATGGTGAAAAACAATAGTGAAATGACACTAAAGTTGTGTTTCTTATTGGGGCAAGAAGCAGGTGAGGAAGGCAGGAAATGAGCAACGTATTGGGATATAATATATTTCTAATACGTTGTTCGTCAGTTTGAATTCTTGCTTGTCCATTACTCCACTTTTCCTATAAAACAGAGAAACTAAGGGAATGCGGGGGACACAGTCAGTGGTTCTTGAAGAGTTCCAAGCAGTGTTCTTGATCCAAGTTCCTGCTCCAGAACTTGTTATAATACTCGGCATAAGTGAAGCCCCTGTATATGGGTTCTGATCCACTTTCTGTGACCTGCCTGGCCGGACTGATCAACGCATCATCGGAGGGGCAAAGAAACGAAGCCACCGAAAGCCTGGGCTTCTCAGCATTCACAACAGCCCGATGCCACACGCTCTTATAAACTCCATTGCTCACTGCCTGCGACCACTACCAATAAGCACAAGAGCATGAAAATGAGGAGGAAATGAAAGGAAGGTATACCTGAATCTGATCGCCGATGTTGACGACGAAGGCATGAGGGTGGGGATTGACGGCGAGCCAGTGGTGGTCTTTGAGGACCTGGAGGCCGGGGACTTGGAGGTCTTGGAGGAGGATGGTGAGGGCATTAGGGTCGGTGTGACCCGGTAACCCGTAGGTGAGTTCGGGTTGCGGGCAGGGGGGATAGTAATTGACGGCCATGTGCTGCCCCTGATCTCCCAGCACCTCCTTCATGTAATCCGTGTGCAGGCCCAAGCTCTCCCCTATGTATTCTTCTATTCTCATCCCCAATGCCCTCACTTCTTCGCAGTATTTTCTCACTATTTCCCTGCTCATGCCACGTCACATTCCTCTTAATCAGTCATTTATCGCCTTCCTTTTTCTTTTCTTTTTTTTTTTTGGGCTTTTAACTCAAATCAAAAAGTTGAACATGTTGTAGTTTGTGTGTGGGTGAGTCATATTGTGATATGAGTAAACTAACAATATTCAAAAGGATGCTCAAAATGGCATATTAGAGTTTCGCGCACTAGTAGACTTTTCTGCAGCATCCGCAATAGGATTATTATTATTTTTTTTTTTTGGTATAAACAATAGGATTATTTTAGTTAGTGTGCTTGAAGAAGATTGCAGAGGTATATGTATCAAAAAAAAAAAGATTGCAGAGGTATTACTGGGCCTGGAGTCTTTGTATTTGTGGTTTCTTTCGATTTGGGCTTCTACCCGAAAAAGAAAATCAAAGGATTATTATTTTATTAATATTGGCAAATAAATCATTAGAATATCAACAACTTACCGGCCTCTAGAAAGGGTAAGACGAGGGGAAGGAGAGATGACGTCAACGCGGATGGAAGGGGTGATGTCAGCAGGGAAGCGAGGTCCCACGCCCCAGGCCACTTTGTCATCTTCCCAATTCTCCATTCCCTATTCTATCTCTACTCTGGTGACTGGTCCCCACTCTCCTCACAAAAGTTTGTTTATACCATATCATATAATTTTAAGTTGGAGATTTTTAAATAAGGCTTTTTATCAGAAGTAATTTTAAAACAAATGATAAAAAATTTATCCCCAAAAAATGATCAAAAATGGTATTTATAACTTAATTTCACAACTCACCCGGTATAAATCATTTACATCTTGTGTTGTACTCAAAACTACTCAGAGATCATCTTTTCATAGAACACGGTGAATCCAGGCTTCATGCTCTCAGGATCTCAGCATAAAAACATTAAAAACTCCCCATTCATTGCTTTGAATTCAATCCTACTAATAATATGTCTCTCGTTTGCCATGTTTTGACTTCATCAAATCCGTTATAATCTGCTCAATGTAATGAAAATAAACTATTGTTGGAATTTAGAAACAATAATTCCATGAGTTATGAATAAGAAGTAGGTTGGAAGAAAAGAGGGAAAAGGAAGGAGAAAATAGTGTGTGGATAAAAGTCCCACATTGGACAAATGAAGAGAATTAAGAGTGTATATAAGGCTCAAATTCTCACCTCTAAAATGGGCCCTTGGGCCAATCCACTTTTGTGGAGGAGTGAGGACATACATGAACCTTGGTCCACCACACACGCGCGCGCCGCCGCCGTCCGTCCGGCCGGCTCGGCTCGGTTCGGTCGCGCGTGTGTGAGATTTAAAAATAATTTTTTATTAAATTATTTTTTAATTTGTCCGAATAATCGCGTTTAATTCCTTCTTAACCCTTCGTGATTTCCCAAATAGTGCGAATGTGTGTGACCGAATGACCGAACCAGCGTATGGTGCGTCTTCTGGAGCGTCCGGTTGCTATGTTCTGATGTGTCTGTTCGTACGACACACCGGTTCGCCAACAAAGAGTCACCATTCGCTTCTTTTCACTTCGTTCCGGTATGTCTATTCGCACGACGCACTGGTTCGCCTCAAGAGACAAGTCCATCTGATCAATTTCCTTCAACTATAAATAGGACGTGCTAGTGACAGGAAAAATCACTCTCAATCTCGAAACACTCCTCTCTTCTCATATACTGCATAGTGCATTCTGCAATCATCTCTACCTGTGCGGTTCTTTAAGCAATATCATTGTGTTCGTCCGGGCTTCAGACTGATAGTGCCATCATCCTGAAGACGCAATCCGTTCTATCCTGGGAGACAATTGTTCGAGAACCTTGGGCATCCGTATAGAGGGAACAAATTGTCTTAAGGAGACAACGTACGTTGGGCTCGGATTTTTCTAAAGTTCATTATTATTATTATTTTCGGCAGTCTTGTAAGTTCTTATACAGTATACATAATTGTTCTGTGTTTATAAATTACGCCATCTTAGTTATACAGATTCTTATTGAATTTTCTACTTTATAAGTACTCGGGAACAACAATCTTAAGACAATTTGTAATTGCTTTGTTCTATTGGCATTGGAATCAGTTAAAGTTAATTCATATCATTGGTGTCTAGGAAAGTGATTTAATTTAGTGGTTATTTAATTAGTCACCGTTGCAACAGCACGGAGAGACTCCCACTTCATTCACACTTACCTGGCCAATTGATATAATCAACAAAGCTGGTTTCATGTACTAGTAGAAACGTGATTTTAGCTTTTCACTTGATTGTGTTGAATCTGTGTTTAGTATCTTTAATTTTGATTATTATATTGTTCTTAGATTAATCTGTGTGATTAATCAAAGTTTCTGTTTGAGTAACAGAAATGGCAAGTTCGAGTACAAACTTGATGAACCCAATTGGTTCTGCTCCAATGCATGGTGAGAAACCTGAAAAGTTCAATGGGAATGATTTCAAGAGATGGCAACAGAAAATGTTTTTCTACTTAACTACCTTGAACTTGGCACGGTTTATTACTGAAGAAGCTCCGAAATTGGAAGAAGGACAACCATTAGACAAGGAAAAGGTTGCTGCAATTGATGCTTGGAAGCATTCTGATTTCCTATGCAGAAATTATATTCTCAATGGTCTAGACAATACGTTATATACTGTATATAGTACTTTGGAGACAACCAAAGAATTATGGGAAAGTCTAGACAAGAAGTACAAAACTGAAGATGCTGGCTTAAAGAAATTTATAGTTGGCAGATTTTTGGACTTCAAAATGCTTGACTCTAAATCTGTGGTAAGTCAAGTTGAAGAACTTCAATTGATTGTGCATGAAATTCACGCCGAAGGGATGTCTCTTAGTGAGTCTTTCCAAGTTGCTGCATTTATAGAAAAATTGCCACCATCTTGGAGGGATTTCAAGAATTATCTCAAACATAAGCGCAAGGAGATGTCACTTGAAGATCTAATTATAAGATTGAGAATAGAAGAAGATAACAAGATTTCTGAAAAGAAATTTGGCAGCAATCCTATAGTTTCAAAGGCTAATATTGTTGAAGATGGTCCAAAGCCCAAGAAACGGAAACGCTCTAATGAGGGATCATCAAAGCAAGCCCAAAACAAAGGCCATAAATTCAAAGGTAATTGTTATAACTGTGGGAAGCCTGGCCATCGTGCTAAGGATTGTAAGAAGGCAAAGGACCACAAAAAGAAGAAGAACAGTCAAGCCAACATTGTTGAAACTACTACTGATATGATTGAAAACATGAATCTTTCGGCTGTTGTGATGCAATGTAACTTGGTTGGAAATACTAAGGAGTGGTGGGTGGACACTGGTGCCACTAGGCATGTGTGTGCCAACAGATGGATGTTCTCTTCTTACACCCCTGCGGAAAAAGATGAACAACTTTATATGGGTAATTCTTCTACTTCAAAGGTGGAAGGTGTTGGTAAGGTGGCCTTAAAGATGACTTCTGGAAAAGTCGTGACACTTAATAATGTGCTTCATGTGCCTGATATTCGTAAGAATTTAGTGTCCGGATCCCTCTTAATCAAGAATGGCTTTAAGCTTGTATTTGTTTCTGATAAGTTTGTACTTTCTAAGAATGATATGTATGTAGGAAAAGGTTACCTTAGTGAGGGCCTGTTCAAACTTAATGTAATGACTGTAACCAATGATGGTGTTATCAATAATAATATTGCTTCTGTTTATGTGCTTGAGTCTTCTAATTTATGGCATCAAAGATTAGGACATGTTAATTTTAGATCAATTAAAAGTTTAATTCATTCAGACTTATTGCCTAAAGTTGATTGTTCAAATCATGATAAATGTCAAGTATGCATTGAATCAAAATTTTCTAAGTTACCGTTTCCTCCTGTTGAAAGATCAACTGAATTACTAGATTTAATACATACTGATATATGTGATATGAAATCTGTACCATCTAGGGGTAACAAAAAATATTTTATTACATTTATTGATGATTGTAGTAGATATTGTTATGTGTATTTGCTTAATAGTAAAGACGAGGCTATTATTGCCTTTAAACAATATAAAAATGAAGTTGAAACTCAACTTAATAAGAAAATTAAAGTAGTAAGGAGCGATCGTGGAGGAGAATATGATGGCCCTTTCGAAGAATTCTGTATAGAATCTGGTATTATACACCAGACGACTGCTCCTTATGCTCCGCAATCAAATGGGATTGCAGAAAGGAAAAATCGGACATTGAAAGAAATGATGAATGCAATGTTGATTACGTCCGGTTTACCACAGAATTTATGGGGGGAAGCCATTTTAACGGCTAATTTTCTTATTAACAGAGTGCCCCACAAAAGGATACAAAGCATACCTTATGAAATATGGAAAGGAAAGAAACCTTCCTTGAAATATTTAAAAGTGTGGGGGTGCTTGGCTAAGGTTGCAATTCCTAAACCCAAAAGGTTGAGAATTGGACCTAAGACAGTGGACTGTGTGTTCATTGGCTATGCACTTAATAGTAGTACATATAGGTTTTTGGTTTATAAGTCCGATGTATCAGATGTCTGTGTTAATACAGTTATTGAGTCAAGGGATGCTACGTTCTTTGAGAATATATTTCCGTATAACAAGGGAAATGAGGCAAGTGATCGTAATAATGACAATACAGTGATACCATGGGATGCTACTACTAATGAGGGTTCTGTTGAAGAGGAACCTAGACGTAGTAAAAGGCAAAGGATCGCCACATCCTTTGGGCCTGATTTTCTGACTTTTTTGTTAGAAAATGAGCCTCGAACATATGAAGAGGCTATGGGCTCTCCTGAAGCACCATTCTGGGAAGAGGCTATCAATAGTGAAGTTGAATCCATTCTGTCAAACCATACCTGGGAGTTGGTTGACCTTCCTCCTGGCAATAAGCCTCTAGGAACTAAGTGGGTCTTCAAAAAGAAGATGAAAGCGGATGGCACTATTGATAAGTACAAAGCTAGGTTGGTAGTAAAAGGCTACAGACAACGTAAAGGCCTAGACTACTTTGATACCTATTCACCTGTTACAAGGATTACATCCATTAGGATGTTAATTGCATTAGCAGCATTGAATGGGTTAGAAATACATCAAATGGATGTGAAGACAGCCTTCTTGAATGGTGTTTTAGAAGAAGAAATCTATATAGAACAACCTGAGGGATTTGTTGTCTCAGGACAAGAACGGAAAGTATGTCGATTGATAAAGTCCCTTTATGGACTTAAGCAAGCCCCGAAACAATGGCATGCGAAATTCGATGAAGTTATGTTATCAAATGGCTTTAGCATTAATGAATGTGACAAATGTGTCTATATTCGAAATACTGCAAATGGGTTTGCAATAGTCTGTCTTTATGTAGATGACATGTTGATAATGGGTAGTAATAATCAAATGATTAAAGCTACTAAGCGATTACTTACAAGTAAGTTCGACATGAAAGATATGGGTCTAGCAGATGTTATTTTGGGAATTAAAATCTATAGAACATCTGAAGGGTTGGCTTTGTCTCAAGCACATTATATTAATAAAATTCTAGAGAAATTCAAGAGTTTAAACATAGTTCCTGTGAAGAACCCTATAGACTCTAGTTTTCGTTTGTTGAGAAATACTAGCAAAGCTGTAAAACAAAAAGAATATGCTCAAGTGCTAGGCAGTCTTATGTATGTTATGAACTGCACTAGACCTGATATTGCCTACGCTGTAAGCATGTTGAGTCGCTTTACTAGTAATCCAAATGAGTATCATTGGAAAGCTATGGTAAGAGTTTTGGGTTACTTAAAGCACACTCAAAATTTTGCTTTGCATTACGAGAAGTATCCTGCAGTGCTAGAAGGGTATTGTGATGCAAATTGGATCACCAGCTCTAATGACACAAGATCCACAAGTGGATATGTTTTCACCCTTGGTGGGGGTGCTGTGTCTTGGAAGTCATCCAAACAGACTTGTATTGCAAGATCAACTATGGAAGCAGAATTTATTGCTTTAGATAAAGCTGGTGAGGAAGCTGAGTGGATTCGTAATTTTCTTGAAGACACTCCTAGTTGGCCAAAGCCGGTACCGGCAGTGTGTATACACAGTGATAGTCAAGCAGCTATTGGTAGGGCCAAGAACGTCATGTATAATGGTAAGTCTAGACATATACGTCGTAGACATGATACCGTTAGACAATTACTCTCTAATGGAATCATCTCAATTGATTATGTGAAATCAAAAGAGAATATAGCGGATCCATTGACTAAAGGAATTCCTAGAGAGTTAATTAGAAATTTGTCGAAAGGAATGGGTTTAAGGCCGATAAATTGTTGATCATTGCGGTAACTCTACTTAGATGAGTGGAGATCCCACAAACTAGGTTCAAAGAGACAACTAAGTAATGATAGACTGTAAACACTGTGGAGTTTTATACTCATACTCATTCCTATGACAAAACAGTGCATATATATTAGGGTAAGCATTTAGACTTTTAATGGTTTCTTAATCTGATGTGTTCAGATGATGTATATTGACTTACATCGCAAGGAATCACCTATGTGAGTGTGAAGTGGGGCCGCTTCTACGAGAATTTAAAACGGCCAATTCTCTAGAACACTCGCAGAACCAGGCAGGTGTCCAGGGCCAAAATGGGCACAACATGAGAACCAATGATGCTAGATGAGCAATTGTGTGACTCCTATTGTCTTGTTATACATTAAAGGTTGACGGTTCAAGATAACACGTCCACCGATTGACCGAGTATATCCGATAGGTTTTTACTAGAGAAGGTTCAAAGGTGACCCCTACCTATCTCGATGCAGTTGCTTCTCATAGAGGAATCGTACTTTGCATACATGTTCATTTGCATTTGATCATTATGGACTAACTTCTTATCCATGTGGGGGATTGTTGGAATTTAGAAACAATAATTCCATGAGTTATGAATAAGAAGTAGGTTGGAAGAAAAGAGGGAAAAGGAAGGAGAAAATAGTGTGTGGATAAAAGTCCCACATTGGACAAATGAAGAGAATTAAGAGTGTATATAAGGCTCAAATTCTCACCTCTAAAATGGGCCCTTGGGCCAATCCACTTTTGTGGAGGAGTGAGGACATACATGAACCTTGGTCCACCACACACGCGCGCGCCGCCGCCGTCCGTCCGGCCGGCTCGGCTCGGTTCGGTCGCGCGTGTGTGAGATTTAAAAATAATTTTTTATTAAATTATTTTTTAATTTGTCCGAATAATCGCGTTTAATTCCTTCTTAACCCTTCGTGATTTCCCAAATAGTGCGAATGTGTGTGACCGAATGACCGAACCAGCGTATGGTGCGTCTTCTGGAGCGTCCGGTTGCTATGTTCTGATGTGTCTGTTCGTACGACACACCGGTTCGCCAACAAAGAGTCACCATTCGCTTCTTTTCACTTCGTTCCGGTATGTCTATTCGCACGACGCACTGGTTCGCCTCAAGAGACAAGTCCATCTGATCAATTTCCTTCAACTATAAATAGGACGTGCTAGTGACAGGAAAAATCACTCTCAATCTCGAAACACTCCTCTCTTCTCATATACTGCATAGTGCATTCTGCAATCATCTCTACCTGTGCGGTTCTTTAAGCAATATCATTGTGTTCGTCCGGGCTTCAGACTGATAGTGCCATCATCCTGAAGACGCAATCCGTTCTATCCTGGGAGACAATTGTTCGAGAACCTTGGGCATCCGTATAGAGGGAACAAATTGTCTTAAGGAGACAACGTACGTTGGGCTCGGATTTTTCTAAAGTTCATTATTATTATTATTTTCGGCAGTCTTGTAAGTTCTTATACAGTATACATAATTGTTCTGTGTTTATAAATTACGCCATCTTAGTTATACAGATTCTTATTGAATTTTCTACTTTATAAGTACTCGGGAACAACAACTATGACACTTCGGACGAACTTATCTCCCATATTTTCATTGGTTCAAGGGGGGGAAAAAGAAGTTTGATGCATACAATTTATTTACTTAGAAAGAGCACCGATTTTTTATACCAAATAATGTTATGGTTTCTAGAAGAAGACATGCTCATTGGTGTGATTAGAACCAAAAAAGAAAAATACTTGGAGAAATACGCCCAATAACAATAGAACAAGATCAAAGACAGAGTATAGCATAACGTGAGTAATGCAGCCAAAACATTAGGCGGTGAGCAGCGGTTGGATTGAAGACGACGAAAACAGAACTTGCTGGAACGTTCGCGTAGTTTGTTTTATGGGAAATTGTCACCCTCTGCTTTCATCAAACAACTAAGGCACAAATATTATATTCACTTTATTTTAATTGAAAGATGAGAGATCCACGGACTAGGGGATTTAGTGGTGCTTGACGTTTATCAATTTGAACTGCCTTGCACCGACCACATGGTAAAGGATCCTAAGCAGGGTGGAAAAGTCAGTGACTGGTTTTTTTTAATGGTATTCTTATTGTTTAGAACATATATCTCCAGCTGCTTACCCAGAACCAGCAAGGAACCAGAATAAGAATCGTCCTACCGGAATCATGAAGCAAATTAAAATACCTGGAATGCCCTGCAAACCATAAACTGCTCCCAGGTCCCCTTAAAACATAACCCAGCACTATCTGCTACACCAGATCCCTTCTCATACTCTTCTTCTTTCTTAAGGCCCTACTAAGGCATATATCCCAATTGAATGTGCTAGCTAAACTCTCGGAGTAACATTTTCCCACTTTTGCATTGACCCAATGTTTGACAATAATCCTCCTTTGCACTATGCCTTGATGAAGCAAAACTAAATTATCTACTAGGACCATGTACTCGGCAATGACTAAACATCTAATAGGTGAGTTTTATAGGCCTATTCAAAAGAAATAAAATAAGGAATATTGAATATAACCACATAGTAGGCAATTTCCATACAATGCAAAGATCCCATCCACATATAGTTATATGGAATCGGACAAATGAGCTTGTATTGATGCTATCCGTACTTTATCTTTTAAAAAATATTATTTCTAAATAGCGATTTTATGAACGTGTCGGAGAATGTACTAAAATACTAAGCAAATGAATAATTTTATAAGTACATGTAAGATCCTCATAGTGGTCTCAATTATCAATGTAACATCTTTAATCTCAATCAATCAGGGTTCTATTTTAATATCAAGAAAGATTCTCATCTAGAATTATTTTTTAAGTGCCACAGGTAACATATCAATAATAAGATTCAGAACACAATAACTATCTCCATCACTGCAAAGGGTGATGTATCTTGACAAAAATGCAGAATCAAACGTCATGATTCATGAACAAAGCTTGAGAGAGTTGAAAACATGCCAAACATGGCACAAAAGCGCAGTCACACATGTTTATTGCTGAGAGCAGAGGCAGAGTTTAAGGTGACAGAGACTTGGTTGAAAGAGGGCTAGTTAGAAGTGTGGCACATACATGCTTGATCTGATTGGTTAAGAGATAAAAGAGAATAACAGACAAGACTTACTTGAAGGAAGGAGGGTTAGAAGGCCACTCAGGCAAATACTTGTCCAAAGGATGACAGTGGAGCCTGAGGTAGTCTCTCCAATTACGGACCGTTTCCTTCTTCACATTAAAACTTGTTGACAGTCTCATTGTTTTTGAAGGATCGTCTGAGTACAACTTCATCTTCTCCTCCACCGGCAGCTTGAAGAACTCATATGCCGCCTTTAACATGTTTTTCACCACTTCTTCAGGCACCCCATGATTAATCACCTGCATAACACACACACACACACCATATAAATCTGTGGAGAGATCAGAAAACACAACCAACATGATGTGTGTATTGCACTAATCGAAGACCTGGAAAAAGCCATAGGATTTGCAGGCCTCTCGAATTTGAACAAGAAGATGGGCTCTGTCGGGACAAGCAAGGTCAACGATAGGAACATCCTGGCAGGTGGAAACATCAGAAAGGCGAGGTCGGTCGGATTCTGGTCGGACATAGCTGGCCGGCAAGGTGGAGAAGGGGACGCCGGTGGACAGGACCTTGGTCTCCATTAAAGGTATAGGGAATGAAATATAAAATTTGAATATCTGGGGGCTGGGTTGTGAAAAGTGAGGAGAGCGGTGACCAGCAAAAAAAAAACAGAGAGAGATAATAGCCTCGCTGCTCTGCTGAGAAGCAGGAGCTCCCTGCACTGTAAATGACATGCACTTATATAAGCTTCATATTTTTCATTGACTTTCTACAGTCTATCCATGACACCTGTTTCTTTTTTATTGGATGTATGTGTCTGTAACGTGTATACGGTACCACGCTCATCCTGAGCAATATTAATTAAAATAATACTTGCAATTGCAATTTAAAATACAGAAAAAAAAACAGTTATTTTCATATTTTCGACTCAAATGTATCTTTATTATTTACACAAATTTAAATTCACCATTTATTTGTGACAATAAATGTCGATTCGTGTCTATCACTTGGCCTGTGGAAAACTCCGCCTTTCGGCTAAAAGAAACGGGCATACGTTGAGAATGAAAAACGTTGTCAAATGTCAACCAAATTAACTTTACAGCAAACAGTGGATTCAAACATTTTTGGCATCCATTTGCATTCGTCGCCTGTATTTTAATTATTTTATCAACGACCGTGAATATGTAAAGATGGAATTAATGGACATTAATTATAGTCTGAATTAATTCACAATGAACGGGTCCCTGCTATTCTCCTGCAGCGCACACGGGAGTGCGGGCCCACCAGCCACCACATTCATTTTTTGCCAACTGCTACCTCATAAATCGTTAGGCAGGAGCAGATAATTTATTTCTTTAAAAAAGTACAATTTTATAATAAATTATATAATTAAACAGCATGGTTCATAACATAACAATGCAAAATATCTTGCCAGTAAAAATCAGCCCATTGCACTTTTCCCTTTTCAAAGGGACACGATATTCCTTCCTGTTCACGGTGTGCACTTAAATTTATATAATACAAATTCACTCAAAAAAAAATTTCTATAATACAAAAATTTTCATTCGCCAAAAATGAAAGAGAAAAGAAAGATTCCTCTGAATTTTAAATACAGTGTCGTACATGCATCATATGCTGGCAAATACGGAGCTGGGGCATCCAACATAAAATAAGTTGACTACAAAAAACTAGTTGCTGGCCCGTTTATGTTGACCGAGGATCGCTCTAAAGAATAAGAGAAGAAAACAATACAGTAAATAATAATAATCATCGATCATCGAACCACATACGAGCGCATTACTAGCATCTTTCAAAGTTTCTTAACTTACAGTAAGTAACCAGTGATTGATTCTCAGGCATGTCTACTTTGAGTTTGACGGTCTGTTGGCAAAATTGATTATATCATGAATAAGTTTACTATAAGCTATAAACAAACTGATAAAAGAAAACGCCGTTAATTGATTGCCTTGGACTACCACCGTTATTTAACGCGCGAGTTTAGCTGCTATATTATATTGTCTTCATCCATCAGCGACCCAGACGAAGTAATATGTTATTTTATTAATGAAATAAAGAGATGTCATTTTCTAAATATGATCGGTAAAGAACGAGAAAAGTGAGGGAGATTAAGGATATAAAACAGGAGGGACGGCGAAAAGGATAAGATTGATGAAATGAGTGGCATTAACTGATGCATAAAGAGAGAAGGGAGGTGGCTTTTTCTGGGAATGAAGACATTTTCGGTTCATTGCCCTGTGGTTCATATTCATTAGGGTGGATACATCACAAATCTCCCTCCTTTCGTTTTTAATTCCCTCCTCAAACCCACCTGGCCTCCTGTTAAATCAGGTAGCCTTCTTAAATTGGGTTTCAGCTTTTCTCTCCCAACAAAAAAAAAAATCTATTTTTTTATTGAATTATGAGCTCTCTAATAAGAATTTATGTGAAAATACATAATATTTCAAAATTGGTACAAAACGGTTTGAGAACAGCCAAATATAGGGAATATAAAAACTTTCAAGAAAAGGCTTTTGTGGCAAAATAAGAGTGCATCATGCGCTTTTTTCTTTTTCTTTTTGAAAAATACTGGATAACATTGCTGATAACCAATAAAATACGCATCAAAACAAGTCTAATAGTGGTTTCCATCAGCCACCACGTCTTGCCGCTTAGATGGGTGTTGATCAAATATGAAAAAGGTTACGAAATACAAAATGGTAAAGCTATTGTGGAAGAAAGTGTCTGTTGTGTTTTCAATAAAAACAAATATACATGATTCCCCTGGTCTTTAATATACAAGTATTTTTGAACTAAAGCATCAGTCCTTGTTATGGAAAAATTTATGTTATGTCAAGCATGTCATGACAAACAAATAAAAAACAAATATGATTCAGGTCTTCACCTTCGCCCACAGTTATTTCTAGCCTGGATCTAAGTTATAAATAAATGTACCAAGTTTTGTGTGTTGTACAAAATTCGACATGTGAATTAAATTAGGGTAAATGTGCATCTAGTACTCCAATCTATTTTTGAATGTGTAATCAGCACTCCAAACTATTTTTGGTGATGCAATCAGGTGTTGATTATTTTTTAAGGTGCAACTATCATCCTAAAGTATTTAAAGGTGCAATTAGCACCATAAACAATTTTTAAATGTACAATTAGCACCCTAATGTATTAAATATTGAGCAATTATACCTATTCACTAACATAATACTAACTTTGTTTGCTGACACACTCTTTCCTTTCCTTTTTCATCAATCTTCAACATGTTCATCCATTTTTCCCCTTCTCATTATTTCAACATGTTTCATTTTTCTCGTAAGAACTCCTTATCACATTTAGTAAAGGGGTGCAATTCTTCTATTTTTAATATATTAGGGGAAAATTTGCATCCTTAAATACTAAAAAAAGCGATGAACATATTGAAAATTGATTTAAGATGAAAGGAAATAGTGTGTCTGCAAACGGAGTTAGTATTCTATTAGTGAATAAGTGTAATTGCTTCATTTTTAATACATTAAGGTGCTGATTGCACTTCTAAAAATAGTTTTGAGTGCTGATTACACCCTTAAATACTTTAGGATAGTGATTGTATCTCCAAAAATAGATTGAGGTGTTTGATGCACCTTTGTTGTTTTATAATAGAATTTTAGAAAATGGACTTGACTCACCCACGATCCAGGAGCAGGACCCCTAACTCATAATCCACTAGGACCTATTTCTATGGACACGGGAGTACACCAAACATACCATTTTTCTGGCTTATAAGTAAGATTCACCTCAGCTTCACTTAGTTATGAAGATGTATCCCCCACCATCACGACTAGGGACCAGCTCAGGAATATACCCATTAAATTATTTGCCATTATTAAGAAAGTTTTTTTTTTCAGGATAGTGTCTCAAATATAAGAATTAATAGAAGAGTTCATATAAAGAAAAAGAGTTTGATTTTATTATAAATGTTACCCTTCTATCTCGTTTGTCTCTCAAATTCATATATTATTCTTCAAATCATTCTTATTTTAGAAAATCAACATCCATTTATTATAAATAATTAATTTAAGTAACTTCCAATCCAATCTTTACAGATTATTTATGTAACTTGTACTCTGTATATTTAGAGTAGGAGCGGTAGGCTGTTGTACATGTAACTGATGCATTGTGGATAAACGCAGAGTTTAAATTAACGGGTTGCGCTGGGGGTGGTATACAATGCAGGGCTGTTGTTCACTCATTTGGGAGGGGTCCTGAATCCTGATGCTAGTGAACTGACATCATCAAATGACGACAGTGTGACGTTTTATGTGAGGACAGCGTATGTTAAATCAGCCCAAACTGAAATGACTGACAGACTGGCTAATAGGTCTATATTTGATTTTAAATCAGGATCTTAATTTCCTTTGTTTCTCCCATTAAATATTGTTTTTTAATATTACCATTCACAAAGTTTCACTCACTCCTTTATTTTATATCATATAATAGTCTCTTTGCTTAGCATGAAAAACTTCATCCTCAACTATATAAATGATGAGATAAAGGGATATCGTACATCAAATCACGCATAATTGTTTTACATAACCCTTGTAATTAACAAATTTAATCAATTTTTTTTCATAGAGTATTGGATAGTGGGGTAGGAGCATTGGTGACCCAACGACCTCGAATTACCTTTTTTTTTTATTTCTAGGGTACCTACCTACACGGATTGTGATGCTTCACCGTTAATTCAACAAGTTTCGTAATTTACTCATATTAAATATATCACGGAAAAAGTTTCTTTTTTTTTTTTTTAAATTTACACCAACATCAAATAAAAATAAAAAGATAAAATTATAATAAATAATGAGGGTGTTTGGAATAACAATTGGACCTCCAAAAATATTTTTCAATCGTGATTTACAGTATATGAGGTAACTTTTATGGTCTAAGAAGTAGTTTTTACAGTATATAAAATAAATATATAAAGAAATTTTGTCTCAATTTATATAAATCGGGTTCATAATAAACTAAAAGGTGATGATTTATACAGCAGAATTCGACAGATATCTATATAAAAGAAAAGCTCGCCGCCAGAAAAACACTGGTTGAAAGCATCCATCACATGAGCAATAGTGTAATCGTGCAAGCAAGAACTTCTCTATTAATTAGACCAAGAGGCCAATTATAGAGATGTTTGCATCAGCAGTCAGTTATTTTATAAATAATTTTTATGTAAGTTGAGATAAAATTTTTCTTACATATTTACTTCATATATTATAAATTATAATTAAAAAAATATTTTTAAAGATTCCAATCACTATTCTAAACATTTGTTATTACTCCCCAGTCCATCGTGGCATTCATCAATCTTCTTACCCATAAAACTAAAAATAGAATACAAAAAGCTGTGCTCATGCATCAAGTCTGACACGTAACGCATGATGTCATTCTATTCTCAGCGACATGCATCGTTCTCATCCTTCTTAATTAGCACTTGCCTGGTGCCTCCTCATTTGCTACTACTATACACTCGTCGACAGAAAACCACCAGACAAACATACCCCTACCTTCATGTCATGTGCAGGAACTCCCTTGCTCAGTTAGAAATACGGCACATGCCCAACATGAACCCATGTTGGGCCGTTTTATCAGGCGCCTAAATTATTTCACTGGGCTTCAGAGTATTATAATGATTCCCAAGCCTTTAGATTTCTCTCAGACCTTAGACCCAACAAGCCCTCTGAAATCGTGTTATTGATTTAATTTTTTTTCCCTTCGTTGGCTAACGATCCTCTATACAAATAACAAAGATACTTTTTTATCTAATGATCAATTAATTATTTTTCAGTCTTTTGATATAAATACACCTTTTCAGGTAAAAAACTCCATTTTTTTAATAAAATTTAAATCATAAAGGTTTTAACCATGAACAAAAAATCGGACTGACAAGTATGACTGATAAAATGATAAAATGGACCCCACTTCGGTCTAGTTTGTTGTATGACTTGGGGGAAAACTCAACTAGCTAAAAATCTGAGTTGACTTGGCCAACTCGGCCTCAACTCGAGAAATATGCTGGGAGGGTTGGGTTCCCCAAGTTGATGTTCTTTTTGGGTCAAAATGTTCCAAAACGGCATTGTTTTGGAGCATTTAAATGGAAAAAAAAATTGTGATTTTCTTTTCAGAAACGAGGGAACCAAATCAGAAGAAGAGGTTGAAGATGTTAGAAGAGAATGAGAGGTGAGACTAAGAGCAACCAGATCTAAAGAAGGTGGGATAGAGATGAGTTTGACGATGGTCAGAGATAAACTCATCGGATATAGGGTTGGGTGTATAGATTGAACCCCTTCATTAATTGGAGGCTTGTGGGTCGCCGATGAGTGAAAGAGATAAGACTCGTTGCTTCAGGGTGTGTTTGTTTTAACAGAGGTTAGGTTATGTGAAGTTTATTAAAGTTAAGTTAGTGAGGTTATAATTTTGTTTGGTTCAAGAAGAGGGGAGGGGATGTTTCATATATTGTTTAGTTTAGAAGGGGAGGTGAGAGGAATTAATCATAAGTGGACAAAAATACCCTTCTATATATTTTCTTTCTTTTTTTACAATATATTTATTAATAATTATTCAACACAAAAAAAGCAAGGTGGATGAACCAGAGAAGAAACCCATGACAGAGAAGAAACCATAGAGAGATATCTACATTGAGAGATATTAGCAACTGGAAAAGGGAAATATTGGCAACTCGGGAATAATTATTCATCCAAAAAAAAACAAGGTGGATTAACAAGAGAAAGACGAATGGCAAAGGAAAATATAGACGAATGGCAAAGGAAAAAAACGTTTATAGCAATGAGGGTAGTATCGGAATATTAAAAAATTACCACGGGTAATTTAGTCATAAAGGGACACAAATATTCTCTCCTCTAGAAAAAAAACCCCAAATATAGAGGTTTTACAAAGTGGGGGAGGTAACCACTAAAAGACAAATCACCTCCCCTCCTTCTAACCAAACACACAATTTTTATCTTCAACCCTCACCTAACCTAAAAAAACCTCCAAACAAACATAGCCTCAGGGAAAAAGTGAGTCCATTGGGTTCTTCTTTGCTCATCTGAGGTATTTGCTCCAGAGGCTGTGACTGAAGTTCAAAGGTTAAAGAAGAAGGATGAAAGGAAATTTGAAATGGAAATCGTATGTAGTGAAAGTGGGGGAGTGAGATAAAAAGTGAGGGAGTAAACGAGGATTTGACAATATGTCATGTTGATTTTGATGAGGTATGGAAGGGAAGGGATAAACAAAGAATATGAGAGACCGCACGTGAATGAGAGAGGGTGGAGGGAAATGAATTTTTTACTAATGATGGGTATGTTTGGGTAAGCGGTGATGAGGGGGTACCGTACGTTTCAGTTTAAAAAAGCACAGTGGGCTGGCAGAGGTCGTTTATGTTCACGTTGGCTTCTACTGGGCTTTTAAGCGAAACGTGGCCTCCAGTAGAAGCCCAAAATCTGAGCTTCTAACTTCTCTCTTCTTTATGATGGCTTTAAATTCATTGCAGAGGACAGAAGACCATTACGACATTTATTTTCTCCTTACATGTCATTGGCATGCAATAGTTGTGATTTGTGTCCTTCCTTTGACGCCTCTCTTCTGCAGGTGCATGTCCGAGCTCTTTGTTTCAATCTCCACGTCAAAACCGCCGCCATCGTAGGTGGTTCACCGGTGGGTGGTCCTTGTCCCAGCTCTGTCGTTTGTTACGTTGAGTGGTGATCTGTTGGGCTTTCAGCTTTTTTATTGTTACATGTCTTCATTCTCTCCTGATCTTAGCTTGGCTTTTATCAGAGTGTAGTGGTGTTCGGCGGAGGTACATGGTTGTCATTCTCTTCATTGTTCTAAGGTTTATCCTGTGGCGGTCTGTGAGAGTTAGAATTAGTTGGGGCAAATCCATTAGTTGGGGTCGTGATATGAGGTTGTCGAAGTTGGTGTCGTCACCGGAACAATGTAAGGTTGTTGGTTCTTAGGTCTTCAAATCCTCAGCGTGTGCCTACCATCTCTTGGTCCATAACCAGGCAGTCACAGTCGGGTAAGTTGTTGCCTAACGGCCTCTTGTCCTCAGTGTGTGTTTTTTTCATTGTTTATGTGGTTGTTGTGAAGTGCAAACTGAAGAAGGGGAAACGAATATGTTATCAAAATTTCTTTTAGAGAAAATTGTTCTAGTTTTACTCTGTTTTTTCATAAGAGGAACATAACATGAATGTTGTTTTAAGCTTCCTAGTTGTTTGGAGTTGTTCCTATAAACCAATGGGAATTTAATCTTTGAGTTATGGAATTGCTTACTACTCTGCCTCTTGCAAAGCTTGGCTGGGATGGTGGCTATCTTAATGATCTAAATGTAAGGGAATCGAACCCTATGATGGGAGGCCATGTCATTACGTATCTGCTTGACGGCACTAATTAGAGTAGTATTGTGTTACTCTTTGTACATGTTGTGATAGCTAGTCCTACTCTGATAACGCAACCAAATGCCATAGTTCTGTTGGGATTGGTAGGCACACAACGAAAGAATTAAAATTTAAAATTGTAAAAGTTTACCAATCCCGATTCTGGATCTATCAAAGGCATTTAAATCGAGTTAGAAAGAGTCGTACCTTATTCATGTTTGTTTGAATGCCCACAATCATTAACGTATTGCGAGTTCTCAAATCTCCATGCTTGGTTGCTCTTGAAATAATTTCCCTGGCATCTACATGTCCGCTAATTCTTCTTAGAAGAGCATAAATCTCTATGAGTATGAGATTAACCATCCCTAATATCAACATGTCAGCTAGTTCTTCTTGGAGTTTTGCCTTTTTTGATCTTAAGGAGCTAACTGCTCAAGTCAGCTCCCTCTACTGGTATCCACACGAACAGGACCCAACACCAGCAGCTTGCTAGCGCCTCCAATACCCTTTTAGCGTTTTCTTGTAGTTCTCTATTTTTTCATCATCAGTAGAAAACCTTAGCTTTTTACCTTTTATAACTAGTTAGGGTTATCTATTTTATTATAGATATTTGAATTTTTAAAATTAATCTTGATTAATTTCAAAATTCTTATCATATCAATTAACACTTAATTGTTTTGACAAGCTAATTAAATAAATATGGTTTAATTAAATCTGTCCAAAACTTTTAATTTAACCTATTTATTTAATTAGAATAAAGAGGCAATCGAATTAGATTTAATTTATCTTTATAAATTAAATCTGAGATATTATCATATAATATCTTTATATATACACAACATAATAATATTATCATATATATAATATATATTATTTGATAATATATCAAATAATATATATTATGTATGTATGTATGTATTTCAAAAATACATATGTGTATATATAATATTATTAATTTTCTTTTCAAATATAAATATTTTTCAAATAAATATTCACACAATATGTGAGAATATATATATATATATATATATATATATATATATATATACACACACACACATATATGTGTATATACACATGTATATACATATATGTGTATATACATATATGTATGTATGTATGTATATGTATATGTATATTCGTTCACTCTAGATTAAACATTGTATTCATTGAATCTTAGACGCATCTTAGATTGAATATGGACACTATAACTCGTATTGAGCTATTACTGTGTGCGACCCTGTAGGCCCATACGAAGTTGGTAGTGGGCCAATTACTATACTAACCTACAAGTCGTAAGCGGCATTTAGCAAGACATTACGACTACCCAATTCATAAGAGGATCGACAATATGATACAACCTGTCGTATAGCCATATCACGTCCCTTTTGTCACACTATATTTCGGTCAAGGATGAGGCATGAAGAATGTCTTCCTCCTATTCCTAACCATTACTTTCTCGATCCTTTAGTAGTCTGACTATAGAAATGGAAACTACTTTCCATCATAATATTGCCATACATTTATCAGACTCACTCATCGATGGGCCCAATAATATCTCTCTACTAATGTGAGAGACAAATTCTATATTGATCATTCACATTCCTCTGCATGAAAACCACTAAGCCCGATTGTAGCCTTTATCATCACCCGGTTAAAGGTGACTTTTGACTAAGTCAAAGCTTAGTGACTCTCATGTAGGAATCCATGATGATCTCAGGTCAAAGGGCATAGTGACGTGGTTATACATGAGATAAGCTTATGACTTGATCTATGCAGTTTTCTCATAGCGGATCGGTCCAACACCTTGTATTCCTACAAGTGCCTATGACTTTGATTTGTATCTCCATACCTTATCAAAGTCATACTAGTCTTATTTCATCTTTACTCCCGCATAAATAACCGACCAGGGACATTTAGGACAATCATTATGATTTATCCAAGGATACAGTTATCACAATGAACATAAGAATAATGTAATAACTAAATAGAGAAATTAATTGAATAACAATGTTTAAAGTATAATATTTGGCCCATATAACACAATTTCCAACAAGTTCTTGCTCTTTGTACAAGATTGCTTTTGAAGGGATGATTTCCTTCTCTTGTACTTCTCGTCTATTTTCGGTTCTCTAGTGCCTGTCTTTCTATTTCACATTGAAACTGTTTATTATTTCAACTAAGAAGTAAAACGCTAATTAATACCATCTCTATTAAAAAAAATCAATAATCAATAATTATATGCTTCCTCTTTAAATAAATAAAGCACTGCCTATATTTATAAGCAACAACATTGAATACTGAAAATGGCAATAAACGACATATTTGAAGTTTCTTGAAATTAGATCTAATTAGATCTATTTATTGATGATGGATTTATTTTCATAATTAGTAAAATAAATTTATTTAAACATCTTTTCATGTGTTTAAGAAAGTTGTAGGAAATCATGCTTACAATGTGCATGCCCATCTTTCACTTTCTTTTTAACTTTGTTTTGTCACACTTCCAAGTTCTCTAAAGATGCCTATATTCTCAGAGAAGCAAATGATAAGTCAAACATTCTACGCTCTAATGATAGAAAAGCGCATATATATATATATATATTGTGTGTGAACTTGTGGAACAATGGCTATACATAATTTTATTAGGAGAAATTTTCAAACAGATGTGGATTTTGCTGAACGAAGAAAAATACATGTTGAAGGTAATAATGATTCAGTTGATGTAACATCCATATCAACTATCCGTAGATTATCTTCAACACAAATGAATCATGTTCGCGATAGAATCAGAGACCAACTTATTAGGAATAAATGATCCAATAATTATCCACTTAATGTATACATTCTAATTTAAATACAACTTTATCCATTTTTAATTAAGTACTTTAATGTATTTTTCTTTTTTAAAATAATAATTGAACTTTTTGTATTTTATCAAATTTTAATTTTTCACTTTAATTATCACTATATATATATATATATCATATTCATGTCCATTTCATTTATTTTCCATCTAACCAGTCTTTTCAAACACCAATCCAAATAGGTTTAAGGTTAGAAAAAAAGCTATTTCTTCTGTCACCGCTAATTCAAACACAAATCATATTTACAATCTGACTTTTATCCTATATGATTTTTACAAAATTCAGATTACAAAAAAAAACTACTACTCTGCCGCTAATCTAAACAGGCATGATATTTAATTAAAATTGTTTGAAAGGAAATATGCAATGTGACGGCATGAGCAATGAATGGAGCAAACTCGCAAATTAAGGGAAGAGGGGGAAAAAGAAAAGGAAAAAAAAAGAGGGAAGAATTTAAAATGAGACACTTGCTCATAAAGACCTCATTGAAAACTTATTTACTAAATGAGACCTAGGGAAGTTTTTTTGCACATAAGGGAAGATTGTTCACACATACATAAGGAAGATATATTGAACACACTGAAGATTTTTTTGAACACAAGGGAAGATCTTTTACATAGGGGAATATTTTTTTCCACCCGAAGGTCCCATTTGATAGGACTGAACATTGAACCTGGAAACCTAGTAAATCCGGTCTGGTCCGACTCTACCCGGTCCAGCTGGGAAAGAGGAAAAATAAGCCCGAAAAAATTTAAGGTAAACCGGGTCTGACCCGATCACCGGGTAGGATTGGTTTTCAGGTAAACCATCTGGACCAATTAGCCCGGTCCTATCCAACAGACTCTCCAAGGCTCACATTTGATTTTGCTGGACATAACTGATATTGAAGCGCATGTGAGGGACCATCTAGGCATCTACATTAGTTTGTTTTTTTACAATAAAAAAAGAATGAGTTGGGGGACCACATTTGTACGTTTGTTTCTTTATTGTGCTTTATGCTTGTGCCTTGTAGTAATAGTTTTTTTAAACACACACACACACACACACACACACACACACATATATATAATGTAAATATATAGTTTTTCCTCATTCTTTCTTCCAAACGCGAACGAAAAAGTGCGAGAGCGAGAAAGAGAAGTGCAAACCCTAAGTCCCAAGCTTGACGGCCAGTGCCTCTACCTTCTTCCTCCTTCTTGTCACAATTCGGCACCTTCTCTTCCTTCCTTCTTTAGTCACGATTCAGCGCCTCCTTTTTCATCTTCTCTTCTTCCATCCCTACACCTCGATCTGATGAAGCTTGTATTTTAAAGAAGCTGATTTTTATATCTTTGTTGCTATGACCTTTTTTTTTCGCTAAATTTCTTGTTCAGTATGTGTTTTATATTTTTACTCTATCTCCTTGAGATGAAGTTGAGAGATTCATTACTGGATTTCTCATGATATTTCTCAAGGTATTACAATTTTCTATTTTTTTTATTGTAAATCAATAGATTGTGCTTCTTAGCTTAGGTACTTTTTTTTCTATGTCTTTAAGGAAGACTGTACTGGACCAGACCACGGGCTAATGCCCTGCCCAGCCCGGTCTGGTCTATGCTCAGCCCTACCATTTGATAAATAAATTTCTAATGAGGTATTTTTGAATAATTTTTTCATTTAAAATTGAGGTTCACATTAGCTTTTAAAAATCAAGGTATTACAATTTTCTATTTTTTTTATTGTAAATCAATAGATTGTGCTTCTTAGCTTAGGTACTTTTTTTTCTACGTCTTTAAGGAAGACTGTACTGGACCAGACCACGGGCTAATGCCTTGCCCAGCCCGGTCTGGTTTATGCTCAGCCCTACCATTTGATAAATAAATTTCTAATGAGGTATTTTTGAATAATTTTTTCATTTAAAATTGAGGTTCACATTAGCTTTTAAAAATCAAGTAAATATATTAAATAAGATTAAATATTACGTTTTATAATAATGTATGAATATTTTTACATATTTAAATTAAATTATTTTTTAATTATTACTGGTCTGACTTGAATTAAACCCGACTAACCTGATGATCTTTAAACCACTATCTCAACCGGTTCAATAACTAGTCAGAATGATTTTTCGTTCCTTAGGTTTTATAAGGGCCCATTTAGTTCAGCGAAAATTGGGGGAAGGAATTGGAAAATAGCATTTTCAAAGTGGCAGCAACTGTTTGGTTCAAATTTTCAGCCGGAAAATATTTTCCCACCTCCCTCAGTTTTCAATTAGATAAATGAAAATAGGTTTCCACCAAAATAGTTTATTATGGAGCCTGGAAAATAGTGGGAACCCATTTTTCGGCGCTTTGGAAAATAGCCGAAGGACCCAAATGTGCCTAATATGACGGTGATATCATATAAAGGTGAGGCCTTTTGGAGCTGAGTTTGTACTAACGAAGCTAGGGAAAAAAGAGGGAGCTAAAGAATAGAGAGGGTGAGCGGTTTATTACAGCGACTGCGCGGCTCAAACGATAGAAGAGGTTCTTATATACTTTAAAGGCAGAAGAGCTGGAATGATTAAGGCCCTCACTACATGTTTACTCTCTTCTTCTTCATCTTCTTATAGGATTATCAAGATTTTTTTTTACGATTTATATGTTTACTTAATTGTTATGTGCTTTTTGTTGTCTTTTTGTAGATGTTGAAAAGTTTTACCAAATATGCAACCCTAGTGGATTACCTCAATATTTTTTACCTTTTTTTTATTCTCCATTTTTACCCCTGGGATTTCATCCGCCATAGGTTGTAGGTAATTTTTCTCAGAACGTGAGTTTTACATTTGTTTGTTTCACCTAGGTAAGTTTTCCTATTACTTGAATCTAGTGATGTCTTGAATAATGTGAAATTTTGAGTTATTCATTCATGGTTTTTAGTTTTGGTACTTGTTTGTGTTACTCTGTTACAAGCTCACAGCATTCACGACTCAATTCGCTTAGTATATACTTTTATGTATGCTTGCTGGTTGAGAATTCTGTAGGAATTGGTGAATCAAGAAGAAGGAAGCGAGAAGATAAGATAAAGAGAAAAAGGTGTGGATCAGTGGGTGAAACTAAACTTAGATAACTATTACGTAACCATGATGTACCAATGAACAAAATAAGACCATAAAAAGTGGTTGTAACCATGTGTGAGTGATATGTATAATATAATAGTTAAGAGTAAAGTTATTTTGGTCACGCGTAACCATGGGCCACTCATCATATGCATATGGTTAGAGTTGTTTTCATTCATTTATGTATGACCAAAAGCGACTAGTGGGTATCTCATGGTTATTGCTCTGTTAAGTTATTAAAAAAACAGGGGGAAACAGAGTTTTTTCTTCCACGTCTTTACTGCATGATGGTGGTTAAGCTGTAGTTTTGCGGGAATTATTTGAGGTGATTCATGACCATGTGTTGCCCATAGAGTGCACATGGTTAGATGGGCTAAAGTGAAAACACGGGCCTTTAAATCAATGATTTTAAAGCTAGACCGGAACGGACAGTCCGACCGTCATTCGGGCACCTTCCCGGCTTGGTTCAAAGAGTTGGCTCGTATGAAGGATTAAGCCATTTTGAGCCGTCCTAAGCCGCCTTTTAAGCTGGGAGCCATATTTTAATCAGGAACCAAAGCGGCTAAACGATAACCAAACTGCTAGAAAAAAATAAGAAAGTGACAAAAAACACCGAAAAATAGAGCTTAAAGAAAATGAGAAAGAAGGAGAGAACAACACGTAAAAAGATAAGGGGGAGAAATATAACAAAAGCTCAAAAAAGAAAGCATAAAAACTTATCATGAAAGATGATGTTGTGTTTTTGGGCAAAGGACAATAAAGGAAACACACCGGGAGTAAGAAATGATGGGTAAACATTGCCGGAAAAAGGTAGACTTAAGAGAGAGAGAGAGTAGAAAGAAACTAGAGACGAGAGGGGAGTAGATACTCTTAGCGGCACATTTCCTCAGCGTCTCTCAGAAGCTCAAAATCGTGCCCTTCCAATTCATCAAATGGGTCATAGTGGGACACGTCATCAGGCTCTTAAATGCATTTGAACGTCTCAGATGCCAACATATCGACAACGACGAGCTTCTGCAACTCGAGAAAGACTTTAAGAAGCGAGAGCAAGAGGGTCCAATACTCCAATCTCTGCATTAGCGTTTCAATTTTATTCTGCCATGACAGGTGCAATCTTCCCGAACTTCGTCAAATTTCTCAAATCTGTTTTGGCGCGAGGCTCCAACGCTCAGGATATCTCCTTTGATGCTTCGTTAAATTTTGTTCCGAGAGGTGCGTCTAATTTTTGAATCTCAAAATTATCTATAGCCTATTACTTCTCTATCTACTCTGAATATCAAACGAGTCAGACATAACCATAATAATAAGTTTTGCTACAAAGTTATCAAATTGAAACTCCACCAGAAAAATGAAAAATCTGTATCTGAGAATGATAAACGAGGAAAGGACTGAAAAGAAATTTAAATTGAGGATACATTCTCATATTTAATATCTATATCAAATAGACAATCATACCGTAAAACTAATACCCAGCTTCGACAATGACTGGCTTTGAATCAAAAATGGTTATCAAAATTCTGCAGTTGATCATTTGCTCTAGGAACCGAGTACTTGATGACTTAAAATAAAAGAACAGTGCATTCCTCAATAAAAGCACCTGAAAATGAAGCTGTTCTTAGCAAAGTCATGGTGATTCTCCCCCTTTATGGCAGTGTTTGACATTGATTATCTCCCTTTATGGCAGTGTTTGACATTGATTCTCTCCCGGGCAGTGTTTGACATTGATTCTCTCCCGTTGTCGAACAGGATGGAAGAGAAGTAAACCAAGTTCTCTGATTGCTAGGGATTTGGCACATGTGGGAATTCAATTGACGGCTACAATTATAACAAAAATGGACGGTCAGGATTTAATTTTAAGGATGCTGAGAGGATTCGGACCCGAGAGGAGAGGTCGTATTATTGAAAAAGAAACTGAGAAAGGGAAAGAAAAGTCAGGGTTGAATGACATATGCTTTTCATTTTTTAGGAAGAGAGCCTGACTATCCCAACAAGCCTTTCAATTTCTTAATTTCTTTTTTTTACAATTAAAAAACTTATGAGTTATCAAATCACATGCTTTTCCGTTTTATTGTTTACGATGTATGGGAAGTGTTATATATCCAACGGCACAATTAATTTTATTTATCAATTTGATGTTTTGCTATTTTAGTTTGTTAGAATTTTGGGAATAAATTCTATGAGTTATGAATAAGAAGTAGGTTGAAAGAGAATAATGAAAAGGAAGGAGAAAATGGTGTGTTGATAGAAGTTTTATATTGGATAAATTAAAAGAAGTAAAAGTGTATATAAGGCTCAACTTCATACCTCTAAAATGAGCCATTGGGTCAATCCTCTTTTGTGGAGGAGTGAGGACGTAGATGGGCCATGGTCCACCACACGCGCGCGTCGCCATCGCCGCAGTCCGTCCGTCCGGCCGGTTCGGTTCGGTAGGTCGATCGGTCGGTCGCCACCGCAGGTCCAGTTCGCGCGTGTGTAACATTAAAAAATAATTTATTATTATTACATTATTTTTTTAGTTTGTCCGAATAATTCTTGAACTTTTCTTTAATTCATTTTTTACCCCTCCGTGATTCTCCCAAGCGGCTGTAGGAAAACGTTGTGACCGAGCCAGTGCATCCATTTGCTCTGTTTTGGTGTGTCTATTCGTACGCACTAGTTCGCCAGCAAGAGTCTCCGTTCACTTTTGTTCGCTTCGTTCTGGTATGTCTGTTCGCATGATGCACCAGTTCGCCCGCAAGAGTCGAGTCCATCTGATCAATTTCCGTCATCTATAAATAGGACGTGCTAGTGACAGAAAAAAATCTCAAATAATCATTTCTCATATACTGCATAGTGCATTCTGCAATCATCTCATATTCTATGCGATTCTGAAAGCAGTCTCTTCATGTTCGTTTGGGCTTCTGATTGATAATGTCATCATTCTGAAGACGCAATCCGTTCTATCTTGGGAGATAATTGTTCGAGAACCTTGAGCATCCATATAGAGGGAACAAATTGTTTAAGAAGACAACATACCTTAGGCTCGGATTTTATCAAAGTTCATTATTATTTTCGACAATCTTGTGAGTTTTTCTATAATATACAGAACTGTTGTGTATTTACAGATTATGCCATCTTAGTTATATAGATTTTTATTGGAATTTCTACATTAAAATAAAAGTAATTTCTACAACATAGTTTCCCTTGAATATAAAATATTAATTCAAAAATTATTTTCTCTTTAAATTATTTTTTCACTTTTCATATTTATATACTTTGAATTTTTCTTTCTTTAGCATATGCATTGCATTTTTTAAACTATTATATGTTATAATTTTTATATTAATTATTATATGAATAACTGATATAAACTAAAATATAATTCTTAGTTTTAGGATGTAATATAAGAATGTAATTTTTTTCTTAATATATTTACATAATTAATATATATAAGTTTTTTTATTATATACATTTTCAATGCCCCGTTTTTATTATTTTTTTGTATTTATATCATTATATGTATATAAAATATTAAATTTATTTTAATTATTATGTTACGGTTTTACCGAACGGTCTAACCAAACCGACCGTTTGAACCGTGACCTGTTTGTCATTCAGGTTCGACTTCCGATCCAGCTTTTAAAACATTATTTTAAATAATATTTTTAAAGCAAGGGCCTTTAAATAATATTTTTTATACATGGATAAAAATATCTTTTAATTCAGATTTTTATCTTATTTTCTTTGAATCAAACAAAAAAGTTTTCCATCAACCCATTTTTTTTTTGAAGTGTGAATCAAGCACGTGGGATAGAATATTTTCCATTTCTTTCCTTTCAATTCTACCCTTTTTTTTTTTAATCCAAACGGGCAAGTTTTCCTCAGGCTTCAGGGAGATATTTTCTGCATTCATATTTCTGATTTATTATAATTTTCTACAATTAGAGTTGGGACGGTCAATGATCCCTCTCTAACGTCGTCTCGTCCCTCCCTCTGTCCCACCCACATACTAGTAATAACGAAGGCCAAAGCGGGGAAAAATCAAAGCAAGTTCCGTCGTCAACCTCTGCGTGCTACAGCCATCAGCGAGCGTCCTCTTGTCTCTCGTGCTGCAGCGTCAATTCAAGTAATGGAGGCTCTCTAATTTTCTTTTGCTCCAACTCTCTTCCCTGCCTCCGGGGATCGTAGTTTGAAGCCCCACCTAATTTTTCCGTTCGACGCTTCCCTATATTATAATCCCATATTCTATCACTTCCACCGGAAGAGCAAGGAAATGGATAACTCCACTCAAGAATCTCGCCTGCGATCCGAACACTCCGTTACCTATGATTCCCCTTATCCAATCTACGCCATGGCCTTCTCTTCCACCCCTTCTCTCGCTTCTCCACTCCAACGAATCGCAGTTGGTAGCTTCATTGAAGATTACAATAACCGCGTCGATATTATCTCCTTCAACGCTGACTCTTCCTCCGTTCGACACCAACCTTCCCTCTCTTTCGACCACCCCTACCCGCCCACTAAACTTATGTTCCACCCTAACGCTCACTCTTCCCTTCGAAAATCCTCCTCCGACCTTCTCGCCACTTCCGGTGACTATCTTCGCCTCTGGGAGGTTCGGGAAAATTCCGTCGACGCAATTTCACTTCTTAACAATAGCAAGACCAGCGAGTTCTGTGCCCCTTTGACCTCCTTCGATTGGAACGACATCGAACCCAAGAGAATTGGGACTTCCAGCATCGACACTACTTGTACGATTTGGGATATCGAAAAGGGGGTTGTCGAAACGCAGTTAATTGCGCACGATAAGGAGGTTTATGACATTGCTTGGGGCGAGGCTAGAGTGTTTGCGTCTGTTTCGGCGGATGGTTCTGTTAGAATCTTCGATCTGAGGGACAAGGAGCACTCCACGATTATATACGAGAGTCCGCAGCCAGATACGCCTCTGCTCAGGTTGGCTTGGAATAAGCAGGACCTAAGGTACATGGCTACCATACTGATGGATAGCAGTAAGATTGTGATATTGGATATTAGATCACCGACCATGCCGGTGGCGGAGTTGGAGAGGCATCGTGCTTGCGTGAATGCCATTGCTTGGGCTCCCCAGAGTAGTAGGCATATTTGTTCGGCGGGGGATGATTCGCAGGCCCTAATTTGGGAATTGCCTACTGTAGCTGGACCTAATGGAATTGATCCCATCTCTATGTATTCTGCTGGCTCTGAAATTAATCAACTGCAATGGTCTGCTGCTCAGCCTGACTGGATTGCTATTGCTTTTGCGAATAAGATGCAGCTTTTGAAGGTTTGAGGTGAGAAAACAACTTCCGATAGAAAAGCATTTTCACAGTGTACTGAATCATGAATTTGTACATCTTATAATATCATCTTCTTCTGTTCTTAGATAATTCCTTGTGCTTCCAGACTATGCCATTCTCCTCAGTCCATTTTAGTTATTTATTTTTTGGTATGTGTTTCGCCGTCTTTATGGAGAAGATATCAGACTTACCAGTAAATTTGGTGTTTACTAAAAGAATGATAGCAAGATTTTGCTCCAAGCATTCAATACAACTTGGAGATCTTTGTAATTTCTTATTATTTATTACCCTCCCAAAGTTGATTCTCCCTTGGATATACTTATCAATCATCATAAATAATGATTCCGGTTTTCTTTCTGCACTTCCTACTGCGTGCGCTTTTTCTATCTTCCCTCTCTTGCGCCACCGATTTTGTTGCATGTTTTGGGTGAGCCTTCAAGTTATTCACCTTGTTCTCTTCGACTTTAGTACTTATTCTCGTTGGTCTTATATATGGCAATATTTGGCAGTAACTCTGGCTCTTCATTTTCTTTTCTTTAAACCATGGCTGTTAGAAAAGAATAGCTGCACATAGTGTGGACTTTTACCTTCTGGTCTATTAAAGATCTTTTCTTTAAACCATGCCCGTTAGAAACTACTTAACCATAAGTCTCACAAATCACAATCACTCACAAGCTCATGGTAGTAAGTAGAAAGAAACAACTCAAGTAATCCGAGAATGAGGTGAGGATGAGAAGTTTCTTGATGGCAAAATTTTGCCAATGGAAGGGCAATGTAAAATGGCACTCGCTGTTCTTGGCAGGTTGGACTTTTTAATGTGATGAAGGGATTCAAAGCCTAGCTGCAAAGGTTTAATGAAAATTGTGTCACAGCATGTGTTCTGGACTTCTCAGAAAGGAGGGGAAAAGGCCATCTGGTTTTTCAGACTTGGGCCAAAATTTCCCAACTTTGTGCTGACAAAACCCATGGGAACTTGTTGGAAACTGAATCAAAGTTGGTCAATAATGATCCAACTTTGTGTGACTTGACAAGAAACATGCGGGAACTTGATTGGAACTAAACCAGATGAATTGCTAAGACACTTGATTTTTGTTCTCTGACTCGAATCACAGGATTCCAGTAAATAAGGCATTGTTATTTAACTTGGGTTTACTCATTGTTGTTGCATCTGGTTTCATGTTTATTAATTTAATTTTATATTTTGGTCATTTTATCTGTATGCTAGCTTTCCATCCCTGTCGTTTGTTTTTAATCTCTATTTCCTTGCAATCTAGAATGTTTTGATGATTTTCTTTTAGCTACATTTTGCACAAGTCTTCATCGAAAAATCTCCTTTGTTTATTACATTATTAATCTTGTTTCTGATCTATTTACTATAGTTTATTGTTTCCTTGTGCTGCAGCTGTCCTCATGATGAGTTGTTGGAAGAGTAGAGCTTGCTTAATAGAAATTGATCTTGATTGGGAAGGTATGTTTTGGTTCTAAAACGATGGCATTTTTATGTGTTAAGTTATGGTTATTGGGCTAGTAATATTGAATTTTTCTTAGATTCTGTGATAGCATAGAGTATCTTCCCTTACCTATTTGTAATCTATGTCCCTGTTTCTTCGACATTTAATAACGTTTAATTGAGGTGATACAAGTAATGTAACCTAGTGGGATTTCTTTTGTTTTTGTTTTTGCCAGAAACCTAGTAGGATTTCAATTCTATAATTATCAATTCATATTTGGATATCTGCAGTTTTACTTATTTCTTGCAAGATAACGTAATCTAGATGCTAGAAGTGAAGAAGTCAAGGGTATTTGATTAAATACCTATTTGGATTAGCGGTAGAAGCTTTTTTGTGAGAGGAGTTTTGTCTCGACTTACGTAAGCATGTTTTTCTAGGCTTTCTAAAAAACAGGCCCTAAATAACTATCCAGTATCAATGTTAACAATTGAGAGTACTAGAATATCTTTCCTTAATTGAAGAGAACAGCTCTTGTGGATAGAATAGAGGCCATTAGTTTAGGGTTTTACTCAGTATAGTAAAAAGTGAAATGTCAAAATATGAATTGAGGATTGTGATTGGTGTGCAGAGTGCCTCATGCTTGAATAGTGCAAGCATAAAGTCAGCTGAAAAGATGTAGCTTTTTCCTGGTACACCACACGTTTTAACAATTACAACTACCATTAAATTACCTGTTAGAAGTTGTTATGGAGCCCCATTAAAACAGCCTTGTGGTATAGAAACCAAAGAAACTCAATCTCATTCAACTCCAAGTCTGTCTCTACAAGTGACGAAGGAAGGTCTATTTATACTAGTCTGGGGAGGAAAAAAATAACAAGACGTCACAAGAGTACATAAGCTATTGAAGAGTTACGTTTGAAAAACTATGAGCATTTCTTTCGGTGCAAGCGTTTCTTCAGTGCTCTCCGTTGCGTTACTTCGGTGCTCTCCTTTTCATGTGTTTCTTTATGTGATTTCCATTTCACCTTGATTTCTCTTCTAGATGTTCACTTAATGCGACTCTGATGATCCATGACATTTATCTTAAAAAAATATACAATAAACACATTCAACTTTAGTTTTAAAGCCTTTAGCAAGTGGTTTGGAGGAGCCGCCTAAAAATCAGATTAGGAAGTCAAGAACTGCGAAGAGGAAAGTGGTCAAGTGTTGATTTGTTCGACATTTTGTATGCACTTCGTAGGTCTAAGTTATTAAAAGCGAACCATGTACACAATGTGATTTAATTTTTGAGTGAGAAATATAATAAACGAGGGAAGATAAATGAGAACTTGCTGAGTTGCAGCGAACGGGAGGCTATTTTATAGCCTAGATAATGAGAGGACCATTTGCATTTACTGAAGTCTGAAATTGTTACAGGTAAAGGTTAGCCGTTCTAGAAGAGATAGGTTTGCTAAAACTGTAAAACATTCATGAATCAGCTTAGAGGACGTGAGACATGGGCAGTACAAGTCTTTGGAATCATTCTGTATCGTTTCTGCAATAGCAGGTCACTCTGATGATTGGATGGATTTACAATATAGATTTAAAGTCTCTGAGATGGCGTTCAAAAAGCATGTTCACGTCAGTTGAGATAAAACTATTCTCACATTCTTACTTCGTATACAGTAAATTATGTTGGAAAAATCACTTTTATCACTAATCCAAATAGGACATTAGATTCCGAGGACTATTATATGTTAATCATTCAGTTCAAAGAATTTTGATAATATCCATAATATAGAATAGTTGGTCCCTAATTGCGATGTATGCTTAACAGCAGCAAAATGGATTCTGAATTACCAAACTAAATCTTTGACCCCAAAAAAGAAAAAAAAAACATTCGAGTCTACGTGAAAAGAGGATTCCCAACATGATCCTTTTGTGGCATGAATACTCAAGGAAACAACAAACATCACTATCAGTTTTCTTTGGACCAAGGGTAGACGAGTCGGAGTTTTCTGAGCTAATGGATTCTTTTATTTCAGAAAGAGGATACGGATGTAAGACTCACAAGTCATCTCATTAATTATTATGTGCTTTTTTTTTTCTTTTTTTTTTGCGTATTATTATATCTTTTATTCGAATGGACACTGAGGTGAGAGCGTTCAAATTCGTGGGGAGGGTGGTGATGGAATCCACTACTCAACCTGTGGTGATTAATTCCGCTCCACCAAAAGAAAGTGCCACGTTGATTGTTTATATTTATGCATTGGGGGTACCTTAATGAAATGTCCCCACAGTAGAAGAACAAGAACCCTGTCTTAATATTCGGCCGATTTTTTTTTCTGGCCTGAAAACCCCCGTCTTAAGCATAAACATATAAGAAGGTTTAACTCTTCAAAGTTTAGGAATTTTCATTAGGTTTACTTGGATTACTCAATCCAGCTGATTACATTAGTTAGCAACCAAATTCAACCAACTTAAATTTGACTCTGTTTTGCATAAAAAATGAAATGATCTGTCATTTTTTTGTCAGAAAACAATCTGCCTTATTCCTGACTTATTAGTGATGAATGAGGCTTTTTTTAAAAAATAAATTGTGTAAAATATAACTATAGATTAATTTCCTTAAAAAACTAGAGTTATCATACCTGAAGTCAACCCATCTAATCTAACTATTTTTTTTTTTATTATGTGGAAGAGCTTTAACAAGCTATTTTGTATTTATTTTACATTTTAGTTTAAAATATTGAGTTGAATAATATTCATCAACTGCAAAATTAATATTCTAAATATCGAATTCCCACCTCATTCTTTTTCCTACCCACAAATCGATAGCCTCCCTCCCTCGCCTTCTTCTCCTTCCTCTTCCTTACCTCTCACCCGCTATGGACCTCACGATCAACAATCCACTGCAACAAAATCTCAACTTTCACTCTGGAAACCACCGTTGTTGACATGTCGCCGCCGCCGCCACTGGCCAACATCAACGACAACCTTCTCCCCCTTCCCCTCAAACTCCCCACCTTACCGGATCTCTTCCTCACAGCTCTCTCTGTTTGCTTTCTCTTCACGTCCTCTGCTAAGTCCACCGTCTCCCCCAGATGCCCTTTCCTCTCTTTCCCCCTGAACCCTCGTCGCTTTCTTAAAATCCCCGCCATGTCCCACTCTGCATCGGACCATAAGATTAATCTGCTCTCTCGTCGCCACAACTTCGCCTCTCCGCAGTCTCTTTCCGAGTGGCTCAAGACCCGTTTGCCGTCTGATTCCTTCGCCTCCTGGGGTGTGAAGCCCGGCACCAAGAACGTTCACAACCTCTGGCTCGAGCTCTCAGAAGGCGAAACCTCTCTCGCTGATTCCACTCCTCCGGTTCGCACAGTTCAGGTTGTCACGGTTCGAGTCCTCGGCAAAGACGGGAAAATTTTGGTTGAGTCACACCAGGAGTTATCTGACGGTAATGTCAGAAAACGGGGCCGACCCTTGTCGGAGAAGATGAAGCCCAGTGAGGACCCGGAATCGGCTGCCATGAGAGCGATCAAAGAAGAGCTTGGCTCTGTGGTTTTTGGGTCTGAGGCCGATTTGGACGTCTTTGAAATTGTGACGATTGATCCCAATTCGTATGAAATGAAGGTGGAGGAACGGAATTCGGATTCGTATCCGGGGTTGCCTGGTTGTTACGTTTTGCATACCTTGAATGCAACGGTGGAAGGGTTGCCGGAGGGAGATTTTTGTACGTTTGAGGTTGATGAGTATGAACATCTTGACGGAAAAAGTGTTGCTGACAAGGCGGTCTCTGTGAAGAAGCATTACTGGACCTGGGTTAGTGCTGATTCAATGGAATCTTGATTTGAAGTTGTGAGTTGAAGCTAACATTTTCAACTTAAGTTTTTTATACGGTGTGACAGGAATAATTTTCATCTTGTATAGTGATATGAGGTTTTGGTAAATAAGTTCAGACCATAATTATCATTCTCCACTATAGATTTTGATGGAGTTAAACTGCAATAGTGATGATATCTTTGTGGCCAACTCAGTTTTCAACACGTATAGGATTTTTGCTTGTTCCTGAGTAACTATGCGGCATTAACAGCGTTGGTTGTAAAACCGGATAATTGGAGTATGATTTTCGCGATATGATCTTCCAATATCTCTTTCATGACATTTTTGATGCTTGCGATATCGATTATATGCTGGATAGTTTCTGCGATATGAACTCTGTTGAATAAAGGAATATTTTCAAGGCAACTTATCGTGAAGGTTCCTTTTCTTGATGAGTGCCATCACTTGTGAGCAAAAAAATAGACACGGCGATATAAGTAATAACTTGTTTCACTCAACTGAAATTTTATATTGTTACTGTGATTGTGTACTGATGATGCATGACCGTGATGTCTTTAAATGTTCTGATAGGCTATTGATCTTATATACACCCTATATTAGGAGTTTGGTATATCATTGGGTTATTACTTCAAAGATCCATTTCCAAAATCTTGAAGCATGCTTTGGATTCTATAACTGAATTCTCCAGGGGCTTTTTTTTTTTTTTTTTAATTACGCTCTTGTCAGGGATTTTAGAATCAAGACATGAGATATAGTTGACTTAGTCATAGGCTAAGTTTTGATTTTTTTTTTTTTTTTTTTTGAAGTAGAGCCAATGATCTCATATGTTCATGGTAGTTTTGGTTGGCAATGGAAGTCAAGCAATTTCTTGCAGGTCGAAACTGGGCTTAATGAGGTGCTGTTAAGCTGGCACTGCTTTAGGCTGTTTTTTGTGGTTCTGCCTTCATGTGGACTGAGTAGGGAGGACTTTGATGTGTTTTATTGTCCTGTCATGCTCTATGATTGAGTGGAACTTTGATTAAAAGGCGGTTAAAATGTGGGGTTTAGTGAGCATTCTGTGAGTAGTAGTTCGTATGAAGAGTGGATTTATACAAGAAAACTGATCATATCAATTTTGCAACACTCTGATGGCATCTGGGAAGGTGGTATAAGTGGTGCAATGGTGAGGTAGTTCAGAGTTATAGAAGATATAACAAACATAGCCTGCAACGTAACTCAAGTTTTGTAATGGGCTGTGACTTGGATAGCAGATTGATTCCCCACAAAGATAGCCTCACCTACACATTGCTGCAGACTATTATATTGTCCAATGTATCAGTCTCGAAACAGAGGACACTCATCGGGAAACAAACCCTTTTGATGGCGCTAATATGCCAAATTACCCTGTGCCAATTGCCCCCATCACCTTTTCTTCTTTCTATTCTCTCTTACAAGTATGTTATACAAAGACTTGTTAAGTGCTTGCATATTCTAAACATGTTCATATGAATCAAGATAAATTTTTTTTTTACATATTTATTTTGTACACGATAAATTATAATTGAAAAGTTATTTTAAAAGTTTCAATCGTAATTTCAAAATAAACCTTAAATAGTTGTGAGGATTGTATATAATGGTAGAAACATTATTCTCTGTGCTATTGAGAGAAAACATGTTATTGAGGATACATTCATGGCCCCCGATTTTAGTGATCCGCCACGACGAGGGCATGGCTCAGTATCACCTAATGAAGATGGCTTATGCTCTCTACCGAGAAGATAGGCGCGTCCTAAATTCATGACAATTTTGGTTGACGCCTTCCCTCATGTCAATCTCCATGTTGAAAGCTTATGTTAATTATTTCCAACTTACCTCTAAACGCTTCTATTTGGTGGAAGTCATGGATTAGTAACTACTTTTACTTGTTGCAAGAAGATGGACAGATTAAAAGTTACTTTCTTTAAAGGAAGGTTGGTGATTTTAACTTTTAACTAAAATTGTGAGTAGGACAAGTGTTCGACTTGACCTTCCTTCCTCTACATCCAAGGCCAACTCTTCCCATGGATCACATAATATTATAGTACTTGGCAATAACAAAAATTAGACAAGGTCACTTCACTTGAATCCACAACAACCATTAATAATTATTTTAATCAAGCGAGGTGCCAGTATGCCACTTTCTTGTTGATTTTTTTTCACCCCCTAGGCCAAGCTGCCCATAGCAGTGTGGACCAGTTCTAGCTTTTTAATTCCTCAGAAAGCGATGCAACTTTATAATTTTGAGGTGCACGGTTTTTCTTTTCCTTCGAAAAAAGCAATGGTGGTGGAGTTATTTTTGTCCGCTTCATAATTATATATGATTTTAACAGGAGAGAAAGAGAAAAAACAATCTGATATGAGATTAGGTAGCAGACTTTAAGTGCGTTTCCTTTTGCCGGGGGTACCACTTCTACAGTTGATTAAACATGGATTAATCAATCACAAGCCCTTGAGAAATTATTAGAGAATAATTTAATCTCCAATAGCTTGTTAGAAGGTTTATTAGTTAGAGGCATGTTGCATTTGAAAAAATGGTTCATTTCAAAACTAAGTGTTGAAATTATGCTTAAGCATCATTGAATATTATCAGACGTGCCTGTACAATTTCATCTCGTGGGTATCTATTGTCTATGATTCTTAAAGCTAAAGAATTGAGATGAAATCTGCAGAATCTTGGCGAGAAACCCCCCAATTTCGGTCTTGTTTGTTCGCCTTGGAATCTTCAAGTGAAACCCTTTTCTTCCCAACATCTTAATACTTGTGAATCCACTTCTCGATAAAGTCATTGCACATGAGTGATCAAGAAATTTTCAAACACTTCACTCCCAAGCGGCGTAAAACAAGCCCAGAAGGATGGAAATTAATACCCTCACATTTTTTTAAGGGGGAAAAAAGAATGAAGACATACCTCTAATATGCTTATTAGCTTACGTCTATATGTGTTTGATGATCGACTTGTTATAGTTCTCTCTCATATCATAAACAACCTCTCTGAAGGAATAACAAGAACAAGTATGATTTTTTGTCCCATTCACACTCGTTCAATTCCAACTCCCAGTCCTATCAGTCACACACACACATTCATATTTTTTCACAAACCTCTTGGTTGCATAAGTAAATAATTAACACCCACCAGAAGTAGAAACTAGAGCACTTGAGAAGGATATCACAAATGATAGTACTAGATTCATCGTACTAATGGAAATCAGCTTAAACAGTGGTAGAACACTGAGCACCCTGGTTTGAAGTGAGAGGAGCAGGAGACATGGAGGGTCCGAACGCCATGACTGAAACACAATTAACCTCGAAACCATAATGCCCAGTGACCCACGTCGCCACTTTCCACCGAAGCCTTCCACTTACTTTCAGATTCAAAACCAGTCTTCCAACAGTTTGATCACGACCCATTTCATAGCCAAGTGAAGGAGCCACAGGGACTTGATCTCCCACCAGAGAAGCTGTCAAGAGATTGCTCTCTTCATGGTCTTGATAAAACGGTGGCAGATAGGTATGTGAAGTTATCTGCTGGTCCTTGTAGGTTGCATATACTTGGAAGTCGTAATAGTAAATGGCCACTTTCTGGTTTGGGTTCTTTGAGAGCAGAGTGAGCTGAATGGAAGAGTTCATGTGGGTTCGTGAGAGACTGAGCTCATAGATGTCAACTTGTTGGAGTGAGAATTGAGGTTTGGCTGGACGGAGGATGACCCATATCGCTAGTGATAACAGAATAATTGCAGTGATGAATGAAGAGAGAGCCAAGAACAGCTTCTTGTAGTTCCTGTCAATCTTGAAGCCTTGCTTGTACTCTGCACAGTGTTTTGGAGATCTTATTGTGATTTGAGACATTGACTAGACAGAAGGAGAGGTATTACTGCGAGGAAGATGAGAAGAAGGGAGAGGAAAAGAGAAGCAGCAGCATATATAATGATTTTTGATGATTCAAGGGGTGGGATAGGTTATAAATAGAGGAAAAACCTGAATTAATTTGTTCTATGCCATGGTTTTTTTGGGTATTAAGCCGCTATTAACAAAACCAGAAAAACACGCGCGCGCGCGTGTGTCATACATATATAGGTGTACTAGATGTTTGGGCGTATATTTTGAACCATTAGATAACAGAGATCAGACTATGAAAATTCATCCTTAAAGTTTTTTGGCGTATATATCTCTGCTGAATATAGCAGAAAAAGTGATTTACAAGTTCGTGGAGGAAAAAAGTTGAGGGAAATTTAGTGTTGTGGAACATACAAAAACCTATGTCATACTGTTAAAATAGGTTATTATGTGTAATCTGATCTATGTGAAGCTGTTGATCCATGCATCATTGTCCACCATTTTCTAAAGCAACTGCTTGTTGCTAATTGCAAGCAATTTTATGTATCGAGGTTTGGGTGGGACAAGCAATGCCTTTAGGCCACAACTACATTGAGATACCAAGTACATAGCCCAACAACCCCCCCCCCCCGGGGGGGGAATACAGCTGAACTCTGTAGAAAGAGCAGAAAAGTTAACTTTGTTGGTAAATATATAGAATAAGTGCTTTTTTGTACCGCAAAACGCTTTGGTCACTTTATTACTTTTTCATAATGAAATAAATGAGACCACGATGACACGCTACAATCCAAATTTGTGGCTATAACTGTCCCCAATCCACCATGCTCTCTCGTTGGTGCTATTTAGTGCGCGATCCTTTCCTGAAACTGTACACTCAAAGTCTATTGCAGACAAAAACTGAAAAAGCTTTTTCCATCGCTTTATTTTACTTGAAAATTAAATCAAACCCATGAGCTTCTCATGAGCCTTGAAATGAGCTTGGTGCTTAATTAATAGTTTTCACCATGGAACTGTTTCAGCTCTGTATGATAAATAATTCACAGAAAGATTCAGTTAAAGGCCGTTGCTCCTATCACTAAGAAGGTGATCAAATTTTGCTCCTCGCATTTGTTAAGCTTTGGAGGGATCTTTATCCATCAGAATTACTATATTCAGACACACAAGAGTTTTAGACAGATGAAAGGGAAAATGATTGTATTGGGAAAAGATGAAGCCAATTAGCCGCATGATGTGCATGTCACTGGTGATGATTACTTTCTGTAATCACAGAAGGGGTACACATGGCATGGGTACTGACGGACAAATAAATGATAAACGACAAGATAGAGAAATAGTGTTTTGAATTTATATTGCAATTTTGATTCATTACTCATCAGTGTACAGTGATTCTCTATATATAAGGTAGTACAACCTATTATGTATTTACACATATACAATTTGTAAAAGATCTAGAATATATGTGTATTATTTGGGCTTTTTGGGATTTATTGAGTTGTCTAAATCATGGGCTCCAATATTCCCCTGCGAGTTGAACGGTGTTGGTAACACTGAGACTCGACTGTAATGCCGATAATTTGGTTGAAGGCAATGGTTTGGTGAGAATATCAGCAATTTGATCCTTTGATGAAATATGAAGAATATTGAGATGATTTGCTGCAAATCGCTCGCGGACAAAGTGATAATCTAGGGCAATATGTTTAGCATGGGAATGAAACATTGGATTAGCAACTAGATATGTTGCGCCCAGGTTGTCACAGTAAAGAAATGGGGCAGTAGATGGATATATTTGCAGTTCAGAAAGCAAGTTCTGAAGCCAAATGGTTTCACTGGTAGCAGTGGCAATGGCTTTGTATTCTGCTTCAGTGCTTGATTTAGCGACTGTAGGTTTCTTTTTCGAGCTCCAAGGAATTAGATTGGACCTAAGTAGATAGCAAATGCACCAATAGATCAACAATCATCTGGATTTCCACCTCAATTAGCATCAGAGAAGGCTGAGATGGTGAGAGATGGAGAAGGCCGAATGTGTAGTGCATAGTGAGAGGTACCGTGCAAGTATCTTAAAATGCGTTTCACCGCTGTCCAATGATGATCTTTTGGATTATGCATGAATTGGCGAACTCGGTTTACTGCAAAGGCGATGTCAAGGCGAGTGAAGCCCATTAAATTGCAGGAGGGTCCCACATATTCTTAAGTACTCTTCTTATGTTTTTAAACATTGTGAACGTTGTATTATTGGGGGGGGGGGGAATCTAATTATAAATGAGGGTGGAGCTAATATTGAACGTGAGTGCTAATAAAAGAAAAATTTAGACATGCTTAAACTTCTATATATGATTGGATTGATTTGTTAGTCTTTCATATTCCAAGTTTGTGGCCTCCTTCCTTTCATCCTTTCAGGTTATAGCCGGAGATTAGAATGAAATGTAACACTGGCGTCAACAGTGAGAAAGTGATAGGGTAGCTTTGGCCTTGAAGCCTTTGTTAATGTGCAAGCCGCTTAGTGGCATGTCCTCCTTCCACGTGCCTAACGTAATTACTGACCTCTTGGTATGTTGCCCAAAAAAAAAGGAGGGGAAAAAAACTCTTTAGTTTTCATTCATAAATATTGAGACTTGTAAGTTTCTATAATTTGATTGGGTAATTAATTTTGACTTCACAAGGCAACAGGGCGGGCAGAAAGTGAAGGAAATCTGCAGAAGTTTAGAAATGACCTCTTTAATAGATTTTGCTTTTGAAGATGAAAGGGACTGACTTGAGTGATTGTTTTTAATTACTAGTATTATTTGAGGGCCCTACCCCCAGCTTTTGACGTTTGGGATAAATAGTCAATTAGCCATTCATGCAAATGAATATACATTCGGTGAACTATTTCTTAGTGCTTCAATCAGTGCATAGTAATTTGGCAATATGGGGAGCCTACCCTACTATTCTACTACTTAGGAGTTTAAAAGGCACGCAGAGACGTCTGAAATTAGAAGTTCGTCTTCCTTTTGAAACTTCTTGTTTTTTTTTTTGTTGTTGTTGCAGTTATTACTATTGGGACCTTTCAATCAAGAGGAGGTTCATGACCCCATTAGCTTAGTGGCTTCTCATCTTCTCAACTTTCTTTCTTGCCCCAGTTCTTTAGTGCCCATTTCTTTCCTTCTGGGACCATGAGGACCACCCATTTCTTCATGACTAATAAAAAGGACATATATTTTGCTTTCTTTTCCTTAAGAAATACAATATACTCTTGGCATTATTACTTCCATGATAGTGGCTACTCGCACTTGTTCAATTATCTGTCTTTGCCTACAATTCATCTGAAAACTTCAGCTTCTCTTTCCTATTTCCTTAATCATCTGAAAACTTTAGGTGATGAGATAAATCCTCTGATAAAACTTGAAACCGACCCAGGATGATGGCTGTGAAAAGGAGCTGTTTTTAAGGTTCTGGAATCAATTGATGCTCAAAGGCTTGCTTCCCTTTACTCTCTAAATCAAGAGCGTATAGTTCATCGTCCTCATCACCAAGTTCAAAACGGCACGGCCAAGCCACAAGAGGTTGGGTGGCATTCTGATATGAACAGTCATACTGTATGAAGCTAACTGGGAAAAGTCCATTATTCCTTACTTTACCTTCTATTTTTTTCGTTTTCTTTTTCTCCTTTTGGAAAATACGGTGGTAGGAGAGTAATCATTTTGAAACACTTTCAAATGCACTCTTTAGTCTTTAGTAAAGGTTGCTTAAGAAACTGTCAACCATGGAACAGTTAAAAAAAGACGATAAGCAAATTAATGGTACTGCCAAAAAAAAAAAAAAAAACAACACAAAGTTAATTGATTTTAAGAGTATCGAGAAACTTCTCTCTCCCTCTCTTGAATGAATAAAAAATAGAGAACCTCTCTTTTAATTGCATGAGAAGCTCCTACGTGATTAATCAGCCGGTCCTTGCGAGCAAACAAATACTTACAAAAACGAATAAAGAGTGAGCCATGCAGATCCCTCTAAAGCTGAATATATATTACATTAGGTACATTATATAAAAAAATCTAGAAGAAGGGTCAACCAGGAAATGACTTTAGACAGCATATACAGATCATGTGGTCCTGGTATTCAAGGACTCCTGAGAGAAGGGGAAAAAAAATTGCAGCTACTTGTACTAACAGAAATGCTCTTATTCTCAGCTGTCTTTATCTGCAGCCTGGGGTTCAGGGGGCACTTGACGAACAAATTGTCCTTTCACCCTGGGACGCTGCTCTGCAAGTTTCTTTCTGCTTTCATAACGAACCTGTTACAAGTAAAAGATGAAGTTATGATATAAATAAGGGGAGGTCTTGGCAAAAATATGATGGCACTGTAACATATGGTGATGATAATAGTAGAGGACCTTCTTCTCATAACATCTCTCTTTCCTTTTCAAACGAAACTTGTTTAAAGCTGCTTCTCTTTGGATGGATCGGTGAGAATTTGAAATGTTTGAGAGGTCTTCGTAATTCTTCACCTCTGAAGCAGTCCTGAATATGACAGCCTGATCAACATTGCTATTACTTCCACAGTTGCTTCCGTAGCCAATGCTGTTCATTCGACTCAAATTTCCATTGCAGAAACTACTGCTTCCACTCTGATCAGTTGCAGGGGAAATGTGTCCTCGATCTTCCACATGTTCCAGCTTGTGATCCTGCACATAAACAACGTGGCTTCCAAGGTTGTTTCCACTTTGACCTCGAGCTTCATAAAGCTGCTCTGAACCATTCTCTTTGACATTAGACAGATAATACGCATTCGATTTAACAGTAGATTCTAGGTGCACAGCAGATCTTGGACTTGGCATTGATGGTGGATCAGACTGTGTACCAAACATTGGAGGAGGGACAGAACCATAGGTTCTACACAGGTCATTGAACCTTATTCCTTTTACTGGAATCGGGAGAGAATGCGGCTGCTGGGAGAATGAAGATGCGAGTTTAGATTCTCTAGATTGGGGTGTTGTGGGTGACACAATACTTCTTTGCATACTCGGTGTTGAACTATCTGAGTTACATCCAGTAGCAACATAAGAGTTATTTTTCTCACAATTTGTTTTCTGTTCTCTTTCTAGATCACAAAAGTTAATGAGACCTGCTGGTGGTGCTTGAAATTGTCTGCTGGTATACCTGCATGAGAGTTCATTTGAATTGATAAGAAAAGAGATCCACATGGAAAAGTGAGTTTATAGAGGCAACTTGACAAAATCCAAGAACTCAGAAAAATACTTCAATAAAGCTAATTTTTATATTATCCTTAAAGCTATATAAAGTAAAAAGAATCCTTTGAATTCCTTTGCTATAAATTACATGAGAAAAGATACGCAGCCATTCCCAAGCAAACAAACTGGTCTTTATTAGTCTATGATTTCTCAAAGTAAATTTTAAAACTTCATAGAGAAAAAGAAAATAAGATTGGATACGAGTTCTCACCGTTTGAAAGCTGAGGCATTGGAATGCGTGAGGGTTTGCCTGTCTTTGGAGACTTCATTCTCAAAGCTGCTGGGATGTTCTCTTCTTAAGGAAAGATCTAACTGTGGAGAGAAGTCAAACATGCCCGCACAATTGATTGTGGAACTTTTGGGACTGCATTTTGAATGTGCATGAAAAGCTCCAATCAAGTCAATAGCTTCCTTGGAAGAGCTAATCTGAACATAGTGATTATCATGAGCTTCAACACTGATACTTGCACTCCTATTCTCTGGACGGCCATCCGTGCCATGAGTTGTGCTTGTCTTACCATTTGTGCAGAAACCCGGAGTTGATCCTAAGGAATAACAGTTGCTGCGATTTAGATTCTTCCTTGTAAAGCAGAACAATATACAACACCAAGGTATTTGGTCTCTTGAAATTTACCTCCAGCATGATTGTCATGCACAATTGGTGTGTGGCCTAAACGAATACTAGCTTCAACCGCCTGAATCTTTTCATCACTTGGATACGAGTCACCACATCTTAGATGAGAAAATTCCTCAACATTTTCCATAGGGGCACTTTCAGCTTCGAAATCAGGCTTTGTACAGGAGCTCTGCATGAGACAACAACATTCTCATTTATAATAAACAACCAATGAGTTTAATGGAGAAGGCGGGGAGGGGATAGTGCATGATGTGTCCAAAGGCTTGGTGTTAACATGCTATAACCCAGAACAATCAACTTGAACTGAGATTATCTTTTTACTTGAATGCCTTTTTATTTTTTTTCCACTGCACAATAGAAATAATGAAGAAAGCATTTTTCACAATTAAAAACGCCAAAGGATTAGGAATTTTTCATCTAATTTCTGAGATAAGCAAGACTAACCTGAGCATCACTTCCTTTCTCAATTAATTCCTTATTTTTTTGAATGCATGCGGCATCTCCACTTGAAGGACTAGCAGCATTATTTTCAGCAGTGGCTTCAACCCTCTGTTGCCCAACACTCTCATCTTGAAGACCATTTAGACCGATCATTGACTGAAACAAAAATGATTCATCAATAATAACATTCAAGTATTTAAAAGAATGAACAGATCTGAGAAAAGTGAGTGCACAAATCATACCGATCGCCTTCTCCAAACATGCTGCCACAAATTCCTTAGCTCATTTTTTCTAATGGGCTTAACAAGATAGTCAGCAGCACCTTTCAACATGCACTTGTATACTGTGCTAATTGAATCTTGTGAGGACATCACTGGAGTGCAGGAAAAAGCCATGATGGTTAAATTTTTGTGTTGAAATAGTGGAAAAGAAGCCAATAATTATAACAGCCAGAGATTCTATTCTTTGTTTCATACTTATAACAGGAATGCTTTTGCAAATATCATGCTCCATGATTAAGGTCAGAAGAGCATATCCAGATATGGAAGGCAAATCTACTTCTGTCAGTATTAGATCGATATTGTGTGATCTTCCCTTCAGTATTTCCCAAGCTTTCAGGCCATCAGGAACAGCAGCCACTGATCAAAACGGATGGATAATTAATTGAAGTTCAAAGATCATGGAAATAGATTTGAACTACTTAGATTTTCCACATCACAAGCTTCAGTAAAGCAGAAAATGTGGGTTATTAGTATATTCATAAAAGAAATATTTAAGTAGATAAAAATCTACCATGGCATAATTACTTAAGCCTATAGATTTCATATCGTCAAGGTTCTTGCTTAATGCTGAAAGTTGGAAGGTGTTATTAGTTCTCTTGTGAACCCAAATCCCCTCGTCTCAACATCTCACTCTTTGCTTAGGAATTTGGGCCAGACAGACCTGGAACAAAATTGGTAGACTTCGCTCGTTTACATAACACTAAAAAGAATATTCTATGTAGATATATATTATTTTAATCTGCTCTGACTGCTAGGTCACTTCGTACGACATTAAACCAGGCCCTTAAAGGCTAAAACCTCGGAATTCACAGAGGATAACCCAAGCACATGGTCAAAGAAGTTTGAGAAACAACAACTTCAGCTCTAAAAAGTTGGAACCGAGAAAGACCGAAAAGTATCAGACCTAGATGCTTATAAGACCGCTAACCAGAAAAGAGAAAGAAGAGCAGACACTGAACTAGTCTGTGGAACAAGTCAATTTACTAAGTCCAAGCTCCAGTAAAAACCGAGCAAGAAAGATTTGAAATTTAAATCATGGCTATGGGAGGAGCAAGTCCATCCGAACTAGCTCAAGCCATGGGAGGAGCAAGTCCATCCGAACTAGCTCAAGCCGAATCAAGAAAGCCACAGAAATCTCCCCCTCATCCTTTCATTTTGAACATTCACTACAACACCCATTATCAATCAAAAAGATACAGAGAGGAAGGGGAAAAAAAACAGAGACAAATGAAAAACACATCAAAACCATGAAATTGGAGGAAGAACACAATTTGAGTAAGAGAAAAGTGTCAGACCTCTGTAACTGCATTTCCTAAGAAGCGCAGCGATAATCTGGCGGGTGGAATCATCAGCTTCAACCAAGAGAACCCTCAACATCATCTTGGGTAAGAATTTCTCCCACCTCATCAGGCCATTCAATTCTACCCCTTTACTCTCTGTCCCACTTTCATCCTCGTCCCCTGTTTTCTCCTTCTCCTTCTCGCTCTCCTTCGCTTCCACTGCTCTCAAATCACCCATTTCTCTCTTTCAGGCTATCGCTTTCAGAATTGGAATCAAATGCAGGAGCAGAGCCTCAAGTGTGCATTCCCAGGAGTATCTGACAAAGACGAAAATGGGAGGGTAAAAAGGAATCCTCGGAGGCAAAGATTAAATTCATTAAAAAGTGAAAATCCGATGGCGTCGAATGAGGATTCCACGGGGAACCGCCTCAAATCCAACGGCCTGGGAAATATCTTCCACAACAAAATATCTGTCCTCCCTGAATGGAATGGCCCGCAAGATCCACGTCAGCAGGCAGATCTATCTTTTGGTCGAAGATCAAAATGAAAATAGCCATTGGGTTCCTCGTGCTGCCTGTTTGGCGGTGGATATTTAAGTTTGAAAGGTCTTACCTTCTAAAATGAAATTAAAAAAAAAAAAAAAAAGTTGAAGGCTTCGAGCGTCAACAACCACCCCATCGTCTTTGCTTTACTTTTTCGCCTTCGATATTTCCCGTGAGCGAGACGAGTTGCCGATTGTGGGTCCCGCCGCACAAAAGATATTAGTGAGATTTTTAAAATATATCCTCCCAAGATATTTTTTCGAGTGTTCCAAGTTTGCCAATCAATCTTATGGATAACTATTCGCCACGTGGCGTTGTTATTTTAAGATGTCTCGTTTGTGGTTTTGAGAGTTGTCAAACGCTATCTACAAAATATTTCGAGTGCCAGGTCATCACTCGCCCCTGACGCTACACTTGCTCTACTCGCTTAACCATTGGGCGGGTAGACAAAGTGGGAGTTCGAAATGACGAAACTATCCCTGAGATCGATGCGTGGTGGGTATTGAGCGTGAGAAATATAAGATTAATTAAGAATGCGAGAGGGACACTTTTCGTTATTCCATTTGTTCCCCGCCATGGGTGGGGGATTTCATGATGTTGTGATCATCTTATTTTATTCCTAAATCCAAATCGAATGATATTTAGGATTGTCCTAACCTGAGGTTAAAACTCCAGTTAAGTGTCACTCATGCATTCCTCTTTTTGCTAACCGAAGAGTTAGATCATCACGTTTTTTTATTATACAGCGGATGTTGAGTTTAATTAGGTTTGGAAGCAGGAAGATGCATATAGAAAAACTGTGCAATTGACTCGCTACTATTTATTGCTATGCGCACGCTTGTGTCTCCTTTGCCCCAAACACAACAGGGACTGAACCAAAAAAAATATTAATATGTAGCACGGCGAAGTTGAACATTTCAAGGGAACAGACTTGTAAATAATTTACAGATGACATTATATATGTGCGCATACCACCTATGCAGATAGATGAGAAGAATAATAAAAGTGAGATTTTTTTAAAAAAAACCAAATTCCAAGTATTCTTACGCTATACCAATCATGATTTTTAAAACTAATTTTCACTATCATAAATCTCACCAATTTATGGCGCCCGGACTCCTGAGACATTCTGTGTAGTTCACGTCCCATTTATTTATCTATCTGTGCTTTGCTAGGAAAGCAACAACTTTTGGTAAGAAGGTCACTTATATTCTATAATTAAAACATCTAAAATGGGGATGAGAGTTACTAATCGGGTTTATTTTATAAGTCCGATTTACGTAAATCGAGATAAATCTCCTCCACATATTTACCTCATAGATCGTAAAAATAATCTCGTAAACAGTAAAAGTTACTTCGTATTCCGTGAATCACGATTTATAAACACTTATGAAGCTTCCATAAGCTAATCCAAACGAGCCTTAAATAAGATTTCCTTCCTCTGTTCCCAACGTAATAAAACAAAACGTGTATATATTACTGGATATGGCCATTAGCATTAGCGGCAACAAAAATATCTGCAATGACTCGAGTGGGGGGCGTGGATGAAATCTTTTTACATTTTTCTGGCGAAATAATTAATGTGACAACTGGGAGCAGGCATGCAGCGTCCGATATGCAGAGATATTGTGGAAATATCTTAAACCTCCAAAAAGCTCATAAAGGAGCCAAAGTCGCTAGTGAAAATGTGAAATAAGGACCACACAGACCTTTGTTTTGGATAAAATCCGAGGCAGCATGGCCACGTCACTAGGACACTGTCCCACTGCATCTTCATCCAAAACCAAACCTGCATATTCACTGCTCCGTTCCGTCGTTTTCCCCCCGCTTTCTTTCCTTATCCCCTCCCTCCCTTTCTCTGTTCTCTTCTTCCAGACAAGCCTACCTTCACCTACACGTTTACCTCCATGGCCACTACGCTCTTCTCCGCCTTTCACGCCTCTTATCTCCCGCCACCCTCACATTCCTCTTCTTCTGCTTCTTCCTCCACTCCCTGTTTGCCTACCACGTCTCATTTTCTGAGGCAATCCACAAAGTCCATCGCTTTCTTTACTCCGTCTGAGATACTCAAATGCGCTGCTTTTGCACCCAGAACCAGAAGCAACCGTGCAGGTTCACTCCTTGTTCGTATGTCTTGGGACGGACCCCTCGCTTCCGTCAAATTGATCAAGCAGGCCAAAAATGTCGAGGTTTGTCATCTTCCCTTACCCAGCCCCTTTTTCTTCAATTTCCCTCCAAGATGTTTATCCTCAGATTATTTTTTTCCAGATTCGTGGGTCCTTAAAATATGGCATTGAATGTTTTCACATTTGAGAACAAATAGATTTGTTATTGTTGTGGGTGGAGGAATTTTTAAAAGTGAGAGGATAATTGGGAATTGTGTACAGTTGACGGATGCGGTGAAGCAGTACGTGGAGGAGAAGGTCGGAAAGGCAGTTCAGAATCATAGTCACCTGGTTAGGGAGGTGGATGTGAGGTTATCTGTACGAGGAGGAGGAGAATTCGGGAAAGGACCCCTCACCAAACGATGTGAGGTAACACCACTCGCTCCTAGCATTACAATTATTGGGATAAAATTCAAGAACTAAGCAATTGAGAAATGTAATGTTGTTGATTTTCAAAATTAGGGTTTTAAGTGGACTCTGGTCTGCTCGATTAGGTAACTTTGTTCACGAAGAGGCACGGAGTGGTGCGGGCCGAGGAAGAAGCAGAGACTATGTATGGGAGCATAGATTTGGTATCATCAATAATTCAGAGGAAGCTAAGGAAGATAAAGGAAAAGGTGTCAGATCGTGGTCGCCACATGAAGGGCTTCAGTTGGTCGTCGAAAGTGAGGGAGCCTGTAACTCCTTTGCCCCTCCATGACACTGATACAGACATGCCCCCCCAGCAGGATGAGCAATTCATAGATGAGGTCGGTTCATGGCTGTCATTTGTTATTTTTGTTCGTTGGTAGATAAGTTACAATTGTTCAGTTGGACGGGTTTTGCAGGTTGTCCGCACAAAATACTTTGAGATGCCACCGTTGACTGTAAGCGAAGCAATTGAGCAGCTGGAAAATGTTGATCATGACTTCTATGGTTTTCGAAATGAAGACACCGGTGAGAAATTATAGTGTGGCTCATTTTCTTCCTTTCTTCAATTCCCTATGCATCAAATAATGGGTAATTTGATATTGTAACTGCCTCAGGGGAGATTAATATAGCGTACAGAAGGAAAGAAGGAGGCTATGGACTCATAATACCCAAAGGAGATGGCAGAGCGGAGAAATTGGAGCCTCTGGTGGTTGAAACTGCAAGGGGATGAATTGCATGCTTGGGAAAACTTTTTGAAACAACTGTAGAGCTTGCATATGATTCGCGGATACTAGTGGCAATATCTCTGATCTCAGCAAAGGCAACTTTTATTTGGGGAGTTCAAATGGAAACAGAGTAATTTGTGTGGAAAGTACAGTACATGATAAAAGTTGATGAGTTAACCAGCTAGTTGATTGACATGCTTTAGTGTTCCTATTGCCTTCGCATACCATGGGTTAAGTTAAGTAAAGCCGTGATTATAAAACATTATTATAGAGTAAGCAATAATTATCACGGGAAGGAAAGAATGACGTGTGTGACGAGATTAAAAGGACGCTTTTACGTTGTTAAGGTATGAGGCAATGGTCGGCGTTTGGAGCCTCACGCATCACTTCAACTCAACCTTTAGTTTCCAATACATGCCAACCAATCAAGAATTACAAAATAAAATGTCTATCACGATTATTGAAATTTTTCTTCTTGCTCCTAAGCTCTTCTTGTGTAGGAATGCCTTTTAATTAGAATGAACATTGAGTTTATCTTCTGTTGGAGTTTTGGGGGTTCCTGAAAATAGAAAACTTGTAACATATCGTTTTCCAGTCAGTATGCAAAAGATAAAAAGGGTTTGAGCAAATGTGTTTACTTATCAAAGTAAAAGGAAAGGATCATAAATAACCCCACTAGCAGCTTGCCAGTGCACTTACCTTGGATCATCTTGTGTGTCATCGCAGCCTTCTCTCCTCGGGCTGGGTATTCTGTTCCCCCATATGAAAGCAGAAGCAAAACCGAACATCCTTAGCCCTGATAAAGAAAAATACCAAAATAAATTGAAGCAATAAATTAAATGATAACGTATTAACAGTGTTGTTTCCTCTAAATGATATATTGCAATTTATTCTAACGGTGGTATTAATGGCAAAACCCCTCCTAATCCACACATATTGCAACATCTCAGCATAATATACAGTTACTCAAGCCAACTATAAATAACTGATCAGGGAATGAAAAGAATAAATGAAGAGTGTAATTGCTTATCAATTACCAATAAAAAAGTATAAGGATCCGTATTGTTCATAAACCACAAACAATATGATTTTTCTTCAACTCTATGCAAATACATGAACCCCACTCTAGTTCGTCATCATAAGAACAAAACTAACAAATATAAGAACGAACATGTATATTCACACAAATTTAAGTGTGCAGGCGTGCAAACAAAGAACAATGTGCCTACATCAGGCAACATAAAGGCATTCTACAAAAAACTCAATTAGAAGAACCTAAAAAAAAATTTGCAGCAAAATGACTAATTTCTTTGCCTCTTTAGTTTAAATAGCCTAAGGGCGGGCGACCAAGCATAAACAACGGTCAGAAAAGTTATCAGTGTCAGCATCAATAACAAAGATGAAATTAACTATGAACAACCAAAAAGTAGAAGAAAACGGAAGCCTTGACACTTTCATCTCCGAATCAGTGAGTGTGAGAAGACTTGATATTACAGATCCCCTAACAGGGAAGCTAACAATCACGATCAGCCCATATTTCTTCTCCCTTTTTCTCTTTTACTTCTGACCGTCAAGTTGTGTTAATTTGACCAAGCAAAAAATATACAAACCATCACAATCACATCTTAAAGAGACAAAGGCAGAAGTTCTTTTTATCAGAACTTCAAGCCCCAAGTTGAAATAAGAACCTCGTAAACCTTTATTCAATATTTCATGGTCCAAGTTGTAGAAATTGCCATTGAAATTAAAAATTGTACCTATAAGCTTGATTTGCCCATTAACCGTAAAAGCAATTTTACCCAAGTGTTGTAATGGGCACCGTAATCCATGTTGACACCAACTAATAACGTAGAATAAAATTGAGCTGACATTTCTGTTATTTACAACATCAGTAATAATAATCGAAATGGAATATCAGAGTCCAACAAAAGCACTTTAATTGTAATTGGACATGCAAACTTTTCCAAGAAAAATACACAATCTGTTGGGCTTTTTAGCCTAGATATTGGATCAAAGCGACACTGTAAAGTGATTATGGGTAAGCTTTTAAATCAGCCATTGTAAAGCTGGAGAGGGCCAGAGGAATAAAAGGAGTCAACGGAAGACTGTAAAACATATATATAGCATTGCCACGGTAGTACTTGGAGCATGGTGTTTAATTGTTTAGGATTGTTCCTAGACGATCAACGGAATTGCCCTTAGCCGTGTTTTTGCTATTTAGGAGGTGATCTAGAAGTTTTTCTAGTCTCTTGTTTTTATTTTCCTCAAGCTTCGGATTGCCTTTGTAATCCAAAAAAAAGAGCATGGTGTCTGATCCATGAACAAATTGCCAGGTATGGGTTATCATTCTTGCTGTTATTATAGCAGCACTATTTCCATCACACAAATTGTAGCATTAACTCATTTAAGGGCTTAAAGTGACAACCAGACTTATCAAGCCTAAAATGATAATTAAGAACATGAAAAGTGGAAACATGTGAAACAAGCCCAAAGAAAACATGAGATCTGAGCCCCATTTGAGAAGTACTTCACATTTGAGTTTTGAGATTCCATGCGATTACCACAACAACGAAGGGAATCTTCTTCCATATTGGCGTATTACCACAAGGTATTGGTCAATCACACTTGACCGCTATCTCACCCTAACCAAATTAAGCAGTTCCTCAGACCCTGAAGTCATCAAACACACACCGAAGTGTATATCTAAACTCACTAACATAACCCCAGAATAACAAAGCGACCAAACTGCTGAAAGTAACATAAAATATAAAGGCGGCTTCATTTTCCAAGCATGCAATAATGCAAAGCGTCGATAATGCTAAACATCTTACAAGCCACATTAAATATACAGAAACACAAACACACATAATAGAAGCGCTCATCAGTTAAACAATTGAAATAACGCATGCATTAGCGCAGGCATATACTATATTGTACAGAGGCTCATAACAGCCGCAAATAACTTTCCCAGTTTAGAACACTAAATCAGCTCGATTAATTGAAGCAAAATATATAAACATTTATAAGCTCTTACTTAGGTGGACGGAGTTATAAACTCTCCTCCTTATTCGATCCAAATTGATACTCCATAAACTTGGGTTCCTTCTTCACACCAGCGCTATTATGATTAACAAACCCAAGAGCCCCTTTGTTCTTCTTCTTAGTAAAAGACTTCGATTTTCCTTTCCTCTCTCTGACTTTCCACACATTATTTTTTCTAAAGACAAATTTCTCAACCTTCCACCCCGGGCAACTCGTATCGATCACAGTCACCTCAGACTTGGAAAAACCTCTCAACTCGTTGCCATCATTCTCCTTCTCCTCCTCCACATCGCAACAATCTAAGCCTTCTTCTTGCAGCTTCGCCGTATCGTTATTGAATGAATTCGTAGCAGGGACATTGTCGTCTTTTCGCGCACAGTCGACGATACCAGTGTTACTGTTACTCAACGAAGAAGCGACGAAGAATTTGGGGTTTGTCTGCTTCCTGGGACACTTCTTCCCGGAGCTAAGGCGACCGCCCATGTTTAAGAGGTCAGCAAGGACGCTGCTCAACCGGGGGCGGGCATTGGCGGCGGAGATCTCGGAGCTCCGAGTTCGAATCTTTGACGGGCGCGTGGGTTCGGAGATGGAATGGGATGAATCGGAGGGTGTAGGGTTTGGATGGTTGGCGAGAAAAGAGTCGAGGTCGAGATCGTCGCCAGTGGGGATGCCCTTGTTGAACCGGAGGCGGTCGAGCCAGTTTAAACCGGACTTTTGTGCCGGAGCCGAACAGAGCATTTTCAGCATAGGAAGAAGAATCCGGAGAAACCTGGGCGTCTCAAAAGAATCCGTAGGAGGAAAAGGAGGATGAAAGTGAACGGCAGGAGGGGGAGGGAGGGAGGGAAGGGCAATTCACATTACAGTGTAGGTACAGAGCGAGTGAAGGACACAAGGGTACGTGATGCGCGTCGTTAGTGGGTGACACGTGGCCAATGACGGGTGCGGTATTTTCAAAACTGATAGAGGTTGAGAGAGGGCGGGTGAGATAAATCATGAATGCCCTCCATAGTTTATACTACAATTTTACAATTTTAACAGTGCAAAAGCATGAAACATGATTTAAAAAGTACTCTTATTATTTGATTTTTAAATTATGAATGTTTAGTAACTCTAAATCATGATTTTAGAAGTTATTTTTTTATAAGTAAAGATAACAAAATTTTTATATATTTATCTTATAAATTATAAAAATTATTTTTTAAAGGTCAATCTAACCACACTCCTAATCTCTTCAAAATAGTACAACTTCTCATTTCATTATCTGCTATTGCACAAAACATACCTAAAATGATTATCTTATGCTATTTTTGCCCTCTTTTTTCTGAATTTAATTTTCTTTGACGAATTTAATCCGGAAGCCCTAAGAATCCATAAATTTGAAAATTCAAAACTTTTCAATATAGGGTAATTTTAATTCATATCATGATGATAATGAAAGAAGAGGGGAGAGGAGATGAGGATATATTATTTTATTTAGTTTGTCAAAAAGAAAAGAGGTAAGATGATCCTTAATATAAAATAAAAAAAAATTAATTTAAAATTTTCACTTCTCTAACTTCCTTTTTGACTAAACAGACCCTTAATGTCATGGATTTTGGAGGTATGACTGAATCGGCGCCACAAAAATATACTACTCTTTCGGCTTTGGCAATATTATTTTAATAATACTGGCTAGACGAGGGTGTGATGGAATAAAATATATAGGCTTATTGTAATGATTATTTTTAAGATCAAACTCGTTATCCCACCTCTAAAAAGAAACAGTGAGGAGCGCCAATAATTAGAGGGAGTGGGGTTTGAAGTCAAACCGCGCGTATTAAATTGAACTGGCGGTAGGAATAATACTAATTACGAATTGAGATGTTGTGTTTGGGGAAGCAGGCCGGTTTATTAATTAGAGCGTCATGTACACGTCTCTGTGTGTGAAACACCGCCTTTCTCTCGTTCCGGGGTCAACACACTTGTGTGAAAGGCTTCCTCTCTGACCGCCGCGGCCACAACCACTTTTATTAGATGCCGTTCATTCCCGTTATTTTCAGCTGCATTTATTTTGTGACGTTTATTAATTAATTAAATACTCGTAGTACTCGCCTGCAAAATAAAAAATAAAAAATACTCTGCAGTACTAATCTTCTAAGCGATGTGATAGGGTCAGGCACTGTTTTATTTTCAATTAGTTGGCCTGTCAAGCTTAGCTCTTGCATTGCATAAGCCCTACGAACAACAGAGAACACTCACAGGCCATTTATATTCAGAAGCACCACGCGACTTCAATCCACTCAGCCAGCAACCTGATGCTTTTAGGATGAGAAGGGATGAATATTATCCTTTTCTTTTTTTTTAAGGGACGAAGAGGCTTTAATGAATCGTGCTCATTGACTCACTCATTGTGTGTTTTTTATTGGCGGTAGTTTGCTGCCATAACCAGCTACCTACATATGAGAAGACTACAGAAATCTATACTTTTAGTGATCTTAAATATAAAAATCATTTAAAGGAAAGATTAAGAAAGTTTAATTAGTTATTTAATCATATTATATATTACTTATCACTATATCATATATCAATTTATAAATTAAACAACTTAGTTTAGAGGAAATCAATGAATATAAATACTGTAAAATAACTTATTAGCCTATTTAATCTCGTCCAAAAAACCAGTTTACAGGCTCTTGATGTAATCCCTGTTGGTTCCAAAAGGAATAGAATCCTATCGAATAACTATTACATTATGTTTAAATGGATAGAAGATTAGGCGGAAAAAAATGGAAAGGGAGAAAAGGCGAAGAGATAACAATATTCCTCCTTGTGTTTGGATAGGGGGAGAAAAGAGGAGAAGAGATGTGTAATATTTACAAAGACGACAATGCTCTTTTTAATTTTTAATTCACTTTTCAAGTAATGCCATGAAAAGTAAATTCAAATAAAAAATTACCATCTTCAAATTAAATATTAAAGTCAAATTTAAATGAAATTATTTTTATATTTTATTTTAAAATCAAAATATTAAGCTAAATATATTTCCTAAAAAAGAAAGTTAAAATAAAAATAAACATGTCACGATGATAATAATATCTTTGATTCTGAATTACTAAAATAAAATAATTTAAAAAAAACTCAAGCTCTTTTTATTTTATTTAATAAAAATAACAAAGTAAATTTAACAAGAAAGAATATAATATAAAAATACCATATTATCTCTGAACAATAATATGATCTATGCTATGAGAGATTAGAGAAATAAATTAAAACATTAAGAAAATTAAAAAAACGCTGTAGATATATTAATTTATACGGACATGGGTTTTTTTCCCCTAAACGTTGTGAGCCACTGGATATTATATATATAGGTTAAAGTATAATTTTAATCCTATATTTATAACATCGTTAATGTTATTAATGGAAGTGTTGATATGACAAACTTAAGTGATGGCTGTGCAGCTGATAAAACATATTTAAATTTTAATTTTTGAATATATTATATTTAGATTATTTTAGATTAATAATCTAAAATAAATAAACAAATCACAACAAATAAAATTGAGTTTTTCACATTTAGATTATTAAATTAATATATTTAAATTATAAAACTAAAATTATTTAATATTAGTAGCATTTAATTACATAGTTATCAGTTAAGTTAATTTATACTGTCATCAATTGAGTTTGTTACGTGATAGTTATTTATTAGTAACAGTAACAGTATTAAAATTATAGGACTAAAAATATATATTATATAAATTTAAAGGACTAAAGGTATAATCTAACTTATGTGTGTGTGTGTGTGTGTGTCTGACGTATTGCTGAATGTGGCATGTATGAGAATTGAGCTAGCATATCGTGATGGCCTGGGAGTAGGGGTGGAAACAGGCCAGGCGGCCTGTCAAGGGCCTGTGGCCTGGCCTGTCAGGCTAACAGGCCAGGCTCAGGCCTACTGACAGGCCTGTTAGGCCAGTCAGGCCGGCCTGAGCCTGTTAAATAATTTATAAAAAAAATCACACCCAAAATCACATTCCTTACCCTAATTCCTAAATCTCATTCCCAATTCTCAAGTTACACTTGTGCTTTTTCTGTTTATTTCCACACGAATTTTTATTTAATTGTTAAAGAAGAAACAAAAGATATAAATTTTTCATTGCTAAAATAATGTTATTTCTTATATATATTACTTGTTAAATTGTGTTATGCTCTAATACTATATATTTTATTAATTTTTTTCAAGGTCTTCGAAGGAGAAGAAGAAATCATATTGAAGATTTGATGTGAAAATTGGTAAACTTGTATTGAAAATTATGTTATATTTAATTTCACATTTTATGATGTATTTTAGATAATTAATTTATATATTTGAAATATTAATTTATGTAATTAGGTATGCTTTAGGCCTGTTTGAAATAGGCTTGTTTGAAGTAAGTCTGTTGTGAAGCCTGTGGCCTGTTAGCCTTTTGATTTTTGATTTTTTTAGTTACAGGCCTCTTAACAGGCCACAGGCCATCCAGTGTCTTAACAGGCCAGGCCTGTTAAGGCACAAGCCTAATCTGACTTAGCCTGTTTCCACCCCTACATGAGAAAAGGTAGGATGCCTGGACCATTTCATAAAATTAATTTTCTCCCCAAATCTCTCCATTTTTGGGGAGAAAACGGTGGACCCTCCTTGCTTTTTTCTCCTTACTTTTCTCCTCCTTTATTTTCTCCTCTAATCTAAATAAGGTAAAATTAATTTCCCCCTCCATTTTCTCCTTCTTTTGTTTTTTCTCCAACCAAACACACTGTTAATCTATCCGACCATATGAAGAGGCTTTGGTATAAGGATTGTTCATTGTTGAAACAGTAACATCGATTATTACGATTTGATACCAAAAATATCTGCTAATAAAAGTATTAAAACAGATTATAGGCACATTAAGAGTGTCGAAAATAAAAGCAAAGACATCTAAGAGGAAACTAGCTAGACAGCCTGGTGAGAGTTTGTCATAGAACCTATATACGAATAATGGAGTTATAACCTTTTTTTTTTTTAATGAAACAGAACTATGCATTAAAAAATAATATTATAGTGCACAGAGTACCTCAATAGAAGACATACATCATTTGATAGATACAACAAACTCCAGTAAACATTCTTGATTTGGATAATGATTTTAATATGGGAACGCTTCATTGGTTTATATTTGAGTAGATAATATGGATGTTGAATATGTTATTGTCTAAGTATGAAAACCATAACTTTTCTGAAAGTATTAAGTTGCAATTGCAAGATTCTAATTTTACCTGAAGGAACAATATTTTATTCATGAAAATAAGAGTTAAGGAAAAAGATTTGGATGTTAATCGACAAACAGTGAAAGATATAATATAATATTGTGTAGATGGGCAATGAGAAAGCCGCGAGACTATATCATGCATAACTGGATCACATGATAGTGTAAAAGTTATTTAGACAATTTAGATAAGATGTAGCAACAACTGCTTTAGCTTGCGTTAATCACATTACTTGTTGGGGAGACCAACTAATTCCTACATGAGAAAGACTATTGTGTGCAAATCATAAAGATTCTAGTATTTGAAAAGGTAAGACGCGTATAATATTACCAGGATTTTTGTGGTTTTTCGACTAAATATTTATCCATTGTTTCAAAGACATATTTGATTGACAATTAACCTGAAAACTGAGTGAGATGCCAAACCAATATACAAGTGAAAAAGAATAAGAAAGGAAAAGGTGTTTAAAATATTTAGTGCTTGTTTGAAATAGCGATTGAAGTCTTTAAAAGTAGTTTTTCAATCGTGATTTACAGTATATGATATATATATATATATAAGGAGTATTATCTCGACTTATGTGTATAAGCATTTTTAACATCACCAATCGTGATCCTAGACATACCTTCATTAGCATTATAACAAAAATAACATATGTCATAAGCAGTTAACGAAGTGTATACCATTCTTGTGCTGGCAAGCGAATAAAGCAGTTGTATATAGTAGTACATTAGACACTCACCGTCCAGTAAAGTTTAAATTTTTGTATGGGTGCGTGCTTGCCGACCATGCTCATACGTAATTTTGTTCCCCTTCATCTCCACCTCCTTTGAAGGAGGCGTAGATAGGCGCAACCATAGGCCAGATTTTGGGTTTTTTTAGGGGAATTATTATGGGTCCAGATTTAACTACTAAAAATCTTCAATAATAAATGAAGTGTTGGTGTTTTTACTTTAAAACATGTCATTATATAATCATTAAGATTTCTTAAGAATTAAATCAATTCTTTGAGAACTCCCAATCTGATTATTGTGCTGTGGTTCAAAAGTTTTTAGGCCCTGATAGACACACAAACCATACTTTTAGGCCTATATATAGTGTGCAGTTGAGACATATATAAGAAGTTAGGCCTATATATATTGATGGCACAATCTAACACGTCCGGTATGACGCACACTAAGCAATAGTATACTTGACGATATTGCACAATGCCACATAGATGAAACTTCACAATATCACCACCCCTCGTGACTTTAGAAAATCAATCCTGGGATTCAACGTTTTGTAGTCAAACTATCATAGTAATATTCCACAGATTCTGTATTTTGGATATCCTTCCACTGCCACATCCTTGTTTCCGTGACAGAAATGCACCTCCTTCGAACCTCTTGTTTTTGCCAATGAATACAAGGAAGGGAATATGAGTTATAGTATTTTATAATTAAGCATAAGATAAAATTTATGCAAACAGTGCCATAGTGGAGAAAGCCGCGTGTTGAATATATTGAATGATGACTTCCGCTCTTACTCGGTGGGCATTCAACTGTGAGAAAGCCACCTAACGTACACTGAATTATATGAATCAATGCATTTCTCCCACTAATACTGCTGTATTGCACAACCTCTCTTTTCAAGATACATCTTTTAACTGAGCTTGCTCTTTGCTGCGTTTCAGCTCCAATTATTTCATTTATAGATTAGAAATCCACCGCTCTCACTCACAATATGATAATTATTCATGAGATCCTCTGTTCTTGTTGCGGGAATTCCTGCTGTGAACCAATTGACCAGACAATTAAAATAAAATGTCAAACCTTGACTATTCAACTCAACACGGAAACCTTCAATTCCAAATTTGTAGCCCGGTACAATAATCAAAGCTTTAAAATCTAAAATAACCCAAAGTCATTGGAACAGATGCAGGGTCCAATATATTTCAAATTCTCATTTTTTTTTATAATTTCTAATAACAATAATGTTACTATTTCCTTCAATACTGAGGGCGAGAAAAATTAGTATAGAAGGTAAAAACTTGGAATTAGTAAAAATGTTACGTTTGACTTCTCAATATTAAACTCTTGACTTACACACCTTCATCAAATATATATTACTTAGCACGCGAGCAGACTAGGTATAAAATATTTTCCATCTCATTTAAAACGTTTTCTCATACACCGACCACGCTCTAGGGCCCAAATCAAGAGTATATATCAGTCTTCCCATTAAACTACACCGATAAACTCTCGGAGTTTGATAATTCAAGTAGCGAAGGATCAGCCCAAAGTTTCGTTTCGCCGGCGAAGTCGAATACAACTTGACTGGAAAACCCAAGCTAAAGTGGTCGGTGGTGCCGCCGGAGCTCAGTCCTGTTGGCTTTGGTATATCGACAAACAGGTATGGTGGTGATGACGATAGACACATTATTTTGTGGTTTGAGAGAGACCACATATGTTGCTGGTGCTTCCGCAAGGTTTTGTTTCCCACTACAGGAAAAAACAAAACAAAAACGAGCCCAGAATATTTTAGGTAACGTGAAACACAAGGCCTAAGCGAACCATTACAAAACCTAGGTGCTCTGCCCACTATTCTCCTGTTCGGCTCTATTAGCTTTACTGGAAAACGATCTAGAACCGTCAATTGATATATGTGGACTTCCCTTTTGTCGTCGCTTTCAATCTCCCCCACGCATCTCTAATTTGCTTCTCCACCGGTCTTTATATTATTATTATTAGCCTTCTGATTCCTCTTCCCCTTCATTGGTAGCCAGAAGAATAAAAATAAAAATATTGTTCAAGTTCATTGGTTCCTCAGAGATTTTGCAATTTGCATTTCTTACCCATCCAATTGCTATACAACCACCGCCGTCTATTGCTTATGAAGATGCTTCGCCACACCACGGCGTTGTTGTGAGATAATATCGAAGCCAGCCTGGTTTCATTCTCCTCCTTATCCCTTATCTCTTAGCCAATAGACTTATCCTTTGTCGTCCCCTCCCTCTCATATTTCACCAACTTCGTCCGCTTCTTTTCTTCTTCGAATTCCCTTGAGGTTCCTTATCGCAACCCCCTCCGATGCCCCCCCTCCTCGATTTGTTCTGAAGATATTATATCATAGGAGTGGATTTTCGTTGAAGGGGCGGGTTTGCTTTTGGGTTTTCTTCTTGTTCCCCCCCCCCCCTCTTTTTAATTCCTTTTCGTCTGCTTGAATTTCAACATTCTGTTTTCCTGTCATGTCTTTAGTTCAACATTTTTACGATATCTTGGAAAACCCCTCAATATTGGAAATATGTACAGGGATGATTATGTTTCTCAGTCCTGTCTGGGTCGCATTTTTGGTTGGTGTTGTTGTCGGATGGGTTTGGAAACCGAAATGGGCTAGTCTGGGGAGAGAAGAATTAAACAATTCTCTGGCCAAATCCTTGGAATGGTGCTCCCTTTCTTCGTCGTCCTCCAAGCAAGTATTTTCGTCTCTCAATGGTTCTGAATTGCAGGCGCCAAATCCACAATCTTTGGTCGTGATGGATAAAGGCTTGAGTAAATCGCCATTCTCTTCGCCGCCTCCAGAATATGATACCTGCAGCAGGTACCTGCCTCTTACTTTTTTATCGATTATTCTTGTAATTACGTGAAACTTAATACAATTTAGGTCGTGGATAAAGCTGTTGCATTTTTGTAGTATTCTTTTGCTTATTTATATTTTTAGCTAGCTTGGAATTGTGATACTGAGCCCACTCGCAAATATAATAGATGAAAGCAAACTCTGTGTTTTCTAGTAATTATCTTCTTTGAAAGAAAGATCGAGTAAAAAACAAAATCCGGATGCATGTCATATGTTTGAAGTTTGAACCTCAAAGGTTCAAGCTGTTGGCATGAAATGAATGACTGTTTTGCACAATGTCATGACTACTTCCTTTAAGATTTGCTATAACGTTTGCCATAAATATGCTATCCAGCATATAGTAAGTGTGAGTTGTTACACCTGATACCTTTTTGTGCTTTATGTGTGTCACTATGCGTTTCTAAATGACTTCGTGAAGGTCAGATAGCTGACTTTGTTGTACTGTGCAGTGCGTCCACCATTAATGAAGACGCATCTAATACTATTATAATGGAGGATTTACAGCATCTATGGCAGCTTGTAGAGGTTAAAGATGGAGGCCCTCCTTGGATACAGATGATGGATCGTTCCACCCCTAACATGAGCTACCAAGCCTGGAAAAGAGAACCCAAGGTAACATCTATTGGTTTATTGGGTTGATTTGAACATTTTTCTTTTTTCCAAAGCAATACAAGACCACTGTCTTCTGGTTTTAATAAGCAATCATGCAATAAAATATGTCTCTCTTTTGTCCACAAAACCATTGAGTTTTCTGTAATTAACCTAGTTTCTTCTTTGGTTGGTCTTCATCATTTGTAGGAGGGCCCTCCTCAATATCGAAGCAGAACTGTGTTTGAAGATGCCACCCCTGAGGTAGTGAGGGACTTCTTCTTGGATGACGAGTTTCGTCCCAGGTGGGATGACATGCTTGCAAGTGCAACTACCTTAGAAGAGTGCCCCACTACAGGAACCACAAAAGTTCAATGGATCCGGAAGGTGACTTACTCTTACTGTCATCTTGTTCTGCTTTATGTTTAATTCTTTTATGGTTTGGTTCCATATTCTCATGATTGTCAATTCCTGTGTTGCAGTTTCCGTTTTTCTGTAAAGACAGAGAATACATAATTGCTCGACGAGTGTGGGAATCAGGAAGAACATATTATTGTGTGACAAAGGTACGAGAAGGAGGTTGACTCTGTAAACTTGTATATTGTATTGGCTGAGGTTATATTTAGAGCACGAAAAATACTTTAAAGTTATTCATACTACAAAATAGATGATTGGTTCAGCTAGCTTCACTTAAATATGACTTTTTGTGCTGGAATAGTTCGTTTTGATTTTCTTGAGGCAAATTATTGTTAATTAAAAAATGGGTAAAAGAGATTACTGAAGATTAAGTAAAACTTTTGGAACTTCTGTTCTACATGTACAAAAATCAAGTATTTGGGACAAATGAGTTTATTTAGAGATTGTCTTGCTCTTACATGTTGGTGGTCTTGCAATAATTGGGACAAATGAGTAGCAGCAAGGGATTAGTATCTTTCCTTTTGGTGTCTCAAGTCTCAGACTAGTTATTATAGCATACTTTTTTATTATCCAGAAATGGTTAGGATGCATTTAAATTGCAGAATCATGCTGCTATACCACCTTCTTGAGCTCTACATTGATTCCTAAAGTTTTTGAAGTTCATTGAAGAAATACTAAGTAACCACTTCATTTATTTCCATTGGTTTAGGGAGTAGATTGTCCCTCTGTCCCAAAACGAGACAAACCAAGGCGCGTCGATCTGTATTACTCAAGCTGGTGCATTCGCGCAGGTATGTACTTTCTTTGTAGTCAATTAGTCAATCAAGATGACTTTTGAATTTGAATGTGAAGTTGCTTGTTAACTCATAAAACGGAGCGTTCCATTTTCTGTGGTTGAAACCGCAGTACTTACTGTAGTAGACAAGTTAGGACTAATGATGCCGTTTTTCTTGACAGTTGAATCCCAAAGGTCTCAGAACCAGTTGACTGCCTGCGAAGTTATGCTTTTCCATCATGAAGAGATGGGCATCCCATGGGAAATTGCAAAGCTTGGAGTTCGCAAAGGGATGTGGACATTAGTCCAAAAGATTGAACCTGGCTTGCGTGCCTACCAACAAGCAAGAACCGCTAGTGAGCCTATTTCTCGATCAGCCTTTATGGCTCAGATCAACACTAAGATTAGTCCATCGGACTTGCAGTCCATGGGAGCGGCGGATGATCAATCTGAAACTGAGAGTTTGACCACATCTGAGAAACCACAAGGCATGAACATACCGAAGATGCTCATAATAGGCGGAGCAATTGCTCTTGCTTGTAGTCTTGATAAGGGACTGGTGACCAAGACACTTATATTTGGCGTGGCAAGAAGATTTGGTAATATAGGAAGGGGGACAAAGGTCTTGCACCAGAATTAGGCTCCGGAATCCTGTCTTTTGGGATGACGGACGATCTCTCTAGTTATCCCTTGATCAGGTATTCTTAGAAAATTGGGAGGTTCTATATAGGGAGAAAACTATTATGGAACCCCTTGTTTTTCTAGTTGGACCGTGAAAGTCTTAATTGGTCCAGTACATGAAAAGCAACATATGGTGTATATAATCGGTAGTGGGTAGCAAAATGAGGGTCCATTTTTTATTAGTTTCTTGTGTAATACCATGGTTTTACTTTTATATATGTATAACGGCAGCAAACATATTGCAACAAGTCCGTAATGTTCACTTTGTGAAGAGGATTTCGGGTCTCGTTGATATTTTCACTGCTTCTCTCTTGTACTGTGGAACTGGGTGGAGAATATTGGTATACACGATGGTTTCCACACACACACAGAGCAGTAAAAAAAAAAAAAAAGAACAATGATATTTATTTTTTTTAAAAAAAGAATTGTACTATAAAGATAAAAAATTATGTGGCCTCTGTGATAAGTTTTTATTTCATGATTCATGCTCAATACAGAAAGAATCAAGAACTAAACAGATAGGGGGAACCGGTCCAAATTTTTTTTTTAAAAAAAAAAACAGATGTGGGGAAAGCAAAATATCAACGAGCAAAAATCATCAGGAAATCATATTACATCATTTAATTCTGTTTGGGCCTAAAAAAGCCTGGGGCAGGTGGGCCCACTGTCATATAATCTACCTCCCTAGTTTCTTTTGGATCTGCAAATATAATTGCCCCAAGACTTGCAACTTGCAATTGAATCGTGGTGTGCTGAAATGGCTGCCGTGAGTTGGTTTGTACCTACGCTACTTTGCTACTCCACGACGACGGAATCCCAATCACCGTAAGACTGATTCTGCTTTTCATTTAAAAATACCTTTGTTTACATCTCGATCGGTGTAAAAGCAGAAGATAAAATAGTAAAGACGATGATCCTAAATAGAACTAAATTCAAGTGTTTAATACTCCGATGAAATAATTTACCACTCCGGTCCTTAATAAAATAGTAGTAATTTTCTCTGAGCGACTGAGCATTTCTTTTTGACCGCCAATGGAGTAGGTTGAAAAGATTAGTACTCTGGTGAAAGCGGCTAATGTGACTGTGGAATCGTACTGTTTGTGAAGCTTGCCAATAAGCGGAATATTGACTATCTCATTTTGGACTCTGGTTCTTGCGGCACTCCTGCCTTATCCGTTGCTGCTTCCAACGGTGCCAGTGTCGGAGCCGCTGCCGCCTCAACTCCTGCTGCTGAGGAGGAGAAGGTATTAATATATATAAACGGCGTTGCTTGCTTTCTGTTTATGGATTTACCACATTGTTTGGAATAGCGATTGAAACCTCCAAAAATACTTTTCAATCGTGATTTACAGTATATGAGGTAGTTTTTACGGTATACGAGATAAATATATAAAGGAGTTTTATTTTGATATACGTGAATCAGGCTTATACATAAGTATAAGCTAAATCAAACATCTCATTGTGTGCATATTCCATTGAAAAAAAAATCCGGATCGGACCGGCCGGTTCAACCGGTCTAACGGATAACCGGTCGGTGATCCGATTCGGTTGCTGAAATAAACTGGTCAAAACCGGTGGTTCGACCGGTCCACCCGGTTTGCCTCTTTTTGTTTTTAAATACATTTTTTTATTCCTCTAACTATTATTTTGCATTATTTTTTAGGGAAAAATGAAAGTTTGAAGATTAAGAAGAGAAAAGTATGTAAAAAAAGAACAAATTAAAAAAAAAAGATTTTGAGAGGATATAATAATTAATTAAATATAGGAAAGGAGATGTCATTACATAAATATATGCACTATAACTAATACTAATAGATTTTAAGCATTTTTTGTCTAAAGATCTTTATTTTTATCTATGAAAATTTAAAAATATATTAATATATATATTGCCACTAATAAATTATAATATTTTAATATGACCGGTTCGACCACCGATCCGACCCCGGTTAAACCATTGACCCTTGAACCAGTGCTGTGACCGGTTCATTGCTCAGTCTAATTTTTTGTTCCTTAGCATATTCTGCTGGACATTTTCTTAAAATGCATTTTTCTTTGTTCTTTTATGGCCACTTAAAAAAAGCATGTTTCTTGAACGTATACATTGATAGGAAGTATTTTTTTTTTTGTTACATAAGGGGCCAAGCCAAAAGATTAAGGATGAATTCTACGAGGGAAGCAACGTCTCTCAATGTCTTCCTTTAAAATAACATCAACAGTAGTAGGTGGTGTCACCCATTCACATCTGATATGCAAAGTCTGTAAGCTTAGAGTCGCTAGTTCGTCCGCACACCTATTTGCCTCTCGAAACACATGATTGACCTTGACAAGCCAATCCCTCCTTACTAACTCTTTAGCCATCTCTAGTGCTTCACTGCATCCAAACAGGTTATTCCCATTATTTATGACCTCAACTACCAGTTTAGCATCACTTTCTACAATGACTTTTTTAAACCCCATCTTCCAGCAAAGAGACAGACCTTCTATTATTGCCTTTACTTCTGCTTCAATTGGATTGCTGGCACTGAGTCTTGCCGTGAATCCCCGTAACCACTCTCCACCATCCCCTCGAATGACTCCTCTACATCCAGTACCATTCTTGCTAGACCACACACCATTAACATTGAGTTTACACCATCCTGCACTGGGGGGTTTCCATTGGACCATCTCCATTGAGCCTTGTGGTGGTTGAGCGTAGTCCCCTTCCCATTTCGAGTTATAATACGTGAGATGATTTTGAATTAGTTCAACAGCGTTGTAAGGTACTACAAAATCTGGAACGTGCACCTGTCTATTTCTCCAGCCCCAAATCTTCCAGCAAGCAACTGCAAATAACTCTGGCCAATTTGCCTTCTTTATTAGCCCACTACTTAATATCAGATTATTCTTAAACCAGTTAGACCAATTGACATTGAAAAATCTGACCCAACATTGTCTTGGCACAAGTTTTTTCCATATCCCTACTGTTTGTCGGCAATCACGTAGTGCATGTAGCTGGCTTTCAATCGCCTGGTCACAAATGATACATATACCATTTAATCCATCCCATCTGTTGGTAATGCTTCTCGTAGGAAGTCTCTTAAGTGATGCTAACCAGATAAACACATGTACTCTTTCCGGCACTTGTAACTTCTATACCGACTTCCATTTCCTACTATTCAGGTTTTGTGGTGCATCCTGAAGCCACTTATAAGCGCTACCAGTAGAAAATTCTCCATTTGCCGTTAGCTTCCAAACAGACTCAGTTATATTCATTCTACCCTCTCTACCGGATAGATTTGATTTGAAGTCATCCTCTAGTTTCACTAGCTCTTTCCACAGATTCGAGTCTCCTCTTTTGGCAATCAGACTTTCGGCTACGCTCCCACTCTGCCTATATTTCCCTTCAAGCACTTGAACCCATAAGTTAGTTGATTCTTGTTTCATTCTCCAGTGAATTTTAAGTAGAAAAGCATCATTCATCAAGTTGAGGTCCTTGATACCCATTCCCCCGTTATCCTTTGGTTGACATATCTGCTTCCATGCGACATCATGTCTTTTCTTCCCTTCTATTTTATCACCCCAAATAAAGCGTCTTTGCTCACGTTCAATCTCTTCAATTATTCCTTTTGGTAGCCTATCGTGTTGCATGGGGTACAAAGCCATTGCACTCGTTACTGTTTTCACAAGAGTTAGTCTACCTGCAAGGGACAGACTAGAGGCTTGCCAGCCAGAAAGTCGCTGTCTAACTCTTTCTACAATTCTATGAAATTTTGTCCTTCCTCTTCCATGGAAAGGCAATCTATGCTCCAAGATAGCGCCCAATCTCATTCACTTGATGAAATCCGCTTCTAATGCAAATACCCCGCCTATCCTGGCAACTGACGTTCAGCAAGAAGTAGATACAAGTCTTCTCATGGCTTAGTTTATGTCCTGACATATCCCCAAACTCCTATAGGCATTGCATAATTACATCAATTTGACTAGTATTGGCTTATGCAAATAAGACCAAATCATCCGCAAACATCATATGGGAAATAATAGGCCCTATGCGACCAGCTTTCGCACCCCTCCATTGTTTCATTCTGACTTTATCCATAATTAAGTGTATGAGTTTCTCCATTCCAAGTACAAAGAGGTATGGGGAAATGGGTCCCCTTGCCGAAGACCTCTAGACGTATAAAAGTCCTCCAACTTCTCGCCATTCCACAGAATATTTGTAGTTGAGGTTTTAATGCACTGCATGATTCTCTCTATCATTTCATTTGGGCATTTAATGTCAAGTAGCACTTTCTCCATATAGCTCCAGCTAATGCGTTCATAGGCTTTTTCGAGATCAACTTTGATGGCCATAAATCATTTCTTTCCTTTTTTCTTCCTCATCGTATGGATCATTTCATTCACGATAATAATATTATCATGAATATTCCTTCCTGGAACAAAGCTCACTTGATAAGGGGATACTAGTTTGGCCATAATACTTTTCAGTCTCTTCACCAAAATCTTAGATAGACATTTATATATCACATTACATTGATTAGCTTTCTCTGGAGAGTCTACCTTTGGAATCAACGTTATGATGGTCTTATTGACTTCCTGGATCAGATTAGGCTTGTTCCACAGCTTCATTACTGATTTTTTGACGCATTCTCCCACTTGGTCCCAGTTTCGATGAAAGAAAACTACGGGATAACCATAAGCACCTGGTACTTTAAGTCCTTCAATTGCAAACATCGCCTCTCTAATTTCCTCTCCTGAAATACTTCTACACACTGTATTCCATTCTTCTTCTTCAAGCATAGGCCAGGAGTGAGATGTAGTAGACCAAGGGCGAGCATCCTCTTCTTCTTCAAAAAGTTTCTTGAAGTAACTATTAATTAGCTCCCCCACTTCTTTTTCTTCTTCCACCCACTTATTATTGTCATCCTTTAGAACACTAACTCAGTTCCTTCATCTTTAGATATTGGTTTTTGTATGGTAATAGGTTGTATTCCTATCTCTATCATTCAACCACTTGGTATGGGCCTTTTGGAACCAAAGCAATTCTTCTCTATCAAGAATTTTTGTTAATTCATTGTTCAAGTTCTTCTCAAGATTCTCCAAAAATGGATTAATGTTTTGTTGGAGAGCTCTCTGAATCCCCCCAAGCCGTCTAGTAATTTCATTCTTCTTCTGAGTAATATGTCCAAACACATCCTTGTTCCATTTCAATAATTTTATTTCTAGACTATTCAATTCCTTCCAAGCATCCTTCTGGTGGTCCCAGTTTTTTTTGAATCACACTTTTAAAATCTTGGTGCTTTAGCCATGCAGCTTCAAATCTAAAAGGACGATTCCTCTTTGGGTGTTGCTTCGGGATAGAGAGATGATTAATGGATGATTATCTGAGTGAAATCGAGGACCCACTTTAACGCTGGCATCATAGAACTCATTCCTCCAGGCTATGTTACAGAGCCCTCGAACCAGCTTCTTATAGAGTCGATTGGCAAACTGGAATAAGGGTCCTTTCCAAGTGAATTTCGGGCCTTCTGAACCAAGGTCAATCAAGTTACACTTATTAATATTATCGTTGAACATGCGGCATTTCCGTTCATTAACTCCAACTCCGCCTTTCTGTTCATCCACCTCTCTTATATCATTGAAGTCTCCAGCCAGCATCCAAGGTGTAGTATTATTCTGGGAGATATTCCAGATGGCCTCCCACATCTGATTCCTTTCCGCTTCTCTTGGGCTCCCATAGATGGCAGTGAACTTCCATGCATGTTTGCTTATACCGGAAATGCTACAGTGAATGAACTGCTTCTGTTTGTCAAGGACAGAAATGACAATCTTATCATCATTCCATAAAATCCATATTCCACTCGAAAAACCTCGAGCTTCTTTAATGATCTGGTTCTTAAATCCCATTCTACGAATGACCTTTTGAGCAGACTCTCCACTACATCTAGTCTCAACTAGTACTACAATACTCGGTTTGACATTACGTCTAAGATTTTTTAGAGCAAGACCAAGCTGCTTACCTGCTGCTGCTCCTCGAACATTCCAGATGATTAACATTAATAATAATTTGATAAAGAGAAAGTTCCCATCATTATCAACTCAGTGCAACTATTTAGTTTGCATGTCCTCCAACGATGACGCTCCCATGTCCTTTGGCTTAGCCTGTACATCCATGCTCTTCTCACTAGTTGATGATTTCGATAAATGCTTTAAACTGTTTGGGTCAGTAACATTACCTCATCAGTTTGGCTGTTAATTGCACGGCCCATAAGGTTTATGTTAGTAACCTTAATTGGGACCTTGAATAACCCATTATGCATATGCGGCCCATGGACTAGCTCCAATTCACTATTTTCAAGATCCATGCTCTCTGGTTTTGACTCCTTTGACTCATGCTTTACTTTCTCCTCTACAGTCATTGTCATGCCTTTTCTCATTTCTTGTCTAGTCTCTTTGCTCGAGTTCTGTTGCCCTACTTCATTTTTACTCTTGCCCTCCACTTTGCTTTGCCTGTTGACACCCTCTGATTGTACTTGTGAATTTTTCCTCCCTGTCTTTTATGACATCTTTTCACTTTTCTGCAATTTGCTCGTAGCCAATGCTTCTACTACCAACTCTGCAAACCTCGTATTTGGTTGAGCAAGGTCTTTCTTCTTTTCTGTTTGTTTATCGTTGACATTCGAAATCTCTTTTAGTGGCACCCTGACATCAATTCCCTTCCTTTCTGAGTCTAATTTGTCCTCTTCCTCTGCTAGCACGTTAAACCGCGAGACTGTGACTTGCTTTTCAGTTTTACCTGCTTTGCTTAAACCCCCGTTAACCCTATTGTCTCGAGAAGTGTTCCGTCGTCCGCTCCTGTTATCCGGAACTATCATCCATCCGCCATAGATTCCGTCTACCCGGTCTATCGGCGATTCACCTCTACCAGACAAGTTTATCTCTTTCGTTCCCGATGATGAGCTTGAACTACTTACTTCTTGCAAAGGTTTTTTGGGGCAATGATCAGCATCATGTCCAAACTTGCCACACGTGAAGCATATTAGATGAAGGCCCTCGTATTATATTTTGAGCTCATGTCCATCAACATTATATGATGGCATTAATAGCGAGTTTAGATCTACTTCTACACACATACGATAGGAAGTATTTACGTTGAGAGGACTTCGATGGAAACGGGGATTGGAAATGTCGAATATGTTTTGTTGGACGTAAATCATGTAAAAGTTTATCAAAAATCGAAATAAACTTCACAAAGAAGCTTGCTAAACATTTATTTTGTGATATATGCATCTGAACCTATGTTGCTGAATTTGTGCTTGCAGGAAGAACCAAAGGAAGAGAGTGACGATGACATGGGTTTCAGCTTGTTCGATTAGAGTGTGTTCTTGTGTGGTGATCCTATTTAGAGTTTTTATTGGTTTATAGATTTACTTTTTCCAGCCAAATCAAGCTTAGCAGCCAATTGAATTGATCATCCTTTTAGATGTTCAGTCAATTGTCAAATCTTGGTGGTTTTCATTTTTTTTTTTTTGAAATTGCTTCTATTGTCATGCCGATTTTAAGTTCCTGGCCAAAGAAAATGAGAATGAGAATTTTGGCACATTTTCTTATTTAGTTCCTTATACTATTTTTATTGCTTTGGATGGACGTTGAAATCCATTTCCTAAATATTTGCCTATTTTTATACATCAAATCTTTCTTCCTATGTATAGTAAAATTAAAAGTATTGATGATGGAAGATTGGTTACGAGCCAAAAATAATTATTTTTTGAACAATCAATCAAATTATAATTAAAATAACTATGCATTATAGGATTAAAATGGATCATAGGAAATACTATATATTATTAATCAAGATGTGAATAATAGCATAAATAAAATTAATAATACACTATTATTAATATTAATATATTAAATATTTTTGAATGAAATCAGTTGACTCAAATATTCATATAAAATGAAGTCATAGTTGGTGCGTTTAAGCTACTTTTAATTCAGCGAGAAAGCAAATTAATGTGTATCTTTTCATAAAATAATATGTTACATAGCAGCAAACAATTTATTAATTTAATATATTCATTATTAGATGTAACATATATCATAAAGACTTTTCAAATTGAATATAAGAAAATTTAATAAAAAAATATTATTTAAAAATAAATTAAATAATTCATAATTAACATTATTAGCAAAAAATATTACTAGATAGTAAATATGAAAAATAATAAGAAATAAATATTAACTGATAATTAATTAATACATCTGTATATTAAAAATTATTAGAAAGTCGAAATTTTCCAAACTCTGTATAAATAACACCCATAGATAAAAGCAGTTGAGGGGGGCACATGATTTGATAAGATATCCACAATGGGAATCGAACCTAGGGTTTCTTACTTCAATGATTTTAGTTGTCGGCTACTGATCATACTTCCTAGCCTCTCCCTCTCACCAGGGTTCGATCCCTGATCCTGCTCTTCCCCTTTCGTCTTGCTTTTGATTTTTTCTTTTGCTTCGTAATTTTCCCTCCAACTCCCACTTCCCGCTTCCCTCTCCAACTGACAACAATCATCCCATTCACTACAATGGCATCTCCCTTACAGCCCGCAATGCTGCTCGGTTCGCCTTCATTCCCTAATGCTATTGCCTGGTCTGAGGAGAATTTGATTGCCGTTGCTTCCGGTCACATCATCACTATTCTGGTGCGAAATCTATTTCTCTTGCATTCTCTCTCTTTCGTTTATCTGCTGCATTTTGTTCCGGTTCCATCGGTTCGTGCTTCCTGTGTATTGTGTGTTTTTAGTTCACTAATGCTTTAATATGAGTATATGTCTATTTGGCCACGCCTCGACTCCTCCTCTCTTTCTCTTCCTTCAATATTACAAACAAGATAGACAAGGCACCTCAGTTGCTACAAATTAGGGGCTGAACATTTTAGTTCCAAGCCATTGGATTAGTTTGCCGAAGCCAATAAGCATGAGTTCGTTCTCGATGACCTCTTGACGGTGACGATGAGACGACCGTGAAGAGCTGAGTCTCCAAAATCAAAGCTTGAAGGGTCCTACTTCCGTGCCTGAATTGAAGGGTTTTGCACCCCCTTCATCTCCTTCTGTCTCCTCCTTCACTGTCAATCAAGGGGAGTTATAGACTCGCTACTGATATGCGAATCTGCAAAACACTAATAATATGTCCAATCTCAGAGAGTCCTTTTGACATGTTTGAATCAATGGCTTTGTTGTTGTGAATTAGTCTGCATGTTAATACGGACAGGGAAACATGGTGCGATGGAATAGATTGAAATACAATAAAGGACGCACCCTGGTCTGGTTCACACTCAATGCCATGCTTTCAAGCTGCAGTATCTGGTAATACAAACAAGCTCCACATTGTGTGTGTGAGTACAAATATAGAAACAAGGACACATGCCCTATTCGGATTCAGAGCCTCACTTTCATGCAACAAACTCCTCTGTTGTGATATTGGAAGATACGGGTAGGAGGAAAGTTTAGATGCAATAGTTTCTGAATCCCAATGATGGCTTACCGCTAATGACCTGCTAATTATGTAATCTTGAAAATAATTCCAAATCTTTTGAAGTAGCTAAACTTTTTAGAAAATAATACTAAGAATGAGGAAGAGGATAGTGTGGAAGTTGAGAGGATGAGTAAGTGTGCGTGAGAGAATGTCTCCAAAAGATGGAATAAAGGCTAACCTCCGCGCACTGTTTCAATTAGCTTACTTTCCTTACCATAGGATCAACCTAAGGGTGGATATTGACGCACTCGGGAGGCAATTGAGGGAACAGCAATTGAGGTGATCCGGATCCCTGGCTAATGTGCTCTGCTTCCAAGATTAAACACGAGAGTTTGCCATTTCTTGTGAAATCCTATGAAAAACAGATTTACTTGGTTCCCAGTACGTATAGTATGTACTTTTGAGTTAAAGAACGTTTTCCTCCCCTTTTTTTCAGAGACCAGAGTCGCCTCACGGACCACATGGCGTGATAACAGTCTCAACCAGTGAACCTCTGCCTATTGGAGTGGTAGAAAGAAAAGGTATATGCTTGTTGCCTAGTTGGTTATTTGTGCTACAATTGTTGTGGACTTGGTAATTGCAATAATGGCTGGCCGTATTGATGCAATTGCATTGAATGGGGAAATTTATCAGGCACAATTGTCATGAGAAACTTCCTTATTCACTCTGACATGCTCCTTTCAATTTGTAGATGTTAATTGTGTGAACCAACATGATTCTTTTGCCCATAGCAAGTGGCATCTAAAATTCATGGAATTTATTTTATATTTTGAAGTTTTTACAACATTTTCCTCTAGCAGGAATATATATATATATATATATATATATATATATATATACAAGTCAAAAGAAGTAAAGAACTAAACTTCTTAAAGATGGAAGCAGGCTGATCGATTCCCACGCATATCTGATAGAGCACTCCTTAAGGAAGCCTGAGTTTGACCATAAACGACTCCTAGTCCCATAATAAAACTAAAGGCTAATCACACCATAAATGTACGAGCATTTATTCTAACGATATGCACCAAGACCCATAAAGACTGCAAACTGCCAGAGAGCTTTGACATCTTTTTTCCATCCAAAATGTTCAAACAAAGTTGAAGGGAATTGCGGTAGATTTTCAGGTCTCACCCAAAGCTCACCAATGATACCAAACAACCATAATGAAGTAAGTACTATTAAAAAGCAAGTGATAAGCTGTTTCAGAGCTTTTCCCCCTCCTAAACAAATATTAGGGGAAAGATACAAATGTAGCTCGCATGCTTGCATCATGAAATTAATATTATTTCTATTAATTATTGCCGCCCATAGTCCACAATATTTCCAAAACTGGATTTTCAAGAATAAAACGATCCCCATTGGATTTGGCAAGTAAGGGAGAACTAAAATAGGATTTGTTAAAATACCACTGTCGAAGGATCCATAGCTCAAAAACTTATTTATATGTATTAGGTAGGCTGAATTGAATCAAGGAGAGCCTAATGATATTCTAACCTTGGAAGACTTGCCACATAACTGTGTGATCTACAAAGAATTAACATGCCATTTAAACTTAATTTTGTGCAGACTTACTCTCTGGATGCCTCCTGCCAATATGTTTGGCCCGAGATGATAAGCCTGTTGTTCGATCATTATCATGGTCTCCATTCGGCATGGCTGCAAATGCAGGGTATGTACTTTATATTCAACTTTTCAATGATTTTAAGTTTTGACTTAACCTGATCTTAGAAGGCAGAAGAGTGACAACTTGTTCATTTACGAATCCATAATATTTTTATGCATGTACTCAGTATTTATGATTTAACTTGCTATAGGTGCTTGATGGCTGTTTGTACTACAGAAGGAAATGTGAAGGTTTATCGTCCACCTTTCTGTGATTTCTGTGCTGAATGGGTTGAGGTGCGTGCTGCAGTAATGGTTTGTCATGTGAAATTCAAAACAATGGTTGATGTCATTGCTGCTAGAAGCTTCTTTGGGTTTCAAACAAATTGTGGTTTATAACTGGAGCATCTTTTGAAACATTTAGGTGATGTAAGAAACATGCACAAGTTAGCTGTAAAGTATTTTGTGTCAACCTCCATAGTCAATTATGGGGCCATCCATTGCAAAGAAATAAAATGTTCTAATCTGATTGAGCTGCTGAATTTAATAAGATCTATAGTATAAAATCAAGGAAGGAAAAGGGGACTATACTGCTGGTTCAAAGGATTATTGTCCTGGTTGTAAGAAAAAGTAATTGACCGCTTAGCGGTGTGTTAAGAGTCTGTCTAGGGGTATTTTCAGTCTTTTGCAACCTTTTGGGTCTTTAAAATCTCCCCATTTTGTCTAGGGAGTGGCAAGTTCTATGTTTTGAAATTGACAGTGGTGAGGAGAGTTCTAGCCTCTTGAATGCCAAGTTGGGGGTGGGGGGAGATCGTCTTTCTTCATCATTTTTTTTTCCTGTTTTAGTGTGTCTCCTTTTGTATCCTCTGTGAGTTTTCTTATATTGTAACTCTCTTTTCATTCCACTGAGGGGAAGAATATTTTGATATTTGATATAAATTCAGTGTTGGATATCTACTTTTCTGCTTGGGCTCTATCAAAATTACTGTTGCGTCTATGTATGATCGTATAATGATCCATTCTTTTTATTCAATCTAGGTTTTGGATTTAACAGAACGGCTGTTTGAATATCTCCGTGGTACTGGTTTTGGCGATCTGAGTATAGTAAGTTGTTTTAATCATTCATTTCTACTATCAATTTTCCCGGTGTAACTCGTCTTCTGGAGTCTTAGTTGACATGATATTGATCATATTTATAATCTATTTCTTCCAGATTCCTTTACCAACTTTTTGACATCCTCAGTTGGATGCAGGTAGCAAAGCAAAAATCAGCAGGTGACATGCCAGACACTGTTTCAAGGAAGGGACGTAAGAAAAGAAAAGTGTAAGAAATTAATGCATTATATTTAATATATTAATATACTATATATATAGTAAGTCACACTATTTAAAAGTCATGAATATTGTTGCTTATTTCTCAAACTTCATGTAATACATGGTAAAAAGTGTCTAATCTATTATTCTATGAAACATTACATTCAAAAATTAACTTTTAACTCTGTTTTTATACTTGTGTGGCAGCGATTATGTCTCAATGGATTCTGGGAATCAATTGCTATTGCCAACAATTAGTAAGGATGGAAACTCTTGTTCTAGCCCCTGTAATGATATGGAAGGACGGACATCCAATGCAGTATGGGGCCTTTTTTTGATAAAAACTAAGAATGAATCTTCTTGTGTGTTTTTCTGTGGTATGAACAAAAATTAAATTTCATCCCTCCTCTGCTGGATGATATAAAGTACAAATTATGCTTGTCAATAGTTGTTCTTTCATCCTTACAGCATTGAATTATTTTAATTCATGGTTAAACTCTATCAGAAACACTCATGTTGTTTGTGGTTTCTTGATTTCAGGTGTCTGAGATTTTAGGGTCAGACCTCCAGATAACTGCATCAGATCAGATGGAATCTATGTCTGAATCTGATGGGAAGTCCTTGAAAAAAACATCTGAGAACCACATGTCGCCACTGATTACTGCTGACCAATATGCTTCTCGAAGCGCAATGCTATCTGCACTTGTTGTTTCTTGGTCTCCATTGCTGCATGAAACATCTGATTTTCATCCAGTTCCTAATACCAATGCATCTGTCAGTCTACTTGCTGTTGGAGGGAAGAGTGGTAAAATTTCTTTCTGGAGATTTCACACACCAGATTGCTATGCTATTCAGGACAGCAACATTCGGACTGCTGTGAAGTTGGTTGGATTTTTACAGGCACACGATTCATGGGTTACTTCAATAAGTTGGGTGTTATTTCCTTCTGACTTTTCAAATCCTCAAATTTTATTAGCTACTGGAAGCTCTGATGGGAGGTGCGTCAGGCATACTCTTTAAAATGTTATATTTACGTTCTTTGTTGCCTGATTTTGCGAAGCAACAAACAAACTGCTGGAGTTACATGCTGTGTGATTAATCGATGGTGCTTTAACTGCGTCATCTTAAGGAAAATTGAAATGCTTCTAATGCTTTTAAAATAAATTTATCTGTTCAAAATTCTTCCATTTTCTTTATTTTTTTCCGGTTAATCATCACTACTTGGTTTTCTGAAATTATTAACAACCTAACTTGGAACTTGGGATAGTAAACCTTCATTTTCTTGTGAAGCTGAAACGATGTCATTGGTATTCTTGACATGGAATCATAGTATTCTTGTCTATGTGATCAGGGGGTTCAAACTTCACCACCCTTATTCTCATAATTGAATTTAACCTTTTAGTTCACGGCTTAAGTAGGTTTGATTTTGGCTGATGCTTCAAGCCAAAAAAAGCCTGTTGTGTGAGCAGGCTTGACAGATAAAAGCCATTATTAGGCCTCTTGATAACAGCTTCGGCCTCTAAATAAGAATCCAAGGTCTAATAACTCAAATCCAGCAAATAATCCTGGTACCGCAAACATTACTAAATTTGTCCTGTGACTGAAAATATTGACCTTCTAAAGTACCATATATTATTGACTAAACAAAGTTGTTTTTCTCCCTAACAAGTTAAATTTAGTACCATCTATATGATGCTACATTTACTCCTAATGATAAAGCTAAGCTAATTGGGTTTTTAAACTTCCTTGACGCCTGGCATTTGTGTCATCTTGTACAGTTGTAACCAATTTTAGATTGTTTCTCCACTCATTTCATTTACCCTACGGCTTGGTAGTGTGAAGGTTTGGCTGAGTGACAATGACAAATTACTGAAATCATCACAAGCGAATCAAAGTCTATTTTCTGTATTGAAGGAGGTGCTTCCTACTTATTCCTGTATCTCTTCTTATTTGATTTTTCTTCTTTATGGATAGTGTCCATAGTCCTAATTCATTGCTCGTTTCCTTAATAGGTCATAACAGTCAATGTTGTCCCAGTTTCTGTACTTTCAGCAACCATGCCAATTCAGTCTTCTGAGATGCTTTTAGCCATTGGCAAAGGTTCTGGTTCCTTTGAAATATGGTTGTGTGATTTATCTCGTAATGAATTTCATAAGCTTGGGTCATATGATGCACATGATCATATTGTAAGTATTTTTTCCTTGAGTTCATGAGGTTGCATTCCCTTGTGGATTTCTACATTTTAAAATTTTCTTCAGGTTACTAGTTTGGCCTGGGCATTTAATGGTAGGTGCTTGTGCAGCTGTAGCCAGGTAATTGTAGTTAAGGCTATGTCTTCTTCCATAGTTGATTTCCAGGTTCATTTCCATTAAACTATACTGAGTTTTCTTAATCTGTTTCATTTTATGCCTTTCGCAGTTGTATTTGTTCAAACTTGATTTATTTACAGTCTCGTTTCATTTTGAAATTACACTTGAGGGGGGGGGGGTGTCTTTGTGCAGGGCTAATTTTCTGGAAATTCGAGTAAACAACTGCAGCTCGAAGGAAATATCAAATAAATGATATGAAATTGATAGATGCTTGTTTGAAATGATTGTAATTTGTAGGACAATTTAGTACGCAGCTGGATTCTTCATGAGAGACAACTCAATGAAGTTATCATCTGTTCTGACATCCTCAATAGTAGCAATCCAACTTGTGTAATCACTAGCGTCTTATATACCTCTTATCCCTGATGGGGTATAAATTTTTTTTACCTTTAATATGTCTTTTGTCTTGTTGCAGCCTTCAACTGATGTGTATGCTTCATGTTTTGGTGCAGCAGTGTCTCCCGGAAATCTTGTCATTGCTACGGTATGATGTGCTACATCCAAAATATTTTTTTAAAAAAAATTGATGGTGAAAATGTTGTGATTTCCTTTTCTATTACTCTTTGATACTTATCATTTAATACCTTAAAGCTTATTGGTTGAAATGGACAGAGAATATTGTTTCTTCTGTTTAATTCTGGTTAATTTGTTTTAGAAGTTTCTGACACGTCCATTTCCACGTCTGTGCTACATAATTGGTATGGGAAACCATAAATAAGTTGTTTTCTTTGAATTTTGTTTATTTGGCTTACTTGCATAAGTTATGGGTTGATAAGTGATCTTGGCTTTCCGTGAACACCATCATACAGCTCTTTTTCTTGAGGCTACCTCTATCGTCATATGCTCAAAACTTGTCAAGGCTACATTAAGACCTAAAAACGTCCTTTGAATCTGTGTTATCTACTCTCTTGGATCCCAAACGGTTCTTCAACTTCCTGCAAGTGTGTGTATTATACCATATGACATCACGTATGCTATACTAGTTACTTGTATACATCCGTGGTTTTCTCGAAATTGACCTTACTGACAAGAGCCATATCATGCAAAGTTTCTCTAGCTAATTTTGCTATATCATTGCAGGTTCGTTGCTTTGATATTGAGAAACTGAACCGAATGTATGAAGCAAGGTGAAATCATATTTTCCTGGTTTTAGTTTTTTGGGCCTTTCCTCATCTTTTTCAAAATTTAAGTAGAGCCTTGATGAAGAATCTATTAATAAGAAAATTAACATTTTCTTATGAATATGGGCAGGGTTTTGAGGGCAGCTATTGAATACTTTTGGATTGGTGGGCAGCAAATGGATGTTCTGTCAAGATTACCCTTTTCATATGCGGCTGAAGAATGTTCCAATTTGCCACAGAAAGAATTAACTTACTGGGGATCCAACATCATTTGCTCCCTTGAGCAATATCATTGCCTTGATAAGCCCCTGGTTCTTTGGGATATAATTGCGGCATTATCGGCTTTCAAGGAGAACGATTCAATATATGTAGAAGATATACTGATTAAGTGGCTCTCGATGTCCTTTCTGGGATCTCATACGGACCTTCCTGTTGAAAAGGTTTTGTCAAAAGTCTCTTCAAATTTGTCAGATATTCCTTCTCGCCTGCTTCACCTGCTCAACATACTCTGTAGACGTGTGATGTTATCAGAACTGGATGCTGATCAAATAAATACAATAAACAACAACCTTCTAAACTCAGGAGGGTCAGCTCTTTGTAAGGAGAAGCAAATAACTAAGTGGGTGGAGATTCTGCTGAGCAGTGAAAGAGAACTCCGTGAAAGGTTAACGGGTTTTAGTTTTTCTGCTTTCCTAACCAACCTATCCTATGCAAAAGCAACTCCTTCCCACCCCGGACATTGGCATCCTTTTGGAATAACACAGATGAAACAATGGGTGGAATTAGATCGGGATAATGCACATGACCAGTTGAAAGGCCTTGCATCAAAAGTTACAAATGAGAAAAGGTTCAGATTACTAGTTCTGACTTGGTGTTTTAAATAGTGCAGATCCATTTTTTTGCCATAGGGATTTAATTGCTTTGTTTATACACGTGGACTTGTTGAACCTCAAAGCTAACCAGATATGTCAATTGGCTAATATGTTTCATTTCGCTTCCGAGGAGGATGCTGAAACGCCGCACAGTTTAAACAGATATTATACTTTATTGCAAGCTTTCTACTTGATGAAAAATTATCCTTAGAATATGAGCATATTTAGTGGATCATTGCCTCAATTATTTCTTCTATATCCATGGTGAACTTCAGAAGTTTGACTGTACAGAATCCTGCATTCCCTTTTTTCTTCCCCTAGTCATGATGAGCCAACTAGTTTTAAGTTTGTATGAATGTTTTTCATTGAAGAGGAATTTTAAAACTTCAAATATGCTGATTACAGTTTTGTATATCTGCTCTAAGTAACAGGCTTCTGTCCAATGAACATTCAGCAGTGGAGCGTTGCAGTTTTTGCTCAGCCTGTGTTCCATTTGAATCCCCTGAGGTTGGTTTTTGCTCAGGTGAGGATGACAGTAGTGGCAAAGGTCAGCGTCACAGGTTATTGAGATGTGCCACCAGTATGCAGATTTGCCCCATTGCTCCACTATGGTTCTGTATATGTTGCCGTAGGTCAGCTTTTAGACTGCCGCCAGATGCACTCTTTAGAATGTCTGCATACCCTGCAGATTTTAAATCTTCCACCAACTCATCTACCCTATCAGTGTCCGCAAAACCCTCGTGTCCCTTTTGTGGGATACTTTTACAGAGACAGCAACCTGACTTTCTACTTTCACCAACTTATGTGTAAGAATGATTAGATGCATTTGCGATATAATTTATGTTATTATATTTATCGTGCCTATCAAGCTTGCTTTTGACTTGGCGTTCTGAAAATGAATTGTACTCTCTGCACTATCCATGCGCGCACAACCTTTTTGGCTTTCTGGCTTTGGCCGGGAATGAAGGGGGTGCTAATTATATTATCCCATCTTTACTGGACCATTGGGTTGGATGAATCAATGTGCTGAGCTGCGTATATAATTAATTTGAAGACCTCTAGCCATGGGTAAAATCTTGTAGAGTGGGAGAACAAGTCAAGAACTTGAATGTGTTTCAGTCGCCTCCATATTAAATAGTCAGACTCTTGCACTCCTTGGAAATTGCAGCGTATCATAGTTTGAAACGGTAAGAGTAGGAAAACCATAAATATTATTAGTATTATGCTACATGTTGTTGATGAGTAGATTCATTGAATTGACCCCGACTAGGGGAAGGCATTGAGGCGGTCAATTTCAAACATTCTTGGTCAAAGGTATCATCATCTGCCCTTTGATTACAACATTGCTTTTCAATTGACTATTTGGGCTTAAGGGCCTCCTCCCTTGAATTTCCTCACCCTTCTTATCCTCTTCATTTTCATTTGACTTTTTTTTAAGGGAAAACAATAAAACTTTTCTCCAATCACCGAGGCGGGAGATGATAATACTAACAAGTAACCACTGTTTCTCGTACTGAAAAAGACGACACGATGCTCTTGCCTCCCCGAGTTGTGCCCTGCGAGGCTATTGATATTCTGTCAAGAGTCTAATATAATACTGAGGGCGATGGGAACAGAACAGCGCCACAGAGGACAGAGCCCCCACCTCCTCTACCTCTCTCTCCAGGGAGAACAGCAAAATACTATTTTTGCCAGATTATTCCATTTTAAAATGCATATTTTTGGCCCAATAATTTGATTTTAAAGTATTTTGGGTAGAAACTCCCATTCCCATCTTGTTCTTACTAGTGGTGTTATATAAGGAACAATTTGATTCAAGTTATTGTCTTTTTAAAGGTTGTGGGCTTATCTAGTTGTCATTGACGTTACAAAAGGAAAGATTCGGTTTATCCCGTCGGCGCAAGTCAATTGTGCGGGCATCCCGTACGATGCCGTTTAACAACAGAAGCTTCACGTTTCGGAATGCAGCAGAGCGACACGTGGATCTGTTTGGCAGGCAGGTTGAGGTTGAGGACTTGATTGCCGAGTTCGTGTTTGACATTTGATGATTTTGTGCGATGGAGATGGTCCTTGGCGTCGCCCCAGGATAACGACAAAACGTCACTGCTACGCGGCACCACCGTGGCACGTGTAGATCCGTGCACACGATACTCACCCTCCCACTCGACCCTCCCATTTGCCTCGTAAACGCAAAACCATTTCACTCCATTTTATTATTTTGATCGATATCATTTCTCTTCCATTTCCTCTTTGTTTTTGTTTTTTCCCTTCTTGCCTCAATCATCACCTCTATCTCCGGCTTATAAAATTTAATCTCACCATCAAATATCTTAGTAAGTCAAAATATTTATATTAATCTATTAGCTGGGCGCTTTATTTAGCGCTCAAACAGTACTTACTTTCTTATGTATTTTGAGTCCACGTAAACTGGTTCTTATGTTTAGCGGTGTTGATGAATTTAAAAAAGGAAAAAAAAAAAAGTTGTTGTAGGCGTCATATGCTCATATCAGATATATATTCTATGGCATATATTCTTAAAACTTATTTTATTTTGCTTTTAAAAGAGGCATTTGGTACCGGCCGATAGCCTGATGCATCCGCCCCAACCCCCAATATTCCTCCGATTCATTGTATGAATCAGGTTTCAATATTTTGTGTCAGAAATTTTAATTAAAAAAAATTAAAAACTTAATATATAGATATAAAAAAAAAATTGCAACCCCTTTCCAAATCACGTATGGTAGTAACCTGCGTCAAAAGTCAGGAGCACCACAAGGTCTTGGTTTAGTTTATATTTATATATAAGCCTGATTCACATATATCGGGATAAAATTTCTCTACGTATTTATTTCGTAGATCGTAAAAATTATTTTATAAACCGTAAAAACTACATCATATACCATAAATCATAATTGAAAAGTATAATTAGAGGTTCAAATCGTTATTCCAAACATACTAGTTACATCTTTCCGAACTGCAACTCTACAATTTCATCTTACCCGATTATCTTACCCTTGTAATCATGTTAATTAAATAAAATGTGCTCAAACTATGCACTATTAATTAATTAACTAATTAATTAAACCTTCTCGTTGGAAGACCTTCTTCTTAATCAAACTTAACCATGTTTTATGGCCTTTTTTTGCCGACCCCGGCATTTGCTCTTAAAGTGTAACATTTTAATTAAAACGCTTATTACTTGGCTCTTAAGCACACATCGAATTCCCGTGAGCACTCATTGGGGCCAAAAACTAGCTTCGATGAGCTAAAAATGATTTAACATACCTTTTTATCGGTACAATAATAATTAGGAATGCTTTACCAGTAATTTATTTCATTTCATGATGTTGCTCCATTATCATGATATTATGTGTATTTTCTTTCTCCTTCTAAATAAATAACTTGAATATTACTCTTGCTCAAGCTGAAACATTTTTGTGTGGGTGTGTAAATTTTCAAGTACATTTATTTTTTAATGTACTATTTTTCCAGGTTATTTTTGGTATATATTTAGTGCATGATAATATCATATTTAATAATTATTTAGCCTAAATAGGACAAAACTATCCCAATATATTTTTTCTACAATTTTGCTTAAGATGCACCGTATCCATTTTCTTTGACTGCACCTACCAACCACTGATAGTATTCTTTATTTATTTGATTTTTTTTCCTTTTAAAAAGATATGCGAATATGATTTTAGAAAGTGCATATTTGATATTACTTATAAAAAATTTATAAATATTTATATATATAAGTTGAAATAAGACATTTCTCACATATTTATCTCATATGTATATCATAAATCATAATTAAAAAATTTATTTTAAATACTTCACTCGTTACTCTAAATCAGCGTAAGTTTGTAAATGAAATCTAGGGTTAATCAATTTTCACCTGGCTTTACCGGGCAATGGTTTTCTCGTGGATGATGGTTTTTTTTTTTTTTGGGAACAGTAGATGATGGTATTTAAGGCATCATGACATGTGCAAATGGGGGGCAGTCATAGGGAAAGGGAATGCATTATTAATTATTATCAGCAAATAATAAATTATTAATATTTGGGTAAAAGGGTATTCACATTTCTCTTGCTACTTGCATCATCCTCAGTTTGGGACGTTCTCAGGAAGGTCCAAAAAGCCACTGCAGCGAAAACGGACGATCCGAAGAAGGCCCTTTTCCATTTCTCTTCTCTCTCTACGCCCCTATATACAATAATCTCTCTCCGCTTCAGTGAAATCAGTGACACCAGGCTTGCTCTCTAATATTCACCAGGCTCTTCATAATTTATGGTTACTATTTATCCATAATAGTCGTTTCTCTCTGGGTTTTTAAACTACTGGAATTAGACGATCATCAAGATCGGTTTGATCTTGCGTTAATGTGATTCTGTTAGATAAAGCCAGGTATGCCTTCTTTGTTCAAATACGACTTTCCTGGTCGTTTCTGTATTTCATTTCCCTGTAATCTCTCGATGCTTATCTTCTGATCAATTTTATATACGATAAAACTTAGACAATTTTAAAGAGGCCAAAAAGATCAGTTCTTTTCCGTTGGGTATTTATTATGGCGGTAGCTGAGAATGCCGGAGCCACAATCGGCTCATCCAGTGAAAATTTAGACAACGGTGTAGTATCATCGGACTCAACTGTGACAAATGAGCTGGAGAAATCGAAACCCAGAACTGGGGTTATTGTAAATGGTTTAGAAACTGATGTTCAACCCGTCAGCGGCGATCAGAGTCTGAATGATGTGTTCGGCCATCAGGATAGAGCTCCCTCGGTCCCTAATGGCAATTACAAGTCTCAAATCACCCAGATGCGAAATGGGTTCGAGGCAAATGGGGTTCAGAACCAGCAGATGGCGCTAAATAATAGCGGATACGGAATTAAGCAAATGTCTAACGGTGTAAGGAACGGGGAAGATGGTGGTGAGAGTTTCAAGCGTGATATGAGGGATTTGGAAGAGTTGTTGTCGAAGTTGAATCCCATGGCCGAGGAATTTGTACCACCATCACTTGCCAATCATCACGGATTCTTCGGCGATGCTGGGTTTAGCTACCCTAACAACTTTATACCCCACACTAATTATGGCAATGCAAATGGACTTACTAACAGAAGGGTAAGACTAAATATTTGAGGGTCGAAGTTACATTTCTTCTTTCTATTGAGAGCAAATTTTATTTTTTTACCTATTTGTTAGCTTCCCCTCTGGATGTAAACTCAGTATAACACTCTCTGAATTTACCCAAGAGTCGTAGTTTGTAGTATGGTCTTAGTTTAAGACCATACTACAAACTACGACTCTTGGGTAAATTCAGAGAGTGTTATACTGAGTTTACATCCAGAGGGGAAGCTAACAATACCATTTTATCAGCATATGGATACCTTCTTCAGCTTCTTATGACAATGCATTGCAGAGGAGGAATGGATACAATCAAGGAAAGCGAAGAGCTAATGATAAAATGGATGTGGAGAAGAGAGAAGAGATGATTAAGAAGACTGTTTATGTGTCTGACATTGATCAACAGGTATAATTTATATCTGGTTTATAGATTCTCACATTTTAGCTGGCTAGAGTGTTTCTTGTTTTGTTTTTCTTTATTTTTGTGCTTCATTTAAAGATCGTAATTTCTGTTGGCATCTAGGTCACTGAAGAGCAGCTGGCAGCCCTCTTTCTTAACTGCGGACAGGTAGAAAAGATTCTGTTTTCATTGTTTTTTCCCTCTTGATAATGCTGGACCATGTCACTGAAACCACTCCTCTTTCTGGCCCCTAGGTTGTTGATTGCCGAGTATGTGGGGATACTAATTCCATACTTCGTTTTGCCTTCATCGAGTTTACGGATGAAGGCAAGTTCACAAACTTATTTCTGTTATAAAGCATGGAAATGTACTTCTATCTCTATTAATTAATAGTGATATGCCTGCAGAAGGTGCGAGGGCTGCTTTGAACCTGTCTGGCACGATGCTTGGATATTACCCAGTGAGAGTGCTGCCTTCAAAAACTGCTATCGCACCAGTTAACCCCTCATTTTTGCCCAGGGTAATGATATTTTTTTGGCTAATCCTGTTCAATGTTTTCTTTGCATGGGAATTACAGCTCAGATATATAACTTAGAGGCTAACCGATCGTATGGAGCTAAAATGTCTTATTTCTCTGACTTGGCTTTATAATGGTGTTATGTTTTGTAGTCTGAAGATGAACGGGAGATGTGCTCAAGAACAATTTATTGCACAAATATTGACAAGAAGGTAGTGTTGAATTATACTTTATTTGAGGATGTTTGTATACTCTGTTTTGTCCACTTCTGGTTTTCCCACAAATGGGTGGCTCAAATTTTCAACCTTCTTCCTTGTCAACAATGCAGGTTACACAGGCAGATGTTAAACTCTTCTTTGAATCTCTTTGTGGAGAGGTTTGTAGTGTTTCTTGTTAATGAGTTTATATTGATTAGCTATTGGCTGAATTTAAGCATCTTATGAGAATTTTCTCCCATTATTTCGGTGAATTCTTGTAGGTTCAACGCTTGAGGCTTCTTGGAGATTACCATCACTCAACTCGAATCGCATTTGTTGAGTTCTCTATGGTAACTACTCGCATTTGGACTATTTCATCTGAATCACCTTGGTTTACTGTGATACTTGTACATGTCTATCACATTGTTATTTTTTTATGCTACCACAGGCTTTCCATTTCTTTCCGTGGTTGCTTGTATGATTGATTTCATTTCCACCCTCCCCATAGCAGGCAACAATACTTGTACCTTCTTAAAGAAGAATAAATAAGTAAAACAGATATTAATCTTAATAGTGTATTGTTTGGATTATAGAGCCTCTTCTGCCATGACTTTATATGTGTACACGGTTCATTAGAGGGTGAGTTTTGACATATCACAAATGTTGATACTTTATTTTTGACATAGCCAAATGTAGTCATGCTTAATTGTTTTGTTGTTTTTTTCCTTCTGGGTTTTAAATTATACTAATTACGGATCATGCTGGACGGAGAATATTGTTTGTCAGTTGCAGTGGAACTAAAATGTGAACATGTGGTGGCAATAATTATTTTGGTTGTACAAATTATCTCTATTTTCAATTAGTTTCTTATTTGGTGATGTGGATCTAACTTTAGGTGACCTCTCCTTTGGGAATATTCAACTTCATCTGTGATGAAAGAGAGATAATTGCATACCCAAATTAATTCATTCACGGTTTGTGAGTTTAGGTCTTATAGGGTTAATTAATTGGTGGCTTGCCTGTGAATACCTGTACCGTTAGGTGCAGGTGGAAAACTAGCTCTATTAACGTGTCATGTTCTGGACTGTGGGCATAAGTGGTGCGGTAAGGTTGCCTGTAGCTAGGGCAACTTAAGGGAGTAAGGAAAGGGTAAATGTCATATTACTATCCTGTGGGTAAGGTCCTAAGACAAAAGTAGGTTGATGATTATCCCCAAGAGTCATACAGTTGTTTGTGCTTAATCGTTATTGTTAGCTTGAAGTGTGTTTCAGTATGGTGCTTTGTTAATGCAGTTGCCAGGAAACTCTTATCCATTTGCAATATGTATTCTTTTGACTTACGGGAGGGAAGGAAAGGGACAGTGTAGAAATTAAACCCAAATATGTTATGAGCCCCTGGCATTTTTGTCTAGGGGAGGTACGACTGGACTCAGGACTCTTAGGGCTCAATTTTCTTTATTTTGTTGAATGAAGATGCCATTTACTCTTTTTTTTTGGGGGGGGGGTTTTCTGGGTTTTTTGTAGTGGCAGTGGTTTTATATTCTGTTTCCTCTTATGAAATGTTGATACAAGTACATCTGTGGATTGAGTCCTTGGATTTCCGTTAACGAAATGTTTGAGTGGTGGAAAGATTAAATTGATTTGTCGAATATATCTTTAAAATGAAGTCTCTGGCTTTTGATTCTCACTGTGTCATTATTTTTGGATTACTATATGTTTGTCAATTGTGCTTAGTTTGTCTGGCTGTTTACGTGCTCAACGTTGCAGGCTGAAAGTGCAATTGCAGCCCTGAACTGTAGTGGTGTGGTTTTGGGTTCGCTGCCTATCAGGTTAGTCCGATAGATCTCTCTCTGAATTCATTCATCGATATTATGATTATGCTATGGTTCATGGGGGTAAAATGTGTTTTTTCCCTTTTGCTAATGACAGAGCTTCTTCCAGCATCTTTGTCGATCTTTCTTCAAACATTTTTATGTTTTGTGCAGGGTAAGTCCATCAAAGACACCTGTCCGGTCTCGCGTGCCACGTGGGTCAATGCAATGATCGTGCTTCCATGCTTCTTGGGTTGGTTGCATTTTTTAGATGCGTTTACATACATACATATATAGAAACAAATATTGTCTGAGGTATCTGTGGCCTTTTGTCTATACTATTGTCGTTGAGTCTGGCTGGGTCTATGGTCTCCGTTTCCCCTTGGAGGTTATATGGATTTACTTGTTTAGCTTGTAGAGTTGGATCTGGCATGGCACTTCGAGGATCTTTGATGGTTGGATGTCTCTTAACATGTGGAATTTTCTTGGAGAAAACATGATATTGCCTTCAATCTATATAAATCCTCCAGCCCACAATACAAGTCCTTTTCACCTATAAATTCAGGTCGGTAATATCTGTGATTCTGAAATCCAGACCGGTCATTGAATCTGTCGAGGCATTGGGTCAAAGATCAATGGGTCACATCAGAGTCAAATCGATGAGAAATTGAATATTTTAAGCTTATTACTATGAAATTCTAAAGAAAAATTTAAAAAAATTGATTTTTTTTTTAAAATAAAAAAAGTATCGAACTGGGCCGATCACCGGAATGGCTCGGTTTAGTAGCCTAGTGGCTGGTTCTCGGGCCGGACCAGCCGGTTCGGTTTGGGTTCCAAAACATGGATAATATCTATAACATTTAATATTTTTTTTCCTATTTTGCCCTTACATACAATTAAACTTTGCAATTAAATTCATTATAATTAATGGTTGTTTAAACCAATTCCAGCAAAATAAAATGACATAATATACAACAATCCGTGTACAGTTAATGATATCCAAATTATCATGTTTAAATGTGATGTCAAATGGGGCTTTACAGATTTAGAGCGTACCTACATGGTCTTTCAATTTTACTACTTTATTCATTCGATCTTATTTATAAGCAATTTTTTCTTTCATGAGGCTGATTTTTTTTATAAGTAACTTTTACTGTGTGTCTGAAAATATAAGTTCATTTTTTCTATTTTATCCTTATTAAATATATATTATTTATAATTAATTATCACACACATGAAAAGAGTTATATTCAGGGGAGAGAAAGCTCATTATGTAAATGAAGTTAACAAAACATTGAGAAAATATATTTTACTATCTCTCATTTTTTATACATTCTCTCTCTTTTCTCATAAATAGGGTATATATAGAAAAAAATATGATATTTTTGACACACTAATTACTTTTAACTACCAGTTTGTTTTGCATAATCAAGAAGAAAGTTGTCCGAATTTGTTGGGAATGACAATCTTAAATTTCATTCCAATCACCAATGGGGTTGCCACTAGTCCTTGAGGAAGGTCTGAATCTTCACTAAAGAGGTGTTTATATTTAGTGTTCGATAATACTTTGAATATGACAGTCTCCAATGGAAGGATACATACGCTTGGCCAAAAAAAAAAAAAAAAAACAGGCAAAACAAAATCATTCCAATTCGGGTGTGTTTTAGTCGGCATTTTATTTCGACAAATCTAATTTCATGACAATCATGATACTAGTAGAGAATACCAAGAAAATTACGCGACGTGATGATTAAATCAATAATTTTACTTCGTTAATGAATGAGTAGTTTTCACCCAAAAAAAGAGTAGCATCACCACTTTTGGTTTGGGGTACTATGGTTTATGAAGAAATCAGGACTGCTAAAGTAAATTGCCAACTAAGCGCACTTTTACTGAGAATGGGATTATAATTAGAGTTACCGTCTCAAGAAGTATGGGTTTGAATCAAAGGTTATAAAGCTTCCCATAGGTTTTATTTTTATTTTAGACTGATAAGCTTTATAAGAATCTAGACCAGCAATTACACTAGTCCTAAATGTTAAATTTAGTTTGTAGTATAAATTACACTCGTTCTATTATATAGGTTCAGAGGAGTGCCATACAAACATCAATTACATATATGTCTTATTTTTCAAATTTTACAGATCATGTCACATTGATATCAATTATATTTAAACAAGAGATCACATAAAATCTAAATTTGTAAATAAAAAAATAGTTGTCTGTATTAAAAAAAAATTTGTATACATACTATATTCGTTGTATAGAAAAAAAAATGTCAGTTGTCACAGCACTACTATTAAGCCCAAGAATAAATTTAAAGATAAAAGCGACCCGAAATTTGGTTTTAGTCCTACCTTGGTGATCAAAACAGGGAAACAAGTATAACCTAGACCTAATTTCAAGTTACTAAAAGTAAAAAAGGAATTGAAAAAAATGAAGAATGATTGATACTTGCATCCAGAGCCTTAATGCTGAAAGAGAAAAGGTACAGGACAATGAATCCATGACCCATTTTATGAACGAGTTGGCTCTACAAATGAGAATAAAATCTCCTTGCCTGCTTAGTTTGTCAGCTGGACCACCTTCAAGATTTCTGCTCAGGGGAGGCTCCGACCATTCCTGCAGCACCCCCTGTTCCTATAAAGGAAGAAGTGAGAGAGCATGAAGAAGATAATGTATTGAGTATATTTATATGTAGCACTGGTTAGATGGTGAACCTGTGGTGGGTATTGTAGAAGTTGGGATAGGTTGTGATAAGCCCACGACTGTGAACAATTCCTGAGATGAAGGCTCTTGGAATTGTGTTTTTTTCATATATGCTGGTGCAACCAACTGTCCAACCCCATTATACGGCTGGTAATATACTGAAGGCCAACGAATTGGAATTTGCTGTACTCCATAGACATTATAATAGTTCTGTACAAAACAGCATTATCATTTCAAACAAGTTTCCAAAGTGCAATGTACTTGTTTCCTTTTTCAACTTTGCTCCCAACTATACCTCCTTCTAACCAATCTCAAGAGAAACAAAACCCAACCCATATTGATAATAGTCCTGTAACTAAAGGTGATGATATGTTTGTGCAAACTTGACTAGTTAGAACTAGGAAGCAAATGTCCGCTTAAATTTGGGTATTCAAAACTTGTATGAAGCATCTACTTTATTAGCAAAACTAACCATTGCGTAGATTTCTTGTGTGGGCGGATATCCAGGGTACCTGAATGTTGAAAAGAGAAAACTCATTAAGAATCTAAGTAATTTGTGGGGAACAAAAATTTACTTTGAAAACGTCTTGATCGTTTACCTGAATGGTGGATAAGGAAACACATACTGGGGCATGTGTTGATTGTAATAAGAGGGGATCCCTTGACTTGGAACTGAAACCATAGGCCAAGAACTTGTACCAAATTTCTGCTTTCCTGCAACTGCAAATTTAGAGTACATGTTTTCATGTAAAGAATTGAATATCTGGTAATACAGTTATGAACAAGTTTTTAGGATTAGAGCAGAGCAACAAACCTTTTGGGTATGGATTGAATCTTTGTGAACCAAGAGCTGCGAGATTACAATTAGCTCTCCTCCCATCAATCACAGGATACGGATTCTGGCAGGCTCTTGTTGCAGAATCTGGGCTCTTGAACGTCACCTGAAACAAAACAATAAAAGCGTGATTGAAGTAAAAGAGACGAGTATGGATGAGACTTGATGCCAAAGAAAGGGAGGAAGAGCAAGAATACAAAGCCATAGCCTTTTGATCTTCCACTGTTTCTATCGTGTATGACAACAGCCTCTAAGATCTCTCCAAACTGCTCAAAACAGTGTCTGAGAGTGTCTCTTTTAGTCTCCCAGGCCAGTCCCCCAACGAAGATCTTGGTGTAGGTTGTGCCACCAACTTGTTTGGCGTTGTTTGGACTCGCCATCATATCTGGGCTTTGCTGTGACATGCCAGTTCAATTCACACGGCCCTGAGCCACTAAAACCACTGCTACTAGGGACAATATAGGATCAATAAAACACGGTAGAAAGAGGAAGAAGATGAAGACATAAGGAGCCGTTTGGCGGGTTGTAGCTATGATTAAGGAAACACTTTGTCCAATCAACCCCAGGAAAAAATCATCCACCACCATGTGCTATACAGTTTCTGGTTCTTTGACTTTTCCTCATATTCTACAATTAAAATTCCCCTGACGAGAAACTTCGATGGTTACTGATGGCGGGAGAGAAACATAAGAATGAAAGTGAAAAGGGAAATGAATGAAAACCCAAATATTTATGCATCCCGAGAGGACAACTTCACGAGTAGGCAAAAAGACAATCGGAGCAAGTAAGGTGAAAAGAATTATCTATGAATAATGCTATATAGATGGGAGTGAGTGAGTATTATTTGCAGTATAATATAATTTTGATCAATATTATTTCCCTGTATAAGTTGGGCCATATCAGAGCTTCTCAGACTCTTAATGGGTCGGAAGATACGTGCCTCGGTGTATTCAATTCAACATTGTGGCGTCTTTCGCGTTTCCCCATCATTGATTTAATCAATTTCGATCCGTTTTCCACATCATTGAATATATATTATAATAATAAAAACGCGGGGAATAATGCCTTGGCGCCATTTGGAGCGTCAGGACCAAGCAGCGAAATTACGGCCAAGCTAAGAAACAAAAAAAAAAAGAGCCTGACTGTGTGCTTCTTGAAGAAATAAAGCCAACGTGTTGTGTTGTTGTATAAAGCCCCCCACAAAATGAAGGCAATCCAAGTGAATAGAAGAGCCTTTGTGCACAGAGAGACTCGCATGGGATTCAGCATTATTTGAATCCATTGAGCTGTCGCTTGGTTTGTGTTTATCCTTATCCTCCTTGGATTCCGAGTGTTAAAAATCTCTTCTTTGGATAAGACGCTTGAAATAGGATAAACGAATTATGTATATGACTATGACCACTTTCCTTTTTGGAAAGCATTCACATGCTAATAATTGACGACGTGTTTGCCTCGTCTTACATCCGATTAAAAGAAACAGAGCCCGAGAGATGTGACATTCCTTGAATCAAAATCAACATCTGTTGCACTCAATTGTTTTACAGCCTGAGCATCCTAGGTGGCTCAGCTTCAAGTTGCATTCAACCTGAAAGCATGTTTATGTCTTGAGTGAACATATGCAAAGTATTTTTAAAATGCACAGTAATTGAGTATTGTCATTGTTGATTTTACATCCTTTCCCTGTAAAGGAAAGAGTAAAATACGATTTGAGCCCAAGCCTCTTGGTAAGTACAACAGTTTCAAAACATGATTAACACATGAGTATTCATTCCCCAGTGAAGAATCAATCGGGGCAAGATATCTCAAAGTTTAAATTTGAATTTTATGAGTTTGTATGATTTTTTCATAAAATATTCGTTTTATATTTGTTGTCTGGGCCGCCCATTTCAATTATTCCCTGAGAGCAACCGGACCTTAGCATACTTTTTTTTTTTTTTGAGTGAGGACCTTAGCATACTTTACTTGAAGCCATTCAATAGGTTGGAGCATATAACTGTTAGAAGAAAAACTCAGTAAGTTATAGGGCCCAGTCCATTCTACATAGATCCCGTGAGTAACAGCCCGAAAAAAAAGTATACTTGTACTTTCTCTAATCTTAAATATAAGATCTAATTATCAAATTGATTGATGGAGATTAAGAAAATTACGTGAAGTATTTATTTGCTCTTATTATATACAGACTGTTATTTTTCCCTCAAAACTCTTCTTTTAGTGAAGGTGGTAAATATAGGAGAAAAAATGGCATGAAGATCTATGAAATTAATGATGATAATGCAGGGGGGGAATATTAAATGCGACAAAGCCCACCAAAATATTACAATTAGAATCAAACTAGGTTGTATATTTGAGATGAAATGGAAGGCAGCAAGTTGAATAATTGTTGAGTATGGATTTTGATCCATGAGCGAAGAGTAATTTGAGTTTTTGATTGAGTCAATTTACATAGTCGGTGTCAGTAATTTACTAGAAGTAAATGTGAAGGGAGAGTATGGTGGGTTTTATTATATTATATAATTATAAAATAAAAGGTGTAAACATATCTAACCATAACAACCCGCTCATCTCAAAACCCTTCCTTATGGCATCATCCTTTTCTTTTGATTGTAATATCATATCATCGTACGCAGTCCGCTAATGTTGAATGGAATCTGATACATTCATTCAAGTAAGACACACTTTGATCTACCCCCAATATTATAATTCTTTTTTTTAAAAAAAAAAAAAAAGAAGATGGATATGAGAGGATAAGATAAAAAAAAAAAAAAAGGCAGGTAGCCACCCATTCACGTCCAAACAACTAACAAGAGAAGCGGTTGGATGTTGACCCCTTCCTCCCAACACACAGACCTTATTATTTTCCTTTATATATTATTATATCCTCCCTTACGTTATGATTCATGAACTCCACCTCCACCTTTTCATTCTTTTTTTTAGTATTTTATTTTCACCACACCATACTCTCCTCTCACGACAAAACTTTATAGTAATAACTTTGCAATGCCTATTCCCTTGGGGCTCTCTATACTGAAAAATAGAAGAGTCCATTTAACACACTTATTGATTTCATATAATCACTATTTGACCGAAAAGGCCACGCATAGGTTATCTTCACATGTAGTACACACAGTTGCATGTAATGGGATCATATACACACGTGTGTTTTTCATATTGTTGTTCAAATTTTCAATATAATAATTCAGCAATTTTAGAGAAGACTGGCAAGAGGGGGGTCAACAAAGTGAGCAATTTTATTGATGATGAAAAGGGGCATTTGTGTGTTGGCAAAAAGAAAAAAGAAAAAAAGAAAAGGGGATTTGTGTAGATTTAGGAGATCTTTGTCCGCTCTCTTTTCCAAAAGGCTGACAACGACGTCCTACACACGGGGCCCACTGCCACCTACAAAGCACTTTCAACCAAACAAAATGTCTCCTTATTTCCGCCTTTATCCTACAAAAAAAATTATGTGTAAATCAAGGTTTTAAAATCACAACTCGAGTCGGTAATACATGACTAACCTGTGAGCTCGTAAATTAGGATAGGGATAGGGTTAGAAAAATCCTAATCTGTAAAAAGTGGGCCGCACAAGTCTGCATCGCATGGCCTGTAAGTTTATACGGCCATGCCGCAATTTTTTTTATATATAATAATTTCACAAAATCTATAAATTATCCATTTCTATTTTGGTATCTCTCAATCGTAATAGAAAAAATCTTAAATTTTTCACTTCTTCTTTAAACAAAATTATTATATATTGGTTGTTTAAGGATGATTTTACGTTTTTTGTGTATAAACTTTGATAGATTTGATAACGTTATCTTTTGAATTGTGGATTATATTTTTAAATGTTTATAAAAGGAATAATTGATGCTAGGAAGATAAATTTAATAACTCACATATATGTATATCGTATTTTTGGCCGTCTTAAAAAAATATAAACATTATTTTTAAAAAAATGCAGGCCTGCGGGCTGGACCGCAACCCGCACACTGCAGGTTATGGTTGGCATTTTGTCAGCCCGCACTATGCGGCCTGCGGGTTGGTGCGGACCAACCCACAACTTGTAACCCGCGGGTTGGCCCGTTTTACCGGCTCTACTGACAAGTCATTGAATCGGTCGGGATATTAGATCAAATGCTAGTAGGTTAGATTGAAGTCAAATAGAATTTAAATCGGTGAGAAATTGAATATTTTAGATTTATTAATATAAATTAAAAAATAAAAATATCAGACCGCTTGATCACCAAATCGGCCCGATTAGCCGATTTTTGGACTAGACTGAACGGTGCGGTCTCACAACCTGAGTGTAAATTCGTTTGGATGTACTCATTACTTTATTTTTTCACCTACAAAATTTCAAAACATATCAATATCCTTTTTAAAGTTAACAGACGTTAGATTTAATCTTAAAATTCTATATTTGATCCATTTATAGTAATTGGATTGTTGAATTAGAAAAATGACTTTGCTGCCATTTGATAGATTAAAAAAATAAAAATAAAATACAAAATATCCAAATCACACTTATTTAATTTATTTAATCTGAAATAAAAAAAGCCCCCACATATTGGATTTAGCTTCTCTCCTCTACCCTTCCCCATTCTTTTTCCTCTTCCATCGTTAGATTAAAATCTCAACGATTCTGATTTAACATATTATAAAAATATTTTACTTGTAATATATTAAATATAAATCATTAGATCTTAGAGTGTGTTTGGCAAGCAATTTGAAACCATAGGTTTGCTCAAAACCATGGTTTCATGGAAAAAATGCCAAACACCTCATTTTATAAGAAAAACACTTTTTTTTCCAAACCATAGTTTTGGATCTAAAACCATAGTTTGGGAAAAATCTACAATTTGTAGCCTTTTCTCTTTCTTTTTTTTTTCTCTATTTCCCCATTTTCCTCTTTCCTCTTTCTCTTCTCTCCCCCCAAGGTAATTAAACTCGGACTAGTCATTGAACAAGCTGGGAGTACTAAGTCAAGAGTTAGTAGGTCAAACCGGAGTTAAACCGAAGCTAACCTGGAACAAAACCAGTGAAAAAAAATGAAGATTTCATGTATGAAATTATAAAGAAAAAATAAAAAAATTGTTTTTTTTTAAAGACCGGATACCCCGGATCATATTGGTTTTTCGACTGATTTGCTGGTTTCCAGGCCGATTTTTTTTTATGTTAGATAATTGACTAATGTTATAATTTTACATTTTTTAGATAAATTTATTTCATTTTTTTGTATTTTTTATAAAATTAAATTTCAAATAATATATAAAATATAAATCTTATCATTTATATATAATTATCACAAAAGCTAAGGTTCTTTTTTATAAATTGACCACTAAAAAAGTGATTCTCAACCCAATACACAAACACTCTCATTTTATCAAAATCACTTTTTTTCCATAGTCTATTAAAAAATTACTTTTTTTTTTTATTTTTTTTCCGGAAACTATTTTTAAAAATTATATCCAAACATACCCTTGATCTAACCGTAAATTAAAAAAACAAAAGGAATTGAGGAGAGAAGCAAAATCCATTATTACCCCCAAACTTCTCTCCTGTCGGATCTACTTTCTCTCCTCTCTCCATTTTCATCACTCAAACTCTCTCTCTTCCATCGTCCAAAAAAAAAAAAAAAAAAGGGCCCCTCAAAATGCTCAACACCCACCAATATGCTCGGTTCAATGCTCTCCTCCATCTTCTCCCTCTTTTCGTTACTCATGGGCAAAGTCTCAACACCCTATTTCTCCTTCTTTCCCTATTTTTGAGTTTTGTGGTTTTACTCCTATCATTTATTTTCTTAGATTTGTGCTTCAAGAGCAATGTGACGGGTTTCTGTTGTTTAAATATATTTAGGCATTTATTCTATAGAGTTTATCTGGATAGATTTTTTTACTGCGATTAAGTTCATCTCCAGCCATAGCTTCAGAGTATCATTATCCAATTAGATTATACGAAAAAGAAAACAGATTGTCCCGTTTTGCCCCCTACACTAGAGCTTATCTAAATGTGAAAAAGTGTGCGTCCCCGAAGAGAGCTTTTCTTCTGAAGCCACAAAGAAGAAGCGCGAAAGAGGATTCTTGGCGTCAAAAATTGAGTGCCCCTTTATGATAGTTCTATTGACCCCACCATCCCTCCATTGCTCTCTATTCTTGTTGACCTGGGCTTGTCTTGTCGACAATTTGGCCTTTATTACTTTCGCCAGAGAGATAAGGTAGAGGGCACAGAGGCGTGTTGATGTCAACAAGGAACCCCAGTACTTACCGACCATCATCGTTAATGTTAAGCTGAAGACAACTAAGATTATCCTCAGGCACATTGATTTATATTCACGCCAACTTTGTTCGTGGTCTGGTTTGTTAGAGCAACATGACTCGGATCAATTTCTAGAATGTTGGAAGCTTTGCAATTGGGCGCTTGGTCCCGCATGGTTCTGCCATCACCGGATGATCTGCGTTTTGACTTTTGATCCATGACGACTTGGAAGTCGAGCTCTTTATATTCTGTAACTAGAAGATATTAATTGAAAGAAATGAATACAGCATTAATTCATGTCGAGAGAGAGAGAGGAAGAGAGGAAAATGGGGTGATGTGGGTGTGAAGAAGGAATTACATAGAGAGCTTTGGTGAGCAGAGAAAAAGTGGGCTTGGAAGATTGGATTCATATTATCCTACTCACCAACCGAGTTACCATAAATGGGCAAAATATGAAGTTTAATGGTTAGATTTAACGTCAGTTTTGCATTGCTGCGTTTGAAATTTTTAGGGTATGATTGAGATTAAAAATATTTCGAAATAACATCACTCCTTCCCAAGTATTTTTCGGATGGACTAAAAAAATAAAAAATAAATCATAATAGTATTAGGTACAACCATGAAATGATTACGTACTGTGTATTATTTATGTAGGGATTTTTCAAGGGATATGGTGGTTCCCACGTAAATGGGGCAATCCCCACAAAAACAATGAAGCATGAGTGTCCGGGCTTGAGCATCCAAGTCACCAAAAAAATCAATCACATCCCTACTGGAGGCCACCGCCCATTCTATGGGATGCCTCAAGGGACATTGGCACCAAAACAACGTTACAGGTGAGAAGACGTTTTCATTCTTAGTTTGGCCGCAGTTGTTGAATCCCTTTCCTAATTCCTACAAAAGTATACTCTTGGCAAAATTTTGATTTTGCTTCCCTCACTTTTAGGTCCCCTCTTCCATCATGTCATATTCTTTTATTATAATCTATCCCATACACTATCCTAAGCCGTAGCCCCCACGTAGTTTGTGCTCAACACGAACAGCCAATTGTGGCAGTTAGCAGCCTCAGACAAAAAGAATATATGAAAAATGACCAATCAAACAACTATCTATCCGAGCTTGTAGTTAGTTATCCATTCCCCGCACCTACGTCTTGTAAAATACTAGTACTACATAGTATTAACCTGATTGAGATAATCATCCTTGACATCACCAAACCCATAACGCTGATGCAATCTGGGGGGCAAATTAAACTTATGAGGGCTTGAATTCCTTAAAAACACAATATGGGTCACAAAAATATCAGGGGGGCATGCTTTTTTTGTCTGGTAATAGTGCGTGACTGCCCAGCGTACCGTTGCATGACACTTGTGCCATTAACATGGTATGAAAGCAGGAAAACTCGTATTCTGAGTAAAGTTTTATATGAACATATGTACCGATGAAGAAGAGGTTGTATGCTTAAAGAAAGGGACTTTAACAAAATAATAGGAACGCAATGGCGCCACTTTCCACTAACTGACCTCAATGCAGCGGTATATGCGTGTTGCCAAAGCTAAACCTTTTCATTTTCTATTCACAAACATAAAATCTATTTCCCACCATTTCACCTTTTTAGTCTTGAACGTCCCAAACATCATAAAAAATTAGAAAAAAATCTCACACCAAATTCTTTTATCAAAAAGCTCTATAGTGACTGTATTATAATTAATTATGAATATGAAATTATTGGATTGTCCTTACTAATTTTTAAAACACATTGTGTCAATTTTGACAACTTTGTATGACTATTTTGATAAATGTGTTTGTTTATTTTGACGAGTTCATTTTCTTAGTTAGACAAGTTATAAAATGACAAGTTAATATGTATATTTTGATAAGTTAATGCTAATATGTTATTCAATTGTCAAAATGGGCAAATAAAGTTGTCAAAATTGATAGAAGAACTTGTCAATATTATACATGTCTTTTAAAAATACGCATATTAACTTGCCATTTTATAACTTATCCAGATATGAAAGTTAACTTATGGGATGGTTTGGCTTATATCATTGCATAAACCCGATTCACGTAAATCGAAATAAAATTCATTCACATACTTATCTTATAGACCGTAAAAACTACCTCGTATTCCGTAAATCACGATTGAAAAGCACTTATGGAGCTTCCAATCGCTATTCCAAACATACTAGTTAAAATAGGCAGAAAAACTTGTTAAAATTGGCACATAAGCTTGTAAAAATAGACATTTTAATTTGTCATTTTATAACTTGTCCAACTATAAAAATAAACCAGTCAAAATAGGCAGATGCACTTGTCAACATAGTCATACAAAATTTTTAAAATTGACACAGAGGCTTGTAAAAATAATCATATTAACTTGTCATTTTATAATTTATCAAGTTAAGAAATAAACTTGTCAAATTAAACCGATGCACTTGTTAAAATAGTCATATAAAATTGTTAAAATTGGCATAGTGTGTTTTGAATTAGTAAATGTAATCCGGTAACTTCATGTTTAAAATTAATTACAAATGCAGTCCCCATAAAACTTTTTGAGAAGAAAATTTGATGAGATTTTTTATAATTTTTTATGATCACTAACACCTCACCGTGATTTTCCGTTTAGTTTCTACTCCACTCCACACCCAACAAACAGAGAGAAACTATATATATATATATATATATATATATATATATATATATGTCTCGTCTGTACGCCCCATGAGATAATTTCCTCTGCTTTTTCTTCTCCTACACTGCTTTTATAGCAATCTGACAACTTACATTTCCATCTCCATCTTCATCCATACTCTTGCTTTTCTTCATATCAAATGGGAAATTGTGTTGCCCGTTCTGATCCCAGCCATGGCTCTGCTTTTGCCAGGAAGGGTAGATTTGTGAGGGTGGCGAAACCTGACGGGAAGATACTTGAATTCAGAAAACCAATAGCTGTGAAGCAGATCCTGCAAGATTTTCCTGCTTTCATCATTTGTGTGTCGAAGGAAGCCTCGCAGCCTCTCTCACCAGATCACAAATTGAAGTCTGGCACGTTGTATTACTTGCTTCCACATGTTTCTTCTCTTGCAATCTCGGACGAAGATAGTGGCGTCAAAAGGGTCAAAATTGTTATCACAAAGCAGCAGCTTGAGCTGTTAGTAGCAAAACAGATTTCCTTAGAGGATGTACTTTCCGATGTCCAATCCAGGACTGTCGATTCGCCAAGCAGCTGGAGGCCACACCTGGATTCCATCCCTGAAGGAAATGAGTAACATATCAAAAACCTTTTCTTTTTCTCTTTTTTTCCGTTTTTGGTCTCCTGTTTTGGCTGTTCAGTATTGAACATTATAAGAAAAAGGTTCAGGTTTGAACCTTTTCTTCTGCTCCTTCCTTTCTTTGTTTCTGTTCATTCCCCGCGTGACCGTTGATGTAATGCTTCGGGTTGTTTGGTGGGATTAGAAGATAGGAAGGCAAAGGAAAACACGGAGCCTTGTGTGTGTGTGTGTGTGTGTGAATGAATCAATCATGAAGCGATGCTTTTAACCTCCCTGCAGCTGTTAGGTCTGTGATTCATAACCAACAGAAGAATAAAACAGCACAAGGTTTGCAATTTACAACTCTTCAATCAATGGAAATTTAGCTTCTTGATTTCTTAACATAAATAGTCATACAAGACCATCGTTGTATCAGTAATGATCCAACACCTACATGGCAATTGGCAGGACTGAGATTCGTATCATTGGCAACACAGTCTATTGTGGTTCGGTTTTACATGGAAGACGAGGTAGAAAATAATAGTAGTTTCCTATCAATTACATAACTTATATTACGTACCCGCGACATCATTAAATCATACAATGCGGATACAAAACTAGAAATCAGGGTACAGATGCAGAGTTCCCTGTGGAAAGTGCAAAATTAAAGACAAGTTTTTCCGCTTAAAATCCATGTGTTCACTTTAACAGCGGGCTCTCAATGTGACTATATGAGATTATGATAATAAAGCGGAGTAGTATGCGTCCAAAAGGAATAACTTGTGACAGAAAGAAAGAGGACACGTCTATGCTTATTTGGATCATCTTTGGAAGCATTAAAAGTGTTTATTTACACAAATGGAAATGAAACTCCTTTCATATATTTACCTTATATACCATAAATCATGATTAAATAGTTATTTTTAAAACTCTAATTACTATTTCAAACAAACATAAACCTATCATTTTGTTCCTCAGAAACAACCAAATGGACTGTAATATTAAAAGAAACAGTTAGGAATAATGAAAACTGCAAATTGTTGGTGGGGCGACTGTGGAACCGACAACAATGACAACCATTACTGTATTATTGTTTATTGCTGTCTTAGGAAGAACAATTGCAATAAATATATATATATATATATATATATATATATATATATATATATATATATATTATTAAAGGATGATAAAAGAACGTCCGTCACTTTAATTATATGAATAAGTTACAGATTCCAATTACTGGCAAAATTTAAGTTTTTGAACACTCCCCATCAAAGTTGGAGAATAGTCCAAACTGCTGCACGACCTTTTTTAACAAGCGTAGATAATGGAAAATAAAAAACCAAAATTGACTTGACTGGTTATGAAATAGTGATATAGATACTAGAGTTCATTGGTATAACTACATCATAAATGTGTTTTTCTGACCTTGGTGCATAGATTGAATATTTGCCACACAAAGTAGTCAACACTTTGGACTTATTAATTAGCCCCATGACTGTGACAAGCCAGAGACCATTTGTGCTTGAAGCTTAGCGCTGCACTGCTCTCAGACGAACATATGTGGTTTCAACCTTCCACTTGTGGGTTTCTACTATTCCACCACATGTTCCTGCGTAGCTGACAAAATCAAATTAAAATGATTCAATGTCTGATCTACGATTGAAGAATCAAGTATTGGTTCAATTTATTAGAGTCGTTTTTTTTTTTGGGTGAACAGAGTCGTTCTTTTAACAATAGGAAAAACACTTTAAGTTCAACTTACGGCTGGACTGGTTTTATTTTGAATGTGTTTAGATTTTAATTGGGAAACATTTCAGGGTGAAAAGAGACGCAGGCACTCTGATTAGATTTTAAGATTCACTAAAAGCCATTACTTGAGTGGGAATTGATCGGAAACGACCAATATTAATGCAAATATTTTTTTTTTTTAAGCGTGGAGCAGAAAGAATCAAGAATGGAGTGTGGCCAAGTGGTAAGGCAAAAGGTTTTGGTGGGGCTATTAAATTTGGTTGGGATAAACATGATTTGGCATAATTCATTAAGGTATTCGTTTAATTATATCACAGGCGGGTGGTTGTTGACCCTTGACTCACCATGCATGCAAGCGTGTGTGTATGGCATTAAGAACTCCATTATTGTTAATGCTTTTTGGCGGTTATGCGTTCTGTATCATCTCTGATTATGTCATGCATCATATACAGAGAGTTAAAAAAATAATAATTTTTCCATTTCTGAATGTAAAATCCTTCTTTTCATTCTCATTCCTTTTATTTTTAACATGAGTCCCTGTACAAAATTATAGGCATAACTTATATGAAAATGAGAGTTAGAAAAGAGAGTGACGGATAATTCTGTCTTTTATTTTAAGTTTTATTTTACAATTACTGTAAAAAATTGCCAGCCAACTTGGGGGTTAATCCACCACAGCTCGCGAGTTACACGGCATGAGCTTATGTAGCTTGTACCTTGACGGACTGTTTAAACACCAACTCTAATTCACTGTTAACTTGTAAGTTGAGACTATAAGGATGTTTGGAGGATGGGTGAATTATTTTACAAATATTTTTTATATGAGTTGAGACAAAGCTCATCTTACATATTTACTTCGTATATCGTAAATCATGATCAAAAAGTACTTTTAAATGTTCTAATCACTAGTCCAAACAACCATCATATTATCAGCGCTACCCTTGGTCCTAAAATCAATAAAAGGAATGGGCTTTCATCTCCTCCGCATCATGCTCAGGTTGTAATTTGGCGTCGGTCCGTGGAAAAAAAAAATTGTTGGTTGGTATTTTTAAAATTCCGACATTAGGTTGAAATGTATAGAAATTGAACACTCATTTAATATTAGAACAATAAGGTATCAATCTATATTTTATTTGTGGAAAATGGCGTGATTGGCTTGCCTGGTGATCGATGATTACCACTCCAATTAACTTAATGAATTTTGTACTGCTACAGGATGCATTATGCATATATATGGAATCTGCCGTAGTGCTGTATTCATATATCATTGTACTATACCTAGAGTGCGTCATAACGAAATCTTAGGCTGAAAGTGACATTAAGTTTTTTTTAATATATATATATATAAAAGAAAAAATCTGTCCTACGATGAGAAGGGTGTCATTCATGTGCATCCTTACCCATCATCCATCGTTTAACGTTAAGTACACTATATTTATTGTTATTATAGTTAAATTGATATTACGGTGAGTTGGTTTAAAAGCCTATCAATAAGATTCTCATATTAATGATGTTCAGACTCACAATTTTATAATTGTATAGGTTGATTTTATTAGCATACAATAATGGTAGCATGCATATAATTATTCTGGATCTTTCTTTAATTGTTTTTAAAATTAATCAAGTCCATAAGTTAGAAGTTCATTATTGGACCTGATCAGTTTTTTTGGGGTTGAATTTGACCTGTCGGGTGAGGTTTTGGACTTTTGGTTTTTTTAAAATGGCTAAACGTCTAGTTGGATAATAAAAACCTCAGACATCTGATTAAGTTGATTCATCAGAGTTTGGCCCACCCTGTTAGGGTCATCATGTTTCCTAATAATCATTATATGTAAACTGGAAGTATATGATCAATAGCTTAATTGTCCATGATTGGCGAGCAACCATATGATCATTCTTTAAAGGTTAAGGTGCAAATTTGATAATAAATTAAACTTTTAGCGAATGAGCGTTTGGTACAATAATGTTTTGTTGGGATAAAAATATACATGAAGTTTTTCTAAGGGAGAAAAAACACCATCACATCTCTACTTTACTGATTTCTTAAGCAATAGAGTTACGGTTAATGAAGTACTTAACCCAATGACTATCAGGGATCAATGTTTGCCTTGCCATTCTCCTTGATCTCCTCTCTATTGATGAAATCTACTCAGTGCAATTGAGATTTTCCTTACCCTTCTCTTTCTCTTCCACACTTCATCGCTCTTGCTTTTCTGCTTGAGATGTAGATTTCATCAAACATTGATTCCCGCTAGTCATTGGGCTAAGTACTTCATTAACCGTATCCCAATTACCTAAGAAATCAATAAAGTAGAGATGCGATGATATTTTTGCTCTCTTAGGAAAACATCATGTATATTTTTCCCCCTTAGAAAAATCATATATATATTTTTACCCTCAACAAAACATTATTGTGTTAGACGCTCCTACGATAAAATTTTATTGTTAAATTTATACCTTAACCCATCTTTAAATTGGAATCTTTTCCATAATAACTCGACACAGTAATAGATTAAGTTTCAAGTGAGGATAAAAATACAAGGAGCAAGAACGAGTGAAATCAGCTGGATTGACGCATTCACTTGTACAGAAGTTGAAGGCAGCTCCAATCTACACAGTTCTCTAATTCCCATGAAAGCAGTCCCCACCAAAGAGGACGATACTTCACAGGAACAATTGGAGGGTGGAGACTCATATCGGTTTTTCCCCTAAGATAATTTTTTTAAGGCTGCACGCTTGGCAGTTTAGATTTCATTCAGGTTATGCTTAAAAGAAGCTAAAAAATGGACCATGCAGCCACATCGCTGTAAAGGTCACAAGATCAGTTAAAGAGACGAGCTATACACTAGAAAATATGTGAAGATAGATAGATAGATAGATAGATATAGGTGACTGTGAGAATAATGTTGGAGGCATTATTTTAGGCTATGGTGTGGGTTGTAATATTCAATAGCTGTCTCTGTATCTGTCATGCTTGCCTCTGAGACTGTCACGCTTATGTGCAGCATGACATGAATACTGAAGCCGCGACACACAAGTCTCCTTAAAAGCGACTCAGAATCATTAAAAACCCCGGTCCTATCATCAATAAAAGATGAGAGATTATATGAGCTACTACAGACAAACAGACGACAGAATCCAATGAACTTTGACCCCTCCACTTTCCCACATTCCATCATAAATGACTTTGATGCATCCTATTTCAAGTCACTTGCTCCAATAAATAAAATTCCTTCTCAACTAATCTCATGCCCAGCAGAGCGTAGCATCAAATTGGACCAATTCTCTCATTACATAATTCAAAATCCCCTCAACCCGTCTCTGTGAAAGTTTTGTTTTATACTTGGACACATATATATATATATATAAAAGCCAAAGCTCTGAGATCGTTTGTTGTTTTGTTTTCCACTGCAGCTTTCGGCAGCATCGAGGGTATTTCTTCTTTACGCTGCCCTCCAAGTGCCTGACCTGACGCCCAACTCCATTACCACGCCTCACATCACAAACCACCAAACCATGAACCATTATTTTTCTGCACACTCCTTAACCTTTAGTGGCTACGTAATGCTGTGCTGTTCCTAAAATTATGCATGGACTAGCCACATTTCATTATCCCGCGCTTCCACAACTCAGACCAGCATGATTTTACTTAAAATGACAACTCGGCGACCATGAACCTGTTTCCCCCTCCTCATTTATTTCTCCGTGCATCTTGCATTTACAGATGCCACCTACTCCTATACAACACTCCCATCTTAACTTGACATGCTGCAGAAGTATTCTTGGTGTGTAGTGCATATTTTCATTTCAGGTTCATGGGGAAGGCTGGAGGAAGCTCTTGGTTGGCAACTGTGAGAAGGGCTTTCAGGTCTCCCACCAAAGAAAAGGGCAAGAAAAGCATCAGGACTAGAGAAGAGCACGAACAAGAGGAGGAGGAAAAGGTATTTTGAACTTAATTTCTACACCCTGCAACATGAGTTCTTTTTTTTTTGGTCATTAAGGTAAAAGAAGGTGTGTTTTTTCTTTAATGTGCAGAAGAGGGGAAAACGAAGATGGATCTTCAGAAGCCCCTTTGGCCAAGAGACAACAAGCCTGCATTGCGAAGAAAGAACCATAACAAGTGTAGCTGATGAAACGACAACGCGTTATGATGCAGAGCAACAAAGGCGTGCAATTGCAGTAGCCATGGCAACCACAGCGGCTGCTGAGGCGGCGTTAGCCACCGCTCAAGCAGCTGTGGAGGTTGTTCGCCTTTCTAAGCCTCCCTTCTTTGTCAGAGAACATAACGCTGCCATTGTAATCCAAACAGCTTTCAGAGGCCATCTGGTAATTACACGAGGAAGTCGTTTAATTTGCTACTATATCCGGGAACATACTTGCTACTATCTCCGGGAACATACATTTATTTGATATGAATAAAGTGTTCATGTACTTGTGGCTATGAATGAATGATTAGGCGAGGAGAGCTCTTGGGGCGCTTAAAGGATTAGTGAGGCTGCAAGCATTAGTGAGAGGTCATAATGTACGAAAACGAGCTAAACTAACACTGGAGTGCATACAAGCTGTCATTCGAGTTCAAACTCGAGTGTGCCAACAGCGAGCCAAGAGGCTCTCACAACATGAAAGAGCCACAGATTCCACAGACGAGCGAGGGACAGATCAGCAAATGTGGATGCGCTGGGATGACCCCCCACGAACGGTTGATAACATTCGAGCTCTTCTACAGAGAACAGAGGAAGTTTCCTTGAGAAGTGAAATGTCCCTGGCTGATGCCTTCTCTCATCAGGTTCGGTTCTACTTGTTCTTATTTCTTCAATTTTTATTTTCAAAATTTAGCCAGCTTGTTCCCATGATTTTTACTTGCAGATATGGACAACTGGTAGAGAAGCATGCACCGGCCATGAAGAGGTAGAAGACAGAGACGTTTCCACGTGGAGGAGAAGATGCAGAGAGAAAAGAGTCAGAGCTTCGTGTGGTCCAAGAGACGCCATCAAAATAGTTGAAATCGATACATACAGTCCTTACTCTAACCATGTTTTCGCTGATAAGAAGAGATCATATGGTGGGTATAAACCTGAGTTCATTAAACCACCGAGACTTTCATTTTCTTCGCCTAATAAAGCCCACTACGAGATATCAATGGCAACGACACCACCACCAATGAGGATGAAGCATGTTGAGATGGATTCAGCTGTAAAGTCCAATACTTTGATGCCTAACTATATGGCAGCCACTGCATCTGCGAAGGCTCGGTCTCGCCCACAAAGCACCCTCAGACACAGGATTTCAACCACCGAGAAGGATAGAACGGGATCCATTAAGAAACGCCTTTCATTCCCAGCTCCTAATTCTTGCGATGGCGTCGACACTTGACAATGGAGGCACTTCTTATGTATCAGCGTCCCATTTCAAGTTGTCTCATACTCCCTCTAGATTTTATTATTAATTTTTATTATAAAACATTAACTAACAAGTATTATTGATCTTTTTTATAAGGTACTTGTAAGTTTTTAAGAAGTATTTAATTTATTTTTTTATGTTTACCCATATTTAATAAGAATAGTGGGAAAGAGTAATGATTAACATATATTTGAGTTTAGTGTAATTGAAAAATGTAATATTAAAAATTATTTAAATTTTAAGATAACTTTAATGCGTTTAATTATTTTTATTAATTTGTGAGAATTGAAGTTTGCTACTTATAGTAAGAATAAGAGGGAGTAGTTTGTTACACAAATCCCAAGATGAAATATTGTGTTATGGACTGATGGGTTTCATGAAACTCTAGAGACCTGCATTTCCTGGGGCATAGCTTGGGATCAGAACTAAAGCATCTCTAAATCCAAAGCTTAGCAAATTTCAGTATTTTTCACGAGTATGTACTTGTTTGTCTTCTGTTTTATAAGCTTCCTCATCGAGCCATGTGCAAGCGCAATCACCAAAGAAAAACATGATTTGCTCACACGATATCTATCTAGTTTCCTGTGTCCAGCGTCCCTGAGCTCAAAACTGTGAGGCCCTACGCACACAGCTGAAATATCATTAGCATGTTTGATAGTATGGATAAATATTTTTTAATGGTGATTTATAAAATATGAGGTAGTTAGTTCGTTTGGTTAAGTTTTTATCAATCGGGTTTATATAATAAACTTGATTTATGTAAATCGAGATAAATCTCTTTCACATATTTACTTCGTAGACCGTAAAAGTACCTCGTAGACCGTAAAAGCTACTTCGTATTCCGTGAATCACGATTTAGAAGCACTTATGGAACTTCCATAAGCTAATCCAAACGAGTTAAATTTTTATGATTTACAAGGTAACTTTTATAATATACGAAATAAATATGTTAAGAAGATTTATCTCGATTTACTTGAATCGGGCTTATATATAAACCCAATTCAAACAAAACAAAGCCTATATACCTGTATTATTAGATGCACTCGATCATGCTCCATCTGGCATGTAAGCTGAATTGAGCCTACTTATTAAAGGTCCCGAATGGCTCTGTGGCTCCTAACCTCTTTTGCAAAACACACAACAGTGAATCACATTTTGGGAGGCCTCCTGACAAGACGTTAATGCAATTTTTTACTAGTTTTAAAAAACATGCTTTCAACAATTTGCCTTTTCCAACTTTTCCCCAATAAAGAATTGGGGTATTCGGTACATATTGAGCAACAATTTTGTAACATTGAAAGAGATCAAAAGGAACAAAATACACTTGGCAAAGACAAAAGAGGCTAGGAGGCGGATGAACAGATGTCATTAGTGAAAAATAGATGTGGGAAAACATAAAAAGCGCAGGCGCAGCTTTACAAGGACAAAAGAGAAAATGCTGCAAAAACAAGTGGTATTTCAGTAGAACAGAATCATAGGTTGTTCTGCTATTTTTGATGCACAGAACACCTTGGAAAACAATCCTACACATATCCAAAATCCAAATCCCGAGTAAGTTTAAACCGAAACAAGGTTCTCAGGAGGAATTAAGAAGGCAGCTTGGTATGATTAAAGCAGAGCAAGGCCATATCAGAAGTCGCCCTGGAAGTCCCGCCCCTCGGCCTCGGGCTGCTACTGCTACTGCTATCAGAAAATGAAGCAAGCGTCTTCTGCGGCACCCCAGATGCAGATGACCCCATTGTTGCCAATGCCATAGCGCTCTCACGAGTGCTGGTCACCTTGCTGGGCCTCAACATTTCCGCTAGTGGGCCCCCAGGAGTTGAAGATGAGGCCCAATTCGCTGGGGGATCCATTGGGCCCAAGGCCACATGAACAGAACCCATGTCTTCCTCCACGGCACCACCCACTGACAAATCAAGAGAAGGAAGTGATAACTTGTTATTCGATGTAACAACAGAGCTCCTTTTGTTGGCATTGATTTCTGCACTCGACCAAGCATCAATGGAAGCTCTTGGTTTAACAGACCGAGGATTTTCTACATGAATTGCAAGAGAATTGAGGTACAAAGGGGAGCGCTTGTTGTGTTGGTCTCGTTCAGGACTGAAAACATCATATGAATTCGTGTCCTGAGGGCCTTTGGAACGGGTCATTGAAATTGAGGCTTCGTTATTATAGGAACTTCCACTGTTCAATCCAAGTTTGTTCTGTATCAGAGGATGCCATTGTGGATCCATGGGATTAAGGTCTCCTTTCAGCATCCAGTCCACGCCTCTTCGTTATGCACATTTTCAGATTCACCAAATTAGAAAGAGAAAGGGTCAAATCTAGCAATATCAAACATAGTGGCTAGAGAAAACTACCTCTTGACAGAAAATGAACTACCTCATCAACTTATTTTGACCTTTCGAATGAAGCACTTCAGTTTAATGAGACACCACATTACCAAAGGATGGATTAGAGAAAAAGAAAATGAATTCATCAGATATTCACAGTTTTCATAAAAATATCAAGCCTCAGTTAATGTGGTGTCCGACCAACCCAACAGAAATCATTGATGGGAAACCCCCAGGGGAGACTGGGAGACATGCATTAAGAAGCCAACAATAAAGACAGACATAATGGTAAAGTCCAAAATTCTAGTCACCTTGGAACAGAAGCAGGGGAATCAAAATTTGCAGCTTTGATGCCGAGCTTATCAAGAGAAAGGGAAGATTCAAAGTATGGCTGACAGGTGGTGGCAGACGCAAGAAACGGAGATGAAGATCCGTTCTTACGGATTGTGGAGTTAGAGATAGTGATGGTAGGAGTAGATAAAGAAGGATAATCTTGGTTAGTTCTGTTGATTTGCTGATTATTGTTGGCGGTGGCTTGAATTTCCACATGCTTTCTTGAACGGGGACGACCTCTGTGCATATGACGCTCGCAATACTTGTGGTTAGGGGCTACATCTCTTGAACATCTCCATTTTTTCCCATCTGTTCTTCTGCACCTCCCTGGCTCTGCATCACTACTGCTTGAAAACCTTAGATTCAAACTTGTATCCGCTGCTAGCAAGAACAAGCCACAAATATTACATTACAAATTTCAAGAAAGGGGTGAATAAAGAAAGTGCAAGCTCAACCCACGTCATTTGCTTCAAGAAAGAAGGCAGAACATCATGAGAAAAAAGTTCAAGAGAGCTTGTTTCAGACATATATGTAGAATCAACTTTTTTTTTTTGGGGTGGGGGCTAGCTAAAGACATGATCTTTTATTGAGAGACAGCACAGATTAAACTTGAAAAGGCATAAAAGGAAATGGGGAGATATGTAGCCTCTGGCTCTGTGTGAAAGTGAAGTGGAGTAAATATCCATAAGAACGGAAGAAAAAGGGAAAAGCACACGATGAAAGGTGAGAAGGAGACATACAGGGAGAGCGAGAAGGCACAGGGATAAGCAGATGAGGAGGAACAGGAATAGAAGCCATCATGTACTTGTATATCATAGCTTGCCTTTCAAGCTCCTTCCACTGTGCTTTTGTGAAAGGAAATCCCAGTGAAGCTGCCATCAACCCTCCTGCTATGAACACAACCATCACCCAGGTATTATATTTTCAGTGGCCCCTCTCTCTCTCTCTCTCTCTCTCTCTTCCGACCCTCTCTTTATATATTCTACAATCTACAATTAAGGCCGCAAAATCTAATATATATTTATATGTATTAGCAAGAAACCCCGAATCATAAGTCGTATAGAGCATTGACTTGAAAGGAAAAATGCAAAAAAAAAAAAAAACCTGAGGATTTGAAGGCGGTAGAGGCAGAAACGTGATGAGGCTGCAACTGCAAGGGTCTAACAAGGGCAGCACCAGAAGCAGAAGAAACAGAAGCATTAACAAAATGGTTTGTATAATTAGTGAGAGACTTACAAGTTGTAGGACCATCACCATCACCAGGAGCAGCAAAGGAGGGACCATATAGTGGAGGATCGTGATGATTATGAGGAGGGGGAACCATCATCATCATCATGTTCTTACTAGGGAATGCTTCAACGTTCTGCTTCTGCACCTTCATACCCAACCCAACAACACCATTGCTGCTATATTTTGCGGCTTCCTTGTCCCAAACGCCAAATTCACCCATTTCTCATAAAAGGAAAAAATACAAAGAAATAATGGTAAAAAAAAACTAATGAAACCACTTTGCCATCCGAAGGAATCTCTCTCACTCTCACAAACACACACACACAGAGACTCAGCTCTTAGCTAGACCCAGCTTTTCAGGTAATAAGCAAGATGTCCCCTGTTTTTGTGACCTTTGGAATTGGATGTCTATCTAACAGTTGTTATGGGGGGTATTACATACACCATATGACACACACAGTATCTCTCTCTCTCTCTCTCTCTCTCTATCTCTATCTCCTAGAAGCAGTTGTTATAATGATAATGGAGAAAGGTGGGGTGAGGTTGCTGTGAGATTTATGATTGAGTAATGGGTTGCCGCCATTCTCGGCCTTTGATTTGCTTCCATACTTCCAACATTCGCACCACACACTAGCAGACAAATTAGTAAAAAGTTACCCCCTCCCTCTCTCTCATCATCATTGTGGTATCTATCATTTTCTGCATGTAAGGCTCCAGATCCTCACTCCTCTATCTTGTTTGTATTTTTATATGGAAGATAGCAATGAAGTGAGAGGAGAGAGAGAGAGAGATTGGATTTGGCCACTCTCTCCTCTACTTTCCCTTGCCACCGTTTTCGATGTGTAACGTTACGGCAGCTGGTAGTACGAGTACTAACGCAAAAAGGCTTTGATAACTGCCATCATTATGGGTGAATTATTTTATGCGCGTGTATAACTGTGAAAGTCATTCATTGAGTTCATTTCTTTTTTAAAAAATAAAAAAAATAAAAAATGGGGAATTCACCCTTATGAGAGGAGAAGACCAGCACTTTATTTCCATTGATTTATTTTCATTCCTGGAAAGGATAACCTTTGCAGCTTGCAGTTACACCAAAGTGAAGTACCATACACACTGTCTCCGTCTCTGGGAATGGCCAAAAAATATGATGCACAAAGGTAATACTGGTGCAGCCTTTAATGCTGTTGCAACCTCCAAAAGCTGTCTCCAAACATCTCAGGAAAGTCCAACTTTGCTGTCCAAGATCCCTCTACCTTCAAATTTTTAGTAATCCTATACTGTTACTACTAAATAAAAAACTTAAAATGGCCCATTATCATTATGCGAGGAAGATGCTAATGGCAATCTTATTGTTATTGTGGGGGAGGGGGAGGGGACAAATGCATATGGAATGATATAAAAGAATTGAAATGAAATTGGGTGCAGCTAGCAGGGCGTCGTTATCATCTTCCCATATTATTGATGTATTCGTTTCCACTTCGTAATTATGCCTCCTGACTCTTAATACATACATCCACTCTCACAATCACCGGAGAAATAATAAGCATAAGCAGACAAAACGAGCTTCATGCATTTTTATTTTAAGCTTTTGGCAGCAGTCTCTCTCTATGTTAAGTATTACTACAAGAGATTTGAGTTTAAATAAGATTGAAATATACAAACAAGCATCTTGATTATTGAGGAAGATAAGATATACGTGATATGTAAGAATGTAGGTATTTTGGTGTAAAGAAAGAGAAATAATATGAGGCCTGATGTGTTGGTGGATTCAAAGGCGGAGGCCTACCACCGCCAAGGAAACATGCAATTGCCAATACAATTGATTGCATTTCATTTCGTTGCTTTATTGTTTGGTTGCTATCCATCTGCGTTTGTGTTGGTTCATGATTTTAAGACAAAAGGCCCACCTTACCCTTCAATCACCCCCAACAGATATGGATCCCCATCGTCATCTTCTGGGACCACCCTTCTTCCCTTCGTCCCTACCAACTTTTCCTTCCTTTTCTTCTTCCCATGTAAATGCATTTAATCTTTCCCATTTCAATCTATACACTCTTTCATTTCACATACATGTTATTTTCCCTACATTTAATTTATTCCTCATCTATATTTTTATTAATCAAAAGACGATTCCCATACCGTGAGCTAGGTTTGTGTTTTGTTCAATTACCTTGGACATTACAAGTTCTCTCTTATCCATCCATAAAACCAGTCGATCATTACAAACACGCCTTGGAAACATGTAAAATGACTTGCTATTACCGTTTCCCTTTTCTAAGACAAATCATTTTTATTACAATACGACAGGCAAAAAAGACTCCAGATATATCACAATCAGACAAGAGTAAATTTCCAGCAATCCTCAATTATCCGTTACTGTACTGATTTTATCCATCTCCTTTTCCTAGACTAACTACCCTCATCTCGTGTAATGTTACGATAAATATAAATATTTCTCAAAAATTAAACGTAATTAGAAAAATAAAGCAATATTTTGTGACTGTCTATCATTTATTTTTTTTATATAAGAAAAGTTTATATGAGTTGGGTCTTAAAACTCACCATTATCAGGGCATGCCTCTAAACTCAGAGAATACTTACAGAACCATTTATTTTAATTATATAATTCAAACATTATTACATTAGCTAGAAAGTGTTATGGACTTCCGAATTGGACTCTGAAGTTTTCCTGCCCATGTTTTGATTCAGCGTGGCGACGTTAAAGCAACCCCTCCCCACACACCCTTCTCTCTAACCCAAAAAAAATGTCGTTTAATCAAAGCATGTCTTTCATTAACCTGAAATTTTTTAGAATCAATTGTAACATCTAAATGAAATATTTTACTGGAATCATTTCAGTAAATCAGTGATCAAACACAATCGTTGTTATACGATAGTCATGCATAGAAAGTGCTACAAACTAACATGCTTGTTGAAAACCAACCTTCCAACATTATAGAGATATCAAAACACGTTCTCACAAGAAGAAAACACGAAACTACACGGTCAAAACACAACACTAAAAATCGTTCAAATTTTAAGTGGATACAGAATGAATCCTTACTCTTTCCGTTAAGGATGAATCATCTCGAGCACCATAACAAAGAGGCACACTGTACTTATTCCGGACGAGAGGAAAACAGTAAGAGACCAGCTTGCATAATGAGTCTATCCAATGTAGTTTTCATAACAATCAACTACATTAACGACTTTGGCTCTGTTAACACAGCTATTCCGATGCTTCCACTTGTGTCGTAGCCTCAGTGTGTTTCAAATTTTCAAGAGAAGAAATCCGTCGGTCTAATGATTCGTGGACACCTTTCATCTATAAATACAAAGAAGGAAGTTACTATCTGAAGCTGCAATGCCAGTGGATAAAAGATTCAAACAAGTATGATGCTAAATCAAAACATACCCAATACCTTCATCGCAGCAATAAAAGTGAGGGTGAAAATGGATCAAGTTAATTCAATATACCCCATCAATATCCAAGAATTAGTAACGGATAGACATAAATAAGGGTATTTGGACCGAATACTACTACAAGCCAAATTCACATCAAATGCAGAAGAGGTAAAAAATTAAGCTCCCCACCATCCTGAATATCCACCCTTTAAGCTCCACTAGACATTATTGTGCCACCATCCTGAATATCAACCCTTTAAGCTCCACTAGACATTATTGTGAGGAGTATTTACAATAGAGAATCATACACTCCTCTCTCCCAAGAGAAGCTCAAATTACACAACTCTACTCAATATTTCTGAGATTTATGGGTTCTCTTCACTGAGAGCTTCTTCAATTGCCAAGATTCAATCAACTTACCTTTTGATCTCAATGCACTCTTTATTAAAACCCCGCCTATATGTGTAAGGATAAACGGCATTATATGAAAGGAACTGTTCGTATTTCTGCCATTGTAATGTGAGCTAGTGCAAATGCAAGTTAATAATCTGCATCGGCTACTAGCTCTGAAGAATGAATGTTCCCTAAGAAATGATAAGAAAAAGTATGACAACAGAACTAATTTCAAGAATATATGTTCAGATAGGACTTACGACAGATGATAGTTCAATATGGAGGCAGCTAAGTAGTTTTGCTTGATGATATGAAACGAAAATCTCAAATATTTGGGACCAAAGCTTGTTTTGCTTTCAGAATTATAAACCAACTGCATCCTTATATTAGGCAATGGAAAAGGAGACAATTTGAGCCATTGGGAAGAACACTCCACAATAACAAAATGCATGGTTTTCAAGATCTCAATCTTTGATCCCTGATCTTACACATAAAAATGGATCCCAGTCTTAAACAAAAAATGGAATCAACTTAGTTAAATGTGAGAAGAACCCATAAACCACACAAATTGAAGATATTACAAAAATACAATAAACAAAAATCCACAATCTTTAGTGTCCACCAGAATAGTTCAAACAATTATGACAAAAACAAGTAACAACATGTAGAGAAGGTAGTCAAACTTTATGGTGTCGTCAATCAAACAGGAAAAAATTTCCATGCAGCATGTCAATTCGAGGTTCTCAATCTATAATATCAACATGTACAGGCCTAGCAATTATCGGAAAATCAAGTATGAGACGTAAAATATTTTTTTAACAAAAAAAGGTATTCGGGCTTATGGCATCATCGATCAAATGACAACAATTCTACCAACAAATGGTTGTCAATTTGAAGAAATAAAAAGCCAGCCTTCCATTTACTAGGGCTGGAAGATTATTAAGATGGGTCTAAAACGGCGGGCATTCTACCAACAAATGGTTGTCAGCTATCACATTTGTGCAGCCATAGCCACCACATAAATATCCCAAGCCAATCGCAATAGATTAACAGATATCACTATCTCAACAGCTTGATTCCTCGCATACAAATCAAAGCTATACAATCAAATCTAATCAACGCCGGCAATAAGAAATGGACATTGCGAATGACATCATACATCTTAAATGCAACATAAACAACGTATTATTACAAAGAGACGTGCAACACCAAAGGAATACAAGGGGATACCCTAATGCAAAGGACAAATAATTGACGAGGATTTTGAGGAAGGGGGAAGAGAAGGAGGTGAAGGCACCTGTTGGGTAAAGGATTCCTGCGCAATCTTGTAATCCCGGTGAAGGATGTAGAGACCGGCAAATGACGCCGATGCTGCGCCAGTGAAGAAGGACGCCAATCTCACCCTCAGAACATACCCCATTGCTCGCCCCGTCCTTCCTCTATCTCGTTTTCCTGTTTCTATTTCGCAAAGCGATTCCGTACAGGATCAAACGACGCCGTCTTTGTATGCCCAAAAAAACCACGCGTGTCGACATGCGCAGGAGAATGCAGCGAGTTAATTGGCATGTCCGATTCAGGCATGCTACAAAAACTCTGGTTTTGCAAATTCCAAAATTTTAAGTTGCTCATCTGCCTAATTTCATGAAATTAATAATTTTAATTACAAAATTGATAGTTGATTAACAATAAAATTTAACACTCATAATTTATTTAATTCACTAAATTTTTTATTATACTATTATGAATTGATAATTAAAATTGTACAATTTATTATAAATTTTATCATATATATACATTGAGAGGAGCATTCATACACTATTTTAACTTCAGAACATAAATGATTTAAATTAACTCACAAATTGCTTATTTATATGAGATAGTGCAAATTAATTTTGTTTTGATGAAGCATGTACAGTTTGCAAGGTTCACTAGAACAAACTTAGAGCCCAAAATGAGCTTTATTGGACTTAGGGTGTGTTTGGAATTAACTTTTGAAAATAGCTTATGAAAAAAATGTGAAAAAAGTGATTTTTGATAATAGATTCTGGCAGAATAGATTATGAGAAAAAAATGATTTTGATAAAATGAGAGTGTTTGGATATTATGATCAGAATAGCTTTTTTTCATGGTCAAATTACTGAAAAAGACATTAACTTTTGTGATAATTACATAGAAATGATAAGATTATGTATTATGTATTATATAGTAGTAAATTTCATAATAAATACAAAAAATGACATAAATTTATCTGAAAAATGTATTATATATATATATATATATATATATATATATATATATATATATAATAAATTATAAAAATTAATTTATAATAATTAGATATAAAATATTAGATTATATTTTAGGTATTATTTAACATAAAATTGAATAATAAATACCAAAAACTCTATAAATTTGTTCGAAAAAATTATAAATTGCGACAAAAAAAAAAGAATTGTACATACATATATAGAAATATATATATTAATAAATTGTACATTGAAAGTTTATAATAATTACATGTGAATGATAAGATTATATTTTGGACAAACAAAAAAAAGATGACAGTCATTTTTTTAAAACTATACAGTTTTGGTGTAGTTTTAAGGAGTTGAACTTTTTTTTTTGTCTAAAAAAATTGATATCTAGTATTTTGAAATATTTTCTTGGACGTATGTAGTATCAAAAAATATTTTTTAAGTAACATGTAGTATTCTAAAATAATTTTTAGTTTTTTTAACTCTTTAAAATATTTTTTCAGTTGTACCCAATATGTTTGCAGACTGATTGCAATTTTATCTTTAATTTACTTTTTTTAGCTTAAAAAATTACTTTAAAATATTATGTGCTCCTGGAAAAATATTTTAGAGTGGATGACACTGGGTAGAACTGAAAAAATACTTTAAAGTAATTTTTAGAGCTGAAAAAATAAATTAAGGGTAAAATTGCAATCAGTCTGCAAACACACTGGGTACACTGAAAAAATATTTTAAAGGATTAAAAGAACTAAAAATTATTTTAGGATAATACATACTACTTAAAAAATATTTTTGGACATTTTTTAAAACAAAAAAACATGATTTTTGACAAAAAGCAAAAAAAAAAGAAGTTTTTCCCAAAACCATGGTTTTGGACATCAAAACTATAGTTTTGGGATAAAACCATGGTTTCAAAAAAAAAAGAGTATTTAGCTAATTTTTCTCAAAACCATAATTTTAGTGCCAAACCATGGTTTTGAGAATTTTACAAACACACTATTAATCCCTTTTTGTTATGAGAAAAAACCCTTCTATAATGCGCAGTGATGCGTTGACTGCTACGACATACGACGATATGCGTGTGACTGACTGAATATTTTCCCCCTTTTTTATATTATTGGAAATATTTTTATATTTCGGTTAACTCGTCTACCACATTTTCTGGTCACACGCAATGCGTATTCGGTGGATACTTTAAGCCGATTGCATCTCCTTAAAATATATTTATCTGTATGCTTGTTAATGCCAACCAAAATTATTGACACTATAATATCTTGAAAAATAACCAAATATCAATTTGAAAATACAGCATTCAAAAAATTTACCTGAATTTTGTGAATTTAAATTAGATTAATATGATTTATGTCTATATTAACTTTTGTAAAAAGCAGGGTTATTAAACCCGGACTGGACCAGCCGGTCCGACCCGAAAACCGGCGACCCGGGCAGGAAACCGATCCCCCCTTTTTTTAAAAAAATCAATTTTTTTTATAATTTCATATTAATAAACCTAAAATCTTCATTTTCTCACATGTTTGGTCCCGAGTTAGCTCCGGTTTAACTCCGGTCTGACCCACTGACCCTTAACCCAGTACCCCGACCGGTTCACTGACCGGTTCCGGTTTAATAACCTTGATAAAAAGTCAAATTGACAAACTAAAAAGTGTTTAGATGAGTAATGGAAAAACAAGTTTAGATATAAAATGACTAAAAAAGATATGATTGTTTTTATTCCAACTAACATTATCTATATAATTTGATAAATTTAAGAAAAATAATAAATAAAAATAAAAATAAGTTATATATTATTAGAAAAAAAAATCTATAATTATTAAAAACCATTTAATTAAATGCATTGAATAAATAAAAATATAAGTGTAGGAAACATAACATTAAATAAATAACATTAAACATTCAAAAAATTGTAATCAATGATAAAAGATTATATTCACGTATTTGAAGAAATGTAAAAGAAGGATAAAGGATAAGGACAAACAAAATTTCTAATGTAAGGAGGCAAGTAAGCATAAAAAGTATGGATGAATTAGTAGAAACGTGAAGCTATTAACCCAAAAAAGTGGCTTCTCATTAATCTAGCTTTTGATGGCTTTTTCCATTCAAGTGCTTGTTTAAAAAAGCCAACCCAAACATAAACAAAATAACCATATCTTGCTTCTGCCCATAAAAGCCACTTTGGGATGGCCTTGAGAAATTTGATTTATGATATAGGCCCTTTTTGAATTTTTGGAAATACCAGTATAATTACTATGTATGGAGAAAAAGGAGGTTGCAAACCGAAGACATTACTATGTTTTGACTTTTGATCCTTTTAAGCAGTCACAAACCAAATGGCCACGAACTATCAGATGCAAATGCACAGAAAGGGATTGCAAATGAGGCCCGCATATTGATGAAAGTTTAACCATTCGAAACAGCAGGGGGTGATAAATTAACCCAAAAAATGGAGCAAAGCAATGACAATTTAAATCATAATTGCTCAGGACGCAGAAGATTGCATGCCAATTCTTCAGAAACAATCTCCCACGAACCCCACAATCATCATCACTCCCATATGCAACCCCCTTTGTATATTAAAAGCATCACTTGCCACTGTTTCCTGTCAACATAAAAATAATCAGAATTATGAATTGAAGAGGAAAAAGATGACTTGACAATTTTAAGAATACCAGGACACTGAATTTGCAAGCACCATTTTCAAGCAAAATAAACTTACAATTTAGCATTCAAGCAAGGCAACCCGCTATCTTTGGGAAGCGTGCCCAGCAACGGACCTAAAAGAAAAAAAATAGTGAGCGAGCTTCCCATTTGGAAGTACAGATATCATGTAGAAGTATTATAATGTTGGACAATAAGGCACAAAAGAATAATGACAGATATCATCACAGAGACTGTAGAAGTATTACCTGGTCTTCTGTTTCCCGGAATAGGTTGAGGTTGTCCTCCCATTTGTAGGGCCTGAATTTCGGGCACTGCTCACACTTGATCTGTTAAGGCTTCCCTTATTGCCCCCAGTTGAAAGTACAGAAGACTGGACAGGCCGATTTTCAGGGCCGTCCATGTTCTGAGAATCCTTCGATTTACTCAAAACTTTTGCATTTGCAAGCTCACCAGTAACACTGAAGCTTACACCATTTGTTTGCCGATGCTTTAGGGCTTCATCAGTCACATTTGGAGGAATTACAGCAAAATCTTTCACAGACTTGTCATTTTTAACATTGTTGGCATCAATTGAATGAACTTTCTTCAGGCGATGAGACTGAGCCATTGGTGTAACTGCTACAGTAGGCAAATATGAAGAAGAAGATGATGACGACGATGCAGCTGCAGCAGCAACTTTGGCAGCAGCTGCAGTTGCCACTACCATTTTCTGTGCTCCTTCACGCAGCTGAATATAGTCACCCTCAATCACAAATAACTGGGAAGAAAAACAAAAATACAATAGGCGGAGAAAAACAAAAATACAATCAGTTTATAAAGCAGTTATATTAATTGAAGGCAGATGCTTCTATACATACAAACTCTAACTTGACACTGACCTCAGGATGGCTGGCCACAAAATCATCAAGCTTTCCATACTTTTTCTTGTAATCATGCCAGTATAGAGGTGCAAGCATCTTGCCCAATCTGTTAGGAAGCTGTGTTTCAAAGGACATACCAACTATATCAGCTTCAAAATCCAAAACAGCCATACCATAAAGGAGCCTAAGAATATTGTTAGGGCTTACTAACCGTTGAACTAATTCGAATTCGTCCATCAGCAGGAATAGTGCGCACAATACAAGCTAATAATGTCCTTTCATCAAGAAGAGTGACCTCAGAAGTCCTTATAATTTCTGTCAAATTTGCCTGCCCAGTTGGGACATATGCTTCAGGCAAGACTGAATCAGCAGAAACATTTGTTGCCCTTTCACCGTGTTTAACTAATTGGATTATGTGGGATGATGCAGTTGCGGCAGAATTTGTTTGCTCTACCACTAAAATTTGGTCCCCTTGTCCGCAATTTGTGGAAGCCACAGCATTCTGGTCCTGCACATAGAAAATGGTTGGTTTCAACATTCTAAATTGTAATAGTACACAGGTTGAAGCTGAATGCAGCATTGTTTTTGTTAGTCGCTTCTACCTAAATGTCAGTATATGATAAAAAAATATTTTAAGCACCTGGTAAGTTTTAAAGCTCCCAAATATATGCTGGAAAACCATTTTAAAAGATGCGTTTAGGATCTCTGTAATTTTATTTTGCATGCATCATACAACAATGACACCTAGATGATTCCTCAAAATTGCAAAAACATGATGTTAGAATATTTACTTTTCCGTATTTAAAAAAAAAAAGTTTCTATACAAAGCTTCTGAAAAGGACAAGAAATATAAGAAAGTTTATCAAAATAAGTAGCTGACTAATCCAAATAAGTAGTTTCATACGGGACGAAGGAATAAACCTTGATTTCACTGTTCTGTTCAAAAGAATTCAATCTTAGGGCACTGTGGAAATGAGAAGAAATCTGTTGTAGGCTCTGATCTGGTTGGGAAGCTATAGGTTGATCTTTGTCAGCTGACTGAAAAACCAAGGAAAAATCAAGCAATCTTCAGCATCACACACATTAATCAAGGGCAGTAAAATATTCAATAAGAATCCATATAAAGTTTCAAAACCTGTGTCTCCCCAGTAGATGATGTAATCATAGTTTGTGGTTCCTCTCCTTGGCGGATATGAACATCCAAATAGTTTCCAAGAACTTGTCCGTTGATAGAGTTCTCATAATTATACTTTGCATCCAAACTCAAGGAATTTTGATCAGCTTGAGATGAGGAAGAATCATCCTGTATGGATACTTGTGAACCCTCTGATGCATCCTGAAGAAACAAGCAGTGTTCTAACACCAAATAATGTATCACCAATACATGGTAAATATTTAATTATTTCAATACCTGTTGGTTCTGCCACTGTTGCATAGGTGATATTGCCTGCACTGAGTGAAAATTTCCAACCTGTGGTGCAACTGAGTGGGACACTCCTTGCTGATGCATAACAAATGGATGCAATGCAGCCACTTGACCAGGTGGGAGGTAGGAGGGCATCCCAAGAAGAGGTGATGGAGCAATAGGGACGCCGGGAACATGATCAGTCTGAAAATCACAAAAAGGGTAGTCAATTTTTCATCACGTTTACATGTTCAACCTATAGTAAAAGCTATGCTGCCGATCAGAACATATAATAGGCATACAACCAAGTCATCAAGCATAACAACCTGATCATCACATAAATTCTATAATAAACGTCTATGTGGACTTTTTTTATCACTTAGCATCACAATATTGACTCCTTAAAATAAGTTTCTCCGCATGCTGCCATTCTATTGGAGATATTGATAGCAAATACCTAAACTGCACCCAACTTTTCTACCTATCATAGAACATGCTTCCTTATCAATGACGGACATTCCATATCAGCACCTTAATAACTTCACCTATACACCATGCATCTGCAGCTCTACGTTAATACTTCCTCAATGACAAGATCTCAGGCAACCAAAACCAAGAACATTTATGCTTGACACCCATAGTCAAACACATTTAATTATGGCTTTCACAATCACATTTATAAATATTCTATTAATTTTAAGTGCTTCCTTATTGCGTTGTTACAAAATCAATCCATCGATATCAAGTAGAACCTCCATTAAATAAGAGACTCCCCCTCACCCCAAGTATTCCAGGTTGGTTGAGTAAAGCACAGTCACATCACCATCAAGTCTTAACCCCATTCAGTGCAAGGGAGGTAAATACCCTGTTCCAAAACTGGTCTTTCCAAATGAATTACTATCCCAATCAGCTATACTTTACTACAAAATTTAAAAAACAAAAAATCCAAATGCCTGTATATTGTTAATTATATTCCATAAAACTTTGGACATGGGTACAAACCTAAAGAAATTAACCATATCGCATAAGTGTAAAGGAAATGCATAGTAGAATCAGAACAATCTGTAAAGTAATTGCATCCGCAAACCATGCAGATTAATTAAATCGAATTTAACCGTGTAATGCCACTGCTAGGTATTCAATGCCTAATGACAATCTGCCACTGACGCTATATTATAGTCACTAAAAAGCTACAAAATCACTTAGAGCTTTACCCAGATCCCCCTAACAAATGGTAAGAATTATATAACTCCTTAAACATACAATATTAAAAATTCATTTTCACAGAATTTTTAAAAAAATTTTGGTGAGATGTTTAACCATCAAACTATTAATTAAAGCACCCCACCTGAATTGCTGCATTTCCATGAGATGCAAAAGGTTGAACACTATCTGAATTCTCATTTGGAAGAAGGCCGTTATTTCCATTAGAGGTGTTGCCTCCATTTACATCGAAGTGCGTTCCATTGTCTTGTCCAAACTGAGATGAATTCTTATGATTGTATGTTCCACTCCTCTCTCTTGCCTCGGTCAGCTCAAGTTGAAGTTGCTGTATGGCATGCAAATGAAGTCTCTCCATCTCCGCAAACTAACATCACCAACCCATCCAAAAAAAATAAGGAAAATGAAGTGAAACCCACTGTTAATAAAGCATAGAACAATACTACAATAACAATACTAAGAACGGCCCACAAAAGGTTTACAAAGGTTGAATTAAAAATCATGATCTTATAACACCAAAAATTTAAATTAGGGTGAGGATAATATAGATCAAGCAATGAATCTTCAAAACTGAAGCACAAAGCTGAAAAATAGATATGCACACATAAAAATATAGCTGCTACACAAACATGTGCAGAACAATATACATTTCTGTTTAAAGGACAAACAAAAGTTGAATTCCTGCATTAGAGAAATGATGGCAAATCAACCTGTCTTTGATAACCCATCCAGAGTTGGTTATATTGCTCAGTCCGTTCTCGCAATTCAGCCTGTAATGTCTGGTTTGTTGTTGCTTGATAAGCATCCACCTCACGAACACGAGCAATCCAAGCGTGAGCCTCTCTCAATTGCTCATCTTTGTACATAATGGTCTCCTGAGCAACCCTGTGCTGAAAGATAAGACCATTATCAGCCCATGTAAACCCTAAAAGCCATCATATTTTCAAATGAAATTATAAAATAAAATCAGTCACTATTGAAAGGTGTGAAGCTGACTACCAAAAGGGAAATACTTTACAGTATTCAAACTTGGGAGAATACCAACGCGTCAAAGAAAGATTAACATGCAAAATTCAAGTATGCATACTTGTTCCTGCAATTCCATCAGCTGCCTTTCTTTTTCTTGAATATGTTCCTGAAGCTCATGTATTTGTTGTAAATGCTGCGCTCGTTCAGCTTCTGAGTGATCACGCTCCATTCTGCAAAAGTGTTTACTCATAGAATCATGTTGAAAACAAAAAGAGTGCCCTATCGACATCTCATTGATACAATTTGAGGGAGAGAAAAATATCTGGGCAACAATGTAATACAGTGGAGATGAGTGTTTAACTTCAGAGATTAAGTAAATTCATTTACATATGTGATACGCCCTCATCATACTTGCCTATATTACAAATGCTTATGCAGTATGTGTGTAATAAAGAAAAACCTGAAAGTTGCAAGTTCTTTGTTTTGCTCCCGGAGAAGGTCCTGTTTTGCCCAGGCCTGAAAGAATAATAAATTAGAATATCAAATAAATGAACTATTAGGGTTAACATTAGCATTTCAAATACATTTTTCAATAATAAAGAGCCATTGAACAAACCGCTTCATTGTCTAATTTAATAGCATGCAGTTCTCTGTCTTTCTCTTCCATTTTCCTTTCCAGCTCATGCACTGCATGATCCCTTTCACGGAGTTGCTCCTGCAAAGCCAAATTTTCAAGCTAGGAATATAACAACAAATAGCATCATAAAAAGTTTAAAACAGGTAGCCTAAGAGAAATAGATTATCAACACAAAATTCTTTCTTTTCTTCACAATCGCAAAAGCAAATATCTACTTATGCAGTATCAATAACCGATCAACAGAAATAACAACTTGATACTACCAAAAAGCGTACAAATAGACAATTTAAAAAATACTCTAATCATAGAACAAGGAGAATAATAGATTTTTTGTCATAAATTAAATAGAGTGAACCAAACTTTGGAGCAGATATCAATATTTAATTTACACCTGAAACTTGCTGGCAGCATTAGAATGTTCCTTGAGTTGAGCATCAAAGCTATTTTGTATTTCAATTATCTCAGTTCTTGCAATCATTTGAGCTCTCAGCTCAATCTCAATGTGCTCTAGCTCCTCTCTTTGTCTAGCAACATCCTGGATCCTTTGCTGCAATATATCATTGTCCAACGTCCCATCCACTGTCACCGAACAGAAATCAACATCAAGAGGCTCTCTTCCTTGCTGCACCTTGAAAAAGAAAAAATCATCTTCAGCTCCTAAATCCCTAAAACTGAAAAGAAGCTTCTGTAATCATCAACATCAACCTTACCTCGTATATGGTTCTTTCATCTGATTGCCCTAATTTTGTCTGTTCTAACTCCTGCAAAATAGTAGATGTTCATTCAACAACAAAATTGCTCCCTCCGCCAAAACTGGAATGCTAGCACTCCTTAAAATAATGAGTGAACAATGCAGCTTTGACATTGGACTAAAAAGCCTCAAACAAACTGCTTTCACTGCTCTCATTCGTAAAAGACAATAGCTCAATTCCTAATATATGCACAATTGATAGGTGGGGGTAGCCAGCAGTAACAGCAAATGAGACTCTAAAACTTGAGCGGTTGAGACGTACGGACAAGATAAGGTTTCACCGAGCCAAATATCGAAACTACAGAGAACCATGCACTGTCCAAAAGATAGAACGTTTAAGAAATAAAATCTAAAAACTGAATCACATTACGCATTTCATTTCAGTCCTGATATGCGAAAAGAAAATACAATTAAATCTTAAGTAGACTTGAATCATCTAAGACGAGATACTTGCTTCACAGAGAGAAGCGCGAGGGCTACATAAGAACCACATTGTGCACCTAAACACTGCTCATGATACCTATTAGCCTCGGGCTTTGCCCCTAGAAAACCAAAATACCACCTAAACTTCTAAAAAGAGATAATAACGGAAACACAGATTGCCGCGAGCTGACGATACTAAACCCAAACCCCAATTTAGACAATGAGAAATACGTTAAACTTCAGAGAAATGCATTGAGAGGGGGATCGAATGATTTCGTTTTCTCCATCTCTAACAATGGGTAAGCTCCAGATTCCACAAATTTGGGTTTTTTTCCATCATTTCCCACATTCCACAACCACCAAATAAGACTACCCGCCAAATCAGTACCTTGTCGTCTGGGTTTCGAGCTAAATGATGCTCCGCAACAGCTCGCCACTCCTGCCGGGATGACGGCATCTGGAGAGAAGAACCACGAGTGGTGGTGGCAGTGGAAACACTGGCCGTGCCCTCCATGGAGTGAAAAATCGAAGACACTGATCCGCGTCTTCACTCAATCCGTATCGCTCAAAAATAAAATCCCTAAACTTTCAAGGGAAATACATTAGCAAAACCCTAAAATTTGGGAACTTTCGAAAGTAGGGCACTGGCAACGCAGAATGGAGTGGGGAAGGTGGTAAGAAAAAAGGCGGGGGGCTTCAGAGGATAAAAGGGTTTTGGAGGGATTGATGTGTAATTAATTCTCTTGTCGGAGGATGATGTTAGGCATTTTTCTTTTTCCCGTACTTTTCGACTTGTATATTTAGATTATGGAACCATAATTTATTAATTTTGAGGTATGGATGTTCAAATTAATAGACAATCAATTAACTCTAGCTTGAGATAGTAAAATCACCTCCATAAAGAAAATAATACAAGTTTAAGTCATGGGAAACACCTTATCAAGAGATTAAAACCTTTGATCAAATATAAAATTAACCAAAAAAATGGGAGATTTTTTTTGTGAACAATAAGGCAAAGCCCAGAAAACATTTATATTTTTTCAATATCAAACATTAAAAATTTACATGTTTCTTTCATTTTTTTAAATATGCATGGACTTAATTTAATCAAGATATATGTTTGTTTAAAATAGTTATTAGAGTTTTTAAAAGTAACTTTTAAATCGTGATTTATAACATACGAGATAAGTATGTAAGAGGAGTATTGTCTCAACTTACGCGTATAAACACTTTTAGATCCTGATCATACCAAACATGCTTTATCTAATACTGACGGTTGAAATCCTATTTTCACCATCATCCTCATCATCTCACAATAGCATTATTTTAACTTAATAAAAAATGAAGCATTGGGCTTTGATTTTGCAATAAGAGAAAATAATGAAGTAAGAAAAAGGCTAAACGATGATAAGTCATGGTGGTATCATCTCACTAAACACCGATCACATCTCATTTCTGTACCAATGACTGGGGACAGAAATTCTGGAAGATATCATCTTCCAATCTAAACTCGTCAATAACTGTCTAAACTCTAAACATAACAGCATTTACCAAGAAAAGCAATCCAGACAAAGGGTGAAACTGAAAGCCAGAGAAAAGAATGTGCTTGTTTGTTATCACTTTTATCAATTGGGTTTATTATATAAACCCGATTCACGTAAATCGAGATAAATCTCCTTCACATATTTATCTCGTAGACCGTGAAAGCACCTCGTAGACCGTAAAAGTTACTTCGTATTCCGTGAATTACAATTTATAAGCATTTATAAAATTTTCAACCGCTATTTCAAACAAGCTCTAGGCCGCATAGAAGCTCTCTTGAGTTTCAATGGATTTGGAAGTCGTCGGAGAAGGCGGTGATCCATCTCCTACGGACGATGATCGGTCCGACAAGGGAATTGGGTGGAGACACTGAAGCTATGGAAACGGAAGAGTGAGGGGGCAAAGCTCTGCTTCGTTCAAGGACATGCAGGCTTCTGGGAAAGACTAACGTCAAGGGTTATTCTAATGGAGAATCTTCATATCATGTTGGAGACTTATTCTACAGGACCATTTCAATGCTGACTTTTTCCTTTTTCAAAACTCTCCCAGATGCGCGTTCTTTCGCTGGCTAGCTGACCACATACTGAGAAAGCTTTTGACTTTCATAACAGACTGAACAACAACAACATTACTTGATATATTTCATAATTTCTGAATCCTTTTTGCATATACGCTGGTTCTTTTTGTGGCCAAACCAGCATTGGTTTGTAAAGTTCACTTTGAGAAATATCATTTCCTTATTAATCACACAAAGAAAAAAGGTGATGGTTGATATAAAGCGTTAGAAGATCGAAAGGCACAGAAGCAGAGGGAGAGTGAGGAAGGAGGAGGAGAATTTGTGAAGGGGGAGTAGTGGTCCAAGTGCTTAAGGTTTACTGCTCTGTATAATGGTGTTGTCAAGCCTATGAACAATAAGATAACAATGTTATGTCATATTGTTACGGGAGTATGATACAAATAAGACAATAAATCACCGTTCAAGCTTCAAAGGGATCGATGAACTCGATGTCCTATTCTTTGTTTGACCGTTAAAAATTTTAAGGCATATCACATATTGTTATTTTTTTTTTTTTATCAAAAAGGGGCAGGATGAGATAAGAAAAATGACAAACAGAATAGAGATGTGTGTGGGGGTTGGTGTTTTGGGGTTAAAAGACGCGTCTATATTATTTATAAAGTGAGAATGGGGATTAAAACGATGTTGGGGGCAAAATACATGCAAACAATTTAAAAGATATAATTTTTGTATTGGTTTTATTATAGTAATATATATTCGCATCCCGTGTATAATTAAATTATGGGGACCAATGAGAGCACAGCTAGCTCATGATGCCGACAATCAAGACTTACTTCCTCTTATGTCATCTCTAAACATTTTTGTTTATAACCTTTTGGACCAAGTCGCGTCTAAAAACATTGTTCCTCTGCTTTCGAAGACTGTGGCTGCCCCTTATTCCTTGTGTCGCCCATGTCCCCACATCACACATTCAACAGCTAGCTATCTTCCGGTTATGTCATTACTACATAACAAAAAGGTACAAAGATGGAGCATATTCACAGATTCATAGGGAGCAGTAAGCTAATTCCAAAGAGCGAGAAAAGAAGAAAAACATGTGTCCCAAAGAAAAGTAGTGCAAAAGGTACGTAGTTGTGTAGTTGATATGCAAGGAGGAGGCTGCATCCAAGAAATTGGGAGAGAACGACTTTTTAATATTCACAGTTAGCTACGTTCGTTCCCTGACTTTGAAAAACACAAACATTTCAACTCTGTCTTCTCCACCACCCTCCTCTCTATTTCTCCGGCCAGTCGCTCTCTCTCTCTCTCTCTCTCTCTCTCTCTGCCTCACATTCCACCACCGATGGGTCATTGTTGCAGCAAAAACCTTTCTGCCGTTGACAATGAAACCTCCAACACAGACTCTCACCACAAACCTCCTCATTCCGCTGCATCGCCCCACTCTTCTGTCCATTCGGTCTCCAGAGCCACCGATGCTACCCCTGCCCGCCAGAGTTATGCCAATTCCTACTCCACCAGTCCCTTTAACAGCCCCCTCCCGCCGTCTCCGGGGGGGACTCCCGGCAGGAAATTTCGATGGCCTCTGCCGCCGCCGTCGCCCGTGAAGCCGATCATGGCGGCAATACTGAAGCGGCAGGGGAAAGCTCAGCCTAAGGAGGGGTCCATACCGGAGGAGCAAGGAGAAAGCACACCTGGCGAGAGGCCGTTGGATAAGAGCTTTGGGTTTGCCAAGAATATTGGCTCCAAATATGAGCTGGGGAAACAAGTAGGACGAGGACACTTTGGTCATACTCACTTGGCCAAGGCAAAAAAGGGAGTGCTTAAGGGGCAGTCTGCAGCTGTGAAAATAATTTCCAAAGCAAAGGTGAGATTGTGTTGGATCATCATAAACCTGCATAAGCTATATATGAAGATCAAGCCAAACATTTTTAGCAATAGCTGGTATTTTAGTTGACTCCTAATCAATTTTCCGCGTGATTGTTTTTGCACTATTTTCATGTTTGACTGGCCAACCTTAGTAGTGAACGTATCTTTTGCTTACTTTGCTAAATATGGAAATTCATGGTGATTCGTTCCTAAAAATAAAGAAAAACACATCTTGAAAAAATCACGTCCCACTTTTGTCCTAGGGTCATCCTTAGTCACTAAGGTATAATAGATGTGCTCCGTGGTCGTCCCATGTATATAGACGGCATCCAAGGTTATTTTCAGGTATAAAGCGTAAAATTTCTGGTTGTTTGGCCAATTTATGTTAATACCATTTTCCAAGCTAATAATGGTGTGAGAACAGAGAATGGAGAGATCATGCATCTCCAACCTAACTATCTTTGCTTGTTGAAGTTATCTGTAATTATTGACTGTCGGATTCCCAAATGGCAGATGACAACGGCCATAGCAATTGAAGATGTAAGGAGGGAGGTGAAAATGTTGAAAGCTTTATCTAGTCATAAAAATATAGTCAAGTTTCACGACGCATTTGAGGATGCCAACAACGTCTACATAGTGATGGAGTATGTGCAAATACAAAATCTCTGGAAAGTTGCTTTTAATGCTGATAAGATTTTAGTCACATATTTATTTTCTTGCCGGTTTAACGTATCCTTGTTCTCACCAGACTGTGTGATGGAGGAGAACTACTTGATAGAATTCTCTCGAGGTAAAATTGAAGGATATGCTTCATTTGCATTAGCTGCACCTTTCTTTCCCATTGATAATTTCCTAGCAAGAGTTTGCTTTTAAATATATATCATGGACTCATTTGATTTTGATGTGTTCTTCAAGAGGGGGAAGATACACAGAAGAAGATGCAAAAGTTATTATTGTACAAGCTCTAAACGTAATGGCCTATTGTCATCTTCAAGGAGTTGTTCATCGTGATCTAAAACCAGAGGTATGATGTTTTGAACAAAATGGAATCAGTCAGTCAAGCCTTTAGATGGATAAACAACATTTTCCTTCTTGTACAATTGTCTATTGGCTATCAAATATCTATGCTATAAGTTGTCACCCCACACACTTTTCCTGTTCTGCAGAATTTTCTCTTTGTCTCAAAAGATGATGATGCTCTGATGAAGGTTATTGACTTTGGTCTATCTGATTTCGTGAGACCAGGTAACAATTAATCGACCTATTATGATGCCACGGAAACACTATAACATTGCATATGCAAGTTGTGTATAGTAATCAAATTCCTCATGGTGGTTGAAGAATAGCATGATAGTAAATAATCTTCAAGCTTGATTGCTTTGTTAGTATTTATTTTTGAAGAGGCAACTCATTTCTTGTCTAAAGTTGTGTTATTGATTATATAAGTTTGCATTTAGAACCCTTTTAATGAGATGCATCTAAGAGCGTGGTGCTTATTAGTTCTTGTTTTAGTATTGTCTCCATTTTTCAAAATGTTTACAGTCTACTTGTCATAATGAACTATCCAGATCAACGGCTGAGTGATGTTGTTGGGAGTGCCTACTATGTTGCACCTGAGGTGCTCCATAGATCTTACAGTGTGGAGGCAGATTTATGGAGCATTGGGGTTATAACATACATATTATTATGTGGAAGCAGACCATTCTGGTCACGCTCTGAATCAGGAATCTTTCGATCTGTGCTAAAAGCTACTCCTAACTTCAATGATTCGCCTTGGCCGTCTGTATCACCAGAGGCTAAAGACTTTGTGAAGAGACTTTTGAACAAGGATCTCAGGAAAAGGATGACTGCTGCCCAAGCATTGAGTATGTTCCATGAGAATGTCCTGCTTGCTCGGGCCTTGCTTAAATTTAAGAAATTATTTGTTCAAATTGAGAATCTCTCCCACCCTCCCCCCAAAAAAAACCTGTTGTATGATTTTTTATGATCAAGAGTCACCTCCCTATTTGCAGCTCACTCGTGGTTGAGAAATGAAAACCAAGCCATTCCATTAGACATTTTAATCTACAAGCAAGTCAAGTCATATTTGCATGCCACGCCTTTGAGACGTGCAGCACTCAAGGTACTGCCTTTCAATGCTAATGCATTTTACATTCTTCCATTTCCACAAGCCGCAAAATTATAGGAAATGGGGGAAAGATTAAATAACAAAAGTGATGGTTTTCCCCCTCGGTACATTGATCCAGGCCCTCTCTAAGGCATTGACAGAAGATGAGCTTATCTACCTTAGAGCACAGTTTAGCCTCTTGGAACCAAAAAATGGCTGCATTTCCCTTGACAATTTTAGAGCGGTTAGTGCATGCTCATTGCAGTTTTATTCGTTTCCACTGTGTTTCATTATGTTCAATTCGATATTGTTTTTTTGTTAACCTAATAGTGTAAATATTTTATTCTCATCCGCAAGCTTCGTTTAACTAATCTGGTTTAATTAGCCCAGTTGTTTCATGCTGTCTGGACTTTATAGATGATGAGTTTTCTGTACCGTTCCTACAAATTATCATTTGAAATCAAAGAAAATTGCAGGCTCTAATGAAAAATGCAACTGATATTATGAAGGAAGCCAAGGTCCCCGACATTTTAAACTTGGTGCGACATCTTTGCTCTGTAATTTAGACACAATCATTATTTCTAATGAAACAAAGATGCACTCCACTTTCATCATAGCATAATGTAATAGTAGAATACAGTACTGAACTGTGTACCTTTTGAATTAAGATGGATTCACTTGCCTCCATAAAAATGGACTTCGAAGAGTTTTGTGCTGCTGCAATCAGTGTGTACCAGCTTGAGGTTCATGAAGAGTGGGACAAAATCTCAAAAACAGCATTTGAGTGTTTCGAACAAGCAGGAAACATAGTCATTTCAGCTGAGGAGTTGAAAAAGGTTTAATTTGCACATCCACTTGAAAGAGACAGATCACCTATGGATAGTTTTGTTTTGTTATCAAGTTTTGAACCTGTTGACCTTTTGAATAATGTTTCAGGAGATGAATCTGGGTGCTTCATCTTACTCTTTACCGGCCAATTGGATCCGAGAATCCGATGGGAAACTCAGCTTTGTTGGATATACAAAGTTTTTGCACGGCATCACTATTCGCAGTTCAAACACAAGACAAGGACAGAATGGTTCGTGATTTCAAAATGTATAAACATTTCTTTGGGGCCAAGTAGCTTTGTTCTGTACTCCATAGCGTGTGATTTGCGGGGCCAAGTAAGATTGTCCTCGAATTTTACGTATGAGAGCACATGCAGTTCTTACGCACATGTTTGTCAAAATTTGTGTAATGATTTAAAAACGCGTCTACACTGGTCAAAACCAGCCTAGCTTACGGTTCAAATAGCTTCGCCTTACGAAAGAAGTGAGGTTGAGGAAGAGAAATACCCTGTTGTAAAATTAGTCCAAGGAGAAGAAACTTGCTCGAGTGTATGCAAATGCAATGTAATTACCCGAATAAATGGCCACGATTCTACCTATGAAGTCAAAGAAACCAACATCATAGCGTATGGTTGGAAAATTTTTTGAAGAGTTTATAAGTGCTCATGTATGTAAGTCAAGAGGATGTTTGAAATAGCGGTTGAAACTTTCAATCGTATTTTTCAATCATGATTTACAGTATACGAGGTAGCTTTTACGGTCTACGAAATAGCTTATATGGTCTACGAGGTAAATATGTGGAGAAGTTTTATCTCAATTTACGTGAATCGGGCTTATACATAAACATAAGCCCAACCAAATATCCTCTTGAGATAATATTCCTCTTGCATACTTACCTCGAATACTGTAAATAAAACTACTTTTAAATAGTGCTTAATCCTTTCACAATCCGTTTCATTCATTCTAAATCAAGGGGACCAAAAATTGAAAAAATGGTACCGATGGATGGATGACCCGAACTCTGAAATATGAAAATAAAAAAAAGTGAACAAGGGAGTTTTAACTAGGGAGTGTTTGGATGAGCTTTTTGAGCTCTTTAAGCTCAATTCAAAAGTCATAAGCTCTTTAAGTCTATTTGGAGTGTTTGGGGGAGGCTTTTAATAAAAGAGCTTATGATTCAATAAGCTCCTTTTAAAATAAGCTAAGAGGTGGAGCTTTTATTTTTTAGGGAAAGAGCTTATGATTCAATATATGGCTTATTACTATTATTTTTTAGGGAAAATTACACTGTGGTCCCAATCAAACGAAAATACAAAGAAATGACAACCTGAGGATGCTCCATTAACAACTCCTTGGGACCATTTTTTCATTTTGCTATTTCGTGGGACCATTTCTTCGTATTATTTCTTACTTTGGACCTCATTGTAATTTTCCCTATTTTTTATTCTTCTCTCTCTCTCTCCTCCATTCGAGATCTATGTCTGCTCCTCTATCCATCCAGTCTCATCTCCGCTCTCACTACCAATCTCGGAGCTCTCACTACCAGATTCTTGTTCGTACTTGACTTCTAGAAAAAAAGAACCAGAAAAAGCTAAGCATGCAAGTTGTGAAGAAGTAGAAGGCAAACAAAGAGAATTGATAGAGTCAGACAAATGAGTAATAAAATGATTTCAGAGAAGAAGAAACGAGGAATCATCGCCAAATTTTCAAATATAATTTCTTCAATTTTCATAAATTTTACATTTTTTTCTCTTAAATATCACAAAAGTCACTTATGAAAAAACCAAACCAAACACCCTTCATTTTCATAAAAATCACTTATCCAATCGTTAATCCAAACATAAATCACTTACACAATCTGACTTTTACCCAAAACCACTTTTTAAATAAGTCACTTTTCCACCGCTCATCCAAACACACCCTTAGTTACACGCCACCTGTTCCGCGTCGCCATTTCTTACCTGTCACCGGCCTCCAATTGCGCTTTGGGATTGTCACGTCTCAAAAGTCAATGCAACAAAAGTCTTCCCAATTTTACTTGATATATAATTTACGGAGTATATTAATTTCATTATTCATCTGCTCATCAACATGAATGATATATTAATAATAACAAAATGATATGCAAGAGGGCAGAGAAAGCATGGGCGAAAGAGCTGAAGATCGATCATGCTCATAACTGTCCTATAATATTATCGTTAATGCTTGTCACCAACAAATAGAATCATGGACGTACAGAATCATTAAATTAAATTCTTTCTGTCGCTGAAAGAACCATGCCCTTCACGCTTCACCCTCTTGTCTAATCAGCTGTCTCGATCTCCACTTTGAATTTGTTCACATTACAACATGATCACTAACCAACAAAGCATATATCACCCAATAAATTAAATCTCATTTCATTAGCAGAACACCACATGATGAAATCGTAGTAACTCACTAATCGAAACAACTAGTTAACCCGGAAAAAGAAAATATTATACAAGGTGCAGTCCATTTCTTTTCGTCATTATCACGAGCAAGCTAGCTAGCAGCGAACATAACTATACGAGTGCCAGCTGCGGAACTTTCTTCTAGTAAAATCATCTTGTACGGATGATGTTTCATACAGAAATTAAAGAATCAAGTTTGAAAGCACCAAGCAGCATGATTATGGCGGTGCTGTTCCTGATGAATCAAGTCCTGAACGGTACGAAAGTCGTGGACGGGGCAGGGAATGGTGAGGAGGCCCTTCTGCTGAAACCCATATTCCTGCTCAGCTTCCTGCAACAGGTGAATAAAGAGAGGGTGATTGAAGTACATGAGAGGGATCACAAATCTCTGTTGTTGGCTTCCTTGACCCACCAGTACGGCCAAGCATCCTTTTGGAGGGGTGTGCTTCTTGTCATGGTGATGAAAATGAAGGAGGTGAGGCATGTGCACGTGAAAGCTGATGATCTTATTCATATCTCCACCCATAGGAAGGTGCTGGTTTTAAGAGAAGAAGAGGGAAGAGAAAGGCCAGGGAGCGGAGGCAGAGATGGCCAGGAAGAAGAGAGCGAGACTAGAGTCTCTGAGAGACGTGGGCACATTACTCATCATATACCGATTTCAGTAATAGTACATGGCGGGTTTTGGAGGAGGCTCAGGTTCGCTTATTTGTTATTTATATGCTCCTACCAATTCTAGGGTTTTCTTAATAGTGGAGCTTCCTCGGCGCGTTAATATATGGAACCGCAGTTTTGAATGTGTAAGCGCCTTTTCTCATACAGCTACGACACGCTTCTTCCCATTTTCAAATGCTAACTAATCATGGTGAGAACAGGCGAAGGATATATGCCAGGTGTACATTTTCTCCAAGTCTTTAATTTACGAAAAACAATAAAAATAATGTTAACCGAATTGTTATATTTTAACTTGTCCAAAGATAACATAGCAAATCAGGTTCATATAACAATTTTTCGCTTTTGTTTGGGGCTCAATTCAACTCACCTATAAATGAATAGTTTTCATGGGAGAAAATTGAATAATCAATAACGTGAGAAATATTCTTTAACATATAAGAGATAATAATTTAATTTGTATTGACTTAATTTCAATAGGTTTCATGGGAGAGAATGTAAATAACACGAGCAATTTATTAATTTTAGAAACTGCTGAGAGCCCGTTTTCAATCCCGCAGCGTAACTGCAGCCATATTTTGTTGCATAATTGTCGTCAAGTTAATGATATCTGATATTTGGACTTCCTCACAACTCAACTCCCAGACGGATGGGGTCATAGACACAATATTATTCAATAAATATGGCTACTTGTGCGTAGAGCTGGGAATCAGGGTCGACCCTTGACAGGTCAGGACCTAAAAGGCTCGGTCTTATAGGGCTCGGGGAAAGAAAAATTGCTGTTTTTTAAAGCCCAGCCCTAAAACATTAGGGCCAGAAGTTTTTTTTACAAAATTTAACTATACGTCTATATACCTCATGTAATAAAATAAATACAGTTATTAATTTATAATCAAAGATAAAAAATATTGTGTACAAGTAATTCATAGTCTCATACAAAGTATAAGAAGGCAAAAAGCTAAACACTATAAGCAACATGATTACGAAAACTATCATTTTCATCTTCTTCGCTACTGTCATCAATTTCAAGGAATTTTGATTGTACTTCACTTTCAGTAGTAGACTCTGTTTAAGGGGTAAAAATATCAAGAATTAGTAAATTACCATCATATGTAAATTTAGCAATTTTTAAGGTTCTTAGAAAGGAGTCAGCAAAGGCATAAGTAGGAAGAGTAGTAAAATTAAAACAAAAAATAAAGTTAAATGCCTTAACGAGCCAGCCCTCCAAGGCTGGCCTTTTTAAGCCCAACTTCCTTTTGAAGCTTCATTTTTCAAGCCCGGCCTGTGATTTAAAAGGGCCGGCCCGACAGGCTCAACCCGATTTCCCGACTCTACTCGTGCGTTGCATAGAGAACTTTAAATATAACATTTTGAGTTTCTGAACTTCAGCAAGCATAGAAGAATCGTTTATGGTTTTAAGGTATTGTTTTATGATGTGTGTGATATTTATTATATAATTTTGTCTTTATGAGTGGACAATTTTTTTTATTGCATGCACCATAAGAAATATTTATTTGTGATCATAATAATTCATGTAATCATTTTATAATCATATATTTTAAATGACCGTATATATGCTAAACGTCTTAAATGTATTGCTTGACAAAAAAGCAGATATCACACTATAGGAGTATAGTTTAATATAATGTGAAAACGCCAAATACAATTAAAAGTAAGTAGACTTGAAGCCTAGACTACATTCGAAAACTAAAAGCAACACATGACAACTCATTTTTTTATTTTTATGTTTTTTATTATTGCTTTGTTGACCTTGAAAATAGTTATAGACATATCAGACAATCTCAAATCTCCATTATTAGCCAATGGAGTGTTTCTCTTCTTTCTCTTTGAAGAAGTGATTGAAAATCTTGATCGTTGTTAAGTAGCTTGAAGCTTGTGTTTCTATTTTGGAAGGCTGGACAAAAAAACCCAATGAATAAATGAAATGATAAATAGATGAATATATAATCAAGTGCTCAATTATAATATGTGTCACTATCAACTAACTCCTTCACAATATGTGTCACTATTAACTAAATCATTTTCTTACCGTTAATTATAAGTATGCAAACTGTTGCAAAATATCTACCTCATCAGAAAATTGCAAAATGTCCAAATGATTGGATGGGTATTTGATATTGTTCTTCTCGACTCTAAACCTAACAATAATTTCTCTTCAAACACAAGGATCTAATTGTTTTGAAAAAGTTTCAAGTTTTACGTTCTACAATTAAAGATGAATCTTAAGAAAGCCAAGTATGGAGGAATATAGAAAAAAGAAATTTAAATTAAAAAATTAATATAGTACAAGGGACAACAAATCAAACAAACGAGAAAAGGAAAGAATTAAGGTAAGCGTAACTACTAACTTTTCATCAAAATGTGATGTGTTTTTAGTCATGGTCCACTTCTTGATAACCGAACAATGATAGCTCAAGTATTATCATTGTGGTCATCAATATCCCTAATGAGTTCATAAGACCGACTTGTCATGATTTTGGGATGAAGAATTGAGCTCACTAACAATAAAAAACGAAGAACACAAAATGAAACACATTGACAACGTTAATAAATATAAGTATTACTATAATCATGCCAACTATATTTCTTAAAAATTAAGTTTCTTATAGATTTAGTTTGAATTATGATTATGATAACTCCTTAATCATGTGATCAACTAATATTTATGGATACAAAATATTGATATTGAATTATAAAAGAGAGTGATAAATATTTATGATAAAATAATTATGATAGCTAAAAAAGGGATATTGATATTTATTGGTGTAAAAGTAAACGAAATTCACCAACGATGGTAATAAAAACAATTATTTTCTCAAAAAATGGTTGCGAACGGTTTTTAACTGCATTACTAAAGACATAAATATATGTTTTTGTGTGTATGGGCAAACAAACTAAAGTGGCATTATACAATATTATTGAACGTGATTTGTGAAATTAACGTCACAAAGTTACATGAAATGGTGAAACAACTGCTAAAATTAACAAAGAAAGCAGATAAATTTTGAAAGGACTCAAACACGTGGGGCTTAGGCTTGAAGGCATGAATGATTAGAGATTGTGGACAACTAAATGGAGGAGAATGTAAGGATGGCGTGAGCTGTGCGTTTGAGGATTGTACAGGCCTTGCCAGTCGTACTTGCAGAGATGATGGGGCATCTTATTCAAAGGTTTAATTTGGCGAGTATCGTATCTGCTTTTAAATCAAAGCGTGTTCTAATTATTGCTTTTCCACACAACAACCCCTAAAGATGACAATTACAACAAATCTAATCCCACTTGTTAGGTTAGAGTTCCCTGAATGAATTGCAGATGTCATTGTACTCTATCTATCAAGAAAGCATGATTTGAGGACAAGCATTCTTATATATAATATACCTCTTCCTCTTCTTTTTTTTTCCCTGAGGGGAAAACGCAACCCTTTAAAATTTAAACTCTTAGACACTATTTGTATGGAAATAAAAAAAGTGTTTTTCCTCAAAACTATGATTTTGAGGAAAAGTTATACACTTATTTTTTTTGAATAATCAATTTTTATCTTAAAACCATAGTTTTAGTGTCCAAAACTATAATTTTAAGAAAAGTATTTTTTTTCCTTGTTAGCGGGCCCCACATCCCGCTCCCTCTCCTCTATATTTTTTTTTTCAAAATTATCTCTCTCTTATCTATCATATGTTTTTCTTTTTGACAAATTTAATTTAAAAAATTTAGAAATTTAATTAAAAAATATAATTTTAAATATTAAAAAAATTTAATGTTAAATATTGGGTTAATGTGCAAATTTAAGAACCAAGTTTTTCCTGAGGGGCATATGGTACAAATAAGTTTTGAAATGGGTAAAAATAACAATGAATAATTAAAAATGGTGCATATTTAACAAAATCGTTAAATTTGAGCTAACGTTGTTATGAGTTTTTTTCTCTTATTGTTAATAAAATATAAACATATACTCTATATGTAATTATCACAAAAGCTAATATCATTTTTGGTAATTTGACCACTAAAAAAGTGATTCACAACCCAATATTCAAACACTCTCATCTTATCAAAATCATTTTCCCCTATAATCTATTCTTCTCATAATCTATTAAATCACTTTTTTCACTTTTTCTTCTGAAGTCATTCTCAAAAACTGTATCAAAACACACTCTTAATTTCAGCGCTTATTTTTTCCCCATTTTTTCTTTTTTGAGCTAACATTCAAATGTAACGTTCTCTTTTCTTATCTTTTTAATGTCCGAATATATGGAACTTTTCTCAAGTTTATAAGAGAATGTGTCAAAAATCACATTGAACAAAAATTCGGACGGTTCAAAATCAGTGACTGGTCAGTGGTTCGATCTGGTCAGCCATTCACCATCGAATCGGTTTGAACCAGCAAAATCGGTGATTCAATTGGTTGGATCGGTCGCATTTTTAATCTTTTTTATTTAAATATATTTTTTTATTCTTCTAACTACTATCTCCTGCTATTTTTGAGGGAAAATGAAAGTTTAATGACTAAGATGAAAAGAAAAGTAGGTAAAGAAATAACAAATATAAAAAAAAAAGATGATGATGAAAAAAATTATTTAAAAGGATATAATAATTATAGGAAATGAGATATCATTGCATAAGTATAGGTATCATAACTAATACTAATAGATTTTAAGCATTTTTTTCTAAAGATCTTCATTTTTATCTATAGAAGTTTTAAAATATATTAATATATATATTGTCACTAATAAATTATAATATTTTAATATGATCAGTCCGACCCCGATTGACCCATTGACCCTTGAACCTGTGCCGTAATCGGTTTATTGCCCAATCAAGTTTTTTGTTCCTTAAAAATCAGAATGCCTCGTAAGTTACAATATTTATTTACTTCATTGCAAATAAATATATTTCATATTTTTTCTTTGAAACTATAAAATTTCTATTTTAAATGTAAGAACTCAGAAGCAATCATTTCATATTTTTTTTATTAAGCACATATATTCTTCTACTGAAAATAATCCTATTATGGACGTTAAATGTGGGTGGCTTTTTTAACAGGGATTTGGTGCCTGTTTGGATTAGCGGTAGAAGCTGCTTTTTCAATATAATTTATGGTATATAAGATAAGTTTATAAGATAAATTTTATCTCAACTTACATAAATCAATTTTTCCACCGCCAACCTAAACCGACTTGTAACGTTGGGCTCATTGTGAGAGCAATCATTTCATATTTATTTTTAGAAGACGGAACATGGGTCCGATGGTAGGCTTGACATGATATTGGGTTATGTGGCCATTCAGTCCAACAGCCCAGCTTCCACAAGTGGGGCTAGAAAACATTGGGTTCACTAGGCCGAAGCGGTGGATCATTTCCGGGAGTCCCGTGAAGCGTTTTCTCGGTGGAGCTCTAGAATTACTTTGCCACGACAACCTTATTATCTCATTACTGGCCCAAGAAAAACCTTATTATCATTCACTGTGATTATTTGGTAAATTTACTTTTATTTTTATACACATGTAAGTGAGTGCGAGCTAGAGCAATAGGAGTTGAAGCCAATCTCTTATTTATCACTTAAACATTTTAATAGGAGTGATAATTGGTGGTCAGACTAGACAAAATGGAGTAGAAACTAGAAAGACATCAAATGGTATCAACTTAACCATTAGCGATCCCAACAAAAGCAAACACTCTGATTCGTTCGCCTAAAAACTGACCTTCCATAACAAAAAAACCCCCTCCTGTTGAAATGAAATTACCGCACTACCCTCCCCCGACTCCATGCGGTTATCTCCGTCTCCTCCCTACACACAAGTCCTTGCCGCCTCCGCCCACGACCTCCCTGAATGGCCGCCATCACGGGGAGTGAGGCAGCATTTCCCTCCGGCATCCAATGCTTCGGAAATCGGCTTGATCACCAAAATTCCCTCCCCCGCCGTCGCAGAGCAAAGCGCACACAGGAACACCACCAGCGTCGCCACCGAGTACGAATCATCGTCGGCGTTCAACAGAGCCATCAGACCGAGAAACACAATCTGCAACGTCAGCGACCCCAAGACGGCGACCGCCAACCCGTAAATCCGAATCCTGAGACCCTTATTAATCACCAGGGACAGCACCTTCCAAGTGGAGCACAAAAACCAGAACCCGTACGAAACCCCGAAAGCCGCAAACACGATGCTATTCAACAGGGGGTAAGCACAGACCACCGTCTGGGTGCCGGAATCGTCGATTGTCCGAACGACGGAAGTCTGATGGAAAGAAAGGGGCAAACGGAGCTCGTAGGGCTGGAGAAGGATAGAGAGGAGGTGGAGGATTGCGATGGGAATGCAAATAAGGAGGACGAAGGAGATGGCCCAGGTGTCCGTAGGGGTCTTATTGCGGAGGGAGGCGTTGAGGAGGGAGAGGAGGGTGACGAGGAAGGCGGGCTGGAAGAAGCCGAGGGAGAAGACGATGTGGATGCGGCAGAGGGTGGCGTGTTGGGCGGGGAGAGGCCGGGAGAAGAAGTGGTGGCGGGGGAGGAGCTGGGAGAGGGCCCAGAGGAAGATGAAGAAGACGAGGAGGAAACGGACGGTCCAGAGGGAATTGAAGTGGTGGAGGTGGGGGAGGGACTTGGACTTGAAACGGAGGTGGAAGATGAAGGAGAGGGAGAGGAGGGAGAGGAGAATGAGGGCGGAGACGAAGGCGAGGACGGAGAGGTCGAGGAGTGCAGCTAAGAGCATGGATCAGGGAAGGGTGGGGATGAAGGAGACAGGCGCCAGAAAAGCACCAATTGAGAGGGAGGCGCCTTTCTGTTGTAATCGCAAGGATCCTTCATTCTCGGCCTTCCCTTGTTCATCTTCTTCCTTATTAGTAATGACAATGGATTATTTAAAATTACGAGGGCAGAGTTGTTATTATTAGGACCTGCTTCATCAATATAGGCTTTTTATTCGTTGGATATTGGCTACTTGATGAAAGGTGGAGAGCCTGCCTTCTTTCCTGTCACACACCATTATTGTTTACGGCGGCCGGCAAATTAAATACTCAATTACAACGCATCGTTCATTTCAGTTCCCCCCTTGTATTCATCACTACTCACTACCTACTTCATTGCTTTTTCCTTCGGCTTAATTATCTAAAACTTCTGCCACATGCAAATATTACTTTTGCATCCTAATTAATTTGCATGCTTCATTTTTAATCATCCATCAAATTATATATTCTGTTCTGATCTTGTTTCAAATTATATTCACTCAAAACTCATCATTTTATATTAATTCATTCATAAGTGCAATACAATAATCCAGCGTTTTTTCATATATATTGAAGTCTTGATAATCAAGTTTAAATTAATTATTTCTTGTATACCTGATATTTTTTGGTTGAATCAGTAAATATTTACTTTTTTGGAAGGCATTCACTCATTCAGAAGGCTTGCATGCATGCGCGCAGTTATTAAGTTTTGGATATGAAATTCCACTGAGTACATAAAACACATGGTTCAACTCGCCATGCTTAATGTGATGTGTGTGTGTGTGTGTGACGGCAAAAAAATATTTAAATTAAGAACTCTCCCCCAAAAATTACCTATTTGACGAGTGTAACAGCGTTGGATGTCGGGTTTCGCCTGTGGCCTTCTGGTGATATAACTGTTTGACTAATTAAATCAGCTTGTTTGGGATGATCGACATTTGGATGATGGGAACGTACGTGTGGGGTTTGAATTCGTAAAGAAATTATTTGGCAGTAAAACCTGCATATTAATCGAGGATCGCTCTCTCCAGATCCAGCTCTCTTGCTTATATGTATAAGAAACTCAATTTAGATTATTAATGAAACCTGCATTCTGTTTCGGGCAATCATATATATATAATTCACCACATTCCAATCCTCTTCATAGTTCACGTACACTCTCTTTCACTACCCCTCTCCGGCCACAAGTAATTTCTTTGTTCATTTAATTTTACACGTAAAATAGTTCATTGTGACATTAAACTAAATAATATATTATTCATATTTAATTACCGTCATAAATTTAAGTAACAATATAATAAAAAATATATTAAATTAAACAGGCAGTGATAATATTGGAGAATCATCGAAATGCATATAATTACAAAGCATCTTAATTTGGTGGTTTCCTTGTCCGCCTCTAGCCGCGCACCTGCAACACACTACTGATATAGTAGTAATAATAATAAATTAACATGTTACAATTCCAATAGTATATATATTTTCTGCACTCTGTAGTGTGTGGTCCAACATGTTAGATAAGTAAAGAACATATACTCATCTTTTTTTTGCCTATCTCGACTCTCTTACGTGCCACAGGCTCCATGACATATACATATGCAAATAAAAGCACTTGTTCTGAGATGTGTCGTCAGTTAGATTAAAAAAAAAAGAATGGAATTTTTGATTTATCATAAGGAACAGATCAAACGAAAAAAAAAACAAAGATATGATAATTGCATTTTAACAAAAAAAAATGTATACACACATGATGCTTGGTGCTTTTAACTATGAACGCGGAACATCATTCAAATTAAAAAAGGCAATGACTAACAAGTTGTTAATCACTGCTATAAATAAATATAACTGTGACGTTTATTTTAATATTATTTATGGCACTTGACAAGCGTCACATATCATAATATCACTAAAATAAGTTATGGCGCTACTCACAAGAACCACATCATATATATATATATATTTATTTAAATACAATCTAGAGTGGCGCTTCCTCATGAAGTTTCAAGGAAGCGCCACCCAACGCCTTTTTAAAAATTCTTTTACTATTTTTTTTAAAATTTTATTTTTTAAAAAAAAGGCCTAATCCTAGACCCTTTTTTAATTTTAAAAAAAATTATTTTTTCAAATTTTTTAAAAAAATGTCTAGAGTGGCGCTTCATTCAGGAAGCGCCACATGAAGTCAGGAAACGCCACTTTAGACTAATTTTTTTTTAAAATATTTTTTTTGTATTTTTATTTTAGAAATCTATAATTATAATTAATAATACACTTTAAACATATTTTTATATCTCTACAACAAAATGAAGGAAAACAAATCAAAATCAAATAACTCCAAAATGATATAAATTAACAAATAACTAATTAACAAAATCACTACTAAGTAAAATACAAATGTTAAAAATAAATAATTATATTATTTATGCAACTTATCAATATAATGTTAACAATTATTGAAACAATAAAAAATTATAATTACTACATATCTTCACATATAACCTATATATAATAACATTTAATTTTATCTCATTTATTTTTTGGCATACAAAAATGAGAATAATTTTTTCAGATTTAATAATAAAATAAATATAAAAGATATTGAGCAAATTAAACTATTAACTACTAATAAAATTATATTTGTTAGCTCAAAAATTTAAAAACAAGAACTTATTGTATAGAGGAAGCTTGAACGGAGTGAGTGGAAATCTTAAACACAACCCCTGAAAAAAAAGTAATAAAGGAAAAAGAGAGACAAAGTTGCATATATGTTTAAATTAAAAAAAAAATTGGTTAACAAGACAATGTGTTATACGTAAATTCAAAATATAAAAAAAAAATGAGTGGGTACAACTTACAGGATGAAATGAACTATAAGGAGAATGAAATGAGACCAAGAGGGAGAAGGAGTAGGGTGAGTTTGATGCAATAAATGTGACAAAAAGAAATGAGTACGGAGTGTTACAAAAATAAAAAGAGGAGGAAGAGAAAATGTGAGAAGTGATGGAACAAAAAAATGAGATAAGTGTAAATCGAACTTTTGGACAGTAATGAGTAGAGGAGAAGGAGGAAATGTGAGAATTAAAAGGATAAGGGTGATAACACGTGTTAGATAAAGATTATAGACTAAAATGATAAAGGTGATGGAAGCAGATTGCGGGAGAGAGAAGGGTTTGAATTTTTTTTATTTAAGAAAATAATATTTTGTGTGACGCTTTCTAGGCTAAGTGTTACACAAAGTACATAGCAGCTGTGACACTTCTTTGAACAAATGCCACAGCTATTGCTTGAATTTTTATTTTTTTAAAAAAATACTTTAGGTGGCGCTTCATTGAGGAAGCGTCACCTAAAGTCACTAAGAAGCGCCACTTAAAGTATTTTTTTTTTTAAAAAATAAAATCTAAAAAAAATTGTAGCAATTCTTTAAAGAAACACCACAAAAGGTATGCTATTAATATCTATTTTTATAATAGTGAATTAAAGTGATAAGGGGCTCCACATCATAAAGAGAATAAAAAAATTTTGAATTTTAAGAAACGTAGTTAAAGGGAGGGATGGGAATCCTTTATATTTTAAGTCAAGAGAGAAACCCTTTATCAATATTTAAAAAAAAAAACAATGGATTGGGATAGATGATATATGCATATATATGAATAGGGAGAACCTTAATTCATTCGATTATCAAAATCCATGTAACCAAACAACTACCATCTCATCCATGATCGTTTTGTACAGCATTCCATTCTCTATGCATGCGTATAAAGCAATATGCAGAATAGCTCAAGATATAATTAATGCCATCATGAACAACAAACATTATTTCACTGGGTGAGGTAGATTACTTAGATCTCACGATACCACTATGCTTACCTAGTCTTTTAATAAATTATAGTTGATCAAGAACATTGGACGCATTATGATATTAGTCATTTCTTGCATGACTAACTCCTCAAAAACGAATGATGTAAATTCAACGCAGTAGTAGTAATCATATTCAAGCTAATCCATTTTAATTTAATTTGTAACCATTTTCGAATTAAACTCTGCTGATAACAAAAATATCATCTGATAGCTTCATTAATTACTCTTCCCATATCTCACCTAATTTCTCAAATTATATGCAGCAGTGTTGGTGAAAGCTTGATTAAGCTATATATGTCTTATATTCTCAAAATGTATATATATAATTAAAAAAAAAAAGAATCAAAGTAATGATCTTTCTCTATATTTTTGACGGGGGGATATATATATATAATGGGACAGAGGACAAGACAAGCATAGAAAGCTAGAAAGATGGAATCAAAAGACATGTGCTTTCAATAAAGAGAAAAGATTGCAATAAAAGTGGAATCTCATTCTACAGAACTTATTTTGTCACCCTCCGTCCAATAATGCCTCAGTGACGATCGACCCATACCATTCTCCATCCTTCCATGCCTTCCCCTTGAAAGGCTCATTTCGAGAGAAAAAAAAATTAAGAAAACACTTAAATATTGGTAATTAAAGCTGAGAGACAGACTGATAAATCTTGTTGGTTTACAGGAGATCAGAGGCAGTGCGAGAAGTGCTTTCGATTATTATATGTAACTAGGTTTCAGCACTCAGAAAAGGCCGTTATTATGAAAACCCTAACTGTAAAAAGAAAAGAGATCCTAGCTAGCTCGAGACTCGAATACTACAAATACAGAGAAGAAAGCCTAAAAATCATGATGAGAAAAATTATGAAGGGTGCGTGCAGGGTAGAAATTAAATAGACTGAATAGACATCAAAGAATATAATCATGATTAAATAGCAGCCAGCAGCGATAAATTGAGAGCGTAAAGTAGGAGAAACAAAAAAGCAAACGATGGCCGAAAATTCACGATTAAGCTGATATATTAAATTAGCGAGAAAGTTAAGGTATGGTAGTTAGAAGCAGAAACGTAACTCACCTGGGGATATGATGAAGTAAGAGTGTGGAAGCATAGTGATTGAGGGGAATGAAGCCTGGTCCGAGGAGACAGTGGGAGAGAGATCTGCTTGGACCAGACAACGTTCCCCTCAAAACTTGAAAGCTTCCCTGTGGAGTGTGGAGACGTCCCTGAAAAGAGGATCTGATTAATGATGAGCATAATCATTTGGTTTTAACAGAAAGTAAAAGAGACGACCCCATGCCGATTTCTGGGCTGGGGGTGCGTGAGACTTAGTTAAAGCCTAAAGCTCCCTCTTTCTACGTGTCTCTCTCCCCTTTCATTATGAAACATGAATGTTGGGGAGATAAAGAGAGTGTGTGAGGAAATTAATGTGGTCAACCTCTACCGTTAGATTTTGGATGGCGATGAGTTATTACGATTCACTGATTCCTGACTTGATGAGCTCGGCTCTAATTAATGGATATGTGGAGAATCCAGATCATTAAAAAAAAAAAACTTTTTTCACCAAACCTTGTGATATGATGATTTATCATTTAATATGCGTTCTTTAGAGAGATTTAGACTTATAACCTAACATGTAAGAAAAGCTTAAAAGAAGCGTTTGATGTCTCTTGAGCTATAAGGCCCCGGCCCCTACTAATATATAGGGAAAATTAGTATTGAGGCACATGTAATTTCCTTCAATATTTAATTTGGTACTTGAGTATTTAATTCTCCTTATTAGATCATTTAGTTTTACTCTTTTAGCATTGTTAACCCATATAATTTTGGCTTATTGACATTGTTAGCCTCAGTATAGAAGTTAATTGTGCCTTCCGAGGGAGTAGAGTAGTGTTTATATATATGAGTTGAACTCGCCACTTTTTTTCCTGTACAATAGAAGGGCTAAACCCTAAAAAATAAAAAGACCAGCCCTAAAACTATTTGAAGATCCCAATTGAATCTCATAATGCTTTGCATTTCAAGGAACACGAAGCTGCAGATTTTATCTGGAGAATCATCATTGAGGAGATCGATCAAATTGTTAAGCATTGGATTCAAGAAATAACCTTCTTGAAACCAAATAAAAGTCGCCACTTGATTCAACCATGAAGTGTAGACAATAGTATAAATAAGCCCATGAAGAAGATGTTAAGCCCAGCGTTGGAGCCCATAAACGAGGCCATTCATCTTTGATATAGAAACACATTTGTACAAACAATGAGAGGGCAACTAATAATTCACATATTAGAAAGGAACAGCAAGGTGAAGTGGGGGGAAGAATGATGAGAAGAATAAAAAGTGAGGAAACACGCAATAATGATTGATGGGGAAGAAGAATAAAAGTGAGGTCATGTTGGTACGACTTTGTGGCACCCAACTCCCTAGTCCCTAACTTGGCTTCCCTTCCACAATTAGTGTCGTGGCTTGTGGGACTCCCCTTCCCTCTCTCTCTCTCTATATATATTCATATATAGCCTTCACCCTCTTCATTCCTCTCTCACACGCAACCTAGTTACGTAGCTGAGAGCCTTCGATAGGGGAGGCTTTAAATCCAATCAATAAAGAGAGGAGGCCCAAACAGTTTGGGGGACGTGGACACCAACTAGCCAATGCCCGTGAACACCCGGACCCACCACCTCTTCCATTAGTTCCTCACCTTCTTGCTCTCCCCAATGGACACTGCGGCTCTTTCCTCAATTCATGAGCCATTAGTAATACTGCTTTTAGAAAGGCTTCCTTTGGCGTGCAAATTTTGGCCTCCCTACACTTTGCCCATTCTTGTTAATTCCTTTCTTAATCCTCTGTGCAATAGAGCTTGACATAAAGCCAACACCTCCACCACCCTCATAAAAGCCTAATCACTGATCACTGCCTCTTCCCATATCCCTGGCCCTCCCACAAAACAAAACTTTGCAATTTATTGCCTTTGTCCTTAGTCCTTACCCACCTTTTCATAATGTGAAACCTCGCTTTCTGTCATTTAACCCCACAACCCGACACTTTTTTGTCCCTATTAGGCGACCTCAATTGACCCCCACTTTTCCCTTCTCTCTCTTTCAACCTCTCCTCTTCATTATTACTCCCTTTGTTGTTCCTCCACCTTTCTAATCTAACTTGATATTTTAAAACATAATTAAAAGTAATTAAGTATAATAATTATATAAAAAATTTATATTTTTTCTTAAAAAAATACTTCTATTTATGAATGGGTGGGAGGGAGAAAAACAATAAGAAAATGATATAAAAAATGTATGTAGTATAATAATTAATTAAAAATAAAATTAAAAAAATCATTTATTATTAAGATAAACTTAACTCAGGAGGAGTCTTGCATTTACATTTAGAGACATCTTAGAAAAGAGACGGGAGTGAGTATTATATCATTCTTCTCATCTTATCTCCTTATCCAACCCCACCTGCACCAACACATCCAAGTTTACTACAGTAACTCAGTTGCTTAATGTCTGCTACGTCATCTTCTTGCTGGCACCACTCTTATGGCTTCTTTCCTACCTAATAAAGTTGCACTTGAAATGAAATCACTGTAGTTTTCAACCGTGCAACCACATCCCTTTTCCCCCTTAAATAATTGCGTTGAAGTTCTTAATTTGTCTGCTTCGTCAAAATAGTCTGAAGTCAGGAAACTCGTATGTATGATCGTGTTTTCCATCTTTATGATTGCGGTCTTCTCTTTAATACTGAGCCATGCATGAACCGTTTGACTATATTCAGAAAACCAATAGCGATCCAAACTTGAGAAACCAACCTATGAGCTTGACAAAGGATGAGAACTCGTGAGCAGATTCAAACAGCAAAAGAGAAATAAGGTCTATCCTTGGCATAATCATCGGTTTCTTCCAAATTAAAAAGAGAAAAAATATTCTCAAATTGAGCTGCAACTTTCAATCAGGCCCCTTGATGCTTATACCAGTCACAGTCAGTTTTTGGCGCTTACTTAGCAAATAATGATCTGAATAGATATAATGATTGTTCCTTTCAATTTTCCTCCCCCACAACTTCCCCCAGTACATCTATAGCTTACGAGACAATACAATATTATGGATGTGTAGAAGTTGAGAACTAGGGAATGTTAAACGAACAGCGTTAAAAATATTAGAGGAGAAACACTAGTGATGATGTCAATTTCTTCTTCTCTAGAAGGCGCAGATATTTTCCATTTATCTTTTTTTTTTAACAAAAGAAACACGTGTGCTTCTCTGGGTGATGAATTGGGCAGTTCCTTGTTCAAATAGAAGAGTATTGACCCTATAGGAAATATACAAGAAGAAAAGCAGAGATAAATGTTTCTACAGCGCACAAGAAAGATAGCATCACAAGCTACCTAATTTCATTGGTCAATATGACCTTTAATTACAAGTTCCAGCAGCTCAATAGAAATCGCCAACTATATATTCTGCAGCCTGTGCTCTTCACCAGACTTTTAAATCTTTCATCAAATCCCTACTTCATCCATAGAATTTCAACTTCTTCCCTTCTCAGCTATCACTGGTTTACTAATGATGATGGGTGGTGAGTATATTCAAGCATCAAAAGAACATAATATTGGAAGCTTCACCGACTCAAAGCCACCTGATAATCCAAAAAAGAAGAAGAAGATGGAAAACAAGAGGAGGTTTAGTGATGAACAAATTCGATCACTTGAATGCATATTTGAATCAGAGTCAAAGCTTGAGCCAAGAAAGAAGATGCAGCTAGCAAGAGATCTCGGGTTGCAGCCGCGCCAAGTGGCCATATGGTTCCAAAACAGAAGAGCCAGATGGAAATCAAAACATATAGAGCAAGAGTACAGGAAACTCAGAGATGAGTATGACAATTTAGCATCTGTGTTTGAGTCCATAAAGAAAGAGAAGGAATCGTTGCAAGCTGAGGTAATTAATACGTGTCTTTTAGTAGGACTACTTGTACAACTTCCAATGTTATATATAATTATGTCACGTATTTATGTTTAAAAACAGGTGCAAAAGCTAAGAGATTTAGTGGAGACGTGTGATGATGATAGTAAAAGGGAAAACAGGGTTGGGGTGGAAAATAGCACAGAGGATGGTGCTTCAGGCAGCGGACAAAATAACTGTAGCGCTGAAGTAAAGCCAAATTTCTCAAATGAAGGTTCAGAGAATGCCAAGAATGATGATATAAGAGAATTGGGATCAATTGAAAAATGGTATAGTGTTGATCCAAGTGGTCTCTTGGATCAGTCTTGTAGCAGTTCCCAGTGGTTAGATTTCTGGAATTGAAGAACTGAACGGTGCTCCCCAAAAACCTTGTGTGCATATTCCCTTGAAGAAGGATCAAGCCGTTGGGTTGGTCTTCTGCAGGCAACATTTGAAAGCATTCTGGCCCAAGAACAACATCGAAGCTTACATTGCATTACCCAGGATGATCAAAGATGAAGTTTTGTAGACTTTAAGATGATAGAGATAGGATAGATATTTGATAGATTTTAGAAGAATAAAGTATGTACCACGTCATCTCTGTTCGTGTTTGCATTCCTTTTCAACATCTGTGCCATCCAACTACGTCTTATTTTTCCTGATCTGTCCTGGTTTATCATCACTTGAGCTAATAAAGTGATTGCGCGTGATCTTTAGGACAAAGCTAACATATACACCTCCACGTATGGAACGAGTTATGAGTGACGTATTACTTGACTTAGTAGAGCAAGAACTTGTTAATTTCTTGGTTTCATCAACTGGCTCATTTCCATTCCATCCTAATTGTTTGAAGCAAGATAAATGTTAAAAATTGAATGAAGTAAATGCAGGTGGATTGTCATACTTTAATCTATTGTTTAATTAACGTCATTCAAACAATAAGATTAATAAGACCTTGCTTAAATAAACCCATAATAGCAACCTAACTTCTAATTTCCACTTTCCAAGCATAAAATATCTCCTACCCATGTTCAAGGTCATCCGAATATGGATTTTTAGAGTAAAGCATACACAACCAAGCTTTGATCGTGGCACTGTGAAATTTAATCTTATGACTATGAATTAGAGTAATAAGCCATGACGTTAGATAAGAAGATAGGACGGGGGAGAACCTGCAAAATGGAAGATATGACTGTGGGCTTAATCAATATTGATATGACTGACTCTGTATATGATTAATTAATATTATAGTAGACCTCATATACCTAGGTGACAGTTTGGCCGAGTGGTCTAAGGCGCCAGATTTAGGCTCTGGTCCGAAAGGGCGTGGGTTCAAATCCCACAGCTGTCAACTTTTTAATTTACAATTTGGGCTTTGGAATGATGGCATTGGACCGTAGATTTTAACCAAACGAGGTACGTCCTTTCTGTTTATGCTAATGGGTTTTAGAATAATGGTAATCGCAATCAATTTCTTTGACCCCGCTAATCGAGTTATTTTAAATGCTTGTTTGTAAAAGTGATTGAAACCTTTAACAATAACTTTTCAATTGTAATTTACGGTATATGAGGTAAGCATTTAAAAGAAATTTTATCTCAACCTACGTAAATAAATATTTTTAGATATCCCAAAAATTATCTCAAATAAACACCAAGTTAGTAGGATGTTTTGTGGCATCGTTTTCTTTTTTTGGGCGATATAGCATCTTCCCTAATAGTACTTTATTTTTTTGTAAGAGGAAATGCATTATATAGTTCTTTAGAGACAAATGCCGTTGTTTCATTTCATGGTCGTCCTGCAATTGTTACATGAGATGCAAGTGCCTGAGAAAAAAGGTAATTACAGGGTAGCAAACAAAAAGATTAGAAATCACAATAATAATGCAACGCAACAAGTTTCGTTAAAGTCACTATGCTGGCATCTGGCAGGTGTGGTATTTTCTGCATGTGTGAGGAGAGCACAGGAAGAAGCTGCAAAGTTTACAAGGGAAGAGGTCACACCACCAATGCACCAACATTTCACCGTGTGCGGCTGGCTTGATTAACACCAACGTTGACCTTTTTTTTTCTTTAGTAATGATTAACGAAGGCAAGTACTGGGATTATCAACCTTAGTTGCTCGGTACAAACAATCAGTGGAGCGGCACGCACTGGTCTCGTTGAGGATGAGTTATGGGCTTGCGCATAGCTTAGGGCTCTGCTCCTTCCCTAAGGCAGAACTTCGGGTATCAAATGATTTAGGGGGTAAAAAGATCAACGTAGCGCACATGGTAAAATAAAATAGATAGCATCATCACATAAATCAGAGACATGATTGTCCATTGATATAAATGCGTCTCCAGCAAAAGATCAGAAATAAACAGCCACCGAGAGAAACTCTGCTGAAGCGGTTCTGATAATTTTTTTAAAAAAATAAATATGTAGTTCGTCAAGGCTACAATTGTAACAAGAAAATGAAGCTTTCGGGATCCCAAAATACATCAGCAATCCACGAACACCCAGGTTTCTTCTTTCAATCCTAAAAGTTCACTTGATCTTCTTCTTCGGCCTCAGCTGTAATTAAAGAAATAAAACAGCATATTCATTATTAGATGATATACCAAAAATACCCCATTTAAAACATAAACACTATCGCACAGCCAACATACTCTAACCATAATTCAAAATGGCATACCTGGTTGCTGTGTCCACACTTCTTCTTCCTGCAGTTCACAGCACGGGGGTGCAAGCGAGCATAACATCTACAAAACAAAATGTGATATAAACATGTCAGCAAAATCACAATCCTTCCTAGCATTCATTGAACCATGATCTTATCATGAAAGCACTTGATGATTGTTAAAAATGTGAACGAGTAACCCAAATGAGAATTAAAAACGCAGGGCAGTGCATAAAACTGTTAATTATATACTTTCTAACAAGCACGCCCCAGCCCTCTTCTATATAAAAAAACTGACTTCATAACAGTTATAAATTCAACAAATATTTTGCTTGTGATAAACAAAAATTATAATTGCAACTTGAAATATATCATTGATTTCAAAGATATAATCATACTTCCACCAATAACATTATGGCCACTATGGTTGTTAATATAAGACATTTGAGGATTTGATCTTGTCCTGAGACATTTGTCAATCTTTTCCAAATTTAACCCTATAGATGCTCTTTCATCAATAATCAAAACTACTCAAGACACAGTGGAAATGAGAGAATTAAGGAAAGTGTTTTAAAAAATACATGTCATATTAATTAAATGATTCAACTAGTCTAATCAAATAATGATTCACATTTTATATCCATAGAGTACGAATGTGATAGTTAAGCTCGTTTGTCAAGAAAAGGATTATGCTGGCAAAGTCAGCATAAACAAGCAGCACAATCCATAGAATGAGAACAACATTGAACCCTGACATAACTAATTTGGCCGATCCTTAAGTAAATACTGTAATTAGAAAGCCCGCCAAAAGTCTAAAATCTATACTGAGCGAACTTACTTGCGGCATATCATCTTGTCCTGATTATATTTCCTGGCCAATGCCATCAAAGATGGCTCGATGATACCACCACGAAGCCTCAAAACAAGATGCAATGTCGACTCTGCAAAATAGAGTAACCGTCAAATTAGACTGACAAATTAAACTGGAGTTTCCTCATTTTTCTTCGAATTTCCTGGTAACCTAAACAGTTATAGGAATGTTGAAATAAGAGAAAAGAGAAACATCCAGATTAATAAACTAACCTTTCTGGATGTTATAATCGGCAAGAGTACGGCCATCCTCCAGTTGCTTCCCGGCAAAAATCAATCTCTGCTGGTCCGGAGGAATACCTGGACGCCGACGTATGTGTCATGACCAGGAACCATTCATAAATAGAAAAAGAGAATCACAACATATTGTACACGTCAGGGGATATACGAAGAAAAACACCTTCCTTGTCCTGAATCTTAGCCTTCACATTATCAATGGTATCGCTGGACTCAACCTCGAGAGTGATGGTCTTGCCTGTCAAGGTTTTGACGAAGATCTGCATTTTTCTTCGATTTTCTCTATCCCTCCTCTATCAACTTCCGCCGAAGGCGTCCCTGTGTTGAGGCCGCTAATGATGCTTTGCTGCTCCTGCACACACCTCAAGAGTTTTTAGGTTAGGGTTTTTTTTTTTGGCAGGGGGGATTTTTCGGTTCGGGCGGCCCTTTGGGCCAATCCCGGTGTTTTATTTTTTATTTAAAAAAAACTCACAATGTTTTTACAACTAAAATTTTAGGGAAGATCCGCATCATGGTCCAAAGTCACTGAAAAAATATCAAAGAAATCGTAATATATAATTCACTATCTAAAAATTCTTAAAGAATTTTAGTAAGATAAATTCAAATTTTGAAATTATTTGTTTGCCCCATTTTGGTAAGCATAAGTCCGATTAACATAAATCGAGATAAAACTCCTCCATATATTTATTTCGTAGACCGTAAAAGATACCTCGTATTCCGTAAATCATGATTGAAAAGTACTTATAGAGGCTATTCAAACATACAAATAACACATAAACTTATCAATAATAACAATATAACTTATTAATATGATACATACATTTCTCAACGATAATACTATGGATTGTTAATACGACAAATACAATTGTCAACAGATGGACTTGTCAATTGTAATATTATAACTTGTCAATATGGGTAGACATGTAATTTCACAATTCGAATCAATATTACTGGGTCCTTGTGAGTTTTTAGAAATTGACTCATATATTAAGACTTTTTTTATATTTTTTCCTTAGAATCATATTGCAATTTTTCCAAAAATTTATTTTAATATATATTATATTACAAGATTACAGTTTAAACCTTTAGGACCTGTTTGATATGAGAGATTTGGAGAGAAGGGGAGAAGAGGAAACATTTTTATAAGTTGGATTTATAAAAATTAGAGAAGTTGGGTTATAAAATTTTAATTAAGAGACAATATGTGATAAAAAAGTAAAAAAATTAATTAAAAAATTGAAACCCGACTTCTCCAATTTTTTTAAATCCGAATCTAAAAAATTTCCCCTCCCCTCATACCAAACAACCCTTTAATATAAGGGAAAATCTCTTATAAAGAACTTTAAAAATCATAAATGACAAAAATGTGTTCCCAATATTCATAATGCTAGATTTGTCATTTTTGAAATCAAAGAAAATTACATCAATGCCCCTGACAAAATCATCTTCTCCATTGTTCGACAAAATCATCTTTCTCCTCCAACAATGGCGATGGTGACCTCCTCTAGCAACGACAACTATTTCTCCAACGACGGCAGCCTTTAGATCTTTGATCTCTACCATCATATGTAGCTCCCCCATTAATTAGGGCTTACATATTTTACAATTTCTCCATTTCCCACATCGGTGTTCTACCTCCTGCGAAGATTCGTGGGTCTAAGCTCTTCCTTGAAAAGTTGATTGAAGAACACACAGGTTTCTCACTAATGAACCTCTGCTTTTTCAGTATAAGATTAGATTCAGAGCAATTCTCAAGAGATTGAACTGGTTTTCCCAAATTAAAATAAGTGCTAATCAATTTAGGATTAGCTTTTCGCAAGTTCTCATAAGAATTTCACAAATTGCTCTACTACTTTCGCAACTTGGAATCCGAATTCCCTAGAATTTAAACCGATTTTCCCAAATTCAAATAAGCGTTTGTCAATTTAAGATTAGGTTTTCGCAAGTTTTTATAAGAATTTTACAAGTTGTTTCAGCACTTTCGCAACTTAGAATCCAAATTCCCCAGAGTTAAACTGGTTTTCCCAAATTCAAATAAGCGTTCGTCAATTTAGGATTAAATTTTTGCAAGTTCTCATAAGAATTTCACAAGTTGCTTTAGTACTTTCGCAGGTTGTAATCCAAATCCCTCAGAGATTAAACTGATTTTCCCAAATTCAAATAAACGTTTGTCAATTCAGGATTAGGTTTTCGCACATTCTCACAAGAATTTCACGAGTTGCTTTAGTACTTTCGCAACTTTCTTATCTATACAGCAGCAATGCCATGACAGTATAATTGTATTATCATATTAAATGACAAGTGCACAATATCATTGTTCTTCCACCCTATACATTATTTACAAAATAATGGGGTATGCAATTACATACTGACACTAAAGCCATGATAGTATATTCATGAAAATAACAAAACAATTCCTTTGCACAACTTGTTAAGTGCCTACAAGAAATAAATTAACAAAGTATCAGTTCACCAACTTTTCTGTTTTATCAGTTCAAAAAAACAAAACAAAACCTTACTTTAATGTTTCATAAGTTGTAAATCAAAATTCACAATATTTGATAAGGGTTTCATAAGTTTTGAAAAGAATTTCACAAGTTGTAAATCAAAATTCAAAAGTTTTGATAAGGGTTTTCACAAGTTTTAATAAAAGTTTCACAAGTTCAGATAATGTTTTTACAAGTTCTGAAAATAATTTCTCAAGTTCAAATCAGGTTTTCACAAATTTTAAATCAAAATTCAATTATAAAAAGGGTTTCATGAGTTCGAATAAGGTTTTACAAGTTCATATAAGATTTTCACGAGTTCGGATAAGGCTTTCACAATTGTCATTCTTTCTCTACCACCACCTTCTTCTTCACTTCATGTGTCTCATTTCAAATCTTATATGCATATTTATTCCCTTTCGACACCAGATATAAAATTAAAATAAAATCACTTCATTTTTTTTAGAATTTTGATGAAATCTCCGTAGTAAAAGTATATTTTTAGCATTTCAGCAAACCCAGAAAAGCAACAAATGCTATTCATTTCTATAAAGCACACTTCACAACTTAGACCAATATTCTTCCTACCAAAGACAAGAAAGAATCCTCGTACTTCTCCTTCTGCATGCCGGAGGAGGGGCTATTATTATTTTTGTCTCTAAAGCACTTCGCCTCCGGTTTCATTGCAAAAACAGAGGAGGAGGATGACTTGGAAGAAAGATGAAGAAAATACCAGAACCCGTTCCTCTTTTTAGGACCATCATTTGGGTCATCCAAGAGCCTGCCTCTTCTGGGTGTGGCCATGGATTTGCTCCGCTTGAAGAAGATGACATCAGCAACGATAGAGGAAGAGGAAGGGGTAACATCTAAGGGTCAAATGTGTAATTTCATTTAAATTTTGAAAATGTTGGATCAAACACTAACACCTCTGAGAAATATGCATATTCAAATCATCTTTATGTCTTTTCAGTATTTTGAATTTTTTTTCAGGGATTTTCCGTCAATACAAATCCACTATTTGACAGTAATATTTCACAATTTGACATTGAAATATGCCAATTTTCAACTCATAATCTAAATTTTAACATTAGAAACTTGACAAACTCTTTTAGCCCATATATATAATTTGATATAATGATTTCGTAGTCATTTTTTTAAGTTATATATTTAAATATAAAAATTCTATATAAGCAATAAATTTTAAATTATCATATATTCATATCTCCATGTAAAATTTTTTAAATTGGCTAAAATTTCAAATATCGCTATCTCTTTTAGGTCATTTCAACGATTTTTTCTGCTTTTTTAGGTTGGAATAACAACTTTAATTTGCTTTTCAGCAGAGAAGATTTGCTAACTTCTTTGCAGACACGAGTTTCATCTTCACTTCAAGAATATAATGATGAACTAAACATTTTCAAGCTTATATTTTTCTTAAAAAGAAGAAATAATTCATAATTTTTATTAATTATATTCAAACGACAAATAATGACTTGCTTCAATTATTTCCTCAAGGATCAATACCTTGCTTGCAGTTGTAACAAAGTGATCAAAGTAGTAGTAATAAAATAGAGGCGAAGAAGAAGCAAACCACAACACAGCGCCGCTTATAATTTGCATCAACATTTTACGTAGCAATTAGAGCGAGGTGTGAAACCAACATGGCCACCTCAGCACCCGTCTCCTTCGCCACGAGCTCCTGGTGTAACCCTCAAATCAGATTGTTGTCTAAGCCACAATCCCCAGCCATGGCCTTCCTCTCTTCACCTCAAATTGGCCACAAATCCCTTATTCGCCCCCTCAGGTCCAACAACGCCGTTTCTCCACTGGGCCCCAACAGGCGAAATATGCCTGCGCTAGTTGTGAAGGCCTCCATGGACAAGAACGTCGAGGTCTTCACCAAAGAACATCTCGCTGTCTCTCTCGCCAAATACGTCGCCGATCTCTCCCACCAGTTCATCCGCGACAGAGGCTACTTCACCCTCGTCTTGTCTGGCAACTCCGTCAAGTATCTCAGGTTTGTCTCTTACTCTGTTACATATGCTTGCATGTCTCAGTTCAATTCATATCTTCTCAAACTGATAAAATTTCAGGAAACTGGTGGAGCCTCCGTATGTGGATGCAATCCCATGGTCCAAGTGGCATATTTTCTGGGCGGACGAGAAAGTGGTGCCCAGGACTCACGTTGACAGCAACTACAAGCTTGCCTATGATGGATTCATCTCTAAGGTATATGTTACATGCACAATTAAGTTTTTTTTTTGTTTAATAATTTGCAACTTATATAACGCGTCATGAAGTGAAAATTAAAACTTGTGTTGACAGTTGCCAATTCCACCTTATAATGTGTACTCCATTGACGATGCGCTGCCGGCAGAAGGAGTAGCAGATGTGTACGAGACAACGCTACGGCGTTTGGTGGCGGGGAACGTAATAGCATCATCAACACAGACTAAATTCCCAAAATTTGATCTGATGTTGCTGGATATGGGGCCTGATGGGCAAGTGGGTGCTCTGTTTCCAAATCATCCGGTGGTGAACGAGAGCACGAAGTGGGTGACCTACGTGAAGGACGCCCCAAAACCACCGCCGGAGAGGATAACATTGACGTTTCCGGTGATCAATTCAACTTCCAACGTAGCCATGGTGGTGACAGGGGCCGGCAAAGCGGATGCGGTTTACACGGCGATCGAGAAAGAGGAGACTGCAGGTCCGAAGCTTCCAGTTCAGATGGTTTCGCCAGAGGGAGAGCTCAAATGGTTCTTGGACAAAGGTGCGGCCTCAAGGCTGTACAAGTAGGAATATTGATGGAGGCGCAAGGCCATTTATCAATGGCCTTCGGATATGACTGCGTGCGCGCTGCTGTTTTATCCAGCTCTCTCTGCTTTGTTGGACGCTTGAGTGTGAAACAATGAGACTTTTTTTTAACCTTTGATTAATGTGCGTGGATAATCCTGAGTTATACAAGATAATGAATAAACTTACCACTTCCTAATTACCATCTAATATCGTGTATATCTGTTTTTTCTGTGCTTGATGATTGGCGCCAAAAGTCTTGGCTTCAGCATTGACGGGGGACGCTTTTTTTTTTAAAATAAAAAAATAAATAATCGAGATACCGTGTAAGCTCCTTTTTTTATTGACATTTCTTTCATTTCTAACATGTAAATATTTGCATTATTCTGTATGAACAGTTTGCATCAAAAGTTAGTATAAATGGAAAAAAAAAAACTAAAATTCGTTTAGTACGCATGGGATAACAACTGGATAAAAAACGATTATTTATGAGTAGAAGATATTTTTATTTCTGAAAAGAAAATAAAAATATAATAAATATGTCATATCTTATATATAAGTTGATATTTTCCCATCTGTTGGTAGATATCTGAGATTTAATTATGACATGCTTGGAAACGCAGAAACCACGTCTTCAATACACTATCAAACGTGTGCTGCCTATGTATCGATGTACTATTATAATTTTGTTTGGCCTGGTCCTTTGAGATGATGCGCTCTGATCATTCATTTTTTTATAAGACTTTTTCAAAAAATTTATTATATTTCTTAATAAGAGGTCTCTTATAAAAAAATAGTGAAGTACTTAGACTTTTTTAAAAACATTCCTTCGTAAATCTATATATTACAAAAATATGACTTCCTCTCTTTTCAAAATGCGCGGATAAACAAGTTGCTAAAATTAATGTGATCCCATTAAAGATAATTTTGATCTTACCCTTCAATCTAATTAATGACGAGTACCAGCTTCTGTCACAACAAAGCAAACGTCCTGTGCTGTGTGAAGAATGCTACGGTATTCGATATTTTGGTTGATCTTCTTAGATCTGACCCATTTTTGGCCAATTTTTTTTTCCTTGGGTGCAAAAAAGTAAAAGAGAATAAAGATTTAATGACATGAACAAAGAACAAGTACTGATGACTAGGGGTGGAAACAGGTCAGGCGGTCTGTCAGGGGTCTGCGGCCTGGCCTGTTTCCGGCCTGATCAGGCTTGGCCTGTCAGGCTAATAGGCCAGGTTAAGGGCATATAAAAAGCCTGTTTACATTAAAAGGTCAGGCCAAGGCCTACTGACAGGCCTGTTAGGCCTGTCAGGCGGGCCTTGGCCTGTTAAGGTTTTTTTTTTGTAAAAAAAAATAAATATTAGTGTAATAATTTTTTTTTTTGTTGAAAATGAATTAAAGTCGAATGAAAGGCTTCGCAACAAATATGGTTTAAAGAAGAAACAAAAGGTATAAATTTTCCGTTGTTAAAATAATGTTATTTCTTATATATATTATTTGTTAAACTGTGTTATGCTCTACTACTATATATTTTATTAATTTTTTTTCAAGGTCTTTGAAGGAGAAGAAGAAATCATATTGAAGATTTGATGTGAAAATTGGAGAATTTGTATTGAAAATTATTATATTGTATTTGATTTCACATTTTATGATGTATTTTGGATAATTAATTTATGTAATTGGGCATTTTTTTGCCTATTTGAAATAGACTAGTTTTTGGCTTGTGGCTTGTTAGCCTTTTAAAAAAAAAAATTCAAGCTTCTTTAATAGGCCACAGGCCTGAAAATATGTAACTTACAGGCCACAGGTCAGGCTCAGGCCATATAATACCTTAACAGGAGACTGACCTGTTTTCACCCCTACTGATGACGGAAGATAAAGTAACGGCAAACATCTTAAAAGAGACTCGGCTCAAATCTAAATGCAGATATGCTGTCTCAACATTTTTTGAAGGGAAAGGACTAGAAGCTTGAGTCTTTAATTTATTCGGTAAGGTTTTAACTGAATCAGACAGCGAGGTGATCAACATATATTCTTGCCTCCATGACTGAAAAAAGTATCCAAAATTGTGCTTTGCTTCTAAGACTAGCCTAAGAATCAAAACAACCAAAATAAATACGAGCAATGACCATCTAAATGAAATCACTCTGTAACAATGGCATTCTCCGCAACTTTCAATCCTCAGAGCTGCTTATTGTGTGCACGGAATAAGCCAAATCCCCTACCCCCGACGACGTCGTTGCTTCCCACCCAAGTTTCCCATCAGAAGCTCCTCTATCAGCCTGTGAGATATAATAAAAGGGTGGCACCAATCGGGGTGAGCCAAAAGAGATTGGCCAGCCCAGTAACGGCGTCGTTGAAGTGGGAGAAGGGGTATACCAACGTGGAGGTGTTCACAAAGGATCACCTCGCTGTCTCTTTAGCTTACGATGTTGCTCAGCTCTCCAGTAAGTTTATCAAAGAAAGAGGAGCTTTCACCGTCGCTTTGTCCGGCGGCTCTTTGATCAAGTACCTCAGGTGACACATCACTCTAATCATACTACTTATCTGGTTATTTTATCGGATATCAAATAGAAATATATAGGTGAATTTCAGTCTTTATTATAAATAACGTATCATGAGAATTCGTAGACATTGACGATCGAGTGCATTTAGTTAAGGTTTTGTTGTTACGTTGAAATTTCAGGAAATTGGTGGAAGCTCCATATGCTGAATCCATTGAGTGGTCCAAGTGGCATATGTTTTGGGTAGATGAGAGAGTGGTGCCCAAGACTCACTTAGAAAGTAACTACAAGCTTGCTTACGATGGATTCATCTCCAAGGTGTGTGTGTGTGTAGTATTCTCTAAATTTGATTCGATAATTTTGTTACATTTAACTGATAAACTTGCGGCGACGGAAGGTGCCAATTCCGGGGGTGCAAGTTTACGCCATCGACGACGCGCTGCCGCCAGACGGAGCAGCGGATGTCTGTGAGACAAATCTTCGACGGCTGGTGAAGAGCGGCGTGATCGCTTCGACGGAGGATGGGATTCCGAGGTTTGATCTGATGCTCCTGGGCATGGGACCCGATGGCCATGTGGCGTCTCTGTTCCCGGGACATCGTCTTCTGAGGGAGGATCAGAAATGGGTGTCCCACCTCACCGACTCCCCAAAACCGCCGCCGGAGAGAATCACCTACACCCTGCCCGTCATCAATTCAGCGTCAAACATCTCCATAGTGGTGGCAGGCGCCGGCAAGGCAAACGCCGTTCGGAGTGCACTTGAGGGGGATGAGGAGAAGCCGGAGAAACTGCCCATCCAGCTGGTGTCACCGAGGAGAGGGGAGATCAAGTGGTACTTGGACAAAGGAGCTGCCTCGGGGCTCTTCAAGGAGTAGCCTCCACGTGTCCCATCTGCGTTCCCCGCCTCAGCTTCGCCATCATCTGAAATAATTAACAAGCATATATGCAAAATGATAATTTTGACGATGTACCACTGCATTTCTCATTTCGGATGTAGTTTTTCACATCAATTTACATAAATTTCCCATCTTATCCCATCAAATGAAGGGTGACCAACATATTTCTCAGATACAAGGTTCATATTCACTGCCTGTACCAAATTTGTTCAAAAATACACCTCGGCGAGGCCAGAAGCCGAGCAAAGTTTCCGACTATTGATGTTGATACCCAAAGCCTGGCCTAGCATTATTCTTAATTATACAATTCAATTCTCATATATGTGCCTGGTTTGTTTCGTTCCTCTTTTTGCCTTTAATTTGGAAAAAGGGGCTGTCGATCGTGTGGGTTTGCGCAGAGCAATCGGACGCCCAAGATCTATTTATTTATTGAGACTTTTAAAATTGAGAATAAATTATAGTCCAGAGTTAAGAGAGATGTGAAGGAATATGAATTCAGAATTAAAATAGACATGGTCACGTTTGGAAGGATACAGTATTATGGAGAGGACAAGAGCTCTTCGGTGCATGCACTTCCGCAGTGGCAGATTGACTTTCTTTTGATGAGCTTGGATACCTTACTTAAAATTAGAGTTGGGAATCAGGGCCGTCCGGCCCTACAGGGTTGGCCCTTGACGGGCCAGGGTCTAAAAGGGCCGACCCTACAGGGCCTGAGGTAAGAAAAATTGCCGTTTTTTAAAGCCCGGCCTAAGAGTATGAGGGTCAGGGCCAGCCCGCAGGGCCTAAAGTTATTTACACAAGATTTAACTACACGTCTACACGCCTCATGCAATAAAACAAATATTGTTACTAATTTATATTCAAAGGTAAAAAATAGTATCCACAAATAATTCACAATCCGCACAAAAGTATAAGAAGGCAAAAAGTTAAATACTCTAAGCAACATGAGTATGACGACTATCATTTTCATCTTCTTCACCACTATCATCAATTTCAAGAAAAATTGATTGTGCTTCACTTTGAGTAGTAGGCTCTACTTGAGGGTAAAAATATCAAGAATTTATTCTCCCAAATCATGAATATATTCATAATCTTTATCTACAACAAAGAATAATCTAAAATGACAAATAACTCTATAAAAAACATAAAATACAAATAAATTAGTAAATTACCATCCTATGTGAAACATTAGAGTAAATAAGAAATATCTAACGTATTTTTCTTATAAAATAAGAAATATCTTTTATAAATTTTTTTATTTTTATGATTCTTAATACAAAATATTCTTATGAAACTTAATTTTAAAAAAGATAATAACAACTAAATATTTTTAACATCATTAACAAAATATAAAAGATCAATAATATTATTATTATATAAATAATTTTTAAAAATAAAAAATATATCAGGGCCTAAAGGGCCGGCCCGTGGCCCTACAGGACTGGCCCTTTTAGGCTCGCGTTCACTTTTTAAACAAAATTCTTAAACCCGGCCCTTATAAATTCAGGGCCTAAACGAGCCGGCCCGATGGACTTAGCCCGTTTTTCCGGCTCTTCTTAAAACCCACCTCAATCAACATCCACACTCGCAATTTGCGTCTTGTTTATGGCATCCCCATATAAATGGGTCAAGCAAGAGGCCAGCTTGAAATCAAGGGGATATATGCCTTGCACTGTGCTGCTAGCCAGCCTCCTATTTCTTACTTTTTTACGTGATCTGTTATGTTTTTTAAATGATGTTGCCTTCTCTATCAAGTATAGTTAGTGACTATTTGGATTAGTGGTAGAAACTGTTTTTTTAATGTAATTAATAGCATATGAGATAAGTTTATAATAAGAGTTTTGTCTTGACTTAGGTGAATGGGTTTTTCTACTGCCAACCCAAATAAGTCCTGGTGTTCCTCAACACGCTTCCCCCAACAATCTCCTCAAATTAGTGTAGTGTCTTATCTGATGTCATCAAAATTAGATGCTGCGCACAACAAGATCGATCATGTCTGTTAGACAATAGACGCATGCTATGCTTAACATGGCCACCGTTAGTTCCCCCCCCCCTCCTCACCAATCATTTTATTTCTCGGCTCCCAATTTAAAAAGCTTATAAAATTAAGTTCAGAGGGGTTTTATTATATTATAACCCAATTAATATTCAAGGGGCTTAAGCAGGGTGGGTCGCAATCAATTGCTAGAATTGATAAAGCACCAAAAGAAGAAGCACTTCATCATGACCAGATTTGACGGCAATCACCCACCATTATTGAGGCGGTTTCTTTAGGATAACACGCCATGGGGACGGTGGTATTGCCCTTGTCCCATAGAAGACACACACTGTTCTTTCTCTCTGATTTCTCTTTCATCATTGTGATTGGATCATGACAAGAACCTACATTACATGAAATATGCAAAAAGTTCAACGTATGGGCCTCCCTCAAACCATTATTTTATTCTGTTTTTGCAACTCCTCTCCCTCCCTCTGTGATCCATTTTTAATTTATTTCAATAAAGTTGTCTTCCTTGCATGCCAGTGAGCAGTGACTATGACTCAATTAGTATGCTTTTCTGAAGGGTCACTGTACTGGCTAGAAGGAAAAACATGAGGTTGATAACTTAATTCTCTTTCTAAAGATTGGAGCATAAAGAAAAGTAAATGCGTGCTATATTTAAAGCTGCCTTCGCGACGATGACTGCGTTGAACAGGTGAAGGGTTCGGACCAACCCAAACGAAAGTGCCGAGTCGCTGCAACCTTTGATGCACATAATGTGTTTGATAAAATGTACAAATCAACATTCATAGGTTGCCATTGTCGGATCATAAAGTGGCAGTTGATGTGAAAGCCAAGCACCACACCTCCCCTGCCTTTAATTTATCTTTGATTGAGAAACTGAAGTCACAAGTGTTCCCCTGGGAGCCCACAAGAATGTGAACGACAAAAAAGATATCCATAGCCTCTCAGTCTCCAGTAACCATTCCACTTTATAGGGGTAAGAAGAAGAGGACCAATAATTATACTTACTTTCCTCTGTGGTGTATGCATGGAGCTTAAATTAAACCGAGAGAATATTAGTTGACCCAAAAATAAAACAGAATCATTCGCATACAGACAATAACATAACATGTTACCGTCGGATCAGAGACAAGATAGATGACATTGCATGTGAAGGGCTTTCCAGCACGAGTTCCACTTTTCCAACATTAGTTTTGTTCTCTCTCTTTTTTCCAAACCATTGCGCCTGTTTTTGTTGACTGATACTTTAAGATATCTGCTAGGGCAGGTCAGTTGTTCGTTTGCTGTTTGCAGTTATCAACGGGGCAGCGTTGAGGTTTTCTTTTCGTAAATTATATCTTTTCATAGTTAATCTAATAAACACTTTTAAAGACTTGGTGGTTCAAAGAATTTCATCAAATGGCTTTTGGGAAAACCCTAAAAATCCCCGTTTAAATTGGAGAATTGCAGAGATTTAGTAATTTCATATTGATTTGTGTTTGGATTAACTTTTGGAAAATAATTTTTACTATTTATGAGATAAGTATGCGAAATAAATTTTATATCCATTTATAAAAAATAGTTTATAAAACCGTAGTTTGAGATATTTCTAAACACTCAAGTTAAACGCTACATTATATATAGTTTCCCCCTTTTTTATTAGGACGCAACCGCCATCTGTAGTATCTTACAAAAGCTGTTTTTGAAGGCTCCAATCACAATTGCAAAAGCTGTTTTTGAAGACTCCAATCGTTAATTCAAACAAGCACAATTTATGGAATTTGGAGTAACTTTGTATTAATATAAGACATATTTATCTAATTTAATTATATTAAATTAATTAATTAAATTAGTTAATATGACATCTACGATCTAGAATATCCTACTCATCTCTTTTAATTTCTTCATTTCTTATTTTCTTTAATTATTGTTAAAAGAGTATCAATATGAGTAAATTTAAAAAAGAGTGATAAATATAAATATTATTATTTTTAGGGAGAATTCCAAAAAAATACCATTTAAACTTCAAAATCCTAAATAGGTGATTTAACAATAAAATGATTTGTTAATTGCATTATCATTCTTGTTAATCCCATTACCGAACTTGTTAACGGGATTTTGAAGTTTAAATGGTATTTTTTTGGCATTCTCTCTTATTTTTAGTATCCCACAATAATCAGTCCATTTTGACTGTAATTTCACCTTCCATTGGTCCGGATATACTCGACTAAATGTGATTGCCCCTGATTAACCGACAAGTTTTTTAATTGGGAAAGAAAATGACTACACATAGACAAAATAAATTCTTTTTTTAGTAAAAAAAATAAATTCAAATTAAGCCTAAATAAACTTCTAGTCCTCACAGACATGTATGGTAATACAGTTAATCCCCCCCCCCAAAAAAAAAGAAGTTGGCAGAAGGGCTCATCAAGTGGTATTAAGTGAGTGTTTAGGAAACATTCAAATCACGATTTTAGAAGTATTTTTTTTAAATTAAGATAAAACTTTTTTCATATAATTCTTGTTTGGAATAGTTATTGAAACTTTTAAAAATAGTTTTTCAATCGTGATTTACAGTATACGATGTAAGTAATTTGTTATATATGATTAGTTTTGATGATGACAAATATAGATGTCAAATATTAAGAGCAAGAAGTTTGCATAGTATACTTCTCTAATACATTGACTAACTACTATATTTAATGTTGTATATCTTATAGATTAGGCAAGCAAAGCAAGAAAGAGATTGGAGAAATAAGCACTTGAAGAAACCAACGGAAATATCAAGATTCAAGCTCCTAGAACAAATATAGAAAGTTTCTATGGTCAAAATGGATTTGAAGATTGGGACTGTAGCGATGGGTACTATTTGGACTGTTTGGTACTGTAGCAGCGACACTGTAGCATGGAGGAATTGTAGCAACCGAGTGATTTTAACAATCATTCGAGTGATTCTGGAAACAGGGAAAATCACTTGGAGTGAGTTACTATTCATTCGAATGATGTTTGAATTTTCAGGCTCTGTTTTTCGTCCAGCTAAGCAAGGTCTGGTAATTCGATCATATCTCTGAAAATACAACTCCAATTGAGACGAAACCAGTTGCATATGAAAATAAACTTCCAATGCATTATTTTGACAACAAAATAAACATCAAATGATCTCAGATGAAGGAGATATAAATGTTGCAAGTTGAAACTCAAATCAGCGTCACCTTCCAGAACAACTTCGGTATTTTGGCCATAACTCTCAAACCACTAAACCTATTGAGCTACAACCAGTGCCATATGAAACTAGATGTAAAGAGATTTCTATTGATATATAATATGAAAATTTTGGAGCTGTATTCGAAGAGTTATGCCATCTGGGAGTTGACTCATGTTTGCTGTCGAATTGGAAGTAGAGCTACGAGTTCAAGTGATATGAACAGAGAGCACCCGAGTGATTTGCATAATGACTCGAGTGATCATTAATAATCACTCGAGTGAAATGCGTCAGATGGTAGATCACTCGAGTGGCACCAAAATCACTGCAAGAAAAATTAACTGTTTGCAAATTCACTTCCAGTGATATGGAATTCACTCAAGTGATATGGAATTTTTCAGAATCATTTCCAGTGCGAGCTAGAATCACTGCAAGAAAAATGTACTATTTGGAATATCACTTCCAGTGATTGTCAGTTCACTCGAGTGATCCTTGAAAAATTCAGAATCACTTCTAGTTCATTGAAAATCACCGGAAGAAAAATTCACTGTTTGCAAATTCACTTCCATTGATCTGAAATGTACTCGAGTGATATGCCATTTTCTCAGTATCACTTCTAGTCTCATATCACTTCGAGTCAGGTGTTATCCAGTCAATGATATGGTAATCTTTCAGTAGCACTTCCAGTAATATCCAAGTCATTACAGTGAACCGAATACCTTCAAGTTAGATCAAATTTGTTTGAGTGATATGGGTATTTTGATACACAACTTTCGATGATCACTCAGTGCACTCTTCACTGAATCGGAATCAGTTCTAATGACAGTCACATCCAGAAATCAATATTACTGCCAGTGAAATGCTTATACAGTCAAGTATTAATTGTTTTATCAAAATCACCTCTAGTGAAGTGACACCGCACTCAAGTGACTCTCATGTTTTAGAATATCACTGCCAGTGAATTAGATGTTAACTCAAGTGATTCACTATTCTTATCAAAATCACTTCCAGGAACTTGACAGAAACAAGGAAACAACTAGAATGATTTCATGGTGCACTCTACTGATGTGGATCACTTCCGGTGAAGTAGTTATCCACTCGAGTGATATTTAAAAGATTCTCTAACGGCTATTTTCTGTTAGTGCATTACAGGTATTCCACTACAATTCACATGGCAAGCAACCGACCAATATTCAACAACAATAAATTATGGGCAACAACCATATTCAACAAATGGATCAACAAACAACCTAACGCAGCATCTGTCGGATCAACGGGCAAACAGTAAGAAACGCTGAAGCATATGTCAGAGCACGATCAACGGGAAAATATTCAAATGCACTCAACGGTCAAATGAAGCGACGGACTCTAACAGATAAATTCTCACAATGGTTTTCTTTTATAACTCAGCTATAAACAGAAGAGAGATGACAACAAAAAATATAGCGACGAGAATACAAATATGCTGATATCATAAGTCATCTGCTCCGACTACTCTCTGCTCTTCTTCATTCTCTATATCATGTATCTGTGAGAGTGAGATTATTTGTCTTGTACTTCAGTGAGTAGTTTACCCACTATGTGAGAGAGCTTGTAAACACTTTAATTGTATTTCTGAATTGATCTTAAGGTAGAGGGACCTTGAGAGGGTAGAATTTCCCTACGGGATAAGCTATAGAGAGAATTCGTTATAAGACTTTATGCTCGTAATACTTATAAAGTGCAAGCAGTTGAGAACGTTGCTGCTCGTAAACTTATAGGTAGAGCCGGGAAATTGGGGCTAGCCCGTCGGGCCGACTCTTTTAAGCCCTTTTAAATTACGGGCCGGGCTTAAAAAACGAAACTTCAAAAGGAAGTCGGGCCTAAAAAGGCCAACCCTGGAGGGCCGAAGGTCCTATAGGGCCAGCCCTGCAAGGCCGAGGGTTGGCCCGTTAGGCCCTTTAACTTTGTTTTTTGTTTTAATTTTATTACCCTTCCTACTCATACCCTTGCTCACTCCTCTCTAAGAACCTTAAAATTGCTAAATTTACATATGATAGTAATTTACCAATTCTTTATATTTTTACTCCTTAAGCAGAGTCTACTACTTAAAGTGAAATACAATCAAAATTTCTTGAAATTGATGATAGTAGCGAAGAAGATGAAAATGATAGTTTTCATAATCATGTTGCTTAGAGTATTTAGCTTTTTGTCTTCTTATGCTTTGTATGAGACTATGAATTACTTGAACACATTATTTTTTTTACCTTTGATTATGAATTAGTAACTGTATTTATTTTATTGCATGAGGTGTGTAGACGTATAGTTAAATCTTATGAAAATGACTCATGGCCCTGCGAGCCTGCCCTGACCCTGATGCTTTTAGGCCGGGCTTTTAAAAACAACAATATTTCTTTCTCCGGCCCTTTTATACCCTGGCCCGTCAAGGGCCGGCCCTGATTCCCACCGCTACTTATAGGGGTGTAAGCAGGAGAGAATGTTGCTGCTCGTAAGACTTGCATAAGTAAGCAAGTGAGAAGATTCATTGGAATCACTCTTCTCATAAGACTTGCCGGAAGGGAAGTGTATCTTACAGAAAGTAAGGGGGAGTTAATCTTGTGAGTTTGTAAAGGCTTTTCTTGTGCCCGATTAAACAAGAAAAAGATAGTATATTGAAAATCTCAGGAAGAGCCTGGGGATTGGACGTAGGTTGTGGATCAGACCGAACCAGGATAAGTCACAGTTTGCATCTTCTTATCTCTAAGCTTTTACATTTTCAGCATATAAGATCTACATAATTGATTGTGACTTTATACTTCCATACATATTGATTTAATCAGATACGAAAAGATTTTAAAAGATCATAAATTCTTATCGTATACTCAATTCACCCCATCTTGGGTGTCAGCCAGTTGTAACATACTTGAAATTAGTTTTATCTCGATTTACGTAAAAAAACACTTATAAACTAATTATACATTGATCCAAACATACTAATACTTACATCGTAAAAGCTAGGGGTGTTATCGGGACGAGACATGATCAGGAAATGCCATTCCCGATCCCGATCTCGAAAAGGGTTCGGAAATGAAAATCATTCCCGGTCTTGAAAATTTCCCATCCCTATGAGATGGGAAATTCTCGGGATCGGGAATTTCCCGATCCCGACCCCTTTCGTTTTTTAAAAAAAATCATATTTTAATTTTTTTGTTTCTTTTAGTCTAGGAAAAATACATAATTTATTTAATATCGTATTGTACTAAATTAGTTCAACACAAATATATAATTAGTTCAATACATACTTAAAATTGTCGATTCAGCTACAAAAAGCACAATGACAAAAACAAAAAATTAGAATTATTTAATAAATAATAAATGAAATTAACCAAAAAAAATTATAAGAATAGATATTACTTTGAGGGTATTAGGAATTTTCACATTTTATTTATATTTGATCTTATCTTCTTAAATTTTTTTTATAAAAATATAAATATATGTATATTTTCGGGATCGGGAAAAAGTTGGGATTGAGAAGTCTCATTCCCGATCCCGAAATTTTCCCGTCCCGAAAATTTCAGGACAAGATTTGCTCGAGATCGGGACGGGAAGACCGGGACGGAAAATTGGTGCACGCCCCTAGTAAACGCTATTCTCAAAAGTCAAATAACTACAAAATTGAGTTCGAATTGCCAATTTATGACAGAAATAGCTCTAAAACCTACTCCATCCACTAATCAAATCAAGGTGGGGAGGAGTTGAAATTCAAGTTCTGCACATTTTTTGGGCCTGGATAGGAAATTTGGCTTGGAAATTATTTATGAAATTGGGAAAATCCTTTAAAAACACTTTAAAAATGCTAAATAACAAAAAGATGTTATGAATATTCATATGTTAAAGAGTTGTGAGGGCCTGAATTATCTTTTCAAAATTAAATGGAAATAACATAAATATTTTTTTGAGTTTAAAAAACGTGCTTCCATTTATAGTAAGGGTTTAACAAGTTTAGATAAGGTTTTAAAATCACTACTTGCTACAAGGGTAAGGTATTGATTCCCACATATGATAAAATATTATCAAAACCTTATCTGACCTCGTGAAACCCTGATAAATTTTGAATTAGAGTTTGTGAAAATTTTAACCTTATATAAACTTATGAAACTCTTATCAAAAGTATAAATCAATTTGCCATTGTAGCAGGTGATTCTTTTTAATTGAAATTTGTGAAATCTTTTCAGAATTTGTTAAAACCTAATATAAACTTGTTAAAATCTTATAAAAAACAGAAGCAATTTTTTTTTTTAAAATTTAGAGGGACATTTTTATCATTTCTGATTAATTTTGAAAAGGACAAACCAGACTTTCACACCTCTTTAATATTATAATATTTGAAACATTTTTTTATCCTTTAACATTTTTAAATTTCTTTTTCTAGGATTTTTCCTATCAAATTTCAACTAAACCTTTCTTTTTTGTTACGATTCAATTTTGAATAAATAAAACAATTTTTTTTGGCTTGGATATGAAGGGAATTTATGATGTGTTACATATGTATTAATGATTTATATGCATGTATTTGTTGTAAGCTAAATCATATATACAAAAAACCCTGAACTTTGGATTAGTTACATATAACCCTCTAACATTTTAAAGTTTAAATTTAACTCCTCTGGCATTTTATTTCTTAACCATTAACCCCATACCTTTAAGTGATAGTTATATTTTTAATAAAAATTGCCACGTCAGATTATGAGATGACATGTGGCATCCTACATGGCATCTTGTGTAAATTACTAATTTCATAAAACTCATTTTAATTTTGAACAATTGTATATAACCCCCTAAATTTTGATTATTTACAAATAGCCCTCTTAACATTTTCAAATTTAAATTTTAACTCCCTTAAAATTTTGATTTGTAATAAATAAACCACATGTTGATACTTTAATAATTTTTATAAATTTATTAATTTTTTACTATTATTTGTCAATTAAAATAGATTTCTTGTATGGAAAAAAATAGAAGAATAATATTTAAAAAATATAAAAATAAAAATGTCATAATTTGTATAACATTTACTTATTTTCTTGTGTTAATTGAGTATTGATAGTATAAAAGTGTCATCATTTGTGTTAAATATATTTGTAGGATGATTAAGCATTGATAGTTTAAAGATTACATTTTTGTTAGAAAATAGCTCTTGTCATCATTAATTTTTCTATTGGTAATGTATATATTTTTCTTCTGAATTAGAGATTCAACGTTTATTTTGTATTTTTTAAGTATTATTCTTCTATTTTTTGTTATACAAAAGAACTATTTTAATTGATAAATGATAGTAAAAACTTTAATAAATTTATTAAAATGATAGAAAGTAACGGTATGTGATTTAATATTATAAATCATAATTTTAAGAGAATTAAATTTAAATTTTAAAATGTCAGGTGATTATTTGTAAATAATTAAAGTTCAGGGGGTTATCTGCAATTGTTCAAAGTTTAGAGGGGTTTTATGAAATTAGTAATTTACACATGATGTCACGTGTCACCTCATAACCTGACGTAATAATTTTCGTTAAAAAGATAACGGTCCTTTAATGACAGGGGGTTAATAGTTAAAAAATGAAAGGTCAGAGAGTTAAATTTAAATTTTGAAATGTTAGAGAGGTTATATGCAACTGACCTAAAGTTTAGAGGAGTTTTGTATAGTTTATCCCTTTTTTTTATCAGTAATATCTCACGTGTCCTTTTTTTATTTGTTTGGAAAAAGGGCAAACCGTGGACAACCGCTCAGTGCATTATGAGTGGAAGAAAATGTGGTAATGGGATGGTTAAGCCATAAGTGATAGAATAGTTCGTTATATTATGTCACGGGCTAGCGACGTCGTATCAGTCTGGGCAGGTAGGCAGTGTTGGAGTAGGGCAAAGCACATTGCAAAGCTCTACAAATGCTGAAAACCTCGGCCAGTATTCTGATTCAGTGCTTTCCCTCATTCTCTCTTGGCTTGGAGCCACAAACATTTCTTCTTCGGTCACACAATCAAAGCGGTAGAGCACAAGAAACCGCAAGCAACTGCCTTTCGGGTCTGTTTTGCAACAAGCAATAAGCGCTGAAGGAAATTCCACTGGTTGAAGACGAAGAATAAGAAGAACGACCACGAGTAAGAAGGGCATTCTCGTAATTTTGACCTCCCGTCCTCCTCCATGTTTGCATCCGCTCATTTGAACACCAACAGCGACGCTCCCATCAACTCCGTCGGCGGCGGCAGCAGTTTCTGGTTAATGGCAGCGCCTAGCACCCCCTCCACCTCGGCGGTGGTGGTCACGGCCTTGGCCGGGGTAGCTCTCGTCGCTGTGATTTTCTACGGTGCCACTAGGTAAAAAACCAATGAACTGAAAATAAAAACAAAAATCTCATGAAGAGAGCGTTAGAGCTTCGAAAAACCCTAGACACGCTCAGGCATAGATGATATTGTTTCCTATTATGATTTCATTCCACTAGAAAGTTTATTGCACAAGGAATGTATAGATGAATTCCCTTAGAAGAAGTCACAATTCATCTTCGTCGCCTTCAAATTCCTCCCCTTCCTCATCTTCGTCGCCATCATCATCTTCGTCATGGATCCTTTTGCGTTCAGTTCTATTTGTTGTTACATCCTCCTCACCAGCTTCTTCTCGTTCACCATCTGATCGGTGAGTTTTTCTCAGTCTTATTTACAAGACTAAGATTTGTTTGAGCTCAGATTTCTATTATTTAGTTTCTGTTTGTTCCGAGACAGATCCATCTCTAGTTATCCCAAACGTTACTCAGCTTGGTTAAATTCTACCGCTTTTGTGCTTGGACTTTTATATTCTTTAATTTTCTGTCTCTGCACGGCTGCATTTTGACCCATACTCCCTGATACTTGATGTTGTGTCTTATTCTAGTATAATTGCTGATTTGTTAGATTCACTATGTTTTCTTCCCTTTTTAAGTGCGTAATAAGAAAAAGGAGAGAAGGAGGGATGACAGAAATGTCCTGAACACAATTTAACTTAATTATGGGAACTACAGTGACGGCCTGTCAAATGCTAGATTGTGGGTCTAATAAGCATGCAAATATTCTCATGTGGTTGGAATTGTACATCTTGTTTTGATAAGTCTAGCTGAATGGCTTAAGATTGAGCGCAGTACTGAATTGCAGGCTTCAATGAGCAATTCTGACCGACAATTATGATATTTTAGTTTTAACTTTTGTATGTTGAGCGCATTTAATTTTATGCATGAAGTGCTCTAGCAGTTTGGAGGTAGGAATAGAATATTTCATGAAATGATTGATGAGACACCTGATAATTATCATCATTTTATAATGCTAATTGGTTTTAATATGGAAGGAAGAAGAGATTTTCGTTTATGCTTTTTCATTCCTTCTGATGTTTCGTTTCCAACACTGTTGGCTGTTATTGTCTATTTTCAAACCCTTATATATACATAGGAAGTAATGAGTAACCGTTTCTTGAAAATTTTCAGAGGTCGCCTCAAATCACCATGGTCACGCAGGAAAAGAAAACATGCACTTTCACCGCAGCAGTGGAAAAGCCTGTTTACCCTAGATGGCAGACTCCGAGATGGTGGAGCTAAGTTCTTGAAAAGAGTTCGCAGTGGAGTAAGTTTACTTTTTCTGTTTATCTTGTCCTTGAAGTTATGATTCTCATGTTTCTGTTTTACCATTTGAAATTAATTACAATAGTTTTGCAGGGTGTTGATCCCACTATTAGGGCTGAAGTTTGGCCATTTCTACTTGGAGTGTAAGTATGCCTTCTTCCTAGTTTCATTCTTAATGGCTATCACTGTATCTATACTTGTATGCTTGAAATCAATCAAACAATTTTGTTATATAGTTTCTCACATTGGTGTTTTCTCCATTTTGTGTTTTGGAGAACATTGATTACTCTTTCCTTAGATTTGAATTACCGGGGTGGTTGATTCTCTATTTCATACTCTAATCTAAATGAATTGATTTGATTAGACAAACTTTTATATGGTTGCTGATTATTTATTCATTTTAAACAGCTTTGACTTGGACAGCACCAAAGAAGAAAGAGATGTTATAGTAAGTCGAAATAGGTAGGCATACAAATTTGATCTCTAGATGTGTTATAATTCTTTCCTGATTGGTTGTGAGCTTTCTCCACTCTTGCAACTCATTTTGTTTTCTTCTCACCCCCTGCTTTGCTTTAATTTTATGCGGTATTAATTCCAGTCCTTTAAATGCAGAAATGAGTATGAGAAAATCCGTAGACGATGCCGGAAGTTTCTAAAGCAGAACAATTGGAGCTCCAAGTTGAATGAAATTGGTGGAGTTTGCAGTGAGGGAGAGGGTGGGGCTGTCATTCATGACTCTGGTTCTCTTAGTTCTGAAGATGTTGCCAGTGCTAGGGAATCCCTTTCTAGTGAGGAGAGGAGCCCTGATGTTGACTCAGATGATCCATCCAGTGCATTGGTTGAAGTAGATGATGTTTCTAATGCGAACAATGCTGATGCCTCTACACTGGATACTGATTCTTCTGATTCTGACTCATCAGAAAGTTCTGAAGTAATCCAAAATTTCCCACCTGGGGAGGGTCAGGAGGAGAGTGATCCCAAGACAGCTTCCAAGGAGGATTCTTCATCCCAAACAGAAGTCTCATCAAAAGTCAAAACTAAGGAAGATTTTGCAACATGGCAACGTATCATTAGACTTGATGCAGTGCGTGCCAATGCAGAATGGATCCCTTATTCCCCCTCTCAGGTTGTGGTATCAGAGAACAGAGCCCGAAGATCTGCTGAGGTGGTTGGCTTGAAGGATTATGGTCACCTAGAGCCTTCTAGAGTATTCCATGCTGCTCGACTAGTTGCTATCCTTGAGGCATATGCACTATATGATCCAGAGATTGGCTATTGCCAAGGTATGAGTGATTTGTTGTCTCCTATAATAACTGTCATATCTGAGGATCACATGGCTTTTTGGTGTTTTGTTGGATTTATGAAAAAGGCACGGCAGAATTTTAGACTTGATGAGGTCGGTATAAGGAGGCAACTTAATATTGTTGCTAAAATCATCAAGTTTAAAGACTCCCACCTATATAGGCACTTGGAGAAGCTCCAGGCCGAGGATTGTTTTTTTGTTTATAGGATGGTGGTGGTATTGTTTAGAAGGGAATTGACGTTTGAACAGACTCTCTGCCTTTGGGAAGTGATGTGGGCAGACCAAGCAGCAATTAGGGCAGGCATTGGGAAGTCTGCATGGAGCAGAATAAGGCAGCGTGCTCCCCCAACAGAAGATTTGTTACTTTTTGCAATAGCAGCTTCAGTCTTGCAAAGAAAGAAATTGATTATTGAGAAATATAACAGCATGGATGAGATCATCAGGGAATGCAATGGCATGACAGGACACTTGGATGTATGGAAACTGCTAGATGATGCACATAACTTGGTGGTGACCCTTCATGACAAAATAGAGACGTCATTGCGGTGACTTGCATTTGGTTGATCAGTAAAACGGTTTACAATATTTTTCAAAGATATTTATTTATTGTCTGCTGAGTCTCACTGCTGGAATAAAAAATAAGCATTGCAGATGATTTAAGCTGGAGCTATGCTGTTTCAACTATAGCCACTACACATGTTCAAGGCTCAGATGCCATACTGGTTGGCTAATGGGGATGGAAGGATGTTAGATTTATGTGTTTTTATCCTACTTGCTCCATCCTTTTTCTTTGCTTAAAATTCTGTTTTCAGACATAGGTTTGGGGACTCTCTAGAACACCGATGCAAGAAGCAGGTGGCTAAGGGATGTAACCTTCACAAGGTTGAGATACTATTACTCTTGTCTTTGAGCTTGTGGTGTTATGGTGCTTGACCTTAGGCTTCTGATTACATTGCATATCATTTGAAGATTTGGAGACCACAGATGGGTGAAAAATACTGAATGGGAATGTGATTGGAGTTATCGAGTTAGTCTCATTTCCTTTGCTATTGGCATTTGAGTTTTAATAGCCAATAAAACGTAACTCTAGCATGTTCGAAGATCCCCTTACGTTGTTAAGTTCACGTGCAAACAAGACCAGATTCGATGCTCTTTGGAGCGATTCGGTGTTTGAACTCTGTTAGCAAACTTTACTTCAAACGAATATTTTCCTATACTCAAATTCCATATTAAGATAATTAAAAAGCATATGGAAAATTATAGTGCAAGTAGCATTTGATCTTTTTAAAATTAGAGCTTGTATGCTTTCAGTTGGAATGTAATGCTTTATTGCTATGCTTGTTCGCCTGGACAGAAGACATGTATGTAACTTAACGATCATTTTTGAAACAATTTGGCTGTCTACCTGTTTTTTTTATTAAAATTCTATATGTAATTTTAAAAGGACCAAGCAATAACAACATCGAGAGTGAACTTTGGAACTTTGATAAAAGTTACTGCTATATGATAAAGTTGTGAATTATAATCTTGAACAAAATCTCTTCACTTGTTGGAGTTAAGACGGCATATATCTGATCCGACTCTCCTCAGACTCTACTTGATGCAGTAAGGGCGGAAGAATGTTTCAAAACAAATTTTGAAAACAAAAAATTAAAATATCTGAATCATCATTTTGAATGGTGAGGGTGGAAGAATGTTTTGCTTTATTAACATGATTGTCATTAATAAAAATGTAACGTTCTCTCTCTCTTTCCTAATTTTGTAAGAAAAGGCAACATAAAAAAGAATTTATGATTTTTTGTTTTTCAAAACAAATTTTTAACTTCTATGTTTCCAGAACACAAATGAAAACGCATTTTCGAACATGTTTTTGTATTTTGTTTCCCAGAAAAAAAAAACTGTTTTGAAAACGAAAAACTAAACATGAACAATTTCTCAATGAAGATCACGATGCCCTGCAGTCACTGACTTCCAAGACGGCTGTATATTAAAGATGGGAAACAGTTCCTAAATGAACACAATCCAAATGAAACGACAATCCAGTTTCAATGCCCATAACACAAAGGAACTATACCAATTTTTAAACGGCTGAATGGATACAGCAAAGTAAACATTCCCAAAGTTCAAATTAAACAAAGTAGAGTCTCTCTAATCTTTTTTCTGGGTGTATTGTCGGACAGCAAAGGCTAACCCCAATATCAGGAGAGGGAGAAGGAACTGCAGAATCTTGATTACAAAATCATTGGTCTTGTCGGGTTTATTAGAAGCTTGCAGAGGATGAACATACGTGCGCTTCTTTGGGATGGTTGATACATCAATCTCTCCGATCAAGTATTTTGCCATCATTTCTCTAGCCGAATCACTGTGTCCGGTATCTTCAAAATCGTCGGATGCATCTTTTCCTGTCAATTGTAAAGTGAACCGCAATAAATTACTATGATAATCTTTGGTACATTCATCAACCGTCTGAAGATTATGTAATTGATAAGCATACCTGTGGAAGATAACAGAACATCATCACCTCCAGGATGATCTTCCATAAAAGGGGTAACATCATAGACCTAATATGATTAAAGCATAGAAACACGTTTAAGTGATAGTTGTTTAACATCATGCAAGTACAATAATCAATTTGACCCACCGTATATGCGAATCACGGTATCATATAAATCCTAATATAAATGACACAGTTGTGCTCTATTAGTTTGAAGAAGTCTTTTTTATAGTCATGCTCTACTAATTCGAGTTGGATTAGGCTGAAAATGAGAAAAAAATTGGCAGAATATCATTTAGGTCTCAACCAAAAAAATAATATCAGAAAAATCCTTATTGACAAGTAAAGAGTTACTATTGACAAATGAAAGAGCTACCATTGACAAATTATAGGACTTGTCAACATATTATTTTCCCTTGGTTGAATCTAAATGATATTCTCCCAAAAAAAAAAAAAAAAGGGTAAAGGTGTATCCAACACCCTGATCTATTTTTAGAGGTGTAATCAGCACTCTAAAGTATTTCTGGAGGTGCAATCAGCACCCTAATGTATTAAAAATGAAGCAATTACACTCTTTCATTAAGAGAATACTAATTCCGTCTGCTGACACACTTTTTCCTTTCCTCTTTCATCAATCTTCAACATGTTCATCCATTCTTTTAGTATTTATGAGTGCAATTTTACCCCTAATATGTTAAAAATAGAACAATTGCACCCTTTCACTAGCTGTGATAAAAAGTTCTTACAAGGAAAAGGGAACATGTTGAAATAATGAAAAGGAGAAAGAAGGAATGAACATATTGAAGATCGATGAAACAGAAAAAGAAAGAGTATGTTACTAAACGAAGTTAGTATTCTGTTAGTAAAGATGTGTATAATTGCTCCATTTTTAATACATTAGGATGCTGATTGCACCTCCAAAAATAGTTTAGGGTGCTGATTCCACCCTTAAATACTTTAAGCTGATGATTGCACCTTCAAAAATAGTTTAAGGTGTTGTTTGCACCCTTAAATAATTTAGAATCCTGATTGCACTTCCAAAAATAGATCGGGTGCCGGATGCACTTTTAACCAAAAAAAAATATCCTAACAGTTTTTTCTATCAACAATAATCTGAACTTGAGATTTTTACTCAAGGGTGCTCCGTACTTCCGTCTTTCTTTCTTTTTTTTTCTTTTGCCATTGAACTTCCGTCTTTTCCCATTTTCCCACTCAGCCCAAACTCTGTTGGTAGTTTGATAAAGTCTTTTTATACTCCCTCCGGTCCTATTTATAAGCAACTATCTTTCTTATGGGGTTGATCCCTTTTCTAAGCAACTTTCATTTTGTGTCTGAAAATATAAGCTCATTTTTTCTATTTTACCCTTATTAAATACATATTATTTATAATTAATTATCACACACACTAAGAGTTATATTCAGAAGAGAGAAAGAGAACTCACTAGTTGAATGAAGTCAATAAAACATTGAGAAAACGTATTTTACTATTTCTCACACATTTTATATATTCTCTTTCTGTTTTCATAAATAGGGGCATATATGAAAAAAAAAAGACATTTTTGACACATTTATTGCTTTTAACTACCAGTTCGTTTTACGCAATTAAGGAGAAAGTTGCTTATAAATAGGATTTGAGGAAGTATTAACTAGTGTTCCGTACATGACATTAAGTAGCTTTTTAAAACATCTCAGGTAATAGTAATCAAACAACGACAGAGACTTGTTCAAAAAAAAAAAAATGACAAAGACAACCAGATTAGAGAATACAAGCCTAAGATGGAAAAGTGATATCACTGGACATCTCATCTAGTCACAACATGTTGTAACATGTAAGAAACGCGGCACAAATGCAGCTAATGTAAGCTCACCCACCCCTGGGCACCCAGTAATAATTCCATTTTTTCTTCCCATTAGCCAGGATGTCTTGTCAGTTAGCACAACCAACTGAACTTTTGAGCAAACATTTCATCCTTTTTCTTTATTATTGTTCTGCCCATGCTAGGATTACTTATCTTCAAGGTCACTAATAATCTTTTTATCACTGATTCCAGAAAGTGCCTATCAAACTAGGAAACTTAAAGTTTAAATCAGGCAAATAACCTTACAGTCATCTTAATGAAGGCATGAGTCATGACAGACAGAAGCCCACTTACAGTCCATTTTTAGACTAGGAAATTGTAGTGGCAGATAAAAAAAAAGATCAGATTTTATTAAATGAAAAGGACAGATGTTCATTCAATCTGGAACATCAAACAAGAATGACAAATGCAACATGTTGCAATAGAAAATAAATCTTGGTGAACATTTCCATCATATCTTGTCCAAGCTATGGGCCAAAATAAATAAATAAATAACTAAAGCTCGCATAATGTGGAACGACAAATAAGTTAATAAGATATGCACGGTGTTAAAAAATCATATGATCAAACGCCACCAGGTGAGACAAATGAAGTATTTGAAATTCCAATGTTAAGTTTTAGCTAAAAGAGAGGCAGTGAATTGAATAAAAAATTCAAACAATAACCAAATTATCGAAGAAGTGGCCATTATAGGCTATAGCCAGCAGACGACCAGACGTGAAAGGAAATCACACACACACACAAGGGATACGTCAGTGAACAAAGAATTTAATATGAACATGTCCAAGCCATTCATTATGCGAAAATAATCAGCAAATTGCAAGAATAATCGACAACTACCAGACTGAACCCTGTGCTTCCAATCGTTTCTCAGAGCGCCAGACAAATCAGAAAACAAACCATCACAGAAAACATCAAATGATGAGAAGAACTGACCTTCCCAGCTATGATAAGCCAACAATCTTTGAGCTGGTTGTGCTTTGCCACTTCGTCGTACAGGAAAACTTTTTTACCCGAAGCCATTTTTTACTCTGCCACCTGCAACAAAAATCAAATACATACAGAGGACCCGTAAAAACCTTTAGCGAAACCCAAAAAATTCCATTCGGGGAAAACGATGATAAAAGGGATCAAGAAAAGAAGGATCCCAAAAGAGAATCACAAAAAGCAGATAGTCGAAGCCGATCATCGAAAATCCTCGAAATCTTACAGAAATCAAATTAAACCACGAAATTTCGGTTAGAGTATTGGTGGTCAATGCTCGAGTTAGGAGCCTACCAGGGGGCTTCCCTATTAACGCCCGATTGCGATGTCAAATACTTTCAAGCTCACGGCAATGAGCGGTTGGCCACGCATTTCTTCCTTTATATATGGATGGATTTTGAATATCACAAAATAAGTCTCAAAGTTTCTTTAAATTACAATAGGAACCACTCATGCCAATTCTGACCAAGGGTGGTTTTGTCGGTTAGCAACAATTGCAGGCTCGTTTCGGGATCATTGAATTCCATACATAAAATTGTTATTTTTATTTCTATAGTTGGTAGGTGAAGCGAAGGCACTTTCTAGAATGCGAGACAAAGCATGAATCATTTCTTAACATTTGGTATGGTTTGAATGCTCTGTCCAGACATAACAAGAAGAGATATAATTTACGTCTTCAGATGAATACATGAAAAGAGAATAATTGTTGTGATTAAAAACGTGCATATTATTTTTTATATTTGTTATGAATCTTTTTATTAATTTACTTCTTAAAGAGAAAGATAAGCAATTATCTTGTTAGTATTCTCTTCCATTTCCAAGCACAGTATTCTTATCCCGTGAATGTATAGGTAGAATTATCAACTATTGACTTATTTCATGCAATGAAATAGTGAATGCGTAGTTATAAAAGTAAAATAAAATGGAAATTTGGACGAGGCTTCAGCAACTTCATTAAAACGGTGGGCTAGTCAAAGCGAACCCACGTGTTCAAATGACTCGGCCCAAAGGTTTGGAAATAAAACAAGGGACTCACTTTCAGACCTTTTGAATCTCATAGATAGTACCTTTGACCAAAAAAAAAAAAAAAAAAAAGAAGCTCATAGATAGTACAAACATTAACAGTATTGATGTTGACTTTCACATTAAACAAAACACGACAATCTTGTACGTGCCACTGCCTACCTTCTTCTGGATATAGTGAAGCTCCAATTATTATTTTTTCAATATTCGTTTTATATAAATTTTCAATGACTTTATATATAGAGCTGGGAATCAGGGCCGGCCCGGCCTTATAGGGCTGGCCCTTGACGGGTTAAGGTCTAAAAGGGCCGGTCCTACAGAACCCGAGGTAAGAAAAATTTCCGCTTTTCAAAGCCCGATCCGAGAGCATGAGGGCTAGGGCCGGCCCGCAGGGCCTGAAGCTATTTACACAAAATTTAACTACACGTCTACACGCCTCATGCAATAAAACAAATACTGTTATTAATTCATATTCAAAGGTAAAAAATAGTATCTACAAATAATTCACAATCCGCACAAAAGTATAAGAAGGTAAGAAGTTAAATACTTTAAGCAACATGAGTATGACGACTATCATTTTCATCTTCTTCACCACTATCATCAATTTCAAGAAAATTTGATTGTGCTTCAGTTTGAGTAGTAGGCTCTACTTGAGGGTAAAAATATCAAGAATTTCTTCTCCCAAATCATGAATATATTCATAATCTTTATCTACAACAAAGAATAATCTAAAATGACAAATAACTCTATAAAAAACATAAAATACAAATAAATTAGTAAATTACCATCATATGTGAAACTTTAGAGTAAATAAGAAATATCTAACGTATTTTTCTTATAAAATAAGAAATATCTTTTATAAATTTTTTATTTTTATGATTCTTAATACAAAATATTCTTATGAAACTTAATTTTAAAAAAGATAATAACAACTAAATATTTTCAACATCATTAACAAAATATAAAAGATCAATAATATTATTATCATATAAATAATTTTAAAAATAAAAAATATATCAGGGCCTAAAGGGCCGGCCCTTTTAGGCCCTCGGCCCTACTGGGCTGGTTCTTTTAGACCCGCGTTCACTTTTTAAGCAAAATTCTCAAGCCCAGCCTTTGTAAATTTAAGGCCTAAAAGGACCGACCCGACGGTCTCGGCCTATTTTCCCGACGCTATTTATATATAATATATTAAGATATGTAAAGATAGTCAATGATGTTTTACACTTTTTAAGTTTTCTGAGATAAATTTTGTTGAATTTAAGTATTAGGTTTTATATGTAGTATATGTTAATACTAAATAATACATATGCTTCTGTTTTGTCTAAGCCTGCTGTGCACAATGTCAATAGTCAAATTAAGTTACTCAGACTTTTTGCTGTGCGAGATTAATTTCATGGTGGGATTCAATATGTTAAACTAATTGATGTCATCCTCACCAATTTTGATTTCTCAGTTAGCTTCCGTCAAACATTATTTACTTTCATTTAATCCAATCTTCCTTGCCCGGGTGTCCCGAGCAGCCCCCATGACCCCACATACGTAAGTCTATCACTCTACCCTCCCACATACATGACTTTCTTCATATAAATATTAAATAAATTAAATTCAGAATATATTATAATTTTTTTTTATAAAAAAAGATGGTGACATAGTGGCATTTTTTTTGCTCCTATTATACTTTCTTTTGTGACTAACGATCCTAGCTAAAAAGCCCAAAAGAAATCACAAAAAAAAGAAAGAAAACAGAAGCAGTCAGCAGCCAACTACCCCTCTCAAAAATGAAAAATCATATCCATATTCCATATTTTGTAGTCCATACAATCAATCAATAATAATAAAAAAAAAAACAGCTTTAACTACTCACCACCCTGTCCCACACATGTACTCAATCGCTCAACTCAAAACTCAGATCAGCTTCTGCCACACCACCCTCAAATCTTTAGAAAGTAGAACCTCGTGGCGAATCGTGAGATTAATCTAATGTCAAGGGGGCAAATAGTCGAAAGAAGCACAGCTCATAATTTGAAACTTTCCAATCAATTAATATATGGAGCAAATACTGTCCTTGCAGTTATCAAATTTAACTATTGATTTCTCTACTAAACTCCCATGATTGGTCTTTTTTCCCCCTCTCTAGTCTCTTGTTCACTTTCTCTGCAGCTTCTTAATACTAGAGACATCTCACAAAAATAAATAGATAATTAATTAAAGCACGTGTCACTTAATAATGACACCCCTTACTATGCAAGAAATATTGGCTGGAGCACTGCTTCCAGAAGCTAAAGCTGGGTTGAAGAGAGTTGTGCTGAATAGTGAGCCATATTGAAGATAGAGTGAAGAAGATATGAAGGCTATATGGGAGAGGCAGTATCATACCATAGCCTAAGCTAAAGCTGGGTTTATTTGATGACTAATTATAGCCTTGAGCTTCCTTTAGGGACTCATGCATGGAATAGAATCATAACTATAGTTAGTTTCACTTGCCTTGCTGATAATATGGGGTATTTGTTTTTTGCTCTTAGTTTAGGCTATGGTCGTCAGCTCTGTTTTATCTCATTGTTCAGCCATAACAGAAGGAAAGAAAGAAATTTCATCTCTCCCCATCAATATAACTATTTTGGCATTTAAGTTAACAATTGGAATGGCTAGTATTATAAGCTAACATTGAAGAGCAGAAAACTAAGAGACTTCATCTTCCATTTTGCTGCCGCTACAGTTTTATTGATACCTATCTACTTGTGCCATTTCAGCCTAAGAACTGAATCTCTACAAATTAACTGCTATATGCAACAAAGGTACATGCAATTCCCTCTCTTTCTACAGGTAAACTTCTACCCAGAGGGCAAGAAGCTCATGCAGATCGGAGGACGAATCTTAAACAAAGCAAGAATAGATGAAGGCAGAATCCACAACCCATCTCCACAAATCAATCCAGAAGCAACTGCAGGAACCATCAACCCAGCTTCCCTGCTGTTTAATGAGTGCCAAACATACACAACCAAACTACCCACACACATGTCTATTGCAAAGTAAGCCCCAACCAAAAATGGCACCGCCATTGCCATCGGAAGAGGAACCCATTTCCCAATATTTTTAGGGTTCAGATCTCTCACCATATTGGCTACTATTGCAAACGCGAAAGCCCCATAACACAGCTGCAAGCAATGATGGGGTAGCGCTGAAAAGCCTTGGACACCCAGGATTGCCATGTTTCTGTATATAATTGCATATGGAGCCTTGTATTCACCATCTGGATTTCCCACATCAAACGCCTTGTAGAAGAGGAAGAATGTGAGAGGAGCTACTACACATCCTATTGCCGTCCCGATAGCCTGCGACACAAGCATTGAACGAGGGGAAGTGAAGGTGAGATGGCCAGTCTTGAAATCATGCATCAAATCAGATGAGATGGAAACAATGGATTTAATCAGGCCACACCCCACAAGTCCAGCAACCACTCCATTCTCTTTTCCGGCCAAGGCTGCCAGCATAAACAGAGCCACTTTCCCATAGTTATAGGCCATGTTCATGTCGGTTAAGCCAGCGCCATAGGCGTTACAGAAGCCAAGAGAAGGCGCGAGCAGATAGGCCACCACTATGTAATACCACTTTAACTCTGGGAACATCAATGGGATTATGATGGTTGAAACAATGGCGAACAATGTGTATCCTGCACATGCCAACCATATTGGAATGCTTTCTCTAACGAACACTTCATTCTGGCGAAGATCATCAAGGAGCATCCTCTGGTTGTGAGACGCTGCAATCACAGAGAAATCAATTCATTGTTCAATGATTATGTGAGATTCACACACATCATAATCCACTGTTCATATTAGACCACTTTTGGTTGGAATGAAAAGGTCAATAGCTATTAGTTAATTATGTGAAAAACAAAAAATGTTTCTTGACATAGACTGCTTGGCATCCAGAGGGGGAAAAAAAAAAGGATTCAGAGGCCATTTGTTTACCTTTAATGTTCCTCCTTTTCATTGTGGGAATGATATTTGCGGCAGTGAAATAAATTATTTTGAAAAAGTTGTAGAGCCCATCACCAAGGATCAAGGCAATGGAAATGAAAACCTGCAGAAGTGAAGACAGAATAAATAAGGCTTGAATCACAGGAAAATGTCATCTTCTATATATATGGTCATAAGTCTCAGTTCACTTCAAGACCTTATAACCATTAAGACTCTTCATACTGCTTTCTGATAAATTTTCAGGAAACCACTCTCCTTTTAGTCCCCTGATCAATGGCCACATAATACCCCATGAAAGCACAGCACCAAGAAGCAAAGATAAGTTGACGAGGTGTGAACAGATCATTCCAGCTCCAACATAAGTCATACTAAAATCAAAGTAGAATCTGCAAAATCCAAACTTATTTTTTTCCGTTAATGGCCCTGCAAACTCTTCCTTAAACAAGACTAATGATAGAAGAGGCAAGATGCAAACACGCACGAGTCTTGCCAGGCTTTCAATCCAAAGGTAGGAAACTGAACAAATCCACATTGATCTCCACCTGAATAAAACCACTGAAAGAAAGCCCAGCAAAAACTCAAAGAAAAGTATTTCATGAAACCATGAACCTGCTTCCTGCAAAAGAAGTCGAGCTAGTATCAGATCATAAATATCTTTCATCTTGATTAACTCAAAAACACAGACAAGAGAAAGCCTTACTTGGCCTGCTCATCCCTTTTAGTAGTATGGAAGCCGTTTATAAGAACAGCAGTGGCAGTTCCACTTGGATACATTAATTTGTAGTCTATTATCAACACCTGTTTGCATAAATTGCATCAACTTACAACCATGGACTAAAAATGGTATTCAAAGAGTCTTGAAGAAGCTTAAGAGGAATTGCTAATAAGAAACACCTTTCTAAGAGGAACCAAAGCCAAAAGCCCAACGAAGCTTGTCACGAAGAGAAAACCAGTCATCCAACCAATGCCAGGTTCCTTGGTGCTCCCAGGAGTATTCCCTTCGGTTTCAACCCCTACTTGTTCATATGTCTTCCTGTTCAAACCCAAAAGGTAAGACCCAAAACCACCTACAATTGCAGGAAGAAGTTCAGAACATCACTGATATAAGAGGACGAGTTCTATTTAGACATTAAAAAGAATCAGAAATCAAAGAAAACTCCACCTCCTACTGCGATGCTATAGCATGCCACAGCACAAGTCTGAATGATGGTATTCTCTTGTTTAGTGAAAGGTGTTGAAACAATCTTAGCCTTTTCAAGCAGTTTAGCCCAAGTTCGGATGAAGACAAAACCAAGAAGAGCAGCTGAGACATTGAGATTTGGGACTAGCCCAGTTGTGAGGTTCAACTTCATCACGATCACACTATATATGATTCCAATGAGTATGCTAGCTATTAGTCCTCGAATTGTGATCTGTCTTCTCCATGGTGCTATTCTACTCACATCCTCCGGAACAACTCGAACCTCTTCCATTTCTTCAGCGTCCAAATTCTCAATCTCTCCGCGTTCTTCATTGTTCAGAGTACCCATTGGACTCTCCAAACAGTCTACTCTGTGTGAATCAATCATTGTAGTGGAGAAAAGAAAATGAGGGAAGTGATATAATTACAAGGGGGAATGAGTAAATAGTAAGCAAAACTATCGAATCCTTCACTTCATCTTGGACAAAAAAATAATAAGAAATAAAGTACAGATGTATCTTAGCAGGGTTGTACGACGGAAAAGCAGAAAAAAGAAATTAGCATCTGATTTAACGAGGAAAAAGTTCGGGAAAAAAAATCGCAGCATAAATTAGTGATCAAATACAAAACCCACGCAGCTTGCCGCAATTTCTTCTATGGTGACAATCGATTTTAGCTTTTTGATAAATACCTCGGCTTCAGTTGTTGATCGACAAGAATGCTCCACCACTTGAGAATAATAAACAAAGAGAGTTCATCAAAAACTTCTCCAATTCAAGCATCTAAAGCCTTCAAACGCCATGAATGAATGTAAAATAACCAAATTGATGGCTTCTGGTATGCGAGCCGATTTACAGGGCAAAACCAGAAGATGAACTGAAGCTTGAAATTTGATCACAAGTAGCGGTTAAAAGGGAAAACAGAGTCGTGAGAATCCCAAATAGTCACAAATGGCATGTCAGAAATCAAATCAGGAATCAACAGCGAGGTTGAACTGGAAAGATTCGCGTCAATTTCTGACAGTTGTAGCAACCATTGCAACAAATGCAAACTGAATGAACCAAAGCATGGAGAAAACCTTCCCTGCAAGTACTAGAACGAGGTGGTACAACAAAAAAACCAAGCTTTTTGTGCCACACTCGTACCCCGAACAACTTTCCAGCCAAAGCCCCACAACTCGTTAAACATGTTAGAGAGAGAGAAGAAGAAAAAAAAGCAGGCACTTGTTTTAAGGGTTGGAAATAGAGGCCTTTTCTTGGTCGGGCTCCCTTCTCTTCGAAGTTTGTTCACTTCGGCTTAGCAGTTAGCACAGGCGTGTGGCCTGAACAAGGACATCACCCAGATAAGGTAGGAGAATTAATGACACAGGACAAGGAACTGCGGAGTTTGCATTAATGGCAATCTCGTGAAGTGCATGACTGTGGGTTAGACTTTAAAGTTTGAAACTTTGAATCCTCAACCTAGGATCAGTTTACTTTCTTTGCAGAGATTTATTTGTTGGGTCTGATTTTGCAAGGTTGACATTTCGACATAGAGCCTGTTTGTGATGGCATCTGTCATTCTAAAAATGTTTTTTTTTTTAAAAAAAAAGTTGGATGGTGTCATTTTAACGTGTTTAGGTCCCTGTTTTAACAATTGATTTTGTTTTACAACTAGCTTATAAGAAAAAATTCAAAAATTTAAGTTTTTGTAAAAAAAGTTATTTTTGTCATTGTCAGTTTAAACACAAATCACATTTACAATCTAATTTTTATTTTATTTTAAATTTATAAAAATTATATTAAAAAAAATCACTTCTAACACAACAACTCAAATATGTTTAAAAACAATCTGGCCTAACAACGGTGGTGGTTTTGATAATATAATTTCTGTTCATGGTTTTATTTATGAACCAGATCTGGTGACTGAGACACGGTATGAGTATATGTGTGTATGCAACTATGCATATGTTATGTGGATATGAGATTTGTAGGAATTTTTCATACCTTTTAAAGATGACTATTTATTTCAGGATTTTCACCTTATAAACAGAGATTCAAGAAAAGATACACATTAAATATAAGTTTGGATTAACTTTTAAAAATAATTTGTATGATTTATAAAATAAATATATATAAAAAAATTATCTCAAGTTATAAAAAAAAACTTCAAAAATCACAGTTTGAGAACTAACTAATAGGATACAATTAGATGATGTTTGGAACAGCGGTTGGAACTTACAATCGTGCTTTTTAATCGTGATTTACGGTATATGAGGTAGCTTTTACAGTTTACAAATTAGCTTTTATGGTCTACGAGATAAATATGTGGAGGAATTTTATCTCGATTTAAGTAAATCGGGCTTATACATAAGTATAAACCCAACCAAACATCCTCTTGGATGTTTAGAATATCAGTTGTAACTTCCAATCGTACTTTTCAATCGTGATTTACGATATACGAGGTAACTTTTACGGTTTACGAAATAATTTTTACAGTCTATGAGGTAAATATATAGAGTAGTTTTATTTCAACAACAACAACAAAGTCTTTATCCTACTAAAAAAAATTTTAGTTCGATTTATATAAATCAAACTTATGCATAATCATAAATCCAACCAAACATCCTCTCAATGTCACTAAAAAAAATTATGTGAACTGGTTTATTCGACACGGAAATGAACAAAATTTTAAAGCTGACTGATAGCGGAGAGGTGACGTTTGTTGGCGGATGATGCCGTCAGATTATTTTCTTGTTGTATGTCTCTACTATTCAATATAACATTTAATTAATTTTTTTAAAGAGATAAAAAAATTAAAAAAATTATTTAATTAGAGTATATGTTTATATCATTAGATTTTATATCATATGATAAATCAGAAAAATTAATTTTAAAAAAACTGATAAATATAAATATTTTAAAACAATTTATTTATTTTATTTAATATTCACAATCAAATTGGTATGTATCTATCGGCTAAAAAGTACTCCCTTCAATCTTATTTATAAGAATCTGATAATTAAATCATGTAGTTTAAAAAGTGATTAAAATTTATTAAAAATAGTAAATATGTCTTGAAATAATTTTTTTTTCAAGTATACTCTCATTTATAAAGGGTAAGTAAGAGACAGGAACGTAATAAACATAATTATCACCAACCTTATAATCAATGTAATGTATATAATTAATGAGGAGTACAAATGAAAAAAAAAACTCATTAAATATTGAAATAAATTTTATTTTATTCTTATAAAAAATCTAAAATAACTTAAATTTTGGTCTTTTTATAAAAGGATATGATACCATAATATTATTACTATTGTTCTTTAGTAAAAAACATATTTGGATTAGCTTATGAAAGGTTTATAAATGTTTATACACGTAAGTTAAAATAATACTCTTCTTATATATTTACCTCATATACAATAAATCATGATTGAAAAATTACTTTTAAAGATTTTAATCACTCTTCAAATACAATGTTGACTGGCGATCCCAACACATCATGGTGGCTGAGTTTTTCTTCCGTGTCTTTTTTATTTATTTTAGAAATTGAATTTTTGGAGGGAGTTTTTTCTTGCACCGTTTTGGGTGGAGTTTTTTTAAAAAAAATCATTTCTCCTGTTGCAATATCTTAAAATGTATGTTTATATTGATTAAAAAGTATAATTTTTTTTTTCAAATCTAACACTTAAAATATAACTTCATTAAATTAAAAAAAAAACAGCACAGGAGGCTACGGGTGGCTACTTGATAGCGATAGATTGATGCCACTCCCATTTCAAACAAACTAGCGTTCACACTTGGGGATTAATTTTTTTTTTATTCTATTGCGGCTCGTGCATAGAGTTGATAGTGATGATAATAATAGGTGGGGTCACTTCACTTTGTAATTTTGTATATTCTCACGCAGAGCGATATGAACTCTACCAAACACCGGCAAAAAAAGAACATTACCAACTCATTTATATATATATATATATATATATATATATATATATATATTATGTTTAGGTATCTTCAATAAATATTTTTTATTTGTGATTTATAGAATATAAGGTAATTTTTACGGTTTACGAAGTAACTTTTACGATTTACGAGATAACTTTACGATCTACAAAATAAATATGTGGAGGAGATTTATTTCGATTTACGTAATTCGGGCTTATAGATAAATCCGATTCAAACAAACAACCCTTATATAAAGAGATGATGGTTCTTGTTCCTAAAGTAAGTGGGTAAGGGTTAATCTACAATTTTTGTGTATCAGGCAAACTCAGTTGGGAGGATAAACTGTTTCTCTTCCGAGAAAAAATAGAGACTATTTATTGTCCCAAAAACGAGAGTTATAAATTATAATAAACAGTGAGAGCTTATTTTCCTGCAATAGAATGTGCTTTAGTAAGAAGAATGATGTAGTCTCGGGTGGTTCAGTGCTAATGTTAACGTTAATATATATATATATATATATATATTACGGGGAAGATTATAGGCCATGGGTATATCCTGCTACACCTGATCTTCAAGGCCATAAAACCTAATTAAGGGAACATGCAATAATATAATTGTTCTCTAATTCTTGCAGGCCTTCTCTGTCAACGGAATCTTCTTACCAAGGATCTGTCATCAATTAATCATCTCTTGCAGTAAGACTCACGCAGATTATCACTGTCAATCTGTTGCTGGCGAATATCAATACATATTTGTAGACTTAAGTATGACGTGGAATTTTACCATTCATCATTATATTTCTGGCAATTAAGAACCTCTGTTCAAATGGGACAAACACCTTCTGGTCAAATGAAGACTTGTGTACCGTATTATGAGGAATTTTACCATTCATCATTATATTTCAATAAAAAGGTATTCTCTTCAGATAAGCTCAAGTTTGTCTCTCTCTTAGAATAATAATAATGACGGTGTCACGTCATCCTCTCACATCACTCCCATGAGGATGAATATAACTTCGTTTATGTTACTATCATTGAGATGATGATCATTCGCTTGAGTAGTGATCCATTTTGCGCAATTCGAATATTTTCTGTATGGTTTTCTTAATCATTGATTCTTAATGTTGTATCCACTAACCTTTTTTTTAAAAAAAAAAAGCAATGCATAAAACTGAAACAATATTTAAGTAAAAAAACTAAGAAAACAAATGATTAATATTAAAAATAAAATAAAACCTAGACTCTTACATAAAAAATAGACAGTCAAAATTTATTCTCGTGGAAGAACCAGGGTACAAGTCACCTGAGTTTAATTCATTGATCAAAGAAGTTCATATCTTTAGAGTGTAGAATAAATTCATTAATTTGTGAGGAAACGGGGTGAGAGAAATGGAGATTCTTTGGTGGTGTTTGTGAACCGAGAAGCGAGCAAGTAGTACGTTGAAAGGTCGGGGAATCCTGAAGAGATAATAGAGAGACCATTTAAAAAGCAGAAGCGGGTGTCAAGTGATGGGCCAACAACAAACTGGTATTCTCTCTCAATGACATCCTCTCCTTTTTACTTAGATGAGATGTGATTCTGTTCGCTTGCAATCATATACGCAAATATCCAGCCATTTCTGCCTTCACCTGCAGCCATTGTTCTCATCTTCACGCTATTACCAGAATATTTGAATAGAACCCACAAACGAAGTCAATATCCAGATAGGTTTCCCCACTCCACTTGCCTTACCAACCAATCACACAAAATGGGTATACGATTGCCGATGGCGACTCATTTGAGTCATTTCATTTTTTTAAAAAAAATCCTCAATTTGCCCTCAATAATGTCCATACAAAGTTTTTTTTTCTTAGCATAAGTATCTTTGCAATTTTGTTCCCTCGACACCTCGTTGTATATGACCACTTTCTTTAAAGAAAACCATCCGTGGTTGATCTATTCAGAGCCAACCAGACGGGATTTAGAAATGGGCTTTTAGTAAATAAGCATCCTGGGAGCCCGCAGAAGAAAGATGGGCTTGTAATGATTTAAGACCTATGTCCAATAACCTTAATGGGCCCGTTCATCCGGATTGACATAAAAGCCCCCATCTCCTGCACCCAATTGCGGCCCTCTCCGTAACTGTCAGTTCAACTGTCGGAAACTAAGGCAAGGCAAGGCCGCAAGGCATCTCTACCGGTTTTTCCCCAGAAATGTATAAGGAACCAAGAATTGCTTGCGTCTTCTCGTCACCAGCCGGCCAGCCTCACTCTCGCATCATTTTATTTGTAGGTATTCGCATTCTTTCGGGGCCGGAGTTTTTATTCCGAGTAAAAGCAGGGATTCCAATTTGGAATGCTTCGTACGACTGCCGTAATAATTTGTTGTTGGAAATAGACTGATGGCGGGTTCGTCCAAGACGAAGCTCGTCCAAGATTTGTTCTTGTACGCGGCGAGTGCCGCACTCAGTTGCTTGGTTTTGTTCTCTGGGTTTCGACGCCTCGACTCTAATCGTGGGACCTCCAAGAAAGCTCTTCAACACAAAAAAGAGATAGCTAAGCGTCTCGGTCGTCCTCTCATTCAAACAAACGCTTATGAGGTCCTGTTCCATTTTCTAAGTTCTTCTGTTTTGCGGTTGATTTGGGCTTGTAGGTTTTACTGAGAACTTTCTTTCTGGCAAGCACTTGATTGTGTTGCATTGTAATTTGTAGGACTTGTCTGGGCTTGTTAGGACTTCTCTTACTTTAAAGAGTGTTCCTGGGCTTTGACGTTGTTTGGTTTCTGCAATGGATAATTGTTATGAGTTTTGGTTTTGTGGTTCAATATAAAAGAAACCAGAATCATGGGGTTAGGGAACTCGGCTCTTCCAGTTTAGATGAACTTACGGTAGATAAAAGTCGTGTAAATTTGCGTATGATAGATGGAAAATTTAGTCTAAATATTGAATATAATTACAAGTTCCTTAGTCATATCCTCTCTGATGTGTACAGGATGTCATAGCCTGTGATGTTATTAATCCTGACCTGATTGATGTGGAGTTTGACTCTATTGGGGGACTGCAAAAGATCAAGCAATCTTTGTTTGAGCTTATTATATTGCCGCTACAACGACCAGAATTATTTTCTCACGGCAAACTTCTTGGCCCACAAAAGGGGGTCCTGTTGTATGGCCCCCCTGGTACTGGGAAAACCATGCTTGCCAAAGCTATTGCAAAGGAATCTGGATCACTCTTCATTGATGTAAGGATGTCAAACCTGATGAGCAAGTGGTTTGGTGATGCCCAGAAACTTGGTAAGCGCTCATTATGTATACATCTGTTGATAGTTTTTATATTGGTTATTTTTTACATGTTTATGGGAGATTGGAAAGCAGAATTATTGAAACTATTATCCTCTCTATTTGTTGTTGCTTATGAGTCAAATGTTATGATTAAATCTGGCTAGAATACTTCTGCTCATTGCTAGAACCACACTTCCCATTTTCCTAACCTTGCCTTTATGAGTAGATTCATTGTACTTGCTTTTATATGCTTTTAATGTCGTGTACTGAGCTCATTTTCTCCGTTTTAAATGTGATTCTTTTATTTGTTTGATCATTGATATTCTGCTTTTTTTTTTTTTTTTGGCAGTGGCTGCTATATTTAGCCTGGCTTATAAGCTCCAGCCTGCTATCATATTCGTTGATGAAGTTGACAGCTTTTTGGGTCGGCGTCGTAAAACAGATAATGAGGCAATGTTAACCATGAAAACTGAGTTCATGACTTTGTGGGATGGATTTACCACCAATAGTAAGTTTGCAAGCATATCATGTAATTTTCTCAAGGAGTAAACATTAAGACTAAGTTGAGGTTTGACGATATTATCTATGTAGATGTAGTTGGTATCCTTGAGTATTTTTTGCTCTGTCCGGGACTTTTAGGTTTGACTGTTATATATTTTCCCCTTTATGCAGAGAATGCTCGAATTATGGTCCTTGGAGCAACCAATCGTCCTGCAGAACTTGATGAGGCCATATTACGGCGGTTTTCTCAAGCCTTTGAAATTGGACCTCCAGACCAAAGGGAGAGGGCTGAGATATTGAGGGTTATCTTTAAGGGTGAGAGAATTGATGACAACATTGACTTTGATCATATAGCTGCCTTGTGTGAGGGATATACTGGTTCAGATCTGTTTGACCTCTCTAAGAAGGCTGCTTATTTTCCCATTAGGGAACTGCTAGATGAAGAAAAGCGAGGGAGAAAAGCTCCTGTGAGTTTGTTCGTTATTCTCCTCTACCTTACCTCTTTAATTTTTATCTGCTTCTGCAATGGTGAATAGCTCGATAGCTCTTTAATTTCTTGACTGTATTTCATAGTTATTAGTGTCAAATTTTGTTAACAAGCGAAAGCCACATTTTGACTTTGATAATTGGGGGAAAAAAATTTATAAGCCCACAGTTATATTTGCATGCTTGAACTGCTTTCTTGGTCTGTGGAAAGCACTACTTGTGTCTGATTTGACTGTTGCACTTGCTTCTGCTTTTTCTTATGCCTTTTTAAGGGTTTGTCAACATTTTTGGTCTGGAAAGAATTTCCGGATGTCATGGCATTTTAGTGATTATCTGCAGTTTTTCCCCTTTCTCTCTCCTCTCCAAAACAATATTTGGAGTCAATTCTGAAATCTGAATGCCTAGTTTGTAACAGATTGATAGTGGCACAAAACAATGCATTTGGTGTGTTGTTGCTATGATTTTGAAAACAGATCAGTCATCTTAATGGCTATGTCAGGATAGGTTATCTTGTGACTTTGAATATTTCTTCTTTTCATGTTTCAGAAACCAAGGTATTTGACACAGTCAGATTTGGAGGAGGCTCTCGCCACTTCACAGAGAACGGAGGTTGCAGCTACTGAATACAAAGGATTAAATGTGCAGTCAACAAGGGCAAGAAGGCCAGGACGCAGAGAGTCAGGTGATTATCAGTTTCAAGATGCAATCAATGAACTCTTTAAGATTGTGGTTTCTCAAATTATTAGCCTCCAATCAGTTGTTCAGGATCCGTAAAGACTTACCTTATATTCTGTTTCATTCATTCAGCATAGACTTGACCGCAACAGCATGGTAGTCCAAATCTTGTGGTTTGCATATGATATGCGGCAAAATTGAGCCATTTGTTAAGTACTTGTATAGTATTCAAGTAATGGTATTTATCATGTATATGATGCCTTGAGGCCATGAAGCGGCGACTAATGTTATTCGGGTTTCATATATGTCCACATTCTTGCACCTATGGTACTGCCTAAAGGAAGTTGAATATGACGAGGACAGTCTCGTGTATCAAAGAGTCGAACTTTGTTATCAGAGAGAGAAAATTATGTTGTTGTCACTATCGGTTATGGATAGCTGTTGCCTTGCGTCGTATTGACATTAAGTTCATGATTAAAGTTGTTTGAACTTGAATGTAACGCTGACCTACCTAACACATTTAACAGGGTAAATTTAAGATTCAAGGGGATGCAGTAAGCAAGCTGCCAACAGCCATCAATGATTGAGGTGGATCGGCCTTTGGTCATTCAGGATCTTTGTTTCTTTTCTCTTTCTTAAATAGTTTCACTGGTCCACCCCACTCGAGGGACATGATGATCAACCTTAGCCCTTGAAACTTGCAAGCTATCTGTATCACGTTTGTCAACACTCGATACCGGACCCAAGTATATTTCTCCGGGGAAGAAGTGTAGGATCTTTGACGATACCTATGTTACCCTCTTTCTTTCCCGTTGGTGTCTTCAATGATTCCTGCCTCGTGGTTCCATCATTACTAATAAAATAAAACCTTTCCAGGGAAAGGAGAAGAAAGTCCATCATTAATCTTGTACTGACAAAAGAGAAAAGAGTTGGAACTTTGATACAAGAACAATTGATTTTTTTTTTAATCACGAAGGAAATTAAATAAACTATATAATTATAGTATATGTTATGTATCATTAGATAATATTTTCTTTGGTTCTTAATATAAGACTTGTTTGAATAGTTGGTTTTGATTCATTATTTTTCATATTTGTCAATCTTTTTTTAACTTATCCTCGTTAATGTTTTCTTAACAATAATTAACGAGGAGAGAGAATGAGTGAACCAAGAAAGATAAATAAAATGTTTTAGAAAATATATACCACATTAACTAACTTAACTAATTTAATCAAATTAGATCGATATGTTTTATATCAAGGACTGATATCAATTTATAAGTAAGATAAATTAATTTGGAGAAAACAATAAAAATAAATACTTTCTAATCTTTAAAAAAATAAACTATATCTTATATTAAGAGTTAGGAAAGAACCGCACACATTTATGTTTTCATTTTCTGATTTGGATTTTGTGAGGTAGCCCATCATCAACTTTATTCTAAAAAACTTACAATACTCAATTCATAAGAAAATGGGTTAGATTGGATCCATTTAATCAATAAATACAACTTAATATTTTCTTATATTTTTTTATAATTCACTAATTAGGTAATTATATTTCCTTTTGGCAGAATATCTCTCAATTTTAGGAGAAGTAATTTATTTCTATATTTAATTATATTACTTCTTTTTTGTGATTTTTCTTTTTAGGTTGGGAGAGGGTTAAAAAATATTCTTCTAATTTTACTATCATTAAATTATATTTATCTCGCAGGACCTGCGAAGGGTAAACACTTGTTGGAATAAAAATGAATGTACAAGTGTTCTTATCAAAACAAGAAGTCATTTGCCATGTGTGTTTGTTTGCCTGATCGAAGAACCCTCTGGAAATCACCCTATGGAAGTGCAAGATATCCTTAAAGAGGACTTGGCTGGAATGACGTTTCCTTGTCGTGTCGTCGTGTAGTTTCATGGGTTATTCTCTTATTTCAACCAAAAAAAAAAAAAAGAAAAAAACAAGAAGTCATTTGCACGTGTAACACGGTGGCGCATGATCCACAAATAAAAGATGATCGGAAGTGATCTATTGGTTCATAGTAGTCCCAACTATTGGTGAAGGCAATCCTAGTTTCTTTTGTTTTTGTTTTTTTAAAAAAAGAAGAAGAAAAATCTTTGTCCATGAAAATCAACTAGTAGTAAGTGGTAACTTCAAAACTAAGCCGTTTTTCAAAGACGACAAACGTAACGTGTCTTGAATGCAATGTTAATTTATTATTTCTTTCCTCTTCTTTTCTTCAGTCGTCATGATTCCCTAGTCCTTGTTGAACAAGTTTTTCAAATAAAAAGTACATTTATCATATTTTCCTTCCTTTTTCTTTCTTCTGGCATCGCGGTGGATTAAAGTATCTTTTTTTGTTTGCCTGCTGGATTAAAGTATCTTTACGGTTCAAGTTTATGAACAGGCGAAAATTTGGAAGACTAGTGTGGAAGGGATAATTCACGATAAAGTATTACCCAAATTATATTATAAATTTGAATCACCTCAATTGATTCTGAACAGATCAAATATCATATAAAGAATGAATATGTGGGCTGAATATAAACTCAATTGACATCACATTTATTCAAAAGTCGTAACATTTACCATGTAATTAATAATGTGAAACATTAATATATTTTCTATTCAACGGCCACATGCAGACAGTTCAACGATTACATAAAATTGGGTAAATGTGTAAATTTATCTATAAATATTTTTGTTAAAAAAATCTATTAGCACAATAAACATTATTTGAATGTAAAACTATTCCTGAATATTAAAAAATAGATCAATAATATTAATTCTATTAAATTAGGTGGCGTTAACCGTTAGAATGAGACGTTTGGCCAATTTTCTGCCATGCCATGCCATGTATGGTGAGCTAACGATTACATGCATTTTACAAAAAAGATATTAATAGTAAAACGCCTGTCTAGCGTTTATGTCTTTGAAAATTGTGCAAATGCCTTCAAATCCCAATTTTGCCCACATCTCAATTCCCATCATACTCTCACATCACACTGACTCTTTTGAGCTTTTTCATGTTTCCAAGCTCACTCCTTCTTCCTACTAGGCGATCGGGTTTGGGTCAGCAGCTCGGAGCGTGAGCCTTCAAGAAGAAACACACCTTAGACTATATCTTCTGAGGTTAGTGCTAAATCTTTGTTTCGTGTTCGCTGCATTTCTCCCCTGTTTTACTAATACATCTTACATTAATTCTTTAATTTGGTGAGTAGTTGTTGAAGGGATTAAAGGAGAGTACTAGAACACAAGAGAATACTAAAGATTAGATGGGTTGGGTCCGCGGAGGAGGAGCTGTAAGGTGGAGTTGGGGAGCAGCACTTGAAGGAGGCAGTTCTGGAGGAACAAAATGGCACTAAAGATCCAATTGATGAGGATTCTGTTGGTGAACTCTTACAAATATATAATCTGAGTCACGTCTAAGGATGTTGTTCTTAAGAGCTATTATACAACCACTAGCTGACTGGAAGTGGCACTCCCCAAGATAAAACGGACCATTCCTGTAGATACATGGTGAACAAAACAACAAAATATAGAACAACTATAAGGCAAAGAGTACAGAGGATAACCATAGAGTAAGGCTGAGTAAAGAGCCCGTAACCTATGAGCCCGCCTGCAACCCAGTGTAATTGGGTCATTTTGAGCCCCTATAATGGGCGAGTTAAAGCCCGCCCATTTAAATCTTAAATCAGCGGGCTATGGGCACACCTTCGGCTGCTTGTACCAGCCCATTTAGTTTTTTTAATTATCCTATATTACCTATTACCCTGTGTGACTATGTCGGTATGTGTCCCTGCCCCTAGTTGTACCCTACTACTCACTACTCAGCACTACTCACTCAGTGATCAATATGCCGACCCTGAGACTGAGAGTGAGAGAGGAGAGGCCGAGATGCGAGAGTGTGAGGCCCCTAACTCCTTCCCTGGTCTTGCCAGACTACTTATCCTGGCAGGGATACCCAATTGCCAACTCAAACATAATCAGGCTTCATCCGTCGACCTCTGCCATAGACGGAATAGTTCACTTCATTCCAAGTAAACCCATCGATATTTCCATGTCTCTGAATTTTTCCAGCTTTTTCTCCTAGCGAAGGATGCATGTAAAACCCTTTCTCTTTGATAGCTTTCTCTTCAACAAGAGAATCTCGGGTTTTCGAGGCAAGAGGGAATGATTGCATGTCTTCTCTGCTATACATTGATTTTGCTTTAAAATTTCATTTGACATGCAGCAGTCTACAGTACAATTTGTTTTGTCCCACTGCCAACTTTTGTGCAATCATCCTTTTGTAGAGATGCTTGTTCAGGTGTACCTAAACTTTCCTTGTAAGACAACTTGATGTCATTTTCCTTATTCAAAAAAGAGTAGACAGTACTTTTGAAGCTGAAAACACGACATTTTCTAAATGAAAGGAAGTTAATTCCTTTAGGTGCTTTTGACAAAAAAAAATTCCTTTAGGTGCTAATGTAAATGGGCTCCTCATAATCCGGTTAGCCCTCCCATTTATATGCTAACCCGTTTAACATGAGTTTAGATGGGTTGAGGTACGGGTATAAGCTAGCCCATACCCATATAAAGTTAAATAGGCGGCTATGGGTTTATACACGGGCTGCCCAACCCACCCATTGCTCTCCCCTACCAGAGAGGAAGAGAGCTCGAGATTTCTGAGCAAGGCGCCTGAATCTCTTGCAGGTAATGCCTTTTATAGGCCTCTTATGCACTAGAACGTTGGGCGAAAATCAATGGCAATAAACACGATTAAACCAACGGTTTTCGAACGTTAAAGGGCATAAACACATTTTATTGATCAGTTTTGAAATCTTGAGATAATGGCCTGCAACATGAACGTTAGTCATAATGGCCGGTTGAATAAAATAAAATATGGTTTTATGACCCTTGTAACTGAAATATTTATGTCTCAAAATTTAAATGCCTCAAATATGGGTTTTTTCTGATAAGCCATGTTCACAAAATAAATTTTAGATTTTTCCAAAAGAACATTTGATAAAAAGTACCATTAAAAGTTGTATTTTTAGTCGTAGCTATTGCATATTGGCTATCACAATGTAAAGACACTGATGGTGTTGGTTTTCCATCCAGTGGGATATCTACCAATAAGTTTTTCAACCACTCAGCCTCAGTAATAGCCAACTCCATAGCAATAAACTCAGAATCCCTTGAGGAACTGGTTAAGATAGTTTGTTTGATTGACTTCCACGTTATGACATAACCACTAAGAGTAAAAACATAGCCACTAGTGGATTTGCTCTCCTCTGAATCTAAGATCCAGTTAGCATCACTGTATCCTTCCAATACAGCGAAAAATCCACTATAATGAATACCATAATTCATGGTACCTCTCAGGTATCTCAATACCCTTATCAGAGCTTGCCAATGCTCATTGCCTGGACAATGAGTATATCTACTCAATCTACACACATCATATGCTATGTCTGGCCTAGTATAGTTCATTAAATGCAACAGACTCCCAATAATCTATGTATATTTAGATTGAACAATTAGATCTCCTCTATTTTTCTTTAAATGCACATTAGGATCATAAGAAATATTCATAAGAGACTCATCAAACAGTTCAAACTTTCTCAGAATTTTCTCAATGTAATGTTCTTGAGAAAGTATGATACCATTATCATTCCTTATAATTTTTACACCTAAAATCACTTCTGCTTAACCTAAATCTTTCATTTCAAAATTATAAAATAGAAAATGTTTTGTCTCAAGCACAATACCTATGCTAGTACCAAAGATAAGCATGTCATCCACATACAGACAAATAATCACACAATCATTATTTACAAGTTCTATATAAACACATATTTCTACCTCAACAGTAGAGAAACTGTCATTTAACAAAACTTGATCCAGTTTTTCATGCCATTGTTTAGGCGCTTGTTTCCAACCATATAAGGATTTAACAAGTTTACAAACTTTGTTTTCTTGCTCAGGAACAATACAGCCTTCAGGTTGCTGCATATAAATCTCCTCTTCTAAATCACCATTTAAAAAAGTTGTTTTAACATCTATTTGATGAATGAAAAGTTTATTAATAGAAGCTAAGGAAATTATGATTCTAACAGAAGAAATCCTAGTTATAGGAGAGAATGTGTCAAAATAATCAACATTTCATTTTTGAGTATACCCTTTGGCTACTAACCTAGCTTTGTATTTATCAATAGTTCTATCAGGAAAATATTTTTTTCCTAAAAACCCATTTACAACCAATAGGCTTTGCTCCTGGAGGCAAGTCTATCAAAACCCACGTTTTATTTTGATTTAAATAATTAATTTCAGTTTTTATTGCTTCTTTCCAAAAAGATTCATCCAGAGAAGAAATAGCTTCATAAAAAATTTTGGGTTCATTTTGTACCAAGTAAGTATAAAAATCATTTCCAAAAGATTTGTCTTTTACTTCTCCTTAAATTTTCAACTAAAACTTCACGTTCAAAACAAGTAGAAGAATTTTCAACTCTTGTAGGAATATGTTTAACCTTCAAAGGTTGTGTTATGATCTAAAACATCGCTTTTCAAAACCAGAGAACGATAAGCATCACTTTGGTGAACATATCCAATAAACATGCAATCAGAAGTTTTAGAACTAATTTTTCTCTTTTTAACATTAGGTAGTAAAACTTTAGAAAGACACCCCCACACTTTCAAATATTGAAGATTAGGCAAAAAAACCTTTCCGTGATTCATAAAGCGTCTTCTTAGTTTTCTTGTGAGGTATTCTATTTTGTAGAAAACAAGTAGACAACAAAGCTTCACCCCACAAGTTATTAAGTGCTGCAGAACTTACAAGTAAGTCATTCATCATTTCTTTTAAAGTTCTATTTTTTATTTATGCAACACCGTTAAACTCATGTGAATAAGGAGGAGTCACTTCATGTATTATACCTTCTTTTTCACAAAAATCGTTTAGTAACAGATATTCCCATCCTCTATCTGATCTAACTTGTTTAATCATTCTATTTAATTGATTTCCAACTTCTGATTTGTATAAAAGAAATTTGTCAAAACATTCATCTTTATTTCTTAATAAATATACTTTAGTATATATTGAAAAATCATCGATAAAGGTGATATGATATCTTTTAGCTCCTTTGTTTCAGTTTGTTTTAAATTACTCAAATCGGTATGAATCAAGGACAACAACTCAGTTTCTCTTTGTGTAGAAAAATGTGTCCTCTTGGTTAATTTAGTTTCTACACAAACCTTGCATTTACTTTGAAAATCTTTTTTAGTTTCAGAAATCAACCCTAGATTCTGTAGCCTCTTAATATAAAATTTATGAACATGTCCTAATCTAGCATGCCACACATCATAAGAATCAACCAAGTAAACAAAAGAAGATGCATTCTCATTCATTTAAGTAATACTTAGAACAAACAGTCCCTTATCACAATAGCCCTTCCTAATAAGAACATTGTTCTTAGTTATAACAATCTTGTCAGATTTAAAACACACCCTAACCCCAACTTTCCCAAGCAGCGCCACAGAGACTAGGTTAGCTTTGACTTCAGGTACATAAATCACGTCATCCAATGCCAAGGTCTTTCTAGATGTGAGCTTTAGTACTACTCTCCCTTTTTCATGAACCTTAGCGGTTCAAAAGTTAGCCAAATAAATGTGGTCTTTCCTTTCTTCAATGGAGGTAAACATCTCTTTGTTTGCATAGATGTGCTTGGTAGCTCCCGAGTCTACCACCCATTTCTTTACATCAAAGACAAGTAGGGCCTGTGACACCATAACAACAATGATTTCTTTATCACTGCTATCATCTCCTTTAACCAAATTCACATTTGGCTTAGGAGGATTTCCACCCTTTTGATAGTTATCTCCCTTAGCCCTTTTCCTGTACTATGCTACATAAAGACTTGGTTTTCCACATACAAAATAACTGCTCGTCTTCTTTTTGGGATTAGTATCCTTGGGCTTGTAATAAGGTTTTTTGTTTTTATCTTTTTGTTTTTAGAGTCATACCTCTTGTTGTGCAGCGTTTCCTCAACTAAGTTTGCTTTAGCAACCATTTCTTTACCCTCTGCAGCTTGTATCGCCTTTCGGTTGGTATCTTCGATAATGATATGAGTGATCAGATCATTCAGAGACAATTGTTTATGTTTGTGTTTCAACTGTTGCTTGTAGTCATTCCATGAATCTGGCAGCTTTCCGATCAATGCACCAGCCACTAACTCATATGGCAGATTGATGTTCTCAACCCAAAGCTCCTTATTCAACTTATGGTACTCGTTGATATGGAGCTTAATGTATTTGTCATCTATCATCTCCCACTTGTAAAAGTTTCCTATCACAAACTTTTGCTTTCCAGCATCCTCAGTAGTATACTTAAAGATAAGTGATTCCCATATCTCAGTAGTATACTTAAGGATAAGTGATTCTCATATCTCATATCTCAGTAGTAAACATGGTACACATCAAACAGATCGTTAGATAAAGTAGTAATGAGAGTGTGTCTGCAAACCTTGTTAGCATAGGTCCAAGCATCCTTTTGGGCTTAGTTAGTATCTAGGGAAGGTGCAAGTTGTGTAAGTACATCAGCAACTCCATGCATGTTAAGAAAATTGTAGACATATTCCTGCCAGCATATAAAGTTCTTCCCTTCAAACTGTTCTATCTTGGAAACGTCTGGAAACTGTCTGGGCATAGGCACTGCCATCGAAATAGAACCAGCACCAGTGTTGTTAGCTTCGGAAGCAGTAGCATTATTAGTTTAGGCACTAGTTCCAAAACCAGTAGGAGGAACAGAAGCCATAGGTAGCTCTTAAGATTGTTGGCGAACTCCTGTAAATATGTAATCTGAGTCATGTCCAAGGACACTGTCTTTAAGAGTTATTCCACAACTACCAGCTGACTGGAAGATGCACTCCCTAGGATAAAACGGACCCTTTCTGCAGACACATGGTGAACATAACAACAAAATATAGAGCAAATATAAGGCAAAGAGAACAGAGGAAAACTAGAGAGGAAAAGAGCTCGAGATTTCTGAACAAGGTGCCTGAACCTCTTGCAGGTAATGCCTTTTATAGGCCTCTTATGCACTTGAACGTTGGGCAAAAATCAATGGCAATAAACACAATTAAACTAGCTATTTTTGAACGTTGAAGGCCATAAACACATTTTATTGATCAATTTTGAAATTTGGAGATAATGGCCTGTAACATGAACGTTGGTCATGATGGTTGGTTGAACAAAATAAAATATGGTTTATGACCCCTGTAACCGAAATATTTAGGTCTCAATTCAAATGCCTCAAATATGGGTTTTTTCGATAAGCCATTTTTATAAAATAAATTTTAGATTTTTCCAAAATAACATTTGATAAAAAGTACTCAGTCCATATTTAATTAGCACACAAGGGGGAAATTACCGGATTTTCACTGCATTTGTCTCCTAATAGCCCGTTGTTGTACGTGTGAGCCCACTCTTCCTCTTGGCTCATTTACTAGCTCAAATTCACAAGGTGTAATATATACACTTTTATTCTCTCTTTCCCAAGCAATGTGAGACTTGTTCCATTTGATACTCCCACTTGCAAGTTAAAACTCTAACAGATTCCGTCGTCGAAGAAGATTTTGGTGTGACTGAATGACACCTACGTGAGCATGATGATGAGAATGAGAATGGCGGGCCATAAGTAGCATAAACATCGGTAGGGCGATGATAAGGTTCGGTAGAGGCACGACCGCCTTTGGCTTCAACAAGGGACCCAATAGTCATTTGGGTTTCGCATGGTTCATGCTTTGGGACTCATTAGGCTTTTATTCGTCCCTCTACATGATTGAATTTCTAACCCACGACTTTCCTCTTCAGTTGGAGTTGATCTTCACTACCGTTAAAATGATCACTTACTGTTCATCCATGAATGTTGTTGCACCCAACAAAGCTCTGGGCTATGCTTTTAATGTCATCTCTTTTGCTCTTCCCATCTCTCTACCTAACATAGTCTGATTTTTTAGAGACTCCAGGCTTGTTCGCAAAATCAGAAAGACTGCCAATAGGTTTCACCCCACCCAGCAACTACCACTATAGTCTTTGTTATCACCGCCTACCCTCCTAAAACTTGAAACTCCCTTTCAACTTTCTCATTGTACACCTCAATGACCTCATTGTAGGAAAAAAACTCGTCATCGCCAGCTCATCGTTAGTGTCAAAAAATTGGTCAAACGTTTCATTCTAACGGTTAACGTCGTCCAACAAAATAGAATTGATATTATTAGTCTATTTTTTGATGGTCATGAGTATTTTTTACACCCAAACATTTTTTACTGTACTTCTAGCTCTTCAAAAAAAATATATTTATGGACAGAATTACACATTTACCTAATTTATGGTTGGTCAAACAAGTATAACAAAGGCACATGGATAGAACATTAACCGATGACTCGGTACTTTTCTTGCCATTTTCTAAGTAACTTAATCAAGACACGATGCCACTAATCTATCATTCCGCCGAATGATTCCATAGTATCATACATAATTGCTAATCAACTCATCCACCAAAAAGCAATTACAATTCATAAATAAATAAACATATAAAACAAACTTAAGAATATGACCAAAAAAAATCCAAAATAGTAGGCCACCAAGAGTCAAAATCTGAAAAATCAAAGGTCTAACAATCTTCTAGACCTATACTAGTCCCATACTAGTCCCATATTCACAGCTAAAATCACAAAGAATAAATTTTTCGTTGATGGTCCAAAAAAAAAAAATCATTGACTTGTTAAACTTGCCAAGTGCCTTCACTATCTCTCTTCAAACTCATACGACCATCCGCCGTTGGACACCCCCATCTTCGTACCTTGGCTGGCTTTTAAAGCTCTCTGACTTGTCCAATCCACATGCATGGTCATGGAGTAGCATTTAATTTCTTAAGCTCTTTCAGATTTCCTTAGCCCTGTTTCAATCAAATCAATATGGTTTGGGTTTGGGCTACCTCCATCTCTTCCATTTTCTTCGCCCTTCTTCTCTCCCTTCTAATCCTTCGCTTCTTCCACAAAACTTCCCTAGTATATATTCTTCAGAGATGGTGGTTTGCCCTTGAAAACCACCTCCATATTCACCAGTCCTTCAAAATCCCACTCTACAAAGAGCATTACCAGGAAAATCAACTTTACCATAAAACCCTCACGTACCTTGACTCACTGCCTTCCGTAGAAGACTCTGACTTCCCTAAACTCTTGTCTGGTTCCAAACCTAGTGAAATTTTCCTTCATCTTGATGCTAACCAGACGGTGGGCGACACTTTTCTCGGAGCCAGAGTTTCCTGGACAAAGGAAAAACCCGAAGGAGATGTTAATTCTGCACTGGTACTCAGGATCAAGAAGAAAGACAAACGCAGAATTTTCCGCCAGTACCTCCAGCACATCCTCACGGTGGCGGATGAAATCGAACAGAAGAGAAAAGAGATTAGGTTGTACGTGAATTCTGGAAGTGACGAGAACTCACGGTGGCGATCGGTTCCATTCACCCACCCGGCGAGCTTCGACACGGTGGCGATGGATGCCGAGCTGAAGAACAAGGTCAAATCTGATCTCGAACTGTTTCTCAAGTCCAAGCAGTACTACAACCGGTTGGGCCGTGTTTGGAAACGGAGCTACCTTCTCTACGGGGTGTCCGGAACGGGGAAATCTAGTTTCATCGCAGCAATGGCAAGGTTCTTGAGTTATGACGTCTACGATATAGATATCTCCAAAGTTTCGGACGACTCCGATTTGAAGATGCTATTGTTGCAAACAACGAGTAAATCGGTGATTGTCATCGAAGAGCTCGATAGATTCCTTGCAGGGAAATCAAAGGCTGTGAGTCTATCGGGTATGCTAAACTTCATGGACGGAATTATATCATGCTGTGGGGAGGAGCGAGTGATGGTGTTTACGGTGAACGAGAAAGATGAAATCGATCCGGCGGTGCTGAGACCGGGAAGGATTGACGTTCACATACACTTCCCCTTATGCGATTTCTCCACCTTCAAGATTTTAGCCAGTAGTTATTTGGGGGTGAAGGATCACAAGCTTTTCCCGCAGGTGGAGGAGGTTTTTCAAGCTGGGGCCAGGATGAGCCCGGCCGAGATCGGTGAGATCATGATCTCGAACCGGAATTCACCCAGCCGGGCCTTGAAAACCGTCATCACGGCCCTTCAAATCAACGGCGGTGATGGGAGGAGGGGCCAGAGCTCGGGCGACGGCGGGGAGTTGGGACAGCCTGACGGAGTTGTACATCAGGAGAGTGGACAAACGATGAGGGAGCTGCGAAAGCTGTATGGGCTTTTGCGTATGGGAAGTAGGAGAAAAGACGATCATTCTGGGCCCATAGAAAAAGAAGGCCCACTGGTCCAAGCATAGGACCAGAAAATGAAAGGTTTTGTTCCTCGAAGCGTGCTGGGTAAGCAGTTCCGTTTTATTGGGTCGGGAGTCTGGATTTAAAAGGTCAATATTTATAGCCAGTTAGACTATGTAGACCGTTTTCACTCTTCCATGTACTTTCTAAATGATGATATCATTTGATAAATATGTTTTTTAATGTACTAAATAGAGTTTTAAAAAAATGAGTCATGTTGCGTATAATTTTGTGACAAATGGTGTAGCATATTATAAATTTTGAAAACGATCCTCCACAATAGGTGCGACAGGAAGTTGGTAAATCTTTTTTAACTAAATTATATAAACCCTTTAAATTTTGAGTCAGTTGCGTATAATCTCCTGACATTTCAAAGTTTAAATTCAACCCATCAACCTTTCATTTTTTAACTATTAAGCCCCTTATTAAGTGACTGTTATTTTCTTAACAAAAAATGTCACATTAGATTATAAAATGACACATAACATTATATATAGCATACTGTGTAAATTATCAGTTTCATAAAGCCCCCCTGAACTTTGATCAGTCACAATAACCAGGGTTTTTGGTCCGGTCTAAACTGGGAACCGGCCGATAAACTGGTCCGGTCCGGTATTTTTATAATTTTTTTTAATTTTTCTTTAAAATTTCATATTAATAAGCCTAAAATATTCAATTTCTCATCGATTTGATTCTGATCTGACTCACTGACCCTTGACCCAGTACCCCGACTGGTTCAGTGCCCGATCCAGGTTTCAGAACCTTACAAATAACCCCCCCGCACATTTCAAAATTTAAATTTAACTCTTAAAATTTTGATTTATAATATTAAGCCATACACAAATACTTTTAACATTTTAATAAATTTATTGATATTTTTACTATCATTTTTCAATTAAGATAGTTCTTTTGGAAGGCAAAAAATAGAAGAATAGTATTTAAAAAATATAAAAAATAAAATTTAATATTATATATTCAAGAAAAAAACATGCATTACTAATAAAAATTAATGAGGACAAAAGTTTTCTTCTAACATAAGTGTAATATTTAAACTATTAATGATAAATCATCCTAACAATATATTTATCATATATGATTACATTTTTATACTATCAATGTTTAATTATCCTAAAAAAATTAAGTAAATGTTATGCAAATGATGATATTTTTATTTTTATATTTTTTAAATTTTATTCTTCTATTTTTTGTCATACAAGAAAACTATTTTAATTGATAAATGATAGTAAAAGACTTAATAAATTTATTAAAATGATAAAAGTAATAATGTGAGGTTTAATATTATCAATTAAAATTTTGAGAGAGTTAAATTTAAATTTTAAAATGTCAATGGAGTTATTTGTTACAAATCAAAGTTCAGGAGATTATTTGTAACAATTCAAAGGGAGTTTTATGAAATTGGTAATTTACATAGGATGTCACGTATCATCTCATAATCTAATGTGACATTTTCCGTTAAAAAGATAACGGTGACTTAACGGCAGTGTTTATAATTAAAAAATGAAAAATCAAAGGGGTTAAATTTAAATTTTCAAATATAAGAAAGTTATGTGTAATAAACTCAAAATTCGAAAAGTTTCATATAATTTAATCTTTTCTTTTATTAGTGTTTTTTTGGTTAAACGATAAGAGCTCAGATAATGAGGCCATACACAATCCGAGAATCAAATCCTAAATATTATTTGAGGACATAACACCTTGTCCCGCTCGACCAAGGAGACATTGGTCTGGCACATACCCTATGTGAGAGAGTAAACGAGTCCAAATTAATTAAACAACTGATCTCTTTACACATAGAAGCACGCAGGGTTGGAGTAGGATGCCCCTAAAGTTGTTCATTGATTCTTGCTACGCTATGGAAGAGGAGTGTGTATAAATGAAGTTAAACCCCTCCTCTTGGTGTTGATATTACAAGTTGACCCTAAATTGGGTGCCAGCAACCAATTACTTCCACTAGTTTGGCAGATAAATGATAGATGTGCCTCCAAGTCCGAAAGGTTGAACGTGAAGCAGAAATAAAGAGTGGTTGGTGGGGGCAAGAGCGTCAACTCTCAAGTATATATAGATTCCCTTTGAATAAATGAAACCAGTGTCGGCCATGAATATATATGATATGATATGATATGATCACTTGCTGGGGCTCCACCACTATCCTCCGTCAACGTTGCACCATCACTCATCTTCCCATTCGCTCCCCTTCTCTCCTCTCCTGCAAATTATAATTTCATTATTCCATAGATCATAGATATTATATCTGCGGTGTCTTAATTAACAATACAAATTAAAAACAAAAGCATGTGATGATGCATTTCTCTATAAACAATAGTAAACACTCCCCCCATTTTCTTATTCAATAATCCCTCCTGATTCGTCATGTGTCCAGTTTATTCAACATTCTACATGAAACCTCCAAACTCTCGAAGGTGATTTTGATGTATACACAGTAGCTAATTAATTGTCTAAGCAAACTTGTGACAGAATTTCAAATAACCCGAATTCTCTTCTCAACCAATTGCACGCCTGCCTAACAATCTGATTCCCATCCGTCTTGAGAAATGGATTTCATGCCAAACCTCCCACCATAGTTTAACGCATATTCACCTAATTTCTACTTTATAGTTTATCACACTTTCCTGCTGGTGTTTGACCTCCTTATAAAAATATACCATTTTCTATCTCAATTTCGTAGCCACACTATAACCACTTGGCTTCAGTTAAAATGGCATCATTTTTTCCTTTTCTTTTCTTTCTTTCTTTCTTTTTTTTATGTCAGCCTCCAGTTCATAGAAGTGAGCAATTCGCTCAATTGGTCGATCAGAAAACAGATCGCAGGGTCGATGCGCGCGTTCTCTCATCTTCATAAACCAACGAATAACTTAAAAAAACTAATTAAACTACTGATTGGACAATAAAAGTGGAAGATTGATGCGGAGGAAGTAGGATATTTTTAAAGAATAATTATAAATAGTTTCTTCATCATAAGGATCAATGATAAATTCTCGTTTAGCTGGAGTGAGTGTATTTGTGAGGGTAAGAGAGATTTAGGGGTACAGACGTACAGCAAGACCAGATGTTTGGCCGTATATGACCTGTTTAGGTTTATATTTAAAAAGTTTATTTACGTAAGTTGAGATAAAATTCATCTCCCATATTTATTTAATAAACCGTAAATTATAAAAACAGTTTCTACTACTAATTCAAACAGGCACATAATCATCCGCATGCAGCACAACGTGGGGCCTGACCAATGAACCACCGACACCAAAGCCAGTCTCGCTTCTAAAAACTGCAATATAATAAACACCCACTAGAGTATCTATCTACTATCAGTTAATCTATTGGATTTTCTTGATTCCATGTTCATGTGCACTGACTCTCTAGCCGGATTTACGCTCCTCACGCTCTCCCTTGTTACTCAAGTATCCTACGTAGTTCTCATTCCTCATTGGGATTTGTCACGAATAATTACTTTTTTTAAGTGACGTAAACAATGATAAATTAATACACTGCACCAACAAAATTGGCCAAAAATATTGCCCAAAATAATTATTGCATCGGACACTAAGACTAAGCTTATTAGAATTGGATAAAATTAACAATTGCTTACTCCTTGGAAGGATAGTAAAAACTAAATCAAAGTAAACAATGAATAAAACAAATACTATAAAAAATTCTTCCTCCCGTTTTATGGTACAGGACGAATCATTAGTGTGGCGCTTAGGATAGAACATAGAAGGAATAAAAGCTAGAAATGGAAAACCGCGCTTAGGCCTTAGGAGTTAGGACGAATTCATTAGTGAATATAATACTCCTTCCCCGGGTTGGCGCGTTTTATGGTACCCACGATACAACAGTGAGTACACTAGAAATGAACAACCGACATATTATTAGCGTAGAAAGGAGAGGATTGGGTCCATATACTATAATAAACTCGTACCGTGGCATGGAATCATAGCTTCCTCTTGAGCTTGAACCCCTATATAAATGATCCCTCGCTCCCAATCCTTTACTTGAAGTTATCGGGGTCTCACCCGCCTTTCCTGTTTCCTCTTCGCCTGAATCTCTGTTCTCGCATTCGCGCTCTGAAATCACCGGCAGAAAGAAAATGGAGTTGTTTTACTATCTGGTGTTTGGGTCATTGGGTGCGGTGGTGGCAGCTCTCGAGCTGAGCAAGAACAACAAAGATCGAATTACTACCTCTTCAGCTTTCAATTCCTTCAAGAACAACTACCTCCTTGTTTATTCGCTCATGATGGGTATATTTGCTGTCTCTCTACCTCAGATCTGTGTTCCTGTTCTTTCACTCTTAGATCATACCTGAATGTACTTATTTTATGTCATTGTATGTTTTGCGTGTAACTGGTGGCTTTAGATCTAGTCTCTATGGATTTTCTTGTTCATTGGGTTGGACACGAATTGAAACTGCTCATTTTCTTGAGATCAGAATTCATTTATATTCCTGTGCTTTTGCCGGTTGATCTGGACGTCATTTCATGAACTTTCCAGCGGTGTGTTTTCGGTGTTCATACAATTGCGTGGGCGCTTGGTTCAAATGAAACCAATTGCCAAAAAACAAATGCGAACTGTGTTTATCAAATAACTGGCGTCAGATGTTTCCCCAAAAAAAGGCGTTAGATGGTTTGGAAAAATCTAAAAGTTTGCTGTTTCTATGGCTATAGCTGGAGACTGGCTGCAAGGTCCGTATGTCTACTACCTCTACAGTACGTATGGATATGGGAAAGGAGAGATAGGCCAACTTTTCATTGCGGGTTTTGGTTCATCCATGCTGTTTGGAACGATTGTGGGATCTCTTGCTGACAAACAGTGAGTTGCTTCTTTTTTCTTTTCTTTTATTTCCTTTCCTCGGTTGCTTTTGTTTTATTTTGTGCATAAATTTCTTGGCACTTTTCAATATATCATGGTGTTTTATTATAATCAGGGGACGAAAGAGGGCTTGTGTTACTTACTGCATAACCTATATCCTGAGTTGCATTACGAAGCATTCTCCTCAATACAAAATCTTGATGGTGGGCCGAATTTTGGGAGGCATTGCCACCTCCCTCCTGTTTTCAGCATTTGAGTCCTGGCTCGTGGCTGAGCATAACAAGGTGACTTAAAGATTTAACTGCTTTTGATTAAAAGAAAAATAACTTCTGGATTTGTTATTATTAGACACAATTATATCCTTTTGTTTCAAGGAAGTTGTCCAGAATAAGTTTTTTTTTTTTTTTGGGTTACTTGTCCAGAATAGGTTTTTGTTCTCAAAATGATTCGTCAACATAATGGTTCGAGGCTAGAATTTCGAATTGTGATTGCTTTGTATATTTCACTTATTACATTGAATGGAATTTTGACGATGTTACTGTAAAAATATAAACAAACTGATTTGGTTTATATAAATGTCACCCTTTGGACTAGAGTTCCATTCTTACTTCTATTAAGTGCCATATAGATATGATTTTGTGCATTGAGTCTGCATACAAAACAATGTTAAACTATGAAACAGGACATTTTGAATCTTGACGCCATTTGAATCTCTGAAATTTTGATATCTTTACTGCGTTTTAGTTAGGTATTCACTTACAAAGACATAGTCTAAGATATTAATTCCAAATAATAATGACCTACCTATTCCTGAAATTTTTATCAGAGGGGATTTGAGCAACAATGGCTATCAATAACGTTCTCAAAGGCTATATTTCTTGGAAATGGTCTTGTTGCTATCTTGTCTGGGCTGTTTGGAAATGTCCTTGTCGATACTTTGGCTCTAGGACCTGTGGCTCCCTTTGATGCTGCTTCATGCTTTCTTGCCATTGGTATGGCTATCATACTATCATCATGGGGGGAAAATTATGGGGATCCTTCTGACAGCAAGGACTTGCTTACCCAGTTCAGGGCTGCTGCTGTCACCATTGCTTCTGGTAGAGTTCATACTTCATACATTCTCATTTTTGTTAATGGCAGTTCCATGAAAATACTCTGTTGAAACTATCTATATGTTATATCTGCATTTGGACTGGACCGATTACCTGTTGACCCTACCATGACCATGAGATATACCATAATCAAACATTTCTGAGGAGCTGAATATGCTGTCTAACTTATAGCTGTTGCTGTCGTCTAAAGCAATATGGAATGACATCCTATCCTTATTCTGTTGTCAATGTTATCATCATATTTTATTTTCTTGCATTCTCTTGTTTCCCTGCAAATCTTCGTTTTTGTTTATTGTTACTGTTTTTGCATTTCAGATGAAAAAATTGCATTGCTGGGCGCTTTGCAGTCTCTCTTTGAAGGCTCCATGTATACCTTTGTGTTCCTATGGACTCCTGCTTTGAGCCCAAATGATGAAGAAATTCCCCATGGCTTTATTTTTGCTACATTCATGTTAGCTTCAATGTTGGGAAGCTCAATTGCATCTCGGTTGATGGCCCAAACATCACCCAGAGTAGAGAGCTACATGCAGATTGTTTTTGCAATATCTTCTGCCTCTCTACTACTTCCCACTCTGACCACTGTAAGCTATTGTTTCAGTATACTCCTTTATTTTCTTGTGAAAGGATTTAAGTTTTTGTGATATGCATTTCACTGTGTTATTTTGACTTGGTTAATGTTTACCAGTTCTTGGTAGTTCCTTCCAAAGAGAAAGGTGGAAGCATCTCATTCTCAGGTTGCATTCAGCTTCTTGGCTTCTGTACTTTTGAAGCTTGTGTAGGCATATTTTGGCCGTCCATTATGAAGATGAGATCTCAGTACATTCCCGAGGAGGCCAGGAGCACCATTATGAACTTTTTCCGCATTCCTCTCAACATATTTGTGTGTGTTGTGCTGTACAACGTATGTTGCTCTATCTACTTAGATAAAACGCTTGATCTTAAGATTGTATATCAGCACATGTGGATACAGATAGCTGGACCTCAACATTCTAATTTACTTTCTATATTATTGTATGGTTTGAACTGGGAATCGCTTACATTAACAATTTTTATCCTAATAGCAGCCGTTATACCATTGAACCCCACGAAGCTATCGCTCTCGCTCCATGTCTGGAAAAATCATCCTCCCTCCTCCCTCCATCTCTCTGTACTCTCACCTGGTTTTAAAAGCAAAGGAGGGGGGAAAAATCAAAGATGCTTAGAAAATGAAGTCCTTCCATCTGTGTGTGTATGTGAGTATCTGACTAATTATTTTGTTTGTCTGTGCAGGTTAATGCGTTCCCTATCACTGTTATGTTTGGCATGTGCTCAATTTTCCTTTTCGTGGCTTGTATACTTCAGAGACGGTTGATGATGATTGCTGATAAGCCAAGTAAAATTCTCCCCCTATGGCCTTCTTGTTATTTTTATTTTTCGGTAAAATGGTCTTCTTATTTGAAGTTTTAGAAATTCCAAAAACTTGCGATTAAACAACTCTTGTGGTATTTACCTGTATAGTCCTATGCCAAATCCTTTGTGTTCCCTTGGACCTCTTGTTGATTCTGCTGCGCTCACAAGGCGAACTAAAATTTTCTTGCGTGGGCTAGTATAAATAGAATTTGAGCCCAAAAAAATGACCATCAACGAAAAGAAGAATTTGTACTAAATTTTTTTTACCTACCATGCAACTCCTCCGCAATGACTTTTGTTTGGTTTTTGTCAAACAAATTGTGCTTCCTATAAAATGATGTATAATCTCTGCATAGAAAGCGTTTTCCTTCTTGAGGATTGATTACTTGTATTTGAAACAGAAACAGAAGACTGGGCATTGAAGGATAGGAACACCGAGTCTGAGCCATTGAACATCTAACTGAAAATATAAAGTTTTTAGGAGGGCCTCAGCCATGAGCCACTTCGTTTAGCATATTGTAGTTTCCATATCAGAGACAGCATGACTTAGCGATGACACACCTTGAAAGAATGGTTATCTCCCCAACAAAGGAAGGGGAGAAAGGAAAAGTGCAAGTTGAAGAACTTCATAAAGTGTTTTTGTATCGTTGTTGTAGTATAATAGATGTCTATTGGCTACTGCTTGAGGAGAAATCTCCGTTTTGGTATATCAAACTATTCTTTTGGGGGCGGGATTAATAGTGTACATGGCATACTACTTCTCTCTTCTTTTTCCCCCTTTTGTAATGGAATTGGACTTGCATTCAGTCAATTAATATTTTCAATTATTCCCTCCAAAATGTAGCTTGTGTTTTGTTAGAATGAGTTCAACCTTTCAAAATAAATGTACTGTAATGGTAATTTTTATTTTGATAAGCTCCAATGATCTTCTAGTGATTGTCAGTAAGCTGGTGATATTTTGGTGTTACTCAAGGCTCAAGGAATATGGCAAAAAAATTTTCCTTATCATTTTGAACTTTCCCGGGTGAGTAGGTCCGTGTTCGGGGATTGATATATATATATATATAAGACCATCAAATCCAATTACATTAAAAGGATTACGAAGTTAAAGTTCACAAAAGATTTTCAGTCCTACATATGCAGTTATCCGTTCCCTAAAAGTGTTTGTACATGCATATATAAAATCTTACAAGTTATTAATGTAAGCACCCAAATTATCACTCGATAATCGATATAGTAAGTCATTAACATATTAAATCTTTTTTTTTTTCCTGCATATAGATATTTGAAAGGCTGAAGAGCGGGTTAAACTTGTCTTGATACAAATTGAGAAATTAGCATCGAATAAATGGCTAACTACATAAACTAGAGATACGATACATATAAATACGCACATTTATTATGAGAAAAAAAACGTAAATTTATACATACGTAGAAATTGGACATTAAATTTCACTTGAGATTTAGAGCTGATCATATCACACGGCTGCGTTTTGCATCTGCAGAGGCAACTTCCAAATCCCCAATGAAAAACAGAATTTTGTCCAAAATTCCTAAACAAGAACCAGTTTCTCCCGTGAATTCCCTCTCTAAATCATTACTATGGCTGATGAGGCTTCTTGCTTCTTCCCTGTCTCTTCTTGAACCCAGACACCTCTGTATCTCACCTTGGTGAACGAGATAGTAGTAACACCCTTCTCTTATAATCTTCAAACCCCTGTTTTGTGAACAATGAAATCACACGCTCCCTTTAGAACACACCTCAAGCATTGTTTTGCCACACTTTGAATTCAACTGCGGTAAGTTAAATGTTCTGACACAACTTTTGAGATTTTATTTATTTGTTATGTCCTAGGTTTAATTATGCTCATGTTCGACCTCACCAAGATTCAGCAGGAAATATTCATTAAGTAGAAGCCTAGAAAGGTTGTCTTTTAACAAGTCAGCGTGACAAAAGCAACTGCATATTAGTAGTAATTAGACATCAATGTCTGTCTGCCTTACGTTTGTGGGAAAAGGAAGAACATATATTAATTAGGGTTTAATATACTTACACTCCAACTCGATCACATCGATCTTGAACCTCAAAAACATCTTTCCATGATTTCGAGCCATTAGGAGCATAAAAATCTGCACGATCTTCTCCCCATCTCTCCTTAAAAAGGTTAGACCACAAACTATTATCTGAAGCCAAAAACTTCCATTTCCTACACACTGTACAGCCAAGTGTCAGATTTATGATTTATCAGAACAAGGCAATGAAACTCTGAATACTCAAAACTGAATGGAAATCTCAGCATGATAAAAGCGATGAATGGCTTTTATTACTAAATATCCACATAGTTAGCCATATCAGTTGCCAACTAACAAATGCTTGATTTTATCGTATACAAGAGACGTGATCAGAGTTACAGCTTGAGAAACAAATCCTCTTGCCGATCAAGGTTTTGCTAAATCTGCCTTGCTCCAAAGAAACGAGGAGTTAAGCAACTGAAAACAATATGTAAGGAAAAGATATGGACCTTCAGGATCATGCTGCCAGCATCTGATAAAAGGTTTGTTTGCATCAAGGTACTTGATTACAGTATGAGGATTCGAATCTGTGCGAACCAGAGGTCTAGGGAGCAACCGTGGGAAACAGATGGGATAATATGCTATGTTGCTTTGGGATCAATCTCCATAGGGTCAACGGTCCACGCTTATACGATCCTTCATTCCATTCCGACCAATTTGTTTCTGATCTAAGTGTATCAATTTAGCGGTCAAAACTCAGAATCGGCCATGAACTGAAGAGGCAAATCCCAATTTTACAGATTTTGGCGGGTTTTTCTATATCGGCAAATGGAGGATCCAACAGACACAGATCAGAAAATGAAATCCGGGAGGTATAATTGAAGAATATACCCATTTCAGATCTAGTAGCCTTAACTGAGATGATATGCAGAATTAACAAAATGACGAATAAACTGTTTCGGACCAATGCAAGGAAAACACGTAATTGGGTGAAGATTTTTCATAATCCCACGGAGAAAACAAAGCAAGCGGCAAATCAAGAGGGAGCAGAGTTTGGAATAGTACCCACTAACCTTGTTGAGCAAGGACAAGATGTTGGTAGTCCAAGAAACAAAATATCTTCAAACACACATCCACAGGTAAAGTCTCCATTCCAAGAGGCAGGCAATTCATGCGCCAAACAGTTGAGGACTTTGAGTAATTAGGATCACCCACAAGGGTCTATGGAGTCCCCTCGGATTCTGATATCATAAATGTGAGGTACTGATCATCAGTTTCTCCTGGGAATGAAGTCTAGTTACTTAATTGCTCCTTATTTTCTCGACCGCGTAAGGACTAAGGACTCCCTCTGTCGGAACCGGACAACCCAAGAGATCATACGACAGGTAAAGCTAAGCTGCCACGTGTCTAGCGTATACGTGATAACCACGGGTAAGAAGGTTACCGCTCAGTCACTCCAACTTTCTGCTATTTACCGCCAACGGATTGAAGGAACTTTTGAAATTTTCGCTGGAAATTTTGGGGCCGCAATAAAGCATGTAGCATGGTTGGAAACTCTATTTAAAATCGGGTTTATTTTATAAGCTCGATTTATGTAAATTGAGATAAATCTCTTCCACATATTTACTTCGTAGATCGTAAAAGTAACCTCACAAACTGTAAAAATTACTTTGTATTCCGTGAATCACGATTTATAAGCACTTATGAAGCTTCCATAAGCTAATCCAAACGAGCTACATATTTGGCAATTCAATGCTTTTTTTCATATAGCATATTTGGATAGCCTCTATAAGTGCTTTTCAATTGTGATTTACGATCTATGAAGTAAATATGTGAAAAAAATTTATCTCAATTTACAAAAATCAGACTTATACATAAACTCGATTCAACCAAACATACCAAGTAATTGATTCTGTAAGTTAATCTGTTCACTCCTTTCTATCTACCCCCTAGTTTTGGATACTATTCACATGACCCATGTCAGATAACCTACTACAAGAATTCGGGTTATGACGAGGACTTCTTTAATTTATCATCTAATGATTACTAGAAAAATTCTGATCACGATCCATGAGTAATGCTGAGGATAGTAAACTTAGAGGCTCTCTCCTCCTAATGTGGTTTAGTGAGGTGAAATGATGAGGCCTTATCTGAACTAAGATCTATCTGAGTTAATTAAATTTGATATATCTCAGTCCTACATTTGAGTTATTAAATACTCAAATCTTATGTTAGGATTTTTCTTGAACCTAATGACTTTGTTAGTGTCTATAATATTATCCTATATAGATATTATCTAACACAATAAAGTTATTTTTGTCCACAAGAACTCCATCTCCCTAATTTCTTTAACCTTTTTAGTCTGATGCCTATATAAATTTTTTAGGAAATTAAGTTGCACTCAATTTTGCTAAAATTACAAATAATTTTTATTTTTAACTTTATTAAAATCCTCTATCTATTGAATAACTTAAAATAATGACAAAAATATACCTTTAGTGTTTCACTTTAATCTTTTAATTTTATTATGTTTCATCAATCCTTTAACTTTTGATGTTCGAACAAAATTTTTCAAAATCTTAAGTTAACAGAAAATTATTATTCGCAGGTTTAAAATCTGTATTATTACTATCATGAGTAATGTCTGCAGAAAACTTTCGAACATTGCCTTCATAATTGGGACTACCAGTAGTCCCCGCATGAGCAGGAGCCATCACGAAAGTGATGGAATCGATTTTTGTCTCGCAATATGATTTCTCTCTTCACTACCCGCGACACATACTTGATTGCTGTATGGCAATCACCACAAACCCTAATATTCTTCATGATACGTATAGTGGATCCAGGATAAGTATTCAGAAGCGCAAATGCTAAAGCTAGCTTCTCACTGTGGTACTGTAACTTTGCTTCCTTCTCCTGTTGGTCCACAAACAGAAGCACGTGACTAGTGTCTGGAACATAGCCAATCTCCTTAATTTTCTGACTTAACTCCTCCCACATTTTATGGATCTTTTCTTTCTGTGGATGGGCATCGTCATCAGCCACAAATACATGGACAGAATTCCCAAGCTCGACCCAACTACAAGCTGGTTCCTTCTTCACCCCGCTCTCTCTCATCGCCTTTCTGATTCGTGCTGCTTCACTCCACCTACCAGCAGAGGCATACATATTAGCAAGCAATATGTGAGGCCCTGAGTCAGAAGGATCAAGCTCAAAGATGCGTTCAGCAGCATAAGCACCCATTTCCAAGTTCTTATGCATTTTAGAAGCACCAAGCAAAGCTCCCCAGATTGCTGCGGGGGGTTCAATTCGCATTTCCTCTGCTATGAGTCTCTTAGCTTCATCAAGAAAACCAGCTCGACCAAGAAGATCAACCATTGTCACATAATGTGAGACTTTTGGCTCCACTTTATACTTGTTCATCAATTTGAAATAATATTTACCTTCGTTCAAAAGTCCAGCTCGGCTACAAGCAGTAAGAACACACAGGAATGATATATCATTGGGTTCAAACCCAACCCTTATCATTTCTTCAAACTCCTGCACAGCTTCCTTTCCAAGCCCATGTTGGGCATATCCGATGAGCATTGAATTCCAAGAAACCAAATCAACCTTTATTAATCGGGTAAACACTTTTTTGGCATTCTCAATGTTGCCTGCTTTTGCATACATGTGAAGAAGAGTGTTCCCTACAAAGCCAACAAGCTTTCTGCCCGATTTTATCATATGTGCATGAAGCCATTTACCTTGCTCCAGAGATCCCAAAGCAGAACAAGAACAAAAAAGAGAGGAATAAGTAAATTCAGTTGGTTTAAAACCTTCCCTTTGCATCTTGAGAAACAACGACAGAGCTTCCTCTCCCTCATCTTTCCTTGCATAACCAGCTATCAAAGCATTCCAAGAAACCTCATTCTTGTTCGCTAGTTTATCAAAAATTTGCCGTGCTTCATCCAAGTAGCCACATCTAGCATACATATCAACAAGGGAACTCCCCACATACACATTGAAGTGACAACCGTGCTTGATGCAACACGCATGAATTTTCCTACCATCCCTATAGCTAGGCAAAAGGGCAGAAGACTTTACGAGGCTTGACAATGTAAATTCATTTGGTTTCAACCCATCACGGAGCATCAGAGGGAACAGCATTAGCGCATCTTCAGCACGTTCATTTTGGGCATACCCAGTGATCAAAGAAGTCCAAGTGACCATATCTTTGGAAGTCATTTTATCAAACACCTTGCGAGCATCCTCCAAATTCTTACACCTTGCATACATGTAAATAATAGAGTTTTGAATAACAATATCATCCCGGAACTTGGAACCAAGAATGTGGGAATGCACTAGTCTTCCTTGTTCAAGCTTCCCCAATTGTGTACATCTCTTGAGCAATTTATTGTACAGCGTCCGGTCCGCTTCGATCGAACCACTGTCTATAAGATCAAGAACATAAAGACCTGTTTTGGAGTTTAAACTAGGACGAAGCAGATTATTATCGTCAACAATACATAAGTTGTCCCACTTGGCGTCCTCTAGAACATCTGAATCTAAACAAGTTTCTGGAGTCGCATGCCGAAGTAAACTAACTGAATGCCACTTAACAAGTTTAACTGCAATTTTGGAAAAATGAACACGAGGACTTTAGCTGCAATTATGGAAAAATAAAAACGGAATCTTTGAGGGGGAGACTGAAAAAATTAAAGAGAATTTGCAAAAGTGCCGAGCTCACCGGAGTTCGCGAGCAACGTCCTGAAATCACCAGAGAAATTGAGCACTGAAGCCAGAGTCTTACTACATCGAATCATTACCTCCGATCTGAGCTCCTCACCTTTAAAACAAATATTTGGCTCTCTTCTTGTGCGTCCTTTTCAGCCTGAGGAACTTGAGATGGCCTTCGGGCCCAACTAGCTGATTCGGGTCCTAATGACCTTTGAAATCGTCATTCTCCCAGGACCTTCGGCGCCAAGTATGTGGTATATCATTTATTCAGGAAAAAAGAAAAAAAGGTATGGTACGGCACGCCGTAAAAATTTAGACTCGTTATTCGTGAAGATAGTGAGCGAAACAATTAGAAAACAAATTGTGGAAAAAAAGGTCAAATATTATAAATGTTTGCGTTCACAATGATGACAGATATATCTTGCATGCGATTTTTTTTTTGGGTATTAGTCTCTTCTGAGTTCTGACACCTTTGGATAGTAAGTATTGTGCCATTGGTGCATTTAACACAAATCAAAGGTTCTCGTTTTAGTAACATTTTAATTCGATTTGCTCATGACTTTTAGACCCTGTTTCAATTCTCTTTTTTGGGTAAAATATAATCATTCAATAGATTAGGTTGAGTAAAATGTTCAAGAAACAAATTCGTGTCCATCAGCGGAGGTTTGATATGAAGACTAAAGTATATCTTAAAAGGTTTTTACATCATCAAACCCAAACTAACCAGTTCCGCCTTTCAAGTTTTGCTTCTAATGCAATAGGACGGATGCTATACATTGCAATGGCATACTCATTTTGATTTTGAGACACAGGCAGCCAGGAAGAGTAAAAAGCTATTACTTTTCTGATAACATTAAAGCCAAATGGCACCAGTCACACAAAGTCCAAGCAGATTGATGAATGTTGCAGAGATCAATGAACAGGGCAACCATCAGCAACAACGCCTTTGGCAGTAGGGCAAGCAGCCAAGGGACAACCTTCCAGATTATTGCCCCACCAGTTAAGGGTAACACCCCTTGACCCCAACGCCAGAAATATCAAGATCGTCATGAAGGCTGTTCCTGCATCAAGCCCCCCTGACAACACATAATTGTAACGTTTCCACCAATCTTGTCTGTATCTGAAAGCCACAAACCCTGACAGAAATCCTGCAATTATCCAACTGTTGAAATTCACCGCCGTTGCAGGGGGCATCATTGACGTGGCACCCAACAACACAGGCATGTGGATTTGACTTATCCATTTTTGACTTGGGAATGCCTTGTGAGCAATCCACACAAGAAAGGGAGCTACAGCTCCACCTAGGAAGAACCAATTCACGCTGCCATATTCACCAAGGTTTCCAAAGATTCTGCGTGGACCCACAAGACCCCAGATCACTGATGCATCAAAGAATACACGGTCCATTGGACATGTCCAAGGGCTATCTTCAATTGTGCTAACGCAAAGGTCAGGTATGGTTGCCATCAGCCACCATGCTGTAAATGTGTAAATAAATACTGCTATGATTGTTCCTACCACCTGCAAATATTGCAAGATTCAGTTTCTGGCAAACGCACACACCCAACCAAAAAAACCCATGCGATGCATGTTCAACAAAAATATGACTAGTTAACCTGGGCCATAAACATTGTTCTCGGAGGAATCTTCATATAATGACCAAGTTTAAAGTCTGCCAAAAAGGTCAGTGCTTGAGCCATGCTAATGTACCCATACACCTTGAAGCACATGTTGGCCACGGGGCGCTCTGGGTACATATAACCAATGACGTACTCTGTTATGATATTTAAACCTGGTTGCTGTTCATCAGAAATATATTAACCGTCAAGAGCTTCATTCAACACAAAAAAGTGAATCCAGAAACTCTCTTAAATAATCTGTTGAGGTACCTGATTTGTAGTGGCATTAATAACACCAATGGGAAGAGTGAAGAAGATGGCAATTCCGCAGGCAAGTAGTACACCCCACCACGGAAGTTGAAGTGATTCGTTGTAGTGCTCACAAGCATAGATAATGAGAGCTATGTTCAACACTAGGATGATAAGAAACCACCAAGTGGGCACTGATCTGTACTTCTTCATAAGTCTTGTGTGTATATCCATTTTTCTAGCGCCCGTGAAGGCCCTTCTGCTTTGCTTCCATATATCACTGCAAGAGGCAAGTAAAAAATGAAATTAAGCTTTCGTAAAACTTGTAGCCTAATAATCATGGGGCTTTGATTTTGGTGGGTTTTTCGCCAGCCGATCCATTTCAAGAGAAACAAGTTGCATCTTCACTATTCGTGCTTAGTTTAAAAGGAAATGTCTTTATTTCAATTTTGAACTGAAATATTGAAAATCATGTCAAAGTATTTCAGTCTTTAGTAAACAAAATGAAGTTTATACCGAGGTGTGAGAGCTTATTTAATGGGAATGAATTATTGAAGAGTTACATAAAGTTTAAAAAGATGGATATTAACAATATAAGCATGTGCTTGAAGTGGCAATTACCTTCCATTGAAGAGGAAAACATGAGCAAGAGTGGCAGTAAGTGTGGCAAATCCAAGACCATATGTCATTGCAAAGAAGGTACTGAGATGAACACGCCCTTCCCTCTCATAAGTAACTCGATCAAGATGGAAATCAGAGTTAACGATGGTTGAGATGTCGTATATTGAACCATTGCCAGTAAAAAGCTGGCTAGAAAATATTGGAAAGTTCTTGGCTTTATAGACATTGTGATAGTAAGCTATGGGAGTCATAACATACATAACCAGAACGAATCCAACAATAACATTAGCTGTAGCAAACCATGGGCTTGCTAGAGGACTCCCAAGATAAGAAGCAATAGTGGACCAATCTAAACCGAATGCACCAAGCCCAAGACCACTCATGCCAGAACCGATTTGTTGAACTAGGATAGACTTGGGGGAAAGCCAACACACCCAAGAGAATGATGTCAACAATGAGAAAAGATAGCCAGGAAGGACATAGTAAGCAAAGCCAGAGATCATGACAAGCAGGAAAAATTGAGTCCGGGTTGTGCCACCTTTAGGTCTCCTTTCCTTCTCATGTAGGGCACTGCATTGTTTTACTTGAATCAGTATTATCATGGATAATGGCCTTATGAAAGCTATCAAAGCACAGCCAAGTTAAATCCAACGACTAAACATATATAGTTTTGTTCCCTAAAAGATCATGCATGTCTTCAGTCTTTGAAGCTAATAATTAAAGCATGTATCTTTCGTATATATAAAAGATGCACTTCTTCAAACCTGAACAAAGAGACCTGAACCAGATTAGAGGGCCACCACATTTCCCCAGGTTCAACCAGAAACTTTCGAAACACCCCTGCCCAGCCAAACCCTAGAACCTGGGATTGAACAAGGAAAGGAGGCATAAATGTACAGTATGTGAGTTGCCAATAGATGTCGGCAGTTAACACAAGTATTAGAAAGAGAGTTTTATTTTCCAAGCAGGTGAGAGCCTTACGAAGAAACAAGTAATAGTAATTACAAATGGCATGCTACTTTCGTCGGTAACAACATGCTGAACACACATGCCTTGGTCCAAGTTAGAAATTAAAGATGAGAATTGTTAGAGAGGAGAGGAGAGAACCTGAGTGGTGAGCATAACGAGCAGGGCAGGGAAGAAGGTGAGGGTCCTTTGATAGTAAAGCTTGACAGCAGTCAAAATATGAGTAGCGTAGACGGTTCCAGCACCAGAATTGGCAAAAATGGTTATGAGAACATGTTCCTTAACGTTGAAAGGGCCAGGATTAAGGGAGAACTGAAACCTCGTATCCTTGAAGAAGATGCGTTTAGGCAACGTCCTGGCCATGAGATGGCCCAATGGGACTACCGCAATCTGAGCTGAAATCGAAGTGACGGACAAAGGCTGTGTTCTGTACCAAAAGAATTGGTTCACAAAGGACAGAATCACACAGGAAGCAATACCCAGAACCCACATTCTGAACGTGAGAAGAGGCAATCTTGGATCATCTGTTTTCGGCACTGTCAGATCCACTTGTCGAATCGGACACTGTTCGTTTACTTCCTCGGAGTCCGAGTGACCACTCTGTTTTCCCTCAATATCACATTCTGTAGCCATGGCTGCAGACTGAAGAAAATATGCTCTGTTACCTCCAAAATTTTATGGCAGCTCACTTAAAGAAGATTGTTAAGAGTCAAAGTCATTAGCTTTAACGTGTGCAAGTCAGACATGAGGTTAAGACATCAGCTTTAACGGGTATTAATATATATATATATATATATATATATATATATATATATGATGTTTAAACCCGATTAACGTAAATGTAAATACAACTCCTCCACATATTTATCTTGTAAACCGTAAAAATTATATCGTAAACCGTAAATCACAATTAAAAAAAAAACTTTTAGAGATTCTCATTGTTATTCTAAACATTTTCATAATCTAGTTTATATTTTTTGTCAAAACAGTTAAAAAAATGTTCGTAACTTTTTCTCTATTAAATCAACAGCGAACAGAGCCCCCCAAAAAAAATAAAATAAAAGAAATAATCACGAGACTCGAGGTTAAGACTTAAAACTCAAGATATGCAATAATAATCAAGAGCTTATTTGTTGGGGAGTATTTTTTATTATTATTACTTTATGGGATAGAGAGGAGCATTATTCATGCATGGAATAATCATGGTAATAGAAAAGCCAATAAACAATACGAGGAGGATCCCCGTGAGTATGATGGACGCATCAAATAAAGTTAACTAACTGGTGCGAAGTCATTTAATTTAATACTCACGGGGTATAAAATGACTTTTTCCCGAGCAGAGGAGCATAGCTCCATGACAAGTGATTTTTTATGTGGATCATATTTCTTATTATCCATGTTAAATATTCTCTATATATTCTTAATCAATTTTGAATTTAGTCCCTACATGCAACTTCATCAATTATAGTTAGCAGTCCATGTCAGCCTATTAAACTATGTTAACGCTACATTAATGGAAGTTAATATAACTAAACTCAAATCTAAATTCTTATAAAATCATAGAGATCGGTATTTTTTTATTTTTTTATTTGATTAAAGATTTTTCTGTCAAAATTTAGAAGATAAATAGTTCTTACTTCTCATAACAAATATGTTTTCTATCATTTGAATTTGTATTCTCCTACTCACATGAAAAAATCAGCATTTTAGATGACATACAGTATAAAGACAAAAAATAATAAAACAATAGAGAAACTAAAATCAAATATCATTAAGAGTACATAAGCTTAAAATGCGTTTCATCCTTTGTTTAAATATTTAAAATTATTTTAAAACATAAATTTTCTGAATTTATTAAATTTCAACTTTGTATGGAATAATTATTTAATTACAGGTTGATGGGCAAATCTTTCCGAAATCCTAATTCCTTCTCTGTATGATGATAAGATGCTTAACCATATATAATATTCAACGCCACCAACCTGCTGTTATGATAACGGCCGTCACTAAATGCCCGTTTGGAAACACCCTAAACCGTGGTTTTAAATCATGGTTTGTGTAAATCGAGATAAAACTTTTTTCACATATTTATCTCGTAAATCGTAAAAGCTATTCTCAAAAGCTAATCCAAACACACACTAAATCAAGTCAGTGGGTGAACTAATTGGGAGAAAAAAAGGCCTAAAAATGGGTCAAGTGGCTATAAGACAAAATTTTGGGATGTACTCGTAACTGTAGAGAAAGAAAATAAAAGGAGGAAAAGCTATTGGAGAAAAAAGACAGCAGATTAGGCAGAAAAGCGCCTAGACGAAAATGACCACCTTATCCACAACCCCAAAAAAAAAAAATTTAAAAAAAATATCATTTAAATTTTAAAATCTTAAATGATTTAACAATAAAATGTTTTGTCAATTACATTATCATTCTTATTAATCTCATTAACAACTTTGTCAATAGAATTTTAAAGTTTAAAAGATATTTTTTTTAAATTTTCCTAAAAAATAACCTCTTTCTTTTTTATTATTAGGTACAGGTATTTTTCTTTTAAACACAATCTTACTCATAATACTGTTAGACATTAAGAGCTAAGATCCCTTAAATGGAAGGTGCTGTATTCATAGTCCTAATGTAGGAGGTACGTGATGGTGTATGGGGTTTATGAGTCTTCTCCTTATTGGGGAGAGCTAGGTTAGACGTGATTTTTTTTAAAAAAACAGAAAAAAAAAAACAGCCTAATAAGAACAACTTACCCTGTGATGAGAGGACATGACTCCTTTTTTGTTATAAAAAAAATTAATAAAAATAAAACACTCCTTTAATTCATAATATAAAATCTATTTATTTAATTTAAAAATAAAAAAAAAAGAAAATATTTTTAAAAGTCAGCTAAATTCTAAATTAAACCATTAAATTTAACAAATCTTAAATCAGATCAAATAATTGAAAATTAAATTTTAAATTTTAATAATTTTATCTTACCGCCCCTCACTTTATTCTTTATCCTGATAAGTATTTATGTCCCTTCCCTACGTAAGATTCCTTTTCTATTATTCTTGTCAACATCTGTCAAACGATATTCACAAAATATTCAAAACATATACCCATCGAATCAAAATCTTTTATCAATACAAAACTATCCACAGTTTAAAAAAAAAAATCCCGTCCTTAGAGACAAGCTTTCGAGGATAACGAACTTCCCCAGCTTTTGCGTCAATGCCTTGGCATATGCAAGATGAAGGATTTTCATTTTTTTTCTTTTTGACATGAAAGGATTTTTATGAAACTCATATAAATTGTTCCCATTTAAAGCATAGTAGTTGCAACGAAGATATTGAATTTAAGAATAGTTATGCCTGTGCCCATAAATTTTTCCGTCGTAATGTCAATAGAATTTTTTATTTTTAATATTGAGATATAATATTGACGTTGAAGGGAAAAAAATGGCTTTTATACAATCAATGTTGATGATGTTGTAGTGATTTAATGTACTGTAATGTTAAAGGAGAGATGTAGTGAATAGAAGAAATAATCAAATGAGAAATAATAAAGTAAAATTATCAAATTCTAAAATCTAATACTATTTTAAGACATCTGACCTAATTTAAAATTTATTAAATTTAATAATTAAATTTAGAATTTTGTCAATTCAGCAGTCATTTAAAGAGATTTTTTTTTCTAAAAAAAAGTTATATAAATTATCTAATTATATATAACACACACACATATATATATATAACATGGTATTTCTTACATATTTTTGTGTAATATCAGATAATATTATATTAGTTTATAAGTCAAATAAATTAATTTAAAAAATGATAAATATAAGAGATAAAATAGGGAAAAAAATTTTACATTTAGAATGAAATTTTACCATGAATGAAGTCTTACATTTAGGTTTGGAGAAATATATTATAGTGATAAAATTTAAGATTTGTCAATGTCTAAATGAAGGCACCTCTTTAAAGTGATAATTTAAACTTTTATTTATCATGTTGTGAGAGATTATCATTTTCATTAGACTCAGTTGTATTGGTTAATTTTCACCTTTTTTATGTAATGCTAAGAAATCTAACCTAATTAATGCCAAAACTTGAGCATTTCCTTTAGTCACAGCAAAATCAATCAAATCCAATCCCCAAACTAACAAATCTGTTAAAATCTATGTCTTATAGTCTTAACCAGAATGCATGTAAAATTCAATTAATTGTTTAGTCGTCATGACTAAAGGAGCTTTGGCTCTTCAATAAAACTGCTATGGTGAATAATAGTAGATGCGAATGAAGAAGGCGAGCAAAATAAAAGAAGAGAGATAGAAATGTTTAAATTCATGATAATATGCGTAGTTGATTGGGTGAATTGGAATATGCTACCAAATATGGTTGAAATAAATGAGGGTAGAGAGAGCACACACGTAGAGGAACGAACAGAATAATAAAAAGGGAAATTAGATATATGGAGAAGAAGAATGATAATTACCGGTGGGGGGAAGCAACTGATGAAGTGAGAGGCAGCAATCAGTGAATTCGATCGCTTAGTATATAGGATGAGTAATAGTGAACATTCATTAATATGAATGACAACACAAGTTAACGAGACGTTGAAGCCTCTCGTAACAAAACTTGCTTTAATTTGGAAGTTTTCATTCAGATGTGAGGACAGGTACAGTTTCACACACACATTACTGATTCCTCATTGGGCCATCCGTCAACCAAATTGGTTGAATCTTTCACGGATCCGAATCTGTTGCCCCTCATGCGCTAAGCGCTGCTCTAGTACTCATCATGAGTGAGTATACACATCACAATTCTATCCCAAAAATAAAACCACTCCCCACTCATTTTTTGCCACAATATCAACATCTCATTTCCTTCCTTTCCTTTTTTCCCCCCTCTGAAATGGGGATTACTATTTAGGTCCGGTAGTGAAAAGTATTTATATGTGTTTTTACGCAAGTCGAGATAAAATACATCTCACATACTTATCTCATATACCGTAAATCATGATTGAAAAGCATTTTTAAAAGTTACGATTAGCACGTTTGGATAGCCTTCATAAGTGCTTATGAATCGTAATTTACGGAATACGAGGTAGCTTTTACGGTCTACGAGGTAAATATGTGGAAGATGTTTATCTCGATTTACATAAATCGAGCTTATAAAATAAACCAAGCTAAAATAAACATACTAAATCACTATTTCAAACACCCTCTTAGTATTTGTTTAGGATTACTTTTGGGATTCTAAGGCATTGTTTGGTATAAGGCATTAGATTTTGATGGACTGAGATTGGGGTTGGTATTGGGATTGAGACTGGTACTGGGACTGGGACTGAGGAATTAAAATTACGTTTGGTATGCGGTGATATTTAAATGTAATACTTAAATTAATTTTATTTTATAATCCTCCATAAATTATGAAAAAGGTTAAAATATCTTTGTTATTAAAAAAATTAAAAAAAAAAGTCTCGGGATTCAGGTTAAAATTAACATAAGGCATTTATGTCCAAAAAATATTATAAATAAAGATATTTTTGTCTCTGATATTTGTAATCCCGGGATTGAAAATGCAATACCAGGGGGAGGTGGCTTTGCAGCAATCCCTCTTTCGTAGTACTCCTAATCCCTAGTTATCCGTAGTTCCTCATACCAAATGATATATTTTAGTATAATCCCTAGTTCAATCCATGTCCCTACCCTCTAGTGCTTCGTACCAAACAGGGCCTAAAAGTGCTTATCTACGTAAGTTGAGATAACACTCCTCTCACATACTTACATCATTAATATACCTTAAATCACTATTAAAAAATTACTTTTAAAAACTTCAATCACTATTTCAAACTAACATTTAGTTAATACCTTATTTTAGAAAGAGTGGGTGTGTGTTGTTAAGGATCGCTAGACATAGTTGTACGTAATAACACTTCGCTCCATATTCCTCAATTCTGATTCTTTACTTTTCTTTTCGTTTAATTAATAAAAATTTGACTTAATTCATTGGCACGAGCCATGAAAACAGCCAATATGATACAGTCGGAACAAGCCTATGAAATAACCAATGCCCCCGGGCATATATATAAATAAGGCTGAAGTACTACTATTATTTTATTCTCTTTATTAAATTATAGTAAATCCAATTTTAAGATAAAAGTTAATTGACTAATTTAAATAAATTAAGAAAATTATTTATATTAGTAATTTTTAACAAATATAACTCTTTGATGTGAATCATCATCAATAGAGATACATCGTAAAAGAATTTTAAAAATACAGTAGATTGATATTTTATATTTACCATTTGATATAGTAAGTAGGTTTTTATTTGAACTCTCAATTATATTGTTACAAGGTTATTCAACAATCAAATGTAATCATGTACTCTCTCTCTCTCTCTCCGAGGCTGTTTTTTTTATTTTGCTAACAAAACATGCATTATATGGATGCACAAGTAAAGAAGAAGAAATCTCGGAGATAATAGGAAGGAAGGATAGACCAAATATACATGTAAGTCGTACAAGAATAATTGTAATCTATTCATAAAAAAAGAAAAAAGAAATAATTTTAATCTGGCAAAAAAAAATCCATAAATAATAAGCTAAAGCCTATGGGTATATTGTGTGAGAAGGCGATCAGAAAACAGGGCAGCCGTCAACAACAACGCCTTTGGCAGTAGGACAAGAGGCCAAAGGACAGCCTTCGACGTTGTTCCCCCACCAGTCAACGGCAATGCCCTTTGACCCCAAAGTAAGAAATATTAAGACTGTCACAAAAGCAGTGCCTGCATCCAGACCCCCAGACAGCACATAGTTATAACGTTTCCACCATTCTGGTCTGTATCTGTACGCAACAAAGCCCGACAGGAACCCAACAATCACCCAACTGGTGAAGTTCACGGCCGTCGCCGGCGGCATCATTGACGTGGCTCCCAACATCACCGGCATGTGAATGAGCTTGATCCATTTCTGACCTGGGAATGCCTTGTGAGCAAGCCAGACCAGAAGGGGAGCTATGGCCCCACCAAAGAAGAACCAGTTCACATTCCCATATTCTCCGAGGTCTCCGAAGATCCTGCGTGGGCCCACGAGACCCCAAATAACAGAGGCATCAAAGAACACTCTGTCCATTGGGCATGTCCAGGGGCTGTCTGCCGGTAACATTGAGGTGTCGCACAGGTTAGGGATCGCCCCCATCAACCACCAGGCAGTAAACGTGTACACAAAGACGGATATGATTGTTCCTACCACCTGCAATTAATAATTACTAGATCGTCATGCTGTAGTTCATACTTCATACTATAATATAATTTTGAAGATGCGGAGGAACTAGAACAGACCTGGGCCATGAACATTGCTCTTGGGGGAATCTTCATGTAGTGACCAAGTTTGAAGTCAGCCAAAAAGGTTAGTGCTTGAGTCATGCTGATGTAACCATACACCTTGAAGAGCATGTTAGCCACTGGGCGCTCTGGGTACATGTACCCAATGATGTACTCTGTTATAATGTTTAAACCCGGTTGCTGATTTGTGGTGGCTGTGATTATACCAATTGGGAGTGTGAAGAAAAGGGCAATTCCACAGGCTAGTAATACACCCCACCAAGGCAACTGAAGCGACTCAATGTAGTACTGGACAGAAAAAAATATCAGGGCCAAGTTCACGGCTAAGATGGCGATAAACCACCACATGGGCACTTGTTTGTACTTCTTCATAAGTCTCGTGTGTATATCGATTGTTTTAGTCTCTTCGAATGCTCTCTTGGTTTGCTTCCAGATTTCGCTTCCATTGAAGAGCAGAACATGGACAAGAGTAGCAGAAAGAGTAGCAAATCCCATGCCATAAGTCATTGCAAAGAAGGTGCTGAGATGTACGGGCCCACTAGCGGAATAAGCATTGCGATCGAGGCGAAATTGGGGGTCGACAATGGTTGAGATGTCATAAATGGAGCCATTACGGGCGAAAAGTTGATTAGAGAATATGGGGAAGGTCTTAGCCTTATAGACATTGAACCAGTAGGTTAGGGGGGTCATGAAATACATAACGAGAGCGAAGCCCACAGCAACATTAGCCGTAGCGAACCATGGACTACAAAGTGGGCTTCCAAGGTAAGAAGAAATGGTGGGCCAATCCACCCCAAAAGACCCAATTCCTAGACCCTCCAAACCAGAACCTAACTGTTGGACTAGAATTGACTTGGGCCCAAGCCAACACACCCAAGAGAAAGAGGTCAACATTATGAACAGATAGCCCGGAAGGATATAGTAAGCGAAGGCACAGATCATCGCAATGAGGAAAAACTGAGTTCTGGATAAACCGCCTTTGATTCTTCCTGTCTTCTCATGTAGAGCCCTACATTATTTTTACATGTACATTATATATCAGCTTGGTTTTACTCTTGTAAATGCACAATATATATATATATATATATATATATATATATATATATAAGATAGTAAGATAGTAACAAACCTAAATAATAGTAAGATAGTAACAAACCTAAATAATGAGACTTGAACCAGATTAGATGGCCACCACATTTCCCCCGGCTCGACCAAAAATTTCCTGAACAGTCCTGCCCAACCAAACCCTAGCACCTATAACAATAATCGTACGTCTTAATTCAAAATCTTGAAAAGATTCTTGCATGAGAGGAAATAGAAAGAAAGAAATCAAAGAAAAGAAGGAAGGGTTAGTTGTTAGAAGGTACCTGAGTGGTGAGCATAACAAGAAAGGCGGGAAGAAAAGTAAGCTTTCTTTTATAAAGAAGCTTGACAGCAGTTAAGATATGAGTGGCATAGACAGTACCAGCACCACAATTGGCAAAGATGGTGATAAGAACATGCTCCTTAATATTGAAAGGCCCTGGGTTCAATGAGAACTCAAAACGCGTGCCCTCCAACACAGGACGAGTCGGCAACATTTTTGCCATCATGTGGCCGATCGGAACGACGGCAATCTGAACGCAAACTGAACTCACCGTCAAAGGTTGTTTTCTGTACCAAAAGAACTGGTTCACAAACGACAGCAACATGCATGAAACGACGCCAAGAACCCACATTCTGAAAGTGAGAATAGGCATGGTTGGATCATCTGTTTTGGGCACTGTGAGTTCAACCTGCCTGATCGGACACTCGTCGGCGACCTCCTCTTCGGTCTTTTTTGCAAGACCATCCTCCAGCGTTATCGTCGTATCCATCGCTACGACAACTCAGAGATGCTGCTCTGACACGCCAAGTTGTGATATATATCGCAACTTATAGATTTTGAAACACGAGAGCAGGTTTTTGTGATGAGGAACTGGGCGGGTGGCAAGTTGTGAATAAATAGAGAATGGACCCGCAGAGAGATGCTCGAAAGGATAAATAATATATCTAAAACATTAGATTTAATGATATAACTAATCTAACGATATCATACTTTCATTATTTTTTATTTTTTTTATAAGTTCATTATTTTTTATTTTTATATTGTTTTATCTGAAATCTTTTGAAGTCGCGCTTATTTAATTTCTAAAATTTTAAAATTTAAATAATACATCTTTAATTAATACATCAAAACGATGGAGTGGATAAAGATTTAAAAGTATATAAAACTTTAAAATCTATCTTATAAAATTTTAGAATAAGAATAAATCCAATAAATCATATCAATATATTCAAATAACAATCCCTTATATCATAAGTTAATATCTTTATTAAGGATAAATAAAATGAAAAATTAAAAGATATAATAGATCCTAAGAATCAAACTAATGAATTCTAATAATGATTTTAATTAATTAATTAAAATCATACCTAATTTGAAATTTAAAACATAGAGAAGATTTTTTTTTTGGCCAACCATAGAGAAGATTTATATATATTAGCATAGATTTATATATATTGGCATGGCATGGGCGCGCCAAAATGGTTTTTTTTTTTTCCAACAAAAATTGCTTATATAGTTATATACCGGTTTTCGGAGAAGTTAGATGAATACCCCGCTTTACTATTTAAGTTTCGTTCCTTTTAAGTTAACTTTTTTTTACCTGTTCTCGTAAGATAACTCAAATGTATAAAAAATAGATAACTCTACTCAATAATAATATATTTTCTGGCTCTTTTTGCTGTGTCATTATTATCAGATAATTCTTTTGCATATTTAAAAAATGAATTAGCGATACAATTTTTTTTTAGCTACAAGGGACTCTATATCCTTAAATTTTCTGTGGTTCAGGCCAAACGAATCAATTTTAATTTACAAGTTACAGCCAGATCAGTAGGTGCCTTATTTGCTAAAAAGTATAATTCCGTATATAACTATATATAATAACATAACGGTTCTTCTTAATAAAGTGATGGTGATTATTCATAACTCAATTAATTATTACTGTATTATAATAAAACAGAATATGATGGGTCTGGCCCAAAAAAAGAATATAATGTGATTAATAATTACAATAGATTTATTGTTCACTTGTCATTGCCTTGTAAAAGGCGGAACCTCTTTAAATTTTTTGAGTTAATATAACTTTTGGTCTCAAAAATTTAACTTGATTTTAGTTTTAGTCTCTCAGGTTTGAAATCGGTGATTTTGGTCCCTAAAGTTTGACCCGATTTTAATCTCAAGTTTGAAATCAATATTTTTAGTCCCTCAAGTTTACTTCGTTTATAACTATTGGTCCTTCAAGTTTATTCCGTTTATAACTGTTGGTCCCTCAAATTCAGGGAACTTGAAGGACCAACAGTTATAAATGGAGTAAACTTGAGAGACCAAAACCACTGATTTCAAACTTGAGAGACCAAAACCAAAATCGGGCCAAACTTTAGAAACCAAAGGTTATATTAACCCAAATTTTTCTCTCTCAGAATTTTGTACATTCAAATAAAAACCCCATGCATTATTAATCAGGCAATCATAAATTACAACAAGAACAGGAGAACTCGTGCCAGAAAGAAATCCAACTTGACCGTTGAGAGAAGGGCTGTAAATTTCAATATTAATAACAAGGGTCAATTCTGAATCCGTATGATTTCTGAAAAATCCCCCGGGAAACTGTCCTCCCATGCAAGAGAACCACATTATACAGTAATGTGAACATGAAAATGAAGCTCACAAAATCTAACAAACAGTACGAGCATATACCAAACATCTCATTTATTTATCCTTTAGCCAAATATTACTACTACTGCAAGAAAGCATCTAAGATTTCAGATAGAAAAATTACCTGATGAAACTATATATGCAATACTTACCATCAAATATAACCCAACCCTGATTTATAGTGATTAATCCAGGACTCCAATACAATTGGAATCCACAAGATAACCCTGATTTATAGTGATTACCTTGAAAAGTTCTGATCTGTCTGACCATAAGTGACAATAATTCTGTATCACAGTTGAGCTGAGCTGAATTGAATGAGCTTGCCTTGACACTTGAAATTTGACCAAAATGCCCGTGGTTACCACAAATGAAGAAAGAAGCCGATAGACAAATCCCCAACGCAGTAACTTCATGTGTTATACTTTGAAGCAGAACTTGTGAAGCTACTTTCCACATGATGTCAAAACCAACGTATGTCACAGGAGGGGTATACTCAATGAACCACAAAATCAACTAAAGAGGTCAATCCTAGATCACTCCTTTCTCCAAATCCCGCCTTGTTTTTACCCATCCAAGCACATTGCTTAAATAGAACAGACAAAATCACCTGCAAACCCTGATTTAGGAATCAATGACTTGACAATCTACACTACCCTAAACCCAGATCAAAAAACCAAAAACTCTCAATTCATAAAGTATCCTGCAATGACGATCAAAATGACCAATAATTGTTTATAGTTAAGAGACAACAGGCGCAGAAGCTACTTCAGACTGGAGGCTACCGCCAACTACCAAATAACTGAATGCAATCACTCAAAATGTTACACGCCAAATAACTCTTCAAACACTTCTCTGGTCACGGTGACAAAATAATATACTTGTAATAATTATAATTAATCTTCAGTAGACCGGAAAACCAAAGAGTATATTAAGTATAGCTACGGTCACCAAGTATTAATATAGCTACAATTCTCAATGTTAGTAAAGTCAAGGTTGGCACTGTTGGTGGGAACAAACCAGTACTGTTGTAACATTGCAAGATCCACAAACACAAACAACCAAATATCTAACTCTATAACTTAAAACACAAATAAAGAGGTCAAAAGTCAAATTATTATCTGAGGAAAATGTTCCTAAGAATAGCTGTAAAAACTTGTAAAAAAGATAGATCATAAAAGAAAAGATACAGACATTATTAGGCAGAAAAAATGACTGCAACCTGAATTCAACCCAACCCTATCATTCAAGCCTGAATGGCAGAACTAGCAGCAAAGAGCATGCATATATTTTGCTTTCAGGGCAAAGCAAGAATGCGCACTAAGTTTTCTCTAGAAACGCCCTCTCTTGTCAAAAACATTGACTTCCCATGCATGAAAATTAGACATCGCGCTGTCTTTCCTGATTTGATTCCCATAATGAGTTTTTATATGCACACAGAAATATACGTAGAAGTTCAAGGTTACTTGCTAGGGTATCTATATTCTTTAGAATACATGTCATGTAAGCAATATGCTTATTAGCCATAATTTAATTTTCTTTTTAGCTATATCAACAATTAAAAGACATTATTTGATGTTCTAGAAGGCTTACAAGTAAAGGCATGAAAAGTATGCTTCAAATTAATACCCATATACCAGAGCAGTAAAAATCCACCTTCAATAACGAGACAATAATCTGAACACAGACAATCTGAGGTAATTTATCCTTAATAAATCAGACAGTTTCCTCAAACAAATATGCACTCAGCATAGGAAAGGCGCAAGATTCAGCTTGTCTTAACGAATGCGGCTGTGATTCTCGAGCTAAAAGAGGGTTCTGATGAGTGAGTCCTACAGAGAATTGCCGCTTCATGATTCAGTTCGATTTACCGTTCATAAACGAAGCTCTGAGTCAGCACCAAACAACCGTCATTAATAGAAGTCCACGAAACGAAACAATAGAATTAATCAGCTGCAGACGAATAGTTCAACGCTTGCCACGATGCCCACCACCTGACCTTGCACCAGGATAGCGAGCAAATTGGAACCTTAAATTGACCGAGTTGCGGTCAAGCTCGTCAAATTTGTAACCTGCAAAATTAAGCCTCACTGTTTTACGCTGAACAATTAGCCACGTCAACGGCCAACTACGGGCGTCAGAAGACAGAATGCATAAGGCGTGCGTTATCTTACCTCAGTTTAGGACATTAATCCTGAAATACACCTGAAAAAATGTTTTAACCTAATATCTAACATATGCGTAAATGCATGTTCCTCACTCATTACAAAAGGGGCTAAAAATATACCCAAGAAAAGACGCAGGAGAAGAGCCACTTGAATAGTTCTCCACAGTTGGACTATCTCTGCCATTAGACACAGTGAAACATGCGAATTTCGGCACATGCAAATTTCGGCACAAGTGTATCCCTAAGCCTCAGGAGGAGACTAGTCATTGTAACAAAAAACGTTTTTGTGGATATTATCCTCACTCACGTCTAATCGATAGTTAGTAAGATACAAAGAATCAGATCTGCCTTCTAAACTAGTAGCATCTTTGGTTAAATGGGCTTCTATTTCAAGCAACAGTATATTTTCCTTTTTCGTAATCCATACAAACAAGACGTTACACTAAGCCACAAATGTAAATGCATCCATGATTTGGAAATATCTGCCCGGCTGGTGGATATGGCTGAACGCAATGAGTGTGTGTATAACCCAAGAAATCAATGAAAATTGATGTCGACTTTACCATTGTGCGCAGAAATGGTAAGCGAATATCATTAATGACATAAGCCATAAAGTAACCTTCCAAGCTTTAGTCTCACCTTCATCTCAATCAAACCAACTCCCAAAGGCCAAATAAAGTTAACAACAAAACGGAGAAGATAACCAATTGCATACGAAAAAAGTAATTAGTAAGCAGAGGAGCTGCTTTAAAACATATACTCCACCGCAAAATAGCTTCAATCTCATCAAGGCACCTTAGTGTAATTCCTTTACTCATTTGCGCTGTCGCAATAATCAATCATATCCTAGACCCAATCCAACCCTATGAAATGGTCGCTGCTTGCTCATCTTTATTACCATAAAACCAACTGCATATACCTCATTCCAACCAGACTCATACTCTTGGCAATCAAAAGACCAAAGGGTAGTATAACCATATATAAATCATTTCTTTGCACTCTTAGGTTGGTGATATTCCACCCAAAAAAAAACCTACGGATGAGTTCTATTTCTCTATAATCGGCACAATAAGTAAGGCTAAATGCAACACATAGGAAGGGTACATGCTCATTGCTGTCATTTCTAGAATAATAGAAAAACGAATCTTACCCTGCAGGGCATCCATAGCAGTCGCTGCATGGGCTGGACTCGCAAAATCAACAAAACAAAGTACCAGCGGATCACCCCCAGGCTGCAAGTGATCCCATTCGAAGTCAATCAAAATGCAACATATATATATTTCTATGTAACAATTAAACTTACGTGTCTTGATTCCTTGCTAACAAGTCTAACTTCTTTGTAGCCAACAAAAGGACGAAAGATGTCTGTACATAAAAGTTAAGAAGCCAGAAAGAGTATTTAACACCATCATGTTAGACAATATAAGTAAATTTTTGTAATAAGCATTGCACATCAGATGAATAAAAGAGGTGTAAAGTTGGCAGTTTGCAAATATGCAATTAAAAAGCTTCAACATAACAGGAATCAAATAAAAGGATACGAGCTACTTCTCGTCTTGTGCAGTTGGAAGGTAAGCCCTCCACATACAGTGTGTTGGTAGCCTCAGGTGGAAGCACACGCTCAGCCCTTCCACTTCTTATTCCCAGGGTTTTGTCTTTTGCAGTTGTTGCTGGGTCAACTCCCCCAATACTATGGGCATATGAATCATCAACAGGACGATTGGAAACCACCCCACCAATGGTTCTGGTAGACTGCCCGCCACCAAATGAGGAAACTTGCTGAAAAATGTACATAGTGTCAGACATAAATAGGTCCCTTTGGTATACCAGATTTCTCCTGAGATTAAACATGCTTGAGCAAGGTTTAATGCTGTTTACTGAATTGTGTAGGGGTAGCATGTGGAATTAATTTTAATACGAAAAAATTGTTCAAGAATTTCTGAGAGAAAAATTCCTTCAATTATTTTCCCCTAACTTCTCCACATCTCCCTATTAGGCATTCAGAGATCAAATCTTCTTTGGTTGGGATTTTTTTTTATCCAGCAATTACAAGTTAAAAACTAAGAATATTAAATTGAACAGATTCCTATTCCTTCCATATGCATCAACAGAAAACAGAAGTAATACATCCTATAGGCCTAAAAGTTAATGTGATTAGCGCCAAAAAACAGAAGCTAACATGCAAAGCAGGGGCACAAGAGACCAAGACATGTATTCTTAACCGTGTAGGAATGGTCATTGGTAAGGGGCAAGCAGTACCGTGCTATGAAGGTAACGCTCATAGGATGCTTCAAGGGATTCTGTATCTCTAATTACTTGGAACCCGCCTCTATCATCATCACGGGGAAAGTAATTGGCCAAGTCATGAACACCAGAGACATCTTCAAAGTTAAGCAATATTTTTAATCAACAATCAGACAGAGACCAGAACAAGAGAGAAAATAATCATATGCATTGTGACTGTGATGGCATGAGAAAAAGTTAAATTACTGAGATATAAAAATAACAATAAGATAATATAAATTTCAAACATCTGTTGAAGATTATGAATCTCTGGATGAAAACAATCTAACGCAGAATTAGAACTTCCTAAAACAATATGAACCCTTTATGTAAGGATACGAAAAAGATCAGGGACCCCATATCTGGGCTTAGGTAATTTGTGGATCTCTATGTTATATTTATTTGCTCTTTCAGTTTTAACCAAAGGGGCTGTATGCCAATGGCTTTTAAAATTATTTTTTGTGAATGTATACTTCACAATGGAATGGTGGAATAGCAGAGGCCAGCATACTATATACGCCAGCTTTCATAAATGGTTGATTCTACATACATTTTAGTCTAGGTATAGGAATTTATGTAGAAGCAAAGTACAATCCTAATTATTGATATCACACAGGCAAAGATACAAGTCTACCACATGTTGATGCAGGTTTGTATTTTTAATGTTATGAATTGGGAATTTGGGGTAGAATTAGGAGGAATTAGACGGGATAGAGAAGAACGGAGGAGAGTAGAAGGTCAGAATAGGAGAGAGAGGAGTAGAGGAAGAGAGAGAAACAGAGAATAGCTGAATAATGCGTTCATTAAGGTGTCAAAAAGTCCCCTTTACAATGGTTGGACTGCCATATATATAGGCAATAGCATATGGCAGTACCCACGGTAATTCCTGAACTAAACAGACTTAACTCTATCACTAATCAGGGGTGTTTAGGTAATTAGGCATGGATAAGGCCATGTTTGGCTAGTGCCACTAATGGCTAACCCCACTCTCCTAATTAACTAACACAACTAACATTTGAATTAAACCAAATTACAATATCATATCACATGTTAATATAAATTTATTATATTTAGACTTGCCCATTCGTCAGTTCTAAGTATTTTTATATATATTATTGAATTAGCCTAAGGTTCAGACTTTAAATTGAGATATCCCAAGAAGCAGAAATAGAGGTCTATTTGGAGTTGAGGAAACTCACACGGTACCCAATCCGAAAGAACTGCATCATACCATGCAACAAATAAAGGATACTCCCTCTGGTCTTTAATATATGACATATTTGGAAAGTTGAACTTAATCCTAAATATAAGACATAGTTTTCATATTTATCGATCTTTTTCTAATTTAACCCTATTGATGCTCCCTCAACAATAATAAAATAGGAGAGGGAAGGAGAAAATTAAAGAAGATGACTATGGTATTTTAAAAAATACATGTCATATTAACATACATAACTAACTTCCTTAATCTACTCAAATTAGGTAAATATGTCTTATACTGAGAACTACTAGAAGGAGCAACCTATTATTTACAGGTTGTTGAAATGATAATCATTTTCCGCCTCTTTTCCCCTAGAGTCCCCAGTCAAATAATAATGACTCAAGCAGAACCAAGTAGAACAACTGGACATTGATTGTGGATTTTTTTTTTCCTTTTTTGTTGGGGGGGATTCTCGATGCTTTAAATCTTTAAACAGTGAGTGGTCTATTAGACCATCAGATCGCCCTCAAGCGGAATTCCAATCGGATCTCAAACAAGGCTATCCCTTCCCAATTTTCCCATATGTCTCCTTACACACATGATCCCACGGAATTAGGAAATATTTCAATTCTCCATTTGTTAATCAGTCGTAAACCTTATAGCTCGTATACAACTATACGACCGAATCCCACCTATATATGTTTTTTTTTTTTTTTTGCCCGGGGAGGGGGGGCTACCATTTCGAAAACTGAATAGCAAAACCATATGTCCTACTTCTAACCTGGCCTATTTGCAACCGATAAAGACTTAACTTTTAGCCATTTCAGCGAAATTATGCACAGCATCTAAAAACCCTAAATTCCACCATGAGGCAAGCAATTCACATACCATAATCGGTACGAGAGCGCTTTCCGGCGATCGAAGGCATCGACGACGGCATCTGCCGTGAGTCGCTGTATCTCCAATAAGCATCAGACATGAGGATTATTACACTCGATCGGATGGACAGAAGCCCCAGAGCCCGGAGGAGAGATTGATGATGCGTTTACTTGCGTGTTTGGGGTCAGTTTCATATTTGTGTTTTATTTTAAATTTATATTTATAAGCTCTCAATTTTTTTAGGACAAATTGTATCTAGGACCTAAAAAAAGAAAATAGGGTTAATATAACTTTCTATCTTTAAAGTTTGATTTAATTGTACTCTTTGTCCTTTAAGTTTGAAATCGGTGGTTCTAATCTTTGAAATTTGGCCTGATTTTGGTTTTGATCCCTCAAATTTAAAATCGGTGGTTTTGGTCCTTGAAGTTTGGCCAGTTTTGATTTTAGTCCCTCAAGTTTAAAAATGACTTAATATGTTACCTTAAACTTGAGGAACCAAAACCAAAGTTAAACCAAATTCCAAGGACCAAAAGTTATATTAACCCAAGAAAATATAATAAAATAATTTTTAAAAATCTTAAAATTGTATTTAAATTTCGTGATATTTTTTTGTAATAAATTTTAATTCCACTGACAGATCTATGGGCATCCATTGATATATATATGAGTGCTTACACTGGACATTTGATAATTGAAATTTATTATAAAAAAGTTTCACAGACTTTAATACAGTTTTAAAATTTTAATAGACTATTTTATTATATTTTTATTTGTCTAGCACCTAAATGCAATTTTTTTTTAATACAAGCTATAAAAATTAAAAACTCTCAGTATCTCTTCTTTGTTTAATAAGAGAGTAATTCCTCCCTGTGCGTTTGTCTCACATCATTTCTAAACTACAAAAGTATTTCTTTTTTCATATTTCATTGTCATTTTGTACATCAAGGCTACTATATTATAATCAAACAACAAAAGCAAAAGCATTCAAGTTCAAGATAACCCTACAACAAAAACAAACCAAGCATTCGAGTTTGTTAAAATGTACCAACATGTGGAACACATATTTCATAGGACCACAAAATCAAATCAAGCATTTAGGTTCTTAAATATCTCTTTATAAATTGTATTTGTTGTAGTCAAGCATCATGTCTATTGTCTGGCATGTACATTTTTAACCCATTCGTGTTTTTAACTTTTGATAGTGCAACATATAATTAACCATGTGTAAATATAAGATTTGAGAGATATATCCCCACACGTCGTAGTGATTGCCCCTGACTTTTATTGATTGTCATTGCAAAGTTTAGGTTGATTATAAAATATCCATGTCCATTCTATAAATTATGACCGTCTTATTAGGGTTCTGAACTTTGGTTAAGATTGTGCTCTTTGTGCATTGCAATCTACATGAGGCGGTCGGTTGAAAGCCGTTTCAATGTCATCAAAGTACCTTGAGCAGAAATACAGGACCTCATCCCCTATATAACCTTCTGGCCACGCCTTATTCCTTACGCAAGATTTCAATTTGTTAAGAAACTTATAAAGCAAAGAGGGAAAAATTATACTAAATGGTGAAATAGGCGACTAACAAATTTAGAAAGTAATGATGACGCACATATGTAAAATGAGTATCTCTCAATAGGATACATCCATCGATATTGAACTAGGCCAACGAGCTTTGTTTCATGAATAAGGTAGATTGTTAGGTGAACTATCACAGTGAAAAATGAGGGAAGAAAGATCATCTCCAAATGACAAAGCATAAGAATGATTTTGGACTGCAATTGATCAAGCTCCTCAACGATCAAAACATTAGAACACAACTTTCGAAAGAAGGAGCACAGCTCCACTAAAATGATGGACACATCGGGAGGAAGTGCATTCTTTATAGCCAGCGGAAGTAACTGTTGCATAAGAACATGTGAGTCATGACTCTTCAGGCCAGTAACCTTTCGAGCCTGCATGTTAATACATCATGACATGTTGCTTGAATAGTCATCAGGAACTTTTATTTTCTTCAACGTCGCTATAAAGACTTCCTTGTTCGATTTTGTGAGGGTGAACTTTACCAGTTGAAATTTTTCATGCTTGAAGATGATCTTTTGACTTGTCGGGTTCATTAAGCAATGTGTATAGCACATTGTCGCATACATTTTTTTAATGTGCATGACTTTAAGATTGTGTCGAAGTAAATTAGATTTATAATATAGAAGAGTGAAGAAAATGCTTATCTTCAGTCATTGCTGAGGTGCGAAGCCAAAGTAGTCCTCCTACTCTTTCACCCTGCTGTTACTACATTATCGCTTTTTCCAAACTCGAATTCAACGTCCTGAAGCTGCTGTAAGATGTCTATATCGATTAAAGTATGAGGAGGTCCTCTTTTTTCTTGTTTCCAATTGAAACGATTCTGTTGCAATCTAAACTTGTGCTTACCATCGAGAAACCTTTGATGACCCATGAAGTACCACTTTTGACTGTAGGGAAGGCGCATTGTGTCAGAGTCAAAATTGCAAACTGGACACACCATCCCAGTATGCACATTCCACCCGAATAACATTCCAATCCCAGAAAAGTCACTTATGGTCCACATCAAGGTTGCACCCAAGTTGAATAGTGTCTTCTCATACGCGTTATATGTCTCGATGCCGACATATCATAAGTCTAGCAATTCCGTAATAAGCGGTTGGAGATACATATCGATGTCATTAGCCAGTGCCTTTTTGCCTCGAATGATCATAGACAAAATGAAGGATCTTTGTTTCATACATATTCAGGGGTAAGTTGTAGGGAATTAAGACTACTGGCCAAATACTGTAACTTGTACTAAGATTCCTAAAGGGATTAAAACCGTCGGTCGCCAAAGCAAGCCTGACATTTCTAGGGTCAGCTGAAAAAGATGGAAATTCATAGCTGAACACTTTCCATGCTTCTGCATCTCGTGGATGTCTTAATTTACCATCTTCATACTTATCAACCTAATGTCACCTCATGTGTTAAGCTGTTTTAGACGACATAAACAATCTTTGTAAACGCGCCTTCAAAGGAAAGTACCTAAGAATCTTTGCAGGTTTCTTCTTCTGCTTTTCCCCCTTCCGAATTATCTTGTACCTTGATGTGTGACATCGCTTGTAAGTCTCCCTAATGCAGCATACAATCGTTGGGGCATGCATCAATTTTCTGATAGTTCAAGCCCAATCTGTTAATAATCTTCATGGCCTCATAGAACGATGTGGGAATGTTCGCGTCAGGGAACACATATTGTAATAATTCCAGCAACATCGACATTCCCTTATCTATGATTCCACACAACAATTTGATCAAGAAAGATAATTTTGAGTATTCTTGACAACCTTGATATAAAGGACGATCTGTGTCATCCATTAGGCTGAAAAAATGTCGTGCTACTTCATTCCTTAAGAACACGGGCTCTGAACCCTGCACTTCTTCATTGAAGTTGTTGTCCTGAAAACCAAACGTATCATGCACAACATCGTTAACAGGATCATCTTCATCTACTTGAACTCCTACTTGTGAACTTTGAGGAAAAGCATCATCGTATCTCATACCAGCCTTCTCACCATGAGCTCCCCATAACCTATACTCTTCCGGGAAAGGCTTCACAAACAAATGTTCCTTAACAACTTATCGTGTATGCCACTTCTTGAACTTACATCTCCGACACGGACATATGATCTTTCTATTACAGCTGGTGTGAGAGTAAGCAAAATCTAAGAAGTTGTTTAATCCGTATAAATAAGCTGAAGAATTGCATGGCAACTTGATCCATGATTTATCCATAGCTAGTGGAAAAAATTTAGCAAACAAGATGAGTGAAGAAAGAATCATGTGTGCCTGGAAGCTTAAATTGAAATCTTCCAACGTTCAAATAATTGTAGCAGTTACAAAACCGTTACTATCTCATACTTTGTAGCGGTTTTAGTTTCAATAACCATTACAAACTTAAAAGTTTCATATTTTGTAGCGGTTACCATAACAAAATCACTACAAAATGTCATGACTGTTGGCGGGAATAACAAATTCAAATTTCAAATGTGCAACATTTTGTAGCGGTTACACAGATAACATAAAATAAGAACTGCTACAGAGTTCAACTGTTTTTTTATTTGTTTTTTCAAAATTTCTTTTTACAATTTTGTAAAATGAAATAAAATTAAATAAGAACCACAAGTAATTAACATAAAATAAAATAGAAATTACAATTTACAACTTTTTTACAACTGTTATAAAATGAAATTAAATATCTTAAATGAACTAAACTAACTATCAAGAGCCTTATCGGCAGGTCCTGTCTGAGGAGGGAAAGATCACTGAGCTGACTATCAGGTCCTCTCTCAGGGATGGCCAGATGACGGGCCTAAGTAGAGTCAACAACATCATCATCAGTATGAGGAGGCTGCAGCTGCACAACGAACCTAGGGATATGGGGATCTCTAGGAACGTCTCATCAGGGAACAGGCGACTCCACGACCGAGATAGCACAGAGTTCGTGATCTATCGCTACTGCATCTATGCACGTAGTAGAAATCGGCTTGCTCTTGCATTTTTTGGGCCATTACGGCATGTGCCCTGGCAACCTCCAAACAGATATCCTCAATAGTATCCTCCCTCGGACGTCTGGTCCCGAACGTCCATGCTTGAGAGGTATACGCCTCAGAGCCACTGCTCCTGCCATAGACCATGCTAGGCCTAGCGCCTAAACCCACCCCCCTCACATGACCGGGTTGCTCAACTGGTCCTATATGAGCTTTTAGTGGCACAGTAGGGTCTACAGACCCCTTTGACTCCTGGGTCTGGGTCTCTCTCTGCTTAGCCTATGACTGTTGAATCCACTTCTACCATTTTGTGAAAGTTTTAATTATTATTGTAATTAACAATAAATTAGTTTTATAAACAAAAAATTATCTTACAATGGCCTCCTCTGCCTGCTGAGATGTCGGAGTCTAGTCCCGATGTCTATGGGTGACCATGAATAACTCCCCGCAATCTGCCCAGTAGTTCTCCTCCTGAGCCTTCCACTCACAAATAATAAAAAAATAATTAGTACTATAAACAATAAAATAATAAAATTACAATATAAAGTTAAAATTAATTGATATTGTACAAAAATTACCAATTCGTTGTAAGTAACAACAACTGTCTTTGATCCAGTCGTGCGATGAATCATCTGCTGCTCTCAACTCCTCGTGTTCCTCTGAGAAAGAGCCTGCATAAAAAACACAACAATAAAATCATGAAAAGATATTAAAAAACATCAATTATTCAAAAATTATAATTATAAAAAAATTACCTATCCCTCTAGGCATCTCCTGTACTAGACAAAACTCGCCCAGTCATTAGTTGGGATGTCTTTAGGACGTTCTCGATCAGCTGATGCAGAGGTATCATCCCGTCCTTATTCATTGTGTGGAAGAGACAATTCCTTCTGTTCTTCGAGTCGTCTCCCATCTTCATCAGCGTGTATCTCTTCCTATTGTCCCAGACAGCAAGCCTATCCTGTAAGGCTGTAACACCATGGAATAAATAATAATTAAATACAATTAATAAAAAATAATATAATTAATAAATAATAATTAAATACAATTAATTACCTTCACTGCCTCGTTCTACGCTAGATCTTTTGGCCCTGTCGAAACATTCTTCCAGGTCTTGAAGTATATGGGGAACCACATCCAATTCGAGCTCAGCTCATTCATATAGCGGTTGAACATATGACCCCGATTTCCATTCAGCTGGTCTATGGCCTCATTTCATGGAACTACCACACGTGGTGTCCGGTCCATACTATTGAAACTGGCCACGTTCAGCCTCCTCGTCGAAATGTTCCCCTACTCATCTGCACATTTCACCACATACATTAATTAAATTTGGATCCAACCTATTGAATTTAAATATTAAATTTATTAACAATTTAATTAAATTTACCTTACACCTACACCTCAAACCTAGTCGACCAAGAAGACGACCGTCATAGGTTATTCTGGTCCCGAGCCTCCTCCTCGTCCAGGAACCGCTACACGTCTTTGAGAGGAATCTCGAAGTCAACTTCCTCGTTCTCATCGTAATCGTTGACGCTTAAGTCACCCTTCTCTGGCTGAACAGGCACCTTTAGTGGGGGCCTTCTCATGTGGGCCTATCTACTATGGGGCCACCTCCTGTAAGGCCAATTGCTATGGCAACTCGGTCGCCTACTGCGATGGCATGTGTCTACCTCCGCGCTGCCCCCTTCCACAGCCCCCTCCTCTGCTACTGCTGCTTCCTAACAGAATAGGTCTGGGGGAAGCTCAGCCTCCTTCCCCTTCCCCTTATCTCGCTCAGAAGTCATAGCTATAACAAAAATAAAAAATAGCAACATCTATATCAAATTATTCAATAATAGTCAATAAATGAAATAAATTATTTAAACTTTACCAACCTCAACTGTCAAACTCTCTAAAAACGCTTGAGCATAAAGATTTGAAGGAAAATCTGAGAGAGCGCGCGTAAGAATTGAAATTGCTAAAAGTCAGAAAATGAGGGGTAAGGTTGCTTTTATAGCGCTGGATTTTTTAGCGGTTATCAAAGAAACCGTTACAGAAGACCTCGATTAACGTTAAACTTTGTAGTGCAGACCAACAAACGCTTTGCATTCTGTAGCGGTTATAAGATACCGCTACAAAGATCCCTGTAACTGCTACAAATAGGCGGCCCTTTGCATTCCATAGTGGTTGCTATCACTATAACCGCAACAATAGTCACACCAACTCCGCGCCTTATGACTCAAAGCTAGCACCAAATTTGTAGCGGTTATTATGTGTTGACAGCTACAAAGCACATTCCCTAATCCCACACCACATGACACGAGTCATACCGTTGTAAATTTGTAGTTGTTTAGCCTAAAATCGCTATAACTTCCTATATTTGTAGTGGTTCCTATCAACCGCTACAAATGCACAATTACAAATTGTTATTCATTTTGTAGTGAGTTAGGAAAATTGTTTAGAGAAAAAAATGATAAATATAAATATTTTAAAGAAATTTAATTAGTTTTCTTAATATCTCTAAAAAAATTAACTTTATCTTATATTTAAAACTAGATAGAGTGTGTATATAGCATAAGTTTCACATACAAAAAGTAAATCACAGCAATATAATATAAATTAAAGTCGAGTCGACAATACACACGTGTGTGTGATCACTTGAATAGGTGTAACATGAAACATGAGAAAAAAGATATAATAAATCACAACCATAACAATATAATGAAATTAGATACTCAAAGTATTGAAAAAAAAAAGAGAGAATTAGAATAACAAGAATGGCATGCCACGGTTAAGAGTCGAAAAATTGGGTCAAGTCTGTCGGGTCAACCCAAACCCATTAAAGGTTGGGCTTATGATTTAGAACCTTTAGAAGGAATCAGGCATAAAAGTGCTCCATTTAATTTTTTTAAAATAAATTAATATATGTAATATCATTTTATCAAATTATCAATATGAGAGACACCTAACACTACTACAAGATATAGATTCTACTACCCAAAGAAAGTCTTTTTTGTAAAAAGGAAGTAAAAAATAAAAACGGTGGTATTTTTATAATTTTGGGTGGGAATTAGGTAGCTTTAGGCATCCCAATTTAAATTTGGGACCCCTAAAGGTACAATTTGAGACGCTTAAAGATACCTTTAGATATCCTAAATTTAAATTGGGACGTCTAAAGTGTTATTTTAGGCGTAAAAAAAAAGAGACGTTAAAATTATGTGCCCTTAAGCTTATGGTGTCCCAATTTAAATTTGGGATGCCTAAAGATAACTTTAAAAATCTCAAATTTAAATTAAAATGTCTAAAGTTGTTATTAAACGTCCAAAAATAAGAGCATGTGCCCCTAAACTTATGGTGTCAAAAGCCTAATCTTATCACGCTGATTTTAAATGAGTTTAATTTTCATTCTGCTTGATTTAATGCTTGCTTGGGTAGCTCATTTTGAGCTTTGAATTCTCCAGAGAGTTTTTCTAAAACTCTCTCAACTTTCTTCATAACGCCATTGAACCACCCCTCACCTTTTTCTTCTCTCTTTGAAATCAATCTCTATGGATAACAACAAATTGCAAAATCCACAACCTCAATCTCTTTCGATCCAGTAGTAGAAGACGAAGAATCAGAATGTACAATTCCCTGGAATTTGAGTTCTGGATGGTCTAACCTTCTCTCTGCCGATGAGCTCTTCGTCGACAATATCCTCCTCCCATTTCACCTCATCCACCATCACAAAGTCATGGACGGTAGTAGCACTAGCAGAGATCGCAACAACAATATTGTTGGTGGTTTCTTCTATGCAACCCTGCTTCTTTGGTTAGGCTCTGTTTGGTATTACATACTGTTCACCAATCGTGTGGACCTTCTCTTCATCATCGCCGGTTCTTTCTCTTCTACCAAGCAGCTAATTGGGTCATACGACTCGTTTTCTCTCGAGACCCTGTTTTTGTTAACACCTCCATCTCTCTTCTCCATTCCACAACCACTTCGGCTTCAAGTTCCCTTTTTTCGTTTATTTTCTGAAAGTTTTCTCACTTTGGTGGTCAAGTTGTATTATTTTTGTAAATTAATTCAATAAATATTTACAATTTATCAAGTAGGTGTTAGACTGCTAAATAATTTTATGAGGTTATGTGTTTAAACCACTAAATTGTGCAGACAGTGTTATGCCCTAGATTTTATGCGATGGTGTAGGCAGTGTTGCAATTAACTGGAAACAGTAAAATGTTACAAGTGGTCATAGTATTTTGTAAGCGTCTTTGCTTGTGAATTTGTTGAAGAAAAAGCAATGTTAAGAGTTATAGGAGTAATGTCAGCAATTAAGAATACTCTTGCATGGATATTTTGTTGTTTGTTGTCTTCTGCAGTGATATTTGTATTAGTTAGACAGTGGTTAAATAATGGGTTAAATGGAATGTTTGAGCACTCACAATTGGTTGAGGGTACATGGCCGTGGGCTTAGGAAGCATTGTGTTTGTCATGTGGTTACTTTGCATATGACCAGTGGGATATGCTACATTACCGCTTATATAGTGGCTGGATCCCTTTAATCCTGGTACATCATGTGGTTCTCCTCCTTTGCTTTATTTTATAAGCATATATTTTTATAATTAAATAAGTATATACTTTAAAATATATTTAATTAAATTTATGAATATTTTATACCTATTTAATTATCTTTTATATATTTTTTCATCTCTTAAATCAAATATAAGATACTAAGAGATTTTGATAGAAAATCTACTCATATCCTATTTTATTTTTTTTACAGGAGATTATAAGAAGATAACAAAAAGGCATTGAAAAAAAAATCGGACCGGACCGGCCAGTGATCCGGTCCGGTTGATAAAATAAACCGGTTCGAACCGGTAAAACAGGTGGTTCGACCGGTCCACCCGGTTTGCCTCTTTTTTTTTAAATATATTTTTTTATTCTTCTAACTACTATTTTGCATTATTTTTTAGGGAAAAATGAAAGTTTAAAGGCCAAGATGAAGAGAAAAGTAGGTAAAGAAAGAACAAATCTAAAAAAAAGATTTTGAGAGGATATAATAATTAATTAATTATATGAAAGGAGATGTCATTACATAAATATAGGCACCATAACTAATACTAATAGATTTTAAGCATTTTTTGTCTAAAGATCTTTATTTTTATCTATGAAAATTAAAAAATATATTAATATATATATTGCCACTAATAAACTGTAATATTTTAATATGACCGGTTCGACCACCAGTCCGACCTTAGTTGAACCATTGATCCTTAAACCACTGTTGTGACCGGTTCATTACCCGATCCGATTTTTTATTCCTTATAAGAAGAGGATATCATGTGATTTAGCATAAAAGAAAGCATCAAGTAAAAATAATAATAATTTATCAAATATTATATATATATTTGATGACATTTCCTTTTGATATACGCGCCTAAAGTTGCCTTCTCTTAAATCGTTTGAATCACCGTCCTTTTTAAGTGAATATATATATATATATATATATATAAGCAAAAAAGGGAGAATCAGAAATAAAAAGATAGATATCAGAATAATGGCAGAAGATATATGTGGCGGGAGGAAATAAAACACGGAAGGTTATAAATAAGATGAGCTGTGACGGTTTTTAGAGAGGAGATTTCAAGGAAGAGGCAGCGCACTGACGGCAGTGCAGGAGTGAGAGGGTCAGAACAGATCGTGCAGGGAGCCAGCGGCAGGGGAGTTTATAAGAAAGAAGAGATTGTCAAGAACAGTATGAATTTGAGGATAAATTGTATGAATACTCTCCTTTTTAATATTTTTCTTTTTCTTTGAAATCTCAACTTTAGAATGATTTATTATTACTATTGTGATTTGATTTTGCTACACATGAGTTGCTAATATTCTTATTCTAGGATTTTCTTGAACCTATTTATAGATTGAACTATTTATTTACTCTCTTTTGCATTAAATGAATTTTTGTATTGATTTTATCTTACTATTAATATCTCTAAATGCTTGATCATCATTTAATTGTCTTGTTCATTTAAATTACTCTTGAGAAAGATAATTTAAGTGTAGAACTTGGGTAAAATCATGTTAGACTTGAAATTTAGGTAATAAATGGATGATTTGTTAGTATTATAGAGATATAGTTACTAACCTACCATTGTTAGATTAAGATTGGTGTCTAAAATTAGTCCTTATTAATTGATACAAGAGATTAATCAGTTTATTAGGATAAATATTTGGTTTGGACTTGAGAGAGCATTGCCGAATGTCTTAGAAACTTAGACAAGTACATATATTCATTTATTGTTTATTGAGGGTAAATTAATTAGTTCGTGAAATAAAAAGGGGATAGATGATTCTAGGTCTTTAATACTCGTGAATTAAGTCCGGTTAGCCTTGTGTTAGTTTTGTTGATTTTTCCTTTTTTTTAAAAAAACTAAAATAAAACAATTACTCAACCTAATTAAGAATATAATTGCTATAGCTAGTTCAAGTTCTGTTTCCTTAGTCCTTATGAGAATAATCTTTTTATTACTTGCGACCCGTATGCTTACGGTAAAGCTAAACGGCTAACATTACCCTTGCCCTATATCGAAATATCACCATAAACTGCCTCATTCTCACCCTTATTTGCGAGGTATGCCTCAGTTATTTCAAAATTATTCTCTATGTTTTTGCCCCATATAAATTGTCTTGTTTTAATCAAACTAATTGAGTTTTAAAAGATAAATAGAATAAGGTAATTTCTTAGACAGAACTGGAAAAAGAAAAAAATCAATTGATTTATTTTTCTCACATTAGTTGTTTTCCCTAATTGTTTTGGACTTTATAATGTGTATTAAGTTACTTCATTATGTGAGTTGCCATGAGTTATTGAGTGGAAGGTACTGTAAAATCATAAATAATAATCTAGGCAAGAAACATTTACCTGTTGAATATTAGATGTTACAATCATTTTATACCCAAAAAAATTATTGCCCCTGTATCCTAGACTCTAGCATGATCATATTACAGCTATGTTGCTTCCTCGCTTTTGTTTTCTGAATTGTTGAGTTTTTCAGCACTGCTATCATCTTGTGTCGTCTTTGAAGCACTGCAATTATAGGGAGGAGACGTATTTGTGTCTGTCTCAAGGTCTTTATTTTGTTTTAAACTTTTATATGAGACAATGACTTCTATTGTTTTTTTGTAGTAGTGACTCATTAATCTCAAGGAGTCATTCTCCTTTAATTTGTGTGTATTCTTATTTTTCTGGACAATTGAATGCGGGCTTATAATCATGCAAGCAAACCCGAATTTATCAAGGTTGGTTGAACTCCTTCTGTTTAACTTATTCTATTTCCACAGGTTCTTCTTGGTACTGATTCTCACACTTGTACTTCCATGGTGTGGCCTCCGTTTCGTACATTTAGGAAGAATCTTGCAAGTAGTAGCACTTCTAAGGTTGTTCCTCAATATGAGTCTCAGAATCAGCAGCAAGTAATAGAAATAAAGGCCTAATTGTGAAGATCAATATGGATGGAGTTCCCATAGGCATGTTTTCCATAGAGATTATTCTTTTCTTTGAGCTCCTTTGAAGTTTTATTACAAACTTGCAATACTATTTCCCATTTTAACTTGTTTATATGTAACTTGGTGTATGGTAAAAAGTATGTGGAATGAGATGCTAGGCTTGTTTTTTATTATATGATATTTAATTGTGCACATAAAAAAGAATGAGATTGGTTAGTTATTATGAGTTTGTTTTATGTGAATTTTTTATTAAAAAATCACGCATTTCTGGTGTTTGTTTGCAATGAATAAATTTATAGAGGCATTTTTTTTTAGATTGGCGGTGATTCGATTAAAAAAAAGCTATATTTTTTTTAAAAAAAATGAACTTACAAAGTCCCTGGACGTCGAAAGTGTAACACTTACGGAGTACCTTTTTGAAAAAAGGGGCTCCGTAAGTAGCACATCACTTACGAAGTCTGTTTTTTCAAAAACAAGAAAAAAGGGACTCCGTAAGTGCCTTTATGGCATATGGCGTTCATTTTTTAACGGACGTCGTTTCTGAACTTTCTATATCCCTCATATACGTGTCCCCTTAAAAACAGACGTCGAAAAGTTCTAAAAATAAATGTTAAAAGTGTTATTTGTAGTAGTATAAGTATCTAATAAAGTATTAGTAACATGCTAACACTTCCATAAGGGAGAGGTCTAACAGGGCAAACCCAATGATCGCAGTCTAAGAACACATTTGTTTGCGTCTTCATAATACCTAGTTAAAAGAGCTGACGTGTTTGACCTGGAATAAAGGCGTAATTCCCCCCAATACCAGTAGATCCGAAAAAGGTGAATTGACCTAGTAGCAAATCCGAAAAAGGCAGACCTATCAGCACATCCGAAAAAAGCGAAACTGACGCACTAGATGAGCATATCCAAAATAAGCGGAACTAACGCACCATATGGACAGATCCGAAATAAGCGGAACTGACTCGTCATGTCCAAGAGGCAACATTATAAATAGGGGTAGTAAGGCCAAACGAAGACATTGATCTTTTATCGCTTACTTATTATTCTCAAGCTCTTCTTCAATTTTGTTGCCCTATATTCCTTTTTTAAACACCAATTCATCTTTTATTCTTCATCGATAGTTTCTCAATCATGTTGTACTTTCTATTTTATATCATACTAAAATTCTACTTTGTCGGTGATTGATGACCCCTACAAAATCTTTAATACCGAATTTTAGTTCTACACAGCTCATAAGGTTTTTTATTTTTTCACCTTTAGGCCTCCTTTTCAATCAAATACATTTGGCAGTAGTCTATCTGGCGGGGCTATGCTTCAAAATTTATTTCCTGGGAATAATTTGATAATATGAATTGCTTGGATTTTTTACATGTATAAATAATCTGTTCTACTTGAAATGTGAAACCCATGATAACTGGTGTATGTAAGTGCTAATGAAATTAAATATATATCCGTGTGTGTGTTCAGGAGACAGTGACGATCGACACCATTATATAACTTCAGGTAATGATCAAATCCCATTGGACTCTAAGGGATGCTTAAATATTATTATATTATATTATATTATATTTTATGACAACACATAATACATTTCGAAAGCAACAAAAATATTACTCATCATGTAAGAACACAGAAGAGGCAAAATTGATTTAAGGGAAAATAGTTAACATTAAGTTTTTTATAGCTATTTTGTCAAGTTCTCCAATGTGATCAAATATCTTATTTTAGAATTATTAACATTAACTACAAAATTCAAATGAAAAAAAAAAAGGATACACGATCAGATCACATGTGATTACTTAGAATCTATCTGATGTAATAGATGTAAGGATGTTGATATAAGTATATATAGTCTTAATTTAAGGGTGAGGGAGGAGGTATTAGCTAGAGGGACTAGGTAAACCCCACAGACCCCGACGTAAGATGTCATCATCAATGTTGTCGCGCTTCACTTAAAACTGTTGCCAAATTTAGCCAAACCGATGGTGTGAAACTGATCCCAATGAAGTTCATTTCTGCAATATATACGACTCCTTTCAATCAATGGATCAGCCTTTACTTCCACCATTATATGGTCCCGCACATCTCTATCTCTTAATAATTACCCTTCTCGTCCTTCCTTCTTAATTTGCCTCTCCCTTCCACGTTGAAACCTGAAACCCTAATTCTTATCATTGTTGGAGGCATCACAGTTCAAGAAAAATATCCTCCTCTGGGGCTTCATCTCCAATCCCTATATATACTAATTCCATCCCTATGATTTGGCATAATAAGCAATAAATAAATTCCCTTGGCAGTACAACATAGACCATGCTTTTCAAGCATTAGATATTATATCAGGAAGCACTTTCTTCTAGATCTTCATATCTAAATCAACGATATTGCATCAGTGCACACTTTAAACAATAAAATATACATGAAATCAACGTTTAATTCATCGATCTTTGTCACTGATCGATGAAGGTAATCATCAGATCTTGGAATATTTGACCAGATATAAAGGATATATATATATATGTGTGTGTGGGTATTTTTCTGTTGGATAGTCAAGAATGGAGTAGATGGATGAGTTTGGCAAGAAAAAGACCTTCACGATATAGATCAATGCTTATTGCTTAACACGTTAGATCAAAGTAAATTAGCTCAACCAATAAATTAAGGCACAATCCCCACTGTTTACTCTATCCAGTGTATATTATAATAACAGCAGAAGGGAATAAAGTGTTATATAATATCTGTATATAACAATTATATATGTATGGTCGAATGGAGGAGGATATTATTCTTGCACGGGGACCAAGAGGAATGTTTGTGGGGCCCCATAGGTGGAAAAAGAGGAGATGAGAGTCAAGCTCCCAACTTTAATTATGGCTTTCTTTCAACATAAGAAAGAAAAAGGAGAAGGAAGCCCCCCCCATGTGGGGGATGGATATATGGAGTGAATTAAAATTAATGATAGTCTACGCAAAATTCGGTTGAACTTGAATATATGATATGTATGACCCTTCTTCCAACAACACAAGAAGCAACACATGAACCATGCAGGCCTCGCAACACACATGGACACCCACTTTCTTCAACTTTAAAGTTCTTCTTCATTTTTCGCATTGGCTTTTACATTTCTTCTGATGACACACACACACCCATCTTGTTCACTCCATTTTAATCAGCAATCGTTCTCAGGCGAGCAAGAAGAATATAACACCAGTACTTGGCTTCCGGATAATTTGCTTTCTTGGTCAAGGTGCTATTTGATAGGGGCTAGGGTAAATAATAAAGTAGTGGCGTATATGCTTAATTACTAGCTAATTAAATACTAGCCATTCTTAATCTGATCCTAGTAGCTGGCTAATTCATAAAGCCTGCTTTATTAATGGGCGGAAAGAATCTGTGAGAACAAGACGTTACTGATTAAGATCTGACAATACTTGTGACCAGTTGGCGAGCAAAAATAAATAAAAAGAAAAGAAAAGGGACAGATAGGTAGACCACTTTTGCTGTGTAAAGGATTTGACACCCATCATTCCAAACTCACTTTTATGTTCGAGGTTTTAATTTTTAATCCCATAAATAAATATCATCGCCAAATTCAACCACACACATGAAATATATATACATCCCTGTTACGAGTTCGTTTAATTACCATATTAGAATGATTAACTCGCGCGCAGACCGTGACTTGACCTGAAATCTCAGCTTACATATATATGACCGACTACTATTTCTTTGTACCCGACAACAAAGAACAGCAGTTTACGTGAGTACAATGACGTGCTGAGGGTAAACCATGGTGGAACTGTTTGTGCAAATTGTGAGAAAGAAGATCTGGTATAACAGTATCAAGAGCTACATATAGTTATCCTTATATATATTACTATTTATAATTAAGCTCAAAATTCAAGACAAAGTTTTGACACCTGGAACTAGCTAGGTAGAACCTGAAAAGAATTCGAGTTTCAGCATGCAACCACATGACCACAAACTTGTGGTTTAAAATGCGAAGAAAATTAAAACGGGTGAAAAGTGTGGAAAGAACAACTAATTATAAGAAGAGAGATCTTCACCAGAAATGAAATGGATTAAAGAACCATAAACAGAAGTCATAAAAATATACCCTATTTATGTTAGTGGTTCGGAATATGATCAATTCAAACAGTTGCTCACCAAATTTTCAGGAGAAAAGAAAAGGAAGAAGATCATGATGAAGAAGCAGCTAGAAGACCAAATTGAACCCCCCCTTAGCTTTTTTGCCTTTTCATATATATAACTTTCTTCTCCGATAATAATAATAATAATAATATTTTTAATTACCAGGATCCTCCACCTAACATGCCATTCCAAAACCCAGTTGAATCCGCATGGCTTCTATTGTGCTCAAAATGATCGGTACTACTTGCAACACCTTGCTTCAAATCCTCAGTAGGAAACAACAACCTCGCACCATCATCGCCCTCGTGCATCCCAGAAATACCTCCGTACCCATTATTTACAAACCCTTCAAGACTGAAACTAAGCCCAGCTGGAGGAGGCTTCAAATCTTGCAAATTAGGAAACCCACTTGAATTATACATTGCTGAAGCAGAAGAATCCGACGCGGACGTCATAGGCATCAAAGAACACAAAGTCCTTGACGACGGAATTCCAGTTTTCAGAAGCTCCATGGAGGATAACTGATCATGGTGATGAGAAGCTGTAGTTGTAGTCTTGTCTTGGGTACTAAAAGGAACCTCCATAAATTTGGATATGCTATTGTTATAGTCCTGATCGGGCGGCGGTGGTGGTGGTGGGCATGCTAAGTTAAGATCTTGGCCTTGCTGGATCTTGGGGTTCAGATCAGGAAGCTTCTTTGAACAAGTTGTTGAAGATCGCTTGTTCTTCCGGGAGCCTCCTCCGACGGGAACATTTCTGAGGGACCCACCTTCCGTCCAGTACCTTCTACAAGTCTTGCAGAAGTATCTTGGCTGAGAGAGGCTATAGTTATTGTAGTAGCAGAACTTAGTGTTGGTTGAATTGCACCTTGGGCAGTTCAAAGCTTGATCTTTCTGAGGCCTTGCCTTCCTTTCGCTCATACCAGGAGGAGGAGCCTTTGGAATTGAATTACCTTCCTCCACAGGCTGTTTAACCACTCCAATCCCCTGAAATATAATGTTCATCCAAAATTTATAACCAAAAAGAGGAAACCAACAAGACAATCGACGCTGCTCCTTTATAAAGGGATTTAATTTACAAGTATCAATACAAACAAACTTATTAGCTTTTTCTTTGGGTCCTTTTATCAGATGGTGGAAAGGGAGAGAGAAAAAAAGGGAAGAAAGAGGAAGGTGAAGTACTTCCAATCATAACCGAAAGATCTTAAAAAGATTAGCAGCAAAAAATTGAATTTAGTGGGGGGACTGATGAGCCTGCAACATGTATATGGTGTCTTGAGGATTGAAAAGTGGATGAAAAAAGTGAACTTCACTCATCAGAACACATGGGAATTAATTATAATCGAGAGAAATTACAGAACCCAAAGCATATGTATCTTTAAATTGAGATTATTCACAGAAGAAAATTGACATGAGAAGAGAGAAAAAGGGCTACGGTGTACCTGTGCCCACTGAGCTGTGTCCATGGATTAAGAGGAATGAGAAAAAGCTATGAAGTGCTGAGAGATGGGAAAGACAGCCACTTTCTAGAGGTTGGGTGTCAAAAGCAGGCAAGTGTGAAAAGCTTTGAGAGTTGGGGGATATAGTGCTGGTTCCATGTGTTGCCCACTACCTCCCTCTATTCACTAAGGGGTATGATAGTCTTTTCATAGCTGTGACTGTTTGGCACTTATGCGAAATTTTGAATACATGGCTACCTACATGCATGTGTGATATATATATATATATATATATATAGAGTTCAATTCTAATAATTAAAGTATGGCTGCATGCTCTCTGAATTTAGTCTGTAATTCTTCCATGACTACGACAGAAAATGCGCCGTGTCGTTGATTCTTCAGTTTGGTACGCACGTCCTCATATTTACAGTGCAGTTAAATTTTTTTTTTTAAAAAAAATTCATGTATACTGGCTAGTTTTACATATAATTTTTATGCTAGTATTTTGTATTATTCATTCATACTCAATCCTTGTCATTTATAAACCCAATCCTTTTCGCAATCTTTCATTAATTATCATAATACCCTACCCTCAATAATTTATCTGAGATATTTATTATTTTTTCTTAAATATTCTTCGTTTTCATATATTTCCTAAGTTCTCTAAAATCTCTGCACACGTTTAATGAATCTTGTATCTAGGATAATTCTGAAAATTCATCAACTTTCAATACTACAAAAATACTTTTAACGTAACTAATTAATGTCCATTTTTAAAAAATAGAAGTTAAAAAGGAAACGATGACATTTTTAAAATTTTGGCTTGTCTTTTAACGGTTGTTTTTCAAAAACAGTCGTGGAATGTGACTTTTTTATGATTGTTTTTAAAAAAAGTCATTGAAAACTGTATATTAATATACACAAGCCAAATCTGTTTTAATCTCAATCGTATCTCCTCTCCTAATCGCGAATTTCCCTCTTAGATCTACCTCTGAGCCCTAGTTTAACCTCCAATCACATCATCCGGCCCCCTCTCCGACCCCAGACACAACCTCCGGCCTATTCTCCTACCTCAATCGTGACCTTTACCCTCCTCTCTGCCAGCATTATCGCGACCCCTCTTCTCCTCGGCCTCACTCTGATGATCAGAAACATGTTCAATCCATGCTCAAGAGTATGATGTGCATGGAACTTTAGCACTTCCAGTCTTTGAACAAAGTAGCAACATTTGCTTGGGTGTTATTGAAGTTGTAATGACAACCCAGAAGATTAAGTATTTCCCTGAGCTTGAGAGTGTTTGTAAAGAACTTGATGTTTTTCTCCTTGCATTTTTATATTTAATTTTGTTTGGTTATCGTTTTTAGAAGTTGAATGACAATTATATTTGAGGTTTATTGCCTGAAATGAAAAAGTTTGAAATTTTGTTTGAATGTTGCTTGTTGAAATTTTGTTTGAAATATATGTTAGTTAATGTTTAAGCATAGGATCAAGTGAAAACATAATGGATAAATAACATTTAACCATATATTTAGATTGTTCTCTGTAACTCGTTTCGCTTCAATTACTAATGAACTCGACTTCTTACTGTAAACTCGAGTGCAAACTCGAGTTCTCATTGCACACTCGAGTTCTCACCAATTATGCATGTATGACCAGTGTTAAATTTCAAGTGGTTTTCTAGAGATTGTGTGAAGAATTTTTCTCCAGACTGGAGTTCTTAATCTAAACTCGAGTTCCTTGTCGGTTTTTTAAAGTCCCGACTCGAGTTCTTCACATAAACTTGAGTTTCAATGTTATCAGCTTCTTTTCAGTTTGTCTATGCCAAGAACTTGCAAGAGTTCATTTCGCAAACTCGAGTTCCCTCCTGACCATAACTAAAGTTCTGCTACCAAACTCGAGGTCTCCCGGTACTTCAAGTTTTTGACTAAGTTTGTGATTAAAACTTGCAGGGGTTCAACTTGCCAACTCGAGTTTCTTTTTCACAAGAACTCAAGATTTTCTTCCAAACTTGAGTTCTCCAGGTAATTCAAGTTTCTAATTAACTCTTATGGATAAAACTTGCGGAAGTTAAAATGCCAACTCGAATTCCTTTCTTACTAAGACTCGAGTTTTGATCTAAAACTCGAGTTCTCCAAATATTTCAAGATTCTAAACAAGTCTCTGGATAAAACTAGTGAGAGTGCAAATCCTAACTCGAGTTCATCTCACTACTACAAATAAACATAGTCGTGACACTTATTTTAATATTATCTGTGGCCCTTGACAAGCGCCACATATCCTAACATCACTAAAAAAAACTATGGCGCTACCCACAAGCGCCACAACATGTATATATTTTTTATTTAAATATCATCTAGGGTGGCGCTTCGTTGAGCAAATGCCACAGGAAGTTCAACTCAAAAATTATTTAAAAAAAAAGGGCTAGAGTGACGCTTCCTTGGACAATTTTTTAAAAAATAAATTTTTTCATATTTTTCTTTTAGAACCCTATAATTATAGTTAATAACACACTTTAAACACAATCTCATATCTCTAAAATAAAATGAAGAAAAACAAATAACAATCAAATAACTCTAAAATGATATACTTTAACAAATAACTAATTAATAAAATAACTACTAAGTAAAATATAAGTGTTAAAAATAAATAATTATTTTATTTATGCAACTCATCAATGTTAACAATTATTACAACAACAAAAAATGATAACTACTACATATCTTCACATACAACCAATATATAGTAACATTTAATTTTATCTCATTTATTTTTCGGCATATAAAAATATAAAAGATATTGAACAAGTAAAACTATTAACTACTAATAAAATTATATGTGTAAGTTCAAAAATTAAAAAAAAAACTTACAGCATAGAGGAAGATTGAATAGAGCGAGATGAAACCTCAAACACAACACCTGAAAAAAAATTAATAAAGGAAAAAGACAAAGACAAAGTTGCATAGATGTTTAAAAAAAGGTAGTTAACAAGACAATGTGTTGTACGTAGCTTCAAAATATTAAAGAAAAAGGAAAAATGAGTGGGTACGACTTACAGGACGAAATGAAACTACAATGAGGATGAAATAAGACCAAAAGGGAAAAGGAGTGGGGTCAGTTTGGTGCAAGAAATGGGACAAAAGAAATGAGGAAGGAGTGCCGCGAAAATAAAAAGAGGAGGAGGATAAAATGTGAGAAGTGATGGAACAAAGAAATTAGGGAATTGTAGATTGAACTGGGGATAGAAATGAGTGACAAAAAGAGGAGAAGGGGGAAATATGAGAACTAAGGGGATAATGGTGATGACATGTGTTGGATAAAGAGTGGAGACTAAGAGGATTGTGGGAGAGAGAAGGGTTTGAATTTTTATTTTTAAAAAAATAATACTTTGGGTGGCGCTTGTTAGGCTAAATACCACACAAAGTACGCAACAGCTGTAACATTTCCTTGAATAAGAGCCAGTCACAATTGCTGCTTGAATTTTTATTTTTTTAAAAAAAATACTTGAGGTGGCGCTTCCTCAAGGAAGCTTCACCTAAAGTCACTAGGAAGCTATGACGCTTCCTCAAGGAAATGTCACCTAAAGTGTTTTTTTTAAAAAAATTAAAAAAATATGGAAGAAGCTGTGACACTTCTTTAAAGAAGTGTCACAAAAGGTGCTTCACTAATCCCTATTTTTATAGTAGTGTCTTGAGCCAAAACTCGAGTTATGAACAAGATTTTTTTTTTAAAAAAAAGAGTTGCAATGACTATTTTTGCAAAAACAGTCGTTGTATGTTAACTTATAACTACTGTTTTTATAAAAATAGTTATTGTAAGTCTCTTACAACGGCTGTTTTAAAACGATCGTCTATTTTAAAACTTTCAATGATACTGACATACACGTTTTTTTAAAAACGGTCGTCTAAAAGGCATAAAAACGAACGATAAAAGTCACTTATATAATAGTGTTTTTGTGTTAACTCTGTGAACGTTAACTTAATCCACTTGAAGTTATTAATAGGTGCTTAATTAATTATAATAAGAATGATTAGAAGCTTTATTTATACATCGACAGATTGAAAATAACACTCACTAATTTGTTATCCAAGCCATGCGACTGAGATAGATAGCAGAATAAGTAGGCGAGCGGGGGCTCTCCCTTAAAAGTTAAAACTAGTCTTATTTTTATGTGATTAAATTAAGGCATGATATGATGTCAGAAAAAATAAAAGTGAGTTCAGTGTATGGTTTGTTGAAGCGGTGATGTATGTGGTGGATAAAATAATTAAACCTGTAAACCAATGACACAAAACTCCTAAAAGGTTTTTCTCAATCGTGAGAGAGTTATAAGAGAAAGGGGCTGAGTGATGAAGTGGGTGCATGTGGCAAGAATAAAATTGTGTGGAATGGAACTATGGAAAAAGAAAAGGCAGGAGAATAAGAGGGACGGCCAGGAAGGGCTACAGTACTGCAAGTGACCACAAAAATAAAACACAAAATGAGAATATAATCCAATCAACCCATACAATTAGGCGCATGCATATATAGATATATATAAATCTCCGTAGACACATACATGTTAAAACAAACGTACGCGCTACTAGCTACATGTGTATAAAACGAATCCATTTTGTTGGATACAGAGATGGCGTGCGATGTTAATGTTTAGGTGGCGTGAACAAGAATATGCTCCATTATGTTGTGGGCATCACAACACATAAACCACACCTCTCGTAATCAAAACTTGAACACACAATCTTACTATACTCCATCGCTTCATCAGAAAACTGCCTACCCTGAATTTTACTCTTCTTCTGGTTATACTACAAACTAGGTCATACGCGATATTTTGTTACTTATGAGTTATATATCATGCGCAACCAAAGCATTCTGGATGCATGCAATATTTGTGCCAACAACTCTCCTTTTTTGTAACTGCTGTATCCAAACAAAATGAACAAGGCTGCCTTAATTTCCTGGGACCCAAGAAGCAAACAGGATCTACCATGTCTTATCCATAAAGCATGAGTGAATGATATTATCACAAGTAAGTTATTATATATGTTGACTTGTCTGACCATTTGTTGGTTGTTGAGTTTTTACTTTTTATATATATATATGCATCCAACCACATGCCTGGTGGCCAAAAGGAGGGGGTAAAAGTAAAACTCTACCTGCCTTATTTTGCCGAGGAGGATTCTTATTTAAGAGTGAATGAAGAAATGACAGTGAATTGAGGTTGAGCGAATGAGAGGGAGAGGGAGAAGCATTATGATGAGGAGGTCAAAGATGTGATGATGTTGTAGAGATTTTATAACCAGCATAGGGTGGTGGTGGCATCATCAAAGCCGTCTAGCACGGTGCCTTTGTCCCCTCATTCCGTACCCACACTTCCCATTCTTCTAAGTGGGACACCCCCCACCCTCACCGCCCACCTCCCAGCCCCTTCCATATCATTATTATTATTATTGGTAGAAATCAAGGGCTTGTCACGTTAATGCTTAGAGCGTAAATGACTTTGTCCCTGCAGGATTCAAAACTAGCTATGTTCTCCTCGTCGTTACGGGGATATGGCCGCTTACCATCTTATCTAATAGTTTGATGGTATATTGTTATTATTATTATTTAAACTCTCTTCCATTCCCTTATCTAATCTCCACTCTCAAATCAAATCATTTTTGAAGTGATCATGTCGTTAATCTTTTTCTATTTCTAGAAAACACCATACGAATATATTCCCCTTCAACAATTATGACACGCGTGGTAATCGCAGTCTATATTCTTTTTGTTTTTGTTCAAATTCGCAGACCATATTCTTGTTTTTGCTGTCGGCTGGTTAAACGATCGAAACCGAAACATTATAACTGGTGTGTTCATGCCCAGTTTCTCACACTAAAACTAATACCCAATGGGGATCCTATTCTGGGCTTCTCTTTAAACAAGAGAAAATACACCCCCACCCAAAACTTGCCCTTATGTTTCGTTAGGCCCAAAAGCCCACAATGTGAGGAGTTTTATTTCCCGGCGCGCAACAATCTCTGGCGCCAAAACTGATTTTCGCGCTCTGACTGAACACACCCCCCCCCCAAAAAAAAGATTTCGCGCGAATGCAAATTAGCGCGCCAAAGAACTTCCAAAATGGCTTAAGGTCACCAGCTCAGCCTCTCCTTTATCCCTAAACATTTCTCGCATCTACTGCTCTGCCATTGTATCGTCGACACCATCAATGTCGCTCCGACGAAGGACTCACGCTTTCAAACCGCCATCCAAGTCCACTTCAATCGGTAAATCGCTCGATTACTATGACGTGTGCTGCGAAGAATGTGGATCCGGTCACTCGCCGACCAAGTTGATTCTTTGCGACAAATGTGATCGAGGATACCACCTGTTCTGCCTGAGACCCATACTTGTTTCTGTGCCTAACGGCTCTTGGTTCTGTCCCTCTTGCTCTAAAATCAAGAAGCCAAAGTGTATGTTCCCTATATCTTTGTTCATTTATATGTTGATTGAGTGCTATTCGTACTTCAACTTCGAATGATGGATTTGCTCATTGCCGGGTTTGGGTTGGATTATTCTGTTTTTTCCGGCCACTTTAACTTGTTTAGGCTTCATTGGATACTTTACTTATTCCAATGGAGATCTGTATTTACTGTTAGATCGGATTCGGCTGTTTTATGGCAGCGGTTTGACGTATGAAGCGAAACCAAGAAATTAGATTTAGGGATTTCCCTAGGTTTTTCTGCTGATTTGCTCAAATAAACCTAATTTACAATTTGAAAATTATAAATCCGTTCACTGGCAGACATCGACGATAATTTGAAACTTGAATATCTCTTCTACGGTTTCTTTGGGCTCTTTGGGCTATCTCATGATTTGTTTGTCCCATTTTTCTTAGTATCTTCCCTGTACCAAAAAATACTAACACTCTCCCGGTGAAAATGTAGCTTTTCCTCTAGTTCAGACAAAAATTATTGATTTCTTTCGCATTCAAAGATCGCCGCAAGCTACTCAAACATCCAGCCAAGGTAAATCGGAAAATCTATATATGTTCCGCTCCTCTCTACACACTTAATTGAAGGGAACACCAAAACCATATGGAAGGTTTGAGTCTAATTAATGTCTAATTTCCGTGTTTCTTGAATTTTAGATATCCGAAAGAAACGTAAGCGAGCTACAAGCCTAGTGGTGTCGAAAAAGAAAAGAAAGCTGCTGCCATACTGCCCAAGTGAGGATCCTTCAAGGAGATTAGAACAGATGGCATCTCTGGCAACGGCATTGACGGCAACTAATACAGAATTCAGCGATGAGCTTACTTACATGCCTGGAATGGCACCAAGATCAGCTAATCGTGCGTCTCTTGAAAAGGGTGGAATGCAGGTAACTTGATTGATCTATGCTAATGGTACCAACAAGATACGGTGCAATGCTAAAAAAATACTCAGCGAGTTTGACCCAATAAAATAAGTGGGTGTAACATGCCTTTAATTTTTATGGTGAATTATAGAGGAAGAGAAACTAATGAGCATCTGCATAATCAGCGCGCTCATTTTGCATCTGTTTGCGGAATCCTTGTGATTACACCATCAATGAGCGTAACCAAAATTCAGCATTTACGAGTGCTGAGGACAAAAGATTGGCAATTCAATGAAGTTTCTCTCTGTTTGTGATTCAGGTTTTGTCCAAAGAAGATACAGACACCTTGGACTTGTGCAAGAGTATGATGGAAAGAGGAGAGTGTCCACCCCTCATGGTTGTTTTTGATCCTCAAGAAGGGTGTGTGCCCATGTGAATTAAGCATTGGGGTCTTGTCTTTCCCCCCTCCACATTGAGTTTGACTTTTTAGCTTCTCTTCACGCAGATTCACTGTTGAGGCAGATAAATGGATAAGAGACTTAACAATAATCACAGAATATGTTGGAGATGTTGACTTCTTGAGGAAACGTGAAAATGACGACGGGGATAGCATGATGACACTTCTTTCCGCTTCTGATGCTTCAAAAACGTTAGTAATCTGTCCGGACAAACGAAGCAACATCGCTCGGTTTATTAACGGCATCAACAATCACACACCGTAAGCTTGTTTTTCGTCCTTAATTTTACTGGGAGTAAAAGTAAGATGATTTTTAATGGAAAAGAAACTCAACATTTCAACTTTGATGCAGGGAAGGAAAGAAGAAGCAGAACTTAAAATGCGTGAGGTTCGACATCAATGGGGAGTGTCGGGTTCTGCTGATTGCAAACAGAGACATATCAAAGGGGGAGAGATTGTACTATGACTACAACGGAAGCGAGCATGAGTATCCAACGAAACACTTCGTGTAAATGTTGATTTTTTCACCACTTATTGAACAATCCTAAAATGGGATATAATACAAGCAATAGCAAGTTCCTCTCAAGTGTAACAAGGGGATTTGTATTCATTGGTTATGTTTCGTTTTACTTGGCCAAAAGTCAAAGAATTCTATTTTTGGTAGAAAATGAAATCATTACTCTAAAAGGAAAATAGCGCCCTCACGATTTTCTTTTAAAATGTTATATGAATATCATTAGTAATATGAATCTACTTATAAATATGATGATAATAGATGAAGTATTTCATGCAAAAACCCAAAAAAAGAGAAAATTAGGCACACACAAAAAGTGTCAGACAAGAATCTTAATTATTATGCCTTGAAAAGTTTATCCAACAATACCGAATAAATTATGAATTTTAAAATTTTTTGTTTTGATTCATATATTGGAGCGCTTAGTTCAAAATTTTCCATTTCTGCGTGTGATGTTATAGACAAAAGAATGAAAAAATAACGGAAATCTAGAAGCCCAGTTTTGCAATAGCTGAAATGATTTTACTGTATATTTAGTCATTATTTTTATTTTATTTCAAATAGATAAAGTATTTTTTACCAAGACATTTAAGCACTTCCTTTATATAAAAAAAGTTTTATTCACTTTAGTCAAATGGGATCGTATCTCCAGGACTTAATCGTATCCTTAGTTCCTTACCATCACATGGTCTCGATCTTTGGGCTTTGTTTGAGGTCCAAAAGAAAATGTTCGGTCTTTGATGAATTTCGGCGGCCCGAGTTAGTTTTTCTGTTAAATATGATTGTGTTACAGCTCATTCCAACAACGGATCCGTGGCGCAATGGTAGCGCGTCTGACTCCAGATCAGAAGGTTGCGTGTTCGATTCACGTCGGGTTCAAACCCCTGATCCGTATGCTTCCTATCGGATCTTTTTTTCCCCGTTTCAGGATTCTAGGGCTTCACCAGAAACTGGGCACTACTTCGAAGAAGCCTCTGCCCACCAATGAATGAGTTGGCTCATGGCTGCCTTTTGTTTTGTTTTTCAAATATTGACATTACCTCCAAAATACACAACAAAGAAATGCACGAAAGAGACATAATATTTAAATTCAGGGTCCAAAGTCAGCTGCGAATGAATAAAAGAGAGGCCTTTGGACACAAGTGAGTAAAGAAAGACAGTAACGGACACTAAGAGGCTGTTTAGAATAGCTTATGAAAATTTCATAAGTGCTTATGAATTATAATTTATGGTCTATGAGGTAACTTTTACAGTATACGAGGTAGTTTTTACGGTCTATGAAATACTTTCACGGTCTACGAGATAAATATATGAAAAAAATTTATCTCAATTTATATAAATCGGTTTATTATATAAACCCGATTTAGATAAATGATAACAAACAACCTTAAGATGTACAACAGGTACAACCCCAAAATAACTCCGAACAAGTTCACTTTCTTTGTTGATCCTTTGATTCTAGGACCACCCCACACTTGTCTATAGACATGCATGTGCCTCTACCCAACCTAAAATCTGCCAACACCTATTATACATATATAGCATGGTCCAGATACCCAACCCTCGCCGTCTGATTCTGATCAGACGATCAAAGCCAACAGTAGTCCCACACTAACCCCTATGTAATCTTGTGGTCCTACGATACGTACGAATTGCACAGAGAAGTGTGTACTTTACTTAAGGTGCTATAAGGTCCAGCCAACACTAACTTTTTCCCCGCCACCCCTAGTTTCATAGCAGGCACGACTATGTATGTGAGTATGGCAGGCCCTTTTTTCCCTCTTATGAAGTTAATTTGGAGTGCATTTTTGGGACCATTAATTTGTACGTTCATGACTCTCACACAAGTGAAAGTAACCACTGTGTGAAGTACATGATTACATATATTTCCAATTGATGTGAGTTTAGTTTGGCACAGAACACATACACCCAATCGTTTTATTGAATAGTCTTTATAAATATTTTTTAATAATAATTTATAAAATATGAGGTAGCTTTTACAGTTTAGAGATAATTTTTACAGTCTATGAGGTAACTTTACGATCTACGAAGTAAATATGTGGAAGAAGTTTATCTCGATTTACGTGAATCGGCTTATGCATAAACCCGATTCAAACAAATAGGCCTATAATTAGAGAGAGAGAGACCTGTAGGCATTTGTAATTTTTGTCATAAAAGCACATGCTTGCATTGGCAACTACAGTAGTTTGCTCACGAAAAGTAAAATAACAACAACAAAAACATTTATCTCACTAGGTAGGGTCGGCTACATGGATCACACGACATCATTGTGCTCTATTAAAAATCATAGATTTTGATATATTATTAATTAAAATGTCTCTCTCTATGACCTCATTGAGCGTTCGTTTTGGCCTTCCTCGACTTCGTCTAACAGGACTCCATACTGCTTGATCAATCCTTCTCACCGGAGCACTTAATGGCCTTCATTGAACATGTCCAAACCACCTCAAACGATTTTCTACCATTTTTGCTTCAATAGAGGCCACTCTAACTCGTTTACATATATGAGTATTACGAATCTTGTCTTTTTTTGTATAATCATACATTTATCCCAACATCCTCATCTCAGCTACCCCCATTTTATGTTCATCTTGACTCTTTAAAGCCCAACATTCATTACCATATAACATTGCTAGTCTTATAGCAGTGCGATAGAACTTTCCTTTTACCTTATTAGGTACTTCACAATCACAAATAACTTCTGTAGCTTTTCTCCATTTATACCATCCGGCTTGAATTCTATGATTGACATCTCCATCAATTTCACCATCTTGTTGTATAATTGATCCTAAATATCTAAATTTTATCACTTGTGGAATGACTTGCCCTCCCAATTTAACTTCTACTTCTCTTTGGCCTTGTCTCTTATCAAACTTGCAATCCATATATTCAGTTTTGCTCCTGCTATAACGAAAGCCCCTCAATCCCAAAGTCTGTTTCCATATCTCAAGTTTAGAGTTAATTTATTCCTTGGATTTAGCCAATAGAACTATATCATCCGTAAAAAACATGCATTTAGGGATCTCCTCTTTTATAGGCTTAACTAGCACATCTATCACTAGATTGAACAAATAAGGACTCAAGGCTGATCCATGATATAGTTCAATCCTTATAGGAAAGTCATTTGTAACACCTCCAGGCGTTCTAACATTGCTTGTAACCCCCTTATACATGTCCTAAATGGCTTTGATATATGCAACCCTTACCCCCTTCCTTTCCAATGCTTTCTAAAGTACATCTCTTGGTACCCGGTCATACGCTTTTTCCAAATCAATGAAGACCATATGTAAATTTCTTCATTTACTCCTATACTTTTTCTTAAGCTCCCTTAATAAATAAATCGCTTCTATTGTAGACCTTCCTGGCATGAATCTAAATTAGTTTTCAGCAATATCAGTCTCCAACCTCAATCTGTGTTCAATCATTTTTTCCCATAATTTCATTGTATGACTCATTAGCTTAATTCCTCTATAATTTGCACAATCCTGGATATCCCTTTTATTCTTATAAATAGGAACTAAAGTATTTTTTCTCCACTCATCCGACATTGTCTTCATTAAATAATTTTATGAGCCACAACACACCATCTTCACCCAAACATTTCTAAACCTCAATAGGAATATCATTAGGTCCGACAGCTTTACCATTATCCATTTTCTTAAGAGCTTCCTTAACCTTGCCAATTCGAATCCTACGATAAAATGACAAGTTGAGATCACCTTCTCGAGTTGTCAAATCTTCTCAATCACAATGCGACCCTCCCCCACCATCATTGAACAACTTATAAAAGTAGGCTTCCCACCTATCCTTAATATCTTTATCAGTAACTAAAATTTTTCCTTCGTCGTCTTTTATATACTTCACTTGGTCCAAGTCGCTCAATTTTCTTTCCTTGTTCTTTGCGATCTTGTAAATCTTACGCTCCCCTGCCTTTGTTCCTAACTCCTTATAAAACTCCTTATATGTTTTATTACGAGCCTCGCTCACGGCCTTTTTAGCCCCGGAATTTTCAACATTATTACATATGTGTATGGCTTTAAAACAATATTTCTTATGCTTAGTTTTTTCTTGAACACTTTCATCCTACCACCAAGTCTCCTTATCTTGTCGACCAAGACCTTTTGATTCTCCCAAAGTTGCTTTAGCAACCTGCTGGACCTTTATAGACATATTCTCTCACATGACATTAGCATTACTCTGTAACTCCTACTCCCTTTCCTCCAAGAGAGTTCTTTTAAAAATCTCCCTTTTCTCCCCTTTCAATTGTCATCACATGACCCTTGAGTTTAAAACTTGTCGTCGTTTTTGTTTTACATACTTAATATTCACATCAAGGACCAAAACCCTATATTGTGATGTCACGCCATCCCCAGGGATCACTTTGCAGTTAGTACAAAATCGTCTATCAGCATTCCTCACTAAAAAGAAGTCAATCTGTGTCCTTACGGCTCCACTATTGTATGTTATTAAGTGCTCCTCTCGTTTCTTAAAGCAAGTATTGACAATATTGATGTAACATGCGAGGGAGAAATCAATAATAGATTGACCTTTATTATTGAGCGTTCCAAATCCAAAACCATCATGAGCCCTTGCATGAGGTCCTGCCTCCTTACCAACATATCCATTAAGATCTCCTCCAATAAAAATTTCTTCGGTTAGTGGGATAATCTGAATTAGCCCCTCCAAATCTTCCCATAATTTTTTCTTAAGATGTGCTTCTGCCTCTACTTGAGGTGCATACGCACTGATAATGTTCATAATATCCTTCCCAACAATCATTTTTAAGGAAATAATTATATCCTCAATCCTCTTAACATCCACCACATTCTTCCTCCATTCCTTGTCAACAATGATACCAACATCATTCCTTCCATTGACCTTTCCTGTGTATCAGAGCTTAAAACCATTAATTTCCCGAGACTTTTCTCCTGACCATTTAGTTTCCTGGAAACACAAGATATTAATCTTCCGATCCTTCATTACTTCTACCACCTTCTAAGATTTGTCGCTTAGAGTCCCAATGTTTCAAGTGTCAGATATAATCTTGTTCTCATGAACTAGCTTTTTTAGCTGCCTTCGTTCAGAAGAGAGCGGTAGCCCTTGCTCATTGAACACTACATCCGGGTGACGATACAGCGACTTTCGCTCACTTCTCACTGTATTCGAGTCATATAGCGCGTTACTTACAGGCAACGACCTAACATTAGCAGAATTTCTTTGTTGATTCATGTTCATAAGAGATCCGAAAAAGTTTTATGTTGGCTGTCGGGGCCTAACACAACCCTCCTCCTTTACCCGAGCTTAGGACCGGCTATAAACACAGACGGAGTTCACGAAAAGTAAAATATATAGAGCGAATAATTAAGGAGGAGGGGAAGGGATGGGATGGGTGAATAGTGAAAAAGGTGGTGAGTGGGTGGGCATATTTTAGAATAAATGAAGGCTATGCAAAGAGAAATGGGAACATCCAAAAAGCCCCACCACTTGCCTCTACCCTTTACAGTAATTCCCACAAGACAACCACCTTGTTTTCTGCTAGCTTGTCTACTACTTTTCACTTCATATTCATGATTCACACAAGCCCCTAACTCCACCCTTTTCATTTTATGATTTATCCCCCAGTTAAAATATATATAAATCTCCTCATTTCTAATTTCATGTCGGTTTATTATTGTATAATAAAGATACAGAGATTAGAGATCAGCATAGTCATGATGAGAAAAGTACGTAGTGTGTGGTGCATATATATATTTGAACTTAGCTGCTAGCAAGGGAAGGCATCTGCTTGTCCTGTGCGGCGAAAATAATTTCAATCATCTGCATTAACCTGTTGAACCCCGCATGTGTTATTTGGACATTAAGGCCCTTTCTCGTACTTACCTTTCTTATATTCTATTTCTTACTAACTAGTGTTTTTTTTTTTTTTTACCCCCACTTTCAGATGTACAAACGTGTCTTCCTGCAGCAAATTATTGATGCTGATGATTTTGTCGTTAGCTGTGGTCTGTGGAGCTTATCATCTCCTTTCATTTTTATTTCTCATCAATTCAGTTCATATACCACCAACACAAATGGCATAATCTTGTCATCGATCTTCTCAATCATGATTCCCTTCTATATGCTTTGCTTAAAAAATGTACATGTTCTGATGCCACATATATATATATATGTATGTATATATAGGTGGATAATTTCAACCTGCTCCTTTATCATTGATTAATCATTGTTGTTCCCATTTAATATTTCTCAGTTATTAAAAATATATTATATTATTTTCAGGTCTGTTTTGATGATCTGAGATTGAAAGTGAGCCATATTAAAATTAAATTAGATAACGTAAATTCAACAGAATATTAATTAAAATTGTATTGACTATAGAGATATAGAATAATACTCGTATAGTAGTGTTTACGAAATGAAGTGTGGTTGGGGATGAAACTGATAGTGGTTGTTGTTAAAGTGAGAATGAAAATATTGACATGGGATGGAGGGTGTCCACGTTAAGGAGGGCATTGAGTTGTCGGCCAGATAGAGACACATCAAGAGAGAAACAATATTAGTATAATCAATAATGTGTGGTGGGTTTGCAACTAATCACCAACAGATTAGTCTCCTCATTTATATATAATTAGTGTTTGATTTTTATAGGACTCTTTCATGCATCCGGTAATTTGTGCATTTATTCCCGCCCTCATCAATTATTATTCCCCGCTCCTCATCTCATCATCATTACATTATCCTTTTTAATCCATTATTCATTCATTAATTTGCCTTGATTTTGTTTCGCAATATATATATATATATATATATATATATATATATATATATATATATATATATATATATATATTTATTTATTTATTTATTTCTATTAACAAAATAAATGGGTCCCATATAAGATCTTAATTTGAATTTTCAGCTGGTTCATCTTCGTAAAATCGAAACTATGGGTCAATACTCAATATATTCGCGTTATGTTTGTTGTACTGATAAATTTAGCTTAATAAGCATATAATAAGGGTGTCTAAAAAAGTCACTAGTGTGATTATATATAAGATGGTAATGGATTGTTTTGTGAGATTAATGATGCATGGATTGAGTAACAATGCACGAGACTACGAGCATGAACTAAATCAGTTTAAGGGAAGAGAACAGGAATATTCATGAACTAGTATGTGGGGAAATTATTAAAAGGAGAAATCTCCTATTATTATATACTATATGCATGAGAGCTTTGGAATAAATAATCACATGAACAAAACCAGGCTAGCTAACTACTGTTGCGTACGTGTGATATTTAATTATTTATTTCCTCCCTTTTATATATAATGTGGCAACCCAGCATCATTGGTGGATGACGATGACCAGATTGCGTCCACGGGCAACTGATAGAGAAAATTAAATCCTATTTTTGCAGCAAGCTAGCAAATTAAAGTGTGATAAGTAAAGTGCTGTGGTTTAGTGTTTGTTTGGAGCAGTTTGTCATAAGAATAATTTTGTAAGTTAAGATAAAAAATTTTTTATATAATTACTTTACGCATAAATAATAATTAAAAAATTATTTTTAAAGACTTAAATCATTATTTTAAATAAACTCAAAGTAAGTAGCTAAATTAAAAATTTAAACAGAATAAAAAGGTAGGATGATAGTGATTTTCAATGGCCCTGTAACTTTAGGGGATGAAAGCTAGCGCTTCTTCATAATTGACAAGGTCTCAGACCTCATCACTTATGCTTTTAGTTATAAGACCTATCAAAACTTGAAAAAAATACTTACATAATTTAAAATAAAACTCTTTTTATATTCTCAATTCATACAATACAAGTGTCCTGGCCAAAGCTAATCCCCATTATTGCCTGTTTCTCCACATGACACTGACAAAAACAAGCGTGACATATATATATATATATATATATATATGGCTTTCACGTGCCCACCCGGAAGCAGTGTGTCACAGTATTTTAATTTTGGTTAGTTAAACCTTTTTAATCATGTCTATCTACCATAATTCCATGTCACACAACACGTTTCTCTCCTCTCTTCTAGTATGTTTGGTTAGCCTCCATAAATTATTTTCAATCATAATTTATGAAATACGATGTAGTTTTTACGGCTCACGAGATAATTTTATAATCTATGAAGTAAATATGTGGAGAAAATTTATCTTGATTTACGTGAATCGGGCTTATGCATAAACCCGATTTAAGAGACTGTTTGGAATAACGATTGAAAACTTTATAAGTGCTTTTCAATTGTGATTTACAGAATACGAGGTAACTTTTACGGTCTATAAGTTAAATATGTGGAAGTGTTTTGTCTCGATTTACGTAAATCAAACAAGCCTTTTATCTTCATCATCCCTCATTTCTATATACTCTTTTTTTTTTTGGTAATTCATTTCTATATACCCTATCGTACCAAGTACGTACCAACCCTTCCAATTTCACACCTCATGTATGAAATTATTTTCCATTTTTTCAACTTAAGTTGATTTAACTTCCAATGATCCATTTTTTACTTTGATGGAGTGATTCTCAAAGATTATTTCCTTTCTTTTCTCGGAATCATAACTAATATACTTTTGTTTTATATAAAGGCCTTTAACTTATTTCAAAAGTTTAAATCATTATGTCTCAAGACACCCTCAATTATATTGCAAATTAAACTTCAATTTCTGTTCACCTATAGCCGACATGCTGTTCATGTTATGGGAGGCTATCCAACTTCACTTTTTCGAAGGGCCTAAGATCGATCATTTCATTCTTTAAGATAATTAAATAAATTAGGGGATTATTTTGTAGGGTGTAAGGCCAAAATTTGAGATACATGTTAATTAATTTATCTTCCTTGTCTAGCTGGTCGGCATATGTCCGCAATATCGTATACAATTCATCATAACACCTAAAGAGTGAAACCAAAAAGTTCAAACATTGGATCATTGGTGCTTAATTTCTTACTTAATCCGCGCGCGTCCAAACAAATTAAGAGGCAGCTCTCTCTCTCTCTCTTTTTAATAATAATTAAACTATCATCATCTCTCTCTTAGTCGTCTCTCTTTTTCACTCTTCCCTTCATTTTAATGAGTCCATCACATAATAATCTTGCACGACAAGACACATTTACACCAAACACTTTGAACTTAGACACCTAGTTAAATGCAAAATCATGTTTTTCTTTTTGAAAAAAAAATAGTGGTAATTATTATAGAGGGGCAAGACCTAATGAGACAAAAGCAATCGAAAGTAAAATTGTTGGTTTAATTGGAAGCAAAAAAACCTCACTTTTATGACTTTTTAGGGTTTGTATGGTCCGCAAGCAGACATGGAAACCCCTAAAACGTGTAACCATTGCCTCCTACCAATGTACTTATTTTTAACAATTTTTATATTCTGTGAGATAAGTGCGACAATGCTCACCATTGTTGATTAGAATTAATTAATACCATTTTGATTGTATTTTAAGTCAGGTCATTTCATCATCATTTCCTTCCTTTTTCTCAAATTATAAAAAAAAGGTTGAAAAAAGTCAGAGGACATTCATGAACTCAAATACTCCCCTTTATAGATGTAGCCAAGCCAAAAAAAGACATTGCCAACAGTGGCAAATAAATTATAGGCAGTTCGAATCAAATGATTATCTGGGCAATTCATATATATAGTAAATTGGAACCTGGAAGCAATTTTTTCATTAGTCAGGTCCCATCAAAGTATACATAATTTGATCGAAATCTTCATCTCAACTAACTATAAAATGACTTGTTAATTGGACCGATCGAAGTGAAAAAAAAGAAGATATCCAACAAAAATCTACAAATTACAATTAATTGGGTTGACCACAAAAATACAAACATAATAGAAGAGCAGCATTACAATTTACACATAATTTAAAAAACGCGTGTGAATAGTACATGATGCTATGCATTACAAATTTCATGCTGATAAAATAATAACGACTGCGTAGACTGATAGTTCTATATCATGGCCAGAAAAGACTGATAGTTCTATAAAAATTGCTGGGGATAAACTTGTGATGACGTAAATGCCCATGCCCTGTGGAAGAAAGAAGCATGGATGGAAAAAAAAGGTGACAGTGAGAGCGCCATCGCTTGGGCGGCACACCTCAATTATCAAACCCCAAACCAAAACTAAAGCTACAATTTATGCCTCATCTCTGACCGTTGACTAATTCTTCATCCCACATCTCCCGTCTTTTCTTCTCTTTCCACATATCCCATTCATTATAATTATATTATAATTTAATACTAATATTCCCGTGAAAAATTTCAGTCAAATTAAAAATTTGCGACGCTGACTTGGCCTCCATGGACTGGAAGGTTAGGATTTTGACCTAACCCACATCTGCATTTGCAAGCATAAATAAATAAATTTAAAAAATAAAATAAAATAAACACATCTCAAGTAAATCTCATCTTTAATATTGGTCCATTAGCATGGGATCATATTCTAGAGTTGGTATTAAGGTTATTAAATAAGAATCGATCATTGAATTTATTGAGGTATTGAGTTAAGGGTTAGTGGGTCAGACCGGAACTAACCCGAAACAAAACTGGTGAGAAAATGAAGATTTCAAGCTTATTAATATAAAATTATAAATAAAAATTTTAAAAAATTGATTTTATTTAAAAAAATAAATTAAAAAAAACCAGGTCACTACCTTAGACCGGCTCGATTTCCAGGCCGAACCGGCCGATCCGTTTTAAATTTAATAACTATGGTTGGTAGCCGGCAAATCAATAACGTAATTTATAAATATAACACAAACAATCTAAAACAATCTTATTGGCATAGCTTATAAATAATGTAATTATGTACTAATACGGTTTATTGAAATTTTGATATTATACTATAGGGGTTTCATATTTATACTCCATTAATTTCATTATATTTATTTTTTAGGTAAAAATGTTGTATATAACATTTTTTTATCAATTTTCAAAATAATATTTAATATCATTTGTTATTCTTACAATAAATTAACCTTTGTAGAGATATCAAAGTATTGTTAAATAAGAAGTAAATTCTTAATGGAAAAACCCCAGTAAAATTCTTTAGAAGATTATTTGAGAATTACAATTAATAACTTGAATATCTATATTAACTGTTAATTGCTCAGAAAGCCAGCAATTTTAAAATAATTTTTGAAAAAAAAAATATCAAAATTGACTATTTTTTCCTTTTCCTTTATTTTTTATTTATCACATAACTTAGAGCAGAATGGTTATTTAGAAATATTTTCTAATTTCATATTACTTCCACATGTTTGATTTAGGATTTGTAATATTAAAATTTCTGATTTTTCTTTTTTATATTTTAAAAAAGTTCTGAGAGTTTCACTTTTTAATTGACATGCAATAATTTTAAATAGCAAAGTGTATCATAGGACATGAGCCCGTAATAAACATATTTGTATGAGTTTATAAGTGTTTTTTATATAAATTAAGATAAAATTTATCTTACATATTTATCTTATATATGATAAATCATAATTAAAAAATTCTTTTTATAAATTCTAATCCCTGTTCTAAATAAACACAATTTCACGACTTGAGGAGAGACGAGGACGCGCATAAACACTACCCCAGCTCTCGGATTCTCGTTTATCGGGCCATCAGCTTACGAGAATCGATGAATTTGTTATCTTTTCCTGTTTTGCCCTCGTCCTTTCTCAGATGGTTAAAAAGTTAGGGACTGGTTTTCCATTTCCATTCCCTTTTTTCTTTCTTTCTAATAATCAAAATTCTGCATATATATATTTCCTTTATTTCGTATCTCTCTTCTGACTAGTGCTCCATCTGCTTCCTCCTTACGGCCTTCAAAATGCTCCAGTCTTTCATGGATGTGTCGATCTACATCTTCTTCAGTTTCAGCAAATTCTTCTAGAGATTAACGCTACATGTAAGCAGGTTGCGTGCCTCTGTCTGTTTAGAAATTCATGAACACAAATATCTCTTTGGCTGCTCTTGTAAACACTTTGTTCATAATTTTCATTTGCTGGTTCAATTCTTCAAACGCAATCATCCTACGATCTCCAGGTTCTGTCTCAATGGATTTTGATCTGTGTTTGCTCACGACTCTTTTGGCCTTTTTTGTATCGCGAAACTCTTAGTTCATTGGGATTTTTTTTTAATCCTTTGTAGTGATTTACAATTCGAATTATAGAATTCTTGTTCTTTGGTAGCCGAGGTTCATTGGGCGTCGATTGGGATCTATGTTGGATCTCTCGTTCTGTTTTGTTCTTGTTATTATCGTTGTTTTGTAATTTAAATAAATTATAACAGCTTACGTTGGCTGATATTGGGTTCTGTGCTTTATCTCTCTCTCTTCCCCTCTCTCTCACAGTTTATTGTCCGGCTGGCTTTGTTTGGAGGGATAACAGCCTAACCGGAAATGGCCACATTTGCAGCGCTTAAAATGTTGCTTGCTTAATGGAATCTTGTGTAATGAACTCGAAGAATCATGGCTAGCTTCAGCGAAGACGAAGAATGCCGATTTTTCGATGCTCAAGAGGAGGTTGCGTCCATTGCCGATGGAAACTTAGATGACACGGACACCACTGACGTTAATCCCAGTGCTAACTTCGGAACGTGCATTGGTACGGAGTATGACGTGTGGATTCGAAGCCCAATGAGCGTGAGAGAGCGTAGAAGTAAATTCATGGAGTGGATGGGACTGGGTTTGGACCAATTTGCCCTTGAAAATCCGGTAGATGCACGCAGTCTTGAGCGGGAAGAAGATATGAATAGAATCAAAGAAGGTAGCGGGAAGGTGACTTTCGATTCTGTGGAGGAGTTTTGTTCAATTCGGTCGTCAATGTCTTATTGGTCTACTGGAAATTCTTTGGATGGGCTTGGTTCAATGGAGAACTTGGGATCTGAAGATGATATTTTGGACCCGAGAATGAATTATAATTTGGATCTGGAGGGTCAGCACGGGAAGATGAGTGATTTTAAGGAGGTTATTTCTGATCAACCAGTAGTTGCAGGGGAGCCTCAGGGCTGTAGGAACGAATCTGAGGAGGAGTCTTCCACTTTTCGACATTCGAGGGGTAAGGAGTATGGTGCGTCCGATGTTTTTGGGCTGAGGACGAAGAGGGCTAAAATGGGCTGGTTCAAAAAATTACGTTCAATAACAGGCATGGTTGACGGGCAAGGTGATAGAAGACAAGAAGGCAGTCGTGCATTCCGACGGTGTAGGATTCAGAAGGTTAAAGTTCGCCATAGCCGGAGGCAGAAAAAGGAACTGTCAGCCCTTTATACGGGGCAAGATATTCAAGCTCATGAAGGTTCAATTTTGACCATGAAGTTCAGTCCTGATGGACAGTATCTTGCCAGTGCTGGTGAAGATAAGATTGTCCGGGTGTGGCAAGTTGTGGAAGATGAGAGATGCAATGAAATTGACATTCCAGATATTGACTCATCCTGCATATACTTTACGGTGAATAATCTCTCTGAATTGACGCCCCTCTTTGTGGATAAAGAACAAATGAGCAGACTTAAGGGTCTGAAGAAAACATCTGACTCAGCTTGCATAATTTTCCCTCCTAAGGTCTTCCGGTTATTGGAAACACCATTGCACGAGTTCCATGGGCATTGTGGTGAAATTTTGGACCTCTCTTGGTCAGAGAATAATGTGAGTAAATATCATAAAATCAGTTGTTCAATAAGCTAGATATAAAGTTTGTTGTACGTGAAATGTTGGGGAAATTGATTTTGTTCTTCATTTTTTTGTGGTTGCAGTATCTGCTATCATCTTCTGTTGATAAGACTGTCCGTCTATGGCAAGTGGGATATGACCATTGCATGAAAGTTTTCTCGCACAGTAATTATGGTGAGCCTTGCTGCATTTCTATCGTACCTTACTATTATATGTCATTAGACTTGTTGAGCTATTGGCAATTTGCTTGAATCGTTGATATTTTACTCACAAATTGTTGCATCTCATATTGTCTGTATAGTGACTTGTGTACAATTCAATCCTGTGGACGATAATTATTTCATTACTGGATCTATTGATGGAAAAGTGCGCATCTGGGCAATTCCAGATTGTCATGTTGTTGATTGGATTGATATCAGAGAAATTGTGACTGCAGTGTGTTACCGATCTGATGGGCAGGTATATTTCTGTTACGAATTTCATACTAAAGAGATCAGTATTTATTAGGAGATAAACGATTTCAGTTGATAAATCATTTTCTAATACAGGGTGGGATAATTGGCTCCATGACAGGAAATTGTCGATTCTACGGTGTCTCAGGTATTAGGATTTCTGCATATGTTTCCTCATTTTTCTTTAGTCACATTAATTAGCTTTTATGACACAATCTTAGTCTCTTTAGCATCAGAATTACTTTTCTGTCATTAGCTTATGGTGTTTTTTACAACCACTTCAAGAGTGGGCAGCATTTGAAGGCTAAGTTCTTACTGTTTTGCTGATTTCCATTTTTGTTATATTCAGAGAATCACTTGCAGTTGGATTCACAGCTATGCTTAGTTGGTAAAAAGAAACATCCTGGCAGAGGGATAACTGGCTTTCAGGTAATTATTTTGTTGGTTCCTGTGGCAAGACAGTCTAATGGCTTTCCTTCTCTGTGTATTTTGAAAAAAATATTTGATTCTCTCTTTTCTTCCTGTGATTAATTGATTGCATAATTTATTTCAGTTTCATCCACAAGATCCTGGCAAAGTTTTGGTTACCAGTTCTGATTCAAAAGTCAGGATCCTTGATGGGGACAATGTGATTGGCAAATATAAAGGTAGGTTCTTTAATTCTTTTAACGAATTACATTTATGGGCAATTTTTTGTTGAAGGATTGGAAGATCAGTTAATATTTTATAAATTGTTTCATTTGATTTTGTCTGGCATGTGTCGGCAAACTTAAGTTTCATTTGGTTTTAGGTATTAGCGGAGGGAGCCAACTATCTGCATCATTTACTTCGAATGGGAAGCACATTTTATCAGCCTGTGAAGACTCTAATGTATATTTGTGGAACGTTAGTCAGGAACAGTCTAGTCCCAAAAAAGCAAAGAAGATTAAGTCTTGTGAGAGGTTTTATTCAAATGCATCTGTTGCAGTACCATGGTGTGGTTTGAAATCTCAAAACCATGTTTATGATTGTCAGTCGGACATATTGGGTCAGAGATCGCCTCAAATCATACGTCTCAACCCACCTTCTTCTTTTTCTCTCAGCCAAGATTATTACTTGGAATCCTTTCCCAAGGGATCTGCAACTTGGCCTGAGGAGAAGCTTCCTGTTTCAAGCCTCAAGGCCAAGAAGTCTGCAATGCATAAGTCTGAATACAAGTTCTTGAAATCTTCTTGCAAGAGTACATCCAGTTCTCATGCCTGGGGTCTGGTAATGGTCACTGCAGACTGGGATGGGCGGATCAAGTCGTTCCACAATTATGGGTTACCCACACCTGTCTGAAAATTTAGTGACTTGGTTAATTTGGACTAGAGAATCAAACTTCTTTGCTTTACTTGAGCATGTTGTCCTTGGAAAATTATATGCTGCTAGTCTTCTTTTAGGCTTGAGACTGATGTTTAGCAGGATCAGTAACAAAAATGGTTCAGGTCAATTTCTAATTGAGGACTGCAGCTTAGATGATTAAAGGAACTTTGCGTTTCAGGTCGGCCCCTTTCAGATTTCTTGGGAGTAATATCAACAATTGGTGGATGACCTGGCAGCTCAAAATCAGCGCGTGGCCAAGGTCATCTTGTCTTCTGTTGCACAAGAATCTGTTGACCCCTAAAAGAGATGCAGGGTCATGTGTTGGACCTTTGAAGATGCCTCATTCGGTAAAAGGAGAGTGGGGGATTCAGGAGCTGGTGGCTGAAGTTTGCTTTGCTTAAAATGGTGGGCAGCGTGTTGTATCATATCATTGGCTCTCATAACTGATAAAATCTCCGTCTCCTCATTTTTCCATCCATCTGATGGTAGGCCCCTTGTACCTGCGTTTTCCAGTGTGGTGCCGATCAATGAAGTGGTCATTTCTGCTCTTTTCCCCGGGGGCGAAAAATATACAAAACAGTACATTCTCGTTCGTGGCTCTAACTGACTCAGCGATTGGCAACTGCTTCAGTGCTCACCATATCATTGCTAACAAATATTTGATATATCATCTCAGAATTAGGCTAACAACACTTCTGATTAGTTCAGATATTCAAGTGTCAAATCTTCGTATTTTATGTTCATAGAAATGCCATTTTGGTATAGGCAGATAAGTATACATGTAATTTTGCTAATGTAAATAAAATTTCGTTTTAGGATCAGCTTTTTGCTGATATAATTTTTGTCATGCACAACAGAAACGATTGTTTGGAAATCCAAGAATATATTGATACTCAAAACTGTTCAAATCGGTGATCATGCATTTTCTTACCATTGGTTCTATTATATGTGAATATGTAGGAACTGGAAAAGAACCGAGGTCATATTGGTTTAATCAGTTAGAGACAATCCAATGACATTGATGTTGTGGTTAGCAGTGAAAGTGACTAGTGCTAAGGTACCACTCCAATAAGAAAGTGACGCAGGAACTAGAGCCCACCACGTATTTTAATGCTCAATTCCAGCGGCTCTATAATGGCATCTTGCACTTTCAAAAAAAGCATTATATTTTTGTTTGTGATTCTGGAAAATGGAAACTCATATTTGCATGGTCTGCAACCCTGCATCTCAGTTGTTACTCCCTTCAGTAATCCTATTTGCTTTTTTATTCAATGACACTCGATTCAAAGAACTTAAAAAGATCCACAAAAACATATCCTTTATTTTAAGCCATACAAGCCTACACTACACCTCCAATGAGGTGCACAATTTGATTTTTCGAAATAATCAATACCATATACTACTACAAGAATCTAAGAATCTTTGCTCCCAATTATGCAGCTGATTTTGAGGGGGGAAAATATTAGGTAGGAGTATTACTGGGAAGAATATTAAGTTCTTTGTCGATTAAATAAATTATCTGCATACATCGCATAAAAAGGATGTATCGTGATGTGGGAACACTCTGTATGGTCCATAATAATGCTGACTGACATGAGAGAAGACCGAAAAATGGGATACCCATTGGAAAAAGCATCGCACAACAATTAGTAATCGAGAGCTTTGTGCTTGTGGCGAAATATAAATGTCAATGAAGATAGGAAGGGTTAAAGCGAGAACATGCTATCCAATATTTTTATAAAAAAAGAAGAAAAATATAATGAACATTTTGAGTTCACAGAGACCAGAAAAGGAATCCCATCGAGGAGACAGCAAGAACAAAATGAATGATTATTTTTTGAGGGAATTTCAGGCTTAGCTGTAACTTCACTCAACCTCTCAGTTGGCTTTTCCTTTTAGTTTAGACCTTAGAAGTTGGAGGGGAAAAAAAAACAATTTACTAATTTATTTTGTTTTGAACTTGAGAATAACTTTTTGAGATAAGAGAGGGAGACTCAACTCAGAATCAGAAGAGACAGTACGCAATGTTGCCCATCTGCTTTACATGGGCGCAGAGAATCAAAATACTAAAAGCTGAGGTAATGGACGAAGGAAGGACAAAAAATATGAGTGCGTGTATTAACTTAGCAGAGAGATATGTTTGAGATCAAAATACACGCATCCGACAACCGAACATGTTCACTCTTGTCTCCACTCTCTTCCATGATTTTTCAGTATACTGATTAATTAATTAATTTTTAATTTCATTGTTCTGAATTCTCGTCGCAAGATCCCGTTTTATCTGGCAAAGTTCTCTTTGAAAAACTGCGCCCACATTCACTAGTAGTGCAATGTCATCTGTATTTAGTGTATATTTATTTGTTTAAAATAGTGATTTAAACTTTTAAGAGTGGTTTTCAATCATAATTTATGATATACGAGGTGACTTTTAAGGTCTATAAAGTAAATATGTAGATAAGTTTTGTTTCGATTTACATAAATCGAACTTGTATATAAGTATAAGTCAAACCAAACAAGTTATAAATCTCCATAAAGCTTACTCAGATATGAGAAATTAAAACCGAAAACTGTGATCAAATATCCCAGAAGAAAAAGAAGTAAACAGAAGATGCAACAAATCCTGCCTATTACTGTTACAGACCAAAATTAGTTTCCGAGAAACCGTTAAGTTAAAACAATCTTTTGGTGTTTCCCCAACCTTTTTTCCCCCCACTTAGTCACTTAATTTAGTATAAAATTATACGTGTATATTTTAGTTCCTTTTTTATATCTTGAAGGCAAATAAAACAAGAGGGAAAAAAACGAATAAAGTTGAAAGATGAAAACCAGAAAATCTTTTATTTTTTTTAGGCACATGTATCTTCTTATTAAAAGCAATCATATTCAAGACATATTAGACATAAAATATATATACCTCTTTCAACAGAAATTCAAAATTTAATTTATTTTATTATAAGTGTATGTCTTTACAGTAACAAGTAAACCCAAATAAGTAAGGGCCTTGATCACGTGAGAATAAAATCAAACTTTAAATCCAAAAGAAAAACTGGGCTTTCTGAAAAAACTAAGACCCTACGAGCCCTATGAAAACCGCGCGGAGAAAATGACGTTATCACGCTGAGAATAATGGAACATCATCGAGTAATCGGGGATTAATATTCAGACTTCCCATTCCACCGTGCCTTTGCCTTCTCCGGTGAGTATTTCCTGCTCCTGTACTCTCTTGTTCACGTCACTCTGGTTCTGTGCTTCTTGTCCCTCTGACTACTTCATCCTATTTCTTCTCACAATTTGAGCTGTGATTTTGGATTCGAGACTTTATTATTCACAAATGAAAATTGTGACTTCCATTTCGTAATGCTCTTCTCCTGGTTGATTATACATCGTATGCTAGGTTTAGATTTTCAGTCTGAGAATTCAAGCGTATAGCTGAGACCACTTGCTACAGTAGTAGTTAGTGTTTGAATCCATAAAAAAAAGTGTGAATTCAGAAGCTCTTCTTCATTTACACTTATTTCATAAATTGTAAAAGTTATTCCATAAAGAATAATCCAAACACACACTTATTCCAATCACCATCATACCTCAGTTTTGAGAAATTGTCATTCAATGGAGGGGCATCTGATGGCTAATTCTCGAGGGCGTGATTTCCTGTTCTATGACTTGTGTGGGACCATGCTGACGGTCCCTTCTTCTAAGTAATTGTGCAAGACTATGCGCGATATTGATGGTAAAGCCTTCAAACCTCAACTTCTGATTCATTTGTATGCTTTATTTGTTAGAGAATTTTAATGTTTTTGGTATTACTGAAGTGCTAGCAGGGTGATCTGAGCGTCTTAAATCTCCATGTTTCCTTTCAATTACTATAACCATGCTCTATTTCCCCACGTTTTCAATCTATCACAAGTGTTTTTCTCTAGTTAAATAGCTAAATTTCAACTGTTATCAACTTGGCTATCCGTTTGTGTTTTAAACCACGATCTACAAAATTCAATTGAAAATGCTTATATGCTTTGCAATCGACATTTTCTCAATTTTTTTTTTTAAAAAAGAATATTATGTTGTCTAACAAATGCTTTTGTATTGTGAACTTTGTCATCATCCTTCAGGGCAGGAGGACTTCTTATCCTATATATATTTTCACATTATTACTAGTGACTTATTGATCATTCAATTTTCCTAGTGATTTAGCCCTTATAACTTCATATGCTTATATTGAGTTTTGGTAAAATCTCGTTCTTGGCCCTTTGATGCTTTCACAAGATGCTTGCCATGCTCTTGTATGGTTTCTGAGTCTGAGTCTAATACTCTAATGTACAATAAGTTTTATCCTATTAAATGAAGGCAACAAAATAGTAAAAAGTACTAGTGCAATAGTAAAAGCTTTTGAAAGTAACAGCCAGGCTCCTTTTTTTAATTATTTTTTGGACAAAACTTAGGTCCAGTTCTGTGCATCATTTCATCCAGTTAGCAAATGAGCTGCTGCCACATGGATTTTTTTTAAATAGTTCAGCACTTAACCCCAAATGATTCCGTCAAACCACCGTTAGGTCCATTAAATTTCTTCTTCTCCATTGCTCGAAATTCGAACTAGGTTTCATTCTCTCTCTTCCTCAAATGCTTTTACAAATTACAACATGGACTCTTGTAAATTGCCGATCCGGATGCTTCTCTCCTCGCCTCTCTAAGATTTTCTCCACCATCCCCAAGATCCTCAGCATTCCGACTCCGTTGTTCAAAGCCATCACTACGAGGTCGTCATGGATCATGAAACTGCCATACCAGGCGGCGTTTTCGAAACTGTCGATGGAGGCCCAGATGCAGGAGCAAGTTATGAACTTGCAGTTCAATGCAGCAACCAGATGTGGAGGTGTTGTAAAAGGACAATCAGAAGCTTACAACGTTGATACCGCAGCCAAGAATTTCTCAAGAATGTCCAATCTGAAAAGGTAGCAAGTGTGAGAATAATGGAGGGGGAGAAGGGGCAGTGCTGTTCGAAATTTTTTCCTTACTGTGGGTAATGCCACCGGTGAAAGCAGTTGAGGAGAGAAGGGGACTCTTCCAGTCTTCCTGTCTTCCATAAACGTTGACAAGGGAAGAAGAAATTTAGCTTGTTTGCCTGAGCTTATTTACATCGGGCTTATTATATAAACCCGATTTATGTAAATCGAGATAAATCTCCTCCACATATTTGCCTCGTAGACCGTAAAAGCAACTTCGTATTCCGTAAATCACGATTTATAAGCACTTATGGAGCTTCCATAAGCTAATCCAAACGAGCTAATTTAATTGCCTGACGGTGGTTTTACAAAATTATTTGGGGTTAAGTGCTGAACTGTAAAAAAGATCCATGTGGTAGCAGCTCATTTGCTAACTGGATGTAATGGACGCAAAAAACTGGACCTAAGTTTTGTCCTTATTTTTTTAAATAATACTAAATGAAGATGCAGTTGGTCGCTGTTTAAGTTATTCCTTGTTTCATCTTTAAAAAATCAGAGTCACGGAGAAAAATTGCAGCACAAACTTGTGAAATCTGCCTGCCAGTGTAAAAGAAGTTTGCATATTTGGAATTTTTAGCCATAGCATATCATTTTGAGCTTTTTAAGTGTAATCAAAACTTAATTCACTTGATCTTTACCATACACCAACTAATTGTCCTTGTTTTCAGATATCAGCGGAAAAGCATGTTATACGATTTCTGCTGAGGTGTGCTTTGCTGATTTAAATAAGCTGCACAACATATTTTTTGTTCATTTTATTCGAATATACGTTTTCTTGTGACCAGCATATGATAAAACGAATGAAATCATAATTCCACAACGTCAGCTTAGGTTGGGGAATTGACATATCACTATAACGAACTTTGTGATATTTCATACTTTCATGTGCCCTTGTGATGGCAGGATATCAGAAAGAAGCTTGCAATTGTTATAATGGAAGAGCAGAGGGTGCAATTATCAAAGGTAATTGACCCAGCAAACCTGATTAAAGGCCATGCATGAGCTTTCTGCTTTCCAGGTATTGTTTGTTAGAATTTATAAGGCAAATACGCTTATATGATTTATATGAAGGTCAAGTTTAGTAGTTTGTGCCTTATAATTTACAGATGCAATCAGTAGATGAAGGGCAAACCACCTTCTACAACTGCACTTGTTGTGGCCACAAGTTTCAGTAGAATTAAACTACTCTTGTCATGTTTGAATGGATTGAATTACCCCAATCCTTATATTTGTAAAATCATATGTGGACATATATAATTCACAAACCACATGGCAGTGTTAACGACTCCATTCAGTTACAATTACTACAAATACAGTCTGCGAAATCAAGGGAGAAACTGTGTACGAAAACAACAGAGATAACTAAGCCGCAGGAACACCTAACAAAACTAAATCACCCTTATAGATGAACATGACACTTTCCAAGTGATTCACTCTCACCTTAGCAGCTCAAGTTTTCCAGCAGCAGCGAATGGAACGCTATGCACCCTTTCTTGAGAGTTCTGGGTGTCATCGTCCTGGGTGGGCATCAACGAATGATGGATTCAGATACTTAAACTCTGAGAAATCTTCAAAGATGCATTTAATATCACCAGAATGCTTGAGCAAAACTAACCAAATTCGAAATATTATGTCAATGTCGTTAAAAGCTACCAACAGTAAGTTCTATTCTACGATTGAGGAGGCTTCGAGAGTAAGGTATAATGAATAATGATTGGAGGTGCTTGGATCAAGAAATCACTTCTATCGAATTTGAAACAATACTCGTATTTCACATTAAAAATTGATTGTTAGAAATACCCTTCATCAAAGATCTCGATCCTCTCATCCTGATCCCAATCAGCAATCAGGTACAATTGGATAAAAGAAACCAAGATCCTAGCAATGCGCGAATCCTCCTACAATTTCCCCTTTCTCTTGTTCAAGATTTCAAAGAGGTAAAGATGAATATCAAAGAAAAAACAGGCCTTCACAGAATAAACATATCAACACAAAAGAAAACACCCAGTTATAATATTTGTTACAGCATGTTCTCAGGAAAATTACCAAAAAGCGGGGGAAGTTCAAAATTCAAAAACTCAAATCGCCTCAACATCAATTACAGGATGGGACGTAGATATGGACGAATCTACCAATAGCCTAATCTTGTTGGCGAAATACAAAAGCAAGAAAACCCATCTCAGATACACGAGAAAAAACAAGCATATATATGACGGGGTTACCAAGGTTTAAGGGTATAGCGGGTTCAAACAGGGAGGTTGGCGACGTCGTTTTTATCAGCAGAAGAGGAAGCGGCAACGGGGGTGTTACTGAGATTGACGGAAGCGGAATTGGACATTACGGAGACGTAGTCGTCTTCGTTATCGTCGTCAAGGTCGTCGGAGGTGGAGACGTTGACGCAAGACCAACGATCAAGGGAGGCGAAGAAGGCAGATGCGACACTTGATCCGAACCAACTAGCCATGCCGTTCAAGGTCTCAGAGGACCAGCACCATGTACCCTGGTTCTCCATCGCTCGATAATCAGGTGTGATCTTTGTGTCCTCTGATTCCCGCCGAGAAATTCCGTCTTCTTCGCCCAGAGAGAAGGCAGAGAGATTTCGAGACGATCGCAGAGGACGGTCAATACGGATTGGGAAAATCAACCTCTCTCCCGCACCCAAACCCAACCCCTAAATTTACATGATTTTTTTTTAGAATATTAACGTCCAGATAATCTTTTTTTTCCTCCAAAAAAGTATTTTTATATTTTTATTTAGGCTAAATTATACAAAATACCCTAAACTTTAGGTCAGTTGCATATAACCTCTATAATATTTCAAAGTTTAAATTTAATCCATCACTTTTTATTTTTTAACTATTAATACCTTTCTGTTAAATGACTGTAATGTTTTTAATAGAAAATAATACTTCAGATTATGAGATAACATGTGTTATCTAACATGGCATCATGTGTAAATTACTAATTTCATAAAACCCACTAAATTTTGAACAGTTGCAGAGAACACTTGAAACTTTGATCAATTATAAATAATCCCTGATATTTCAAAATTTAGATTTAAATTTCTTAAAATTTTGATTTATAATATTAAACCATATGTCCGTTATTTTTTTTATTTTAATAAATATATTAAAATTTTTACTATCATTTGTCAATTAAAATAGTTCTTTTGTATAGTAAAAATTAGAAGAATAATATTTAGAAAAAATATAAAATAAACATTAAATCTCTACTTAAAAAAATATATGCATTATTAATAAAAAATTAAGGAAAAATGGCTCCTAGGTCCCAAGTGATCAAAATAATAGCAACAAAGTCCCAAAGTAAATTGTCATGTTTGTTATGAATTTCCTTAGTGAAAAAACCATCATGCCCCCAAGGAAAGAAACAACAAAAAAAACGCACAAAAGAAGAGGAGTAAGAGTAGCATATTTTCCCTAAACGTAGAGAATCAATGATCGATCTGTTTGCTACTTGTCCTCATTTTGTTATTTCATTTCAAGGTCTCTCCTTACCCTCTTTCTCCCTCCCCAATCGAATGTTTTGCAGGAAAACTCAGCGAAAGAGGATTTGGAGGGAGTCACTCACAAAGTGTTTTTTGATATAGAGATCGACGGGAAGCTTGCGGATATATTTGAACTTGTTAGATCCCTGAAATTTCCATTAGTACGATTCAAAATCTGAGCTAGTCATTCCACATTATTTAACAGGTTTTTTACATGCTTCTTTTGGTTAATTGTTGTGGGAATTGAGGAATCGAATCACATAGTAAGTGTTAGAAGGAAGTTTATGTATTATTGAATCTAAGACATCATACATGGTTGCTGTGAGTTCAAATTAGTTTAGATGATGGCTTGTTTCATCTAGCATCGCTCTATTATTGGTGAGAACACGCTAAAATAATAATAAAAAATTATTGTTAATACGTGCAGTTGTAGTTATAAATATAGCTGTTGTAATTGTTAGTACGATGCTCTGTTTCTAAGAAATGTAACTGTGAACATAAATCAGCTTGTAAACATAACTCATGTAATTGTGAAAATATGCATTAGGAATTGTGAAAACAGGCATCAATTATTGAAAAGATGCATTAGAAATTTGTAACTCATATAATTTGTTGCTAGATAAGTTGTGAATGATGGCTCATACATTGTTCTTAAAAGCAACATTCCCTAACCTGAAGGCCATATTAGAGGCTTAGAGTAAGCTTTTAGTTTTCCTGGTCATTTTCATTTTGATTCATTATTGACAGATATATACATGGTTTGCTTAAGACTTAAGATGAACTTGTGCGTCTTTTATCCTCCCCCCTTTTAAATTAAGTGTTATTGGTTAAAGTAAAATTTGATAAACGTGTAAAGAATTAACATTCTAGCATAAACTGTGGATGATTACAGATTGTTTTCATTGTTATATACAGTATTTTTTTTATATGTCTTCTACACATCAATGCTAGTTTATGGATGCATACAAAGCTCATGATATAATGAAGAGTGCATTGATGAAGAAGTTTCTGAAATATCACTTTCCTCTCAACATGGTCCTCTAATTGTAAAGCCTCATAAGTTGGTCTCCCAAAAAAATTTTCCCAATCAAAATGATCCTTTACTTAGGCAAACTTGTTTTGTAGGCATGAACTGTGTGCCTTAGTTCTTTGGCTGCTTGCTGAGCATTTTTTTGTGTGGCTTGTATTAGGCATATAACTAGTTTACTTTCTTGTAATTGAGTTCTATGTGATGATTTATTACTTCCTGCATTGTTTAACACACTCATGTACCCAGCGCATTCACATAGAAAAATTACATGGTTTGGCATTTGGTATAACTATATTAATAAAAATGACCCATGATTTTGCTTATCTTTTCTTTCCCTTGCTATTAGAATGGTGCCTCCCTCTCCTCTAACATGTTTATTTTCTTGGGCTGAGGGTAATAGTTTGATGTGGTACCCCCAAAAACAGGTTCAGTAGGATCATTTGGAAAGAAGACTATGTGAGAGGAGCTAGTTAAGAAAAAGAATATTGGAGTGGTCAAAATTAGTCCATGGACATTGGCACAGTCAAAATTTCCTCATGGGTTGTGACACATGAGAGGAACAAATATGCAAATAAGGTTCTATCCATTGTAGCTGGCAACCAACAAGGCAAGAGGAAGAAAGAGACATATGACTTGTTATGTTATTTTATACTGAAGCCTTCTTGTTATGTAAATATGTATTTTGCCAGCTCTATGTTATTTTGAAGAAAATGCTTATTATGACAACTATTTGTGACAAGTTTGACAAATGTACTTTCAGTTCTGCAACCATGTGTCCTTTTTGTTTATATGGTTTTAAACAATATATTTACAACTTGTTCACTAGGTTTTAACAACTTCATTAGCTATATTTAAAATCTGATCAGTCTTTGAGGGTTACTGGTTAAGCTAACATGAACCAAGTCAAAAAATGTGATTTGGTGTATTTACAACTTATTCAGTAGGTTTTAACAACTTTATTAGTCATTTTTATAACCTAATGAGTCTTTGTAGGCTACTGGCTAAGCTAAGATGAACCAAGTCAGAAAATGTGATTTTGCGTATTTACAACTTATTCAGTAGGTTTTAACAATTTTATTAATCATATTTACAACCTAATCAGTCTTCGTGGGCTACTTGCTAAGCTAAGATAAAACCAAGTCAAAAAATGTGATTTGATGTATTCACAACTTGTTTAGTAGGTTTTAACAACTTTGTTAGTCATATATACAACCTGATCAGTCTTCATGAGCTACTGGCTAAGCTAAGATGATCCAAGTTAAAAAATGTGATTTGATGTATTTATAACTTGTTCACTAGATTTTAACAACTTCATTAGCTACAATCTGATCAGTCTTTAAGGGTTACTGGTTAAGCTGACATGAACCAAGTCAAAAAATGTGATTTGATGTATTTACAACTTATTCATTAGGTTTTAAGAACTTTATTAGTTATATTTACAACTTGATAAGTCTTCGTGGGCTACTGGCTAAGCTGAGATTAACCAAGTCAGAAAATGTGATTTTTCATATTTACAACTTGTTTAATAGGTTTTAACAATTTCATTAGTTATATTTACAACCTGATCAGTCTTCGTGGGTTACTTGCTAAGCTAAGATGAAACCAAGTCAGAAAATGTGATTTGGTGTATTTACAACTTGTTCAGTAGGTTTAATAATTTCGTTAGTTATATTTACAATCTGATCAGTCTTCATGGGCTATTGGCTAAGCTAAGATGATTCAAGTCAAAAAATGTGATTTGGTGTATTTATAACTTGTTCACTAGGTTTTAACAACTGCATTAGCTATATTTAAAATCTGATCAGTCTTTGAGGGTTACTGGTTAAGCTAACATTAACCAAGTCAAAAAATGTGATTTGGTGTATTTACAACTTATTCAGTAGGTTTTAACAACTTTATTAGTCATTTTTACAACCTAATGAGTCTTTGTAGGCTACTGGCTAAGCTGAGATGAACCAAGTCAGAAAATGTGATTTTGCGTATTTACAACTTATTCAGTAGGTTTTAACAATTTTATTAATCATATTTACAACCTAATCAGTCTTCGTGGGCTACTTGCTAAGCTAAGATGAAACCAAGTTAGAAAATGTGATTTAATGTATTCACAACTTGTTCAGTAGGTTTTAACAACTTTGTTAGTCATATTTACAATCTGATCAATCTTCATGGGCTACTAGCTAAGCTAAGATGATCCAAGTCAAAAAATGTGCTTTGATGTATTTATAACTTGTTCACTAGGTTTTAACAACTTCATTAGCCATAGTTACAATAACTTGATCAGTCTTCGTAGGCTACTGGCTAAACTGATATGAACCAAGTCAGAAAATATGATTTGGTGTATTTACAACTTGTTCAGTAGGTTTTAACAATTTCATTAGCCATATTCACAAGTTGATCAGTCTTCCTGAATAAGGATTAGAAGCAGAGTAGCTTACCAGCAGCAACTCTAGCACCCGCGTTGTAGATGACATCTTGGTGCTTTGATTACCACTATGAGATTTACCATTACTACTTATTTTAAAGAAAACAATCTAATGCAAAATTTTTCTAATCAATGAACCGAAGTAAATCCCTTGATACTGTCTCAGACTGAAATCGAATTCTTATGGAATATCTTAAAAATGGCTACTTTTATACCAATCCCACAATTACTGAGTTGTCGAATACCCCAGAAGATGGGCTATTGAATTTGATGTGAACTTCTCCGAAGGGTTTGTTGAAGCGGTGAATTTGTCTAAGAGCGATGTAGGCGTGAACAAAACGACTTAGAATGGGAAAAAGCCTAAGAAATTTCTGGGAATTTGAATGAATGTTTGTGTTCTTCTTGTCTCTATTCTTATAAGAATTTGTGTTTATTCTTCTGGTTTTCCTTCATTTTCTCTTTATTTGTGTTTTCCTTCATTTCTTTTTCTGTGCGTTTCTTCCATTTATTTTTCTATGTGTTTTCTCTTTCCTTTCCATGGGGGCATGATGGTCTTTTCACTAAGGGAATTCATAACAGAAAAGTCCCTTGTCATGACAATTTACTTTGGGACTTTGTTGCTATTATTTTGGTTCCTTGGGACCTAAGAGCCATTTTCCCAAAAATTAATGAAGACAAGAGATATCCTCTAAAAAAAAATAATATTTAAACTATTAATGCTTAATAATTTCAAGAATATATTTAATATAAATTATGACAATTTTATACTATCAATGCTCAATTAACCTAAGAAAATAAGTAAATGTTATACAAATGATGACTTTTTTATTTTAAATATTATTTTTCTAATTTTTTCCATACAATAAAACTATTTTAATTGACAAATAAGAGTGAAAAAACTTAATAAATTTATTAAAGTGATTAAAGTAACAACATGAGGTTTATTTATTATAAATCAAATCTTGAAAGGATTGGAATTTAAATTTTGAAATGTCAAGGGGTTATTTGTAACTTATCAACGTTTCGGGGGGTTATCTATAACTGTTTAAAGTTTGAGGGTTTTATGAAATTAGTAATTTACACAGGATGCCACGTAAAATGACACGTATTATCTCATAATTTAATGTGACAATTTCTATTAAAAAGATAATAGTAACTTAATGGCAGGGGGTTGAATTTAAACTTTGAAATGTTAGGAGTTATATGCAACTGATTCAAAATTTAGGGGATTATATATAATTTAACTTTTTATTTAAATAAGAAACAAAAATTCTCTGTCTACGCATTAATTAAAAACTTGTATGCCCACGTTCAACGAAATTATCATTAAATACATAGCACACCATTCAATTATTAAAATAGGGTATTTTAAATAAATAAATTTATTTTCATCCAATTATAAATTAATTTCTAGCGGGACATTGGATAAGAAATACCAAGGATTGAACTCAATATCTTGGATTGGACAGGAAATTAATAATAATAATTTATTTCGTCCTTAAAGAAATCGAATGAGTAAGGCCATTGCTTTTGCCCAAAGGTCTCCCCTTCTTTACTTTTTAATATAATTGTTGGTGTTAATCACATGTTAAAATTTCCTTTTTTATCTATTTAAAATAGAGAAATTATATTTATCATAATGTTATATTTAACTACTTATATTATATTATCCACATGTTATTTTATATTTAATTAACTTTGTGATGAATATAATTTATAACATTGTGATGAATATAATTATTCACATGTGTATATGTAATTAACTTTTTTGTGAAATTTATATTTAATTATTAATTATGAGGAGGAAAAATTAAAATTTTTAAATTTAAATTTAAATATAGTGTTTAAGGATTAATTATCGGGAGGAAATTTTAAAATTTTTGTAATTGTTTATTCTTAAATGACAAAATGTGTTAGTTCCTCAATTTTCTTTCAACTAGTTTAATCTTAAATTAAAAAATTATGTTAATAACATGTTTTACATAGATAAATGATATATCAGTTTAATCTATTATATTCTTAAATGAGGAGATGTAATTTTTATTCTTAAATGAGGAAATAAGCTAGTTCCTTGATTTTCTCTTAGCTACTTTAAATTTAAATTTGAAAATTAAATTAAATTAAAATTCAAAAATAGCCTTTACAGATTAACTAATAAAAAAAGTGGAAGATTTTTAGTAGGCAATACTAGAACGTGGGTATTGGTATTATGATAGTTATAATCTGAAAGAATTTTTAAAATTTTTAGAGAGAGTTGCAGGGATGAGGTTGCGCACTGTTGTATCTGCTTTTAACTCTACTTTTAAGAAGATAACGTGGGTATTGGTATTATGATGATTATTATCTAGAAGAAGTTTTAAAATTTTTAGAGAAAATTGCAGAGATGAGGTAGCGCACTATGATGTCTGCTTTTAACTCTATTTTTTAAAAGATAATAATAGATAATAGATAATATGCTTGTTTGATTGGGCTTATACTTATACATAAACCCGATTTATATAAATCGAGATAAAATTTTTTTATATATTTATTTTATAAATCATAAACGCTACCTCATATTCTATAAATCATAATTAAAAAATACTTATAAAGACTATCCACCCATACCATAGGATTGTTGGTGTTAATAATCAATCGTTTCTGACCCAGAAAGAAAAGGTTAATGATCGCTAATTGTCAATTGTTTTTCATTTTTTGGAAAAAAGTCGATAGTAGCCGTGACTTGATAAACTCGTAGCTTCTCTGAGGTGAGCTTGCCGTAATTGGCACGTTCTCCTGCGGAACACTGCATAACGTCTCAGGCGCCAATTCTCCCGTATCGGCGTTCTTTTCCGGCGCATAATTCTTTCGACACCGCTCATATCTCTCCCGCTTGAAAATCACCCTCTCAATCTACGCCAATTTCGTCAATTCCTAGGGTTTATCCGCTCTATCTCTCTCTTCATAGATAGGGTTTTTGATTGTGCATTTGACCTATCGAATCCCAATTGTATAAGCTCTTCTAGGGTTTCGCTCACACTTTTTCCGTACGTCCATCGATATGGGTGAGTGGCAATCACTTGTCCAATCCATTGTTCTTGGTCTCATTTTCTCTTACCTCCTTGCCAAGCTCATATCCATCCTCGTATCATTCAAGGACGATAATCTGACTATAACTCGCCGCAGTATTAGTAGCACCGACCATGTAAGTATTCGAAGCAAGGTAGACCCCGATGCCAACCCGTTTGTGAGCAGGCCTGATGCCGATGAAGGCGAGCATCACGAGAATGAATCGATCTTGGCGGAGCAGGGCAGCGTGAGAAATGACAGTGTGGACGGTGATGACGACGATGACGACGATTGGGAGGGAGTGGAAAGTACAGAATTGGACGAGGCCTTCAGTGCCGCAACGGCTTTTGTGGCTGCCGCCGCCGCCGATCGGCTCTCTCAGAAGGTGTCCAGTGATATGCAGCTCCAGCTATATGGGCTGTACAAAATTGCAACCGAAGGACCTTGTAGCACGCCACAGCCTTCGGCACTGAAAATGACGGCCCGAGCCAAATGGTAGTACAATTATCCTTGCCTTTTTTTGGTATCCACTGATTATTTGCTCCAAGTGTTTCGTTGCCGAATGTTCGGAAAAAAAGTGCTCTAGGGGTTTACTTTGCGTGTTGGGGGTACGAGCATCCTTTATAACGGAATCTTTTGAGCTGTTAGATGTGCTTAAAACTCTTTTATTTTATATCGTAGCATTGGCAGTTATGGGCATATAGGGCTGCCTTAAGTGTCTAATTCATATCCGCACTGAAATTTGTAATCTTGATGGTTCGATCGTTCCCATAAAAGAATATAAACATATAGTTTTTGAATTTTATCTTCTGCCTCCTTTCCTTTGTTTCGTTTTTTTCCTTCTTCCAGAGCTTTGCTGCAGTAATCTACTGGTTGATTTAGGAGGCTTATGATCATATGATGTCAGGAATACATTCTAATATGCCATTGACCATTATCTACTGTCATCCTTCGTTGCTGATTCTTTTCTTTTCTTTTTTGCCTGGGCTTATTTCTCCCCTCATTGATTGATTTTTCCTATGTTTAGGCAAGCATGGCAGAAACTGGGTGCCATGCCTCCTGAAGATGCAATGCAGAAGTATATTGATATTGTGACAGAGCTTTATCCAACCTGGTTAGATGGCTCGGCTTTGGTGAGATAATAAGCTGTTTTTTGCACTCTACATCTTCTGTTCTTTCTTCAACTTGGAGAAATTCATATACCAAATGAAAGTAGTACATTTACTTGCTTACTTCTTTTCCTTTTTCGCTGTACCTATCTTTTAACCTGTCTGTAGCAGAGGAGCAAAAGTGGAGATGATGTTGGCCCAAATTCAGGGTCTTCAGAATCTAAGGGACCAATGGGGCCTGTATTCAGCACTTTTGTGTATGAAGAGGAAGCTGGCAGTGATTTGTAAGGTTCCTAAGACTTCAAGTTGTATGAGTTTTAATGCATGTATCTAGATGGCATGCATCAATACTTTATTACATTTATGTGCATGGTGTTTACTGTCATTTACCTCAAAGTCCCGCAACCTTGCCACTGATTCTATATCTATACATGCCTGGTGCAACTCAGCTCACTGTTCTTCACTTCTTTGCATCATCTTGTACCAGTTATTTCTGTTGATGTAGGGAATTGACCTTGTAATTTTTTTATACACACTCAGCTTTGGAAGGATAATTAATTTTGATGGGTATTGTCTATAACTTTATATAGCCATGAACTTGTGATTGTGTTGACAGGACCATTTTCTTAGGGCTTTGAAATGATCATGTATGCCTCTTAACACCCCCCCTCCAAACACACAATCTCTCTCTCTCTCTCTCTCTCACACACACACACACAGTCTCATTCACACACATTTGAATTTGTGACAATGGACATATGACAATCTTGAGCCTTTCAATTAATTTCTCCAGAAAAAAATTAGTTTTGGTTATCTTTAGTTATCTGCAGAAGATATGTACTTGTAGGTGGGTTATTGCATAATTAAAGTCCTCTCTTCTCTTGAATTTTCTGCCTTATGTGCCGGGATACACTTACATCCTCGAGTTGAATGTCTTGATAGAATGGTGAAAAGTATTACTTTGTGGATTTATAGGGTTGGAATTGGTCATGTTAGATTGACTTTAAGAATGAATTAATTCAGCCTCTGATTTATGTTCATCCTGCATTTTTATTAGTTTATCTCCTGAATGAGTACTTCATTGCTAGCTTGCCTTCTCTTCATAGAAGTTCCGATGCAACTCATTGGTTTGGAAAGAATAAAACATTGACTGATCTATCTTGTTTCGTATCTTTTCAGAAAAATTGATGAAATTCACGGGTATGCCAGAGAAGGAGACTCCACTAATCTGCTCAAGTGTATTGAAAATGGTGTTTCAGTGAATCTGAAGGGTGGGCTATTTGTGGTCATTGCTTTACTATATTTATATAATATATAATAATCTCAAGTGTGCAATTAGTTGTTAGTCATACTCTTGTTGGTTGTTAAATGGATTATGCCTCTCATAAGCAGCTTGTGCTTAACATTTAAAAGTTCATCCACTAGTTAAGTGAGAAAGTGTCAACCTGAATATTAGCAGTATTGCTCATCAAGTCTAGCCTGAGCATTATCTATGCTTGATTCCTTCAGGATTGACTAACAGCTAATGGGGCATGAATGGAATGAATTTTGAGGGACTTGCTGGTGCGTTTAGCAATATCTCATCTCAGCTGCATTTAGTAGCCAAAGTCAGGAATCTTCTTTGCTGCAGTTGAATATTTAATCTTCATTTCCCCTTGGTCTATTTTCCTCCTATGTTCTTGGGACAGCGTGAGACCAAGACTTCACTGCTGTGTTTTGAGTCAGGGTGATAAGAATGCATTGTAAGGGAAATAGAAAGCTAACAATTCATACTCCATGTATCAGTTATTGACTTCTTAATTTTCTTAATTCAATATATTTATATGAAAGCGAGTCATCCCTACCAACTTGAGAGCTCTTTAGTTATTTTACTAGAAGATGGCACGAGATTGCTTATTACGTTATAATGGGATCATACTAATTCAAGATGCTTTTTCTAAAACATGAGAATGAAGTTATTTATAGTTGTTGTTCCTGTTTACGATACCTCCTATCAACTTCCACAAGTTTACTTGTTTTTCTTTCTCAATATGTGCATCTGAAATGTATGCAGACAGCGAGGGTCGGACACCATTGCATTGGGCTGTGGATCGCGGTCACCTTGAGGTCACAGAACTGCTAGTTAGTAGGAATGCTGATGTAAATGCCAAGGTATTTTAATATTGCAGCATGTGTTCCAGCTCAAGGAATATAAGTATAAAAAGTTATAGCAAGTTGTACTATTCATAAATAAACAATACGCACTGGAAAATTTGTCTAGTCTATCCAAATGGTGCTATCTGTATGCTTTATGGCATCATCATTAGGTTTATGTAAAGAAATTGAGGTAGAGCACAGAGTTCATGAGTCATTGCCCCACAAACTGCAGAAGTTGCATGGTCCAAGCTATCATAGGCTCTTGAAGTTTCTTTTGTGCATATTGAAATTATTGACAATCATATGTTTATTATGTAGTATTTGTTGATTCCGTGTTTTTGTTTTGGAAGGATGATGATGGGCAAACTCCATTGCATTATGCTGTTGTGTGCGAGAGAGAGGCCATAGCTGAGTATTTAGTGAAGCATAATGCGGACCCAGATTTGAAAGATAATGATGGCAGTTCGTCACGTGACCTCTGCAAGCCAAACTGGCGTTGCATGCAACCTGTGGGGAATTAAATTACTAGGTCTTTTCCTGATCCTGCACTTGGCAAATTCCTTCGGATGTATATGTCTATGTAACCCTTATTTTTGTCCGTCCAAGTCCTGGCATCTTCACGTTTTTCACTATAGGCTATGCCCATACTTCCCTAGGATACGGTTTTATAGTCAATTCGATTTTAATTTATTCTTGCCCCCGCCAAGTCCCCAACCCCCTCTTTTTCCGGTTAGATTTGATGGAAAAATCTGCACGAAATTGGACGCGTATTTTCGTGCATTGCGTGAAATCTGAAAGAAAGAATTGCATTATTTATGACTTGTGAATAATATATTTATTATGGATTTTGTTACTTAGATTGGTGAGATATTGATTGTTGTGGAAGAACTCAAAAATGGAAAAAAAGAAGTCAGTCATGAGACCTTTATTTATCACCCTTGCCTCCGCTTTTTCCTACTCAATCCCTTCTTTTGAAGCTTGCTTATTTCAGTCGAACGAGTATAGAAAGTAGCAGAAATTTACCAATGGAAATCAATGAGCTTACATCCTTCGAAAAGACGAGGACGTGGTGACAATGTTATTTCCCTTCTTGTTTCACAATGCTAGCAGATACAGATGTTTTTCCAATATTCGTTTTCACTTCGATTTGCGAGAGTCAATACTTTGATTTCTTTCGCCCAGGGAGTGAGCCATGCGCAAGCTTATGAAAATGTATTTCTAATTCATTTTCTTTATTTTATGATGGTTTGGTGGATTCTCCCAAAGATTATGCAACAAATGATACAAAAGCTTGATATTAAAAATTATATTGTTAATGTACTTTTTAAATCAAATTAAAACACGTGAATTTCAAATTTAAAAATATTCATAACAGGAATTTATTGTAGGGTGAATCAGGAAAAAAATACACGTATCCCTGTTTAATTGGAAAAAATGATCTTAAGCATATAAGCTTAGATTTCTAAATTTTTCAACACGCGAGCCATGTGTAAAAGTAAAGTTGTCAGAATATATTGCGAATTGATCTTCTTCATTTAGTCTCATACACAGCTTGTCATAAAAATGCAGTGAAATCTAATGCTCCTCTTTTTTTTTTTTAAAAAAAAAAAAAAGCCAACAGTCGTGTATTGATGCTTGTCTTTCCGTAATATGTATGGTTAATGCAATGTGGACTAACAGAGTCAGAGGATAGCCCATATGAAGTAGCCCTGTTCTTTTTCTTGCCTTGAAGCTAAGCACAAATTGAAGTTAGTTCAAAGAAAGAAAGGGACAAGGTAGGTTTGCCAAGTTATAGTCTCTATGATTCTTCAACAAGAATGCGACTAAATTACAGAGAAGAAAAGGCATCAAACGAATAATGTTCAGAGAATGTGCTGCTAATTAAGACTTCTGTGATATGACTGCCACCAATCTACATCTCATAAAAGCAGTGGTTTGGATGTGCAGCAGATTCTTTTTTCTTCTTTTGAGCTTTTGACTGCAATATCATGATGTTAGGATGAGCAAATGTACAAAATGAAATCACAGCACAGAGCATCCAAAATGAACAGCATCTCCACTTTGACCACCTATATATAGTGTTCTGATGCATTCATCCATGAATATGAATTCAACTACTAAGTTCTGGTCATATTTACTTTCTTCAATCTCCAAACTGTATCGCTCTCTCTTTTTGTTGGGTGGATGGAATTGCACAACGTATATATGCAGAACTATACTAAATAGTAAATAGTCGCACAATTTCCTGTTTACTCCATGTAACAACTGTACATATGCCATAAACAGCAAATCATATTCATTCCCATATGAGGGAGATTTATCATATCTGGTTTGAATTTTCAGCTAACTGCTCTTATTAGCTTCATCCAATATTTCCTTGGAGAACTTGAAGAAAAAGAAACAGTCAGGGAAGTGAACCCCCTCAAACACAAAACTTGTTAACCAAGTGCAGTGAGAAACAAGCAAAATACACAACTTCATATGATACAAATAAATGAGCATGTTCTTTTTTTCCCCCCTTCAAGATCAAGTGCAGTATACCTGGGGCATCTTAGTTTTTAGCTAGCTGTGAGTGTTAAGGCCCCAAACTACAAATTCAAGTACAGCTCCCTAGAACTTAAAACCGGTGTCAGAAAGTGTGTTATGTGAGTTTAGTTGGTTCACTAAAACCATCATTACTACAAACATATGGTTTTACACAGGATAATTAAGCTGATATTATTTGTGACAATGGATGATTTAATTCACTAATGATGTTCCTACCCTTTATTTTGTTAGTGCTCCCACTAAAGAGATTCCACATTCAATTCTCCTCTTTTAGCTCTCCCTTCGGCTTCTTCTGTAGTCCACTCACTATCACCATGTCTGTCTCCACCCTTTGACTAAGAAAGTGACCAAAGATGGAATGTGAGGATCTAAGCACCATTACATTAAAGACGTGTTTGGTACCACGGAAAACTTAGAAAGGTCAATAAGATTTTGCAGTCGGCCAACTCCACTGGACGAATACCCCACAACTCTTAAATTATAATTCTCCAGTGCTAAGGCCCTCCTTTAGACTGAAATGTGGGCGTGTAGAAATAAATGAAAAAACTAAGAAGGTAGATAAGCACATGGGATGAATTATATATATGCCTAGCTGATTAGTTTACTGATAAGGGAAATATAATAAATTTAGATTGTGTTGAAGGAAAAAGTTGTCAAGTTAAAAGTGGCTGATTTTTGAGCCATGAAAGGAAAATGTTAGTAATGTCCACCGCATGCAGCCAATCGCCCTGTTTTTACTTTTTTGATGCAACATACAAAATAGTGCAGTTGACTTTAGGATTTGTGGATTTAAAGCCTACAAGTTAATGGTTTTCAACGTCACTCTGTTGATATTGGGTGGGGCCACCATGACAATAGCTCTCAATCTCATCGACACATTTCATGCCCTTGAGTAAGCATAAAAGGGCCTGCACCTCCCCAGCTAAGTCCACGTATGTGTCCGTGTGTGTGATTAATTTCCAAGTTATTAACAAGAGGAGCCAAACCATACCGGCCATGGCTCCCAAGGCCAAGACTTTTCTTATAGTTCTTGTCCTTGTCTTCATTTTCATTTCTCCATCTTCAGGTGAGCATCTTCTTTATATCAGTAATTAAATAAATCTTTTTGCAGACATTGCTGTGGCAGAAGTATCACGGATAACCTTTTATTTCTTATAGGCTGGGTTGAAGGTTTTAGGGAAAGCCAGTATCGTCGTCGCAACTTACTTTATGAGGTACTACCTCCCTCCTGTTCTTAATATAAGACTTATTTGAAGAGTTGATATTAGTCCTAAATATAAGACATACTTTTTCATATTTGTCCATTTTTTATTAATTTGTTCCTATTGATGCTCCCTCAACAATAATTAAAGAGTAGAGAAAATGAAGGAATTAAGGAAGATAATTAGGATGCTTTAGAAAATATATGTCATATTAACTAACTTAATTGATTTTCTTAATATAATCAAATTAGTTAAGTATGTCATATGCCTATTAAGAACAGCAGGGAGTATAATATATCCCTACTAATCTATTTTTAAACTGGTGTCAAATTTGCTAGAGGTAAATATTAAAGGAGGAACATTATATCTGAGCAATAGATATAGCTCTATTAACCTACAAGTACCTTTTGTTTTGAATGAAGGATGGTATGAAGATGAAGTCGAGGAAGCTGTTAAGCCATGGATTTGAGCTGGATTATGATGATGCAGGACCCAACCCAAGGCACACAAGAAAGCCTGGCAAGGGAACTTGATGGCCTTAAGCCCTTGACTCTGTCTCTTCTATATGTTTTGTTGGGGAATGAGGAGACATATATGATTATTGATGAGTTAATTTACCCATACCGCTACTCGTGCGTGTGTGTGCGTGTGTGTGTGAGACGAGGCAATAAAGCAAGATATTTTTAGTCTGTACACCATATGCTGCTTATGTATGGACCTCTAAGCATTGTAAGAATAATGCTTTGCATTTTGTTTATGTATTGGGAATAAAAAAATAAGCTAGATGTGGGCTTTTATACATTACACAAGTTTCATAAACGAGTTCCATTATTTATGGTATATGGATGAAGCAATTTTTATGAATTTTATATCAATAAGTGAGATTAAAAATGGTTATGTGTAAAGAAAGACTCGGCGAAGACTGGTTTCTAAGCGTGTTGCAGGGTGTTGTCGGATTTAATAATTTTAAATGTTGAGAACAAAGTCATTAAGGAGAGTGCAAAATAAGTACAAAGTCCGATTTCTTCCCTTTTGAACCCCTTATTGCTCCTAGCACCCCCATTTTTTATGATGTGGACCACTTTTCTAAATAAAAGAAAAGGTTTTATTAGAAAAAAATCGGAAGACTCCTGTTTTGTCTGAGAGGGGCATTCTCAAGCGTGAGAGTGGAGTTTCTCCAGTTTTTCAATACAATCACATGTTTCATAAAAACCAGCATGGTAAAACGATTTTTCTTGCCGGTTTCAGAAATTTACAGAAAGCTCAATCTTAATTCATGCATGCTCAGAAGTAAACATCAAACTTATATATATTCAGATTTTGACTCTCTAATCGAATTATCTAAGTGCAACTATATCATCGAAATATACCATGTTGTTCTAAAAGTTCTTGTGTCGTTAAATCTCTTTGGAGAAATCTGGCTTCAACCAAAAACTGACAATTATGGACCATTCTTGATGGCTACATGCATAAACAATAACTGAATCTGAGCATCAGAGTATAAAATGACTTAAACCAAGTAGATTTCAAGAAGTGAGAATGTACAATTAGATTAAACAGGCAAGAAGTCTAAAAATCTACGTGTCTGTTTATATACATGACTAGTAATCTTGTTCAGTTCATAAGACCTGGGATGAAAACCAAATTCCAAGTGACACTATCCCAACGGTGGCTAAAGCTTGGACCACCTCATAAACAACGTTTTGCCGCTGAAGTGGCAAGTTCTGCCAGTCTGTCCGCCTGTTTCAAATACAGCAATACTTAGTCAAATAAATTAAACCTGTGATTCCCTTTTCTTCTCCTCTCTTTAATTCAGCAATGTATAATGAAAAAACTTTTTCACTACTACGTAAATATATCCTCAAATAAAAATAATCAAGGTCACGTGTAGGTGAGAAAATCCATACCCTAAATCAGCAATTATGATGCTAATGTTATCCTGTGTGCGTCGATCCTGCAAAATATACAGTTATTGTCAAAACTAAAACTGGCAAATTTTCAACGCAAAATTTCAGAATAAGAACAGCCATGAAATTTTGTAACACTTACCAGAGCTGCTTGTGCAAGAGCTTCACAAGCTAGCTGAAAAAAGGAAGGTGAGAGTTATTTATGCACCTTCAGTGACTTCATAAACATGCATAAGTGCAATGGTTTGTATCCTCGAGTTAGGTGAATGACATATTACCTGAATATTACCATGCTCTCGAAGTTGATTCCTCACAAAAGAAACTGCTTCTGAGCTGAAATGTTAGGAAGAAGGTGAAGCTGATTTCTCTTCTCTTGAGAAACATTATAAGAAAATGACCATTTATGTAATTTAGACCTGCTCATGTAGTCCCATAAACCATCAGATGCCAATACTATAAACTCCGCATCCGAGCCAAGTTGTACTTGATAAATATCAGGGCATGCAATGACCAAGTCTCTGTTGAGCTGTACACTGGAAGCAATCTGTGTTAATTAATTTAACTGAACCAACTAAGGAATGATAGATAAGACATGCATGAGATTACCAACCGAGAAGCAAATTTTTCAGACCACCTTCCTTCCTCAACCCCTTTTCTCAGCATTCTTCCACATGCAAGGGGCAGATAACCATTAGGAAACACATTAAGCAATAGACCATAAATAAGAAAAGTTAGCGCCTTTATAACAGAACAAATAATACAGTGTTGAAGGACCATACTCATTCTTCTTTGTTTTGAATCTTATATCCCCAAATGCACGAGATACGGCAATGTCTCCACAAATTCTACCATTGACAATCTATAGACAAACACCATTAATAAAATTATAGTTATATTTATAGTTTATAGTTATACGGTAAGCCTGGAGGTAACACCTTAATAACAACAGAAATCCACAACTGTCCTATTTCCTGTCGCACAACAGGCTGCAATATTTCCTTTGTGGCAAATAAATTATATTACATAGTGCGGTTTCCTTGGCCACCAATTTAAACAATGAAATAAGACAAGGTTACATGCCCTTCCAAACTTCAATTCTGTTAACATTCTAAGTTGTCAAAATTTCTAAATCAAATTCTTAGCTTCAATCTATATAATACTGAAATATTCGCCAAAACATGTGGGGCTCATAAAAAAGGAACAAGGAAAACACACCCATCCACCTGCTTCTCTTATTCTTTTAATTTCTTGAAGACTGGCTTTACTGTTCCCATAGGGTCGGTGGGGATTAGTCAACCCTTCTGCTCTACCAGACCTGCTTAGAACCTGCATCAACAAGTGAAATTGGATGAACATCCAAAACACTTTCAGTTCCCAAGAGACTCTAAACTTCTTGGAAACTAACTGGAAAGTAATTTTTCCCCCATTAAGAGCTCAATTCAGATTAGGCAAGCAAGCACCACATTCGCAAGGATGTATAAAACGTACCACAGATGAGTCACCTAGATGTGAAATGAGAAGCATATCATCTCCGACGAATATTGCAGTTGCTGTAGCGCCAGATTCATCTTCATCTCCATTCATTTCAAGCCTTTAAAAGTGAAACACTGTCTAAACCTTCAATGCAATAATACCAAATCTACAATCATATAGAGATTGCTCAAAGCTTAAACATCTTGGTAGATTTTTGTTATGGCTTACCGTTTTAACAAACTTTTGTCGGCATTAACAAATGCCTCCTGTAATGCTGCATTAATGGCTTGGAAATCTTTTCTATCAAATAATAACCCACCTTGTAAAGCTGCAAGACAGTCCTTGTACAGTTCATCCCTGTAGTAACGAACACAAACCGACAATTCAGAGCATACCTATGAATTGCGTAACCCATAAGTAGTTGGTTTTAGTATATAATTCATCTATTGGAGTAAGAAACAAAAGGTGATCACATGTTCCTACAGCAAAGTAAATGCTGACTTTATAGGTAACAAGATTTATAAACAAGGTTTTGATGGGAAGAATTCCACGGCAGTAAAATACTACAGAAAGCAAGACTGATCGTTGTCCCCACTGAAGATTCAATCACGTAATGCTTAGAAACATAATAAGACTTGGATATTATTTACACTCTAATGCTCAAAAACTAGGTGACGTCACATGCCACTCACATGAATGAATTCCCATCATCCATATCTTATCCATTTTATTGGCATGAATTATGCGTATTTAATGAGCTAAGATAAAGCGAAATTAGTTTAACAGAAAACTGATGGAAGTTTGATGACAGATTTCAAATGAAAATTATGTAAAACCGAGTGAAACTTTGTGGACCGATAGAGTAAAACATTTTGTAAACTTCTACATTATTTCCAATAATTGTCCAAAATAATCAAGCTTGGCATCCAGCATCAATTTACAGTTGTCCACGTCAAGTAAATGATATATACAACAGGCATACAAACAAGCAGGAGGACTTGGAAATTGGTATAAGAGTACAAAATTTAAACTGGAATTAATGATATATGATTCCCCTATTTTGTTAGTTGGGGTGGGGGGTTACAAAACCTGAGGAACTCGACGGAAGAGAATCCTCCATGGCCATCAAACACAGCTGCGAAAGAGAAGACATGGAGGCCATCAGGACGAACAATAATGCCATCTTCCATTTCTTCGCGAAGACCCTGCAAAGCAATGGATCCCCATCGGATGCCTGCCACGTCAGACAAAGACGACGGAGTATCGATGGCTATGGCGGAGCAGCAGCGGCGTCTGCAAGTATTGGCGAAGGTGTTTCTGCGGATGCCATTGTTGGAGGTGGAACGGCCATGGAGTTTGGTTACGAGTAATCTTTGGATGTGCGGGCTTGACAGTGCCATTAGAGCAGAGAAGCGAAGGGAAGAGGGAAGCTGAGATGGGGGCTCTGGAGGATAAGCAAGAGCTATTGAAGGCCTCAGACTATTTTAGTGGCTCCGATTCTCTCAGAATCTGATGAGATGGGATTCTATTTCTAAGCAAGCCTTTAGTGATAAGCCTGCTGCTAAATCCACGTAGTACTACTTCTTGGCCCGACCGCTGTAGTACGTATTGCGTAGGCTTAGCTGATGGCATTTTATAATAGATTCGTTTTAATTAAAACCATTTACATGCAAGAAGGAACGAACGATAAACTAAATGAATAAAAATTAAGAAAAAAGATACATAAATAAATACTACGTGAATTGTCAAAAACTTATAAAGGTCTATTAACACTTATAAATGAAAAAGAGGGGTTGAGGCGGAATATAAATTTTTTATGTTTGTACCAAATGATTAAAATACCCCTCAAATTAAAACTCCATCCTCTCTCCCTCTCTCTTTCTCCTTGGCACTCTCTTCCTCTTCACTGATCTTGCCCCTCTCTCCCTCTTCTTGTCATCTCCTTCCCCGACTTTAGATCTCAAATTCTCTAATGTTGTCGGCAACGCCCAACTTGGTCTCAATCTCTTGAGGCTATCCATGACTCGAATGTTAGATCATCTTGCTGTTGACGACTTTAAAGACAAAGATGATGAGGAGGCCGTCAGTGATTATACGGCGAGTTAGAAGGATTCATACTCCTTTGCTGATCTGTTTTGTAGCAGTGATGACGATGGAAATGGTTTTTTTGAGGGTGATAAATAAATGTAATGATGCTTTCATTTTTGAAATTGGATTGCAGATGCAACATTACTAGGTCGAAGAAGTTGATGTCATAAACATTTCTAGTGTTTTGTCAATGTCATCACTGTATTTGTTATTACCATTAATAAACTTATCAATATCATTAACAAAATTAGTCAACGTATTTACTCATTTTGTCGATACCTAACAATTTTGTCAAAACCATTACAATTTTTTGTCAAAATCATTAATATTTTAGTCAATTTCATTATTCAATTAGTCATGGCTCAAAACTTTTGACCAATCATTTCACACATTTTGTTAGTGCTTGTTGATTTTGTCAAAACCATTACGAATTTTGTCAAAATCATTAATGTTTTAGCCAATCTCATTACTCAAATGGTCATAGCCCAAAACTCTTAGCCAGTTCTTTTACACATATTGTTAGTACTTATTGATTTTGTCAAAACCATTACTAATTTTGTCAAAACATTATTGTTTTAATCAATTTCATTATCTAATTGATCACAACTCACAACTATTGGCCAATCATTTCATACATTTTGTCTGTACTTATTGGTTTTGTCAAAACTATTAATATTTTTGTAAAAAAATTACTGTTTTAATCAATCTCATTACTCAATTGATCTTTAAATGAGGCTTAAGGGCATTTTGGTCTTTAAACCAAAACATCAAAAACCCAGATTGCCACTCAATCTCTTCTTTATCCTTTGTAAGTTTTAATGAGTTTTTATGAGTTTTGGAAGTTGAAGTAGTATTTAAATATTTTTTTCTCCTAAAAATTATATGGTATATGAATAGTAGGAAAATTTTAAAAAAAATACCTTCAAAATTTAAAATTCTCAAATCTATTAGTCATACTAAAATGAGTTATAAATTACTGATAAAGTGTAGCTGATATCTAAATTATTATAAAAAACAAAACTGACATGAGATTTTAATGTTTTGAAAGTATTTTTCTATAATTTTTCCTAAACAATACCTCCTCGTTTCAAGTCTTTTATTAGATTGAGTTTTATATTGTTTTATTTCAAAACCATTATTATTTTAAAGTTATAGTGCTTGGCTTATTGTCAAGGTACAAAAATTCCTTAGATAGGTGACGTGGTACTCTAAAAATATGTAAAGTATTTCTTATTGTTTAGTTCAATTATACGTTTATAACCTTATTTGGTTACACAACAATTATGTCTCTTTCTCTTCGTAAGCTACTGTAATAAAAAAATAATCTAGCCTATGTGGAGTAATATTTTATAGAAATTAATATTTTTAAGCTACGTCTCTTTGTGAACCCATAAATAAAAATAATGTTTGAAACAAGAGGTAGAAATATAAACTCATAATTTTAATTTCACGTGATATATTGATTAAATAATATTTATAATAAATCAGAGTTCAAGTTATACTAACAAGTTCTTAATCATTTAGACAAAGCCAGAGATAGGGGCTAGAAAGGATCGTATGCTGCTGGGTAAGCCTTAAAGAGGTGTATGGTGTAAAAATAAGTACGGACAAAGGAATGGTGAGTAACGAATGTATTGGGTCAGAGGGAGGACCCACCCAAGCTGATGTGGCGAAATGTGAGACTTGGCCCTCACAAGCACATTCCATGTCTGGGGAGTTTTGTCCTTTCCCGTAACCCAAAAGACCCGCCTATCCATGCTTTGACAGTGAGAGAGAGGTTACTGACCCAATAACATAAAATGGTAAAACTGAAAAATGTTCGTGGGCTGGGTTTCACTTTCACCCCAACTACCTGAACACAAAAGACAAACCTGACTTGTTGGGGCGGGTCGAGCTGGTCTTGGTAAGAGACCAGTCAAAATATTCAAAATTATTCAAAAATACAAAACATATGCCATGTTTGGGATAGTTTTTTATAAGTTTATAAGTGATTTTTATATAAATTAATATAAAACTCCTATCACATATTTATCTCATATACCATGAATCACGATTGAAAAATTACTTTTGAAGGTCTCAATTGCTATTCCAAACAACATAATAATCTTGTGATAAGATTTTATTAGAGAACAAGACTCCTCTGGTTCTTTAATATATGACATATTTGGAAAGTTAGTGTTAGTTCTAAATATGAAATATAGTTTTTATATTTATTAATTTTTTCTTAATTTATTTATATTGATTCTCCTCGACAATAATCAAGGAGGAGAGTGAATTATGAAATTAAGGAAGATGATTATGGTGTTTTAGAAAATACATGTCATGTTAATAACTCAAATAACCTGTTTAATCTAATCAAATTTAGTAAATATGACTTATATTAAAAATAAAAATAAAAATATTAAGTTTCAACTTGCACAATATGTCAAGCATCACCCCGCCCATGTATGACTTGGCAAGACCGGTAGGAAGCAAACTCTATTTATTCATTTAGACATACACTCTATATTTAAGGTATGTTTGAGTTAATATTTAAAAGCATGTTTACTGTTAATTTAAACCGGCACTTATTCATTTTAAATACACATGGCACGATTAAAAACATGCAGAATAAAACAACTTGAGCCATAGCAGTTAGTTTTATTGTTTTTTTTCAAGACCAGAACCAAAGCAGTTAGTAACAAACCCTTACATTCTAGAGGTCTGAGCATTATAGACGGGGGTGTCGGACTAATTACCTATCATAATTAATTTGACGAGGTAACTAATAATGAAATCTCTAATATTTTCTATATGGATAATAAGAGGAAAGATGGTTTAAGTGTCATTGTAAATGGCGTGGGGAAAACGCAGTGTTATTGCAAACGGGGAAGAGTCACCCCGACGAAGTGGTCCGATATTTTTAACCGGAATGCCACCTTAATAAAATTTATAGGAAATAATTTTGTCATAAATAATACTAGACCGGATTTTATTATAAAATATATTTAGAGAGTTAATTTTGATCTTAAATATAAGATATATTTTTTAATATTTTCTTAATTTACCCCATAGTGATGCTCCCTCAACAATAATTAGGGATGAGAGATAATTAAAAAATATAGTTAAGGTATTTTAGACAATACATGCTAAACTAACTAATTCAACTAATTTATTCAATATAATTAAATTAACTAAATATAAATATATCTTATATTAAGAATACGATGAAGGATTATCCAACTCAAGATCTAAGCATATATGCATGAGGGATGAGGCTTGCCATAGTTTTCCTTTTTTTTTAGTTTTTATTTATTTTGTCAACTCTATGTAATTAAAATATCCATAAAATAAAGTCAAGCAATATTAACTACTCATAACACAAATACATAAATGATTACAAATAAAAGCTGAAAAAAAAAAGAAAAAGAAAAAGAAAAACTTGTAATAGAAACTTAAGGAAATTTAAGGTAACCTCATGTTTTTAATATAAGACATATTTATCTAATTGGATTTGATTAAGGAAGTAAGTTGAATCAGTTAATATGACATGCATTTTCTAAAATGTCTTAATCATCTTCCTCAATCCTCTCATTCCCTCTTCTCATTGATTATTGTTGATGGAGCATCAATAGGTGTAAATTAAGAAAATATTGCCAAATATAAAAATTTTATTTTATATTTAAAATTAAGATCAATTTTATAAAAATGTATCGTATTTGGGATAAAGGGAATAATTAATAAATTTATTTGTCTACATGATTTGCAGAGCATTTACTTTAAAGCGCGGCTTCTGTTGCTACATAAAAGCCCCCATTGCATGCATTTGTGCACAAACAATTTGCTAATGATGATACCTAAACTCACAAACCAACTTAAATACTGTGTTAAATTCCCATTTTACGATCAATCACTTTTTTTTTCAAAAAATCATCGTCAATTTACTAACATGTCAATACAATTTTTTTTTTACAAACCTACATTATTTATAATCCATATTTAATATTAGGACAATATTAATATCTGATTTATCTTTTTCAAAGTTAAAGGAAAATGAGATAAATACTCTTAAAGATTTGTTTTCAAAGAAAAAAGAGTCACCCCACCCCACCGCACCGGCACCGGCACCGCCCCACGACATACCCATGCCATGTTGGTCTATGAAGATATCAGGAACTTGCGTAAATCACCACAAAATCAAATCGATCCACATTATCCAAATTTTTGAGCAGTAAAGAAACAAAGGAGGGGGAGATTTATCATCAAATCCCTCAAAGTTTCTTCCCCACCTCTATTTCACATGCCCACTGAGCTACTTACCAAAGAAATTAAGCCCCTTAAGACGGCAAGCAAGCAGAAAAATAATGAAAAGCTCTTGGAACAAAATTCAGGCACATCCGTGAGTTAAAGAAATTTATTTTGTATTCATATCTAGCATCTTAGTTGAAACTATGAAATTATTTTGGCACAAACATAAGGAAGCAGAAAACCAAAGACCAAATTCAAAAACAAACAAAGCAGTTTCGCAAATAGGATCCCATCCCAGGCCTTGTTAGTTTCACAGTGCTCGATGGGTGCCATGTGTCCTGCGAAAACCAGAAGGAACGGCGACAGGAAACCTAGCTCGTAGATCCGATCGCTCGTCACAGTTCGTGTTGAAATAGCACGGTTACTCCCCCACAAAAGTGGCGAAGAGCTGCTTTTTCTGGTTTGCTTGTCAACCACAACTAGATCAGAATCCAGATAAATCACCCGGCTCATGCAACCCTCACAGATGCGACGAAGAAGTTCGTGTTTGATTGGATCTCCACCGGAGCTTTCTCCAATCCCCGCCTTCCCTTAAACTTCACCTGTCGTCACCCTTCTACCTCCGGATAACTCTCTCCTTCAAACCTTGTTTTGGGGCCAGATATATGAAGGATGATTTGGGGACATAAGTTGCAGAAAAAGTTAGATTTGCAGAGGACACAAGATGCCGTCATTGAGGGCCGTCGTCGCTGGAAAACCTGTCATCGCTGCTAGAGGAGATGAGGACGGAGAAGAGGAGGGAGGGAGGGAGAGATGGAAGGAGAGAGAAAAAGAAGGGTTTGATAAGTGAAATATTTTTTTTTGTTATTTTCATTTAATTTTAAAAAAATAAATCAAATCCGCACATCTCTCCAATATTATCTTGTTTGAATTGAGTTTATGTATAAGTCCAATTCACATAAATTGAAATAAACCTCTTTTATATATTTATTTCGTAAAGTTACCTCGTAGACTGTAAAAACTACCTCATATTCCGTAAATCACGATTCAAAAGTAATTATGGAGGTTATCCAAACATACTAATGAGAGGTATTGAAAGCACTTTTTTACCGTTTAGTATTTGTAAAGCACTATTATAGTGCGTTTGGTTGAGTTTGTGGGAGGTTAATAAATGTTTATTTGAAATAATTATTGGAGTTTTTAAAAGTATTTTTTAATTATAATTTATGATATAAATATGTGAGAGGAGTGTTATCTCGATTTATATATATAAATAATTATAAAATTTTAATAAGCCCATCCAAACAAACTATTTAATGCTTGTTTAGAATAGGAGTCTTTACAAATATTTTTTCTGTTATAATTTATAGTATATAAAATAATAATATAAAAAGATTATTATTTCAACCCACATGTATAAATATTTTTTAAATTTTTAGAACCTATTCGAAACACATTATAAACGTACAGTGGTTAACCCGAGTGGAAACGCTGTCGCATCTTGACTGCTCTTTAGCTTAGATATACTTATGAGGCTATTTGAATTAATTTATGGAAACTTCATAAATATTTATAAATTGTGATTCACGGAATATGAAGTAACTTTTATGATATACGAGGTAATTTTTACAGTCTACAAGTTATTTTTACTATCTATAAAATAAATATATAAAAAAAATTTATCTTAATTTATATAAATCAGATTTATTATATAAACCCAATTTATAAAAACAACGTCCAACAAGTTCATTTTGTTGTGCGAAGTACAGAAGTAGCCAAAGAGTCTCGAGCTGATCTTTCTTCTTACGGCTTTAAGTTTCAGGGGCTCAATCTATTGGGGTTTCTGTCTGTCTTTCTAGGGTTCCAGCTCTTCAAGATTTCGCTACGACCTGGTGGACCATCGGAAATGCCCTAATGATAAACTGAGACCGCACATAGTAATCAATCTCCCTGGAAGCCCTAGTTTTAGAGGAACAAAGATAAGGATAATCAAAACCTCTGGACCTAAAATTTCCCCGGCAATAATGCCTGGATGTTCCCGACTGCATACAGGAACGGCTTGAATTTCCTTGCCCCTTAGACTTTAGTTGTGAAGTTTGAACTTTGAACTTCGAAGTTTGAGATGGAGAGGTCTAGATCTAAGAGGAACTACTACTATGACCAAGAGTATGACTCAGAGACCTTGGCTAGGACCAGACCTCGGTATAATCACCACTACGCAAGTAGTACCCACCGTCATCGCGGTGGCGGCAGTGGTGCTCGACCTAAGGCGCAAGACTCATCTTTAACGGTGACCACAAGTTACCGCATTTTGTGCCACGATATCAAGGCTGGTGGAGTAATTGGCAAGTCAGGTAGCATTATAAAGTCTATTAGACAACACACCGGCGCGTGGATCAACGTGCACGAGCTGATCCCTGGCGATGAGGAACGAATCATAGAGATTTCTGACACGCGCCGGCGAGACCCAGAAGGCCGAATGCCATCGTTCTCGCCGGCGCAGGAGGCCTTGTTGTTGATTCATGAGAGAATTCTTGAGAGCGATGCTGCGTTTGGGATTGGCGAAGAGGAGGAGGATTATGGGGGCAGGGGAGGCGGGAGCAGCAGCCGAGTCGCCACTAGACTGGTGGTGTCCAGAATGCATGTGGGGTGCTTGTTGGGCAAAGGAGGGAAGATTATTGAACAAATGAGAATTGAAACCAAGACACAGATTAGGATACTTCCTAGAGATCACAATCTACCTCGTTGTGTTTCCATGTCCGAAGAAATTGTTCAGGTGCAAGAGAGTTGGAGCTTTACAACTGATACTTTTAAATCGCATGCATGCTGAATGCCGAACTTTGAGTTTCAGTATTTTGTTTTTGAAAAATGCATCCTTCTGTGCTGAAATCGCAGTATCGACTCCGCTTTGATTTGGCCACTCATGGCTGTTCTTTTGCTTTTGGAGGGTTAGCCAAGACTGTAGAACCGAAGAGATAACGGGTTACTCCTCAGATAGGATGGCCTTTTTACATTCACATTCCCAATCTGTTTTCTTCGTTTTTTGGTCCCTAAAAAATAACGGCTTTTCATAAATTAACGAGAAAAGGAAGGAGCTATTAATCGTTGGCTGATTTTAGCGACGTTATGAATGGCATTTGAAGCTACTTTTTCTTTCGGCTGAAGTGCTGGAAAGGTGGAACAATATTCAGCTTCAAAACCATGTGGCATCCTTTCTCCAGTTCCTAAGTCGACTGACTGATAAAAATATACCATTCTTTCTTCAAAACTATGTACTATCCGTCCTGGATAATAGGCTGCATTTCAAAGGTTTATTGCATTAGCAACTACTTTTGAATTTGTGTTGGATCTTGTGCTTCTATCATAATTTGGTTAACTTGAATAGATAAAAAAAGGTGCTCACTGCTGTTGACGATATCAGTATCATATTGAGGTATCCTGCATCTAGACACTTGTCCTTGGTTACTTGCTGTATTTCAAGTTAAAATGATATTATTCCAGAAGTCCCATCCGTATAGGCTTGTTGATAAAATCAACTTTGTTATTCATATCATTCCTTCCTGATGAAATGCTTATATCATGAAAACATTTAAGCAATCCTAGGTTGTTTTTTCTCTTTTCCAAGGGGATCAACCTATAAATGTGTTGATGTATTGTGCTCCCAGTTTTTCATAATTGACTATTTCAGCTGTCTCTGAACTTGTGGGACTGGAAGCATTTGGGGGCACTCTGCTTCTTTTTTGTTCTGATTTTGAGCATTGTACATGTTGTCTGCATGCATAATTTTTTCTAGGCCATTTAAAAAGGACGCTCTGTATGCTAATTGCCTATATTATTTGTTGCATTTATGCATGCTAAATTACTAATTTTGACATAAACATTGCTATTTGAAAGTGATGTGCTTGGTTTTGTTTTACCTGTCTCTATTGAGTGAAATTAAGGAGATGCATCATGACGCCAGGCCATTTTAAAATACGATGTGATTTCCCTTCAATTTACTCATGAAAATACTTTTTAAACAGAACAATATTATTAATGATACCATATTGCCATTCCCTGTGCAGGTTGTAGGTGATGCAAATGCTGTAAAGAATGCTATAGCACTTATATCATCACGCTTGAGGGAAAGCCAACATCGTGACCGCAGTCATTTTCATGGACGAGCACATTCGCCGGAGCGTTTTTTCCCTCCAGATGATGATTATATTCCTCACGGGGCAGCTCGTAGATCCTCTATGGATGGGGCAACTTTTGGATCACGAATATCTACTGCCAATATAAGAAGCAATAGCTATCAGTCATTAGGTTATACAGTGGAACCTGGGGCTCCTCCTGTAGCTGACGATGCACAACCCCTTTATGGTGAAGACCTCATTTTCCGGATTCTTTGTCCACTGGACAAAGTGGACCGTATTATAGGGGAATCAGAAGAATTTGTAGAGTTCCTTCAAACTGAAGTTGGTGTCGATGTTAAGGTAGATGATCAGGTGGTTGGTTCAGATGAGCAGATAATCATAATTTCTTCGGATGAGGTGCTTCCCTTTTCTGCCTCTATAGGTATCCTGTATTAGAAATGAATATTCTTAAGTTCGCTGGTGAAAGGGAGTGGGACAACACACTGCTATATCTGCCCTTATTGGTTTAGTAGTTGTAAATGAAACCTTTGTAGATGCATTTTCAAGATATTCTCCACACAGTTACATCAATTCTGCTGTTATTAGTTTGCTCCAGTAATACATCTCAAGTGTTAGAGGTTCTAACTGTTCTTTTTATTTTGTACAAGGGTCCTGATGATGAGCTGTTCCCGGCTCAGGAAGCTTTGTTGCATATTCAAACACGCATTGTTGATCTTGAGCTAGATGATGACAACATTATAACCACCAGGCTTCTTGTTCCATCTAGTGACATTGATTGTTTAGATGGAAGAGATGTATCACTATTAGAGATAAGTAGACTCACTGACACAAATATTCAAATTCTCCCAAGAGAGCAGTTACCTCCCTGTGTTGCAAAAAATGATGAGCTGGTCCAGGTTTGTCATTTGACCTACTGCCTGCACTGATATCCAATTAGATTCCTTTAGCCATGGTGGTCAAAGAATGAAAATTGATCTTTATTACAATGACAAATCTTATCTCTCTAAGCAATAGATATGGTGCATATGCATGACATAGCGCTCTTGATAGAGTACTGAGTTTGAAGTTTTGTGCATAAATTAAATTAGTCTGATTTTATTTTATTAATATTTATTTTAGTTGCTTTAATTATTATTATTGGCTTATTATTATAATTTTCTTAAATAGTTGAGAAATAAGCGGACCGTTCCACTAGTAGGAGTCAGTTGCTATAATATTGGGTTGTTAGTCATTTGAATTTCGTATTTGAATTTTGAATTAGAGTCTATCTCTCTGTAATATGCTTTTATAAATTGGCATATTGCCTCTTCAATAAAATATGGAATATTTCAAAGAGTAAATTGGTGTAGGAGATTCCCTTTGGCTGTTTTAGAGAGGAGGTAAGATTCTTATCTATTCTTTATCTCAGATTATCTTACAACTTTCTCAACTTATTATCTTATAACTTTCCCATTTTATCAATTAATTTACTCAGTACCTTATCAGCTCTCCTGAAGAAATGATTTATAGCCTCTATTAGAAAATTGTCAATATACCATACCAAACCATTCCATAGACATGGCGCATGTGCATTAGGATTCTAAACCTTTGCTTCCTCAAGCTAAAACAAACGCCTGGCACTCAAATTCTGCTTTCTCGATTCTTAATTACTCATATATTGTCTTCAACAGATTGTAGGTGAGATCAAAGCAGCTCGAGAAGCTATTCTTGAGGTGACATCAAGACTAAAAAATTATTTGTACAGAGATTTCTTTCAAAGGGACGCAGCACCGTCATCTGCTTCAGTACCTAATACGGAGGTATCTTCTTCCAGTAACATAGCTCCAGTTCATGAGGCTTACACTGGCACTGAAACTCCCATAACCTATCAGAATGTGCAACCTGTGGCAGCTGCACTTCCCTTAAAAGTAATTATCTTGATGCATTGGCAAATTTTCTTTTCCTTTTCAATGTCACCTTTCCTGGCTCATCTGATATTTGAATGATTGGGAGATCCACCAGTCGTTCTTTTTCCTTCCCTGAAAATAATTTTTTGGTATATCATACATGGAAACTTCTTTCTCAGCGGTTTTGTTCCTTGGCAGGAAACAAAATGCATGAGGTGTTTTTTTTTTATTATTGAAAAATATATAATTTTTTACAGGAAATGAAATGCTTTTGGTTTCTCGGTGATTTTTGTGTATTCTGAGTGAGTTGGAAGGCTGGGGTTTTATCTTTTCCTATTTTTTCCTATTTCAGTTGTGCAGTGAGTTAGGTTCTCAATAACAAAATGAATTAGCCGTTACCCAAAAAAAAAGAAGAAAGAATTAGCCACTGTATCATCATTAGTGGAAATGAAGTATTTGAATTTTTATGAATCCATAGCTGTTTATGGAGTGAATTTCAGAAAATCCAATTATAGTTTGTCTGACAATTTATTTAAGTGCAGTTCACTCTCATCTGTACCCTGTAATTTAGAGGCTCCACGTCCTATTGAAGAGATGACTGACAGCTTCCCCAAATTGTGAACAATCATTTTTTTCTTAATGTGTTTAACTCCTTTTTTAAAAGGAAACGGGAGGATCTAGCACAGAGACAGGAAAGCAGAAAGAAGGTGATCGCCGTGATGATGTGATAAGTAGCTTGAATAGGTAACTGAGCCCTTCATTTATTTAGGATGCGATGCTGCATGATATAGCATCGAATCACTTCTAGGATCTTGTTCTATATTTAGTGGGATGATTCAGCAACTTGCGGATCTCACATTAGTTCTGTCCTTTTCCATCACCCCTCTATTTTATTTATTTACACGTTTGTTTGCTTCCTTGCTTATTTTATTATTGAAATTTGGTTTTCTGTTTTGTATCTGTGGTTAGGATCCCTGTACCACTTGTCACTAGAAGTACACTTGAAGTGGTCATACCGGAGTACGCAATTCCAAAGCTTACAGCAAAGTCCAAAAGCAAGCTTGCTCAGATAAGTGAGGTGTGTGTGACTGAATCTCAGTTCCTTATTTCAGTAATCGGTAACTACTAAGGGCTGATCCCTTTCTGCGCGGTTTATGCATTGAGTGTCATGCTTACGTTTATACTATTGCCTCACCTCTGACATCAGCAAGGAATTTTTTAAAAGAAACTCTTTACAAACATTTTAGTTCCTCTTACATTAGAAATGAGACCTTGCCACTGAATACCTTGATTGGAGTTGCTCTTTTTTAATTCTTATCCAGTTTCAAAGTGTACCTATGATTATACCCAAAGGAACTTTGTTTCCTTTTTTGGGTTTTAAGAGTAAAAAACAAAATCATCAACGACTTGTACGGCAACTTTTGCTAGCTTGAATATTTATTCTGGAAATCGTATTGTTTTTCTGTGGGAGCAGTTGTCAGGAGCCACTGTAACACTTGTAGAGGATAGGCCGGAGGAGACACAAAAGATTATTCGGATATCTGGTACCCCAGAGCAGGCAGAGAGAGCTCAGAGCTTGCTCCAAGGATTCATTTTAAGCAGTAAGTATGCTTCTTGGTTTTTAAACAGCCGTATATGGAATTTAAATGTACTGAACAACTTCTGCTTCAATGTCTTACAGCACAAGAAGATGGACCCTAATTGATGGGCATAACCGAAGCTGATTGGATGAACAGGACAGAATAGTGCCGTTGATTTAGTGTGTAGGGCATTTTGTTCCCTGCGCTCGATTGGGTTTCAATAGCTGTACAAGATTACATTCTCTCGGAGAAGGACGTCACTGTAAATGTGGTTCTGGAAGAGCTTCTTTACATTGCTGTAGTGTTGATATTTTCGGCATGAATATGCAAGTGCAGAAGAGCATCGGTTGGCGGTTGTACTGCCTCGGTGGTGTTTTGCTTGTTGATAAGGTCAAATCGAGTTTGAGCTACGAATTGCTCGAGAAGCTCTGCAAAATTAAGACAGCACAATGCCCCAACCAAGATGGGGTTTGACGCGGTTAGTGTAAAAGTGTATTCATTTGAAGTTACGTTTGGGCAAAAGTTTTTTCTTGAGTCATAGAACGAGGCAAGGAAAAATAGTAGCACGTCTCCTTTTCCTGCCCTGTTCTTGTTCCTGTTGACTGATGATGATTTTATAAAATTTCGGTTTTTAACTACCATACCATATTTGACATGCTTTTATTTTAGCTTCTCTTGTCGCTTCATTTCCTTGTGTTGTCAAAGGGCTCTGCTATGCTTTAAACGCACAGGTAGAGCTACGAAGATACCTGTAATCCTGTATTGTGATATTGTCACATGTTTTTCCTGAGCCACGTGTAACCACCACCTGGTCTTTTTGCGCCAACATAGCTTGAGCCCGAGTTAATTTATTCCGTTGATTCATATGATTAAAAAAGAAAAAAAAAATCAGAAGCGTGAGTGAGGGAGAAGAAAAGTCAAAATAATAGAAGTATAAAATAAATAAATAAAGTAATATGAATATAATATGTAACGGATGCAGTGGATGATGGGATCTGATCCACAAATACAAATAATGGAAACAGGTGACATGTGAGGAAGAGCCAACATTGACCACTCGATTTGGACAAGGCTGGGGGCTGAATTGTTTGTATATTTTGTTGTTTTCGGTATCCTCCAAACAACTACTCGCTGCCTAGCTGGAGCTTTTACATCCTTATCTCGTGGCCGCCCCCTCAGCTTCAGATCTTGCCTTCTCACTCACATTTTGAGAGTTTGCTTCGAATGACTGTCACTTTCATCGCTTACATATTTATACCCCATCTCTTTTTCACGCTGTACATCATGAGTATTCTAATTTTAATAACATTTTTCGGGATTTTCTGTCTTCTTCCCCCACCCCTATGGAGAAAGCATGACGTGAGTGCCGGAGTGTGTTTGTGTTATTTATTTTTTAAATTTTTTTAATAAAAATCCAAATCATAATTTACTTCTTCTCATCCTACCTGGCCCCAACTTCTTTCAATCCGCCACGTGTTGGCGCTAAAGTTCACCCTCTTCCTATGTGCTTGTTTGTTATCACTTATTTGAATCGGGCTTATTCGAGATAAATCTCCTCTATATATTTATCTCGTAGACCGTGAAAGCACCTCGTAGATCGTAAAAGCTACCTCGTAGACTTCGTATTCCGTGAATTACAATTCATAAGCACTTATGAAATTTTCAACCATTATTCCAAACAAGCTCCAAACGCACGTCATACGCGTTCCGAGATCTCTCTACTCTTCTTCATCTTTACCTGGGTCTTCCAAATACAACACGGAGCGATTAACATGCCAACCAGTTCCTCTCTCGTTGCTCACCTTTCCACTCACCCACCGAGTGAACCATGCCGTATTGTTGCGCCGCAACGCGGCTAGCCGACGACGACAATGTGGTCAAATTATTTTACAGAACATACGGTCACGGTCCCACCAAAGTCCTCCTCATCATAGGTCCGTCTTTTCATTAACTTTTGTTCTTTTTCTTCCCTCATTTGGATTTCGTCACTTTTCTTAGCTCAATTTTTTACTGTCTCGCTCAACTTATGGAGATGCAATTGTTTGATCGTCAGGATTGACCGGGACGCATGAATCCTGGGGACCGCAAATCGTGGGACTGACGGGAACCTTCACGCCAAACAACGATGAAACCGAGGAAGAACAATGCGGATGCAGCTATCAGAGTAGTTATCGTGGCATTCAGGTCTGTGCATTTGATAACCGCGGCGTGGGTCGGAGCTCCGTACCAACTAAAAAGTCCGACTATACGTGAGTTTCAATCTTCATGTTCGAGCAAATTTCCATTTTCATCTCATGCAACTGAAGTTCATATGATTATAATAATTATGTTTTAGAGGTTTGCTTAGTTAAATAATTCCCATTTTGTGTTTCTCTACTCAGGAATCCAGGTATTGGTTCAGTCGATCTCTGTTATTAAATTTAAATGCTCTAGTTATGATTTAATTATTTGGATTTGGTTTTTCACTCTCCAATACAGAGAAAAGGAAAACAAACTTGTATACAAGTCAATCACATGTCTGTATACCTGCAGCTCCTCTTATTATACTAAAAGAAGTGATTTTTTTCAACAAAATAACAAATTAACATATTACTAGCTGATAATTTGTTTGTATTACAGATAATTATTTATAGGGAGAAACCACCGCTACCGGAGTGGTTTTATCAGACATATTTGGGCTTGGTTGTTGTGGAATACTACGTGTGTTCTTGATTTGGTTTTCTATTTTGTTTTCTTCTTCTTTTTTTTTTTTTTTGAGATTTTTTTGGTTTTTCCCATGAAATTTCTGTTGCCGAAGGATGTGAATTTTAACTTAATTCAGTGATTGTTACTGCAGAACCAAGATAATGGCAAAGGATGCAATAGCTTTATTAGATCATTTAGGGTGGAGAAAAGCCCATGTTTTTGGGCATTCGATGGGTGAGAGATCTGTTATCTGTAATTTACTAATTTTCTTATGAAATTTCTAGAGTAGGGCTTTGTTTGGTTGGGGTTTTTTGGAGGGGAGGTTAGGTGGGGGGAAGGTTAGAGGTAGAAAAAAAATGTTTGGTTGAAGGAGGGGAGGGGAGGTTAAAAATTGCCTTTTTTTTTTGGCTCCCCTCACCTCCCCTCCCCGCCCTCCAAAATTGGGGGTTTTTGGAGGGGAGAGAAACATTACTCCCATTTTGACTAAAATACTTCTACATATTTTTAAATATTTTAAGCTTACCCCTCCTGTTTTAAAACATTATGTCCCACTTTGACTAAAATACCCATACTTATTTTTGTAATAAAACCTTCTAAATCATTAACCAAATTTATTATTTTATTGTTTACATAGATTTAACTATATCTAATTTAATTTAAAGCTAACATATTTGCAATGAAAATCCCTAAGTCATGGACCAAATTTATATCTTATCAAAATCTCCTATAAATTCTTTTATTTTAGCATTGATGATACCTTGACTATGTCAAAACATATATCAAATTTACTGAAAATGAGAAGTTATAAAAAACATATTAAAATATTTTATCATAATAAAATTAATGAGATAATATATAAAAGTCAATAAAATATCTTTTAAAATGTATGCAATTTTGTTATCATATATATTTGAGGTAACAAGTTTTTTTAGATTTATAAATTAAAAAATAAAAGAAGAAGGAAAATATATAAATAAAGAAAAAAAGGTATATTTGTCAACTTATAATTAACTCTCTTCACCTACCATTCTAAACTAAATAAGAAATCAAACCTCTCCTCCCCTTTTCTTGAACCAAAGAAACTCATAACCTCCCCTAACCTAACCCACGTTGAACCAAACACACCTTAGGTCTTTGCATTATAAATTTTACATGGTTAAAAACTTAAGGATGACCATGACTCACTCAGATCTCTGTTCTTGGCGCACTTCAAGCTTAGTTGAAGTAATTGAGGTAGATAAATATATTGTTTACCTCAATTTTACTATTTGACAGAATTGGTTGTGATTTGAACTTTCATGAGAGGGGAGGGGGGTAATAACGGTCTGTAACTTGAAAAGTTGGATTAGTTTTGGTTGATATGAGTCTCTCAATATTAAAACAGGAGCTATGGTAGCTTGTAAACTAGCGGCAATGGTGCCTGATAGAGTTCTCTCATTGGCGCTGCTCAATGTGACGGGCGGGGGATTGGAATGCTTTCCAAAGGTATATATATCTTTAAACGCTTCTTTGAAAGTGCTCATTACCTTGATCTTTTATTTTTGAAGAATATTGAAAATGTTTCTGTAATACGATCACAATTATCCTATTGTTCTACAGTTCTACTATATGGGAGACATTATTGTTGTAGTTTTGTTATATTGCAAAGTCACATCGTACTTGAACTTGTAATCGTCAACTCAGTTCAGCATACCCTTTCCTTATCCTGACCCTATTGCTATTAATCAAACTCTATTTAGAGTTTTAGACTGTCTTTGTAAAAAAGGAATTATGCAGCTTTTGTATATTGTTGCTGTAGATCGTTTGTCGGTAAATGGCTTGATAATGGATGTGGTATGAAGCATTTTGTTGATTAACATTCATTCGTATGTGATATTAAGCATCAGACATTCCTATTGATATTAAGTGCTCAAGAAGTAATAAGACAAAAATGAAAGCTCGTTTCCATTTATTCACATCCATACCAGTGCATTCAATAGTTATCATTTGCCGACTCTATGTCAATTGTTCTGTCTTTTTGCAGTTTGACCGACAAACACTCTCCATAGCTTACCGTTTCTTGAAAGCCAAGACTCCTGAGGAAAGAGCTGCCGTTGACTTGGAAACCCACTACACAAAGGTGAAACATTATAGGTTTTGTTGATTATTTCCTAATAACAAGTTTTCTCCCTAGCTGTAGTCACCCGAGCTGTAGTCATATCTTGTTGACTGTGAAGTGAATCTGCATCTGCTGATGTCATTCTGCGTAGTGTCTTGTTCTCCCCACCTTTGTAGACTTGATATAAATTGATATCCATATCACTAGGATGAATCATAAATAAAATTTTTATGTATATACGCAGGAACATCTTGAGGAATATGTTGGAACCAGTAAGAGGAGAACAATCTTATTTCAGGTAAGGTATATTAAATTAGTCCATTTTAAATAATTATCACAAAATTTTACAAGCAGGTGCTAATTCTGCTTTAGGATTTCTACTTTCCTGCTGCGAGCAAGTGTTTGCTACTTCAGTTAAATAGTTACGAACTGCAAACTTAAAATTTTTAATAGAAGACAGAACTTATGGAGCTAGTTGTAGTTAATGCATTATAATTAAATGGTGCAGATTGATATACCATCATGAATTAATATGAAATAAACGCTTGCGCATATACTACAGGAATTGAATTTCCATCTTTAAGCACACTTTGTTTGATGGATTGATATACCATCTTGTTTGTTGTTCATGAAACAAAAATGATATTCATTTACTACAGGAATCTATCTTTTAAACAATTTGTTGTTTGATACGATTCTCTGTGAAGTTTAATTTAATGTAACAATTAAGAGTGGAACATTTTTTTGGAGGTCATGAAGAGTGGAACTTTGATGTCTTGTGATTAGGTTGTCATCATTTAAGGGATTAGTCAGTACTGTTCTTGATTATTATACAGAGTCTTTACCTAGAATTATTTCTTACTCAAATTAACGCTTCTTTCAGCAATATGTGAAAGGTATATCAGCGACTGGGATGCAATCTAATTTTGGTTTTGAGGGCCAAGTCAACGCATGTTTGACACATAAAATTACTCAAAAGTCAAAACAGAGGTTGAATTGATCAAATCTGCCGGATTTCCTATTGCAGTCATTCATGGCAGGTGCATAGTCTTAATATGATTTATAATATTTATTACACACACAAATTAATCCTGCCGTTCATGGACGGGCTCAATGCATCTCTAATGATGCGGAATTCCTTAATATGATTCAGAGTACACACACACACATACAATGCAACTTTGTAGTTTTAACTTCAAATTGACTCGAAGTTTTCTGTACGTCCAGGCATGATATTATAGCTCAGATATATTATGCTAGAAGACTTGCAGAGAGGCTGCAACCAATTGCTAGAATGGTAGGACTTCACGGAGGTCATTTGGTGAGCCATGAGAGGAATGAAGAGGTATCATTTTCTAGTAAATTATGTGCATAGTGAAACTGGCATTTTGGATAGTAACATCTGCGTTAGAATTAATATTGGCATTATTTGATTATACATGCTGTTGGAGATGAAATAGGAAAGTGCAAATTACAGGTGAATCAGGCTCTTCTAGACTTGACCAAGGCATCCGAATTGAAGATCAACGCACACGATTGGAGTAATTTGCCAAAGAAAAACTCCGGTGAGTAATCCTTTTTTCCCCCTCTTTGCTTTGAGAAAAAATGATACCTGGCCACTGCATTTGAGCATGGGTCAATTACTAATTTACTTAATTCTCAACAGCTCCATGCCTTGCTCTTCTTCTTCGTCTTTTTAATGCAATCTAAAATATACACTGATATTTTGCAGGGGCAGAGAAAAAGGTGTTAGTTTCTAAAACTGGCGCTCACGTTGGAAGCAATGCATCACTGATGAGTCGCTTAGCGGAAAAGCTGCAGCTCTGCCTATTTTACCTCTTTGATCTCCTTGTCTTGCCAATTGAAAGGGAAGAAAGCTCCTAGAAGGCTTAAAACCAGTTCGAGTTGGAAGTTCCCCCTCTTGCGTTTATCAATGATCTTTACAAAAAAGGCACGTGATGTATGACAGATAAAATTGGCATATAAGGCGTCGTTTGTTCAATGGGGAAATCCAAGTGTAGCTTAATTTTGGTTTCCTCAGAGTTCTGACTCTAGCCCCACTCTTGCACAAGAGGATGATTCCCCGGCCCTTGATTGTGTACAGACCTACCTATCCTTCTCCTCTAATACACATTAATGGGAAAAAAAAAAAAAGGAAGACTCACCGTCTTCTTTCCCCTTCTTCAATCATATCTATGAACAGATTGCAGCTCAGAACTTCGAATATTATTACTGTGCAAATCAGAAATTCAGAATCTATTTATTATTGTAATATTATTAAATTAGGCCATATATATTTATTATTGTACGAGCATAAATAAATGAATATAAATCCTGCGAAGGAAAGCTATCAACGCTAAGCGCGTGTGTTATTGGCAATAAGTAACCGCAGCTGAAGAGAAGAAAAGGATAAATATGGTGAGTTATCAACGCTAAGCATAAGGCTCTATGTCATCCACCGGTTTCACAAGAAGAAGAGAACCTGCGGGGGACTCGTTACGATTTCTGGAACCAGATCATGGTGATCTTCGCTTCAAGAGCCTGGTTTGCCTGCTGCGAGGAGAGAGAGGCACTAAGAAGCATAGAACATACTTGATATGCCACCGAACGATATATACCTCTTATCAATGAGACCATATCACTCTTCAAACACCAAATATTCCGCTCGAATATACTCTTATGCTTCTTCATTATCTCTTTTTTGATCCATTCTCTCCTTCCTCGCTTCTGGATTCCCTGCCCCTCGTAAGAGGCTGGAAGGCTGTTCAGCTCTCAATTTGCACCGTTCAATTGATCTGGTGCTTCATGTCTTGCCACGTCATTTATTTCTTTTGCTCCCTGCTAATATCTATAGTAAATTACCGTCTTGCGGGAAACAAGGCCTGAAGGTTCCAAGACATAGAATAAGACACCAAATGGGCCTAGCGCGCGGTTTTAGCGTATTGGGCTTTCTCCTTCGACATTGGGCCAAACATGTACATTAGAAAATTTCCCGATGGGTCTGATATACAGATTTGTATTTGATTTCATGATTTGCTTGGTTCAGTTGCCGTCAAATTTCTGCAAATTGGTATTTGATTTTACTATTATATTAATTCATAGGCTGTTTCGATTTGGGATTAAGTTGATCTGGTTTGCTATAGATATTGATACAGACACCTAAACAAACAATCTTCAGCTCTTTCTTCTTCCACTTGCAGCGCAAAAGGAAAGAGAAATGAAGCCAAACTTTATTATGAGCAAGTTTGGATTGCAACGAAAAGCACTTTTTGAATCACTTTTACAAGTTACGAGATAAAACTCACATTAACTAGCACATATAAGAGTATACTATCTATTTTTATTAACAAAATTGATGAAAATCAAAACAACGTTAAGAAATGAGGTGGGAACATTAGTTAAAAATAAGGGGGAAGGAGGACAGAGAAAAAATAACGTATAAAATGATCGATAAAATTCAGTTATCTCCAAATTTATACAGAAGGCACCATTCCTTTTGCATTAGATTATACAACTATCAGTACTCATCCAAGTATGTGTATAGCATCTCATCCTTCTTCGATTTGCGTTTGCTAAGCAGGGCCTTCAGGAAACGTTTACCTTTACTGGGGTTATGTTCTCCGTCTCTGCCACTGCCTCTGTCTCTGTCTCTTTCAGCAGATAATCGCATTGAAGCTGATTTGCGAGGCTCGGAAGGGTACTGATACAAACATAGAAAAGAAAGGCATCAAACTAAGCATATCTACGATTGTGTCATCATCTAACTGAAGTAAATTAAGGTGGGGAAAGGCCTACTACTACTCACCCATCTTTTTTCAATAGAAGGAGTAGGTGTGGTTGGTCTGCTTTTGTTAGGAGTAGCTGGTCTACTAGACTTTGGTGTTGTAGGCCTACTTGAAAGAGATCCACTGCGGAATAGTGGAAATCTGTGAGGTGAAACCGACCTCTTCTCTGCAGTGCACGTAAAGATTGATTCAATTATATGCGAAAATTCACCAAGAAATAAACGAGAAAGGAAGGAGGTAAAATAACAACCACATGCACCATAAAATGTCATATCACCAGACGTGTGTATCACCTGTGTCTCTTCTTGAAAAGATGGAAGTGCTTGAAAAAGATCCAGGCCTCTGAGTCCGTATAGAAGGTGAAGGGGAACGCCCTTTCCTGCTTCTTTTTAAAGGAAAAAACAAATTATATCACGATTGTCATTATGCAGTACAGTAAAAATGGATTTCCATTAACCAACAAAGCCCTAGAACTAATGCATAGAATGTGAGAATAGTGATTACCTCGATGCAGATGTTGGGACTTCTCTGATTGTAGCTCGAACAGCTTCATAATACAAATCAAAATAAGCGTTCATACAAAAAGGTTAATTCCCTAGAGAACTGAAAGAAAGTCATGGAGGAGTATAGATACCACTCTTAAAGTGATGCCAATCTTCATCGTCTAAGGCTTGTTTGCATCCAACATATTTTGATTTTGGGCTGCTAGGACCATGCATGGTCTCCCCAACTGCAGATTGGAATTTAAAGAATGTGATTATCTAACAATACAAGAAACGACTTCTAACATATGGCAAAGTAAAAAGAAGAGGGAAAACATAGAAACTGTCCCCAAAAGAATTTTGAGAAATAATAGAAGAATATGAGGTGTTCTTGCCTGGCAAAATATAACGCTTGTGATATTTTGGAGTACTGATCACTAGTGACTGTTGGACACGCCCCTGATGATCCATATACTCTTGGCATGTCCTCATTCTCTAACATACCACATTAAGAGAAAACAATGTTACCAGCCCACACAAATTTTTCTATGTAATAATAATAAAAACAACAACATCATCATTGTCAATGAGGGGCAGCCTTTGAAGCCACAACTGTGGATGCAAAACCATGCTTTGCACCGGGCAATCTTTCTTTAGCTTTAAACAACAAAACAAGTGCCAGGAAATAACTGAAGCAAGCATTTGACTCAATATTATATGAAAGAAATTGCTAAAGACAAAGATCGTATGGAATGCCTCGCCAATATAGGATGCTCTATGAGGTAAATAAGCATGGTGATTCTTCAACTTCAGTTTTTGGGAGGTAGCTTACCACCCCACTAATCGCCTGTCTATTAGTGTGCATAAGTGGATTAGTCAACAAAGGAAGAGCCGGGGATGAAATGTTTTCCTACTTCAGGCAGAAGATCTAACTGATAAATGATTATAGTAAATGAAACATTAATCTACCAACTACTTTCAAATATTCATTCAATGGATTTTCTTTTTATTGAACTGAATGGGGGGAAAAAAATAAGTAAACCTGTTCAATGCAAGATACCCGTAGCTCTGTTCCAGAAACTTCAACAACCTTCTCATCCAACAAATCATTCACCTTATAGGTTACAGAACCTAAATGGTCCACTGTATTTACAAGAGCTTTGACAGTGTAGTCTTTCAACGTTTCTGCCACTCTGATATCATGAGATACAACCAAAAACTAAGTGTAAGGGCGGATACAAATGGTGCATTAATACTAGCATAGACGCATACAAGCTCTATCTAGTAACTCACATTTGGTTTTGATCATCATTGGTGTATGAAAGTTCAAAATACTCAGCTGCCGAGTATAATTGAGTTCTGAGATTTTTCAAATCCTAGAAACATATACCAAACAACTAAGAGAATCAGCAAAAAGCTCCTTTTTACTAGAGCACTTAGTTAAGTATTATTCATATGTCGTAAATAGCGCATTTTGTTTCAATCTTACATAGGACCCACTCTAGTTTTTCATAAAAAAAAATAGAGTGATAAAGTAAGTGCATGGACCGTGAAGCTAGTAAAGGGTAGCAGATACCTTCAGACTATCATCAAAGAGCAAGCTCTGCTGCATGAAAACCTCATCATAATTGGAAGCCTCGCTAGATAAAGGCTCGGATGACGAAGTTGTGACCTTACCCATGAATGAAAATATCGGAAGCAGATCCACCTTATTCATCAATATTATGAAGAAAGTTTAAATTTTGAGTGCGGAGGGTAAGAAGGTGGAAAAGAAAAGTTGGCATCTACAAATGAAGAAACGCCAAGAAAAGAGAGACATAAAGAAAGAGACAGCCTCCTCTCTAACAACTAATAAGATACCAAAAGCTCAGATTATTAAAATCAGCAGCAGATAGCATCAGAGTGCCCTGCGACGCTTCATAAACTATACCAGAAACGAAAGTATCTAAGCACTGGAGTTTCTTAACGCTGCAACTACAGAAGAAAAAAGTTCATTTTTGTCCGAATCTTCGCCAACACGCACATCATAATAAACTTCGAATAAACTTGCGACAAATAAACCCGACTGCGACTCAAGTCTCGAAAGCATAAAAAACATGTAAAATTTCAACAATATTATAATTAAAGTGATAAGGAGATCAGGCAAATAGTTGCAGCTGTTTCTAGTTACTAAAGAATCAAGAACTCGCCCTCAATTAAGCCAACTTACAATGGTAGACATAATTAGCTCGGGTGCTCAAATAATTTACCTTTTTTTGTAAACCTCTCAAAACCAATGCAAAGCAGCGAAGTTGTTTGACGGGATCAGATAGAAAATGGGGCTTCAAGGGAAAATGCAGAAACTAACCTGGTATTCCTTTTGCTGGGCTTTGGCGTCCTCTTCTTCTACCACTTATGGTCAACTGAGACTAGGCCAGCCGAAATCCCCATCCCATTTGAAAGCGGAGCACGATAAACGTGTACGTTGTGGGAGGAATGGTCAGAATGATTTGGTATTCGATTATGGCTATAGCAAGGGAAGCGATAGGAGGTAAATCTTGATAGTCAATTGTAATAGCAGAGAAGTGAAGGAAGCGAGGCGATAAGGGGAGAGGAAGCGAGAGGCACGAGGAAGAAGAGAATGAAGAGACCAAAGAATCTGCTGCTTTGGGAAGCACAAACTGGTCCCTGTGCCGTAGACTAAGCCCCGGTTCTTATCATTGCAATCTGGGGCACTTTTTTTTTGCCCCTCCTTAAACTTCTTTTTGAGTGCTCTAGAGTTTAGAGTTTAGACTTTAGACCATTGCTTTTTTAGATTTGACAATTTTTTAACTTCAACAGATGAAATGTGGAGTCTGGAAGCATCCGACAATAAGCCTGGGGTTAAGAAAACTTTTTTTAAAAAAAATGGAATAATGGGAAAAAAAAAGAAAAATCAGAAAAAAATTGGGGAAAAAAATTCAAAATCGAGGGTGCTCCACTACTGGCCTAAAATCTAATTATATAGGGATGAAATTGATATTGATACAACGAATGTTTGTATCGCCGAAAAAAAGGTATAGTTGGCTGCTCTAGTACTTAAAAAGGGAGGCACACATCTCTTTAATAGGAGCAATTTGTTTTTTTAACATAATATTTTTTTTAATTATATTGAAATTTAAAATTGTATGCATTCTACTAGTATAAATAATCTTATTATTTTTTTAGAAAAATCACAGTCAAGTCTTTAGTAAGGGGTAAAACAAAAAAATAATTCCTTAAAATCTTAAAATAAAAAATGGTTTTAAGAATTTATCAATAGAGCCTCTAAACTTATCAATCCCCCGCTCCTAAAGTTATCAATAAAATCATTTTTTTATTTTGAGATTTTAAAGAATTTTTTTAATTTTTTCTTTTTTTTTTCCTCTTATATCGTGAGAGATGAAGTGATGGTTAAAAAAAAAGACAAGGGATGAAGTTGCCTTCCCAGACATAGGGGGTCCTACTCCCAGCTTTGCGAGTTTGGCTTCCACATATTTTCCTTATTCCTCTTCTCTTTCACTTTTGATGCTAATAATATGAGTTGGAGATGCATATATTGCTTAATGTAGTGTTATTCCTGCGCTCAGGTGTAGTTTCTCTTCAGCTTCATACGCCATGAAGCGTTGAAAACGATACTGTTAGCCCAATTTTGATTGACAGTAAAAGGATCAAACTGAATTTTCATTATATGGCGGCCATTTTATTTTATTTTTTCATTTTTGATTGTGCTATGAAAAACGGCCTGGTACTCCATTTTCTATAATGATGATCTCGTGTCAAAGCTGGACTTCCAAGTTCCAACTATCATTAGTTAGTTTAGCTATATCTTGTATTAAACTAAAAATATATATTACAAATTTACAACCATAATACGAGTACTCCAAAAAAATAAGATGAAAACTAACGGTTTTTTTCTTCTTTTATAGGCTGAACCCGATCTCTGAGTTCCGAACACCTCAAAGGCTCACACAGTCACACTTCATCTGCTTTTACCGCCATACTGTCGAATTCAGTGATGACAATTCAGGCTTTCGGCTGAATTATCGAGGCCTTTTTGTTTTTTTTTAAACTATTTTTTATCTTTAAAAAAGTCAAGACTTGGCCTTTTTTTTTTTTTTGGGAAGGGGGGGGGGGTTGGATTGTTTAATGACATGGATGACCTGTGTTTGAACTCTGTCACTCTGAAGGGCCATGCCATAATTAGAAGAAGGCAATCAAACAAGCGGTTGTTCATAATAATTCAATTGTTGAACCATTTGGCTGTTAAATCTTGGAGGAAGACATGATATGCTCGTTTCCACATCGACACGTGAGTAGTAGATCCCTCTTAGTCAACTAAACTACTCGTTAACATGGGCAAATCAAAGGCAATATTCCAAGTTATGACAGCTTAATTGCAATCACAATGATATTGTCTGGCACCTTGGAATTACAATATTATATGTGTGTATATGGGAGGTGATTACAATAGCGTTAATATTAAAATAAATAGTGGCCTGTCCTGTACAGGTGATGGGCGCGGGAGAGAAGGATGAAAAGTTGCACAATTACTTACAATCACAACTTGATTATTTTCTCAGCCCGTCTTGCTTGCGTCTCCACGGGACCACCTGCCTCAACCCATCACAAATGCTCGCCTGCCATTTCATCAATCAAATTACATCATTACATTGTTATCCTTCTCCAATCTCCATACCTACTCATCCCCCTCACTAATCATTCATTCATCATATATTCTAATAGTCCCACTCCATTTTTTAAAAGCTACTATGGCTCTCTCCACCGTAACGTTTCTCTTTGCTCAAGTTTTATCAACTTCTTTATTTGTTACGTTATATTCCACCGTCTCTCACTGTCACCGCTCCCTCCTCCTAATCCTCCATCATTTACATCCCTCTAACAATACATATACATGCCTTCCACTATTTTCATATTCAATAAAAATATTCCAAGGATTTCGTGTCTGTTTCTAGTTGTTCTTTATAATCAAGTTTTGGACGGCCACAGAGATGAAGGCAATTGCCCGCCAAACGGAAATGACGCCGACGTTATTTTTTATAATCCATCCGTGGAAAACACTACTTAACATCAACTGGACTGGACGAAGGAACTCGCGTGGCATGGAAACATTAAGGCGTATGTAATTATGTATCACCAAAACCAGAGGAAAAAAAAAAAATTAAACTTACCCAGAGATGTGACCTTGAGCTGGATATGTTGCCGAAAAAGCTCCTTCTCCTCCTAATCCCAACCCTTGATGTCCTTACTTTGGTGGTACGGCCATCTGCAGCACAGTTTGAAAAGTCAAAACTGCTTTCCACGGCCTCCTCCTCTTTGTTTCTCTTGAAACTTGTCCACCTGCTTGACCCAAAACTGCCGTTCCAATATTCCTTACTCGCGTTCCTGTTAGACCATGTCAGGGACTTGGTTCGACCCATGTAAGGACCGTCCAAGACCGTGGTTGGCGACGGCACGTTCGACACCTTGGCCTCCGAGAACAACAGCCTGGGAGGCAGGCGCAGGTCCAAGGCTCTGGCAGTCTTGGGCTTGGATTCGGTGGGCCGGTTCCTGGGCTTCCCCGGCGCTTCTTCCCATTGAAACGGAACGGAGACAGCCGCGTGCAGCGGAGGAGTCGGCATCTCCTGCGGCCTGGTTGGCCGGGAAATCAACAGGGACAGCTTCGGTGGTGTGCCGTCGTCTGATTCCATAACCTCTGTATGTAGCTAGCTATAGCTAGGAAGCACTGGAAGATCTTCTATTAAACTATGATCGGATGGTGAATTGGGTGAGCGCGTTATAAAGTGAGAGATTTTAGAGAGAGAAGAGGAGTGAGTGGGGTGGTGATAAATGTGAAGTGAGAGTGGCACGGCAGCTGAATAACGCTCCTGGCGCTTCTTCTACCCACGAGAAGGTGGATGCTCTTCTTATTTTGTTGCATGGGGCCGGTTGAGAAAACTACCAAAGTGCCCTTTTGGCCGGGTCCACCAGATGGGTCCCGCCTTGAATATTTCTGATTGGAGGACAGCGACCATCAACAGTCACTCGCTCCTCTTCGTGAAAAGTCGTGACGCATCAACTTGGTTGTTTGGTGTGTGGAAAAATCCCTTAATTAAATTGCCGCCGGGAGAAAACCAGGTGTATGTCGAAAGTTTAATTCAACTTTACCCCGACGAAACGCAAGTAAATTAAATCCTTCATCGCTAGAAACTAAACTGCCGATCTTGCATTGGTCAATCATGTGTGTGTGGCCTTTAAAGTTTGACATATTATATTCCAGATAAAGTGTCCAGTCCTTTTCCTTATTGATTATGATTATTTAGTTACGCTCAGACTCAAACTGATCACCACATGTTTGGTGCCAAGAGAGGGCAAGAACTTATGACCCCGTATAGCCTATAGATTTTAAATTTATTAAATATAAAGTAGGTGATATATCACTGTATTTGGGGGTTGACGTGCATATGTCTGAAAAATGAAAGCTGGAGGGTTTCAAAATTGGCGTGAGCCACACACACACACACACATTCATCAAAATTAGTGTGTATCAGAGAAGTGCAGTGAGTTACGTCGGTCACGTGCACTGCCTTATGGCTAAGTGTTAAGTACACAATATATTGATGGATGGGCAGGATGGCGCTCGTGTTTGGGGCTATAATTGATTTGAGCCATGTTTTCATGTTACTTTCTCAGCCGCAGTGGGAGTTTCTAATAAAAAAGATGGGAAGTGATTCGTGAAATGCGGACCTAGTTCAGTTCATCTTTGAGCTCATATTTAACATTACACAGATAGCACAAAGAGACTTGTGTCTGTCTATATCCAATTATAACTGAATAATGTTAACATAACATAGCGTGGCAGCTCAGAAATTGATATCAAAATCAGCTGACTAAAATGAATTGCCGGATGCAAAGAAGTATTGCTTAGTTTGTGTTGTTGAGCTAGTCACATTTTCCCCCCATCAAATTTACTAGAGAATTGCAATATTCCTAGTTTAATTTTTATCACTTGGAATATAATTGGTTAGCGTTGTTAATAATCTATTAGCATATATGCATCAAGGCAACGATCGATGCATCGTCATCGTCATAAACCCACCAAGATCAAATCAGAGAGTTGAGGTGGCAGCTTGTTTAGTGGCGCTAAAATCCGACAGAGTCATTTATCAATCTTTTAATTTTTAATTTTTGGAAAACAAGCCACTCAAAAATCTAATGGAGACATGTATAGTAGATATAAGGAACATATACACATGGCGCTGTCTTTGATTGACTTTGACAGACCTCAATAGTCTCCCCATAAATCTTCAATACTAATTAATTACTCCCACTGGTCTCATTTCATTCACCATGAGTAAACAGTTAGGCGCATTTTATTGTTTGTTGGAGCCATAAAAACAACTTTTTAATTGTCATTTACATATATATATATATATATAAAGTGAGGATGTGAAAAAAATTTTATTTTAATTTATATAAATAAACACTTTCAAAAACCCAAAACTACCTCAAACCAACGCTTAATGGCGGTAAGATCAACGAATTTGCTGTTGCGAGCTTTCTATTTTATTGTACGGTTGCCTGTAGGAGGCCGTAGACCTGAATTTGACATCCACCTAATTTTCCGGCCAGTCACCTCACATGAATTATGAATTGAAAGAAAGGAATTTTTTTTACCGGATAGAAAGAATGGGAATTAAAAGACTTTGGGGTAATACATGTTAAAAATACTATCTTTTTATTTGATACTCAGAAAATACTTAAAGCTAGTCCAGTTGATATAGCGGAATACAATTCTTTCTTTTTTTAAAAAATAAAGGCAAGGAAAAATAAGCTATTGAGCTACGGTTCTAGCCTTAATTGACATATAAAATTTACATACAGATGACCCAAAGAATGGATGGAAAACCATTTTGCCAGCCCACGGGTCAGGGACTTGCTAATAAGAGCAACTGATATCATTAGGCAAAATTTACCCCCCCTGTTTTTTTAATATAAAAATATGTATAATAGAGTATTCATTACGTTAGTATTATTAATAATGAATAAACAAGATAGTTTATAATTGTTGACTTTTCACTTTTCATTTTCTCATACAATGATCTAATTGTTCCCCCACAGTTTTTGGGCTCGACGAGACAGACACGCGTGACTACACTTGAGAGCTTGATAGTTGACATGCATATTAAGCCACTGCTCCTAGCTTTTAAAAAAATAAAAACAATTTTTTTGTTTGCAAAATCTCAAATTTGCTTCATCCAATGATAAGTTGGTGACTATAAAATGAACAGTCTGCCAAAACAATTCTATATTGTCCTAAAGAGAAAATCGTTACATCACTCACACATAACATAAATACAGTCGCATTTTGTTAGTATTGCGGTTGATTGATTGTGGAACAGATATACCGTAAGCAGTGACTCTGTCATATGGTTACAGTACAGATTTAAAAACTTAACAATGCAGCGATTTAATGGAATTTTTCTTTTGATTTCTTTAACTTCATAACAGAACGGACGCTCACCTTGATATTTATATTTAACTTGGTGATCCGTTAGTTGCTGCATGGAGCAGTGTGTGTATAACAGAAAGAAACAGCCTATACATTTTAATTCCAGGGGGATCTGTCTGTGACTTGTCTGTACAAAAATGCGTTATTGGCTAAAGAAATCAGTATAGACATATAAATACAGGAAGGCCATCATGTGAAGCACCACAGGAACTAAAAGGCTCCCACTTTCACAGTGCTATCTTCTCAATTGCACCATCCCTTCTCAACAAGTAAGTGTCCCCTCAAGATCTCCAATTATTCTGGCTGTCCGAATTTCAAGGCCTCTTTGAACTTCCTGCAACAGATTTCTAATACTATCAGCAAATATCTTCGTGTCAATTCCAGAACTTTCCTCCATCTCTTTGGTCACTCCTGCGAACCCAGAAACCATCCTGGATTGAATATCCACCAACTTCTGTCCTGTTGCAACTATACATCTCTGCACTTGGAAAGTTTCCTCTAGGAACAGCTCTAGTGTTTCTGTTTTACCCTTTGTTGCATGTAGATCATTCTCTTGCTGAAACAATGTACAACATCTGATTGAGTATTAGCTTAACAAAATATCTGGGTGCCCAAAAGATGCAAAAACAACTTCCCTAACCCAATCAAGGAAGAAAATAAATCACTACAAATGCTGTGACCTTCGACTGATTGGGAGTTCAGGAATTTTATATGGAGTAATGAATGGATTATAACTTGAAACTGACAAAATTGCTTAGAATGATTTTTACCATCAATTTGCAAAGATTGTCCATCTTCTCTTGGAGGAATTGGTATCTTTCAACTTGTTTATTCAGCAGAGAAGTCAGGGATAGGTAGGTCGTCATATTAGTGTTGCTATCATCATTAATTTCTTTTGCTTCGCCGTTGGTCTGCCGTCCGATGAATCTGTCAACAAGAACAAGTTGCTGCTTCAGCCTCTTGATCTTGTAAAACACTCCAACAGAATGAAGATCCATCTTCAATGGGAAATGGCTTGCCTCATTGGAGCTATTGCTGGTGGATGCTATGTTTTCGGCTGCATCAGAGTCTACTTCACTCATACTCTTCTTCAGAACAAGACTGTCCTTCATTTCTGCAGATAATGCTTCCTCTTTGCAGTATTCCACCATCAAAGTTTCCTTCATTTCTTGCTCTTTCTCCACAGATTTTCTCTTGAGTTCGGACAAAATGGCATCTTCAGCTCGCTCTGATGACTGTGAAGGCAAAAGCAAGTTATGTTTGAAGCAGTTAGAAGACTTCAATTGTAATTCAAGCTTCTCTTTCGGGGAAGTCATCTCTTTGTGTCTCTCCAACAACATTGTCTCCAACTTCATCTTATCATGTCTGAGCTGTGCAACATCCTTGATCAAACCCTTCACGTGGGACTGCAGCTTCTTTGTTTCTAATTCCATCCTCAATAATTGCCATTGAAACGACTCTATTTTCTCAGCTTTATTACTCAGCTCTTCTGCAAAAGCTTCAAGCTCTAATTGATGCCTCTGCTCAATCATAGCTGCATAATTTTGTGCCTCCGCTTTTACCCAATCTTCCAAATGCTTCTCATTACCGGTAATACCTACAGACAGAATAGAATCTCAAGCTACAGTTATAGCTTTTATATATATATATATATACACGAATAATATAGATTTCTTAGTTCTTACTGGATTCCTTGTAGGATTTGAGCGAGTTGTGATCAGATAGGGGAGAAAAATGTTTTGGTTCTTTTGAAACACGTGGCGGTCTTTTGTATCTTCCACCTGAGACTGCCCTCCACTTTTCTGTTTCTTGTTCAGCTTGTTTCCTCCTAGCCTTTGACCATTTAGCTTCTTTTATCAGCATTTGCTTTTCTGCAGAATCCAACTTAGCTTTCTTTAACATTGCCGAAAAAATCCTACCTTTCTGTTCCAAATCCTTGTGCAATTTTGATACCTCCATAGATAATTTCTGGATCGTCAGTTCTGACTCCTCCTTCTGCTCCAATAACTTACCGATGAAGACAGTTTTTTGCTTCCTGAGCTCAGAAGAATGCTCTTTAATTTCACGCTTAGCATTTTCTCTCAACTCTTCTGCATTTCTTTCAGCCTCTGTCAACTTTTCCTCTAGCTCCTTCCTCTTCTGCTCTTCTTCTTTCAACACCTTGTCCTTAGACTCTATCAAAGCCTCTACTTCCTTCAGTTTCTTATTTAATTCAGATGCTTCTTCCTTCTTCTTCTCAATAATCCTGAGCTCATTCATCAGAGCTCCAATGTGTTGATGTAGCCTTTTCCTTTCGCTGAGCCAGCTCTGTTCTTGTGCGGCAAAAATGCTCACAACTTTCTCGTTGGCTTTGGCATCTTCACGTCTCAAATTCTTCAAGTTTTCAATTTCTCTCTTGGCACTCTTGAGTTCACAGTCTCCTCCATCTGGACTTTGCTTCTGAACTTTCCACACAAGCAACCCTAAAAGCCGTGCACTCCCTTGAAGCATAATACTACGAATCTCAAACCACCTTTCACTTTCAAAGCGAGGTTTTGAGAGAACTTGGAGCGCAAAAAATGCACATGAAACACCAAAACACAAAGGGTACATGGTATTATCCCTCTTGTTCCCAAAACCAGAGATTTCCTTCTCACCCATTACCACGAGATTTGCTTTTTCGTCTCTGAAATAGAAAAATCGTAATTGAGAAAGACTTTGATTTAATGGATCATAAATGAGAGAAACAAGTATCCCTCGGACAATAATTGATACCTATTTATATTTTACCCGTACTATCAATGTAAAACAACAGTAAAAAAAAGAGAAGTGTACAGAAGGTTCATGAATGTTTGGGATGATTTATATAAATCGAGATAAATCTGTTCAACATATTTATCTCGTAAACAGTAAAAGAACCTCAAAGACCGTAAAAGTTACTTCGTATTCCGTGAATCACGATTCATAAGTACTTATAAAACTTCCATAAGCTAATCCAAACGAGCTGCAGGATCTCATGGACAACAGTAGAGAAAATGTGGCTTCAGAAGGATATATGTTATTGGAGATGTTAATGCAACATGAGAGACCAATAGGGTGGAAACAGTTCAGCCGGTCTTTCAAGGGTCTGCGGTATGACCTGTTTCCAGTCTGATTAGGCCTGGTCTGTCAGGCTAAAAGGCCAGGTCAAGACCTGCTTTGAGGCCTATTTTTTTAAAAAGTCCAGGCTCAGCCGCTCAGGCTTATTGACAGGCCTGTTAGGCCTGTCAGGCCAGCCTGAGCTTGTAAAGTATTTAAAAAAAAAATTCTCACACACCTCACATCCTAACTCTAAATCCCAAATCTCATCTCAAGTGGATCATTAATTTATGTATTTGGATCATTAATTTATGTAATTGAGCATATTTTTGACCTGTTTGAAATATGTATATTTTCAACCTGTTAGAAATAAACCTATTTTCGGCCTGTTTGAAGCAGGCTTGTTGTAAAGCCTGTGGCTTGTTAACCTATTTAATTTTTTTTTAATTACAGGCCAGGTCAGACCTGTATACATGCCAGGCTTAGGCCGAAAAAAGACCTATTACAAGCCACATATCAGACTTATTAAAACACAAACCTGACCTGCCTTACCTATTTCCAGTGACCAAACCGGAAAACCAATGTGTATGATGTGAAAGGTATCGTTTTTGAATTGGCATGGGTAAGTTTTAGACGCGTGAGACTGAACTTTCAGTTGAAGGAGCGATATATGCACATAAACGGAATATGAGAGAAGCTATGAGGTTAGTGCCCACTTCCCAGATTTTCAGCGAGTGAGTGACCTATTAGCCCCACATGTTTCCCTCCACTCTTATTTTTCTTCTTTTCCTACTTTTTCCCGGGGATGAGCAAACCCTTTCTGCCAAAGAGAGAAAACAACGTCACAGGCGGCAACTATCATTAGTTTCTTCACACTTTTAAGCAAACATGCATGAAAATTATATGCACTAAATTTGTCAGTGAAATATTTTCTTTGGGGCAGGTGGAGGAGGGTAGATATAATCCACTCGCAACCAGTATGACACATGACAAATAATCCTAACATGGGAAAATTAGTGGTAGAGAAGCACAAAGTCGTAGGCAGTGTTCCCACCACGGATCTCGAATTTTGAACAGGGTGTACTGGGTCCATGTAAATTGACTTGTATTCATAGCAAGCTTGCTTTTTTCTGGGTAGCTCGGATGCTATGATTGGACCCGAGATTTGAGTGTTCTTTCATGTTGCACGAGTGATGAGTTCATTTATTTTCCAAGATAGGTAGTACTACATCTTAATAATTGTTGAAGATAAGGAAGAGAGGGTCAATGACAGGAGTGAGAAGGTTACTTTTCCAAGTGTGCGACAAGCGGGACAGAATGTAAAAATGATCTCATATACAGACTTGGGAGAGCTCAGAGTATGACTTTTCCGCAGAGGACAGACACATCCAATGTAGAATTATTGTGTCTGGACAAGGTAAAAGGAGGACTTGAAGAGGTATGCGACATCCCTGATAATAATCTTAGAACAACATCACCAATTGTATCAGCCGGAGCTTGCAGCTAACATGGCTGAATAACAATGCAAGTTGCTTCTCTCTGTTTCCGCACAAAAGAAGCCTGGGTTATATGGAAACTTGCTATCCTTTCAAGCTGTAGGTCCATAATGAGTAGAATGGAATGTTTGATGAAAAATTCGAGTGAGTGGTTTTCTCACCTCAATAATTACTTCTGCATACGTCTCTCATCCCATATTATTAAGTCTCTCACTTCAATAATTGACTTTTGGATAAGAAATTAATTGTGGATCAAATTCACGTTATTTTTGGGTTATTAAAATATTTAGTCTCTTATTTTTATTTTTATTTTGATCTCTTAAATTTTAAATCATGAGTTTTGATTTTTTAACAAATAAAATAGTCCAAATTTTTATTAAATTATAGGAATTAATGTTTTATATAAAATAAAATTTAAGGAACTAAAAAATAAATTAGAGACAAATTTTAAAAAATCAAAAGACGGTATTACCTTATATTTTTATCATTCTCTTTGTGGGCATAAATGTCATATTTCTTGTAGTTAACCCCTCATGAACCTCGATTTCTTCTTCCTTTTTTCCTATTGGGCGATATTTTAACTTGACTGAAGATCAAGAGCTGAGGTGGCAAGATTTAAACGCAGGACCTCGCGCTGGTCTTGGGCCCGCTGCCGCCTTCAATAGCCACGCTTGCGGCTTCGAGTTCTCTTGGCTTATCGACCATTTTCGCCCTCCTTCTTGAACTTTCGATTCCTCTGGTCTAACAAATTTCATTTTTACGGACCGCGCTTTTCAGAATAGCGCCAACCTCTTCCCAATTTCTTTTCAATCTCACCCGCAGAATTTTGAGGGAATCTGACTAATTAGGCTTTCCTATCCGGCTGTTCTTTTCACTTTGATTGATTCACAATGGGTGAATGCAGAATGGAGGACATGCCACTGCCATCTCTCTTTGAGCAGGCCCGGACGATTCATACAACAGCAACGGAATCTGGGGCTGATCAGGTACGCCTGCGTCAACCATTGAGTCCTTGTTTCATTGCTTTAGTTCGACTTGGGCACGTTATTCTTCTAATGTTGCTGCTTTGATGGGGGTTTGTTCAGGAGCTTTTGAGGAAGGGCTGCGAGGCCCTGGGGAAGTGCGAGGACATGATAAATAAGCAAGGTCTGTTCTCGGCTAATGAGACCAAAGATGACATTAGTACCACGAGTCTTAAGTATTTTCTGGTTAGTGGAAATTAATGCTCTCTAATTATTACGATTTTCTTGAATTACTTTGCTGTCGAATGTTCAGTAGATGACATGTCTCTTTTACTGAATTATCAATTTTGAGTTTTGACTGATTGGCTCTCTGTTCTCAAGTCTACTATTTTTCACAAATGAATCTTCGAATTTCTGCATTTATTGTTTTCTCCCTTGTCTTAGGATGAAGTATTTCTGCCTTTGAAGGGGTAACCAAGACCTTATTAAAGTATTTTCACAGTGTGCTTAGATTATATTCACAGTTTCCTACTTGGTGTATAGGTGGAATTTCTAATGGATTAAAGTTTCATCATAGAAGTGGTAATATGATTCTTTTCTCTTCTGCAACGTTCAAAAGGACACATATATACATACATACATATGTATGGGGTAAAGTTGGGCATGTGCATCATTCAGGAAAAAAATGTTTCAGCTGTTAAGGCATAACTGTTGAAGCTGACTGATGAAGTAAGCTTTATTAATTTAAGCAAGACTGCTGGTTTCGCTAAATAGCTTTTTCACAATAACCACTCAGGTGCCATTTTATCTGGCCGAGTTGACTGAAAAAATAGCACAGGATGACAGGATACAGATTCTTAGGGCTTCCCAGGCAAAGCTAAAGGTTAGTACTTAACACATGAAGGGGACAAAGAGAAAAGAGTGAATCAGAAATAAATGTAATTATCTCAATTCTTTAGCTAGTGTCTTTCAATAGAAACTTGTGAAGAATAAAATTTTGCAGGACTTTCTCTCATTTTGTGAAGCAATGGAGCTCGTCCCACAAGATGAGTTAGAATCTTATAAGCAAGGGGCCCCGAAATCTGTTGCTGATCAAAGGGCCCGAAAGGTAAGGTTTTATTGGAGTGTGGTGTGATATGATTGCAACACGGTTCAGCACTAACACACAGAAAGTTTATATTGTTAAACTTTTTCCTACTTTGAATATGAATTGGACAAGCACATCTAAATAAAAGGTATTGCGTGATATAATCGAGAATAGAAGCTTACCATTAATTTAATGATTTTGGAGAGTCTTTTGTAGATTGCTAGATTTAAATGTCAAAGAGCTGCCGAGTCAAAGTTGCTGGAAATAAGGGAGCTAAAGGAGAGGCGTGGCCGTTCTACCCAAGCTGCTGCATTGTCCACCCCTGTTGAGGCAGGAGAAGAAGTACTGGATGACGATGGAGAAGAAGAAAGAGAGGTTTTTGTCTCTATCCTTTGTGCTTTATATATAAATGATACTATTCTTCTGGAGCTCGTTGTCACGGGCTTAGAGTCCGGCGCAGCTTATAGCGCCCGTGCGGCGTCCCGAGGGTACCACTTCCCTCAGCGACCATCCTTACCAGATACGGTGCCAACTGGTTTCGCCCTGCCATGGGCTCATCAAGGGGACGACATTAGCCCCTGATCAGTTGAATCCTTAGATTGATTTCAGCCCCTCACAGTGAGACCTTAGCGTCTAAGGAGAACAACGCCTAAATACTAATGTCGTCCTCCCATCACCCAATGGTAAGACCAGATGGCCCGTCTTTTATTTGGTCTTACACGGTCACGCCAAACAGGTTGTGACATAGTGCTCTAGTTTGTTAAGTTCATGCGTACAACTTTTCCATCAGGCTAGTCATTTTTATTTTCTCTAATTGTAATTGATGGCTATAGATCACTTATGATTATATTGTATCTTCTAGCCATTGAGATTTTCAAATAATGACTTTTTGGAGTCAACATATTGCTATCTGCTTCTCTAGCCCCAATAATTTAGCCTGAAACAAACTATACACTTGCCTCAGATTGTTTCGCTGAAGAATCTCTCTTTTCAACCCTAGAGTGTAAAGAAAAAGGTTTTAATTTGAGAAAAAAAAACGAGAATTCAATTCTTTAGACAGATAATTAACTGGGATCTTATAGATAGCTGTCTACATTGAATTGTGTAGATAGCACATTTTGGAAGATGATGAGGGTCTCTGGCCCACAGACAATTTTTTGAGAAGGTTTTATCCGTTTAAAACCCTGGTAAGTTTATATAATCAACAGACTTTGAAGGCACAGTATGCTCCTCAGATATATTTAACTGCTATTGAATATTGATCATAATCTTTCCTTTCATTCATTTAGTCTCCATTAGATGGGCTTAAATTCAGGTTACTTTTGCCCCAGGCGTGGAAGTGGGCACAGATGGGGGATGTTTCCTCATTAGTTTATAGAAATCAGTTTTTTTGCTTTATCATCATACTTACAAACTAACTTATACAAAATGCAATTTTCCAGCAATCTGATTATATTGGGCGCATCTGTGTCATCCTCCTGTATTGTTCTGGTTTTTTAAACCCATTGTTTCTCAAAAGTAATATTGATGTTTTTCTTCTTTTTTCTTGCAGGCATGGTTAACTACCATATCTTTGGCAATCTATAAGGTTGTATTCATACTTATGTTGTTTTATTCCTTATATCAAAATTGTACGTTTCCTGTTCTCATTTTTTCCCGCCATGTTGAGGCATTAGATTTGCTGGAAATGTTAAAGAAAGAGGAATAGATGCTTTCGGCAATAAAGGAGAGACAATCCAAGGTAGTAATATACTCAATGTCTGGCAACTTTCCCAAAGCACAATCAGATACCCTGTAGGCTGTAGTCACAATCTGATGATGCTATACACTATGAAGGCAAATAAAATATTGTATAGAATTATTTAGAACTGAAGTCATTCAACAATGTAGCAAAGTAGAACACTCCGCGATAGCACGTTGACTATCTGATCCTTGGAACCTTTTGCTTTCTTTGAATGACAGCTCTGAGTGAGCTTTTGAGCCTTTTAAAATTAAATAATTGATTCTGTTGGATTGGTTTTGTCATTCATGTCGTGGCGAAATTAGGAGCATTGGTTTTTGTGAGTCCACATTGCTCATTTTATCAATTATTGCTTGTGATTTTTTTGTGGCTTGGGATGGGGACAAGGAGTTCTCTAAGGATGTTCTTGATGAACGTGCAAAAAAAGCAGAAGCTTGGCATCGGGATGCAGCAGCTCGTGCACAGTACATTAAACCGGCGCAGCCAATCACGTGCGCCACTTTTGCTCAAGATGTTCTAGAAGGAAGAGCAAAGGTTTCACAGGCACATGATCACAAACACCAACCGGTTATATTTGGACCAGCCAGTCTTGTTAATGGAAGCCTAACAAATGAAAGGGAAAGAATGACGGCTCAGGTTTTCCAACCTGGTTTTAGGTACGTACCTATGTTTCCTCTACGACAAATAAATTGAAAATGTTAGGGATAGGAAAATAGCTCTAAACAATGCCGGAAAGAAGTTCAATTTCAATAATCTTCATCATTGTTTTCAAGGATGAAGGTTATGGTACATTACATATCCCCTTTTATTTGTGACTATCTGTTTGGCATGTTATTATTCGTGTGTTTCGCAAAATGTTATGGACCTTTGTACCCTGCTTACACATTTACTAAGATGCCAAGTGGAATGTTATTATTATACGAAAGGTTGCCAACCATGAGTATTGAGGAAGCTGGGCTCAGGGAAATGCAGATGATGAATAAATGGCAAGAGAGAAATGCGAGGCTCATGGAAGAAGCCAATTCATATTTGGTTATAATGAAGTCGCATATTTTCTGGAGTCGGTTTGCTCTCCAAATTTGTGTATAAGATCCAATAAATATGTTTTAATCTCCTTCTGAGTGCGAGAATCCCCCTTCGAACTCCGTTTCCCCGAGCCTTTCCGCATATTACGCCGTGGTATTTTGATTGGTTCATCCCATTTTCTGTTTTTTTTTTTTTTTTTTTGAGAGGAACGAACACTTTGAGATTACACCTGTCTAAAAGGGCTCTCAATGATTGCCCGGGACTGACCTTATTTGGGCCGGATGTGCTTTCTAATTTGCTTGATGGGAATAGTGCATTAGTGATAGTTTTTAATTTTCCTTTGTATTAGGGAAAAAAAAAAACACGATGACATTACAAGCGACGTCAATCCCATAAACTCCCACTTTTAGGAAGCTTTTATTGCTTGGGTTTATTTTTTAGGGTTAAGGTGTAGATTTAGTAAAAAATTATTTTTTAAAGTTCAACCAACACAATTAACTATTTTAAGATGCAAAAATAGATATTATGAATTTTTAGGGTATAAAAGTAGACATTATGAACTTATTTTGGAGCAAAAATAGTAATTTTGTTATCTATTTTGGGTGTAAAAATTGTTACTTTTGCTTCAGAAAAAATTCATAATGTCTATTTTTGCACCCTAAAATAGTTAGTTGTGTTGAGTGCACTTTGGGAAATAGTTCATTGCTATTTTTGCACCTTAACCCTATTTTTTATTTACAATGTCACCTGTGTCTTTCCTTTTATCCTCCAACCTGACAATTTCATTTCAATTAGATTCTCAAATTTATTTTCTTTGCATTCGCTGAGAGCACTTGTGTCCGCTTCTTCACATTTCTTTTCGTTATTTTTCATACTTTGTTTTCAGGTGTTTCTTTCTCATTTATAGTATTTAATTGTTTTAGAATTTCTTCAATTTTGAAAGATTCTCTTGCCTTCCTCTTCATTCATCTTTTTCAATCAATTTGTTTTTAACATTAAAATTTAAGTAGTTCTACGAATTAGGAAAAAAAGAAGAAGGAAAAGTTCAAACAGACTAATTTCAAAACCGACAGATCTAGTATTTGATAACGGACGGTAATCAATATCACTTTATTACCATGATGAATGAACGATTACCTTGATATAATGTATAAAATGATCATATCAGCCCGGTTATGTGGTTACTTTGGACCACAAAGAATGACAGATTTATTGGTTGCTTCATATTTTTTCAAGGTTAGATCACTCTTCTATTGTATAGTGTCAAGTCATAGTTTTATAACCTAATGTGTAATTAATATACTTCCTGTTTTTGATATAAAATATATTTATTTAATTTAGTTATATTAAAAAATTAATTAATATGATATATATTTTTTAAAACACCTAGTTATTTTTATTAATTTTCTTATTCCCTCTTCTCCTTAATTATTGTTAGGGAGCATCAATAGTAGTAAATTAGGAAAATACAGACAAATATAAAAATATGTCATATATTTACGGTCAAGATCAACTTCTTAAATATATCTTATATTAATGAAAGGGGGCAGTCTATTGAGAAGGATATAAGAGAAAAACTGAAAACGAAAGCTGCTAAATTGGTGAATTATTTGCATTATAACTCGATTTATAATTTAATTTCCTCATAGATCGCGACCCCATATCTCGAACATGAGAATTGAGAAAGCGGGAAAATCATTTGTGACAGTTAGGTTTCAAGGCATATCATATGATACTGTTCTATTGAAGGCCAACAATTTGACATCACAGCTCACAAATCAACTTCTTACCTGTTAATCGCATGACCTCTTAATGTCGTGCTATCAACAAGTTTTTACCCCTTGCGTTATGAGGACGTGTGCTTATTAATTTATTTTCATGCGTAGTAAAAGTACCAACAGGATGTAGGAATGAAAATTAGTGAATATATGAAAGTCATGTTCATTTATTGGCCCTTGAAACACAATTATTTTTTCTATCCAAAGGATATCATAATCCCTTAAAAACTCCATCAAGTTTGTATGATCTCTCTCTTGGTAAGTTGACAGGTTTCCATCCTCGTGTAGGCAAATTAAGAGGCCCTTGAAATACGAGGTTGAAGATCACTAGATAATATGATCTAGAATCAGTAAGTTTTCTCTACAAATTTAAATGATGACTCTTCGACTTTAAGTGATCATTTTCAAATTTTAACTGGTCCAATTACAAGAACACAAGCTAAAATATTTAAGGAAGTATTGATTGGGTTGATTCAAGAGGCTAATGCAAATCAGATGACAATTGGATCAACAATTCTGGATAAAGATGCTGAAAACATCATTAATTTCATATGGGCTACAAATGGAGATACTAATTAAATTTTGGGCTTGGAGACTTCAAAACAAAGAGCTTGGACCTATTACTATACATGGGAGGACTTATTTAGGCCTAAATAAGCACATTTTTGGCTTTGAATGCTGATTATATTTTATGAATTTTATTTATGCCAAAATTATTAGATAATTGGCATATTTGACTTTTGAGTTTCCTAATTAATTAATTGTATTAAGTTTTAGTTTCTATTTTCTAGGATGTATTTAATGCAATTAGGGTTTTTGAATACTTATCTTTAAATACCTTATAACCCTTCATTTGGAAGCGGAGATTTTCAGACTTTATTGTTGAATAAAAGGTTGCATTTTTATGCACCTTGTTTCTTAAGAGTTAATTCTCTCTAGGGTTCTTCTTAGAACTAACAGACTTATCAAGGCTTAATCAACCTTGTGGCGTCTTCCAACACTTCGGGTCCTTATTCTTTTGTGCTCAAGGGTTCAAGTGGATCATCGATTATCTCAAATTGGTTGTGAGTTCGCATCATGTTGGTATTAGAGCTTCAGATCTAAAATCAGGTCATATCTTTCTGTTATTTGTTTCAATTTTCGTTTGAAGTTTGGTGCTTTGTGTTTAGCTTTTTTAGGATGTGTATATCTCAAATTGGTTGTGGGTTCGCACCATCTTGGTATTAGAGCTTCGGATCTAAACTCAGGTCATATCTTTCTGTTCTTTGTTTCAATTTTCGTTTTAAATTTGATGTTTTGTTCTTGAGTCTTTTCATATGGGTCATCTGTGTTCGTGTCTGAAATTGTTGCTTATGTTCGTCAATCTTTTCTTTGTGGTTTCCAACATTTAGTGAGTCTTTTTCATAGTTCAAAATCTTTTCTTTCATCTCGGTTTAGAATTGTTTCAATCTGATTTGTCATTGGTGAGTTCCATCCATTTTAATCTAGTGTGTTTTTGAAAATTTTATGTGTATGTTCATCTTCATTTTTTCATAATGTCATCAAATATTTTGTCCTTATTTGATCGCTTTTACTTTGTATTTTCCATCATTTAATAGGTCATTTTCATTGTTTAGAATCTCTTCTTTCCATTCATTTTGGTTTCATCTCAATCCAAAATTTCCACGGTGAGTTATAATCTTTTTAAAAAGGATGCTTTTCTAGAATTTTTGGGTTCAAATTGTTTGAGACTATTTGTGATAAATTGTCATTTGAACTCCTGATTTCCCTGAATTTTCTTTTCCAACACTCACTTTAATATTTCATATTTCTAAGTATTGGTTTGATTTCTACAAATTGTGATTGCATTGATTAAATTGCTTAGTTCTTTAAAGAGTCTCAAAAGGAATCTAAGAGTGGAAGAAAGCAAGAATGACATACATCAATTTAAAATCCAAATTTAAGTGAAACACGAGTGGGACTAAATTGTTTGAGTGAGACACGTGAGTAGAGTGGTGAGGTCCATTTTTCTCTAAATCTAACTTTTTAGGTATCAATATGCATGGTGAAAAAGAAATCCAAATACATCTTCAATCCTTGTTAAAAGGACTCCAAAAGTTTAGTGCTGAAAACGACCAATGAATATCTAGTCACAACTTCATATAAAAAAAAGAAATCCAAATAAAGCTGTAAAAGTTGAAACAAGGCTTCATGAGTGTTGATGAATATTTTCAAGAGATGAAATTAGTTTTGATTAGAGTTGGAGTGAAAGAAACTTCAAAAATCACTAAGGATTGTTTTGTAAATGAGCTTAATCCTGAATTAACATGTTTTGCAACGACCCTAACCTTCTTGGACATTAATATTTTAGTTCAATTTGTTGCTAAGTATGAACAAAAGATCAAGTGACAAAGATGTTCAGAAAGTAGCTCCAGTTCAAAGGAGAACGAAAGCTTGATTGTTACAGTTCCTAATGACGAGTTAGAGCCAGCCAAGGAGGAAGAAGAACCTAATGTTGAAAATCAAGCTGAGAAGTGTGAAGAATACCTTCTTGTTCCAAGTACCAATCTTGTGATTGAAGAAGTTCCTATTAATCATGGAAAGAAAAGTGAAAATATGAGTGAGAGTGATTTTTGTGAAAGTCTTCTTGAGACATAAATTCAGCTTGAGAGAGAAAGACATTGAAAGCATTAAGTGTTGTCAAAGTAAGGGGAGTACAAGTGACTAGTGAGTTTAAAATAGAAAAAGCTATTGAGAGTGTAATGTTTTCATAATGAAGAGAGTGAAGAATTGAATAAAAAGAAGGATGAAATGAGTTGTGAGAAAAATGAGGTTAAGAATGTATTTGGATGCACTATAAAAGAGTGTTTTTTTCCTCCTCAAAACCATGGTTTTGAGGAAAAATTGCCAAACACTTAAAAGAATGCCAAAAGTGTTTTTTTTTTCCTTATCAAGGTAGGTAGCCTCATCACCTCTCTCTTATTGGTCCTTTTTCATGTAGGTGGACCTCATGCCTCTCTCTCATCTGTCCCCTTTTTTTTTAATTTCATAATTTTCTCTCATCCGTGCTTTTGTTTTTCACATAATTTTAAAATTTTAATGCTCCCACCTATCCTTGATATAAGACTATTTATCTAATTTTATTATATTAAAAAAATTAGTTAAGTTAATTAATATCACATATAGATAAATTTATTTCATTTTTTGTATTTATTATGAAATTTAATGTTAAATCATGGGTTTGACCTAACGCATTAGGGTTTGACGTCCTTATTAAAATAATAATAATAATAATATAAAATAATATTATAATATATAAAAAAATTATTAAAGTTGGTAGGCGCCGTTAACACAAAGATAAGGAGGTGGACCCTTATCTTTATATAAAATAAATAAATTATTATGCTTTGGCGCCATTAAGCGCCAAAGCATAATGAAGAGCAGGAGAGGGGGTATTATAAATACTCATTCCTTAAACACTTCAGCCGTGAAGTGTTTCGTGAAGAAAGGTGGAGAGTGAGGTTCTGATAGGAGTATTTTCGGTTTTTTGGGGATCATTAAGGTATTCAAAGTCTCTTTTAATCACAAAGTTTCTTTTATGAAAAATATTATAAATAATTTTTTATTTCTTATGATAGTAATTTTATGCTAGTTAGAGAATATTTTGAAGATATGATTTTAGACAAGTTTTGAGCTTTGTCAACATAAGACTGTAGAAATGTAGAAAATAATTAATAGTTAGTTTTAATCAGTTTAGATTTATTATTTTGTTTTTATGTGATTTTATAATTAATTTTAATTATAAATAGGATATAACTTGTAACATCCTTATTTTTATTTTAGGATATAATTATACTTTGGCATAATTATACTTTGGAGATAAGTATAAATTTAATAGAAATTTTTTGAGAAAAAATTATAAATTAAAATTTAATTAATAAAATAATATAATATTATATAATAATATAAAATATAAAAAAAATTCAAATTTGGTTTCGGCGCCTACCAACATGCCCCCTTATCATTAAAAAAAATTGCTTTGGCGCCAAAGCAACATGAAGAGGAAGGGGAGAGGGTATTATAAATACCCTTCAACTAAACACTTCACGCAGGTGAAGTGTTTCATGAAGAAAAGAGAGGATGAGATCCTGATAGGAGTATTTTTGGTTATTTGAGGACCAATAAGGTACGTAAACTCTCTTCTAATCACAAAGTTTATTTTATAAAATATATTCTAAATAATTTTCTCTTTCCTATGATAGTGATTTTATGCTAGTTAGAGAATATTTTAGGGATATGATTTTAGGCAAGTTTTGAGTTTTGTCAATATAAGACTGTAAAAATGTAGAAAATAATTAATAGTTAATTTTAACCGGTTTAGATTTATTATTTGGTTGTTATTTGATTTTATAATTAATTTATTTTATAAATAGAATATAACTTAATTTCCATAGGGCGTTTTTACCGATCAAAATTTGTTGAAAGAATTTATTTGGATTATTGGAGGTATTATTGAGGTTTTAATCAGTTTATTTTTGTTAAATCTAAGCTTTGTGGAAAATGTGAATTAGGACTTAATATTTAAATTAGAATTTGATGTGATTTTAATTATGTGGAGATTTGAGGAGTTATTTAATAATTAGATTATACCCATATAAATTATAAAAAGGAGATTTAATTGTTGAGAAGGTTGATATTGAGGATTTTATAATTATAGATATGTAAAAGGTTAAATTTTAATTTATAAAAATTAGGTGGATAAAGTGAGAGAATGATATAAAGGTTATTTAAGGATTTAAGTAAGTAATTTGGGTTCATGAGAAATAATCTATGGCTAAGGATTTTTAAGGAAAATTGGAATAATTAAGGATAATAGTTGTAGAGAAAATTGGGTTGTAGGAGTTAAATTATGTAAATTAATTATTTTATTTGTTATTTGTGGTTAATTTGTATCTACATTAATAATGTAGAGTTTTCTTGTGATCGGTGATTGCACGGGTTTTACTATCCAAATTAAGCTTAAGCTTGGAATCGAGGTAACCGGGGTTAATTTATTTTGTATGCTTGCTTTGGACTGTAAGGTGTTTTATAAACCTTACTTTTATCTATATTACTTGTATGTGTTTTGCAAGATTATATTTATGTCTGAATATGAATTTATTTCAGTGAAGCAGTGTATTTTCTAATTTACACATATAAGTGAAAATTATTATTAAATTGTTACTGTTGTGATGAATATGTTGTTTGAGATGGAATGTTGTATAAGAATTTAGAATTCTCGTTGTTTTCGAAAGCTGTATTAATTTATTATTTTTACATTACGAGATATGTTAGGTTGTGTGGAAGATATATGGTGAATTGTGTGCCCATCGGCTCTCTCAATCCTGGTCTGGATTTAGAGTTGAGTGTTTTAGGTGGACACATCCCTGTTACGGTATATTCGTGGTAACATGGGAGAGGGCAGTATTCTTGATGTGACTAGCTAACATTTGACCGGGTATACTAGCACTAATAGGTTGTACCAGTCCAGAGGAGATAAGGAGGAACATGATGGAAAAGTGGGGATGATTTTATTCATTGATTATATTATGTTAAGTTTTAAATTATGAGAATATTTTTATTACTATTATTATGTCAGTTAAACCTGCTTCTCTGACTTACAATCTTTTCCTGCATATTTTGTAAATTGATTTTAGTTACTGAAACTTTATGTCTCACCCCGTTATTATAAATAATTTTTTAGGCGAGACCTCTAATCTGGCCAGAGGACAAGGGAAGCAACCAGAGGTATAGACGTTAAGAATCTTGTAGGCCTCTTTTGGTATTAGTGTTGTGTTAATTTCTATATTGCCATCATAGGGGCCCTCATGTTTTTATAATGCCACATTTACTGTTTGGATATCTGTCTTGGAATAAATGTTTAACCCTTGTTAGGCCTGAGATTTTATGTTGCATACTTTGATATGTTGGTAGGTTCACAACCACAACTGTGTTAGAATTCATTTTGTAATTCATGGGTTAATTATGGTGTGAGATCAGAATAATAAATTTCTCTGTAGTGAGTTTGTGGGCGAGTTTGTGCCTTAAACTCTGATATGTTATGAAAAGGTTTGTGGGCGAATTATGTGTACTAAGCTCCGAAAATGTATTAAAAAATTACTGATTTTGTATAATTATATTGGATAATACTTGTTGTGAGAAATAGTCGTTTCACATAAAATATAATATTATCCTTTGTATATAATTATCATAAAAACTAATGTTTTTTTAGTAATTTAACCATAAAAAAAGTTATTCTCAATCCAATACCTCAAATACTATCATTTTATCAAAATCATTTTTTCCCATAATCTATTAAAAAAATAATTTTTTCACTTTTTCTCCAGAAGCTATTCTCAAAAGTTAAATCCAAACACACTGTAAGAGTGATTGTAAGGATATTGTTTTGGTTATCAATGATCTTAATCATTATTTGCCTTGTAATTTTAATGTGTTGCAGGTGTTCTTGGATTTGATTTCTAAGAAGTCACTTGATGGATTCTTATCTTCAAGAAGCATTGAATCTTCATCTCCTTTGAGTGGCATTGAAAAACATTCTGGTTCTCTAAGTTTTCTTATATGCATGTTGTAGCTTGTTTTGATGATACTCTTATTTGTACCAACAATCTTGATGAGTATGTGAATCCTCTACAATACGTGCTTGGAGTTTTTGGAAAGGAACAATTGTTTTCGAATATGGAAAATTCTGATTGTTGCATGGAAAATATTGATTTTCTTTGTTATGTGCATTTACTTGGTTAAGGTAAACTTAACAAGAGACATGCAAGCTGGCTGAAATTTATTAAGATATTCTCATATATTGTCAAATACAAGAAAGATATTTCTTCAAATTCAAGTGACGACTCTTCAACTTCAAATAATCATTTTCAAATTCTAGCTAGTCCAATCATAAGAGCACAAGCTAAAATATTTAAGGAAGCAATGATTGGGCTGATTCAAGAGGCTAATGCAAATCAGATGGCAATTGGATCAATAATTCTGGATAAAGATGCTGAAAATATCATTAATTTCATATGGGTTGCAGATGGAGATATTAATCAAGTTTTGGGCTTGAAGACTTCAAAACAAAGAGTTTGGACCTACTACTATATATGAGAAGACTCATTTGGGCTTAAATAAACACATTTTTGAGCCTTGAATGCTAATTATATTTTGTGAATTTTATTTGTGCGAAAATTATTAGATAATTGACATATTTGACTTTTGGGTTTCTTAATTAATTAATTGTATTAATTTTTAGTTTCTATTTTCTAAGATACATTTAATGCAATTAAGGTTTTTGAATAATTCTCTTTAAATACTTTGTAACCCTTCATTTGGAGGCAGAGATTTTCAGACTTAATTGTTGAATGAAAGATTGCATTTTTCTGCACCTTGTTTCTTGAGAGTAGATTCTTTCTAGAGTCCTTCTTAGAACTAACAAACTTATTAAGGCTTGATCAACCTTATGGCGTCTTCCAACACTTCGAGTCCTTATTCTTTCATACTCAAGGGTTCAAATGGATCATCGATCTGTGTTTAGCAGCTTTCTTAGGGTACATATATCTCAAATTAATTGTGGAGTTGTAAGATCTTCTCTTATAGATTAGCGCCGCTAAAGAAGGGGTTAGGTAAATGAAATCGTCAAAAGCCATATTCGTATTCAGGCAATTCGAAGATATAAAAAGAGACATGCAATTCGAAGATATAAAAAGAGACATGCATAATAATTGATCGAAGGCCTTGGGATGATTAAACACGATATATTGCATGTCATATTCGAATTCTGCGATTTTGAATGATTACTCAAATCAAATGATAGTGTCATATCAGAAAACTCGACGATCATGGATGTACAACAATATATATGTATATTCAGCAAGTAATTTCCATTCAGGAAAGGAAATTTCCAATGGAAAGAAGAAGAAATAGCCAATCACACCGAACCCTCGATTGCATATTAGATATACATGCCCATTTTTTCAAATTGATCGATGCGGATGCATGGTAGCCCAGCATTTCGTGGTTTTCAAGCAAATTTCCAGGAGAAACAAGAAAAGAATCCCAAAGAAGAGACCAAAAAAAAAAACACAGACCATTTTCGTTTTGAATTCAGCTCCGCATGCACTTAAACCCTCTGCAAACCCATAGCCAAATTACAAATAGCATCGCGCAAACAAATATGTCGAACAATAGCACCGCCCACACATATTTCTTCCACATCCGCTTTGCTTTATGTCGATCGTTGGGTACCGACAAGGCAAAATCTCTGGTGTAGCCATTTATATCATCGACCACATCTAATTTATTCTCCATCGTAGCATCCTTACCATCAATTCCATCGCCTTCTGTACTCACCCTTTTCTTCTTCGTCAAACCTTTACTAGGCTGCTCAAGCACAGCTACCATCACCAATTTCTTCTCATTCACGGATCCCACGCTAGGATTTCGATCATCCTTGTTTTCGCCCAGCAATGGCTTTTCCGATAGCAAATCGGAAGCCATCGATTCTCCAAAGATAGGATCGAATTCATCTTGGAAACAAAGCGGCAAGAAATCATAAGAATCCTTGATAGACCTGCCTTTCAATATCGTGTCCAATGCATCCTTGATGCGATCTAAAAACCAAAGAGCCTCCGTCTTCACGAGATTTTCATCGAAAATCGCGAAATAAACAAAATCTTCGTCAATTAAGAACGCATGAGTCCTTTTCCTAACAGTGTGAGAAAACATGGAATGATTGGGAGGAGCTCGCTCGAGACATTTTGCCGCTAATTCTTCGATATTTGGTTCCTTGGACCCACGTTGGGCGAGAATTGTGGTTCCTTTCGCAATGCAGGCGTAATGGATGAAGTTCGGATTTGAAATCATCGAGGGAATAATAACAAAAGCAGAGAAATACAATTAACAAGCCAGAACGGCACGAGAAACAGGGATTCGGAGAAGAAGCTCCGATTGAGAGGAGCTGTCGTCCCAATTGAAGGCTTCCCGAGGAATCGCCTGCATCCAGCACGGGGTTCGATGGAGAAACAAACTTCAATCTCTGCCTGCACATACTTTGGCTCTGCCTGTAAAATCCTCAATCATCATTTCCTCCAGTTATTTATTGAACCTAGGGTTTGGGTATGGCGAGAAATTGAAGGGAGGCAGAGTGGTACACAGGGGGGAAAAAAAAGGACAGCTGGACTCGCTTCCTTTGGAAGGGGAAGATGAGGAAGATAAAGCAGCGGCGATTGCCTGGCCTGGTAATTGATCAACTAGAATCTGACTAAGTTCTATTTATCTGGTATTTATTCCCTTAGAAAAATCCTATTCAAATCCGGTCAAAATACTAATTTTATCCCACACTGCGCTTTGCTCAGCATTGGTCGCCTTCATCTTATTTTTGGAGGCTCCAGTAGCCGTTGCATCTCCAAATTTAGGGGTGGTTTAGCTCACCAAACTTCTCAAACTTATCGAAAAATTTACTTCTGAGAAAGGTCATATGATCTAATTACTGATTTCATTTTCGATTCTCCCTAAGCCTGATATATTTTTTAAATAAAAAGGTAATTTTGCGCGCGCGCACATATAATTATGTTCGTGAAACAGGCAATGTATAAATCTATACACGCTCCATTGTAATTTACATGCGCCCTCTTCACCCTTCTTGTTAGCCCAAGCAACATATACGTACGTTTGGGCAAATGTATAATACTTACATGTGGACCATAACTATCATACAGTTTCCGATATATTATGATCATATTTAGCTTCACACGGATGATCCGGTTGAGAAGTTACAAGAAGAAATTATAATAGAGATAGCTCATCTAAAAAGACTAGTCTATTAGGAGGAAGAGTTCATTGACTTATAAATGTACACTCGGCTCCACATCACATCTATTAGAAATAATATAGTCACCCCCTTCCCGGTGATTCCACACTACGGCACATCACTCTGCCTCCTACTAGTCAGGACCCTTCGTAGGTAGTTCTTTCCGTGAACATCGAGCTTTCAATGAAAACATTAATATAATTATTACAAGCCGAAAGAAAGAGTCAATCTCAAAGTACTATCCTATTAAAAGGGAGAACCTCTTAACTTATAAACTACATTATACCTATAAGGCTTCCCAATATAAGACTTATATAAAAAAAGGGGCGAAGCGTTTGAGAGAATAATAATTGAACAGAAGCACCTCACACCCTAGTCTATGAACAGCATTACCTGGTGGCTGGTGCCTCCACCATTCCCTTCTCCTAGCTTCAACCATCAGTTAAATATACAATATATTAATTTCGATGGCCTGCCTGAGTCAACTCACCACATATGTGCACTCTCATTTAACATCATATATTTTCGTGGAAACTTGCATCCAGGATTGACTCAATAAAGATGAAGTTAGGAAAGAAAAAGAAGAGTCTTCATGGCTGGGATCTTGCAATTTATTTGGCTATAAACTCTAATAAATTATCTCTGGTTGGAGTTCAAGGAGAAGCAAACATATAATCAAAGGTGTACGTACACATGTACATTTTTACCGGAGAAAAGCAAACACACCAAGCATATTCTCTTACGAGTAAACAGAATATGAAACGGTTCCCTAAATTACAATCTCAAAATTTTATGTTCCCGAATGCCACTTTGACATGATGAAGCTTCATAATATAATTAACAAGTTTTGGAAAACAGAAAGCAGGATTATCAAATATCATGCCCAACCATGGCCTCCGAGGGGAAGTGCCCAATCCTCGAACCCAGAATAATCTGGGCTGCTACCTGCGATCCGCCTAGACTGCTGGCGGCTCCCATTCATTTTTGGGCTTGGGCTCCTCGGAAACTTGTAACTGGACGCTCCTGCTCCGGAGCTTGAAGAATCACAAACGGACCTGATACCCGGCCCTTTCTTTGTGGACGAGTTCCACTGGGGCCCAGGTGAGCCACGTGGCTTTATCGGCATTTCACCTCTTACCTTGGCTTTCGCTGACTGAGTGGGAGACATGTAGCTAGGCGCATTGAAACTGAATTGCCGATGGTGTTTTCTGTTGGACCTGGGGCTTGAATCAAGAAACTCCTGGTTCATTAGCCCCATAGCGCTGACGCTGCTTGAGCCTAAAGGTGCCACCATGTCCATCTCTACCGTCTTTTCAGACATGTCGTCGTCGGCGGCGGTGGTGGTGGTTGTGGTTGCAAGGGTCATGTAAGAGGTCTCACGCGGCCCCACGCTCCTTACATTGTACGGTTGTGATGACATCCAACGGTCCAGCCAGTTCCAACCCCACGGCGTCTTTTCACGCTCGTCGTGGTACTTGATGGCTCCAATATCATCGTCATTGGAGTCCGAGTGCTGTTGCTGCTGCAAAGAGCAAATAGAAAGAACGGTGTTAGAGGGAAAATGGAGATAAGATTCGGTGTGGTCTCGCAGGTATTATGAAAAGGAAATTGCGTAACCTGACAGTTGAGAGCGTAAGCAAGAGCTCTCTCCCTCTGTTTTCTGGCATCATTTTCCTGGATTTTCTGGCTGCTGTGACGCCCATTGTCCCACCTGCTCAGATCAGTCCTTTTCATAGGGCTCATAGGCTTTGGCACTACTTGTTCCTCAAATTCCCTCTCCCCGTACTCCTCCTCTGTCTTGTGAAGTTGCTCTTGGGTCAACTGGAATCTGCGAGCTCTTACTCTTGCCTGTACTCGAACCAATGCTTGCATACATCGCATTGTCATTTGTGCCTGCTTCCGTACATTATGGCCCCTCACAAGTGCTTGCAGCCTCACCAATCCCTTCAACGCACGCAGTGCACGTCGAGCCTACACAAATTTCATTTCATTGCCCCAAGTTGGGCACCATTTTAATAACAAGCCACCAATTCAAAACTAAAAACCATATCCTGTAAAACTAAGACAATGAGAAGGTCTTACTAGGTAGCCTCTGTAGTATGATTGGATGAGAGTTGCTGCTCTTTCTTCCTTAGTGTGGCGTCCATAACCTGCCAGTCGAACAACTCTGGCTGCTGCTTGTGCCGCCGCAACTGCAGCTTCTGCAGCGGCTGCTGTGGCCGCTGCCACCGCGATAGCATGATTTCTATCTTCGGTCACGGGCGTGGATGCTATACTGTTCTCATTGGTGACGTCATCATGTGAACTCTCCGGAGGAAAATGCTCAAAAGACACGACCTCTGCCACTTCAGGCTGTCTCCTTTCATTATCGTTCTGAAACCCGAGTAATTTGCCAGCATTCAGCTCCCAATTATTCAGCAATCATTTGGATTATAGAGGGGAAAAGTGACAAACAGAATATGTTATGGGATGATCTGGGATCTCACAGAGGAACCACATGATGATCAGAGATTCGAGATGAATATGATGTGATGGGTTCGGGTGGCATGATAGCTGTGTGACATGGAACCTAGCAAAATTATTTGATGCATATAGACATAAGAGTGGACCATACACACACATGAGGATTACTTCCTGAACAGGGTTCATCATGGTCCTAATTACAGAGAAAGGACCAGGCAGCTCAGCATTTATGTGGGATCCCACAAAAGACAACAGAAACAACCAAGGTGTTCGCCTGCTCAAGTTCCGATCAAGAAAGTAGCCTTCAATGCGTAAGATAAAGTTTGATGATGCCATTACTTTTTGCTGCTAGATATTAACTTTTGATTTTTTTCAATTTTGGGGGAGATGGGTTAGTTCCCAATTGTAATCAATATTAAATAAATATATCCGAACAATCGGTGAGGAAATGCTTCATATATATAGGTTGGATCAAAATAGTATTGAATTATAGAGATATACATATATATATATCTATCCATCAGCCAATCTTCCTATTAATATTGATGCCGCATCTGACATAAGCGATTAGTGGCTTTACGCATTAATCAAGTAGTTAAAAATAATATTTAACGTATCCCTCCGCTAACCTCAAGTAGTATTGCCATCAGAAGTATGTGATAAAAAATGTTAATTAAAACAAGAACTAAATGCAAAACAGGGGAACAATCACCTTCCTGGCCGGTGCCGACGAGTCCTTATTAGAAGACGATCTGAAAACTTTCTTCACTGACGAGAACCATCCGCCTCCTTTCTTCCCCATCTCCGGCGAAAAGATCGGCCTCTAATTGATGTACCATCATTAATATGAAAAATACATCCATGTCAGGACTCGAAATAGACATTCTCAGAAACCTTGAAATCACTCTAACAGCATTACCAGATACTAAAAAATCTATGTCACTAAATTTCACACCCAGGCAATCAGTCTTAGACGGACTAAAAAGGAGGAAGGTGAACTCGGAAACAAACCTGAAAGGAAAAACGGTGTTTTGGATCACTGCTTGGGTAGAAGCTTCACATAGTGAGGGTGGCATGTCTGAGAATCATCCCCAAGTGAAGTTTGGTCATCCGAGAGAATGCTTGGACGGAGAGAGAAATCAGTAACTGCGAGCCCGCGCAATCGCCGTTGGTATTTATTACACACACAGGCGTTAGAGAATGTGATTCCCCGTGGTGGAGGCCTTTGGACAAATAGAGTTCTGACACATCACCAATCTCTCTTCAGTATACGTATGACTATGGGACCGTTTGGTACACTGGAATTGGTTTTGATGGATATGAATATGGAAATGGAAATGGAAATGGATATGGATATGGAAATGGAAATGTGGTTTAAAAGTGTGTTTGGTATGTACATGGAATTCAAATATTATTTTTATTTAATATTTATATTTAAAATGTAAAACTACCAATATGCTAATCTAAGAAAGTGGAATGAGATAAAACCATTGTTACTAAACCCGGACCGGAAAGATTTTTTTTTAATAAAAAATTATTTTTATTTTTTTTAAAAAAATTCATATTAATAAGACTAAAATATTCAATTTCTCATCGGTTTAACCCTGATTTAGCTCCAGTCTGACCCACTAACCTTTGACCTAGTACTTTGACTGCTCCAGTTAGGTTTTTTTTAATAAAAAATTATTTTTATTTTTTTAAAAAAAGAAATTTCATATTAATAAGCCTAAAATATTCAATTTTTCACCGGTTTGGCTCTGGTTTAGCTTCGGTTTAACTCCGATCTGACCCACTAACCCTTAACCCAGTACCCTGACCTAGATTTAGGTACATAGAATTGCAAATCTTTACTTTTTAGGTGGAAGCCAATTTGATGGAATTGGAGAGATTTGGCTTCCACATGGAATTGCAAAAATTTCTAATTCCATCATACCAAACAAACTTAAGCATGGAATTGATTTCCAATTTCAATTCCATACCCCCCAATTCCATCATACCAAACATGCCCTATGATTTATCCTGTCCTAATAAAAGCATTTGGTAACATACGGAGGCATACAGGATTTTTTTTCAAGAAAAAAAAATATATATGTGTTTAAATGTGTATGTGAAGGTGTGAGGTGGTAAGTATATATAAGTGGCGTGGATATATAGCAAACATTTAATTAAGCTAAGATTCAGGACAGGTGAAAAAGGAAAAAAAAGGTTGGGGTTAAGTTTTAGCTTGAAGGTTACTAAAGAGTGGTAGTTAGCAAATTTATATCATTATGTACTAACGACGCAATTGTATGTTTTGCCAATCGTTGAATTTATATAATAAGGTAATTCGTCAGTGAAGGTTAGTTTGCACTTCATCCGTTTAATTAAACAAACAAAATGTTCAGTTGTCCATGTGCGTTTGGATTGGAGAAAAGTGATTCTGAAGAATTGATTTTCTTGAGAAGCTGATCCCAAACAACGATCTAGCCTCTCCAACCATAACAGTAACAGAGAATGGAAGGTATAGGAGTAATATATATGGAATGGCGAGGAGGTCCCAACTCAGGAGCTACGTATGTAGATTAAGCTGGGCTGTCTATTTTAGCCTGTTTCCATTTAGGGCCCCACCCTTTAGAGGGTGATGACCTGCCTCTTCTTGCAATTGTATACGTCATTCACATGGCAGGTGACACCAGAATGTGTTACACAGATAATAATATCATGCATATCCTTTGTGAGATGCAATGCAACTTTCACTCTCTCAGCAGCAGCTCGCTCGCTCGCCCTTTATTTCTTATCCACTCATTTTGCAGCGTTACTATGTATGGATTAATAGTCCTCGTCATTTCATATGGTTCCTCGTATATGTGAGAAAGAAGTATGAACCAAGAGCATATACATGCACAATACATTGTCAATGTAATTTCTATGAACGATGAATCCAAGAGATTTGAGGGATTGTTACGAAACAGAAATCTTAAGATAGGGGCGTGGCATTAAAACACACGAACTTGAAAATAAGTGCATGATTATATTAGTTTTTGAAAAATAGCTTTTATGATTTATAAAGTAGTGAATATGTGAGATGTGTTTTATTTCGACTTATAGAAAAAAGGTTTCTGAAACTTCAATTTTAGGGATTCCCAAACATACAATACATAGTTCCCATATAAACATCGTTGAGAAGTTATGGGTATAACATATTACTAAAACTCGTATACAACAAATTTATACTTTTTTTTAACTTTGCGGTGAGGGGCGATTAGGGGTCATGAATTATGTTATTAAACCCGAACCGGCCCATTCGATTCGGCTCGGAAACTAGTGAACCGGTTGGAAAACCGTTCCGATCCGGAGTAGCGACCTAGTAATTTTTTAAAAAAATAAAAATCATTTTTTAAATTTTCTTTTTTTATAATTTCATATGACTAAACCTAAAATCTTCATTTTTTTTATTGGTTTAGTATGGGATTAACTCCGATCTGATTCACTGACTCTTGATCCAATACCCAACCGATTCTGATTTAATAATCTTGGCTTAGACTCACAAGGGAATATTCCTATTTTGGGGTGATATGGGCGTACGTGAACCTTTATTCACTCACTGCAGTTACCTTGTTAATAGGGAGCCGACGCCTCACATCCACGCACAGGGATCACGGAACTAAAATACTGGACGCAAACTGGAATTATTGAAAATAAGGGGGTATCAATTGCAATTTCGAGAGGGGGAGGAGGGGTCTTGCCCTTTACTCCTCATTTATATGTGCATTCATTATATTTCTGGTGACCAGCCCCTTTCGTCGATATATATATATATATAATACCTTACTCCTCACTGCTTCTTTCATTACAAACCATTCCCACCTCACATCCCCTTCCCAAAGTACATTTATGCCCTCTACCTTCTTTTCTTCCCCTCTCAACTCCAATGTCATTTCATATTTTAACTAGACTTCAATCAACATTTTTTAAGAACTATTTTTTGGCAATTGCAGAGGCAAAGTGTGAAATTGAGATGAGATATGAGGCTAATGCTCGTGTTTCTGTCGCAAAACAGTGCCTGCTTCTAATTAGGTGGTCAAATGACACAAAGCCAGTTACTCAACTACTGAATGCAATCATGGTTCATTAATGTTACTTTACATCTAATTAAGGTTTGGTACAACCGCCTCATTCGGGTGACAGCAAAAACGATGGCCTTTCCGCTTATTTAAACAAGAAAGCAGAGGATTATGCCTAATTTTTCTTTGCCCTTCCCATTAATTCGTTCACTTTGCATTCTCTTTTAAGTTTCAGTGCCCAGCAATGTTCCCTGTCATACAGGTATTGATGATATTTGTCATGTGTTTAAAGATTGTCCTTTTGCAAACTCAGTTTGGAAGAAGATCCTACCTTTCGACATTTGCTTGGATTTTTTCAGAAATAATAATATTATTTATTGGTTGCTTGGTATTTTAAAGAGCCCAGCCGTTGAAGAATCTTTGAAAATAGGACTGTGTGTCACTTGCTGGAAACTTTGGGAAGCTCAGAATCATTGAATTTTTGCTCAATAATCTTATGCTACATATGGTATCATATCAGCCATTAGAATTACGGTTAACCATACACAGACAAAATTTTCAATACTTAGATAATAGCATGTTTGCTTAGATCTCTGACTTTATTTCCTAGTTTTCTTTGTAAACCTTATAGTCACAACTATATCTTTGTACAACTTATTTCTTTAATGAAATTTCTCTTTTCACGCAAAAGAAAAAAAAAAAGGAAGAAAGAAAGAAACACAAACACCATCGTTAGCGTGAAAGGGAACAGTTTCGATGTCAAAAATATGAAGAGGAGATAGAAAAGTAATCCTTAACTAAAGCATCCCACTCTGTTCTCATCTCTGGAAACACTATTTAATTTCAGCTACCATCATACTCCATCATTCCTTGAATTTGTATCGTACTGAGCCTCAAACTATTGGAGTTTCGTTCATGCAGCAGCAAATCAACTAAAGTCTTAAAATCAGATTCAATAATTAATTTTTTTTGAATCCAAAATCCATGGCAAATGAGCTGGATGCATTTGACTGTCATCTTTTTTGACATTTCATTTAGTATTTTGTTTGAAGTCTATGGCTGCCTCTTTTAGCATAAGTGTCTCCTATAGAAGACGATTTCAAAATTCAGAGGAATCAAACAAAACTTTACACTATTAGACTAACTCTATGGTGCTGTTTAACTGCTCTCTATATATGTGAATTTGGAAGGTAAAACTAATAATATATATGGGTCTGGTATGCGAGCAAACCCGCCAACCCACCTCTCAACGGGCTTGAGTTGCCAAAATGTCAGCCCAACTAAGATTTTCTAATTAGGCCCACCAATACCATAACTCACCGGGGTTGGCACTTGGCATACGTTGACATTACCAGCTTTACGCAGAGGCGAAAAAAGAGAGTGGGACCGCTTCCTGACACCATACTCCAAAGCAATGTTTCAACCCAGCAAACAGGTGAATTCCTTACTCCGCACGCCTCTTCTTCTTCATCACATCTCTTGCTTGGTACCTCTGAACTGCTCCAGTCGTTCGTGTGCGGCATGTTCTAGTTCGCAACGATCAAATGATTATTTCCCGTCTTATTTTTATTTCACGCCTCTTTTTCACTTGTCAGAAATGATCGAAACCCTCAATTCCTCGAACAAGAGCGCCCATTGTCAGCTGTTTCTTCTGCGTTTGTTAATGGCTCTTTCATTTTTAATTTCAGTTGACTCTAGTATGTCAATGCCTTAGTGTTTGGAATTAAGTTTTGGGAATTAATTTTTGAGAATAGCTTTTACGATTTATGAGAGAAGATAAAGATGTGAGTGGAGTTTTATCTCGATTTATGTAAACTATGATTTAAAACATGATTTTATGTGTTTACAAACACACACTTAGTCTTTTTAGGGTTTTCTTTCTATCAAAATACCGAAGGCTTCTTTATATCCCAATTTTGTTTTTCTATCTAGACTTGTACTTCTTTTTAAACGTCAGAGGCTTATATCTGCAATATTTTTTTTCTCCATATTTTCTTTCTTTCTTTTTTATGGCCATCAATACTATTCAAAAATCTGATTTTCGAGAGTACAACAACACTACTAAATGAGATAAGACTTTACTGGTGTTATTGTTTGTCCATTGAAGGTCCTATCATATTATTAGTTTGTTTGGATAACCTTCATAAGTATTTTTCAATCGTGATTTATAAAATATGAGGTAGCTTTTACGGTATATGAGGTATTTTTTACGATCTACAAGGTAACTTTAAGGTATACGAAGTAAATATATAGATGAGGTTTATCTCGATTTACGTGAATAAGACTTATGCATAGGTACGATTCAAACAAACAAGCCATATATAAGCTAGATATTAGGTTGTCTTTCTATTCAAATGGCTTAACCTATTTAATAAATTCCCCTTTTTAGATTATATACCTTTAATCTATTCTCTAATTAATCAGCGTTATGACTTCTTTATATCCTAATACCCCGGCACCATAACAAAACAGGAAAATGAAGTGGTATACATTAGAATATGATGATTAGCATTTCTACACATATAGGGGAGTGACTTGTTTTTGATAAATTTTTGGATGACTTGTTGATTTCACCTGTTTTGGATCGCATTAAAACGAATTGCCACTACATACCTGCGTAAATGTAATACGGTGGCTAACTGTTATAAGCTTGGTTGTCATTTATCATCTATTCTCATCGCCACATATACATATTTTCATATACGACCATATTTGTTCTTTTTTCCCTGCCAACCTTCTCTGCTAATAGTTAATTTACTCAAATTCATTTATTCACTCGGTAGAGATAGCCTGATAGGATTTTATTTAGTGGCCTTATATTTACTGGTGCTGGTCTTTCGGTAGAGTAAAATTTCATTGCTCCGTACTTCTGTATCCAATAAAAGAAAGGAAAGAGCTGGGAAGAAATTAACTTTTCCTGTTTACATAGGACGTTGTCCAACCATTTATAGTTAAGTGTCTCTGCTAGTCTTTGTTTGGATACTTAACAAATGCTTATTCGTTGAGTTGGATGGACAGTCTGTTTCGTCAGCCTTGGTGCCCGTGGATGTAAACGAAACCTATATAGATGCACAGGGCAATGTGCAAAGTGGTGGATTTATACAGGCAGAGTCCATAATCCAAAATTCCAAGGTTGCAATTTTATTTTTCAAACATTTTGTGCTGTTGATTCTATCAATAGGAATGGATTTTTTTTGTCTTCAATAATTGCTTGCTACTCAACTGACTTCATTTTACTTTATGACAGGTATGCCTACCTATCAGGTCTCTTGATTTTAGTTGAGTGATGATGGGTAATGCAAACTTACCACACATTATGCAATGCTTGCAGAAACTTCAAGATGGTTTGCAAATGTTAGGGATGATAATTAAGCAGCACGAGGATAACCTAAATCTTTTGAATACTCAAAAAACTAAACTAGATGATTCCATACTTGGTTTGCAAGGTACATTCAAAATTACCTTTGAAGGCATTTTCTATCCTTGTTTGGCACTCTGATAATGGATGGGGTAATATGAATGGATGAGATGCTAGTTATCATGAGCACTCTAACGTGTGTTCAGACTGAGTTGAAGTCTATAAATTTATGATAATGGCATCTATATGGTTTGAGGTACCACCCAAAATGGTAGCATCCTATGTCTCCATGCACACTGGATGGCTTTAGGTATCTTGGGTTGTAGATCATCAAACGCATGCATCTTGGAAGCATCTTGACATAAAGATGATGTAACAAATGGCTCCCAAGTGTTATATGTTAAAAAGGGTTGCAATAAACTTTTCTTCTTATTATTAATGAAGAGCTAATTTCATGTGTGTGTTTTATTTACCCTGTTAATAGATATTTTTGAGAAGTATAAATCATCGAGTATGCCCAAGAATCGCAAATCAGACAATTTGCAGCCAACAAGTGAGGCGGCAATAAATGAACAGATATTGCAACATGAAAAATCTGCTGCTGGTTTATTGTGCCAGCTGAAAACTCATCATGGAACTCTGGCATCTAATCTTTCATTGACAAAGGATATAGTGGGTATTGTTGCTACCCTGGGAAAAGTTGAGGATGATAACCTTAGCAGGTACGTTTGGTCTGCATATTCACCTTCTGGCTATTGAAACAGTGCACATATTCAAAACTTCCTGTTTCACTGAATCGACGGCATTTATTTAAAATATATGAAGTAACTTTATTCTCTGAAATTGCTTATATTTTGCTTGAATATTATGAAATATGTAAGCATGCATGCAGGCGCTTCACTGTACCTAGTTGGAATGCAGGCTTTTCTCAGAGCATCTAGGAGTAGAGACTATGCTGGCCATTGTCTGTAAGACTTATGAAGGAGTTAAAGCTCTTGAAATTTATAACAATGATGGCTGTTTAGACAAGAGCTCTGGTCTTCATGGGCTAGGTGCCTCAATTGGAAGGCCCTTGGATGGTCGCTTTTTAGTGATATGTCTGGAATCACTCAGGCATGACTTGTGATCTTGTATTTATTAGTCTTTAATTGGCGACAATGGATCATTGAATTTCCCAGATACTGTTGTTCTAACTTTTCCCTCTTCTGTAGGCCATACGCTGGTAAATTTGTGCTTGATGACCCCCAAAAAAGGCTGGACATTTTAAACCCAAGATTGCCCAATCGGGAGTGTCCAGCTGGTTTTCTTGGCTTTGCTGTAAATATGATAAATATAGACGGCTCAAACTTGTTCTGTGTAATGCCCAATGGCTATGGTCTCAGAGAAACTCTGTTTTATAATCTCTTTTCACGTTTGCAAGTATACCAGACAAGGGCGGAAATGATAAAAGCACTTCCTTGCATAAGTGATGGAGCTGTTTCGTTAGATGGAGGAATGATTAGGACTGATGGTGTATATTCCTTGGGCAACAGGTAAGGGGATGAATGAGAAGTTTAGTTTAGTTTATACGTCAAATACCAAAATTATTTGTTCTGTCTTCACACATGTGACTGCTTGTGCTTGTATTATGCCACCCTACTAATTGGACTTGCCATAATAGTCACGTTTCAATTCTCTAACTTTGACACAACCAACTAAAAAAGAAGAAAGAAAAACCATCCTGTCATGCTGAATTTCTGTAACTGAAACACATTGAAAGCCCCATAATAAGCCGGATAATAAAGCAAAGCCAGCTGAATTTCAGTTTTTTTTCATGATGTTAGGGAAGATGTGGTTGTGAAGTTCCCCAGCCCAGTGGAGCTTGTTAGCTACAATGCAATTGAGAGGCAAATGAACGATTTGAAAGGGGAGAAGCACAAGATTCTGTGGGACAAAAGAAGGGAACAAAGTTTGTTGGACGCAGCTAAGATCAGATTCAATAGGAAGAAGAATGAGTTTCTGAAGTTTTTAGCAGAAAGTTCATCATATGCAACTCAAGTAAATGCCTCAGTGATGCCTCTTAACCGAGTGCATGAATAGGCTTATTCTGTCTGGAAATCGGAATCCGTATACTATGTTATGAGTTGTTACATGTTGAAAAGTTGAATAAATGAATATGAAATATAAATTTACTCAATTGATGTTTAAATATTATCGAAGTTTTTGCTGTTTTCGAGCAGAATGAGTTTGAGTTCTTTTCGAAATCACTGTTACTGAGAGAACAGGGAACTAAAGATCTTCACTAGTGAATATTTTCGAAGTTACTCTGTTACTGATTTTGAAATGCCTGGCTTATCAAACTCTGCAATGAATATCTGGATTAATCTCTGCACAAATTCTCGTAGTTTTCGTCGAATAAAATTATAATCATTTAAATGTTAAAATCTGAGTTTTTTTTTATTTGATTCATACTTTCATAAACCGTGAATTTATATCAATCAAATTTTGTAGCTTGTTTGGTTTTTTGATTCACGTAAATCGAGATAAACCTTCTCTATATATTTAATTTGTAGATCATAAAAATTATTTTGTAAACCGTAAAAGTTACCTTGTATTCCATAAATCACGATTGAAAAATATTTATAGAGATAATTATATCATCAAACCCGTAGAATGTTTTATGGAACGGCAAGAATCAAATTTAAGTAAAATATATAAAATGTTGGCCCATAACGGAAGTGACATCACAAGGATTCAGGAAAATTGATGTTGGGCTAAATTTTATTTTATTTTTATACAAATATAATATAGAATGAAAATAATCTTCCGACATAAAAACCGGTCAAATTAAATTCGTCCCATTGAGATAAGATTAGCATTGTCTTCCAGAGGAAAAATGAAATGAAGAGCGGTATTCCACGAAAGGTGGACTTCCTAACTGGGATTTAGATATCATTGTTTTTACGGCTTGCTCGATATTGTCCCATCTCTGTCTTCTTCTAGTCTAATCTATTACCTTCTCTTTCCACCAAATATCTTTTATCCGTGAGATTCTGTTTCCCGGACTCCAGAGATATTTTCGGGCGCTTCTCATTTTCTTTTTCAAGCTTAATTCCAACTCAACTTCCGAATGCTTTCTTCTCAGATGGCTGCTGTAGTTGGATCCAAAATTTGCAGGGAAACGGCCTCTCGATTCGGATACTATATATTCAACCATATGCATGCTAGTCACATTGTCAATTCTCGCTTTACGCACCGAACAAACCGGGATGAGCACTTCATGATCATTCCCTATCACTTCACTTCGTTCAAGCCCGTCCCACTCCGGGGGGATTTTGAAGAAAACGGCACTCATATTGTAGAGGATCGCAGAACGAACCAAAATCCCACTAATATTTCTTATAGAAATGTGAGTAAGAAATGGAGTTGCAGGTCTTATTGTACTGTTAACTGCGATGGAGAGCCACCAGTGCTTTGGTCTGGGGATGGCGTTAATATTCGGATGGACAATTCGAACTTCAATGTGGTTCGTGGTGGCAGCGGAGGTGATGATAGTCTCGGTTCAGGAAGTGGTTCTGGTTCGAATTCTAAGGATGAGTTCTCTGGTGGATCCAATTTGGGAAGTAATATTCCAACGCCAAAGAAAATTTGCGAAGGACTCGATGAATTTGTAATTGGACAGGACAGGGCTAAGAAGGTGATTCTTTCCTCAGTTCTGTTTCAAGTAGTGTACTAGGCAACCCATACTGGGATCCGTTTGTGCTGGACAAAAACGTATTAGATACGATACAGTTCCCCAAAGTTATATTGAAAAAAATGCATATTTTCTCTATGTCGTGGCTTCTATCACGTATTCAATATTGGTGCCGGTGCTTTCAGCAAATAGTACTCTGCCATTTTGAATATTTCGTTATTTGCATGAAGGTCTTGCTTTCATGCTTGAGAGTGTCAGCTATTAGTGATATTTGATTATTATTATCAAATGCAGGTACTTTCTGTGGCAGTTTACAACCACTACAAGAGAATTTTTCACGAATCTTCTCAAAAGAAGTTAGTGTATTATTTCACTGCGCTACCTTTTCTTTCATGTTTTCCCATTTGTTCTTCTCTCACATGCAGTCTTGTGTGAGATGTTAAACAATAATCTTTTTTTTTTTTTTGGTGTTAAACTTGTTGATAACATGTAGTAATTGCTTTTGACATGGTCTTGTTACCATTTGAAATGTTAGGCCTGCAGGAGATTCAAGTAGTAATAAGGCTGATGCTGTTGATGAAGAAAGAGTTGAACTTGAGAAAAGCAATATTCTTCTAATGGGGCCAACAGGTTCAGGTAATTCAAAATTTACTTTTCTAAGCTAACGTAAGTGTTTCGATAACTGTGGTTCTGGATTGTATTTTTCACCATATAATAGAAGGTTAAAACAATCATGCTTCAATTTAAAAGAGACGAAAAGTGTTTGAGCTTAGTTGGGTACTCGATTATCCAGTGATATTCTTGTTTTGTTAGTTAAATGATTAATGTTGTTTTGAGCCATTTAGGTTGTAAATTTTACTTTAAATGTGTCATCTTTCAAGTTAGATGGATTTAAGAGATAACACAGTTTAGGTCCTTTATTTGCTTTCCATCTTCTTTTCTTTTGTAAATCATGAATGTTTGTATCTCCTGGTTACTAGTCTAACTTGTTTATCTACACCATTTCAAGGACAGGGAAGACATTACTTGCCAAAACTTTGGCCCGGTTTGTAAATGTTCCCTTTGTTATCACTGATGCAACAACAATAACTCAGGCAAGTATTCCTTACTTCTGTTTTATAATAATTTATGACCTCCTCAAAGAGAGACAGAGAAAGAAAGTATTTTTCTGTCTGCATGTGGAGTTTTTTAATGATTGCCTGTTAAAGAAGCACATAACCCCCAATAAACCTTATATCACTGCTTCCCTTTTGAGAATTGAGCAGAGGGTGAGAACTGCTTTAACTTTAGTTTCCAACAAAAAGATTATGCACATATTTATGTGATCCCATTGTATAATGTACAAAAAAATCATGCACATAATAAGTGCAAACAGATTTTGATGATATGGGATAGTTGCAAAAAAAGTTTATCATCAAATGCAAAAAGACCTTGATTGTAAATTGGGTTTTTTAACATTTCTTTCTTTGGTCATAAATTCTGTTTCCTTTTCTCTTGTTAAATTGGCTGCCATGCTATTTTGACATGTCTTTGCGTGGGCGTTACTTTTCGTGTGTTTTTTTTATGCAAGTTATAAATATGAAGAAATCATAGTTTTCGTATATAATAGCCCCTGTACCACATTGGTGCAGGCAGGATATGTTGGGGAAGATGTCGAGTCCATTTTAAGCAAGCTCCTTATGGTAAATATTCTGACCTTTGCTAATTGAATACAGCATGCTTGCTTCAGAGTTCCTTTTGTGGAGAAACTGATTTATTTGCCTTTGCTGATTTCTGAACCATACTCTGCTGTAGTTATTAAGTGTATCTCCTTTTATTTTTTTCAAGTATAAAGTATAGCTGTTTGTCCTTTCTTTTTGCTGCGTTTTCATTTTAGGGATGGCAGTAATATTATATCATATTATTTTCAGGTTGCTGACTACAATGTGGAAGCTGCTCAACAAGGCATCGTTTACATTGATGAAGTTGACAAGATCACTAGAAAGGTTTCGCCATGTCATGTCTTCCCCCCAGTTTCCTTTTCTCTAGTTAATTCAAGCCATTTTTTCCTGTTGTTTTACCTTCTTCAATTGTCTTTTTTCTAGGCTGAGAGCATTAATATCAGTAGAGATGTCTCTGGGGAAGGTGTTCAGCAGGCTTTATTGAAAATGCTTGAGGGAACAGTAAGTGCATTTCTCACTGATTTGGAAAATTTAAATCATATTCTTTCTTCTTTTTCTTCATTTTCTAAATCCCAATTTATTTATTTATTTTGTATTGTTCGATTGCGTCCTTTATGATCAAGGTTGTCAATGTTCCTGAGAAGGGAGCTCAAAAGCATCCTAGAGGTGACAATATTCAGGTATATGGGCATTAGCATTTATTCTTACAATTATATTGTTTTTTATTTATACAGTTGTAGAGCTTATTAGGTATGTTTATGGCATAGGTATATGTCTGCCATCATTTTAACATATATGGTGTAGTGCATGACAAAATTTTCCATTTTTATCTATCATTTTCGGTCCAGTTGGTTTATGTGCACGTGATTTTATTTCTGCAGTTATTTCAAATTGAAGGTAGTTAATTGTCTTGAAATCATTGATAATTGTCGACTCAATCGTTTTGTTTTTGGTGAATTCGTGAACTCATCTTTCTTCCTTCTCAGATTGATACAAAGAATATACTTTTCATTTGTGGAGGAGCCTTTGTTGACTTAGAGAAAACAATCTCAGAAAGGTTGCTCAAACCCTGGAAATTAATTAGTTTTTATACCTACAGTGAGAATAAAATGAAGTGTGAAGCCTCATTTTAGTCCCATGCAGGCACCAAGATTCTTCTATTGGATTTGGGGCACCTGTACGTGCAAATATGAGAGTAGGTGGTGTCACTGATGCTGCTGTGGCTTCATCATTATTGGAAACCGTAAGTTAACATCATATATATGACAGGTCTTGTTCCTTTGAGAAATGGTTTTTCCTACCGCTAGCTTCAACATGTCACATATTTGCATGACTTGAATTGTTGTATTTGGCAGGTTGAAAGTAGCGATCTTATTGCATATGGTTTGATACCTGAATTTGTTGGGAGATTTCCTGTTCTTGTCAGTTTGTCATCTTTAACAGAAAATCAACTCATTCAGGTAGGCTATATTCAAGTTGCTCATGTTACTCCGGGTTGTCTATGCACATGTCCCTGTAAATGTGAATTCTTAAATTATTTCCGGAAGTTACTGACATTATTTTCTTAAACTACATCTTGAAATTGATTCTTTCAATATTTAAAATTACCCGCCATTATCTGTATGTCTTTAATTGCTATTTAATACGCTCTATAGGTCCTCACAAAGCCAAAAAATGCCCTTGGGAAGCAATACACGAAGATGTTTCAAATGAACGGGGTAAGTTTTTGTGAGCCTCCTTTTATTTGCATATGATATGCAGAACACAAGTCCTACCTGCATATTCTATTGTTTATACCAAGGATCTTTCTTGCTTGTTCATGATAGTTTTATGAATGGGTTAATTGATTTTTTATTTAAAAAATTTAATGTTGATAGAATATCTTCAGCTGAAAATTCCTACTTTATTTCCAGGTAAAATTGTATTTCACAGAAAATGCCGTGAGATTGGTTGCCAGAAAAGCACTATCTAAAAATACCGGTGCTCGAGGCTTGCGGTCAATATTGGAGAAAGTATTAGTAGATGCCATGTATGAGGTATGCCATTTAAATTTAAATTTTAAATAATGCCTTGATCCTCATTTGCACTGTGGAGTTTAGATATTGGGTACAGAATCAGAGTGGGTGAGTGTTATTGACAACTTGATAATAAAACTTGCCCCACTGGGCAAACTTTTTGGAAAAGCATTAACCGCCCACTTTTTTAACCCTTTCTGTTTCATGTGGTGTTTTGTCTGTTCCCAAAAGGTGTTCCCAAAAGGTTTGACGAGGAACCACTAGTAATGATTTTTTGAATTTAATAACATGGTAATTTGTTATGCACGGTTGAATTGCATCAGGAACTATCACTTAGATTATGAATCTCTGTTTGGCCAAAAAAAAAAACGATTACGAATCTTGGTGTTTTCTTTCTTTGCTCCTGAATTTTCGTGCAGATTCCTGACAGCAGAGCAGATGATGATGTTGTAGATGCTGCTGTTGTCGATGAAGAGGCTGTTGGGAGTGGGGCCAAAATCCTCCATGGTAAGGGTGCATTGAATCGATATCTTTCAGAACACAAAGATAATCCAGAGGTATGCATGTTACTTTTCCCTTAATCCCTTGATGTGATGTATATATTGAACTCAGCTAATTGTGGCATTCATCGTTGATAAATATGATTGAGTTAGAAGTTAGAACAGGGTAATGTGGGAATTCATGAGTATGTCCGGAGATTTTAGATTTATTTTGAACTGGTGCTTCCATTATGGTCTTAATACGCGCATATGCCTTAATAATAAATGCTTCGTTGTTTCTTCAGTCTTAGGTCATGTTTTTATCTTAGCAACGTTACAAAACTTACTAATGCCTGCTTCTGCATAAATGTAACAACAGGCCAAAGAAGGTTTAGATGTGGATAATGAAGGAGAGGCAGAACTTCCTTCCATTGTTGCCAGCATGTAACATGCCTTAAAGTTTCTGCTGTATACCATGTTGGAGCATTGTTAACTTGGCCAACAAAGCTCGGAAAGTGAAGGATCTTGGCGTTGTGGGGTAATGCCTGCCTTTGCTTGCTCTTAGGTTCACTTGTTATTGTAATTATTGTAATCTAGTGTAATGGAATACATGGTGGCATACAGGCATTACCATAATGTTGTATAGTGTAAAGTGTCTATTTCGACGAGTCTCAACATATAATAAACCTATCATTATTTTATTATTTATATCTTAAGACATCATCATTCATCAGGTCTACCAAATAATGTCATCATTGTTATGAAAATAAAGGTATCTCGGATAAGAGAGCAAAAGATAAGAGAAGAGAAAATTCGAAAGAGAAAGTAGAAAGCATTTTCATTCAATTTCTTGTATGTACACAATGCTTACACAAGGTTTCTATTTATAGACTTTTAAGAGTCTTGCAGGATAAGCTTCTTGTTAGCTTGGAGAGGAAGCTTCTTCATGGCTTATGGAGGAAGCCTCTTTATAGCTTATATAGAGGAAGCCTCTTGTTGGCTTAGACTGGAAGCCTCTTTGTGACTTGTGAGTCAATGGACATCCACATGATTAATATTCATGACACTCTCTTTTGGATGTCCATTATGAATGTGCCTCATTAAAAACTTTAACTAGTAAAAATCTAGTGGGACAGAAAAACTTAGCCAAAGAAAAGAGTAAATCATTCATTGACACACTATCCAGTATTGCGTTATTAAAAACCTTTCTAGGAAAATCCAGCGGGACAAAACCTAGATAAGGGAAAAAGAGTACATCGTGTATCGATTACCCCTCTTAACAACATCAATTGAGATCTCTAAGTTGCCGAAGACCAATGTTATGGACAAGTTTTTCATAGATTATACCTAGAAGTGACTTGGTGAATAAATATGTTAGATTTCCACTGAACGGATTTGCTGGATATCTATTTCACCGTCCTTTTGAAGGTCACGAGTTGAAAAATTTTGGTAAAATATGCTTCGTTCTATCACCCTTGATATAACCTTCTTTAAGTTGGGCAATACATGTAGTATTATCCTGATATGGAACTGTTGGGACCATTTTGCTTGAAGATAAACTATAAGTTGTTCGTATGTGATGTATTACAGACCTCAACTATACACATTTTCGACTTCCTTCATGTATTGCTAGAATTTCTGTATGGTTAGATAATGTGGTTGATATAGTCTGTTTCATAGATCGCCATGAAATAGGTATACTTCTACATGCAAACAAATAACCTGTTTGTGATTTATAATAGTGTGAATCAGACAAAAATTCAGCATTTGCATAACTAACCAGTTCATGCTTAGATACTTTTGAGTAGTATAACCTCATATCCATAATGCCTCTAAGGTAACGAATAATGTGTTTTACTCCATTCCAATGCTTTCGTATTAGTGAAAAACTATATCTTGCTAGTAAATTAATAACAAATGATATGTTAGGACATGTGTGATTAACAAGATACATTAATACTTTAATAGCACCAAGATATGGTACTTTTGGACAAAGTAGCTCTTCATCACCTTCTTCGCTAATTACTCGAGGTCGGAATGGGTCTTTATCCACTTGCAAATACCTTACAATCATTGGGGTACATAATGGATGTGATTTATCCATGTAAAATCGCTCTAAGACCTTCCTTGTATAAGCTTCTTAATATACAATGATCTCATTCTTGAGGTACTTGATCTGTAATCCAAGACAAAAGTTTGTTCTTCTCAAATCTTTCATTTCAAATTCTTTCTTCAAACAATTATTTTCCTTTTGAAGCTTTTTAAGAGTTCCAATTATATTGATAGCATCAACATAAACAGCAATTATAACAAACTCACTTCTATATCTTTTCATAAAGATGCATGAGCATATTGGATCATTTTTGTACCCTTCTTTCAACAGATATTCATTAAGATGATTATACCATATACGCGCTGATTGCTTTAAACCATACAGTGACTTATTTAACTTAATTGAGTATTGTTCTCAAGAACTTTAATTGTATTATTTGGCACCTTAAGTCCTTTAGGAACTTTCATATAAATATCATTATCAAGTGAGCCATATAAATAGGCAATAACGACATCTATTAGGCGCAAATCAAGCCCTTCACTTACTGCTAGGCTAATCAAATAGCAAAAAGTAGTTGCATTTACTACTAGTGAATACGTTTCTTTAAAGTCAATGTCAAGTCTTTATGTAAAGCCTTGGACTATAAGACGTGACGTATATCTTGTTATTTCACCCTTTTTATTTCTCTTTCGTACAAAAACTCATTTATATCTAACTCGCTTTACATCTTTAGGTGTAAGGACTACAAGTCCAAATACTTTTCGTTTTGCCAATGATTTCAATTCTGCATTAGTGGCATCTTTCCATTGGGGCCAATCTTTTCTTTGTTGGCACTTGCTAATGGATTTTGACTCATGATCTTCATTATTATTCATTACATCATATGCTATATGATAAGCAAAGATGTTGTCAACGTTGACTTCATTTCGATCCCATTGGATCTCATTCATAACATAATTTATTAAAATCTCATTATTTTCACATATGTCAGGTACCTGGGTCTCTTCTGGGACAACAACAACATTCTCTTCTAAAGATATCTCTACTGGAGATAATAACTCCTTAGGAGATGACTCTTCTTGAGCTACTAACTTTTCTTGATTATCCTCGACTTGATCATCTATATTATTTGCTCTTTTTATCTTTCAAGGATTTTTATCTTTGGAATCGATGGGCCTACCACGGTTCAAGCGTGCTTTAAATTCATTCATAGTAGGCTGTCCTTCAAGGATATCAATTTTAATAGGAGTATTAGCAGTTAGGACATGTGACTTTGTCACTTTTTTTGGATCAGTAAATGCTTATAGCATTTGATTAGCCAAATTTTGTAAATGAATTATCTTTTGAACTTTCAGTTCACATTGTTTTGTATGAGAATCAAAATGAGCCAATAATAATTCATTCCTGCTAATTTCTTTACCCAATTGTTTGTTTTCTCCCCTAAATGTTAGTAAGAGTGATTCATCAAAATGACAAGTGGCAAATCGTGCCGTAAATAAATCTCCGATATATGGTTTTAAATATTTTATGATTGAAGGAGATTCATACCCAACATATATTCACATCCTTCTTTGATGACCTATTTTGGTACGTTGTGGTGGTATTATTGGCACATATACAGCACACCCAAAAATCCTTATATGAAAAATATTAGGTTCTTGACCAAAAACCATTTGTAAGGGGGATACATTTAAATAACTTGTTGGCCTAATGCGAATTAACATTGCTGCATGAAAAATGGAATTGACCCAAGCAGAAATTGGGAGATTAGATCTTATAAGTAAATGTTTTGTAATTAGTTGCAACCGTTTAACCAATGATTCTGCAAGTCCATTTTGCGTATGAACATAAGCTACAGGATGTTCAATATCAATTCTAAGAGACATACAATATTCATTAAAAGCTTGTGAAATAAATTCACCAACATTATCAAGATGTATTTTCTTGATAGGATAATCATGGTAATGTGCTCTTAATCTAATCAATTGAACAAGTAATCTTGCAAACGCTAGGTGTGAGAAGATAATAAGCAAATATGTGACCATTTAGTTGTTGCATTAATTAAAATCATATAGTACCTAAATGTTCGTATTGTGGGTGTATTGGCCCACAAATATCTCCCTGTATCCGTTTTAGAAATGTGAAAGACTAACTGTCTACTTTGATTGGTGAAGGCCAAATAATTAACTTTCCATTAGAATATTCAGCACATGAGAAATTATGGGATTATGATATTTGTTTACACTTCAGAGTATGTCCACATGAATTCTCAATTATTTGTCGCATCATGATTGACCCAAGATGACCTAACCGGTCATGGCAAACATTAAATTCATTAGTAAACTGCTGGTTTACATTGGCATGCTTCTAGTCTACATTGATGAACTTTTGCTTCTCAATAGCATATATTTCAATTATATATATAAATGTATAATACAAGCCAGAAGAAAAAGCAGAAAAACTTTTCAATATGCATTTTTTACCAGAAGCTATATTTGTGATAACAAGACATTCCTGATTATTTTTAGTTGTTGTTTCTATATTATATCTATTTCTGTGGATATCTTTGAAACTCAATAAGTTTCTTTTAGACTTAATAGAATAAAATGCATTATCAATGCATAATTTGTTCTTTCAGATAACAAAATATCAGCTCTTCTGGAGCCTTCAATCAAATTTATACTACCGGATATAGTCTGAACGTTAACTTTTTGCATTACCAAGAAAGAAAAATATTTATCATTTCTGAGTATGGTGTGGGTTGTTGTGCTATCAACGAGACATAAATCTTCAGAATTGACACCAATAAGATTCATTCTTTATTAAAAAAAACATAAAAACATAATTAAAAGGAAATACACATGATAATTGCAACATCAACCACACTAAAGTATATATGTTCAAATAGACAAATATAATTAATGCTAATAAATTAGCACCATCTAAATGGAAAAATATTCATGTCACCATATACAAAATTTTCATCTTTATCAACATGATTTATTTTAATTTTCCCCCACTTTGGGTGAGAATCTGAACCACCATGATTACGCTTACGGCTATAACCACATCTACTTCTACATCCACAGCCACAATTAGATTCATTCGTTAATACATTCACTTCTGAGAATGTAGTCGAGCCTGTTGGATGAGATTCATGATTTTTCATCAAAGGCTCATTGTTTTGTTTGGCTACATAAAGGCAATAAATTAATTTAACATATTTCTTAAACCTCTTTCACGATATTGCTACTGCAGGAACAAATTGGATGTATCCATTTATAACAAGTTTTTGGAAGGATAACTATCTTCTGGTGGTCATACCTTTCTTTTAAATTGTTCCAAAGAACAAGTGGGTCTTTTGCGGCCAAATATTCAATTTTGAGGCCTTCATGCAAATGGTGGTATAGAAAAATCATGGATTAGGCATTCAAAATAAATAATTCTTTTCGGTATGACAAGAGCCACAAATTTATATTTCACAAGATTTAACATAGTTCAGACTAGTGTAATAAGAAATATAAAAATGCAATATAATAACAGGAAATTTGTAAAGATAATAAATAATTCATAAAGTAAGATATTACAATAAAAATTAAAAATTTATGGCTTCTAGCCATTTAGTTCTCATGGCTTTAGACCAATTAATCTCATGACTTCAGGTCAATTAATTTCATGATGATAAATTAAATCTATATGGCTTCTGACTATTTATCTTCAGGATAAATAAAAGTTAAATATGGCTTCCGGCCATACAATAAGATAGAAAATGAAAGTTATGTGACTTCTAGCTATATAATCTCAAAATAGGAGTCAAAGAAATACGGCTTTTTGTCATATAATAGGGAATCAATATAATAAAGATCAAAAGAATATAGCTTTTGGCCATATTATATCAAAATAAGATATCAAAGTGATATAACTTCTAGTTATATAATTTTAGAATATGAAATCGGAGGTATGACTTCTGGCAATACTAAAATAACAATATTAATATAAAAGAACTTGTAAAGGAGATATAAGTTTTAAAAAAATAAGAACAGTCTCCAATCTCAGCTATAAAACCCAATGTTTATAACAATATGTAAAAATCTCTTTAATTTTATATAGTGGCTTCGATTATCCCGGTAGATCAAGATAAAATAAAGATACGCTAAAAGAAAGTAGGGGAAATTGTTAATGTAACTCTGAGAAAATTATACCTTTGTTAGAGTAATCTTGCTGATCACGTGTTATGAAAATAAAAGTATTTAGGATAAGAGAAGAGAAAATTCGAAAGAGAAAGTAGAGAGCACTTTCATTCAATTTCTTGTATGTCCATAATGCTTACATAGGGTTTCTATTTATAGACTTTTACGAATAAGCCTCTTGTTGGCTTAGAGAAGAAGCTTCTTTATAGCTTATGGAGAAAGCCTCTTTATATGAGCCAATAGATATACATATAATTAATATTCATAATAATAATAGATTTTTAATACCATATATTATTCTCTGCAGCACAATACACCATCCTGCATGCTGCAGAATAATCCATGTCAGCAATTGGCAATTAGACTCAATAATGTTGATGATTAGAAGCCCATATTTAAAATGTATTTTTAAAAAAAATACTAGAGAGCATTGAAAATTCAAAATTATGACTATGTAATTTTAATAGAATGATGTGAATAGATAACAAAATTCACAAGGCTGATTATTTCTTGCTGCTAAACAGTGATGGTGGCCCCCCTCCTAGATCATTCTATTATTGGAATTGGAATCTGCCATAACCTGGCCACGTGTTCGCTAAAGAAAGGAGTCAATGGGACCAAAATCCTTCATCATTTATGGGGGAAGCCTCTCCTTTACTTTGCTTGCACTGTCAACTATCATTCAAAAGTATCCCACGGCGAATAAAAACTATTCTACCAATGGGGGCACATTTCGATGAGCGGAAAAAAAAAAAAAAATCTGATCATCTATATTTATCATTAGATTAATTTTATACGGTTCTGATTTAATTTAATTTAATATTTTAAATTTTATTTTATTATATATAAAATTAAAAATAAAAATAATCTTATAACTATCATATTTCATAAAAACAAATTTATTATTTACAAAATAAAAAATTTTAAATTTAGACCGATCAAATTTAAATTTGAACGGTTAAGATCTCAATACAGTTATAAAAAATTAGGTACTTAATATATGAACCCTTCTATTAATACAAAAGTTACCATGCCGAATGTGATTAAATGAAATAAAGTAGACCCAGGTGCATTAAATTAAAAATCTGGTGAAATTAAGAAATCATGTCGAGATTAAAATATAAAGACAAAAGGTTAATTAATAATGGAGTAAAAAAAATATTTTTATCTCTATTTTTATTATCAATCAATTTACGTTGTAGGTAAAAATGATAGAGAATTTTAGTACTCCATCATATCCTAAATATAAGATAGAGTTAACTTTTTTGAAAATATTAAGAAAATTATTTAAATTATTTTAAAATATTTATATTTATCATTTTTTTTCTAAACTATTTTATCTAACTTATAAACTGATACATAATCTAAAGATATATAATATATGATATGATAAAATAACTTATTTAATTTATTTAATCTCTAAAAAATCAACTTTACTTATATTTAACGTGGAGGGAGTAATACATAATTAGTGAATTCTGAGTAGGCAGGCGAAAAGAATTATGAGTGGACTTCAAAATTTGTACAAGTAACAACTATAGTTAGTGAATATACTGCCATTATTTACACCAACTTCACATAGATGTTTGGAATAATAATTGAAATCTTAAAAAATATTTTTTAATTATAATTTATTATATACGAAGTAAGTTTTATAATATATAAAATAAATATATAAAAAAATTTATCTCAATCTACCGGCTTATAAAAAAAAATGAAAACTGAAGCAAACGGGCTCATTGTTTTACTTTCATACCCGCCAAATTAAAAAAAAAAAAAGGTTGAAATTTAGCTCCCGTTGGATGCACCCCAATTACCATCAGCTTTCCGAAGTTTAACGGTACCCTCTCTCTCTCTCTCCGTGCAACCCGATTTGGGGATTGTAGAGAGGAAACGAAGGGGCAGAAAAAGCTAACGAAGAAGAAAAGAGGCTGCACTTCAGGCGAAAGGGAGGTTGGCTCGTCGGACTCACCCCTTTTTCCATTTTCGCTCCATGACCATCCTCGTCTTCTTCCTCCTATTTTCTTCTTCTTCTTTTCCCTAACAAATTTTCCTGGAAAAAAAGCTGAGAACGAAGAAAATCGAGGGAGGAGATTTAAAAAAGAAATGCTCAGGTATATAATTTCGCTTAATTTATGATTTTGATTACTGGTTATTTCATATATCCATCACTTGTGGGAGGTTTCGGTGACTGGATGGACTTGGATAACATTGAGTGTGTGTCATCCTCGGACGGTATTGATGAAGACGAGATCCGCCATCATGGTATACATCCCCACCCCCATCATCACTCTGAGTTTTCATCCTCGAAGCCTCGCAATGGCGCCACCAATATGGGCCCCACGGCCATTACTCCGGCAACCAGCGTCCACGAGTTGCTGGAATGCCCTGTCTGTACCAATTCTATGTACCCACCAATTCATCAGGTCATTTTTTTTCTTTTTCTTTTTTAGCAATTTCCGCCTCATCTACGTTGTATTATATATTATTATTGTAATTGTATACGAGGTTTCGTTTTCATAATAGGGATCCTTTCTCCGGACTTAAATGAACTTGATGGCTTTTTTATTTGGGTGTGCGTGAGTGGAGGAATTGAGTGAATTTCATGATGCCTTCACTTCTTTCTTTTTTTCGGTTGGCCTTTTTGTGGTTTGGGACATCTATGACTTGGTTTTGGAGTTCGAATTTTTGTTACATGGGGAAGGCATTATACGGCAAGGGCCAAATATAATCTAACCATACTTGCAATTGCACATTTGGCCAACTTGCAATTTTATTTTTTAATCTTCAGCACACTGATATCAGATACATGAGTTATCCCAGTCTATGTCCAGAAGATGTTATTGCCACCTTTCCTATCTATCAGTCTATGCCCTTGTTAGGAAGCAGATCCCTAGCAGTTGATAGCTTCTTTTGAATCAAACCTATGTCTTTTTTACTATGACTTTGGTTATCATTGAACATTTATTAAAACTGTTGTCTTCCATGGAGTGGTATTCTAACATTTTTATTCTACTAAAAGGAAAAAACGATGCAAAAGAAAGGACAGTGTTACTGTGGTTCTGCTTCCGCTTGATCTTGTAATATCTTATCTCAACAAATACTAATATCTTGTAATATCTTTGCAGTGTCACAATGGGCACACCTTATGCTCAACATGTAAAACAAGGGTTCACAACCGATGCCCCACTTGCAGACAAGAGCTTGGGGATATTAGATGTTTGGCTCTGGAGAAGGTAGCTGAATCACTTGAGTTACCATGCAAATACTATTCCCTTGGATGTCCAGAAATCTTTCCATACTACAGCAAGCTCAAGCATGAGGCAGTGTGCAGTTTTAGACCATACAATTGTCCTTATGCTGGATCAGAGTGTTCAGTTGTTGGGGACATCCCTTTCCTCGTTTCACATCTGAGGGATGATCATAAGGTGGACATGCACACAGGATGCACATTCAACCATCGTTATGTGAAGTCAAATCCCCGTGAAGTAGAGAATGCAACTTGGATGCTCACTGTAAGTCCCATCCCCCCTCCTCTTTTTTTTTTTTTTTTTTTTTGCCAAACCCCCCCCCCCTGGGTTAGAGGTTTTTGCCCTTTTGGGGAGGAAGAAATGGGAGGGTCATAATTTTTGTTTAAATATAATTTCTCTGGTCCATGGAACACTCAAAATTCTTTGGGGAACACCACTTCTGGCATGCACTATCAGTTGTTCATCAAACTTCACTGCCATTGGGTGTAAGTTATTGCCAGGGAGATCTGATTTTTTGAAGAAGTTTATGCAATGGTGGAAGATATTATCGTGTTTCTCACGACTAGGGGACCTTCAATCTGCTTTTCTTTTCTTCGTTATTTTGTGTGTTTTTTATAAGACCCAACCTTGAAAAACAAAAGTATATAGCAGAAGACAAAAAAGGAGCGAAGGTGGGGAGAGATAGGTGAACCACTCAGAAAATAAAGGGATTGGAGGACAAAACTAAATCACCTAGGTTTAGAGCTGAAAGAAGCAACCAAAAAACTTGGGTAAAATGATGCAAAAGTGGGTGTAGCAGTTGGGACTGGGTAGAAGGTTTTAGGAAGAATGACTATCCTAAGAATTGTATCTGCCTGATTCTCACCTTAAAGTGAGGGACAATACGATGTATTTTGAACATGGAAACATGCAGTTTTTACGTGGTGGTTTCATGAACAATGGAGATGGAAGATGAAATGAATGTGCAACAAGCCTTGACAATTATGCATATAGATTCTCCTAATGCTTCAGCTTCTCTCTTTTTAATCATTTTAACCCTGGGCCTGTTCAACTTGAAATGGTAAAAAATGAAAATCATGGTCAGGTTATGTTACATTTAGAAAGTAGAATTTTAACCCGCTGGTTTCAGGCTTGTTGGGTGGTCATCTTCATTTCTAATCCCTAACATTTATTTGATGCATCAATGCCTGCTATTATTTGTTACATGTTTTGGTGATACAAAAACCTGAGTTTCCTATTATTTCCCTGTCTTTCCGAGTTCTGAACTGTTAGTGTGTGAATGTTTTAGTGCATTATTTGTTTGGCGGAACCATATAAAGTCCAAGGGCTGAGATGAACAAATTTCCTTGTTTCCTCTGAGAAATAATTACCAAATCCGTTCAAGAGCAACATATAATCATCTCTCAGTATATGCGTACTCCTTACTGCCTGATTCTTGAGTTAACTTATTTCTTCTGATTCTTTGGTAGGTATTTCATTGTTTTGGGCAATACTTCTGCCTTCATTTTGAAGCCTTCCAGCTAGGGATGGCACCTGTTTACATGGCATTCCTTCGTTTCATGGGAGACGAGAATGAGGCTCGAAACTATAGCTATAGCCTAGAAGTTGGGGCGAATGGCCGGAAACTGATTTGGGAGGGTACTCCAAGAAGTGTCCGGGATAGCCATCGTAAGGTCAGGGATAGTCACGACGGCCTTATCATCCAACGAAATATGGCCCTTTTTTTCTCTGGAGGGGACAGGAAGGAGCTTAAGCTTAGAGTTACGGGAAGAATATGGAAAGAACAACAGAATCCGGATGCAGGGGTGTGCATACCAAATCTCTGTAGCTGATGAGGCTATGTTTGGCCCTTGAGACACTCTTCTGTATCTTGTAATAGATGAAGGCATTGAGGCTGCTTTGAAATTCTCAGCTTTTTCATGTCGTGTAATAAGCACATTTTCTTCCTTCACACGTTCTTGATGGGAATCATGAAATCGTCAAATTTGATAATGAGAATCAGAAATCGTCTCTTGTAATTTCTTGTATTGAAGACCTTTATTATTTGATTGGTTGCTTCTTTGTATGATGTATGTTTGGAGAAAAGGAAGGATCACAATTTTGGCCATGCAAAACACAATTTGTGCCATTGACTTTTTAATAATGTATCTGAAGAGTGAAGGGAGGTGTGGGACGGGTGCCAATCAAGTCTAATGCTCTTAACTACCAGCAAATGTAATTGCATCCAGGAAGCTGAAGAGATGTTTAAATGAACTAAAGATTTAAAAGCATTTCAATTAAGCGAGAGATGTCAATTTCACTTTCGCATCCGAGTATCCGATCTAAGTCGCATACTCAAGCCAATACGTGAGTGCCTCCACGATGCGTTTGATTCCCTGCATCACCTGAAATGTCAGCCTTAGCTTCTTTTTTTCCCGTATAAGCACGGTCGGTATCTTTCTATTGGAAGGAATTCTGCCTCTGCTGTATTATTTCTATTTTCTACACTTTTTTTTTTTTTTGCGCCATCATTATTTCTACAGGCTCTGATCATTAGCCGTGCTGTGTTTTCAAGGCCCCCTTAATAGTAAGGCTTTTATGGGTTGAGTGCCGTACTAAGTTCAGCAATGGAAAGTAAAGACGGATGATAATCTAACTTTAATAAGTTTAATATTTCATTTTATACTTTAAATGATGATTACATTTGGAATGAGCTCATAGTTGTTTGACAAAATGGAAGTTCAATAATAACAAGATATTGGTGAACATGGACAGGCTCCCTTGGCTTATAATGATGTTTTGTCTGCACCGAGGTGGTCATTTTCCTTCCTATTTAAGAATGCAACACGAACTTATCTGATTTCTGAATTAGGTCTGTCAAAAATATAAAGGAAAACAACTTTTGTGGGGGTGACAGACTGACAGGATAGACATTAGACAGCAGGAAAAGTTGCCCTCGGATCGCTATATAACTTATAGGTTTTATCAAATGCGCGCATCCATCATGCACCGGGGTCAAGACGAGACGTCGTCTTATAAATTATAATATTTGACGTTCTTATCACATTGGCCAATATTATATGCCAATTGTGCGAGCAAAATAGTCGTGACGAATTTTGTTATTGAGTGAGCTAGGCAAGATAACAACTGATAAGTTTTTGTCAATCCTTGTTGGCTTTGTTCCAACCCACGCAGTCTTACAGCGCTGGCGGTTGAATTTATTAAATTAGAGAGGGAGAGGAAGCCATAAACTCATCCACATCTGTATTTTATTTTTTATTCCTTTACGTGATCACCAAGTTTGTAATAATTTGGCCATATGCCCACAATATAATTCCTTTATAGAATAATGACTTCGTTCATGATATATGGCAAATGGAAACTAATTAATATTTATTTGTTAATTTTACCCCTGCAATCAATATTTAAATATAACTTTTTGTATTTTTCTCTCTCCTTCAATACCTCATTTAATATAGGTGAAGTTGAAAAGTTTTTCTGATTTAAGGCAGATTTAATGTGTTAAGTATATATATAATTTCTTGGTTTTGACGAATTAATTGAAGTGCATTATATTATGGATAGAAGGAAGTAGTTAGAATACACGAATGCATTGAATCGAGTATTACTAGTATTAAGTGTATGTTTGAATTAGCTTTTGGAAATAACTTTTACGATTTATGATGTAAATATGTGAGAGGGGTTTTTTCTCAACTTACGAAAAATAGCTTCTGAAACCATAATTTCAGTGCTTAGCAAACACTCACTTAATATAGGATGAAGATACACATTTAGCAATAATGAACTATTTTCCAATGTGCACCTAGCACAATTAATTTTTGTTGGATTCAAATGCATATATATATATATATATATATATATATATATATATATATATATATATAATCAATTTTTTAGGTAGCGGATATATCAAGGGCGTTAACCTTGATTAACTTATGTTACTTTTTGCATTGTGGATACCACGAGTCTTTTCACTCTATTATTTTAATATATTTTAGAAATATATGCCTTTTTAATAGGAAAATATCACTTAGATTCCATGGAAACGATTTTAATTCGATCAACCCAAAAAAAATTCTAAAATTTCACTGCATTCCCTTGAGTCAAAATGAAATTAAGCTTTGTCAATGAAAAGACCATAATGATCTATCTTAATTTTTTCATGAGAGTATTTATAAGATGAATTAGGCATTTACAATAAAATTAAGAGGATTTAAAGAGAACCAAAGAGTTAATAAGAATATTTTAATAAATTTAACTCTTATATTTTAAACTAAAAAAAAATTATTACTAAATTTACTCCATCACCCTTAAATATATTGGTTTTAACAGTGAGTGAAATAGCCAAACTGCACCATCAAAGGTGGTAATGAAAGAAAATCCTAAATGGCCCACGTACGTTGCCATAATTCTATCTCGTTCACTCATTTCCAGTATTATTAAGTCATACCTTGAATGTTGACTACTCCTCTAGCCCTAGGCCATTATTCGAATATGTTTCACAGAGGATAAGAAAAATTTTAAGTCTTATTAGCATGGACTAGTTTTTTACAATAATTTTTACTATATTTACGTTGTAAGTAGATGAGATATTTTTATTTTGATTTATGAAAAAAAACTTCTAAAATTATAGTTTTATGATTTGTTAAATATGTACTTAAAACTCTATTACAAAATTCAACAACTTTCTAATTTCACTCCAATCTAATTTAAATGACAAAAACGTAAGGTTTTTAAACCCGGACCGGACCGAAAACCCACACACCGGCCGGTAAACCGATCTGGTACTTTAAAAAAATCATTTTTTTTAGAATTTCATATTAATAAACTTAAAATATTCAATTTTTCACCGGTTTAACTCAAGTTTAACTCCGATCTGACCATTGACCAAGTACTCCAACTGATTCAATGTCCGGCTCGGGTTTTAGAATCTTGTAAAAATGTACATTCATATAAAAATAATTAATGAGTTGACTTATGAATAGGATAAAAAAAATTCTTCCTTTTCTACCTTATACCACTACCTCTTGTTGTAAAATAAGACTTAATTGACTTTTTTGAAGAGATTAAAGAAGCTAATTAAATTAATTTAAAATATTTATATTAATTGTTTTTGTCCAAACTAATTTACTTGACTTATAAACTGATATATAATATAATAATACATGATATATGATATGATTAAATAGGGAAATAAATCTCTCCACTAATTTCCCCTCTTTACTTCTTCTTCACTTAAATGTCTCAGTCATTGAATCATTGAATCATATTTTAATAGGAGTGATTTAATGTTATGTATTAAATAATATTATAATATTAAATATAATAAAAATCTATAATCAAATCTCACTTGTTAAGACATGATTTAATGATTAAGAGGTGGAGAAATGAAGATGGGAGTTAGTGGAAAAACCTCTTTTTAAATAACTTATTTAACTGAGGACAAGTTGACGAGTCCCCGTGTTTTCATTTTTGTTTAATCGCGGCTTGTCAGTGATAGCCAGCTGGATAGAGCTAATGTAAAATGAGCAATAGAGAGAATCAGTCAAACTCAAATCCATTACTGAATCTCCGATGTGATGACATTTCCATGCAAGCGGGGCCAGCTCGTTAGTCGATGCCCTCAGGAGAAAGAGGAACGTTCATAAACTCATAATTTATATATATATATATATATACATATATCGTTCTCCAGTGTTCTCGTCGTTCTGTCTCTTCTTTGGACGCAAAAGGTCAAAAAAAAAAAAAAAGGAAAATTAACAGGCAGGAAAGAGCCTTCCGTCGCTTTCTGGTTGTTGGTTCCCTTCATTATAAATTGCAGACAAAACCCAAACCGAATACAAACGCTGAAAGATTTAAGAAAGCAAGACACTTTTGCTGGTAAAGCTTAAGCTGTTGATATAAGATTAGAGCTTACCACTTTACTAACTTTCTCTGAAGATCCTCTGCATTCTGATTCCTCTCTTCTCTGGAGTGTAATTTTACCGTCATCCATCATCCCCATTTAAGCTGCATTGTTCTCTCTCTCAATCACAGGTCATCAGTCCCTTCTTTCTCTTTCTCTCTATTTATTATCTCCTTCTATAAATATATATATATATATTATATCTGGGGGCCAATCATGTTGTAAAATAGATCGATTACTTTTCGCTTTATGAATTTGAATATCCGATTTCGTCCTTTCTCAACCGTGCAAGTTTCTATCTCAATAGGCATATTTTAATTGGTTTCCTGCATTCTTTCCTGTACAAAAGGATTCGGATGGTTATCTGCTTTTGAGTTTTGCTTGAGAAGCCAGTATTTCATTTTTTTTGAAAAATGTTCTTAATCTTCGCCAAACGGAAAAGTTAGATCCAGAATTAAATTTTTAGAAAACGATCTTAAAGAAGGGTTTGGTGGGCAAACAAAAATGAAGGGCTTGGTTGGTTTGTGGATTCTTCTGCTCTCAAGGCTCTTCTTCTGATTTGTAACTGCAGCAGTTTTGAAGAAATCCTATTCAGAAGTCGATTCTGATTTTTCTGATCAATAGAATTATATATATATATTTGGCCGAGCGACAAGTTCAGAGTGAATGGATTCTATGAATGTCACATTTGGATCAGTTTTTATTCTGATTTCTGGGTTTACAACCAGAATAACATAATGCAAGTCAAATGTTGATTTTCTTTCGCTTAAGTGAGGAACAAGTTAAATAACCTCGTGGCGTATCAAAGTGGAGGAAGTAATTTTCTGGGAGAAGTATTTTTTATTAGGGAATAGGTTTTTTGTATTACAAGGTAATGGCCAAATTTATCGCAAAGTCATTATAAATGTGCAGTAAATATTTTTCTTTAATTTTGATATGAATAAATTCTACATTGATTTGTGATCCATGGAAGTTTATTTTCTCCTCTCACTTTGTAGTACTAGTTGGGATACCATACACGCGCCCACATAATTCTATTATTTTCTTTGATGAGAAGGCGTCCAAATCTAGCTTTCGTCATTTGCAGAAATATTATACACTCTGCCAACTCATATCTGTTAATGAGTTGACAATTTTAGGCATGGTTCCGTGCTTAATACTTCTTGGAAATTGAAGTTTTTAAAAAATTATGTATGAGCCTAACTTATTAGTCTAGTGGGTCATGTGATGTTCACAAATCATTTTCCACATTATCTCTAATATTTAATCAGGAAAGGACAGATCTGCTTACCTAATCTTTGTCTATTTTGTTTGTATCAGCTTTGAAATTTACAATAATGTTCTCTCGTACTTGAAAAGTTTTCTTAATTGAATCTGCTTGTACAACTTGTTTGCACTAGGCAGCTAAGTGGAAAAACTTGAGGACGCATCCCTAGTTTTTAAGTTGATGCTTTTTTGCTTCCTTAATATATGCCTTGACTTCTTTGAACTCTCAGATGAAAGTGAAATACGTGATAACTAAGATATTCAAGTTTGAATCCATCCAGTGGCTTCTTTGGAATGAATCTGAATCAGTAGATTGGCCAAAAATCTTCAACGGAATTTTATAGTTCTGCTTAATGGGCTGCTCTTGTTCAAAGAAAGCTAAGTCAGCAGGTTATGAGGATCCCACTGTTCTTGCTTCTGAGACACCCTGTGAGTACCTATCATCAGAGACCGGTAAAGCCCTGCAGCTACAGAGTTTAGGAGTCCTTTGCTTTAAACTAAGAATGGTCACATACATGCTCCTTTTGGCAATCATGCACGTTTCATAATGATGAACCAATAATATAATATCAATGTCGTTATTAGTACTTTTATCTGCAACGTACGTCGTCACCTTTAGGCTTTCACTTTATCCTGAAGCCTCCTGAGAATTCAAATTCTTGACTCCTATCTGTCAAAATTTAGTTTTAAATATATACACTACTGATGAAAGGTAAATTTCATCTTTTTCTTATTCGAAGTCTCTGTGAGTGAAGTGGAGGCGCTACATGAGCTATATAAGAAGTTGAGCAACTCCATTATTGAAGATGGTCTTATTCACAAGGTGAGTTCGATGCATTTACAGGTTCTTATCTTACTCTCATTTCTGTCACATAATTAACTTCCAGATCATTTTTCCATCCAGGAAGAATTCCAGCTGGCACTCTTCAGGAATAAAAACAAGAGAAATCTGTTTGCAGACAGGGTGTGTAAATTTCACCCTTGCTCTACAATTAAAAGATTCTTGGATCTTATCAAATTAGTTTATTCTAAAAAAGAGGTGTACGTATTATCATGATTTGGATTCCTGACCTTTACTTCCCCTTCAACACATATTTGGTTGTGCTTGTTTATAGGTTTTTGACTTATTTGATGTCAAGCGTAATGGAGTTATTGAATTTGGGGAATTTGTTCGATCATTGGCTGTTTTTCACCCAAATGCACCTATAGAAGACAAGGTCACTTGTAAGATTGATTCTCCTCTGTATAGATTTCATTCTAATCTCATTTTAGTTTCTTCTATCGGCATCTGTGCCAAAGTTATATAAATAACTATATTTGAGAGCATATTGTTTTGTGTAAATGGCATATAACTCTTCAGTCAACTAGATACAAGACAATATATCATCTGTTAAGTTGTGGATAACCATTTTGCAGTTGCTTTTAGGTTGTATGATCTGAAGCAGACGGGATATATTGAACGAGAGGAGGTATGGTTTTCTAGGATTTCCCTATCACTTGAAGTCAGTTGCAATTTTGTAGTTTATGGACAATTTTTTTTTTTCATAACAGTAATCACAATTAATGCATTTGCAAACTTAGAAGTGATCATGTATGTGCAGCTAAAAGAGATGGTATTGGCGCTTCTTCATGAGTCAGATCTTGTACTTTCAGATGATATTATCGAAACCATAGTGGATAAGGTGCTCGCGCGTACAGTTTGACCTTGTTAACTTGGGATCTTCTTTTGAACTTTGTTTTGGCCAAAGGATCTTCTTTGAACTGGCTGGACTCTAAGAACTTGTTGCTTCTTTCACAGACATTTAGTGATGCTGATATAAAAGGTGATGGAAGGATTGATCAAGAGGAGTGGAAGGCATTTGTGTCAAAACATCCAAATTTGATGAACAACATGACCCTTCCCTACTTAATGTGGGTATAAGGCTATACCTACAAGAAATGTCCATAAACTTCTTTTTTACCCTTGATCAGTAACTTGAATTTGAGAAGGCACTGATTCATGCATGTCTTTTATTCCCCCCCCCCCCCAATTTTGCAGGGATATAACCTTAGCATTTCCAAGTTTTGTGGTGAGAACAGAAGTTGAAGACTCAGATATCTGAAGTTTTGACTTCATCTTCGATCTCCTGAGATATTTCTTATCAAGGGATCACCTTTTTCTGCATGGTTCCAGAACCAAACTTGAAAGGACTAGGTTTTGCGATTTTGAGATAAAGAATGGCTTTTCCATGCATCGTCGACAAATTGCTGACACGAATTGTTCTTGTAGCGCAGCGCCTTGTGTTGCATTGGAAATCAAAGAGACACGTGTGACTGAGTCAACCACCTTGCTTTTAGGTGGCTGTTGCAGTGTCAGATATCAGAATCTTTGGACATTTATTTTAATTATTATTACTGGAGTATTTTTTAACTAACATTTACACTTAATAAATCGCCTACGCCTAATGAGATCTGATCGTCTTTGCATCACGTGAACCAAGCTTAAAATCGGTGATGCTTTATTTTCAATACTTTGGGTGGAGATGCTTGTTGCTCGATCAGACTTCTACATTTCAGAATCAAGTGAGGTATATAAAATTTGTGAGGTTAAATTTCTTAAAAAATATATGGAAAATATTCATCTAATAATTATGCAATATTGTTTAATTATTATTAGTAATAGTAGTAGTAATTAAGGATGCCTGGAGGGAGATGATGGCAGTCATTGGAGGGTCATTTCAAAGCCGAAGTGCTTCTTACATGGCTGCATGTCATTGGTCAGTACGGGAAACAGAGGTTGTGTCAATGTCATAAGCTAAAAGTTCCCGAACTTTCTACACGTACAAAGGCAGTGAAACTAACCCCCCTTTGCATTATTATATAAAGATGACAGACAATATTATATTTAAGTCTCAGATGAAAAAAAAATATAAAAAACAATCTTTTAAAATTTTAAAGTTATATTTAAATTTTGTGAGATTTTTTTATAATAAATTTTAATTATTAAATATTCATAAATTTGTCAATTAATACCCATAAAATTATCAATGTAAATACTTTTAGACTTTGTCAGTTAATGTCCTTAAATTTGTCACTAAAATTAAAATTTATTATAAAAAAATTACACGATATTTAAATATAATTTTAAGATTTGAAATAACTATTTTATCATATTTTCTTTTACCTATAACTTAAATACAATTTTTTTAAGATTATATCTTGATCACGGATTATGCATCCATTATTGATATTTTTTTGACCTGACATTATTGATTGATTGACTCCTTATATTTATTTAACAGTAATGATTGTTTAACTAATTTAACAATTATACGTCTAGTTCGCGACCCTTACATGCTTTTAGAAAAATATCTGTTTACTTTCTTTGTAGATACATTTCTTTCTATCTTCCTTTTATTTTCCTCTCACCCGAACCCGATGTCCAATTGAATCAATCACACGTACATATAACATAATTAGACATTTAACCATTCGCAAAAACATTAAAAATTAAGTTTAAAAAGTTTATCCACCAAAAAATGGCCCGTAATTATTGAAGCAATTTTTATTGAGATTAGTTTATAAAAAGTTTGTGTTTCTTTCCTATTTTTGGTTATAACTTAAGATTTGAAGGTATGCTTCGTGTGCACTTAAGAGGGGATATTTTGGTTCGGCTGGAATGAGAAAATTATCATATTCTCCCGCACCTAATACTGCTCTAGAAATAGAAAGTGCACAAGAAGTTACTATTGTCCGCAAGATCCAAAAAAATTTATGGTATGGCAATAAAATTAATGAGAAAAATGCCTGCCACATTTTCACTAATGCAATAAATTCAGCTTTTATCCTTTTTAATAAGAATAACCATCGTAATATAATATATACGTGTTCGTTAAAGCATTTCATCATATATATTTTTCGTATCACTATTAAGAAAATAATATATAATTAAGAAAATGATATATTTATTATATTATGACTAAGTAAAAGAATTTAAAGCCAAACTGCGTAAGTTTGTTTTTTCTCAATATCATTCTACATTTGAATTCCATTTGTGTTTTTCATCTCTGGCTTCGATTTTGTTTCGACGGGACAAAGCGAAGAATCGACGTTCAGCAAAACAGGACTTACCCTCTAATGGCTGGCTTAGGGGCCACTTATTATAAATTAAGTGTGATTTAGGTAAGTGGAAACAAAACACTTTTCACATATTTAGTTCATATATTATAAATCATGATTAAAAAGTACTTTTAAAGGTTCTAATCGCTATTCTAAACATCCATTGTATACAACTTCTAAAGATTGTAATAGTTATTCCATAGACCCACTAGATATAAGGCCTGTTTGGGATCTCATTTGGGAGGGGAGAAAACTCATTTAAAGTGGAAAAGCTCATTTGACATCTTCGGACGCGTTTGTGAACACATTAGCTTTCATTGGGCTTTTAGAAAAAAAAAACTACTTTTTTTAGAAGCTCATTGAAGTAGCTTCTGATTTTTTTTCACTGGGTTTAGAAAAAAAGTCACTTCTTCTACTATCAATCCAAACACAAATCACATTAACAATATTATTTTTTTTCTATTTAGCTTCTACAAAAGCCACATTAAAAAAAAAAAAGACACATTTTCACTGTGTTCCCAAACATACAGATAATGTTTTGGCGCGCACAAGACAAACAGGCCCTTGCTTTTTCCTTTTTTCTTCTCTCCAATTTGGACAATATCTTAATATTTTGTCCTCGATAAAATTTAAATGGAACGAGTCTTCAAGTTCCTTCGCAATCCATCGAAGTCCGACGCCACCAGCAACAACACTGATGCTATCCCCCCATCTCTTACTCCACCCTAGCCTCTCACTTGCAGAAAATCGACTTCCCATATATTCTTGATTCTTTATCGAAATTTTCTTTGAGTACTCGAGAAATCGGGGTGAAAAAAAAGAATCCTTGTTAACCTTCCTTTATTTTCATGGCAGATCATTTCCGTCTTCTCCTCAGGTCAGAATCTGATTTTCGTCCTTAATAATGAAACTGATTCAGTTTTTAGTGAATTAAAATAAATTCAAAACTAGTTGCCTTTCACATTATTTCCTGTTAGTTCCATTGTCTGCGATCGGATCCAATGCGTAAACCCGAGAAGTTGAGAGTTCTGACAGTGAACTTTTTTCTTTTAATATTTGTCTAAAAGAGTAACAAATATCAGGTAAGCTTTCCATTTCGATTTTAAAATGGTTCTGCTTCTGCTCAAACTTGGTATTTTGGGATCTGTTATGGACTTCAATTCGGTTTCTCCGGTTTCTTTGAGGGGAAATGGTCGAATTGGTAAAAGAGGATAGTGCAAGATGGTTAAATACATTTTGTACCAATCAAGTCGATAAATGTTTCTTTTTTTTTTGGCTTCATTTTCTTTCGTAGAGCTTGGCATCTTGAAACTTTTCTTTTCGTGCTGCAGTGCTGCACTGGTTTAATATAAGGAGAAGCTCACATTTAAATAACCAAAATTTATACTTTCTAGTGTCCGCGTGCATCAAGTTATGCCCATCTTCTTTCGTGTCTTTTCCCTCTTGAATGATGAGTTAGATTGAAGAGAAGATAAGATTCCGGGGTCAGTTTGAAGAATATAGACACAATCTCTTATAAATTTATGTCTTGTCCCACAGATTATGAAAAGAAAAGGAAAGAAAATTTTTCTAATATTTATGTCTCCACTTTCAAACACGCTAGTCAGGCTTGATAGTAAATAAATTCATATCCACATTTGACTGCTGAGAAATTCTTTACTTTATTTGCAATGATTTTCTATGCAATTTTATTTTTATAATATTTGTTATTGTTGAATATTTCCTCTGGGTGCCGCTCTCATTTTGCTTGCTTTGTTGCAGTTCAATCTCATACATGGTGGTGTATCCGTAATGCAATCAGTTGATGTGAACAAGAAGAAAAATCTGAAGCGTCCAAGATCTCCGCCTTTCAATATGCCGGTGACAGACTTAAACGATGCACAAAATTTTGATGATAACATCCCTTTTCTTGTTGAAGAGATTGTACAATACCCACTCCCAGGATATGTCACACCGTATTCAATAAGTTTCAGCCCTGATGATAGTTTAATTGCGTATTTATTTAGTCCTGATCACACATTGAACAGGAAGGTTTTTTCTTTTGATCTGAAGACATCGAAACAAGAACTGTTATTCAGTCCCCTTGATGGTGGGCTCGATGAGAGTAATATCTCTCCAGAAGAAAAGTTAAGGAGGGAGAGATTGAGAGAGCGTGGGTTAGGGGTGACACGATATGAATGGGTGAATACAAGTTCCAAAAGGAAAGCGATCATGGTGCCTTTGCCTACTGGGGTTTGTTCCCTTATCTCTGAAATAGCCTTAACTTTATTTTAATCTTATTCGTTTTTCAATTGCTGTGTATCTGTAAAACTTAGTGTGCGTCTTTTAATTAACTCCAGAAAATGCAAAATGATAACATGTTTGGATAATATATGCCATGCCCTCATCCTTCATTGGTAGGAAGAGAAAATTAATCTTGCACACACATATGTATGTAGTAGTATTACTCTGGAAATGCCACCTTGTTGTCACCAGTATTTTATCACTTCCTTTACTTTGTGATGCTAGCACCTTTAAAGCACATATTGCTTAGTACAAGTCAATGAAATCATTCATATTGAGATATTGTACTCGGATTGATTAGTTCAAGCTTTAAATGCTTGTTGTTAGTGGAGGGTGGTTTATCATGTCACAAACAATCTTGAATGAGTTGAAACACATCAGAACCATTTCAGATTCTGCACTATATTCCAATGTCCCTTTGGAGTTAATTTTTTTCCTTGTCCAATTTTGTAAGAATTTAGTTTCTTGTATCTTCTCATGTTCGAAGGTACAGTCATAAACTTACAATAACTTCTGCCCCATCAAAGCAATGAGTGTTAACTAGTCTTATGCAACCTCTTAATTTGTATGGCGTTGTCTATATATACAAGTCCCATACCTAACTTTCCTCATCCCGATGATGTTGGGTATTGAGCAAGTTGTACATTAAACTGAATAAGAGAAGCTTGTACTTGTATTTTATTATTTTAATTAATCATGAGTTTGAAATGGTCTAGTTCTCTATGAATTTGTGATTATTGTCTTTGGACAGATTTACATTCAGGATGTGTCCAATTCAAAAGCAGAGCTAAAGCTTCCAAGTATACTAGGTTCCCCAATTATGGATCCACGTCTATCCCCTGATGGGTCAACGATTGCCTATGTACAGGACTGTGAATTGTTTGTTCTGAATCTGTTGTCTAATGAATCAAAGCAGTTGACCCATGGTGCCAAGGAAAATGGTTTGGTGAGTTCTATAGTTCCTTGGCCTCTATTGTGTTAGAGCAACTAAATGTGTTATGGGTTTTACAAAATAATGATAATGCTATCGACAATCCTTTCATTTTTCCAGATTAGGATATTCAAAACGTGAACAATCTACTTTGAAGTAGCCATACCTGTCCTGTTACACCTTTGTCATAGGTGTTTAAATTCTATTAATAAGCATTCCAATGGATTAATTTGATTAAGCTTGGCTTTGTTATCTCTGGCCTTGATCATACAAATTTGCAAGTCCAATGATGGGTTTCTTCATACTCACCATATAAGTACACTAGCTGGTAGACTTCAGTGATATTTCTTTGCTATTTTATATACTCACTTATAATTACAAAGGTATCATGATATATTGAGAAGTGTTGAAAATCAAAATATTCAAAGCCCATTCATGGGTTTTGGCTTGTTATTGTTTGCTGACCGTTCAGATGACTGCGTACATTTGTTAGATTCGAACTAGGGAGTCTAATCTACGTTTTCTGGCGTTCTAGCATTCTCATTCTTTAAAAATGACTCCTTTTTTGTTTTGAATATTGCAGACTCATGGCCTTGCTGAATATATAGCTCAGGTGAGATTCCACTTGTGTAAATGTCATCTTTTAAATTAAAATTGGGCACATTGTCCCCTTTATTCTAAGCAGTCCTATTCTTCTCCACTTTTGGGTGACTTACATGAAATATTTACTTGATTCTAAAATGATTAATTATTTCCCTTTTCATTGTCAGCACATTCAGCATTATCCTCAGATTTTAAAATTTACTGACTGCAGGAGGAAATGGACAGGAAAACTGGATATTGGTGGTCACTAGACAGTAAATATATAGCTTTCACTGAAGTTGATTCTTCTGAAATGCCACTTTTTAGAATTATGCATCAAGGCAAAAGCTCAGTTGGTTCAGAGGCACAGGAAGACCATCCGTATCCTTTTGCAGGAGCTTCAAATGTTAAAGTTCGTCTTGGTGTTGTTTCAGTAGCTGGAGGATCCACTACCTGGATGGATCTTGTCTGTGGGGGATCGGATCAGCATAATAATGAGGAAGAATATCTGGCAAGAGTCAATTGGATGCATGGGAACGTTCTCACAGCCCAGGTCTTGAACAGGCCCCAAACAAAAATGGTGATTCTTAAATTTGATATTAGAACCGGTCAGAGGAAAACTTTATTGGTGGAAGAAAACAGCACATGGGTCAATTTGCATGACTGCTTCACCCCTCTTGATAAAGGAGTTACCAAGTTTTCTGGGGGGTTTATTTGGGCTAGTGAGAAAACAGGATCGAGGCACCTTTATCTTCATGATGCAAATGGCACTTGTTTAGGACCCATCACTGAAGGTGAATGGATGGTTGAGCGAATAGCTGGTGTGAATGAGGCTACAGGCTTAGTATATTTCACTGGGACCTTAGATGGACCTTTGGAGTCCAACTTATACTGTGCTAAACTTGCCATTGATGGAAGTCAACCACTGCATGCCCCTGTTAAACTTACACATAGCAAGGGAAAGCACATTGTGATCCTTGATCATCGTATGCAAAATTTCATCGATGTTCACGATGCACTTGATTGTCCTCCTAGGGTGTTACTTTGCTCATTGGACAATGGAAGCATAATCATGCCCTTGTATGAGCAGCCACTTACGATTCCAAGATTCAAAAAGCTTCAACTCAAGCCACCAGAACTGGTGGAAATCCAGGCTAAAGATGGCACCCCATTATATGGGGCCCTATATATGCCAGATGCATCAAGATTTGGACCTCCGCCTTACAGAACTATGATCCATGTTTATGGAGGTCCAAGTGTGCAGCTTGTTTCTAATTCTTGGATCAGTACAGTTGACATGAGAGCGCAATATTTGCGAAATCAAGGCATCTTAGTTTGGAAGGTCAGAATGCTGAAACCTGGTTGCTTTAAATTAAATATGGTCCACTTTTCATCTTTTTTTATTTATTTACTTACTTTTGGCAAGTTTGTTCACCTTGCTTTATAAAATGTTTAGTTATCTTGCTTGTTAAGTCTACCAGTTGATGGAACTTTTCCAATATGGACTTGGGCACACTTATATTGGATTGTCTAATAATTTTTTCTTTTGGATACTAAAACATCCAGCATCGATGATTCTGAACTAGAAAATAGAATCAAATAGACATTTTTATCTTTGTGCTCAATGGTTGTTGCAGTGTTCTACTGTTCAAAAGTCCTTCCTGTCATTAGTGATTCTGATCAGAATTGTTTCCCGCATTATTTAATCATGGAGCTTGAAAATTCTCACTTCTACGTCTTATTTCTTGTCAATCCTCGATTACACAACCAGTACTATTTAAAATGAATCTTTACTTTCCTTGTTTATAGTTGGACAATAGAGGAACGGCTAGACGGGGATTGAAGTTTGAAGGCTGCATAAAGCACTGTCTTGGTCAAATTGATGCTGATGATCAGCTAGGTGGAGCTGAATGGCTTGTCAAACAAGGGCTTGCAAAACATGGCCACATTGGCTTGTATGGGTGGAGCTACGGCGGGTATCTGTCAGCAATGACCCTATCGAGATATCCAGATTTCTTCAAGTGTGCTGTGGCTGGTGCCCCTGTGACGTCATGGGATGGATATGACACATTTTACACAGAGAAGTACATGGGACTACCGTCTGAGAATAGAACAGGCTATGAAAGCGGTTCTGTGATGCACCATGTGCACAAGATGAAAGGGCGCTTGTTGCTTGTGCATGGGATGATCGACGAGAATGTTCATTTTAGGCACACTGCGAGGCTTGTCAATGCACTTATTGCTGCTAGAAAACCTTATGAGCTAATGATTTTTCCAGACGAGCGTCACTTGCCCAGACGTCACAGAGACCGAGTCTATATGGAGGAGAGGATCTGGGGCTTTATAGACAAGAATCTGTAGGATAAGAGCTTGTGTATATTGCAGCTTTGTTCTGTTCACGTGGCCCCATTAGATTCTGTTCATAATAATTACACGAAATATTTCTTTTTGCCTGATTATTATGGTTTACCTCTGTAATTAGCACATTGCATATTTGTTGGTTTTGAGGGCTTTAGCCGATTCCATTCCTTTTTAGAGACTGAACTTATTATGCTCTCACCGGAGAGCAGATAAAGCTGGGGCTAACTTATTGCGTTTCCTTCTGATTAGGCCCTATGCAATTCTCAAGTTATAAACTTGCCATCTTATTTCCAAAAATTAAAAAAGGAGCTACTTGGGCTCTTTATATAGAATACATTCTAAGAAAAAGAAAAATTGAACTAAAGAGTGGGTTTTATATTAATAACCAAAGGTAATATCATATACTCCCTTAATATAAGAAAGTTAGTTGGGGTTGCATATGTTCCTAATTATAAAACATCAATTAACCTTATCTCTTATATTTATAATTCATTCTCCAAAGTATCCCCTACTAAATAAATATATTAAAAGAGGTTTTCATTTAAGGCTAGTCAGAATTAAAAAGAGTGCTTTATGAAAATCACCTCATATTTGTTACAAGCAGTTAACTAATTTCCTTAATCTACTCCATTAGCAATTGGTGGTGGTATTATTTTCTGATGTCAGTTTATTGGGAGTCCAGAAAAAGCTTTGCTCAACTTTTTTTTTTTGAAGGGGTTAGTAATCAAATTTTAGTTTTGCTTCATGTAGTTTTCAATGGTGCTTTTTTTCGTCCCTATAATTTCTTATGTCAAAACTGCTAGTCCTCACTGTGTCATAAGAATTTAGATCTAAGTTAAGCTAAAACTTGTTGAAATAAAAAAGAGAACTTAAATGCATGACAAAGAACAAAGAAAAAATCGATTTGAAGTGTGAAAATGAATTTTCAATAATAAAATTAGATTTCTATTGAATTCATGATTTTTTTACTTTCAAATCTGATTTCGTCAATTTGGTACAGTCATTTTTCAACTGTGCAACTCTTCTCCATCTATTTGCACCATATCTAAGTCGTCACATGGCTTAAAAAAAAAGTTGCAAGAATAATTTCACTTGGCCCTTTTGATAAAAAAAAAATTGTCAAAATGAAACTTTTCCCTAATTTTTTTCTAATAAAGGGAAAAATTGGGAACAATTTTTTATTTATAGTTGAAATGAAAATATAATAAAACTGTATTGAAACATAACAAATGCCAGCGAAGTTGGGGCCCTTTCGAGGTGGTCTTCCATGAGACCATGACAAAGATCAATAACGCGCGCCATTAACGCTCATTAGTCTGTGCTTCAATAGCGGTCCTCGCAACCCACGTGGTGTGATTCAAACTGGACGAACAAGTCGACCTTGTCAGATAATAACATTGCCTTTTTCCCCAGCTTGATTGCTTACTACATTACATTATTCCAATTCCAATTAAACTTTCTGTGTCAGATGCATAACACCTCAGTCATGCCCAAATTACAAGACCTATCCCTGTCAAGTTATAGCATATTTATTCTCACATCATTGAAAAAATTAATATTTAGTTAATATTAGGTGCATCTAAAAATTAAATTTCTAAGAAAATAGAGTTGTCGCTAATGAGTGTGTTGGGACCACCACATAAATCAAACCTTCGCTGGTTAAGTAGATAGGCCAGCCAAAAATGCCACTCCCGTTGACGGCAGCCACGACGAACCAGATATGAATTCCGCCACCGTGAACCGTCTTGCCTCCACCTGTGATGTAATGACCCGGTAACCAGGCCATCTGACCCGTTTTCCAATGGCCGCACCCGGCCCATAATTCATGTACTCACCATAGTACAACGTGTCTAAAGCAAATGAGGCGTCCCACTCCAGCCATCCACGTGGATGTATGTGATCGTCCATGAACGATAGCATATACACAGTGCGGGAGTATAATTTCCACGGACGGCCAAGATAGGTAGAGATGCTTCCCTTTTCCGGCTCAAGGTCCGGGGCAGGAAGGATCTGACAATTATGGATTGATATACCCGTGTTCTGATTCGGGTCCTTTCGGTTTTGGGCCGTGATGGTGTTCTTTTGCTGGTCCATCGGCTTGCGAGCATAGAGACTGCAGTTTTGGAAAACCACAGCCGCGTTTCCAAAAATGAAGTCAACTGTTCCATAAATGCGGCATTCGCGGAAGAATTGACGGTTGGAGTGGACGTAACACGTGTCCTGGTATCCGAGGATCTCGCAGCGGTGAACCACGGCGTGGTCGGCTCCGACACGGAGGGCCACGGCCTGGTGCTTGCTGGGACCGGCGTAGTTCTCGAATGTAATGTCACGGGCAATGAAACCGGCACCAGTTGCAGCTGCAGCAGCAGGAGAGGTGAAATTACTAAGACAACAAATTAGGTGGAAAAGCCGTTAAGATTGAAAGAACAAGCTATCGTTAATGGTTAGTGATGAGTGGAGGACGTTAGGGGCAGAAAGACCCACCACCTATAGAATTTTGCTTTATGCTACTTTTTTAGTTGGGTGAGTTTTTGTTGGCACTACAAGATGGCCTCCTTTTATAATAGGAAGGGATATGTGCTCTGGAGATAAGATGAGGTTCTGTTCTTTTATGAAAGCAGGAGAATGAGTAGGATTCCAAAAGTAACAAACAATGATTAGTTAATGGGCGGTATATGCAAGCACGTAGCTAGCTAAGCTACATTTATATATACTGTTGAGTGACTATGCCAATAAACACCAAACCAGTCGGAGGCAGTTGAAGAGGGAAGGAGGTGGAAAAATTAGAAAATGGAATAATTAATTAAAGTTGATGTCTTAATTAACCTTTTCTGATTGGAAGGAGCTGCTGTAATTATTGCATGGAGGGACATATTGGTGTGAGATAGCTGAAATTGGCTTGGAGAGATCCATATTGGTGCGCGTGGCGTACGTGTTGGGTGAACAGTGAACACGCAGGACAAAGAAAGGGTGGGGGGCGGCGATCTGAGCAATCGGTTTTGACTTAGATAAGTGTTGAATATGACAACCTAGTCAAGGACAATATGGTGTTTTGGATTCTCTTCCACACGAGTCTCTACGATTCATATAGTAGTATTTCTTATATTAATATAATTAGAATCATTAATATCTAAACTATCAAAAATAATTAAAAAAGAAAGAAAGAGAGAATTTACCGAAGGAAGCAGTGTGGAATGTGGTGAGGCCATCCATAACATTTTTCTTGCCTCTGATGATGGTATTGCCCATCCCGTCCCCTATCAACATCACATTCGTCTTCTTCCTTCCCACCTTCAAATCCTTCTCTTCATACCTGTTCATCATCATCGTTTCCCTTCTATTAGCTACCTTCCCCCCCACAATAACTTTCAAAATTAATTATTATATAATTATAAAACAATTCTACTAGTTTTCCATATACTACAATTTTACACATGATTACCATAGACGCTTAAACACACACGAAGTCAAAGGAACCAATCTTCACTGCCCTACGTAGCTTCGACATAATTGAAAAGAAGATTGCTTTCACATGATAGTAACTCGTCACCCCCTCTCACTTTTTTTTTTTCCCCGTCGGCGCCTTTCACCATCAATTCACTCCAAGCACTCCTCCAAACAAAATGAAACACGGTTTCGTTTTGTCGTATAAAATCATAACTCTAATTTACCCCAAACAATATCATATTTACATGCTTCACTGACCAAGTTAGTCAATTACCTTCCTGCCCTCACGTAAATAATGAAGCGCCGACTGCTGTGCTCCGGCGCCTTCTTGATGGCCTCCGCGATCGTCTTCACCGTACCATTCCCCTCCTCCGACACGACTATATCGGCTTGAATCTCCGACACCGGCAGGCTCAGCAACCTCCTGTCTCGTCTGCTCAGCCATTTCGGAAAATTACCCGGATTGTTCTTGCCCCACTCATCTGCATTATTCTCTCCCATCAATCTTCTCCTGTTCTGTATCGGCACTCCGGAGAAATCGCCGCCGTCACTCCCGCTGCTCGAGAATATCGCCAGGCTATTGCTCACCAGCTCCGACAGGTCCTTCAAATTATTGGCCATCTGATCCCGCACGGACCCCCCCGCCTCCGCCAACCCCTCCGCACACGTGTCTTGACTCGTGAGAGCGGCGCTCAACCACGTCATCACATCGTCAGGGGACTCGACAGCCCTGATGCTGCCGTCCTCCGGGGAGGGGGCGACGGAGGTGAGGGATCGTGCGAGAGCATCCACGGAATCCTCCAGAAGCTCCAGGCAGTCCTCGTACGCTGACCGTTCGAGTGGATCCATCTGGATGTACGAGATACCGTTGGATGAGTAGAGAGCTTTGCTCAGGTGCTGCAGGGTCATGTTAAAGGAAATGTGGACGAGTTCTTGCTCCGTCGCCGTCGTTGAGCCCGGGAACTCAAGCAAAGAATTCACGCAAAGGTTGGGGTACTGAGTTTTGCTGCAGGTCCGAGAAATTGCCTCGGTGGGCTTTCCCCGGATGGCCATCCCATTTTGGCCTGACCCACGGGCCCGGCCACCGATCACAATGCCGGCAGAGATGGCGGAACCGACAATTAGCGCGACGGCGACAACTGCGAGGAAGATGAGCTTCTTCTTGTTGGAGGGGGAGGAATTGGGTAATGAAGAGGTGGGTTTAGCAATGATAGGAGCGTCGGATCGCCTGGAGGAACTACCAGGGTCGGAGGGTCCGATCTTTCCAAAATCCATAATAGCCAGAGGGAGAGGGATAGAAAGTGAGAGGTAGTTTCGTGGGTAAGGAGGGACCCTTTATATATATGGGAGGAGAGTCTGGAAAGAGTGTGTGTTTGTGGTAAAAGGATGTTTGGTGTTTGGTGGCAGGTCTGAGTCACAATAGCTATAGGCCTAACTGATAAATTACTATAATAAATATATTTTACCATCCTAAAACACGTTTTTTTTTATAAATAAGGGAGTAAAAACTTAAAACAATGGTATTTGTGTAATTTTAGAAAAGAATTTTGAAGCTTTATATATCCCAAATCAAGTTAAATACGCCTAAAATCACTTTAAGTGTCTTTTAAAATTTAGGACGCCTAAAATACAACTTTAAACGTCTCAAATCACAATTGGAATATCTAAAGGGTTTTAACAATAAATTGTTTGGCTCCAATTTTTGGAACCTCGTTCTTTAATTAGCCTTTAGGTGTCCCCAATTTTAATTTGGGGATGCATAAAGGTGCTTTAGGCTTCCCCAAAATGACTGGGGACGCCTAAAGCCTAAACATAAATTTGAATTCGCCTCTCTTCTTTCTTAGCTGCATCCCAAGTGTTCAACTCCTCCTCTCTCCATCTCAGTTGCATTATCCATCTCTCTTCTTTCTATTCTCATTTCCTCCTGCATCGATCACATCTGAGTCTATCAAGTCTTTCTCTCGGCGCCACTCAAATTTGTCAAGTCATTGTTCGTCAATTTCTCTACGAGTTTTTGGTAGGATCTGGAAAAGTTTAGAGGGATTCCAGAGAATGAGAGATATCAATTTGGATTTGTTTGACCCAGGAACGATGATGGAGTCCGATCTCTCTTGTCGTGCTTCCTCTTCCGATGTTGATTTTGGGTTCGCTTTTAATGACAGTAATTTTTCCGATATGATTCTACACTGTTCAAGCCATCATCCGCAACCCTGATTCTATAGCTGACACACACCTATCTCTATGGAAGGCCAATCTTACCCACAAAATAAGTTTTGATGACGCCATCAATGGTTGTACTGCAATTTTACACATCGCCTGCCCTATGGATTTCGAATCTAAAGACTAGGTATTCTCTTCTTTCGTCTTTATTCACAGTTCAACCATTATATTCCTACTCTTATCATTCAAAATTGGTTCCCCTGAATCCACGTCCCTGTGATCCTCTGTTTTTGCAAATATAACTAAGCAACTTGAACTCTCTGGTCCTAGACCTGTTTCACATGTGATCTTGCGTCATAAGTTGAAAATAAATCAACTTATTCTTAATTATAATATGAGATTGTTTGTTTTCTGTAACATACAATCTATAACATTCTCCGATAGGTATTTTTTGAACTCTTGATATTTTTCTCTGCTTTGGATTTGTGTTGCTTAGTTTGATTTTCTTGGTTACCTCTTTGATATTTCAGATGATTGAAAGGATCCCATTTTTGTGGTGTGTTTTTTTTTTCAATTTAAATTATTCAAAAAAAGCTTAAGTTTATTGAAATGAGATAGATTTGAATAAAGAAGTTTAATGTTAATTGGTTGTTGGATTGGTTATATCCGCTTTTTTGCTGCTAATTGTTGTGCAGGGTGTGACACCCATCCTTACATTACCTTATCGGCTCTTAATTTCATTAAATCAGAGTAAGCGAGCGATAATTTAAATAAACTAAAAGTCGTTCTCTTTATTTATACTAAAGCAATCCTCTGCTTATACAACATCCATACATATCAAAATATATCACATATACACACATACATGTATAACTTCCCGTTAATACAATCACCGTATAAATATACCAAATACAAGCTAGCGCCTTGCGCTTCAAGCTTCACTTATCTTCATATCTCCTCCATACACTTCTCCAGGCACTCTTCAACCTGTCACTATTGTTGGTTGGGAGAAGTGAGATTCGAAAGAATATCAGTAGCGAACAATAACACTATGCATGACAGATACATATGAATGCATAACATGCTTGCTTACACTATTTCATGCCAACATAATGACATGTTGCGTGCTTGATGTTATAACATACATATGACCATTGCATAAATATAACAGAGCTTCAACCAATCATACATGCTCAACACAAATAGACAAAGCAGTCACATAATAAATGCAAGACATACATATCACACACATGCAGAAAATGTAAGTTCACTACATGTCGGACTTCACGTCCGTCCTCAATCCTTCATCTTTGCTCCGGTTCAGGCACGTCCATTCGTTGAGTCCTAGAATTCCCAAACATAGCATACATGAGTCACTACTTATCCTTATAACATTCTAGACTCGTATTAGTTGATAACTTAGCTCAATTATGCTAAATTACCAAAATGCCCTGGAATCCCGGCCTAACTGTACTTTTACATAAATTACAACATGAGTCAATCCTAAACAATTTCATCTGTAGAATCCATTTATGACTTCATATCAATCAAATTCACGCCTGAATGACTGAAATACCCCTTGACATCCCTTATTTAGAGCTTAAAGGGTAATTCGGTCATTTCACACCCCAGGACTTCCTCACTTCGTCATCAACATGAACTCTACACAATTTGCTCTTCTGAACTCAATGGAATCATCTAATTGATGAAATTCCAACTATTTACTCATGCCACACATTAGGCGGCCAATATAGAGTTATCAGAAGAGTTGTGTCGGTTCCTCTCTTTCTTTGTCCTAATACATTCCTTTCTACTTCTTATCACATGATTAACCGTTTAGGCATCCATTGGACATCGTTTCAGCCTCTAAAACAAAAATAGAACAAGATATGAACAGTACCCCACGCTCAAAATACTCATCCAAACGACAAAGCGAAATGGTAGAAAGGAAGCTTACGCTTACCTCTACGCTTTTCTGAATTCAGTTCAGAATTCCGGCGACGCTCCGACCGGCGAGATGACACCAACCATCTCCAAATGAGAATCTGAAATCATAGAATCGAAGCTCGGGATGAGTAGAGAAATGTTTGTACTGGGTACTTGGAGAGAAAACGTCGTTTCGGTCGAGTTCTAGCAATCTCAAACTCTCCCTCTCTCTCTTTTGCGTTCTCGTTCTTTCCGTTCTCTTTCTCTTTCTCGTTCTGATCTGTTTCGTTTCTCTTTCTTTCTTTCTCTTTTAATCCGCATGAAAATAAGAATAAGAATTGATGATGAAGGGTGATGATTAATTAAAATCATCCAGGTAGCCTTTACTCAATTAGTCCACCTATCTCATTTATTGCACAACAAGTTTCCTTTTCTCTTTTCCTTCATCATTCCACCAATATTAATGAGAAATAAGAGAGTATAATTCACTCTCAAATTATCTCATTACACCACCTCAAGTAGTCAACTGAAGCATTAAGCTTCTCCGCTTATTGACTTTGCTTGATAATAATTCACCTAATTGGACTTATTAACCATCAAGTAGTCATTTCCCTCCTTTTAATTCTCATCCAACTCAAATCGTTAGGAATATCAGGGAAAACCATCATTTCTCATCTTTTGGAAAAATTATCATTTTGCCCTTACCTTTTATTTTTTTTAATATACAAAGATATTAATGAATTTTGGGATAAATATCATTCCTCACTTGGACATTGCCAAACTGGGGTCTAGCAGTCTACTTAATCAAGGATAAACCTCAAGCCTTTAATCCCAAAATTCAAAGTATTATACATGGGCTTTAGGACATGAATTGAAAAAGGTTTCCTGTTGTTCCTAGAGTCCTCATCATTTCGTAGGATTTGGGTTTCTTATCCCTGAATACATAGGGGTGCACACTCTAAATTATGTGAATACCAGTAATTTGCTGTAGGGACATCTAAAGTCCTTAATTGCTTTAAGGACGTCTAAAGTTGGGACTTTAAACGTCCCTAACTGCTTTTGGGACGCCTAAAATGTCATTTTATACTTCTTTAATTTTTAGGGATACTTAAAATCTTTAATTATTACGTCCCTTATATAGGTGCTCCCATAAAAAAACGTTAAAAAATTTAAAATAGAAACATTAAAAGTAATTTATGTAGCTAGTAGTATTACTTCATTCCCACACTCTCCACTCGCCCTCTGCTTCACACTCTCTCGCTTTTTATTTTGTCAAGAAAACACTCATTCCATTCACCCAACACACAATTTTGTGTAATGCTGTCGCTTTATTATATTGCTCCAAAAGTGGACGTTGCATTGCATGATTCTCTTAACTATTAAGCTATCTTCTTTTCTTTTCTTTTCTGGTATTCCCTCTACTTTTTCTCTCCGTTTTATTTTAACTTTCTTCCTCCTTTTTGGTTCAATCATTAAATGCATTATGATTTTTCTGTCCGGTATCTTTTCGCACAAGACGTGTGTGTGAGTTCAGAAAACATCGTATTACCCTCAAACATTAAGTCTACTGTGTGGGTACTTAATTGCGAATTCCAAGAAGAATATACAGATTTTGTTGGTGAATTCAGAAGAATGTCCCCGCTGATAATTACTGTATTATTTTTTATAGAGGAAAACCAGAGAAGTTGACGCAAAACGATCATTTTACCCTACGAAAAACAAAATAAAATATGGACGACTTGAATGACTTACATATAGAGTCAGAGAGATCAGTAATTTGCCAAAGTGGAAAAGATTATATTCATCTCTGTCTTCTTGCAGACTGGTACAATTGCTCGCTTGATAATAGTTTGAATGTTTAGAGTACAAAGTCGTCCTGATCAATACAATACAGTCAGGCAATGGGCCGGTTTTGTCCAATACAAGTTTTGTTTGGATTCAACAACTCTTTCCTTTTAAGCTGTACTTCTTCCCATTCTGTGTTGTTTTAATTCTTGAATATTTTTATATTTTCATTTCAATAAGTTTATAACGTCAAATAAAAATATTTTAAAAAATAAAATGATAACTTGAAAAATAATCTGGAAAATCCAAAAATCTGAAACTTAAAAAAATAGAGTGGGCTGAAGGATTTATATAAAGTTTAGGATAACTGACATTGTTCATAATTTGTAAACAATACAACATTATTACAGCACACGCACCATTTTTATAGATATATTGAGGACTGGTTGGTGTGGATAATCAGCACAGGACAAGTAAAAGTTACAGGCTCCCTAACTGCTTTATATATTTGTGTATCTATAATACTATAATATGGCGAAACAGTTGAGCTGTGGATTCTAACTTATCCACTGTAGAGGCTTACTATTTTCGTAGAAAGAAATCAATGATGGTATCTTTATGCGAGAAAAGCTTCAAAGCAATGAGGGCTCGCAGCACGAAACTTGCAATACCTACGAGAAGTTTTACGGCGAGAATAATAAATTTCGATGCTATAGATTTTAACATAATTATATTCATTAGAAAAACAATTCTTTTCATAACGTGCTTTACACCTCATGTTTGCAATAATAACTCCTTTTCTCAACCTTTGTGAGTCTACCACTCTACCTTGCTTTTAGATTGTTAAGTTTTCTTTGTGGATCGAACGTACGTGGTATATGAAAAGTGATTCCTCCAAATATATGCCTTCGATTAGTGGTAATCTCCCCAACGTTTTTCCTTTTGATCTCTTTTTCCTTTACCAAACAGAAATTGGGTATTTCATATCAAAAAAGTGAATTCTCGATCATCAGTGACATCAAAAGGCCTAACAAACAGATGAGATTTACGGAGGAAAAAATTGCTAGCACCTTCAGGAAATTACCAATAATCTTTTCTTATTGCCTTCTCCCCAAAGTACGCTATATATCATATATTAATTGAAAATTAAATAAGAACCGGTTTATGTCTGTGAAACGGGAATAAGCTCCGATCGACCCATAACAGTTGTTGTAAGTAATAAATTGCACGAATACGCGTGACTTGATACTATACACACCAATAAACTGAGAAGTGATAAAAAGCCATATTAATAATTATAAATAATCAGAAATGAACATTGCGGCTGTTGATCCACCCCCACAATCAAAGTTCATCGTAACAACTTTTCATACTATTTATGAATCACGAATAATGAAATTTATTCTTCATTTTTTATATATTAAGTAACCCACTTTCGGTTATTTACAAAAGATTAAAGTCTTATATGTGCACAAAATAAAAGGGTTATTGGACCAAAAGTACTCCAGGAAATAAATGAAGTTCGTATGTGATGAATCATATAGAAAGCTCACCGCCCCACACTGGTCCAGAGTTAATTCTGACACGTCCAAGAGTTTTTTCGGCCTTGGTTAATTAATTTATACAGCCTCTCCATTAATTCGCTCTTATTTCCAACCGACAAATTAAAAAGAAAAAAAAGAAACAGACATGCATGCATATATATAACTATCACAGTTATCACCTATGTTAGCGGCGTCAAAACTGGCCTGGCGTGCTGTCTAAGTGTCAATGATGCATCGTTGACTTTTTTTTTTAAATAGTTTTTGCTTTAATACGATCTGGTTTCTGGAAATTATATTATTGGATCTGGATTAATCTGAAGCAAGTGAGGTCGGGCAGTGTGATGGAGTGACGATTGACAATTGTTCGCTTCAGGTAGCAATTATATTCATCACGTTTAAATTACAATGATTGATAGAACAATTTTGTGAAGCAAATTAGGGATCAACCTCATGATGGAAAAATTGTTTAATTTTCTGCGATTCTCAATAGTAGACAGTTTGTGGTTGTTGGTAGAGAATTTTCTGGATGGAAGAATTGGTTGTACTATAATTTAATGTTGAGAGAGAAGGGTTCACTTTCCATCATTTTTCTTTTTGTGATTTTTTTAATTTATATCGTTGGATTAAAATTTCATAGTTTAAATTTTTTTTATTATAAAAATATTATTATATTTTTTATAATATATTAAATATAGACCGTTGAAATCTTAATCTAATCATTTAGATTAAAAAAATGACTGAAAGGTAAAAAGATGAAAGCAAATCGGACAAAAAGGGGCGTCCTTGAACTGTAGATTGGTAAAAGGGGCTAAGGAGGTAGGTGTCCACAGATTTGAAGGTCCACATGCACATGCATATTCGTTATATTTATTGACCTTACCAAATGGTAATTTTATTTTTATTGGTGGCTTGGCTGAATAGAAGGCCAAATAAGGAACATCGTTGTGTGAATTTGTCGTTGAGCGGTAGTTACGGCGGTTGAAGTAGTCACTGTGATGAAATAAATGCGGCATTCATATTAGAGGGTGAAGCTGACTCTGATAATTATATTTATAAAAGTTATAAGCTGGTAATCTAAATTTAAAAAGGAAAAAAAAAAAGAAAGAAAAGAAAGGCCGAAACGCACAGCACACCAGCAACAGAGTCAAGAAGGAAGGGGAAAAGGGGTAAGGGCATCGTTAGCATCAGCAGCGATCTACCTGCAAAACTATTTCTCTGCCTTTTGGGAGATAATATAGGAAACTTAGTTTTCTAATATGAAGGTTTGGGGAAGTTAGAAAATGGAGAATGCAATATGGGGCACCCTATTCTTCCCTTCCTTCCATAGCAACTTATAATAAGTGCAAAACAGGGAAGAAGTTAAACAAAAGACTTGCTTATTGATGAATTTTTAATATCTGTCAAACAACTCTCTTGAGGCATATGGGGAACATTACAAAAACCCCCTTTCCATAATTATTTTATCAGCTTCACTCAGTGTTTGGAATTAGTTTTTTAAAATAACTTTTACAATTTACGAGATAAATATGTGAGATGAGTTTTATCTCGATTTATGTAAACCATGGTTTTATGTGTTTCCAAACACACAATAAACCAGAATCACCAATTATATGAAAACTTATCATCTTCATAATTATTTTATATGTTGTATCCCATATTAGCAAAACCAAGTCAATTGTTGCTTTGATAAATATAAATTGCTTGTACTCAGATCCAGTCCAGTTTGTGTGTATGTTTAGATTAGCAGTAAAAAAGTAGCTTTTTTTATAATCTAAATTTTACAAAAGTCATATAGGATACAATTAGATTGTACATATGATTTATGTTAGAATTGGCGGTAGCAGAAGTTATTTTTTATCTAACCTTAAACATATTTGAATTAGTGTTTGAAAAGCTCATTTAGATGGAAAATGGTATGAATTTTATTGAATACTATATATATATTATTCAAATCACACAATTTTTTAGTTAAAATTTTATTCAAATCAATATATAAATAAAATTTTTTACACAATTCTAATTCCTAATTATCTTAGAAAATGAGAAAAGACAATTTTTAAATTAAGTTTTATGAGTTAAAGTGTCATACTTATTTCACATTTATGAAGACTCTGTCTCCACCTGCCAAAAAAAACCCCAAATTAACAATAATTTTGATATTTACCACATTAACTAGTATACTAATCTTGAATGAAAAATATGTTAAATAGACAAAATGGTCGATTGGATATTTTGGATGAATGAACAAAATACTCAGGTTTAGGAACCCGGATCGGATCGGGAACCGGCGACCCAATGGCCAAACCGGGTCGGTTCGGTGATCGGTCTGGTCTGGCCTTTTTTAAAAAAAATCAATTTTTTAAATTTTTCTTTAGAATTTCATATAAATAAGCCTAAAATATTCAATTTCTCACCGATTTAGCTCCGGTTTGATTCCGATCTGACCCTTTACCCAGTAACCCGATCGATTCAGTGACTGGTCCGGGTTTCAGAACCTTGCAAAATACTGAAGGGATGCTAAACACTTCCACGTAAGGTGTACACACAGCATCTGCCAGACTCCCCTCAAGCCTCAACGATGCTATATCACATCCCACAAATTCTCCACAGAGCCACCCACTCAGGTGGTCGTCGTCATCGTTGTCCATCGTCATAAGCCTCATGCATATGCGGGTGTCAACCACACATCCCCAATGAGCAATTCTAGCTTCGCCATCTTCTACTAGTAGTGGATCGACCACCTCTAGCACCTCCTTCACCAGTTGTCCGCTGCCACACGCCCGCCCAGCACGGCGGAGGAAAACCACAAGCTCTTCATCCTCATCGACAAGGTGATGGCCCACTAGAAGATTGTCACAATGGCAATCGTCAGGGGTGGATGGCTCAAAAATGCTCTCTCACTATGTAGACACTCTCAACTCGTAAAGATGCCATTGTGAATGCTCGTCGCACTGAGAAAAAGCCAAGATGTTGGGCTTCTGGAAGACGCCACGTTGGCTGCTAAAGCGCAGTGGGTTGCAACGTGATCCCAAATGGATCCATTCACCACCATTGTGCTTTTTTTTAAAAGAAGTCTATTTTCGGTCTCTCACTGTGAACCAAATCAGGCTCTTAATAAGTTAGTGTCACATAGGCTAAAATAACACTGTCAAATGCAAATTCAAGTCCTTTTTAAACTTCAAAAACCAACAATTATAAATAAAAAAAAATTGAAGGATCAAAACCATCTATTTCAAATTTAAGAAACCAAAACCAAAATTAAGTGAAGTTTTAAGGACTAAAATTAGTATTAACCTTTTATCATAAGTAACTAATTTAGCTGGGATGCACATATGCATCCCGGTCCCGGGATTATCGGGACCGGGAATTCTCGGGTTTTTTTTTAAAAAATTAAATTTAAAATATATTATTATATAGTTAATTTTTTTATAATCTAGTGCTTAAAATAATCATTTAACTGTTAACAAGGTTATAATAATCACACAAATTGATTTAGAATTGAAAAATATTATTTTATTTTTATTTTTATTATGATCACCTTCATCATCTTATTTATTAACTTTATACATTATATAGTTAAGATTAGTATTATGATATATACGGTTTAGCTCCAACTAAAAATGTAATACACATCTTATCACATGATAACTTAATTTATAGAGTAAAAAATACAAAAATAAAAAGATAACTTAATTTATAAGATAAAAAAATTAAAAAAAATCGGGACCGGGACCGGATCACCAAGCCGGTAAATCCCGATATTAAAATCTCCGAGACCGGGCTGGTACAACCTGGATCGGGATACTTTAAACACCCCTACAATTAAGCTACTAAATATGTTTTAAATTAATTTTTTCTTCTTCTTAGCTTTCCCGCTAATTCGAACCTGTGACCATTTGGTTAAATGCACACGGACACAAACCAAATGCCTGGATGCGATTTTGGCAAATTAATAATTTTTTTAATTTTTTTTTATTAAAAATTTTTATTTCTTTCTATTTACAAATTATTCCCACATCTTTCTCATTTTTTTCCGTGAGAATTAAATAAGATAAAATGAAAAAAGAACTATTAATAACCTTTTAAGTAAACTAATATTTATAACCAAACATTTGTTTCACAATAGGCTGATAATAAGGATCATAGTGGTGTTTGTTTTTGAATCATAAATATAAATATAAATATATAATTGTATAAGGCTTATATTTAGGGATAATTTTGGAAAAAACATTAAAGGAGGAAGATGGAGATTAGAATCTATAGAATTAAAACAACTCTCTCTACTAAGTTTTATATTTAAAGCCTGGAAAGGGTATATATTAAACAAAACTTCTCGTGACCATCAGGGATCAGGGTACAGTTACTGCGTCAAATGCTTTTTTAATATCAAAATACTTGTGGCTAGAAACATGTTCCTTGCTTAGCTTCCCTTTAGTTACCATATATTATAAAATGATATTTGATTATAATGCTTGGTTTTGACATTTTTCTTCCTTGTTTTAAAATTACACCAAGTATTTCTATACTGAACAAAAGATTTATGTAATGTTTGCGGGTTAAAAAGTTTTGTCATTTAAATTTATGCGACTTACAGTGGATTTAAAGAAATGATAATTCAAACTTGAAATCATATTTTCCTTTGATTATTAAAGTGAGGTTTTGTTTGCTTCGCACCTTGATAATCTCTTCAAGAATAACCAATAATTACAATAAAGGGTATAATCTCAAATTGTCTCACCAAGACCTTTTTATTAATTATCTAGAAACTAAGTGCAATAGTTGGTAAAAAATAAATTAAAAAGGATTTTTTCGCTTTTTATCTAGCAACTAAATTACAATTAAACTAAAATATTTTAAAAACTAATATTTTTGGATTTTTGGAATAAAATGGAATGAAGATGGAATTAATGAAATAAGAGAACAAAGAATTTAACAATGGAATATGCAATCCCTCGTAGCAATGGCGCAAACAATCATCACTTAAAATGATTATAGGAAATTTAATCATGATAGTTAAAAAATGTCTCTAAGAGCCACCCTTTAGATTAAGCATAACTTAAATTGATTAATATCGAGCCACCTTACATATTAATCTCTCTAAATTAGGTTGATTAAGCACTCTAGTAATTAAATGAATTTAAAAATCATATTTAATTTTTAATCTAATAACCGAGCCACCTCGCATTATCACTTGATTTTCTCATTAATCTTAATTTAACAATGACCACTAATATGAAAAATCAAGATTAATGATGTTAAAACCTAATGTTAAATACAATTAATAAATTCATGTTAAAATTAACCAATACAAACATAAGACACTATTGATCCACTAACCAAGCTACCTTAAAATTAGTACAAAATATTCACAAAATCATCAATTCAATAACTAACCAGCACAAATAAATGATAATTAAGCTAATTAACTATAATATCAAGTGTCTAATAAAGGTTTAAATTACATCCAATCTCCAAACATATCAAAATAAATCAGTCTAACGTTATAAAATTCATCCTAAAATTTAAAAATCACAAATGCAATATAAAAATAGAAAAATAAAATAACAAATACTCCCTCGTCAAAAATCCAAATTCATACCATTAGCTCCTACTACAAAGAATATGGGGAATTAGTCACTGCCAACAATCAAAACAGCCTCATCGTACACATTGGAAACTTCAGCCATCTCAATTGTTGATTAAATGACAAATGGGTATAATGAATTCAGAGCAAGTCACGGTCACGGTCACGGTCCCACAACTCTGTTTCTGCGATTTAGCGGTGCTGTTTCTGATCTGTAGCTCTCACGTTTCTGGATATCCAGCCAAGTAAGACAACAAGGAGAATGGCGGTGGTTGAAGATGAAAGTGAAATGACGGTGGAGAAAGATGAAGGCTGAAGAGATGACGCTGATGAAGGTGACGGTGATGGAGCTGGTGATGATTAACGGTAATGGTGCAGTGAGGATCTGATGCAATGGTGACGATGAATCAGCGCGGCGCTGTTTTGTTTCTCAGCTCTCTGTTCTGTCTCACACCTCCTGCCACATCTCTCAGCTGCTCACTTCTTATGAAATGGATGGTGGAAGCTCGCCGGGACGGTGATGGAGCTGGTGATGATTAACGGTAATGGTGCAGTGATGATCTGATGCGATGGTGACGATGAATCAGCGCGGCGCTGTTTTGTTTCTCAGCTCTCTGTTCTGTCTCACACCTCCTGCCACATCTCTCAGCTGCTCACTTCTTATGAAATGGATGGTGGAAGCTCGCCGGCGGCAATGGAGGAAAGAGTGAAGCCGCCGGCGAGAGAAGAAGAGGACGAAGGTGATAAACGGTGAAGAAGACGTTGATCTCGTGAGCTCCCTCTTTGCGGCGTTCTAGTTCTCTTTTAATTCCCCACACAGCATCCATCTGTATCAGATCAGACCTAAAATTAATTGTCAAAACGCTGCGTTTTGAATGGACTAAAGTGACATTTTGAAATTTCATGATACCAAACTGTTATTTCCAAAATCCAACCCCAAATTACCATTTTAAGGTTTAATCCAAATTTTTTCAAATATTTTTAATTGATATCCAATTTTTTCATGAAAATCGATGATTAAAAGTAATTATAATTTTATGATAATTATACCTTTTTAATCCTAATTTAATGTATTTATTTTCAATTTCAATTAAATATAAATAAAATATTTTAAACTCAATAAATATAAAAAAAATTATATAAAATATATAATAAAAATAAATATTTCTTAATTATATACCTAAACTAAATACGAAGTATATTTTCATGGATAAAAGAAATGTAAAATCGATACAGGGTCATATCTTGTAAATTATGTGAAAGTGCCGTTCTATTTAAATAGAGGAGGGTGGGACCAGCAGAGAATTCACCGACAGACATTAATGGGCATGAAAATAAGGAAGAAAGCACATCACTCCATTTTACTGTTAATTAAACTGATTCTTTCGATCTCGTCATTCCTAATATCAACTTTCTTTTGTGTGTAAAAATTATTTTTTAGATTGATTAAAAATAATTTTTTAGATTGATTTTAGATGAGGTTTTGATATATGTAAAGATTTTTTATTTATTGAGACGCATGTGGAGAGTTTTTAAAAAATGATTAAGCCAAAAATAGGTCATTATGCTATTTAATGTAAATTAATATACAATCAAGTCAAGTATGAAAAGAAAAACACCTCTTCCATCCTTTTATATATATGCTTCAAGATTTCATTTAATGGCCTAAACTTTACAACAATAATATATGCATTCAAACAAGTTGTATAGCTTTTAAGTTTTCACATAGATTGAATAATATTAAGTTGACCAAATTCCTCTTTTATATATCTCTTAAATACCTTGGGAGCATTTAAAAGAACAAGTCATAAAATAATTACTATTATCTCATATTATAAACTAAACAACTTCAAACAGCCACATAATCATCACAAAGTCCCCTAAACTAAATTTCTTAACAACATTTAACTTATAATTTTGTAGAACTGATGTTCTACCCTTGCAATCACAAAAGTTTCAGCAAAATACCTATTCAAGTTGTATCTTTAAGCAAAAGTTTAATCATAAACAACTAGAATAGGATCAATCCTCTACCATTAAAATATTATAGATACACATGTCTAAATAAGCATTTTCCCCCCTTTTTAAATATTTTATCAAACATCATGCAAGCACCCAAAATTTACTCATAAAAAAAATGCCAAATTCATAACTACCAATAAAGAATTCAATCTCTAAGCATCAATGCAGTCTCATATAGTTTCAATAATCAATTTCTCAATAAAAATTAATATAGGAACTTTTCTTTTTGCCCATAAACCCCTTAATCTAAAAATCCCAATCAATTAACATTTTTGTTTGTTTGTTTGTTTTCTTTTAATCAACAAAAACCACCATTAAAAATAAAGATTCGAGCATACCAAACACAAGCGATGCACAAAGGAAGAAGGGGATGCCATTTGCACACTCACTCATGGAAGCAAAAGAGAGAGGTAGAGATACGTTTTAGCAATGGGGAATCAAGAAGTTAAAGTCTGTTCAAAAATCACAAAAAGAGATATTGAAGCTTACACCCACATACACGGACACATTAGAGAATAAGCATAAGAAATAAATGAACATGGCTCACCTTGCCTCTTACAACAGACAAAACAACGGACAAAGGAGAAGAGAATCTTGCAATTACGACACCTATAACAGCAACGGGCAAAGGAGGATGCACATCCGCGCTACTGCCAGCAAATAAGAAGAAAGACAAAGAAGAGCGATGGAAAGGAGGAATGAGAATGACAGGGAATCAGCAAGTTTGTGAAATTGCAAACAAAAAAAATAGACGAAGGGAAAAAAACTTGTAAGAGAATTAGTGCTTCAACAAATTGCATACACAAATTTCACCACAGAATGTCGAACTCTTGCAGATCATCGCCGACGGAAACCTCACAACTTGATGAAAAGAGAGAGCAGCAGTGGAAAGTTTTGAGAGTTGAAACAAGGCGTGAGAGCTAGCCGCGATAGAAGATTTGAAAATAAATGGGATTTTTAAGAACGATTATTCAGATAATCGATCTTTAAAATGATTTTTAAGATCAGTCTTAGAAATTGTTCTTAATTATAAAAATGCCACGGTCATATCTTTTAGACCTTATCCGATCTAAAAAGGTAAAGTAATTAATATATATATATATATATAATATTTTTTAGATCGATTCTATCTATCGTAATATTTAGAGAGTAGTTCAACTTAGAAAAGGGATTGGCTAAAAAAAAATTAAGAAGGGCATTTTTTCTCCCATGAGTCAAATGACACCGCATATACTTGATCTCAAATATAGGGTGTGTTTGGATTGGCGGTGAAAAAAGTGACTTATTTAAAGAGTGACTTATGGATAAGTTCGATTGGGTAAAAGTCAAATTGGTATAAGTTATTTATGTTTGGATTAACGATTGTATAAGTGCTTTTATAAAAATAAATGTGTTTGGTTTGGCTTTTCCATAAGTGACTTTTGAGATATTTAAAATAAAAAAATTTTAAAATATATTAAAAGTGAAAAAATGTATTAGAAATAATTTAGATAATTAAATTGCAATGAAAATATAAATAAATTAGAAATAATACAAAGTTAAAGTTTCTGATATAGTCAAATATAACAGAACAAATCATATCAAATGTTCCCTACAATTAGATTCCTGATGGCGTCACGAACATGATTTATTTGGGTTGCAGATGTCCGAGAATCATTTGTTGATTATGGCTCTTGTTCTTGACTATCATCCAACAAAATTGTATCCTCATTTGCTGCATAAATTCTTTTAAGCTCAATTGATAAGCTGGAGGAAGAAGCTTATGAAATAAGCTCTTATTTTATCATAAGTCAGTTCAGAAAAAGCCCAAACCAAACACCTAAACAGTACCCAACCAACTTATAACTTCTCAATTGGGCTTAATAAGGGCTTATAAGCTCAACCAAACACTCCCATATATGTTTGACGAAATTAATTAATACTTACTCTAATCCTAAATATCAGACTCAGTTGATTTTTTTAAAAATATTAAGGAAATTAATTTAATTATTTTAAAGTATTTATATTTTTTTCAAACTAATTTGTCTGACTTATAAATAAATGATATATAATTTAATCATACATAATATATGATATAATTAAATAATTTATTTTATTTTTTTAATTTTTTAGAAAAAGACTAATTACATCTTATATATGAGATTATGACACCCCCCCCCTAATTATATAAAGAAGGATCATGATTCTGAATATATAAATATGGGGCTCATGAGAAAGGAATCTAGAGCGTGTGGAGAGGCAAGAAGTCAACACATGCGTGCTTGGACACCGAGTGGAGAATGATTAGTTAGTGTCAGTGTTCTGATATTTGCATCTCGAAAAAAAAATGAAGGGATCAAACCAAGTTGAATTTCGACAGTCATGTTAACAGGATGTTGGGAATAGTGATTGGAAGTTTTATAAGTACTTTTTAATTGTGATTTACGGTCTACGAGATAAATTTTACGGTATACGAGGTACTTTTACGGTATACGAGGTGCTTTTACGGTCTACGAGGTAAATATGTGGAGGATATTTATCTCGATTTATGTGAATCGGGCTTATATAATAAACCCGATTAACTTAAGTGAATCCAAACAAGCTATAAATAACAATGATAAGAGGAATACAATGAAAGAGATTAAGAATTTTATATTAATAACGTTAGAGTAATATACTCATATAAATTATAATTTATTTAGGTTATTTTTAATCTATTCTCATTTGAAGAAGATAACCAATCCTACTTGAGGGTTAAGAGGCATTTCCTTCTCTAAAGAGAGAGTCAAATTAACCTCTCTCTAAACATGATGATGATCTAACTATCATACACACTAAACCACATTAACCAATACACATTATATAGATTAGAGTCCTAATCAACTAATTAATCAATTTAATTTTACTTTAATATCTCTAACACGCTCCCTCCAATTGATACTCATTAACTCAAGGGGTTTAACTTGAACAACCCAAATTAGAGGGAGTGAGGTGAATTAAACCAATTACAATTTCAATTCACAATACAAAGATTTCTTCAAAATATTCCTCTCTATATCTACTGTCATGCTTCTCTTGTAGATAGAGCCGAGAAATCGGGGCTAAGCCTGTCGGACCGGCCCATTTAAGCATTTTTAAATCACGGGTCAGGCTTGAAAAATAGAGTATCAAAAGGAAATCGAGCCTAAAAGGACTAGCCCTGTAGGGCTGGGCCGTTAGGCCCTTTAGTTTTTTTAAAAAAAAAATTCCCCTGCCCTCCTGCTTGTGCCCTTGCTGACTCCTCCCTAATAACCTTAAAATTATCAAATTTACATATGATGGTAATTTACTAATTCTTGATATTTTTACCCCTTAAACAAAGTCTACTACTTAAAGTGAAGTACAATCAAATTTCCTTAAAATTGATGATAGTAGTGAAGAAGATGAAAACGATAGTCATCATAATCATGTTGCTTAGTGTATTTTTTGCCTTCTTATGCTGTGTGAGACTTGAGTTAATTGTGGACAATATTTTTTTATCTTTAATTATGAATTAATAACTGTATTTGTTTTATTGCATGAGACGTATAGACGTATAGTTAAATCTTATGAAAATGGCTTCCGGTCCTGTGAGCTGGCCTTGACCAGCATGTTCTCGGGCCAGGTTTTGAAAAATAACAATTTTTCTTTCCCCGGGCACTGTAGGGCCGGCCTTGGCTCATAAAGAGCCGAGCCAACCCTGATTCCCAACTCTACTTGTAGGCAACACCATCAATATACTTTGTCTCTCCTATGTGCTTTACATGAGAGTAAGGTTTTGAAATCCGGACCGGTCGGAGTACTGAGTCAGATCAGAGTCAAAACGGTGCTAAACCGGTGAAAAATTGAATATTTTAGGCTTATTAATATGAAATTCTAAAAAAAATTAAAAAATTAATTTTTTTTAAAATAAAAAAATGTCAAACAGGTCATTCCGGATTTCAAAACCTGACATGAGAGTGATTATTTGAACCCTTTATTTGACAAAAACATGCTGCAACCTCTTTTCTTTGGAGCTATGTCAGCATTTCTCTGAAGCTGCAATATAGGGACAAGTCTCTACAACACAACACTAATGGTGGGGAGCTCCACCCCTTTCCCAGCCATGCATTCCTTTGTCAAATCAATATATGCCTCAAAAGATTCTGTTACTATCAGCAATTGAATTGCCATGCCATTCTCACAGTAGTATAGAGCCCAGCCTGCCAAGTTACCACCATGCTCATCATATCTTCAACTTGATTCACAGTAGGCCTTGCACTGACCACCTTTGACTCCAAGTATCAATCAAAAATCCATTTATTGGCAGGATATGTCTTGCAACTATGTGACTCTAGATTCCCACCTCATTCTTCAAAAAATTCAAAGCTCAATTTCTTCATTAACCTTCTCACAGTGAACTATTCCACAAATACTACATCAGAGTTGTATGAGCGCATATCAACACACACGAACCAGCATCTTCAATTTCTCATATATGTAGAACTTCAAGCTAGCATATGGGAGAATTATGTCCATTGAACTCTTTATTTCCTCTTGATCAGTTTCATGACATCAAGATATCTTCCTCCATTTTTCTTAGTAAAATCAAATCATACAAGAACGCAGTGTTTTGCTTCCATGTTTTGTACTCCTAGTTTATCTCTTTGTCCATCTCATCTATCTCTATCTTTCTCCGCATTCCATCCTTGCCTATCTCTTCCATATTTCTTCTCTCACTTTCTTGCGTTTAATATCAGTTGGAAGCAAGCTGGAGAGGAAATTCCTGGCAAGAATGCTTTGTTTTCACTCTAATGTGAACGAATGGACCAAGCTACAAGGCAGAACGCATAATCGTTTGGAGGTCTAGGAGTCTGTTACGGTATTACAACCAAAATTCTGTTGCTGCAAGAAATTGCAAGAACCTCAAAACGATTTGGAACGTAGGAATTTCGGAGGACGAAGTAGAGAGAATAGTAGGGAACGGAGACCCCAAATTCAAAGATTCAAAACGATCGAAGAATCATTACCAAAATTCGTCGAGGTCTAGCGACACTAAATTGTCGAATAGGAGCAAGGTCACATGGTGTTCTAATTCTTCTTGTGCTTGTCTCATTTTCCCTTCTATCTCTCCCAACCATTCTCTCTGCCCTTCCCCTTCGTTCTCCATCATGTGCTTTCAATACAAGTTCCCATAATAAAGAATACGATGTTCATACAAGTTCCCATAATAAAGAATACGATGTTCCGTCGAAACTGATCCTGACGGCGATTGGATCTTGAAATGGTGAGAATGCGAGGCACGGCGATTGGAGAAGAATAAATACCGAACTGCGAGACAATCAAAGAGGATGTAAACGATTATTTCGACGGCGGGGCAAGCACTCTAGGGTTTGGTGTCAAGAGGAACATTCTTCCACGGCGGCGACCCCAAGAAAACAGCATGCTCGTGATACATGTAAATAATAGCAATAAGAGAAACATAAACGAAGAATCTTGTATTAATAATAATTGACCAATATACTCATACAAATTATCATTCATTTGAGTTATGTTTAATCTACCCTTGTTTAAAAGAGATAACCAACCTCACTTAAGAACTAAGAAGGACTTTTCTCTCTAAAGAGATGCTCAAATTAACCTCTCTCTAAACATAATGATAATCTAACTATCCTACACACTAAACCATATTAACCAAACCCTTTTATATAGACTGGGGCCTAACAAACTAACTAATCAATTTAATTTCACCTTACTATCTTTAACAATAACTCTCACACAAAGATAACAAGATGAAACTCATACTTTAAATGGCAAAATCCAACCACTCTGCACTTTCTTTCTTAAGCAGCCGGCAGCTGGAGCCTAAATTTTTCTATTTTTTTAAAAAATAAGTGCTTCAATTACCATCTAATTAATAAATAACAGGACAGTATTACGCGACGTTTTCACAGAATAGAGAACAAGCATGGTTTGGTGAGGGATGAAGGAAGTGTGCTGATGTCTGGAAATTGTTGAATTTGAGGATAATGTAAGAGGAGCAAGAGGCAGAGGGAAGTAATTAAATCACTCATATTCGAAGGGCTAGTTGAACATAGGAACCACGTTTATTACGTTGTCAATTGTTCGCCAAACCAAAGTTTTTCAAGTAATTAACAAGTAGCATCGCAATTATATATATTAAACTCGCATTTTGTCACACGCATAGCTTGGATCAACTTATCACATGCCTGCTCCCTCAATCTTTAACGACTCTCCAGCAATTCTTGTACCTAAGATTGTTGTTCCACGTGCTCGAGTTGAAGTTTGAGACACCAAACTGTTTGTTACACCAAATTAATATGACTGGATTGCGAACAGACTGACTAACACTATTCCGGATATGCCGCCCCTATATGCTTTGCCACATGAACATCAAGAAAAGGCCCAACAGTATGTTTCATTTGGATCCGAATCTCATTTTAAATTTCACCACTCAAGACTCATGATCATGTATAATTCCTCCCTGTATATGAAATACACTTGTAATCAGATGTATAATTGAGTATAAGCCATGAAATAATACATGTTTTATAAGACCCATGTTCTAAAGATCAGAGCATATACCTGAATTTAGTCACCATGGCTCTCGCAATTGGCCAATCATGAAACTGACTGAGCTAGAAAATCGATAAAGACCCCAAGAAACATTATATTCGTGGTCCCCATATATAATGAGATAATTATTTCAAGAGACAAGAATGTAACATGTCTGTGCTGTGGGTCATGAATAATGGAAGCAATACTGATCGGGGAAATTTGGCGTAAAACATTAAACTGGACATATATACGTTTCGCCAAATTCATTAGATTTATAATTAAACGGATGCTGTGAGGAGATTGGATTCAAGCACTGTTGAAGCGTTGCTGAGAAGTAGCAGAAATTAAGGAGATTGGATTCTAACTCTGATTACATTATCATCATTTATAGTTGAAGCGCAACGCCACCGTGACGTAGGTTTGATATCACCCAGGGGATATATGCCTTCTTGTGTCCTAATTTTGTGCACCAGCATCTTGCCGCTGTTGACCCTCTCCTATACCTTATTATTATTATCATGGTTTAAGAGAATTTCGAAGTTTTTATTTTGGAAGTATAAAAAATGGGATAATTTTGTCCTGACCATTATCTTAATTAATTTTAACCATTAGTTAACTAAACATGTTAAACTGACAAACGTCATTTTTTTTAAAGTGCAAATTTGCCTCAGAAGTTTTAAATATAACTTTAAAAAAAGATGAAGTAGTTGATACATAGATTTCCGGCACAAATTTACACCTTAAAAAAATGACATGAATGACACATGTAAACTGTCACTCAGCATATTTGCTCAACTAACCGTCAAAATTTACTGGGATAACAGCTAATGCAAAATTACCCTCTTTTTTTACACTTTCAAAGATTAAATTACTCCTTAAAAAATTTTTAAAATAAAATTGACCATTAACTCTATTATTGTTGTCGTGGGTCAGCATCATCCTTGTCCTCCTCGTGCCATTAATTGACTTTTCATGTCCTCAATGTAACATTCTGATCGGCCTATTTCCCTTGACCCCATGGCCAATCCAATACTTCCTCTTGGCCCATCCTTGTATTTGTTTGGGTAACATCCTTGCTCGGTGGTTTTAGGTTCAAAACAAATTAAATAGCCCACTTGTCCTTGTTTCTGAAACGAGCCACCAAATAGTTACTAGGAACATCAACTTAGACCAAACTCTTTCATGTCACCCCGGAACTGCAATAACCCAACCATTATTCCAAGTCTCACACCGCTCTTTATATGCTTCTTCAGAAATATGCACAACCTAACTCAGCCCACATCCATCAATTTTTTTATCCATGGAGTATGCATCATCCTCATCCATGCCCCCAGGGGAGTTGGGGCCGGATGTGGGGGGAGTATTTTACACAAGGGGTAATAAGGTCATTTCGTGAAAGGGCTTAATTTCAAAAGGGTTAAAAGGCATTTTTTTCCTGAAAGTTTTTAAAATGGATCAATTTTCCTCTTATCGTTATTTTAATTAATTTTGACCGTCAGTTGATCAAATATACTAAGCTGATAGTCTATAAGTTATTATGTCATTTTTGTTAAGATGCAAATTTACTCCAAAAGTTTTAAATACAATTTTAAAAAAAGATGAAATAGATAACACATGGATTGTCGGCATAAATTTATATATTAATAAAAATGACGTGTATGATATATTGACTGTCAATTCATCATATTGGATCAACTAACGATCAAAATTAATTAAAATAAGGGACATAGTAAAATTACTCCCTTTTTATTGACAATTTTGAGACGAAATTGCGCTCCAACAAATTAATTGGGGGTAATAACAATAGCAAAATAGTGCTCGGCATTAATTGTACGGGCGACTAGGAAACCAATCATTCTGGTCAAAAAAAAAATTTCGCGAACCAATCAGAGAAGAGCACGCCAGAGGGATCGCAAGGAAGATTAATGTAATATTAGACACGTGAGGAATATCCCTGGGACAAGGGAAGATCAGGGCCTCCCGGGGGGGGGGGATAATAAGGAGCCCTCAGCCCGTACGTAGATGCAAATACATATATATGACGGCAGTTAATTAAGGACGTTACTGTATATCCTGTCCTCGTACCTCAGACGGTGCAGTGCAGCCTCACGTTCCCAATGGCTTCACCTTTGTCAACTGCCACAATATCCTCGCTCACTGCTTCTTCATATGAATTCAAAGCAGTGTTTAACTTGTAATTTTTTTGGGTAAAATTCACAAACCCCATTCAACTGTGTGACACAATTGGATATCAAGAAGGATACCAGATGTGAGATGGATTTAAATTAAATAAGGACATAATTGATTTTTTTTTTCAGTCTAAGGTTAAGTTTAACATTTTAACAACTATTAGCTTCTTTAGTGAGGTGGTTAAAATTACATGTTTGTTTGAAATTACGTTTGAGACATCTAAAATTTATTATTTACGTAAATTAAAATAAAATTATTCTCATATACTGTAAATTATAATTAAAAAGTTATTTTTAAAGACTGTATTATCACTATTATAAACAAACACTTTAACAAGAGATTAGAGGTAGTGTGAATGATAATGTTAGAAGGGTGTAGAAATGAATATGGCAAGTAATTCGGAATTGACTTCTCTCTAATACCATGTTTATCCTTTTCCCTCGTTTTCCTTTTTTGACCATTGAATTAACATATCAACATATGATTCAGATTTAATATCTTATAAATATATTATTATAATTTTACTTAAAAATACATGATTTATTTTTAAGTAAAATTATAAAAATGTACTTTTTATTTTTTAAGTAAAATTATAACAATATTTTTATAGAATGTTAAATATGTAGCGTTAAAATGTTAATCCCATAATAAAAGAGGGAAACTGATGGGAAGTATATGGGAGAGTAGCCATTCCCAAATAACGCGCGTATATATATGGATAGCATGCAGTGACCAATTGTGGGAAGTAATAAGAGAGGTCATAGAGGTTGGGATAACAGTCCGGCCTATCCCACACCCCTCGATAAGCATCACATTCATAGGCGTTTAATTTGTGGTTATATATATTCAACATCCTCAAAATTTACTTGAATGTTTGTACGTGTTTTCAAATATACATCACATGGTTTCATTAATACTATCTCCCATCCAAAATCAAATACACATCTTCATTCATGCAACACTTTATTCGACCACCAAAAACGATCAGTCTATAGATTGAAATGATGGATTTTCGTTCTCAACCAAATTTGTTCCCTTCACTTCTGGTAAATCTCAAAACACTCCAAAGAAGGAGGGGGTGAACTTAAGTTGATTATCGCTGGCCATACAAGTTACTTTCAATAAAATTAATCACTTGAAGCTCATCAGATTCTAACTCAATGATTGCAGCTTTGCACTTGCATGTGCCTTGACGGCTCATACGTCATTTCCCACGGCTAATATTTATATGTATTATCTTTTTTTTCTGTATAACCCTAAACCTTAAACTCTAATATTAATATGAAATTTTTTTTTTATATACAATTATATCTAACACTTGCTAATACATAAACCTTGTTCTCAATTAGACCCCATCAAAGCCTGCTCCTGGGCCTAAATGGTTTCTGCTAATAACATTTCTTAGGCTAATAGTTTTGAACAAATTTTCTGGGCCCTTTTTGCTGATCATTATATCGGGCTGCCGAGGTAAAAACATAAGCTAGGAATAGACTTTTTTTTTTTCCTTAAAAAGCAAGAATTCGGCCCAAAATGGTTTTAAACTGCCAAGCAAAACCAAAAGCATTTTTGAAAACCTGTGGAGGTGCGGGGAATCGAACCCCGTGCCTCTCGCATGCGAAGCGAGCGCTCTACCATATGAGCTACACCCCCATTGCGTGACTGATAGGATGATAAATAAATATTATACTTGTAAATAAAACATGCTCACTGTAGCCATGGATAATAATTTATCCACTGGGATGTCCGTTGCATCCTCATCATTTCTATTATTATTTTTTTGCCAGCATAATTTCTATTCCATTATATGGGCATGAGTCACCTTTAAATTAAATAAAATATGCCGATGTTTTCTATCAGTTTCTTAATTATACGTATAACCTATTAATTAAATGGTTTATAAATGTTAATCTAGTTCTTTGGACCATTATGACTTTGATAAATGATTCATATGTATTTCATGCTCTCCGATTATGGTGTGATTATCTAAAAAAATGAAGTATTGTCTAATAAGTAATTTCTCACAGTATTAAATCACTCACTACTGTTAATAATTAATACTTGTTGAAAATCTAAATTATTTTTACTTGATCTACTGATTAAGCTCTTTTAAAATCAGCAGAAAATTTTTGGGGCCAAAAAAAAAAATCAGTAGGAAATTGAAGGTTTTCTATGGTTTAAGAAAGGAATGCTCTATTTCCCCCCCCCTGATTTCCTGCTGGTTTCCATTTTTGTGTAGACGATCATATATTGTTTCAGTTGACGAACGGTTTTTTCTGGTAAATAAAAATATGTGGGAGTTAATCCTTCTTCTTATATTATTTTATATGATCCACGTACCTACGTGCGTAATTTGTTTTTTGTTTGAATGTGGATGATTAGGCGATCAATAATGTTCAATCTCTGCATACTGCTTACGATTTATGGAAGAGTTTAGACAAATAGATTGCCAAATTAACCAATAGTACATGCTAATCCCAGCCCCATCTGGCTTCCAAATTAACCTCACAGCTGCTTGCAAGCGTGGGCACTAATTTCCGAAAAATATGTTGTAACGACTCGTCTTGATGATCTTGGCTCAATATACAACGAACTGAATTGTACGCACGTTCATATGATGCTAATGCATGTAGGGTACGTAGTAGTTAGTTATGGCTCGTAGAATTCTCCAAATTAGTCAGCACTATGTGTCCTAAAACGCAACCTTCAACTTTCCAGATAATTAGACGTAACCAACTCTGATCTGTTGCTTACCTCTACTCAGGTTATTGCTTGATTCTTCTATGTTGGCCGACGAAAAAGTGAAAATTGATGTATGCAAAACTCGTAGAACACTAGAATCTGATCATATTAGCTGCCGCATGAAGACCCGGAACACGTACGTAAATAAATGGACGTGACCTTCACGATACGGCCCCTAATTAAAGATACTGTTACCAAATTTCCTTTTCCTCCAACTGCTCCTAATTAAACTAACTTCTGTCGTTTTACATATTCTTCTCATGATATGTTTGTTTGTGTCCTGTGTTTAGAAACACACAATAATGTGATAATCTAATCTTTGGCAGAAAAATAAATAGTCATTGACCACTCAGTAGCTACGAGAAGCACTATGAAACGAATGTAATTGGGGTGAAAATTGAGTGATTTACTTTTGTCAAAAACTGAGTGAAATTAAATTTACTTTAAATTTTTTTCCCCGATAATGAATTTTTTGATCCTTGTTGACTTTGCATGTTACCATAAACACCAAGTCTTGCACGGATCGTGACTGCATTTAAACGGTGGACAGATTAAATCCTGCGTCAGAATATTAATCACACTCTGGCTTGTTGCTTCCAGACAGTTCTCATTAGTCACAAAGCAAACACAAGTGTACTATGTTTCAGATTTAATCATAATTTGCCGGTAAACTATTTGATTTAGATCGAATATAATATACTTTATTTCACACCTCTTAATATAAAATGGTAATCCATGTATATATTAAATAGAAAATTTCTAACTGCATCATGCACCATGTATAGATATTCAGTTATTTGGGGAAAGCATCAATGTGCGTTATTTCATAATTATATGGCACTGCTATAGCTATCGACGTTGTAAACTATTGAATCCACTGGGCCACGTAAGTAAATGAGGCGTGTCAATTTCCACAATATACGTGGTTGGGGAGACAGACAAACTCCCCAACCATGTGTGATGTAGACCAAAAAAAAAATATTATTTTGTAATTAACTGTATATATTATTTTATTAAACTAAGAACTCATAATGAAAAAAAAAGATAATTAATGTCGTATTTTTGGTTGTGATATGCCGTTATGACTTTCGGAACATATTTCTTGTTTGTTCATATGTGATTTTGTTAAATACTCTCTCCGTTTTTATATATAAGATTTTTTAAAGGGAAAATGGTTAAAAAATACATTTTAAGCAAATTAATTGTTCAATGGTACCAATGTGCAAGCAAGCATCCATCATGTGCAATCAGCATCCACATGTGCAAAAAACATCCCTGCAAAAGTGCAAACATCATCCCTTGTGTGCAACATATCACCCACCGTATGCAATGATAGTAATGAACAATTAATTTACTTACAAGGTTTTTTTAGCAATTCTCCCTTTTTTTAATGGGTTTATCCCTTTTTATAAAATTTTATTTGATTTTGTTTCAATAATAAACACATTTTTACTCATTTTACACTTATTCTTTCACATCATTTAATTTATTTATTATATATTTTTTCTTCCTTTTCTCATCATTACTCTTTCCCTCTTCCTCATTCTTAAACAGGAACATTTTTAAAAAAATCATATTTCATACATATTTATTAGTTTTAACTATATTTTAAAACCTCACCAATTTTACCAATTTTAGCTTGACCTTGTATATATACGGCGAATCGAGGGAGTATATCTTTGAACGTCCTCACATGTGGGTATTGGAAAACAACTGTGAGATGCCATCAAATGTATTTATTTTACCATCGTACTTTCATCCACACTCCTCACCAACCTCAGTTGGTTGTCATTAAACCCAAGAGGGGTACAAAAGTCTTTTACCCTGTGGTAGCTGCAATATATGAGCGTAGACACACACGTTATAACATTGAACGGAGGGGAGAAAGAAGAGAGTTATTCGCAGTTAGCAGAAGAAAAGTAGGAAACAGCGAAAGGCAAATGGGTAGCTCCGGCGAGGCTAACGCTGTGTCAAAGGGCGAAGCTATGAGTCCAGCGTCTCAGCTGTTTCACGCGCCAACCTTAAACTGTTACGTCATTGCTTCCATGGGAAGCAAGACCAGAATCAACCCTCGTGTCATTAAAGAAGGTTTACGCCATACTTTGCTTAAGCATCCCAGGTTCACTAGCAAGCTGGTAATGTTAATTCCCATGCTTCTTTCTCTATCTGTATATATATTCTGCTTTTATATATTAGGTTCAATTTCTTCTCATTTCTATATGTTATCCTCCTCTACTCTTAAATATAAAATCAAGGAAAATAAATATATTACTTAATTATTGTATATTGTGTATCATTACATTATATATTAATTTATAAATCAGATTAATTAGTTTAAAAAAAACAATAGATATAAATATTTTAAAATAATTTATTTAGCTTTTTTTAGTATTTCTAACAAAGTCAAATGAATTTTATATATATTTAGGACTTGAGAAGTAGTTTGTGTGTGTGTGTTTATGTTTCTCTCATTTTTTATATCTGTATCTTCCATTTCTTTGTTCAACTGGACCGGATTTGATTTGCGTGCTTGTCTTAAGGTACTCTTGCTTTGTTATATCTGGACGAACTTTGGTTACCTGCTGTACGTACTGATGATATAAGTAGGGAGAATAAATATTATTTAGTTTCTTTTATTATCATAATGTGCTTTAACCATGCATGCATATAGTGAGTGGTTCTTTAGCAATCCCACTGATCTGTCCAAATTCAACGTAACTTTTCAGTACGAGCATAGATTTTTAACATATATGGCCTATTTTTAACATATATTATCTCGATTCCTAAATACATGAAAGGCCTATTGACCTAACTAGTTTATAGTGTAATCCCATAGATCTTTAGGGCCGGAGGAGTATGTATGTTGCTTTTTCGTGAAGACGATTTTTATCTCATAACTTTTGGGATCGTCATCAATTTTGATGCAAACAGATCATTCAATGTCAAATTTTATCTCATTTATCCAAAAAAAATAAAATAATTAGTCAATAGTTGGATCAACAGAAGTTCCTTATGTTATAAATACTCCTGAACTAATAATGGTTCAATGACATGCACGTTTAAGCCTATTAAATATGATTTTCACGCTGAACTGTTACTATAAAATAGCATATACAAATGATTATAAATAATACGATATAAAACTAAGTATGATCTTGACATCTCATTATTTTTGCTACCTAATCTTGTGATACATTCATGCATATTATTCACGCACGCTTGTCTAATTAATCATGTGATATGCGGCCTTGTAATCTCATTTATGCATGCACGTCTAATTATGTGATACTATTGTTGAAATGGTGGATGGTCAAATTGAGAATGAAATAATGAAAGGGAAGAAAGAGAAGAAAGAGACAGGACAAATTAAAAGACGATCGTGGACAACAAAGATTGTCTCACCTAAAACCCATACCATCCACTAATATATATGGTTTCAGTCATTTTCATTTGAATATCCAAAAGAGGAGGCAGATCTTAGTTAAAATCAAAGGCGATGAGTGAAGCCACAAGTCTCACTTACCATATTCACTTATTATTATTATTATTATTCATAACTCAACCCTCCCAGCCCCCACCACCTCCTCCCTTACCGTCCCTGGCCTACATTTAATTTATAACACACAAAAGGTAACAGTTAAACATCTCTATCCCATCATCCATCTCCATCCTTTACCAATACGCTACGGCAAGGGCTACATTGAAAACAAACGAAAAGCTAATAATAATTTCTTGGAGCATTAATTATAGGATTAAGGGTAATCTTATCCTAAAAGTTGTCACTAGCTCAAGGGGCAATTCTGCTGCATAAATGTCAAAAAACAAATAATTTTGTCTTATCTGTTATCTCAGTTAAATTTGACTGTTACTTGATTAAATATGTTAAATTGTCCATATATAATATATGTCATTTTTGTTTAGATGCAAATCTAATTCAAAATTTGTAAATCTAAATTTGAAAAAAATGAAGTAGATGACCCATTGACTTCTAGAGTAAATTTGTATCTTGACAAAAATGACATGAATATATTTAATCAACTAACGGTTAAAATTAAATGAGGTATAAGTCAGAACAAAATTGCTTCCATTTTATTGATAACTCTGGGACAAAATTACCCTCTAAAAATTTTTTGAGACAAAATTACCTCTTAGCCCCTTAATAATATATAGCATTTACTGATTATTTCAAAAGAAGAAAAATATACAAGCTGGTCTAAATGTTGATGACCATTTCGGATCTTTTAGAGACATGTAGATTTATTTATGGATCATGATGTTGAGGTGCAGGTTATGAAAGGAAGAAAACCATGGTGGATTCCGACGAGGGTGGAGTTAGACGAGCACGTGATAGTGCCAGAAATAGACCCCAACATAGACTTCCCCGACCGATTCGTTGAGGACTACACTTCAAACCTCACAAAAACTCCGTTGGACACGAGCAGGCCATTGTGGGAACTTCACCTCCTCAACATCAAAACGTGCAATTCAGAAGGAGTAGCCATTTTCAGAGTTCACCATTCCCTCGGAGATGGTGCCTCCCTCATCTCTCTCCTTCTCTCTGCCACTCGCAAATCCTCTGACCCTCATTCCTTACCCAATCTTCCCTCCAAGAACAGACCCCTCTCCCCTCCACCTTCTTCCTCCTTCTGTTCCTTATTCCTAGCTATTTTCTCTTGCCTCACTCTGATTTGGAACACTCTGGTGGATATGGTCTTGTTTTTTGCCACCATTTTGTTCCTCAGAGACTCCCAGACTCCTATCAAAGGTGCTCCTGGGGTGGAGCACAGTACCAAGCGTTTCGTGCACCGTAACGTTAGCTTGGATGATATCAAGCTCGTAAAGAGCGCCATGAAAGTGGTAATTCCTTCTTTCTTCTTCTGATTCTCTTTTGTCCTGTGTCATAAGTACGCACGTACCGTTTTCTTTAATGCTCTGCCCTGTGTATAATGAACAAGGTCCATAACTTCTAAAATTCGTACGTGTATCCAAAAGCAGTACTGCCTCATTAGACAATATAAGTGTCTGTTTTAGAACAACATGGAGAAATTGGTTTTTTTTAATATGATTTTTGTAAAAATTAAATTATAAATATGATTTGTTTTTTGATTGATGGTGGGAGAAGTGATTTTTCTTTTAATGACCTTCTTTAAAATGCTCTTCTTTTTTTTATAAAAAGCTTAGTATTCTTAGATATATTAAATGGATTTTTGGGTCCAAATAGGCTTTTTTACTCTATTAATAAGTTTTCAAATAGGCACTAAGACACGGCAAGTAGTAATTAATGTTTATTTATTATTTTTTTATGTAATTAATATTTAAACATGGGTCTTTTTGTGTATTCCTCTTTATTTAAAACATAATTTAATTAGGGTGAAGTTGTAAAAAAATTTTAATTTAAGGTATGTTTTACGTATTAATTAACTATTATTTTTTTATTATGATAAATTAATTAAAATATCTTACATTATAGATTGATATGAAAAGCTTCTGGCATGGTTAGTACCTGTCGATGCAGTTTTTTTGAATGGTCTTTTTATGGTTTAAGAAGGGAAATCTTTTCATCTGATCTTATTCGGGTTTCCATCTGTGTATATCATCATAGAGAATGTTTTGTTGGGTTTATATTTATGTATAAGTTTGATTTATGTAAATCGAGATAAAACTCTTTCAAATATTTACCTTGTATATTGTAAAAGTTATTTCGTAAACCGTAAAAACTACCTTATATACCATAAATTACGATTAAAAAATATGATTGAAACTTTCCACCACTATTCCAAATATTCTCATAAATTCAGTTGAAAAGTAGGACTTTCTGGGAGACATGGCCATATGGGATTGGTTTTCCTTCTTTTCATATCTTTATTATTTGCGTAAAGTGTTTTGTTTTTTCTTGGTTGGATTTGGACTAGACCATCAATGATGTTTTACTGGGAATCACACAAGCTGGGCTGGCTCGTTACTTGAATCGAATCCAAGGTTCGTTTTCTTACTTTCTTTTCAATTTTCATCCCATTTTCATGAATGACATGCTGCTTACAGTAATTTATTTTTTCCCCTTTCTTTCTCTCAATAAAAAAAGTAAAAAGGACACACAAAGCTAGCTACGTGTACACAGTAAAATTGGAAGATGGCAAGCCAAACATCGTGATTTTATAAGTTTTTTTCTATAAGTTGGGATAAAATTTTTTTTACATACTTACTTCATAAATTATAAAAGTTATGTTTCAAAAGCTAATTAATCTAAACACACATTTAAGTGTCTTTCGTCAGCGCGCTCAATTATGTAAGCAAGCTAATCCCAAAAGGTCTCTCGTCAGCGCGCTCAATCATGAATAGGCTCTAAGAGACTTGGTGTCTTTTTGAATTAGGAATCAAGGAATATGTTTACCGAAGTTAAAATAAAAATTTTCTCATATACTTTTTTGTATATTATAAATTATGTTATAAAAATAACTTCTACTATGAAATATATGCACTGGAAAAAGGCAATTATCATTTTAATTGGGGCGAAAGGGAGGTTTCTTAAATTATGACCAACATTTTAATTGAAGCACGTCTTTAACGAAGCAGGTGCGAATCCAAAAGGTGGAGCCCCAAAGCAAGCGGGACGAAACAATGAGTTGAAAGACGTGAGGCTCAGGGCGGCCATTCTTTTTAACGTTAGGCCGAGCGCAGAAATCCAGGTGACTATTGAGAAATTTAAAGAGACATGTACAAGACAGTTAGTAAAATTAAGGTAATCGATCTAATCACAAAGATTAATTGTTAAATTATTATAGGAACTGGCAGACATGATGGCTGAGAAATCAAAGGTGAAATGGGGTAACTGGATAGGATACATTATCCTCCCTTTTGCACTCACTTTGCAGCATGATCCCTTGAGATATGTTCGTCAGGCTAAGTCCATCATCGACCGCAAGAAGCATTCCCTCGAAGCTATCTGCACTTTCGGCTGTGCAAAGATGGCTCTCAAGCTGTTTGGCATGAATGTATGTATATGTACACTTTCAAAAGTGACAACCTGGCCTTATGAGATTCGTAGGAGGATGATACATATGACTCTTTGATTATTTTTGTTTTCGATCGATGCTCGTCATCAGGTGGCAGCTGCTATAACACACAGAATTCTGTATAACACGACTTTGACCTTCTCCAACGTTATTGGTCCCGTAGAAGAAATTAGCTTTTGTGGTCATCCCGTGACATTCCTCTCCCCAACTGTCTATGGTCACCCACACGTAAGTAACTGACTCTTTAGTCAATTTATTATATGTCCAAGTATGTTTAAGTATACATTTAATAATGTGTTTTGCAGGCACTGACCATCCATTTCCTGAGCTATGTGAACAAGATGACCATCTCAGTGGCAGTGGAACCAAGCGTGATTCCTGATCCTCACTTGCTCTGTGACGATTTAGAAGCATCGCTTAAGCAAATCACCGCCGCCGTTGTCAAGAAAACCCTCATTCCTGATATCGTCTAAATGTTTTCTTAATCACAGCCTGCCCCTATTTCATTTGTTGCTTCTCGTACGTATAACGAATTCCATCCTTTTATTTGTACAATTTCCATTTGTATACGAACAGCTTCGTATTTACTACAATTTAGTGTGTTTTACTGATGTCATCTAGCAGTCCGGGTAAGTGCTACTTGTATGCAAACCTCGCTTTCAAGTATTAAATTCCTATGGACATCTATTCGTATTAAATGAAATTTTAGAAAACCTATACCTATTTAATTTTATGACCTAGGATATGTGGGTAGTTTTTCATTGGAGTCTCCTGGCTTATTTCTTTCTTTCAATTTGGTCCTTTATTTTCTTGCTTTAATCGCTTAATTTTCAATCAGCGCCATATTTGCCTTTAAATCCCGCCGATAATTGTTTTGACATATTAGAGCCAAACTTATGACTTTCTTTCGAAACATTTATATACAAAGATTGTAAAGCGACTTTTTTGAAACATTAAACAAAATTAGATGACAACGTCGTTGATAGTTAGTTACATTTATACAGATGTCAAAAGTACCAACTGAAAATCAGTGGATTAAATTAGAAAAATATAATTTCATGGAACAAAATAATAATTACGTACACCTAAAACAAATTACTACTAGTAAAGAGTTTTGGGTTTAAGGTACTGTTTGTTCCATGTTCTGAGACATTTAGTTGCATGCGAATTTCTTATTAGTCATATTAACTCTCAAAAAGAATATATTCTTTTTTCCGTAAAATTTTATTTTATTTTGGTTCAATATTTAATTATTTATTTCATCTGAGACTATTGAATTAGAAAAATGGTTAAAGATTTCATCACATTTCTGGTATTCTTTAGAAGGCCACAGAGCGCACCCAAAATATGGGCTAGAGGGCCCAAGCAGGCTCAGAAAAGGACTATAAGTGTATGATTTATAGGGAATTCGGGATGGGAAGATAGTCCAAGTTATCGGCTGTAGGGCCCAAATGATGTTTGGAAAAACGAAAAAGAATACCAAAATTCCTTTTGTTTTGTTGGCACCTGAAATCTATATACGGATATGTATATATAAATAATTATAGATTATAGATTTTTCAATATGGCTGATTGGGTTGGGTCGTATTCATGCGATAGAATACTTTTCTTCATTTTCTTTTAATTTGCATCTTAAAATTAAAATATAAATAGTGTAAGATAAATTCTAAGTGAGCGAAACAACTAAAACGTTAGTTTTAAAAATTTATTTTTATAAATTAAGATAAAACTCCTCTCATATATCTAATATTAAAGTTACAACCTCTCACCATGTTTATTGATGTGAAGCTGCAACTCAAGCTATAACTCATAAGACTCAAATAGAAATCACAAAGAAACTATTAATGGATCGACAAGACTCTGTAAACATAGATCACAATAAAACTATTAATGGATCCACAGTACTCGTGAACAAAAAATCCCAATAAATCTATTCATGGAACAATGGATCCATAAGATCCATGAATAGGAATCACAATAAAACTACTAATGCAAAAGATATCAGGAAGACAGGCTTAGTGATGGGAATAGCTGTTATCGAATCAGAGAACCCTCTTGCGACGGCCACTCTAAGGCATGTTTGGGAACCATTAGAAAGGAAAAAAGCTGATTTAAAGGGTATAAGTTTATTTGACATATGCAGACCTGTTTAGAAACACGGTAGTATTTATTGGATTTTAAAAAAAAGCTTCTTTTTCTATAAGCTCATTGAAGTAGCTTCTGACTTTTTCTCATTGGGTTAAAAAAAAAACACTTCTCACTCCACTAATTCAAACACAAATCATATTTACAATATGATTTTTTTTTTCAATCTGATTTCTGCAAAAGCTACATTAGAAAAAAATTCACTTCTCTACCGCTAATCCAAATATGCACCTAGATACTGCTCTAACTTAGCTTATACTTTATAACCTCCTATTAAGTGTGTGTTTAAATTAACTTTTGAAAAATAATTTTTACTATGTAAGAATTTTGTCTCAATTTATGAAAAATTGGTTCTGAAACCACGATTTCAGTATTTGACAAACACTCACTAAAAAATATGATAATTTGCTAACCAAATAACAAAGTTTTAACACGAGTCGATGGGGACAAGAGATGTTTTATTTAAAATAGGAAACGAATAATATCTTGAACGTAGAAAATTAGCAATATCTAAAATGTCACGATTTGATCAAAATGAATAATAAATAAGATGATATAATCATAATTAATATAAAATATCTAACAAATAAGTCATATTTAATATTTTATAAAAAGATATAGGGCTTGTTTGATTCTATTTTCTGTTTTTTGTTCTCATAAATAGTTTTATAAAATAATTTTTAGAAACAAGTTTTAAAAATAAAAAAACAAAAAAATCTGTTTGGAGAGATTATTTTAAAAAATCTATTTTTGAAATGACATAGCGGTGAAGTAGTTGGTAGTGATGTGGCAGTGGTCATCCTTAGTAGTGTACAGTCAATAATGGATAAGTGATAACTTCAAAAAATAAAAGAATAGAAAAACAAAAATAAGAAAACAACTAAAAACTGTTTTTATTTTTTAGTTTTTAAAAACAACTTCTTGTTTTTTTATTTTTAAAAATAATTTTTGAAAACAGTTTAACAAACATGTTTTATTGTTTTTAAAAATAAAAAAACTATTATTTTTAAAAACAAAATCAAACAGCCCCATAATCTTTTAAGTTTTTCCTTCTTTCCAAAAACGCATCCCATACCGGTTTTGCGACTATTCTCATCTCACTCCCCTATTTATCTTATTTAATTAAATTTAAAAAAATCAAGAGAATACTAATAGAATTGAATTAAAAAAATTAATAAATATAAAAATATGTTTTATATCCACTATCAGAATAAAAAAATGGGTGTTCATATTTAATAGTTTTTTAAAGTATTATTTTAACATAAATTTAAACTATTAAAACTTATGTAAACAATTCATAACTACTAAATAGATAAAATAAAAAGGAGTAATTTATAAAATATTATAATAATAATTTTATAAAATATCAAATAATTTTATAAAATATTAAATATAAATCATTCATTTTTTAATCTAAAAATAAGAATAAGATTTTAAGAATAAAATTAGAAAAAGGATTTTGATAATATCATCTTTCACATATCTTTGAGTTTTGATTAGTTTCTGGAACTTTCCACGTCATTCCTCGTTCTATTTAAGAGCAGCCTTTCAGTGCGAATGGGGCAACTTAAACCCTACTGCGAAGTTGAGTGGGGGAAAACGAACCGATTCAGCTATGGCGATAATCTCTGATTTCCATGAGGAGGAGAAGAATGAGTCTCAGGCTAAGGCAACCCCTTCGTCTTCGTCTTCCCAACCCTCAACCTTTAGCGCTAAATTTGATCCTTCGAATCCAATAGATTTTCTGGAGAAGGTCTTCCACTTCGTCGCCCAAGAAAGTGAATTTCTAGGGAATGAGACTGCTGAGAAGGAGATCGCATCGGTGGTTCGAGCTGCAAAAGAGAAGAAGAAGAAGAAGAGAGACGAAGAGAGGGCCTCAGAGGAGAGGTTGAAAGCTGAGAAAAGATTGAAGGAAGAAAAGGTTGAAACGAAGCAAGAGAAGGATGAAAAACGCGAGGATAAGGAGGAAAGTGGCTTTAGAGGTAACGATTAAAATATTCCGCTTATAGATTTGAGACTTGCCCTAGGAATGTATCTCTGTGTCATTTACTATGATTCTGGATTGAATAGATGCTGGGATTTGATTATGTTTAGGTATCTTGATTTTATAAATGCTGGGTATGGAATTCTGAATTTATTTTTCGCCTTTTTAATTTTGCTGATGAATCGGTTCCCGTGTTTGTTCCTTGTTCCGTTGTTTTATCGGTGACAGCACGATCAATCTGGTATGGTGTTTATATTCATGTCTCGATTAATTTGGTATGGTGTTTACATTCATGTCTCGAGTTTGTGGGATCGGGTAAGGGGCTGCGATGACCCTCTGAGCTGTTTAGTAATAGACGATTACTGTAGGCTTTGGAAGGAAAGCGATTTATTGCTTCATATGAGATGCTGGATTTTTAACGTTGAGAAATTATACTGGATTTTTACCGTTATAAGCTTTGGGAATCTTCTTTGGTTTATTTTTATTGAATTTGTCCTTTTTATGATTTAAATTCATGACTCATTGAGTTCATGCCTTTTTATTTTGTTGAGTAGCTTTGATTAGGCAGTGAGAGGCATTTGTATTTTTACTTCCTGCTCACCCCATATAGTTGGTGGTTGTTTGCTACGATGATGACTACCCTGATGAATTATCTCTTATATATCTCTGTTGACTTCTATTAAGAATGTAAATGTTGCTGGAAGCATTGAAGTTTCCCTCTTGTTTGTATATCCTCTCAGCTCCTAACAAAGGTAATGGCTTGGATCTGGAGAAATATTCTTGGACTCAGACTCTCCAGGAGATCAATGTAATTGTTCCTGTGTCAAGTGGAACCAAATCAAGGTTTGTTGTCTGTGAGATAAAGAAGAACCACCTTAAAGTTGGACTCAAGGGACAGCCTCCAATTATTGATGTAAGTTTGTGACTAGATTTCTATTGTTGATTGTCGAATGATAATTCTTAGGTATAACATGTTAGTTAAATGGCTTCTGTTTTTTAAATCTGAGTGATTTGACTATGGTTGGTTTGTTTATTTTCAGGGGGAGCTATTTAACGCTGTCAAGCCTGATGACTGCTATTGGAGCATAGGTAAATGGCTAATCATCCATGCATAAACATGTTTAAGTTTTCATAATACAAATATATAAGTGGCAAGTTTTGAAACATAGGTGTGAATAACCAAACACTTCCATTGTATCCATATGGAAGCTGGATTGTTGCAAGCAGTATATTTAGTGGCATGCCTTTGTGATTCGTTGGTCAGGAGTTGTTTCTCACTAATAATGTATAAACTTGATTTTGCAGAGGATCAAAATTCTATTTCTATACTTTTGACCAAGCATGATCAAATGAACTGGTGGAAGTGTCTGGTAAAAGGTGACCCTGAAATTGACACACAAAAAGTTGAACCTGAAAACAGCAAATTGTCTGACCTAGATCCAGAGACGCGACAAACTGTTGAAAAAATGATGGTAACTGATTGTTGATTATTAGTTTTTAATTTTAATCTTTAATTATTTGGTAGCTCGGTTTTGATTTATCTAGTACTCTACTCAAAATAATTGTGCATGGACGTAAGTCTCCTGAAGTAATAACTAAATAGAATGTCATATCTGTTGTTCAGTATGCTTTTTTTGATTTTGATGTTATAGCACATGGCACTTGTAAGTCATACAATATTGTAAAGTTTATTGATCAATAATTCTCTCGTACAGTTTGATCAGAGGCAGAAGTCTATGGGTCTCCCAACCAGCGATGAGCTCCAAAAACAGGAACTTTTGAAGAAATTTATGGCGGAGGTGAGCACCTGATTCAATCAACTCATGGTTTTCATAATCGAATTAATCCTTTACTAATGCGTGCTTCTAATGATATCTTACAGCATCCGGAGATGGACTTCTCAAGGGCTAAAATTTCATAGTGTCGTATTGCTGTTTGCATGCTTTATGGGCTGGTGTCCTATGCTGGTGGCTTCTGTTTTGTGGTCCCGCTTGCAGATGATGAAGCTGTGTTCATAAATTTTTTAGATATTTAGAGCGTTAAAAACTGCTTTTTTTAATGGATTTACTTTAGGGTTATTTTATCTATTTATTTCTCTATTCGAGGACTTAGTGGTTGTATGTTTGCCAACCTATTTTTTTTGGTCATTATAACATTAAGGCTAATGTTATTGGAGTATTTAAGTGTTGCACTCTTTTTTTTGTTTTTTTAAGTAGCTGCAACCCTATTAAAATAGATTAAATACTTGTTTGGAACAGTGATTGAAGTATTTAAAAGTAATTTTTTAATCGTGATTTATGATATATGAGATAAGTATGTGAAAAAAAGTGTTGTCTCGTCTTATGTATATAAACACTTATAAATATTTGAAACGTTGATTTAAACATGCTTTAAGTCGATTTATAATTTGGCATGCTAAGTATATTTTGAGAAAATGATAAAATCACTTCGGACGGCACATGATATATATCAAGATAACCTCCAATCGAGTCAGGAGGTCATCAGAAGTGATGGGGAATAAAAAATAAAAAAATAATTTAAATTCTTATTATAATATTATAATTGCTAAAATTAATTCAATACCTTAAATTATCAGTAATATAACCACATGTTTATTCACACTCTTGACAATTTATTTGACATCAACATAGTATCAATCCAATATGTAATGATAATCACTGAATATTTTTCTAATAAATGATAACAAATGGACTAATATTGTCATCACCAATTTATACCCATAAAAATATAACGCCGGTCTAAGTTTGCTTCTGCATGTCTATATAGTACATTTAGATAACCTTAAAGCAAATAGTTTTCCTTTTTAATTTTTTTAATTAGCAACTCTATCCTATAGACTTGAAAGATTGGCAGATTAAGTCAATTATAAATAAGGCATGCCAAATATATTTTGAGAAAATAAAAAATCACTTCAGACTTAATCGTGATATATCCAGTTATATACACACAAATAATGAATAAATCATTTTTGAACTCTTCTTTAGATTTGGAACATTTTACTGGCACATTGACTTGAATCTGATTCTAATACCATTGCTTCGATACATATTCATGGTCTCACAGTTATAGACATTAAGGCACACAATTATAGAAATTAAGGGACACATTTAGAGCTCTTCACTTATTAGGAGGTCCAAAAACTTCTGGCTCTTATCAAACTATACAACAGTACAAGAGAATTATTGTTTAATGAACCTTATAACATTGTAAGACTTATAAGTGCCAGGTTATATAATTAACCATTATCAACATGAATACTTCTCAAGGATGAGTGTATTATTGCAGTTTGCATGCTTTATTGTTTGGTGTCGCCTGCTTCTGCTCTGCGTTGTTGTCTTCTGGTATTGCGTGCAAATGCTCTTTTGGGTCAAAGGAGATGAAACTGTGTTCATAATTTTTTTTTCTTGGATGTTGAGAGCTAATATCAAACATTGCCTTTTTAATGGATTTACTTTAGGATTATTTTGTCCAGTTGTTTCTTCTATGCTGTGTGGTCTAAGCTTAGATCTTCTAAGATTAAGGTTGTTGGAGTACATAGGTGCCTTTGTCTGCAACTCTTATTTTTTTTAATTATTTTTTTGCTGGTAGTCCGCAACTCTATTTTATAGACTTGAAGATTAGTGGATTAAGTCAATTATAGATAGGGTGTCCTTGCAATGGAGTTGAGAAGAATGAAGTTTGTGCATTCCTAATAACTCGAGCATCCGCTTTAGGGGACAACAGGTTTTTGGGTTTAGTTTTCTTGTTGGCACATTAATCCTAGTCTTTCTCTAATAATATTTATCCCATAGTCTATTTTGTACCCTATTATTTTTTATGGTCTTAAAACGTGTTAAGGAGATGAGGTATCAGATCCTTATAAGACATCACTTATTCCCTCCTAACCAATGGGAGAATTCACAATTATTATGGAGGAATTCCCGCGATTTCCATTACAAAAGTACTAATAGCTCCTTTTTACTTTTTTATTATAGAGAATGTTGCACAGTAGTCCTATAAACTTGTCCTATTTCGGCATGGTAGTTCTATATCAAATAAAATATAAATGGGACAAATACATAAATGCTATTGTAAACTCCAATTTATTATTTTTTTTATCAGAATAATAAAAATAAAAATAATTAATATTCAAAGGATAAATAATAAAAAAAATATGTATTTTTATTTGAATTTATTTATAATAGAAAGAATTTGCATGAATATTGGACAAGTGGGGACCTTATAATTTGACAATAGAGGTTAATTTTACTCATTTGATTCTGTTTATAAGGTACTTCCAGCATATTTTATATAGGATAAGAAAAACCTTAAATTTCATTATCTCATCCATTAAATTCAACAACTTTCTAACTTTATCCATCTTTAATACACATTATACCCAATGAGAACAAAGTCAATACAATAATAAATGAAAGCTCAAATTGTACATTCATATGAAAATTTTATCTATCCAACCTATATATAAGATTAGAGGAGTAATTTTTAAAATTTCATGAATTTTATGAAAATTTATTCATTTTACTTAATACCATTGAGCTAAAAACAAAGTTGTTAGATTAAATTCAATTTAAGCAAAATAAACTAGAGAAATATGATTCAAGATTCAGATAAATTATAGGAACACACGGATTAACTTTCCCTAATAGTTAAGTTAATTGACTCGGGTTTAGCGTTTGTTTATTTTAGCATTTTAGAATTATTTTTATAATATTTGAAATAAGTATACTATTGAAGTTTTGTCTCAAATAATAGAAAAGTGCTAAACACTTTTCTTTTGCTATCAACCAAGCACTTAGTTCATATTATTTTCCACACTCAACTTGCTCTATTCTGATCAAAATTTAATTATTGCCGCGCCTTCATTTGTAGTGGTGGGTTACGGATTCTTTTTTCCGGGGATTCATGGTGATCATATAGATTATTAAAAATGACAATGTTATGTTTTTCTGATTGGGCGTGATGATTTAGGGTCTGTTTGTGTTAGTGTTGGAGAAGCACGTTTACATAAGTTGAGATAAAACTCCTCTTATATATTTACCTCGTATTCCGTAAATCACGTTAGAAAAATAACTTCTACCGCTAACCCAAACAATCACTTAAAAGGTAATAAATGGAAGTCGCATTTAACTAATCGGTAAAAAATAACCCTACAAAATGTAAGAATGGTTAATACAACTTTTAGTCCCTAAAGTTCTAGCCGATTTTGGTTTTGGTCCCTAAAGTTTAGCATGATTTTGGTTTTAGTCCTTCGAGTTTGAAATCGGTGGTTTGGGTCTCTCAAGTTTACTTCATTTATAATTGTTAGTCCCTCAAGCTTACTCCATGTATAATTGTTGGTTGGTCTCTCAAGTTTACTCCTTTTATAACTGTTGGTCCCTCAAGTTTAGGGTGATATATCAAGTAATTTTCAAACTTGAGGGACCAACAGTTATAAACGGAGTAAATTTGAGGGATCAAAACCACCGATTTCAAACTTGAGGGATCAAAACCAAAATCGAGTCAAACTTTAAAAAACAAAACCACTGATTTCAAATTGGAGAGATTAAAACTAAAATTAAATCAGACATCAAGAGACCAAAAGTTATATTAATTGATTAAATAATGAAAATTGAAAACGATGGATTTCCTTCATCGATATATATCAAAAGAAAAAGAAAGAAAACTCTTTCGGCGGTGATTGCGAGAGTGGGAGTGGAAACTAAACCAATAGCGCAGCAGGGAACTCCTCCAGCAAACATCTGCCTCACTCTTGACACTTCTTCACTTTCTACAGATCTTCAAATGTGATCATGAATTGCTATATATATCAATCAATCAATGCCATTATAATATTAAATTAGTGACTTTAGAGTCTTATTATTATATTATGCAGTTGCTGTGGCAAGTAAGAAAGTGGAAGAAACCCCACCTTAAGTTATAATTCCCAAATTTTAGTAGCAGGTTAGGATTAAGAATTAAATGAAGAAAATTTTAATTTACAGTAGTAATATACATATAGTATAGTTCGTTGGAAGTAGCATCCGAAGAACTTGAATAAATACAATTAATTATTTTTTTATAATATTAAAGAAGTTAAATGAATTACTTAATCATATTATATGTTGTGTGTCATTAGATTATATATCAGTCTATAAGTTAGAGAAATTAGTTTAGAAAAAAAATAAAAAATTATTATTATTTTTATTAATAATTTAAAAAAATCAATTAAATATTATATTTAAAACTAAAAAATATATATAAAACATACAAGTTCATGAATGATTAACATATTTTATCTTCGCCGCTTGCAGTCGTTGTGGTTGCTGGGGGAGGCCACCGTCGCCTTTATGTGGTAACGGGAGGGAGGGATCGTGTTTTGGTTCTTAAATCACAGGGGGTAAAACGATCTTAAAAGATTGTTAATGGGGTCATAATAGTCAACTGAGCATCAGTTCTATGTAAGAGCCTAATTCTTTTTTTTTTTTTTTTTTGACCTGATGTAAAAGCATAATTCAAATATACCAAACATATAAAAGCATGAATTCCAATTCCAATTTTAAAAAGTGCGGTGTACCAAACTGACTTTTAGGGTTTGTTTGGTACTTTGGTTTAAAAGGGGATGAGAGGAGAGAGAATGGAGGAAAATGAATGGATATGGGTCACCTTATTTGATTTAATTGGAAGGAAGGGAAGGGAGAGAGACAATAACTAATTTATCATTTTACTCTTATATGTTAGTTTATATTTGTTATGTTTATATAAATAATTTAAATTAATTTTTTTGAAATGAAATTTATTTAAATTAATTTACACCTCAATATAAATCAAATAAATTATCAAAATTCAAATTTTTTTTACCAAGCAGACAAATTTATTTTAATTCACACTGTTGGAATTATTAAAATAATTATTGGTAAAAAGAATGAGATTATAATTTTATGCAAAGAAGCATCACAGAAGCTGTGAGAGACGATGTCAGAATTCTGTGAGTGCGTGTTTTTATTTTTTGTTTAAGGGTATCACTGGAAATATGAAAAATTTTGGGGGCAAAATAATCAAATATTTCGATTCCCTCAAAATCCCCTAATTTAGAGGGAACAAAATAGAGATGAGGGAAGGGATTTGGAATCTCTCATGTGCCTCCCCTCCCCTCAAATTTTTCATACCAAACAAGGAGAGGGGTTCATTTTTCATTCCCTCCCCTTCCCTCCAACTAAACAGACCCTTAGGGTGTGTTTGGTATGAGGGGAGGAGAATGGGGGGATTTTGCTCCCCTCCCCTTATTTGGATAACTAAAAATTTTAGGAGGGGAGGGACAATTTTCTAAAATTCTCCCTCCCCTCTCCTCCTAACCCTCCCCTCCAAAATTGGGGGGATTTGGAGGGAAATGTTAATGTTTGAGCTTAAATTGACTAATATGTCCATACCATTTTAAAATATTCTTACAATACCCTTCTCATTATTTAATTACAAAATTATAATTTTATATAGTAAATGCCATTTATAATTATATTTATTTAATTTTTATAATTATAAAATTATAATGTTATGTATTAAATTCCTTATATAATTATATTTTATTAAATATGTTAGAAAGTTATTAATTACAAATTAAATGAAATAAGAGCAAAATTGTCCATATAAAAATATTTCTCCTCCCCTTCCCTCCTATACCAAACATAATGCTATTAAAATCCCTCTACTCCCCTCTCTTTTTGTCAACCCAAACAAGATAAAAAAAAATCTCTCTCAAATCCTCCACTCCACTCCCCTCCACCAAACAAAACATAGCCTTAATGTTTAACTCTCACAGTCTAACCAAACTAACAAGATAGTAACTTGTACAGAATGAAGGAATAGGATATGAAACATGAATTTATGAGTGGTTGGATCAGTGAGGAACGAGGTGAGTAAAAACAGATGATAGTGGTGGCAGAATTGGGCAAGTTAGACTGAATCGGAAAAAATGGTTGTGTTTGAGCTGATGATGAAAAGATGAGTGTCTTACTTACCTTTCATGCTCTAGAAAGGTGTATTTCATTGGGTAATGACGGTGGACAAATGGTGGTGGTATTGATGGCGTGGCACGTGCGTGCGTGTGGTGTAAATTAAAATGTAATAATAAGGCTGGCCATATTGTGGGGCCTCCATTGGACTCTGTCACTTCATACGCATGACAGTGCCGCCAATTGGTTGATGTTGATTAACATCGTCTATACCTCAACTTAAGTGTTCAGAGATCAAAATGAGGGGAGGCCCCGTACCTTGAACTCAACCTCCTGGTTTTTGTTTTTATCATAATTCCAATTCACACCCTTCGTTTGGAGTTTTCTCCTTTTCTTCTCAATTATTTTCTACATGGTCCCCACACCTTTTTTTTCCATCACTTACCTTTCCACTGCTTTCATTCCCTCAAACTCGTTGTCTTCTTCTTCCTCACATTTCTCTGAATTCACACCATGCTCTCAGTGCTCACGCCTTCACCCATGACAATTCAATAAACGTTATCAATAATTTTTTTCATGATACAGTATAATTCAATAAATTAATTTCAAAGCAATACATACACAACTTGTACACGTTATTATTTTATAGAGTTAGAGATCAAATTAATATCTATAAGGTGTAATTTCTGCAGCCTCAAGGGCAAGAGACGCATAAGAATCCAAAAATTGGCGTCCCCCCCCCCCCCCGAGGAGGGTCCCATTTCCCAATATAATTCCAATTCCAATCAAACCCCCTCCATGCCCTGCCAAATTCGCTTCCTGACAACTCTTTTTTGCAAAACCCCCCCCCCTTTTCTCCTTTTTCTCTTTTCACCCCACTTCCCCCTAATTTTGTTTCACTCCCACCCCACCCCACCCCACCCGGCCATCCCCATCCAACACCACCTCTTTTTTCAGACAACTGGAAAATCCACAGCCCTCCATCCACCCACAAACCCATTCATCAATTTGTTTCTTTCGTTTTGTTTCCCACCTTCACCATGATTCCCTCTTTGTCAACATTAAATGCACACCACAAAACAAAAACACGTTTTGATGCAAAATGTATCATTAGAGAAGCTAAATCTGATTTCTGTGACTCACATTCAGCAAATATATGAGCTACTTTATTGCGTTAGACATACGGAGATCATCCTAAAAGTGTTTATACACGTAAATTAAGATAACACTCATTTCACATACTTACTTTATATACTGGATCCCAATAAGTTCTGAAGCAGATTCAGCAACACTAATTACCAAAAAAAAAGGGGGGGGGGGTGTGAAGCAAGTGGGCGACCGTTTTCGAGGAGAGAACAAAAAAGTGGAGAACCAAACAGAGACATGATGGGGGCGGGTTCATTCTTTGCCTGCTCACTCAACACATATGGTGCGATGTGGAAGCCGCCACGTGGAGCCACGCCGTTGCATCCATCATCAAAGTGTTTGCCATGAAATAGACAGCTCCATATCAACTTTGTTCTCCACAAGTACCCTGTACTTTAATAAGTAGGTGTCCTAGAGAGTTCCCTCGCCTTTTCCACAAGACATACCTTTTTTTCCTCATGTGGAAATTTAAGGTTACAGTACTGTCTTGTTTGTTTCCAGTGAGTTATACGTTGAAGTGAAAAATATAAACCTTACAACTCACCAGCATTTTGGAGAGAACAAGTAAAGAGAGAGAGCATATTCACCTCTTTTGCTCTTTTAGAAAACAGGGCGTGGTTGAAATTCCTCTCAGGTTTACTTTACAGCCCATCTTCATATTCTACTCGGGGTCTGTTTATGTCAGATACAAAAGCTATTTTGACTTCCATGTTTATCATTCAACTATTTTGAAAATTATGTCATTGGCTTCCTTTGTCCTTCGCTTTTTTTTTTGTTTAATGTTAATTTTAGTTCAGTCAAATAATTGAGAAGGCGAAATCAATTTTAAACTGATGATGTTCTGCCTTTTTCGGCCTGAGATGTTATGCCAATTAACAACTCGGTCGTTTTATAATAATATTGTATGTTATTTACTTTACACTGTCAGCCAAAAATAACAACAGCGAGTGGGTTGACATTTAATTCCTTCATTAGTTTATAATTTTTGTTCTTGCCACCAGTCCTTTTTGTTTTTTGTTTTTTGGTTATTGATAGAGGAATTACAGAATCGAACATTTCTGCTCAGACTCAATTAAAAAAAGGGATTAAGGTGCAGATTTAGTAAATAAATATTTTTTAAAGTTCATTCAATACAATTAATTTTTTTAAGGTGTAAAAATAGACATTATGAATTTTTAGGGTGTAAAAGTAGACATTATGGATTTTTTTTAGAGTAAAAATAACAATTTTATTATCTATTTTGGGTGCAAAAATTGATATTTTTGCTCTAAAAAAATTCATAATGTCTACTTTTGCACCCTAAAAATTCATAATGTCTATTTTTACTTTTTAAAATAGTTAGTTGTGTTGGGTGCACTTTAAAAAATAGTTCATTGCTATTTTTGCACCTTAACCCTAAAAAAAAAACAATTTAAAGAGAGGGCTTATCACGCGGGGGTATTTTCACTTACGGAACAGCTGGGACTTGTTCTTGTTGCTTTTGCTTTCAGTTTCAGAAAATGACAAGAATTATGAGCAGATACTTTCAGAAGAAAATCATAATTTGTGAATGTAGAGCTACAGGGCTCACCACATCGAAAGAGAATTTGAATAATCTGAGGCCAAATTGGAACACAGAATCTATCTATCCTTTTAAATTCATTTCACAGCTAATCATATTGAATCCACTACTCCATCGTTTTCCTCTCTTTTATTATTTCCTTTTAATACAACGCCGGAAGGGAGGGGGGGAATATGATTTCGATTACAATCAAAATTAATAAACGATAACAAACCCTTAATAAAAATAATACAGTCCAAATTTTTTAATACTTAACAGTGACGTAATTTTTTATCCTTTATATAACAACAATATTATTGATAAAGTTGTCAATCCAAATATTAATTCCTCTATAAAATTTAACCAAAAAATATATATTATACAGCTGACAACATCTTTATAATAAAAAACCAGCTGCAAAACAGCGAATGTAACTGCCATTGATAGGACAAGCACATCTTATTATCTTATCACACATATGAAAAGGACTACGTCTTTTATGACTGCCCCCCAGTGATAATTAATTAATATAGGGTGTGTTTGGATTGGCGGTGAAAAAAGTGACTTATTTAAAAAGTGACTTATGGATAAGTCCGATTGGGTAAAAGTTAAATTGGTATAAGTTATTTATGTTTGGATTAGCGATTGTATAAGTGTTTTTATAAAAATAAATGTGTTTGGTTTGGCTTTTCCATAAGTGACTTTTGAGATATTTAAAATAAAAAATTGTAAAATATATTAAAAGTGAAAAAATGTATTAGAAATAATTTAGATAATTAAATTGCAATGAAAATATAAATAAATTAGAAATAATACAAAGTTAAAGTTTCTGATATAGTCAAATATAACAGAACAAATCATATCAAATGTTCCTTACAATTAGATTCTTGATGGCGTCACGAACATGATTTATTTGGGTTGCAGATGTCCGAGAATCATTTGTTGATGATTGCTCTTGTTCTTGACTATCATCCAACAAAATTGTATCCTCATTTGCTGCATAAATTATTTTAAGCTCAATTGATAAGCTGGAGGAAGGAGCTTATGAAATAAGCTCTTATTTTATCATAAGTCAGTTCAGAAAAAGCCCAAACCAAACACCTAAACAGTACCCAACCAACTTATAACTTCTCAATTGGGCTTAATAAGGGCTTATAAGCTCAACCAAACACTCCCATAGTCCGCAAGCTTTTGGATGCTGCTTGAATGTTAGAACTAGCTATTTCAAAAAGACGATTAAGCTTACGGACATACTTTTTGGAAAGTCAATAGTTTTTATAACAAATCACACACCTGTTGAATTGCTAATAATTTTCGACCAGTAGTTGATTTTTAAAAAATAGGGTGCAAGTTATTCCCCGTAGAAAAGGATTTGCGTGCTTGTGCTATTTTCTTGGCCCACTACTTGCATGTATCAATGCGTCATGAATATAATGGCAACGTATTAGAATGCCAGGTGGCCTGAACAACAAACTAGGAAGAAGAAAGTGAATATAGACGAGACGAACGCAGAAGCAAGGTGACAATTTGAGAATGAAAAATCAAAGTGAAAAATGAGTAGTGGAGGGTCCACCACTATACTATACACACATCTCATGTTACGTACAGGGGTCGGCAATATTAAACTGAACAGATGATGAGAAAGGGCGTTGAAATTCCGGGTATTAGAGCACAAATATGGTGCAAGCAATCCCATATATAATGACGAATCAGTCCATTTCTACATTAAATCCCCCAGCAAACTGTTTTTCCTCTTAGTGCCTCTCACAAGAAAAATCAGATCCATTATTGCTTAATGCTTCTGATAGGAACTTGGCTTTGTTAATTAAGTGGCTAACATTCTGTCAAATATATGGCGACAACTTGTACTTACCAGCTTATACATGTTCCTCGTTGTTTGATGTAGTTTTTTAACCTTTATTTATAATTACCTCCTTGTATGATCTGACATTAAAAAAATATTTTAAATAAAATATTATTCACCCCCAAAATACTCATTTTTCACTGCACAAAGCGACTTCAATTTACCTATTTCCTCTTGAGGTTATATCAGGCGATATTTTTCTTCGAATTACTCAGCGATGTGAATAACTTTCTAGACTCACTCACCAACAAGACATGGATATTTCATTTAATATGCAGTAAATATCTTCATTGTCTGCAGAAATCAGATTAGGCATCCAGCAACCAAACCAATTTAATTAAGAACTTCACTAAATATCCAAGATTGCATGGCATTTTGGCAGGTAGTTGAAAATTTGAAAATAAAATGACACATATAGACTTAACAAAAAAAAAAACAAATTCAACAACGACGTATTTGCCTCTGGAAACCAAAATTCTGACTCAGCAACGTCCAAAAAACAGCAGGAAACAACAATTACGCGCACAAAAAAAAAACAATGATATATGAAGGCACAAAACTAATCACGGCATGACCACCCGGGAGATTCAGTAAACAGTACGACTCCGTAAGGTATTGTATTTTTATTTGCAAGACACAAATACCTAAAAAAAAAACATCAAATCTCAGAATATGTTTAAGAGAGAAAAGAAAAAGGAAAAGGAGAGGCAACGGAATCTTTCATTGCCATTAAAAATATATATTAAAAAAAGTGGTTATGCGGGATATGGCAAGAAAGACTCACCTGGATATGGAAGACGAATAATAAGGGAAAAGGAAGCGCCAAGCGCGTGGGAATTGACAAAGGCCGAGTAGTGCATACCTATGAGTGATGATCAGTGTGGAGCCCACCAACATGTCCACACATATTGGCTGGGTGCAATTCACCTCCCCTTCAATTTGCAATTTGCAATTTTAATAATACAAAAATCAATACTTCATTGTCCATTGAAAAAGTTCTAACACTGTTGTGACATCAGGGTTTTGTGGGGAACTCTCTGCATTATAATACCTCCCCTGTTCTTTTCTCACTTTTGTCCTTATTCATTAACATCCTTACATCATCTCCTCCAAACTAAGCCCTCTGTTTCTTTTCTTTTTGGGCAAGTCCCTTCCTCAAACAAAACCCTGTTTCGCTGCTTTCATTTAATCAGCACGCCTATTCGCCCCCCGACTCATTTATGTCCTTTCTTATTATAAATTCTCTCCCCTGCTTGCTCCTAATTCATCTTCAGCTCATAACCAACCAAACTAGCTAACAGACAAACGCTCGCTACATCACAATCCCCCCCTCTCTCTAGCATTTTGCTTCTGTATATTTTCAGTACTGGTGTGCTAGCTTGCTTTGCTTCTATTCTCTCTTCCTCTGCTCTTCTCGTGACTCCTCAATCTCATTGAAGTTTTCTGTTTCCTGAGATCCTCTCTTCCTTGGAGAAAATGTATGCGGACACTGGTCTTTTGTTCCCATATTTCCAGAATTTATCTCAGGAGCTTCAACAACTCGATGAGTACTGTGAAACCCATAAGCCCAATGCTCCAATGGTACCTTCCCTTTTCCATCCTCTGTTTTATTTTAGTATTAAACTGCGTTTTTGGCGACACCTTTAAGTTTGTGCTCGATTTCGTAGCCCTTTGTTTATATCATTCGTAATCTTTAGTTTCTTGCCGATTGATGATGTCTATGAAGTGAACAACAACAACAGAATTGAATTCTGGAACTGATTTCGCATGTAATCTCTCTGTTTCTTCATTCGTGTTTTTTTCATCACCTCCTTCTGAATGTTTTCTCATAGCGCAAGTGGAAACACCTGGAGCTGGCTTTATGTGCTGGATCTGGAAAAGCATGAGAAAAGGAAAGATGTTATAGAGTGTAAGCGGAAAAGAATTTTCGTTAAGATGGTGCCGTGTTCCATGGTCTTTCTTGCATTTTCTTTTTTTAATTTCTGGTGTGAACTCTCTGGGTGGGCTCGTCTTTTCTTTGGGCCGCACTTAGGGGAGATTAAAGAGGGGGAAAAAGTCCTTTTATTCATTTTTCCTTTATAGTAAGAGAAAAGGTTAGAGTAAAGGGGTTGGTTAATGCTCAACTTAATCATTTCTTCTTGTTTTGTCGGGCACCACATATGGTAGTAGGAATGAGGAAATCATGCATTATCACTTGCCTTTCTGCTCATAGTTAAAGCTGGTTGTTACCTGAAATGGCTTTGTGTTTTGGTCATTGAAAGTTTGAAACTACACCATTGAGGTGAAGGCTATCGTGCCTTACCAAGTTAAGAAATTTTGATGAAGACATTCATTTTCTCTCAAACGCCTGACCATTCACGTAAACAGAATTATATCTTTTTGAGTATTCATAGAGAAGATTGAATCCATGTTCTTCCCCTGAGTCGAAGTTAAAGCCATTTCCCATAGAACGCCTTTCCATACTATTTTTTTCTGGTGAAGGTTCATCTGAACAGAAATCTTTGTGCAAAGAAATCACCTTTATTTTGTTTAATGCAGAGTGATCTTGCGCAGTCTTCAGCCATGTCGGAGTATTTTGATTTGGCAGCAGAAGGAGACCTTTTCAAAGCTCCTGAACCTATAATTGAAGAACTAGTCATGGACTTGGATCCCATGACCACAACCATTTCAATGATTTCTTGTGGGGAAGATGTTGTCTCCTCACAAGGACTAAAACCCTCTGACTCTCTTCAACATGAACAACTCCTGAGCGATGTTTTTTATGGATGCAAGAAAGATATGCTGGAAAAGGAAGCAATTGAGTCGCCTCTATGTGAGATTCTGGAAACCAAGGTTCCTGCTTCGAATACAGATGAAATCCAAATTCAAGAAAGCAAACCATCTCCTGGCTCGCCATTACCAAAAAGTGTGAGTTCAGGATGTTTGAGCTCAGTGGAGTGGATGCAAGGAACTGCAATGAAGTCTGCTTTTATTGATTTCCCAGGAATTAATTTCTGTGCAGATTATGGCATGCGGAGGGCATTCAGCGAAGGAGATATAAAGGTCAGACCTGACTGATTCATATATTTTGTATCTTAAACTTTAAATTGTATGGAATGGCATTCTTAAGAAATTAAGCTGCGTATTAGAAGTGGCAAGAAGTTGTTCTCGCCAGATTAAGGGAAAAGAAGAATGGTTAAGGGCAATTTTCTATCAGAGTGATAAAAATAAGTTTGCAGTTTTGATAGGTGATAACTAACGATGTAATGAAGAATAATAACTATATTATGAAGGAATAATGGAGAAAGAGTTAGGGACCTGCTGAACTCAATAAGGAAGGAAATCTTCACCTGATATGCTGTAAAATGATTCTGGTTTAAGTCTGTTTTTTCTAGTGACACGCCATATTCTCCAGTAATTTCTTTCCTTGGGTCAATATCTATTAGTATCTAATGCCTTGCAACTTCAAGACCTGTCTAAGTGATCAGAAATTACAGGATGGTTCCCAAATAAGGAAAACTCTTTGCAAGAGAATGGATGGTTCTTGTTCTCACTTAGGTGGATAAATCCACCAAAGTCTTGTGATGTAGACATGGTTGAAGCATGGCATGAGACATTAATTTACTTGATCAAGTATTAGTGTAGACTGAGAAATCTATAGATTTTCTGCCATTTCCTTGAAATGGGACTGGATTATTGACTCACTGTGTTTGACAGGCTCTTGGCAGTGGTAATATGCATGTTATCCAATCTCCCTCAGAAAGGCCCTTTCCTATCAGTAACTGTACCAGTGAGGAACGCCGAGAAAAGCTCTCCAGATACAGGAGTAAGAAGACAAGGAGAAATTTTGGCCGGAAAATCAAGGTGAGGTGATAATTAAGTGCATGTACATAGATTTACCATGCTTGTACTATTGAGTGTTTCACTTAAGCAGTGAAAATGCTTGGTTTCGGATATAGGAAGATGCTAAAGTGAAGTAACAATTGGGGTTTTTGATTTCAGTATGCTTGCAGGAAGGCTCTTGCTGACAGCCAACCAAGAATCCGTGGAAGATTTGCCAAGACTGAAGAATTTGACACCAGGAGGCAATGCTAGCTTCAAACTAATGATTCAGTTCAAAGAAATTAGGAAATAAGTAATCATGTCTGATCAGGCTATATATTGAAGAATAGTACCATTTGCCTGGAAACAGTAGACTTGGTGGGATTCTAGAGCTTTGGATGATTAATGTTAGAAATTAAATAAGCCAGGTTTAGTTTGAACTCCAGTAGGGGAGTGTAGTTGAACTCTCGTATATTGTAATAACCTTTTCTGTAGACGGAAATGACCTTCTAGGCATGTACATAGGTTGGCTGAATAAAAATGAGAAGAAGAAAAAGATTGTATGGTGTTCATGTATATGTGGAATAGCTGTGTTAATTCTTATTTTTTTATGTGTTTTTATGAAATAGATTGTCCCTTTGTCTTATCTGCTGTGGTTACTTGTCCAAAAACTCTTTCATAATTGAGAGTTAAGCTATTTGTGTGGATTTTAAAGGCTATTTGTGTGGATATTTTCAATGAATGGCTTTTTATCTAAACCTTGTTGAAGGGGCAATGTGCATGTATCAGCGCCGTTTAATCCCGTGTATAGTCACTTTCCCGTAGCTAGTTTCCGCTAAAACGACAATACGTTGCATTTAACTATCAATTAAATTCAATGTCCAAGGGTGTACTTAAATGCCTATCTAGGAGCAAGAGCCTGTTAATACTGAGGATAACCATAATTTATACAATTTTTCAAATTTACTTTCATCTCTATTATGAGGATTATGAGGATGGCTTCTTTTACAACCCATTTTAATATAGATAATAATAATTGTTTTGAATCACATAGTTTCTAAATAAATAGCTAGATAAAAAATGATTGAGTCAAGTGAAATTAATTGTCTGTTTGACAAAAAGGGGAAGGAATGGAAGGAAAAGTTTTTATGAGTTATATTTTAAAAAATTGAAAAAGTGGGGTTATAAAATTTTAATAAATATAAGATATAAAATAAAAGAATAAAAAAATTAATTAAAAACTTCTAACCCCATTTCTCGATTTTTTTTTTAAAAAAATCTAAGTCATAAAAATTTTTCTTGCCTTTCTTTTCCATTCAAATCCCTCATACCAAACAACCCCTAACTATTCCATACAAAAACTAGATTTCCTGGGAAATCCTCAAACCATGGTTTCATAAGCCTTTTTCTGCAAGCCAAGATAAAACTTTTTTTACATATTTATCTCGTAAATCATAAAAATATTTTTTAAAGTTAAAACAAATAATCTAAGAAGGTTTCTATGTTGTATTAAAGTGGAGGTATATTTTATCAACGCATCTTTTTTGCTACGCAGGGTATTCATAGGAACGAGTCCGATGAGTAATCCCTTAGGTACTGTTGGGCCTAAGATGAGGCAATCCTCCCAAACGATTTTTTTATACACGTTACCCTAAAGATCAAACTTGGAATTAGAGTGCTTAAGGGAACACAAGCCCCTTATCACTTGCACCCATTGTTTGAAAAACTCGACCAGATCGGCCGGTTCAGATCGGAAACCGGTGAATTGGCCGATGGTCTAGTTCGGAGAGCTGAAGAAAACTGAAATCAGGTCGAACCGGTCTGACACAGTCAAATCGGTGTGAACCGAGGTGATCCCGTTTGCTATATATATATATAATTTTTTTATACTCCAAACGACGTCGTTCTGGTTTTTTTTTTAAGAAAAAATATTTTCTGAATTTTTATTTTATTTTTAAGGAGCTTTAAAATAATTGTGGAATAATTTTGGTATTGGTTGGAGAAAAATCATTATGTAATTAATGATATTTTTGTAGATATTAGGTTTAGGAGTTTATATTGGATTATTTGTTGAAAAAAAAAACTCATGTAGTTTTTTAAATGGTATGCATGAACATTTAAATTATATATATTTTTTAAATTGACCCCGATCTAACCCTCAAGTTGACCTTGATCTAAACTACTGACCATTAACTCAATACCTAAATCGATTCAGCGTCCGATCCGATTTTCAGTATCTTGCTTGCGCCAAACTGCAGTTGGTATCAATGCTTGGTTTTTGCTTCTAGTCTTTTTTAATTTTTTTCCCAAATAAATACAACTTGGGCTCAATATCGGCCCAAGTCAGTGTGTTGGTCCGTTTGCAATCTCATCTCTCTGTTTTTTAATATTATTGTGTAGTTTTCCTTATTGAGTTAATTAATCGGCTCTGGCCCTTCCTTGTAAAAAAAAAATGACAGAAAGTATAAAAAAGTAAAAAACACACACCTGCTTCTTACCGATACAATACTGAAGTTGACCACTACCATCAGATAATTAAAGATAGTCGGGTACCGATTAATTTGTAGACAAGGGAAGCGTTGGGATCAACCGACACCCCAGGGGTACAGATTATTTTCCAGATTATCTTGTCTCAATTTATATATCTAGTCTTAAATATTTAATATGGTCCTTCTATAGGATATATTTGAATTTTGTAAAGTTAGTCTTGATATTTTATAGTAGATCTATTTTTCATATTCTTTAATCAATTTATCAACAACAATCGAGAGAAAATTAAGAAAATTGATCAGCGTGTTTTAAAAAATGTTAGTATATATTATGATATTAACTAATTTTTTTAATTTAATTAAATAAATTTTATATTTAAGACTAAATGGAGGATGCGATTAAAAAATAAAGCCATGTGCGGGTAAAAAAAGGAGTTGGCTTTTCTCCTTTTCCCTTACTTTCATTTTTTCTCATTTTCTTAATTTAAACTATTGGATTAAGATTTCAATGGTCTAAATTTAATATATTATAAAAATATAATAATAATAATAATTTATAATAAGATTATTATTTTTATAATAAAAAAAAATCGAACTGTTAAGATTTTAATTCATTAATTTAAACAAAAAAAATAAAAAAAAAATGAGAGTAAAGAAAAAAAAAAAGAAGGCCACCTCAAAAAAAAACCATGTATTTTGATTTGTATTGAGGGAAATATGTAGAAAAGGATGAGGGGATAGCGCGGATCGGGTGCTCGGGGGTTATCTCTGGAATACTTCATACGACGCGTCCAATTCTGATTGGTTTTATTAACTTGACCTAATTTACGGTAGGATCATTGAAACGCAGCCGCACACCCTCAGGGACATCGCCGCCATAAACATAAAATTTGGAGGACAATCTTGTCCCTCAACATCCAAATATCCCTAAGTCGTCCCGAGTCTCACTAGCCCAACCCAACTGTGCCTCGCTCTCCCTCTTTGATTCTCTAGCGCTCTGAAACGTCACACGCTCTTCCAATTTTATCCCCAACGAACCTTATTGTTACCAAAATTTTCAATTGGACTCTCCCGTAATTTTGGTCGTATTCGATCCCCATCTATTGTTGCAAACAACTTATCCCCCACCGATCCACTTTCCGGCTGCACTTTCCCGGTCTCAGCCTTCTCCAAAGCTCACTCATCTTCGGTGCAGAGTCTCACGTCACTGTTCCTTTTTGTTTTTGAGGATCTCTAAATCTGGAATGCTCACTGTTAGGGTCGCTTCCGCTTTTGGATTCAAGCACTGGTGCTTAGGAAATTAGGGTTTCAGATCTTTGGGCTTTGTTTCTCGGGTTTTGCTAAGCATTAGTGTTAGGGATCGCTGTCCTCATTACAGGGTTCCGTGCCCTTTGAATTCGCGGGGTAGGGTTTTGAGTTTGCTTTCGTGATGCCGCGGAGTTCAAAGCATAAATCCAGCAAACATAGTTCAAGGGATACGAGGGACTACTCGGATTCCGACAAAGATTCTTGCTTGAAAGATCGGAAAGGTAAGGACGAGAGCACTGCGAAGGTTTCGAAAGATGCAAGTTCTTTTGAGAAGCGGAAGCCGGATTCGAAGGATGTGCATGGGTTTGGAAATGGGGAGAATTCTGACGAGTATGCTTCATCGAAGCGGCGCAAGGATCGTAGCAATGATGTGGTTGGAGATAGGTGGAATGGCGGTGAGGATGAACGAGGTGAAGGCTCCAAGAAGTCAAAGACATCCGGGGATTCGAAAAGTAGGAGAAGGGATGAGAGTGTGGGAGTGTACGGTGAGGGTGAAGAGGTCAAGAAGAGCAGCAGCAAGGGCGAGGGGAAGCATAAGGAACCGGGGCGAAAGGAGAGTAGAGAAAGTGGAATGGAAAAGGAAAGGAAGTTTAAAGAAGTTAGAAGCGAGAGATCAGTTGATAACGAAGAACAGCGCATGTCCAAGCATGTATATGAAAATACTGGTAAGGTAACTGATTGTTTTGTGGCATGCCCATTCTATGCGTGGAACTATGCGCTTTTTATACATTAGTAGTAGAAGACGCCTTCAACTACAGAAAAATTATACATTTATGCCAAGGAGGAAAAGCAAGCTTTTTGTTCTATTGCAAACCATTCGAGTATTAGCGCTGCATATTCAGACCCCTTCTTCTTGATAAACAAGAACAGGGGTCAGTCACTGGGGTAGATGTTTGAAGCCCACCAGTTTTGCCTGTATGTGGCCTGCCAGCCTTTGGAGAAGTTTATTAGTTGTCCTGAAATTTCGCATGACCATTTTCCTCTCGCCTCTTATCAACAATGTTTCTTTGCATATGAAATATTTATTTCTTTTTTCCCGAAAACGAGCCATATATTAATTTCAAGTATTTTTTGCTTTGGTTGGTTTTAATTCAGCTATTCTCCTGATGGTGCCGAGAAAAGTGATTCTGATATATACCAGTTTTCTTTTAAGCTCAAGTGTCTTCAAATGGCTTTTCCCTCCCCTTCCGCCATCTGTTTCTCTTGTTAATTTTAATAGGCACACACTTTAACTGGTGGGACTGTACCACTCTTCATATAATTGTACTATACATGCCAGTACTGCTGACATTTTGGAAATGCATGAATGACATTTTCAGCTTATCATATTATCACTCTATTAGTTTCTTTCAAAGCTTCTCTTTCACAATTTTTGTTAGTGGCTTAAAGGCCGTTTCTCGGGAGGGTCCTTCTGCTGTTGTGATTCATTTCTCACACACGCACACACGCACGCATTTACATTTTTTGGTTTTAGTCTAATACTAGATCCTGCATACCTAAGGTATCAATCTTGAAGGCCAGTTCATCTATTGGGGCTGTCCGTAGTAGTTGAGTGGCCATGATAAATGCATTTCTTCATCATGGATCCATCAATATTCTTTTTTCGTGTGTTTGTAATTTTTTTTCACCTACTTATGGGGTCTTCTGGAAGAGAAAGGCACAATACTTGTCTCTTTCTGTAGCCTGCTAGTCTTTTGTTTAATGCAAAGTTTGTATCTTAAATGATCAGTTTTGGCACTTGAGTTGTCTCTCTTTACGCCAGTTGGCATGAGTAATGGCTATTGTGTTTTGACTCTTGTTACTGGATTTTTGAGGTTTGAATTCATTATCACAAGTAGATATGAATTTGTTGCTTTTAGTATTGTGACAAGCGAGACTCTTATCCATGTGTTTACTTGTTGATTTGTATTTCAAAATGCTTCTTAGGAATGAAAGACTGAGCTGGAAATACTACAATTTCCTTGAGGCCTTTTACGAGGAAGGATATGTTGTTTGCTCTGATTTTTAGATGGAAAAAGATTTATTGATTTAAAAAGAGCACAATAGCGTAGGTTACAAACTGAGGACATGGAATCCTTCCTAAAATAAAGCTAATGAAAAAGAAACATTCTGGTCTCTAATTTGAAAGACGTTCTCTAATACCTTTTAAGATCCCCAAGGCATACTGTCTCAGATAGCCTTTCCTAGTCCCCCACTAGGAGGACATATAGATAACCCTTTCTCAAAGAGGATGTGATGGAAGGAGATGCTGATTGAACACTCATGCCTTCTGTCCTAAGGAAAGACATCACAAAAAGACTGCACAATACCTGGGAACTGTATGATCCTTTTCCCATCCAAATCCCTAGCAGTTAAATAATGTTATCAATTCCTTTTTTAAATGTAAAATAAGATAGATGAGGGTTGCATAATATTGTGCTACATCTATTTAGTTGGATAGTCGGATGTTGAAGAGAATAGGAAAAGGCAGTATGAACAGCTGATAATGAATTATTTCCGATCTGAAAGTCAATAAATGAAAAACAAGTAGTTCTTTCATATCAAGAAGTTCGATGTATGGTAGGCAATGGGAAAGTGATATTGGCACACTTTCTAATCTATTCTGTTACCAGTTTATTTATTATTTTAAGCTCAGTACTTGTTTTTTCCCACTTTGTTTGGATTTAATAATGTTAACCATTTATTAATGATATAGATTTAATTTTACATGGGATGGTTTAGCAAATAAATTGTTTAAAGATCAATTTTATTGCCAACTGTCATGTCCAGCAGTTCATTTGGTATAAAAAACAAGGTGTTTTTTTTTTTATTTTAATCATTGGCTGAATGTTGTTTCTTAAATGTCAAAATTCTGTTGGTTGATTTGATGGTGAAGCCGCATTGGTTGTTATATATTGTAATTAGAGTGGTTCTCATGCATATGCACAAAGTCCAAGATGAGCCATACTCGTGATTTATGAACAGTGTAGCTCCCTTCATTTTTTTAATATTATTTATATGCAGTATATTGTAATGTTAGTATCAGTATCTTATTGTTATATTCTGCAATCTCGATATCAAATTCAAAATAAATAAATAACTTCAAATCTTTTAAAAAAAATCTATTGAAAATTGTATGATTCATAAGCCATGAACAGGGTAGCTTATTCTTCAAATTCCGCATATTTGCCTTGAGGTCCACATCTAGTTTTCTCAAATACCCACTCATCGTCATGCTGAATTGTGTAATATAAGCAGGATATTTTTGTAAGGGATTCTAGAATTTAATTATCTTTCATGAGAAGATAATCCCGCAAACAAAGGAATTGTACAATAGAATACAGAATAACGTAAAAAGGACTCGTTAAAAAGTTGTTTACGAAGGAATTTTCCCCTATTCCTCTGTTAGAAATTCAGTGGGAGTGTTCTGTTTTGTTGTATTTTTTGCTGCCCTTTTGTTTTCTTAGTTTAGAAGCACTCTTTTGTTTGTTTTTTGCTATTTATGTTGTTGCATACGTCCATTGGTTAATATTTTGTTATGCTTTTGGACTTTTGGAAGCTCTTTTTCAGAAGTGAGTGTTGTTTTTTAAGGGAAAAAAGTGAAAGTTCGAACATCTATTGTCTTTTGTTTTAGATCAGCTAATCTGACCATCATGTTTCAATAGATATGGCTATATTATGCAAAACGTGATTGTGATTAGTGACCAGTGAAGCTAAAGCACGGGAACTGAAAATGATGCTAGACAGGTTTCATTTCTCTCCGGGTAGGGGTTATGGATGTGAATCATTTGACTGCCAAGATGATTGTATATGCTGGGTGTTTGTTTTATATGATTCCTGGATTGTGTCTTAAGTTAACTTTGCACAAAGTTATTTTGATAGTCGTGATGTGTAGTTCTGTGTTTTTATATTATTTCTTGTATAACTGAGAAGTATTGGATGAACTTTGCTCGTCCTTGGAAGACAGTAGCTTATTTTGATTCATGTCTTGTTGCAGATTTGAGGGCCCTGGATGAGTTACGAAGCCCTGAATTGGATAGCCCACTGGAGAAGCGATTAAGGAAGAAAAGAGATGATACCAGTGATGGAAACAAGCATCAAGATGATACTGGGGATAGCTATAGCAAGCGTTTGTCTTCTAGGGATGAGATTCCCAAGGATGGAAGACTGAAGGATGAGAAGCGAAAGGATGAAAAATATCGAGAGAAGGGCAGGGAAGAGACAGATAAAGAGAACAAACACAGATATGACAAGCAACGTGATGAGCGTCCTGCCAAAGATCATGCTAGCAATAGGTCTGATGATAAGCATGGAAAGGAAGAAAAGGACCATGTAGAATCGCGACAAAAGAGAATTAGAACTTTGGAAAGTGATCGTGACCGGGACCATAATCTTGATCGTGATGGGGGGCGAGAGCGTGATTTGGAATCTGGTCGTGATCGTGAGCGGCGCCATGAACGGGAAAGAGACCGGGAACGTGATTATGATCGGGATCGTGACTATGATAGAGATCGGGATTGGGATTGGGATAATGATCGTGATCATGACGAGGACCTAGACAAAGACCGTCATCGTGAGCGCAACCATCGCCATGATCGTGATGGATCACATTTAGATGAACGAAGTGTTAGGAGTAAAGAGAGTGGATCAAAGAAAAGAAATTTGGGTGAACGTGATGACTATTGTGACACTAAATCTAGAGGTGCTAAAACTCACTATTCGGATGCAGAGAAGAGAAGTGTGAGTGGTAGTAAAGCTGATTCTGAGGCTGACAGGGGAAGATCCCAAGCTCGTCATGCTCATGCAGATTCAAGCGGAACTAGCAACAAAAGGAGGTCTTCTCCAGCAGCAAATACACATACTAGCACTGATGATTACAGGTAAATCTCTATGTTTTTTTGGTATTTTGATAGGATTGGTGTTAATCTACCTTGAAAATTGCCTTTTGGTGGCATTCCATCCTTGATAGAATGCTTAGTGGGTAATATTATGAAAATTTACTTTTTGTACTACTCAATTCAATTAAACCCATCGTGACATTGTTGCTTTGAAGATGCTCTGGTGTCATTGAATTTAAACAATTGTGCTATGGAATTCTTAGTTAAATGCATCTAATTATGTCTAATTACAGCAATAATTGTGTTAATCATTGACAGAAGTTTCTTCACAATATTTTGTTTCTTAATTTCTAACAAGATTAGGGTCTCAGGAAGCTTGTATGTGATGGAATTATACCATGAGTAATGTTAATTGGTTGGCACTTTCCTCATCTTTCAGGAATGCGAATTCTGAAGATTCAAAGCTTAGAGACTCAACGACAGAACAACGAACAAAAGGCTTGAGAGATGGTTATTCGGGGACGTCAGAAAGAGGTGCTAATAAATACAAGTCAGAAAAATCTAATAAAATAGATGATAGTACTGTAGGGGATTTTGCAACTGAAAGGTCCTCCAGTTCTAAGGCTTCACCCAAGGGCCTGGTAGAAAGATCCCCATCTTCCACAAGCATTGAGCGCAGGTATGTGAATAAAAGTGGAGCTAGGCGGAGTCTTGAAATTGAAGAAAGTGGACGGAGAAATAGTGTTGATGGGCGAGATTTTTCAGCTTCTGAAGATAGACTGGGCCGTGAGTTGATGCTGGAGAGGCCCCTAATGGACGAGTCCGCTCAATCAGATTCATCTTATTATGGTAGGACTAGTCAGGGAAATGCATCATTGGTTCCACCTCCACCTTCTTTCAGGGCTGGACTAGACCGGCCTTTTATGAATTCTGTAGATGATGATGTTAGAGACAGCTCCAATGCTCGTTACAGAAGAATAAGTGATCCTGGTTTTGGAAGAGGGCCTGGCAATTCTTGGAGGGGTGTTCCAAATTGGACTTCAGCTGTACCAAATGGATTTGTCCCTTTTCAACATGGACCAACACATGGAGGTTTTCAGGCAATTATGCCACAGTTTCCATCTCAACCTCTTTTTGGTGTTAGACCTCCGATGGATGTTAACCATGCTGGTATTCCTTATCATATTCCTGATGCAGACAGGTTTCCTGGTCACTTGCGCCCGCTTGGGTGGCAAAATATGATGGATGGTTCAGGCCCTTCTCATTTACATGGATGGGATGGCAATAATGGTGTTTACAGAGATGATCCTCACATGTATGGTGGTTCTGATTGGGACCGGAACAGGCATCCAACAAATAGTAGGTCATGGGAATCTGGTTCTGAGACTTGGAAAGAACAGAATGGTGATTTGAAGAAGGACTTGCCTTCCCCAGCTCGTAAAGATGGTTCAGTTACAGCAGAGGTGGATGATGGATTAGCTGAGCAGGATATTCAGATTTCTCAGGATGAACAGAACCGGGATAGTTTGCATGAGAAGGCTCCTGAAATAAAGTCACCAAGTGTCAGTACTCCATCTAAAGCACCTTCAAAGTCCTTGGTCTCTTCTACAATTGAGACGGTGCCTGATACTGCAACAAGCGACATTGCTCCGCTTTTCAGTCATTTCTACCTTTCTAAACTTGACATTTCTGAAGATCTTACCCTTCCAGAGCTGCACAACCAGTGTATGGGTCTGCTGAGGATTGATAAGAGCTCCAGCATTGATGCAAACTCTTGTGCTGATCTATTTCTGAAGGTAGAAATGATAAAACTTTTGGCTTCCTTTTTTCCCCCCAAATCTTAGAATGTTTTGAATAGAATTAGGTTGTCTTTTCTTCTTTTTCTTTTTCTGTTTTTTTTTGGGGGGGGGGGTGTCATAAAAATGTCATTTGAAAACAATTTAGACAGACTTGGTTGTGAGAAAGGAAACAAATGTCAGAGATGTTTCAGTTTTTCCTTTTTCCTTGATTTCACAGAATGGTTCGAGAGCGCGACAGAAATATGCTTCAACTATATCAAGGCATTCACCACTTCCTGCGATTGACACGTCCATCTTCCAGGTAAATTTGCTCGATGGGTTAGCATTCTTGTTGCAGTGTTATTTTGTACTCCCCGTGGTCCTAATTATCAGGCAAAGTTTTAAAGGCCTGCTGGGTCCTAAATATAGGGCAAAGTTGTGGTAGTTAAATTTGTGATCATGAATTTCAGTGATGTTAGTTAGCTTTGTCCTATAATTAGAACCAGAGGGAGTACGTTAATAATCGCCATACACCCATATTTCTCGGAATTTAAATTACATTATCATTCTTATGTTACCTGAACGCTGTAAAAAAAGTTAACAATTGGTTCTCTTATCACTGTCCATTTTCCGCATGTGATACATGATATTTTTTTTTTTTTTGAGGAAAATGGGACCTATTTTCCTGTTTTCCAAACTTGATTCGTGGACGTGTTCTTTCTAATTTTGATTGGTTCAGTGAGTTAATAGCCAATTTATAGATTTTAAATTCTGATTCTTGATGAGTGTACATGTTCTTTAATTTGCAGAGAGCCTTGGATCTTTACAAGAAGCAAAGGGTGGGACTACCAAATGGGGGGAAAGTAGATATTATCCCAGCATTCAATCAAGTGCGAGGTGAGGAATCAGCTCCTATTCACAGTCCGGAGAAAGTGCAGGTTTCTGTCTTCACTTCTGATGCAAGGGTTAAGCCAAAGTCTACATCAGACTCGAAAATAGTGGAAACTTCGCATCCTCCTCCTGCTGAGGAGCATTTGGAAGAGCCAGATCAAGCCTGCAGTCAGAAGGGGCAGGATCAGGTTTTTGCAAATTCTTTGGGATCAGTCTTGTCCGGTCCATCAGATCATGGGAACAAGGGAGAGCCCTTAGGAGCTTTGGGTGAGAAAGAGGAGAAAGAGGCTTCTGAGATGGTGGGTTCAGGGGAATCAAAGGAGAATCAGTCCATGGAAGTGGAAAATAAATCTCTGTTGGTCCCTGATCTGCACAAAGATGATGTTGACACAGTGGGTGGTCCCTTTATTTTTGAGGAAGGTTCTTCCAAAGCTTGTGATGCTTTGATGGCTGGCTCTAACGAGTCTGAGTCGCTAATTTTAAGCCGGATACATCATTCTCCTGAAAGTACACATTGAGACAATTTCTATATCTTTGATTGCTTTTTCCGTCAGGTTTTTATTTCCTCTCCCTCTTCTGTTGCTTTAATTTTGAGCGAGGAAATAAAAAAGAGATGTCATTCATATTCCCTTAATTGGGGTTGATTGAATACTCCGTGCACTTGCATTCGTCGCTTTCACTTTCATATACGTATCTGCATGAGCATACCTTTGCAGTAAGCTTATGGGTGAAACTGCACTGCCTTCTATATAACGCGCTCATGGGCGTCGTTGGTCAATTTGATTTCCAATTGAAGGGGAAAAAAAAGGGGAAGTTTTTTTGAAATTGTACCAACCTGTTGGTTGCTTTTTTTCCATTTGCGGTTTTTAATGGTTCTCTGCTTTATCATCCTTTTTGTTCGGGCACAATATCATCATTTTCAGTTTTTCCAACTCTTTCTGAAAAATTCCTTTAGATTCATTTTGCATCATCATGCTTGTGCATTTATTATCTGTGCCTTTTCCTCAGTCAGCCGAAACACGTAGAAAGGTATTCCACAGTCACTCATTAGTTGTATTTGTTAAGTCATCACGTGTGTTTTGGTATTACTTTTCATGCGTCAACCTGGCATACTATCTTCATAGCAAGTCGATATCAAAAAAGTGGAAATTTGTGTGGCTACGCCACTGTATTTCAAAGATAAGATAGATCACTTTCAAAATGGGGACAAAGATCAAGTTACTAATTATTTGATCAAATAAACTTTGAAACACTGATTGTGAGGACAAGGAATTCTTGTGGTCTTCATACTGTAATACCCGAGCGCTTTTAAGGAAAAAAATGACAATTAAGAAGCTCGCTGTTGATTAACAAGTTTTTTTAAAGAATTTCAGAGCTAAAATGTGAGAAAGAAAATACTAAATTTTGAGAATTTAAATTATAATGAAATCTTAATTTAATACTCTCTCTCTTATTCAACTCAGTTGACTAATTTGGTCATTATAAAATATTGTTTTTCCTAAGCGGCATAGTGTGAATGAAAAACAAAAATGACAATGAACATATTCACAAGTGTTTAAAACGAATCTAAAGCGAATTTTTGTTGCTGCAAATGTAACTGAGCCCATGTTTATTCCCAAGGCTGGCTGTAAAAATATTTAAAAATGTTATGAATATTGATTATTGATTATGTGGATGTCCATTAACCCTCATCTAAACCAATTTACTCTCCCAGTTAGTTAGGCATATAAGATCAGATGACACTATTCATCAATGATTAAAGTACTATTCATCACTGTAGCATTTTACTGTAGGAGCACTGTTCATACGCGTTTTACTGTAGCATACGCAATTCACTGTAGCAGTACTGTAGCATTTACTGTTCATACGCGTATTTCACTATTCATACGCGTTTTTTGCCTATAAATAGGAACCTTGGGCTGAGAATTCTGTACACACAACTGAATGAGAATTTCCCTCTTATTTCTCTCTTCTTAATCTCTTATTCTCTCTGATTATCCATATTTTTATAACACGTTATCAGCACGAAGCTCTGCCAAAGAATGAATCTTACTGGCATCAATCCTGAAGATTTATGTCTCGTTGATAGCGCAACAACCAATACCATACTCAGAAATGATAAATATTTTTCTTCTTTGGTAATGCAAAAAGCCAACATTCAGACTATATCTGGTAATATAAATTTTATTGAAGGCTCCGGAAAAGCTAATATTTTGTTACCTGAAGGAACAAAATTATGTATTGATAATGCAATTTATTCTACCAAGTCTGGAAGAAACTTGTTGAGTTTCAAAGATATCCGCAGAAATGGATATCATATAGAAACAACAACTAAAAGTAATGAAGAATATCTTGTTGTTACAAAAATAGTTGCTGGTAGAAAATGCATATTAGAAAAGTGTCCTGCTTTTTCTTCTGGTTTATATTATACATTTATAAATCCAATTGAAACACATGTTATTGAGAACCAGAAGTTCACCAATACAGACCAGAAGTCTACTAATGTAAACAAGAAGTTTACAAATGAATTTAATGTTTGGCATGACCGATTAGGCCATCCCGGTTCAATTATGATGCGACAAATAATTGAGAATTCATGTGGACATACCCTGAAGTGTAAGCAAATACCACAATCCCATGATTTCTCATGTACTGCATGTTCCAAGGGAAAATTAATTATTCGCCCCTCACCAAGCAAAGTAGAAAGTGAGTCTCTCACATTTCTAGAACGGATACAGGGAGATATTTGTGGGCCAATACACCCACCATGTGGACCATTTAGGTACTATATGGTTTTAATTGAGGCATCAACTAAATGGTCACATGTGTGTTTATTATCTTCTCGCAACCTGACGTTTGCTAGATTACTTGCTCAATTGATTAGATTAAGAGCACATTACCCTGATTATCCTATTAAGAAAATACGTCTTGATAATGCTGGTGAATTTACTTCAAAAGCTTTTAATGAATATTGTATGTCCCTTGGAATTGATATTGAACATCCTGTAGCTCATGTTCATACACAGAATGGACTTGCAGAATCATTGATTAAAAGGTTGCAACTAATTGCAAGACATTTACTTATGAAATCTAATCTCCCAATTTATGCTTGGGGCCATGCCATTTTGCATGCATCAATGTTAATTCGCATCAGGCCAACAAGTTATTTAAAGATTTCCCCCTTACAAATGGTTTTTGGTCAGGAACCTAATATTTCTCATATAAGGACTTTTGGGTGTGCGGTATATGTGCCGGTAGCACCACCACAACGCACTAAAATGGGTCCTCAAAGAAGGATGGGAATATATGTTGGGGGGAGAGAACAAGCATCTGGGTAAAGAAATTAGCTGGAATGAATTATTATTGGCTCATTTTGATCCTCGTCCAAATCAATGTGAACTGGAAGTTCAAAAGATAATTCATTTACAGAATTTAGCTAATCAAATGCCAGAAGCATTTACTGACCCTAAGAAAGTGACAAAGTCATATGTCCCAGCTGCTAATGCTCCTGTTAAAATTGATATCCCTGAAGGACAATCAACTATGAATGAATCTAAAGCACGCTTGAAGCGTGGCAGACCTATCGGTTCCAAAGATAGAAATCCTCGAAAAAGAAAAGGAACAAAGAATATAGATGGTCAAATTGAGGATAATCAAGAAAATTTAATAGCTCCAGAAGAGCCATCTCCTGAAGAGTTATTATCTCCAATAGAGATATCTCCAGAAGAGAATGTTGTAGTCCCAGAAGAGACCCAGGTACATGATATATGTGAAAATAATGAGATCTCAATAAATTATGTTATGAATGGAATCTGATGGGATCGAAATGAAGTCAACGTTGATGACATTTTTGCTTATTATATAGCAAAAGATGTAATGAATAATATTGAGGATCATGAGCCAAAATCCATTAGCGAGTGCCAACAAAGAAAAGATTGGCCCCTATGGAAAGATGCCATTAATGCGGAATTGAAATCATTAGAAAAACGAAAAGTATTAGGACATGTAGTCCTTACACCTGAAGATGTAAAACCAGTTGGATGCAAATGAGTTTTTGTACGAAAGAAAAATGAAAAGGGTGAAATAATAAGATATAAGGCACGTCTTGTAGCGAAAGGCTTTACACAAAGACCCGGCATTGATTTTGAAGAAACGTATTCACCTGTAGTGGATGCGATTACTTTTCGTTATTTAATTAGCCTAGCAGTAAAAGAAGGGCTTGATCTACATCTAATGGATGTCGTGACTGCCTATTTATATGGGTTACTTGACAATGATATCTATATGAAAGTCCCTGAAGGACTTAAGGTGCCAGAAGCATCTAATTCAAGTTTTCGAGAACAATATTCAATTAAATTAAATAAGTCTCTGTATGGCCTGAAGCAATCAGGGCGCATGTGGTATAATCGTCTTAATGAATATCTGTTAAAAGAAGGATACAAAAATGATCCAATATGCCCATGTATTTTTATAAAAAGATCTAACAGTGAGTTTACTATAATTGCTGTTTATGTTGATGATATCAACATTATTGGAACTCCTGAAGAGCTTCAAAAGGCAATTTATTGTTTAAAGAAAGAATTCGAGATGAAGGATTTAGGAAGAACAAAATTTTGTCTTGGATTACAGATTGAGTATCTCAAAAATGGGATCTTTGTATATCAAGAAACTTATACAAAAAAGGTTCTAAAGAGATTTTATATGGATAAATCTCATCCGTTGTGCACACCAATGATTGTAAGATCTCTAATGCCAGAAAAAGATCCATTCCGACCGCGAGTAATCAGTGAAGAAGGTGATGAAGAACTACTTGGTCCAGAAGTACCATATCTTAGTGCTATTGGAGCACTAATGTATCTTGCTAATCACACACATCCTGATATATCCTTTGCTGTTAATTTATTAGCAAGATATAGTTCTTCACCAACACGAAGGCATTGGAATGAAATAAAACATATTTTTCGTTACCTCAGAGGCACTATGGATATGGGGTTATACTACTCAAATATATCCAAGCATGAACTGGTAAGATATGCAGATGTTGGATTCTTATCTGATCTACACGAAGGTAAATCACAAACTGGCTATTTGTTCATATGTGGAGGTACAACTATTTCATGGCGATCAATGAAACAGACTATATCAGCCACATCATCAAACCATGCAGAAATTCTAGCAATATATGAAGCAAGTCGAGAATGTGTATGGTTGAGGTCAGTAATACATCATATACGAACAACTTGTCATTTATCTTTGGGAAAAATGATACCAACAGTTCTATATGAGGATAATACTCATGCATTACCCAACTTAAAGAAGGCTATATAAAGGGAGACAGAACGGAGCATATTTCACCAAAATTCTTCTTTACTCGTGATCTTCAAAAGGATGGTGAAATAAATGTCCAGCAAATTTGTTCGAATGAAAATTTAGCAGATTTATTCACAAAATCACTCCCAGGTACAATCTTTGAAAAACTTGTCTATGACATTGGCCTTCGGAGATTCAGAGATATCAATTGATGTTGTGAAGAGGGGGAGTTGATACACGCTGTACTCTTTTTCCCTTATCTAGGTTTTGTCCCACTGGGTTTTCCTAAAAAGGTTTTTAATGAGGCAGCACTGGACAGTGTATCAATGAATGATGTACTCTTTTCTTTGGCTAGGTTTTTATCCCACTGGGTTTTTCCTAGTTAAAGTTTTTAATGAGGCACATTCATAAATGGACATCCAAGGGGGAGTGTTATGAATATTGATTATGTGGATGTCCATTAACCCTCATCTAAGTCAATTTACTCTCCCAGTTAGTTAGGCATATAAGATCAGATGACACTATTCATCAATGATTAAAGTACTATTCATCACTGTAGCATTTTACTGTAGAAGTACTGTTCGTACGCGTTTTACTGTAGCACACTGTAGCATACGCAGTTCACTGTATCAGTACTGTAGCAGTTACTGTTCATGCGCATATTTCACTATTCATACGCGTTTTTTGCCTATAAATAGGAACCTTGGGCTGAGAATTCTGTACACACAACTGAATGAGAATTTCCCTCTTATTTCTCTCTTCTTAATCTCTTATTCTCTCTGATTATCCATATTTTTATAACAAAAAACAATTTTTTATACTAAACATTTAAAAAGTCAAATATAAAATGTCAAGATTTAATGATATGTTCGGCCGTCCGATGACCGAGTTTGAGTCCGTTCATGCTGGCAACAGTGGCAAGGTCTTCCTTTAGGGATTATGCTTTACGTAAAAATAAAATGGCGACTTCTGTCAATAAACAGATAGATAAATAAATAAAATTGCGATTGGCGGCAAAAAGAAAAAGAAGTCTAGTACGGTGCGTTTTTCCTTTCTATTCCGCACAATCTCCGTTGCGCTAGCCGCTGTGGTAATGCAGCCATCCCTCGTGGTTTACATCCAAGTTTTATTTTGTTTTTCAAGGTTCGATTAGTTCAATGAGTCTGTCGATGTGGATTTCAGGAAAATGCGTGATATTTGAGTGTGAGTGACAACCGCGGAGGATTTTCACTCGTTCAAAAACTTCGGTTAGGTCTCTTAATGGAATTCATCAAATCCTCAACATTCTGATCGGATCAAGTTAACTTTTTGAGGTCATTTTCGAATAATTCGTCTCAATTTGGTGTCTTTTGAGTTTTGATAACTTCAAATATGTGGTTTAGTTTGTGCGTGTTTTTATTTATAATTTTCACAGATTTCTTCGAGATTGTTCGTTCTCCAACTTCGGCTCTTCTAGGCATACAGTAAAGGAAGGAAATCTCTTTTCGCAAGTGCAGTTGTAGGCTTGTAGCAAAGACCAGAGAGTACTAATATTTGAAGGTTAGCTGCCAGAATCGGGATGGGCTTGTTTCTTCCCTTCTGCTGAATGTCTGGAACTTCTTTTCAAGTTCATTTGCCATTTGTTAGTATTTCCGCTGATTTTGATTACCTTGGCCTATAATACGAAGAATTTAAAGTTTAAAATATTCTGAGATAGGATCATAAAAGTAGCAAAACATAATTCTAGGAGCCTCATTTTCATTGGAAATCCATCAGGCGTGATCTCAAAATGCAACATTTATTCAATGTCTATAATGTTTTCACTTGACATTATCTACTGGGATTTCTCTGAAAGTGATCCTCATCCGATTGAATTTTCTTTTCTAAAAATTTTACTGCTATGCCTTCCTTTTGACGGTTTTATCATGCTGATGAAGTCTATATATATATATATAATTTCTTTAGGGCTAAGTGCATGCAAGAAAGACCCCTTATTGATAATGTGGAAGTTTGTTCAAACTAGATATGGGGATAATGAAGGGCAGGAGGAGAACTTTCTGGATGAGGAGTCAGATGGATTCTGCTCCCTCTCTCAAATGCAGGTGCTCCATGTCGTCAAAACTTTTTTGCACTAATCTAAAGTATCTGGGAGTTATAGTCTAGCAACTCTAAGTTATGCTACCATTGGATTTTTACTGGACAGAGAATTTATGGATTCGCTGCTTGTTTGATCGCTGGTCTGGTTTGCATGTTGGTGGTAAGAGAAATTTGGTGATGTTTTTTCAGTTGTGTATGTTACTTAAATAGTTCAAAATATTTTGGTCTTCTAGTTCTTGGTTAGATAATGCCCTGATGGACCATACTCTTGACCGTAACAGAGTCATGGTTCTGTCGTTCATGTAGCAGCTTACCTTATTCGTGCATGAATCATAATAGACAATCTGCTTCATGTAAGCATTATTGAGATTTGGTCCTTGCAGGTTTTTTATTAATAATTGACCTTTGTTTACCCCAGTTAGCACTAATCAACAATGCCTTTTCCCCTCTCTCTAGACATAGATTCATTTTAATGGTAGCAAACCATCTAGTAATCAGCGTTACAGACTAGTCTGAATTCAAGCTGGCTTGAGCCTCAAATGGGGAGAAGCTCTCCCAAGCTTTTTTTTTCATTCACAAGTCTTTAACTTAAGAAAGTTCACACCAAATGGTAAAGCTTATAGACTTACAATGACCTGACTGTCAAGGGAAAGATTTCTTTTCACATCCCCATTGAGTACCAGTTGAAAGGAAACTGTTTTGAGGGAACTGCCTTCAAGGGAAACTGTCCTTACATGCTAAAGGCCTAAAGCTACCCCCCCACAAACACACAACAAGACAGACACTCTGCCTCCGGCAATGTGGCATATAAACCAAGTCTTGGAAAATGTTTAAGATAATATCATAATTAAACGATGAATCTACTTTCTATTCACAAGTTTTCTGGATTATAAATTTTTCTGTGCTGCAACAACCTTAAGTCATCAATCTAATTCAACTTTTATTATGTTATTTTGGTTTGCAGTCAATGGTTGTCTTTGTCAAACCCATCAAATTTGCAGTATTATTCACCTTTGGCAACCTGTTAGCAATTGGAAGGTAGATGCTGTCTCCTTCTTGTTGATATACGAGAGTTATAGAAATAGTTTGTCTGGAGTTAATGCAGGCAAGAATACACTTAAAACTCGGAAATGTCCTGAGTAAGTCGGGTATTGTTGTCTATTTAACCATCTGTAGATGATGTTTGTTTAATATAACTGGCAGCACAGCTTTCCTGGTAGGACCTGCACGACAAATCGGAATGATGCTTGACCCTGTCCGTGTGGTTGCAACTGCCATATACCTTGGATGTGTAGTCATAGCACTTGTTTGTGCTCTTCTGGTAAGTTCCTTGATCTTTGAGGTCAGATGCATGCATGTGTATGTCTAGATTACCTGCAAAATGTTTTGAACTTGTCCATTTCCAGTCCGTCTATATATCCTCTCCAATTTATTTATACTAATAATCTGAAATCATAAATAACAATATGCCGATTCGGACGCTTCATTTGGCATACTAACCTAATTGAAGCCCCAAAAAAAAATGTTTTGTAGATCCGCAGCAAGGTTTTAACAATAATTGCTATCATAGGTGAGATATGTGCGCTTATATGGTAAGTTTGCCTTCAATAGACCTGCTTTTACCTGACATGGATTTGTGATACCAAAACCATTTTCTCAAAATGAACTTATTTTCATGATGTATGTTGAATTTCTATTATCTACAGGTACAGTCTGAGTTATATACCTTTTGCTCGAAGAATGGTATCTGAGTTGATGGTCCGTTTATGTGACACTGAGATATGAAAATACGCATCAAGAAATTTTTCAATCCGGCCTCTTGTACACTTCATGGAATGGTTTTCAATTTGCGGAGTTGATCTGGTGGAGCTTTTGGGTTGGCATTTTCTCATGGTTATTAGCAACAACGTCAAATACCAGATGTTCTACCTATGACGATTTTTGTTCTATGCTTCTGTTCATTTTTCCTTCTTGTTACCACGATGTACTAAAAACATTTGAAACTATTTGTTTGACCCGATAGAAGAAAAGCATTAGTTTCTCCGACTGGAATCGCAAATTAAAAAATGTGTTGTGAACTTGTGATCGCTGGAAGTTAAATTGCATCGCTGATAGGAGCACGCTTTGTCGGCCTGCCGATCACAAGAAAATAGAAATTTCATGTGCTATATTTCTCGTATGCTTTTGAGCTGTTCTTTTCTCCCTTGTTTTTTTTTTTAAAAAAATTTTGATTTAATAACGATATCCCCTCTTAAATTTCTCCATCAGCCCAATGGGCTGTTTTTGTGTTCAGATCAAGATTTGATGAGGCTAAACCCGTTTCCCCAGCGGCCCATGCTAATGAAAGCATTTTGTTGGTTCATTTTAAAAAGTAGATACCAAGGCTTTCTTTTCCCTCCCCCCAAAAAAAACACCACACAGGGAAAAAAAAACAGGAAAATTACAATAAGGTTCCATACAAATGAAAATATGAAAAAATGGTTCCAAGGGGTTGTTAATGACGATCCTCAGGTTGTTAATGGAAGATCCTTATGTTGTCATTAACAACCTCTTATGATCATTTTTTCATTTTTTCATTTGCTTGAGACCTTATTATAATTTTCTAAAAAAAAAAACGCCCTACATGGTAACGAAGACAAAGATATTGATTATTGAAAATGAGCATTACTGCTGTCAAGCGCTGAGATTGACGGGCAAGTGATCATTTTAATATCATTAGTGGTCTCATGTTTGAGTTCTGAGTATACAGATACAATAATTATTTAGAGGTAGTAAGATTTTTTTATTATGCACTTATATTCCCTCAAGCCAGACTGGTTAAAGTAGTGTTAGATACCGACAAATTAATCTAAAAAAACAAGGGGTCCTATTGGCCTTGGCCCTTAGTCCACCAACCCCATTATTCAAGTGTGTGTGTCTGCCAATGAGTGTAAGGTGTGCGTGTGCATTTTTGGGGCTGCTAGCTGCCACCTACCACCACAATTTACAAAATTTACAAAACTCAACCATGCGTTTCCTTCTTCACCTCACTTAGCTGTCCTATTATACCCCACCACTCCTTATCACGGCCTTCTTCTCTTTTCTTAATTAAAATTTATACACTAATGACAACATGAGATTACACCAAGGATGGGATCCACAACCTTTTTTATGTTACAAGGTTATTGACAGGAGAGCTTTCATCCTTCCTCTTATTTACTCTATTATATTTTTAATATAAGATATATTTAAAAAATTGATTTTAGTCTTAAATATCAAACATAATTTTTATATTTATCAATCTTTTTCTAATTTATCCCTATTGATGATGCCTTGACAATAATAAAAAAAGAGAGTGAAAGAGAAAATTAAAAAAGATAACTATATATTTTAAAAAATATATGCATATCATGTTAATTAATTTAATTAATTTTTTGTAATTAAATTAAATTAATATGTCTTATATTAATAACCGAAACTAATAATAATTACCCTCCAAAGGGGCCACAAAGCAGGTAGGTCGCTCTTAAGAACTAATTCCGCTGTTATAACTTCTAACTCACTTCTCCTTTATTTTTTCGTCCCTGAATATAATGCAACAGTTTTTGCACAAAAGCTTCCTCCTGCATCTTTCTTTTGTTGTCTTGAGTGGAATTGGTTGTTCCATGGCGTTATTAGCGTCCGAATATAATTATGTTGTTGGTGCAGCCATGACTGCTATTTCTTTGTTTAGTGTTCAAATGCCATCGCTTTTGCTGTTGTACTTTGTATTATTATATATGGAAAATAATCAATCCGAAGAGAAAATGGTTTTGATCCAGGTTCTGGGCCCGGCCTAAACACTAAACCGGGTCAGTATTTTTTTAAAAAATTAATCTTTTTAAATATTTTTTAAAATTTTATATTAATAAATTTAAAATATTTAATTTTTTATTAGTTTGACCACGATTTAACTTCATTCTAATTTTGATCTAACCTACTGATCTTTGACCTAATACTCAATATATTTAATAACCGGTACGAATTTTCAAAACCTCGATTTTAACTAACCAAAAGATACGAGCAAGGCGAAAACACAAAAGGCACTCATGATTGTTCCACGTTGAAAGAAAGCCTGAAAAGTAGAGGAGGCAAGATATTCGATACTCACTTTCACATTTTTGAAGTAACAACAATAAGAATTGGTGGTGGGGAATTTGTGGGTTGGTGAAATAGTTAATATCCCTCGTGATGATTTCGAATCGACTTTAATCCGAATATTTTGAACTTAAAAAAATGAAGATAAAATTATTCAGCATAAAGAGGAAAGTGGCAAGTAGAGGCATGAAGGTCCAACTCACTGGTATAGTTTTCCATAATTTGGCAGTACCCACTCACTGTAGTGTGTAAGAGAATGGTGAATCAACTGACTACATATAACCAATTACCTACCACCATCTACCCCCTAATTCAGCTACAAGCCATCCCTCTCCCTGTTTCAAACCGTACTTCGCTACAATTCATTGGACATCTAACATCTTAGGTTTTCTGTAGATCTGGTGGTAATTCTGTATAAACTTCTTAATATAAGATTCAATTATTTTTTTAAGGTATTAAATAAATTATTTAATCATATTATATATTATTATATTATATATTAATTTATAAGTTAAACAAATTAATTTAAAGAAAAACGATAAGTATAAATATTTTAAGTAATTTATTTAGTTTCTTTAATTTATTTAAAAAAAATAACTGAATTTTATATATAGGACTAAAAATAGTAATAACTACCTGTTGTTACCCTTTAAAAAAAATGATGTATGAATTAGTCACCTGTCAGATAGTATATGTGTATGTATGAGGTTAGATTACTAATTCATCCAGTAAAACAATTAGTTAGGTTAATTATTTTAAAAAATATTTATTGGTTTCTTTTAAATATCCATTATTTTAATCATTTGTGTTTAGAAAATGCTCTTATTAATATGTGTAACGAATAAGAATAATTTAATATAATAATAATAAATATGGATGACAAGAGATTAAAATATTAAGAAGAGGAAACTTCTCGACTAACGTCTGTGTAAAAAGAATATTAATTACTATTATTTTCTGCCATTTTTCTTAATATAATGGAGGGGACAAAAGTTGGTGGTGTTCGAATGATAATGATAGGATATACTATATATATATTATTCTGGTTTTATTTATAAATTTTTTTATTAAAAAATCTGATATTATTTATAAGTTCAATTTTAGTATAATAAATAATATTGTGATAATTTTATCCCTATTTATTTTATCAATGAAGAATAATTTAAAGATAGATAGAGAAAAAAAAGTTAAAAAATATCCATTTATAAATAAGGATATAGTTAAAAATTTATCCTATAATCATTGAGCTACTTCTCTTTTCTTAATATGTAAGATTTAATTAAAAAACTTATAAATAAGATCTGATATATAAATGGTGATTCTCTTGTTGGATTCTGAAAAATCATTATTTTTAAACTATATTCGAAATTCGAAAACTTTTTTTGCTTTTCCCAACAATAGGGGCACGTTGCAGGAATTAAATTAAAATGAAAAGAGGAAATAAATAAAGGCGCCCGCACGAGACAACGCAGGGCCCAAGAAGAAAATGCAGCAAGGACACTCAATTAATTTAAAAATATTTACACACTTCAGGAATATTATTTTATTTAAATTCTGTTTAATAAAAATATAATAATTAAAAAAAAATTTAATTCTAACTAGTTGATGACTTATCTTAAAAATTTTAAATTCTATCTTATTTTTATAAAAAAAATATTAATTTAAAAAATTAAATAAAATAATCAACCAATATTTTTTTAAAAAATAAGATAAAATTTAAATTTTTTAAATAAATCCTCAGCCAATTAAGATTAAAATGATCTGAATTATTATATTTTTATTAAATAAAATTTAGATGAAATGGTAATAAGTAAGTATTTCTTATCTCACTTTTACTCGGCCTCTTTTTCTGCTATGTTTGGATCCACGCATCCTTGCTACACGTTCACATAAATGATAATCTTTTTCTGCCAGGTTTGGATCCACGCATCCTTGCTTCAAGTTCACATAAATGATAAATCGGATTTCCATGCATACCGCTACTCAGCCTCTTTGAGTTAGTGTTAAAAAAAAATATTTTTATAAGTCGAGATAAAATTTTTTTTATATATTTAAGGTCTATTTGAGTTGGCGTTTAAAAAACACATTTATATAAATTAGGATAAAATTTTTTTCATATATTTATTTCGTATGTAGTAAATTACGTCAGAAAAATAATTTTCACTGCTAATCCAAACAAACACTTATTTCATACATCGTAAATCACGTTAAAAAAACAGTTTATACCGTTGATTCAAACAGACAGTATGTGCTAATACTGTTTTCTTATAACCATTTTTTATCAACGAAAATGCATAAAATGGTGTTGCAGGGGAGAGGGAAGCTCGACAACAGGAGAACAAATAGATTAGTGAAGGGTGGAAAATGCCACATTTTAATTTAAATTAAATCTTAAAACTAAAATTCATGCGTCCTTCCACTTTATGAGTACCTATATATTAATCCTCAATTCCATTTTTATTTCACGTGTGACTTTCCGCATCAACTTAAGTTCACTCGCGCCCATATATCTTCACAATTTACATCTCAAATGTGTCACTAACAACAATCGCAATTGGAGTAACTGGACAAAACTAGGCTTATTCACGTGGTTTCAATATATGTGCAACTACAGGTTTCCAGTATCGTATGACAGTTTTCAACAACAAACAGTACAGGAGTAACAAAAATGAAAGGACAACGGAACATGGAGCGTCACATTCATTAAAGCCTACTTTTTTTTGACAGCAACATTAAAATCTACCTAGAGCACATAGAGTAAGTATTTTCCTAATTCCCTTATATTTCTGATTTCTAGGGATGCATTACAGGTAAGTTAGACGTAGGAAGCGGCGTCTCTTGGGCATGTCACATGTGACCCTTAGAAGGAGCCAAAGAGTAAGAGTGAAGGCTCAAGTCAAGGGAGCTCCTCAACCAACCTAACGGCCAGTTGCTTTTTCATTAAATAACTCTATTTGGGAACTTTGATTTGACCCCCCGTCTTTATTTTACACTAATTATATATTAAGGTCATGAGCTAACCCTAACACTTTTGCATCGCCCTCACCCCAAATCCCCACACATGATGCCAAGATCAATTTTTTGGACTTTCAAATTCACAATTTGCCAAATCAACCAACGACGTCGTGTCGTGGAAGCCGCAGCCTCCACCCCTATCAAAACCTCATGCCACCTCGATCGCACATCAATTCAAAGTCTCTAATGTGAGAAAGCAACTTTTTTTCTTAAAAAAAACAAAAAAACAACAACAACATGTTCAACCGCTTCGGGAAGCCGCATTTGATCCTTCAAGTTAATGCTTTTTCGCTTATTATAAATTGTAATAAACTACCGATATAATCTATGACCGACGTTAACAAATCAAGACTGCTTTGTTTTTCCTCATATTTCTTGCCCTCGGTTTTTACTCTAACAATGGACTTTCAGCTTATCTGTATTTATATATGTGGTTTAATTCAGCTTTTTGTTGCATGTGGTTGTTCTTTATTTTATTTGCAATTGACTTCATCACATGCATGCATCAGTAGATATGAAATGAAAGGGACCATCAATAATGGCGGCCAATCAGCCGGGGCGGCTCAGGTGGGGCATCATCATATGTCTCAGTTTGTGTAAATTTCAAAGGCCAACAAATAGCACAGGCTTCTTCAAGTCAATCTAGGTATAAACGCCAAAAACATATAAACCAATTATTTGAGTGAGATCGGTAGCAAAGCTTGCTCTCTCTCTCTCTCTCTCTCTCTCTCTCTAATTAATCAAAATATATACTTGCCCCCACTAGGGTATTCTATTTTCCCCTTATTAAGCCAGCGAGTTGCCTTTTCACCTCTCAAGTCTCAACATCCGTGGACCGTAAGGCACTCCAACTTATCCGCTTTTTCACACATTTTATTGCAAAACTACGAATATCCCCCCCCCCCTACCAAGGTATGATAAATTTTAGCGTTTTCAAGACGATGTAAAAAATAATTATTCTTTTTTGTTTACCGTGTTATTTGCATATATAGTTTTTCTGAGGTAAACGGGTTAGTTGAACCAAAAGTTTCCAAGCACTAGGATAGCTAAGCATCCAAATTAAGAAAGTGCCTATAAATAGTCACAGTACTCATAAATGAGATTCAGATCAAACTCACAATTACATTTGAACCACCTTTTTTGATTGAGTTGTATTTATAAAATATCTCTTGCAAGATAGTTAAATATGAAAAAAGACAGTGGGGTCCCAGAATTGATTTTTTTTAAAAAAAAAAGAAAAAAACAACGCGACATAAATAAATATACCAAAATGATGAAAAGATGTGGAAATTAGTTTAGATTTGTCTGGAAGCAGATACGCCAAGGCCGACTCGTGATTGATGAGAATCTAGTGATGTCTGGATATTGGAAAATAAACCAAGATTGCTTTATCGTTAAATGATGGCACTTTAATATTAATATTAGATATCCCGATGCAAAGCCTCCACATCAGCAACATGTTACCACCTATGAAAATTAGGAGGCTTCAGAACGATCTAGAAAATTTTAGAGTATTCAAAACAATACCGAAGTACTTTAAAAAATACTGGAGCATATTAGATATCTCTATAATAGTATGGAAAACACTAGATAATTCTAAAACATTATAGGGATATCTCTCTCTTGTATATTCTAGAAGTTTCCTTGTAAATATCTAGATATTATTTGTAGATATTCTTATAGAACATTCTATAGAGTAAATGTAAACCGTTGGATCAAATTGATCTCCACTGTCCATTAAAGAGGTGAGAAAGTTCTAGAACAAGGGGGAGGCATATAAATACCCCTCACCCCTCATTTGTAATAATGAAGCAAAATAGCTAAGTTCTTAAGTTCTCAAATTCAAGAGTTCTCTCACTTGTGTTCTTGTGTTCCATCTTCTTATTTGCTTACAACTTTGAGGGTTCGGCTGACTTAGCATAAGATCAAGAGGTTGATCACGCTAAGGCCGGCACAGTACAAGGAAAGGGAGTTCCGAGTCTGTGATAACGTGGTATCAGAGCCTAGGTTCGAGGGAGCCGTTGGTTCGAGGACACATTCGTAGGCAAGGATGTCGGATGTAACTTCAGGCATCACCAGTGAGGCTGCTATGCATGTCAAGGAGAGAAGAAGGGAATTTCAACCTCTATACCGAGGTAGCAAAAAGGCAAGAAGCACTAGTAAGTTACGTTCCGATGACTTTGCTATCCTGTCAATTAAAATTGATGCCTTGGAGAAAGCTGTGGAAGAGATAGGCGGTAAGGTTGAGAAGATTGAGGGTGACAAGATAACTCCAGAGAGTCACGCTCTCAATGAACTGGGAGAGTTGAAAATGAGTGTAGACACTCTGCAAAACTTTGAGGATCTACCCGAGGAAGGCATGAGATCCTTGGAGATCAGGGTGATGGATGCCATCACAACTATGCAGAACCAACTCATACTCTCAAGACTTCCTTGGAGTGTTAGGAAAGGAATTCGCTAGTGGCTGGAACTAGCGGACCAAGGGAAATAAGGGTGGATATTCTCAAACCAAAAGAGTTCAGGGGCGTACGAGATGCCAAGGAAGTATAGAACTTCTTGTGGCAAATAGAACGCTACACAGAGGCCTTGGGGCTGAGTGATGATGGTACTAAGGTACGTATTGCTGCTTACTTCCTTACCGATAATGCTATGCTTTGGTGGCGAAGAAAGCACGCAGATATGGAAATAGGGCTTTGCACTATAAGAACCTAGGAGGAATTCAAGAAGGAAATGAAGAGGTAGTTCTATCCGGAGAACGTGGTCTATGAAGCTCGTAAGAAGTTGAGGGAGCTAAGACATAAGACCACCATATTCGACTATGTCCAGGATTTCACCTCTTTGACACTTCAAATTCCCAGCCTGAGCGGTGAAGAGTTTCTCTTCAACTTTATCGACGGTCTTCAAAACTGGGCTAAGCATGAGTTGCAACGTCGAGGGGTGAAAGACATTGATGAAGTCATTGTCGTGGCTGAGAGTTTGAACGAATACGAGAGGGAGAAAGGTGAAACCTCCAAGCCCAAGTCTTCAGAACCTAATCATGAAAAAGGTGGGGGAGACAAAGGTAAGGCGGTAGATAAAGGAGGTGATAACAGGTTCTTTCAAAGAAACCAGCATGAGAGACCGAGGAGGAACTTTAATGACCAACTCAAGTGCTTTGTGTGCAAAGGTCCTCACCGAATGAAGGATTGTCTTAAGTTGGGTTCTCTATCTGCTATGGTGGAGAAAACCGTAGAGGAAGCCTATGTACAAATGGGGTCTCTCAGGCTTCTTAATGCTATGAAGGGGAAGCCCTTACATAAGAACATTGAGTGTGAAGGTTTAATATATGTTGATGGGAAGATAAAAGGGAAACCCGTCACTATAATGTGTGACACGTGAGCTACACATAACTTAATCATTCCTAAGGAGGCCAAAAGGCTAGGTCTCAAGATGACACCAGAAGGAGGAAATTTGAAGGCAGTCAACTCACCTCCTAAACAGCTTTGTGGCACTGCACAAGGGGTTGAGCTATGCCTTGGTGACTGGAATGGTAAAGTGGATTTCTCTGTAGCTCCAATGGATGATTACAAGGTGGTATTGGGATTTAAGTTCTTCGGACAGGTAAATGCTTATCCCATACCATACTACAACTTACTTTGCATCCTTGAGAAAGATGCTCCCTGCATGATACCTGCCAAGGGGAAAGACAGCAGTTAACACTTATCAACCCTACAATTGAAGGAGGGGCTTAGGAGAGGGGAAGTCACCTACCTTGCTGCTTTAAAGGAGGTGGATCCTAATGAAGGGGATAGTCAGAATCTTCCCCCTACGATGCAAAATGTCCTGAAGGAGAATGGAGGAAACATGGAATTTGAGCCCTCCAAGAAGTTGCCGCCTAGGAGAGAGGTGGACCATGAGATTGAGTTAGAGCCAAGAGCCTACCACATGGAAAAATCGTGGCAAGGACAAGCTGGGGTAACTAGAACTTTCCTTGTCAAGGCGGCCAAGAGAAATAAGAAGTTTGCTGAAAGGGAGAAGCGACCCTTTGAATACCAGGTCGGAGATATGGTTATTGTAAAGCTTCTTTCTCAACAATCTAAAGCCTTCAGGAAGGTGTACAAGGGTCTCATTCAGAAATATGAAGGCCCTTATAAGGTGATGAAGAGGGTAGGTAATGTTTTATACATGATGGAATTTCCTGCCAATTTAAAGATTCATTCTATCTTTCACGTTAGTATGCCGAAGCCATATCACGAGGACTAGGATGAACCTACTCGAGGGACATCGTCACAGGCACGTCATGTGATGACGAAGTCTTATGATCGTTAAATTAAGGAGATACTTAACCACAGGGTTGTACGAAGAAGAGGGGTACCTCTAAGTACCAAATACTTGATCAAGTAGAAATGACTGCCAGAGAGTAAAGCAACGTGGGAAGCTCAAGAAAATCTTTTCGCAGTTTGAAAACCAACTCCACCACTATAAAAATGCATTAGTGACAAGGGCATCACTAAAATAGGTGGGGGAGAATGTTACAACCCACGAAAATTAGGAGGCTCCGGAACGATCTAGAGAATTTTAGAGCATTCAAGACAATACCAGAGTACTTTAGAAAAGAATGAAGCATATTGGATATCTCTAGAATAGTATGGAGAACACTAGATAATTCTAGAACATCATAGGGATGTCTCTCTCTTGTATATTCTAGAAGTTTCCTTGTAAATATCTAGATATTATTTGTAGATATTCTTATAGAACATTATAGAGAGTGAATGTAAACCGTTAGATCAAATTGATCTCCACCATCCATTAAGAAGGTGAGAAAGTTATAGAATAAGGGGGAGGCATGTAAATACCCCTCACCCCCTCATTTGTAATAATGAAGCAAAATAGCTAAGTTCTTAAGTTCTCTCATTCAATAGTTCTCTCACTTGTGTTCTTGTGTTTCATCTTCTTCTTTGCCTCTAACTTTAAGGGTTCGGTTGACTTAGCATAAGATCAAGAGGTCGATCACGCTAAGACCGGCACGGTACAAGGAAAGGGAGTTCCGAGTCCGTGACAAGCAGCTCTCCAACTGTGTTTGGCGTGCTTTCTCCTAAGCTAAAAAGGTCAAAAATCAACAAACCTTCAATAAAATAGGGGAAAATCAACAAGGTAATCCAGCTAATGCAGTGTTACTTAATCATTATTCTATATTATCTAGAATATAAGACATAGTTAATTTTGTTAGGAGAGATTAAGAAAACTAAATAAATTATTTAATTATATCATATGTTATATTTTATTAAACTATATATTAGTTTATTAATCAGACTAATTAATTTAGAGAAAAATGAAAATGCAAATACTCTAAAATAATTTTTTTAATTTTTTTAATCTCTTAAAAAAATCAATCATATTTTATATTTAGGATTGAAGTGAGTACACTATTTAAACTTTAAATTAAAATAATGAAGCAGCTGTATGTTACATCAGTGACTTACTCCAGTTTTTTTTCCACCTGTACAAAATAGATTTGAAAAACAATCTTCAAATTATCCAATCACATCTCCTTTATTTTAAAAGAAATTACCTTCAAATTAAATATATTGCATGAAAATCAAGAATACATATGTTTATACGTTATTAAAAATAAAAATTCGTTATCAACAAGTTGTTGGTCGAGGTGAAAATGATCTCACCCTTAAAAAGAATAATACAAATTCGAATCACAAAAAACACACTTGTTAAAAGAAGAGAAAACCTTAGAATGGGAAACCTTTCATATTATCAAAAAAATATAATAAGAATAATTAGTTTGAGTTTTTATTTCCCAACCTCTGTGTATAAAACAAATTTAGTTGGGAGAGATTTATTTGTTACTATCCCGTACGTTAAGGAAGATTAATTAATTTCTCATGGAGGTACTCTGGGCTTAAGAAAAAAAAAGAATAAACATAGAAAATAATATTAACATTTTTTTATATATATGGAAGGCTTTATAATATATACCGTATTCCTGAAGAATCTACACGGAGTTCGTTCATGTTGGTGAATTAACATATGTGTGATACTCTTTGTAAGTTGAGAGGATTTAGTCAATCCTTTTTTTATAAATATAATTGCGGGATCAGATCGATTGCGCCTTACATGGTGATGCAAATTGACAAACCGCAGATGAGATGGACGGACGGATCTTAGGGCCTGTTTGAATCTTATTGGGAAGGGAAAAAAGCTCATTTAGAAGGTAAAAGCCCATTTGACATTTACGGACATGTTTATGAACACATTAGTTTTCACTGGGCTTTTAGAAAAAAAACTACTTTTTTTAGAAACTCATTGAAGTAGCTTCTGGCTTTTTTTCACTGGGTTTAAAAAAAAAGCAATTTTTCCCACTATCAATCCAAACACAAATCACATTAATAAAATGAATTTTTTTTCTATTTGGCTTCTATAAAAGCCACATTAAAAAAAGTCATTTTTCTACTGTGTTCCCAAATAGGCACTTACAACCTTGGGTTGCCATTTTAAATTTTTTTTTTTTTGGGTGGCTGAAGCACCTTAGACCTAGAGTATTACTTTTCTTATCTTAATATATGATATAATGAGATATTTAATCTTAATATTAAATGTAAGATCTATTTGATTTATTTATCAATTTTTTTAAATTGGTCCTATTAATATTCCTTCAATAATAATTAAGTAAAAGAGTGATGAGGAACTAATGAAGATGGATTGAGATGTTTTAAAAAAAATATCATATTAACTAACTTACTTAATTTAATCAAATTAATTGATTAGGCCTTCCAGTAAAAATCAAAAGAGTACTTTTTTGTATGTTGGAAAAAAAAAAGAGTACTGCTACTGAAATTATATCACTTTTTATTCTCCAGGAGTATAAAAGTTTTACAGAAAGTTAATAATTCAATATATTGATAAATAATATTGTCATGTCTTTAATATAAGATCTCATTTGTAGTATAATTTATACTACAAATAAGATCTCATATTAAGAACTATAGGCAGTATAGTACACATTCTGATCCTATTTATAAGCAACTTTTTTCTTGATTGTGCAAAACGAACTGGTAGTTAAAAGTAATAAGTGTGTCAAAAATGCCATATTTTTTTTTCCATATATGCTCCTATTTATGAAAACATAAAGAGAATATATAAAAAATATGAGAGGTAGTAAAATACATTTTCCAAATGTTTTGTTGACTTCATTCACCTAGTGATTTCTTTATTTATCTTCTGAATATAACTCTTAGTGTGTGTAATAATTAATTATAAATAATATGTATTTAATAAGGATAAAATAGGAAAAATGAGCTTACATTTTCAGACATAAAGTGAAAGTTGCTTATAAAAATAACAAACCCTATAAGAGAAAAATTTACTTATAAATAGGATTAGAAGGAGTACTACTTTATACTTCTCCGATCTTGATATAAAAAATAATTTGTAGTATAAATTATATCTTATATTTAAAATCAGAGTAAAAATTTTATATTTATAATATGTTGAAATTTCTGGAGACATGCTATCTAAAGAGAAAAAAGTTATTGGCGCGATGAGGACTTTTCCTCTGCTTTAGAGACCGTTTGGGACAGCGTTTTTGGATCGGGCTTATATAATAAGCCCAATTTACATAAATCGAAACAAATTTTATCCACATACTTATCTCGTAGACCGTAAAAATTATCTCATAGACCGTAAAAGTTACTTCGTATTCTGTGAATCACAATTTATAAACACTTATGGAGCTTCCATAAGCTAATCCAAACAGCCTCTTAATGTTAGAGTGATATTGCTTAAGGAGTTAAGCAAAAGGAAGGCCCAATATATATCTCACACGTGTACACTACGGTCTTCACTCCTGGATTCGCCTATTCCACCCCCACATATTCTGAATATCAAATTACACCTTTCCAGCTGGCAAGTACAGTACTATGGGAATGAGGCGTGCATTTTGCAAGGCCACAACAAGCACAAAGTGCCACCCATGGTATTAAAAATCAAACCGGATTGGACTAGCCAGATCAAACCGAAAATCAATGACCCAATCATTTGTCCGATTTGAGTGACGGTTAAAGTCGGTAGATTTGTTACCCAACCAACCTAACACAAACCGGTGTAACACGGGATAATTTGGGTAACTCGCTGATCAAGGTGGGTTACCCAGGTCGATCACCTCTTTTTTCAACTGTTGTGAGCTTGAAACGTCAGAAACTCTAGGAAGAAGGAGAAAGTTCCAAGAAGATGAGGAAGAGAGGAGAAGGGAAATAGTAGAGAAGAAGATGTCATAAAAAACTTACGGTAAAGTCAGAAGAAAGAGAAAAAGCCGATTCAAGATAAAGTATACTTCATTGTTGTTATTCAAAACTTTACACTGAGAGAGAGTGAGAGGGATCGGAAACACAAAAACTGGGTTTCAAGGCTTCAAGCAACTAGTAGATTGAGATTCAAATTGCAAAGGAAAATAAATGACTGACTTCTTCTCTAACGGGGACATGGTGACAAGGACGTGGCGCCTGCTTGAAGGGTTGGATTTCTACCTTTTACGTTTTTCGAAGCTATTATTCATAGTTATGTAATCTCCTTGATGATCCTTTCAGGCATAAATTGCACAATAAACCCAAACTATCATTATCATAAATATTATAATAAGAAAGAGGGAAGCGGTCTGTTATTAATTAGAGCAGTATTATATAATAATATATACTATATATTATAAAATATTTTTAAATATGACTTTTATTAAAAAAACATATGATCAAAACATTAATATTTTTATGCATTTAAATTATATTATATTATTTTAATTATCATCGGTCGGACCCTGATCTAACCTACTGACTTTTGAACCACTATCTTATCCGATTCATTCACCTGTTCGGTTTTTAATACCTTGGTGTCCATACATTTATTTAAACCATAATAAGTCGATTAATTAATGAAGTAGGCAAAGCTCGTCTCGAATTTACGGGACAAGGAAAATGACACGAGGGAATATGGAACTGAAGATGTTTGGTTGGGCTTATGCTTATGTATAAGTCCGATTCACGTAAATCGAGATAAAAATCATTCACATATTTACCTCGTAGACCGTAAAAGCTACTTTGTATATCGTAAATCACGATTGAAAAAAACATAATTAAAAGTTTCAACCGCTATTTCAAACATCCTTGATATATGCGTCGGTGAAATATAAGCTATTTCTTGAAACAAGTCATACATACACACACCTCCATGTGAAATTTTAAACGTAATTAATACTATATTTTTATCTGAAATATGTCAAGATCCCTGTCCCTCCTCCCCATCACCATCTCCTTCATTCCACAATTTATGGGAAGTGGGGGTGATATGAATGAGCCATGAGAGATGTCGGATTCTTCCTGCATATATGCGGTGGCCAGGAGGCAACAACACAAATATCAAACATGCCCCGGGATCCAACGACGTTATTAACATCTTTAGGCTCAATCAGAAACAAGGTGCCGGCTTTTTCTTGATGTCTTTTTGTGTACGTGGATGCCTCTCTTCCCTCCAAATCATCATTACTATAATCAACGTAAACATAACCAAGAAGAAGAAAAATTCAAAAGTATGTTTGGAATAGTTTAAAAATGGTTTATAAGTATTTTATACTTAAATCGAAACCAAACTCATTTCACATACTTACTTTATATATCATAAATTATGATTAAAAAATTATTTTTAAAAATTTCAATCGCTATTTTAAATAAACACTTAATGAGTAAACGAATCATCATTCTATAGCTTCACTAACAATACTCCTCTTATCCCTAATAATTGGACATTTTCAAATAATTCGCATAAACTTGGTAATTAATTATTAATAACTCTTAGACTAACTTATATTAAGAATTAAAAAAAGGCCTCTACAGTATAATAGCTGTAAAAATCTGAGAAGAGTTCGTTACTTTCTCCGCGTGGATGTAGAAAGAATTGGCAGTTAGGGGTGCAGCCATATAGAGGGGGCACGGGTCACAGGGGCGGGTGGTGGTGTCGGAATACAATTGGACCATGTCCTCTCAAGTCCGTCAAATCTATCATGTCCGACTCGACCTCCCCATGACATCATCAAGGGTATGCCGTTGATCCGTCAAAGGTGTCCTGTCTCCGACACGTGTCATATTTTAGTTTGCTGATTCCTCCCTTTCTCTCTTTTTCCCCGCCACGCTACCGGGACAGTCTCCCCTCCCTTCCCTGCGTTGACCTCCCATCCCTCTCTATGTTTTTTTTTTTTTAAATTTCATTATCCATCACTTGGTGGATAAACTTTTTTCTTTTTAATTTAACACCCTGAATTATTTCTTTCAGCCTGTATGGTTAAAGTGAGGGAAGGGTAGTAAAGGGGGTCACATTATTTAGTTTGATTGGAGAGAGGTGAGTAAAGATAATAATTAATTTACTATTTTATTTTTATATGATAGCTTATATTTTTTATGTTTATATAAATAATTTAAATTAAATTTTTTGAAATGAAATTTATTTAAATTAGTTTACACCTCAATATAAATAAAATAAATTATCAAAATTTAATTTTTTTATCAAATAGACACAAATTTATTTTAATTCACGCCGTTGAAATTACTAAAATAATTATTGGTAAAAAGAATGAGATTATAATTTGGTGTAAAAGAAGCATCACAAAAGCTGTGAGAGACGAGGTCAGAATTTTGTGAGAGTGTGTTTTTATTTTTTACTTAAAGAAATAAATGAAAATATGAAAAAGTCATAGGGGGTAAAATAGTCAAATATTTTACTTCTCTTTAAATCACCCTCATTTAGAGGGAACAAAAATGAGGAGAGGGGAGGGATTTGGAGCCCCTCATTTGACTCCCCTCCCCTCCAATTTTTCATATCAAATAAGGAGAGGGGCTCATTTTTCATCACATCCCCTCCCCTCCAACCAAACAGACCCTTAGGTGTATTTATCATTCTAAATTATCTAAATTATGAATATAAAATTATAAAAAAATATTTTAAGGTGATGAATGTATTTTAAAAAAATATCTTAGGACAGAAAATACATTTAAAAAAATACTTTAAAGTGTTAGATACTTAGATGTACCTTGAGCCTTTTATTGATTTTCAAAATCTCATTTTTCCTTCTCGACCTGTATTTTTTGATGATTTTTCTTATAATTCATGATTAAAATTAATTATCAATAATTTTCGCATGCCAATAAATTTATCATAAAATTTAGTTGAATTTTACTTTTTTACTAGCTAAGCTCTTTTTTTTTTATAAAATCAATTATACTGAATTTTAACATCCAATTAATTTTGTACCTTCTTACTTTTCATATTGATTAACTCCGTTTGTATTTTATAACTGGTCTCAAATTTAAATATAGAAGAAGAGTTATGTTAAGTCATTGACAATCAATGTATATAAAACTCTTAAATTTTTTTATAAATATGGATCAATAAATAAATTATTGTTGTTCACTCTTCTTATTAAATATATAAGAATGTATGAGAAAAATTCAATACAGAGGTATCAATTGACTTATAAATATAATTATTACAACTCCTAACAAATCCTTGATATATGAGAATTAATGAGATCGGAGTAAAACTTAAAACAGAGGTATTGTAAATATATGCCATTGCAAACTTCCCGATTTTTCTTTCCAAAAGAAGACAAAAAACATCCTGACAAATTTTCTTCTTTTTGAAAATAACCTAACCTTGAATATTAGTTAGTTTTTTTTTTAAACATTCTTTAAAAAAAATGGTTCCGATTGTTTAATCAAAGTCATAATCCTGACTTACCGCTTACATCAAAAGCCTGACTTGGACGGGGAGAGGAGAAATGACAACGCAAACGACACAAAATGTCAAGATAACGGAGCCATCAATCTATACCATTGAAACATGTCATTTGAAATTTGAGCTATGACAAAAATTGCCAAGCCATTTGATCGCGGTTGCTGCTGAATCAATATCCTCTCGCACCATGTTCATAACAAGCTTACCTACCGTGATCAATTAGTTTATCCTCTTCTTAGGCCCAGAAAAATACAATTAATTTGTACTTCTCATTGTAACTATTAGCCAACTGCTCAAAGCTGTTTACTGCTATTTTCATGCGTTCAATGGGACCCCGTACGACACATGAAATTTTTTTAGATAATTTCTAGAATTTAAATAAGGAAAAAAAAAGGTGACTACACAGTCTTAAGAGTTTCAGGGTCATACTGAGAAGGGAAAAAATTATAATAATTGCTACTTTAACTTTCTTTTCGATACAGAGTTACCTTAATTTCTTAGTCTTCTCTAACTAATTGATACTCTTAGTATAATTCATCATTAAAAATACTAATTAATGGGTATTACAAGATTTCAATAATAAAATTTGATTAATTCACAATTGACAATAAAAACAATTTATTTTTCCGGACGGGGGACAAGGAGATAAAGAAAATACTCTTCTTTTTTGAAAAATTAGAATAATGGACCTAGATAAAATAATATTTATTATAAAAAATTATAAAACTGTAATTACTTAGAAAGAACAAACATCATAATATAAATTTAAAATTACTAAATTGCCCATGAACAAACCTTCTATATTATCTCTTGTGTTTGTAATTAAAAAAACACGTACAATTACAACTAAAACTGCCCACATCATGGCATGAACGCATCTTCTTTTTTTTTTTTTTCAATATATTATTTAATTAACAAAGGTAAAGCTCATTTTTTTTAATTTTAATTTTTCACCAATTTATATCATCAAGTTGTCTAATTTATATTATCAACATTGATATCAATTAAACTCTTTTTATAAAAATAAAAACTAAACTCATTTCATATTTTTTAGGATATAATAGATTACTTAGATTTTTAATTTTATTAATTTTAAATGAATTTTTTCCCACATAAATTTATTTAAAAAAAATAAATTATATAAAATTTCTTGGTGTAACATATATGATAAATTATAAAAGACCTTGAGTTTAATTTAAATTATATAATTTTATTTTGATTAAATTTTTTATTTTTTTTAAAAATAGAATTTTTAAAAAATTGAAGAATGAGTAATTTTTTTTCAATAGATGTCTATGGAAGTCATGAAAATTGAAAAGAGAAAATAGAAAATTTTTTTGTTTAATTTTGTGAAACTTATAATTTTGTATTAGTTCTAAAAATTAAATATGGGAGAGAATGAATAAAGGAATGTAGAAGATCTAATTAGGGACTTTTTAATATTTTTAATTTTATATTTTTATATTTAATCTTTCTAAATAATTATAATTTTTATGATTCTTCTCCATAAATATTGTTTTTCAGGACCTTCATTCTAATTCCCCATTCCAACTAAGAGAAGAGTACTTACTAACACCTTCAAGTGATCCGTTAAATTTTGATAGGTTGAGATAACAGTATGATACTGGCGAAAAAATAAAACAAAGAATAGATAAGTGATGAAAACGTATGGTAGTCTGAAATTTGATTATACAGGATAAAAAAATGAGTAAAAAGTTTTATTAAAAATAAGTGGGCTCCAGGCTAAAATAGTTGTTAGCTCCAGGCTCTAAGTGGGCTCCACATCTCTCGTTTTCAAATTTGAAGTCCTTGCGGGGTGTGCCTTTGAATTTTGATAACAAGGAGTCCTTATAACTTTGTTTGCAAAAAAGCGCCTTATTTATTACCTATCCACTTATTACATCCTTCCTTTCCTGCTTTTCCACTGCCTCCATTTTTTGACCACAATCATCATAAAGTACAGTACCGCTTTTAGCATTACCCTTTCCCCTTGCAATTGCTTGTTGAGATCAAATTAACAACAACAAATTTTTTTCTCAAGAGAGAGAGAGATTGAGCGATATGCATAACTTTAAACTATTGGGAGTCAGCAAAACTTCACAGCCCCAGTTTAGGCATTACCATTTACCAGAGACAAATGCTGACTTCTCCCTTCACTCTCACATTTGGCCGCGTATTAATATTTTTAATAGTGAAATATATTTTTCGTCACTCATAACGTCACCGAACCTTGTCCATGTCTCATTCTCACCTACCCAACTTGCTTCGCAAAATATGCTTATATAACTAGTGAAAATGCGATCTGATTCTAATTTTAACGTGTCACCTTCGTCACTCTATTCTGGAATTCCAAACTACTACAGTTGCTGCTCAGTTTTAGCTGGTGGATGAATAATTTTTATTTATTCATCTTTGCATCGTCACATAAAACAATATATTCGTTCTTACGTGATTCTTCATCTTCAGTTACGTGTTCATTGTATCTTATCGTTAAACTGCACGCATTACATGTCATCATTTAGATTAGTTCTTATTACCTGTGGGCGCGCTGGCCTTTTTTTTTTTTTTAAAAAAAAAATATTTTGATATTAACATTCAGTGGCGTAGCGAAGCCGTTTCTGTGGTTCACAATTAACTTGAATTAGTTTGAAAGCCAGAATTGATATCGTGACAAACAAGAAAATCATTAATTTACCTGTCGCATTGGAATCAGATGGCAAGCGCACATATAAAAAAAAAAAAAAAATTAAAGCGGGCTTTTTCTCATAAATCGTTTAAAATATTCCCTCGAGTGTTTTTTTTTCATTTTTATTTTTATTAAATATTTAAATTTTTACTCATTATCTTTTATATATTCTTGTTATAAATAAGAATATAATTTAAAAAAAAGTACATATTTCTCATATTTATTATTTATAAGGTTAAGGTGCAGATTTAATAAATAACTATTTTCCAAAGTGCACCCAACAAAACTAACTATTTTAGGGTGAAAAAATAGACATTATGAATTTTTAGGGTGTAAAAGTAGACATTATGATTTTTTTTGAGCACAAATAGCAATTTTGTTATCTATTTTGGGATGTAAAAGTTATTATTTTTGCTCCATAAAAATTCATAATGTCTACTTTTGCACCCTAAAAATTCGTAATGTCTATTTTTATATCTTAAAATAATTAATTATATTTAGTACACTTTAAAAAATAATTCATTACTATTTTTATACCTTAACCCTTATTTTTATACTCCAACTAATATTTTAAAATATATGATTTAAGTAGTAGTTATTTTTTTATAGGAAGACCGAGAACAGCTAACTAACAGGGCAGATGCGCCCAGAGTTACAGACTGTGTAAAGCATAGGGTTGTCCGACCGAGGGCGAGGGGTGGGGGGTGGGAGGGGCGGCTTCAGTCAGTCACACCCCTTAGTGGGGTCCACCGGGAGCGTTGGTCGCGTGCCGCATAGAGGTGGCTCACACGTGGCACCGCTTTCCCTCGAGTATTTTGGTAAGTCGGTGGCTTGGTAATTCCACTGGCAATTTTGGTGGCCCCCATCCTGCGACCCTCCCTTCTCCGTCCTCCCTCTATAAATCTATACTATGCCTCTGCTCTGCTTGGAACCTACAACACCAAACACTTTAGGGGCGGCGCTGCTTCCCTCCCTCCCTCCCTCCTGCGTTAGCTGTCCGCGGCCTGCGCCAGTCATCTCGTGCCTTTTCCGTTCAACCTCTCTGTCCTGGCTTTCTCTCGCCGTCCTTGTGAATAAGCATTCTTGTTTGGGCGTGAAGCACGGACTGTATCCGGATCCTTATTGCTTCTCAATCAATAAACCTAGATCTGTTGTTTTTCAACTGAACAAAACCATATATAATCCCACCGCCACGATTATAAATCCATTTCGGCGTTCAAACTCCCAACCTTTCTCAGATTCACCTTGTCCCGCGACTTGCCTGTTCAATACCCTTTTAAATACTGATATTTGCTTGGTTTGGACAGGGAGCTTTTAAGTTCTTTTCCCGTATATAAAATCATCACCTAATAATCAATAGAAGGAATTTCTTGGATTTTATCCAACGATGTCCAGCTCCCTTTCCTTTATACAACTCCCGACTCGCTCCTCTTGTGCCCTTCCCGCCATCAACAATCCTCAACTCACTGTACGCCCTTCAAATAACCTCGGTGGCAGAGTCACTCGATACTCAGCTGCGAGGAAATCATCATGCTTGGTCGAGAAGAACTTTCTCGGAAGCCGATTGCGTCCGTGCAGAGCGCCGGGATTGGAAAAACTACACGTTTGGAAGTCCGACGGTCCTGGGCGGTCGCCCAAGCTGAGGGTGGTTGTTCGATCGGCATTGTCGGCGGTGCCGGATAAGCCGCTGGGCCTCTATGATCCGGCTTTGGATAAGGACTCTTGTGGGGTTGGATTCGTGGCGGAACTATCGGGCGAGCCCAATCGCAAAACGGTAAAGTGTGGCGATTTGTTGTGAGTGAGGATTAATATTATTAATGGAGATTAATGGGTTATATGATACGATCTGTTTTCAGGTGATTGATGCTCTGGAGATGTTGGTGCGCATGTCACATCGAGGTGCCTGTGGTTGTGAAGCCAACACTGGAGACGGAGCGGGCATTCTTGTGGCTCTTCCTCATGATTTTTACAGCAAGGCATGTCTTTTAACTTCTTTCTTGCCTCTCCCATGTCTCAGATTCTTTTTATTACGAATAGGGAACGCCTGTAACACCCTCCCCTTGTGACCCCTTTCCCAGTTTTTTTTTTGTTTTTGCTGTTTTTTTTTCCAGTTGGTCGTTTTTTTTAAAAAGTAAGTTGGTCGTATTTTCGAATGCTATTTACGTTTTTTGAACTTCTTATTTTTCGTTTTATTTAGTTACTGCCATTTTTGGGATTATTATTACTTTTTATTAATTTATTATTATTACTGCTATTATTATTATTATTAGGTGAATTATTGTTGTCGTTTTTGTTTTGCTAAAATATCGATACAATTCTTAGTTCGATCGCTAAAAGCCTGGGTCTATAATTTTTTTAAGTTGAAAATATATAAAAAATGAAAGATTGGGAACAGATATTGAAACCTTGTAACGATCGAAGCCTTTTTTTTTCTTTAAGAAAATAGAAGCGTTTTTAAAATTTTATCCCGACAATTTGTGTCTACTCCTTGTCAATTTTGCTCTCGTATTTTTAGGGACGGCTGGGACGCTTTATGCTAATTAGTAATTATTGCTATCCTTCTTGTTTTTATTTTACTAGAAGAAAGGGTAGTAACTTTTTTCTCCTTACGTTGTTCCCGTTTCTTCTCGGTACTCTTTATTTTCGTTCAGAAGTTTTTTCTTTTTTCTTTTTTAAATATCTTGAGACTGCCAAAAAGGTGTCACAGCTTGTTTAAGCATAAACCTGATTTATTTGAATTGAGATAAAACTCCACACACATATTTATTTCATAAAAACTACCTCATATTCCATAAATCATGATTAAAAATCATTTATGAAGGCTATCTAAACATACCAAAATGACATGATTCTCTTTAAGAGAGATCATGAGTTCAATCAACGCGGTTAGTATGTGGCCTAAACTCAAAACGTAACTTGACACTGATCCTCGTAACAGCATCCTGACTAAGTGGAAGGAAACAGACACGAAAGAACACGTGTATGCACGTGTAAAGTACGTGTAAAGTTTTTATGTTTTTAATTCTCTGATTGCAAATGATTTAACCGGCTGGGTATCTCAGCTTTTACAAATAAGTTTTAATTTTAATCTAGTCGGGTTGGCATCTGTTTCTCAGCTTTTGTTGTTTGCCAAGTGTGCTGACAGTGCTAGGGGGATTTGGCATTTTTCTGCAGGTTGCTGGAGATGCGGGATTTGAGCTTCCACCACCTGGACAATACGCTGTTGGCATGTTTTTCTTGCCGACGTCAGAAAGTCGTAGGGAAGAAAGCAAAAGAATATTTAAGGAGGTAACTCTGATAATAAAGTTCGTTTTCATTATTCTTAAATTGGCACCTCTTTAAAGAGTTTGATCACTGCTTCCGACTTCAACTTTTAGGATGTTTGATTTAGCTTATACTTATATACAAGTCTGATTTATGTAAATCGAGACAAAACTTCTCCACATATTTATTTCATAGACCGTACAAGCTAGCTCGTATACCCTAAAAAACTACTTTGTATACCATAAATTATGATTAAAAAGTACTTTTAGAGGTTCCAATGGCTATTCCAATTTGTCAAACTGCACCAATGGCCACTCTTTTATTGAATGAGTTCTTTCTTTGATTTTCTCAAGCTTTCTGTCATCTGGCCAAAAATTATGTTTAGTTTTGGATTTTTTTCCCGCCATTACTTTGTAGTGAACTTGTAGTTGTGCATGGCTTAATGCAATTGCAAACAAATCTAGCAAGGGATATCTTTTTTGTACTGTTATGTTCTTTTGCTTTAAGCTGTTATTTCTTTTTATGTAATAATATAATGATATTTCTTTGTAAAGGTTGCTGAATCTCTTGGACACTCTGTTCTTGGATGGCGTTTGGTGCCCACTGATAACTCAGGATTGGGTAAATCTGCCCTACAGACAGAACCAGTCGTTGAGCAAGTGTTCCTTACGCAGAGTGCTCGATCAAAACTTGATCTGGAAAGACAGGTATCTGGATTGTATCCACAAGCATCAAGACTGCTAGGTTTTCTTGCATTGAACCATATGAAATAATTGAACTAAAAACTCGTGCTTATTGCTTAATTGAAATAAAACCAGAGCCTTTTTTCCCTTATTAAATATTTTTTAACTACTGAATTACTTAATTTTTTGCTCAAGAAACTTGCTCATACTTGCATATTGTTGACTTCATTATTGCAGATGTACATATTAAGAAAGGTCTCTATGGCAACTATTGAATCTGCCTTAAAACTCCAACTTGATGGCATTACAGATTTCTATATCTGTTCACTTTCATCAAGGTGTGTTCTCAAATGGAAACGGCATTTGTTTGAGAAGTAAATTATGGTTAGTGCCTTAATAAAATCATTTGCCAATGTCATGTGATTATCCAATTTTGCAGGACTGTCGTTTACAAGGGTCAGTTGACTCCAGCGCAAGTAAAGGATTACTATTTTGCTGACCTTGGTGATGAAAGGTTTACGAGCTACATGGCCCTGGTAAATATTTTAACCATTAACTTATCTTCTTTCTCCACTAACACTATACTCCAACAAACAGCATGGGAACAACCAGTAACTGAAGAGATGCAAGGTTGAGGAATGACTTCTGAGGCATTGAGGTTTGAATGATCTCTTAAGTTCTTCCGCTCCCTTGATTACTATTTGAATTTGGATGCGGGATTGGATGCGATGGGTTAGTTGGTAAGAAAGTTCATTATCAAGATAATCAATTTCTGCCCATGCTTTCTGTGGTTACTTGGTCTGAAGGACAATTTCATTCAAGTGATGGAGGGAAAATCGTTTTGGTGAAAATTGAACCAATATCAGAGATATCTACTGGCACTTCAGCATATGCTTATGCTGAAGTGCTTCAGGCATCATCTTTTTAAGCATTGGTTTACATTGACTGATAATAGTTGATCATATGGACTGACAATCTGGTATTACAAACTTTCATGTAGATACACTCACGATTTTCTACCAACACGTTTCCAAGCTGGGATCGTGCTCAACCTATGCGTGTGTTGGGCCACAATGGAGAAATCAACACACTGAGAGGCAATGTTAACTGGTATGTCTTGGACGCACAATGCTAATCAAGTTTTTACTGTTACTTAACACCTATAAGAGTGAACGATAAATTGCAGTGCAATTGTAAGCGGATGTATAAGCATGTGGTATCCTGATGCCTGGTGTAAGTTAATTAAAAATGGATGTAAAAGCATGGAGTGTAGTACTGGATGTCGCTGATTGCATTTTAATTAAACTAGGATACATCAGTTAATGCTTTGCATTTTGTAGGATGAAGGCTCGTGAGGGTCTACTCAAGTGCAAGGAACTTGGTTTGACAGAGAGTGAGTTGAAGAACCTTTTGCCCATTGTGGATGAAAATTCATCAGATACAGGTGAATTTTTATAATTTTCTTGTTTCCTCTATGCTATATAGAATGTGTCAATATATTGAATTTCTGGGTAGAATTTCATCTGCTAGCTTCTTTCTTAAAGTTGTATGAAACCAAAATAGTAATTGATTTTCTGCTCTTCTTTTTTATTCTAACTTTTACATATAAATATATTTTTACTCCAGGAGCATTTGATGGTGTTCTTGAATTTTTGATTCAATCTGGAAGAAGTCTTCCTGAAGCTGTCATGATGATGATTCCTGAAGCATGGCAAAATGACAAAAATATGGATCCTGAGCGAAAAGCATTTTACGAGTACTTCTCAGCTCTCATGGAGCCATGGGATGGGCCTGCTCTTATCTCATGTAAATTCACTAAAACTCCTAAGAATCATCTTCTCTCTTTTTCTTGCATAACATGTATTATTGGTATTCGTGGTGTGGTTTTTTATTAATCCAATGCCTATTGCAGTTACCGATGGCCACTATCTTGGAGCTACTTTGGATAGGAATGGATTGCGACCTGGCCGTTTCTACGTGACCCATAGTGGAAGAGTCATAATGGCAAGTGAAGTTGGTGTTGTAGACATTCCTCCTGAAGATGTGTGTAGGAAAGGACGACTTAACCCGGGCATGATGCTTCTGGTTGATTTTGAAAAGCACGTTGTTGTAAATGATGATTCCTTGAAGGAACAATATTCATTGGCAAGGCCGTATGGAGAGTGGCTCAAGAGGCAGAAGATTGAACTCAAAGACATAGTTGACTCTGTCCATGAATCCCAAAGAGCAGCACCAGCCATAGCAGGAGTGGCGCCTGTAAGTATAAGATCACAACCAATGTGAAAAACTGGTGAATTTCTTTTAGCTATGCCTTACTGTTGCGTCTTCCATTAATTACAGGCATCTAATGATGACGTGAACATGGAAAATATGGGAATTCGTGGTTTATTAGCTCCATTGAAAGCATTTGGGTAAGTAATGGTTCTTGTGAATATGCTCTTCAATTTAATCATAGCACTTACAAAGGAAATGTTCTTATATTCTGCTCCATTCATGCAGTTATACAATTGAATCCTTGGAAATGTTATTGCTTCCCATGGCAAAAGATGGTGTTGAAGCCCTTGGATCAATGGGAAATGATACTCCATTAGCTGTCATGTCTAATAGAGAGAAGCTGACCTTTGAATACTTCAAGCAGTTGTTTGCCCAAGTGACAAACCCACCAATCGATCCTATCCGTGAGAAAGTAGTCACTTCCATGGAATGTATGGTTGGTCCAGAAGGTGATCTGACACAAACTTCAGAGGAACAATGCCACCGTCTTTCACTGAAAGGCCCCCTTTTATCCATTGACCAAATGGAAGCCATTAAAAAGATGAATCATAGGGGTTGGCAAAGCAAAGTTATAGACATAACTTATTCTAAAGACCGTGGTAGTAGAGGATTGCAGGAAGCCTTGGACAGAATTTGTGAAGAAGCCCATGATGCAATTGCTAAGGGATATACAACACTTGTGCTGTCTGATAGAGGTATTATACTATTATGTTTGTTATATTTGTACCACATAAAGGTACGATCTATATAGCACTTCTATATAATTTGATATTTTGTCACTTATTCTGCAGCATTCTCTAGTAAACGCGTTGCTGTGAGCTCTCTTCTGGCTGTTGGTGCTGTCCATCAACACCTAGTTAAAACACTTGAACGCACTAGAGTTGCTTTAATGGTTGAATCTGCCGAGCCACGTGAAGTGCATCATTTCTGTACCCTTGTTGGCTTTGGTGCTGATGCTATTTGCCCATACGTGGCCTTGGAGGCAATCTGGCGACTACAAGTTGATGGAAAGATCCCACCAAAAGCAAGTGGTGAATTCCACTCAAAAGAGGAGCTTGTCAAGAAGTACTTCAAAGCCAGTAACTATGGAATGATGAAGGTTCTTGCCAAGATGGGAATCTCTACTTTGGCCTCTTATAAAGGCGCTCAGATCTTTGAAGCTCTAGGCCTTTCATCAGAAGTAATTGAAAAATGCTTTGCTGGCACTCATAGTCGAGTTGAAGGTGCTACATTTGAGATGCTTGCTCGAGATGCTCTTCAACTGCATGAGCTGGCATTCCCTTCTCGTGTTTTCTCTCCAGGAAGTGCAGAAGCTCTTGCGCTGCCAAATCCTGGGGATTATCATTGGAGGAAAGGTGGTGAACTTCATCTGAATGATCCACTTGCTATTGCGAAACTTCAAGAGGCTGCCAGAACTAACAGCAAAGATGCATATAGGCAGTATTCTAAGCTCATTCATGAACTAAATAAGGCTTGTAATTTGCGTGGTCTGCTAAAATTCAAAGAGTCAGCAGTAAAGATTCCCCTTGATGAGGTGGAGCCAGCTAGCGAGATAGTTAAGCGATTTTGCACTGGTGCCATGAGTTATGGGTCCATATCATTGGAGGCACACACAACACTGGCAATGGCTATGAATAAGATTGGAGGAAAATCCAACACAGGTTTGTTAAACCCTAAATATAATATTAGAATTTTTTACTCCTTTTAGAAGAGGAAACGGATATATCCTGAGGTCAATCTATCTGTAAGTGCTAAGTATGTTGATGGGACATTCTCTGCTTCATTATTTTTGCTTGAAGATTTCTTCAGCCTCATTTTTTTTCCTGTCACTTCTACCTCTTTTCTTCTTGAGATATAGAATTCTTAATTTTTCTATTTTTGTATTATTTATTTAATTATTTAATTCATGCAAATGTTGCCATAGGTGAGGGAGGTGAGCAACCATCTCGCATGGAGCCTCGTCCTGATGGCTCAATGAATCCAAAAAGGAGTGCCATTAAGCAAGTTGCAAGTGGAAGATTCGGAGTTACAAGTTATTACCTTACAAATGCGGATGAACTGCAAATAAAGATGGCCCAGGTAATTATCAAAGTTTACACTTGTGAACTGAGGTTTTTGGTCCATTTTTATGTATTTTAAATTTTTATACTCTGGCCTCTTGCCTCCACACTCCTGTTAATGATTTTTGTGTATAAATATTTTAGTGACGGATGATGCTCCGTGCCAAGTTAGGTTACACTTGAATGATTTTTTATTTTTATTTTTATTTTTAACGTTTTGCACTTGATAATATTGTAAACTATGAGTTGCCTTTCCTCAGGGAGCAAAGCCTGGTGAGGGGGGTGAACTTCCTGGCCACAAAGTTGTAGGAGAAATTGCTGTCACCAGGAACTCAACTGCTGGGGTAGGACTTATCAGTCCTCCTCCCCATCATGATATTTACTCCATTGAAGACCTTTCACAGTTAATTCATGATCTGAAGGTATGCCCATTTGTAGTTCTAACTTTTCCAGTTTTTTTGCTCGAATGTTCTTCAATGAAGTTTTCTTCTTAGACCTCTATTTGTTGATTTGTAGAATGCCAACCCAGCTGCCCGAATTAGTGTGAAGTTGGTATCTGAAGTTGGAGTGGGCATTGTTGCCAGTGGAGTTGTTAAAGGGCATGCCGATCATGTCTTGATCTCAGGTCATGATGGGGGTACAGGAGCATCTAGATGGACTGGCATAAAAAATGCTGGTCTTCCTTGGGAACTTGGCTTGGCTGAGACCCACCAAACTTTGGTTGCCAATAACTTACGTGGTCGTACAGTTCTCCAGACCGATGGACAGCTCAAAACTGGTAGGGATGTTGCCATAGCTGCATTGCTTGGTGCTGAAGAGTTTGGATTCAGCACAGCTCCACTCATTACTCTTGGGTGCATCATGATGCGGAAGTGCCACAAGAACACTTGTCCTGTTGGCATTGCCACTCAAGATCCCGTGCTTAGAGAGAAGTTTGCTGGAGAACCTGAGCATGTTATCAACTTTTTCTTCATGGTGGCAGAAGAGATGAGAGAAATTATGTCTGAGCTTGGATTACGTACTGTAAATGAGATGGTTGGCCGTTCAGATATGCTTGAAGTTGACAAAGAAGTAACTAAAAGCAATGAAAAGATGGAGAACATTGATCTCTCACTGTTGCTTAGACCTGCAGCTGAATTACGTTCAGAAGCTGCTCAATATTGTGTGCAAAAACAAGATCACGGTTTGGACATGGCCTTGGACAATAAGCTTATAAGATTGTCTAGTGCTGCTTTGGATAAGGGTCTTCCAGTGTACGTTGAAACTCCAATCTGCAATGTAAATCGTGCTGTGGGAACCATGCTTAGCCATGAGGTAACTAAACGGTATCACTTGGCTGGTCTTCCAGCTGATACCATTCATATTAAATTTGCTGGAAATGCAGGCCAGAGTTTTGGTGCATTTCTTTGTCCTGGAATCACTTTGGAACTTGAAGGGGATAGCAATGACTATGTTGGCAAAGGTTTATCTGGTGGTAAGATTGTGGTATACCCTCCCAAGGGAAGCAACTTTGATCCAAAGGAAAATATTGTAATTGGCAATGTGGCATTGTATGGTGCAACAAGTGGTGAGGGTTATTTCAATGGGATGGCAGCAGAAAGATTCTGTGTACGTAATTCTGGGGCTAAGGCTGTTGTGGAAGGTGTTGGTGATCATGGATGTGAATACATGACTGGTGGAACTGTTGTTGTGCTTGGGCAAACTGGTAGAAATTTCGCTGCAGGAATGAGTGGTGGTATTGCTTATGTGCTAGATGCTGATGAAAAATTCCACTCTCGATGCAACCTTGAGCTTGTTGATCTAGACAAGGTCGAAGAAGAGGAGGATATTATGACTCTTAGAATGATGATACAGCAACATCAACGCCACACAAATAGTGAACTAGCGAAAGAAGTGCTTGACAATTTTGAGAATCTTGTTCCTAAATTTATCAAGGTGTTCCCCAGGGAGTATAAACGTATACTTGCAAAAATGAAGGCTGAGGCAGCCTCCAAAGAGGCAGTAGAGTCTGTTGCTAAAGACGCTGAAGATGAAGATGAAGATGAAGCACAACCAGTGGAAAAAGATGCCTTTGAAGAACTTAAGAAACTGGCTGCTGCATCTTTGAATGAAAAACCAAGCGAGGTGATTTGAAACATTAACTATTTCACTCCATTCCTTGCTCTTCACAAGTTTTATAAATATTAAGTATTCAACGCTAACGTCCTTCAAAGATAAGCTTAGCTTGTAGTAGTCGCTTATATATGAAGTGGCTGACTTGGAAGATACCATTATTTTGTAGTGATACATTTTTAGTTGGCTGATTTCTTTGAAATTTTTCTGCTGGTTGAACAGGCTGAAACACCCAAGAGACCTCATCAAGTTGCTAATGCTGTCAAGCATAGAGGTTTTGTTGCCTATGAGCGTGAGGGTGTTCAGTACCGTGACCCTAACATTCGATTGAATGATTGGAAAGAAGTCATGGAGGAGGGGAAGCCTGGCCCACTTCTGAAGACACAGTCAGCCCGTTGCATGGACTGTGGTACTCCCTTCTGTCATCAGGTGTGCTTTGCCACTTAGGTGAAATTTTTCATCTAAAACTCTATTTGGAGGCATAGGCAAACTAAAAAACAAATGTATTTGCATGAAATTGCAGGAAAATTCTGGATGCCCCCTTGGGAATAAAATACCTGAATTTAACGAGTTAGTATACCAGAATAGGTGGCGTGAAGCATTAGATCGCCTTCTTGAGACAAACAACTTCCCAGAATTTACTGGTCGGGTGTGCCCAGCACCTTGTGAAGGTGCTTGTGTCTTGGGCATCATTGAGAATCCTGTATCTATAAAAAGTATTGAATGTGCTATAATAGACAAAGCTTTTGAGGAGGGTTGGATGGTGCCTCGACCTCCACCTAAGAGAACTGGGTAAGCTTTTTTCTTAAGAAAGCCTTCAAATTATTTTTTGCAAATTCATAGTGCTCGTTTTCAATTAAATGAATATAACGATAAGCCTGATATACTGCCATTAAAATATGGAAGCGTGTTGCAAGTGGCAATTATTGATGAGCTCAATGACATTGCTGAATATTATCTTTATTGATGCAGGAAAAGGGTTGCCATTGTTGGAAGTGGGCCCGCAGGCTTGGCGACAGCTGATCAGCTAAATAAAATGGGTCATACAATAACTGTGTATGAGAGAGCTGATAGGATTGGAGGGCTTATGATGTATGGGGTGCCCAACATGAAAGCTGACAAAGTGGACGTAGTTCAGCGCCGGGTCAACCTTATGGCTGATGAGGGAGTCAACTTTGTGGTGAATGCCAATGTTGGAGTTGATCCTTCGTTCTCTCTTGATCGGCTTCGAGAAGAGAATGATGCTATCGTCTTAACTGTAGGAGCTACAAAGCCAAGGTGAGACACAATTCAGGAGCTCCAATTATGTTCCATCAAGTGCTATGTTGAAATCAATGTTTTTTAACTAGTAAATTGTTTACCAAATATTGGTGTTATATGTTACTCAGGGATCTTCCGGTATCAGGACGGGATCTGTCAGGAATTCATTTTGCCATGGAATTTCTTCATGCAAACACCAAAAGCTTGCTGGATAGTAATCTTGAGAATGGCAATTATATTTCTGCCAAGGGTAAGAAGGTTGTCGTCATCGGTGGGGGTGACACTGGCACAGATTGCATTGGGACATCCATTCGTCATGGGTGTAGCAGCGTTGTAAATTTAGAACTGCTTCCTCAGCCACCACAAACTAGGGCCCCAGGCAACCCTTGGCCACAGGTTAGATCCATTTTTCCTCAGGTCTTAGTTTTTTGCTTCTTTCCAGACTAATTAGTGAATGATTCGATTGGTCTTTTCACGTGCCGGTACTAAAGACTAATTCAATTTCTCGAGTGGCCAATGATGCTCTTGAGATTATTCCACCTTATTATTAGTTGCCTTCCTTAGTGTTCCGATTGGCTTGAGATTAGTGAGCATTGCTAGTAATTGTAACTGTTTTGCTATAATTAGTTAGGCCTTTTTGCATTTTGAAATGGAATGGCATGTATATTTAGTTTAACCAAGTGATGATTTTGGAATGTAGTGGCCTCGTATATTCCGTGTAGACTATGGGCACCAGGAAGTTGCAACTAAATTCGGGAAAGATCCAAGATCTTATGAGGTTCTAACCAAGCGTTTTGTGGGGGATGAGAATGGAACCGTGAAAGGACTTGAAGTGGTCCGAGTGCGCTGGGAGAAGGATGAAACTGGCAAGTTTCAATTCAAGGAAATTGAGGGTTCTGAGGAGATTATTGAGGCTGACTTAGTGTTGTTAGCCATGGGTTTCCTTGGCCCCGAGTCTGTAAGTATTCGTCATGTTCTTAAACTATAAAAACGCTGACTTTATGGTACACTTCAAATCTCGGGACACTGCTTATCTTGGTGCTTTGCTTTTTCCAGACAATTGCTGACAAGCTGGAGTTAGAGAAAGACAATAGGTCAAACTTCAAGGCAGATTATGGCTGCTTCACAACCAGCATGAAAGGGGTCTTTGCCGCGGGGGATTGTCGCCGTGGCCAGTCCCTTGTGGTATGGGCAATTTCAGAGGGACGGCAAGCTGCCACTCAAGTGGACAAGTACCTCTCTGAAGAAGAGAGAGAACATATGGCTGAGGAACTTATGAAGAGGCAGGAAGACCTCACCAAGAAGCACCGTGACACAGTAATGACATGAAAGGATCACCTGATTTTTCATCTCGTATAATACCAAAAGGGAAGCGCACAGGATAATCAATTATGTCCCAACGGATCTTCCTAAGATTGGATCTGGATTTTAGTTGGCTTTCCATAGGCATTCTTTGTTGGTACGCCAAAAGGGCCGGAATAATACGATATCTGTCTTTGGTGTTGGTGGTTTTTGGGGTATATAATTTCTGCATATTGAATGTTGTCTATAGCTTTTATGCAGACTCTGTTGGAAAGGTTAGTTATTTTGTATTGTACAGTTTGCTTATTAATTATTGAAGCGTATGGTATTGCTTGCTTAATGAATGAATAGGTTTCTGATGGCTCTTAATCTGCAATTTCATCCTCCGTTAGGCAAAGCAAAACGCAGTGAGTAATTCGGTTGTTTGTATTCTCAAGTTTTCAGCTAAAAGATAGCCCTAAACTTGAGAACCAAAATGATTAGCAATTTACTGTAGCTGCTCACCTCAGCCAAAGATGGCAACGTCATAAATTGATCACTATGGTGACGTTGAAGGGCTTAAACCCGAACAGGGGACTTAAAATAGAAAGAAACGAATATCATTACCATTTTTTGATCGAGGCTCATGAATCTAGGTAATCTATAATTGCAGAATCTACACAATTCATTCAGCTCATCTAACTTCATCTATGGTTAATATTTAAACTTGATATGAACATAACAAACCATACAAAAGCTTGTCCTAGTTACAACCGGGAATTCGAGTCAACAAAAATGTTTTTTAATTGATCGATGACAAATGAGGATGAGACACAGGGCATGTGCATATAGTTGAAGACCCCGTACTATAGTGACAAATCAAAAGATAGTGTATAGTATATAGGAAAAACCAAAGTCAGTAATCAGGAATCCTCCACTGCACTCCACAACATGAATATTCGCTTCCTCCTCTTGTTCTACATTCTTCCTCCAACAAGCATAGAAACATGCCCAGACGCCGTTTGCCAGAACGGCAACCAAATAATTCGATTCCCGTTTCAAATCCAACAGAGTCAGCTGCAGCCAAAGTCATGTGGTTATCCAGGTTTTGATGCATCTTGCAGTAACCACGGCCAAACACGGCTGAAACTCCCTTACTCTGAAGGAGAATTCAGTATCCAAGGAATAGACTATGCCGCGCAACAACTGTGGGTCAATGATCCCAAAAACTGCCTCCCAAAACGCATTCTCTCCCTCAACCTCACTGGATCCCCATTTAGTGGCGTTTATTATCAAGATTTCTCATTCTTCAACTGTTCCTCACAATATCTCAAGTATCGGTATATCCCGATAGCTTGTCTTAGCGATTCCAACCACACTGTTTTTGCCACACCTTCCAGATCGGTTTTCAGGCACTTGTCGACGGTTTGCAGTTTCATTACTACGATTAGGGTTCCGGTTCAGCAGCCGTTTTACGAGCATGTGTTGTCTTCGGACCTGAGCAACGATCTTCGGCTGTCGTGGAATTCGCCGCCGTGTGGGATGTGCGAGTCCCGCGGTGGACGGTGTGGCTTCAAGACTAATTCCACGGCTGACATTGCTTGTGCCTACTTTCCTTCCCAAGGTATGTTCTCCCCCGCACTTCTAATTTTCTATTGTTTGTCTCACGTTAGTGGTATTGCTTTTATAATAGGATGACGTTGACGTTGACGTTGACGTTGCCCTGGCTTTATTTGATAGCAGAATTATACTAACGTCTATAGGCAACAATTATGGTTTAAGGATCTTATATTTAGGTATCTAGTATGTGTGATAAATCACAAAATAAGGGATGCTTAAATAAAATTAGCTAAATTTATGGGAAACATTTATCCTTAATTTTAATAACAATATTTTTCCTTTTACCAAAATTCAGGGAAACAACTTACATTTCAAGCTATTGTTTCTCCGGCAAGCGCTTCATATATACCCTATCTTAGAATTTTTTTTTTTTAAAAAAAAGGGGTATGCTTTAGCATGCTTACACAATGGGTGGAAGACAGCGAAAAGGGAATAGCACAAGGTTGGAGAAGGTAGTATCATGTGGGGCGTTAATTAACATGTTATGAGGTGGTACTGGTGGGTCAGTTTAAGAATTATTCACAGTGGTGAGGTGGGAGGGACGTTCTATTTCTGTTTTGTAATTTTCTGCTGCCGTCTTCTAGCCTTCTAGATGCAATTGACAACCTCTGGCTCTACAGAGACCATTAATATTTTTTATTGGGTGTACAAAAGGCCTCCCTTTAATTACGTTGTCTAAGTGTTTATATCAGGCCTTTGATGAAGACCTTCAAAATTTAAAATTTATGGAACTTATGATTGGACCGACTAAATGCAACAAGCCAATTTAAAAAAGCCTGCAAGTCTAATCATGCAACCTAAGTATAAAAAATGAAAGTGAAAGCCAAATTTTCATTCAAATCTCTTAAAATCTGTGTCAAAACATTGGGAAGAGAAACGTCTTTGCTACATAAAAGGGGTAAATTTTGCCAATTTATCACATAACAAATCATTTTCTTTGATTAAAATGCGTGATTGATTTCAGTTTTAAGAACTGATTGGTTGATAATAGCTACTGGCATCAGGTATTTCAAGGGCAGTACGTTATGCCATAAGCATAGGCATAGGAGTGCCGGCGACGTTGGGCCTCGTTGGGCTGATGTACTACTTAGGCGGAAGGTGTAGGAGAGCCCAGACAGATGTTGGGCCAGAACCAGAGGCCACAATGTTATCGGGCCTTGATGGGCGGACAATAGAGTCTTACCCAAAGGTAGTGGTGGGAGAGGGGGATGAAGGGACGTGCCCAATATGCCTAAGTGAGTACAGACCCAAAGAGACGCTCAAGACCATACCAGCATGCCTCCACTCTTTCCATTCTCACTGCATCGATGCATGGCTTCCCTTGAATGCTTCCTGCCCTCTTTGCCGGACTTCACCCCCCAACTCCCTCACTTGACCTGTATCCTATTTTTAACCTACCTGGACATTTAATTTATATATGCATGTATATGAATATGCACAACACATCTTAGTTTAACAAAAATCATCTGAATGACTCAAAATTATACCCCTTCCTGTTGTTTTGTTCTTCCACAGGTTTCTGACCTATCAGATGTGGAGCCTCGTATAGATTATCTCTTCTCTTGATTATTCTTAATCCCCAGAAATTTGAATATAACCCTCTTGATTACACTTAATCATCAATTATATTTGGCGACTTATTGTTCTCAATCAAACCAACAAAACATCACAAAGAATTGACACAAAATTGTAGGTGTCTCCTCCTTTCTTGTTCCAACTAGAACAGGGAAGAAAAAACAGAGACATAAGCCTACTTATGACTTTTGTTCACTTTACCTTTTTTTTTTATATCTAACTGTTTCATATCAATGACTTGAATTGATAATTTAATTAGTATTGAACTTATCATTTATAAGATCACTATGACAAGAACAAATGAGGGTTTATTTTTGGAGCAGAAGCCACCGAAACAGTTTAAGTGCGTCAAAAGTGCACTTAATTCATCCGATTTCCATTAGAATACGCTTATGAATAATAATACAAATACAGGTGTTTTGTTGACTGTTGAGCATGCACTGAACCTCCCCAAGCTTCCGGTTTTTATGGTTGGACTTGAACGTACTTATATATAAACACTTGCTGGTAACTGGTAAGGCTCAGTGTGGAGACGACGCCATGCCAGCCCTACTCCAACAGCCTCCGCCTCAGCTCTACAATCTCAATTTTGAGGGCAGAAAATAGATGCCTTGCACGACTCTGCCTATGAAGAAGGAGTCAAATATATATATCATTCTTGTTGGACTTACAATTCCAATAGCCCTTCCCTTTTCCTTTGAACAAAAAATGAATGAGTGTACACAATTGACCACGCAATATCATTTTCATGAGATAAGAGCTATCTTTTTCATAACATATATTATTTATCAGCAAAAAACATATAATTAATTAATTACATTCATTCACGAATCACTTCTAACTCTAAATGTTTAAATCTTGCTGGAACAATTGAATTTGACCTGGTAAAACATGTTGACCCAAATAAATCAGGAGGAATAGTTAAATTGCCTTCATCTCCTTCTAACATTCGCACCACAGTCTTCATGGAAGGGCGATTTATTGGATTCCATTGGATGCACCAAAGTCCTATAGTTGCAAGTTTTTTAATAATTTTATTGTCTCCCTCCTCAATTTGAATATGCATGTCTCTCCCTTCAAACAGGTTGTAAACCCATCCTGGATATAGAATTTGGCAAGTCCCCTCAGCTGACATATCCATATTTTTTCTCCCTCCAATCATTTCCAGCAACAACATTCCAAAACTATAGATGTCAGACTTATAACTCACATTTCCAAAATTTCTCGACAAAACTTCTGGCGCTATGTAACCCAGAGTTCCTTTAACTGCAGTAATAGAGACAGTATTTTGATTTTTCGAACATAATTTGGCTAAACCAAAATCAATAATTTTGGGAATGAAGCTGTCATCCAATAACACATTAGAAGGATTGATGTCAAAGTGTAAAATTCGATCATCACAGCCATTATGGAGATACTCAACCCCTTTAGCTATTCCAAGAGCAATGTGATGTAGCCTCTCCCAGCCAAGGAAGTTCTCGTTATCTGGTGGATTAATGTAGTTTCGTAACGAACCATTGGGGAAGAAATCATAAACAAGAGCACCATGTAATCCATCGGCACAAAAACCAAGCATGCGGGCCACATTGACATGATGAATTTTTGCCATGGTTCCTACCTCGTTAATGAACTCAGTTCCATCTCCCTCCATGCTATTGAGTATCTTTACAGCAACTGAAATTTCCTTAGAGACTTCACCCTTGAACACTGCTCCATGAGTTCCTTCGCCTAACTTATCCTTCAAATGATTCGTGATTCTATAAATATCAGCATAAGAGAATCTAGTGGGTCTGAATGCCCTATAATCCTGTAAAAACTTCTCCACTCTTGCTAGATCCTCTCCTTTGATTCTAAAATAGTGGTAGATTTTAAAAAATGCAAAGAAAACCAGCACCAGAGCAGCTGAACCAACAGGCAGGCCTGCGCGTTGATCATCGATCATTCCTTATCGATCATAAATTCATAGAAGATAACTAAAGAAAGGAAAGGAAAGGAAAGAAAAGAGAGAAGTGATCTCACCTATAGCAGCGTAATGTATCTTACTGACAGGTTTGGGCGGGGGTTCATAGCATTGGATGGCATCTTTAGTACCGTTGTTGTTCAATTTACATAATTTGCCCCTAGCTTCGCACTCACTACAATTTGGTTTAAACCATCGTAACGTCCAAACATTTGGGTCGGAGCTCCAAGAGACTGATGAAATTGTGTTAAACATCCGGGTGCAGGATATTAGGCCCGAATCAAGGAGTGTGGGCGAAGCAGAGGCTCTGAGTGCGACGTACGGGCAGGAGAATTCATTTGGAGGACAACTGAAAAGATAGGTCTCGGATGGATTTAATTCAAGTGGAGACGATGTAAATTGGAAAGGAGAAATTGAGGATTGGTTGAGCTTCAGAAGCTGTTTCGGAAGGCAATTTTCTAGGTCAGATATGAACACAGTCTGATAGTTGTAATCTATATCAGTGACCCTGAATTGAATCGGAAGTGGAACTGCAGGAAGCTCAAGCAGTGTGTGATGTTCATGACAAGTGAGATTAAACCCAGGATAGCCGCAGTGATCGGGATCGATGTAATTACGTCGGAACGGAAACCTAATCGAAGGGCCATGACGTCCGCATCTTGATTCTCGGCACTCCTCAGTACGGCACAACCCCTTGTTTGTAAGTTCCAGCAATACCGCGATCAACAACAGCAACCAGCAATATTTGGGATACCGCATCGTCGCTGGGCCAAGAAGATAACTGTGAAATTCAACTTGAGATGAAGCTTTAATTTGTGAGTTTTAACTAGACTCTTTTGCGACTTTTCCAATGACTGATCACAGTCAACTATATACTGTATAACATTAGAATTAGTCCCAGGCTTGACTTGACCCCAAACATTTGACAGGTCCACTATGGGAATAGGAGAAATTAATTGAATATATACATACATATACATGAAGCCGCCATCCTTCTCCTTTATTATCTGTGTTTCCTGATCAGCGCTTTTGATCTGGAAGACCAAACAAATGGTTCTAACTTCCATGTGGAAAGGCTTTCAAGGACTTTTGGTGCTATGGATATTCATTATGCCACTTGCCTTGCAGAAATGTACTGCGAAGCACCGTCAACACTGTTCTCCTTCTTCCTGCGGCAAACTCCCCAACATAAGCTACCCATTTCGATTGAAGCAAGACCCAGACAAGTGTGGCGAGCGCCAATATGAGCTGGATTGTGTTAACAACGTTGCTGTCTTACGTTTGAATCATGCAGAGTACTATGTAGAGGCCATCAACTACAACAATTACACAATCCGATTGGTCGATCCTGACATTCAAGAGGCTAATTGCTCCTCCATGCCTCGCTACCTTTTGTTTAATTCCAATTTCAGTGGTTACTTCGCATCCCGAAGTGACGAATATTGTTCAGACAGTGAACAAGTGGAGCCTTATCAACCAGCACAAGCCAGAGATTACCAGTTTTGCTTGGTCTTCCGCAATCTACTCCAGCCTATAATTTACTTGAGGTGTGCAGATCCTGTTAGAGACAATGCTTCATATGTAGATACTGCATCATGCCTTGGTGATTCAAATACGTACGTTGTTGTTGGGGACATAGACCTAGCAAGTTGGAGGCCTGGTTGTCGTGTGAAGGCAGTCTCCCCTGCTTCACATTCCCGGACATGGCTTTCGATAGCCGGCGGTGGTAATGCCGATACTAATGATTCATACGAGGATATTCATAGGAAACTAGCCTTTGGATTTGAGCTTTCCTGGATGCATTTTGTTTGCCATTCTCAATGTGGTTCCAGACCTTGCTACTTCAACGACACAATCGGAGGCATTCAGTGCTATGTTGGCACTCATTGTTATTATATCAATGGAGGGGCTCATTCCTGCGGTAAGAAGATACCTTCATCTATATACGAAACTATCTTAGTTCTCGATTTCAAAAATTTGCTACCTGATTGTTTTGTTATTCGCGGGCCGATGTTGCAGGAATTTTAGCAAGGATTGGCATTTATACCAAAGGTAATATATATGCGTATAAATGACCTTAACTTCTTATATTATCCCCTTCTTGATACAGATAGTCTCTTGCCAAAATACTAACTAGATTGGATCCTCTGCTATAGATAAAATGCTTGTCGATCTTTTCCCATATAAAATGCTTGTCGATCTTTTCCGATTATGTATTTGCTCGTGCCTTTTTGTTCGGCATCTTTTTGTCTTTCATTATAATAAACTAATAATTTGTTCTTTCAATTACTGCTATTAGCTACCCCTATCATAATGTATATTCTCTCACTTTTACTTATTCATTTTTGTGAAATTTTTTGGCAGCTTCTCTTTCCGGCATTTTAACTGGTAAACTCCTGACTCTTCAATTTAGTTTTGTTTTTCAATTGGCCTGCATAAAGTCAGTCCTTTTTCTCCCTACTTGCTCCATATGCTCATAGCTTTTCTCTTGGAGCACTGGAATTGTGTGTGTGTGTGTGTGGCAATACAAGTCTGAATTAGAGCATTTGGCCAAAAGCATAGCTTCTATTCATTGTTTGATATATATATCCACACAGGATTATACTGGTTAGTTACATTTCGTCACATACATCTTGACAATGCAAATGCAATCAATAGAGCAATAGTGGTTGGATATTATGGCCTACCATCCTTTGTAGCAGCTAGATTTCTTTTTGGAGCTACGCTTCTGATTGCCATATTGATTCATAAATGGAGGAAGAGACATCTTTCGGTTTATGAAAATATTGAGAACTTTCTGCAAGATAACAAACTCATGCCCATAAGGTACTCATACAAAGAAATCAAGAAGATGACTAATAATTTCAAGATCAAGTTGGGTCAAGGTGGCTTCGGTTCTGTATACAAGGGGAAGCTGCGTAGTGGACCTTATGTAGCCATAAAAATGTTGGGTACAGCCAAAACTAATGGGCAAGAGTTTATCAGTGAAGTAGCAACTATTGGGAGAATTCACCACGGGAATGTTGTTCGGCTCATAGGGTATTGTGTTGAGAATTCAAAGCGGGCTCTTGTTTATGAATTTATGTCCAATGGCTCTCTTGACAAATACATTTTCTTAAAGGATGGAGACTTCACTTTAAGCTATGAGAAAATATATGAAATATCTCTTGCAGTAGCTCATGGAATAGCGTATCTTCATCAAGGCTGTGATATGCAAATTTTGCATTTTGATATTAAACCTCATAATATTCTTCTTGATGAGAACTTCATTCCCAAAGTTTCAGATTTTGGACTTGCAAAACTTTATTCTGTGAATGATAGTATTGTTACCTTAACTGCTGTGAGAGGGACACTTGGTTATATGGCTCCAGAATTGTTCTACAAGAATATTGGAGGAGTTTCTTATAAATCTGATGTTTACAGTTTCGGTATGCTTTTGATGGAAATGGCAAGCAAGAGGAAGAATTCTAATCCGAATGCAGAACACTCAAGTCAAGCTTACTTCCCTTTTTGGATTCATGATCAATTTAGTGAAGAGAGAGATATAGAAATGGAAGGTGCCGCTGAGGAGGAAAACGACTTGGCAAAGAAGATGTTTATAACAGCACTATGGTGTATCCAATTGAAGCCTCCTGATAGGCCTTCAATGAGTGAGGTGATAAAGATGCTTGAAGGAAAATTAGAAAGTTTAGAGATACCACCAAGGCCTTCTTTTTATCCTGATGACATTGTTGGCAAAGATGTTGGACTCAGCTCTAGCACAACACTTGCAAATGGCTTTAGTTGGGGCACCAGTGATCTTACACCTGTATAACTATTTTCGCGGAAACTATACAATTTATCTGCAGTGAAAAGAAAAAGAAAGGTTTTCATCAAACAAATTGTGCGTAGAAAACTACAGAAGTCAGCAATTTAGTCTAGTTTGAATTTGTCAAAAAGATAGGTATTCAATAGAACCGATTTCCATTTGAATACGTAATACGATGGCAACATGCCTTGGGGTTTTCAATTCTATGATGTATTCTCCAATTTCAACATTGTCGGCGAATAATCATATCTTCATGAAGCTTCCCCCTTTCAATTTCATTTACTCCTCTCCATCCAAATTGAACTTCTACTTTATTTTATTTATTTGGAATATACATAAAGATCATTTCATACTGTATACCATGGAGATCATTTCAATTGACTCGGGCGATGCTTTCAATCTTATACTATGTCCAACAAATTTACAACTACTGACTAAAATAAAATCAACTCAAATACAATGAAATTCATAGATCTATCACTCCTCGTTCAGCAGTAAAATCGGGTTCTGCAGGCTTCTGAAGCAACATGGGAGGAAACCTCTCAGGTAACCGTGTTTTCCTGGACCGATTACGCCGTAAAGCTCGAAGAGTATTAGCAGCAAATCTGGAAGCATAAATTGTAGCCCCAAGGCTAGCAGAGGTACCACCAGCCTTAGCCAGTGCATCTTGCAGCCTATTCTCTTCTTCCCTCAGAGACTCTTCCAGCTTCTTCTTACGATATCTCCGCCACCCTGCTTGTATGAAGCACGCAGCCCATGTCCGCCATTGCTGTGAGTAGAACCTGAAAGTGTGACGAAGCTGCTTGCTATGAAGACGCCTGAACTGAGATGCCACAAACTTCAAGTCATCAGCTTTGAGAGCAAAAGCTTCAACTTCCACAATGGTTTGTACTGTCCTGGTTGAGATTGGAAGGTTGGATGTGGAATGAGGATCTAATGCCCACGTCAGAAGCTCCTCTCCACAGAAGTCACCACTCTTGAGAAACTCTGAGTTAAAGAAGCCAGTTCTTCCACCATTGGTTGTCACTGTTAGTAGCTTCCCTCTCATTATGAAGAGCATCTCGTCGACGGGATCTCCTTCCCGGACAATACAGCTTTCTTCTGTGTAAAGCACTGGCTTCAGGCGGTCACACATTGCATCCAACAGTTGTTCATCCATTTTCTCAAACATTGGCACCTTCAAATTATACTCCACAATTGTCAAACACAAGATTGTGATATACAAATCTTAGTATTGATAAAGCGCTGGAGAAACTTACTCTCATCAGCAAAGCCAAGCAAAGATGACGCTTAATGTCCCTACGTAAATCCTTTGGAAGATTGCGGATCAAGTTTTCTTCATCAACACCTCTGGTTTCTTGCCATTTGTATTGTTCATATCGTCTGATTCGCTCTCTCAGACCATCCGGGAGCAACCGATGAGACATCCATTGTTCTGCATCTCTTCTTTTCACTCTCATCTCCTCCAATCTAGTAGTTGTTGACTGCAAATATGTCTGTTTCAAAACAAGTCAGATTTTGTCAACACCCTCATGACATTATCTTCTTAGGATATATTGAATATATTCTAATTCTAATATTAACAATTAGACTTCATAAAGAAAGGATAATAGGGAGATATTTGGTACCAACCTGCATATTTCCGATGAGAAATGAAAATAAAACCAAACCAGAGATGGAGATGAAAACAGCAAAGATGATCTCCCAAACATATGTACTTGTTTTCAGGTTCTGACCAAGAGAACTGCAACAAAGAGGTCCAAGTCTCGATTATAAAAGGAGAGGAAACAAATTTTAGGGTGTCAGATGATATCTTCTAAATCAAAATGCGCTCGCAGGCATAAGATAAAGGCATTAACCACATCCAAAACTTTAAAACAAAGGCATAATATTTCAAATTGAACAATATGATTTGTCCATAATTTAAAAAACAATTTATTCGTATACTGGGGGAAAATCTATGAAACACACCTCAGATTTCTAAGGCCCCACCAAAAACAGTAAAAAAACTTTTGTGGGAAATCTCCTGACTCCACGATACCAGACTGAAGCGCATCAAGGAATATTCCAAAATCAAAAAGTGTAGTATTTGCCTTTTGTATTGGGCAAGAGTCGTTCAAGTAGTTCACAAAGTCAGTTGATCCTGGAGAACTACAATACAGAGCTGACTTGTGACATGTAACATTTCTAATGCAGGCTCGTTGCCAGCAAGTGGTTTCTCGTTCTATAGAAAGCAAGTACCAAAAGGCACCAAAAACCTACATACAATAAATAACTTAGCAATCAGAAAAATAACAGATGAGAAGATTTTACATTTTCAATTATATCTTTATTGCAACAAATGAATAGAACTAGGTATTTCCAAAACAATATTGGGTAATCATCATGAATGTGCCCTTCAGCAAACTGCTAACAAGAACTGATTGATATGGTAAGGCGCGGGAAAATTTAAATGCAGAGAAAACTTACATGACTGGCAAGCATGTAAAGAAAAAGATTGAATGCTGCTCCAGCCCCAGCAGTTTCAGTGAGAATGCCGGAGGTCCTTGTGATTTCTTTATATAAGGGAACAACACGTAAAAGCCTTGGTACATATTGGAAGAAAACAACAAATTTTAGAAAGTTCTTTGTGTTGAGCGATTTAAAGTCTCCTCTTAACTTTGGGATCACAATCAAAATCACCACCTAGTAATATTTGAGCAAGCTTTTAGTCAGTCACTAAGCTTTCAAGAGCCATCTATGCAGCAAAAAGAAAAATATTAAATGAAACAGTGCAACACATACACATGCAAAGAAGATAAAAGTCAAAACAATGATCGAGCAAAAATTTCAAGATGATTTTTGTTACCTGTGGGAGGGGAAGAACAGCAAGAATGTCAATCAAAAAGTACGAGGACAGGTACCTCCTGGCTATGGCCCAAGCATCTTCAACCAAAACACCTCTTCCAAACACTCGAGAAGAGGGAGCAATGAATCCCGTACGAAATTGGAAAATTATGTGGATTATATAAAAAATATCACAGAAAGATCTTAGAACAGTAGCTGTTATCTCCATCTTGTGGTCCAATGAAAGGCATTTCTTCTCACTATCAACAACAGGGACATAAAAGAACAAAGGATCTAGTGATACAGCAATAAGACATGATAAAACAAATATCTTGTTCCATTTTTGAAGGAATGAGCCCTGTGGATCAAGTATTTTATTTCCAGAAGTAAAACTTCTAGCCAGCACGCTATTATAAGGAAAAGATTTTAATGAATTCCTAAATCTCTTTATTCTCTCAGAACCAGATTGGAAGCCTCTTGTAAATTTCATAGAAACTGACTTTAGCGAAGATGTGGTTCTCCCCGGATGGCTTGTGTTACTTGAGACAGAATATTGGTTCTCATCATTCCAATTACAATCCTGAAACCTGTATTTATTATATAAATTTACGTAAAATCAGTCCTTAATTCTGATCTTAGAATGATAAGTCCGCAATAACTCCAAGAATCAGTGAAACAAGTAAGTGCCAAATAAAGCATTAAGCTTTGCAATTTACTGGTGTTAACAACTAGGAAAGTTAACAAATAGGGACAACTGATAATAAAAGATATAAAAAGACACGTGTCTCAGTAGTCAAAAGAATATATATTTTGCACCAATTAGATGGTCACTTCCCTTCCAATTTCCCGAAGTTACTTTCAGAGTCCAGAACACACAAATCATGATACTTTCTTCCAGTTTACTCACTTCTAATCACAAAGAAAATGCTTCTAAAGTTCCATAGGTGGCACCGTGACACCAATGAAAGTAGATTAAAGCATGTACCAATAGACTAACCTGACAGACTTCTCTTGCTGAATATTCATTACTGGAGCTTAGTTTGAAGACAGACAATTAAGAGCAGGATGAATCGTTCTTGCTAAACTCACTCAACCCAATTAGCTTCTCCATGCACCGGAGACTCTCCCTGCAACAATTTGAGAAGGGCATTCTCTGTTAGATATCCCATTTATGAAATTAGGCATAAACTCCTTCATGACAGTATCCAATAGAGTAAAATGGTAAAACGGTAGGTCCAATTATATGTTGTGTCGATCAATATAAGTAATTAACCATATTTTAGTCCCAAAATCGTAATATATATGAATTAAGAATCGTGACAATGGTTAACGTAAGTGCTACGGATATTATAACTTTCAATGGGTTTATACTCGCGACTAAATGTCCGACTAAAAAAAACAAAGCCTTCAGGTTAAAAAAAAAAAAAGGACCAAGAAAACAAAGCCTTTAAACTCTAACCATCAATAACTGAATTGTAAACATTCACTGATCACTAACTTTTAAACTTGATATAAAAAAAAAAAATAAAAGAAATGGTCGCAAAAGAGAAAGCAACAAGAAAAAAAAAATCACCTTCAAGTTGCCGGATTGGTAAGAAAAGGACTAAACCCAAACTAGAGCTAAAAGTGGGGAAAGAAGAAGAAAAGAAGTTCAAACTCAGACTCAACAAGTGACTGTGATCAGAGGCAAAGAAGAAGGATACCCAGCAAAAACTCCCAAAGCTGAGGAAGCAAAGCCAGAAATTTGAAGACTTAAAAGTTGAAACACTAGTTACTGAGAGGACGATGGGAGAAGAGGATGAAGTATGCAGAAATCACAAGAACAGTGACGACGACTAAGTCGTTTCGCTCCTTAAATTGAACAGAGAAAATAATGTTGAGTGTTTCCACGAGGACGAAAGTGAGAGGGGCGACTCTAGTTGGTGGTGATGGATGAGGGGGCAAGAATTTCTGGGCTGTGTGGGACCCAAATGTTCCGATATGCGTCTTTGTCTTTGATCCTTTTTGTACGGTCAAGTCTGATGATCTTGACGGGTAATTGGGTAAACGTGCCCCTCCCGCCGGAAATAACTTCGCGCAGTATAATTTATTTTCAAATTTTATTCTTGTTTTTTTGTCTAAATCAATGACAGTAAGCGGTCAAAATGAGAGCCAAAATGATGCATTTAATTAACAATGTGTGATATTTTGATATTATATAGTATATAATATGATATAATTTTTGAATGACCAATGCTGTGGCTGTGAAAATAAATAATAATGCGTGAGTGAGACTAATAGATAAACCACAGTAAATACTAAATTATTGAATTAAATATGATTTAAAAAATAATATGACCAACAAATATTTTTCTTGCCATGGGTGTTAAATATTTCGACTCTTACATATTTTTTTTTAAAATGTTTTAGGACTCCACGAGGTAGAGCTGATAATATGGGTTGGAACCGTGAATATTTTTCTTGCCATGGGTGTTAAATATTTCGACTCTTACATATTTTTTTAAAAATGTTTTAGGACTCCACGAGGTAGAGCTGATAATATGGGTTGGAACCGTGGGCTGAGCCCGCCCAACCCGACAATATGGACAGTTTGGGTTTGATAAAATTGGGACCATTTTGGAGCGGTTCTTTTGGGCCCAAACTCATATGGTCACAACCCGTGGTGGGTTGGATCACCGGGTTGATGGGTTGGCCCATTTTTTTTTAAATAATCACCAAGACTCCAAGAGGCAAGTCAAAACACAAGAGTTGAAAGATGATCAAGTCTAAATTGGCATTGCAACCCAATTTCCTTTCATGTCACTCTCTAGTGCTCAACTTTCCACTGACTCCACGCCCCACTCGGTCTCGAACGAATGCTCCCCACTCCCCACTCCCCACTCATGTGCTCTAGTTGCTCTATTGCTCTATGCATGTGTGCACTCTAACAAGCTAAGAGTTTTTAATAATTAATTTGTTCCTAAAAACAAGAACTAGCAATTTAATTTAATTTCATCTTTATGATTATGCGGTATAATTAATTTGGTGAATATATCTTTTTTCATGACAATCAATTATGTTTTGTGTAAAAATAATAATTTTTAGTATATTATGTAAAAAAAATTAAAAAAAAATATGGGTCGGCCCGCCCAACCCACCGATTATAGGTTGAGTTGGCTAAATGCAAACCCATATTGATACGGTCATTTTAGGACCCTACCTATATAGTTCCAACCCGTGACGAGTTAGTCCGAACCGATCGGACCAGACCATATTACCACATCTACCATAAGAAATCAGACTAATTGCCGGTTTTCAGTCAAATTTCAGTTTGAGGAATGTAGCACTAGTCAAACGTAAAAAGTTACAAAGGCTGACAATGACTAATCCAGGACTTAGTTTCTCCTTCTGTTGTCACACACTATAAAGTAGTAGCAATTTCTGGCTCGCTGGGAAGTCAATGTTAGTGTTTATTCTTCCCCAACTAGAAGTTAATGACTAAGCTATGTTTTAGACATGTTTTTGAAGATTACGGGTAAAAGAGGGAAAGAAGAGCATGAAAGTTTTTTTCTTCATAATGCTACCTACAATAATGACCTACTTTGACGATTTGATCTGTTGAATGGGGTTACGTTGCTAAAATCTTATGCAACTTTGACGCCGTGGAAAACATTTTCATAACCTTTGTCATGTTTAGCTACCACAAATTTGGAATTCAAATTCAAAATTGTTCTATTAATCCTCTTTCATCTAAAGAGAGAAGTTTAGATATTTTGGGGGTAACAAAAGTACAAATGGTACAGACGGACAGCTGACTTGAATATTGGATGAGTCAAAAGCAGGCCCCCGTCTTCGTTGGAATATTATTCTGATTTTCTGAGTAACTCCAACTCCGATGGGCCTTTCGGTCAGCATGCCAACTTTTCATTAAATTAATGTTGTGTTTGAGATAATCGATGATTTTAAAAGTGTTTATATATATAAATTGAGAGAATATTCATTCTACCTATTTATCTCGTATATTATAAATTATGATTAAAAAATTATTTTTAAAGACTCCAATCGTTATTTCAAACAAACATTAAAGTTAAAGTAAGTTTGATTTTTTTAATAGATACACCAAGTTTCATTTTAGTCCCTTATATTTATAAAATGTATTTTTTAATTCCTCAATTCTTACACCGTTAGTCTCAATTAACAGAAATTATTGACTCGTCAAATTTAACTTGTTTGTTTGAGTCGGGCTTATGTATAAGCCCGATTCACGTAAATTGAGATAAACCTCATCCACATATTTACTTCGTAAACCGTAAAAACTACCTCATATTCCATAAATCACGATGGAAAAGTACTTGTAGATGCTATCTAAACATACTCTAAATGATGACTGTGTAACATAAGACTGATAAAGGATACTTATATTTTAATCTTTTTAATATGATATTTTTATATTTAAAACAGTGTTTATTAAAAAAGATTCAAACTGAAAAACAATAATATATCTTTGCTGATTCTAGGTTTCATTCTTGTGATTCATCCTACCGCCAGCATCTCAATTCTCATCCCAGCATGGGATATACAGCAAAGTAGAGAGGAGAAGGAGTAATCATTACTCAGGATAAGGAGATAGACCAAAGTAATATGCGTCTTCAGAAGAAGGATTCGAAAATTCAGGGCGAGACAGTCAGAATGGCAACGAATCTATTGCGACTTGGAATGGAACATGAAGCCATCAACGAATTAAAAGAAAAGGAGAATCATGTCGAAGGAAGGACCCAGAGTTCAGCTTGCCTTAGAATTCATTCATTTTTTTGTTTCTCTTTTACGGTTGGCGCAACCAAATGGAAGAAAAGTTTTTTCTTCTTTGCCCTGGATGGATGAAAAGTAATTTCTTGTTAAACTTTATTCCTAATAGCTAAGTTTAGTTTGTTGCTTTTCAGATTTGTTTAAAATATAAAAATATTATATTAAAAAGATTAAAATATAAGTATATTTTGTTAGCATTTAATTGCACAATCATCACTTCAATCTAATGAGTTAGCAGTTTTCGTTAAGTGAGACTAACGGTGTTAGGATTGAGGGACTAAAAATATACTTTATAAATATAAGAGATTAATATGAAATTTGATGTAAAGATAAAAGACTAAATATATAATTTATCCTTAAACTAAATATTTTTTCAAAAATAGGAATCGTACGTACCCATCAAATCCTCAATCTCTCGTAACTCTTTTTGGCTCTGCTTTCAACTTCCATCTATACTCATCTCACTTCATATTTCTTTTAGAAAAATAGCAAAACTTAAGTAACTATTTATTTTATCTTTTCAGAAGTATTTTTATAGTATTAAAGTAAGTATATGAGAAGAATTTTATCTTAATTTACAAAAAGATGTTTAAAAGACACTTTTAAGAACTTCTCAAACAAGCACTCCGGCAAAAATAAATTTGAACATACATTCATACCACAGTTCTATGTTCCTTGATCAATAATAAGGAACAAAAAGCTTTATTGATGAATAAGATTGTCTTTTGAATGAGAATTCTCCATTGCCATTGATGGGTGTGATAAGACAATTGACTAATTAAGAATGAATCATTACATCCTCAATTCTAAAAATGAGTCCTAAATGGTACCCTAGATAATTATAAGTGTAAGAATCTTAGTTGCAAATGAGTCATTTAAATTTAAAATGTAATTCTTAATTTACAGTTATGATTATTGTTTAATACTGTTTGAAACATTACTTACAACTTATTTTTCAGTATTTTATGAGTTCCTAACTATCATTAATTACGATTCGATTGATACAGATGGTGTGTGACCGTAAGCGCTGGAGGAGCCATGAATGTATGAGGTTGACAGCGGTGTGTGGAGGTGTTAGGGGGTCTGGGACAGGGCTGCCGACTAGGGAGGAGGTGGACGAGTTGGAATGAAGTAGGAAGAAGGTTAGGGATGAGGAGGAGGATGACACTAGGGGGCGACCACTGATTCTGAGGGAGGAGGACTGGATGGTAGGAGATCTAGGCAGGCTGGGGAAGGGGGCACAATACCGATGCTCTAAATAGGGATTCAAAATATTCGTATAAGGAGGCATGTGTTAATTCATCCGGCGTTGGGTTGGATGAGGACGATGATGACAACTCAGAGGAGTAGTGGAATGGTCAAGGTTGGCGTTCTCGTATTACTGTAAATACAATGGGGAAGATACCAAACATTATCTTATCTCTGAAGCTTAAAAATCAGGTTGCTAAGCGCTGGAAAAGATCCTTGATTGTTTTGGTACTAGATAGGATGGTTCAGGCAGAGGCTCTTGCTAAGAAACTAGAGTAACTATTGGGTGATGTAGAGACTATAAATATTGGTTCCGAGTTCTTTGTTGTGAACTGTAAGTAAGCACCCACTCAAGATTTGGCTCTAGCCGGAGGACCGTGGCTAATGTTCAATCATTATATAAGTATACAACATGGAGGATGGACTTCAATGCATAATTAGAGGAAGTTTCCCAGATGGAAGCATGGGTGAAGATTTCTCGATTACCACTAGACTACTACGATAAAGGCATATTGTTTGTGGTAGGCAACCAGATGAGGCATATACTGAGGGTGGATATGAATATGATGAGAAGATCGAAAGGTCGGTTTGCTTGTATCTGTGTTCAGTTGAACCTGGAAAAACCTCTTTTACTAAGCATCAAGTTTAATGGTATGGAGAAGAAAGTTGAATACAAAGTATTACACATGATTTACTCCAAATGTAGTAAATACGGCCATGACTCGGATCATTGCAATTCAACTCTGCTTGAGTCAGGTATATGTAATGAGAAGAGTAGGTTTGTTCCTTATTAGGTCATGACGACGGATCCTAGTGGGGAGGCGCCGACCTACGGCGGCTGAATGGTGGTGCAAAGAAATTGGAAAGGAAGGAAAGAGACATGTTCAAAAGGGAAAGATCGGGATCCTCGCTATATGAATAGTGGGAATCATGGACAATTAGCGAGCTCACATTTTAATGCCTTGATTTTCGGGCCTATGGATGAGTTGGAAGGATCGGGTGTTGGGAGCAATCAAAGGGATTTGGATGAAGGGACATTAAATACTAAGGCACTAGGTCCGAAGATTTTCACAAAGTCACAGAAGAAGGGAGAGAAAATTAGGCCAAAAGTTGTGGCCTACAAACAAGGGTCAACGATGCATAATTCAATGGATATGTACCTAACTATTAAGAACATATTGAGTTTTGGCGGGGGAGCTAGCAAAGCCCAGAAGAAGCTGGTACTGGGCTTGGGCCCGATACAACCAGAAGGTCGAAAAAAGGGTAATGGTACAGACCTAAAAATGAAGAAGGTAGTAACCCAATACGAGAAAGCTACGTCTAAGTCTACACCATAATCAAATGATTTGATGGACCCAAGGGAGTCAAGCAAAATGAGTATTCTTCGTGATAATCCTCTTTCCAATGTGCCAAGTGAAGACGTTGTGATGGTGACTAAACCGAGCTTGCATGGTGGTAACCAATAATGCTTATGCACTTGTTTTTCTTGATACTAATGTTTATGATGAATATTATGACATAGAATTCAAGAGGTGTAAAAGGGAGAGCCTTTGCACCATTGGTTTTGGAGCTCCGTCGGAAGTGTCAGCTTCACTTTCTTGTTATTTTATAACCAAGGCAACAAGGTGATAGAGTTGTTCGCTTGTGAAAAAGGTTGGGATTCGATGAAGTAGCGGTTGTTGAAGCCTCTGGTTTTAGTAGGGGTATTTGGTGTTTCTGGAGTGCGGAGGTGGATTTTAGGGTGTTGATGAAGCACGAGCAAGTGTTGTATGGGGTTTTCAATGCTTTGTCAAAATAATAAATGAGGTTTCTCGGTAGTGTATGGCAATTCGAACTCAACAAAACACCAACAAATATAGGGATCTTTAAGCGAGGTAGATGGTTTAAAGAGTAATCGATGGTGTTTTTGTGGGGACTTTGACGTCACGCTAAGTTTTGATGAGCGTCTGTCAACGGCCAGAAGTGGTGGCTCCCTAAACAGGTTATTTAAGCAATGGGTTGTGGAACGAAGCTCGAGTGATAAAGAGTTTAGTGGTCCTAAGTTCACATAGAGTATAGAGAATTGCTCTAGCAAGTTAGACCGAGCAGTTGTCACAGGCGACTAGTTGAATGCTTTTCCAAATACTAGTGTTACACCCCTCCCCAGGTACAAATCTGATCACAATCTATTGTTGTTAATAATAAATGAGGGGGCCTTGTTAGAGGTGGGGAGAAGTCATTCTGATTTTTTGCACTATGGATCACCTATGAAGAGTTATTGCCAATGGTTAAGTTATTATGCGTTACGATGAGACAATTAGAGGACAATATACGAGTGTTTATTGAGAATGTTAAGGGCTGGAACAAAGAAGTATTTGGTGATGTCAATCATAAGAAGGCATTCCTGCTTTGACAAATGATGCGATTAATAGGAAGCTTGCAATAAGTTTTGGTAGTATAGATTTAGAAAGAGAAAGGTATGAATTGTGGTTTAAGTTGGAAGAGGTGTTGGTTCAAGAGGAGATAATGTGGTTTCAGCGGTCACGATGTAATTGGTATGCGACTGGGGATTAGAATGCTCGTTACTTCCATGGTATGACAAAGAGCAAGAAGCAGCAAAATAAGGTTAAGGCGCAGAAGTTGAATAATGGGGAATAGGAATATGATAGCGCTTGAATCATGCAGTTGGGAACTGAGTTTTACAAAAAAAATTGTATGAAAAGGAAGGGACTAGCTTGCACACTGTTAATTTTGGTATGAATTTCCCTACAGCTAATGAGCTAGAGTTACGTCGAGCAGGCAAAGATATTTCCTTACTTGAAGTGAAGAAGGCCCTATATGCTATAGGCCCTCTTAAGGCCCCAGGTCCTGATGGTCTTAATCCTCTATTTTTCTAGAGCCAATAGGATGTAGTGGGGGAATCTATACTGTTAAAGGTATAGCGTATGTTCTCTGATCCTAATGAGATAAGGAAGGTGAATGGTACGAACTTGGTGCTAATCCCAAAAATTGAATACCCGGAATCTATTTGTGATTTTAGGCTAATAAGCTTGTGTGATGTGATCTATAAAATTCTAACAAAGATTATTGCCACACGATTGAGAAATTTGATGCCAACGGTTATTGCTCCAAACCAATGTAGTTTTGTACCACGGAGGCAAGGGTTGATAACATAATCTTGGCAGAAGAAGTTTTACATTCTATGCTCACAAAGAAGGGGAGGAAAGGGTTTATGACTATTAAGATTAACCTCGAGAAAGCCTATGATTAGGTTAGGTGGTGCTTTATTGAAAGATGCCTGCTAGAATTGGGACTTCCATAACATGTGGTTAATGTGATCCACTGGTGTGTAAGCTCGGCCAGTATGCAACTTTCATGGAATGGAAGGAAGGGTGAGACATTTATACCCTCACACGGACTTAGATAGGGTAACCCTTTATCCCCATATCTTTTTGTCCTTGCTATGGAAAAATTATCACACCTCTTACAATATGAAGTTAGGGATGATAATTGGCAACCTTTCCGGCTAAGAAGAAATAGTACGCCTATGTCTTACTTATTTTTTACGGATGATTTATTCTTATTTGTGGAAGTAAATCTGGACAAAGACACAATCATAAAATCTTTCTTAGATAACTTTTGTGAGGCCTTGGGAGAAAAAGTGAACAACGTTGAGTCAAGGATTTTCTTTTCAAAGAATGTGAACCATACACGGGTTAAAGAAATTGGTGACTTCTTGGGTTTTATTCTTACAGTGGATCTTGGTAAATATTTAGGGGCTCCTTTACACCATAAGCGTATGACAAAAAGGACTAATGAGCATGTGTTAGAAAATATAAATAAGAAACTTTCAAGCTAGAAGGCTAGATCACTATCTTTGGTTGCATGACATACTCTCGTACAATCAGTTTTATCCACAATTCTGTCTTATGTCATGCAATTAACTCCTCTTCTAAGCTCAACGTGTGAGGAGGTGGACAAAAGGTGAAGGCGTTTCTTATGAGGGGTGATGAGACGAACAAGAAGTTGCACCTAGTTGCTTAGGGCCAAGTGTGATGAGGAAGGAGGAAGGAAGGTTAGGTCTTCATCAAGATAAGATCCAAAATGACGCTTTCATGATGAAGCTTGGTTGGGGTGTGATGAAGAAAATAGATGCACTTTAAGTGAGGTTTCTACTAGAGAAATATGGTTGTGGAAGTGACTTGGTGCTCGTTATTAATGGAACTCGGAATGCTTATAGGGCTTGGCATGGTATTCGAAACAAATGGGAAGGTTGTTGTCTAGGTTGCAATGGAAGTTGGGAAATGGTGCCTCTATTCATTTCTGGAAGGATTTTTGGGTACCTGGTAAAGGTCGATTGATGGACTTGGCTTTAGTGGCAATACCGAAGGAACTCATAGAAAGTAAGGTAGCAAATTACGAATCGAGTTCAGGTAAATGGGTGTACAAGAACTTTACACCTTATCCACCACCTGATGTGGTGGCTTTTTTTGTATAGCTCTGATATACACCAGACTTGAAGGACGTCCCTGTATAGAGTTACTAACCGTTAGGGATTTTCTCTACGAAATCAGCTTAAATAAGCATGGTAGGTATAAGGGAGAATGTGAACGCTTGGACCTGGAAGCAACTTTAGAAGTTAAGAATTCCATAGCGTTGTAAAACTTTTTTTATGGTTGGCATGTAGGGACAGACTCCTAACCAATGAAGCTCGAGTATATCGTGGCATAACCCAATCTGGAGATTGTGCGAGATGCTTAGGCTCAACGGAAGGAATTTTGCATGTTCTCAAGGATTATCCCAAGGCTATGAAGTTATGGATTCGTTTAATGCCTAGCATGTATTCATGTTCCTTCTTTACCCATAGTGATGTAATGTCATGGGTGTTGTGGAACCTGAAAAGGAAGTTTGAAGTAAAGGGCACGACTTGGCGTATATGGTTTCCCTTTGTGTGTAAACAATTATGGTTGGCAAGAAATAAGTTCGTCTTTAATAATGAGGTTGGCAATTTGATGGCGACTATAGCCCAAGTTAGGGCGTGTATTACATGGGTAAGGGAGCGTACTCTTAAGGAGTTGCATCCTAGGCAGGATGGAGGACTATAGACGCCACCAGATATAGGATATGTGAAAGTCAATGTGGATGAGTCTAGTGTTATGGAGGGATTGATGACAGCTTGTAGGGGTGTTATGTGAAATCACAATGGAGAGGTGTTAGGATGTTTTGTGTTCCATATTAGACATGTGAATAGCTTCATGACAGAGATGTGGGGTGTTCTCTTGGGTTTACGAATGGTTTGGGACTTTGGAGAACGGCACTTGGCACTAGAGATGGATTGCTTGGAGCTAATTGAGCAACTAAATGGGAGGTTCTCAGGCTAGCACGAGGAATATGGGCTAGCCGGAGAAATTATCTCCATGCTGGACAGAGAGTGGGAGACGCATCTTGTTTAGTGCCAAAGCGAAGCCAATAGGGTTGCAGATGGATTAGCCAAGCACGCATTGCATATAGGTGAAGGGATAGTGCATTTCACGACCACACCAGAGTTTGCCATAGGTCTGGTCAAGAGAGATAGGCAGAGTCTACAGTTTTGAGCTGTCTTGATGTGTTGTTTTACTTACCAAAGAAAAGTATCATTAATTCATTTTAAGATTTAAATGTTATTATCCCAAATATCCATCAAAATCCTCCCAAGTATATTTGTAAATATAATAATTACGCTAATATTAGTCTATAACCTGTTTTTTCTATATTAGATCAGGACAAGGAAAGAAACATCTATATTTCCCTTATTGTCCACTTCTTTCCATTTCTTTATTTATATCGTTAGATCAACTCTGACGGTTGAGATTTAATATCCTACAAAAATATTATTATAATATTAAATAAATAAATAGAAATAAATATATCCAAACTTTTAAAATTTATTCACAATAGTACATATCTTTAGACTTTTATTAAAATATTCTATTTTTTTTTATTTTTTATATGATATTAAATCTCAATTGTCCGAAATTATCTAATGATACAAATAAGTAAGTGAAGGACAATGGACTGAAATAAAAATGGAAAGGCTCCTTTCCCAGCTGGACAACGTACCTGCTGCCTAGGATTTAAAATGCGATGTATTATATTACCATGCAACTTTATGTATATCTTACATGACGAATTGTTCATGCATCAACACTAACTAGCTTTACTTTTTTATTACTATATTACACACTCCTTCCGACCTTCTCATAAGCAATTTTTTTTTAGTCTTTTTTATAAACAACTTTTTCTTTATGTCTCAAAATTTAAACTATTTTTTTTACCCATATTAAATACATACCTTTATATTAATTATCCCACACTCATTTCTAATTCTTTCATTTACTCATTTATTACACATTATCTTTCATATTTTATACTCATACCCTCTCATATTTGTTACTCATTCTCTCTCCTATACTCTTTTCATAAATAGGGACATAATTAGAAGAAATCTGACATTTTTAACACATTTTTTAACCGTCAGTTCGTTTTGCACAATACAAATAAAAATTGTTTATAAAAATGATCGGAGGGAGTGATAGTTTAAGATCATTTAATGCATGCATTTTTAATTCTTTTGTTGAGAGTAATGAAGAAAAATAAATTTCATTTTCTTTTTTCTTTTTAAAATACTTTCAAACGATACCTGGCTTTGGGGTTCGTGATTTCCCCTTACAACACAAATGTCTTCTCTAAAACTTGAACTCGAAGTTTAAGGGGATCTAGCGGAGTCTTACATTACTATATCAATTCTATGTTGATAAATTTTATTTTCTCTAATAAACAAATTATACTCCAAAACACACAAAGTTATTATTTATTAGTAATTGTATCAAAATTTAACAAATTACTTAATAATAATATTAGAAAAATTGACATTATTCATATGCATGCATGTAAGACCTAGACGGATATGATTAAGATGAGCGCGGATTAATCCATTAATGTTAATGTTTTTTTTGTGTCAGAATTAACGTTAATATTAAATATTATACTCCTTTATGTTTAGAGTTAAAAAGTAACCCTGGTTAAGTATTCTGGGTCCAATTGTCCAAATGCAATATAAAAGGGCGTCTGGGCTAAGAATAATACACAAAAAAATTATCAATAAATTTTTATTTTTCCCTCCATATTTTGGGGCAATTATATTCTCTCTAGTTTCTCAGCTGTTCAGTTCAGACAGATGGGTCATTGTACATGGTGATGTGATCAGGGGAAAGTCGTCTCAGATTCAAACCCTCTAACGTCACAGGCCTTCTCCAATTCGGTATTAATTTTTTTTTTTCCAATCAAAAAAATCGGTACTTTTACTTTCTCATTACTCATCAGTATCATCGTCACGGCGCCAAAGTTTATGCTGTTTAACTCGTTCGCTAGATTCGGGATTCATCAGACTCTAGGGTTACTAAATTACTGAACTACAATTGTGAATTTTGACCGTGATAAGCTTTCTAAATTCATGCCCCTGTAGATCCAAGGCGGGCTTTCGTCGACTTAGAACTGTCTGAAAAGTGGTTGATTTCTGAATATTTTCACTGGGTTGCCTTAATATTTCTCCTTTTTTTCCTCCTCCTGGGCATTTGTGCCATAATTTGCATGAAGATAATCGAGAAATAATGCATAGTTTCGGACTTTCTGAACCTGCGTGCTCCGCGTTTGCTTTGTTTACGAAGGGCCTTGAGGTTGCTTGTTGATTGGAATACTATTGTGTGTTTTTTTTAACTATCACTACCGTGTCAGACTCTAAGATCTTTAATTCTTTTTTCTTCTTCGCCTTGTGACGATATAGAGTTGGAAATCTGATCTGTGATATTTGATGCTCGCATGTACTCCCAACAAAAAAAACTCCATCGAAAGAAGTCTGTTCTCTTTGGAGGCATATGCCATGCTCGAGGAATTATGAGATTGAAAAAGATGCCTGGCGAGTATTACACGCCGTAGTATAAGGCTTCTTTTATTATTGCCAGCACTATGTGAAAGCGTCTTCTTCTTCTTGGTTTTTGGGGTGGGGTAGGGGCGTTACTATTTGACATCGAATCCTTCAGTACTGAATTTACAAAATAACGTTCCGGTGTTTTCAGCTTTCCCGGCTCGATTGAAAACCTAGTTTTTTAAATTCTTAATTTTTAATTGAACTCCGCACATCTGATTGTCATACTTCTATGTTTCATGTAATTTTTATAGTTTTAAGCCCTGTTCCCTTGCTTCTCTGTTTCTTGGTGGGTGTTTTTTTCTTTTTGTTTTGTTGGGGGGGGGGGTTGGAATTGGTTCTTCGAGGGTATGATATGTGAAGTTATATATTTTTATTGAACATGTTGTAATAGAGTTTATGTGAATTAGACACTTATATGGGACTCAAAATTATGCTGTAATCCAGCATCCCTGTTGTAGTAATAGGGCTCAGAGGAATTTTGGAGACGTTTTATCATTTCCCAGTTATAACTTCTAACTAATTTCTTATCTCATGCTCATTTTCTAATGCATTTTGCCTGATTATCTTTATTTATTGCTGTGCATATCTCATTGTCTTCTTTCTATCAGGTACAATATGTAGTGGTTTCATCAAGCAAAGTGATCTTGCTGTAGAATTCAATGCTTGTAGAGGATTCTTTATTGTCATAGCTAGGTCAAGAAAGACATATCCAAAGCTGAGACAACCATAGAATGGAGTGCAACAAAGATGAGGCGTGTAGGGCCAAAGAACTAGCAGAAAGGAAATTTTCTGAAAGGGAATATACTGGTGCAAAGAAGCTTGCTCTCAAGGCTCTAAATCTGTGTCCTACACTGGAGGGTATCTCTCAGTTTTTGAATACTCTTGATGTTTATATCTCTGCCGAGAATAGAGCAAGTGGAGAAATGGATTGGTATGGTATACTTAAAGTGAACCCCTGCGCAGATGAGGAAACAGTTAGACAACATTACAGAAAGCTGGCTCTTACTCTTCACCCTGACACAAATAAGTCTTTAGGTGCAGAAGGTGCCTTTAAGCTGGTTTTAGAGGCGTGGAGTATGTTATCAGATAAGGACAAGAGACAAGCATATAACCAGAACAGGAGTTTGAAAGAATTTCAACATAATGCTCCCAACCATGTCAAGTCTCAGTCAGAAGCTCCATGTTCAAATGTTTTTAATAATCTCAACAAGAACGTGACTACAAATGTGAGGAATGGAAATCATAACACTCGATTACGACCCACATCAGTTCCTCCTTCACAAAAAAAGGCTAGGACCTTTTGGACAATCTGTAACCGGTGCAAGACACATTATGAATATCTCAAGATCTATTTGAATCATACCCTTATTTGTCCCACCTGTAACGAGCATTTCTTGGCTGTAGATATGCCTCCGCCTCCCAATATTTTCAAGTCAGCAAATCGTTCTTCTAGCCAACAGCGTGAGAATTCTCAACAACATGCTGCAGGGAATAATACAGGAAGAAATTATGCAGTTTCTCAAAATATAGGAGCAGGAGATTCCTCTGGCAGATTGTTTGACAACACAAGCTCTCAGTGGGGTCCTCAGTCCAAAAATGCTGAAGGTTCCTTTAATAAGGTAGAAAAGACATTGAAGAAGAGGAGGACAGATGAGATTCACAATAATGGTGATCCAGGATACATGACTAATCATATGGCCATGGGACATGGGGTTGCAGGATTTGGTCATGTTTCTGAATCAGGAAAGGTTAACTGGCAAACAGAAAGGACCTCTGGGTTTTCTGGTATTACCAGCAAGCCCCACAGCATGAGAGAATTAGGAATGGTTGAAATACGGAACATGTTGATGCATAAGGCTCGAAGTGACCTTTGTAAGAAAGTTCAAGAATGGAGATCAATAGCTGAAGGTAAGAATGCCAAGAAGCACAAACAGAACAAGAGAACCAAAAGCACATTGAATGGCAGAAAACCTGATGTGGAGAAGCATGATGAGTCCGCTTTTAATGGTAACGGGCATCTGGACAGCAATTCAATTGAGGTGGACCAAGCCTGTGTAACAATCAAAGTTCCAGACTCAGATTTTCACAATTTTGACTTGGATAGATCTGAAAGTTCTTTTGAGGAGGACCAGGTCTGGGCTGCTTATGATGATGATGATGGGATGCCTCGGTATTATGCTCGAATCTACAAGGTGATCTCGTTGAAGCCATTTAAGATGCGGATCAGTTGGCTTAACTCTCGCAGCAATAGTGAACTGGGTCCAATAGATTGGGTGGGTTCGGGTTTTTACAAAACTTGTGGGGATTTCAGAACTGGCAAGCATGAAATAACCGAATCATTAAATTCATTTTCACACAAGGTTAAGTGGACAAAAGGCACCAGAGGAATTGTTCGCATTTTTCCTGGAAAGGGGGAAGTTTGGGCTCTTTATAGAAACTGGTCTCCAGATTGGAACCAACATACTCCAAATGAAGTGATACACAAGTATGACTTGGTAGAGGTGGTTGAAGATTTTGATGAAGATCAAGGTGTAGTAGTTGCCCCGCTTATTAAGGTTGCTGGATTTAGGACCGTGTTTGATAGGCACGGAGATCCTCATGGGTTAAGGAGGATACCTAAAGACGAGCTGTTTCGTTTCTCTCATCAGGTTCCCTACTACTTGCTTACTGGACAAGAAGCTGATAATGCCCCAAAAGGTTGTCGAGAGTTGGATCCAGCAGCTACTTCTCTCGACCTCCTGCAGAATATAACAGAAGCAAGCGACGAGGCGCCCGATGATGCTGGCAAACGTAGGCAAGACACATTGCTCAGTTCAACCGAAAAGTGTGGTCTGGAGATGCAGGAATGATATTCCAAAAACAAGTACTAGAAAAATGGTAGATGGAGATGGTGAAGCAGAGAAGCCATGTTAGATGATTACTTCACAGCATAGAATATAAAGTTGATGTGACTGATGGTGCAAAACAGTCTGAGAAATACAGAATTATCCTCTTTGACTCTTGATTTTTGAAAACCTGCCCGATAGATAATTCAGTAGGTTTCTTGGGTGGTATACTTGGTTCGAAGGGATCCTCTGCATTTGGGATTTTCTTTCTGATTTGAGACAATGCTGTTTTTTGACACATTACTATTCTCAAGGGTCAAAAGTAGCTTTCACTATTCTTCACACCAATACCATTAGACTTGGCTTCCATTGTTCCAACATAGAGTCTGTCTGAGGAATGAAGTCATGCATCACATTACAATTTTCTAATTTTACTTCGCTCTTGCTCACAGAAACCTCGTAAGGCCTGCACACAGGCCCACTACCTTCCCCCAGCCGAACATCCCCTCTTCCCGACCCATCACACGTGGGGCAAAAGCCCGTCCTTTTCAGGCTCACATGCTTCCTCCATCCTTACGTCATCAACCTCATTGCCAATATCACCGTTATTCTGGTTAGAACATCCCCTTCCTCCATTCCTATCCTCCTGCTCACGGCCTACATCCACATGATCTTAACGCGCCTCCGCCTCTTTCCCTCCGATGACCTCTTCCCAATCCTTTCTGTGAATCTAAGCTTCATACCTACAACGCTTGGATCTTCCACCGCCATCGCTCTCTCCTCCGCACTTAGTCTTGGTTCATGACCAATCCTACAACATCTGTAGCAGAATCGCTGAAAACTTTACCGGGTTGAAATTCAACATCGAATCCGCCCTCTTCACTACTTCTCCAACCACGTCTCCCAACCTCTTTACATTTTCTTTGCACATTGCTCTAAGAGCCAGATGGTGAAACTAGATCCAATGGCGCACGGTCACCTTGAACCTGACAAATGGTGTGTTTGGGATTAGCTTTTAAAAATAACTTATGGGAAAAAAAGCGAAAAAAGTGATTTTAGAGAATAGATTATGAGAAAAAAATGATTTTAATAAAATGAGAGTGTTTGGATATTATGATCTGAATAGTTTTTTTTATGGTCAAATTACTGAAAAAGATATTAATTTTTATGATAATTACATATAATTGATAAGATTATATTTTATGTATTATTTAATAATAAATTTCTTAATAAATACAAAAAATGACTTAAATTTATCTGAAAAATTAAAATTATAACATTAATCAATTATCTAACATAAAAAAAAAATCACACACACATATATATAAATTATATAGCAAAAAATCATTTATAATAATTAAATATAAATGATAAGATTATATTTTGGTTATTATTTAACATAAAATTGAACAATAAAAACCAAAAACTTTTTAAATTTTTCCAAAAATTTTAACTTGTGATAAAAAAATTAAATAAAACATACATATGTATCTATGTTTTATTTAAAATTAATTCAGTAGTTAATATCTAAAATTAATACAATGAGCAACTCTTTTAGTACAGTTAATACAATATATTTTTACCTTTCTCTATTGGACATTGTCTTTCTTTCACTAATAAGTAATATATTGGTGGTAATAACATTTCTAAAAATCTCAAATTCATCATGGAATGGATACATTAACATTTAATAGTTTATCAATAATTCATTATATAATAATAGAGATAAAGTTCAAGTGAACTGAGGAAAATAATAAAGTACATCGAAATACTAAAAACAACACATGACTAGTACTCTTACGCGTAATATAATATTTGATCGTGGTTGAGGATTCAGTAACATTAACGAAATGATGATAGTGGTTGAGAAATCAGGAAGGATTATTTAAAAACATGATAATATATATAAAATTAATTATATAGGTGAGGAAATAAAGATGTTGTGGTCAGAGTTGATACATACTAAGGAAAATGACAATTAAGGAAACAGTAATCATCCAATCAGCAAAAACAACATTCAAAATGACTCCAATACTAATGCCAAGAACCAAAACAGGTTGAAAAAGAAGAGCCAAAATGGAAATGCCGATGGAGATGTCGACTACACAAACACAGACGGAGCTGTTCTTGGTTCTGATCTGAACTTGGCCCACGGATTCTGGATGAGATGCCGGCTACACACGGACCTGATGGCTTCTGGTTCTGATCTCACCTTGCCCACAGGGAAGACAAGAAAGGGAGCACAGATTGTAGACGAGAGCTTGAGATGGAGGAAAGTTGGAGCTTTAGACAAGAGCTGGAGATTTAAAATTGCGAGACACGAAGAAGAGAGAAGACGAGATGCGAGACGATGTTTGGGTTCTGATCTCACCTTACCGACGGGGAAGACGAGAAAGAGAACACAGATTGTGGGGAGAGCTTGAGATGGAGCATAGCTAGAGCTTGAGACGAGAGCTGGATTGGAGATGCGAGACACGGAGTTGAGACGAGAGCTGGAGATTGTTAAGGTGCAACACGCTAAGAAGACCAGAGCTATCAGGCGAGAAAGAAAACAAATGAAAGGGAATTAAATATACAGTGTTGGCAGAGAAAAGAGAAAAGTAATACTGCTTTCAATAGTTACAAAGTAAGAAAATCCAATGAAAAAGCTGCTCATGCATTGATTCTCACCAAACCATAGTTTTAAAACATCAAACCATGGTTTTATTTTGAAACGAGATTATCTCAGTTTTACTAGTGTTTGGATTTTTTTGGGTCAAACCATGGTTTCAACCTGAAACCATGGTTTGGTTTAATTCCCAAACACACTAATCTCCTCCGAGGATACCAATACTTAGGGTTTCACCAAGATTCCAACCTTTCTTCTCTGCCGTAATCACAGCGTTACGAGTGATCCGCCAGCACTCCAGTTCAGATCCATCGTCTTCCTCCATTGCGCTTCATCGCCCTATTCGATCCTTTTGAATCTATCTTCATTCCTTCCTTCCTCCTCATCTTTGATCACCATCCCTCACACACACCCACCCACCGAACAGGATATCTCGCACTAGAGGGAGAAACAGGATACCTCCCATTAGGGAGAGAACTAGTTCAATTATGAAACTAACTATGAAATTATAAATAAAATGTACGGTTAGACATATGGGACATTTGGCCACAAAAACGACAAGTTGATGGCGTGCTCGTAATAATATCATTATCGTTGGGCATTGCAAGGGATTTGGAACTCATTATATCTACACAATCTTGTTATAAATGATAAAGGAGCTAGCAATAGTTTGCCGGAGGTATCGGATCTCGCATACACCGTTTTCGCTGAGACAGGTTGCTTTTTTTTCCCTTTCTTAGAAACCTTCGCCAGCACAGGACCGGAGATCCTTGACACCGAAGCGTAGTCTTGAGAGCATCGGGTCGATTCGATTCTGCATCACTATTTCACAGTGGCGGTTGTCATGGAGATTGAAGGGTAAAAGGCGCGTTATGGCATTGGTTCTTGCGTGTACATCGAAAAGAAGGGGATGCTAACGGGAATAGAAATGCGAGATTTAGTAGCTTGGAGTTGGAGTGCATAAGGAGGCACCATAGACAAGAATCAGGAGAGAATCAGAGTAGCTCTGCCCTTGTTAAGCATATCAGAGCGGCGGTTCTGCCGTTAATATCTCTATTTTGTATTGAATCTGATTACTTAATGTTTCTTTACTGATTTGGAATTCTGTGTGTATACTGATGTTTGCATGCATCATTTTAGCAGGTAAGATTCTTGTGAAGTCACATACTTACACTATCATTTGATTAAATTCCTTCACCGGAATTTGACTGCTGGGACGTTTGGGGGATCGATGGGCTCTCTCACACCGTCACACGCACACACATGTTCTCTAGTCTTCATATTCTCAAGGTTATGGGTGTCTAGTAGGCGGAAGCAAGGCGTCATAGACACGCTTCTAATCTTCAACACTCGAGCTGATTTTGTTTAGAGCATTCGACATTCTCCCATGCTAATTTGGTTGATTTTCTTATATTTGACCAGTTTCTTAATGCTCCCTCCTCTTCCTAATGTCAGATATTTTTTTGAGAGATTAAAGAATTTAAATAAATTATTTAATTATTTATTTTGTATCATTAAACTATAGTCAAGCAAATTAGTTCGAGGAAGAACAATATTTCAAACTAATTTAATTAATTTCCTTAATCTTCAAAAAAATCAGTTGATTTTTATATTAAGAACCGGAGGTAGTAGTAAATATCATTTGATCTGCTTCTACATTAGTCTCTAGCTACGACTGTTCATATCATGAACTTATAATTTCTTTAGGGCCTGTTTGGTTAGAGGGGAGGAGAGGAAAAATGAGACTCTCCCCTTATTTAGTTAGAAATTTTGAAGGGGAGGGGAGGAGGGGAAAAATGAGCCCCTCCCCTCCCCTCCCCCAACCCCCTCATTTTTGGAATTCGCTTACGTCCTCTGCGGAGAAATTCGCTGCACATCCGCTGCGCAGAAAACGACGCTGTTTTGTGCGCAAATCTGGGCCATCCGTCTCTTATAATTAAATGGACGGTGATTAGATTAGTACTAAATAAAACGACGTCGTTTTGATTGGATGATCTCGTCCGTTCATTTTAAGACTCAATCTCAGCCGTCCAAAGTTTTATTCATTAAATCAGCACAGCTTATTCTGAAGTTTGGCGCGCTGTGCTGTTCATCCGCGAGAAAACGCCGAAGCTGCTTGCTATCGTGTTTGGTAATGCATTTCACATGATTTATGATGTGTGGATATATTTATTTTGAAGAATGTTGCATCAATTAATGTTTGTTTTGTAACTTATAGCATTTTTATTGTGGTTAAGTAATTTTGCTTGAGAGGGATTACAAGGGATTATGAATTTGCATTTAATTGTGTGTTTTTGTGGAAAGATGGAGTATTTTTAAGGCAATCAACTAATTTTATATTTTTAATAAATTAGTTTAAGATGACTTATAGATTGAGATGAGAATATTATATTAAATTGATGATGATATTTTATTTTGTGCTTAGGTTATGATCAAGATTGACTATACAAATCTATACTTATTAATCCCCTCAAACACTAGGAATAGATTTATACCATGGATTTTTGATCAAGTTTAAGAGTTTTATACACTAGGAATAGATTTATTAATCCCCACATACTTATTAATTTATACTTATTTTATATTGATGATGATATTTTATTGTGTGCTTGGGTTTTGATCAAATTTAATTTTGCAGGAGTTTTATATCATGGATATAGATTTAACTCCCAGACTTAATCTTGAATTTGACAATTTAGAAGAAGCATGAGAATTTTGGAAGGCATATGGTAGGAAAACGGGTTTTTGTGTTCGAAAACAAAGCTTTAACAAGAGTAGAAAAGATAAGACCGTATACACCTCTTATCTATATGTTTGCTGTAAAGAAGGGGTGAGAAAGTCAGAGAAAGAAGAGATGACAAATAAGAGACTCAGAGATGAGACAAGAACAGGTTGCAATGCCAGAATGAAAGTTAAGCAAATAGATAGAAAATATAAAATAAATGAAGTTTTCTTGGAGCATAATCATCCTCTTCAGGCACCTGAAGCTGTTCACTTATTTGCATCATTTCAAAAACTATTACCAGCTCAATGCTATGAATTAGAAAATGCTGAACAAGCTGGAATTAGTCAAAAATCAGCATTCAATTTGCAAAGCTAATATGCAGGAGGTTAAACCAATTTGGGATTTATAAGAAGTGATGTAAAAAATTATCTTAACTCAAGAAGGCAGCGAGCCATGAAATACGGTGATGGTGGATGTATATTTCAGTATTTTGAGAAACAATTAGCAGAAAACCCATCATTTTTTCATGCTCACCAAATAGACTTAGATGAGCAAGTGACAAACGTATTCTGGGCTGATGCACGTATGCTGGTCGACTACGCTTGCTTTGGAGAAGTTATTTCTCTTGATACAACTTATTGTACGAATTGTAATCATAGACCTCTTGCAATTTTTTCTGGCTTCAACCATTACAGAGGAGGAGTAATATTTGGAGTAGCATTGTTATATGATGAGACTGTTGAGAGTTTCAAATGGCTCTTTGAGACTTTTTTGTGTGCACACAAAAATACAAAGCCACTCACCGTTTTCACTGACCAAGACGCTGCTATGTCACGAGCATTACAAGAGGTGATGCCAGATACAAAGCATGCTCTGTGCACCTGGCATATTTCGAGAAATGCAATGAAGCACCTCCCAAACTCAATGGTTAGTGATTTCAACCATTGTATGTATAACTGTTGGGATGAAATTGAGTTCGAAGAACGTTGGGAAGAATTATTATCAAGACAAGATATGACAAAAAACTCATGGTTGATATCTATGTACCAAATCAAAGAGAAGTGGACAGCATGCTATATGAAGAACTCAAGGACACTTGGCATGAGAAGCACACAAATAAGTGAAAGTATCAATGCATCCGTCAAGAGTTGCACCCATGTTAAATTGGATATCAATCGATTCTTCCAACAATTTGAACAAGTCCTGGAGGATAAGCGCTATAATGAACTGAAAAGTGATTTTGAGTCACTTGACAAGTTGCCAAGGTTGATATTACAGAGTTCAAATATGCTTCGTCAACTTTCTGATGTGTATACTCGCCCCATTTTTTACTTGTTCCAACGGGAATGTGATCTTCGTGATGCTACATGTATTAAAGAGAGAAAAGAAAGAAAGGTCACCATAGATGAAAATGATGATGATGTCATGTTTGATTATGTGATTACCATGGATGGTAGCAAACGGGAACATACCTTGACATATGATCCTTCCACAGAGACAATTACCTGCAGTTGTAAAAAATTTGAACGAGTGGGCATATTATGTTGTCATGCGTTGAAGGTATTGCATGAACGTGATGTCAAATTACTCCCCAAGAAATATATAGTAAAGAGGTGGACAAGGGAAGCACGATGTGGTGTCGTGTATGATATCAACGAAAAAGAAATTGAAGTTGATCCTAAATTACAAAGATCAAATAGGTATAGGCAATTATGTCCCCTACTTGTTAAATTAGCTAATGATGCATCAGAAAGTCCAAAGGCATTCTCTCTTGTTCATGAAGGTGCGTTGGAACTAAGCAAGAAAGTGGCTGAACTTCATATCAAATACATATCAAACGATAGTAATTGTGATAGAGGTAATGGTGAAGGCAACTTTATTGGCTTGAAAAATAGATATGGTAGAAATATAAGTAAACGGATTAAGAGTTCTATTGAAATCAGTCAAAGAAGACAGGGAAGAAAAGCCTCTAAAAAGCCTCATCAACCTTCACAGGTATAGTTTTTCTCTATTTAAGTTTTTTGAGATGTTTGTTATGTATTTATTAATTTTTTTTTGGGTGGCAAATGTGTTTTAGGGACACAGTAATGAACTTCAAGCACAGCATGATAATGTCATTTTCGATAACTTTCAACCAAGTCAAATGACTTTTACAAATTTATTAATAGTACGTCATATAACGGGTGTGCAACATTATCAACTACTTTGTTTATGTAGGAAATGTATATTGAGACATTTTTTTATATTTCTTGATTATAGGCACCACTTGACTCTGACATCACATCGCTTGAAGCATTGGATTTCAGTCAAACATACAATGCAGGTACTTATAAAGAAAGACGATAATATCATTGAAAACATGTAGTCACTTTTATTAAAATCTGAATTTTTTACATATCATTGTCTCACTAAATATTCATTGACATTACAATGTTACATTGTCTTGTAAATACAGGTTCCATGACTGCCTTAGATCCTTCTGCATGAAGTCTCTACTACTTTGTACAGCTTTTGACTTTCTTTGGGCTCCTCTCTTTTTTTTGTCAAATAAGCTCATCATGATGTTCTTTTGGCTTGTTCTCTATTCTAGTCAAGCAAACTCATTATCTTGTGCTCTTGTATTGCCCTCTATTTTGGTGAAGGAAGCTCATTGTAATCTATTATGAAACAAAGTGAAAAAGCAGTCAAAAGTTTGTATATGAATAGAAAGCTAATCATGTTTTGCCATGCTTTTCTAAATAGTTTCTGACCTTTAAAAGTGCAAATGTCAATACCCCTCTAGCAACAAGCAATGAACAAAGAAGCTGTAGAGAGACCAGCAAATACCTCGGGATCTGCATAAAGTTGGGAACAAGAATTAATGAAGACAAATTAAAGGCAACCAGAAAGAAAGAAGACAAGCAAAACAAACAGAAAGAAGATAAAGATTGAATTTATGTGCGTTGCAGCTCTATATTATCAATGATAATTGGATACATCTTTATAGGAGAGGAGTACAATAGTGAATCTGATCATATCACATAAATCTCTCCGATACCCAAGGAACATTTAAACAGAAAAAGTAACAGCTGATTTAGAACTAGCCTAATAAGGGAAATTAGGGTTATTAATTTTAGGCGTTTGAATTAGTGATTCCTAAACATCTCTTCAATTAGCTTCTGCAGAATGTTTGTATCAGGAAAAATAGGCACATCAGTACAATTCTTGTGGGAATAGTATAACCACTCCTATAGACAACAAAATAAGCCCTAATCGAATGTAAAAAAACAAACACTTCAGAGCAAAAGCAACTAGCACACCGCCAATTTTCTCCTTTGACAAGTGCTCTAAACATTCTCAAAACCTTCAAGGAAATCAAAACACAGGTCTCATGCACATGTACGTTCAAGCTATATAGAGTGAAAAAAGGAAAACACGTTATGCGGTTCATCACTATAATTTGACGACAACTTTTTTAACGTAATCCTCATTTGAATCAAAGTGGTAATACAATTTGATTCAAGCTAATAGTGAAAATAAATACCTGGCTCCCCTTGCTCACCTTTCTCAGGGCCTGCAGATAAAATATACCTGTCATTTTTACAGCAAGAGGCAATTATATCACAACACACAAGTCACAGGTCTTGTAAGGATGTCTTACAATACAGGTCTTGCAAGGACAGGTTCACCAGGAGAAATAGTAGTTTCAAAAAGATTATATATAGGAAAGAGCCTGATAAATTTTAATAGAGAACAACAAGTTACCAACAGGTTCTCTCTATCCATGATGCCCAAGTGCCAAGTGCCGTTCTGAAGGCAACAAGAATTGACATCCCAATTTTCAATGACCTTCCAACTTGGAAATAACAACCCCTGTTGGATACAGATAAACACAGGCATAAACAAGATTAAAAACCATACTAATCTTGGCGGATGAAAATACATATGAAGCATCACAAACATAATTCATTATCTAATTGTATAGAAATATATACTAAAAATTATGTTTACCAAAAAAAAATCTGCTTTAAATTGAAACAGAGGATAGCATATAAAATATAATTTCAATAAGGCTAACCAGTGAATAATATCAGGATGAAAGCTAGACAGGCCTCTTAATGCTCATTTTCTTTTTGGTGTTAAAGACATGCCTCTTATTCAATAGCTATGACAAACATAACCAAAGATCTAAGTGAGGCGGAATAAAATCAATACTCAAGTGAATAAAGCCTCATTCATCTCAATTGTCAAGCATCTTCAATGTGAACACTACTGCAGAAAGGACTCGTGACAATCATTGGAATGGCAGCAATCACCCCCACATCTAAAAATACATTAACTGCTATAAGCAGCATTTTGCCAGATTTCTTTGCAAATCTGGTTAACACCATGAAGAAGTTCAACAAACATTAATTTCAATCTTCTTGAACGATAGCATTTAAAAACTACAAAATCATATTGATGAGGTTAAGGAAAATAATGAAGGCTATCACGAGCCATTGAAACAAATTGCTTTGAAAGTTTTCCCATTGGCTAAAGATAACTAAGAAAAGTAAGAGCGAAGCAATAAACAGCAGAAGAAACAATTATTGTATCAAATATGTCCATAAACATAAATACACCAAGTGACTACAGAATGTAACAAAGAAAGGAACTTACGCATCAAAAAGTTTAGATGGCACCCACCAGTGCCCAGTGTTGAATATAAGAACATCAGAATCAGCCCACCGGTCACTTATATCATCTAACCTGTCCAATCGAAATGTTGATTTAACCCTCTTTGGTGCATGCTTAGAATCTAATTCAATGGTAAAATTGAAGGAAGAAAACCGATCGAAAGTATTCAATGGTAAAATTGAAGGAACTAAACCGAACACCTAAGAATCTAATTCTCTTTGATATCTTATTTTGGTTTACTTCATAAACACTGGTTTTATCCCTCACCCCAGCCATCAGCATACATATCAGTGATTCCCATTGAGTCCTACTCATAGAATCGCCAACAAAAACAATTCTCTTGCCTCGAAGCATTTCCAAAACATTACTTACATCAAACCTCGGAATATCAAAATCATTGGGTTTCCACCTCCAATTAAGATCAGTTCCTCCATGGTAAGATCAAGAGAACATGACTTCTCATGTCAAAAAAGAAAAAAAAACAATATATAATTTCTCACACCAAACAAGGAGCACTATGCACCTGAATGAGTTGCTCGACGCCGGAACTGATGCGAGCTGGTGATGGAAGGGATCGGTGTCAGAGAAGAACGACGGAACTGATCCGAGTCAGAGGAAAATAGGGGCTGGTGGGGGGAAAATCCAACGGACGGCTGAGATTGTCTCATGAATTCAACGGATGAGATCATCTAAATAAAACGACTTCGTTTTATTTAGAACGCTTTCATCACCGTCCATTTCATAGGCCCGCAGTGGACGGCCCAGATTGAAAGTAGAAACGGCGTCGTTTCGCTGCAGCGGATGTGCAGCGAACGCTCGGTGCAAAGGTTGTAAGACGACTCCCTCATTTTTGTCCCTTCTAAATTGGGGTTTTTTGGAGGGGAGCCAAACTTTTAGACCAATTTACCCTTATGTATTTCATAATATTCCATCTATACCCATGCCAAAAAAAAAACCCTCCATCATTCACTGTTTGCGTCTTGATGAGTTCAGACCCTTTTCACTATACCTAGCCGGCAACTCCCTTCCGCTATCTGTTATGAACATATGATGGGATAAAACTTTATTTTTATAAATTATATTTATTTATATAACAGTTGGACAAAAAAATTAATTCATATAATATGATCTGCAGTTAGAAGACGAGATCTAAATTGTGGTTGTATTAATGAGAGTAATTTTTCATAAATTATATAATTTATATTGAGGTGTAAACTAATTTATATAAGTAAATATATATAAACTGATATATAAGGGTAAAATGATAAATTAGATATTATCTCTCCTCCCATACCCTATTGAACCAAACAAATGATTATTAAAAAACATTCCCCTTCCTTTCCTCTCCAACCAAACCAAACAAAGTAGCATCCCCTTCATCCCCTCCCATTTAGAGCTTGTTTGGTTCGAGGGAGGAATTTTATTCTCTTTCCCTTAATTGATAGTATAAAAAATATAGGAGGAAAGGGAGAATTTTTTGAAATTTTCTCCTCCCTCCCCCTCTAAATTGAAGAGAAGGGGTAATATTATATCTCATATTGACTATTTTGCACATAAAGATTTTTAGCTATCCCATTTCTTTCTCTTCTCTAAAACACTCGACTTTTATTTTAAATTTTTTTATTATGTACATATATATTATAATTATAATATTTTACTTATTTTTGTATATTTATGATAAGTAAAACCATATAATATAATTATATATATTTATTAGTATAACTATAGTTATATTTATTCAATTTTTATAATTATTAAATTATAATTTTATATTTATAATATATTTTATTAAACATTGTACAGAATTTAAAAAAATAAATAAAAGGATAAAATTACCCAAATCAAAATATTTTCCCTCCCTCCCTTCCCTCCTAAACCAAACAAGGTAACATTAAAATCGTTCGCCTCCCTTTCCCCCTCATCAATCCAAACGAGATAATATGAAAATCTCTCCCCTTCGTCGAATCAAACGGACCCTTTCAAGTAGTGTAAAATGAAGCTGTTTGTATTGATGCCAGACCTTTAAAAACAAGGTACTTCGGTATTCTACTGGTAAGGTAACGTTGGAAGTCTTGCTTATCATACTGCCACATCAATATGCTTCGGCAAATGCAATTCAATAAGCTTAAAATTGCAGGGCACAGAAAAACGAAATAGTGAAATCCTAGTAAAACCACAAATAATAGTGACTCTCAAGGCGCTTCAACGGAACTTGAACTTTCCCCCATTTCGACATAATCAAATACATTTGCTGTAGAGATGATGCGAATATTGATTTTTTTTTTTTTTTTTGAGAAAAAAAATAAAAGAAGCAGTGGCAGCAGCAGCCGCCAATAACAAAGAAATAAGCATACAAGATTAAGAAATGAACATGCTTGTTCAAAGCTCACGCTATTGGTCCACCAAAATCCCCATCAATGATTGACTCGAGGCTTCAGAACTTGGGGATACAATTCAATAATGCTCCTAGAGACTGGGAGGTCGATGCCTATTCTTCCATTCTTTAAGTGACGACTCAAGCTTGTCAACACACACTCGGGTCTCAGAATAAATAATAAATTCATGTAAACCCATGAAGCCAGTAAGATTTTACAAATTACAGTTTTTTTTTTTTTGGGTGCAAAAGAGATTGCTTTCGCCGAGGGCAATATTGTAATCACTGACTGCTGAAAATTGTTGTTGTGTGGAGGGCTACTTGCGCCAAATATGCTCCAAGAGGTATAACTTACTTTCTATAAGAATTTAACGACAAAAAATAGTATGCACAAGGAAGGGGAACAGCAGAAATTGGATAAAGATTAATTACCTGTAGGACTTCCAGGTATACTGTACAGAGCTTCCCCCATAGTCTAGTTACAAATAATAAGATGAAAGAAATATCAGGCTAAGACTAGCTCCCCTTCTGCTTCTTGTTCCTGTTGCTCTGGCAACCGTCCTTCCCCGTATGGGAGAAGTATTCTCCTTATCTCTTCGGCACCAAGTGTCTCGTATTCTAATAATGCATTGGCCAGTGCATGTAATGCCTTCTCATGCTGAAACATAAATGTCCCAAGTTACTAGGCATGAAAATATGAGTATACCCATTGCATTGCAGCCTTTATTTGTGTTTGTAACCTTGTTTAATAGGAAACTAAATAAATTGATTTCAAAGATCACAAAGATGCCACATTTTACATTTAGCTAAACCAAACCTCAGGCTATTAAAGAAAACATAAAAAGTGAAGTCAGATCCACTTTCGTCAGAGAGAGAGATTTCTCCTTTTAAATTAAAGACTTTAACAGACAATAACATATTTTGACATACCTTCTTTAAAAGGGCTTTTACACGGTCATATGCTTCTCTAAGGAGTTTCACAACCTGCACAGAAAGGAACAATATTCAAATCCAAACAAGAACTTTAATATTTTTTCCTTTTCCTCCCTTCTTTACCTTTGATGATGATAAAAAGAAGAATCCAGTGAGGGATAGAAGAAGAGGTAAAAATGTATAAATAAGATTTTCACCGCCAGAACAATAGAGTTTAGATTTAGAACATTAACCTCTGCATCAATCCGTGATTGCATTTCAGAACTTGGTCTCTCCTTTATATGAACTGGTCCAATTGCATCACTCATACCACAATTTGAGACCTTGAGCAGAGGAAAAACATAAGTCCGCCACAAAGTTAAAACAGAAAAAGAGGGGAAAAGGGATTTAAATGTCATTTTATATAGGAAAGATAAGTCTGGCTGCAACCAGGTCTTGCAAATATTTTGGCCAACAGATCAAACTCATTTTTTGGGCAAGTTTAAATGACTTCGTCACTACTTATTTGGTAAGTAACAGGTGATTAGGACTGAAAATGCACAGCAATTTCATATCAATTCAGCAAGGGAAAGAAAAGGGGCAAAATGACCCCTAGTTCATCAGACAGAAATATTACTGTTGGCACGAAACCCAGGGGCATATATTTACCATATATTGGGCAAGCTCAGTTGCTGTGTGAAGATCACTACTTGCGCCAGTTGTTATATGATCCTGACCAAAGATAAGCTCTTCGGCGACTCTTCCTCCCATGCAAACATCAAGGCGCGCTAATAACTGCTTCTTGCTGATTGACGTCTCATCATTTGAGGGTAGTTGGGTGACCATTCCTAAGGCAGATCCACGTGGCATGATTGTTGCCTTGTGAATTGGATGCGCACCCTCAGTATTTAAGGCAACAATTGCATGCCCACTCTCATGATAAGCAGTAAGCTGAAAATTTTGTAAGCCATCTTAGACCCACATATCAATGAATTTCCTATTGCAAGTACAACTTAGAAACTACAGTTAATTTAGTGCAGAATTTCATGAAAAATATATTGTCAAGACAGAAAGCCCAATAGTATACATGAACCTCACAGGCACATACTCAACTACCAAACTGGACATCCTTGTATATAGGCATACCTTTTTTGAATCCTCTGATATGAACATTGTTTTACGCTCTGTTCCCATGATTATCCTGTCCTTTGCAAAGTCCAACTGTGCAGCTGTCAATTTCTCTGCACCCTCAACGGCAGCTTTAATGGCAGCAATGTTTACCAGGTTTGCAAGATCTAATTCAAGGATCCACAATCGAGAATATCAGCAGCAGGAATATGAAAGGGGATTAGAATCAAATTAACAGAAAAGCAATGTTTATTGAATTTATTGAGCAACAATCCACCTGCCCCATTAAATCCTGGTGTCCCACGAGCTAATGTTTTCACATCTACATCTTCAGCTAAAGGTTTGTCTTGCAAGTAGAGCTCCAAAATTTCTTGGCGACCGCGTACATCTGGATTTGGCACCACAATCTAGAACGGGGTATTGTTAGTTTTCCATATTATCTACAGCAAAATAATTTAAACATTCATTCAAGACAATATTTAATGCATCTTAACAGGAAAGTCTATAAATATAGATTACTTTTAAGCACATTGAAACATGGAATAAGAACAAGGTTACACAGTAATATTAATAATCTATGGTCCCAAAGTGAGCCTCTTTTCACCCTTTTATCCCTTTGTTTTATTGCGTTTTGGTTGCTTTCGGAGGATTTCATATCCCCTTTCTTTGCACTTCTCTTCCTCTCTTGGTAAATTATTTATTATTCATTCAAATAATAATTCAAAAAAAAAGAAAGAAAATAAACTTACATGTCGATCAAATCTACCAGGCCTTGTTAAGGCTGGATCAAGAATATCTGGCAAGTTTGTAGCTGCCATCAATATTATCCCCTGCAAGATGAAGATAATAAGTGAATTTGGAAAAACAAAATTGAACAATTGATGGTCCAAAATGTTTAAAGATACCTCATTCTGTTCAAAGCCATCCATTTCGACAAGTAGTTGATGTAATGTCTTCTTTGTGTGGCCCTCCCACTGTTTCCTTGTTGATCCAACAGCATCTATTTCATCAATAAATATAATACAGGGAGCCTAAAAAAAGATGGGGAGAAAAACATGTCACACAAGCAGAAACTAATAAGAGGAACCACGAGGTACAGAGTAAGCCAAAATACAGATGAATTCAAAGGGACATAGTCAATAGCAACAAACCTTCTTTTTGGCTGCTTGAAATAACGACCTTACTCGTCGAGCACCAACCCCAACAAACCTACAATACAAAAAGTGATATGAAAATGAGCATCCCTAAAACCAAACGTTTGAGTATATCATAATTACTTTTGGTTACATACTAAGATATGCATGATAAGAATGATTGAGCTATAGCTGCAGCAGCCTACTTAAAATATTTATGGGTGATGGGCACCCATGATTTGTTACAAAGGGAAACAGTAGAAAGCAAGATGGCCTTACATTTCCTCAAATTCAGATCCAGCCCTATAGAAAAAAGGAACACCTGCTTCTCCAGCAATTGCCTTCAATATCCCAGAAAAATCATATACTTTCAGAATCAATTATGAATATCCCAGCAATACTCAAAATGCCCATGACAAAAGGCATTGCATATTTAACTTGAATTCAAATATTCTAAAAAATGAATATAAACATCCAGTCTTCAGGAAAGGATCAGATGAAATGAAAGTAATCAAATGACCTCTGCATCATCAAATGATTCAAGGAATGTTAATAGCTAAAGAAGTGAAACTTATACAAGAGTTTACATACACCCATATGTAAGTAATATAAGTAGAAAAACTACTACCTATTGATGATTTTTCATAGTAAATTTAATAAAATTAATAATGAGAAAGTAATCTTTTGGTTAAAAAGGGGTAGAAGAAGATCCAGAGAACACTAAATGAAGTTATTGAATGAGATCTTTTGGTTAACAATCTATCCAAAGATTTGGTTGTTGATAGAGCACAATGGCGTTATGAAATCCATATAGCCGACCCCACATAGTGGGATAAGGCTTTGTTGTAGTTGTTGTTGGAATGAGAAAGTAAACAATATGGCAAATTGACTCAAGAAAAAACTGCCATGGCAAATTGGACTGAAAGCCTTTCTAGAACAGTATGTAGAAAATAGAACAAACCTTTCTAAAGTGAAATTCTATTACTAATGATAGCTGTTCCCAATAAAAGTATAAACTAAGTGAAGAGAAAGCAGCCATGATGACAAAAATATAAAAGTTAAGGACAACCACCCCACCCCCAAAAAAAAAGAAAGAAAGAAAATACGTACTTCCAAGAACTTTCTGAAATAACATAAGGCAGACTACATGGTTCTGATTTTAGAAGACAATAACTTCCTGAAAGTTATTATAAATATATATATATATGAACAGGTCCAGAACTAACTGACCTTGGCTAGCAGGGTTTTTCCGGTTCCAGGTGCTCCTGTCAAGAGAATCCCCTGAAAAATGGAATTTCTCAGGCTCCCATGGTAAACAACAGAAACAAGCAAAAAGCAAACTAAATAGCATGACAGCTTATTATGAGAAGACAAGCCAATTCATCACCATATCATGTTAGGCAAACAAATTTAGAAAATAAGAAACATAACCAATGATTACGAAAGCTAGCTTGTTTATTAATATGAATATCACACAATTTGCAACGGTATATTCATGGTAATGGACGTCAATGGAAACCTAGGGCCTCTTACTAAGAAATTAGAAACCCATAAGGGCAAAGGAAAATATTGGGGGGAAAGCAATTTAAGGCAGAATAAAAGATCAACAAAAAGATGAAGATTGTTCAAACCTTAGGCAACTTTCCTCCAAGGCGTGTAAATTTAGATGGATTTTTTAGATACTCCACAACTTCCTCGAGCTCTTGCTTTGCATCATCACAGCCTTTCACATCTTTGAATGTTTTAACATTCTGCAAGGAAGGAAAAGACACTAAGATAAAGAGATTTTAAAAGGCAGAATTGAAGAGCTTCTTATTTGTTGGCATTTTGTACAAGCAAGACCTTCCATATAACAAATAACAAAACTTTGGTATAAGACAATATACCTAATTTACAGTTGACTGTTTGGTCGAATGGCATTTATTTAACTGATAATTATTATTGGAAAGAAAAGGGAATAAATACATCTTTGGGAAGAACAATAAGTCTTCCAAAACATACAAACAAGAAAAAATCCACAAAGGCTATAAAATAGAACAAAGCTGACTAATATCTCTACATATATGATATAGCAGGATACCAATCTCACTACCAATGGAAAATACAGCGTTATAAGACAACTATATAAACCAAGAACAAGGACTATACGCATTATGTACATCGTGTAGAATGGCATGGTTGTTAATTCTTTCCATTGACAGTTTTTGATCTTTCCATCTAAAATTCTCTGTGGCAGCTCAAAATTTGGCCTTATCCATTCCTAAGTTAATTTCATCATGTTGTTTTTAAGAATCACAGAAGCAACTACTTCAAATAAAGAAATCAAATAATGTTAACATGGGTCTTAAGAAGTTAACCTTCTCTGGCATCACTTCCTTATTCAACTCCTTTGGGGAATATGAAGAACTTGAGCCAACACCTGAAGTTCCAATCCCACCTAAGCTTCCAACGTATTTTTGAAGTGCAGCAGCCCCCATAAACCTAAAATGCAATAATATTTTGAATACCAGATATGAAAATTCAGGTAACAAGTAGATGTTATACACGAGCAACAGAAAGAGAAGGAAACTAGATGCTCATACCAAACCAATCCCACAGCAATGGTAAACAAGATGGTTGAAATAAGCTCTTGTGCAAAACGAGACTTGTTTGATACCTTTGGTTCAACCTTAAGAAGGGAAATACATTTGAGTTATAGAACAAACATAAAAGAAAAAATGGATTGAGAAATAAAAAATTGTTCAATTTTTTCCTACAATCAAAGAACAAGTGATCATCAAACACAAAGCATAGAGAACATGCCATCTGTAGTAAATGTTACCATAACCACATGCAACGGCTGCTTCTCAGAGATTCCAGGATTTAGAAAAGGCTCATCCATGTTACCTGATGCCCGCTGCTTTAATTCTTGCAACTGCAACAGTAAACTTAACATCAGTTCCATAATGCACTGCATTTTAACCATGAACCAAAAATACATCTAATGGGAAATTCCAAAAAACAATATTAAATTATTTTTTTAATGGAAGAAAAAGCTTCAGAGCAGTATATATACACATGTATAAACTGCTCACAGCCCACACTATTCATTTTTTTTGCCATAACTCACACACCCTTGATGCCCATAGAAGGTTCAAACTTCCAACCTCACACTTAAGACTTAAGGGAGAAGCTTCTTGTCATTGGGCTACAAGCCCCCGACTACAACCCATACTATTCAAACAGGTTCTTTGTCTGCTTATTTTTTAAACATCTTTTCAAAAACTAATGGACAAAATTATTTGGAGAACTTAAAAACAGAAAATAGACGAAAAAAGACCCTATATATTATTTTTTTGTTCCTTGCTATTGGTAGAATAAAGAAAGTTTTTTAGAAATAAGAACAAAAAGAAAAGAGCAATTTTATACATCAACTACAGATTAAGTATAAATAGAAGGGGAAGACAAGAATCATCCTTCAGGAACTGCATTAATCCCAGCCTAAACTTGAAGTGTAGAGGCAACTGAGATCCAGAAATAAGAAGCGTATCAAGAAGAGAATATTGAAAATATTTGGACACACATCAGAAATAATAGCGTGCCATGAAGGTCAGACGCACATCAGTTGGACACATTTCTAATCATAGAGATCACAAATAAATTTTACCAATTGCCCAAAAAAATAAATAAATAATTTTCCCGTGTTAGACAGAAACAATATTCATGAATCCATGAATAAACATATAGCAAAACAGGGTTGAACTGTGTTCATCTGCTAATAAAAAAAGAGCAATGAAGGAAAGGCTAGCACAGAAGGAAAAAATATAGCAAGAAAATGAATATAGACTAATTACCAAGGTGAGAAGACTAGAAGGTTTATCAGATTTCTCATCAGGAAGATATTCAGCAATAACATTAGTTGCCACAAGAGCTCGGAGATATTCTACAACTCCTCTGCTGTCTACAGCACGATCCCTTTCTTCAAAACGTTTGATGACAGACTCCGGACTAAAAACAAAGAGAAAGTTCATATAGAACTAAATGGGTCATATACATAAAAAGTTATGAAGAAATTTTGACAGAACCTCTACTTAAAGAGTAATGCGTGTAACCTAACCCATTGAGAATGACCACTTTCTGAAACATGATACAATCTATCCAGCATGGTCTTGGAATGAATAAAAATGTGAATTTGTCCAACTATTATATGTTTAAATGAACAGAGTTCTTCAATTTATCACTCTTTTTTTTATTTTCTTCTATTCTACTTCATCGCCTGGGCAACCAAGTGCTCTACAATAAAAGCATACAATGCAATATCTTGAAAACTAATCATGCAATAGAAATATTTAGGTAAGAAAATCAGGAACAAAATGTTCTACTTTTTAGAGCTCAGGGTGGTATTTTTTGCATGGAGGTTCAGAAACAAAATGTCTGATTTTGCAACCAATTCTCTCAACCAAACAGAGGAATTCGCCAAAATAAATAAATAAATAAAAGAACAGAGGAGGGGCAAAATCATAATCATAGAAGTGCACGGCCAAACCTGTGCTTGTTGAGTTCAGCAAGTAGAGCACTCTGCTTTGTCGCATCTTGAGGATTTGCGTCAGCCTCAGCAATCAACCGCGCCAAATGTTTCTCCTGCCGCCAAAAAGGCCACCAATTTAAGAAATCAGAGAAAGCCTTCTGAAGTACATCCCTCGCCCTCGCCCACAGACCCACCAAGAACACCACTATAGGCAATCCAGCATTGCCAACCTCCTTTTCCTCCAAATGTGTACTCTTTTCTTCTTGTTCTACGCGTTTCTCACTTCCCACTTCATCAGCCTCCACAGCTAATTCCCCTGCATCACCCTGCAACTCAATATGGGAGCTTCCAGCATCAGCACCGTCGACACTCGATTGTTTTGAATCTGAAACCGAACTGTCTCCCGTAACATTTAATCTTCCCCCAACATTTTCATTGGCATCCGATTCTTTACCAGTTAAATTTGAAATATCTCCCAAAGAATTCGATTCCGACCACGAAGTTTCGTTCTCCGGTCGAAATGTGAAAGGGGCGGGTGGACCACGCGGGCGACATGGAAACTTGCGAAAATTTGAGCTTAAAGCATGCAGGGAAGGCTGCGAGAGAGTGAGCGGATTGAAAGGGATAGTGGAGGATTGGTGAAGTGTAGAAGAGGCAGAATGAAGAAGTCGTTGCTTTGGGGGCGAGTGAGACGTGAAGGAGAGGCAAGGTTTGCAGAGAAGTGAAGCTTGAAGTGTAGCCATTGTTAGGGTTGAATAAGTTGAATTCTCCTCTCTCTTTGGAGCTGTGGGAAGAGGGAAGAGAGAAGAGAGGCCGTGGAAACCACAAAGCGAAGGAGGGGAAGTAACCTTATCTTGGAAAAATTGGCGCCGGCTTCTGACCCCGTGCTTGTGCGAATTATTGCCTATTTCTTGTCCGCGAACTAGATTTATTTGATGATGTGAGTCATCGACAATTTACGGCTCTTATTGATAACTTTGATAGTATTACTATTGGACGCGATCTGGATATGCTGGGACAAGATAGAAAATAATGAATAACAGCCTATCAGGGAAGGGGTTACAATTTTTTTTGGCATCTGTTCAAGTTGGCTTCAGATCTTCAGAGCATGAAGGCGTGGCCGTGGGGTGAATCAGGTGAGAGAGATACGAAAGTAAAAATAAAAGAAATAAATTATAATTTGTTTTGACAGCGTCAATTTTTTATTCTATTTCTTATTTTAAATAGAAATACGATTTTTATCTTTTTCTCTAATGTTACATTTTAATTTAATTCCTAAATTTACATAATTTCACTTTATATGAGTAAAATTTAAAAGCTAAACAAAGTCCTTATTATTACTAAAATTAGTTTAGAACATGCGCAATGCGCAGATGCAAAAGAAGAAAAAAATTATAATCTTTAAAAGAAGACCAAATATCATCGTTTTAAAAGCAGAAAAATGACATGATGCTGTATTATATTTTGAAAAAGACCAATAAACCTATCACCCCCTACATTTATGTATATATATTAACTTCTAAATAGGTACATTAAAATAGTTATATGAATCTTGTAGCAAGAACTTATTCAGAAACTTTATATTTTTTAGGTGATTTATAATCTTTCAATTCAGGAGAAATAATTTATCAGAGTTAGGAAGTTATAATATATCGATTTTTTTAGAATTCTAAAGTCCAATAATAAGTAGGAAGTTAAAAAAAATTAATAATTTATACTAGTAAGGAGGTTTTAGGTTTATTTTTTTCTCGTCGATTTATGAAAATTTTGCAATATCCTTTTTTCAATGGGCATGAAGTGATGGTTTTTTTACTATTTTTAAATTTTTTTTACTTAAAAAATGATAGGAAGCTATAATTTATAATAAAATTTTCTATCGATGTCTTTTGATTTCAGGTAAATTTAAACTTTAATATTTAAAGTTATGATTAAAACATTCATATTTCTGGATTTACATTGTTGGGAAAAAAAATTCAAATTCAAATCCAAATCTTTATTTATTTCATTGCCTATACTTTCTCTAATTTTTAGTTTTAACTGAGTTTCAATTCTTCATTATTTATACAAATTAATAAGAATTTCAAAATTTATTGATTATGTCTAGAAATAAAATAAATTCACCTAAAGTGGCTCGAGAATACTTTAGTCAGATAAGATGGGGAAAAAATCTACTACAGTCATATTAAATATATATTTAAAAAAATTTGCAGCTTTCTTATGTATTGAGTTAAAAAAAGAAGAATTAAAAATATTTATAATAAATAATTAATATAATATTATAATTATCAAAATTCTTCCATCAAATAGCATGGAGTAAGTCACTAAGATATATTACTCTAGATATTATAAATTCATTCGTTCTTCAAAAGATAATTGATGTTTGGAACATATTTTAGAAAATATAAAATTTAATATTTTTAATTTGGACAACTCCAAACAAAATAGAAATATGGGCAGATTCCCAATTGATTTAAAAATAATTTACAAAAATAATCAAGTTATTATGATACTCCTAAAATTTGTTAACTAACCGGAAAAAAAGAGGGAATTCCAAATTTAAAATATATAAACATTTTGTAACTTAGCCTTGAATAAAGTTGTTCGCTACCGTAAGTGCACAGGTTGTATCAAGTAATAGAGTGATAAGTAAAGATCTTTTCCACGAAGACTATGACAAAAGCGAGCTAACTAATGCAACTATATTCTTAATTAGGTTGAATTGAATCATTTGAATTTGATCAATGTAAATAAAGATTATTAATGAAAATAACAAGGCAAACAATGAAAATTGAGAAATTAGGTTTGACTTCAAGAGGTTATATGTAACGGCACGTCGTCTTTCTTGGGGTCTTTAGGCCCATGGCTGACTCCCACCGGGGTCCCTAGCAGTGTCGGACTAACCGTCACCTACAACGGGGTCCCTGAGCCAGCCAGGAACTGTCCCCTCCCCACGGGGATTTAATACGCCTCCCCAGGGCTCGAAGGCTCAACCTGGAGGTAAGTACGAGCCTTAAGAACAACCTGGTAACCACTTGCAGCCTTTTTATGTAATGGCACGGCGTCTCTCATCTCCTACTTGGGGTTCCTAGCGGTGCCGGACTGAGTCACCCCACCTCACTGAGGGTGCAAGTGGTTACCAGGTTACTTATAAGGCTTGTACTTACCCCCAGGTTAAGCTTCCGAGCCCTGGGGAGGCGTATTAAATCCCCGTAGGGAAGGGACAGTTCCTGGCTGGGAAAAGACCTCAGTGAGGTGGGGTACTCAGTCTGGCACCGCTAGGGACCCTAGGGACCCCGAGTGGAAGACGGGAGACGCCGTGCCGTTACATTTTAAGCTTAAGATTATTTTTTCTCCATTGTATTTCATAAAACTATACAATTATCTGCTTATATTAGTTAAATGAATTTATATGCTAGTCGAAGATTCTAAAATCATCAACCAAGCTCTCTCAAGTCAAGATTGATTTTTAATCTTCATTAAAAATATGCAATTCTTGTTTATAATTAATGAAAACCATCTTTCCAAAGCAATCCTTCAATAGACTATGCTAGGTTGTTAGATATATCTCTATTCTAACAACAAATCATCCATTTAATCTCTAAACTTCAAGTCTAACATGATTTTTCCTAAGTTCTACAATCAAAATAGCTCTCTCAAGCATCTTCCAATTGAACTACTCTATTCATGTGGTGATCAAGCACAAGATAACATTAAGTATAAAAAAATCATCATATATACTCATTAACCAACAAAAACAAGATAATCTAGTAGTTTAAATCCATATAATGGGTAAAAGTAATCATAAATGAAAGTGTCTAGCTACTCATGGTCTTTACATGCCAAAATTTCAACTCAACAATATAACCCATATCAGCAAATAAAAGAAAAAAAAAGGAAGAATAATGATAAAAACCCAAGATTGTTGCCTCAATCTTCCTTAAAATTCCAACCCAATGCTTCAAATCTTCAAAGTTCTCCTTTCCTAAGCTTTCCCTTGTGTGCTTTACTGTTTTCCAATCCAGAGAATGTGTTTTTCGGCGCCTTTTTCTAGGTTAAATAGTTTTTTTCCGCTTCTAAAATCAAAATATGCAACTGTACTTTTTCACGACTTGTTACGGCAAATTTGTCAACTTGTCGTAGCCAGTTACACAGAGAGCAAATTTCTCTTCAAATCTTAACTTGCTACGGCAAGTCTATCAACTTGTCATGGCCAGTTACACAGAGAGCAAATAGGGATTTCTTGCCACGACCAGTTAGTCAACTTGCTAAGGCCAGTTGTACAAGCTCCTTCTAACTTTACAATGCTTCACTTCCATGTTTCTGAGTTCTTATAAGGCTTAAAAACTTATCTCCATCCTCTTACAAAAGAGGGAGGATTTATACACTTCTTTTAAACCCAAAAAATGATCAAAAGAGAAGAAAATGTGCTATAATGTTATTAATTTCTAAGAGTTAACAAAATTCTTTTATGAAGTATAAAGATTTTATTTTCAAAATTGTATAACTCTTAAAAAGTAGATGCATCAGACGATTCTCAACCAAATTTAAAAAAAGAAGAAGAAAATTTGAAACCTTCAGGTCTCAAATAAAGTCTTTTAGGAACTCTAGTATATTTGGCATTATCGATATTCGTAAGCACCTTGCATCCTGACTGATATTGAAATTAAGTAGTGTTACTCCTTATATCACACAGTGGACCAAAGGAGCAGGATGTGTGTGTGTGTGTGTGTGTGTAAGAGAAGCTAATATGGTAACAACACAACTGGCATATGATCATGCAAAACAAATAAGGTAAACAAGAATATTTTTGAAACAGACCTTTACATCATAGAGGATCATTTCCATTGAGGCACCATCACAAGCAGCCTCATATCCAAACATCACAAAGTTACGTTAGTCGAATGAATGCAACAAAAGCGAAGTTTTACAAAAAAAACTTTGAGTTGGTTACCAACTCCACGATAGATACCATAGGGAGGCCAATGGCGTTGAGGCGGGGAACATGAGAGGTGAAGAGTGGGGTAAGAGGAATCCGCTCAAAAATTATTTTATGAAATATAAAAATAATTTTTAATTTATAAGAAGTATTAGTAGTACAATCTGATAAGATTTTAAAATATTTTCAAACTACTTTTTCATTATCTCTCTATTTTAACATATTTATTTTAAAAATATTTTATTTTATATTTTAATATTTTTCAATTTGTAATTATCTCCCGGATGTCTCTCTTTTATTTTTGGGAAAATCACTGACAGGTCTCAAACATAAAAAAAAACCACAACAAAGTCTCAATGCAAATTCCAAAATAAAAAAAAAACCCCTAAGGACTTTTATGTGATTAATTGCCAATGTAAAATGATTAAGCTGCCCCTAAGGAATAAAAAAGGAAAAGGCACAGGAGGATGAGGGATAACATGTTTTTCTCATTAATGAATAAGAGAAAATGGAGGAAGGCTAGGGTGGTTGTAGCTACAACGTTGAAGGGATTAAGTGTGATATTTATGTGCTGGGTAAAAGTTAGACTTTTCAGCCTTCATCTATTGTTAGAGATATTGAACAATGATTTTGATTTTTTTTGTTATGTAAATTATATAGGGGTGGAAATAGGTCAAGCAGCCTGGCCTATTTCAGGCTTGCCCTGTCATGTTAAAAGGTTAGGCCCAGGCTTACTTTGAGACATGTTTTTTTAAAAAGGCCAAGCTCAGGTTTACTGATAGGCATGTCAGGCCGGCCTGAGCCTGTAAAGTATTTTTTAAAAAAAACTCCCACACACCTCACATCCTAACCCTAAATCCCATCATTTCCATTTCTAAATTACATCTCAAGTGGATCATTAATTTATATATTTGGATCATTAATTTATATATTTGGATCATTAATTTATGTAATTTGACCTGTTTAAAATAGGCATGTTTTCGGCATGTTTGAAGCAGGCCTGATTTAAAGCCTGTGGCCTGTTAGCCTGTTTAATATTTTTTTTTAATTACAGGCTTCCTTAACAGGCCACAGGCCAGGCCTATATATAGGTCAGACTTAGGCCTAAAAAAGGCATGTTACAAGCCACAGGCCAGGCTCAGGCCATCCAGTGCCTTAACAGGTCAAGCATGTTAAGGCGCAAGCCTCGCCTGACCTGACCTGTTTCCACCTCTAATGTTAGGTGTATTGAGATTAAAGGGTTAGTCAAAGGTTAGAGCTTAAACTCAATGGTGGACTATGTGCTAGGAAGTAGATAAGTAATGCTAAGATTTTGCTAAAGATATAATATTAACCATTGAAGTTGAGGTTTCATTATTGTTAGGTTATGTGAATTTTATTGTGCTCTATTTTTGGACAAGGTTACAAAGGGAGTACTCTGTTTGAAGTGAGAATTGTTGAATATAATGGCGGTTTGTTTGCTGAGAAAACACTGATATGATATTAAAAAGTGTTGTTAATAAGTACAATTGTAGTTGTTAATGTAGAACTTATGCTCTGTTTTTTGGCAATGTAACAGAAGGATTGTTTTGTTTTTGGGTAAGGTAACAGAGGGATTGCTCTGTTTTAAGTGGGAATGATTGAATGTGATGGTGATTTGTTTGATTACAAAATGCTGATATGATATAAAAAAAGTGTTGTTAATACGTGCAGTTGTATTTGTTAATATTACTATTGTAGTTATTAATGCAGAACATGTGCTCTGTTTTTTGGCAATGTAATAGAAGGATTGCTCTGTTTTTAAGTGGGAATGATTGAATGTGATGGTGGTTTGTTTGATTACAAAATATTGATATGATATAAAAAAAGTGTTGTTAATAAGAACCTGTACTCTGTTTTTGGGCAATGTAATATAGGGACTGCTCTATTTTTGGGTAAGGTAACAGAGAGATTGCTCTTTTTTAAGTGGTAATAATTGAACATGATGATGGTTTATTTGATTACAAAATGCTGATATGATATTAAAAAATGTTGTTAATACGTGCAGTTGTAGTTGTTAATATTGCAGTTGATATGATATAAAAAAATAGGCACAACAAGCTTTTAAATTCTGATAAGCATTTGTGACAATTGTGACTTGTTAAATTTATAAACTCCTTTAGAATTTCAATTCAGTTGACTAAAACGACTCATGCAGTTGTAAAAACAGGCAGGAGAAGTTGTTAAAAACCAAATAACCAGTTGTGACAGGTGGGAGTTGTCAAGTTCCAAACCCCTCCATAAATAACTCATACAATTGTTAATATGACTAATGAAGTTATAAAACAAAGCTGAAGAAGTTGTTAAAACATAAATCAACTGTTGTGACAGACCCTCCGAGAATAACTCAAGCAATTGTAACTATGACTCATAAAGTTGTAAAATAACACTGAAGAACTTGTTAAAACACAAATCAGCTGTTGTGACAAACCATCTGGGAATAACTCAAGTAGTTGTAACTATGACTTATAAAGTTGTAAAACAATGCTGAAGAACTTGTTAAAACATAAATCAACTGTTGTAAAAGACCCTGCGGGAATAGCTCAAGCAGTTGTAATTATGACTCAAAAAGTTGTAAAAAACGCTGAAGAACTTGTTAAAACACAAATCAGTTGTTGTGACAGACCCTGCGAAAATAACTCAAGCAGCTATAATTATAACTCATAATCAAAGAAAGTGCAGAATAAAAGCAATGGAGGCTGGGGGTTCAGATGAGCGACGGAAGTGGGAGTTCGGAGGAGCGAAAAGGCTGGGGCTTCGGAGGAGCGACAGAGGTGGGACTTCGAATGAGCGATGAAGGCTAGGGGTTTGAATGAGCAACGGAGGTTGAGGGTTTGAAGGACCAATGGAAGTTGGGGGTTTGGAGGAGCGACGAACTAATGAAAGACTATAGGGATTTCAAGGAGCGACGGGCAATCGAAGGATGCAAAAAGCAGGGAAATTAAAAAAAATTGCTCCTCATCCAATGTTTTTAAAGACACACTGTTTTAAATTATAAGGGCAACATAGTCATTTCACATTAGCAATTAATCACACAAAATTCCCTAAAGACACACTGTCAGTTATTTTTCTTTTATTTTTTAAGCATTTTTTATTTTTTATCATTATTTTAGTTGTTATGATAGTTATAGCAGCATGAGGGCAAGCGAGGAGGGACTCTCAACGTAAAATATTTTATTTTATATTTTAAAATTTTAAAATTTCTTGTAATTTGTAATTACATCCTGATATCTCTCTTTATTTTTCGATAATATTTTATTATTAATATTCATGGCAGAAGGAGAGTATACTATGTGGTAGGAGGAGCGAGGTTGGAGTCTCAGTGTCCCTCATTTTATATAATCAATAAATATGCAAGAGAACAATAAAAAATGGAAAGGAAGGTTCGGCAAGCTATGTTATGTAAATTTTAGTTTATTTTTATTTTTGATCTCTATGGGGTAGCTCAGAAGAAGCAAATCAGGATTTCCAAATTCTAATTGAAACCAAGTGAAATCGAAAAACAGATACCAATTCTAAACAAATCAATTGTTTAGTAGTGAGCATTCCTGCTTTGGGAGAAATATGACCTAATGCTTATTTGGGAAATAATCACATGGTGGTTTCAAAAGTCTTTTTCCACAAGATGCGACAAAAATCTTCTCATATATTTATCTCGTAAATCATAAAAACACTTTTGAAAAGCTAAAACAAACATACCCCTACCAAAAAAGAAAAGGGAAAATCATATTTAAATACCATATGAACTTACTTAACCCCAAAAGTTTTGTTAACAAATTAAAAAGACATGAGGTGATTGGGAGGAATCTGGAATTTTAAAATTTCAATGTTTTTACTAAAATACCCCTCACATTCTTTCTCTCTCCTCACCCTCTCTTCCTTTTCCCCACACTTAGGCTAGCTATTGGAAAGCTTGGGCCTCACATTATTACTAAAGAAGATGACCTTCTCCTTTCCATCCATGACATTCTCTCTCTCTCTCTCTTTGTGTGTGTGTGTGTGTGTGTGTGTACGTGTCTCCAAAACAGAAATGAGAAGCATTTGAAGCAGGAAGGAATTGATTGGGTGTTATGGTTCTGAGAGGTAGTGCTAGGAGAGAAGATTTATCCAGCTCAGGGGAGAGTTTGATTGAGGATATTGGAGAAAGGCAAGAGGCTGAGGAAGAAGAAGGTGAACAGTAATGAGATTGACAAAATAAGTAATGGAATTGACAAGTTTAGTAATGATTTTGACAAAATCTCTAAGTACTGACAATATGTGTAACATGATTGACACCAATTGAGTAATAAAATTGACAAAATGAGTAATGAGATTAACAACAAATGTTGGTGAATCATGACTTGCATGTTTTCATCAACAAACTCTTTTGTCAGAACCATTACAATTCTTGTCAAAACCATTATTAAACTTGTCAATCCCATTAAAAATTTTGGTTAAATGCCACAAATGTTGGTGAATCTTGACTTGCATGTTTTCATCATCAAACTCTTTTGTCAAAACCATTACAATTTTTGTCAAAAACCATTACTAAACTTGTCAATCCAATTACAAATTTTAGTGAAATGCGACAAATGTTAGTGAATCTTGACTTATATGTTTTCATCAGCAAACTCTTTTGTCAAAATCATTACTAAACTTGTCAATCCCATTACAAATTTTGTGAAGCCCGTTTTACATTTAGTTAATACTATATCATGTTTTCGAATGAATGAGAGGGAGAGAGTGTGCCAGCCACTGAACCAACCAGAGAGAAAAGAATATAATAAGCTAATGAAATTTACTAAAACATTAATGATTTTGACAAAAATTGTATTGGTTTTGACAAAATCGTCAGGTACTGACAACATAAGTAAATGCTTTAACTAATTTTGTTAATAATATTAACAAGTTTAGTAATGGTAATGACGAGTGCAGTGATGGCGTTGACAAAAAAAAACTAGAAATGTATAAGGAATTGTCTTCTTGAACCACTTTCAAGATAACTATCACTAACTTGGCTCAGAAATAATAAAGCTAGAACATGAAGACCAGAAAATCCTTACAAAATTGAACTATTGCAAGCCAGGATCAACTAATACAAGCCAAAATGGAACCAAAAGAAACAAGACCCAAACTTTCTTCGAATTCGTCAAGCAAGACCCAAACTTTTACGGCCTTCTTCTCTGCCGGAGGAGCTTTCTCAGGCACTGCTAACTTCTTCTCTTCAGTGGGCTTCTTCTCCTGCGGTGGCTTCCACAATCCCAATCATCACGTTTAGCCCCGATAGTGAGAGCAAGATTTGGCGATTCGAGATGAGCGAGAGAAAGCCCAGAGGTTAGGTTGGGAGATTAGAGGATCGGAGAGAAGTGAGCGAGGAAGAGAGAGAATGCATGAAGAAAGAGGGGACATTTTGATAAAAAAAAATATAAACTTCAAAAACTTAAATTCCTCCCCAGTTACCTATCTGTCATTTCTATATGTTATCATACTTTTTAAAGTTTTGCAAATTCACAAGATATTTAAAGTGTCTTTTTCTCAAAGAAAAAATAGGAAGTTCATCCAAGGACGCACATAACAAGACAAGATCACACAAATTCACAAGATATTTAAATGATTTTCCCCGTCCCGGGTATATAATGGCCGAATCAGGGCAAGACCGACAATATCGACAGTCAGGAGCCGAGGCATGGCCCTTCCTGCACACGGTGAATCTGGGCCCAGTTGGGCAGAAAAAATGATCCATTATAATTGGGCCTGTTCGTGCTTCAACTGCCCAGGTGTATTCCGTAGGGAGCCCGTTCATCACCTGAATGTCTTTCCATTGGGGCGGGCCTTTTCTAGTAAAACAAACTAAATGACCCGGGTGGACCATCTTAGGAAAATCCTCACTCTGATCTGCGGTGCTTTTTTCGATTTCAAGTCTTTCGTTAATCTGGTTTTGGACGTGTACAACCTGCAAATTCACGGAGGACATCATCTAGGGGATAAAGCTTGGCCAGCTGCGTATAACCTGCAAAATGTTGTCTGTTAACTTGATCCTTGGTAAATGGAGATCCAATGTGATTTATGAAATTAGTTTATACTATATTTGAATCTTAATAAAGAAGCGGCGGATAATCATAAGATTTGAGGAAGGGAATATCCAGGAAGGGTTCTGGACGCAGGGGGAATAATATGGCGGGAGATGGTGTGGGTGTGGGGGGGGGTGTTCATTAATTAAATGAAACGGAAGATTTGGAGAAAGCGTGATGAATTGAGAGAGAGAATGTGGAGGGGAAGTGGGAGTGATTCACAGAGAAAACAGGGAATCATCGGAATTGGAAAGGATACGTGTAAATGCAGGAGCGTAGTCGTTGGGGAAGATAGAAGAAGAGAGCCAGGCTAGAGAGCACAAAGGCAATGTGGGTGTGCGTGAGAGGAATATTAATATTATGAGCAATTAAAAAGGCCATGTGGAGTGACTGCAGAGAGGGGAATGGACGATGCAGGTAAAGGGGTGATCTGCAATCAGGCAGCGTACGACTGTGTGGTTGTTTAGAGTTGAAACAGAGTAGGCATGTGACTCCACAATGGTCGCGGTGTTTATCATTCTGAATCCGAAAAAAGCTGGACCAAAAATTGATTCCATCTACAAGACGCGGTTAAACATAACTTCTGTTTATAAGGGAAAATTGCCCGCCATTTATTATGAATGGGTGCACTGGGAGTGCGATGTGCCGGCAACGGAACAGTACCTCCTACCTCCGACGCCGTTTTATTTTGACGCTAATGTCCACCTATAACTCTTTTTTAATTGCCTTTTTTATCTTTACATCTTTAATTTTGTGCCCACTAACCTCGCCACCCTCACTCTTGCCAGTGTTGACGATCACACTGGGAGGCCAACACCATACTATCCTAAAGCACAACTTATCTTTTTTATGATTTCTCTTTTTATTGAGCTAATCTCTGTTTTGTTTTGGTAAACATCTTTTAAAATGTTCTTGCATTAAAGCGGTCACGTCACGTAAAATAAAGTGATATGGCAATATGTGATTTTGAAAAAAAAAAAGGTTTTAAATGTTAATAAATAATCAATGTAATAATTATATTATATCAATCATCATTATATAATATAAAATCTAAAAAACCGCAATGTTCATTAATAGTGGAAAATGTAATTTACTTTGTACCCGCACAAAGCAAGAGGGTACCAATGAATTTGGATGAATAAAATTACATAAAAAGTAAAATTTTGTCACTTTGAGTTTTTAGTCAATTTTGATACTTCTTCATAGGCTTCATAAACAAACTATTGTTAGCGTTTCGCACCAAAAACGTTTTTTAGGTCACATCGGACCAAAAAGTCAAGGGATGTATATATGCATTGCATAAGTATAATTAGTTTTAAAATTGTAGATTCAGGTCAAAAAAGCTATTTTCTAAAAACGCAGACGTAGGTTTCATATTTCATATTGAAGGTTATATATATATATATATATATATATATATATATATATATATATTGACCCTTTTAGTTTGAGGCTGAAGAGTTGAACGCATATCATATACATGAGAAATAACAGCATTGACATTTAAAACTAACACTGTAAATTCTAATGTAAGGCTTTAACCGCTTAACCAAGAAACTTCAAGTTTAAATCCATATGAGTGTATGGAAGAACTTTGAGAGAGCAATGCTCGAATCTCACATTGTAATAAAGCCATATAAAAAATAATATTTAGAAAGCGGAGGAAATAATAATATTCCCAAAAAACATTCTCTGCAAAGAAACCCACAGCAGTTTAACTTTTATGCTTCGTGTCAACCAACTCCCCGTAACACGGTAACAGAATCCAAACTTCCACCTCAAGAAGTGGACCCATTTCTCCAGGCCCAGCAAAAGGACAACATAACTCATTCCACCTCTTGACTATTACTACTGCCTTTATGATGCGTTGACTGTACCATCTTCATTTCCCTTGGCTGCCCTGTCTTTGCTTCCTTTTAACCTATTCTCGTTCCTTTAATTCCCTCCACATTTCCCCGATCTCAGTAACTACGTTATTTAAATACTACTTCCTCTGTTTAAATACTAGACTTTTTTTAATAAAAAAAATTTAAAAATTAGATCTTTATGTAAGGCTTTCTACCAACATCTTTTATATAAACTCATACTGATTAGTAAATATTTTTTCAAGCTCCAATATCACCGCGGTTTCTTGTTACGGTTGTTTACGACTTTATACAGCGGGATATGTACTTATACGAAGAGCGACACAAATGAAGTTATTAAGAAGAAAAGAGCATTATCTCAGAGGCAGAAACTATGACCAAGGTTAATGAGAACTTGAGAAGAATACACGGAAGCACTAAAGACCAAAAGAGACAGAAATATTAAGAAGAGTTTAAAAAAAATAACCCAAAAAGAAAAGAGGCCGCAATAGGAGCGGAACTTTCTGAAACCTTGGACCCTATCCCACTGGAACTGCTACTGGTGACCGGTTAAACATCCTATGATTTGGTCACATTCTTCTCCAAGTCCTTCTTTTCTGTGTCCCCCATTTCCACTTCCAATCCCTCTTTCTCTAGGTTCCCCTTCTCCACATCTCCCTTGATTGGTCCCTCCATCACTTTCCCTTTCCAGTATTTGCAGTGAAGCACCAGCTGCAGTATGGCCAGTGGAAGCCCAACCACACTTGGTCCCTGTCCAGAGTTTCAAGTTCAGCACATCAAACTTGTTCTTAGCTTTAATTACAGTAACAGAGTTTTGAGCTTAAGAGAGAATAAAATACAAACCGCAACAAAAATGTCCCGGATGAGGAGTCCGTAAGTCATCCAGAGCACACCAGCCATGAATGAGCACAACGATAAGGGAAGTGGCAAGAATTCCACACTCTTTGTCTTTATAACTTTCTTCTGCAATAATGAAAATATAATCATGTTAAGAAAGGCTAAGTAGGGCCAAATGACAAAAAAGAAAGCATTAGTGGAGTACCCTTGCAAAGACACGACTCTTTCTGTTTTAATTATCAGCCTCTAATTTGATATATTTCAATAAATGTGAAATAGATTATAATAATTGAACTCCTATGTTCCCCTGTTTTGGTTTTGTTCGCTTCACTCTGTTTTGACTTGAAGACAAAAGTGACTCACCATCACGACCAAAGGAGCGCCGTACATTGCAACTGAGACCACAAGGCCTATGCTACCCACGAGTAGCTTTCGATGACGATGGTCATGGAAGGCAAAAGCTGAGACGATGGCAGTGATGCAGAACACTAGCAAAACTGGTATAGCTGTCATGGCTACCTGCACCTGTAATGGAAAAATCACCTTCATTAACCACATCTTTTTACCACCTATTCTTAGCAAGTAAAGATGCTAGCTGCCAACTTTTGTTTCTGCATGTCCTTGATGCAGGTCACATACATACAGGCGCCTCACACGCAAATAATCTCAATCATAGATTTATATATTTGTCAAGTCACTCACTATTAACTCAAAAGAAAACAGAGCTATATAGGTGGACTGATGAAAACTTTCTTATATATCTCATCTCCCTATTGTAGTTTAGAGAACAGAGGAAAAGAAAATGAGAGAGCTTTCAGCCATGTTCCTTCGGCTGTAGCTTTATTTTAAAAATGGAGGAGGAGGAAGTTGGTGTGGAAGTGAGAACTTGCCTTTCCTTTGGCCGAAGCATACCAGAAGTAAATGAGAACATAAGCTAGCTCAAGGGCGATCCCAACGCCATTGACTGTAACCAGAGGGAAATTTTCCCATTTGCAGCTTACAACAGGCAATCCATACCAAGTAAAAAGGAGACAGTTCAGCAGTCCGATGATGTAAGGAATGCACGAGAACTCCTCTGTGCTTTTCTTCTTTATGACCCTCCTAAAGGTCACCCTATAAAACAAATCATGAAGAAGCCATCAAGGTTTCACATTCTTCAAAAACAACAAGATGACAGCGAAATTGAATACAAGAATTGGAAAATGAAATAACATACATGGGAGCAGCGTAAAGGGCAACTGAGGCAGCATTCCCTGCAACAAGAACCCAAATGGTTCACTTTCTCGTTAAGAAGTGACTTTAATCAGTAATGCTAAGGAATTACGGCGTGAATGGACAAAGGAAGTACCAAGAATTGCGACGGCCATGCGAAAGGTCTGAGCCATCTTTGGTTCTCTCTCAAGTCTCTCTTAGTAAAGGTGAGGAGAAGAATGTGCACCTTCAAGAAGAGCCATGGGACGCTATTTATAGCAGCTTCAGGGCACTGTTTAGTGTCCGACGCCTACTGCTCCTTTTTAAAATATTGTGGAAAAAAAAATTAATATATAAATGACAACGGAGGAATTGCTGTCTACGTCTGGAAAGAAAAAAACTTGTGGATGGAGATCTTTGTTCAATTTGAGAAGCTTTTACCTCAATTTACCGGATTCAAGAACAAGAAGCTTTTTTTACCGCTTACGTTTTTCTTAATCTTTTCTAGAGCCTAGTACGATATAGGTGAGACACGCAAAAGATATTTGCTGTGGCCTCTGCTGCAAGAGGTGGATGGAATTGGATTTTAACCGTCAGTTTTTGACAATTTTTGGGTCGTGAAATTTTTATGCTGTCAGATACCGTTTTGGCCTAGCAACTGCTTTGGTGTGATTATGATTTTTGGAGTGATTTTTTTCTCTGTTTCTGGTAAAGCATTCCATTAGTTATGCACCAATAATGCCTTAAGAAAAGTGTTACCAGTTGAAATGCTCGACTGCTCTGCTCTCGATGATGTGGCTTCCATTTTCTAGAGACACGAGAATTTATTTGACAAGCCTTGGGATTAAGGCTAGTTTGGTACAAAGTAGAGATTAAAAAAATCACAAATAAAAAGAGTTTCTCACTTTCTCTCATAAAATGATAAAATCATACTCTTTCAAAAAAGGTGGCTGCTCTACTATTAAAAAAAATAAAATAAAATAAACAATATTGTAAAACATTTTTTTCAGTAACACTTAGTATTTTAAACTAATTTTTTTATTAGTCCAACACTTTAAATTATTTTTTCAATGGCATTTAATAGTAGAAGTTTAGGATGCTAGTTGCTATTGAGAAAAATACTTTAAGAGTAAAATTTTGCCAAATTAATTTAGGATGCTATATGTTATTAAGAAATATTTTAAAATGCTTAATGCAGCAAAAATTAGTTTAGAATTCTAGTTGGAAAAAACTCCAGAGTATTAGATGCAACTTAGACCTACATAAAAATTTCTATTTTTTTTTACCTTTTTTTAATTCAGTCTTCATGTATTAATTTACTGCCTAAGTTCATTTGCAAATATAAAATCTTGGAGAGGCGTTTCTCTTTTCATTAAGGGCTGGTGTAAGAACACTTGAAAATAAGTACTTCATGTTTTATTAGACTAAATCTTTTCGCACATATTTATTTAGTACCGCGTAAAATCATTAAAAATAAATAAAATTAAACCACATTAATATTTTCCTTTTTTTTCACCCTCCCAATACTAGAGTGGTAAAAAAATTTTATCCTAGCATGTTCACCAGGCGTGACAGCAAAAAGTTAATGTCCGATTAATCTCAGGTTGTATCTGGTAGCTGAACCCACCCCAATGGGAACATTGAAGGAAAAAGAAGAAGATTCTAATCAGATCACAATATTTGGGAGAAATTAAGTCACACTGTGAGCAGAGAAGAATATGGAATTCTTTATTTATATTCTCATTCAGGCATCACCGGCAATTCCATGAACCTTTGAAGAAGAATTTTATTTCCCCTGTTACGTAGAATAAAATTCATCTGGCGGCAATCGCATTTGTGGCTGCCATTTAACTTGAAAAATGATAATCTGAATTATATTATTATTCCCTCCTCAGTCACCAGCTTAGAAATTAAAGGAGTTTATATTAATTATCATTGACGCCTCATGTAATTGTGACATGTGGGAAGTCTCGAACCAAGAGCGAAAATTTTTACTGAGATGATCTCAAATCTTATTCGTAACTGAATTGCTAATTGCCTTTGACAGACTGGAAATTCAGGAAATGCCCTCATCCTAGAACCCAGCAAGAGGTTTCTGATGCTTTTTTACATGTCTGGTTCTGCGTGGTTGGTGATGCTGTTCAAGTAGGCAAGACAGAAGGAATCTTATTTAATGGCTTGAATTGTAAACGATCTGATGGTTCTTTCAATATCATGTAGCTCTGGGGATGCTGTTTAAATTGAATGATCCAAGAACCCAAATTACACGCTCTGCTGATTGATGCAATACTCACCATTGATCTGAAGCTACTCAAGCACGTTCATCTAAATAGGTACAAACTAAACTACTCTTACATACTTACCTTATATATTATAAAAGGGTAAATTATAATTAAAAAGTTATTTTTAAAAATTATAATGGTCATTATTCCAAGCCAGCCCTAATTTAAAACTGTTTTTGCACTGTATGTGCTCTCAGACATATTGACATATACATAAATGTGTGCATATATATTCCATGTGCTCTATGGATGGATTGGATCGGCAACGAGCACTATAGTATACCTTGTAGAGTGATCCTTGTGAACATAGAGAATAAGTTCCTGGGTTGAAAGAAATTAAACAGTAGGACCTATATGTATAAATCAAGATGCATCTCTATTACTTTGTTTATGTCAAGCACATAATCCAGCATACTGCCTTAATTAGCACATTCATGAGGCTGCAACGCAAAGAATTAGCAGATATTTTCCTAGAATAACTTCTTACCAGCACGACCCATCACCATCAAGCCTTCTGGGCGATCTAGCTATTTAGTATTAATTCCATTATTCTTATCATATCATAACGCATTTCCTTTTGATGTATCAAATTATGGCTAAATTTTTTCCTCATGTTATCTCCAGATTCATCCCATTGAATTTTCAAGTTTACAACACACAGGATGGCCTCGGCCACGAGATTAAAAAGGATGATAATACTGGTTGAAGAGGGGGAATATTATCTTTTTTTGGCCCTTTGTCCTTTTCTTCATTGAAATGTGCTGCAGCACTTTATTACTAGACTATGCTTGTTCATTTTGATTTTCCGTATTCCTCAAGTTTCTAAATAAGCTCCTCCAATCCTGTCCACTAATGGAAATCTTCCCGAATTTCCTGTAATTAATCTCTACCTCAATTCAACCATGCCTAAGTATACACGGAATAGAAATTATTTAAAAACAGGTTCCGATCCATCAATATATAAATCACTATCAACAACTCGCTTTATAGATAAATATGAGTATGTCTTTAATAATTATTTTCAAGGCATAGTCCCCTCCTTTTTATGTGTATGCCTGTGTGCTTTTAATTTGTCTGTGTTACCTTCGAATTTAATTAATCCAAAACTAAATCCATTTGAGGGTTACATCGATCTTAAGGCCCTAACCTACGCAATTTCACACCAACAAAGGAATACCGTAGCGGATCGATAGATGGAGATGCCTAACTGGTCTAGTTCTGTTAATATTTTTGGAATATTGTTTTAAACACTGCAATACACTCACTTGATTATGGTTTTTTCTCTCATTTTAACAAACTAAGTTGACCCCCAAGGGACAGAACAAACGCTGTTTGGAGTAAATTAAGATCATTCAATGTTGGCCCCACGACGAAGTTGACCTCTCATCCAAACCCATCCATTTTATTTTTTTCAAGATGAATCAGAAGTCACTAACCTAACAAATGAAACTAAGGGATAATCAATCAATTATTAAAATGTATGCTTCTGATATTAGAAAAAGCAAATTTAGTTAAACAAAATGGGGCTAGTATATATTCCCATGCAGGGGCAGGTTCAGTCGAGGGCAGGGGCACAAAGTGTGACGTGGCAAAATGGCAACGTGGTTGGTATCCACAACAAAATTTTGTCCTTTCATTACAGGCGAAACTTATCAACCAAGCTAATAATCAAGTCCAGCTTAAAAGGGTCTACTAAGATTTCCATGATGGATCTCAGCTCAACATACATTAATATTCGGATTATTAGTTTTGTCTTCCAAATTCTATGACGCCCTTTCATTAGGGGACTGTTTATTAGTTGAGAGAAAATATTTTTAATGCTAAAATGAAAATAATAATGGACAGGGGAAATAGAATGGATATAAATAATAAATACTTTGATATGTTTAAGGAAAAAAAACTTGAAAATATGACTAAACTTTAAAATATTAAATCAGTGATTTTCTATAAAAATGAGTCATCAATTGCTATATTTTTATAATCAGTATCTATACTCTTATAGACATAAAGACTAATTTAGGATTTTGAAGTTCAAATAATATTTTTTAATCTTTTTTTCTATATTTAATATATGTTCGAATAAAAACAAAATATTATACTTTGTACAATGTTTTGTGGCATGATGGGAAACTATTTAAAACCAAAAATAAATATTAACTCACCATCTTTTTATGAACACAAAACAAGTTGGCATGTGTAATTTTGACTTTTTATAAGAATTTAATGACGTATAACAATTTTTTCTTCTCTGAACCAATGGTGCATTAAAGAATTATGTTTGTTTTAGCTTATACTTATGGAAAAGGCCGATTTATGTAAATCGAGACAAAATTCCTCCACATATTTACTTCGTAGACCGGAAAAACTATCTCATAAACCGTAAAAACTACCTTATATTTCATAAATTGCGATTGAAAAAGCATTTATAAAGCTATTCCAAACATGCCAAGTACGTCGAATAGTCACATTCTCTGCTTTTTCATGTATGAGATTATGGGGCTGTTTTGTTTCGAGATATACGATTACTTTACCATGTAGCCTATAAGTTTCGTCAAAACCATTGAATCACGGTCGCTCCGCATTTCCAAAACAAATAACTATTAGGGTGTTTGAAATAGTGATTGGAATATCTAAAAATGATTTTCAATCGTAATTTACAGTATACGAAGTAGCTTTTACGGTTTACGAGATAATTGTATGAATGAGTTTTATTTCGATTTACGTGAATTAGGCTTATACATAAATATAAACTAAACCAAACATGCGTGACCCATCATCCACCATCAATCATTTTCATAAAGTCTGCTTTCGTGTCAATTATTCATATATAATATGATAATTAACTTCTTGTGCTAGCTGGATTTCGTGCTTATTTGCTTTGATAGTGTTTGGGTTCATTCTAAAAAGGTTTTTTTGAGTAAATCGATACAAACTTTCTTTTATATATTTATTTCATAAATTATAAAAATTATTTTATAAAAATTAATCCAAACATACATTTAAAAATAAAGTTTCAAAACGGACCCTTTCATTTTTTTTCATGAGAATATTAGTCTAGATCGATTTCAAGTTTTGTCAATTAAAGCTAACTCTTCCAAAAATATTTTTTATATCCACGCATATTCGAAATCCATATTTTTCACTTAAATGGTCTAATAAACTCATTTTATTGGAATCAACGCTTGTCGGTGGCCCCCGTCAATTATCTTATTCCTGTGATGATTCATTATAGGGGTGCATTCCTATTATATTGCTTCTATACTTGTCATTGACTGCACAATAGTGCTCGGGTACTATTAGTCCGTGTGTTCCTGTCTCATTGCGATTTACTAATTTAATTTTCACCCTGGCAATACCATGAGAGACGAACATATATAGCGATTAGAGTGCCTTAATTAAAATTAGGAATAATATATAAAAGTGGAATAATCAAGCTGGGGTTTACACAGAACTAGGTGTGTTGAACAAATTTGAGAGACATGTGTAGGTTGAAGACATTGTGCTGGTCTTTTTCAATTCCAATCATGCCATCAGCCCAGCAAAAATACACACCCACTCATTGCGACTTTATTTCATTTTGGTCCACACATGCATTAGTGTGATCTTACATTACTCTTTCTATATTTTTTTTTAAAATGCAATTTAAATAGCAATTAATCCTATCCAAGTGAATGAAAGGCGAAAATCATTGATTTGATATTTAGATTAGACTTGTGATATGTGGTGCGCGCACGCATGAAATGCTATTATTACCCAACTCGAATTACACCGGTTCCTATAAAACATCATTGAAATGTAATTGTCCCCTTCGATATGAGAGAAAAAAAGGGTTATGCTATCAGATATAAAACATGTACGAGGAAAACACACACACAATTTTTTTTTTTGTGTGTGTGGTCAAAACACACACAATTAAGTGCACCATTCCAACAACAACGTCAGCATCGTAACAGAGAACAGAACATAGTGACGTGCAAATATTTGGTTGAGTTTATTTAAATATAAATATCAAGTTCAAATAGAATGATTTCATGCAAAAAGCATCAATATACTACGTTATTTATTGTTTCGCCCAATTATATATCTTATATTTAATCTATGAAAAAAGGGTCATTTATTTGAAAATTGAAATAAAAAAGTGTCAAATAGTTAGGTTTTAATAATCTTGGTTAGAAATTGAGGAGTACCTTCGTTTAACCATTTTAAAGCATAAAGGATTAATGATTAAATGGGACAAATGCTGTATAATAGTGTATATTGATTGGTTAGAGAAAGTGAGGGCTAATTGAAGATTTGGCAAACAAAAAAAAACAATTTTACCTAATCCCATATTACGGGTAATGTATGGCGACGCGTGGTTAATGAATTGATGGAACATGTGTGGGTCTTGGAGAGCATTAGTCTTATCTTCGAATTATACATTGCCTTGCATGCTATGTAATGGCCATGTACGTCATATCAGAATGTCAACAAATAGAAAGAAAAAGAAGATGCAACACAATTCAAGGCATTATCTTAATTAAATAAACTAGGCGCGATTATATTTATTATTTAATGACATCTAATCTAATATTTTAATGGAGATGAAAACCAAAGTTCAGTTCATGTCAATGATGGGTTGAAATTTCTAGAACTTCAATCAACCAAAATGGTCCTTTTTTCCTTCCCGGGTGTTTGTCACTCTGTCTTGGTAAATTTATTTCATGCATATTTGTTATTCATTAAATGAAAATTATTAGAAAATATTTAGATGACTTCTTCAGAATTTAACGATCTAGCTATATTTAGTATTAATATTATTAGTAAATTGTTTGTAATTAAAAAATCATCACTCATTTGTTTCTCTGAAATGAACTATTTATGTCCTAAATTTGTGAGAGTACGTAGAAAGAGAAAGGAAAAATCAAAAGAATATTTTTAATGTTTTAATTAACCTTCAACCTTTTAAAAAATACGTGTGAAATAATTAAAAATGACTTGTATCAGTGATGAGTTGAAGTAAATAATTAACAGCCAAGTTCAAATTAAGGCATGGGATGGTGTTGTTCATAAGAACAGAAATTTAAATGTGGTGTCATACACAGATCAGATATCAACTCAAAAAATATAGAATAATGACAATATAATAAAGAGAGTTCTTCCCGACAAGGGAAGCGTCAAGATTGATTAACATCAATAATGGTGAAGAAAAACAATAATACAGGTGCATTAATCAACCAAAAGTAATATTTTATTACATCGTGGCTCATTACGCGAGAGAGCAATATTATGGGTATGGACGAACAAAAGAGGATTAGGAAGCCATGTGGAATTGTTTAGTATATTTTTTATTCAGTGCACTGTGTTCTGGGGCTGCTAAGCACTGCATATTGATTTTATAATCAGGTTTGTGTCAAGGCATCGCTTAATTCCCCGGATATATATGTGTGTGAGTGTGTTCGTTGCGCGCGGCCAAAAACATAATGGTTAATTAGGTGTGAGAGTGTGATTAATTATATATATGATCATTATCCAAAAAGGTGGCTAGCTACAATATTATGGACTAATTAGTCACAATATGTTTGAAACACACGCGCGCACACAGAATCCACAGAAATCAACGTTATACATGTTTGCCTGACTAGTTATATATAGACACCATTAATAACATTGTTGATTCATGTGCTTCCATTTGTTGTTTGTCGCATCTTCGGAAGGCTTGGTTAAGATTTAAATTCATGGACTAGGTAAAAAGAGAAGCACACCAAGAAAAAGGCTAGCTAGATTATATGCTTCCCAGATAGTAAGTGGATTTGGAACAATTATAAAAGCTTATCCAAGGATAATATAATAAGATGGCCCAGTGTTTTGGGCGTCAACTTGACGTGGCAATGAAATGAATATTAATTATTATCACTGGGGAAGAAAAGAATCAAGTGAAATTAAAGCATTTTACATGGGAGCTGCCAGCTCATTATGATGAGCCCGCACGAAGTCAGATTTTAACGGGAAGAATAATTTAAAATTAGGAATATTAGATTAAGAGCGAAGAAATAATGTTTAAAAATGTAAAAATAAGAGAATATGAGTGGCCTGGGTAGCTAGGTTTACGTAAACGGACAGAGTTGGGTTGGTTGGGTGTGAGTGCCTGCCGAGTAATGAGTGAGTAGGAAGCGAAGGATATTTGATATTTCAGAATTCAGAAGCACTGCACGTCACATTCACACGTGCCTTTTCGCCTTTTTCTTTTTTGACCTTTTTATTGCAGCCCATCTATATTTGAGATCCTCCCTACTCTCCATGTCAAATATCAATAGCCGTACGTCCTTGCCTTCATAACTGTTCACAAATTAATTAAATAACTACGTTGTTTTAATTACGGGGCGGAGATTCACTTGAGTGTTTGTTTGTAAAAATGATTAGAATCTTTAAAAATAATTTTTTAATTATAATTTATAATATATAAAATAAATATGTAAAAAGAGTTTCGTTTCTATTTACATAAATAAACACTTTTAAAGATCTCAAAAATTATCCCAACAGACACCCGACTCCCTCATTTCTCTCAAATGTCCTTCCAACCTCGAACTCACTTCTCTTGTTATCATTCAAACTCCTACCCACATAACGGAAAATGTATTTCTCTTAAACAGCCATCATGATATTTAAATATTGAATTGCCACCTCCCACATAAAAAATGCCATATCATTATGTGATAAGGTTGTTAACAATACAGTATTTTATTATTGATAAGCATGTGAGGATAATTTTGCTTTAACTTATATAAATATACTTATTAATCATGATTTCAAATAAGTTATTATTACTCTCTGCTTGTTGCCTTAAAAAAAATTAATAGGAGCCCTTAACTTTGTTGCAATTCATTTTATTTTCGTTTTAGAATTTTGGTCCTAATCTTGAAATTACTTGCATATAAAAATTAAAAGGAAATTTATATTCAACATATATAGATGGACGGAGCAAACTAAGCCAGAGAATGATTAAATAATATATTTTTATAATAAACTAATAATTGAACTAACGTAATTAATTAACCACGAAGAATGATCTACTTTACATCACAAAAACTGATGTACGGGTTTTTAACCAAATTATACTAGGTGAATACTAACTATTCTCTCCCGTCTTTTTACATATTTCGTCTTTTAAGCGAGTTTTATGCCCTGAATAAAAGTTGTTTTGCATGTAAAATTTATAAAGCTAGCATTAATTGTTCTATTTAAAATTTTTTATTTATTTCAATTTTTAATTTGTGTGTGAGAGAGAGTATATGTTTATAAAATTTATTAGGATAAAAATGAAAACAAAATTTATAGACAATTTTAATTATGTTAACTAGCTTTTTTGTCATTTATAATAAGGATAATGGGAGTAGCAATTAATTTTAGTCCTATCCTCTCTTGGTCTAATTGTTGGGTTATTTTCAACTCTCTAAAGCACTCACTTAATTAAAGTGAAAATGTAATAGCTTTTTATTGAATTTAGCTAAGATATACCTTTTCAGATCGTATATATCGGTTAGGCAATCATGCAAACACAACTAATAAGTAAGCTTACCCCAATTCATTAATATTTATATGTGGATAATATATACACAAAGTCGATAGAAAGGTGTGCAAATCTTTTATATAAATTCGTGCAAGCCAAACATCGATTGGTCTCCACACTAACTCAAACCACAAAAATATAAATATCATATAGTACAGAGCTTTGAATAATTCGTAAAACTGAAAGTATACATTGATAATGTTAAACAACAAAAAAGCTGATCTATAATGGAGAAGGCAAAGTTGAAAACTGAGGAAAAAACACACAGGATGGGAATATGCATGACTCAAATTGAATTAAAAAGAGGCTTCACATCAATATATTTTTTTCGAAAAAATCAGGGGGACAAGAAGCTAGCCAAGCAATATTGCTAGACGAATATACGTACACCACCACCTTGACATGGATTGACGAACTTGATTTTGAAGTTAAAGAAGCTTCTCATTCCTCATTAACTATGGTGCATCAGGAAAATCAAAGCTTGCGAGCATATTCCCTTGACCTTTACAGACTACTTTTCTTTTTCCCTCTCAATTAACTTTTCGATTAATTGTTTTTGTTCTCCATAGTATATTGAAGAAGCTATGGCAGTATAGATAGCGTTGAAGAAATTAAAGAGAACATGATTCGCCGCAAATTAATTAAAGTGGCGTTAAATTTGTAGCTACGGTGTATATATATATAGCAAGTGTATAACGGGCCAATTAATTACTACATATAGAATCTCCTCTCCACGCTCTAAAGGAACAAGAGTAGCCACTCATTGTGAGATGCCCATAAACAAAAGCTAAATATGCAAAGGATGATCTCCTCCTCCTCATCAGTAACTTAATTATCTTCAAAGTATATATTGATGCCTTGTTAATTCGTAATATCACTTTGACTTATATATATGCTTGAGGATCGCTAATGTTTGGAACATGACGAAATGAGCCAACCATATATTAATTGACGAATGATTTGACGGTTATATATATCCAAGAAAAAATTATTTTTTTTAAAAAAGGTATGAGATGGGTCCAGCGGGCCATCTGACAGTAGAACTATTTTGTTCTACAACAGTTTTTATGTATATCCCTTTTCAATGGCATGAGAATGATGATCGAGTTGTTAGGTTTGATCGCGGGTATGTTTGATATGATATCTTCATCAATTTCAGCAAATCCTGTTGGTTCCTGCTTAGTGGAGCTGATGAGAACCCATGATAAGTAATCATATTTCATTTGACACTGTCTTTTATGATAGATGAAGGAAAACATATATATAAAATAATACGCTAACTAACAATATAATAGCCAATTAATTAGTCATATGTTTGGCAAGCCATCCCCTTGTTTTTAACATGCAATTGTTGATCAGAAAATTATTAGAATTCGCAGTCATGCACGTGACTTGCATATCTTCTAATCAATTTTAGTTTTAGTGGGTGTTTGCTAAACATTGAAACTACAGTTTCAAAAACTATTTTATTTTCTGTAAGTATACTTATTGTGGTGCGTAGTTCTATTTCAGAAACACAAAGTGTCAACTTTACAAGTGATTCTTAAATCCAAAATCATACCTATCTTTCCCATATCACCCAGGTGTGAACTTTTCTTTGTCCCTGGTACTTTTTCTTTTGATGACTTGATATCATTCGTCCATCGCTATTACTATCTTAACAATAAAGCACATATATCAAGTACTATTATGCGCGCACCCGCACATATAATACGTATGGTCAACGGTCGAGTGATCATGCTGGGCCATTAGTAAGTATTTTATAATTATAATTATAACATGTACTTTTGAAAAACGTGTATGTTGGTATACGCGCATATAGTACTAGTAAGGTTTGATCTTCACCGTCGTTAGGTACGCAAAGGTAGAGTTACGTCGTTGAAGTACAAAGATAAGCCTCCCCTAAAGACGGTAGATATTTTTCAGGCACTGGTGCAATAAAGTGATGTGAATGGATGGTCCTCCGTGCACCTGAAGACGAGGAATATAGATGCACTTTTTATGTCACGGTCATGAAATCTTTTTGGAGAGTGGAGACCCATCACCCATGGCATGCACGCGCATTTTGCTAGCTCGGACCTTATAGCGTGACTCACTGCAGGCTCAGAGGTTTACGTCTAAAGGCTACCCTAAAAATAGAGCTTGTGTTCTAGGAGACATAGAATTTGATTCTTTGAAAAGATATTAAAAGGCCAACTTGCCTAGCTCCCAGCAAAATCCAGTATACTCCTGCCTTGCAAGTAGGGAGTTTCACACACACACAAATTAATATATATAGTCCCCCTAGCTACCTATAGTTATAGGTCAATTTCTAGACATATAAACACACACATTTATAATATGGAAGGTGCGAGAGCGAAGCCAAAAAGAATGAGGGAATGAATGGGCTGATGAGTTGCGGAAAAGTAAAACACTTCAACATTATACGAGTATAACGCAATAAAAGTCACTTGTATCGATTATTAATTAGATGAGTCTTCATGCTTATCTGTACATTTGTTATGAATTATAAGCGCCAGACTGCTGTCTCTTTGTACTTATTCTTGTTCTATATACTCGCAAGCCATGCAAACTTTTGAAAACCATATACAGTGAATATATAATGACATGCATCAACATGATAGTATGCGTATAAAATATTACTTCTGATTCTAAATCTAAGATTCAATTGATTTTTTGGTAAATTAATAAAGCTAATTAAATTATTTCATAATATTTATATTTATTGTTTTTTTCAAACTAATTTGTGTAGCTTATAAATTCATATATAATTTATTAATGTATAATATATAATATGATTAAGTAACTTATTTAGCTTCCTTAATTTCTAAAAAAAAATCAACTAAATCTTATATTTAGGATACGAGTTACTGTAAGCTGCTATTTGAATATTATAAAAGGGGTCTGCAGACGCCAATTGTGTGTAATATATCGTGAGTTTGGGTGAAAATAGATGCAAAAATGTTATTAATTTAAACAAAGAAATTAGTTAGTTTCACTGTGTTAATTACAAAGAGAGGCGAAGGGGTATAGAAAGGTGCAAATGGATGGCTACTAGAAAGATTAAAGAGAGAATATGAAGCATTCGCTTGCTTTTGTGTTTGTTTGGAACTTCTCATCATCATGTACTGATGATTAATCAAATTCGTCCCGTTATTCACTCTTCACTCCACTCTCTTCATTATCTCGTCTTTCTGTCGATAGTGAGAGAACATTTTTTTTGACATAAAATTCTATAATAATGGAAAGGCACTTCAATTAGTTGCTAGTTATGTCTTCTCATCCACTTGCAACTTGCAAGCTCTTAAGAATGATGCTATTCCTTAAACTACATTGCATAAGCACTACCCTCAGAGGGAATAAACTTTGCCATGACTTTTATTAGTTATTAATGCAAACTTTGGATGAATTTTTATGATGTTTACAAGTGTTTATAAATATAAGTCTAGATAACATTCCTCTCAATATTTATCTTGTATATTGTAAAACATGATTAAAAAATTATTTTTAAAAACTTCAATCGCTGTTCCAAATAAACATATTATTGTTAACGTGATAATGTCAGCGACATGTAAGAAACAGCAATATTTCGAAGTTAGCATCAGTGACAAACTATTGAGATCGAAAAGACAAAGGATCTTGGATCGGCGATCCGTAAATATTGCAATCAAAATCTAGGTGGGCTTGGCATAATGAATCGGATCCAGACTTAAAAGAGAGAGAGATGATGACACATTCAGAGAATATGTTGCAGCAATACTTCATCACCCAATGAGATAACATTTCTTAATGGTCGTCTGCATTTGCATGAGACGGCAATACCCGAGGCGGATGTGTATATATATGGCAAAACCATCCCCCGTCAAATACTGATTTCTCCATCAAATATCAAGCGAAGAGTAATTTTGAAAAAAAGGATATTTAGATTGGTCTGACGGCACCTCGGCGGTGGGAAATCTTTTGAATAAAAACGAAGCAATAACAATTGATTAAATTCTATACACTCTATTGAAGTTGCGTACATTGCATATTGGTATTTTAAAAATATAGTTTAATTTGGAGCGTTCCAATAGTTTCAGTAAATTTCATGTAATATCAACAAACTTTTTTCTAATTAAAACAATTATTTTAAAGTTATGACCCGGTAAAGAGTCAAAGACGAAGAAGTAAAAACTCTAGCGTCAAGCAGTCAATGAATATGTCTAACTGGAAGGAAAAAAAAAAATCTAACTGATGTACTTATATATATATTTTTTGCTACACATGGTATGCATCGGAGTGAGCTTGATAACTAATCCATCAGGATATTATTGGGCTTAAGATGGGGGCAACCCTCTCAAACGAATTTCTTCTATACATGTCATCTTAAGAATCGAATTCGAGATTAAAGCGCTTAAGAAAACATAAGCATCTACCTTATGACAATAAAGTTAAAGAAAAGCATATAGTGAGATGCATTACCAAAAAAAAGGGGGGGGGGGCTCAACGCAGTTGCATAATGCCTAAGGTTTTACAATATTTAGACCGGCGAAAAAGGTGTTTAGCGTGATGAGTCTTAGACGGGTTGGACTCTTCTGGGCCCCCAATTGAACTAGAAGGCCCAAAAAATAAAGAGGACAAGTTGAATGGTGGACCCCATAACTAAGAATTGGGCCGAGGGATAGCTGGAGTTTAAAGCATGGAAGTAAGGTTGAGGGAGTGAGTGGGGTAGCCGTGGAGAATGGGTCAGCCATTGAAATGTAAGATTTGGTAATTGGCAAGACCAAAGACCAGTTAGTGACACTGCCTCTGGGTCAACCCCTTCCATCTCTTCCCTTTAAATCCCACCTTCCCCTGTTTTTCGTTTTCTCACCACCCTCTTCCTTTCTATCCCAAACCACAATCACACCTCAAACCTTAAACTATGGCAGATTCCGGTGCACATAACCTCATCAACGAACTGCTTCAGGGCAGGGACCTCGCAAGACGCCTTCAAATATGTCTGAATGACCCCTCCACCTCCCCACAAACCCTTGACGTGTTGATCCGTGCCATCATCGCTGCATTCGAGCAGGCCCTCGCTCTGCTCAACCCCGCCGCCCCGCCGCCCGACTCTCCGCCTTTCACTCCTACCAGCCCTGACTCCCACAATAAGCATTTCCAGCTCCAACACCAGTATATGTCTTCCCATGTCTCACTATTCCACCACAAATATAATGTTGCCCTGTTTTTCTAACTTCCGTTTCATTCTCTTCCCGCAGAAACACGTCGGCAAGATGGACCAAACAGATTAGAATTAGCCCCGGCATGGCCGTTGAGTCCCTTCTCGACGACGGTTTTAGCTGGAGGAAGTATGGCCAGAAAGACATTCTTGGAGCCAAATTCCCAAGGTGTGTGCGTGCATGGATAATTGAGACTAATATTATAAAGACATGAAATCAATTATACTCAAGTTGCTAATTTGAATGGGGAATACGTGCAGAGGATACTATAGATGTACCCATAGACATGCACAAGGATGCTTGGCCACAAAGCAAGTGCAACGATCCGACCAAGACCCAACGGTCATGGAAATCAATTACAGGGGAAACCACACCTGCAAACTCGCCTCCAGCCCTGCTCCTCCCTCACAAGAACAGGTCGTGAATCTCCGTTCAGGCCTAAGGGTGCTGACGGATAATTTAAATGCCTCTGATCAAACCTCTTTTGCTTCATTCCAATTGCCTTCAACTTCCAACGTCACACCCGACAACCTCGACTCCTTGTTGTGTCCTGCCATCCAAAACAATAATGTTGTTGAGAAATTTAGTTCTCCTCCACACATGTCCCCTGCCACCTCTGCAACAGCCCACTTTTCGGCGTCGCCTAGAGGGGTTAGTAGCTCTGGAGGGCCCCTAAATTTGCCTGCTTCCACCTCTCACATGAACGACTCCATCTCTCCGGCAAGTGCTCCCACCGGCGAGTTTCCATTTGACCACTTCGAATTTGAAGGCCCCAGCTTCACATTTCATGACCCACGATTCTTTTAATTATACACATGTACGTGTACGTGTACGTGCATTTAAGAATGTATCCACATATACTCTATAGCAAGAGAAACAGTGGCATTTCCTTGTATTTTAAACTTGTTGTACCATCATAGGAATTAGCAATTCTCTGCTTGGGGGCTGAGAGACAGTTCTGCTTCCTTATTAAAGACAGGTCAAACTATTTGAATATTTTCCCCCCTGAACGACCCCTCTTTCCTCTTTGTGATTTTTGGCGTTTGATACAGAGGATACCGCGTGGGATTAATATCATTTTATTCTACGTCAAATGCTTCAAAAATAAAAGTCAAATTTTTAATTTAGATCGCGTCAACTACTATTCATTTGCTGACTTAGCCCACATGTGGAAAACACCACCTATCTAAAAGGTGTGTCAAAAGTTTGGTTCACGAAATTTGACCATTGAAGCAGGCTGACCGTCATAACAACATTTGACAATATCCTAGGAAACCAGGAAGAAACACGCGTCCACGCACAGGTTTCATGCCCAAACGGGCATTATTATGGGCTTACTGCCCCGGGAGGCCCATCCCCATGCAAACCCAACAGTACCCAACATGTACGTTCTGGTGCTCGGTACCAAGAAGCACCATTAAAGATAATTATAAGTTCAGTATCCAAAAAAAAAAAAAAGATAATTATAAGTTACCAATGGAGGAGGTTTGGTCTAGCAGAAGGGTTAGTCCCTTAGATGAATTAAAGTTTGAATTTCTATAAAAAGATTTATTTATATTTAGTGCTGCACAATAACTCAAATATGATTGTTTTCAATAAGAGAATATATGTGCTTAAAAAAAGAAAGAAAGATAATTACAATTTTTCTTTTGAAACCATTGTGATAACAACTTATCTTCTATGCATTAGCCAGATATCTTCATTGCTTACCATTTACGAATATTGTGGCATTATATATATATATATTGATGCCATCTTCATGCATTTTTTTAATATCAATCATATTGCATTCAGGCACCTTTCAATTAGCTTTTCTCAATATTGTTAAAAATGGATCAGAGCATTCCCAAAAATTCTTGCGTTGATCCAACCTTTAAAAACTTGGCTTTTCGGCCATAGTCCCCATGGAGCAATATGGCCCACCCGAAACTTTCTCTACAGCATTCAACCGCGAGCTATAATTTGGAAACCAGGGTGGCTCCAGCTTACGGATTTGGGGTTAACGAGGTACAAGCATGGTTCCAAAATTTAGGAGCAGGGGTCCAACATGTTTGTCCCTCCCGACTCTTAACAGTGATTGGTACGCATGTCATTAAATTTAGGGACCAAACCCAACACACTCATGCTTTAATTAATTCGTATATCTATCCTCCAATTGGCCTGCTTGTTTTCTGAAGTGCAAATATTTGTCTCATTCTGGTGCCTGGTTTCGCTTTTAGTAATCATAAAGTCATTGCCCAGATGAAAATTGGGACTCAAACAAATATTAATTGCTCAAATGATGGCATGTTTTTTATTTTTTATTTTTCTAACGCAGCAATCCCTTTCCCGGAATCCGTTACGGTGCCTATCTTTTGGATAGGCACTGAGAGTTCGTCCAGATCTGGATCTAAACAGTTTAGATTTGATTTTTTTAAAATGAGTGTTTTTTTAATAAAAAAATTATTTTTTTAAAAAATATTAGTTAAAAGATTATCTTTATTTTATATTCTGTATCTATTAAAATAATTTTTTTAACAAAAAAAATAAAATAAAATAAAATCTGGATGGTCCAGATCTCCCTCCCATCCATGGGCTGCAGTCATCCAATCTCCAATTTAATAACTGCAAACCTCTACTAGCAAAATGGGCAATAATAATAATATTAATGCTGTTACTTAATAAAGGGAAAAAGACAGAAAAAATACTTTAAATTTATAAAATTATAAATAAGGTATTTAAAAAAAATTATGAATTACTTATCATATTTTATTATTCATTTATTAACTCTTAATAACAAATTTGATTTAGGATTTTACAATTTTAAATTTTTTTCTATCTTTCTTTCCCTTAATAAATGCTTTGACGAGCACAAATAACCAAACCTTCTGCAAGTTTTTGCACTGCGGCCCAGTCACCATAGAATTCAATTTAAGAACTGGAATGTACGAAACTGCAACTTGAAAGTGGTCAGTTACAACAATAGAATCACACAAGTATGCTCTCTTAAAGTTTTCTATTATAACATCTGTAGAGTTTTGGAAGATAGAAAAAGACAGAATGAGTTTCGTTCATATTTTCACTTGGTGTTAGTCTGTCTCTCCAAACTCTAGAAGAACTTGATGCTAAAAAACACTAAAAGATCCTAATTATGACCAATTACACTTGAAACAACATTTAATACAAAAAGAGAAAAGCTAACTAATGTCTAACTGACGTTGTCTATGTAGTCACGCGCAAGTGGCGACACACTAAGAGATAAATCAAAAGAGAGATCAGCAGCGCATCGATCTGAAGTTAAATCTGCACACTACCAGCTCGTATTAGTAGACTCATCAGCAGAACGTTTGCTGGATTTGTAGAGCGAGTTCTTCGGCACTGAGTTGGCATTCAATTCCAATCTATTCAGAAAATCGAACTATTAATAGCACACCCAATCACAACGAATCATTAACAAAACGACACAGAGCAGTATAACAATTTCTTATTAAATTTTTTCCCCACAAGCTCAGGACACTGGCACTTAAATGAAAGACATACTGTCTGAACGTCTCGCTACAGCTAGCGTCTAATTTACTTTAATTTTAAACATATCGCCGTAAATAAAGCACAGCGTAACTACTAGCCGCCGCCAACCCCCCCCCCCCCCAAAAAAAAAAAAAGAAAGAAAGAAAGAAAGAAAGGAAAAAGGAGTTACCATTATTCTCCTACTGCAGTAATTGTAGTCAGCGGTAAAGTAGTGACCAGTTTGAGTTACCATTATTACTATTACACCAGGTTAACTAGGATCAATATAAGGACATAGTTGCTTTAGTTTTCAAAAGATTCCTTCCATCATCACCTGGTATAAATTTTCTTGATGCATGCAGTTTAGTCATTAAGAACTTGAAATCCAACCCGGTAAAGGAGAAGAATTTAAGGAAGCTAGATGAAAGAACCACATAAGACTAAAGGAGAATTAAGCACTTTCAATTCATACATGTGATAAAAGGAGAGTGAAGTAGGGTCTCGTTTTTCGTATACTGTATTTCTTTCTATGTCTTCACACATGCAAGCGATCAAGAACTTGGCTTTGCTTCATATAATAATGCAAGAAACTATTGTATCAACTGCTTTCGCCTTTACAGTAACTAAGCAGAAGATGAGAAGGGGTTGGTACCTTAATAGTGAATGAGTTAAGCATGGTTTCATCAGCAGTGCTGATGCTGACATGGAGGATTTCAAGAGCAAGGTCTTCAAGTGCTGATATGATCTTCAAAGCTTGACCTGGAATACGCGGAGACACTGTTTTCAAAAGAACGTGTGGCCCAGAAAACTTGACCTCCACTTGTGCCAAAGCAGACTTGGAATTGGCCACAAGCTCATTGATGTTATCGTTAATATTGGAGGAGGAAGCAGCAGAAGAGGTAGGAGATGGCTCGAGAGAGTTGGAGATGGTTGGTGAAAGGTAACCTTGTTGCTGCAACCTGGGCTTGTAAGGACTACCTGGTTGTGGAGTCCTGGGACTAATGGGCAAGCTTAGCCTCGGGCTCACTGGTGGTTTTCTAGGACTCAGAGCTAAAGGCCTTGGACTTGACACTAGCCTAGGGCTTAGCACTTCGCTGTATACTTTTCTCTGCTTCTTGGCTTCCAGCGACTGTAGAACCTGCTGCAACTCGTTTATGTAATCAACCACTCCTCCGATTATCGATGCTTGGTCCCCCTAAGTCAACCATTTCCAATGAATAAGTCCATATTTAATTTTAACTAGTTTTTGTATATTATGAATAAGTCAAGACTGCGTGCACAATGGATAAGCATTAACTTTTAAACACTAATTAGCGAGATGTTATATACGCAAATAAAATCAAGCTGCAAACTACATCTTGAATATATTAGTATTATTTTATCGTGATTTACTTCTAATTTGTAAGGGATATATAAAATAGGACTTACACGTTTGACATAAAAGTTTGGCATAAGTGACCTTAAAACGGACAAGTGCTCGTTCATTTGCTTCCTTCGGTTGCGTTCAACAGTGATGTGAGATATCCTTTGTTGGCCATCTGGGTTTGGATCCTCCGACGAAGTGGTGGGTGCGAGCTTCTGTCTCTTGCTTTTAGGTGAAGCTTCAAGTTCAGTTTCTTCAGACTCTTGCAGAACACTTGAGGAAGTTGATTTTTGTGACACGAACCTTGAAGTTTCTTCATTCTCCTTAGTGCTAACAACAAATTCATCAACGGGAGGAAAGTCAGAGAAGTCCTCAAGGCTCTCCAAAATGGCAAAGAGGTCGTCCCCACCAAATTCCTTGTCTTCAAGAATATCAGAAAAGCTGTCATCCATTACGTAAAGAGAAGAGCTGGGAAAAATGTGGACTTTTTGGAGTGAGAAAAAAGGACTGGAAAAGGAAAGAAAAGAAGGGTGATAATGGAGGAGGGGGATTGTAAAGATCCAGGAGAGAAGATGATGTGATCGAAACTAAACGATCGCCATCAAAATAAGAGCCTTTGTTGTGGATGCCGTTGGGTCTAATTATTGAAAGTTTGGGGTCTGTAAAACGGCTAGAAGCAAAAGGATCTCAAATGAATAAGGTAGGAGTAGTGCACAGAATCCCAAACTGAAGGGCAATGCAGAACAGAGGCAGTATCAGACTTCCACGGCGGTACTAATAACTGAAACCAAGGAAATGAGAGCCGTTACTCAGAGAGAGAGGGGGGGGGGGGAGGCAGAGGGAAGTAGATGGGAAAAGAAAAGGGTTTTAATTATATAGAGCAAGCTAGCTTGTAATGTTAAAGATGAACATAATGAATGATGCTAATGAAGCTTTACGTATATTTCGTGTTGGTTATTCATCCACTGCCACTCGAACAGATAGTGTATATTCACAATTTTTTTAAAAAAAATTATAATCAGGTCCCAAATAAAAGGTTAAATTAAAAAATGATCCATTAAAATCTTAAAATTAAAAAATAGTCTCATTGACAACTCTAAAAATAGGTTATTAATAAATCTAGGAGTTCTATTAACAAATTATTAAGACCATTTTTTTATTTTAACTATTATTTGAGACTGTAATTTTTTTTTTTTTGGCCAACAGTACGTGTCCATGCATCTAACCAATGAGTGTGCATTCTTAGTAACCTAGAGAGAGAGAGAGAGAGAGGAGGTCGGGGATCTATGCACATCCAGAGATGCCATTTCATAATTATCTCTGCACTCCTTCATTAATGGTTTCAGTAAAATAGTTAAAATTCAGATGAGATGATCAGTGAAACATTTAAAATTTAATGTGCCTTACATCATTGATTTATTGATAGATATACTTCTTAATTGCATGAATTTGAAGACCATTTTGCGCATAGTTCATAAAACTTTTACTTTTGAACAAGGATATATATAAGCTGACTAGTTATTAGTGCTTTGTATCTGTTTATTTTCGTCGTCCAATATTGTAAGCAATGAGCAGCCTGATAATGGTTCTATTGAATAATAATTATTTACTTGTAATCTTATGTCACGTCAAACCCCTAAACCCTTATGAATGTCCATGACATTAAAGGTTAGTGAAGCGTATAAAAAGTGGTTTCAGGACTACAAAACCACGAAAAGTAGGGATCAGAATATAATAAGGAGGGTAATATTAATAAATTGGAGTACTGTCATAATTGAAGAGTAAAGTCGAATAATATCTAGTTTTGATCATATATATCATATATATTTTAATGAATGTGTAAGTAGTTCAGAGGGAGGAAATGGGATGAGATTGATAGATAGAGGGGGCCAGAGATGGCAGAGGAAGCATTATAAAAGAGAAGCAAGAGAGGTTACCTTTATTATGGGGGGGAAAAAGAACAAATGAAGGTGGTTGATTTTACGGGAAAAACCGTTATTGCTGCAAAGCCAAAAGTGGAGAATGTTCTGAATGAAATCTCACTATACAATTACCACCCAGTCACGGCGCTTGCATATATAAATTTTGGACTCTGTCACCTATATATGTGTTGCCAGCTACATGCTAGTTTCCTATGCAATAACTCTGCATATATCTCTTAGACTTTTTTTTTTTTAACGGTTAATTTTCCATCTTCCAAATTTGTTGATCTAGTTTTCTTGTCGAGCATGAGGTGACGCATGTGTTCCCCCCAAGTATGTTTGTCCAACTTTAAAAAATAAACCAATTACAAAAAATATGTGCCATATATTGCACTATCAATCCTAATAGTAACCAATTGTTATTTTTTTAATTACTTCAATCACAAGTTTTATATATTACTTCTGAAACTATTGTGAGCCCATCAAAGTGTTACATGGAGTCTGCAAAATGTACTGTATTAATTAAGACTCATAAATACTGTGATTAATTAGAGTTTTTATATTATATATAAACAAACATGAATGCTTGGGAGAAATTTTTGACAGGGATGCAAATGCTGATTGCAACAGCAACTTAGAAATTTGAGCAGGATTCGAGGATGTATAATACTCAAATGGCGATAACAAATCCCAAAATCCCAGAAAGAAAGCTAAGCTCCTATCGACCTGCTAAGGCATTGCTAAGATCTCAATTAGCATGTTAAGTAACTTAATATCTAAAATTAGGAAGATGGACATATCTCCTGCTAGAGAGGACAAAGAAAAAATCAGTGTGTTTGTGGATAGATGAATGAAAGAAATAAATGACGGAGGGTGGGAGGAGGACAAAGTTGCAGAGAGGAGCAATGACGACAAGTAGTAAGGAAAAAAAACTGATGTGCAACTTGTTCTTGTTTTTTTAAGTTTCACATTCGTATAATTAATGATTGTTGGTATGAAGTTAGGCTTTCAATGAGCAGGCACGGCATCTCCGTGTCTACGATGATATACACAAGATGGCAATCTCTCTCTCTCTCTCTCTCTCTATAAGCGACGAAGGAGGGCTCACCGTGGCAGGGGTGGCTGGTCCGAGTAAGTGACAAATGGGGGAGCAGTAATTGCTTGTTTCAGCATGGGAGTGCGTTTCATTAAATTCATACTTAATCCACTATTTTTTGGTTTTTTCATATTTATGTCCCTCCCGATTGCGTCCATTTCTTTGGTATCATACATCAATTTTCACATTTACCACTCTCAACGACCAACCCACCTTTTCTTCTCTCTCCCAAACCAAACTGAGGGTTTCAATTTAAGCCAATATATATCATTATTAAGGAGCCGAATATAATAATATTGCATGCTGCCACCGTATTTACTCGGTCTTGAATAGTGTGACGTGCATAATAATCATAGCATCTTACTTTTTTAAGCCATGTAAATGTAATGCTTAACCATGCAAAGCCTCAGTGTGTACTTGGGAAGTTTCAATCATTCAAGCTGTTTCAGATTCTCATACATGCATATCAGTTAACAAGCAGTACGGGGAACAGTACCTTAATCATGACTTCCACTGTGCAACCCCAAAAGCTGATGCTTAAACTGGGTTTGTGGTTTGTGTCCTCTAGATACTGTTCACTTTCCTTTCCCATATTTGCAGAGGTTGCCCTGCTTTATTCGTCCGTGCCAACCATATAGGATAATTAGGTCTCCTGGATCTGCAATGTGTAAAACCATATCTATTACGTTGCATTCTCGCGGACAAATGGTTGTTGAAGCCGTATTTAATCAGGTATCTAGCCAGTAGTGTCCATGGAAAACACAGCTAGCTAGCTAGCCAAAATACATACTAACTTTTGTTGTTATGACATACTTTGAAATTATGACTCTTGCTAAGCGGACAAATAATGGTATAGATGCATGCAAACATTCTGCAATATGCAAGGTGGGTAAACGTATGTCTCCATATTGTAGACACTTTATGATTGAAGTTACTATAGGTTAAATCTAGGTTTGATGTATCTGTTGGTTTCTATTTTAAGAAGATTGCAGGTAAGGTTTTCACTTTTCAGTAGAACATCACCCTAGATCGGTCTCCAAGATTGAAAACAGAGAATGGCAGCAGCATATTGTAGTTAATGATCGACGCTCAAGATTTAGACATGACAGTTTGTCAACAATATATTTTCAGGCCTATAACTTGTTAAATTTGAACGTATAAGCATGAACTATGGGGATCATTGACAAGGGTGTGTGAGACAAACTTTAAAAACATGAAATAGAGAAAGGCACATTGAATGCTCAAAATAGGGGGGGTCCCGCTCTAAGAAAACTACTAATTTCCCAATCAGAAAGCACATTGAATGCCCACCCACGAAATGTATGAGCAAAACATTACTGCTCTTGGCACCTAAACCTGTCATGTTCTTTCACTTTCTCTCTCACCTCCTATTTGTCCGTCGTCCCTTGCGCCGGTGAAGAGATCCTTGGGGCTTCTTGGTAATTATGTCCCACATGCTTGATTCTCTGTTAGATTTCCATGCCCCATCTCTCATGTCACGTCCCCATCCCCTGTCCTCCCTGCCTATATTCGGTGCACCCTCCATCCCATTTTGATTTAATTTAATTTCCCTTCATGCGCTTGTCGGCATATTCAAAAGACTGCCCTTATTTTTTCCCCTCTCGTCACTTAAAGCGCAAACAATCATCTTATAACTTTTCCTCTAAATATATTAGGGTGGCTAACGACAATTTTATCTCATAAATGTTAAAAATAAAGTCGATGGCATATAAACTTTAGGGATAAATCTGCATATCTTAACAAAAATAATATATGGACTGTTAGCTCAACATATTTGGTCAACTAACGGTCAAAATTAACTAGCATAATAGGTAGGTCAGAATTGCTCCCTTTTTGACACTCCCAAAATAAAAATGCTCTACGAAAAATTTTAGGGGCAAAATTGCTCCTTAACCCAATATACTATTTTTATCTTTAAAAAGTATTAAGTTGATTCAATTATTTGAGTTTTCAGTGTACAAGATATTTAACATGTACGGATTTTCTAATCCTAGCTATTCATTAATCCAAATGACTTAAGCACGTTGTAAAACAGAACAAAGCATGGATATTTCAAAACCAATAAGAAAAGCTTGTTTGCTCTGACATTTCTATCAGCGACCACATGAAAAATTGGATATGGTAGTTCTATGGCAACTCAGTGATGGAGGTACCAAAGATCAGTTAAGAAAATCTGGTCGGGGATAACATTAAGATCAGGAACCAAAAAAATGGAGAAACGGGTAATGGAGCAATGAGGAGCATAGCATGTATTGGTTGGCATTGTCTCTTTAAGCCTTTTATCGAACAGGGAGAGTGCGTGTCATTTCTGATGTGTCCATACTCCATACATACTGACCCGTTTGACGGGAGTTTTTGGGACAAGGAAGGGTGTGACGTGTCTCTATCAAGAAAAGGCAGTGGAACATGAAAATGAATTGAGGCATGAACGTATAAATAATTGGAGGGGAAGAGGGCGTAAAAGACGTACCTTGGCGCAGCATAGTAGTTTTGACATGAATGCTATTGTTGGGGGAAACCAACAAAATATTAAAAATGAAAGATGAATGTCTGAGTCTTGGGTGATAGCGACAAGTGAGATATCAATTCATGCTTCCACTTATGCTCATTGAGACTTAGGATTAAGCCCCACACTTAGCCGCGGGAATGTTTCGCACACATGGGCACTTCATTCCCTCCTTTCTTATTTTCATCTTCCCACTCCCATCACCTTGTCTCTTGTAACATCGTTAACGAGTTTTTTAAATTAGATTTACAAATTTTATTTTTTTAAAAAAAAAACACATGTAAAAATTAAAATGTAAATAATATGTTTTTAAAAATAAGCTTTTTTATTTTTATTATGTAAATGAAGAGAGAACAGAAACAGATTACACATTAACTTTTAAATTTTACTTTTTTTGTATCATTTACAAGTTGTAACTAAACTAAACTCCAAAAGCAAATAATATTTATTGATACGTAGAAGCAAACATCAAACATTTGCGTATGCAGAGAAAATATCTTCGACATCATGTGAAAACGATACATAGTATTCAAATTAAATTAATTAAATTTGAATGACTGAAACTTTTTTAAAATAAAAAGGAAAAAAAACTCAACAATTAGCTGATCTCAGCAATATTTATACGCCAGATTCAACCATTTGCTTATATTTCCAACTCGTGTCAGGGGGAAAACAGAGGTTGATTGCTAACTGTAAAATAGCTTTCACCTCCGGGACAAGGCTAAAACTGTGGAAACAATATGCAGAGACCCTGTGATGACAATAATACCCCTCTCAACCCCTTTATTTCTTCTTAAAATCCTGTCCATGGTTCTCAAACTACTCTTCAAACAACCCTCAGTAGCCAACACAGTTGTATGATCATGTAAATCCCTCACATGAGGGACTGTTTCGTCATTGATCAATTCTCTGTATCCTGCTGCTCCATCGTGAACAATTTGAACGCCAAGTTCTTCAGAAGCTTGAATCCAAGCATCTTTCAAAGACACGGCTGACGTCATCCGAGTTACACCTCCGGCAATAGCAGCTTCAGTCAACACAATGGCCTCTACATGCTCCCCTGAACAAGTACACATGACTGGTATATAAGCTAAAAATAATTGATATATATATATATATATATAATCACAGCTTAGAATAAACTAAAAATAAAACACACATGACTAGTTCGACCATTTGACATGCCGATTATACTAGTTTTAACCAGTTCAATATCGGGTTTCTAGTTCGACACTAGTTGAATGTTCCTCCATTTGGCTATTATTCTAGATCAAACTAGTGATAGTGACTAGTTCATCGGCTGAACGAGGGGTTTAGATTGGTTTTTAACACCATACCTCTGATGTCCCTCAACTTGGTAATGAGGTTAGTTTAACATAATATTAAAGAAACAAAATTGACAGATTTACCTGAGAGAATCTCTTGGGCGAAACCTACATGGTCTTTGTCACTTGCCATAGCAACGATAAAACCCAATCGAGACTCTGGATAAGCCATCCTTATCGTGTTCATCAGTGCTTTGGCAGATTCTTTGGTGTGGGCTACGGCCACAAAAAAAAAAAGGTTAAATTCAGTCCCTATGAATTATTGATAGGAAGTTAGGAACCAGGACAGAAAATCATCATTTCCTCTTACAATAAGCTCCATTAATCTAAGAACTTTCTTCGATTTCAGAGTCCTGCAAGATGATAGAGTACTATGACCTATGTACAGAAGATGGAATAAACAAGAGTAAAGTTAATGTGAAGCCAACAGGGAGCAGTTGGCAGCGGTAAATTACAACCTCCGGTCTATTTATAAGAAACAAATGACAATTTACTATTAAGTAGGATCTGCTGCCAATTTCCTAGGAGTCTGATATGTTCAGTTACTGTGATGTCCTTGTAATATCTGTAGGCATTTTGATTTTTGACTGGCGGCAATATGTGTAAAGTATTATTCAGCCTAATCTTGGAGATTCTCCACTTTAACTTTGTTGGACTGAGGTTGAGATTCTGGTTCATAATCTGATGATACATAAATCTTTCCTTTTCCTTCATTCTCATCTACCTTTCCGTTTCTTACTAATTTTCCCAGAAATTTCCCAATAACGATCACAGGACCACATAAAATTAAGGTTGCATTCTATCTAGATTTATCGTTGGAAAATTTTGTACGATTCAACAAATACAGTTCTTCACTAAATTCAGATTAACACTATTTCAGGCTTATATATAAAGAGTGAAGACTAACAGGTTGAATTAACGATGGTTGGGTTGAACAGAAAGGACTCAATCCCATAAACAAAGTCACGAATTTGAACCTTGTGAGACCATGTTAAGAAAGTTATCCCTTATTTAGAATTCAACAATTCTCAAATCGGGGATAGTCACTATACATATAAACTGATAGCAAAGTTGTAGAAATCAACCTCCATCAAGCAATATTGTTGCCCCAGCAAGTCCTAACACCCCAGCTTCTTCATTTGTTAGGAATTGACTCCTCCCAAGAAGACATGTATGCTCTAAACCAGCCCTTATAGATTCATCAGAAACTCCCCATCCTGGTCATCCGAACAAGACAAAAGGGAAGAATAGATGCAATTCAATAGATGTCAATCTTTCACAATCAAAGGCATCAATTTAAAACGTCAAGATGACAATAATGAGAACGCATGGATCAAGAAAAGTTGCCGGATGAAAGACTTAATTTATCAGGAAAAAAATGAGAAAAAAGAAAGGAAGAAAAGAAAAGAAAGACTGGTATTAAAGTAGTTAAGGAACTAGATGCGATATCTTGACAACACTGATTCTATAGCATAAAAAGGTATCTTAGGCAATCTGTTCACACTTCACGGAAACCCTGAGTAGATGAAGAACCACGCATCTAAACCCCAAGCAACGTTGAAACCAGATTGGAAATGTATACAATTTAAATAGCTAAGAAAGTAATAGAAAAGGCACAATTTTATGAGAAAAGTCTGACCTAAATTACGAAGACAAAGTGCCACACAAGTAGCAGTTGCTGCATTTTGTAGTTGGTGACTTCCAAGCATATGTAGCTTTACATCAAGTAATTCACAAGACTGCATGAATAGATAAAAATCATTAATCTTTCAAATGATAATAGCAACTAGACAGTGGGAACCAATTTAAAACACAGGCATAGGTGGAACAGAAATAGGGCGCAAAGCCTTTTTTTGACATTCAGAATGCCAGCATGAGATAACATCAAATGCAAAGCAGCATTGCACATGAATGGGGCCATAAAAATTAGGACTTCATGCAGAGCAAGAAATGAAATGATTATTCAAAATTGATTTTTTTCTACTGGATCATTCTTTCTGAATTCTCTTACCTATGTCAAATACTACCATATACATTTTGAGTTTTTGACAATTATTCACGGCAAAAGCTGCTCACTAAACCATTTTCACTGAATGTCATTATCAGATGAGTAACTTTAAAGAGTATTAATTAACATTAAATTTTAAAAGCACATAAAGGCATACCGGATGCAGAATATGAATAAAGTATAGACGCTCAACAAGCCAAGGTCATACCAGCTTCAAGTCTTTCTCAACTTTTATTGCTATATCACAGGATTGGCAAGGTCTGCCATCAAGCATGCCAACACTTCTTATGGAACATCTATTCCCAGCATCAGATGCTGACACTACTGGCGAATCCAGGGATGCTGCTCTATGACGAATAATGTGCTCAATATTAGGGAGAAATGGCCCACCCAGCACCAGCTGAAATATATTTGTTTACTCAGCAAAATTGATGGAACCAATGGAGTCCAGTATGTTAATGGTATTTCAGAATACAAAGTATACAATTGAGTTAATTTCTCCTTTTTCTTTATTTTAATTAGTGAAGGTTCAAAATATGTGTTTTCAGTAATTAAAAAGATAAAGCAATAGAAGAAATGCCAACTTTAACCCAAAAGACAACGCAAAAATGGTTGTCTTTCCTCATAGCTGCCTCAGACTTGCAACATCAAATTGGATCACCTAGCTGACACCCTAAAATTACTGAGTTAGAAAGTTTCATTGTAGCCTTAAACCCTCATCTGCTGGTCTGTTTTAAGCCATGAAATGCTAGCATTATATAAGCAAAACATACGACAATTCTTGGATATTTGCATGCTGTTTGCTAATTTTTATACATCTGATTATCAAACTTTGAGCTTAAGATAAATATGTTCGAAGAACAGATACAAAACCAGGAATAACATTATTCATGAATGCTTAATCAGTAGGGTCAGAGAGTCCCCTTAAGAGACAGGGGTTTGGGGAGACTAGAGACCATGAAAAAAGTGATGCCTTGCTGCCACGATTTGAACATGGAGAGTAACGTTAATAGCAGCCATGTTGATTAAATTGTATATTATCATGTATATGAGAGCTAAAATTGCATCATATATTACTTAACATACTTAGAAATTGTTGCCACCCTAACATGCACACATGTACATGAGAATCGGATCAGATCTAATCAGGTTTAATAATTCACTTTCATGCACAGGAGAGATATAAAGAGAGAAACAACTAACAGGACGGCCTTGTTTTATGATTCCTGACTTAGCCACTGCAATAGTTTCCAAAGAACCCCCAAGGGCAGCCAAATGCTCCTCACCTACAGTGGTTATGACTGATGCAACAAGTCCAGAGGAGGATATAATATTAGTTGCATCACGTGCACCTCCCAACCCAGCCTATCCAAAATTCAAAAGCAATAAATGACATTATTATTAGTACCGCATTGGCCATGTTTTAATTTCTTGGTATCGTCAATAAAAATAACTCAAGCATGTTTTGGTAGGAGATACAAAATAAGAAGAATCAGCCAAGAAGACTTTTAGTAAAGAAGTTGTGAGATAAAGATATCAAGTGCAAGTAAATATAACCTCAATAACTGCAATGTCAACTTTCTCTTCAGCAAATAGGATGAATGCCACGGCAGTGAAAACCTAAAACACCACCGTTGTTGAGTCATTCAATTACTATAAAAAGTTGGTTTGTATACTGAAGTGAAGAACAGCCATAACACAAAACCAAAGCAAAATATCCACCAGGCCTATAACAGAATGTTAGAGAAGTGTAGGCATTAAAATGAAATTATGAACTCAGAATGCAACAATGCCTATTTGTGACGAGCGTAACCAGTAACCAATAACGACGAAAATGATCAAATAAATTGAATATGCTAACTTCCACGCTATCATCTGATCAGACAGTATCTCATCACCAAGTAGAAGAATAAATAACTTCCTAAAGTTAGCACGGTAATTTTTTGATCAAGTTTAGATTTTTATATAATTGGAAATACCTCAAAATGACTTAAGCAACCATTTTCCTCGCTCATTGCTTGATCAAGATTCTGCTTGATCCTGTGAAAAAGACAATTCAGTATTTTTGCTGAGACAGGATCGCCAGATCTTCCTAGCAAAATGCGTTCCCTTATAGTCTGGATATGTGGGCTGCTTGAGAAAAATAAAGCCTGTCGTCATTGATATACAAGTTGTAATGAAGCTACAGTTAAAGTTGAAAGTACGAGAAGCCGCAAATACTAAAATCCTCTGAAAATTATATGGGCACTCTACCTAGTATAACAACCGACAGAATAGCCTTCTGTCCTCAGAATATTAGAAATGAACGCAGCCGTTGATCCTTTTCCCTTTGTCCCGGCGATATGAACGGCCTATAATTGCAGCGAATCGGTGAATTCAAACGAGTGGAAGATATGGAGTAAACGCAGCTGTAGATATCATACGTTTAAAAAAAACAAAGAAAAAAGAGGTTCTTTTTCACTCCAAAGGTTCATGATTTCCATTAACAATGCATTCAACAGTTCTGCTCACTTTGGCCTCGTTCAATTGGGTGAGATGAATCTTATGGAATAAATATCAACTTCAAAGGATACAATAAAGAATCCTTTGCTCTTACGAGTCCTAAATTATAATATACCCGACATTGAACATTAAAAAACATATCAATGAGAACAGTCGAACCTTGAATTTAGACTGAGGGTCGCCGAAACGCTCCATTAGCCTTCTCATTCTACCAAGATCGAACCCTTGGCAAGAATCTGTGCCTGCCCCTCTGGGCACACCCGATTTCTCGTAGTTCTTCAGAGAGTCAAGATAGTCAACGAAGTCTTTCATTTCTGGATCTTCTGCCAGTGAAGACATGGTTTGTTTGGCCCCCATTTGTCTGGGGAATCTTGTGCATATGAAGGAAAAAACACTTCTGCCTCGCAGAGGCACGGGTTTTGCATAGGAAAGCGTGAGCATTATCGGGCTTGCTGAGGAGCTTGTGAAGGGCTGCCACTTTCCCTCTCCTTCGAGTCTTCGACCTCATCCCTGATACTTCGCACGAGCAGATTACTGTATCAGGAAAGGGATCTTACCCGGGAAAAGTCTTTATTATTATTTTTTTTAGGGTCCCATCAAAAAACTTTAGAAAATCATGTGATTAATATAAATATATTTATCTAATTTAATTAGATTAAAAATTAGATAATTTAGTTAATAAAATATGTATTTTTTAAAATAGTCTAATTATCTTGTTTAATTCCCTTTTTCCCCTCCTCCTTAATTGTAATTGAGAGAGTATCATTAGAAAAAATTAATAAATATATAAATTACATATTTTGAATCAAGATCAATTCTTTAAATATATCTTATATTAATGATTAAAATAATATTTAATGAGATTGCTATAAAATAACAATTAACGATGACCTTAATGATTTTAGGGCTATGGGGAAAATATGCTCATATATTTTTTAGAAAATAGTACCCACCACTAAATTCTTTTACTGGAAGCATAAATGACAATCAACATTTAAAAAGAGAGCTAAAATGCCTATCCATCTGCCACGTCATCATTTTTTTGGGGAAAATAACCATTTTGTCCTACAATTTGGTGAAATTTTGCAATTCTACACTTAGCAATTGTGTAACACTTTTAAATTAGTAAATGACCTCCAAAAATTCTGAAATTTTTTAAAATAAAAGTAGATATGATAAGCTTTAATTTGATAGGTCAAATGGAATTTTATTTGGTCAAAATGACCATTTTGCCCTTACAATTTTCACAATACTTGAAAAATTGGCAGATTTGTCACCAAACTTTAAAAATTCATATATAATTATATAGATATCTAATTGGGGTGGTTCCAAAGCCTATGTGACCCTTATTAAGTCTAGTTTTATGAAAAAATATAAATTTTAGCCAATAGAAACCTCAAAATTCCCAAAATTTTTATTTTTAAAATCTGCTCTAGAAAAATATTAAATTCACATGGCAAAATTCCAGAAAAATATAAATTCTTGTTTGTTGCCCTGATCATCACTGAATAGTGTGCCAGAGGGAAAAGGGAAAAAGAAGTCAGCTCGAAAATGGGCAGGCGTTTGAGTAGTGCTGTTTGCTTCGACTTTTTGCGAGTAAGTACAGAGGACTTTCCCTAATTCTCAAACAAGCACTTAAAAGACTGTTTTCGCACAACCGGGCAACAATCAAGAAACCCTCAAAACTTTTAAGAGTGTTTGAGATCACCTCAAACCGTGATTTTATAATTTATTTTTAATAAATCGAGACAAAACTCATTTCTCATACTTACTTCATAAATTCTAAAAGTTACTTCAAACACACACTTATTAATTCTTTTTATGCCGAAATAGTACATTTTACACGTGTTTAAGAATTTTATGTATATTATTTTATCAGAAATGCCCCCAGAGGTTTCCAAAATTCTTTTAAATTATAGTATCATGGACAATGGCTTCCATATGGGAAACCTGTAAATATTTTATTTTGGGAGAGCAAAAGGCGTCACAAAATTTCTGCCAGCCATAAGCGGCAGCCTTACAAGAAAGATTAAAAACTACAATGTAATACTTTAACTAGGGTGAAATATCCTAAATCTTGTCATTCTTCTGTTCAAGAGAAGCGTCAATCATTGTTAACAACGGATTAGCCGAGACTTCTGCAAGATCTTCCCCAGAAATCTCCAAGATTCTCAACCAAGGTCAGGTGGAACTTTGCCTCCGGAGTTAAAAAACAAAGGAATCCGATCTCATTTGTCAACATGTTGCGTAGTGGTTATGTAGAACATACTTTACAACTTCATAAAACGAAACCACAATTCCAACAGAGGGCCCTGCTCGTCCAACTCGTGGACCCACACCTGTAAAAAGTCCCTTTAAGCCTCCTTCCCTAAAAACAAGGAAAGAAAATAACGTCATTAAACATTCAGTGCACAGCGGGCACAAAGCAGATCAACATGTAATATCTATCTGCAAACAGAGAATGTTGATTGGCAGTTATACCTCCAAACCTCCATTAGTGTCTGCCTTGTAGTCATTTTCAATGCCCTAGCTGGATCCCTCTGGACAGTTTTTGGATGGAGAGATTAACGACATTAGAATAGGATCTAACTTTAGAATTCATATAAAGCTGAAATCTTAAAATGCAAATCCAACAGTCCTTTCTGACTTGTGGTGTTTTTTACACTGGAAAGAATTACAAGAATCACAATATCTTAGCTGTAGCAAAACATTTCCAGTTCAGAAACAATCAACTAAGAGTAATTAATCAAGTCAAAATATGCTCGATGCACAAACAAATCACCTGGTTAATTGATCCTAAACTTATTTTTCATCTATTCATCACAATACTATATCTCACCCCCCAAAAAAAATAAAAAATTCCGAAACCCTTCCCTACAGTATAAATGACAGATGAAAGTAAAGTTTTTTTATTTGATCAAGGATATATAATCCCTTTTGAAGCTTAAAGCGCAAAGGATTTTCGCCCCTCCCAACAAATACGCTTCTCGGGATTTGAACTTGTGTTCGCCTCCTTATAAGGGTTAGCGCATTTGCCACCTCGACCAATAGCTTATTGATAAAAAATAAGGTTCTAAGCATAGCGAATGGGGGAAAAAAACATATTAAACATACCTCAATCTGCCTTCGAGTTTTAGCAACATCTAATGGACACGTGGCACCAGCTGCAAGGCTTCCTGCAACAAAACCAGCTGAAAAATTTGCACCAAGGACACCCATTGCATTGGCTTCATCACCTCCAACAAGATTGACAAGTTTTCTTCTCATCTGGCAAGCACAGAGATAAAATTAGCAGAAGTAAATGGAGAATGTTGTTGATAAATACGACTAACTATTTCTCAGATAGAAGAATGAATCTCACTGGTTCAAGCGTTGACCAGCAAATGGCGGAGAAGGGGATGTCACGGGCAAGTTGAGAACCCATGCCAGTCCATAAGACACGATAACCTTGCACTGCAATGAAATAAAGCAATAACTACAACTACATTATATTAACAATCTTTGTTTAACTAAATTGCGGGCCTCATGATTTACACGAAGTCTAAGGTAAGTTGTATTGCTCATGGCCAATGAATAGTATAACTTCATATAAATTATATACACACATGAAATACGCATTTTAATATTAATATGATGATTTGCTATACGTTTTTGTCTTGCATGCATTTATCATTTTGTTAAAGGTTTCAGCATAGGGAATGCCAAAAGCCCAAATTAGAAGAATCTCTGAAACGAAAGCAAAATTACTCATGTAAACATCACAAAATAAGTTGAAGTTAGCCACTTGTTCCCAGAAATAAATCCAATTCTATAATTGAGGCTATTTTCAAGTTATACAAATACATCATACAGGCATGCATCGTCTTGTTCTTTAGCAGAGAAATAAGATTAACCCTATATATGAGTATCCAAGTCCAATCAACCCTACAAATTTACAAATCTATGTCAATCAACAGTAAAGCTATGCACGTACAGCTGTTTTGTTGAGTATTTGTGCTCTTTACTTGAGAGACAACACCCAAGAGAGTCTGGAACACTCCAGGAGGCTTTCTACCAATTTGAGTTTCTTTAAAAGCCTATACCAGAAATTCCCGGGGGAAAAAACAAAAGAAAAGAAACAAACAATTAGGATCCATCCAACTAGTGGAATGGGAAATATAGCTGAAAATACTTGAATTCACAGAGATCACAAGGATTCCAACATGATAAATAAATGAAGCAGCAAGTATACCACAGGAAACACAAGCAATCTAATTCCACTGCAAATGCACAAGGCACCGGCAAAGAAAAGGGTCACCATCCAGCTATTATTAAAAGTTGAAGATAAGTCTTTCACATTGGAACTGAAATATCATACATCATGGCAACACTGACTAGGTACAAGTAAAATGTTTGGGAAAAAAGCAAAACAGGCAGACCACAGGATAAATAAGCAAAATGCAGCCTTAAACAGAGTTGACCAACAAACAAGTTGCAGATTAATCCCTCCATTGAAAAGATTTGATCATGAGTGCATATAATGTCTGATACCCCCACAAGATCCTTAAGGGAAAAAAAACTGCCACGATTCAGAAAGAATGCTAGTACTACCACTACCAACCTACTACACCAATCCTCTCATAAATAAGGTAAATGACATAGTTCCTTTTGCAATATATAGAATACCTGCATGCGCGTTCTAGCAAGCTCAATAGGATAACAAGTTGCACAAGCTAGAGAGCGTGCCAGGGAGCCTGCCACTAAGGGTACATATGGAATTGTGGATGGAACGTTTTTTGCGGCAAATTCCTCCAACCAGTTGCGTAATAAGTCATAGCAAGGAAGGTAAATTCCTACCTGGTGAAGGCAATGAAAAATAACAAAAACTCAAAACAATTAATTACATTGTCCTGCATGCTCAACATATAATCTCATTAATTTACCGAAAAACAGAAAAATGACTGGTGAACCTACAGTTGGTACAGCAAGTGCTAGGCCTGCATTTGTTCCTCTCCATAGTCTAGCAAATCCTTCCTGCAAAACCACACTTGGATTAGTGGGAACATGAAAAATAAGAAGAGGAAACAGCACATACAAGGATATGTCTGCTCAAGGGACAGATTTACTCGTCCAAAAGCATTAACACAGCACAACCTTCCTCCTACATGACAAAGCATGATATGCATAACCACAAACCTGTTGTACAATTTTGTATAGAACATCCATTGTTCCTTTGTACCGAAAACACTCAGGAGGACAAATTGATACTGTTCCTTGGATTCCTGCCCGCATACAAGATGGAGAACATCTTAAATCTGCAAACAACTGGCACACAATAAAGAAAATGTCAAATTCATTGCTACTGCTAAGGGGACAAGACGGTCAATGGAGGAGATGAATTCCACATTACTCAGCAAACATAAGATCAACAACAGAAGTTACAAGCAAATCAATTAATAAAAGATAAAGGGATCTTTAACTAGCATATGAAAAACCATAAAGGTATCAAATTAATGCGTAACAACAACAACAACAACAAAGTCTTTATCCCACTAGGTGGGGTCGGCTACATGAATCACATTGCGCCATTGTGGTCTGTCAAAAATCATAGATTTTGATATATTATTAATTAAAAGGTCTCTCTCTATGACCTCATTGAGTGTTCGTTTCGGCCTTCCTCGACCTCGTTTAACAGGACTCCATACTGCTTGATCAACTTTTCTCACCGAAGCACTCAATGGCCTTCGCTGAATATGTTCAAACCACTTCAAACGATTTTCTACCATTTTTACTTCAATAGGGGCCACTCCAACTCGTTCGCGTATATGAGTATTACGAATCTTGTATTTTATTGTATGACCACACATCCATCTCAACATCCTCATCTCAACTACCCCCATTTTATGTTCATGTTGTCCCTTTAAAGCCCAACATTCACTACCATATAACATTGCTGGTCTTATAGCAGTGCGATAAAACTTTCCTTTTACCTTATTAGATACTTTACGATCACAAATAACTCTAGTAGTTTTTCTCTATTTATACTATTCAGCTTGAATTCTATGATTGACATATCCATCAATTTCACCATCTTGTTGTATTGATTCCAAATATCTAAATTTTGTCACTTGTGGGATGACTTTAAAATGTCATTTAATCATAGAGAGTGTGTTTGTCCCACGGCAAGGAGCTGAAAAAAATGTGGTTTTGACTGAAGGCCCTTGGACCAATTCGGTCAAAATGTGATTTTTGCAGTTCCTGCTGCAACAACAAACGTGTCCAAAATCTTACAATAATGAGTTCCTGATTCAGAAACTGCACACTGAGTGAATGGGAATAAGAGGGCCAGAGAGCAAACATCAAAATATTAAGACCGAAAAAAAGCATCATGTTATAAATATTTTCAGGAGGGTGCAAGAAGAATGTAATGTTCCACACATACCATATTTGGTCCGAAATTAGCCATGCGATAGGTCATGTCACCAAGAGGATGAGAATAGTTGACCCCAGCAGCCTGTGCTTGCAACCTTGTCTGCCAAGAGTGGATACGTATTAGAGTGCACCAGCTATTAAGCTCGGCCCTAATTGACAGTTCTAGTGGTTGCCGTAGCTATAAAATACATGGGGTAAAAGAAGTCTAGTAGAGTGATACAACGCAAACTAGCTCTCAGTATTTGTTGCCCCCGATGATAGATGGCAAAAAACTTATAAGATTAACATATGGAACACAGGCAGCAAAAAAGGTGAAATGTCCATTCCTGGCACACAAATATACTTCAGTAAATATTAATAACGATATGACCTATCCTTTCCCCAGCTTAATTGCTATGCGTACCATCAGGTAGCATTGCAGAAAATATATATGACTTTGATTATGGGTTCTTGCATTTCAAACTTCTAGACGGTCTCAAGAGGGAATGGTTCATAAGTATGCAATAAATATATAAACAGGTTATTTGTTCAACAATCACCGATTAGCAGAGAACCATTTTAATACTGAATCTCTATATAAATACAATAAATAACAAGTTTTTAATTTTCTCAGTCAAAGATGTGAGAAGTGGCGATAATTTCACCTTGGCAACATCGAGAGGATTAACAATGATTGCGGAGAGAAAGGCGGCGCCCGCGGCAGAGAAAGCCCGTTCGCCGACTCCCAATTTACCATCATCTACCGTTTGTTTCATAAGAGAAGAGCTTTCCTCGCCATCTCGACCAATACCCGTGCCGGCGCATCCCAACAAGAAGGACCCTTGCCCATCCATTCCAGCCACTAAGGTTTGTCCAGAAGGCATCCATTGATTTTGGATTCGCTCTGAATCTACCATTCTCTAGGTTATTTTTATTGCCTAGTCTTCCACCAAACAGAAGGGGAAAAAATCTGCCCGTTATAGGAAAGAAGACGGAGAACGAAGAGGTCCCAAAATACTTGGAGAAGGGGAAAGCAGAATGTTAACCAGACAATAGGGGAGGTGCGTACGTGGGTGCAGATTTAATTAGCGCCACGTTTGCTGACAAACGATAGGCGTCCTTTTTCGGCGGTAAAAAACCTTGAAATCGCTTCGGCAGAAGGGAGAAAGTCAAAGGCTCTGTTTCGGATGGTCGACTTGTGTTTGCGCTGATCAACCAAGAGCCTTCGATTCGGTAGGGAAAGCGAGGAGTTTATGAGTTATGAGTAATATTGGACATTGAAAAATTGAGTTATTGCGGATGCCAAACAATGCCTTACAATAGCGGCGGTAAGAGAGGCATCACTGATTCACTGTGGATGTTGCCCTTCGTCCATCGGATCCTAGGGCTTTCCCTTCAGCCTGCGGGGATCCTATTGCGCGACTTGCGGGATCGATTAGCAGCCCCATATTTTATAATACTCCCTCTTTTATAAATTTTTATGCGTAAAATTTTAAGATATTAAAGAAGTTAATTAGATTATTTTAAAATATTTATATTTATTATTTTTTTAAGATATTTTATCTAACTTATAAACTTATATATAATCAAATAATTATAATATATGATATAATTAAATAATTTATTTAATTTCCTTAATCTTTTAAAAAAACCAATCATATCTTATATTTAAAATATATCTTATATTTAGGACGTGAACTTAAAAAAAACTTATACAATATACGCCTAGGAAATTTAAAAGGAAAAATTGCCATAAAATACCTCATAAGGAAGATATTGTTGAATGGGACCTGAATTACTAGGTCCTGAACTGTCATTATTTAATGAAGAGTAAAAAACTAAAATGCCCTTATTGGATCAGCGAACAAAGAGGCAATTGAATTTGATTCAAATTGATAGCCCGTAACTTGAAGAGTAAACGGAGGAGGAGGTCGACAGAAGCGAACAATAGTGAGTCTTTGGGGCAGCGACGGAGTGTGGCACTTTCTGGCAGCGGCGGAGTATGGGGTTTTGCAGGGGTGGAGGAGTGTGGATATGTACGGTGGCAGAGGCGGAGTGTGTGTATGTATGAGTAACTCAAGCCTTCTTCTCCTCTCCTGCACAGAGCAATACGTCTTTCCTTCCGGTCGTCGATCATCATGGATTCTGTTGGAGGTCCGATGTATTATTAAAGGCAATAGAAGTGAGTTGTATCAAGGCCTTCTTCATAGTTCAGTATTTGGTGGAAGTGATAGATGTATTTTCCCTCCAGACTTGTGTTTTTTCATTATTGTAAGAGTAAGGAAGTAGTAAATAAAATTGTGGCCTCGTCAGGTTTTTTGATTTTCTCCATTATCATCAAAGTTTCATTTAATTTGAAGCAAATACATTTTTATCAAACATTGATTTGGTTACAGAGTAGCATATGCGATGGTTATATTTACAGAACCTAATTGAACTCACAGTCTAACTATATGAGATATTGATTAGGTTATTATAGTAGATCAAACATATTATAAAGTTCAGTTTATATGACATTAAAGATATATTATTGCAGGTATATATTTAATGTGATGAATAGAGTACAAAATGAAATTTAGTGTAATTGAATTATAATCAAAATGCTTAGGGACATTTACCGTGTTAGTTATTGACAATTATACAATTTGAATAATTCAATTAAAATATTTTCAACACATACATATATCTTTCGCACATAGTTATATTGCAGTATGAAATATATTATGAACCAGATGGTAGAAATTTCGCACATAGGGAAGATATTTTGATCGGAGGGGGAGATATTTGCACACTGTGAAGACTTCCTGAACACATGGAAGAGTTGTTGCACCTAGGGAATATGTTTTGAATGTAGGGAAAGATCTTTCGAACATAGGGAAAGATATTTCGAACATAGTTATGTCGCACTATGGAAGACTTGTTGAACCCAATGGAAGACATTTTGCACACATGGAATATGTTTTGAACATAGAGGAAGATATTTGCATACAAGGAAGAGTTGTTGCACCTAGGGAAGATCTTTTGAACATAGTTATGTTGCACTAAGGAAGACTTGTTGAACCCAATAGAAGATATTTTGGACATAGGAAATATGTTTTGAACGTAGGGAAAGATATTTGCATACAATGAAGATTTCTTGAATACAGGGACAAGTTTTTGCACCCAGGGAAGATATTTTGAACCCAATGGTAGGAATTTTGCATATAGAGAAGATGTTTTGAACGTAAGAGAAGATATTTGCACTCAGGGAAGACTTCTTGAACACAGGGAAGGGTTGTTGCACTTAGAGAAGATGTTTTGAACGTAGGGAAAGATCTTTCGAAAATAGTTATGTTGCACTAGGGAAGACTTGTTAAACTCAATGGAAGACATTTTACACATAGGGAAGATGTTTTGAATGTAGAGAAAGATATTTGCACACAGAGAAGACTTCTTCAATACGAGGGAAGAGTATTTGCACAACATAGGTAATATGCAAAACAAGTACTTGTATACCAAAGTTGTATATAATAGCCTTGTTTCATTTGAAACCAAAACGATCATTTGCAAAGTATTAAAGGTTGCAAATGTTATATATATTACAAAAAAATTCAACACCGGAGTTCAATATGTACAACATAAATGCCATGAAAACTACTTTGTCTTCTTCTTCGTAACTTTCCAACATTCAATGCTATGCGTAACCACATCCTGATGTTTATTCTTCTTATGGGTTGCTAACACCAAACTACCCCAATCCTCTTTTGATCCATATCTTCCCACAGAAGAAAGTTCCCAGTCAAATCTAGTGATATTGTAACATTTAATGTACCAATGCACTCACATTAGGCATAATGAAACCATTCCACTCGGGCTTTCTAATATTTTCCCAACTTTGCAACTAAGAGATCACATATATTCTATAGTCCTATCTACACAAAATGGAAATAGCAAAACATTAACATGTCATCGATAGATGCATACATTAATGTGTCAAAACACTTCAACTAACTCACATATTGCAACATGCCTATGTTTAAGATGCATCAAGACCAAGGGTTCAATCCCCCTTTCCCTGGGCTCAAATTTATGGATTCTCAAGCTCAATCAAAGAACCAAACCTTGTATACCTTATCATACGATGCACTCAAAATACATTTATGATTATATTATGCAAAGTAGGGACTAGGGACTCGAGAGAATGCAAAGGATTGGCTGGTAACTAGCCTATAAGTATACATTTTCATACCAATAATATATAGACCTGACCAAGTTAATCTTATGCGAAAAACACCCTTAAACTGCTAGAGTACTAATACATATTAGGCATAGGACACTAAAATAAGCATGATTAGATTGATACAATAGATTAAAGAAAGAAATAGATGCAATGCAAACACAAACACAAACAATAGAAGATAAATGCCAAAATTTGTTAAGACAACCCCCCTCTTCACAATTATCGACTTTGCCCTTTTTTCCTATAATTTTAGACAAAAACAGGAATTCATATTCTGCTTTAAGGCAAACGCCATATGACAACCAAAATCATAATATTACTATACCTACCAAAGATACAACTATGACTATACATACAACAATTTGATTCCTCACGAATTATAATTAAGTTTCCCCCCTTGCCAAAAATACAAACAGTGGAAGAAGGAAAGAACAACGTCAAGAAGAAATAACAAATGGATAACCTAAGTGATTGAGTAACACATGAGGGAGTCTTTGAACCATCAAATACATTTTACTACACACTGGAAGAGTCTCTAGCTTTGCAACAAAACCCTAAATTACAGACACAAAACAAAATCAATTGGCGACAAACAAAACATTTCCTAAAAAATTACCGAATCAGCATTGGATTAGCAAAAAAAAAAGGTAAAAAAAAGAAATTGAGCGACCAAGACAGCACCTACATGGAGAGGCCACTGCCATTGTAAAGCCCCACCACTTCAGCGTCGTCGTAAAGACCACGACTGCACCGCCGCTACAAAGACCCACACTCCGCCGCCCTTGCAAAGCCCCACACTCTGCCGCCTCCGCAAACACCCACTCTCGTTTGCTTCTGTCGACCTCCTCCTCCCTTCACTCTTCAAGCTAGCGACCTATCACTTTGAATCAAATTCCATTGCTTCTTTCTCTTCACCAAATAATAACAGTTTAGGACCTCAGTAACTCAGGTCTCATTCAGCAAATATCTTCCTATTGAGGTATTTTATGACAATTTTCCAATTTAAAATGTGCGCAGTATCAAGGAAGTTTCCCCCCCCCTCTTTTTAGCTTAAAGGGAATTTTCAAATATTTTTTTTTTCTTACCATATCACATATATATCTGATATGTAGGCGTATACATACACACATTTTTTTTATGAAGTAGAATCAGAGCTATTAGTTATTATTGCATCTACACATACTATATATAATTAATCATGAACTAGTATCTTACTTTTTTTTTAACCATGTTTTAGAAACATCCGGCATTTAATTGGTTAAGGAGTATTTAAAATTAATAAAAATTTAAATTTATTTGTGATTAAGTTACTATATTAAATAAAAATAAATATGAAAAGAGCATATAATTTTTAATAATTTGAACTGTTTTTTTATTAAAAAAACCTAGAATAGTTCATAATTTTAACAATAACTAAAAAAACTATAATATAACCCAAAAATTCTACAGGTCTAGCAGGATGTTGCCATGACCAATCAGGTAAATTCCACCATAAGAGTTTAAAATTTCTGACTTTAAAAAATAGGAAAATTGTTTAAAAATATCTCATTGGAAACTTGTTTGTTAAATGGAACCTTCGTGTGCAAAAGTTCTTCCCTTATATTTAAATTTTTTTTTATGTTTAATATATCTTCCCTATATATATGCAAACAATTTTTCCTTATGTGCAAAAAATCTTCTCTAAATCTAATATTGGTGCTAAATCAGCCCGACCTCTAAATGGCATCCCGAGCTCGATTAGTCGCCCGCGAGCCTGCTATAAGTTTTGCTTTTTTTAAAGCATATTGGTCCAAAAAAAGCACCTATAACAGAATCTTTATGACGTAAGAACTTGAAAAACTTGTACTTAACACTACCAGCTCACCACTCATCTTTTTCAAGCATAACAGCCTTGCAGTCAAATCCTTAAACCCAACAATCAAGTAATTTGAGTCAGGACTCCAATTCTTAAGTAAAGACTGAACCAATAAGGATTAACAAGAGCATGATTTCCACTAATTCTTAAGTAACGACTGAACCAATTCTTACGAAATCAAATTTAACTCACAGCTTCCAATCACTACCAACTTGTAATTAGCTGAGCTTTGATGTCAACATACTGTATAGGATAAAGAAAAACATAGCTAAAAGTTGAACAATTTATTTCACTGAAAAAATTAAGTGAAACGCGTATGACTAGATTAAGCTACAGTTGTTGCGACAAATAAGAAACATACTAGCTCCACTTTATTTCTATAGTGAAAGCAGCATGTACTAGTACCATATCCATATACTAATCAATACATGTCAAATTTACTTGTGGAAAATTCAAATACTGTAACAGATTTTATCTTGTTTTTTAACAAAAATTTCGTGTAATCCTTCATTTTTCTATTATTCACCTACAATTCAAACACAAGGTTGCCTATGGTAAGCTGTTAAATTTACTTCGTTTTCCTATTAATTGACGCAGAAAATGTCGTAGCTTTACTAAGATTGCAAATCATGGCAAGCTATTAAAATGGGCAACTCGGAGAAGTAAAGCAAATCGGAGACGACGCAAATCAAAGCTGGGATTTTGGAAATAGGATGATGAAGAGATTAAGGTTCCGTTTCAGATGGGGGGACGGCCAGAGGAGACGACACAAATACTCGCCCGAGGCTGATGAAGTTTATCGCGAGTCAATGAACAGAGTCGGCTGGACGCTGAGAGTCAGTCTCAAGACTAGGGTCTGGTTCTGGTCTCACTCTGAGTTTGAGAGAGAATGAGAGATTGAGATTCAGATCATCAGACGAGACATGCTTTTATTTTTTTTAATAATAATAATATATAAATAGATTAGGCCTGTTTAACTTGTTTACTAACGAGCCATTTTTTTTTTCAGCCTAAACCTTTTTATTTTAATGGACTGACGGTTTCAACCGGTCAGCTCGACTCGAATTACCAGCTCTATCTAAATCTTATTTAATAAATAAATTTTTAATTAAATATGTATAAGCAATTATCCTTTAAAAATTTTTGGGTGAAAAGAAAGGGAGCGAAGTTTCATGAATGGCGGTTTCAGTTGAGAGATCAAAGGCCGAAGGCGAGCCACGTGAGCATGGGTGGAAAGCCCATCATGTGTAAGAAGAAACACACCCGCCCACTCTCAAGAGAGACCTGTCACAACTCTTTGATCACAATACCACAATCCTCTTCCTTCGTAGTTTCAACCAATTTGTTATTATTATATTTCTGTTTAAACTACTATTTTCATTATTAAATATAAGATCGAGCTAATTTTTTAAAGAAATTAAAAAATTAATTTAATTAATTTAAAGTACTTACATACTTACTTATGTCTTTAAATTAATTTATTTTACTTATAAATTGATATATAATATAATGATACGTAATATATGATATGATTAAATAACTTATTTAATATTTTTTTAAAAAAAATTAGTCTGTCTTGTATTTAAGACAAGAGGAAGAATAATTTTATAATTACATATAACTCGAAGAATCGAACTGTACAATAATTTTCATCCAAATTGTCATCACCAGTAATACAAAGAGAGTCAACTCAGTTATCAATATCTAAAATTATATGAAATTGGTAACTGAACATAACTGCTATACTAACAGATTACAGATCCAATAATTTCCAGTTCATACAATAAAAACAACGAAACACAATGAGGTTTATATGTTAAGAAACAGCTCGGAAAGGAAGCGCATCAATCCCTCCTGTACTGCTTCAATAGAATTTTTCCTTTTGTTCATTTCTCTCCGTGAGGGATCCAGATATTCCTTCTCCCTAATCACTGGAACAACAATAACTGGGGATAAATTAATTAAAGGGGGCTTAAATCTTGATTGATATTGCACACGTACGTACAGGCATGTCGTCGCTAGAAGCGAACAACAGCACGACAGTGTACAAAAGAACGTGCATGATTCTGCCGCCCCAGACGAGTTCCAGGGGCGTGTGGGTGGGCCATCATGGTGAATTCATTCAAAGCCCTTTGCCATCTCTGGAGATTCAAATGTGCATTGTTTACTTTGGCACCCTCTTCTTCCACACCTTTCTGTCTCATCTAAGATTCCCCAGGTTCACTTCCATGATCATCGTAAGTACTCCTCTGAATTTCGTCCGGTAGGCTTTCCTTAAAATTAACAGGCTATGTGTGTGTGTCTGAATGACGACTAATATTATGCAGATAGGCTTGATCATTGGGAACACATTTGGCAAAATAGATACCGGCAAGATTCTGTTCCCCTTTGAGTCGCAAGAAACCCTGGGATTAATCTCAGTGTTTGGGTACATCATGTTCCTCTTCTACATCGGGGTTAAGACGGATATAAGCATGGTTCATAAAACAGGAAGGAGGGCCATGAACGTTGGAATTGTTGCCATATTGGCTCCCTTTGTGTGTGGCATGCTGGCCCAATATTACGTCTCCTCAAAGTACATCGAACCTGAGGAGTACACCAAGCTCCCATTCATCGTTACCATATGTTCTTTATCGCCCTTCCCTGTCATATCCTCTGTGTTGAGTGATCTTAAGATCTTGAATTCCGAGCTGGGACGGCTGGGGCTGTCGTCGGCGTTAGTGAGCGAGACAATAAATATATCATTGACATTCGTGGTTGGATTCTGCAACAACATGGCCAACGTAGGGAAGCTGAGAGCTTTGGGAGATATGGGATACGCAGTGTTGTTCGTTCTGTTTCTCGTCTTCATCCTTCGTCGCTTCATGTTTTGGATCATCAGAAGGACACCAGACGGATGTTCGGTTAGTGATCACTACGTTTATTGCATACTCATAGTGGCTATGTTATCGGCCTATGCCTCCCATCAATTCAATTTCTTGGCTCTTTTTGGGCCTTATATATTAGGCTTAGCTATCCCTGAGGGGCCTCCTCTTGGGACCGCCATTATCAAGAAGCTCGACGCCTTTGTGACTGGTGTTTTGATGCCACTGTTCGTGACCACGTGTGCAATGAGGGTGGATCTCCGGCAATTCATGAACTGTAGGAGGCCAGACGGAACATTTGACCACTTCATGCTGCAAGTGTCCCTCCTCGTTGTTATAATTTTTGTTTCCAAATTGGTTTCCTGCTTCTTACTTCCCTTGTATTGTAATAAAATGCCCCCAAAAGATGCCATGACTCTCTCACTCACTATGAACTGTAAGGGCATCGTCGAAATGGCCACGTGCTCTTTCCTTAGAGACATCATGGTGAGCTCTTTTGTTCTACCTCGTTGCATTCTTCTTTAAATTTTAAACTCCCTCCATCGAATGCTTCATATATGAGTAATTATAATCAACTTTTTCTGGGAAATCTAAATCTTTCAAGCAGGGTTTGCCGGATAACGTCTTCGCTTTCTTGATGGTATGCATGGTAATGAACGCGACAATCATGCCAATCCTGATTAGTTATCTGTACGATCCTTCAAAGAAATACGCAGGTTACACCAAGAGGAACATCGAGGACCTAAGAAGCAACTCAGAGCTTCGCGTATTGACTTGCATTCACAGACCCGACAATATTCCGCCGGCAATCAGCCTTCTAGAGGCAATATACCCATCGAAAGAGGAGCCGCTCGGCGTCTTCGTGCTTCACCTCATAGAACTAATAGGCAGAGCAACCCCTGTTTTCATATGCCACCAGTTGCAGAACAAGTCCAAAACTAGAAGCTCCTTCACCAACGACGTCGTCGATGCCTTCGGCAGCTTTGACGAAGAGTTCAACGGGGCATTAACGATGAATGTGTTCACGGCGGTATCGCCGGCAGAGATGATGAACGACGACATTTGCAACGTGGCACTAGACAAGATGACCTCCCTCATAGTGCTCCCATTTCACCAGAAATGGTCTTCAGATGGGAAAAGCATCGAACTTGACGACAAATCCATAAGAGACCTGAACCACAGCGTGATGGACAGAGCACCCTGTTCCGTGGGAATCTTGATAGAGAGGGCACAAATGTCACACGTGTTCTCGCCGGAGACACCCTACACGGTGTGCCTGATATTCATAGGTGGAAAAGACGACAGGGAAGCGTTTTTTCTGGCAAAGAGAATGACAAAGAACCCACACGTGAGGCTGACGGTAATAAGGTTCACAAGCGAAATAGGAGAGAGGAAGGAAATCAGAGACTGGGACAGGGTGCTGGAAACAGAGATGCTGGAGGAGGTGAAGGGGAAGCAAAAGATAGGAGAAGCGAGTGTGAAGTACAGAGAAGAGAGAGTGAGAGATGGGCCAGAGACGGCTCTGATAGTGAGGTCGTTGGTGTATGAATATGATATGATAATAGTTGGGAGGAGAGATGGAATAAAGAGTCCACAAACTTCAGGGCTATTGCAGTGGAGTGAGTACCCTGAACTTGGGGTGCTTGGGGATCTGCTTGCTTATGTTCCTGGTAGAGCTTCCATCTTTATCATTCAGCAACAAAGAATGGCTTCCAACTTGTAAATTGCTTTTTGTTTTTCCACATCATTTTCCTCTTAGGATTTACGTTGCTTTGTTTTTGGTAGGGATTAAATACATTGCCCCCGTCGGGACTTCTAATTTCTTCGTAGGGCCACTCTGTTTAGGAAAACAAAGCATTCCGGGCAAAATTTAAAAGCCACCGCACTTTGCCGGGCAGGGCAGGAAGCAGTGTTTTGTCATTAGACCTGTGAATTGAATGTCAAATAGAAAATGAATGCACGGCCAGACTAGGAAAGTGATAATGATTTAAAATTTGAACTTTCCGATCCATTTTGAAAGTAGATCTGTTATCATATTAAGTCATGGGAGACATAGTTTTTTTTTGGACAATCATAGGAGGCATAGTTGAAAAGACAAAACTCACAAAAGGGAATGAACTCTATTAGTATATAAAACATGAAGGCCATGCCAGCGCCCACTCCTCCGGTCTTGTAATATGTATCGTTGTTCCCTCGAGTTCTTTTCTTTTTGTAAAAAAACGGAGATAAACCTTGCTCCAAAAGGAGCCATCAAAGTAACAACACAGAGTTGAAACGATATTCTACAAAAGAGAGATCTTGGAGGGTCATCAGCATAAGAAAGTTTGGAATGTGTGATGATGAATAATTTCTTACTCCTGCGTTATTATTAAATTAAAAACCACTATAACTTAATTTTACTTTGAAAAAAAAACAAATTAAAGGAAAAAATAACCGTCCTTACTTATTACCAAGCATACGGGGCGGTCAAGAGATGGATGCCATTTGAACCGAAGAGCGGATATCATTTTGGGCTTGAGATTTGTAAGGAGTCTCAATAAGTCCAATGGTATGACCAAAACATTTCATGGACGCCCAAAAAAGGCCACGACATAGCTGACAGGACCGATAGAGATCTCAGTTCGTAGCCCGTAAAGTTCTGAAGGTGAAGCATTTTGCTTGAGAACCATTGAAAACGCTAAGATAATGAAAAAAAGAGGCTATTCGGTAAGAGGGGTCAACATGGATGGTGACAAATCAAAGCATGTTTGTTATAATTAATAAGTAATAATGAGTGTGTGAAGCGTCAACACGTGCACAGTGCATATGGGCTTAGTTGATAATGAGAAATGAGAAGTGAAGTCGCGTAGAAGGCGAAGGAAGCAAGAGAATCATGAAAAATGGGCCAACTCCATCCAAATGGAACAATAACAAGGATGTCGACGCCTTAACCGAAAGAGTAGTTCGTTTGTGCAGCTATTGTGTGCATCAAAGGAAGGACCACAAACGTTGAAAACAGCTAAACAAAAGCAAAAAATATGAGGCCAAGTCAAAAACGCAATTGGGGTCATATGTCGAGATGATCATTGCTTGATCCCAAATAGGATTAATGTCGGCAAGTTTTGGTGGTTATGTCCTCTGTCTTTTACATCCTTTTTGACTACGCAGGGCAAATTAAACCGCTGAGTTGTAAAAGCCCGTATAACACAATGTCAACACGTATTTAAACTCATCATCATGTCCATACCTCTTCTTTTTTTGCCACTCGATTCACTTCCCATCGGATGCCCCATGCATGCACGTACTACGTCTCAAACATCACTTTTCACCCTTGTCTTCTAATCCTTTTCATTATTTTATTCCAAAGCCGCATCAATAATGATTTTTGTTCCAGCAGAGGATGTTTGTTAGACCATATTTTCATTGCTTTTTTTTTTTGAAGAAATCTCTCTCTATTCCATCCCATATATATACACACATATTTGTGATATTATCCAATATATCTTAGATATCCAGATTACAGTTGATTCATATGATATATGCAGCAAAAGTATTGGAAACCTTAAAGAATATGGTATTTGTGATGGGCATATGATGCTAGTGATAGATAATGGGCGCGCGTGGGCTTTGGTCAGTCTGCCTTCACACGAATATTCACAGGGAAAATTACAGTCTGATCTGCTCCAACTTAGAAATTAATTTCAGTAAACTTCAAAAATTTTCTGAAATTTTGTTGCAGCCGATAATTAAAATGAGATTAATTTTTGTAGGAAAAAAAAGATAATGATGTCTTTATTTTACTAATATTGTAAATTATCTTATTTATTTTTTAAATACCCATATTTATCTTATAAATTTTCATATTTATCTTATAAATGACCAAAATGTACTTTTTAAGTCCATAGGTTCTTTTAAATCTCTTTATTTATCTTGTAAATTGTCTCATTTATCTTGTAAATACCAATATTTATCTTATAAAATGTAAATAATCGAAATATTTTTAAGTCCCTAGATTCTTTTGAATGCCTTTACTTATCTTATAAATATTTTTATTTATCTTATAAATAACCAAAATGTTTTTAATTTCCTAGTTTCTTTCTAACTCTTTATTTATCCTGTAAATCTCTTTATTTATCTTATAAATGCTATTTTAAAAAGAAGGGTGTCATTATCTTTTCATCTATGAAAATTAATTTTATTTTAACCATAGGTACAGTAAAACTTTAAAATTTTTTGAGGTTGACTGAAATTAATTACTGAAATTTTTCCATCTTCAAATCAGTGCTTCACCCATTCCCTTTCCTCTCCTTGTCGCCCTCTGTCGGCCGCTGATTCCGACTCCCAGATCATGCCACGTGTCAGATGATGATCACCATTACTCACTCCCTCACTGCCACGTAGGCGTCCCTCTTTTCATTAATGAGGCAATTTTTTTGACAAAGAGGATGTTTGAAATATTGATTGAAATCTATAAAAATATTTTTTAATTGTGATTTATTGTATATGAGATAGTTTTTACGGTCTACGAAATAAATATGTAAAAAAAATTTATTTCAATTTACGTGAATCAGGCTTATATATAAATATAAACTAAACAAAACATCCTGATAAATTCAATCCCAACTGCAGAATTCCCATGCGTACTTCACGTGCTCCCCAACTCCTCTGTCTTCCTCTTTTTTATTCATTGGAATACACCTGCATTGCATCACATAAACGCCCCCTCAAATAAAATTATTCTGCCCATGGCGGGAAAAAGGTAAAAACAAGAGAGAGAATCGGTTTCATATTTTCATTCCGCTAAAAAAAGAAAACACCGGAGAAGATTTCGTGGGCCCCAACAGAATTGCTTGGACTTTCGGAGGCGATTCCATACAAGTGAACACGTGGATGCGCCGTAGTGTCCGCCAAATTGTTGTTCAATAAGGCAGTGTTTGGATTTGGAAGATTAATGAATAGCTGAGTCGGTAAAGGCTGGGATGAGAGGAGGGGCTCTCGGAAACGGAGAAAAAGATGAAAAGAAAGCATGTGAGAAAGAGACGCGACGGGGGAGGGGTTTGGGGGGGGGGGGACCAACCAAAATTTGTCGTGAAACGTCACAAGCTAAGGGGTGGCTGCAACGGGGGCAAAAACAGCTCAATTTTGTCTTTGTTCATTCTACCGAATATAAAAGAGTTGCAGATGGTGCCTGTGCAAGTTGGCTTCCTTCTATTCATTTCATTTGCATCTTCTTCATTTTACTCAACAAAACATAATTTAAAAAGCCTGCCATTGGTTGTCGTTTTACAGACTAACAAGGTGCAACATTATAAACGGTCTTTAGCGTAATATTCTTATATTATGGTACCTGACCTATATACTATAGCTAGAACAGGTACGTAAATATAGAGCGTTGCAACCGTCAGAGACCATTGATTTTGAGTTGTGAATCAGCAATTGGGATGGTTGAGTTGAGGAAGTGAGTGCCACTCACTTTGACATCTTCACAAGCAAACACACGCCTTAGCTTGTTTTAAAAGCCAACAGCCTGCAGCCCCAAGATTGAACAACTCTGTTCGTACAATACACTGCGCTCTGATCTTCCCCTTAACTTATTGTTTGCAAGTTTTTGCTCCACCCAACCAGCAATATTTAATGTAGTTTTGGCTTTTTTGCGAGACTGTTTTGATATATTCAAAGTTTATTGTGGTTCGTGATCTTCACAATATGTCTCTGTTCAGCCACTAGCAGAAAGGTGATTTCTGCATAGAGTCCCAGCCTTCTCAGCCCGGTTGACTTACTTTCCCCATCCACTTCTGTTTTCTTCTAATACATATAACTATAGCGCGTTACTTTTCTCTGTTGGTCTTATTACCGTTACTGGCATTTTCAACGCAGAATTCAAATATATCATCATCACCGTCGTCAGTTGGTCACATTGCCATGAATGGAGCCCAACAAGGAATGAGAAGCCCTTCTGAAACCAGAAATATTCGTGCATCTAATTATTGAGATCATTAATTATTTGTTTGAAGGGGGCATGGGCGAGAAAAAAGAAGACACTGTCCTATATATTTATGAAGCCTCCCAGATGCGTGCTCCTGCAGAACAATGGGAACAGAGGCTCAGAAACACTTTAATCAGCATCAGATTAATTGGACGGTGAGGGGATTAGGAGCATTATTCTGAGGATGGGGTGGGAGGATATTTATGGTTAATAAACAAAAGTAAATAAAAGGGGTTGTTGCTGCAAATTTAACAGTTTACCAAAAATATCAACTCCTAATTCAATAATCAAGATACCTTTGTTTCTGAAATGTTGGGATAAAGGTGATCATGACACCCAACTTGGGCGACGCTGCTGCAATAATAAGAAGTAATTAAAAGTGAAAACCAACCGAGACAGGGCAGTACAAAATCTGGTGCTGAGCCAGTAAATTAAGGTGAGTGGTGAATTTATTATTTTATTTAAATCTCATCACTTAGCGTGAAATTGGAGATGTACCGTATGGTGAAACCCGGACAGGAAAAAAACAATAATAATAAAATAATGCTTAGGGTATATTTATTTAATTTTGAAAATGAGTGCAATGATAAAGTTATGATTTGGAGCAGGTTGTTGTGGCGCACAGAGCTAAGCGCAACACTGTGGACCGTAGAACTACTTGTACATGGGCGCGTATGGGGAGGGTCTTGCGTTACACCATGACTTGGTTCTTTATTTGTTTGGACCATCACCGCGACGTGCTTTCTGAAAACGTAATGAAGTCTCTGCACCCCCTTTAACTTGAGCCACTTGCCCTTTACTTATTAAGACCAACAACACCCTGCTATATATCTTTTAATTTTAGATTTGTATCTGATTCTCAAGGACATTTTTGACTTTATTTTGAGAATTCAATGACTGAGTGCTGTGAGATGGAGAGTATGTATGAGATTAAAAGCGGGGAATGAAGAAGAGGGTAAAATGGTGACGGGGTAAATTAAATACAGGGGTATACTATATAGTAGATAACAAGCAGGTGACAGCTATGTAAAAGTGGAATGTGGAGAAATTTATGGCCCATTTGGTCATTTTCTACTAAATCTCTCTTTTCCCCACGTCGCTTCTTCTTGTGTCTTTTTCTGTCTTTGCCAGCTCCATCGTGCAAACTCCGTACGCCTCTCCCACCCGCCCACTTCTGCCCTCACCTAATTAAAGCACTTCAGATTCAAGACAAGCCTTCGCTCTCCTCCCTAAAGTGCTTCCCTCAAAATTTACTTCGTATACTATAGTATATACGACTGTTGATCGTGTGTGTGTGAGAGGGAGTACATGACTGATAAAAGGAGTGGCACGCATAAGGTCACAACAAGTATAATCATACACCCATTCATTAATTTAAAAAGAGAGAAATTATTATGTGGCCAGTGTTGATTCCTTGTTTTAGTTGAAATTGACGAGAGGATCTTAATTTGCAATCTCAGCCGAAGAAAGGAGACTATATATATATGTGATCAATCAGCGTCACGTTCGTTGCAAATTATAGGCTTGTGTGATCAAAGAATAGAGTAAGGAAAGGGAGCGTGTTGAGAGGGAATTGAGCGTGTTCGTTGGTGACGCGAGACCAAGAGACTGAGAGAGAGTGAGGAATAAGAAAAAGGCGACGACTTTTACAGCGTGAGGAGGAAATGGAGGAGGAGGAGGGGCAGGGGTATATATGTAAATGGGTCCCGCGGGGAGCATTAGGAACGTGCACCTTTCACATCCAGGAGGTGACAAAACCAAAACATTGCATTGACGACACAGCATGTGGAGGGTACACTTGCCTCTTTCAAACATTTTGGCTCCTCCATCCCTCGCCATCTCCGTATCACCGGACTCCCTTCAACGCCCGCCTCTATTCCGAGTTCACCACTCTTTGCGCCCACCTCATTTCTCAGCTCCTTCCTTATGAGTTCGTACATGCTTCAATAAACATTCATAACAGAATTTGATAATCCTCTTTCATTTTTTAATATAAAACATATTTATTCAATTTAATTATATTAAAGAAATCAATTAAGATAACATGTGAATTAAAAGAAATGATTGAGCCTAGGATAATCTTGATTTGCACCCATACAGGTCAGTATCAAGTTTCCCATATGGCCCCTTTCACAGGAAGGCAGCAAGTTTCTGTGTTCCCAATTATATTCCACCCAAGACCTGCCATTTATGTTTTTTCCAACCCCTCCTCCGCATATACTACACACGTTTTATTTCATTTTATGTCAAGTCAATATAATATATCCAAACTTGTCAACGCATTTGATTCACATTTTCTTTTTGTCGCCGGCCGACTGCATACCGACGATGGAAAATACTCCAAAATAAAACTAGGGGAAGCAAATTTGTTTCTATAAATTCATAACATATTGATTAACAGGTTTATAAGAAAGTAGTAAATGTTGTTTATGACCAAAATTTTTAAAATCGCATAAAGACTGAAAAGGCAATAAAATCAAGGAGGGACGAACTTTCCAACAGTAGCAGGTCGAATGCGGGGGTCAGTCGATTTGAGTTGAATTTTCAATGCACTTGTTACACATGGTCTTGGGATGGACCCAAAAACAAAACCACCATTTATGGACTGATAAACTCTGAGTTAAAGTCGCAACATGTGACTAATATATAGATTATGGCGACCATCTAGGATCAAATATATAAAATCACACGAATATTGAGTTCATCAAGAATGGTATTGAGCAGAAGATAAATATAAGCAAGCAGAAAGAGAGAGAGAGAGAGAGGGGTAAAATATAAGAAATTGGGCTGTGTAGAAAGGGTCGTCCCCCCTCCCTCCGCAATCTACGCCCCTCTTTATTTTTTTAGTCACATATTCTCGATTTCTATTTATTCACAACCATCGCAATACGAATTCAGACTCTGTTTCAGTTCCCCCCCCCCCCCCCAAAGGGAATCTCCTACTTATGCGCTAATTACTAAATTCTGATGACATTAAGTTTAGTGGTTTTGTGCGCACGAGAAAATAACATCGCCCTACAATAAGACTTCCATGAGTCCATAATACGCTTGGGGTTCACATCTTACATTCTCAAACAACCCTAATTATTAGGCATCATTCAGCTATTTTAACAAAATCTGGCCGCGAAAAACCAAAAAAGAAAAAAGAAAAAAAGGAAAAAAAAACTGAACTCAAGCTCTCTCCGATATCTAATTTTAACGGAGTTTTTTAAAAAGAACAAAAAAAAAAAAAAAGTAGCGGATTCTGCCACCGGTACAAAATCTGCGGAGTGAATCAGCAGGGGGAGGACGGCGGCAGGGAGTGAGCGAGTGAGTGAGTGACAGTGTCAGTCTCAGAGCGCCACCAGAGGATCTGACCCTAACAATATGTCTTGAAAGAGATCGTCCACCTGGCACATCCCTGACGGCGAGCACATTCTCTCCCAATCTGTCTCCCCCACGCTTCCAATCTCCTCCGCCATCACCCTCGTCGTCGTTTCACAGTACAACGTTGACGGTTCTTCCCACATCACCGGCGAGTATTCTGGCGTTTCAAAATTCATCAACACATCATCCCACACCGGCATCTCTATCCTCCAGTACTCCTCCTCCTCCCACAATCTCCTATGACTTGTTTCCCCTTCGCACTCCCTAAATGGCTCTTCCACAGTTTCTTCTCTTTCCGCCCCTGTTCCGCATGCTTCCGTGGCTTTTTCCGGCTCTGCTTCCTCGCTCGAATTGCTTGTAAACTGAAGCACCGATGTCGGAGACGAAAGATTATGAAACTCCTCTCCCCAATCGTAGCCCGAACCGGATGCTTCTGACTGTACTGAAACTTTCATTTCCGGCTTCTCGGTCACTTCTACTTCTACTTCTTCTTCTTCGACCTTTTCCCTTGCCGGTGGCGTTGCAAAGTTCGTCAGAGCATCGGGACCTCGCAGCTTAATCGCCGCATTATCGTACACCATGGCCGCTTCCTCTGCTGTATCATAGGTCCCCAACCATAGCCGTACTCGTCTTGCTGGATCTCGAATCTCTGCCGCCCATTTCCCCCATGGTCTTTGCCGTACACCTCGGAACTTCCTGCCGGTATTCGCCGCGGAAGCCTTTGCCGGCCGCCGGCAAGTCGCGGTGCTTCCGGAGGGCCTCTTCCGGGCATTGTTGGGGAGGGCCCCGTTTCTCGCGCCAGTTTCGATGTCAATCTGGTTCACGTACCGCTTCACTCTGGGTCGCCCCAGTAACTCTCCTTCTTCGTCGCTGGAGGAGTCTGTGGCGTCCGGATCAGTTACGGATATCCGTACGACTCGGGGCTCTGTCGGCTTGCTCGTATCGGAGGCCTTGGGCCTTGCGAGCTTCTTGGTAACGCTGTGATGCACTGAGTACTTGCATAGGATGCTCTGCTCCATGATTGTTGTTGGTGTTGTATGCGAACAGAGTCAAGTGTTGGCGAAACAAATAGGGCCAACCTCAGGAATAAAAAGAGAATCGTGAAGAAGAAGGGAGAAGCTTTATGATGAGCAGTTCAAAGGTATTTTACTCAGAAATCTGCGAAAAAGATGTCCAAAGGTGGGCGTGGGAAGGACAAAAGCTAGCAAAATAGTATTAAAAATGGAGACGGTAAAGCGAAAGAGTGATAGGAATAAAGAGAAAGGAGGAGCTTTTTCACATCATGGGTGGAGAAAGATGACAGCGGAGGTGCCTTAGAATTTGAGGCCGGAGCGATGGGGCTTAAAGAAGAAGGCGAGAGAATGAAATATTCAGTAACTAAATATGGCTGACACACGCCTTGAGACCGAATTTGCATAAGAATCAGGGTTAACGGGGAGAAATCTCCGGGGGATTCAAAGCTGAGAAAATACAAGAAGGAAGGATGCAGAATCTGATCGGAGATTTGGTGTGGAGAGAGTAATAGTCGTGCTTAGAGGTTGAATAGGCATGGGCCAGGGAGCTCAGAAACAACGCTTTACTTGCTGAGGAGACCGAAACACCGAAATCGCCCTTTTATAGGATCCAACATCCCAAATGGGGACGCTCGCAATATCAGACTTTTATTATATTCATTCATATTCTTTCTTTCTTGTCTCTCTATTATATTTTCAAAAAATAATATTGTTTATTTGTTTCATTTGAAATTGAGAATAGGAGGGGGGGGGATTTCTAGTCGGGGTGATGGAGCAGGGGAGTTATGATACGACCCGCCGCATCCTTACGATGTGGACACGTTGCAGTGGTGGGGCCCACAGAAGAGATCTGGACCAATGAGGCAACATCAGACGGTGGTGAGCAATGATATGAATCCAACCTCGAACATGATGATGACAGTCACGTGAGACCCAGGATAGCCGGTGGCTTAAGGCCAGTAGGTCAAATCGGTTTGACTAATAGGAAGTAATTACTCATATTTTAGTACTCATTTACTATTAGTGTAGAGTATGTATTGCGGTTAATTATTTTATAAAAAGAAATAAGTACGGTCTGATAAGCAAGTTTCTTAAGTGAGCCGTAATGATATTAGTGGTTTGTAAACACAGATGGAAAGTAGCATGTGAGATTTAGAATATAGGAGTATATACCAAAACGTTTCAGTGAGAGGTGAGTGTTTAAGTAAGGGTAAACTCAATGATTAATGATAATACTAATGTGCTAGTGAGTGTAAGACACGGGGTAGTTTAGGCGTGTGGGGTGGTGTGTCTTGAGGGGAGTTACCGCGAGCGGGCAAAAATAACAGACGTCCAGACTGGAATTACTAAAATAAAAGGCGGCGAGTTCTAGGCGGCTGGCCACGTTCGTTATAGCTGCAACCCGTTATAAAAATGCATGCATTTTACTGTCACCACTCACCACAAAATACTCTTCTATGATTAAAAACCTTTCACTCCCACCAACAAATTAGTACTTCACTCACTCACCCACCCTATTGTGCCAGGGGCCTGCAATGTTATGCCAAGTGTTTCTAAACATCCCACTCAATCTCATTCATCCTCACTCCTCACCCTCCCTATTTTATTTAAAGGGAGGAGTACAATGGTTTGGCCAAAATACTTTTTATTCTGGCTGAAATCTTATTTTGGAGTCTTTGATTGAGATTCTTTTTTCATACAATTTTTTTCCATTTTTTCATTGGATTTAGTTACATCGTACATAAGTGAAAATTTTAATTTTGGATATAGCAATTTCATTTATATGAAAGTCCCTTCTAATAAGATGTCACAAAAATTGAAGAGATGAATGCACAAGTTTTGAGGCTTTTGTGCGTGTTATTATTTAAAAGGAAGGGGAAAAAAACAATGCCGTTGGACAAAATAATTATATCACACCTGGATATTAATTTCTCAAGCTATACAGAGAGCACGTAAACCCATTGTTGCGTTTTTTTCCTAACAATCGAGGTACATAACCCCACCATTAAAGTAATATTACTATATATTAAAATAAACATGGAGGCGCCAATAATAAAGCCTTCTTGTTTATTTACTGTAGTTCTTTCCAAAAACAGAGAAAAACATCCCCACCATAAAATAAAAGTCTATATATGACGTCTCAGGCGCATATTTGCTACTTATGGTATTTAATTTATTTTGATTTTCTGAAGGACCACTTACTATTTTAGTATGTTGCAAACCAACGCTGAAGCTGAACACTATCCAAAACAACCAGTTGTGATTTTAGGCATTTATGTACCAAATCATCATTTATAACTACACGTAATTAATCTATATTTTGTTCTATTTATGTAAATTCAAAAGTTGAATAAAGGAAAAAATGTCGGGCAAGTTAATAACAAATAAATAACGTTGAATATTAATTTTTTTTTATTGAAAGACGGCCAAAAATAAATTTTTTACTGTTGGCTAATTCTTCATTTTTGCTGGTTTGGCCAAACTTTTATGAATCGGGCTTATTATATAAGCCTGATTTACGTAAATCGTAAATCAAGATAAATTTTTTTCACATATTTATCCTATAGACCGTAAAAGTTAATTCATAAACCGTAAAAACTACTTCATATTTCGTGAATCACGATTTATAAGCATTTATGAAATTTCTATGAGCTAACCAAAACGAACAAAATTGTATCGTTGTGCATACCTAGTTGTGTATGTGGCTGCGTTCACTTAAGGGGACTAGCTAGCGTGTATTATTACTAATCACACAAAACAAAACTTTATGCAGAGGACAATTTATAACATAATTCGCTTCCCGCCACAACAAAACACGTTACATCACCGCCGCTTCCTATTGAATTATTGACCTTAATTTTGTCACAATGGTTAAACTGCTTTCTAAATCCTAAAATATATAATTAAAACGACGACTAGAAATAAGTAGTGATGGGCCCAGTCCGGCCCCGAGAAAAAATATCCCAGAAATAGCTAAATATGTCTAATACGACGTATAAAACAAATAGGCCAACTGGTTTTGTATTCATTCCGATATTAAAACTTAAACAGAGAACAAAATAACAAAACAAAACAAAACATCAGAAGCAAGGGACAATGTTCATGGGTGTGACCTGGCTCCCATGAGTCCAGCTAGAACAAAGGCTGATTATGTGTTATTCGGTGATAGGGTTTCACGTAATGAATAGTACTCCTATATTATAGAACTATTCGATATGTTTAGCGTACCACGACACTTGTAATTTTTTCATTTATATCTAATGTTAGTGAATAGTGACGGATGGAGTGGGATCAGCATCATATAGTATATATACATCTTGATATACTATATAGATATAATTATTATTGGAGTTACATCATTTTTATGTTATGACTCGAGTGCAAGGGAATGCGCATGGTGTTGGTGAATTCAGAATTATATTTGGCACGACTTGCAATTTGGGAACAGTGGCCTTTTTTCTTGTTACCTCGAGCTCTTCAGATGAACATTTAAGGGTATATAATATAATGATGCTAATTAATATTGTGCGTGTTTTGTAGATCCCGTCGTCGCGGTCAATGACCAATACCAACACCCCCCCCCAAAGAAAAAAAAAAAGCCATCTCAATGTATCTAATATATATACCCTTAAGTCATCCAAAATTAACAAATCACAAAATATAATTTCCCATTGGACTAATTCTATCTCTTTAATTTCTTATATGTATGTAGACTACAGCTAATAATGAATGAATTGAACCTCGTCTGGGTGTTGTGTTCTCAACGCCTGGTGATGAATTAATAATATCTCTAGTTGATTATTGTTAATATAATAGGATACGATATGATATTATCCAGTTTTAGAAACACTAAGAATATAGGGGTGTAAGAGGAAAGCCTAGTGTTATTCGTAGGTGGGTACATACTGGCTAGTCAAAATGACATGTTCTCATCATATTTATCACCATATTGTTGGATTTTTTTTTACTCTCGTCGCACTCACCCTCTCTCTCTCTCTCTCTCTCTCTCTCTATATATATATATATATATATATATATATATAACGACTGATCCATATATACATGTATGTCCGTACGTACATGTGCACATATTTAAATGTTTAATGCAAACGACAATTTGTCCCTTCATTAATTTGTTTCTAGTTGTTTTGTTTTGGCGTTAATCGTCGATCTCAGAGGATCCATAGTTAATATTTTATACTCTCCCCCACTAGTAACTTTTCCAAGTCCATTCTTGCTTTAACTTAAAAGTCGGTCACACAAGCCAACACACCAGTTTATTACATCTATCCTTTTTAATAACATTTGTTTAATTAGATCTATAATATCACCCTTCTTCACACAAGTGGAGTTCATTAATTTCTGCATTCCAAAACTCCTTTTTCCACTTCTCTGATATTCAATCTCTCTTTGGAATGCCCTCCCTTATTATTTAATTTTACTGTTTTTCTTGAACTTTGGTTGGTCCTAGCTAGCTCCTGTTGGCCACACTGCTCTGACTCATTCACCTTCCTTATATATAAAGATTAAACAAAGTCGTGAGATTATATAACGATGCGCTGTTTTTAATCAAAAGGAATTTCACCTGCATTTTTGTGAAAAATAATACACTGAATACGAGCATGAATAATGAAGAATGCTCGAGATATATAATAAAACAGGCAAGAGAGAGAGAGAGAGAGAGAGAGAGGTGAAAGGGTCTCTTGAGATTTTTATTGGGGTGGAAATAGATGGTTAGTATATTCTAGCGATGAAACATATATTAACGTATAGCAGATGATAATCCCCAAGTTCTGGTAATAAATCCCAAAACAAAAAAACTAATGAAACAAGATCTGTTCTAAAAAGGAGGGCCGTTTTGGGTCAGAACTCTTTGAAACTTTATTATCATGTCGGTCTTAACATGTAGTAACTAGGTGGTGTTTGTGTGTGTCATAGATATCAAACAAACAAAGGCACCGCTCGATTTTCCATGGGAGCAACATTTAAAGAAGGCTGGGCAAGCTGCAGATGATGGCATTTTAAAATATTACTGTAAAATAATGGCTACGCTTGAAGAAGATAAGTAATTTTATTCATGGCACAGTAACAGTGACACGTCCCAGAAATTAAACTTCTATTGGAAGCAAGAGATGTTGGTTTTCTCTTTGTGTCTTACTCTCTCTCTCTCTCTCTGTCACTCTGCGCACTGTGTCTTTAAATTTTGAACCAGAAGGCTCCATTAGAAGAATCAGATCATCATCATCGCAAAACATGCATCATGGCTTCCCTATATTTTTATATTTCTTTCCACACACACACACACACACACACACACACACACACACATATCAGAGAAGAAGCTCTCAACAAATAAACAGCCAGCATTATTAATGACCGTTTGACCACATCATTCTGGTTCCTAGGATTTTTTTCCTTCCTTAGCATGACAGCAACTTTAATTTCTCTCACATGCCCCCTCGTGTTGTTTCATTTTCATGAATTAGTATAATTCTGAGGCTAATTATATTCCCACATTTAAAAGAAAAGGTATACACGTTTCACTTGGTTTATTAAAAGCTTCGATCGCTTTTATTTCACACATTTTTAGTTGCCTCTAGCTGTGGGATTGTACTCAATATACTTCCTTAAAAGGGAAACCCAAAGGAAAAGCTTACAAAGTAGAGTATAAAGAGTACTCACACACACACATGTATATGTAATGCATTAATTCTTTTTGCAAAACACCGAATCTAACTTTCGTTTCAATTTTTTATCTCCCTCGTGGTATATGCCTTTATCACACGAGTTGGAATGGTCTTGCTTTGTTAAAGTGTTGTTTTGTTCGTCTTTTTTTTTTCTTTGTAATATACTCCGATGGTGTGTTTTCCCAATTTTGAGTGAGTTATCGTTATTCGAGTAACTAATAATGGCTCAGATTTTCGCCCACATGTATTAAGGTGGGCATATGACTATACGATTACACTTTTTTGTCCCCTTCTCTGTCATTAATTTGGCACGGTTAATTGGACCCTCTCGTTCATTAATTCAACAGATGCCCAAAATTAAACAACAAGGAAAAATGACTAAATTAAATGAAAAACACACACACACACAGAGAGTAAATTTCAAAGTCCAAGATCCTTCAACAACAATTAATATTCTTAATGAGATGGACACTCTTAATGAACACTATAAATGATCAATTTGTTGAGGAAGCATTGCTGGCGATCGAACCAATCAACCGATTGACATGAAAGACGATAAATCATCAGAAGATTAGAAAAGTATTATTCTTCCTCAGAGAGATTTTGGAGGAAAGACAAAATTTAAACCGGGGATGGATAGTTGATTGTATTCTTGATTTTTTTTTTTTAAGATAATGAGAATATTTCGAGCACGTCACGTGATGCTTTCTGGAATAGGAGTTACTTAAAAAATGATATATTTCCAAGCACTAGCTACTAATTAATGGATCCACATTTCCTGCTCATCAATTTTACGTTTTTTTTATTTTTTTAAAAAATGCTTCATACATTAGAAATTAATTAGTTTAAGATACTAGGTGTAAAAAAATATTTTAGATATTGAATGTTACATGAAAAAATATTTCAAGATCCTGATATTACAGGAAAAATATTTCTAAATGCAGAATGATAAATTAATTAATTTGAAATACTAGGTGATAAAAATATTTCATAATACAGTATACGATTTAATTAAATAAATAAGAATGTATAAAAAAAATAATTAAAAATTTAGATTACCCCCAAAATTGGGGTGATGAGCACGCCCTGCTCATCTTTTTGATGAGCAGGAATGCCGACCCCTAATTAATCTAGATTTACTAAATATACATGTAAAAGATCTCAAGTGTGGGTAGGACGTGCATATATGAACAGTAGCGAAGTCTGCATATTACGTTTTTTAAGTAAATTGCATATTAATGAGCAAATGGGGGTTGAGAAGATCGGTAGAGAAGGGTGACTGTTGGTTGGGTCCCACTGACATTTCACCATTCACCGCCGGTTACCGGCGCCGATTACGGCATCCTTGATACAGGCATGTGTGCTTCGCCATGTGGATAAGATGTGGCCCTCTTTTGCTCTTAAAAAATCTTAACACATACCAAGAAACATGTATTATATATATAACTAAGCTTGGGGTTTCGTGGTTTTGTTGACTAATAATTTGCACTTCACTGTGAACTTGTTAATTTGGAGTTCAGAATCTTCTCTCTCTCTCTTTATGCCTCCTGAAAAAGAATTAATTGGCCGGCTGGAGGAGGATTTGGTAGAAACTCCAACATTTTGTACCTCAAAATGGGGGTGGATTGATGAAGGCGAAGGAACATATATATGTCTTGATCCCACGTCATTCTTAACTAAAATCCCTCAAATATTGGGTTTCATTATAAAGACAAAAAGTATTTTGTATTTTACATATATACTATGTCTGTTAAAGGATGGGGAAGTTGAAAAAGCGAAAAGGAAGACATGCAAGGAACAAAAAGAAAGAGACCGAATAAACAAAGTCTGGTCCGAACCCAGAATAAGAGTCGCCCCCGGGGTTGGTTTGTGAAAAGAACTTAGTTCTGTTTGACAGGAGGGAAATTAAAGAAAAGGAAGAAGAGATAAAATTTTTATGAGTTAGATTTTAAAAAATTGGAGAAGTGGGATTATAAAATTGTAATAAAGATAAGCTCTAAAATAAAAAAGTAAGAAAAATTAACTAACAAATTTCAACCCCACTTTTTCAATTTTTTTAAATTCAAGTCATAAAATTTTTTTCTCTCATACCTTCCCCTCCAAATCCCTCATACCAAACACCCCCTAAAAGTTATGAAACTCCACGGCTTCATGTCCGGTCCTGAAAAAGCATATATTACTAACTATGGACACACACCGCCCTGAGATTTATATGATTGCAGACAACTGCATGGTCTACTTTTTTCTAGTTGCCATGCACATATATTGGAGAGACAGTGACTTCAAAACATTTTTGAAGATTGTATTTATTTTCAAGTCACATCAAAATTTTATGAAAACATATTAAAAGAAAAAAAAGAGCAAAGTTTTTAAAGTCTGATAAAATATGAGAAGAAATACGAAAGAAATAATATATATAGAAATTGAGATCGAGGAGCTGCACTGTATCTGAATTTAATTCTGTATGATTTTTGTTGATTAGTACTTGTATTATACAGGTATGGTTTTTCAGTGCCACAAGCCCGGCCACTATTATTAATGCAACGCATGTGGTTACTATATATATTTTCTTTGTTCCTGCAAAACCGAAGTTGGGTTCCCACTCCTCCGATCCTGATTATTAACCTTAATAATTGAATTATTTCTGGTATTATCTGAAACTCTATTAGTGGGCTACATGATATCCTGGCCTTAGACATTAATTCCTAATCTCTTCTGCAAGGTCATCATCCAAAATTATTTGGTAATTGACATTGGCAATAATGTAACTCAACAGATAAACACATATACACACAGACTATTGATTAAAGTTAATAATTGACTATGGACAGGTCCAGCTCAGGATGACTGCAAAGAATATAAGAAAGATCCCACTAATTAATTGTAAAGTGCATCTAATTAGAAGAACTAAGTGATAAACAAATGCAGAAAGAGTAGTGTTAATGGGGCAGTAGTGATATGTATTCTAACTGATGGGCCAATGTGTGTTGTCCGCAGAAGAGACAATTAGCGCCAGAAGTGTGTGGAACTGAGATTAGGTATTTGATTTAGGGTTTTTCAAACAAATGAACCGGATTTTCTGGGGCCTTGCTCTTCGAATCCACTCGTGGGCACGACCCATTTGCCATTTAATTTATTTAGAGAAATCAAATAATAAAAAAGACTATAATTGAGTTGTAAGAACAAAGAACATATATAGGATATATCGGAATAGGTATTTTTTTATGAACAAAATTTTAAATGAGTTGAGTCCTGGAAGTTCATTAAAATCAGGGCATACCTTAGGTAATAAAAAAAAATGCTTACATAATTATTTAAAGATTGTCTACTAATCTCGACTTAGTTTAAATTCAGGATATTATGTTTAAGAGACCTAGTTAATACCAACTATACTAGACTTCTCTTGGCTCTCACATCAGTGGCTAGCGAGATTTGAACTATTCACCTTGCAAGTTATGAGTTAATTTGTTAATGACTAGAATGAACATTAATGTATATGTATGTTTTAGGAATAGTTAATGAGAATAAAGCTAAATGTAAAATGCTGAGGATGGAGGCGGGTGCATGTGAATAAAGAAGTGGAAAAGTCAGAACTAAGCCCAATCCCATGATTCAAAATATTATTAAAACAAACAAGACATGGGTCACGACGTTTCTTTAATTTCTTAGATATTTAAGCATCTGATTTCTTGATTTTAATATGAATGCTATATGAATGGCTTGGCATTTTCTGAGCTGCAGAATATATATTAATATTGATACTGCAGTCCTAGGCCTTTCTTCAGCATTAATTTGTTACTTTCCTCCAACTATATATATATATATATATACATTCTTATAAATTTCATGATCAGCCTGGAGATATATTAGGGGCAGTGAGATAAGGTACCTGGGGTACTTTAACTTAATAAAAGAACAGTGAGCCCTTAATTTATAGTATACAATACATTCATACATATACTAATTTATTATTTTCTTGCATATGCATGAATATTACAATGTAACACTCTATTCAAAATTATAAGGAGTTTTCTACACTTTCCATGTTTACAAATATAAAGCATTTTGGTTTTTTTAATAGTCAATGAGATTTCTTAAAAATGTCAATAAATATCTGAAATTAATGAGCTTTTCATAATTATGTGTGATTGAGGTTACTTTATTTCACAAGGTTATAAATGAAAAGAGCATGTAGTTTATGATAATGTAGTTAAAAATGACTTTTCCTCTTTTAATGAAGGTATTAAATCAGAGCAAATATGGAGTGAGAAAAACTTAAGTTAATGAGAATGGCATGAAAAAATAATATTAAGTGAGGGAGACAAAATGAATAAAGGTCGATCTTGAGAGGTAAAACTGTATCTATCAATTAGTTTTTATATTTAAAGCGTGGGAGTGGTATAGGTCAAGCAAAATTCAAGTAAATTAATGTTAACTTCTTTTTGCGAGTAGTCAATTCGAGAACTAATTTTAACAAGTTTAATTCGATAAAGTTAACTGTGTGGGTGTTTGAGCTTTTCTTCTCGTATTGGTCTAAATGCATATTTCTGTTATAGGTTTGTTTGGTTTGAATTGGGTTTAATGTATAAGTCTGATTTACATAAATCGAGATAAACATCTTCTATATATTTACTTTGTAGACAGTAAATATTACATCGTATTTCATAAATCACGATTGAAAAATACTCATCAAGATTATTCAAACATGCTAATAATTAAAACACTTATCTTTTTATCAAAGTTAACGAATATATATTAGTAATTTTATCTAAGAATGAAATAAATTTTTTTATTTTACCCGTAGCCATTGAACAAATTTTCAAATGTACGTTAAATATCATATCAGTTGACTTATAATTATAAGGACCATCAATCTTTTTCTCAAAAATGACTTGCAAAAAATACAAAATAAAAGGAACGGGGAGGTGGGGAAAGGGCAAGCATGCACCGAATAGAGATGCAACATGTGAAACATAACATGTTACGTCCATTAAAAATGATGCGCTTCGAAAAACAATGCAATTTTCACGTCTTTTAAAAATGTACTCCCTCCTCCAGTTATAGTACTGGACTTCTTTCTGTAGTATATGATTTTTTTTTTTTTCAATCAGTTTTAAATATAAGACTTATTTTAAATCATGATGTAATATTTATAATCCGCCATAAAAATAGCTTCGTGTAATTTATTATAAAGTATGGTAGAAAATGGAACTCATGCTGCTATTTTTTTTTTAAAAAACAAAACTATAAATTAGTTTTAACCAAGGTTATTAAATCCGAATTGGTTACTGAACTGGTTGGGATACTAGTTTAAGAGTCAGTGGGTCAGATCGGAGTCAAACCGAAATTAAATAAGGTAAAATTAGTAAGAAATTAAATATTTTATGTTTCTAAAAAAATAAATCATTTTTTTTAAAAGCCCCAAACCAGACAGGTTTCTCGGCCGATTCGCCTGTTCACGATCCGGACCAGGTTTAATAATAATAGTTTTAACTGCTTCCCTTATAATTTGATTGGGAAAAAAGTTACTCTCTCTGGTCCTATTTATAAGTAACTTTCTCTTTCATGGGACTGATTTTTTTTATAAACAATTTTCACTTTATGTCTGAAAATGTAAGCTCATTTTTCATATTTTATCCTTATTAAATACATATTATTTATAATTAACTATTACACATACTAAGAGTTATATTTAAGAGCAAGAGAGAACTCATTAGCTGAATGAAGTCAACAAAGTATTGGAAAAAAGTATTTTACTATATCTCATATTTTTTTATACATTCTTTCTTTGTTTTCATAAATAGGGGTATATATGAAAAAATATGTAATTTTTGACCCACTTATTTATTTTAACTATCAACTTATTTTATATAATTAAAAACATATATTTATAAATAGTACGGGCGTGAGTATATATTAAAGAGTAGTGGGGAAGGGAGTGGTTAATGAAAATGTAACAGGCGAAATCACGTGAGGGGAAAGAACATGCCCAAGTAGGACCCCTTAAATTCGGATACTTACAGAGCTTCATTTAGTGCAGCCGATAAATTTGACTCTGAAAAAAAAAAAAAAAGACTCTGAACCGAATGCATGGGCCATGGCGCTTTCGGTTCGTGCATTTGGAACTTATGACTATTTTTCCTCGAGCAGGATACTGTCCCAAATAAAAGTTTGCAAATCTGTAAAATTGATAATTTTGTTCTGAACCCAAGGTTGTTTGATTGATTAGGGTGTAAATTTATTTTAGAAGTCTTTTTGAAGAGTAATGATATTTTAATTTTTTTATATATAATTTTACTTTGAAAATTTTAAACATAACAATATTACTTTATATTATTAAAAAATTAATGTTTGACCATTATATTGAACATTAATTTTTCAATGGTAAAAGATAATACTGCCCCATTTTAATATTTATGGAGTAGTATTAAATTTAAAACAACTTTTAGGATAACATTTCTCATTAGTAAAAATTGTTGAGATAAATTTACACATTAACCCTTATTTGATTGATGGCTTAAAATCAAATAGATAGATTTTTTTCTGTTTTCACCTTAAATAGATGAAACTCAGACTGTATGCACACACATATATTATTACTCCCATGTGACCTCGGCCAGTGTGCCATAACAATAGGCTTTTCCCGTCATATTAGGGAATTTTGTCCTTTTTCTTTGACTGGGCTTAAACATTGGGATTCCAGATTTTGATTAGTTGGGCCAATGACGGAGTTCAACCCATAACTCGTTTTCCTCCACCTTCAGTCGACTACACTATTCTTCTCTTTGGATATAAGTAGGGATATTACTATTAGTGGGAAAAAAATATTACATGAGATTATATAATAATCATCTTGAATGAATCAAACTTATTTACATCCTCCATTGTAACAAAATCATCTGAAATATTTTTTAAGTTAAACAAATGATTTTACACAAATGCCTATATTTCCTTATGAATAATTGTTCTTTTATAGTAACTGATAATTGGTCAAAGAAATAAACTAATATTTATTTGAGAAGATTGAAATATTCATTCCAATGAAGTCCAGGATCTTATTTGAAATATATGTATGTATACTAATTAATTAATAAAGTTGTAGCTATTTTACAAAATTTATTATTATACTTAATTTAGTCTGCATGTATATTACCTTATGTTTGTAATAATGTTGGACGTATATGGAGCTAGATAGCAGCAGTGCTTCTGGGAACAGACTGGTATTTCTGGGTAGCTAATCTTCCTTCATATGCTCATATTATGCAAAGGTTGGCGGGATTAAGTTCCTGTATGAATGTGCAGGAATCTGACTTTGCAAACTAATACTATTTCAACCACAATCATAGACATGCTTTTTGGTCAAAAACATATTGGTTCAAGTACTATTATTCTCGCCAGGGTCGCTCTCGAGAGTGTTGAGGAGCAGAATGAAGAAGCTAATTACTCGGCTGGATCAGCTATATCGACCCCAATAGCTGGACGGCATTATTAACAAACCCAACCCCACAAAAAGCTCTTCTACTCACCCAACTCTCCCTCCAACATGCTTCTGATTCAACCAACATCATCTGTTCATGCAATCATGCTAAACATCGACTAAAGTCTAATAAACTACATGTTATAGCCAAACTTAAGAGGACTCAAAACCTATCCAACAAAATAGAGCAGGGCCGTCTTCCGGCTCTAAAACAAACCTTATGAAGCAAACCAGACTCATGCAAGGCTCAAATTCTTGAATTTGAAAAAAAAAAAAGTGTTATGCACAGTCAAAATGGTAAAAGGTTGTAAGAAACATTTAATGAAGCCATATTTTTGTTTTGTTTTAAAAATAAACATTTGCAATACAAACAACAGAGGAAACGTTTTCCCGCATGTATCTTCAACTGGAGAGCCTTTATCAATTCAATATTGAAGACAACAAATATTCGTACAAAGCCTGTTAGGCATCAACACTGGAAATATAAGGGCTCTTCCCCAGACATGCCAAAGGTCACTTAGCCCATAGCATATTTCTGGGTCCAACTTCTTGCAGTTGATTCATACTTGTTCCTGTCTGTCTTGTACATGTGGGCGATCTCAGGAACCAAAGGATCATCAGGGTTGGGGTCCGTCAACAGGGAACAAATAGATAGTAACACCTAACCATGTAAGACAAATTTGGGGGAAAAAAATAGTCGCAATTAAAGAACTTAATGAAATATCTGTTTGCAGAAGATATATATAATAGACCCCAGCACGAGTTGTCTAAAATAAATCAAACATTGCAATGCCGATGACCATAAAAATATAGAAAAGAACATTGACTAGTATGTTGGACAAATCAATCCCTTCTGTTGTTATGAAAAATGACCTCGGCATCTGAGTAACGGACAGGTCAGATGTTGCTAATTTTAGAAAATGTCATCAAATCTAGTTTCATAAAAATATTGCCCGGAAAAGGAAAAAGTAATGTACTTCCAAGGAACAAAGAATTTGCTAATTATCTGAAATAGTAAAGCAAACCTTTGAAATAGTTAAAGCTGGGCTCCATTGTTCCTTCAATATGTCAAGACAAATGCTTCCATTGCTATTTATATTTGGGTGGAATACCTTCGTCCTGAATGCAACCTGCATGATCCATCGTCATACATGAGTAAGCATGAGAGATGGATTGAAGTGGTTACATGATGATTGATGACATCGTGCATCACTTGTAAAAATGTACACAGAAGCCTTGTTAAATCTTCCAAAAAGTGTGAAACAAGAATATCAAATGTTGCCAATATTTTGAGCGATTTAACACTAGGCACTATATAATGATTGCTGGGAAAAATAAAATGCAAAAGAAAGAAAAAACATCTGATATCGATGAATCTCCCAGGAAGAGGAAAAATACGAAGTAGACAAAATGCAAAGTAAATCATGTCATCATGAATGCTAAACTAGCAAATAAGTGGATACAGACAATGGGAACGCAATAGTAACGTGAAATAATCAGAAGCCACTGGAAAGCAAGTGAATGAGTTACAAACCTTGGGTGGCTTAAAGGGGTAATCTGGAGGAAAATGGATAGTAACTAGGAAAACCCCTCCAGCATAAGGACTGTCAGGAGGACCCATAATTGTTGCTTGCCAATGAAACATATCTTCGGCAACAGGACCTGCTCAAATGACAAAGCATGATAGATGAGAACCCGTTAAATGGAATATTAACACAGCTAGATTTGCAAATTAGATTTTAGCACATAGGCCAGAATCATTTCTTTAGTGATCATCTATTTGGAAAATAAGACAAATGGGATACAAAATCCTTAAAGGTTTACCCTCCTCGCCCAAACATTTCCAAACTTCAATTGGAATACCATCAGGTCCGACAGCTTTACCAGAAGATGGAAACTGGTAAAGCTATCGGACCTGATGGTATTCCAATTGAAGTTTGGAAATGTTTGAGCGAGGAGGGTGTGTCGTGGCTCACAAAATTATTTAATGAGATCTTACGAACCAAGAAAATGTCAGATGAGTGGAGGAAAAGTACTTTGGTTCCTATTTCTAAGAATAAAGGGGATATTCAGAATTGCGCAAACTATAGAGGAATTAAACTAATGAGCCATACAATAAAATTGTGGGAAAAAATGATTGAATATAGGTTGAGGTTGGAGACTGATGTTGCTGAAAACCAATTTGGATTCATGTCAGGAAGGTCTACAACATAAGCGATTTATTTATTAAGGGGGATAATTGAAAGGTATAGGAGTAAAGGAAGAGATTTACACATGGTCTTCATTGATTTGGAGAAAGCTTATGACCGATTGCCAAGAGATGTGCTTTGGAAAGCCTTGGAAAAGAAAGGGGTGAGGGTTGCATATGTCAAAGCCATTCAAGATATGTATGCGGGGGGTTACAACCAATGTTAGAACGTCTGGAGGTGTTACAAAGGACTTCCCTATAAGGATTGGACTACATCAGGGATCAGCTTTAAGTCCTTATTTGTTTAACCTAGTGATAGATGTCCTAATTCAACTTATAAAAGAGGAGATCCCTAAATGCATGCTTTTAGCGGATGATATAGTGCTATTGGCTGAATCTAGGGAAGAAATTAACTCCAAACTTGAGATATGGAGGCGGACTTTGGAATTGAGAGGTTTTGGTCTTAGTAGGAGCAAAACTGAATATATGCATAGCAAATTTGATAAGAGACAAAGTCAAAGTGAAGTGGAAGTTAAATTGGGTGGGCAAGTCATCCCGCAAGTGACAAAATTTAGATATTTAGGATCAATTATACAACAAGATGGTGAGGTGGATGGAGACGCCAATCACAAAATTCAAGCCGGATGGTATAAATGGAGAAAAGATACGGGAGTTATTTGTGATCGTAAAGTACCTAATAAGGTAAAAGGAAAATTCTAACGCACTGCTATAAGACCAGCAATTCTATATGGTAGTGAATGTTGGGCTTTAAAGGGATATCATAAACATAAAATGGGGGTAGCTGAGATGAGGATGTTAAGATGGATGTGTGGCCATACAAGAAAGGACAAGATTCGTAACACTCATATACGCGAACGAGTTGGAGTGACCCCTATTGAAGCAAAAATGGTAGAAAATCGTTTCAAGTGGTTTGGACATATTCAGCGAAGGCCATTGAGTGCTCCGGTGAGAAGGGTTGATCAAGCAGTATGGAGTCCTGTCAAACGAGGACGAGGAAGACCGAAACGAACGCTCAATGAGGTCATTAAGAGAGACCTTTTAATTAATAATATATCGAAATCTATGATCTTTGATAGAGCACAATGGCGTCGTGCGATCCATGTAACCGACCCCACCTAATGAGATAAAGGCTTTGTTGTTATTGTTTTATTACATAGCAGAAAATGTAGTTGGATCCCCCTTCTGCTCAAGAAGATACCATCAACATAGTGCCTAGACGTGAACATGGCAGAGCCGAAACCCTGATTTTGTATGCTCGTTTTGGCGACAATTACAACCTAACCATGAGATCCAATTGAAATCAGTACAGACTGAATCACATATTAAGATGCTAATTCCATCTCTACACCATTATCGTGGTGTGAATTTGCCACTTAGTCATGCTTTGATCATCATGTAGATATCACAAGACATGACATCTAGCCCTGTTCTCCTAAACCTATAAGGATATAACCCTTGAACAAAACGGGACCAAACAAGCACTAACTTTGTCGATGGAAGAAGGCTCCACATACGTAGCCAGTCAGACCAATCTTAAACGTTATACACGCATACCAAAGCCCCAAAAAATAGTCAACATATCAATTCTTGATGCTCCAGAAAGAACATAAAGAATCACCACGAGAAGTCCAAGAGAAATGACATCCAATGCACAGACATCAATGCGACAAACTAAAGATCACATAACAAGGCAGACAATATACAAGCACGATCACCAAATTTAAATTGAAAAAGTGAATAACAGAACAGGCACAAAAAATTATAGAATAGATAGAAGAAAAATCAAACCATCAACAAAAACAATTTACAAAATCAAGTGAGTTTGAAACATTATAATAAAGATAAAGAAGGAGAGACAGAATGCGATACCGGCGCTGCAAGAAGTAGGCGGATCCTTCTGCAAATCCTTGAGTTCCTTCAAGATCCGCTTCGATGCCATGGTGAGACCTAACGAAGAGACCGGATCATCTCAGATCAAAACAAAAACACACACAACGCGCACGCATAGATATGCACATGCATCGGAATAACGAGGATTAAAAGTGCAACACAGATATAGATCATACCGAAGAGAAAACTGAGAGAGGCCCTCGATTCGGAAGGAGAAGATAAGAGTTGAAACGGGAAACTGATTGATTTGAGATGGCAAATATCTCTTATAAAAATGCCTAGGGACGGGTACGGGATCGATCCAGCCCCCTTCTTTGATTGAACGGTTTCTTTCTCTCTTTCTTCTTCTCTCCTATTACTATTATTTATTTATATTTACTAGAATCATTATTAGTTTTTCTTTTTCTCATTCTCTAAGCTGGGTCCCTCAGCCAAGCGTTTTTGTACGAAATATTAACCTTTGCTTTCCTCTAAGCCCGAATGTGGCCGCCAAAATGGAACGGCGTTTACAGAATGTATCTCCTTGACGACGTCGTTTTCTCCCTCCGTCCAGTCGTTCACGCACTCTGCATGCCGAATCTGTCAAAGTTCGTGATTTCGCGCGTTCCGCCGCGGTCTTAACCACTGCATTTGACTCTTCTCTTGCCCTTTGTCTCCGTCCGTTGCTTTACCTCCCACGGTCTTTAGCGCTCTGCATCCATACAAAACTATAATTTTTAATGCGAAGATCAAATTAAAAACTTTACATATTATATACGGAAAAAAAAATTTATATATCATATTTAAACTAAAAATATACTTTTTTTTCATATTTTTATTTGATTTCTTAAACCTATTAAGATTCAAGCATTTTGGACCTAATTAGGATATTTCTCCTAATATAGTTTTTGAATCCCAAAATTTAATATATTATTTTGAAAATTAAAATTATGAGTGACATTAAAAATATAATATAGAGATGCTAAATGATCATAATAAAATAGTACTACTAAAATGATGAATAAACACCAACAAGTTGTTAATTGGGGTATTAAGTTGTATTGCCCATTATTAAGAATAGATTTGTATTATACATGTGATATTAAGAAAATAAATCTGTACAGGTGCAAACGGTAATTCCCGACAATTATTAAAGGAGAAATTGACACACATATAAACTTCTAGGAGAGAATTTGCATTGCAAATAATTATATCTATTCCTTTTTCATGGGGTAGATCGGTTTTAAGAAATCACAAAAATAAAATATTAAACTATATTTTTTAGAAAATTTGTGTAGGTTGCGGCTTATATTTAATTCCACAAAAGTCTCATTTCCATCAAGACTTGAAATCATTTACACCAAAATTTTATGTAATGAATAATAACCAACAACTTTTGGATTTTGAATTCCGTTAATTTATCATAAGTATTTTGTAAGGATTTCAAATGAACGTAGTCATTCAAATTAAAGAACCCCATGAGACAGCTAGGTTTAAAATATAAGCCATAAATTTAAGTTTGTGCCAATGAGGGGCTAATTTATAAATTGATTGTAGAAATAGTGTGTATCTGCAAGATACAAAGGGCAGTCCGAAGATATGTACTTAATGCACTCTTAATGAATTAAATGAAGGAGTGGGCGGAAAGAAACATATGGGGGCAACAATTGATGAAATCCTTTGCTGGGAGAAAGGCGATTTTTCTCAAAACAATCTCAGGCCAGACTTGGTACCTTCATGGATTAATGAATCAGGGACTGTCATAAATCTTAATCGAAAATGACAATTGATTTGAAACGTATGACCCTGGTCTTGATCGTGGAGCCCAAACTTCACAAGCATGATAATTAAATTCCCAAACTAAATGCATTGGTCTATGCGGGGACCCAACATGACCTTGATATCACCTAAACTTGGGTTGGTAGATGAACTACTCACAACCATATCTATCTTCAACAGCAGAGAGATAGATACAAGACAACAGCGAAACACATCACATCTTCTATAAAAGAATAAAGTAGAAATCGTAGGATTAATTAATTCTAAGCATCCACAGAGGAAGAAGGTACGTCAATTGGCGGTGGTGTCGGGGTAGAAGCTGCTGATCTGGATTCAGATGACAGTCGATTCTCAGTATTTGGTCGAAGAATATCCTCCATCATTCTTAAAACATCTTGCATTTTTGGTCTCTGCTCTGGAACTCTAGCAACACATGCCATCGCAAGTTGTAACATTTGTACCATTTCTTCCTCTATATTTGGAAATCTCAGCAACTGTGCATCAAATACTTCAGCTGTCCATTCCTCTCTGACCACAGAATTCACCCACCTAACCAAGTGGACGGCCTCCTCACTTGCAGTGGCGTGCATGGGGCCTTTTCCGGTCAAAAGCTCCAACAGGAACACTCCAAAGCTGTAGACATCTGATGCGTGGCTTGCTTTTCTGGGGTCTGTTATTTCTGGAGCACGGTAGCCAGCAGTTCTTAGTGACGGTGGCGCTATTGGACTCATCAGTGTTGCTAAACCAATGTCAGATATACAGCCATAACCTTCCGAGTTGAGGAAGATGTTGGAGGCTTTTATGTTTCCATGGACAAGTTTTCCTCCTTGTTGAGCATGCACGTGAGCAATGCCTCTTGCTGCACCTATTGCAATCCTTAGCCTGCTATCCCAATCTAATGAAATCCTTTCTTCCCCTCTTCTGCCTGCAAATTGATAATATCCCAATATCATTATATATACTTGTTGACATTCAAATATTTAATACTACCTTCAATTCTAAATATAAGACCCAGTTGATTTTTTTGGAGAGGTTAAAAAAACTAAATAAATTACTTTAAAATATTCATACTCAGTCATTTTTTTTCAAACTAATATGCTTTATTTATAAACTAATATATAATCTAATGATATACAATATACGATATGATTAAATAAATTATTACTTTCCTTAATCTCCATAGAAAATTCAAAATGATCTTATATTAAGTGTGTGTTTGGATTAGCTTTTGAGAATAGCTTTTACGATTTACGAGGTAAGTATGTGAGAAGAGTTTTATCTCGATTTACGCAAACCGTGGTTTGAAACCACGGTTTGGGTGTTTCCAAACGGGCACTAAATACTAGAGAGGGAGTACAATCTGTGTCTTTAATGATGACGTGTTCAATTAAACAGTCTGCAACGTCAGAGAGGCTAACAAAACTGTGGAATTACAGAGGGGTATAGCTTCCTCTGAATTTCTCATTCAATGAATGAGCAGTTGAGCACAGCTAATTCAGGACAGATTCTCCATGCATGTTTAAACAAAACTTGAAAACAGAATATGAATTCATAGAACTAGGAGGAAGAATCAAGGGAGAAAATGGAGTTAAATATAACTAACATTTGTTTTCCAGAGAGGTGAAAAGGTTAAACATACCATGCAACATAGCAGAAACGCTACTTTGTTCATAGTAATCATAGATCATAAGTTTCTCCTCCTTGGAATAGTAATATGCCCTGAGAGCTGCCACATTGTCGTGCCTAATCCTCCCAACAACCTCCATCTGCTGTTCAAACTCACGTTTTCCGATGATGACTTCTTTCAATCTCTTCACCACCACAGTGGTAGCGTCCTCTATATTTGCCTTATATGTTGTGCCATACGTCCCCTTACCAAGCACCTCAGCTGATGCTCTCAACAGATCCTCCAGGTCAAATGCGAAATTGCAATCCTCAAAGAACTCAATCTTGTTTTTTCTGTGATGACTCTCAGATATATCCTTTTTCAGAAACATGTCTTTTTTCTGGGATTTCATTGTTAGCCCATTTTCACCTCCTTTATCGTAGTAGCACAAAAGCAAGAAAGCTGCAGTAACTCCAAATGCAAGCCCACTACAACCTAGAATTGTACCTATTAATGCAGACTTACCAAGTCTTTTTGAGGTTTTCTTTCTTGGTTGAGCATTTGCCAATGAAAGATTGTTCCCTGAAAACGCCCAACTTGGGAATCTCAGAAGGCATTTGGGCACCATCCCACTAAGGTTATTGTTGGCCAGATTCAGCTCTTGCAGGGTAGGAATATTGATGTCAGGAATTTCACCGGAAAGCGAGTTATTTTCCAGGACTAAAGATGTGAGATGAATCAGACTCGAAATCGATGAAGGAATGCTCCCATTAAAAAAATTGTTGGATAAATTAGCAACAGTCAAATTCTTCCAAACTGAGAAATCTGATGGCAATGGGCCAGAAAACTCGTTGAACTGAATGTTCAGATAGGTTAAATTCTTAAGCTCAGAGAAACCAAAAGGAAAAGGACCCGTTAGGCTATTGGATGTTAGATTCACAGTCTGAAGTGCTGAGAGGCGACTTAAGGTGTTCTGTGGTATTGGCCCTCTCAATCCAACTGCAGGTAAATGAAGGCCTATGACTCTGGAATGGTCTCTATCGCAGGTGATTCCTCTCCAGCTTTTGCATACAGAAGATTTCTCATCATTCCAGTTTAGAGCATGAAAGTGGTTTATGCGGTGAAGGAAGTCAAGCAAAGCTTGCTTATCTTCCACCGGCTCGGCTCCAACACGAAAGAACATTGCTCCGATCGTGAAGGCTGTTGAGAACAAGAACAACAATTCCAGTCTGTTTCCCATAGGTATGGATCGATTCTACAGTAGATTAAGCTGGTGAAAAAGCAGATGGTCTGAATATTATGCAAAAGTATTCAATGAAAATGTGGAGTTGAATCAGATATAATTGAACGTGACTCGTGAGGCTTCTTTGAGCCTACAGTGTGTTTTGTTACTTGGCACCTTGGTCTTATTATCTGAGATTGCGACTTAAAATTATATACTCTATGTTTTGGGTCAAAATAAGCAACTCATGTTTGACATTGATATTAACTTTATACTAACTTCCCTTTTTTTTTCCCCCCTGTTCACCTGCTCTGTTTGGTTGCCAAGTGACTGTAACAGAAAAAGATACAAACCAAACTTTGAAACTAGAACTTCGTCTAGCAGCCAATAATCAAGTGACGGAAAGAAAATTATATCGTTTTGTGGAAATAAATGAGAAATTTACCAAATAAAAACATTTAGAAGCGGAAACCTTTGAATTGATCTCTCTTTCCTTCGTTTAAGTAAAATCTAACTACAAGAGAGAGGCATAAAGCAGAGAAGCGCAATGCATTATTTCATTGGGATGAAAAAAGATAACTCACTCATGGATTCCAAACAGACAAACCAGTCAAGGATCCATAGGGAAGCACACAGCATGAATTGAGAAGAACTAGTTACAGGGAGAGCACCATACAGTGTAGGGGCCACTTCAGAAAGATGGATCAGAGAGACAGGGGTCCATCTGGTTTGAAGAGGATTGCAATCATGGAGCATATTGGTCTAGACCGTTTGGTGGTGATAGAAGATGAGTTTGGTATATGCTTGCTGAAATAGCGGCTTAGTCAAATCCATCAAACGTCAAGAGAGAAACCCCATTTGATAGCGTGACTTGATGAGAAGCTAAAGTTTAGAGTCTTTAGGCATTATTATTTTATGCCGCAAGAACAAGAAGGGGCATGTGGATGAGCTTATTAGAGTAACGAGACAAATACTAAGAGGATTCATAAACTTAGAATATATATATATATATATATATATTTTGACCTGGATAAACTTAGAATATTAACACTAAGCCTTACCCACCGGCCTAGTATTAATCCTGTAGGGTCTATTTATCTATAGATGCTGCTATTCCTTTTCGGTTCTAATTTCTTAATTATAGGAACGTGAGTGGGGAATGAGTTGGGAGGGATAAATAAAGCAACCGCAGATTGCGGGATGAGACAGAATGAGGAGTGAGCTTTGTCTGGTTCGTGTATATATGCAATCGACACGTTCAGTCGAAAAATTATTAACCTAGAATAAAATATTTGTTAAAATACGAGTGAGAATTAAAAATATTGAGTAATAGGGTCTATAGAGGTTGCTCTGTTCTTGCTTTTGTCATTGAGTGAAAGGGAAGCATATTTATCCCCACAAAGCGCGAGTCACTCGTGATTGTCAGTTTTTGCTTCCAGCTATAAAATGTGTTCGTAAAACATCAGTTATAGACGCAAATGCATTGACTTTTAATTAGGTCCTAATGGCCACGGAAAGAAATTAGGGTTAAATTAAATCGCCGTTTCAGGCACATCCTCTTGCCGCCGTGGAAAAATCAACGGTGAGAAGGCAGTAACGTCGTACTGTAACTTCGCTTTCAACGAACAAAACGCTAAAGTCAAACTACGAAAACTACACAGTTTCCACTTGTATCCTCGTTTTTCATTTTTGTTGCTCCTATATCACTATCGTTGCCATTATCCTAAATGGTTTAGTTTGTGAGTGTGGTTGAAGTATAAAGAGATGATTTTACTATTATTTATTATCAAATTGAACATAAAAATATTTTGGCAGAGGAAAAAGGTGAATATAGACATCGAAGAAGCTAATGACTTTGTTTTAGTAGTATTATTTGTCTTTTATTAAAACACAAACAATACTACTAAAATATATGCACCAGCTTGAAAAACTATGCATGAAGACACTTGGTAGACCATTGTTTTAAGGGAAGTTTACAGGTTATAAAGAAGATATTGACATTAAAATATTTTTAAAATTAATATATTTGGAGTGATTTTACAATTATATTTTCAAATCAAACAAAAGAAGTATATCTGGGGAGTGGGGACTTCAAATTAAGAATTTCAGCATAAATATTTCAATTCGATTTTAAGATTTAAAAATCTTTTATCACAAAAAGAAGTTTAAAATCGTTTGGCGTGAATATTTATAGATTAAAAATAAAAAAAATAATTTTATTGGTTTAACATGTATGATGTGCAGACAGGAATGGTCTGCCCAAAAGTCAAAGAATAACTTGCATGAATGAAAATTGAAATTATTGGAATACAATGATGAAAGGTGAGGAAAAGTGGCTGGGGAGCTTGTGGAGGTCAAACCATGACGCCAAATATATTCTTACCAAAACTGTAATAATTAACATAAATTATATAGCCTCCCAAGCTGGCCGAAAGCGGGGAGGGGGTTCCTTGACCTATTCGCCTTTGTTTGACTTTACAGCTTATGAATATGCATTGGACTGACTTCAACAATCTTTGGACCCAATTAAGGAGGGATGTATTGGAGGAGACAACTTTGGCAAGGCCCAGATCCTATAGTTTTCCGAACCTACGTGGCTCTTAATAACTGGTTTAAATCCAAAACGGGAGCGCGAGATATCGCCAAAGGTAACCCCCTGTATAGGCACATACGGAGATGCGAACCAACATGGAAAATCGAAAAAACGAGAATATAAAAGAGAAGCTGAGATAAGATAACACTGGAAGATCAAAGCGCACAAACCCTAGCTCGAAAATCTCGCGATAAATAAAGCAAAGTTGCCTCGTCTGCAATCTCCGCTTATCTCTCCGTCGAGAAGACCAGTCTCTCTCTCCTGTAAGCTCCAAATTTATCGCGATCTCTTTCTTTCCTCAATCATTGCTCGTCGTATTTTCTACTGCTATATATATTGCCAGCGCTGAAGCATTCCAATTTCCAGTGTGTTTATTTAGGATGGTTTCCTCTGCTCGCTTCATGGCAATTGATTTTTGTTGCTTCTTCTAGGCCAATATAATGTACTTAAGATCTAGTGTTGATTCGAAAGTTGGAGAGACTGCGCGTGAAAAATGAGGGAGAGGGAGTGCAAGACTTTGCTGTGTGAGTGGGAGAGGGTTATAGTCTATTTTTACTGACGACAAGGCATTCAATTTTGAAGTAACCCAGATCAATAAATTCTCAGACTTTCTTATGAACAATCTAACAAAAACACAGATTATTTAATCCCTTCGAGTCGTAATTGGACTGATGAGTTCTATCCTTGAGATATCAGGGGCTCTTTTCGCCGTGAAAATGATTTTCATCTTTAACTATTGCAAAACTGCAAATGGCCCGGAGAAGTTCTTAAAAACAAACCATTTTTTCCTTGCGTTGTGTGATTTCATCTCCTAAACTTAAAACGTAGATTGGTTTTTTAGACTGCCCAAACTTTAGACACTAATCCATTTGATTATGATGGTTTTGAGAGTACTGTAACTCATATTGCCTATGCCATATCTACCAAGTCACTGATGAAATCAAATAAGAATATATACTTGAATTTATAATGTTGATTTAACTCTTTCTGCGGAACCTGAATGGCTACTAAAGGCTTGAATGACTTTCCCCACTCTTGTTTGTTGTTTTGCTCCTTTTGTTTAGGCTGTCATTACTGCCTTGGAAGAGCTGCTGCCCGCCAAGTAAGTTAAAGCTTATTTTCCTGCACACGCGCATTATTCAATCATTAACTTATATTTTGGGGAGGAGGGAAAAAAAGAATTTTGAAATTGTAAAAATTTAAATAAGATATTTCTTAAAATGTAAGTTATGAATTACCTATTAAGTTTCGTCATTCTTTATTAACTTTTGATAACAAAACTAATTTAAAATTTTGTCATTATTTTAAAGTTCTTTTTCTATTTTTTTCTTTATATTTAATTATTTGAACTTTTTTTATTTATTGTTTTGATATTGACTTAACATATCAATTCCTATATTTAAGTATACCCTTTTCCAAAGAAAAAAAAAAATTTAGGTTGAATTTTTTTTGTCACCTGTTCTATGTTTATTGTGATACAGATAATCAATAGAACAAAAGAAAACTTGACATATAATGTATTGACAGTATTTTGTTAATTGTTAGTGGTTCGAGAAAAAGATGTCTGCTGGGAATATGCTGATAAATTAGATGGAAACAAGGTAAGATGCAAATTTTGCCAAAGGGTTTTAAATGGAGGCATCAGTAGATTGAAGCACCATCTATCTCGACTTCCAAGTAAAGGAGTAAATCCTTGTAGCAAGGTCAGAGATGATGTTACTGACAGAGTAAGGGCAATTATTGCATCAAAGGAAGATGTCAAAGAAAACGCTAGTGTGAAAAAGCAGAAGCTACCAGAAGTCAAGTCTCCAAGTCCTGTTTCTGCAACTAAAGCTCTTCTATCTATAGATGCAGCATCTCCTGTTATGAAGAGCTTCCTTACTGTCAGTCCTATGAATCCTCCCTCTGTAAACCACCAAGAGAATGCGGAGAAAAGTATTGCTCTCTTCTTTTTTGAGAATAAGCTAGACTTCAGTGTTGCACGGTCGTCATCCTATCAACTAATGATTGACGCCATAGGGAAGTGTGGTCCTGGGTTTATTGGTCCATCGGCGGAGATGCTGAAGACAACATGGTTGGAAAGGATAAAGTCAGAAGTTGGCTTACAGTCAAAAGATGTTGAGAAAGAGTGGGTTACCACGGGCTGTACAATTATTGCAGACACATGGACTGACAATAAATCAAGGGCCTTGATTAATTTCTTAGTCTCATCACCATCCAGGACATTTTTCCACAAATCTGTGGATGCATCTGCATATTTTAAGAACACAAAATGCCTTGCTGAACTTTTTGACTCTGTTATTCAAGAGTTCGGCCCAGAGAATGTTGTGCAAATTATCATGGATAGCAGTTTTAACTACACTGGCATTGCCAATCATATTGTTCAGAACTATGGAACTATATTTGTCTCTCCTTGTGCTTCCCAATGTTTAAACCTGATTTTGGAGGAATTCTCGAAGGTAGACTGGGTAAGCAGATGCGTTTTGCAAGCACAGACCATATCAAAGTTTATATACAATAACGCATTGTTGCTTGATCTCATGAAGAAGTTCACTGGGGGCCAGGAACTAATCAGGACCGGCATCACAAAATCAGTATCCACCTTCCTGTCATTACAGTCTTTGCTGAAGCAAAAATCAAGACTGAAGCATATGTTCCACAGCCCTGAATATGTTTCGAACTCATCCTATGCAAATAAACCACAAAGTCTATCTTGTATTGCAATTGCTGAAGAGCTTGATTTCTGGAGGACAGTGGACGAGTGTGTGGCTATCTCTGAGCCTTTTCTGAAAGTCTTGAGAGAAGTTTCTGATGGAAAACCAACTGTAGGTTCCATATACGAACTAATGACGAGGGCAAAGGAGTCGATTAGGACATACTACATAATGGATGAGAACAAGTGCAAGACATTCTTAGATATTGTGGATGAACAGTGGCGGGACCAACTCCATTCTCCTCTACACGCTGCTGCTGCCTTCTTGAACCCTAGCATTCAATATAATCCTGAAATAAAATTTCTTTCCTCTATAAAAGAAGACTTCTACAAGGTTTTGGAGAAACTACTTCCTGTACCTGACATGAGGCGTGATATCACCAACCAAATCTATACCTTTACAAAGGCTCATGGGATGTTTGGCTGTAGCCTAGCAAAGGAGGCAAGAACTACAGTTTCACCATGTAAGTATGAAACTGCGCCCCTATTCACTGTCTCTCAGAGGTCCTATTTTATCAGTTTCACGAATGAATTTCCTAATTGCAACGTGAACTATACATTCCGGTCTGGATTGAGGGTTAGATAATCAACATGGTCATGTATTTTACTGCAGGGCTTTGGTGGGAACAATATGGTGACTCTGCCCCTGGGTTGCAACGAGTGGCCATTAGAATATTAAGTCAAGTGTGTAGCACATTCTCTTTTCAGCGGCACTGGAGTACATTCCAGCAAATTCACTCAGAGAAACGAAACAAGATTGATAGAGAAACGTTGAACGACCTTGTCTATATAAATTACAATCTCAAGTTGGCGAGGCAAATGAAAGCAAAGTCTTCAGAAGCTGATCCGCTTCAATTTGATGATATCGATATGACCTCAGAGTGGGTAGAGGAGAGTGAAAATACAAGTCCTACTCAGTGGCTCGATCGTTTTGGCCCTACCTTGGATGCCAGTGATCTGAATACCAGACAGTTTAGCTCTGCTATTTTTGGCGCAAATGATCCCATTTTCGGATTGTGATTGTGCGGCACTGGAGCTCATTGATTACTCATTCCGATCATGTGTTATTTCACTCCCTTGTAAAAATATGTTATCCCCAGATCAGGCTGAGGCATGTATTCTTTCTTGACAGTTGTAGATCTTGATGTATATTAACATGTTAATGATGTAAATTGTATTATCTGCTAATTAGGGTCAACAAGAACGACAGCTCATGTGGTGGTTTGTTAATATAAGATCTACTTTGATGAAGAAATTGGATTCCAAGCTAGATTAGATGGTACGTAAACATGCTATCATGTGTGCTTTGTAAGCCATATTCATAATTCTACTGTATTGTGCACAAGTTCTTACATTTCTTGAATTCATAATGCAAGAGTTTGACAAGAGAGAAAGTTTAATCTTTAATATAAATTCGATGAATAATCATTGGCCAAAAACAAGGAAAAAAAATTTGCCAATAGAGAAATTCTTGCATAGTCTAGTTTGAAATGGCTTATCAACACTCCAATCCCGCAGTTACAAGGACTGATTGGGTATATGGGGTGTTTTGACTTTTTGTATATATTTGGCTAAACTTTTGAACAATTAGACTTTTAAAGGGAAAATAGCTTTTCCTATAAGCCAAAAATTAAAGCTTATCACGGTGAATAAGCATAAGCTTTCAGCTTTTACTCAAGAGAGCTATGGAAAAGGGTGGCCACATGATAATTGGGAGAATGGAAAAAGGGAAGGATGATGAGAGAGAGAGAGAGAGAGAGAGAGAGAGAGAGAGAGAGAGAGAGAGAGAGAGAGAGAGAGAGAGAGAGAGAGAGAGAGAGAGAAAAATATTAAGATAGTTATTATTATTTATTTTAAATATAAGATAGAGTTAATTTTTTAAAAATATTAAGAAAATTAATTAAATTATTTAAAAATATTTATATTTATCATTTTTTAAATTATTTTACCTAATTTATAAATTAATATATAATCCAATGATATACTAAATATGATATGATTAAATAATTTATTTAATTTCCTTAATCTCTCAAAAAAGTCAAATCTATCCAATATTTAAGATTGGAGGGAGTATGTATTACTAATTTGGATAGATTGAGAAAGCTAAATAAATTATTTAAAAATATTTACATTTATTAATGTTTGATTTATATAAATTGATATATAATTTAATAATGATACACATAAATATTTTAGAGATATCATATAATATATGTTATAATTAAACAGTTTATTTAATATCATCAATCTCCCCAACTTAATTAACTGAGTTTTGAGATTAAAAATTGTATATAATAAAATTCATATCCGTTTAAGTTATTTTCTATCTAAATTTACTTTTCAAAAATATCATCTAAATAAGTTTCATTTTCCAAAAAGTCACTTATACTACCGTAAATTTAAACATAAATCACATTATCCAATCTAACTTTTATTCAATATTAAGTTTAAAAAATAAAATTAAAAAAAAAACATTTTCCGCCTCCATTTTCAAAGCTGGACCTGTGGAAGCCTCCTCCTCCTCCATGAGAGCTAAGATTTTGGCATTTTTTACAAAGTTATGGACTCGGTCCACCGCCCTACAACGGACAAATCCCGATGTACCATCCCGCCGCATTCCCGTCACCGTCCGCCTGGTAATGCCGCCGTTCCTCCCGTCGGCCGTTCGTCGCCACTTCACCATACTGCTTCTCATTCCCCTTGTATTTCTCTTCATCTTCCTGCTTTTATGTATCTAATCTTCTTTTAAAATTCTGCAGTGACGAAAAGAAAATTGTGAGAAAATAAAATCGGTAGTTTGTAATTTCCTGCAAAACGAGATTTGGGACTTAATTGTGCGCTTGGGTAACTTAATTTGTTCAAGAAGATAGTTGATTTTTTTAATGAAAAGACTTTAACTCCTGTTCCACAATGAAATTGATATATTCAATACGTTTTTCTTATTGATTTGCAGTAGGATTGGGCATTAAGGTTGCTGTCAAGCCAAAATCTAAGATCACTTCTCCGGTAGACGTTGATCTGCATGTCTCCCTTATTCATTTATTCCGAGATATATGGCATTCATAATTTATGATTTTTCATTATAATCTTGACTTGTCTCTATGTTTTGATCTCGAAAACTTGTGCGTGAATGCTTGTTAGTCTCCATTTATGCCAGTTTAGGGATCATACTTTCTTCCTTCTGTTCATCAGAATATTTTATCCATCACAGTCAATTTCATGATCTCTTGCTTATAAAAAAAAAAAAAAAATTCATGATCTCTTATCCTCTTATTTATGTATTGGACAGTTTTCTTGAATTTCACTCGTTTTAATGTTACAAAAGCTGACATAATTTTTGGATGTTTAAGCGTGACTTTTCAGTGCTTTCCTGAATTTGTAGCCTCATTTATCACTGCATGCTGGAGATCTTCCATGGAGTAACTTCCAATTTGATTTTACATTAGAAAGAAAAATTTTGGCTGAAGCTAAGAAGGAAAGCCCAAACTGGAGCAGTTTTGTGGTTGAAAATCTTCCAACCAAAGGTGCCGAATCATCATCACCAGTGTTATGTTCCAAATTTTGCTATTGTGTTCTCTGTTCATAATGGATTGTTATTTCAATCCTTTTTTTGGGATGCATTTAAAGGCTATAAGTCTACAACACTATTTTTTTATTATTTTATGATGAACTCCATTTGTTCTGTATATTGATTAATATGTGACTGATTTATATTTAAAAATCATTTGGCAATTATGATATATGAATATAGCTTCCAAGGGTGTGAAGTGAACAGTATTTTCTTGCAGACTCCTGGTTCAAATCCCATTGTAAGCAATTACTGCCTTGTGGCTTAACCAATAAGCTGTCCCCATTGCTGTTTCAAATTATGGTGAGAATCCAAAGGTATGTGCTTGATCCCCGCATCTCTTCATGGATATGTTCAAAGTTCAAATGGCATCGTAGCTTAAATGTATGGCTGAATGTTTCTGAAGAACGGTGTGCAACAAAATCTGGTTCTCTGCACCAACTTTAGTGATTAAATAATGAATCGTTTTGTGTACACAAGATTCACATGGTTCTTCCTTTGCCAAAATTTTGTGAAATTTGTAGTCCTCAAGATGATTAAAAAGTTGTCAGTTCAGTAATGACCTGAAACTTTTGTTTCCTGTTTGATCTGATTATCTTCTTCATCCAGCCTCTTCTCCCTCTCTGTGCTGAGAGGGGGAAGGGGGAATGTTCAATTCTGATTATCTTCCCTGTGTAACTTACCTTTTATCCAACTTCTTGCAAACCTGATCACCATCCTCTAGCACTCTGTCACATTTTCTTCTGCTATAAGTCAGAAGAGGGCTTCATGGATTGCTATCACCTACGAAATCTAATGTTTATCTTGAAAGATAAGTGGTAAACATCAATATTTTCTTGCCTTGATTAAATATTCTTGAATTCTTAATGGTAGACATAAATAACAACTCTTATGGTAGTTCCTTTGAGACTAGAGCTTCTCCTTCTTAACATTAAATTAAATTTATTACTCAAGTGAAATGTTTCAGCATCAAGTATGTATTTTCGACATCAAGTATTTTGAATTTCATTTGGTAATCGCCTAAAAATTCTACACAGTACAGCCTCAACCTTGCATTTGTCCTGTTTGATCTGGTTACCTTCTGACCTTACCTCTCTCTATGTGCTGAGAGGGATTATCTATGGTTAGCATGAAAACAAATAGTCAGTTTTGATGAAAACTTTCTATGCTCTATAGATGTTATGCTTTTTGCCTACATGGGTGAGGAAAAATGTGGGAATATTGTGTATTTATTATATTTTAGGATTAGATATGGATATATTATATCTTATTTATTTTGATTTGATTAGATTAAATTATATTCTAAGGTTTGCCTATATAAAGGCCCAAATGTACTATGTTTTATTCCAGAATTCATAATAATATTTCTCTCTCAAATGGTCCACATGATATCAGAGCTATGGGCTCTAAATTCTCATTAGGTTTTTCTCAATAAAGTATTGTATGGATTTCTTAGTTCTGAGCGTTAGGGCATTGGTGCACGTACTTCTAGGGAGAGTTCTAACTCTCACCGCCTACCCCAGGAGGGTCGGAAATGTCCGATTGGCCAACCTCAGAAGTTTGACAAAGAATGGGGCGTGTGACACTCACGCGCCACCAAAGCGCTCTGCGTCAAAGGATGCCTCATGGCACGTGAGGGTGCATGAAACGACTACTCCGGTTGTGGCTTCCTCCACTGGCGTCGACGCTTGGTTTCCAGCGAGATACCAGTTCTTCCCGACTATGAGAAGCCTTCCTTAGAAGTTTTTTGCTCGTAGCAGTAGGTCAAGCACACTACTCGAAGGTTTTTTCATTGCAGCAATGATGTGGGTATCCTATGTTTGTATCCCTATTGCTCAAAAGTTGTTGTACTAAAATATAATGGTTCCAGAGACTCGTGGAGATTAGAATGTAGTTGTAAAGCTCTTGATCCAAGTACTTGTGTGTCTCAACCTATCCAAGCTAGTCCTACAATAATGGTATCACAATGTGTCAACAACTCTCCTAACTAGTAGTGGTTGTAAGTCAACTTTCAAACTCTGTCTTTATTCCTAGCTAAAAGAGGTAACTTTCTTGCTCTCGAAACATCATGAAACATACCTAGGTGGATTGTTGATTCTGAAGCATCAGATTATATGACTGATTGCTACAAATTGTTCACTAATTACGTCCCATGTGTTGCCAACCTGAAAGTTAAAATTGCAATCTCGTGCTCCTATCGCTGAGAAAGGAAGTATTCGAATTTCAGTATATAACTCTGGAATCTGCTCTATATGTGCCAAAATTAGCATGTAATTTATTATCTCTTAGTCAATTGACAAAGAAATCAAACTGCAGTGATAATTTTCCACCAACTTTATGTATTTTTCAGGATTTATCATCAGGGATGACGATTGGCCATACTAAAAAGTGCGACGAGCTCTACTTTCTTGATGATGCTGACGTGAGTCACCAACATATGACAAGTGTATGCAATTCTATATCAACCTCTAAAAATGAGGATATTATGTTATAGCATAAGAAAATGGATCATCCAAATCTTCATTATCTATCTCGTATATTCCCGTCCCTTTGTCCAAACACTAATATTAATATGAGATGTGAGATATGTGAACTAGCTAAACATCACCGCTCATCATACCCTAGAGCTCTATATGCACCCTTCAAGCCTTCACTACTGTCTATTGTGACTTGTGGGGACCCTCTTGTATTCCAAATCGTACCAAAACTAAAGGGTTCGTTTAGAGCCAGAGCCACTACCACCACCTTCACCTTCTCTCATACAAACCTCATAACAAAATGCACAAACCAGGGGAGATACAGAAAAGAAGAAAAACCAAGTATAAGGAAGGGTTGGCATACTCACGAAAGCAACAATTTAAGGAGAGAGAACACCTTGTGCTTGAAGCACTAAATGAATCAAAATCGGTGGTAGTTCCTGCAGTATCAGAAGAAGTAGAAACACTAGTAGTTGAAGAGGTTGATGTCCAAGTGCCTGAACAGGTTAATGAACAATTTGACCTTGATCTGCCTATTACTCTCAAGAAACAACCTTGATCTTGTACACTGCACCCAATTCAGAGACACATGTCTTATAAGTCTTTTTCTCCTTGTCACCAAGCGTTTATTACTAATCTGGATAAAGTTTGCATTCCTAACAACATCTAAGAGGCACTGGAGATACCATAATGGAAAAATGTAGTTATGGAGGAAATTAGAGCACTTGAAAAGAATCGAATGTGGGACATAGTTAAAAAAGCCTAGAGGCAAGAAACTTGTAAGCTGCAAATGAGTGTTTACTCCTAAATATTTGGTTGATGGTACTTTAGACAAGTTAAAAGCCTACCTAGAGAGTTTACTCAAACATATGGTCTAGATTATCAAGAAACATTTACATCAGTGGCAATGCTAAACACTGTTAGAGTTCTATTGTCCATGGCAGCCAACCTAGAGTGGCTACTTCAACAGCTAGACATCAAGAACGCCTTTCTCAATGGTGAGCTAAAAGAAGTATACATGACCCTACCTACAGGTTTTGAAAAGGGAAAAATTGATCGAGTATGCAAGATGAAAAAATCTCTATATGGTTTGAAGTAGTCTTCCAGGGACCAAGTTCTCGAAAGTCTTAAAGTCATAGGGCTGCAAAATAAGGATTATCATATCATACAATATTTGTCAAAATAAAGGACTAAAAGAAGTATCCTCATTGTGTACGTTGATGACATAATCCTTACAGGAGATCATATTGAGGAAATATCAAGGATAAAATTTGCACTTGGGAGAGAATTTGAAGCAGGGATCTTGGAAACTTGAAGTCCTTTTTTGGGATGGAGGTTGCCAAGCCAAGACTAGGCATCTATGTTTCTCAGAGGAAGTATATACTTGATCTTTTAAAGGAAACAAGCATGCTGGATTGTAGCCTTGAGCAACTCCTAGTGTGGTCCAAAAAAAAAGAGGAAGAAGAAATCTAAGCAGAACAATAAAGAAGAATTAGAAAAAGGTGACTCAGATTATGAGATTGTAGAAGAAGAAGATCAAGAACAAGGCACCAATGAAGCTGTTGACAAAGGAAGATATCAGAGACTTGTTGGGAAGTTGATTTATCTCTCTCCTACAAGACCTAATATAGCCTTTACAGTTAGTATAGCCAGTCAGTACATGAGTGAGCCAAAGAAGAAGCACATGGACGCAACCTACAGAATCCTGAGGTATCTAAAGGGCACCTCTGGAAGAGGGTTATTCTTCCGAAAACTGGACCGGAGAACTATAAAAATATACACTGATGCAGATTGGGGAGGAACTCATCCTGACCGAAGATCGACCTCTGGTTATTGCTCCTTTGTATGGGGAAACCTAGTTACCTGGAAGAGCCAGAAACAAAGGGTTGTGTCTAAGAGCAATACTAAATCTGAGTTAAGGGCATTGACTCAAGAGATTATGGAAGAATTGTGGCTGAAATGGGTCCTAGATGAGATACAAGTCAGCGTGGATTTATCGATGAAACTCTATTTTGATAATAAGGCCGCTATAAGCATGGCCTTAAATCTTATTCAGTATGAACGATCGAAACATGTGGAGATAGATAAACACTTCATTAGGGAGAAAGTAGAAGAAGGGGTCATATATCTTGAGGGGGAATGTGGGAATATTGTGTATTTATTATATTGTAGGATTATATATGAATATATTATATCTTGGGATATTATATCTTAGCTATTTTGATTTGATTATATTACATTAAATTCTAAGGTTTGCCTATATAAAGGCCCATATGTGCTATGTTCTACTAAATATTTCTCCCTCAAATGGTCCACAAAAAGTAATTGTTGCCCTGTTCCTAGGAAGCCTTTCTAATGTTTTGGACAGCTCCTTTTTGGGTATTTTTTGCATCTATTGCTAACGGGATCATGGGAGATAATCTCTGGCACTGCAAGCCTTTTTAGGGACCAAGATGATCTTAAAAGCCTTGTCAGGTGAAATTCTTTTAGATACCATGGATCTTAGTTTCACTTTCAACTTCACCATTCTTGGACTTGAGATGAAATTTCTATATCTTGCATTTCTCCGTTAGCTGGCAGAAGATGTCTGGCAGTCGTGGCATTTAATTTGCTCTGCTAACCTAATGACTGCATTGTTCATTTGAAGGTTCGGGAATTTGTGAATGGCTATACCATTCTGCATGAAACGGGGTTTTCATCTTGCGCGGTTGCTCATGCCTTGGTTATGCATGAAAATAATACGGACAAGAACGTGGAACATTTCCTTGGTGGTTCATCGTGATAATCTTGAAAGATATTTGTTGTAGGTATCGTTTTGTCATAGATAAATTGATTTTGTAAAATGACGATAGTATCAGTAAAATATAGAAATACGAGTACAATGTGCTATTGGCTGTTTTTTTATCAGCTGGGAATCTGAGGTGTTGGGTGTTCTAGAATAAATAGATCAGACCCTCAATTTTATTTTATTTTTTTTTTAAATATGGATAAGCTTAAAGTTATTCTTCCTACCTCTAAAGGAAAAATATATTCTTCCAATTTGATTTTATTATTATTAGTCAAGAAAAGGTGAAAGAAATTACATTCAACTCAAATTTATTACTATTACTATTATTATTTTGTATTTTCCTTTTCCTTTGTATTTTTAGTATTATGCATTAGTAGCGGAGACGCAAGTTTCTTGGGTCTAAACAATTTTTAGGTAGTATTGTGCATAAATAACATCAATGGCAATAATATTTTTTAAAAAAAAAACTAATGAATACGTTTTATGTAAATGAATATCAGTTTGATAGAAAAACAATCGCTCACACGTTTTAAATTAAGCGCGAATAAAATATAAGGAATAAATGGAAAAATATGAAAATTAAAGTAGTTTATTCATGTATGTCCGACTTATACTCTCCTCACTTCGTTGGTTGTACTTGTTACTGTTCTTTCAAGGACCAGTAAAGCTCTTTTGCATCAACAAACATTGTGACCAGTTTCTTTCTGTCATTAAAGTTTCTTTTGGCCAAAAAAATTAAGCACTTCTAGTCGCCGAACATCTCAAATTTGTGAGCATTTACAGGGCATTCATAGCCTACAAAGCGCATATATACAAACACACACGAAACTCCATTCAATGTAAAAATGTCACGCATAAAGCTTAAAAACCCAAAGATGACCCGCAACACAGCACTCCATTTAATACTTTTGTTAATGAAAATTGGGATGTTCTTCGACCATCAACGAATGAAAGAACAACGGAAACCAACTCCCGGAAAGCTGAACTCTATAATTGCACTGTATTGCATACCTTTAGGAGTTGTTTGGTATGAGGGATTTGGAGGGGAGGGAAAATTTTTATGATTTGGATTTAAAAAAATTGAAGTGGGGTTGGAAGCTTTTAGTTAATATTTTTTATTTTATTATTTTATATCTTATTTTTATTAAAATTTTACAACCCTAGTTCTCCAATTTTTTAAAATCTAACTTATAAAAATTTTCCCTTCCCTCCCTTCCCCACCATTTCCCTCCTGCAAACAGACCCTTGGTAATCAATGCCTGCTGAACTTCTAACTCAACAATCCGCTGACTACGCTCAAGTTTGTAAGTTGTAACTTAAAGTCTGACGAATATCAGACACCCGCACAAATTGCTCCTGAAAGACGAATGTGTTGCACAGAGAGAATTCAACAAGTGATTCTCAAATATATTCAGTTACGCTATCAATTTCATGAGCTCAAATTTATAGAGGGACCGAGTAAGAGAACCTGATGACCAAGATGAGCAACAAAACTTCCCCTCATCAACATGCTTCACATCAAGCCCAATAAACCAGGATCCAGCACTAACGTCATCATGGGCGTAGGCACGAAGAATTGATCTGCCAGTTCAAGGGGGGGAAAAATTCAAACTAGTGTTGTAAAAGCAGTAACTGATACGACTCACACAGCAAAGAAGAACGAGTCTGACCTGTTAATTGATATGAATTTAGCCAAAGCACGAGATATGACATACATCTCTCCTGATGCATGACGAAAATATCTGTTGGCCAGAAATTTAATTGTCAATTTGAGCTGGTAAATGGATGGAATTAAGTTATTTGCAAAACTTGGTGTCCATCAATGAATCCAGAGTAGCATATTAATATGAAATTACTGGTGGTTCAACTTACGATTTTTTGTCCCCAAACTTCCACCATTCTGGTTCATACCATTTATGTTTCCTGCATGATTCACAGGTAGTGAGAAGAGAACCATAGTACATCTTATTCATAATTGCACAACAGTTTAAACAGCAAGATTAATAAGGGCCTCACGGTTCAGAGAACACTTCGCCTGACTTCATACACCCTATGTAAACACGAGGTTTATCTAAATGAGTTGCAAGTGTAGCTCCCAATGCATCTGTCGGGGAAGAAACAAGTAAGCTACTTGACATATAGACATCCATAAGGAGTTGAGTTAATAGTGGTAGGACAACTCAGGAATTCCCCTAATAATGCAAAGAAGCAGACAAGAAATATTTTCACTCAGCCACAATGAAAAAAATTAAGTATATACCTGACTGTTCCTTCTGAAAATGTCAAAATGAAGGAGGAGCAGCACAGGGATCATGAGGCAGTTAAGTAAGGAAATTGATCCTTTTTTGTTTATTAATTTTTGTTTTGGGTTGTCTGATTGTTCATCTCTTTGTTAAGAGGTGTACCTAAGACACTTCATTAATATGCATTTTTGAGCCAGAGGCTCTTTCAGCGATAAATTATGCAAGTACAAGTTAATAGAACATGGTAAAATAACAAAGGTAGGAATTGAAACAGGACCTTGCTTGTTGAACGCATGTCTACAAAGATACTAACTCAAAAAATGACATAAAGGCTTCTTTTCTTGGAGATAGTCTAAACTGGGCCACAAGAAAGCCATATTTCTTGCACTGGATAGTTCAAGTTAATGACTAATAATTAAATGTAAGAAATGATGCTATAAATACAGTACAACCTGACCGCTGATAGAGAAAAATAGTTCACTTGAGGCTTTGCCTCGTTAGAGTCAATTCACCTAATATATATAATGATTTGCCATTGGGTTTTCTTATCAGGAGAATGCATTCTAAACATCCACAGTGAAAATAACCTAAATAATCACATATCTTGAGCTAAAACATCAGAAAATTAGCATTAGACTAGTACTTCTTTTTTCAAAGAAAAACTAACCAATATTTACATAAACATCATCGTTGACTTTGGCATAAAACTCAGCTTCCCATTTATCTGCAGCAAGAGCAAAGAACAACTTAGCCTTCTTTGGGAGCTCCTCATTAGTCTCCACATGGTTATCCTGTTCACATGGGCGTTAGAGATCATTAGTGAACTAGCTTATGCTGCTGAACCTTATGTTCTTCTCACAAGAGGCCATGGCGTATAAAACAGACATTATTAGCCCTAAGCAGGCTATGCAATTGCCACTGCCAAAGTATTCTATCACATCTCATATCTACCTGAATAACGTCTAAAGTCAACATAAAGCACTATTTTTAGAAGCAAAAATGTTTGTGAAAACAATCCTATGCTTGACACATGTAAAGATTGGTTTGATTGTCAAATCAGACTGAAATATTGACTTTCACGCCTTAATCCAAAAAGATTGATCCTAAACCTAATGGCTAATAAGAACAGGAGTCAAGAAAAACATAATGCTCAGATCAACAAGTAATTGTGAAAACACAATAATGGCTAAAATAAAAGTTTTTCTGAAGCTGTTTGGTCTACCTTGATTAGCACAACCAGTGAATTAAGTGCTTGCAACAGCATTCTTTGATGAAAACATTATTTATTTATCTGAAAATTGTGCTCTGGAATATCAAATCTCTTATTGCGAAAAGGATACATTCATCAGGACATTAGGAAAGAAATGACATATTTAAAGAGGACCCCGAGTTTCAATGTATTTCTAATATAGTATAAAAATGCAAAGTATATAACTAAAATAAAATCCTTGAAATATATTATACGTACAAGGATCATGAAATCATTAGTCTTCCTATTTTCACGATCAATGTCTCTATCCAGAGCGTCCCCACTAGTAGCACTGTAGAGTTACAAAATTCCATAAGGGTTTCAGCTGAACCAGAAAAACAGAGAAATTAGTTTGGAAGTATTTGCACCTTCTTCCAATAACAAATCGTGCAACGATGCCCTTATTATCCTCCATTTTCTTCAAAACTGCACCTGCAAAGGTAATGCTTTAAAATATAAATCTCTTTGAACTAGGGTTTTAGTGAGGCAGGCTGAAACCTCAACATAAGAAATCTTTAAATAAACAGTCTAAGTTGAACCAAAAGCTACATACTTCACGAACCATCAAAATAACAATGAATAAAACAAAAGATAAAAAGCACACAGCACTATAACTTATAAAACAGAGGGGTAGAGTCTTCACATGAGTCATTATGATGATGATGATATGAGAATACATGATTTTTCTTTCTAGTGACAATAAAAAAGGAGACCCATATATGAAATTACACCATAATATAACCTTAAAGAAAAGATAAGGTGAGGAAAAGGCTTCAAAATTCATGATGACGTACAATATACATTATAGTCCCTTGATTTGAACAGTTAGTGCATATATGCAAAGCGCAATAACAAGGGTATACATATATAATGAACAAATTGTGTTTGGTCTGGAAAGCAATATTTCCAAAGACTGAGAGGTGCCCAGGCACAATCACAAATTGTGCTCTGAATTGTCATAGCAGTACATGATATAATAACATCTTAGTTTCAAAATTCATGCTTTACAATGTTACTTCAGTTTGTTAATAGAATACGTTTAGACTACATTAATAGAGATACTCATGCCAAAGTTGTTCAAAAGAATGTCATCAATTTAAATCACTGAGCAAGAGAGCACAGATATCCATCAGATCGGAGGAGTAATATTCCTACCAGTTCCCATCCATGCCTTACGGATTGCATCTCTATTGTTCTGCCGGCCAAACCTTGTGATTACGCCAATCACTAACAAGGGCCCTCTCCTAGTGTAAGTCCCATTGGTCTCAGTCAAACGCTTTGAAGCAAAGCCTTCTTGTCTAGCTGCAGCAAGTTCCATCTCAAGGGAATCAAGCTTCTTACGTTGTTCCCTAGCAATCATATGATTTCAAATCAAGACGATGAAAAAAAGTAGAAAAAATCAAGAAAATCAACAGAGATCATTACTCAAACTCATTACTCAAACCATATATGGCAATCAAGAATGCATTTTCAAAATTAACTTACCTGCAGGCTATGATTTTCAATGTATCGTCCACGGATATAGCAGATTGCCCCTAGAATGAAAAATGAAAACCCCGTGGTTAAATTAGCCAGAAGCAGAGATTCCTATTCAAACAAAATTTTAAAAACCGTACAGATGAATTACTACAAAATGAGAGTCCTTAATGTGCCCGTTATCAAATAATTCTCAAACTCTATCACGTCTTAAATACAAGCACGTTCCGTAATCTAAATGCATTCATCATATCATGAAATTATGCCCATCACTCGTGGGAACGCATTGGTAACAACATTCGGCTGGTTTATTACTTTACTGTGTAACTGTGATAAGTTCCTCTAGTTGGAATTTGTCTGCGTCGAAATCCAAAGAATCAAAATTATTATAATCTAACAATCTGTAACGAATTATCTTCTTTTTTTTTTCTTTTTTTTTTTGCCATTTGTAACAAGTTATCGAAGATAAGTAGGGAACCGCATTAACACCTATATCTCCCATTAAAAAGTACGCGCAAGGGCGCGCTGAGAGAGAGAGTCGTATTATCACTTATCAGTAACTCCATTAGTGATGAAGCACATAATGAGCTAGAAACAAAATGTATACACCATCAACCATATAGATAAGGATAGAAGAATAGTCACCTGCCCAGTTATCCTGTCAAGTTCTCTAATCAGATACACCCTGTTCTCTGCGTCCTGCCATAACCTGTTTCCATCAGTGCGGGAGGGGAAAACAAGGCAAGATGGAAGTACGAAAGGAAGAAAATTAGAATTCCCTCAAAACGATAGCCGAATAACTGCGGAAGAAGAAGAGAAGAAAAATGAACCTTCCAGCTACGTAGACAGAAGTAAAAATAGCGAACATGGAGATCAGAAGGGTTGGTATCCGAGACCGATAGGCCATGGTGGAAAGCCTAGAGCTCGATCCCTTGCTCTGCATTTTAAGTCCGAGATGCCTCCGAACTGTGAAAGAGATCCAAATCTTACAGAATTGATTCAATTCTGGGGAAAGAGGGAGGGCGGGGGGGAGAGGGAAGACTTACCGGAGGTGGAGGATGCCACCAAGCGGGACCAGCTGTTGATGTTTGGCTCTCAGTGCCGGTGCCGATGCACAAATATCATCAGATCAGTATATTTGTTAAAAAATATTTTGTTATTTTTTTTGGATAAATATCATTGGTGAGTGGTAACAGCTATGATTCTCGGATGTTTTGTTAAGAAATAAAGTAAATAGGCTTCTTCGAATAGGGACCGAATAAGTCAGGAAGGTATAGAAAATAAATTAAATTCTTTCTCTAATTGTTCAATGTTCCCTGCTGCGGATGGATGAAAACATTAAGCAACCAAAACTCTCAGAATATGATCTAACCTCATCCTTTTTCTCACATTTCATTTGTTTATTAGATAATCTACCTATATACGCGCGCGAGTGACATTAGATAAAAGAGTGAATTATTTAAAACCCAAAAACGAAAAATAATAAAGTGTCGATCGTTAAAATATACATCTCAGATAGTATTAGCAATTCGGGTCAGTTCGAGCCCAACAGCCTAGCCCGATCAGATTATCGGGCTGAATCAGCCCAACCTCTAGTAGGCTGCACCCGATTAATCCCACCAGCCCGATTACACAGTAACCATTTATATGTAAAAAACATATAACTCGTTCCTTCGATGAATCGTTAAACGACAATAATCGAATTTAAATATAAAACTCATTTATTCCACTATGAGCTAATTTTTTTCTTTCAAAAACACATTCTGAGATTCAGTTTTATCAAACACAGCCTCACAGAAAACATAAATGTCGTTCCCAACCTCCATATTCAAATAAAACAATCGTTTTGTACTCTTAAGAGAAAAAGGGCGATCATAAAATTGAAAATGGCAAAAAAAAAAACCTCTCCTGCCGTAGATTAGTTACACCCATATAATATATGAACTCAATATATAACAATAAACTTTGGAAAAAATACACACTGAATCAAAACATGACAAAAACCTAGAAGAAACAAATCTATCAGAGAAAAACGTAATAGCTTAAACCCAAAAGGATCCCAGAAATGATTCATCATCCTAGTTCCTAGATTATCATGACATAATTCAGAAAATTAACAAAGATGGACGAACGGCAGTAAATGAATCGAAATGGGAAAAAAATATGGCAGCGAGAAAGCTTTTCGTTTACCTAGAATTTTGAAAATAGGATGATGAAGGAATCTAGTCTGGAGAAGCAGAGCAAGCTGGTATGGAAATAGGATGATGAAGCTTCACTGCCTCGGACGCCGGACGGAGAAGGCCAAATCGGAGAGGGCAAAGGGAAATCGTCGTCGGGCACTCAGGCTTCAGTTCTTCACCAGAACGCCAGTCGACGAACGGTAGTACCACCACGCTCCACACAAATCGGAGAGGAAGAGGTTAGAGTGCCGTTTCAGATGGGGGGACGGCCTGACCCAAGAGTCGCCACTCGCCACTCACGAGCCGCTGAGGTTGAGCGACTGAGCAAAGGAGACGACGCACGGTGGACGGCTGGACATGGCGTCGCGCGGCGTGGGTGAAGTACCGCTAGTCGAGAGTCAAGATCACTAGCTGCTGAGCAGAGGCCAGAGGAGACGACGCACTGTGGTTGGCTGGACGCGGTGTCGCTAGCATGGGTGAAGTGATGCACTGATGCGTGAGAGTATGAGAGAAGAGTCGAAGATGGGAATGGCCGAATGGGACTGACTGACTGAGGGGCCGAGACTCAGGCGAGAGATTGAGAGATTTTTAATTGTTTTAATAATTATAATTATGTAAATAGGGGGGTTAAACATGTCTAGCTCATTTAGTAACTGGTAGGGGTGGGCGTGGGCAGGGTGAGGCCCTTGCCCGATGCCCAGCCTGATCAATGAATGAGTTATATTTTACAGTCTGATATTCAGTTCAGTCCGGTAAAAGTCTTAACTATTTTGGGTTGGGCAAGGGGTGGATTGGGTAGGGCGGGAACATTTAATTTCACAAAAGAAGAAAAATCACAAGCTAGGGCAAAACCTGCAACCTGAAAGTGTCGAGCTGGTTCACGATTGAGGAGATGAGAACTGATCTTCGTAGTTAGGGCAAAAGGCAAGTCATAAATATGAGAGACAAAGTGAGTGAGAAATGAGAAACATAAGTACAAAACTGAGAAACAGAAATGCCGAAATGGGTTAATCATTAATGCCTTGCCTTTTTTACCCAAAAAAAATTAATGTCTTGCCTAGTTGCCTTATATCGTAGCGTGCATTGAGTAAATGTTGTGCTATGGCTAATAAAATATATATGACACATTGTTAAAAAAAAACACTATGACACATATATGAATATATAATTATATGTTGGTGATATATATATATATATATCGGGCAGGGCCAAATGGGCAAGGCGGCATACCCTGCCCGATGCCCGGCCCTGTCCAAAAAAATGCCCAGCCCGATTGTGTCTAGTTCTTTTTGGGTTGGGCAGGGCCATTTTTTTCTGGGCTCGGGTGGGCGCACTGGGCACCTGGGCCTCACGCCTACCCCTAGTAACGGGCTACTTTTTTTGTCAACCTGAACCTATTTATTTTAACGGGCTTGCGAGCTCAACCCACCAGCCCGACTCGAATTGCCAGTGCTAATCCTGGACCACTGGAGTAGGTGGAAAAATGGTTTCTCCATTTCTTTTATCATATACTTCCCTCCTTTTTTTATTCTAACTATTAGATTAACTCTGAATGGTTGAGATTCAACATCATATATATATATATATCAAATTTTAATAACTTAAATTTATTTATATTTTTTTTGTTATTTAATATTTTTATATCATATCGAATCTCAACTATCTAACCATAAGAGAGAGAAAATAAAGCGAAGTGAATGATAAGAGAAACTGTAAGGCCATTCCTCCACAACAGGCAAATGTCATTTTCCTTTTCCTTCCATAAGCATGTACAATTAATTGGATTTCAGTTCGTTGGCATAATATGTTGGAGTTTTTTTTGGGTGCATGAGTTGGAGTTGAATTAGGCCTCCAAAAACACCAATACTTGATTAAAACAACAAGCCCATTTTATTTAAAACCTGCACAGGCCCATCTTTGTTAAATCCAACCACACCTCAGCTAAAAATTGCCCCCAAAAACCAAAAAATGTTTACCCCCAAAAAAGGGGTCTCTCCATTAACTTTCCTTTTCACTTTCCTTCTACTACTTAGTGTCTCAACTATTGATCATATTTTAATGGATGTAATTAAATACCATGTATTAAATAATATTATAATATTGAATATTGAATCATGTTTTAATGGGTGTAATTAAATGTTGTATTAAATAATATTATAATATTAAATAAAGTAAGAAGTTATAATCCCTGCATCTTGCCAACTTTCTTGATAGAATAAATACACACTTGGCTTCTCTCCACCGTTCTCGTTCATTTTTTCTCCACTGTCCATCTCGACTGTTAAACTAAAAATTGTAAGGTCCAAATTTTATGTACTATTGAATTATCTTTTAAATATTTTTTATTGCAGTTTTAAACTTATCTGAAACGATTTTGAACATTATTAAACTCTAATCTAATAGCAGAATACTCGTTCCTAGCATAAAATTAAAAAGCTTATTTTGTTTATATATCTAAGACTCAAAACCTCCTTTTTTGGTTAATTTTTTGATATTAATACTTTATTTAACAATAACAACATTGGTAATAATCTTATAATCAAGACCAATCCAATTGATCTTGTGATATAAGGCCCCACTAAATATTTCTAAATCTTGAATTTGAGTTTTAAAGAAGATATCAATATTGGAAACGACAGCCACAAAGTCTGAATCAGATATTTCAGATTAAAATATAAAAAAATTGTTATATTTTAATTTGCTCCGTGCAATTAATTGCTGCTCTAGTCAAAGTTAATTTGTTTATGATAGTTAAAGTTAAAATTTACAGATTAAATCATCAAGGAGAAAATAGTGCAGATACGGCCTTGATTATATTGCCAGTTTAACCTTCTACTCACTTTTATATATACACTGGATCGATGTGAGCATATAGTTGAAGACCTAAATTGATGCAAGCTTATATAAAGCATCATGTGATTGATTAAGTGCTTGTTTGTTATCACTTATTTGAACTGGGCTTATTATATAAGCCCGATTCACGTAAATCGAGATAAATCCCCTCCACATATTTATCTCGTAGACTGTAAAAGCACCTCGTAGACCATAAAAACTACATCGTAGACCGTAAAAGTTACTTCGTATTCCGTGAATTACAATTCATAAGCACTTATAAAATTTTCAACCGCTATTCCAAACAAGCTCTAAATTAGATCAATACGATCTCCGAGTGATCTCCGAGTACCCGTGAGATTACAAAATTACGCAACAACATCCACCTTGGGGGACAACCAAAATCCAAAGCTTCTGCTTTCCATAATTTCGTGTTTGAAGCCCTAATCATTATTATAATGGAAATTGATGACCTGTAATGGCCAGTTTTTTTCTTACCAAAGCATGCCTTTATATCCATACATAGCCAACTGCTCCCATATGCGACTATGGGACAATTATAAACAAATGTCATTAAGTTTGATTCTTATAATTAACTTTTGACTTTGTGCCTCCAATCGAATACGACTGCATCTATATATATTCTCACAATTCCAAAAAAAAACTCTTGTTGACAATATTTTGCTCTGTGTCTCTGCACCATTTTTCCTCCCGGGACAAAGAGGGCAGCTAGAACTAGATGACACTTTCATATATTTCAAGCTTTTAATAATGACTTTATTGATTTTATAACTCTTTAAAACTATAATTAATTAATTAACCACGTGCATATATATATATATATATATATATATATATATATATATATAGTAGTACTACGTACTGATCTTTATCATGAATACATGGTTGATCAAGTGCCATTAATGTACCAAGGCTTTCGACTGAAGTTTGTGAACATATCTGTCCCCCGCTCCATATAGGTGTGGATAAGTAATTAAATATTATGATTCCTTTTTAATCATCAACAGTTTTTTCAGCCTTATTACTTAAGTTGTGAATAAATATGCCAGAACTATCCAAAAAGAAAAGGATATTGCCGGTTTAGAAATGCGTTTTATAAATTGTGTGAAGAAAACGTTGAGGTCTTCGTACAAAGTTTGAGAGTATATATATTTCCTATCATAATAAATTAAAAAATAAAATACATATATTTTTTTAATTTGATCAAGAGTTTCTCTCCCGAGACTTAAAAAGCAAAAGGTTTTCACATTTCTCAATAAATATGTTTTCTAAGACTTAAACTTATGTTTTTTTTCTTATAGATGAGGCCCTTATTACACTAAAATAATTTATTAAGTACATATAATTTATTAAGGAGGTCACTTTATTTTTTTCACTGCCAACTAATTTATATCTCAGCATTGTTTGGCCAATATATTAAGGAGTAATTTTTAATAGGTATCTTAAAAAATATTACAATAAAATTTAAATAATACCTTTAGCCTAATTATTTAATAAATGTTGGATCCCCTTCACTGACTGAAACATCAATGACAAGAGTATTCATGCAAATTAGTTAACTAACAGTAAAAAATATTACCACGCAATTAGAAAAGCCATATTGCCGACCCGATCTCTTATCTCCCCTACTATATATTTCTTTTTCCGACCATATTAGTTGGAGACTGAGAGCTTCGCATGGCACCATACATTTTCTAATTAATAATAAATGATGAATTAATAATACGCCTCCTTGTGGTTTTGAAGCGTTGACACAGTTAATTATGCTCCCAATTAGGCCGCCCGCAGAAATATAATAAGAGTGTGGTGGGTGGTTCCATATATCTAAGGTTGCTTTGTAAATTGAATATTCATTGAGCCCTTTTCTTTTCTATACACAACCTTCATCAACATGACGTCACATATACTTCATAGTGATGTGGTGCATGTAAAAATATATATATAGCCTTGATTTGATGCATAGAATAGAACTAAGGCGACGGGGAATACTGGAGGGCCAACGCATCGGAAGAGTCAACTGTGAAATGGATACAATGATGTATATATGCAGCGTTAAATAGATGGCCCGCGAATTAAATGAAAACTAGATTAATAAATTTGAAAGAATAAATACAATGAGAGAAATATTCAACTAGCTACCCACCAAAAGAATAACAATTTTCTTTATTTTAATTAGTCCTTGTGTCGTCCCTTCCCCCCCTTCTGAAACTACACAACAATGAGGTAATTAAATTATGAAGCATGCAAGACTGTCAAAACTGAACGATAAAACCTAGGGAAGCTTATGAATCAAAGAAATTGCTGAATAAGTCGATGGAAGGAGTACGTGGTGAAACAAAGAAAGAAGGGCTGGGCACGAAACCACCCTCCATAAAACTCCGGTGAAGGGCCGGGCTCAAATCTTGAAGGAAGCTGCCCACGGCTGGATCCACCGTCGTTGAAGGCGGCGAGAAGAAGCTAGCGGGAATCGGAGACAGTGCAGCCGGTCCCGGAGATAAAATCCCGGGAAACGTACTGTTGGGCCGATCAATTGCATAGCCCACCTCCATGGTCCCTTCCCCGTAACCACCAGCTTCCCCACACTGATGTTGCCCCACTACTTTTTTCGGCTGGGGAGACCTAGCTTTCTCTATGGCGGCGAATCGCGCTGCCGGTGAAACCATATCGCCATGATTACCGATAAAGGGATCGTTTGACCCCGTGTTGGAGGAAGAAGCCGAAGAAGAAGAATAAGAGCCAGTTAGGCGTTGAACGAGGCTCATGAAGTCGCCCGGCGTGGTGTGGATAACCTTGGGAGAGACAGTGTAGATGATGACAGGCTGGCGCGGCGGAAGCAGTGGCTGCGGCGCCAGCGGCGGTTTCTTGATCTTGTGGGAATCTTTGTGTATCCTTAGAGGCGCGGGACGAGGGCCTTGCAGTTCTCTTCTTGGTGATTTCCCTGTCTGAATGTCCGGGAACTCCATTAATTCCGCTTGCTAGCCCCAGCTATGAATATGATTGAATTAGCAGTTGTAATGAGAGTATAAAATAGAAGATGTAAGAGGAAAGAGAAGGAGGAGGATCGGTGGAGAAGCCGAAGATGATGAAATTCGGTGTGATTATTTTAATTCGAACTGATATATATAAGAGCTTACATAAAACCTTGGAAGCTAGGGAGCCTGGTCAACAATGAAGGGAGGTTAATTAAATACCTAATAAAAATTGGCCTGTTCTAAAGCTAATATTTTAAAAGGATTATATACCGGGGCCGGTTTCGTGATGTTATGGTATGCTGGTCTGAATGCGTCTATTCCCTTTTTCTTTTTTCTTTTTTTGTTTCCTTTATGTATTATCCAGGTGGGCGTGGGGCGTTGGAAAGGGTCCAACAGTGCCATGTCAGACAGTTGAATGGAGAAGTAAGCACGTTTTATGAGAAGTTGGAATATAGATAGATATATTATATTGGATGGATAAGTTTATGTTAACAAGTTGACAGTGGACACATATTTGTGGCTAGCTAGGATCTCTGAACGACACCCAAAAGATGCGGCACAATAAAGACAAAGCAGTGATTTTAATTAACAGTGTAACTATATGTCCTAAAACTGCAGTTTGCTTTGCATGTACACAGTCCATATGAGGATGCACGCCTATATTTTTAAGATTGTAGGGTAGGCTTTGCCTTTATATATATGCACTAGTATATTTATTCATGGTTAAATGAAAGAGAATAATTAATGGTAGGGCTTGTTTGGAGAAACTTATTTGAGTTTATTAAAAGTTTTTATGGGCTTATACACATAAATCGAGACAATCTTCACCATATAATTTACTTCGTATTCCGTGAATCACGATTGAAAAGGGCTTATAAAACTTTCAATCACTGTTCCAAACATACCTGTAATTTTGTCAGAAGGAGATAGCAAGTGGCACTCACGCGCACATGGCATATGCATGGATTTATTAGATAGGGTGTCTTTGTCTACAGTTAATAATATATATCTCATCGTCACTTACAACTTCTAACTGCTAAGAACTATATTATGCATACCCCTGTTTGTCCAGTCGCAATTGACGGCGCATATATTATTATAGAAGTTTGGAGGAGCCATCAATTAATAAGTGTTTTTTTTTAAGTGGAGACAAAACTCATTAAACATTCTTACTTTGTATATCACAAATCAGAGTTAAAAATCATTTTTAAAGGTTCCTATAGAAATTATCTCTATCCTTACAAATGCAATGGTAGCAAATTAACGTATGTTTTCAGTAAACCGAAACAAAATTAAAAGTGTATATTTTCAGCTACAAATCAGACTTCTAGCGTGTTAATGAGGTAACAGATGTTATATTTTCAGCTTGTATATCGCATACATAAAATGATATCCTGTCTCCTTAATCTCCCCAGTGGACTACGCATCTTCATCGTTTAATCGTGTCAAATCTCTTTACTTTAGTACTATAAACCCTCCACAACGAACTATAAGTTCCAATTCACAAACTTTAATTTAAAACTGATTTCTCAGCAAAAACATATATTGTATCCATTCATAATAATATGAACTGCAATATTGGTTAGTAATGGTCAAGACATGATATATAGCGCCGTCACGTCAACATGAGAACGTGCCAAATTTTGGTTATTTCAAGCTCTCTGACTCCCTTCTTTGCTCGTCTTGGGTAACCACCTCTCCTTGAAAGTGTCAAATATTAACTGATCTAATTAACTAATGCGTTCAGATACATTCATACTGATTCATTCTAATAAGATTCTTAAGTTGACTTTGTTTTTGTGTTAAGTATTTAACTGTACGTAATTAAAGATGCTATCAGACAAGATTCCACACCGTAACCCCAAAACAAATTGTATGACTAGCTCGTCGGATCTGGTTTAAATTTATGTTATTACAGTATAATGATATGAGCGTCTAAGTCAACTGTATTTAGGAACTTCTCGATCGATATAATGTCTGTTTGGGTTGGCGAAAGAAATTACTTTTTTTACATAATTTATAGAGTATGAGATAAATATGTAAAATGAGTTTTATCTCGACTTACGTGAATATACTCCTCTAACGCTAACCCAAAGAGATTCAGACATTTGCTATAAGGTATATGTATACTTTTAAAAAGAATTTTCCCCCGCATGTATAAAAATGTTTTTTTTTTTTTGGGTTCTTTCGAAAGGAACAAATAACAACGATAATATTATATTGTTGATAAAATATGCATGGGATATGAAAAATGAACAAAATATAACTAAAATTGAACTTCATTTTGTATTATATATATTGTTGATAAACCGTATCTGGGACTTGAGAAATTGATGACACATCAGATTCGAGTTGTTGTGTATCTTAATTAATCTCAATCAAACCTTGTACCCTAAGGTTACAAGAGATAATAAAGTTTCCCTTGTATGACCCAAAACTAGAAGAAACAAAGAAAATAAAATATATAGAATATAGGGGAATATCTCCATTAATTATTATTAGATCAAATCTTAATGATTTTGATTTATTTTATTTATTATAGTTGATTTTTATTATATTTAATATTATAATAATATTTTGATATAATATTAAATCTCAATATTAAAATTTGATTTAATGATTGATAAATTAGTGAGAGAGTGATATCAATGAAAGTATTTATCTCTCATAATAAAGAGGGTCCGGAATATAATAGAATGGAGATGAGTTTGTGGCCGCGCTGTTTAGAGGTTGTTTGGAATAGTTTATGAAAATTTTATAAGTGCTTATGAATTGTAATTTACGGTCTACGAAGTAACTTTTACGGTCTAAGAGGTAGCTTTTACGGTCTACGAAGTGCTTTCACGGTTTACGAGATAAATATGTGGAGGAGATTTATCTCGATTTACGTGAATCGGGCTTATATAATAAGCCCGATTCAAAAAAACTATCACAAACAGCCCTTTTAATGACAGTGATGTGTGAATTATTTTTTTCTGAACTTCATTGGGGTGAAAGAAGAGCTGTGTGTAAGGTGCAAATTAAAAGCGAGCAGAGAAAAGTAAGGTGGAATGGGTCAGTGGACCAAGAGAGCCTTGACTCGGCGAAGCTAATGCAACCAAAGTCACTTTCGCATCCATTCCTTTTCTTTTATACTTTCAACCAAAGACATTTTCCACTGGCAATTCACTGCTTCGTCTTCCAATAATAAACACTTTTTCTAGTGTTTTCAAGGTTGAGCACTGCTCTGCAATATTTATAACTTTGGACTGTGTCAGCATTACTTATAAATTCATAGATTATATTCTATTTAATTCATTCATATTTTTTGTGCCGATATCTCACGTACGATTTAAGTTCCTTCAATGCCATTTCCACTAGACTCAAATTTTCTATGGACCGGGTCAAAGGCTATGTCGCAGCAGGTAGAGTCTGAGGCCCTTCCGATCCATTTCCCAACCAAGGACCTCCCCCGCTATAACTCCAAAGGTAATCTTTTTTGAAATGTTGTTGCCAAATTATTTAAAATAATATCGATACGTAGTAGTTAAGAGAATATATACCAATTATGACGGGGATAATTTTCGGGAAAAGGACCCAGTCTCTGGGGATCTGGATAGTCCTGGAGGGCAATGAAAATCATGTATATAAAATCTGAGACATCCTGATCATCCCATTCGATCAGGTCCGCTCATTCAACAAAGATAAGATAGATTTTTAATTTTCATAACACTAATACAGATAGAATATATGATAACCTTTTACGAAGAAGGAGTTGAAGATAATGGATGTGTTTGGAATAGTGATGGAAAAGTGGCTTATTTACAATTAGACGGAAAAGTCAGATGGGGTAAAAATTAAATTATGTTAAGTGATTTATATTTGGATTGACGATTAGATAAATGTTTTTATATAAGTGAAAAAATGTTTGGTTTGACTTTTGTATAAGTGACTTTTATGATATTTAAGAGAAATAATTTTACAAATTATGAAAAAAGAAAAAATTAAGTTTAAAAATTTAACAATGATAAAATACATAATAAAATTATAATAAAAATATAAATAAATTACAGATGATGATACAAACTCAACAATTTTTTTACAATAAAATATAACAAAACTAAATAAAATATAATAAAACATACAATAGCCCATGCATCCTGTCTGGTTTTTATCATCAAAATCTCCACACCGTGCTTTTTCAATCCAGAACGGTGGAAGTTGGTTGTTCAACTCTCCTCTGATTTAAGTAGTCGTTGGAAATGGGGGTTGGAGGTGACAACGGTGTGGAAACAGAAGGTGTTAACTACTGGTGGTGAACTGAGAAGAGGGTGGCTGATGGTGTGGTTCTGGAATCTCTTGCTCAGGTATGATCCCTGCTCTCTTTCTCTGTCGCTGGTTCAAGTTGTCGCCGGAAATGGGGGCCGGAGATGGTGACGGCGACAATGGAAAAAAAACCAGAGGAAATCTGCTGCACGTGAAGGAGCTGACGGTGGTTGAAGGTGATGATGATGTGGTGGTGGTGTTGTGTTCAGAGGAGGCAGCTGACGGTAGTATGAGAGGGGCCGATGGTGGTGATTCTTCCAATGACAGATCGCATAACAGAAGGAGGAGGAGGATGATGATGCTGTGATGATGCTGATTATCGCTTGATGGTGTGAAGCTCAATTCTGCAACTCTCTTTTCTGCATGAACCTTTCGATAACAGTGAGGATAAAAAGGTGTAGCGGAGAAGAGGAGTAGAGGTCACCGGAATCTTCAACGGTCGCCGGAAGTTGCAGAAAGGCCAGATGAAGGTGATGGTGATGCTATTAAGATCATGCACAAGATTTCACCCATTCAAGCCATAACTTCTTCGTGCGATTTAATAAATGGTCAAATAAATGCAAGCTAACAATAAAATATTCGGCTGATGATTAGAAGCAGTTGCTCATAAGCTCCAATTTGGGACTTAAATGCAATCGTGCGATTGTAGGATAAGCTCAAAAATATAAACACTCGGACAAACACCTATATTTTTGCATGAAAGACCCAATCGCGTGATTGGGCATATTAAACGTCAATAAAAACACCCACAATAAAGTATATGGGAAGTATAGACATTTGGTAGCAATAATTAATAGAGTAGTCCGGGGAAGGGGGGAGAAGAAGGGTGTGTTTGGTTTAATGAAGGTTAGATTAATTTAAGTTAGGTTATGGGAGGTTATAAGTTTTGTTTGGTTCAAGAAGGGGGATAGGAGGTTTGATTTCTTGTTTGGTTCAGAATGGTAGGTGAGGTGAGTTAATTATAAATTGACAAATATATCATTTTTTCTTTATTTATATATTTTTCTTCTTCTTTTATTTTTTAATTTGTAAATCTTAAAAAACCTATTAACTCAAGTATATATGATAAAAAAAATTGTATACATTTTAAGGGATATTTTATTAATTTTTACATATTATCTCATTAATTTTAAACAAGAGGGGTAAACTTGGAATATTAAAAAATAAGTATGGGCATTTTGGTCAAAGTGAGACAAATTTTTCTCTCCCTTCCAAAAACCTCCAATTTTGGAGGGAGGAGAGGAGAGGAGAGGGGAGCAAAAGAAGACAAAATTTCTAACCTCCCCTCCCCTCCCTCCAACCAAACACATTTTTCCCACTCCTAACCTTCCCCACACCTAACCTTCCCTCCCAAAACCTCAAACCAAACAAAGACGAAAGGAAGGATGATAAGATGATATGATCATTGATCATGAATAAAGGAGCACGTGGTCATGTGCCTCCATTCCCGCATACCCACGTGCCTCTCCTCAAACTCGGTTCATATTTTTCACTTTATTTGAAATGTATTAAAAAAGGTTTATTATAGTTAATTCAGCTCAGTCTTACGGGTGACCCAGCTGATGAATTGCACGCACATGCATGAAGGCTTTTGTTTTGAGTTGAAATGCTGTTACCAACTTGCAGATTATTGTTCCGATTTTGTAACTAAAGTAAATTAGCATACAAGAATTTGATAGTAATGCTATACATGCCTGGCCAAAAAAACGAAAGATGGCAATGAATGGTAAACATGAGTATGAGAGCAGCTGAGCGAGGAAACAAGGCTTCCAATGATAATGCCTCGTGGCTCGTGCCCCCTCCAAGCTAGCTGTACCTTCAAACTTCTCCGCACATATACGTGCAATGATTAATCACATTAAAATACACTGTTCTATTAGCTAGAGAAGCCAGCAGTCAGCCAGAGTTAATTATACAGTATATATTTGACTTCTTATACATAAATGGATTATTATTTTTTTCTAAAAAGAGGAACCATGCATATAAGGATGCAATTAACAAAAATTATATTGCCAATCTATTAGTAGCATTGTAGTAGGGAGACTATATATATATATATATATGCGATTCACATGCATGCATGTTTATCGAATATAAATAATGTCCACCCCTCGTGCACATGAGTGATTAGGGAATAGTGGTAAAAAATAAAAAACGACAGAGGGAGGGGATTTTGGACTTGATGAGAAACAGAATGAGGCATTACATGAAGAAGACAGTGGGACAGCACAGTCCGGCTATGAGACAGGACGCCCCCAGAACATGAACACCAACCTTCCTTCCCTTCAACGCCTTATTCCTCTCCACTCTCATATATATATATATATATATGATCCCCTTCTACACATGCACCTTCAACACATATATATGCTTTAATTTCAACTGATCCATCTTCTCCTTCACCCCACAAGCATCGGCAGTAAGTGATGGAGTCGTCAGGGTGGCTCAGACGCAAGATTATCGAGGGAGCACCCTCTTGCCCTCGCTGTGCCTCCTCCAACACCAAGTTCTGTTACTTCAACAACTACAGCTTCTCCCAACCCAGGTACTTCTGCAAATCCTGTCGCCGCTACTGGACCAAAGGCGGCTCCCTCAGCAATGTCCCAGTCGGCGGCGCTTCTCGTAAGTCTCGCCCTCCCAAACCCTCCCGCCTTTCCCCTCTAACCTCACGCCTCTTCATCGGTGTCATTTCCTGTTCTCACGACACACCTAATTCCGACGACCCCCAATCCGGCGGCTCCCATATTGACATGGCCCTTCTGTTCTCCAAGTTTTTTAACCCCATGAATGGATCCTCCAAGTCTGGCACACCGGAAAGCGTGGAAGCCCAGAACGACGAGACTCGAGGGACGTCTGATGCAGTCACAGGCTGCGATCATGTAGATCTGACAGGGGGGATTTCTCAACAAGAGGCAGCTCAGAGTTTTTCGGGACATGAGTTGGAGGGCTTGTTCGGTGGGGATGAAGCAAATCAAGATGTGTTATGGCCTGATGTTACGACGTCGTCTGCGTTCGCCTGGCAGCCTCCAAGCCCTATGATGGCATTTCCACAGGAGTTGGTGTACTCGATTCCCTTCCACGACGACGATCAACTCCCAATCACTTCTACAGTGCTTCCTTCTATTTAACAAGCCATGGGGCCCGCAGAGGTTGCGGTGCCAGGTTAACTTCATGTCCTATGTTTCTCGACGTCAGGACAATGATTAGATTTTAACCACCACTTACTATTAACGTTTTTTTTTAAACAAAACAATTGAGAGTTACATATATTCTTCTTGTATTTATTCGAAAATAAGAGAGATACATTCTACAGCTACTGCCCCATGATGTTATAAATATTAGTAATTAATATATACGGCGGAGTTTGAAGTAATTTAAGTATCGAGTGTTTTGGTGCAACTGTAGCAGTAAAGAGCGCTAGAGGCATTCTCACATCACATGGTATAGGTAACAATTCAGATCACTTGGACCATGCAAATGCGAATATTCATAAATATACGCTCCTGTGATATATAAAAAATATGAACTACATTATTTGTTTCTTGTATTTCATGCAACATATGCGCACAAGAACGAAGGTACGTAGAATGTGGATGGGATAGCAGTTTTTTTTTTTTTTTTTTTGGGTTAGAGAAAACAGTTTTGCTATATGATGCGAATTGAAGATGAGATAAAGTGATAAAGATATGATGGCCGGAATCACTCCATCCCCCTCTTAAACTTATCAGGGGCTCATTTTTCCACTATATCAAAGAATCATCTCACCTTGCATGATTTCCGTGTGTTGCAGCTATTGTCCATAATGGGCTCAGTTAGTGGCTTTTGTTTGTAACTCTACGTTTTGAAACAAAATGATGTCATATGGCGGCCCATATCGGATGTTTTTTCTTAAAGCACTTTTCTTGGTTCAGCGATTAGTTGCATATCATCCCTCCTTAAAATTATGTTATTTTCCACAGGCCCACAGCAAGAGAAGTAATATTAGTTGAATAATTGAAAGGAATTAAATTAATGTTGAAGGATGGATATTCCGTTTATGTAGTTCTAATAAAAGTTAGAGAATGGTCGGTTCAGAGGAGGGAGAACATATAATAACAACGGAACCTCCTAACCATTCATGAAGAATGATCCAGAAAGCTACGTGAGTGGTAAAAGTTAAAGAATGTATTTTCATTTTTTCGGTTTTTCCCAACAATGTTAAGGCTCACTCTGTCTCTTTACCCCCTGACATCAATTCAATATTTCAAGCCTGTAATCACGCCATAAAATTCAACGAATAGGATTGTCCGATAAATTAAATATTGTGAGAATCGACCATTATATTATTAAAATAAAGCATATCAGTTATTATTTCAATACAGATCAGCAAGGATGCTAACGAGCAAGTACATGTTCTGGTATTAAATGTAATAGCTACTAATTAATTAAAAAATTTATTGGTTTTACACATGGTAAAACTTTAATTATACCAAAAGTACTCTTCCTCGTTACTCAAAAAACCTTAATCAATTTAATCTCTCAAATTTATATTTATTTTTTCAAATTATTTTTAAGAGGTACAAATAATTTTTTAATAGCCAGCATGCCACGCAAGGATGGTCAAGAATCAACCATATATATCAGCGTTTGTGCCCGAAAAGATCGAAATGCATGTCTGTATGTTTGCCTTCTTCTGCGCCATACGCCTTGAGCATCACTGGCACAAAACAAAACACACACACACACAATGATCAACACGAAAACATAATTATATATATATATATATATATATATATATATATAAAAGGGAGAACTACAACAAATAATATTAAACACACATACTCTCAGCTGCTAGTGGATAGCGATCAAAAAGGGCCCCAATTGCTTTCAGCAGTTTCTGCATAACAGGGATACAGAGCATGCGTACGTGTCAGTGACATTTCAATTGCTTTTTTGTTATTAACGGAAGCGCCAACCCAACAGAACTACAAGGAAAATACCAGTGATAGTTCAGCCGGTTTCACAGGAAGATCCTCCACGCCCGTTATCTTGCTGCATAATTAACATGCTCAGATATATATGTTATACGATCATTTCACTAATCAAACATCAACAAAATTAATGCAGCCCTCATACCTAATTACCCGTCTTCCCCCATCTTTTTCAAACGTGAAGTATCTGAATCCGCTGGTGAAGGGTATCTTGTAATCTTTCCACCCTGAAACGTCCTTTCAATTAGTGCCTTCAGACATTTCTACTACACAAGAACTTGAGATTAATGTTGGCACAGTAAAAAAAAAAAAAAGGTGAAACATATGAGGTATATACTTAGGTGCAATCGCACGGCGACCGTGAGATGTTCGCTCTTGATGTCTTCGATAAAAATATGGATATTTTTACCCATGGCTTCCCTGGCGGCTTGCAAAAAGTTGATGACTTCCTACGAAAGGATAAAAAAGAAGCATTGAATAAGGAACACATAAATATATAGCGTAGGATTGACGCGAATATGGTGGAGAATGGGGAAAAAATACCTCTCTGCCTTCATGAGGACCGTAAAAGATCAAGTCCAGGTACACGCATTGAGGCGCAAGCAGTTCTTCTAACCTCTGAGTGTTTGATTCATGCAAGGCAACGTAGAAATCTTGGACTGTTTCTTCCAATGTAGGATGTGGCAGGGACTCAGGCACTATACCGCACGATCCATCGTCGCTACATCGTGCTTTCCATTTCTCTCTTATTGTCTGTCTCCCTAATGCCAATGCACCCAATGTGGGTTTACGTCCATGAAATTTTGCTGCTAAATTCTCAGAATGAGTCTTCTTGTTCAAAATCTGGGGCTGCAAGTTCTTGTTGGAGCTCACGAGGACAGCAGAGTTTTGAGCCAGAGATGCCATATTGTCCCAGTAGTCCCTGCAGGGTGGGAAGGCGCGAAGCCATATTATTCCAATTAAGTTACTTGTCATGTTGGTCTTCGAATCTGTTTTCGTCATGAGGATTTCTATTTGGGGCAAGCAACACATGGATGCCTCGCAGGGCAGTCGCAAAGAAACCCGATTCGCAAGTTTTTGTCTCTATTCAAGTCTCATGTTTGAAGGCTATTATGCTTCCACATCAATCGCTTGTATATTTTAAATTCTAAAACATACCTTTCTCTGTCTTCTGGTTTACATCAAGCCTACTTTCAACATCTATTTCATTATTCTATTCTAGACTTTAGGATCATCTCCATCTGTCCCGGTCAGAGAAATTACTGATGCAGGCCCAGCAGCACTGTTTCAGACATTATAATATTGTAAAAGTGATGACAGAACATCAAATTTTGAGCAGAACCATAACCATAATCGTCATATTTGATATTGAAGAAAGTCAGAGAAATAACTGATGAAGGCCGAACTAGCGATAAGTTGGTCAAAATTTGATGGCAGATCAGAGTATTATTTGAAGTTATACGAGATCCGAGCTATTGAATTAGTAATAATTATGCCATAATTTCCTTGACTTTGATGAGATTAGGAAGTAATGATTGGGGAATCATTTGCTCCCACCTCCGCTCCGAAAGTCGTAATTAAATTACCTAATCAATCATTTACGGCCCACATGATCCGATAGCCCAGATTGTGGTCATGTCCAGCTACTAAAACATCGTTCTCTGTCTCTGCATATCCTTTCCCCCCCTTTTTCTCTGCCTTGAGGATGGAGATTACAAAAGACCACCACCACAAGTTCAACTTTTTCTTCGTCAATATAATTATTCTTCCAGGTGTTATCATGGTGAGGAAAGGTATATACATGTTACTGTTTTAATCTTTAATATAAAATATATTTATTAAATAATTAGTTGAGTTAATTGATATGATATATAATTTTTAAAACACTTTTATCATCTTTCTTAGTTCTTTAAAGATCACAGGTAAGGTTACTGCTATATGATTTAGAGGTCACAGATTCAAATCTTAAAAAAAAAATTATCTGGAAGCCTTTCCACCCTAATAATCAATCCTTTGATTGTTTGAAAATTTACACATTAGCCTTTTCTACTAAGTTAATTAACAGCGTTAAAAAGAAAAAAACTCTTATCTATGATTTAAAAGTCAGAAAATAAAATCAAAGGATTGGAATAAAGTAGTATGATATAAATTTAAGAGGCTAAAACTATAGTTTTATGCAATTGTAATCATGACATAACCAAAGCTAAAACTATGGTTTTAGGCAATTGTAATCACGACGTAACCAAACTTACTCTGATAAATTAAAGAGTATGAACGCATGAGCTAAGAATGACAACATACTGGAAAAGAAGTAGGTTGAAAATTTTAAAAACACAGGAGAACACAATATTTAAATCGGACTGGATAATCTAAATCATATTCTGAGGACAAAAATAAAGTATTAGCATTTCCTTTTCAAGTAATAGTGGTTTAGTAATTCTGTCTCGATCCAAGAACTTCGCATCACTCATCAAGTTCAAAACCGCACGTAATGGATATGGGTCTGTTTGGTTTGGCAGTAGAAATGCCCGTTTATGTAAGTCGAGATAAAACTCATCTCACAAACTTATCTTGTATACCATAAATTATGTTGGAAAAACAGCTTCTATCGCCAATCCAAACAGGCACGTAATGCCAAACTAGCTAGCTAGTCTTTGTATTTTAGCCCTTAAGCTAGTTTTTAAGTCATCAAACAATTGTTCCTCAGTTAAGTTCAGCCATTTGGCAAAAAAAAAAAAAAAAAAAAGAGTAGTTCAAACAAGCAAGTCGCTTCCATTCTTTTTCCCCCCCAATTTAAAAGGCATGACAGATACTCGAGATAGGAAATATATAGCAATACTAAACAAAGTCATCTCTGGCCCTGTTTGGGTCAGCGGAGATATAAATGATTTTCTTTAATATAATTTTTATAAACTTAAGATAAGATAAAAGTTATATTGTAAATGTGATTCATGTTTGGATTAAAGGTGATAGAAGTGACTTTTTCTTAACTAAAATTTATTTTGATGACTATTTGAAAATCAAGTTTAAATAAAAAATGATTGAAAATGACATGAATTTTATTAAATAATATATATAAGATTTTTTTCATAATTAATGCCATTTATGTTTTCCCTATTATTTCTCAAATAAATCGCCAAATTTTGATTTTGTAATGTAATTTATACTTGTCATATTTTAATTAAAAATGTTAGTATTAATAACTTAGATTTTAATCAATCAAATATAAAAACTAGATTGAAAATAAAATGTTACTACAGTTATTAATTGGCAAATGGGATCTGTTAGGTGATAAAAATAGAGAGAAACGTGTCTCCATTGATTTCCTTCTCTATCTACTCTCCATTGAATGTATTTACTATTATATTAATTTTCAATAATTAAAATTTAATAATATGTAAATAATATCATTATTAATAAAAATCTATTATAATAAATCTTAATTATTAAAAGTTGATTTAATGATAGATACTTTTAACCAACAGCAAATAGACCCTGTTAGGTGATAAAAATCATAACGACTTACTGACTTCCTTTCCCCTCCATGAATGAATAATCAGTGCCTTCATTTTTTGTGTAAAAGATGTTGACTTGTGAGGGAGAAGATAGACATATTTGAATGTTTAATGCCCCATGGTACTGAACATTGAAAAAAGCAACAAAATGTTGCTCATCACCTACTTTAGCTTCTCAAATAAAAGTGCAATTGCTGTACCGCTAACCCAAATACTCTTTGTATATCAAAAGCAGCTTTTTAATTTAAAAAGTTTTTTTTCCGTAATCCCAAACAAGCTACTAAAGTGAACACATTTAAAAAACAGTGATGTAAAAGAAAAGAAGTCGCCCACCAAACCTGCATCTATCTCACAGTTAAGAATGAAGCTAATCACTCTGCTCTTGTTCTCTCTATTTCTCTTTCAAAATGCATTGAACCTTTGACATATATATATTCATGCATCATCAACATATCCTTCCTATATATTTGAGAGAGCCTCAAGTGGGTTATATCCTCTCTCTCTCTCTCTCTATACACACACACATATATATATTCTATGATAGAAGAGAATATGGATTCATAATATACATATAAATAAGGGAAACTTTATTAGGTGCATATGGATATATATAATTTGAGCGGGACATGATGCACCTTTCATATGAATAGGAGGAGGTGCCGAATAAAATAGGGGAAAAATCCGAAAGAATCGAGGACGTTCACACAATTATTTATGTGATACGTACATATGGACCAACATTTTAATTGGAAGCAGTCCTCTTCCTTATACATGTTTGCTTATATGAGTTTGTGATGCAACAGTGCTGGCCCACTGTATTCAAATTTTCAAGTATTTGCCTTTGGAATACTATTGTTTTGATTTTAATAAATTAATAAGTCCTGTTTCTTTAAAAGAAAGGAATTAAGGTGTTAATACCGGACTTCCCCCTAGTTTCTCCTATGAGAAGGAGAGAAACAGGAACCTGATAGCTGATAGATATGAATTAAATAGGAGAGATGATTGATCAGGATAAATATATAATTATGGATGGAGTTGGAGTGGATATATATATAAGTATATTTGGAGGGTGATGATGCCAGCGTGAAATTTTTGAAATGCTGCATGTAGTGTTCAGTTTTCACAGCTGAACAAGTAGCTGATATAAAATTGGGAAGGTGTATATAAATAAATGAAATTATTGTGGCACAATTAATTATTTTAATGGGAGAGATTCCTTCGTACGAAAAAATACAATCGAAAAATAGTAAAATGAGGAATGCATATGGCGTTTTGTCCGGAGGATTGCTTTCCAATAGGAGTCGTACACCAACATGTCCGTCTCCAAGAACCTCGCACCCCAAAATCTGAATGTTTCAGTTTTCCAATGTCTTCAAGCTTATCCAGTGTCGTCTCATCATTTCCCACGCACCATCAATTTAATTACTACTCATATCACTCTTTTTTTTTTCAAAAATCATAAAAAAAAACTTCTTTTTATTATTATGTGATCAGTAGATCAAGGTGTCCGTTGGCCTTGTGGTATAAGCTTCCTATAACCTAACCTCTTTCATGATTTCACAGTGATTTATACCAGCTTCTTAAAAATTATTGTATAATTTCTTCTGTTTATTTTTTTTATTGAAAAAAGGCAAGAGATACCGAGTTGATGTACCTGGATGATGTTATAAACATATATTATCAAGTGGAACTCCCAGATGGGATATTCAACACATAACCCACACACACACCCTGGCTGTAACAAGGCAAACTGGTTAAGGAAAGATTGAGATGAAGGGCTAGATTCTGTTGCGTATTGGATTTTTCAGGTATTGGGGGACCTACACTACATAGATTTATATATGCAGATCATATTTTATTTTATGGGGAAAGAAGGATGTGATCTATACATACATAAGTAGAATAGATAACTCCAAGGTCAAATATAAGGTCGCCATCAATGGTTTCTTCTGCGACTTCATAGCCCATTGTATTTTCTTTTCTATTAATTCTCGGAGCTCTCTCCCCCCCCCTCCTCCCTCCCTGTGTGTCTGTATATATACATATATTAAGGATAGGAATGGAAGGGAGAAGAAAGATGGAGCACAAATCGGAGATAAGGTGTGCCATTGAGGAGCTGTCGATGGCGGTTATAGCCAAACCAGGAGATAATAATGCTGATACAGCTTTCGTCTCCACCAACTCTTTTTTATCTGTGTGTTACCTAGTCCTACGAGTTCTAGGTGAGTCGTTATTTATTGTTAGTGACCACCAATTACCACCCATATATCTCTCCATATATGTCCCGAAGTTTCAGCCATGGAAGTGACGCCACACCTAACACGTCTTCCATGATTGATTGACGTGCTCTTGCAGATAAGATAGGGCCAACTATGGCTGTTCTCAGACAAGACGTTTCTCAAAACATCAAGGTCTCCACAGATAAACTTAGCATGTTTGTCTTTATCATCAAACACACTCTTCTCTTGTGATCCCTTGATTTTGCTTTTCTGATTACTTTCTTTGGCAAGAGGCTGTTTAATTAACCACTGTCAGGTTTTCAGCTAACGCATCATATGTACTTGCATATTTGTTTATCTTTCAATATTGATCGCAGAGATTGGAAGTGGCGCATAAATCAAATCCCTCCATGAACTCAAACTTGGTTGAGATATTGAAAACTGAGGAAAGCCAGGGCAACGCAAAGAAGGGGCCCAGCTGCAGTAAAGCCTTTGTTTGGCTCACTAGGTCCGTCAAACCTTAGTAGTTTTCCATGAAATATATTTAGATCAGATCAATTATCATTGTGATGAAGGATGATACTGATACTGATACTGATACTAGCACAAAACATAAGCATATATAATATGTACACTTTTGGGGCGCAGATCCTTGGATTTGGCGTTGGCGTTACTGGAGAGCGTAGGAGGAGATGGGGAGAAGAATATGGAGCAAGTAGTGGAGGAGTGTTATAATAACACTTTGAAACCATGGCATGGATGGATTTCTTCTGCTGCTTTCAAAGTATACATATACATTTCACTTGTGACAGATAAAGCAACATTAATTCTTTTGCTGCTGTTGTTTTCTCAAGTTTCAAAATCATATTGAGCTATTATTAACAATAATTGCTAGCTGTGTATTGCAGGTGGCTCTAAAACTAGTGCCAGATAGCAAAACTTTTGTAGAACTGCTAAAGTCAAGAGATGAAGACTATGATTCCCTAAAGGAGGCAATGCACGGCCTGGTTTCTTTACTTGGGCCTTTTCTCCACGATGTCCACTGCATCTTAGTAAGCTTCTATATCATAATTGTGTTGTTCTACTTGGGGACATAACATTCACACTGCTTCCTTTGTTCTTGTCCTCTACGCATACATGTATACCTAGCTAATCGGTGCTTATTTATCTTGCAGGAAGTTTATGATCTGCATAAGCTTAAGTCCATTTGAAGTAAGAATTGAAGAATCCAATCCACAGTTTCATTCGTGTTATGTGTACAATATGTATCTCCTCTCACAGTTTATCACTTGGATAAGCTAAGTTATGCATCTGTAAACTTAGCTTGATTGATCTATTCGAAAGAAAAGGGGAAAATACTTTGTATAATGAATGTATAGCATTTTGTATTCCACCTTGAAGCGATTCCAGCACAAAATAAATCTGGTCCTGCATATACTATTATTTAATGTGCGTGTGAATGAGCCTTACAAAATTTGTCAATCAAGTACCACCCTCTCATGTCACCCGTCACTCTCTTTTGGTTGGATCCTACTGCAACAGAAGGGAATCCATTTTGCCCCTCTTTCTTAGTGACAGGTGCAGAAAGCAACGAATAAATGGGCTAAAATTTAAAATAAATAAAATTGTAAGGCCAAAATTAATTTCAGCATTTTTTAAAAAAAATAAGATTATAATAAGTTAATATTCACAAAGAGTGGTGAGAAACTGGGAATCATGAGGGGCATGCACCCATGCTCGTTGCCTCCTTTTGAATCCGCCGTTTGTTTACACTTTAGAGGATCGTAAAGCTTTGATTTTTTTTTTAATGAATTAAAGGAACTTACTATAAATAAGTTAGGGATGAACTCATCATATGATCATAAAACAAAAGATCAAAACTAGTAGATAATTTCACATCTTATGCTAACGGGTACTGACCAAACGACCACCCTTAATGTGCTTTTTTGTTTTTCCAAAAATCTTTTTATTGGGGCAATCCTATTTGAGGTGCTATGACACAAAATGTGGATCATGCTTAATTTTTTTTTAATAGGCCTAAGATCTCTATCACTGATAGCACTAATTAATCCCCTCGCATCATAGACTTCCTGAATAGAATTTAGTTTTGGCTATTAGACCCCTCCATACCACTTATGTGAATGAGGATATTCCCTGGATGATGCCCAGCCCAATATTTGTATGAGCAAAGTCCACTATCCAAAAACTCACGGGCTTCAGAAATATGAGATAGTTTTTCCTGGTTGTTTTTTGGGCCCAATTTTCTTTCTTTCTTTCTTTTTTTTGCTATTGAAAGTTGAAACGCAGATCCTCAGAATTTGGATATCACGTTTCTCAGTTGCAGCGGCGCCTCCCAAAGCCACCCCTCGGCGAAACTTCTTCGCAGAGTCTGGCTCAAATATGCGCGTACTTTCTCTCTCTCGTTCGACTTCGATCTTGGTCGATTCAGTTAGAATCTCGGTATTCTTTGAGCTTCCAAGTAAGGGTCCGTCAAATTCCTTGGATATTTCGAGATCAGATCTTTCAATACTAGTTCCATCTTGCACTCTCTAATTAGCTTTGAGATGCGGAGCCTCAGACGCTTGATTGCGTACTTCTTTTGGGTGCGTTTGACCACTCTTTCCTCTTTCAAATCATAAATTACGATGAATAGTTTCTCATTTGCATCCGGGAGTCCGAAGCCCTACCCAAAAAGCGACTTTGACTTGGAATCCGGAAAATCCATCAAACGATCCCGAAAGTCGAAAACCTCGCATCTTCATCCCGTCAGAATGATCAAATCATTTGGGAGTCGCCTTCGTCACTATTTCAAGTTGCACCCATTTATGGGCTTCTTCATCTCCTTATCTTTTGGGATCACAATTCTTCTGATCCTTTCTATATACGAAAGCCATTACAGAACGGTTAATAGTAATGGTAAATTCGAACTGGGTTCGGACGATTTTCCATTCCCCAAGCTTCAAAACCTTATAATGGTCGCGGGCCATTCTATTTATACGAGCAGTAGTTGTGGGAAAATTGAGAAGGAGGAATCTTGGTATTTGGAACCTTATCAGAAAATTGCTGGTCAAGCTGCCACTTTTGTGACGCACATACAAGAGGGGATTGATATCACAGCCAAAGATGACTCGGCTTTGCTCTTGTTCAGTGGAGGAGAGACTCGTAAAGATGCTGGTCCTCGCAGTGAGGCACAGAGTTATTGGGCTGTCGCTGATTCCAAAGGATGGTTTGGTGAGTTCCTTCTCCTAATCAAAACATCATGGTCTCCGATTTGCAGATTTTTAACTGATCATTGAAAGTCAATTTGGTGACTTGTGAAGTTAATTGCTGGGAACTAGAAAAAAGGGAATAGAAAGAAGAAAGATTGTGTTCCCCCTGTTCATGATAAATATCACTGAATACTGAGCGAAGCTACTTTAGATGTTAAGTTCATTTAAATTGGTGCTTAAACTTGTAAATTTTTTATGTTTAACAAGGTGATGAGTTTCCTTTGCTACTTCGATGATAAACGATCACACTACAATACTGTCTCTTGATTGTTTGTGTAGGTAAAGAAGAAAGTGTGAAATGGAGAGCACTTACAGAAGAGCATGCCCGTGACAGTTTTGAAAACCTCCTGTTTAGCATATGCCGATTCCGGGAGCTCACTGGCTCATATCCCAAGAATATAACTGTATGCATCTCTAATCCCCCTTAAAAATTCTAAAGGAATGAAACAAAAAGCATTCTGTCGCTTTTCGTTTAAATATTGAATGCATAGATTAATATACAGCGGAACTAGGAGAGGTATAAAAGCCCTTTTCACAATTGTACTATTTTGGACGGCTTATTGGACTATTTTGGTTTTGGTTTTTATACAGCGGAACTGAGGGAACTCAATTTTAATGTTAATGGGGTTTTGGGATGAGTTCTGATTTGGTTGAATGTGGGAATCAGGTTGTGAGTTATGATTTCAAGCAAGAGAGATTTGCAAATCTACATCGATCTGCAATTGGGTTTCCAGAGTCAAGGTTCTTCTACGCAGGCACCTCTGCCGCATCAAATGCAAAAGCAGCTGCTCCGAAAGGGGAGGCATTGGTGAGAGCTCAATTCCAGAAAGATCCATTTGGGTGTCAGAGTTCTCTTTATCATAAGAAACTGAGGCGTGACCCGTTTCACCGCTCAATTCCTTACCCAAATGGTTGCCCAGAAATGCAAGCTTTATTCAGATACTGTGGACCAGCTCCTTATCCTGGCTCTCTCCCTTGGGCATGACAGAGCCAGCTTTAGTCAAATTTTATACGCGTCAACTACCAAAAATGAGAGACGAGGAACCAACAGATGGCTAGAATTTTTGTTTGCGTGCTTATTTAATTGGTTGGAATTCCTCTTGTGAAAAATGATAAGCCCTGTGGATTAAAGTGTTTCCGCGTGTTTCTCATGGGCTGAAATATTTCATGACAATTACTCACGTGATTCACTCCAGAGGGGAAAATAGTCACTGCCACCAGGGAAAAATAGCAAGTGCTTGTTTGGGATCACTCTTATAAAATGTGCTTATTTATGTAAATTGAGACAAATCTATTGTCATATATTTACCTCATATACTGTAATTCACAATAAAAAAACTATTTTTAAAGATTTTAATCGTTATTCCAAACAAATAGTAAGTTTGTTGCAAATAGAGTTCTTACTTATTACATATTTATTGGAGTTATTGAAGAAGAACAACGATAATAAAAATGAATAGAAAATTACGGCAGTTGACAAACATGATAGGCTTGCTTACTTCTAATTAAATCCAAATAAGTAAATTTTAAATATAAAAATATTATAGATGTATTATTAATATAAGTCAGTATTAAAGCAATTAATTTTTAATAAACCCATCCTGAATCTCCATTTTTTTAATCGTTCTCGATTCTTTTCAATTGTTAGCTTAGTCTGATTTAATTCAAGAATGCCTCATGAATCAATTCGGCTAATTTTATTGGCCCGACTTTGTAGAAATTATTGTTATTTGAAGACTTTTTTTGAAGGAGTTGGGAGTTGCATTTCAAGTTTGGGTCGGTTCCTGGATTGTTGTTTAGGTCCCACAGGAAATTCATTGGCAGGACATTTTTCTCAAGTCTGGGGCAGTCGAGGGAGGCGTGCCACAGTTGATTTTGGTTGGCAAGTATAGGGTTTGCAAAGACATGTTTTTCAAGAGCAAGTGAGAATGATAAGTTGCTTAAACATTAATCAATTCAAATCTTTAAAAATAATTTTTTAATAATAATTTATAATATATAAAAAAAAATTTATTTCAACTTACATGGAAAAAACTCAGGCTATGAAAAACTATTCCAAATATGTCATAAATCTCTTCAACTTTTGAAGCTGCACACCTAGAGCCAGTAATACGGACCCAACTCGCGAGTTCAACCCGCGAGTCCAAGGGTTAGGACAGATTTAGGGTTGAAAAAATCTCAACCTGCAAAAATGCGGACCATACAGGCTCGCACTGCATGGCCTACAGGTTGGCTCGCAATTTTTTATATATATAATAATTTCACAAAACCTATAAATTATCCCTTCTCATTTTAATACCTCTCAGTCCAAATAAAAAAAATTTTAACATTTTTAAACAAAATTATTATATATTGATTGTTTGAGAATAATTTTATATTCTTTATGTATCAACTTTGTCAACTTTGGATGTTTTTGGATCAGCGGTGAGAAAAGTAACTTATTTAAAAAGTGACTTATAAATAAGTAAGATTGGACAATCTCTAAATTGTGTAAGTTATTTGTGTTAGGAATTGCTATTGGATAAATGATTTTATAAAAGTGAAATGTGTTTGGTTTAACTTTTATATAGATGACTTTTATGATTTTTAAAATAAAAAATTGTAAAATATATGAAAAGTGAGAAAAATATATTAATCACATTTGACAATAATAAAATAGATATTTAAATTGTAATAAAAATGTAAATAAATTAGAAATGATACAAAATTAAAATTTTTGATACAGTCAAATATAACATAACTAATCAAATCATTTAGAGAATTTTTTATTTTCTTTTTGGTATATTTGCTCCATGCACATGATGGTAAAAATCTCAGCTGATATTCGTTCCATACTACTTTACTTTTATCGTTTTCTATAATTTTATACAAAAATTTTCATATTTTACAATTAAATGACATTAAACAATTCCCTTCAACTGAATATTTATTTTTACCAAACATCATGTCTAAAAACCACCACTTTTTTTTAATCCATCGCATCACCCAGAAGAATTAAAAAATGTCAGATAATAAGGAAGGAAATATGTGAGATAAATTGAGGGTTGGTGAGATTTTCAAAACATATTTATTAATAGTAGTTTTATTCTCCTCACCCATTCCAATATGAAAAGCTCTAATTTATGGCTTATAAAAAAAGCTCCTTTTCACCCATAAGCCCAATTCTATAAAAGTACTCTAAACATATGTTTAAGTCAAAATTTTCAAAAGTTACTTTTAGTTTGATAAGCTCATTTGGCTTAAAAACCTTTCCAAACACACCTTTTATCTTTTAAATTATAGATTATATTTTTAAATATTTATAAAAAAATAATTGATACTGAAAATAAATTTAATAACTCACATTAACACACATATATATATATATATATATATATATATATATATATATTTATATATATCATATTTTCAACCGTCTTAAAAAAATATAAAAATTATTTTCAACCGTCTAACAGATTAGGATTAACATTTTAACGGTCCAAAAAATTCGACAACCCAAGGGTTGGCGGTTGGCCATTTCTACCGCTCCTGCACAACCATACATCGCTACTGGCAATATTTGACATCTAATAAGCACCACCAATCACAAACTCAATTTACAAGTAATAACTGAAGCTCCCTAAAGCCCATTAGCTAAAGACTGGGAAAATGATCAAAGACCTTCGACGTTTAAAAAAGTACAGATTTTAGAAATTTCAAGTAGAAATCTGGGGGTAAAGTTTCAATTTTTTAAAATCAATTTCAGTACTAAACTTTCATTTTAAATTGTTTTAACACCGGCCTTCTTAAAATCTTTTTTTTTTTTGCCATGGGCTTCTTAAATTCAATCTTTCTAAGAATACAAAAAATTAATACTAAATCGCCCAATCCCTTAAAAAGAATAGTTCTGCAGAAAATCAAAATTAATTACCGACTGAAAAAGTACACAGAAATAAAAATTTTGTTCATTCTAAAAATCTTAAAAACATTTTTGTAATCTTAATATCATCAAAAATATGCGTTGAAACAAAAAACATTTCCTTTCTAAAAAATGTCTTCTGTTTTTCCATTCACAGGAATGAGAGCAAATGAATGGATGTTCAGATGGTGAAAACAACGATTGGTTCGTGACAAAAAGAAAATAAATTTAAGAAAACGGAACCATCAGGAACCAGTGTTCTATCCCCAAAAGCTACAAGAGCTATACGGTCCGCATCATGGTTAGGGTTACACGAACCCCCCATCACTTGGCTCCAATTAATCGCACTTTCATCCGAAACCAGAACAATCAGATTGGAAAAAACAAAAAAAGGTAATCGTTTTTTGGAAAAAAAAATTTTTTTTGTCAGATCGCAAGAAACAGATAATTCCAGATATGAAAAGAGGGCTCAGATTGAATGGGTACGAGAAAATTATCAGCACAGGTTGATCAGAGTGGTGCATGACTTTCTCTAATACTCATCACCGCCCACAACATTAAATACGAAGAAAGGGGATAGATGGAAAGAACAACGGGAAAGAAAAGCAGAATAAAACAAGCAGAAAGATAGAGAATAAGGATGCGATGGCGGTATCTGGGAAATTAAATGGGTGAGCAGGCAGGTGAAGAGATGATAAGCAGAATGATATTTATATATATCAGAGGAGGAGCCGAAGAGGCCGGGGTTAGGGTAACTCCAGCGGGTATTGGGGTCCGAAGGCTCAAAAAACCCTAAAAGTCTTTTATGACGTGTTGACGTTTTTACCCCCACTAGTTTATCTTATTCCCAGCGGCACAGCTGTCAGCGGTTCACCTGTGATAACTCATTTCGAACGAACCATTAGCTCAGGCCTAAGAATTTCTTTTTTCAGTTTGATAAAAGATCAATACGTTATGAATATTAATTATGTGGTTATTTATTAATTTATATTTAGATCAATTTATTTTTTATAAGATAATATATTTAATATAGTAGTGGGATTTACTGCAGCTAGTGGAAAAAAACTGTAGCAAGTGGAAAATCACTGTAGCAGTGGGAAGGCATTATAGCAGACAGTCGAAAATTACTGTAGCAGCCGAATTTTCCTATAAATAGAGACTTTTGGTTTTGTATTTTTGACACTTGAATGAAGAACCTCTCTTTGTAATTTCTATCTCTATAATTTCTCTCTTTTACTATCTTATTGTCAATATTTTTATAACACGTTATCAGCATGAAGTTCTATCAAATGCATGATTTTCTCATGGTTTATTTGACAATCTCATATATATTGTTTTACAATATATTTATTTCATAAATCTGGGATAATTTGAGTCACTATATGGAATTAAGAAATATATATTCACCGATTGTTATAAACATCGGGTTCCTTGGCTAAGATTATAGATCACTATCGTTCTTATTATATGTTATATATATCCTTTATACATTCATTTGTATTATTATTATTATTATTATTATTATTATTATTATTATGGCCAGAAGCCATACATATCTGACTCGTGAAATTATATGACCAGAAGTTATATTATTTTGATTTTTATATGATATGATATGGCCAGAAGCTATATCCATATGATATGATATGACCTGATGACATATATATTTAATTTATCATCATGAGATTAATTGGCCTGAAGCCATGAAAACTGAATGGCCCGAAGCCATAAATTTTTTAATTTTCTTACCTTACCTTTACATATTTATTGTTATTTTAGTTTATGATATTATATTGCATATTTTTATGTATTCTTGTTTATTTATTTATTTATTTTAATTAGTTTAAACCATGTCAAATTTTGCAAAACTTGAATTTGTGGCTTTAGATATTACTGGAAAGAACTATTTATCTTGGATGCTGGATGCGGAAATCCACCTGAATGCCCATGGTCTGGAAGACACAATAAAAGAAGGGAATAAGGCATCCAACCAGAATAAAGCTAAATCCATGATTTTTCTATACCATCATTTGCATGAAAGTTTTAAAATTGAATATTTAATAGTGAAAGACCCACTTGTTCTTTGGAACAATTTGAAAGACAGGTATGATCACCTGAAGATGGTCATCCTCCCAAAAGCTTGTTATGACTGGATACATTTGAGGTTGCAAGATTTTAAATCTTTCAGTGAGTATAACTTGACCATGTTCAAAATAGCTTCTCAGTTAAAATTATGTGGAGATAATATTACTGATGAAGATTTGCTAGAAAAAACATTCTCCACATTTCATGCATCAAATTTGCTCCTGCAGCAGCAATACCGAGAAAAAGGTTTCAAGAAATATACAGAATTAATTTCTTGCCTCCTTGTGGCTGAACAAAATAATGAACTTTTATTGAAAAATCATGAATCCCGTCCAACAGGCTCAACTTCATTCCCATAAGCGAATGTAGTAACAAATGAATTTATTCGAGGTCGTGGACGTGGCTACAGCCGTGGCTGTGGTCGAAGTTATAGTGGTTCAAATTCCTACCAGAAGTGGGGAAAGAATTATAAGAACCACAAAAGGGAAAATAGTAGGCAAAATAAAAATCCAAAAAATCCATGTTATTGTTGTGGTAGCAAGGGTCATTAGTCTCGTACTTGTCGTACATCAAGACACCTGGTTGAACTTTACCAAGAATCACTAAAAAATAATGGTAAAGGATCAACAACTGAAGTAAATCATGTGGGATCAGACTGAGAATTCTGAGCATGGAGACATAGATTTTAGTTATTTAGATGTTGCTGATTTCTTAGCATAATTATTTATATATTTGAACTTTTATGTTACTTTTATCGAATGTATTTATCTTAATCATGTTTTTATGTTTCTTTTAATGAAGAATGAATCTTACTAGTATCAATCCTGAAGATTTATGTCTCGTTGACAGCACAACAACCAATACCATATTCAAAAATGATAAATATTTTTCTTCCTTAGTAATGTAAAAAGCCAACGTTCAGACTATATCTGGTAGTATAGATTTGATTGAAGGCTCCGGAAGAGCTAATATTTTGTTACCTGAATGAACAAAATTATGTATTGATAATGCAATTTATTCTCCCAAGTCTGGAAGAAATTTGTTGAGTTTCAAAGATATCCGCAGAAATGGATATCATATAAAAACAACAACTAAAAATAATCAGGAATATATTGTCATTACAAAAATAGTTGCTAGTAGAAAATGCATATTAGAAAGTTGTCCTGCCTTTTTCTTCTGGTTTATATTATACATTTATCAAAACAATTGAAACACATGTTATTGAGAACCAGAAGTTTACCAATACAAACCAGAAGTCTGCCAATGTAAACCAGAAGTTTACAAATGAATTCAATGTTTGGCATAACCAATTAGGTCATCCCGGTTCAATTATGATGCGACAAATAATTGAGAATTCATGTGAACATACCCTGAAGTGTAAACAAATACCACAATCCCATGATTTCTTATGTGTTGCATGTTCCAAGGGAAAATTAATTATTCGCCCTTCACTAAGCAAAGTAGAAAGTGAGTCTCTTACATTTCTAGAACTGATACAGGGAGATATTTGTGGGCCAATACACCCACCATGTGGACCATTTAGGTACTATATGGTTTTAATTGATGCATCAACTAAATAGTCACATGTGTGTTTATTATATTCTCGCAACCTGGTGTTTGCGAGATTACTTGCTCAATTGGTTAGATTAAAAGTACATTACATTGATTATCCTATCAAGAAAATACGTCTTGATAATGCTGGTGAATTTACTTCAAAAGCTTTTAATGAATATTGTATGTCTCTTGGAATTGATGTTGAACATCATGTAGCTCATGTTCATACACAAAATGGACTTACAGAATCATTGATTAAAAGATTGCAAATGATTGCAAGACCTTTACTTATGAAATCTAATCTTCTAATTTATGCTTGGGGCCATGCTATTTTACATGCACCAATATTAATTCGTATCAGGCCAACAAGTTACCAAAAGGTTTCTCCATCACAAATGATTTATGGTCAGGAACCTAATATTTCCCATATAAGGACTTTTGGGTGTGCGGTATATGTGCCAGTAGCACAACCACAACGCATCAAAATGGGTCCTCAAAGAAGGATAAGAATATATGTTGGGTATGAATCTCCTTCAATCATAAAATATTTATAACCATCTACGGGAGATTTATTTACGGCACAATTTGCTGATTGTCATTTTGATGAATCATTTTTCCCAATATTAGGGGGAGAAAACAAGCAGTTGAATAAAGAAATTAGCTGGAATTAATTATCATTAGCTCATTTTGATCCTCGTACAAATCAGTGTGAACTGGAAGTTCAAAAGATAATTCATTTACAAAATTTAGCTAATCAAATGACATAAGCATTTATTGACCTAAAGAAAGTGACAAAGTCACATGTACCAGCTGCTAATACTCCTATTAAAATTGATGTCCCTGAAGGATAATCTACTATGGATAAAAATAAAGTACGCCTGAAGCGTGGCAGAGCTATCGGTTCTACAGACATAAATCCTCAAAAAAGAAAAGGAGCAAAGAATATAGATGGCCAAATTGAGGATAATCAAGAAAAGTTAATAGCTCTAGAAGAGCCATCTCCTGAAGAGTTATTATCTCCAGTAGAAATATCTCTAGAAGAGAATGTTGTGGTCTCAAAAGAGACCCAGGTACCTGATATATGTGAAAATCATGAGATCTCAATAAATTATGTTGTGAATGGAATCCGATGGGATCAAAATGATGTCAATGTTGATAACGCATTTGCTTATCATGTAGCAAATGATGTAATGAATAATAATGAGGATCATGAGCCAAAATCCATTAGCGAGTACTAACAAATAAAAGATTGACTCCTATGGAAAGATGCCATTAATACAGAATTAACATCATTAGAAAAACAAAAAAGTATTAGGACATGTAGTCCTTACACCTGAAGATGTCAAACCAGTTGGATGCAAATGGGTCTTTGTACGAAAAAGAAATGAAAAGGGAAAAATAACAAGATATAAGGCACGTCTTGTAGCCCAAGGCTTTACACAAAGACCTGGCATTGATTTTGAAGAAACGTATTCACCTGTAGTGGATGCGACTACTTTTCGTTATTTAATTAGCCTAGCAGTAAGAGAAAGGCTTGATATGCATTTAATGGATGTCGTGACTGCCTATTTATATGGGTCACTTGACAATGATATTTATATGAAAGTCTCTGAAGGACTTAATGTGCCAGAAGCATGCAATTCAGGTTCTCGAGGACAATACTCAATTAAATTAAATAAGTCCATGTATGGCCTGAAGCAATCAGGGTGCATGTGGTATAATCGTCTTAATGAATATCTGTTGAAAGAATGATTCAAAAATGATCTAATATGGCCATGCATTTTTATAAAAAGATCTAATAGTGAATTTGCTATAATTGCTGTTTATGTTGATAATATCAACATTATTAGAACTCCTACAGAGCTCTAAAAGACAATTCATTGTTTGAATAAAGAATTTGAGATGAAGGATTTGGGAGAACAAAATTCTATCTTGGATTACAGATTGAGTATCTTAAAAATGAGATCTTTGTATATCAAGAAACTTATACAAGAAAGGTCCTAAAGAGATTTTATATGGATAAATCTCATCCATTATGTACCCCAATGATTGTAAGGTCTTTGGTGCCGGATAAAGATCAATTCCGACCTCGGGTAATAAGTGAAGAAGGTGACGAAGAACTAATTGGTCTAGAAGTACCATACCTTAGTGCCATTGGAGCACTAATGTATCTTGCTAATCATACACGTCCTGATATATCATTTGCTGTTAATTTATTAGCAAGATATAGTTCTTCACCAACACGAAGACATTGGAATGGAGTAAATTAAAAGATATTTTTCGTTACCTGAGAGGCACTATGAACATGGGGTTATACTACTCAAATGTATCTAAGCATGACTGGTAGGTTATGCAGATACTGGATTTTTATCCGATCCACATGATGGTAAATCACAAATAGACTATTTGTTCATTTGTGGAAGTACAACTATTTCATGGCGATCAATGAAACAGACTATATCAGCTACATCATCCAATCATGCAGAAATTTTAGCAATACATGAAGCAAGTCGAGAATGTGTATGGTTGAGGTCAGTAATACATCATATACGAACAACTTGTCATTTATCTTTTGGAAAAATGGCACCAACAGTTCTATATGAAGATAATATTGCATACATTACTCAACTTAAGGAAGGTTATATCAAGGGAGATATAATGAAACATATTTCACCAAAATTCTTCTTTACTCGTGATCTTCAAAAGGATGGTGAAATAGATGTCCAGCAAATTAGTTCAAGTGAAAATCTAGCAGATTTATTCACAAAGTCACTTCCAGGTACAATCTTTGAAAAACTTGTCTATGACATTGGCCTTCGGAGATTCAAAGATATCAATTAATGTTGTCAAGAGGGGGAGCTGATACACGTTGTACTCTTTTCCCTTATCTAGGTTTTATCCCACTGGGTTTTCCTAGAAAGGTTTTTAATGAGGCAGCACTGGAAAGTGTATCAATGAATGATGTACTCTTTTCTTTGGCTAAGTTTTTATCCCAATGGGTTTTTCCTAGTTAAAGTTTTTTTTAATGAGGCACATTCATATTTGACATCCAAGGGGAGTGTTATGAATATTAACTATGTGGATGTTCATTAACTCATATCCAGGTCAATTTGCTCTTCCAATCAATGTGATCTATAAGATAATATATTTAATATAGTAGTGGGATTTACTGTAGCAGTGGAGTATTGTAGCTAGTGGAAAAAAATTGTAGCAAGTGAAAAATCACTGTAGCATACGTGAAGGCACTGTAGCAGACAGTGGGAAATTACTATAGCAGCCGAATTTTCCTATAAATAGAGACTTTTGGTTTTTTATTTTTGACACTCGAATGAAGAACCCCTCTCTCTAATTTCTATCTCTATAATTTCTCCCATTTACTATCTTATTGTCAATATTTTTATAACACAACATGCATTAAAAAAGGCCACTATACAAGAGTTAGAAAAGCAAAACCAGTGGCCCAAGAGAAAAACAAACAAACCAACAAGCAACGAAAACACAAACAAGGCAGATAAGTGAAACAAAGTGTCAACCTTATTGTAACATATTTTGTTACTTAATTATCAAGTTTGTTACACATTGTTATGTACTATTAGTCATGGTTAGTTATTGAGTTGTATGAGTATTTTACTTGTATAAATATAAGCAATAATACAATATACTTCGTTTTCCACATATTCTGGTTATATGGTATCCAGAGCCACCTAAATTCTCTCTCTCTCTCCCCTGTCTTCTCATCTTTCATATCTTTTCTCATTTCTCGAGAAGCTTCTTCATCTGCAACAATATCATTGTGCCCTTATTCATACAGCTGATCAGTCATGCAGAGAAGGCTTTCCTAGGTATCCTTTATCTTCGTTTTATCTTATTCCTCTCTCACACCTTCATATAAGCATTTTGTTCTTGCTGTCACTTCTGATTCTGATTCAAAAATATACCACCAGGTTGTTAAACACCAAGTCTGGAGAGATGCTATGGCTGCAGAAATTAGTGCACTTGAAATGAATCATACTTGGGCCTTGACTTCTTTACCTCATGGTAAGAAAACCATTAGTTGCAAATGGTCTTCAGGATAAAATATAAACCAAATGGTGACATAGAGCGACATAAGGCAAGATTAATTGCTAAGGGGTACACACAAACTGAGGGTATTGATTATTTTGACACTTTTTCCCCAGTTGCTAAAATGACTACCCTTCGTTTACTTCTCTCTATTGCTGCAACCAAAAATTGGTATTTGTATCAATTATATGTAAATAATGCTTTCTTACATGGTGATTTAAATGAAGAAGTTTACATGGATCTCCTACCTGGTTTCACCACTTCTAGGCATAATATAGTGTGTAAATTGCAGAAATCTCTCTACAATCTTAAACAGGCTAGTCGCCAATGGTATTCTAAGTTATCTACTGCTTTATTATCTTATGAATACTGCCACTGGCATATGATCATTCTCTATTTTTTAAAGCAAATTCTGATTCCTTTACTGTCATACTTGTCTATGTGGATAATGTGGTTTTGGCTAGTAATGATCTTTCTGAAATCAATTTTGTTAAACAGAAACTTGACACAGCTTTTACTATCAAAGATCTTGGAGAGCTTCGATATTTTCTTGGCCTAGAACTTGCTAGGTCTAAGGAGGGAATATTTCTTTCTCAACGCAAGTTTGCATTAAAATTACTTGAGGATACTGGATATTTGGCTTGTCGTCCTGCTGATTGCCCTATGGATCCATATTTAAAGCTTTCCAAGGATAAAGGTACACCTCTTGATGATCCTTTATCTTATCGCAAGTTAGTAGGTCGCCTCTAATACTTGACTACCACTAGACCTTATTTAAGTTTTGTCACTCAACAATTAAGTCAATGCATTCTGACCCTAGAGATCTTTATATGCACGCTGCTCACCGTGTCTTAAGGTATATCAGATCATCTCTTGGTGCTGGGATTTTCTTTTCATCAGATTTTGATATGAAATTGAGATGTTTTAGTGATTCTGATTGGGCTAGTTATGTTGATACACGTCGCTCTGTCACTGGTTTTGCCATATTTTTGGGTTCCTCTTTGATTTCATGGAAAGCCAAGAAACAAGCCATTGCATCTATATTTTCTTCTGAGGCTGAATACCGAGCTCTTGCATCCACTACTTGTGAAGTCCAATGGCTTGTATATCTTCTTAATGATTTTCATATTTCTCACATCGCTTCAGCTCTACTTTACTGTGACAACCAATCTGCAATTCAGATTGCTGCCAATCCCACTTTCCATGAGCGAACAAAACACATAGAATTGGATTGTCATATAGTTCGTGAGAAAGTTCAGTCTAATCTCATTCATCTTCTACTTGTTTGTAGTTCGGATCAATTGGTTGATGTTTTCACCAAGCATTTACATCCCAAGAGATTCCATGAGCTTATATCCAAGCTGGGCATGACTAATATACATGCTCCAGCTTGCGGGAGGGTGTCAACCGTATTGTAATATATTTTGTTACTTAATTATCAAGTTTGTTACACATTGTTATGTACTGTTAGTCATGGTTAGTTATTGAGTTGTATGAGTATCTTACTTGTATAAATACAAGCATTCATGAATAATACAATATACTTCTTCCACATATTCTGTTACACAAAGTACATAAAGCAAACAACATAACATAACAAAAGGCTTTGGCTTATTCTGTTACACAAAGTACATAAAGCAAACAACATAACATAACAAAAGGCTTTGGCTTTGAAAAATGATTGGAGTCACCAAAAGAGAGGCACCCATTGCTATCAACTACACCAATGAAGCGAGGGAAAATTATGTGAGAGCATGAAGGCAGGTGTTGCAGCACGTCTCCCAAAGGACATGGGCCATCCAGACGAATCAACGAGGTTCAAAGCTTCCCTTGGGAAGAGGTAAAGGATACTCAAACAGGATCCGAGACCATGAACAGAGAAACTTGTGAATTCCCCAACTCCATGAAGCGCGAAAGAGAGCCAGGCAAAGCCAAGCAACAATCCTGCATGAAAGCGCAAAAAGGAAACAAACCAACGCCAGAGGGTATGTAACGAGCAGCCTAATATATACTAAAGCAACCATGGCACTGTCCATTCCATGGTTGCCAGACTGGCAAGAACCCAGACTCTTAGTAGCCTCTAGAACACAGCGAGTGCTATTGAGAACATGATAAGAAGAGCCACGGTGTCGACGTCGTCCACATCCATGACCACCATGAGCAAGGCGCTCGAAAGAAGTATGCAGTGAACTAGTAGGACTAGAACCGCCTAACGTAGAGATTTCATCAGCGAATTGCAAGGCCTCCTCACTTGTATAAGCTTTTATGTGCATATAGGTTGAGTTACCCCTATTATGCCTATTATGTATCAGCAAAGACTAGTTAAGCTCCCTTGGATATGAAACTCAGAGTTGCAGGTACAAGGCACTCAGAGGTAGTAGGAAGAATAACCGAAAATCTAGCACGCATAAGCATCTCTCCCCTTTGCTTTTGGAATCTATGTATACGCATCAAGCCATAAATCCAATGGAACCACTCATATGGGGTGTCAAACCAGGCAGCAGAACCAGCTCGGATGACTGTACGTCCCATTGCTACATGCAAAGCACTCTCACCGAGCTCAGGGTTGACGAAGAAAAATATATCTCCGACAGAGATACGCAGGATCATATGGCCAGTCAGACGCCAGCGATGGAGGAAGGTATAAAACATAGTTTCGAAGAAGAACAAGAAGTGACGGTGATCCATTGAGTTGAGATTGAAAGAACAAGTGTGAAGAAGCAACTCCCATATTTGCCTATATATAGCCCCAAGAGGACTTGAAGCAAACACAGAGTGCCTCACAGAGCAATGAAGAACTCACTTGCACCATCCTCTGGAAAGAGTGAAAAACTTAGCCACAAAGAAAGATGAAGTTCCAATGTTGTGGCAAAACAGGGGCTCACGAAATGACAGAGGTATAGGGAAGGAAGGAACAGGGGGTTGACATCGCAATGCCAAAGGGAAGAAGATATCATCATTATCTAAACCCCAATAAAAGCCATTCTTCTGAAGCACAATTAATATCTTAAAAGATGCACTAACAAGCTTAGTTCATTTAACCAGAGGAGGGACGATATGAGGTCCTTTACGTTTGTAAGGGAGAAGTAAGACTGAGGAAGACACTGGGCTTGTAAATTATGAAGCTTTGAATGAAGCAGAGTCCATTGAGGTAGCACAATCCGAGGTCGCATAAGAAGCCCTTATCTTGCAACCCAAGTTCAATCTCACAGAAAGGGAGGGTCTATGACGGTGAATATGGGCCGAGCGTGGACCCACAAAGCATTGATGCAAGGAAGACACCGACTTGGAGTAATGGTGAGGTGGCAAGCCAATGCCACCACATCCATAGAAAATAGACGACACGTGTTCAAACAACACATAGATCATAACAACCTTACCAGAAGGGAGAAGTAACTAAGGCACAAACTAAAACCGTAGTAAACCATGGCATGCAACTTTGAAACAAAATCCACCAAGGCGATGTTGAGATGAATAATCCACACATAATAATGATCTAAATTGAGAAGCTATAATCTAAGCCACTTCCTCTGTATAATATTCAACACGAAGATTAAATACTTGGATACAAACAGATAAATGATTAAAAACTATCTAATCAATCGTGATATTGGGAGACTAAGAGTAAACCGCCAGTGAGATACTTTGTAAGATCCAAATACCATGATCTAAGATATATTGATAGTCCTCAACATATGAAAAGTATAATACAAAATAAGAACCATGATGTTGAACAATAGACACACTACCAATAAGATCCCAGTGTAAGGAAATAAGCGATTGAAGCTTCTTTATGTGAATCATACGGGAAGAAAACACCTTTCTAAATAGAAAATGAGAAGAAAGTAGCTCAGGCGCGATGGTGAACAAGCAGGGAGGGACCATCTGGAAGAGCCCTGCATCTTCAGTCCAAAATGAGCCAACACCAAACTAGAAACAATCCAACGAACAAACTTGCCAAAAGCCAAAGGTAAGCTGAAGGAAATGAATCAACTCCAAAGAACATGAGCTAAGCAACAGAAGAAATGCCTAAGAGAGAGAACAACCCTCTCCATCGCCCTAAGTGACTTTATTCTTCTTCAGCCCTAAGAATTTCAGGCCTAAATTATATCCATACTATTGTTGAATATAATTCCAGGCCTATCTTATATCCATACTATTGTTGAGCTTTGGGCTCCGTTATTATGTGGAGAAATGCCTAAATTATGTATATTTTTTATTTTATGAAAAAAAATGACAGAAAGGGAAAAATAGGAAAGAAGGAAAAGAGTGAGAGAATGAAAAAAATTCCATTATCTAATGTTTTTTACAAAATTCCATTACTGGTTTTGACAAAATTATTATATACTGACAAAATGTGTGAAAGGAATAGCCAATAATTTTAGAAAATTCTCCCTCCCCTCTTAAAATTTTTTGTTATCCAAACAAGGGAGGGGAGTAAAATCCTCCCATTCCCCTCCCTCCCCTCATTCCAAACAGACCCTAAAAACAGAGACATTTCTGTGAACATTACATAAAATTTTTTACATTTATTTATGACGTATAAATAATATGACTTTCACAATTTAAAAAGTAAATGTAGATTATTTGAATTACGACATTGCTATACGGTCTCTCACTCCTTTAGCAATAAACTTTGCAGAGGTATAGAGTCAAGCCAACTCAATTTAGACGTGAAAGATCCCCCTTTCTGTAAATGTAAAACAGATATATGCTTATATACTACCTCTAATTATAGGAACTAGATAAAGGACTCACTTTAGTCATAAATATTATGTTTTTTTTTCCCTATCTATCCATCCAAAGACGTGAATGTTACTAGAAATGTATTTATTTTCTTTCCCATCTGCTCATCACTGTGAGGATAAAATCAATTTACAAAAAAAAAAAAAGGCTATGTACATGAGCCGGCCCAAAAGTTATACATGGCATAGAATGGCCCAAGACTCATCATGATCATACTTCGCTAATTAAGGAACCGTTTAGCGAAAGGGGGGAAAAATCAACAAATCACCTGGACAGAGGTGAAAAAAAAAAAATCATGTCAAAATCCATTGAGTGCGTCTATATGCATGAAACGTGTTAAAACGAAATTTAAGTCGTAGATGTTGACGCTCTTGATTGGGCAGGCCGTCTGTTTGAGACGGGCAAGCCACTGTCACTGATGCTCCCTTCCACGAGAATATCTTGAAGCTCAGGAAATTCTGTTCTCCATGACCGCAAGGGTACGAGATGGCTATCATCCTTAGTACTTCTCCTCCTCTCCTCGTGCCGTTTCACGTTCTCTGATATCTCATGGAATGTTCTGTTTATCCTCGCAATACCCCTTTCAACTGGCTCTACCACATGTGAAACTGTGTATTTCATGTCGTCAACAATCTGAAATATCACGACAATAGGTCAAAAAACCACATCAGTTTTCACACGTATAGCCGAGAAAGCTCAGTTTAAACTGTGTATATATATGTTCACATCTCACAATTTCACCACTTCCAACAACCACGTCACGAACACTGTGAGTAAATTTCATTCCCTGTCTCTCATCCTGTCGTCCAACCCACATTCTGGTTGTACGCTCAGAGTCTTGAACCTCCTCGGGGTCAGGTAATGCCCCAAGCGATGCATAGTCATCCATCACCGCCACATTACGGACACACCTCTCCCCTCTTTTGTAAGGTGCTGCGGGGAACACATAAAGGTGCACAACAGCAGCTAAGCCCATCTGCCAACAAATTTTACAATGGGAGACCATTAAAAGAAAAGGGCCTTCCCCAAAACTTCTGAATTGGCTGAAACACTATCGCATATGCCATGCACAATGAAAAGTTCAAGCTCAAACAGGAGCATCAAACATCAAACTAAAGTAAATAAAATGACTTGACTCTTCACAAGGATAAGCTGAATGCATTATTTTGTAACTAATGCAAGTTTGTGCCACAATTCTAAAGTGAAGAACTCGTTGACCTTCAAAGATTTCCGAAGATAGAGCAGAGCTCAGTATAATCCACAGGTGCGATTAGGACCATAACAAGTGCTAACAGAGTACAAAGCTCAACAACTAAAAATGGATTTCCCCGCAAGATATTTTACACAGCTTAGTTTTGGCGGTTTACTACCCATTCATCAATTCAAATTATATCCCTTGTCAAATTTTATGGAATAAACATGAAAACAGGGCTATCCATTCAGTAAAAAGATCATGCTCCTACATATTTCATCTACCACAAGTATCTGATTATAATAATTATAAAGAGAGAGAATATTCGATTTGTCATATATACAGTAGAACCTGAAAGTTTACATATTATTCTATTCAATATTTACATATATCCATATCAGTAAAATTTGCCCGAGGTTAAAGGATTTCATTCGTAGATCTCACATGGTGCTGAGTAATAAAGCTTAAACTTGCTGAAAACACAACCACACATAGCTAATGCAACATATTAGTACCTCCAAAAATTAAAATAGTTTAATAATGCAGAAATAGAAAAGAGAATAAAAAATCTAAGAGTGCCACAATGGCTAACCTCTATACAGATAATGTAGTCTTGTATACGGGTTTTCAGCTCCTGAGCCAATGAACCTTTAAATGCTCCAACTGAAATAAATAATGCAACTGCCACCCCTTGCCACCATGTTAGAAAGACAATCGACTTGAATGTTAGGAACTTAGCCAGCGGTTTAATTGGCTCCAATTTATCTTTAATAACAGAATAGAACTGTACAAGGCAGTATAAGGCCCATGTCTGGCTAAAATTAAGAACAACTGCCAGGTAGGGATACCTACAAGCAAATAAGAGAATCAGACTGCAAGAATTCTAATAACAAATAGCCCTCCCCCATCAAAAGATAATGTAGATATAGTAATTTGACCTTTTCAATTGGTGATCCCAAGAAAGTACGAAATGTTATTTATCCGGAAAGCATAATTTATATCTGAGAATTGAAATACGTTCTATGATATGCAAAATGCACAAGCAGACAATATCAAGACACAAACTGATGCATTAGCTTGACTTACCCATACTTCCATTCAAACTTCCCCTCTCCATAAACCCCGATAGCCTGGAGGATCATTGCCAGCAATGCACATATCATTTTTAGTATCATCTGAAATAAAGGTTTCATTCATCAGAAAAAGATAGGTAAATTCAGATCTGAGGGGGAAGGGGTTTTACATATCTCAATCTACCAAAACGCACATACATATTGCACAATGCCAATTTTCACAGCATTATAGAAGTCAGGACCAAGATACCAATCTCTTAAAAGGCAGTTTAAGGGAAATGGATGCTCTACAACTCCGTATGCATATGCTTCTTTTAGAAGAGGAGAGTTGTAATCCATTGCACTCATGCTTTCCATAAACTCAATTGTCTTGTCCTCACCACCTATGAGCATAAAAAATTGAGCAAAAACTAAGACAATCACAACACAATTCAACTACTAATAATTTTGCATGAAACATATGCCCTCTTGCATAGATAAGTTACAGCCGCAACTAGAGAGAAGTATACGGGCAAACAATCTGTTTGACATACCTAAGCAAGCTATCAAGTATCTCCCAAAGCAATATAATGCAAAAGCCTCGTAACAATCTCGGATAATTTCACAGTTAAATGCTGCACTGGAATCAAGTAGTGACAAAAACTGCATAAAAAAATATTAGAATTCAACAATGTGTTGTTCATGGAAAAATAAATAAAACATTATAAAGCTGATTTTATTCTGTAGTACATCAAGCAGATATGCCTATACTTATGTTTTCTGTAGCTCACAACAGTCAGTTTTTGCCCAAAATCAGGAAATGCAGACTGGGTATTATCAAAAATTATATTATCAGCTAAACAAGGCAAAAAAGAAAAAAGAAAAAACAAAGAAGCTAGAACTTTAAAATGAAAGGAAGCACTGCACAATTCATCCCTCCCACTCCCATGATACAACAAGTATAGCCCATAATGAAAAAATGCTGCAAGATGGAAAACATTTACATTGCATGCGATGTAAGCTGACACAGATATTCATTAAAAATCTAGATAAACTTAACAAACCAAGAAAAAGAAAGTGAAGCAATATTTAATAAATGCCACTTACCGATTCCAGTGCATAAACAGGAACCATTAAAATGAGGCCAATCAAAAACTTCTGCTCCTGAACCAAAAACACACATATATGAAAAGAAGAACCTGGGATGAAATAGCCATGTTAAAGAAAACTACACAAATATAGTACGAAGCATTAAAAGGGGAAGGGGAGATCAACTAAGTATGACCAAAAAGTAAAACGGCATAAGACTGAACCTCTGGCTGATTATACGCAGATAAATGCTCGAAAATCAGATACATGGAGAGAACAAGAGCAACAAGCACAAATATACTTGAACTGGAGATCACCCAGCTGAAGGTTCCTGCAGACTCCACACCTAGGTTTAGGAGCCACATGTTTCCTGACTTGATTGTGGACTCAAGGAACGTATAAAGAGATATGGCAGAACATAAAGCAACCATCAAGCTCATATAATGGAAAAATATTATTTCTCGTAAGAAATGGTCTGCATTCCTTGATCAACTTAATGATATGCTATTTCCACAGCAAGTGGAGTCTCCAATAGTCTAAGATGTTTCCGGTTCATTCATTCAAGTCTCTTTCCTTCTGCTTGCTCTTGACTGTATGAAATTAGTCAAACCTGTAAGACACAATATTTAACAGGGGAAAACGACCCTTCTGTTAAGGCAAGTAGTTCTAAAATATAATGAGCATCATGAAGAACTAACAAATTCCATTGGCAGCAGACAGGCATGTTAGCTTTTGATACATAAAGAAATCCACCAAGATAATGAACAACAATCCTGCATTGACAATCATATTCATTATTTGACTAATTTAAATGACTAGAAGAAATGGCAACCTGTAGGAACACTCTGAAGTCCATACTTCAAACCATGTATTATAGTTCAATTAGAAACCTTATACATAACAGGAAATAAAGTAAAAACAACCCCTGAGACATAAATTGGAAAACATAAAACCATCCTCACATGTTTTAGCAACCAAAACAACCAAATCTTGAGGCATCATAATCTAACAAGATTGCAAAATCAGTATACATGAACCAGACTTCCATGAGAAGTTTAACCACCAGATAAATCAAAGTTGGCATGACAAATTTTTATCATGCAAATTAAATTACTGAGCTTCTAAAGGTTACAATCCTTGGCTTCAGGCATACCAACAAATCACAAACAAATGGGTCAAACGAGCACCATCAGTACGAATCAACTAAACACCACTATTTCATGTTAGTCTTCTTCCCTCGAGGTGTATAACTTATAATTACTATGGTTGATTAAAATTTTGGAATTTCAAAAGAGCAGAGAAGGCTGAAAGAAAGGGTCAAACGAGTAGGGGGAGGATGACTTACCTTACTTACTCCGTATTCCAAAAAAGAACAGGGGCAAAAAACGCAAAAACCAAACCATCATTCATAATCAAACGCTGAAGTCCAATAAAACCTCAGTTTATTAAGAACTGTGAACCAGACTAACTAGCCGCGATAGATGATCAAACGACAATAGTAAAGCCCACATACCACTCACGGCATGTGCAATTCCAGTAAGAAGAATTCAGTGGGAAAAGAAAAGCGAAAAACCCTAGGCTACGTAATGGAAAATAAATTCCGGATGAGCCAAAATAACTCGGTGCAACCGAAACGAAAATAGCAATACAATGTAGCATCATGGATACTAGTGAAAGAAACTTAAAAAGAAAGAGTTCAAACCTGTGCTTAAATTTCTTTCCCTGTAAAATCGAGATGAATGGTTTAGCGGGAGAATCTAAGACAGTAAAGGGACGGGAAAAGCAAACGGAATTTGCTTCGGCGGTTGGAAACTAGGATCACGAAATTATCTGAAAAAGGAGAAGATTCTAAAGGGACTACAGTGATTAGATATATATGTCACAGACGAAATCCAGTAGTTCAGAGGAGGGACCCTGCGAAGGATGAGTCGGGGGTCTCGTGGGTTTGCTGAATTGGCGCTTTATTTGAGCATAAAAGAATCTGGTTGGTATTTATATATATTTAAAAGGGAGAGGGGAGAGAAGGAAAGAGAGCACGTCACGTTGTGCGCGTGGAAAGAGAGAGGAGGGAGGGAGGCTGAAGCTTCCCCCGTAGTAATCGGATTTTGGATTTGTCACTAGTGCTTCTCGTCCAGACTAACAATCCCAGGCCCAGCTTGCCTTTAGACTATTACTCTGTTAGGTTATCACTTCAAACAAAATATTTTATAAAAAATTATATCATTATTATTATTTTTTTATTATACTTCTATTTATCACCTCAATGCAAACTGCACTTATTTTTTGTTTTCTTATTAAGTAATTATGGGTAAATTTAAAAACATAGAAAAAATTGTCATATTAATTGATTTCTTAATTTCTTAATTCTTAATTTATGTAAAAAGATCTATATTTTGAAAATAAAAAGGTTATCCCTATTAGGTTTTATATGTTCAAGCTGTTAGTTTCGTCTCCTTTTTCCTCATAAAAAAGAGGCAGTATACCTAGATAAGTAAATTTGCACTGCGTGATTAATTGTCTAATTCAAACTAAGTTAAAGAAATATGAAAATTTTAAGTATCTCAGTAAATTATATCTTTAACACATTAATAAATAAAATAATACTCAATTGCACAATGATATCATATATTTCATTATCTATTATTTTTGTATTACAAATAAAATATTTTATAAAATTCTCATTCTAATATACAATATAGTATTATTCATTACATAAATAAAAAATTATATATAATTTATAATATGATTTAATCACATTTTTATTGTATATAATTTATAATTTGGAAATTCTGTTTCACAGTATCTTGTGCCAATATTAGAGCCGGGAAAACGGGCCGAGCCCGTCGGACCGGCCCTGAATTTACAAGGGCCGGGTCTGAGAATTTTGCCTAAAAAGTGAACGCGGGCCTAAAAAGGCCAGCCTTGTAGGGCCGAGGACCTAAAAGGGCCGGCCCTTTAGGTCCTGATATATTTTTTATTTTTAAAAATTATTTATATGATAATAATATTATTGATCTTTTATATTTTGTTAATGGTGTTGAAAATATTTAGTTGTTATTATCTTTTTTTAAAATTAAGTTTCATAAGAATTTTTTGTATTAAGAATCATAAAATTAAAAAATTTATAAAAGATATTTCTTATTTTATAAGAAAAATACGTTAGATATTTCTTATTTACTCTAAAGTTTCACATATGATAGTAATTTACTAATTTATTTGTATTTTATGTTTTTTATAGTGTTATTTGTCATTTTAGATTATTCTTTGTTGTAAATAAAGATTATGAATATATTCATGATTTGGGAGAAGAAATTCTTGATATTTTTACCCTCAAGTAGAGCCTACTACTCAAACTGAAGCACAATCAAATTTTCTTGAAATTGATGATAGTGGTGAAGAAGATGAAAATGATAGTTGTCATACTCATATTGTTTAGAGTATTTAACTTCTTGCCTTCTTATACTTTTGTGCGGATTGTGAATTATTTGTGGATACTATTTTTTACCTTTGAATATGAATTAGTAACAGTATTTGTTTTATTGCATGAGGCGTGTAGACGTGTAGTTAAGTCTTGTGTAAATAGCTTCAGGCCTTGCGGGCCGGCCCTGGCCCTCATGCTCTCAGGCCAGGCTTTGAAAAACGGTAATTTTTCTTACCTCGGGCCCTGTAGGGCCGGTCCTTTTAGGCCCTGGCCCGTCAAGGGCCGGCCCTGATTCCCAGCTCTAGCCAATATTATGGGGATTCCTAGTAAGATGCATGCCCTTTTTTTTTTAAAGTATATTTTTGGTTCTCTCAAGTTAACACCATTATCTCTCTTGATGAAACATGCTAAATCAATAAATTTAAAATGCTGACATGTTTTTTTTTAGAAAATTGATTTTGAAATTAAAATATAAACATGTCAACCTTTTAAATTTTTCAACTCATTATTTTCTGTTAGTGAGACTAACAGTATTAACATAAAATAATTAATAACACTTTTTAAAGTAAGTCAAAAGGCTTAAAATAAAACATCGTCTACCGGATCAAAAGCTTATTTTAGCCCAATAAATATTTAATTCAAACTAAGTTAAAGAAATTAAGAAAAATTTAACTATCTCAGCAAATTATATCTTTAACACATTAATAAATAAAATAACGTTCAACTGCACAATAATATCACATATTTCATTATCTATTATTTTGTTATTACAAATAAAATATTTTATAAAATTCATATTTAATAAAACTCTCATTCTAATGTACAGTATTGTACTATTCAATAAATAAATAAATACAACATTATATATAATTTATACATGATTTAATTTCATTTTTATCAATAATCAATAGTAAAAAGACTCTCAATAAAATTGAATCTAAGTAGCTATGAGGGAAATAACTCAAGCATATAATTTTTTATTGATCATTAACCAAATCTGAATTTTTGCCATTTGCTCCCTCAATTATCAACAGGATTCCCCACAATATCGGCACAAAATAATTGTGAAACTCCGTTTCGAAACTTCAGACTGATGCGCATCCATGCACTACTACACAATACTAACACGAGATATTTTGGGGATTCCTGTTAAGATGCATGTCTCTCTATTATATGGCATTCTCAGTAAATGAATACGTAAAGCCTGCGTTCTTGAATGCCAAGGGAATTGGCAGCAGCATACTACTCTTTAAAAAATTAATTAATATAAACTTTCTTCTGACTCGTTAAAATAAATGTAATTCGTTCTCTTTGACTAAGGATTGCTTCAGATAACCAAAATAAATAAATAAATAAAAGGAGGGCACTTATACTTTATTATAAATTTCATTTGGAATGCTGCCTTAGACGCATAAAATTCAGACACAGGAAATTAGTTAGTATACAAAACTTACAAGGGAATTGGGATATTCATTACATGGTTATACAGTTACTGTATAAGTATATTCAGCTAGAGTCAACAAACCCATTACCATAGTCAAAAGGGGGGGGGGGAGAAGAAAACCCATTACAGGGGTCCTCCTATTTTTGTACCCAGTTCCGTGTTGGTTTTTCCTCCTGAAACGAGGTGAATGTTCCCGAAACTTCTCATTTTAGGATATGTCGAACTCCATTGTCCTCAAGGCATCAGCTAGCATTTATTTTCATTTTCAGCCTGCTTAATAACTTTTTGATCGTCTTCTGCAGCAATAGTGGATCTGAATCCGATACCCCAGATCAAACTCCTTTGGCGACTTTTTGTTCACGCATACACAAGACCTTGCCAAACACAAATTCTGTAAACACTTATCTACGTGGCCCTTGCCCGGACATGCCTCAAACGATAGAGGTGCTAGAACGAGCTAACCTTTGAGCTTCTTCCAAGTCACTAAGAAACCTGCGAATTCAAACAAGACATGTCTAATGCCAAAGAAATCGAGACTACTATCTGTTAAGTATGACTTTACAGTTATTAGAAATATCCTCAACCCATCGATGTGCAGCCAAATATTATAAGCACATCAAACTCTGCAGGAAGTCTGGTGAAGCATTACTTGGAAACAGAAAAACCACCAAATCCCAAGTTCCCAACCATGTCGCTTCAAGAAATATCCAAAATAAGATAAATCAAGTCCCAGTTAAGACAAATTTCAGATTTTGCTCTCAACACAAGAGCCAAGCCTGAAACTGGAACTGTCAATTCAACCATTCTATCAATTTAGGCTTTTGCACGCCAAGTTTAGAGCATAATTGCCGCACAAAAGTTGAAAATATCACTACTCATATCCAAACTATCTTTATCAGTTCATCTTACCCCTTAGAATTAAGAACTGTAGTACCACAGAGTATAAAACGAATCCCAGTATTACTGCTATTTTGTATCGCAACACATCGTGACTCCTCATAAGTTGTGCCACCAACAATGAAGATGATAACTTCCTGAGGCCTGCATTCCATGGATATACAAGTAATGACACATTAACATTATATGCATTTGATATATTATATAAAATTTATTAACAAACTACACTATTTACAAATCAGGAATAGTATATTCATTTCTCCTATTCCGTACAATAATAGAAACAAGCCTTACCCTGTACAGACATTTGGCAGTGCATTGATGGGTTAGGGTGGTAATCTTTAGGTTGGGCCATATTGAATAGGATTGTCATTTGTATTCATATTAAGAAACTACAGTCAATTAGACTCCAATCAATTAGGAGGCTCCGTAGTATAAAAGGATACTGGCATCCAAGCTTGAAAGAAGCCACAACAAAAGTTCACATATTGTTTTGTCAAGATCACACAAGTTCACTAATATGTCAAGCCCGTCTTATCTACAAGCATGCTGATAACTTCTTATATAAATATTTAAGTGTCTCACTGCCTCTACAAGCATGCTGATAACTTCTTATATAAATATTTAAGTGTCTCACTGCCTCCTTGTTAACTAATATCCTACATTCATTTGTCTTGTCACTAAAAGTTTAATGTTGTCATTTAATTTCAGTCAAATATCAAATGACCTGGACACCATGCAATATTCCAGTGGCATCATTGATTTCATGTAGAAACCACAAGAATCTAACGACTCACAAATAAGACACAGAAGTGTATTTAATAGCAACCTACCTTCCCTGCTGAAAGTGATTTCCAACAATTGGGTAGTCCACATCCCTCAATCGTCCTTTTACAATACTTTCCATGGTTTGGAACAGAAGTGGCTGATGTTGAGTGTATACATTCTCCACACCCTTAACATAATCCAAAAAATAAATTTAGTTTACAATCCAAGATTCATGTTACGACGCATAAAGTATGATAATCAAGTTTGTTCCATCAAACCTTCAATCCACGAGCCATGTTACGAGCAATATTCAGTAGATCTCTACTTCCATAAAGATCACCAGTTCTCTTGTCAACACCTGCTTGCTTCAAAAGAAACTGGACAATCTGTTGTCACACAAAAAAAAGATATCAATAGCAGTGACTTTCTCATGGATTGTAGGGCCATCAAGGAAGAAAAAAAGTAGCTTCATATTTACTCCTTTAAATTTAATCCAGTGAATCGTAAACAGGACAAGGTAAAGCAACCAAAAGCAATCCACAATCATTTTTCACATGCAGTGGACAACATTCCCAAAGATTAAGAGACTGCTAACCATGATGGAGAATATACAACAACAACAACAACAAAACCTTTATCCTACTGAATATGTACAAAAAAACTTCAAAAAAAAGGTAAGGAACACAGAAGAAATTCAGGTATTCACAAAAGGCAAAAATTTAAATTAATTTACCCCAGGCTTGTACTTGGCTGATCGGGAAGCCAGTTTATTGAAAAGCTGCATTAATTGAACAGGGCTATCCTTCTCATATCGCAAAGCATACAGCATGACTAAACGTAGCCGGTCCTCATCTGATATACTTTCATTGTTTAATAGATTTGTCACTGCCTAGAAAAGAGTACATAAGAAAGAGAAATCATAACCTGGAAAGTATGCAACAATTGTTAATTTAAAGCAGCTATCAGTACATATGATGCAGGGAATTGACACTTCGAATTGCTCTTATTTTTTCCTTCTTGCAACTAAGAGAATTGTGTCACATACCATATAATTTTTCCAGGTTGAAAAGTAACCCGTTAACTATGTTTATTTTATTGCCCAGAAAAGCTGAAGCAACAGGAAGTAATAGAGTTTCAATAATTAAAACAAACAACATATACCTCAAAAGCAGCCCCTTGCCCTCCATTACAAGCCAACTCCTGTTCTACTTCTGAAACTAACATAAGCTTTCTCTCTTGAACTATCTTGCTCATTTCTGTTACCAAGGATACATGTTTTGACACGTTTCCATGCATTTTTCTGTACTCAGGGTATTTGTCAACAAATTTGGCCATGTCCTCTGCAATCAGTCAAATCATGGAATCAGTGAATCATATACTATGCTACCGTGCTTAGGTGTGTTTGTTACATAAGTAACAGCAAAAAGCATTTTACTCTAACATATTGAAAAATTTAAAGCACAAACCTATTGTCTGGATGTTCTGGTTACTCTTTGCCGCTTGCTGAAATTCATCAACTAATCGCTTGATATTCATACCTATATCTCCAAAATTCTCATACATGTTGACTTTGAAGAAAGAATCTTGTTCTGATGACAGCACAACTTCCTGTGACAAGGAGTATCACAAAAATCACTTTCCAATCAGGACACTTCTTAAATTGCAATGCTGGGACATAATAATTCATAATAACTTGTAAAGAGTGTATCAAACCTCCTGATCCTTTGGAAATTTACCAAGGGATTTTAAGTCTACTTTGTTATCTTGGATTCCTATTAGTTCATGAACCATTGCCTGCAAATTGCAACAGCACAACTGAGCATTACTTATATATTCAAACAACTTTTCAGATTAATCAGAAAATGGTTTTCAGTAAGCAATAAAGTTTTAGCTTAAGCCCACAGATACCTGATAGGTCCATTGATTTAACAATGGGGATACAGGATCATCCCTCCTGTCAATCACCAATAATAATGGAGAAACTTCTGTTCGCCTAAAATCAAAAAGACCACTTTCCTGCTGGTACATCAATTTCTGTTTCAAACACAATAATTCAATTAGCTATTTAGGAATGATAGCACAATCGACATGATACGATAATATGACAAGTTGAAACTAATTTACACATTGCCAGCCAAAAGAAGCAAAAATCTTCATAACATTGCTTGCAAGCATAAATGATAGCATGCTTTACATACCAAGATGCTCTCTGCATTATTTTTAACTTATAAAAGATAACAGTCTAAGTGAATAAATTCACTGCCAAAACCTATAACTGGATCACTTAAATGCACTAACGATCACAACAAATAATGTTAGAATCTGTCAAATTTTTTAATGAAAGTGAAAAAAATTGATGGCTAAAGAGTTATAAAACATGGCTTTATAATCAGTTTTGGGGGGGGGGGGAATACTCTTGTCGACTTACAGCTGCTTCATGTGCTATCCTTTTTGCAACGTCAGATGTCCTTTGGTATCTAATGATGGGTCTTCGTTTTAACGCCAAGAAGACAGCTGCAATACTATCAACAGCCCGATCACAGAAGTGCTGCAATGTTGAAGGATCCACCATGGCTGGGAGCATATAAATGTAATTTGAAGGCATATTTAAGGTAAAATGGAAAGGATCAAGTGCAACAAAGTCTGCATAAAACTCCTGGATCACCAGGACAACAACAACTATATCAGCATGAGCCCTAGAACTTGAGATTGCACCACAAAATATAGAAGAGGGTGAGCAAGGGCTTCAACTTCAACAATATGTGGAGTTGTTTATCAGATAAAAAACTACAACAAAAATAAAATCTTCATTACAATTATGGGTCGGAGGAAGAAGGGAGAAAAAGGAAATTCTGTTCATCTAGGACTTATTTCACAATAATCATGAAATAATTCAGGAATAATAAACTGACAAGTAATTATCATATCTATTTTCAAAACAAATCTTAGCAAAGCATATGTTATGACAAAATTCATGTGCAAAGAGCTAAAAGCATCAAACTGTGAAACAGAGGCTCCTAAAAGTCCAAAAGGAGGACAATAATACAGTGCACAAGTAAACAATCACCTGAACTTGCTGAACAACTTCCTGTTCATCTGAATCAGCGAGTATGTGAATCTGAGTGTCCTTCAACATATTGGAGAAAACTGTAATTTCAGAACGGATTCACAAAGTGTCTTCAACCAATGGGAGAAATTACTCCTAAACAATCATAATTGCAATTCAAATTCCATACGACATGTTCCAAACAATTTTAAAAACTTACAGAGATGATATTCTCCAAATCTAGGATTGGCTATTTGGCGGCGCAAATGCTGGATGTTCTCTGAAGCTGGGCGAAGGAAGTAAACAGCTTTGAGATGCGACATAGATTCCCTTGACTTCGAAATGGAATCCACCAACTCTACCAAAAAGACTTCTTTCTGAAGAAGCTCTGACTGTGAATAGACAACACTGACAATACTTACCTGCACCAATTTGAGAAAGACATCCACTCAAACTCAACCACATATTTCCAACTTTCAAAGAAATTCAAGAAAGTTGAAATTGAATTCCTTCTGTAAAGTGATCTATGATTTTAAAATTGAACAATATAATAGCAGGCAAAACAAACATAAAAATAGGAACTGATCTAGCACTAATTATTGTAGGTGATACGGTACGGGAGCAAAACTTAACGCAGATGGTAGCTGATCTAGCACTGATATCACTCGCCCAAACGATTAAAATTGCAAATGGGTAAACAGAATTTGAATAAACAAACGTCGTAATTCAGAGCAAAGGGTTACAAGTGCCAATTCCAACTATCGAGCATCAATTAACAAAGATGGTTAGTAAAGGGACTTACCGTCTGAGAATCTAATATAAGAACCTTCATGCCAGAGATGTCTTGCAACATCCGGCTCATATAATCCCGTACCGCCGATATCAGCACCATTTTTTCCGGTTTCAAGTCCGGTGAATCCCTCGGTTCCTGGTTATTGATATTTTCCTTGATGACGACGATGAAAGTTAAAATATTATAGTTGGTGCGAATCGGGAAGGGGAGGCCAGATCTGGGACGATGGAACAAGAAACGTTCAAGTCTTAACGCACCGTTTTAGGTGTGCGTCGAGTTTATGATCCGTGGCCATGCCTCCGTTGAATTTTAAAAGTGCGTAGTTTTTTTTTTTTAAATTGTGGTGAAACTTTTTTATATATTTATTTCATAAATTGATATAAAATTTTTCTCTCATATTTATTTTATAAATCGTAAAAATTATTTTTTAAAAATTAATTCATAAAGGTATGTTTGGGATAGTTTAAACTTATCTTATAAGTACTTTTCATGTAAGTCGAGACAAAATTATTCTTACATATTTACTTCATATACCGTAAAACTTATCTCGTATACTGTAAATCATGATTGAAAATCATTTTTGTAAGTCTCAATCACTATTTCAAACACCCACGTAGTCTTAGACTTTTCGTTAGTCTCAATCGCTATTTCAAACACCCACGTAGTCTTAGACTTTTCGTTAAGGGGATAGGAGTGAGAAAAAATGATATATAGAAAAAACAAGTATTGACTCCCCTGCGGGATACGCGGATGCATATAATCAATGAATAAATTAATACACTAATATATATTTTGAATAAAGCTAAAACTAATTATTTTTTGTGATCAACTTAAATGTTGTATTAATTATTTATATAAATTTATAATATATATAAGTCATGTATATATTTATATGAGTCGTTTTTTGTATTTAAGAATAAAAAAATCTCTTTTGCAATAGGCCAGCTAATTAAAACACTGACATATGAGTGATCTTCTTAAATCAGCTGTTTTTTTTTATTTTTCTTTTTGGCTTAATCAATTGAAATTCTAAGGCTACATGTGAAAAGCATTAAACCGATGCCAACAAAGATTAATGACAGGAAAATAAACTGAATATTCAAAACAATTATGTCAAACAAACTTATCAACCTTGGAAGACAAATTGTAAATGCAAAATATTGACATATGAGTATTGTAGGTTAGGAATTGAAAATGAATATCAATACAAGAAATACCTATTAAATGAATGATAGATGAAGAATAGAGCTTGAGTGAGTAGAATCATGGGTCACATGTCTTCTATCTACTAGAATTTATAATGGCCAAAAAAAGGTGTTTATTGGTGTAGCGAGAAAGGTGTCGATTACATGAAATTTTATTTCATGTATGATACAACAGATTGTGTATTCCAATTCATACCTTGCATGTTGTTTATTTGGTTTATGTTAGGACATAAGTTAATAGTCAGAAATGGATTTACGATGCACTATCAACTTAATTCATCAAGTTTAATCATTTGGGTTCATAATAACAAACTAACTTGAGGATGATTTACTTTCATTAGCTAGGCAATTGAGTTAATAAGAATAATGATTGTAGTCCGCAAGTTGTTTTGTCTATTTTCAAATGTACATGATACATGAAAGCAATAAAAAGGAGAACCGTGTCTCTATAAAGCAATTAGTTTCCCTTTACAGTGCGTATTAGAAAAGTTCCTGATAAAATGGCCCTTAAGCTGTGATTAGACAAAACAACTTTTTCATGACATTAAACTCAAAAAACCATTGGTTTTATGTCTTCCACAATGGAAAACAAATATCCTTTCACTTGTGTCTTATCAAGTGATCTATTAACACTTAACCTATCTCTAATGAAATAAGATTGCAGAGATCCCCTTAAAAATGGGTTCTCATAACTCCAGTGCCCCGATCAAATCCATTGTCAGTTGTCCTTTCATAGAGATATTCTCTCTCTCTTTACCCACATGTTCTCTCCTTAGTCTTTACAAACAGCAGAATCACCTAAAAAAAGTGATATTGAGTAACATTAGAAAATACCACAGAATTCCAAAACTTGTTGGGAACTAATCATTTTACTGTAAATTTTACCTGGCATTTCATGAAGAGCTTGATACAGCTGCAGGAGCTGGCGGTTCACACATTCCTCCAAGCTCTTTTATCTTCCAAAAACCCTAGTATATGGTAAATGATGTTAAGTACATAAAAGAATTAGTGAAGGAATCATGCCTTCTCCAGTGCTTGCTGCTATATCAATAGGATAAACTTCATTCTCTTCAAACTCTACTGTCAACCCTTGTTTCTGGATTAGATACACCAAGTACAACCTTATTCCCATCAATCACAATCTGTTTCATTTAGAGGCTAATACTATCATATTTTAGCCTTTTCCAATTTAGACAAATATTTGAATCAAGCTCCAAGGCTGAACAATAGAACTCGGATTGAAATGCAGTTCCTCCCATATTGTAACCAATTAAGCTAACACAGACATTGAGCTACAATTAAGAAGTTAACCCAAACTTGTAACACACTATGAGAGACTATACTAAATACTACTACCTAGCTTTGCCCAGTTCAACGACTACTTAGAACGCAACTTTATTATAAGCCACTTACTTCAACCTAAGATAGATATTAACACACTGGATGTTTGGAAAATCTAACATGTTATCTCTATAAAGACAGAGGGATTAGTCATGTGAATAATTTGACTAAAACAGCTCTCATTTTTTTTTTGGAATAAAATTGGATATCATTACCTTAATAACAGAGACCTGGATCAAGATTCATCAAATCTACCAAGCAGCCATTAATTTAAGTCCTATCGAATTGAGCCCCAGAACTTTCCAGTACATCTGGAAAAAAAAATTAAGACATACAGTGTGTTGTGTGCTTTTATCACAGAAACATGATTAAATCATTTGACAATGGAACAGTGAACTTTAAAACAAATAACCAATGGTAACACACTCGTTAAGACAACCCATAACATACCAGATAAGTCATTTACACAATATATTTACCTAAACCTACAATCCCTAACAGATTACTCAGTGACATGATGCAATGTAGCCACAACAGCCAAAATCTACTTGCTCATGGTAACAAAGACCCAAACATATCAGAAAGTCTGAAATAAAATTCTGACACAAAGTAGTCATATCATAAACCCAAAAAATAAAGGAATGGACTAAAGAAATTGTACACAGTGCATAACTCATAAACCAATGGTTTTATAAGTGACAAAAAGGAAAACCATTAAGCCATACATAAAACATGACATAAGGCAATAACATCATAAAACTTCCACCCTCTAGGACAAAAGATTGTGATTATGAATAAATAGCAACATTGGAAGCAGTGCAGACTAAATAGTTAGAGGACCCTTCGATGAATTGTATCCCCTACTCATCCCCAAATAAAAAGGGGTTTTTCAAATTTTTTTAGAAAAAAATGCTCCATGCACTAAAAATTAATCCAAATAAATAAGAATATTAAAAAAATTAAAAAAATGGTCCCTCACCCAAAATTAGGGGATAATCATGTGCTACAGGGGGCATATGAAACCCCCTTCCATGCAGACAAAAGGTCACAACAAAGACAAAATAAAACCAAATGATTATCATGACATATTCACACCAAATATTGACATGTGACTATAAAGCAATGAAAATTAAAAACCATATACAAGTTGATAAGAAACCATAAGCCTTTTTTAACACTTGGAAAATTAAACATTGGAAAAAAATTTCATGGTGCATACGGGCTTTTGGTAAACAATATCACGATTGGGTTCAAGAAAAGCCATGCTAAACACCCATAGTTGATTACTCATACAGTATGCCTTCAACAGTGAAAACTCTGAATTGTTTATTATCATTCAATGATTGATGAAAGAATTGCCATGGACTTGGAATCCCTGACTTGACATTAATTTAGTTATAAGATTTACTATCTAAATCAATAACTTTCCATTAATTATTGGATTGGAAATTCATTTTACACATTGGTTCTTACCAAAAGAAAATTCCATTGTGCCAAGAAGGATTTAAGACCCACATTGGGCAAACAATCTTCTGAAATGCTTTGAATTTTGTATAGATCTTGTTTTGAAGGATGACTTATTATTGGTAAGAGCTGAAGTCATAAAAGCTAAATGAGTATCTGATTTAAAAGATTGTTTGCTCAATGTGGATCTTAAGCCCTTATTGGCACAATGGAATTTTCTTTTGGTAAGAACTAATGTGTAAAATGAATTTCCAGTCCAATACTTAAAGGAAAGTTATCTACAGTTGGTGATGAGGAGGAAGTATAAACTTGTTAAAACTTGATTTGCAATCATTCATATACTGGGAAACAAATGCATTTCCATTCCACATCCAGCCAAAATGGTACACAAGTATTATAATTAATTACCCATTCATTTCCATCAGCAAGTTAGTCTTGTACATACAAACATCTCTATATCTTCCAAAAAAACTACATTGACCAGAAACAACTAAATATCCCAAGTGGCTAATACCCTCTGCAATCAACCGCTCCTTTAACACAGCAAGTAAGACACCATGAGTTCAACATCAAAGAGTGTCATCAAGCCATATGCTAAAACAATCGGAGGTACAGGAAGAATATAGAACCTTACCTCTCTTATTCAGATAAAGATGTGGATCCAGGCGATGAGTGAAGGATGAGAACGTAAGGGTAATGACTGAGGAATAGAGAGCATGACTGAGATGAGTTAGGGTTCTAAATAGAAATGCATGATAGAAGTACTTATCAAGGTAATACCTTTTTTTAATACTTACTTTACAAAGAACCACCTCCAAGCCTCCTTCTTTCTTTAAATAACTGGCTGCAAAAAAAAAGATAATTTGCTTTAATTCTTCATTTCCCAAAAATTCAAGGGAGCAAAGAGAGGGGAAGAACAATGTTGCTTAGCCCAGACTTAGGAACATGACAGAGAGAGGTTTTGGGCCTACCACATACTCTTAACAGACACATCGATAGAGGAAGCATTAAAGCTCAAAAAGCCCTGAAGCCATGAGCTAACATATACACACAGCTTGAGTGGTGACGACGGAACAGGGGAAGAAGAGAAGAAATTGAAGCTTGGTCTCTCACACACCTCAGTGACAGAATAAAAGGGCACAAACACCGGTGGTATATTCCTTAGCCTTCTGAGCAGCATCCTCGCTATATTCTTTGTCTTCTGAGCACCACTTCCCGTGTAGTCCTTGGTCTTCTGAACGGCATCGCCAGCGTATTCCTTAGCCTTGCGAGCAGCGTCGCTGGCGGAATCTCTGGTCTCGTGAGTAGTGTCGGCGGCGTAATCAGAAACTTTGTGAGCGGGATCACTATGATTCAAGCCAAGAGAGAAGCTTTTTTATGGAGGATACAGAGATGAAAAAATGGGTTGGGATTTCGGAAAATAAAATTGAAAAGAGTAAGAGATAATGAACCATTGTTGCAACAAAGAATCAGGAATAGGAGCTATGCCTCGGGGAAGGGAATGGAAAAGTGAAAAATGAATGAGGGGGAAGGGATTGTAAAAGAGGATGAAGTTTTAAATTTTACGGAGCTCAAAGCTGCAACATTCATAACTGGCAATACTCTATTCACGGAGTTCAAAACAAGAGCATATTGATGTTGGTACTGTTCATTTGAATAGTAAAAGTAAAAATAGCCCCCAGCTGTAAAATATGGGACTCACTCACTTAAAGCCAGATGCCCACAAAAAATGTTGACACGAATCCAGATGTAAGTCGGTACTATTCATATAAACAGTAAAATGCATACAGATTTATTATTATAAAGGGATCATTATTGAGGTGGAAGAAGTTTTCTTCAATTTAAATTTGATAAACGGGTTTTTTTCCTTATTTGATATTTTAGTTTTACAATTTTATTACGGTTAGTCTATATAACTTTCCTCTATTAATACTGTCAACTTCAATTTCAATGCAAAAGCTAATTTTGCTTACAATGTAAAATTAATTGATTTAATAGGAATTGAAAAACACACGAGTACAAGTATCAAATTAAAATTGAAAGAAACTACAGATGCTTATATTTTTCATAATATAACCTTAATATATGATTTACTTAACTAATTTTAGTAGATTAATAAAATTAGTTATGTTAGTTATTTGAAAAAAAAATGTATTGATTTTCTTAATATATCCTTTTAAATTATTTACATTTAAACTACTTTTTTATGCAAACACCCTTTGTATATGTAATCAAATAGGAATATAATAAGAAAAAATTATTAATATGAAAAACAAAGCAGACTGATATTTTATATTTAAAAAGAAACTTAACCTTCAATTAGTTTTTATATTAAAAACAGGAAGTAACACATAAGTAACTTTCATACAATACATCGAGAATCTGCTTAATACTACATTGAAATTAATCCATAATTTATTTTAGAGGTTATTAGGCCCTAATCATTGAGCTGCATATTCTAATCTTTTCCTAAGCTTATGTTTAAGGTTAAGAGCTATCTAATATAAATTAGTTAATTTAATTAATATAATATATATATTTTTAACTTCCTAGTCATCTTCTCTTATTTTTTATTATTATTAAAGAAAATAAATTTAAAAAAATTGATAAATTAAAATAAAAAAATATCGGACGGAAATAGCCGAACGGTTCAGCCCAAACATTTCGCCCAAGAATATCAGAACCCCAAAGGCCCAAAGCAACCAATCTCTCTTGATGAGAAGGAAAGACAGGGCTAGTGGTGTCCCGGAATGCCGGATAAATCTCCACTTCCGACCGGTACAAAGCACCAAAACCATAATTCAAGTGCCCCTCCTGAAAACTGAATGAATCTGATGAAAACCTTGAACTTGAGGGTTTCCCCAATGTCACTCTCACCCGTAATCTCTGCAACCAACTTCTACTTGCCCCTTTCCTCTCCCAGAAAGTTCTCTTTTAGATTCTGTGCCAGCTCACTCCATCATATTTCGGGAAAGTCCCAAATTCTCTGTGCTAAGAAAAGAAAATCAGAGTCGGAGCCAGTTCTCGAACCCACACTTGTCGAAGAAATATCAATGAACGATGAAGAGGACGTCCTTGATGATTTCGAATACGGTAGAGCTACCCTCTACACTGAATCTCTTCTTTGTCTCTGAATAAAAATTTTCTCTGAGACGAACTCGAAGTTCATATTTTTCCGTTTTAATTGCTCAAGTATTATTCCAAATTCCCAAACATTCAAATCGAGCTCTTGGGACCATTTGGCGAAGTCAAGACGAGTTTATACCGAATTTTCCAATGAACTCAACAGGGGATATTTTTGCTTCAAAACCCATTATTTCTGACGGAAGTTATTGATTTCATAGTGGAATCAGGGGATGACGATGATGGCTACTACGACGAAGAGCAGTATGAAGACGACGAAGCTGAACTCTTTGTAATTTTCTCTCTTGTCTTGCTGTGTTGATATGAAATTTCGATTTTGTATATACATATATCAATTTGCACATTTGGTTTTTAAGGTTGGCGATGGGGGCGGAGGCGGTGGGATTTCCCTGGCTGGAACGTGGTGGGATAAAAAGGCACTGGTGATTGCTGAAGAGGTTGCTAGGTCTTTCGATGGGGAACTGCAAATATATGCTTTTAAGACATTGGTCAATTCCAGCATTCGAGTGCGCATAGAGAGGCTTTCCAACAAGTAAGCATTAGATGCTATTAATGTATTTTCTGGCAAAAATGAAAGTAAAGAGGTGGAACTTGAAGCTAATATTGCTTCAGTTAGTTATAACCTATCCTAAATGTAAATGTAAGACTATGTCCTACATTTAGGACTGGAGGAGTATTTTATTAGGATTTATGTTGGATATGCCGCCAAACAAGGACGCCTCCACGATAGTATGGTTTGTTGTGCCTTCCCTCCAGGAGAAGAACAAGTTTGCACAGTTTTATCAAAGGTTTTAAGCACAATGAATGGGTAAAAGAGCGTAGAAAGATTACCCATGGTATATGCGTTTAGACTAGCAAGACTCTTTAATGACTCCATAAGCATAACAACTATATATTACAGTAGGCTGTTCCAATTTTTTTCACCTTGTAGTTAAACACAGTCAATACTGTCTAGTGTCTGGACATTTTTCAGTGAATGGACCGATCAGGCTTTTTGCGTGTCAGCAGAATCCACCAAGTGTAATAATATTTTTCTGTCTCTGCCTCCCTTTGTCTTTGCCTAGTGATAATATCTGCTAGCATCTTCATTTCTTTTTTGCCAAGTTTTTGAGGTTCCTGTAATATGGTAATAGTCAATGGGTGCTTGATATTTGAGCCTTCACTTTCATATATCCGTAGGTCTGGCTCACCCAGTATGGAAGACGTTGAAGCTTTTTCGACAGCCTATAGAGCAAAGTTAGATGAAGCAGAGCTTGCCAAATTTGTGCCTGAAGATATAAGTTTGGAGGTACCATTTCAAGTGTCTCATTAAAATTTTATCCTACTTTGCTGGCATGATGAACAACATTTGTAGGTGCAAATAGTTGTTTTGTCAGTGTTTCTGAAGGCCAGAGCTTACGATTTAGATTTTCAATGCTTTCCCCTTTGATGAAGAGTTAAATTTATGATATCTTGCTTCAGGTGTCTTCTCCTGGTGTCGAAAGGATAGTCCGGATTCCAAATGACCTGGATCGGTTCAAGGAACGGCCTATGTATGTGAAATACAGGAGCAATGAAGATTTAGAAGGTTCATCTGCAGAAAGTGAGGGTGCGTTCCGCCTGATAGCCTTTGACTTGGAAACAAAATGTTGCACTTGGGGTTTGGCAGACGTGAGAGTAAATAGAGAGAAAGCAGGGAAAGGAAGAGCACTGAACAAAAAGCAAAGAGAATGGCGTTTAAGCACTCCCTTTGATTCTTTGCGTTTAGTTAGGTTGTATTCTGAAATGTAACTTGTGTTCTTGGCAAGAGGTCATATTTTTTAGCACCCCACGCCTGTTTGTGTCGTTTTGTAGTCTTAGCGGATTTAGGGAGTTTCATATTCATGCATGTACAAAGCGAATAGTTATAATAAATTCATGTCAAATTAACTGAATCTAGGATTTGTATTCACGACTGATTGTTGGTTGCATGTCAAACTGGAGGAAGAAGGAGGCAATACAAAGAGGGTAGATTATACCAAACCTCTCCCAACTTTATACCATATGTAAATAACTTTTTGAATTTTTGAAACTACCCAATAAACTTTCCTGACCTTATACATTTATGTAGTGAAATTCCGTAATTATTTATCCGCAAAAAACTTAAAGAATTTATCTGTATATAACTCAAAAAGTTTGAGTAACCATACACATAGCGAAAGTAATATCCACATACAAAAGTAAAATGTTTGGGATATAAATCTGATAGTTTGAAGTTATTTGTATATACTTGAAAAGTTCATGGGAGCTTATTATCAATTTTTAAAGATTAAGTAGGTTATTTGTTTATGGCTGTTCAAAAAAGTTTTATGCATGTAATTTAGCTATACAAATATAAAGGTCTGTATACAGCTACATTTATCACTCTGTCTACATTTATCATATTTTGGAGCTCTTTTATAAGTAAGTAGGAAAGGATTTTTTTTAGTAGAAAATGAAATATATAGCATTTATTGTAATTTTGTTATAATTTTAATTACTATTTATTGTAAGTATTAAAAATGATTTTTTATTCATAAATTTGTTATTTTACTATATTTGTATTTTATGTGGTTCTGGCTAAAACGTTTCTACCCCGTGATACTAATCGTAGGCCATAAAATGGCATCTAGCTCTTTATTCGGTAGCATAGATTACCGCGTTTTCAGATTTCGGATGCCTCACGCTATTTATAAGATGCCATGTAAAATTTTCTAATTTATTTATGAATTGAGGGTGATAGATTTAACACTTAAAAAATAAGATTAGGTATTTAGGCCAATAGATTGATTTAAGGATGCCTTACGTAGGACTGTATTTCATTATGAATAGGCGCAAGGGGTCACCTTTGTTGGTTTGCTCTTAGTAGGTGCCGCCGGAGTTAGATCCCGATGTACCAACCCAGGACGTCAGGACCAATATATTTATAAAATTAATTTATAATTATAACTGTAGACTAGGAGATTTGAGATGTAATTATTCATAATAATTTAGTTCCTGGTTAGGGATGAGGCAGAAAGGAAATGGGTGATGTTTTGACTTTGAGAAAACCCTTTTAATCCACTGAGATTGTTACACGTTTGCTATGTTCCCCCATTCTGGAAAACCGGTCACTCTGGCTCCCACATTAGCGCCGACACTGGTGCAACTAGCTCTTCGTAGGTTCTCCTTCTATGGTTCTACGCACCTCCTGTATTTATTAGTAGCTTTTACTCTTTTCGGTTAACAAATCATCTTCTCAACCAACCAGCCCACAGCTCTCTATTTCTATTGACCAAAATCACCCTCCTCCTTTTCCCTTGATACTTTCACGTTGCTCTCTATCACCCAACTCCACAACCACCCCTTCCCCACCATCTTTTGCCCGATTACTCCATTCCATGTCTCTTAAGTCTTAACATTGTTCTGCTTCTCGTTTTCCAGATTTGGACTCTTGAGTCTTCTGTTTTTGCCAAGTAAGCTCCCTTTTCCTCTTCTTAATCTATATCCCCGACTGTGACCCAAGCCTATTTCAATAAACTAACGTCTTCAGCCTTCAAATCTCCTCAGCCCCTGCTTCTTCACCCTTCAAGTAAGCATATTTTTGTTCCTGTATGCTCTCTCACAATGGACATCTGGGAAAATTGGTGGATTCTGCAAATAATGCAGATGCTGGGTTTGGTTAGTTTCTGGATCTCTTTTGCCAAGGTTAGGACTCTATGCTCGAGAACTCTTCGATTTATGGATAGAATGATTAAGGGTGATTCCAATGTCTGGGACCTTTCTTCTTTCAATGGGCTTGTAACCGCTGGATCCTTCATATCTTTTCTCTTGGTCCTTTTCTGGGCATACTCGTTTGTGTTTCCCACTTCGCACTCACTCATTCAGGGTCTAGAAACTCGTAACATTTCTGACTCGGCAGCTCATAGTCTTGAGATTCTGAAACCCAATATATCAATTTCTGGTTGCAATGTGTTTGAAGGAAGGTGGATCCGAGACGAGAGTTACCCTTTATATGATGCTTCACACTGCCCTTTCGCAGAACGTGGTTTTAACTGCCTTGCAAATGGGCGTAAAGACAGGGGTTATACGAAATGGAGGTGGAAACCCACAAAATGTGAGATTCCAAGGTTTGATGCTCGTAGATTACTGGAGGAACTTCGTGGGAAAAGAGTGGTCTTTGTCGGGGATTCTTTGAGTAGAACACAGTGGGAGTCTATGATATGTTTGCTTATGACCGGAGTAGAGAATAAAGGAAGTGTGTACGAAATAAACGGCAATGAGATCACTAAACGGATTAGGTTTTTAGGTGTGAGATTCAGTTCTCACAATATTAGAGTCGACTTCTATCGATCAGTGTTCTTGGTGAAGAATGGTCCGGTGCCAAGAAATGCTCCTAAAAGGGTGAAGACGGCACTAAGACTGGACAAGATGGATGATATTAGCCATGAGTGGATTGATTCAGATGTTCTAATATTTAATTCAGGTCATTGGTGGACACGAGGCAAGCTTTTCGACGCGTGAGTAACTTAATTTTCCAAACATAAAAATGATTTACATTTTATTGTCATGAATTTCTGGAACTGATTTACTAACTAACTGCTCAGCTTCTTTGGTGACAATATTCCAATATTTGGATTGTAATGCATTGGGTCTTAATTCTTCATCTTCGGTTTAGAGAGCGCATGCTATCACACAAACACAAATCTAGCTGCAACTATTGTTTTAATTTCTCTGAATTTGTAAGCATACAAAGTCAGGGCTTTTCTTGGAAGTACTGACAGGATCTTCAGACAGGGGGTGGTATTTTCAAGTTGGTGACTCGCTAAAGCTTGGAATGCCAATCAACTCTGCTTTCAGCACAGCTATGCACACATGGGCATCTTGGGTAAAAAACGCGGTGAACACAAATAGAACGAAAATATTCTTCCGTACTTTTGAGTCATCTCATTGGGGGTAAGTTGTTCACCACTTTTATTTTCCGAGTCTCTGGTTAATGTGTATGTGATTCTATTGTGAAGCAAAAAGGATGTGTCTTTGGTTTGTAATGGTGAAGTTGGTGGTGTCTGTGACAGTAAAACTTGCAAAGTGACAAGTAGACCATGGAAGAGGACAAATAAAAGAGATCGAAGCCCAATATCAGATATGATAATGAGGACTGTGAAGGAAATGAATGTATCAGTAAGAGTGTTGCATGTGACCCCAATGGGTGCATATAGAAGTGATGGGCATGTGGGGCGTTGGAGTGACAACCCGTCGGTGCCGGATTGTAGCCATTGGTGTCTGCCAGGAGTGCCTGATATGTGGAACGAGATTCTCTTCTCTTATTTGCTGTGAATCAATGGCGCAACTTGACATCACAGCTTTTTGTGAATACTGGTAGCTGTAAAACTGTATCTGGATGTTGCAGTCTCTTCTCTTCCCCCGGTTGCTATATCTACAAGTTTTTTATTTTTGTTTTTCTCTTGGCCAGTTATATCTAATGGTTTTTCTTTGCCTGTTGTATCTAAAAGTTAACCAAATGTTGGGGCAGAGAAGTTGCGTGTATATTTGGGAAGCAATAATTCGTTCACTGTAAGCTTGTGAGTAAAGGGGAGGCTCTATGGTGTAAATTTGCCTTTCTGTGATCAAATTTTGTAGCTTTTGCCAAGAGGCAAGACTCTTGGGGTGTAACAAACGTTTATGCTGTTGTTCACTTTGCCGTGGAAAAATGATTTTTTTAGATAAGATAAAAATGACTTTTTAGACTAATTTTAGATGAAGTTTTGATACAGCCGATCTAAAAAGTCTATTACTTTTTAGACCGATTAAGCAACCAGTTTAAAAAGTTATACTTTTTAAACCAGTTGTTATACAATTGATCTAAAAAAACAACATTTTATACATGTTTTTAAAATAACAAGTTTTAATATAATACTTTTTAAACCTGTTGTACCAACAACCGGTCTAAAAAGTGTTTTTTAAATACAACCGGTCTAAAAAGTTTCCATTTTTTTTTAAATATTCTTCTTAAAAATTAGCTTTACCCAGCAAACCATTTCAATGACATCTCACATTCCACAAAAGCAACAACACATTATCACACACAATCAAAAACAATGACAGCATCATTTCTACACCCTACATTCCACAAAAGCAACAACAATAAATCATTGAAAATCAACACATTATCACACACAGATCTCGTTTGGCCAAGCTTAATTTAATTGGGCTTATTATATAAGCCCGATTTACGTAAATCGAGATAAATCTCCTTCACATATTTACCTCGTAAACCGTAAAAGCTATTTTGTATTCCGTGAATCACGATTTATAAGCACTTATGGAGCTTTCATAAGCTAATCCAGAAGCAACAATTTCATTTGTCAACAATTATTATCATTCTTCCTACCCACATTTTCAGCAACAATATCAACACATTATCATCAATCATTTTAAAACACAATTTAAATCTACCGAGATAACAATGACACGCAATTTAACAATGACAATAGCAAAATCTCAACTTTGTGCACTTTCAATTCCACAAGTTTTAAAGAAAATTAGAGGGAAGACTAATTTCTTAGTATATACAGAAAATTCCTTAGTTTTACAGAAAAGCAAAGGGAAGAAAAAGTATAGAGGTCAATCATTTAAATCCCATGTTTGCATCAACATCAGACCTGTATTATCCATATCCCAGAAATTGCCCTACACAGAAATATAAACATAGTTAGATATAAAAACCACAAGTTGTTGTTAGAATTCATGTTTTGATAGTAACAAATGATAATAAATTGTTTTGCAAAGACATACAAAAGTTTAATCAAGAACATTGAGTTAAATTGATTGTTAAAAGTATTTTACAATTTGACAGTTTCATGTTCTGCAGAATAGCTTATGTACTCAAGTTTTGGAAGGAAACTTGAGTTCTGATTGATGAAGAACTCAAGTTTGACAGTGGCACTAGAGTTGTGGCCTAAGATATACTCGAGTTGGCATTTGAACTCTTGCGGGTTTTATTCAAAGACTTGTTCAGAATCTTACTACTCTTTGAGAACTTGAGTTTGAGAGCAAAACTCGAGTTCTAATAAAAAAGAAACTCGAGTTTTCATTTCAACTTCTAAGAGATTTATCTAGAGAAATATTCAGAAGTTGGAAATACAAAAAGAACTCGAGTTTGGTAGTAAAACTCGAGTTCTAATAAAGAGGAAACTCGAGTTTATAAATGAACTCCTGTAAGTTCCAACTAAAAAATCATACAGAAACTTGAAGTACATGGAGAATTCGAGTTGGAGATAGAACTCGAGTTCTGGAAAGATGAGAACTCGAGTTTTCAAATGAACTCTCACGAGTTCTTGGCAGAGACAACCTGAAGAAGTATTAAAAACACTGAGAACTTGAGTTTCTGATGAAAACTCGAGTTGGGACATTTGAAAATCACATGAGGAACTCGAATCTTGAGTATGAACTCAAGTTTGATAGTAACTAAATCAGAATGAATTACATAGATCAATCTGAATATAGTTAAATGTCACTTATTTATTATATTTACACTTGTTACAATACTTAAACATCAACTAACATATATTTCAAGTGTAAAATAGGGCTAGAGCATTATACCATAGTCAAATTTTGGAGGTGTCAAAGAATAAAACACGGACCAGGGCATTATTCAATAATGTAGTATTACCTTCTTTCCAATGACAACGGAGGAGCAACGAGCGATAGAGGAAGAGAGGAGTGACGTTGGTAATGAAGGAGGAGCTACGTTCGACAAAGGAAGAGAGGAGCTCCACATTCAGAGAGAAAGAGGGACGGTGAAGTTGAGAAGAAGACCCACCAAAGCTTACAAAGTAATCGAGCTTGAAATCTGTTTCAAATACAAAGAAATCTATTAGGCACGAAGAATAAAGGATTCATAAATTTCTCCAATTCCCAAATATTAGTACCCGAAACTATTGAAATATAAAAGGGATTTGAAACACTTATCTAGACTAGAATCTATGGCTTCTTCTAGGGCTCCATTGTCTTCTTCCTTTGCAGTGACAACGGAAGAGCGATAAGCGACCAAGGAAGAGAGGAGGGACATTGGTGACGACAGAGGAGCTACAAGCGATAGAGGAAGAGAAGAGCTTCACATTCAGAGAAAAAGAGGGATAGCGGAGTTGATAAGAAACCTACCAAAGCTCATTAAGTAATCAACCTTGAAGACTTTCAGATATAAAGAGTTCTGAGCGCGAAGAAGAGGGGATTCAGAATTTAGGGCGTTGAAACATCTTTAAGACCAATTATATAAAACAACCGGTCTTAAATCAATATTTTAGACCAATTCCCATGAATAATCGATTTAAAAAGTTTCACCTTTTAGATCGGTTGTCAATAATAACCATTCTTAAAAGGAAAAAAAATTAATTTTTTGATTCCTCATCTTTTAGATCGGTTATAATCAACAACCGATCTAAAATATTTTATCTTTTAGAACGGTCATTAGTAACAATTGGCCTAACAATTTTTTAAAATTTTAATTTTTAATTAATTTTATCTTTTTAGACCGATTGTTTGAATAACCAGTCTAAATAATATATTTTAGACTGCATATTTTAAGAAATGGTCTCAAAATTTTTTTATAATTACAAAATTACCACCGGTCATACTTTTTAGACCTTATCCATAATAACCAGTTTAAATATTATGATTTAAAAGGGCTATTTTGTCCTAATGATAAAGAAATTCAAGTTTTCCAATCATCTGTTTCAATTCCAGATTCATCTATCTCTGTATGTTAACAAGGAATAATTGGAGGACGCTGACTTTCGCTTCCTCTTTCAGTATTTAAAATTGATGGCACAGTCCATGATAGGAGGCTATCAATCAGTTGAAAATTTGCAAATAATGTATTGAAGTGCATGCCAATGATGGGAAGCTGTCTCTAGCTAGGAAAAGCATCACATTTCAATTCAATGAGCTGCGAATTCCTGTAAAACACGAGTAAATTGAAGTGTCCTTGTCTGGACATCTATATGCTAATATCTACAAATATAAAAATGACTTTAAATTGAAGATAACTGAGGATCCTGTACTTCATACTTGCCCGAGGATGCACAACTCTCCACAGGTTATAGTACAGGCATATGGGAATTGCATGCTAAGTGGTGGTCGGAGTTTATGGGACTGGTCTTTCACATGCATGCCTTTCTATTTTCATATATTTTATTAAAAAAGAGCAACCTTACACCTCAATACCTTTGAGAAGAAGAGGAATAAGTTTCAGAAGCAAAGGAACTATAGCCGAGAAGTGTTTTCCACTGCAAACATCTAAAACTTAGAATGTGTGTCAAGTCATTAAAAACTTGCAGGAATGCTAATCAAATCAAAATATTTCTAAATGCTGCCTACAAAAAGCCCCTGACCCCTCACATTTCTCCTACATTGTTAATACAAACAACCATTCAATAATTAAAGCAAGATCCGACATGGCCTCCCCTCAGCCAAACAGCTTCAACTTCCCTTTCTTCCCTTCACCACCTTTTCGTCCCTTCCACCCACCGCCGCCACCGTCTCATCCATTTTCCGCTCCGCCTCCTCCTCGGCGTGCCCCTCCACCACCAACTCCGCGGGTACCTCCGCCGCCACCTTCACGTGTACCTCCGCCTCCTCCTCCTCACGTCCGCCCGCCACCGCCTCCTCGTGTGCGTCCGCCGCCGCCGCCATCTCACCCAATTGCTCCGCCTCCTCCACACGTGCGGCCACCCCCAGCCCCAGTTCCACCTTCACCTCCTCCACATCATCATACAGTGATTGTGATAGTGTTTGTTTCATTGGGCGGGCTTCTCTTCCTTTCATTGCTGGCATTTGCTCTGTTTTGCTTTATTAAGAGGAGGAAGAAGAAGGCGTCTCAAGAAATGGGCATGGTTCATTTTGATGAGCATAAAAAGGTTAAGGAAGAGATAGTGTCGGGTCCTTTCGGTCAGAAGATGGTGGTGATGACGGTGGAGGACGATGTGCATATCGACGCTGAAGTTAAGAAGGAGAAGTTCGGCGACGGTTTACATGCGGAATCATCGTCGACGTCGGCTAATGATCAGGTCAACTCTAGTGGCCACGACCAAGACGTGGGAAATGCTTCTTCTGGTATTGAACAACACCACCATCATGATGAGCTTCAACAGAAGCCAACAAGTCACGATTGAAACTACGTGAATATCACAAACTGCATGCAAGCATTCTATTATGTCTGTAATACTTCAATCAATAAACCCTCTGCTCGCTGCGTCGTGCACGTAATTCTGTCAAGCAGTTTGATTTTGATGAAACTGTGAAGGTTTTTTTTTTTTAAAAAAATAAAAATTGATGTTACCAATTCAACTTTGTATTCAAATAAAAAAAATATAAATATGTAAATTCATTGCTTTGTATAGAGTTTTAGATAATTGGTACTATATATTTATGAAGTATGAAGATTTTAAATATGTAATGGTACAAGAATTTGGTTCTCATTTCGGTTCTTCTATTATCGGGGGTGGGGGAAAAAATTGAGCCTGCCCTGGTAACCGCTAGAAATAAACGATTGCCGTGTGCCAAAGAACTTCTTAAGAGAAAACCTGCAAGTCTGCAACAGAGTCACTTCGGGCCAAGCTCATCTTTATTTATGACTTGTCTTTCGGCTTCGATTTGATTATATAACTGAATTTCTGAGATCAAATTCCTGAATCTTGCAACCAACTCTTTAATTTTGTTTCATTAGTATTTGATCTCTGCTTAGGAGATGTTTTAATTTGACCAATTAAAAGTTAGCACATCTTAAATGTATGAATTATTTGAAATAAAAATCAAGGATATATTAGTTTCTCTAATTTTAAAAGATTTTGGTCTCATCCCGAATTTAACACACTTGATAAAATCTTGGGCCAAAAGTTTGCGGCACGTTGACGGAGTCCATGGGAATATGTGATCATCAATCAAACGACGTACAAGAATCAAGATGTAAACAGAAATAAAAGAAACAAATATCACACATTCACACAACACAAAATTGATAATAAGTACGTAGTATATTTCTTACAAGTCACCAGTAAGATCGAAGTACTGATCATAAATATGTTATTCATTAACTATTACGGGGTTTATCGGATTCTACATGAAACTTTATTCTTCTTCTTCACAATCCAACATTGTTCTAATCTTCCATGCGAATGATGCATCTGATGGACTCCCCTTTCAGCATGAGGTCAAAGGCTTTGTTGATCTCCGAGAAAGGGACCGAATGAGTGATGAATTTGTCCAGTTCCATCTCCTGCAATTTCATCACAACACCCATTAGCAACTTATTTAACTACCCCACACAATTGAATTCAAGCAGCGTACAATAAAATTCACTCCCCAAGTAGGCTTACCCCTTTCATGTACTTGTCCACCACAGAAGGCAGATCAGAGCGGGGTTTGTAGTTGCCATAGAAGGTTCCCTTCAAGGTCCTCTCGTTCAAGAAATTCATAGGATGTGTTTTAAATGCATCATCCTTGTTTGGCACTCCAACTAGTACCGCTACACCCCAACCCTGCACACAATAACCATTTCCATTGTTAGTTCTGCCTTCCAATGTAGCTTCTCATCAAGTTATTATTATAATATGTCTTTGTAGCGATATCAAGTAAATGAGTTTTCAATAAGTACATCGTGGACACATTCAAATGCCGAGATCATGGCCTGGATGCTCCCTGTGCATTCAACCGCACGATCCACTCCTCCGTTAGTCATTTCAGATATTACCTGTTCACAATTGAAGCTAGGCAACTTTAATATGATATCCAACTAATCGATTGGTTTTTCTATGAGAATACCGACCTCTTGCACGGGCTTGTCATGATCTTTTGGGTTCACAAACTCGTTAACTCCAAACTTTTTGGCTGCAAATAACAAGAGGAAAACATAAACTTCCATCAATACCAATATGTAAATATAACTTAGCCATTCAATTAGCCTCGTAGAATCATTTTTGTGGGCAAGCAAGTATGAGTAATACCTAGCTCAAAACGGCTGGAAACTAAATCAACCCCAATAATTCTGGATGCACCAGAAATCCTTGCCCCTTCAGCGGCCTAAAATTCACATTAGAAAAGATCAGCAAGAGTTAGTGTAGCTGTTTAATTAAGAACAGCTAAAAAAACTGAACTCAAATCAAAAGAGGGGTAGAAACATACAGCAAGTCCAACAGCTCCAAGCCCGAAGACAGCAACAGAGGAGCCGGGTTTTGGTTTTGCAACATTTACAGTAGCACCAAGACCTACAAGGAGGAAGGAATCAATCAGAAAATGGTATTGCTACTTCATCCAAAGATTACATAAATGATGAAGGAAGGAGAAAAGGATACAAAACCTGTACAGATCCCGCAGCTGAGAATACAAACTTTGTCAAGAGGAGCAGCAGGGTCAATCTTAGCCACACACCCAGCATGCACAACAGTGTACTCACTGAATGTGGATGTTCCCACAAAATGGTATATTGGCTGTCCGTTCTTAGAGAATCTGGACTTGCCGTCACCGATCATAACACCCCTGTCCGTGTTGATCCTGAGAAGGTCACACATGTTGCTTTCTTCCGACTTACAGTGTGGGCACTCTCCACACTCGCCTGTGAATACCGGCAGAGCATGATCTCCTGGTTTCAGATGAGTCACTCCCTCCCCTACACTCTCCACTATCCTATATATAATATATCACCGTCCACACATGTATATATATTAGTCGTTCATCTAAAGGAATTTATAACCAACGGGTAGGTAAAACGAACAAAAAGAAACATACCCTCCGGCTTCGTGACCTAATATACGAGGGAACACTGGAGTTTGACCCTGTCAGTGGAAAAAATAAAATACAATAAAAGTAACATTCAGATTCCACAAAGGAAGAAGGATTTATAAAGAGAGGCAGAGAGATTAAATAAAATAGGAGTACCTTTGCCTCCCAGAAGTACACGTCAGTATGGCAAAGAGAGGTAAAGAGGATTTTCAGACGCACTTCTCCAGCCTGCGGTGGAGCGACATCTATCTCTTCAATCACCAGTGGCTTCCCTGCTTCCCAGGCCACCGCAGCTACATTTCAGGAAAAAAAAAAAATCCACACAGCCGAATCAGTATATACTTCTGCCTAACGTAGATCAGTTCGAAATAACATTCCCTGAATTCAGATCATCATATAACGATAGGATCGGGATACAAAACAAACCAGTCATCTGATTTTCACAAATCACTTTGAGTTTCCCAGAGGAAACAGAGAGAAGCGTGGCATCATATAAGGTAAAGGAAAGCAACAGAAAAAAATCGGAGGAAACAATATTAATGGACCCTAACAACAACTATAGTGAGTGAAAGTCAAACGGAGGGTTCAGAAATTCAGAAGTGGAAAGACGAAGAGATATGAAAGCAGGGGATGCAATAGCCAGTTGCAACAGTAAGCAGGAAGGAATTATGAGAGTGAAGTCTGACCTTTGCACTTGATGATCTGACCAACTGTGTTAGACATGGCTACTGGATACTGAGTATGAAGGACGACGATGACAGTGAAAACTGTTGAATATTGTGTGCAAGACTGTAGCCACCGAAAGCTATATATATTGGGGGAGGATGTGTAATAGGAGAAAGCGAGGACCCGAATTAAGGAATTTTTAATTTTTAAAACAAAAATAGGGGGAAAAATGAAAACAAAGATTTCAAAACCGCTTTGGTATTGCCGTGGGCCGTGGCAGCGATCCAATACCAACAGCAACAGGTTTGATCAATACACGCAAATTGGGAAAACGACTGTAGGCGTCTCCAGTGGCTCCTTGGTTTCCTGGTTTCCTTTTTAAACGTAGCCTTTTCTGGTTTCAACTTCGTGTCTAGTCCTTCCTAATTTTTACTATACTATTTTATTATATATTTTAAAACACTATTCATACATACAATTAAAATTCTGACATTAAGCTTGAACATAAGTAAAATATTTTATTATTGTCATGATATGTAATCATTAATTCAATTTTAAGAAATTTATATAGAGTAAAATAAAAAAAAAAAAGATAAAAAAATACCACATGAACTTCAAAATCTCAAATTGGTTTTACTGACTATAAGAGTAATAAAATTGATAAAAATAATATAATAATTGACAACTCAGTTTTTTAAAAAATCACTAATTTAGAATTTTAAAATTTAAGTGATATTTTTTTTTATCTTTTTATCTAAAATTACCATCACCAACCTAGCTAACATAAATTTGAAAAATATTTTATGATGTACGTACTACGTATAAAACACAAGGTTGACTTGGCATTTTAAAAATGTCAAGTTCTTGGTGTGCTTTGAAGTTATAGCAATGTATTAGGGTCTGTTTGGCATTGTGGTTTGAAGCATAAAGAAAAAAAACTCAATGGGAGAAATTGCTCTGTTTGAAAATAAGACCGATGACACTGTGCTTTAATAAAAAACTTAACTTTTTATATGGGCCTGTTTGGGAACTCAGTAGAGAAGTGAATTTTTTTTAATAGGGCTTTTACAAAAGCCCAATTGAAAAAAAGCCAGATTAAAAATGTGATTTGTGTTTGGATTAACGGTGAGAGAAACGGATTTTTTTAAAAGATGTGTGTGAGAGCTTTTGAAAAAAAACTCTTTTACGTCTAAAAGCCTATTGTTTTTCAATGATTTTATAAATACTAATTTTTAAAATAAATAAATTTTTACATATTAAATGAGTTTTTTAGATGACAAATCAGATTCCAAACTCGCCGGTAGAAGTTGATTCACGCAGCTTCCCGGTAGTGAGAGAAATGTTTGGGTACTTTTCTGTCACAATTTTTGTTCCCCTTTGGGCCCTACCTGCTTCTTTTAAAAACAATGGGAGAAATGTTTGGTTGTTTTTCTGCCACAATTTTTGTACTGTAGTGAAAGAAAAATCAAAAAGCAGGTCCCTTGTGCATCTTCCAACCTTACCCTCTTTTTTTGCTTTTTGAATTTTTATCCAACAAGTTCCCTTATACAAATAAGATTTTTATTAATGCTCTTTTTCAGTGAAAAAAATTGAAAATTATTTATTTATATGCTCATTAAATAAATCTAATTAATTTTTTCTAATATTTAATTTTTTTAATAATACATTAATTTTTTTATTTTCATAATTTTAATTTTAATAAAAATATGGACCAATTTTTCATTTAAGGAACTAAAACCTATAATTTAAAATTCAACAAACTGAAACTAAAGTGAGGATAAATTTTAGAAATAAAAAATTGTGTTTAAAATTATATTAATTTCCAATTATTTTTTTGGTGATGAATTACCAGTTAATTTCATGCTAAGAACATGAATAAAAATAATTAATATATCCCTTAACATAGTGTGTATATAAATAAAATACTTTATCATGTTTGTCACACATATGAATCATATTTGTGATACGATAAAATATGAATTTGTTAGTGGTAGATGATCCAATTATAATCTACTTCATGTTTGGTATTATGATAGAAATATATATTTATCCTTTTTTAATTAACTATTTTAATATATTTTTCTTATTTTTCAATAATTATTAAAAAAAATTTATTTACATTTTTTCACATCAATTATAACAATATATACAAACAATATATGTGTGTGTAGTATTCAATAAGGTTTATACCCTTTTCAATCTAAACGAGTTTTTCAAATGTTAATACAAACATGTTCAAAGTTAAAAAAAAAGTTACTTCTCCTATCGTCAATACAAACACAAATCACATTTACAATTTAACATTTTTTTAATCTGACTTCTATAAAAATCAGATTAAAAAAATCACTTTTACACCATAATCCTGACAGATTGATTATTTTCAAAACAGAAATTGGCCAATTGTTCAATATCAATTTGATTAGACACGACAAGCAAAACGAGTCTGATAGCATCACCAATTGATGAGCGCTAGTAAATCCTTTACTATATTTTATATTATTTATTTTTATACTTTTAAGAGCCTTTTTATTTTTGAATATAGATATGTAGATAATTCAAAACAAAAACAATCTTCCTTTGTTCAGACGTTCATAATAAAATAAATTTTATTTTTAAGAAATAAAAGAAAAATTAGTTGCATTTAATTTGGCCTTGTGAAACTAACGAACACAAATCTAATTAATCACAAATAATTACTTATATAAAATTATGTACTTAAAAACAAGGAAAAACTGTTGAGCGGAAGTGATGGGATGGGACAGGGCAAGAAGATCAGAAGGGAAGATATATCAAACACCCCCGGAAAATTACGTGAATCTGATAGTAATATCCTAATTACTACCAGGAGGATGTTGTAATGACGTCTTCTTTTACGTATTTCCAGTCGTTTCAAACCTTGACTGTGAATTAATGCTGAAATCCTTATTCTTGACTATTTGTTCAATTTGATTTTTTAATTTGCAATCAAGTTCTTCCCTTTAGTTCTAGCTGTCATTAGAAAGAATTGTTATTTTAATTTATGTTACATAAACAAAAGTATCAAACAAATACCATATCATATACACAGGTGATGAGTATAATTATTATCGCAATTTACATTGTGAGTTGGAAGGCACAGACGCCGAAATTTTAAGTAAACAAATGAACGTTCTAGAGTTCTCTACAACGCGACACTGCACAGATTTGATGTGAAACTTTATTCTTCTTGTTCACAATAACCACAGAGAACAGAGTCCAGAAGACAGCACACACTATTCCATGCACAGGCAGGGATTCTACTCGTCTTGCATGCGAATGATGCACCTGATGGACTCGCCTTTGAGCATGTAGTCAAATGCCTTGTTGATCTCTGATAATAGCACCGAGTGAGTTATGAACTTCTCTAGTTCCAGCTCCTACAACATCTCATCCATCATCAGCTCACAATTTAAACACAAGAAATTAAACCAGACATTAATTATTTCACTCTAATTAACCAGTAGTAGAATTAGCTTACCCCTCTCATGTACATCTCCACAACAGAAGGCAAATCAGAACGGGGCTTGTAATTGCCATAGAAGGTTCCCTTCAGAGTCCTCTCGTTCAGGAAATTCACTGGATGAGTTTTGAATGCATCATCCTTGTTTGGCACTCCTACCAGAACCGCCACACCCCATCCCTGCACGCCATATGTAACCATTTACACAGTTAGCTTTGGCTTTTAACTTTGCAATTAGCAAGTAAATGCGTTTTGAATAAGTACGTCGTGGACACATTCGAATGCTGAGATCATAGCCTGGATGCTCCCAGTGCACTCCACCGCACGATCCACACCTCCATTTGTCATTTCAGCTATTACCTGTTCATTGTTAACAACTAAAACCAGGTTACTATATGATGTGATAGGCGACTCTATTTATCAGTCAACCCAACACAATCTTTCATCCACGCATGCACTAACCTCTTGTACAGGTTTGTCATGATCTTTTGGGTTCACAAACTCATTCACTCCAAACTTCTTGGCTGCCAATAACAATAACAACATAAACTGCCATCAATATATATATTGCAATTCAAGTAGATCAGATGCACTGAGTATTTTAATTCTGAAAAAATGAGGTGTACCTAGCTCAAAACGGCTGGAAACTAAATCAACCCCAATAATTCTGGATGCCCCAGAAACCCTCGCCCCTTCAGCAGCCTAAAATTTCGATAAGGAAACGTGATCAGGACATAACACAGCCGTCTAATTATGAACTGCCAAAGAAACGGAAGGAAAAAGAAAGGCAATGAACATACAGAGAGGCCAACAGCTCCCAATCCGAAAATGGCAACAGAGGAACCAGGTTTTGGTTTTGCAACATTCACGGTAGCACCAAATCCTACAAGAATATGAAGGAATCAATCAGAAAACTGTATTGCCAGACACTTCATCCAACATGAAGATATGCATGCATATATGTATGTTGAAGTAAAGGAAAACCTGTGCAGATTCCGCAGCTGAGAATACAAACTTTGTCAAGAGGAGCAGCAGGGTTAATCTTAGCAACACAACCAGCATGCAAAACAGTGTACTCGCTGAATGTGGAAGTTCCCACAAAATGGTATATTGTCTTTCCATCCTTAGAGAATCTGGACTTGCCGTCGCTGATCATAACACCCCTGTCTGTGTTGATCCTGAGAAGGTCACACATGTTGCTTTCTTCCGACTTACAGTGTGGGCACTCTCCACACTCGCCTGTGAATACCGGAAGAGCTTGGTCTCCCGGTTTCAGATGAGTCACTCCCTCCCCTACGCTCTCCACGATCCTGAACATAATACCACAACCCATACTTAGATTAGTTTTATTTAAGCTATAACAGACGCGCAATACATACAAAGGGGATAGAAAGTTACCCTCCGGCTTCGTGACCTAATATACGAGGGAACACTGGAGTTTGTCCCTGTTAATAGAGAAAAATATATATAATAGTAGTGAGATTATAGTTCGGCAGAGGAAGAAAAATGCGTAATGGTAAGTAGCAAAATGAAATAAGAGAATGACCTTGGCTTCCCAGAAGTAAACATCAGTATGGCAGAGGGCAGTGAAGAGAATCTTGAGACGCACTTCTCCGGCCTGCGGAGGCGCCACCTCTACCTCTTCGATTGACAGTGGCTTCCCTGCTTCCCAAGCCACCGCAGCTACATTTCACCAATTCCACACAAGCCATTCAGTATATACTTCAAATAAAATCAGTTCGAAAATAATTAGGCATATGACACTTCAAGGAGAACAATTGAAATGATTTTCAAAAATCACATGACATTCCCGGATGAAACATGAAGAAGCGTATCACCGTCCGAAGAGGGAAACAACAAAAACTGGAAAAGAAATTAGTAGACCTCAGCCAGAGTTCATAAGAGAGAAGAATATTTTCAAGTGTGAAGAAAACTGGCAAAGACAGAGAGAGCAGAGATATGACACATGAAAGCAGGAAAAACGATTTGCAGTTGCAGAAGTACGTTGAGATGTGATTAATAGTGGTGAAGACTGACCTCTGCACTTAATAACCTGACCAGCTGTGCTAGACATAGTTGTGTGTAAGGACTGAGTATGAAGGATGATGGTGATAGTGAGAAATTGTTGAAAGTTGCTGTGATGTGGGGAAGGCAGAGCTCTGCGAAAGCTATATATATAGTGGGTGAAGACGTGCCCACTTTGCAGCTTGCGAAAGCCAGAGAGAAGCCGAATTGAAAGGCAATACCGCTTTTGGTTTTGCAATGTTGTGAGGAGGGCGCCTTGGTTTCCTGAGGCGACGCCACGTAGCCTTCCCTGGTTTCAACTTAGAGTTTTATTTATGTTTTGGGATCCTGTGTCTGCATTCATTAAACAGAATTTATTATTTTATATGATAAAATAAATAGATAAATAAGATGCCACGGCAACGAGGGAACGGATCGCGTTGACCCTGTGAAAACTGGAAACTGAGAACACAGGCTTGGACTTGGAGGCTGTTTGTTATAGCTTTTTTGAATCGGGTTTATTATATAAGCCTGATTTACGTAAATCGAGATAAATCTCTTCCACATATTTATCTCGTAGATCGTGAAAGCACTTCGTAGACCGTAAAAGCACCTCGTAGACCGTAAAAACTATCTCGTAGACCGTAAATTACAATTTATAAGCACTTATAAAATTTTTATAAGCTATTCCAAACAACCTCTTGACCGTTTGGAGGTGTTAAAAAAGTAAAAGGATGTTGAATTTTCCATGGTTACAAGAATACCGCGCGCCCATATACCTCTCCGTGACTGGAGGGAGTATTTTTTTTCAACTAGTACGTAAAACTATATTTTTTTAGCACAAGTATGGTTTAAAAATGAGTAAAGGTGTAGTTATAATCTTAAACTATTTTTAGAGGTGTAATTTTGATTTTAAATTATTTTTGGATGTAATTTTGGCCATAAAATAATAAAATTGGAGCAATTGTGGACTTCAACTGATGAAAGTGAAACGTACGTTTGCCATGTCATCATTTTGTTTAGCGGAAATAACCAATTTTGCCCTTGTAATTTTGTGAAATTTTGTAATTTTGCCCTTAGTAATTGTGTGACACTTTTAAATTAATAAATGATCTCCAAAAATTTTTAAATTTTACAAAATAAAAGTAGACATGATAAGCTTTAATTTAATAGGTTATATGAAATTTTATTTGGTCAAAATGACTATTTTGTCATTGCAATTTTCACAATACTTGAAAAATTGGCAGATTTGTCACCGAAATTTAAAAATTCATATCTAATTGTATGGATATCCAATTGGGGTGGTTCCAAAGTCTATGTGAACCTTATTAAGTCTAGTTTTATGAAAAAAAATATAAAATTTAGCCAATAGGAATCTCAACATTCCCATAATTTTTATTTTTGAAGTCTGCTCCAGAAAAACGTTAAATTCGCTAGGCAAAATTGAAAAATTCATTTCTCCTCGTATACAACTCCAAAAATTCTATATGACCTATCAAATTAAAGCTTATCATGTCTACTTTTATTTTGAAAAATTTCATATTTTGTGGATGTCATTTACTAATTTAAAAGTATCACACAATCTAACTGTCTCAACAGAAAATCACATTGGCAGCAACTTCAACTTATGCACCAAATAACTGGTCAATACTTCCATGGAAGTTTTTTTTTTACACAAGTGAGAAACTGATGTTTGTATTTTGTTTGCACGGGTTCTCATTGATCCAATTAAAATATATTAGGGACAAAATTGCACCCTTAGAAAATAGTTTAGTATTCTATTTTTAACTAACGGAAGTGAAACGTTTGTTTGCCACATCATCATAGTTATTTGGTGCACAAGTTGAAGTTGTTGCCAATGTGATTTCTTATTTAGGTGGTCAAATTGTGTGACATTTTTAAATTAGTAAATGACCTCCACAAAATTTGAAATTTTTCAGAATAAAAGTAGACATGATAAACTTTAATTTGATAGATCATATCGAATTTTTGAAGTTGTATACAAGGAGAAATAAATTTTTGAATTTTGCCCAGCGAATTTAACGTTTTCTGGAGCAGACTTCAAAAATAAAATTTTTGGGAATGTTGAGGTTCTTATTGGCTAAATTTTATATTTTTTTCATAAAACTAGACTTAATAAGGGACACATAGGCTTTAAAACCACTCCAATTGGATATCTATACAATTATATATGAATTTTTAAAGTTTGGTGACAAATCTGCCAATTTTTCAAGTATTGCGAAAATTGCAATGACAAAATAGTCATTTTCACCAAATAAAATTTCATATGACCTATTAAATTAAAGCTTATCATGTCTACTTTTATTTTGAAAAATTTCAAAATTTTTGGAGATCATTTACTGATTTAAAAGTGTCACACAATTGTTAAGGGCAAAATTACAAAATTTCACAAAATTGCAAGGAAAAAATGATTATTTTCCCCAAACAAAATGATGACGTGGCAAACGAACGTTTTACTTCTGTTAGTTAAAGTCCACAATTACTCAAATTTTATTACTTTAAAATTAAAATTATATTTAAAAATAATTTAAGATCAAAATTATACCTTTAAAAATAATTTAGGATCATAACTGTCCATTTATCCTTAAAAATTTAAAATAAAGCACAAGAGAGGGGCACAAGCCAACCAGATAAAACGCGGGATGCCAGGTTGCATTGTTGTCAAGTAGCGAGAGTTTGACATAATTGGACGGATTGGAAATGGCCAATAAAAGAAGAACGAATCACAAGCATGAGTACTGGGCCAGGGTCCGCGTCACGACACATAACCGCGCAGGTTCATCCAATTTAAATAATCCATTTATTAATTTGGTGACGGAACCTGATTCTTTATTCGTCCTGTGCTACTTGAATTATAGTATTCACTTGGGATCTTATACCAGAGTGTCCCACGGTGGGTTTAGGTAATCGGGTCTACCTGTGTAGGTATGTTTAAAATAGCGGTTTTGGAATGGTTATTAAATTAGTTAAGGTATTAGGTCAAGGGTCAGTAAGTCATATTTGGGTTAAATCGGAGCTAAACTAGAGTCAAATCAGTGAGAAATTAAATATTTTTGGATTATTAATATGAAATTCTAAGGAAAATTTTAAAAAAATAAAAAAAGTACCAAATCAGGTCAGTCACCGGATCGGTCCGGTTTGATGACCAGTTCCAGGGCCCGATCGTGTTTTTCAATCGTGATTTACGGTATACGAAGTAGCTTTTACGGTCTACGAAGTAAATATATGAAAGAATTTTATATTAATTTACGTAAATCAGACTTATACATAAACAAAAAGAAAAAAACCAAGCTAGTACGTTTCTCCAAAATGGATCTCAACCATCAAAAGTCACATTTAGATTTGTTTGTGAAGTTTGGATTTTTTTTGGAAAAATTATAATAAGGTCTCAAACAAAAAGATAAATGAAGAAATGGTTCTTTAAAATCGTAAATTAAAAAATGGTCTCATTGACAACTCTATGTGCTGGTCATTAACAACTCTTTGGGACCATTTTTTTATTTTATGATTTCAAGGGACCATTTCTTCATTGCTCTTATTATTTGGGACCTTATTGTAATATTTCCTTCTTTTTTATCAATTTAACTTTTAAAGATAAAACTGTTTAAACTATAAATCAAAACTTTAGTTTTTCTATAGTAAGGAGAGAAGAAGTTTCTATCATAAAGAGATAATGAATTAAATACCTCTTGAAAAAAAGATATTGAGTTTGCTCTTTTTAATAAGTCCACTTGTATAAAGTTAGTTAAAAGTCAATAATGATTTTTTTTCTCAAATTTTATCCTTATTTATGAAAATATCTAAAGAAAAAATAAATAATATAATTTAAGGGGAAATGAGAAAAACTCTCCCATTAGAAATTTAATTGGCGTGAATAATCTGATAAATTTATATATACGAAGAATGATATTATTCTTATTAAGGTCATTATCACCAATGAAATTTTTAAAAGGGGACTTTTCTCCAATTTTTTCTAAAATTTAAGTAATTTAGTATTTTCAATTTTTCTCAATAATAATTGACTATTTTTATTAAATTTATATTATTTCCTGTCATTTTAAATCCAAATTTGTTTTTACATAAATCATCTAAATAAGTTTCAGTTTATCAAACTAATTTTTTTAAAAGCGAATCCAAACATAAATTACATTATCTAATTTAACTTTTACTCTATTTTATATTTGTAAAAGTTAGATTAAAAAAATTATTTTTATCACCGTTAATATATATGATAAGATCGATGTATCCCATGAAAAATGAATTGGTTTTCCTATTAAACATTTTTGTTTAATAAGGAGAGCTGATTAGATCTGGACCGATCAAAAGACTTTTCCATACTAAACTTTTAGCTTAATAAGAAAATGTGGTCGACAAAAAATGAAAAAAGGAAAAAAAAAAATCAGTGGCTGTGAAATAACTCCTTTAAATGAGTTATTTTTTTAAGATTGCTCTAGGTTATCCCTACAGCCGTAGCCATAGGACTAATCCCTCACCCTTGAGTCAGTGCACAAAACAGTAAAGGATTGGCCACAGAATGCTTTCCATTCACAAGAGCTGGGGATCGAACCCCCAACAACTTATTTAAAGGACAAGATGCTGAACCATCACACCCACCCACCGTGGTCCCTTTGAATGAGTTCTTTGTGCCAACTGCAAAGCATGCCGTCTCGCACTACGCCTTCCATGGGATCCGAGGAATGCGAGAAAAATTCTCTCCAAAACATATTATGAGTTGTTTGGTATATGAAAAACATAATTATGCTACACTGTACATAAAATAACACACACGCACTGCATGTTGTTATTTGTTAACTGCTCCTCCAGCCCTAGACAGGGAGCACTAATTCTTTCATTAGGATCAGGGTAATATCACTTAATAACACTCCTTATTTTTTTAAAAAAGTTAAGTATAAGTTTTTTCTTTTAGAAAAATATACTTAAATACTACTTAAACTTCAAAATCTCAAATTAGTTTTATTGATTATAAGAGTAATGTGATTGATAAAAATAGTATAACAATTAACAACTTAGTTTTTTTTAGAAATCATTGATTTGACATTTTGAAATTTAAGTGGTATTTAAGTGTCTTTTTTCTTCTTTCCATTTTTTAAAAAAAAAAAATTCAACATTTCATTCTCAAGAAAATTAGAACGAATGACTTATGGAAGATGATATTTATTGAGAATGATCATAAAAGTTATAATTATTTAGAAAAATCAATTACCAAAATAAAAATTTAAAATTACTAAATTTCTTTTAATTAAATCTCCTACATCTTCTCCCACTTTCTATTTGAAAAACTAATATGAATTTTTAAATTTCATTAGATTCAATGCAATTTCTCTCAATTTCTACCACTTACGTATTTATCTATTTAAAAAAATAACACAGACATCTTTCAAATTTTTTAAAATTATAACTTTAAAAATTGACTTAAATTTTATTCAAAAATAAAAATTATATAATTTTAGGAAAACTCAAATTTTTTATTAATTTATTATAAATGTTAAAGATAGGTTATACATACATATACATATATATACACATACATATAGGTCTAAAATATTTAAAATATATGAAATTTTAAACAGTTCAAAGGAGGTTCGCATAATTTATTTTTATGTTAGAATAGATTTTTTGAATTTTAAATATAAAAATTCATGTAGTGTTTTTTTACCAAAAAACCATGTAATGTTAATATACTCAAAAAATGTCTAGATAGTCTATTATATTTTTTTATTCAAGAATCGTATTTAGGACTGGCTCCCCATAGAATACTTTTGTGTACAAAAAAAACATGTTTGTGAAAAAAAATTATATAATCAATAAAGTCTATAATATAAACAAATCATAATAACATTTTTTTTGTGGGGGTAAAGTTTTTTTATAGCATGTTTGGTTTGATTACATGTAATCATGATGTAATAACATGATTACAGTGTTTGGTTAGGCTTATATAATGTAAAGAGGATTACACTGTTAAGACTGATGAATGAAAATGCAGACATCATGTAATCCAGTGAACATGACACTATTACCATTGTAATGCGATTAAATATTAAATAATTTTAATTACCACCATTAAATATTAAAAATAATTAATAATATATAAATTTAAGAAATGTTCCTCTATTAAAAAATTAAAAAATTATATTTCATTGTTAAAAAATATTAAAATATCTCATTCTATAATATTTTCATCATTAAATATTAAAAAATTAATATAAACCCAACATATACACTATATGATATTTTCACTACTAAATATTAAAAAAGTATTATGAACCCAGCATATACTGCACATAATGAAAAAAAATTATTATGAACTCAACGTGTATATTATTATATGTGTAGAAAGAAGCAATTTTGTCATTTACTATATTATTCTCATATATTCTTATATCCAATGTAATCCAATCAAATATTTTTATGCATATGCATCATCTTTCCTTAATGACGAACCAAACAAATTATGTAATCATCATTATATTACACTCCATTACATTACTTTCAATTCTGTGAACCAAACGGGCACTTAACGACTATGATATTTGATAGAAAATTTTGCATCTTCTAAATTGGTGTATTTTACTTAGACTTTATTTTATATAAGATCATATATATCAGGAAAAAAAATCAATGATTTAAATGGACCACTATTCCTTGTTAATAATTAAATGATATATTGATGATTTGATATAGGGAAAATCCTAAAAAAATACTATTTAAACTTCAAAATCTCAAATAGGTGATTTAACAACAAACTGTATTGTTAATTGCATTACAATTTTTGGTAATCCCATTAACGTATTTGTTAATGGGATTTTGAAGTTCAAATGGTATTTTTCTGTCTTTTTCCCTTTGATATATCCGTGAAAAATAAAATTCAAATTATTTTAAAAATATGATGTGGTAGAGATTGAAGGATATAATGTAGGAAGTTTAGTTAAGGGAAATTTAGTATTTTAAAATTTATATTTTGATAATTGGTCCTTCTGAAGCTTTTTTTAATAAATATAATCTCCTCTGTGTCTTTGTTCTAATTTTCCCAATTGATATTTCAAAATCCTATAATAAAAGTACGAACTAATTGAGAGGATGTCTTTCCGAATGGATTATATATTAAAATAAATGTGTCTTGTATAAAAAAATAAATGTCTATGATAACGTGAGATGAAGGGAGGAAATAAAAAATCAACGCAGTCAATGAGAAATGCAAAAATTCTTCCCTTCCACTATTCATTATTGCAGTAATGAACAAATGAATGTGTTGCATCCGACCCACGAAATGCGGGACACTTCCCTTCCACCCCTGCCTAATATTGTTTCTGATATGTGACAATGTTCAAATTCTTCCCTCTTTTTCTTTTCTGCTAGCTGTCATGAGCAAGAATTCTTATTTGATCAAACTCACATTTATTACGTTTTAAATTTTAAAACCACGCTTCTTTTGTATCAGAATCCAATCGTGGAGCTACGTACAACCCCGCGTCCAAGTGTTCGCCAGTCAAAAGTATAAGACCTCGTCTACAGACAAATATCAAACAAATATCATATCATATACAATGTGTTGTCCTCAATCAAAATGAGATACCGCACAAATCTGATGAAATACACCAGGGAATTAATTGTATATGAATCTTTATTCTTCTTCACAAATCACAAGGAAAGCTCAATTCATACACCACACGCAAATCCAAATTATTCTAATCTTCCATTCGAATTATGCATCTGATGGACTCCCCTTTGAGCATGAGGTCAAAGGCTTTGTTGATCTCCGAGAAAGGTATCGAATGAGTGATGAACTTGTCCAGTTCCAGTTCCTGCAATTTCATCGTAACATCCAGACACTCCCATTACCAACATGTTTAATAATTGAGTTCAAGCACCATACAATACAATTCATTATCTAGGTAAGCTTACCCCTTTCATGTACATCTCCACAACGGAAGGCAAATCAGAACGAGGCTTATAATTGCCATAGAAGGTACCCTTCAGAGTTCTCTCGTTCAAGAAATTCACAGGATGAGTTTTGAACGCATCATCTTTGCTTGGCACTCCGACAAGTACCGCCACACCCCATCCCTACACACACTCACCATTTACCACATAATTAGTCCTGGCTTTGTTGTTGGCCTATCCATCATTATGAGATTTTGGCGATATAATTTGCAGGCAGATGAGTTTTGAATAGTTACATCGTGGACACATTCAAATGCTGAGACCATGGCCTGGATGCTCCCAGTGCACTCAACCGCACGATCCACACCACCATTTGTCATTTCAGTTATTACCTGTTCACAACCAAAACAAGTTAACTGATGAAATTATTATAGGCGACTCTATTTATCAATCGACCCAACTCTTTTATCCACGTATGCACTAACCTTTTGTACAGGCTTGTCATGATCTTTTGGGTTCACAAACTCGTTAACTCCAAACTTCTTGGCTGCCAACAACAATAACAACATAAACTACCATCAATATATATATATTGCAATTGGACTAGATGGACCGAGACTTTTCTGATGAGTTGTACCTAGCTCAAAACGGCTGGAAACTAAATCAACCCCAATAATTCTGGATGCCCCAGAAACCCTTGCCCCTTCAGCCGCCTAAAATTTAGATTAGAAAATGTGATCAGGACATAAAATAGATATTTGATTATGAACTGCTAAAAAACTAAACTCCACAAAAAAGAAGGAAAAGGCTGCTATTGACGTACAGCAAGGCCAACAGCTCCCAGTCCAAAAATGGCAACAGAGGAACCGGGTTTTGGTTTTGCAACATTCACAGTAGCACCAAATCCTACAAGAACAGAGGAGCCAATCAGAAAATGGTACTGCTACTTCGTCCAAAGATTATATGCATGTTGGAGTAAGGGGAAAGGGCAACAAACCTGTGCAGATTCCGCAGCTGAGAACACAAACTTTGTCAAGAGGAGCAGTAGGGTCAATCTTAGCAACACAACCAGCATGCACAACAGTGTACTCACTGAATGTGGAAGTTCCCACGAAATGGAATATTGGCTGTCCGTTCTTAGAGAATCTGGACTTGCCGTCACCGATCATAACACCCCTGTCTGTGTTGATCCTGAGGAGGTCACACATGTTGCTTTCTTCAGACTTACAGTGTGGACACTCTCCACACTCGCCTGTGAATACTGGAAGAGCATGATCCCCTGGTTTCAGATGAGTCACTCCCTCACCTACACTCTCCACAATCCTGAATATAATATCACAATCCAAACGTAGAGTAGTTTTGCTTAAGTTAAAGGAATTTATAAGCAACGAGAAATACATACGAAAGGGAAGGAACATACCCTCCGGCTTCGTGGCCAAATATACGAGGGAAAACTGGAGTTTGTCCCTGACATTGGAAGGGGGGGGGGGAATATATAACAATAGTAAGATTCATGTTCGACATAGGAAGAAAGATGCGTAATGATAGGTAATGAAATGCAATAAGAGGATGACCTTGGCTTCCCAGAAGTAAACATCGGTGTGGCAGAGGGAAGTGAAGAGAATCTTGAGACGCACTTCTCCAGCCTGCGGAGGTGCTACCTCTACCTCTTCGATCGACAGTGGCTTCCCTGCTTCCCAAGACACCGCAGCTACATTTCACCAACTCCGCACAAATGGATCAGTATATACTTTTACATAAAAGCACACATATAATGTGGATCAGTTGGAAAATACAATCCCCGAAATCAGACTCTTAAAGAGGGATAGGATCGGAATCCAAAACAAAGAAGTAGAAACAATTTGCAAAAATCGCTTGACATTGCCAAAATTGTGAAGAGCTAGAGAAGAAGAATGAAGAGAATAGAGATATGAAAGCAGAATGAGAAGGCAGACCTCTGCACTTGATGACCTGAGCAGCTGTGCTAGACATGGTAGTATGAAGGACGATGGTGATGGTGAGAAATTGTAGAAATTAGTGAGGATGTGGGGAAGGCAGAGGCCTGCGGAAGGTATATATAGTGGGGGAAGAGCTGCCCTCATGGCGTCCCGTGACCGTGAGCGCCTCCAATTGAGAGGAAGGCAATCCCGCTTGCGCTTGTTTGTGACGTCCAAAAAGATGAAGGCGGGCATGCCCAAGTGGTTTCTGTCCAACTCCAACAGCGCCTTGGTTTCCCTTGAACACGCCACGTAGGCATCCCTGGTTTCAACCATGATATGAGGTCCTCTTTAACACTCTGGGCCCACTCAACGCTGGTTCACATTTCCCTCCAAGAAATGCTAGTAATACTCGGCTTCAGCCTTCAGGTTGACATTGGGTAGAGTTTATATGTCATCGACTAATTACTCCCAAGAATAAGTTGTTACTGTGGGGATCTTAGCACAAGGATCGCTTAAAATTTCAATTCACCGACCATTCAGTGCCTCCCAGGACAACCCCATAAAGTGATAAAACACATGTGTCCTAGTTGTACACTTGTACTGGCGCTGGAATTAAAAAAAAAAAAAAAAAGCGCATAATTGTACTTGTCATGTTTTTCCATAGGAGGATGATTGGTTGAGCGTCACGACACATAATAACCACGCATGTTTATCCAATTAAATTAAAAGTGATTCATTTATTAAATAAACTAACAAGTTGCAACTGACAGAACATCACTCTCGTAAGGGGGAACTTGATTCCTCATTCCTCCAATTACGTTATTTGAGATATTTTATCGAATGTAACCGAAGCTAATTGGGCATGGTTTGAATAAGAGAATAGGTGATTTGAGATGGGTTCAACAGGTTTTGAAGGCTACTCTGCTATATCAGCCACGAGTCTGTGAGAGATGCAAAATGTACCCCACTTTTAAGGAGATGATATTGACAGCCATTTCTGGGGCATTTGGTGGGAGGCATTGTTTAAGAAAATAAAATCTGTAGAGATATTTCTATCATGTTACAGTATGATTCACTGTCCTATATATGCAGTGCTTGGGCATTTGTGGCTTTCGTTTTCTGGGCATTGAACAGGGTCACTAGCCACTAGCCACTAGCCACGGAGCGCTATTATGCACGGTGCATCGTCCGTGTGCATAATCCTCTTCTGGTACGTCCAAAGTGGAAACCACAGCACAGTGCATAGCACCATCCGCAACTATCCATATGATCAAGTATTTCACAATTATTATTATTTCATTCTTTTTTTTCTGTTCTTATCATCCCTTTTAACAATCCACTTTCATACGTTTCACTAACTACAATAACAACTATACTCAAAAACACACTATCCCAGTACTCTCAAATCACAAACGATCAAAGCCCCTGCAACTGCAAGTATATTAAAATACTTTTCCATCTTTTTCATAAGCTTCATGTAATTGCTACAATGAATCTCAATATATAGTTTATATACATCACTGAGAGCGGTTTCAGTTCGTTCTTTAGCGTCAGGTCACTTCAAATATTTTTTCACTTAAATAATAATTGTAAAAGAGCAATATTATTGATTCAGTCACCCACACTTGTATATGTATATTTTTTGCGCCATGCCGGTTTGGCTTGGGGCTGTTGTGTTGTGAACGTGGGTATATTATGGCGAGTGTGCCTGGCTCACGGCTCTGGCCCAAGAAAAAAAAAAAAAAACTCTCCGGGATCCTCTGGAATCTGAACATCCAAAATCCAATGACCATTTGATTAAATCCAGCGGCTATGAAACTCGCAAAATTAAAACTCTTCATCATTTGGCAATTTTTTAAAGAAAAATTTCATAAAAATACGTTGGAATATAGAAAAGGACAAATCATTTATAACTTTGAATTTATAAAATTATATGTTAGTATGGTGTCAGTACAGTGGAGAAATCTGAGATTATGAAATCTTGACAAAAAGACGTCATTGTCCTTGAGCTTTTCATCTTTTTCTTTTTCTCTCTCAGCTCGGAATAACAACACCCGTCTTTTTATTAAGAACATCATATTTTACATTAACAACTTTATTTTATTCTTTCACAACTTCGTATCTCAAAAACCAACACATTCCCAGGGATAAGTTTGTAATTGAGATACCAAGTTGTGAAACAAAAAAATGGAGTTGTTAATATAAAATATAGTGTTATTAATATAGATAAGGTGTTGTTGTTGCCCTTGAAACTTATTAATTTCAAAATTATCCTTGACATGTGTTAGTTTTTGATATATAAAGTTGTGAAACAAGAAAGTGAAGTTATTAATGTAAAATATAGTTTTGTTAATATAGAGATATGTTTTGTTATTGGCCCCTGAAATTTGTTAATTTCAAACTCATCCCTCGCATGTGTTAGTTTTTGAGATATGCAGTTGTGAAATAAGAAAGTGAAGTTGTTAACGTAAAATATGGTGTTGTTAATATAATGATAGGTGTTGTCATTGGCCCAGCTGAGACTTGTGAATTTCAAACTTGTCCTTGAGATGTGTTGGTTTTTGAAATACGAAGTTATGAATATAAAATATGGTGTTTTTAATATAGAGACATGTGTTGTTATTGACCTCTAAAACTTGTGAATTTCAAACTTATCTCTGCGTATGTGTTGGTTTTTAAGATACAAAGTTATGAAAGAAGAAAGTGGAATTGTTAATGTAAAATACAATGTTGTTATTTCGAGTTGAGGGAGAGGGAGAAAAATATGAAGGGTTTAAGGGTAGGGGTGTCTTTTCACCAAGATTTCATAATTACAGATTCTTCCACTGTTTTGACACCAAATGACATGGGATTTTGTAAATTCGAAACTCTTATTTATCATTTTCTATATTCCAGCATATTTTTCTGAAATTTTTCCTTTTTTTTATACAATACTCATTATATGTTAGTCATTATTATCTGGTCAAAACAATTAATTTTTATCCTTTAAGAATTTAATCGTTTTTTGAAAAAAAAAATCCTTATAAAATTTGTATGCCGTGAGCAAAAACTTAAAATGGCACAACATAAAATTTGTCAGCTTAGAGGGGGGGCGGGGAAGACAAGACAAAACACTAATATCATCAGTTCCATTGGGCTGCCACTAATATTTGTAGGGCAGAAGCCCCAGGGAGAAGGAAGGCATGCGTTGCTTAACGGTCAGAGCCACTTGATTTGGCGCCTAATTAATTACCCTCTCTGGTGTTGGCGACAAAACTGCCATAGTGGGAAGCCTTCGTAAGATATGGTTTATTACGTACAAGTCTGTTAGTCATAATTGGTCACTGTATATATATAGATATGAATTTTGAGATAAAACACACGCACATACAGATTACAGGCACAATCATAGTACAGTTTGGACAGCTCCTAGCCTCCTAGCTAGCTAGCTACATATATATAGTAGTCTCGTGGTGTTATCAGAGTCTGGGCGTACACATGCATGCTTCTACATCTCTGGTGCTTTTATTGACATCTAGGGGCAACTTCTATAGCTAGCTGCAGTTATCTTTGGTGGGTCTTCATAGGCCAAGAAATATGTAATACAGGAGCGTTACTGGTAAAGAAACCAACATGCCAAATATAACCCTGCATATTCACAAGAAAATATCAGATTCACTAACAGGCTCGCTAGGCTTAAATGAATCATCATGCATGAAAAGCGTGGACGAGTTCTTGAGCTGATCTAGTGGCTGTCCTACACAAAGTATTTGAAATATTCAGTTTGGAGGTATGCGCATAATAATATAATATTATATAATGATAATTAATTATTTACGCGTGGGCTCGATTAAAAGTCAAGTACTTCCTCCTATATGATGTGTGTCCACCCATAATATTTACCCTCTCTTAACTTTATCCTTCTAAAAAAGATCGTCGACCCTCTACGTATATATGCTCAAAGCATAAATATTATTATATCATTAATTACTTCCCGTCGTTTTTGACACAGCAGGGTCGTGACGTCATGCATGCCGCATCAACACGACAAAACCTGTGTGCGCCGATTCAAGACGCAATGTATTGGACTTAATTTTACGCTTAAATTATTTGTTAAGCGGCGACGTTAATTCTGCGCCGACTGTTGCATTAGAATTTTAAAAATTAGAGTTTACTTATCCAATTTCGGTAGCTTCTAAATAACCAAGTTATTCACTCGTCATGTTATTATTAAAAACATTATATATGTTGCAGAATTGACGTACCCAGTGCTCAAAATATCAGGATGTACTCCATATTCCCTTGCAAACACAAAAGGCACTATCCCTTGTGGAAGAGCAGCCTGAGAAACCAAAATTTAACTAATTCATAACAACTTTAATTAGCTCATAAATTAATTCATCAATTAATTACGTAGGTACCTGTACAATGGCAGCTCGTAGTTTGGGTCCTCTCAATCCAATGGCAATGCAGGCAGCAGCCATGACCAGAGGTCCCAGAATGAAGCGAAGGCCCATTCCCATGGCTGCTCTCTTGGCGCCACACGCTATGATCCGAGGCTGAAGTGCCATAAATAGCCCTACACACACACACACACACATCACATATATCATATTAATTCTCTAAAACCACCTTAATTTTCTTGGAACATGACAATTAATGTTTCATTATGTTTCTTTTTCTTTCTAATTACCTAAGCTGAACATTGCCATCCCAAGGCCTGCGTCCGAAATTATTTTAACACATGAATTCACCAGGCTAGGCATCCCTACATTCCATCTGCAAATTCACATCCATCAACTTCCATGATTTCTTATTTAATTAATTCAAAAAATTGTCGCTTTTTATCATATATGTTACTCAAATATTTGTTCCTCGCAAATTAAATATATAATATGTCACTTACTTGAAAGAGATAAGAGACCAAAGCAAGCCTAACACGCTAGAATACGTATTAGGGTTGCGCAGCAGTTTCCTTCCCACAACGTTAAGTATAAGTCTCATCATTACAAGAGTTCGCGGCATCTTCTGGTTTGTTCCCACTGATGAATCTTTGGGACTTCTTTTTTCCTCCAACATTGGGATATCGGTGATATCTCTGAAGCTAATTTCTTTCTCTTTGATATATAATACCCAAAAGTAGCACATCAGTAATATAGTAAATGTAGAAATTAAAAAAGACATTAAACGAGGCTAATAATTAAACTTTCAGCAGCCACGCACTCCGGGAAATAATATTGTTTGTAAATGATTTGAACAGGTGTTCGCTAGACAACATTATCAATCAAGAAATTAAATTATAGGTTCGCATGATTCGGAATTATAGGTGTAAGGATTCCATACTTAATTTAACATCCAACTATAGGAACTAATTAAAATCGCTTCCTTCATCATCACACACGTGCTGTCTCCCAAATGATGGCTACTATCAATGAAGCTTCCTAGTAAAGGCTGTTTCAGGGCCTTATAGAAACTACACACGGCGTAAAACAGTGAAAAATGTTGACATAATAAACTGTTTCAAAAGTATATATCATTTGATTCAAATAGTATTCTACAAAATCATTCTCAAACTCTTGTCAGCATTGCTAAACTTTACAATATAATGAATAAAAGTGTTATTTCTTATGCACTTTTTTTAACAAATAACTGGTATCCTACTTATTTGGTAAAATTATGTCAAATGTTGAAATGCAGTTGCTAGAGGAGATTAAATATTTCGGGATATTTCATCATCTTTATTCTCTACAATAATTTCAATATCTAAAAGAGGTTTCATATTTTCTTGGGACTTTATATATAGTATTAGGCTTAAATAAAAAAAACAATGAATACCATAGCATTTCAAGTATTTTAATTTGTTCACACAAAAAATGTTAAACTTGATCACACTTTTGTCCATTCTAATTTCGATAGTTTCAATATATTTGTCCTAATTAAGAAATACACAGTTTTTTCGCTGTATCGTTCTAAATTATCGATTTTCCTCTTTCCTGCTATTCATCTAAAATTTTAATTCTGTCAAGCTTAATAGCTTAGCTTTGTTGACTTAGATTTGACTTATTTAACTTTTATCATCAATTTATATTCAAACTCAGTGTATGCTAGAACACTTAAATTTAGCTCAATAATAAATTTACTTCTAAAATGGCATTGTCATATGTGCCTCTAGATATCTTTTTTTCATATGTTTTCACTTCGTATAGAATTCTACAATGCATGTCTTTGCCGGAATAAAGTTTGCTGTGAAGGTAAAATGAAACCATGAAGTAAGTGACAAAATATTATTAAAAATAGATAATTTAAAAAACACAGAAGGAAACCATGAGGTAAGCCGTTCACCACTCACAAGTCACAAAAAACCGGTATAATTTTGAGCAAAAGTGAGTGAAAAAAGAAAAGAAAAGGAAGTTGAAAAAGAAGGAGCAACAAAATCTGAAATGAGATGAAAAATGCACTTGAAGTCTAATATTGACGAAAGCTCATGAAAAAGATGGCGGAGAAATTTTGAAGGGAAAAAAAGAAAAAGATGGCGGAAAAAAGACGAAGAAATTGCACATATGACCAAGACAATTGGAGACACAACTGATCACATAGAGGAGGGACACCTGAAACAGCTAGCTACAATGAATGCTTCAGATTTGACTTATAGTTGCAGACTAATATTGTTCCCTCTCCCCAAACCCCTAAACCACACAAAAAAGTTACACACCCACCGCACAACACCGTACGTACGTACGTACCTGACACTGTTATTTCAGGGCATCCTGCTCCCTCTCCGCCCTCACACTGTTGGTAATTCTTCCCCCCGCTCGCCGGAGTAGTCGTCCATAACGGTGGGCTCCTTGACACCGTCATTTCATATTCGTTAAAGTTAGACCCCCGCGGCGTGGCTTGGAGGGAGCAACCATCTGACGACGTCGCGTATTCTATAGCCCGCGGGCTCCCGGTCGGGTACCCAAACCTGATGTCTTCCCCGGCACCGGCGTGGTGGGACGGAAGCAGATGGAGCGGTGTGTTAGCCGAAAAGATTTCTGCGTTGGAGAGTCTAGGAGTGGCGATGCCAGCTGACGAAGATAATGTGGAGTCAGGAGCAGATGACGTGGACCGTCGGATACGGACCCGGATTCGTCCATGGCTGTCGGTTTCAGTTTCGGTTCGAAGCGGCACGTCACGACCGTCCAGGGAGATGACGTCACCGTCCACCTCAAATTTTACGATGGAGGCCACCGTCGGTCCAGGAAACTTGCTCCGAATCAAAAAGGTGGCAGCCCGATACTCGAACAAGAATAACAGTAAGGTGTACCTGAAATTAGATCTATTATTAATGTGATTTCTCTTATATATATATATATATGCAGATATTGTCAAACTGTCTATAACATAGTTGTTTGATATACTCAACATCTTTACATTGTATTAAATATAGAAGATGTTACACACAAACTAATATGTGTGCGCGCGCGCGCCCATAGGAAGGGCCTCAAAGTGACAATAGACGCTGCAATGTTACAAAAGGTGTGTATGTATATATATACCAGACGATAGATTGAAGCACGACAAGTTGGACCATGAGGGAGTGGGTGAAATGGCCGTACATGGCTTGGAGCAAGGGAATGCCCATAACGAGAGTGTTGGGCAAGGAGGAGAGAGAGAAGAGAGTGATGAGCCAGTCCAGGGTTGCAGAGCGGAAGAAGAAGAGCCAGAGGGAGAGAGAGAAGAGAAGGGAGAGCTTGGAGAGAGTGTCGGCTAATATGAACTGAGAGTCCATTTGGTAGGGATTGTTACGAGAAATAAAGTGGAAGGAGAGGACAGGGACGGCGAACGCCGCCACGAAGCGGTTGATGCCGGAGCACTGGGCGCTGCTAAAGAGGTGGAACCATTTCACCGAAGCGTAAGCCACCAACATGGCGAAGTATAGAGGCACAATTGCACTAATCACTTTGTAGAAATCACCCCATGTTATCATCTTTCTTATGAGGCCCTATATCCGAACCCCTTGAGTAGTAATATATGATGAAGATACTTATATAGCATTAGCCAGGGTTTATACTTTATACACACACACACACTTGCCTAGTACTGGTTTGCCCTCCCCAACATTATTGATTTACATATATAGTGGTAATCAATTACTTGTTGTTAGGGTTATAATCATTGAAATGTTGCACGTTTGTTTCCTATATTTCTTTCTTCTTTTTTATGACTTAATTATTTTCAACGTGCATGGCTATATTTATTGCGCAATCCTCAGCCTCATTTGTCGTAATTAAACTCTTTACTCCATCCATCCATCCCTTTGAATAAAATACAACGTACATCACAGGCTACGGCCCCCACAACATATACATATTGAACACACTACGTCTATTTTGATTAAAACATATTTAATGTTGATTATTTTTTAATAAACATGATTATTTTTAATTTTTTAAATATACTTGTTTTTGTAACTTTCTAAGGGAAATGTTTAATTCGCGTACGATAAAGTAATTTACCTTTTTATTTGTTTTGTTTTCATGCGTAAGGATCAAGGACGGAAACTTCTGTTGAGCAATGGTTTTTTGATAGCTGTGTTAGATCTGCTGCATTGTTATTCTCTCCCAATTCATGCCATCCTCATACCGAGTCTCTTAATATTTCTTCAATTGACAAGTCAATTATATATGCCAAGTCTTTCGTTAGAATATCAGAGTTTGTGTTACTTACTCCAAACAGTAAATAGGTTTTCATGAGATTGTTGCCCACTTCCTTCCATCCTTGATATAAAATCTACTTCAATGAATAAATTGAACTATAAACTATATTTTATATATTAAAGAATTGAAGGAGTATAAGAACATGCTTTTAACATGTTATCCAACAAAGTGAATAATAAATATAATTATTGCCCGTTGAAATCTGGAAGGCAACGCAAAATACACAATTACACAGAATGGCTATAGTGGATTACTCTGCAATATTTTCACAGCACCATTTTTATTTTATGCCCAATTATGAAAATTGGCACTCCATCCACAAAAATAAGTTACAGAGCAGAGAATAATTGAGTTGATAAACTCACACACATACATTCCGTCACTAATAATGAACATTAATTTCCAAGTGTATCACAAAAGTGCTTTTTGTAAGCACTGCTTTAAAGCTGTTTTGGCATTTGGCATTAGGTAATTTTGTGCCCACATGTTGGTCTCAGCAAAGTTTTCCTCGAAACTATTTAAGGATCGGAAATAAATCAAATAATATATAGATATATATAAATGTACGGTTCCATTTGTCATTTTGCGGCTACATTTCTGCAAGTGAAACAGTTCCCTTAGAACATAAGAACGTGCGATGCTGGGATGTGTTTAACAAATACTCCTCTGTTCTTACTTTAAAAGCGGAGAGAGAGAGAGAGAGAACTTTTTTTTATAAGTCACCCCTCTGATTTTACTTATAAAGTAGAGAGAGAAGATCTTTTTAATTATATTTATAATAAATTACTCCATTAAATTTTTTATGCCAATATACCATTTTACTCTTCATTTATTATTATGCAGACTCTGTTCTCATGGAATATTATGTATATTAAGTAGGGATAAAATTAAAAAATTATTAAATTTTCAAACAAAGTTAATAAAGTTTAAAGTTTTTCTTAATCTGTGTGAAATATGCTGAAAATGACTTATAAATATAATTATAAGAGTAATAATCACTTTGGTATCTTTGCTGGATGTAGCTCTTCAGCAGAAAACACAAACACTCATACCCCTTTGATATATGATTTATTAGAATCACGACAAGAGCAGATAATTAAGTAAACTATGTTGCTTTATCTTTTAATTTCATACAAGGAACACTATATTCATCCAATTAGAGTTACTATATAACATACATGCCCCCCCCCAAAAAAAAAATCATTTCATTATATAGAGGGATCAGTGTAGGGATCTCTATTAATGAGATTCTAATTTGTCTGTTAACAAAGCTTTTTTTTTTTTTTTTTGGGGGGGGGAGTGGGGGGAGGAGTGTTGGCGAATAAGAGGCAAAAATGGTCCAATATAGTGTTTGTTGTTTGTTCATGATGTTTGTTTGATAGAGGAAGAGAGAATAATGGATTGGAAGGGGCGGACACGATTAGACCATTTCAACTTCGGTTAAAAGTCTGTCGTCTCAGTTGGTACTTTTCACTTTCCAATTTGGAACCCACCACTTTCACTTGTTCCACCACGCCCTTGTATCCCAAATGGAAAAAACAACGTTCACTATTAGATTCATTACCATTTTTGCCCTTCTGATCTTGTATTTTTTATGAATTATTATTTATTTTCGCATAAAACCTTCTCACTAAGTTGTGACAATAAATATTGTACCTAAGTTGGTTAACACGCGACAAAACTTGTCCCATGGGGTGTTCTTTCTGTTATCTTTATTTGCTGGTAGGAGGATAAATGTTATATTGTGAATGTACTAATGGACCCCTTCTTTACATAGCTGTCGTCTTGGTGGTGGTTTTAAAGTTCATTTAAGTGATCATAAATCAAATTTTGGGTATACAATGTGAACGACAAGGGCAGAAGCCTAGCAAACAAAATTATATCTTCGGTGGACCAAAAGAGCCAGAAGCGTCACTAATTTGGAAGTTGGGACTTCAAAGTTGACACCCAGCACAGACACACTCCTTCGAACTAATTTGTTCTTACCCCTTTACTTTGATTTATTGTCGTGCTCATAACCAAGCATGGATATATTAACATTTGGTTACTAGGATTTAGGGTGTAAGGCACATCTATATTCCCAAATTAACAAGACATTATTCAGCCAGAGTTTGATCATTAATTACTGCGATCCTAAAGGTAGCAAGAAGTCTATATTTGTTATGTGCATGACTATAAAAATATAATGAAACATGAAAGGCCCGGGTTTTGGTTTTGTTTTTTGTTTTTTTTTTTTTTTTGTGTTGGGGGGATAAAAACTAGCAGGGCAAAAACGATATGGCATAAAAATTATTGTATACACGAGACTAATCACGATTGAGCTAGTTTAGCTAGAATGACTAAGTCTAAAATCTTCACATCCAGTGTATCATCTACCTTTACAATACCATCAGTGCCATCTACCCCAATCAACTTGCCTGTAGCACCACGGAGAGCCCCACCCATAATCTTTATCTTGTCTGATTTCCTCGGTACTACAGCCTCCATTTCGCTGGGAAGAGCTGTTATTGTTTCACCATTTCCACTTGATCCCAGGGCTACCCTGCAAGATCCGTCCTGAAACACAGTAACCAAGATGAAGCCCGTTAGTTACTACGCAACAAGATTAAAGATAAACCTTCCATGTCAAAGTATACAACTGACATCAGTGACTGCTCTAAAAGCAAGTTATACCAAGCTAAAACCATTTCAGACAAAATCAATCCCCTCGAGAGGGGGTGGAAAAAAGCCAAGACCATCAAGTTAAAATGTCAGTAGAACCAATCTTCAAGCTCAAGTACAAGCAAAAATTCATACAAGCAATCTATGAATGATTCATAGATCATACCGGAAGCACCTCCCTTATTATTCCCACAATAGATTCCTCTCCAGCTCGGCGCACATTGACCAATATATCTGGCATAAACCAAGGTCCTTCACTGTCTGCACCTACAACAAAATTGAACCATCAATCATCAAGCTAAGCTAATAAAAAAGATCCAAACGGTCATTTTGAATCTTGGCAGATCCAATCAATAAACAGCACAAGGAAAATTAAAGGCAAAAGAGGAAACTTAGACGGATAATTATGGCTGTGTGTGTGTGTGTGTTTTTTTTTTTTTTGGGGGGGGGGGGCTTGTTATGAACCTTTAAAAAGATGTCTTTGGGGGAGTTTTAACAATCACAAAACCATTCAGATGGATTAGCCAAAATTCAAAAGGGATAAAAGATATGGTGCTTCCATCAACATAACCAGAAGATCACATTTGATTGGTGATACAAATCAGTCATCTATCATTAAGATAGATTAAAATAAACAATGAGATAAACAAATCCCAGTAAGAATGAGAGGCAATGACAAAATTGGGAGGAAGTTTATCAAGGGAATAAGAGAGATGAGGGGTAAGAAAATGAAGATAGTATTAGAAAGTATAGAGAGGGTGTGTATGACAAGGACCATGGATCACCCATCAGAAGCGTAGAATAAGAAGAAAGCTGCAAGGGGACCAAGGTCAAAGCAGTGAGTATGGTCAGCAAAAAGAAGGGGATAATGCAGAGAGTGGAGCACGTGAGGCAAAACAAAGAGTTAGCATGACAGATGCATCACTTAGGGGTTGCACATCACTCTGAACACTAACACCCAGTTTCCAGTTTCCATGTTTATGGCTGTTTCACTAAATATATTGTCCATTTCCTAGCATTAATAATGCAGAGAGTGGAGAACGTGAGGCAAAACAGAGAGTTAGCATGACAGATGAATGCATCACTTAGAGGTTGCACATCACTCAGAACACGAACACCCAGTTTCCAATTTTCATGTTTATGGCTGTTCCATTAAATATATTGTCTATTTCCTAGCATTAATCATAAAAAGCTGTCATAAGCGTAGTCAAAGGTAGCGAGTCATAGGTATTATCATTCATGAACTTTGAGAAGATTCCCCGTGGCTATTACGACTAGAGAGTAAGACCCTTAATAGACTCTGGTTCTAGTGAACTGTTACTTCAATGAACTTTGAGAAAAACAGGAGGAAGCACCAGTCTTTAGCATGGTTCACAGGCTAGAAGCATACAGTGGTAGCACCAAAAAAAATATCCTTTAGCTACAAGTCAAGCTACAAAAAGCTAAAATACAACATAAACCTATCTATCCATCATATGCAAGAGTGCTTATCTACCTATAACCGGGGACATCATGTCCAGACCACCAGTTCCTGGAGTCATAGGCTGCCCTCCAGGGGTGCCGGGAAGATAAGATGCTGAGTTTGGTGTCATAGGCTGTCCACCTGGTGTTGATGGTAAATATGGGCTTGGAGCATTGGCTGCTACAATCATACACATCAAATAGAATGAATACAAGTAAAAAAAAAAAGATTAAATGCGAAGACAATAATAATGAAGATGGCGCTACCATAGGCAGAATTGTCCCTAGGTGTCCCTGCTTCGCTGTAATTGCCACCAGGAGTACTAGCCCAACCAGCACCAGGAGTTGGAGCTTCATACATTCGTGAAGGAGGACTCCCTGGCTGAGATATTATAAAGAAAATTAGAAAAAGAAATAAAAGGTCACTCTGGTCACTCAAATTAAGTTCAGAGTTTCTAGAAAGTTAGCTAAGATTCTGAACCTGGTATTGTGGACTGGTACCCCAAGAGCCTGGATTTCCATCTTCCCAGTTATTATCCCTATTTTTTTTTTCCTCACAAGTATTAGCATTCACAAAACACATCATTTTTATATATCATACAAGTTGATAATATGCATTGAATTCGGAACACATAGTTCCCTCATAACTTTGAGGCGAAATGAAGTAAAGTGGTAGCATTGAATTTTTAAAGTTTTTAACAGTAGAGCACTTTGTAACCTTTTTAAACTACTAGCTTTCACTGTGGTCATTAGAATCTACTGTAGTCAATACCTTAGAGGACTCATGGGAGTGTAAGGATTCCATGCCCTATCTCGCATGGGAGTTCTCATCCCATCGTGAATAGGTGTCGCTGCAAATAGAAGTATGTTAAACAAATACACAAGTTATATTTACAACATATCCATTTTCAACCCAGCACAAAAGCTTAAACAAACCTCCAGGATCTCTCATAGGAGTCATATAAGGATGTAAAGGAGTTCGAGAGGGGTGCATTGGGGTCTCACTTCCCATTCCATACCGTGATGGCTCACTGGCAGAACATACAGAATAAGAAGCCTGACTCAAAAATTGTTCAACAAATTGAGAATACTAGAAATTCATGTACAGAAAAATTATAACTCACCGATACGGGGTTACAGCCACATTATCAGAAATATGGTTACGATCAACTGCAAATGATCAACAAGAAAGAATAAATATATATACAGAAGCTCAACCAATGATGAAGGGGATTATCCAAAAAGCTTGCCTGTCACAACTTTCATTTGGGACTCCAGTTCAACCCGAACTGATGTGCCATTAACTTCTATAACACGCCCACGATAACCTTTATAGGGACCTTGGCGAATTTTAACTGTTGCGCCAGCCAATCCATCATGCCCTCTTCCACCTCTATGCCTTCCTCCAGCTATTTACATTTGAAAAGAATGAGATCAAACAACTTTCTCAATAAAACAGTGTACAAAATCAAAATGATAGACCAATACAACATTCCAGTACAAAGAGTTACACGCACAATTAATTGGTGGCCCTCCTCGAGAAAACCTCCTAGGAGATTGTGGGATTCGAGGTGGAGTTCTAAGGCTGGGAAATCTTGAGTAGGCATCACCCTAAAGTTTAAAAACAAGAGGAAACAAATTATTAGATGGACTTGACAACAAGACTTCCAACAAATATAACTAACACAAGATCACAAACTAACTACATTTCTATCGCCATGGGACCGTGAACCCCCCACAACCAAACATGATTGAGCTTTTGAACATATAAAGCCAGCATGTTCAAGATGATGTCGATCATATATGAACAAAACTCCCCTATATATGTGCTCCACTGGTCCTTGTTTGCCCTGTAGCACAAAAAGTAAGGCTTAACAATATGAACATTCAAGAAACCAATCTTGGCAAAATCAGAATCTTACTTTGCATGGACCCTCAACTATCCGTACAACATCCTTTGTTGATACTGTATTCTTAAACCTATCCTGCACACTTATTTTTTTGTCAATCTTGCACTTGATTTCCCTTAATTTCACCAGTGCAACTTCAGGCCTGTCAGGAACTCCCTTGAGAACCTAAAACAAGATAAAAACATTTAAAATGGGTAAAAACAATAAAAGAATATTCTTGACTAGTTAGGCAAGATACAAACCTGAAAGGCCTCACTTTCTACACGTATTATCACACCAAAGCTCAAATTACTGCACCAAATTGAATTAAAAATGAGTAAAATGTAAAAACATACCGAGAATGGAAGCAAAAAATTGCTTACTCTAGCAGGACAAGATCATGGAGCTCATAGTCCCCAATTCTTGTAACTCCTGTGGTGACTTCAGAACTCTCCACAACATCATCAGCAAATACACGAATCTAGGAAAAAAGATATTTCCGTGTCAATTTATTAATTATAAATATTAATCTGTAAAATATTTTTTCATACTAATATTGGAAAAATAAAAACCCACATGTTCTTTTGTTGTATCAGATAAAATAATCAGAACATGCTGCTCCACCTTCACCACCATACCAGTAGCCCCTTCTTGTGTGCCAGAAACAACTTTAACATGGTTCCCAGGTTCAAAGTATTTACAAAGTTCCCTTTCATTTACAGCGAGAGTTTTCTGCCAAGCCAAGGAAAAAAATAAAACCAATTAATAAACAGAACATCATGCAAAAGCAGTAGGCAATCCAAAGAAGAGAACCGGAAAATAAAAATTCATGCTTACTGGAAGGCCCTTGATTTCTGGCCTTATATGAACATTATCCTCATCAACTTTCTCTACCCACCCCTTCAAATTCTTTAGATCTCCCTTGATGACAATAACAGCATCACCTTTCATAAAATGCCCTTTCTTTCTGTTTGCAAATAATGTTGACAGACTAGCTACATCCCCATCTCCATTCTCACCCGGTTTTCGAAACTTTTCAAGTTCATCAAACGTAGGTTTGATATTTTGAGCGCTGATTGACTTTATTGATACTGTTTTGTACAAGAAACCGTCTTTGAACATCATGCCTCCAATGGTTTCAAAGCGTTCCCCAGTCATGGGGTCACGTCTATGCTCCACACGGATATGTAGTTCCCTGAAAAGAAAGAATCCATAAGATCAGGAGAAGAAAATTTTCCAAGAAACATTTACTGGTGTCATCCACAAAGAAAAAGGAGGAAAAAACAGCATTACCTAGCTTCATCAACATTCATAAACCGAGGAGGAGGAACAAATGCTTTCTTTTTCACAACTTCTCTACCTTCCTGCATCATGCATATGTTATGCACAAATTTTATTAAGCTATTTCAAAAAAGAGTTGATCGTTTGACATATAAAACGATAAACTCTCAAGCAAAAGAAAAGGTACAAACCAATTTATTTGCTAGAGCTTGTAAGTCTATCCTCGGAATCAATTTCACAGTAACCCTCTGCCGTACATTATCAACATCAACAACCTATGAAAAAAGAAAGCTTGGCTGTAAATAAAGAAAGCATGTAGAAACTCTCATATATTCCCTAGAATGCAATCCATACTTTTGCAAGGTCCCCCTTGTATGTCCCAATCTTCATTCTGACCCATGTATCTCTAGAAAGATCAATAGCTTTGCTTTCAACTGAAAGAACATCAGTCATCTCTCTGATTGGAACAAGTGTTATCTTCTGGGTAAATATGGTGCGTAGACCTTTACATGCCTGGATCATAAACAAGGGTTAGAACTTGACAAAAATATCCTAATGACGCAAAACATAAACTTTAGACATGTCAACAATACCTCTCTCACATGGGCTTCTTTATCAGCTTCAACATATATATAATTTTTGAGATGATCAAGAGCAACAGCAGACCTTATTTGCAGTTCAGACCCTTTATCAATATATTTTTGCATAAGGCAAACAGCCGCCTCACGCTCACGACCAATCTATGAACATTAACGAAAAATTAATGAAATGCCTTAAATTCCGTGCACACACGAGAAACAATTCATATATGCAATTGGTATCATAAAATTTATGCATCACGATTATCATACCGCACATTTAACCATCCACAATTTTGGATCTCTCACAGATGGCAGAAGTGCTTGCTGCTCTACATCTGTAGCTTCTTCATCATAATCTGTAACACGCCTTCCATATCTTTCTTGAATGCTCCTTGCCATTGCTTCAAGGTCTTCATGGTCTTCTTGATCATGGGGCAGCATACGGCGGCTATGCATCCTCCTTCCACCATCTTCATCTGGTAGATCAGTTCCTTCTTCGACGATGAAATCTGCATGAGACAGGACAGCCATCATCCTTTCTCCTCGTATTTGATACAGGGTAAGTGAGACGTCATAATTTAAAAACTATAGTGATACACATGACATTTCAAACGAGAAAACAGAAAGTTCAAGCCATCCACAGCAGTCTGCTCGACGAAAAGTCCACATCGTTTCATTCTCCAGAACTCACATGCTCGACCCAAATCACAAACGTAAAGGACTATACCTAAAAGGGAGCACATAAACTCCGAATAGATAGATGGTTACCTCAAAAAATCTAAACTAGTCAGTAGGAAGTAATTCCATTCAATTGCAAAATAAGTATGTTTACTGCTATTATTCAAATTGAGCAAATAAGATATGCAGGAAAAACTTACCGTCCTCGCCTTCTTCCTCTTCCTCTTCCTCATCGCTGTCCACCTTTGCCTCTTCATCGAAGAAATTATAAGCATCACGTCTCTTGTATTGGCGCTTTCGACCGCCTCTTGCATCAAAATCATCCTCATCATCCTCCTCCTCATCCTCGTCCTCGTCGACCTCCTCGGCGTCGTCGTCTATGAACCCAGATCTTCTCCGCTTCCTGGAGACTCCTCTGTCGGCCTCCTCCTCCTCCCCTTCCGCTTCGTCGTCCTCCTCCACTCCCGCTTCGTCGTCATCGACCGCTTGGTCATCGTCGTATTCCTCCCCATACTCATCCTCATCGGGATCCATGCCTCGGGAACGCATAACGATCACAAACCCTAACCAGTAGAGTGAACAAAATGCTGTTGGATTACAGGGCTATGCCCCAAAAATGCCCACAGAAGGTGGGATTAAGTAACAAGCTTCGACCTGCTCTTCGAATTACAAGAAGAACTTCTCTTTTTCTTTCGTAGGAGCCCTGCTTCCCTCTTTGCGACCTCCACTTCAAAAAAAGCGCAAATGTTGAATGTCACGAACAAACAAAACCTAAGGGTGTGTTTGGTTCAAATCCTGATTAATCACAAAAAGACTTTTTTTTTCTTTTTTTTTATCTTGACTCCCTAAAAGACTGGTAACTCACGGATATATGATAAAAAAATTACATGATGATTTTTACATGTTATCTCAATAATTTCAATAGATAAAATATTTTAATATGTTTTTTATAACTTCCGTTTTTACATTTAATACATTATTTAGGGGATTTGAGATACATTTTGATTGATGTATTGTTATTATTACTTTTTACTAAAAAAAAATTAAATGATGATTTTTACATGTTATCTCAATAATTTCAATAGATAAAATATTTTAATATGTTTTTTATAACTTCCGTTTTTACATTTAATACATTATTTAGGGGATTTGAGATACATTTTGATTGATGTATTGTTATTATTACTTTTTACTATTTTTATATTATTATGATAAGTATATTTTTTATAATTAAATAAGTGTAAATTCTGATATATATTTGATTAAATTTATTAATATTTTATACTTATTTAATTATTTTTTATATAATTTTCTATCCTTTAATTAATTTGCTAGGGCCCAAACTAATTTGCATGATTATACTTTTAGCTTTGGAACCATTATCTTGAGATCGTGATTATTCTTTTCCTTCATATGCATCACACCCTCGTATATCACACAATACTCATGTAAATGAAATTATCTTCATTGATGAGGAGGAGCTTACAACTAGAGCCGGGAAATCGGATCGAACCCATTAGGCCAGCCCGTTTAGGCTCGAGCCCGTCAATGTCCGGGTTTATGATTTAGAGCCTCTAGAAGGAGTCAGGCCTAAAACTATTGGGATTATGAGGCACGCAGCAGAAGAATTTAAAATTAATTACAAAAGTATTTCATATCTCAATTGCGAATCTATCAATGGCGTTTAAATCAAGTTAGAAGGATAAATACATTTTCGAATTTTTCTTTTTGATCTCTATAAGCCAACTGCTCATATCAACTCCCTTTATTGGTATCCACAAGAATATGACCCAACACCAGCAGCGTGCTAGTGCCTCTAATGCCTCTTTTAGGGTTTTCTTGCAGCTCTCTATTTCTCTTCTGCCCTAGGTTTCTCTAGCCCTTCATTTTTATAACTAATGTGGGCCGTATTAGATCTTCAAAATTAATCTTAATTAATTTTGAAATCCGTATTGGATTAAATAAAATTTGATTTAATTAAATCTATCAAACATATTTAATTTAACTTATTTATTTAATTTAAATAAAGAACCAACATATTTAATTAGCATTTATAAATTAAATATAATATATGATATCTCTATCAATATTAGTTATTTAATTTATCAAATAAATTAAATATGTAACTAACACAACATAATAATATTATTACATATAATATTATTATTTTTTGAATTTATATCACATAATATGTGTGTGTGTGTGTAATTCGTTCATCATAAATTAAATATTGTATTCATTGAATCTTCATTTTTACTTTTTTATGGATTTCTCTTTATCCATATATCAAGTGGAGGCTTGACCCCTTCAACCTTTAATATGTTTAAGAACTTTTTGCTTACTGATGTTGGAATGGTTGAAAGTTGAGGCCTTTATTGAATACCATTAATCAATTTTCTGACATGAGTTGTCAACTTTAAATGGTGGATTGAAGTAATCTTCTTTTACTTTAATGGGCATCTAATATGGAGAAGATACTCTACTTTTAAGTGAAAAGAAATCTATTGGGGCCATTGATGATGAAGGTTGGATCTATGAAATATCCAATTCAGATGTGCATTCTTTCCATTTCTTTTCCATCCCATTCTGTTACCCCTACATATCAGCTGATTGTGTAGTATTTTAATTATTTAAAACAAAAAGCATTTTGCACCAACTATTGGAGTATATAACCTTCTATTGTTAAATTGCTTACTTTAATTCCATCACTAAGTGGCATATTCGCTAATGATTTGCCAAGTTTGAGATAAAGAATGGAGAGGTAGCAAAAGCAAGAAATGTTTATGAGAAGGCAATGGAGAAGGTGGCTGATGATGAGGAAGCAGAGCAGCTTTTTGTTGCATTTGCTGAGTTAGAGGAAAGGTGTAAAGAAACAGAGCATGCAAGGAGTATTTATAAATTTGCCCTTGATGCCAAGAGAAGGGCTGAAGATTTGTACATAAAGTTTGTGGCCTTTGAAAAGCAGTATGGTCATTTTGTATGGGAAAAAATTAGCAATGATTTTTGCTAATCACTTGTTAACCATATGGATATTTTGAAAGAATTAGCAATATGATATTTTTATAGTTTGTTAACCATATGAAAACTTTTGATTTTATGTAATGATTTAGCTTATTGCATATTGGTTTTTGATAATGATGTAAGTTGATGTGAAAAATATGTAATTATCTATTACACTTTAGATTTTTGATAATGACATGAGAAAGAAAGCAGTCCAATGCAAAGGCAACTATTTGTGTTACTCAATATCTCAGAATGCAAAAAATTGGAGCAATAAGTTTTCTTCTATAAAAAATTGAAGCAATAAATTTGGTCATGACTATGATTCTCAATTCAAGAAGGTTTATTAAATTTGTTCCACTCCTAATTTCATGATGGCTAAGTTAGAATTCTATTAATAATTTAAGAAATTATAATTATTAATAAAAAATTGTAAAAGAAGAAGGAAAATATATAGATGAAGAGATAGGGGTATATTTGTCCACTTATAATTAGCTATCCTTACCTACCCTTCTGAATAAAAAACCAAACATTCCCTCCCCTCTTATTGAACCAAACAAAGCTTATAACCTCCCATAACCTAACTTTAATGAACCTTACTTAGTGTGTGTTTGGATTAGCTTTTGAAAATAGCTTTTACGATTTACGAAGTAAGTATGTGAGGAGAGTTTTGTCTCGATTTACGCAAACCGTGGTTTGAAACCACGGTTTGAGGTGTTTCCAAACACACACTTAACATAAACCTCAATTGAACCAAACACACCCTTAAGGCCCGTTTGGTTCAACGCAAATGCTTCGACGGAAAGGGAAAATGGGAATTTTCCAGTAGTGGCGGCTGTTTAGTTCAAAATTTCCGTTGGAAAAATTTTTCCCGCTCAATCGAATTTTTAACCGCATGAATGAAATAGGATTCCCACAAAAAATGGTAGGAACCCATTTTCCAGCGCTTGAGAAGAATCGCCAGAGACTCAAATACCCCTGATGTGATGGTAGATTTGATATAAAGTGGTAAAGGTATTAAGGGCAGTTCACACATCAGACCTGGAGAAAATGAAAGGAGAAGAAGAATAGAGAGGGCGAGCAGCTTTTTCCGGTAACGATGCAACATCCGATCAATCTCGAAGAATATGTGGGTTCCTTCTTCTCCACTGATGTGATTATTATGTTCTTTTTTGCTTTGAATGTGATGCACCTATGGTCCCTAGTTGTTTATATTGAGCTAAGAGAAGAGGTTCTTGCTAGTTGAAGCTGATTCAGAGCAGGTGGAGGTGGTGTGCACTCCATTGCTGGGAGAAATATTGATTGGTTATAGCCTGATCATGAAATATCTATGTGCTGAACGTGGTTAAATCATTGATATTTCATACAAGGGAAGCAATCTTGACCAGATGTTGTTGGTGGGTGTACAACGGTTGAGAGTAAAGTTAGATAACCATGAGCTACTCATCACATACATATGGTTAAAAGTTGTTCATTCATTAATGTATAACCACAAGCGACTGGTGGGTATCTCATGGTTATTGCTCTGTTACTTTATCAGGAAACAAGGGCAAACAGAGTATTAATTTCTTATTAGCTTCACTTATTAAAACTCAAAATAGAGGGTTATTTGATCAAAAGTTTCAAATAGAAGTGACGAAAGTGAGTCCCACTATTTCATCAAATGTCCTCAACCTACTTCTTTTCCCAGCTCATACTTCGCCCCAATATTCTTTGCATATCTAAAGCTCTTATCCAGAGAGTGAGACAATGGAAGCTCACTACTCTACCATCTCTCATTTATTTTCATCTCCCTACTAAAGCATTGCCCAATTCTCGCTAACTTTTGAATCCCTCTTTATGCCTGTACGGTGTTTATATTAGTATATATTTAAGAGTGTGTTTGGATTTAGCTTTTGAGAATAATTTCTGGAGAAAAAAGTGAAAAAAATGATTTTCTTAATAGATTATGGAAAAAAATAATTTTAATAAAATGAGATTGTTTGGGTATTGGGTTGAGAATCACTTTTTTTAGTGGTCAAATTACTAAAAGGATGTTAGCTTTTATGATAATTACATACAAAGGATAAAATTATATTTTCTATATTATTTAAGAGTTAAGATGAAAATTTAACAACCAAGTTTTTTCTGAGGGGTGTTTAGCATAAATATAAGAGAAGAAAACTCCTAATGCATTAGGTCAAACCTATGGTTTAACATTAAATTTCATAATAAATACCAAAAATGAAATAAAAAAAAGAGATATTAATTAAATTAAATTAAATAATTTTTTTAATATAATTAAATCAGATAAATAAGTCTTATATTAATAATATGAGAGAGTACTAAAATTTTAAAATTATGTGAAAAACAAAAGGATGGATGAGAGAGAAAATTTTGAAATAAAAAAAATAGGGGAGAGATGAGAGGGAGAGGTGTGGGGTCCACCTCAATGAAAAAGGACCAATAAGAGAGAGTTAATGGGGCTTATCTATGTTAAAAAGCAAAAAAAACTTATATTTTTTCAAAACCATGGTTTTGGCTAAAATATAGCTTTTGGCATTTTTTTTAGCGTTTGGATTTTTTCTCTCTCAAAACCATGGTTTTGAAACAAAAACACTTTTTTGTAGTGCATCTAAACATATTCTAAATTAAGTGTGTGTTTGGATTAGCTTTTGGATAATAGCTTTTACGATTTATGAAGTATGTAAGAGGAGTTTTGTCTCAATTTGCGGAAAAGGGTTTCTGAAACTGTGGCTTGAGTGTTTCCCAAACACTCAATAAATTTAAAATATATATGCTCCATGAAGTAGCTTTTTGTCTCTTCGCTTGAATTCTTCGTTGTTAATCTGGAAAATACTTTAAACACTAATACATTGAAGTGTTAGACATGAATATATTGAATCAATGATCATAGACTGGATTTTTGCTTTCTAGGAATCATCACTCAAGTGGTCTACTCATTTTGACTCAAAATATGGAAAATGACCTATCATCGGAAAGCTCTTGACATCTACATTCCAATGCAAAAAGAATCAGCTCCAAACTTATTGTATTCTGAATGTTATAATCCAAATAGTGTCTACTATTTCAGACAGTATTTGAGTTTTTGAGTGTAAACTTCCAGAGAGCATACCGATTTGAATATAAGTTCAAATTTGACCAATGATATATCCATTGAAAGCTCTTTAAGTCTAGTTTCATTTTAATAAAGTTTCACCTCAATCTGATGTGTGGTTTGATAGATATGTCCAAAATACCGAACATGTTATGAAAAACAGCAGTGATTTGAATTACATCTTCCAAAACTCATATCTCTTTCATCTGAACTCTTTTGACGTTGATCTTAGTGTCTATGTGACACATTGGAAGTCTAATTTCATATGAAATAAGTTTCAATTCAATCAGACGTGTGGTTGGTGAGATATATTCAAAATACTGAACCTCTGTCACGTTGAACAAAAACATAACACAACAGAGTACTATGCATCATTCGAGTTATCCTGGGTTATCACTTGAATGATCACTTTCAAAATGTGGTAGTTGTACATTACTTGAGTGATCACCTTTGGAGGTGTCATAACTTCCATATTAATCATTTTAGCTTTGTATTGACCCATTCCACCTTCCATTTGATCATATAAACCTCCATAATCACTCTTAAGAACTTGAATCTTGATATTCCCATTAATTATTGCAAGTTATTATTTTTTCAATCTCTTTCTCCTTGATTAATCTACAAGATCATTCTCCATAACTCAATTAGATTATTTCTTTATTTTCTTGACTATCTTCAATCTTCCTCTTTCTTTACTTGACTAATCTACAAGATATTTCACATTAAATATAATAGTTAGTCAATGTAAGAGATAAGTATATTATGCAAACCTTTTGCTCATCTATATTTGATATCATCAAAACTAATTATATCTAACAAATCCATATGCCCATAAAGAGGTTGAACAATACATGGATGTGATCAGAAAGTTTAAAAACCCTAATATTGTGAGATCTAATTTTTCCGGCAACGACGTTGTATCCCGAATAATAGGTGAATTGCTTCTTCTCTGTCTTTTTGGTTGTTCTCTTATTTGCTTTGAACGTGATGCGCCGAGCCTCTCTATTGTTTTATGTTGAGTTACGCGAGGATGCCATTGGTCGTCAGAGCTGAGTCGGATCAATAGGCGGTGGTGGGAACTCCATGACTGAGAGACAACTTGGTCGAGTTAACATTGACTATGAATTACCCAAGTGGTGAACGTGGGTTAAATATGTGATATTGCATATAAGGGAAGCGGGCTTGCTCATATGCGTTTGGTGGGTGCGCAACAATGAACAATGAAGTTAGAAAACTATATGGTAACCATGACATTCACATTAATTAAATTAGACCATACAAGTGGATTTGACTACATGCGGGTGATGAGTATATAATTGTTAAGAGTAAAGTTGTTTTGGTTACGTAACCATGAGTCATCCATCACACGCATGTGGTTAAAGTTGTTTTCATTCATTTATGTATGACCACAAACAACTGATGAGTATCTCATGATTATTACTCTGTTACGTTATGAGAAAACAGGGGCAAACAAAGTTCTCAAAAGCTAGATAAGTGGCAATAAGAGAGAGAAATTGAAAAGAGATAAAAGAAATTAAAAAGGAAAAAACAGCATCTCCCCTCTGCCATCTCCTTGTCGACGTTCACTTTCCGATAGCATTCAATCTTCTTCCCTCCCACCAATGACACCTATTTCAAGCGTATAGTAGGTGAACAACAATACGTGGGTCTTATAGCTTTTAAAATAATATTTTTAATCTAGAGAAAAAATTGTCTTTTAATTTATTTTCTTATCTCATTTTCTTTCAATCAAACAAAAATTTGTTTATCAACCTACTTTTTTTTTCTAATCGAACCAATCATATTAGAGATAAAATATTCTCCCTAACTTTTCACTCTTTTCCTTGCTTTCCATTCCCACTAATTCTTCCAACCAAGCGGGGGCAGGAAGAGGAGAGAAGCCACCCCTTTTCCTTCACTGCGGGCCGACCCAGGGACTGAGCCATATTGAATCTCCTCTGTTCCTCCCTTGGCGCGTCAGAATTATCGACTGTCCCGCCTGGCGGTGAACACAGGAAGCCAAGCGGTGCGTTTTTTGCCTATATGTCCTCGTTGGGGACGAGCACCAGCTTCCTTGCATCTGCAGCGCGCTAAAAATTCCATCCATCGCTTCAGATATCAGAAATGGCAAGTGGCAGTCACAAATTGAGATCACTAGCATCTCATCATCATCAGTTTTTCTGCAGTCGAACGCACCAGATTGGAGCGTTATTCCTTGTCGCTGCCACCTTTTTCTTCACCAGGCTCTTCGATCATTCCGTCGTTCCATTTAGCTTCTCCGTTGATCAAGTACAGAGGTCGTTCGACCTAGTGCACGGTGGACCCTACTCTTGGCCGGATAGAGGGTATGGGTCTCAGCTCTCTCTTAAGATCTATGTCTACGATGTGGAGGAGATCGACGGTTTGAAGGTCTTGATGTATGGAAGGGAAGGCAAAATCACCGAGAATGCCTGTTTGAGAGGCCAGTGGGGAACTCAGGTTACTCCTTGCTTCTGCAATTGGGCCACTGTAGTTTGATAAATTAGATTCTGCTAAATCTTCGTGTTCTACATATTGTTTATTTAAGTGGGGCTTGGCGTTTGGAATCGAAGGTGTGCACATACGTTAACTTCTTTGACATTGCTAGTTACGTGAGCTCCGTATACTCTGGAAAACAGAATGCCCTAAAGTATGTGAATTGTGATTCATTTGTAATGGAAATATGTGGGTCTCTGGAATAACAGGCATAATGGAACATACGATTGATTCAGCTGCACTTAACCCATAGATCCTATCCTCGCGGTATACACACATTAATAAGCTGACAGAGATGATAGTGAAGAGATAGAGAGAAGTGAAGAGAGAAAGAAGAGAAGGCATATGAGTGAGAGAAATGAGTCGTGCTATTATTCTCAAGATGTACAGTATTTATAAGATACAATTGACAGCTCAGCTTACTTAACTGACTTTTAGTTACAGTTCTTAATCACCTACTGTTAATCACTCACTCTAACATGAACACAAAGTTTAGTGAAATTCTATCTTGGTTGGAATTTGAGGATTGCCAGCCTGCTGTCAATATTAATGAATACGAAATTTATAGTGTCATTGCCTTTTCATGTTGTTGGAGAACTTCATTGTCATATGCTCTTTGCCTTAAATTTTTTTAGTAAACTTCCATCTTGCTCTGTTTAACTAGCATATTGCTTGAATTTCTGACTTCTCTAATGGCTATTTTGACTGTAGGTCAAAATACACAAGTTTTTCCAACAATCAAGATATCGAACAGAGAAGAAGGAGGAAGCAGATTTATTCTTCGTCCCATCATATGTTAAATGTGTCCGAATGATGGGTGGTCTGAATGATAAAGAAATTAACCAGACATACGTCAAAGTAGTTCTTCATTTCCTTGTTTGTAGTAGTATGTGCTTTTGTTTATATGCATAGTGGCTAATAATGGAAAATACTAAGTTGAACTCTCTTTTTGAACTTAGGTTTTAAGCCAAATGCCATATTTTCGATTATCTGGAGGCCGTAACCACATATTTGTTTTTCCCAGGTAATCATAAGATAAATATACATCAATCATGTTTATGATGTGTATATAGTAGATTCATGTAAAACATGAAATCTTTTAGTTGCTACAAATGCTTGAACAAGTGCGGGATCATTGAATTGATCTTTCTCCCGGAGTCTCTTTTTCCATTTACTTAACCCACACTCGTCAGTATGCTAATGACTTCACAGGCATGCTCTCCACTGTGATATCACATGTACTAAACGGTTTTGTTGTACGGTTTTTTATGTATGAGCCTTTTTTTTCCTGAACCAGTTTTCAAATCCACGCCTCTGCAGTTTAAATCATAGCAATGAACCACAAAGGCACATGTAGCTATTATATGCATGGTACTTTGATAAACTAGCAAAGATTAACTTTGTAATAAGTTTTTTTCAGTGGTATTTTGGCAGACGAAAATTTTGGTATTCGAATAGGCTTGAAGAATTCATAGTAATCAAAGCATCTTAACATCATGTAGTCCACCAGGTAGTTGTTGAAAAGGTTCTGCAATCTTTGTTGTCAGAGCCATTTGGTTGCAAATATGGATCTTAAGGATTCAAACATACCCTACGACAATAAGCTCAAATAATTTGTTTCTGATGATTTCTCTTTTCAAGTGGTGTTTTGTTCCGCATTCCTTTCCTTGTAGCTAACACATGATTTTGAATCTTCTGATTTTCAGTGGGGCAGGAGCTCATTTGTTCAAATCTTGGGCAACATATATAAATCGCTCTATTATTCTTACTCCTGAGGTGCACTTATTGCTTGTCGTGAAGCTTATAAATTTTACTTAGCATACTTTAATTACTAAAATTAGTATATAATGATCAAACTGTATATTTTGTTCAAGTTTTGTCTCTGACTTTTACAAACTTGAAGGTGAAATTATTTATGGAGAACAAGCTAAGGAATACGTGGATATACCTGTACACGTAATACTTGGACAGTATATGATATGAGAATACAATGCTTGGACAGAACCATTATTTTTTATTCTTTTTAAGGTGGTTCTTCTCAAATAAAGTTTGCGTAAAAATATGTTATGTTTCTCACTTACGGAGAACCTGCCTGTCTTTCATTAGTTGAATTTTCCTGATTTGTTATTATAGTCTTTGAAACAAACCAGAATATTTGGCTATACGTATGATGCAATTCTTTGTTGCTGGTGGTAAATTCATGAAAGTTAGATTTTAGGGCGATTAAGAACTAAAGTGGAAATTACATCTTCTTTTGTTGGTATGCTGCTAGACCATAATTATCAGGGATCAAACATATTAATTAGGGGTTTTCTAGGTGTCTGGAGGGATGCTAAAAATTAATTCATAATCCTGTCCCCTTTCTTTTTTACCATTCTAAAATTATAATTCTCATATTTGTATACACCATCACTCCATTAGTAGAGGTCTAAACCTTTGACTAGTAACCACGATCATCCTATGGAGCTATTTTTAGTCTTTTTTACTGCCATGTTGCAAATGCATATATACTTGTGATCTAAATGTCAATCTCAATACGCCTAAAAAAAATATTATGATTGGTTTGGAGGTTAGTGGTCTGAGTGCAAAAACAAATAACAAACAGATGCACGAGGTCTATATGATTTTTTCTTTTTAACCATAAGTTTGTTCTTGGACATTGCAATATAGGGTGATCGGACTGATAAGAGAGATACAAGTGCCTTTAATACGTGGAAAGACATCATTATTCCCGGTAATATTGATGATGGTATGACTAAAACTGGTGCTCCAGTGGTCCAGCCACTGCCTCTGTCAAAGCGGAAGTACTTGGCAAACTATTTGGGACGTGCACAAGGAAAAGTTGGTCGTCTTCAGCTGATACAGCTTGCAAAACAATTTCCAGACAAGGTACACCATCTTTTATGACTTAGTGTTTCTTGCCAAACTCATCTGAAAAGTGGGCTATGTTTGAGGAATGTGTCTCATTCAACATTGGATGCGTCAATGAGGAGGGCAGATCAAGTTGTTTGGAGCCCAATTAAAATAGGTAGAGGACCAAAGAGAACACTCAATGAGGTTATTGAGTGAGATCTCTTAGCTAACAATTTATTCCGATATTTGGTTTTTGACAGTTTAATGGCGTCATTTGATCCATGTATCCGGCCCCATCTAATGAGATTAAGGCTCTATTGTTGTTGTTGTTGTGTCTCATTCAACATGGAATTTCATTGGTTTGCAAAATTTGCTTACATTTAGACAATGGTGTGCTAACATCATGTGGTGGGAGAAATGCCAACTGCCATTTACATGGTTATAAGTACATCAATTGTTCATGTTCATTGGGTGCCACAGTGTGATTGGATTTCTGCATGTTGTCTTTTTTGCAATCTCTAACTAAATTCCTTCTTTTGTGGGAAAATTATCTGTTGATTCCACTTAAATGCACTCAAAACACCTGGTGAACTTTTGTTTCTCGTGTCTGTTGTACTGCTATTTTTTGTGAACGTGCTACTTCAGGCTAGGTTAAGTCTTCATTGTGATATTATTATGCAGCATGCATGATGTATTGATGAAATGAACAGTTGGAATGTCCAGATTTGAAATTCAGCGGACCTGCCAAATTGGGAAGGAAAGAATATTTTGAACACTTGCGCAATGCAAAGTTCTGCCTTGCTCCACGGGGGGAGTCATCTTGGACCCTTCGCTTTTATGAGTCTTATTTTGTGGTCTGTTTCTCTCTCTCGTGTGTTTGTGGGTCTGTGGGCTTTGCTCTTTTTGTCCCCCTGTTGGGGTCAGGATGGGGGCTTTACTTGAAAGGAATGAAAATAGTGATATTTTGCTTGATAGGAATGTGTTCCAGTTATATTATCCGATCAAGTAGAACTGCCTTTCCAAAATGTCATTGATTACAGTCAGATATCAATAAAATGGCCTTCCAGTCGAACAGGTGCGGAGCTGTTGCAGTACTTGGAATCAATACCAGGTCAAAAATACTATCTACTGTTTGTCTCTTGATTCACGCACCATGTTCTTTCAACATCTTTCAGGCATTTAACTTGTAAACCGTTTTTCAGATGAAGATATAGAGGCAATAATAGCTCGAGGAAGACAAGTAAGGTGCTTATGGGTATATGCTTCAGATTTGGCACCCTGCTCAGCAATGCGTGGAATAATGTGGGAACTGCAGAGAAAAGTGAGGCAATTTCATCAGTCAGCTGAAACGTTCTGGCTGCACAATGGATCCATTGTAAATAGGAACTTGGTTGAATTTTCCAAATGGGATCTCCCCGTCCCTTTGCCTTGATTAGCCGGGAGATACCTTACGCTTACATTTTATATATTCTGTAGCATTCAAAACATTTTTTTGTTTTAACAAGTTATAGTTGATCGAATTATTTGTAATGTATAATCTGCTCTCTTATTTCTTCTCTTCTCGGGGGATGATAGAAAAATACTGTTACTTTATATGTGAAATTACATAAATGCTTTTACTTTATATATTTTTTTAAAAATCCTTAAAACCACTTGTCAACTATCGGCCGCAGAAGCTCCAGCGATGGCCTATCACTGGAGCTCTGATATCTTGCCAGCGGTTAGAGTTCCGGTAGCCTAGTATATATTTTTTGAATTTTTTAAGTAAAAGTTATTAATATAGATACTTGAATTATTTATTATTTATAGAGATGTTAAAGATGTAATCAGTGAATTAATATATATATTTTTTGAATTTCTTAGGTAAAAGTATAATTTGAATTGTTAATAGTGATGTTAAAATTGTAAACATGATATTTGTTGAATATTTTTTAATAATTTTTGTTGGAGCTCCGATGGTCTAATTTTTTTTGCATTTCTCAAGTAAAAATCATCAATATTGATAATTGGGATGTTAGTAGTGATTAATATCGCTATTAATAATTCAAGTATCTATATTGACAATTTTTGTTTAAGAAATTAAAAAAAAAATACTACAGCAGCCGACAAAGGGTCTTAAAGATTTTTTTTAAAAAATAAACTTATTTAATTTCACATTTTTGTCAACATCTCAAAATTCTAAATCAATTAATTTAAAATCATTGAAATTCACCGCTTTTATCTATTTTTTATACGTTTTGACAGTATTTTCTATAATTTTCCCAATTATTAATATAACTTGTGAATGATAATTATGAATATAATTATGAGTAATTTTTTAATAAAAAATGAGTTTCCAAAAATTTGTATTTTATATTAATAAAAGCTTATCTTCGTTTGTTTTTCTAGACTCAGTTTTCCTGTAGGAAAGCTTTTTTGATCTGGACTGTCCAGATCAAATCTGAATAGTCCAAATTTATTTTTTTAATTAGTGATTTTTAAATAAAAAATCATTTTTTTAAAAATGTTAGTTAAAAGATTATTTTTATTTTAGATTCTTTACCCATTAAAATAATTTTTTTTTAAAAAAAAGTATAAAAAAATTAAATTTGGACCATCCAAATCTCAAATCTCAAATCTCATCTGAATAGTCTAGATGAAAAGAGGTTCCCTGCTCATCCTTGTGTGTTTAGATGCACTATAAAAAAATGTTTTTTTCCTCAAAACCATTGTTTTGAGGAAAAATTGTCAAATACTTAAAAAAAAAGGCAAAAAGTATTTTTTTAGTCAAAACCATGGTTTTGAAAAAATCTTTTTTTTTTTTTTTTGCTTTTCAAGGTAGATAATCCCCATCAACTCTATCTTATTGGTCATTTTTTATATAGATGGAACACACGCCTCTCTCTCTTATATGTCTCCCTTTTTTTTTTAATTTCAAAATTTTCTTTCTCATCTGTCCTTTTGTTTTTTACATAATTGTAAAATTTTAATGCTCTCTCTTATGCTTAATATAAAATTTATTTATCTAATTGATTATGTTAAAAAAATTAGTTAAGTTAATTAATATCATATATAGATAAATTTATTTTATTTTTGGTATTTATTATAAAATTTAATGTTAAATCATGGATTTGACCTAACGTATTAAGAGTTTTCTTTTTTTATATTTGTACCAGACACCCCTCAGAAAAACTTAATTGTTAAATTTTCAACTTAACTCTTACATAATACATAAAATATAATATTATCCTTTGTATGTAGTTATCATAAAAGTTAATATCATTTTAGTAATTTAACCACTAAAAAAAATGATTCTCAACCAAATATTCAAACACTCTCATTTTATCAAAATCATTTTTTTTATAATCTATTAAAAAAATCTTTTTTTTCTAGAAGTCATTCTCCAAAGTTAAATTCAAATACATTCTGGCTAAATCGCCACGTGTCAGCTAAAGGAAACATGTCAGCAGAAAAAGCGAACATGGATTCGAGCTTCCCAAGCACGAGATGAGCACGTCCACAAAATTTCTAGCCTCGGGGATCTCGGCTTCTACATCATTCTTCCTCTCTGCTGATAATTATGCTGTTTCTCCTCCATCCCTAATCAGTATCACTACTCACCGAACTCATCGCGGACATGGCTACGGCTCTGTTCGTAAACTGTGGGTTTCCTTGGAGTAGTTCAAAGCATATGCTAACCCCTCCTTCTTCACATTCAATGTGTTGCTCTTCACCTGAAAATGAAGCTCTAAAAACTAGAGCTGCTTCGGGTTCGAAAGGAGCTGACTTTGTTGACGGAGAGAGCGAGAAGCGTTCAACTTTACTGTTGAACAGAAGAACAATTTTGGCTTCTGCGGTTTCCGTACTGGGTTTTCCGAGAGACAGTTTAGCGGCGGTGAAACAAGGTCTGCTAGCAGGAAGGATCCCTGGTCTATCCGAGCCTGATGAACAAGGTTCTTACCTTTTTCCTTTTCCTTGACTATATAGCCACTTGCTATTGAGTATTGACATAAAACAGAAGTCGGAAATTGTGTTTATTTGAAGGGTTACAAACTAGTCTATCAGTTCTTTTCTGTAGTTCGTGATTAATAGAGAAATAGATCCTTTTTTAATTGGTCAAATAGAGAAATGAATCTATAACATCCCATAAGCGTGAACGAAAACAAAATTAATCCAAATTTTCAAATGGAGCCCGTGATGGAAGGAATGAAGTACTTGAATGGTTCAAGCCTCGACTCTGGCCAAGAAGGCAATGTCTTTAATTAAGTTCCAAATTTCTTGATCCAATATGTGTTTTTATATGTTTTACGGTTCCAGCGCCAGTTTTCTTGTATAATTATTATTATAGCTTTTAAGTGAAAGTGACATACTGTAGGCAAGTATTTGATCAGACAGGTTGGAGGACATATCGCAGGCCAGATGAAAAGTCTGGAGGACATGGAGTTGGATGGAGTCCTATTATCCCTTACACGTTCAGAGTGCCTCAAGATTGGGAAGAGGTGATAATTAATAATCCCTGACATTTAGTGTTGGAAATGTGCAATATAATTCTATCACGTCTCAGATGGTCCCTAGCCTTTAAAAATCCAATTGGATCCCCCTGAAGTGTTTCCTGGGGTACAGTAGGGAGAGATAAGAAGAAAACGGTAGATACCCCTTATATGGGTTCGTATGCGCAAAAGTATGATGCAGCATTATGTTTCTGTCTCTCTTGACTTTAGTATAGTAAAATACTTCAAAGGATCTAGGAGCTGGCTTGTTTGATATGAGGGGAGGGAAGGGAAAGTAGCCAGAGGGGAAAAAAATTTGAATTGGATTTTAAAAAATGAGGGAAGTGGGGTTAATAGATTTTAATTAATTTTTCTTACTCTTTTATTTTACATCTTCTCTAAATTAAATTTTTGTAACCCCACTTCTTCCATTTTCTTAGATCCAACTCATAAAAATATTCCCTCCCCTCCAAATCCCTCATAGTAAACAGGCCGTAAATAAGAGACTATGAGATTACTCCTCTTTCAAAAAGATGCCAATTCACTTTGATCGTAGTAGGGTATGACTATACCTTTTCTTTATCTGGAAAAACTCAAGTCTGATTCTTGGGTATTTGCAATCAGGTTTTTCTATAAAATTGTGACCAATGGAACAACTTTTAGTGAAGGAGTCAATAACAAGAATACGAGATGCTAACTTGTGTACACGTTATGTTTTTATTTTTTATTTTTGAAAAAAGAACTCATTGTCATCTTGGAACTTTAACTAAGTTATGTTCTGACAACTTACGCATTATCCACTTAACAGGTACCAGTGTCAATAGCAGATCTTGGTGGCACAGAGATAGATTTGAGATTTGCAAGCTCAAGGGAAGGACGCTTGTTTGTCATTGTTGCTCCTGTTCTGAGATTTTCTGATGGTGAGTTTGTCCTATTTTTTATAATCCACTTTAGTATTCTCGAGTCAAAGGAAAAGAAATTGATGAAAAGATTAATAATTTCAGATTTTAATCTTTATACCATATCATAACAGATCTTGGTGATGATGTTAAGATAGAAAAAATAGGACCTCCAGAAAAAGTGATCAATGCTTTTGGTCCAGAAGTGATTGGGGAGAATGTGGAAGGGAAAGTTCTTGGTTACAATGTAGCGGAACATGAAGGAAGAACATACTACCAATTTGAACTAGAGCCTCCTCATGTACTTATTACAGCTACTGCAGCCGGCAACCGCCTGTACTTGTTCAGTGTGACTGGCAGTGGTATTAAACTTTATCTGCTATTGGCTAATTTTGCAACATGAGATCTGGACAGCCTTAAAAGTGGGAAAAAATCGAGAATCTAATGTTGCATTTTTTTTTAGGTCTCCAGTGGAAGAGGCATTACGATGATCTGAAGAGAATATCAAGTTCTTTTCGTGTTGTTTGATTGAGATCTTTTGAAAATTGAGACATCACACACAAGAAAGGTCTTTTGTATCTGTAGTATAGCCAAAAAAAAAAAAAATGTTTGACACCTTCATCTGATTGGTGCAGAGATAATGAATATAGAATCGTAGTCGTGTATACCTACAGTATAACAAAAAACAGTTTGGGTGGCTTCTTATATCTTCTATTTTAGGTGGGAGATAAACTGTCTGTTTTTGAAGTTGACATTGCTAGTAGTCTTGTAAAGAATTTGCAGAAAGGAACCTGATAGAATCTATTGAATTGAGAAAGGAAAGAGTCTGAGAGAAAGTGACGAATAAGAAAGTAGAAGAGGAAGAAGAATGCTTAGAGTCAGGATCTATACTCTAAACCCAAAAAAACAACTTCTGCATAATATTCTTCATGCTGATAATCATGGGAAAACACATATTTATACACTAAGTAACTTCCCTAATGGTTAACGTTTGCTAAATAACTGCCAGACCATTACATAACTACTTAACCCATTATATGATAACTGCCTTCCACTAGATAACATGCCTTCCACTAGATAACTGATATCTAACCACATCTAACCACGGTTCCTTTTGCTGTAAACCAATAAAGGACGTGGTTGGATCCTATCAGAACCTTTTGGGCCTGATCATGTAAAATTTTCAGTGATGTCGAAATGATATTTAAACACCAGATTTGTGGCTTTAAAGTTTAAACGCCGGGTTTATCTCACCCATTCAACAATACTGTAACCAGTATTCACAAATATTTACCAGTTTTGGGAAGTTTATTTCACTTTCATGCTTAGTGCAAGTTATTATTGATAGGTCTGCAGAATATTATTAGTGCCAGGTAGCTGACTGTTTTTACCGTCGATTCAGCCATTCATAAGTAAGGCTTGGTATTAATCCTTGTTATGCTGACCAAGGTAGCTGACCTCATTTCCCTCAAACTGTACTGTATCTCCTGCATTTTGATTCTGTCCTTCAGTCTTAATTCTGATAGTGATCGTTAACATAAGAGGAACAGCAATGCATGAGTTCTCTCATGAACAGATTCCTGACAAAGCAAGTTATGCATGCCATTGTTATCCTTCTCAATTTTTTCACTTTCATGCATCATGCATTTCAGTTTTCTGATCTGGTTCTTTGTTCACTTCAATATTATCATTTTTTTAAAAAAAAATACAAAAGGCAAGCAAAGCTTGATGTTAGGCCAATGACTAACTAGGTAGAGGGAGGAATATTATATATGTATAGTTGACAGGGGAAGAGCAGGTATTTTAGCAAGTTAGACAGATTATTCACACTTGATTGTCCGGAATGCTGGTTGCTAGTGGTGAATAAAAGCTAAGTGGGGAAGTTCTGAGAGGATGAAAAATGAATGGTTCAGAATGGAATAGTACGTTATTTAGGGCTAATCCCCGGGGGCAATAATTCTCAATTCGTTCACAATCCCTATCAGGCACAGACAACTTTCTACCAAACAGCCATTTAACTAATAGTTATTACCATGAACCAGAAGAGGAAACCAACTTGTCTATAGGTGAATTTTTACTTCTAGTGTGGCGCCATGAAAGAGTGGAGGTTCCTGTTGCTTAGGGTAGTATTTATGGTAAGGTCAATTGCTTTTCCGTCGTGATGTGACTGGAAATATGGATGGTTATTTCTGGTGCTTGAGCTGATGGTTCAGGTGGAATCTTCTGGCATCTTGGTCAAACATTTAGCCATTTAAATTACTGTAAGAAATACTCAGCTGAAAGTCGTACATTTAGCCATTTCGATATGTATGTCGGTGATTGACTTTAAGATAAGTGTTGTTCATAATTGCTCAAGGGTGAAAACAAATTGACTAAAGTACCATCTAATTTCCTAAGCAGTCTTGTATATATGCTTCTGCAGAATTCCTTTAATAAGTGTTCATTAAGATCACTTATTTAGCCATCTCGGAAGGATTATAATAAGGTAAGAGCAGACACAAGTTGCGTGAGTTGGTACAGTCCACCAACTTGATGTCCATGTTTTAATAAATCAGTAGAATTTTAGGTATTAGGTGAAGGGAATAGAATGATGCAGTCCCTTGGAACAGGAGCCCATTATGACATAACACTATTTAGATAAAGTTTTGGTTTCCACTTTTAAGTGTGGCCACACAATACAGACATAAAGTGTCTTGGCCATCATGCTTTCTTTCTACTGATTACGAATCATACTGTTTGTTTCCCTTGCACCTGAAATGACCTTCTCAGTACTTGTATCTGTATAAGGACCTCTAACGCTACAATTATTATCAGTATAAATTAAATAGAAAACGACACACATATTTATTTATATATATTGTTTTTAGACGAATAGGGTGATTGATTATTAGACAAAGCTGATGAAAACGCGGCCTGTCAAATTGCAAGAGTGAAGGGGCCAATGAGCCTAACTCTCTTTGCCAAAAAATGAGCCTAACTCACAGCCTCAATGAACCTAACTAAAAATTCCTGGAGGTTCCAATGGGCCTAACTCAACAATTTGACATGTGTGTCCTGCCTCCAAGTATACAACAACATGCGTGCAATGCTTTTTTATACTACTACCTCTAGTCCTAAATGTACTTACTAATTTATTTTATAAATTATACTATAAATTAAGTCTTATATTTAGAGTCAATAAATATTAGGTCCCATTACTAATTCAATACAGGAATTTATTTAAAACTTTTTGAAGGCTTGCATTTATTTTTCTTCTACGTGCTTAAAATGAGAAAGAGAATTTTGTATGAATAATAATAAAAAAAAAAAGTTGTGTGGACTGTATTAAAATGTGCAAGGAAGGATTAGGATTTAAAAAAAACTAAAAAGGTTTGGGAAAATTAATCTTTTAGTCCTTATAGTTTTGACTGGATTGTAACTCAATTCCTACACTCGGTGTAATTCAGTCCCTATAGTTTTGACTCAGTTATAACTCAATTTCTGAACTTTGACTCATTGCAACTTAATCCATATATTTTTAATTATTTTATAATTTAGTCTTTATGTTATATAATAAAGGTAGGAGACTATATTATAAAATGATTAAAACTATAAGGATTGAGCTGCAGTGAGTCAAAGTTCAGGAACTGAGTTACAACCAAGTCAAAATTATAAGGACTGAGTTGCATCAAGTTAGAATGTAAGGACTGGGTTACAAATTAATCAAAACAATAGGGACCAAAAGATTAATTTTTTCAAAATTTTTTTAAAAATACAATAGGGGCCAAAACTCAGAAGTCTGAGGGGGAGAACCCACAAAGAAATCAGAATTTAAGAAACCTATATTGAGACTGTAACATATAATAATTTTTTAAGATGCTGGTACTGCTGTAACTCCCAACTCAATAGTGCGAGGCACTAATTAAATATAAGTAACTAACTGTATTGTCTAATTAATTCCACCTGGACAGCATTTTTGACTAAGTCAAAATAATAAAATGATCATCTTACAGGCAAACTCTGAGTGACTTCCTTCATTCGCGGAGCCCATAAATGCCTAGAGTAGCGTAATTAAGGATTTGAGTGCCCACTGAGATCAAAAAAGAAATCCTACCTATCCAAGAAATAACCCCTTTAAATCCTACCTATCCACTTCAATCAACTTCATATCTGAAGTCGTATATTTTTTTTAACTTATAAAATTCATTCAAACATTCAGCAAAAAAAGACAAAAAAGTTATAAACTATTGTGGAAATAGTAGCTAATGCATGATAAGCGAAGTTAAGATTTCATGTGAAGTCATCAAGCATCGTGTGAATATAATATCTTCCCACTCAACTTGCATAGGACAGCACCGTTCTTCTTTTTTTCCCAATTTTTTATTCTTTAAATATTTCTCATGCTCTTCTATTCCGGCTAGCCTTCAAACTTATGCCAGTTTACTCACAATTATGCCTCGGACAAATTTCTTTTCAAAATGAAAAAGTAAAAAATTTGTAGTTTCTAATTGCAGGTATACTTAGAGCTTGTTTGTTATCACTTATTTGAATCCGGCTTATTATATAAGCCCGATTCACGTAAATCGAGACAAATGTCCTTCACATATTTATCTCGTAGACCGTGAAAGCACTTTGTAGACCGTAAAAGCACCCCGTATACCGTAAAAATTACTTCGTATTCAATGAATTACAATTCATAAGCACTTATAAAATTTTCAACAACTATTTCAAACAAACACTTATTACGTGCTGGGTTGTGGTCACGTTTCCTATATATAATCTACCCCACCCCCTTCTCATACCACGTACCATTCTGCACTCTCAGCCTCTGTCTTATTTTCTTCATCATGGAAGGTTTTGCACATTTCATGTTTGGCATTTTTGGTGCGTTTTCTCATCATTTAGTCTTAGCCTCTCTCTCTCTCTCTCTCACACACACACACACTCTTTTCTTTTTCTGAGTCATTTTTTCTTCTTTTGGTTGTTGCAGGAAACGCTTTTGCCATGTTCCTCTTCTTGTCTCCGGCGTACGCTTCCATCTCATAACTGCCTCTCTCTCTCTCTCTAATTTAATTTCATTATTCAGACAATTCAGAGTGAATACGGGGAGAAATTTGGCTTTGTTTGTAGGATTACATTCTCCAGAATCATAAAGAACAAATCTACAGAAAAGTTCTCCGGCATTCCTTATGTCACCACACTACTTAATTGTCTCCTCTCTGCTTGGTAACTAACTTCTCTCTTCAGAGTCGCTTTCACTCATCATTCTTATGCTCTGATTTTTTATTTTTTTTTTAGCTTTATTTTCACTGTTTCCCGACGTTTTCTTTTCTTTGTGGAATTGAAATGGCCGAAATACATGACTAATAAGTGATTGTATTGCATTGCCTGTTCTCCCTTTGATACCTCTAATAAATCACGTGTACTTTCGTTTACTTTATTGTTGCGATTTCGTCCAACACCATTACTCTGCTTCACCTTCGACTAATTTTTTATCAGAGGATAACATTCTTTATGTACATCGCGTCCTTTAATTTACAGTACTTTTGGCATCCATAAGATTTCAAAAGCGCTACATGTAAGGATATATCGGTAGTTGTTTGTTCGCACTCGATTCTTAAATCTTGTCATGGAAAGTTACATCGCATTCTTCTTTCTGACCATTACATTTTTCTTCTAAAACTGTTTAAATAATCTTCAGGTACGGGTTGCCGTTCGTGTCGCCCAACAATTTATTAGTTTCTACGATCAATGCCTTTGGAGCAGGAATTGGAATCATATACGTTCTCATCTTTATCACGTTGGCACCCAAGAAAGAAAAGTTTAAAATCATTGGACTCTTCGCTTCCGTACTCATACTATTTCTCGTCGTCGTCCTCGTCTCTCTCTTTGCCCTGAACCACCACCCCAGAAAACTCTTCTGTGGCCTCCTGGCATCTATATTCTCCATTGTCATGTTCGGTTCACCCCTCTCAATCATGGTAAGCCGAATGGTGATCAAACATTGATCGTTTTACTTGAACACATTGGAATTAACATGATATATGTGTGAGTATATATATGCAGAGACTGGTGATCAGAACAAAGAGCGTGGAGTTCATGCCGTTCTTTCTGTCGCTATTCATGTTTATGTGTGCTGCTTCTTTCTTTGTGTTTGGTCTGCTAGGTCGTGACCTTTTTGTTGCAGTAAGTAGAGTAAAAATTATGCATATATTTGATTTGATCTGGAAGTGGCAAGTGATGGAAAATGTTGTCTTGTGTTGAAAAGAGTGAGTGATTTAATTTGCAGGTGCCGAATGGTGTGGGTACGGCTCTGGGGGCAATGCAGCTAATAGTATATGCTGTGTACCGTGAAAACAGAGGAACACCTGAAACAAAGGAGGAAGCTCTGGAGATGGGTGAAGCAAAACCAAATCCCCCACAAGAGAAGCAATCTGATGCTAATTAGTTAATTAAGTAATTGATTAATGATTAATGGGTAATTTCCCTCTTGCCGTAATTCTTCCTTGCTCTCCATTAGAAAGAGTAAGTTTGACAATGTTCAGAGCCCTGATAAAGTTTATTGGATCTGGATTTGACTTTTCTGCAGTGCAGATTTCCTTCAGATTTACGCGTGCATGGATTATCTTATCTATGCATATTACATACGTACAGGAAGAGAAAATGTAATATTTTATATTTAATTATAAAATTTTTAGCCGATCTGCAATTAATCTACAGACATTGATTTATAAAGAAATTAAACCGAATTTTTCTCGTGCTATTCTTTTTTCACACTCGTACAGATTCTATATGAATATTATATATATTTTTAATTTAAATTACTTTTTCATGATGGTACAAGTGGGAGGCTGCGGTTTGGATCTTTCTTACAACCGCCCCTCTAATTTAAAAATACATTTTTCTGAGGTTTCCCAATGATAAGTTCAAGTTGTCTGCATAATTTAGACTGATCAGGAATAATTTAAAGCAATAGCAGCCAACACAATGAACTTTTTTAAGAATCAGATTCCCCAATAAAATCATCGTTAACTATAAGTTCTGATAACAGAAACTTGTACTAGTATTAGAGAATACAAATGATTAAGCTGCACAGACATTGTCCAAATATAAAGAGGAATCGAATCCACAATGAAATACAATCAGGAGGCTATATATGGTGGTTGATAAAAATAAAGTAAAAGGGAAGCATATTAATAGATACAAACAGAGGGAGAAAATTAACAGCATCTAGAATTTAAAAAGAAGTATAAGTCAAAACAAAAATAAGAATAAAAGACAAAGGAAAAAACTAGTAAAAGAAACATTAGAATTACCATCAAGTTGGTAGTTGAAGTGGGAAGTGGCCTCACCCGATAAAAAGAAAAATATAAATTTGAATCCAAAAAACACACTTATTAGAAGAGGTGAGAACTATTTGCCCTCTAATCTTTGAAAGGGAAATATTTGATAAAAAAAATTAAAATTTATCCACACAAAAAAAAAGTTTCACTTGGACTAGTTGAATAATAAATTAGAAATATATAACTTTAAGATAAGTCTTGTTAAATTAACTTACAATATCTTGAAAGAAAGACAAATAGAATATATACATATTTTCAGAAAATTTAATATGACAAACGTTCCAATTCAATATACTTTTTTTTTTTTTTGGCATTGTGCATCTGATATCCCACGCCAATCCCTATATCATGAGAAACTGAACGAGCCCAGATTAATCTAAATTTGGGTACTACAGAGCCATAATGGAGGGGACTCTTCTAAGTTAACAGCTCCATACACAAATGAAGAATCGAATCCTGAATATTGCTTAAGGGATCTATTAATCTAGTGCCTCATCGCGTTAGGTTAACTAGACATTGGTCCAACTCAATATACTTGGGGTCTGTTTGAAAGCTCACTGGGGAGGGGGGAAAATAATTTGGAGTACAAAAACTCATGTGGCATCTGCGGACACGTTTGTAAACACGTTAGTTTTCGTTGGGCTTTAAAAAATAAATCTGTCTGTTTTAGAAACTCATTGAAGTAATTTATAGCTATTTATAGCTTTTTTTCACTGTGTTTAGAAAAAAAAACTTCCCCCACCATCAATCCAAACACAGATTATATTTACAATATATATATTTTTTAATTTAACTTATGTAAAATCACATTTAAAAAAAAATCACTTTTTCACTACTAATCTAAACAGACACTTAGATGGATCAGGTATGCATTCTCATTCGGTTGTTGACGCGTGTATCAATCGCAAGGGGTGCATCAAGCTTCTTTCGACGGCCAATGTAAGAAGCTGGGGTTTGAAATTACAAGAAAGACCTTGGAAGCTGAGTTGGTAGTTCTATTATTCCAGGGAGGTAGAGGTCAGATGATCAGAGGGGGTTAGCTTTTGGATATATGAATATGAATGAGAACTGAAAAGGCGTGTGTAATGCACGGGCACAGCTGTTGTCTCCACACTCCACAGCCCACTGAACGTGGCTATTATCTGAAAATAATGTTGCCCACGCCAGCCCACTTGTCAACAATTCTTCCCCTATAAGTTGAATAATTATTTTAAACAAATAAATTGGAAGAGACTGTAAAGCGTAAAAATTCAGTCTCCCTTTCCATAACTTGACCGAGTACATGGAGAGTTTCATATCTGTGATGTGGTTTATAAAATTAAGGGTTTTTACTTCTCATATATTATTCACAAGTCTTGAGTTACACCATCTCACCAACAAAAACGTGCATGAGAAACAGGTGCTCATATGTTATTGAAGTAGTTATAGAAAATAATTTTTATGATTTATGAGATAAATATAAAAAAAATTATTTCGATTTAAAAAAAAAAAGCTTCCAAAATCATAGTTTCCTTTAAACAGTATAGTAGAGATGGATTTATATTCATTGCCCCAGAAAAACAGTGTTTCAACTTTTGGGCCGAGCTTCCATGTGGACCACGTTTTTTCTGCTTTTTCCGGCCTTCACCATTTGACTTTTTAATTTTAATTCTTAATTTTCCATGTCAATGTGATCTCTTATCTTGACAATATCTGAGCACGAATCCGTAATTATATATGCTTAATTATGAAAATTCATGTTCATTATTTATGCATAGATAACCACTTAATATTATGAGTTAAGAGATAGGACACGCAGGGTCCGGCCTTTGATTTTTCTTTTGTTGTTGCTTTTCAGCTTTTGTGGAATTAACATTTTTCCTTCACGAGATAAATACCTAAATTCTAGACATCCACTCACATTTTATCTAAACATATGAGTGTGAGTGGGTGTTTGAGTGTGCAATTTTAATTTTATAAAGTGTAATCATTTAAACATGTATGTAATCGTTTGTATTTCATTATCGGTTTTTATTAAAATAATTGAGCACGGTTGAGTTAAATTAAAATTACAAATAAAAATAATAGGTGTGATGTGAGAGAGAATAAGCTTTTGAAGGGAGGCAGGGCTTGCGGTGAGGATGAATGGGATATGTTGAAACGGCCGTTATGCTGTTTTAAGGCGAAAAAATGAAAATCATAACGGTGGGTTTTCCGTCGAGGCACGTGACCCAAATCCCGATGCATGTCATGGAAATCGCATCGCATGATGCATGGAGGGCATTCACATGATCATCCATTACCCAATTCAGGTTTAGGGTTTCTCTGCCCCCTCCTCTTTTCCTCATATTGCCCCCTTCGTCTTACGTCATCCTTTCACTTTTTTTTCCCCGACTGAAACATCCTCTCATTTCGCTAGTTCCCCTCAATTTCACTCACATTTTCTTTTCATCCTAATTTTACATCATATATGTATTTAGATGAATGGGGATAAAACTGACTTTTTCTTTATCCGTCGTTTATGGACCTTTTGGATTTGTGTTTGTATTTTTTTAATATGACTTTCATAAACTTTGATAGCAGATATTTATGTTATGGGTATATAAATTAGAAAATGTATAATACTAATACTCTATGCGAACAAAATTTACATGTTCATAAAAATTTATTTGGTCTTTGTCAATAATTTTTCTCTAAAATTTATTATTTAGTTTTTTCTTCTTTGAATCTTTTATAAACATGAAACTGTTGGATCTTTTGGAGTATATTTTTCATTTAAAGTAATGTAGGAGTATGACTTACATAAGCACTCTTCTCTTTCTTTTTATAGACATTTTATCTATAGCAATAAATTTTGGATTTTATTTAAAAGTGTCTTATCCATAAAAAACGTATTGTTAATTCAAACATAACTAGATGAGAGAAAATCGCTTTTATCTCTCTAATTGTATAATAGGATTGCCACACATCACCCCAAACACACTCAATTATTCTATTTCACGTTATTCTAAACAATCAACATTAGCACCTTTATATTATTTATGCAAAATATAAATTAATTCTATTGTGTAAGGCTTCCTTTTTATAGTCCTATATGCAACAAGTGTTAGATTATTCAGCTAACTCGCTTTAAAAAAATATACTTTAAAATATCTAAAATCACATGTATCATTGTATCACCGGGCAAAAAAATAATTGAATATTGCCAGAAGCTTGAAAAAAAATTGAAATATGTTCTTCATGTGTACTCCCGTCTATATATATATTATAAGTCACATTTAACTATCTCACAGAAAACCATTAAATTTAGTTGACTCATAGTAACTCATATTGACATATATGGTGAATTTGTTGGGAGTCAGAGCCTTCAAATGATATTATTTTTATTCGGCTAAGTGCAAGTTTGTAAATTTGTTGGGGTATTGTGTTGCACAAATCCAAGAGAATGGCACAACACTACTGTCAAGGGGTCACCTGTTACAAAGGATCACCATTAAAAGAATTTTTATGGAGGCTTCAAGCAATTGGAGGCATTTGACTTTCTTCTCAAATGCTTAAAAGCCTTTTTATTCTGGATCCATAACACATGTCTCCTTAATGCTGCAACTAGTCTTCCATTGGCAATCTATTGTGTAAAGAAATATTTCGTACACCTTCTTGCTAATATTCCGTCTAGGCTTGACATTATCGGGCAGGAAATTTTAGCTTTAATTCCTGTTTTTTCCTCTGTTAGTTTTAGTACTATTTCTCTTCCTTCTTTTATTAGGCCTTCTAATTCAAATACTATTATTACTCTTGCAGTTTGTAACCTGTAAACTTAAATTCATATTTTAATATCATTTTGTCTTATATTAAAAAAAATATCTATAAATATAATTAGTGTACGAGCTTTTTTTTTTCGTAGAATAAGTATGAGGCAGGAAGGGGGGATCCGAAAAGGCAATAATGGAATGGGTAAGGGCAAGTGGAAGGCAGGGTGGGTCAGCCTCAGCCATGAGTCTCCAGCGCCTACAGATCCAAAGCCCCTCACACAACAAATGCCTTCCAATTCCTCTCTCACTCTCACCCAACTTGCTCCACATTTTTGGTATGGCCCCCAAAGTACTCCCTCCTTCTGTACTCTTCGCCTACGTTGACTTTCTTCCCTCCTTATGACTCGCCTCCCATTTGGATCCCCTCTGACAATTTTTTTTTTCCTTCCTCCGTGTTCATTTTATTTGCTCGTTTAGATTAGTTTATGAAAATTCTATAAGTGCTTATAAATTATGATTCACATAATATGAAATAACTTTTACGGTTTATGAGGTAACTTTTACGGTCTACGAGATGCTTTTACGATCTACGAGGTAAATATGTGGAGAAGATTTATCTCGATTTACGTAAATCGGGCTTATAAAATAAACCCGATTCTAAATTGAGTTTCCAAACATGTAATATATGTCACTCTTTTTTTTAAGGTTATTAAGTCCGAATTGATTATGAAATTAATTGAAGTATTAAATCATGAATCAGTGGGTCAGTTTATAGTCAAATTATAACTAATCCAGAGTTAAATTGGTGAGAAGGTGAATATTTCAAAGTTATTTATATAAAATTGTAAATAAAATAAAAAAACAAATTAAATTATTCTTAAAAATTAAAAATGTTGATCCGGTCTAACCCGTCGGACTAGACCAATTGGATCATTGGCCTTAAACCGTCGGGTCCGATTTTAATAACATAGCTTTTTTTCTTTAAACCAACTTAAGCCAAGATTTAAATATGCTTTATTTTATTATACATACTCATTATTTATTGCCATTCACAATGCACTATATCCAAGACAATATTTCATATTTGTATGCATATGCCCTTCTTAAATAAGACGGTCTGTTAATTATAATAGTGTCTTTGTTAATTTCATGCGTTATTTTTGGTCTTTATATTGTGCATATTTAATTTTTGGTTTTCCCTATCCAAGGTGTTTTAATAATTAATAAGAAATTCAGTTAACGATATTCTATATATGGATATACTCACATATAGAATCCTAAAATCAACTAAAACTAAAATGCCCGCACTCGTCTTGAGATTGCTTTTGGGCTGAATGAAGAAATCAAAGGAGGGGCGTCAACGACAAAGATGTCTTCTTCCAGCTTTTTTCCTAAATACACACACAGTCAACAATAGCCCTTGAATTCACGCACCTTACCTTGATAGTCATTGGCGACTCAGTATTGCATTTGAATATCGTGAGACTCGATCATCTGGTTATAACATTTTCTAAGACGTTTTTTTTAATATTCTGTTAGAATTTTGAGTCTAAATTTTATGGGTTATGAATAAGAAGTAGGTTGGAAGAGAAGAAGAAAAAGGTATGTAGATAGAAGTCATACATTGGACAAATCAAGAGAAGTAAGAGTGTATATAAGACTCAACTTCATATATTTAAAATGGGCCCTTGGGCCAATCCACTTTTGTGGAGGAGTGGGGACGTAGATGGGCCTTGGTCCACCACAAGCGCGCGCCGCCGCCGACGGTCCGGTCCGTGCGTGTGTGAGATTAAAAAAAATAATTTTTTATTAAATAATTTTTTAGTTTGTCCGAACAATCCTTTAACTTTTGTCTAATTCCTTTTTTACCCCTCCGCGGTTCTCCCAACAGCGCAATTGTAGCGAAATGTTGTGACCGGACTAGTGCTTCCTTTTTGGTGCGTTCGTCGGCTTCGTTTTGATGTGTCTGTTCGGACGACGCACTAGTTTGCCAGCAAGAGTCACCATTCGCTTCTGTTCGCTCCATTCTGGAATGTCTATTCGCACGACTCACCAGTTCGCCCGCAAGAGTCAAGTCCATCTGATCAATTTCCGTCAGCTATAAATATGACGTGCTAATGACAGAAAAAAATCACTTAATCTACAAACTCTCATCTCTCATATACTGCATAGTGCTTCCTACAATCATCTCATACCTTGTGCGATTCTGAAAGCAGTTTTGTTGTGTTTGTCGGGCTTCTGATTGATAGTGCTATCATTCTAAATACGCAATCTGTTCTATCATGGGAGACAATTGTTCGAGAACCTTAGACATCCGTATAGAAGGAACAAATTGTCTTAAGGAGACAATGTACGTTAGGCTCAAATTTTATCAAAGTTTATTATAATTTTCGGCAGTCTTGTGAGTTTTTTTTATAATATACATAACTGTTGTGTATTCACATATTATGTCATCTTAGTTATACAGATTCATATTGAAATTTCTATTTTAGAAGTACTTAGGAACAACATATTCGAACTCAAAAGTTTATGTTTAATGATTATAATTTCTTTAATTAGTTTATTTTGCTCTGGTCAATATTTTATAGACAGCTACTTATGTTTTTATGCATCCCATTCCCACTGGGGTCTGTTTGGTAGGAGGAAAATGGAGGGGAGGAAACATTTTTATGAGTTAGATTTTAAAAAATTGGAGATGTGGGGTTATAAAATTTTAATAAAAAAGTAAGAAAAATTAATTAAAAAATTTCAACCCCACTTCTTCAGATTTTTTAAATTCAAGTCATACAAATTTTCCTACCCCTCCAAATCCCTCATACCAAACAACCCCTTAAATAAATTTTAGGAATCTAATATAAGCAATTGGAGGGAAAAAATCATGGGCACAACAAATGAAGGGAAAATAATAAAAGTAGAGCACATCATTGGACTTGTGGGTGAGTAACAAAAAAAAAATACATATACAGAAGTTATGTTAAGGGGATAAAAAACAAGGTTCTGTTGTTTATATATTATTCTAGTCTTTAATGTAAAATATATTTAGAGAGTTAATCTTGATTCTAAATATAAGATATAGTTTTAATATTTGTCAATATTTTTCTAATTTACCCCTATTAATGCTCCCTCAACAATAATCAAAGAAGAGAGAGAATGAGATAATTAAGGAAAACGACTATGTTGTTTTAGAAAATACATGTTATATTAATTAACTTAACTAATTTTTTTAATCTAATCAAATTAGATAAATATGTCTTATATCAAGGATCGAAGGGAGTATGTTATATCTAGAAGTTGCGTTGTCTAAAATAACTTATAAATTTTTTTAAATTTGTACAAAATTTCATAAATATGTAGAATATAGAATATAATACATAAACCAATCACTAATGACATCATTTATAGCGAGCTGTGCAATTAGCAAGATGGGCCGTCCAACAATCAACTTGCAGCCTGGCCACTCATTTATTAACAGGCGCATAGGAATGACGTTATCTATAGTGAGTTGTGCAATTAGCGGGATGGGCTGTTCAACAGTCGACTCACAGCCTGGCCACTCATTTATTACCAGGCGCATAGGAATGGCATTATCTATAATGAGCTGTGCAATTGGCGGGATGAGCTGCCCAACAGTCAACTTACAACCTAGCCACTCATTTATTAACAGGATGGGCAATCTTTCTATTGGGCCGGGATAGGTTTATTAGGTTGTAGACTTTGCCTAGTCCTGATATCATTTATATCAAGTACTAACTCCTATTTTTAATATAAGAGTCGACTGAGTTTTTGTTTGAGAAATTAAGGAAGTTAAATAAGTTTTATTAAACTATTTATATAAATTATCTAACTTCCTTAATCTCTAAAATAAAATTCAACCCATTCTTATATTAAGGACTGGAGTGAGTATCAGATGTCCTAGCAAAAAAAGATATCAATGATTAAAGATAAGTTTATGACTCGAGAATTTCAAAAAAGACACTTGTTAGTCGAGAAGGGCACTTGTTAGGGGGCAAGTCTAAGTCTCTCAAAAGAGTAAGTGCTCATTTGGAATAGCGACTGAAGTCTTCAAAAACAGCTTTTCAATCGTGATTTACGGTATTAAGGTAAGTATGTGATATGAGTGTTTGTATTGACTTACGTGTATAATCACTTATAAGCCTTTTCACATAAGTGATACCAAATATATCCAAAACCTTAACCAAATTAAAAAAAAGGTTTATAACAAAATACATTATAACTATACCCAAAAAAACAAAACGGTTAACACCATTTTGATTCTCAAAGTTTCACCCAATTTTGGTTTTAGTTCCTGAAATTTGAAATTGGTGATTTTGGTCATTTAAATTTACTCCGTTTATAATAATTGGTCTTTAAAGTTTGAAAAGGACTTGGAGTGGCATTAGAGGGTGTTAATTTATCCCCTTCATTAAATTGGCTTATTGGCCTTCTTACAGGAAAACCGATGTGTGGCAAATATATTATAAAACCTGTAAGGTGTTTTTTTTTTTAATTTTTTTTAAAAAAACCTTGCTTGACTACTGATGGCATTCTGGGCAAATATGGGATGAGAGTTGCTTTTGAGCAACTTTGGAGCGGAGCATGGATCATATGTGAAGGTCTTAGTCGGCGTCAATGGTGGCTCTGTAATTCGAATAAACCACCCAACCTTCGAAAACCCACCCAGCAGCGAGTTCATCAACATAAATGAATTATGATCTTGAGAAAATGAGCACTTCCAATTCACATTCAATTAATCATCAAGAAAATATCAATATATTAAATTAGATCTTAAGCTACCAGTTACACACAAACACTTATATGAATCAAAAATTAAAAAAAAACAAAACCCATCATGAGTATATTCATGATGCAAGCAAGATTTAACAGGGAACGAATCAACAACTAAAAAAATAAAAACCCATTTGGAGCAAATAAAATGGGAGATAGTTGTTATTGAGGCGTCAAAACTGGAATTGAAGAAACATCAGGATCGAGAAGACACCAAAGGAACCAGAAAGCATCCTCCACCGAAGAAGGAGAAATAAAGAATGGAGACAATGGAAGCCATCGTCAGATCGCATCCTCTACCGTGTCGCCATCATCATTCAAGCAACGTTGCATCCTCCACCAGGTCGCACACTGAAGATGGCTAAGGGGGCTGAAGAGGAGATGACAGTGGTCGAAGAAGGAGGTGGGATCATCTAAGGATCTCACTCTGATGCTTCGTGTTGCCATCGTCAGTTAAGCAAGGGAGTCTCTTTCTTTCTTTTTCATTTTTTTAGTAAAGGAACAACCAATACTCCTAATTATTTTTTAAGGTGTAATTAATACTTAAAATATTTTATGGTGCAATTTTACCCACAATATATTAAAATTAGTGTAATTTCACCCTAACTTAACTGAGCAGAAAACGTCTGTTTCCCTCAATTATTGAAGAGTGATATAAGGGATAGACTAAGCATAATAGTACTTGAAGCTTGTCAATATGAAATTGCAACAAACCAAAAAATTTGTGAAGTTGTTCGAGTAAGTGAAGAAAAGCAATAAGTCGACAAATAGGAAGAAAAGAAAAAAGTTGTAGTTGAAGTTGAGGAAGGTAGTGGTAATGTGAAAGATGAAAACTTTGTGTGATAATTCACCTAAAGTTATAGCAGATCTTGGAAAATTAGAACTTGAAGAGAAACCGCAGGAGGAGTAGAACAATGACACTGATTTTTGTTGCAAGGAATTAAAAATTAAATCTCATAACTTGCTTCTTTGTAACTTGTAATTTATGCAGCATCAAAATCAAAAAGCAATGAAGAAGAAAAGGCATAAATTTCTAGGACACATGAAACATAAGTACGAGAAGCAACTGTGCAGTCAATGGAAAAGGAAGAAGAGAAAGAGACTGGAGAGAGACCTATGGAAGACAACTCAACAGCGACCCAATATAGATCTAACCCAAAAGATCCCAAATCTGGTTCTACCTGATTTATTGCTATTAATGATGTGTGAGCTGAAGCTATCTATGGAGGTGTCGAAGGAGACGTGGGTATGTAGTGCGTACTTCGTCTGATGGCTACCGGAGAGGCCGGCGAAGAAAAAAGGATGGTGGAGATGTTTCAAATAAGAAGATAAGCATTGACGCTATGCTGCCTCCGGGGCCCCTTCGCCGATGCAGCCATCAAGGTCGTCCTTTCATTTCTGACGCTAACGGTTCAAGGCGAAGGTATGTCAATAGTGACTTGGCGACTTTGATCAAGTAGAAGTTAGCGACGGATGCTTGTTTCTGGAAGACCAGGAGGCTGGACGCTGGATGGTGTCAATAGACAAAAGGAAACGGACGATTCATTCCGTCAAAGGAGGGGTGGAATTGCACTAATTTTATTCTATTAAGGGTAAAATTGTACCTTAAAATACTTTAGATGTTAATTATAGCTAAAAAAATAGTTGGGGTGCTGATTACATCTTTATCCTTTTTTTTATAATTTAAATAAACACCCCACAAGTTTTATAATATATTTATTACATCAACTTTTTTACTAAGCAATCACATAAGTAGTGTTAAACTTTAGGGATGTGACCAATTATTACAAACGGAGTAAAATTGAAGGATAAAAACCATTAATTTCAAAATTCAGGATTAAAATGAAAATTGGATGAAACTTAAAGATTAAAGTAGTATTAACTCAAAATAAAATCCTCCGTAAAGTACCGTCTACTTTATTGATAATTTTGATTTTTTTAAAAAATATTTAATATTTTGGGCATCAATATTCAATAATAACGGTTAAAAAAGGGAAAATATATAAAAATAGCATTTGAATTAGAAAAACCCAAAAAATATAATAAATGAGCAAAATGAAAAATATTTGATCATGTAGAAATATGGATTTTTGAAGTTTAGATTTTGATAATTTAAATATAAAAAATTACAACTTAAAAATAATAATTAACAGTTTGGGTATACATAATGATAACTTAGAAAGTTTAAATTGTTAATTTTTATATCTAAATTGCTAATATCTATATTCAAATTTTCAAATACTCAAACTTCAAAATCTCTTCTGATGTATTTATTTATCTTTTTAATAATTTAATATGTATATTAATATTTTTTAATTCAAATAATATTTTTATATGGTTATAATAAAAAAATAAAAACAAATAATCAAGGTTAGTTAATATTCCGCGGAGAGAGGCGTTTGGGTAAGATGGTAATTAAAGAAGAATAGAAGGACACATGTGTATGTGGCAAACAAAAAAAGAAGGACACATGTGTAACTATAAACCTAAATTCATGGCGCTGGATGGAAACGAGCGGTGGAGATGAGAGGAAGTATGGCCATGATGAATTGAGGATACAGCATCATGATGAGAGGCAGGCACGCATGTGCATCAGAGGAGCGAATACAAGAACGGGATTTGACTTCATTCCAGAGACAGGCCGAGGGTAGAAGAAAGAGAAAGGTGACAAAGAAAGAATGAAGAAAATTCAATCCGATCGAATACAATTTTGACGTCCGCAAGGACTCTCTTCTCTCTCCCTTCTCTCTCACTCATCTTTTCGCTCCTCTTTCCACTTTCTCTCTCTACACCTCACAGCCACGAACAGGGTGTTTACTGAGATTGATAGTCCATATCCCAGGTGATACACTGAGAAACCCTAGATAAGCTCCACTTACATCTTCAATACTATTCTCAATGAAGGAAAATCTGAGTGCAAATTCCCTGCTTTTCTTAATTCTTAATTCTTAATTCTTTGATCAGTTCCCACTAGCGTTATTGATTCTTTTCTTCGGTTCTATTCGGAGGCTTTCTCTGTTCAATTTCAACTCCTGGTGAGTTCTCCCTAGTCTACCACTTTGACCCTTTCCACTCCTGTTCTTGTTGCTGTCAATCCGCCGTGCTCCATTTTACTTGGTTGAGCTCTTGGATTCTTGATTCTCTTTAGCTAGGGCTCGATCGAGGACTGTTTGCACTAAATTTTCTGTCACTTCTTTTTGCATCCTGCATAACCTTTCTTTCTTATTTTTTCAATGAAGTTTTTATTTTGCGCCTCTTAATCATTGTGCCTGGCGTTGTGAGATTGAAAATTGAGCATAGACTTATAATAAAGATGCTAATCTCAATCATCTAGCTCGGTTTGCTTCTCTGTTTTGGGTTTCACTGCTTGGCTGTTTGCAGATGGGCTCTTTTCTTCGATTAAAAGAAGATTTCGTATTTTTTCCAAAGGCTTTGGTTGTTGGCGTCACAATATTATTATCTTGAATCTTGTTTCTGTGCAGTAGTTTAATTGTTTTACTGCCTAGCCTCTTGTGCAATGGATGATGAATTGGATCTGAAATGTCATGTATTGTGCAGAGATTCATGCGAAAGCCGATTGAAGGTTGCTTCTCTGACCGCATCAGTGCAACCGTGACCTTCAGAATCGAAGGTTGTTTCTTGGTTTCAGCTTTATTTGGTCTATGGCTCGTGCTTGGTTAAACTTAACACCACAGGCTCTGGAAGAATTCTTGCCCATTTCTGCTGGCGTGCAGTAAATCCTCTGGAGCTTGGAGCCTTACGTTTTGGTATGAAATACTATCTGGGTTGAACCATATGCCCAGTTTATCAAAAGCTGGTGTGTGATTGTAGTTTGTTGAACTCATGCTTTATACTTAGTTGTTCTGCTTAGGTGATTGTGTGAAGACCTCAACATTGAAAGGATGGTACCCCCGGGACCACCCACTCCGATTGGTGGTGCCCAGTCTGTCTCACCCTCCCTCTTGAGATCTAATTCTGGAATGTTGGGAGCTCAAGGGGGTCCGATGCCTTCACAGTCTTCTTTTCCCTCGCTTGTGTCACCGCGGACCCCGTTTAACAACATGAACATGCTAGGAAATATGTCCAATGTATCTTCCATGCTGAATCAGTCTTTCCCAAACGGGGTTCCAAATTCTGCGCTCTCTGGTCCCGGAAGTAGCCAGCGAGCAGGTGTTGATGCTGGAGCTAAAACAGATCCTCTTTCCAGTGTTGGCAATGGAATGAGCTTCAATAATACCACATCCTCGTATGTACAATCAAATATGGCGAATCCTGGTCCATCTGGTCAAGGTCAGGCTCAACAATTTTCAAATCCTTCTGGCAACCAACTATTGCCAGATCAACAACATTCCCAACAACTTGACCCTCAAAATTTTCCACATAGTCAGCAGTCATTGCAACAGTTCCCAGGTCCTCTGAACTCTCAGCAACAACAGCAGCAGCAACATTTTCAATCAATTCGAGGAGGGATAGCTGGCATCGGACCTGTTAAATTGGAGCCCCAAGTAAACAATGAACAACTTGGGCAGCAGCAGCAGCAGATGCAATCATTGAGGAATCTTGCACCAGTGAAACTGGAACCTCAACAAATGCAAACAATGAGATCTATGCCACCAGTGAAAATGGAGCCCCAACATTCTGACCAGTCACTATTTTTACAGCAGCAGCAGCAGCAGCAACAACAACAATACCTCCACATGTCACGGCAACCCTCTCAGGCTGCTGCTGCTCAGCTTAATCTATTGCACCACCAGAGAATGTTGCAATTACAACAGCACCAACAACAACAACTCTTAAAGGCAATGCCTCATCAACGGCCACAAATACAACAACAGTTTCAACAGCAGAATATGCCTATAAGGACTCCCAAGCCAGTTTATGAACCTGGAATGTGTGCTAGGCGGCTGACGCAGTACATGTATCAGCAACAGCATAGACCTGAAGTAAGAAGTATTCTATCTATTCTATTGCCTTTGTTATGTGCATACTCTCTGTCCTACTAAGATGCTTTGTTTCTTCATTTTCTTTAGGATAACAACATTGAGTTCTGGAGGAAATTTGTTGCTGAATATTTTGCTCCTAATGCGAAAAAGAAGTGGTGCGTTTCTATGTATGGAAGCGGCAGACATACAACTGGGGTTTTTCCTCAGGTATGCTACTATTGAAACCCTTCCAAACTATTTTCTTGGGGCCTTGATAACCCTGTCACGGCAAATTATTGTATGAGGTCCACTATTCTAAACTAAATTATTTTATCTTAATCTTTTTTGTTATTATCATTGTCATGTATTGGGCAACTGCTCCCTTTCATGTCGTCACAGACAAATATGGGATCAAAGGAGTAGTAGCTTAATTCAATGCTAAGCATTAGCATAATCTAAGATGTTTATTATTGAAAATTTTTCAGGACGTATGGCACTGTGAAATATGTAATCGCAAACCTGGCCGTGGGTTTGGTAAGATTCTGTTTTTGGGTTACCTTTTCAGCATATCTTTGTTCAGTTTTCTCCCGTCTCAATGTGGTCATCCTAACCTCTTTTACTTATTTTGTTTGATCTGAGGATAGTTTATACTTTAAATATATGGCCTTGGTGAATTATTCTCCTTTCTGACTCATGAAAGCTTTTGTACAATTTCAGAAGCAACTGTCGAGGTACTTCCCAGGCTCTTCAAAATAAAGTATGAAAGTGGCACTTTGGAAGAGCTACTTTATGTAGACATGCCTCGAGAGTATCATAATTCCTCTGGTCAGATTGTTCTGGATTATGCGAAAGCAATACAAGAAAGTGTTTTTGAGCAACTCCGTGTTGTTCGTGATGGTCAACTTCGAATAGTTTTTTCTCCAGACCTGAAGGTTATGCATAGAAATTATAATTTTCAGTTTTAAAGTAAAAAACGCTGGGGCATTTTTTTTCTTGTTTCATTTTTTTTTTTATTTTGTCTAAGAAGATGCTGACATTCTAATGTTTATTATTTCTTTTGCAGATATGCTCTTGGGAATTTTGTGCTCGGCGTCATGAGGAGCTTATCCCAAGAAGACTGTTAATACCTCAGGTTATTTATTAAATAATTGCCGTCACAATAAGCTTGGACATTTGAATCAATAGTTCTCTACTTATTTAAATGAACTAGGGGATGTGGTTGATTGATTAATAAATTGATTTCAGCAGATTCTGTTAAACTATTCAGTAATCTACTCTTGAGGGGCATATATCCTTTATTGGTAATTAGACTACACATTTGTATCATATGACAGTCGCAAGTCCTGAGATTTTTACTTGCGAAGGTGTTTGCTGAGCACACCATATAGTATGGGTTTTGGTTTTGCTGCATAATAATTCTAAGAATCTTTTTGTAATGTTGACATTCATTTCGTAGAGATGGTGACAAAGTGATGGGTGCGAGTACAAATTTAGAATGTTGCTGCATTGTGGTTGTTCACCGTCTTATTTATATTTCTGTTATTCAGGTTAGTCAGCTTGGAGCAGCTGCTCAAAAATACCAGGCTTTTACTCAGAATGCAACGCCTAATTTATCTGTTCCTGAGTTACAAAATAATTGCAATATGTAAGTTCTCTCTGCTGTGCTTGATTTATGTAGATTTATTTGTGATGGTTTATTTTATAATTTTTCTGGGGTAACTGGCTACATTTTGCATGTTTCATTTGGTGGAGTATTTTACCTGAGATGTTTCAGAACTCTGCTAGAATCAGGCATCTCTTTATTTGGAATAATAAGGCCTTTGCATGTAGTTCTCATGACATCTGGGGTTAAGAGCTGCATACCAGTGCTGCATTTTTCGGTTTGTAAATATTATAAATCATCTTGTTCAATTTTGTCAACGGTCTAGTTTGTAGTGCGTTCTGGTCTCTGTTGATCTGTTTTGGTTCTGACTCTTTGGGAGTTTGCTAGTTATGGTAATGTTTCAATGGGCTTCTTGTGAATTTATGTATTTTTTTTCCAGGTTTGTTGCATCAGCTCGTCAGCTAGCAAAAGCCCTAGAGGTGCCATTGGTTAATGATTTAGGATATACAAAGAGATATGTGCGGTGCCTACAGGTAATCTAACTATTATCGATGTTTATCACTTTCATTTCCTGTACTTCTTTCATGGTACCGTGATGACCTTGCTTGATGATGTGCTATGGTGAAATTCTTTTTGCACTGATATTCGTGCGGGGGATCCTTTGTTCAAGGCCTTTGTCTGTCTTAAAGAGCTTTAGCAATTGATCTTTTTTAAAGTTGTATCATACATTCAACTTGATAAACTTATTTCCTGTTTCTCTTTTTTGTTGGATATGCTGCAGATATCAGAAGTGGTAAATAGTATGAAAGACTTGATAGATTACAGCCGAGAAAAAGAGATTGGACCTATGGGTAAGTTTAGTAAGTTTGCTTTATTACAAATATGGATATGAACGTGTTTGTCAAAGTATCGTTATGTTGTATTGAGGGCCATTAGCAGTCATCCAATCGCATACTCATTTGCACTGTTCATTCCAGTCCTAAAATATTGTATCATTTGTTATCAGTAGAATTAGGAGTCTTAATTTGTTTTTATCGTGTTTATAATGTATAATTATAATATAATTTATAATTACGATTATAATTATATCTTGTTTGGATATATTCATTTTATTAATTTTGACACAAGTGTCCTGTGTATTGGGTGATTATGGATATTCTCATCCAATCTTTCCTAAACGATGCTTGGTAATGGAGTCATTTCTAGCAAAAGGCTGTATCTGCCTGTTGACGGGGATAGTTCTAGATGTGAACACAAATTGATGATTTTTTTCTGCCTGATTTTTGTTGCTCTTTTGGAATGGGTTATATATTTCATTGAGATGATTAGGAGCTGCAAATACAGCAACAGAAAATTTAACCAGTTTACTGAGAACCTAAAGCCGACCCCACCTAGTGGGATAAAGGCTTTGTTGTTGTTGTACTGAGAACCTAAAGATAGAGAAGCAGTAAGCATTGCTCCAGAAAGCTCTTAGGTGGTCAGCCAGGCAAAAAATTATTATGGGAGGCCTGATACGAAGCAATCAGGTCTGCAGGTTATTCTGGACAGTGAGGGATCTAGGACTTTTATTATTATTATTATTTAAAGGATACATTAATTGAAGCTTATTCATGTCCTCTTCTAAAAATTGCTCTTAGGAGCTTAAGTTAGTGCTATTAGCTCTACATCTGTGAAGGGACTGTTTCCTAATGTAATTGGTATTGGGATTTTTGGGTCTCAAGCTGTTGAAGGGGATAAAAGATTAATGGAGATAAGATCAAGCATAGTTGAGTATGCGAAGTACTACCTTTGGTCCTCAGTAAATGTCTCATTTTAGAAGGTTTTCATGGTCCTGAATACAAGTGACATTGCAAAATGTCTATAGCATTGAATTCTTTTCCCACAAACGTCCTTGCAATGGAAACTGTTGATTTTCCCTTCTAGAAAAAGGTTGATGTTATAATTTAATTAAGAGCTATCTTTGAAAGTAATGTTTTAATTTGAAAGATTAAAAAACCTTAGCTACTTTCAACTAGCTTCCTTATTATGTGTGAAGTGATTACAAGTGACTTCTAATAACGGGGGAGTAAATACTTGTTGAGTTATGGTTGTATAGTTGGAATAGAAGAAAATTGTGTATCCTAACGTTCCTTCTTTGTTACCCCTAAGGTCTGATAGTCTGGGCTCTGACAATGAATTATATAAATTGCAAACAACCTAAGTCATCAATAGTCTTGTTTCATGCCTGGGACCCTGGGCTTGCTCCTGGGGTTCCGTTTGTTCTTTTGTCCATGCTTTTTAGAAGATTAAAATATATCAGTTTATGAATGCAAGTTCAGTGAAGCTCTGTTGTGAAATTTTATGACAAACTATCAGCTTTTTGAAAGTCAGTAACGGGTAGGTTGAAGTTCAATTGACTGGTGTGTAAGTTGGGAGAGGTGAAGTACTCATTGTTTTGTTTTCCTGTTTAGGTGGTGGACGATTTGTGTGTCCATGAACATTGGTTAAGTGGGCAACTAAGGCAGCATGGATGTCTCTGTCTAAAATACCATAATCTCATGTTCTGATTCTTTGCTAATTTTTTGCGAGGGGTTTATTCATGTTTGATCTCTACATGGATAATTGAATAACCATAGACCGTGATTATATTTTTATTCTTGCCATTTCTCAGAAAGCTTGGCCAAATATCCTCGGAGAACTAGCAGTTCATCTGGAGTTAATAGTCAAGCTCAACTGGCTGAAGATCAGTTACAGCAGCAACAGCAACAACAAATGGTGGCTCAAAACTCAAATGGTGATCAAAACTCGACGCAACCTGCTACTGTGCAAATGGCTTCTAGCAATGGGGTGGCTAGTGTAAATAACTGTATCAACTCAGTATCTGCATCAACTACCCCAAGCACCATTGTTGGGCTTCTCCATCAGAACTCCATGAATTCTAGACAACAGAATTCAATGAACAATGCCAGCAGTCCGTATGGTGGTAGTTCTGTTCAGATACCATCCCCAGGTTCTTCCAGTACCGTGCCGTCGGCACAGCCAAACCCGTCACCATTTCAAGCACCTACACCATCCTCATCTAGTAATCCACCACAAACTTCTCACTCATCTTTAGCAGCTGGCAATCACATGAATTCATCTAATTCACCAGCTAATGTTTCCTTGCAACAACAGCAGTCGTCCCTTTCTGGTGAAGCTGACCCCAGTGATGCTCAGAGTTCAGTTCAAAAAATCTTATCAGGGATATACACCCAAAATAATGGCACTGGTGGAATGGTAGGTGTCGGCTCTTTTGGAAATGATGTTAAGAATGTGAATGGGATTATGCCAGTGAGTACCAATATAGGTCTCAATAGTGGCAACTGCCTGCCTGGCAATGGGCCTGTGAATGGCAATTCAGGTGTTGGGGCTGGTGGATACGGTGCAATGGTTGGTCAATCTGCTATGGTCAATGGGATCAGAGCTGCAATGGGTAACAACTCTATTGTGAATGGGAGGGGGGGAATGGCATCTATTGCTCGAGACCAAGCTATGAATCATCAAGATTTGTCAAACCAACTACTTAGTGGACTAGGAGCAGTAAATAGTTTTAATAATCATCTTCAATTTGATTGGAAACCTTCCCCATGAAAAAGGCTTTGCAGATATATGGGTGTTCTGGTTCTTGACAGCTGCTTGTGCAGCAAAGCATGGTAGACCTGCCTTAGGCCTCCCTTATGATGGCAGGCTGCGATGGCATAGTTATAGGGCATAGGATCAAGGCCTGCCTCTGTACTAATCTGTGATTTGCTATGTAAAAAATGAAAATCTGCTGGCTGGTTTTGTGGCTGACGGGTGTGATTTTTCTTGTGAATTCAAATGTAACTTTTTAATTTTTCCCCAATCTTAGTGTCTTTCACAGTTTATCCTAGACAGGAGACACATACATTCACGTACGCACACAATAAAGTTTGGGATTTCGGGCGCCAAATTCTGGGTGGTTATTAGGAGACTGGACCTGAGTCTTGGACAATGACCCCCGTAACACCGATTTCCTACCATGTCCATGCGCAGATGGAGATATACTGCGTGTTCAATTTGAATATTCATTTCCCCTAACTTAGCACCATTTTATTTCTTTATTTTGGTCACTGAAGCGCTATACATGAATTGGTGATCATTTGTTTTCTATTATCAATCAATCAAAATACAAGCATCGGTCAAGAAGCAAGTCTGATGTGAAAAAAAGGTAGATGATTTACCCTAGACAAATGTTTGACGGATAACCAATATAAAAACGAGAGAAGAGACAAACATTTTCCTCCATCCCGGGTTCAGCCAATGCAACCTTACCAAGGGAAAATACGGGTACAAAGTATTATTTATGTATTGAATCCAGGAAAGGACTGGCCGTCCCAATAAACAAATCATAGTTTTCCAGATAAGAAGATGAGAAACAACAAAGTATCTGAAAGTGAAATCTCATTTCTATTCAGTTGTTCCAGTGCTTTCTCTGGGTTCAGATTTCCAGATATTTCTCCAGCGTCGCGGACAGGGTAGACTTGGGGACCGCACCAATTACGCTCTCTTTTTTCTCGCCATTTTTGAAGAAGAGAACTGTTGGGATGCTCCTGATTCCGTATTGTGTGGGTATGTTTGGACTGTCATCAGTGTTGAGCTTGTAGCATGCAATTTTTCCAGCATACTCTTTTGCCAATTCATCGATCACAGGGGCTATCATCCTGCACGGTCCACACCATGGTGCCCAGAACTCCACCAGCACTGGGGTTTCGCTTGCTATCACCAGGTTTTTCCAGGTTGAATCTGTCACTACTCGAACTGCACCATTTCATCATTTGTATATCAATCATCAGACACAACACACAGACGGCTTATACAATGAATAGAAATCACATGAATTAGATCCTATCATATCAACTGATATGAACTGTGTTTAATAATAACAAATAAATAAGAGATTTCGGAAGCAGCAGAGTTGGCGAGTTACCTTCGTCAACAGCTTCGCGGGCATTGCAAATAAAACGGGATCTTCGGAAATTTCTGGTCGTTGATTTAAGAGAGGGGTTTGATAGTGTTGATATGAATCCTTTGAAATTGGGGACAACTATCTTTGCCCTCGAAGAAAATGGATGAATGCATTGAGGTCTGGCCATACCCACTGTGCTCACTCGTAAACAGTTCTCCAGAGCCATTCTGCTTCTGTCTTTCTGCTGTAATTTTACTATAAAGTTTCCGCAGGCTTTTCCTCCTCCTCCTCGTTTTCTAATTATCTGATTTGTTTCCGAAAAATGCTATTCATGAAAGAAATATATCGGCAAGTGGATATCATTAGAAGATTGTGAGGTGTTGAGAAGGCTGGAATTCATGTGGATGTCATTTATTTATTGAAACCTGATCGACTTTGAAGTTTATCCAGCTCTCGTTATTTTCCAAAACTCTCGGAGCCAGAGACGCAAGAATATAGCACGTACTCAGAAACGTTACATAATCTACGCATTCATTGACTTCTATTTCTAAGTGGAGAACGATCAAATAACTTAATAATGCTTTTTAACTATTTATTCATAAAAGATGAATGCGAGTTGGGGCCCATGCTCTTGAGAGATAAAGTAATTAGAATTAAGGGCCTTATCGGGTGGTGACATAAAAGCATTCAAGTTGTTATCTTGTAGTTCCAAACATGAGGGCACATCCTTTCATTTGACAGTAACCACATCTTCTCGACTTGGAATTGTGGCCTCACAAAGCTACCCAAGTAGCTTCACAATAATATGTCATAATTGCTTCATTACATCATCCTGATATCTGATATGGACAAGGGCAACACACGATCGATGCTTGGGGGACTTGTTCATAACCAATTAGACCAATTAGGGGATGCTGGAACAAGGAGTGTTGGCGTAGTTCTTATAAATATACTATGTAATCTGAGTTACATTCAAGGATGCTATTCAACAACCACCGGTTGATAGGAAGCGGCACTCCCCAGGATAATGGACTCTTCTTGTAGATACATGGTGAATAGAACAACAAAATATAAAGCAACTAGCAAGTAGAGAAAATATGAGACGAAGAGAAAGCCTAAAAGCTTCAAAGGAGGAAGCGAATGCTTGAGGTTTCCAAAGCGGGGTGCCTAAACCTCTTACAAGCAATGCCTTTTATAGGCCTCTCATGCACTCAAACGTTGGACAAAAATCAATGGCAAAAAACACAATTAAACCAACAGTTTCTGAACATTGAAAGACATAAATATATTTTATTGATCAGTTTCGAGAATCTGGAAATTATGGCTTGCAATATGAACATTGACAATATTGGCCAGTTAAAACAAAATAAAATCTAGTTAATGCTCCTTGTAACCAAAACATTGAGACCTCAAATTCAAATGCCTCAAAAACTTGGTTTTTTCGGTAAGCCATTTTCATAATATAAATCTTAAATTTTTTCAAAAAATATTTGATAAAAAGTGCCCAGCACGTAGATGGAAATCGTCGGATTTCCACTGCATTTGCCTCATAGTGGCCCATTATTGTGTGCGCGAGCCCATTATTGTGTAATATATACACTTATGTTCTTTCTCCCTCAAGCAATGTGAGACTTTGTTCCACTTGACACATCCACTTTTATCTTATATATCTAACAATCTCTCACATGTGTCAAAAGGAACGCCTGTTAGATGAGTTGCACACACGGGTATAATCATTGTATCTAGTGGTCCTTTGGACTATGAACTAGACCTAAACCAATAATACTTAGTATACAGAGAAGTCAGTGGTCCTATGAAATATGAACTCACATCTCTTAGGTATATACTAGAGGCATACCCTACATTTCGCTGTGAACGAGTTTTTGCAAGTAAAGATGACCAAGCATGTACCTGGTGCATAACAAATGCTCTAAAGATTTTCACCACAATCTCATAGGACAGCCCCACTCCATATTCATAGAGGTGATTTCATGAAATATATGTGCAATGAGCACATCATCCTGTAGGATTATGAAATCATTAAGGGCTTTCGTTCAGCCTCACCAAAAGGCATTCTAGCACTTTCCCGCATCATAGGAAGAGACTAACAATTTTAATTTCAGTGCTAATAGAACTAGCAAACGACTTGTTTTTATTCATTGAACATTCTTCATGGGATCACCAATCACAGAGGTTGGGTTGCCATCGCCGTAAATTTCGAATCGGCTTAAGTCCTATTTCCCTAGATAAATCAAAGATTTGTTTCTAAAGGTTTTGTAAACGGATCCGCTCGATTCACTGCTGACCTCACATAATCGATTAAGATTACGCCATCTTTTAGCGGCTGTTTTATAATATTATGTCTCAATCGAATATGTCTACTTTTACTATTAAAGATTTTATTTTTAGTAATAGTCATCGCAGATTGGCTATCACATTGTAGAGACATTGATGGTATTGGTTTTTCACCTTGTGGGATATTTGCCAAGAAGTCTTTTCAACCACCTAGCCTCAGTACTAGCCAACTCCATAGCAACTTAAAATAGTGTTCGACTGACTTCCATGTTACGGCATCACCACTAAGAGTGAAAACATAGCCATTAGTATATTTGGTTCCCTCTGCATTTGAGATCCAATTTGCACCACTGTATCCTTCAGAACCAACAATATTGTTAGCTTTGGAACCAGCAGAATTGTTATCTCTGGTACCAGCAGGAGGAACAAGAGCCATAATAGCTCTTAAGATTGCTAGCGTAGTTCTTGCAAATACATTGTGTAATCTGAGTTACGTCTAAAGACACTATTTTTAAGAGCTATTCTACAACCACCGGTTGATAGGAAGTAGCACTCCTCGAGATAAAACAGACACTTCCTACAAATACAGGGTGAACATAACAGCAAAATATAAAATGCCTAATCCATATTTAACTCGGGCGCAGGGGGGAAATTGCCAAATTTTCACTACGTTTGTCTCTTAGTGACCCTATTGTTGTGCGTGTGAGCCCATTCTTCATTTTGGCTATTTACTAGCCTAAACTCATATGATGTAATATATACACTTGTGTTCTCTTTCTCCCAAGCAATTACTTTATTCCATTTGACACATTCACTTTTATCTTATATTTCCAACAATTCGGCCAATACAAATATTTGATTTGTTGAAGAATATGTATGCATTGCAATTTGCATTAATGATTATGACTAATCACTCCACTTCTTTTTTTGGGTTACAAGGGAGTTTGCTTCTTTTTTGGACCTTTTACATCGCCATTCAAACCGTCTTGTGGCATTAACAAACACTTTGTTCAATAAATAGAGTATTTTTCTATGAACGGGAAAATGGAAACATAGCTTTATACCATAGATTCGCGCATAAAGAAATACTGGCTCAAAATATAGGGTAAGAAATTGTGAAGGGTGCGGTTTTTCTGTAGAAGGTGAAATTTGGACTTATCTCGTCATTTAATGAATTTTCTTATTTTTTCTTAATTTTGCCTCTGTTAACCCCACACTTTTTCATTACTTTTTCCTCCATACACTCCCTTTCTTCACTTTTCCCCACTTGTTATCTCCCTCATTTATTCTCTTTCTCCTGTTAATTAGTGAGGCTAATTTTAAAATTTTTAAAATATTATATTAAAATTTTCAATTTATGTATAGTATGAATAGTAATCATAAAATACATTATAAACAAAGACTGATTCAATTGATAAAGAGTTGACAAACAATTTATAAATGTTGAGTTCAAATCTTGTTATTGAAATAAGGACTTAGATGTTGAACAATATGTACATGGTTGAGTAAGTATATTTAGAATAGCGATTGAAAGCTTTATATGTGTTTTTTAATTGTAATTTACGGAATACGAGGTAGCTTTTATGGTATACAATATAGCTTTTACAGTCTGAGGTAAATATGTGAAGGAGTTTTATCTCAATTTACGTAAATCGGACTTATATAATCGCATAAGCCAAACAACAAGGTTAATATTTTTATTCCACAAGCGTGCCCTAATTTTTTTTAAAAGGAAACTACTCGTAGAAAGGAAGCAAGAATATAAAGGATAATTTTGTAATAAAAAGATATTATAAGATATTGAATATAAAATATCATATAAAAATAATTAAATAATAAGATATTAAATAATATTTTGGAGATCGATAACTCATATATCTAAAATAATATCCTAAAAAAAATATACTAATAAATTTAAAAGATGAGTTACTATAACTTTTGATCCCTAAAGTTTGAGCTGATTTTAGTTTTGATCCCTTAAGTTTGAAATCGGTGGTTATAGTTCCTCAAGTTTACTCCATATATAATTGTTGGTCCCTCAAGTTATCAAATCATTTTCAAACTTGAGGGTCCAACAATTATAAACGGAATAAACTTAAGGGACTAAAACCATTGATTTCAAACTTGATGGACTAAAACCAAAATCAGGTCAAACTTCAAGAACCAAAAATTATATTAACCCTTAAAGATTCTTAGGATAATTTAAAATATTTAAAATATATATCAAATATTTTTAATAATTTAAGAAATACAATTTGACTCTTTTAAAACATAAAATTAGGTAGAAAATAAAAGTAAAATGACATGGGACTAGTTTGATACGATATAATTAAAAAATATAGAAATAAAATTGAGTCTCAATTTCACAAAAAAATTTAGTTAAAACAATAGAATTCGGTCTTAATTTCAATTCCAAAAAAAGTCAAATAAATTAATTCCACCAAAATACTTTCATTCAAAAAGTCAACATTTGCAATTTCACTTCTATATTTTCTTCCAATGCTTTAGCCTCCTCCGTCACTGGTGATCTCGGCTCACTCAACGGCAGCGACGATTTCTTCTCACTCACCGGAGACCTTTGCTCTTTCACTGACGGCGACAACAATGACCTGTACTCACTCACTTGTGACCTCTTCACTCTACCCAACCCCTCCTTCTTTCGGCCACCACGCCACACCGAAGTGGAAGCAGCACCCACATGCTAGTTAAAACCGATGCTCTGTTTAACTATGGTTGTTCAGTTCGTCTATTTCAGGCACACACCAGCGTGACTGGGAACTCACAGCTGGGCAAGTCGTTGACGAGTTTGACGAATTAGTCCATGGTGAATTTAATAGGCCGTTTGACGAGACCAGAAACCTCGACGGTCCAGTCATGACAGCGGTGTGAGATATTTTAATTATAATATGATTTATTAGTTATTAATTAATTAATTAGGTTTAATTAAAATATCCAGAGTGTGGCCTGTTAGTCAGATCCAGGCCCAACTACAGGATTATGGTAATTAACTGACCGGCTATTAATGTTTATTTCTGATGGTGAAATAAACATAATTAAGATTTCAGCCGTTAGTGAGATTGAGCGTACGAGTGAAAACCCTAGCAGCTCTTTGAGGTTCCCTGACTGGCGACGGCTCCCACCCATTTGCCATCACTGTGCCTTGCAACCAGTCAGAAGAGTACCTGACAACCTTCTGACGCTTCTCTGTTTTGCAGTTCACCGCAAGAACTCGTGGATTTCACCCCATTCAGAAATTAGCAATGGCAAGAGGTATTTATAAGTCTTCCGTTGTAATTGTGAGATGATTTGTGCTTGTTTATGATATATGTATGATGTAAAAGCATGAATTAGGCTTACATGTGGCATCAGAGCTAGGTTCTTTGATTCTCTACCTTCTAATTTCTGAAAACCATTGAGAAAATAGGGTATCATCAAATAAATAATTTTTCAATGAGTTTTTGAGAATATCCATACCGAAACTGTGTTACATTTTCGTGTTAAGTGCTTTCGATTCATGGAATTTCCTTTGGGCTTTCTGGATTTAGAACATGTGGTAATCTTGCATTTAACTTGTGTTCTCGATCTTTGCTGTTGCCATATCACCGAGGGTATTTCGTCGGTACCTTCGATTTCTTGTTCAAACTTGAGAATATCCTTGATGTAAATATGCGTTTCAATCGGTGATTTCTTTGCTGTATACTGTTTTTTGTAATTTCTGGGTTAAATAGAGTCGAGAACCGCCGTGAGATTCTTGTGTATTTTGCATTTTTCTGTGCATCAACGCCGTCGAGGGCCACCGTCAAAACTGTCGTCGGGGCTCTGAGTTTTCCTTTTCAATTTAAGAGTTTTAACTCAAATCTTCTCTCTATTGCATACAAATGTTTTCTCATCACCTTCTATATGTGTTTTTGTGTTTTCCGTCACCAAAACCATCGTATTCGAGCCTTCCGACCGCCTGAGAAAAACTCCAGCCATCGCGGGTCACGGCGGCTCCAACCGGGTCGCTGACGGGTTGTCAGGTCGGGTAGGGTTACAGAAACGGGTGGGGAAGATGAGTAAAAACGACGTCGCATTTAGTTCTGGTGAAACACATTGTTTCACTTATGCAGCAAACTGGACCGTGGCATCCTGGGCTCAACTTTTGGGCCTGCGTCATTTTTTTTAAACTCAGATTGGGCCGTACGGATTTGGGACGACAATTTTTTTTTTAAAAAAACCGTGGACTGGGCCGAAATTTTTTTTTCTCTTCTTTCATTGCAAAAACACGGATTGGGCCGACACAATTTTTTTTTTGGAATGATTTCGTTTCTGGGCTATCATTTTGGACTTTCCAAAAAAATATGTTGGGCTGATTAAATTTTGATTTTATGGTATATAAATAATGGATTTCCAGAATGCTTTTTGGGCCTTTTTCAAATACTTGCATTCACTATTTAAATTAATTAATTTATGTTTTATGTAATTTTCTTTATAAATGACACAAAATTGTTTAAATAAATGAAAATAATTAATTTTGGCAATTTTCACATACTGGAAATTTGTAAAATTATTTTTCATGAATTATCTAATTGTTCTAAAATTGAGGAAAATTAACTTTAGACAATTATTTAATAATTATAATTTTACAAATCAGATTTTAAGTTGAAAAATGTCAAAATTAATTTTTAAACAATTTTTGGATACATAAAACAGTGGGAGGGATCTAATTAATTATTGAGTTTTTTAAATTAATTAATCTCTCCATTAGGATGTGCATATTTTGATTAAATGCACTAAAATGATATTAGTGATTCACATGCTACTTTTCCCAAGGAATAGCCACAGCATCCTTTAGTTTTGCATGCAATAACATCACATATGGAACTTATAAAATATCATATTGTAATTAAATATAGAATTATAATTGATCTTAGCCTACAGGTAGACAATTATGATTATATATTTAATTAGGGTGGGATAGTTTGGTCTTATATTTTCTAAGTAGCCCACAGGTATTAGGAAATGTAAATTATACACTCTAGGCCCGCCAATTTGAGATAAATGCATGCAATGCTATATTCTTTGCCCACAGGTAGAATTTAGTGATACACATTTATATATGTTGCATGTTTCCATTAAAGCAAAACATGCATACAAAGGCACATAATTTGTGATTGTCTCAAATTTAAATCTTGTGAGCTAACTTAAGTTTTTAAATTGCAGCACCTACTGTTTTCCCTAACCCTTTTGCTGAAAATACTAGCAAGATCATACTGGATGGTACCAATTACCCTGAGTGGAGGGAAGATATTTCTTTGCAGATTGATATGATGAACATGCATTTTGTCATAGAGAAACCCATACCTCCCAAACCAACTGATAGGTCAACTAAGGATGAAATTGACTATCAGGAGCGCTGGGAGCATTACAATCGCATGTGCTTGTCTTATATTAAGACCATGATCCAACGAAGCATTAGGGGAGCAATCCCCAAGTGTGAAACAGCTAAGGAGTTCCTCGAAGCCATTGATAAGCAATTTAAGTCAACTGACAAACAGATGGGTGGTTCCATCATGTCAGAGTTGTGCGCAATGAAGTTGACAGGGACGGACAGAGTCAGGCAACACATTATGAGGATGAGAGACTTGTCTTCCCAGCTGAGAACCTTTGACATGGAACCGACAGAGCAGTTCCTGGTGCATCTGGTGATGAACTCCCTTCCCCCTCAGTATGACGCCTTTAAGGTCTCCTACAACACACATAGGGAAATATGGACAATTAATGAACTGTTGTCCATGTGTGTTCAGGAGGAAAAAGGCTTCAGATAAGTGGAAGGGATGCACCTAGGGCAGCTCATCTGGCTGAAAGTTCCTCCAGGACTGGTGCCGGAGGCAGGAAGAATAAGGACAAGAAGAAGAAACGGATTCCTGCTGTGCCATCCATAAAGAAAGCTGAAGCAATTTGCTTCTTCTGCAAGAAGAAAGGGCACATGAAGGATGAGTTTCTGAAGAGGAAGGCATAGCTGGAACATAAAGGTATGTATCATTCAAGCTTAGCTTTTGAATCTCATCATATTAGCATTGATAGTGATACTTGGTGGATCGATACGGGTTCAATGATCCATATTTCTACTACCATGCAGGGGTTTTTAAGAACCAGACCTCCACTTCCCAATGAAGCTCGAGTCCTTTCAGGGAGTGGGAAAGGAGATCCGGTCAAAGCAATTGGAACTTTTAGAATTGTTTTTCTAAATAAAATCGTGCTGGATCTTCTTAATTGTTTTTTCATTCCTAGTTATAGGAGAAACTTGATTTCTATTTCAAAGCTTATTCCTTTGAACTATGGGATTTATTTGCATAAAGATTTGATATATTTCAATAAGGACCTTGTTCCAATTGCGAAATTTATTATGATTGACGATTTTTTTAAAATAATTCTTGAACCGCCCCAAGTTTTTTCTGTTACGCATGGTATTAGACAAAGTATTATTGATGAGAATTCTATTGACTTGTGGCATAGGAGATTTGGACATATCTCCGTAGACAGGATCAAAAGGTTAACTAAGGATGGAATCCTTCCATCTTTAAACCATTTAGAACTTGATACCTGTGTGGACTGCATAAGGGGAAAGTAGACCAATAAGTCACAAAAAGGAGCTAAGAGAAGCTCTGAGCTACTTGAGATAATACATACTGATATTTGTTGCCCTGATCTGTCCATAAATAGTCAAAAATATTTCATCACCTTTATTGACGATTACTCGAGATACACGTATATCTACTTGCTTGATAATAAAAGTGAGGCACTAGATGCCTTTAAGGAATATAAAGCTGAAGTAGAAAAGCAGGTTGGAAAACCAATTAAAATCGTGAGATCCGATAGAGGTGGTAAGTATTATGGTAGATACACTAGTGAAGGACAAGCGCCAGGTCCTTTTGCAAATTTCCTTCGAGAGCATGGGATAGTTGCCCAATACACCATGCCTGGTTTACCAGACATGAACGGTGTTGCAGAAAGAAGGAATAGGACCTTGCTAAACATGGTTAGGAGCATGATGAATGGCTCTAAACTTCCACCATCCTTGTGGAAGGAGGCACTCAAGGCAGCTGTGTATATATTAAACAGGGTTCCAACAAAGGAAGTGCCAAAAACACCCTTTGAAATCTGGAAAGGATAGAAACCTAGTTTAAGACACCTAAGGATATGGGGCTGCCCTGCGGAAGTAAGAGTCTACAATCCACAAGAGAATAAACTAGATCCTAAAACCATTAGAGCTTACTTTGTAGGCTATCCATGTATGACTAAGGGTTATAGGTTCTATTGTCCTTCACCTTCTGCACGATTTATAGAATCTAGGAATGCTGTTTTTCTTGAAAATGACGTGATCAGTGGGAGTGATCAAACAAACGAAGATCATATGGAAGTGACCCCTGATTTACGTAATGATGAGTATGTTCAGATTTATCCACCTCCCACACATCAAGAACAAATACAAGTTGTGAAGGAGGATGTCCCGAATGAACAACCTGAACCAACTCAAGAGGTTGAATTAAGAAGATCAACCACAGAGAGAAGACCAGCATTACCTAGTAACTACGTGGTGTACTCTACTGAGATTGACTGTGACATTAGCATTGAAGACGATCCACTAACATTTACTCAGGCTGTGAAGAGTGAAAACTCTAAGTTATGGCATGATGCTATGACTGAAGAAATGAATTCCATGGCAAACAATGGTGTATGGGATCTTATGGAGTTACCAAGTGGGTCTAAAGTCATTGGTTGTAAATGGGTTTACAAAACCAAAAGAGACTCTCAAGGTAACATTGATCGATACAAGGCTAGGTTGGTTGCCAAGGGCTTTACACAAGTCGAAGGAGTCGACTACAGGGAAACATTTTCCCCTGTATCAACGAAAGACTCTTTTCGCATAGTCATGTCATTGGTTGCATATTTTGATCTAGAGTTGCACCAAATGGATGTCAAGACTGCATTCCTCAATGGGGAACTTGAGGAAGAAGTATACATGAAGCAGCCTGAGGGATTCATTGCAAAGGATAAAGAACACCTGGTATGCAATTTAAAGAAATCAATCTATGGCTTGAAGCAAGCCTCACGACAGTGGTATTTGAAATTTCATGAGGTAATCACATCATTTGGTTTTGATGAAAACATCATGGATGAATGCATTTACCACAAGGTTAGTGGGAGCAAGATCATATTTCTCGTTTTGTATGTTGATGACATACTACTTGCAACCAATAATCTAGGACTATTACGTGAAGTGAAACAGTTCTTGTGTAAGAACTTTGATATGAAGGATATGGGTGAAGCGTCCTATGTTATTGGCACCAAGATCCACAGGGATAGAGCGCAATGCATTTTAGGCTTGTCTCAACAAACCTATATCAATAAAGTTCTTGAACGATTCAGGATGCAGAACTGTTCAGCTAACGTAGCTTCTCTTGAGAAAGGGGACAAGTTTAGTCTAGGTCAGTGCCCTAAAAATGAGCTTGAAAGAAAGCAAATGGAAAGGGTCCCATATGCATCAGCAGTGGGAAGCTTGATGTATGCACAGGTTTGCACTAGATCTGACATAGCTTTCGCTGTTGGCATGTTGGGAAGGTACCAAAGTGATCCAGGGGAAGCACATTGGACAGCTGCAAAGAAAGTGTTTAGATACCTACAAGGTACTAGATACTACATGCTCACATACAGAAGAACAGAAAACCTGGAAGTGGTCGGTTACTCAGACTCTGATCTAGGAGGATGTTTAGACACAAACAAGTCTACTACTGGTTACATCTTCCTACTAGCAGATGGAGCTATATCATGGAAAAGTGCAAAACAAACACTTACAGCTCCCTCTACTTGTGATGCTGAGTACATAGCGTGTTTTGAGGCAAGTTCACAAGCAATCCGGATAAGGAATTTCATTGCTTGACTTAAGATTGTGGATTCAATCTCTAGGCCAATTAGGATGTATTGTGATAACACAGCCGCAGTAGCCATTACAAATAACAAAAGGAGTAGAAGTCGAAGCCGATAGGTCGAACTGAAATTCCTAAGTTTAAAAGAGAGAATTGCAGATGGCGAAATTTCGGTTGATCATATCAATACAAAGGACATGCTAGCTGATCATTTGACTAAGGGATTGAAACCAAATGCTTTTGTGTTACACGTTCCTCAGATGGGGGTTAGACCCTCATTCATATAGAAGAGGTACGCAATTAAATTAATTATGTGGTTTATTATTTCAATTATTATATTATACATTCTGTTGATGAAAATAATAAACATTAAGTTTGGAACCGAATAAACGTAGAAGTTTATTCATAAATTCATACCCATTAAGTAAGGGTGTTGCATGTAATGCATGGAAGATAATACTCGACCAAAGAGGACTTGTCGCCATGATTCTTGCAGCATAGCCTTAGTTTAATCTGGATAGGGCAACTGACATCAAGATACGGGCCAAGTGGGAGAATGTGAGATATTTTAATTATAATATGATTTATTAGTTATTTATTAATTAATTAGGTTTAATTAAAATATCCAGAGTGTGGCCCGTTAGTCAGATCCAGACCCAACTACAGGATAAGGGTAATTAACTAACCGGCTATTAATGTTTATTTCTGATGGTGAAATAAACATAATTAAGATTTCAGCCGTCAGTGAGATTGAGCGTACGAGTGAAAACCCTAGCAGCTCTTTGAGGTTCCCTGACTGGCGACGGCTCCCACCCATTTGCCATCACTGTGCCTTGCAACCAGTCAGAAGAGTACCTGACAACCTTCTGACGCTTCTCTGTTTTGCAGTTCACCGCAAGAACTCGTGGATTTCACCCCATTCAGAAATTAGCAATGACAAGAGGTATTTATGAGTCTTCCACTGTAATTGTGAGATGATTTGTGCTTGTTTATGATATATGTATGATGTAAAAGCATGAATTAGGCTTACAAGCGGTTAATAGGGGTGGTGCCATGGTTATGGACGAAGTGGAGGGGGATGGGGGTGATGAAACTGTGAAGGCCGGTGATGCTACATCTGGCTGCAGCTCGATGGCATCTTAAAGGGGCGTCAGATCTGAAAAAGTTGGGTCGACGGTGGTCTATTGCTGAAGCTCGGCGCCTTGCGATGAAGAAGGTGAGATTTTTTTAATTTTTTAATTAAATGGCATTTTGGTATTTTTAAATGAAAATCAGATGTCATTTTCATGACCTACTAATAAAATGTTTGTGATAATTTTTTATGTCTTCTAAAATTGTTTATTTATATAAATTGAGATAAATCACCTCTCATAATTATAATTGAAAAGATATTATTGAAGGCTCCAATCGCTATTTCAAACAAGCACTAAATATACTTTTAAACCTATTTCCATATCTATTTTCATTAAAATCAATTCTTATATACTAAACAAGCGATTAATTCAAGGGAGAATTGCTAAAAACTACCTTTGAAGCAAATTAATTGCTAATTGCTACCATTGCACATGGTGGGTGATAAGTTGCACACGGGTGGATGATATTTTGCACACAAGGGATGGTGTTTGCACATTCGCAGGGATGAATTTTGCAGATGTGGATGATGCTTGCACATAAGGGGTGCTTGTTTGCACCCATGGTACCAATTAACAAATAATTTCCTTATAAAGTATTTTTAAGCCATTTTCCCTTAATTCAAAGCCCGTTTATCCTGTTCCACAGTTCACAAGCACTTGAAAGTTGATTTCCAATTTTACACACAAGATAAGGAATAACAAAAATACATTTTTAGATTATTATAAGCCCCAATCTAATTTACAAACATTGATCACCAGACATACGGACCTATAATAGATAACCGCTTGGTGCTTGACTCATAATTACCCGCGGGAAAGCCGATATAAAGGACCGTGTTTGGATGGGGGCCCTTCTCATACTTCTTCAAACGCGCCCCGGCCATCGTTTGTCAGTTTCTAGTGTCCTCTAGACTGCACGAGCGTCCTCCACTTTCGCTACTCTCAGTCTCTGTCTCTACGTCGCAGCAATCAGAATCGTCTCCCACGCTGTTCGTTCCTTCCGTTGTGGGTACTTTCTCCATCTCCAGAGCATTGGACGCCAGAACCCAAGTGCTAAACCTCTTTCCCCTCTTTTCGGGTCGGATATCTCGGGTTTAAGCCCATACGGGTTCAGCCCAAGTGCCCAACCGTTACCGCTTTTTCTCGACCGAGGCTGCTAAACCCTAACTGACCCGCGGATTCGAACTCAGCTCCTAACCTTTGATTATTGGGCAAGAACGTCAAATCTTTGCTTCAGGGTCGTTTTTTAAGACCAGGTTTTGTTCCTAGAAAGGAGTACATATTACGAAGAAACTTCTTTTCTTTTCGGAAATCTTGAGAGCCGTATTAACAAACATCCATCACTTTGAGAGAGAATGCCACGTAAAAGTGAGGGCGTGTGTGGCGACGATGATGACACCACTATTGATAAGCAATGCAGCACTTACTTTGATGTCTATGGCCCTCAAGTAATGTGTCCGTCTTTCTGTGGTTATATTCATATGGAATCAGAATGTATCTGTTTTTCCTCTACAGGGTTCAGTCTTTCCTCTTTTCCTAAGTGAGCTTGGTTATCCAAGTGGTCATGATGCAATAGTTTTTCTTTCATGAGGCTTTGTTCAATATGTTTTGACATAGCTCAGCTTACTTAATCTGATATGCATTTTCAGGGCAAGGCCGATGTTATTTTCAAGACACCCGAAGCTAATTCAACTTTGAATCTTCAGGTAGGTTCTTATGAATACACAAAATGTAGTCTGATCAGCTAATTCCTCACCTATGTTTGTGTTATGAAACAGGACATTCAAGGACTGGTAACTTGGGTTCTTGCTGAAGGATTTATGCCGTCATGGGTTTTCATTAAGGTGATGATGATGCATTCCTCCCCATCTTTTACTATTTTTTAATCAATATATAAACATCTTAATACATGGCCATTTTAATGTTAAGCCAAATTGCAAATAATCTGCTTCAGCGTAGAACATATGGTGAATACTTTAATTACTCACGCAAAACTCTCATGATTTGCAGAACAAACCCCTTATTCAAAAAGTGGTTATGCTCTATACTCCAGGCCTGGATGCAGCTTTGTACTTGTCACAGTCTAGAGTGCTCCCCTTTTTAAAAAAAATCTGTGGCAATCCAAGGGCTGTCTTAGCTCTTAGGTCTGCAGAAAAAGTGTTCCCTAGTTATCTTATAGTGTGTTGTTCTTCTGGAAGGTCTCTAAATATCTTTTTTGTGGTTAGCTGTGTTTCAGATGGAATGCAGACCATAGATGCACTCCTAACGTGCAAGCTGAAAAGAAAGAGGGATGAAAGTAGTTCAGTTATGGAGAAATCGGCCCTGATATCTCAGCAAGGTCTTCATACTTTAATTATCAAATTATCATTAAATTTTCCATTAGCTAAGCAAAGTTAAATGCTGCATGGAGCTACTGAGAGTTCCCTTACTTTCTAGAGGGAGCTGTATGTGAGGAGAAGAAAGGCCTCAAATTTTAACAAAAGATGAGTTCAAAGTATTGTGTAGTCCAATCTGTTTAAGTGGCATTAAATAACACCCTCCCAATATGTCTAATATGGCATGAATTCCTCATTTTGTGAATACCTTCATCTAAATTTTCTCATGCTTGCTCTTGAGGAACATAGATTATATGTTTAGCTAGCTATGCTCTAGCATTCATAATTGGTTTTCAAGTTTTCAACATCACCCTTCCAATGTTTAAAGGCAGAAATGTTTGCAATATGATTACGCAAATGCAGATGAAGGCCTTATGATGGTCTATGCTTGTATATTTTCTTTCAAATATGAAAACTTAATAAAATAGAAATTATGTACCTTTTTTCCAGCTTTTATTGAGTTTTGTTTGTGTTACCGCTGACATTAACATTTTGACATGGAGTTTCTTCTGTTAACCTGTTCTTTGTTGTTTACTTACTTGATAGCATCGTTTGTTCTTTTAAAACAATTTTGTTACTTGAAGGGCCATAGAAATTTGTTCACTGCCATGATATGTGTTGTCTTCATACAGAAAAAAGCAGTGGTGTTATGGATAATAATATATCGTTTATGGAGCTTACAAAAGGCATTCCTTTCCCAGTTATGTATTATACTCTTACAGAGAAGGAATTAGAAGACAATGGATATTTATTTAAACAGCCAGGTGACTTTTACTCTACTGTCATACATATGCTCATTTATATGACTTATATTTTTGATTGTTCACGCACTTGCTTGACATTTTCCTCACCTCATGGTAAAAGGTTTTCTTTCTACTTTGCCTGCTCCTTTGGGATCTTCTCCCTGTGAAATGCTGGCGCTTGACTGTGAGATGGTAAGTTAATCAATGACAATTTGATAATTGTTGTAACATAGAAAGTGATGGTGACTTAATGTTTTTTATTATGTTTCTTCCTCTTCTTAACTTGCCTTCCGTGGCAATTTGATGCTGTGCTTATTTTTGTTTTTCTTTTTTGTTAGTGCATCACAAATGAGGGTTTTGAACTTACAAGAATTACTCTAGTGGATTTTAATGGACAGGTATCTACTGAATTTTTGTTCTGATCTCCGTTCTGCTAAATACATGCATCTTTAGGAGGAATGATCGTTAGAGTCTATGTTTATTTCTATTTTCATTACTTTTGCACCCCTAAAAAAGGAAGTTGTTTGCAATAGTCCCTGGCTGGTTCAATATCTATTTCTATTGAACAATATGCCATTTGGCAAGTCTGGGGAACTTTTTTTTTTTTTTGGGTATGGTTGGGGTTGGGGGAATCAGGAAATGAGGCACTTTTGAAAAGAAATGATATTTAATAGTTTGATTTAATATATTTTTTAAGAAACGTGTGTTCCAATGAATATATTTTTAATAAAAGAAATGTATTATCCTTGAAGATATTTTGGCCATCTTTTGGCTTCAGGGAGGGTTGCGATGATTGTGTAATTTGGCACATCTTGGCGGAGGAGAGAGTAATTTATCCTTTGTAAGATTCTATATTTTGCATTGGGCTTGTATCTTGGGTGTCTATTCCTTAAGCAGTTATAAACTGAAAACAACTTCTGTTACTTCTTGATGGTTCAGCTCATGAAAATAATAAATTTTTACTTGCACCACTATGGCTATTTCCTCACTCGTGGAACTTTGGCTTTTATCCTTTCAGGCCTTGCTTGATAAATTGGTTAAGCCATCAAATGCTATCATTGATTACAATACCAGGTGAACTGTTGAGACTATCTGTAAACCGCCTTGAAAGTGTTATGGTTTAAAATTTTGAGTATAAAATTCCTATTGAGCTTAACGTATTTTAATGTCACTTGCCTCATTTCCAACAAATTAGTTTGCATAACAAACCACTTTTGATTACAAAACCAAAACAGAAAAACTTTTGATGCTTCTTTACCCTTCTTTTGTGGATATGGAGTGTGGATGACTGGGTGATCTAACAGTGTAGCATAGGGATTCTATATATGTAACAAAATGCTTCTCTTTTTCCTCTTTTCACTGGGTTAGAGTAATACTTGACCAGATCCTCATCTCATTGCAATATCTTGTAATAAGACTTAATTTATTTTTTAGTGGCAAAGAAAAATATGTATTTTTGAACTTTTCTTGAGTTGCAAACTTTTGCGAGCTGAGGAAGGGCAGGCATCGATGACATTTTTCATTCCTTTCTAAGGGCTCTAATTCCCAGAGAAGGGGGAGTTCTGGGGTGATAATCTTCTATCTAGGCCTATTTGATCGGAGGCACGACCAAGACTATAGTAGAAAAAAAAAGTAATAGAATGAAAAGGATGGAGGGGGTGAAAAAATAGAGCTAAATATATAATTTCATCACCTTATCATCCCAATGAATATCGACTGATGGTTTACCCTTTATTTTGTTGTTTTCCTGTTCTTCCCCCTACTGTGAGATTTGATTATAAGTTTCAGCAGTGAATAATAGTTGTGTTCTGTGCAGGTATAGTGGTATAACACCTGAGATGTTAAATGGGGTCACCACCAATCTGAAAGACATTCAGGTTGTCATTTAGAAGTTTGATTCTTTCTTATTATCGCATTGATAATCTGTGCCACCAACTTTTGTTACAATGCTTATTCATGTCAATTAATTTTTTTCCCCTTGTGCTTATCTATTTTCATGTGCTTTCCATATTCAGGATGAATTTCTAAAGCTCGTTTACCAAGAGACTATTCTGGTTGGGCATTCTTTGGAAAATGATTTGTTAGCTCTGAAGATCTCTCATGATTTGGTAATTGATACAGCAGTATTATACAAATACCGACGAGGCGCATCTCATAAAACTGCTCTGCGGATTCTTGCCAAGAAATTTCTCTCTCAGGAAATACAGCAATCAGGGAACGGACATGACAGCATTGAAGATGCTAGAGCTGCAATGGAATTGGCACTATTAAAGATCAGACATGGCAAGTATATCTTCTGTATGCTTTACCGTTGCATCATGTGTGATGTAAATTATAAAATAGTTTTGAGGACATATGCTGTATCTTTGAGAGTGGATGCTATTTTATTCTGAATTCAGATACCATGAGATCAAGTTCTCTAGAATTGTGACAAGATCTGTTTGTGTAGTAGTCATGTATCAAGGGATAGCGTTAATTCAGGTTAATATGTGTGTCGTGCTCATAGATATAGCTGTCAGCTTTAACTTGGTTTGTCATTTTTTAATGTGGCCATTATCGCTTCCTTGACATGCTAGTGACTGCGTTCTTTCAATAGGACCGGATTTTGGTTCTCCCCCGTCTTTCATGCGGAAAAAGCTCTCTTCTATTTTGATTGAGTCTGGCAAAACTTCCTCTTTGGTGGATAATATATCTGTAGTAAAACGATATGCTTCTGCATCCTCCAATGCAATTCCAGTGGCTTCTGATGATGAAGCACTCGCAAGGATTACCAAGGAGGTAAATGTCATGGACTTATAGTAGGCTATATGTGCTATTTTCCTCCTGTTTGCTTACTAGCTTGTTTGACTTGTTATTGGTTACAGGTGAAAAATGATAAGGTAAATTTTGTCTGGACACAGTTTTCGGAATTACATTCATACTTGAAGAAGCAGGCTGAGGATTCGGAGATCTTGAATAAAAGACTTGCAGAGATGATGTCATTGCTTACTTGTAAGAAGAATTCTGCTGAAGGTAAAGACATCAAGCTGAGAGCAACTTCTGAATTGAAGGAAATTCTTAGTCGCATGGATTCTAGAATTGAAGCTCTGTATAAGTCATTGCCATCTAATGCTATGTTGATCATTTGCACCGGTCATGGAGACACAGCAATTGTGCACAGGTAGATGTTCCCTTTATTTTTCACATTATTCTATTTTTCTGTTCGTTTTTACACAGACTATCTGAATTTTTATTGATTTAGGGGTAGATATTTGATCCTTAAGTACTATTCCCAACTATTTCCTCATGTTTCTAATGTTCTCAATTGCATGCGTAAGTTTCCATTATCCTTAGTACGGACTTCTATCAACCTTGAGTACCCTAGGTTTCTGGCTGGCTGATTTACTTATGTAATATATGGATTGCCTATGTGGAGACCTGAGTTACCTTGGACTCCTATATGTGCAATGCATATACTCGAATTTGATTGCCCGTTTGCCCTTAAAACAACAACTGTTAAAAAAATGTCACGGCTTCCTCGTGTCATGGAACTACAGTTATACTATATTTAATGTGTTTATTTATTTGAATAAAAATTTATGGTTTGTTTTGCCTATTCATCTGCATGGAAGACTTAGGAGAATGCTTTCGGAGCAGAGCGAAACCACCATATGTCGTGAGAAGATTGTGGAAATCCTAGAAGAGTTTCAGGCTCGAGCTGAGGTTGCCTTGTGTTTTTTAGGTGTGAAGCATTGATTATAACTCGCGAGGAACTGACTTATTCTTGAGACCTCTTCGTGAGCATCCAAAATAGATAGTAAAGGATGTTAATGTAAATATTGATAATTTATTCAGATGAAAAGGTAATATTGATAATTCTGTGGCTTGCCGGACCCTACCCTTTCTTGTCTCCTCACTGGAAGGAGAAAGGGCCATCAAGTGATTATTTTTTGCACTGTGTTTCCTCTTTCCTCCCTGCGTTGTTTCTTTTTCTCTTGCATTGGACGGAAAGTAACATGTCACTAGTCTAATCTTGGTTTAGCTTGGAAATTAGAATGTTATGGCCGCCTTGTGTTTGTTTTATGTGACATTTTTCTTATTTAGGGTTGGGGGGGGGGAGCTGGTTTACGGATTTGGGTCAAACAATTGCTTATTAATTTGTTTCCCAAACTGAGTCTGAAAATTTCTTTTTTTTTTTATTGAGTATTTGTTTCAAATGTCTAAAAACTGACTGAGCAACTGAATTTTGTACTGTTTACTGAGCGAGTTAAGGCGATCTGTTTGTAATCGGATGTGTTTTATTAATGATAAGTTGGCTTTATAAATTTGCTAGTAATTGATAGCAGGCCTAATTTGCTCCTGCTTGCCTGTCCGTAGTCCATACGGAATGCTTTTTCTTATTGTCAAGCTCCAGCTTATTACTCGACCAAGAAAGGGGGGGCGAAAAGGTTCTTCGTTTTTCAGAAATGCAATTCATAACAAATTGTCAAAGGAAATTATCTACTTTGTTTGGCTCTTCAAAATTATCCTTAGGATTTATCGATGAAAAATATAAAATATATGGAAATGTTGTACTCTTCGAATCATTTTTAAGAAGCTACTCACAAAATATTTCTTTCTGTAAACGAAAAATTGATGCCATCTTAAAATCAATTACAACATCAAGAAGCAAAATTTTTTGAAGAAAAATGTCACAACCGTATTTATTAGAGGATACGGAACTAGTAAATTGGTATTTCGACATGACGCTGACATTCGGCATTGCCATTGAAGGCCATAAAACCATGTACAAACGGTTTAGGGTTGAATAATTTCAAACTAAGGTCATAAATATATAAACGGTTGAATAATTTCAAAAGTACTCGTCAACCCAAGGTTGTAGTAACTTGTACGTTGGTCTCATGCGGACTACGCTTAAACGTACACAGAAGAAACAAGTATTCCAATAGAATGATTCCGACTTGTTAGAAGAATCCTGCTTGTCACCTCCACGCCGAAGCTACAATCAAGTTCTTGTCTTGCCACCCAAAATGAAGTGCACCCATTTCCTCCTTCATCTTGTACATGTCACAATACTGCCTGATGAGTTTCCGAATTGAGTCAGTCACGTGACTGCTCACTGGGTATGAAGTGAATCCAGCCATTGCCATCCTTGCCCTCCATTTCCCTGCAACTTCGTACCTTTCAATCCGATCCTCACCATCACATGCAACAATGTTGACAATGTCCCTTGCTAAGCATTGCCTCTCAACATTCATCCTGTCCTGACTCTCTCTGGGAAGAGTTGCATCAAGCGACTGAAAAACAGCAGAGTAATAATTGTAAGCCTCTACGAATCTTGGGAAGAAAGGGGTTGTGTTAGTGTTCACATCTTGTTCCACAACAGTTACTACTTTTGGCTGTAGGCTCTTAACCATGCGAAGGAGTTGATCTCTCTCGTTCACTGTGGAAACACTCTCATCTGGCATGTGGTGCAGCTGAAATGCAAAGTTCACCACAAGTGTTTCCCCAGGGCGACGTTTGAGCATTGAAGGTGTGACAAGGGATGTCCTTGATGGCACGGCCCGAAACTCGAATGGCAGCTTCAGTGCTTCTGCTAGATTCTCAAGTCTTTGTCCTATGATCTTCAGGCCTCCAACAGATCGTTGTACAGATTCTGGATCATCAACTCCAGTCAATCTCACGTGGGGTGGCTTGCCTGGCCTTGAAGCAAGTGTTTGTAGTAGTGTTATGTATTGGCTTCCTTGGTTGATGTCAAAATCTACTATGTGCACCTTGGTTTCATCTTTCACTGCCTCTGTGATTGCCCCATTTGCAGCAATGAATCCAAATTTAAAACATGGGCACACTTCAAATAATATCTGCATTGCTGCCAGACGATCTGAAGAAGGAGGCTCCTTGCATTTCAGAGCTTTGTAAATACACTTGCCGGACTCGGCCAGGCGAGCTGCAAGTCCTTCAACCATATAGGCTGCAATTCTTTGGGGAGGATCTCCCTGAATTGAGACCATCTTTCGGAGATTATTTATCATATCTGATGCCTCCTTTAAATTTCCTTCTGAAAGTACACCTGCACATTCAAGAAGCAATTGCCTTGGGGTCCGAGGAGAGATATGTGATACTTCTTTGTTGCTACTGAGATTAGAATCTGAAGATGAAGACTCCTTTGGTGAGTCATGGAGCTGCATGTTTTTAACGGGATCAGCCCACTCAGGGTCAATTTCCATGCTTTGAGCAGTCTCAAACATGTCTTCCTCATCATCAAACAGGGCCCTCTCTAATTCTTGTAGTTTTAATCTCATTTGACCATTAAAGTCAAGTGCATCCAGGCTTTCATTTTCTGACAAATCTGATCCAAAATTGGCTTGATAATAGGCATCATGACGCCTCGTGGACATGAAAGAAGTATCAAATGGGTTATTAGTAACCATAGAAGCTCCTGAACTAGCCATGGGCTGGTAAGGAGAAGCATCATCCCGACGAAATGAATTGCTTGAAACCCCAGAACTAGATGGTTCTATCAGTTCTTCAGATGGTGAATCATGGAAGGACTTCTCATAACTCTCACTGGAGCAAGAATCTGTCATGTACATGCTTCTTTGCTTATCAGGATCAAAACTTTGGGAGGACAGCCCTGGCTGAGCATCAGTTCCCTTTAGAGAATAGAGTTCAGCATTTTTATAGGGTGTAGCAGCCAGCTCAGCAGATCCAACTAATGACATGGTTTGTCTTTGATTAGGTTGCCCGCATATAATGTCAGTCTGTACCCAAAAACATTGCATATATTAGCTAGGAAAATATTAAGAAATTATGCAACCAATTTAACCAATGGGCTTTTCACCTTAAGAAATCATCATTTAGGTTTATTACAGATCCTGTTGAACCGTCTAAGTTATCTGAATTCATATGGGAGAAATGAAAGGAGGGAAAAGAAGAAAAAAAAAAAACTAGAAGACCTTTTCTGTTAAATAAGGATTAAAAGTGATTATGACACTTGGGAATTATTGACTTCAATAATAGGTTAAAAACATAGTTAAAACCCCATGAACTAGCTGATTGATAGTCCATCATGCTTCAACTAACCGCAACTTCCATCCAAATGATGAATATGCAAGTCGTACTTAATGAAGTTCTTTAAACTCTGACACAGTTTATTGCTATTTCACCCATAGAAGACTGTCTATGATTGAACATATACAGGCACTAGCAACGAGCAAAAACATGAATTCCAAATTTTCTCGAACTTCATTTGAATTTCTAAGCCCAAGTGAAACAGTGATATCAGAAATGACCTTTAAAAGGAAAATATTGAACTTAATTAGAACAGAGTTTAAACAGATACCAAGAAGTAAGAGGAAGAAAGCGAAGTCCTTCTCTAGTCTTCTCCTACCTTTCTAACCACAACCACCGAATATTATAAGAGTATTCTCTATAGTCTTCTCATAGGTAATGAACAGCTATCAGAAACAATGATCCAATTCTAAACCTTGTGGAACAGAATTCAAATGGATCCAGATCTTCCAGATTATAGAGTAAGGATTTAAAGATGATCTCTATGGACAAAGCATACCAGATTGAATTAGGAAGCAAGAAGAAGCAGATAAACCATGTGAGTCTTCCTGTCAGGTACAGACAACGAAGAGGATGAACCTAAGAACAGGGTCCAAAGGGAAAGAAAAGAAAGCTTAGATTTATAACCAAGTAGCAGAGAAATTATAGAGGCCAAAACGGAAGATTGTCTCTTGATGACTCCTTTTTCCTATTAGAAAATGTTTGATTGGATGAAGGTAGGTTGAAAAGCAACAAACCAGATAACAAATGAAATGAACAAGGCAGCATGAAAACGCACGAACTTAGAGAAAATTGATACCCAACTAAATAAATACCTTCAAGAAACATACATAAACTATTGTAGATTATGTAAGCGAAAACCGTCAGCGCAACAAAACAATGTTAATAGCGTCGTGTACCAAAGGTCCAACTAAAATCAGGGAACTTCTATAAATCCGATAAGTGATTTAAGAAAATCGGAAAAATTACCTACGATTTTCGCAAAAAAATGAGGAAACTTCTTAGCATTCACCGCAATAGTTTCTCATGTCTCAGTCTCTTTGTTTTGATATGCTATATATCTGCATGTTTACGCCAACTAGTCTGACTAAAACCACAAATATTCATATTAGTGCACTACATAGGTTGAGAACAAATCCCCGCGGTCCCTGCTTGTAATAATAATTCAATCCTGTCCGTCGGATTGAGGCCTGCAAAACAGTCCATTTTGACAAGTTCAATGGTAAATGAGTCATTTTGCAGGGAAGGCTTGAACTAGGAAGCAAGAATAGGCGAGTGCACAGTGACAGATGGCCGAACATGAAGCGAGAAATGGTGACGTATGATCTACATCACTGTTTGCGTAGAATCTGCTTTTTGACAAAGTCAAAAGTTGTGCAAGCAAGTATTCAAGGTGCCAATCCACTAGCAGCAGCAGCAGCAATAGTGGCCCTAGTTCTTGTTCATGTTTCTTAAAAGGTTTCTCATGCTCTCTTCTGTTAACACTTTCATAATTTGGTGCAATTAACAGTCAGAGTCAATAATAACTAATATGATGATAATTTAAAAAAAATTACTTTTAAGTATCATCAATAAATTATTAGTTGAGATGATAAACGGTTTTATCTTATAAAAAAATTAAATATTAGAAGACACTTAATAGGAGCAAAAATTTGCGTTGTAAAGTTTAGAAAGGATCATGCCATTGAAAAAAAAAAGTTTAAGAGTAGTTTCTTGGGCAACAAGTAACAACAAAGGAGCATTATTTTTCAGCAACGGTGAAACTGACGTGTCGTTGAGGAACAAATTGCCTAGTCAATTTCGCATGTAAATGATGTACTTTTTTAATTAACTTATTAGTAGTTGCAGATCGAGTTTTGGGGGGGACAAATGTGTCTAATGGAAGTGTGAACAATGAATGAATATGTCATGAATGACGAGTTAGGAATAAGGGAAATGATTTTATGAAAGGCAATCTGTCATGAAGGGACCAACAAGAGAGTAAAATAGAGGCACAACTTGTATTTCTTAATATTTGTGTCATAATCATCCCCCTCATCTGATCCTAATACACCAAATTATGAGTTGGAATATAGGATTTCTGTTTTCCCTCTCGTACATATTTTTATTTGTATCTAAATACACTAAATTATGTATTTGAGTTAGCACGTCTTCTTATTCACTGAAATGAAGGCAACCACTCAAATTTTGAGTCTCTGAAATCAGAAACACAGCTCGTCAGAGCCGTTTAGTCATCAAGATTTAGGTTTTGTACCCCTTTTTTTTTTTCTTGGCCAACGATTTGGGTTTTGTACCTAACCAACTTGAATTCTTTATTCTTACCAGTTTTCACGTTATTTACGGTTGCTGCCATAAGAATGCAACATGATATTAGGTGCTGAGTTGATATGTGATGGCTTGTACTAGGACAATTTTTTCTACTTTTTCAAAACTTCAAATTTAAATCTGGGAGATTTGGTAAAAAATATCTTGAGATAAATTAATTATTATATATTATTATAAAAGATCTGTTGTACATAATAGAAGATATTTTACATACAAACAGATGATATTTTACACAAAATAGAAGATGTTTGTATATTTTTAGGGAATATTTTTAAACACACACAATTATTTACACGCGTAGTAACATATGACAATTAGATAGGCCTAAAGCTATTTTTTTGGCAATTTTCCCTTTAAATTTTAACATAGTTTTAGATTAATAAATAAAAATGCTGCTCCCCATATTACCTGTAGCTTTATAATATACCTTGACAAGGATTTTCTTCTTTTCTTCCTTATTTCCCAACTCTGAGTCTTTTAGGATTAGTGGTGGCGGAAGTGTTTTTTTTTAATCTGACATTTATTAAAGTTATATTGTAAATGTGATTTGTATTTAGATTGACGATAGTAAAAATGATTTTTTTAGAAAAGTCAGACTTTTAAGCTTCTTCTCAAAAGTTGTTTTTAAAAAAATAACTCAGTTATCAAAATATCAACCAAAATACCTCAATTTTTAAAAAAATCAGAAGTCACCATGATTTTTATAAAAAACACCCCTTGCCATTCCAAACAGGCACTCTCTCTCAACGAATAGCTTCAATGAGTTATGATTTATGAGGGCTCACAGGCAAGTTTATTTTAGGAAAAATTTTCGATAGCCCTACTGTAGTAAAATAATTCCTAATTACCCCTATAAAAATCTTAAACCTCACTGCAAACTTTTGGGGTAAATGAAATTAATTTGTGGACTGAATAAACAAAAACGACACTGCTAAAAGGGGGAAAACAAAAAGAATAAACAAAGCTTATAAGTCAAATAAATTTACAAGACTATTTCGATCAGCTATAAGATCAGGTATAAGAGAAGGTCACATTTACAAGAACACATGTAGAAATTTACAAGTCAAATATATTTAGAAGACTCATGTGGGAATTTATAAATCAAATATGCATATTTATAAGATATATGTGAAAATTTATAAAACTATTTCAACTATGTATAAAATGAGGCACTCACAATAACAAATGTTATTTATAAGACACATGTGAAAGTTTATTGGTCAAATATACTTATTTACAAGATAAATAAATAAAATTATAAGACTATTTCAATCATATACAAAACAAAAGGTATATTCACAATAATACGTGCTACTTAGAAGGCAGATATCCCTATTTACATGACATATGTGAGAGTTTACAATATCATTTTGATCATATGTAAGATAAGTGCATAAATAACTTTTAAACTAAAAAAAAAAAACTTAATTTTACTTCAGTTCCAAGATACAAAAGAAGGTTCAAAAGATTTTGAAAATGTCTATATTTAATGTTTACAATGCGCGTGCATTGAAATTTCCCGTTATTTTATGCTTTTTAAAAAACGTTTTTACAGAAATACTGATGGTCAGATGAGAATTTCTAAGCAAAATACGTAGCCTGACTCATAAAATATTATAAGAAATCTCCAAGCTGTTGTAAGAAAGGGAAAATTTCAGAGAGCCCTTGGTTGCAAATTAATTTCAATCAATTCTTTAAAATTTTCTGAAATTTGGCACGTAAAAATGAAATTAATTTTTATGAATAAAAAAATAATGATGTCCTTCTTTTATTTGTTTTTAGAAGAGCATTTATAAGATAAATAATAATATTTATAAGACAAATAAAGAGATTCAAAAGAACATATGTAATTAAAAATATTTTTTTCATTTAAAGACAAATATGGAAATTCACAAAAGAAATATGAGTGTTTATAAGATAAATAAAGATACTTACCAAACCAAAAAGAGATTCAAAAGAACCTAGGGAATTAAAAATAAATATAAAAATGCATAAGACAAATATGAGCATTTACAAGATAAATAAAGGGATTCAAAAGAATCCAAGGAATTAAAAATATTTTGGCAATTTACAAGATAAATATGAAAATTTACAAAAAGAAATATGAGCATTTATAAGATAAATAAATATACTTACCAGACAAATAAAGAGATTCAAAAGAACCCAAGAAATTAAAAATAAATATGAAAATTTACAAGATAAATAAAGGGATTCAAAAGAATATAAGGAATTAAAAATATTTTGGCTATTTATAAGATAAATATAAAAATTCATAAGATAAATATAAGTATTTATAAAGGGCGTCATTTTTTCTTCACTCACAAAAATTAATTTTATTTTAGCCATAAGATACAGTGATGTTTCAGGAAATTTTAAAGTTAACTGAAATTTTCTTATAAGAAATCACATTATTCATAAATCATAAAATACTATAACTTATCTCGAGTCTCGAGGCCTCCATCCAGAGCATGTATCTATAGGCGATGGGTTGAAAGAGTCAAAAGCCCTAACTTTCAGAGATTGATAAGGCCCATTTAATTATGGGCCAAGTCTAACTGGGTAACCAGACTATCTGGTCCAGATTCTTATGTTTGCTTTTGTTAGTAAATGCTTATACCAAAGTTATTGTCTGCAAAACAAAAAAGAAACAATTATATTTGTCGTCCAGCAATTCATCACACATGTATATATTAATATATATAAGAGTTAGTCTAACGGTATAAGGTCCTACTAGATCACTCTCGGTTTAAAGTTTGAGTCATAAAAAAAAAACTTGTGTTGGGAGGGACAACCCGAATACTATATGATAATATAAGAAAAAAAATCATATATTATATATATATATATATATGAACGAAAAGTTCCCCTCAATTTGTTGCTTTTGCATACAATTCTAGGGGGCCATCATTTGTTTTTCAGTTAGCTCTCTCATAACTGCGTATAATTCTAAAACGCAGCAGCATGCAGCTTCCTGAAAATTATGAATAGAAAGAACATGTGGAATAAGAAGAAGCAACTAACGATGTTAAAACAATATCAAGAAACGCATGATTATAAATTCATCATCTTCGGCGTCATCCATTGAGCAGAGTCTAATTATATAATGATGTTCCAAAGCAAGTGTGTTTTAATCTGTGTCCCTAATTCGATTATAAGAGAATCGGTAGGTAGGACGTCGTTCTAGTGCTATATAGTAAGTGTCCCCTACTAATCAATTCATGCTTTGCGCAAAAGTGAGACGAAGAAATTAAATTGGATTAGGCACATGCCACATATATATAGGCCCATGTGGAGCCAGTTCTGGCAAGCAACCAAGACTTAAAATAATTTTATAAGGACAGAGTGACATCCCCATGCCAGCACCCACAGAATATGGCGGCATGTTTAGAATATTACAAATGTTTACTGACTTTGATTTGAACTTCTCATCATCTTCTGAAAGTTGCAGGCCGCAAGATATGGATATTTTTCAGTAAAATAGGGCCAATTATTGGAAACATGATTTAACCATTCATTGATTTCACATTAGCTAGCTATTCGTACGTATTCTGATGTTTTTATTTTTACAATATCCTAACTCTTAATTAGTGAATATATATAAATATACACGTTGAAATTTTTATAACAATAATATTATATTGTGCAGAGCTTGAAATATATATGTATGTATATATTTATAGAGATAGAGAGAGAGACACACAACAACAACAACAACAACAACAATAACAGCAGTTGAAGAACTTGTGTTTGCTGTGTCATTTTCCAGGCGATAAAGTTCTTCGTGTCTAATTTTAGTTGGTTTGGATTTGGTTATATGCTCTCCCTTGTACTGCCATTGGCAATTATCAAGGTCCATAATCATTAAGCCAGATATCTTAATTGGTTCTTATGCATGAGTGTGATTGACTATAAGTATATAAATATTAGAGTAAACATGTGGCTTATAATTAGTTCAGAGAACTTAATAGTTGATATGGTGAAGGTTTAATAAATTAAAGACGGGGAGCTGTTTTTCATTAGGTGAAGTGTCGTTATCGAATGGCACTAGAGGTATATCAAAGCGCAGAATATGGGAATGTCGCTTTAATCTGGTTGAAACTGTGAGACAAGAAAGAAAGCCAACTAATTAATTATCACCAACGAACTTGCTCTACGCCTAGCTATTTTAAAATAAAATTAAAAAAACAGAATTTATCCTTGGCAGGTTTATTTTGAGGTTGGTTTTGTATGTCTACGAGCGCAAGAAATTGAACCCGACTACATAAATATAAACATATTTCGTACGCGTTACTTCAAACTTGTCGGATAATTAAGGCTGCTAGAAAACGAGATAGACATGCATATTAATATCTCGAAACGTACAGCCTCACAAATTCAGAAAATTAAAGCATGTGAAAGGAGATAATTAATAGGTTCATAAAAGAAGGGATGTTTAAGAGTCAAGTCTTTATTTAATTTTCATCCACATACATGCATGTGACTCGATCAACAAGTGGGGCTGGTGAAAGTGAAATTGTCAGAGACTTTCCAATAACATAAGAAAACGCCCGTTTCTTCACTCTTCGCTGTGTTGGAGAAAAGTCCGAAGAGAAGGCTGCTGAACTTTGGAATACCATATTTGCAAGAATTAAATGAAGCCAGCATCAGTTGCAACAGAATTCATTTATTGAGAGGGACAAAAATAGTAGTCTGAGGGAAGATTAGGGTTAGCAAGGAGCCCCAGAAAAAGATGATACAGATCAGAGAGAGAATTGTACGAGTACAAGATACACATATATATAGATGGATAATAAGTAAATAGAGTCAAAGTAGTTGGTTGAGGAAATTGAGGTCTTGTTGATGTCAAATTAGGGTGTGGAGGGTTTATGATGGTGATGAAAGTGGTGGGTTGCTTAGGTTACGTGGGAAAGTGAGAGAAAAGGTATATAATGGTTTTCATATAAAGACAGTTTGAAGGAAGAAATTGATGTTTGCCTGTGCAAGTAACTGAAATGTTTTGCATTCACTGTTCGAAAGCTATCTTAAACCCTTCTGCTTCGGCTTCCCTCACACACACACACACACACAGACATGCCCTTGGAGATGGACACTTATCATTTTAACGTACGGTCTAATATTCATCATGTGTGAAAACAAAAATTTTGTACTAGGTGTAATAAATCGTCAACTGAACCCATCTTCATGTTGATTAATCACCTTCTAATATATTTGTGTGATGTAATAAAGGTTTATACTATGGCTAATTGCCTTGTGTTCATACAATCGTTCATATAAGTGCGTGTAGAATTCATGTGACTGAGTTCCTAATTATGGTGTGGTTGTGTGCGAAGGGTGCCAGCCAAGATAGAGCTTTAAATGTTTTCCTGATGGACCAAATGAATGGGTTATAATTTATGAGACTGAACCGATCGCTTGACCAAAATATATATGATTGGTTTCAGTTCTCTTACGATATATAGTGGCAGAAAATTACTTGCAAAGGTGGAATTAATTCACTAGAATCAGACAGTATACTTAGTAATTAACCTTATTATATATTTTAGGCAATGAAAGTTGTTTCGTTTTTACTATATTTAACTTTGAAGTACAACGCGCTACTCATCCGTCAGAGTTGAACTTCAAGTTGCTGTTGCAGACCTAAAGTCATTTTCGAATTAGAGAGATCACCTCAACTTGATCACTTTCTTTGATCTTAATTGAAATTCAGTCAAAATCCTTGCACCGTTAATTTAGACGGGTCATCGTATTTTTTTTCATCTACTATTTCGGTGGACATCCTACTATCCTAGTGAACTTTTGGTGCCTTTAAGAAATTAGGGTTTTAAAATGGAAAAACCAATTTAAGATTGAACGCAATGTTTGAGGCTTTACAGCATTCACATGTCCAAAGGAATAATTTTTCTGGGTTAATATAGGTCGTCAAAATGAATTTGGAGATCTTCTTTGAATCGCGAGATTTTCAAAACACCGCACGAGGGTTAATTTATGATAATAAAGCATGAATCAACTGAAAGAATTAGTGTTTTGAAAAAAAAAACATCACGACTGCTGGACTTTATTAACAAGATAAGACCAGCGAATGTCATTTCTAAGAAATTCGCAAGTCGCACGCATCTCTAATTATTTTTGAGGATCTGTTTTAAGTGGGCTCCCTTTTTTAAGGTATATCAAGAAATAACTAGATAAATGCTATATATACATAACCTCGTGTAAATTAATCATTATCATTAGAATTAATTGTGGGTTTTTAAAATAATTCAAAGATAATTTTACATATACCTATATGTAGAGATATTTGTCAAATAAAATCATTACAAATATTATCTATGATTCCATGATTGGAGAACTTAAAACGTTGAGTTTCCGAAATGAACTAAATTAAATAAAACACGATGGGATGTGTTAGAACTAAGTCTCACATCGGTGGGTTGAGAATGTAAGGGGGGTTTCTTGGGCATAAAAGAAGAGCCCTTCCTCCCTTATCCATATATCCCTTCATATAGTCTCATAAGACATTTGTATCTTGTCATCTCTTATAGTATTTCACTTGTAAATTAATTTCTCATTATTAGTTTACATGGTATCAAAGCCTGGTTCTGTCTAAGTATGCTCTGTGGTTGCAGCATAGTCTAAACTTCCACATCAGAAAAGAATCATGCATGCATCGGACTGCTGATAGAATATAGAATGATCACTCTTATTTTGGCTCAATCCGAACTTCTGAACCACATTACAAAATCTATCAAACCAGGTACGCGGACTCTGTTTCAGACCGTATAACGACTTTCTAAGATAACAAGATGAAACAAATAGTACAGTCGACTACAGGCATATTTCTCCATGAAATCAAAAGGCGTGGAATGTTTTAATCAAATTAATTAATTACCTTCATCCACATATAGCCCAGGATCTCCACACACATATATCAACTTCTGAAATATTTCTAACTTTGGTTTGATATGATTGACATGTTGTAGGGTATATAGGTAAGATCCACCAATCGGTTATATAAAATTTAAATACCAACGAACTACTAGAAGGTTTTACTCTTTTCAAATGACCAATTTGTAAAATACTTTATATATTTATTTAATTAGACGGGGAAAGGAGATTATTCGATTTCGTGGGGTATGAAATCTCAATCGGTTAAGAAATGAACAAATATTTGAATAATAGTTACTTCACAAAGGGTTTCAATGTTTTATTTGACTTACCATCTGCATGGAATTGAAGTATATATGGGAAAACAAAGGCAGACGGTTTAAAAGTACTTTTCTAGTTGCTACACTTACACGGCATTTGAATTAATCCTTAAGATTAAATGGATCGTGACACTCGTTTCATCCCCATCTATCGATCACAATGACCCCTAAAATCCAATGCATAAATGTTTCTTAAGAGTTGTCTATCTTGACCCTCTCTGCTTGTTTACCCCGTTCGTTGCGTCACCATTTTCACCATCAGAAAACTTTTTTGCCGATATTTTTTTTAATCGCTGAAGCGTTAATTCTTCACAGCATAACTCAATTTGAAATTGAACAGCTTATTAACAGTTGTCTTCTCGGATCATTAATTAACCCTTTCTATTTTCGGTTACACTTAACCATGTATCAGAAAAGAGAACGTTACACCCATTGAAACGGGTGTTGATCTGAGTCAAGGTTGTTTTTCTCTACGGAAAAGCATACGTACGCGATAATCCATATTCTACATAGCTGCAATCTTATTTCTTTATATGTTATCAAGTACGTACCTTTGATTATTGCAAGGTAAAAAAAAAGGTACCTTTGGTTATTGCAAGTTTATTTAGAATTGGCATTTGATTAATTATTTAACTCTCTATTGTTAAACATAAATTATAAGCTTGTTGAACTTCGAAAAGGAAAAATTTGAAACGTGAATAATTAAGCTTGCATGGACTAAATTATTTATTTTTAATTTTGTGCAGTCGAAAAGAGCAAGGTACATTAATTTCTATGTCTAATGTATGCATTGATGTATAGAATATAACAAATATATAGGAGTTGATATCCCTGCAGGTGCATATTACTTAATACACTCGAGCGAAAATTGATCTGACCACTAAGTACCTGAATGGTATTGGGAAGCATGTGGATGGTTTTAAAACTCGCCAACTTTGGGCTTGTTTGGTATGATGGATTTGCATTGGAGGGAAAGGGAGGGGAGGAAAAATTTTTATGAGTTGAATTTTAAAAAATTGGAGAAATGAGGTTATAAAATTTTAATAAAAAGAAGATGTAAGATAAAAGAATAAGAAAAATTAATTAAAAAATCTTAACCCAATTTCTCTAATTTTTATAAATCTAACTCAACAAAATTTTCCCTCCACTCACTTTCCCTCCCCTCTCCTCATACCAAACAACCCCTTTGAGTATAATTACCAACTTTCTAATGCATTAATTTACATTTGCTTTTCCATCTGCTACAGTAGCTTGTCCGAGTTAGAAGCCGAATGAGCCAGAAAGAGCATAGTTCAGTTCAAGGTGAATTGATTGCCCTGACCTTGATACAAACTTCTAATCTTTCAGATATTGTTTTACAAGTTATAGGTGAATTTCAGCTTCTAATTAATTGTCCTTCTGCATTTCCCAGAATAAAGTCAAAATTGCGTATCACTTTCTTCTATTATATTCTTGTAACTGAAACCATAATAAATATTATAATAAACTAAATTATGATTTGAAAATATTTACGGTGGCTTTCGGTAAGTGTACGTTTTAATTTTTTAAGTATTTAAAACACACATATATCTTAATATGATAATATACATGATAAATTCTATTAAGATATTATTATATCTTATATTAATATTTGATATATTCTGAAATTGAGATATTATTTATCTTATGTTGATATTATTATTTGATTAGATTTATTTAGGTTAGAATAGATTTTAAGATTATTTTAGGTTATATTTTGCATGTATAAAGGTTATAATATTCAGAGATTAAGTATTAAGGATTCAAAAATATTTCGAAGTTTTTATTTCCTGTGGTATCAGAGCTAATGACTCCTATTCTAACATGGTATTAGAGCTAATGATGAAGAAAAAGCCAATGAAGAAGAACAAAAGAGAGAGAAGAAGAATAAGAATGAACAGATGGAAGAACCAGACGAATGAAGAACATCTATTCCTTCTTGCAAATAGTGATAGATCTACTATCTAGTTGTTGTACTTCCTTGAGCATTGAGATTAATACTCATGAACCTTACCTTATTTTTATTGGTAAGATTGGCTTCTCCTCACATTTTTTCTTGGTCGCGCTCTCTCAATCATCTCAGTTCCTGACTTTGGTCATCACCTTCCTCCATCAAGTACGTAGGGTGCGCCACTACGTACGTGCTCTTTCCTTTGCAGACTATCTGGTTTCATACCAGATCCGTTCTCTGCAGAGTGTCTGGTTCTATCCTAGAGCTTCATCTAGATCTTCAGACCCATTCTCTGGAGAGTGTATGGTTACATCCCAGATATTTTGACCATCTGATTCCTCCCGGGTCTTTTGACCATTTGGTTCTGTCCAAATCTTTTAATCATCCAGTTTAGATCTGAAGACCATCTGATTCTATCTAGATTCGACGACCATCTAATTCTTCACAGATCTTCTATTTTTGTCTAGATCATCAGCTCACCGTCATTTCTGTTTCGTCTAGATTGACGCTTGCTCCAAGTTTTCCTTCCAAATCTGCTCGCATCTTCTAGATCGGTGCTTGCTATAAGATGTTATTTTTAGTCCACCTACTGCTGTAGCTGCTTCTTCTGGATGTGGCTTCTAGTTTTTAGTTCACAAACTGAAGATGATCTTGAGTTTGAGGCGTGTTAAGATATTATTATATTTTATGTTAATATTTGATATATTCTCATGTTGAGATATTATTTATCTTTTGGTGATATTATTATTTGATTAGATATATTTAGGTTAGATTAAATTAGATTTTAGGATTAGTTTAGGTTATACTTTATCTATATAAAGACTCTTGTACTTTCATTAATTCAAAGATTCAGTATTAAGGATTTAATAATATTCAAAGGTTCTTGTTTTCTGCCTACTCCAATCCTTCATATTCTAACAAATTCTAAAAAATTGATCTTGTTCTATTTTATATTAATCAAGTCAAAACCTCATATTCAAATTTTCCCATAACTAATTAAATTAGTTTAAGTACTTAATTGACTGTGCAAGGTAATGTATTTATTTACCGAATGATATCATCCAAGAGACTTGCATAAATATCATAATTACAGTTGCTTGCATTAAGGAAATTGGTGTGTTTGAGGGATTATGTGTGGAATATTAAATAACGCAGTCTGATCAAGGAGAGACGTCCCTTTAGTAAAAACCATACGGTAACCAAACAAGAGGGTTTGATATAACGTGGTACCATGGTTTTCGATAGAATATATATTTAGTTAGAAATTTGAAAACGAACAGATAGAAAGAAAGGAAAAAAAATGGAATTTGATGTGGAAAAGAAGGACCAACAATGACATAAGAAGAAGGGTCTGTTGTTGCAAAATGGTGTACATATATATTATATATACATGTATAAGTACATGTATATATAGGGCATATAGCTAGCTAGGTAATCAATCGTGTGAAGACAACAAAAGTGACTTGCCATCCACAACCCTAAACCAACCCCCAGCCCCCCGCCCTCCACTTTCTTATATATCTTCTTTTGGACTTCTCTCTCTCTCTCTCTCTGTGCTTCATCTTCAAGTTTAATTCTTACACCAATTAGCTAATAGCTTCCCCTTGCTTCCATGGAGGATTCTTCTTCATCTGCTGTTGAGGACACCAAGACTTGCCCTCGCGGTCACTGGAGACCCTCCGAGGATGAGAAACTCCGGCAACTTGTCCAACAATATGGTGCCCAGAACTGGAATTCAATCGCCGAGAAGCTCCAAGGAAGATCAGGTATCATCATCTCCTATACATCTCTGCTTAATATTTATCTTTATATTCATATATATGCTTGAGAGTTTAATTAAGAGAATGGAAGAAAATATAAAGAACAATATTTTAGTTTAGACATTTTTCTTTTTTAAAAACTAGCTATGGTTTAATTTCTTTCATCTTGTTCTCCTTTGGTTTTGCTGGTTTCAGCCATACGTTAGAACTCTTGCTGAGTTTCCAAAGTTTAGAGCTTGGCACAAATATCAATTAATTTCACTCTAATTAACGAGAATATGTACTGTTATTCATCTAGGAGATATATATTTCTTTAATCGCTCAAATATCTGCTGGAACGTCATCAATCATAAGTAGATGATTATCCTCAGGGATTCGAACCATATGTTGAAATTTCAAGTATTTTTTTTTTTTATGTAGGGAAAAGTTGCAGATTAAGGTGGTTCAATCAGCTTGATCCTAGGATTAACAGGAGGCCATTTACAGAAGAGGAAGAAGAGAGGCTACTGGCAGCTCATCGCATCCATGGGAATAAGTGGGCACTCATAGCAAGGCTTTTCCCAGGTCGTACTGATAACGCTGTGAAGAATCATTGGCATGTTATAATGGCGCGCAAGCAAAGAGAACAATCTAAGTTATGTGGCAAGAGAAGCTTTCAAGATGTTTATAACTATAATGATTCTAATTATAGTATTAGTTCCTGCAAGAACATTACATCAAATTCTTATCTTAGCTCCAGAATGAGTGGGTTAGAGAATGCCAGATTCTTTGATTTCCGTAACCTTGATCATCATAAAGATAGAATATTATTTGCCGATTCTCCCTCCACTTCTTTGGCTTCCTGGAGTTTTGCAACCTCCTTATCAAACGGTTCTCCTGTGGCGGGTTCATTTAGAAGAGAAGGCAGAGATTTCTTCAATTCTCATTCAAATCATTGCATATCGGAAGTAGCCAAAGGTTCAGATAGGTTTCATTACAGAATTTATCCGAATTCTTCAGCAAGTTACAGGAGAGTCGTCCCATCAGTAAGTGCTTTTGGACTTTTTGGTTCCGGTGATGATGGAAAGACAAAAAGGGACTTCACCAATTTCTGTGATAGCTCGGAACTCACCAGGTTACGGGCTTCTACGGATCAGCGAGGGCAAGAAGATGACGAGCCAGTCGAACACAAAGAAGTTCCTTTTATTGATTTTCTTGGTGTGGGTGTCTCTTCATCATAACAAAGCAGATAGTATAGCACAGTAAATGTTAACTTGATGAGGAAACATGAGACCAGCTTTCTAGTTTTCTTTACGTAACTTTAGCATTTCACTTTCTCTTTTTTAATGACATGCATGTGGACAGCAAGTAAAGGTTCTCGTTTTCTAGATCTTGTGAGCAGGGTAGTCAGGAACCCAAATTTTTCATTCTCATGAAACATTAAACAAGTCTCTTCTTGTTCCGTCATCGTGATGGCTAGAATATTGTACTGTGTGTATAAATCAACGGCAGTTACTAGTTTAATGAGAAATGCGTTCACTGCATGCGCGTGCTGGCTTAGGAATAAGAAGAAAAAAGTAATGAGAATCTGCAGGTTGGGACGATCTTTTTGCCATATAGCAGCACTAAATTCACTTGTCGCATGTCTTTGATATGCATGTCAAATTACTACAAGTAATTCGATGGATAATTGTCACTTGTGGATTGTCTTTGATGCACTAACTCTTGATGCATGCCTCATCAAGAGGCAAAGCTAACATACAGCATCTGCTTGAGTTGTTTTCATAAACAAACATGAGTTTTCCGATGAGGGCACGAACCATTCCATGAACGTTTAGCTTTCACGGGAAGGAGTACCAGAGGAATTTAATTTGCTCACTTGCGTGCGTGAAGCGTGAGAGGATTGATAAGACATAGTTAAAAGAGAGCGGGTAAAGTGAGATAAAAATAAATTTAGATGAGATGATGGTTTTATTTTTAAATTTTTATCTAAGTTTTATCCTCGGCATATGATTATTAATCACAATGGCTTCAGTTTATCGGCCTGGTGTCGTAAAACTCCATTTATATTCCTGTTTTTGTCGTTTTCCCTCTTGCAGTCCTATTCGGTCTGACCCGACCCTATGGGGTAGTTCCGTCAAACCTCCTGAATTCATGCATGCCTTTCCATACGTCTTCACGGCATGGAGTATTTAAAAGGGTTTATTTTTATTAATTACCCATGACACGGTCATTCATTCATATTTTATCATATAACTTCATTTAATTTTCCACAAAAGTCACACTGTTCAGTTTTTAATGTGAATACTTATTCTAAATTTGTATGCATTAGCTTATAGTCAAAACTGTTGAATCATATTCCAACATGATTTGTTACCCGAGCCTGAATTTACCTTTTTCAGCATATTTTTTTTAGTATTTGAATTCTTGACCTAATTTTTTAAATTAATTTTAAATTTCATGCAAAGCACATGCGCACGAGTTTATTTAAATATATAAAATTAAGTTTCATTTCCTCAAAAAATATATGTGTGTGGGTGAAGAAATGGAAGGAATCTGAAACTGCTGCCACACACACACACATTCAATTCAAATTATATAACAGATGGCAAAAAATCAAGTAATATAATAAAAAAACATAATTAAATGCTTGAAGAGTGTGATTTATGTTTTTTGGGGCAGAGCTTGAAGAAGGATCTTGGTTTGGTGAGCTGTTCCTTGTGCAATAGATCGCGATCGCGTGGCTTACGTGGTGCTACTCCCCCAGTATTTTCCAACATGATATAATTGAATTGAAGATATTGTGATGTACAACGGTCACTAGAATCAAACTTCGATGTAATAACTGTCAATTTGGACTTATGTGTACACTTCCCTAAAAAAATACACATTTAAAAAACTCTATTTGGTGAGCATTTCTCTATTTATATATAACTGTATGGAATATGCATGGACGGTTTAGATAAAAATAATTAAGTAATGTTTGACCATTATAAAGATCGATCTTGGTTTTTAAAGTTTGGAAAAAAAATACTATAAACGGCACATTAAAATAATTAACTCTCAAAAAACGAATTTCCCATTTAGATATTTTAAAATAATATTATCAGAATTACAAAAGATATGATCTTCTGGCTGACAAAGTTATAAGTTGAGTGCCTTTTCCGTAAGAGCCCAAAATTTGAATTGCATTTATCTTTTTAATAAAAACTCGATAAAAGTTGTTTGAATATTTAATGATGTTTTTTTATTTTTGTCCCTAATTAATTATGCGTATTGCATTAATTAAAAGGTTGGTGATACTTATATTTATATTATTTCTCTCTCTTACTTACCCTCATAAATAAGGGCATACTTGGTGAAAAAAAGTTTATCTTAGACAAAATTATTATTTTTAACTAATTTTAACAATTTTTTTAAACTGCGTAATTCGTTTATCGAGCACTTATAAATAGGATTGGAGGGAGTAATATGTTACTGATAAGTATCATAAGCAAATACTATCTTCAATCTTCAATATAAGAGCTACTTAATTAGTTTGAATAGATTAAAAAAATTAATTGGATTAATTATTTATAACAAATATGAGTTGATTTCCTTAAAATACTCTTGATATTGTGTATAACTAACATTGAATGAAAACCCCTTCATATATATATATATATAATCAATACATATACTTTGTAGAATGATTTAAATAATAAATTTGAGAGACAAGATTGATGTTTTATATTTAAAATTAAACCCAACGACGAATTAACTTCTATTAGAAATTAGGAGAGAGTAAAATTTATCTTATTATATGAGCTCCAGAACCTAACTAACTTTCTGCCGCCCAAAAGAACAAAAAAACGGTAAGATATTTGGGGTGTGACAATATAATTAACAAACGTCAACAGCCTTTGACGCTTAATTTGATTCGCAAGGTGAAGAAGAAGAAGAAGAGATGGAAACAAGATAGAATAATTGGAGAACAGGTGGGCGGGCGCGTGTGCAAATGGGAATACACACACATACATACATATACTTCCACAGGTCCACAATATAGAACACTTTAACTATATACCATAAAAAATAAAAAATGATATTTAAATTATTTAATATATCTTAAAATATAATTTTTTTCCATTTTTATCTTTATTAAGAAATGTGTTTAATTGCATTAAAAATATTATTTTAAAGAGAGAGAATACAATAAATAGATAAAGTTAGAAAGTAAGTATTAATAGCAGACAAAACAAAAAAAAAATAATTGAACTAGGGTTGATTTATACTTAGATTATGCCTTTCCTCAAGCTAACTAACGTATACTTTGGCAGGCGCAGCCTACAGAAATTACTTTCAAAATCAAATGTGATATCTTTAATTAATTCGGTGCTCTAGCGTATTTGATCTCCATCGTGATTTTAATTAGTGCTGATGCAAATAAATTCCTTCTCGTAACATCCAGCATCCACTGTATTTTCACGGCTTTTAGCTGTAGTGGCCACCATATTTGAATTTTGGAAAAGTGAGAAGGTGGGTAAGAAGAAAGAACTTGCAGAAACCGACAATTTGGAATAGCTTTAATTATTTCGTTTTATCCTTGAGGATAACGTGTTTAAAGCTTCTCTGGTGGAGAAGAGTGATGATATTTTGTGTAGGAGGAACAGTAAAGCTGTACGTGTATACCAATGTCTTAAGATTTAGAGGGTCAGGTACGAAAGGACATGAAGTAGCGGAATTAAACAACCAGGTAATTTGCAAATTAATGACCAGTGTGACCTCGGAGAAGCAGCCATCACAGTTGAGAGTCTGCCCAACAGGGCGGGAGCTTATATAAGAAGATGCATAATTTATGCAAATCAACGTCAGGTGTGTCAGTTTCACACCGCCCCAGTGCCGATAAATGTTTCGTATTCGTAAATCCTTTTGTCTTTATCTTTTTCTTTTCTTGTGTTTTTCTTGCATCCGTCAAAATTAATGGCTATTATAGGCTTGCCAATGAAAGCCAATATGCCTTTAGCAATTTTGACGTTTTCTTCTTTGTGGTCAATATATGATGTATGAGCATAATTCTTGCCTTTTGACTCCTTAATTGATTGAAAATAACCCAAATTTCAACACCTGATTGGCGTTGCCTTGGCCATTTAATGATGGAAATAGATTAAAATGTAACATAATGTGCATTTTGACAGCTGATGATCCAGTATGTCTGCATGTGCTGTTAATTGAAGTATAATTAGAGGGTCAGTACTGTAATTCACAGAGGGAGGGGAAGACAAGGTTGCAGGACGTGACAAAATTAGAGGGATTCAGGAGAGATGGAGAGAATAATAACAATTTTGAACATGTTAACCCTAAATTTTAATTTTAATGGAAATTAGATTCCACTAAAACCCATTGGTGAGTACGAGAAAATCTTCTTACTTCCCTCAGCATCATCCCATATAAAGCTACTCTGAATCTTTTCCAACTGATCCCTAACACCCTCTGGTATGTGCGAATGTTACACTTGAAAGATTGACATTTGATTGGAAACCGATTGAACTAAAGTCAAACGTGAGAGAAGGTTTGCTTCTTCCACCCATTTAATTTTCTCTGCATTCTATCAATTAACCCTTGAAACTTTTCCTTTGAGCTCTTACCTCTCGTCATAGTGTCTCCCAAGTATCTTCCCAACTCATCCACTATCCTAAATCCTGATATATCACATATATCCTTCTATAACTTCTTTTTGGTTTGGTGAAAAAAAAGATACTAGTTTTTTGATTATTTATCTTCTACCCTAATATCTTCCTAAAACCTCCAAAACCCTGCATATCTAATCAGTACTTGCTTCGCAGAACAACAATAGATCATCTGCAAAAAGAAAATGAGAGATTGCAAGTGTGCAACACCTCCTCTTCCCAAACGTAATGGCTTCCAAATCTTCTCATTTACACAATCTACAATTAGGTGGGACAATTTTTCCATCCCTACGCAAAATGATAAGGAGATAAAGGATCTCCTTGTCTTATCCCCTTGTGGGCAAGAATTCCTCTTTCTTTACTCCATTCCACACAATAGCCATACTTGTAGTGCTAATACACATATCTATTACTCTTCTCACATGCTCATATAGGGATGTCCAAAAAACTCGGTGGTCTGGGTAGACCGACCTGACACGGTCTGACCCGACCCGATCTAGAAGGCAAAAAATCAGTCCAAGACACTTTGAACAGACCGGACTGATCAGGCCAGACCGGACATCGGGCCAAGGGTTTAGACCCTTCGGTCTAGTCCGGTCCGACCCAATTTTTTTTAAATATCTTGTATAATTTTTTTAATCTTCAAAATTCAAATAAATTTTTATACTTGTTAGATTTAATGTGTTTAATTGATTGTTATGGATTGTATTAAAGTAACTTGAATGTTGTTGCTTTTTATTCTTGTTCAATGTTGTTAGAGATTATTATGGATTTATGAATGAGTTTTAATGTTTTATGATATATTTTTCTTGATTATATATAGGTATTATTATGCATTTTTCCACTATCCCTAGCTCCCTGCATCAATCCAAACAAGGGGGAAAATAAAATTAAAATAGGTCTTGGACTGCATGGACCAACCGGTCTGGTCCAGCCCGAGTTCGGGCTAGTGCTGGACCAGACCGAACCTCGAGTTGACTTGTCTAGTCTGAGGTCCTATAAGGACCAGACCTCGGGTTGAGGCCCAATCCGGTCTGGTCTGGTCCATGGACATCCCTATGCTCATATATTCCAATCTCCTCCAGCACCCTCCTTATAAACTTCCATGACATTCTATCATATGTCTTTTCCAAGTCAATCTTTATGGCCATAAAACATTTTTTCCCTTTCATATTATTCATAGTATGCGACACTTCTTTTACAATTATAATGTTATCATGTATACTTCGCTTTGGAACGAAACTATAGTTTGGTAGGGTGACACTAATTTATCCATTAAGAGCTTCAATCTATTGACAATAATCTTTGTTATTACTTTATACAATACATTGCAAAGAGCTATGGGTCGAAATTGACTTACCTTCTCAGGGTGCTCGACCTTTTTGAATTAGCACTAGCAATGTGCTATATATTTAATTCTTTTATATGTTTTGGCCTCTTCCACAATTCCGCAATCAAATTCACAGCTGAACATCTATCCCACTATTTTCCAATTTTGTTGATAGAAAGCTACTGGAAATATATCTTCCCTTGGGGCTTTAAAGCCCCCTATTTGGAAAAAAGCTCTCCTAACTTTTTCCAAAGTTATCTCCTGTCCCATTTTCTCCATCTCCTCATTTAGGACACAACCCTACCTCTGCTTAGTACTCCACCAACCCCTCTCTTCTATTTCTTCCTCAAACAATGTATGATAAAAATTTTGAAAAAGACTCTCAATCCAATCCCCCTCCTCATTCATTAACATCCTTACCTTATTTCTCTTCTTCCTAACCAAAGTTTTAGTATGATAATATTTTATGTTCCTATCTCCCTGCTCAATCTAGTTTCCTCTCGATTTCTGAAACCATAAGACCTCTTATTGGCTTAACATTTCTTCTAGCTCTGTTTCTAACTATTTTTCAAGCTGAATTAAGAAAGGGTTACTCCTCCTATCAATACTCCTTTGAATACCCCCAATCTGTCCAGCAGTAGTCTCCTCTTCCTATACTTTATTCTCCCAAACACATCCCTATTCCAAATTTTTAAATCCCTCCTCTGCCTTTTCAATTTCATATAAGCTTCCTCACACCCTCTCTAACTCTTTTCAACTTTTGAATAAAAATTCTCATGTAACTATCACGATGCTTCATACTTGAACATTCTATTTCTAGCTCTTCTCATTTCAGGATAAAGATCTATCATCAGTGGATGATGGTCAAAACATATCCTCGGCAACACTTTAACTTCAACATCTCCAAAACTCTGCTGCCACTGAGTGTTACTTAAAACTCTATCCAACCTTTTATACACCCTATCCAAACCATGCCATTTCGATCCTTTCCAAGTAAAGAAAGGCCCATGAGCCTCTATATCTACAGACTCAGACCTCTGAATCCAACTATTAAATCTTTTACATAGGGCTTCATTAACTCTTCCACCACCCTTCTGTTCTGACGGGGTTTTAATTTCATTAAAATCCCCGACAAACACCATGGTTCATTAATCCCTTCAGCTAAGTTGCTTAATTTCCCCCATAAACTCATCCTCCTATGCTCATTTGGACATGCATATATAGCTATGAGAAGTAGTCTCTCAATCTCCCATTTCAAACTATAAAGTAAAAATTGCTTATCTCTTACAATTTCTTTCACATCAACTCTTTCTTCCTCCCATAATATCTAGATCCCACCTGTAAATCCCTCAGCCTCTACTCTTATTCCTTTTTTAAACCCTCATCCTTTAATCACCCTATTTGCCACACTCCTACTTACTCTTAGTTTTAACAACATGATCACATCCAGATTATAATTTTTTCTAAAGTTCCTTAAGGCCGCTGCAAATCCCTTATTAGTAGTCCCCTACAGTTCCAAACCAATATCTTCATATAAACGTCAAAGTTAGATAACATACCACACATAATCAAGCATCAGCAGCCAGCGATGGAGTTAGGAATTTCCCTCTCATACACATACTAGTGCAAACAATCATACTTCCTTTGCTTCCATTATACTCTCCTGGATCCAAATCCTCCCTTCCTTTCATTTTCGTATCTACATCTCCTAGATCTATGTTTTCCTTTCCAGATACAATCAATCCCTTACCTACATATTCTTCAACATTTGTCTCGGGTACCTCTGTCATCCTTGTGCAGTTTCTAACCAAACCCCCATTCTGCACTTCACTTTCTCCCTTATTGTGCTCATCTATTTTCTTAAGCGGCAACCCCTTCTCCTTCCTTATTCCTACTTGTTTTGTTATTCGCACTTAGTTGGTTCTTACCATGCCCTCTTTTTGTTTTCCCATACTCCTCCATTCCTTTCCCTGTTTCTTAAACCAAACTTTCTCTTCCCTCCTCTCCTGTATATTTTCCATCTTTATGAACACTTCCCTGCCCCCTCCTTTTTTACCTTAATCTTGATACCTATCCTCCTCTACTTTTAACACAGTAAACTTCAAACCCATCTTGTACCCCTGCTCAGCCCCAAACCCTTTCCTGTGTTTTCTTGTCCGTTATACTGTCTTCCATAGCCCCTTTCATTTCTTCCTCTATATTGATTTCATCCCCTCCTCTACTTTTTTTTCTCTCTTCCAACTAGTTCCTCCATCTCCTCCTGCTTCCTTTAGATCCCATCACATTGTTTTGCTATGTGACCGAACCAACCATATTTTTTGCATAGAAATATGATGCTCTCATATTCAATGCTCACGATATGCCCCTCAACCTTAAATTATGGCACTAGCTTCTTTGTTAAATCCAGTTTAATAAACATTCTAGTAAACTTCCCATACTTTTCTTAGCAATATACACATCCAGTATAATAGTCTTTCTAATAGAATTCCCCAAAATTAATAAGAATTTTATAAAAAAGGGCGTAGGTAAATCAGGAAACCTTACCTAAGTTATCATCATTTAAATTTTCTGGCTCTTTAGGTTGAATTTTGGCCTTCATCTCGTAACACTCAAGTAAGCATCATCAATAACCTAAAGACCACCATTCAACGCTTCTATATAATCCTTTACACTTTTAAAGCTAACTAGGAAAAAATCATTCTCCAGGTCGAAGATCTCGATCTCTCCTTTCCTTGCCCAAATCTGCTTCAATTTCCTCAGCATGAAGTTATACATTGGCTGACGTCCCATCAACTTGATAATCAATGTTTGCGTAAATGGCAGAAAGAGACGTGCCTTCTCTTTCTCTTCAATCTTGAATCTTGGGTATAGAGGATTTGATACATCCACCAAAATTCCTTCTTCCGGACACAACACATCATCAAAATTTGTTCCCGCATTAAACCCCTCTCCTTCACCAACCCTGTCATTTTTAGTCCATTCCCACTAACACTTCTTCAAGCTCACATTCTGCATCAGTAATTCCCGATACGACTTCAGAGAAACCTGGTCCTCATCTGTCTCCATCCCTCCCTCGACCTTTGCATTTAGGCTCACATTCCCAGTAAACCCGTTCCCTTCCACCCTAGCCTTCCTTTTCCTTCTATTCGGATCCTCCATGTCCTCATCCATTGCCACCGCAACCAAATTACAGTAGCCCTCCAAAGAAAACACCCACCTTACATTATTCCCTGTCGCACAACATGAAATGAATCTCTCTTTTCCATAGACACATTGGGCATCAGAGAGCAATCTCCGCCGTCATCTCAATCGACAACAAAAAATAAAGCCCTAGATAGGAAAGCATGTGCTCTCCTAAAGAAGAAGGTGGTTATGGTCTAAAGGAGATCGGTTGTATGAATGATGCGTTGCTAGGCAGGATAGACTGGAATATTTTAGCAAAACTTGATAGCCTTTATTCTTTGATTTTATGAGGGAAATATGGCAGAGGAAAGAATTTAATAAAGGAATGCGTAGTGAAGGTCATAGATTCTAAAGTCTAGAAGAATTTGGCAAAACTATGGCCATAGATTACTAATAGTATTGTTTGGGAGGTGGGTAATGGAAATAGAATAAAATCATGGACTAACATTTGGGTGGGAAATGGTAGGAAAATGATGGATGAATGTATAGTGCAGATAGAAGAAATTGATACTGACTGTAATATTAGTAGTATGGTTACCTCTGAAGGTGAATGAGACTATGGTAAACTGGAAGGTTTGGTAACAGAGGAAGAGAGGAAGCTCATGGCTACAATTCCTCCGCCAAGGGAAGAGTATGAGGAGGACAAAATTAAATGTGGAATGACTCTAGGAAAGGATTATGAAGTGGTTGTAATGCATGGAAAATTGAGGGGTGAGAAGGGACCGAAGGAAGTTTTGTAGAGCAAAATATGAAGATAGGAAGGACCTAGAAGAGTGCAGGTTTTCTTATGGTTAGCTGCACAAAGTAGACTCTTGATAGTTAAGGGGAAGAGTCGTATAATGGGAGGAAGTAATTGTTGTTATAGATGCATGGATGCTATTGAAGATTTAATACATGTATTAAGAGATTGTAAAGTGGCAAAAAACTTATGGAGACAGTTGAGAAGAAGAGCTATTATGGCAGAATTCTATCAGTATCATAGGAAAGATTGGTTTTATTGGAACTTAGTGAAAGGAGACAGTAAATGGGGGACCAAGTTTGGTGTTGTATGCTGGTATCTGTGGCAATGGCGAAATAATTGCCTCTTTGAGAAATATTTCATTTTTCTAGGAAATCCAAAAAGGGTAGTTGAGTGCTATGTGAACAAGATTGATCGAGTGATGAAAGGTAAACAGTTTATGGGGAAAGGAAGGAGGATAGAGTATATAGGTTGGCAGGCTGCAGAGGTGGGTGGGTGAAACTTAATACTGATGGGGCTTCAAAAGGTCAAGGTATGGTGGCTAGTTATAGTGGTTTGTTCAGAGACTATACTTGGCATTGGTTGAAGGGTTTTGCTAAAAAGTTGGGGTCTTGTTCTACTATAAAAGTAGAGATTTAGGGTACCATAACAGGACTTTAAATGACTAGACAATTATGTGTACAAAAACTAATCATAGAATATGATTCTAATGTGTTTGTAGACCTCTTGAATAACATACGAGGGGGTGAAGCTGTAGAATCTAGTTTGCTAAAATCTGTAATGCATGAATTGAGAGGTTGTGAGTGTGTTAGAGTATACATGTATATAGGGAGGGAAATTTTTATGCTAATAGTTTGGAAAATATTTCCTGTAAGATGACACAGGTGGTGGAATTTCTTGATACACCACCTGAACAGGTGAATAAATTCTTGTATAGAGATTTAGTGAGTGTTTCTTACCCACGAGCTATTCTGATGCAATAATATTGGGCTCTGACACTTGATAGATCAGCACTCTAGAGTTCTTAATCGTTAGGCCAAAGATGTCACGAGCCTATGTTGGGAGCCAATTTTTTCATTTTTTTTGTAACATTTTTTGTTAGTTTTAAAAAGGATATACACTTTGTAAGGAGCAAATTAGATATGCATTGTATTGTTTTTTTTAGTACAAGCATCTTTGGATTGAAAGCAATATTATCCAAACGCACTTTCTCAACAAGAACTAAAAAAGAATATATATGGTTCAAATCTTTACTTGGAGATGTACTCAGTATTCATATTTAGTGCTCGACGATGCTTCGAAGAGAATTACCTCTATAGGAGGACACTTGTACCATAAAAAAATAAAGGATAAAATATTGGGGGTAGATAATGATCATATATAGGCCTATATTCTCAAGTTCAGTGGCTCAGGAAGGATGGAGAACTTAATAATTGATAACGCAGAGGTAAAAAAAGAAAAATAAAGTTCATCTAACTATTTTAAGATAATTACATTAACTTTATAAAATTAACTATTAAGATTTTGAAAATATAACTAATGAAATTTATAAAAGGTATCAAGATAGTGATACAGCTATTAGAAGAAGTTTAATGATGCAAATGGGCACAGATCTCCCTTAATAGAGTGGCTCCTTTGATTGCTATGTTAAGATATTCAAGAACAATGGTATAGAAATAATGATCTTCAAAGGAGTTTATTTTGGCAACTAGTGGCTTTTGAATGTAATTGAGGTGTTTCTCTCGTTATTTATTCAAATGTTCCAATTTTGAAAGTATTTGAACTTTAAAGGCTCCTTCCATTTTCAATTTCTCTGTTTTTTTATCATTTTCACCTAAATGAGCATTGATTTTAATTAATATTGAAAATTCTAATTTTTGTCTACAGGATATATACAAAGAGTTATTGATGATGGAAAAATTAGGCAAAGGGCCATTGACTACCTTTCTTGTTGGTGTTGCAGCTAGGGGTAGTGGATTACCAACATCTTTACTAGGAAAAACGATGGGTGAATTAGTTTATTTTGGTGGCTATGAGAAACTTAAACAAGTATATGAAAATAAGAAAACACATATGTGGAAAAGATAGGCGGTGGCTCAAGCAGTGATGACATCTGACGAGCTCCTAGCGTATCCCTCTGAAACTATAAAAGAATGTTGATCTATATTAATTGATAATTAATATTGACATCTCCGATTTTTGTTTATAAGATATGTAAAGGTATCAAGCTCTGATACCATCGTATCGAGATCTTGAAACCTTTTAAAGATATAGAGCTCTAATACCATGGTAGTGAGATCTCATCACCTTTTGAAGGTAATGAACTCTGATACCATGGCACTGATAAAAGGTATTGAGATCTCGATACCATGGTACAGATATCTGAAACCATAAAGAAGGTGTCGAGATGGAGATACATGTGTTAGAAAAAAGGTTGATGATGCATATATACATTGACTCTAATTAATAATGACAATTCTAATTTTTAGCTCCAGTATATATGCAAAGAGCTATTGATGACAAAATAAAGCAAACGACTATTAACTACATTTCTTGCTAGTGTTGGGGCTATATTGTACAATGGATTGTTAGCTTCTTTGCTAAGAATAATGATGGGTGAGTCAATTTATGTTGATGGTTATAAGAAACTTAAACAAGTGTATGAGAATAAGGGGATACCTATGTGGAAAATATAGGCAGTAGCTTAGACAATGATGACATCCGATGAGCTCCTAATGTATCCTTCTGACACTGTCAAAAAAAGGTTGATCTATATTAGTTGACAATTAATATTGACATCTCCATTTTTTGTCTATAAGATTATGTAAAGTTATTAAGCTCTAATACCATGGTAGTGATAAAGGTACTGAGATATCGATACCATAGTGTCGATATCTAAAACCATGAATAAGGTATTGAGATGGCGATACATGTGTTAGAAGAAAGTTGATGTTGTAGATGAGTATTGACTCTAATTAATATTGACAATGCTAATTTTTGTTTGTAGGATATATGTAAAGAGTTATTGATGATAAAGTTAAGCAAAAGGCTATTAATTACCTTTCTTGCTAATGTTGGGGCTAGGGTGTATAGTAGGTTGCCAAATGCATTGCTAGGAAAAATGACGGGTGAGTTAGTTTATTTTGGTGGCTATGAGAAATTTAAACCAGTGTATGAGAAAAAGAGGATACTTATGTGGAAAAGATAGGAGGTAACTCAGGCAATAATAACATCCGACGAACTCCTAATGTATCCTCTAACACTATTAAAAGAAGGTTATTCTATATTAGTTGACAATTAATATTGACATCTCTAGTTTTTTTTTTCTAATGGTATCGAGATCTTGATACCTTTTGATGGTATAGATATATGATACCATGGTATTGAGATCTTGATACCTTTTGAAGGTATTGAATTTTGATACCATGGTACTAATATACGATAACATAAAGAAGATACATCATAACACTGATATCTCATATCATAAAGAAGGTATTGAGATGGTGATACATGTGTTAAAAGTAGGTTGATGATGCAGATAGGCATATATCTACCTCAATACAATGGCTACTTTAACTACTATAATAAGATATTCAAAAGTGAAGTTGACTACTCAAGAATTTCACATACATTTCATCTCTTTTATGTTGTAACTAATAATTATAATTTAATAAGTAATTCAGAAAATCCTAATAGAAATAAAAAAAAATGAATTAATGAAATGTTGCTAGGTCTTTATTGAGAACTTGAGTAAATGATAGAATTTGTAGGGGTTATGTGGAGTTTGAAAATGGAATCCCCTTTATTTGATGCAGCCACTTGAGCCGGATGAGAGAGGAAATTTTCACATTCGATTGCGCATTCTACCACAGATCTTTTATCAATAGTTTTAATAGTATAGGAACAACAACTATGCTAGTTCCATAAGATGAGATTCAGAAGAGTAAGGATATATCAAGATTATATTAATATTTTATACTTTCATTTTTATGGTATGTATTACTGCGCTGGCAAATTTTTATAAAAATTAGATATTAAGGGTTGGTTTCTCAAAACTTATGGAAGAAATTAACAAATGCAAGGGAAGCGTCCACATGCTTTTGAGTACTTAGTTTCCATTTTAAATGTTTTTAGACATCTTAATAGCATATAGCATTTAGTGTACTTTTGGGAGAAGTTCACAAGTATTTCTTCATCTTAATCTTTTATTTTACTATTCATTCAATTTAAATTTTTTTACATTAATAACATGCGGATATAAACGTGCATTTTTTTAAGTTTGCAATCCAGTACTCCAAGGCTAATAGCCTAATAGTTATTGTGTCTGTTTGGATTAGCGGTAGAAGCTGTTTTTCTAATATGATTTATGATATACGATGTAAGTTTGTGTAGATAAGTTTTGTCTCGATTTACATAAACATATTTTTCAAACGCTTTCTTAAACAAGCTCATTATCAATTATTTCATGTACTTGCAGTCTTGTACACACAGGTTATATAGGGAATGTTAAACCAAAATATTTTATTTTAGGAAAATTATGTTTAGGTCCCAAATTAAAAAAAAATGTCCTTTCAGATTTTAAAATTATTAAAAAGTCTTATTGACAACTCCAGATACATGTCATTGACAAGTCTAAAAACGTTATTGACAAATTTATGAGATTTTTTGATGATTTTAAAATATAAAGTAATTATTTTTTTATTTTTTATTTTATCTGTGATCTAGATGTAATTTTCTCACTATTTATTTTTGCATTCTTTGAATGGACTGACTGAAATTATATTATATTTGGGAAGAGAAAATTAAAATGAACTCATAAATTTAATAAAAGCATAGGTAGTTCATTACTTTTTTTGGGCATGAGATAGAATCCATGCGAAGTGTTAGCAAAAAAAAAAAAGAAGAAGAATCCATGCGAAGCAATCGGTGGGAAACTCGCACGCTCACCGCAGCTCGAATTCGTCTGATCTTTATAGAGATTACTTTCGATTTCTGCAACCTTCTCCCCTTCTCTCTACTTTCTAGTTTGCTTTATCTCTACGACTTTCTCCCGACGAATAAACTTCCACAAGGTGTTAATAACAAAAAAAAAAAAAAAAAATCTCTGATCCAAATCCATCTCCGTTGATCCCAAGTGCTCGAGCGACTCTTTTTTCCCGGTATGAAAGTTGACGTTTCAATGGACGCCTCCTCTTCCTCGTCGAATCAGGCTGAATTTGACTACCTCTTCAAGCTGCTGCTTATTGGGGATTCTGGGGTTGGAAAGAGCACTCTGCTTTTGAGCTTCACATCCAATACTTTTGAAGATCTTTCCCCTACTATCGGTTAGTCTGCTTTCGCATTACCTCCACTCCTCGTATTCTTCTCCCATCCTTCTTTATTGGTTTTCTTGTATGGGACTGATAACAAAAGCATCACTTGCCTATGCCTGTTTGCTGTTGACTCTCATTTATTTTCCGTAGAGCATGTGGTTGTGTGAACCTATCAATATGCTTTCTAACACACATGATTCTGTATCGGATCCAATAATTTTTATTCTCCTGGAACAAAAACCAAAACCGCTAGTTAGCATTGGTGGTTGGACCATTGAATTAAGTAGCACGAAGTTCTACCTTTTGCTATAAGCAGTATCTTTTGTATACCATGCAGGTGAAATGCATGCCATTTGATTGCATTGTAGTCGTCTCAGAGTCTAGGTAACCAGTTACTTTGATTTGATGATCATCAGACAACATTGACTTTGCGTGGTTAAAAACTATTATAGGGATATTTGGCCAAACAAACTGATGTATTCATATAACTATATGCCAAACAAGTGTGCTTTTCATAGGCATTTGGTCTTGATTGGTATAGGAATTACGCAGGTGTTGATTTCAAGGTCAAGTATGTTACAGTTGGCGGGAAAAAGTTGAAACTTGCAATTTGGGACACAGGTAATGTTCTGTGTTAATGATAGGTCCTTTGAAGTGAAAATTTATTATATTTTCCATTCTAGATTCCTAGTCAAGCCCTGTGTTTTTGCATCCTTTCATACTTAAAAAAATATATCATTTAATATGTGCGACTTTTGATATTAGTTACACGCAATGCATATTGAGTTCTAGTCGTGAGAGTGGTGTAGCTCCGTCACAATTCTCTGCTTTAAGCAATTACTGCAATATACCGGGATTTTTTTTTTAATACTTTGATGTTTTTTCATTACGATATTTTCATATGACATGCGTGTTCTAGGAAGTCAAGATTGTTAGTACTTGGTGGATAGCAAAGTTGAGACTTGTGAGTTTGGTAGCTTCTTCTAAATTTTATAGTGTATTGAAAGTATTTGAAGTATGCATCCTTAGAAAAACACCCAAGCGCTCCAGTTATTATGCCATGAAGTAAATACTTTACAATATTCTTCATTTTTTTTGTCCTTTTTGTTGCACAACTGTGGGAGCATTTTGGATTTCTCAACCATCTTTGAAATGACTTTGATGCATAGTGTTGAATTTCTTATTTGAGCAGCTGGGCAGGAAAGGTTTAGAACACTTACTAGTTCATATTACAGAGGAGCTCAAGGAATAATCATGGGTATCTTGATTTTCTCCATCTTATAGCTATATTTCTCATTACTATTTCTTGAGTGTGATGTGCACATCTGTTAGAAATTAATTGAACTTTTGCAGCTTCTTTCTTTGAATCACGTAATATTCCAGTACAGTGGTGCACCTATTTCTCTTTCGCCTTTCTGCTGATAGGAGATCCTTGCTTTGTGGTATGTTCAAATGGATGTTTCCCATGATTCCCATATTCATGGCGGCATATGATCAAATTTGATACCATAGATGAATCTGTTAAAATCAAGAATGCTGGATTAGAAGACGGGGGATATATTAGTGCAGGTGGGGGACTATGCAAATGCAACTCCCCGCCCGCTATTTGTTTTCCACCAAATGAAATGCTTAATTATAACTAGAAAGGGACTGGGAAAGTCACAAGATGGGATCGAACCAAAATTTCAACAAGCCTGGAGCCCAAATATCTGAACTGTTGAGAAGAGAATGAGCTAGCCTAGATGACTAGCATCACTGAAGACAAAATTAGCACAAGGTTCTCTGCATTCGCCCATGGTCAGTGGGCCATTTTACTTGTGTTAATAAGCTAAGTCTAATGACCTTAAGTGTTTGCCAAACACTGAAACCGTGGTTTCAAAAACCATTTTCTGCAAGTCGAGATAAAACTCCTCTCACATACTTACCTCATAAATCATAAAAGTTATTCTCTAGAAAGCTAATTCAAAAACACAGTGTTTTGAGGACTGAGAATTGATAATTTCCTTGAGAGCAGAGTTTACTTGTGCATGAATTTCGTTGCAAGTTATCTGACCCATTCTTAATGCCATTACGGTAGATAGAGTTAGCTTATAGGCGCACAAATTTCTGTTTTAGTTCATTTATTTGTAGTCGGCAAAAACATCAATTGGCATCATCTCTAGATTTCAATGAATATTGCGTTGATTCTTAGACCACAAATTTGGCTACAACAGGGTAGCATTGACCTGTTTCTAATCTAAACGAAATAAGGTTACATTTTTTTGTTAATCTATAGATGCTGCATTTTTTTTTTAACATTTTATACTGTACGCCTTTTAAACAAGTCTGCAATCTGCAATATTATACAGTATATGATGTAACACGGCGAGAAACCTTTACAAATCTATCTGAAATATGGGCTAAGGAAATTGACTTATACTCGACAAATCAAGATTGTGTCAAGATGCTTGTAGGCAATAAAGTTGATAAGGTATGCTTTTCAAGAATTTGTATTTGTATATTATTTCATCAGCAAGTCATGATGGTTCCATTGGTATTGTTGAGAGATGGCACTCCTGTGAGCTGTTAAATTGTTGGTCTAAGAACGTGCAACCTAATTGTCTATTTCAGGAAATTGAAAGGGTTGTCAGCAAAAAAGAAGGGATAGACTTCGCGAGAGAATATGGATGCCTTTTTACTGAATGCAGTGCAAAAACTCGAGTCAATGTGGAGCAGTGTTTTGAGGAGCTTGTATTAAAGGTATTGCACACATGCAACTCTAGACCCCTCTTCTCCCCTCTGAGATGAACAAATGCACTCTCTGATTCCTAATGTGATAAATGGAATGCATTAAGAGCTGGTGAAAAAAGTGGCTAAAGGAACCATCTTCTCTCTCTAAAGAGCCTTGTAGCACAATGGCAAGCCCAAACTAAAGAGTTTCCAGCAATAATGTGGTAAAATTTCACCGGGGGTAGCGTAAGACTCAAATTGTCCTGGCTCTATTTGTGTATACCTCCTGAAGAGTTTGCTATTGTTTGACCATTGCAATCCGTAATCTAATCAACATGCTCTTTATATCTTTTACCATTTTTTGGCAAAAATATTGGGTTTAGATTTTACCCTCCCATTTGCTTTTCTTTATCTACCAAATACTCAAGCCTCTATTATTGGAATGACGGATTCTGATGTGGGTTCCACCGCTGAAATGCAGATTTTGGAGGCGCCAAGCCTTTTGGCTGAGGGCTCATCCGGCGTGAAGAAGAACATCTTCAAGGAGAAGCCTTCACAATCTGATGCATCAACTGGTGGGTGTTGTTCTTGGTGATTGTAATGTTTGCTTACGGGGTTAAACTTTCCACACTTCAGTCTCATCCGTAATGTTAGTGTAATCAAATTTAAGTGGAGCCTGTATATTTTAGATTGAATGATAAAAGTTGTCAAGAATTTATCTACATTGAAAAGATTTCCGTCTTATTGGATGAGTGGATATTCAATAGGGAAGGCTAGCCGCCCTTACCTTGCGTCTATATCCAAGCTCCTTCATTTTTAAAATGAATCATCACCATGCCATTGTTTAGAAAGTCGTGCTCGACAATACATGCCAACTCAACTGGTTTTAAATAGCTAAAAGTTAATGATATTAGGCTCTTTCATTATTATGCTGCATTTGTTTCAGCGAAAAAAATTTAGATGACTAACTTGATCATGCACGCTAAGATCAGATCGGTGGTTCTTTTCTTGATGCAAGACCGAATTCTTTTTTAATCCCCAGATGGAGCTGGCCTCAATTTTAGTGTGTTCAGTATATCTAGTATGGTTACACAGCATTTTTTTTTTTGAAAAAAAAAACAGAAATTGAGATAAAAATAGAGTATACTGCCTTTTTATTTTTGGCCCAAAAAATGAATTTTCCTTCCTTCCGTATATGTTTTCTATTGGATGTTGGTTTTCCATTGTGTTCTCGTCTTGTGAATTGTAATCGTGTATCTTCTAAGATAATAATTGTGATACTGGTCCAAAAATAAAGACAATAATTATGATAAAAATTATATATTTTGACAAGAGAGAATATTGGGGTTCTATGGTGTAGTGGTTAGCACTCTGGACTTTGAATCCAGCGACCTGGGTTCGACTCCCGGTAGGACCTTTATTCTTCTTTTGGCGTAAAGAAATGGAAAGCGAAAAGCGAAACCTCAAGCTAGAGTTAACTAAAAATAATGATTGTAATTTTTTAAAAATATTTTTTAAATCCTGATTTATAGGATACGAGGTAAATATATGATATGAGTGTTGTCTTGACTTATGTGTATAAATACTTATAAATCTTTTATAAGTTAATACAAATATACTTCTAGTAAGTTCCTATTAGATCATTCTGGCATTGTTTAGTAAGAAGCATTGTGGATTAGGGATTGATATTAGACCAGTGATTGGATTAAATTATATTATTTGATATAAGAAACTGAGGATAACCAAAGATTAATTGGGAGTACTACGAAAGTGAGATTGTTACAAACTCATTTCCTTTAATATTACATCTTCAATTTTAGGATTACAGATTGTAGAGATAAAAATATATTTATTTATAATATTTAAATAATCCAACCCAATTTTAACTTGCTAGAATAGTATTACTCTTATCAATTGCAGCCATCATCACCGTTCATTCTAGCTCAGGAGCCTTTCCATCTCACTGCTCACCTCTACACCTCGCCTTCCATGGGAACTGCCAAACAATGGCTGTCCCCACAAGCAATTTGATTTTTCCTTAGACCCTGCAATGCTTTAATCTGTAAAGGAGTGAACAAGTCACTAGAATTACCGTGAGCCAACAACCTTCCATTGCATTGTCCCGAGAGGAACGTCTCTTGGCATGGTGACTCAACTGCCTGACAAGGACGAGACCAGTATGCCCGTCTTGATGTTTGCATGGGTGGTGGGGTCGCAGAGGAGCTAATATTTGGAGAAAATGAAGTTACTTCTGGTGATCTCACGCAATCTGGCTTGGGATATGGTTAATAAATATGGTATGAGCAATGAAGTGGGACTAATTGTCACTCATGGCCATAAGAGAAGCATGAGCTCTGAATCTAGGTTCCTTTCTGGAGAGGGCTTACAACAATGCAAAAACTATTCTAATCACTCACAACAGGGAGCTTCACGCCCTTGCAAATGCTCTTCAGGAACACCAGACACTTACCGAAAGTCAAATAAAAGCCGTGCTTGCTCATATGTAGCTTTTCAATCATAATTTACAGTATAAAAAATAAGTATGTGAAAGAAGTTTTATCTCAATTTACGTAAACTAATATTTTTAAGGTGTCCAAAAGTGATCCCCAACAAACACATTCCAGTACTTAAGTGTTGCTTAGGTTGGACATCAGCAAGTTGAGCTGGAAAACAAGCCAATTCCGTAGTGTCAACTTGTTTAGGCTTAAAAATTGTTAAGGCTCGACCAAAAATTTTAACCTTAAAATAGTACACAAGTTTATATTTTTAAATGGTTCATGTGATGCTAATATTCTTGATCTTTTTTTCTCATAGTTAATGATGGGTGTTACAAATATTTAGTTATTATCTTTTTTTTTAAGAATTAAATTTCATAGAATGTACTGGTTTCATAGAATGCAATAAATATATATCTTTACTAACCATATCTGTTTTGTAAAGTTCATGTCTTCATGATTCAAATATCTGTATTGTCTTTTGCAATTTACTTAGATACCCCTGTATTTGTAAGTACTTCGTAAGTCGTGACTGGTCCATGTGCATTGCCCACATAATCAATCAGGTCATTCTCATTAGTTGATTTGGTTCAATTTTTCATTATCCGCAATAAATTTCAAACATTTAGGGTATGTTTGGAAACTTATTAGAAGAGGAAAAAAGTTTATTTAGAGAGTAAAAATATATTTTGTATCTGCAGACTTGTTTGGGAACACGGTAGCATTCACTGGGCTTAAAAAAAACTGTTTTTCCTATAAGCTCATTGAAGTAGCTTATGACTTTTTTCACTGAGTTTAAAAAAAACATTTTTCTCATCGCCAATCCAAACGGACTTGGCTTGCATCCGCTGCAAGCCCGTCCGCTGCAGGTGCTTTGTTTAAAACTGCACCGTTTTGGTGCAGTTTTGAGTAGAGGATGAGGCTGAAATTTTTTTTATGTCTACAAAAAATGATATTCAATATTTTAAAATATTTTTTTGAATATATCTAGTATCTTAAAATATTTTTTAAGTAGCATACAGTAGCTTAAAATAATTTTTAGTGTTTTTAACCCCTTAAAATATTTTTTCAGTTGGACACAGTGTGTTAATAGACTGATTGCAATTTTACCCTTAATGAATTTTTTCAGCTCCAAAAATTACTCTAAAATATTTTTGAGTTATACCTAGTGTCTTAGGAGACTGACTAGAATTTTACTATTAATGTATTTTTCTTAGTAGTAACAAACACCCAAAATTTAATATACTAGTTTATTAATTTACATCCACTCTAAAATATTTTTCAGTAGCACCTAATATTTTAAAGTAATTTTTAGAGTTGAAAAAATACATTAAGGGTAAAATTACAATCAGTCTGCTAATACACTGCTAAGACACTGGATGCAATAGAAAAATATTTTAAGGGGTTAAAAACAATAAAAAATTATTTTAGGCTACTGTATACTACTTAAAAAATATTTTAAGATACTGGATATGTTCAAAAAAATATTTTAAAATACTGGATATCATTTTTTTAGACAAAAAAAAAATTTCAGCCTCATCCTCTACTCAAAACTGCACCAAAACGGTGCAGTTTTAAGCAAAGCACATGCAGCGGACGGGCTTGCAGCGGATGCAAGCCAAGTCCAATCCAAACACATATCACATTTAGAATATGACTTTTTTCAATATGATTTCTACAAAAATCATATTAAAAAAAAGTCACTTTTACACCGCTAATCCAAACAAGCACTTAATGTATGTTTAGTTTAATATTTAAAATTTTGAAATATACATTTCATTCTCGGTAATAAATTCTATGCATCAAATAGGTGTTGAGTCTACTATTTTAAGATTAAAATTATATACAGATTAAAAAATCTAATATCTCTTTTAAGTTCTTCATATCAACGATAAGCACAGGTCTCATACATGGCACGAGATGATTGTCTTATTTCGTTAATAGGAACTTATAAAAAGAGTTGGAGGGAGATTGTACCCAAACAAAAGGTGGAGGGAGAATCTTTTGAGATAATAATTTTGATTAAAAAACTTAACTAACAAGAGAGGGCGTCCGGGTTATATGGTGTAGTAGTTATCACTCTGGACTTTGCATCAAACGACCTGGACTATGGGAAGGACTTTGCATCAAACGACCTGGACTATGGGAAGGACTTTGTTCGGTCTTCGGCTTCTGGCTGCACAGTACAATCACAAGGAAATATTCGAAAAAGTGATCACCCTCAACTCCAAGTTTTACGAGTATAATTTAAGCCTTACTTTACCCCAGGGTCCCTAGACAATAAGACATGATATATTAAAACAACAATCAATAAAGAGGTTATTAATAAAGAAATGGAAAGAGAAAAGGGAACTTCACTTTTTTTTTTTTTGGTCAAAATATAACCAACTCATGGGAATCAAATAACCCACAAAAAGCACCAAGCTTGAAAACCAATTTTTCTACTCAAAATTAAGAAAAGCAACCCAAGGCCCACCCAAGAGCTCTAAATAAAAAAAAATAAAAAATCAAAGAAAAAAAAGGGAAAATTTTAAAAAAATACAGATAAAATTGATAAAGGATAAAATGATGTGATGAATTACTGAAATCTCAAATCAGACCATCAGTATGAATTTAGGATTTGAAATTGTGAGCAAAAGACGATAATGCCCTTAATGAAGTGGCATGCAAAATAAATAAGAAGGGGGCGAAGGGTTGGTCAGCATAGTGAAATTGAAAGGGAAGGACGGTATGGGTAAACAAAGAAGAGGAAGGGAACTACGGGTTGTTGGGTCAGCGAAGAGGGAAAGCGGGTTTGTTGGCTGAGCAAAGAAGATGTGTTTTGACAATGTTTCAATTTGGAAGGTGGGTGATGATGGTCGATGGCCAAGTGAAGAGAGGAAGGGAACATCGGGTTGTTAGGTCAGCGAAGAGGGAACACGAGTTTGAGCCAAGAAGAGGGGCTGCGGTAGTGTTTCAATTTGGAAGATGGGTGACGATGGTCGGTGGCCGAGTGAAGAAGAGGAAGGGAACGAAGTAGGCAAAAGTGAGAAAGTAATAAGTTGGATGACCAATAACAACACCTCTCACTTTATTAACAATACTAGTTATTACATTAACAACTTCACTATCTTATTTAACAACTTCGTATGCAAAAGTGGGAAAGTAACAAGTTCGATGGCTAATAACAACACAATCTTCTATATTAACGACTTCACATTATTGTTTAATAATTTCGTAGGTAAAAGTGAGAAAGTAATAAGTTGGATGGCCAATAACAATACCTCTCGCTTTATTAACAATTTCACTTTCTTGTTTAACAACTTCGTATGGAAATGTGCGAAATTAATAAGTTGGAGAGGCTAATAACAACACCTCTCTATTTGTTAACAACATTATCTTCTACATTAATGACGTCACTTTCTTGTTTAACAACTTAGGTAAAAGTGTGAAAGTAAAAAGTTTGAGGGCCAATAACAACATTTGTTTCAATATTAACAACACGATGTTTAATATTAACGACATGGCTTTCTGCTTTCACAACTTGCTAACAGACAATCCAAGACATGCCCAGCGAAAAATGTGAAATTAACAAGTTGTAGGGCCAATAACAACACATGTGTCTATATTAACAACATAATATTCAACATTAACGACATAACTTTCTGCTTCTACAACTTGTTATATTCATTAGATGTTGTTTAATGACATTCTACATAATTACATTCACAAATAAGCTGAAACCAAAAAATGTGTGACAGTGACTCTTTTACACATTCACATATTTAATGACAAGGAAACATTAACAGGTAGCACATAATGTGACAGCTAGTATTACTTTCCCACTTTCGCCTACGAAGTTGTTAAACAAAAAAATGAAGTCATTAATGTAGAAGATGATGTTGTTAATAAAGTGAGAGGTGTTGTTATTGGCCATCGAACTTGTTACTTTTCCACATTTACCTACGAAGTTGTTAAACAAGAAAGTGAAATCGTTAATATAATAGCTGATGTTTTTAATAAAGCGAAAGGTGTTGTTATTAGGCATCTAACTTGTTACTTTCCCACTTTTACCTATGTTGTTCCCTTCCTCTTCTTCACTCGGCCACTGACCATCGTCACCCACCTTCTAAGTCAAAACATAGCCGAAGCCCCTCTTCTTTGCTCAGCCAACAAACACATGTTCCCTCTTTGTTGACTCAACAACCCGCAGTTCCCTTCCTCTTCTTTGCTCAGCCACTGACCACCGTCACTCACCTCCAAATTGAAACACCGCCGAAGCCCCTTTTCTTCGTTCAGCCAACAAACTTGTGTTCCCTCTTCGCTAACCCAACAACCGGCAATTCCCTTCCTCTTCTTCACTCGCTTACATCATCCTTCCCTTCTAATTTCGTTGCACCAACCAACCCTTCGCCCCCTTCTTATTTCTTTTGCATGTCACTTCACTAAGGGCATTATCATCTTTTTACTCACAATTTCAAATCTCAGATTCCTACTGATGGTTTGATTTAGGATTTCAGCAATTCATCATATCATTTTGTCCTTTGTCAATTTTGTTTGTATTTTTTTAAAATTTTTCCAAAGAAAAACAAGGCATGAAATTTGAAAAGCTGTAAAATAATTTTTGTCCTTTAAATCTGCCCTCATTCTGATTTTGATCTCTAAAGTTTTAAATAAAAGGTTTAGGTTCTTCAAAAAGTAAAATGATCCAGATTTTTATTTAACTATAGAAACCAATACTTTAAACAAAATAAAATTTAAAAGACCAAAACCTCTTATTTTAAATTTAAGAGACTAAAACCAATATCATACCAAAATTATATTATCCCAACTTGCAAAATGATATATAGCAACTCGTTCGAAATTGATAAAGCGCCCGAGCAAAGATCAGTTAAAAACTTACAATAGTGTCCCCTCCGACGACAAAATCGTTTCCCTGAATTAGAAAATTGGTCTTAGCAACTGGAAAGGCGAAGGCATGCGAGTACCGTGGGCCTCAATCCTCTTTCTTCTTCTTCTTCTTTTTCTATCATTCTCACTCACTCGTTTGCTTTCTTCTCATCCTCTTCTGCTCAGCGGACTCCCTATCTTCCCTCCTTCCAAGTTCACTGACCGCTCAGTTGCCTTACAATGGTGAAGGAAATGGAGTATTACGAGATTCTTGAGGTTAGTACCTCTGCTTCCGAGGAGGAGATTCGCAAGGCTTATTACCAGAAGGTTTGTATCTGATCTTAACCCCATTGCTTTGTTTTGTTCCCCTGATACGTTCTTTTCCTTCGTGTTTTTTACCCCTAAAATTTGTCAATTCAGTTTATGAGTGAGTCCCTCTTCTCTTTGGTTATTTCTTGTCGATGAGATTTAGATTTTCTAGAATCTTTTATCTCAGAGATGATGATGCTACTGCTGCAGGCAATGCGAGTTCATCCAGATAAAAGTTCAAATGATCCTCAGGCGGCAGAGAAGTTCCAGGCATGTCTACTCTGTATAGTACTGCAGAACTTGATTTGAGTGGAAGTTAGTTTTAAAAAATTTCCCAATAGACTACTAGCATACATTCTATATTCTGATCAGTATTATGGGACTGGGAGGACCCTTCAATTGAAACGGTTACTTATTATATATGTTTCCCGTCTGGTTTTGGCAGCTTCTGGGTGAAGCTTATCAAGTTTTGAGCGATCCATCACAAAGAAATGCGTACAATCAAAATGGAAAGCACTCGGTGTCTAGGTAGGGATGATGCCTTGCGTTTGTGTATTTCATCATAATCTGGTATTCAAGTTGCTGAATTTACGGGGATAAATTAACTGAAAACTCTTTTTTTTTTTCGTTTAACGAAAGACTAACTATCATAATAATGCTCCATCACAAACGTAGTAGCCTATTAAAATTCCGAAGGACCACTGGAAACGTATAACCTCTTAAAGATTAGAGTATGAATTCTTTGGTATGAAGGGAAAAGCAGCATTAAATCAATAAAAATGAAAACATCAATCACACTCTTTTATTATCCTTAACTAGCATTGTTTTAAAAGATTTTTTCCCTCAAAAGATCCATGAGTTTTGATGCAGAGAAACCATGCTTGACCCCATGGAAGTCTTTGCCCTGCTTTTTGGAATCGAATTATTTGAGGACTACATAGGGCATCTAGCTGTGGCATCGATGGCTTCTTCTGAACTAGCTGATGAAGCTGAGGATCCTGATAAACTAAATGAAAATTTGAAGGTGAGCATGCCTTGCGATTCAGTACATGTAATTGTATATTATGACTTCAAATCTGTCGATGGATTCTTGCCAAAAGATACTCATACGCCATAGTGATAAGTTGGGATTTAGTCATACGTTGAATATTCTTTCTTTAGGTTTCTGGTACAAAGTACAAAAGTAGCACTGTTGCAGTTCCACACTCATTAACTTTGAAGAAACTTCATCTTTGGGTAATTTGTCTGCTAGAAGCTGACCACTGTTCTTTCGTTTACATTCACCAAAAAAAAAAAAACGCCGCATGCTTATATATTGAATATATATTTGTTTATCTGAACCACTTCAACCGACAATAATTTGGCATATGCTTGTATGGTTATCTAACATCTTGTGTATTGCGCACACAATTTAGTGTAGGCGAGATGAGTTTACCGTGTACATATTACTTTTGTTTGCATCTGGAAATGAGTGAACAAAAGTCATCCTCATCTCAGGTGTGATTTGCTTCAAATTTACATAGGTTGTTCAAAGAGAGAGAGAAGAAAAACTAGCAAGATTCTTGAAAGAGTTCCTCAGTCAGTATGTCCGTGGTGATAAAAAGGGATTTTTCCAGCGTGCAGAATCTGAAGCTAAACGACTCTCTATTGCAGGTTAATCGAAGTTCTGATTCCTACTGCATACCTTGACAATTTTGTCTTCAACTAAAAATACATGTAAATGCTCATCATGACTTGCCACTGCTCAATTCATGCTACTTAAAGGAAGCATGGCATGGAATCCGATTCTTGAATATCTTTTAACAGCTGCCTTGACATTTTAAACGAAGTTGATTATGACCTTAAGAAGGTAAATATTGTATGTTGTTTCTGGTCTTTCTCATCCTGTAGAGCTTGAATATTTCACAAGGGCACGGTAACAACTATATAATTGGGAAACTTGGTTGGTAGCATGTGCATGCACACTAAATGCTGCTACTAAATTGTTGCCATTTTAGCTCGATCAAATTGGGACCAAATTGTTGCCATTTTTGTTTAAATGCAGCTTTTGGAGTTGATATGTTACATACTATCGGTTATATATACTCAAGACAGGCGCGCAAGAACTAGGGAAAAAGGCTATTTATCTTGGAATGCCATTTTTAGCAGAATGGATTCGGAACAAAGGACATTTTTGGAAATCACAATTCACAGCTGCTAAAGGTATGCAGACAGGCAACCGAATCTGCATCTAGTATTATCAACTAATCCAAATTTGCGTCAAATTAGAATCCAAATGGAGGAAACTCTATTTACGTAGCCTTTTTCTTTATTAACAAAACTGGAATTCGAAACATTGACCCAATGCATGTGATACTAAGTCCCCCCCCCCCTGACTATGTCTTTTTTGTTCCACATCCTCCTTCATATAATTTTACTTGGTACACAAAATTTAGGTGCTTTTCAGTTGCTGCAGCTTCAAGAGGAAGTCCGCAAGCAATTTAAAATGGATGGCAGTGGCGCTGAAATGAATGTTGAATCCCATTTTCTCCTTAATAAGGATACGCTGATGAATTCCTTGTGGAAATTAAATGCTGTCAACATAGAAGTAACACTAGTACATGTGTGTCAAACGGTGAGTTCAGTTCAAAATACATAAAAGTTGGAATCCATTTTAAGATCAGCGTGGAATCAATTTTTTAGAAGTTTAATTTAAGTGATTGTGGGAGGAGTAATGTAAAAATGCTTCTTCATTTTTTAATCTGTGCCAAACATGCACGTCTTGGAAATGTCTGAATGCCCTATTTATTTTAATTTTTTATATTATTTTTTTGGGTTAAGGTGCAATTTTGTCCCGAAAGTTTTAAAAAATGAGTAACTTTGTCCTGACTGTTATATCAGTTAATTTTGTCTGTTAGTTAACTAAATGTGCAAAGCTGATAATACACATCTTATTTACGGCATTTTTGTTAAGGTCCAAATTTACTCTGAAAGTTTTAAATGTACTTTGAAAAGAAATAAAGTAGATTATATGAAGATTTTAAAGGCAAATTTACATCTTAATAAAAATGACATGAATGACATGTGGACTGCTAGCTCAAATATATTTTGTTAATTAATGGTTAAAATTAAACGTCTATGGCAAAATTGCTCATTTTTTGAAACTTTTAAGATAAAATTGCCTCTCAAACAAATTTTCAAGACAAAATTACCACTTAATAATGAGAGCAACGTATTTTTGTTATATACTATCCCACTTTCACTTGAGATTCTGTTAATTTTATCACCAGCTATGACACTTAATAATGGCAGTGAAATTCTCAACAGGATTTTCATAACTTGTTTTGTGCAGGTCCTTAGGGAAAACAACGTCAAGAAAGAAGAACTTAAAGCTCGGGCTAGCGCGCTCAAAATTATCGGGAAGATATTTCAGGTGCACAATGTGAAATGCTCTTGCCTTTTCCTTATCAGCCCTAGTTACTTTCCACAACAGTGAAATTAATTTATAATTTTGACTATCTGTCATCCGCTGATTTTTGTCATTTTTTCCCGGTCCATGCTAGATATGTTCGAGATTACTTACATCTATTTGCAGAATGAAGTCTTTTTGTGTATTTTTATATTCTAAAAGAATATTAAAATTACGATTTCAGGAAAAGAATTCAAAAGGAGGTGGTGCAGCATCAAAGAAGAAAATCGTTGCTGATTCTGATGGTGAAGGAAATAGTTCTGATTATTCTGATGATGAATCTCCAAGAGCACTTTCCTACCGAAGCCCCTTTTTCACTCAGGCATTTTATAGATTACTTTCCCTTTTTGGATGCCCTTTGGTCTTTTTATTATCCTGAATTTATGCCTCCTTGCATAGAAACGTTGATTAAGCAAATATGAAAATTCATTTTCCCCATGATATGCAGGGTATAGGAAGGCTCTTCAAATGCCTCTGCGATCCAGCATTTGATGTGGATGACGAAGAGATAGTCTTCAGAAGCAAATGTTGACGATCAGGATCATGAAACATATATAAGCCCTTGTTCAGCATTTTCCTTTTGGGATGATAGTTATTTGTCTATTACGCTTGTCGAATGCCGAGTTCTGGAGGCAACAGCCATATATATGTAATTTGTTATTGGTGTAATCATTTTAAAACGCATCACTTCCATCTCATTACTTTACGTCTGCCACAGCTTTCTCTTCTTAGTCTCTGATCTCAAATTAATCTTTTTTATATATGTGTGTGTATATAGAAAAGGCAGGCAGTCACATATACACGATTTCTATTAGGTGGGATATGATAAATAGATATAAGCAGTCTTATCCGTATATGTTTCCAATTTTTACACACTATAATAATAATAATAATTACGAGAAACAGTAAATATGGGAGATGAATTTAAAATATATTAACATATTAATAGCTTACGGCACATGCCAGGCAATTTACATGGATAAAGGGGTTATCCTCTAATGCCTTGGGAACAGGTCAAATTTCAACGATATAAATATGGAGAATCTCATATTTGAGTCTTGAGAAATGCCGAGAAACTAGAAAGTGAAGACAGAAAATGGTGGTCCTTATTTATGGATCGTGGTACGTTCAAGTCCCAAGATTCGCCATGTCCAACTTGCATCTCTAGTGGTCGTAACTTTTATCTCAAGAACATCAGAACGACATGTGTTCCGTAAATACCACTATTTTTTTTAGCTCAGACAGTATTAAATGTGTAATCTTATTCTCATTCCTCTTTACCATTTCAACTTTCAAGTCTCTCATGTCTGTCTCTTTCACAGCCGGAAAGAAGCGAATCCATGATACCATAAGATCACTTCAAGAACCGGATCGGTAATTCCAAGCATCTTTTGAAATTAAAAAAAAAAGGGGGGGGGGTTTACTTTACCAATAGGTACGAAGCCAGAAATTTAACGGAGGCAATCCCTAAAGTTAAAGTATAACGGCGAATTGGCGAAAGGATTCAAATTTGCTGCCAAAGTCTCTCATGTTTCATAAAGTTCCACACAATATATACAAAGAGGGGAATGTTCACTTCTCTGAGCCGCAGAAGGGCACTTCCTTGAATGTCCAATCATAACCCATAGAGCTCTGCTCAATGAGCTTGATATGGAAGAGAGGCCATTGCTCGATGCGAATGCACAGCACAAGCACAATGCACAGAGGTCAGGTTCAAACAGCCACTCATGATGAGTGAATGCCTGCCAGAGCAGGTGTGAAGCGCCGGGAAGGAATCACACACAGCCTGAACAGCAGAGGGTGTGAGTGCTGTGCATTGGCTAATGTTAAGAGTTCTTAGCCCATCCTCTTCATTAACTCCTTTCACAGATCCCCACATCCTGTGATTCACTTTGCTATGGGCCAATGAATACATTGCTCTGTCTGTGATGTTTTGACAGTAGTACAGCCCAAGGGACCTCAGATGGGGACACCCGTTTGCCAAAGCAATCACACTCTCATCTGCAATAACAACATTTGAATGTCAATATTGTACTATAAAGTGGCCGTTGATGCTTTCAACCCTTCCTCGTTTGCTAAAACCGCATACATAAAGCAATTGCCTACTGCGGTAACTTTGATAATACAGAAATGCAGGGTTCGGAGATTACAGATTTTCTAACTTATTTGCCATACTCCTATAATTCAAACAGTCAAAACCGCTCACTACAATCTAGATCTTCTCATTTCTGACAACATAATTCCAATTTCTCTTTTATCTACATGTAGTTTTCCTTGCTCATTTCATTTAACTTTTTTGAACAGGAAGTTTGGTTTCTTTCAGTGTCCATGATGTACAGAACCCTCCACTGCATGCTCAAGTATATATTCCATGGCCACTCATGTCACCGCCACTGTCTACCAACAAGGAAACACAAAGCTTAAAAGAGTACATTGCTAAGAGAAGGGGGAAGGGAACATCCATGAATCCTTATTGGATTGGCTTTTATACACATCTTAAGAGCACACCCACTTTGACTTTAGAAAATAAGATATCCTCAATAAGAAACAATAAAGGATAAAATGTTGAGAAATGAATCGCAAATCAAGCCAACAGAGACTCTTGATATGTTAACACCATAATGAATTACGTTGGGCAATTTATCTATGCGATGAATTTATAGAATTTGTTTACCTGTTATACGGATACAACCACACAAGTCAAGTGTTCTAAGATCAGGGCAACCAACTGCTAAACTTGTCACTCCATCATCACCAACATTTTCACACCATCCAAGGTTCAAAAATTGTAATTGGTTGCAATAACGTCCTAAAGCCTGCATTTCATACGCAACATCTAATGGTATCTAGTAACCATTAAGTTTTAAATGGTAAAATGGTAATAACAAGAAGCGGGTGTCTTAATTATACCTGTAATGCGTTGTCTGATGCTGCTCTAACACATCCACAAAGATTTAAACATTTCAATTTTCTGCAGAAACTGGCTAGGTATGCCAGAGCACTATCGCTAAATGCCGAGCACCCACTGATGTTCAGATTTGTAAGATCAGGGCATCCATGGGCTAAGGCATACAGAGACCGATCAGTAAGCCTGAAACTTTTGCTGAGGTCCAGCATCTGCAGGTCGTGACAGAAATTTGAGATAGTCTCAACAGCATTATCTTCTAGTTGAGGTTTATCTTGACGAAGGACTAAAATTTGTAGTTTTGTAAATTTAGGCATAAGCGATAGGACCAAGTTATTCATGTTCTTCCTGCACCTGAAGAGAGAGGAGTTAAGTAATCCTGTTATTATGATGGAAGTCATCTTACGAACTAACATAAATCAAGGGAAAAGGCATATGTCAGATTTTCCAAAGTATATCAATACATGAACATAACTTACAACACTTCATGTAACTAGATAATAAAACTTCTGAAAAACCAATAATTGTGAAGATTACTAGGGAGGACGAGAACACTGAAGGGAAAAAGTTAGAAACTAGTAACCAAGATCAGCAAGAAACAACATTAGTTCAATACAATCTAAATTCATATTACGAAGTTAACAGGTCCAATTTCGATACATATCGCAGAGAGATGAGATCAACCAGATTTAAACTCTACGATTCACAATTTTTTAAATAATAAATTCATTTTTCTACCGTGTCTTGAGTTACAATATTATCTTTATTTTAAAATCTGCATCTTTCAAAATAAAAAAAACCATTAAAAATATAAAAACAAAGTAAAACACAATCCGATTTTGATCGTCTATATTTGGTGATCATCATTTGAAACCGAATCCCATGACATACACCAAGGTGCAGAGTCTGACAGCCTATTGATTGCTAGGAAACTTCGATTCTGTCAGCCCTGTTAATAGCTTAACAGTTCAGTATGAAAATCCTTCAGAAAGAAGGTGAGATCATGGTACACTAATTTAAGCAAAGATTGGGAGGGAAAAAATGAACATATACCAAGAGAGTGACAAACGGGAAAGGGCGAAGCAAACCGCATCTCTCCATCCACGGCAGACTCCAGAAGCTGCGATCACCGTCTGATTATCAGTTAGGGACAGAATCTGCATCAAAAGCTCCACCGGAATATCCTTCCATTCGGTGATCACCCCAGCTTCCATTTTCACTCCTCTAGTACTGTTTCCACCGTTACCACCGCCTGTAACCATCATAAGTTGCTCAAAGCATAAGTTCAAGTCCTCCGTCTTCAGGTTCTCCTTGCCAATCATTTCACTTTTTAAGCTCAAACGCCCTTCACCAAGCAGATAAGTTTTTCAGCCTTTCGTTTCCATAACCAAATGATATATCATAGAAATTACAAATTATGTATATATATAATTATACATATAAAAAAGGAATAACAAAATTTTCAGACTTTGGGTTACAGAAAAGAAACAGCTGTAGCAAAACGATAATAACCACAAACCGAGAAAATCCACGGCCCAAGGGTAATACGCAATTTGGTACAGAAAGCAACAGAAAGATCATTTTTCTTTAACAAGGATCCTATCTGATTAGGATAATTCCCCACATTACGTAAATAGCCTTCTCAAAATTTTGAATTACCAAATTACGTATTTGCGAAGTACAAATTTTGATACAAGCCATTCATCTGTAGATTGCAAACGACCCAAGAAGAAACAGAGGGAATACCAAACTCCTCCCAGAAAGAGAAACCCTCCAAGAATTTTAAACTGTAGAATAAGTCGAGTGATCAATCAATCAAGGAACTCTTATTACAAGGGAATATGATGAGTGATCATAGCATGCTTGAACAAAATAAAACCAAAACCACCGGAAGATAGGGACCAAGAAATCAGGAATTGAAAACGAACGATATATCTCTTAGCAGTTGACAATCAACATAAGGAGAACACTTCCGGAGCAGTTAGTCAGAGAGAAAATAAGATATTAAAGCTGAGATCATTACCACTACAGCTGGAGAAGAGAAACAACGACGATATCTTGCCGTGCAATGCTATTACCAAGAACAGCTCGATTGCGTGCAAGACTGATGCGAAACAGTCAGAGAGAAAACAAGATATTAAACCTGGGAGCAGAGGGCGAGAGGAGAAAGGCCTATTAAATAGCTAAATAGGAAAGGCAGGGCCTAAATATATAAAATAATGCAAAATAGATATTGAAAAGATGGAAGAAGGATGAATGAGAACGCTTGGGATGGGTGGACGACGCTGGCGAGGCCACGTGTTGAAGGATGCAGCGGTTATGGGGGTCGTACGATAATGCATACACAGTTATGAAAATTTAAAATAAAGAAGGAAAAATTGCTCTTTAATGACTAAATAATAACCATATTTATCATTAAGAACCTTAAATTTCCATAATGACTAATTAGACCACGCTCTTATTAGCAATTAATTTGAATTTAAATTATAAAATGACCAAAATCCCTCTCAAAGCCTGTGTAGAGGCAAAAAAAAAAAAAAACAAAAAAAAAGAACTATTTGAAGGCTCATGAGAAAAAAATTATTTATACAAATTGTCTCTAACATTTATGAAAGGCTTTTGCATGAAGTTAAAATTCTTGGATACTAAACTCATAAAAGGTCTTTTTTCCAATTTGTAAACACAAATGTTTTAAAGATGGGATTGGATCCATCGGTTTGGATTTAAAACCGGTTAATCAATGATCCAATTGTTTTGGTAGGTTAGACGAATTTGACTCATTCAATCTTTTTAAAATTTTATAAATTAATTTATTTATTTTTAAATTCTATTCAAAATTTCATATAAATAATTTTAAAATCTTCACTTTCTTAATGATTTAGTTCTAGATTAATCCGATCTGACCCATTGACATTTAATCCAGTACCCCAACTAATTTAGTGAAGAGTTTAATTTTCAAAACCTTGGTAAAGACAACTATGTATACATATAATTTGGTTCTCAGGAGTAATTTTTTAAAACTAAAATGAAATTTATCAAGAAAAATGAGTAATGTGAGAAAAAGATGCCTGTGTATTGTTTGAGAAGGAACGTTGGAATGTGGGTTTTGGGTTCTCTCGAAGGCCTTTGTTTCTTTTTTCTTTTTAAAATGGCCCTTATATTTTCAGATTAAAAAAATAGATGATTTAGATTTTATATATTATAAAATTATTATTCTAATCATTAATAAATTTAAAATGTTAAAATATAATTTACATAATTCATAATTACAATATAAATAAAATTTTAAGAAAATAAATCATAAAATATAATAATAATAATTTTAAAAAATATTAAATATGAATCTTTTTTTTTATTTAAGAGTTGAGGTGAGATTTTGAAAAAAAAAATAAAGAAAAAAATTATAAAAGTACCTCTTCGAGAGGGAAACTATAGAAGAACACTAAGTGGAGAGAGAGAGAGAGTAAATTGGAGTGAACGAAAAGGAAGGGAAGGGAATAAAGGGGATGACGAGAGAATTGTGTAGAAGTGTCTATTGTTTATATCCGAAACCGCGCCTAAAAGCAATTTCACAATTGTGCATGCATTATCAATATTCTTTATTGATAAGGAATCATATGATCAGAGAGGATAGAATATTACTATTTTCTATATTAAATATTAAATATAAGATAGAGTTGATTTTTTAGAGAGATTAAAAAAGTTAAGTACGTTATTTAATTATATTATATATTATGTATTATTAGATTATATATTAGTTTATTAGTCAAATTAATTAGTTTGGAGAAAAAAATATAAATATAAATATTTTAAGTAATTTAATTAACTTCCTTAATCCCTCTAAAAAAATTAATGTTGTCTCATATTTATGACCGGAGGGAATATATATATACATTTATTTTTTAAATATATTTAAGACGGTTAATATTATTATTTAAGCAATAATTTAAATCCGTGATTAGTCAAATTTTCGTATGTATATATCATAGAAGTCACCAATAATGGGAAAATAGTCACTTCATAGTTCACACCATATTAGAGGTGTTCTTGGGATGAGACGGGATCGGGAAATGTCATTCCCAATCCCGAGAAAGGTTTAGAAATGATTTTCATTTTTTATCCTGATTTTTTTAAAAAAAATTCTATATTGAATTTTTTGTTGTATTTTATTTAACCTATGACAAATATATAATCTTTCTAAATCATATTGTACAAAATTAATCCAATACAAATATATAATTAGTCCAATATATGCTTAAAATTGTCGATTTAGCTACAAAAGGCATACGGATAAGAATAAAAAATTAAAATTATTTAATAAATAATAAATAAAATTAACTAAAAGAATAGATATTATATTGAGGGTGTTAGGGATTTTTACATTCTTTTTACATTTGATCTTGCCTTCTAAAATATTTTTTAAAAAATGTATATATTTTCGGGATCGGGAAGTCTCATTCCTGATCCCAAAATTTTTTCCCGATCCCAAATTTTTCCTGAAATTCCCGTCCCGATTTTCTCAGGATCGAAACAGGAAGACCTGGATGGGAAAATATTACACACTCCTATACCATATCACAATCAAACATGTGACATGACGACATGAGCAATGGTTTTTTTTTTTGTGGTGAAAACATGAGCAATGGTTTGTTGCGATGGGATCATTATTTGTGTGATAAATATTTGTCTTTACTCCTATATTAAAAAATAAACTTTTCCATTTATACATAATTATATAAATTGTATGCTAAAACAAGTGCATGTTGGTTTTATTTTTTTTATAAGTATGCAAGTTGAGGGTGGATGTATCCGGATCCCTATGAATGTGTGGTGTTTTATATGAATAAGACCATAAGATCTCAAACATAGACATCAACAAAGTCATTAGAACCTAGATCTATCCTATCTGATATTTATGATGAACTGAGAAATAACAAACTGAACTATACCAGAGATATGTTGACCCTGAAATGATATTATAGTCCACGTAAGTCTGAGCTCTCTCATATCATTCTAGCTCAAGGACACTTTAGGACTCTGAATCCTTCCAGTTTCATACATAGGCTGCCCTTATTAGTTGATTGTTTCTTAGTACGCACATCAATGGATCATGGTCGTATTCTTTCTGATGCATAGGTTCCTCTTAAAGAGGCAAGTACAGAGCATACTCGAATCTTCATAGAGACGGAGGCATCATGCTAAGAACTCAGGGTTTTAGAAGAGAATACATAAATTTGGAAGGAAGTCATTTGGAAAACACTCTTATATTCATAGAATAGAATATAACTTATGATGATCCTAAAGTGAGGAGGAGCATAATTTATATAGCCACATCATACTAGAAAACTACAAAACCTACTTATTACGGATACAGACATGTGGGCCTTATAAGGACAGCCCGTGACTCAAAGTAATAAACAATATAGACCTGTGACTGATCAAGTTGGACACAGACTCAGACTATTGTGATAACGCATGCATGTAGTACAATTATTCTGAAAAAGTTAAAGCACACTGACGAAAATAAAATAAACATGCTGCCGACACTTTGTCTTAGTGACTCACTACTTCATTATTGGTTCGTAGTTATCATCAGGGGACAAGTTGTCATTATTTGTGTCATAAAGCAGGCTGTGAGCCTAATGGAGTGAGTTTGAATAAGTTGTAGAAAATTCTGGAAACTCTAGGGGATTTAGACATTGGGCCTCAAAGGCTGGATCTTATGTGCAGTAGGGAGGATAACTTTAGGAGAAAGTGGGTTAAAGACGTTGGGAAGTATGGGCTGAAGTTCTAGGTGTAAATAGGCTTAACTAAGTAAAGTCTTCATAAGGATCTTGCGAGTCTTGGAAAATTGGATCTGTGGGGTCTGGTTGAGAGGGCTCAAAGGAGTAAGCATAATAAGAGACATAATAAAGTTGTGGAGCGTACAAGTCTTCATAACTAAATCCTGTAGAAGGAATTGGTATGAGGAGTTTGCATTCTTTCTGCTCCTGTTGGTTAACTTCTGCCAAACAATCACCTATTTCTTGAAGCTCTTTAGCATCTTGTTTGACCCAGTCGAACAAAGAATACCAAGGGTTGGCATGACTATTGAAGTAGATGTCTCCATTAAACTTAAGAGCATAAGACCTATTAACAAAAAAAACACAAGAAATTCTTTTTTGGTTCTTTTTTCCAAACAATCACCTATTTCTTGAAGCTCTTTAGCATCTTGTTTGACCCAGTCGAACAAAGAATACCAAGGGTTGGCATGACTATTGAAGTAGATGGCTCAATTAAACTTAAGAGCATAAGACCTATTAACAAAAAAAACACAAGAAAATCTTTTTTGGTTCTTGTTTCCAACTTTCCAAATATTATACTAATCTATTTTATTATACAAGGTTCCTCTCTAATAAGGTAGAAGAGCAAAAAGCTAAAGAAGCTAGTGGAGGTGAGAGTTTTCATGCTTTTTGTCACAGAGGTAGTAATAAATAGATAGAGGTGCAAGAGCTATAGCACTAGTGTGAAGGATGGTCAATGATCAAATGTACCAAAGTAGTTCTTTAGGAATAGGTCCTTAGATGAAGGGTAGGGTGGTGTAGGGAGTATCAAAGCTGAAATGCTAGGCTACTAGCACAAGGTCAGTCTTTACGAAAAGAAGATGGAGCCAATGAAACAAGTTGTTTTTGGCATAATGGATTAAGTCTTCTTTGCTGTTAAGATGGGTGTTTCGCGGGCATAATGGATTAAGTCTTCTGAGCAAAAAAAACTTCCTTTAGGAAGTGAGATCACCGCTAATTTTCCCAAATTCTATCATATGGACCACTTTTTCACTGTTTTTTGGTCTCGGTGGGACGTAGCCGGTATTTCAGAAATTGTTCTAGGATTTCTACTAGAATTTGTGACTTGCTCTGATTGGGCTGATTTTTTGTGAGCTGAAAGAAAATGTGCCTCTGAGCATAACTCATAGCTTTGCTATGAGAACCTACTTAACTTTTCCAAATTCTATCGTTTAGACCACTTTTTCAATTTTTAAGTTTTTTATTGCATTTTTGGGTTCCCGGATAGTGTAGAAGTTGTTTTGTGCAAGTCCCATAATTTTTAAAAATCATTTGGTAGTGTTTTTGAATTTGTTTGGGTCAATTTCTAGTGAGGGCTTGCCATTTTGCGTTTTTGAGTGTTTTGGTGGTTGTCCTGATTTTTCCCTATGCTGTATGACTAGAAGCAGCACTAGTGCATCTGATCTATTGGACATAAATCCTGAAATAGAACGCACAATTCTTGCTGCTAGAAGGGCTGTTAGGTTAAGTCAGAGGGTTATTACTGAACTTATTTCTGATTCTGACATTGATTCTGTTGGCACTTCTGTCTCTTCTGATTCTATTGGCAGCACTTCTAGTCCCTCAGACACTATGGCAAATCAGGGAAATAATAGGACTTTAAATCAGTTGACTACACCTGGTGATAATTATCAGCCATTGTGTATCCAATACCCTGCCCTTGGCGCTAACCTTGAACTTAAATCTGGACTTATACATTTGTTGCCCAAGTTTCGTGGTCTTGCAGGTGATGAACCGCACAAGCATCTTAAGGAATTCCATGTGGTATGCAGCACAATGAAACTACAGCATATTGATGAAGACCACATTAAGCTGAGAGCCTTTCCTTTCTCCCTTAAGGATGGAGCGAAGGACTGGTTATATAATCTTCAACCATCATCTATTGGAAGTTGGGCTGATATGTAGAGATTGTTCCTAGAGAGATTTTTCCCTTCTTCAAGAGCCACTACAATCAGAAAAGAAATCAGTGGAATCAAGCAAATAAATAGCAAAAATATGTATGAATAATGGGAGAGATTCAAGAGGTTGTGTGCTAGCTGCCCCCATTACCAGATAACTGAGCAGCTCTTAATCACTTATTTCTATGAGGGCCTTCTACCTAATGACCGGAATCTGGTGGATGCTTCTAGTGGTGGAGCCTTAGTTAACAAGACACCCCAAGAGGCCAGAGATTTGATAAACTCTCAGCAATTTGGCACTAGAGCAAATAGCAGTGCTGTGTTCCAGATCAGCGGATCCAATGATTCTCACCAGCGATTGGAGAATAGAATTGATGATCTGACCTCCTTGGTGAGGCAACTGGAAGTGACTCAAACAGTGCAGTCTTCCATTCCACATTTAGGCTATTCATGTGGTTTTTATTCTGACCCCTCTCATCCTACTGATTCTTGCCCCACCTTGCAAGACAACACATGTCAAGATCAGTCAGTGGCTGCTGTGGGCGTTTTTCCAGGGAAGCCACAACACCAGCAGCAAAATAATGCCTTCTCCAATACATATAACCCTGGCTGGAGAAATCATCCAAATTTTAGGTGGAGCCAGAATCTGAGTCAGACTCAGAACCACAATAGTCATGTGCAGCAGAATTCTAGAAATTACCAACAGAGACAGTTTCCACAGAACAGACAGAATTTCCAACAATTCGCTCCCCACAGCCAGCACAACAACAGCTGAACAGCAGCAGTGGTTCCTCACTAGAAGAAATGATGAAGCAGCTTACAGCAAATAGTTTGCAATTCGAGCAACAAACTGAGGCCTCCATCCAGAGTCTGCAGACTCAGATTGGGCAGTTGGCAACATCATTGAACCAACTCCAGTCTCAGGGATCCAATACTCTCCCTTCACAGATAATTCCCAATCCGAAGGGAAATATTAGTGCTATCTCCCTACGGTCTGGTAAGCAATTACAAGGGCATAAACCAGCTGCAGATGTGACTGAATCCACATCAGAAAAAGAGTCAGAAAAAGTGAAGATTGACTCTAGAAATAAAGAGGCAGTGAAGCAAGGTGAAGAGGAGTCTGGAGTTCCTATTCCTCTTCCTTTCCCTTAGAGAGCCCTTCAATCCAAGAAGTTGGCAGAAAAAGTGCAAGACAGTGATATCCTTGAGACATTCAGAAAAGTTGAGATTAACATTCCTCTCTTGGATGCCATCAAACAGATCCCCAAGTATGCCAAGTTTCTAAAGGAGTTGTGTACCAACAAGAGGCGACTGAGGGGGACTGAAAGAGTGAGCTTGAACCATAATGTCTCAGCGCTTCTCCAACAACCTATACCTCACAAGTGCAAGGACCCAGGTACGTTTTATATCCCTTGCATTATTGGTAATTATAGATTTGATAATTGCTTGGCTGATTTAGGTGCTTCCATTAATGTTATGCCTGCATCTATTTACAAATCCCTTGGTCTTGGTCCCTTGCGACCTACTGGTGTTGTTGTCCAACTAGCTAATAGGAGTAATGCTCATCCTGCTGGTCTGATTAAAGATGTTTTGGTTAAGGTCAATGAATTGATATTCCCTGCTGATTTTTACATTTTAGATATGAAGGATGAATCTCCTAGCAGTAGGTCCCCAATCATTTTAGGGAGACCTTTCTTGAAAACAGCTAAGACTAAGATAGATGTGCATTCTGGTACTCTTTCCATGGAATTTGGTGATATTGTTGTGACTTTTAATATCTTTGATGCCATGAGACATCCTAGGGAAGAGCATTCTGTTTTGTGCATTGATGTGATAGATGAGACTGTTGATGATGTTCTTTCTGCTTGGTATGCTGATTTTCCTAATTTTGCATCGGTGGGAGATTCTGTGATATGTGCATGTTCTGACACTGAATGGTGCCCTATTTGCACTGAGATTGATGATGTATTGTATGGAGATATTGACTTGATTTATACTTCTACTTTACTTGTGGATCCTGATATTGATTGTGGTGAAGCTGAGCTTTATTATGATATTGGTGATTATGAACTAAACCCTGATGTTAACAGTGAGCTGCCTAGCCACAGTTCTGCTTCTGTGCATGTAGTTTCAGGTATTGCAGGTGTATACACTTTTGAAATGATCCAATTACCTAAGCTTCTTCCTTCTATTCAGCAGCCGCCCAAGTTAGAGTTGAAGTCATTGCCAACTCACTTGAAATATGCCTTTCTAGAGGTAGATGAGCAACTTCCAGTCATTGTGGCCAATAACCTTCTACCTGATCAAGAAGAGAAGCTGCTGAGCTTGTTGAGGGCCAATAAGAAGGCAATTGGGTAGACGTTAGCTGATCTTGTTGGCATCAGCCCTTCTATGTGTATGCATCAGATTCTGTTGGAAGCAGATGCTAAGCCAGTAAGACAACCCCAGAGACGTCTTAATCCTCTCATTTTAGAAGTGGTCAAGAAGGAAGTGACTAAGCGTTTACAGGCTGGCATCATCTATCCCATCTCTGATAGCCAGTGGGTTAGCCCGGTCCAGGTCATTCCCGAGAAGTCCGGAGTAACTGTGGTAGCCAATCAAAGGGATGAGCTCATTCCTACAAGAGTTCAGAACAGTTGGAGAGTATGCATAGACTACAGGAGACTCAACCAAGTTACCCGCAAGGATCACTATCCTTTACCTTTCATTGATCAGATGTTAGAGCGTTTAGCTGGTAAGTCTCACTACTACTTTTTGGATGGTTACTCGGGGTACTTCCAGATCCATATTGCTCCTGAGGATCAGGAGAAGATGACCTTCACATGCCCATTTGGAATCTATGCTTACCGAAGAATGCCTTTTGGCCTCTGCAATGCACCTGGTACCTTTCAGCGTTGTATGGTAAGTATCTTTTCTGACTTTCTAGAGGATTGCATGGATGATTTTACTGTGTATGAGTCTGATTTTGATGCATGCTTGGCTAGTTTGTCTAGAGTCTTGAATAGGTGCATTAAATCTAATCTTGTGCTAAATTTTGAAAAGTGTCACTTCATGGTTGAGTCAGGGATAGTGTTGGGCCACATTGTGTCTAAGGAGGGTATTAAGGTAGATCCTGCTAAAATTGATGTTATCACTGCTTTGCCTTATCCCACATCTGTGCGGGAAGTTCGTTCTTTTCTTGGCCATGCAGGTTTCTACCAATGCTTCATTCAGGATTTCAGCAAGATTGCCCGACCCCTATCTAACCTTCTCCATAAGGACACCGAGTTTGCATTTGATGCTGATGTAAGATAGCCTTTGATTACTTGAAGCGTTGCTTGACCACTACTCCAGTTATCCAACCACCAGATTGGTCTCTCCCATTTGAGTTGATGTGTGATGCTTCCAATTATGCTGTTGGGGCTGTCTTGTCTCAAAGGGTCAACAAGGTTTCTCATGTCATTGCATATGCATCCAAGACCTTGGATCATGCCCAATCCAATTATACCACCACTGAGAAAGAACTTTTGGCTATAGTGTTTGCTTTTGATAAGTTTAGGTCATATCTGCTAGCTAGCAGGGTAATTGTTTTCTCTGACCATGCTGCTTTGAAGTTTCTTTTGAAAAAGACAGATGTTAAGCCTCGACTTATTCGGTGGATGTTATTGCTCCAAGAATTTGATGTTGAGATCCGAGATAGGAGTGGAGCACAGAATTGGGTAGCTGATCATTTGAGTCGTGTTACTCATTCCTCTTCCCCCTCTGCCATTCAGGATGATTTTCCTGATGAGCAGCTTTTACAGCTGCAAGGTAAGCTTCCATGGTATGCTGATTTAGTTAATTACTTAGTTGCTGGTGTTTTACCTTCTGATTCCACTAGGGCCCAAACTTTGAAATTAAAAAGTGAATCTAAATATTACGTTTGGGATGACCCTTATCTGTGGAGATTTTGTAGTGACCAAGTAGTTAGGCGATGTGTACCTGATCATGAGTTTAACTCTATATTACATTTTTGTCATGTTCTGCCTATGGTGGTCACTTTGGACCCCAAAGGACTGCTAGGAAAGTCCTAGACTTTGGTTTATTTTGGCCAACTCTGTTTCATGATTCTCATCTGTTTTGTAAGTCATGTGATAATTGTCAGAGAGCAGGTAGTCTTTCTCGTAGGCATGAGATGCCCCAGCACCCCATATTGTTTTGTGAAATTTTTGATGTTTAGGGTATTGATTTTATGGGTCCATTTCCTGTTTCTCATGGTTTCACTTACATATTGCTTGATGTTGACTATGTTTCGACATGGGTTGAGGCGAAGGCCACCCGGTCTAATGATTCTACTGTGGTGGTAGATTTTGTCAGGTCTAACATTTTCTGCAGGTTTGGCATTCCTCGAGCCATCATCAGTTACCAGGGTTCTTATTTTTGTAACCGGAGCATGGGTGCTTTGTTACGGAAGTATGGAGTGGTTCACAAGGTGTCTACAGCATACCATCCACAGACCAATGGTCAAGCTGAAGTCTCGAATAGGGAGATTAAGCAAATCCTTCAGAAGACTGTTAACTCTACCCGGAAGGATTGGAGCAAGCGATTAGATGATGCTTTGTGGGCTTATTAGACTGCCTACAAGACTCCAATTGGGATGTCTCCATATAGGCTTATTTTTTGTAAGGCATGCCACCTTCTGGTTGAATTAGAGCATCAAGCTTATTGGGCCATTAAGCAGTGTAACATGGATTTGGCTAAGTCTGGGATGGAACGAAAGCTCCAATTGCAAGAGTTGGATGAGCTTCGATTGGATGCCTATGAGAGTTCACGGTTGTATAAGGAGAAGACCAAGGCATTCCATGACAAGCAAATCCTGAGGAAAGAGTTTTATGTGGGCCAGAAAGTTCTTCTATTCAATTCCCATCTCAAGTTTATGCCCGGTAAGCTTCGATCTAGATGGGATGGCCCTTTTGTGATTGCTAATGTTTTTCCTTTTGGTGCTGTTGAGTTGTGTGATCCACCTATAGGGAGGACCTTCAAAGTGAATGGACATCGACTCAAACCATTTTATGAGGGATCACAACAGCAACCTGAAGAAGTGGACCTCATACTCACTGATGCCACTTATCCTCCGTAAACACCTGGGGAGTATTCTTCTTTCCCTATTTCCTTTTTCTTTTATTTCTTGTGTTTCTTTTTCACTTTTCTTTTCACACTTAGCGTAGATTTTCTAAATAATACAGTTTCTCCTTCTATCATTGTTTAGCTATATATATTGTGGACTTGGACATCTTGGTTTTGATGGATCATGTTGTTTAGGCTGAATTCCTTACTTACTTTTTGGTAGTTGATTTTGGTGATGCTGATTGCATGATTTGGTATCTACTTTTGTGAGATTTTAGGCCTCCATGAATGGAATTCATCTTTACCATTCTTCCTTTTTCTGTGTGTCTCTGCTCCTGATTTATGTTCTCTAGAACTTGCTCTCTTTCTTTTTAAGGCTACATTTTTCACTTACATGAATAAATATGATGGAGGCTTGTTTAGTTTCTTTCTTTTATTAGCCACTTTGACCAAATAGCCTTCCTTTACACTATTAAATTCCCTTTGTTAGCCCCTTTGTGCCTTTTTGACTCATTCTTTTCTTCAACCACATTACTAGCTAAAGTGTAAAACCATGTTATACCGCACCTTGGAATTTACTGAGCATTGGTTTCACTTTAGTTTTGTGTTTACATGTGGGGGTTGCCCAGGAGTGCCACAATTTAAGTGTGGGGGGATGTTTGGATGTTTGATTTGGGAGTTGGGTCATTAAAAAAAAGACAAAAGAAAAGAAAAAGAAAGAAAAGAAAAGAAGAAGAGAAGAAAGAAAAGAAAGGAGAATGATGGATGTATATTTGAAAGGGGATATTCCATTGATCTGAGTGTTATTATTGTCATGCTCTTTCAAATTTCTTTGGTGCTTAGCCTCACATATCTATACTTATACACACCTTCACCTTAGCCCCATTACAACCTTGAATAATAAGCTCTCTTGATTTGTGCATGCATGTGATATGAGTAGTGAAGAAGTAGAAATTGAGCAAGCCTATGGTAGGACAATTTCTTGAGTAGAATTTGAGTGATACACTTGTTTACCCTATACACTTTAGAGAGTTATTGAGAGAATCCTTTGAGAGACCATTTTATGTGAGTAGCATCATCGATCGAGACTACCGTGTTTTGTAATTTGATATGCGGGAATTTCAGTTTAATTGGTTGGTCTTTTGAAGCTTTGTGTCCATTGTTCCAATTTTACATTGTTAGCAATTGTTAGAAAGGAGAAATTTTTCTTTTAGTTTTGCTCAGGAGTGCAAAATGATAAGTGTGGGGGAATTTGATAATTGAATATTTATTACACTCATTTGTATCTCTTGATTAATAAATTTAGATTGTTTAGTAATAAATAATGGGCTTTTATGCTTATTTGGGCTTTGAGTGTTTTATTGGATTTAACATATTTTAATAATAAAAATTCCAGATTTACAACCCTTCTCTATTTTTATCATAACTCTTGAACCAGATATCCGAATGATCTCATTCTTGTCTCATTTTTTAGATGATTCAGAGGGCAACAATTGATATGAAGACTTGAAGGGAAGATTCATAAAAGAGGATAGTTAAAATTATAGTCAATGTTATATGTATTTTTCTGGATTTTTATTGGGCCCAAATTTTGTAATGAAGCGCCATTTATTATTAATTTCCGTTTTGGGCTGAATTGATGGCCTTTGACCCATGTGACAATTAGGTTTTTACTTTGGTTAGCTAAAACAATAGGGCAGAATGGATTTGTGACGTTTTTGGATTGAAATCAGACGTTCTTGATTCTCTGAAAAATGTTCTTCATGTTCTTTGCGTTCTTCGTTCATTTTTTGGATTTTCCAGCCATGTCGGGCTAAGTTTCTGTAATTGACCTATGGATTGAGGATTCACGTTTCCAATTAGAGGACATACTTAAACTGATAACGTAACTCGTTTCTATTTACTCTAATCGGATTCGATTTCTGGAATAGTTCGAACGTTTATTTTAATATTCGGATTGGTATATCCCAAGGACACAGTTCGAATCGGGTTACAATGATACTGTCTGATCGCACAGTAGCACGCCACACATACGAACAGAACCTAGACGATCGTCTAGTCAAGGGATTCTCTGGACAAATACAGAGATTTCGGTTCGTCCAGAACCAATCACGAGATCGTTATAATTTTCGTCCGATGATGGTAGGAAACTATGAATCCCAATTCTATGTCAGTCGTTTTAATCTGTTTGGTCTAGTTCGTTTTCAATTTCGGTCTTTAATCTGAGTTTATTGTCCGTTAATAGTTTAATTGAAACCCCCCCATCGATCATTATTTCGAATGTTTTAGACTGCATGTAAATTTTGTGGGAAACGATCCAGGTTCTCTGTACTACAAATTCTCATTGAAACTAGTTATTTTGCGAGAACTCGACAATTCTTGATCAACAATCCTTCAATAGACTATGCTAGGTTGTTAGATATATCTCTATTCTAACAACAAACCATCCATTTAATCATAAACTTCAAGTCTAGCATGATTTCTCTTAAGTTATACAATCAAAATAGCTCTCTCAAGCATCTTCCAATTGAACTACTCTATTCATGTGGTGATCAAGCACAAAAAAGCATTAAGTACAAAGAAAAATCATCATATATACTCAATAACCAACAAAAGCAAGATAATCTAATAGTTTAAATCCATACAATGGGTAAAAGTAATCCTAAATAAAAGTATTTAGCTACTCATAATCTTTAAATGCCAAGAATTCAGCTTAACAAAGTAACTCATATCAGTAAATGAAAGAAAAGGGAAGGAGAATGATAAAAACCACTGATTTTAGCTTCAATCTTCCTTAAAAATCCAACCCAAGGCTTCTAATCTTCAAAATACTCCCTTCATAAGCTCTCCCTTGTGTGCTCTAATGTTTCCCAGTGCTCAGCTTTTGTTTTTCGACGCCTCCCTCTAGGTTAAGTAGTGTTTTTTCGCTTCTGATATCAAAACGCGTAACTGTACTTTTCACGACTGGCTACGGCAAGTCTGTCAACTTGCTGTAGCCAGTTACACAGAGAGCAAAACATGGATGACTTGCCACGGCCAGTTAGTCGACTTGCTGAAGCCAGTTGTACAAACTCCTTCTAACTTGGCAATGCTTCACTTCCTTGTTTCTGGGTTCTTATAGGGCTTCAAAACTTGTCTCCATCCTTCTACAAAAGAGGGATGATTTATAAATTCTCAATTGAATCACAAAGATGTAACTATAATATCTTTGATTTTTGCATGATACTTTGATATGCACATTTTCTTCTATACCCTTCTTTCTATGAACATTTTGAACCCAAAAATAAGTAAAAAGAGAAGAAAATGTGTTGGAATGTTATGAATTTCTAAGAGTTAACAATAACATATTCTAGTTCTGGAAAAAACTTCTTGGCAAGATCTAAATTTCCTATCTCCATCATCAATTCAATAAGATACATTTCTCTAGAAGATCTTTCAGGAGGAGGAGCAGGGTTGCCATCTTCTTTTCTTAACAGACTGCTTCGGGCCATAATCATCGTCATCTTCATAGTTGTGGTAATCTTTTTGGCAATAAGAAGATCATTTAAAGGATTTATTCTTTCTGGCTTGCTTGATGGCATATTTGTATAGGTAAAGTCATTTTTCATCATCATCATACTCTTCCCACCATTCTAGGTATCATATTCACAGTCAGAATCACACATGCCTGAGGCAAGTGTATCCCATAAGAAACAACTATTTATGTGAGAGACATAGCAGGGTTTCGCATGCTGGTCTACCCAAGCTATATGAGGGTCTTTTCTGGCTGGTGTATAGGCTGGTAAAAGGATGAGGATTTTGCCAGTAGGAACATCTGGTCCTTGCTGGCTGGGTCTGGTAAAGGTGGTTTTGACAGTTTCATCTGAGCGTCTTTGAATTATTAGTGGTGTAGTTGTATGGATATAAGGTTGAATCCCATGAAATAGTTTTTCATAGTTATTGATCCATTCAAGGGGCATTAACTGAGAAAGTTCTTCTCTAGGAATCTGTTTGGGGATCTGGATGATAGAAGTATCATCAACCCTATTGGATATGGCAAATAGGGCATCTTTGGTAGAGTTTGGAAGGTGCAGGTCAAGGGAATAGTTCTGAAGTCTATAAATGACTTGATGATGTAAGGTAGTCATGATAGCTTTAGTATCTTGTTCAGTTCCAATAATTTGGATCTGTACTTTGATTCTATTGGTGAGGGTAGGATCATTCAAGCTGATATTGAAATCTGGTTGCATGGTGAGAATAACGCTTCCATTGCTCAATGTGGTAAGAATAGTACCAATAAGAGCATTGGGGTATTACTTATAAGTAGAGTCAACAAGAGCAACTCTAACAATAGCAGGAATGCCTTTTCTTCTATGGAGAGTAAGGATCAGACGAATAGCTCCGAAATGAAGATGAGTGTATCATTCATATCTCTATTGATTGATCAAAGGATGTGGTATCTCTATAGTAGAGTATTGTTCTTATGTAGTTGCAGGAAGGGAACACTGATCCATACGGGTAGTTTGGACAAGTTCTTTAACATGAGGTCTTCGAGTGGTCAGAAGGGTCCTGATATTTTTGGTAAGACGGTTGGATTTATGGTAGACACTGTAAGGACTGAGAAGAGGTAGATCGGTCTCATTGATTTGAGCATCTACAAGCAAATGATTAACTTCTACGAGGTTTTCTATTTTCTTGGCTAAGGTTCTTTTTACAGAGGAAGGAAGATTTCTGGGAACAAAAGAAGAAACAAGAGTAGTAGAGAGAATGTTTGCAGAACTAGAGGCTTCACTCATATTTTCTGGTACTCTTCCTAATCACCTTTGTTCATGACATGATGTCACTGTCTCATAAGATTCATTTGGCTCTGATACCAAGATGAGGGTGGATGTATCCGGATCCCTATAACTGTATGGTGTCTTATATGAATAAGATCAGAAGATTTCAAACACAGACACCAATAAAATTATTGAGACCTAAATCTTTCCCATATGATATTTAGGATAAACTGAGAAATAATGAACTGAACTATACCAGAGATATGTAACTTACGGCCAAAAAAAAAAAAGTGGCTGTCTAACTAATCCATTTCAGCCTTTAATTTCCCACCCTCAAGATTTAGAAAAATAAATTAATGCCAGTCATTTTCTCATCTTTATTGTGCAACTTGGAGTGTTAATCCACGAAATAAACTTCTTTACGTCATGGTCTTTTCTGCAATGTGGTTAGAGTTTCGGTGTCTACAATAACGAATGGATTAAATTTGATGTTATTATATTCGTATATTTTCGGTAGTTTTTATTTTGATAAATGTACTTTACCCGTAATGAATGAATAACATTGATATTAATCATTGGTAGAATCATCTGGGCAAATCCAAAAGACCACCTGAAAAATGAATTGCATCATTTCCTTTTCTGCTGTCATGGTTCCAACTCAGACTTCTCAACCTTTTATGCGTATAATATTTAGTAGTTTTCTCTGATAGCCAAATATGCAACTTGGTCAATGAAGAGACAGGAGGCGGAAAAACAAAAATAATGATCAGTTTGAATCATCCGCAACTTTTTTTAAGTATAAATATCTTTTTATAAAAAAGTAATTCTGTCTGAGGACACTATTATGTATTAATTGTGGGTACCTTTAGTTCTGACTGAAATTTAAATCTAATTTGCTACAGTGTTAAGAACTGGGTGATTTACCTCTTTTCTTGGACCCAACACCCCGTTGATGATTATTGGTAAATTTTATACACGCAGAATGCCGATACTTAATTTAGGTCATTATCATCCATGAGACTTTCAATGGAAAATTTTTCTACGATTCTCCTTTTTAAAAAATTTAGTTCTCAACTTTTATTTGGTTGCTTGTGGCGATGAAATGAAGCCTTTCGTGTCACTTTGTCTGCTACGTGATAAGAACCAACTAGGACAAGTGTGAGTATGGCCGGCCCCAATCATTAATTGAAGTAACAGACAAGAGGATCGTCTTCAAATCGACATTCTTTGGAGCAAAGGAGCCAGAAGTTGCTAAAGATCTGTCATTTCAGTTACAATTATATCAGCTTAACTTGTTATTTTCCTTGTAATTGCATTGAAGTTAGAGATATTTTGTCAAGACTCATCAACCATTTTAAACTACATATATAATTTATTCTTTTAATATTTGAAGCATTGTGTCACGCGGACAAAGCAGGGGTCTTAAAGCTAGATGAAGAATATGGCAGAGGGTCTTCACTTTTTTGGTAGTCAATATGGGAAAGAAGATAGATGTAACAAGATTTACCACCAAAAAAAAAAAATCACATTTTTGAAAGAGTCACCGTTTTCATTAGTACTCAAGTCAAAGGGTCGTTTATGACCTCAAACTAAAAGCTAAGATAAACATGCTAGCAACGCCAAAGACCTCTTCAAAACTAGCCAAGTCACGTTAGACCAGACATTGACAGCTTCATTAGTATTCACAACGACATCGACAATTTTTTTTTTTTCCTTTTTTGACTTAAGGGTATAATTATTTCTAAGGCTTAAAATATAAAAGATGATGAGTGTTGGGAACCACCCCCATTAGGTTGGGTCAAGCTCAATGTTGCCGGTGCAGTGATCAATATAACCAAGGCTGGCTGTGGGGGAGTTATAAGGGATGATGCAGGGTGTTGGATTGCTGGATTTACCTACTTGGTGGGCAGATGCAGTGTCTTTGAGGATTAGGAATGGGGAGTATTTAAAGGACTACATTTTTCATGGGATTTAAGATTCAAGAAGATTATTTTGAAGTTAGACACCAAGAATCTTATTGGACAGTGAAGACCGATGCAGCTTGATGAGGTTACAAATTAAGAAGTTATTGAAATTACAATGAGATGTGAAGATATGTTATATTCCAAGAAGAAAGAATAAACTTGCTGATGTTCTAGTAAAAGAAGGTATCTCTAAATCTTCTAATTTAGACTTGTGTCATTTCAATCTAAGGACCTTGGTAGCCAAAGAGAGTCTGGAATTCAGTCCCTATTAGATGTTTTTATTTAATTTCTAGGCTTTAGCCTTCTCATGTATAAAAAAAAAATGAATAAATAAATAATTTTTTTTTCTTTTTCAATAAGTGCAATTTTCGAAATTCAAATTTATATTTTCCACTTAATAGATTAAGGCTCCTTACAATCTTGGTAAAAAATGTATTCATGACTACCTCTACAACTGAATACAGAATTTTTGAAAACGAAAAAAAGAAGAAGCAAGATTTCTTGCAAAGTGGGAAATTAAAAAAAAAAAAAGGGGGGGGGAAATCGGGCATCGTCAAATTCATATTCATTTGCTTGCACATTACCTATCCAGTATTATCCAGTTTCGAACTCAAGCGCGTTCGATCAACATAAGAATCATCATTAAAGCAAAAACAAGTAATATATTGTGTTGCTTGCACATTTTGTCTTGTACAACTTTCTTCATTTTTAGCAATAGTTGGCAAAAATTAAAAATCCCTTAATGTTAATCTATATATCTTGCCATCTTAGTATCGCCTTCCATTCCCCAATGCAATTTTTTGGGCCTAACTACGCTTCTTATCACAATTCTTCTGTTACTTTTAATGCCGGATGGTGCTTGTTCGTCTGCTTCATGTCATTGTTGATAATATTTAATGCCACCTACCATATATATGAGACATACGAAGAAACAGTAATATATAAATGAAAGGTGGGATAAGGTTTGGAGGAACAAAGTGGCGAAGGAAAACAGAGCATAGGTCTGGTACAAAGTGGCAGAGGAAAACACATTAGCTTTATTCATATATACACAGTGATGTGCCTTCTTCCCAAAAATAGGACGCTTGAAGATTCTTCAAGACAAGAACCTCTCCAGCAAGTTCCCAAAGAAGAAACCTGGTTTGGTCCATCCTCTGGTCTCAGGTGCCTCGGCGTTGGTTGGCACTCTCTTGACCTTCACCATCATGGTTTGTCCAATCTCTTTGCGAAGTGCTTCAACAATCTTCATGTCCACTGGATTTCCAGAAGCATCTCTCACGTAGAACACATTCAGTGCTTGCTCTCCCATGGTGGATACAGCAGCCCTACAAACTGTCAAGCCATTCTCTCTGAGAACCCTGGTTACTTCAGATAGCAACCCCACTCTATCCTTTGCACACAGCTCAAGGCTCACACCCTGCGTCCATAAATCACAGAATCCATGCTAAAATCTTTTGTGAATCAAATGAAGCAGGCTTTAATTTAATCTGCTAAGCCAGCATACGGTATATGACTGATAATCAACTGATCAGCTTATCACTTGCAAATTACAGAAGAAGCTTTCCTTCATCTGCATTTTTTTTTTCCTATTTTAAGATTATAGGGATGTGGATGATATTACATGGAGCATATAGATTCTTAAGCTCTATTGAAGGCAAAAGACCACTGCCACTGATTAGTGGATATGATGGTCAATTACAATCTGAGTGGAACCTAGCCCATGTATCTGCCGTACCATTGCAACAATACAAGTAGATAGCTGCAGATCCAAAATGCATTAATTCGGTTAAACTCGGCAGGCTTTCTGCTGTAAGTAGAAGGCAAGAAAACATCCCTAAGGAAGAGATAGGAAAAGAAAATGGGCTGGAAAAAAACAGATGGAGTCAGAAGAAAGTCTAGGGACGAGGGGGACATTCATGCCAAGAGGATAACATAAACATAAATCAGTAGCTTAGTTAAGGAAATTACTTATCATTGGCAAATGCAAAAGAAAGCCAAGTTCCTCAATAAAGCACAGTGAGACTTACTCAAGAGCTCGTTTCATTCCCAACTTCTTTTTTTGAAAGGATCACAGAAGAACATAGAAATCAATTTTAAACACGATACCTCGCTTACTCTTCTCTGAATAGCAGCTTCAATGCATTTAATGACCCTTTCTTTCTCTGCTTCAGTATCAAGCGTACATCCATCCATGTGCCGAATGAAATACTCCTAAATGCACACACAGTTCAGACTTCAGACAGCAACATAAAAAAATTCTGTACCATAAATGTTGCTTCATATTCAATGTTGAATGATGATCAGATGAATGAAGCAACTCACAATAATAATTCAATTGAGAAAACTAGATGTAAGGGAGTTGAGAAATCATGTGGCTTTTAAGGATCAAGGCATTAGTTTCATCTAAAGGAAAATCATTTCTATTCTTGGGTGTATTATAAGTTTGAAGAGGCAAATCCTCTAGAGACAATTTTAAATTTCCTCTGCTTTTCAGAACATTTTCAAAACAGACAATTTTTTTATACAAATTCTGATGGCAAAGTGGAGTGCTGTAAATAAGACACAGTGGCATACCTGGGATGCGTAAGGGCCATCTGATGAGATTGTGGCATGAAAAACAACATATTGCATATCAGTAAGAGTGCAGACAATGTCAAACATCAGTTTTGCCCGATCTTTACAGCTGACACTAACCACTGAATACCCTTTTTCCTCACAACGTTCTATTGCTATTTTCGGCCTAAAACAAGGAGGATAGTCCATATCAGCTGTTACTCCAGTACATTCATAGTCCCGATCAGCAAACAACATTTGGTGGAGTCTCCTATCCATATGGGTGAAACCCATGGAGAAACTGGTGTGAGCCACTTTCTCATCATCCTCACATCCACGTAAAATGTGTTTGAGCTGCTCCTCCATAAGAGATAATCGATTTGGGTTATCAACAGCCCCGGTGGTAGCATCGTTGACATAAAGAACGCATGCTATACGTCTATTATGAGTCCAAACTTCAGCTGCAATCACATTAAATTGAAGATTGGAAAGGACAGCAGAGATCTCAGACAAGAGACCTGGGCGGTCTCTTCCTGTGAGCTCAATAGCTGTGTGATCACCAATGGAGTGCACCCCAACCCTTTTGGCAGGCCAACTCTTTACCCCTTCTGTGCTTTGGCCCTTGGGTCCTAGAGTCTATTGTATGGTGACGAAAAAAGAAGAGAAAAGGAAAAACAATTCATTAGCTCTGAGTATTTGATATGTGCAGTTTTAGTTCAATAGATGCCCTTCTATCTACCGAAAGGAATGGTGCCGTTTCTCACAGAAAACTTTGTATTATTTCAGCATTTTAAATAAATCAGTAATGGAAAATTTTTACTTGGCCATCATACGGATATGATGTCAGATTCCAGTGAAAGAAAATATCAGATATAGAGGAGAAAGAAGAATTATACCTTTTCAATGAAGTCAATGGTTTTGATGTCGGTTATCTTCTTTCCTTGCTGATCCGTCACATGAAAAACTGTTCATTCCATTAATTGAACATCTTTAGCACTTGATCCAGGGGGGTGCTCAGGTACATATGGAGATGCACATGGTAGGATATTTTATGCGAGTGGAAGTATGGGGTGTTTGTGCATGCATGTGTGTGTGTGAGATAGTTAACAGCTTTTAATACGGATTATAACATGAATGGGTATAATATAGTCGTGTATTCATTGTCAAAGCATTACTAAGCTTCATCGTAGTTAGAGACATACCATCCATGAACCATCCACCATCTGAAGATATGTAAGCCTTGGTGATTATGAAGTCAAGGTCTGTTAGAATTTGCACCAGTTCCAGCAGAATTCCAGGTTTGTTAACACTATCAACCTGCAGTTATTTGAAATAACAATCCATCAATAAAGTAGCATATCAATCCATCTGTATATTTCATCTGATGGTAATTAAACTAGTGATCTTTTTCAAGAAATATGGAATATATGAGCCATGATGACGTTGTGTTGTGCATAGCCTCGGTAAGAAGAGGATTTCTGTACATATAAGATGCTATTGACTAAAATCTACGCCTATCAAATACTCAGAGCTAATTAACTTAATGAAGAGAAGAGGATTCCAGTGAGAGGGGGCCTGGTCTACAGCCAGAGGGGTGTAAACGTATAATTTTTTTCCCTCCTCTTCCCAATCTTTAGAGAACCTTATTCAAGACCTACATTTTATTTTTATCTTCTGATAAGCATAGACCTACTTTTTTACATGAAACTTACTCATAGAGAGAAAGATGTAGCTAAGTAGCAGTTCATGCAAAAACACCTACGCAATAGGGATTCTTAACTCACATTAAATTTGGCCAAAGCTTTTCCTTAGGTTACAGATTTCACTGAGGGCACGTAAAATCTCATTTTTCATGTAAGATAAAATTAAATTTGATATAAATGGGAAAGACAAAAGGTTTTAGTGTTCAAGTGACTATTGAAACAAGAGATGTTATGGTTGCTGAAAAGTTTGGCAGCCGGATCACCGGATCATGACTGACAATGGGACCATGAAAATCCACAACTTATTATTTTAAGAAGTTATACCTTGATCAGGGTACAATCATGGCAACTAGCATTATCCACAGAGACCCTGCGAAGCGCAAACAGAGCTTACCATCAACAAGTTACTTCTATTTATAGTCCTCATCAAGGTACTAAATCTGAGTCTCGGACTCCTTGAGAATTGAGTGAACCAGTGGATGATCAGTTGATCACTTCCTCATAGCTATGGGTTTAGGATTTAGAGTTTACCATTTAAGTTGAATTAAAGTTAACTAACATTGTATAATTTATTTAAATATTCATAGATTTTTGACGGTAAAGATCACTTTAAGTCATAGCATACTAAGGCTATGTACGATTTTAGGTCCTTTTCCTTTCAATAATTCATCCTGACGAGGCTTTTTAATTTGCAGCTCATAGTAAAAAAAAAATAGCATATCAAAGGAAGTAACAGCAAACCTTGGAGGATTGATTCTGTTGCTGAAGTTCTCATACTCAGGATCAAAATATGGCCAACAAACTGTAGCCATTTAATTTGAAGTTCAATTTCTGCAGTCAACAAGTTGCCCTAACCAACCTGCAACGAGTATAGAATTATTGTCTGATTAGCAACCATGACGATTGCGTACTGAAGTACTGGGGTGTTCAAATATCACAGCACACCCAAACCTAGTAGTTCCTACTTAGAATAGGTGTTGCTACCAGCTTTGCAGTTGTTTCACTCCAGATTGAAAAAGAGTTCACATCACAACAGTATCCACGTAAGCAAAGAAGAAACCGACAACCAGACTAAACAAAGGATCTTGGTACAAATGTTACTTTTTTTCCATTTGATTGCTTTGGTCCAGGGTTCTAATACGACTTAGTGGACAAAATTGCTGCACTAGGCCATGGTACAGATTATCGGCAGAGAGGAAAATATAAGTAAACAAACAAGTAAATTGTACTGTTGCACAGATTCCTCATTCCTTCACTGGGTATATCGTAATATGATAAGACTTTAGTGACAATTTCTAATTTTTTATGTTGTGGGCGTCAATCATTCACGTGGCCAATGGAATGGATCCAATGCTTAAGGTTAAAGCACCGGTTAAATTATGGTGGCAATGCAGAATCTGCTTCCCCTAAGGATCTTTGACGGAGATTTGAAGGTAGATATTGAACGCGCCGTGTCCAGTCGATTAGGAAATGCGGGGAGAGAGAAAGAAGAATAAAGAACTCCAAAAGAATAACGGCATCATCGTTGAAAGGAGACATTTTAGGTGTAAAATTTAAAGGGATACGCAAAGTCTATTAGAGTCATAGTAGTAAAAGCCTAAAAGGGTGTTTTTTTCCTTATCATCTTACTATGGAGTTTTGAGCTACGCAGGAAAGCCCTAAATCCCATCAAATGGTTCGAATCAGAAAGCGGAAGATGGTTCATCTGGGTGAGGGCTAACTGTACCTTCTGAGCGTCTAGACTATATGATCATTGGGAATTAAAAGGGGGAAAAGAATAGTGTTGCATAATAGGCAATTCCACAATGAAATGCGTTTGGAGTCCATTGTGGTTTCATGCAATTAAATTGGACAAGAAAGACGAGATTGGAACTTTCTTGTGCACTGTACTTGTAGCAAAACAGCAAACACTCGATGCGCGACGCAAGAATCTGAGAGAGAGAGAGACCAAAAAAGGCCTGAATGTGACATGAATCGTGATACTATTTCAATTTAAACAGGACACTACTTTTCTTTCACTTTCTCTGTATGGTTTTCTTTTGGTTTTCAAGATTTTCCTGATGACTATGTCTTTGTGGCATGAACCATCACATAAAGTTATACATATAACTACGTCCAAATGTCCCGAACATAGCAATACTTGCCGTTGCAGTACAAGATCTCTAAAATATAATTTAAAAAATAAAAAAAATGGTATTTAGGTCATTTTCCCTATTGTTTCTAAAGGAGAAATAATAATGGAAAGAAGATAAAGTAACATTCCACAGTCATCACCGTTTGGATACAAAATTCGCAATGGCGTCATAATTACGGAATGATCGTCTCTGATCCATAGTGGTGATGAGGATAGTTAATTAACCCGCTCACATTCCACAGTCATCAACGAATTACATACATAACTTGCACGTACCCCGCTCATATGGTGTGAGTGAATTTTGCAAACAGTTATAACATTTGAGGTGAAGATGCAACGAATTATTTATTTATAGGCACCTAACGTAACTGTTTTAGGTGCAAAATTAGACCTAAGCAATTTTGTTTATAATATATTTATTAACATTGTTAACTTAAGTTAATTTACTTTTTATATTATGGGTTTCACTAGTTTTCTCACTTTTATTATTTTAATATTTTTTTTAGATGAGAAAATGTGTAAATTTAACAATAAATTATTTCACTATGAACACCCAACAAAATTATATTTGTTAGATCCTAAAGTAGATATAAACATTTTTTTATCTTATAAATGTTTATATTCGTCTTGTGAATGACCATATTTGTCTTGTAAAGATATTTGAAAGAATCCAGGGAATTAAAAAATTTGATCATTCACATATTTTTTTTGTAAAAATGTTTTTAACTCTCTGGATTCTTTTAAATCCATTTATTTATCTTGTAAATACTCCTATTTTCCTTGTGAATGAAAGGGAATTATTGTCTTTTTATTGATAAAACTTAATTTTAATTTGACCCAAAGGGATGCAGTGAAATTTCATAATATTTTGAGGTTGATTGAAATAAAATTGTTTCCATGGGGCTTAAGTAATATTTTCTCATTAAAAAAAATACATGCATCTAAAAATATATTAAAATAATAGAGAATGAGAAGACTTATAGGACCTACAATACAAAAAATAATAGAAGTTAATCAGCGTTAACAACGTTACTATATATAGTAGTATGTTACCAAAAAAATTAATTATATATACTTTTACACTCAAAATAATAAATTGCATCGGGTGACTATGAAAAAAATAGTTCATTAATAAATTTACATCTTAACCATAACATTTAATGGCTAATATTAAATAGATAATATTTAAGTTAAATTTCTTCTGTAGTCATACATGGTCATGTGGCTTATTTTTTAACGTAGGTTTATAATTTAATAATGTTTCAAAAATAGAATATATGGTGATTTGTAACATCAACAAAAACAATACAAATAGAAAGAAATATTACCATATCTAATTTGGATTTAGTTACCCCGTCCTATTTTTTTTAAAAAAAAAAAAAACTTTTGACAATTAGATTTTAGCCCACCTGACTGTAAAAATATAAAAAGCACTGCAAGGTTCGACGTGGAATCGCTTTCTGCCCAAAGAGACGCAAGTCAACGAACGGCAAACTATTGTGCAAGAACTAAGAAATATGCACATTATCAAAAGAAAAATATGCAAGAGTAGGAGAGGCATGATGCACAAAACCCCAAAGAAGAACCAAGGATTGAAGCCGAACCACAAGCCTTCAAGTCTCAGACTAAAATCCACAAGTGAATGGCTGCGCGATTTCAGGTGGGGAACGGCGTTTTGATTCCGCCACAATGACATATATTCTTTCTTTTTGGGCAGAGGGGGAGAGAGAGATGGAGCAAAAGGTAGCAGCTCCTGGGCGTCCGAAACAGAACTTTCTTCGAACAGCAGGAAAACAAAGATGCGTGGGAATAAAAACGCTTGATAGTTAGGAAAAAGGAAAATGAATCCATGGAAGCCACGAATTGGCTTGAGGTGAAAATAGGCGGAGAAGGTGAGCTTTGTTGACAGAGATGACGGAAGAATGGTGGCTAATCCTAATTAATAACCAGAACACAATCGATCGCAATTCACAAAGAAGACAGAGAGAAAGCTAAGCACGTACCTGAATTGAAAGAAGCAACAGTGAAAAGTGAAGTTCCTCCACGATTCCAACAGATCAATGTCTCAGATACGTGTTTATATGGATGATACAGAGAGAGAGAAATATCAGAGGAAAGAACAGAGCACTTTATGAGAAGAACTGAAGAAGCCTCTTCTGCTCTGCTTTCGACGTTGGAATCCCACTCCTCTCTCTCTAAAGAATAAATGCCGAATGAAGGCCGGGAGACTTGGGATGGCGAGACGAGCAAATTTAATTATTGAATAAAGACGCTTTTGGGAAATATTATTTTATGACAATACAAAAAATAGATAAACTAAGTAACATTTAAAAAGATATGTACGAAGGTGAGTCGGCGGTCGTGTTTGGAGCATGCGGACACTAGGCGCCAGCCTCCAATAATTTTAAGGCGAAATGACCACAGTATCCTTGGAGTCTTGATGATGTTATTGACGTGTCATTGTCTCTACCACAACACCTGCCTGTGTGCCTGTGTCCGTCAAACAAATATTTTCTTTTTTATCTTAACTTCCCATGCATATTAAGCGTATGTGGTAATAAACTACTCACTTCATTTCAATTCATTTGTCTGCCGCATGTATAATCGTTGAAATTCGTTGGAAATCACACCTGATATCTACATGTATAGAATTTTTCGTCCTGCATGCTGGTAAATTCAATAAAATAATAGTATAACTAAAAATGTGAATCTAATACAGGTTGCCGTCTGACATTTACAGACTCTGACCCCGCTCTACAATCAATAGCTTTTTTTTTTTTTAAATATGGTAGTCAATGATTAAATTAATTTTGAGCCTCTTTCAGCGTATTTATGAAAGCCGTGGTAGTTTCTCTTTGCTTTCCTGCTTTGGTGCGGGATGCTACACCCATGTAAATGTAATTTCTCTACCTTTCTTCATGAATTTCCTATCTGTTTATTTCAAGGGAGAGATGGAGATCCTGCAAATGCATCACAAATTAAAACCTTTCACTTCAAAATTCTATTAGTTAATGATTACTACTCTCTCTAAAATAATTCTAAATATAAAATAGAGTTGATTTTTAAAAAAAATTAAATAAATTACTTAATCATACCATATGTTAGATATCATTAGATTTTAAAATAGTTTGAAAAAAATTATAAATGTAAATATTTTAAAATAATTTAATTAACTTATTTAATATCTAAAAAAATTAACTTTATCTTATATTTAGGATATAAGAGAGTATCTCACAAGGAGTTTAAATATCATTCTTCCAGTTAATCAATTTCTATAATGGACTTTGGGAGGATCATTAGTCATGAGACTGCAAATAGAATTTGATTTAGAAAAAAAGGAAGGAAATTTGATTTGAAATAGAAAGGAATAATGGACAGCAGATAAGCACTGTTGGAGCAACGAAAGAAACAATGATAAGGATGTCAATCTTTCTTGATCCCCACATTTTGGAAGAGAAGACTTTTCAGCATCCAACCAATCCCCAAATTCAGTTTCTCCCTATTGCTTGGTAACAGTACTTGTGCATCTAATCATCTCAACTGTGTTTTTGGATAGAAATATTGTTATTGATTGGGTATCAGCAAATGCAATTAACAGCCTATAGGGATCTTCTTGTTTTTATTTTCAAAACTCGATTAATTGTGTAATAAAAGGGGGACAAAATAAAAAGGGAAGAGACTGCCTCGCCCACTTTTAATGGTTCAGATAAATCCATTTTCTGTCTCACATCTTCTGAATCTCTCGGAGATTTTCCACAATCGTAATCATTCCTTCTCTGTCTATCATCATCTAGCGGTGGACACTGTTGTTTGGTCCAATTTCACAGACTGTCGATGAGTGTAGACTAATATCAACAAACATCTATGAAGCAACAATCACAAGTAGTAGAATGATGATGATGTCATCATTTTTTGAAGTTGTTTTGTTTGGAAATTATTTACATACAAGAAATTTAATGAAGTGTTTATTTTACTGATCTATTAAATAACTAAGTGATTATTTGGTATGAAGGATTTAAAGGGGTAAGAGGAGAAGGGGGAAAATTTATTTGAATTTAAAAAATTTAGAGAAGTGGGGTTGGAAGTTTTAATTAATATTTTTACCTTTTTATTTTACATTTTATCTTTATTAAAATTTTATAATATCATTTTTTAAATTCAACTCTTAAGAATTTTTTCTCCCCTCCTTTTCCCTTCTGCCTTTGGTTAGAGGTTTTTTGAGATGAAGTGAGAGTTAGAGATATAAAAATCTTATTTGGTTGGAAGGAGGAGAGGTGAGGAATAGGAAACAATTTTGTCCTCTTGTGCTCCCCTCTCCTCCTTTCTCAACCTTTTAAATTTGGAGTTTTTTCTAGGTGAAAGAAATTTTGCATCCCATCATGACCAAAATGCCCATCACAATTTTGTGATATTCCATAGCTACCCCTTTGAACTAAAAACCTCATTTTCCTATCATATAGCTTGTGTCCTCACTCTCTTGTCCACTTCACTGCCATCCAACGAAACCGCCGCTCTCGACTTCTTTGTTGGCACCTACATCCTCTCCTTCGTTCCCACTTGTCATGTACCTTTGATCCGAGCCTAGTTATATTCTTATGAAATATCTTCACAGTATCTCAGAATGCAAATGTAATTATTTTTTGTCACCTAATATCTCAAAATACAAAAAACTGGAGCAATAAGTTTTCTTCTACAAAAAAATAGAAGCAATAAATTTAGTCATGAATATGATTCTCAATTCAAGTTGGTCTATAAAATTTGTTCCACTTCTACCTTTCATGATGGCTTGAGTTAGAATTCTATTAATAATTTAAAAATAATAATTTAAATAAAAAATTGTACAATAAGAAGGAAAAGATATAGATAAAGAGAAAATGGTATATTTGTCCACTTATAATTAGCTCTCCTTACCTATCCTTCTAAACCAAACAAAAAACTAAACTTCCCATCTTCTCTTTTTGAACCAAACAAAGTTAAATCTCCCATAACCAAACTTTAATAAATCGCATTTAACCTCCCCTATATTAAACCAAACAAAACCTAAGTGTAAGGTAAGTTTTCTAGAAAAATAACAAGCTATAGTCAAAATATGAATAAAATAAAGAAATGATTTGTACAATCAGAATTTGCTGAAAATGAATTATTTTAATAAATTGAGACAATCTATCCATGCACCATTCCATTCATTATCTTGTCAAACTTACTGTAACTAGTTTCAACTCTATGGACCCGTTTGGTTTAGCAAAAATTGGGAGAATAAATTGGAAAATGGCATTTTTATAGTGATGGCGGCTATTTGGTTCAAATTTTTAGCCGGAAAATATTTTTCCGCCTCCCCCAGTTTTCAATCAATTAAATAAAAATGGGTTTCCACCAAAAATGGTGGGAACCCATTTTCTGGCGCTCTGAAAAATGGTTGAAGGACCCAAATACCCCTGATGTGATGGTGATGTTATATAAAGGTAAGGCCTTTTAAAGCTGAGTTTGCACTGTCGGAGTTGGGGAAAACAGAGGGAGCTGAAGAACAGAGAGGGTGAGTGGTTTATTCTAGCGACTGCACGACTCGTACAGTAGATGAGGTTTTTCTAGCAACTTTAAGGGCAAAAGAGCTGGAATGATTAATACCCTCACTATGAGTTTGCTCTCTTCTTCTTTGTCTTCTTATAGGTTGTGATAATCAAGAATTTTTTTTTACGGTTTATATGTTTGCTTAATTATTATGTGCTTTTTGTTGTCTTTTTACAGATGTTGAAAAGTTCTACCATAAGTGCGACCCTAGTGGGTTACCTCAATATTTCTTTTACCTTTTTTTTAATTCTCCTTTTTTTCCCTTGGGATTTCATACGCCATAGATTGTAGGTAATTTTTCTTAGAACAAGAGTTTTACATTTATTTGTTTCACATGAGTAAGTTTTCCTATTACTTGAATCTAGTGCTATCTTGAATAATGTTAACCAAGAGGAAAAAAAAAGATGAGAAAAGTTCAAATGTTCTTGAATTTCCTAAGGTGTTTTTGCCAGATTTCGGCCCCGATTTCACGTTTTCAATCGATCAAGCCTTCACTTTCATGTTTCATCTTCCCTCATTGGATACAAACATTCTCTCCCTAATATTTTCCATTCCTTTCCATTTTTCTCTTTTTCTTTCCATTCATACCTCTTCTTTAATTTAAACGGGCCTTATGTACTAGTCCAAATTGGGAGAAGGCGAAATAGATTGTAAAAACGAGAAACAAAACAGTAATATAATCGTAATATGCTCCTTAAAAATCAACATCTTCTTCACTTTCATGTTTCATCCTCCCTCTTTGGATACAAACCTTCTCTCCCTAATATATTCCATTCCTTTCCATTTTTCTCCTTTTCTTTCCATTCCTACTTCTTCTTTGATTCAAATGGGCCCTATGTACTAGTCCAAAATTGAGAGAAGGCGAAATAGATTGTAAAAATGAGAAACAAAACAGTAATATAATCATAATATGCTCCTTAAAAGTCAACATCTTCTTCACTTTCATGTTTCATCCTCCCTCTTTGGATGCAAACCTTCTCTCCCTTGATAGTAATTAGGCACGAACTGATCTGCCATGGCATGGAAATGATCATTTTGTCCTTCAAAAAGGCGAACCACCTGAAGTGACACAAACTCTTAATATAAAGAGAATATGGAAGCAATAAAAGCAGATACTTGGATAGAACTCTATGCGTACGTACCTAACGTCCGATTTATCTTTAAGTGGCATAGAAATGTGTTGCTATATTAGCTTTTACAAACATGATCTAATGTTTGATCTAAGAAAACATTCGAAGTCATTGTAAAAGAAAAAAGGTTGGCAAATAAACCCTAATTTTGCTTCAAAATCTAATGACTTAAAAAAGTCATATTGACTTCTTCAACCCCGGGACTATACAAAATTGAATTCTGTAGTGGTGAATTTTCAGTTACCTCAGCCATCGATGGTCGCATCTCAGGCCTTCTTTGCACACAGAAGTACGCAGCTTTTGCCATAAGGTAAAGTTCATATGTGTCATATGACTCCCCAAGACGTGGGTCAATGAGTTCTTGTAAAGCCAACTTCTCAATCAATGGCTCAGCCTGAAATTTCCATCAAGGTTATTAGATGGTAAGGTAAGAAAAGAGCAGGACTTTGCCACTTCCAGCTATTGACCATTTGGCATTTAACACCGTTTTAGCTGCTACTTATAAATTAGAATTATGTAAAGACACAAATGATGGATGAACATACCCATTGACGGAGGGATGGTTGTTCAGGATTACTACTGGACATGCCCACCTTGCGTCCTGATATTAATTGTAACAGAACAACGCCATAAGCGTACACATCAGTCCTCACAGAAACAACGCCATCTTCAGCATACTCAGGAGCAAGGTATCTACACAAACAAAGACTATGTTTCATGATTGCTCAATTATGAAGCTGGAATAGAAAAAATATATGATTTGGCCTGCTGGCTACTTAAACTTGGCACCAAGTCCTCACCCTGATGTGCCCACTATCCTTGTTTGCATAGTCTCATCGCTACCAGTCTTCCATTTGGCAAGGCCAAAGTCACCTAGCTGCAAGTTGAAATCAATCATCCTCCATTGAGATCAAGTAATTGCTAAGATGTAATCAATCTTAATTTAATCTTAAATGACTTTTACCATGGGAACAAAATCATGAGTAAGAAGTATATTGCTAGGTCGCATATCTCGATGAATAATGGGGCCCCCACGACATTCTTCATGGAGAAAGCACAATCCTTTTGCAGTTCCAATAGCAATAGCATATCTTTGAGGCCACTCAAGAACTGCAGCATCTTTATCTGCAAAATTGTTTTCTTGATTCTCAAATTCTAAACCTTCAAGTGGATATTCAGTCAAGAAAGTGGTGAGAGAGACAAATGACAAGCCAACAAGCATCTACATACTTACCGAATAAATGCCAGTCAAGTGACTTGTTGCAAATATATTCATATACCAAAATATTTTGCCTTTCTTTGCAACAGTAACCCAGCAGCATCACTATATTCTTGTGCCGAGCAAAACTTAAGACATAAACCTCAGAATGAAATTCAGAAAAACCCTGGGCACTTTCTTGTTTTCTTACCTTTGCAGCAATTTGCTGTCCATCTCTAAGAACACCCTTGTACACGTGACCATAACCACCTTCACCCAATAAGTTATCTTTTGAAAAATCATTTGTTGCATTCTGTATATCAGAATAGCTGAAACTCATCGACTCCTTAGCATACAATTCAGTCCTCATCCCACAACCATCACAAAGAATTGCTGCATCTGAAGATTTTTTTATAAAACCATATTTGTTTTGAATTTGGACAATCTGAGAAGTAAGGGGACCTGGCAAACAATTGGACTGTTATTCATTTCAATCTCAAGTTCAATCATTTTATCCTGTTTAGTTTTGACTAGTAATATAAATGTACAGTTCCTAACATAGTGAATTGTAGATGGTACTGCTGCTAGAGATTCTTATGCAGAGGAAGCATAAAAAATGACAAGACAGACTCCCAAACCTGATCTAGAAGACGACCCAGGATCTGATGGGAAGAATTGTTCGAGTGATGCAAATGAGTGTTTTGTGTTGTCAGAAGAAACCATGGATGAGGGACAGGTTTTGGAAGAGGAAATAGAATGCCCAATGTCTGCAACACTTCGACAATCCGATAGAGAAACAAATTTAGACAAAGAATAAGCAAGCTTGCTTTCTGTGACATCTACTGTTTCAAGTGGTATGTGAGATCTCCAGATATCCAAAAACAAGTCCTCTTTAACCAATGCAACCTTGCTTGGTATCTTGTGAAGGTATTTTGTGTCCCGTCGAAGGTGCCTGATTTAATTTTCCAGTTACACTTGAAATCAGTACAAGAAAACAACCGAAACAATAGAGTATACATGTAGGGATAGCTTTACATAATACCTATCAAGTACAATCCAAGCTGCATTATAGCATGCAACCTCTTGCATTATAACCTGTTTGATTGGAAAACCTGCAGTGACTTTGACTTCGATGCTGATCTGAGGATAAATTCAAATGAATGAAGAAACAACTTAGATTCTTGCATAAAAACATAATTAAACATGTAGTAATTATGAGTAAAATAGCTCATTAAAGTTTGATACCCCAGCATTTTCCCAATCTTCATACATCGGCAAAAGCATATTTGTATATGAATCAAGTTTCTTGCCAGCTACTTCATCCATTGCACGAAAATTCGTACCAGCAAAAGACTCAGGGCATGGTAATGTCTGGTACCCCACTGTTAGGCAACAGAAGAGTCACATAGTGAGTGGACCGCAAATTAATGAAAAAATTATATTAGTAACCTTCCTTCAGCATTTATGCTCACGAAGATATCATAAACTGTACCAAAAACACAGCTGAGAAAAATGTCAACCCCTAGTCATAACTCAAAAGTATAAACTGTTATATCATAACTGTGTTGGCATAATATAAACAAGCTATATCAAAACTTATCCTTGCGTAATAAAATTTTGCTTCATCAGAACCATCAGATAAGCATGGAATCTTGATAAATTTCTGGAAAACGCAACACACGCACGCACGCACTTTACCTCGTCATAGTACAGAATCTAACAGCATAATTGGTGTATTACTTACTGGGGTGTGGCACTTTATGCAAGACGCCGAGCACTAGCAATTTGCAACCTGCATATAAAATGCCACTGGTACTTCGTACGTGATCAAGAATGGACTTGATCTCATGCTCACTGATATCTCTGGTGGCATCACATGCAAGGATGACATAAGACGTTGGAGGAGGGCTATCCATTGAGAGAACCCAAAAAAAAAGAGTCTTCAAAGCAAAAACATCATCTTTGCTAGCTCCAAATTATTTAAGTTTCACGCCTTTGACGAGGACCAAGTTTGAAGCTTACATTTTGATCCGAGTTAGGGTGTTGTGGAATTGTAAAGAAGCTTCCCCTTCCCTTATCTGAATTCCAATACCGACGACAAAGGCTCGACCGGTACGAGGATAATATTCCGTGGAATATTCTTTCAAGGAAAAAAAAAAGGCGGGAGATTTGCCGTCTTCAACAGTGATAATAGGAGGAGTACGGGGAACGTGAAGACAGCGATGGTTTCGAGGCCGGACATGCTTCCTGAGATCCCAGATTCTCTTATTTTCGAACTCTCAATATTAAACTATTCATTTTCAGTCAACCGTTACTCCTGCTCAAGCTCCTTTCACGCCTCTCTGTTTCTGACTTTCTGTGATGTCGCCTTAAAGGCTACACCGCCTCTGAACTCTGAACTGAGTTTTCATCAAGAAATGTATTAAAAAACACCCAAAAATGGGGAATAAGGTTAAACGAATCTTGAAATATGTACATATTTAATGGAATTGACATCCTAAATTCTTATGGGGCATGCTGGGAATATCGATGAGACGATGACCCCTGTTTTCCCTACCGTTATACTTTGCGAATGTCGCAGGGGTCTTAAATTTATTTATGTATTTATTTAATAAAAAAATAAATCTCATTGTCGAAGATAAATCAAATTAAAACCATTATTTTCATAAAAAGAAACTAATAGCGAGTGTTGAAGTTCAAATCAATTGAATTGATGAATTAACCAAACTGGTACAACGTACACGTATATCACCCACATGTGTGATGTGCTTTTTAAATAAAAGTTCTATTTTAAAGTCAAAGGATTATATTTGGAAAATAAAATCGATAGAGCATAATTTTTTATGTCAATTATATTGAATTATGCATTTAAATATGGGCAAAATACGTAAGAGGGAACAAGTGGAGGGAAAAAGAAAAGCTGTTTTACTCAGATTTCAAGCCAGAGTCCCAGCACATTACAAAAAATCCAATATCTGTCCATTCGCAACCTTACTAGCATACACACGCACTCAGCAAGAACAAACCATCCTGTTGGCCCGAAAATAAACAAACCATTAGTTCACTCTCCATATTCACTAGCAGCATAGCCAATGACGAATAGCATGACCACGTGTTCTGAAACGGCACAACGCACCAAACTCAACGTTGCCCAAAACAATCAATCTTAGTGTCCCCTGAAGAAGGTATTCAAACGCTTGCATGAGCATCGAACCATATCGTAGATTTTCAGATCTGTTTTTGTCTTCAAGTACTGATGGCACGTAGGTCCCATAGGGCTTAATAATGAACCGTCTAGCTAGCCAATTTCAACCCTGAGAGATGATTGGAAAAAGTAAAACATAAAAAACAAAAAGTAAAAAAGCCAGTGAAATTATCAGTATCCGGATAGCTAAGACAAACCATAAGATGAACTTGACTGTGACACTGCCAAGGCAAAGTATGCAAAATAGTAATGACAAATCAAACTTTTTTATTGCAAAAATTATGTCCATCGCTAGAGATGGATGGCATAACGAATACTCAGCAATTCAACAGCCTCGGATGCGTGAGAATTAGTGTAGGTAAAAATGTATAGTACCGATGTAAAAGACTGAATTAACGACGTTAATATAGTTACCAGCCACATACACTATAACTTCTCTTTCTCAACCATTACCGAGCAGCAAAACAATCTTAGGTAATTACTCTTTTCCAAACCACCATCAACATTCCTTGCCAATTGCAACAACTTTTATCTTCTTTTATCAAAACATTTTTCAGGCATAACCTTCAGTTTCCATCTCCCAGTGCAGTAACTTCAATACAAGATAAAGATCTTTCCCACCGTACTGATGTAATTTATTTGCCTCAAAAGAGTACACGTGATTTTTTATCCCAATCCAACTACATCCTGCGAACTCCTTAGCGCCTTTATGTTCCACTGCCTTTCTCACTCGAACCATGCTCTCCCACTTGCCCCTCATTTGATATGCCTGAGCCAACACCAAGTAAGGTAAAGTTGACTGTGGTTCCATCTCCATTATTTTTTTCGCTACCCTTTCAGTAAATCTCAAGTCTTCATGAATTGCGCATGCAGAGAGAACTGACTTCCAAATAAGAGCAGTTCTATAAGGCATTGCTTCAATGATATCAATAGCTTCCTTCAGCCTACCAGCACGGCTCAACAACTCCACAGCAAAAGCATAATGCTGCTCCCCTGGTTTAACCCCAAATTCCTTCTCCATAGAGGATAATATTTGAATTCCTTCATCAACCAAACTCCCATAGTTGCATGCTAGTAAGACTGCAGTAAGAGTTATTCGGTCTGGTGACATACCTTCCCTAATTAATTCATTGAAAAGGTCCATAGCCACCGACACTTCACCATTATAAATTAGACCCGTCAATATGGTGTTCCAGGATATCAAATCTCTTCTTCTTATTTTACTGAAGATATCCAAGGCATCATAAATAAATCCAAATTTTGAATACATTTCAACAAGTGAATTGGCAACTATAGCATCTGACTCAAAACCCAATTTCAGAACCAAAGAATGGATTTGGTTACCCAGTTCTACTCGTAACATACTGGAAAAACAACTCAGCAGACAGCTAACCATGTATTCAGTTGGCCTAAGGTTCTTCCTCAGGGTCAACGCAAAAAGTCCTAATGCCTCTTCTCCTAAACCATGGCTAACATAGCTTGAAATCATGGAACTGCACAGAGCTGAGTCCCATTGATACTGTTCTCTAAAAAGCTGAACAGAATCCTCCAATCTGTTGCATTGAGAAAAGAGGTCAATAGCCGCACTTGATGCAACGCTATTATAAAGGAATCCCACCTTGAAACAAAAGGCAAAAATTTGCTTACCCTTTCCTAAATCTTGCAGGTTAGAGCACACACTGATCAATATAGAAGATGTAAACTGGTCAGGCAACAACTCTGTGCTTCTCATTCGATGGAACTGCTCTAAAGCTAATTCTTGATGTCCTGCATGATGGCAGGCCGAGATCAGAGAATTCCAAGATATAATATCCAACTGCTTCATGGTCAAAATCACACCAAAAGAATAATCAACAAGACCAAAATTCCCGTACATATTAATTAAAGAATTCCCAAGTACCAAATTTGAGAAATCCATTCCACTTCTGATCAACCTTCCATGAATTTGCTTACCCTGACAGGAACTTGACACAAGTGACATCATAATGGTGTAAGTGAATACACTTGGCCTCGTGCCAATACTTTGCATCTCTAGGAAAATTTGAAAAGCTTGGTTACCAAACCCGTGAGAGGAATAACCTGAAATCATCGTGTTCCAACTGACAACATCTCTCACAGGCATTTCATCAAACAAATGGCGGGCCTTCTCAAGATGGCCACTTCTGATCAACCCTTTTAAGCAGATATTCCAGGACGTAGAGTTCTTATAACTAATATCATCAAACACTTTCAAGATATCACTCACCCCACCAAACTCAGAGTACAGATCGAGACAACGATTACCCAAATAAGTGTAGACATTGAAACCCAATTTTATCAGCTGGGCATGGATAGTCTTGTTCAATTTTAGAGACTTTTCGGATAAGCAGTAGTCTGAAAGAGCAGAAAAAAAAGAGAGCGTATACTGAGGACCTTGTCCTAGCTTTAAGTATGGGTACATACATATGCTACGAGACAGAAGGCAATTAAACGCCGAACTTGAGATAAAGCATAATGCATTACATGCTCGAACGGACCTTCCTGGAATTTCTATTGTCGAACCTCTGTTGCTAATACGTTTGGAACACTTGGAAGATAGATCATACTTTACGAACTAGCGTTTAATCAATGCCTTCAAGGCTCTTGCTCAATGGCCCCAATGGGGGATTCACAAGGGGATGATTTCTGTCATCTCCAATCGGTAAAGAAAGCCTCCAAATCTGATTCATTGCGCAAAAAACAGACACAGAAACTGAACAGTTGGCCTTTTGTGTCATTGGGGATTTGAATGTCTTCTATGAAGTTTTTGAACGAAAGTATGTTACTGTATATCAAACAAAAAGATTAACGCAAGAGAAATTCATAATCCACGAACCTAGCGTCTTTTGGACCTTCAGGCTTCAGCTCAGCCTCCAATTGGGTTCTGACGGTGCCGCTAAAGAAGGCTGCCAAAAGGATATAACCTCTGACCCGAACCGGCGCTAACTCGGGCTACCCACGGCCCAGCCGAACCGCCAATTGCCAGCAATGTTTCCGCCGGCGGAGTCGCCTGAAATGAGCACCCGATAGGAAGAAGGAGAAGAAAGTTAGAGAGTGAAAAAGAGAGATGATGGGTCTGTGTCGGACAAGGGAGAAGGGTGGAGTTCGGAGATGACCGACCAGGAGTATGACTTGAAAGCATTTTTTTTTTTTTTTTTGAATTAACCGACGCTATGGTTCTGTTCGTTGGTGGCAAGTTTGTTCCATTTTTTTAATAGAACTGGATATTCCTACGAACTACTCAAGAGTCAAGAGATTACAAAAGTAAAACCATCCCTCGTCAAGATCAACCCTCTCTGTAGGCTAAGTAGAGATTGATAAATGATACAAAAGCTATCAACTAAATTATGCGACAAATTCATAAGATAATCAGCTGGCACTAACTTCTTCCTAGGTATATGTTTAAATCAGATTTGTCAGTCCCTGTGTATAACTAAGGGCATATCTTCTAAGAAGTGTTCGCATCACAACCCCAAAACAAAAATCAATAGCTTCTATATGGTTCGTTCCTAAATCCCTTCAACCAACACATATTAAATCCATTAATGATAGCAATCAACTCTGCAATAGCTTGAGAAATAGATGCAAGGTAGTTTATTCCATTTTTAATATGGTTAATAGAAGTCAAATATTTTAAAGTACTTTTGGTTGATTGTTAAGTTGTTTTTACACTCTAGAATACTTTGTAGTGCAATTTTATTGTTAAAATATTAATTATTTTAGGAGAAATTTTGCTCTATGCTTTATGAGCAATTCTAACAATGTCCTAACAGTGTACATGGTGCATTGCCCTAATGACAAAATGATCCCTTATATAAGAGAGGTGGTGGATTCAATCCCCCAAATCGAATTGGATGGCCTCCTTTCTAATTCAAATTTCTAGAAAGTCATTCTTTAAGTGAAGGTGCATCAAGTACTCCCAAGTAATTTTTTAGCAGCAATTGTAGGATATTTAATGTACTTGAAAAAAAAATACTTTTTGGGTGCCATATAAATCACAAAATACTTTAAAATGTTCGACGTAGCTGGAAAAATACTTTAAATATAACGCTGGATTTACCTCAAAAAATAGTTTAAGGGGTTGAGTAACTACTATTTTTCAAAATTTATGGAATGCTTATATATATATATATATATATATTAGACAAATGCGTTTTTATTATAAATAAGGAGAATTACAGCCATAATAAAGTCTTTATAACCAAACTAGATAGCACAACAACACAAACATAGAGTAAAACAAAACAACGTAAACACAAATCAAATTTATAGCTTTTTAACCAACTTCTGATCTAGCTACTGGCATCGTGGTATCTACAAGAGGCCATTGCATTTCATGAACATCCAAGGTTATAATTGAAGATAAAGAAAGTGACAGTTGTGATACCCACCCTGTCGGGCACACTCTCTTATAAGCCTCTGTGCTAGTAAATCAGCTACATCATTTCCAAGTCTAAGAGTAAAAGAAATAGAGGACCCAACTTCAGATGAAATGAGATTGATGATATCATGCATAAGACCCCTGCTTTTCCAGTCGTATAGATCCGGCAATTGCATTTCAACACAAGATTGCAGAAGTTTGGAATCATTTCAAATACAACCTTGTCCTTACCCAAATCAATGGCCAGTAGGAGAGCTCTTTTCAATGCAAGTGCCTCAGTCATAAAAGCATATATTGATTTAATTTTATCCACAAAACTCCATAAAAAACTTCCCTTATCATCACGACAAACAATCCCCACCGACGCTCATCCTGAAAATTCCTGATATGCTCCGTCACAATTAATCTTGATAAAATCTGGGGAGGGTGGACACCACCTCGCATTTGTTGAACTGGGCATTGTAGTAACATTAGAGGATTTCCCATTAACGGACAACAATTCATTATTCCCTCTAATAGCTAATTCGATTACCAGTAAAGGATTCAATTGCGCTCCACTAAAAATCTTATCATTTCTTTGCTTCCAGATCAGCCATAATAACCGGCAAATCAGTGTAATATCTGCATCCTTAAGACCTATACTAGCATCATTAATCATTTGCCACTAGGAGGTGAAATTTGCAGTGTTACACATATCTAACTTAACATCAAAGTGGCAACCAAACCAAACACAACGAGTTCAATTGCACCTGAAAAAAAAGATGTTCAATAGATTCATTCTCCCAATAACATATCCAGCAAACTGGAGTTGGAGATCTTTTTCGATTAAAGAGTGTTTCATTTGTAGCTGATGCACTGCTCAAAATTCGCCGAAAAAATTGTTGGATCTAGGGAATAGTTTTTAACTTCCATAAAGATTTTCAATCAGCAGCAAAAATCATACATGAAGAGTTAGCTTTATGAATTGCTATGTTACCACATATCTTTCTATGCTTGTATCCAAATTTGACCGAGTATTAACCATTAGGAACTATCTTCCAAAAAAGTTTGTCCTCAATATCATTAATTAGTAAGGATTGGAATTTGAGAAATAGCATGTAATATATTTTCAAGCAAAATGCTTATATATTTACCCAATATGAAAAATATTTACTTAAAGTAGAATATTTTTGTTTTAAATGAGACGGCTGAATTGCATAGTGATTATTGCAACATAAGACAAATTAATATTTTTTAATTTATAAAATTTAAATATAAATCATCCACTTTTTTACAAGTGTAGATATGAGATGTTGAGAAGAAAAAACAAAGAGGAAAAAGCGGAGCATCCGGGTCTCTAATCATGCGGACTCCTGAAAAAACAAGTAACAAATCTGACTTTCTATTTTCTAATGCGAAGCAACAAATGAAGCTGCCTTAATTCATAATAAGATACTCTAAAGATGCAGACAAATTAACCGTTGGAGGTATGTGCCAACAGGATAATTGCGCAACGCGTGGGCAATATAATTCTCTCAATCTGACGCAATAAATTATAAAGACGACGCTGACTTTGTACACAAGAGTTTAAAGCATTGTGGCCGTATATTAGTGGATAACAGTTTGATTTCCATTATTTGTAAAGCTAGGCGTGTTTGATATTTTCTCCTTCGATTCTTGAGTCTCACGTTAACCCCCTTCTAGAAAGCACGGATGAAAATTAAAACTTGCAGCTCAACTTTCCGTCCATGATCAATCTCAACATAATGCAGTTACTTATTAGAGTATCGTATGAATCAAGCACCACACAAGTAGAAGGACAGAATCAATGTGATTTGATGGATATTGATGAGGTAGAATATTAAAGCAAGCATCATTTCATACACAAAATCTCAGCGTTTTGCCATTTATCTTTCGTTAATGGAACCCCACTCTGTTAATTAATTAATTTGTTTGTTTGGATTACTTTTAGATTCTAAAAGTACTTATTTATATAAATTAAAATAAAATTATACTTACATACTTACCTTATATACTGTAAATCACAATTAAAAAACTCTTTTTAAAAAATCAATCATAATTCTAAATAAGTTTACTGCCTTTAACCTTCCATCTGACTCTTCCTCTCTCACTCATTCCTATTTTCATTTTGCGTAAACGAGTAGCTCAATCCTACATGTTTCTATAAAGTACGCTCTGTTTCACTAGTTTTTTTTTTGGGTGCTCAATAATCCGGCCGTCTGGCTCAAGATATTACACCGAGCATAACACCTTAACCAATCTTAGCCGCTTATTTAAGAATGCAAAACTTAAAGTTGACTTCAGGATCGATCGAAAAACACCCAAATGGTGTTCTTTTAGAAGCAAAGGACCCTTAAACGGGTCGTTTGATATTTTTATTTTAAGGCCAATGTTTGTTATGGATTGGAGCACAATTGCAGGACTGCAAGGGACTGATTTTTACATATACCAACCAAAACTACCTCATGGACCGCGCATACTTGTAAATTCCAAGGGTTTAGATTTTCTTTTGGAATTTAATATTCAGGTTATTAAACCTGGACAGACCGGTTTGATCTAAAACCCGACGAATCGTTTGACAGATTGGTTCAGTCTGGTCCAAGAATCAACCCAATTCACTTCTTCTTTTTTTTAATTGATTTTTTTATTTATAATTTTATATTAATAACCCTAAAATCTTTTTTTTTTTATTAGTTTTGTCTCAATTTAGTTTCAGTTTGTCCCTCTAATCTATAATCCAATACCCGACACGTTCGAATTTAATTATCTTGTTTAATAGTATTTGCGTCAGCTGCAACTTTGTACGCTTTAAAGCTTTTTAAAAACTCATTTTGTATTAAATTAGTAATTCATAACAACCACACCAGCATCATGGGATGTACTGGTTGCTTGATTGGACATCAAATATCATTAGTTATGATTGACAAAATGATAATAAATGGAAGGCAAGACGAGAATGATGGCTTTATGATCCACTTCCTGGTGCAGCACCTGACGTGGGACTTTAATTGATGCCCTTCTAATCATTCCTCGCGCCCCTCCTCCATAATCTCAGCCTTTTCGTTCTTATAATGCTTAGAGGTTGTTTGGAATAGTTTATGAAAATTTTATAAGTGCTTATGAATTGTAATTTATGGTCTACGAGGTAACTTTTACGGTCTACGATGTAGCTTTTACTGTCTACGAAGTGCTTTCACGGTCTACGAGATAAATATGTGAATGAGATTTATCTCGATTTACATAAATCGGACTTATATGATAAGCCCGATTCAAAAAAGCTATCACAAACAGCCACTTAAACTCATATATTTATATACAAGAGTGGATATTTAAGATTTTACGTGCCCACGTTTGGAGGGTAAGGGTAGAAAATTCTTTTAAACATTGAAAACAGAGAGTTTTGAATACAGGGCTAACGGCCACCGTCTAGAATTCCTTGACTTTTTAGGAGCTCCACACCCTCAATCTCAATCATTTATCTTATTATTTTTCTCTTGCCGGATCAATCTTCTATCTTATTAAAATCTTAGTTATCAAGAAATTAACAGCACCAATCACTATTAAGGCTTACGCCCGGGAAGATATTCGTGTTATTACCCTCCTCCTCTGGTTTCTAAACAGAACCACGCAAACACACTTTTTATTTTTATTCCTTTTCTGGTCCGAGACTTCCGGGAGAAAACAGAAAGAGCCATGCTTGATCCGGCAATACATCAACCCGCAAATTCCATTCAGTTACCGAACAGAATCGGAAGTAGTATCCAAGGTTATGGAAGATGGGAAGACAGAAGGACCTCTGGTTTCTGGGCTTCAAAAAAAGTGGATTATGACGAAGATGGCGACTCTGGTATTTGTTCGCCGCCTTTATGGAAGACGAGCCCAGCCAGAAGCCCACAAATTGATAAAAACTACTATCAAAGTCTGTCCCCTTCGTCAAGAACAGAAGCCATTGTCAGAGGCCAAAGGGAGCTCATGGAAATGGTTCGGAATATGCCAGAGTCAACCTACGAGCTGACCCTAAAAGATCTGGTGGAAAAGACCACGGTCGAAGTAGGTGAAGAAAATGAGAAAGAAGAGAAGACTTTAATCAACAAAAGCGAGTACAGAAGGGAAGGTAGTGGTAGTAGCAGTGGTAGAAAGGGTGATCAGAGGGCGGCGGCGATGAGAAGCGGAAACGTTCAGAGTGAAGGGTTTTATTTGAAGATGATGATGTTTCCTCCATCTTTCGGATCAAAGAAGAAGAAGAAGAAGAAGGGTGAGTCATCGGGAAATGAAGGTTCAAAGGCGACTCTGAGAGTGAGACCATCAATGTCTGAAGGATCATTGAAAGATATTGTGGATAAGGAGTGGTGGAAGAAGAGCCCTTCAGCTTCTGGAGATAGTGAAAGTGGTGCCACCAGTGTCAATAGCGGAAGCACCAAAAGCTCTGGAAGCAGCGACAGCAGTGGAAGCATCAGGTAATTAAGAATTTATTGAAATTTACTCAATTGTTTTTCATTCTATGCCTATGAATGATGTTAGTTATCTAGTTTTTGGAGTTCAGAAAGTTATTAATAGTAGGGGTGGATTTTAGAACCAAAAAACAAAGAAGGAAACGGGGGTGCTCAACAGGATGGGAAATTTGCATATATGGATTCTAAAATTCATGAAAGATTCCGAAGTGTGTTCAAGTTCTAATAACACAGTGAAATCGTGACGTTAAAGAGGGGGCCAGGTGGGTGGATAAAGAGAGGGTTAACCTAAACTGGTTGGTAGACAAAGGAAGAGGTTGTTGGGAGAAAAGAGTTGTTTAGTAGGTGAATTTCTCAGGTGAAAACTAATGATGATTAGTATTTAATTTATCATGATTATTAGCAGCTAATGATGATTGAGTAATGGGATGGATATAATAATGCAGGAGAGAGAGGAGGGTGGGCAGTTGCTGGTTTCTGATTGGCAGACCCAAAAGGCTAACACGGGAATAAAGGGATGTGCATCCGCTGTGGTTTTGTTACCGAGACTGCAAATTGCAAAGTGAAGAGTGTGGTTGAATTTTTATTTCACAAACACAGCCTTAACAGAGGAGTTTGTCTATTCCTTTCTTTTTATATATGCATGTCAATACTATTCTCTGAATATGTTGCTCCAAACAGAGTCCAAACAGCAACCTTTTATGATGCGCCAAGGTCCAGGAAATAAATTAGTATACTTGGACTGGTTTTAACATTAAATCAGCTTTGTGTTAATTTATTCCTTTAATTATATTTTGATATCGTGCAGCAAACATTTATCTTTCAACTGACTAAGAAAAATGCATCTACTACCCATATCAACTCAATGGTAGGTTAACGCAGGTTATAAAACCCCTCGCACACTTTTGTTTGTTCTTTTTTTTGGCACTTTTTAGGCCATTAATTTGTCAGTATACACTTGTTTTCCCCCCTCCTTTCTTTAACACTAATTTTGAAAAGCTTAATCCGTTATTTTACTTTATACAATTTAAACACACGTGTTTTTTACAATGAAAATAATTAAAATGTGTATTTTAAAAAGATCAACGAGTTTTTTTTTAATAAATAACTGATTTTATTAACTATTTTTTTAAAGTGCAACTAAACCCATACAACTACACATATAAAGCCCACCTAAAATCTCAAGAAGAAAATGAAGAACTGAAGGGTGCCGCAATCGCTTTTTAACACCTGCTAGTTGATGTGCTTCTTGATTTCATGATATTCATCCCTGTCCTCCTCCACCCTATCGAATTTCTATTGAGGTGAATTCTGAATCCTCCTTTTCTGTTCAAGAACCTATCTGTATCTTGAATAAGTCATCATCAAACTCATCATTGAAGAGGAAGGAGTCATCTTTGCCACATCACCATCCACAAGTTCCTTCTTGGGTATGTTTTTGCCCTCAAACAAAGCTTTTAGAAGCATCTTCAAATCTGAACTTGGAATCATGTTTTCTTCCTTAATCTTATCATAGCTAAGTACGTCTCGATCATTGAACAACATCCGTACACACATTTGGTATGTTGCAAAGGCAATTATAAGATTGTAACAATGAAATTCTCACTGAGGAGAAGTATCAGTGAAAGTAGAGAATTATTCCAGAGATGGAAGAATGATGGTGTCTGGAGGAAAAATATTGGCTCCAGCACTCGAGTGAATTGGTTAAAGGAAGGAGATAATAATATCAAATTCTTCCATCTAATCACGGTTCAAAAGAAGGGCCCAAAATAAAATATTAAGGTTGAAAACTAGATATGGGCTGTGGATGGAAGAAGAAGAGCTAATAGCTGCTGAGTTTACGAGCTGTCATGGAAATCTCTATAGCGATTCTGGTTCGAGAGATTTAACAGAAGCTTTGAGATATGTGGTTTGCTGTGTAAATGAGGATGATAATTGTAAGCTACTCGGGAAAGTAACTAGGATAATTCGATGCACCACAAAATATTTTAATTTAGATAATTAGATCCATATAAAAAAAATATTTTAGAGTATTAGATACACTTTAATTCTTCTATCTTTTAACTAAAAATCGAAAGAAAAGCAAGAATGCATTTTATTTAGTTTGTACAGCTGCGGCTTCATTATTCGTCAATTATATTCTCTAAAAAAGGAAAACAATCTTGCCATACATGTAATTTCATTCAATTTTTAATTTTGTATTTTAGTATTTTACTTTTTTTCTTTTAATTAAATCTTTAATTTTGTTATGCTAACACTGTTAGCTCTTCTAATTAACTTTACTCTATAACTCTATTAGTAAAGTTAGCTCCTGTGTATTAGGAGTTAACGACATTAACAGACAAAATTAAAACATTTAATTTGAAGAGAAAACACATAAATATTAAATTAAATTAAAAATTGAAGAAAATTATAAACTGCAAATAAGTTTTCCTTTTTCTAAAATTATAACTTTACTAAATTATTGCACTCGAGACCTATATATAAATTACAATGAGGGTTTATCTACACAAGTTACACATGTTTTTTTTTTGTCAATATTCTGTATGTTAATTATTCAGCCTTCACTTTTAGGACTAGAAGAAGTATATGATTAGGACGGTGCTGGTTTGGTATTATCATGACAATCATGCAGCCCGGCACAAGCAAAATGGTGCTCGAAGGGCCTATTTGGTTGGAGATAGGGGTGTTTTGGGGGTGGGATGTAATCAAAAAATCGGATTTCCGATCTAAAAAGGATTTAGGAATGATTTTTATTTTCGATCTTTTGTTTTTTATTAAAAAACAAAATTTTCATATTGAATGTTTTGTTGTGTTTTTTTTAGTCTAGTATAAATATATAATTTGTATAATATCATATTGTATCAAATTAGTTCAATACAAATATATAATTAGTCTAATACATGTTTAAAGTTATCGATTCAGCTACAAAAAACACAAAGACAAGAACAAAAAATTAGAATTATTTAATAAATAATAAATAAAATTAACTAAATAAACTAAAAGAATATATATTACCATGAAGGTGTTAGAAATTTTCACATTCTCTTTACATTTGATATTGCCTTCTTAAATATTTTTTAAAAAATGTATGTGTGTGTGTGTGTGTATTCGGGAACGGAAAAAAGTCAGAATCGGGAAGTCTCATTTCCAATCTCAATCCTAAAGAATTTTTCCAAATCTTAAATTTTTCTCATCCCAATTTGCTCAGGACCAGGAAGGAAAAATATTGTGCACCCCTAGTTGGGGGAAAAGGGAGTGAAGGAAAAATGATCATTTGGTTTGAAATTTTGAAGGAAGGAAAAATATTGTGCACCCCTAGTTAGGGGGGAAAAGGGAGTAGAGGAAAAATGATGATTTGGTTTGAAATTTGGAAGGGGATGAGAGCTAAAATCACCCATCCCCTCCCCCCCTCATTTTGGTCTCTTGCCCTCATTATAGCGTAATATTCTATCAATACCCATGCCAAAAATAATAATAATAATAATAATAATAAACCTTCCATTGTTCATTGTTCGTGTCTTGCTGAGTCTAGATCCTTCTCACTGTACCTAGCCAGCAACTCCATTCCTCTATCTGCATTGATGTTGCTGATCAGAGCTTGCGTTTGAGATCTATGATCACCGTTCATTCATTGTGTTCTTCTGCTGTTGTCATTTGCTTGTATCCTTCCCTGCTCGCCATTTTCAACACTAGTGGGTATAGCTTGAACAAAGGAAATGTGACGAAATCAAGCAGATGGTCCTACTCAAATGAAAGTTAAGCTTTGCGAAATCAATGACAGAAGGAAAGGACATAATATAATAAAGATAATGAAGGGAAAAATATATCATTATATATAATTAAAAATAAAATACTATTATTATATCAATTTTTAATATGCATGTTATTAATATATGATGGGATAAAACTTTATTTTTATAAATATTTATATAACAGCCGGACAAAAAAATTAATTTATATAATATGCTTTGAAGTTAGAAGACGAGATCTAAATTGTGGTTGTATTGATGAGAGTGAATTTTCATAAACTATATAATTTATATTGAGGTGTAAACTAATTTAAATAATTTATATAAGCAAATATATATAAACTAATATATAAGGGTAAAATGGTAAATTAGATATTATCTCCCCTTCCATCCCCTCTTGAACCAAACAAATGATCATTAAAAACATTCATCTTCCTTCCCCTATAACCAAACCAAACAAAATAATCCCCTATCATTTCCTTCCATCCCCTCCCATTGAACCAAACAGGTCTTAAGTCTAAATCCAATAAATCACACATGATACATACATATATATATATATATATTGCCAACTGTGAAGCATTTTTAGGATCATGATTGGATATTCTAAAAGTGTTTATGCATATAAGTCGAGATAACACTCATTTCACATACTTACCTCGTATACTGTAAATCATAATTAATTTTTTAAAAAAAAAACTTTAATCACTACTCCAAACAAGCATCTACGAGTCTAATAATAAATGAAAAAAATAGGGGGGAAATACCAACAAACACATCCAAATCACATAATACATATATAGTACATAGAAACGAGCATATCAACCAAATTGTTCATAAGCTTAATTTGGTCAAACGATGACTACACATGAAACTCTACTAATTACATTGATTTTGCGAGATAGGTTAGGTTTAATTAGTGTTTTATATTTAAGACTTGAGGAAAGCTTCATTATCTTCTTAGCCGCGAGAGTTCAATAAGCTGCATGGCGTGTCCTTTACAAGGAGACATTATAGACATACCGATTGAGAACAAATCTTGAAAGAGTCTTGCACTCTGCGGTGGGAAAAACCCCAGTGGATGAAGCTATGCATTTTTTTTTTTTTTTTGATTAAGAAGCACATGGGTTTTGGAAAACCTCCTACGTGGCAACATCTCATCCTTCTAAAAACTGATTGTACCCATTTCAGGGTTCATATTTCAGGACAACCCCGTATTTTAGGCAGCGCGCCAATATATATATAAATTCCCCTCTAGCTCTTTTAAACACGTATTTATACTGCTTCCAAATTTAGGAAGCATATCCGCATGTGCGTGTTCAAAATAGCTAATTTATAACAACTGCATTAATTTTTTATTGGGTCAAATAAAGTTTGTTAATTAATTTTTCGATCATACAATTAACAGATTAAATTTTTGACATTCAACTTTGGCGGGCATTGCATATATTTATCAAAATATATATTGTAATGCTAAATTGCTATTATAATAACATATAATTTGGATTCCAAAGCAGCTATGATGAGACAAATTTTTTTTTTTTTTTGGGCATGCGTGTGAGTTGGAAACTAACATATAGATTAACGAGGAACTTTAATCCCTTCACGCAAGACTTAAAAGAGGATCCGACCAGCCAATCTATCAGCCATTAGAGAACAATAATGATTATTTGAAGATTACTCCCATATATAGTATGGAAGGGGGCATAACATACAATTTGTACCATGCTAGTTGACTTATTCATTAATTATCATAATAATTATAAACACAACACCGTGCAACACGGGAGAGTGGATATTATTTAGTGCTATCAATAATCAAGTGCAGTATGAAGGAACATAGCAGATTAAACTTTGAGAACCCTTATTTGGTCAAGTGACGATTGCACATCAATCTCGTCACATCCATTAGCTACTAAGGACTGCTTATAGGTCATGCCAAGGTATGCTTGTGGGTGTTCTTCATTCACAAATTCGGGTGCCGGACTCACAAATTTGTCTAATGAAGGCCCATGAAGTGTGGCCACCGAGATCCTTTTCACTTCGTTTCTGTCAACAGCCACCCGGTGTATATGACTCCTATACCTCCCATTCGTTAAGATCTGCACCAGTAAGGACTCATTAATGATGACTACTCAACAAATTAACCAGAAGTAAGTTTAATTAATTAATGATATAAACTAGATTGGATTTCATTAATTGAAGGAGATTAAAGCATATAAATGCACCTCAAGATGATCTCCAAGCTGGATGAGGATGGCGTGACGGGGAATACGAGCATTAATCCAATATCCCTTATGAGACAGTATTTGTAAGCCTCCATTCACATCTTGTACCAGTGTTACTATGAAGCCAGGATCTGTGTGATCAGGTATACCAATACGACTTTTTGATACATAATTGGGTGGATAAAGGTTCATGGCTGATACATCAAACCCTGCATGTGTTGGAAGGTTGCATTAGTCAGAGATGATTAGTTAGTCACAAGTGTTAATCATCACTTGTCACCACAAGGGATTCTTGAGGTTTGGTCATCACTCTCTAATGAATGGTTGATTGTTTCTCTTGTAAACACTGATTCTTTGTTAATATATAAGATTTCTATTAGGTTTCTTGTCATTATTGCTTACCTGATTTCAAGTTAAATGCTTTCTCTATGTAGCTCTCTTCAAGCCCTAATGTCCTTGACACTGCTTTTGCTAATCCCATCACTACCTTCCTCATTCCTTGTAGTATTAATCTAAAATGTCACTGCCATGGAAGAACAACACCCCATTTCAGAAATAAGATCAATCCTAAAATATCTAACTAAATATTTAATGAAAATAGCTACGAGGTATATATCACATCAATGTAAGACTTGCATAGACAAAAACATCACAATAATAATATTAGTTGCTTGATTCCTAATAAATATAAATCATCAAGACATAGGTCAATATAATCCACATAAGAAGTTGTACGATTAATATTATAGTTAATAATCTCGTTGAAGGCCATATGGACAACAGGATCAAAAACTAAAAAATAAAAAATATGTACCTGAAGCTTGATGGGTTGGGAGGAAAATGATATCGGGGGTGTGCAATCACCTTTATATATTCCCTATTTTCTCCAGAAGAATAGTTTCGGCCCCATCTAATTCGGTCCATTGGATCCTTTTTACTGTATATGTTCCTCTCCTCCAACGTCGATGGATCAAAGAATTCAGAAATCCCCTTGAAAAGAGCGTCCAACACCTTTTCTGGGATTTAATTATTTACCAGCTGCATGCAGTGTGTGTGTGTGTGTGAATGACACAAAACGTTACGTTTTACTGAGATGTACATAAATACGAGTTATATATATAGTTTGTACGACATCATATATAAAGCCTTGGTGCTGCGTGTGTGTACTTACGTAGAAGAAGGCAAGAAGCCATAGTCTTGGCACTCTTGGCCAAGGTGTTCTATAGCCAAGGATGCTTGATCAGGATCATTAGAGAAAAGCATGCGGTAATCAACTGAGGGAATCTCATCATCAACAAATTTAGCCGAATAAGACTCGCTAGAGTAGGGCTTAAGGGTTGGTGGTGAAGCTATTTCAGCCATCACAAACTGAAGAATAAGCCTGGGAAATACAATATCCGATATGAAGATACCTATCTATGTTAATTTTGATGATAGGAGGTGCAGGCTCGAATAAGTGTGTCTACCTATAAATAGGCGAAATATCAGATAAGACCCCAAGCTTTATGGTCATTTTTAATAAGTAACTAATGTATAGTTTACTATATTATGCAAGTTGTAGCTTTTTAAGAGAAAGTCAAATGTATTCCATGGAAAATGATAATTAATACATAGCAAATCTTTGCCTCATCACATGTATGCAAGTTTTAGTTAATTAGATGAATTCACACTATTGGCGTATATTAGCTGTATACGCATGTTGTATTATTTACGTAGTTCGCATCGCATCTCCCTAGCTACTTTTCAATTAGGGCAACTTGCTCTCTTATCGTGGTCCTGTGGCAGATTTAATTTATTCCCTAGTAACGACAGACTCTAGTTTTGTGATTAATATTATTAATTATAATTATATCATATGGCCTCGTACGTAAGACGATAGAAAATTAATAAGAAACTAACATATTATCAATATATATGTTATTTCCTGGTGCAAGTACGTGACAGAAGAGGTGATGATATCAGCGGAGCAACTTACCTGCAAAGAAATCACATGCATGTAACAAACCAAAAACAAAAAACAAGAAGACCAGTTCAAAGAATCTAACAGAAGAAAACATATAATGGATCAACTGGATCATGTGCTTTTTTCGATGTCAGCAGTGACCGATCCAGTGTGCTTGCTAGCCCTACATACGTTTCAGACTTCCTTTTGTATTTTTTAATTTTTAATTTTAATTTGAAACACGTGTGTTTATTATACTTTCTTTTAGTCTTTAACTGCTTTTCTGAGAAATTTCACCGCAGAAACATGAAAATGGAAAATTGGCTGGGCCAGTTTTATGTGGGTGAGATGTTGCGTTTCAATTTTTGAATTTTATTTTCAGTTTTTTATCAGGTGGTACGCAGCGCAATACTCAAGCTGGTAGCCGTATTAGCTTAATTGGCTATGTTAACAGTATTTTGTGGGGAGAGCTGTTTTCCTTGTTAGATACAGAAAAATAACAACTTCTATTATTGATCCTTGAATTTAAAAAAAAGTACATATGAGCCTTTATATATAGATAACAAATGGATGGGGATACAGGGATATGAATCTGATAAGAATTTATCTAAAAAGAAAAATATATCTAATATGAAAATCTATCTAAATCAAACAACTAATAAAATAATACTTAAATGATAACTAATAAAATAAATAATCTATAAATCTACAACGCATGAAGCGTGTTTGTGTGTTATATATAATATATATTTATTCAACATTCCTCTAATGGCTCGGTGATTTTACTGTTATATATATATATTGATGATGTATGAGAATAATAGTTCATTTAATTACCAGAAAATTTGAGCTGACACATCAGTTCGACCAGAACAAGAACACTATTACAGGTTTATAACATGAAATTCATGACAACGTACAGAACAATTCACTTCAATTCCTCCTTTATCACATGTTCTTGAAAGCATAGACTAAGATAGGTGCACGGGTATGATCAAAGTCAACAATAATGCCTGGCTCAGGGCCAGCTGATTTATTTAATCACTGTCTTGGCGCGCGATACATACTAGAAGATCGATTAAACAGCAGAGACAAGGATATATATTAAGCACTTGGAAGCCTGATTTTATCAAGTGATGATTGGACATCAATCTCATCGTGGCCCTTTGCTTCCAATGATTGCTTATAGGTCATTCCAAGATATGCCGGTGGGTGATCTTCATCCACAAACTCCAGAGCCGGTGCTACAACTTTGTCTAACGACGGCCCATGCAGCGTCGCCACCGACAACCTGTGCACCTCATTGTTCCCAACAATAACTTTATGCACGTGACTCTTGTACTTCCCATTGGTTAAGATCTATATATACATATACGGTTAGGTGTTGATCAAGTTAATGAAAAATATTAATGATCCATATTGAAGGGGATGAGCTATTTAACTAATGGATAAATTAAGTACCTCAAGATGGTCGCCGAGTTGAATGAGAATGGCGTGGTGGGGAATGTAAACATTGATCCATTTTCCAGTGTGAGATAATATTTGGAGACCTCCATTCACATCTTGCGTGAGGGTTATGATGAAGCCTGGATCAGTGTGATCACCGATGCCAACATGACCTTTGGCTACGTGATTCGGTGGATAAAGGTTCATGGCCGATACGTCAAATCCTGACTCCAACTCAAATGCTTTCTCTATGTAATTCTCTTCAAAGCCTAAGGTCTTGGACATTGCTTTTGCTAATCCCATCACTATATTCCTCATCTCCTTGTTGTATTCATTCAGGACCTCACTTCCATTCCCGTTTAATTTCCAAACACATCGATATATTAGAATACAATTAATTAAGGATAATGAGACATCTATCATAACTGGAAATAAGTGTGTGTGTGTGTGTACATGTACCTGAAGCGAGAGGGATTGGAAGGAAAATGACACTGAGGATGCGTCATCACTTTTAGGTATTCCCTGTTTTCTCCATGAGAGTTTGAGGAGTTTACGTCCCACCTGATTTTCTCCATTGGATCCTTTTTCCCATACACTTTCCTCTCCTCTAAATTCATTGGATCAAAGAATTCAGACATTCCTTTGAAAATATTGTTCAGCACTCTGTCTGGAATGCGATGATTGACCAGCTGCATGCATGCGTATACAAAGAATCAAATTTTCAAATATACATTAATTAATTTGAACTATATATAACTTAATAATTGTAAGTGGGGAAAATATCACAATTGGTCTTTAGCTAGATACATACGTAGAAGAAACCAAATTTGTAGGACGCTTGGCCTAGATGTTCCAGGGCCAAAGATTGTTGAAGGGGGTCATCAGAGAAAAGCAAAGAATAATCAACAGTAGGTATCTCTTCGTCAAAGGCAGAATAAGAACGAGTGACAGTGGAAGAGTGATTTGAATTTGATGGTTGAACAGGTGATGGAGTGGATTTAATAGGGTTGCAGTATTCTTATGATGAGGAAATTACATTAGCAGCCATGACAAAGGAAGCAAAAGAGTATTATGCTTAGATAATGAAAGAGAGCTAGCTTCACCATTTGCATGGAAATTAAATTAGTTGCTGGCCAAATGCACCTATAAATAAGCATCAGCAAACACCCAAAATTACTGTGAATCACATGCGATGGATTGGATTGTCAAAGTGGGTCACATAACTCAAATATCTCGACTCCTAAAATGTAAAAGAACGTGGTTTCCATGGGTGGTGGAGAGGGAGGACTAAAACGAGTTCATTTTTTTTTTATAGTTACGTTATAGTATTATACTCTATATGTTATAATTATACACAATAATTCTCTTTCAATTTTTTTATTAAATCAAACTTAATGTAGCTAACTGACAATTCACACTTCCTTTTAATTTTTAAAATAAGCTTGGATTCTAATGAGTAATGTATTAATTAGTTCCCATATGAATGTCATTTTATTATCTAAAATCCTCTGAGAGAACATGTATATTACACTTGTTATTTTCTTCAATGCTAAGCTACGGTGATACACGATGCATGAGGCTACACTTATAATTAGACAAACTATATGCACGGCTATTAGCTAGAACGCACACACATGCCATTACCAATAATGTATGTATACATTTTCAATGAACTGTTTTTTTGAATGGAAGAGTAGACACTATTTACTCAAGGTTATAAATGGAATCGAACCAGCAACCTTCTACATACAGAATAATTCTCATACCGCTATATTACAAGGCCATTAGCTTTTCAGTGAACCTTTTGAATAGTATTGGGACAACTCCAAGGTCACCACCCACATATGTTAGTCCTTTTCTGCCACCGAAAAATACAGCAGAAGCTAGTTCATCCCTCCAGGCCACCACATCGTGACAAGCAGGAGGTTGTTGATCCAATGAGTCAAATGCACCAAACTCCAAATCAACATCCCGTGCAAGAAGCTGCCAATTTGAGCATATTCATTGTCCCCCTCCCCCCAACAACCAAAAAAAATTATCTATCCTCAAATTCAACACAAATAGGGTATTTCTAATTATCATTCTCTCCATTTAGTGTATTCATGATCAAATTTTAATGGTTGAAATTTATTCTATTGACCATAATATATTTTTATTGTTATAATAATATGTTTATATAGTATTAAATCTTAACTATTAAAACTTGATATTGATACATTAAATAAAGAGGAAATGAAGAGAATGATCAATGAAAATATTCCTCTCCTATGTGCACGCTTGATTTTTAATATAAGAGAATAATAACTAATTTTTATATATTAAGAAAATTAGTTAAATTTTTTATTTGTAATAAATATTTGTTAGTTAATTTTTCTATTCTGCCCTATTTGATCATGTGCATTGAAACAATCTTTTATAAAAATTTGGGAACCCACTTAATTTATGAAATCAATAAGAATATTTAAAAAAATATAAATTTAAAAGACAAATCAACACTTATATTTAGAGGCGGGGCAGTGATTAGTTAGCCAAGTCTTAGCCCTTATAATGTCCTCTATTCAAACATTGTTTTTGTTCCTAACCCAATACTATGATACTCCCAGACATGCTAATTTCTTACGCAGGAAATCAATCTTTCTTTTAGAGTATCAAACAAATAGAATAAAGAAATCTTCTAATGCTGCCGTTAAGGTCGTGGACTTCCGTCGTATTGGGCCAGATCCTGTCATCTGTGATGATATTGAATACAAATAAACCTGGGCCGTTAAGCGAAAAAACCTGGGCCACAATTCATCTGGGCTCGTCCAATGACCGAGAAAATCTCCTTTTTCAACCCAAGGTGGTGTGAGCCCATAAAAAAGTATTGTAGTGTTGCGTTGGAGGATGTTTCGGTGTTCTAGTCTTGGTGATTGTCTCCCCCGCGTTGAATATGTTGTTTGGATGGTTTTGTCTCCGTTTTTGCCCTTTGAGTGTTGGCTGTGTAAAAGTCCTATATAGGTGGGATCTTTTGTGATGAGGGAGTATTTAAGTATAAAAGGGAACTTTCTCCCTCTTTCAATTCTCATGCTTCAATTGCTTACTTTATTTTCAAAGTTATTTTGTATTTTATCCTCTCTTATAGTATTTTATTTATAAATTATTTATAATGAAATTATATTCTGATATTTTTCTTATTGTTGTCTTATTTATTATTCAGTTATGGGGCAAAAATGCCCATATATTTTTTCTAAAAGGGCACCTAGCACTAAATTCTTTTACTGGGAGTATAAATGGCCATCAATATTTAAAAAGAGAGCTAAAATGTCCATCCGTTTGCCACGTAATCATTTTATTTGGGGAAAATAACCATTTTACCCTATAATTTTGTGAAATTTTACAATTTTACCCTTAGCAATTGTATGACACTTTTAAATTAGTAAATGACCTCCAAAAATTCTGAAATTTTTCAGAATAAAAATAGACATGATAAACTTTAATTTGATAGGTCAAATGGAATTTTATTTGGTAAAATGACCATTTTGCCCTTACAATCTTCGCAATACTTGAAAAAGTGACAGATTTGTCACCAAACTTTAAAAATTCATATCTAATTGTATAGATATCCAATTGGGGTGGTTCCAAAGCCTATGTGACCCTTATTAAGTCTAGTTTTATTGAAAAATATAAATATTAGCCAATAGGAACCTCAAAATTCCCATAATTTTTATTTTTGAATTCTGCTCCAAAAAAATGTTAAATTCACTGGGCAAAATTCAAAAATTCATTTCTCCTTGTATACAACTCCAAAAATTCCATATGACCTATTAAATTAAATCTTATCATGTCTACTTTTATTTTAAAAAAATTTTAGTTTTGTGGAGGTCATTTACTAATTTAAAAGTGTCACACAATCTGACTGCCTCAACAGGAATTACATTGACAGCAAACTTCGACTTGTGCACCAAATAACTGATCAATGCTTTCATGGAAGTTTGTTTTTTTACATAGGTGAGAAATGGACGTTTGTATTATGTTTGCACGGGTGCTCATTGATCCAATTAAAATGCATTATGCGCAAAATTGCACTCTTAGAAAATAGTTTAGGGTTCTATTTTCAACTAACAGAAGTAAAATTTCTGTTTTCCATGTCATCATAGTTATTTGGTGTACAAGTTAAAGTTGCTGTCAATGTGATTTCCTCTTGAAATAGTCAGATTGTGTGATACTTTTAAATTAATAAATAACCTTCATAAAATCTGAAATTTTTTCAGAATAAAAGTAGATATGATAAGATTTAATTTAATAGTTCATATGAAATTTTTTGAGTTGTATACAAGGAGAAATAAATTTTTAAACTTTGCCCAACAAATTTAACATTTTTCTGGAGCAGACTTCAAAAATAAAAATTATGGAAATTTTGAGGTTCCTATTGGCTAAAATTTATATTTTTTTCATAAAAATAGACTTAATAAGGGTCATATAGGCTTTGGAACCACCCCAATTGGATATCTATACAATTAAATATGAATTTTTAAAGTTTGGTGACAAATTTGCCAATTTTTCAAGTATTGTGAAAATTGTAAGGGAAAAATGGTCATTTAGACCAAATAAAATTCCATTTGACCTATCAAATTAAAACTTATCATGTCTACTTTTGTTCTGAAAAATTTCAGAATTTTTGGAGGTCATTTACTAATTTAAAAGTGTCACACAATTATTAAGGGTAAAATTGTAAAATTTCATAAAATTGTAAGGAAAAATGGTTATTTTCCCCAAACAAAAGGATAACGTGGCAGACGGATGGGCATTTTAGCTCTCTTTTTAAATGTTGATGGCCATTTATGCTCCCAGTAAAAGAATTTAGTGCTAGATGCCCTTTTAGAAAAAACACATGGGCATTTTTGCCCCATAACCCTTTATTATTTATTAGTTATTATTAGATATAGTAGTTGTGATTTATTATATTATTAAATTACGCCTAAAAACTATATTTTCTAGTATTGCGATTTTTAGTATAATCAGTTACGCTCTAAATATCTCGCTTCCGCAATAATTTGTATCAGAGCCAATGTTCTATTTGAGTATGCTCTACGGTTGCAATATAATCTGAACTTTCACATTAGAAAATAATTACTTTGGGGTTTTACATTTGCAGCTATTAAATAGAATCCACATCGAATATTAACAATTCGTTGTTGGCATCTTCACTTTTGACGAGAAATGTGTCAAATGTGAAGTTTGCAGTTAAACTTTTTTATGAATCGGGACATTTTGGGATGTGACAGAGCGAGGTTCTTGATATCCTTTTTAAACAAGGGTTAGACTTTGCTATTGAACAAAAGAAACCAAATAGCATAGGGAGGAAGATTGGAGAATCATCAGTCATGTTGCTTATAGCACAATTCGATCGTACATTTTAAGAGAACAGAAGTATTCACATACAAAGGAAACTTCTGCATGTAGACTATGAAAGGCATTGGAGGATAAATCCTTGAAGAAAAATAGTCAGAATAAACTTCACATGAAGAAAATACTGTTTCGCTTTAACTATGTTTTTGGTACCACAATGAATGATCATATTACCAGCTTCTGTAAATCGGTAACAAATTTGTAGAATTTGGACGTGACCTTCGAAGATGAAGATCTGGGCATGATTTTGTTAGGATCAATTCCTAATAAGTACAAGCACCTGGAGACTACTCTTCTTCATGGCAAAAAGGAAGTATCTCTCAGAAAAGTTTGTTATACGCTATACAATTATGAACAAAATACGAGAGAGAAACAAAGGGGTGGACAAGCAGAGGCACTAGTCATAAGAACACGTGCTGAAAATCAGTTGAGATCAAAGAAAGAGAGATCCAAATCAAGATCCAGACTCAGTAAGGATGAATGTGCTTTTTTCAAGAAAAAGGCCGCTGAAAGAACGATTATCTAAAATTAAAAAACAAATCTAAACACAATATTGGGAAAGCTGCTATAGACTCAAATGTAGCTGATTTCGATGGTGAGGATTTAGATTTCTCACTAACGACAACGACATCATCAAAATCGTCAAGCATATGGTTATTGGACTCAGCTTGCAACCATCATATGTGTCTCAATCGAGACTGGTTCATTGATTTCTAAGAAGGAGGATGTGGAGTTGTCCACACGACATATAACACTTGACTTACCGCATATGGCATTGGTTCAATTCGATTAAGAAACCATGATGGATTCATCAGAACATTAACAGATGTTCGATATGTACTGGATTTGAAGAAAAATCTCATTTTTGTGAGAATTCTAGACTCAAAGGGGTTTAAAATCACTGCGGAAAGTGGAGTAATGAGGATACTTCCCAGTGCACTGGTGGTAATAAAGGGTATTAAGAAGAAAAATAACACATAACACTATCAAGGTAGTATGGTTATTAGAATAGCAGTAGTGACATCCAGCGATGAGAATGAGGTAGAAGCAACCAAGTTGTGGCACATGTACTTGGGACATGCTAAAGGAAAATCCTTGAAAACTCTATCAGATCAAGGATTGTTAAAAGGATTAAAGCATTGCAATTTGGATTTTTGTGAGTATTATGTAAAGGGGAAGCAGACAAGGGTTAAGTTCGAAACAATTATCCATAATACAAAAGGTATTTTGGATTATGTTCACTCTAATATTCGTGGTCCTTCCAAAACACCTTTATTGGGAGGAAAATATTATTTTGTAACATTTGTTAATGATTTCTCCCGAAGAGTTTGGGTGTATATAATGAAAATTAAGGATGAAGTGTTGTGGATTTTTCTCAAATGGGAGGTGATGATAGAAGCACAAACATGCAGGAGGATCAAATGTCTTCGTACAAATAACATAGGACAATACATGAATGATCCTTTTTAGAATATTTGTGAGGATGATTACATCATTAGACATTTCACAGTCAGAAATATACCACAAAAGAATGGAGTGGCAGAATGCATAAACCAAACTTTGTTGGAGAAGGTTCGGTATATGTTATCCAATGCTAGCTTGAGCAAAGAATTTTGGGCTGAGGCAATAATATATGTGAGTCACCTCATTAATCGTTTACCATCTACTGCTATTGGTGGTAAGACACCATTGAAACAATGGTATGGAAAACCTACTACAGATTATGATTCTTTGCATGTTTTTGGCTCAACTGCATACTATCATGTGAAAGAGTCAAAATTGGATCCGAGAGCCAAGAGGGCTATCTTTTTTTAGATCACTTTTAGAGTCAAAATATATCATTTATGGTATCTAGAGATAAAGAAGACTATATTCAGTAGGGATATTACCTTTGATGAATCTGCCATGGTGAGAAAGGTAGCAGCTGAAGATACCAAACAAGGTGATGGTGTTTCAAAGCTGGTGGAATTTGGAGGAAAGATGATTTTCTCAGAACGAGGAGCAGACAGGGAAAAAGAAGACTTTCCTGCGGAAGAAGAAGAGCCAGTTGATAGGGAGGTTCAAACTCATAGATCTCAACAGCAACATGAATTAATAGCAACTAGCAAGCTAAAATGAACAATAAGAAAGTCAACTTGTTTCAATGACATAGTGGCTTGTGCAACTTCAATTGCAATTAATGATATCCCTTCAACTTATAAATGGGCTATCTAGAATTCAGAAAACGAAAAGTAGAGGAATGCTATTAATAAAGAAATGTAATCCCTTCATTAGAATGCTACGTGGAAATTGGCCAAACTCCCGAAGGGTAAGAAGGCAATTGGTTGCAAATGAGTGTATGCAAATAAATAAGGATTCCCTAACTAAAGTGATGAACGCTACAAAGTAAGATTGGTAGCTAAAAGATATGCTCAGAAGGAGGGAATTGATTACAATGAGGTATTTACTCTTTTTGTGAAACATTCCTCCATTAGAATTTTATTGGCTTTAGTGGCACATTTAAATTTGGAAATAGTTTAGATGATGTCAAAACTGCATTTTTAAATGGAGACTTGAAGAAAAAATCTACATAACTTAGCTAGAAGGATTCAACGTTGCTGGAAAGGAAAATATGGTGTGTAAACTTGAAAAATCGTGATACATATTGAAACAATCTTCAAGACAATGGTATAAACGATTTGACTAGTTTATGTTACGGTATAAGTACAAAAGAAGCAAATACGATCATTGTGTCTATTTGTGGAAGCTTGAAGATGAGTCGTTTATATATTTCCTTTTATATGTTGATGATATGTTGGTAGCTTCGAAAAATCAAGTAGAGATTGAGAAGCTAAAAGCTCAACTAAAAAAACAATTTGAGATGAAGGATTTAGGTAAGGCCAACAAAATTCTCAGCATGGAGATAACAAGAGACAGACAATAAAAAAACTATTTTTATCTTAAAAGGAGTATTTGAAGAGGATGTTAGATCTATTTGGTATGAATGAGAGAATGAAGCCGGTTAGTACTTCATTTGTCCCTCATTTTAAGTTTAGTGCTGATATGCTACTAAAGGATGAAGATGAACGAAAGTATATATCAAGGGTACTATATGCAAATGTTGTTGGCAGCTTGACGTATGCAATGTTTTGTACAAGACTTGACATTTCACATGTTGATAGAGTTGTGAGTAGGTATATGCATGATCTAGAAAATGAGTATTGACAAACTATGAAATGAATTTTACGGTATATTTGTATACTGTAGATGTTGAATTGGTCTTTGAGTAAGAAGATGATCAATGTCTAGTTAGGTACTATGACTTAGATTTTAGAGGTGATTTGGACAAATGAAGATCAACTACTGGTTATGTGTTTACTCTTGCAAAAGCACCAGCTAGTTGGAAATTGACTTTACAGTCAACAGTTGCTTTGTCTACCACAGAGGCATAGTACATGACAATTACAGAGGATGTAAGGGAGGAAATTCGACTTCAAAGATTGTTTTGAGAACTTGGTATTGGTCAATAAAGCATAATAGTATTTTGTGACAGCCAAAATGCTATTCAATTAGCAAAAAAATAAGTTTATCATGTAAGGACGAATCATATTGATGTTCGATATCACTTTATACGAGAAATTTTAGAAGAAGGTGGAGCATGATACAGAAGATATGGACAAGTGAAAATTCTGCTGATATGCGGTCAAAGGTGGCAACTTCTGTTAAATTTCAACATTGTTTGGATTTGATTAATATTATTGAATATTGAAGATTTAGTTGAAGTCACAACCAAAATTTGTAATTAGGAGAAATCAACAATGTGAGAATTTTTTGCAAGGTGGAGATTTGTTGGCTATGGAAAAAAAAGTCTCACGTTGGTGAGACCTCTTGTGATGAGGGGGGGGGGACTTTGAGCATAAAAGGGAATCCCCTCTCTCCCTCAATTCTCATCTCATAATTGCCTACTTCATTCTATAAGTCATTTTATATTTTCTCATCTTTTATAATATTTTATTTATAAATTATTTATAGTGAAATTAGATTCTGATATTTTTTTATTATTGTCTTATTTATTCTTTATTAGCTGTTATTAAATATAATAGTTATAATTTATTATATTATTAAATTACACCCTAAAAACTCAATTTTTTTAATATTATGATTTTTTAAGATAATCACTCATCATGGAGTATTGATTCGGCTGGTGTTTGTCAGTCTCCTCCTAACAAGTATATATTTTTTCAGCCCAGAAACAAGTAGAAAAGAATAAAAGGTTGGGTATTAAAATTTGTCTGATATAGAAAAACTGAACAGACGGAACTTGAGATAACTTTGTGGTAGTAAAATCTCCAAATCCAACCAAGCTTGACTTTCAGAATTCCAAATTGCAGTTTTATGTCCACCACGGGTGTTTGTGAGTCAGCTATCGCTATAGGCTATCCTAGACATATGGACTGGAAATGAATCATAAACAATAAAACTTCTGGTTGGCAAAAAAATTATTAAATATTTTATATTATATATAAATAGATATACAAATATAATTATAAATAGTATTAATTATTAAATAATTTCACATAATTCACAAAAGACCGTCTACCTTCCAGTTATATATTGGATTGTGAGTGATAAAAATCTACCTACACTGTAAAAAGTACGTCTTAATAATTTCTTTCTTAAATGTAACTTTCAACCTAAAAATCTATTTAAAAAATATATATCAACCCAAACCCTTCATTACTGTTCGTGCGTGCTTTTTCAGCTTCCACCGCTTGCCCAGGGATACAGACATTAGCGCCCCAACCACCTGCAAATTGCGAATGCAAGGCCGGCGTTCAAAAATTTATCATAATTATTATTATAAAAATAAAAACGCGTTTTCAGCCTTGCATTTTTTCCCGTTCTTAGTTCATGCCCAAAGCAAAAGTCAAAGTGACCATCCTAATAGGTCAAACGTCAACCAAGTTATTCTAATCTACCCCCACCAATCTTCCGTTCTGTTTGGTCTGTCTTCACTTTTCCCCCCACTACCTGTTACGTTAACACATTTCCTAATTCCCATAGCCTTCCCCTTCCAGGCCCCAATGGAAGAAAGTAAAACCTACGCTATATAAGTATATTTTTAATCTTTAATTCAATAAAAAAATATGTTCTTTTTTTTTTTGCTAACTTTCCAATCTATTCTAGAGACCAGAGTTTGCAAGACGAGGAAGGGGATGTGGAATTCATCTCAGAACTGTTGAAAGCAAAAAGTGACGAACCCCCGAATCGGCTCATCCATTTTCTAGTATCTCTCGTCGACATCCCGATCTCTTGTGATTCTAATACTACTCCAATTGGATCCTCTGCTTAATTTACGGAACACAGGTCAACTGCCCTATTACTCCTGTTTCTCACTACGGCTTTCTCCATGGCACTTTTTAGTTCAAGGTGTTAGGTTGTTGGTCCATCTCTGTTCCATCAAAATTTGCGCTGTCCTTCCAATTCTTTGATTCTTTTTTCTGTAATGTGCTCCCTTTCTTTTATTATGCTATAACTTTGGTGGGTTCTTTTAACTCGATGATCTTGGCATACCTTTATTTTGTTTAGCTTGCAGTTTCCCACGATCTAATTGTTTGCGCTTCAGTGTTTTGCACAAATTCGGTCGGCGTTGACAACAAAGGACTTCGGTTGCTTTAATTTTTATCTTGTCCTATTTTAGCTGATTTTTTTCCCCTTTGTAGTTTGTAAATATAAATTACGGATCTTGTTTGCCTGGGGTTTAACACTTATGATTTTTCTCTTGTTGGTACATTTAATTTCTCTGGTGTCAACTGTAAAGCTTCTTCTTCTTCTTCTTCTTCTCTGGGTATTCGATATGTACCCACACGCAACTTAAGATGATGGGTTCTTCCCATCTGCTCTTTTTGCTATTATAACTTTGATCTTTTGAAGTATTGAGTTTCTAGTCGCAGTTTATCCTTTTCCTAGTGTATATTGCTGTACGATTCTAACATTAACTTAGTCTTGGGGACCAATTGCCGTAACTCGGGCTTCAATTTGCAGAAGATTAAGAGACGTCATTGGAGTCGGAGAGACATGGCTAATAATGCTGCCGCCTGTGCAGAGAGGGCAACCAGTGACATGCTGATTGGCCCGGATTGGGCAATTAACATAGAATTGTGTGATATCATTAATATGGACCCTAGGTATCTTCCTGCTTTACCTATTACGCATGGTTAGATGGCTAAACTCTATTCCTTCATTTTTTCTGTAACTCCTCTATCTGGGACACATTTATTGTACTGAGAAGTTGAGATGTAAAGTGTGGCTTTATTTACTTCCTAAATAATGTATATAGGAAGATAGTTGCTTCATTGTGTTGTATATATTAATACCGTTCGAGATAATTTTAGTAAGTTTTTGGTATCCACGGAGAAAAAAAGTTGAAGTTCCTGTTTTAAAATTTTTTGGCAAACGCTTACTTGGAAGTTGGATAAGAATTTTTGCTTAGCCTGCTTAAGAGACTTCTGTGGTATCTTCATTAATCCAACAAATAAACTGTTTCCCACCAACTCTTGTACAGCAAGTAAGAATCCATGTGTCTGTCATTCACCTCATATTCCAGCGTTCTATTTAACTTGTTGTTTACCATGTCAACTAGGTTGAATAATTCGTGGATGTGTTGTGATTCTTAAAGTTGCTTACTCATTTCTTTCCTGTTTTGAGAGCACCACGTGTTTTTGAATGTGGATTTGCAGGCAAGCAAAGGATGCATTAAAGATACTCAAGAAGCGCTTGAGCAGTAAAAATCCCAAAATACAACTTCTGGCTCTTTTTGTCAGTATTTCTATGCTTACCTAATCTCTGTATATGTTTCTGGTAATAGTCAGTTGCTTCATGTTTGCTTGATATAGAGAGGGTGAAAATTTTGGCAGTATTGATTCCTTTTATTGTGCATTGTGCAAAATTCTGATAATTTGTTTAGCTTTTGTTGTTCTGAGATATTATGTGTGGAGTACTTTCAAAATGTTCATTTGTTTTTTTGTGAATGAAGTAACAAGAAGTGGTTATCTTACATAGATGTTTTATGTTGGAATATTTGGTGTAGGCATTGGAGACTCTCAGCAAAAATTGTGGTGAAAATTTGTTTCAGCAGATCATTGAGCGGGATATCTTACATGAAATGGTGAAGATAGTGAAGAAGAAGGTATCTACTGACTTCTTCATTGTTCAATTATGTCTCTCCTGCCCCTGTATATGGAAGACTTATGTAGCGCTTTGGTTTTTCAATCTGATTGTGCAGCCTGACTTAAATGTCAGGGAAAAGATACTGATTTTGATTGATATGTGGCAAGAAGCTTTTGGCGGTCCTAGTGGAAGGTTTCCCCAGTTCTATGCAGCATACAATGAACTAAGGGTGATTGCTCTGTTATATCTATATCTTACGCTGTGCATTCATCAATATTTTGCAAGCAAAATTTCTACTTTTAGTGGATATACATTGGCATATCATTCATTTTACTACTGTATTATGGTGGGTGGTAATTCTTTCTACTTTCTTATCGGAATTATTTTAACTTGTTCTTCCTATAGGCCTCAATGTTGCCACACATTCCTGTAGTTGTTGCTTGAGTCCTAGTATCAAATTAGTTAGGATGTGGATGCCATGGAGATTTGTCACAGTATAATCACCAAAATTCACATGTTATCATTTATTTGTTTATAAAGTGTTCTGTTGCTGCTCAAGCTTCTTACGAGTATGTGCTTCGATGCTCTTTGCAATGCACAAAGAGCTGTGGATCAGTTGACACTGTTACAGGATTTAATACACTTACACTATCAGAAGTCCTCGTATAAATTATTAACAATGAAATCATGCGAGATAATGATGATTAAGGCAATTTGTTTAAATTATGCGGATGTAGCTCAAAGCAATTTTAGATTGATATGAAGCTTTAATTCTGATTTACTTGTATGGTAGATTTGTGACAGAAGACCATTAAAAAGTTACTTGGTGATGTTTGACAATTTTGCATATAATGTAAAACCTTATCTTGAAAGATATATATAACAACGTTGCTGATATGCTGATATCTATTGCAATGATATTTTGTTTCTGTAATATATTATTCTTAATACTTGACAGTCTGCTGGAGTTGAATTTCCACCACGGGAAGAGAATAGGGCACCACTGTTCACTCCTCCTCAAACGCAGCCAATTGATTATCCTACTGCAGAATATGATGATGCTGCTATTCAAGCTTCTCTTCAGTCGGATGCTTCTGGCCTTAGGTGTTCTTTAATTTGCTTTCTGTTCTTAATGTTCTGATTCGATTGTTTGTTTAGTATGGCTAGCTGCAGTTCCTTTTTCTCACATTTTTCATTTTATAAGATAAATAACAGACTAGTTAAGTTAGTGTCACAATCGCATAATTTCAATTATTGACATAGTTTGACAAATTCTTTGTATGCATAATTTACATGTTCATTATAATGGTTCCAGATTTCTATTATAGTAACATCTTTTGAAATGAAGAGAGAAGTCTGTATTCTATCTAGGTCTCATATTTCAGTTTAGATATTTTAGGATCAACCCCTTGCTTCCTAATGATAGTTTCTGTAACTTGGATGTACATTTTATTTCTCGTCAAGGGTAATAATTTTGTTTGATACTGTGGTCCTGGTTTGAAAATTAAATAGAAAAATATTGCATGTGTTAACTCAACTTTTGTCATATATTTGAATTGAATGATTATAGTGACTTTTTACATCCTCTTTTATTATGGGATCCCTCTTTTTAGTGCTTCTGTCTGAAAACTGCAATGTAAGAACTATTTTCTGGGATCAAACGTCTTTGATAATCAATGCAATTCAGGATATATCCACTTGTAGATTCACCGTTGTTAAGCAGGATGTGATTGTTAACGGATATGTATCTACTGGAGCTATTTTTTAGCTACTTCTAATATCTTTTGTTCCTTTTCTGTCTTTGTTTCTTTCTGGTAATTATTTCCTTTTTATAGCAAATTATTTTTGTGGTTTGTAATATGTTCCTATAACTAAATTCTTTTATATTATACTTAGCCTGCCCGAGATTCAAAATGCTCAAGGACTTGCTGATGTATTGATGGAAATGCTTAGTGCTTTGGATCCAAAAAATCCTGAGGTGATGCTGATTTTTATATTGTTAGGCCGAAAACAGTCATGGAAAGTTTATATTTCTTTGGTATGTAATATTCTTGGTAAATTATCTCAGGCTGTGAAGGAAGAAGTAATTGTGGACCTTGTTGATCAATGCCGTTCTTGCCAAAAGCGGGTCATGCTTCTTGTGAACAATACTGCGTAAGAACATAATCTTAATGGATAATTATTTCTATTCTTTGTGCAATAATAGAGTGATCGGACTGGGATGGTTGCTTAACTTTCAGGGATGAGCAACTTTTGAGTGAGGGGTTGGCACTGAATGACAGCCTGCAACGTGTACTTGATCGACACGATGATATCCAGAAAGGAACTGTTAATTCAGGTGCAACTGCAAGAGGAACAGGGACCGCTGTTTGTCCACTTGTCAATGTAAGCCATGAGGATGATGAGTCAGAAGACGACTTTGATCAGTTAGCTCATAGGTGAGTCCAAAAGCTATTTATTTTATTAGTAAAGTTATTTTTGTTTTTGCTATCTTGTCCTCTAGTAAAGACATAACGTGGAGAAAATTGGAAAAAGTTTGATTATATGATGCTGAGCTGTAAGAGAACATTCATTTGATATTTGTTTCCTTGCAGATCTTGTCACAGAATACTTGAAACTGTTTTACTTTTTGTTTTTTTCCCGTTTCTTGTCACTTTCTCTTGTCCTGCTTAGTGTATTCACAGTCACAAAGGTGCATAATTAGGCTACCCATAATTGGCAGAGATACATTCGTTTGATACACTTTAGTTGACATATCTCCCTTTGCATCCAGTTTTATCATTGTGATTAATGTGTAAACATCATATTTGCAGGTCAAGAGATACTAATGCACTGGGTCGTAAACCAGCCAATGACAAGGCAGAAAGCGTGAGAGTCACCCAAATTCTTCCCCCACCACCACCATCAAGGAAGCCTGTGGCTTCTGATTCTGGCGTGGTTGACTATCTTAGTGGCGACACATACAAGGTAGACAACTCAGAACCAACCCCATTTTCGGTTCCATCTCATTGTAGCCCTCATGCTTCCTCGCCCCCTACTCATGGCATCAGTACGTCGCCACCAACTTTTACCAGACAACCGGTGTATGACGAACCATCGCCCCTGAGCAAATCTGCAGATCATCTTCCTCCAGCTCCCTGGGACACCCAATCTACTGGTGTACTTCCACCCCCACCGTCAAGGTATAACCAGAGACAACAGTTTTTTGAGCAGCAAGGTACATCTCATTCAAGCGGCGGATCCAATTCCTCTTATGATAGCTTGGTGGGACAAACGCAGAATTTTTCTTTGAATTCTTCTACCCCACCCAAACAAGAGAAGCCAGAAGATGCCCTTTTCAAAGATCTGGTTGACTTTGCTAAATCGAAGACTTCTTCGTCGTCTAAACCAAATAGGTCATACTAAGAAGTTGTGTTTGTATTGCTTTTGGTGGTACAGCTTATATGCATGTTAATCGAGTTTTGCCTCGTATGTGAGATGACTATTTCATTTTCATGCTTGCCCTTAGGAACTGTCGTCGTATGTGATTTTTTTCCCATGCATGTACCTAGTTTAATCCATATGCTGCATATATTCATGTATATTGATCATAAATTTGGTGACTCGTGATTTCAATAATATTGGATTCTTAGCATCCAAGTTTCTCGAGTGGCTTCATTTTTCGGGATTCTAGTCCCCTTAGCTGGCCCACAAAAGAATGGGCCCAGGACTCTGATGGCTTGCTAACCGTCAGTGTAAATTAGACTTGATCATGGAGTGGTATGACTAGTTGTATGACTCAGTTCTTTTGGACCCAAAATGTTAAAATAGATCACATTTCTTAAATCAACTTTCTAGTTTGATTTGCGTAATTACTCATTAAGATATTCTTAATGCTTTAAATTATTTTTTAAAGACATTATTGTTACAAAAATAAAATATCACTAGAAAACACTTGGAAGAATTAGCTATTAAAAATAATTTTTTTCTGAGTAAATAATTTTCATACGATACCGTCTTGTTAGAATGTGATAATTCAATATATATATAAAATATGAAAAAGAATATTACATACTATTTGTTGATAGAATATTTTATCGAATGAAATATAAAGAACATGACACCCAGTCATCTAATAATTATTAAGTTACTTATTTTGTGAATTTCCCCTTGTTTTACAATTTAGAAGAAGTTAGAGCATGCTATACATTTCCATCAACAACAACAACACTTTATCCCAATAAAAATGATGTCGACTACATGGATCGTATGACGCCATTATGTTTTACTGAAAACTAAAGATAATTTCCACTATTTTGACTATAATTTAAAACATCATAATTTCTTTTACCTAACCATGGACTTATAACTTTACTTTTAATTCTTAAGGATGAATTTTTCTTTCATGTTGAATGTAATGAGTTAAAAATTGTAGTGATGCAAGATTGAATTCAAAAGTTTTTATACACTTATTTGCTTTATATTTAAATTTCATCTGAAAAATAATTCTATATTTCATATTAATATTGATAGATGATTTTTGGAGAAAAAAATATAAAAATTAGCAAACTATTTTGTGTGTGTGTGGAGGGAATGAATTGCTACGACTTTTCTTATATGGTGAGCTCATGAACTCATTTGAGCCCACCTTCAAGTTTAAGAAGAAATACATTCCTTGCATTGTCACACTAATTATTGTGGAGACGCCCCCGCCCACATGTAGAACTGTTGCTCAGCCATAGCCCCGAGTGAATAATATAATTAGTTAAGAGTGTTTATAAGAGATAGATATAAATGAGATATATAATGGCCTTTGCTATAAAAATGAAGAAAATGAAAGTGAGTGGCTAAGCTGAGGTGAAGTGGCTCATAATATATTGCAAGCATGAGCTAATAACCCCGGCAGAAATGTATGTTATAACATAGAAATACGAAAGTAATTAGTGATTAAGAGAGAAGGTGGCTTTAATTAATTATTTGATTGATACGTACATGGTGATGGAGTGACAGAGCGGAGTGTGTATATATGTGTGTGTATTACACTATGACATAACGTGTCGTTGCATTGTGTGAGATGATTATTGCAACCAATTAAAGAAGCTGATAGAGATATATATGTGATTGATTAAGAGGAGAGCAAGTAACGAAGAAGACGGCGATTGCAGGCCTGCTTCATGCGTGCACACAGTCGCATCATTATCTTTCTCTTTATTTTCCCACTTCTTGAAGCTGGCAATACCCCTTTCTTCTTGCTCCCTCCTCCTCCTCCTGCTAATTCCGCCATTTCCACCACTCTCTCTTTAACTGATTCTCTATCTTTTGCTTTTGCATGTCAACTACCGGTAGTGATAGCTGATATATATATATGTATGTATGTATAGTGTCATAGAGAGAGAGAGAGAGAGAGAGAGTGGAGGAACTTTCGTGCCACCTTCTGGCGATTTGCCATTTATGTCACAGACAGCAGACCTTAGCTTCATGAGACCCCAACTATGTGCCGTAGGTACGTACTTCCCCATTATTATATTATCACTCACCTCTTTATTTCATCTTCATATTTATATATAACTTCACCTTCAAGTTATTTATCATCCCATGAGTTTCAATTTAAGTTCAAGCAATCCTGCCCTCGTATTATTAAATTAACTTCAAAAGCATTGGTAGAGTTTGGTTTCACGTTGAAGACAAAAAAAAAAAAAAAAAAAAAAACAGAGAGAGAGTTTGGTTTCACGTTTTTTTAAATGATTTTACGCTCATTAGGCAAATATACGTAGGAAGAATTATTTATGTTCCGTGAAAAGTAAAAATTAAATGTGTTTTTTTTAAATTAAAAAAATGAAGGACAACAAGAATTAATTAAATTTACAACAGCATATTCCAAAAAAAAAAATATTTTAACGGTTCATCAAGCAAAAATAATATTCTTAGGATAAATCGTGGGTGTAATGTTTCAACTGTACTTTTTTCTTGGCAATTTTTTTTTTTAAAAAATATTGCACTTTGGTCATGTTCCAACGATTGAACTTCTCAAATAGTATCATTTTTAATCAGAACTTGGGAAATAACATCTACATATGAATGATGATAGTGACTTTAACATATATATAGTATTCGCCAAACCCCTCATTCTGATTAACTAATGTGAAGATTGCATCGATCGCAAAATTAATTAATTTTAATACAGTAGTCAAATAAAGGAGGAGGGTACATTTGCGGGAACAAGTTTCAGTGCTTCTCGTAATGACGAGTATTGAGAATTCTTTATTATTATCAATAGTTTAAATATAATTTAGATGGCTTACCTTAAATTTTTTTATTTTTACTTTTTAAAAAATTTAATTATTTTAATATGTACAGAATCTAAAATAATGATAATCTCTAAATTATCACTTTTTTTTTTAAAAAAGGTTTTTTTTATTAAACTTCATTAAAAAAATCTTAAACCTAAACTATTTAAATATAGATCTCAATATAATAAAGAGTTCTCAGTGCTCATCACAATAATAAGTATTGAAATGGTTCCACGTCCATGTTGGGAGTTGGGGACTCCGATTGAAATTTATGATAGTATTTTTTTTAAAAAAAAAAAATGGATCCCAAACTTGGAGAGAAGTTATATCCTACAAGTTGTAAGTTGTAGTCATTAATATATCAAACCTCATTATTTTCCATGCGGACACACACAGAGTATTAACTTTCAGGTCGAGCAACATTTTAATTTTTTTATACCAGTTTCCAGATTTCATGCAAAACAACATGTATAGACCCTCATGAGGGAAGATCTCTTCTGACTACTCTCCTTTTAAATTTCTTGGAGATGTAGTGTCATGTTTTCTCAAGTTAGTTGACTTGCCATTTATAAACCAAAAAAAAAAAAAAAAACATGTATAGATCAGACAAGAAGGATATATCATACAATGAACTGAACAAGACTGATCCAAAAACCAGATTGGAGCAATATATATAATATATATATAGAGAGATGAACAAGACTAAAGCCTAAACACACAAGATGAAACACACATTATTGGTGTCACATTTATAGAGAATGCAAAGAGCTAGAAGTCTGGAAATGAAACTAACACACGAGATGGGTAAGTAGCCTAGCTAGTAGACGATAAATATTAAATAATAAAGAGAGATTCATTGTGATCGAGAATGGCGTATCTTCTTCACTAAGTGCTGAAAATGACGAATGACATCACCCAGAATTCTGAGTTTGATAGTTCCTCGAGCTGGTGGCTTCGTCTTCTGAATCTTCTTCTTTGCCATTTCTGACCCAACGCTTGCTTCACTCTCTTCCATTTTGCCTTTCAGGAACAACTAACAAGATACCTTTCTATGTGATAAAATCAGGATGGAGGCAAATTCTGCTGTGTGTATTTTACTGAAACCAATTATATATATATATATATAGGCGTATACAAGAAAGAAGAAACCAAGTAATAAATGCGGAATAATTATAAATAATTACAACAGATATTATGGCTATACAAATTGATGATAAAATGGGTTTAGGATATGGCAAAATCGGATTAAAATTGCCATGATGTGGACGGCGCCCTTGTTCCCTAAATGAAATGTATATAGTTGAAACTTGAAATTAGCCTAATTAAAAGGACAACAACATTATTATTACCTCACCACCGTGACGTGGTGCGAGCTTATCCATACTTAAATTTAGACGGGCCCACACGCAACCTGGAAAAATTAGACCGCTGATTGTGCATGCTTTAATGTGCTTTAATCTACCAAAGGCCAATTTCTTTCTGGCTATAATAAATCAAATCAATCAACAATGGAGTAGTTAATTATTTTCTGTATTCATCAATTGTTTTGTTTTTTTTTTCTAAAAATAACTTCATTAATGATAATTGATACGTATATGCATGTGATCAACTCATATCTTCTTTTTTAATTAATATTAGCCGGCAGCTCATATTAATTTTTAATCACTATCATCACATAGCATTTACCTCAATCTTACGTGTTAACATTTAGTAAAATTGAAGAATCTATATACGTTGAATACAGAAAAAAGAAAAGAAAATACGCATGGACGGCAAAGAAAGAGACCCTGGGCATAAAATATAGGTGCCTAATTGAATAACAGTAACACATATGAATCTTAAAAAAAAACATTGAATAAGAATGAAAATCAAGAAAAGGATACATGTAAAGAGAGGACGTGACATTGTTCAAAGTCAAGCAAGCCACATTTCATCATGGAATTAATGTATCGTTTCCATTGGTAGAAGATAGGTCCCATACATCTTTAGTCATCACAAATAAATTAAGCCATTCCAATTGGTGATAATCAAGCAGTTCAACAAAGTTAAGATATGAAGCAACCTGAGACTTTTGAGGTTGAAACCACCAAAGTCAATCCTGCAGGTTGATTTGCCCCTACAAATATGTACTGTTCATAATTGAGTTCAGAATCAAGCTGTCTCAATTGCGGTTATTTTTTATTCTATTATGAGTTCTATATTGGGGAGCTCACAAACAAAAAGTACGATTTATAAGTTTTAATTTCTTTAGAACAGGCCCTCATTTTGAATTCATGTTCATAACACATTCCTGAAAGGTTTGGTTGGCAAGAAAATTGAAACACCAGAACCAAAGACCAGTTTCTTATTATTGGATCCACAACTTTTGACGCGCTATAGGAGAAATTGAAGTGACAATCGAATTTGAGATGCTGGTAATGGTAGGTGATATACGTATTACGTAGAAACAAGCTGACTGGCCCCTTTCATGGTTCCACAAAATTAAACTAGTTTTATGACTATGTTTTAGTGCGACTCTCATTAGTTTAAGTGTGGCGGATCTAGAGTTTAGCAGCACACTAAAAGGAACAAATAAAATAAGCAAAAATATTTGGATTTTGGGGGCTTAAGATCAGTCAGTATTGATCAACTATTGTAATTGTAAACTTGTATAAACTGCGAAAAATTGCAGTTTTGCTTCCCAGGTAACGCATAAGTTGAGTGAAGTCATGCCTCTTGACAAAGAAGAGAGGAATAGTTACAGTAATAATGTGAAGATGAAATGGTCTGTATTGTACAAGAACATTGAGTTGATATTTCCAAATGAAGAAAAGGGTTGAGTGTGCAGGAAATGAATGTACTCAATGATAAAAGTGATCTTTGTGCAACTTTACATTTCCCTTTTTGAGTCTGTCCCAAAGATTTGATTCATTCTTGCAAAGCTGAATTGAGCTGTGGGATGAATTGTAAGGGGGAAAAGAATGAAATCCACATTATGAATAACCTTCTAACTCACAGAAGGAAAGCAAAAAGAGCTTGGAATATCGACTTTGGGCTTCGCCCGCGCTCTCTCCTCATCAAACCTTGCAAGTGATCCCCCTGTTTTCCCTGCAAACACAACACCACATTGTCACCTAACTAGTTCATTCGGAACAATTATGGCTGTTGCATGACACATTCTATTTTTTTTATTTACTAAAAAGGTATCCCCAAATCACTTCAGACTTGAGACTTAGCCTTGAAGGGTGAGACCATTTCCCACTTCAACCACCAAGTTCATGACACATACTTTTTAAATGCACGGGTAAATATTATAAGGGGTTTTTTAATATAAATATATATAAAAACATTAAAATAATGAAGACACGTGAATTTCTTGAGGTAAGAGATTCCTCTTGCAATTTTACCTCCATAGCATCTTTGAGTGCCCCCCAACATTCCATCCTGTTGTAACTTTTAGAACTAGAATGGAAATATACTCGGACTATAGAATCCAGCAATTCAGGATGCTCACTGAAAAGTACAGAATCTCCATGTCGAATTGCTTTCAGTACCTGTCATGCTCAAGTCAGGAAGCCCTACTTATAACCATAATACCACCAAGTAAATGAGGAAAACCTATCAATGAATAATCCATATTCTGTTGGTCTTTGTTGCAATTTGTTCAATGGAAAACCTTGGCAGAGCAGTTCACACATTGGGGGTTCTTTTCCCAGTTTCACCCATCAACATTCACAGGCGGTGACAAGATAAAGCATCTCTTACATCAATCATGAAATGGAATGTTCAGAAGGGGTGACATAGAATAAGGCAAACATACCAAAGGCATTTCCTTGGAGAATATGTGATATCTGAATTCAGCAGCTACATCTAGGAAGGGATTGGGACCACAGACAAAGCAATGAACATGAAGGCACATTTCATTTTTCACTTTCTTCCATTCAGCAACAACATCATCCTTCTTGTACCACCCTCTCAGCTGCCATAGTCATAAAAGGAAATGCAGACATAAAATATGAATTAAGAGAACTTTTGTTCAGTTAGGCATCAGATACTTGTTACTTGTAAGTCAGACAGGCATAAATTAAAGACATGTACCTGATCAAGGTTGATAACATTGGATACAGTTAAGGTCAGATTAGCCGTAAAGTCACAATGAGATAGAATATAGGTTCTTGGAATAATATTTGCACACTTATTTATGTGATCTTCCAATGGAACAACCTTCAGTTTTGAAGCTTCAAATCTTGCTGGAGGACCCAAGAGCCTAACAGCCTAACATTAAGAACAACAAGTACCATTTTACAGGGAATATCAATAATAAGCATAGCATATTATGTTAAATTTTTGCCCTGATCTCAGAAATAAGGATGACCAATTTTGCAACAGAAATTATAATTCAGGAGATAAAGGTTCTCGCTGGTGCTTTCTTCACTCTATATAAGTGATTATTCACTAACCAGCTGTTTGGAAAGTTCTCAGCCTGCAAAAAATTCTCTCAAAGTATATTTCTTCTTTGCATAAATCATAAAAAGCAATTATAGTTTTGTAAATAAAAGGGGACGCCAAATCACTGATTGAAGAGATCTAGTTTTTATTTTTTAACTACTTTAAAACAATTTTAAAACCGCACAATTACATGGCCGCATGACTCCAGAGATTCTATCTTTTCAACAATAAGCTTTGGTTTCAAGAAAAAATCTGTGGGAAAGAACTTGCGTCCCAAAAGTTCATGACATATAGAATATTTACACATTTATGTCAGTAAGCTACAGGATGTTAGTGTGGCGTGAAATAAGGTATTCTACTTCTCAGGAATAAGACAAGTCATCATATGAAGAGCTAAATTTTCATAATCTAAGATTCTACGAGGGATGAGGCAAGAAAAACTAAAAAATTTATAACAAAATCAAATTCATCATGCAATGCAAGGACAAATAAAATCTTAAGACAGAAAAACACGACTAAGCACTACCATGAATGCAAAGAATCAGACTCTGAGGAGTACGGGTGCTAGCATGGCAAGATCTGAAACGTATATCAAATTTAATATTGCAAGTCATACTATAAGCTGGACTTTCCAACATGTGTTGAATAAGGATACCGCTCTTTCTTTCTTTCTATTTCTTTTTTTGAATCGTTCATGCTTCGTGGATTAGACTTCACAAGGTTGATTTTCTACCTTCTTTTAAGAACAGATAAAAAGCATAAGCATGCATATGACTAACGGGACATCACATTGCGAGCCATTGGTATAATGCAGCCTCAAAAACCATTGATGAAGTTGAAGCGACTGAGAAAAAAATCTTATTGGACGTAAAATGTAACCCCCATCGTTGTGAAGGGGCCGAGGCAAGCAGGAAAGAAAACCCTTGGCGTATAACACCCATTATACATTAACTAAACCGAAGATACCGAAATAAGAAAAATTATGAGCAGAGACATCACAACTTGCAACGTTAATCCAGGAATTCTCCATAATTTTCCTCATAGCTCACACTAGTTGGTAAACCCACAATGCTAGCGAATGAGTTTGAGTACAGGGCATGCCATTTCAAACGAGAAAGAAATTGATCAATTAGTAGAAGATAGAGCTGGGGTTACCTCAGAAACAAGGGTGTTGTAGGATGCGGAAGCGTTGGTTATGGAGGATAAGAGAAAAGGTCTACATCTTATGGATGATTTTGAGACAGAATTGGCGCTGAAGAGTTCCCTTGACGGCGAAAAAGAAAAGGCATTATAAGTACAATGGGTAGCCATGGAAGATGCATAACACAGTCGTCGTCTTCATTTTTCACAGGCCACCATTGTCTTCTTCCAGGCCTTTTGCTGAGGAGAGGAACACAGATAGGGGAAGGGGAGGTGATTTGGGCTGTTGTGCGTCGGACCCCACGGCCTAAAATCTCTGTCAATCAATTCCTCCCACACGATATCGTTGTTATTATTATTATTATTTGTTTTTTGTTTTTGGAATTTCAAAAATCAGTCTTTTTTAAATTAAGAAGATTGCTCCTGAAGCTGAAGGTTGTGCCACGTCATCGAACAGCTTGAATTTTAGATTGCTTGTGGATAATGTGATGACGTGGCTTTTTTTGGGTCAGGAATTCGTGAAAAGCGGATCGGACCTCCATTAAAACCTCAATTATTGAATAAGAGCTATGTATATGAGTTGGAATAATATTTTATATATATATTTATTGTGTGAACTGTAAATCATAATTAAAATATTAGTTTTAAAGATTTTAATAACTATTCCAAACAATTATCATGCCACCCTTATTTAATCAATCAAAGTTTTTGACGCTCTCAGTCCCGCCTCTTGGTTGTTGATTGTGGTTTGAAACTTTGAGTTTGTTTGTATTAGCTTATAGAAGCTCTATAAATATTTATAAATTATGATTTACGGAATATGAAGTAGTTTTTACGGTCTATGAAGTGCTTTTACGGTCTACGAGATAAATATGTGGAAGAGATTTGTCTCGATTTATATGAATCGGACTTATTATATAAATACGATTCATAAAAGTAATTCCAAACAAGCTCGAAAGCAGCAGCCCAACACGGAATTAAAATTTCACATATATGAAATTTCAAAATATTTATGCTTATAAAATGTGAGTATCAGGAAGAACTGTGTTACGAAATGTATGTTTGGATTAGTGATATAAATTTTTTTTAATATAATTTATTGTATATAAAATAAATTTATAATTTTTTTTTAATTTATATGGATATGTTTTTTGACCGCTGCAAAGCCGAGACAAAACGAAGAATGATTGACCTTTTTAATTTGGTTTCACTTTCACATGACAAACCAATATGACGGCTTTGGGCCAGGATACCAATATGATGACAATTTAAGAACAAAATATTTCAAAAATTAAACTCGCAATGTTGACAAATAGCATGAAACAATTTAGGGAAAACTATTCTTACGGTATCTATAATATTTTTTAAATTTTAATTTAGTATCCCTCCTGTTTTTAATATAACACATATTTAGAGATATAATATCGATCCTAAATATAAGATATAATTTTTATATTTATTAATTTTTTTAATTTACCTATATTGATATTCTCTTAACAATAATTAACAAAAAAAGGAAATGAGGGAATTATAGAAGATAATTATGATATTTTAGAAAATACATATCATATTAACTAAATTAACTAATTTATTTAATTTAATCAAAATAGATAAATATGTTTTATATTAAAAATCAAAGAGAGTACATTTGTATTTTTCTCTCTTATTATTTCTTAGTTTTACTTTATTAGCACAATTAGTTTCCATACATAGGCTAACAATGCTAATAGAGAAAATTTAAGGGGCTAAGGGTGCTAAAAAAAGTAAAAATTAAATATTTAATAAGGGAAAAAAACAATTAGTACAAATTAAAAATTGAAGAAACCAATATGTACATCAAGAATGATTTTCACAACAATTTATGGTAAAGTGTAAATAAGTAATTTCATGGTCTACATTTAATTATTGGCTAGAGGGTCCTTCTCCTAATTTTTTTCATTAGGTACAGATATTCTCTTATTAAAGATATGTTTGAGGGCACTATCAGTCATTAAATGTGCTGATGCACTTGGATGGATGTTTCAGCTCTGTTGGGCCTTATGGTCTTGTTTTTCCGCTTCCATAAAACATTTGGGCCTAGTCAACAGCGGATTCCTAATCTCATGACTAAGATATTTTGCTCCTTCACCTTTATTTTTTTTTCGGATTTTTTAATTGAATAAGTGGGAAGACTATAGACTAGCAACGCATGACTAGCCACCTATCCAAATTCGATTTCAGAGCTCACGCTTTGTTGTCAAGACCTGACATACTTGTTTGTTTCGAGTGCCATTCTCAGCCGTTGCATTAAAAAAAAACTCTCAAACATCACTTGTACGTATTTGCAGTTTTGCACCGCCATTCTGACTACATTACTCATCTTTGTTTATTACAATTAAATAGGCATTTTGTCAGGCGGGTATTATTTGAAATCCGAGAAATAAGCTATGTTATTAAAAATTTATGGATAGATTAGTATGGATTCAGTACAAATGTAGATTATTCTACCTAAATAATAACATACCCGATCTCGATGCACATTTCCCCCCGTAACTACTGGCCTTGGGCGATTTCATTTACCTCTGCCAGCGCATTATGCCTTCGCTTTTCTCCCTTTAATCTTGTCTCTCGCGCTTTTCCTTCCATTAAAATATCTACTTCTCTACTTACTCCTTCTCCATCTCCATCTCCACTACCTCTGCGACCTGCGTGATAGTTTCAAATAACCCCGAAAAAACTACCAAAGACCGAAGTCTGAAACTTTGACGGATTCTTACTTACAATTCGCCATCCCCCAGCTATCTACTCACCTGCTGAAGATGATAGGCGAAAGTGAGTAAAGCCTGGGCAATGTGTCCTAGTATATCGATTTTTCACTTCCATTCCTTTCAAGGTAAGATGCTACAATGAGCTTATCTCTATGGTCATGATCTTCCCTTCCTGTTTGTAGGATGCAATGGAAATGCTTTAAAAGCATGTGCTGTTTGGTAATTGTAACTCATGCTTGATGCCTCTCTTCCCTTTATCTGCTACCATTAATGAACCTCGTCTCAGTTTTTCACTTTTCTTTGCTTGATTTCTTGCTTTTCTCAAGCTCTTTGGGGTTTCCCCATAAGGCGTCTTGTAATCGACTTTGCGTGAAGTTTTAACGAGTTTTTGCCAAGAGCTTCGCACCTTAGGGTGGGAATGTCCCTTGTATATCCTTGAAATATTGCAAGAAAGTTCCGATTTTTCGTTTCAAAGATGCAGCATTCAAATTAAATTGTCAGCGAATCCGCCCTGTACATAGCTTTCTCGTTCAAACGGAAGCCAAAATTTGTCCACATACTAATTCCTGGAAGTTTGATATTGTTCCAAGAATATAATAGTAGTAACTGCACTTGATCTTAGCCAAAAGGCCGATACCGTGAGGAAGTTCAGAAGGTATGACATTGTATAGTCTCTCCTCCGTGAGTTTATATTTAAGAAGAAAATTGTCAGTAATCAGAGTTGTGGGACAAGAAAGGGCTTTAGTCTCACATATGCATGATGCAAAGAAAATTTTTACGGCTAGATTGTTAGTCTTTAGGATGTTTATGTGATAGTATGGTTTAGCTGCAATACTTTTTTCCCTTATTCATGTAAATGAGACATTCTGATAGATTTTTCTGAACAATTAGAAAGAAGAAAGCGTGAATTAGCTGAGTTTCAGTACATTTTTATAATGAGTTTTCTAATATTTTGCTTCCCTTACTAGGTACATGTAACTTGAAATATCAGTAGTTAAAAAGCATGGCTCTTGTGAAGAATTCCCGTGTTGAAGGGAGGAAGTCATTGAACTACTTCTCGACAGTCTCTATAGCTGTGCTTCTTGCATTTTGTTTAATTGGTATATGGGTAATAATATCATTCATTGCTCCACTTCAGAATTCAGAGTTGCAGGTATCTGAGACTATTAATGAGGTAAAAAATATAGTAGGTGGAAATGCCTTCACGCAATCTGAAAATAGTTCAGCCGGTATAATAGATGAATCAACAAAGGCAGATCTCCAGGACAATAAATTTGAGGGTGAAAACCTTTCAAAAAACCAGGAGGAGCAAAAAGCTTCCGGAGAATTGTATGATAATACAGCTGTAGAAAACCGGCTAGAGGATACCATGAGGAAGAGCTCTGATGAAAAGAATGATTCAGATGAGGGATCAAGCACTAACGAGAAAGACTTCAACAAAAACTTAAATTCAGAATCTGTAGAAACAGATACAGTAGGTGTCCAAACTAAGGATGAAAAGAATTTGGACAAAAATGATAGTGACAACACATTAGGAACAGAAAAAAGTATAGGCAATAACAAACTTCAAGATGAGATGGCTAGTGAGACTGTGGAGGAGAAGATTAAGAAAAATATGCGTTCAGAGATAGAACAAGCTGCTGGAGAGAGTATCATGGAAAGTCGTGATAGTAGTCAAATTTCAAAGGAAGCTTTTGACGCTGATACAGAGGCTGGAATTTTAAATAATGCTACCACAAAAAATGGAACTTGGTCAACTCAAGCTGTAGAGTCACAACATGAGAAGGAAAAGCAGAAGTCTTTAATTTCTAATGACAGCCACAAATATGAGTGGAAACTTTGTAAAACAACTGCAGGACCAGAATACATTCCTTGTCTTGATAATTGGCAAGCTATTAGAAGGCTTCGAAGTATCAGGCACTATGAACATTGGGAGAGGCACTGTCCTGATGAGGCTCCCACCTGTCTTGTTCCTCTACCTGAGGGCTACAGAATCCCAATTAAGTGGCCCAAAAGCAGGGAAATGGTTAGTGACATATACTGGATGAAAATAACATCTTGTTACTAAATGTTGAAGTTATATTTTGGTTTCAATTGCAGATATGGTACAAGAATGCACCACACACTAAGCTTGCAGAAGTTAAGGGTCATCAGAATTGGGTCAAAGTTTCTGGGGAATACCTTAGTTTTCCTGGAGGTGGAACTCAGTTTAAACAAGGTGCTCTTCATTACATAGAATTCATTCAGAAAGTAAGCCATTCTCACGTGTCTTTATTTCGTCAATGCCATTCTCTTTCTAACTTTTCAACTTTAGCACCCACTTATTCACTACTCTGTCTTCATAATTCACCAATTATTTCATAATCTTGTTTCACATTGTATGGTTTACACTATAAAACAAATGGCTTCTCCTGTATTGCTTTCAGGAATTCAACCTCAGTGGTTTTTTATTTCTTAATTTTTATTTTTCTTATGTGTTATCATGCACTTTAACTTCTTTAAGTTCAACATACTGTCTTCAAAATTTTAGTTCTCATTTGGTTGGTATCTTCTCTTTGTTGGGTGCTTGCGTGGTGGTCCAGTCTCTTCCTAAAATAGCATGGGGGAAAAGAAGTCGTGTTATATTGGATGTTGGGTGTGGAGTAGCCAGCTTTGGAGGCTACTTGTTTGAAAAAGATGTTCTTACCATGTCATTGGCTCCTAAAGATGTGCATGAGGCCCAAGTACAATTTGCACTTGAAAGAGGAATTCCTTCCATGTTAGGTGCTATGGGCACAAAAAGATTACCCTTCCCTGGTTCTGTCTTTGATCTTGTCCACTGTGCACGCTGTAGAGTCCCTTGGCACATAGAAGGTGGTTAAGCCGTTGCTGAACTTTTCTTTTTCTTAGCTTTTATTATTTCCATTTATGATTGAATGATCTAGTAATGCCTTAGTAATTGTACAATGCAGGTGGTAGGCTACTGTTGGAGCTTAACCGTGTTTTGCGACCAGGAGGTTACTTTGTGTGGTCTGCTACTCCAGTGTATCAAAAGAATCCAGAAGACTCTGGGATTTGGAAAGGTAAAGCTCATTTTGCCAAAGTTCATTTTACTGGAAGGAACCACCATGTGGGCTGATTTGATGAAAATTTTTTCGCTGCAGATATGGGTGAAATTACAAAGTCAATGTGCTGGGATCTGGTGGTGATTGGAAGGGACAAAGTGAATGGAGTGGCGGCGGCAATATATAGAAAACCAACTTCCAATGAATGTTATAACTCCAGAGCCAAAAACGAGCCTCCACTGTGCAGTGAGCTTGATGATGCAAACGCAGCTTGGTACTAAATAAATTTTTACCAAAAGATATAAGTGGGCTTCTCGAATTTTTTGCTGGCTATGATGTTCTTTGAACCAAATACTAATTGGTAGGAATAAAAATATATAATTTGAAAATTCCTAATAAGAATGCATTGCAGAATTGAAATTTTATATTATACTTTGGAAAATAATTGAAATTTATATTTACTAAACTACAAAAGATATTGAGCCTGTATTATCTAGAAAATAAGTGATGTTTTTATTTTCATTTGTTAATACATACTTATATTCAGTTTCATCCTTGTCAAGTCAGGGTAACTTTATCAAGTTTATCAGAGTAATGCGTAATTTTCATGAACATTCTTTTGTTCAAATATGAGAAATTAAGAGAGCCAGTGGAGCCACCATAGTCTTCAACTTTGTATTGGTAGAACTCATTTTTCTATTTTCTGGGATCTAAATATGCCTTTTATGCTAACTTATCCGGGGGTGCCAGCATTGTGGTGCTAAGAGAATATTTCGTTTTGATGGAATTTTTCCTTTAATCATTAGATGTACCAAATTCCATATCTTCAGGAATGTATCACTACAGACTTGTATGCACAAAGTTCCTGTTGGTGCATCAGAGCGTGGATCAGTCTGGCCTGTACGTTGGCCGGTGAGGTTGGAGAAACCACCTTATTGGTTGAACTCTCAGGCAGGTGTTTATGGAAGAGCTGCTCCTGTAGAATTCACTGCTGACTCTAGGCATTGGAAAAACGTTCTTTCCCACTCATATATGGATGGAATGGGCATCAACTGGTCTTCAGTAAGAAATGTCATAGACATGAGAGCTGTTTATGGAGGGTAAGACATTCTCCATTCTTCTGTATATTCTGATTCCCACGAATGTTATAATCCCCCGGTGGTCCTTTTCCCTTCAAATTAAAAGTTCTTGTTGCTTTTATTCCTTGTATGCATTTTATGGTGGGAAAATATGGCGTTCAGCAGTGTCCAAAAAGCTAATCACTTATGCCTGCAAAAATAAAATGTCTAATCACTTGCGCCTGCAAAACACTGATTCTCTTCAGATCAATTCCTGGAGATCACAATGCTCCTGCAGATGCATTAGCTCATTATTCTGTCTCCACAGAGTCTGATCATGATGCTCCCACGTTTATTAGACATCTTTTGCATATTGATGTACTTGGGATTAATTCCTAAACCTTATTTTAGTTAACTCTCATTCTCTTTTTTTTTTTTATCAGAAAAGGAAAATGGAGCCTTACACTGTTCAATGCTTCTATCAAATGTGCATCAACACTACAAATTGCACTGTATACTATACACTTTGTCTTGTAGCAGCGTCTGTATCGTATTGTGTTTGTTGTACCAGTGTCAATCCATGCTTCTTAAGAGTCTGACGTTATATGATGTCATGTCATGGGTCTGCTAGAGTGAGTGAGTGACTATCATTTCTTTTCCTTCTCATCTTTTTCCTGTTCCGTTTAAACTTATTTTTTTTAGGAAAAACACATGATAGTATTAGACAGTTCCTTTGAGTAATTTCTTTTGGTGATGTAGCTGTTAAGTTCTGTGAGTATTCTCGTTATGCAGGTTTGCTGCTGCTCTGAAAAGCTTTAAAGTGTGGGTAATGAATGTTGTTCCGATCGACTCTCCAGATACACTGGCTATCATCTATGAGCGTGGCTTATTTGGAATTTATCACGATTGGTGTGAGTCATTCAATACCTACCCTAGATCCTATGATCTTCTCCATGCTGATTACCTATTCTCTAAGACTAAAGAGAGGTAAGTTCGGTGATCATAAAATTTGTCGACCATGAAATCTCCCGATTCCTCTTGCTTAACTAACACTTTACTCGATTCAGATGCAATATAGTAGCGGTGATTGCAGAAGTTGATCGGATCATGAGACCTGAAGGTTACTTGATCGTAAGGGACAATGTTGAAAGTACAGATGAGATAGAGAGTATCGCTAAATCTCTCCATTGGGGTATTCTATTTAAGTATTCAAATGGCAATGAGGGATTACTCTGTATTCAGAAGACATTCTGGCGTCCAACCGAGGCAGAAACCATTGTGTCAGCCATTGCTTGAGTAGAATGCTTTAATACCCCAATTTCAAAGGCTGCACTCCTTATTTCTGTTTTTTAAATATACTTGTTATGTCACCGTATTGAAGAGTGCCACCTGTCCTTTATTTATATAGTTTATTTTGTAGATTTTGGGCTGTGTAATCGCATCCCTTGTGAGGTTTGCCCTTTTCATATATTCACACCACTAGATTTTGTTGATGAGGAACTTTTAATAGAAGTTTGCTTTGTAGAAACCAAACCAGTGTGACTACAACAGGAGACTCAAACTGCTCTGGAAAGTTCAAGTCTTTTTGTGAAATTGCAGGAATTTTCTTGTGTATCGAAGTGAACTTTTTGGTTTGATTTGCTTGTAAAGATTTGTATCAAAGCCAGCTTCGATATTTGAGCTACTCAATCGTTAAATGGTTATAAAACACTAATGTCTTGTGTATGCATAACTTCAGCCAAGTACTTGGCGGAATTTATTCTTTCGGGGAAGGCAGGCGGCCAATGTACCGAACACTAACCGTTTGGTTTACAAGAATGAGCAGAGAAGCTAAAACGACGCTACTAAAATGCTTAGGAATTTAGAAATCACGGTTTGAAAGAACAATGAAAGGACACACATCAGTGACTTCACTAGAGATGCACTTTATTGGGTCTACAAAAGTGCAGTCAAAACAAGTCGCACAAATGAAGAAAAAAAGAAAAACGGGACAGACACATGAACATCAAATGATCAACGCCCATCTGCAATCTCAAATGCGATCTGCTTTCTCATGGTATCGTATCCAGATGAATTGCTAGTACTGGCAACCCCATCGTCCGGCACATGAACAAGTAAGTATTCAGTTTCTTCTGCCATAGCATCCCCACTCTTCACCCAAGGATGCCTTTCCATTGCAATCAAACCCTCCAATTCCATTGCTACTTCCTTCATAGTTGGTCTTTCCTCTCCGTTAACTCTAACGCACCGTCTTGCCAGAAAAGCAACTTCCTTCAACTGTTCAGCGTTCTTCTTCTGACCTAACAGTTGCCTATCAAGAATTTCCCATAAACGGTCTTCTTTCATTGAAGACACAAAGTAGATAGCTAAATTTGGTTGTTCTGATCTATTGAATTCAACTGCTTTATTTCCAGTAAGTAGTTCTATAAGTACAACTCCGAAACTATAAACATCACTTTTCTCATTTAACTGACCTGTGTGGAGGTACTCTGGATCCAAGTATCCAAGTGTCCCTTGTACCACTGTGCTAACTTGAGTTTCATCAAGAGGAACAAGCCTTGAAGCTCCAAAGTCGGACACTTTTGCTCTATGATTGTGGTCCAATAACATGTTGGTAGATTTTATATCCCGATGAAAAATTGGAATAGAAGCTGCAGAGTGTAAATACGAAATGGCCTCAGCAGTTTCTGCAGCTATCCTTAATCTAGTCTCCCATGAAATAGAGTGTTCATTCTTTGATGGGTCAATGTGGTCAAGAAGGGTGCCATTGTCCACAAACTCATAAACTAACAGAGGAACTTCGGTTTCAAGACAACACCCTAAAAGTTTAACCACATTCCGATGGTTGATTTGGGAAAGTACGACCACTTCATTGATAAAATCCTTAATTTGTCTGGGATTCCCTCCTACTCTTGACTTCTTAATGGCAACCACTATGTTGTTGGGTAATATACCCTTGTAAACCGTGCCTTGTCCCCCACGGCCAAGAATTTTAGCTTCATCAAAGTTGTTTGTGGCATTTTGAAGCTCATTTTGTGTAAATATCTTGGTTCTATCAGCATATCCTTGTTGTTGTGAAAGTGTCTGTAGCAGCATGTTTCCTCCATTTTGCTCGAAATTTCTTTCCCTAATTTGTTTCAGAGTTTGTTGCTTGTGAGCCCAGCATAATGTGGAGACTAGTGTAAAGCCAACTAACAAGGTTACACAAACGCCTGCAAGCAATGTAGTCCAACGTATTTCAAACAAACTGAGATTACGGTAGTCTTTTTGAAAAGGGCATGATAAACTTTGGATGGATTTATATGAAGGCCCCAAAGCATGAGACAGGGTAGACATTTGGGGTGGGAAGCTTACTAACTACTATTTCCTATTTTAAATATAAGATTCAGTTAATTTTTTTAAGAAAATTAAAAAAACTAAATAAATTACTTAATCATATTGTTTGTTGTATATCATTACATTATATATTAGTTTATAAATTATGTAAAATAGTTTTGAGAAAAAATTATAAATATAAATATAAATATTTCAAAGTAATTTAATTAATTTTTTAAAAATCTTTAAAAAATTGAACTGAATTTTATCTTTAGAAGGTAATAGTAAAAAAGAATCATTCCTAATATTGCACAAGGTAAAAATTATTCCTCCTTATACAATAAATAAAAACTGTTTTATGATGAAAATGTTTATTTTTAAAACTGATTCAAAAGAAGTAAAATAAGAGTAGTCATTGACAATGTATCTCACCTAGTGCTATTATAAGAGAAAGCAAAGGAGGATTATGAGGGTCCAAGGTGCAGCGGGATCCATTAACGTAGCCATCGCCTGTATAACCAGGTGGACAAGAACAGTTGTAGCCGCCATCGAAATTGTTGCACACCGCATGCGCTTTGGTATCACAATGATTGGGTGTGAGGCACTCATCAACATCTGAAAGGACAATAAATTAAAGGAGGGCATCATCTATCATCCATCTATCAGTAGTAGTAGAAAAATTAGGAAAGATGGAATCAGAATTATATGTTACCCTGACATCCATGGGGATGGTATGGATTTCCGTAAAACCCAGGCTTGCAAAAGCATCTGAATCCGGATCCACTGTCGGAGTTCTTACAGTAGGCCTTGGGGTTGCACACAGAATTAGCTTCTTGACAAGTACCTTCATCTACAACAAACCAATCTAGCACGAGCGTTAACTCCTCAAAGGGCAGGTGCTTAAGATGATCGGGAGAGAAATGAAAGGAGCCTGTTTTGGCAACAAAAGCATAGCTGCAGTTGTTGAAGTCCCACACATTTGTATGATTGTGGAAGCTATATGATTTAAAACTGATATTCGTCATTCGAGGAGGAATATCGACTTGGCAACACCCAATTCCGGAACAGGTTTCACCAACCGTGATGTTTGGGGGAGGTTGGCTACATTGCGATAAGCAGCCGGTGGAATAACTCTGTCCGTTCTGAAAACTATTCAGGTAGGCGTAACTGTCACAACCCACACTCACGAACTTGTTTGCGGAGCTAGAAATGGGGAAAGCTGTAATAGTGAGAGAGGCAGAAAAAGAGTGGTTTTGAACCTTCTCTCCTAAGACATCGTAACAATTCTGGGAGACATACATGGAGATGTCCATTTGAGCATCATGGAGGGATATGTTCAAGACCTGGATGTCTGAGTTGCGGTAATATAATTTGGAGGTGGAGTGGTTACAGGTGAGATTGAAGTGCGAATTCAGAGAGCAGTTGTCTCCAACACCAAATGGATATGGAATATCCACACCTCCACATTTGTCGGGGCAATCTTGCAGGGATAATTGAGGTTCACCTGCTGTTGCCGCTATGCCTACTAACAGAATAATCAGCCCCATCATCTTCATTATATATTTCTGATCGGATGGCTTTCCAAGCAAGCTAAATGCTTCGGTAGATGCAATCCAAGTTTCCTTTCATTGTATATATATAAACATACATACGTACGTATGGTTAATGAATTATGGACCCCACGTACGTACGATTCACGTCGCTTGCATCCATCCCATACGGCGAAATTAAAGAACAAAGCCCCACTGCGTGACTTTTACCAAGTCAGTCAATCCCACTGGCCATGGAGCTTTATGAAATTATCTATATAACCCTTGCACCATTAATGAAGGCTTATTAACGGAGTCTGTTACTTAACCTTTTTTTGTTATATTTGTTGACTGAAAGAGAACTCGAAGGCAGAAGAAGAGTAAAGCTGAGTTCTGAACTGAATTGACACATGGAGTAAAAGATGAAAGAGGCTCAAAATAAGTGCCCTGAACCATGATGCACAGTTCTGGAAATTTTGTATCTTATTTAATTTCCTTGAATAAATTGTGTACAAGTAATATATATATATATATACACACACACATCAAATATAGTGCCACATCATATTAAGTGTGTACACCTGTCACTATCTATATGAACTAATTCTAGAAACTAATATTTGTTACAACTGACTTTACAACAAATATAACCAAAAAAAAAACGTTAAGTAACTGACTCCGTTACTTATCAATGTCCTGTCCTTTTATTTCAAAATAATTGGTTGAATCAGATGAGAAATCATCCAAAAAATAGTCGATTCCCCCCCCCCTTTTTTTTTAGAAATTTAATTTATAAAAAATAAGACATTGAGATATCTACTTCTACTCATCAAAACATAAAATTTCACTATATTTTTTTATTTCTCAACGGAACGTTTGAATCTGTTGGAGTCATTGAACATTTTGTTACGTACCTTACAATCTCAGAGCGCATTTCTTCAATGATGTCAATATAGATAAAATTATAAAAGTTCACTATTCAGTATGGTTTATTTTCCAAATTTTAAATATATAATGCATGAAAAAGTTATGTTTTTATTAAAAAAATATTGTAAAGAAAGATATGTGTTAAGTTCAGCCAAAGATTAGATATAGTGAGATCAGGATTTGAATTTTGTTTGAAAATTGAAATAATTAGAGATGGAGCTCAAATAATACCTGGTATAAATTTTGTCAAAAAATGAGTTATTTAATATTAATAGGTTTTTGAATATGATGATTGATAAATATGCAGAATTAGTTAAATTTTGTCAAATAATTAGAGATGGATTCGTAACGCGACCTCCTTGAGTGCCAATTGACCAAGTGCTTGTTTGGAACAGCGGTGGAAAATTTCATAAGTGCTTATGAATTGTAATTTACGGAATACGAAGTAACTTTTACAGTCTACGAGGTAGTTTTTACGGTCTACGAGGTGCTTTTACGGTCTACGAAGTGCTTTCACGGTCTACGAGATAAATATGTGAATGAGATTTATCTCAATTTACGTGAATCGGGCTTATATAATAAGCCCGATTTAAATAAACTCAAACAAACAAGCTCCAAGACTTTGCCTGCATGAATTGCATGGTAGTTTTTCCGGATACTAGTTCCTTGCTTGTTCAACTTATTAACTATAACGCGCATGCATTCCAGATAGTGACAGCCATCCAAGAAGCTTCCCAAACACAACAAAAAGTAGTCAGCGTCTTTAATAGGTCGGCTCCTCTCATTCTATACAGCTAATCAGAGTCTCCCTCTGGCAAGTCTTCAAGAACACCACAAAACCGAGAGACTTCGACTAAGCCACCTCCGCGTTAACCCCACGCCCTTTATTATAACTTGTTGGGATAATTAGTTTGCTGGTCTGTATAGTTTTAATCAATTTTTAATTAGGTCCCTATATTTTTTTTATCAAGTCCTTATATTTTTATTTGTTTTTAAATAGGTCATTATAGTTATTTTTCTTTTTATCAAGTCCTTATTGTTTCATCAGATTTTTAATTAAGTCCTTGAAGGTTGTTTTTTAAAATTTTAATTTATTAATTTAACTGAAATTTAAATAAATGAATAATATTAAAATATAATTTATGAAAAATAAATTTAAATTAATAATTATATAATTCAAAAAATAATTTGTATAATTATTTATTAATTAATTAATTATAGTTCTATTTTATTTTTATTCCTCATAATTTTTTAATTAAACATATTTTTATTTTTATTTTTATAATTATAAAATATGAATTATAATAATACTAATAATTTTTCTCTAAAAATTGAATTTAATTATAATTAGTTAATTAATGATTACTAATTAATTATATTAATTATTTTTAAATTATTTAATTATTAATTTAAATTTATTATTCTTAATATTATTCATTGATTTAACTTGTAATTAAATTAATAAATTAAAATCCAAAAAAACCTACAAGGACTAAATTAAAAATTCGGTGAAACAGTAAGGACCTAATAAAAAGGAAAATAACTATAAGGATTTGATTAAAAACATAGAAAAATATAAGGACTTGATAAAAAAATTATAGGGGCCTAATTAAAAATTGGTTGAAACTATAAGAACTTACAAATTAATTATCCCTATCTTTTTTATGAAGAAAAATTTTATTTAAAAAAATTCGAATGAGAAATTAACCAAAAAAACTAGAATATATACTTTCACTTTTTTCCTCTAGTGGGACTTCTCTCTAAAGATTTTTTTTTTTTTTTTGGGTGAACTCTAAGCTTTATTTAGCTATTGACTCACTTCAGAAGCTTTCACCCCGCACTTTACTTCGTTGTCCACAGTTTGTTGCGATCCGAAGTTATTGGTTTCATTTTAATTATGTCATTCAATTTAATCGCATAAACTTTATTACACGAATACTACTGAATGGATCCTTGACCAAAACCAGCTTACACTCCACGCCCTAACACTCATCAAATCAATGATTTACATTACAGTTCATAAATAACTTCTCACATAATGGAGCAGTGTGTGCGTGCACTTAATTATTTGCAGATCGATTTGTCACGACTACTACCTTTTTAGGCAACTAACCAATCAATCATACACAATATATACTGATCGCATAATTAATTGTCACATAAATGTCTGATTGAAAATCTATTTATCAAATGCAACCTTTTACATATAAAGAAAATTGTTTAAATATAAGGGAAATTGTTTTACAGATTATCTGAATATAAGGAAAGATTGTTTGAACACAATTAATTGTTAAATGAGACCTGAAGTACTGAAGTCCTTTAAGAGAAATAAAATGACCGCATTGCCTTTATCTAATCTTTTCTTATATTTAAACAATCTTCCTTACGTGCAAAAGATCTTCCTTTGTGTTCAAATAATATTCCCCAAATGCAAAAGACCTTTCATTGTGTTCAAACAATCTTTCCTTGTGTTCAAACAATATTCCCTATGTGCAAAAGATCTTTCTTTGTTTAAACAATCTTCCCTGTATATAAAAGATCTTTCCTTGTATTCAAATAATATTCCCTATATGCAAAGGTCCCATTTGGCAAACAAATTTTCAATTTGTATGGTTAATTTTCCCTAATTAATTTTGGTAATTGTTTGAAAAAAAATATTTAATCTAATTTTAAGCCATAGGTGATTTTGCTGGATCATAAATTTTATTTTTCAAATAATATATGGAATTCATTACCATTAATGGATTATAGTAAATATTTTCCAGCACTAATATTTCAAAGGTGAAAAGGAGGGAGAATGATCTCTGATAAAGAAGAAGAAGAAGAAGAAAAAGAAGAAGAGTGAAAAATTTGTATCGAATAATTGGTGGAAAATTAGGGGTTTGGGCTTTCTGAGAGTTCTTTGTTTCACTTTCTTCTTAGAATCTCAACTTCATCCTCAAATTAAGGAAATAGATGGTTCATAATTTCATATTTTATAAAATTATTTTTTCAAACATAAATGATAAATTTAAAATGTTAAAATACAATCCATACAATTCATAACTGTAACATAAACAAAATTTTAAAAAATTAAATTATAAAATATTATAATAATAGCTTTAGAATATATTAAATCTGAGTTATTATTTTTTTAATACAAGAGTGAGGGGGGAAAAGGAGAAAAAGAATTCTTAGTGAGGGGAAAAAAAGGAGAAAAATGATGTCCTGTGTGATTGCAGCGTAAGCCGAGAGCTGTTGTAGTAGGCCTAGTGGGGCAGTCCGTTACATAAAACTGATACCAGGGTTTGTCTAGCGCAGTTTTAGTGGCGAATATCATGTACTCGATACCTTGAGAGGTCTCATTTGGGGGATAATGGGAGTGATTATCCTATAAGCTTGCCGCACTCAGGCCTGGTGAGCCACGGGGTGTAGGCCAGCCTCCCGTGCGGCTACAGGGGCGCCCAATGAGGGTAGCTCTGTAGTGGGCCTAGTGGGAGGGCTATATTCAGCAAGGATGATTGACGGTATGTCCTAAGGCCATAAAACATAATGGGTTATTAAATCCTTAGGCTAGTAAAATATGAGACGTGTTGAGAATGAAGCCGAGTAGAGGCTTGAGGCAATAAGACCCGAGATACAAGTTTGCATTGGACAAATGTCCGGGGGCTATACGACCTATATGTCTAAGTGATATGGTTGTTACCGAGCACGGTGACATGGACCAATGTGTCCAGAAAAATATATTGAGATTGATAGAGTGTATAGATTGTACTAGATTGTAGCATAGGCAGTAAGCCTAAGATGCTTATGGCATAGATGGTGAATCCCTAGGCTGTAAAGCCAGAATATCCAGCGTCTTGGAAGTTGAATAAGTCATAAGGCTCGATATGCATGCAGTATGATATGGGTGAATCCCAAAGGGGCCGTAAAGCCTAGTATGCATAAAAGATGATTCAGGATAGTCTCAAAGGGGCAGTAAGGCCTAAGAAACCAAGCGCTGTGAGGTCGGACTAGTGAGTCCTGTGTGAGTGCTACATACTAGGTATAAAATGAGTAAAAGTACTACATGGTGAGTACAGAATGAAAGAATTAGAATGTGAGAAAGATAGACTAAATGTCTAAAAATGGTTCTTTGAGGTACAGATAGTACCATTTGATGTTCGAAATTTCGAGGATGAAATTTATTAAACGGGGGGAGAACTATAATATCCTGAATTTTGGGACTAAAGGCTTAAGATTTAGCCTGGAATAAAGGGGACTACTAGACCCTTGTTTGGTAAATGTCATAGTAAGACATAGTATTATTTCCCAAAATTCTTTTATATCCTTGGATATTAAAAAGAATTATATTGGTGAGCTAAAGAGTTCGGGAAATAACAAAATGAAGTGATTAGAAGTCACATACAATATAGTATAGTGGAACACAAAGTAATTTTGCTATCAGTGAAATTCCCGGTATGACAGTGATGATTGTGTGACATGTTTTGATAGGTAAATGATGGTGAAAAATTATGAAAATTTCCAGAATGAAAGTAGACTTATCAAGCTTTAATTTGATAGGTCATTTAAGTCATTTGGAGTTGTACACAAAGAGAAAAGAATTTTTGAAGTTAGCCCAGCGAAATTAATTATTTTCTGGGACATCATTCAAATATTAAAATTCTGAGAAGAGTGAACTTTCAATTGGCCAAAGGTTATATTTTTCATTAAAACTAGACTCAATAAGTGTCGAATAACCTTTGGAACCACCCCAATTGGATATCTACCCAATTAGATATGAATTTTCAAAGTTTAATGAAAATTCTGCCAAATTGGATATTATATGCGAAAATTAGAATTTTGGACCAATGAGGAAGTGTCACGTGTCCAAGTCATTTGCTGATTCATTTAATCATCAATTCTCCATCTTCTTCACCATTTTCACGCAGAAACAAACCAGAAGAGAGAGAAAGAGCTGCAGAATGAAAATGGAGGGAGATGAGAGAGAAACTTTGAGGTGCCGAAACCCTACTGAAACGGCGTCATCTCTCAAAGTACCATTCAGGAAACTTCTTCCACTCATCGCGAGCTTCATTCCTACGGTTTCGGATTTTCATTTGGAGGTGTTTGGTGCTGTCTCCCTTGCCAGAGTATTGCCAAAATTCCGAACCGTTTGTGGAAACGGGTAGAGGTAAGCGTAAGCTTCCTTTTTAACCGATTGATTTGTCATTTGGATGAGTATAAAGGAAGTTGGGTACTGTTCATGACTGGTTTAAATTGGTATTTTCAATGGATAAATCATGTCTAATGAGTGTTTAACTAACTAATCACTTGACTAGAAGTAGAAATGAAGAGATTAAGCCAAAGAAAACAACATATTGCACCTAAGAATCTGATTTTCTGCCTTGTTTTGACGTGGAGAAGGAGTACGAATTTGATGATTTTGATGCTTCCATTGGCTTTAGGAGGAAAAATTGTGTAGGTATACAAGTTTTCATGATTTTTGGATGCTTGTATATAAATTTGAAAATTTAGGAAGTTTGTATATGCATCATGTTGATTCTGCCTTTTCTGTATAGTGGAATTGTTCAAGCTTTTTCATATGATAAATCTTATCCAAAAATTCTGATATTTTTCAGAATTAAATTAGACATGTGGAGCTTTAATTTGGTAGGTATTTTGTAATTTTTGGATAAGTATAGTAGGAGATATGAATTGTTGAAGATATGCTCTATTTTCTGGAAAGAATCTGAAATAGTGATGTTGTGGGAAAATTTTCATAGGGCAAACCTTATCTAAAAATTCTAAAAATTTTCAGAATTAAATTAGAGATATATATCTTTAATTTTATAGGTATTTTGTAATTTTTGGACAAGTATATTTGAAGATATGAATTTTTGAATGTCTGCCCTATTTTTTGGAAGAACATCTGAAATATTTGGTGTTTGGAAAAATTCTGGGAATGATGTAGTAGTGGCATTTAAAATTGAGTATTTTTATATAAATCTAAACTTAAAGGGCTTCAAATATAACTTTAAAGCACCTCAATTGGAGTTTTATAGAATTAATTATGATTTTTTAAAGTTTGATCAAAAATGCTGGTAGATTGAGTACCATGCGAATTTAAGTAAGAAATTGGCCAAATATAATTGGAATAAACTCCAAGGGTGAAAGTAAGCCTATAGGGCTAATGTGGGCCATTGGATATTCACTTTTCATAGCTCTAATGATGTTATCACTTGTCTAGGGCCATGAAGTGATAAAGAAGGAGTAATGGTTGGCGGATCAAGGGACAAGAAGAGAAGAACATAAAGTCCGAGAGGTAGTGAACTTACATTTTCTACATGTATGTGATATGTATGTCTTGCATTGATTATGTGACTGCTTTGCCTATTTTTGTGGAACATGTATGGTTGGTTGAAGCTCTGTTATATTTGTACAATGACCATATGTATGTCATAATATCGAGCATGCAGTATGTCATTATGTTGGCATGAAATAGTATAGGCAAGCATGTCATGTATTCATATATATCTAGCATGCATAGTGTTAATGTTTGCTATTGAGATTCTCTCGAATCTCACTCCTCCTAACCAACCATTCAGACAAGTGAGCATTGGAAACGTGTTGAGATAAGAAAAGAGGTATGCACGAAGAGGAATGTTGCTGGTTGTTTGAAGGCCTTTTAGTTATTAAGGTCTGTAAATATTATGTAAACCCCTGGTGGGAAAACTTTTGTATTATAATCAAGCAATATTGTATTAATATTATCAGTATATTCATGCTATTCATGTGTGCCTACTGAACTATGCATTGCTACTCTGAGTAAGGTCAGTAATAAGGGATATATGAGGCGGGTCTTTACAGTTGCAACATCCATCAGAATGCCCCGTCAGCATATAATATAATAGCGTAAGAAAATAACTAGAATACTAGAACCTAGGAAACAACAATTATGCACATAAACACTTAGTATATGTTTGGATTAACTTTAAAAAAATAGTTTTTACATTTTACGAGACAAGCATGTGAGAAGAGTTTTATCTCAATTTATGAAAAATGACATCTGAAACTATGATTTCAGTATTTAACAAATATTAACTATGAGATCATCAGCTAAATCTCAGCCCCAAATGCCATCTGCTCATGCATCAGCTTCCCAATATCCATATCAGCCACATGATCGAGTGAGTATTCCCTTTCATATTTCTTCACATCGCGCTTTATTTGCAATCAAATCTAGCCCTTTTGCTACTTCTTTCATCGTGGGCCTTTCCTCTCTTTTTACGCTAATACACCTCATTGCTAATAAAGCCACTTCTTCCATCTCCTCTCCATTCTTTTCATCTAACACCCGTTTGTCAAGAATTTCCCACAGACGGTTTGCTTTCATTGAAGACTCAAAATGCGTCGCTAGATTCACTTCTCCTTGTCTATTGAATTCAACTGCTTTACTTGCCGTGAGCAATTCCATTAGCACAATTCCAAAACTATAAACATCACTTTTTCATTTAATTGACTTGTGTGGAGGTATTCTGGATCCAAGTAGCCAAAAGTACATTGCACCACCGTAGAAATATCATATTTGTCTACAGGAACAAGTCTTGAAGCTTCAAAGTCGGACACCTTTGTTGCGAAAGCGGGATATATAGAGCGTAACCGATTATACTAGAAAATCACAATACTAGAAAACAAAGTTTCTAGAAGTAATTTAATAATATAATAAATCACAACTACTATATCTAATAGCAGCTAATAAACAATAAATAAGACAACAATAAGGAAAATACCAGAATCTAATTTCACTCTAAACAATTTATAAGTGAAATACTATAAGAGAAGAGGAGATACAAAATGCCTTATAGAAGGAAGAAGGCAAGTTGAGGGGGTGAGGTATAAAGGAGGGAGGGGGCTCCTTTTTATATCACAAAAGCCCCCTTCCACTTCAACATCTTAACGATGTGGGACTAATTTTCCCACATCCAACAAATCTCCACCTTGGGAAAATTTCCACTACAAATTTATGATAACAATTCAATAATCAATGTTCAACAATGTTGATCAGATCCAAACAATGTTGAAATTTGATAGAAGTCACCACCTTTGTCAGCATATCAACAGGATTCTCTGTTGTCCGTATCTTTTGTATCATGACTCTACCTTCTTCCAAAATTTCCCGTATGAAGTGATATCGAACATCAATGTGCTTCGTCCTTGCATGGTAAACTTGGTTCTTTGCTAATTGAATAACACTTTGACTGTCACAATAAACTACGATGCTTTCTTGACCAATACCAAGTTCTCCAAGCAATCCTTGAAGCCAAATTGCCTCTTTCACAGCCTCTGTAATTGCCATGTACTCTGCCTCTGTGGTAGACAAAGCAACTGTTGACTGCAAAGTTGACTTCCAACTAACTGGTGCTCTTGCAAAAGTAAACACATAACCAGTAGTTGATCTTCGTTTATCCAAATCACCCGCAAAATCTGAGTCACAATACCCAACTAAAGATCGATCACCTTCCTGCTCAAAAACCAATCCAACATCTACAGTATTACAAATATACCGTAGAATCCATTTCACAGCTTGCCAATGCTCCTTCCCTGGATCATGCATATACCTACTCACAACTCCAACAGCTTGTGAAATGTCAGGTCTTGTACAAACCATTGCATACATCAAGCTACCAACGACATTTGCATATGGTACCCTTGACATATACTCTCGTTCATTTTCATCCTTTGGCGACATACCAGCACTGAGCTTAAAATGAGGGGCGAGTGGAGTGCTAACCGACTTCGTTCTCTCATTCATACCAAAACGATTTAGCACCCTCTTCAAATACTCCTTTGAGATAAAAGGAGTTTCTTTGATTCTCTATCTCTTGTTATCTCCATACCGAGAATTTTCCTTGCCTCGCCTAAATCCTTCATCTCAAATTCCCCTTTTAGTTGAACCTTCAGCTTCTCAATTTCTGCCTGATTTTTTGAAGCTATCAACATATCATCAACATATAAAAGAAGATATATAAAGGATCCGTCTTCAAGCTTCCGCAAATAGACACAATGATCGTATCTACTTCTTCTGTACTTATGTCGCAACATAAACTTGTCAAATCGTTTATACCATTGCCTCGAAGATTGTTTCAATCTGTATAACGATTTTTCAAGTTTACACACCATATTCTCTTTTCCAGCAACTCTGAATCCTTCCAGCTGAGTCATGTAGATTTCCTCCTCCAAGTCTCCATTTAAAAATGCAGTTTTTACATCCATCTGAACTAGTTCCAAATCTAACTGTGCTACCAAAGCCAACAAAATTCTAATAGAGGAATGTTTCACAACTGGAGAAAATACCTCATTGTAATCAATTCCCTCTTTCTGAGCATAGCCTTTAGCTACCAATCTTGCTTTGTGGCGCACATCACCTTGGTTAGGAAATCCTTCTTTCTTTGCATATACCCATTTGCAACCAATTGCCTTCTTACCCTTGGGGAGTTTGGCCAATTTCCACGTACCATTCTGATGAAGGGATTGCATTCCTTCATTCATGGCATTCCTCCACTTTTCCTTTTCTGAGCTCTGGATAGCCCATTTATAAGTTGAAGGAATGTCATCAGCTGCAATTGAGGTTGCACAAGCCACCATGTCTTTAAAACGAGTAGGCTTTCTTATTGTTCGTTTTGGCTTACTGGTTGCTATTGATTCACGTTGCTGTTGAGGTCCATGAGTCGAAACCTCCCTATCTACTGGCTCTTCTTCCACCTCAGGAAAGTCTTGTCTTGTTTCCCCGTCTGCTCCTTGTACTGGAAAAATCATCTTTCCTTCAAACTCCACCTGCTTTGAAACACTATCACCTTGCTGGGTATCTCAGCTGCTACCTTTCTTACCATGGCAGATTCATCAAAGGTAACATCCCTACTGAATACAATCTTCTTTGTCTCTGGACACCATAAACGATATCCTTTGACTCCAGAAGTGATCCCCAAGAAAATAGCTTTCTTTGCTCTCAGATCCAATTTTGATTCTTTCACATGATAGTATGCAATTGAGCCAAATACATGCAAAGAATCATAATCTGTAGCAGGTTTACCATACCATTGTTCCAACGGTGTTTTACCACTAATAGCAGTAGATGGTAGACGATTAATGAGGTGGCTCGCATATGTAATTGCCTCAGCCCAAAATTCTTTGCCCAAGCCATCATTGGACAACATACACCGAACCTTCTCCAGCAAAGTCCGATTCATGCGTTCTGCCACTCCATTTTGCTGTGGTGTATTTCTGACGGTGAAGTGTCTGACGATGCCATCATCCTCACAAATCTTCTGGAAATGATCATTCCTGTATTCTCCTCCGTTATCTGTACGAAGACATTTGATCCTCCTGCCTGTTTGTGTTTCTATCATCGCCTTCCATTTGAGAAAAATTCTCAATACTTCATCCTTAGTCTTCATCGTATACACCCAAACTCTTTGGGAAAAATCATCAACAAAGGTTACAAAATAATGTTTTCCTCCCAATGATGGTGTTTTGGAAGGATCCCAAACATCAGAGTGAACATAATCCAAAATACCTTTTGTATTATGGATAGTTGTTCTGAACTTAACCCTTGTCTGCTTCCCCTTCACACAGTGCTCACAAAACTCCAAACTGCAATGCTTTAATCCTTTTAGCAACCCTTGATCTGAAAGATTTTTTAAGGATTTTCCTCCAGCATGTCCCAAGCGCATATGCCACAACCTTGTTGCTTCTACCTCCTTCTCATCACTGGATGTCACTGCTGTTATTCCAATAACTGTACTACCTTGATAGTGATACGTATTATTGCTCTTCCGAATACCCTTCATTACCACCAGTGCACCAGAAAGTATCTTCATCACTCCACTTTCTGCAGTAATCTTGAACCCCTTTGAATCTAGAGTTCCTACAGAAATGATATTTTTCTTCAAATCTGGTACATATCGAACATCTGTCAATGTTCTGATCAATCCGTCATGGTTCCTCAATCGAACTGAACCAATACCATATGCGGTAAGTGAAGTGTTATCTGCTGTGTGGACAACTCCACATCCTCCTTTTTGGAAATCAGTGAACCAGTCTCGGTTGGGACACATATGATGACTGCAAGCTGAATCCAACAACCATACGCCTGACGCTTTTGACGACGTCGTTGTAAATAATGAAAAATATGAATTTTCATCATCACAATCAACTACATTTGAATCCATAGCAGCCTTCCCATTGTTTTGTTTAGCTTTGTTCTTCAACTTTGGACAATCCTTCTTCCAGTGGCCCTTTTCTCGACAAAAGGCACATTCATCCTTACTAGGTCTGGACCTCGATTTGGATCTCCCTTTCCATGATCTCGATTGATTTTCAGCACGCCCTCTTGTGACTAGTGCTTCTGCTTCTCCGCCTCTTTGTTTATCCCTCTTTCTTTGTTCATAGCTGTATAGCGCAGAACAAACATCTCTGAGAGATACTTCCTCTTTGCCGTGAAGTAGAGTAGTCTCCAGGTGCTCGTACTCATCAGGAAGTGATCCCAACAACATCAAGGTCAGATCTTCATCTTCAAAAGTCACGTCCAAATTCTGCAAATATGTTACCAACTTGTTGAAGCTGGTGATATGATCATTCATTGTGGTACCAGGAACATAAGTGAAGCGAAACAATCTTTTCTTCATGTGAAGCTTATTTTGACTGCTTTTCTTCAGGAATTTATCCTCTAATGCCTTCCACAATCTACAAGCAGAAGTTTCCTTTGTGTATGGATACTTCTGTTTTCTGGAAAGAAACGATCGAATAGTACCACAAGCAACACGATTGATGATCCTCCAATCTTCCTCCTCCATTTTATCTGGTTTCCTTTCTTCAAGAGCAAAATCTAATTGTTGTGTAAAAAAGACATCAAGAACCTCACTCTGCCACATCCCAAAATGTCCCGATCCGTCAAAAATTTCAACTGCAAACTTCACATTGGGCATAATTCTCGTCAGAAGCGAAGATGCCGACGACGAATTGTTGACACTTGATGTGGATTCTTCAACCTTTTTATCCGTCATTTCTGCTCCAAATATTTTTTTTTAATAGCTGCAAATGCAAAACCTCAAGGTAATTCTTTTCTGATGTGGAAGTTCAGATTATACTGCAACCACAGAGCATACTCAGACAGAACCTTGGCTTTGATACCAATTGTTGCGAAAGCGGGATATATAGAGCGTAACCGATTATACTAGAAAATCACAATACTAGAAAACAAAGTTTCTAGAAGTAATTTAATAATATAATAAATCACAACTACTATATCTAATAGCAGCTAATAAACAATAAATAAGACAACAATAAGGAAAATACCAGAATCTAATTTCACTCTAAACAATTTATAAGTGAAATACTATAAGAGAAGAGGAGATACAAAATGCCTTATAAAAGGAAGAAGACAAATTGAGGGGTGAGGTATAAAGGAGGGAGGGGGGCTCCTTTTCATACACAAAAGCCCCCTTCCACTTCAACATCTTAACGACGTGGGACTAATTTTCCCACATCCAACAGATACTACCAATGAGTAGTTATTCTTTCCGATGGGAATATTATTGACCTGGCAACACCCTGACCCCGAACATGTTTTGGGGTTGGTGCCCTTTGGAGGCGGCGTGTCGCACAGCGTTACGCAGCCGCCTGAATAGCTCAGGTCGTGGTCCAGGAAATTAACAATGCCCAAAGTGTCGCAACCAAGACTTATGATCGTGTTTTTGCCGCTGGAAATGGTGAAAGCGTGTAAAAATTGGAAGAAGATTGGTCTAGAACTACTCCTGAGTGATCGTAACAGATCCTGGAGACATGCATGGAAATGTCGATTTGACCCTCTTGGAGGAATATGTTAGAAACTGGGAGGTTTTTGAGGAATAATGTGGACTTGTCGCAGGTGAGCTGGAATGTTTCGTCCAGGAAACAGTTGCGAGAAGTCCCAGGTTGCACTCCCACGCCAAAGGGATACGGAATGTCCACATCACCGCATTTGTTGAGACAGCCTGCGAGGGATTGAGCTTCACTTGCCGCCATGGCTGAAGCAAACAAGAGAATGAACAAGGTCATCTTCAGATCAGCCATCGTCTCACGTACGTACAAGTCTCTTTCTCTCGGAAGAATGGATATGGGGAATATGATAATGCTGCTATGTCTGCTCAAGTTTAATGTTCCTATTCCTATTTATAAAATATAAAATATAAAATAATATAATTATTACAAATGATTTATTTTTCGTTCGAGGACAGTTCATCGATGATTCCATGTTCTGATTGGGAATTAGGGCCATTGTTCCATTAAGGACCAAAGGATGATGCTAACCTGATCCATCATCTTCTGAGTTTGGGAAGTGTATCTGTCAGTATCAATCAGCATTAACTACATTAGGTATGATCCTATGCTTGACTAGAATTTTAATTATTTAAATTTGCCTCGAACCCTGATTTTTAATTAAATGTGGGAATCTTGTTACAATCAATACACTTTCAATCAAGAAATTGTTTTTTTTTTTGGGCAATATATGTAAGAAATACTTATATATTTCAGGAACGCCACATCATCTGTACTTTATCTAATATAATTAAAATATAATAAATCATATAAAAAAATTTACATTTTATGATTTTAAAAAACATAAACTTCATAATTTAGAAAAACAAAAGATAGAATTCCCTCCCATGAGGAATTATTTTTTAAAATTATAAAATCTGAATTTCTCTAAACGACTCTCATCTGTCATGTAGGATTAAAGTACAATTAGTTATTATATTTTAATTAGTCAGAGTACATATGAGGTCGGACTTCTGGAATATGTAAGTATTTCTAGATGGTTTAAGCAAAATTTAAAAGAACTGAATTTAATTAGAGTCAATCAAAATTTAAAATGATACGAACTAAATCAATCATCATTAACATAATTCAAATATTGTATCATGCAAAATGAACAGAAAAATACAATGCCACATTTTCTTTCCGCCGGAATTGGAAAAATTAACATTCAAAATTAATTTATTGATTGGACCAAAAAGAATGAATTTATTGACGATTGGCTGTAATTTATGAAATATTCCTAAAATAATTGAAGGACATTTATCACAGTTTTTTTTTTTTTTTTTGGGCTGACTATTACAGATTCAGCAATTGGTTGTAATTTTTTTTTTTTTTTTTGATAAAAAGAGAGGGCAGCTGCCCTTATAGTTTATATATTAAATTAGTCAAAAAGGGGATCAATTCCCATACAATCTCTTCTAAGCACCGTCCTGATTGCAATTGATATAATCAAGAGAGCATTATATTTATGGTACTTGTCCAAAAAAAAAAACAGAATTATTTCTACTTTCTAGTAGATACGAACGAGTCAATGGGCCAAGACGCTGCTGCCCCAAACAAAATCATTTTCTTGAAACCATCTAAAACGTCCTTTTTGTCCAAAAATCTAATTGACCGATGCCAAGTGGTACATATATTTTTATTTTATTGGCACAAGTATTTTTATTAGAGGCAATTATATTTAAAAATGGGCTAAAACCCGAGCAGAAGCCCTGAGAAGAGAAGAGGTGTCTTTGAGTGGGGGGAAAACAAGGGGCCTTTCCTTGGGACATTCTTGGTCTTGGGTCTTGGACTTGCCAACAAGCAAATCCATAGCAAATTGAAGAAATCCTAGGAGGAGGAGGAGAGAAGAGAAATAAATGGAGAAAAGAACAAGAGCGGAGTGTGTCTTGCAATTCAACATGATATTTTAGTGTGTCACATACTCACATCTGAATATAAAATATTTCGTAACAAAAATGTACATGAAAATAGACCAATTTACACAGAATTATACTTTTTTAAAAAAAGAAAATGAACAAAAACCATCTCAAGCTATAATCAAGCAAGAGATCAGAGGGGGGAGGGGGGACGCAAAAAGCTGATCCCAATTATTATATATTTGGTACACAGGAAGCCATTTTATCATGAACTCACTTCCATCATACTGGAAGCGGCCACACTTCCCTAGAACAGATTTTATTTTCTAGTTTTACCCTTCAGCTTTTCAATGCAACCTTCAGGCTTCCAAGTTCTCTCGACGACGAAGGACGATGAGGAGGATGGTAAGGACGATTGTAGATAGCAAGGATGGTGGCAGACGACGGATCTCAACTCTTGATATGGTTTTCAAAGATTTTAGCCTGCTTGTTCTCTTCTTTGTTCTGTGATGAGCGCACGACAGACAACAAACGATAAATTGTGGACAGCAACGACAAACGATGCTACTCTTGCAGAACATGACAGCAGATATGAGTCAACTATCAGTGCTACAGATTTGACAATGGCGTTCGATCTTGATTTAGCCCTCGATTTTGACTATGGAGTTCTTCCCTAAACTCACACGGCTCCTTCTAATTTCATTTTCTAATGACTTCTGGTTCTTTTGATGCCTTCTCGATTTTGATTTCCATCGTGAATGTTGTTTGATTTCACTAGTTTATTGTTTGCTTTCTTCAATTTTGATTGCGATTTTGTTGGTTTTTTTTTTTTTTTGATGCATTCTTCGCTGGTTTATTGTTTGTTCTTTTGGATTTTGATTTATATTGCGAATGTTATTTGATGTTTGATTTTCATATGTGGGGATCGATTCTTGCTTCTGGTTTGATTTCTTGTAACCATCTTCCTCCATGGCTGAAGCTTGAGCTACCGTCGATGGTTTTCACCGAGGCTCAAGCTATTTTCGACGGGACTAAGGTTGTGTTGGGAAGGTTATATTAATCTTTTTATATTTAAAATTAACATATTAATTAAAAAATATATCATATTCATTATACCAAATACACTTTTAATCTCACCTCTATATCAGTTGAACTTCCACCCGCAACAAAAACTCTCGCTTTGTACTTGGCACCTTCTTCCCCCACGTTTCCTGCTGTGTGTGCCTGTATTCCTATTCAGCGCCTCCATCCCCAATCATTATCACCGGAGGCGACGAAGACGAAGATTCACGACATAGGAAGCGAATGATATTGGGTTGAAAGCCAGGACACCGAGAGTACTGTGCCTTCATGGCTTCAGAACGAGCCCAGAAATTCTCAAGAAACAGATATACAAGTGGCCGGAATCGGTGCTCCAGAAGCTGGATCTCGTTTTCGCCGACGCTCTGTTTCCCTGCCAGGGCAAATCCGACGTTGAAGGCATCTTTGACCCTCCTTATTACTAGTGGTTCCAGTTCAACAAGGTTCTTCTTATAACTAATAGGATTTGCAGGCACGATAACGTGGGTTTTTTGTATTGTGATTTTAGTGATAGATATCTCTATTGTTGTTAGCCTCAAATTTCTCCTATTTATCTGCGTTTTGCCTCAGCAAGCATAGTTTCTTATAGGTTTTGGCCGTAATCTCAGGTGCTAGCTGAGCATTCTCGTCTCTTTTTGGCTGTCAAAAGACCCCCAAAAGCTAAAGTCTTGCTCTTTTTTCTTTTTCTTTTTAAGTTGGATGGTAGGACTGAATTTGCTGTTCTGGAAGAATGTATCGTCATGAGGGTACTTCTCAAGGCATATTTCGTCCTGGGTTTTTAAGTTTCAAGCCGGATAGAGCTAATTGTGTAGGATTAAATGATGCTCGTATTTGGATTTATATGTTAGAATTTCTGAGGATGATACAATAGTTGGAGTTTTTCACTACTCTGTCCCCTTTGTAATTATCGAGCCGTTTTTTTTTTTTTTTTTTTTGCTTGGTTTGATCAGAATCCTTGGCTAATAATAGTTTTTATGAACAATTAAGCTTTGAAGATGATGTTGTGATCTTGCCTGGCCTTATCTTTAGAAGGAATAGCTTTAATTGCTGACAGTTTCAACTCCAAAGGAAGCTACAACAAGGTGATTTCTTAGATGATTCATCAGGCTGCATCTTTTACTTCTTTACCATGTTGATTGTTGAGTCAAAAGATCTCTGAATAAGTTCTCAAATCATACTTCTATTTTTCATCTTTCATATGATTTTTCTTTTTTTTGGCATCAAATGGCTACAATCTGTAATCGTTATCTACTTGTAGTTCCGTCTTCAACCATTTTGTGTGAAAATCCATATCTTTGTTCTGCATCAGCTGGATGATCGAGTTTGAGTATTATCATAATGTTTTTGAGTTATTAATTGATGAATTTAAACAAAAAACATGTTTATGCACAGAACTCACTATGTCTGCTTCCATATGACAGTCTTCTTCTTCTTCTTATTGGTCAATATGACAGTGTTCTTCAGTATTATAGTTTTAGGGGTTAGTTAGATCAGTCATGAGTTATTACTTCATGATTTTGTTAATCAAACAGGTTTTGCAAGAGCAGGGTCCAGAGGGATAAAGAAGAAAGCTAATTTAAGTGTTGGAGATCATAATGGGACAGAGATCACAAAAACGTCCAAAGAGGAATGAGAAGGATCATTCAGGATGCATGTGGGGCATTATTAGTAGGTTTGATTTCTGCCATGGGGCTTCCTTCCTCTCATCTTTTCAAACAGTTCAAGATGTATGGTCCTATACTCCTATTCCAAGAATATCTTTCATTTTCCAAATTCTGCATTTCGAATTTCATTCAAGTAGGTGTTATAATGTTTGGGCCTGCTCAATGACTGCCTTCTCATCTCTTTGCGGATCATTTTTTTAGGTGGTTTCTTTATTTATTTGATTGTTAATTTTTGGGGATCTTTATCCCATACTTTTTGTTTGTTTGAAAGTTTGTTTCTTTGATATCTCTTTCGGATTGTTGAACTATGTGCCATTACGCTATCTTCTATTTCTTCCTTAGTGCCTCAATTGTTTGCTTTTTGCAGGCAAATATTTATTATGCAATTGAAACCTCTTGTTGGTATTATAGCCAAGCCATATAGTATTCCTTTGTTGTGTCTGTTTATCGTTTCAGCTTCTCTTTACCTTTGGTTGGCAGTGCAGCCTACATATTGAGTGCTTAGTAATTGAAAGCTTTTAAGGTTTGCTTTGTTTTTCCTGTTTTCATTTTATTAGTCTTAGTTATACTCTTAATTTTTGATGTAGAATTTAAATTGCTTTAGTGCAACTAGCTTCCATTTTCATATCTTTGTCACTCTTAATTGTATAGATTTAATTTTTGCTTGGTGTCCTGTTAATTGATGCTCAATTAAAGTTGCAGCTTGAGACTAACCTTCATATAGTCATATAATTATCGCTCCCTCCCTAATTTGTCATTGATTCAATTTTGTCTTAATTTCCAGTAAGTACTCCTTCCCAAGCATCAACATTTTCCATGGTAATTTATGATACGCTCTATGTTATGGGGTTTTGTAGTGGACATTTCATCCTTTCATTTTGAAGAGCAAAAAATCTACAGAGTGCTAATATGGTGAAAATTTTCAATCACAACTGTTGCATTTACTTGTATTATTTTTTAGTTATTTTCTTGTATATGTATTCTGAATTTTGTTGGGGATAGAGAAATTTATATGTAAAATTTCTAGATTGTAGATGTGGTGCCGAAGAAAAAAAACGATTTTTTTTTTTAAATGTTACTTCCTGTAGAGCTTCCTTTGGAAAGCTACAGAAAGTAATTTGTTAATTAAAAAAATAAGCACTTGCTATTGTGGTTGACGCAAGCGCTACAGCAAGTGTTATTTAAAATAAGAAATAAAATAAAAGCTGTAGCGCTTATTTCTAGTGATGACATTTGTAGCGCTTTTTAAACGTCACAAATATTAAAAAAAAGAAGCGCTACAGCTTCCATTTTCTAGAGTAGTGTGTTATTCAAGTTTGCTGCTGCTCTGAAAAGCTTTAGAGTGTGGGTAATGAATGTAGTTCCTATTGACTCTTCAGATACACTAACTATCATCTATGAGCGTGAATTATCTGGAATTTATCATGATTGGTGAGTCATTCAATACTTTCCCTAGATCTTATGATCCTCTCCATGCTGACTATCTATTCTCTAGGACTAAAGAATGGTAAGTTCGGTTACCATGAAAATTGTCAACCATGAGATCTCCAGATTGCTCTTGCTTAACTGACACTTATACTCGATTCAGATGCAATATAGTTCGCGGTGATTGCAGAAGTTGATCGGATCATGAAACCTGAAGGTTATTTGATCGTTAGGGACAATGTTGAAAGTACAGATGAGATAGAGAGTATAGCTAAATCTCTACATTGGGGTATTCTATTCAAGTATTCAAATGGCGTTGAGGGATTACTCTGTATTTAGAAGACATTCTGGTCCAACCGAGACAGAAACCATTGTGTTAGCCATTACTTGAGTAGAATGTTCTAATTCCCCAATTTCAAAGACTGCCCTCCTTATTTTTGTTTTTTAAATATACTTATCATGCCACCGTACTGAAGCATGCCACATGTCCTTTATTTATATAGTTTCTTTTTGTAAATTTTGGGCTGTGCTATCGCATCCCTTGTGAGGTTTGCCATTTTCATATATTCACACCACTAGATTTTGTTGATGAGGAACTTTTAATAAAAGTTTGTTTTGTAGAAACCAAACCAGTGTGACTACAACAGTAGACTGAACTGCTCTGAAAAGTTCAATTCTTTTTGTGAAATTGCAGGAATTTTCTTGTGTATCAAAGCGAACTTTTTGGTTTGATTTGCTTGTAAAGATTTGTATCTAAGCCAACTGCGATATTTGAGCTACTCAATAGTTAAATGGTTATAAAACACCCAAGTCTTGTGTATGCATGACTTCAGCTAAGTACTTGGCGGAATTTATTCTTTTGGGGAAGGCAGGCGCCAATGTACCGAACACTAACCGTTTGGTTTACAACAATGAGAAGAGAAGCTAAGACAACGCTACTAATATGCTTAGAAATCTAGAAATCACGGTTTGAAAGAACAATGAACTGACACACATCAGTGACATCACTAGAGAGGCACTTTACTAGGTCTACAAAAGAGCAGTCCAAACAAGTCCCATAAATGAAAAAAAAAAAAAAAAGTGAGACGGCACAGACACGTGAACATCAAATGATCAACGCCCATCTGCAATCTCAAATGCCATCTGCTTTCTCATGGTATCGTATCCAGATGAATTGCTAGTACTGGCAACCCCTTCCTCAGGCACACGAACAAGTAAGTATTCAGTTTCTTCTGCCATAGCATCCCCACTCTTCACCCAAGGATGCCTTTACATTGCAATCAAACCCTCCAATTCTATTGCTACTTCCTTCATAGCTGGCCTTTCCTCTCCGTTGACTCTAACGCACCTTCTTGCCAGAAAAGCAACTTCCTTCAATTGTTCAGCATTCTTCTTCTGATCTAACAGTTGCCAATCAAGAATTTCCCATAAATGGTCTTCTTTTATGGAAGACACAAAGTACATGGCCAAATTTCGTTGGCCTGGTCTATTAAATTCAGCTGCTTTATTTCCTGTAAGTAGTTCTATAAGTACAACCCCAAAACTATAAACATCACTCTTCTCATTTAACTGTCCTGTAAGTAGAGATTCTGGATCCAAGTATCCAAGTGTCCCTTGTACCACTGTGGCTACTTGAGTTTCATCAAGAGGAACTAGTCTTGAAGCTCCAAAGTCAGACACCTTTGCCTTATGATTATTGTCTAATAATATGTTGGTAGATTTTATATCCCGATGAATAATTGGAATAGAAGCTGCTGAGTGTAAATATGAAATGGCTTCAGCAGTTTCTGCAGCTATCCTTAGTCGAGTCTCCCATGAAATAGAGCATCCATTCTTTGATATGTCAATGTGGTCAAGAAGGGTACCATTCTCCACAAACTCATAAACTAACATGGGAACTTCGGTTTCAAGACAACACCCCAGAAGTTTGACCACATTCCGATGGTTGATTTGGGAAAGCACAACCACTTCATTGATAAAATCCTTAATTTGTCTCGGATCCCCTCCTACTCTAGATTTCTTAATGGCAACTAACTTGTTGTTTGGTAATATACCTTTGTAAACTGTGCCTTGTCCCCCACGACCAAGGATTCTATCTTCATCAAAGTTGTTTGTGGCATTCTGAAGCTCAACTTGTGTAAATATAATGGTTCTGTCAGAGTATCCTTGTTGCTGTGAAAGTCTTTGTAGCAGCATGCTTCCCCCATTTTGCTCAAAATTTCTTTCCCTAATTTGTTTCAGAGTTCGTTGCTTGTGGGCCCAGCATAATGCGGAGACGAGGATGAAGCCGACTAACAAAGTTACACAAACGCCTGCAAGCAATGTAGTCCAACGTATATGATTTCAAGCGAGAAAAAAGGTGTGAGCTTTGATTTATACATGTGTAATAACTATATTCCTCTGTTTATTTCTAATTGTTCCCTCCAATCCACAATGCCCAACATAATGCACCATCCCTTAAATAAATAAAACGCGCAGTGAAAATAGGAAGAAAACTCTAATATCGACCAACTGGATATAGCTCTAACAAACTAAAATTACGGTAGTATTTTTTAAAAGAAGGGAATGATACTGTTTTTTTTTTTTTTCGGGACGGATTTATCTGACGGCCCCAGGGAGATCCTTCCTAATATTGAACAAAGGAAAAAAATATTCCTCTTGGTAATATAAATAAGAATCATGTATGAACATTCTGACCTAGAGCTATGATAAGAGAACGCGAAAGATCCGGACTGTCCCGAGTGCAACGGTTTCCATCAACGTAGCCATCGCCTGTATAACCAGGTGGACAAGAACAGTCGTAGCCGCCATCAAAATTGTTGCACAGCGCGTGCCCTTTGATATCACATTTATGGGAATTGGGTGCGGCGCACTCATTAACATCTGAAAGTACAAAGGAGGGCATTATTTATTGTGCAGCAAAAGCAAAGGAAGCGATTGAATGCATGGAAGGAGAATTACCCTGACATCCGTCCGAAAGGTATGGATTTCCCTGAAACCCACGCTTGCACGAGCATCTGTATCCGAATCCACTGGTGGAGTTGTGAGAGAAGGCGTTGGAGTTGCATATAGTTTTAGGTGTGCTCGGAGCGGGAACTTGTTGAAAAGTAGCTTCATCTACAATAGACCAATCTAACACAAGCAGGGACGTGTTAAAGGAGAGACTCTCAAGATCACGAGGAGAGAAATTAAAGGAGCCTCGTTTGACCACAAAAGCGTAGCTGCACTTGTTGAACTCCCACACTTTTGTATGACTGTCGAAGCTATATGATTCAAAAGTGATATTCGTCATTCGAGGAGGAATATCGATTTGGCAACACCCAATTCCGGAACAAGTTTCACTAGTATTCTCTACTGGTGGGGGACGTTGGGCGCATCGAGATAAGCAGCCGGTGGAATAATTCTTTGCACCCTGAAAACCATTGAAGTAAGAGTAACTGTCGCAACCTACGGTCACAAACTTGTTTGCGGAGCTCGAAATGGGGAAAGCAGTAATAGTGAGAGAGGAAAGAGAGCGGTCGAGAGTCACTCCTCCTACTCGATTGTAACAAATGCGGGAGACATACATAGAGATGTCCATATGGCCATCAAGGGATATGTTCAAGACCTGGATGTTTGAGTCGCGGTAATATAATTCGGAGGTGGAGTGGTTACAGGTGAGATTGAAGTACAAATTCAGAGAGCAGTTGTCTCCAACACCAAATGGATATGGAATATCCACACCTCCACATTTGTTGGGGCAATCCTGCCGCCGGGATAATTCAGCTTCCCCCGCTGTTGCTGCTATGGCTACTAATAACAGAATCACCCCCACCTTAATAAGCCCCATCATAGACATTAGAGAGAGACAGAGAGAGGGATATGGCTTTCCAAGTCACGTAAATGGTTCGACGCTGTTCAACGTACACAGCCTGCTTCTTATATACACATATTCTCCGCTAGATTGGAAGAAAGAGCTTGCATTGCCTGTGAAACATCAAGGCCCTACAACTGACGAGACTTTGATCAAGTCAGTCAAGATATGTACGTACTTGAGATAAAATTATACGAATTCACTATTCAATATGGTTTTAGTTTCCAGATTTTATATATAATGCATGGGGAAAGAAAATAAATTTTCATTAAAAATATTTTTAAAAAAGATTTGCGCTTTAAGTTCAACTAAAAATGTTATTTAGTAAATTAAGGTAATCCTCGTGGAAGATAGATATAGTGAGGTTAGAATTTTATTTTGTTTCATGTTAAAATATTGATTGGGTTTAGGATTCTTATTAAAATATAATTAATTTTGTATTTTTATTGGTTGATAAAAATAATTGGAGGTGGAGCTAAACAATACTTACTTGAATTTTGTTAAAATGTGACTTTTAAAACAATAGGTACTTTAAATATGAGCATATATGTATATATACTCCTAATAACTGTTATACAATACTAATTAGTTAACTAATGTAACTATCATGGTGGCCAACTGGGACCGATGAGGCAGTGAGATGTTGAGGAAAAATCAAAAGAAGAAGAATCTCATTCTCGTACGTAACTCTGATTGTGTCCTTGTTGAGGAAGACTTGACGCAAGGCGCATACAATTCAGAGAGTGAAGGTGAAGCTTCCCGAATACACAACGTAAGTTAGGGTTTTTATCATTTTCCTTTCTGTCTTTTTTCGCCATTTTTTCAATCTATAATAATAATTAAAAAAAAAAGACGGAAAAAGACAAGAAGGGAAAATGATGGGTGGAAGCCCCGTAAGTTAGGGGGCCTTGACCCAGTCTCCTCCTCTTAATATTCCATGCAACTTCTATTACAAGAGATAATTAAAATGGTACATAGAAAGCTATATACGTAAGTTGAGACCTATGTATGGAAAATCGGATCCGACCGGCTGGTCCGGCTTGAGAACTGGCCAACCGGCCATCAAACTGATCTGGTTCAATTTTTTTAAAATTTTTTTTTTAATTTTTCTTTAGAATTTCATGTTAATAAGTCTAAAATATTTAATTTTTCACCGGTTTAGTTCCGGTTTAACTCCGATCTGACTCACTGACCCTTAACCCCGTACCCCGATCGGTTCAATAACCGGTCCGGTTTTCAATACCTTGGTCAAGACAACTCTTCTCTCACATATTTACTTTATATTTCGTAAATCATTATTAAAAAGCTAATTTTAAAAACTTGAATTATTATTTCAAATGTATTAAATATAGACTTGGAGTTGGGTGCACCCAACAGAAAAAAGTAATTAAAGAAATGCCATAACCATTAGTTTCTATAAAATTTACACACAAACTTTAAAATATTAATAATTCCTATGCTCATCCACATTCCATAAGGTTATCAAAGTCAAATAAAATTTAATTGTGCAATGTATTTATTTTTTTATAGTAGAGCCTTGCAATTAATTAAATTAGTTATCCTATCCCTAGTCATTTTCTCTGTGGAGTGTGGCCGTTCCACCACGTCGGGTTCGAGATACGGCAAACTTTACCTGCTCCATTCGTTCCCTTAAATTTCCAATATGTGTTACTATATATTCTATATGTATAGGTATATATTTCATACATGTTTCATATTCATATTCAGATTATTTATAAAAAAAGAATGCCGCTATAATTAAACTCCGTTTTTCCCCCCCACGGATCAGTCAAAAAAGTAAACCATTACTGATATTTTATCTATTGACGATTTATGTGGCTTTCTGGAGTGAAAAGAGAAACTTAAACAAGTCTGAAAAGTAAACCAATACCCATTGACCAACGACACACTTGCAACATCCATCAGAATGCACCGTCAACATATAATATATAATAGCGTAATAAAAATAACTAGAATACTAGAAGAAACAGCAATTAAGGACATAAACACTCGCAGCTAAATTATTAGCATCGATCAGCTTCCCCATATCCGTCAGCCACATAATCGGATGACTATTCCCCTTCTTTATTCATCGACTTTATTGGCAGTCAATTCTAGCTCTTTTGCTACTTCTTTCATCGTGGGCCTTTCCTCTCTTTTTACGCTAATACACCTCATTGCTAATAAAGCCACTTCTTCCATCTCCTCTCCATTCTTCTCATCTAACACCCGTTTGTCAAGAATTTCCCATAGACGGTTTGCTTTCATTGAAGACTCAAAATGCGTCACCAGATTCACTTCTCCTGGCCTGTTAAATTCAACTGCTTTACTTGCGGTGAGTAATTCCATAAGCACAACTCCAAAACTATAAACATCACTTTTTTCATTCAGCTGACCTGTGTGGAGGTATTCTGGATCCAAGTAGCCAAAAGTACCTTGTACCACTGTAGAAACATCATATTTATCCAGAGGAATAAGTCTTGAAGCTCCAAAGTCGGAAACCTTTGCTTTGTAATTACAATCTAGAAGTATATTAGCAGACTTGATATCCCGATGGACAATAGGAATTGAAGTGACAGAGTGCAAATATGAAATTGCTTCGGCAGTTTCTGTAGCTATCTTTAATCGAGTCTCCCATGAAATAGGAGACATAGTCTTTGTAGGATCTATATGGTCAAAAAGTGTGCCATTGTCCACAAATTCATAGACTAACAAAGGAATTTCTGTTTCAAGGCAACATCCTAAAAGTCTAACAATATTTTTGTGGTTGATTTGAGAAAGCACGGCTACTTCACTAATGAAATCCCTAATTTGTCTAGGATCATCTCCTACTTTGGCCTTTTTAATTGCAACGGGAGTATTGTTAGGCAATATACCCTTGTAGACTATGCATTGTCCCCCAGTACCAATTATTCTACTCTGATGAAAGTTGTTTGTGGCATTTATAAGTTGAACTTCTTTGAATATTTTTGTTCTTTCAGTATATCCTTCTTTTTGTGAAAGTTGTCCAAGCAGCACGTATCCTCCATTTTGCTCAAAATTTCTTTTTCTGAGATCTTTCAACGATTTTTGCTTGTCTGCCCAACCCACTGATAAGACAACCGCGATGACAACCAGTAAGCCCACACTACAACCTGCAGCAAGCAATATCATGAAACTTTGTTAAAATAAATAAAAACCTGATTGAACAAAGAACGAATATTTTTTTTATTCTTTAAACAGAAGGCAAAAATATTTTAAATAATGTAATAAAATAAATAAGAGTCATATCATATTCTTACCCAATGCAATTATACTGACAAGCCATTCATACATAGATCGACGATGGTCCTTTGTACAGCCCGTCCCATTAGTGTAGCCGTCGCCCTTATAATGAGGCGGACAAGAACAGCTGTAACCACCAACGAAGTTGTGGCATTGCTTTGGAATACTGCAGTTGTTAGGTCTGCCACACTCATCAACGTCTGAAAATGAAATAAGTAAAGGGTATTAATTAATTAATAAATAGTAAATGCCAATTTATTTAGAGAATAAATGGAATGGAATTATATATATGGAACTCCGTTTGTGCGTGCGTGCGTACCGTGACATCCATCGGGGTGATATGGATTTCCCTCAAAGCCAGGTTTGCATTTGCAATTGTAGCCAACTCCAACATTAGAATCCACGCAATACGAGTTGGATTTGCAGGCATAGTCTGTGGTACCATTGGAAGAAGCAGATTGACAAGTAAGATGTGAAATAGTCCAATCTAGGGAGAAGGGGGCCATATCAAAGGGAAAGTACTGTAGATAATCAAGAGAGAAGTTAAACCAGCCCTGTTTGGCGAGAAAAGAATAGCTACAGTTGTTGAAGCCCAACACTTTTTTATGGTTGTTGATGGCGGATACTACCAATGAGTAGTTATTCTTTCCGATGGGAATATTATTGACCTGGCAACACCCTGACCCCGAACATGTGTTGGGGTTGGTGTCCTTTGGAGGCGGCGTGTCGCACAGCGTTACGCAGCCGCCTGAATAGCTCAGGTCGTGGTCCAGGAAATTAACAATGCCCAAAGTGTCGCAACCAAGACTTATGATCGTGTTTTTGCCGCTGGAAATGGTGAAAGCACCACCGGTGTAAAAATTGGAAGAAGATTGGTCTAGAACTACTCCTGAGTGATCGTAACAGATCCTGGAGACATGCATGGAAATGTCCATTTGACCCTCTTGGAGGAATATGTTAGAAACTGGGAGGTTTTTGAGGAATAATGTGGACTTGTCGCAGGTGAGCTGGAATGTTTCGTCCAGGAAACAGTTGCGAGAAGTCCCAGGTTGCACTCCCACGCCAAAGGGATACAGAATGTCCACGTCACCGCATTTGCTGAGACAGCCTGCGAGGGATTGAGCTTCACTCGCCGCCATGGCTGAAGCAAACAAGAGAATGAACAAGGTCATCTTCAGATCAGCCATCGTCTCACGTACGTACAAGTCTCTTTCTCTCGGAAGAATGGATATGTGGAATATGATAATGCTGCTATGCCTGCTCAAGTTTAATATTCCTATTCCTATTTATAAAATATAAAATAATATACTTATTACAAATGATTTATTTTTCGTTCGAGGACTGCTCATCAATGATTCCATGTTCTGATTGGGAATTAGGGCCATTTTTCCATTAAGGACCAAAGGATTATGCTAACCTGATCCATCATCTTCCTAGTTTGGGAAGTGTATCTGTGAGTATCAATCAGCTCTAACTACATTTTGTATGATCTTATGATTGACTAGAATTTTAATTATTTAAATTTGACTCGAACCCTGATTTTTAATTAAAGTGGGAATCTTGTTACAATCAATACACTTTCAATCAAGAAATTGCTTTATTAATTTTTTTTGGCAGTGCATATGCGAGAAATACTTACCGATTCCACCAACGTCACATCATTTATACTTTATTTAATTAAAATAAAAAAGCCATCCCATAAGTCATATTGAGAAATTTAAATTTTATAATTTTAAAAAATATGAACTTCATGATCTAAAAAAATAAAAGACAGAATTCCTGAGGAGTTGTTTTTTAAAATGATAAAATCTAAATTTCTCTAGATGACTCATATGCCATATAAGATTAGAGTATAATGAGTTGTTATGTTTTAATTAGTCAGAATATAGATGAGGTGGGACTCTTAAAGTATGTAAGTATTTTTAGAGGCTTTTTAAGCAAAATTTAAAAGAACTGAATATAATTAGAATCAATCAAAATTTAAAATGATACGAACAAAATCAATCATCATTATCATAATTCAAATATTGTATCATGCAAAATGAACAGAAAAATACAATACCACATTTTCTTTCCGCCGGAATTGGAAAAATTAACATTCAAAATTAATTCATTGATTGGACGAAAAAGAATGAATTTATTGACTATTGGCTGTAATTTATAAAATATTCCTAAAATAATTGAAGGACATTTATTACAGATTCAGTAATTGATGGCAATTGATACACTATTTGTTTGAATTAGTGATTGAAACTTTTAAAAGTAATTTTTTAATATTAATTTATGGTATAAGAGATAAGTATATAAAAAAAGTGTTATCTCGATTAATATTTCAATCCTCCAAACAAACGTATAAATAATCAAGAGAGCATTATATTTCTGGTACTTGTCCAAAAAAAAAAATAACTATTTCTACTTTCTAGTAGATACGAACGAGTCAATGGGCCAGGAGGCCGCTGTCCCAAACTACATCATTTTCTTGAAACCATCTAAGACGTCCTTTTTGTCCAAAAATCCAATTGACCGATACCAAGTGGCACATATATTTTTCTTTTATTGGTACAAATATTTTTATTAGAGGCAATCTTCTGTGAAGAGAAGGGGTGACTTTGAAGGGGGGGGGGGACAAGGGGCCTTTCCTTCGGACATTCTTGGTCTTGGATCCTGGAATTGCCAACAAGCAAATCCGTAAGCCATGAGAAATTGAAGAGGAGGAGGAGAGAAATAAATGGAGAAAAGAACAAGAGCGGAGTGTGTCTTGCAATCCAACATGACATTTTAGTGTCACATATTCACATCTGAATATAAAACGTTTCGTAACAAAAATTTACATGAAAATGGACCAATTTACACAGAATTATACCTTTTAAAACAGAAAATGAACAAAAACCATCTCAAGCTATAATCAAGCAAGAGATCAGAGAGGAGCAAAGCAAAAAGCTGATCCCAATTATCATCTACCGCTGTCAAAGTCAATTAGAACATGATCAGTAATACTATCCCAAGCTCTTTTTCCATGATCAATGCTATCTCCATATTCACTAAACTTGGATGTCTCTCCCAGCAATGTTTGAGCTTCCTCCAAATTCAGCTCTTCTTTCACCCCTAACTGATTCCCCATTATCTTTATTCCCTCCAATTCCGCTGCTACTTCCTTCATGCTTGGTCTCTCCTCTCCTCTTAATTTCACACACCTTGCTGCCAGCATAGCCACCTCTTTCACCCTCTCCTTATTTTCATTATTCATTATTCCATCCTCAAGAACTTCATGTACGTGACCCTGTTTCAAGTATGTAAGGAAGTGCATTGCCAGATTCACTTCCTCTTCTGGCCTCTCAAACGACACAGCTTTCTTCCCTGTTAGCAGCTCTATGACCATCACCCCAAAACTATACACATCACTCTTCTCTGTCAGCTGATTCGTTTGCATGTATTCTGGATCTAAATATCCAAAAGTGCCCTGTACCATTGTGGCTAACCCTGTTTGATCGAGTGGAACCAACCTGGAAGCTCCAAAATCAGACACCTTGGCGGTGCAGCTCTCGTCTAGAAGAATGTTAGCGGACTTGACATCTCTGTGAACTATGGCTATAGAAGCAGCAGAATGAAGATAAGACAGTGCTCCTGCTACTTCTGATGCTATCCTCAGACGTGTTTCCCAAGTCACCAGAGAAGATTTTCTTTTGTTATGTATTAAATCATAGAGGGTGCCGTTATTAATAAACTCATAGACCAGCAAAGGGACTTCTGTTTCTAGACAACAACCTAGGAGCTTGACTATATTACGGTGATTTATTTGGGAGAGCACAATCACCTCATTAATGAATTGTTCGACTTGGCTTTGATTCATCAGCTTGGATTTCTTGATTGCAACGATATTCTTGTCTGTGAGAAATCCTTTATAAACAGTACCAAAACCTCCTCTGCCGATGATCAAGTTGTCATGATAGTTGTTGGTGGCCCTTTTCAATTCCTCAGCAGAAAAGATTTTAACCGCAAGGGATGTCTCATGTCTCCCGGAGAGTCGCTGCTGCAAGATTGAACCACCGTTCTGACGAAAAAAATTTTCCTTTTGCTTCATGTGCTTCCTCTTCTGGGAGACGAAGTACAACCAGGACATACTCATAAAGAGAGCCGCCAAGCCTATACTTACACCTGTTTATGTTGGAGGAGACAAACACTTTAGAGGACTAGATGCATATTACACTTACAAAAAAGGGTGTAACAAGAATATGTAGAGGAAAATGAAGTAGATACTACTGAGAAAATGGCTTACCAGTGAAGACCATAGTAAGTGGATTTTTGGACAAAGGTGGGTAGCATCCTCCGGCGGTGGTTCCATTCCCAGAGTAGCCAGGTGGGCAAAAACACTCAAAAGATCCAATCGTGTTACGGCAATTTCCTTTACTTATGCAATTGTTGGTCGATTCCTGGCATTCGTCTACGTCTGCAATTTCATATCATTGCACAAATTAAACAAAGAATGGTTCAGGTGATCAAATTGCACTTAGTTAATTGGTTGGAATAGAAATGGAATTATAGAATTACCGTGACATCCATCTGGATGGTACGGGTTTCCATCAAAACCGGGTTTGCATTTGCAGTTGTACCCGAATCCATCATCGGAGTCGGCACAATCAGTATTAGCGGTGCAGGCATAATCCGACTTGGTCGAAGCAGCATGACAAGTGTGATCTGAAACAGTCCAATCTAGGACAAGCGGAACCATGTCAAAGGGGAAGGCACGTAGATAATCAACAGAGAAATTAAACCAACTCTGTTTGGCAACAAAACCGTAGCTACAGTTGTTGAAATCCAACACGTTCGAGTGGTTGAAGACGGAAGATGCTACAACAGTGATATTCCTCATTCCTACAGGAATATCCACCTGGCAACACCCAGTTCCCGAACAAGCTTTGTCATTCAAATCTTGTTGAGGAGGTGCATCACACAGCGTCACGCAGCCACCATAAGAAGTACGGTTGTTTTGGAATTCAATTAGGCCCAAAGTGTCGCAACCAACACTTATGAACTTGTTTTGGGTGCTGGAAACGGCGAAAGAAGGAGTGTTTACAAGAGAGTGAGGGTTAGGCATAGCGCCGCCAGGTTGATTGTAACAAACCTTGGAGACGGACATGGAAATGTCAAGATGACCACCTTGGACTGATATGTTAGAAACAGGGTGCTCTCCGTAGGATAATGTGGAGGTGGAGGTATTGCAAGTGAGCTCAAAAGATTCTTGCAAGAAGCAGCTGCGACCAGTACGAGGTTGCACTCCAATACCAAAAGGATATGGAATCTCCACATCTCCACATTTATTGAGGCAGCCTTCAAGGGATCGAGCTTCTGCAGCGGCTGCTAATAATAATGGAATCAATAACCAAAGCTTCGTAAGTCGCATCGTCTCCATTTTTGGCTCAACGACAATGTGCCTTCGATCTCATCTTTAATACACATACATCCATTGTCTGTAAAAACAATTATCAATTTGAGCGACTGGCCTCGTCAAATTGTGACCGATTCCTTATTTAATTTCAACTGATCCACTAAGAAAGCATCCGTCCGAACGCGTTCAAGGGACTGATTCAATTTACCTCTTCCTATGATGGAGTAGTTTATTGAAACTCTGTCGCCAGCGTCATTCTTTAAAAATTAATTCTTTCCCGCTTTTATTTTTTTTACTATCGTCATCGAACTTTTTGTCTATATAGCGCATCTTACAGTCAAACATGCTCAAATTATAGCATGCCAGTCCTTATCGTGGACCAATTAAACCTCCCTCTTTTAATTTGTCAAATTTATAGCAAAATTAACCAACGCACAGAAAATAATGCGACTGTTATATATACTTGTGTGTAAATGGGCCGGCCCGGAAGCTCTCTCCTTATATAATTTTTTTTTGGGCCAGCTATATAATTTTTATTTTATCAATGTCTAAGAATTTAACTCGACTTCATTACATTTTCACCAGGCTTTGATTTTCTTTCTAATACGTCAAATGATTTTGAATCCAAAACTTTTAAGAAAATTATTATGAGAACCCAAATAACGAATTTAATTATCAAAAAATTTTAATAACAGGTGAGAAGGATAAACTTATTGTCATCAGACTTTTAGCTAATTAAATATTTTTTTAAAACCTTATTGTAATTCCTCCAAACTTTTATCTATATTTTATATTTAGGCTAAAGTATATTTTTAGTTATGCCAATTAAAATCATATCGGACTGTTTGGTTCGATCATGAAACCGGTAAATTAGTTACAAATCTGTTCGGTCTGACGGATTTAAATGGTTCACTGGCTATTTATAATTCTGCTATTTCAAAAATTTATATATAATTTTACATATTTTCAAAATTTATAAATTAAGACTCTATGAAAAACTTGAGATATCCGCTTTCTAATTTAAAAAGAATCACTCAAAAATATTATCATTTTCCCTTAAAAAATAATCATATTCTAAAATTATTTTAAAAAATATTATCGTTCAAGTTCACTTCCTTATCAGTCTGGCCTCGGGTTAGCTCCGATTTAATTACGATCTGACTCACTGATCCTTAGCACACTACCCAAGCCGGTTCGGGTTTAATAATCTTGCTTTTAGTCCTTTAAATTTTACATGAGATATATTTATTATCCATTAATTTATAAAGTATATTTTTATTCTTATATTTCGAACACCGTTAATGTTATTAATAAAAAATGATGATGCAGCAAACTCAAGTGATGGCTGTGCAGCTGACAAAGCGTATTTAAGTTTTATTTTTTTAATATAATATATTTATATTATTAAACTAAAATAAAATGACAAGTCACTACAAATGAAATTGAAGTTTTGATATTTAAATTATTAAACCAATATATTTAGATTATTAAACTAAAATTTGTTAGTACATTCGAGATTTTGATATTATCCACTTTAGTATGTTTTTATATATTTTTCAATTACATATATTTTAAATTTAATATTAATAATATTTAATTACACAGTCATGTACTCAAACTTACATATATATCACTCGAGTTTGTTGCGTTAACAACATTAACATAATTAAAATTATAGAACCAAATGTATACTTTATAAAGTTAATTGACCAAAAATATACTTCATGTAAATTTAAAGGGTTAAAAACATATTTTAACCTTACATTTATGAAATAGCTCAGCTCTTCATATAACCATTAAATTTGTCTAAAAATAAAATTAAATATGTACACCATTATAACATCCGTTTTGTTATATTTATTCTTTAAGGTTATTACACACAGAATATACCTTACCCAATTTACTTTTCATTTCATTCCTTTTTTGCGCCAACCTCTTCATTTCATTGCTAGTGCCTCTAAAAATATTATTTTACTCCAACGGTAAAATGATAAGTAATATGAAACAATTTTTTCCTCCAAAAGGACAAATGCAATGAAACAAAAGGGGGTATAAAATGAACTGGTCAAATGATTTATTACTCATTTGGCTGAGCTTATTTGTATCGAGCTTATTATATAAGTTTGATTTATATAAATTGAGATAAATCTCCTCCATATATTTACCTTGTAGACTGTAAAAGCACCTCGTAGACCATAAAAGCTACCTCATACACCGTAAAAGTTACTTCGTATTCCGTGAATCATAATTCATAAGCACTTATGGAGCTTCCATAAGCTAATCCAAAAGGCTGTTTGGATTAGCTTATGGAAGCTCCATAAGTGCTTATGAATTATGATTCACGGAATACGAAGTAACTTTTATGGTCTACAAGGTAGCTTTTACAGTCTACAAGATAAATATGTGGAAGAGATTTATCTCGATTTACATGAATTGAGCTTATATAATAAGCCCGATCCAGAAAAGCTGTCTCAAACAGCCTATTTTAATGGCAGTAATTGTTATTATAATTGTCTGATTTTAGGTCTATATCTACCTTTGATGAGCTGAACTATTAAATTATGAAGAAAAAAACCTTATCAAACAATAAAAAAATAAAAATTAATTATAAATTTGTAACTTGTTAATTGAGAATAAAGTAACGGTATATTAGGAAATTGTTTATTCTAATTTAGAAGGTATGTATGAGGGCATAGAACTTCTTAATTAGCAGTTTTTCTGGACAGGCGCGTCTCTTTAGATTGAACTTCACCCTGATCGTTTAAGCTTTATGGCAACCTCTCTCTCCTATTTGGTGCACATAGTCTAATATTTATGTGCGCTATGATTACCTGAAGCGACCCGACCAGTGTGCATCTATGTTCCCTCTCCTTATTTTCCTTTAATAATAAATGAATAACAAAAGAATAAACGTGAAAGATAGCTACTTGGGGAAAAAAATCTTAAATATACGCCTAAAAGACTTCCAACGCGCTCATGGGTATAGGAAGCTTAATAAATTTTTTTACAAGTAATCTCTTTAATTTCAATCCACCATAGCATCATTTATAATATGTAATGCATCTGGTGACTGGCAATAAAATACGGAGAAAATTTCAGTCATCCCCTAGGTAGCAAATTAATTTTAGCTAACTCCTAAAACTTTTTGAAATTTCACCGCACCGTATAGTCAAAATGAAATTAATTTTTGTGAGTGAAAAGGCAATGATGCCTTTATTTTATTTCTTTTTCTTTTTTAGAAGAACATTTACAAGAAAAAAAAGAGATTTAAAAACAAATAAAGGAATTCGAAAAAACCTAACGAATTAAAAATATTTTGATCATTTACAAGATAAATATAAAAATTCATAAGACAAATATGAGTATTTACGAGACAAATAAAGGGATTCAAAAGAACCTAGGAAATTAAAAATATTATAACTATTCACAAGACAAATATAAATATTTACAGCATAAATAAAGTGATTTAAAAGAACCTAAGGAGTTAAAGACATCTTGGCCATTTATAAGACAAATATGGATATTTAGAAAACAAATAAAATGATTTACGAGACAAATAAAATAAGGGTATTATTATCTTTTCACTCATAAAAATTAATTTTATTTTAATCATGGGGGTAAAGGAGAGTTTCAGAATTGTCACTAAGGGGCTGACTGAAATTTTCCCTAAAATATATGCCTATTAATTTACATGAAATTTTCCCTAAAATATATGCCTATTAATTTACATGAAAACGAACAAAACAATTTCAAATTTTCATAAAGAAATATAATGCCGCCACAAGGGACATAAATTTGGCGAAATGAATCCCAAAAGTCATCTTCCATCATCTAAATCAATCAGCACACCATCTGTAATGCTATCCCACGCAGTGTTTCTATAAACAATGCTATCAACAGATTCAGTCAAACGGGACGTCTGATGAGGAAGTAATAAGTGTGATTCCTCGGCATTATTGAAGTGTCTGTTGATCCATGGATGTTTCCCTATCATCCTTATTCCCTCCAACTCCATTGCCACTTCTTTCATGCTTGGTCTCTCCTCTCCTTTAAGCCTCAAGCACCTCGCTGCAAGCTCAGCCACTTCCTTCAGCGTCTTCTTATTTTCATCACTAACCATCCCTCTCTCAACCACTTCAAACAAGCGACTTTCATTTAAGGATGATAGGAAGTGCATTGCAAGGCTTCTTTCTTCTTCTGGCCCATCAAACGACACCGGCTTTCTTCCTGTTAGGAGTTCCAGAACTACAACCCCAAAACTGTACACATCGCTCTTCTCAGTGAGTTGGTTCGTTTGCATGTATTCTGGATCCAAGTATCCGAAGGTGCCTTGTACCATTGTGGCTAGCTCCACTTGATCTAGTGGCATTAATCTGGAGGCTCCAAAATCAGAGACTTTGGCAGTTAAAGTCTTGTCCAGAAGGATGTTAGCGGACTTGACGTCTCTGTGGATTATGGGTGTGGAGGCAGCAGAGTGTAGATAAGACAGTGCTCCTGCCACTTGTGCTGCTATCCTCAGACGGGTTTCCCAAGTAAAAACACAAGCTTTGCTTTTGTTATGTATGGATTCGAATAGGGTGCCATTATTAACGAACTCATAGACTAATAAAGGAACCTGTGTTTCTAAACAACAACCTAGGAGTTTGACCACATTCCTGTGATTTATCTGGGAGAGTATCATCACCTCATTAATGAATTGTTCAATTTGGCTTTGTTCCACCAGTTTTGATTTCTTGATTGCTACAACAGTGTTGTCTGGGAGAATTCCTCTGTAAACAGTGCCGAAACCGCCTTGGCCAATAACTAGGCTGTCGTGAAAGTTGTTGGTAGCCTTTTTCAATTCTTGAGCAGTAAAGATTTTGGCTGTGAGGGAGGAATCCTGTTTTACAGAGAGCTTTTGTTGCAAAATAGCGCCCCCATTTTGTCGAAAGAATTTGTCCTTCTCCTTCATCAGCTTCCTCTTCTGGTATATCAAATACAGCCAGGCCACACTCACAAACAGAACTACCAATCCCACGCTTGCAACTGTTAATGAAAAAACGAAACACAGAGCTTCTGATTGGCCGAGTAATTATAATTGATTAATTCAAAGTAATAGTAGTACTACTGGAGGGAGACAAAATCATGCTTAGCAGTTCAAAATTAAACGTGAACATGGTTACCAATGAGAAGTATTGTAAGTGGATTGCGGTGCCATGGCGGGTAGCATCCTGATTCCTTACTTCCAGTCCCAGTGTAGCCGCGAGGGCAAAAACATTCATAAGACCCAACCGTGTTACGACAGTTATCTTCACTTGTGCAATCATGGCTCGATTCCTTACACTCGTCTACATCTGGCCGTACCAAGAACAAAGCCTAAGTTACTGAACATATAAATAGTAGGAACAAAGAAAGAAAAGGAAGGAATTAATTAATGACCTCGGCAGCCCTCGGGAAGATACGGGTTCCCTTCAAAACCGGGTTTGCATATGCACCGGTACCCGAATCCATAGCCCGAGTCTTCACAGTGGGTGTTGGATTTGCAGGCATAATCCGGTGATGTCCTCTCTTTTTCACATGTGCCGTCGGAAATAGCCCAATCTACAACCAGCAGTGCCTTATCAAACGGTAAGGACCTGAGATCAGCCGTAGAGAAATTAAACCACCCTTCCTTGGCCACAAAAGCATAGCTACAATTGTTGAAATCAGACGCCTTTTTCTGCAAATTAAAGCTGTAGGCTTCAATGCTGATGTTCCTCATTCCCAGAGGAATATCCACCTGGCAGCACCCAATCCCAGAACAAGTTCCATCGTCCTGCTGATAACTGGGAACTCCGTTACATCGCGTCAAGCAGCCGGTGGAATATGCATGACTGTTTTGGAAACTGTTTAAGTAGCCGTAAGTGTCGCAGCCAACGCTCACGAACTTGTTTTCACTGCTGGAGATGGTGAAAACTGGGGTAGAAAGACTGACTCTAATCTTGCCTATTGCTCCGCCTGTATCATTGAAACAAATCCTGGAAACAGGCATGCACATATCCATTTGACCTTTGAGGGAAATGCTTGAAATTTCGGCGTTACCGTGAAATAACGTGGAGTTTCTACAATCCATTTGAAACGCCTCCTGGAAGAAACAGTTGTTACCTGTACCAGATTGAACACCCACCCCGAATGGATATGGAATCTCAACTTGCCCGCAATTTTTGGTGCAGCCGGGCAGGGATTGGGCCTCGGCAACCGCCATAACTGCTAATGCACTCATCCACCACCACCAAGAGATTTTAATGGCCTTCCACATCCCTCCACACAGATCCTAATGGTAGTAATCCGGATTCAAGTTCTTGTAGACTGATTTTAAGACAAAAAACTTGGGAACGTAGTCGATTTGATGCCTTCCTAATATCATCCTATATATGATAAGATAACTAGGGTTCATGTCATGCAGAGGCAAGAGCCATGCTTGTGTCCAAAGGAGCAGGCCTTCATCTGTCGTTCACTGTGTTAGTTGTCTCCGCTCCACGAGCCGGCCGTGCTTGACATTGGACTCATGCCAATAGTTTTCAATTACATATAATCAAGCGACCAAGTGTAGTATGTGTGGCTCTATCGTTCTTTTAGTAATCAATCAACTGTGTTTTTTAAACCAAAAAACAAACTGTTTTCTACTATAATTTCTTCTTCTCCGAATGATCCATCACATACACATGTCTACTTGGGAAGGTCTTCGATAAATTTTGTTGTCAATTTGTTGGCTTTCAATATCCTAGATTCGCCTTCGGTAAACAGTTTTCTATTAATGTTAACTGCCGCATTCCATGATACATTAATATTTTTCCTCTTATTTTAATGAACAGATGGGGGACGCATGCCCAGAGATTAAATATGTGTTTAAATTTGTTCACCAAAAAAAAAAAAAGTGTGTTTAAATTTGGGCATAGTGAATCGGAATTGCTTGGCCCATTAAACGTTAGGCCCACGCTATTTTTTGTGGAGTGAGCTGAGTCTGGTATTGGATGGCCCAACAATATTAACAAAGATACTGTACGACACCGAATTGTTAGGACCCAAGAAGTCTACGACTGGAAGTGTGAAATGAAGGAGGAGGATTAGCATAGTACTCCTTCGGTCTTATTTATTAAAAAAAAAAATTTATAGGATTGATTTTTTTTATAAGTAATTTTTATTTGTGTCTGAAAGTGTAACTTCTTTTTTCTTATTTTATTTTTATTAAATATATATTATTTATAATTAATTATCAACATACCAAGAGTTATATTCAAGTTAGAGAAAACTCACTAGATAAATGAAGCTAACAAAACATTAGAAAAATGTATTTTACTATTTCTCATACTTTTTGTATATTCTCTTTCTGTTTTTATAAATAGAGGTATATATGAAGAAAAAAAAATATGACATTTTTAATATAATTATTATTTTTAATTATTAATTTATTTTACACAATTAATAAAAAAATTATTTATAAATAGAATAATTGAAGAATTTGGAAGCAGCTTGTGGCGTTGAATAATATTCTGACCACAAAAAGTCGCTGTGCTTTGGGCTTCAGGCTAGCTAGTCGAGGTGAATAGGAAAAGAAGAGAGTTTGAATGAGACTCCTCACATCATTTTTTATTTTTTTAATTACCTAAATACTAACTATCAAAGTTACAAAACGGATGGAATCCGCCACCTCCCACTCATTGAAAAAAAAAAAAATTATAGACTAGCAGAGAACACCTCACATCTTGACATCTCATTGAAGAGCCTTTGCATGCCACCGCATCCTTCATCAACCCTAACAAAAACGTGACGTCAAAAGTGGAGCAATAATAAATATTTTTAATGAAGAAATTGGAAAGAGGGGAATGAGAGAGATAAGGGAAAGGAAGAGAAGAGATATGGTAGGGGCAGGCACAAGCACAATACAAAAGGTCAAAGAAAGAGAGTCCAAAAAGGAGAGATGCTGAGCGTCCTGCGAGCAACAAAGTACAGAGAATAGGAAATTTGATGAAGGGTCACATCAACACAACATTACACCCCTCCCTGTAACATGCCCTCTCTCTTTTAAGCAACCAATAACTAAATATTAATAATCATCTTCATCATCCCCCTTTTTTCCTACAAACTCAAACTCCATATCGTCCTCTCTCTCTCTCTCTCTCTGCCCTAAACTCACTCTCTCTTTCTGCCCGTCTCCTTAGCCTCTGCAGCTGGGGGGTCATCTCTCTATCTCCATCATCATCATCTTTCTGTGCTCACCCCACTCCCACAGCCTTTTCCGGCGAATATTGTGCATGTCACAAGAGTACTACTCCCTTCTTCATTTCTCACTCCCTCTTATTTTCGCAGACAGCACAAATAGTTAAGAAAACAACAAGAAAGAGCAGCTTGAGCACACAAACCCCGTCACCGCCAGCGATTGGGATCGGTGATCTCTTTAGTATTATTTGGTCTTAGTACAATTTTGGAGAAACTATAAACCAAGAAATTTTACACAAGAAAATCGAGGCTTGCCATATTCAAGGTAGTAATCCTCGCTCCGTCAACCACCTAGCTAGTTGCCTCTATTCTTCTTCGTCGTTGCTTATTTTATTCTATTATTACTAATCTCTGGCTTGTGACGATCGAGGAATATTATATGAGAATATGTATTTTTTTTCCAGCATTCTGCTTGGTTAGACTCAATCCATCATCTCATTCTTCTCCGATTATCTTTACTCCCACATGTTACTTTGAAGATCTCTATTTTTATGAATTTATTGTTGGCTCTTGGACTAGTGTGTGCCTCACGAGAGAATGAATGAAAACAATGTACTTTAGAGTGATCAATAATGAACATATATTATAATAATATATTTATGCGGTGAAATTCAAGCAAGATGTGCGGCCCAGCAACTTTTTTCATGGAAAGCAGTGAAATAAAAATTCTCTTCACGAGATCCAATCCCTCAAATCCACCGGCATCATCAATTGTATCCCCTTTCTGCCTCCTCTTTCAACTCCTTCCTCTTCCCTCTTCTTTCATCAAGATCCTACTCTGCACACCTATTTCTATCTTCTCATCACCTTGACCTTTCAACTCCAAACTTCACTTTCATCTCCTGGGCTTTGATGAGAAAAAGTAGACTTCTTTTGTTCCATAAATTCCTATTCGTGTAATTACAGGTACATTTGATCGCGCGCCACACACTATATGTACCAACCTATTTGTCAACCGCAGCGCAAATTAAAGCCGATCGAGAATGATTAGAGTGTCGATTCGTGTCTCAGTCTAAGCAGATCGAAATACAAAATCAAGATCCTTCAAAGTCATATAAAACATGTGTGCCCCATCAACTTCGCACGGTCCCTTCCTTTGATTAGAAGATTTTTCTTTTTCTTTTTTCTTTCTTTTTTTAATTTGGATGTCTGGCGCGTGGCCTGAAGAGTGTGGGGGGGGATCAAGCCCCAGGCCTGATGCCACAAAAGGCACATCACCAGACCAAACGGTCTTAGGCAATTAAAAGAATATATAGTTGTCATCTAGCACTAGCATACTTGAATGGATCGGTGTTTGTCTTCATTTCTTCTAACCTATTACTGAACTTGAACTTGGGGTGATTATTGCAGAGGAGGAATAAAGAGGGAGAGAACATGGCATCGTCATCGAATTCACCATGTGCGGCTTGCAAGTTTCTTCGGCGAAAGTGCCAACCGGAGTGTGTGTTTGCACCCTACTTCCCGCCAGATCAACCGCAAAAATTCGCAAATGTTCACAAAGTATTTGGAGCGAGCAATGTCACCAAGCTCCTCAACGAATTACACCCCCACCAGCGTGAAGACGCCGTCAATTCTCTCGCCTACGAGGCCGACATGCGCCTCCGCGACCCCGTCTACGGCTGCGTCGGAGTCATCTCTCTCCTCCAACACCAACTCCGCCAGCTCCAAATGGACCTCACCTGCGCCAAGTCCGAGCTGTCCAGGTACCAGACCTTGGGCATCACCGGCCACAGCCTCATCGCCGCCCACCACCAGGCCCAAAACATGGGCATGAACCTGATCGGCGACCACCACTACCACCACCACCACCACCAGTTCTTCCCCCGGGACCACCATCAGTCCTCCATGATCAGGACATTTGATGCGGGTAACAACTATGACGGCGGTCTCCTGTCCATGAACGTCTCCACAAGCATAGGGCAGCTCAGCCAGTTTCAGCATCAGCAACCTAGAGCTGCTGCCGGCGACGATCGTCGGACTATTGATCCCTCTTAGGGTTTCGGATGGGTCCTTCTTTCCAATCTACTTCACGTAACATATATGCCATAGGTAATTATTAATTAATTTTCCATTCCATATATATGCATATTTCTTCTACTGTTATTGACTTATCATCATCACTGATCCAAACAAATGCCTACTTGTTCTATCCATTTGTATACATTATTACCATCAAGGTACGTAGTAGTCATTTTGAGAACTGGGATGGATCCTTTTTCACTGCTGTTGCATTAATCCGGTGTTTTCACCAAGAAAATAAATAAAATGGGAGTTTCCTCCATTACTGTTCTGGTAAAAGATATGCTGCTTTCTCTAATTTTGCTAATTATATATACATTCCAATTAAGTGATGATCATTCTACCATATAATAATAAGTAATCTAAGACTCATTGACTTTTTCATAAAGAAATTAAGAAAACTAAATAAGTTACTTAATCATATGATATGTTATATATTATTATATTATATATCAGTTTTTAAATTAGATAAAATAGTTTGGATAAAAATAATAAATATAAATATTTTATAGTAATTTATTTAACATGTTTAGCATTTCAAGAAAAAGTTAATTGATCTTATATTTAGTTTTAGGACCAGAGGTAGTATATAACACTCAAAGCTAACTAGTTTCTCCTATAATTGCTTTTATTTTGGGCTGATATGCATGCAGGTGGGAAGAATTCAATATTAAGGTGGGGAGAGAGACTGACATCAAAATTCTTATAAATGTTCCTTTTGCATAGACAATTTTGCTATATCGATAAATTGATGGATGTTGCTGCGCTTCTAGTTTTTCAATTTCCTCCATATGAAAACGATTAGTGGATGTAAATCTTCTTACATGAATTCCAACCTTTTTCTTTCTAAAATTATAGAAACTTGCTAATCAAGGAAACATGGTTGAGTTCCAACGCAGCTCACTTTCATGATCCAACGCACAGCTAATAAAACACATTCAGCTAAATGCTACGGGGCACGGTGTTTCTTATCACTCAGATTTAGCATTGTATATATAATTAGCGTTTGTGTGTTTGCAGATGCCAATCAATAACTATTCAACCAAATTAACTTTAGGAGGGAATAAGAAAATACAGACTATTAAAAAAAATATTTAGTACCAGCACAGAGTTAGCCTAATAGTGTAAGAGGCCGCTAGATCCGTTTAAATTTCGAGTCTAAGTCTCAAGAGGAGACACTTGTGGTGAAAGGGACAGTCACAAATCCCAAACTAAATATCTGATAATAATATTAAAAAAAACTATTTAGTAGTTACTATTAGATATATCAATTCATTATTGAGTTTTCCTTTTCTAATTCCTTGAATTTCCATTTATCTACTAATTAAGTACATCCTAAAACGTCGATATTATTCAAAACTGCATTACAAAATCCCATCATCCATTGTTTTTCCTACAATAATATGGTTCTGAGAAGCTTAATGTAGTAACCTTGGGTAATATATATAGTTCCGTGAAGTTTAAAAAAGTTGGCCTGTATAAAATTATGTCCTCATTTGACCTTTTTTTTTCTTCCTTAAAAAATATTGTACGTAGTGGAGGGTCAAAATTTTAGCCCGTACTAATGTTGATTAACAAGAAAACGGGAAAGCAGTATTAAATGTCGAGACTTAGTTCCAATTAAAATTCAAAATTGATATGATAACTTGATCTTGATTACTTAAATTGATGTTGAAATTTAATAGGGCTCTCTCTCTCTCTCTCTACAGTCTTCAGCTTCACATCTACACTGCCAAGTGCTGAAGTAACCATTTTCTTGACATGTTTATAAGGACAGGAGCGTAGCGGGTTATGGGGTAGTCCTTATCTATGTCCATTGATGGAAGCCAGAATAGCAGCTTGCATGTTCTCAGCAAAAGGGTCAAAAAAGTTTATAATAATGTCTTTTAGGAGATTTTCTTTGTTTAAAAAATCATTTAATAAAAGAAGAATGAAATAGAGTGCCTACTATATCCTGCAGTTTAATACATGAAAGCATTTAGTGTGTGTTTGAGAAATAAAAAAAAAAATAGTTCTACACTCAAACCATATATAGTTTTAAAAAGAATTTGTTAAACACTAGCAAAAAAAGTCAAAAACACTTTTTTTTTGTTAAAACCATGATTTTAGAAAAATTAATATTTCTCACTTTTTTATATATGGGTCCCACCAAATTTTCCCTCTCTACATTTTCTCTCTTTCCTTTCTTCTATTTCTTCTTCCTTTCGTTCTTATGTTCCCTTTTTTTTCAAATATCTATTGTCAAAAAATTATTGTGGGTTTTTTTTTCCGAACCAATGTTTATGTAAAAAATTATTATTCTATATGCTCTTTAATATAAGATAAATTTAATTTTTTTCAAGATATTAAACAATTAATTAAATTATTTTAAAGTATTTATATTTTAAATTTTCTCCAAACTAATTAGTTTGACTAATAAACTTATATGTAATTTAAGGATACACAATATATGATATGATTAAATAACTTATTTATCTTCCTTAATCTTTCAAAAAAATAAATTCTATCTTATATTTAAGATCAGAGGGATTACTTATTTCAATCTAAAATATAATATTATTTTGGATAATTACTATATATAAATGTTTTATATAATTTATTAATGCCTATATGTTTTTTGAGCTATTTTTTATGATGTTATATAATTGCACAATGTTATGATTTTAATTTTTTAGGCAAATTTATTTAATTTTAGGTATTATTATGAAATTTAATTTTAAAATAAAATATTATCCTTTATATGTAATTATCACAAAAGATAATGTCCTTTTCGGTAATTTGACCATTTAAAAATTAATTCTTAACCCAATACTCAAACACTCTCATTTTATCAAAATCATTTTTTTCCTATAATCTATGCTTCTCATAATCTATTAAAAAAATCATTTTTTTCACTTTTTATCCAAAAACTATTTTCAAAAACTAAATCCAAACACACTTTAGTCAGCTCCCCTGCAGTACTAAGCAAAATAACTGGTGTGTTGGAACTTTTTCTTTTAAAGTTATGATTGAAATTATTATTTACTTGTTTAAAATAATAATTAAAATATTTCAAACAGTTTTTCAGTAAATATATGAGAAGAATTTTATCTCAATTAACTTTTTTGAGAATTAGGATGCCAAACAAGCTCTATAAAGATCGGACCCGATTATAGTGATGATCAGGTGGAGTAGTGTCCCTAGCTATTAGAGGCATGAAGAACTATTCTGGTAGCGAGATTAATATAGGGTTGCCTCACAAGATCATTGTCTATGAAGCTTTCAGGGGACACGTGTGATGAAATCTAAGCATATATACCTCAAGATATAAGGGGGTGCTGCACAGAAAGGTGATTATTATACGTTGGATGAAAGAGCATAAAGTATGGGGGTAAGTTTGCGACTTTGCGTAAAATAATGAGTGCATGGGCAGACTTTGAGTTTAAACGTCCGAGAGAGAGGGTAGCGAGGGGAGTAAAGGCGAGGGAGAGGGAAGAAGACAGTGGGAAAAGACAAAAAGGACAGGGCGAGAGAGAGAGGTGGGTGAGAATTTAAGTGATGATATGATATGAGATACACTCAAACCCCTTTCGCTTCTGCCACACAAAGTAAGGCCGTTTGCACAGGAATTGTCACCAAGGGCATTTAATTGACCCAGAATCCGATGCACCAGAGAAAAACCATATATTCTCTCTCTCTCTCTGTGGGAGATATTGTAAAACCCTCTTCAACTTACAGATACAAAGATAGATCATATAGACAGCACTGTGACTGTGGCATATATATATCGGCCATTGTAGACCCAAGTGCTTCAATGTTAACCGTGAGATCTGTGTTGGAGATCCCAACCCCAATGGCACAGTTTGCTTAGCAGTTGGCATCCTTCCCCCTCAGACGCAGTCAAAACAACAAAAATGAAAAATTTAAAGGAAAAGAGAAAAAGAAAACAGAAGATTGCCAAATTGCATGACAATGATGACGTACTTGGGGCAATCATGACATTGCTTTTAATTGAGTTTGACAGTGCTGTCTCTGTATCCCTCTCCTATTCATCAACTCTGATCACCACCACGAATTCATACCTGCCTTTTGCCTTTTCATTTCAAATACTCATTTTTATTTGTTTCAATCAAATTCAAATAACCAGTGACTGAACCGGAAGAGAAAAGCAGGCAAAGTGGGTTTGAATTTGGTAAGAAAGTCAAGAAGCCGAAAAGCTCGAAGGAGGGAAATAAGAAAGAGAAGGTGAGGGGAAGGTCGCCACAAAGGCACGCCTTACGGAGGGAGGTCAGGAAAAGTAATATTGAAGGCATTAATTGGGGATTTGTCCCTCTGAGCCTGAGGGATGAGCCCCACTCCACTCTGAGCTCTTATTATTTTTATGTTTAAATGGGAAGGGTATTTGCATTTACTAGACAGTGCCAACACTACGTACCTGTTCTTCTATCTGATTAATTCCATTGGGTATGAAATTGAATTGGGCGACACTGACTTGACCCATCACCTCCTTCCTTCCATCCCCCTTGACTGTTCTTCCTTTCTTGGAGTTTGCCCTTTCACGTTTTTCCATATCTTCATTCATATCCTTCTTCAAACCCCACCCCCCATCTCTCTCTCTCTCTCTCTCTTCTCCTTAATTACATGCCCTTTGTCCCCTCCTCTCATATTCTGCCAGTCACACGTGAGTGGCACAGCGACCTTATGCCTTATGGTTTCGTACTAGAGTTTCTGTCCCTCCTACTAATGTTGATGGAATTTCTCATTTACATATCCTCATTTGCAAAACTGCATAGTATATGCTTGTTGTTGTTTCCCCTTTAATAGGGCCAAATCCATTGGCTGTGTTCCCGTTTTGGGCTCCAGTGATCATATTTCAAGTCTCATCCCATGACATTTCTTGTTGCAGCTCCATGTTTGTCAGCTTCGGCTTTGCCAAAGCAAAGATATATTATATATTCGGACACAGACTCACAAAGCTTCCAACCAAGGAAAGGAACACGCAATGGCATAGGCTCAAATAATAGCTACCCTCAGATCACTTCTGACATTAGTGCTTGACCTAAGGAAAAAATACTCCTGACAATGGGAAACGCCCGTATTCCAGCAGCTTTGGACCTAACAGACATGCGAATAGAATCTCAAATATCTGCATCACTTTCTGCTCTTTAAAATCTGTTGCTTCTATACTTTACTCACGCTCAATCAAGTGCCAGTAGCTGTGGTTTTATTATGTATTTACATCGCCCAAGGGTTACTCAACAGAGTGTACCGTCATGTACCTGGGTCATTTATCACTTTTGTGGGCTACAAACAATGCTAATTAAAATCCTAAAAGACCAAGAATGTTGATTTCACAAGTTTGATCGGAATCAAATTTTTATAAATCCAGCGCCAGAACAAACGCTGCTTCAGAATTATAGTTGGTAAATAGCAAAAAATGAAGGATTCAACGACTTGAGAGAGAGAGAGAGAGAGTTTAATGAAGATTGGAGGTGCGTCGTTTTTATGTGAGTGTCGATTAGTTCTTGTTATTTTCATATATATTTTGCTCAGATTATGGGTTATAATAAGAAGTGGAGTAGTATAAACTTTCTAAAATTTAGAAAAAGTTCTTCCTAGTGTCACTGCAGTGAAAACAAAGCAATGGAAAGAAGTACAGCAGAGGTGGCAGAGAAGGCGTTGCTGATTAATGACAGTGATAGTTATTAGTGATGAGGGTGGCCGACGGGTGGGTTTTAATTAGAGGCTGTTTGGAATAGTTTATGAAAATTTTATAAGTGATTATGAATTGTAATTTACGGTATACGAGGTAACTTTTACGGTCTACGAGGTAGCTTTTACGGTCTACGAGGTGCTTTTACGGTCTACGAAGTGCTTTCACAGTCTACGAGATAAATATATGGAGGAGATTTATCTCGATTTACATGAATCGGGCTTATATGATAAGTCCGATTCAAAAAAGCTATCACAAATAGCCCCTTAATATATCGATGTAAACACAACAATTTCATCCCAATCCATATATTTCCTGGCGGGAAAAAATGATAATCCATAACATTTAAAGAGTTGATGTTGAGTTTAAATATAAAATAAAATTTTTATATTTATTATTTTTTTTAATTTACTGTTATTAATATTTTTTTAATAATAATCAATAAAAAAAGGAAATAAATGAATTAAGAAATATAACTAAGGCCTTTTAAAAAATATACTGTCATATTGACTAACTCAACTAACATCTTTAATTAAAATAAATTATGTAAATATATCTTATATTAAGAATAAAAAGGAATACTAGTGTTTAATTAATAAATATCCATCCACTCCAATAATTTCAAGGAAAATGGAAGATTTTTCTTCTTCTTATTCATAAGCCATATTATTAAAATTTTTAAATGAATATATAACTTTGACTTTCATTGAGGATTGCATGGAATTCGTTCTCATAAGATATAATATATATTAAATAGGATAGTGATAAATTTTAAGATAAAATTAATGATATTTAAAATTTTCTTAGTTCTAATGATTAGAAGTAATTTATAAATCTCAGGCAAAAAAAAAAGAAGTAATTTATAAATAAGAACGCAGGAGTATATATTTTTAGGAAAATACACAAAAATTAAAAAATCGGAAAAGAAAAGAAAGGTATTTTTTAATATTTTTAATACTGAAGAAGTATTAGACCTGATTTTTTTTAAAATTAAAATAAAATGACACAAATGCCCTCACATTTTTTTTTAAAGTAAACCTCATTCCCTGTCGGCCACCGGTGAATACCCCTGTGAGGGACAGAGCTCAGTGGGAATAATTATTGATAGAGTAATAAGATCTGTTAAGAAATTTACTACATATTTGATTAGGTTTTAACAAAATTCTTTTACTAAGTAATAAATCTACACTGTCAAGTATTTCACAAGTTTTGTCAATAAATTCATCACATTTCATTAAATCTTGACAAATTTCATTTAGATTTGTTACTTGATAAACAAAAGTTATAAAAACTTAATCAAATGTGATGAATTTCTTAACAAAAGTTGTGAATGTCCATATACTATCAATTTGTTAATTGATAAATGAAAGTTGTTAAAACCTAATTAAATGTAGTGAATTATTTAACAAATGTTATGAATGACTTGATAATATGAATTTTTTACTTGATAGACAAAAATTATATAACCCTAGTGAAATGTGGTGAATTCCTTAATAAAAATTGTGAATTGTCTGATACTGTAAATTTGTTACTTGTAATAAGAGTTGTTAAAACCTACTAAAATATGATGAATTTTTTAACAAATATTATTGTTTTGCCAATAATTATTGTCAGAGCTTTGACACTAGCAACTGATCAACTGGCCGGCCACCAGAGCTAGCCACGACAGGGGCAAGTTACCGACTGCCAACTGGGTGGGATGGGGTTACTTAAAAAGATGTGTAAGTGTATTTATGTCATTTTTTTAATTTTATAAAGGATAAATTAGACTTAACACTTTTCTGATATTATAAAATATTATTGAAAACAACTTCCTGTCTCTTCTTATTTTTAAAGTTATTTTTCTGTATTTTTTAATGTAAGAGACATGGAAGTATAATAGGGACATACGTTGTATTAAAAAAGAAAAAAAAAGGGATACACGGATCCATTCAATGGAGAGAGCGCATGGGCTCGTTGTAAAATCAATGGTCCACACATCTCATAAAAAATAATATCCCATTGATCCCAATGTTCCTAAAAATCTGTTTGTTAATTGTTGAACCGTTTTCAAGCTCTAATTCCTAGGCACATATCCAAGGATTTCTTCAGAGATCAAGTTTAAGATCTCTGGTGGTGATTTGTGCTTGACCTCCGTCAAATCTGCCATGGAGGTTTCTAAAATCTTGCTGAAAATGTTTAACTTTAAAGGAGACAAAGCTGGTTTTGGAAAGATTTTTTTTTTTCAAACTTAAGAAGGGCAATTTCATCAGTTCATTTAAAAATTATGTCTTATTTTCATGACACATTAAATATACTTTTAAATTTCATTTTCATTTTGATTTCTACATTTATGTCTATATCAATTCCTATCAAAATTAATTATAGCGTATTAAATGAGCCCTTAAAACTTAAACCAAAAGAGGAGGGAAGATGATGGTGCGTACCTAGTTATTGGTGGCATTTCAAACCTCAATATATGTGTGCACAAGACCATAATGACTGAAGACTGAAATTGAACTGGCCTGGTGATCAAGAATGCAACACATACAGGTCTAACGTTTCTATTTCCCAGAGTCGCCCAATACATAATCGTTATCGTTCTTCCTCGGTAGGAGACTTTTACTATTACCTCCTGTCCAGCTGTTCTTGGGTTACAATTTTAAAATATTTTTATGGTCTCAACAACTCAATATAAGTCGTGCTTCCAAATGTCTAGTGTATTAAACCTTTCTTTTAACAAATGTCACTATGTTGGAAATGTTTTTGTTGACTTTCTCTCCTTAAAAAAAGCTGATGATGATATATAAATTTGTTTGAATTAAATTAAAGGCAATATTGAAAAGTAAATACCAGTAACATGTGAAAAAATTGAAAACATAATGTTAATTTTTGCTAATTTTCTTAATCAATGCAAAATAATTAAAAGTAACCTTTAATACATACAAAAAAAAAATAGCCTACCCGTATAATAAAACACTAGAAAAATTATTACTGTACTATTTGGTGTATGAGAATATAATATTAATTAGCCCCACATGGAATATATGTACTGTACTATTCTTTGTGGTTTATGACAGATTGCATTCATGGAAATAATGGTCTCTATGCATGGTATTAATTGTGTCTCTGCATCAATCAATATAAATGCTTATCAAGATTTTATAAAAGAAATTAAAACGCTGTTAGTTTTCTGAAAAAGGTAGGGTAAACGCAAGAATTGTTTAGGATTTCCTTTCCATAACTCGACTATCACTGAATTTGGACTTTACTACACAACATTCTTAATATTCATCAGGTTCAAGAGAGTAGTACTATTTATCAGGAGTGAGAATAGTTCGGCTTTAAAACAAGAGAGAGTATATACGATTTAACTGGAAGAGAAATATTATTGCATCAAATCAGAGTGAAGACAATTCGGACAGGGACAATGAATAACACATACTCAACAAGAAAACAGAAAAGATAATAGAGAGGAAAAAAGCATAGATTTTCCACTTAGTTTGGATTTTAAAAATGAAAAAAAGAGGGCGCATGTGAAGAACTGAGACAGAAAAACATAATTTGCAAGTAAATGACGAGATATTGCCTGGAGAAGGTAGACTTATTGATCGATGACGGAGTAATTCATGCATGGTCAATAAAAGTTTAAGTAGTTATCGGGTCATAGGTGAATTGACAAAACAGGGAAAAGCATCTTTACATTATGTAATGTGGTATAAATAGTGAATAAATATCAGCTAGCATGTGGCAAATTAAAATCTATACCTGTTTGTAGTGATTGAAAAATAAGGTACGTACGTTTTGGTATTTTTGGGCAACGATTTTGTTAGTTATGAGATTACACGAGGCACTTGTGTCACTCACAGATGAGGGCTTTTGTTCTGGAAAAAATAGTAAGGGCATAGGGTTGCAAATGTTGGTGGAAATCGGGCCCGACATTGGAATTTGCCCAGCTCTGTGGACTTTTATGGGTGAATGAAAGCGATACGTTTCACCTAATGAAAGGCCACATGATCCAATAGATTTGTTTGGTACCCAAATAAGGGACAGGGTACATCAACTTTTCCCAATCCCCGCATCAAATTAATTTGTAGCATAAATACTACGCATCTGATCTGCAAATAAGAAATCAACTGTTGATCTGATTAGTAATCTTCCATGCATGGAGCTGCAAATACACATACATATGCATGCATCTATATGCCTTTTTGGCTTTAATTAATTACCTATGAAATTCTTGATTCTTCACACGATAAATAGAACTTTATCGTCTGTTCATGAACAAAACACTTATGCATAAAGGAGTCCATATATATATTGTTGAAAACTTGGGGCTGCATTTGAGGTAGTACCCAATTATCCAGCTTGGTGAGTTGCGAAGCAGTTTGTATTTTGTTTGTCTTTTTCAATGTCCTCATTCGCCACCCCCACTCATGCAGCCAGGTATAGGACAAAGCTTTTGGCAGGGCAGTTGTGTATTTACTTGTTTGTCCCCTCGGTATTTGCTCATTTTCCCTAATTCCATCCACGTGCGCATGGCCCCTCAACACATGGGCTGAAAGCGATCTGATTGAATACAGGGAAACGTAACCCATTTTAACTGGAATCTTCATCTCACATACATATATACGTCCATGGTTCCTATCTTTTTTTTTACTTGTCCTTATTATCATCCTTTCTATATCTTGACAAGCCATTTATATTTTCAAACCCTGCCAAGTTTAATTACGCTGGAATATTGAACACGATACAATTACAAACATGGCAGACTGATGATGGGTGAAGGAAGACTCATATTAATTAATAATGCATGCATACTATTACTGGTCTAAAACAAATAAATAAGAGGAGGGTTTAATATTCAAGGGCGGGAGAGGAGCCAGCGGGTGAAGTGGGGGAGGGTGGAGCGGTCGGCACGGTAGAAGGAGTGAGTGAAAAGGAGGAGATCGGACCAAGTGAAGTCAGGGAAGAGGCGGCAGCCATCGGAGAGGACCAAATCATGAGGGGCTCTCACAAGCTTGTCTTGTTTTGGGCACATAAAGAATGCCAGTGACCTCCTCTCCTTCTGCCTCTTCACCACAGCCCTGTGTACGGAACTCTTGTATCTCCCGTTTGATAGTGCCTACACACACGTCCCAACAACTTTATTTGTTCCTTTTATTTTTGAATATACATACTTACTTACTTACTTACTTGACACTCCCATTTTAAATAAATGCAACAGGTTAGCTTACTTGGGGTTTCTTATATCCACGAAGATTTCATGATAAGGACTATATTATAAAATTATCAACGCATTTTTCTGGAAAAAGGGGGGCCAAATAAAAACTATGTGTGGAATTAAAAAAAAAACGCAGCATATTAATTTAACTTTAAAAAGCTCAAACAAAAGCTTTTAAAAACTGAAATATAATATATTTTAAAAAGTATACAACATAACCCAGGTCAAACGTCGTGGTCTTTCTTTAGTTTTTTAACGTTTACAAGAATATTATTTTCTACTACCAATTACAGTATATTTTTTACCGTGTAATTTATGGCATGGCCCAGGTCTTTCCATCTAGCTTGACAAAATAAAAATATCAAACATCACCCGAAAATGCTAAAGTGATAATTTTATCACATGTTCCATAAAAATAGTTGGGCCGGCGATGTTGTTTTAGACTTCCATGAAGCTTTCTCCTTTGTGAACTGGTAGAAATACCAGGTAGATTCAGAAATTCCGAGATAAAATATACTACCTCTAATAATTTCAAATATACGATGACTTTTTTTAAAAAGACTAAAGAAATAAAATAAATAAATAAATCATATTATGTGTTGTGTATTATTAAATTATATATTAATTTATAAATTAGATAAAATATATAGTTTCTTAATATAAATATGATATAAAGAGATTAAAAGATGAAACCAAGACAGAGAAAACTTGTTCAATACCCAAATTGGTAACACGCTCTGGCCAGCTAGCAAGGTTAAAAGAAATTGGCCAGAACTCAGTCCTGCCCCCGACTAGAAGGGTTTAAACTTTGTGAAGTTACGTAAGTAGAAGAGCATGACAAATAATAAGCAGAGAGCAGACATGTATACCAAAAGAAAAGGGCTTAAAGTGATTAACAAAAATCAAAGGGAGAAGGAAGAGGAATACCGAGAAGGTATCGCCAATATTGACAACAAAAGCTTGAGAACGAGGAGGAACCCTGAGCCACTTGTTATCAGCCAAGACATCGAGACCTCCGACATGATCTTGATGAAGTATAGTTAAGGAAGTCGGATCGCAATGGGGTCCGGTTCCAAGCACAAGAGCAGGCTGCTGACATGGCGGGTAATAGTTGCATCTCATTATGCACTCTCCGTCTTCAAAGAATTCCCTGTAATGCCCCCTCTCCACCCCCAGGCTTATCCCCAGCAGCTCCATCAGCCTCAACCCTAACTCCTTCATTCCCTCGCAGTACTCCCCAAACACCGCCCTGTACATACATTACATACATAAATATGAAACCCCCACACTCTTGTTTAATTAGACGATGAGTTGGTCTTGTATATAATTAGTCTTACCCGGCATGTTGAAGATCTTGTCCTGTGTTACAGGTGAAGAAGCTAGTGACGTCATTAGTGTGGCGGAAGGGGAAAGAGAGGGTCTCCTTCCAAGGGAGGTTGCAGGAGAAACGATGAGCATGAGCACCAGAATAGCCCCACATGGTGCCTGGACTCCTGGGAATGCTTAATTTTCTGTCAAGTGGCAGCTTGAAGAAAGCGTCCATTTGTTCATAGGCCTCATGAATGAGACGCGAGTCGATTCCATGGTTGATCACCTGGAAGAAGCCGTGGCTCACGCAAGCTTGCCTTATCAGCTCGGCGGCGCCGCGCGTGGCTTCTTGGTCGCCTCTCATGAAGCCCTCCAGGTCAACTAGCGGCGGTTCCAGCTCTCCTTCTGCCTCCGCCACGCTCTCCTTCGGCCACATGAAACTCTTCGAAACATGCGATGGATCTAACGTATTGTCACCACACGAATCCATATCTGACGAGCTAGCTCCTCAAATAAGATATGGAGGACTTATGTGTTGTGTGACGCACCACCAACAGCCATACGGCATGCCTCTATATATACAGGGGAGATCTACATGCCAATTGCAAGTTAAATCTCCACTAGCAAACAAGGAAATCTTTGAAGGAATCAATTGTTTTGAAACACGTATATAAATAAATAGATATTTCTTTATTTATTTTTAATATAAAGCAGGGGTTAAATTGTGCTGTGTTCAGGGCTTCACGCATGGATACTATATATTTTGGCAGTTAGGCGCGACTTATGCAGAGGCTAAAGGGCCAAAGCTCCCGAGATTTTGCACCAAAAAACAAGGTGATCGACGTGACGTAAGATAAAATACTGTAAAAGGAAGAAAAACAGGCACATCATAGCTTTATAGAAAAAGGAGGGTTCCTTCCTTCGTAGGTCAATCTTTTGTATAAGGTGGAGGGGCAAATTAAAAGATAAGGTGAGAATAAAGGCAAAGCGCAAATGAACAAAGGGATAAATTCATCTCACCAGGCACAGTGACGAGGTCAGACTGTTGAATGTGGGAAAGTCCCACATCGACAATATGAAGAGGGAGGGGGCATGGAATTTAGTATAAATAGGAGGCCCCCCTCCCTCCTTCAACTCATCCCTCAAATTGCCTTCTTCCTTCTATAAGGCATTTTGTATTTCCTCCTCTCTTATAGTATTTCACTTATAAATTGTTTAGAGTGAAATTAGATTCTGGTATTTTCCTTATTGTTGTCTTATTTATTATTTATTAGCTGCTATTAGATATAGTAGTTGTGATTTATTATATTATTAAATTACTTCTAGAAACTTTGTTTTCTAGTATTGTGATTTTCTAGTATAATCGGTTACGCTCTATATATCCCGCTTCCGCAACAATTGGTATCAGAGCCAAGGTTCTGTCTGAGTATGCTCTGTGGTTGCAGTATAATCTGAACTTCCACATCAGAAAAGAATTACCTTGAGGTTTTGCATTTGCAGCTATTAAAAAATATTTGGAGCAGATATGGCGGACAAAAAGGTTGAAGAATCCACATCAAGTGTCAACAATTCGTCGTCGGCATCTTCGCTTCTGACGAGAATTATGCCCAATGCGAAGTTTGCAGTTGAAATTTTTGACGGATCGGGACATTTTGGGATGTGGCAGAGTGAGGTTCTTGATGTCCTTTTTACACAACAATTAGATTTTGCTCTTGAAGAAAGGAAACCAGATAAAATGGAGGAGGAAGATTGGAGGATCATCAATCGTGTTGCTTGTGGTACTATTCGATCGTTTCTTTCCAGAGAACAGAAGTATCCATACACAAAGGAAACTTCTGCTTGTAGATTGTGGAAGGCATTAGAGGATAAATTCCTGAAGAAAAGCAGTCAAAATAAGCTTCACATGAAGAAAAGATTGTTTCGCTTCACTTATGTTCCTGGTACCACAATGAATGATCATATCACCAGCTTCAACAAGTTGGTAACAGATTTGCAGAATTTGGACGTGACTTTTGAAGATGAAGATCTGGCCTTGATGTTGTTGGGATCACTTCCTGATGAGTACGAGCACCTGGAGACTACTCTACTTCACGGCAAAGAGGAAGTATCTCTCAGAGATGTTTGTTCTGCGCTATACAGCTATGAACAAAGAAAGAGGGATAAACAAAGAGGTGGAGAAGCAGAAGCACTAGTCACAAGAGGGCGTGCTGAAAATCAATCGAGATCAAGGAAAGGGAGATCCAAATCGAGATCCAGACCTAGTAAGGATGAATGTGCCTTTTGTCGAGAAAAGGGCCACTGGAAGAAGGATTGTCCAAAGTTGAAGAATAAAGCCAAACAGAACAATGGGAAGGCTGCTATGGATTCAAATGTAGCTGATTGTGATGATGAAAATTCAGATTTTTCATTATCTACAACGACGTTGTCAAAAGCGTCAGGCGTATGGTTGTTGGATTCAGCTTGCAGTCATCATATGTGTCCTAACCGAGACTGGTTCACTGATTTCCAAGAAGGAGGATGTGGAGTTGTCCACACAGCAGATAACACTTCACTTACTGCATATGGCATTGGTTCAGTTCGATTGAGGAACCATGACGGATTGATCAGAACATTGACAGATGTTCGATATGTACCAGATTTGAAGAAAAATCTCATTTCTGTGGGAACTCTAGATTCAAAGGGGTTCAAGATTACTGCAGAAAGTGGAGTGATGAAGATACTTTCTGGTGCACTGGTGGTAATGAAGGGTATCCGGAAGAGCAATAATACGTATCACTATCAAGGTAGTACGGTTATTGGAATAGCAGCAGTGACGTCCAGTGATGAGAAGGAGGTAGAAGCAACAAGGTTGTGGCATATGCGCTTGGGACATGCTGGAGGAAAATCCTTAAAAACTCTTTCAGATCAAGGGTTGTTAAAAGGATTAAAGCATTGCAGTTTGGAGTTTTGTGAGCACTGTGTGAAGGGGAAGCAGACAAGGGTTAAGTTCGGAACAGCTATCCATAATACAAAAGGTATTTTGGATTATGTTCACTCTGATGTTTGGGGTCCTTCCAAAACACCATCATTGGGAGGAAAACATTATTTTGTAACCTTTGTTGATGATTTTTCCCGAAGAGTTTGGGTGTATACGATGAAGACTAAGGATGAAGTATTGGGAATTTTTCTCAAATGGAAGGCGATGATAGAAACACAAACAGGCAGGAGGATCAAATGTCTTCGTACAGATAACGGAGGAGAATACAGGAATGATCCTTTCCAGAAGATTTGTGAGGATGATGGCATCGTCAGACACTTCACTGTCAGAAATACACCACAGCAGAATGGAGTGGCAGAACGCATGAACCGGACTTTGCTGGAGAAGGTTCGGTGTATGTTGTCCAATGCTGGCTTGGGCAAAGAATTTTGGGCTGAGGTAATTACATATGCGAGCCACCTCATTAATCGTCTACCATCTACTGCTATTGGTGGTAAAACACCGTTGGAACAATGGTATGGTAAACCTGCTACAGATTATGATTCTTTGCATGTATTTGGCTCAATTGCATACTATCATGTGAAAGAATCAAAACTGGATCCGAGAGCAAAGAAAGCTATTTTCTTGGGGATCACTTCTGGAGTCAAAGGATATCGTTTATGGTGTCCAGAGACAAAGAAGATTGTATTTAGTAGGGATGTTACCTTTGATGAATCTGCCATGGTGAGAAAGGTAGCAGCTGAAGATACCCAGCAAGGTGATAGTGTTTCAAAGCAGGTGGAGTTTGAAGGAAAGATGATTTTTCCAGTACAAGGAGCAGACGGGGAAACAAGACAAGACTTTCCTGAGGTAGAAGAAGAGCCAGTTGATAGGGAGGTTTCGACTCATGAACCTCAACAGCAACGTGAATCAATAGCAACCAGCAAGCCAAAACGAACAATAAGAAAGCCTACTCGTTTTGAAGACATGGTGGCTTGTGCAACCTCAATTGCAGCTGATAACATTCCTTCAACTTATAAATGGGCTATTCAGAGCTCAGAAAAGGAGATGTGGAGGAATGCCATGAATGAAGAAATGCAGTCCCTTCATCAGAATGGTACGTGGAAATTGGCCAAACTTCCCAAGGGTAAGAAGGCAATTGGTTGCAAATGGGTATATGCAAAGAAAGAAGGATTTCCTAACCAAGGTGATGTGCGCCATAAAGCAAGATTGGTAGCTAAAGGCTATGCTCAGAAGGAGGGAATTGATTACAATGAGGTATTTTCTCCGGTTGTGAAACATTCCTCTATTAGAATTTTGTTGGCTTTGGTAGCACAATTAGATTTGGAACTAGTTCAGATGGATGTAAAAACTGCATTTTTAAATGGAGACTTGGAGGAGGAAATCTACATGACTCAGCCGGAAGGATTCAGAGTTGCTGGAAAGGAGAATATGGTGTGTAAACTTGAAAAATCGTTATACGGATTGAAACAATCTTCGAGGCAATGGTATAAACGATTTGACAAGTTTATGTTGCGACATAAGTACAGAAGAAGTAGATACGATCATTGTGTCTATTTGCGGAAGCTTGAAGATGGATCCTTTATATATCTCCTTTTATATGTCGATGATATGTTGATTGCTTCAAAAAATAAGGCAGAAATTGAGAAGCTGAAGGTTCAACTAAAAGGGGAATTTGAGATGAAGGATCTAGGTGAGGCAAGGAAAATTCTCGGTATGGAGATAACAAGAGATAGAGAATCAAAGAAACTCTTTTTATCTCAAAAGGAGTATTTGAAGAGGGTGCTAAATCGTTTTGGTATGAATGAGAAAACGAAGTCGGTCAGCACTCCACTTGCCCCTCATTTTAAGCTAAGTGCTGATATGTCGCCAAAGGATGAAGATGAACGAGAGTATATGTCAAGAGTACCATATGCAAATGCCGTTGGTAGCTTGATGTATGCAATGGTTTGTACAAGACCTGATATTTCACAAGCTGTTGGAGTTGTGAGTAGGTATATGCATGATCCAGGGAAGGAGCATTGGCAAGCTGTGAAATGGATTCTACGGTATATCTGTAATACTGTAGATGTTGGATTGGTTTTTGAGCAGGAAGGTGATCGATCTTTAGTTGGGTATTGTGACTCAGATTTTGCGGGTGATTTGGACAAACGAAGATCAACTACTGGTTATGTGTTTACTTTTGCAAGAGCGCCAGTTAGTTGGAAGTCAACTTTGCAGTCAACAGTTGCTTTGTCTACCACAGAGGCAGAGTACATGGCGATTACAGAGGCTGTGAAGGAGGCAATTTGGCTTCAAGGATTGCTTGGAGAACTTGGTATTGGTCAAGAAAGCATCGTAGTTTATTGTGACAGTCAAAGTGCTATTCAATTAGCAAAGAACCAAGTTTACCATGCAAGGACGAAGCACATTGATGTTCGATATCACTTTATACGAGAAATTTTGGAAGAAGGTGGAGTCATGATACAAAAGATACGGACAACTGAGAATCCTGCTGATATGCTGACAAAGGTTGTGACTTCTGTCAAATTTCAACATTGTTTGGATTTGATCAACATTGTTGAACATTGATTGTTGAATTGTAAGCATAAATTTGTAATTAGAAGAAATTAGGAATGTGGGAATTTTCCCAAGGTGGAGATTTGTTGAATGTGGGAAAGTCCCACATCGACAATATGAAGAGGGAGGGGGCATGGAATTTAGTATAAATAGGAGGCCCCCCTCCCTCCTTCAACTCATCCCTCAAATTGCCTTCTTCCTTCTATAAGGCATTTTGTATTTCCTCCTCTCTTATAGTATTTCACTTATAAATTGTTTAGAGTGAAATTAGATTCTGGTATTTTCCTTATTGTTGTCTTATTTATTATTTATTAGCTGCTATTAGATATAGTAGTTGTGATTTATTATATTATTAAATTACTTCTAGAAACTTTGTTTTCTAGTATTGTGATTTTCTAGTATAATCGGTTACGCTCTATATATCCCGCTTCCGCAACAATGACCAAAAAAATCAACTAGTTTTATTTAATAATGTTGGGCAGTTTGGAGATAACATCCTTTTTTTGGGCTGCTCTTCAAATGTGTGTGTAGTGAACCCTTTGCGTGTTTTATGCGAAGAAGCAAGTCCAGTGGTCTGGGTAAGGGACCCGAAAATAAGAACCAGAGTAATATTATGAGAAGGCAAAATTTGGCTAGAAACATAATCGTCTCTGTAATTTAAAATCCTAACGTTTGTTATATAATGTCTATTTGGATTAGATGTAAAAGTCATTTTTCTAATATAATTTAGATAATACGAGATAAATATATAAAAAGAATTTTATCTCGACTTACGTAAATATAGTTATCTAATGCTAATCCAAATAAACTCATAATTGATGAGGCACCGGGAAATAAAACCATAACATGGTCAATAAATTGGCCACTACGATTGGCGCTCGTGAGCCAATAGTGCGTAAAACTGCAGAAGATATTTCAAATCAGGATGGAGAATAAGGACAGGAAAAAAATTAAGAATGCGAAAAATCACAAAAACAGCAGAGTCTAAAAGACCGCGATGGTGAACCAAAAATTTGTCCTCACTCCAAAAGCTCGGCACCCTGTCCTCTTCTACATTGGATCCTCATTTATCTATTTATCAACTTCTTCTCACTACCTTTATTATAACAACGCTTCTGTGTCTAATACATTTTCTTTTATAAATACTACTATCTATGAAGGCCCATTTGGATCTCACAAAAGGTTAGAAATGAATGAAAACATTTTAACATATAAGTATTTGATTTGCAATGGAAAAAAAAAATATGTTGATTGAAACATTTTTGTTTGGTTTAAACAAACTGAGGTTAGGAAACGAGCCAAAAGATAATTTTGTCCTAAAGTAAAAATATTATTTAAATGTCTATAGGATCTACTCGTTTTTTTATATCACATCTAATATCACATCAAAGAGATTTTGTGTCTTTAGGCATTTTCCATCCCCACTTGATAATTTGTTTACACCAACTTTGATGGAAATTCATTAGAGTCGGGAATACAAACCAGCCCATGGGTTAGACACATAGGCCCGTATTTCTTTGGGCCTAAAAAACCCTAATCCTAACATTATCAAAACCCATAAGCTATGAGTTGAGCTCGTTTTATTGGCTCTATAACCTATTTTCAATCTTATGACTGAAAATTTGTGAACTTAAGAAAATATTTTCCCACTGAAGTGGCAAACTAAATAGCTGCCACCGACGGAAAAATCTATTTTTCCCTTTTTCCTCTTGGCATTTTACCTAAACCAAACGGGCCTTAGCTTTGGTTAATAACAATACAAGAGAATCAAGGATTCATGGAGAATTATGTATGTCTATATGTACAATGTACACACACAACTTTAAAGAGAGGGAGCTACTGTTGACCTAGGATTTTATGTACTTTTTCGAGATACTTTCGTACTCCGTGCAGTTTTTGCTGTAATGGCAAGCCTGGTTTGCTTTTTTTGCCAACAGCAAGAAGAGGCAAGTCTGGTTAAATAATGCAATGTGAATATTTAAAAATCAGAACGTGCATTTCGAAATAGAGGAAGGTATGTGTGAAGAGGTTAAATGGATCCAATATATATAGATGTCGTGGGGCTACGTACTGAATAAAATGTATGTAGCATTTCACTCGTTGGGATTCATGAAGAAGCATACATATAGTCTCTAGTTTTCACATTTCATTTTAAAATGAAGTTAATTAAAAAAAAAGGGAGGTTAATTGATGGGATGGGGTCATATTAGTAATACTAGCGGAGTGATGCTGGCCGACATGCTTGCATATTGGGCCGCCCCATCTTCCTTTGTTCTCTCCTCCCTCCTCACCAACACACACTCATTTCATTTTTATTCATTTCACATCCCATCCACATCTCATCACTCATTAACAACACCAACACCTCATGAACATACAAATAATATTTGAAGGATTATTCGGCCTCGACTTGCTTTAAACATCACACTGTTAATTAGAGGGCCACAATTGCTAATTAACCCTTCTACTCTATTCCATTCACTGAATTGAATGAATCCTTGTGACAATAATACCTCCAAAGAATCACACTGTGTAATGAAGAGGTGTGTCAAAAGAAATCAGTACGGGGATTCATAATCAATCGAACAACATTAGCCATGCAGGTTCATTCCAGCTGCCGCTCTGTGTGCTACGAGCAAATCATATTCATAGGTCGAAACGAGTGTACGGTGTCTCACTTTTTTATAGGTCGAATCGATCCGTCCCTCTTGTCTCATTCCCGCTGGAACTACTCCGCCATCCATCCCCCATATCATGTGTTGCAAGATCGATAAAAAGGCTTGGGCGATAGATTTTGGAGACAAAACCTCAACTCATTAATTTAAATTTAACCCAATATCAATGCCGATACTAAAAGAATAAAACGATACACGATGATTATATTTTTATTTTTGCTAGTCTATACTATTATTTTGTATTTAATTTAATAGAAATATGAAAGGAATGAGAAAAATATGAGCGGGGAAAATCCACACTTGGGCTTTGGTGAATGGACGTTAATTCACTTTGGGGCCTGAAGGCCCAATACTATAGTTGTACCCAACTAATCTTTAAAGTATGCTGGGCCACACGAATCGAAGCCACTGTTACTACAGCATTCATCACATTATATCAGAAACCGATCTTAATGGCTGCAAACCCCACTCCAACAACCTTCCAAACTCCCACCCATGTGGATTTAATCCCTAAATATGACTGAACAACCCCTATGACTACAACCATTAATTGTTGCTTTTTTTAAAAAATGGCAAGCCCCACACCCGAAAATTGTTGCTTTCTAGTTTCAAGTATGAACACACGAAAAAATAAAATGAAATATGCAGAAGCGGGACACGATATGCGTACAGTTATCTACAAGAAGATGAAACAGTCCAAGGAAATGAGAGGATTGTGAACGTCCTCCGTCATGGCCATCCCTGACTCCATCTTATGCTTAGACTCCACCTCCTTCACCACCGTTTCCTCGATTTTGACACCGCAATTCTCTCTACGCCCCAAGCCCTGCAAACTCTGGTTTGGGCTCGCTGCTCTCTTAATCTCCCTCCGCGTCAACGACGAAACAGACTGAGAATGTGCTTCGCACTTAGCCTTCGGACTCACCATTCGCCTTGTGAGATTATTGCTACCTCCGTCAAATCTGCGGCTCGGCGAGGGTGACCTCAACGTTCTGTTGGGTACATTGCATGGAGAATTAGGCCTCTCTGGCTCCTTCCTGAAACTCTTCTGTCTGGCCAGATTAGCCGGCGAGCTCGACCGCACTCTCTTCAGCGGCATGGGAGGCCCAACACTCTTCTGCGGCGGGTTCAGCCTTGATATGGCCGTTGATGGGTTTGTTTTGTGGTTAATCCGAGCTTTAGTGGGGACCAAGGAAAGAGAGGTTTCCTTGAGTGAACTGATGCGAACGATGTGGGGATTATCCTTGTAACATGACAACAAGAAGTCATTAGAGAATGACCTGTCCTTAGAGGTTAATGCGGATGACGAAGAGGAGCTGGACAAGGAAGAAGCGGAGCTGATGGTGGTGTTAGAAAAAGCAGGGTAGGTGAGGGAAGAGGCAGAAGAGGTAGGAGAAGGGGGAGAAGCTGAAGTTTTGTTCGGAATTGGAATGACAAGCTTGTCTTGGACATGATTAAAATCGGGTAGAGGAAGGGAATGCGGGTCGGGTTTGCATTTGCTAATGCAACAACCCATTGCCGCGGCGGGGGACGAAAACAGAGGGCGATGTGATTGAAGGAGACGAAGAAGAATAGGAGGGTTTCATTATATGGCATCAAAAGTTGTGTTTGAAATTAAAAGAAGGGAAAGTTGGGGGCTGAGATGGGATTTTCACTTTTGAAGAACGTGGTTCAGACTTTGAGACGTTTGAATTGGTTTGCCCGGGGATGGGTTCCGTTGGCCAACGGCTACCAACATAGTGGCCGTGGCGACTGTGATCATGACACCTTTCTTTCGAGTGCGTGGAGACGTCAGGGTGGGTCCCTTCCAGCCCAAGGAAGGATCAGTATTTATTTTGGGCCAAATATTGGGCCATCAAAAGGGCAGCAATATGTATGCCAATTCAATCAACGAGTTTTTAACCAAAAACAAAAAAACCAAAGGGTTAAGATAAAAAATACCCACAAACTTTTTTAAAATATGCATTCACCATCGTAAACTTTGGTAAAAAAGATTACAGTGCACTTTTGAAGAAAGTTTTTGTGGGGTTTTTGGGCTTTAAACAAAAAAAACTTCAATCAACGAGTAGTGAGGGCGGTACGAGGCCCAGGAGAAAAAGGCGATGCGCTTGGTGGTTTACCGTACGAAGGGAGAGGGAGAGGAAGAGGATGGGGAAGGGGATGAACGCCGCTGATAAAGACTATATAAATAGGAACATTATCTTTATTTGGATATGTTGGCTGTCAATTCTTATCCTTGCTTCCATGTTTTGTTTTTTCAATCTCGTACATACAAAAATTACTTGGCCCGTTTGCGAATAACCGAAATGTGAATGTGACATTCTTTTACAGTCATTGGTGCGAGCAAGAAAACAGAGTCTCATCCTTAATTACCGCCATTCGTCTCAAAATTAGTTTTGCAACGAAAAAGAAAGAAAGAAATAGAGATCCAATAACGCAAGAAGAAAGGAAAGGAATTTGGTTTTAGGGAAGGGGGAAACTGGAATCAATTGACGAGGAACGTAAAAGAGGTGGAGGGCTTTTTAGGGGGGGAATCGAAGTGATCGAGGGAATGGTGGTATAATTAGTTTTTTTACCTCAATTATCGCTGATGACGAAGGAAAAACGCAAAGTCCCCGAGAAACGGAACAAGACCCAAAAAAATACAGCAAATGAACGAAAGAGAAGCCTATACCTCATGGATTGTTTGCTTGGTGCTCAGCAACACTGATTTTTTTTTTTTTTGGGGGTCATCAGCAACACTGATTGATTGTATATTTTAATGATACTATAGATAAAGGGGGATTGCAATTGAAACAAAGACGAAAGGAAGAGAGAATGCGAGGAACAGAAACGCAGACATTAGATAGCAATAACTTTACAAACAGTAGTGCCGAATCTGAGAGAAGACAGAAATCTCCAAGACATGAGGCATACCAATTTCAATTACAGGAAAATAGGTTTACATATAAAGCAGGGGAGTGGACATAGAAGATGATAGAGAAAAGATCAGGTAGAGGAGGCAGCACGATTCCAAATGTCAGCGACGACCTGCCTGAAGACAGAGCCTCTTTTAGGAGGATGGAGGGATTTGGAAGGCCTGGTTGGAGCACCTTGTTTGGAGGCAGGGTCTTCATTTTCTTCGCCTGAGCCGGCGGGTTTTACCGGCCTTTCGCCACCGCCTCTGCTATCGCCCATCCTCTCTTTCCTTTTCCTTTGTCTCCTTAGTCCTTACTCACTGCTCCTCTCCTGCCCTTTTTATTTTGCCACGCCTCGTGAGGTGGACCCCCCTCCTTAACCTGGCCTCATCTTTCCCCCTTCCCATCAAAGAACCAGTTTGGAATTCGGTGGAGGAGTGGAGGAGTGATTTTTTTAATGGGGTTTTTATAGAAGTTTAATTTAAAAAAAGTTAAATTAAAAATGTGATTTATGTTTAGATTGACGGTGAGAGAAATGACTTTTTTTTAACTTTAAACATATTTGGATTAACGTATGAAAAACCCATTTAAATAAGAAATGACTGAAAAATGTATAAACTTTGTTGGATACTACATATATATTGTTATAATTGATATTAAAAAATATAAATATATTTTTTAAAAATAAAAAATTCAATGAAAAAATTCAAGAGCCCATTGATAGAAGCTCAAAAGCTAAAAAAATGAGCTTAAGGAAAAAAAACTATTTTTTATTAAAAGCCCATTATAAGCTAATGATTTTTCAAACACTTATCATGTGTTCTAATGCGCTTTTGATGTCTAAATAAGCTTTTTTTCTTATTTAATGTGTTTCAAAACACACTCAAATTTGTCAAACATCCATGGAAGAAAGGTAGATGCCGCGGCCAATCCACATCCATTCCTCTCTCTCTCTCACTTCATTTGTTATTTGCTCCAAGTATACTGCCGGTTTAATTACCAGTTGATAAATGATTTTACAATAAGTAAAAACGTACGTAAACATGAAAGCAAATACTACTAGTATGCAGGAATAGGAGTAGTTTTGTTCAATAAAATGAAAAATTAATTATTGGTAATTTAAGAGAAACCAAACCTTTTACGGATTTTTTTTCCCGCCATCCAAGTCGATGACGTCATTGCAAGGCGTCATCTATTACCTCATAGGAATAATTATAATGTAATACCAGCAACATTTTTCACTTCATTTATCCTCTACCGATTGAAAGATTGAAACCGCAACAAAACAAAAGTCGCACAAGCCGCGACTTGCGTGGTTGCAATGAATAGTTGATTGAATAGGATACCGTCTTATTTCAGTTGCCAATGACGATGTAAATCAAATAGATTAATCAGCCGCTTGCAATTTCAAAGTTTCTTCTTTTGGGTGAACATCACGAGCGGTTTTACAGTCGGCAGTTGCGCCCGTACGTACAGATTCTCTCGCTTCAATGGTGTACAAATCATCCTCCTGCTTTCTTATATTTTCAAGCACTACTCAACTCCTAATTGAACTCTTCTGTCCTCATTAATTAATGCTTGCAATTAGTCCTTTCTTTACGGTTTTCCACTCCCCAATCCCTTTGCTTTTTACCTCAACATTTCTCCTTATATGCTATGACTCCAACGCAGTTTTGTCACCCACTTTTATATTTTATTTTCCACTATGCGCATACAGTTTACACTAACATCAAAACTTCACGCGCCCATATCTATAACATTAGTGGTAGTGGGTATATAGTTCAATAGATTGTCCACGACGAATTAAACCATGTAGCAAAATGATAAATGAGCGCGCGAGCGTTACAATTAATTACGTAGTGGCACTTCTTGTTCTTCAATTTGACAGGTCTACCTTTTTCCCCCTTTTCTTTTTTGTTTCCACCGAATAACTATGTTTGCAGATGCTACAATTTGAGCTTCTCTCTTTTGTTACTTTAAGTTGCTGGTCTTGAGCCGAACACCTGCGTAACTCCTCTTTTCTAACCCATTAGTTGGCGCCGTTCTTAAACGTTATTGACTGATCAGTATTATAATTAATTCCCGGCAGCCCCCAATAGATTTGAGTTGCTTTATCTGATATCCAGGAAAAATTCATCACCTGTTTCTAAGCGCACCTGTGATTATATTGTTTTTTTTTTTTTTGGAGAAAACCAACAGAAATATAGGCAGATAACTGAAAACAAGATACGAATGAAATTTTAATCATGACGGATCGAAGTTTGGAACTCAAAGTTGTAATTGAAGTCATCATTCTAAAACAAGGAAATCAGCATGCATTAAGAGCTAAAAGATTGGGACTCCCAAGTCAAAGGAAGCATCATCAGTTGGGATGGGGAATGTTGGAGGAAACGAGGATTTGGTTGGGTGAGTTGGGCAGGCGCAAATAAAGTTATTCGGAAATAATGGGTACTAGATTTGGTCCCCTCTTTAAAGTCTTTTCTGAACGGATTGTGTTGTCTCCTCGGAAGCTCGAGCTCATGATCTTGTCCCAAAATCAGATCTAACCTAACCCCAAGACATTAATTCCTGCGTCCCCACGTCATGACTTAATTTAGCCAGCTTCACAGGAATTTTGTATTCTCTCAATTGGGTCTGAATTGAGAGATATTGATCATCAAATTATGATCTTGTGATATATATTGAGATCGATAAATGCCTATAGTTATATGAAAAAAAAAATGTCAATCCGTCCTTGATACCAATATTAGACCGACCACAATCAGATCATTAATGTCCTATAATTGAAGAGGCACAGTTGAAAGAACTGAGGGATTCAAATGCTGTTCATAGTTGTAGGAGGGGACCTTTTTTGTGAATCGTTATCCACAAAAGACATAAGAACAAGCTTGGAAATTGGCGCGTGTAGTTATGGACAAAATTAAACCTTAAAGCAAAAGGCAACTTAAACCACGTGAAACGCACCGTCACGTCAGATGAGGAAATAGTGGGCCATCACTAATAGTTGGAGAACACAGCGACGAATCACTCAAGGGCAAGGATTATTCAAAGTGGGTATATATGGATGAACACAAATTATAGGCGCTTAGAGGAGTGGGTAAGCAAAGTTGGACTTCCTACCGCTCACGCTGTCATTTTCTCTATAAATTTGTGACGTAGCTGGAGACTCTATTACCAATTAGGAATGAACCCGATCACCCTGGACCCCGCCCTGTGGATATGATTCTGATTATAGTGTTGATTGTGGCAAAGTCCCACGTCCAATATTTTGTGAGGGAAGGGGTGGTACCTGTGATATAAAAAGGGAAGCCCCCTGCTACTTTAACTCATCTCACAAATTGTCTTTTGCGTCAATAAAATGTCTTGTGTTTTTCTCTTCTATGTATTAGTTTACTTATAAATTACGTGGAATGAAATTAATTTATTATTTTGTTTTTTAGTATTATGATTATATCTCACTTTCACAACATATAGGACATCACATCGATAGTAAATGGCAAAAAATAAGGAAGCCATGTAACGCTGATCCAATATAATTTTACGCGCAGGCTTGTTAAGCCTTTCATTTTCTTTACTCTCACTATTGTTTGTTTGAGATAGTTTATGAGCTCGTTTAGATGAGTTTTTATGAATTGGTTTATTATATAAACTCAATTTATATAAATCGAGATAAATATTATCCATATATTTATCTTGTAGACCGTAAAAGTTACCCCGTAAATCGTAAAAGTTACTTCGTATTCCGTGAATCATGATTCATAAGCGAGCATCCATAAGCTAATCCAAACTGACTCAAAATAAGGATGAGGTTGGTTCTGGCGAGGGAGATAAATACAGCTGGCTGACACCTCATGATTCCCTCAGTTTTCAAATTCTGTGCCGACCAGTCCTGTGGTGGATCTACAACCTAATTAAGCCTCTTCTGTCAAGCATGAAGCATTGTTTCTTAACCTGGTAGTTAAATTGGATAAGCCCTGAATTCTTACTCTGGAATCTGCCCTCCCTATAGTAATACGTACAATTTCAACCAAATATTAAACAAGTAAAGGAACATGAATTGAAAGGTAAAACAGGGTATTAGTGGAGAAGAAGGGCTTGTTTGGTCCTTGATGGCTACTTGGTCAGTATTATTAGTAAGGGGAATAAAGGAATCCAGCTGGTATACGTGTTGGGGTGGCTGGCTATGGCCGACTGTGACCCTCCCCATTTTGTCTGTTTCCACATGCTTAAGCGTTAAGGGCGACACGTGTGCCATTCACTGTACAAGAGAAGAGAGCAAACTACCCCAGAAGTCAACTTGTGTGTTCCCTGTCTCACTTTATTCGTCATTAGGCGTTCTCACTCAACCTTCTCTCACTCATTTAGTATTAGTATCACCATTATCCATATTCTTAATTTTAATATTCCAGTCAAGTCAAGTCAACCCATAACAAGTGCTACCCTATCCAATGTTGATGTCGCCCTTACATCATTCCCGTATCATTATTTTCCTCTTTATACGGGTGAGGATGTGTTTGCCAAAATCCAACTTAATTAGACATTAAAAATACTTTGTCTTTACACTACACAATGTTGTTCTTTACCTGTTTAGAGCGATACCAATGTTAACTGTTTATTAGATAACCCTTAACTCCATATATGGCTGCAACAGCACGCTTGTACAGCATCATAAACAAATACCAACGCAATTCATCACAATATAACATGCCACTTCATGCTAGTCATCAAGAACAAAAATAACCATATATAAATCGTGTCATTTTTTTTTATAGTGCTGGTATTTCAAAATCATGGTTATTTTTTTTCACCTATTTATGTCACTCTTGTCGTCAAAACAATCAATTAAATTATGACCAATTAATAATATAATATAGTGGCAATCTAAGTTATTCTCCCAATGAGCAATATGTGGGTTTTTCTATAGGATTGAATTTAGGTGATAATGAACCTAAACTAAAATGCAATAATACTCTACAACCTAATTGTTAAATACAAATGACTCTAAAACCTATATGAGAATGAAACTAACATAAATGAATACAAATGTAATTTTTAGGGGGTTTTTATAAAAGGGGAAATTAAAATTCTAAGAAGAAGAAATTAATTAATAGTTAAGAAAATTAAATAAAAAAATATAACAAATGTTTACTTCAGGTATAGTAAAGGAAACAACTTATGATTCACATGGAGTTAGTTTTATTAGCCCTAAATTAATTAATTAGATCAAAAAGAAATTGATAAAAGAGAGTAATTAATAAGTTTAATCACTTAGTTGAAGCATGGAAAACCCTCAAATTCAATAACACTTACTCCACTAGAAAACTCATAATGAAATTAGTGGTAATTAAACCCATTAAAAACCAATCAAAATTAATATTAAAATAATTTTAAAAATCATGTTTACAATTATCTAATTAAACAACTAGAAAATCAGCCAACCCAATTACACAATCAATTAGAGGAAAAATAAAATTAATAATAAAAATCTAATTAATAATTCAATTGACAGTCTAAAGGATTGTAAATAAAAATTTTAACAAATTATGTCTCAAGTATAAAACATTCTAAAATATCAATCCAATCAAAAAGAGATATATCTACAATCTAAAATTAGATTGTTCTCAATTAATACAACTTATAATCATTTAAAATTAAACAATATCAAGTCTTGAATTAAAAAGATAAAAAGAAAGACATTTTCTTATGATCTTTAAATATAAGTTCTTAAGTTCTAACTCTCTTCATACTCCTCTTAAATTGTCTCCCAACTAGCTTAAACTACCATAAACTTATTTGGAATTCTCTCCTCCAAGCTCCTTCATGCTTCCAACGGGCATTGATGAAAGATATTAAGATAAGTCATAATGGAGATTAAATGAATACGAATGGAATGGTGGTGTGGCCTGTGAATGATAGAATAATGAATGGAATTGGTCAATGGAAGTAAAGGTGGGGTCGTGGGTGGGGCCGTCGGTGTGAGTGAGGAAATGACAAATTGATGATGAATGGAGAAGAACCTCCAGCCGCTTTTCTTTCGTCGTAAGTGTGTTTTAATGGGGTCGTAGTTAGGTTAATTAATAAAAGAAAAAGAGAGTTTTGGTGATTAAATTTAAATCCATTAAAATTTAAATAATTCAATAAAATATAATTATTAGATTTTTTTTTAACTTCCAAGAAAAATTCTGGGCTAGGATATTCTAATATGTTTTTGCTTATTCTATAAGAATTAAATAAAATATTGAATTATCATATATTTAGAAATATTTTTCAATCACAATATAACAATCAGAATATTAACAATTTAAGTTAAATAATATCATAATTTATTCATATTTATATTATTTCCTAAGATTGATTAACAATCCAAATATTATCTAATAAATTTAAATTCACTTAAAATAATCTCCAAAATAAATAAATAAGGTGAGATAAAATATATAAAAATTAGAATTTATCACCCATCAAACGCATAATTAGTTACTGTAATTAACCGTGTTGTTTTATCTGGAGTAATGAGTTGTTATATTGATCCAACTTTGAAGGACTGGATGGATTTTAAGTAAGGAGCACGTTAAAAAAAAAGGTGGTAAAAAAGGCGAATGTGATCATGATTTGCGATCTGGGATGCGGTTGAAAACATGAACCTGGAGGTCACATTCTAAGAGGATTCACTGGGGATTTAGTTTCGTCCAAATCTCGTTGAGAATAATTAAGGAAGATTATTTTGTTCCCCCTATTACTATTGCCAGCGGAATATATCATACAACATTTCCTTTAATTTAGTCTGTCTATGAGATCATATGAGGATCCTTGGACGATCTCGCGGGGACCACCCTCAATTTGACCCCAAATGTGAAACTGAGACTGAGTAAGATGTGCATTTTTCTTATTGCCAACCAATTCATGCACGAGCTTATCCGCACTTTTTTTTCAATTGGAAATCGGAAGCTTGGACCAAGATTTTATTTTATTTTATTTTTACCACCAAATTGGACAATGAATTTACTTGAACTATAATTGCGACTTGGGAAGAGGAACGTATGTGAAAATGTTACGATTCACTCACTTGCCTCGGTTAAGTTTTCACTCCCAACTTCATGTATACTTTACAGCGATAACTTTCAAAGAGTTAGATGCCTTGACGATAAATAATTAACCAATTTCGTAGCATGGGATGAAAAATAAAAGCACTAATCTTGAAGAAGAAACTAGTACTAATGTATAGCAGTAGTATGTATGGGCAAATTCATAGTATAGTTGAGAGCTTCATTTTAGGAACAATGAAGAAAGCACTTTAACTGTGAACACCGCAAGGCATAGCCAATGATCGGGCCCTCCGTTTTGGAACACAAGAACAGTACAGTCAGATTCCGAATTTGCTTTTTTCCCTCCCAGAACAAAACACAGCAGTTTCGACAATAAAGGAAAGTGCATGATACTCCTACAAGAGTATTCTTTCTGAATAGCAATATGTTAACTTGAAAATGTACTTCTTCTACAAGGTTTGACAGTCTGTAAAATTTAAATAACAGTTAGTTAATATATTTCCCCCCCTTAAAAGTGTCTTTCGAATTTGATGCTTTTAATTAATTAAGAGAGTTTTGGCCCCAAAAAAAATGGATTAAGAGAGAGTAATGTGAGAGAAAATACATAAAAATTACTCCATATTATAAATAGGGATATATTCAAAGCTATTAGTCCACAGGAACAAATCACAATTTGGGAGACATTATGTTTACACATCATTGATCAAAGAGAAGCACAAGAGATGCAATTAGAGGAAAATTAAGGAGGATGAAAATCCAAAGCATGAGGCGGGAAAACGAGGAAGTGAAGACTGGAAACACAAACTCCGTTCCGTGTGAATGCCGATGACCAAGGAAAGTGCGTAAAGATGATGACAACACAGGCGAATCGGATATAGGCGGATAGCCGCCAACCCGCCATGCTCTTTTCTCAGACAGTTTTCCAATTCTCTCTCCCCCCGTCTTTGTCTCTGTCTCTAAAACATATATATTACCATTAATTTTTTATTTGCCGTCGTGGCTGTCACTGGCCTCATTTTCCGATGTACCGGCGTCACTGATGACTCACACAAACGGGAAGACAAATTCACTGACAGAGGCCGACACCATTGCTGAAACCCACGTCCCATTTTTCTTCTAAATGGTAGAAGCTAGATGCTTTATCATAGATGAATTAAGGGATTCTTTTTAAATTATGCAATTTCCCCATCCCCAACCGCAAGATCCCGAAGAACTGAATATGCAGTTGGACTTGAAGTGTATCGTCACGTGCTCTGTTTTTCTACTATCTCTTGTACCTTCAGAACCTAACATTTCGCCCTTCAACAGCACACGACAGTTTATGTAATTAATATATTTACGGCGATAATCTTTCGCTTTGTTGGCTCTGATATTCGAATCAGAGTCGCCGATAAACCCGACCGAGTGGGTGGGATTGGTTCATATCAGATCATAACTTGAGACCCAAAATAGCAGAATACATCAAAATGCAAGCATCAAATTAATACGAAAAGAAGATGGATAAATACAGCGTGGAATGAAAATCAGGAATCTAAGAGAAGGCAATGAAGGCCTAATTTGAAGACAATATAATGGCCCTCATGTTTAGCTACAGCTAATTCAACGGAGATTCGTAGGGGTAGATGCGTTTGATGTATGTCGCGGAGGGTAGGCCGATCGTTGAATTGGGTTTGATGAAGGCATCGTTCTGCTCCTCTGGGTTTTGTTGACATGAAATGCAGCCACAAATAAATTTAACCACCGCCTCAAACATCATTCGCTTAACGGATTTCCTCCGTGCCGGAATCACCGTCGCATTGATCTTCCGCAGGCGCTTGAGCCGTGCCTCCTTCATCGCAATCACCGTCTTCTGTTGCTCTGTCTCGGCTAAAACCACCATCGTCCCAGTTGGACTGTAGCTTCGTCACCCTCTTTTGCACGTAGCTCTTCCTCTCTCGGTCTCTACCTTTCTTTCTTGGATGAAACTGAATTTCAGGGAGAGGGCTTTGCTATATTTGTGGGGCGGGATCCTGGATGGGGCCCAAAACCTTGGGGGAAAAATACAAAAGCATCATCCTTTATTAGTGCTGTGACACGTAAGATACAAGGTCACGCTCACCGATCTGGCAGTGAATGAGGGTTCTGTCATGGACGGCTAGATTAGCTGCACTCCAAGAGGATATATACCAATCTGGGTGTAAAAATTAATTTCACTCCAAGAGTATCCACTGCCATATTATGTGGAGGAAAATTTAAGCGCAATGACTCAATGTGAACTCTGTGTGAACGCATAAAAAATTAACAGACTTGTCTGCTGCCAACTTCTCCATCTCTCCTTTTTCCATTTTTTTAATGTATTATGAAAAGACAAATATCTATCGTCTCTGGTGTTGACTTCTTTTGATGGCAACAATGGCATGCATGAATGTTGAGCGCAGTCACTAAATGTGACGATAGCCCACCCACTTAATTTTTCATATATTTTTTTTCGAACAGCTATAATAACCACTCATTTAGGCTATGGCTTCACAAGTCCCACATCTTCTCGGCATGCCGACTCAATTAAAAGGATCCTTTTCCTCTTTTTTCCCCCCAATTCTTGTTGTCATGTTTTAGAATATCGGGAGGTCTTCCAGGGAGGGAAGTGTGAACTGTGAAGTAAAGAAAACTAGAAATCAAAAGGTGTGATGGAACTGGCCCCATGCGTCTGAGCGTCTGCACTTGTCGTTGTCAAGAGGGGGGAAAGGTAAATAAAAAAAACAGCCCCACATTAGCTGGGGAAAAATAACCCAGCACAAACACAGAATAAATAAAAATATCAGTATACATGACGCCCCTTTATTAGCGTTTGTAAAAAAAACAACAACAACATTTCAACTGAAATATATTTGTCTGTGGAATTAAATGAGAAACGTTTTGTTTTTGTGTGTTAAAAGCGGCCTATATATGGCTGAACACAATTTTGAGTATAAACAGACAATAGGTTTGCCGGCTAAACTAACCAAGGCCTATCAAATAGGGCATTATATTAATGGCTTAATGCAGAGGTTGTTTATATCTACTGCAGTATTATACAAGTCTTACTTGCTTGGCATGTTGGCCAATAAAACAAGAATAATGTAACCTACGTGTGGCTGTGGATTATACTAAATGCCACGCACATGAGGAAGTGACGCATGTTTCGTTGATGGCGCAAATAGACCCGCGTGCGCACGCGCCAGTAAGCTCACTTTCTTAATCACCTTTTCCTAATTTCTATTCTATTCGCTGTGTCTCTCTCCTCAAAACATTACCAACTCTAGTCTTAGTGGATAAACATCCACTCCGCTGTCTGTCTAGCCAATCCCCATCATTCAAAACTTTTTCTCACACTTTCGTTTGACCATGAAATTCATCCTACTCAGCTCGACTTTAATTGCCGACATTATACTTATTGCTTTATCTAAATTCCTTTTCACCTCATTGGTATAGCCACCATATACACAAGAGCCTCTCAGACTTCACATTGCCACATTCTCCACTTGTGATTAATTAATTGGTATGAACGGGAATACAGTCTTCATGTGCCCTTTTTTTTTTTCTTTTCTTTCTTCCTTCTTTTAACAACACACAATCTGGTAACCAAAAGAAAAAGTCTCCTCCCAATTTGGTACATACCGTCTTGCCCGAATTTTCATTTATCGTCACGTTGATTATGACGTGATGCTACCAACATTATAACACTTTGAGCTCTTGTTCTTCTTTCCCCCCTTTTTATTGCATAGCTGTAATAAGATAAAGATCTTGGCAATTATTCTTTACCATTAGATCAGCACCAAACGTCGTGTCTAATCTAATCTCATCCTACTATTTTAATGATTAATTCCCTCTTTCAAAGATTCTATTTCTCCTTTCAGATAAAGTGTTGCGTGGTTTGGGTTGGATTTCACTCCAATTTCAACGATTCAAAAAGGTGGCTTTGAATTACCTCTTTACACTGCCCTTTTCATAAAGATAGATACCTTTAAATTTAACATGATGAGGTCATCGTCCATTCGTCATCCAGGCCCCAACGAGATCAATTTCAATTTGTGCTCTTCAATCCCATCTCACACACACCCACGCGCGCGCGCACCGGCTTTTCTAGCATGTCTATCTATTCCACCCCTAATTTTATATACTTATTTAAAATAGTATTTGGAGACTTCAAAAGTAATTTTTTAATAATAATTTACGGTATATAAAGTAAGTATGTGAGAGCAGTGTTGTCTCAACTTATATATATAAACGCTTTTAGGATTCCCAATTATAATCCCAAACATATATTTTTAGTTATCATGGAATCTCACTTGTACATGTTTCCACATTTCCACAAGCTAAAATCAATCCTAGCCTCGGGCCCATTTATGACAAAACTGGTTGACAAAATGGACCGTCGGATTAAGGCAGTGTTCTCTTGAATTGGGCTCTGTAAAGGCCCATTCAACTGGGCTCTTAAGGATCCCGAGGTAGCCTGACCCATGAGAGTGTATGTACCCCATGACGTCACTGCCTTCCGAGCATCTGAGTATGACGCTGTTTCCCCACTTCGTCCAGAAATTGAAAGCTGTTACTATAAATATATATAATTATAAAAAATTTAAATACACTTGAACAGAAGTAGCAGCAGAACATCAAATTAAACGTACAAAATACTAAATCAATTCTCATCTCCTACTAATTCTTTAACTATCTCTCGCTAATGGAGAGCTAATTGTTAGAAATAAGACTGCAAAAGGCGCGTTAATATAAGAGGGAGGGGGAAATTAAAGAATATGCTAAAAGAATATAAAAGGTAAAGGCATTGCTGGCGAAAATGAAAGAGTAATTCAATTGATTTCCAAAAGAAACAAGGTAATACACAGCTGTTACAAATATTGATGGGTAATTAACGCTAATGAAAGCCGAACCTAAGTACTACTAAGAATCACTAATCAACGCATGAGGATAAGGCCAACTGGCAGTGGGGATCGCTTGACAAATGCATTGTGTTGGATTGTAAAGAAATTAGAGAAAAGTCCCACTAAAAATTTTATTGATAAGATATAAAAAATTTTTACATACTGAAAATAATGTTTTTCGGTGGCATTGTTGCTACAGCTAATGTCTTCCTTGGTAAAAGGCTTGTTTGGAAACTCATTGAGACGGTTTTTAAGTTTATTTGGAGGGTACAAGTTCATTTGACATCTGTAAATATGTTTGTGAACACGTTAGTTTTTACTGGACTTTTAAAAAAAAATTCTTTTCTTAGAAGCTCATTGAAGTGACTTCTGTATTTTTTTCACTGGGAAAAACCACTTCTCCCACCGTCAATCCAAACACAAATCACATTTACAATATGATTTTTTTTTTCAATTTGACTTCTACAAAGCCACACTAGAAAAAAAAAAGTCATTTTCCCACCGCTAATCCAAACAGGCATTAAATTTTTTTAGTGAAGAACTTTTCTCAATTTCCTCAAAAACTTAAAGATTATTTTTTTCCTTCTGGTCCCTATGTTTCCATTCTCACTATTCCATTTCTGGCTAAGTGTTTGTTTAGAATAATGATTGAAATATTTAAAAGCAGCTTTTCAATTATGATTTACGGTATATGAAGTAAGTATGTGAGATAAGTATTATCTTGATTTAAATATATAAGTACTTTTGAGATCATCAATCATAATTCCAAACATGCTTTAAACTAATCTAATTTACCCTAAGTGTGTGTGACTGTTCCTTGCATTCTAAATGCAAATCACCTTCCTCACTTGTTTTCTCTTTCTTTCTCTTTTTTCACTCTTTTCTACCCCTCCATTTTATTTATTAGTCATGTTTAACATTTTTAGAAAAATATTAAAACTCATTAAATTTGTTTAAAAATTTAAACAAATCAACACTAATATTAAAAAATAAAGATAAAAGGGAATTATTTATTGTAATAAATAATTAATATGGTGCCATTGTTAAAAATAACATGAGACCCTCATCTATTGTAAGGAATCGTTTCCCCGCTTGTCCTTTTGGATGAGTATTTGGACGGTCTAGATTTAATTTAAGTCCATTTTTTATTTTTTTAAATTGATAATTTTAAAATAAAAAATTATTTTTTAAAAAAATATTAATTAAAAAATTATCTTTATTTTATATTCTATAACCATTAAAATAATTTTTTTAAAAAAAGTATGAAGAATCAAGTGAATCACAACTCCACATGTAGCCTATACACACACACATATATCTATCTTTATTAAATACGGAGCAAACTCACTCCGCTTTCAAGTGCAAGTCCTCAACGTGCGTCTGATCGAAATGGCCAATGTGAAGGATATGCGAGAGGAACAGCAATCAGCGCCTTCAAATCTCGACGGCTTAGCCACCATTCTGGCCATCGGCTCCGCCAGTCCCTCCACTTTCATCTATCAACGCGACTTTCCGAATTCATTGATCGTTTCTCATTTTCAGGGAAGCTTTCATCAAAGTTCAGGGTCTTTGCGTCATTCAACCTTTCACATACCGCACAATTTTCATGTGGAGACACGATTCCACTAGCAGTGCATTTGGCAATCTTGTGGGATATCTCTTCGACGGGAGGCTCAATACAAGAGATATGGAACATCTCCTCACATGAATCACAAACCCAACAGTCTTTCCCATCTGCTTTGTTTCCACAATGCCTGCAAGTGTAGATCTTATACATGCCACCGTTTTCTGTCTGCTCCGGTTTCATGTGAGAATCAGATTCCTGATTACAGAACTGCTTGACACAAGATCAAAATAAATCTCAAAGACCATTTTAGAAATTCTATCATACGTGGGTGCGCCTAAGTATATAATCATGTGCTTTGTTTTTCTACTATCTCTTGCTCCTTCTGAAGCTAACGTTTCACCCTTCAACAGCACGCAACAATTCATGTAATTAATATATTTACTTACGGCGATATCTTTGGCTTCGTTGACTCTGGTATTCGAATCAGAGTCACTGGTAAACCCGACCGAGTGGGACTGGCTCATATCAAATCATAACTTGAGATCCGAAATAGCAGAATACATCAAAATACAGGCATCAAATTAATAGGAAAAGCAGATGGATACATATAATACAGCGTGGAACGAAAATCAGGAATCTACAAGTGAGCTCCGCAGCAAGCGAAGGCCCAATTGAAGACAATGACTCTCATGTCTAGCTACATCTGAAGGTGAATAATTACAGCTAATTCAGCTTGGATTCATAGGGGGTAGATGCGTTTGATGTTTGTCGTGCAGGGTAGGCCGGCCCTTGAATTGGGTTTGATGCAGGCGTCGTTCTGTTCCTCTGGGTTTTGTTGAGATGAAATGCAGCCAGAAATAAATTTCACCACCGCCTCAAACATCCTTCGCTTAACTGATTTCCTCCGTGCCGGAATCACCGTCGCATTGATCTTCAGCAGGCTAGTGAGCTGTGTCTCCTTCATCGCAATCACGGCCTTCTGTTGCTCTGTCTCGGTCGGCTAAAACCACCATTGTCCTAGTTAGACTGTGGCTTCGTCACCCTCTGTGCCCGCAGCTATATTCTCTTCCTCGGTCTCTCTCTCTCTTCCTTGGATGAAACTGAATTTCGGGCAGGGGGCATTGCTATATTAGTGGAGCTGGATCTTGGATGGGACCAAAACAATACATTGGGAAAAGCAGAAAAATATAAAAGCATCATCGAAAATGGAAATCCTTGGGTCTTGTGACACGTAAGATCCGAGGTCACCCTCGCCGATCTGGCAGACTGGCTGCACTCCGAGAGGATATTTGGGTGTAAAAATTAAATGCATAGTGGATGAAAATTGAAGCTCACTGATTCAATGCATAGGGGATGATATCTGGGTGTGAACGTAGAAATAAATAACAGACTTACTGCCAACTCCTCTCTTCCCCGTTCCTTCATATTTTTTTAATTGTACGAGAGGGGTATATATATATATATATATAGAGAGAGAGAGAGATGAAATTGGTTAGGAGGGCATTTAATTTAATTTATGGGCATATATTGGGCCTGTTTGGAAATCATTAGGAGGGGAAAAAATTTCATTTAAGCTAAAAACTTATTTGGCATCTATAAATCTATTTGGGAACACAGTAATATTCACTTGGTTAAAAAAAACTGTTTTTCCTAAAAGCTCATTGAAGTAGTTTCTAACTTTTTTTTACTAGGTTTTTTTTAAAAAATCACTTTTTCCACCGTCAATCCAAACATAAATCATATTTATAATATGATTTTTTTTAATGTGACTTTTATAAAAATAACATTAGAAAAAATAACTTCACCACCATTAATTTAAAATGACACATTTTCTGCTGTGAACCTCAGGCGTTTGTTTGGACTTGCCCTCCCTCTGATCCATCTGGATTATACAAGGCTTCCTTTCTTAACCTCCTTTTCCTAATTTCTGTATATTCGCCGCCTGTCTCTCTCCTCAAAACATTACGACTTTAGTAGATAAACATCCACTCCGCTCCATCATTTCAAAAACTTTTTCTCATTCTTTCATTTGCCCATGAAATTCTCCCACCCGACTTTAATTGCCGCCATTATATTTATTGCCTTGTCTCAATTCCTTTTCATCTCATTGGTACAACCACCATAAATACCATGGGAAAATATGGTTAATATTCCAACCAAAGAAAAATAAGTCTTATAACTTCTTAACGGTGTAGGAAGTTAGTGTGCAAACCTGTCATTTAATGTAGTTTATTGTCGTTTTGTATAGTAATTATATCTCTCGGTATCTATAAATAGATTAGAGTCATGAACCATTGTGGTATGATGGACGTAAATATTGATTTTCTGTAGTAATAAAATGAGAATGCTTTTTTTCTAAGGGCTGGCCTCTGTTAGGCTCAAGATAGTCAACATGGTATTAGAGCATTCGGGTCCAAGAAGCCCAAGATTGAAGTCCATATTCCCTTCTCTTTCCATCACACCTGATTTAGTGTTTCAAGATCTCAGTCGTTGATTCAAGAACTCCAATCTCTGCCGTTGATTCAAGATTGGAGCTCTCATAGCGTTGTGATGCAAAACACATGTGTTGAATCAATTTGATTTCTAGAATCATGCACGTGCTCGACTGATTGACAGAGAGATTAGAGCCATCGTGAACCCTAATATGGCTGACACCCCTTCTTCATCGATCTCTATGGCCGTCGGCAAGAAGGTTTCTTCCAATCAGGTTGGGTCAGAAACCCCCTTTTCTTTTTCTCATCCCTTGTACTTTCATTCATCATATACTCAAAGGACCTCCATTATTCAACACACTCTCATCGACACTGAAAATTATACTTTGTAGAATCGCGCGATAAGGATCGCTTTGCTTAGAAAGGACAAGCTTGGGTTCGCCGATGGCACTTGCTAGAAAGATTCGTACGATGTGACGCTTTATGGACAGTGGGAGCATTGCAATGTCGTCGTGCTGTCATGGTTGCTGAATTCAATCTCCAAAGAATTAGCGAATGACGTCATCTTCTTTCAGAGCGCTCACCATGTGTGGATGGACTTAAAGGATCAATTCGATAAAAAAGAACGGCGCCCGGATTTTTACTTTACATCATGAAATTAACTCTTGTCGATAAGGGGGTTCTTCTGTGATTGCTTATTTCTCGAAGCTCAAAGAACTCTGGGAGGAACAATCTGCATTGATCATGCTGTCGTCGTGTACTTGCAATACCTTCAGAGCCTATGTTGATTTGATTTAAGAGCAGAAGCTTTTGCAATTCTTGCTGGGACTCAATGAATCTTATCACTAAGCAAGAAGTCAGTTCTTGCTTATGAGTCTGTTACCTAGAGTAAATGAAGCTTATGCCATAGTGATTTAAGATGAAACTCAGCGGTCGATCACTACGGCTGATAGGACTATTCTTACTGACGGCATTGCAATGGCTATTAGAGGCTACGGTAAAGGTTAGAGTCGTGGATGATTTGATAGTTCACTGGAGTGTTCTCATTGTCTCAAGAAGGCACATCTCAAAGAAAGTTGTCACCAATTGATCGATTATCCACCAAATTTCAAAGGAAACAAGCCAAAATCAAACAAGGAATTCACGCAATCTGACTCTGCACATGATTCAGAGGTTCAGGCCAACACTATAAGTATTATTGCACCCACATTCACTCAGGAACAATATGATCGCATTCTGGAACTTTTGCAAAAAGACACTAATACTACAACCCACACGCTTATGGGTATAGGATTGAAATCCCCTACTCTTCCTAGTTTATCTTATGCTAGCTAGATTTTGGACTTTGGAGGGACCACTCATATGGTCAGGGACATTAGTCTTTTTCATAGCTGTGATAAGTATGATGGACTAAGTATGTTTATAAAAATACCTGATAGGCGTAGAGTACAAGTTACTCATACTGGATCAATAAAAATCTTATCGGAAATAACATTTCATAATATTCTATATTCACCTAAACTACAATTTAGCCTAATAGCTATATCTAGGACAACTCTAGAACATAATTTTATGGCTTGTTTCTCTCCTCACCTCTGTGTCTTGCAGGACCTACAGGGTGGAAGGATGAAGTTAACTGGTAAAATAACTGATGGCTTATACATATTAAAAGTACCAAAGCAATCTCACGTTGTAAATGTTACTCAAAATAGTAACAATAAATTGAAATCACTAGATACTTCTTTGTGGCATAGGCACCTAGGTCATACGCCCTTTTCTGTAATGCACCATTTGGATTTCATATTCAACAAATGTGATTATGAGATGATCATTGTGATATATGTGTTCAATCTAAACAATCAAAGTTCCCTTTCTCCCCTAGTTGCATTAAAACTTCTAAATGCTTTGAGCTTATACATGTGGATGTCTGGGGACCTTACAACATACCCACATATCAAGGTTTCCAATATTTTTTTTACAATTGTCGATGACTTCTCAAGAGCAACTTGGATATTCTTAATGAGAAACAAATATGATATTTTAGTTTATATTAAGAATTTTGTTGCTTTTACCCTTACACAATTTTAAATACATGTTAAGAGAATTAGAACTGATAATGGTGGTGAATTTGTTAATCATGCTTTTAGAAGTTTTACACATGACAAGGGCATTATTCATGAGACTATATGCCCCTACACACCACAACAAAATAGAGTTGTATAAAGGAAACATAGAACTATCATGCAGGTCACAAGAAGTCTAATGTTGCAATCCTATCTACCAACGCAATACTGGGGATAATGTGTTAAAGCAACAACTTATATAGTAAATGGACTGCCCTCTAAAATTTTGCACTACAAAACCCTATTTGAAAAGGTATATAATAAACAACCAAAGCTTAATAATCTGAGGGTTTTTGGTTTACTGGCTTATGCAACCCATTTAAAGGTAACTGACAAGCTATAATCTAAGGCCATCCCATGTGTATTTTTAGGGTACCCAGAACATCAAAAGGGTTACTTAATTTTAGATTTAGAACTAACATGCTAATTGTGAGTCATCATGTAAGTTTTGTAGAAAACAGGTTTCCCTTTAAGGATGTGGTAGCCCAGCAATAACAACGAATAAACCCCATACTAAGAAAGATGTTTTGGTTTGATTCAGAACTAGAGGATGCTTCATCTCAGCCTTTAAAGGTCATTGAGGCACGTGATATTCCTCAACCAGCAACCTCTGGGAATTCAGAAAACAGAGTGTAAGACCCATCAGAAGAGATGTTGACAGACCAGGACAAGTCACCACAACATGCTACTGTGCCATCACGGCCACCACAATTTGAAGCTAATGCCTTTTCAAAAAGGCAAAGACAAGAAGGAGGATTTGATTATCAACCCTGATAGATATCGTCGGTTGGTGGGTAAGTTAATTCACTTAACCATGACACGACCTGATATATGCTTTTATGTGCAGACCCTTAGTCAATTCATGCAAATGCCAACCAAAGCGCACATGGCAACAGCCCGTAACGTGGTTCGCTACTTAAAGGGAACTCCTGGATTAGGAATTATGCTGAGTTCAACAGGAGACTTGTAGCTTGAATGTTACTGCGATGTTGATTGGGCCTCTTATGGAATTACTAGAAGATCAATAATTGGCTATATACTGAAATTTGGAGGGTAAGCAGTGATGTGGAAAATGAAGAAACAAAGTACTATTTCCAAATCATCAGCCAAAGTCGAATATAGAGCACTCAGCATGGCTACGTCAGAGATCACGTAGGCAAGAGGTTTATTACTTGATCTGAATATTTCACATGTTGAAGCAGTTTTAGTATATTGCGACAGTGTTGCTGTCATTCATATTGTAGCAAATCCTATTTTAATGAGAGAACCAAACACACCGAAGTCACTTCCATTTTTTCCGTGAAAAGTGGCAGCGACGGGAAATAAACCTTATACATGTCAAATCTAATGAACAGCAGGATGACATCTTGATGAAGGCGGTTTTAGGAGATATTTAGCGGAAGTTATTGTGCAAGTTAGGGAATGTAAATATGTTTTCATTCCCTACTTAAAGGGGAGTGTATGAAGTTAGTGTGCGAATGTGTCATTTAGTGTAGCTTATTGTCGCTTTGCATAGTAATTGTATCTCTCAGTACCTATAAATAGACTAAGAGTCATGAACCATTATGGTATGATGGATGTAAATATTGCTTTTCTGCTAGTAATAAAATGAGAAGGCTTTTTCTCTAAGGGCTGGCCTCTCTTAGATTTAAGATAATCAACAACTGGTAGCTCTTTCATTTTTCAATGTAATGTAACTTTTCTAATATTATTTAGGATCATAATGATATTTTCCTTATATACTAGAGCCAGCCAGACTTCAACAATGACATATTCTCCACTTACGATGAATTAATTGGTGTGAACGGGAATACAGTCTTCATGTGTGCCCTTTTTTCATCTTTTCTTTTCTTTCATCCTTTTAACAACTACGCACTGATAACCAAGAAAAAAAGTCTCCTCCCCATTCGGGACATACCATCTTACCTGAATTACGGCATCAATTTTATTTATCGTCACGTTGATTATGACGTGATGCTACCAACATTATAACACTTTGAGCTCTTGTTCTTCTTTCCCCCCTTTTTATTGCATAGCTGTAATAAGATAAAGATCTTGGCAATTATTCTTTACCATTAGATCAGCACCAAACGTCGTGTCTAATCTAATCTCATCCTACTATTTTAATGATTAATTCCCTCTTTCAAAGATTCTATTTCTCCTTTCAGATAAAGTGTTGCGTGGTTTGGGTTGGATTTCACTCCAATTTCAACGATTCAAAAGGTGGCTTTGCATTTGAGACTGCCTTTTTCAGACAGATGGATAATACTTTTAACATGATGACGTCGTCGTCAATTCGTCATCCTGGCCCCACCGTGATCAATTCCAATTTGTACTCTTCAATCCCATCTCATATATATATATCCACCACATACTCACCGGCTCTTCTTGCATGCTTATTATTCCAATTTCCAACTCTAATTTAGTTATGTCATGTAATCTCACTTGTACTTGTTTCCACGTTTCCATGTTCGATCCATACACCCACTATACCGCATTGTGATAATAAACATTCTAAGTTATAGAATTAACTCAAACCGTCTCTTTGTTAGGAATCCCACAAGTTAAAATCAACCCTAGCCTCGGGCCCATTTATGATAAAACAATGGACCGTCCGATTAAGGCAGTGTTCTCGTGAAATGGGCTCTTTAAAGGCCCATTAAACTGGGCTCGTAAGGATCCCCAAGTAGCCTAACCCATGAGAGTGGATCTACCCAGGACCTCACGCTACATTGTTCATTCAGCTGCCACCCGAGCACCCAAGTATAATGCTTACCCACTTCGTCCAGAAATTGAAAGCTGTTACTATAAATATATATAATTATAACAAAATTTAAATACACTTGAACAAAAGCAGCAGCAGCAAATTAAATTAAATATACAAAATCATTTATCCTCTACTACTAATTCTTTAACTATCTCTCGCTAGTAAGATTGGGGGGGAAAAGTACCAAGTGATAATTATTTTAAAATAAAAATAAAACTGCAAAAAGCGCGTTAATATAAGAGGGAGGGGGAAATTAAAGAATATGCCAAAAGAATATAAAAGGTAAAGACATTGCTGGCGAAAATGAAAGAGTAGTTCAATTGATTTCCAAAAGAAACAAGGTAGTACACAGCTGGTACAAATATTGATGGTGAAAGCCGATACTAAGTACTATTAAAGGTCGGTTTGGTTTGAGAAGAGTTAAGGGGAATAGGGGGGATGAGATGGATTTTGCTTCCATCTATTATTTGATAATATAAAAATTTAAGGAGGGGAAGGAGATTTTTTAAAAATTTTCCCTCCCCTCCCCTCTAAAAATAAGGGGATTTGGAGGGAATGAGTAATATTTTGACATTATATAACTATTATGCTTATGAAAATTTTTAATATTTTTATGATACTTTTCTGACTTTCTTCTTTGTCCTCATCCTCACTTTAAAGGTCTGTTTGGTTTAACAGAGGGGAATGAATGAGAGAGATTTTAATATTACCTCGTTTGGATTAATGAGTGGGGGGAGGGATTTTAATGTTACCTTGTTTGGTTGATGAGGGGAGGAGAGATAAAATATTTTCATATGGATAACTTTATCTTGATTTTATTTAAGTCATTTTTTAAATTTTGTAGAATGTTTAATAATTATATAAAATTATGATTTTATAATTATTAAATTGAATAATTATAACTTTCATGGGCATAATAGTCACATCATGCCAAAATATTAAAACGAGGATGAGATGGGGATGTGGAAGAAAGTCAGAAGGGTAACATAGGAATATTAAAAAAAATTTAAGGCATAATAATCACATTATACCAAAATATTACCCATCATCTCTAAATATATCTCCATTCCCCTCCTTAAATTTTTATGTTGTCAAATAAGAGACGAGGAGCAAAATCTCTTCCATCCACTCCCCTCCTCTTAAACCAAGTAGATTCTAATATTTTGGCGTGGTGTGACTATTATGCCCATAAAAATTATAATTATTCAATTTAATAATCATAAAATTATAATTTTACATAATTATTAAAAATTCTACAAAATTCAAAAAATGACTTAAATAAAATAATGATAAAATTGTCCATATAAAAATATTTTATCTCCCCTCCCTTCATCAATCAAATAACATCACATTAAAATTTCTCCCCTCCCCTCTTATCAATCTAAATAAGGTAATATTAAAATTTATCCCCTCCCCATCTTTTGCTTCCCCTCCATTGAAATCTCTTCTATTTCCTCCCATTCTCTCGGCCGAACCAACAATGCCCTAAGAATCATTAATCAATGCATGAGGATAAGGCCAGCTGGCAGTGGGATGAGGGATCGCCGGACAAATGGATTGCGTTGGATTGTAAAGAAATTGGAGAAACGTGCCATTAACAATTTTATTGATGCAAAGGAGTTAAAAATTGTTTATACACAGAAAATAATGTTACTTGGTGAGATTTATAAACATATAGCAATGTTGCTACGGCTTAGGTCTTCCTCGACAATAAATTTTTTTACCAGGGGACTTTCCTCAATTTTCCCAAGAAATTAAAGATATTATTTTTCCGTCTGGTCCCTATGTTTCCACCATTCTCACTGCGGTATTAATTATCTGGTTTTTTTTTATTTGTTCTAATTAACCACTTTTTATGAAATCATTAAAAGGAACGAAGAATAATAAAATGTTTTGACAAATTTCCAAAACAAAGCCTTTGAGTGGTATGGTTAAGTGGATGGGATAGATAAGTGGATGATTGAAAAGTCAAAATTAAAAACAAAGATATTTTGAAAAATGCGTCATAAATATTTTATTAAATTTTGCAAAGGATCTTTTTGTTGGAAAAGTAATATATGTATCACACTCTGACACATGGACTCATAATCGGAGGGAGTAATTGCTGTCCTCCTTCCTCCCTACTTTATCCGCCGGCACCTTATTTCTCTGGTAAGTAAAGGCCAGTTTGAATTCATGTTAAAAAAAATATGTTTATGGAGATTGAAAGTTGAAATACAACTCTTTTAATATATTTATATTATATATTATAAATTATGTTAGAAAAATAGTTGACACTGCTTATCTAAATAAGCACTAAGCTAATCCAAACTAACTGAAAATCTCCTTTCTTACTTTCTTTCTTTTTTCCCCTCTCTTTTCTACCCCCCATTTTATTTATCAATCATTTTTAGCATTTTTATAATAATCAAGAAAAATCTTAAAATTCATTAAATTTATTTAAAAATTTTAAAAAATCAACACTAATATTAAAAAATAAAGATAAAAGGGAATTTTTAATTGTAATAAATAATTAATATGATGCCATGGTTAAAAATAACATAAGACCCCTCATCCATTGTAAGGAGCAGAGGATGTATAGTATGAAGAATCAAGTGAACCATCACTCCACAAGGAGCCTATATATATATATATATATCTTTATTAAATACGGAGCAACTCACTCCGTTTTCAAGTGCAAGTCCTCAACGTGCGTCTGATCGAAATGGCCAATCTGAAGGACATGCGAGAGGCACAGCCATCAGCGCCGTCAAATCTAGACGGCTTAGCCACCATTCTTGCCATCGGCACCGCCAGTCCCTCCACTTTCATCTATCAACGCGACTTTCCTGATTTGTACTTCCGACTCACCAATAGCCACCACTTAACTCACCTCAAGGCCAAGTTTTGTGAGCAACCTTCATGCATGCACATGCACTCATTTGATATGACACGAAACTTTTGCATAGCTTTTAAGATCGAGTGCTTGGCAAAATTTTCTGCATGCAACGTATTTGTCAGACAACATGATATTTGGTTGAGCAGGTGAAACGTCGATGATCGAGAAGCGCCACGTGTAGCTGACAGAAGGCATCCTTAAAGAAAACCCCAAGTTGTGTGCTTACGACGAACCTTACCTGGACGCACGCCAAGACATGGTGGTGGTGGAGGTCCCAAAGCTATCGATGAATGGGGGAGGCCAGGGTCTGATATCACTCATCTCATCTTCTGCTCCAGTTTCTGCGGCATCGAAATTCCCGGCGCTGATCACAAGCTCATAAAGCCCTTAGGACTCCAGCTTCCCACCAAAAGCTTCATGATGGGAGCAGCAACATTGAAGCGAATAGATGAAAGGGTTGGGTTGAAGGAAGACAAGCTGAGAACAACAAAATTAAAAAAGTGCTGAAAGTGTGTTGTTCATAATGGAGGAGAGATGAGAATAGGAAGAGTGAGGACGAAGGAACAGCCACCACAGGGGAGGGACTCAAATGGGGTGTTCTCCATGCGTCGTATGGACCAGGCTTGACCACTGAGACTCTCGTCTTGCACACAGCCCCCATCCACGTTCACCATGAGTAATATTAAACCCAACTTCGTGCTGTATACATAAAATCCGTGCTTAAAATACTAATGTTGTGTGTTTGGACTGCACTAGCTTTTGATTTCTACTTCTTATTAAGTGTCTCTGTGAGTGATCATGAGCACTCATGCTTAGATGATGAATCAAGTTCAAACCATGGAATTCAATAAAGTATGTGTACTATTTTATGCATGTTGTCGTGGGGGAACGAGGTAATAAAAATTATGCATTGTCGTGTTGTTTGCTTCTGAATAATCACGATGGTATTTGACGATTTGTCAAATTACATGTGATTTAAGGCATTGTCCTTGTCCAAGCCTTTCTTTAAGTTTGATTTGATTTCATATATTGAATATATTTTCAGTGGCTTAAAAGGATAATTAAGTTCTCATGATGATGTTGAACGAAATCAGGCATTAGGCTTGCGTCTAATTCTTAATTTGAATAATAATATATTTTTTTTTACGTGTCTCTTTTTCATGCACCAACTAGTTTCTTTAGATGGCTTGCTAATATTCCATAATAACGTCATTTTTTTCAACTAAATTTTACCCACTAGAGTTCCAGAGGATATAACTCCCTGGGCGGCCCATCACAATATCATAGACCATCTGCAAATCAATTTTAATTCTTGAAATCCAGTTGCCCTTCACAGTGCGGATCGAATGCGGACAATGATAAAATCATGAGAACCAAGTTTGGGGGAAACGGACTTTTAAGAGCTTGACCGTAGAGGAAAGGTTCAAAAAGAATTTCACCTACTATAATTGGCAGTAACTGAGAATAAGGTATGCATTAAAATGGTAATCCTGAGGTCTAAAGTAACCGTTAAAGATCATTCCTTTTGATTACAAATTCAACACGAATTTCGGTTTTTCAGATCTAAGGAACATCCCAACCCAAAATGGTATAATTCACATGGAACAAGCTAAGCAGCCATTTAATAGCAATCACATCTGTAAATTTGTAACTTCTCCGTTTACTTCGACTTCGCTCATCGTAGTTTCTGATGATACTAGCTGCCTTTAAAAGTCCCTCTATTGTCCTGTCTTTCCATGTCATGTACATTGAAGTCAGCAAAATCTACAACAGTTATACAGCCTACCAAAATATCAGTCATCCAAACAATGCAGTGTGAAACAATTGGATATTACTGCACTAGCGCGAACCTGAGAGAAATTAAAGTCATTACTAAAATAACTAGGAAGCTCACAGCTTTCTCTACATCCGGATTGCAGCCAAGTCCTCTTCCAAATTCAAAGTATTGGCTGCAGTTAAAAGCATGTCCATTCCTCCACCTTTATCCAAATCTCGTCCATGTTTACCATTCCAATTTTTTTCAAATCTATCACTTGGTTTTGAACCATCTTCACTTGTTTTTCGCTGCTTTTTACTCTCATATAACTTTTTCGCCTGTTGTATTACTTGTAACCCCGTATCACATTTCCTGCAGAACCATTTTCCCTTGGGAATAGAAGTTCGGGGAGGTTTCATGCAATATATGTGGTATCCATCATCACAGCCATCACAGAGAACAATCTGACCATCATCTTTATCAGTGAGACAAACCTGGCATAAGCAAGAAGGGCAGTACCAACGGGGACTGTATGATGTTAATTGTTTACTTGTCAAACACCTTACATGATACCTTTTCGAGCAGGCGGGGTGACCACAGATTTTAATTCTTTCACCATCCACTTCATTTTTACAAACTTTGCAGGTCGTGTCAATTTCCTCCCTTCCAGATGCTTGAGCCCCATCATGGGAGAAATATGAATTCTCTTCAAATTCATTGATTGTTTCCTCATTTTCAGGGAAGCTTTCATCAAAGTTCAGGGTCTTTGAGTCATTCAACCTTTCACATACCACACAACTTTCATGTGCAGACACGATTCCACTAGCAGTGCATTTGACACAGTACCAGCTCTTGTGGGGTATCTCTTTGACGGGAGGATCAATACAGGAGATATGGAACATCTCCTCACATGAATCACAAACCAAACAGTCTTTCCCATCTGCTTTGTTTCCACAATGCCTGCAAGTGCAGATCTTATACATGCCGCCATTTTCTGTCTGCTCCGGTTTCATGTGAGAATCAGATTCCTGATTACAGAACTGCTTGACACAAGATCAAAATAAATCTCAAAGACCACTTTAGAAATTCTATCATGCAAAAACTCATCATAATAAGTGCATTTGGTACTGAAAGAGCAACAGGATTGAAGGGTAGAGCTTTTGCAGTATGAACATATGATATGCATCAATAATGGCAAAATCTTCATAACCTAGAAAGAATACAGAAACGACTTTCAGACATAGAAAGATCCAGAACTAAACCCGCCTAGGTGGTTTGATTCCAGAAAATATCTCGGATGTCAAAGGCAAAGCAATACCTAAACTCTTCATGTCCTTTTTTCTCAAATAAAGAGCTATAAGGTTTGCTGATAGAAATGCATACAGTTTGCTGAATGTGGGTGATGAATTTTTATGTTCATGCAGCAACTACAGCTGACAGTCACAATGAATTTCACAAGAAATAAATTAGGTAAAACGCACCGGATAGTGGCTCAAGTATGATAATATTGGGAATTCAGTGAAACTTTTTGCTGAACATATAGAGCAAAACACCAACAGCAGTTATAGCCGTGATCTTACGCCTCATTTGATATGGATAATAAAAAAGAATGGAAAGGGACATAAAATGGGGAAAAAGCTCATAGATGAAAAATTACACTTGTACCTCTATTTAGAGAAAGTAAGAAAGAATAAACATTGCTAAGTAACTATAATAATTATAAGTTACAGAAAAAGGACGGAATAAGGACCTCTTTCCATCTTCATACCATATAACCCCGAGGGAAAAATATATCTAAATAAAGAATTGTTTTTAAGCTGTTCCTATATCTGTACCATCATCTCACGAAATGCTAATAAATAAAAACTCTTACCTCCTGTTTTCCATCTTTGAATGTGCTATGCACTGAAATTCCAGCCTGAAGGTAAGGAAAAAAAATATGGTTTAGTGGTTTACAGGAAGCAAATAACAGATTATGAAACGTCAGTGTTTCAGAAGTACAAGGATTTGCTTTACCTGCTCGCAGTAGAAAGTTCTTGACATGTTTGAAAGGCCCTTGGCAAGAGAAACAATCTCATTACCAGCGTCTTGAAGTTTTCTCCAAACCTTAAGATATCCATAATTTTAAGTCATTAAATAAGAAAAAGCAATCTAATTCTTCAATTATATGCTCTTGCTAGAAACTGATATAATGGTCCAAGCTAAGAGCGACCCTCATGTGTTATATCTGTAAAACAAGTATAAGTTCTCTTTGTAGCAAGACACTAACAAAAAAATTGGTTCAACTAAAAAATTTATAGAATTAATAACAAACTGGGGCAGAAAAATTGTTATGATATCTCCATCATTTGAAAAACTTAACAGAGTAAAATCTTCAATACAGATTCAATGCTCAATCAATATTAGCAAGATGATAGCAATCCATTAATTGTTTATGCAAAAGGGGAGGCTCTCTCGCCCATGGCATCTTTGGGAACTGCTTGATCAACCGATTGAATACATGAAATTGGTCCTGCCGTTACACAATACTTTCTCGATTTGGGAGAAAGTATCTTTCTTAAAAGGTATTGATTTCTCAAAAAAAATTTCCAAATCATAACCAGGAAAAATACTATTAAGAAGCTATCTACTTAGCTTTATTTTATGGTTGAACAACTGAGCATGCCAAACAGATTGTAGAAAAATGTTACTCCTCTGGTCGTTAATGTAAGACCTAACTGGGGAGTTGATGTTAATCCTAAATGCAAGGCCTATTTCACATGTTTATCAATATTTCTCAAATTAACCCCATTGATATTTCCTTAACAATAATCAAGTAGGAGAGGGAGGGAGGGAGGGAACTTGGGAAGATGATTAAGTATTTTAGAAAAAACATATCACATTAACCAACTTAACTAATATCCTTAATCTACTCAAATTAGTTAATTAGATATTACATTAAAGACCAAAGGAGTATTAGTTTTTCTCTTAATTTTTAGCCAGTACTCAAAGATGGAGGAGTAAAAAGGTTCTTATCATATTAACAATATTTTAAGAATGATGCTTCGCTTCACCTTTCATATTTTACAGTTAGCATCTCACCAGAAAAACCTAAGCAATAGAGCTGCCATTGTCCCCACAGGTCATCCTATTTAACCCAGATTATGACTGAATCTTCTGAAAACTGAGGTGCTATTCCTGGGATGATGACCGAGATGGGCAATATTATAGAGAAACAGTAAAATAACAGAGGAGAGGAGAAAGGAAGTATGGTGTAACCCTCATTTTTGGCTAGCACACAAGCCACTTAAGATGATTGTTGACTTCACCAACATTCCCCCCCCCACCAACAAAAAAAAGGGCTTTAATTTGGCTTTTAAAACAATTCTAATTTCATTTGTAGGAAAATTTAAAATAAATTACTGCCTGCCCACTTCACACCTCGCCTTTAACATGTACCCCTCAATGACTAAGTGGTAGAACTCACCTAACCTTGACGGATGAAGATAGTACTTTTGTGAGTTTGTCCATTCCAAGATACTAGTAGTAGTGAGAGAAAAAAAGAACGTATAGAATGAAGGGAATTTCAGAAAGTTGAACAAAAAGGATAAAGTAACTAAAAAGAAAACGCCACTAAAAGTATTACAAAGCAGAGTTCTCAATATGGCGGTTATCACAATAAACTGTTTGACTTTATAACTTTGAGTGTTTACAGGCATACATAATTCATTTTTCCCAAGATTAAGACAATAAGCATGGCAAATATCAATTCATAAAAAGCAGGTCATTCGAAGAGTAAACATAGATACAGTTGAGAATTACTCAATAGAGGAGATAATGAATTGAATGAATAAATGAACAGACTGCAAAATGCAAATTTCAAAATAGAAAGGGAAACTATAACAATACAACACACAGTCCATTTATAGAAATAAGAAATACAAACCAAGAATGAAAACAGAAAAGGAGTCACATTATGCAGATCTACGAGAAATTAAAAATGCAGAATATTACCTGTTCAACGTCTGACAAAAAAAGTGTGGGTGACTGTTCATAAGCTTGCTCTTTCAACCTTGAGTTTATGACACTAAAGTCAAGTACAGTTTCAGGCTTCATTCCTTTGAAATTTTCTAGTAGCACCTTACACAACGAACTGAATTTCTCAGAGACTAAGACATTACATAGTACACGCCGACACATCTCATTTGTGTTAGGGCCATCTGACTCATTATAAGATCCATTGCACAAGCCATTTGCATGCCCATTAACTTCCTTCTGTAATCTATGAGGCATTGGCTCAAAGTGTGGAGAGTAATCTTGTCCAACTTTGTCAACTTTACATGTTTCCTGAAACCAAATGAGATGCAACATAGAATATCACATTTAGAAAGGAGTCAAAAAAGCAGGATATGCACAGTTCTTGTAGTAGAACCAAACCTTTAAAGTAGTGGCACAACTAATTTTAGGATAGCGCATGAGAGCTTCCCTCATGCACCCTTCTATGCCACCTTTATCATCACCTAATGACTGATACAAATGCATTAGTACAACATTTCCCCAATGAGCATGTGAATTCTTATCCAAAGTATTTCCTACAGCTACATTACATGATTTCTTTACATCCTGCAATACAGAAATTCCAATCATCGCTTTGCAAAAAGAACCAACAGAATTGCATATCTAATGATTCAAGTTGATTGTGCGCCATGGGCGAAATCATCTCAACCAAAATATTTTAATGAACATATCAATAACATCTTTTTCATATTAAACAGGATGTTAAGCAATTGGCAATAATATCATCAACAATCGGTGTGCCAAGAATAAACCAAGTAAGATAGATCATTATCTTAGTGTTTTAAGTATCATTACAACTCAACTCCATAAGAACATAGAATAAATGTTTGTTGCAACGCTACATGTGCAGAAAGGTTAGATCTAAGTCGCGCCCAATGCAAATAAAGTCTATTCTCTTGCTGCCGAAACTATAATGAATGACCCCAATGATTACATTCAGAAATCAAATATGTCCTTTTTTCCTGGTGCCTGAAGGCTGAAGCACACAGATCCTTAGTTGAACTAACTTTATTTATGCACAGAATGAGTTTTAACTGATGAGTGGAGGATGTGGGGGTTAACTTTTATAAAGACCAGAGATAGCCAAAAGAAAAATGATGCTCTGGAATCAGGGTTCTTTCAGATTAGAATGTTCTCAGCGATTTTATGTCCTTAAATCATAAAGATAAATGGTAACCTATGGTCTCCAAGACATGAATCAAATATACTATTGACTTCAAATATAAAAAGTGACTTCATATAGCATCAAAAATTAAGAGCACTACACAAAGGCACACTAACATGGACATGTCAATAGCATTTTATTTTATTCTGATAAAGCATTAACAGTATGCAAGTTTGATATCTCTTAATTTTTCATATCAAGGATCTACCAACTAGGTAATTTTATTCTAAAAACTAAACACTTGGATTCAGAAGCAAATGTTATTAGCCAGACACTTGAAACCTGATATCTTTGGTAAAAGGAGATGCCTTAGAAAGTAGCGAAATGGAGTGCCTATCCAGTAATCACAGACAGAAAGAACGCTGAGAAGAACAATATCCTTCCACACTCTACGTCTTCTTCCTCTTTATGACAGAAGTAACTACGGGTAATTACAAGTTTCAGTCTCAGATACAAGCTTACCCCTTAGTGTCTACAATCTTGCAAACTACTCCATAATCACCCTTTATTTACCCACTGAAGGTTGCAGGAAGATACATGTGCATCCCACAAGCCAAGTCATCATCATTTCAAGTTAACGTATACCTCTCCAAATCATAAAAAAAGTTTTGCAGGGTACATCTCCAACTATTCCTCAAGATGCAAACAAATAATGCACAGGCACGCACACAAACACACAGGGAAATTATTATCCAAAATGATGCTAGAGAAAGATTGGCATTCACCGATGCAATGTAATTGGAAAAGCAGGGGAATAAAACCTGGCCTACCATGTGACTTGCAGCTTCTGAGTATGTTCTGCAATCTTCGTGAGCTTTGCTTTCTGAATTCAACTTTACATGCTTCCGTCTCTTGTAAGTTCGAAAGCTTTCAACTACACCAGAGTCCCCTTGAGCAACATCGATCCTGTCTGCTATTACCACCCCATTATTCACAGCTTCACAATTAAAGGGCTGAACCCCTTTTTTAACATCATTGCTATCTGCAACCCCATTATTTACAGTATCACTCTTCAGGCACTGAAACGCCTCAGAACATTCTGTGTTATCCCCATTGCTTGTTCCATCCTCAGTTTCCATCCTTCGACCGTGAAAGAACCCAACTCTTTTACCTTTGCAGCAATAAATTAGGGTTCACAACGAACAAAGCCTTCAAAGATCCGAATCTCTCGAGATTTATTACTCAACATCTTTACATAGTGATAGCACGAAAAACTCAAATAAGCAGAGGTGAGGGACTAGAAGTTAAGACACACCACTTAGTTCCGTAAGAGCATAAGAAACCGAAAAGATGACAAAAAATGCAGCTCAAAGCTCTAAGCGAAATATTACTTGTAATTCAAAGGGTGTGAAATTGAACCGAGCCAACACCGTCACTGCGCCACAATATTTCGCAGAGACAAAATTTACTAAATGTACAGAATATTAAACACTCCAAAACGTTCCCTTCTCCACAACCAACGGTTTGTCAGAAACAAAAGAGGAAACTGCCGAGAATAAAATTCAAACTCAAGTGATTAGCTTAGATAAAATTAAGGCTTACAGATACGGAAGTTGAAGCCCTTGTAATCGAAATCCCAGTAAATCTGAGTTTGCGAGCGCGGGTGGACTTGGTTCTCACTTCTCTGCAAGAGGTCTTATCCGAGTCATCCCATCTTTGAAACAGGAGCGTCCTTTGCCTTTCGCTGGTCATTTGCTTTCCTTGCAATTTTAGCAGTTTTTAACTATTATATCCCCCCCCCAAAATTTTATAATTTTATATTTTAAAATGTAAAATAAAAATGTAAGAATTTGGCTGCAGATTTGGGTCGGGTCTTTTTACTGCATACAGATGACCCGATTCCGTTTTAGAAATTCGGCCTTTGATTGCAACTCCCCTTTTCAGACCCCCAGCGCTGATGTCAAGCAAGGACTTTTCCGCCTGTAAACAACCTGCCAGAAGTTCCTTTGAAATATGGACAAAAATTCTATAAGTGAAACTCCTTTTAGGATCAAATTTTGTGTCCGTAATTCTAACAACTAACATATAATCTTTGGAGCTTGATATGAGTACAGGATTGGCTTTACATCAGTATTGGAATGTGCGCTTAATTATTAGTAATTATTCATTAAGCATATTTAGTTAGGCGATTGAAAGGTTTATAAGTGTTAATACATGTAAGTCGAAATAACATTTATTTCACATACTTACCTCGTATATTGTAAATCATGCTGTTTTTGAAGACTTCAATCCTTGTTTCCAAGGAGCCCATGATTTAATTGTTCGGGCTTTCCTGTTCTTTCTTTTTTCCGCGTGTAATTCCGTATAAAGAATAATGTAAATTAGTAATGTTGGTCTCAACAGCCGTTAGCTTGTGGTAAAATAAAAGAACTTTGTTTCACAGTTATGCAGATGCAGCTAGCTACATGGACTGTTGCAGCTTTGCACTGCTTAAACCCAGGCATGTTGATGTTATTATCCTTGGAATTTGTATTTATACTCTTTCATGGTTGAAAATTAATTGGACCATTTACAGCTGATGAACAGCATTAGCTTATCATACATCCTTTATTCTAGGTTGACAAAGAATCGAATGCCTCCGTTGACTAATATTTGATAAATTCACAAATCTATCAAGCATAGAAAGTTTTCATTAGAAATAAAAAGATTTTACCAATGTGATCAAATAAAAATATTATTTGAAGAAATATATCATTTTAATCACGACTTGTGATTAACTTGATTTGTGTCTACATAAAACTAAATGTGGAATAAACTTTCAAAGAATGCATAAGCATGACAAACTTCTCCAATTTTTTTTAAGAAATAAAAGTTAAATTCTTAGTTCAAGCTACCCTAAGCCTCACATATGCAATCAGCTAAAGCTAATTGATTTTTTTTTTAAAAAAATATTTTTAATCGTCGAATAAGGGAAGGTCGCATGAATTATTAAAATATTGGCTAAGCAATTAGGCTTAAAATATAGTTTACCAAAAGTCTTCACATAAACAGAATCCGTCGCTAAAATGATGAAAAAGGTTTGGGTCCTTGAGAATGATTTCTCTTCCTGTGGTCTTCGAAAAGAACTTGGCAAAATCGTGGCACCCATGACATATCGTGAGATTTTTAGTCACACGTATAGGTCCAGCTCGTGAATTGATAAGCCGAAAGGAAATTGCTAATAGTTTGTTATGTCCAATCTAAGCGCTCTCCCTCTCTTCATCTACATCATGAAGGTTGAAATCCCACGTAGGGCCAACTCCTTGGATTCTCATGTCCTCTATGAAATACTGTAATTCCGAATAAATCCTTACTGATCCTGGATGCGATACATCCCCAGTTCCAAAGACATGAACTTTATTCCTCAGCACGATCCAAGAATAGGCTTTTTTGGGTTTCAAACCCATATCTTTGATCGTTTCCCTCAATTTATCGACCATGTGCCACTTTGCATTCATATCATACCAATTCAGAAGCAACACGTAATTCTCAGCATTTAGAGGTTCTAAATCACAAAGTTGCTCAGCCACACGCTTACCTAGAGTGTGTTGTCGGTGAATCCTGCAACCTTCTAGCAATTTTCTCTATACCTCATCATGCTTTCCAAGATTGTGTTCCTTGATAAAGGTTATCGCCTCATTAAAAAGCCCAACCTGTGCTAACAGAGCAACCATTAAAGCATAGTGAACCATTGTGGGTGACCTTATGTAGTTGAAGTAAAACTTACCTTCCTTAACCAAGCGTGTAAATGCATGAAGGACAACAGCATAGGTGGTGTTATCTAGACGTGCCTTTGAATTTTTCTCCATCTGACAGAAAAAATAAACTCCAAGCGTCCCTTGACCATGTAGGCTATAGGTCAATATCATCACGGTCCATGTAATTACATCTTTTTCATTCAGTTCAGACAAAAATATTTGAAGCACATGCAATAGCTCCTGATTTCGCATACATGTCCATAAGTGCATTCTTGAGCTTCAGGTTTAATTGAATGCCGTTTCTAAGCAAATAACCGTGAATTTCTTTGCCGTGTTTATGGGAAGCGATTCTCCCGCAAGCAGGGAGAATGCTGGCAACTGAGAGTGAATCAGGCTTCAAACCATTCAAGTTCATCTGTCGAAATAATTTGAGACCTTCGTTGAATCTTCCTAACTTCACATAAGAACGAAACATTAAAGTCCATGATATAACATCCTTAAAAGGCATCTGATCAAACATCAACCGAGCATATTTTAAACTGTCGCAATCTATATACATTTTCACGAGCGAATTACTCACTAGAACATCAAACTCTAATCCATATTTCTTGGCAATCTCGTGTACAAGTTTCCCTTTTTGCAGAGATTTTAGCAATCCACAGGCACTGGTTGCTGTTGCCAAGGCAACTGGATCAATAGGCACCCCGAGGTCTACCATCTGATGGAATAAATCAAGGGTCGAACTTGGTTTTCCCTAATCAATGTATAATCTGGCCAGCAGCGTTCAAGACACTAAATTCCGGTGAGGAGACTTGTCGAAGATCAGCTTAGCCATATCCACACTATCTAGATACCCATACATCTCAATCAAAGCGGTAATAGCGTACTAGTCAGCGGAGAATCTGAGCTTCAGAGCTTTCCTATGAACTTGCCTGCCAATGGATAAATCGCCCAATAGACGAGTAGTAGTAACCACGCGAGGAAGAGTATGTCTATCAGGACGAACTCCACGGAGTAGCATTTGATCGTAAGTTGATAATGTACTGTTGAAATCTCCATTTGAGAGATGAGTCTGAATAAGATTATTCCAAGCAAATATGTCCCAAATAGGTATTTCATCGAACAGTTATCCGGTCAGACCTTTCGGCGCTACAAAAGTGCTGCTCCAACACGAGATTACGAGGTTGTCTCGCTTGAATCATGTTTATCGATTTCTGTTGCGAGGTGAAACATAGAATCGTAGCTGATTGGAGGATGTCCATATCAGCTCAACCCAGCGTGAATAGTTTCCTTGTTTATGAGGAGTGAGGTTAAAATGGTGAGGAAGAAATAAGGAGAGAATGAAGAGACAAACTAAACTTCCTAAACAGTGAAAATGGTTGAGGATACAACGACCATTTCATGGAGTGGCTCATGTTTTCAATTTTCTCCGAAAACCCATCTCCAATTCTAGTTTTGTTTCGGATCTACCGTCCCGTCCATAACTAGTAACCTTATAGTAAGGATCAGGGGACATCGATGCATGACCAGTACAGATTAATTGAACCATACTACTCGGAGGATGAGAGGGAATATTATCAATCTATCATATTGTGAAGGATCCAAAAAGCGTAGTTTGTAAGGGTTGCAATTTTCATCCGCAGCAGGCTTCCCCGCAAGCAAGGAGATTGTTCTTCGTTTTCTTACTGATACATGGATTAATAGTCTATTTTGCTTGAAAAGTTGTCCTTGGAAGTTTTTTGAAATACAATATTAAATACTAGACGGTACAAAAAAAATATTTTAAAATATTAAAATGCTGAATGCTATTTTTTTTAAAAAAAAAAGTAATCAGCTTCAATATTTTACACTAAATGACATAGTTTTAAAGAAAAAGAGGACAGTGACTCAGCGAGCAGTATAAGAATAGGAGAGAAGCCGCTCCCATTATCTTTATACATTTTGCCACAAAAAGGATGTAAAAGGGCCTAAAAAACAAACGTAAAAAGTGTATGTTTAGTTTATTCTTGTTGATTTGAACATTTAAGTATTGCTTCATTATATATATATAGTATAGATTTTATATCTTATAATAATTGTGAATTTTTTTATTGGCTAACTACTTATGACTCAATTTGTTTTTCTAGTGACAATCACGCTACTGCCACCTCCATACCTCTCACCAACCACTTATGAACACAACAATGGTGGTTCTTAGATGGTTTAGCAATTTAGGAGACTATTTGTTGGGGCTATTTTTATTGATGTATTTATCTTTTTGGATAATTTTTGTACCCCCTTTAATAAAATTGAATTATTTTAATGGTTTTAAAGAATTGTGTGGATATTGTTGCTTAATATATTATTTATTCCCATGTAAGGTGTATATTTTTAATTTTAATTTTATTATTTAAAATAATTATTTTGATATTTATTAGAAGAATAAAAATTCTAATTTTAAAAATTTAATTTATATAAAAAAATATTTCTAACTTTCAGCGGCGACAATAGTTACCACTGATACATGATTTAGCAGCGACAAAAATTGTTGTTGTTAATGCTATTTTTAGTGGCGACACTTAGTCACCATCGAAAAGAGCATCAGCAACGACAATTAGTTGTTGCTTATAAGCTTTTCAACGCCGACATATTGTGTCGCCGTAAATGTTGTTATCAGCGGCAACTTTTGTCTCTGCAAATACTCTACCTTCAGCGACGACTAGTCCTTTAAAGACAACTGGCTTTATTTTCAACTATGACTAATTGTCTAGCTAAAAGTATAGCTGAAAGTCAATTTTTTTGTAGCATAAATATCGAGTTGTCATAGAAATTGGTGAAGAAGTTTCTTTGTGTTTCCACCACTATCATCAAAACCAACAAGTCCAAAAGCACTCGATGGAATGACTCTCCTATAATTTGCTGAAGAATTCGAATAAATTCTGTAATGAAACCTATATATTTGAATCTTTGGGTGTTTTTGGTGAGTAATGGTTGGAGTGAGAATTGAACCAAATTTCCAAATTATATATTCGGATCAATTCTGTAATGGTACGTAAAAAAATGTTCAAGAATCGGATTCCATTCCATGCATGTTTCTTTTAGTAAGTAACGTGAATTGAGTAGTGGCGAGTCAAGATGCACATTTGCATGTATTTAGTTGAAGACAATATTGTCAAGGTTTATATGCAGTAGGAATTAGAACATGGATTAATAATGTGCATTAATTAGATAGTCGTCATCTAGCTTCAGATTTTGCACGTTAGAAAAATCCTTTTTTATCACCACGGACATATTGACTAAGGAACTCTTTCAAGACTCTTGATAGTTTTTCTTATATTTATTTTAACAAATAAATACCATCATTAACAAACATTCTTAGGAAGGCCCAGCTCCATGCCCTTATTGAACAATCATTATTAACGCGCTTGAACGGAGGGGAGGATTTGACTAGAGGAGAGGGAAAGTAATGATGATGATTATGCAAAAAGTTTAACCCAGCACTTTACACCCTCTATTTTCATGACGTTGCTTTTCTCTTTTTAGATTGCTCAAACCTAGTCTACCTTTCTCTCTCCATGTAGAGGCTATTTTTCTCTTCTCTCATTTTGACCTATCGCCAGTGGTTTTCTGGTGACCCTTCGTTGGGTATATCACCACGCCCAGCATATTGGATTTTGTTTTACTCTCATTGCTTCGACCCACTCCACTGTTATCTCTAGTGACTTTTCGGTGATCCCTCATTGGGTATATCACCACGCCCAACATCTTTGATTATGTTTTACTCTTATTTCTACATACTCCGCTATTATCGCTAGTGTTATGTTCCACATTGGCTGAGAAGAGGAATGAAAGACCCCTTATAAGGGTCTGGATACCTCCCATCTCAACGCATTTTAAAGTCGTGATGTGTGTTGAGCCCTAAAGCAAACAATACTGAGAGCAATGTGATGTGATATTACAAATGGTATCAAGAGCTAGGCGTTGTGATGTTACAATCGGTATTAGAGCCAAACTTGAGTTGATGTATGGTATCAAGAGCTAGGCGTTGTGATGTTGCAATCGGTATTAGAGCCAGACTTGAGTTGATGTATGGTATCAAGAGCTAGGCGTTGTGATGTTGCAATCGGTATTAGAGCCAGACTTGAGTTTATGTATGGTATCAAGAGCTAGGCGTTGTGATGTTGCAATCTATATTAGAGCTAGACTTGAGTTGATGTGCCAGCAAGGACACTAAAACAAAAGGTGAATGGAGTGTTATGTCCCATATTAGCTAGGGAGGGGAATAAAATACACCTTATAAGGATTTGGATACCTCCCCCTCTCAACGCGTTTTAAAGCTGTGAAGGGTGACGGAGCCCCAAAACGGACAATATCAAGAGCGATGTGCTGAGATGTTATAAATAGGATCAAAGTCAGACGTTGTAATGTTACAAATGATATAAAGCCAGGAGCTGGGACCTTACAAATGGTATTAAGAGCCAAGCGCTGGGATGTTACAACCAATGGCTTTTTGGTGATCCCTCGCTGGGATACATGTGCAGGCCAGGAGTTTCGTTAAACATACTAGTTTCAATGTTTCATTTCATCATTTACCATTTGAGCAAATCATATTTTCCTCTTAAACTAGTCCATTTACTTCATCAATAAGAACTGAAAGGCTACAATGATATTATACGAATGGTATTTGACCCTAAAGTGACACATACCATTTTTTCCACTCATACAAATGGCATCAGAGTCAAGCACTGAGATGTTATAAATGATATCAGAGCCAAGAGTTGGGATGATACAAATAGTATAAAGAGCCCGGTGTTGAGATGTTACAATTGATATCAGAGCCAAACTTGAGTTGATATGGATTAATGTGCCAGTGAGGACACTCGGACCAAATGTGGATAGAGTGTTATATGTATGGTGCTTGGCCTTGAAGTGACACGCACCATCGTCGCTCCACTTGATAGGGCCAAGTTGTTGTTACAAATACAAGCAAGCAACTCAACTATGGTTATTAGTGGCTTTCCGACCTACTAGAGTTTTTCAAACTGCATCTTCCGTATCGTCAAAGAAGATGGCTATCCATCATTATGGAGAGGCAATGGCATTACTCTCCAACGATACTAGATATGGCTATTAAATTCATTTTTAAGGTATACCCATCAATTTATATGGTATTAGCCTTTATCAATTCGTGTTTGATTATATTAATAAACACTCAATATCAAATATGGATATCTAACCCTAACTTATGTAAATGTATCTGATCGAGCTTACAGGCTGGGGCTCAAGCCCCTTTAAATAAAAACTGCTACTTTTCTCATATATTAAAAGACATGAAGTTTAAACAATAAGTTCATAATTCAATACATAAATATTACAAAAATTTCAAATCCTGTTGGATAATATTGAAAACGATGTGTTGGAATGTTATAAATGGTATAAAATCCAGGGATAATTGTGATGTTTTGAATTTTGATTGACATTTCAAAATAATCTATATTTGACAAATCTTTTGGAAACAAAAGTTTTTGATTGTTAATGAATGAAAGAAGAGGCAATTATATACACGAAGTCAAGATAAAACATGTTTAGAGTAGGTAAGGTAAAACGATTAGTTTGATGAAGAACCACTTTTACTGTAATTTTTCCCCTGGTACGAGGTCTAGCAACTATGATGGGTTACATTTTTTTATTTGGACAATTTAAAACCCTTTCCACCCATATAGAACTCATGACCTCTCTTGTGAGAGAGAATAATTAAGTTGTGACTAAGTTCTTGATAGGTTCTGAAATCCGAACCGATCATTGAACCAGTCGGGGTATTGGGTCAAGGGTTAGTGGGTCAGATTGGAGTTAAACCGGGGTCAAACCGGTAAGAAATTGAATATTTTAGACTTATTAATATGAAATTCTAAAGAAAAATTTTAAAAAATTGATTTTTATAAAAAAAATAAAAAAAAGTACCAAATCGGGTCGGTCACCGGACTGGCCCAATTTGGTGGGCGGGTCCCGGGCCAGACAGACCGGTCCGATCCAGATTCCAAAACATTGGTTCTTGGCGCTATATCTTTCTAAGTTATTGAGAGAGAATAATCACCAACTGAGAGGCAACTTTTGTGTCATTTGTTTTAGTTTTTTAAAAGTGTTTTTATTTCATGTAGATAAATATATATATGAAAAGAGCGTTCTCTCGATTTTAAAAAAAATTTAATAAAAACATTTTCTGTGCTACTCAAATAAGTATTAAATTTTTCAAAATGGATAATATAAAAATTAAACAAATAGTTAAAGAAAATAAATTTTACAGAATTTTTTAAATCAAAACATTTTCACAATTTTGACTAAATAACTTAGGATGACTAACAAAGGAGATTTTTTTTTTCACAAAAAAAGAAAAACAGTGAAAGAACGGGAAATTCTTGAGAAGATGTAGAAAAATGCAAATTGACTGCAAGTCGCAGCGTGGAATCAACGTTCCAATGGGCTACAGGCTTGTTCCGTGGTTATTGACATTTGACACTGACAACATTATATTACTTCCTCCCGGTAATATTTAGGTGATTTAAATAGATTAAAATATTAATTAAATTAATTTATATAATATATATTTTTTAAAATATTTTAATTATTTTCTTTAATTCTTTCTATCCTTTTCCGTTTTAATTATTGTTGATGGAACTTAAATATAAATAAATTAAAAAAATAATAAGTATAAAAATTATATTTTATATTTAAAATCCAAATCAATCCTTTAAATACAATTTATAACAATAACCCGACGGAATAAATTTTTTTTTCCTTATCTCCCTTTCTCAGTTTCTCATCAGACTCTTTGATTTTTTCCCCCATGAAATTATTTTTATATATTCAGCTACCCACCCCATCGCATGTTCGCCAGTTGCCACGACGCGCACACCGCCGCCCACGGTTTATAAAATTCTTCAATTATTATTTTTTTCTTTGGAAAACCGACAACTTTGATATCATTCGTTTCTTATTAACATTAAGTATTTTGAATTAAGGTTCTCATTTATTCCGTGGAAGAAAAGAAAAACACTCAGTACACGAGATCTAAAGAAATCCACACATATGCAGGTAAAAATAAAAAATAAAAAAAAGAAATCCGCCTATGTAAATTTCATAATTTTCATGTTTTTCTCTATCACATATTAATAACTAATTTATGGTGATGCGATTCACCATCGCTTTCTCATGACTAGTTTATAAGTTTGTTTGAGTAGATTTTTATGAGGCTTATAAGTATTTATGTATATAAGTTAATATAAAATTATTTTTATATATTTATCTTATATATTATAAATCACAATTAAAAAATTATTTTTAAAACTGATCCAAACCAACACTGTATCAATCCCAACACCCATACGTTTTTTTTTTTTTTTGGTTGACAGAAGGACCTGATCATCACAGATCAGTTATTGCTGTAGCAAAATCTTGCGCTTCCAAAACCCAACCTCCATACTTATTTGTAATTTTTTGAGGCGTCTTTCGTAATTTTTTTGGTTAACTTGAGATTGGGTATCTTCTAATAGTTAATAAAGGATGACATTGCAGCACTTGATATTTAAGGATATATCTAATAAATTCCCTTAAAATTTGTTAATTAAAATGCGCATCAAGACTTTGTCAATATATTAGATGATACACTAGATTTTTCCAGACGCAGCAGGAAGATTTTTATCTGCAGATATTACAGTTCTTTCTACCCAACTCTATCCAAGCAATGCATGGGAAGACCATGGAATTTTGAAATATAATGTCAAAGCAAGGGGAGGAAAAAAAGCGCAAATCTTATTTGGTTAATAATCTCAATATATCTAGCACAGGTTAAATTTATCTAGCGCATTAAAGTATTCGATCAAGCTAAGGTTCCTAGCTGCCCACCGTATCGTTGTCCGAGTTTAACTGATTGATTGGAGATACTACCTGCTCAACACACAGCATCACACTAGCTATTAAAATATTGAATATATTTTGTTTTAACCATCTCTGTTCATATATTATTTAAAGCTATATCTTTCGTTAATTATTCTCAAAAGGTTAATAGATACCTCTGCAGCATATATATAATTAAATAGCTGTCTCAGTTCTAAAGTTTTTCCATTCAACCAATATAAATATAATCATTAAGAATTGGAAAACATGGATTATTTTGTGTTTCCACTGCAAATCACAGATGCAGAAATAAAAGTATACAGTCACAGACACAACACAGTACACTCATGTACAGATTACGACAGTGGTAGTATGTGTTTGCCTTCGTATACAAATTCATTAAAGACCACCAAGCAGAGACTGTCACATATATATAGAGTTAATTTGAGAAGAAGAGAGAGAAAGAAAGGAATAATAGTCAGGAAGAAGAGGTAAGGAGCATCATGTTCTTGAACTCCTGGAAATCAAGGCGGCCGTCTGAGTTGGTGTCGAAGGCGCAAATCATGGCGGAGCAGTCCCTGCCGTTCTGGTCGTCCCATAAGCGGAGCCTCTTCAGCACGCACTCCAGTTCAGAGCTGGTGATGAAGCCGTCTCCGTCCAAGTCAAACACCCTGAAGGCCTTCGCCAGGTCACCATCCAAGTCATCATCTCCTCTGTTACCGTTCTGCTGCGATATGGACTCCCAGAAGAGCAAGAATTCATTCAGGTCCAGCCTCTGTTTCCCGACGAAACACTCGAGCTCCTCGGGGCTAAACTCGTAACCTATCTTGTCCAGCAGCCATTTCAGCTCTTCAAGGCTCACCAACCCATCCTCGTTCATGTCCAGCTTCTCAAATATTCGCTGCAAGTCGCTGGCTGTAAGGGGAGGCATAATATTCGCTCACTATATTTGACAAGAATATGATATACTTACTGAAGGGTCGTTTTATAGTTTCTGCTGTTTGGGGTCAATGCAACTACAAAGCCACTTGCTGAGAGAACAAAGGGATTATGGCGATATATATATAGCCACTTGCTGCTGTGGTTCGCACAAGATATCATCCCCACACTATTAAAATCAGGTTAATTAAGGTATTTGTATTTTTGTTGGATTTTCGTGAATGAATGGAAGTTATATTAGGTTACGAAATCTAGGAGGTTCCAGGACAGACGGGTAACTTCCTTGTTCCTATATCATGATTCTAACATTTTTTTGTTTAAATATATGAAAAATACCACAGAATAAAATTATTAAAATAAGGGAATGCGTGATAAGAACGGATAGCAACGCAAGTGAGGAAGTGAACAAGTGTGGTGTGGTGGTGTTGTACGGGAAACGTACAAATGGGGCGAAGAATATGACGTGAGGAATACAAATAGTGAGGGTAGGGACCATTATTCCCTCAAGATGTGGCTCACAATTATGTGTTGGATTAGTTTATGGAAGCTTCATAAGTGCTTATAAATCGTGATTTACGGAATACGAAGTAATTTTTACGATTTACGAGGTTACTTTTACGGTCTACGAGGTAAATATGTGGTGGAGATTTAAGTAAATCGGGCTTATAAAATAAGTCCGATTGGAAACAGAGTTTCCAAACATGGTCTCATCCGCTGTTTACAGAGCCGGATCGGACCGGACGGTCGAATTGGTTGGACCGTCGGCCGGTCACTGAGGCGGGCCGGATTTATACGTTGGCCCGTTTTTCTGAGAGAGCCGTTTTGGACCATAATTTAACCGTTTTTGAGCCGGAAACCGGACCGGTTTTTCAAAAACCGTCCGGTCCAATAAAAAATACGAAAAAAAAAAATTTTTGTGCAATTTTTTTTAAAAAAATTTGATGCTACAAAAAAAATTAAAAAAAATGGCATATAAATTTTAGACATATTACTTTATTTTTTTATATTATATGTTACTAATTTTAATAATTTGGTTTATTACAAACAATTTTATAAAGATGCTTTTGAAGAAAAAACTAATGAGGTTCATCCTCAAGTTAATAATGAAATTGAAAGCACTGAAATTAGAGTTGAATGTCTTAATTTTGGATCATTTCCTAAAGAAGATAATAACATTTACCACTCTAATCCTATTTATAAGTCACTTTTAACTAAATCTCACATACAAAGGAGATATAGTTAACTCAATGATTATAGGGTAAATTTACAACTATACCCTCATTTATGAATGAGTACTTTTTAACTCTTTTTCTCTATCTATCTTTAAATTATTTATTCATTTATATAATAAATAGGGGTAAAATTGTCATAATTTTATTTATTACACTAAAATTGAACTTATAAATAGAACCAAATTTTTTGGTAAGGACTTATAAAAATAGAATCAGAGTGGTATGATCTAAATACATTTCAAGAGACTTATGCTTAAATCAATCAAGAGCCGTCAATATTTAACAAGTCATAAAATCATTATTGTTAGTATATTTTGTTAGGTTGATGATTGACTTAATGTTCTTCTTTAAATGGTATTTTGTGACTTTATTAACTTCCTATGAAATTAGATTAAAGATTAATTGTAATATATATATAATTTTTAAATTTAATTATTACATCACCGGTCTGACCGAACGGTTCAACCATTTCAACCGGTTGAACCATAACCCGCTTACCTTTCCGGCTTGACGTCCGGTCCGGCTTTTAAAACATTTCTCATCAGTCATCCCTCTCAATGCAGCTCGCACGAAGCTTCGCATTCTGCTCTCCCTGCCTCCAATTCTTCCTCATCTTCAACCTTCACATTAATTAATAATGCTAATCATGCAGTTCTCTATTAATTAAATTACAATTTGAACAATTTGTTCCAATTAATTAAATCTACTAGCAGAGACAGGCATGAAAGGTGTGGACTCTTCGAATTAACCCACCTTGTAAGAGCATATCTCTCTTATCCAGACCGTAGTCGACCGAGGCAACATCTAAATGATAAATATGATAACTACTCAAGTAGTTTCGCACAACATAAGATTAAAATCTCTTTGAATTGCTCCTTCTTGGTAATTAAAGCTAAGGTCACTTTCAGGAGGATTCTTAAATTTGTTTTGGGACGGCGGTGTGGGTACTCGAGTGATCGAAGACTTCCAAAAGCATTGAAATACGTGTTCACTGCGGGTGCCTCCGTCACTTCATGCTAACACGTTTCCTCACCAATATGCTTTTGCTTCATTTTACTTGTATGCGTGCTTTCATGCTATGGCAAACCAAACCTTCATGACAACGAATGACCTTAATTAGAACTAGTAAGGTATGTCAATGGACTAATGGTTCCGGTGAATGGGATCTTCAGAAAACGAGGAAACGAGACTGGCGATTAAGAATATGAATGTAACAGCAGTATCAACGTACTCTGCTTCAGCTCCAATGGGTTAACCATATAAAAATTTAGCAGCCACTGCCAATACATACAATATTTACAGAAGAGGGTCTAAGTAGTCGGCCAAATCGTGACCATTTCACTTCTATTCATAAAGGGAAAAACCAAAATACAAATACAAAACAATATGAAGTAACAAGTAAGCGGCCAGATCCATGCTCTTGAAATCCTGCAAATCAAGCTGCACTTCCAAAGTGGATTGGGTTCCACAAAATTCATTGTCGCCCCCGAAATTGGAGTATTATATAAATGATTACTCAAGTGCCTCTTGAGGTGGAAGATCATTATTATTGAACATGATGCGAGGCTTGCCCATGCTGAAATTAAGTACCTTTGAGTTCATGTTGTACTTGATTTCCCCATCGTACAGCAGTTTCCTTATGTAGTGCTCTATGTCCGAACCAATCAGTCGAAGCGTGTATTCCGTCAAAGGAGCACCCTGCTCAATTAATCCAATTCATCTCAAAACTTAGTCATGGTACATCACGCACTTCGGAAATATTCATTCAATACAACTCTAGTTCCACTATCAAGTAACTCTGTTCAAAATCAAATATCCAACTTAATCACCAAAAGCCACACAAAAATTGAAATCGATGGAAGAGTTACCTCGTAATGATCGACAAGCTCTTGGAAGTAAGAAAAAACCTTTTTGCAAGTATCGGAATTCCACACAAACTCATCGGTGGGATCAAGGATAAGGGTGAGCTTATCCATCTGGGTCTGATCAAACTCCCAAGTGACAGGGTCGATATAAGCAGCATAGATCCTCACATGGCGGGTAGCGCAGCTGAGCCACTGTCCTCCATATTCCCTGCTCATGTTTTTGCTCTTGACATTCACTTGTGGTTCCACAGGCCTTGGTTTCACTCCTTTGGGGTTTATATTCTGAGTGCCATTAGTGTTCGATTGTGCTTGTGCTTGCTCCTGCTGTACTTTCACTTCCTCCTCTACTTCTGCTTGCTGCTGAGCCGAAATGGAAAATGATTTCCTGTTTCTTAAGTCCCTTCTGCAACCTGTGAAGCTCATCATCGGTAATTTGGTTGAAAGCGCGCTGGAGAAACTTGTGGCCATGGCTAGATGCTATCGTAGCATCGCAGAGCTAGAGAGAGTTTAAATTCAGTTTCTTTTAGTGGTGGTGAGTTTCTCCCGCTATGGATAAGAGTAACGTGTCCGTGTGCGTACTTTCGTAATAATGGCGTAATGCGACTATTTCAAGCAAGTGTTTAGTTCAGTCATCAGTTAAATTCAATTTACTGGTGGTGGGTTTCTTTGGTCTTACAATGAGCAACGTGTCAAAACAAGAGACTCCGAGATTGAGACCTCATTTTACGGCCCTCACCATCGCTCATAATCGTCTTCTATCTCGCCGGGGAATTTTCTGCTACCCCTTTTTTCACGGGGCAGGTCTGTCGGCCTAGCATGCTCTTGAGACCTCCACCTTCACAAATCTGAGTTCATAATACAAACCCACCGTATATTTTACACAGATGAAGATAAATATTCGCAAGATATTAGACCATATGCCAATTTTTTAGGACCATGTTCCCACAATAGTGGATTCAATATATAGCCAGTCAAACAATAAGCAAAATCCCTTTATTCCAATTGGGACTAAACTTTGAACATGAAGCATACAATTGTTTCTCCTCAACCAATCCAGAGAGAGAGAATCAGGAACTCCCGTATAAGAACACAATTTCGAACCTCAAAAAGCTTCTAATGTATCTCTGCTTAAAACATGTTACTAGGTAACTCAGCCAATGAAGATAAGTTGCAAAGCAGCAGAAGAAAGAATAAGGAATGATGTATGAGTGACATGTAACTTCAGCACTTCAGGGTAAATTGGCCCGGCTCAGAATATTTCCCCTCCAGTTGTTCAATTTTGTTGAATTTAAAACCCCTAATCCTTACTACCTCATGCTCCGAAGCATTTTTGTAATCCACAGTTTCGAGGGCCCACCCTTTGTTTTTAACAGAACCAACCACGTCCACCTATTTGAAGATGAATAATAAACCACCTCAATTAATCACACTCAATCAAACAAAAGATGATCTTAGCATTTGCATTCAAATTCTCGAACTTTAAGCAAATTTTCTTGAGAAGCAGCAGCTATGGTATCTTAAAGCAACTTTCAAAAACATAAAATGCAGCCACATTGACTAGCCATACCTCTGCATCGTCAATGGCATCAACGACTAGAGCCCCATCCAAGGACAGGTTCTTTAGATTGACCTTTTTACCCTTAATGACCAATGTAGACCTTTGAGAAATGGAGCAACTTCCACTGACTCTTTTCTTAATTTGAGAGAAGGTCAGACCCCATTTTGGTTTCCATGTGATACGAGGCCACACTTCCACTTCTTGCCCATTAATAACCCGCAATTCTGGACCTGCCACTTCAACACCGGCCTGGTAGAAATATGTTTGCAGGGAAAATTGATCAGTACTTTGGTGACTTTCGGCCACGACTCTCAAAGAAAGAACGAGGATGGAAGACAGGAAAAATACAACTGACTGATCGAAAGAAAACAAAGAAAAACAATTTTTTGGTCAAATCATAAGCTGCTGTGATTGGTGGTTGATAGGAACCAGAGAAATGAACTCAAATAATGCTGAATTTGATTAATGAAATAGCGATTCTTCCAACTCAGTGGGAGAAGGAAGTTAAAACTGAGGGAAATAAACACTCTTGCACACTGAAACCTAGCAATTCGAGAGGCTAGCACTCCTCGCAATCCACTCTTCTGTCAAAAGATGCCTCTCCTCTTAGCAACTAACCGTTAAATAAAAAAACAGCAAAGCAGAGGGCACAAAATGGTCAACGCATGACCCAATACAATCTGCTACAAAATACAGGGCTAATATGATAAAAATATGCTAGGTCTGCTACTATCACCAAAATAGTAATAAATTAAGAGTCAACTTTCTGAGGCCTCAAAAGCATCTTGCCTGGAGTGTGTTTTCTGCCTAAACCTCCTGCTGTATCTATGTTTAAACAGGTCAGCCCTATCAGTGGTACTGTAAAAATTCAGATCTCTGGATGCTTTATTTAGAAACTGGAATCTTTAGCAGTAAGGTCAAGTTGATTCATTGATGGAACTAGGGGCATACAACATTTTCAACCTTCCAGTTCTTAGTATGGAGAAGATTATTAGCCATATCGCATCAAAGCAATCATAACTAATAATAATGTATATTACCTTTTTTAGAATGAGGCTGTTTGATCGATAAATGGCCATTTCTCCAGATGTTGCACTATGATATGGATTTCCTTTTGGCACCTTCAGTTAAAATAACAAAAATAATATTACAATATTTTTCTTGATAATATATATAGATTTGTAATATCACTCAACCTTCTAGTAATATTTAAAAGCATTTTAAAGTCAGATCACCATCACCTAAATGTTTGATAAAATCTTTCAAATCTATGACTTCAAAAGAACACAACATATACATTTTGAAATCATTCAGGACAGGATTCCCCACATGAAGAAAAAGAAATTATCTAGTGTTTTCTTTTGCAAATTTTCATAGAGCACCCTCTCTAAGCCTATAAGAATTCTTTACGGGCCAATAATCTCTGCATACTAGCAGTACCTTAGCAGCATCTTCTGGGTTGTTTTTCACAGGTGCATAAGCAAGCCATGAATCCATGGTCTGCAAAATCGTATATATTCAGAGATGAAGCAGAGTATAACAGTAAAAACAATAAAGACGTTTCTTAGTGATAGATCATGTTGCAGAACCACGGGAAGGCATGCTTATTACAGATTGATTTTGCCAGTGATATGTGAGTGCCTCCAAGGATGTAAAAGCCAACTTCATTTAGTTATTGAGTTCAGATAGGATGGAATTTCATGAACTTGGATGAAGTTGGGAGGATAAACAATCGGAAAACCAGGGGGGGGGGGAAAAACAGAAAATGGGATCATTTTATAGAAAAGTGCTTAAATACATGTAGTTTAAAACATGAATGTATTATAAGCCAAAATTCATCGAAGTGGATTTGTTCATGGATGCAGCCACTAGTAACATCCACTTTGATGACATTTTGTTGGATGATTATTCCCTCACATAGCACATTATGTGGAGTATTTGGTCAAAAGATTTTTCCTGGGGAAAATCACATGACAGATTCTGGTTGAATTCAAATAGTGGACCCAGCAAAATTTCAACCTTCAAAAGCACGGGCAATGAACAGTGCCCCTAAGATTCAGCCATTTTTAATTATCAATAGAAATCCTTTTTCTTTTGTTTTTTTTTTTTTGCTAGAAAGACTAATTTACCGTGAACCCAACCCTTGCAGATGGGGGCAATGTTTTGGGATAGTCTTGCATCATACATTCGAGTCGAGTAGAGGACTTAAATGAAGTTTTACTGGCATCTTTGTATCTGCAGCAAGTCAATGTAGCTTTAATAATGATAACATGATACACCTATACAAAGCAAGCATAATCATGAAGTTCCAAACACTGTACGAGCATGCATGCAACAAAATAGGAAACAAAACAAGTTATGTTATCTTAAAAATTCCAATTACTATCCACTCCCACAACAAACTTCCTTAAAAGGCATTCTGATTCAACATATGGGAGGAAAACCCAATGAAAGTGGCAATGAAGTGATGAACTACTGGAATAAAGTATACTTTTAAATACTGCCATCAAGCTTCAGTTAACTACAAAAGAATTTCAACAAAAAAATGTTAATTCTATTACAAGTTTCTACCAAAACTTTTCTATTTGGAGAAAAAGACTAAAAGATATTAAAGCTTCTAATGCATTAACAAAATGATTGTGAAAGCAACTAAATAAACTTAAAGCATGCTATAGCGATGCATGGAGGGAAAATCAAATATAATGAGCACAAGTAATAAAATTACTTTGGGTTAACAAACTCCATTATAGCGCCTTCTAATTGTGATAATGGGCCTATTTAGTCCAAGGCCTCCTACTTGTGTATATATATCCCTTGTGCATATGAATGGAAACATATTCTTTGATCACTTAAGATCACATGGTATCACAGCTGGGGAATTTCTAGGGTTTATTTTTTCTGTTGCTCACTGCCTCCGTCCGTTCTTGGTACTGTACAGTGAGAAAGGGAGAGAGAGGAGAGTGTTGCGTTCTGTCACACCTTCCCTCTACAGACACGCATCGGCTCAGTGGTATCCCCATCCCCAGACCGGCCAAACCCAGGTGGTCCGGTTATCTTCCGGCGGCGCGTGACTTACACGTGCCACGCACACAGCAGCTCTTCTCCGGTGCGTGGATCAACGGTTCTGGCAGTGTTTTCTTCCCCTGTGGTTGACTAACTCTCTGCAACGTTCTTCGGTGGGGTTTGTGTTGTGGGTTCAAGTTCTGTACTCTCTTCTGTCACGTTTTACTGGTGTTCTGTACTGTTGCAGCAACTCTTCTTATTTGTCTGGTGCACCACTTACTTCTTGATTGCTTATTCAGTGTCTGTGGTAATTTCTGACATATTCCTTCATTTTTGGTGGCCGAGTTCTGTGGGTTTTTTGTGCTGGAATTTGTGATTTGGTCACTAGGGTGATATTTGCTGCTATATTGTCTCTTTGTTGTTGGAGGATATTCAAGTCACATTTGGGATATTTTGCCTCTGGGTTGATATTTTAGCCTACAATTTGCTGGAAGTTTATTTTCCAAATTGCTATTTGTTGGATATTTGGGTTTTGTGATAGTTTGTTGCTTCTTAATCTTAGTTCTATCAATTTTGTGTGCTTGTTCTTTCTTCATGGCGGACTCTAAGCCTAGTATGACTACTGAATTTGTCCCTGTTTCTAATAAAATTACTGGACAAATTATTTGGATTGGAGTAAGACTGTTCGGATGTATTTGCTGAGTATTAAAAAGGAAGGTCATTTGACTGAACCGCCTCCTAGAGATGATCCTAAACTGGCATGGGCTAGAGCTGATGCTCGTCTTTTCTTACAAATTCAAAACTCTATTAATAGTGACATTCTTTCCTCTGTTAGTCATTGCAATACAGTCAAAGAGCTTATGGATCACCTAGAGTTTTTGTATTCTGGAAAAGGGAACATTACTCGAATACACGATGTCTGTAAAAGTTTTAATCATGCTGAGCAACAGGGCCGCTCCCTGAAGAATTTCTTCATGGACTTTAAACGAATGTATGAGGAAATGAAAATGTTAATGCCACCCACATCTGATCTTCAGGTACAAGTGGACAATATGGAAAAACAAGCGATTATTAGCTTCCTTACAGCCCTTGACCCAGCTTATGAGACAATTTGATCTCAGATTTTGTCTAGTTCTGAGTTTCCTTCGCTTCAGGATGTGTACTCTCGTGTTTTATGGGTTGATAGCTTGTCTCAACCTACTTCTAATCCTAATGCTAGTGCTTTAGCTATCCGTGGTCCTATTAACTACAGGAACCAAGATGTGTCGCGAAAAGAAACTGTTACTGCGAATCCTGTCTCTATTGCTAACAGGAGTCAAGGCCTCTCAAGACAAGGAAACAATCAGGTTGTCTGCTACTATTGTAAGGAACCTGGTCATACTAAGCGTCATTGTCGGAAGTTACAAAATAAATTACAGTGTCATGGATAAGTTCATATGGCTCAATCCTCCGATACCTCTGACAATGCTCCATCCACTCCTAGTGCACTTGCTACTTCCTCCTCGAAGTGGATGATCGATTCCGGTGCTACTGATCATATGATAGGTAACCATCATTTGTTCTCAGAATATACGCCTTATGCCAACCCTTCTTCCATAACAGTTGCTAATGGCTCATACTCCTGTGTTCTTGGAACTGGCACTGTTCAACCTACCCAGTCTATTTCTATGTCATCTGTTCTTAATGTTCCTGACCTTGTTTTTAATCTTTTGTCTCCTAGTAGACTTACTCACCAATTGAAATTGAACTGTTTTATTTCATTTTTTCCTGACCATTGTTTGATCCAGGATCTCACGACGAAGCGTATTATTGGTAGGGGGTATGAATCTGGTGGTCATTACTTCCTTGATGATCGAGTGCCTCGTCCAGCTGCTTGTTCTGGTGGTGTGTCTCCTTTTGACGTTTACTGTCGCCTAGGTCACTTGTCTTTGTCCTCCTTAAAAATGATGTATCCTCAATTTTCTCATGTGTCGTCTTTCGAGTGTGAGTCATGTCAATTTGCTAAACATCACCGTGTTCACTTGCCACCTCGAGTCAATACACGGGCTATGTCCCCTTTTTCTTTAGTTCATTCTAATATTTGGGGTTCGTGTCCTGTTGAGTCTAAGCCTGACTTTCGTTATTTTGTTATTTTTGTTGATGATTATTCTTGAACTACCTGGCTTTATTTAATGAAGAATCATTCAGAGTTGTTCTCTCACTTTTGTAATTTTTGTGCTGAAATTAAAACTCAGTTTGGTGTCTTTGTGAAAATCTTACGGAGTAACAATGCTAAAGAATATTTTTCTGCACAATTTCAAGATTATATGCTATAACATGGCATGATTCATTAGTCCTCATGTATATAGATACACTAGCTCAAAATGGTGTTGCGGAACGTAAAAACCAGCACTTATTAGAAGTTGCACGGGCTTTAATGTTCCAAATGCAAGTCCCTAAACCTTTCTGGGTTGATGATGTATCTACTGCGTGCTTTCTTATTAATCGTATGCCCTCTCCTGTTTTGAGTGGAGACACTCCATATACAACTCTGTTTCCGTCCAACCCCTTGTTCCCTATTGAACCAAAAAAATTTGGTTACGTTTGTTTTGTTCGAGATGTTCGTCCCACTGTTTCCAAACTTGATCCAAAATCTCTCAAGTGTGTCTTTCTTGGGTATTCTAGGGTTCAAAAGGGTTATCGCTGTTACTCTCCCATTCTTCGCCGTTACCTTGTGTCTGTTGATGTTACATTCCATGAGTCAACTCCATTCTTTCTTGTCCCACCACGATCTACTGGTACTGCCGAAAATTTTGATGATCTTTTAGTGTATGCAGTTCACGTACCACCAATGCAAGCATCTGTTCCGCCACTTGTGTCACCACCTCTCACTCATGTTTATCACAGACGTACCAAGGATAGTAATGTGGTCGATCATGTTCATGCCCCACCAATGCCCGCTTTGGCGTCTGATCCAGAACTCACACTTCTTAACCCTACTGTCGACACAGTGCCTGTTTCCTTTGCTCCTCCAGATACCCCTGATCTTGATTCAGCCTCAATGCCAGCTACCTTTGAGTCTTCTGACAACTTGCCCATTGCCTTACGTAAAGGTAAGCGTACTTGTACCTATCCTATCTCGTCTTGTGTTTCCTATAACCGCATGTCTCCTTCCTCCTACTCCTTCATTACCTCCTTAGACTCCCTCACCGTTCCTACTACTCTCCACCAAGCCTTAGCCCATCCTGATTGGCGTATTGCGATGGAAGAAGAACTGATGGCCTTTGATATGGCTGGTACCTGGACTCTCATTGATTTACCTCCAGGCAAGAAGGCTATTGGGTGTAAGTGGGTGTTCACTATTAAAACGAAAGCTAATGGCACTTTAGAATGTTTGAAAGCTCGACTAGTTGCCAAGGGTTATGCTCAGACTTATGGTGTGGACTATTCGGAAACCTTCTCTCTTGTGGCAAAACTATCTTATGTCCGCCTCTTTATCTTTATAAGGGCCACGTATGGTTGGGATCTCCATCAGTTAGATGTTAAAAATGCCTTCTTGAATGGTGACCTACTTGAGGAGGTATAGAGCTTGTTTGGAATAGCGGTTGAAAATTTCATAAGTGCTTATGAATTGTAATTCACGGAATACGAAGTAACTTTTACGGTCTACGAGGTGCTTTCATGGTCTACGAAATAAATATGTGGAGGAGATTTGTCTCGATTTATGTGAATCGGGCTTATATAATAAGCCCGATTCAAATAAGTGATAACAAACAAGCACATACATGGAGCAACCACCTGGTTTCGTTGCTTAGGGGGAGCGGGGGAAGGTATGCCATCTTAAGAAGTCTTTATATGGTTTGAAACAGAGTCCTCGTGCTTGGTTTGATATGTTTAGTTGTGTGGTTAAAATGTTTGGTCTAAATCAGAGTAAGTGTGATCACTCTGTGTTTTATCAACAGACAGATGCTAGAATGATTCTCCTAGTGGTATATGTTGATGGCATTGTTATTACGGGTAGCAATATTGTGGGAATCTCATCACTCAAGGCCTTTCTTAATTCTCAATTTCAAACGAAAGATTTGGGATCATTGAAATATTTTCTTGGAATTGAGGTTATGAGAAGCAAGAAGGGCTTCTTTTAACACAAAGGAAATATGTTCTTGATTTGCTAAAAGAAACCGAAAAAACTTGAAGCAGCACCAAGCAGCTTTCCCATGATTCCTAATCCTTTTCTGGACATTGATGACAACATACCGTTTGACGAGCTTCCTGAGGATGTAAGAAAAAAGGTTGATCCTGAAAAGATCAAACCATTTGCGTATCCTGAAAGATACCGAAGACTGATCGGAAAGTTGAACTAACTCACAGTAACTCGCCCTGATGTGACTTTTCCAGTTTATGACAGCACCAACTGTTGCTCAGTGGGAAGCGTTGGAACATGTCTTACATTACTTGAAGGACTCACCTGGTCGTGGTATACTCTACACAAATCATGGCCACAACAAGATTGAATGTTTCTGTGATGCAAATTTTGCAGGCTCAAAGGCTACCAGGAGATCCACTACAGGATATTATGTATTTGTGGGTGGGAATTTAGTGTCTTGGAAGAGCAAGAAGCAGGATGTGGTCTATCGATTTAGTGCTGAAGCTGAGTATAGATCTATGGCTCAATCAGTACAAGAAATTGTGTGGATTCACCAGTTAATGAAGGAAGTTTGTCTCACCACGTCATTGCCTGCAAAATTATGGTGTGATAATAAAGCTGCCTTGCACATAGCCTCCAATTCTGTGTTTCATGAACGTACAAAACACATTGAGATTGATTGTCACTTTGTACGCGATAAAATCAAGGAGAATTTTATATCTACAAGACATGTGAAGTCTAGCGACCAATTGGGTGATCTCTTGACTAAGGCACTAAGTGGGGTTCAAGTTGACTACCTTTGTAACAAGTTGGGCTTAATTAACATCTATGCTCCAACTTAAGGGGGAGTGTTAATGTATTTAATATTAGGTATTAGGGCTTCTAATTGTGACAATGGGCCTATTTAGTCCAAGGCCTCCTACTTGTGTATATATATCCCTTATGCATATGAATGGAAACAAATTCTTTGATCACTTAAGATCACATAATGCATTAACAAAATGATCGTGAAAGCAACTAAATAAACTTAAAGCATGCTATAGCGATGCATGGAGGGAAAATCAAATATAATGAGCACAATTAATAAAATTACTTTGGGTTAACAAACTCCATTATAGCGCCTCCTGTTTTTGTGAGCTCTTCAATGTAAGGACCAAGTTCTAATATCAACTGTTAAATAAAAGAAAAGATATTGTCACTAATCAATATGATGTAAGCATGAAGTTGGTCAACTAAATCAGAACACTGCTATCACAAAATAAAAATGGTCATTATAACAACCATTTTCTATCTTTTATTTTTAGTACATAAAGATGTCAAGAACCATCAAGGAAGTGGTAGGTGAGGGGATTCTCTGTTTAATAATTTGGAGGCACAACTTATACTAAGAAGCATCTCAGGAGGCATATCACACGACAAATTTCTACACATAAAAGTGCAAATAATGCATTGCTTTGGGTATACATGGCAAATATATGGTATAATAGTATCAATGCACAATTAGTCATCACTGATAAAAAAAATTATTGGAAAGATGCCATGGAGTTCACATGAAGGGAAGAAAAACAAATGAGCTGATTGCTTTTCAAAGTATAAATTGAGTGCTCACACAAAAAGTTAAGGAAATAATACACAGATAAAAAAACACTATTAGTAAGCAATAATAAATAATTGAACAAAAGCCCATTCCATAAGGGGGAGAGACGGAATATTGAGTTTCACAATTACTTGGTTTATATTTCCTGGATAAGGAGAGTAGCCAGTCTCACAATTGGCATCACCTTCAGGGTGTCCAGTTGCCTTGAGGAGAGGATCTAGTTGATTGTATTCCACATTTATCACCATTGCCCTCCCTGAGATGATATGTCTTTCAGATTGATAATCAAATTCTAGCAAATATGCTATTCATATGCGTAAGTAGCATGAGCAGGAAATCTAAATTACATTTATCTACAGAGTCCAACAATATGAATAATATTATGTTCTAGCCAATCCCTAAAAGATCAGCATAAAAAATACAATTTATTGCTTATCCACTTCAGAGCAAATCAGTGATGGCAACAAACCCCACCAAAACATGTTAGCAATTGAGATTACATATCACAGATGTTTTTGTGTCTATTAGGGAACAGATGAGATTACCATCAGAGTGAGTGAGCCTGGTAATCCCTCCAATAGCTTCTTTTGCTTTCCGGGGCACAGCAACAGAGTTAACATGGTACTGTTTGGTAGCAGTGACACCTAGTGCCGTGGGAATTGCCTGTATCCTCAAAAATACTAGGCAATGAATATTTGCATTACATTAATGAGCAATACAAAAGACAGTGATAGAAGATATGACATGTGAAAACAACTGACCCTGAATAGAAGGCCGTTTGTATCTTGAAAAAAGAGGACCCATTTCAAACCAGCAACAAGCCTGTCAAAATGCAGATTGTATTGAACTTAAAATCAAAACGTTTATCTGAAAAAAGAAATATATTTTCACTATCATTTTCTTAAACTCTAGAACGCTATACAATTTATTTTTTATTTTAGAGATGCTGGAAATCAACATTTCCTCTAACACCCATTCTAGGTGCCCACATTTCCCCTTCCATTTCTAGTAATTTGAGAATGTAAACCCATCAATTTAGAGATTATGTCATCCAAGATTTCTAATCTCAGTGATATCATGAACAGATAAATACTTGTAATATGTGAGCCCTACCATACTTTCAGAAGACCACTGGAATAAAGAAGTGCATGCACATCACCATGTCCATGAGGTTTTGTCTACTAAAAGAAAAATTGTTATTGCACTTCATAAATTGAAAAAATTATTCTCTGCATTCAATGCCTTTTGCAAATTAAAATTGTCGGCCATACAATTATACACTCACTACATAATACCTGAATTTTGTATTTGTTATGTGGATCCACTGCTAGCCTGGCATCATTATCATCTAAGCATGCTACTTTTTCCTGATATGCACAAAATTTAACATGCCATCAAAAGCAATTTAAAGCTAAATTGAACTTTTCCTAGGACATCAAAAGCCGTACCTGCTTTAAAATTTTCACTTGTGTGGATTGCATGCCAAAATAAGAATTTGATTCCAAGAGTTCTAAGGTACGTGCACGTGTGTCATCAGATGTCATAATGACAAAAGGAATCTGTGTCTGGCATCCACCTAAAAATTTGAAAGCAACAATATTATAAGAATATAAGCAAAAATTAACATATGAAATCACAGTGGGGCATTGTTTAATCAAATAAGGAGAGAAAGAAATCTTAAGAGAATCTCCCAGAATAAGATCATGGAGAATCTTGAAGATGTAGCACATTCATGTTTAAGATCTATACAGGCTAAAAAATTCATGTTTTCCATTTTATTACAAAAGGCAACTAAAACAGGAGGCAAGAAACAACTCTATTATTATGCATAAGATTGACCTGGTAGGAGATTACAGCTGGCATCTTGAAGAGCCAATATGTACTCTATATAATGCTGTAGGAAACATGTGCCAGTAGTTGTTTCTGCAGGAAGAGAAACCTGTAAGATTAAAAAACACTAGTTGAGAAACGGGATTACCTCTAATCAGATGGTAGTTTCACATATGTTGATGTTAGACATGCATAACAAATAGTAAGGCATCACAAGAAAACAAATTAAGCAATAAGGCTTTCGTTATCTATGAGGCCAAAAAGTGGAATATCAATAAGACCACAGCTATGATAATATTTGAAGCATCCCAGTTAGACAGTGGGTAGCGAAAATCTTGCTCAACATTATGAAAAGGTACTAGTATGACTCCATGGTCTCCATACATAAATATCAGGTACAGATAGAGTAGAAACTCAATTTCATAGACATATATGCTGCCACCTCTTATGGTACTTGTTCTTTTCTGAGAGGAAAGATACAAGAAAAAAACAATTAGGAAGGGAAAAATTAGAAGAGGATAAACGCCCTCAAACCAAACAAAAACTCAAAAAAAAAAAAAATTCCTTGAGATCTTCAAGATGTCTACCAAGGAACTCCATTAAATAACCATAACCTGAGCTCCAATTCTCCCCTGGTAGAAAATATTCTCACAATAGAGTCTTATGTAAGATGTGGATTTTAACAAATTTTCCTATCAAGGTTAAGAATTCTTTTGGAAGAGATAATACCCAAGTCCATCCACAAAAAATCTACACTGTTTGGAAAATTTAAACTGAAGAGCCTCAAAATGCCTTAACCGCCCTAAGGTAAATTTTGATTAACAAAATTTCAACTTCCTAGATAATTGACATCAGGTCTCAATGGACTTCTTTGTATTCCCAAAATCTCCTCATTACACATCAGTACAAAACTGGGGGACCACGGGGGGATCAAATGCTGTCATGGATTCATGGTAATTCATAAGAGATAAAGAATAATGCAATATGAATTGATTATATAGGGAAAACAGATTACCTTGATTCCATTGTATCCTAGACGCTCCCCAAGGCCCCCTGCAACAAGAACAAATGCAGCTTTTCGAGCTTCCTTTATACCCACCTCCTCAAAATTGGTGAAATTATCATCAGCAAATGTTAAAGTTTCCCCAGTTGGAACCTGCAAAATATTAACCGACGAACTTATGATATATCAAGTTTTTTTAAAAAAAAAAAGGGGGGTTGAGGAGAAGTTGTTTAATGATTAATCGTTAAAATAGTATTTATTTTAATTTTAAAGTATTTGATGAAGCTTTTTAAAACAGGAAGCTGCTATTGAGTAAAAGTAAACGCAACATTGCACAGTGATCTTGTGTCTATATTTTGCAGAGGATTTTAATTATAAAACCTCTCAACTTAGCTTAATCCCGTTTTAAATTTTTCTCAATGTAATATTGCACACAACATGCATGGCAAAAATTCCAGATTCAACAACTTTTTTTTATCATAACTTGGAAAAAGGGAGTAGAAAATTGGAGCTTTCTTTGAAAAAGAAGTAAGAATAATGAATCCATTTTGCAAGACAAAAGCACCATTTTCATAATGAGTAGCTACAGTTATTTGTTGTTTTTTTTTTATATTATCATCTAGGACTCGAACTTGAGACCTAGAGGGATCTAGCGGGGTTTTACACCACTGGACCAACTCTATGTTAGCTAAAGTTATTTATTTAATTTTCATTTATTCTACTATCTTTTTGTACCTCTTTTGATGTATTCATATATATATTTTTAAAATTTTTATTTTATATGTATATATCTTGATTAAAATATTTTATAAATTTGTTCTATTTTATTTTCCATATTTTGATTAAATAAAAGTAAAAACGTAATCAAAATTAAATTTCAAAATCTTTATCCATTCGCATAATACTAACTGCAAAATTAGATTTACTTATGTCTATATCAGTAAGTTGACAGCAAAAAAAGGGTTTTTGAAATATTTGTCCACATAGTATTCAATAATATTAATAAGAAACCTAATATATCAAATAATTTCACTAACCAAAAATTGAATTGCTCTCACATGATTTCATCCTAAATTCCATACAAAAATTATTTAAAATAAAAAAACTACCGCAATTCTATGCAGCTTAGTTATATATTCAAAATCCATGCCAAGAATTCCAATATCAGAAGATTAAATTATCACAAGACAATGTGGTATGTAATCATAGACTTTACATCAGCATATATGTTGATCACTCACAGAAGGCGTGAAGCCATCAAAAGGATTCTTTCCATCTTTGGAATCAGCCAAGAGTCCTCTAGCGGTTTTAATGTATGATGCTAAACCCCCAGGATAGCTTGAATTTAGGCGAGACACCTAGAGAAATTGCTGTTAGAGGAAGATGAGATGCAAGGAGATATGGTTCTTCAGACATGTTCAAACAGATGCTATCAGTATTATGCTATCACAGACAGATTTTTAGAGAAAACAAGTTCCAGTTCAAAGACAAGACCTTCCAATAGAACTGTAGAAGCATGTTTCTAGGCATGTTTACATTAGTAATACTAACATCTTACGCCATGCCAATCGAACCAGATGATAGGGTCATAAGAAACATGTATTAACTGTAGTTAATTTAATATTTCATAATAAACAAGAAAATTTGGGAACAATCGCTATAGGTGAAAAAACTAACAGAACTACAGTTCGAAGTTAATAAAGCTGGTCGAAGGTGGAGCGGAGTTTAGTATAATTTGAACGAGCACGGCGAGTTCTCTTCAGAATCAATCTCTTTGGAATACTTCAAATAGTTACCCAGAAGTCCAGCACTAAGGCGGACGAAATCGCTTCGCCACACATTGCAATCCAAGCAAGCTAGCGATCTTCAAAATGCAAGCTAGGATAGCCCAATTGGTCGAACAAAATCAACCCGGTTAAAGAATCAAACTCGAATAATGAAATGCAAGTGCATAGCCCCTACCTGCTCGAAAAAGCCTTTCTTTTGGTCGTCATCGACACCCGGGTTTGCCCAATGTTCAAACAAATGACTTTGCCCCATCTCCAGCAGCATCTTCGCGAGCCCAACCTGGTTTCGTCATTCCCACAAACAAAGCCATTTCACATAAGCAGTCACCAGACGAAACGGATGTGCGCGCTCGCGCGCAATAAACAAATTCCATACAAATGTATCGTGAGACATACCTGCTCTGGCGACAGAATATTGAGATTGTCCTTGAGATTAGGGACAGAAGAAGCGAAATCATGATCGAGGCCAAGCTGGGAGAGCGTATGGGTGGTGGAATCGACTGTAGAAGTCATTGGAATAGGGAGAGCGAAGAAAAGGCAGAGATTTAGTTTCGAGATGAACAATGAGAGACGAGGAGGAAGAAGAGAGAGTGATGGCGATGAAGGGGGTGGCAAGTTGCACTCAGAGAAGAGAAGTAGAGAACTGTGTGCACAGTATACGTAATGAGAACGGAAACATCGATTACCATGCGGATCTGAGAACGAAAGTGCAGGGGCAGCGATTTCGTTTTAGGGACCCCCCCCCCCCCCCCAAAAAAGCCATGAGCATCTGCATTTCATCAAGCGTTTGGCTGTTCAACCCGCCAACAAAGTGAGATGGCCAGCTCTTTCTTCTTGAACCTTTTTTTATTCAAATAATTTTATTCCCTTTATTTTCATGATACTAATAATGCATTATCTGGACAATAGTCCCCCCATTCAGAGTTTATTTGTTTTAGTTTATACTTATATGTTAGTCGATTCATATAAATTGAGATAAAACTATTCTACATATTTACTTTATAGATCATAAAAACTATTTTGTACACCGTAAAAACTACCTCATATACCGTAAATCACGATTGAAAAATATTTTTAGAGGTTCCAATCGTTATTCCAAATATACTATTAATTTATATAAATCCATGTCTTCAAAATAAAACTTTTAGTTATCCATTACATCATACATTTTGACCTTTAAAAAAATGCCAATTCAGTCTGGAGAAACTAGTATGGGTTTTTGTAACAAAAAAATAAAAAAAGAATGATTGATTTCAAAATAATATAATTTAATGTAAAAATTCTCATTAGGATGATAACTATTATAGCTCTCATGATAAGAAAGAAACACGCCTTCAAAAAACTGAAATCACTCATTTTTATTGGATTTCATATGAACACTTTATATACAAAGTACAAACAATTTTGTGCATTTGATGTAGAATCGAATCAACATTTGAGAAACTGAACGACCAAACCCATGTTTGTTTAGGATCATTTTTAAAATATCCAAAAATATTTGTTTACGTAAGTCAAACAATACTTATGTCGTATAGTTATCTTGTATTGAAAACAAGCTATATAAGCTATAAGTCAGAGGACCTAGCTAATTTCCAGACTAGTTATGGGACGGAGGAGGAAACCTACAAACAAAACCTCTCAAGCCCATCCTCTGCGAGAGGCAACGAGAAGAAAGAATTCAATTAAGCAATTTGGTTTGATCAGTCGAAGCTGGAAGAGCGGCTCCATCGCCCTCTTAAGTAGTCCTCCAACGACACATTCTGCTCAACACTGCTCATGGACGAGTCATCTTCCACGTCAAGCAGTGCAACATTAAGATGTGACTGCAAATTTGAAGGTGGACACTCTTCATCGTCAAGCATCCCAGGCTTCTCCGAAGCGTTAACTTCTAACCTTGCCCACTTGATTGCATCAACATCCCCTTGAAGAAGCTTTGAAATCTGTGGTCCAAAGGAATACGAGTAAATATCAAGTTTGGAGAAAAGGTAAACACTTCATGAAGCCATTCAATTTACTAAGAATTCAAGCATGACTTGCTTACAAGGCTCATAGGAGGCCTGGCTCTTGGATCGCGTCTTATACAAAGTTTGGCTGCCAACGCCATCCTCTCTATCTGTTCATGATCATAGTTATCGCTCAAACTTGGATCTAACAATTGTGACACCTCTCCATCATTAAGAATTGGACTTGCCTGTAAAAGAGATTCTCATTGTTTATCCCACAGTACATGCAGTTGCAAAAATCATCAATCTTGGCAGAGCACAGGATTATGAGGACATACCCACATAACGAGGCTCTCTTGACCTTTAGGGTAATCTCCACCTATGGGTTTTCTTCCAGAAAGAAGTTCCAGGAGTACGACACCAAATGCGTACACATCAATCTTGGCATTGACTTTGCCATACATGAAGTATTCTGGAGCCAAGTAACTGCATAAATGTGTGAGCTTTATATTTTAGTACCAACCCATTTATACTTTCTCGGATCAAATAGGATATTTATGGACTGAAGCGGATGGTTTTGATTTAGATACGTGTAGGAGTCAAAAGTACAAACCCGAAAGTTCCAGCAACCACTGTGCAGGTTATGTGTGAAGATGGGGTGGAAGCCCATTTAGCAAGACCAAAATCAGAGAGCTGAACAAATTCAAGCAAAAAGTTGTGAGGATCACCGGTAAGTGCATTAGTGTAGAAAGCAAGTGAACAGAGCGATTTAGCTATTGGCCCAAAAAAATAGAGGCTAAATTACCTGGGGCTCAAAGTCCTCAGATAATAGTACATTTGATGATTTCACATCCCTGTGGATCACAGACTGAGCACCGTTGTTATGCAGATAATCCAGAGCCTCAGCCACACCTATTGCCGCCTTATATCTCTCAGTCCAGCCAAAAACAAGTGGATTTTTCTTACTCCCTAATTATGACATGTGATGAAAATAGAAAGTTATTGAAACCATAGTTAATCAAGTTTAACAGCTATAGCTGCTATATAATATGTGCTTTGTCTTACCATAAAGATTGTCTTCAAGGCCTCCTCTAGGCAAAAAATCGTATACCAAAAGAAGATTGCCATCCTCAAAGCAGAAACCCAGGAGGGAAATAATGTTTTTATGGTTCAATGCAGTGATAATTTCTATTTCCAATAGAAACTCCTTCAAAACATCATCAGAAGGCTTTAAAATCTTAACGGCAAGCTCCTTGCCATCAGGAAGGCAACCCCTGTAAACCTGACTACTTCCTCCTTTTCCAATCAAATTTTCTGAAATCATACAATTGATTCATGTTAAAAAAAAAAATAATGAATTGCTTTTGGACAAAATGAACTTCACAGAAAACTACTTTTGCAAAACATGCCTCGCGAGAAATTTGAAGTTGCCCGTACAAGTTCCTGGTACTGAAACAGTCTGCACGAGGATGAGTATTTCTCGTGAAGATCCTCCAATTCTTTAGGAATGCCTTTTGAATTGCCGTCTGGTGAAGAAGAATCAATCCTTATTACAACATCAACTGGAACAATAGCACCACTCCTGCCATCTAAAGCTATAGCTTGTTTATGATCATGATCTGCTGTGTCATATGAAAGATTTCTACAAGGCAACTGCATTGCCCACTGGACCACAGATATCTGACACATGGATGATAGATCGTTGGACTCTCTATCGGATAAAACTTTCCTTTGTAACAGTGGCCAACCAGGTTTCAGCTCAGGTAGTTCTCGGTCAGACAAGGTTGTTGCAATACTTGATCCTGTCTCAGTTGTCTGTACAGGCACTATGGCCAAAGCATTTTCGTTGGTACCACCATCACCTGAAGGCTTCTCTGCAGAATGGTGGCAGGACATGTTTGGCAGTGCTGAAATTGAGCCACATATTGAGCATCTAGGTTTCTGAATCACAGATTCTTTAGACCCCAGAAAATCTTTCCCATACTTATTTTCTGTATTGTCGTCATTTAGTACTCTAGAACTCTTATTGAATGTCCGGTGAATAGTTTCAAGCAAACCCATTTTGTTCTGACGATCAATTCCTGCAACAGATTGATCATGCTTGAGTTTATAATTATATCTGCGAGACTAACAACACATTACAGCACTCTTCAGAAAAAAATTAAACCTTTTGAGTGAGAAGGTGTTGCTGGGGAGCCATCTCTCTTGAACACAACTTTCCCATTATTAACAGCCAGAACACAGCAGTTCCTGGATAACTTTTTGGCACAGTACTTAGCTACAGAGCCAGATGGCCGAATTGTATGAAGGCCATGTGCTGTTCCTACTATAAGGTGAGTTGCAGAATAAGCATTTGCTTCTCGTACTAAAATTTTCCTCACTGATGGACCTCTGCAAACTTTGAGCTTGAGATCCACCTGAAACAAAAATCTCATATTTGAAATTATTCGTATCTCTCGTTTCTCAGAGGGGGAAAAAGACAGAGAGGTAAACCTGTTTTAAATTGCAGAAACCTTCGTAAACAGCGAGAACGGAATCGAATGCGTTGACAAGCGAAAGAAGGGACAATTTCCCGTCTCGATCGACGATTTCTGCATGAACCCATTTCACCAAAACTAGTTAATTTCCCCTCTAATCCATTTCCACAGATGAAAATTAGAGAAGAAAAACTAAAACTAAAAGTCTCCACTTACGATTGTTGCCAAGAACATTAAGAGCAACCACAACATCACCAGGCTGAGAGACTTTGACCAGAGCCCAAGTGAGAAGCTCCTTGCTGGCAGAGTCCAGCTTCATTCCTACCACCAGCGTCCGGCCACCGGAGCTTCCACCGTGGACTTCTCCGGCCTCTCCCATTTGCAGTATTTTCATGTCGTCGGTCAAAATCAGAGGAGGTAGTGTTTCCTTGTGGGTGATAACCGTAACTGAAAATGAGGTTCATATAGTTAGAGAGTGTGGGAAGGAGGTATGGCGTCAACTGTCGTTTGGTTCACTTTTCATGGAGGCACGCCAGAGCAGAGTACCAGACTAGAGAGAGAGAGAGAGTCTGTATCTGTAAGTTTAACGTACAACTTGAACTAGTACTCAACCCACTGATTAATAGAGTATTTCAGTTTACTTTGACGATGCCATTTTAACTTTCGCATCATCATTACCTTCCGGCTTTTCGAGCAAGATTCTAACAAAGTTCATACCTTTAAAAACCCAAGATTTTGACCACCGAACCCTCCTGTGAAAGACGTTACGTTGGACCTAAACACACACAGACACACACATCACTCCCCTGTCCCCCGACCTTTTCTTAACGGAAAAAATAATATGAAATTAACGTGTAGTAGATGATGAAATGGGTTGGGTGCATTGGACTAAGATGTTACATCATTCATGTTTCATTAACGAGATGCTAAATTGAAGTTTGCTTCGTTATCAAAGTTGATGGAATAGCCTTAATACATGCATCGATCAACACGATTTATGTAACTTAATACATACATCATTCTATTTGTAAAGTTTTAAATTTTGTGGGTGTACGTAGGATGCTTTTTGATGAAGATAATAATTAACGTGAGGTGTCGTAAGGAGTATGATATTTTGAGGGAGCTAAAAGAATAGAAACCATGAATACAAGTGTTGACGCATTGATGTGGTCGGCGGAGAAGAAAGGTAATGTTGTTAATGTAAGAAGCTTTAGAGGGTTTTTATGTTATGACCTGTGAAGGAGGGAGCGCCTCGTTACCTACCTGAAACCTTAACACCCTCCTCGCTCCTCCTCACGCGAATCCTATCTCATACCTTCCACGTGGCACTTCTTTTTCATTTATTTCTTTATTTTATCTTTTTTTATGTTTGCTGACTTTGCTCCACCTATGCCAGGCCAGCCAACTACTCACAGTCCCACACGTGCACCACAAGTTCCTCTTTTTTTTTTTTTTTTTTTAATAAAGACTCGGTCTTTTCATATCTTTTCTTTTATGCAGCATCAAAATAAAATGATAAACATGGAGATGAGAGAATGTGGACAAATCATTGAACCCACACCCCAAAAAGCAGCCATTTTTGGTGCATCGTCCTGTTCTTGATTTTCCGAAGCGTCAAAATAACGTACCCATAAGAAGCATCTTTTTTCCTAATTCCGTCCCTCTCCTTCTACGTCAGACCATCCTTTTACTGTATACTTGGGGTCAGATACAAGGGGATCGAATCTGTTTGGAAGACATGTAACATTAAACAAATCAATGTACTGATTGTTATTTTTACGTGATTTCGATTTTGAATGAGTTAATTTTAATAGGCTTTAAGTCAAATACGAACGATTTGGTCTGTGTATGTAAGAATATGATTTTCTTTTCTTTCCGGTGGTTTGAGACTACCCCACTTGACTAGATATTTCACTTTAGTTTTAGCTTTGTTGGGTTCATTTTCAGCGGTAATGGTGTTGGTCATACGTGCTTATCTCATCATGTTAGTGCCCCAGATCACTCATTCAATAGCTCGCTCCCCCATCTTTCATTTCTTTGACAAAAACCTAACATCTTCTTTTTCCCTTGTGCCCTTCATTCCGTTTTTTGATCTGTGTGATTCCCCATCACGCTTTACTTTTCAGTTTCCATTAGACCCCTTTCTTGTTTCATACGTCGTAATTATTATTATTTTTTAGATTGGCCCCCCTTCGATTAAAAAAAGGAGAATAAAACCGATTAGAAGAGAGAAGAGATAGCAAGGAAAAAAAAATTCCTGGAAAAGAGAAAGAACTAGGGGCAAAGGAAATCCCCATCGATACTTTACATTTCAGATGGTAAGCTTCATTCATTATTCAGGTCAGCAAAGTTTGAAGTTTTTCACTGGTTATGATCGTAGTGAGGATGTTTAGTTTAGTTTATATCCATGTATAAATATAATTTACATAAATCGAGACAAAAATTCTTTACATATTTATATCATAAATCGTAAAATTTATATCGTATACTAAATTACGATTGAAAAATATTTTTAGAGTTTCCAAACACTATTCCAAAACCCTTTTATAGCTTCTCCCAACTCCTCGTCATAACACGATATTATTATTTCGAAAGGCATATGGATCGAATAGACTCAAGCAAGTTGTAGCTCACACTAAGGAAGCAGTTTTTTGATGCAGTTCGTCGCAATTAATTAAATATTTGATAATGGCAGTAAAGATGAGGTTTGGAAGACCGTAACGACGGCTTCACCAGAAAGATAATAAATAATGTGCTAACCGCAACAGCAATGGCAAACCAAATTATTCTCTCTCTCTCTCTCTGGTTTAATAAAGGAAAAGGTTTTTGAATGACAGTGAAATGTTGCTTGTCAGTTGTTGGGCTGATCCGAGTTAATCATATCCATTCTAATTACAACCAATTTCCTTTGCAAAGTTCACAGCACCATTCAATTTTGGTTGTAAATAGGTTATTTCATGGCACTTGGGTGGAAAAGTGGACAGGTTTTTTTAAATGAGGGTTTGGGGTTGGAGGAGAAGAGAAGCAAAGCAAGTGTAGTGCAACTGAAAGAAGCGTCATGTAACTTGTGAGGGAAATTAAAATTCGACCAGAAGCAATAAATTTCAGAAATCCAAATTGTTAGGTGATTGTCCGTTTAACGTACAACTTCAAAACTTGGAAGAAATTCTCATGTGTCCAGGCCCTGCTTTTCTCAGTTTCAGTGTGGTCCTTCCAGAACCAAAGCAGACTAAAATACCGAAGTCAGTCAAAAAGCATTATTGATAAGCAGATATGAAAGAAATGCATTGCATGATTGAAGCCAAGATTCTTGAAAGCTTAGTCAGTAGCTTTTGAATGTATTTGAATTAATTTGAGTTGTGCGTGAGCGAAAGGTGGTAAAGAGGCTAATATTAATGGGAGAGAGAGCGTTAGAAAAAGAAAAATGGGATCTCAATACAGAATGCCATCAAACCAGGAAATGGGCATAGCTATTTTGAAAGGGGAAAGTGAAAGTTGCTAGCATTTATTGTTAATTTAAGGAGAATCTAGTGAGCATAGAGTTTCTCTCTCTACCCTATCATTTCGAAAGATATGGCTTGCTAATGCTTTGATCCCTCTTTCTATCCGCCCTTTCTACCATCATCCCATTTCATAAGATCTCTCAACTTTGTGCTTGTTGGCTCAATATTTATGTTACCAGTGGTGGTTATAGGGTTTTAGTAGTCGTAACAGCAAGCCTTTATGTTTGGCATTGTGAACTTTCGTATAAGGTTGATATTCGGTATGTGCTCTTGTATATTGTGTTTACTATATCTTTATGTTATAATGTCATTTTATCAACATAAATATATTTGGTTATTTTATAAAAAAGAAAGGTAGAATGGTAAAACTATGCACTTCATCACTTCAGAACAAGACGAATCGTGTCGAGCTTGAACAGTGAAGGAAAACAACTGCTGGAATTGAATGAGTTTTTCATTGAATCTATATCTACATTCAGGAACAAATGAATTGACTAATGTGTGAAAAGGGAAAAAAAGTCCCTGTGACTTATGTTAGATCAGCTGCTGTGAATGCTATCAATTATTATTGTCATCTACCTCTGCTCTACAAATTGCACCCTCTGCTATCTCTACCACACCTACAAATTGCCCGAACCACCACCCATAGAGTTGCTCTCATCATGTCCCCAGAATTTCCTCCTCGACCACGGTCGAGGTATTTTTGATTTATTCCATTTTTGTTGCCTAAAGAAGCTCCTCCCCAGATCATCGGGGGAACTCTTCAATGGTTTAGGGATGTGGTTATTATCCTCATATGAAAGGTCTTGAGCACCAAGACCAGTTGTGCTGGGAGCCATATCATCCGAGTAACGATTAGCAAAACCACTCGAATCTGGCCTCACAATTTCCGCAGGCTGGTCTATTTGCATAGCATCAGTGGACTTGCAAGATTGACAGTCATTCTGGGGGAGATACGGGGGTGGTGGAGGAAACGGATAGAAAGGCATGCCTGGTGCAGTGACCCAACTGCCTTCCTTTTCCACCTGAGGTGTTCCATATTGTTGGATAACAGGCAATGGAACTCCATACGAGACAGGCAAGCGAGGATTAAATTTTTCCCTTGGATTGCCTATAACTGCATCAGAGGGACATCCAGAACCAGAATGGTCCGGAGGTTGCAAAGCAAGATCACCAGAATTCTGCGAGGCATTTGAAGAACCCGAAGGCTGGAATAAACATGAAAACCCAGGTGGAACATCTTCAGAAATATTCTGCCCAAAGACAACTTTTCCTTTCTTGTGCTCATGAGATGCTACAACTGAATTTGTCTCTGCTGGTTGATCCCATCGACTTTTACGTTTACGTCTCATTTGGCCACTGATTTCACACCCATTCAGATATGGGGCAGAGCAGCCCTCCTGGGCAACAGCATTGGCTGAACTTGTTTCAACCAATGACGGCTGGGCACAATCTATTGCTTTAGTAGGTCTCAAACTCTGTTCACATGTATTGTTCGGTGATGTTGAAAACCTGTTGCGTTTGAAACTCCTATAAGATTTCACCCCACAGTCATCCCTGTTTATAAAGTCACGTTTTCTGAGAGATCTAGGAATCCATCTGTCTCGAAAGCTCCGAGCAATCTGATGGACCTACACGAGCAAATAAGAAAATGAATAGAATCAAATATATTCTCACCCACGAAAGAAATACACCACTGGGGTCAAAAAGAAAGAAGATCCAAACAGCATGTTTTGTTAATAGGTCAAATGCACTTGACCTGACGAAAGCTGTAATTAATGCAAAAGTGGACAAGAACAAGCTAGTATGTAACACACCTCTTTGTCTTCATGTTCCGTTAAGGACAGCATTGACTCCCTAAAGCTGCGCATAAAGACCAATAATTAGGAAAAGGGGAGAGGTTTAGCCCCGATAGAACAATTTCATACGGTCAAATGGCAGAAAAAATGCATATAATTTGCTGGGACGGAATCTAATGAATTCTCTCAATACTGATTATATAAACCAAGGTCCTCTGCCAGAGAACAAGTCTTCATAGGCTACAATTCTTTCAAGGGAACACAAATCAACAGAAAATGCAGAAAAGACACTCAGAGCCCGTTTGGTTCAACCCCATTGCATGCATGCAATGGTAATCATGATTGCATTACCATGAGAAGAGTGTTTGGTTGCTCTTTAGCATGGTAATAGGGTTTACTATGGTAATGATGATTACCAAAAAAATTGGTAATCCTCATTCATACCTCCCCCCTATGAATCCTCATTACCATCCCATTGCGTAGTTAGAAAAGTCTAATTTACCCTTTAGTTTTACTTCTCTTTATTTTACTTATATATTTTTACTTAAGCACATCGCCACAACCGCTACCACCGTCGCCGCCACCACCTCCTCCTCCACCATTGCAGCCACCTGCCGCCACCTCTTCCTCCACTACCGCCAACACCTCCTCCTTCTCTGCCGTTGCCGCCACCTACTCCTGCACCACCGCCGCCACCACCTCCTCCTCTACCGTTGCCGCCACCTGCCGCCACCTACTCCTGCACCACCGCCGCCGCCACCTCCTCCTCTACCGTTTCCGCCACCTGCCGCCACCACCACCTCCTCTATCGTTGCCGCCACCACCACCTTCTCTACCGTTGCCGCCACCTACTCCTCCACCACCGCCACTACCTCCTCCTCCTCTACCGCTGCTGCCACCCGGTACCTCCGCTACTATCTCCTCCTCCTCCGTCGCCGCCACTACCTCCTCCTTCTCCGTTCCTGCCACCACTACCTCCTTCTCCTCTGTCGCCGCTACTACCTCCTCCTCCTCTGCCGCTGCAACCACCGCCACCACCTCCTCCTCCTCCTCCTCTGCCGCTGCAACCACCACCTCCTCTTCCTCTGCCGCTGCAACCACCGCCACCACCTCCTCCCCCACCACCACCACCTCCTCTTCTGCCACTGCCACCACCCGGCATCGCAGTTACTACCTCCTCTTCATCCGCCGCCGCCCGGCCTCGTCGCTACTACCTCCTCCTCCTCCCTCGCCGACACCTGCCGCTGCCGCTGCCTCCTCCTTCTCCATTCCCACCACCACCACCTCCTCCTCCTCCTCTTCCGCCACCCCCCCCCCCCCGCCCCGTGCCACCGCCTCCACTACCTCCTCCTCCTCCATCGCTGTAGCCACCCACTATCCGGCACCACCGCCACTACCTCCTCCTCCTCTTGACTCTTAACTTTCTTTTTACAAAGATTATAGTAAGGGTAAAATAGACTTTGTGTAATATATTAATTTTAAATAATTGTTAAAATAATAATTCATTGCACCTTACTTAAAAATCAAACCAAACACTAGCCCTGTAATTAATATTACATTGCATTACCATTGCATCGCATCGCAGGGTGTAATGGGATCGAACCAAACGGGCCCTCAGTTCCTAGGTATTTGAGATGCTAAGCTCCTCCCAACCTGGAGAACATTTGTGTTACCCCACCACTGGACCCCATCTCCCTATATTCCTCGTTCAACATCAGCGCCATCTCTCCACTCTAACGGCCAAGTTAGAACAGTGTAGTAACTTACTTTCCGTCAATCAACCCTTCTGTTGCTACTAGCCCCTCTGGGCCCATGCTACTCTCTTTCTCCCCCCCCCCCCTTTTTTTTGCCAACACTCTCTCTTCCCCTCATACACTAGAATTGGCCCACCCTTTGCGTTCTTACCCCTTCTCACATAAGTTAACAACGAATGCCCATACCCATCAAAATGGCTAGATAAAAAAAGGCCCATTCCTATCATAATAGTGGCCAGCAATTTGTTAGACATTAATGAAATCCACTCTCGAATTCAGAAGATTAAGCACTAATGAAATCCATGACTCCAGATTTGAGATACTCAATTAAAAGTCTAGCATAACTCTCCAAACACTTATTTTCATAATAATAAGTTAAATTGGAGGGAAACTAAAAAGGTCAGTTGAAATTTTCTAACCTCTCCATTCCACGACAAGGGGGATCACAATTAACATGCTCAAATGTCAAAATCTTTCTTTCTGCCAGGCGCTCTATGACCTGTGAAAGGTGCATTTAATAAATTGTAGACTCACCTCCCTTAAAGAAGGATTAAAGAATGAATATAAAATAAAATAAAAAGTGTAGAGAGCTGCACAATACACAAGTCATGAATAGTATAGCTCATTTTACGTAAAATGCAGATAACTAGCAACTAAATTGAGTCATTTCCCATCTGCAAACCTTAAGAAGCTTTCGCAAAATTGGAATTTTTTTAAAGTCACGCCTGTATTGCTTCATTATGTTGTGTAGCATACGTAAACCTGAAAAGAAAAGCAATAGTCGTGATTTGATATTGACATAAAAGCATGACAAGTTTTCGCTAGAGATAAAAATGAAAAAAAAATTGAGATAAGTATGCATTACCATTTTTTTTAATTATATCATTCAGCACAGCTCTTGATCTTGTTTCCAAAAGGGCTCCAAGAATCATGGAAAGGTCTCGATTGCTGCAGTTGCAACCAAATTTTAGATTCCTTCACAGAGCATTTTACAAGTCTATAGTGGATAAATAAGTCTAATAAAGCGCAAGATTACAAAGACAAGCAAAATATGGAAAAAGGAAAATAAGAGAGGACCTTTGAATGGCTTGACCATTACTCCTATCACCTGATGCCGCAGTAAGAAGCAGAAGCTTCAAGTAGCCTTTGGTGGCATCCTGTCATAGCAAAATTCCCAGTGAAAAACATTTTCACTACAGTCTAAAAACCAGCCTTAGCAGTATATCCAAGACTACCTCCAATACACTGCAAGGTTAAGACTTTTTATTTTTTGGCTAGATGAGAATAAAACATTATAGAAGAGGCCAAAATTTTCTTGCTTCCTAACTTGACCAAACCAATCTCAACTGTGGAAAATAACACTAAAACACACATAATGCAGAGACTTCCGGATAAATCTAATTAATTTGAAATACCGAGTCAATCAGCAACCAACTAAAGGTTACTTACTTTACTTTTGCTAATTCCTCCATCTGGATCTAGCAACTCCTTAAGCTTCTCCTCAACTGCAGGTTTGGGGAAGGAATAATTAAACAAGTTCTTTATGAAATAATCATTTCACCAAATTAAGGCATTTGACAAACCTGCTTCAAAACGGCCATTGGAAGAACCTTCCACTGCTTTTTTATGTTTGATGGATGGAACCTGCATTCTGTTGGTGGTCACTCCAACTTTGAGATTATTAGTAGGGTTAGCACACGCCTTCCCTTTTTTAACAGAACCATTTATTTGAGAAGCCTTCACAAGCAAATGAGGTTCTGAAAGACCACATCTGTCTTCAATTACTTTATACTTGAATTTGCTAACAGATGAAGAGGAAGTTCCCATATTCGGAATCAAAGTTTTGTCAGAATGCTCAGATTCTACTGCAGATCCTTGTTGTAAGGCAGGCATAGGTTTTCTTCTTACATCATCCATTTGCTGGGAAAGTACTTTCATTTGAAGGGACGATGACAAATTGCCCTTCGAATTTTCCACTTCAATCAGCCTGTGCCGCTGAGAGCTGGAAGAGGCAGGGTTTAGAGAATTCTCCTTCTCTGGGTGACCACCTGGCCCTGCAGTAATAGTTGAGTTGTCAGATAAATTCCTGTCTATTAACATAGGCCTAGCTCTCTGCATATATCAACACCATCATAATGATTGGGTATTAGGCATACCGTCTTCAATATCGCCTTCAGTAAGCATCACAGGTTCTGGAAATTCTTCATCTGAATCATCTTGAACAATGATTTCAGCGTTGAGTAGATCACCACCTATATACCCTCGACAATGAGGTGAACCACAATAACATTTTTTTGCAGCAGCGCCAAAAATCCTAACATAGTTGTAGTCAAATGTCACCTCTTCATCCTGGGGAAGGTAGAAAGAAACGGTTCAACTTGGCCAAGTATAGCACAAAACAAATGCACAGTAAGAATGTTCCATAACCCAACCTCATAATGGAAGGAAATAAGGATAACATAAATGTTCCTTTACTCCCCACCACCAAAAAGAAACAATAAATCTTCACGGCTAAAATACTTTGGGCTTCCCTCTATTTTAGAAATATAAGCACATTTAGTTTTGAATATGTGAACTCCCTCCCTCCCTTGTATTTTAAGAACACACTGCATCTTAATCCATTTTACAATTAGCAACACTTCAATTACATGTTAAATATCAACTGTGAAAAAGGATATTCTTAATAATATTCCTAGCAAAGTTGGGATTTTAGATGCCATGTTCGTTCTCAAAAAGAGGTGATCTATGCAATTTAATGCTTAATTCTGGGCGGTTCAAAAATTTTATCCTAATATTAATATGAATTCACATGAACCCTTTTCATCAACTCAAATGTTCAAACAAGAATCTGGATCTGCAAAATGTTCAATCAAATTGCGAACAAATGCATGAATAATGATGAACAGGCTACAAGGATACCTGCTTAATATCTCTCAATGCAAACAGACCAATACAGATTTCTCCATTCACCATCCACTGTTGCAAAAAGGAGAGAAAGAACGTAAGGCCAAGTGGTTCACGAGAAAAAAAGAAAGAAATATGACATGTAAATGCTTCTGGATTTTCAGATCGAGCAGCTGATACATAGAAATGACATAAAGGGCAACATTCTGGAAAAGTGTACTTCCCTACTGCATTTAAATTAACATTATCATAAAGCATCACAATGGATCAAACAAACATGATCAATAATATATCAATCACATGCACAGAAACAACTCATACACACATTGACAAAAGTTGCTGCCCATACAAATGATACGAAAGAAAATTTACTTATGGGCAGCTTCCAGTGAAAACACCACATTTTATGCAGCTAATGTATTCACCTTTTCGGTACAACAATTAGGATCACAACTATGATTAATGAAACGCCCCAGATTTCCTCTTGCACTTGCATCAATCACCTGAAAATATAGAAATGTAAGCAAAAAGCAGAAGTGAAAAACTCCCAGACTGACTAAAAATATCATATTTATGAAAAACCAACAAATATATGTTTCTAGCCATTGAAACTTCTCAGCAGCAGTAAAAGCAACAAGATTCATTCCACCGAAATTGAATTAAGCACACATAGGTTAAATTCATACCTCACTGCCATTCAAGGTCATGAAGTAGAAATGTCTACGACTCTTCAAAGCATATTCACTTTGTCGTGCCTCATAGGCATGCATATCAAGCACCTGTTTAAACCATAAATCAGATATATAGCCAAAGGTAAACTATGCAGAGACAAATACACCTTGGCATCAATGTTCCTTAATAGAACAGGGCCAATGCTGATTATATAAGAAATGACATAATCCATTTAAAATAATTCCAACCCATTTATATTACCCTTACACAGCCTCAGCTATCCCTAAAAAGCAGCATAAGTTCAACATTAAATATTAGCAACTCTTCAGTTCTAGTCTTAAAAGAATAAGATGACAGTTGAATTTTTCTAAGTGGGTCAACTTATCCTTGCTGCCTCCACAGTTATGATTAAATTTGAGTTTGAAGTATAATAAAAAGAAGAATCGGTGACCAAGCCTCTTCATATGCTTTGAAGCCCGACAATTATGGGACTGGATCGGAAATTGACACAATATTATTTGGTCCTTAGCTAAAAGTTTAAAACTTGAGTCACTCTTCAGAACTAGACCGACAACTACTTCAGTTGCACGAAAGCACATAGACCAAACTTTCTCCATTATCTCATTAGATCATGGGGCACAGGTTAACTCAATAAGGTAGCTTACTTTGCAGCAATTGCTAATAACATGAACTGATTCACATAATTAAGTGAAAATACATTTGAGGATAAATAAAAGGCAAAAGATGGAGGATCTACAACCAATCCTTATAGACTGCATCCATGATATTGTTAAAGACCTAATTAATTCTTTCTTCTCCCATCATATTGTAATTCAGCACCAAAAATCAATATCCTATATAATACTATAAAGGAAATTGGTTAATTAAGTGAATAGCAAGGACAGAAATCCAAGTTACCTCGCCAACATATTCAATAAGGAATTTCCCTGCAGATATGTCCTCAATCGCCTTCAGCCCATAGCCCTTTTTCCCACATTTAAACCACTTCACTTTGGCATAATTGCGTTTCTGGAACTGAAATCAGGCATTTGAACTACAATGATGCACTTTGCACAAAAAGATCAACACTACTATCTCTGCAAAGGAAAATAAACTCATTTACCTGCTGATTTGAACAGAGATCCCCACAGGAGCAGGCCCCTTGAACACATTCAATGTTAAGCAACCGGTTTAGACATTCATTTCCACATCCCAACTGACCTTTTAGAGGTGGCTTGCAATGGCAAACCATTATCTGATAAAAATTCAGAGGTACAATGAGTAAGCATATTAAACTAACAGGAAAATTGGAAAATCATAGAGCATGGAAACCTAAGCACCATCCAGTCATACTTAAATGTACATCCAGCAGCGACTGATATGAGAACAAAGGAAGAAAAGCATATGCCATGATCATACTGACAGCTAGGAAGCATATGATCCCTCATCCTTCCCGTGAAAATTTAAAGACAACCAGATATTGGGCCTCATGTGTTGAACTACAAATAAGACATACTATTTATGACTTGTGAATAATGTGACAGTAATTCATCCAATCCTCTGCAGGGTAATATTTAGGCACATCAATTTCACCTTAACCCAATCTGATCTAAATAGACATCAAAAACCCAATCTGATATAAATAGACATCAAGGATTCTATTTCACATTAGCTTTTTCATGAAAATTTACTATCACTTAGGTCCCAACCAAGGGAAATAATATATTGACAATGATGTGGTTCTGTAATATTTGACAGAACCGTGTAGGAAAAGGTAGAAGGAGAAGGAAAGAAGAGAGAAGAGAGTTTAGACAGGAAGGGAGAGAAATCCGAGAGAGAGAGAGAGAGAGACACACACACAAGAGTTGCTGAATATTCTCTTATTCATGGATATCAACAACTAGTTTACAATAAGAGGGGACTAGCCCTTATATAGAGAGCCTAAGGGTGCTGCCGCCTTAATCATTAATGAGAGGCAGATCTGTAATTAAACATTAATTCTACCCAAACCCCTAATTAGCTAAGGAGCTCAACTATTGTTGCTCTTGGTTAATGCTATTCTATAATAGCTACACCATTCTCAACTAACATTGATCTCTCCTTAACTAACTTACCTAACAATTGAAAATTTAGGGATTACAATTGGGAATTAGGGATTGTAATTACAATTTCATATCAGACAAATCCCATAACTTGTCAATAGTAGTTATTTCACTTGTCAATGGGGACTTTTATGACATTATTTTCCATGATTATGACTTTAATGATATTCTCCCAAAACAGAAAGCAAAGATAGTAATGCCAATGCCAATAGCTCGATCTTCAGAGTTGAACTACTTTTAAGAAGATAGTAATGCCTCCAAAACCAAGTGGTCTGGACTTTGATCCACGTCACCACCATTCTCCATAAATGAAATTTCATAGAGAACGTTAGAGATTATAATAATATTTCTTCTTCAGGCCATAATAAGAACATAACTGAGCCAAGTTGCTGCTATGAGCCAATAGACTGTTATGACCAGTTTTCCCTTTAAATTAACAATTGTTGATCTTATCATAAATATATATTTAACAAAACAACAAAACACAGCCAAACAATAAAATGTAAAAATCATAAGTAAGAATTAGAACAACTTGGACCTCATCTATAGTCTGAGTTTTGCGGCTACGATGCAGAAACTCATTGGCAGAAATATGAGTAAAAGTTGATTCCTGAGAAGCTGCAATGCATGGCAACAACAGACAATAAGAAAAAAATGAAGGAAGAGGTGACGAGGACGTTCCAAAAACAGTCTAGCTTCAAGGTTGAATCTCTAATTCTCTATCTAGCTAATATTACATACACATTGGACGTTGATGTTCTGACTCCTTATAGTTTTTGCGATCTCCATTATTGTCTTCTTCACTAGATGCATATGATAATCCTAACTCTGCATTGATCTCAGCGTTTGACTTTTCCTGTGCGATAGAGCAATCAGCATAAGCTTCATCACCGCCATCCTTACATGTCCTTCAGAAGAAAATTACACATGACAAGATACAAGTTACTATGGGGGAAATATGACGAAGGACCTGTGCTGCTTTATATGTATAAAGATTTCTGAAAAGGGAAACTAACTGCAAATATATAAAAATATAAATATAAATTATAATGGAAAACATTGAAATAAGAAACTCAGATAATAACTGAAGTAGCATGATCAATAAAGTAAAAGCCAGTGACAACTGTAAGAAAACTATTTCCAAACTAAGACATCTTGAATGTATAGCTAAATTTTCAGAAACTACAGATCAACACATCACAGGGAAAATTGATAATTTTTCCATGTTAAAATGACACACCAGGCACAGTTTGTTTCTTCAATTACGTCAGCAAGTGAAGCAGGAATACGCCGCCACTTGTAGCAATCATCACAACGCACCCATGCCTTTCGTGGTGATGGATGCTGCTCCTCCGAACCAGCACTAGGTACCATGTCCAGACTGGCTGATACTTTGTTCTCATCAGCATTAATTTTTCCACCGAAATCCAACTTCTGTATTTCTTCAGTGTCATTTTCTGTGAACAATACAACAACCCCATTTGCATTTAAATGATCAAACAAAATAAACAACACTTAAGATTAAAAAGTGATTAAATGTAAGTAAAATGTTCACAAAAAGAGCACAATAAAATCCAAAAATAGATATAATATGCAAGCTGCTACTAAAAAAAAAGAACTACCTTCATGTAGGTAATCTTCTGTTTCACATATAACTTTATCAGAGACACTATTTCCTTTAACACAACACTTGGTGACAGATCTCCCAAGTTTGTGCCTACAAGCAGTCTTTTTCCTGCTCTTTGACTCGGAAGCTTTAGACTTGGTCTTGCTGACATTATGAGATTTAAGATTTTTGAGAAGATTAGAATCCAAATGTCTCTCAGAAGGCAGAAATTTCTCAGAACCAGGGGAGCCCGAATATTCACTGTTAACATCTGGGCTGCAATGTGCCTCAACCTCGACACTACTTTTGACTTCCAACACATCAGTTGGATCTCTAAGTCCAATATCTCCATAGAGGTGCAATGGTTCTGTATGAACTCCACAGTCTTCAGAACTGCTTGTGCTTAATGTATTTATATCAGCGGAACTAGGCAAATCCACAGAGCTAACCACATCAGTGCAGTTCTTCTTACCTCCAAGATTCTCTGAGTAATCTGCTTTATTTTTCCTTGGGGAACCTGCTGATACATCTCTTACACTACTATTACGTGAACAAGTAGGTTTATCTTTCTTCTTCCTTCTCTTGCTGGCAGAATTATGAACAGCAAAATTAAACTCCTTAAAACCAAAATCAGTATTATTCAGATCTTCCCGATGCCTTTCTCCCACCTGGACATCAGGAATTGAATCAATCACTTCTGAATCAGGTGAAGTTCCAGGATCCATACTCTTAATATTGACAGGCTCTATCAATGCATCAACCAACTTATTTGAAGGAGCCACAAGACAAGGCTCCTCTGCATCGCCATCTGACTTCTCCATTAGTGCAGCACTTTCTAAGTTGTTGGGAATTTGCCCATTCAGAACAACAGCATGGTAAAGTTTAGTTTTATCAGATTCAGACTTTCTCATAGCTCCTTCTTCAAATAATTTGTCTCCATTTTTGCTACCTAAATTTTGAGAACCTGAACCAGGTCCCAAGTTGGAAGCAGAAGTCAAGCCATAAACAGATTCTGGAACCAGGACGTTTGGGTAATATAAGTTAAACCCTTTCCCAACTTTGATCTTCAGACGCATACCAGAGGTTGAAGCACCAGACATTGAATTGAATGTGTTAGAATTTTCACGATCTTTATTTGTTTTTCCACTTTGAAATCTGCCCCTAGCCTTCCCCGATCCTTCAGGCATAACTTTATTTGTGTTTAACTCTCTATCCATTCCAATAGCCTGTTTAATGTTCCCTAGCAATCCCCACTCAGAGGAGCGGGCCGCTCTGGAGAAACAGCTTCTTTTCTTTCTAGAGGTCTTTGAGATTGTCTTCACACCCCACTCCTGTTGAGGCACATTGGCTTGCTTATTGCATTTTCTTGGAGCCCTTCCAGTCTGTTGCTTAAAAACAGATTTGTTTTGTCGACTATTCCTTCGATGAGGCAACGACACAATGTCTGAACATTTGCTTTTAGTGACACAATCAATTTTGACATTTTGCTTTCCTTTTTTCTGTCCAGAATTGCACGCACTGTTATTATAACTGATAGCACAGCTATCGTCCTGAAGCAGGAGATCAGGCACATCCTTTGAAGGGTTATCATTTAAAGAAACAAAGGAGGGCAGACCTGATTCAGAAGAAAAGGTACAATAGGTAGAAGTTTCTGGCAAATTGTCCTTCAATTTGGAGGAATTGCCTTCTATTTGCAATGTATTATACTTCATTTCAACATTTCTTTCATTTATCCCATCAACATTTTGCTCCAGAAATTTTGTGACATCTTCATAAGAATCAATGTCACTCTTATCAGTCTCCTGTTCCAATTGTGTAGCCTCACTCGAATAAGCTAACATTGAACTCCCCAATGTACTCTGGTAGGTTGGCAGGGACAATACTTGTGCACATGCATCTATGATACTCTTTTTCTCAACAGTGTCTTTGACCCATTCTTCATAAGGACTGTTGCAATCGCCACCATCTTTCTGATCACTCAGCTTAAACTTATCACTAGAGCTATTAGAATGCAAAGATGATTGGTTGCAAACAGCCACTTTCATCCCACATAGAGCATCTGTATATAATGCATCAGAAGGCAACTCACTTCCATGTGCGGGAGATATCTGCTTGCAAGCAGTTACTTCCATCCCGCCTGAAGTATTGCAGTTGCCTGCAACCTCCAAGGGATCTGTATTTCTCAGAACATCCTCCTGCTCACTCTTTTGGAGAAAATTGACTAGACAGCCAGGTATAGGTTCTGATTCCAAGGAAAATTCAGAATAAATGAAATCAAATATATGATTGCTCGTATCAGTGAGTAAACCAGAATCATTGTTTTTTTCATCCACAGCCGCTAAAGTGTCCACTGCAGAAGGGATTCTATTGCTCTCCATATCCTTTGGCAAACCGTTTACAGATTTAAACTCTGATAGAAGCTGGTAGTAATCATGATTGTGAGTTTTTTCTTCTGTGCATAAGCTACCATTTTCTAGGTTATAAACTTCACATTGCCCACAAAATGTCCTGCAACAGTTCTGACAATCATTGTCCAAATTTTTCTCCACTAACAACATATCAGCATCTTCATATTCACTTACTCTAGCATTGCTGGGCATGTCGGTAACATCAATACAGTTTGCAGAGTCAGATTCTTTATTTGTAGAGAAATATTTACGACTGTTCAGAATATTGGAAAGCTCAATGTTAGACTCCAACACAGAGCAGCCTACTTCTGAACAGGACTGCCCCACGGGAACAGACTGCAATGGAAACTCTGAACAATGCTTCGTGATAATAGGTATGCGTGTCGCATCGTCTGCCATTACCATTCTCTCACACGAGCCCATGGCAATTTAAACAGTTCATTCAAATCTATCAGACTACTGCTAACCCTTCACTGCGTACTAGAATACCTGACTAAAAAAACTTCAAAAACTACACATGAAAAAAAAAAAGAATCAATCACCAACCGATCACGATGTATCACCCAGTAGCTACCCATATAACATGAGCACAATCATTATTCGCCGCTGCGCTGAATTAAAGCAGAAGTTAACGACGTTACCTCAACCTGAGCTCTCAGAAAAAATCAGAGCCCACAGACAGAGCCCTAAAAAGAACCGCTCTCCTAATGTCCTCTGCGCCCAATAACAAACTGCTTTCAGGATTTCACAAGGCAATGCTGAAGGGTACTTGGCTACTAAAAATAATTAAGTCAGGGAATAGAAACGAAAATTAAAACAATGACACCATAAAGGAGGAAAGCAAACAACGGAACAAACAAACTTGGAGAGCAAGTAAATTTACAGATAAAAGGATACCTGCGCAGAATGAGAGATAGAACACGGAAGCTTGTTCGTTTCAACAATGGTCTATATAATACGAAATATTTTCTCCCTCCGATCCTCGCAGAGAGAAGTATGGGCTTGGGTGCGCGTAACTCGCGGCAGAGGGAGAGAGACGGGATGGTGGTGACACCAAAACGGTTTGAGGGCGATGATACGGAAGGGTTCCTTCTGATGATCGATTCCACGTTGAATAGACCCTTTCGGCCTATGCGCCTCGTCACAAGTCCCACACACGAACCCGGAAAAATTCGCAGGCCGTTAGGAAGGATCTTTTATTTTGATTTCGCCCATTAAAATTTCCCACCTCAGGTTGCGGAATCCTTGTATTTATTTATTATTTAGCAGTTATCCGATTATTCGATGCCTTCATTTTTTTTAGGTCAAAAAATATCTTAATTGTTTACCTTTTCGTGTTTGAAATTAGTTACGACGACGCGCTTTTTTAAAGGATACAACAGTATCTTCTACCCTAATTAAATATTATTCTCCCGAGTGTGTGCAAACTGCAAAGAGAGGGCTAAAAAGTTTTTCAAATTTTTTTTTATGTTTTAAATTTAAGTGTCTATTTAGATTAGTAGTATGAGCTATTTTTATAATATAATTTATAGTGTATAAGATAAATATGTAAGAAAATTATTATCTAAATTTACGTGAATATACTTCTCAAATATCAATTCAAACCGATTATAAATTTAAGTTCTCTCTAAACATGTTAATAAATATTAAAAATAAATAAAATGACCCTTGAAAAATTAACTTGTAAATATAAATTATTAAATTTGACTTATATATTTTTTTTTGGATTTGTAATTGTTTAATTTTGTTATTTGAGACGCGTAGATAATCTTCTCTTGTAAATAGAGCACAAACCTTTGTTTTTTTCAATATATCATATCATGGGATTTAAATCCTGAACCCTATCTACACGTATCCTATCCTTATCGATCACCTAGAGGCATAAAAAAGTTGCTAATCACAATAAAATATCTTTTAAATGAACGGCATTGATAAAATTAATGCCTCAAACTTCTTAAATTTTTATCGAACTACTAGTAAATTTTAAAGCAAGGATTCTTAGAAAAACAAAAATATTCGTATATCATGCATGATAAATACACGGTGGAAGAGGATTTATAATTTATTTCTCAAATAAATTGATTGATAATGTGAAGTATAATCTTAAAAAAGTACTTATTAGGTGATATAATACTTGAGTTGGCAAAAAGAGATATAATATTGTTTGAGTTTGAGACACAAAGAATATTTGTATTTTTAAGGAAGATTCTAGAACAAGGAGATATAGCGTGGCATTAATATTTTTTATTACTTAATTATTTCCTACAGTTGGCGTAATTTTTATATTTTTAATGGGTTCTAAATGTTTAAAAATTAGGATTTTTTAAAAATTTAATGGCGTAAGATATTTCGTAGGAAAAAATGCTTAGCTATTAACAATATTTAAATTCATAAAAAATCATTGTTTTAAAATGCATTGACCCCCAAAAATGCTGCAGAAACTAAACGACAATATTAACAACGCCCCCCCCCCCAAAAAAAAAAACCAAAAAAAAGTCACCAGTGCAAAGCTTCAAAACGCACGCTATGAACCAAAGGTGATAGCGGCAGCGTCAATGTTAATTTCAAAACTATTTAATTAATTTAAAGCAATTAAAGAATTTAATTAAGTTAATTAAAAGAGTGTGTTAATTTTATTAAAAAAATATCCTCATTAATTAATTATTTACATTATTTAGGTACTGTCTTCATTGACGGAGGCCTTTAATTTCTTTAAGTAGCTAGTAAGAACAATCAAGAGGAGGCTGTTATGTAATTATAGACATGCATGAATCGGATCTGAATACATTACACACTGAAGAAATTGAAGAAACATTTGCGTATATTTGACAAACAGTTAAGAGACTACTAATAAAAGCTTAACAAGTACATGCACCACAACACCTATGTATATTAAGCATTAAAATGATGGATTAAGGGACCCTAGCTAGCCTTATAAAAAAAATTCATGCATTTCGTGTTCGGTAACTAGGGCACATTCCACTAATCTGTGGTGGGCGCTCCACTACTAAAGCCACTGCTTTTAATTTGTATACCTACCATCTGTGAGACTTATTATTTTAAGACATATACGTATATAAGAAATAAAACAAAAGAATGAATCTTATATTAATGACGAAAATAATATTATATAAATAAAATCAGCTGACCATAAAGGATTAAATAGACACACATGAATAACGAACCGCATATAGCATATTTGTCCAGTTCATGCCCAGCCAGAACAACAACGCTAGTGTAAATATAGGTATATATAGCCCTATGGTTAATTAGCTAGGTATGCACCCAGATTGTAAAAAGCACTCAAAATGAAAGTTGAAGAACCCTCAGAAGTCAAGGTTTCCGTCACTTTATTCACTTAAGAGCACACGCCAGTCCTAGATAGAGTAGTGGCTAGTTGATGATTGCTGAAGAGCTTTGTGAGATATATATATATATATAGCAGGAGGCAGTAGACTCATCATATATCACATCCTCTCGTGAAGATTTGGCTGCATAGGCTGAACACGGAAGGCGAATGGCATCTGGGAATGGAACTCCCTCACGCTCTCATCAAATCCATTCTCCATTTCTCTCGCTCCTTCCATTGCCAAACGTTGTTGCTGTTCGTTCACATCAACCAACAAAACAAATGACTCATTATGGAAAAAAACATTAATGGTTTCTTTAACAGATGCAACGTTAATATATGATCAGTATGTACCAAGGAATTACCAGTATAAAATTAAGCTCCCTGTTCTCTTCCTCCAAGATCTTGCCCTATTTAGCATTGCTCACAGAAATAAATATCCATACAAATTAGAGGCCTCTATGATAGCAAAAAGCATATACAAATAATTAATAACGCTCATGCCATTAACTTGCTTTTCGGACACACTCCTCTTCCATGTTGTTAATTATAAACTGTTAGTGACAGTGTCATTTTTAACGATAGATACGTGTTTATAAAAATTTTGGATATAGATTATGATCATATCTTTACTACTCCAATTATGTCAAAAACATATCTACTATATATATACACCTTATACATAGTTTTAAATGTTTGTATAAATAAACACGACTTTTTCCCTGTGCGTATACACCGGTGGCACGCAGTAGCAAATTATTATACGCATATGTGCGGCTTGTGCATGTATGTCTTTATAATACACACACGCGTGAGTGCATGGCATGTATGGGTGTTTGATTTTACGAGTTAAAGATAGAATATACAATGTTACTATTTAATAAGGTACTTTTTCATATGCTAAATTATGCTCTTAAATAATGATGCAGCTCTCACACTCAAACACAGCCTAGCTAAATCTTGTTCTTAGCATGTTCTAATTAATAATATCCATGCAGTGACCCGCATCAATTTTTAATTTATGAAATATACTGTTTAAAACAAATTTGCACATCATATATAATTATAGACTCAATGATCCTAGTCAACTTACATTTCTCCTGTGTGCCCTGTAAATCTCCATCTGCACAAAAACACCAAGTCCGTCGTACCAGATAAAATTGTTTAAATCCTTGTGCTACGTAGTTTTAACAATTAGATCAAAATGAATTAACAACACACACTATTTAATTGTGATGGAGTTCAATTTTTTCATTGAAGACTTGCATGTTCTGATCTATTTATGTATGTGAACGTTAATTATAACCTACTAGCTAGCTAGCTATATAATAAGTTGCAAATTTGTTTGAAAAGGAGTCATTATTACAATATCAAGCAGTACGTATTAATTTTCTTCATGTCAGAGAAGATAAATAGAATAGATATTTTAGTTTTGACCCAGAAGAATATGAAACTTAATTAGCTTGACAAAGCTTGTGAATTGTTGTGAAAGTAATTATCACTTGATACTTAAAAATGATAATATATAGTCTAAATATAGGGATGAGATTTGCCTGTCTCTCGCGTATACCGGCGAGGCCACATTCTAAGGCATCCTCTAAGGCCATCAGCTCCTTGTAATTGAGCGTGTTCACATCCTCTCCCTTCAAGTGCCTGAAACGTACTTTTATTATATATTGAGATCAGTGAAATTAAAGAGAGGGAATGAATGAATGAATGAAATCAAAGCAGTCCACACACACGCACCTGAGCTCAATCTGCATGCTGTCATTCTCTTTCTTGAGTGTATCAATTTCGCTGTTTAAGTCCTGTGAATTCACCAAGATTATAGGAAAGACGAGAAAGGCGCATATATATATATATATATATCAAAAGAAATATATGTAATGAATAATAAAAGCTATATATTCGGACCAGCTTATTTTAATGTCAGCCAAGAAAGGCCGAATCACGAGAGAGACATTTATCACATTTTCATGCCTATAGGTTTAATTTCCAGTCCTGCCCATTCACTCCGGCCTTTCACTTTTTCCAACCAAGGTATAAGAAGATGAAAATGCCCTATATATATGTTTTAGCAGATGTCCCAGATCTGGTCATAGACATAGATCGATGGCTTTCTTATTTGTTCCTGTATATCATTTTAAATAAAGAACAGTTCAATATTGGGATTAGACCGATGTATATGTATATGCTAAGAAATGCATGACACAGACAAACACAGATCTGAAAAGAGATTCACAGTTCATGCCCCCTCACCATATATATATATCTAATTAAGGCAAAAAGAACTAGTCATGCTGTAACTTGTTTACATATACAGGAGGCGGATTCAGAATTAAAAAAGATCTAACAAAAAGCCAAGAAGGCTAGGTATATCCATAAACCAACCTCATGCTTAGCGTCCCAGAGCCTCTTCCCAGATGTTTTGTGATATCTTTCTAGGATGTCAATCAACCTTCAAAAAGAAACAGATTAGAGTCAGCATAACTTGCAGATCTACAAGTGAAGAGATATATTTTCCAGCACATGAACTTTATATGTTTTAGTGCTTAACAAAATAAAGATTAATCGTACGTGGTTGAAGGGCTGATGTATTCATGCATTTTTCCAGAAGCAGCAAAGATAATGAGGGAAACTTGGGCGTCGCATAGAACAGTAATTTCCTTGGCCTTCTTCAGGATCCCATTCTTCCTCTTTGAGTAGGTCACTTGCCTGTTGCTTGAGTTCTCAATCCTCTTGATCTCAATCTTTCCTCTTCCCATCTCTCACACCAAACTCGATCTCTCTCTCTCTTTCTGGTGATCTTCTGGCTTTGGATTAATGGTGAGATTTTGAAAAGAGATGCAAACACAAAAGTAACAGCAAACCCTTACCAATGCGGGTTTGTAGATGAAGAACTTTCTGCGAGGCACAGAAACGGAGGGTTCGTTTATGGATTGCAATAAAGACACCCAATTAATTTATTTATTTTATTTGATTTGGATTATTTGTTCATTAATTGTTGGCTTCACCTTCTTATCCACCGGTTCAATGCCTCCCTCGTTGTCTTCAATAATATCTTCAAGTGTTTTCTGGATCTTTTTAGTCGGTTGTTATATTGTTTAAATTAATTTTAGTGATGTAATCCATAAAATTGGTTTACTGGGATGATTAAAGGCACATGGTTATTTTTCTATGATGCAAGTTTTGGCGTCAACCTGGAGGAGAGTTATTTAAGATGAGATGTAAAAGATAAGATAAGATGGCCTTATAAACATGCCTTTTGAATTAAAGATTAACCCTTGGCAATATATGTATATAAATGATATTACTAAAGTAGTATTATTAGTTTAGTATAAAGTAAGTTATATATGGTTTTACATTATAAAATTTGAAATTGAAAAATGAAAGGAAATTGAGCTTGTTTGGATGAGCTTTTATGAATCGGGTTTATTATATAAGCCCGATTTACGTAAATTGAGATAAATTTCCTTCACATATTTATCTCGTAGATCGTAAAAGCACTTTACAGACTGTAAAAATTACCTCATAAATCATAAAAGTTACTTTATATTCTGTGAAACACAATTCACAAACACTTATGAAGTTTTCATAAGCTAATCGAGATGAAATCTAATCTTGTGTGATTTTTAGGTGGGCAGTAGGCAAATCAGAATCACAACCTACGTTGAACTCGGCGACAAACTTTTCTAGGGTGGAGTGAAATATAATAATAGGATAAATCAATTGCAAAGGAAAAGGTACAACGTAATCAGGATCAACCATCAAATCACATGGAATTTAAGGATATAGTGGTTTCTACTATTGGCAAAGGTAGCCTTCGAAGTAACGTCCGAACAAAGTAAAGGAATATAATGAGAGTTTTCCATCTGCAAATGAAAAAACAGAAATTCGGCTGTTTCCAGATCACGCATCAAAATTAGCAAGATGAGGTCTGCCCATCCTTTAGACCAAGCTTCAACTAGGTGACTAGCTAGCTGGTTGTGTGAAGTGTCTTTGATTTGAAAGGTTCATAAAATGATCTTATTGAAGAAATTAACTTTGTTTTTCATTCTGGGAAATGCCCATCGATTGTACGTGGATCTATGTTTTAAATTAATTTTCTTCCAAAAACTTGAGTTTCCCTTGACCACAAAGAAGATAATTATACGGAAAGATAATTAGTTGACTTGAAGTAGCCAGGCCTCCATGATGTGACTCAGAGGACAAAGGAAAGCAATGTTCACAGCCTTCTTTTCCTCGAATGCAGCAATAAGTTTGAAGATCGATCTGTCGTCCTGATCAGAAAAGAAATACGCTCGCTGCTATTTATCTTCCTTACCAGTAATTGGTTTTAGGTCCTTCTTCTAGACTAGGGCTGAGACATGACAACCATATTTTTCGAAATTTTCTAGATTCTTTCTGATTTAGGGGTCAAGTACTTGACAATCTCCGAAGTACTAAGGCCACTATATAATAAGCAAACTATATCCTCCACTCTACCGCCCTGTATAGATCGCTTCTGTTTTACGTTTCAGGATCTCCATATAAATACAACCTTAGGATTTTTTTCTTTAATCTCTTCTTGATGTTTGAAGGATCAGCTCTTCAAATCTTTCTTGATTCAACAGTCAGGCTATACATACAAGAATCGCTTTGATAATAAGGATCCGTACGTCAATTAATTGACTTTATGCGTTAATGACAAGTATCCATTTCAATGTGGACAAATTAATTAAACTACACTTGGGTGCATGTGCATGCAAATGAATATATGTAGATTAATATGTAAATTTATCCTAAAAATTTTGATTGGAGAGCAATGTTATCAGAAATTTTTTGAAGTTAAATATTACCCGGAAAGTGTTAAAATAAAATAATGTTACCTCTTACTATTAAAAATTAATAATCAACACCAATTTTTTTAATTGTATGAGATAATATTGTTATGTTTTGAAATTTTTGGAGTGACTTTAACTTAAAAAAATTTTAAAGGCAAATTTACACCTTTAACCCACACAAGCACGGGTATATTTGCAGACCTTTTGCGTGGCTAAATATGCAACTGACCTAAATTGAATTGTATCTCACAATGCATGATTCCCTTGATTCTTCTTAATGCATAATAAAGAAGGATTAACATTACACACCAAAATAAAATGATCATCAGTTTAACAAGCCAACTAAGTTCAAGCGACTTTATCACCCAAATATATTTTAGGAACTTAAGTTAGAAACTGAAGAGCTAGTCTACGCTGAGCTCCGATATCAAGTCTACGTGCCACAAGTTCTTAATCAGTCATAGCTCTCTCACACACACAGACACACACATATAAGCTCTACATCCTCTCTTGAAGGTTTGGCTGAAGGGGCTGCACGCGAAAGGCAAATGGAGGCATCTGAGAATTGAAATCCCTAATGCTCTGATCAAACCCATTGTCCACGTCTCTCACACCTTCCACTGCCAAATGCTGTTGCTGTTTAACATGATGCACACGTAAAATTATCAGTTCATAATAACACACTTCCAAGAGGGTCATGCTTGTTAACTTAATAAACATCGTTTTCTAAAGTTGGTAGCAGTCATATGTAGAGTAGTCAGTACAAACAGATATGAGCTTCAATGAATATTGTTAATTAGGTTCCTTCACCTGGTTGTGCTTCAATTTCACACGTTTAATTAATAACATGATAAACTTCGATCAGGTACTATTGAAATATAAATATAAATTAACAGAACATTAATCAATTAATAAGTTTTTGCAGTTATATATGTTAACAAATAATCCAGCATCTCATAATTAACATGGGCTGCATTTTACTTTGGTCTTCATTAATATTTAATATTAAACAAAAATAGTAGCAATATATAACTACGACTTACCAGCAGGAAATTGAGCTCCCTATTTTCCTCCTCCAAGATCTTGCCCTGATGCATGAATATAAACAGCTTGGATATTACTTTTCCGCATTAATTAATCTTTCGCATAATATAATGTAAAATATATATAGCAATAATAAAGATTCCAACATACATTTCTCCTAAACCTCCTGTGCACTTCCATCTACCACAGAAAGAAGATACATGAGAGAGGAAATTAAAGCTTAATATTATTATCAAGTACAAACAAATCAGTATTATTAGAAGAAAGAACCTGTTTCTCGCGGACTCCTTTGAGACCGCTTTCAAGAGCATCCTCCAATCCCATCAGCTCCTTGTAATTCAGTGACGTTATATCCTCCCCCTTCAAGTGCCTGATGAACAAATAAACGTGTGTATGTGTATATATATGTATTGGATCAAATGTATGCATGTGTGTGAGAGAGGGATCGAAAGATCTACTAGTGAAATAGGACGCAGCATTGACCTACCTGAGCTCAATTTGCATGCTGTCATTCTCTTTCTTGATTCTATCAATTTCATTGCTGAGGTTCTGTGAGTTAAGACAACAATTAATATTGTTGTAAACCCTGCTATTAATTACTTTGCAAGAAGTTAAAAGGGACTTAACAAGTAACCCCCTTTCTCTGTACGCCTGTGTGGATACACACACACACCAGAAAGTAGCTAGCTTGGAGAAGGAAAAGGAAGCAAGTGAATCGTTTTCATATACCCAGATCTGTTCATAGATCGATGTCACAGGTTTCATGGCTTTGTGTCTCAACTTTTTTATAAAAAAATGAAATGAAATTAAAGAAAGAGTGCATTCCAGATGTGGATCTACTCGGAATTTTCATGTTCCTCGACATAATTTTAGCAAAAGACTTAAGCTAGCGCAAGAAAATGACACCCATATATGTTTCTAGCTTTATTATTTCTAATAGAAAAATGTAAAAATAAACATCAATATATTCATATCAGAGTATAAACCTAGCTACCTCATGCTTAGCGTCCCAGAGCGTCTTCCCAGACGTTCTCTGATACCTGTCCAGGATGTCAATCAACCTATACAACCAAAACCCAACAAAAAAAAAGGTTTAAATCCCAAACACACACAATTAATTAATGAATTAATAAAATGAAAGGAAAATAAAATATAGTCCCTTACGTGGTAGAAGGGCTGATGTAGTTATGCATCTTCCCAGATGAAGAAAAGATAATAAGGGAAACCTGGGCATCGCATAGAACAGTAATTTCATTTGCCTTCTTTAGGATTCCATTCTTCCTCTTCGAGTAGGTCACTTGCCTGTTGCTTGAGTTCTCAATCCTCTTGATCTCAATCTTACCCCTCCCCATCTATCTATCACCGATATTCTCTCTTCCTCCTCTCCTTCTTTACTTGCTTTTTCTTGGGTCTTCTTTCTTCTGGCTTGTCAATTAATGGTTCAGAAGTATGTGGGGAAGATAAAGAAGAGTCATGGTGCAATATTCCATTATGGGTTTGCGGATATATTACTTTCTGAGTGGCACAGAAAAGAAGGGTTTGTTTATGGGTACGTTGTGACCCACCACAACTACTATTTTCTTTGTATAGCTTTGTGAGTTATGCAGCCACACCTTCTTGACCATTGGTTTCTCTATGTTCGTTCATTTAATTGGAATAGGGTTTAGTGCTTTTAACTCAGATTTAAAGCCTATACAACATAAAACCTACAAGATATGGTTAATTTTAAAATATTTAAATGTATCATTTTTTTTATAAAATTAGTTTATTTGAGTTATAAACTAATATATAATTTAATCATAATTTAAGCTCGTTCTTCTATAAAGAATCAACTAAACTTTATATTAGTACCAGAGGTATTTCCATATAAGTAGAGTACATAAATTGGGTTCAATTCGTGCAGGTTTTCGAGGCTACTTACGTGCGTGTTTAAATTAAATTGAAAGCGCATTGATGTTTGCGATGGACGAAGATCAATAATCTTAAACAGCAAATCAAACGTTAGGGGAAACTATTATTGTCGGCTTTTAAAGTAAGCAATTAATGTGTCTAAAAGGGAACAAGAATAAAGATCATAGTTATGCTAGCTAGAAGTATAGTACTGCAGTATATTGCAAAAAAGAAGGGACGAAGGGGAATAAAGACGAGAAGTGTCTATGTTCACGCATAAAATATTATTAGAAATCGTTTTGAAATTATTGCAAATATATAAGTGCGCGCGCGCGCGTTCTTTGTAAGAAATATTTTGAGAAAAACAGTTGACTAAAATCATATAGTTGACACACAGTTAAGCAATCTTTGATTGGCAAATATTACTTGAAAAATTGTTTACGGTCAATCTACTTAAAACATCATATAATATAATGTATGCAATAAGACGATAATAGAGTAAAAGTGATCGAGTATAGTGATTAATAATTATGAGTGAGGCTTTTTCAAGGAAAAAAACTCGGGTAATTTGACAGAAAATTCTATTTTTTTCAGCAAAAAGTTACTTCTGCTGTAGTTAAAGAATGAATTATCTTTCTTTTCCAACCTTCGCCAAACATTGGAATATAACAACATAAATATCCTCTTTGAAAAATAAACTATAGATACTATGGTGACAGGAGAGCACCAGTTGGCACCTCTGATTTCAAAGCTTGTAAAGGTGGTGGTTCGGTAGAAACTATGCAAACCTTCAATCGGTTGCATGACATGGCAATATGGGATTAGGATTCTATACGCAAAGCACTGTTATCAAGTATAGAATCAAATAATATATATCATAGGGCCATAATGAGCCTAATAAATTGCTGCGTATTATTGATGATATTAACTTGAGGTTTCAACAGAAATGAAATTAACCTTTTCATCTTCAAATGCCAATATCTTTAAACTTCATAAACTCTAAACTTCACCATCGTAATATACTATCTAAAAGCTATGGGCCAACCATTATATGTTACGTCTGTCACGGAGAAAATATGAGGCAGGTTATATATACTTGCATATAATAAATGAGATGAACCATCATAATATATGTTTATTGTCTTGTTAGCTAGGCTACCCTCTTCCTCGCTAGATATGTTAATATTCCTACTCAGCGCACTAAACCCGGTCGCCCAGGTCTCCAAAAAAAAAAAAAAAAAAGAAAGAGGTGTCATTTTCCTTTTAAAGTTTTAATTTGAATGCTGGAGTTGACCAGTCAAACCCACAAAAATGGGTTTGATAAGAGGTTAGGGCGGAAGTGTCAGGATCTACTTGCCCGATTTCATGTAAAGAAATCCCTTTTTCTTTTTTACCTTTGGATCATGCCCGTAGTTTTTTTTTTCTCCTAAAAAAAATAATGATATATTATAGGAGAGAGTCCCATCACAAGATTAGCAGAGAGGTATAAGGTAAATGAGCGAGCAAAACAACCATCTGTGTATAGCGTCTGCTCTCTGCAGGCTATGAAGTATGAAGGAAGGAGACCTAAAAGGAGATGGATTCTACAAAATGACCTGAGGTTAAAGGAATGTTCTGTGTGTCTCTTTACACGTAACAACAACTTTGACATCTCATCAGAGTTTGCAATGTATCATTTAGACAAGATTATGGGGCTTTCTTTTCAGTTTAATTTTCTCCCTAAATTTCATTTTTCAGAGGGGTAGGCCTCAAGGTAAGAAACTGGAAACATAGGCACTTCTCTAAAGGGGAAAGATTTGAATTGAATCGGAGCTTTTTCTACATATATATCTCCTAAATAATACTATTTAGTTTTCATTTTAGTTGATCTCAACACGTCTTCTTAGGGTTAGGATTCCGATGCCGTCTATATATATTTCCTTATTACTAGGTTCTTTCCGTTAAATGCAATCTCTTCACTGCAAATTAGCGAAAGGGACAGTTCTCCTCTTGTACAAGATTGACAACAGTACTTCGACTATGTTTTTACCTTTTCCACAGGCTGGGTTTCTCTACACGAGGAAGAAAACAACAACCAATATTTTGCAAATGATTTCACCATTGAGTCTTTTTATGATAGCTTCTAAGCTGAAATCTTAATGGTCTTTTCAATGGTTTTTAAGAAGAATATTTTCGACAAGGAACCTGCTCAAAACCTTTCTCACAAGTTATCACAATTCGTCAAGATAGGGAGTGCATGAAGGTATGGCAAAGATGATCCAGATGGATGGAAAGGACTTCCACATTTTAACACGTGTGTATCAATGTCTCTCGTGCCTTATTTTCTAGATTCTGATGCTATATATTTGGCAACAGAAAAAGATTCATAGCAGTCATTGGCCAAAAAAAAATAAAAATCCATAGCAGTCATAGCCAAATTCTTAACACTCGGTGAATTTTCCGGCAGTTACGTATTTGTTCAGGTTGCTCTTCACCCACATCAAAAAAATTAACTTGCGACTGCTTGGGACACCCGGTGCATTGATGGGAAGATAGCTCTGGGATGAAGATTCTTTGGACTTTTATCCTGTGTTTGGATAGATAGAAAATTAGGGAGAAAGTAAATTATGAGAGAGAACTTCTAAATATAGTAAATCTTTTTACTATTTTTGAAAGTTTTTATTTCTAATATTCCGCCTCTCTTATCTTTCACTCTCCTTTTTCTCGACCCAAACTCTCGACCCAAACATAGGATTCACGACATTACCATGTGGTTCCAATCTTCATCCTGGGCGTGGACATTTGGACCATTATGGCCCAAGTAAGTGAGACTAGATTCCAAACATTAGCCCATCTGCATAGTGGGACATTATAGAATCTTTGATTGGTCTATGCTAAATGGATGGGTTGAAGGATCTTGAAATCTTGTATAGCCTGTTTAGGCCTGTTTGGGAAAGCAGTAAGGGTTGAAAAGGCAGATAGGAAGGGAAAAAGCGGGAAAAAACATGTTGTAAGTAAAATAAAATGTTTGTGTTAGCCTTTTTTTTTTAAACGAACTTTTAGATTGTAAGTTATTTTTAAGAAGAAGCTACTAAAATCTGTTTTTCACAATATAGATAGCCTTTTACCATTATAAATTTAAATATAAATCACGTTTACAATCTAACTTTTATCATATCTTAAATTTGTAAAAGTCAGGATGAAAAAAAAATCAACTCTAACCCCCACTAAACCACTAATCCAAATACGGCCTTGGTATTATAACAATTGGATCTGTGTTTCAACTTTCAAATCCCCCGCCTTGCTTTGCTATACTATTTTATGCATTTGTATAGGATTGTATCGGAGGAAGTCTTGTGCGATTCTTTTCTATTCTGATGTAATGTATTCTCATATATCTATATTTCCTGATGAAAAAAAACCAGTGCTGCTCTCCCACACATTAATGTTGGCGGATCAAATTAATAGTAGTATTTTATCATAGCTAGTTTTAAATTGCCGAAAATTGAATGGTTTCAAGTCTCAACCATATGGTACAGGTGTCCCATGTCACAGAATGACGGGATCGGTGTTCAAAGGCTATCTTGCGGATCAATTTGATAGCATACAGATTGCAGAGGCTCGGGACTCTCCGATGATTAGACCAGGACGCAAAAGGGACAGTGATATTGAGATCCGTAAGCAAATGGCGTTGTAGGATCATTCAAATTACAAAATGGATGGTACACCATATTACTTCTTGATTACCATCCATCTCTCCATTGATCGAACGTCCTAGGTATAATTGAGTCAGTAGATCTTCCACTACGACGTACTGTTAACAGTTAATCAAAACCAATTAGAAACGCTGAAGTCTCGAAGCTTGCTAAGATGTCTCTCCATGTCTCGTCTGGTTTTGTCCCACTCTTCCCTTTCTATCACAGTTGTTGGATCATCTTTTTCACTCTGCACCAAGCGGGGAAGAAGGAAAAGCAGACATGTAATCAGCTCATGCGCACCCAAGTCAACAGTTTCAGTCAAGAGATAGTTACCGCGTGAATTATTTTGAAGGATTTCCCATTATCTCGTATAACAAGCAAGTCACTCTTTCTATCTCTATTTCTTCCCCCTGGAGCTGTCACCTGTATAAAGCATACTAACAGTTACCATGAATGCTAAAATCACATATACTATTCATATTCATAACTCTCAAAGAGTGAACAAGAATTGCCCTTTTAGTTAGGCAACTCTGACGTTAGTACTTCTAACTGAAAGAGACAAGCAAGATAGAGACGTCCAATCTGGGTAACTGGGTTGTTGGGTTCTTTCTTTTCAGTCACTAATGTGATGTGCAAAATGGCATGCTAAGAAGGATCATTAAGACAAGACAGCAACTAGGATTACCCTCACATTAGAGAAACAAGGAATTTAAGGCAACAGCTTGCTCAAGATGAAAGGTAAGGTACTGTGCATATGAGATGTAAGGAAATTGCAAGCACCAGTAAAGCTGTAGATGAGCAAAGACACTCATTAAACTTCGTTAATTGAAGGATGAAACTTTTCTAATAGCATAAGGACCACACAAGTGATATACTCTGTCCAAATTGACTAGGCTGCATCATTTCAATTTTATTGGATGTACCCTCTTTAGGGACATGTTGCACAAAGTAGTAATTATCCAAAATCAGCTAGAAAATTAAAAAAGATAATAATTTACCAGAATTTTTGCTCTGGTGATTGACTTGGATTTTGAATCAATAACGTAAATTTCTTCAAAATCCAGAACAAACTCAGGGTCACCCAATCTCCGATTTTTGTAGTGTTTTGTCAAGAAAACCTGCAGCAAGAAGTCAGTCAGCTAAGCAAGAGCTGCGAGATATCATTAAGAAATAAGTGCATCCTTTCAGCTCTAGTTTCATCACCTTTTTGGACTTGTATTATGATAAACTTTCTTCTAAAGATAAGAGGGACAATTGAGATTAACACATTTGGTCACATAAAGAAAGCAAATCATTTCACATATACCTAAGGGCTCAACTACTATTATTGCTGGTACCTTCTGGATCTCCCTTGTAGTTTTATAAAGTGGATCTCGAGGTGCATCAATTGGTGGCTCAGTCACATTGTAGCATCCATAATCACTTTTGGCGCATCGAATGTACTGCATAAACAGGCAAAACCAAAGCTTGAATAATCTGGAACTATAACATGTATACCAGTTAACAAGATACAAAAACAATGAGTGCAGTGAATGCACTCGATTGCTCATATTATGTTTTGGTCAGCTTCTTAAATTGTTAGCCATGGTCAAGTATTGTTTTTGAACTATTGATTTCATGACCTCTTATAGCATCACAATATACAGACGAAGCACTTGATATGAAGCCAAAGGAGTGGAGAAGAACATCCTATGGTACAATGATCAATGTGGTTAAATAATGAGGATGATACTGCAATCATGATGTTGGCAAGCAATTAAAATATTTCCCCCGCTTTATACATTAGGTAGCAAAATTGCAGCATGGATTCCCTGAGTTCTAAAAGAGACATAAAGTTCTAATCACTTTAGTTTATGAAACACAAAATATCATGAACATCACGTCTGAAAATTTATTGCTAAGGGGAGAAGATGAGTGATAAAATAGATATCAGACAGCACCTTCTGAGGCATTGGAGCGAGAACCTTGGGGATTGAATAAACGTCCGTATCCGGAGGAGTAACATACATCTACAACAAAATTTTCCACAGGGAAGGCGAAGAAGGTTATAACTATATATCAAAATAAAACAAACAAGAAAACCCTGCCCTTTGAAGGGTAGGGCTGCACTCACTGACCTCCCTAAAATCATAGACATCGTTATCGGGGTCTGGCGGTTTCCTTATAAAGAAATCGCAGTCAAATAAGCTTATCTTGTGAAACTCTTCTTCGTTAATTCTGTAATCCACGACCATCTCTGAATCCCATCCTTGCGTTGACACGAAGTTCTTGCTGTGCACCATCTCAATGTCCTCGTTGCCACCAGAAGCAGACGGCGCAAGAGCACCAGACAATGGGTCGTACTCGATTTCAAAGTCCTTCTTGTTGTCCACCTCCTCCATTTCATCCGGATCCATCATCTCATAGTCATCGGGGCCAGCGGCTTCGCCATCACCGTCGTCAGAACGTACCACAAATGGGTTTTTTCTCGTAAAACGTGAGGCCACCACAGGGGGGTTTAAAATGGAATGCGATTTGAAGGGTAAAGAGAAGGCAGCTAGAGGGGATTGGGAGGATGGGGGTAGTGAAATTGTTGAAGTGAGCAACTTTGGGAACAGAGGAGGTGAAGAGAAGAGGAATAAAGAGGTGGGATTGGTGGTCATGGGTTTTGGAGGGAGGGAACGAGCTTTGGTTCGGCGTGAAGTCTCCGCTCGGGTGGAGTGTAGTCGGATAACAGAGCCAGAACTAGGAGGAGCTGGGCATGGTGAGTGTTTTGCTGAGTTGCGCGCAAAGTCTCCGGATAAAACGTGAAGTATTATTATGATCGTCGCGTAATCTTTTAAACTGTTAGTGTTAGTGTTTATAATTTAAAATAATAATAATAATAATTAATATTATTACTAATATTGTGTTAAAATTTTAAAGTAAAAGATAAATATAAATAAATAAATAACTTAAATACAATTTAAACTTTAGAATATTAAATTAGTGATTTTTTAAAAAATAGAGTTATAAATTATTATACTCTTTTTATTAATTATATTATTTTTATAATCAATAAAATTAATTTAATATTTTAAAATTTAAATTGTATTTAAGTTTTTTTTTTCGGTTTCAGTGAAATTACCTTTGACTCCTTTTTATTTATAGTTTTTAATTTTAATTTTCTCAACTTTTATTTTTTTATTTATTTATTTTGGAATCCCGCGCAATTTCTCCGCAACCGATTTCTTCTGTTTAGGGCTTAGTCTTCAGCCTATGTTTACCAACCTAATTAGTGAATCATTGCCAGAAGCCCCGACATTCCGAGGCTAGACTAATTAGTTTTGATTATGGGAGAGAAGGCTCCTCCCGGTGATGGTAATTCGGCGAGGGTTTCATCGTTGTTCGCCAAAAAGGGTGACCGCCAAATTTTTACGGTGGAGCTCCGGCCTGGCGAGACCACCATAGTCTCATGGAAGAAGCTGATGAAAGACGCTAACAAGGTTAATGGATCCACTTCGGCTCCCGATTATCCCACCAATGCACACCCCGCCCTGGAGTCGAGAATCGCTCCTGTGAGACTTTCTATCTTCTCTACTGTCCGATATGATTCTCTGTTGATGTGATTTCGAAGAATGCGTTCGTCTCTTCCTAGAATTATATATGCATTTATACCATAAAAAGGAATTAGGCATACATTATAGTTAACACACTAGCAGAGTTCGTGTTTTCATTGTTAGCATTTCCCCCAAACCATGCGTTATACTCAGCATTACAAGACAGGACCTAAGTCGAGGGCGTGGTTTCTGAGTTGGCATAGTTACAATTCGGATCCCTCTAGTTTGCTTACCACTATCAGAACAATTCCGGTCTTATAATTTCAATAAAAGTATTTTGTCTTTTAAAATTAGATATCTGAAATACAAGTGAAAATTATGGACGATTTTACTATATTTCAGACTCGTAATGGGTGTTACTGTCCCTCTTAATTAGTATTTTTAGCTACGTCCATATAATAGCATGTCTTGTACTACATTGTTTCTTGTTTTTTTTTTTTTTTGGGCACCGCTGCTATAAAATTTTGGATTAGGATATTTTCTTTTTTGAAATTGTATTTGTCTGTATGCTTCACTTAATTGCCTCAAGCCTTGCTCATCTTTTATAGGGTCCCACTGCTGATGACAAAGTAACAGATGCTTCCCAACCAAACCGTTTCAGTGCTGTAATAGAGAAGATTGAGCGTCTTTACATGGTGCAAATGTGTATATTATGTTTGTTGAGTTTGTTCATGACTTTTAGTTATCAATTCATATCATAGATGTGCATTGAAGTTTTATATTCTGGGAAATTTTCCATGTTGGGATGATGCTATTTCAGGGTAAGGACAGTAGTGATGAGGAAGATCTACTTGATGCCCCTGATGATGATCAGTATGATACAGAAGACTCTTTCATTGATGATGCTGATCTGGTTGGTATCTTTGTATATTGTTCTGGTTTGATCACTGACTGGAGAAATATCCTTTGAATTATGCGCCCTCCACATGCATATTACTTTTGTTTTAGGTTTCCTCTTCTTTCTGCAGGATGAATATTTTGAGGTTGATAATTCGGTAATTAAACATGATGGCTTCTTTGTCAACAGGGGGATGTTGGAACGCATGTAAGTCTTGATTTAGTTTAGTTTTCCTTTCATTTTTCTGAATATTTGGTTTGAGTATCTCCTTGTTCTTCTCTTCCCAATAACTTATATTTAGCAAATCATTCCACCTTTTCTTCTTTGGTTGATTGGTGAAGTCAATTGGATAATGTCGCTGCAGTGGTTGCTTCTATTTTTATGGTCCTTAATGTGTGCTTTTGGTGTAATGTGAAGTGAGATATTTTATCAGTCATAGTCATTATGAATTGAAATTTCCAGAGAACAAGATAATAAGTGTTGTAGACAACTTTGTATTACACCTTTTAGTATATTATGCTATAGGTATTGCCAATAATGGTCATGGCAGTTCTTGAAATGGGTGCTTTATTGTTAAATTAACTTTTAGGGTTGCAGATGCTTCTTTCAGTTCTTAATGCAATTTTTCTTGTTCATGCTTTAACTTTTGTGTCACTTGTATAAAAGCTCTGCATTAATTTTCTTAATGATTTTCCTTTGTTTCTTTCTTAATTACTAGAAGTGAACCATCAGTATCAGCTAACCAGCCCCCAAAGAAAAGGCGCAAAAAAGATGTGTTGAAGAATCCTGGTGAAAGTTATGAAGGTCAAGGACCAAATAAACATGAAAAACTGGGCAAGGCAGCAACTGGAAAAGCAGCATTGTTACCAACGAAGAATACGTTTAGTTCCTCACAAAATTTGGCTGTACCTAGTGAAAATTACGAGGAATCAAAATTTCAGAATCAATTGGATGTCCCGGGAATCAGTTTGAAAAAGAAAATTGCTGATACTAAACCAGTATTGGATTCTTCTGTCTCTTTGAGAGTGTCTAATGATGATGGTCCTAATTCTATGACTGAAGCAAAGAATGTTGATAAACAGAACGCAGGAGTCCTTCAAATAAAGAACATGAGCAACAAACACAATGATGCAAGTACATCATCTGATGCTTCTCAACGGAAGTTCCGTGAAAAAAGCACTAGTGCACATTCCAAATCCCAACCTGGAAGACCCCCTTGTAATACTGATGATTTGGAAGGTACAGGTCTGTCGAAAGAAAAAAATAGGATGTGTGAATTGCCAGATCTTAACTTTTCAGAGGGCAAGTCTGTCATGCAAAAAGCAGTAAGTTGATGTGTTCTGTTTTTCTGTTGTTAGGCTTAATTTCAGTTCTTATATTAACAAGTGATACCTAAAAGTTCTCTATGTGACTTCAATAGACAAAGGTGCACCCCTGGGTCTCCCCTGAAATTTTGGATGTAGATATGTGTGTATGTTAGCATGAATAAAGAGGAAGTGCAGTGTGATGAGAATATAGACGTAGAGTAGGGGACCAAAAGAAAGTCTTGGTGGGTGTTAGGCATGAATTCCTAGCATTTTGGCGATATTGTTTCACCCCCTCTTTTGACTTGTCTTTTGGGCTGTCATGGGTAAGTCTATGAAATGAACTTAGCTTGAGAAAAACAGGCATACTGGACCATGGGGTGACTATTCTTAAAATAGTTTGAAGAGGAAATTTGGCTAAGTGTGCTATCCTTATATTGGCATCTTCATGCGCCCGGTGAAATATACATGCTTTGTTGTTCTGATCTTTTTAACTGCAGATGATGATATCTGTAACAATTTATTGTTTATTTGTTAACATTTCATGCCACTTCCTACAATAAATATGCCTGTGAATGTGTGAAGACTTTTGGTACCTGGTGTTCATGAATCTGTTCAAATACTCTGCAGAAATTAAATTATACGCACAAGAAAGATGGTTCTAGCGTGAGGCCAAAAATTTCAGTTCTTGAAAAGGCAATTCGAGAGTTAGAGAAGATGGTAGTAGAATGTAAGTTTTATATTTGTAATGAAGTTCACTTTTCTCTTATTTGTGAATAGTTGAGTGTTCATTACAAATGCTTAATTATTTTTTTTGTTTTCTGGCTGTGCTAACTATACAGCAAGGCCACCTGCAGGGGAAAGGCAGGAGGCTGATACTGTATCCCAGGCAGTCAAAAGGAGGCTGCCTAGAGAAATCAAGATAAAGCTTGATAAAGTTGCTAGAATAGCGGTGATGGCATTTGCTAATCTCTTGATATTGTGCTTCTAAATATGTATACAATATTGTGTTCTATTTTTACTCAAGGGCTTTTAACTTTTTTATTTTATTATTATTTTTTTCTGAATGATTAAGTGCATAGTCTTTACTGCTGCAGGCAAGCCATGGGAAAGTATCAAAAGAGTTAATTAACCGTCTGATGAGCATATTGGGGCACCTGATTCAGCTTAGAACACTGAAGGTATTGCAGCCTTCTTAATATAAACAGATGTGAAGTAACTCTATAGTGTGGATAGTGTGTCTTGCTATGATGGAAAAATGGAATGTTCTAAAGCCTATTTATTCCAAGAGCTCACGTTAGGAGAAAGTGAAGGAATGGTTTTGGATAATTATTTCTAGCACACCTTCTCATGTGGAAGTTTTTAGGCATGAAGCATGGATAAATCATGAGTTTACACTAATGTGTTCTGAAATTTGATCTAATTACTCAAATGAGGGCAACAAGGATCCAACTCTTGATAGCCTAATCTTAAAAGCTTTGGTACCTTGTAAAGAAGCGATTTGCCCCATGGCCCATTGCCTTATTAAGTTGTTCAAAGAAGGATTTTGAACGGCTTCTTATGTAAATTTCTGACAGTGCTCTTATTGGAATGCTGCAATTTGGGAAATTTATTGATGGTTCATATCATATATTTTGTTAATATTAATAGTGATTATTGAACCCAAAAGTTTGTAAAGTTGAGACCATGGCTATTCTTCCTCTTATTTAGTATTATTATGTCAATAATTCTTTATTAGTACTAATATTACTAAAGAAACAAAGGGGGCTAGGAATTGCAAGAACTGACAAACCCTTATTATTGAATGGGTGTGAAAGACAGGTTTGGAATTGATCCCCGCTACACAAATTTTTGTAATTTCAATTTCAATTATTAGGATAGCCTTCAATGTTCCTTTAGTTACGCTTTGTTTTCTTATGACCTTATTTTTTATTTTCAGTTCAGATTGGTTTTAGTGGCTAATGCATATATTATATACAATTTAGTTTCAAATCTTTGAATTCTGTTAAAACTTCAGCTTTGAGCTTTTTAGTCTTATTCTTCTATCATTTTCTTTCCACCTTTTTTACTGATCACTTAGAGTATTCAACTTGCCTTGCGTTTGCATATTTATTGCTCTAGTTTTTCTGATATGCTAAAAATATTGCCTTTATCCTTCCTTTCTTCCTTCCCCTTTCCCCTTTTGACCAACTACTTCAATGTGATGTGGTATGACATTTTCTGTTTGAATTATATATTATCTGGCCAATGTGTAAACAAAATCTAATCTTTCTTGAGGGTTTTCATTACCACTAGTTTCATTGTTGTAAATATCATAGTCTTAACAATCGCCTTACCTCTTGTTTCACTATTACTTTAATGCATTGTTGTCCTGCTACAGAGACATTTAAAAGTAATGATAAGTATGAGCATGTCAGCAAAGCAGGAGAAAGATAATAGGTTGCAGCAGATAAAGAAGGACGTTGTTGAAATGATTAAGGTGCAAGGCTCCTCATTGCTATATAAGGTATATTATAGTCACTCCAGCTTTTTCATTCCTTGCCAGTGATTAGCAATCTGGCTTGCATGCGTTTTATTTTCACTCATTGAATTCTAAAGACATATAACCTTTTTTATTGTTGTGAGAATGCGCACAGAAATTGTGATTGGTGTATTTGCCAATATCATGCTATATGTTCTTTAGAATGCTAATAGATCATTTAACTGGAAATAGATTTTTTTTATCTTTTTGCTTGTGGTGTCAAACCCTGACTCATGTTTTGCATATTTTCTATGTACATTGTCTTTATCACAATTTTTGGACTATCATTTTGTTTCACAGTTTCTGTTGTATAATTTGAGATGAATGACTACTTTTGGGCATTTCAGCTACAGCAACAAGGTGGAACATCTGGTGATTGTCAAGAATTTGGTCCTGATGAAAAAGTTCTAACTGCAAGGAAGCTTAGTATGGACACTGCAATGGAAGATAAGATTTGTGATCTCTATGACCTTTTTGTCGAGGTACAACAGCTGGAAGTTTAAATATTTATTTTCAAAAGCACTTGTACAAAACCTTTTTTAATGAATCTTGTTTTTAATTGTCATAGGGGTTGGATGAAGATGCAGGTCCACAAATCAGAAAATTTTATGCTGAGGTGATTCAATATTTTTGTTCTCCTTTCAATAGGTCTATCAGAGATTATGTTGCTTCTACTTTGTTAATCTTGCATTGTACTACCTTCCCTACTCACCACTCCAAACATCTCATCTTCCTGGGTCATGGACCACTTGTGTAACCCAAACATAAAAATGCACAACAGACTGCCAGCCCTTCTTTAATTGCTTTTTCTTTGAGCCGCATAGAAAATGGTTGTATTGAGCATTTGGTGGGTTAGAAATACTCATCCCTACCATTGATTTTTCTCAGTTTTCTACACTCTCCTTTCAGGAGCCATGGTGCTTTTTTTTTTTTTTTGGAACATGTAGTTTCTGTCATGTCTAATTTAATCTGTATGCATTTTTTTACAAAGTAATATAAAATGTGGGGATTATAAATTGTTCAATTTGTCAATTTTTTTGACACTTAGTACCACTTCATGCTCAGCTTGCACAATTATGGCCAAATGGCTGCATGGACAACCACGAGATCAAACGTGCAATTTCTAGAGCAAAAGAGAGGCGCAAAGCATTCTACAACAGACATAAGGTATGCCTTTTCCAGCGAACAGTAATTGTCATTCTGGAGAAGCCATGGCATTTTCTCGAAAGGACAACTTTTGTTGTTCTCCAAGTTACTAAAAAAATAAGAAAAGAGTTTCTCCAATCCTTTTCCTCCTTGTGAGGAATTTGAAGCGTTTGATTCTTACTTTTTTCTTGCTCACAGGCCAGACACTGCCTGGATGTTATATTTCTGCGGATGGTGTCCTTTATTTTTTAGTTTTATTTCACTGGGTGACTTGTGCGTAATCAGGAGCAGGACAAGGTTAAGAGGAAAAAAATTTTGGGAGCTAGGCAGGAGGAGAATCTTCGATATGATGCCTCGCATCAGAACACGGGAGAGAGATTAGCTCCAGAATCTAGCAGTCATGCTTTTACTTCAGTGAACAGACAAGTTTCTAATACAATCACCACTGGCCGGGCTCCCAGTTCTTCCATGAATGGTCCTAAACAAGATAAAGTTAAAGGAGGTTCAAGTAATCCCCGGGATAATGCAAGGGCAGCAGATGGTGTTTTAATAAAGAAGGTGAAGAGAAGAGCTGAACTGGAATCGGAAGGACCTCATATCCGTCCAGAAAAGCCGAGTTCTTTGCTGGGAGAAGAAAGGCCTAAGGTCCTAAAGCAGTCTGCAGGTCTTTCCCTTGAATCAAACTTTCAGCCGACATCTATTCGAAGTCTCGAACAGTCGAGTTAACGTGATATTAAATAGGAGGCTTACACAGAAAAACTGTCTGTGTATGGCGCTTTCATTCTTTTTTTTTTTTTTTTTTTGTTCTCTCAATTTCCCCTCTTCAGCGAATTATATGCTAATGATTATCTCTTTTTTGTAATTAAATGCCCCTGCAAGGTTCTAATCTTCTATGGAGTATGGGTTTATTTTAGGCTTTATTTTCGGCCCCTTATGTTTACTGAATTTCCTCGTCCTAATAATTTTTCACCGCTGTCGACAATATTTGGGAGATCCGTATTTCTTTTTCTTCTCTCCCGTAAAAATGAAAATGAGTGGGACTGATTTATTTGGACACGGGCTCCTAACATCAAAATATGTTAAAATAAGGGAATAATCTCTCAAAACGAATTTTCTGTTAAGAAAAGTGCTCTTACAGTTGAACAATACTGTCTCTAATAAAAAAATACTTATGAGATTATTAATAAATTTAATGCTACTTTTAGTATTTTGATGATTAAATTTTTAACTGAAAGATGTTAAGTGAAGTAAATAAAAACAGTCCTAGTAACATTTGTAGAGAGAGAGGCTCTGGTGTGTAATTTTTTCCATGAATCCAAGTGAACCAAGTCCTTGAAATCTTCCACCAGACTGTCCAAAGGGCGGAATAGTGGAAGAAGTTGGGGTGAAGAATGGGATCTCAAGCACGAAAGGATACATGGAAGGGGGGGGATTGGTGCCGAAGCCAGAAACAAAAGGTGAAAAACCACAAGAACAACCTGAAAAAAGCAGAGGAAAGAATCAGAAAAAAGAAGGTTCATTTACTGGGGAAATAATGCTCCAGCCAAGACAGGAGGACTGGATGGAGGTTGCAGAACAAGGTCCACAAAAGCAGGAAGGACAAAACAAAAACATGTTTATGTCGTACAGAGAAGCCCTTGGGCCAAACACAAGAGGAAGCACAGCACAGGAAACAGGAGAGAAGGACACAGAGAAATGGGATGGATGTCTGTTAGCAAAGGAACAAGACAAGATACAAGAAGGAGTCAAGGTGACAGATACTGAAAAGAGGACCTAATATTGAGTTCTCTGAGGAGGAAAGACGAAGATTGGAAAAACCTTGGCAAAGCTCCTTAATCATAAAATTGCTGGGAGGGACAGCTGGGTTCATGCAATTAAGAAAGAAGATACAAAGTATGTGGGGTAAAACAGGCAGCGTAGAATTATCACCGATTGGGAACGGATACCTAATTGCTTCATTCCAAAGTCGGGAGGACTATTTCTTTGCTCTGGATGAAGGACCTTGGATGATCTAACAACATTACTTAACTGTCCAGACATGGAAGAGGAATTTCAACCCATGGAATTAGTTCATCAGGAAAGTGGCGATATAGGTTCGTTTACCAGGACTGCCGGGAGACTATTATGACAAAAAAAAAATTTCTATCACCTGGGGAACAAGATAGGCACAACCATTTAAGTAGATGAGATGACTCTAATAAAAGCCAGAACGATGTATGCAAGGATGTGTGTTGAAGTAGATCTAAATGCACCTCTCCTCCCTTCGTACATGGTAGATGGAAATAGTTTGAAGATTGAATATGAGGGTTTTCATCTCATTTGCTTTCAGTGTGGGAGATTCGGACATGAAGCAAAACAATGCCCTCAAAGAAGAACAGTGGAGAACGTACAAGCTCATAAAGTGCCGGAGGGGGAGGTGCAAAAAGGGGATACCGAAAAGCAACCCAGAATTCCAGAAAACCAACCGGAAAACAACTATGGTGCTTGGATGGTGGTACAGGAATCGAGGAGAGGTCGTAAATCTATCACCAAAGCAGGAAAAGGTGATGGGGGACAGGGAAAAGAAGGGAAGGACACATTTATCAGAGGAAGCACATCGAGATATGCAATACTAGCAAAATCAGAGGCGTAATCAGAGGAGCATAGCAAGGTTAGAGAAATTAAAGCAGGAGAGGAAAAATCATTACAAATTATTTCTAATAGAACAGAAGGACTGGAAAATGATAGCCGCCAATTCGACAATAATACAAGAAAGAATAAGACAGGGGGAATAGGGGAGAAGTTTGATATGATAGAGATAAAAGAAAAGGTGTTAATGAAGGAAAAGAAAAAGGTAGAAGGAAAGAAGAAAGATGAGAAAATGCAAATTAAAGATGAGAGCAAAGAAAATGTTGTAGAAGAGATCGGTGGGGACCATAAAGAAAGACTAGCTAAAAGTCAAAAAAATAAAGAAAGAAATCAAGCAAGTGGGACCTATGTACAAAGTGAAATTGGGCTAAAAAATGCAATACCAAAGACAGCACAAGGAATAGAGTTGGATAAAAAGAAGGCGGGGCCAAATGAAGAAAAACAAAAGGATCTTGAAAGCATGGAAATTGTGACTCAAAAAGACAAAGTAGAGAAAATCACAAGTAAGGAAAAGGATCGAGGAATTAATAGGAACGAAACTCCACAGCAAGAACAGAAGGCAGGAATGGAGGATAATATGGGGGAGAATTTCTTGGATAGTCTCCCATACCTGTCCACTGAGGTAATAGAGCTTGATAACGCCAAACCTCCTGATCCAGACACCAACAAATGGATGGGGTCATCCGATGTAGAAATAATTTTAAATGAAGCAGAAGAGGAGAGCTCAAGAGGACGTCTTGAGAGAAGGAGAAGTATCACAGTGGACTATTCACTAATGAAAAGAATCCAATAAGTGGTAAGTAAAATCATTTGTCTAATTATTTTATGATTTTAGTATGGAATGCACGCGGAGCGGCCGGAAAAGCTTTCGGCTCGACTCTAAAGGATTTCAAGAGGAAATTTTGACCTCAAATTGTAGTACTTATTGAGACTAGGTGGAGTGGAATAACATCTCAAAAAGTCATTAAGAGAATGGGTTTTGATCATCATGTGTTAGTTGAGGCAAGAGGAATGTCTGGAGGTATTTGGATTATGTGGGAAACAGAGGAAATTAAAATCAAAGTAATCCAAAACCATAAGCAATTCATACATTGTGAAGTGGAAGGATTAGGGAATAAAATGTGGCATTTTACAGCCATTTATGCCAGCCCGAGAGAACAGGAAAGAATTGGGCTATGGGAGGAAATTAAGAGGATTTCTGAAAGCATGTGATCTCCTTGGTTAATGGCAGGAGACTTCAATGATATAAAATCTGCTGAGGAACAACGTGGAGGCTTAACAATCAATGATCGAAAGTGTCACAGGTTCTAGGAAAATATCGAGAGGTGTAATTTGATAGATATTGGGGCTGAGGGACCAAAGTATACATGGAGAGGGCCGATAATTAGAACTGCCCAGCGACTTTATAAGCGGTTGGATCGGGCTTTGTGCAATGTTGAATGGAGAAATACATTTGGGGAAGCATTTGTAAGGGTGGGGCCTAGAGTGCAATCAGATCATCACCCGCTTTTTATCCATCTATATGTTGAAAGAGGACAAAGGGAAAGGAGACCATTTCGATTTGAAGCAGCGTGGCTTGGACATGATAACTTCACTCCTATGCTCAAAGAAAACTGGACCGAAAATGAAGAAATATGGGTGGAGTTGAAGAAACTTGAAGGGGTTCTTACTAAATGGAACACCAACACATTTGGACACATTGCAAAGAGGAAAAAGGAAATGCTTAGAAGAATTGAAGGAGTGCAAAAGAAGCTGCAAAATGGATCTAACACAAAGCTAGAAGGGTTGGAAGAAGAATTAAGCTTGGAGCTTGAAAAAATTCTAAATCAAGAAGAGATGTTGTGGTTCCAGAAGGCTCGTACAACATGGTTGAAAGATGGTGATCGTAACACTTCTTACTACCATGCAAAAACAAAAATAAGGAGGAGGAGAAACAGCGTTGCTGCATTGAAGAATGAGAATAATCAGTGGGTGGAAGGAAAAAAGGAGGTAGGGGTAATAGTGAACTGTTTCTTTCAAAACTTATTCAAAGAGGAGATATTGCATCGTACTTGGAGTCAAACTAGTCACTCATGGCCCCTGGTAAGAGATGAGGAATGGATGAATATAAGCAAAGACATCTCAACTGAAGAGATTAAAGAGGCAATATTTTCCATAGGAGGAATGAAAGTACCAGGTGAAGATGGATATCCAGCCATCTTTTTTCAAAGAAATTGGCAAGTTGTAGGTCCAAGTATGTGTAAAGCAATCAAAGAGATGTGGGCCAACCCAAATAAAATAAAGGAAGTCAACCAAACCTTAGTAACCCTCATACCCAAAGTGGAGAATCCTGAAAGAGTGACCCAATTTAGACCAATCTCGTTATGCAATGTGGTGTACAAATGCCTTACTAAAATCATTGTCAAAAGATTCAAAAGTATCATGCCCAAAGTTGTTTCCCCGTTTCAAGTAAGCTTCGTCCCAGGGAGGAATATACAAGAAAATATCATTATTGTTAATGAGCTGATTCATTCTATGAGGAAGAAGAGAGGAAAGAAAGGTTATATAGCTATTAAAATTGATTTGGAAAAAGCCTATGATAGACTCAGTTGGGAATATATGGAAAAAATTCTCCAAGAACTACAGTGCCCACAGAGTATGGCAAAAAGAGTGATGGCATGTATCTCATCCACAACTACAAAGGTTATTTGGCATGGTGAAAAACTTGAAGATTTCTAACCTATACGAGGACTTCGTCAAGGAGACCCCCTATCCCCTTATCTTTTTGTGCTTGGCATGGAAAAACTTACACACCTTATTCAGGATAGAGTGAGAGAGAGAAAATGGAGAGGAATGAGAGCTGGTCGTCGAGGCCCACTCATAACACATATGATGTTTGCTGATGATCTTGTTCTTTTTGCAGAGGCGGAAACGCCACAAGTTCAGGCAATAATGAAATTTCTACAGGAGTTCGGAGAGATGTCCGGCTATAAGGTGAGCGAGGAGAAGACACAAATCTTTTTCTCACCAAATGTAGCCTTGTCAAAACAAAGGGAGATATGCAAGATAAGCAACTTTAAGAAGGTGGACGAGATAGGCAGGTATCTAGGAGCTAACATTTCTTTCCCCAGGCGGCGAAGAGACAAATACGCACTTATAGTTGAGAGGATTAACAAGAGGTTGAATGGATGGAAAGCTGCAAGTTTATCTCTGGCATGTCGAATTACGCTTGTCAAGGAAGTAACAAGCATAATGGCTCTTCACCATATGCATCATGATAGGATACCAGTGCTCACAACTCAAAGCGTGGAAAGGAAACAAAGGGGCTTCATATGGGGGGAACAAGGAGAAGTTAGAAAATGGCATGCGGTAGCATGGAGTACCCTGTGTAAGCCAAAAGAGAATGGAGGACTTGGAATTAAGTCCATGCAACTAATGAATTAGGCTTTCTTATTAAAGCTTCTATGGAGAATTTATACAGAGCCAGCAAGCCTGTGGGTGCAAGTGTTGTTAGGGAAGTATGGAAGAGGAATTGAGCGTTGGGAGAAAATGATTACTAAATCAGGGGACTCAAAATTATGGAAAGATCTGGTGCATATGTGGGAGATGTTTCAATGCAATGTAACGAGGGATGTAAGGAATGGAAGAGAAACTAGTGTGTGGTTTGACAGGTGGCTAGATAATCTACCAGCACTTAAGCAATTCGCCTTAGAATCAACAGAAATTTATAAGAACCTTACTGTGGATAAATTACTAGATCAATCGGGTGAGTGGGATCTTCAATCAGTTCTACAATCACTTCCTTCTCATATTGTTGATCACATAAAGAACACACTACCACCGAGTACAGAGGAGGAAAGAGACTCAATGAAGTGGCTACTCACAGGAAGCGGGAAGTTTACTACAGCTAGTGCGTACAAGTGGTTACATAGGAGTGAAGATGAAGGGCAAGCCTTACCAGGATGGAAAGCTATATGGAAGTTAAAAGTCCCAGAACGAGTTAAAATATTTATGTGGCAGGCACTCCATCAACGGCTACCCACGAGAAGTCTTACTGGTAAATGGAGAAATGAAGAAGTAGGATGTGAAATTTGTAAAACAAGTTGTGAAGATCATTTACATGCTCTTAGAGACTGCCCTCACGCCAAGTGGACTTGGGAACAACTAGTACTGAGTCATATGAGGTAGAATTTCTTTAACAGAGATCACCTTGCATGGATATGGTACAATATAAGGCCAATCGAAGGAAAGGAGGAACCGAGATGGCCGGAATTGTTTGCCGTAGGTTGTTGGTTCAATTGGAGATGGAGAAATCAACAAGTACATGAAAGTGAGTTCCAGATTCTAGAGAATACAGCATATACAATTAAACAATATATGGAATTCTATAACCAAAAATGGGAAGGAGAAGAGATCAAGAAGGATCAAATCGAGTTGGTGGAAATTGGATGGACCTTACCTCCCAAGGGATGGTGCAAGCTAAACACCGATGGTTTTACGACACCAATGGGATTATCAGGTTGTGGTGGAGTAATTAGGGGGACTGCGGAGAATGGTTAAGTGGTTTTTCTATGAAATTGGATAGATGTAGCAGCAAAATGGCAGAGGTATGGGGTCTGTATGAAGGACTTATGATATGCAGAAAGATGTGCTTCCAGCAAGTTGAAGTTGAGTGTGATGCTGAACAAGTTGTCCAAGAATTGAATGGATTAAAGCAAATTGAAGGATGCTACCTGCTGTCTAATAAAATAAACCAAGTACTTCGAAATGATTGGCAGGTCAAAATTAAACATGTGTATAGGGAAAGCAATCGTTGTGCGGATCAACTCGTATCAATGAGTTCCTACATGCCTATGAGAAAAATCATTTGGAATGCTCCCCCCGAAGACATAACAAGAATCCTACAAGAAGACATAAATGGGCATACGTCAATACGTAGAGTTGTGATGTAATCCTCGGGGTTTTCCCCTTTGTTCACCAAAAAAAAAAAGATGATAAGTGAAAATGGGGCCAAAAGCCAAATAACAAACTGCATTATCAAAGGCCCTAAATATAGTCCTGTGGTTCTTGTCCTCAATCCAATGTTGTAGCTAGGATCATGCTTTCTTTTTTCTTTTTTGAATAATACGGCAAGCATTACACTTATAGTTACATCTCAATAAAATACAAAGCTATGATGGGTCGAAAGCCCCAGATCCGCATCCCTTAAGTCTTGATTCATTTGGAGCCAGCACCACATAGGTGGTTCTTGTAATATGTTAAAATCTGACTGTATTTCATGGGCAGTACGAGTAAGACAGTCAGCACTACTTAATGCTTCACGATTCACATGCATAATCTCCAAATCCCAATTCGAGGAGATAAGGGACCTGATGTCGCCTATTTCGCCTCTAAGAGGGTGGTCAAGTCCACAATCAGTTAGCAAAAAGCTGAAAGGCCTCAATTGAGTCAGTGAACAATTTTATTTTTGATATATTCAGCATTTTAAACATTTGTAATCATGTGCCAATAGCAATGACCTCTGCTGCAGTGGATGGTGCATATCTAATTTTTTGTTGGAAACCCCTCATCCATTGAACTCTTTCATCACAAATCAGACCTTATGTTGTGGTTTGATGATGGTTGGATACTGATCCGTCTACATCCACACGAACATAACCTGTTGGCGAAGGGAACCATATACTATTTGATCTATCTTGAGTCCGGAAGATGCAATGTTTATATTTTCCATTTTGCACCTCTTCCATGAGTTGATATATGCAGCGGTTTACTAAGATTTGAGGAGAGTCGCTGACTCTGTCAAACGCTATCCTACACCTGTTCTTCCACAGCGTCCAACACATTAGTCCAAAAATCCTACTCCACGGCCATCTAGTAAAACGCCGAGAAGCAGGCTCATTCTTCAGGTTTCACCTCAACCATACCTACAAATCACAACTAAAAAATACAGATATATATAAAGGGTTAATCAATTGAATCCAAGTTCTTCTCGCTATCTCACAATCTCTCAAGGAATGAATGGTAAACTCCTTATTCATACACTCAAAAGGACAATTTGGAGAAGTCGAGGGAATGCGTTTAGCTCTCAGGGAATTTACTAACACTTTCTCATGGAAAAACCTGCCACATGAAGAATTTGGCCCTTTCAGGAATATCCCATCGCCAAATATTTTGCCAAACATAATCAGGCCTATGATTCGGCCTATTATATACCATCCAGTAAGCTGATTTAACATTAAAGTTACCATCAATCAAGAACTTCCAATAAAAGCCATCAACATATAAGCCTCTCAGAGGTTATACTAGTTGAATCTTCTGGGTAACCCAAGTAGGAAGAAATTCCCTCCATTTCGCAATATCCCAAGAACCTGTGGGAGTGAGAAACTGATTCACCGTTGCCTCAGGATTAATTAGATGTAAATTTTTATCAACATACTTCAAGAGTGGTCGATCAAGAGGAAGCTATTTCTCCATCCATACATTTGTATTAGCTCTTGTACCTAGCTTGCATCGAACTCCATCCATGAATTTGTCCTATACCGAAATGATCGCTTGCCACACTGCAGATTGTTATTGCTTTTTTTCCACCTTGGGGTATTTTCCATCACCACATCCATATTTAGTTCTTAAACATTTAACCCAAAGATCATTCGAACGGGTTAACAAACCCCAACATAGCTTCATAATGAATGCCACATTCTGATAGTGAAGATCCTTAAAACAAGTCCTCCATATTTTTTTCTCTCCTTTAAGTACATCCCAAGCAAGAAGGTGTGTTTTCTTTACTTCATAATTTTGGCTCCAAAAAATGTCTCTACTAATTTTCTTAATTTCCTGAAGGACTCCCTTAGGAATGAATAAGATTTGCATTTGATAGGTAGGAATTGCTAAGAGTACTGATTTGATTAAAACAATACGTCCAGCTGAACTTAGGTAATTCCTTTTCCATCTTGTAATTTCTTATAGATTTTCTGAATAAGCGGTGCAAAAGTCACCTTGGTAGCTCTTTTGTGTAAAAGGGGGACTCTAAGGTATTTGCCCAGATCTGCAGTTAACGGTATACCCAGAGTTTGGCTATATGCCATAGCCCTACTTGAGTAGACATTACGGGATACATACATCTTCGATTTTTGCAGATTCACTCGATGACCTGAAAACCCACAAAAGAAATTCATGACACTTCTAACTTCTTCCATTTGTTCATTAGAGGCCTCGCTGAATAAAACCAAGTCATCAACAAAGAAGAGATGAGATATTAACGATCCACTAGTAGTTAGCTTCAAGGGTTTCCATCTTCCTTCCTCCACTTCAAATTGGATAAGTTGACTTAACATTTCCATAGCTAAAATAAATAAGAACGGGCTTAATGGATCTCCTTACCGAACACCCCTCGAGGGATAGAAAGGATCTGAGGGTGAGCTATTCCAGGTTATCCTCATTGAAGTAGACGACACACAACACATAATAAGGTTCACAAACTCTTCAAATAATCCCAGGCTTCAAAGAGTAAAATGAAGGAAGCCCCAATCCAGATGATCATATGCTTTTTCCATATCAACCTTTAAAGCCACATATCCTCTCCATCTTCGTTTGTTTCAAATAGTATGTATGGCCTCTTGAGCAATGATGATATTCTTGGCACCTTGACGACCTTTAATAAAGCTACACTGATTAGGTAGATCAGATAATCCATCACGAATTTTAAACGATTGGCTATCACTTTGCTAATAATTTTATAGCTCACAATACACAAAGCAATAGGACAGAAATTCGTAATCATCTCAGGACGTTCCACCTTCGGAATCAATGTAATATTAGTGCGATTTATATCAGATAATTTAGATGGATCTGTAAAGATATCTCGCACCAGATCACATATTTTAGAGCCAACCACATCCCATTGAGTGTGAAAGAGGTATGCCTGAAGACCATCAGGGCCAGGAGCCTTGCAAGCACCCATATCGAAAGCTGCATTTTTTATCTCAATATCTAGCACATGTCTTTGTATTGAGGCTATTTGGTTATCATTAAGTATGGGAAAAACTCTCGGCCAACTGGTAATGTTTGGTACATTAGGATCCTCGGTGTATAAATGTTTAAAGAATTCAAACGCCATGTTCCCCAAAGCATCTTGATCATATACCCAATTGTCATTCACGTCCCGAAGCGTATCAATGTAATTTCTTTTTCTTTTCATGACTGTTGTGGCATGAAAAAATTTTGAATTCTTGTCCCCAAATTGCAGCCATTTACATCTTGCCTTTTGATACCATAAGAGCTCCTCTTGATTACTTAACTTAACATAGTCCAACCATAGGAGTTTTTCCAATTTGAGAAGACCATTTTGAGTATTACTCTGTCTCACTCTATCAATTCCCTCTAGTCTTTTCAAGATTTCCCATTTCCTGTGGGGAATATTACCTACAACCTCTGTATTCCACTTTGAAACGGTCTCTTTAAAAGTCTTTAACCCCTCTATCCAACGTTTCCCATCCCATGCATCTTTAACAATATCAGGAAAATCAGATTCTAAAGACTATGCCACTTGATACTTAAAGTTTGTTAAGGTTCTGTTCCTTCGACTATTTGCTCCATTGGATATGACCATCACATGATGATCAGATTTGAAGCGCAGGTGATGATAGACCTTATATTGCTGGTATGTTTGATCCCATGCCATGTTACAGAAAGCCCAATCTAATCGCTCCTTAACACCAGTTCTTTCCCATGTAAACCACTCACCAACAATCGGGAGCTCGATCAGATCACATTAGTTGATACATTGTTTGAAGTGGAACATCGATTGGTGTGTAGGTTTAATCCCTCCCACCTTATTTGCCTCATTCATAACAGCATTAAAGTCGTCTAAAATGAGCCATGGCCCCTGTATAGTCATTGCTAAGTCACATAAATCAGTCCACAGCAGCCTTCGTCTTACTATTGTGGTATCCCCATACACAAAAGTGGTGTAAGTCACGTCTCCAGAAATAGAGTTTGTAATCTTACAATGCACAAATTGGGTAAAAGAAACTATATATTCAACGTTAGCCTCAGCTTTATTCCACATAACCCATATACCTCAAGCAAATCTCGAGGCTTCAACCCTGATCCAGTTAGTTAATTCAAGCCATCGAACCACCTGTTCGGCTCTATCTCCACTAATTCTAGTTTCTAGAAGACCCAGAATATTAATGGCATATTTATTCACGTTTTCTTTAATAATACGTGGAAATGATTTACCTCTCGCTCCACGATAATTCCAAGAAGCCATAATCATGGAAAAATAAATAAACAACAAATAAGAGATTGATTATGAAACTTACCTGTCCGGAGGCTCTCCTTCTACTCTGGCCGAGCTCGACGTTTCTCCATCGACCATCGTCCGTCAGTTGTAAATTTCCTCATTTGTGAACTGTGCTGACCTCTCCACTATCTTGTACGAGTCAGGTTCAATATGAGATTTATCTTCCAAGGATAGGAGGTCGTTTTTTGAATCTTTTGCTTTGACAATCACCTTGGTTTTTTTAGAGTTTAAATCTCCACTAACCACATAGTGGGTTCTTAGAGAGCCCACTCGCATCCCAGCATTTGTTCTGCTTATTTGGCCTTTTCCATCCCTCTTCCCATTCCCTAATTTAATATTCTGCACCATCAGATCTCTTCCTCTTCCGTTGGATTTTTTATTATTTTTTCCTTGGGCCATATTCTAGTCTCCATTCCTATTAGTCTTTTCCACTCGGCCATATCCTATATCATTTTGGGCATTCACAATTCCCTGTTACAAATCCCTTCGCTCCTCGTACACCACAACTACCTTGCTTCCATCATATTCAAATATATGCTCTGCTCCTACTTTCTGCCAAGAGTCAAATGCCTCCCTCTCCTCTTCTCTCAAGTCCACCAACGCTGCAAATTTTGTTTGATATATACCCTTGGACCCTATTTTTCCCTATTTTCGAACTAGATCAATTTTCAATTAACCTGCCCTTACTAGAGTCAGGTCTTGAAATCCACGATTTACTTGGCCCTTTGACTAACATCCAAGGTCCGAACTTGTCCACCTCTGCCGAGGACACATTATCCGATGGCTTTCTAGGTGCATGGGTTTTTGGAGGAACCTTGTTCTGTTCCGTAGACAATGGGGTAGTACCGGTAGAGGCATGAGTCCAAGGGTAGTTGTCCTTCCTATGCTTGTATCTTCCGCATGTGAAACATATGAGCCTTAGACCTTCGTATTCAACATTGAATAAGGCCGATGACCATATCACTCTAGGGACCAATTTTTTCTGCAAGTCAATCTCCACACAGATCCTGGAAAATCTTCCTTTTTGCCACCTTCGCCCCGGTCATCATCAATGTTTGTGTTCGTATGTAAGTCAACTTTCAGAGTCTTACCTATCATATTCCCTAGCCTCCACATGTACTTCTTAGTATAGTATTGGAGAGGTATGTTTGGTATTCTTACCCATGTTGCAATACGTTCCAGAGCGTTATGAAAAGGATCAAAATATGGTAACCATTGTTGCACAATAATGCTGTATTGAGCTATGACCCAGGGTCCTTCAAAAAGAACCTTCTTATACTTGCTTCCCCAGTTTTCATCATTATTAAACCGTATCACGTAGTAATTGTTTGGTAGGTCAATTAATTCAAAGTTATTAAAGCCCCACATTCGACCTAAGTGTTCCTGAAGTCTGTAAAAATTAATTTTGATTCCCAGCACAATAATAATAAAAGCATTATTCCAAGGACGACAGCCCTCATTAAAATCTTCAATAGCATATTGCATGACTGGATAGATATCCATCAGTTTCTTAATCTCCTCCGTAGGTTTAGGTAGTTGCCATTCCGGATCTTCCTCCATGTCTGCATTTCCATAGGCCATACCATTGAACTCTTGTCCCTTATAACTAAGGAGTGAGTCTTTATATGACATATGAGCTTAGGTTGGTAAAGAATGGTATTGCTTGGTTCCACTTTGATCATGACATCCTTCAGCATCAAGCATCTTATCACTCATAATAGCATCTTCTTTAATCTCATTTTTAGATTTTTTTGCATTGCTTAGTGACACGCTTTAATCTTTGGTTCTTTCCGGTGGCATTTTCCGGCAAGTGGTTCTCCCATCACTTCTTCTGTCAGACGGGATCCAAGAACCTACACTTAAAACCAGACCCGTATCCGCCGCCGGGATCTCCTCAAGCCGGAAAAAACCAGCAGATGCACACGCAGAGACGAAGGAAGCAGAGCAGACCTTTTTCGTATCAGCAGCAACAAGACATAGCTGATCTGCCGCCGATCTACTGACTGCGAAGCACATCAACGCTGGTAGGAGCATCCACCGTCGGGCCAGCACGCCGAGTGCAGTACCGTCGAAACTGGTGACCACAGATCTGCAGAATCAGTAGCGGCGCCAGCGAAGATGAAGGCAGGAACAGTATCGACACTGAGCAGGCACTCTCCAGCAACGTTAAGGACACGACTGAACTCTCTAACTGCTAGCTGCGACGGCGCAACAGCAGCCGAAAGCTTCACCGGCGAAGCTGCCGAAAGGCAACGGTCAAAAAACTATAGATCTCTTTAGGATCATGCTCTCTAATAGCGGGGACTAGTTCTCTGGTTTTGCATTATTTTCCACCCCCAGGAGAAAAAAAAACTCCATTATCGAAGTCCCCATATTGTCTTGAAGGAGGTGACAACTAACATGTACCTCCTGGAAGATTTTCCATGAAACGTAGCCCTTGGGGTTGGCATAGACCAATTGGCTTCCAGTTAGCCACCATACTGTTTTGGCGGAGTGTTTGGTTATTAATCAATGAACGAAAAATCGAACCGGACCGGCCGGTTCAACCGGAAAACCGCTGAACCGGCCATACGTCCGGTCTGATTCAGCATTTGGATCGGTGAAAGAGTAAATCGGACCAAACCGTCCTGAACCGGTGAAAATCGGCATTAACTCGGGAAACCGTTGGGTTGGGCGGGTTACCCGAGTTGTTCTTTTTTTACCCAGATCTCAGCCTAGAATTGCAAGCCCGAAGAGAGATGAAGAAGAGGATGACTGGAAGAAAAAGAACAATACGGTAGGAGAAGAAAAACAGAATAAAAGAAAAATAATAATTATGAAAACCTACCAATTTTGCATATAGCATGTTGGTAAGAAAAATATTGCAGATAGCAAGAGAGAAAGAGGATCGACTGGAGTGACTGAGAAAGGAGATGAAGGAAGAGAGAAAAGTGACGAACAATGAAGAGAGATGTAGTTGGTGCGTGGAAAAGAAGAACTCAGATTAAAAATAGTTTATTTCATATTCCAAGACACCATTTAATTTCAATACTCACATATCAATGTATTGTGACAGGTTCAGAAGAAAGTGCAGTATGAAAGCTTATTTCTTACGTTAGCTCCTCTCACACGTCCACACACCTATTGGCTATTGCCATTTTTTATTATTATAAAAATCATTAAAAAGGATTTGTTATATCAAAAGTGCTGCCACATCAATATTTATTTATTATTATAAGATAATTATTATAGATATGTGGATATCTTTTCTTTTTAAATGATTATTTTATAGGAAAATTGTGCTTAAATAATTTTTTTCTTTTTGGTTAAATTGTACCTAACATCCCACCAAGAAAATATAACTCAAAGTTGTTTTGAAATTTTTAATTTACAAATTTAAGGAATATTTGAGTAATATATTCTAATTGTGACTTATGAATAATGATTAATATTTTTTATTTTTTTATGATCAATTAAATTATAATATTTTAATATGTTCGGTCTAACCTCCGGTTTGACCCCGGTTGAACCATTAACTCTTAAACCGGTGCTTCAACCGGTTCATTGACCGGTCCGATTTTTCATTCCTTGTTATTAATAACTTGCCTTTCCGCTCTCATAAGCTCCGGCGGTAAGTTACAACTACTTCATGGTTCTCTAGGGCATTGCTGCTATATTTAGCTCGAATTAATTTATGGAAGTTTTATAATTGTTTATAAATTATGATTTATGGAATACGAAATAACTTTTACGGTCTACGAGATACTTTTACGGTATACGAGATAAATATATGGAGGAGATTTATTTTGATTTACGTAAATCGGGCTTATGATTCAACACCGCTCATCCAATCCGGCACTATAATATCATTTGACTTTTAAGAAAACTTGTATACGATTTCTTACATGTCAGTTTTTTTTTAAAGGCATAACCACTGTTATATGTGTTTGAGGATATTTAGAATAGCGGTTGGAATTTCCAATTGTGCTTTTCAATCGTGATTTACGGTATACGATGTAGTTTTTACGATTTACAAGATAAATATGTGGAGGAATTTTATCTCGATTTACGTAAATCGGGAGCATAAACCCAACCAAACATCCTCAACTGTTTGAAATAATGATTAGAATATTTAAAAACAGTTTTTTATGATTAACGTTATATAAAATAAGTATATAAAAAAATATTATATCGATTTATGTGTATAAACACTATAAAATCTCAATCGGATCCCAAACATGCTTTAATAATGTTTGGACCATTGCATAAATTTTATAAGCAATTGAATAATTCTTTAATTTGATGACATGGAAGTTATATTGTCGTAAAAAATATAGGCTCATTACATTTTACTTTAAAATATTTAATAACAAAAATTGCAGAAAAATCTGTGAACAAATCTGCTCTTTATTGACACAAAAAAAAGTCCGATTCTTAACAAACATATGGATCTTAATCTAAAAGTAATACAGTTCATTTAACATGAGAAGATTGTATGTTTTTCTTCCCGGGCTATAACTTTAAATTTCCTGGAGACGGATGAAGTTAAAAAAAACCAATGACTTCCATGATTCCGCTACATTCGCGAAGTTCAGGGTGGGGAAGTATCGAACTCACTTTCCCGCGTTTTTTTGTCCCCTTCCCTTTTTCATATCTCGCAGACGCACAGTCGCCTGTTTTCTCTTGCACTTTCAGTAAAATAATTTCGTAAACCTAATTTACAACCCCGGTTTTATTAAATTTTCGTTTGCTTTCTCGTAATCTTTCCAAAGAAGACGTAACGGCCAGTACTGATTGAGGGTGAGGGCTTGCCGGTGGAAATGCTGCGGACGAATGCATTCGAAGGCGCGAATGTGTTCATGTCACGGAACCTCGTGCCGCCTGAAGTCTTCGACACACTTCACGACGCGCTTAAGAATAACGGCGCACGTGTCCACCTTTGCTGCGACCCTTCGCGCAATGGGCCTCACGACTATCACATCATATCTCACGATCATGTAACAGCCTGGTGTCCTGCCATTACTATCTTCAGTTGAATTCGAGTTTGATTTCTGCATTTCTGATATTACTCTCTCTTTTTTTTCAAATTTATTTGAAGGAGAAACTTGAAGATCTTAAAGCCCGAGGTTGTAATCTGCTTGGTAAGTTCGTATTTTAAGTTTCCACTTGCTATAGCTATTGTTACTGCCCCTTTTGATTGGCTGTGTTAACCGAAATTTTATTATCCTTTTTCGTTTTCCCATTCAGTAGGCAATTGCAAAGTTGATTTAAGAGCTTTTAGCAGTGTAATTATCTGAAGTTGCTTTTAGATGCTTAGAACCTCGTAATCTGATGGTTGGAAAAGCATTATTGTTTGCATTGGACATTTCGAGACGCCAGATTGGCATTTTAGAATCTGACGAGGCATGTTGTTACTATTTATTTAGTAAAAGTATGTCGTTTTGAATTTCGATGGTTGGCTCATGGTTCATCTGAATTGGATAGCATTTATCGCTACTCCATACCTCTTCAGTATGGATGCTTTCCATGGTTGAATATTCCTTTTGCTAGGAAAAATGGCGTCGCTTCTGAGTTTTGTATCCGTTCTTGGGCAGGTCCTCAGTGTGTGCTTTCATGTGCAAAAGAACAAAGACCTCTGCCTAAACAGGGTTTCACTTGTTGCCTTGCCATGGATGGTGTCAAAGTACTTGCATCTGGCTTTGATATAGATGAGAAGGTACCGTATATTTTAAACAATACCAATACAAGTTAGCTTTATTTTATTTAGTTTCCATTCATTTTCTCTTAGCAAACTAACAAGCATTCTTCTCATGACTGTTATCATGTTTTCTTTTCCCTTTTTGTTTTAGGCCTCTGGCTTTGGAATAACTAAGAGAGGACCTGCACTTTTTTCTGGTTGTTATATTCAATTAAGAAAGATAGAATTTTCAAGGCATTTTCTTTTTGTTTTCTTAAATGGATTAGAATTTTGTAAAATTTTCTTACTACTGCATCTCTCTTCATGTTTTAGTTACTTGCTCTAACTATCTTCTTACTTTCTCCTCCCACTATTTCGCTCTCTATTGATGTTTTAATTTTTTGGCCAAAGCTCTCTATTGATGTTCATCATTTGTATTTCTTACTGTGATGCAGATGAAGATAGGAGAGTTAGTAAATTCTATGGGAGGAATTCTGCATACTAAAGCGTCACTGGATGTAAACTTTGTGATTGTGAAAAATGTTTTAGCTGCCAAGTACAAGGTCTTGTAAAAGACGCTTATGTTCCATATCATTCTTAAATCTTAATCTCTCCTTATTCTTGTCTTGTAAAAGACGCTTACGTTCCATATCATTCTTAAATCTTAATCTCTCCTCCTTATTCTTTGTCATGTTGTTTTTTATACTCTTATCGCCCTTCTCTCTCAGTGTATTACATGCTAGCACACAGTCATTACGCATGTTAATGCCAACATTAATAGCTTCCTTATTGCTTGAATTTTTCTAAAGGGTGTAATAACTAAACTTTGTCGAACCTGATGGTTACAGATGCCTAAATCTTGTTTGCCTATTTTAAATATAGGTTGTTGTTTAATAGATTATTAATCCTTTTCAACTGCATAAACATATCTTCACGATGGTCTGAAATGTCTTTGAGGTCAAATTGATGCTGTACAATCTAATGTGTTTAAATTGCTTCCCATCTGGCAGTGGGCTTTGAATATGCTGAAGAAACCAATAATCACTTTTAATTGGTTAAAGCAATGCTCTATTGAGCATCGTATTGTTCCTCAAGAGTCATACAGGATTCTTCCCTTTTCTGGCTTGACAATTTGTGTTACCCGAATTCCAGCAGGTTTTAGTTATCTGTTGATTTTGTTCATAATATAATTTTTGTGTTTGTTTTTGCCTTCTAATTTGATTTTCATTTTACACAGATGAGCGCAGAAAAATTGAGATGCTTATTGTACAGAATGGTGGGAAATACTCTGCAGAGCTAACAAAGAAGTGCACGCATTTGATTTCTGATATATCCTTGCTATAGTTTCTTTAAACAATTATCTCGGTTTAAATCATGTGAACATTCACCTATTGTCCAAGAGGAGAAAACATCCTTTTTGCTTTTGAACAATGCTTCTTGTTAAATTTTAGTGGTCAGCTGCATAAGTTGGACTGTCTGTAACATTCTCCTTAAACATTAAATGACTTTAGCACTGAGTGTCAATTGTATCATACTGTGTTCATAATTTTGAACTGACAACTCTCGCACTTCTAACGTGAACTAATGTAATTATCTACTCTTTAAAATCTGTAATACTTTGGATATATCTGCTATTGTATAATCTATCATCAAGAGTTTATGCTATTAAGGAGCATAATATCCCATTCATTATGCTTCTTAATTCATTATTTCATATTTTACCAAAACTCTTCCTTCAACTGACAACTATTGCTTACATTTTGAGTTTAAACTGGGAGGAACTGAAGATGCATCTAATTGGAAATTTAAGCTATCAGAATGGGCATTTATGTATAAATTTCTGCTAATGGTTTGCAAGCTCTTTAATTGCGAAGAACTTGAAGTAATGGCTTCATATCATAGTATCCCGTATGAATGAACCATCTAAGGATTCATTTTCTTTTCCTTGCCAAAAAGTCACCTTAGAAGATATGTAAGATTCTTTGATGAGGTATTTTCCTCTTGTAGTGACAAGTATTTTATTTCCTTAGACACTATTTCATGTGCAATTTGTGTCAATATTACCAAGCACGTTACTAGGTGGATAATTGTGTTCTTGACTATTCTTAAGCTCCTGAAGGCGACAAATATAAGGTGGCAAAACGATGGGGTCACATTCATATTGTGACTAAGAAATGGTTTGATCAGTCTATTGCCAGAAGAGGTAATTCCTTGGTTGCAATACATAATGTTGCAGTGTCTTTTGTATCTTGACCTTCATAATTCGATTCCAACCACAATACCTGACAACATTGCATCATTTTTTTAGCATGTCTGAATGAGGAGTCCTACCCTGTTCAGCATGGACCTGTATCTTCACAAAGAATGTCTATGGATAATTTAACAGCACAACATAGTCAGGAAAAGAAATATGGGAACTTGCAATCTGCAGCATCATCTGGACTTCCAGATTCACGTATGCCTCTTTCCTATGCTGAGTTTGTGGAAGGAGATCCAGATGCTACACAGTCAGAAAACACTTCTGCTGCCATTTTAGATGTTCCTATCTCTGTTAATGGGACAGATCCTGAAGTGCCTCCAGTGCAACCCAAAAATGAACCAAACCTTGACAGTGCTGTAGCCAGAGATTCTGAATCTGATGATAATGACCTGTACTTATCAGAGTGCCGAATATCACTTGTTGGCTTTGAAGCTTCTGAAATGCGTAAACTAGTTAATATGGTTCGTAAAGGAGGAGGATCCAGATATATGTCTCTTAATGACAAGTTGACACACATAATCATTGGAACCCCTTCGGAAATGTTAGTCTAGTTTGATGTCTTCCAGAAATATTATGGATGCATATCTCCTTTATCTTTGGAGTACTGTGTTCTCTTTCTTTTAGTTAATCTTGATAATTACTATTCCCATGATGTGTTTATCCAGAGAAAAGAAGGATGTAAGGAGCCTTGCTGCTTTGGGTATCATCTACGTTGTTAAGACTATATGGCTTGAAGATTGTGACCGTGAAAAGAAAGAAGTCCCTGTTCTTAAGAGACACATTGCACATGATCTTCTTCTTCCAAAAGGTCCATTGTCATCATGTGCAATTGTACACATTTATGGTCTGGGACTGTTATCTCCTACTTTTGTGCAAAAAGGAGAAATCTTTTAATTAAAATTTGTTATGTTAAATTTTCTTTAATGGCGGTCATAAGTATACTTTTCTGAGATACATGTTCATTTTGTTATGATTGCTTAGGTTCGGTATCTTCTGTGAAAGGAGCTGTAACGGGCATTATGGGCTTGAATAAGGGTAAAGACCCCAGCACTCATCAAAGCTTGCAAGCTGATCCGGTGATAACTGGTATGAACTCTAGAGTTGTAATGCCATTATCTGTGGAGAAAAAAGAAGAGAAGAAGCCGGAGAATGATGTGACTGATCAAACCTTTCTTAAATCAATGGACAAGTCGACACAGCAAACGCAACTTCCTGTCGTTAATAATAAAATGAAGGGTCAAAAGAAGATGCATAATGAATCTTCTCAGTGTGTAAAGTCATCAGCTGTTTTCTGGGGAAGGACGTTTTGTTTTTCAAATTCTTTTCCTGAAGAGAGAGTAAGTTTTTATTGTCTATGTTTATTAAATATGATATGATATTGCATTCTAATTGTGAGTTTTGACGTATGGAGTCAATGAACTAATGCATATATAGGAAGTTGTAAAGTCATATAATAGATGGTAGGACTTAGGGGTCCTAAATTTTTTGCCTAAAAAACCTATATCTGGAAAGACACATTTGAGCCATTCAGTTGGTTTGGATTTACCTTACCGCTTCTTAATTCTTTAGATGATATTATTCTAATTCCGCAAACCACCTTCATAAACTAGACACTTCCTTTTAAGCATCGAAGTGCAGTATCTTCCATTAAAATATTGAACTGTCATTAAAATAAAAATGCAAACCTCAATCCAATAACTGGATGAAATTTCAGTCCCCCATACCTGCTTTTCTGAATTCAATGATGCGTGGATATTCTTCATATGGTAACATAACTTTTGATTATCCATTATAGATGTTCATTGAAATTCTGTAGATGTTTTGAAGAGATTATTCAGATGGTGATAACTATTTGGTGGTTTGACCTCATTGTCAAATACTTGTGTTTTGTATTGTTTGGTTTTATTGTAGTTATTTTGTTTTTTATACTAAATTAGTAATTTCTTTTCTCTAAATTCTGAAATGATGACTTCCTATCATAACTGATCATGTCTGAAAAGCTTGTCTGACCTGATAGGCTTGGCCCCATAAGGAGAATATGAGCCAAGCTAAATTCCCAAAAAATGGGTTTGTTTTTAAGAAACCTAGATATAAAATGGGCTGGGCTCACTTCTTTCAAGTCATGCCCATGGAACCTTTTATTATCATATTACTGTAAATATTCTTAAAATTTGCATAATTTGTTTAGACATGATTGTTTTTCAAAACAATTTTTTTAATTAAAAATTATTTTGCCAGAGAAAATCATATCTCTAATTTTTCACCCAAAAAAATCACTTGAAAAACTATTTATCAAGTTTTTTTTTCAATATATATAAAATTTGGCAAATAATAGATTTCTGTTCAAGTAATTATATAGTTTTGGTTTCTTTGGCCAGAGAGATGAGATTATTCAATGGATAAGTCAAGGGAAAGGAGAAATGGTAAATGGGCGCAGAAAACAGAATGCCCACTATACTATTGAGTGTCACGGTGTAACAAGGAGGTGGGAAGAAATTTCCCAAACTAGATATATTTCCAGTCATTGGATACGATCTTGCTTAGAGGTAAGCCTGATTATTTCATAAATGTGAACTTCCCTGTTTAGTTTTTTATGCTAAATGTTATATTTGCAGTTGCCCATTTGGTTATTGATTTAAATATGAATAAGTTGGGATATGGATTGATTGGAGAAGGAAAAAACTTGATTGGTTCAAACTGCTCTGGTTTTTACTTCAAAAGTACAATTGATTAGAAGAATATGAAAAAAAACATTAATTTAAAGATTGCCGCAAACACTATATATTCAGATTTCTACACGATCTATGTATTGTATTCTTGCCTCCTCTCCAATTTCTTTTACTTACAGCAGCCAACGAATTATATCTTAAAATATTGCAAAAGCTTATTTGCCCGTGTATTGGGAAAGAAGGAATGAGATCCCAGGGTCCTCTGCCGAAGTTTCTTCTGTTTTCTATACTCCATTGCTTTTACTGGTACATTATTTTGTGCGATCATGAATGTCTAGTGTTCATAAATCTATATGCCCTTTCTTTGCTTTTCTCATATTTTCCTACTACATAATTCATGTCTCAATCTTTATGCTCTTAATACTTTTTTAGCATGATTCAAATAGGTTTTCCTTATGATCAACCATAGTTTTTCTCATCATTTAGTCATTAATGTATTCATAATGGATACATTTTTGCTATCAACTGGATTCTTTAAGAATTTACCTTGTTTGTATACATGACCATTCAGCCTTTAAATAATTGCTGATGTTGTTCTAATGTCTTTGTTGAAGAATGACTGCTTGCTGGATGTTGATGGTCACATTCTTTATTCTCCACTCCCTTGCCGTATACCCTTGTCTGGCTTTGAGAGCTTTCGTTTTTGTGTTTCTCAATATGAGGGGAGAGATAGAATGCTGCTAAGGAACTTGTGCTTTGTTCTTGGAGCTACATTTGTCGAGAAGCTGACGAAGAAAGTTACTCATTTATTGTGTAAATTCGTCAATGGGCCCAAGTATGAGGCTGCTTGTAAGTGGGGGATCCAGGTGGTTACTTCTGAATGGATATTTGAATGTGTCAAACAGGTATTTGTTTTAGCTTCTGTATGGAATGATAGGAGCTTGAATGCATGCTGCTGGTCTGTAAACTCATCTTATTTTGCATACATGTCTTAGTGCATCATGTATTTATGTCTATAGGCGTTTGGGGGGAAGCAAAAGAATTGTTAAACAATGTGCTAATTATTTCAGAATAAAGTTGTTGCTGTTGATCAATTTTTACCCAAAGAAGTCTCTGTTCAAGATCAAGAGAACCAAGAGGCAGGAGTTTTTACTGTGAGTCAATTTCCTAACCCGGCTGACAGCATAAGTGGAGATGGCTCTGCCCAGTATTCAAGTCGATCACAAAATTTGAGAAACATACCAAATCAAAATGTAGGTAGTCAAATCGACAATTATGGGCTTGATGCTAAAATATCAAGTGTTTACTGCAAAAAGGCAAGGCTTTTGGAAGAGTCTGGCCTGTATGATACAGTGCTTTCTGCTGTAGCCTCAGCTACCCCTATCAACGATATGAGTTCTACAGGAAACAATATGCTGATAGATACCGGTGAGGTTTCCCTGGCTGTTCCTGATGTTGCTGCTGCAATTGAGGACTTGTTAGAGCAAACTAACAAGGTAAAAGTGCTGTATGCTTGGTATTTTCTCCATTATGTCCATATTTACTTCTGAACTTATTATGCTTTTCCTTCTTTCCCTTAAAGATGCATGATCAGACATCCCCAGGGAAGACCGTGAATAAGGGAAATGTATCCTTCAAGTGTATTCATTTTTATTTTGTTTCATTATTATATGATTGAGTTTTCATGTCTCTACTAAACGAGTTGTAATCCTTGATGATAGATTAGAATTTTTCGTCTGATTGTTCTGTTCTTGGTGAAAACCAATTAAATCCTCATACTGTCATTGGATTTTCTGAACACTGGCTGAACAGGCAAGCTCTATATTTCTCTCTCTTTACTGATTGACATTTAGTTGTCAATATTTTACATAGTTGCCTTGGTCAATATTATGTAGCCTTTGTTACTATTCTTGTCATTCTTCTTCTAATGATACCATAAATGTGCAATAAATGTCCTTTTTCTTTATTTCCACATGAATGATTTTGCATTAATCCGAACTATTATTTGTTTGTGATCTAAGGATATTTGTTTCTTTCTCTTCTCACCGGATCTAAGACTGATCAATTTTGTGTTTCATTGTACGTTCGTTTTGTTAGTGTTTGTATTGAGCTTATAATTTTTTCCCCCTTCAGAAGTAGCAGAAATGAGGATAATGATGATGCTTCTCGAGATGGAAGAGCAGCTTATGATAATTTTAGTGAAACACAAACAGAATCTCAGGTTTTATCTGGCAATCACACTCAACTCCTCGTTTTTTTTGGGATTGCTTATTCTGTTCTATTTGAACAAAGATTTGTCAACTCCTGCTTACACTGTTTAGTTTTGACCAATCGTTGGTATTCCTTGTGAATACATCCTGCTTAATGATTCGATCCTGAAAATCAGTTGTGTTTCAAACTCAGGTTGTTGGTTATGAAGAAGATTTGTCTGGAAGACAAATGCTCATCGACAGAGTCCGAACACGTGGCAGCATGGCTTGAAGTATTAGGACAGCCCCTTGAAGGAAGATCAAGAAGCATGTGCTAATTTGATGGTGAATCTGCATTAACAAGAAAATTAATGACAATCACGTCCGTCTTGTCTTGCTTAATTAACATTGGTTTTAAAAAAAGATCATCCCTGCTAAGGGTCCGCAGTCAAGATTGTCAAGGATGCAGCAGGTCAGTATTGGAAAGTCAATATTAACTGCGTTGGTCGAGAGAAGTTGCACCCATGCCCCATATTACTGGCGAAGGTCGAAAAGGAATGAGGGGGGAGGGGAATATATTGATATTTCTTTGCAGGCGTGTTGTATCTATTGATGATTTGTAAAAGCCAGTTGCAATCAAATCAAAGAACTGTACAGTGATCATTGACCCATGCGGCATAAGGCCTGATAGTCTACAAACTCCAGTGTGTGCTTATCAATCGTTTGGGCGTTAGAAGATTTATTATAGCTGTTGTGGCACATGTCCAACTTATGAGCAAACTCGGACGGGGAGGCTGCTTGAAGACTAATGCGGCTCATACACAAAACCCTTGCTCCGGATTGGAACATAAGAGCTGCCTCATATTTGTGGATAGAGAGGGCAACACTTGCACTTAGGTTAATTGTAGTATATCTTCAGCTGATAGACTTCACTTTCTCTATAGTCTTCGCTCTAATACTATTTTGATGTGTGGAAACCCAATGAGATGTGCTCTCCTGGGTTTAGTTTGGACTTAGCCCTGTTTCTCCCCAAAAAACAATTTAAATGGTAATGCCAAAAAAAATTAAGATTTTAGTTGTGGGGGTGCACGGGTCATAAATTTAAATAAAAACCACATCAATTTTAAAAAGCTATTCAAATGATTTTCAGTTTTTAGTCTTGGAAAAATAAATTTTCCTTTACTTTTTTTTTAAATTTATTTTATTTAAGGTAAAGGTGTAAATTTTGACAATAAAATTATAATTAAGGAGCACCTGGACACTACAAAATTTTTAAAGAGGCAAAAATGCACATGAAGTTTGCAACTGGGGCAATGTTACCAACGCTCAAGCATAACTTCTGTTAAATTTCTATCACCTGGACCCCATAATATGTCCCCATGTCACACTGTCATCCAAAAAAAAAATATCTCTCCTGGTCTCCCCCTCCTTTTCATGAATCTCAATTTTTTTTTTTTTTTTACTAATTGGAAGCTAAGCTTGATACATTAAAATCAGTACAATTGATCTGCAGTTTATTATAATACTAGCTTGGTTAGTCAGAAACCTCTCCTTACAAAAGTAGCTAACCTCCCTAAAGAGAACCACCTGATGATGATGTACTCACATGAGCATAAAAACCTCCACACTCCAGTCCTCATACATAAGGTGTGTGGTATTATCAATTACCGTTGAATCATGTGATTACTATAGTTTTATAGAATCCATAAAAACCCTCACCTTTTCCAAATGAATATTTTGATAGACTTCAGTCCTACTTGATTGTGGTGATTTCGGCCTCAGTAACCCAGCCTACCTCCAGTGATTTTTGAAAACCCATAACTCACTGGCCTCTATCATCTCTAATTAATTACTCCGCCGCATGCTACCTGCTCGCGGTCTCTACTCCTCAATCTCTTCTTTCCTTTTAAAACCCACCAACCAACCTCCTCTCCCTCCCTCCCTCAAAAGCCAAAGCAACAGCTAGAGAGCTTTGCGCTGAAGTATACCAATTACAGAATGAAGATATTAGATGATATTAGCACACTGCTTTTCTAAATTCAAGAAACTTCATGCCTCACGAATTTGGGTTTTTGTCTTCGTATATCAATTAATAGCAAGGTATTATGAAATTGTCAAGGGCCTTCTACTCTGTTTTATTTTCACGGCCTGAAAAAGAAACTCCTTTCCTGCCCTGTTTCTAGTATATTGATGCTGTGTACTTTAGCGCAAAGCTCTCTGGGGTTGTTTGGGCTTCTTTCTTTCTTTTTTTCTTTTTTTTTTTTTGTTGGGGGGGGGGTGTTGGTTGGTTGGTGGGTTTCAAAGAGGAAGAAGAGATTGAGGAGTGGGTTGCTGAGGCGCAGATTTGAGATTCATGAAGAAGAGGAGGGGAAGACCGCAAGGAGAGAGAACATAGGTGTGACATGTGGACATATTGTAGGGCCGGGTGATAGAAATTTAACAGGAGCTATGCCTAGTAACGGTGTTAGTAATTAGGGGCCGTTTAGTTCAATCCTATTAGGAGAGAGTAATGGGCGGGTTGGGTAACCTATGGCTAAACCCATAATCCGCCCATGTAACTTTAGACGGGTATGGGCTAACCCATACCCGTACCTCAACCTAATAAACCCGTATTAAATAGGCTAGCATATAAATGGGCGGGTTAACTAACCCGGAAATCCATTTACATTGGATCTGTTTATTCTCCTTAAACAAAAAAGTTTCAATCATTCAATACAAAGCCAAAAATAGTTCTGATGTTCAAGAGAACTAATTAACATACATAATCATCAATCATTTAATATAAATAATCATAATAGAATTTTGATGTTCAAACTCCAACTTTTAAATTAAAACATTACAACTACAAGTTTAAAAATTAACAAAATAGCATGCTTCTTTTGAACCTTCATGCTTTAGTTTTCATCGTCATCTTCAGATTCACTTGAGGGGTTGTAGCTCCAGAAGCTAAATCTTCCTCTCCAAAGCAAAATAAATTAAGAGAAAACATATTCATTATCATAAAGTCAAGTAGCCAACATGGCTGAGAATATAACTTTATACAATACAATATAGTCTAATGAAATACTCTCCGAAGCTGAATCTAAAATTTGGTACTAAAATTATCAATGATTCATGGCACTAAAATGATCAAAAACTCACCTGTACAAGTACTTTATCCCCTCTCCTCCACTAAAGAAAAAGGACTAAATAACACTGTGATTAGTAAGCAGGTTAGCATCCTAGTCTGATATGATCTAATCACATCTTGTTGCTCAAAGTGTGGATTCAAAGCTGCGTTGTGATGGATCCAATTTTCAAACAAGACAAAAACCCATTGTTTTTAGTTAACGACAACAGATAGATGAAATACTCTCCAAAGCCAATTCCATTGTTTTAAGTTAACAACAGTTCACAAGAAATACCTTATTAAGGCAACCCATCCCAAAGAAACAAAGGCACAGTCATCAACTAATAAGAAACTACTGAACTTGGAGCTTTCCCTGGACTTGCTTCCACTGTCCACAGTTGGCTTGTCCAACCTATAAGCCTTTCTCTCAGTTCAGTCACAACTTCAAAGATAGTAGAAGATAATTGATCAAGCTAAATAAACGCTTCCTACCATAAATAATCAAATTCATCATCAATAAAAAGAGCCATGTGGTTAGACAATTAGCAGCAACTCATATGAGGGGCAACAGTAAAAAAAATCAGAGATATAGCGGCAATTCTCACCATCTCCTAAAATCAATGATTCGAACAAGAAGAAGAACAACTTTTCCCTCAAATGCAAGTAGAGAAGATGAACTCATAACCCTCGAAAGCTCGCAAGTTTCTGACTCGCGGCAGCTGCCTCGATGGCTCGACCTGCTGCTACGGTGGCTCGGTGGTGTAGGAGGGAGGGAGTCTTGGCCTCTTCTCTCTCAGCTCTCAATCTCATTGTGATGCTATCTTGGGGTCGGGAGTTGCTGCATCAGCCATCGGGGAAAGAAAAGCGAAATGGGAAATAGGGAAATTAGGGATTTGGGGAGTGGGGACTGAGTGACTGACTGAGTCAGAAGTAGGTAGTGTCATGGATACAGCTGGAAAGAGGGAAGGGAAATAGGAATTTTTTTAAAATAAATGGGCGGGTACAGGCAGCCCGAAGGTCTGCCCATAGCCCACCCATTTAAATCTTAAATGGGCGGGTTCCAACCCGCCCCATTACGGGTTCATTTTGGGCGGGTTCACAGTAGCCCATTTATATTGGATTGCGGGTGGAATAATAGGTTTTGGGTTTTTTGCTCTCCCCTATATCCCATTACACCATGCAATGCAGTGCAATGTGATGCAATGGTAATGCAATGTAATATTAATTACAGGGCTAATGTTTGGTTTGATTTTTAAGTAAGGTGCAATGAATTATTATTTTAATAATTATTTAAAATTAATATATGACACAAAGTCTATTTTACCCTTCTATAATCTTTGCAAAAAGAAAGTTAATAGGTGGAGGAAGAGGAGGAGGTAGTGGCGGCGGTGCCGGGTGGTGGGTAGCTGCAGCGACGGAGGAGAAGGTAGTGGCGGTGGTGGAGGAGGAGGAGGTGGCAGCGGCGGCGGCGGAAGAGGAGGAGGAGGAGGTAGTGGCGGCGGAAAAAGAGGAGGTGGTAGTGGTTGTGGGAACGAAGAAGGAGGAGGTAGTGGCGGCGGTGGCGGGTGGCGGCGGTGGCGGGTGGCGGCGGAGAAGGAAGAGGTAGTGGCAGCAGGGCCGGGTGGCGGCACAGGAGGATGAGGTAGTAGCGGCGATGCCGGGTGGCGGCAACGGCAGAGGAGGAGGAGGAGGTGGTGGTGGTGGAGGAGGAAAAGGTGGTGGTTGCAGCGGCAGAGGAGGAGGAGGTAGTGGCGACGGTAGTGGGTGGCGAGAACGGAGAAGGAGGAGGTAGTGGCAACGGTGGCGGCGGAGAAGGAGGAGGTAGTGGCAGTGGCAGTGGCGGGTGTTGGCGAGGGAGGAGGATGAGGTAGTGGCGGTGGGGCCGGCGGCGACAGAGGAAGAGGAGGTAGTAGCAGAGGTTCCAGGTGGCAGCAGCGGTAGAGGAGGATGAGGAGGTAGTGACGGTGGTGGAGGAGGAGGTGGCGGTGATGGCGGCAGGTGGCTGCAGTGGTAGAGGAGGAGGTGGCGGTGGTGGCGATGTAGCTAAATGAAAATATATAAGTAATATAAAGAGAAGTAAAACTAAAGGGTAAATTAGATTTTTCTAACTATGCAATGGGATGGTAATGGGGATTCATAGGGGGGAGGTATGAATGATGATTACCAATTTTTTGGTAATCATCATTACCATGGTAAATCATATTACCATGCTAAAGAGCAACCAAACACTCTTCTCATAATAATGCAATCATGATTACCATTGCATACATGCAATTGGGTTGAACCAAACAGGCTTAGTAATATTGCCCCTAATTGCAAATTTTTTGTGTAGTTTTGCCTCTTTAAAAATAATATTATGGCGTCAAGTACCCTCACGGCTTCACTTATAATTTTATTGTTAAATTTATACACTTGCCCTTAATTTCAATTTTCAAGTGGCATGATAAGGCCATTTTGTTCAGGTCATGTAATGAAAAATGTGAAAATAATTGACAAAGAAAATCATTATTTGTTATTTGAAATGAAATGTAATAACACTGAAATGCCCGGGCTGGGAAAAAAACAAGTCTAAAAAAGTTAAAGAATTTTGGTTAACTCTTAAAATTACAAAAATGAATTACATAACTCTCCAAATTAAAAGAAGTTGGCCCTTTTATTTTAGATTTGAGTTATATATATATTCACATGTACACTTTTTTTCGCCAACTATATATACACTTTAAAAAAGCAAACATAATGCATTAATTTTTTTATATTACAAAAATCTTGATTGAAAAAAAGAGGTTATTTAAGTTCAAGCTTGTCAATGAAATGAGCTTGTCCCATTTGATAAACCGAATTGGTTTGAGTTATAAATATATTTTTATTCATTTTGTCCTCAATTATTCTCATATTATTTATTTCCCAAATATTCTCTTTTATCATTTTCTTATTTTTATCCTCTCTCTTACTAACTTATAAATAAGGGCATTGTAGGAGAAAAAAAATCAGATTTCCTATTTGTTTATTTTTAAAAAGACTTTACGGAGGTGATGGAGAGAATATAATGATAAAATTAGAAGGAGAAAAAATCATGGAAAACTGTTGGAAGGTGTCGTCAACCAAGAGCATAAAGACAATACATACATCAATTCAGACTTTCAAAGCTATCTGACGCCTCCACCACAAAACAAGATATTGGTGCAATCCTATATCCAATATCCACGCATATTTTCCAATTATCCACTCCAAATAACGTACATTTATTTTCCCGTCCAAACTTCTTCCCACAAAAAATAATAACCAACACAAAACTATTCGTTGATCCTTCCCTCATAAACTCCCATGGTAGCATGTCCCTGCACGTGTCACATGGCATTCTCAGTCGACATGAGTCTTACTCCTTCGCCGGTGGCCGGAGTGATCTCACCTTCTCATCTTTGTCTCTTTAAGCTTCCTCAGTCCTTTGGCAATGGCACTATCTTCGGTTTCGAGTTTCAGAGGAAGGCGAGGCCGAGGAGACGACTCAAGTTCGTTATCAGTGCGGAGCTTTCCAACTCCTTCTCGTTAAATTTCGGATTGGATTCTCAGGTCATTTTGCTTCCTACTTGTTCTAATGTTTCAACTATGTTCTTCCTTTTCAGATTGATGATTCTTGAAATTTCAATTTCTTGCTTGTTTCTTTGGAAAGCTGCTAATTGGTACATTGCTTGAGTTTCTGGAGTTCCACTGTGTCCGGTTGCTCGGTCATTTGTGGTCTTGTTCGGGTTTGATTTTATCGCCATTGGTGACCCCGAGAAATTTTGATGATGGGAAGGCAGGAAATCCTGGGGTGCTCTTGTATGATCGTGCTCTAAAATAGTTTAATATTTATGCGGCAAAGCCCGTTTTTCTTGATATTCGTTCAAATGTTGTAGAACGGCATTTTTTTATCATTTCACTGCTTTTTCAATTAGTTTTGAATATGCTGAACTGGTTAAGCACGTGTCATGCTCTGGTTGCCGTGATCTTCTTCACTTCGAATTATTGCATGTGCTTTCTTTTTCATTTGAGCTAGCCGACCTTCCCCCTTATATTAATTTCAATAGTTAGCTATTTTGAGAGATCATCTGCAGCTTTACATTTCTGCGTTTGGATTGTTTATTTCATCTTTCAGTTCTTGTAGAATGAGCCCTTTGGTAGTTGTGATGTATACCATTGACATAACAACTGCTTGCATTAAAACCCAGAATATATAATTCAACATCCAGTATAACTTCTTTAAGTCCATTAACATACATCTGTTCTTGACTTCATTTTTTCTGTTTATGCTTTAACGAAATGACTGGAAAAGTTTCAGGCCGTAAACTAACATTCTCTTGCAAATTTATTTTCCCTCTTTTTACAGCATTTGAATTCCTTTCAATCCCATGATCCATCACAGTTGCCTTGGATGGGACCAATGCCTGGGGATATTGCTGAAGTAGAGGCGTACTGCCGGATCTTTAGAACCTCTGAAAGGCTTCATTCAGCATTAATGGATGCATTATGCAACCCGATGACTGGTGAATGTGCTGTCTCATATGAGGTCCCATCTGATGAGAAACCTCAACTGGAAGATAAATTAGTCTCTGTCCTTGGATGCATGATTTCACTTGTGAACAAAGCCAGGGAGGATGTTCTTTCTGGTAGATCCTCAATTATGAAACCCTTTCGTGTTGCAGAAGTTAGCATAATGGAGGATGAGCTTCCCCCGCTTGCCAGTTTTAGGAGTGAGATGAAAAGGTGTAGTGAGAGCTTGCATGTAGCTCTTGAGAATTATTTGACACCTGATGATAATCGAAGCTTAGAAGTATGGAGGAAACTCCAGAGACTAAAGAATGTTTGCTATGATTCTGGTTTTCCTCGCGGGGACAATCATCCTTGCCATAAACTTTTTGCAAATTGGAGTCCTGTTTATTTATCTACTTCAAAAGAGGACACAAAATTTAACTCTGAGGCAGCTTTTTGGACGGGTGGTCAGGTAACAGAAGAAGGCCTGAAGTGGTTACTGGATCAAGGATATAAAACTATTATTGATCTCAGAGCAGAGACTGTCAATGATAACTTCTATCAAGCAGCCATTCATGATGTTATTGCATCTGGGAAAATTGAAGTGGTTAAAATTCCAGTAGAAGTTAAGACTGCACCTACAATGGAACAGGTTGTTAAGTTTGCGTCTTATATTTCAGACTGCAGCAAAAGGCCTATCTACCTTCACAGCAAGGAAGGAGTTTGGAGAACATCTGCCATGGTCTCCAGGTGGAGGCAGTACATGACTCGCTCTTCATCTCATGCTGTTTTTAATCAAGCTGTAATTTCTGATGACAAGTTGTCGCATCATACAAATGGATATGGAAAACTGCAGGACTCTTTGAAGAGTGCAGAGAGATCCTCTCTGGACAAGGATATTGATTCATTATCTGAGAATTTGGGTGTGACATGTGATAGAAGAACCTCCCCAAAGAATGATGACCAAAAAATGCAAAGTAATGGGACCTTTAGTCAACTCACTAATAACTATGGCATGTTATCAGAAGCTACAGTTGCTACTAAAGGAGAGGAATCATTTTCAGGTTTCTCCAACAAAATTAATCCTTTCAAAGCTCAGATTCCTCCTTGTGATGTCTTTTCTAAAAAGGAGATGTCCAGCTTTTTGGGAAGTGGGAAGATCTCACCACACTTATTTTTTAATTATAAGATTAAAAGATTGGAATGCTTGCCAGATTCAAGGAACAAGTATATTGGCAGGTTTCATGGGGGTGTGATAATCAGCAATGGTAAAAATCATGTACCCAAAATTGTGGATCCAGAAAATTCCAACGGATCAGCTCTTGTGGACTACATATCAGGAGAGCCCCAGATTGAGGTTGGTGGCAATTCTATGTCAGATAATAGAAGTACCTCTAATGATGTTAAGTTCACAATAAATGGATTCGGTGAAGGAAAAATGCATTCCATGCCTACTTTCAATGTATCTACTGCAGTGAACAAAAGCTCTAATGACGCCACAAATAAATCTCCAAGGGTTGGAGATGGTAGGGATGACTCAGGAACAGCCTTGCGTGATGAAGACTCAGGACCTGTTGAAGGGAACATGTGTGCCTCTTCGACAGGTGTTGTGAGGTTGCAGTCAAGAAAGAAAGCGGAGATGTTCTTAGTACGAACTGATGGATTTTCGTGCACCAGAGAAAAAGTGACCGAATCTTCTTTAGCTTTCACTCATCCAAGCACTCAGCAACAGATGCTTATGTGGAAATCTGTGCCAAAGACTGTATTGTTGTTGAAAAAGATGGGGGAAGAACTGATGGAAGAAGCTAAACAGGTGATTATCTTTTAAATATATGCCAGGAAGCTGGCCAGTGCTAAGAGTTTGTCCTCTTTGGTATTTCAGTGATCAAGACATCAGAGTTTCTGAACTTGATGTTTAGGAACAATATATTTGCAAGCTTTTAAATTTGATGAGATGGGAGTATTATCAGTTGTGTTATTCTGTAATCTTTCTATTTTTATTCTTATTTTTTTTCCTGATTGTTCCGAGGATGTTTGGTTACATTGTTTAAACAAGGAAAGTGGATTAAGCGAGTTGGTTATCGTGTTTTGTCAATAAAGTAAGTCAACATTAAATGAGAATGTGGTTAATTGGTTAAATTTCCTCATAGTGATTCTTCCCCAAGTATCCATTATCATGTTTTGTTATTAATTTGACCAAGTCCACTCTCAGTTCAGTTTCAATTTCTATTCTGTAGGTTGCTTCTTTTTTATATTACCAAGAGAAAATGAACGTTCTTGTGGAACCTGATGTGCATGATCTATTTGCTAGGATTCCAGGGTTTGGATTTGTTCAGACCTTCTATAGTCATGATACCAGGTACTGGAGTTTGTGACGTTATGCACAATAATGTATTTTCTAATTCTGATAAAGCTGCTATTCAACTGCTAGTTTCTTACCATATCAAATGCTTTGACACAGTGATCTGCACGAGCAAGTAGATTTTGTGGCATGCTTGGGTGGAGATGGTGTTATACTGCATGCTTCAAATATATTCAGGGATGCTGTTCCCCCTGTTGTATCGTTTAACCTTGGTTCACTTGGTTTTCTGACTTCTCATCATGTACGCTTTTTCAATTGAGCAATATCTTTTTACATAAGTAATACAGGCAGCTCTTTGGTAATTTACTAATTTATTTGACGTTCGTTTTGTCTTCTGCATATAGTTTGAAGATTACGTGCAGGACTTACGTCAAGTCATCCATGGAAACACTACACGAGATGGGGTATACATCACTCTCAGAATGCGCCTTCGATGTGAACTTTTTCTCAAGGGCAACACAGTGCCTGGGAAAGTATTTGATGTCCTTAATGAGGTTGTTGTTGATCGGGGCCCTAATCCTTACCTTTCAAAGATAGAATGTTATGAACATGGTAGACTTATAACCAAGGTGAGTTTCATTGATTTTCACCACCTCTTCAAACTTGCAAATAACTTCATTTTGTAGATTAGGGCCATCGTTTTTCAGTATTTGACATCTCCAAACCCCAGTATGTAGCATAGCCATCCGCTCTTCATGTATGATGACTCTTCTGACTTTCAGGTACAAGGTGATGGAGTCATTGTAGCTACCCCAACGGGAAGTACCGCCTATTCTACAGCTGCTGGAGGTTCCATGGTAAGCTTTTGCATGAGTTTTATTTGAAGTCCTATATATTTTGTACCTAAAATTGATAGGATGCATTGGCTTGATGTGCTTTTTGTTTTTTAAATTCATATATAACCTTCTTCTACCATCGAGCTGTCCAAGTTTCCCCTGCTGTCTTTCAGGGATGTGGTTCTGTTCTGGTTGCCATCCTTTGGCTGGGCATTTAAAATACCATCAACACCATCTTTTGAGTTTTGAGCACTAAAACAATCTGTGGAGCTGGAAAAATATCATATTCTTAGCAGTAAAGTAAGAAAAAAAATCTGAGGTTTTGAAACCTTGCAGCAGCTGCACCATGCTGTGAGGTAAGATAAAGACTGAGGGGTGGGTGGCCCGACCTGTCAATGGGGCCCACTCATCCTTCTCAGTCTCTCTGACATGGCAGCAACTTGAGGCTGCCCCAGAGAAGTGAGTCCCAAGAAACTGTTCTGTAGACTAACTCAGTTGGTAAGATAAAGATGGAGTGAGATATGGATATATTATATAGTGTACAGGGTCATGATATAATGGGAAAAAAAGGTGAGAAAAAACTGCCTAAGTGATAGCAACACCATCTTGGAGATGTGATGTTAATAGATTTTTTTATCGTTCTTAATCAATGTTGCTTCATACCTAATTTCACCGTTGTTTACTGTAATGTTCATTTTTAATTTTGAAAAAAAAAATGACAGGTACATCCAAATGTTCCCTGCATGCTATTTACCCCAATCTGTCCACATTCGCTCTCATTCAGACCAGTTATACTTCCAGATTCTGCTCAATTGGAATTAAAGGTGAAGCTAACTTTCTGTGTGGTGAAAATGGATATTGGATCTTCTTGATTCAGTGCCAGAATGATAATTAGGGGTTATTTATAATTTGATAATTGGTTTTTGTAATTAGGATGAGTTAACTAGTGTTCATTATTAACAGATTCCAGAAGATGCAAGAAGCAGTGCATGGGTTTCATTTGATGGGAAGAGAAGGCGGCAGCTTTCAAGAGGAGATTCTGTTCGAATATCTATGAGTCAGCATCCACTTCCCACCGTAAACAAATTTGACCAAACGGGTGATTGGTTTCGTAGCTTGATTCGCTGTCTGAATTGGAATGAAAGGCTTGATCAGAAGGCATTATGAAGTATGTGAGCATGAAAAACTTGAGCATTATTCTCCAGAAAAGACAGGACCTGTGTAACTACTGTACAGATTATACATACATCTAGATTACAGAACTCAATAGTTAGCTGATACTACCTGTTTCTTACATTGGCTTCCCATGTAAAGATAGGATTTGCCAATTGTTTCTTCACATGTAATCTTGACAAGATGCTGTTGTATAGCTACAATATTTTAAACACTTTATTTATCTTAGGAGGCTAAGGGCACACCTGAGAGTCAATATTGTTCCCTTGATTTTTTTTTTCTCTGTATAATTTTTTTTGGGACAACTGGAAATTCTGTGACAGAAAAGTTTAACAGCCTGCAACAGTATACAGGGAAGAAGAAGATGCTTCTTATGGTTTGTTCTCAGCTAACTGGATTATTTCAAACTCCGTTAAGTACCATTTCCTTGTCAGGTAGTTAAGACTTATTGTATTTAGCCAGTTGCCAAGTTCTAAAATATGTATATTATACTTGATTAAGAAGCAAAAGAACATAAACTGATTCTAATGGTGACAATGATGCTTTACCACATGAAAAAGGAATGTATGATTTTGATGTAGCTTGTGGTTTTAAACAAACCTATAAAAGGAAAGTTAGGAGGACACCTAGGACTACCAATTAAGGTTGTAGGGTGGCTCTAGACTTGACTAATCATAGGGGGTCACATGTATCACTTTGTTATTGCTTATATTTTGGGTTTTGCTATCTTTTTGGGGGGTAGGAGGTTTCATTTTGGGATGTCTTAGACATTAGGAGAGGACTGGTTCTCTACACCAGTAAGGACCTTGCTTTCGGCTTGGTATGGTTCAGTTCTTAATTTTCTGCAGTGTAATAGGGAATAGGATTTTGAGTTAGAATCAGTGAGCCATCTTTTGTAACTGATTCTATCTTTCGTCATTAATATCAAAATCTCAGTATTTCCCTCAAGTTCCAGATTTCTGCTGTTATTTTTGGCTGCTGCCAGTTTAAATCAACAGGGTCATATCGGATTTACTATATCAGATGCAGCGTAAACTTCATTGCTGAGAGCAAAGTGGTCTTTTGTCTAAATTTTCTAATGATAGGTTGAGTCAGAATAACTTGTGGTTGCACTGGTGGAGAAGTTGAACTTAAACTGAAATCTGATTAATTCCTGTCTGCCTGAAGTTACCCAAAAACATTAATTCCTTGAAAACCAAAGGATATCTGACTCTGTTTTTTAGTACAAAGAATCACTGGTTTTGAATATATACCTGAATCCGGGAGTTCTTTCTAGCCATTTGTTATCATCCAGAAGAGTGAACACATCCTCCCAACCCACATTTTCCAACTTCTCACCACTCTTCTTTTCAACCATTTCATTTAGTAGCTTCACTGGTGCTGAGCTTTTGAAGTTTTCCCCTCTTTCCAGTTTATAGCACTCTGAGCTAATATTTTTCATCCTCCCAAGCAGCTCCTCTGGAATTCCATGGTTGACCAGCTGTAAAACAGTGTATAAGCTTTGTATTTCACAACAAAGCCATGAAATATGGCAGGTATGTATCCATTTCTATTTCAGGCCTTGAATTTATTACAAGCCATTAACTGTAATAATAAACTACATGAGTACCTGGAAGAATCCCCATTCTTCACAACCATTTCCAATCAGTGCCATAGTTTTGGCGCTTTCCTCCCCATTTAGCTTTGAGAAATCTATCACGGGAATTGCTATCAGACTAGAACTGAGCAAGATACAGAAAAGCTCTGATTCTTTGGTGGATGCTTATTATGCAGAGAGAGAAAGCAGAGCAGGCAGTTTTGAGAGTTTGAGCTTAGTTAAGCCTGTTCAGTCATTATATTACTCGTTTTCGTTTAATTAATGATACATAAACCCCTTTGGTTACACCTTTGGAGAGTACCTTGAAATTATAACACACACATGCATATATAATCCGCCACTGCCTTCATGTTACAGTTCAAAATCAACAAGTCTTCTTGCAACTAACTAAACTACTTTAGCTTTGCGTGGTTATGAAGTTTTGGTGATGAGGTTGAAGATATTTAAACTATAAGCAAAATGGTCAAAGAACGCCTACAAAGGAGAAACTCCTTTGTTTACTGAGAAAATTATAACCAGTTTCTCCTTTGTAGGCCTTCTTTGACCATTTTGCTTATAATTTAAATATCTTCTTGTTTATATAATGCTTTGTAGTGTCCAAAAAAAAATTGTTGAATGTTAACAGGCAGATCTGCAGGCATAGTTTTAGGGCTAAGGAAGGAGTGGTCAAGGCTGTTACACACACATATAATTTTAAACTCATATTAACAAGTTTTATTTTCTTTTGTTACATCAGAGGGTTTAAATAACTAATCAATACCCATACTTATTACTTACTCATTACTTGTACCATCTGAAGTAAACCCAAGTGTCCTTTCACGTTAGATTTTTATATTTTATATTATTCATGCGGTAAGAATAGGATAGGATGCAATGTGAATAGGTTAAAAATCTCCCCGTGCCTTGTGGGGAAAAAATCACAAATAAGTCCATTGCGGCCTAATTCTTAAATTTGTGTTATTAAAAACATTGAATTTTGATGCCAAGCACTAAAAAAGGAAATAAAAATTATTTTAAGGTTCCACTGAAAAATATAATCACAAAAATATTTTATGATAAGTGAGAGCAATATACAAGAATAAATTCTCGTATAATATATGATAACAGGTGGATGATGTTCACTTGTTATTGAAACTTCTTTGTGATTACATCTTTTCTTTTTTTTAATATGTTATAATGATTTCCCTTAAAAGGAACAACATTTGAGGTATGATCCAATTCATAATTAAAAAAAAAAAAAGTTGCTTCTTATGCAAAGGAATGAATGCTTTGGAGTTTGAATTATTGGCCTTGTAATCTGATTCCGATGCTCATGTTACATCTTTAAAGGACGACTATCCAAACACTGAAATGGGGTGAGGATAAGAGAAAGGATTCTCTCTAAATTTCTACGATACTCCCTCTGGATTATGAAAAAAAAAGAAGTCAATTTTACTATTTTTAAATTGGCTTAAATTAATTGTTAATTTGTTACTTTAAGACTTTCAATAACTTATTAATTATTTTTATACCATTCAATCCTTATTTTTATTTTTTAACTATGAACTCTACAATAATACTCTACATGTGTCAAAACAATTGTCACTTTAAAACTGTGTCCGTATTTTACAAGGCTTATAAATTGCCTCTCTTTTTTTGGTGAAGTAATTTTTTTTAAAAGGCTTATAAATAGCCTACTTTTTTAAAAAAAAATGCAATGGCTTTTTTTTAAAAAAATAAATAAATACTCTTGTTCATTGTACCCACATATAAAATGCTCAACCTCCACCATTTACTCAAAGTATAATTTTTAACTAACTGATTCCTCACTAATTACTAATATTTTAATCTGTCTAAGCTAAATATCAGTGCTAAATAGCATACGACACTGAAGTCTCACTCTGTATCAATAGATATGTTATTATAGACTTTAATACTTGATAATGGCCAATGTCCGATAGCTAGAAACGAATAAGAATCTTTCGTGTAATGCGATTCTTTCGTGTAATGCCTTTTCAACTAATAACATTTAGTTGATATTTTTATAACCAACTTCAATTAATAATTAACGCATCATCAATAATTTTTAGTCATATCTATTACTTCATCCGGTTCTATTTATAAACAATTTTTTCTCTTATGGGGCTGGTCCCTTTTATAAACAACTTTCACGTTGTCTAAAAATATAAACTCATTTTTCCTATTTTATCATTATTAAATACCCTTATTTGTTTAACCTAGTCATAGATGTTCTAACTGAGCCTATAAAAGAGGAGGTCCCTACATGCATGCTTTTTATGAATGATATAGTTCTGTTGGCTGAATCCAGAGAATATATTAATTCTAAACTTGAGATATGGAGACGGACTTTGAAATTGATGAGCTTTCATCTTATTAGGAATAAAACTAAATATATGCATTATAAGTTTGATAAAAGACAAAGCCAAAGGGAAGTGGAAGTTAAATTGGGAGGGCAAGTTATCCCACAAGTGACAAAATTTAGATATTTGGGATCAATTATACAACAAGATGGTGAAATTGATGGAGATGTCGATCACAGAATTCAGGCCGGATGGTATAAATAGAGAAAAGCTACTGAAGTTATATGTGATCGTAAAGTACCTAATAAGGTAAAAGGAAAGTTCTATCGCACTGCTATAAGACCAGCAATGCTATATGGTAGTGAATGTTGGGCTTTAAAGGGACAATATGAGCATAAAATGAGAGTCGTTGATATGAGGATGTTGATATGGATGAGTGACCATACAAGAAAAGATAAGATTTGTAATACTCATATACGTGAACGAGTGGGAGTGGCCCCTATTGAAGAAAAAATGGTAGAAAATCGTTTGATGTGGTTTGGACATGTTCTGCGTAGGCCTTTGAATGCTCCGGTAAGAAGGGTGGATCAAGCAGGATGGAGTCTTATTAGACGAGGTCGATGAAGGCCGAAACAAACACTCAATGAGGTCATAGAGAGAGACATTCTAATTAATAATATATTGAAATCTATGGTTTTTGACATAGCACAATGGCGTCGTGCGATCCATGTAGCCGACCCCACCTAGTGGGATAAAGGCTTTGTTGTTGTTGTTGTTGTATCCTTATTAAATACATATTATTTATAATTAATTATCACACGCACCAAGAGTTATATTCAAAAGGGAGGGAGAACTCACTAGGTGAATGAAGTCAACAAAGTATTAGAAATGTATTTTATTATCTCTCATATTTTTTTATACATTCTCTTTCTATTTTCATAAATAGGGGCATATATAGAAAAAATATGGCATTTTTGACACATTTATTACTTTTAACTATCAATTCGTTTTACGCAATCAAGAAGAAAGTTGCTTATAAATAGGACCGGAATGAGTAATAAGCATAGTAAACATGTAGAAATGTACAACACTTTTATTTATAATCTTATCTAAGAAATCAAGTATTAGTGAGCCATATGTAAATACCTATGTAAGCGTTTTTTTAGTCCGCAAATATGGCTTAACTTTGATGAGCTTTTAGGATCCAACTCACCTAAATTTTTTGTTATAAAATAAGTACTTCACTAAATAATCAATGCCACAATAATTCAAATTTTCTGTAGTTGAAATGAGAAACAATAAAGGGAGAATCTTATTAAAAAAAACAGTTGAATTAATCAAATTCTAATTTCAGTCATCAAATTCAACAAATTATAAATTAGGTTGTGATACAATTAGAGATTTAAAAATTAGACAACTCAAAATACATCCAGGCCCCTTAATTAACATGTCCAGGCAACTCAAAATATTGAGTTAGAAGGTCACAAGTCACCAACCGAAAGGAATCCTTAACCATTTTCCCAAATAGCCATATCCCGTTTCACGTCGCACTATAAACGTAACAGATTATAAAGGTCAATTACAGGAAAATGTAACATCGACAATAGGATCGCTGTATAATTATTTATGCATCTGCCGACTTCCCCCACTAGCTAGAAGTCCCCCTTGTTAGAATTTGTTTGTACAGTTTTTATCTCTCAGTTTTATGATTTAATCGCCTCATACATATATGTATAGCTTTCTTAGTTTATATATCATGATTGATTGAACGGGTTAAGAATATAATCATGGATTAACTTAGCTTGGGTGCAAAGTCTTCGGCACAAATGGTTTTTTTTTCCCCTTCTATGACTTCAGGAAGTGTGAGAAAGCTTTTCTGCAATTTTTTGCTTCTAGGTAAATTTTTTGAGTAGTCTAGATAGATATATCAACTAAGGGGCATGAATGAAATTTCGTCTAGTTTCTAAATTCCTAATTGTATCACATAATTTAATTTATAATTTGTTAAATTCGGTGACCCAAATTAGAATTTGATTAATTCAACTGTCTTTTTATAGGATTTTCTCAATAAAAAATATAACTGGAAATGTGAAATAAAACAGTAGAAGCCGAATAAGTGATTTTTTATATAAAATAAGCTTCATATCTCACACGTTAACCGTATATACACCAAGGACAAGAATAAAATCCTAGACAGACTATGCCATGCATTCACGATGCTATGTCATGTACACATCAGCTATTGAAAAAAACCCAAGCCTCCTTGAGAAATTATCATACTTCACTTCTAGGATGCAACAAAAAACCAATATATCCGAGCGAAACCACTAAATACGTAAACATCCTCATCTACCACTTAATCTTCGTGCTCGTTTGGGATAGCGGTTGAAAGCTCCATAAGTGCTTTTCAATCGTGATTCACAGAATACGAAGTGGGTTTTACGGTATACGAGGTAAATATGTGGAGGAAATTTATCTCGATTTATGTGAATCGGGCTTATGGAAAAGCTAAAGCTTTCCCAAACAAGCTATTCGTGTTAAAAAGGAACCATGTCAGAATCATCCTCTTGACTCTGTCAGTGCATCAAGGAAGGCGAAAGAGGCGCTGGCTCCATATTATGGAACTCGTTCATGCTGAAGGTGAAAGGCAACAGAACTAGCGGGGAAAAATGTTGCAGAGACACTAATAGGACACTGCATATGGGAGTGGGAGAAATCAATTCTCATGACTCCGGTGACAAGCAGGAGAAGGTATTGGTCCGTTTAACTTAATTAAGCACAAGCTGTAACTGGGTTGAAAAAAACAAGAAGCACAAGTTTGATTTGCAAAGATATCTAACATCAGTTCAGAAGCATTGAACGGCTAGAAATCAAATAGTTCTTCGGTTTCCATAGGAGATGCCCAATATTGCAGCAGTGACTCCACAGTTAACCTTCGAGTTGCACTAAGCATTGAGATGAAAAACCGACAACCATCAATTTTGTACTCTTCAAGAGGATTTCTATGTCCAAAACTCCTTACGTTTACCTGTTAGAACACTGAGATGAGCCTTTTGCAAATAAGAAAGCTCAAAAGGTTCAGAGTGCAAAAGAAATATTTACCGCCGAACTGAGTCTATTCATGTTTACAAGATGATCTCTCCAGAAACTATCCAGCGTTTTCAAAAGAACTGCTCTCTGTATTTCACAAAAAATATAAATTAAAACAATTAAATAATTTTTTCAAAGAAAGAAGTAGGAAGTGAAAGATAAACAAATAGATTGACACCATGTGGGTGTTTGGGAGAGCTGCCAAAAAGCACATGTTCATCCAAACCAAGGTTCCATATGCTTACTAGCCAAACACCCATCCAAAACTCAATAGATTTTAGGCCCAAAACCATGGTTTGGACAGAAAACTGGTACAGCTTTTTCAAAGTGACTTTTCTTAGTGGTTAATTCCCCCAAATCTATTCTCCAAAGGCTAATCCAAACTCATGAGTATTGTTGGCCTTTTGTTTCTAACCTAGAAAGTGTGGAAACAGACACCATAGGACATGATATTGAAATGGCATGCAACATGACAAAATCTGAAGTCCCGCTTAGTGTCTTGTGTCTAATACAAAGGCCTTGTGTGCTGAACATGAACATGGCTCAGTTACAATCCTTGGTTGCATTTTACAAACCACCAAAAAAAAGTTTGGCGGCAATTCTGCTGATTTGGTCAAATACAATACTGGCACCACCATGGCAAGTTGGCTATTGCAGTCTATGTTCGTTAATTAATCAATGATAACCAAAAATTCCCCAACATAACAGTACATTTGAAGGAAACATCTGACCTCAATTTCCTTTACATGTCTCTCGTCATAACCAGACTCTTCAACAACATTTAGGTATGAAGCAATTAAAAAATCTCCAAGGTACTTGCGAAGAAGATTAGTGACTGTCCGAAAATTTCCATCCCTACATTAGACACAACAGTGGTGAGTGGTCGAATTGTGAATATATGAAAACTTCCAACATCTACTGGGAAGCAATTAACTCACTTGATTGAATCATCAGAGCATATAGTAAGCCAACGCCTTAATGAAGAGCCCTTCCGGCGAATTCCCCGGAAGGCATTTGGAGGTGCTGGCAAATTTGGAAGGGAAAAGTTGACAATATCAATGGAACCCACATCATGCAATTGCTCAAGTGACTTCAGCAAAGAGTCTCTGGTAATCCCTGCAAAAGATTCTGCTATATTCTATTTGAGCATATTCTGCTATATTTCACTATGTGCCAAAATCAGATAAGAGGAAGAATAATATGCTTACCATGCAACAGCTTTCCACCAATTGCCATTAACTCCTTAACAAGTTTACTCAAGTTCCAACTACCTGGATGCTACAACACCCACACAAAGCAATAAATAAAAGGAACTGGTGGATAGCAAAACATATCATACTAGAGGGAAATATTAGCCACCTTTTGCAGATCAACGTTACTGAAGACAATCTCATCCACCACAGCTTGCATGTACCTACAAGAAACTCTTTAGATTATAAAGAAGCCACTGTGTGGGATGGCAGTAACTGGTAAGGGGTTTGGATTAATTGCCAAAGATCTTAGGTTTAGGAGGGAAGTAGGTGAGAAAAGAAGAAACAGCAGAAGGCAAAGAAATACAACAGACCCTGACAACCAACAGAACTGGACAACAAAAATGATTTAAGAAGATCTGGGGATAATCAGATACATTCGATTACAGAAACTTGCAACACATTTTGTGTGAGTGATATATGAATCAACATCCATGTTGCATATTAAGTAAAACTGAAAGAGCAAGAAAAGGGCAAGAACAAAAAATAGAATATATATAAACTTGAGCAGAGTTTATTACCAAGGAACTCATTTAACTCCTAAATGAAACATATGATACACCCTCATCCCACCAAATAAATACTAGGGAGTTTATAAATCTACCCTGTCATTTTCCTCCTACACATTTGTTGATTTATAGGAAAACTATGAGAAAGTTACAAATATCAGTACACTGGAGCCCCATGTCAAAACTATGAAAAAAGTTTATAAATACTAGAGTTTATAGATCTGCCCGTGTCAAAACTATGAAAAAGTATACTGGAGCCCCAGAAAGCATGTTGTCATGTTAGCTAGGAATCAGATTAGTTATCAGGATTGAAAATTAAAGGGAACTCACCGGTATATGTGTTGGGAACAACTTTCATCATCTCCTGTTAAAATTAACTGTCTAAGGTCATAAACATGCTTTCGTTGAACCTGACAGTAGAAGAATTAAGAAAACAAATTAGTTCATAAAGGATTATTTTCAGACTTCTAAAAAACTAAAATACATTCCAAAAATTCAATTCTAGATAGATGAAAGAATAGTTCATGCTACAGCAAGCTCTTAGTACTTTTAAGTTTTATAATTAAACAAAGTTCCAGAAATCTAAATTTCAATGGCTTAAAATTGTTTCTAGACAGTAATTAATGGAAACATACCTCTAACACTTCATCAAACTCGACTAGGCTCTTTCTCACACCAAAGAAGTACTTCTCCGCGTTAATTTGCAGTGCTAACAGCTAAAGGCATGATAATTCCAGTTAGTAGTTGTAAGATTATTTGCAACAAGCGCCACATACAATAAATGAATAAAAAATATTAGGAAAATAGGTCATCTGGAAAAGAAAACGTATCAATAGATGAAAAAAATGACAATTTTCAAAGCAATCAAAAGGCAAAATATATAAACCATTACCTGCTTGACAATGGCATCACCCTCAATTGGCATATCCTCATCATTTGTAATCTTTGATATAAGTCTCACTGCCCATTCCGTATCAAAATTGAACTTTTGAAACATTTCATCCTGCAAGCTATTTTGTGACGAGATAGTGTTAGAGCTAGCTAACTATCCTTTTTTTACAAACAACACCTCCTTACTGCCAGTACCACCCACCATTGAATTGATGGACGTAAACAGTAAAGAAATAGGAAAAAAACTATACAGCTATAGTAATTTAACCCAAGGTTCTAGCTCTTAAACTAGATAACAATAATAAAGGAGTAGAATCCCAATTCAAAGATTTGCCTCAACGACAAGTTGACAACTCATACTCAAGGCAGTAAAAATAGTTTTTAGCTTGTTGCAATTCTGTTTGTACTTGAGAAGAAATTTTAAACGTGCATAAACACTTTCTACGTTGATCTTGCAGTTTCCATGAAATTCATATTCACACTATTGAGATTATGTTTGTTGATAGTTACATGCAGACTTATCCATATTACCTACTCAATGCTAATGTACAACATCATATCATATCATATCCAATCCAATTCCCTTTATTCCAATACTTATACCACAAAAAGCACCCCAGCGTAAAGGAATAATTTGATCAACCATAACTTGTACTATTTCATCCTATCAAAAGTGGGTAAGTTGACAAAGTATTAAACCACTAGGCTCAAATTTTGTATTATCACTTATGTGTTTTAGATAATTAATTTCAGTAAATAAAAAGAGGGAGAAGAAATGCAAAGACAAGAAAAGGCTGTTCTTTTTTTTACTTAGACCACCATAATATTTTCTGAAAGAAGAGAGCTTAAGCAAGATTAGTTAATGTGAATATGCTAGGACATGAGCAAGTTGAAACATTTGAACAAAGTTCTAAGGGACCAAAATTCTATACATCGCCAGAAAAAAGCTTTAAAAGTGAAACCTAGTTTGGTTTAGAGTTGTGACAACAACCAAGAAGATACATCAAAGCCATATAGTAGTGGTAGTATGCTACCTGACCATAAATCGCGTTGATCCAGGATCCCCCTGCCTTCCGGCTCTGCCACGGAGCTGGAGAAAAGATTATCATAATGAAAACCATATGTAACTAAATTTCATGAAGCTACAAGTCCATGGCACGCACTGAAAAATGTTGCTCAAAAGAATCATCGTAACCACTGAGAGTATCACCATGTTTAAATACCCACCTGGTTGTCGATTCGTCGGGACTCGTGCAAAGATGTACCAATTACATGAAGGCCCCCTAGTCTTTTCACCTCAGACCCTTCATTCAAACAGTGCTTTTCACAATCCTCCAAAACTGACAAATAGGCAAGTGCTACTGTTGGACCAAGAGGGTACATCTCAGATTCTTCATTTGCAAGCTTTTCCAACTCATTCAAATTATATGACTGACTCATTTCAATAGCCTCTGAGATGAAAGATTTAGCCTTCTGATATGTCCAGCTTTTACCTTCGCTTTTGGATACATATTTAGCTGAGTAATTCATGTTGCAAATAATATACATTTATGAGTTTTATTTATATGACAATGATGACCAAAAGGAACCAAACTTCATCCAAATTGAAAAAATTTCAAGATGAGAATCACAGACCCATTAAGACTGTCTTAGCCAATAAAGCCAGTGACGATGATCCAACCTTTATCTTTGGAAGCACCTGTACACAAAAGTTTCAATAATTAAGCCATAACTCTAGAAAAATAATAATTAATATACAAGTAATGCAATTCAGGGTTTGATAATTCTCTGCACTAATCATATTGAATAGCAGTCAAGTTAGAAGAGAGTAGACGCCTACTCAAACTATAGGACATAAATTAATCCTAACCTAATCATAACAGAACACATAAACTAATCATATCTTAACCAAAACAAAACATATAACTTAGTTCTAAACTCAAAGAAGTGTTCTTCGAAAACAATTAAACAAAAAATAAGCCTTAAACAAAGCAAAACAAATAAAATATGCAAAAACAACTCAATTGAAGTAAAAAAAATTTCCAACAAGTAACCACAAGGATTACCTTCTGTGAAATTGCCTCCCCAACAAGTTCAATATTAGAAGCCTCTGGAGACAAAAATGAAAGTAAGCTGTCCTCTATAATTTCCCTGGCTAGCATCTATGCATAGGAGGAAAGAGTAGAAAGTCACGTCCAAGGTAAAACCCAAGCCAAAGTGACACTTCAAACTAGAGATATCATATTGTAGAAGATATGCAAATGCTTTTACGATTTAAGATGTTACTGATAAATTATGCTAGTATACATTGTTCACAAACAACACTAGCCACAGATAACTCATCTCACTGGGACACCTACTTTTGGATTTCCACCAAGGATTATATCCGTGCCCCTGCCTGCCATATTTGTAGAGATTGTAATGGCATTTTTACGCCCTGCCTGTGCAACAACCTCAGCTTCTCTTGCAGCATACTGATTTTAAAAAGAAACAAAAAGAAGCCAAAATGATTACGATGACAGAGGGCATTTGAATTCAAGGATACCATCAAATTATACTACCACGTACCTTAGGTCGAGCATTCAAGACATTATGGGGAATATTCCATTCCTTAAGCAGACCAGACAAAAGTTCAGAATTTTCTACGCTGCATTAAGAAAGAAGTAAGCATGCAATTATCCTCTCAACGAAAAATCACTACAAAGTTAGATGTGCAAATACAATAAATATCCTTTCCAATATGGTCAAGTAAAGCATCAAAAGTCAATATTTCGTCATATGATCATAATAATAAATAAATAACAATAACGACAATAGTGTGGGCCTAGAAGACACAATGTACCAAAGAAAAAAGCTTTTAATACAAAATGATTTTGAAATTCATACCGAGTAGAGATGCCATAATGTCAAAAGACACAGTCACTAAGACCTGAGGGATACAAAGGCCACTTTCTTCCACAATGTAACAACAAATAGACAGTAATATTCAAAACTCCAGCCCATTAAACTATGGCAACTTCAAACAGAAAATTTACAAATTCTGGGCTGCTCAATACTGATCTATGCATATAATGAGGCATGTATGTCGACAACTCAAACTAAACGCATAATACATTATAAGGGCCAGCTTCAAATAAAGTTATATATATATATATATATTAAAAAAAAAGAAACATCATCAGAGAAAAGAAAGAAAGAGGATAAATCTAAAGGAAGATGAGGTATCCTCGTGTAACTTCATCAAAACAAGCCTCTTCAATCTCTATACATATCTATCATGATTTTCAACACCAAACAAAGAAAAGATAGCATATTTTGCTCATAATGAATGAACAAATCCTTTCAATATTTTGAGCTTTTGCTTGTTCTTCTTGTTTCCCTTCCGTCATTCCCCCAGAAATAATACATCGCTCTTAGATGAGAAAATGCCATTTATATGATAAAAAAAATCAACGGGCAACTAATATAAAATTTACCTGGTTGTCCCAACTAAGACTGGACGACATTGTCTAAACATATAATCAACTTCACGGCGAACCTGCTCCCATTTGCCACGAGCAGTCTTAAATAATAAATAATGTAAGCATTGAATACTTGGAAAAAAGTATAGTATCTTATGATGGGAAAACTAAATCATATAAACAAAAGCAGCAATTACAAATAAATAATGACTTACAGCAAAAGCTTGGATGGGCAAATCTTTCCGAATGTTGGGGAGATTGGTGGGCACTTCGATGACTGGCATCTGGAACATTTTTAAGAACTCTTTCTCCTGCAATGATATATATAATTATTCTTCTCAAGAATACATCATCTCACATTTAGAATAGTAATTACAAATTAACCATTCAAATTTAACAATAGAACAATATTTATGTCTTTACTTCTGTTTTTGCAGTTCCAGTCATTCCTGACAACTTTGGATAGAGTTTAAATAATGATTGGTATGTGATCTGTGCTACAACAACTGAATCTGCCTGTACAGCGAGATAATAGTGAAACTCAAGATCAGAAAATACTGATCACGTGTGTCATAAAACAAAAGAGAAAAGACAAAGAACAGCGTGTACCTGAATCTTTAGACCTTCCTTTGCCTCTACAGCCTGGTGAATCCCCTCAGACCATCTCCTTTTCTCTTCAACTCTTCCTGTCAGCTGAAAATTTGTATCAATTTTGTTCATCATATGATCAGATTCATATAGAAGCATCAGCAATAATACGATCCCTGTTAACTATTAAAATTAGGGTCATTCACTGTTTGTGGAGACATGAGAAATTAAACATCATAGTCAACACACATACAAAACAGTTGAGTTTATAACATGCATCTCAGGCTAGGTGCAGAATCTAGCTGAGAAACAACATTTTCCTTGTTTAATGCTTCAAAGAATATATTTATATTTTGACATTGTGTTGGCAACCAAACAACCCCCACCCCCCCCCCCCCCGGGAGCAAAACAGTTATAATTCTAACCATAAACCAAGCTTTGATACCATGAGAAGAAATGTGATGGGCTTGCTAGTATTTTCATTATCTGAGTAGCTACATAAATACAGGAGGGTGGAGCGTTTGTACTGATGGCTCATTGGTTAACATTAACTCCTAATCACTATGATTACGCTACCCAAAATAGAGAATATTTTCAACAATCAAATCAAATCAAATCATTTATGATCTTCTATCTTAACAGAGAGCAAATTGGTGCTGAGGAGATTAAGCCTTTTTGCCAACAAGGGCACTCTGTACAAGACTTTGGTGTTTAGATCTCATCAAAATTTGGAAACCCACATTATAACTGGTGCAGAAGACTATTTAATGTCACTTATAAATGGTACTAAAATACACCATGAACAGAAAGCTAAGAAAAGGAGAACATTGTTAACACAAAAGAGAGGGAAAAGAACATAATAGGCCACAAGGTAAAAGCATACATAAAAAATGCATAACTTAACTTTGAAAACATAAAGAAATTGTAAAAAAACTACCTCATTGATAATTAAGGCCTTCCCATCCCTGACTATGTATTGCACATCTCGGCGGTAGAATTCTTTAGCTTTCACAGCATTCATCACAAATCTGCAGTAACTCACCTCTTACTATTATGCATATATGCAAACATGAAATAGGGTGCTGCTAATTAGGCCAGAACAGACCAGTATCTTGCCAATTCTTTTTCTGCATGAGTACTCAAAATCAAATGAAGCAAAAAGGAACAAGCTAAATTCTTCTCATTCAGGATTTAGTATAACACCACTTCATCCAAGAAAATAAGAAGGTTTTGAGAGAAATAGAAAAATAATCAATAAAGAGAGGATTGTCCGTGTTCCTAGAGAAAGAACTGGAAATGCAAAACAGGTAAACAAGCACTACGAACAATATTTAACTAATAGCCAAAGGCATCTAGCTTATACGAATATTTACCTAGCCCAGGGGTCATTTTCATCCCAAAGGTCATTTGTTTCAAGAGCCATTTCAGCAAGAGCAATTCCTTCCTCAGTCAACTCAACAGAATTATCTTTAAGCTCCACATTATAATGCTGTACTCAAAATCAACGCAGATAACTACTTACTCAGCATACACAGTTCTTAAAAACTGCTTATGAGCAATATTGCAAGAGATTGTACTCACAATTCCCCGTATAAGCAATTCAGCCACTTTTGCAGCAACAGGGTATCGTGCAGCATCTTTACTGGCCTGTGATACAGATATAGCAGCTAGAATCAACCTACCATTGAGCTCCCTCCATCAAAATGATCATTTGAACAACACCAACCCAGAATTTTTTTATTTTTTATTTTTCACTGAAAACCACTAACCTATATATTGAAGAAATTGATGTGCAGCAACACTAACAAGTTAATTACCTCACCACTAATTAACAAAGGATTTCTTCCTTCATCTATCAGGACAGAGTCCACTTCATCGACAATTGCAAAATGAAATGGCTTTGGCCTGTTTTCACAAAGAACAGTCACAACTATTCCTTTAGCATTGGAAAAATGTATGTGTGCATATATATATTAACTGAGTGTTCAAGTAATATACATTACCATCTCATCACAAGCTCTCCACTACTTCCAGCAAGATTATCTCGTAGGTAGTCAAAGCCAAGTTCCTAGGGGAAGAAAGAACGAAAAAGGAAGCAAATAAATCGAGCGGAAAGAAAATAACAAGAAAGATGACAACATAAGAAACAAATGAGGAATGTAATTACCGAGTTGTTGGTATATGTTATATCACATCTATAATTGGATCTCCGCCCTTCAGCAGTCATCCCCCTCTGCTTGAAATGATTATATAACGAAATTTAAAAGTAAGCCATGCTATTATTCTTCTTTTAGAAAAGAATCTCATTTACGTTCATTGCAACAAAAACAGAAAAAAGTTATTGAAAACCAAAACAGGTTTGGTTTGTCCATACTTTTTTTTTTTTTTCCCGAAGGTTTGTCCTTGATTATATGATTAAAACGCTTGCTTTATTCCACCCTGCCACTAAACTAACATTACGAACCTCGAAGACATTGCCAGGAACTAGAGTATAGAGAGATATAGAATACAGAAGACAATGTTCTCTAGAGCTCAAGCTATTATTTCTGTTCAGGGGTGTACATTATATATAGATAATATAGCAGTGACACGTGTACGCGATTATAACAGACTATGCCACGTGTATTTGATTCTAACAAACTAATCACTCTTATAACTAATCACATGGCTAATAGACATGATTACCTGAATAAGGCCCACGGAAAGACCCAAGAATCGATGAATTCGACCCATCCATTCAGCATCACGTTGAGCTAAATAATCATTGACAGTCACCACTGCAACGAAGGAGGATGGAGAGAGAAAACAAATGAAGAAGCAGGACCATTTTTTCTTGTCCAGCATTGAATAGTTGCATCTACGAAAAATACTCCACGTATCAAAGTTTTCAACGTCAACAACACATACCATGGACACCCTCACCAGTCAAGGCATTAAGATAAGCCGCTAAGGTGGAAACTAATGTTTTTCCCTCCCCCGTTTTCATCTCTGCAATGGACCCATCATGAAGCACCGCTCCACCAATAATCTAGCGAAAAAATACACAGCTAAAACAACTTAGTCGCAACTGCTCATATATATGCAAAACATTCAAGTAAGTGAGACAGTAACCTGGACATCAAAATGGCGCATTCCAAGTTTTCTTCTTGCAGCTTCGCGAACAACAGCAAATGCCTCTGAAAGATTACATTAGATTAAAAACATGGCATAGAAACATCGAACTCCAGCCAAACTATTTGAGTTAAGATGAACCAGCTTGAATATCAGCAAGCGAATCCCCTCGCTTAAGCCGAAGCCGAAACTCCCGAGTTTTCGCAGTCAACTGCGGGCGAAAAGCATTCGTGTTAAATCCAAGCTAAACATAAGCGATGATCATCTTCAAAATGAAATTTACAACCTGCTCATCGGCGAGCCTCTGTATCTGCGGTTCAAAGGCATTGACGGAGTCCACCAGACGATAGTAATCGCTAACAACCCAGTAGTTCAAGCTCGCGAAATCGTTGATTGTTTTTTGAATGCGGCCCATATTCTCCTGAAACAAGAAATGATATACAGTCATCGGTTAAGCATAATAACAAACAAGTAATGGGCATGGAGCACATGACTACACCTTCACAGACACAGCAACGGGTGTGCGCCTGCCACAACATAGAGGCAGATGACACCAGGAGGAAACAGAAGATGGTATAACAAAGGTGATATTGGCATTCAATGGAGTTGCTTTCGGAAGAGGTTTTATAGCAAAGAAGTACGAATTTGAGAGCGCAGGCACAGTGGCCATAGCAGTGCTCTGCTTGCACCTAACCTAAACTTGAACAAGCGAAAGAGGCTTGCTTAAACAGAGCTTTGAATCATTGAATGCACTGGTTCGTGACTAAAATGTCAAAACGCTGGTTTGGAACGGCTCTCAAGACGGAAGGGAAACATAAATTTGTTGGACGGGCTAGGTAGATTGCGCTGAATGAAGTTAATCGAGGTCAAAATAAAACTAGTTTCGCATAAACGACACAGATTACTGCGAGTTTGTTTGCCATTAGTTTTATTAATCTGGTTTTTTATATAAGTCTGATTCACGTAAATTGAAATAAATTTCATTCACATATTTATCTTATAGACCGTAAAGTTATTTCGTATTCCGTGAATCACAATTTATAAACACTTAGTGTGTGTTTGGAAAGCATCCAAACCATGGTTTCAAACCATGGTTTGCGTAAATCGAGAAAAAACTCTTCTCAAATACTTACCTCGTAAATCGTAAAAGTTATTCTCAAAAGCTAATCCAAACACACACTTATAGAACTTTCATAAACTATTCTAAACAGCCACATAATCGTTTTTGGTCCCCGATCCAACATTTCTGATTCGCGCCCGTTTGGGCAGCCTCTTCTCCTTTTTTAAGTCTTGGGCCTGTTTAGGAACTTGGTGGAGAAGTGATTTTTTTTTAATAGGGCTTTTATAAAAGTCAGATTAAAAATGTGATTTGTGTTTGGATTGACGGTGGGAGAAGTGACTTTTTTTTAAAAGCTGTGTATGAGACTTTTGAAAAAAAAACTCTTTTGCATCTAAAAGTCTATTACTTTTCAATGATTTTCCAAACACTAATTTTTAAGGTAAATGAACTTTTATATGCTAAATAATTTTTTTAGGTGACAAATGAGATTTCAAAGAGGCTCCTTCTAATGTATGTGCCCGCGCGTAAGTGGGAGATACAGGATTACTCGTTTGTAGTTTGCATTTGATATTAGCATGTCAAATCAATTGGTATTATCCGTAAAAATTCAACCCCTCGTTGTCTTGTATGTTTTGTTCATGCGAGTCAAACAATTTCAAAGTAGAGTGTTTTCAATTGAATTTTATTATAAAGTTTCAGAGTGTGGTTTCAATTGATTTTTTTTTTAAGGTTAATGATCTATTTTGCTTTTAAAGTTTTAAAGAGAGGTAATTTTATTCCAAAAATTTTTTAAAAGGCAGTTTTATCTTAGAAGTATTAGAAATTGAGTAATTTTGTTATGCATATTATCTTAATTAATTTTAACAACTGACTGACAAAATATATTGAATTGATAATCCACATGTTATTTACACTATTTTTTATAAGGTGCACATTTGAAAATTCAAAAAAAAAAAAACAAAGCAGACATATGGACTTCTAAGGCATATTTACACTTTAAAAAAATGATGTAGATGATATGTGGACTACTAGCTCAACATATTTAGTCAACTAACGGTCAAAATTAATTGAGATGATGACAAGACAAAATTGCTCCTTTTTTTACACTTTCGGAGCAAAATTGTCATTTAGTGAAAACTTGTAAGACAAAATTATCTCTTTACCCTAAATAGTATCACTTAGAATATGTTTAGATAGAAAGAAAAGTGAGAAGAGAATAAGGAGGAGAGGATACTCAGAATAAAAATTTATTATTTTTGGGGGTTTTCCACCTAGTATTCTTTCCGTTCTAATTTTCTGTCTATCCAAATATAAAGTTAGCATATTAATACAATCTCTAATGATATAAGTTGAAAAAGAATTGTGTTAAAAACCATATTAAAACTGCTTTAGTATGCGACTTAAAATTAAAATTATACTAACTTGCGTCATTAATATTATGTCTCATTACATATTGACATTGAAATTAAACAATATTTAAATTATCTACTCAAAATGTGTATAATCCATACGCATAAAAAAGGGTAATCCGCGATTACGTTGGGGGGGGGGGGAATATTCTTCATCAACCACGAAAGATTTCACTCTTTAATGGGCACTAAAGAGTGAAATTTATTCATTTTGTAAAGCATAATTTTCTTTCTCTACTTTTTCTTTGTTAGAATCATATCCCACGAAATTAGAAATTGTATATCAATATTATTATAAAATCATATCGTAACAATAGGAAACGTATCATAACATTAATTAAGAAGATACACGGCTGGTATATATATAAATAGGCTCATTCGTACATGTTTTATTCAAGGAATTCAGATTCACAATTCCCCCTGCTTATTGCATTACATCCTCAATCAAAAGACTTTAGAAATGATATTTTGGTGAGCGCTTGTTTGAGATCCCCAAAAGTACTTATTCACGTAAATCGATATAAAACTCATCTCAGATACTTACTTCATATACCGTAAATAACGATTGAAAAACTACTTTTAAATATTTCAATCGTTATTCCAAATAAGCACATAGTTAAATAAAAACATAGGCAGTACTACTTATATTTTCTATTATTAAACCTGGACTGGACCGGTAACCAGCAAAATCAGCCAGAAAACCGGTCCGGTTCGGTTTGAGTTTTTTTATTTCTTTTAAAAAAATAATTTTTTTATTTTTTTTAATAATTTAATATTATTAAATCTAAAATGTTCATTTTTTTACCAGTTTGGCTCGGGTTTAACTTCAATATGACTTATTGACCATTGACCTAATACTCAACCGGTTCAATGACCGCCCAGATTTAATAACCTTGCTTATATTTTTGAAATAGTCTTATTCATTCATGAGTGTTTTTATATTCTGCAGAACTCCCACTCCCCGATTTTCATACTTGACGATCTGCTTATTAAGAAAAAAAACAACAGGTCATGCAATATTAAGGTTTGGCAGGCCACGGAAATCTGACATAAATGTGAACTTTTATATATGGAAGAGGCTGGCCATGTGTTCTGTTGTAGCAAACATAAAACAATTGGTTAGGCTGTGGCTACTGACAGTGACGACTGACTGAAATGGTCGTAATGTCCAACAACGACAATTATGCAAATTGTTTTTAAAAAAAAAATGATGAGGGTCTTATCTTTGGGGTTACACTATACTCATATGACAATAAATAATGAGTCATGCTCAAATATAAAAGTAAATTCTGCTGTTCAAGTTTGACGGCAAAATAGAAACGTATACAAATATGTTTCTTCTGTATCTGTTGTCATCGTATTAAAAATTGCAATTACAGTATAAAAAAATAAAAGGAAATAATTTTGACGGATATAGCACGCCTTTGAAAGTTAATTTGAACTTTGAAATCGCAGGCTGGGGCGTGAATTTCTGACCACTATAAAGTATAAACTAACTGGAATCCATTCTGTATTGTGCTCAGCTCACACTTGAATAGATGAACCGAACGGTGTAGATCTTCCACTTCTTGTAAAGCCATACAAAAGAGAAGATTGAAAGGACTCATGACCCAGAGGCACTGGTCTGTCTGGTAAATTGGGAATGTCAATGTCACCTTCAAGCATCTTGAGAGCCTCAGAAATGGTAGGCCTCAAAGCCACCATCACATGAGCACAGAGAATCCCAACAAGAACAAACCTCTCCATTATCCTCTTTGGCCCTCCTTCTCTTATTGACTCGTCCAATATTTCCTCTATCTTACCTGACTTCGCATTCGTCCAAGCCCAGTCTGTGATCAAAAGAATCGACGAGTTTGAAGTGTCAAGCACCTTTCTTCCACTCATGATTTCAAGAATCAGAATTCCAAAGCTATAAACATCACTCTTCTCTGTTAGTTGCCCATAGAGAGCATACTCTGGTGCTAAATAACCATACGTGCCAGCAACTCTTGTGGTGAGATGAGACTGGCCTTCATTGCCCTGCTTGGCTAATCCAAAATCTGCAACTTTAGCTTTCATTGTGGAGTCTAAAAGTATGTTGGTGGCCTTTATGTCACGGTGATAAATTGGGGGTTTGATTTCATAATGCAGATAGGCGAGCCCTTTAGCCACATCAAGAATTATGTTCTTTCTCTGTGGCCATGTTAGCCTATTAGCTCCAGAAAGAGATAATTGGTAACTGAGGCTACCATTCGGCATATAATCATAAACCAAGAATCTCCTTTTACCTTTGGAGTTATCACTTGTGACACAACAACCTCGAAGAGCAACAAGATTCCTGTGCTTTATTTTGCTGATGATCTCTACTTCATAGCAAAATTCATCATCCCCTTTGGTTTCCAAATCCAAAATCTCTTTGACTGCAACCAAACCGCCATCCTGAAGAGTTCCTTTGTAAACAACACCATCAGATCCTTGACCGATCAGATTCCTCTGTGAAAATTTACCAGTGGCTTTTTCAAGCTCTGACAAGTGAAACCATTTGGCCCCAGTGTGAGGTAAAACATTGGCCCTAACGCTGCTCACAACTTCTCTGTGATGAATATTTTCCCTCCTTCTCCTATCCCACTTCTTGGACACAAAAATCAGAAGAAAAGCAAGAAGAATACCGGTAACAGCTCCCAATAACCCAAAACTCAACTTGAGAGTACGGTCTCTGTCAGACGACCCTTTTGTTCCAGCACTAGACAGAGGCATACCAAGTATGCAACTAGCTGTTCTAACATCTTCAGGACCAAACTTGTTAACAAAAGCAGCAGCATATAAAATTGTAAAGTAAAAACATTTAGTAGAGTTTGGATCCATGGACGTCAATTGGGAACTGACCTTCAAACCAGCATCAAGGCAAATACCACATCGAGTTAGCCCCGTGAGGTCACCATTACAAGATGTATCCAAAGGTGTCATCATGCCAACCTTTGAATTAAAATCCTGGACGGTTTTGATTCCTGCACAGCTCCAGGTATTGGCAACGAACTGGGTAGAGTTCTTGAAACAAGTAGAGACCATATCGGCATGGATTGATAAAGCAGAGAGCTTGGTGCTGAAATCAGAGAGGCAAGAAGAGGAAGTGTTAACATCGGGAAGTTCGAAGACGGAGGTATCTTTGAGGTGCTGAGCAATGCCAACACCGAAGAGACTGAGGAGGGTTTGGCAGCAGTGTTGGGTTCCATTATTTTTGGGGTCAACATGAAGGCAAGTTGAAGTGTCCCAGGGGAAGGTTAGGACGTAGGTGAGATCGAAGGGACATGAAGAAGAAGAAGGTGGTGAAGCAGCAAGCGAGATGGTGAAGACAAGGGAGATGAGGATGGAAAGGAAGACGAATAATGGCTTAGCCATTGTTGAGAGAAACACTCTGTTTAGGACAAGTGAGCCTTCATAAATACTTATCTCTTCAGTCAACCTCGGCTTGCTATGAGCTAGATGTAGAGGCACGTTAGTTGAACTTGAACAGGAGCGTATAGATTTTTTTAATGGGTGGGGTGCGTGTGTGTGTGTGTGTGTGTGTGTGTGTTATGGACTCTCTCCAGGCAGCATCCGGAACTTGCGTAATCATTATTTTCTGCTAGGAGACCATTCTCACCGGTCAAAGTATGGGCAGTGGTCAGGCTTCACTTTAGATCCTTGTTTTGTTTAATCTCTCCTCATGGAGTCACGGTTTCAAAGTTTGACCCCACTTTATCTTTAAATTATTCAAAACGTGCGTGTGTCTAGAAAGTTATCCCTGTTGTTTTTTTCCAAGGCAATTAGTCATCTTTAGCATTGTTGGGGTAGGAAGCAATCTAAATTGATTGGTTGAAAGACACTAAAAAAAAAGTATCCAACAAAACTTTTTAGAGTATAAGAAATCGGGTTTATTTATTTGTAAATTCAGTATAGAGTATAAATAATTTAAGGAGGTGAACTGTTGGAAAAAAAATCCTAGTCAGCAATTAACAAGTCAGTCCAAAATAGTAGTTGTTGGTCGAATTACGCATGAGAAACGACTGACAAGTTAGTTAAGGAGGTGAAGAATATAACCGTATACATTTCAATGATACTTTGCTGCCTATTTATTTCCATTTTTCCCTTTCATCCTCGCACTCAGCGAAAGGGGGAAAAAAGTAAATTCAATGAATTAAAACAAAGCAGGGAGAGATGAATTAAACTAGTGTCTCTATATTATTTTTGCTAGTGTACCTTATATTATGAGTAATATAGGATGTGTGTATTGTGGACACCTCTCTGAATAAAAATTCAAACATTAGTTTATTATTGGAAAGACCGATCTCTTTTAACATATTCAACTCTATTGATATTTAATTGAAAAAATTACATTTAAGTCCCAAAAAGAAAGAAAATGAAAAAATGCTTCCGTGAAATCATATAATTATGGTGAAGTCCTATAGGACTTTTTTATAATATATTGTAAGTGGCAAAAGACTGAAATGCTCCCATAAGATAAATAGAAGAGAGGGAGGGAAATAGTCTGTCATTTATAAGGCAATATTGATGTGAAATGGCATCAAAGGTCTGATCCAAAGATGAAGTTAAAGAGGAAGGTATGGAATTGATAACAACACGTCTCATATCTTCATTATTACATTTGATTCATGTCTTATATTGAGTAGCTAAACATATTTTTATGTTTTCTTAAATTATCTACGTTTATGCCAAAAAAATGGAAAAATCTGTCATCTTTTTGTAGGTATTGTCGTGCTTTATACTTGTAAACTATAAAGGCAAACCTAAGTAAATGCAATCTATATGCTTTGGCTGTAGTTTCAATGTATTTAAGTATGGTTTAGTATGCTCTATTCTCATTATGAGTATGCTATGCTTTCTGACTTATTGTGCTATGTTTCTGTAATAGAAGGGCTAAGGAATGAAGATAGGGGTGAAAGATTTGTGGTTACATCAGTTAGTGTGCGAAGGATAAAAGGTGTTGTTAATAGCTACATCGATAGTTGTCAATATGTGTGTTGAACTTGTTAATGACAACTGTAAGTCATATCTAAATGTTTGACCTATGGTGTCGTCATGCTTAATGAGGGTTTGAAATGTTTGCTATGTTTTTTGGTCGTTTGAATTATTTTTACTAATTAAAAGTGATAATTAATGAAGATGGTGTGAAAATTGTGTGGCTGGAACTCCTAATGTAAGAAGTCAAAATGTATTGTTAATAGGGGTAGTGATAGTTGTTAATGGAGGTGGTGAACTTGTTAATGACAATTGTATCATGCAGGTGGACAACGGTGATGACTATCACATCTAGGAAGAATCTACTATGTTTCTTTCATATAGGGGGAAGGTCTATAGTTAGTGAAGACAATGATATAACATACGTTGGGGAAACGGTGAGATCAAGAACCATTAAGGAAGGGACAAGTTATTAAGAGGTTAAAGTAATGATATCCTCCATTGTGAAAAAAGAGAGTAACGTACTTGTTATGAAGTTCACAATAACGTTTGATATAACTACATTTGTGGACATACTAGATGATGAAGCAATTAAACATTTAATTAATTTGAGTAGAGAAAGTGGGCATGTATATGTAGATGAAAGACAAAGTGAAGATGATAATGTAGCGGCAATGAGGCTGGCCACACTACAAAGACTTGCAAGAATTATAATCCAAGTTGATCAATTATGGTGGTTTGGGTCTTTTGTTTTTGGAAAGTACATGTCATACTATTTTTTGTAAATCTCATTAGATATTAATTCAAACCACTTGATTTTTGTGGAAGGTCTGTGAATTTGTTATTAATACCTTGTACATGCATTTTTAGATATAAATGAAGGTTGGATATGATATAATTCTGTGTCTCACTTTCATTTATGAAAATTTTTAATCTGATGTAAATTCAATTGTCAATGTATAAACATGAAGTTGTCAATAGACGTACAGTGACTTGTCAATAAGTGCTCATGCAATTGTTATTTGTTAATATATATGCAATTATGTTTACATATTTGTGGTTAAAGTGCGACGAGGTTATGACCAACTTAGAAAATAATATTTTATGTGCACATATTTATAGATTACTTGTATAGTTGTAATCCAATATTAATTTGGTGGATACATTATATGACTTGTCCAGCGATACCCATTAACTTCTCAATGTAGGCACCTGGAGTTGTCAAAGGAGGTTAACAGACTTGCCAATAAATATTCATTGAGTTGTCAATGGAGCCCCTTGAACTTGTCAATTAATGTATAATGACATGTCAATAAACTCCTCTAGACTTGTCAATGGAGCCCCCGCGACTTGTCAATGGATGCTCATTTGGTTGTCAATGGAGGCCCTAAGATTTGTCAATGGACTCTCCAAGACTTGTTAATTGATGCCCAATAACTTGTCAATGAACTATCCTACACTTGTCAACGGTACCTCCTCGACTTGTGAATGGAGGCCCCATAACTTGTCAATGGAGAACCAATGACTTATCAATGAAACCTTTTCGACTTGTCAATGGACTCTCCTAAACTTGTCAATGGATGTCCATTAAGTTGTCAATAGATGCGCCTATACTTATCAACGGACACCTATTAACTTGTCAATGGACACTCTAGGACTTGTCAATAAATACCCAATGACTTGTCAAGGTAGGCCCCGTAAAATGGTCAATGGAGGCTTATTTATAGGTTTAATGGACGCTCGTTGACTTGTCAAGTAAATCCCCTTGACTTGTCAATCCAAGCTTCTAAACTTGTAAATGAAGACCCATTGAGTTGTAAAGGGAGGCCCCTAGAATTGTCAACCAAGCCTGTTGGACTTGTCAAGCGAGGCATATAGAGTTGTCAATGGACTAAAACAATGTGGAAAGAAGAATATCATTTCAGCATTATATAACAAAACCACTAATGTTAAGTTATGACAATGACTCTGTAATTCATAATTTAAAAATAAATTATAAGTACAACAAGTTTGAATTTGATCATTACCAAAAACATCACATCAATACAAAGTGAATGTACTTGATCAGTACAAAAAAATTAGCATAAATATGATGAGTATGTACATGATCAGTACAAAAAACTAATATGATGTCAATACAATGTTTGTCTAAGGTCATCCGCATTGGCCAAAACTTGGTCTTTCTCCAATTATCAAATCCATCCACTTTTTGGAGTTTATTTCAATTCTTCCTGTTGGCATCATTTCAACAGCCCATGGCAATGAAGGTGAATCTTCAATACACATAGTGACTGATACTCCATCCCAACCTTATGGTGATTGTCCATCTCAACCTTCTAAGAAGTTATCAAATCTGAACCAAATTGTATAGTACAATATGTTAGTAATGACAAGTTAACAACACTTCGTTTACTAGTTAATTTCCATAACGAAATAGAGCTTATACATATTGCTCATTTCTTATTGCCATTATATTATCACCTTCAGTTTGTTCTTCATCTATATATATATGTCTACTTTCTCTATTGGAATTAATTAAATGTTCAATTACTTCATCATTTAGTATATCCATAAATGTAGTTGTATCAAACGTCAGAGTAAACTTCATAACAAGTCTGTTACACTCTTTTCCTATAGTGGAAGATATCTGTAACATCCTTATTTTTATTTCTAAAATATAACTATAATTTGGAGATAATTATTTTAGTAGGTAATTTTTAGGGATAAAAATAAAAAATAAACCTAGTTAAAATATGTTATTCAAAAAATAAATAAATAAAATATTATATTATTAAAAAAAAAGTGGCGTCGAATGCACCGTTTCAACGCCACTATATCTAACAAAAGGTGCCACTACCCTTAATCAATTAATAAAAAAATAAATAAAAAAAATTAAGGGGAGGCTTGGAAGGGGTATTATAAATACCCCATCTTCACATACACTTCATGTAAGAAATTTGCGTGAAGTGTCGTGCAAGAAGGCGTACTGTGAGACTCTTATAGAAGTATTTTCATATCTTTAGGGACAAATAACGTACTCAAAATCACTTCTAATGACAAAACTTCCTTCATGATAAATTTTCTAAATAATTTTTTGTTCCTTATGATAGTAATTTTGTGTTGATTAGCAATATTTTAGGATTATAATTTTGGACAAGTTTAAGTTTTATCAATATATAACTATAGGAATGTAGAGGATGATTAATAGTAAATTTTAATTGGTTTAATTTTATCATTCAATTGGTATAATTTTATAATGAATTTTCTATATAATCTATCCATAAATAGTTATATATTGGACTTTTTAACCAATTAAATTTGGGATAAATTATTTATTTGGATTATTGGAAGTATTATTATAGTTTTAATTGGTTTAGATCTCTTATCAAAGTGAAGATTTATAATTTAGCTATTTTAAAATTTAGGAATTTTATATAAAGAAACAAAATTTATAATAATCAATGAATTAAATGAGTTATTTGAGTTAAGAAAAAATATTTGAATTAATAATTGGGATCTTAATGTAAGATTTGAATTTTTGGGAGTAATTAATGCAAAATTTTAGAATTAAGTTAAGTGAGTTAATTTTCTAATAATTCAAAAAGTTATTAATGTATAATAAATTGATTGTTGTTGATTGATTTTTGACATGTATTTGAGCTCCTAGATTAGGAGCTTGTAGTTATAATTTGTTTTGACGAGAGGTAACCACTTTTCACTTGTTATGTGTTGGTATGTGTTTGTGAGTATTTTGTAAAATGATTGTAAGATTGAAAATTGTATGTTGATATTTATTAATTATTTCAATGAGTAAAGATTTAATGCGATTGAGAAAGTTACCGTAATATTGAGGAGTATTTTATTGTAAACTTATCTTGTGGAACCTTATGATTTGAATTGTAAAATATATTTATATATTTTGAATATCCTCATATGAGTGTGAAAATCTTGGACAATTCTCATTGAGCTATTTATTGATACATATTGAAATGATTAGTTTGGGTTGAAATGAAAAAAATTATTTTACCATGTGGTATAGCCTCCATTAATGCATGGTGGTTGGCATTCTATTATCTCACCAGTTCAATGAGGGATTGCCCTACAAGTTCAATAAGGGATTGCCCTACAAGTTCAATGGGGAGCTACGACACCCCATTAGTTCAATAAGGGGAAAGACCCATAGTCCAGACACGTGCTCTGTGGGTTTTGGCAAATCCTCATCATGTGAATGGAGAGTTTTTTAAGTGGCCAATGACATGGATAGTAACTTAGCCCATGGGTCTAATTGGCGGAAATAAGGCAGTTCGGTTGGATTGATGGGAGGCACTTGAGAATTATGATATAAGATTTGATATATAGTAATTGTGATATATAATTCCTAATATGAGATTTATGTATAAAACTGTAATATTGAATTTTTGTTAATTATATCTCTAATATTTTATTGTATAAAATGTTTCACTTGGCACTTCACGAACACTTGTTAACATATAGAATGAGTTGGATAGCTGGTTATTAAGGCTTTTGTCTCACTTCATCGGTTTAACATTTTTCAGATGATAGTTCTCATGCTAGGACGTCGAGAGGAGCTTCTGAGGCATATGTGTGCATGTGCGTGTGTGTGTGTGTGTGTGTGTGTGCGCAACCTCTTATAAAGAGGTTTATTATTTCTTGGATTGATGTATATTGCCACTCATATTATATATATGTAAACTCTGATTTGATTGCATACTTTTGATTATCGTCCTATGATTTAGATATTGTAATATTTAATAGATTATGAAATTTTAACCTTATCATGGTTAGTATTTGAAAGTATAGTTAATATTATTGTTTTGAACTATTCATAACTTTTCCCTTCTTTAATGGTTATTGATCTCACCGATTAATATTACAAGACGTGTTGCCATCAATTATATACCTTTCTTTTTAATCTTGTCTTTGGATTGGACTCTTTCCTTCTTGGATTAGACTCTTCCTCTAATATTTCCTTTTGAATGACAAACTCTTTCCTTCCCTCTCTCTATTTATCTCACGGGGGTATTTCAATCTTTTGTCACTTGCAATATATTACAAAAAATTCACATGGGACTTCACCATAATTACACGATTTCACAGGACTATCTTTTCTTTCCCTAGGACCTGAGTATAATTTTCCCTATTTAATTTAACATTTGTTGTTACAAAGTAATTTAAATGTATACGTTGCAAAAGATGAACTTTTCATGTTGACTTGAGGGGGTGTTTGTGCTTATTCTTCTTCATGAATCAAGTCCATTTCATAGTTTTAGTAAATTAAAATATGATTAGCAAATATGAGAAGTAGATTTTATATTTAAGATAAAGATCAACTCATCAATTAGGTTCTAACATAAAGAGTATTTTATATGAAACGGGCCCCAAAATTAAAGGTGTTCACAAGATGGGATGGGATCGGAAAACCCCATTCTCGGTCTCGAGGAAAGGCTCGAGACAACATTGATGTCCTAATCTCGATCCCAAGAGACTGATTTTCCCTAAAAAATTTTATTGTCTTAACCTTTGGCCTAATTTTGACCTGAGTTAGACCCAATTTCCTATATTTTCTTTAGAAGGGTTAAGATAGAAATATCATATTGTATCAATTAATCAAATGCAAATATTTAAAGCAAATTAAAATTACAAATGATAAAAAAAATTCTTCATGTCAATACAAATTTAATTAAATATCACACACACACACATATTCAGGATATAAAGTAAATTAAAATTACAAACATTCAAAGAAAATTTATATTTACTTTTACTTTTACTTTTAGGATATTCTTTTTTAAAATAATACATACACACGGAATGGTACTGAATATAATTTTTCCCAATCTCAAATTTCCCCTGTTACAATTTGATCGGGACTTTGACGGCAAAATCTTGAACACCTCTACCCTAAACTATAGAGGTGGTTGATCCAACGCATGCAGCCATGATTGGGAACTTAGGCGGATAAAACCGTCAAGAGTGGATGTTTAGGCCTAGTTGAATTGTCAAAGCACATGTTGACAAATCCCTATTTTATTATATATTTTTATATTTTATTTATAGATTTTGTTATAATAGTTGAGCTTAAAATTCCTCTTTTGCAATTAACTGTGATTAAAGGAGTTGTTATGAAATTAAGGTTGAATAAAAGTAAAAATATCATATATTTTATGAATTGCCTTAATTGATTTATTTTTAGAATATAAGGTATTATATTTTGGGCTTATTTGCTTTGTAGATTAGTTTGTGTAAGATCCTCTCCTTATTTCCATATATTAACTATTATTTCTCAAAAACTAATCACAATATAGATAATGTCTCACAAATTATTAAATAATATAATATTCAATCCAAGATACAGTAATCCAAAGTATGCAGACAAATCAGAGTTTATAGGATGTAGGCCCTATGAGTGGCAATATATATCAATTCAACACATAATAAACCACAAGAGGCCATAGAGATATATCTATGCCTCAGGAGCTCCTCCCGACATTCCAGCACGGAAACTATCACCTGAAAAATGTTAAATCAACGGGGTGAGACAAAAGCCTCAGTAACCAGCTTTCCAACTCATTACACATGCTGACATGTATTCATGAGGTGCCAAGTGGAACAGTTTATATAATAAAATATTAAAAATCTAATATCATTGTTTTGTACACAAATCTCATGTCAGAAATTATAATATTATATCTCAAATCTCATATCACAATTCCCAAATGCCTCCCATCAATCCATCCGAACCGCCTTATTTCCGCCGACTAGACCCATGGGCTAAGTTAATATCCATGTTACTGGCCACTCAAAGAGCTCTCCGGTCACATGATGAGGATTGGCCAAAATCCACAGAGCATGTTTCCAGACCATGGGTCTTTCCCCTCATTGAACTGGTGGGGTGTCGCAGTCCCTCATTGAACTAGTGGGACAGTCCCTCTTGAACTGGTGGGACAATAAAAAGCCAACCATCGTGCACCAATGGAGGCTATACCACGTGGTAAAAATAACTTTCTCCATCTCAACCCAAACCAAACAACCCAATATGTATCAATAAATAGCTCAATAGGAATTTTCTCAAGATTTCCATACACATATGATGATATTCAAAATATACAAATACATCTTATAATTTAAATCACATGGTTCCACAAAGCAAGTGTATAACAAAATACTCCTCAATATTACTCATTGAAATAATCTATGATATCCATATATAATTTTCAATCCCATAATCATTTTACAAATACTCACAAACACACACCAACACACATAATAAGTGGAAAGTGGTTACCTCTCGCCAAAGCTAATTATTATCACACTGTTCCAAATCCAAGAGCTCAAACACACGCCAAAATCAATCTATCACAATCAATTTACTACCCGTTAATAATTTTCTAAAAAATCAAAATTATAACTTATTTACAAATTCTAATAATAATATCTTATAAAAACTGAAAAATAATAATTTAGGGTTTAAATTATAAAATGTCAGTTTAGTCCTTCGAATTTCATAAATGACAGTTTAGTCCTCCAAATTTCATAAATGACAATTTAGTCCTCCGAATTTCCTAAATGACAGTTTAGTCCTCAGAATTTCATAAATGACAGTTTAATCCTACGAATTTCATAAATGACAGTTTAGTCCTTCAGATTTTAAACTATACCAACTAAAATTTCAATAATATCTCCATTAACCCAAATAAATTATTTAATCTAAATTTAATCGGTTTAAAAGTTCAAAATAACATTATTTATAAGTTGATATATATAGAAAATTCATTATAAAATCTTATATCAACTAAATAAAAAAAATAAACCGATTAAAATTAACTATTAATTATCATCTATATTCTTATAGTCATATACTGACAAAACTCAAACTTGTCCAAAATTCTAATCATAAAATATTCTCTAATCAGTATAAAATTAATATCATAAGAAAGAGAAAATTATTTAGAAAATATTTCATAAAATAAGTTTTATAATTAGAAGAGATTTTGAGTACCTTATTGATTCCCGAAGAATGAAAATACTCCTATCAGAGTCTTGCCTGTCACCTTTCTGCACACACTTCACGCAGATTTCTTGCGTGAAGTGTGTTGAGGCGAGGAGGTATTTATATACCTCCTCCTGCCTAACCTAACATTTTTTTATTATTTTTTTTTATTTTTTTAATATTTAAATGGGTGGCACCGTAAGGTGCCACCACTTTAGTCAATTGTGGGGGGCGCCGCCCCCACGTTTTTATATATATATATATATATATATATATATTATTTTAATAATATATTATATTATATTATATAATAATATTATATTATATTACTATTATATTATATATTTTAATAATATAATATTATAAAATAATATTTTTTTAAAAAAAAACTTTATTTATTTATTTTTCCTAAAAAAATTTACTTACTAAAAATGATAATTTTCTCTAAATTATAATTATATCCTAAAAATAAAAATTAGGATGTTACAATTCTCCCCACCTAAATAGAATTTTGTCCCCAAAATTCAATTCAAATGGAAAATAAAAGTACAATCAAAATACAATAATTCAATCAACACAACGACAATCACAACTTAGGCAAATAAATTAGGAAAATCTCGACGCATTCTTTCCTCTGTCTCCCAAGTCACATCTCCAGGTGTCATACCCTTCCAGAAGACTTTTACCAGCCGTATGGTCTTTCTCCGCAGTTGTTTGTCTTGGACATCCAAAATTTTCTCTGGTTCTGCTACGTAAGTTAAGTTTTCTCTCAACTCAACTTCCTCAGGTTCAATGATGTGGGACGGATCTGGATGATATTTCTTCAACTGTGACACATGGAACACGTCATGCACATTAGACAAGTGCGGAGGTAAGGCAATTCGATAAGCAACCGGCCCAAACCGCTCCAAAATCTCGTATGGCCCAATAAACCGGGGAGTCAACTTCTTCGCCTTAATTGACCTTCCAATACCCGTAACAGGTGAAACCTTTAAGAAAACATGATCTCCCACGCTAAATTCCAATGGTCTCCTTCGACGATCCGCATAACTCTTTTGTCGGCTCTGAGCAGTCAACAATTTCTGTCGTATCATCTCAATCTTTCGTGATGTTTGATCTACCAAATCTGGTCCAATAATGGTTCTTTCACTTAATTCGGTCCAACACAACGGCGATCTGCACTTTCGCCCATATAAAGCTTCAAAAGGTGCCATCTGAATACTGGAGTGGTAGCTATTATTGTATGCAAATTCTGCCAATGGTAAGTGCTTGTCCCAACTACCTGGGAGCTCGATGGCGCAGGCTCTTAACATGTCCTCAAGTGTCTGAATAGTCCTCTCTGTTTGACCGTCTGTCTGAGGATGATAAGCGGTACTATACTTTAACTTCGTACCCATGGCCTCCTGTAAGGACTTCCAAAAGTTCGAAGTGAACCTTGGATCACGATCTGATATGATACTTTCTGGCACTCCATGCATACGAACAATCTCTTTAATATATACCTCAGCTAATTTCTCTAAAGAATAGTCCGCTTTAATCGGTAAAAAGTGTGCCGACTTGGTTAATCGGTCTACAATAACCCAAATAGCATCATAACTGGCTCGGATTAATGGTAAACCCATGATGAAGTCCATAGAAATGCTATCCCATTTCCATTGAGGGATATCCAAATTTTGAAGTAATCCTGGTGGTTTTTGATGCTCGATCTTGACCTTTTGACACGTCAAACACTTCAAAACAAAGTCAGTCACGTCTCTCTTCATCTTTGGCCACCAATACTGTTGCTTCAAATCATTATACATCTTGGTGATTCCTGGATGCATGGCGTATCTGCTCCGATGAGCTTCTTCCAAAATGGTTTTCTTGATCTCGTCATTGTTGGGAACACAAATTCTTTTCTTGTATCTCAAAATTTCCGCATTCCCAATGTCGTAATCTGGAACTTCACCATGTTCTAATTCCTCTTGAATTCTATTTAACTGATCATCTTTCATCTGGGCATCTCTCAGGTTCTGATAAAACTCATATTCACCAAGAACTGCATTTAAAGTAGCTCTTCTTTGATCTGGAACTGCATGGATGTCTCTTAATCCATTTAGCCAACTCTGCTCTTCTAAGCTCATGTGGAACAAGTGTATCGACTTTCGACTCAAAGCGTCTGCAACAACATTAGCCTTGCCGGGATGATACTTTAACTCAAAGTCATAATCCTTCAAAAATTCCATCTACCGGCGCTGCCTGTTATTTAGCTCCTTCTGATCTACCAAATACTTTAGACTCTTATGATCACAAAATACTTCAAACTGAGATCCATACAAATAATGCCTCCAAATCTTCAAGGCAAATACCACAGCTACCAATTCTAGGTCATGAGTAGGATAATTCTGCTCATGAGGCCTTAACTGTCTTGAAGCATATGCGACTACCTTATCTTCTTGCATTAACACACAACCCAAACCCTTCAGGGAAGCGTCCGTATACAAAATGTATGGACGACAAGGATCAGGAAGGGTAAGCACAGGAGCGGTAGTCAATTTTGCTTTTAACTCTTGAAAAGCCGCTTCACACTTGTCAGACCATATAAACGGTTGATCTTTCTTGGTCAATTTGGTCAAAGACATGGCAATTTGAGAAAATCCTTTAATGAATCTCCTGTAGTAACCAGCTAATCCTAGAAAACTTCTCACTTCAGTCACTGACTTTGGAGGTTCCCATTTCAACACGGCATCCACTTTACTCGGATCAACAGCTACCCCTTCAGCAGACACCACATGGCCAAGGAAATTCACTTCCCTGAGCCAAAACTCACACTTACTTAACTTAGCATACAACTGATGGTCTTTTAGTATACGTAATGCAATATGAAGATGTTCTCGATGCTCCTCCTCATTCTTAGAATAAATGAGAATGTCATCAATGAAGACTACAATAAATTGATCCAAATATGGCATAAAAATCCGGTTCATATAATCCATAAAAACAGCCGGAGCATTGGTCAACCCGAAAGGCATAACCAAAAATTCATAGTGCCCATAACGAGTTCGAAAAGCAGTCTTAGGGATGTCCTCAGCTCTAACTCTAAGCTGATGATAACCTGATCTCAAATCAATCTTAGAGAACATTGTGGCTCCCTTGAGCTGATCTAGTAAATCATCAATCCTAGGCAACGGATATTTATTCTTAATGGTAACCTTATTCAACTGTCTGTAGTCGATGCACAACCGCATACTTCCATCCTTCTTCTTGACGAACAATACTGGCGAACCCCAGGGAGAGACACTTGGTCTAATGAAACCTTTCTCGAGCAGCTCTTCTAGTTGTTTCTTCAACTCTGCCAACTCTGATGGCGACATCCGATAAGGAGCCTTAGAAATTGGCGTCGTACCTGGTACTAAATCAATAGAGAACTCAACCTCCCGTTCTGGAGGCAGCCCTGATATCTCATCTGGGAACACCTCAGGATATTCTCTTACTACATCGATATGATCGATCCCTACTTCTTTATCGACACTAACAGAAAAGAAAACTACATAGGCTTGACAACCCTTTCTAATACACTTATCTACTTTAGCTGTCGATAATAGCATAGGGACTGTAGGGGTTTTTTACGGATATGGTATTCATGGCGTAAGTGACCACCTTCTTCTTAGAATGAAGTACGGCGTCATTATCCACTAGCCAATCCATACCAATAATAACATCTATCCCTTTTAGCGGCAAACACACTAAATCCACAATAGACTCTCGGTTTTCAAACTGAAGAGTATTACCCACACAAGCATGTGCAGTCATCACCACAACTCCAGTAGGGGTAGAAATTCTCATATCATATGGTAGAACAGATATAGGGAAATTATACTTCTTAGCACAATCAAAAGATATGAATGAATGTGTAGCACCCGAGTCAAACAATGCAATAATGTCATGACCCTGAAGAGAAATAGTACCTCTGATAACATTAGGAGATGTTCCAGCCTCCTCTTGAGTAATGGCATACACCCTGCCAGGAATAGTGGGACGACCACTTTGGTTGGTCTGTTGCTGCTGCCACTCTGGACAGTATCGTGCGGTATGGCCAAACTTATGACATTGATAACACTGCCAGCATTGGCCAGCATGAGCCCTCCCACATTTTGGGCAAGGACCGTTCACGCTAGGAGCAGACATTGCAGGTTCACGGCGAGATTGTTGGCTTACTCCAGCATGGTTCCTCTGACCTGGTTTCCTCTGAAAGTTACTCTGAAAATTACTCTGTCGAGGTCCACTCCTTTGCCCTTGATTCTTCCTACCGAAGTTTCCTGCATTCCCAGGATGGAACCCAGATGGCCTAGTTACAGGTCTACTAAAAGTAGAAAACCTGCCTTGATTGTCTCGGTGTTTAGCAGCCTCAATTTCACGTTTCATGCGTGCAGCTATCCTCAAGTTGGTGCAAGTTTCCTCAAAATTCTTGATATCATGCATTGGCACAAGAGGCTTTAGCTCTGGTCTAGCCCTGATCATCAATTGACGAGATTTCCATTCTGGGTCATCTTTCTGTTGTAGGTAGGTCACATATCTAGACAGATCGATGAAAGTTGCAATAAATTCATCCTCGTGCATGTCATCCTGTCGAAGAGCATAAAATACTGTCTCCTTCTCATATCTTAATGCTGGAGGGAAATAATGATCGAAGAACTTAGTCTTGAACTCTGTCCAGGTTGTCTTTGAGTCATCTAAACCACCTGTGCTTTGCCACCATCTTTGAGCACGATCCCTCAGCAGAATAATGGCCACTCTAGCCTTCTGATACTCGTTACAAACAACAGCTCGAAAGATGGTTTCCAGACCCTCGATCCAGGCTTCAGCCTTTAAAGGATTTAAATCTCCATAAAACTTTTCAGGGTCGTGATCATGGATATCTTTCCATATCTTATTGATAGCTAGTTCTTCTGGAGTTGGTTGTGATGATCCCTCTCCTCTAGTACATTTTACAGGGCTCTCTTGATTAGTTGAGCCAACTTGTTCATGTCTCTTTGATGCCTCAATACTGGGTTCAGGAATCTTATGATCCTTCGACTTGGATGTACTTCCTTCCTCTCTTAACTTCTTTCGAAAATCTTCCTCGAATTGCTGAAACCTTGCATCCATAGCTGTCAGTATTGCATTTTTGAATTGATCCAACATAGTCTCATTCTCTTGAGACAATTGCGGCTCAGCAGCATTTGGAAGTTGATTAGCATTAGAAACAGTCTTTCTCGTGTTTACCATTTTCTCCCCACCTAAGGATCAAACCCATCAACAATTAAGGATAAAACCCAAAACAACACAAAAACATAGGGAGGTTATGTGTGAAAGAGTATATTGCCACTATATGCAATGCATCATAGATTGCAGGACCAAAGCTCTGATACCAAATTGTAAGATCCTCTCCTTATTTCCATATATTAACTATTATTTCTCAAAAACTAATCACAATATAGATAATGTCTCACAAATTATTAAATAATATAATATTCAATCCAAGATACAGTAATCCAAAGTATGCAGACAAATCAGAGTTTATAGGATGTAGGCCCTATGAGTGGCAATATATATCAATTCAACACATAATAAACCACAAGAGGCCATAGAGATATATCTATGCCTCAGGAGCTCCTCCCGACATTCCAGCACGGAAACTATCACCTGAAAAATGTTAAATCAACGGGGTGAGACAAAAGCCTCAGTAACCAGCTTTCCAACTCATTACACATGCTGACATGTATTCATGAGGTGCCAAGTGGAACAGTTTATATAATAAAATATTAAAAATCTAATATCATTGTTTTGTACACAAATCTCATGTCAGAAATTATAATATTATATCTCAAATCTCATATCACAATTCCCAAATGCCTCCCATCAATCCATCCGAACCGCCTTATTTCCGCCGACTAGACCCATGGGCTAAGTTAATATCCATGTTACTGGCCACTCAAAGAGCTCTCCGGTCACATGATGAGGATTGGCCAAAATCCACAGAGCATGTTTCCAGACCATGGGTCTTTCCCCTCATTGAACTGGTGGGGTGTCGCAGTCCCTCATTGAACTAGTGGGACAGTCCCTCTTGAACTGGTGGGACAATAAAAAGCCAACCATCGTGCACCAATGGAGGCTATACCACGTGGTAAAAATAACTTTCTCCATCTCAACCCAAACCAAACAACCCAATATGTATCAATAAATAGCTCAATAGGAATTTTCTCAAGATTTCCATACACATATGATGATATTCAAAATATACAAATACATCTTATAATTTAAATCACATGGTTCCACAAAGCAAGTGTATAACAAAATACTCCTCAATATTACTCATTGAAATAATCTATGATATCCATATATAATTTTCAATCCCATAATCATTTTACAAATACTCACAAACACACACCAACACACATAATAAGTGGAAAGTGGTTACCTCTCGCCAAAGCTAATTATTATCACACTGTTCCAAATCCAAGAGCTCAAACACACGCCAAAATCAATCTATCACAATCAATTTACTACCCGTTAATAATTTTCTAAAAAATCAAAATTATAACTTATTTACAAATTCTAATAATAATATCTTATAAAAACTGAAAAATAATAATTTAGGGTTTAAATTATAAAATGTCAGTTTAGTCCTTCGAATTTCATAAATGACAGTTTAGTCCTCCAAATTTCATAAATGACAATTTAGTCCTCCGAATTTCCTAAATGACAGTTTAGTCCTCAGAATTTCATAAATGACAGTTTAATCCTACGAATTTCATAAATGACAGTTTAGTCCTTCAGATTTTAAACTATACCAACTAAAATTTCAATAATATCTCCATTAACCCAAATAAATTATTTAATCTAAATTTAATCGGTTTAAAAGTTCAAAATAACATTATTTATAAGTTGATATATATAGAAAATTCATTATAAAATCTTATATCAACTAAATAAAAAAAATAAACCGATTAAAATTAACTATTAATTATCATCTATATTCTTATAGTCATATACTGACAAAACTCAAACTTGTCCAAAATTCTAATCATAAAATATTCTCTAATCAGTATAAAATTAATATCATAAGAAAGAGAAAATTATTTAGAAAATATTTCATAAAATAAGTTTTATAATTAGAAGAGATTTTGAGTACCTTATTGATTCCCGAAGAATGAAAATACTCCTATCAGAGTCTTGCCTGTCACCTTTCTGCACACACTTCACGCAGATTTCTTGCGTGAAGTGTGTTGAGGCGAGGAGGTATTTATATACCTCCTCCTGCCTAACCTAACATTTTTTTATTATTTTTTTTTATTTTTTTAATATTTAAATGGGTGGCACCGTAAGGTGCCACCACTTTAGTCAATTGTGGGGGGCGCCGCCCCCACGTTTTTATATATATATATATATATATATATATATATATATTATTTTAATAATATATTATATTATATTATATAATAATATTATATTATATTACTATTATATTATATATTTTAATAATATAATATTATAAAATAATATTTTTTTAAAAAAAAACTTTATTTATTTATTTTTCCTAAAAAAATTTACTTACTAAAAATGATAATTTTCTCTAAATTATAATTATATCCTAAAAATAAAAATTAGGATGTTACAGTTTGCAGAAAATTTTAGACAAGGGCCCTCATGTTTTGAAGATTATGGTTGGAACCACAAAGTTTTATTTTTTCAGTTTAGTCCCTCCATAAGAATTTATGAATATTGCATTTTATAGTGTGTTTGTATGTGGGACAAAACCATGGTTTTGATGTAAAAATAGTAAAATCATCCAAACACAATAAAATTTTGAAAACCTTGGTTTTGTCCCTCAAACCATGGTTTTGGGAGAATCACCCATAAGCTTGATTTTCATGCTTGTGGGGCCCACATTCCTCTCTCTCCTTTATCTTTTTTTTGAAATTCCTATAAATTTAATTAAAAAATATAGCAATTTAATTAAAAAAATTTAATGATAAATATTTTAAAAAAATTTAAAAATTAAATTTAACAAATTTAGAAATTTAATTAAATTTTTTTATTTTGACTATATTAAAAAAATTAGTTAAATTAATTAATATCATATATAAATAATTTTTTTTGTATTTATTAAAAAATTTGATATTAAATATTAGATAAAGGTGCAAATTTAAAAATCAAGCTTTTTATGAGGGGCGTCTGGTATAAATAAGTTTTGGAAGTGACAAAAATAATAATGAATGATTAAAAAGGGTGCAAATTTAACAGAATCATTAAATTTGATCTAACGCCGTTAAGAGTTTTATTCTCTTATTGTTAATAAAATATAACCTTGTACTTTATGTGTAATTATCACAAAAGCTAATATCCTTTTTGGTAATTTGACCACTAAAAAAAGTAATTCCTAACATAATATCCAAACACTCATCTTATTAAAATCACTTTTATATATAAATTTTTTATATAATTTATTAATACATATATGTTTGAGCTATTTTTTATGATATTATATAATTGCCCAATGCTATAATTTTAATTTTTTAGATAAATTTATTTAATTTTAGTTATTATTATGAAATTTAATGTTGAAAATATTTAAAATAAAATCTTATCTTTTTATATGTAATTATCACAAAAGCTAATGTCATTTTTGGTAATTTGACCATTAAAAAAAGTGATTCTTAACCCAATACCCAAACACTCTCATTTTATCAAAATCATTTTTTTTCCTATAATATATATATATATATGTTTGATTTTTTTTATGTTAGATAATTGATTAATGTTATAATTTTTAATTTTTCAGATAAATTTATATCATTTTTTGTATTTATTATGAATTTTTTTATTAAATAATACATAAAATATAATCTTATCCTTTATATGTAATTATCACAAAAGTTAATATCATTTTCAGTAATTTAACCATAAAAAAAGCTATTATAATCAAAATATCAAAACACTCTCATTTATCAAAATCACTTTTTTCACATAATCTATTCTGCCAGAATCTATTTTCAAAAATCATTTTTTTTACTTTTTTTCTATAAGCTATTCTCAAAAGCTGATTCTAAACACGCTCTTAGTCCCTTGGTCAAAACGCGGTTTTGACCAAGGGATCCAACAGCATTTCAAGATCCAATCTGGTCCTCCGTCAGCGAGCTTGGGCTGGTGCTGTAGAGTTTGGGCTGAAACTGTTGATTTTAAAAAGGAGAAAGGTCCATTCGAATGGAAGGGGGGAGCTGCGAGGGTAGAGAAGAAATAAAAACCAAAGAGAACCACAAAAACACAGGAGGGTAGCGCCGCGAGAGAGTGGACCTTGAGCTTCTTCATCTTCATCTTCGTCTCTCTCGCCGGTAGCATCACTCACCACCAAAGCCACCGGCGAGCTTCAACCGTTCATTTCACCAGAGAAAGAGTCAGCTGTGTGATGGAAAGAAAAACGCAGAAGACAGTGCTGGAGGCGACGGATTCACTGTCATAATCTCCACACCATTATGGCCACTTCACCATTATCGTGAGCTCACCGCCTCTCATCTTCACCACCTTCGCCTTCATCATCATCACTACACCTTCCATCTTCACCGATCACCATCATCTTCTTCCCCCAACACCAGAAATAGAGCAGCTGTGAGACTGGGCAGAGGAGCTTCAGCCGTGACACCATTTTCAATCACCGCGCATCCATCTCCATCACCGCCCAGCTCAGATCATCTACCACCATCATTCATCGTTTTCCTTCCATCACCATCGTCACACTATCACCATCACCTCCATTCTCATGCTTTGAATTCCAGCAGCTCCTCCTGACCTCCCGTGTTAATATCTGTTATCGATTCCGGGGTTTTTCATGGCGGGCCTGTTTGTGATTGTATTGCTTCTTGGTGCTGATTCCATGGTATTTTGTGGTTAATTCTCCAAATTTTTTATAGGAAGAGCCAATGATATGAATTTGTAGCTTTGGTAGTTTTTACTCTTCTAATTCTCTATTTTTTTTAATTATAATTGTGATTTTTATGAATTTTATATCGTTAGATTGATTTATTTTGATGGAGATTGGGCGTGTCTTGAATCTATATTAGATACTTCACATTATATTTAATTGGTTTAATTATCATCTCTTTGTGTTAGTTAATCATTAAATTGATGAATTTATGAATATTTTATGCTAATTTTAAGGTAGTCTGGTTAGTGGATCAACAGTGTTTTGTGTTTGTATTAGTTAATTGAATATGAATTTATTAATTGTATTTAATATTGAGTTTTAGCATTATTAATCTTGATTTTTTATATGGGTAGCCATTGTTAAATTAAGATTAATGAGAAAATTAAGTAGTAATGTGAGGTGGTTGGGTTATTGGATTAAAAGCTAAATATGATTTTTAAATTCATTTAACTGCTAGAGTGCTTAATCAACCTAGTTTAGAGAGATTAATATATAAGGTGGCTTAATATTAATCAATCTAAGTTAGGCCTAGTCTAAGGGTCGGCCCTTAGAGGCATTTTTGTACTAGTATGATTAAATCCTCCGTAATTAATTTAAGGATTGCTTGCGCTATTATTATGAGGGATTATTCATTGCATTGTTAAACCCGTTTCTTTTCTTATTTCATTAATTTCATTTCACCTATCATTTTATGTCCAAAAATAAAAAAAATTATAATTAAGAACTTTTAATATTTTTATATAATTATAGTTTCAAAAGATCAAATTTTTCTCTTTTTATCATTTCATATCAATTATTGTACTTAATTTTTAGATAATTAAAAAAAAGCTTTTCGAGAGACGATTCAGAATTACACCCAATAATACAATTCTTAATTAAAATTTTAAAAAAGTTTTAAAGGCAGATAACAAACCCTCCTTCACTTGTTTTGGATCAAAAAATATATACTCTTCTGTTTGCAGCTCCTACAATTTCCTTTTGTTGATGGCTGCAGTCAGGTCTTTACCTTACAAATACCCAACATTTTTTCAGTTTTCTTTTAAGTGCAGGCCATCGATTTAACTAGTAAAATCGTCGCATTAACATTGGTTTTCCACATTGACTAAATTAGGTTTTTGTACCAGCTAAAAACATTCTTAGTGCCCGAAAACATTCATTAAGAAGAGAAGAGGAAATAAACACGAGAGCTGACAGAATGCACAATATTAGTATAAAATATAAAAACGCTAGCATTTTTTATTTCTCCTATTTTGTTGGGTAATCCTTACTGCACCTACTTGATGCATGGGATACACATCTAGTTTTAACAACAACAACAACAACAACAACAACAGTAATGATAATATATTGAGTTGTTAAAAAGAGGAAGGTTTCAATAAATAAATATAATTATAAAATAATTTACAATAAGTGAATAACATGAGAACTTTCAATATTGAAAATGACCAAAGATCCATGCTACTCACGTATGATTGAGATTTTTTAATAATTACCTAATATTTTAAAACACCGTGATCCCTTATTATTATGAGAGAAATCTTACTAAGGTTATGAGGATCAGAAAAAATATTAAAAAAGTCACCGTATAAAATTTTCTATAAAAAAGTCCCAATGTAAATTCATTTATTAAAAAAGTCCATATGGACCTTAGTGACACAGATGAGTTTATGAATGGTCATTCTATGACTTGTCAATATAGTCACATACACTTATTAACGGAAGTTATTTTAGTTAACATTGATGGACTTGTCAATGACCACTCTATAACTTGTCAATATAGTGATATACACTTGTCAACTGGAGCTGATTTAGTTAATATAGATGGGCGTGTCAATATAGTCATATACACTTGTCAACGAGAATTGCTTTAGTTAACATATGAACTTGTCAATGATCACTCTATAACTTGTTAATATAATCACATACACTTGTCAATAAGGTAATTTCATATTTAGAATCTATATCATTGAGGTCCTTAGAGATTTTTTTATAGAAAAATACATACTAAGACTTTTTTAATAAAAGAATCTAGGGTGAAGGTGCACTGAACACCCTGAATTAATTTTGAGGGTGCAATTAACACCCTAAAATATGTAGGGGTGTAATTTTACCCTTAATGTATTTTATTTGGTGACAATTAACTGAACAATAATAGGCATTTTCTCCACACAATAAACCATTACAACAAAATATATAAAATGAACACATGCTGCCATAAGTCAACGCGCCGAAAAATGGGGTTGGGAATTGTCGCCGAAAAACTGGAAAAATCATCGGGAAGTGTAGAAGCTCGCCAAGACAAACTTAGAAATCACTGGAAGAAGGTAACTTGGAGTTGAAGAGATTGATGGTTGCTGAGGATGATTTTTCGATGCTGTCACAGAGAAAAGAATCGACGGTGGTGCAATAGTTGTGGGTCGCCGAAATCTGGAAGTTGCAGAATCACGCTGAAATCACGTAGCAATGAGAAGTTATGGATACTCAAGGTTACAGTGTTGGTCTCCGATCTGGCTTGGGTACTTTGACATTCCTTGAACAACCCAACACAAAGCTGTCGCAAATCAACTCGTCGAAAGTGGGGGTCGGAGATAGTGACAGTACTGTGCTCTATTTTCCAACTCTTTCCTTCGCTTGAAGCTATGGTTGCTTAATGGACGATGGAGGAGGCTGTGGGTGAAGCTTGATGGTGTTGTGGTTGAATGAAGAGAGGAACGTCGAAGGCAGAGAAATATAGGAAAATAGTGGTGTTGGTGATCTAAAACAAAGGAAGGATGGAGGAGGCTATGGTTCTGGTGAGGTGCTGATGGTGGTTTGTGGAATAGGTGGTGTTGAGGGTGATAATGGTGTAGAGAGAAAACAAAGAAGGTTGCCGGAGTTGGGGCTGGAAGTAACTGAAGATGACGGTAGTGAGGAAGATGACATGTAGCAAGCTCACGGTCTCAACTCTCTAGCAATGGTGATGATTGGTGATGGTGGTAAGTAATGGAGGAAGTGGTGCAGTGATATGTGGAAGGAAAATAAGGAAGGAAGTTTTGTGGCTGATGGTGTTGGACGGCGTGACGGTGAAGATCGAAGGTGGTGAGAGATGGTTACAGAGAGAAGAAAATGATGGCACAGTAAAAGATGATAGTGGTGAAATGTAGGAGATAGAGAGGGGTTGGTGGTGATGTTGCCAATGGTAGTGAAAATCAAAACAGAGGAAGAAAGAAAAGGTGAAAATGGTTTTGAGCCTTGGTTTTTCTCTCCTTACACGATGCTCATCGGCTTGGGTCTATTAAGAAGATCACTGACAGTGGTAGAGGAGCTTTTGTCAGTCAAAACAGAGAAGATCGAAGGTGGTAGTATAAAAGGGGAGAGAGATCGAAGGTAGAGAGATATAGAGAGGGAGACAGTGATGAAGAGAGAATGATTGGCAGCGGTGTTTGGTTCTGATAACATTGGTGATTAAACCAGAGCCGACAATGGTGGTAATGGACATGGAAGAAGTTAGTGATGATACCGGAATTGACGGTAAGAGTGGATGGTGAACAGAGGAAGCTTATGGTGATTTTCATGCTCTCCCTTCTTCAAGACAGACGACGGTGGTGATAGTGATGATCGTCAATGAAGAGGGAAGAACATGATGGTGGTAGTGATCCTCTGTCTGTCTCTCTCTCTCCTCTCAAGCTCTCTCTCTGAACCAAGCCGGGGAAACTCATTCTTTCCGGTGGGGAGAGTTGGGGTCAGAGGGTGGTTACTTGACGAAGTTATTGGAGTCAAATGAGAGAATGAGGGGCGAGGGAGGGAACTTGAACAAGATCACAGGAGATAAATCTCTAGAGAAAACATCCGTTAGTGCTCTATTAATTTGAGGTTGAAATTGAACCAAATAAAATACAAGGGAAAAATTGCACAACTAAATACTTTAAAGTGTTAATTGCACCTTCAAAATTAGTTTAGGGTGTTCAATGCCCCTTCACCCAAAAATCTATATTGAAATTTATTTTATATTTTTTCTTGTGATTAGATTTGAGCCAGATTTTCGATTATTGTTATTATTATTAAAGAACGTGATACGTTATTGACAAGACACCATTGTCAAATCACATTCATATTCAGGGTTTTTTCATGGAATGACACAGCTGCTACCTAACAGATCCCATAATGGTAATTAGTTTGTTTAGGATAGTTTAATTTTAGCTTATAAGTGTTTTTACGTAAATCGAGATAAAACTCCTCTCATATATTTATCTTGTATACCATAAATAGAGCTAAGAATCAGAGCTGACCCTTGACGAGCCAAGGCTCTTTTAGGCTCGACTAAAGAAAGACGATTATTTTTTGAGACCCTGTCGGTAAGAATAAGGGTAAGGGTCGAAGCTATTTATTTTAACAATTTTTATTTTTTTTTAATATTTTTTTAAATTATAACAATGAAAGTCTTAATCTAACATATAAATATTGTCAAAATTACGGTGTAAATGATATAAATCATGTAACAAACAAACACAATCGTTAAGTCATAATGAAATGTAAATTATTATCCACATACTACAATTAAAAATAGTTAATGAGAAGACTTAACAAAATTAAAAACACTTCTTATAAATATGTCTTAAAAAGTGTAAGTAGTTAACAAAATAAACAATATAAGATATAAACAAGACAATCTAAAAAATAAGTCAAAAAATACAAAATTGGTAAGAATACTTATAAAATAAAAAATATCTTTTATAAGTTTTTAATTTTTAGAAATTTTAATATAAGATATTCTTATGAAACTTAATTCTAAAAAAGATAATAAAAATTAAATATTTGTAACATCATTAAAAAAATATAAAAAATAAATAGTATTATTACCATATAAATAATTTTTAAAAATAAAAAAAATATATACAGGCCTAAAAAGGCTAACCTTCGACTCTACAAAGCTAACATTTTTAAGCTCGCTTTCACTTTTGAGACAAAAATCTTAGGCACAACCCTTGTAAATTCAAGGCCTAAATGGGCGGGTCCAACGTGCTCGGCCCATTTTATCGACTCTAATCGTAAATCACGATTGAAAAACTGATTTTGAAGACTCCAATTACTATTTCGAACAAAGACATTGATTCCTTTCACATAAGCTGGAGTTAGTTGGCTGGTGGTTAAGTGATTAACAAATAAAGTGGCGTGTTGGGATAATATATACTAATTCTATTATTTTTATAAGAACTTAAAATTTAAATTATCTTAATTCTTTTCATAAGAGGTTAATAAGAGTTATTTGAACATTTTAATTATTATTTTTTATCTCTGCCCCTCATTATATTGCATTGATTAAAAGTTGATAATACTTATATTTACTCTATTTATCTTTCTTGCTTGGCCTCTCATAAATAAGGGCATGATTGAAAAAAGAACAATTTATTCAAGACACACTTATTTTTAACGAATTTTAACCACTTTCTTAAACCATGTAATTTTTATTTACCAAACTTTTATAAATAATATTGAGAGAGTACTTACAAACTCCCATAATTTAGGAAAACTCAAGAGAGTACTTACAAACTCCCATAATTTAGGAAAACTCCATATTGTTGGTGAGTAATTTATTCTACATGTTGAAGAAATGTTATGATTATACAAAATTAAATAAAATATGCAATTTTTAAATTTATGTGAGTTTTTAAAAAATAAGAAAATCATCCGTGCAACGTTAATATAAAAAAAAAAAACTATAGATAGTCTATTACCATTTTGTATGCGAATGGAATAACATTACCATCTATTATAAGCTATACATTACAAATAATATGGCTATTTTTTATAATCCGGTCAGATCCACATTAATTTGTTCATAACTTGATATGTTATAAATTTAAATCGATATTGGGATCATATCAATTTTCTATTAATATATTAGGATATTTCAATTTTTAACACTATCTAGTAACATTTGAAGTGCGTTTTATTCAACCTCGTTGCATGATAAAATGATAATCATAATTATATTATCTAAAAAAGAGTGTTTTGTTGTTTTTTAGTATGGATAATAAATTTTATCATGATAATGATAATTATCAAAAAATTGGTAATTCTCACTCATACCTCCTCATATGAATACCTATTATCGTTTCATTGCATAGTTGAAAAAAGTTCAATTTACCTTTTAGTCTCATTTGTTTGATTCTACCCACTACGTCATGCCACAATCACCGTCATCACTATCTCCTCCTCCTCCAACACAGCTACCACCCACCCCTTCACTATCATTGCTGCCCCCCACCACCACTACCTTCTCCTCTTCCTCCACTGCAGCTACCACCCTACCCCCCTCATTGTCATTGCCGCCGCCACTACTATCTCCTCCTCCTCTGTTGTCACTACCACCTCTACCATGACAACTGTTGTTACCGTTGTCGTTGCCCCCATCACTGTCACCACCTCCAATGTGATAACCGTCGTCACCATTGCTGCCACTACCTCCTCCTCCACCACCGTCGCTATTGCTGCTCCCCTCCATCGATGTCGCCACTTCTACTACGACCACTGTCAACATTGCTTGTCGTTATCACCACCACTACCTTCTTCTTTCCTATCACACTATTGTTACTGTCGCTTCTACTACCACAACCACCACCATTAGACGACCCTCAACGAAGTAGCATGATAATTATGATAAGGAGGCGATATGACTCTTTGCAATTTTTTCATCAAAGGTTATGTTAACTTTGTAATAAACTTTGTATGATTTATTAATTTTAAATAATTATTAGAAAAAATAACTCATTGTATCTTACTTAAAAATTAAACCAAATATTAGTCCTATAATTAATATTGCATTATACTGTAAGGTGCAAAGGGGTTAAACCAAATAGACCATTTATTTTTGTCATTTGACCTATATAACTAATTATGATAAGATATAAAATATATTTAATTATTTATTTTGGTGAATGGAGTTAATTTTATATTAGATAGATGTTCTAATATAAGAAAAAACTTAATGATATAGATGAATAAATAAAATATTTTTGTTAACAATTAAATAATATATCGACACATTTGATTTTGGTAATGTTAGTGAAAAATAAAAGTTAAAAAAGATATTGCCATAGATAGTTGTAGCGGTTTTAATTTTAGTGAAAAATATAAATTATATTAATTTTAAAATTAAAATGTGAGAGCAATTGAAGGAGAGGATGTAGGGAGGCTTAGCTAAAGATAATTTAGTATTAGTATTTTTAAATTTATATTTTAATTTTTTTTTTCATCAAAAGACTCTCTGTCTCCTTCTCTCTAATTTTCATACACACTATATTTTTGCCTATTATATAGTACATACATTAATCCATGCACACTAAAATAATACTATTTTTATGTTTTTTATCACTTATAAAATATTTATAAATATTAATCGATATAATATTTTTTTTATATATTTATTTTTTAAACATTTTAATTATTGTTCTAATAGAGTACTATAAGTCTGTTTGGATTGATGGTAAAAAATTTCATTTATATAAGTTAAAATAATTTTTTTTATAAACTTATTTTATATATTATAAATTGCATTGCAAATAGACCCTCTGCTGATTTCCGGGAGGTAACGCGGAAGGTTGCCACGATCACCGCCTGTCCTTTTCCTGTCCGTGTCTTTTTGTGTATTGACAAGATCCACCATCGCTTTATTCTATAGTTGTTGAAGAAGGATGCTGGTGTGAGAATTGAGAATCAGGCTTAGTAAATTGAAGTGAGGAGAGAGAAAAAGGCAAGGGCAGATCGCAGACCGGGCGAAATATAGAAACTCCGCTGATCGGATTCCCTCCTCTCCGTCTCCCAGAATCCCGCTAAATTTGTCCGTCCTATCCTTTTTTATCAAGGGCTTCCCGCCAATTCGTCTTCGCCATCTGAGAAAGTGGAGAGGAAATAAATCGAGGGACGAGACAAACTTCGTTTCCCCCTCTTTCTATCTTTTATTTTCACTCAAGTTTTTCTGATCCAGAGCCTCACGTTTCTGATTTACGTATATATAGTTTTTTTTTTTAAAAAAAAAGATTCTTGAACTTACCTTCGTAAGATCACCAGTTTCTGCCCGGTGTATTCAGCTGCTTTTTGGCGTAGCAAACGTCCTTTTCCTTTGATATTCTTCCTAGTATTTGTCTAATCACTTTCCAGCTTTTGAATTTGGTTTTCCTCAAACATGGACGAGTTTGGTGTGTTAACTGCGAGTTATGGGTTGAAGCCTCAAGGAAAATCGGCTCCTATGGCGTCAGCGAAACAAGCCACAAATTATGGTGACTCGCAAACCGGAAATTTCGGCGTCAATACAAGTCTACACTCCAAATCTGCTCAACATGGATCAAGATCTCCTCAAAATCCCACTTTTGATTATGGTTCTTTTCTTGACGATCACAATGGGTTTTTTGGATCTACTGACTATAAGAAAACCCAGCATTTTGGGAGCCTCGATGATGAGATTGATATTTTTGGTGGACCAAGTAAACCCACCTCTCAGTCGAATGCTGGTGATGGCAATTCATTTGGTTTTGATTCAATATTCACGGGGTCGAATAATTCGGTTTCAACGTCTTCAGCATCGAATAATTATGTTGATGACATATTTGGTGGAATACCTGACCTTAAGAGCTCGGTTCCTGCCAACACTGACCACGGCCTCCCGGCATTCCCTTCACCAACGAAGCTGCATGTTCCTATGGTTGATTTACTGGATAAGATTGGTTCGCTGCAATCAAAATCCAAAATTTCCAAGTCAGTGCCCGAGTTTGATGACTTGATACCTGGATTTGGTGGGAGCAGTATTACAAATAATAGGTATAGAACTCTTATTCATTTTTCTACCATCGTATGATTCTCCGACAACAACATTACAAGCGAATAACTTTTACAATTTAGCTTCGAATAATCATATTTTCTGAAGGAATTTTTGTGTGTGTTAGAATTCTATTGGAGAATAGGATAAGATATAAGAAAATGGAGTCTAGACCTTTCTATGATTGGGTTCTGATGTCCCAGGTCGTAGTGATAAGTGGTGGTTAGCACTTGCCGTTCTCATTAAAGACAATTCTTCTGTCCCACGAATTTTGAGCCGTAAATATTGCACCTTTTAAATATTTTTATATCAACTTCTAACTATAATGGCATGCAAATAGCATGGGAACTAGCACATTGTACAGATCTTACAACATGACATTTTTTTCTCAAGTTATGAGCATGTAGTATTGTGTTCTTAAGAAATTTGAGAGATGATTAAAAAAACTGTGAAAATAGCATTTCTCTGCTTTGAAAGATTATTGATGCGTCGAGGATGTGTTATATATGTGGCAATATGTCATCATTGATAATAATCTCACAAGGATTGTTAGGATGAAAAAATAAAGAAAAAAATTTCACCGGCTAGATTAGGTCAGTCAATTCATTGAATGTTAGAGGCAATATGCATGGAATGATGCTTTACAGGAATACAGAACACAATTTAGGTTGATCCTTTTAGTTTTATTTTTTAAGGGGAGTACACTTCATATTTTTATATGTAGAGTTGATGGTGGCAATAAAAATTGAGGCATGTCAATCATTTTTGTTTTTACTAAATGATTTTGGCCTTTTCCATCCTGGGGAGTTTGACATTTTTTTTTTGTGGCATAAAAATTATTCATCCTCATTCTGAGGCATTACCCTTTACAGGGACTCAGGATCCTTGTGTGACCTTCATTTTTGGGTACACGCATTGGATAATCTTGGATTTGAACTGAAACATGGCTCTCAGGCTGTACATCAGAATGCTCTAGTGATCAATGTGTGCTTCAAGATGACATATAATAATATACATGATTGTGAGGATTTAGATCTTCCTGGATTCCTAATTAATTTCCATCTACAAGTGATTTAAATTGTTTATTACATGAATTACAAATGAATATTTGCATTATTTTCTGAACTAATCTATTTGTAGGTCTCATCGTTCAATTTAGTCTCATTGTGCCTTAATACTTATTTGATTTAGAGCACCTACCAAGGTGAATGTGCCCAGCAAGAAGACCGTAACTTCACATGATGACCCTTTTTGGGTATTCGAAACAACTTCAACAAGTGTGTCTTCAGGATTGTTCCTGGACCCGCTAGAACAGATGAGTAAGTTAAATAATTCCGGAGGCACAAGAGGCAGCTCCAATACTCCATCATTGAGACCTCCACCAAAACCAACTAATGGTGTAAATATAAATAAAGGTTGTTCTAAATGCTCAAATTAAAATCATGGATTGTTGTAGACTTTAATCATTGACTTCACTAAGCAGTTCCCATAACTGTTTAAATTGCAGTTAACAGCTCAGTACCATCATCAATAGATGAACTTGAGGAATTTGCCATGGGCCAGGTGCGGAGTAATTCCAGAGCCCATATTCATGGTCATGAAAATAAGCATCACTCAACGGCTAAGACAAGCAAAAGTAAGGGAGCTCCTAATTCTGGAAAAGTGAGTCAAGTCAAAACCGCAGATGATCTTGAATCCTTTTTCAGCACAGGTTCTCGATCAAGCAGTGCACCAAGGTCAAGGGCCACAACCTTGGTAAGAGCTATTAAAATAACACGTTTAAATGTTTCAGCAGCACTGGCAGATCATCTTCAGTTCAGTTTTAATTTTTATTTTTTTTAATTGATATATTGTTTAGGATCAAACAGTTGATGGCCAAATGCAAAATAAAAGGAGATCTGAAGTGCCTCAAAGAGTGCCATCTGGATCCGCAGCCAGTATGAAGAAATCTTCATCGACGACATCGTTTGATGACCTTTCACTAATTTTTGATTGTAAGTTACTGTTTGAGTGTATCAATTTTTGTTGAGTAATTTACTTCACAATGTATTGATCTGTTATTTCTGGTTGCAAAAGCCTCCTTATCATCCACATTTGAGGAAGTTGATGGGGAACCTGAGGAAAGACGAAAAGCAAGACTAGGACGTCATCAAAGGACAGAGGAGCGAGCGGTGTGTAACATTATCTTCTCAGAAATTCTATTATTTTCCTGTTTCCTAGCCATGTTTATTATTTGGCTTGTAGAGACTCAGCATAAGATATTTGCACAAGTGCATTTGACCATTTTAGGCCTTGAAAATCTTTGTAATTGTGAACCAGGAGCACAAGACACCTTTGTATTTCATACTTTAAACTTCATATTGGACATTAAACCTTTGCAACAGGCTTGGCTTTTTAAAAAAATTGCTAGGATGATTTATTATTTTGTTAATTGTCATATTTTCAGTCAAAGGCAGTGGCTGATATGAAGCAGCGGAACCTTCAAACCACAATGGAGCAAGAAGAGAGGCGTGTAAGTTTTCACGGTGCTTTACTTGGAGAGATTTTAATTCCCAAGACTTACTATGGTGTCATTGTCCAGATTTTAATTCTATAATTGCTAGATTGTCTGAACGGTATTGTTCTGTTACATATTCTGTGGGTGGGTTGTTATCACGTCTTTCGTTCTTCTCTTTTGCCATTCTGTTTGTTTACTGTTATAGTGTGGAATTTGATTTGAATTTGGCAGAGAATAGCTGAAGCTCTGGATGCTCAAATAAAGCGATGGGCTGCAGGAAAAGAAGGCAATATGCGTGCTTTGCTATCAACATTACAATATGTACGTTCTTTTGCCACCATATTTGTTAAATCTTTGTAGTGCTTTAAGACTCTAAAATATGCCCCTTTTTGATGTGGTATGATTTGCTTTCTTTTTGGCTTAATGGATGTGGATCCACCAGGCTTTATGTATTCTTATATACTGAATGTTTTCTCCACCTGACTTTATGTATTCTTACTTATTGAATGTTTTGTTTTTCTTTGATTTATGTTTATATTGTTTGTAATTTGTGAAATCCATGGCGGGCCAAACAAAATATGTTGACTGTGATATGTCAATTTTATGGCATCAAAATCTGGTGAGAAGTATCCTTTAGGCAGGGATAAGAAGTTCTGATTAATTGTTAGTAGCTATTTGACAAGAAAGATACATTTATCCTTCTATAAGGAAACTTAAGATAGTGTATGGTTTTTGTTAAATGTTTAGCGCCCCCCAGGGAGCCTCTATGATTTGCTAATTCTCTTCTCTGTAGTTTCCAAGGTTTGTTGAGACATCCTTATGTCTAGCTTGTCAACTGATGCTAAATGATTGGGCTTTAGGTGTAGAGAAAGATAATTTAGACTGCGCTTTATAAATTTCAGCCCCGAAAAAAGATTACACTATATAAATGATATAGCTGTAATGGTTCTAAATGAAGTTACTTGTACATACTTTGAAAGCCCGTTTAGCAGTTATAAATGCTGAATAAGGTGCTGTTACTTTATTTTGACATGATAAATGTACAGCTTAATGAACCTTATATTATGCTATTGTTAAAAATGATTGTTCCCATGATAACTGTCTTTTGAATTGACGAGCAGGTGCTTTGGCCTGAATGTGCTTGGCAGCCAGTGTCTTTGACTGATATTATTACTTCTGCTTCAGTCAAAAAAGTTTATAGAAAAGCAACATTATGCATTCACCCGGATAAAGTTCAACAGAAAGGTGCTAGTCTAGAACAGAGATATATAGCGGAGAAGGCTTTTGACGTCCTTAAGGTAAGTTATATAGATAAGAAATAATTTACTTTGCGTAATAGTCCTTTGTTTATTCTAACTGTCCCCAAATAAAGCTTAAGGTCACGGTTTTTTTTAAATGTTTTCACAAAATATCTGCATATATTCTACCTTTTTACTGCTATAGAAATTTCAACTGTTGGGCCAATACTGAATATTTGCTCTTGTAAACTATATACGATGGTTTGGAGTTTGTTGGACATCAATTTAAGACCTGTCATGTTTTGTGTGTATCCAAGCAGTCTCCTGAATCCTTGATCTATTAAAAAAAAACCAAAACCTTTATTTATCAACAATGCTTTTTTACTTGCAATAGTTACTTTTCAGTTATCGGAGTATCATATTATTGTTTGTTGCCTTTATTGTATTTCTTATTTTCCTGATTATGAAACAGGAAGCTTGGAAAAAGTTCAATGCAGAAGAGCTTTCTTAGATCTCCTGGCTGATTTGTCCTTGTGAATCAATAAATCTGTCTAGGACAAGCCCCCCTTTCTTTCTTGGGACTACTCACCTCCCTGCTGATAGATTGTTATTATTCCGTTGGGATAAATGTTTCTTGGTATTGGTTGGCTGAGAGTATCCTCATGTGAGATAATGTTGATTGAGGATTCTTTGCAAATTTGGATGTCCTTGAAAGTTGAGATAGGCCTGATTTCAGTCGGGCCCTCCCTATCATGTAAACAAAGAGCTTATCTGACATAGAGATATGCATGATATAGACATCGTACTTTTGGTGTGGGAATGGGGAGAATTCATTGATTTACTTAAATTGCAAGTTGTAAGTTGTAACTAGGCTTGTGTCAAGGTCTTTCCCGTTATGATGAAACAGAAATTCTTCAATTCATTTTTGCCATGTATTAGTGAGATTTATATGATTATGGTTCCTCACGTATGCTTGTTTTGTTTTGTAGCACGTGGTTTTCCTTTCACCCACTGTTGTATATCTAAGCAGGTTATATGACAATATTTAGATTGATTATCCCTTGCATGATTGCGATATTGCGGGAGTGACAATGCACTGAAATTAGTCGGCAGGAAATATATCCATTGTTATTGTTTTAAAGCTACAGTTGTTCATTTCATTAGCTTTGGCAGATGGTTGGATCCATGAGACTCTGGAAAATGTGGATTTTGCGCCAGAAGCTCACAAATTGTGCCATCTGACTGAGGAGTTTAAAGTTTATTACATAGAAAAATAAATTCCAACAAGAGGTTTGAGGTCCATATTACTTGCCATTTCAGTTTGTGTTTCACCTTCCATGATGAATTCAGAGTTTATTACTTAGCTTTACTTCATCTTAGAGATGTGGTTAGTGTATGATGATTTTATTTTGTGTGCAAGTCATATTTATATTCTGCACCATCAATACTGGGATCAAACTAGACCTTTCTGGCTTTCTCTTTATCCCCCTGTACGCTTCCACACAAGGGAGAGAATTCTTTTTCCTTGAGGCATCTTGTTATTTTGCATGCTGAACAGCTTAATTTATGTCAGACAAGTTCAATTCTTTTGGATCTTTCAGTTGTCAAATTATTTGTTTGATCTTTGCGTTCTTGTTACTCGCATGTATATTTACTAGCCTTTCCATGGAGGCTTTGTTAATTCTTTTAGCCATATGTTATAGAAAAAAATTCTTAGACGTATCACTATCAAAATTTGTCAAGTTTTGTTTAATTAATTAATGACAAGTTATTTTGTTCGATTCTACGTTATTCAAATGTTATTATATATCTCAAAATCTGGTACTCATATTAATTTGCACGATTATCTTAAATATATGTTAACGTTACATCATGTACCCTTTCTTTTGACCTTTAGTTTTATTATTTTTAATAATATATATTTTGAATTAAAAAATTACAATCGTAATATCATTAAAATTTAGATATGAGAAGAAAATTACACACATAATTCGAACGTATGGATCCATATTTATTTTTAAAATAAAATAAAAATTAAAAATAAATTGGCTTTGATTTTTTGTTTTTTTTTTTTTTGGGTAGGCCTAAGGTGGCGATAATTAATCCCTTTGCACCTTATTTGATTGGTAAGGAATGGAAAAATTAACTGCGATGGGGCCTTGGAAAAATTTACTGATATCAGAAATATGGACCACTTGGATGCTATGGGCCATAAGACCGCGTGAAAAAGGGAAGAGCAAGATTATGTGGACCCTTGCCAATGTGTCTGTGTATCGGCCTATTAACCACAAATATTCTTATAAATAATTGCAAAAGGTTCCCACTAAAAACAAAAAGTGAAAAACAGCAAATCTAACTCCAAACACATAAGAAAAAAAATAATAATAACAGGGATAAATTCACAACAACGCAAACAAATTTTCAAAAAGTGCCTCAGAAAATTTTTTAGGGCCTTGGGGTAAAAAAAATTTCATTCCAAATTATCTGCAATATTTAAGTTATTTTAATTTATGAGTCAGTTTTTCTGCCCCGTTACAAAGTAATATTAGAATTACAGTAGAGGGAAAGTGAAAAAACATCACTTGGTAAGATATTAAATTTGAACCACCCAAACTTCATCTATTGATCTATCAAGATAAGTGGATGGAATTGAAAGGGAGGTGGAGAGAATATATACTAGGGAGGAGGAGGGTCTTGCATGCTTGGCAAATCATAAAACCATGGTTTCAGAAGTTCTTTTTTATAAGTCGAGATAAAACTCTTCTCACCTACATACCTCGTAAATTGTAAAAGCTATTCTGAAAAGTTAATCCAAACAAGCATTTGGGGTTTGGTAATTTTATTGGAGCAAATACTCTGAAGCTAGTTTTGTAATTTTGTTCTGATGTGTTTAATGAAATTTGTTTGTATTATTAAAAAAGAAGATATATGGTATTCAAGAAAAAAACAAGAGTTACTTTTAATCATAAAATTATTGTTTTGTTCTTCTTTTTGCTATTATACATATACAGATGGAAAAATTCATAATTAAGGAGGAGGATATTAGAGCAGAAGCCGGACACAAGCAGTATTAAATAATAAATTTTGGCCTCTTAGCTTGTGTTAGCTGGAAATCATTTCCTCAGTATAAAGTGGATTCTACTGGTGTAAATTAAAGTGGTCAATAATGAATCTGGGCGTCCCTTGGTGTTTGGAGATTCTTGTTTAATTCTCCATTAGCAATAATTAATTACTTCATTCATCATCTCTGGCCATAAAGATATAGCAATCACAATTGACTTGATAGCCAACATGTATGGAGCTCAGAAACTTCCCATATAGTCCCACTTGGTTATCACCCACTTACCGCACTAACAATGTTTAATTATATTTAGGACCTAATCATCAAAAAGAGAATACTCCATATAACATGTGAAGCACAAACTAGAAAAACCAGTACTCCAGAATTCTTGAGCGTTAGGACTATATCGGGCCCCACCACTTCCGTTATCTTTGCCCCTTTGAAGTGCTTTCTATAACTCCTAAGTTGACAGTTGTTTCTAGCAAATTTTATATTAATTAGTGTGGCCAAATTCCAATTTTTATTTTGTTTCTTTCCCTCTAATGCACCAATGAAGCAGTCTATGGGAAAGTGAGAACTTGTACCTCCTTTCCATGGGCATTATGGGGTCAACCCTATAAAGGGATGTGACATCAATTAAATTAATGGAATGAGAATTCCCATGGGGACTATCTCTTGTTGCATAGAGAAAGATTCCTTTAACATATATGAAGTCCAAGATGGAGAAGAGAACTCAACAAGGAAATCACTGGAGATCAAAGCTCTCTGTCTTTATTTCAACGTTTAAAGAGGCTAAAGTTGTTTTCAAATCCATTTATGAAAGGGCTCTCTCCACGTGCTGGGTTCCTTCCTACCATATATATTGTATCTGTATAGGGATCACTTTCATGCTGTGGCACTTCACATGACTCTTTGATTATATCCACACTACATGATCTAAATGACCCAAAAATGGTCCTCCACCAACAAAACCAACTCGTTCGTACATATGGCTGTTTTCATGCTTTTGGGAATCAAAATCAACAAGGACCCTCTTGCACGTTGGATCATATCCAGCTGCACTGAGTAGATGGAACAAAATAAGATCTCCACCACTCACTCTCTGGTTATGATCTTAGAGTCAGGTCTGATCTGATATATTCTGAAGCAATATGTAATGCACGCAAGTGACCTTAAGCATATAAGACAAGATGGCTGAAACAGTGAGGCATCACTTTCAGGTTTGGATGGAGGCGAGTGAGATTGGGAAAAGAGAAGGGGGTGGTATGCGGCGTGAGATGGATGGTCCAGATTGAATACGATTCTCTTCTCTGATTTGTCAGCTGTGTAGAGTGGGGATATTACAAGTTCATCATTATGTGTTGCACATATGTGCACTTTCAGTGGTGCTTATCAAGGCACCACATATATGTACTTCCCATTCTTTTTCTCTCTGTATATCTTATAAAGATGCCCTTTTCTCTCTTCTATTGTTAGTATTCTGGTTTCCTACTACTTGGTCTTTTCTTCCTCATTCCCTTGGGATTCTGTCTCTTTATTAAATTAATTAATTGGGGATGGCCTTTTTATAATCAACATAAATGTCAAGTACACACAATAAACTAGTGCCCTTGCATAACAAGTAACAACCAACTTCCCCTTGGACCATCTTCCTGACCATTAATCATTCACCAAATGGCATATATTGTCGCTTCTTCTTTTGACAGAAACAAGGTTGCCGTATGCTTATAACAATATATATTAGTAAAGTATTATTTCCCTTTTTAACATAAGATCTCATTTATAATTTGCATTATAAACGAAATCTTATATTAAGGATTGGTGATGGTAGTATAATGTAAAAATTGAATCAATTTTATTTAAGTAACATCCTAACGCCTTGCTTTAAATATTATATGCTTAACAGTCTCGTTACCCTTATGATTTTAAAATATATAGAGGGGAGGTATGTAGACTAGATGTTCGTTTTGGAGCCTATCACCACTTACAATTTTAAAACACACAAAAGGGGACGTTTAAATCCTTATAAATGTCTTTCGATTCTCCCTCTGACTAACCGTCGGACATACCCCAATGCAAAATAAATAAATATATAGTAGGTTATGCTCCACGTTATACCATATCCTAGTTCTTTTTATATTTAATGTTTCACGGCTTTGTTTTTTTAATCTATCATTTGAATTACTTACAATTCTTCACGAGGAGTGTTATGAATAAAGAATGAATTGTGGTCAACATGAAATAATCGATATATTCAGCAATAGTGTATGTCGTTTTTTGACGTGCATTAATATTAAAAAAAAACACTCTGTCAAAGTCGAATTTGCAAATGAAGTTGGCGAGAGCCTCACATACACTTAACCTCAATATGTCGTTTTACGTTATAATTAACTAACCCCATTTTTTATATTAGATTTTAAAAAGTACTAATAGTAAGAGTCGTGTTAGCTATATAGGCGCTCACGTGATGGACAGAGTAAGAGAGAAAAAAAGTTTAAACGCGAGCGAGAAGAGATTTTGTAAGCTTATGCTTCATTTAATTTGTTGCATTTTACATTGGAATAGATAGCAGGGTTACACAGCTAGAGGACGCTTGAAAGAGAAAAGAAAATACAAAGAGGACTGGGGATAAGAAAGGCCGCCAATTAGGAAACGAACATTAAGATCACCATCCTAGGTTTCATATATAAACATGAACAAGAATCGAAATCTTCTTTTCTCTTGTGTTTGAAATCCTTATCTATGGCGATCACTGTGTTGTGTAGCTTATAAGGTGACCGCGAATGGCTTATAAGATTTAAGTTGATCAACAATATCGGCAATAGAACCAGCAGCTGCTGCTAAGGAAATGATGAGGCAAGCAATACTGAGCATGTGGAGGCAGATCCATTTGGTGCTCCACCTTGGTATTTTCTTCTGGTTTATGTACATCCCCACCGGGAAAAACACAGTGAGGGGCCAAAACCCAAGAGCTCCGAGAAGCCCCACGATGCCACCAAAGAATGGAAGAAGCATTGATATCACGGTGGTTATGATCACAAAAATGGTCCTCCAAACCAATCGGAAGAAGTTGAGCTGGTAGGGTGATCGGAGACCAGGGATTGGAACTTCAATTTCCTTGTTGACGAAATTACTTCCTGGGAATCTGTCTGCTGCTGTTTTCTCAATGAAAGAGAAGAGGGGCTGGCAATAAACCTGGTAAGCACCGACGAGGTGGACAACAATGGCAACATTGGCTATGTCTAAGAGCCAATAAGGTTTGTAGAAGCCAAAACCAGTGAGGAGGTTTCCTGGGCTTGCGTCTCCGAATGCAGCATAACCAAAGCAGCCACATAACATGTAGAAAAACGTGGTCACTGCAACGCTGATAGAAGTTGCCTTCTTCATTGTTTTTGCCTCTGATGGTGGAGCTTTCAGGGTGTCCTATTTCGTCACATATATACTTGTTTTAGTTTTATACTCTCCATCAAGAATGAATTCACAGGTGTGGATAAGTTTAGTGAGAAGAATATATATATATATATATATATATTTACCTGGATTTCTATGAGGATCATTGAATAAGAGTAGGCGAAGGCTATGTCTCCGAGAGCTTGAAAGCTCCTCCAAATTTTTTGTGTCTCTGTCACAACTTGGGAGTCTATCACAGCACCAACGCTTATCCCTGTTAGGCTTCCTCCAATTTTCTTGTTTTCTGTCAGCAGATGATTATTGTTAATTGAGATCATTCAAATAGAATGAAATGATAAAAAAACTACAAGGAAGATAGCATATAGATTTATGAATAGCAATCGTCATATGAGTTCAATCATACCTATAGTTTGAGCAACACCGAGGCCAAGCCCAATGGTTGAGTAGGTGAAGGACATGACAGCAGCTAAAATGGATAACCACCACAATTGATCGAAGTCCGGAATTTGAGAGAAGATAATCTCAGCGATGCCAAATGCAATTATGTACACATCTCCATTCATTTTGCACTCGTCTTTGCTCCCAGTCTTGTGTATGCAATCAGACTTTTGGACTGCCCTGTTTTGTTAAATAAAATTTCCAGAAAGAGTCCGTGAGATTATTTTTCACATTAATTTGCACAAACAGGAAAGTCTTTTTCTCCCTCAGTTGTCACTTATAGTTCCAAACTTACATCATGCTTATGGAAGCTGCAATAGTGTATCCAATGGCAACGCCAAAAAGGTTCACATACTGAATTAGCCCACAAATCTTGACCTTAAAGCCGCCTGTACACACACACCCAACCACCCAATTAAGCGGGAAACTTTGAAAGACGGCCTAGATTTTTTGACACAGGCCAACAGAGTTTTAGTAAATCAAGTTAGGCAGGAACTAAAATATACCGAGGTTTGATCGCACGGCGTCCATGTAAGTGTAGTTTCTCTTGCCAGTTGAAGGGTCACCGGAACGATAGCAGGCAGCGAGGAGGGAGGAGGTGTAGTAAGTGACGAGAGAGAAGAGAATCATCACCGCAGGTCCTGCAATCCATCCAAGCTGAGCTATAGCCCAGGCCAAGGACAGCACACCGGAGCCTATGACGGCAGTGATGATATGGGCGCTAGCCGTCCAAACAGTCCCTGTTTTCGAAACCGCAAAACAGAATGAGCCAAAAAGACAGGACAAAAAAACGGATAAGTTGAATAATGAAATCGGGGAACGTACCAGTTCGTTTGAGACGTCCATCGTCGTCGAAGCACTTGGACCCGCCTTGAGGAGCAACGTCAATGGCGACTTGAAATGCGGTGGCGGGGCCGTTCTCAACCATCCTGGATGTGGAAAGAAGGCACCCGAGTTATCAGCTGGTAGTGAGAGATCGAAAAACCGGACTGCAGGTACAGAGAGAGGGGAGTGAACAGGAAGTTAAGAGAGTTGCTGAATTAAGGGGCCGATGGGTAAGAGAAGGAAAAGTGTATAACTGCTGCTTCTGGTTCAATTCAACCTGAAACAGAGGGAGAAGAAAGATACACCTCCCGAGAATCACAGAATCCCAGAGAGAGATTCAGGGACGCGGTGGTGCGGTTTGAGGTGAGAGGAAACGAAAATACAAAGTATGTGTTGATATGGATTGAAGAATAAGGTGAGGGAAGCGAATATAAATAGGCGGGGAGAGGCGATGAAGGAGAAAATGGGGTTTCGAGCTAACATTTTGGACACCCACGTGACGCAATCACCTCCAAGCACTCTCTTTCTTCCGTCCTTCCCTTGCTCCACCCAAACACTCACTCTCTCTTTTTTTCTTTTCTTTTTTTTTTTAACTCCCCATAATTGCAATGCTTTCAATACCGACAAATTTTTTAAATAAAATATTATATGTAAAATACAGGAGGATCCTGCTGCGTCCTACACCATGTGCACTTCCTAAGCGGCATACTTAATTTTAATGAAAGACAAAACCCAGAGACCGAGACTGACTTGCAGTTGGACTCTATTTTTTTTTTGTTAATTCAAATTTGGACAAAAATAACTCTTTTGAGGTCACCTTGTATGATTTTGGACCTGTTCCCTGATTTTAATGCGAAAAAATAAAATAAACTACAGATATTTTTAATAAATTTTCCAATCCGTTTTCTCTTCGGGTGATAATTTTATACTGTCAGTGTGTTCCATAGTAACACGCATCTTACTCGGTAGAATTAAAAGTAGGAATAAATAGATACTTCTTCCCATCATCATTATAAGTCCTATTACAAATGCCCTTGTATTAGAAATGAACTAGGAATAGTTATAAATATTTATAGTAGACAAATGTCTCCTATAGGTTTTAAGTTTGAAACCTAAAACAACCTAGTACACAGTCTTATGCCTTTTAGATCAATAATATGTTGGTTATATTCTTATAATTATTCTCCTTCTTTTTTTCTGTTGATATCAAATGATCCAATTTTCTTATAAATTGAATTACTAAAGTCACGAACTCCTTGTGAGTATGACTTTATAACACTCTTGGATTATTACTACATCGATCCCGTTACTCTTACTTGATAAAGTGAAAGATACTTGAATCTAGAGAAATAAACTTGAGACTTAAAAAGATTATGGGTTGATTATATTCTCATAATTATCCTCCTCCTTATTTTCTCTTGGCATCAAACCTCATTCTCTTAATAATTTGAATTACTAAAGCCACAAGCTCATTGTGAGTACGTATTTTAAGATTATTACTACATCGATGTTGTATGCTTGTGGGATCATTAATCCTAAAAAGTTTTACTTGCTTGAACTAAAAATGACAATATTTCCCTTGAATTCTTTTTAATCGTCTCTAGGAACCAAAATTGAAAATGATCGATGATAAAGAAAGGAAAGAACACGATGGAGGCGTCCTTATTTTGAAATTGTTACATGGAACACGTATGAAGTTCATAATAAAATATAAGATCGCAAGAAATAAGAACCAGTAAACAATTAAGAGTAATTGAGCATACCTCGCTGCTATAGAGAATGCTCTATAAGTAGTTAATCTACGTACGTCGGGTAATTAAAAAGGGGAATATATATGAAAATATAGAGGGTAGGATAGGATATGAGGAAGGAGGGTGGTGTGGGGATGGAGTAATATTAGGAAGGAAGGGTTATATATATAGAGAGGAAAGAGGGAAGGGGGCATTAAGATATTATTAGAATAATGAAATGTGTCTTTAAAGGAGAACCCTAGAATCCAAAATGCCCTCTCTCCTCCACCCTTACTGCTGCTCCGAATTGGGTTCTTTTTCCTTTTCATTATTTTTATTTCAATTCCCTCCCAAAACGCATATTTTATTTATCAGTCAAATATGTGTTTGTTTACTATCCCTTATTTCTGCCATTATATTGTCATCCACCTCTTTACAATAATTTTTATTTATTATTCACAAATAGGAATTCTTCAGGGGAATATATGTATATATTAAATTTGTGTGTATAGATAAATGATGAGAACTACGTACACTTATGGGTGGGTGGACACCACTGGCATCTTATTCTTATCTCCTAATTCATACACCGTACCCCCGATGACTCTGGAAACCAAATGTCATCATTAGTTATTACCTTTTTTTTTTTGGCCTTCCATTATTAGTTATTATTACCACACCTTACGTAACCAATATTCCGCCTTTTTTTTTTTCTCATCGCCTCAGAATTGGAAATAATAAAACTTTAATTATCAAAATCCATCCATACTAAAGCAGCGTGCCTTAAAAATTGCTGCAGCAGGACAAGTTAATAAAATAATCATGGAGAAAATTGCCTGGGGGGCAGCGTTAATTCTATTCATTTACCTTTGACAGTCGCTAATTTGGCTGGATGCACAAGATACACGTACCCTTCCCTTAGCTTCGTGCCAAATTCTTCGTTTCAATCCGATCAATCATATGCCCATCAACTTTTCAACCTCAATTATATATCAGGCGCATCTCAGCCATTCAACTATATATTGCCTTTTGAATTATATCCATCCACCGATTTTAGCTTTAATCTTGAAGCTTTCACTTAAAAAAAAAAAGATCAGATCAGAGCCACTGAATTTCCAAAGTGGCTTTATATTGAAACATAAAATTACAGTATAAATTAATTTAATTGCTGGGGAAAAGAATAAATCTTAACTAGACCCCTTTTATAATTTATTCATAATTTCTTCATTAAGGCCTTTTTCATCAACACACACATATATAGTGGCCACCCATATATTACGTAAAGTTTTCCCCCCTTAATATTCGCCTCACAATATATAAACAGAAAGTGGCCGCAGGGGAGAAATGCCTTAATACTATTGGACTCTGACCACTATTATTAATTGTATTAATAAAGCACGCATGAATGCTAAGAAATATGTAATGTTTCTTAAAAAATTATAGTGACAGTTGTTTTTCCTAAGGTTTGTATTATGGTGGTGGGTTTAATTGTGTGTGTGTTTTATTAGAATTAAACAAGCTCGAATCGATCCTCGAGGCTCACGTTGGGTGCTTTAAACGTGAATTAGGCACCTCATTATTAGAGAACCCAACAATCTCATATATAAGTGGGCAACTATATATATGGGTATAGGACCACTTTTCCAAAATTATTCCATGGTGTAATTATTAATGGACTAGCATAAAACTACTAAATCGTTAACAAATCAACGCGGGGTTTTGAACGCCTTACCTTTTTGTGTGTAGTTTATTGTGATAAGGTACACGGAAAGAATATTGAATCGATTTTACCAGACCAAGAATTGATGTTTTTTTTTTTGTTTCCTTCGGTCAATTATACTAGAGAACTGATAATATAATGAACATTACAAATTAAATACAATACGTATCGTGTTGTGCGCGGTGTTTGGATCAGCTTTATAAGATGTTTGAAATAACGGTTGGAACTTCCAATCGTGATTTACGGTATATGAGGTAACTTTTACGGTTTACGAGATAAATATGTGAATGAGCTTTATCTCGATTTATATGAATCAGACTTATACATAAATATAAGTCCAACCAAACATCATTTTACCTTATATATTATAAATCATAATTAAAAAATACTATTAAATTTTTCAATTGTTATTCAAAACACATTAAAATAAAATCAATTAATGCAACCAAGTTTATACCTAAATCATGGCAAGACAAAAAGCCTGGCAGCATAGGTGGTTTCATTGGAATATAATTATCACAAAAAGCCTGGCAGCATAGGTGGTTTCATTGGAATATAATTATCACAAAAAGCCTGGCAGCATAGGTGGTTTCATTGGAATATAATTATCATGTGCAAGAAATATATGTTGTCAGACATTGCGTGCCATTAAGGGAATTCATCATTATATATTAGATTGATAAATTAATCTATCTATTTTTTTCATCTAAAATATATTTAGAATAGTGATTGAAACCTCAAAAAATGTTTTTCATTGTAATTTATAATATACGAGATAAATATGTAGAAAAATTTTGTCTCGACTTACATAAATCACACTTATAAAAAAATCAAAACTAATCCAAACACCCTATTAAAATTAGCATATATATACAAAAACTAGCGTGATCCAGATCTCTATTTGTCTCACAGATGATCGATGTCATATACACACACACAACGTTGTTATGAAGATGGAGATCGATTATTGACGAGACTAACTGTCAAAAAACTCGCTTCTAGAATTTAAATTTCACACGACTCATCTTTGAAATATCATCATCGTTGGGTTTAAATTCAATTCAATATATACGAAGAATTTTGAAACAGTCACGCACATGAATCCTGTCGAAAAGGGAAGCAATTGGAAACATACAACAATTATGACACGAAAAGCTCGTTTGGATTAGCTTATGGAAGCTCCATAAGTGCTTATAAATCGTGATTCACGGAATATAAAGTAACTTTTACGGTTTACGAGGTTGTTTTTACGGTCTATGAGGTGCTTTTACGGTCTACGAGGTAAATATGTGGAGGAGATTTATCTCGATTTACGTAAATCGGGCTTATAAAATAAGCCCAATTATAAATAGATTTTCCAAACATGCTAGAAATCAACTTTACAACTTAATTAAATCAGAGAGGCAAGCAATGGATTGACCAGTTTGACGGTTCCAATAGTGAGTGAAAATCGAGTTTGATACAATCAAATTTATTACCCCCACTTCAGTTACAAATTTCCAGTTACATTGTTGAATAATTTCTCTACATATATACATGCGTGTTTTTATTTTCTCCAATATAATAGGTGTGTACACACTACACAGGCTAAAATATCATTTTATTTGTATAGTTCTTTATACAATAATCCGTCTAAAATTGTGTCAGAGATGACAGAGACTGTATATAAAATTGTATACGCCATGACACGTATACGTTCGTAGTCGTAGGCAATAGTTGAGCTTTGACTTATAATTCAATCAATTAATCATTTATAAGGCTCATGCAGACGGAAATGACGCGTTTAATTTGTTATTTATTGTTTGGGAATCCATCCATAAGTCTGAATTCCAGCTAAATTGTTGTCCTTTCCTTTTCTTATAACCTGCTACTTGAGAAAAGTCATAACACAGTGTTTGAGACAAGTCAAACGATCATCCATCTTAATAATGCAGGTTTATATAAATTTTATTTTATTTATCAATCGATATCTTAATTAGTTTTGATCCATCCTTTTGTATTAAAACTACCACTGTTTTCCCCCCTCAGTTATTCCCACGTATTCCGTTGGTATTACCCGTAATCACTGTGCCATGAAGGGGATATTTCTTTCTTCAGTCAAAATAGGAATAATTTATTTAAATCTTTTTCATGAACCTTTTCACTGTTAACGAATTAGTATAATTAAGGATAAGAATGGTATATATTGATATGGGCCATGCGCCAAGGGCATTAATTTTCTAGATTACTTCTTTTTTTTAAAAAAAAAAATATCGACCATCGAGCAAGCTTGATTCCTTCACCTACTTTAGAAAACGAAATTTCGAGTTTTTACTCCCTTGTTTATCAAGCGTAATTCGGTAACGAGATTCCAAGGTTGGAACTAGTTACTTCAGCTAGCTAGCTAGCCGGTTTTAACTATCATATACTACCTACTTTTCCCGGATATTTTTTTATATTCTCCCCAAATAATATTGCCGTCTGGCGCTTTGAATCAACGCTTTCTTTAAGGATATATTAAAATAATATTTGGAACCAGCCAGCAAATTAAAGGGCACAAGAAGCAAAGTGACGGTTATAATTAGTTGAAAAGATTGCAAAATTTAAGTAGGAAACCAAAAAAGTTTGAGTGAGATCAAGCTGGGGGCCATATGTTCAATTTGAAGGAGAAGAAGAATCAGACCCACCTGATCATGTACATGTCGATGGATGGGTCAAATTAAAAAGGCCACACGCCTTTGAAATGTTTGAAAATGCTATTTTGGCTTTTTTGATGCATGCATAGAGGGTATAAATATCTCTCTCTTTTTTTCTTTATCATTATTATTATATATATCTCCACAAATAAGCTGGAATAAGTGCTTCATTATCCTACCCTCCTCTGAAACACTTGCCAAGCTTTGAAATGAGATAGGTAAGTTACGTCGTCGCACAAGAAGCCGATATACATATATCCATTTATTATTTTAATATATAGTTATATTGGTCGATGGTGATAAGAGAATATTGGGTCGTTTTGCCAGTTGCCTGCCTCTCTAAGGTAGCTAGATATATATAGCTTGTTGGTTTTGAAGATTGAGAGAATCAAAAGTTGGTGTGTGTGTGTGATTAATATATATAATAACTACATCACACTTTGGTATATACTCCCTATTCTATTTATAAGTAATTTTTTTTAATTGCATAAATCGAATTATAGTTAAAAGTAATAAGTATATTAAAAATATTATATTTTTTATACATACCCATGTTTATTAAAACAGAGAGATAATGTATAAAAAATATGAGAAATAATAAAATACGTTTTTCCAATACTTTGTTGACTTTATTTACCTAATAAGTTCTCTCTCTCTCCCTCCTAAATATAACTCTTAGTATGTGTGATAATTAATTATAAATAATATATATTTAATAAGAGTAAAATAGGAAAAATGAGCTTATATTCTCAAACACAATGAAAGTTGCTTATAAAAAAGATTAGTCTCATGAGAGAGAAATTTTTTTATAAATAAGATAAGATGGAGTATGTAATTAAGCGTACGTATTTAATTAATCAAGTCTTGTCTAGTAGCAGATGCACTCTCAGTCGTCGCTTTCACACGAGTTTATTGAAGAAAAAATTGATTGAAAAAAAGAGGGAGATGAGAAGTTGATGAGATAAGGGCAACATAAGCATAAGCGTGTTTTAACTTACAGGTCTTGAGTGCCCGGTAGAGACAGTTGACAAGTTGAAGAGGAAATCTTTTATGCAGTTAATATAATTAATTAATGCTGCAATTCATGACTTCTTGCCCCAAGTGCATCCTTATAAAACATTCTTCCGTTGTCAATTTTGGGTAACTAACAATATTTATATTTAAAAAAGGTTTAATTTTTTTTGGCAAAATAAAGTAGTACAAGGTAGGAGTAGTAGTTGGAAGTTAACTTCGCTTGAAATGCAATTCAACACTTCAATTCTTAAATATAAGGTATCCTTTATAAGTCACTATGCAATAAGTTAATATATACTCCTCCTATATTTTTTATAAACAATTTTTTTTTGTATCGGTCCTTAATATGGGTAGCTTTTTTCTTATATTTTAAAATTTAAACTATTTTTTCTTTTTCTACCCCTATTAAATATATATCTTTATATTAATTATCCCCTATGCACTACAAATTATCTTTTATTTAATCATTTATTACATAATCTCTCTCTTATACTCTTTCATAAATAGAGACATGTTTGAAAAGAACTCAACATTTTATACATATTTATTGTTTTGAACTAATTCTAATCACTAATTTATTTTGTACAGTCATAAAAAAAATTGTTTATAAAAATGAGTAGAGGGAGTAGCATCAAACTTATTTGTTTTGTAAAAATGTCCTTATTAATATTGTATTGTTGCGAGATATATATATAATTAAAAAAAGGGAACAGTCATAAAGATATTCTCCCAGCAGCTAGGGTCCTATATATGAAGTAGAAAGAGAAGAAATTTTTTTAATCCTATTTATAGATAAAGAGTTTTCATATGAACATAATTCAACATATAATATTGATTTTATTCTTATAAGATATAATGTATATTAAACGCGGATAAAGTTTAAAAGTTATTAAAATTTATAAAAAAGTTAACCATGTTTAAGATTTTTTTTTAAGTCCAAGTGAAACATTCTGAGAGTGTCCCGGATATAGCACCAGATGAGGATTGGGGAACTGCCTTGCATGGGGCCTGTGTAATTAAAACACGTGCCTCTAATAATACCCAAAAAAACACGTGTCTCAAGTCAACAGGCGATCATGCATATATGGGCATGTGAATGTGTGTGTGTCTATGTCGCCGTTTCATATATTTCAAAAAAAAAAAAAAAAACCATATCTCTCTTTTATGTTCCAAGCATCATCATCATCTACCTGCTTGGCTCTGATGCTCTCTATCAAGGAAACACCCCTCTCCATCCCTCCACATAATTAAACTTCTTCATCATCTAATCATCACACCATTATTCTCTACGCTTTTGTGTCAGTGATGTACAGATTAATTGCCTAGGCGGGTGCCGGTCTTTCAACGGAGCATATATTTAGCAGAAATTATTGATTTCTCATTATATGAACTTCTCGTTTTCTTTGTATTGTTTAAACATATTTAAACTATATATATATATATAGTAATTTTGTTAAACACAATAGAGATATTTTAGTTTTAACATAAACATAGATGACAATGCCGTATTTAATTTAGTGATGTTTTTTTACTGTTTATAACCCGGCCGCAAATGTGTCCTGAAGTAATTGAGGAAGACTAAAGTGAGAGTGAAATTTCAACTTTATGAATGGCCCCATCTTCGGTGGTTTTCCCCTCTTCCTCTCCAATTTCAAACGCGCCACCACTTTATTTTCTCCATTATTACCGCCTTTGACTATTTTGCCTCCTAATATTCCCTTCACTTGACACCCATCTCTGTGTTTCACAAGTCACGGTTTGAATTAGAGGTAAAAAATATTTTTTTAACATGATTTATAATTTATAAAATAAATATATTAAAAAAATTTTATTTTAATTTATATGAACAAACTTTTTAAATCTAAACCCAAACAAACTTCTAAATATAACTTCCTAATTGACTTAGTACACTCCATGACTATGAGAATATCCATCAACTTTTCAGTCAAAGTAACTGGTGACATTATTTTATTGATTCATACTGTATCCGTAACTCGCCCTCATTCACTAGTTGTATTAGTACTCCCATATGATCCCATACAAGGTAGAGTGTATGTGTTTTACTTATCCATATTTATAAGTCATATTATTAAATTTATACAATTTTACATTTCATTAAATAATTTTAGTCCCCATATTTTTTACCGAAAATAAAATAATCATGATTCCCTGTTATCCACAGTACATCGCGCGTATTAAGCATAAATGATTAATATTGCACCCATTCATTATTAAGACTTACGTTAACTACCAGTGAATCTTATAGATAATACCCTTTGGACAATCAGCCATTGACGTCCACAGAATTTTCAGACTTGAATCAAAGGGGGAAAAACATAAGGAGACGTATGAATATGAGAGGTTTATGTTTGGTTTGAACATGAAGACATGTAGCTTGTTTTTTTTTCCCCATCAAGAACCTGGGCTTATGCAATTGTATAAGTCTGATTTACGTAAATCAAGATAAAACTTCTCCATACATTTACTTCGTAAATCGTAAAAACTACTTCGTATTTTATAAATCACGATTTATAAACACTTATAGAGCTTCTATAAGCTATTCCAAATATACCAATGACATTTCAAGCTGGAGAATCTATAAGACGAAAGTTGACCTTTCGATTCGCATCCAGCACACAAATAATCAGATATAGACAAAAAAAAAAGGTTTTTTGTCGACGACACTGACAAAATGATCTAAAAAAAACTATGGTATCAAAGAAAGATGGTCTAATCACACTATATGAAATTAAATGAAAGGAACTGGCAAGAAATTTATATATATTGAATTTTACGGCGTCATGTACACAGCACAGTTAAGATGTATTCAAATAAAGGGCAGTCAAATTCAACAAAAAATGTGAAATTGTGGTTGCTCATAGAGAGAAATGAACTCCATATTGCAGGACTAATTTCAAACTGAACGGCAATTATGTATATATGTACGTATATGGAACTGGGAATGGCACATGTAAAAGTGATGAATAGTGGTAGTTTGAAATACAAGAAATTAGTGGGGGGTAAAGTGAACATGAAAGCGAGAATGGAAAGAATAAATAAATGTTGGAGATGGAGGATTAGAATAGAAAGATGTTAGGAGGGAAAGCCGTGATGCTGCTTCAAGCTAAGTCGTAAATTAGCATCTTATCCCATAGTACTTGAACAGATTCTACTACAGCTCACCAAAGATGAAAACGACGATTCTCCAATTTTACGCGTAACCGCACGTACCAACAATCATATATCTATAGTATCGTACGTCCAATATTATGCTCAGAAATTCCAAAGAGCACACGCAAAATCACATGATCGTTTGAGCTAATATCTGTTGTTAGCCAAGAAATGGATTCATCAGATAACCACGCTAAACTGTACAGCGAATACAAATGTACTCAACATTGAGAAACCGTCACATTGGGAAAATGATTTAAAATATTGGATGAATTCGTGTGGGAGGGGGGAAGGGAAGCGCAACACGGAGGAGTAGAGAGGACGCGGGAGTCAGTCAACTGTCGGGGGCTCAGATGGGACCCACACAAAGGCCACGTGTTCCCTTCCCTGCTTCTGCGCGGTGATCCTCCTCTATTATTATTATTTTTTAAACCCCGACAAAATCCGCGTCTTATGTTCCCCACTTCCCCTCCCCCAGCTTATCAACCATTATCTCTCCCGATTTTACTTTTCTTTACAATCATATAAATATTACTCCGCGCTATACCCGTATATTGCTAATACCAAAAATACCCCCCAGAGGTGAGGAAAAATAACAATATCAATACTCTTTTGCCAAGCAGCTCAATTCGACATTGTATTAAACAATCCTAGATGACTCTATGCATTGGGATAGAAATAAGTGTGTGTGTCGCCCAGGCCCAACATGTTGGACGGTTTGAAGACCGTCATGTGACTGAGTTATAGGCAGTGCGTGATATCTCAGTTAAATTCAATTATTTTTTTTATTCATCTGCACACGATTTCCCATATATTAGATGGAATTCAAGGTGAGTGGCATAGTTTAGGATTCACAAGTTATATTTCTTCTGCCGGATTATATTATTATTTTCTTGCTAATGACAGGCAGGCATCCTCTTATTGAAGACAACCTTTTTCCAAGCACTGCGGGAGCTAAATTATATTAATTGAATATAATCACTCACTCAGATTCGTTCTGGGTCATTGTGAAAATAATTCTGAAACTTCCTTCCAATACAATAGCAAGGCGTCAGTTGAATCAACCAAACAAGTTGGTGACAGATATTTGGAGTATACAAGGCTTCACGGATTAGGAAGCAGGGGAAGAGTATATATGAAGCCTCTGAAAATGATCTGATAATATGGAAGGGTCAAGGGAACTAGAAACTTGTTTGGATAAGCTTTTAAAAAGTTTATAAGTGTTTTTTACGTAAATCGAGATAAAATTCTTCTTACATACTTACTTCATATACCGTAAATTACTATTAAAAAGTTATTTTTGAGATTTCAAACAAACATTAATAATATAATCATTTCTCCCTGACTCATTTATGAAAGGATAAGTCAAATTCCGTAGCTTCATAATTGTCCTCTATATGCTCTAGCTTATCCTGATACGCAGAAAACATCACACTCCTTGAGGCAACTATGGCCATTCATTTGATACCTTTCTGAAAGCAATATAAGCGTTTATAATTTATTCGCAAGTGACAGCAATTTATTTTCCTTTGGAAGCGCACGTGCCAGAATTTTTACCCCCATGATTTCTTTCTATTGGAGCCAACCACTGACCACCATCCAAATTGCATATTTATTTTCTGAAACGTGCATGAACCCTTCCCTCGAAAATGAAACCACTAGGTCTCATTCGTAAACAGAACAAAAAACGCCTATATGTACATATTCCAAAAGCCTCAATTCATTTGTGTCCAGTAAATGAAGCACACAGTTGCGGAGCCATCCAAGTGGTGCATTGCTATTGTCCCAGGCTGCGTCCTTATTCTGACGAGAAAACTTCCCACTAACATCACTAACTTTCATTCAAGTTATAATTCAGGTTGAGAAGTCGTGCAAGGAAACGCCACATTACAGTATCTCCAACTCCATCCCATAAAGCAAGGAAAACGCCAAAACACAATTATGCTTAACCAAGCTAACTCAAATTCCAATCTTAATATCAGCTAACTTATGGAATATTGCTTCGTTTATGGGACAACAGGAGTGAGCTTGATGTTAAAATCGCGTGGTATTTTAATCTCACAGACGTATGTTTCATTCTCACTATGAGCATAGTTGTGGTATAGAACGAACAAACATGTACAACTACCATGTCTTGAACGGACACGGCTTGCATCCGCTGCATGTGCTCTGCACCAAAGTAGAGGATGAAGCTGAAATTTTTTTTATATCTAAAAAAATGATATTTAGTATTTTAAAATATTTTTCTGAATATATCTTGTATCTTAAAATATTTTTTTAGTACTATATAGTAGCCTAAAATAATTTTTAGTGCTTTAACCCTTTAAAATATTTTTTCAGTTAGACACAGTATGTTAGTAGACTGATTGCAATTTTACCTTTAATGAATTTTTTCAGCTCCAAAAATTACTTTAAAATATTTTTGGTGCTTTAAACCCTTTAAAATATTTTTCAGTTATACCTAGTGTCTTAGGAGACTGACTAGAATTTTACTATTAATGTATTTTCCTTAGTAGTAACAAGCACGCAAAATTTAAGATACTAGTTTATTAATTTCCATCCACTTTAAAATATTTTTAAAGTAGCATCTAGTATTTTAAAGTAATTTTTGGAGCTAAAAAATACGTTAAGGGTAAAATTGCAATTAGTCTGCTAATACACTGCTAAGACACTGGATGCAATAGAAAAAATTCATTAAAGGTAAAATTGCAATCAGTCTACTAACATATTGTGTCCAACTGAAAAAATATTTTAAGGGGTTAAAGCACTAAAAATTATTTTAGGCTATTATATGCTACTAAAAAAATATTTTAAAATACAAGATATATTCAGAAAAATATTTTAAAATACTGAATATCATTTTTTTTAGATATAAAAAAAATTTCAGCTTCATCCTCTACTCAAAACTGCACCAAAACGGTGCAGTTTTGGTGCAGAGCACATGCAGCGGACAGACTTACAGCGGATGCAAGTCGAGTCCATCTTGAACATCCGTGTCTTTTCCAGAGAGAGACCAGGAACTGATAGCCATCAAAAGTATGCATGTGATCTTTTGTAACATATATGGAAAAACTTCAGGGAACTCTTCATTTGAAAATTTTCACGGCGAATTATGATGTCAATATAATTTGTCAGGTACTTGTGGGTTTGTGACAACGCATAAAATGTCTCCCCACTATGTTTTTCACAGGCAGTGGTCCCCTGTTCATATGGAAACAGAACAGTGTCAAAACAAATTATGGAGTTACCCAAAAAAAAAAAAGATTAATGGAAAAACATAAACGAGAGCACACGAATTTGGGGCAGGAATTAATTACCAAACATGGGAATCGTAGCTGTTGTTTCGATTGTCACCTAACACATAAACATGACCGTTTGGAACATACTGCAAAGGATGGAATTTAATATAAGGAAAACAAAAAATCAAATAAATGAAGGTAAAAATCCAACTTCTGAAGTTTAATTACAAATTCTTCATGATCAGAACTATTGATCTCATTATAGGGAAGGTGTGCTAATTGATTGGAACATTACCGTCCTTTTATAATCCATAACTTTCATAATCACAATTCAAGAGTGAAATGAAAAGGGAGCATAGTAATTTATTAGGGACCCACAGTTAAGTTTGTTCTGTATGTTGGCTGCGCTGCTACATAATCTTCCTTCTGAGCAACACCATTGACGTAGAGAGACCCATGACGAACCTGAAAGGAGTTAGAAATTCAAAGCAATGAAAACCTGGTGTTATTAGTAATGTTACCACAAAGCTCATAAAAGAGGGTAACCGAGTTATGGACAAGTTGTAGAAAGATATCGATCTTCTCGAATTGATTTAGTATTGGTGTTTGTCACTATAACAGAGGAGTAAACCTTAGACCAAGAAAAGGTGGGGAAAAAAACAGAGGAACAGTCTTGTTGATTATGAAAGAATCGTTGACAAAAACATAATCTTGTTGATATATTAATATAGGGGGCTATATACTAAACCATCAAGTCAATCTGTAACATTGGCATAATCTTCAAGAAAAGGTCTCAACAAACATTTGGACCTACCTCAACAAGATCTCCTGCTTTTGCAACAACTCTCTTGATAAATATATCTGCTGCTTTGTTTCCAGATGGCTAAATAGAAAACCAACCATGTCACTGAAATGCATAACGAGCTACCTTCTAAGCATGTCCAAGTAGGCTAAATATTCCTTACCACACCACTCATTAACATATACTATACCTGTGTTGGATCTCGGAACAATACAATATCCTGTATGGCAGGACTCCTGATGTAATACGAAGCCTGTGGAAGTTCCCAAAAATTCTTTGAATCATTAACCGGATTACAAATGAAGAAAGGAAGTTACTTCCGATTATTTCTTAATTGCAAGAATACAAATGGCCATCGGCTGAATGAACTACACTCGCAGCACACAAGGCAATAAAATATTACCGGTTTTTTTATTACTCCACCGGATGGTAAAATCTGTAAATTTCTTAAATGCCCCAACATTTGTTCAACAACTAAGGAGAATTTATCAGTTTCCAGAATTTTTCGCTCCTGGACTTGAGAAGCAAGAATAAAAAGCCAATATTAACATGAATCCTCAACAATGCCAGTTGCCATTTCTGCATCTGGATATTCTATTGTTTTAGTATACACACCACTCGTTTGTCAGCAAACCATGATCTAATATCTCTTTGACCAAAGGTATTTTTCATCCTTCTCTCATGTCCTTTCTCCTGCATGAGCCTTCCAGTCAATTATACAAAGGCGCTACTAACTTGTTTAGGCATCTTCAGAAATTTTTGAACAACCCTTGTCAATTTCATTTCATGTAGGAGTGATTTACTGTATAAGATAATTTGGACATTGCAATCTCAGTGTTTTACTTTTCTTGCTGTTAGGAAATATATGTTAGGGAATATATTGTAATTAATATAGAATTAATTAGTATCCCTATCAATCAAGGATTATAACTAGGAAATCATCATTAAGAGCCATTATCACTGAGGCTCTCCCCTCTTGTATAAATATACCCTGTCTGTACATAAATAGATATAACTTTCAGATTATATTTCTCATTATCTGTTTACACTCGCCACTAGCACACGGACTAGCAAGACTGGCAGCGTGCTAGTATGGTTAGTATTGTGAAATGTTCTAGGGAGCATTTAAGTGGATTGGTTCTCCCATCTCAATAGTTAGCCCCTGGGAAAAGATTTATCATTCCGTTTGAGTATCTATTGATTGATATCAAGATCTGGCTGTCAGTGGCTCTAAAAAGGACTACCTATGGAGGGTTTTGGCAAGCAAAAGAACTGAATGAAATGTTATAGAGTGTTGCCCTGCCATTAATTAAGAGAAAAATTAAGATCGTATACCTACCACCATTATCCTCTTCAATTTCAACTTTTCAAGTGCGTGATAAACATGTGAGGGGCTATAATTAAAAGTCAAATTCATATCTGACGCAACTCACACCATGGAGATCCAAGCAGGGGAAAACTTAAGGCTTCACTGAGATTACCCCCATGGAGCTGAAAAAAGGCTTTAAATACCCGAACACTTTCAGCATGTAGAAAGCAGTTTAAAATAGAACCTATCTCATTAACTGTAGAATTCATAGAACATCGGAGCTTGGGACCTATATGGTTTCAGACAAGGGATATAAAAGTTTAATTTATCCTGAAAAAAGTACAAAGAAGTTTTCTATGCAAAGTCGTAACACTTCTAGCCAGGTGTATGGTTATGAAATGTCCGCACATGGTAATTAGTTGTCAAACTTGACGAAAGCCTAACTGTGACAGCTCTCTGCTCCTACCGTAAATGCAGGACTACCGAGGGCACATCTATTTATGTTTGGACCTACTAATAAATTTGAATAGCAATATTCTCGCAAGTGGAATGATCCAATTGTTACAACTAAGTTAATGGCCGAAAGAAGTGACTTGGAAAACTTTCTATTTACTGGATGAGATATGGTCATTGGTTAGAATAATAGTCCAGCAACACTGGGATGATAGTAATATGAGCATATAAAGAGAGGGAGACTAAGACTGAGTTTTCCCACTTTAAGTAAAAGGACAAATTGAGCTATCTTAAAGATTCCCACGGAAGGAATAAATGCAGGTAGATCTGGGCAAGTAAAGCTCCTATATTAATTACTGAACTTCTGGAAGCTTTATCCATACCCAACTAGCTAGACTCTTTTCATGTCCCTGAGAATAAGAGAACATACACTACGAAGCATGATGAACATTAGTGCCACAAGAATGTACAAAAACACGTCTTTAATATAGAAGGGATGAGAATATCAAGAAGAATCGAAGATTGTGCACCTTCTCGACAATGATTCGATCACCAACTGTAAGAGTCGGGTGCATAGAGGATGAAGGTATGAAGCGGAGCTCCAAAAACATGGTCCAGAGAAGGAACATCACCAAAAGTCTCAAGAAGCCATCGAAACCGGGCCATCGAAGAAAGCCCCAACTCTGACAGGGCATCCATCTGAAGGAAGGACATGTAATAAGAAAGGCGTACGATGCTGAGGGCCTCAGGAAACTCATCAGGTAAACTGCGGGGGGAAAATACAAAGAGAATAGGGGAGTCAGAAATTGAGGAAATTTAAAGCTTCAAAACCCAAAATCTGATATCGATTGAACGTCGAGAATTGCTCACTACAGTGTGGGATCAGACTTTTGACTAAAATGGTTGTCTGAATGTTAAAAAGCAGAGAATGGAGAAATCACGGTGAAATACATTCAAGACAAACAAACAATTGTGGGTTAACAAGATTTTTAGATCAAAAGCAGAGAGGGAGGTCATTGTGATCAGTGCTCACCATGAGAGAAGCCCCAGCTTCAGCCTTCAGCCTTCAGCTACAAGGGAAAGAGAAATGGGTTTATATTTAATTTATTTATATATCAGAGGGTACATTTGACGCCTTGCTGGTTAAGAAATGAAAACTGAATAGTGAATACAGACATTCAGCCAAAATTAAGGGTGCCGATACATTTAACGCGTTATAAGCTTACGTCAGCAAGGCCGCCGGTGCCTGGTCAACAGTTTGACCAGTCATCAGGTTAAGTGATGGTATAATTAATATTCTATCCAGTCTTTCATATAATATTTAGTTCAATTTCTATGTGTGTATGCACTATGCATGCATGCACAGCGTCCTGTATATATTGGAATATAATTAATTACCGTTGGCCAAAAAAAGAATATAATTAATTACCGTTTTAACCGTATAAGGATTTGACTGTAAGTGGCCTAGATCTTGACCTAAAAAGTAATGTAAATTGTCATGGGCAATCGGAATACGCTGAGATTTTCCTCATTCTTACATATATTAAATCAAAAACGTTTTTTACCCTACAAAAGAAATTTCCCTCGTTCTTTTGTTTTAGCATCATTAAAAAAGAATAATCGCTAACTTGTTTTTTTCTTCTTTTTTTCCTTTTCCACAAATCACAATGACTTGTTCTTTTCATTGTAGTGATTGGGTATATTAAATAAAACAGTTATTTTCGGCATAAACTTTTGCAAGAGTTTTAGAATGTTGTAAATTTCAGGGAAATTTTTACAAAAATATGCTGAAAATATCAAATTAATTTTATTTACTACGCTTCATCAGTTATTTAATTTGCTTGATGAGTAAATGAAAAAATACAATTTAGTAGGAATCATTGATATGAAATTTTCAAATTTTAAAGGCGTTTAATTAGAATTTTCCCTAAATTTTAAAGACGACATGGTTAGCCTCCGAGATTATGTTGTTGCTGTTGTTATTTTGTTGGATGGCTCAAGGTGAGATAATGCTCCAAAGCATCGAGTAGGGGAAAATTACGTTTTGAAAGTTACAGGTTAAAGGAGACAGTTACTTCACTTGGAGTAACAGTCAAACTAAGCCTATCCAACCGAGAATTGGACAATTACATGAAATTCTCTGCGCTCAATTTTGAAAAAGTTCATGAGGGATTGACGGAGGGCACGACTTCTTTGCCACATACTTGTACTGAAACAGAAAAAGAAATAGGAGAGAAAACATCAGAAGCTAGATTCATGACAAACAAAAAGAACACACATACACACACGCACGCGGCCCGCATCAGCTTACCTTGTGTTGACTGTATTTCTCTCGGATTGCAGGTAAGCTAGAACTATGGCTGTTATAACATTGACGATGGAGATCCTTCACACAGTTACGCAAATCAGAAGCCTTGTACAGTGTGTAATGCTGCAATGTTGAATTCTGTCACAGAAATGACATTAAGTCAGGCTAAAATAGTACAAAGAGTGCTTTAATGTGGATTCTGGAAGCAAATTTTTGAAAAACTACTATTAACAAGTGAAAGAGTTACGGCTGGCAAGTTATAAGACTTATCACTATATTTATTTTTTTTGTTTGGGACCTAAACGATATTCTCTCTCTCTCTCTTTTTGGAACGGTGAAGAGCAGCCTACCCATGGTTTTTTTGAAGGGAAAAGGATGAGTTTCGCCAGGAAGATTGCAGAAGCAGCTATAAGTGATGGGGCATAACAGAGCATTTCATACTCCAGTAGAGACAATTCAGCAATATAGTTGGTCAAGAACTCTAATTGTAATGATGCCACCTGAGAAATCAGGAGTTAAGCATCAATCATTCTGGCTAAAAAGATTATCAATTCAAGGTTACGTGCATTGCAATTCAAACGGCCTCAGTGATAAAAATGATCCAACCTCGACCAAACATTTCATGCTAAAATGATTACACATAAAACTTTTTGAAGAAAAGCTAAAGCGAGTAAAGATACCTCGTTCCCTCCTTGAGCTGCACGAATAAATTGTCTGAAGTCAAATGAATCAAAGGAAAAAAGCATTAGGGCAGCGTAAAAGAACTAATGAGGGTTTATATGATGGCAATCTGCTAGCTACTACCTTGAGAAACATTTTATCGTTGGAGCTGTCATTTCAAACTTTAGATAATTTAAGACTGCTGATTCCATTTGCAAAACCTGCATCAAGTGGTTTGCTTGAGACTTGCACGCTTCACTTGATTCAAAGTCACTTGAAAAAGTCACAGTTTAGGGAAACAGTAGAACCCAAACCTCTTCTTTGAAGTATGTGTTATCAGTTATATAACAATATTCCTCCACCTGAGGCGCACAAATCTCCTCATATTTACTGTCAATCAAAACCACACATACAAAATATCGTCACTTTATGTCCATACATCATTACTACTGTAGAGGAGGGAATGTAAAATTCCCATGAATGGAGAAGCATTAAGCTTCCTTACGCGGCAATCATCATGCAGGCAACACCAAGTAATTGTAACTTTTGCCTGCACATCACATTCCCTGAAAGATACCGATCTATGTAGTTGACTGTCAAATACAATGTATCAGGTAGAAGCCTATACTCTTCAGCTACCTGCAGCAGGAAATTGAAGTTTAGCATGTCTCGGGGCACCATAATGAACTCTTGTTTGACTTTCGGCACAATCCAAAACTGTCTGTCAGTCCAAGGTTCTCCATTTGCAATGTACCAAATCAATATTTTTGAACTCAATAAGTTTTTCAAATTCATGTGGGGATCTTGTAAGAAACAGATAAATGCAAAAGGTTCAACAGATTACCTCCACGAGCCAGTCAACTAATATAGCACGCATGTTGGAATTTATGTCCTTCTGAATTCTCTCCATGAAGTCTGTGGAAGGCCTTTTCTTTGCCTGAGAGTCCAGAAAATGAACCCAAATAAGAAGATACATCATAAAAATACAAAAAACAAAATAACCGATTAATGTTTTTGTAATAAATCTATAAATGTTGAGGAAGCATGTAGAATAAAATAATTGTATTCTACAGAGGAAGTGAAAATAGAATACAAGATGTAAGTTATAAACTTTTATCAGATCAAAAAAGTTCAACCTCAGATGAACGCAAATGTTTGTAGATATCACATGCATAGGGTGCACAAAGCTGGGGATCCAAGTAGTTGTCATCGATATTGACAAATTTGCCATCTCTTTCCAAGTCAACAAGTATGTCTCTACTACAAACATTAACTACAAATAAACCAATAGAACAGCATTAGAAAGTTTTGGAAAATGAAAGATTTTGCACTTCACTGTCCAAAAGATAAAGACACACGATAGCTCAAGAATTGTTTGGCCAAACAGTTTTGCTGTACCAAAGCTAAGACAATGAAACTGGCTACACGGACAAAGAAAATGAAAAATTCAACAAGGAACCTGGCGCCTCCGTATTATCTGAGATGTTCAGATTGCTGAATGTCTTTCTGTCAGTAGAATCAAGAGCTGAAACATCGCTGTTGTCGATATATTCAATTTCGTGACTCTTGAAAGAATCACAGGTAGACATCGTCTCATCCAAAGAAACTGACATCCTATCTGATTTGATAGGAGAAGCATCCAAGCAGCAAGGAAGAGCAGCAGCAGCAGAAGCATTTTCATCCCTTTGAAGGAAAGAAGTGGAATTGGGAAAAACAACTGAAGTCGATTTAGCATTTGACGAAGTAGGCATTTTATTCCCGGAAATGGATGAGTTTGTGGTGCGAGCAGGGAATTTCTTCTTTGTCTGAGTAATTTTGGTTGTGCATGGTACCTTCCAATACAAAATCCAATTAGTTCAGAACCCATGATGAATTTACAGCAAACGAATAACCCAATTTGCAACAGTTATCAGACAGTTTCGAGATAAGAACTGATAACGAAGACTTTGCAACAGAGACGAATTACGAACATACTATGAAACACACCCTGCAAGCCTAACTGCCTAAACACGTCGTAACTATTTTTAATATTTGGCTGAGCTTATAACTAGAATGTCTTGGGATAATTTCATTGACGAGATATGGGTAAAATTCCTCATACTCTTTGATATTAAGTTCCTCAATAAATGCATGGCATGCAGAATAACCTTTTTGAACTCCCAATCGATACCAGAAAATGTGCCGAATTTCTATCCTAATTTCATTTATATCGGCCCTCAAGATTTCTCAACACCCGGAGTTCCACTACAAAACATTAATTTTGCTTTCTCAAGGGCGAGAATAAGAAAATTAAACACGTTGGTAAGACTCTTGATAAAATAATGCTTCGCCGGATTGTGTTAATTCAGGCACACTAAGAAGTTAAACAACCAAAGTAATATTCAATACCAAAGTAGATGATGGCAGTGACTTTCGCAAAGCACTGTGGGACGCATTCTTTTGATTGGTCAGGTTACTGAGGGGCGCTCGCTTCTTGGCCAAGTGTGAAGGGGCTGCCATAACCTTCCCCACATTCTCCGACGACGGTGCATGCCGCTTTGCCAAAGACGACGTCGTCGATGAGGAAAACGATGGACGCCGATTCTGGGTTGACATTTTAGTTTCGGGATCAAAACCAGGTCACAATTTCGGGGACATGAATGTTTCCTTAGATATCTCCACTCCTCCAATGTGATTACACTTGTAAATGGAAACCAAAGGCACTGAAGATGAAGAATAAATTGAACGAGTAGAAAGAGATGACTAAGAACAAGGGTCTCCCTACTTTGTATGATGACCTTTTGCAGAGACAGAAAGAGGATGTTTCTTGCTGCAAATTTAATAAATAATAAATGAAATAAATATTTTGCTTGTGGAGCGGAGAAACGGGTCGATTTGAAATTGGACGAGATCTAGGCGGTGGATTCGAATCGGTAATCGTTAGGAAGGAGCGGGACGAAGAAGTGGGCCCCGCGCGGGTATCTGGTTTGGGTCTATTGTCCAGCAATATTTAACATCCAGCCCTTTGTTGCCATCCGCAAGTCAAGCGATTAGTATATGTCCTATTTTCCACCCTTTAGAGAGATCTGATTGGTCTGTCACTGCATTGAATGTAACACTCTGTGAATCAGGGTTTCGCAGTTTGAATTCGAATTCAAACGGACACTTCATCTAGGTTAGCTGCTTTGCGGAGCCTGATGGACACTATACAACCCAGCTCAACTCATCACCTCATCGATCATGGACTTGTGGCTATGTCCCAAAATTTCTCCCCCTTTCTTGAGAAAAGTTGTGCGTTTAGTCTAATCACATTTAATCAAGAAGAAGTGTAAGGGGCTCCCCAAATTAGGTCTACTTAAAAGAAGAAAATATTGATTACATGTTATTGTTGTAGCTTTAAAAAGTTATTGTGGATAACTAAACAAGTGTTTGGAAGAACAAAAAACAAAAAAAGTGCTTTTGGAATGAAACCATGGTTTTAGTTAAAAAAGGCAACCAAAATTCTAGAATGACACCCAAACACTAATAAAAAAAGTATAATCCCATTTTTGACCAAAAAACCATGGTTTGATGTCCAAAACCATGGTTTTATTAGGATAGGCTATTTTTTAATCCTTTTGAGTGGGTTGTTGGGTTAATAATGGCGTAATAATTGTGTCCTTTTTCTCTTTTTTTCCCTGGCCCTTTTCTCTTTCCCTTCTCTCTTTCCTTTTTCTCGTTCATTTCATGTCTTCTCGTTCCTTCTAATGGGGAGTGCCTGGCGAAAACTCTGGCCTTCATTTTGCCGATCCCCTATCCCTTTTCTCTTTCCTTTTTCTCATCTTCATTTCCCGTCTTCCTGTTCCTTCTAGTGGTGAGCACTTGGCTAAAACATTGGCCTTTATTTCAGTCAATCCAAAGAAGGTGGTCTGTGGTAGAGGTTAATCGGTGATCGAAAAGGGTGAATGACCTAGTGGTTAAGCTGTAGGTGGCTACTCCCCTATCCTATGACCATTGCTCTTAGCCGACTGTGGACAGAAAATCCCATTGATTGATCCTGCGAAGGTCAAAGCTCATCGGTGATATGACAAGGTAGAGTGTCAAGGTTGCCGATTGTGTAATGATTTGATCAACTGACATCTCTCTCTTCTCTTCCCCATCCTCTTGTTGCAGGTTAGAGAAGGCGCTGGTGGTAGTGAGGTTGGGTTACACAAATCTCACATGCGACGTCATGCTACTCTGCATTTGTGGTCTGTGGTGGTAGCTCCATTATTTGTGTTTGTGTGTCGTTGTAGCTTATTTCTCTATGATTGTGGTGGGGTTGTAGAGTCGACTAGTGGACGATGGTGGTAAGCTATTCTCACTCTTTGGTTTGAGGTGCTTTGGTTTTGGTGCTTGGTATGTGCTTTTCGAGCTTGTCACATTTTTCTTTTCTTCGTCCTTTTTTTATGATTAATTTTGTGAATGAACCTCTACACAATGTATTATATCGTGATTGATACTTGAGATTAATGATGCATGACAATGGTATTTTCATAGTATGATGTATTCACAGTATTTTTAGCAGGTCAATAAGAGTAGGTTTAATGAATTGTTCTCTAATATCAACTTAATGATAGTAAGATGCCAGTTAAAAGGAATGTGATTGAGATAATCGGTGCTTGTTGAGGTAGTTCTTCGCTCTTAGTGTTTTACTGCTTGCTTTATTCTTATTATCTCTTATTTTTCTTGTATTTTCCATTGAAATATGACGCCAAGTTAGAAAGTTTCACATTTGTTGAACATGTTCCTTTAGATAATGTATCTTTATTGCTTCAAATGTGTCACTGTGTAAATTAGTTTGTTGTGATTGTACTTTGTTAATATGGTTTTTGTTCGTATTTGTAACTTTCTTTTATTTGATGAATGATTCGATAGAGATTTTAAAACTTAAATTGAGGAATTAAGAAAAAGAGTTGCATTTAGACTCTCTGCTTTATGGTGCTTGGTATTTGGTTTGTAATTCCTGTAATTGCTATGTGATTTGTGCAATTGTGCTTTTGCTTTGTGTGTGGTCTATGGTTTGGTGATATTGTTGGTGATAAATACTAAAGAAATGAAAAATAAATATGAGTACTAAATTCTGAATGTATGGAAGACGAGTAGGGGAAAATGTAGTTATTCAAAATTTATGAGTCCCATTTGTTTCAAATAACTTAATTCTGGGAACAAGCAAGCTAGCAACATAATGAGTAAGGATAAGGTTAAAGCTTCTTGGGATATAAATAGCACAAAATTTTTCATTGACTTGTGTCTAAAACAAGTTCAACAAGGAACAAGGAAAAGTACTAGCTTCACCAAGAATGGATCAAAAGATATTTCCAAAGGCTTCACTGCTAGCATAGTGCACTAGAAGGGCTAGTTTAAAAACAAATATGATGCCCTTCAAAAGGATTGACAGCTGTGGGATAGGTTGTAACATGAGACAAGCGTTCGATGGGATAATGACAAGAATACTATTGTTGCAGATGATAATTGGTGGGATAGGTGCACAATAGAAAGAACATTTGGGGTTTGGAAGAACAAGTTCGAAATCTTACAGAGAATGCATAGCTATAGCTTTCCAACATAGGTTAAAATTGTTTGTGCGACGATGGCTATACACAATTTCATTATAAGAACATCTATTTCTGATCCTGACTTCCAATACTATGAACAAGAGGGTATTTTGTGTGATAACAATGATGCTCTAGGATCTTCAATAGTACCTTCGTCAATTGCATCTTCATCTGACATGACTTCTCTTTGTGATTCCATAAGAGATCAAATCATTTATTATACGCAAGAGCATTAGTCATGTATTGTTTCCTTTTTTCTGACATACTATATTATTTACAATCAATGAAATGTAATTGTATCCCTACCATGAACTTGTGTTTGGTGTTTTGTAGTAGATTGTTTCTAATTGGATATGGATACAAATTTACATTAGCACAAAAAAACTTACATCAGTATCAAGACCTTAGTTAAATTTTATCAGTTTTATTACAAAAGCATCACTCTTATCTATTTAAGGTTCTATTTTTTATCCACCAAACATTTAACTATAGAATAAAATTATGTATTTCAATATAAAAGATATTATTTTAGTCTATTTTTTATCCACCAAACATTTAACTATAGAATAAAATTATGTATTTCAATATAAAAGATATTATTTTAGATACTTACTATTTATAAATGATTTTTTATTATACAATTTATTAACATTTTATGTGTGTGTATGTGTTTTTTTTATGTTACATAATTTACTAATGTTGTAATTTAAATTTTTTAGACAAATTTATTTCATTTTTGGTATTTATTATAAAATTTAATGTTAAATAATGCATAAAATATAATCTTATCATTTATATGTAATTATCACAAAAGCTAATGTCCTTTTTAGTAATTTGACCATAAAAAGGTTATTCTGATCACAATATCTAAATACTCTCATTTTATCAAAATCATTTTTCCCTAGAATCTATTATGCTCAAAATCTATTCTCTAAAATTACTTTCATCACTTTTTCTCAATAAGCTATTCTCCAAAAGCTAATCCAAACACACTTTAAATAAATTATTAATATTCATAAATGCAATAACTAGGTATTCTCCCCCTGTGTTACACGAACTGATGTGTATTATTTGATAATATACCCAAATCGTTTTCGAGAACTATGTCATTTATTATAATGTACTTATGTTATTACGCATAAGTTTAGATTTTTAGTAAAAGTTTTGAAGTTTTTTTTTCAAGATTAAGTAAATGTATGCCATGTGTTTGACCAATATAAGATTATTACATTCAGTTTGAGCAAGGAGATTCTATTTATCCTTTTGTCCTTGTTAGTTTATCATTTGGTTGTTTGATTTACATATCTAAAATAAAGTATGTGGCGTATTTATTCTATTATGGGGATTGAAGTAAGAGTGATGACAATGCAAAGCGTGTGTGTTTGATGTAGCAATTAAAGTTTATTGGGTTTATTTTTATTAATATTCATAAATGCAATAATAGACAGTCATAAACACTATGAAAAGTGGCTAAGAAGAAGATAACTATTAGAAGAATTTTGAGACAACAAATATATTGGGTTAATAAAAGAAGAGAACTAAGACTCACGTCTCTTTATCACCAAGATCCACATTTTATTGTGGGAATCAGAAAGGTGCATTCAACAATGCATTGTGATATCTATTTATTTTTTTATTTGGAATGGAATATTTATTTTTGTTGTTGGTAAGGTCTTCTTATCTACGGCATTCAGGGCTAATAGTTTTAAGCAATTCGAACCCAATTCAATTCAAGTTTTAAATGGGAGGTAATCAAATCATTTCCATGTATATCATGATTAAACATATGAGTTGATAGTTAAGGAATTCACACCACCTTCATTTTAATGCCTTTGACTTGTTTAAAAAAGTCAAGGCTACAAGTGGTTAGGGTTAGGGGGGACATTCACACCACCTTCATTTTAATGCCTTTGACTTGTTTAAAAAAGTCAAGGCTACAAGTGGTTAGGGTTAGGGGGGACATGGCCCCAACTACCTAGTGACTAGCATGAATAATAAACGAGCCATGTTTGCAATCCACCCATGAAAAAGTTAAGATTAAGGTACTTAAATAACCTTCAACTTTTTAGAAAAGTATAAAAGTAACTATAAACTATTTTTTTGGAGTAAAGGTAATCATAAACATTATAAAAGAGGGAAAAAATAACCATGACATTAATAATCCCAAACGTCCGTTACTGTGAACTTTTTAATGAAATGTTAAGGTGCTAAAATGGCCATTAACTTATACAAAAAATGCAAAAGTAACCATAAACTTTTTTTTGGATGCAAAAGTAACTAAAAGGTGACTTCTTGATCATTAATTCATAAGTTTTTCTTTGACTTTTGTATTATGAGTGTTTTTATCAATTTGTGGATTAAAATGATAAAAGTCAAAGAAAAATTTATCAATTAATGTTCAAAAAGTTGCATTTTTTTTACTATGGCGAGAATGACGAAGCAAAAGAAACTTGTCACCCCAATTCCAAAAACTAAAATTCCCAACATAAATCGCTGACTATAAAAGTACCGCCATTATAATGTTGAAGCAATCTCATAACCAACTATAAGAAGATTTTAAGGGAGGATATTTGAGAGGAAAACTATGAGGCAATAGAAGATTGTATATGCATATGGTAAGGTCAGGAAAATCCACGTCACCCCTGGTTATCTCATAATTAAAATTCAATTAGACTCCAACTTGCACAAGCAACAAAAAAACTTATAAATTAATGTTCAAGAAGTCATCTTTTAGTTACTTTTGTATCTAAAAAATTTTTATGATTACTTTTATACTTTGGGTATAAGTTAATGGCTATTTTAGCACTTTAACCTTTTATTAAAAAGCTTACATGGTAGCAGACAAACTTGCAAATGGATGGTCTTTCCAATTCTAATTTGATTCGTGTCCTACTCATCTAAGGACCTTGGTGCTTTACGGTTGTATAGGAATTAGTTCCCCACCTATTCAATTTTAATTTATGGGCACAACCCTCATTTATACGAAAAAGAAAAAATGCTCACTGTAATGGATGTTAACAAACGTTTAGGATTATTAATGTCATAGTCACTTTTACTCTCTTTTAGAATGTTTATGGCTACTTGTGCTCCAAAAAAAATAGTTTATAATTATTTTTACATTTTTTTAAAAAAATTAATATTATTTAAGCACCTTAACCCAAAAAGTTAAAAGTCATTTTGGGATAAGTTAGGGTAAGTCCGGCGGTGAGCTTTACTGCCTAAGTGGTAACACTTTGCCTATATATTTTTAAATGTTCTTTTCATATTTCTTGGTGAATAACACAAGGTTAAGAACTTGGTTTGTTGCAGATGATTTATTGTTCTTGTTTAATAAAACTAGCTTGTGCTCCCCCGTGCATTGTATGGGTACTTGTACTTATAGAACAATTTAATGCTTAATTATATCATTTTCCTAAAATTAAATCATTGTCTTTCATACTTTAAACATACTATATCATTGATAACATAAGTAGTATGGAACAACAATATGATATCAATAGTCCTTCCACTACTAATTAACTTTTCTGAATAAGTAACATAAGGTTTATCAAAAACAAAATTACAATTAAAAGTAACATAAGATTACTGGGGAAAAAAATAAAAAAGTTATAAAGAATGGAAGTGGGATACAACATCTCTAATAATTGAAAATGTGAAGGATTATATATCAAGAAACGGCAATAAAGTAGCGTATCTTAGCATGTCTTCCCCCTGCTTTGTACGAGAAGCTGATAAATGAGGAGTTTTTATATTTTCATGGTGACCTTGCAAATATTGTATTGAATTAATTGCAATTAAGGAGAAAATAGTCATAATTTATTAATTATTTTGTGCAATTAATACGTTAAATAAATGACGACGTAGACAAGTGAAATTTAAAAGGTAGGTAAATTGCATTAATGCGTTAAATAGAAAGCAGAGTCAAAGAAATTCATCCCACACAACTAACAAAGGACGACATAGACAAGGGAAATAAATGAAACGTAATAAATGAAAAAATGTCTTTAACATTAAATGAAGTACATTAATATCTAAACAACACGCAACAGACAAAGTAGACTGCTATTCAACTCCTAGCGTTGCTATTACTTGGTATCACTTTGTTATGTAAACGTGCTTGTGATCATCATCCCCATGATCTTCAGTGCCTACAAAATACATTTTAAACAGTCAAAGGTAAGTGACCTTCAATGACAAGCTCAAATATCATCCAAAAAATCTTTATATAAGAAAAAATAAATATGTAAATATTTGACTTATCAAATTCTCCCACACTTAGCTTTTGGACGTCCTCATACAACAATGAGTGACTAATAAGTTCTTACTACGCTTCCAACAAAATCAGAAGTGTAAAGTCACGAGCAAAAACACAATTGAAGAATAAAGAGATCATATTATTTATGAATTAACAAAAAGTATAAAATGGTAACTTTATTTGAAAATGAATGAGCTGAATTCGTAATTGTGACTCATTCTCTTAATCGCTCAAGTATTTAAGGGTAAGTGTTTTGCTCGAATTCAACTGAAAATTTTTTACTACCATAAGCTTGCTAAAAATCTCAATCTCCACTACCTAATTCACATGCATAATTCAAATCAAAAAGACTTATTGAGGGTTGTAATGGGGTTGAGGTAAAATGAATGTAAAAGGTGATATGGAAGGCTATATTTAAGGAATAAATAGAGTAATTGAAAAATGGGTCAACTTATGAATAAATTTATCTCATCACAACAATCCACAATTTTAATTTAAATACTTAATATCTTTCTTCTTCTTCTTCTTCTTCTTTTTTGCAAACTTTTGCAACTCTAAAGTTGATGATATATACACCCCCACATTTGTCAAAAGCCTATTTCACAAGAATTTCAAATGCTCTACTAATCTTCAGAATTAGGTAAAAACACTTGATATATCATTAAAACATATGTTAATGGGTTGAGAACAAAGGAACAATTAGTTAGGCTCAGAGGGGCTTATCAACGTTATAATTGCAAGGTTGCCTATTTGGCTCTGGCTAAAGAAAGAAAACGAATGCCTTTATCATTTTTGAATGTGCATGTGAAATGTAATCTCAACTAGATTTAAAGCAAGTTCTAGAGTGACAACTTAATACGAAAATATCACACACAAGAAAGATAATCATTGTTGATTAAATAAGCTCAAAAGCTCACGGTCAGGGGCTTCAAACTTAGCTCATTCAATCTTAAAATTTATTACTAATTACAACAATCAGTTGTTAAATCATGATATGAAATCTCTAAATTCAATTGATTCATGCTTAAAATAGATATGCTTCTTAAAATCATTGAAAAGCACGTAGATAAGCTTTTTTTTATGTCAGACTATTTTTTTAAAGATGAAACAAAAACATGCAACTAATAATATGCGTCTCAAGAGTTAAGAATAACTCTTTATTCTGCCATTTTTGCACACCCCATGTATCTAATGGATAAAGTTACAACTGGAGAGTGGTATCTGGATTTTACTTCTGACTGATGTCTGTATATTGCCCACCTATTTGTTTGACTAATAGATATGGTTTAGATTCATAGATTTGCAGTTGATCAATCAGCTGATAAGTAGTTAGTGCAGAAATTATGGTAAGACGAGTAGCTTGGGATATGAATCTCATTTCCACAGTATGGTCAAAAAAAGACAATAGATCATTATAAAAACCAGTAACATTTAACAATCCTAATGCTTTTTTGTGAAAATTTAGTTTAGCCTAATATAAATTTCATCCAACGTTTATAAACCACTAGGTAGAGCAATAAAAGCTTCAGCATGGTAGAACATACATCCTATATGTTCAGCCAAGCTTGAAACCTGTAACTCTTGTCTGACAAAAAAGATGTGACCGTCCAACTCCTTCACACGAACATTCAAACCCTTGCTTTAGTTAATGCTTGCAGAAATGAACATACTTCTCCTTAGGCCCTGTATGCCTCCCCCGTATACAAAGTTGATATTTATAGTAGCTAATGCACTTCCAAGTTCTCTTGCTGTAAGTATAAACTCTCCATCCTTTTTCAAGTCAGTGTCACAAAAAATATAGATATATTTAAATCTACATTTTAGTGTGATACCCTTTTTCTCTTATTTACTCTCAACCATTTTGTGTTTACAAGTGGAAGAGTGCATATTTGCACTACTAAAGTAGTGACAACAACACCATGCAAATCATGCATTTTTCAAAGAAGTTTAACAAAATTTCTGACACAAATGACCAATGTAATGTTGCGTGAAGAAGTTAAACAAAATGTGTAAAGAAAGTCAAAAGTTACTGAAAAGATAATAAAAATTAGACAAAAGTATGATTATGTATAGTAGTTGTGATTATGACTCACATCTTCCTTTGATTTTACTTCCAGTAACGGCTTAAACGCTTTTTATGAATCGAGGATTTACTTTCCATCCAGTTTTCTTATAAACTGAAAAACATGGTCTTTTAATGTCAGATTCCTAAGACAGTAGCGCTCTTTTTCTTTGTTACATAAGTTCATTAAATCAAGAAGAATAGCATGAACATCACCACTAGGATGCGTCTTAAGAGTCTGAATAATATCATCCAATGACTCCTTACTTAGTCCATCCTTTATGAATTGAATTTTATCTTCTCGATTTATAGAAATCATACCTTTACTTTGACAACGCTTATCATATGTCCATCTTGCACATTTATGGCAGACCTTCATTCTTTTAGCTCTCATCTTTTTTTAGTAAGAACTTCTTCTCATTCCCGGCATAGGTTTAATAAATGACTCATGAATCTCACATGATAAAGCACCTTAGCTTCAATGATCCAGCGTACATTCTCAGGAAGGCTCAAATGCTTGAATGTCTTTATTCTTTCAAGTCGATAGCTATAGATCTTCCTGAGCACATCTTTGGGAAGAGTGGGGAACTTGTTTTTAAGCTTTGCAAGAGATTCCTCCTTGAAAATGATGAAAACTAAAATTTTTAACGTAGTGCATCATGCTTCAGTGAGTAGAAAAGAAAGATTAATGAGTAAGAAAAAGAAGTTTTATGTTACCTCCCAAATAGCTGCCATTCTTTAACGTCTTTAGCTAAACAAAAACCAAACCAATTGACTTTTTTTTGGGTTGTTTTTGTTTTGTTTATAACTTACCTATTGGTTTCTCAAAAGTGATAACAGTTTTCAAAGTGTCCAGTGCACCGTCATTATACTTTTCAATTTTAATGTGATTCAAAATTTTAAATTTTGAAACTGAAACTATAATTTTTGAAATTGAATTTTGAAAAGCAAGATTGTGGATGCATGGTATGGTGAAAATTTGGATTTGAATTTGGAGATGACAATGCTCATTTATAATTTAGAAGTTGATCTATTTCCTACGTCCTTAGCTTTTCCATATTTCCTGGCTTTACAGCTTAGCACTAACGAGTCTTTTCATATTTAATTTCTTTGCATTTGCACTAATTACATGTGCCACTATTGATCTATTTGTTTATGCTCCCATATATGCTTCCATTTGTCAAAAGATGCATGTATAATTAAATCAAGCACCGATGACTCTTTTTGACCAAGTGTATTCATAAGAAAATTAAAAGCAAGCACCTGCCTTATTGTCTCCTCTATCATTTCTCTCGTCCCATGTAAAAAGGATCTGCGCCATTTGTGAAGTACTTTATTGCTAAATTGGATAAAAATGATGATAAATTGGATATGCCATGATAATTTTTTTCCACAAGTGCTTATCATTATTACATTATTTAAATATTAGAGTAAAAGTAAATAAAAGTAAAGCAAAAGGCTAAAGATTCAAACATATGATTAAGTGTGGGTCCGAGATGATATAATGTCATATGTCTCTATTATTTTCAAATTTTAATTTTTGAAATTGAAACTAAAACTGAAATTTTGGAATTTGAATTTTGATGTCCTGCTGTTGACCAAAAAAAAAAAGAAAAGATGTATTGCAAGCACATGCATTGCTGGACATCTTTTCCATGTCACACGCTGAGCGCATTTTATTTTCTTAAAAGTAAGCCCATGAAATGAGAACGTCCATGAACATATGAATATGGGCAGCCACTAAAAGAACGAAACATTATAATGATATTGGTATAATCAGTAAGCTAATTTTTGACAAAAAAATAATGATTTTGATATGGACACATGTGAACATTAGGACCCTTTTACTCTGATTAATATTTCCAAGCATTATTAGGAGTTACAAAAAAAATCTATGAGGGCATCATAGCTTTTATATCTACTATCTAGAAAAGACGAAGCTCCAATTATTCAATGGGTTATTTGTAGTAAGAAAGATTGTGGGTTAATACCCAAAAGTAAACTTGTTAATTACTACAGTTGTTTTAGGCCAACCTTAGCATGTAATGCGTATGAGACTCTGTTAGGCATATGAAATGGACGACATGAGTTTGGAGAAAGTGAGACAAAAATCTTAATTATATATGAGGAAAACGAATCATGGCATTGATGTTGAAAGAGAAAAATTCATGTCTATATTTTTAATTAGTGTTGACTTAATTAAATTGGCATTGACAATGAATCTATATAAGACAAGAAAATCAAGTATTGGATATGTGTGATTAACATATTCTTTTACCTTGTAATTAACATATAAGACAATCAATCATATTCTTTTACCATATGGGCCCCCTTGCCTACTCTACTACCTCATCGTTTGAATTTTGATGTCTTACTTTTGACCAAAAAAAGAAAAGAAAAGATGTCCTGCAGGCACATGCATGATTTAAAGGGCATGATTATTTTTTTGATTGAGTAATATTATCACAAAGGGGATTACGAGGCATGCTTTGTAATATATTAACATCACCATCATCATGATTAATCTCATTTAGAGCCGAAAATCTTGACCCAACCAAACCAACATTTTGACCGTTGCAATATTCAAGCCAAAATCAACACCTTTTTTCCACGGGAAATTAAAAAGAAGACCAAAAAACAATTGAAGGAAGAGAGAGTTATGAGAGTGTTCAAAATTTTGAGTGCACCGTTATTATACTCTTCAATTTTAGTGTGATTCAAATTTTTGAATTTTGAAATTGAAATTGAAACTGAAATTTTTGAATTTGAATTTTGAAAAGCAAGACTGTTGAGGCATGGTGTAGTGAAAATATGGATTTGAATTTGGAGATGACAATGTGATTCCCTCCAATTTTGGTGTGATTCAAATTCAATTTCAAGATTGAGAGTTTGCAACAATGCAGATGCAGAGAGTCTGCAACAAAACGAAGTCACCTCAAATAGTGACATGATGAGCTTGTACACATCGATATGTTTTTCCCTTTATTTCATATTTAGGGAGATTGTAAATATGGACCCATTTCATTTCAACTATAATAAAAAGCAACTAAATTAACTTTCTAGGTAACAGTCTTTAATTTAGAGCAAAGTGTATCAACTTTAGCTTTCATTTTTGTTTGGATTTGCTTCATCCTACTAATACTTTCTTTTTAATTCTTCCGCCATCACGTTGATATACTAGCTAGATTGTTGATTCTTCCTCTACATTTTTCAATGCTTATCAATAATATACTTAATACTTAATTACAATATATTCTAAACAAATTTTATTAAAGATAATTTATAAATATATTTTCAAATATATAGTTGTAGATACAAGACTATTAACTGGAAATCTTTGGGATTAACTTAATTAGTGAGCCTAGGTGATGACTATCTGATTAGCAGTTTATTAATACTGAAAGTGACTACTACTCGCATACCCCGCAAGCTGACAATTTACAATGACCACTAAATCATGAGCTTACAACTTTTTTGATTTTCCACAAGATTTGAACGGTTTCATCATTTCCTAACACAAACATTAATTTAATTATTTTGCTGAATAGAAATTAATTGTATTTTCAATTCTCAGATTAAATAAATAAATTAAGGGGTGCTAAATTGAAAATGCATCCGTTTATAGGAATAAGTTATACATATATACATATCCTAATTAATATTACCTCAGGTTCTAAATATAAAATCGGGACCCATTTCATTTCAATTATAATAAAAAGCAACTAAATTGACTTCCTAGGTAAAACTAAGTGCTGAGGAATAAACCTAACAAACAAAATTTAATCACACAAATTTAATTACATAATATCCACACCATAATTAAGTTTCAAACAAAATAGAGAAACAAAAATAAAATTAAATAACTCCCCTATATATTTTATTGAACTCCCACTTAGTAGAAGTAAAGCAATCTAACCAAAAAATGGTTACTGAATAACCCAACACAAGTTGTAAAAAATCTAGTCGCCGAAAAAATCGTAAATTCTCTATCGGAATCTGTAAATCGCGCCGGAAACTGGATAACTTCACTGGAGAAACACAAACAACGTTGAAACTCACATAAAAGACGATAAGGAATAATGTTGTGGTATTTGAATGAGTAATGGATTGTGGTAGGAACAGGATAAGACTTGCCAGAAAAATAGAGTACTTCGCTGGAAACTGGAAATGATGAAGATGGGATGAAGGTAAAGGTGGTTTGTTTGTGGTTTTGAGCTCTCTTTCCCTTTCTTCCTTAGAACACTCTTTCTATTCAAAGAAAACTCTCAGCTATAGTGGTTCACCAGCATTGAAAGTTGCCAGAAGTGGGGGTTGGAGAAGGCTAAGAGAGTGGAAATTGAGGGAAGGACATAGAGGATAAGGAGAAGAATCCCGCCGGCGACCAAGAAAGAATGGAGATGATAAGGAGAAGATGCTAAAGCTGGTGATCAGATGGTAATGATACACATGCAGATGAAGAAAAAAGAAGAAGAAGAGAGAGAGAGAGAATAGGTTGTGTTGAACAAATATGTTGGTTTGGTATGGTGGAAGTAGGTATGTGTTTATGCTTTTAAGTAGAAGTTTCGTGGTGCTTTTGTGGGACCTGAATTTAAATTTCAAATTCAAATGGGGGCATATATGTTGGTTAGCGGGAAAATGACTAATCTGACTCCAGTACAGGGACATTGTTGATTTCATTGTGCAATGGAGATGGAGGTCAGCTCTCACAAAGCCCAAGGAGAAGTGAAGCAGCTTATGAACAGGTTAATGTTGCTTTTTAAGAGTTTTTATGTATATTGAATAGTGATCTGGCTTATGAACAGTGATTGGGGGAAGATATTTTATATGTATATTGATACCGGGTTATATATATATATATATATATATATATAATGATAAGCATGTCTATATTCTTATGGGAGAAATCTTACTAAGACAAGTCATGTTTTGTTTGATAAGAGAGAAAATAAAAGAAGAAAGAAAAGTCGAAGATAAAATTGGGTAGGCCCATTACCCATTTCCCCACCAAATTTTCTCTACATGAGTGGCGAGATTTTGAGCCAAACTTTCAGTCCCTGGCTGCCCCAAGCCCGGTCGTGCTAAGGTCTCCTAAACCTCAGGAGTTTTGTGCGCTCTGTTCCAGTGGACACCGTTGTCATCGTCGTGGATGCCGTCAGGTATCTTCCTCATTCCATTTGTTTTGTTATGTTTTTTCCTTTAGCCCTACTCTATTTCGATAGTCCGATTCTTTCCCTCACTCTCAGTCCCCGATTTATTCTTCATCGTTCCAATGTTAATTGCTTCCTTGGTTTGATCGTTTTCAACTCTTCTTCCCTTTATTTTTTATTTCCAATGTTATAAAGGATAAAACTTTCCTCACACCCCAGCAAACTAAGCATGAGTTGCAAATTAATTGATTTATTGATGAAGGGAGAACAATATGTTCAACCATAAAAACTTCGTATTTAATTTGTTATTGATAGTTCATATTCAGGAACTTTTCCAAGGAGATAGTAATTGTACTCACTAATCATAATGCTTATGGTCACAAATCAACCAGTTAGTTACCATGTTTAAGTTTGCATATTAAGTAGCACAAGTATTTGCAAATATAGATGTAGATGTTGATTATCAGTATGTTTGGGTTTCAACCCCTTCTACTTGACCTGAGGTAGCCTTACATGCAGCTTACTTATAATTGTTTATTATATATGAAACACAATGAATTATGTATATGTCATTTTCTTTATTGAAAGATGCCAACTTGGATATGGGTCATTTACTTGGAATGTTTTGAGCCTTTGTGCTGTGAAGAATTTATGATGGAACAGTTTCTTATATGAGGGATTATATACTAGTATTGCTCAACACACGGCAGTTTTAAAGTCACATGGCATTTACTGTACTGCAACTTTGGGTTTTTTGCACTTTGGTCCTAGAAATCATACTTTATTGAGAATAAATTTTGGCATGTAGATCCAACAAGTCATCTCGGTTTTCATATGATAAATAGTCAACTTGGTTTTATGGGGTTTTTTTTTTTTTACATTTTCTTTCTGGTTGATTTATTAAGCTCTGTATTTTTTTTCCTTGTACAATTCAGTGAACCTACTTTTTTGCAATTACAAGCTGAAATTTTTTGGGACTTGTTTGTAGATCTTTTCTTATGTGGTGACTTGTTGGCCTTTTGGTTTAAGGAACACGTACCTTTTGTCATGATGTTTCTAATATAGTGATATGTTGGCCATTTTTAACTTTAGGGAAGATAGACTTTTTGTTTTTATGTTAATTTTTTCTCATTTTATTAATAATATTGGAAAATGCGAACTTTATGTATTTTCTTTTATTAGTTTAATTTTTTTAATATTAAAAATAGCTCCTAATCTAAATTGTTTGATTTTATATTGTAACATATTATAATTATGGCATTTAATTATTATAAAATTTTGATAGTCTCTTATTTTCTTTTCTCCCGATTTTCTCTCGTTCATCTAAACAAGATGAGTGGTAATATTTTCTTTTTGGTTTTCTTTTCTCTTCATTTTCTTTTCTTCCAACTTTTTCCCCATCCAAACGGGGTTAACATCATCGAACATATTCCACAATTATGTGCATTATGATGTTTTATTTATCAAGATTTGAACTGTTCAAATTAGTTTTAAATAGTTGAATTTTAAATTTTTTTATTTTTAAAAGAGTATTTTTTATTTTAAATTATATATTTATTATCAAAAATAAAATAATATCATACGTGGGCCGCATAATTTTGTTTTAATCCGAATTGTGATTCATTGGGCCCCAAGAAAAAACTTCGCGCAAGCGGCGAAACGGCGAGAGAGCGGGAAAAAGCCCTACAGCAAGTCAAGCAATAGCAACTGGGCATAGCAGAAAGAACTCAAGAAGAAATCTTATAGGTGGAAGCAAGAGATAGCGCCAATCGTTCAGAGCTCCCAGCCATGGGTGGAGAAATAGTGAGAATCTCTTGTTCCTCCACATTATATAATCAATATTCTGCTTTATTTTGCTTATATTTCTCTCTACGAATGACCCCAGTCGGCCAAAGCAAGTAAAAGATGTAGCCCACCAGGATGAATTGGTTCGAGCACTCACAAACACCCTCGAAACGGGAAGTGTAATTACTAATTTACCTTTTTGTCGCATTTCTCTTAGCTTATTTTGCTTGCATCAAAATACTCTTTTTTTTTTTTAATTTGGTTTATTTCTTTGAGCCTATTTTGCTTGCATCAAAGTTCCTCTTTAAATTTTTTCTACCCGATGTAATTACTTCAGTTCTGTATTACAGTGCCCACACATGGTCTTGTATGGTCCACCCGGCACTGGAAAGACGACAACTGCACTTGCGATCGCCCATCAACTCTTCGGGTATTTTGTGTATGATTAACGCGAAAGGCATTTGGTGTACATATGCACAAATAGAGCATTGAAGCTTCGGTAAACTTATCCATGGAATACGTATATCAAATGGAAGATTTCTCATTATAAAACAAATTAAGTCAGTTACTTCTAGTCATAAAGATCTGTGGACTATGGAGAAAGAAACATGCACATCCTGCACACCAGCTTATTGCAATAAATTACCTGAAAATCTGAAATACTCATGTTTGAAAAACTGGAAAGAATGAGTTAAGATTCGGGAGCTTAGAGTAGCATTGTGAGTACTCAATTGTTAAAATATTGATTTTTTTTATTGTTATTTTACTTGGTAGTCATCAGTAACTAGTATGTTGTCGCTGTCTCCCTTAACCCAACCTTGTATGCTGATATGCATCAGTGTGTTGTAGCATCTTTAATTCATTAATCAGCTTTGCTGTCATCTTGACGATTGGCTATCTTCTTATCTTGCAGACCTGGGCTTTATAAGTCTAGGGTGCTGGAACTGAACGCAAGTGATGATCGCGGGATTAATGTTGTCGGACAAAGATTAAGGATTTCGCTGCTGTGGCTGTTAGTACCAATCAGCGCAAGAGGTATATTATATTGTAATATCTAATCCTCTTTTGTGATTGATTTTCTTTATCTGTTTTGTCCATATATTTTTTCTGCCTTTCTCTCATTATTTTGGTGTTATCAAATTCAGTGGTTATCCATGCCCGCCATATAAGATTATTGTTCTAGATGAGGCAGACTCAAATGACCGAAGATGCTCTGGCATGCTTGTTTACATTTAGTATTTCTAACTTTGGTTCTTGTGAAGTTCCATGATCTCTCACCTCTTATATTCTTTTGTGCAGAATGCCTTGCGTCGTGCAATGGAAACTCACTCTAAGGTTACAAGGTTCTTTTTTATATGCAATTACATTAGCAGGTATCTTATCTGTCATATTATAACTTGCAAATTACTGTCCTTGGCATTTGTACGGTGACGTTTTTGAAAAAGCTACATAGGACTAGCTACTTGTTTCTTCTCCTTTGTTTTTTTATACCTTTTTCGATGCCATGGTAAACCTGATTCCTATCAGTTTTCCTGTATCTTCTATGTTTCAACAGCTAGAAGATTTGATCAACCTAGACCCTGTCCCAAAGGACGTTCTCTGATACTCACTGCTATTTTTATTGCTGACTACTTTTTCAAGTTTGCGATTTACATTAAGGATCATTCTTGTGGTAACAACCATACAGATAATACCCTTGAATATTATTAGAGTTCCTTGAATAGTCCTCAGAAAATGATAAAGCTACTGAGATCACTTAATATTGTATCCTTGTATTCATGTCAATGTTTGATCAAGGACAGACGCGCCTTGGGTTTTATAACATAATGGTTATGAATTTTTTAGGATCATAGAACCACTTGCTTCAAGGTGTGCAAAATTCAGGTTTAAGCTGCTGTCAGAAGAAATCATGAGCAGCCAGATACTGTACATTTGCAGAGAAGAAGGGCTTAATCTTGACTCTGAGGTCAGAAACCAAGAGATTTGAGCTTGTATAGTAATATTGTCGTTTAGAATAATATATATACTGGGTCTACGGTGTTTTTGTACACATCTTGGGGAAAAAAATTAATGCTTTTTTATCTCCACAGGCTCTTTCAACCCTTAGTTCCATTTCTCAAGGAGATCTCCGTAGGGCTATTACATACTTACAGGTGAGATACATTCTTTGATATCATATTTTTGCACTTCAAAGATGTGGTTGATAGTACTTCTGATTTTGTGACTTCACACGATGGTTGTGTTTCCTGTAATTTTAGTGGGTCAGTAACTTTGTGAACCGTGCTGGAACAACTTATGAATGATAGCGTGCGTGTGTTAATGGGTATGATTCCAACCTGTTCTGCTCAATACCACCAAACGACCTTGTGAGTTCCTTTAAGCTGATGGTGCTGCTCTTTAGAAAATGGGGAATATCTACCAAATTAAATTGTTTTTGGCAGTTTTCCAAGTTTATTTGATAGTTGGTCTGCTATGCTTGCTTTCACCTTATGTGTAAAGCTAGTCTGGGAAAAAATTCTGATTCTCCTGTGCACAATAGTTGGTTAAAAACTCAGTGGTACTGCCAAGAGGTGTTACTTTATTAATTGTTTATGTTCCCTTCATTGAGAACACTTTATGATCTCGTATTGTTTTTTTATTGAAGCAGTCTTTCAAAATGGAAAGGGATGAAGTTTCTTTTTTAATTATTTATGCTATAGATTTCAACTTCATCTTTTCAGCTTTTGGTAGCTTAATCTCTTCTCTGACAGCAGCAATGACCATGCTTTAGTGCATAGTATCAAGCATCTATGCATAGTTACTTTTCCCGTTTGGCATTTGAACTAACATATTGACATTACAGTCAGCTGCCCGCTTATTTGGTTCTTCAATTTCTTCAAAGGACCTGATTTCTGTCTCTGGGGTAGGTCGTGGTACTAAGTGTGTGTTTGAATTAGCTTTTGGAGAATAACTTTTACGATTTACGAAGTAAGTATATGAGATGAGTTTTATTTCGATTTACGAAAAATAGCTTTTGAAACCACGGTTTAAGTCCTACCCAAACACTCACTAAGTTTCCTTTGTCTTGTCAAGTTTTGAGAAAAGTTAAATGTGGTATGCATTAAAAATTTGTTGGAGTCATGATTGGTATAATGTTATTAGTAAAAACTGGTTATGTTTTAGTCGAAAAGGTTGAAGGGTTTGAATTGCAATTCTCTCTCTCTCTCTCTCTCTGTGTAGGTCACACACACAAAATAATTGCCCCCCTCACTACTCTTAAACCGGTTTAAAAATGTTTGTTGTGCGTCTTGATATAGAAGTTCACTTCTCTGTAAATAATAATATACTATTTTATGTTTAAGGATGGCAATTATTGTTCGAAGTGGCTTCCTATATGAATTCCTCTATTCTTGCCATGAAACCGATTTATTGGCGATTTTTAGAACGAGAAACAGATTGGTAATTCGGTCATGTATTTATGTCAGACACCATTTGTGATTAAGTTGTTCTCATTGGGGACACATTTTTATTTAAATTCTTTATTCATTTTCACCCTGTCATTTCCTGACTTCCTAAAATCTCTCAAACTATAAGGTCATTCCAACTGAGGTTGTGCAAGCATTTCTTGCAACATGCAAAAGTGGTAATTTTGATTTAGCAAACAAGGAAGTCAATGATTTCATTGCAGAAGGATATCCAGTCTCTCAGTTCCTAACTCAGGTTTGTTTTGCCAGTTTGGGGAATCCTTTTTGCCAATAATTGCAGAACCTGTTCTTTTACTGAAGGATCTATTATTATTATTATTTAAAATCCAGTTATTTGAGGTCATTGTTGAAGTAGATGACATATCAGATGAACAAAAGGCTAGAATATCCAAGAAATTGGGTGAAGCAGATAAGTTGCTTTATGATCCCTTTATTTTGTCAGAGGTTTCGACCATCATGTTTTGTACTTGAAAACTATAGTTTAGCTTGCTCCTTGATTGGGCCTCGACATCTTTTAATTGGCTTTTAAAAGCTTTACAAATTTGCTCAAGGCCTGTGGGGCACTTGTCTTATTTATTGCTTGTGTATTTGCAGTGCCTTGTCGATGGTGGTGATGAATATCTGCAGCTTCTTGATGTGGCCAGCAATACAATTCGAGCTTGTTGCAACATGCCAGAGGGATTTTCCTTCGAGGGATAGATAGGAATGTAAAATTAACCGAATGCAGCTTGTTAAAAAAGACCAGAGCCTACTATAATTCATACTATGTTATGGTGGCTAGATTAGAGTCTTGGGTTTGTGGAAACTTACCACATGTGACTATCATCTGTATCTATTATTACCCGCTTCCAAAGAGCTTCAAGGTTCTCCCCCCCCCCCCCCCCGAAAAAAAAAAAGCAAATAGATTCAAGGTCTTGTTACGTGCGTTCTCTATGAACATTTAAGAAAAAAGAAAAAAAAAAAAAGATTCATGTAATCATGCCGCAGAAAGACCAGCACCATGATAAAACGTTATAGCCAGCAATTTTCCAGGCTGCGTTGCCATGGCTCCGCATGGTATGACTGGAGTTGGGAATTAGGGCTGGGCTGGTCCAACCGGATTTAGGTAAGAAAAATTGTTCTTTTCAAAGTCCGGCCTGAGAGCATGAGGGTCAGGGCCGGAAACTATTTTCACAAGATTTAACTACACGTCTACATGTCTCATGTAATAAAACAAATACAGTTATTAATTCATAATCAAAGGTAAAAAATAATGTCCATAAATAACTCACAGTCTCGTACAAAATATAAGATGACAAGAAGCTAAACACTTTAAGCAATATGAGTATGATGACTATCATTTTTATCTTCTTTGCAACTATCATAATTAAAGGTATGACTAGGTGCCTGTTTAGATTAGTGGTAAAAATTAGTTTTTTAATGTGATTTACAATTTATTAGGTAAGTATGTGATATGAGTTTTGTCTCAATTTACCTGAACGAGTTTTTTGAACGTAAACCCAACAGATCTTAAAATTATCTTTAAAAAAATTTACGACGGAGCATGGTTAAATTCATAAAATTATCTTTAAGAATGCTGGCAAAAAAGAGTTATCTTTGAGAAACTTATTATAGAAGTGGGATAACGAATTTAGATTAAAAAATTGGGAAATTCAAAAATTCTAATATAAATATTACTATTTATGGTAAAAAATAAAAGATTAAGGTACAAATTTATTTCGAAAGCTTTTGCATGTTGCCTAAAAAATTTTAAAACATAACAATATTATTTTATATCGTTAAAAAATTGGTGTTAATCGTTAATTTTTTAATGATAAAAAAATAATGCTTCATTTTAATATTTTCGGGGCAACACTTCTAGGATAATGTTACTGCTTAACGAAAACTTATAGAACAAATTTACACATTAACTCAAAAATTATATATATATATATATATATATATATATATATATATATATATCATAAAAAAATTTAGATAAAAAGGATTGAGGTGTAGAAGTAACTTTTTTTATATAAATTTTTAAAATTAGAGTAAAAATGGTAGAGACGTTAAATGTTTTAACTTTTAACCGCTTTTACCTTTTTACTGTGGGGCGTTAAAAAATAAAAATACCTACGTTTTCTAATTCTCCCTCATCCCTCCCTCCCTCCCTCCCTCATCCCTCCGTTTTCTTCACAGATGCCGGCGACGTCGGCGTCCCCACTAGCGACCGTGGAAAATCAAGCTCAGCGTAGGCTCGACTTGTTCCCCGTCTTCATTCATCCTATCCCATAGTCATCGCAGCGAGATGACAGGAGGACGGTGACGTCGTCTCTGGTGGAGGCAACGAGACCGAGGGAGTAGTAGAGAGCAGAGTAGGCGGCGAGATCGAAGGTGGGTGCTTTGTAGGAGAAGACGGTTGGTGCTCGACTCATAACTTAGATCTGGAATAGTCTTCTAGAGGAGGGAGAAAAGGAGGAGGAGGGAGGAGGAGGAGGCGCGGTTGGTGCTTATTCGGACGGACGGCAGGGAAAACCCTCTGAGATTCTCCACCTTAAGGTCAACTTCCTCATTTTTTTTTTCTGTTTAAAGAACCTTGGCATTTGATAACTTGCTTTCATTCGACTGATTTCTTGTAGCAATTTCTCAAAATCATCTTTTCCGCCAGAGTTTTGAAGCTTCTGGTTTTTTATGTTTTCCAGTTTTTTTATAGCTCTCTCTCTAACTTCTCGCAAAATTTGCTTTCTTCGGCTCTGGGTTTTCTGAGATAGCACATTGCTCAGAACTCTAGTTGTATTCTTTGGGAGTCCCATAGGTTAGTGCAAATTTTATCAATATAGTAACATTTTTCTTATTAGTTTCTGGAGATAATCGCCAGGTGTTTATCTGAGGACAGACCATCTGGAGCAACTGGCTCATTTATGATCGGCTGTTTGGGTATATCATTTCTGAATTGCATGAGCTTTTTGTTTTCTTCTTCCTTTCTATTTCATTCAAAATCTGTGTATTTCATCAGTTAAACTGTTGAAACAGAACAACGAGCTGGCGAATAATAGTGCCTTTGGTCGTCATTAATGTCGGTGCTGTTACTTCTCCTTCTATGTTCAGAAAGATCCCCTTTTTGTGTTTATTGTAAAAACACAGGATGAATTGGAGATTTTGATTTTTATAAAGAAATTTTCAAACGTTATAATTTTACAGTAAAAGTCAAAACACGCTCATCTCCCTAAAGCTGCGATCCTCATTCTCACACTAATGAGACTTTGATTTTTGGAACTGGAGATGAAACAGAGGATGAATTGAGAGGTTGGGAGGGAGTGGGAGAGGGTTTTTCTTTGAGTAGGGGTATTTTAATACTTTTATATTGTAATAGACGGAAGGAAGTTAGTTGGGTTTAACTGCTTTTTCACTTCAGCCCCAATTTTGAAAGTTCTGATTGCACGTTTGGTATAATTTCATAGCTATTTCTGCATCTTAACTCTTAATAAAATTGCAAGGATATATTTGTCAACTTTTAATTAGTCCATCTCCCTCCTAAACCCTTAACCCTACCCAACAAAGCAATAACCTCGCCCACCTTTGGTGAACCAAACACGCTGTAGGGTCCTAATCTCTAAGCCTGACAGTGTAGCTTCCTTTCATTGGCAACCAAACACTTGCTTTACTGTAAACGCCTCTCTTTTCCCTCGCCAATTTTTCAGCAAACCAAATGGACTCGGATTCTATAATTCTTGAAACAAAAAGGAAGAACAACTATCCAATGACATCGTTGTTTGTGCCATCTGGATCATACATGATCTGACTTAGCATTTGCAAAATTTTTATGGTTCCAAGGATGCTAATTGTTTGAGTAAAACACTGGTGGCATTAGTTTCTCTCTTTTGGATGTTGAAGATCGTGGAGTTGCCATCACTCATTCACAAGTAGCTTACGGTATCACAGTACTACAGTTTTCTTACTTCATTTTGTCATGTAAAGTTGACAATGTGAGGCCGACTATATAAACATTTCAATTGTTATTTTGATTTTGATTGCATAGTTTTTGATCTTGTTCTTCTTGCTTTTAAAGTTGACATTTTCTCTCCCATATAGGCTACATATTACATGGTATCGATTGCTGCATGATAATGAATTTAATGGTACCAACCAAGCCCGTGCACCAGTATCGAAAGCACCTTGTGAACCAGGTACTTGTCACCGTTATTCAAAACCGTGCTTTTGATGCCCACTTAGCTGCTGCATCAGCTTCTGCCAATCCTAATGCTGCTTCTTTATGGACGGTTGATGTGGTTTCGGAAGTGCTAAGGTCTATTCCCAGATACTTTTTGCAATCCTCTCGCTCTATTGGCCGTCAGGGAGGTTTCCGGCATCGTGCTCCTCTAAAACAACGTAAACTCAAGGAGGAGGAAGATAAGCTTCGTAAGAATGTGCTTGTTCTTGGCCCTGCTGCTTACAGAGACCCACAGAGGGTCAAGCTTGGATTGGGCAAAGCAATTGAGTTCTACTATTGGGTTGAAACCCATTTTGGATTTACCCATAACGAGACTACTTGCAGGGAGATGGCTTGTGTATTGGCTAAAGGTAATAAACTGAATGCTCTTTGGGATTTTCTGAAGGAGATGTCAAGGAGGACTGGTGGGTTGGTTTCCACAGCAACTGTTACGTGTTTGATAAAAGTACTAGGAGAAGAGGGATTAGTTAATGAAGCATTAGTTACATTCTATAGGATGAAGCAATACCACTGTAAACCAGATGTCTATGCTTACAACACCATGATATATGCTCTTTGCAGGGTGAGATATTTCAAAAAGGCGAGGTTTTTGTTGGAGCAGATGGAGCTTCCTGGCTTTAGATGCCCACCTGACACATTTACTTATACTATATTAATAAGTTCCTATTGCAAATTTAGCATGCAAACTGGAAGTAAGAAGGCAACTAGGAGGAGATTGTGGGAAGCTAATCACCTGTTTCGCCTAATGCTCTTCAAGGGCTTTGTTCCTGATGTTGTGACCTATAATGCTTTGATTGATGGTTGCTGCAAAACATACAGGATTGGTAGAGCGTTGGAGTTATTTGAAGATATGAAGAAAAGGGGTTGTGTCCCCAATCGAGTTACATATGATTCTTTCATTAGATATTATAGTGCTGTAAATGAGATAGATAAAGCTATCGAGATGTTACGTTGCATGCAGAATTTGAATCACGGAATACCCACTTCAAGTTCATATACCCCTATTATTCATGCTTTGTGTGAAGCTGGAAGAGTTGTTGATGCTCGGAATTTCCTTGTTGAGTTGGTTGATGGAGGCTTGACACCTAGAGAATATACATACAGATTGGTCTGTGATGCCCTGCACTCAGTGGGGGAGGCCGGCTTGTTAAGTGAAGAAGTGCACAAGAGAATAAGAAATGGTATACGGAGGAGATACGTACAGACCATGAAAATCAAACCAATTATGGCTCGCAAAGGATGTCCCGAAATGGAAGTAGTTTGATTTCTTTTCTTAATGGAATCAGTTATGTTCAACAAGTCAGTAAGTTCCAATGCTGAATATTATCTAGGTTGTGGCTTGTTACTTTTGTAAATTCAGGACATGATCATCTTTGTCCTTGTGTGGGTAGCCGTTATTTCAATGACTATGCTCAACCAAGCCAGGAATTTAAGGACCCTGCTGGTAAGATGCATTACTTCTTTGTCGTATTACCCTCCCCACTGACTGTTTATTGATTCAATTGAAGTTGGTGAATTTGTCTATCACTTATGTTTATGTAAGGGTAATACCCAAGAAATATTTCTTCTTCTTTTTGTTGCTGATGATTAACCAAGGGACTGTGATTGTCAGGTCTTGTTTGGTTGAGGGAGAGAACTACGGCTAAAGTTCAGAAGCTAAAGTGGTGCTCTCCTGCAAGCTCTTCAAAGAAACACATGCTCTTTGATGTGTTTTAACATGTCACGATACAAGCCAGAAGGAAATCAGAAACGGAGCTCTCTAAAAGTGAGTTTTCTGTTTAAAATCGTGGACACTAGTGCTAGGGGAACTATGAATACATGTATAATGAGTTTAACTACCAACCCATGGTCCCGAGTTTGCAATGTTGGTGGCAAAACCACAAGTACAAAAGGAAAGTCAGGGACAACTCTTATACCCTTGTCCAATTTACTATCTGTCAAGCCTTTATGGTGGTTGAACCGCCCAATTTTGTCTTTGGAGAATGAACTTTTGATGTCATTTTTGACTTCATGGTAGTGCCAGTTTATTTGGCTCTAGCCAAGCCTCACAACCACAACCAATGCACAAAGAAGCCAGAGGCTGATGTGGCATTTTCTGTGTGTAAGATCGTACTGCATATTATCCGTTACTGTTTCTTTTGAATTCAGACAAAGTACAGAAGCCAAATTTCTTTTCCTGTAACATTTCCCAGCTGATGCCAAATGTTCTCATTGAGTGACGGGCTCTTTGATCACGTGCCTATCTTACAAGTTGAAATGTACATGTCACAACTTAAACCAAATTTAAAGGCTTGTAAATGGCCATGGAATGCATTCATATTCACGTGATCTGAATGTTTTCTCAATATAGTACTTCATTATTTTAGTGATATGCCAATATAAACTTTAGAAATGCTTGTGTCAGGAAAAAAATTTGTATGTCCCACTCCATGCCATTTGGAATCATCAGCGAGTACCCATTACGTTGGACTTATGCAGCTTTTAGCTGATGGGGTATATAGGCAAAGAAGGGGAAAAAACCATGGTTATCACTTATGCAGCTTTTAGCTGTTGGGGTATGTAGGCAAAGAAGGGGAAAAAATCATGGTTATCAGACCTGGGCCGGAAACCGGTAAACCGGTCCGGGTCAGTTTTTTTTAAACGATTTTTTTAAAATATTTTTTTTATATAATTTCATACTAATAAACCTAAAATTTTTAATTTCTTACTGGTTTGGCTCTAATTTGACTCCGATCTGGCTCTTGATCCAATACCCCGATCGGTCCAGGTTTGATAACCTTGGAAAAAACAAGTTTAGCATCATATGCTGGTTGCTATGGAAGAATGGATGCAAAGGAGTGATGGAGGGTACTCGAATCCAAGCAAAAGAAGTTATTCATGGTGGTCTATATCTATTGATGGAGGTTCCTCTTTCGGGCACTTTCAAACATCATATTTTTTGCTATAGTGAGGAGGCGGATCTCAGGTGGAGGTTGCCGTTAGAAGGGTATGTTCGACTAGACACAGATGACTCGGTCAATCAACATCATCAACATCACACTGTAGCATATGGAGGTTTCGTTCGGGATGATAGGGGTACCTGGATATTAGGATTTCAAAGGAGGTTGAGTTTTGTTCCGCCTACCACTGTGGAATTGCTTTCCTTGTTGACGGGTCTTTGATTGTGCAAGCAGTATGGTTTCTCTAAAATTATTGCGTGCACAGCTTTTGTTGAGGTATATCAATTGGTCATGTATGACGGAGGAGTTAATCATCCGCTTAGACCAGAGATTAATGAAGTATGGTACTTAATTTACTTTGAATGGGACATTGAACTCCGTTATACACCACAAGATGCAATCAAGTGTGCTGATTATCTGGCAAGAGAGGCTTAGCATCTAATTCAGAGTTTGGTAGTATTACCAGTACCACATTCTGGTTGTATCCTTTTGTTGGAGGCATATCTTGCCCATGTTGTCTAATGTCTCGTAATTTTAGGCTTATGTAATATCCAAACTTGCTTGTCAAAAAAAGAAAAAAAAAGATAGCAATCTAATCATATAGCTACTAAACAATAGAGTAGAGACACAACATACGTCAAGGCATTTGGCAGGATTTATTTAGAAATAATATATAACAGCATGGATAATACCTTACGCAAGAGGCATGGAATGCACTAACAACACAATTATATATTCTGGACTGTTATAATTATGTCAAATTAAGATAATACATCAGCCAGATGAAGCAGCATTGCAGTAGTGCTAAGTTATCTAACTTTTAAAATGTGTTGTAAGATTTTTAAATTGGATTCTCACTTTCAACGTCAACAACATATGACGCCATGAAATTGGAGAAATTTAAGGTCAATGATATCCCTTTTAATCCTCATAAAACTAGAACTTATTTCTTCCGATTATAGTTTATTTAGTGCTATTTTGTGAACTTTTAAAAAGTGCTGTTTTAATTTTTAATTTTTTTTTTTGCAAGAAGCAGAGACAAATTTAAATGCTCTAGAAGTTTAAATTAAGAAAGACATGTATGGAAAACAAAGTAAATAAAAAGGAAACAAATTTCCAAAATATTGATATGATTTTCTTTTTACCTGAGACACGTTATGCCGTTTATTCAGTCAAAACAGTTTACGATTCTCAATAAGCACTGAATTATCAAGTCAGCGTTGGTCCAAATCTAAAGTGAAAAGGCAAGCTGCACTTCACACATTAGGATAAAGACAATATTAAAGACGGCTAAAGTTATCAACTCGACCCATGCCGCTTTTGTTTCCCAATGATTTAACTAACAGGAATTATTCTTCACACACACAGAAATGAATGTGTAAGGTAAATATGTAAAATAAAATAACTCCTTTTAGTATTGAGAAAATGAGACAGTTATTAGTTAGTAATGAATATTGTGCATCCTGAATTATAGGTCCTTTATATAAGATCTAAATGATTTTTTTGAAGAGAATAAGAAAATTGAATAAATTACTTTAAATCATTTTTATATCAAATTAATTTACTTAACTTATATATTAATATATATTCTAATAATATACAACATATGCTATGAGTAATTTATTTATTTTGCTTTCTTAATCTTTTTTTTAAAAAGTTAACTGATCTTATATCAAGAATAGAAGGGGTATAAGAAAACCTCTTTTTTTTTTTTTTTTTTACCTGAACAGGACATGAGTTTTTTCAAAGAAATAAACTATATTTGTATAGGCGTGGAAGGTTTCAACTTGATTTGGACTATAAATACAAGCCGTTCTTCTGTCTTCACACACACATTTTCAAATACAACTTGTCTTCCTCAACACATAAGCACAGATCAATGGGAAGCCAGCAGCAGCAACAGCTTGGAGGTAGCAGGCGCATAGCAGCCGTGGACGCTTCTCCTCCGGTTATCGAAAATGCAGACTCAAAGCAACAGGTCTTTCACTTCTATCTTTCATGCATGCATGTAGCTGATCCACTTTCATCTGTGTCTTACTAATTTAGTGGTAACTTTGAAACAAACTATATTCTTGCAATGAAACAGGAACAACCCGGTTGGAAGAAGCTTTTGGCATTTATAGGTCCTGGTTTTCTGGTTTCCTTGGCTTACCTTGATCCTGGAAACTGTAAGCCTACGTACCTCTCTTTAATCTCTCCACCCCTATATATAGAATTACTTTGTCTGCTTATAGTTGCTGAATATAAGATTCATCTCTCATCGTCATCATCGCAGTGGAAACTGATCTCCAAGCTGGAGCTAACCACAGATATGAGGTACCTGATCAATATCCAAAACCAACAAATCCACACAATTTAAACTTTATAATAGCATAGATAATGCTTAATACATAGAGACAATTTTTCAGTAGTTGACTATCTTACAATATTGCTATCTACATACAGCTGCTGTGGGTGATTCTCGTTGGGCTCATCTTCGCCCTCATCATCCAGTCCTTGGCTGCAAATCTTGGCGTGAGCACTGGTAAAGTTAACTATATATATAAGCACCAGCACTCAGTTTTGATATCTTTAATGGCCATGTAATTTGGATCAAATTAAACTCTATATATCATCACATGTACTTCATAACTTACTATGGTTATATTTGAACTGGCAAGGCAAGCACCTTTCGGAATTGTGTAAAGCAGAGTATCCACGTTTTGTCAAGTATTGCTTATGGCTATTAGCTGAGCTTGCTGTTATAGCCGCAGACATCCCTGAAGGTACGCTTTTGCTCTCATATATATATATATATATATATATATTGTTAACCCTAATTATTAATTAGTTTTGTCTAATCATATTTTCCTTCGTCCAAACTTATATGGCAGTGATTGGCACCGCCTTTGCTCTCAACATACTCTTCCACATACCCGTATGGTGTGGAGTTCTATTGACTGGTTTGAGCACTCTCTTGCTTCTGGGTCTCCAAAGATTCGGGGTAAAATAGCTTTTATTTTACCATACCAGTATAATATAGTATAATATTGATGTCAGTTATTTAAGTGTTGAAAAGGATGATTCAATGAATGAAATTGGATGGATATACAAATAGATAAGGAAGCTGGAATTGCTGATATCAACTCTGGTGCTTATAATGGCGGCATGTTTCTTCGGAGAAATGAGCTACGTAAAGCCACCAGCTTCTGGCGTAATCAAAGGCATGTTTGTCCCAAAACTCTCCGGTCAAGGAGCCACCGGCGACGCCATTGCCCTTTTCGGTGCTCTTGTCATGCCGTATATATCCTTCCTTATAATAATCTCTTATTAATTACATTTATTAAATAAACGCCAACTTTAATTAATTGTTCGCTCTTCTAAATTATTGCTGCAGCCACAACCTTTTTCTCCACTCTGCTCTTGTCCTCTCCAGAAAAATCCCCAACACCGTGCGTGGCATCAATGTAAGCCTTTCCAGTTCCCATTTCCTACCTCCCATAATTTCAGAACAAGCAATCTCAATTAATAAATTTCTTTAAATAATAAATTAATGCAGGAGGCATGTAGATATTTCCTAATAGAAAGTGGGATTGCTCTCTTCATAGCGTTTCTAATCAACGTGGCAGTGGTCTCTGTTTCTGGCACTGTTTGTTCTTCCCCCAACCTTTCCGGCGAAAACGCAGATCATTGCAGCGATCTTTCTCTTAACTCTGCTTCTTTCCTTCTCAAGGTTCTCAACATTCCCATAATTTGAATCCAATCATTACATCTTATTTAATCAATGTCAACCACTAAAGTATTATTCTTCATTTTCATCGTTTGGATTTGTAGAATGTTCTGGGACGTTCCAGCTCAACCATTTATGCCATCGCACTTCTGGCCTCAGGCCAAAGCTCTGCTATCACCGGTACATATGCAGGGCAATTCATTATGCAGGTCATCTCATCCTTCTTCACCCAACCATTCTTCTTATAATAAATGATTATTTATTTCCTGAAATCGGCTGACTGGCTTGTTTGGTTCTACAGGGTTTCTTGGACTTGAAGATGAAAAAATGGATTAGGAACTTGTTAACTCGGACTGTTGCCATAACTCCTAGTCTTATTGTCTCCCTGATTGGTGGATCATCTGGGGCAGGACGGCTTATCGTCATCGCCTCGGTTTGTATATATTCTCAAAACTTGATCATCATATTCCTTTTTCATAAAAGTTCTGATTTTTGGTTTGGTTCTCATTTTTTGCAGATGATACTTTCATTTGAGCTTCCATTCGCTCTGATCCCACTCCTCAAGTTTAGCAGCAGCCGCACCAAGATGGGTCCTCACAAGAATTCTATGATTGTGAGTCTGTCTATCTCTCTCTCTCTCTCTCAAACCTTTATATGATCCAAGATTGAACAACAAGTGACACAATTAATTACGTGCAGATTATAATCATATCATGGATTCTGGGGGCAGGGATCATCGGAATCAATGTGTATTACCTGAGTACAGGGTTTGTGGGTTGGCTGATCCATAACAGTCTACCAAAGGTGGCAAATGTGTTCATTGGGATCATAGTGTTCCCATTGATGGCCATTTACATTGTATCAGTGATATACCTGACCCTAAGAAAAGACACTGTCAAGACTTATATTGAGACTAAGGACGACCCTACAATACAGAACCACATGGAAAAAGGGTTCATGGATCCTAATAATGCCCAGGTGGAATTGGGTAATGCTCCCTACAGAGAGGATTTAGCTGACGTCCCTTTCCCCCAGTAGGGCACTCTTAAATCAAATAATCGTTCAGCATCTTAAGCTCTTCAGTCTATTAGTGCCTGCCCATCTAAATCCAAAAAAAAAAAAAAAAACAAAGGAGCATCTGGAGCTTGTTGATTCTGCAATTTTTCCTGCAGGAGTATGATCTCTAGTTTCTTGTGTGCTTCTTCCAAGATAAGTTTGATGGTGTTGTTTACATCATTGCGGATAGATGTTCAGAAGAAAGGTAATTGTGCTTGGGACACTACATAGTGACCTGTACCTATAAAATTTTATGAATAAAACCTCAAACCCAAGTTTCATACTCTGTTGAAGTCAACGGCATTAAATTGAGCCTCTGTCTTTTTGCTCAAAATCATGGGCTGAAAAGATCCAACTCATTGAACCTCGTGATAGATAACGTAACAAAAGCCTGGGTATGCTACAAATTGACCAAATGATGGAGGGTTATGGTATCAAACTCTTCAAATATATTTCAAGTCTTAAATTTGATTCTCACTTTCATCGTCAACTACTGCACATGACACCAAGAAATTTGTCACACAACTTAAAGAAATTGAAGGTCCCTTTCAATTATCATCAGCGATCCCTATTTTTCTACACTGTAAATAATTGAATTTTCGTAGCTCTTGTCCCTATCATTTACATGTTTTCTGCAACTAGACAATAAAATATAATCATGCTCACATTACTCACCTGAGTTTATGAGAGCATCTGTGTTGAAAACGGTGAGCTGTATTTGAAGTGTTAACTAATGGATTTTATAGGACAAAATTAAAGGCGAAGTCACTAACTCACTACTGTTACAACATTTGACATCCAAGGCTGTGGTCATGAGGGCATCCATGCTTTATATTAATACCTTTGGTTTCGGCAATGATATTTATAATTAACCAAAGGAACATGGCCAGGTGTGTGTCTGTTACTAATTAATTAAATTCATTCTTTTAGTTCTACCAATGATATGATAATAATTAAAGGGTTAAGATATAATTTTGTTTCAAAAGTAACTAATCGGGAGTGTTGGATATCAAAAAGTTTTTCAATGAGTAAATTTATCCTCAAAATAACCAAAACGAAGATATTTTGCTTGTTATTAAAAATATTAATAGTCAATGTCAATTTTTTAACAGGCAACATATATTTTGTTAACAAAATTTTTTGATACACAACACTCATATGTTGTTACTTTTAAAACAAAATTACACTTTAACCATAATATAAATTATTCAAATTACTCACTGAAGTGAAAGTGAGATGAATGAATTTGTTGATACTATAATAGAGATGAGTGGGTGGGAGGTCAGATGACAATTTCTCTAGATGCATTCGTTTTTTTTTTTTTTTTGACCTGGTCTAGATGCATTCGTTAGGGTTGAAAAACACATAGGATGTCTACAAATCAACTGAAGCTTTTGACTAGTGAATAGTAATTTTTTTGTTTAATATTTAAATGATTCATTGATTTAACTTTAAATTATTATGTAAATTGGATAGTAACGTTAATTTTATAATTATACTATTATATATAGTAATATATATCATACAAGGTATGACTCCTTAATTATTTCATATAGAAATAAAAGATACCTTTCAACCCAGCACCTATCTCCTCTTATGAAGAAGAGATTAAGCTTTAATTTAGATGATAAACGAAAATTTTAGTATATAGCTCAATGACATCATAAATCTATATGTAGCCCACCTATCTATGTGTGTGGAAAGTGAGTGAAATCAAATTTCATATATTAGTCCTACAAATTGTGGTTGACCTACCCTAAGATAGTAGCAACAAGTACTTAATTCAGGATACAAGCAACTATTTATATATTGCCGTTGTCTGTTAATAATATTTATTTATTTTTTCCTTGAAATATGAATTTTATACTAACAATATAATGGTTCATTTTTAGTTATATTATTGATATTGATAATTTTTTGTTTAAAAAATACTATTTATCTGCACCTCGTATTATATAAACTGCACACCAAAAAAAAAAATGTATTTCGATTACTTAGGTTCTTTTCAATAAAGTTGATGTTTTACACAAGTGCCATCTTTTTTTAGTCTATATATGAGATTAATTTCATTCTTGGAATTGGTGTTACTAGGAAACAGATAATTAAAAGAAATAGTTTATTGGCACAACTTTAGACTACATAATTTTGTAGTATCACGTAAGAAATGAACAGAGGATAAGAATTTTAAAAGTTAATATTCAGATTCAGTATTTTTTTTTTAGGTGAAGCCTAGTGAATACTGAATATGTGACTTAAGTGGTGTTTTCGGTATTTGTATTTTTTGTTTGGGATGTCAGAAGACCGTTAGCATGTTTGAATAAAATTTATGAAAACCTTATAAATGTTTATACACATAACAACACTCTTCTCACGTATTCGTAATTCATGATTGAAAAACTGTTTTTAAAGACTTCAATCATTATTTTAAATGATCACAGTGACGCGTCGATTAACGGAGAGGGGAAGACTGGCATATGAAATTCATTGGAAGGTTTATTTCAACTTCATTTTGAACTCTAAAATTTTACTAACCTGGAATAACTTCCAGAGGTTTATCTCAATCCATTTTCAACTTCTAGTCATTTATAAAAGGAATTAATCGTGCATGTTAATCCAATACTTCAATGTTGTTTGTTTTTCTTGTTGATGATTATTGTTGAATCATCCAGCTCTTATCAGATACTATCTCCATGTCAGTAAGTGATGCCAAGTCATAATTATCTATTCATGTGAAATTTGTTAATGATTGTATATTATTATGAACATGTGCATAAATATCTCTCCCGGTGCACCAAATATGGAATGAGAATAAAAATGAAAATTTGTGCTCTATTAATGGATGATGGATGAACAGAAACTGTTAAAGAATACAAAAGTAAATACTACAAATTTGGAAAAACAAATTCTTGGTGGCCGGAGGAGACGACAACTTTGCTCGTCTCTGTGGAGGCTTTTCTATTTCAATTCAAATTTTTGGGATATCTAAATACAAGATATCAAAAGCATCGCAGTCTCCTTGTACATCACATCACACAAGACAAATTAAAACACATGTGTAATAATGATATTTATTTCAGGACCATCTAACTGTGTCCAGAGAAATCCTAAGGGGGTTCCCAGTTTCTTCTTCAAACAGAACTAGTAGGTTTCCAGAAGGTTTCAGGAGGGACCGAGGTATATGGTACCTGAACACGACGAGTTTTGTAAGTAAATGTCAAGTATAAAACCTCAACACAAAAATGTAAGAGTGACACAGGAATGTTACATACCATCTCTGTGAAGGATTTCCTTTAGGGGTGACGAATGATACCCAATATCGCCCAAGACTCTCTCCATTAACCCAAACTTGACCCTTCCCCATTGAACCAAGATCAAGTGCCACCGGATCATTTCCTGGCGGTGCATCAAATGTGGTCTGCAAAAATTTAATTTTTAATTTGTAATTCGTGATTTCCATCGTCCAGTTATGAATGACAGTGGTTTTACATGCTTTATTAGAAGTACTCTTACCTTGTACCACGTCAGTGGACTTGATCTTCCAAGACTTTTCCACTGAACTTTACTTGATCCCGTCTCCGTATAGACCTGTAGATATTCTCCTACTAACCCAACCTTCATTCAAAACTTAAACATAAGCACATAATGAAACAAAATTACCCACCAATGTACTCTAATATTACAGATAATTTTTCTCTGCAGTCTGCTAAGTTATAGTGTTATGTAGATTTAGAGTTAATCAATCACCTGATATCCCCAGGAATGCTGACTGAAATCTGTGTCACCAACTCTGACATTGCCCAAACCAGCAACTTTGTGCTCTAGGTATGCTCCAGCATCCTTCATGTCAAAATAGAATGCATAACATTTATACCCACACACACACACACATTACCTGTTGATGATGAACGAAAAGGAACTGTTAAAAACAAGGACACTACACTAGTACCGGCAATCCAACTGTTGCACTGAGGAAGGAAATATGATTGACTCCTTCTCTCAATTTGATATTGCTCTTCAAGGTGAAAGATATATTGTCGTGACTTCCATGAGCAGAACCTAGAATTCAGAGGAGGAAAGATACATTAGTTGTCAATAATTGTCCACTATACATTGGATGTGATCATCATTTTGATCTATTTTATATTGTCAATCCGTGAAAGAGACGTGGAGATTTAGGGCTTGCCTGCTAAATCTCCATTGACAAATGCATGCAAGACATGTCCATGGCTAGTTGCACTAAGAAGCGACTGAGAACTTGATTGACTAAACCTGGGTGAGCAAGATTGATAACAGCCATATTAGTGTATGAAACAAAGTTTAGTTAACATATAAATGAAGTTGATGCTAACTAATTACTTGTGTTTCTGATTACCTTAAAGTATACCACATATAGTCAGATTTATCTTTTGCCTCGCTGATCTGATCGACTAGCCCGTTTGCACTTGAGATAGGACGACCGAAGTTGGGCATGACTTCTTTGTACACTTTCCATTGTTGGGCTGATTGAAAATGTACTACAGGGTTCATTGTTCTTGTACTGTGTTTTGCTCTTACCTAAAAGAACAGCTCATGAGTAAGAAGTGCCCATTTTCCTTTGTTTAAGCATTTTCTTGAAATTTTGAAATACCCATGTGCTGAGCATTTAATTCTTACTTGGGCAGTGTTGAAGGCTACACTCTTGCAATCTGGGAGAATGCTAATTGATTCTCGAGGTAGTTTATATCGCTTGCTTTGAAATCGGACAGTGACTTCTTTATGGTCTCTATTTTCCAGAAAGGCAGCACATTCTGTTTTGCTCTTTCTGAAAACATAGGCCTGAAGAAGAAGAAGATGGGATGACCAAGGATTAATTATTGTTTCAGGTATAAAATGAGGTCATTAGTTATCAGATAAATTCCCAAAAGTTGTGTTTAGATATCTTACTTCTTGTTGCCCGCTCAAGCTGAGCGTAGTCTGGGTAGCTGAAAGCAAAGTTTTTGAGCAGGACTTGATTGCAGCATGTAGGTCTCTAAGATGACCCCATTTTGGCTGCCTAACTAAACCTAATCACATTAACATAGATAGTGGTTAAGTGATTTTGGCTGCCTAATTAAACCTTATCACATTCTGCAGTTATATTAATGGAGAAAGGAGATGTACCATATTCATCTAGAGGAGCTTCATCATAATAAGCCGTAACCATAAAAGCAGCGGCTGTTCTGCCAAAATTTGTTCCTCCGTGGTACTGTATCATATCAAACCCATAATTTAAAATAAAGTTCACACATTTACCGCTTAATTGTTAGGCAGAGGTCACAATTTTACCATGTAGTAGTTGACATAGCTTCCCTTCTTTGCAATGAATAAAGCAACATTATACGCAATATTTTCAGCTGATCTCAAGTATGGTTCGTCGCCGAAGACTTGATAGCTTCACATTTCCAAGTAAAACTAAAAGGCATTAGTCAACTTGTATACTTCTTGGGTGTCTATAATTTTGGTTAGTTTGTAATAAATGGAACGAAGAAATCCACTAGAACATACAAACTTGTCCAGTTTTCTGTCCAGATGGAAGGTTTATGAGGCGAGTTAGGTCCCTTGAAAGTCCTCCCACATTCCATACCATTGCACGCGTTGATCTATCAAAGCACATCATAAAATTAGCCAAGTTGGTAACATGTTTACAATGAAGCATGAAAATGAGAGTGTAAAACGAACCACTGGATCAGGAGCATCGTCTTGCTTGCACATAACCCAGGGGACACCAGTTTGAAGCCCCACGGCCATTTGTGCAGCCCAACGAACATAGCTGGGTCCTCCTTCGCCAAAAGCCGCTTCAATCGTGCCATACTCGTTCTCTATCTGCATTCCATGGAAAATATATAAGCATATGATATTACATTACATGTAGAGTCAAGATTTATATATAGTCAGGCAAAGCTTAAAACCTGTGATAGTATGATAGGTCCTCCTTGTGAAGCAAAAAGATTGTGGGATTTCATCAAGTTTACTATTTGGGTGGTGAACTTTTTCATGTGATACTACCATTCATGGAAGAGAGAAAGGAATTTGAGTGAACGAACGACTTTAATTTGTATTTGCGTAGCTCAAGTTACAGAGTAACTAGAAGAGGGAAACACCTTGAATGGCTCATTATCTGATCTAAAAACAATGCCCGGAACGTCATGTAACCAAATGGGTAAACCTCTGCAACCCAAAAAAAAAAAAAAAAAAACATAATGAGTAGAAGAGAGTGAGTTTTGATCTTGTTTGGTGTTAAGGTAATTGGGGAGGTCTAACCCATAAGTCCATTCACTCTCAATGAAAGGTCCAATTCTGAGGGTCACATATAGACCTTGTGATTGGATCTCCTTAATGAACCTCACTATATCAAGCCTTCCACTGAAGTCATACTGCAGCAAATCAACACTCTGTATTTAAATTAAAAGTGGCCAAAGTGAAAAGAGCATGAGAGAGAAGATATGAGGAGGTCACCTGGCCTTGTCGATGCTCATGCTGGTTCCAAAATACGTAAGTTTGAATGACATCTATGCCTCCCTCCTTGGCTTGGGAAATTAGGGAAGGCCACATCTGTTCCAAAAAAACTAGCCTTTTACTTTGATACCCCCATTTAAAAGGATTTTTCACATCATTAGGCTACAAAGTGATTGATTAGTCTTCTTCATGTTTTATCATTTTCAATCTCTATGCAGCCTAAATTTACCTCTTTTAATTATATCTTTTAGTTTATATTTCCTTACTTAGTAATATATCTAGAGGGAAAAAATGTGATTATACAATTGTCTTTTTACTATTATTCTTGGGAGTGCGAAAATCTGATCACTTGTATAAAGTAAAAAATGACGAATAAAGTCTTTTGCGTTTACAAATTGCAACCCGAGCCAAGGGCACGCCAGCCTTCACTCCAGTCAATGACGGCTTTGACTTCCGGCAGAGGTTTTACTTATGGTATGTGGTAGTAATTTGTCAAAACTGATGGTATTCAGAGACCTGATCTTGGTTCCTATTTTTAAAAAATCCATAAAAAGTTGTGTTCCTAATCTTGGCTCTTAATTTTTCAAACGCAAAAGAAAACGGATATATATCATGGCAAACAATAAATATGTATACATTTATTTTAATTGAGTTGACTGACTGAATTGAGAAGCATATATCATGCATGGACTTGATTTTAGAAAATCAACCAAATGATGGAAATTAGTCAAAAGAAATAATCAATAAAATGAATTTAGAAATTTAAACGGATGACCAAAATTTGAAAGTTAACCATTTTAAGGATAAAACAGTAATTTTAGAAAAAAATAAAATAACATGGATCTTGCTTTTTTTTAAGTTCTCGCAACCACTGTTATAGCAACTGATTGGTTTAGTTTGCGGAAATGTAGGTCTACAATGAGAGAATCTCGCTAACTACCTTCAAGTAATTATGAAATTATGACGGCTGCATGATAAAAATAACATGTTTGAGACTTTTATGAATCTCATTATAGATAGCGAGCGTCAGCATATACACAATGCTTCTGATAATTAATAACCCGTGATCTGAATTAATTGCGTCAAATTAAGCCCATGGTTTTCCCAGCAACACAAGTTTCATTTCTCACCTAACCAAGACATTAAGAATATTCGTTATCCTTTCCGTACGAACACCATACGAATTCGATGATCATCTTTTATTTTTCTCTCTTTCGAGTTCGTATTTCTAACTCAGTATATTCCAAACAATACAGAGATGATCATTTATGAAGATCAGGAGAAACTAGCATGGCGATTATGAAGCCCATGACTGATAAGTACTGATATATATGATATATATATATATATAAGGGAAAATAACGTACCTCAGGAGTGCTGCGAGGATAGTGAATTGAACCGGAGAAAAGGATTTTATGTTTTCCGTTGATGATTAATGATCTGCCGTCGTAGGTGACATTGCCTCCCTGGGCACCGACGAAAAAATCCGCAGTGAAAACTAGTGCTAGAAGCCACCACCACCGCCACTTCACCAGCAACTTCTCCTTGTGCTCCTCCATCTTCAAAAGCTCTAGTTTGGTTCCAGTGTCTAAAGCCTTTTTTAACTTGCCAGCTATATATATATATATATTCACACACACATGCTTCTGATCCCTTAATACATATCTGGATATATTTGTACACACAAGCTAAGAGAGAGAGGGCGGGGGAGAAATGTGTGTGCTTCTTTAGAATTGATAAATTTTTTTACATATATTTTTCAAATGATTTGAATCCTATACGTCATACTTTTACAATCTAAATCAAGTCTGAAAATGACAGAAAATCCAACAATATTTAATTTAATTACATTTTTTTTCTATATAATAACTCAATTTCAACTTTTTTCCCCCAATGAATGATAAAACCTGCACATAAAAGTCGGCAACTAGATAGGTCCGATTCGTTAAGCCACATTTTGCATAAAATAGGTTCCTTGTAGAAGTATGAAGGTATTATTTTTTTATATATATAAAACAGTGTAACTTTTCTCCTTCCTTAGATTGTCATGTTTCATGTCAAATGAAGCATTTTACTTACTGAGTGAGTATTTACTAAATACTGAAACCGCGGTTTTAAAAGCCTTTTTTCACAAGTTGAAATAAAATTTTTCTCATATATTTATCTCGTAAATCATAAAAATTATTCTTCAAAAGTTAATCCAATCACACATTAGTTATATTTTGTTAAGGAAGGTTACATGGTTAGAAAATTTAAGATAAGCTACTACATAATTTTATTCTCAACAGTATAGCTGTAGAACGGAGTTTCCTATGAGGGAATCAATGGAAATGCCAGCGAACGAATTAATTTTATTAATGATAAAAATTAAGAAGATTCTGTAATATGAGAATTAAATAATATATTATTGAAAAAATGAGTCAAATAATATTTTTAAAGCCTGAAAGATGTTGTTTAACTAATTTCCTATACATCAGGACAAGTACCTATGAATTCAGTCAAAAAATTTATCTTGTGTCACTCAAAGAAAAACTTTTCCGGGAATATTTCCGAATGCTTATGTTTAATTTTCATTACGGGACAATTAACAGGAACATATAATTAATATATATGCATATATTATTGTTGTTTTAAGAGTCAATTCATCCCAATGGTCCACCATTAATATTGGCCGGGGTTGATCGTGTGGTCACTGTTTGCATATTATCTCATGTTGTCATGATCGACAAGGCGAAACCCATATAAACCAAAAATGGCCAAAACAATAATATATATCATATCCTCTCCCGATGTGTTCAATTAAATCACCATCTGAGGATCGATCGATGATGTTACACTATAATTTATTTAGTCATGGAATTATATCAACCAGGCCCCAACATGTGAACACCGAACATGAACGAACACATATTGGAATATATGTATTTCAAACAGCTAAACTAATGACTAGTCGCATTTAAAATGAGGTTGCCAATAAAATAAGAATAACGACTCTATATACATACAGATTCGGTCACCAACAATGAGCTAGTGCGAATTTTATTTGCATGTGGATAGCTTATCAACATAGTTGTTACATGCATGTGCAGCCTCGTGAGAGAAGGAATATCATCGAGTCTGGCCATCGGATCGGTGAAGGAACTTTTTTAAAGAACGATAACGGGGGAGAAAAAACAAGACATGGATGTATTGAGGATGGACCACAATAGTTTAATTTGTAACGAAATCATAAATTTAATAAAAAATAATGGGGCGATGTGTCAGAAAAGGGTATCAAGTTAATATTTTCCAGTGATGAAGAAGGAGAAATGAGAGAGACAAGCAACGTTGACGCCTCATTTTTATAAAAAATGATCCATATGCCTGCGCATAGGCCAATCAGTTGAGCAAGATTGACAATGTATATATATATTGATTTCCGTATAGTCAAACATCACAATAATCAATGCACCATTTTTATATTTATCACATAGCTAAACAATGCTCTTCATTAATTCGGAACTCTCACTTCAACATGTAGTAGTAACTGGTAAACAAAACATTCTATAAAATGTATACTCTGCATTGTGAACAAAAATATTTTAAGGCCTAGTGGAGTCCCAATTCTAATTAATGATGAAATGTAATGGAGTGCAGTGTAATGCAAGATAATATTGGTCTTCCATCTCCCCTTCTGCCATCCAATGCAATAATCAAAACACGCCCAAAGATTAATCAAATAAATTTGGGACGATGCAAGTGCGTAGAACCAATTAAATCGGATCGAACCAAATTTGGAACCAGTTCACATCCATTCACATCTGAAAAGAAGCAAGCTTGGTCTCAATTCAGGCGATGGCGGACGTGAAGAACATGAGGGCAATGCATATCCCACGATTCGAACACTGACACCAGAGTAAGGAAGAAGAAAGGGGGAAGTACATGTACACTACTACAAGATATTATTTTAATTAGTGAAGCTAAATTGTGAAACAAATTAATGACCGAAATAATCTTGTTAAATGACAATTACATTATTAATACCGGTTAGAATTATTAATGCAACTTATTTATTTCTTAAACTATAATCAACGAGCTTGTCAAATATTTGAAAAAAATGCAAATGTAAGACTTATGATTTTTATCATCTCTTACATGTTAAAACATGATAAGGTCTTGTTCATATTTTGTCAAATAGCCTATTGCCAATATTACAATGCAAAAAAGCACAATAACCAAGTTTTTTAATGAAATATAATTCTCCCAAGAAATGTCTCCTGTACTTTCAGCCTTTTCACACGAATAATGATCTCAGGATACGTTTTGGAATATGATATGCACTAAATATACCTGCTTTACGAAATTATTGCAATATTATCTCATAAGTCATCGCAACTTCCCTCAGGTAATATTTTTTGTTTTTTTTTCCTAAAAAAGAGCTAGAGCAGTTGCAGTTTTCGAATGTGGAATGCCTTTTAAATTTGGACCCAAGGCCATACGTACAATTACTGGCTCTAATTTTGACAGAACTCCGAGTCATATCCTATTAGGCCCATTCATCGATATATCCTTCAAAGTAAAAAATAAAAAGCAAAGCCCTACCCAAAAAAGCCCTTATTGGCCCAAAATAGCTGGAATAGGCCCATACATATTTCGGCCCGGCCCTGATTAATAGGGAGTTGGAGTGGTGTCCAAGCCAGCCTTCGTCTGTGTTGGCTGCAAATTCAATAAAGAACGTTTCTCTCACATTCCCGTCAAAACTAAACCTGAAATCAGAGGTGACTCTCGGGAAGATGTCGATCTTCGAGTACAATGGAAGTGCCCTAGTGGCTATGGTGGGTAAGAACTGCTTCGCTATCGCCAGCGATCGGAGGCTTGGTGTTCAGCTTCAGACTATCGCCACCGATTTCCAAAGGATACACAAGATTCACGACAAGCTTTTCATTGGTCTTTCTGGCCTCGCTACCGATGCCCAGACACTGTAGGAATACAATTACTCCCTCTCAGTTTCCCCACTTGCTCTAGTTTCTGCTTCTTTTCTTATTGTCTTATCGCTGTTCCCTTACTTGAAGCTATCAACGGCTCTTGTTTCGGCACAAATTATATCAACTTCGAGAAGAAAGGGATATGAAGCCCGAGACATTTGCCAGCCTAGTCTCTGCTATTCTATACGAGAAAAGGTATGGATTTTATCATATCTTATTGGATCAGAATTCTGCTCCTGTCCTCAACTTAATCTTGCTATATACTCTGTGAAGAAACTAGTAAATGCGCAATTAAGAATTAGGAAGTTCACTGAAATTCTATAAAGATGCCGTGATCCTTTATTTTGGAAAGGTCCATAGTTGATGAACATTGGTTTGCTGTTATATCATTGGTTTTTTTATGCGTCTGCCATATTGTCCGATATTTTTCTTGATCGTGACATTGTAAGCTTAAAACCATTGGGGCAAGATTAACTGAACCAATTGGCTTGATGTAATTGGTAAACTAGCAAAGTCCTGTACTCCTGTTTACAATATCTGTTTTGCTAGAAGACGAGGCAAAGGAAGGGGGCTTTGTACATTTGACTAGTATTATTCCAACTTGAAGTCAACCAAAATTGTCAGGAATGAAATTGAAATCAATTATTACTTACAAATTATCAGTGTTTTCAAATTTTCAATCAAAACCCATGCTGAGGACAAAATTGACAAGGAAATTGTACCCTGTGATCAGCCATGCATAATTAGTTGAGATATAATCTAGATGGGTGGTGACATTGATTGACGCTAATAATGAAAGGAACAATATAAATACATGATTAAGAATCATTGTACTAAGGCAACAAAATGCATGGTGAGAACTTGCATCTAATCTGGAGGTCTATGGGTAAGTTTTGTTGTGGTATGCCAGAACTCCTGGGGAAAAATACTATCTGAAGCCACTGACTCTAGGGTTCTAATGGTCCTGATAAGTATAACCATTCCCCATGTAAATTTAAATACATTTTTCCAATTGATGGGCCTAACAATCTCTAGTATAACAAGAAAATCATGAGGCTTGTCATTTGTGGACTTTATGTTATTCCTTCTATGCTAGAAAGGATTTTATGGTTGTTTAACTTAACTAGCAGCCAAAATTGGGATAGTTTAAAATTTTCCCTCTGCCCATCTATCGTTACTTTACTCTCTTTTCTCTAGACTGTAAAGAGGCTGTATAAGAAAACAAAGTACAAAATCAGAATGAAATTCTTCCTTAAGTTGAAATATGAAAACTAGGTTCATTTTATTAAGAAAGTTAATGGTAATAGGTGTAGATAATTTATAATATTTTGCAGGTGAATTATGTGATACTCAATATTATAAGTGTGATTGCTATCATCCAAATCAGTTATAAGATTGTATGATTTTGCAAATTTATTTGATTTGAAATGAAATGTTAATGCATCTTTTGCTTTCTAGGTTTGGTCCATACTTCTGCCAGCCTGTAATTGGTGGATTAGGAGATGATGACAAACCTTTCATTTGCACAATGGATTCAATTGGAGCAAAGTGAGTTGACTCTTTCTTATAATCTGTGGCCATTTTTATGGGAGATCTTGATGAGTTGAAACTTATAATTGCAAATTAGCTCTTCTTATAATCTCATGTTCGTATTTCTTGATAAAGGATTTTACTATGTTAAAGGTGACTTAAGGCAAAAGGTGTTAGAACCATAATACGCCTTGGGATTTTGGTTGTTTTTCCTCATGAGCCATATGTTTGTGATAATATCATCTTTGTGCTTTTCTTGTATGCAGGGAACTTGCAAAAGATTTTGTTGTTGCAGGCACTGCTTCTGAGTCTCTATATGGTGCTTGTGAGTCGATGTTTAAGCCTCACATGGTTTGTCCCTAAGTTCAATTTGATTTAATTTTTCCATGGCAATTTTTGATAACTTGGTGCATCATTTACATGTGTCGCTACTTGCTACAAAAGGAATACCTAATGAGCATCTTCAAACCTATACCTCCTACTACCAAATTTTAATGTGGACAGTTCCAAACGTAAGATAGAGCTATTTTTTTTATCATGTTTTCTTTGGTGTCTCAGGAACCAGAGGAATTGTTTGAGACCATCTCCCAAGCACTGCTTTCATCTGTTGATCGTGACTGTTTAAGTGGCTGGGGTGGACATGTCTATGTTGTGTAAGCTTATGATTCTTCTTTACTCTTAGTAGCTGGCCATATAGCGTTATGTTGTGAAAGTACTCATCATTTTGCTTTTGCATGCAAACAACTGGTTGGACGGTATGCTGCTTTACATATTTTAGGGGATAATAAACTGTGACTTATTGATAATTTGTGCCCTGCAGCGCAAATTAGGGTGATAGTTGTTAGGGCCTTTTGATGCGTGGATCCACTTTATTGGATAATAGATCCCGGAAACCTGTGATGAAAAATGCCAAAAATAAATAAAGGAAACTTTTTTTTGAAAGAAGTATAAGGATTAGCTTGTGATAAAGTTTCAAAGAAATGAACTTTAATGAATTTTCATTAGTATGGTTTACTGATAGAGAAGGGAGCTAAAGCACATATCAATTACTTGTTATGATTTGGCCTCCATTTTATTTTATTTTGAGAGGGGTGTTTGTGCTCAAGTTATATATTTTCATTGTTATTCTTTAATCTGGTTTACATATTTCGATTTTTTCTCCCTTCAAAATGGGGCTTCTGTATTTGTCATATTTATAATCTATACAAATTCTGTGTTACTGCGCCCATTCATCAAGTATTACATGGCATTGGCTGATTGATCTTTTGATTCACACCTGCAGCACGCCAACTGAAGTAAAGGAAAGGATCTTGAAGGGAAGAATGGATTGACCTTCAAGCCCCCACCCATTTCCTATCCTTTGTTGTCTGCCGTTTTCAGGAGTGGGATGGGAGATATCATTTACTGGCCCTTTATGTCAATGACTACCTTGTAACAGTCGCACGTTAAAAGGATGTTCGAGATTGTTTAGTCTAGTCCTGCGTGTTGTGAATTAAATTAAGTACTCTGATCGAATTTGTTTGTTAGCGAATACTGGCTTGCAAAGCGCGACAACGATGCAATACTAGATTTTCGTCTTGCCCTGATACAATTGTAGCTTATTTTGATTATGATGTGCAAAATAATCACCATTGCTCTGTTCCTAGTCGGCAACTAACAGGGCCTGCGGGGTAAATAATTTCCATTACTCCCTCAGCTGGTGTGCCTTTAGTTGTGTTTAGTAATTTTTACCTTAAAAGATTTGAACAAGACTAATATGCTTTGATATTGAAATTTAATATGGAAATTAATTGAAGAGTTTATATAGAGCGGTTACCATGTTTCACGAGGATAACTTGCAGTTTCTTTCCCATTTCTTTTCATTTTTGGGTGTATAGTTCTATTAAGAGGGAAGAGGAAATGGTATTTCTTTTTCTTCCTCGATGGCAAAGAACAACTCGTTCAGAATCCTCTGAACAAATTACTGCTGAAGGTACAATATGCTTTGTCTCAAGAAACTGACGAACTCTAGAAATAAATAATATGGAAGCTCAAATACGTAGTCAATAAAAAAATGGTGAGGAAGGAAGCAGGAGGCAACGGCAATTGATGGCTGAGATCATGTACAAAGGTACAACGCTACTTACGGACGGTGTGTTGTTATTGCTTCCATCGAAAGCGGCCTCGTCCTCTGTCCCAAGTTTGTGGTCGTTGTTGGCAATGTCAAGGCGAGAAACCTTGAGATTGTCAAGAATCTGGAATCTTAAGAATCCATCACAAAAGGGTTTCCATTACTTGACATTAAAGTTTTTCCAAAATTATACCTTCGCTCGTTCCCTCAAATACCAAACTCGCCTTGTCTCTGTTCAACGATCTCAGCCCACATCCATCAATTGTAGCAGAACACCCTCTTCCTTCCATATGGAGCCAGAAAAGGGAAAACAGTCTTCCCACAAAACCCCATACACTGAACTCGAGCAAGTCAACTCAGATTTCATCCTGGCAATCGCTTTGCAAGAGCAAGAGGGAACCTTCCCAATGCTCACCACCACGGACAGCGAAGAAAGCAGCAATGAAGATGAAAGTGAGTCCTCTTTTGAAGACGACGTTGAAGATGGAGATGCTGACTTTTCCGAGAGCCAAGAATTCGAATTAGGAGACCTTCAGTTTCTTGAGGGCGAAGGAAGCAATGACGATGATGATGAAGAAATGGAAGAAGAGGATGAGATTGATCCTGATGAAATGTCCTACGAAGAGTTGATCGAGTTGGCTGAGTTCATCGGAGAAGAAAGAAGAGGATTGTCTCCAAATGAAATCCATTCATGCCTTCATCCTTACACTTGCCATTTTGCAGAAAACAAGACAGGAATAGATCGTTGTGTGATATGTCAGGTTGAGTATGAAGAAGGTGAGGCACTCATGGCGCTTCATTGTGAGCACCCTTATCATTCAGATTGCATAACAAAGTGGCTTCAGATTAAGAAGGTTTGTCCAATTTGTAGCTCTGAAGTCTCCGCTCCAAAACTGGCTAACAACGTCCCTTAATTGTATCCTATAACTAATCTGTAAATGCATATTTCAGAAAGTAATAATTATAAGTAGCACCAAAGCTATCTAATCTGCAGAACATTACGCGGAAAAAGAGTAGCCACAGAAATTTATGGTTAAAAAAAAACGCAAATAATTTAATACTCTTAATGTTATTTATATCTGTATTGGTTTACACATAATTATTATAGTCAAAATTAAAATATTCATTCATCAATTAATTGCACCCCGAAGATTTTCGTCTTTGTTGTTGTTGTTTCCTTCCGTACGTTAGTTGGCTTCCGTTTGAGAACTAATATGCATGGTTAATTATCTTAATATAACCCAAGATAATAATCTGCACATATCTTGGTTTGCTCATTAGTATCTGTTCATTTGAAGATGACACATGAAATATATGCTTGCTGTATCTACGGAGGCTGTCAGGCTGCAACTCGCAATATAATTGGCTTAACTTAGCCTACTACGCCAACCAGAAAACTCCAACCTAGCTGCAAAGAAAGAATTAACATACTATATTTTTTTTTATTTGGCGTGATAATTAAGAAAGAAGATATTTTGTATTTAAAAATACACATGCAGCAACAAAACAGACAGTAAAAGTCAAGTTGCTTGAAGTCTTCTCTCCTGCTTTCCGCAATACCATGCGTAGCGGAAATTTGATGACAATGTCAACTTCCTGTAGTTCGAATTCGAAGTCACTTTTAGTTTAAATAAAATAATCGTACCGCAAAAGTAATTAATTAATTAAAAGTGGAATGAATTGAAGCAGTTGTATACATTTTTTCTATGGCACCTAGTATATCGCTACGTCGGTCGAGTCAAAATCAATCCTATTCAAGCAAAGAGCGAAATCCAGAAATTAACAAGCTATGTAAATCAGAATACAGAACAGGTAATAATAATAAAGCTTTTAAACTTTAATGAACAACACAAGGCATGCATGTTGGCATTTATTGAAGTTGCTAAAAAGTAAATAAAGGAACAGTGTGAAGGCAAGTGAGAATTTGAGGCTTTTACGGCGGCCATAGTATATATCCATCATAGTCCTTTCAGAAAACACACGCTCGCGCTTTACTGTTTTTCTAACACAGAAGAAATTGACGGCAAACACGCCAGTGATGTAACGTTGGAGCCTCTGCTAATTTTTATTTTCCCTTTTTAGGCTCTCTTTTTTGAAATAGTCGGCGCTTCTCATCAAAGTTGTGTTTGGACAAAACAAAAAAGCACCAGACGCAAACACCAATGGTGTTCAATTCATTTAGACATTATACCATACACATCGCAGCTCAAGATTACAGGAACTGAATAAAGGAATCTTGAGCTCGAGAAAACAAAGGTCAAGCCAACCCATTATTATTCTGCCTTTTGATGAGGGCTAAGTTTAGTGGGATTAATTAGTGTTCGCGTGCTTCATTTACCCCCCAAATCATCACCTTTCACTATTCTCGCACCATGAGCCATCCCAATTTTGGTTTAATCATGCTATAATATATAATAAATTAAAGCTCTTTATTCTATTTCTGTTTAAGTGCAGTTAATTAAAAGATGCATGTTCCCACTAACTAAAATTGTCTTGATTTTTTAAAAGCATAGTAGTAGAAAAATGCATGCTAGCTAATTATATTGGTAAGGTAGGCATAAGCTTTTTCTACCTACACATAAATATGAAGGTGAGCGCAACCTTTCTAGACGATGAGATGGTTGATGAGTTGATGTCCATGTGCGTCGAATTCTCGCACGTTGCGACTACGATCTACTATCTTTCTTCCTTTTACTAATCTCACTCACTCCTCGTGCACATTGCATAATAGGTAATTAATTAATTACATTTATATTGTCTGTCTCAATCAGTTTAATTAAGTCATATATGTGCGTGTGGGGGCGCGGATGTATAAAACGGCCACATTTTATTAAAATGAAAAATGGCCTAGACTTTATTTTTCATGTTTTGATGACAGAGTCAAGGGCATACCATCCTTAATTAGGGGCACACATTTGGAGAAAATTGGAACTAACTAACTAATTAATTAATTAATTAGTGGGAGTGAGACACACACACGTACATATGAATGCAATATAATATTGTCAAGTGCTTAAAACCAGTGCCCTTCACAAGCACAACAGTGAAGCATGCATGTGTTTGTCTGACTTGCATAATTAAACCGTGGACCATTCATGTACACGTATATATTTAATAAGGCAGCTACATAGGTCATTCCTGCATATATAATACAGTACAATTGAGATAGAGTGATGATTTTTTTTTAAAAAGGAAATGAATTTCAAGGAGTAATAAAAAGTAAACCCTAAAAAAAAAAAGGGATAGGGGAGGAGTATGTAGAGTATCGGAATTTCGGCGGGGGGCCGGAAAAGGAATAGAATAAAGGGGAAATGGGCATGGAAATAGAAAGCCGTCCCAGTCGGAATTTCAATTATCTGCTGTCTTTTCTTAATTAATAATTGGGTTCATGATAAGGAGATCTCTCTCTGATTTTTTTTTTTGGCCGGGCGTGATATTGAAAACTTTATTATGTTGTTGTGATGTAAAGAAGGTTTCTCTTGAGTTTGTATGTGTAAAATAGGATATTTGGGGAGGGATAATGCAGAAAAGGTGGAGGCATAGGGGAAGGTACATGTTTTCTAAACAACCCTACACCGAAACCAACCCCTTTCATAAAGATAAGGCCACCTCTATCGTCCTAATCCAAACCACCCACCACTTTGCCTTCTACTATGTTTATCTTACTAACATCAATTAGCGCAACTTAATGATTCTTACTGTTAATTAACAATATTAAGTTGATGGAAAAACACTTGATATATAAGCCTAACACTCAGCTGATATATCCACGTTCATTAACCTAACATAACATCCTCCCCCAGCTAGCTAGCTCCACGCTATTCCACCACTTTCATGTTCTTTCTCTTTTGTGGCCTTCCTTACGTAAGCACTGACCCAACGCCCCCCATGTGGGCCCTCCATCCCCACATGCACCCTCTCCTCGCTTCCTTCCCCTCCACGTGTTCACCTGCCTATCTCCCACGTGTCCTCCCCACCTCCCTTCCCATACTATATCTACCCTCCTCTCTCCTCTGTCTCAAAAGTTTAATTCAACCTCCGTGTTCAATTATGGCCGCCGCCGCATCATCATCATCTGCAGAGCTTCAGTTACCCCCCGGCTTCAGATTCCATCCCACCGACGACGAGCTCGTCACCCACTATCTCTGCCCCAAATGTGCCTCCCGCCCTATCTCCGTCCCCATCATTGCCGACATCGACCTTTACCACTACGACCCTTGGGACCTCCCCGCTAAGGCTTTGTATGGAGAGAAGGAGTGGTACTTCTTCTCGCCCCGGAACCGCAAATATCCCAACGGTTCCAGGCCGAACCGCGCCGCCGGCTCTGGCTACTGGAAGGCCACCGGGGCTGATAAACCCATCGGCCATCCCAAACCGGCCGGGATTAAGAAGGCTCTGGTTTTCTACGCCGGGAAAGCGCCTAAAGGAGAGAAAACCAATTGGATTATGCACGAGTATCGCCTGGCCGACGCGGATCGCTCTGCTCGCAAAAACACCACCTTAAAGGTACATACTGTTATCCCATACACGCCTTTCTTTTTTTTTAAAAAAAAAAAACCATTGGCTGGATAGCTAGGGGCATAAAGGACATTCCGTTATGCGGCCGGGCTTGACTTGAAATGACTGTTTCTGCCTCCTCGAATCATCTATTGGTTATCGGGGCCCCGCATGCAACTTAGGGTCCTCATCCTCGAGGTCCACCAATGATGGTATGAGATCATGGACCATCCGAATGAACCTTCCCTGGTTTAGCACTTGCGGTATCAGGTTGTTTTGGGCCCAAATATGACAAACTACCACTCTCCCTTGGAAAATTAAACAATAATAATTTGGTGGAAAATCTAATTATTAGCGCTCCATTATTAATTCATTTTCTATTTACAGAAAATTATTTCTTTCTTATCTCTCTGACCTCCACGTGGTGGTGATTTTGCAGCTGGATGATTGGGTGCTTTGCCGAATATACAACAAGAAGGGCATAATTGAGAAACAACCGACTGTGGGCGGCCGCAAAACTGAGTGGTCAGAAATTAAGGACATGAAGCCGGAAAATGTGTCAGAAGGTGTTGGTATTCCCGGGCATCCTCCTCATGCTCCGGCGGCTGCTGCCATGACCGATTACTTGTACTTTGGCAAGTCGGATTCAGTCCCGAGGCCGCACACAGAGTCGAGCTGCTCCGAGCATACGATATCGCCGGAGTTTGCGAGCGAGGTGCAGAGCGAATCCAAGTGGAATGAATGGGAAAGGAAGGCTGACTTTCCATACAATTACGCGGCGGGGGCCACCATGAACAATGGTTTGGGGTCTCAGACGACTCAATTTGTGCAGAGCAATGATCATATGTCGTCGTTGCAGGACATTTTCATGTACTTTCAGAAGCCCTTCTGAATGATCATAGGTGAATCGAGTAGAGAAACAAATTTGCTGGGGATGCATGACGAACGGAAGCACGAGACAGAAGAAGGTCCATGAGTGTGTGTGCGCGGTCGCGTAGGCGATTATTGTAGCCAATTAAAGATTGGGATGGATGAGGAAGAAGGTGGAAGATTTGTGTGTGGGGGAATATTCGGTGTGGCAGTAGCATCATGCGCTCATTGTTTTTGTACGTTCAAGTCCAAGTGGACGCATCTCTGTAGCTAGGGTTAAGGGACTAAGCATGCGTGTAGCTTGTACATGTACGTAGTGGACACAGGCGGCTCACTGCTGCTATATCTGGATCGTCACTTTGGACTTATATCAAAAAACAGGTTTAAGTATTATTTTACGTACCTATAAAAAAAAATATTCAATATTTTATACGTGAGTTCTTATAGTAAGCTCGGCCAAGGGCCATGAACACGCAGAATATAGTATATAACCTCAAAATATATATATTGCCGTTGATCTTATCTCATCTTGTGTTAGATATAACTTGTACTACACAACGTGAGCTGCCGATAATTCAACTCAGTGATTCGATTATATTGCTGCTCATGTATCGCTCCGCATTTTTTATTTGTGTATTCTTTATCACAGTTATATATATAATACCAAGATAAATACAAACTATACTTTCTCGTATTTTGATATATAAATAATTTAATAAGATGTGAGAATTTGTTTGTATACCCCCTTAATCAAAATTAAATGAGATTTATATGTATATGCACGTATGACGTATCACATGACTGCTTAACACAGTATTAGTGGATTTGAACTTAATAGTTTCGAACCGTACGTGTGCTCATGTTCAGCATACGTGGTTTCGTGGTGTTTTTTACAGGGAAAACCAAAACGTCTAAACCCAGGGCAGAGTAGAATATATTGAACTGGGAGTATGTAGACAAAAATACCCCAAAACGCATTAAAATTTTGAAATGACGGATTCTCCAAAACGCGAGCAAACTCATGATATTAAAAGCCTGACAAGGTTAGTTTCTTTATACAGCTTGAGATTCTTGCCATCACAGTAATCGTGACAAGTGGCCGAAGTAAATCAAAACACCCCTAGCCAAGAACGTAAGATCAATACCACTTCGAAGAAGCAACCAGTGCAGAAAATCTAGCACTTGCGAGAGAAGCAATAACCGATCCTAGCCATAGCTTATCATTGCACCCAAAACTCAACCTGCATGTAACTGCAAGAACAGCAAGATTTCATTTCCATTATGATAAAGCCAGAACTCCAATAACCCCAAGAGATTATATAATTCAACCATGCTATCCTTCACTAGAGCCAGGGTGTGGCTCTCTGTTTTTTAACTTATTTTAATGCAAAATGATTGCTCCTTTAAATATAGTCTAAATGCAACACCTAGCTTGCCGTGCAATTTATGCTATAAACTAAAACTAAAACTGGGTCTTACATTTTGTAATAAAATATAGTACAATTTATATTATAAATTATGTCTTACATTTTATAACGGAATGTACGAAGTATAGTACAAGTATGAGGATAATGTTTTAAATAATTTACCTCGTTTGTAATGTGGAGGACAACACTTACTTTTGAAGGAGTTTACCATTTGAGTAACGTATTTTACTTCTGCTTCTAACAAGTTCCACACATGTCCATCCTTGATCAGAGATATGTTGTAGGTTTGGTGTATAAACAAGACGCTTGTCTCTCTTGCCACCCTACAGTCAGATCATATCAACACGGTGATATAAGATATTCAACATCTGCCCAATGATTTTCTCTATTTGTTATCTGCAATACTTATTTTAATTTCTTATAAAATACTTAATTTGTTATATTTTAGTTATGTTTCTTTTGTTGCACTATAAGACCTGGTAATGTTTGTTACATAATCATTTTGTCCCTTTTTTTTTTCCAAAAATTGAACTCATTTTTAGTGGGTATTGAATTAATTCCAAAATATTGAGTAACAGAGATCGATCCACTCCACCTAACTTCCCTCATCAACCACCATGATGTCCAATCTTCGTTGTGACAGTTCCCGTCGGGATACATAGGAATGTTTCCACTCACATTCCTCTCCATTTGTTATCTCATTCGATCAACTTTTATAACCTGAGATTTAATATTTTATAATAATTTTATAGGCGAAAGCGTAAAAATATTCGTATACATATGTTATGTTATATGTGTAGCTGACACTATATATAATATTTGGGTACAAAACTACCTATAATGATTATAAAAAAGTGCAAAAATGCTAGGTCCATTAGCTCATGGTACAAAATTATCTATAATCATTATAAAAGGGTACAAAAATGCTTAGGTTCATTAATTGACGCAAATGTCCGTCCATTTTGAATTTTGGGCTCATTTTTTTGTACATGTGTCAGCCACCTTGTTTCTACTGACCATTGTTTGACCTCATTTAGCTGACTAGGACTCTGAGATGGATGAAATAAATACTCACCTGACTCAAAATAAATCATCAGCCATCTCTCCTCCATTAACACCAACACCATTTCCTCCATTAAAACCCAAACCCAACTCTGCTTCTTCAACCATGAAACCCGACTGAGTGCATAGAGGGAAGGGATAATGAAGCAATTAGTAATTATGGCTAACAAAATCAAGCCCAAAAGCACATTTCTTCCATGAACTTAAGAAAACTTGGAAACTGTATCACTTATGGAGTACGAACCGAAAATAAATACTAAAAACCCAAAAGTTTATAAAAATCAAGCAATCAGAGTATTTATAATAGCTCGCAAGAATAAATAATATTATAACCCAGCCCACCGTCCTCTGTTTCGCTCCTCACAAGCAGAGCAACAAACAAACTTGGAAAAGAGATCAAGTAAATGCATAAGCTTGGTAAATTCACAGCTTCCTGTTATTACGTACAGCTCGAAGGCCATCAACATCAACTATGTTTGGATGGATGGAAAAGTGAAGGGAAAACAAGGGAAGTGAGTATTAAGACGGAAAACTTTCAAAAATGAATTCACGGGAGTTTTCCCTCTAATTAATGTAATTGTCTTGTTGTTCTTTATGAGAATAATTTATTCTGTCAGAATCAGGAATGCTTTAATTCTGTTCATATTTTTGTTGTGCTCACAATTCTGGGAAACGTGAGACATTCCAAATAGACGGCTACGATGAAACGTGGAATAAAATGATAGGAGCAATTTTAATTGAACACATAACGCCGAAGCAGGGAGGTGCTTACTAGGCAATTCTGTTGTAGTTGCAGAGCTTGACGCGTTACTCCCATAGTGGGTTTTATGGTTGAAGAAGCAAAGTCGGGTCTGGGTTTTAATGGAGGACAAAGGGGTTGGAGTCCAGTTGGTGTTGGCATTACCGGAGGAGAGATGATTGGTGATTTAGTTTGAGTCACATGGTATTTATTTCATCCAACTCAAAGTCCTAGACTCCTAGTTAGCTAAATGAGGTCAAATAATGGTCAACAGAGATAGGGTGGCTGACACGTATACAAATAAGTGGGGTCCACAATTCAAAATGGTAAACTAACCGACCTAGTGTTTTTGTACCATTTTAAAATGATATCATAGTAGTTTTGCACTTAAAAATGGTATATGGTGATATCTATATGGGTATTTTTTTATCCTCTTCCTAATTTTATTATAGTGTTAAATACAAAAATATATATAAATAAAACTTTAACCATTAAAATGATATCCAAATCTGTTATAAATATTACTATATAAGATTGTCCATAACCTTCTAAATAATGTCTTTTAGAATTTTACATTTAAAACCATGTAACTTATATCATATGAATAGTTTATTGGAAATTTTCTATGATTAATGTATATAACCTATAAAAACTTTATATTTTACAATTATGTTGATTTTTTATTATTGCAACTCTTATAATAAAATTTAAAGATTTATATGTGACCTAAAAATAGTAACTATGGATAAAATATTGTAAGTTTAAAATAAAATAAGAATAACTCCTTTTTTACTCTCAGATTTTCTCATCTCTTGCTGATCTCTCCAATCCCCAAATCTTTCTTGTATTCTTTTTATTTTTACAACAAAATCAGTTTAAAGACTTTTATTAAAATATTTTATTTTTTTCAATCATTTTACCCCTGGCCCTTCAGAGCTTTTACATTATATTTTAACAGTTAAAACAGTTAAAATTTATTTATGTATTTTTATTATTATTTAACAATACGATGTATATTGCTATAAAATGTTAAATATCAATCTATAAACGTTTCCTCTCAGATAAACACGCCCAACGGGGGCATGTATACAAGGCAAGCAAAACAGAGATCCTCTGGAGATTACTTCATGAGTCATGAGTGGCCAGCCAAGTAGACAATAGATCCATATTGGAGTTAAAGCTGGCGGGTACTTGGGTCCGCAGATTAGAACGACCCAGCAAATGGCGCAATTGTGTTAAGACGACCATTTATTTTTCTAATTGTCGATTCCTCTGTTTATCTCAGACAAACGGTGGCATTAGTTTAACAGGTTTAAAGATTTTTATATGGCTAGTTCGGGCGGAACCGCGCGTGCCCGAAGAAATCACCCACAGCGACCCCCAAATAAAGAAACAATATCACCATTACTAGTTTAGTTCAGTACAGTCCTCACTGTTCCTGAGTTCTGACACTTTGCGCCTAAAAAAATTAAAATTTCAAACGAAAAAGAAAAATTTATTTTTGTTTTTTCAGCTTCAAAAGGCATGCCGACCAAATTAAATTTAGTTTTGTTTTGGAGGGAGCTGCAGGAGGTGGTGTGGCGCAGTAGCATTCTCCAACAAAGCCTGCACTACAATGGCCGGCATGTGACCTCTGCTTCGTTGCTCTCCCTAATGAAGAATCTTCTTACTTAGACTTCACATCTTCTTCTTCGCCAATGTCCGCCGCCGTATACAGCCGCTCCCAGAGAGCCTCTTCCACTGTATCGCCCTTTCGTTCCGGGAAGTCCCCGTCCGCGCCGCCCCCTCCGGTCGCAAAATCCTCGGGGAGACCTACTACTTCATCCTCGACCACTTCGTCGAGAACTTCACCGAAATTGCCTATCTCTCCGACCAGCCCAAGCCCGTCAACCCTTGACCGGCCCCAGGTTAGCAAGGCAAAGGAGAATGTCAGTGTCACCGTCAGGTTTCGACCTCTCAGGTGCTGTACACTGTTGTTTTCTTGGCTTGTCACTTCAATTCATGGGGCGGGTATTATTTATACCCGAGTGTTTTCTGTTATATTTGCGTGTTTTCTCAATCTCTATTCGTGTTTGAGCAGTGCCAGAGAAATTAATAAAGGAGACGAGATAGCGTGGTATGCTGACGGGGATCATGTAGTGAGAAATGAGCACAATCCTTCCATTGCCTATGGTTTCGGTTAGTCGTTCACCTCATGGCCTTCTAATAGTAACGTATTCACCTTTCATCGACGCAAAATAAAAAGTTTGATTCTTTGCATTTCATTTGTTCAAATCGAGTGGGGTGCCAATTCGGGTTCACACTACTTTCCAGTGTGGCAAACGAACGCAACAATTCGACTCTTTTTTTTTTTTTTTTTGGACTTGTATTCCGCTGCACGCATCACTTCCTATGCGAATAGGTCAAGAAAATATTACCGGTTTGATTTGTACTTCCATATTTCCATATTGTTTGTGATAATATTTTGCGTGGCAGATAAGGTGTTTGGGCCTGCAACAACTACTCGGCATGTATATGATGTGGCTGCTCAGCATGTTGTCAGCGGCGCCATGGAAGGAATTAATGGTAGTATTTTTTTTTCTTTCTGTTGATTCCATTTTCGTGTATTCAATGTCTTATTTGTTTGAGGTAGGAATTGATGGAACCAGGACCTTTACTAAGTATGTAAGTGGGAATATAAGGCCTTCAACAATTTTTTGAGTTTCATTTCTCTTATACTTTGCTGTTCATGAGAGCCAATTTGTTTACTTGGCAACTTGGAATATACATAATTCCAAGTACTGATGGCAAATGGAACTGAGTATGTAATCAAACTTAACAAAATCCATCATACTTCTCTTGCACAAGAAGATTGAATGATGCACGGAACAGATGCATACTTATGATACAACTGGTTATTTTCACACGATTATTTATGCTTAAACAGTGGACTCTAAGGCAAACCTATGAAGTTTGAGGTTTGGCTTAATTTGTACTTGCTTGGAATGCATATTGATGATCAATCTCATCCTTGAGGAGTTTGAGCTTATTGTTAGTCCTTATTGAAACATGAATCCTGGTAGGTGATCTGCTAACAGTTGCTTCTTTTATTTGCAGGCACTGTTTTTGCATATGGCGTTACTAGCAGTGGAAAGACACATACCATGCATGTAAGTCTAATTTTCCCTCTTGATGTGGCATTGAACCTAAATGTATTGTTTAGTTTCTCAGGCTAGCAACTCAGAAGTGCAGCTGATAGTTCTTCCTGCAATTGATCATACCCATTGACTCTATTGTAAGATAAACCTGTAGAATGGGATGCATTATTGTTTTTTCCCATTATTAGTAAGCTCTAGGAGTTGGCTTGATGTGAAATTCATAAATCCTTGCTGTTTTCTCTCCGTTGTATTTTTATGCTATTAACCATAGGATAGTGACAGACTATATATATAGCTTATGAAGAAGGAAGAAGTAATTTCTTTTTTCGCCAACAAGAAGCAAGAAGTAATGAGAAACGTTTATGCTAGGTGCAGAATTTGCAGAGGCCACTGTAAAGTCATGACTCTCAACCTTTTCCATTGTACTGCTGTCAACAAGCATCTCTACTTAGAACGTGGCATAAATATAAAAATATACCTACCGGCTACTGCCCTGTAATTTATGTTGTATCCACTTCTGATCAGATGTAGAAACTGTTGTTTCCTCATTGAATATCCTTGTAGATTCTATTTCCTTGGTAGTTGCTTGATTGCTAATTTTCGTTAAGTTTTCTGCTTGTTCTATGTTCTTTTAATTTGAGTAATAAAATCCTGTTCATGCTGAAATAATAGTGTTTCATATTATTTCCCAGGGCGAGCAAAAGTCACCTGGAATTATCCCACTTGCGGTGAAGGATGTCTTCAGTATCATACAAGAGGTAAAGGGTTAAATTTTTTTTTTTTCCAATTCTGACCTAGCAATAAAACCTTATGGCTTTGGTGACAAATCTCGTTTGTCAATTTCAGACACCAGGACGTGAATTCCTACTTCGTGTATCTTATCTTGAGATTTATAATGAGGTCAGCATTATGAAACTTTATGTTAATTTTTCTCACCTTTCTGAATCTTTCATGAATTAGAAACAAATATAGTAGTTCTAAGAATGTCTATCTGCATCTTTGTCCATATGTATTTATATCTTAATGGTTATCGCTTCTCATTGTTATCTGCTCTTCTCTAGGTCATTAATGACTTGCTGGATCCTACCGGGCAGAACCTAAGAATAAGAGAAGATGCTCAGGTCTTTATTTCAATATGGGAAAGTCAAAAGTTAATCGTTATTCTTTGTCTGCTCTTCACGATAGAAGCAACTTAGCTATTGTAGTAATCTTTTGTATTTCTTTTCTTTTAAATAAACACACTCTGTTATCCCATTGTTCTATTTTCATTGGCATTATAATATATATGCATTTTTTCTTGTTTCTCTTTCTTATACCTTAGTTAAAGTAGAATTAATTAATCGATCTTCAGCTGAGCATACAAGTTATATAATATTGACAGGGAACTTATGTTGAAGGAATCAAAGAGGAGGTTGTGCTATCCCCTGCTCATGCCCTTTCCTTGATCGCTACAGGAGAAGGTATATAAACCTTTTTATTTTTTGCTTCATTTTGTACCATTGGTTTCTTTGTAAGTTGTAACTCTAAATTTTCCCTCCAACATACTTTACTTGATGCTTCTTCCATGCTTCACTATAACTTTGATGGAAGTATGGCAAATTTTTCCTCTCCAGGTTCATGCCTCCTACAGAGTTTATGATCGTCTATTGGTTAATTATGGTTTTAATTTTTAACCTGATGTTTTGATTTCCATGCTTGTTTTTGTTCATCGATAATTTTGATGCCTTCTTTCTAACATTCCAGCGCACAGACATGTGGGTTCTAATAATTTCAATCTGGTTAGCAGTCGAAGCCACACCATATTCACCTTGGTATGCCAAATCTTACCAAGTGATCTTCATATGCTTGAATTTGAATGTATCTTGTTGCCCCTTATAAATTGAGAAATGTCAAGTCTTGGACTTTTAAACATTCTGTGAACAATTGGATGTTTGCTTAAATAAATTATCTAGCTGAATTATTTCAATTTTTCATGCATTAAAATTGACATAATAGGTGCATTCTTGAGCTTTTTGTGGCATCTTAAAGTACTTCATGGATTATTTCAGTTCCATCTGTGGGTCTACCATGTCAAATCTAATTCATTTTGAATGTAATTTTTCTGAACTAACAATATTTTCAAAACGGCACCTGGTTGTTACTTTGATTTCTTCGTTTGGCTTATCTACTTTACTGACTACATTGTTTCTACCAGACTATTGAAAGCAGTACTCGTGGGGAAAACATAGGGGAAGAAGATGTGACGCTGTCCCATTTGGTAAGACCATTCTGTAAAGCTAGGATTCTCAACATTACTTTGTACTGTTTCAGTAGATGCTCTCAATCCATATTTTGACTAGTTTTAGGCACTTATTTGAATTCTCACCTCCTTCCTATTTTCCAGCACTTAATTGATCTTGCAGGGTCTGAAAGCTCTAAAGCTGAAACAACTGGATTGCGAAGGAAAGAGGGTTCATATATTAATAAAAGTTTACTTACTCTTGGAACGGTAATATTTAATCTACTTTTTTCTGCTCTCTTTTCACCATAATTTAATTCTAGTTTTATAGTTGTCAGTCTAACTCTTGATCTATTATAAGCAAGGAACAAAAAATCGGACCGGGCAAAGGTCACGGCACAAGTTCAAGAGTCAATAGGTCAACTGGGGTCGGACCGGTCATATTAAAATATTACAATTTATTAGTGGTAATATATATATTAATATATTTTTAAACTTCTATAGATAAAAATAAAGATCTTTAAAAAAAATGCTTAAAATTTATTAGTATTAGTTATGGTGCATGTACTTATGCAATGATATCTCTTTTTCTATAATTAATTAATTATTATATCCCCCAAAATCTTCTGTTTTTTAGATTTGTTCTTTCTTTACTTACTTTTCTCTTCATCTTGGTCTTCAAACTTTCATTTTTCCCTAAAAAATAGCGCGAGATAGTAGTTAGAGGAATAAAAAAATGTATTTAAAAAAAAATGGTGCCGGTCCAACTACCAGTTTTGACCGGTTCAAACCGGTTCACCGGTTTAATACACCAACCGGACCGGACCACCGACCGGTTTTCCAGTCCAGCCGGTCTGGTTTTTTGCACATTGGTTATAAGATACAAGGGGTTGTATGTAATTTCAACTGGTAGTTGTGAACATGTGTTTTGTGCTTAGTTACTTATCAAAATTAACCTTTGAACAAACTTGTATTTGGCCTCGATGCATTATTGGTGGGGTTTGAGTCCCCATGTATAAAGTGGCATGTATCTTATTGAGCATGCTGATGGGAGGATATTAAATAAATGTTTTCGGTTGAATTTCTTCTCTGTTACCAAATGTCAGAATATAGTTTGCACTCCATTTTTTACGCCGTTCACAAGTTATGTCCAGTGAAGTAAATAAAATCTCTTCCTGGTCACTTGTTTTTCTGTTTTGCAGGTTATTTCTAAGTTAACAGATGGAAAGGCAACTCATATTCCATATCGAGATTCAAAACTGACTCGTTTATTGCAATCTTCCCTCAGTGGTCATGGACAGATTTCTGTTAGTTCAATATCATGCTTTTTAATTTTGTTTTCCATAAGCAACTTTCTTAATATTCTGCTAGTTTATTTTTTCTAAATATTTATGATGTTAGCAAATGCTTGAAATGACCTGCTCTTCTTTGGTTATTGAAGCTCATCTGCACTGTTACTCCTGCATCTAGCAGTAGTGAAGAGACACAAAACACATTGAAGTTTGCATCTCGAAGTAAGCATGTTGAAATCAAGGCTTCTCAAAACAAGGTGATATCTCATGATTGTTAATAACAGAATATTCTCTACCACTGTGACTTCATTCTATTAACTTATATTGCTTTTCTTGCCTTAGATCATGGATGAGAAGTCTCTGATCAAAAAATATCAGAGGGAAATTCATGATTTAAAGCAGGAGCTTCAGCAGTTGAAGCGTGGTATATTGGAGAGTCCCAATGCTGCTGTATCTTCACAAGAAGATCTGGTTAATTTGAAGCTTCAGGTTTGTACTGTTGCATATACATTAAATGTCTAAGAGACTTTGTCAGAAAATGATGTGGGCTTATGTCCCTTTTTCTTTCCTTTAGGGCAGTTTTGAAAAGCATGTTTTCTTTCCAAAATCTCTCGGTCTGAAGAGAAAACCTTGATGAAAAGACATGTGGCCTTTTTTCTCCTCCACTTTTCTTTTCTTGTTTTCTCCTGCCATCCAAACAAGGCAAAATCTATTTTTCATCCTGTTTTCTCCTCTCCCTACCTTTTTCGCCATCCAAACATAGGCTTGGTGGCGACTTTATGATATTGAAGAAGCCTAGAATGATACGTTGTCTTTGATTTTTGACCCACTGGGAACATGGCATTTGGTTTACTCATTGCGCATTATATCTGATTGGCATATCGTTTACTTCACTTGCCACTAATGAAGGCTTTCATTATGATGTAAAGCTGGAAGCTGGCCAGTCCAAATTGCAGTCAAGATTGGAAGAGGAGGAACAGGCTAAAGCAGCTTTGATGGGAAGAATTCAGCGACTGACCAAACTAATATTGGTTTCTACAAAGACTGCAATGTCTTCAAACATTCCTGAAAGGCCTAGTCATAGGCGCAGGCATTCTTTTGGGGAAGATGAGGTATTTTTAGCATGTTACCTCGTTTGGTGATGCAGTCAGTTATCTGCTTTGTGCTAGATGATCTGATATAGTTCTAGTGATCTGTTGTTTTGCAATATGAATTCAGTAACTTGGAATGAAAAGTAATGAAGTCAACTACTTGTTCTCGTGATTGCAGTTAGCATATCTTCCAGATAGAAAACGTGATAATTTGATTGAGGATGATGCTGGAAGCCACGCTTCGGAGCCTTCAGTGGAAGGAAAGGATGATGTTAACTTAGATGAGTTGATGAGGGATTATAAAAGGAACAAAAGACGGGGAATGCTTGGTTGGTTCAGGCTGAGAGTAAGTTACTTTTCTGTTCATTTGAAAGTAGCTTTGTGACATGAACTCCCCTCCAATTGGTGTATCGCTTCTGTCTTTCAAGTTGTAGAACTAATGCAACAAATTTATTAAATATTGGATATGAGATACTTTTAGGTGACCCCAACATCTAATGGAAAAGACTTGATAAGTTCTATAGTGTCATTAATGACTACCCTTTATTAGTTATTCTCATCATAAGATTAAGGCTCTGATTAAACAATAACAAGTATTTTGTATAATGATAACAGGTATTTTGTATAATGATCTCTATGTTATGTGAGGCTGTATTAGCAACTTATTATAATGACCTGGTCAACTAATAGTATATGTCTCCTTTGCAGAAACCTGATCAGGGGGGATTATCGCCAAATTTTGATAGCGAAAGCCCCACAAATGGGTCCCCTGCATCATCTTCAAAACAATTGCCGAATAGAGTAGTGCTTCATGATATGAAAGACTCTCGCAGGAATTCAAGCAGCACAAAGGACAGTGCTTTAGCTCTTAATTCCTTTCCTTTAAGAAATCAAGCTGGCGACTTGTTTAGTGGAACAATTAGAGGTCGTCAACTTCCTCCGGTGAGGATCTCAGATAATAGGGAAAAATGCAACAGGAAATATGTTTATGTATTTTACAAAATGGATTGACCAGACATAAATGTTCTAAGTGACTGTTTTGCAGACTGGTAGCACAATAACTGATCAAATGGATCTTCTTCGTGAACAAGTAAAAATGTTGGCTGAGGAGGTGGCTCTATGCACCAGTTCTCTGAAACGACTGTCTGAACAAGCTGTTAACAGTCCTGAAGATTCACAACTACAAGTGAGCTACTATTTAGGATAAGTCAAATTGGGACTTGAACATTATTGGTTTTATTATCAAAATTGAGGTGGCTGTTCTGTTGATGATGGCAGGAGCACATGCAGAAGTTGAAGGATGAAATTAGCCAAAAGAAGGACCAAATCCGTATTCTGGAGCAACGCATGCTTGCACCACTCCGGATGACAGCACATGCACCCAATAACAGTGAAATGTCTGAGGTAAGGATAGTGTTCATTTCTTAAATTAAAGCTGTTTCATGTCATTACGTATATATTATGGTGAACAGAAACAGATGATTGTTGTCTAAACGTGAGAACAATTTACAGAATACATAAAGTATATGCCAAGGACAAAAATAAAAGAAATAAGACAACTAACGCGACCAAATGACATTCTGTTTTCTGACACGTCCTTTTCTTTTAGACATCTCTTTTTCTAGAGTTGAAAGCCCTTTAACATACGTAACGCATTTTACAAATCAAGAGCACTAAAATCCGTTATAAAATTGAAGGGAAGAAAAATATTTGGGACTGTCAGTAATAGTGGGATAGAAGCTTCAGTAGTTTTTTTATTATTTTGACATTTTTAAGTCTAACATGGTTGTTTATGATAGCTTAGGTTTGGTGTATTGAATTGCTTAAATTGATAAGTTAGTTACTCTTTAATGTAGGCTCTGGCCAGGCTTGCTACTGAGCTCAACGAAAAAATTTTCGAACTTGAGGTTGGTTTTTTCCATCTTGTTCATTCACAAGTTTTATTATTTTGTCCCAATTATCGAGCTGAAATTAGTAGAGTATCATCCTGAGGCGTTCTCTCTTGCTGATTGAGTATTCAAGATCAAGTCAGCAGACAATAGGATACTCCAAGAGCAACTGCAGGCTAAGGTACATCAAACAACTGTATTTTCTTGCATGGGGACTTGCAATTTCTAATTCATTTCCTTAATTTTCCACAGAATTTAGAAACCGCTGGTATGCAACAGACTATTATTATGCTAAGACAACAGCTAGATTTGTTGAAGAATAAAACCTCGGATAATTGTCATCCAGTGGCTGAAAGTGAGACTGAGCCAGATAACACGTCTTTCAAAGTGATTTCGGAAGTGATTCACGAACTATCCAGCGCTACAAACTCAAATATTCAGGAGCACTCCAGGCAGGGCAGTAGTAATTCCCTTTTAAGTTCTCAGATTTTTATGCAGGTCTCTCTCTCTCACACTTACTCACACACACATTTTTGGCCATTGCTGCAGAACATTTTCCAGAATTAGAGATAAATATGAAAACACTTTGCTTTGTTTCTGTACGAAGTGGCTTTTCTTTTAACCTTTTTCACTATTGCACGGTATAGGCAGCTGAAATAGAGAATTTGAGGCAAGAGAAAGTGAGGTTGGCTGAAGAAAAAGATGGGCTTGAAATTCAGAGTCGCAAACTTGCGCAGGAAGCTTCATATGCAAAAGAGTTGGCAGCCGCTGCAGCTGTTGAACTCCAAAACCTAGCTGAAGAAGTAACCAAACTATCCTATGAGAATGCGGAACTGACCGATGATCTGGAAGCTGCAAAAGTGGCTTGTTGCAAATCTAACTGTTGTCAGAGATCTGCTTCATATGATCACAAACAAAGTAGTAATAATACTCGGCAACAAGATGGCCAATCCAGGAAGCTAGGGAATGATGTTCTAATTGACAAGTTGCAGAAGGACCTTAAAGCTGGATTCCAAAGAGAAGCTGTGTTGGAAGCTGCTCTATCCACAAAAGATCAAATAGAAGCGGAGCTGAGAAGAAGGCTTGATGAAACAGAACACCGTGAACAAGATTTGGAAGACGAGCTAGCAAGTATGCGGGTGCTGATTGCAAAGATGAGAAAGTCTGGAGTTAATATTGACAAGTCAACAGTCTATAAGCCTAATGATGTACAAACCAGGGTTAGAAATGGACTTCGTCCAACTAACGGTAACCCTAACAGAAAAACATATAAAGAGGATGAAACTTTTGCAGCAATGGAAGAGATGATCGCATTAGAAGAACTCAAGGCTAGTTATCAAAGGGAAAGAAGAAGATGCAAAGAACTAGAGTGTGTTATTTCCAGATTGAAGGTATCTCATTCCGGAATTATGTCATACCTTATCTACTATGCTATGAATCAATAATATTAATTAATAACTTAGTCATAATCTGCATTACCTAACCTTATGTTTGGATGAAGAGAAAAATGGAGAAAAGGGGGGAGGGAATACTCCATTTTTTTTATAAAAAAAAAATTACTATTTTGGGGGGCTTCCCCCCTGATTTTCTCTCCATCCAAACATAGGGTAAATGCCTGATAATACCACCTGTGGCTGAGACAATATAAGTTTAGGTTACAGGCTTGAAGAACAGTACGAGTAGGGAGACATAAGCCTGGGTATGTTTATTTCCTCCGGGTGCTTGAGTTTGATTCCAACTAGTTGTTAATCAGTTTGGATAGAGTTGTATAGCAAATTAGTTCAGTCTCATTAGAAGCATGATTACATGACAATGATAGTTGGCATCAAGGGCTCATAAAAGTTGTTGGTCGTCTATTTCACTGACATAAGCCACGACTTGTTAAGTATTATCCGATACATGAAAGAAAAGAATGTGCATATGACGTCTCTGTTGATAAAACGTGACAGGGTGAGGACATTGCTTGTCTGGACGTCATGGCCCTTGAAGAACTCCAAAACCTTCATATTGAGGCAATAACAAAGATTTGCCAGGCCAAGGTAATATTTCTCGCTACCCAAACCTTCATAGTTAGAATCAATATCTTGTCCGTCACTCTATGCATCCTGTAGCCTTAGAAATTATATTTCGCCTGAAAATGTACTATCGTCAACTTGCTTTCCTCACTATGCATCAATCCATTATTTTTTACGGATGACTAAACATGAAAACTGATTAACATTTTTAATTGATGAATATAGTCTCAGTATTCTCAATTTTTCATGCTTTATATCAGAAGTCAAATCCATGAAATGAACAATCCTGACCCATCAGTCCGAGGAAAATTTTAGACGAGTTGCGCTATGTTTCTGTTTCAACAACCATTAAATTTTGAACAATATTAAGTTTTCGGCCCTTCTGCCGAATATTGCATTCTCTTGTAACTGAAGTACCATGACTGATAAAGATATCATTTGACGACTTGCAGTATGCAAATCAGGACTTGTAGAATGTTGCTGTGGCTACTGTGAGTACACCATACAGTCATACGCATATGTGCTCCAATGATTATGTTCCCAATTTGATGGTGCTTAAACGCAATTATCATGTACTACACATGCAGGTACACTATACTTAGTAACTCATACTGATAAGCAACAATCAATTGCATTCTGGCTGGTATATAGAAAAGCTACACTGAAGATGGATCCTCTAGCTTAAAGCTCGACTAACTCTGCTGATGGCATTTTGGGGCTCTACATCAATCGTCTCGTCTCCACCAGGCATTATTATTATGCGTCTCGTCTCCACCATGCATTATTATTATGCGCGCGTCGAGCGTTCCAGCTTACAAATCATGTATAGTTGCTTATGAAGCACAGTATTCTAGGAAGGCTGACAAAAAATGAACTTGTGTCTATGTAATATGTTGTAATGTGGACATGGAGTCTCATATGCAATCCAGTATTGAACGCATCAGCAATCTGTGATATCGATCGTTTACAGGTCAACGATCAGCTAAAACATCGAAATTGGCTGCGTAAGGTAGTGAAAATTCATCATCAAATTCACGATCCACACTGTTAACCAACAAGGAAAAAAATTCCCTAGTGAGGAAGTCCTATGAGCAATCAATCACAGTAAAAAATATCAGAGATTGGTTTATTACTTGGGAAGCCTGTCACAATTGGAGGAGACCCATCCGATCTGCTGTTTCTCGTTGTCGTATATCAACATTTTAGCTTGTAAAGAGATGTCTGCTAGCAGAGAGAATAATTAACAATCAAACAAACAACAAAACATGGCGAAGTGAAGCATGATTTGTTAAATATTGGCATGTCTTGGTCGTACCTCCAATTATGTTAAGATCTTCCAGTCCTACTTCATCGCCATTTAGGATCCCAAAGCAGACATTTCCATGTTTCTGGGTGAGGCATCATGTTAGAAATATAATTTCGTTTGTTCCCCTACTGCTATGCGAGGAAGAGAATGATCTCGTTTTGAAAGGTGCTCACCGTAACAATTAAATAAGCTTCTGGTGGTAATGGCAGCTGCGCGTTTTTCCTTTTTGGGAAGCTCATTGACAAAGACTTGAAATAGCTCTTAACATCACGTAATGATTTGAAAGGTTTTGCCCCCTTCCAGCAAATTGGAAGGGACGGGTCTTCAGTTGCTCTTGTCAGCTGTGATCCCTTCAAGTCATTAACCACCTAAATGATTGATAAATGGTTACTGTTCGATTTATCCTAAAGCCAAAAACACAGACACTGACTGATGATCATTATAAAACAAGGCTCCTTCAATTAAATTTCACCAGATCAACAACGGCTTGATAAGCTTTGGAATTGAAGTATGTGTAGGAGCTCCCACTGTCGAAGATAACCTCAAGACCCTTCACATTAGAAGGCTTTCCATTGAAAAACAGTTCAGCTGGTCCTGAGCTGTAGCGCATTCTGAAGAAATCATTGAGCGAGTATTAGTTGGGGAAAAAAACATAATTCATGTGAGAAAAACACAAGACATTATGGGATAACTTACCCCGAAGAACCAGACAGCATAGGGGTCCAAACAACTCCAGATGAAGGAATGAGATCATCTCCAAAGAATAAATAGCCTCCTCCTTGCCCGCTTAAGCAGTGTCCAACTATATTGCGGGTGATACCCAGAGAATGAAGCTGCGACAAGATGCTTGCTTTGCCACTTCCAAGACCAAGAACTCCAGCCGTAGAAGGTGGAGAGGTTGGGCCAGAGAATTTCTGATCATACCCACACCTAGCATTCAAAAGATAAATGCACTATCAATTAGATTGGAAAATCTTCATATAGTTAAATTAAAACATTACTAACATAGAATTAGTCTAGTAATGTAAGGCCCTGCTAGATCCTTCATAGTCTCAAGTTTGAGTTCCAACGAAGGCACTTGTTTTAATAGAGGCAGTCATGAACTTCAACCGGATACCAAATGATAAAATAAAAATAAAAAATTAAAATTAAAACATTACACCACCATTCAGATGCCCAAGCACTGTCAAGGATGGAGCTAGAAGACTCACCCAAAGGCAATTTGGGGACGTATTACAGAGCCATTGGTTAATTGAAGGGGAATGAAGTCTCTGACAAGCACACCAAGAGATGCTCCATTGTCTGCATACTCGACCTCGTAGTCGCATTGCTCATCTGGAGCAGAACATTGAGAGCTTGTGGATAAGTGAATTCGAGAGCACAACTGGTCCGAACATTGTACAACGTTGTTATTGGGTTTATAAAGTTCATCACGGGGCTGCAAACACAACAGTCGAGGAACGGAAAAATCACCTGTTATTGCTGGCTACTAATATTTCAGTACGAAGTGCGGAGTATCCTTTTTCTTAAGAAAAAAAGGGTTTACCTTAGTGCAACCTTTACATGGTGCATCACACTGTACCCAAGTGAGGTCACTGCCGGAGTCAATATCAAGGTCGAAGGTCTTGGGAGGATAGCCAATGTTGAGGGAGACAGTGTAGTACCTGAATAGAGAAACAATCTGATTATATTTCCATTGAATCGTATGATATTAACTCGACAATAAGATAATAATCATAGATAAAAAGTAATTTAGTGTGAAATTATGCCAGAGATGGGTCCACTTTTTCATTGAGAGAAAGAACGGGGAAGCGGCCAAGGGGGGCCCTTAAGTAAGAAGTACTTTTTTGGTTCATCTTTCTGTATAGTAGTGAATCAGAAATTGAAAGGTGATAGCCGGAACACAAAATTCAAAAGTCGACAAAAACGAAGACGACTTGGAAAGTATTCATGCTGCTAGAAAAGAAAATGATATTAAAAGAAGTGACGAGAATAAATGATTAAGCTGCGAATTTAAACTATCTAAAATCTCCAGACTGGCAGGATGGGAGCCAAAATGGGAGCGACGCAGAATTAGTAGCTCAATCAGAACGGATAGATTGAGAATGATTCAAAAGATTAGCAAATCCAACGACAGAACTTAATTTCAGAAAATATAAACCCATAAAAAAACCTAAAATCAGCAAAAGAATGTCATCAAGATGATATGGCATAAAGGAAAATAAGTTCTGTCGCAAGATACAAACCCAAGAGGATATACATTCCCTTGAACCTGGAAAACAGCTGAGGAGGCCAGGCGATTAGCAGAAGTTGGGTGCGTCGGCTTATTAGAGTTGCGGGGTTGATTGGCCGCGGAGGACCAGAGCGGGAAAAAAGGACACAAGCCCAGAAAAAATAAGACAGTGAATGCGATTCCCTCGCTTTTGACACCCATCATAATACAAGGGATTGATTGCTCTGAATCAGAGGAGAAAGGTGGGAGAGAAACGAAAAGGTTTAGATCAAAAGGGAAGAGGAAAGATTGAACGGGAAGGAAAATTTGTTAACTGAGGAGTGAAGTGAAGAGCCCAATGGCGGGTCTGGTTAGGTGGCTCGTGTGGCAGTCAAAACAAAATAGTAAGAACGACCACTCTTTTCTTTTTCTTTTCTTGCTTTCTTTACGCCGACGAAAGAACGACCCCGTTTGCAACTCTGTCTGGACTTTGTAGTTGACTAAATACTCGCTTAACATGAAATTAATTCAAATCAACTACTATTAAATTCCTGCAATAAGTACTTGTGCTTTAATTGTTAAAATAACAAACCGCTTAATCTTTTGAATTATCCAGCAACGAATGTTAAACTTGTAAGTAGTATAATAAATTTGCCAAATTTATGCATTATTTGATCATTATAACTATTTAACTAACACAACTGCATCCAGATTAAATGTAATTGAATCAAATAGGCCTTTATAAAACAAAAGCATACACCATTCACGTGTTTATAACAAAACTCAGACAGAGAATAGTTTACTTAACTGAATTTAGGCCCTAGCTCCATTCACAACCTACTTTTGTGGTTATCGTCACTCTCCTCTGTGTCAGTGAATGCGTGAAATAACCTCCATTCACAACCTTTCCTAAGACACAACCAGAATAATAGTTTTGCAGAAAAGAAGACGCTATGGAGCTCAAACTACCCGCCAACGAACTCACCAACAGAGTATAAAGATATACCCAATGTTCATTTTCCACTCTTTACATTATTAATTCTTTTTAGTAATTTGGTTACAAAATTCTGGCCAAATGGCTGTAGTAAATTACCGTCCTTCATTAGATACGCGTGCTTATAAATTGTAGAGTCCTTCGATTTCAAGCGTGCTTGCCATTCAACTAAGGATTGTTTTCCACCTTTGGATTAGTCTCAGCTTTCAGGATCCTGTCGAAGAAGGTTGAAAACAGGGGACAGACACGGAGTTCGCGGCATTGAATTTTCGAGGTGGCGATCGTCAGAAGCGTAGTTATTGTAGACATCATATTGCAAATAATGGTTTTCCAGGTTCTCTATGGATAAATGCCAGCCGAAGTAGTGAAATCCAAAGCAAGAACAAGGCAAAAAATGATTCTGTACCACCTTCCCGTTCTTGTTCAAGAAAAACAGAAGCGAGACCTCGAAGCAGGACGCCGATCATGTTCTCTAATTTGCTTGGGATGCTAAAGCCCACTACTATTTCAGAAAAAGCTCCAATACACCCTTGAAGAGTTGTGTTATGGATCCGAGAAACAGATCAAAGATCTTTAGGGATGTCCTGACAGTCACCAGGTGCGATTCCGTCATTGGATTTTTTTCTTCAAAATAATCATAGCACATTATAAATTAGAGATTTGACTAGTTTCTTTGTTCTGAAACGGGAGTAGTCCACCCGGAGGAAATGTTGACAATAAATGTGAAGCCTGGATGACATAAAGGAACAAAGATAATTTTTGAAGGAAATGGAAACGATAAACCGTGAAGACGTAATTTTTACTATCTCCGAGATAAGACACGGATTGTTTAGAAGAGATGGTGATGGTTTGGAGTTGGATTTGGAGATTCCTCTTCTCAAGGCCCTTCCTGGCTCCATATTTTCACTTCGCCGGGGCATGCCATCATCCAAAGAACCAAGAATGAGGAGACTCGAGAATTACATTTCTAATTGCATTTCCTAAACAACTTACAGATGATCAAAGATCTGAAATTTTTAGCATCTTACAAGATTCTTGTTGATCAACGGCTCTCAGAACAAACCCCCATCGGGGTAGCGCTAAACTTCATGGTGCTAACTATACTTCCATTTATAATCTCAGTAGAATGATCTTTCTTAAGACAGAACAACAAGGCATCTTAATTTCAAAGATAAATGCGCGCACACGCGCACACAATAATGAATGGAGTTCAATTTACTGTCACAAACACAAGCTCAAATAAAGATATACTGCACATTAAATTACAAGCAAGCCAGAATTAAGGGTGTATCATTGCCAGCCAAGCTTCAAGGCAATTCAAAGCTAAGACCATCCAAATATGGCACGGATTATACCGAGTATACTACCGCCAAGTAAAGCCTTGAGCAATCTGAGCTTTGTATTTGTGTACGGAGGGTACCTCACTGATGCATCTCCCTTGAAGCCGCGATACAGAACTGCTTTTTTGTGGCTAAAGGCTTCAAACGAGAATTTCCCATGGTATGAACCCATTCCACTCTCCCCAACTCCTCCAAATGGCAAAGTATGGATGGCGAGCTGCATCAGGGCAAAAATACCAAAAACGAAAACAGAGAAAGTGTGGTTAGATTTTAAATTATTTAGAAATTGGTACAATATATATGAATAACAAGAATCAATGAAATAGATAAAGACAAAGTCATGAAGCCAAGGATAAGTTGTGAGAAGAGATAAAATATTACATGTACGGCAGTGTCATTGACAACTAAACCCCCTGCAGATACGGTCGTCACAAACTGCTCCCTGAGCTTCTTGTTGTTGGTAAATAAATATGCAGCGAGGGGTTTTGTTCCTGAATTAATCACATCGAAACTTTCTTCCAATTTCTTGACCTGTTCCAAGTGATTAGAAAGGCGTTATAATAGAGGAAGTTTACTGATGACCGCTTCTAAATTTTCGTACGCCCCCTTCGAGGTCTGTATAATATAGTTAGCCTCCAAGTTCTGCTAATGTTTACAAAAGAGTATGGTACAGGAATCGTTTTATTACAACTCCTAACAGCTGTCAACTACTTTTTTAGCTGGTCTTCGTACAAGTAACCGACTGAAACTTTTTGGCAACCATCCCAGAAAAGAGTCATTGTTGCTTCTGCTGTCACTCTGAATAGTTAATTTTACCCTGACAAGAAAGAATTGATCGCCAACTCTTGTTTTACATGAAGAAATTATTACTATTGCAGCTTTCAAAAACAATCCAAGATCATTTTCATATTATTCATCTTACATTATAGAAAGAAACAATCAACTTAGTGACTTGATTATTACCGTGATAATGGGAAGTAAAGGTCCAAATATCTCCTCCTTCATTATCAGATAATTTCTAGGAACATCCAATAAAATAGTGGGAGCAATCCTCCTGCCATTTAAAGGAAAGAAGTGTTGATATCAAGATCCTTAGCGCATTTCAATTCACTAAACCAGAACACTTTTCAACAAGATAGAAAGCAGAGAATGCTTACAATTTGCTTTCATCCTTTTCTCCTCCATAAACAATCTTACCAGCGACCTTATCATCCTCCAATAGCTTTGTCAAGCGAGCAAAGTGATTCGAATTCACAATGCGTGACAAATCCTTTGATTCTAATGGGTTTTCTCCATAAAATTTCCCCAATTCAGTCTTCAGGGCATCAATCTAGAGAAAAGAAGCACCAAACAACAAATAAACAAAGACAGATTCGAGATTCTAACAGTGCATTGAGGAAACTTCTTACCAACGTAGGGGCAAAGTCTTCTGTTGTTAGAATATAATCTGGAGAAATGCAGGCTTGTCCATTGTTGCAACCCCACTTGCCTGCAATTATCCGTCTAGCCGTTACCTTGTCAATACAAATCAATTTAAGTTACATATAACATGAAAGGACGTTCAGGCGACAGCAAGTGAAAATAAAAAATGGCTCAGGCTATACTCGTAAATTGATATCTGAATCAACAAGAACTGGAGATTTCCCTCCAAGCTCCAGAACAACTGGCGTAAGGTGTTTTGCAGCAGCAGCCATCACTATGCGTCCCACTCTTCCATTACCTACAAATCAAGGGATTATGCAATATTCCAGGGCGTTTTATCACAGAATGACTTCTGTCATAAATTAAAAAAAAGGTATGTGTAGAGTTTGTTAAAGAGGAAAAGAAAGTACAACTTGGTGAAGGATAAGATAGCCTCAAGTCAGAAATGAGTCAAATGACAAGACAACCTGAAAACAGGACTAAGAACAACATCCACACAAAACTTATAAGTGGAGAAGAGCTGTCCAATCGCTTCTCCTTTCCATATCAGATACAGTGCTCGGAGCACCACAGAGAAGTCATATACATATTTTCTAAAGAGGAGACTTGAAGAATGTTTTGATGGAGAATGAGAATTTACCAAAACTTATAAGCGGAGGGAAATGAGGAATTTTCAACAAACCTCCCAAGTCCATCAACAAAGTCCTCCAACCCTCATGTTTTTAAGCTCTCTATTTTGTCAAATCTTCGTGTCAAGTAGCTAAGTAATCATACAATTAAACACTTATTTTCACTATCCTTTTCTCTTGTTAATGTTAACCATTCAAATGATGGCCGAAAAACACAAATTCAAATAAGGTAAAGGAAATTATCATTTAACCATCCATAATCCAGTGGCCTGGATTGCTAGTAGAGCAGCATGTATTGACAAAAGGAACTAATTGTAAAGCAGTTTAGCAGTAAATCATTTCAGAATTCTAAAAACACCCAGGAATCAAAATAATAGAAATAAAATAAACCTGTGTAGAAAATTTTGTCCCATTTTTGCTGCAGCAGAGCAGATGTTTCATCAACTGCCCCCTCAACGACCTTTATAGATGAGTTATCCATGTACTCCTCTAACAATTTTGACAGCAGCGATGATGTGGCTGGAGCAATTTCTGATGGTTTAAGCACCACCGAATTACCAGCTGCAATAGCTCCAATGACTGGATCTAGTGATAACACTGAAAAGACAGATATAGCAGTAAAAAATATCATCATGAAAGATTTTTTTGAAATAAAGAGATTTGTGAAAAACAAAAGCTGAAATGTCATCTCAGAAACATATAAAAGAAAAAAGTCACATGTCAACATACAAAATGGATAATTCCATGCCGAGATGATTAGCACAACCCCCAGAGGTTCAGACACTATTTCTGCTGAAGAAGGAAAAGTGGTGATTGAAGTTTTGACCTGCATTTAAAGGAAAATAGTGTAATAAATCTAAAATCATGTCAAACAATCATACAGCTAAACATCCGACTGTTTTTATCTGTGAAAGAACTACAGAAAAATACCTTTTCTGGCTCCATCCAATGTTTCAGTTCTTTCAGTGCAACTCTACATGAATTTTTCAGCATAGCAATCTGCATGACACGTCAAATTCTCAGTTAGCACTTAGCAGATGACAAATATCATTTTTTTAAAATTTTTATACATTATGCTGATTGCGTAAGACCTTTTGTTCAACAAGTGACTAAGAAAAAATTATTAGCCCAAATAATAAATTTTCAGTTTCATGTACTTGTTGAAAGGCGGAAGCTCAGAGTTAACAACACAAATTCAAAGTCTTTTTATATCAGTCTAAGGAAATGAATATGAATTATAGAAGTTCCTGGGACTAGAATCTATGATTATCCAAATGGTTAAAACTACAATTGGTTGACACTCTCAAAAGAAGTAACTGGAGTAGGACATCCAGGACCCCTAGTTGCACAGGCATAAAAGATCAACACATACACAGATATAACGACCAAACGCAGTCTCACAAAAATTGAGAAGGTAATATAGATCCCACAGTGCTGAGAGACAAGTTAGGCTTGAGCAGCAGCAGCAGCAGCATCCTAGGATCTAAAGAAGTTTAAATCAACTTCAAATGCAAAAACCAAGTGACAGTCTCTATTGTATATACAGTTTGCACATGGAATTGCGCTTGATAGCGCTACCAGCCGAACTAGCTAGACATGCTTCGTTGAATAATGGGATTATATACTATATAACCGTGGCGTACTGACCAAGAAAGTGAACTCCTAATCAAGTTAAGAAATGCGCATCTACATCTATGACCACACACACTCGTGACCACCTAAATAAGGCACATCCAAACAAAAGCTAAAAAGGAAAAAGAAAATTTTCTACCAAAGTGACGGCGACTAATAACGAGATGCCCGACTCACTCGTCAACTGAGACATCCTGTGAAAATACTTCCCTCAACGTAGCAATAAATTTAAGACCCCAAGCTACCTATCAGAGGCAATGTTGAAACATGAGAGAGGACCATGAGATTGGCCCACCCCAAAATGGAAGGCCAGGTGAACTTGAGAGAGCCATTAATTCTCACACCTGCCACCCATATATAGTACCAATATTTTCTCGTGGCCACCGCCGAGTAGACCATTTCACGAAAAGATTTCTCCTAATTCCGTTACCGCAGAAGCACACAGATAAATTTAGTATCCCGATGACAAGACATGAACATAAGAAAATGTCAAATGGAATCGAAACCCCCCTTAAAATTTCTGATGGCAAAGGACGGCTGACAAATTCAAATAACATGTAATTAAAGCTGAACAAACATCTATATCAAACTTCCCGTAAAATTGGACCATGCATAATAAATGAACGCATCACGAATCCAAAAGCGCAATTGAACAATTTGACCAAATAGAATTTCTAGCGATAACAAGTCATAACCAAGTTTAAAACAGGAAAAGGTGAAGAACGAAAGACTAGTTAGAAAATAGAAAACAGGGGGAATAGAAAATTGAGATGAATGACTATCAAACATGAATTGGATGTCATATATAGGAGACCTCGTAGGCGACGGTTTCAAGTGGGGGCTTGCAGAGATCGGAGCGAAGAGCTTCGATAATCTGTTCCTCACGATCATCGAGCAACTTAGAAAGGGCCTTCAACTGCGAAACTCTCCACTCGTAACTTCGCGTCGTGCCAGAAGCGAATATGCCCCTCAGCTCCTCCACTAGCAAAAGCGCTGCTCCTGCATCGAACACTTTCTTTGACTCATCAGACGACATTATCAGCGACAGCAAGCAGAATCGCCCAGAATCACAGAAAAAGGAAGATGATTGCTTCGCTCTCCGGCAATGCTAGAAAATTGAACTGGCGCTGATATAATGTCTCAGAAGGTTGAATTGGATTAGCTTCTAAACAGGAAGGAAAGAAGAACACGCTACGACGGGTAACCCAAGCGTCGCGTCGTTATGGTTTATGGACCTCACAGATTCTCTGGCGTGGACCATTGGATGATGTTCAGATTTATATAGGAACTCCTCGGAGGCTGTGACAGGGAGAGTAGTGCTTGTCACGCGATGTCGACAGAGCGTAGGCTGAGGGGGAGATTTGCTTGCTTGAGCGGAAGAAATCTTCTCAAAATCAAGGTTGCTTTGCAAGAAGAAACCATGTCGCAAATAGATCTGCTTCTCTTAATTTTTAATTTTATGTACGTAGGTAGTAGGTAAATATGTCTTACGATTATGGTAAGAACTGGTAGGGGTATTTTACTTTTATTTTGTTACTACCATTAGTAATAGAGTTTTAGTGATGGTTTGAATTAGTTTTTAAAAAATAATTTTTATTATTTATAAGATAAATATGTAAGAGAATTTTTATCTCAATTTATAATTTCTACAACTATGATTTTCATAGTTCTCAGACACTCACAACAGGGAAACATAGAAAAGGATCCGCTACATGTCCTAATAAACAATAATTCCAGATAATAAATAAGTGATATTAATATACTCTACTCTATTATAATAAGTTAATTTTTGTTTCAAGTAAAAATGTGTTATGAGCAAATAAGATAGGAAAAATTTCATTGAGCCTAAAAGATGTGACAAAATTTCAGTCAACTCCCAAAATTTTTTTCTGTATTAAAATAAAAATTATACTGTATTAAAATAAAAATTATACTTTGTAGATAAAAAGGTAAAGATGCCATTCTTTTATTTTTATTTTTTTCAAAAGAGCATTTACAAGATAAATAGAGAAATTCAAAAGAATATAGAAAATTAAAAATAGAAAATTCACAATACAAATATAGACATTTACAAAATAAATAAAGATATTTCCCCAAAACCCAATTTCATTTTAACCCAAAGGATGTAGAAAAGTTTTAAAATATTTTAGGGATTAACTGAAATTATGTCACATTTTCATAAGCTAATTGAAATTCTCCCAATAAGATATATTCTTAACTGTATTAGTATAACATATGTCTGTCTATTTATGTTGAACTATATTTATAGAGTAGAGAGATAACGAATTTTGTGGTTCATAAGTCATATTAATAAATTTTGTATAAACATCAAATTTTACCAATCATTTATTATTATAAATATTTTTTATGGTGTATATTAAATATAGTTAAAGTTGAAAATTTGTTGAATTTTAAGGTAAAGTTCACAAAGTTTAATATTTTTTTAACTCCCAAAAATTATGTTAGAATTAACTTATAAATAAGATAAGAGAAGTACTTACATATTTTGAAAAGGTATAGTACAATAATTTATAAAAAATAACACGGAAGGAATACATATTATACACGAAATATATTTTTATATATAAATTTTCTAAATTAAGTAATTTGGTTAGTTTTATTAATCTCTATAAAATAAATAAATAGATTTTGCATTAAATCTCATCATAAGAGTGTTTCTTTTATAGAAAACAAAAAACATGGCTCCAATACTGTGCACACACCAGATTTGCTGTACCGGGCGTGGTAGTTGACCTTGCAGATCTACCACTCTGGTGAAGGTTCGTCCATGTTGTTGTGGGTGGTAGCTTGTACCCTTCGACTCTTATTTGCTTATTCATGTTATACATTATTTTTTATTTTTAATATAAGATATAATACGTTTTTTTAAAGATGATTAATGAAGTTAAATAATTTAGCTGGTCTTAAATATAAGATAAGTTGATTTTTTAAAAAATATTAAGAAAAGTAAATCAATTACTTTAAAATATTTATATTTGTTATGTTTTCTTCAAATTATTTTACCTAACTTATAAACTGATATATAATTTAAAGATACACAACATATAATATGATTCAGTAAATTATTTGACTTATTTAATCTCTCTAAAAAAAAGACAGTCATTCCTTATATTTAGGATCGGATGGAGTATATCTCATTTTTATCCAAACTAATTTACTTAACTTATAAATTAATATATAATCTAATGATATACAACTTATATTATGATTTAAGTAATGTATTTAACTTTAATAATTTCTAAAAAAAAATCAACTAACTATTAACTACTATATTATCGACTAAAGGAATACTTAAAGTGAAACAAATATTGTTTGGATAAGTTATAAATCAGGGTTTCAAAAGCCCTTTTTTTGTAAATCGAAATAAAATTCCTCTCATATATTTACCTTATAAATCATAAAAACTATTTTCTAAAAGTTAATTCAAACATACACATAATCTAAAGGCAAATTAAAAAAAAAACAGTTCACTCAAGATAAAACTTTAATTAATGTACTTTTGCAGTTTCACGTTAGTCTAAAATATCATGGGGCTGTTTGGTAAAGCTTTTTTAGATCGGCTTATTATATAAGCCCGATTTACATAAATCGAGATAAATCTCCTCCACATATTTATCTCGTAGACTATAAAAGCACTTGGTAGACCGTAAAAGCACTTCGTAGACCATAAAAGCTACCTCGTAGACCGTAAAAGTTACTTCGTATTCCGTAAATCACAATTCATAAGCATTTATAGAACTTCCACAAGCTAATCCAAACAACCTCTATTCTCCCGTTGGCAATATATATATATATATATATATATATATATATATATATATATACTCCCAACCAAGGGTGGGTGTCTGGAAGTCAGCGGTTTCAACCTACGCCCTTTATTTTTTCCTATCAAACAAGAAACTGGTAATCAGTTCCATGTGGATTGAACTTCCCAGGCTGTTCATAGCTCCCACTATTTATTCCTCAGCGAGATCTTAATAAAGGGGATGTATTTAAATACAGATTAACTGATTTAACGAGGGTGAGTAGTTATTTTATTTATTAAAAGTATTCTTAAGAGAGAATAGATATCTTAATTGCTATGTTTTTTTCCCAATGATTCACACGCTCATTATATACTCACCGTAAGGTTTGAACATGCAATGCCACGCTTAACAAAGCATTAATATGGAGAGATTCGCTCCCGACATGCTTTAATTACGGTTAAGATTTCACATAATGTCGTATAAATTGGAATATAAAATCCTTATTAAAATCTCTCATAATTGTCTTGTAATGTGAAACATAAAATGTAAGGTTATCAAACTCGGACCGGTCTTTAAATCGATCGAGGCAATGGGTAAATGGTCAATGAGTCAGTTTGAAGTTAACCCAAGGCTAAACCGGTGGAAAATAAAAAGATTAAAAAATAATTTAAATTATCATCATATTATCATACTATCCAAAATCAATTCAATACATTAAATCACTAAAAAAAAACAATCATATACTTACCCAACGTTTTTTATGATTTCTTTAACATATTGACATCTAGTATTAATCAACTATCCAATGACACTATAATTAATAATCATAAATATTGTTCATAGCAAATTATTAAAATAGATAGATGATAACAAAATATTCACATTTACAATCCTTTAATCATTAGATTAATAGTCATTAATAAAAAATTATCATTAATTTTGACTAATATTACCATTTACCCTATAAAAAACATATTTTTTTTTAAAGTCAACTGGGTCAACCTATCAAACCCGCCCTGGGTTGACTAGGTCACCCCGGATTACACAAAAATCCAGATTAGGGACCTATCCTAACTGATTTTGTTATCAAGTTGCAGTTTATTACGAGCTGGCCCGGCCGGTTTGGTAACCATAATAAAATCCTTAAGAATATCTCACGTATTATAGGAAGATGCATGGGCGCAAAAATATAGGAAGATACTACGTGAGAAAACATACTAATTTGCTTTGGGGAAAAAGATGCATATAGAACGCATGAATTATATTGGTTATGGGGTGAGATGTTTTATGGTTAAAGTATCACATGCACATGCTCTTCCCGTCATTTATAAAGTATTTTCAATATATTTCATTGAAATCGAGAATGATTTTAAACATCATTAATTTTTCTCTTAAATTTAATAAATTTTTAACTTCACACATATCTAACATATATTTTACTCCCTCTTATCCTTTTTATAAACAACTTTTTCCTCTTGTCACAAAAGTCAAATTATTTTTTTTCTTTTATACCCCTATAAAATACACATCTTTATATTTATTATCCCCTACTTACCACTAATTCTCTTTTATATTTGTTATTAATTCTCTATTATGTGTTTTTTTCATAAATAGGGGCATATTTGGAAGAAACATAGCATTTTTAACACATTTACTGTTTTTAACTAATATTAACCGTCAGTTCGTTTTACGCAATAAAGATAAAAGTTGCTTATAAAAAGAATCGGAGGGAGTAATAATGAAAAAATAATAATCCACAAACCAATAATTAGGGGTAAAATTGGATATTTAAAGAATTTGATCAGATAAATTATATTAAAGACAAAGAAATGCTTGCTCCAATATATTTTATAAGACATTTCTACTTAATTTATATGTATTAATAAAAACAATTAAAAATATTAAAGCTGTAAAAAAAGATTCAAGTTATTTCAAATACTATCCTTATCGATCCCACCAGAAAGTTTTCTATAAAATATATTGCAAGATGAACTGGAAGGAGGGAGTGGTCTCTTTCATTTTTTCCCTAACCATATGAGAATTAATTAATCACAACTCAAACTAAAATGTCGTCTGTACAGATCAGAATAAAAAAATACTAACCTTCACAAGAAATGAACGTTTTGGGAATAAATGAAGTAATGAACATCAATTAGTGAGGCTGGGGCAGTCAACACATGCATGGCATTTGTTATGACTTTCGTGTCCAAGAAAAATGGGTACTGCCAGTATATAGTCTGCATATGGTTGTGGAAATTAGGTTTTCTCTGTTCGCGGATATGAGTTAGGATAGGACGTATTATCACCAAACTTGAAGAGTTGATGGCCCAATTCTGGAAGTTATCAGTAGATTTATCATTTCGCATGGGCTGTGTTTTTAAAAAAAAAAAAAATCAGATGTCTAATACTGCTACGGTCATAAACGTAGGACATAGTTTAAGAATAAATGTTATCACGGTCTGTCATCCTCTTACTCAACCCTACTTTCATGTCACTTTAGTAATAGTAGATTGTAGATTCATATCTCGCCGCAGTAATTCTTGGGAATATACTTTTCAAGACTAAAGACTGCTACAAAACTACGTGGCTTGTGAATAAATAACCTGAGATAGTGAGGAAAATTAAACGACAATGGAAAGTGAAAAGAGAAAGAGTGAGAGCAAAACCTCGTGGATGAAGCCTTCGGTTTCGGGTTTGGAGAGGTCGGAGTGAAGAGCCTGAACGATGAGGTGCTGGTTTTGATCAGTGAGGGTGATGAGAGCCTCCAACTGGGAAGCTCTCCACCGGTAACTCCGAGTTTTGCCGGAATCAAAGGTGGTTCTCAGGCGGCTCACCACCGCCGACGCCTCCATCTCAGCCGTCTTCACCCACTCTGCTGCTTCACTCATCTAATCCGATTGATTATATTGGCGTAAAGGAGGAGCATTGCATTATATTGTGTTTTTATATATAATATAATACTGTTATTATAATTCCGATGGCCTGGCCTTGTCTTTAGCGTTGGCGTTTGACTGCTTATTGTTCCTCCAACTCATCAATACGACCATGCTTCTCCTTGCAAGTTTCAATTATTGGGATCTACGGTTCGGCCGTTGATTTCGACATTATATTATTTCTCTCTCTTCTAAGAAATTCAGCATTCTTTTGGCTAATTAGCTATTTTAGCTTATATAGACTACTTATCACTTTCTTATGGTTTTTGTATAATTGATTGTGACGTCATTTATATTTTTTTTCAACTGTGCGTGCTTGTGGATTAACCAAAACCAACTATTTTTTGCAAATGCTGGCATTTTTCTGAACACTAAACTGGAGAGAGAGTTAAGTCATGCACAGACGTGAATCGAGATCACTCTAAGAAGTAAGAACCGACATACTTGTTGGGCCCAAAACAAGAATTAAACAGACGTACTCGCACCTCAATATTTCACGACAGATTTTTTTACTGACTTGAATTAAAAGTATTAATTATATCAATCACATGTCTTAAATGTGATCAACATGAAGTAAAATAATTATAAAATTGATCATCCTTGACACCTCGATTAAATACAAATGAGATTGGGTCAATTACTCAAATGTAAAATTTCATAAGCATGGCCATCACGATTAAAACATTTAACCTGGCAATGTTCTTTTTTCTTTTCAAATTTAAAAAAAAAAAAAAGACCACACAAATTAATAAATCAAGTTTCTTAGCCTTCAGCTCTTTCCCCATTCCCTTAAACCAAAACGCGCCAGGGCTGAATCAGTGTGGGCTTTAATGAGAACCTCATACATACAGGCCTCGGCCCAGGCCATATTTCGCAAAGCAATTTAAGCCCTGGCCTGTCACATTCACTTTCGTAAAACAAATAATGATAATAATCTATTCAACAATGGTACCAAAAAAAATAATCTATTCAACAATGAAGACTAAAATTATGCATTTGTATAAGAATTTTAATGACATGACTTATAAATAACCGATGAATGGTATAATTTATTAGCTTATAGACCCCATAAGCTTTGAGAGCATAAAAATCAAGCCATTTTGGAATTAAGCAAAATTCCTCACTCACATCTTCCATGCCCCATGGTGCTGTCGTCCAAATAGGAAAACGACCAAGCCTAACCATATCGTCCAAAGAAGAAAGAAGATACGTAGAGTTTGCTACCGGTGGTTTATATGGTTGTGTGGATTAGGAAGTTGAGTAAGTGAAGGTTTTGATATTGCCACGCTTGCTGGGGGGATAAATTACTAAAGTTAAGGAAAGAAAAAAAATGCATTAATAATATTCTTGAGAGATAGAAGAATTGGTTTTGCAGGAATAGAAGAATGGCTTACGTGGAAAGTCTCAATCATTTAGATTAGCTTATGGAAGCTACATAAGTGCTTATAAATCGTGATTCACTGAATATGAAGTAACTTTTACGGTGTACGGGTAGCTTTTACGGTCTACGAGGTGCTTTTATAATCTACGAGGTAAATATGTGGAGGAGATTTATCTCGATTTACGTAAATCGAACTTATATAATAAGCCCGATACAAATAAGCCCAGCGAAACGAGCAATCAGAGTGATTTAGCAGTAAGCACTCAAAAGGAAAATCATGTGGTTATTTGGTAGATCAGAAACCAATCTAATTTACTTGGACCTGCACATCCATATTATGAATATATTGACTATGGATTTGCATATATATATATATATATATATATATATATATAGCTGCGATGTCACTACATATATACATACGCTCAACAAATTCAGCAACCTCTTGAGATGAAACTTACTCTATTGTTCCATTAATTCACAGAACCTCTAATTATATTCTTTCATTTTGGATCTTGATTTCTCCCTAGGTTCTGGTGACGTGGCCTTCCGTTTGCTAATACTATTACAGTTATTATGGTTATTGTCCTGATCGTTATCTTTGTGGGCAGATATGGATTCTCCTTCGCATGAATTGTCTGGAAATTTCGGGAAGTAGGGTTGAAGCTTCTCCAAATCTGATAACTGAAGAGGCTTCAATAGAAACTCCTCTGCTCCTCCTTCCAGGCACCTATTCATGATTGCACAAAATTTCACTTTATGATTTTGAATTTCCAGCGAACACCCATATATTTGATTTAAGCGAACACGTATAGTTTTGATACAATAATGCCTTTTCCTATGCAGCTAAAATCACGGTGAACTTTTTTTATAGGCTGAGTTATAGTTAATCACGTCCTTATATCTTTGGATGAAGATGTAATATATTTAGATGGAAAAGAAGAGAGAAGATGGTAAAAAGAGAAATAATGAATAATAACGACATTGTAACGTACATGCTGATTCTTGAAGGCACATTTTCTGAAGACATAATGACGACGGGTATATCTTTCCAGGGAGATCCCTGCAGCAGTAAATGATGGGAAGCAAATTGAAGACCAGAGAGTAAAAACTAAACAAAAGACGTAGGAGAGCAATATAATATATACAATCTTATGATTTCGAGTTCGAAACTTGTTTGTAGAAGGTGGTGTATAATTGAATGGTACGAACATATATATGGTGGTTAATATATTGACTAGGAAAGACATAAAGAGATTAAGAGACAGACCTTGAGTCGTTTAAGCAAATCATAACCACTCATCCCAGGCATGCAGTAATCTGTCATGATCATATTCACTTTTGTTCCCTGCATTTACATTTCACACACACAAATCATTTAACATTTAACATTTAATTTAACACCATACTTGTTACTACTGTTTCGCATAATATCCAATTATCCATCCCCACCCACTCCTACTACATGAAGCAGCCATCACAATATTGGGATACCCTTACCCATCCCTTCCCTACCACCACCCTTTGAAATTAAACGTCACCTCCCATCCTTTTCACCTTGGCTTCGCTCTAAAGTAATGCCAAATTCATCATAAAAGCCAGCCTGAGTGCAATGCCAAAAAAAAAAAAAAAAATCTCCCATTCAAATGCATTCTCAATTAACGTCTTGAATATTATTCTGATGCTTAGTTTTGTTTTTTAGTCCGGCAGAGGCAATTATTCTAAAAGTAGCTAGAACTTTTTTGACTGGAAAATATTCAAGACTTGGATAGGAGTACGGAAACAAGAAGATCGAAGAGGATGAAGAGTGAAATACCTCATGGTGGGGCGAATGAAGAGGAGAAGGGGAGGAAGCATTGATGGTATTGTGAAGGTCATCAAGCAGACCAAGGTACTTCAAAGCTTGATCCCCAGAGTCCACGCAGGTCACTGCATATATAATTCATAATAATTAAACACAATTAAAGCCCCAATTAATTAAGATATACAGTGTATAGATATATGTATGTATGTACAACAAAACTCGATATCAGTACCTTTGCATGAAGAAACTGTAAGAAGCCTCTCTAAGAGCTTTCTGTCGATGACACTGTCATCCACGGCCAGCACGTGAAAATGCTCTTGCTCCCCCCTCCCTCCCACCACCACCACCTCCGATTCAACCGCCATTGATTACTTATTACTTATTTATATATATTCCTCCTCCGGAGTCTCTCTCTCTCTCTGGGGATAAGTGCATTACTACTGAACCCCAGACCAAGTAATATATATTCACCAAGTAGCTGGTTGTTTTCTAGAAATCAAATAGCGATCCCTGTAGGTCCCATCGAAGTAGACACCACTATTTCCTCTTCTCTCTCTTTTCCTTTGCAGTACAAGGCTACAAGAGAGGAGAAAGATGGAATACAAAGACGAATTACAATGCAAGATAGGTGGCAATTTATTACCAGCGCTTTATTTTGCACAAGTGGACCCATGCATGGAATTGCTAGCTAGCTAGTGCTACATGTATGGGAGAGCAAGGAATAAAAGATGGGAAAATTAGTTTCAAATAGGAGAAAAAATAAAAAATATTGTTCCTTTAAATATTAAAATTAGCAAAAAAATCGTGTGATATTTTTTATAATAAATTTTAATTTCGTTCGTAAGTTAATAGGCGTCTACTGATAAGTCTATGGGAGTGTCATTAACAAGTCAAAAGGCACATCATTGACAAGTCTAAGGACGTTCATTAGCAAGTTCAGAGCATCTATTGTCAAGTCCATAAACGTTTATCGGCAAGTTCATAATTAGATTTATTGTAAACATGATTTTTTGGCAATTTTAAGATTTTAAAAGATCATTTTTTATTTTATCCGAAAACTGAATATAACTTTTCCATAAAAGATCTCATACTTGTTCACTACTACCTTCTATTCTAAATATAATTCTAAATAAAAGATCCAATGTACTTTTTATTTTAAATTAAGAAAGCTAACTAAATTACTTTAAAACATTCATATTTATATAGTTTCTTCTCCAAATTAATTAATTTACGTAACTTATAAACTGATTATATATAATTTAATCATATATAACATATAATATAATTAAATAACTTATTTAATTTTTTTAACCTTCCCAAAAACATAACGCCAATTAGGTCTATAGTTTGTAATAGTTAGGAGTGGATGTAGTATTTTAATAGTTAGGGCTATAGTTTGACTTTCTTTTCTTAAAAATTATTTTTTTAACTGCTATACACGAAAATTAAGCTAATCTGATTATAAGAAGTAGCCTTATTCTTACTGATCTGTAGTAACTAATGTACCATATATATATCTCAAATCTCAAATCTCAAATCTCTCTCTCTAGATTCGCTCTATCGCGTTGGTACAACCACCACTGGCACACACTCTAACACTATATGTGACACTGATATGCTTTCTCTCTGTGTGTTTTCCCTTTCTCTTGGATTTTATTTGATTGCCCACCAAAATCTCAAGATCTTTGATTCCATCATCATGACCAAAGTTACGAGTGGATCATGACCTTTAATTTAACTGATTAAACTGCTATTACTTTTCCTCTTTCCCCTACATCACTGGGGCCTCGCTGTCCTCCCATTCACCTTATCTTATAATTATTCACCTCTGTTTTCATTTTGACACACCACACAGTGGTCTGCACTATAATCTGACAATATTTTTTTGACCGAAAATAATCTGACGATATCATTTGTTAAATATCACACTCATAAACATAGATACCTGGAATCAGGACACTTATATAAATGGACAAATACCTGCTTTATTTTGATCAAATTAATATAATCTTGCCAGAATTTTTCCCTGGGTTCCTTTCATAGGTGATTGCCAGTTTGTTGGGACTAGAGATAACCCATGTGACTTCATTAAATTTCATCATCCTACCATATGTTTGATTATTCCCTTGTCCATTTATCTCCTGCAAACCCCACAAAATCCCTCAAGAGACTACCCGGCCAAGAGAGGTTCAATATATATTTACGGTTCAAAATTCACTTCAACAGATCGCAAGACAGAGACAAATTACTAAAGCTCCTGTGTGTGTGTGTATCATCATCATCAGCTCATCCTCTGATAATAATACAAGCATACATGTGTCAAATTATAATTATACAGAGAAATTAAAAGTATATATAGTAACTGTAATTGTATTATATATATATAGGGAGCCGTGAAGGAATGTAGGAAAATGATTGAAATGAGGAGCAAATATAATCTTGGGTGGGGTATGTTTGGCATAGGGATAGAGATCTCTCCCATATTTCGAATCTGTTGCCTTTAGAGGATGTCCTCATTCATACGTAGCACAAAGTCTTCCTTTTATCCACACTCAAGTGCGGGCCCCATTCCCTGTCTGCCACGTGTTCCTCCTTTCGTGCTTGGACCCAATCATACGTCTGACAATGAGGCACGATCATTATGTCCTAACGTGGTTTCACATTGACCGTCTGATCACATCACGCCCTCACTTTTTCCCTCTATTCCTTCTTTTCCCCGCTTTATGCTCATTTCTCTGTTCAATTCCTTGCCTTTCTCTTCCCTCTTTTGTTTCTCTTCATGGAATGCCACATCATTTCATCAATGTGTTAAAACACGATTAACGCCACACGGCACACCAAATCATAAATTAAGGGTAAGTGCCATAAAAGAGTTCCAATATTAATCTAATCTATATACGATTATTTAATTATGGTTGGTTTGGTAGAGCGATTTTGAATCGGGCTTATATATATCGGGCTTATTATATAAGCCTGATTTATGTAAATTGAGATAAATCTCTTCCACATATTTACCTCATAGACCGTAAAAGCTAATTCGTATTCTGTGAATCATGATTTATAAGTACTTATAGACCTTCTATAAACTAATCTAAACAAACTAATATATATATATATATATATATATATGTGCGCGCGCTCTTATCAAGTACGTGTATGTCTGTGTGCATATATCTTCATTCCTCCATTTGCCAAAATAAAACAACTTCTAATTTACACGGCACTGCTATATTTCTGCCTCAATCTATCGTATGTTTTCTTTTCCCTCTCTCTCCAACACAAAAAAACCTATACTTGTTCATCAAACTTTGAGTTTTTTTTTTTAAATGATAGAAAAATATCACTTAAATTTTAAAATCTTAAATTAGTCTTGTTATGTATAAGATTATATGCATAAACTATAAAAATATAGTAATTGACAACTCATTTTAATAGGTAATTATTAATTTGGGATTTTAAAATTTAAATGTTATTTTATTTTTTCCCCTTTTTGGTTGTCAGATCTATTCACCCAGGTTTGTTGATCGGAAACATTACTAATTAGCCATTACTAAGGTTGGTTTTGTCGCCCGATAATCAAATTACCTAATTTCTTTACTTTTTTAACAATCTTCTTTTTTTGGTTAGCACTCATTAACCATCATTAATTAACAGTTTCTCTCAGTTTGGTCAGAATTTGATTCCTCACGAGCTTATGCCAATAAAAAATTGGAGAATTTCAGTTCGCTTTTAAGGATGCGGGCATGTGACATAATTTTAGTCAACTTTTAAATTTGTATGAAATTTTATCTTATAAATATATATATTTATCTTGTAAATTTTTATATTTATTTTATAAATAGCTAAAATAGTTTTAATTCTCTAGGTTCTTTTAAACCGTTTTATTTATCTTATAAATATCTTTATTTATCTTGTAGATACTTATATTTTTCTTGTAAATGGATAAAATATTTTTAATTATCTAAGTTCTTTTAAATACCTTTATTTATCTTATAAATATTTTTATTTATCTTATTAATATATTTATTTATCTTATAAATACTCTTATAAAAAAAATATATCATTATATTTTCACTTAGGGTTCGATGAAATTTTGTCCTATCCTTAGGGCAAAATTTCCGATAAAAAATGGACACGCAATCCCAACACCTCTATCCCAGGTCAACGTCATAAGGATTATATTCTTAGCTAAATTTGTCTCATCGTTGATCATTTAGGAGTCCAATCAAATGATATAGAGCCCTTTTTAAACTATAAAATCTGATCTTCTTTGATGACTAATTTATTTATCAACCAATTAAGTCCTCTGCCTGCAGTATAGCAGCTGCCCCAGGACTTGAGTCCACCCAGTTGATGAACCACCATGCACTCTAGCAAATTAAGAACACAGCTACACTTCATGACGTTAAAAAAATGCTAGGAAAAATAATCTTCTTAAACTTTGGGTCAATATTATTACAAATAATTCTCTGAACTTTTAAAACACAAAAATCGAGTTTAATAATGTCAACTCTCGCGCGCACCCCATGCATGTCGGATTTTCTCATGAATTAATGTTGTAAAAAGGAAAAAAAAAAAGAGCGACAAATGATACTTTTTTTAACTTAAAAAAAATATTTGACCAAAATCAGGGTTAATTTACTCACCAACGACTTAAGAATTAAAGAACTATTAATATCATTCGAAAAATACTAAGCCACATTTAAAATGAAACCCCACTAATTAATTCATGATCCTGAGCTTGATGTCTCATAAGATCACATCACATGCACCCAAAGTACCTCGTCCTCATGTATGCATGAAATTCAAAAGAAGAAAAGGTCGCCTTGAATATATATATATATATGATGGACTTTATGCAAATTTATCTTCGGATGCTAATTTTGCCACACACGGCAAATTAAAAAAGTGAGCTAAAGTCTAAATGGCGTCTTTAATCAACCTTTATTGCTTCATACTTGTAATTTTTGCAACTGCATGCCTTTTATTTAATCAATCAATCAGTTCACGAGTTCCCTTTTTGAATTACCCATTAACTTTTTCCACATACATTTTGACTTTGAGTTACCAAATTAAACGTGGGAGTGGGACCATCAACCACGAGAGATAAAAAGGATCGATAATCTTGAGAGATTAGCACCGGTGTTTAAATTAGGTCATGCCCCTGTCATACGAGATTTCCTTAGATCTGCTTTCCGGGCCCACTCCTGAATCTGGCCATGTCTTGTTCTTTTGTTCGTACGCGAATTTCCAAAGGCATGGCCCATCCAACCAACCTTTGTTAATTTGGGAATTTGAAATATTTCTCACCCCTACTCTTCTTCCTGGCCTGCCCAAGTTTCTCTTGGTCAACTAATTAATCACCATTGTTTGGATCAAGGTGAGACAAAATCAAAGTTTTAAGATCCTTATTTTGCACTTAAAAAGAAAGATCACGGCACCCAATTAGTTAATTATACTTGCAAGGATAGATCCATTGTGATATTTATATATGATATACCCTAGCCTGCTTCTTCTCTCTTTCTTCAGATCCGAGCTTTCTCATATTACAAGGGAAATGATCCATGGATTGAGACAGATTAATTAATTCTGGCTGACTTTTTTCATTAATTGTGGAAACGTGACATGCATCTGAACCTGGATACTTACAGCAACAAAAGCCCAAGAAAAAGTGTGGGTCCACATTTCGTAATCAGCGTATCTATGAGCCCAGGAGCACAAAACCATGTCGTTTTACTACCAAAACATAGCTGGTTTGCGGGATGAGCTCATATGATGATCATGGATGATTTTAGCAGGAAATGGGATTTGAAGAAGTGTAGCTAGGGTGAAAGTGGCTGGGTTTAATTAATAAATTAAAGAACTGGAGATAGATGCAACTGGAGAGAATCTCAGCCCGGATATCGACAGAGACAAATGCTGTGGATTTAATTTAGGATGGACCAACATACGAATCAAGGGAGGACAACTCATTGATAATGATATACTCCCCATACATCCGGAGTTCATTTTCTGTCTACTTCCAGATCAGTATCCTATTATTGTATCTTTATAATTTCTTCTGGTCATGGTTAAAACAATATATTTCCCTAGCTACCAGGGGAAAACTCTTAATTAATTATTCGGATGGATCCAATACTGCAATCTACTTTATGAAATTAAATAAGCTGATGATATGACAGGGATTTGAAAATGCCATATAGATAACCACATGGTTAACATTTAAGCATATGATTCGGAATGGTTCATGTAAATATAAATCATTATCAATATATATCATGCCCGATCTCTTTTGATCCACGTGTTTGGATATATACATAAATTATCGTCTGCGGTTTGCTTTATTGATGGTGTTTGGCTTGGCCATGTACAATGAAATCAAATATAGATAGATTTTGACGTTAAAAAGAGAAAAGGAAAAGTGGTAAAATCCGTGGGAAGATATTGCATGTGGTTGCGGGACTTTATTTTAAAATGAGGAACCCAACTGGGACAAGTTACGCATACGCATGAATGATGAAGATGGTCGAAGGCCACCAAAGACGGAGCTCAGTTAGGTAAGAAACTTTGTTTTCATGGTAAAAGGAATGTGTGCCTTTATCAAAATGTGGAAAAAGACGAAACAACACAACTCCAATATAATGGAGAGGGAGGGGGTCCCTTCAATTATATCTGATGCAATTCATGGCCACCCTCCCAAACCACATACATGTCCTTTCTCTTCTCTTTCTTTGCATATTTAAAGCACGGTCCATTATCCCTGAACTCTTAATTCATAAGTACGGTGGATGGTTTCTTTCTCTTCTTGTTCTTTTTTATAAAAGAAAACTGTATTTTTTTTAATTACGTGAACGCTTTTGAGATGCGACTATTGGCGTTTGAAGAATCGACAAAATAAATGAGAGAAGAAGAGATGGTCGTCCAAATTAAAGGTTGTAATATATCTTTTAAAAAATCGAGATGAAGGGTAATCCATTGAGGCACTGCGCCTTTTTCATATGGGCACACAAAGAATATAAATGAGAATCTGAATTGTACAACAAAGAAATTGCATGAGCAATAAAGTTTGCACGCGCATTCGGCCTTATCCTTGATGATTGGCCTCTATTGATCTCACAAATGCGGCTACCTTCTATGAATCTTGTAAGATAATCAACGTACGTACTTGGAATCCAACGATATGTAGTGCAACCCACACCAAACAGTGTCGCTATTCAGATTTAAATTTGCTTATTTGTTGCACAACAAAAAACACCACCGTAATAGAAGAGAAAGTGAAGAGCAAAAGAAAGTTGAGCGTAGTATGCACAAGCAGAAAATGACTCCAATTCATCAAGGGTAACAACTGTTACCTCATCAATTCCATAATTATTTTATTATTTAAACTAATGTTAAATGAGATGGACATTAAATACGGCTCATTAATTCATCAAGGGTCTCATTATGTCCCAAACCCAACGGAATCTAGAAACGATGGCACCAACCTGATTTACAAAAGTAGTAAGAGGCAGCAACTTTTTGATTAATATAAATCTTATATCGCGTGATTATCAGCCAGTCGGGGAATTGAATGATAAAGAATGATGAACTTTTTTCACGGGCCATTGAACATGAATAAATATTAGCTAAATAGTGATTGACGTAAGCTGATGATACGACCATGAGCAAGATTGCGGGCGCCTGAATCAAACAAATCCTTCATTTGCTGGGCACTCTGTTACCCCACCCTCTACTTTGCATACCAACACACATTTTGTTTCTATGAACTACCAATAATTCATGTTGCGAGCCAAGAACTACTTGAAGACGTGTAATTAGTGTTGATTAATGGATCAGAAAAAGAATGTGTCCGTGTCCGTGTGTGGGGGGGGGGATGGTGTTAAGGCTGCTCATATTGATTAATTGAAGTAGAATTGGCTTGGTGAAGGCACACCAACACATATTACCTCTAATCTTAAATATAATATCTAATTAATTTTTTTAAGGAGATTAAAAAAGTTAAATGAATTACTTTTAAAATATTTATATTTATCATTTTTTTAAATTAACTTATAGGTTTATATATAATTTAAAGAAAAATCACATCAAGGTTTCAATTAAAAAATATAATATTAAAATAGCCTCATAACCTGTCACAAGACAAGGGGGAAGAAAACATCTCCCTGTCTCACATACACAACACTCATATAGTCATAACAGTTGTCCTATGTATGTGGACAGAATCAACTTCCCTACACACGCATTCCCCACACAGTACAAAAATACTTCGCATAGAAATCGCTGGGCTTTGAAAATTGAGCCCTCCCAAATCTCTGAATGGCTTCATTGAGAGCACTAATATCCTGCGTATATCCAGATTAACCCAATCGCAACAACTTACATGCCTTCTCTCTGTCTCTTTTATTAACCGATATTGTTTGTGTCAGTGTTTTGATTTGTTGCTGCTCTTAATAATTTGAATTCTGGAACAGCATGCATTCTTTGCAGGTGAGTTTCCTCCAAATTTTGTCCATGGTGCATGCGAAAATGTGGCAAGATGATGGGTGAGATATGAGGACCTTGAAACCATAGATCCCTTTATTCGAATTGTTTTAGTTTAACTAGGTTTTATGTTTGAACTCTGGATTTTGCTACGATAATTATTTAGAGGTAGCAAGCTTCTCTGTTGCGGGCTTACATTCCCACAAGTCAAACTAGTCGATTGCTAGTAATGTCAGATATTGATGGAGAAATCCAAAAAGAAATATAAAGATTTGCTAAAAAAAAAAAAAGAAGATAGAAATTGGGTAAGGTGAGAAGGTGTTTCAAATTAATCGATATGAAAAAGATGAGAGAGAGAGCCAGGCCCATGGGCCAGTGGGGATCACAGTATTTATCCTCAGCCAACTCTACTAATATTTGTTTGCGAAGCCCAGGGGCAACAAATGAATATGAATATGGAGTGGATCAAGTCTTATTCTTTATAGTAATAGTATTTGTTTGGGATCACTTTTAACATCCCCAAAAGTATTTATTTATGTAAATTGAGGTAAAATTCTTCTTAAATATTTATCTTATATATCATAAATCAAGATTAAAAAACTTTTTTTAAAAACTCTAACCACTATTTCAATCAAACATATCATGGGCGGGGCTAAACCTATACACAAGTTCCTAAACTACCTATTAGTTTACATCATAGAATTGAAACACCATTGGCAAATTTTCCAGATCTCCACATATAACGAAAGGACGGGCTTTGTTTCGACAGTATCTTACAAGGGCAACCCAAGTGACGAAGACCTGAATCAGTGATGTTGAATGAGATATGTTTCAGCAATGGTGGCATGAGCAGCAGCGCCAATGGGAAGAACATGGTCGTCGATCATGAAAAGAGGAGAATGCCCAGTGTGAATAGATCCCAACGTCTCGTTCCTGATGCCAATGTAGAAGAAAGCAGTAGGCACCACCTCCGAATAGAAGGAGAAGTCTTCAGCTCCCATCATGGGTGGCACCACCCTGAAATTTGCTTCTCCCAGCAAATCCCTCGCTACCTTCTTCACATGTTCGTACGTTAGCTCATCGTTCACTGTCGGAGGATAAATGGTGTATTCCTTCTCGAAGAAGTCCACTTCTGCCCAGCATCCGTACACGCTGGCTTGTTCCACAATCACCTGTTTGTTTCAGACCACATGCAATTTTTTTTTTGTTAAGAAAAAAGGTTCGTCCATGTGTGTGTGTACTGGTGTTGGCTAACTAACCTGCTCTATTCTCTGAAGGAGCTGGTAAAAGCTTGCGTTAGAGAAAGCTCTGAATGTGCCACCAATGACCACTTTATCGGGTATCATGTCGAGATGGTTGCCTCCGTTGAAAGAAGTCACCGACACAACCTGAGTTAATTTAGACAGCCACGTGGTAAATAAGGGTTGAGACAGTTGGGTTTTTTTTTTAAAAGAAGTGGAAGAAACTAAATAAATTATTCTAAAGTATTAATTTTTATTAATTTTTGTGATTTATAAACTAGTTAATATATAATCTATATGATATATATTTAATTTTCTTAATCCTTCTAAAATAAAAAATCAACTAGCTAAGTGTTAATATATATTAAGCACAGGAGCTTATATCTATATATAGACAGAGAAGACGAGAGAACAAGAATTGGAGAAAAGGAGACCTGGGAATCTAGAGGATCTGATTCACGAGAGACAATAGCCTGTAAGCTGATGACGGCAGCAGAAGCGGCCAAGAGTGGGGTGTTTTTGTTGTTGGCGATGATGACGGCTCTGAAGAAGCCACAGCCGGCGAGCAGAGGACCGGGGCGGGACCCAATAATGCCAGTTGGGAGCTGATGAGAGACATGAGCTGCAAATATGGCCTCCACGTCATCCAAACCTCCGTCTTCTATTATTCGTTTTGCTCCATTCCCTGCTTCCTCTGCTGGCTGGAATATCAGTACCACAGTTCCCTATCAACAACACCACATTCATGTCACTACAATACTACCATGTCTATTATTAATTCACAGATTTGGTAAACCTTATTCATTACTAGGTCTTTTGTCTGTTTCGGACCTGAGAGAGAACAAATTACCAATACAAGATAAATAGTGTCCTTTATCTATATGATAATGTATATAATGGCATCTGAATCTGTTCCCCGTTGATTATGAACAGACAGAGGGGAAAAAAGTTGAAACCTTTTAAGCCGACTTTTGAATGACCCGTGCCCGTAGATTCCGTTGTCCACGAACAAGAAAAAAGGGGAACCGAGCAGAGCGGTCCTGTTGAATCAGGACCACGTGCTCTCATCAATGCATAACAAAGCTAGCCAGCCTTAATACTAAAGATCGATATCCGATAGTGAGCATCTTAGCCCAACAGCATCTATATATATTAATATTTCCTCGGACAATACGTAATTTCCTAGCTAGTGACGCAGGAGATGCCAATCTTTTTTTTTTTTTTTTGCCAGAAAAAATACTTCATTACTTAAATAACCAATCTGCCTGTCGCACTTAGCAAAAAGTATTCATTCAATTGATTTTTTAAAAAAAAATGAAAAAGGATAACGGATTCTTATAATCAGAATGGCTTTAATTACCAGTAAAGTATAACAGATGCTGGTAATTAAATTATTTGAAAAGGAAGTGGCTGACGAGAAGCGTATTTTTTGTTGGGCCACGGATGAGTTGACCTAATATGAGTTGAAAGGCAGAAAGCAAATGATGGAGTTAGTTTGTAAACAAAGAATATAGTAGTAATTGGGCTTGTTAGGAGTAAAAAGGAGAGAAAAGAATGGAATCCGTTTTTGTCTGGTATTGTCTGTCCTGAGCGGAGACATCCACTGACGTCCAAGTAACTGGAACCAACCCCACTCGAAGCTTAAAAAATCAACGTTAAATTAATGAAATAAAAGCCCCAAACCAAAACTGCTTCCAGTTGGTGTACTGTGTGCATACCATATGATGAAGTTCTTTTGGCTGAGAAAAGTAAAAAACTGAAAAAAAGCGCGTGACGTCAGCCTTGGCATTTAGCTTCTGGCCAGAGAATCTCCTCTTAAAGATTTATTATCTATCATACGCAAGGGCATGTCACCAACATCTATATCCATTTTAAACATAAATTCATTTTAATCAGTATATATAAATAGATTAACATAACATCCATAGACCATATATAGATAGCATTGACCCAGGGGGAAAAGAAACAAACACCGATGAAGATACCATTGTTCTAAACAGCATTGCCTGTGCATCAGAAAGGAAAAGCTAGCGGAGTAGACAACGTAACATCCATTTGGACAACAATGACAAACAATCATAAATGGACTGAACAAAAGGGATCGCGCGGTGTGAAAATTTGGAGGTGAAGCAGACTTCTAGAATTACGCTGAAGAGAAAGTGATTGGGCAAATGAGAATATTTATAAGAGTGTTTGCATGATCAGAAGTTTTGGATAAAACACTTCCCACATGCTTACTTCATAAAATCCTAACAACTATTATCTAGAAGTTAATCAAATCATGCACTAGTTAAAAAAGACAAACAAGGGCTTGGAATAAAGACAATTTAATTTAATCTGACAGAGTTTATAAAATAGACCACAAAGTATTTAAACTTTTTTATCGATAGGGTGTAAAATACTAAAATGGGGAAGGAGTGGAGAATGAATGAAAGGACGAACCTTCAAGAAATGCTCGCGAGTCTTGAGGATTTTAGCAGCCCCGAGGAGCATGGTCACGTGTGCGTCGTGCCCACAAGCATGCATTTTGCCCGCTACTTGAGACTTGTATTCCCATTCCACTGCCTCCTGCAGCCAAGTCATTCATAGGCCCTTTCATTAATCATCTTCCTCACACTCTCAAAATTAATCCCATTTTACTTTGTTTCTTCTCAATGATGATCACATGCATACATCATTCGGCAAGTTATTTCATAGAGTATATGAAGAGAGAGAAAACCCTAGCCTCTTGTTTACTTTTCTGGAATCCTTTATAAGGGACTTAGACTACAGTGATGTTTGGTTTAGAATTTAAATATTTGATAGGAGGGATTTGCCGTGGAGAAAAAAAATTTATGAATTGAATTTAAAAAATATATAGGAGTGAGTTTAAAGTTTTCCATTAATTTTTCATGTCCTTCCATTTTACATCTTATATTCATTAAAATATTATAATTTCATATCCTCGATTTTATTAAATCCAATTAAATTTTTTTCCTCCCATTCCTTTCTCTCTCTCTCTCTTTTGTGTTTGGTAAAGGAATTTGGAGAACTACAATGATATAAAATATATAATATAATTAAATAATTTATTTAAATTTTTTAACCTCTAAAAAAATCAACTAATCTTACGTTTAGGATGGAAGGGACTGTAATTTTTCAATATTTCATGAATTTACCCTTATATCACACACAGTTATTTAAAAGTTAATACAAACACGCGAAATGGTCCACGTTAAAACTCCAAGAATCCAACTTTTGTCGTGTTAAAAAAAAGCATCAAAGAGCAGATAAAAAGAACGAGAATATTTATTAAAAAATTATGAGAAACATGAGTGAAATGAAAAGAAGAACAGTCAATAAACCTCGAAAATAGAGGAGCAGTTAGTTCGCACAGCACCGAGGATTAAAAAAAGAAGGAAAAAAGTACAACTCGGGGGAACCTGAATAGGAAGTGCGTCCATGTCAGCTCTGACGGCAACAAAAGGCGGCCCGCCGGTGCCGATCCAGGCCCGAATACCGGTCAGAGCCAGAGGATACCGATAACTAACTTCCATCCGATCCAGCTCCTCTCTGATGAGCCGGCTCGTCTCGATTTCCTCGAAGGCCAGCTCCGGATTCTGGTGGATCCTCCTCCTCAATTGGGTCAACCACTCCACCGTCTCCGGATGCCGCGCTATTCTCAACACCGCCTCCGAGCACTCTTCGGTCCATACTTCACAGACAGACAGAGGTATTCCTGATGATCGGAGCGGACGGTGCGTTTTGGGAGGAGCGGACGAATTCAGCGAGGTCTTCGTCTTGGCTTTGTTGTCGAGGCCGTAACACCTGGGGTCGGAGGAGAAGACGGCATCGTAAGCGGGCTCAGCGAGGGAGACGGTGTAGTGGTTGGGAATCAGAAGGAAGAGCAAGAAAGTAATGGCGGAGGGTAACCATGATTTATTGATTTTCATGGTTGTGTCTGAAACTGAGAGATGGGAGAGATAGATGGGAATGGACTATGGAGGGATGAGAGGGAGGGAGAAGGGAAGCGGGGGAATTTAAACACGTGGGAATGAAAAGGAAAGATAAGCATTTAAATAATATTATATAATATTTGAGGGGGCGGTTGATACTTGATAGGGAATCAGTGAAATAAGCACGTGGAGGGGGAGAGAGCAGGGGGGGGGGGTGATGTGATTGAGAATTGGTTTTGAATAACCTCTTGGGTCCCTCCACTTTCACTCATATTTATTCACGTCCCTTCCCCTTTGTTTCATACTCTCTTTCTTTACCCCCGGTTTCTCTATCTTAATTTCTTTTAACGTTGACGTTATGCATTTATGTACTCATATCAATATCAAATCTCGGTTAAATCACATTAAAAAAACCTTTTGCAGAAAAACATGGTTTTTTTTTAAAAATAAAAATATTGCATAAAAAATTGAACGTTTGAATATGATAAAAAAAAAAAAGGGAATATGATTCAAGGGATTCAAAGACTCATATGCTATTTGTGAGTTTTAAAATGGAACCTGGCCAATTTGTTTCATATAAATTGAGATAAAATTTTTTTATATATTTATTTCATAGACTGAAAAAGTTACTTCGTAAACCATAAAAGTTACCACGTATTCTGTAAATCACGCACTAGTGCAAAATAACGTTTTTAGACCGTATTATTTAGACTGGTTATTGCGGATAAGGTCTACAAGAAATACGTGATGAAAATTTCGTAATTAAAAGTAATGTTTTAGACCGATTATCTAAAAAACCGGTCTCAAAATCAAAATAATTTTGTTGAAAAAAAAATCACGTTATTATTAAGACCGGTTATTTAGATAAGTTAGTATTTTAAGACCGTTTATTAAATAACCGGTCTTAAATATGGAATTAAAATTCAAAGTTAAAAATCAGTATATTTTTAAGACCGGTTTATTTATAACCAGTCTTAAAAGTAATTATTTAGACTGGTTATTTAGATAACCGGTCTTAGATTTTAACACTTTTAAGACCGGTTATATAAATAAACGGTCTTAAAACTCTTCTTTTCAACCTAATAGCCTTGCATTTCATTTTCCCTCTCATTCCACACAGCCGCGAAATATCACCGTTTGAGTTGTTCGCCTTATTCTCTTATGAGTGTTCCCCATCATTCTCGGCCACTACTCCAGCCGCCACCGCCGCCACATCCTCCTCCTCCTTTTTCAGTTCGTATTCCCATTGTTTAACAATACTCCCTCCTCTGTTCGACAGCCCTGTTCCGTGAAGTACTCCGCCGTGAGTCACCATCGTGAAGGCCGTGAGTTTGTACGCTATCGTGAGGCTGGTGCAACCCCTCTCCTCCTGCTCCTCAAGCCTCCAAGGTCATTTACATTCAAGTAATTTCCCCTTTCTCAGTTTATTAATTCTTCATATAAATAGAAACTGTATCTTTACAATCTGTATTTTTACTACCCACCATGCTTCGTTACGACTCTGATGCAAATGGGTTAAAGAAAATTTTAGGATAATCACCATGATATTTATACTGTATCAACAGGTGACAATAGTCTGGGTGAGGTATTTCCTCAAAATCAATAGACCAATCATAATCGGGATAATAAATGTATAGTAATTGTAGATTATTATCTGTGACATTTGAATCTTGAAAGAAAAATATACATTCTTGTGTTGTTTCTTCATCAGATTCATGTTCATAATTAGTACTATTAGCGGAATAATCAGAAAAACGAATACCTACAGATCTGTCTGAGTTTTCCCAAAAACTCGTTCTGTTTGGCACTAGTCTTGTTGCTGCTGGTAATACCACTTTCCATTAATGACCGATTAGATCTCTGCTGGAAAATGCTTTTTCTTCACTAGCCTTTATCCATTGACTAGCCAAATGTTGCATTACCCTATCTATTTGTAATTTAAAATTAGTATTACTATTATTACTTAATCTGCATGTAAGGGTTTTTGTTATACACATATTTTGTCCTTCGTAAAAATCTTCATATCCTTTTGTCTTAATTATTAATTGAAAATGCTTAGTAAAATCTTTAATTGTCATCTGTATTTTAGGAGCCATGTATATAATACCACAATTATTTGTCATATCAATTTCCATGGTTCCTATAATAGATTTTTGTAGATCACCGTACCTAGTATCAACAAGATTTATCAAAACATGTCCTCCTGCATGTGATCTAGTTAATCCTGTGACTTTCATCAAGACAAGTCCCACATAAATCATTATATATTGATTTTCTAAAAGAACATGCCTACTCCTCTTATTAATGAAAGGAAGATTTACCTAATCTTCACATGTGCACCTTATTGTTTCTTCACTTAAGTGTTCGTACACCTTTTGTTTTGTTTCCTATATACCATGAGAATACAATATTTCAGCTAGTGAAAGTCCTGCCTGTCTGTGCTGTAGGACTTCAAGTTGTTTATCAGGATCTATTAACCTGTTTAATTCTCTGATTTTATATCCATTCCATTTGTTGACAAGTTTTGAAATGATAATAAAATTTCAGATATTATATGTTATGGCTATTTCCCTATAAGTGAAAATTCCCATGAGTTCCATATTACTCATTTTTCTTCCAAACTAAGTGAGGACCACTATATACACTCCTGGGTTGTTTCCCTATTGACAAGGATTTAATATGTTATGTAACCTGTGTTAATAAGGCCTTTTCCTGTGGATCACGAGTTGTTTGAACAACTAAGACCCCTAAGAGTTGCTTGATAACAATTAATTGTTCAATAATAACGTTATTCTGCCTTATGAGGATCTTATCTCCTACCTGTGATGGTTCCCCTAACTTTGTTTGTTCTGTAGTCAAACCTATAGCAGCCTTACATGACTGTTCACCAATTAATTATGTTCTTCTTAATATCTTTTTATAATTTAAATCATGTACAGACATCAGATTGCTTCTAAAGCAGCTATAATAAAAAGAACAAACTGTAGGAACTTCAGATACCTATCTTCGTTCATAAAGTCTGGTGGTGTACTTTGATAAAGTCGATTTTCCTGTTCTAATGTCAGCTGTATTAGCTGTATCAAGTATGATGATCGTTCAAGCTCCTGATTGGCTGACCAATTTAAGAACTGAACAATCAAAACAATCAATAAACACAAAAAATATCTATATGAAACTGGATCCCTTCTGTGCACGGGTATTAAGAGATACCTGTTTTGTGCTTGATGAAGAAAGATTATGATAATAGTAGCTAATTCGTACATGTTGAGTGCTAAGTCTTCTTCCTCAAGATAATATAAAAACGTAGAAATCGGAAACATTAACGAAGTAAAATATATAATTTACTGTTGATTTTCCTGAAGAAGATATTGATTTCATCCGCCGTTGTTGTGCGGAATTCATATATGAGCTTTTACAAGATTAATAAGTTTTTGAATGCGATCTTATGTTGTTCTAATAATACTTATGCTTTTCCTATATATCTAACTTGGTTTATATATATCTCTGCTCAGGATAATTTCTTGGATATTGGTCATACTAGATGGATGTCAATACAGGCATGAGATCACTATTATAAATTTTCTTCCATTTTTTTCATTTCTCTGTAAATTCTGATGATTATAAATTGTTCATATTGTATTGTTGCTGAGAATTTAACAAGTTCATCATATGTTATTGGTTGTCATTGGAAGTGAATTGTATTCATAATGTTCATTCTATGATTGTTGAGAGGTGAGGGTTGTCACTGCTTCTGATTGTGAATATACATGCATGTGTTGTTTCTTGTGTGTGTGGAGAAGGGATTGTTGTTAAATATGACTTACTGCCTCGATAACAAGATTGAAACAACAAAACTGAAGAAAAATAATTTAGACCAGTTCTCGTAAGACCGGTCTTAAAGTAATATTTAAGACCGGTTATATTGAGAACCGGTCTAAATATTCTATACCTTAAGACAAATTCTCAAGATAATCAGTCTTAAATATTGATTTAAGACCGGTTTTATTGAGAACCGGTCTAAAATAACAGATACTTTAAGACCGGTTTTTGTGATAACCGGTCTTAAATTAATATTTAAGACCGGTTATTTACAAAACCAGTCTTAAAGTAGCATTCATTTTAGACCGGTTCTCAATAGAACCGGTCTTAAAATTAAATTTTAATCCATAAGAACGCCTCTGTTTGTCGATTTAAGACCAGTCTTAAAAATATATATTTTAGACCGGTTTTTTAACCGGTCTAAAAAGTTAGATACTTTAGACCGGTTGTATCAAGACCTGATCCAAAACTGGTCTAAAATATCTTTTTTAACTGGTCTTAAATGTGATTTTTACAATAATGACGATTAAAAATTATTTATGGAGGTTATCCAAACATACCAAGATAATTTTTAAATGTTCACGTTGCTAATAGATTGCTAGCAAACCGCGTTTAATTATTATATTATAGCGAGTTGGCATAATTCTATGCATATATCTTGCGCAATTCTAAGCATAACACTGAAGAGGAAGGGGGGAAATTGTACACCGTCGTTCTAAGTCATAGAACCCAAAAGAAAGTTAGTAAAATTAAATGCTAAATTGAATCTTAATATAAAATGGAAATATTAAAACCATATATTTGACTATTATTATTTTTTAATATGATAGCTGTTCACTTTTCAAAATATTTAATTTTTCTGATGAAAAACGCCAGGATTCTTTCCTACACATAAATTATAAAAATTAAATAAGTTATTTATAAAACTAATTTATAAATTTGAGAAACGTAAATAATTAAGATATTATATGGAAAAAAGACAGAAAAATAATTTTAAAAGTGTAAAATCCTAAATTAAGTTTGTTAAGAAAAACTAATAAGGAAATAATAAAATTTGATAAACAATTTATAATTTATTTTATAAAAAATATCTGATTTAAAATTTTATAAATTTAAAATTCTATCCATGTTTTTTTCCATATTAAATTCCGAATAAAAACAAATGCAGTGTTGAGCGGGCGAGAGGGTTCCGTGTTGTGACTTGTGAGTGTGAGGGGTCGGCGCCTGCACAGGGTTGTAACTGTACGGACCATGACAGCGACTTGCAACCGCCTCCCCAAATAATAGCATGTTTGTAAACTATATTTAGAATCAAGTTTATTTTATAAGCTCGATTTATATAAATTGGGATATATTTTTTTTACATATTTATCTCGTAGACTGTAAAAGTACCTCGTAGACCATAAAAATAACCTCATAAATCGTAAAAATTATTTCGTATTCTATAAATCACGATTTATAAACACTTATAAAACTTCCATAACCTAATTCAAACGAGCTATAACACCATCACCTCCCACGCCACGCTTATGTGCTTCTTCCTACTTTATTTTTGCCGACCACCATTTTTCACTCTAGTTTGCAATATTCGGAATTCGTAAAAGGTAAGTTACTCGTAGGGTAGCATAGGTGTGATTTATTAGAGATAATTTTGATGGAAGTATTATTTGATATTAAATATATAAAAAATTAAATTTTAATTTATTACGTCATAGAGATTATACCTTTCTCCTAAACTTAATCCCTATTTGTTACATATCATATATCTGATTTTAAATATGAACACATCTTTTAATAGAGATTTAAATATTAATTTACTACGTCATAAAGATTATATCCCTCCCCTAAATTTAAGCCACGTTTGTTACATATTATAATTTTTACTTAACTAGCTGAATATCAATCCTAACAGTCTAATACTCTTGCTATATTTGGTTCACTGACAAATAATGAATTTTAAGTAAATCTTCCTATGATCTTCAGTATTTTTTAAATAAAAATTGATCAATTTTCAAAACCCGCGTGCCCATTCCGTAAAATAAAAAACAAACTACATAAACCATCACAGGATTTTATTGAAAAAACGATATAGATTTTCTTTTCTGTTTTCAAATTTCATGCAGCCTTACCATGAAATAAAAACAAAATTATGAGATTTTTTTTTACGGAAACATGCACATTTTTTTATTTTATGATAAATTAATTAATTTTTTAAAAATAAAAGTAAAATTCATGGAAATTTAACATAACCCGAGGAAAGCTTCAATTATTTTTGAAAATAAAAAAATAGTTACAATGAATATTCAGAGATTTGTGTGATTAGTTCTTAATTTTATTGTGCTCTCTTCATCTTTTCCCACCTAATTAGTTATATAATAAAATAAAAGGTTAAAGTATAAAAATACCCATAAATTTTTTTTAAAAGTATATTCAACACCATAAACTTTTTTCAGGTGAAAAAATGCTCACACCGTTAATTGGTACAAAATTATGTTTTGTGGAACCCACATTATTATTTTTTGAGGTACAAAAATACTCATGAACTTTTCTAAAAAATGCACCTAACACCATAAAAGTTTTTTTTGGTGCAAAAGTGCTCATGAATTTCTTAAAATGGGGCTAAAATGCACACACCATTAAATGACACAAACTTCTGTTTTATGGGACCTATATTATTGTTTTTCAATGATTATTTAATTTTTTTTAAAAAAAATCTCCACCCTCTCCATTTGATATCCTATGAGACCCTCGTCATTCCAATGATTCACTCTCGAACTCTCCACCGACTTTTAGGCTTCTTGTATGCATTAAATGAAAGTATCGAGGTGATAATCACAAGCCCAAGGGAGAGCTCATCTCAAAAGACTAGCTTATTAGGAATGAGAGCTCTTGAACTAATAAACCCCATTTTGCTTGTAAGATTTCTCGATGTGAGACTCATAACACTGTGCAACAATTTTTTTTCATTTGAATTCAAATAATCAAACTTTTAAGGATATTGGGGACAGGTGACGAGACACTAATTGATGATTTGTAATCAGTGACTTTGAGACTTCTTTCTTTTAATGCTCTATTAATTTGACTAAATGAATAAGCAGGGTTATTCTTTAGAGAAGTAGGCCTAAATTAGTAAAGAAGCGTGAGGTGAAGAGATATGACACTTTATAGAGAGACTGAGAGCGACGAAGAGTGAATCGTTAGAGTGGGGAGGATCTCACGGGAGATCAAAGGAAGATGGTGGAGAGTTTTTTTAAAAAATTAAATAATCATTAAAAAAATAATAATGTAGGTCACACGAAACAAAAGTTTATACTACGATGTGTGTATGTTTGTCCCATTTTGAGAAGTTAATGTGCACTTTTGCACACAAAAAAGTTTATGTTGTTGGATGTACTTTTGAGAAAAGTTCTTAGATATTTTTTGACCTCAAAAAATAATAATGTTGGTCCCACAAAACAAACGTTTGTACCAATTAACAGTGTGAGTATTTTTACCCCATTTTGAGAAGCTCGTGGATATATTTGCACCTAAAAAAATTTATAGTGTTAGGTACACTTTTAAAAAAAGTTTATAGGTATTTTTGCATCTTAGCCCTAACAAAAAATGATGTTTTCTTACACATGGTGGGGCAGGAAAACACTAGGATCATATCAAATTTTAATTTCTTTTCATGAAACACTGAATACGGAAGTCAAACGATCAAAAAATAGTAAATTGTTATACTATTTTAAGATTTTGTGCTCTCAATTCAAATATAAATTAAATAATACTAAGGTTCTTAATATAATATATTGTTTATAGTGCACGCTATGAACACCATCTTATGTTGAGAATAGAATGTAGCATACCAAACATCTAAGGGCTCATTTGATACACGGAAGATTTCAAAGCTATTATGGCAGAGGACGTTTGGTAGCACCATCTTTTAGGAAGGCAAGTTCCGGTGGTTGTTCAAGTTCCTATGTTTAAGGGAGGATCCGATCCCTCACATATAGGTGGGATCTGATCTTCCTAATTCCTATTGAGTCCCTTCTCTTCTTCATCATTTCTCACCGATCTTCACCTTCGATTTCACCTTTGACTCTCTTCCTCGCCGGTTAAAACTTCCACCTTCATCATTGCCGACGAGCTTCACCTATCATCTCACTCTTACCACGTCGGCCAACATCGCTGTCACTGGAGGAAGTTCAACCGCGATTTACAGTGAAGCTTAAAGAAGCCGCGACATTGACAGCGGCGAGAGAGGAAAAACCGTCACAACCACGCACCATCACCATCGTTCCTTCCTCTATTTCCTCAATTTGAAACTGTTTTTTTATTGGCTGTGTCAGCGATGGTGAGGATGAAGAAGGAGGGAGATGTTTTTTTTTTTAAGTTAAGGAGTATTTTGGATATTTCAATTTTATATTTTAATTTTTTAAAAATTATCATCTTCCATTTCTATTTTCATTTTTATTTCCATGTCTACCAAACAGAACATCACTTTAAGTTATCTTCCAATCTTCCCTTCCTTTCCATTTAGTTCCTTCCTTTTTTCCCCCTCTTCAAACTTTCCTTGTATCAAACGAGCCCTAAGTGGCAGCACATAACCATGATTGCCATTCACCAGCAAATTCATAGACTATGCAAAGGTTAATGAGAAAAAAGCATGGATTAACATGGATTTACCAAAATGCTACCAATGATATGCTATTAGATGGTAATAGTATTTTTACGGAATAAAATTCAACTATTAAAAAAACAAATCTAATAATAAAAAAATTAAGTGGAGGGAGGAGTCTGTGAAAATATTTTTCCCTTTCAACATGTTTTACCGAAATCAAGAGTTAAATTTTTATTAACCGTTCCTTAAAGTTCAATATTTTTTTAATTTTATTTTCATTTAATATACACTACATACCACAAAAAAAAAAAAGTGTGCATGATTAAAAAAAATGGAAAGCATAAAAAAAAAAAGATGACATGAGTATAGTTGAAAGAGGGGTGGAATCGGAGTAGTTTGGGGAGGCAAGATAAGAAGAGCCGTCTGGATCCATATACTGTGTATGCATCCAATAATCCAGCTCTCTCTCTATCTCTCTCTCTCTCTGTGTCCCCCCCCCCCCTACAATCCAGCTCTATATCTAAGCATAGGGTTAGGTCAAATCAAAGGCACGTCCGTCATATGGTCATTAGTCATTACTAATAGGAGTACAGTAAATGGAATGTGGCAACGTCGGCCGAGGACCCGCCCGCAGCTACAAGACAAATGGGATTGTCAGAACCTTAACCATCTCGAATATATCCTTTCTCGCTCTCTATCCCTCTATATATATAAAATCCTTTCAATTGAATACTAGAATTTTAAAAGATAGTTAAAATTAATTAAAAATAATAAATATATAAAAAATATAATTTATTAAAAAAATGAAACTATAAATGAATAAGAGAGTAATAAAAAAAACAGATGAAAAAAAAATATAGAGAATAAATGATAGGAGAATAATTAAGGGCAAGATAGATAAAATTATTAAAACAAGCTTAAAAAAATCTTTAAAAAAATGGACAAGCTCATTCAAAAACAATCTAGAGACGGGAGGAGTGCTAAGTACTTGTATAGAAAGATAAAGGTAAGAACACAGCAACACGTGGTATATGTCTGGGACACTCAATGCATAAACACACACACATATATAATATTTATATTCTAACACTCACATTGTACTTCTAGCTTTCTTCCCTAAAGATTTTGTGGATTGCGTTAACATTGTCCCTTTAACGTAACTGAATTCATTCGAGTAGCTCCAACTGACGAAGAAAGCTGAGTGAATTTGTCAGTTTCATGATCACCTTCCCTGTATCCATTATGGTATTGAAGATGTACAGATACAGAGTATTGATTACGGGGGGTTGGTCAAATGTCTGACTTGAAGTTGAGCCGAAGACGCAGAGGGAGAAATTGCAAGCCGAACAGGGCTCTATTAGTGAAACTAATTTGGACGTTTGCTACATTGTAACTCTACTGTTACACGAGGCGGATGCCACATCGAAATTTCAACTCATAATAATTGAACCGACGATGCCTTGTTACGTACACGCATAATCTATTCAGGCTCTTTTATTTGATGTTGATAAACCTTTTAATCAAAGTGTTTATACCATTGCTGATAGCATGAGAACTAAATTTTCAGCACTTTTGAATGTTCAAATTACCATTCGCCGAATGATTAAATTGCTGGAGTAAAATTTCTTTGTGGCCAAAAATAGTTTTATTTCAAGTTTTACTTGACTAAAATCGTGATTCTTTGATCACGTGTCATTCGAACGGAGGTAAGGATTGTGTGGCGGTCATTCAGTTATCATCTAACTCACTAAGAACATGAATTTACGGTGTTCCCTACAATTTCATTCCAAAAAACACAGCAAGACAGTCAACACTCAATAACGCAAAGTTTACTGCATATTAGTAGTCATCAAGTTATTTATTTCAACACCCCTACATGATGGTCCAAACACGATACAATTTCACAGTTTGATCCTTAGCATATTCTCGTCAGAACTGACATTCATGGCTTCATAAAAAGGCTAGACATTTATTTCAAAGCTCCATGGTTGTTGTTAAGTTCAGATATTTGATTTTGCGCCCTCTGTGTACAAGACAGACTTCCAAGATGGGTTCCTGGGAACAAACGTCTCCTGCCAACAACATACATAATCTGTTACATGAGGAACAAAAATACCCATTTTGGCATGCGTGTTTAAAGCCGCTACTTTGGCATATACCAGGCGATGGTTATTCAGAAAAGCCGAGATACTTTGTTCATACCAAAAATCTACACAGAAACGAAGTAAGAATGGTAGACACGATCACACGAAACTAAAACAAATTATTTATCCCACAAGTAAATTGCAGCATGAGCCGATGGGGAGGCTTCTGTCTCTCTCCGTGGGGCCATGAAGTGCTGAATTTGCTTAAATAACCTGAATGCTCAAGTGACGAGCATGAAACATGGTCGAGATTCAAGAATACAGGGAAAACTGATGCAAATAAGTATTTCTCTAGCTTTATGAGTGGCTAGCCAATTATAATCTAATATCACAAATGCTAGTAATTGTCAGTGAGCGAAAACTGGTCTTGTATACAGAGACTTCACAAAACGAAAAAGATAACAAGCTCTCAGCATAAGGCCTATCTTGTTTGTGAAAGGGAAGATCTTCCTTTATGCACAAGCAGTTTAATTTACGGGTATGGCTTCAAGTAAGAACGTAAGTTATCTGCAAAATTCTATTTGGTAAACTAAGGGAAAATCTGAAGTTTGAGTAAATGACACAATTGCCCCAGGAGTTTTGCAGTGTAAACGAAACAAAAACAGAAAGGGGATGGAAGAAATTGAACTCACAGAGACGTAAGAGCAGGTGGGAATGACCAATAGGGAATGGGAATGAGCGTGATGAAAGGCGGCAACACAGAGATGAGAGGCCAAGCCCAAACCCCTCTTGGAAGAAGGAACAAAAGTGTGGACCAAATCCATGACCTTACCATCATTTCTCAGAACGTACTGTATATAAGCCTCCTTATCCTCCGTCTCGAACTTGTTCTGCCTTTCGTTCCATACTATCTTCGGGACAGCCTTGGCCCCACCCTCGCCTTCCGATTTGGTCGTCGCAGCTGCCATTTGCCACCCGTGTTTGCGTTCTGCGTTGACATTAAGCAATTGATCATGTGCATATCAAAAGTCAAAACATCAATCGATGACGAGCAAGCCAAGGCAAAGCAGTAGAACAAAAAGAAATAAGGGAAATTGTGAGGAAACGAAGATAGAAGAAGAGGGAAAGATAACCTACCGAATGAGGGAGGGGACAGAGCGATGCTGAATGTCGAGTATGTTAACGCAAAGGCTTGCAATTGCATATGTATGAGAATCATGAGGAAATGGTTTGCAACCGGCACGTGGAAACTCACATGGATTATTACATATCTTCAGTTATGCTAAATAAAATAATTATTTTTTGCTACACTAGCAATAGTTTATTTTTTCATTTCCCCTCCAAAATATACTTGTTACTTTAAAATTTTAATTTTAATTTAAGATAATCTTTATCTTCAAATTTTAATAAAATATGGACTACTCTTGAAATGTTTCATCTTTCAATTTCTCATCACAGGTGAAACAAGCGTTTGCCTAAACCATTGAGCAGTAATAATTAATTTCTTGAGAAGTGAGTGTAATTTTAAATAATAAATAGAAATACTCCTTAATGTTGCATTTATAAGAATAAATAGCATGAATTAAAACCATATAGTTAAAATTGTTAGGGTTTTAAAACCTAATGACCCCAAACTTTTCTCAAATCTTTCTTGAGGTTGAATTAGAATAAGATGGGTATTGATATGATGACTATGCATTTGATATGACTAATTTGAAAAATAAAAATATCCAATAAATGTGCAAAACAATTATTAGTCGTTTTTTCGAATTTAGGCCTAAAAATTTCTCATACCCAAGAGATATATTTTCTAAAAATGAGGGCAAAATGTGATGAGAATTCCCCAAAATCTGAATAGAATAGAGTTACAAAATCCTATCATAATAATAAGACGAAGGAAAATCAAACTCGGAAAAACTTATGGAATCCGCGTATGCGATACAGGGTATATGTCTGTTTGGGAATACAGTGAAAAAGTGGCTTTTTTTTAAATGTGGCTTTTATAGAAGCCAAATAGAAAAAAAGTCATATTGTTGATGTGATTTGTGTTTGGATTAGCAGTAGGAGAAGTGACTTTTTTTTCTAAACTCAGTGAAAAAAAAAGCCAGAAGCTACTTCAATGAGCTTCTAAAAAAAGTAACTTTTTTTCTAAAAGCCCATTAAAAGCTAATGTGTTCACAAACACGTCTACAGATATCAAATGGGCTTTTAGCCTCCAAATGAGTTTTTTTCCCTCCCCCAATGAGATCCCAAACAGGCCCTATGTCTCCTGAAAAAATAGTTATAAAAAATAGTTATGAAGTCCAGTCATTAGGAATGCACGAGTATGGTACGTTATAAAGCTTTACTGGTGAGTGGTGACTATCAACTATGACCCATCCGGCTCATTCTCAATCAGCACGGGATTGGCCTGCACGCGATGAGAGAATGATACCCACGATGAGGCCATACAAAGCAAGAGCCTCCGCAAAGATCAGGATCAGAATCATTCCCACGAACAGCTTTGGCTGCTGCGCGTTAGCCCTGAAATATCAGCATCAAAATTAAACGACCAAGCCTCAATTACTCACAAGTTGCACAAAATAAAGTATAATTCTCAAACATATGAAGCCCATTAATTGATACTAAATTCTTTTTTAACTGGTAATTTTAACTCAGCAGGAATTTTGACACACTTTTTGACGTCAAATATGCTACACAATTACTAATTGTTTCCATATTTTGCTCCATGAAGACAACATTTACAACTAATTCGTAATGCTGTAAAGCAACTAGGCACATAAATGATCACTATCAATCAAAAATATATAACAGAAGACGGTAAGGCATTTGGTGTGCACTGCAGTATATCTTGAGCAACCATAAATCAAACAGAAACATCAACAGTGTCCAACTTTGAGACAAATTTTAAAGTTAAATGCATGGGCTCATGAGAAGACAAATGATAGATTATTTTACGTTGTAGCACGAGACAACATAGTCTCATTTTACATGTTATATGGCTGACAAGCCCAATTTATCTTCAGTAATCAATTTTTTATTTTACTATTGTTTGCACCTCTATTCTATTTCTAGGTCCAGGACTGTATATTAGCTATTTGCAAAATTAAGTACGAGACCCAAGAAAAAAAATGATAAAGTAAGAAAAATACTTGAAAAAAGAAGAGAAAAATAAAACATACCGAACTCCAGCATCACCAACAATTCCAATTGCCATTCCAGCAGAAAGTCCGGCAAGGCCACAGGCAAGGCCGGACGATAAGTGGGCATAGCCATCGAAGAGATAGTAAGATTTTGCTTTTGGGTTAATTCCTGTACTGATAATAACAGCTATGATTAATCCATAAATACCCAGCACTCCAGCCATTACCACCGGAACAATGGATTTCATGACGAGCTCTGGTCTCATAACTCCCATAGAGGCCACGCCTACTCCACTCTTTGCCGTTCCATAGGCCGCTCCCATACCTGATATTGAAGTTATGAAAAAAACTAAGCATGCGAAATTTCAATGCTATCTATTCCAAATCGTTGTTTGCTGGGATTAATACAGAGCATAAGAAAACACAATCCCAACATCATTCGACCGCAAAATTTTCAATGCTATCTATTCCAAAGTGTTATCTTCTGGGATTAGCGCAGGGTACAAGAAGACACAATTAAATATCACTCGACACCGACAGGAATCCACGATTAAAGCAAATCGAAAGAGAGCGGCGCAAGGTTTCCAGTTATTGAAAGTGAAACATGCTAACAAGTACTAGTCATCATACATAAGCTTCCACGATGTCATCAGGGTAAAAACCCCTAAGAAATCAGTTCCTTGTTAGGATTCCCTTTCACTCAACTTCCAAGACAAAACATAAAAATTAAGATTATAAATGTTAGTTCTTTAATTGAATTTTTTTAACCAAACAGCCCGAAAACCATAAATTACGCCCAAATACATTTCGGTAGAAGTTTCCAGCAAATAAGTAGACGAAAACGGTAAAAAAGAGATGAATAGAGTTACAGGAGAAGACAAGGGCAGCAGCGGCTCCAAGGAAGCCGAAGAAAGGAGCAGTTTCGTCACCGCTGAAACCTGCCATCGTTGGTCACTGTCGAAGAGGCAGCGGGATCTTTCTTTTTGTTGAGGATGACGAAGGCCAAGAACTCAAGAAAGATTGGTGTCAATGATTGATACGGTAATAGTGAATCGGGAATGGATGGTCGCGCCTTGCCATCACATTTACCATTATACCCTCTGGTATCGCCTTCTGACTGGTCTGGGTCCAAGCCCATTTTTTTAATTGATTCAATCAATAGCTGAACCCCCTTTGATTTTGGGCCTCATTGCCAAGATCATCAACCGGAACAAAACCCCTCAACCTAATTTTGAGCCCGGAGGAGGCATGTGTTGGTCCTGGTAAGTATTTGAGATCCAACTCACTTAATTTTTTTTTGTATAAATAAAAAACTTTGTTTATTGTACCTATATTTGACACTTTTTCTAAATCATATCATGAGGCCTATAAGGAGCTAACTAGTTCGGATTAAAACTTTATTATAAGGATGTCTCTCTTTAAGGTTATGTTTAAATTGAGAGAAAAGTGAAGTAAAAATAGGGAAGAGAAAATGCTACAAAGGAAAACTTTTAAATTTTTTTTATACTATTTTTGGAATTTTTTTATCCATCCAAATATAAGGTAAGTGTGATTTTTGAGAAGGTGTGAATCAAACTTGAATCCTCCCACTTCGTGATCTACATTATGATGGTATTTGTCTTATAATATGATGTACATGATGGCACCTTAAACTACATGTATTGGATCACTTTTTTTCGGCCTGATGCATTCTAGCACTTTTAAATTTATGTTCGATTATTATTATTATTATTATTATTATTATTATTATTAACATAAACATTATAAATTTTAATTTTGATGTCATTATCAGAGTCCAGAGAGGAGAAGGCCCAAGAATACTCGAGAGAACTGAGAAGACTAAAGAACCATATAAATGCAAAGGATACCCGTCTTCTTAAGTTTTGCAAAGAAAGTGAGAGACTGAAGAAAGGTCGGGGGAGATGTTCTTCTTCTTTGTTGGAGGGTTGGAGCAACAGGTTCGTCAGGTGCTGAAATCGGGTGTGGGCAGATGTATAAACTGTAGCACGCCGGCCGATCTGGTGGAATACGACAAGGTGCTGAAGCTCTTCTTTGTTCCCGTTTGGCGGCGGCCCGGCAAGGAGCCTCTCTTGTATTGTAACAATTGTAAGTTCTTCTTCCCTCAATCCTACTCCTTACCACCGCTGCCCAAGTCCACCTCATCATTGCTGGAAGTCTCCGATGTCTTGCGTTGCCGATTCTGCAACCGGGTTGTGGAAGCCGATTTCAGATTCTGCCCCTTCTGCGGTTCCGAACTGTAATTTACATCTTATTCCCTCTGTCTGAGTTTTGGCTGTTAATGACTGCAGATGATCGTTTTGGAATGGTTGTTCTGTTCGAACCAATAAGAAGCTATTCGCTGTGATCACTGGTTTTGTTATCCGATTATGGACCTCGTTACTTATATGTAAATGAGATTCGTGGCAGTCTTGAGTCAATTTCGTTAGTGATCTTTCTTGAGTGCATCACTTGAGTTGTTTACAGTTATAGGTCTACAAAATTATACAACCAATTTATAACTGTAACGTCTGAATTCATATTTGCAAGAATGATTCAGGAACCTCTAAATTATCTATGAGTTAAAATGCTATACGTACACCATACAATAAATGCCCGCCTTCGTAAGCGCCATGGGAAACGTTAAACATTTTGTATTTTATTATTTGGTGAAGGGTAGTCTCATAACTTCTCGCTCCAAAGCAACTATCCTTAGATCCTCTTTTTTCAGGGGAAAGGGAAATTTTTATTCAGATGAAACCAATACAATCATGAGTAACAGCAGAAAGAAGATCGGATATTAGGAGCTAGTTCCTAAGGAGCGTATGAACCTATTGGCTTGCAGATCCTCATTTATAACCTGCATGGGAACAACACATCAATGAGCATAAGTTAAATATGACATCCTATCAGGGTTTGGTTTGGGGTGAATGCCTCGATCCATCTTGCGCGTTCAGGTTGAGAGGAGTAATGCTTTAAGCAACAGTCTTGTAATTTCAATGGAAGCAAACTCAATTCCAATCACAAAAAAGTCACACCGTAATCCTCAGCGCTCAAGAGGAGAAAAAGAAAAAAAAAAACTTGAGTGTGATAAATGTATGTACATGTCTCTGAAACAAATTTTGTTCCCAGTTTGTGAACTTTTGCGTATGTTTTATAAGTTTCATAAGAGGAAAAAAAGAAAAGAAAAAAACATAAGTGTGATACTCCATATTTATTCGAATATAAATACAACAAATCAGCTATGCAATTTATCACCGTTTTTAGATGACAAGTTAGTTTTAGTTTTCATGGTCTGTGCCTAAAACAAACCTTGGAAGGTTCAAATCCTTGGTCAAAGTTGAGTATGAGCAAAAGGGGCAGGTGCGAGATCCAAAAGTAACCCATGTTCTACTGGAAGTTGCATGATGGTCTGTCACATGCAAAAGAGCAAACCAAGTAAGATGACAAGGCACTTCCAGAAGAACACAGAATCGTTATTCTTCTTGCTTATTGCCTCGCAATATCTAAATGATATGTATATATTCAAGGCATACCTCTGCATGGATTGCATACATAAGCCAGGTAACTTTCAGACACTGCCAGTTGTAGATTGCAACGCTACACCTCTTGTGATGTTAAATTACACACATTTGTTTTGGCGAAGAAAGAGCAGCATAAAGCTTCAATATTCGTTTTAGTGATCAGTGACTGTGGTGGGGGCATTGAATACGACCCTCATTTACAGAGCAAGGTGCAGAGGACACGTTTTGTGTGCACAAGTATTATTCTTTGGGCATCAAGGTTACTCATATTTCCCTCTAAAGATAACATGCTTCCTCAAGACATTCAATGGGTTCGGAAACAGCAAAGGAGTAACTAATACATGAATGACATCTCACACTTTACATTCACTTTCAGAGCAACTTGTTCAATGGGTGACATTAACTCTTTCAGGGAGGAAGAAAAAGTTAAAAAAGAAGCTGCTTGCTGTGATAAATTTGGAGTTGCGAAGGTCCCACCGGGGGGAGTCGAACCCATGGAACCTTGGCGAGGGGATGGTGAAAAATTAAAAGTAATTACAAGAAGTTGTAAACGAGAGTCGGAGTCTTTAGTTTTTAACCCCCCAATGATACTATTTTTTCCTATCAAAAGGATTCTATCAAATTAGAAATACGAGTCATGAGATATGATAGCACACTGAGTTGAAGCCTTGAAGGAGGGGTTGCACCCTTTCAGGCCTTTCTTATCCAACATTCCTTCTTCACAATATGAGCTTATTCGGCTTTCTTTTGGGCTACAGCATAAGCCCATAGGAATTTTAGACCCTATCCAGCGGACGGTTGACCTGTCAACTTCATATGCTGCAGTGTATATTTTGCCAATTTTATTACTATTTTTTTTAATCATAAAAGTAATATATCAAAGGAATTTGAAGCTAATCCGGAGCATCATAGGAAATACCGAAACAGTGAGGAGTGGATTTTCCAAGGGCATAAGCTTCTTTCTTCTTCTTGTTTTTTCAAAGGAAAAATGATATTAATATTAAAAATAAGGAATAACTACCATAGTGCACCAAAAGAAGATGGACAGAGGGCTGGTCTTAAAAAGTCATAAAATGGAAAAAGGGGCGCTAAGTAGGAAACTAAATTAGAGAAAGAACAAAGAAGGCATAAGCTTCACTTAGATTTCGAGTGATAAAATCCTTAAAGTATGTTTGGAATAACGATTGAAATATTTAAGAGTGCTTTTTAATCATGATTTACAGTATATGAGGTATATTTTATGGTATATGAGATAAATATGTGAAGAAGTTTTATTTCGATTTACGTAAATCAAACTTATAAATAAGTTTAAACCAAACCAAACAAGTATTTAATATTCTTCATGCTTGATTTGGCACAAGGTCCGCATGTCCTGCTAAATGAGCTGGGCATGCTCATCCCCCAATTTTAGGGGTGAGGGACCCATTTTTATTTTATATTTAATTTTTTATATATTTTTATTTATTTAAATTAAATTGTATGATGTGCCTTATAATATTTTTGACATATGATATCTTAAATTAATTAATTTTCAATCTAACATTCAAAAATATTTTTCTTATAATAACAGTATTCTAAAATATTTTTTTACTAGCGCCCAATATTTTAAATATTTTTTCAACTTCCAGTATTTCAAACTAGTTAATCTTTCTGGTTCTAAATATAAAACAAAGTTGACTTTTTTAAAGATATTAAGTAAACTAATTAAATTATTTTAAAATATTTATATTTATCGTTTTTTCTTTAAACTATTTTGCTTAATATATAAATTGATATATAATCTAATAATACACAATATATGATATAATTAAATAATATATTTAATTTTATTAATATTTTTTAAAAAAATTCAAATTTATTTTATATTTAAGACTAAAGAAAATAATTTTTTATATGTGGAGTTTTTTTTTCTGAATTTTTTTTTAAAAAAACTTTCGCTTGCGATGAGCATCCCTGCTCATCTTATCTTTCAGGGAACGTGGATTCATCTGGCACCTTGGTAAGGCCGCAATTGCGAGCAATAATTCAATTTTTTTAACCACGAAAAGCAATAATTCATTGGGAGACTGGCAAATAATAATAATAATTCATTGGGAGAATAACAGTACTTGATTTGACTATTCCCGTTAATTTAATTAATTATTCACGTTTTATAAAAAATAATTTTTTACCTTGATAAATAATCATTGTTATATGAAAAAAATTTAGAAAAATATAATTAAAAATGAGAAAAGATAAATTAATACTACAAATTTATTAAATCTTAAGTCAGAATTGAAGTAAGAATTTGAAATTTATAATTCTAACCAAATTACTAAAATACCTTTAATTTAGTTCATAAGTTTCAAGAATCAATAACAATATCTGTATTTAAATTAATAATATCAGATTTTACATTAACGATTTTAATTTCATATTTTATAACTAACCTAAGGGTATTTTGGTCTTAATTACAAATCCCAAAATTTTACTTCAATTATAACTTAAGATTTTATAAATTCGTAGTATCAATGTATTTTTACTTATTTTTAAATATATTTTTCTGAAATTTTTCTTATTATATTATAAAAGCGTACTTTTTTAATGATACTAAAAAAAACATACCTTTTATTTTAATCTCGTCAAATTTAATTAAACAAAAAAAGGCAAATTTATAACAATTTAATCCGACCGGAGCATAGAAGCTCATGGTACGAGTATTTCATTTTTGGAAACCAGTCACGTCTGGTGCTTTTTGCCTCTATGTTATGTTGGTTAAGAAAGTTTTTGCTTCTCTGTTTGGTTGCCGTGTTTTGGTAATGGTGATGAATATTGAATAATGAATTGAGAGGCGAAGGGAAAGAAAACATCCAAACCCCACTAAACAGTTATCCTCTACAGTCTTTAATCTCCCTTGGATCCTTATCATCATCTTCTTCCTTCTTTTCTCGGTGAACGAATCTTCCTGTGTTGTTTAGATTGTTTTCTGTGCTCAAAGTCACGCCGAATCGCCTGGGACACGTTCGATCCTCTCCCTAACTGCCCATACATTTCCTTCTCTCGTCGCTGTCGCTCTTTCGCTTTGACCGTCGCTGTCGCTCCACTGTTGAAGCTGCTGATCTCTGCCAATAGATGGAGAAATCCGTGTTTAATAGAGATGCCCACCCCAATCGAACATTTTCCTATTCATGTTCTTCTCAGAGAGATGTCTGTTACAGGTTCAGTCTCTCCCTATCCTCCCTCCCTCCAAGATTCTGCTTCGCTCTTCCGAAATTTGTTCGCTCAATTTTGCTGATCACTTCTTCTTCTTCTTCTTCTTTTTTAATTTGGGGAATTTGGTTACTTTAATTCGTTTTCGCAGTCAGTCGTTAGTGTTTAAAGACTAATAAATTCAATTTCAGAATACTGGTATGCAATTGAATCGAATTCTTGATTTTGAGGGGGTGTCAAACGCAGTTGTTATCGTCAAGAGGTAATGGGATTTGAAGGGTTCTATTTTGTTATTTCAATTTCATGTGTTGCGAATTATGACTGATGATAGGGATCGTAAGATAAGAGGCCATTTTCATGGGTGATAGGTGATTGCTAATCTTCGTAGGAAGTTGGAACACATCATATAATGATAAGGGATATATGGATGGTGCTCGAATCAAAATTAAATTTACATAAACAACGTACAGAACTTAGAAGCTTTGAAAAAACTCTGTTCAGAGGGCATTTTATTGAATCATCCAACATGCCTTTAAATATGCGTTGCAGCTGCGACGGATTGAAGAAACCCTGGTACCCCATTTTGATTCAACCACAGAGGAGAGAAAATACCAACTGACTGGAGAAAATATAGACAGACCGAACCTAAACAGATTTAAAAAACAAAATTTTGAATACTCAACATGCCTTTACTGAGTCAATGATCCGCCACTCCAGAATTTAAGCATTCATGGCCGACTTCAAAAATACATCTTCTTTAACACAAGATACGGAACAAATTCTTCTTTTATCAACTGAACGAGATACTTCAGTTGTTTTTCCCTTCTCCTCATCTCGAAGTGCACTTGTAGCATTTTTTTCCTTGAAAATCTGTGAACAGCAGATTGATTCTCAAAGTAGTGTCCGGCTATCGCATATTTTCCTACTTTTGAGTAAATAATCTGTTTATTATGGCTAAAACTTGGTTAAGTTATGCTTACCGGATAAACATTTTTTATGAATTGAAGGAAACCTATTGAGGATAATTTAAGAAAGAAACTGCAAGAACTTCTAGACTTCTGCGAATTCATTCCACCACTTTTGTCCTTCGTAATATGGTCATTGCTATCAGCACGTCATCCCGATGTATATAGAGTATGGATTATTGACCACATGAACTTAGAATAGTATGTACTTTTCTAAAACGCGTAGTTATACTCATATAATGAAGGTTGAGATGTTATCCAATTCCTTTCTATTACCCTGTTTTTTGTTATTTGACACTGATTGACAGCAGACTGGATACAATATTATTTGTCACTTAAATGTTCTGCAGGAGGGAAACTTGTGAATTGCTGTGTTTTATTTTTTCTTTTTTTTTTTCCCTGGATTTTGTTGTGACATAATTGAACTTGTTAATTTGAAGGATCTGATGTAAGATGCTATCATAATACCACTTTCATGCCTTATCTGTTTGCAGAAGAATGAAAAAAGATTGGATTGTGGGCATTACTTTAAATATGATCGAATTGTTATGACAGACAAACACGGTCATACTTAATTTGGGTCTTCCAATCCCGTCTTGGAAACCTCTTAAATTGGGAAAAACTTGGTTTCCTTTTCAACCTGAGTGTGATTGTCATAGTAGCATTCGCTTTTCCCTTTTTTTTTTTACTGAGATTTAATGGAGATATAAAGAATGCGATTTGGGATGTTTTGAGTATTCTTGACTAGAAAATAAAAGAAAGGGGTTCTATCTTTACATGAAAGAAGCCATGCATACCATCTATTTGGAATTACCCTCTCTTTTGTTCATTCTGGTTCGTTCTGCTGCAATTAGCGTATCTTCTTACTTGCTTTCTCTTGATTTGCCAGCTGCGGTGCATGTGGGTATGAGCTAAACCTGACGTCCTCCAACCGGAACACCTCTACCATCGGTTCTAAATATGGGAAATCCATAAAAAGAGGTATAATATCGTTCTTCAATATTGATGAAAGCAGATTCACTCAGGTTGATGAGATTCAATGCATGCCCCATTTCTCTAAGCACTCGTGGGGTTTGTTTCGACGAAGAACAAAGCTACTTTGTAGGAAGTGCGGTAACCATATTGGGAATGCGTACAACGGTCACAGTTCAAGCCTTGTTCTTGTGTCGGATGGAACAGAGTCATCCTTAAACAATGAAGCATCCCCTCATCATAGGAAGTATGACATTCGCATTCGTGCATTGCAGCCTTCGTCTTCTGAGGAATCTGGAGTCCCTGTTTTTGCTTGACTTTGCTGCCTCAGCTTGTTTTCTCTTCTTTACTGCTCATGCTTAATGCCCCGTGAGGTTAGAAGATTTGTAGAGGAAGTAAATAATATTGTACTTGACGTTATGGTAAGGTTTATGTGTTCCTAGATAGTTGATTTATGCCCCGTTTGTTATCATGGAAGAGTTTTTGATGGAAGTGGAAGTTGAACTAGAAGCAGAATTGGAAGTGGAACTGAAATTGGAAGTGGAGATAAAAGTATGTTTGGTATGACTATGGAAGTAGTGATATAATTGTTAAAGCTATATTAGTTTTAATTGTGAAATGTCAAATATACCCTTAGAAAACCCTAACGACCATTTTCACATTCATCCTATACCAACCATCAACCTCGCTGGCGCCCGCACAGGCGGCAGATCTGAACCAGAGATTGAAGCACAGAGAGATTGAAGCATAAATCCAACATCATCGCTAACAAAACAAGAGATCAAATCTGAACAATCGTTTCCGTTGAACCAGAGATCAAATCTGAACCATCGTTTCCGTTGATGTACCTCACCGTCACCATCGATTCTGTTGATGTACCTCTCCGTCACCGTCTTGCTGTAGCTTGGTTTTGAAGGAGAAGACCGAATTCGCCGTCCTCCGTCACTGATATGAAGTCGAAGCGTCCTCCTCTGTCACCTTCACAATCATCTTCCTCCATTACTGTCGACTATGGGTTTGATTTCAGCAAAAGGGGACGAGATGTTTGCATCGTCAGAAAAGAAAAGAGGAGGATGACGAGCACGTGATTGTTGAAAACAAACTCGCGAGTGGATGTGCCTCAACGTTGCTAACCTTGTTGTCGTTGTGCGTCGCTGTCGTTGCGGGTTGCCGCCGCCGCCGCCATCTCTGTGCCTCACTGTCGCTGTCCTCATCATTGCCGTAAGAGAGGGAAGGGGTAGTCAGAGTCAGGGTGAAGAAGAGGAGGGTCAGTGGTAAAGCTGTAAATAGAAAAAATAAATGAGGGTATAATGGTCACATATTTTCACTTCCATAAAACCTATCTCATTTCCATGGGCTAACCCATGGAAGTGGCTTCTCACTAACCAAACAACTCAATTTATGAAATCTACCTCCATTTCCACTTCTCCCTCCTTACTTCTAATCTACCAAACGGGACATTATGTATATAGGTGTTGTAAAAAACAAACTTACTTCTAATCTACCAAACAGGACATTATGTATGTGCCTGTTTGGATTAGCGGTGAAGAAGTGACTTTTTTTTCAATCTGACTTTTCCAAAAGTCAGATTGAAAAAAAAGTAAATTATAAATGTGATTTATGTTTGGGTCGGCGGTGACAAAAATAGTTTTTTTTTTAACTTTGAATCTGTTTGGATTAGCGTTTGAAAAGTCCATTTAGATAGAAAATGAATGAAAAGGACATGAACCTTATTGAATACTACACACATATTGTTTGTATAAATTATGATAATTGAAGTGAAAAATTAAAATTTTAAATTTGATAAAAAAAAATCAATTATTATTAAAATTTGTTAATTATTCATATAAATGATCTCTTAAAATTTTCATGTTACCTTATGCTTAATCTTGCATTATAGATGCTTAATAAGAAATTGGAGGTTTTGGAGGTTCAGAATAAATATTTTGAGGATTGGATAAAATTACAGAAAAATTCCCAAGAATTTATGAAAATTATAGGTGAAGAAAGAAAAAGGGGCCAAGGAAATCATAGATAAGTACCCATATTTTTTGGAAATTACATTTTTAATGCAAATATATTTCAATAATTTTCACTTTAATCCCTAATTGAGAACTTTTGAATTTTGTAATGAAGTCCCTGGTCAGCTTCTTCTTCTTCCTTGGAACTGAACCACGAACCAGTAAACATGGCATATTAAAAAAAACAAAAAAAAAGTGAGGAGGACAAAACACATGTACATGCATACAAGGATCCACTGAAGCCACCCTCCAGCCACCGACAGCCGCCACGCTTCTCATCGGTGATCCACCGAAGCCACCGTCATAGTTCAAGGGAGTGCCGACCACGGAGCAGCAGCACCGAAACTGACGAGGAAGTTGCGAGCTGTGAGAAGAAAATGGAGACAACGAGCTGAGATTTGACTTCACGCAGGGAATGAATTCACGGTGCGGCAAGGAGAGAAGCTAGCGTTTTGGGCTTCTAAAAAAAGCTACGTTTATAAAAAAAGTTCAGTGATGATAACCGTAAACCCAAACACTCTTTTATCAAATCCACTGGGCTTTTTTGTCTCATCTCGCATTTACATGCCACCAATGTGTTTCCAAACACAGCCTATATAGGTGTTGTAAAAAACAAACTGAAAGATGCCACGGATTTGGGATTTTCGGAAATTGGATCAAAAATTCAAAATGTATATCATTGGATGATAAAATGTTTATTTGTTGAAAATAGGAATTGTATAACTGTGTCCAAACTATGAACTCCCAGTTAAAAGATTTTGTATTTGTTTGGAATAGCAATTAGAATCTTTAAAAATAATTTTTTATAATTAAAATAAATTTTCTCTCAATTTATATAAATAAATAATTTCAGAAGTATCAAACGTACTACCACACAAGCACTTTGTCACTTCTTCTCTGGCTCTCTTTCCGTGTACTATCTCTTTGTATGGAGAGGAACAGTAGGTTCTACGAAATTGTTTTTTAAAAAAATTAGTTCCTGAATTGTATATTTTCGTGGCAGCCGGCTAGTATATATTTCAGCCGAGTGACAGGCTGACAGAGACCGATATGTTTAATTTAACGATTACCTGATTTTGCCAAAAAAAATTAACGATTAGCGGATAATCAAATAAATAAAGTTTAAAAAACAAAACTGAGGTGAATTTGGAGAATGGTGACCGTTATGTATTTTTTATATGCCCAATTAGCCGCATCATATACTTTCAAATCCATAACAGTTTTCTAACTTTACACCAGGTCCATAATCAATTTATGCTTCCATGAATAATGTTTCAAAGTAACAAATAAAAAAAAAAATTCTCCCACCTAATTTAATTAGATTAAAATAAATAAGTTAAGGTAGTTAATATGATATATATTTTTTAAAATATTTTAGTTAATTTTCTTAATTTCCTCATTCTCACAAGGATAAATTAAAAAAAATTGATGAATATAAAAAGTATTTCTTATATTTAAGAGTAAATTTAACTTTCTAAATATATTTTATATTAAGAAAAAAAAAGTAATTGGTGAATTTGAATTAAACTACAATAGTTGGTTGGGTTTGGTCGGACGCCATCAAAGACATTTTCTTAAAAAGTCAACCATCTGTGGCCAAAAACAAAAGTCAGCGATAAGCTTACGATAATTTTTCACATCCTTTCCTATGTTATTTTCTAAACCTCCTAAATATACGAGTGGGGAAAATAATAAGGGTGAGGCGAGCTGTGATTAAGCAAAATGGTGGAACAAGTCTATGTTCTCTAGTAGTAGCATTATACTATAAGATATGGCGCAAAGAGATGAAAAGTGCCAAACAAATAGAGTTTAGAGCTAAGAGTAGTGTCCAATTAAGACATTTTTTATTTGCCAAATTATATTAAGTGGGTGTTTGAGATCACTTCCAAAATCAATTTTATGTTTTATGACAAAACTTTTCACATGTATAGAACATAAAATTATTTAAAACAAGCTAAACCAAAAACAAATAACGTCTAAAACAGCCAACGCCTCTATCACGTTTATCTATATATATAGCCAGCATCTTAGACAAACTCGTTTGCATTTACTATATAAAATAATACATGCATTCACGAGACACGTTTAGACAAAGAAGAGAAAAACTAACGAGTGGTTGAAAACAAATTGTATATATAATTTTATATTTTATGTTATTAACTCTCTAAATTAATTGTAGACAGTTGAACAAATTCTATTTGAACGATATAGATTTCGCCACATGATTGTGATAAACACCAAAACTGTTTCTGTTGTTAACATTCTCTACCTCATGCATAATTTAATATCCAATGACTCATGGTATGATAAGGAAGAAATAAACGGTCATAGATAAAAGGCCTTTACAACTAACTATAATGGCTGTCTTCCAAATTAATAGCCTTAAAAACAACAAATTCCCAATAATAGGACAGGCTCCAACTGAGATGTGGCTATATAAATTTACTAGATCTTTCTCCTTCTGCTGTACAATACAACTTTGTGTTTGTGCACAGAACCCCAAATTTTACTGTAATTGGCCAATGGAGTATCTTAGTGCCACCAAATTTCCCATCACATACGTTTGTCGTTTACTTGTTTTATGCTTAACAACTACGTTATCGAACCCTGTGTTTGGTGCTCCGGTTTGTAAATTCCCTGCAATCTTTAATTTCGGTGACTCTAACTCTGATACCGGCGGCATAGCCGCCGCCTTTTTAGCACCACAAGCACCGTATGGGCAGAGCTATTTTCACAAACCTTCGGGAAGGGTCTCCGATGGCCGTCTCATGATCGATTTCATTGGTATATATTATGATGCTTAGTTAATTAACAACAAATCTCATTCTTCACAAATGAATTTGATAACAACGTAAAAATATTTTGCTATATAGATGAAGTGTTTTTTTAGCCCTGATTTGTATGTTTTTTATTTTATAATTTCAGCACAAAACTTTGAACTCCCATATCTTAGTGCCTATCTTGACTCTCTGGGCACCAACTTCTCGCACGGAGCAAACTTTGCAACAGCTGGATCAACAATCAAGCCCCCACCCTGTGGCCTTGCTGGATACAGTCCTTTCTTCCTTGACTTACAGTTCAATCAATTTGCAGAATTTAAAAACAAATCACAATTTATTAAACATCAAGGTAAATAAAAATCGTTAAGGAACTTGAGTTTTCATAGTCTGGAACATATCATATATATAACTTTAGCGCTTGATGTATACTAATTAGCCACGAACAAGTGCTCTTTCTTTTGTTTCAGGAGGAATATTTGAAAGCTTAATGCCCAATGAAAAGTATTTTGCAAAAGCTTTGTACACATTTGATATCGGTCAGAACGATCTCGGATCTGCCATTTATGCCAACAAGACACTGCAAGAAATCGATGCTTCTATACCAGATACAGTCAACAGCTTTGCAACTAATGTTAAGGTACGTTAATTAATTAATTAATAGCCGTTCCGAATTATTGCCTATTTGGATAATGCATTGATGTGATGCTTGGCTTGCCATTAATATAAGTTCTGTTGTTCTGAATTCATGCACTTGGGGATCAAAGAAAATATACAATTTGGGAGCCAGAAATTTGTGGATACATAACACAGGACCCATTGGGTGCCTCCCTTATATGCTGATCAAGTCTCTATCAGGCCAACGAGATGAGTTTGGCTGTTCAAAACCTCATAATGAATTAGCTCAAAACTTCAACCGCAAGCTAAAAGAAGCCATAGTCCAACTTCGGAAAGATCTTCCTCTTGCTGCAATCACACATGTAGATATCTACTCTGCCAAGTACTCTTTGATCAGCAATGCAAACAAATACGGTGAGCCTAATGAGAAACAATCACATCTCTTGTTCTTTTTTATGTATAAAGGATATATTTGGTGAGGTGGTTTGATGAATTTGCAGGATTTGAGAAGCCAACTGTGGCGTGTTGTGGGCACGGAGGAGAATACAACTACAACAGTAATGTGCAATGTGGAAGAGTAGGGGTGGTGAATGGTACTGAAATATTTGGTGGATCGTGTGAAAATCCATCAGTGAGAGTGAACTGGGATGGCATTCATTACACAGAAGCGGCTAACAAGTTCATCTTTGACCAAATCTGCACTGGAGCTTTCTCTGATCCTCCCATTCCCTTGAATATGGCGTGTCACAGACATTTCAGCAACATGTTTAACTACTAGTCAATGCTTAGCTTCCAAGCTATAACTTGATTGACGTGGATCCTATGATCATTTAAATGGTCACACAAAAAAAAAAAAAAAAGTCTAGGCCATTATGCAATGTTGGACTATATAGCGTTCATCGCAGCCAAACGGATCGTTCCAGATGAGGTGATATAGTGTTTGATTGAAGGCTGAATAGATTCGCTTATTTAATTCACACACCAAAACGGGTCCCATTCTTGAATCACTTGAAAGATATAAGCATGACACAAGATTGTGGTCATCGTAGTATTTTGCTCATTGTTTACTAATGATGCTGCGGATCTGACGAGGTTCAAATTATCTGATGCTTTCCTTGTTTCTTGTGAGGCTCAAAATTTAAGCATCAATACTAATAATTATTGAACCTAATATAAAAAAAGACTCTGGTGGTTTAAAATACAAGGTCTACAGAAAATGCCTTTAGAAAGATCATCTCAATTAGATTCAACAATGTTTGAACCTGACTTAGCATTGCTGGTTTTATAAGTAAAAAAAATGAAAATGTCATTTTTGTTGCAATGATGGGACTAAGACAATATTGAAGACACAACGTTAGCACTTAACAACTTCTCAGCTTCTCCACAATGATTGCAACAATGCTGATATTTTTATATATGCTAGACTTGTAAATTGACATGACATTCATTTAATGTTCGACATCGAATATATAATCGATCAATTCAAAGATTAAAATTTAAATGGCATTATAATATGTCGTGAACAAACAAAATCGGTGAGTTGTCAAGGCGTCCTTTTATAAGAAATTAACTGGCATTGTTAACTAAGGACCCGTTTAATACACTGGAATTGATTTTGATGGATATAGATATGGAAATAGAAATGGAAACGGATATGAATATGGAAATGAAAATGGGAATGTGGTTTAAAAGTGTGTTTGGTATGTACATGGAATTCAAATATTATTTTTATTTAATATTTATATTTAAAATGTAAAATTACCAATATGTCAACCTAATAAAGTGGAATGAGATAAAACAATTGTTACTAAACCCGGACCAGACCGGTTTTTTTAATAAAAAATGATTTTTATTTTTAAAAAAAAATTCATATTAATAAGACTAAAATATTCAATTTCTCACCGGTTTAGCCTTGGTTTAGCTCCGGTCTGACTCACTAACCTTTGACCTATTACCTTGACCGCTCCAGTTCGGTTTTTATTTTTATATAAAAATTATTTTTATTTTTATAAAAAAAATTCATATTAATAAGCCTAAAATATTCATTTTCTCACCGGTTTGGCCCTAGTTTAGCTTCGGTTTGACTCCGATATGACCTATTAACCCTTGACCCAATACCCTGACCGATTCAGTGACCGGTCCAAGTTTAATAACCTTGGATAAAATCATGCAAGTTAAAGGGCAAAAATGGATTTAGGTACATGGAATTGCAAATCTTTGCTTTTTGGGTGGAAGCCAATTTGATGGAATTTGGGAGATTTGGCTTCCACATGAAAGTGCAAAAATTTCCAATTCCATCATACCAAACAAACTTAGGCATGTAATTGATATCTAATTCCAATTCCATACCCCCAATTTCATCATACCAAACATGCCCTAAATTGACCGGGCCTACATTATTTCATAAACAAGTCTCGATCATGACTCATGAAAATTTTCTTTCCTCGACTTTAGTGTCGCTCTCTCCCTCTGCTAGGGTTTTGTTCCCTCCTCTAGGGTTTATTCTCTTGCTTCGTCAAGCTACAGAGCCATGGGTTTGCTTGAGCCTCTACCCTTTAGGGTTGCTTCTCTCTTTTCGATGGAGCCTTTTGAGTGTTTTATTGTGGAATGACTTTTTAATGTCCAAGTGTCGAATGGGTTCTCAGATGGCGGTGGTCGGAGAGGCAGGGTGGATGGACGTCTAAAGGCTTGCAATCATCGATTTCGTGTGACAACATCCGATTATGATCTCTGATGGGTGCCTCCAGGACTCTCGGTGGTGTTGTATGGATCAAAGTGGGGGCGCTCTAATGAAATCTCAGAGGATTGGATAATGTCGCCAAGTAAATCGATGGGTGGAATTTGGGGTTTTTTAGTTGTTTCAAGGAAAACAAAGGTTTATTCACCGAAATTGTGTAAAACTATTATTATTAGTTTTCAGAACCATTTTTATTGTCAAATGTTCAAGAAGCATAACACCAATCACATATTTCTCCACCTTGGATTTGCTACAAGATTTATTTAGATTTCTGCTAATTCTTCCTTCCTTCTACGATCCATGAGCACTGAGGTTAGTGGATTGTTCAAGATTCAAAGCGTTTCTGCTAATGATTTGCATTTGTGTCTTGAGTATGATAATGTGACTCAATTTGTTGATGGATTTAATATGGTGCGTATTGATGATTGCCTAGAAGGTTTTATGCCAGTTGAGAATTGGTTAGTCAAGCAATATTGAAAGTTTCTTTGTGTCTATCCTCAGGGAAGAACAAATTATAAGAACATATTAGTAAGGAAGGATGTTAGGTGGAGAAGAGTAGGACTGGATAATTATCGGACTAAAAATTGGGCCACGCGTTGTCCTTATCTAAAAATAGTTCTAATTGTTTTGAGGGATTTGACTATAGGAGGGAAGAAAGGTATTTTGTTGGCATGAATTGTAATGTATGGTTGATAATTGCCTTTTCAAGAATCATCAACTTTAGTCTGTTTAATGAGCCTATGTTCATTGTTCTTAGTTGGCTAGGCATGTGCCTATTCAGTGGGAATGTCAATACTGTTCATTGAAATGAGGCTTTATCTGCTTTACTTTATGCCTTTATAACCCCTTCAAGAATTTGAACCAAGGATTGCAATAAATGGTATAATCCCGGATTGTTTCATCAATAGCCTTTTATTAATTACCTAGAAACTAAGTGCAATAATTGACAGAAAACAAATTAAAAATGGTTTTTCAGCTTTTTATCTAGCAACTAAATTGCAATTAAACTAAAATGCTTTGAAAACAAATATTTTTGGATTTTTTAAAATAAAAGTGGAATGATATGGAATTAATGAGATAAGAAAAACAAAGGGTTCAACAATGGAATGAACAATCCCTCATAGCAATGGCACAAGCAATCCTCACTTAAATTAATTATGGGAGATTTAATCTTGTTAGTTCAAAAATGTCTCTAAGGGCCACCCCTTAAACTAGGCCTAATTTAGATTAATTAATATCAAATCATCTTGCATATTAATCTCTCTAACTTAAGTTGATTGAACACTCTAGCAATTGAATGAATTTAAAAAATCATATTTAGCTTTTAATCCAATAACCGAGCCACCTCGCATTACCACTTAATTTTCTCATTAATCTTAATTTAACAATGGCCACCCATATGAAAAATCAAGATTAATGATACTAAATTCCAATGCTAAATAAAATTAATAAATTCATGTTCAATTAATCAATGCAAACACAAAACATAATTGATCCACTAACCAAGCCATCTTAAAATTAGCACAAAATATTAACAAAATCATCAATTCAATGACTAACCAGCATAAAAAAATGATAATTAAGTTAATTAAGCACAATGTCAAGTGTTTAATAAAGGTTCAAGCCACATCCATTCTCTAAATAATTCAAAACAAATCAATCCAACATTATAAAATTCATTATAACCTAAGAATCACAGTTATAATGTGGAAATAAATAAATGAAAGAACAAAACTCCCCTCATGAAACTCCAGGTTCATGCCATTGCTTCTTGCTACAAAGGATTAGGAAAATTAACCACCAAATACCATGAAATCAGCCTCAACAAGCAACATATCCATCATCACAAACCGCTCAGCCATGGAAGAAATAATGACAAAAACAGAATCAACAAGCAATTTGATCTGAGCTCCTTAGTAAGCTGAAATTTAGCATAGCAAAATTTCAGAGGAAGAATCTATGAACAGAGGAAGTGCCAGCGTGAAACTGATAGGAAGAATCTCTGTTCTGATTTTCTTCCACCGTGACAGTGAAAGGCGATGATGAAGACGATTGATGAAGATGGGGCGAGGATAATGATGATGATGGTCAGCTCCTTCGGCTATTTTCCCGAGATTCTGTGTGACTGAACTTCTGATGCTTGCTGATCTGAACTGATGAAATGATAATGATGAAGGTCGATGAAGATGGAAATGCAGTAACGATGATGAAAGCAATGGTGGATGACTATATTTGATGCAGAACAGAGCAAGACGAAGGTAGAGAGGAGATTGTGATGATCCGATGATGGTGATGACGGTGGTGCAGTGATGTGCAATGGAGGTGGTGATGATGATTGAAGAAGATGGAGAACGGAGATGATGAAAGGCGGCGCCTTTCTGTTTATTCTCTTCCGCCTCTCTCCCTTCTGCTGTGGTTCTCCGTCCTCCGCCTCTTCTCACTTGCAGCAGCTTTATATTCTGGGATAATAGAGCTCGCCGGCGGCTGTGGTTGTGGATGGTGCCGCTGGCGAGAATGGAAGAGATGAAAACGATGAGATGAAGAAGACGCTCAGGATCCCTGTTGCGGCCCTTCTGTATATCGTTTCTGTTCCATCTACCATCGCTGAATCAGAGAATCAGACCTAAAAAATACCATGATATCCCATGTCTTCTGGTAGAACAGCCCTGTGAAACCATCCGGTCCTGGTGCCCGGTCCTGGTGCCTTATGTCCTCCCATTTGAAACACTGCCCTTCTCACCTCTTCATTGCTTACTTCCGCCATCAGCACTTGGTTGTCTTCCCTCCCAATTACTTCCTCAATGCATTCCAGCACCAAATTGAAACTCCTTTCTCCTGTCGAAGCAAAAAGTGATGAATAGAAATCAGCTAAGTGTTTTCCAACTGCCCCTTCCTCCTCTAACCAATCCCCATTATGATCTCTTATCCTCGTAATTTTGTTTCTACATCTTCTTCTAATAGTTGAGATATGGAAGAACCTAGAGTTTCTATCCCCACACTTCAGCCAATCTATTCTTGCTTTTTGGGCCCAATATAGTTCCTCTTGTTCCCATAATGCATCAATTTCTTTCTTTAATTCCGCCACCCTCCTGACAATATCTTCACTCCAAACAGAGCTTAAACATTTTTGCACCTTCATCACCAATTTATTGATTTTCCACTGACTGTTTTTAAATTCCCTTCTACCCCATTCAACTAGTACCCCACGTAATCTATCCAGCTTTCTTGCAAACTCATCCAACTCTACTCTGTCTTCTTTGAGTCCCCAATTTTCCTTAAGGAGTTCAAAAATATTTGAGTGGGTTAACTATCTTGTATCAAATCTGAACAAAGCCGATGCCTTTTTTTCAGCATGTTCATACTCAATGAGAATTGGGCAATGGTCAGACCCGATTGCTTCCAATACATGTCCCAGACCTTTTTGAAATTGAATTCGCCAGTCTGCATTTGTAACTGCCCGATCTAGTCTTTCTCTTATTAGACTCTCATTACCCCTATTGTTCATCTAAGTAAATTTGCATCCATTGAACTTCAACTCCATCAAGTCACAATCCACCATAAATCCTCGAAACCTATCCAGATCTCTCTGTGAACATTCCCTCCCCCTTCCTTGTCTGATGCATATAGGATTTCATTAAAATCACCAAACACTATCCACGGAACTTGATTAGGCGGTATTAGCTTCTCTAGCTCGCTCCACTACTGCCTCTTCTGTGCTATATCAACCGGCCCATATACCAGCGTTGCATTCCCCATCTCTGTCCCATGAAACTTAATATCCTCCAAATGTATAATAAATTTGGAAACAAATCCAACTCTAAACTGAATCCCTTCCTTCCACCACACAGCCAACCCCCTGATCTACCAGCCGGTTCACAATATTCTCCATAGTCAAACTTTAGCTTTCTCCTTATCTTCTCTATTTTATCTGTTCTCATCTTTGTCTCTGATAGAAATACCAAATGAGGTCTAAATTTCCCATACTGAAACTTTTAAGGTTTCGAACTGTCAGGGTAGTTCCCAACCCCTGAAAATTCCAACCTATGCAATTCATTGTTCCTTGGTGGCTGCTTCTGGCTAGCCACCTCACCCTCGGCTATCTGATTTAACATTATCTTTATCTCCCACTTCATCATTCCCCTTACTCTTAAAGATATCTGATTTCCACACAACTTGAATATCAGAGTTTCTATTTGAAAATAAAGCTTTTCTTACCTTATTTTTCAGTTTAACCTTCTCTCTCATACTATTTCCCATATAGAAGTCGAGCGCTCCATCATAGTTAAAACCATACCTTCTTAGTTCTTCCTCCTCTTCCCAGGCTTTTAATTTAGCCACCACAGCGTCCCTTTTTCCGACACTAGTCGGCGAGTCTTGTGAGTGATCTTTCCTCCTCTTCCTCAACGATGGCTCATCTGGGTCCTCGCCCTTCCTTTTCAGCGAAAATTCTTTCAGCTAGCTCACTAATTCCCTCTTCTTGAAATGGGACCAAAGCCTTATTCTCTTTACTTCCGTCTTCATCATCATCAGCTAGCTCAACTGGTGCGGACCCACAAGGGAAGATCCCACAACCAATTCTGAGATATACTTACCCCAAGAAAGCTAAACAAAGATCTACGATCCACTTGAACTCTTGAACACGAAAGAACAAGGACCCGAAGTGTTGGAAGAAGCCACAAGGTTGATCAAGCCTTGATAAGTCTGTTAGTTCTAAGAAGAACCCTAGAGAGAATCCACTCTCAAGAAACAAAGTGCAGAAATGCAACTTTCATTCATATATCAAATCTCAAGTGTCTTACAAATGAAGAAGCACAAGGTATTTATAGATAAAAACTACCTAATTGTAATAATTGCAACTACAAAGTCTATTACCATGTGCTAGGAAACTCAAATTTCTAATACAATGTTCTAGAAAACACAAAAGTCTAATATAGTGTGCTAGAGAACCCAAAAGTCAAATATGTCAACTTATTTAATAATTTCGTACAAATAAAATCCATAAAATATAATATGCATTTAAAGCCCAAAATGTGCTTATTTAGGCCCAAATGAGTCCTCCTATGTGTAGTACTAGGTCCAAGCTCTTCAATTTCAACAAGCCCAAAACTTGATCAATATCTCCATTTGCAACCCAAATGAAGTTAGTGACGTTTTCAGCATTTTCGTCCAGCTTTAATCCGATTGCTAATTGCTTTGTCCAAGTCTCTTGCACAAGTCCATTTAATGCTTCCTTAATTTGTTTGGCTCTTCCTCTTGTGATTAGTCCACTTGGAATTTGTAAAGGATCACTTGAATTTGAATGCACAACTTGTTGATTCGCATAATCAACCCAATAATTAATTTAGGATTTCATTATTTTTTTCCCATCAGGTCCTCAAAATACTATTCATTCCAAAAATTTCACACCCTTTCGACTCAAGCCCAATCTACTTAAGGCCCATGTAGTTGTCACATGTAATCTTAGGGACCCTCCTTCCTTCATGCCGTGCATAATACTTAAATCCCTGGGGCCCACCCTTTGTTGGTTTTATCCCATCTGTCACCTTAAGCTCTCTTGCATTTAATGTATTTGGCTGCCTTGTACCCTTCTGACCAAACCCTCCACCTGGCCCTCTTGAACTTCCCCTCTCTCCTCTGCAATCCACATCATTTCCGAGGCCTTGCTCCCTCCAGTTTTAATTTTGGAATCCCCGCGTAAATTTTTTCTTTCCTACTGACTTTTCAAACTCCGATCAAATAGGTTAACTGCCGGTCCCCGAACTGGATGGGTGCATAAGATGGCATCGTAGGCCCCTTTAATAATCCATTCACCATGAATTCTACAGCTTCCTCCTCACAACTTTTACTTTCATGTCCTAATTTGCCACAGTTATAACAAAACCTCACTAATTTCTCATATTTAACCTATATCTATATGTTATCCAAATCATCGTCAAGACGGGGAGCTAAGAACCCCGGCACCAGCGCTCTCCCGTTATCTACTTCCACTCTTGCTCTTCCAAAGTTTCTATATTTAAATCTTTGGTCTTCTGGGTCTTCTACTTCAATCACATTTCCCACCAGGCTTGCCATTAGTCTAATGTTGGATTCCATTCAACCCTCCCATGGTAGATTGTGAAACTGAATCCAAAATTCACAGGTATTAATCTGGACTTTATTATCGCTCAGGAAAGGTCTTCGTTTTTGCAAGCTCAGCATATAGTTCCTCAGCACCCATGGGTTATCCTTCAATATTCATTTAGCCTCCCTTGTTTCTTTGAAGCTAAAATGAAACATGTTAAACCCAATCATTTTCACGTCTAAAGCCCCCTTTACCTTCCACGCTGCATTTACTGCATCACGAACTGTTCCAAGTCCCATTCTAGTTTTTGAAATAACCTTTCCAATCACGACTTGACCTTCCTCAGTTCCCCCTTCATCTTTCTTCCATTGGAGATTGATATCAAGACAACCCCTCTCCATAGTTATCCTTCCTAACATAAAGATCTTCTACAGACAATAAAACTCAGGAACTTCCACAGCACTTCCGGCCGATATGTAACGACTCTTTCTCATAAACAATAATTATATAAACAATAATTATCCAATACAATTATACACAAACTCGCTCACAAACATATCAGAGTTTAGGGCACAAACTCGCCCACAAACTCACTACAGATAAGTTTATTATTCTGATATTACATCGCAATTAACCCATGGGTCACAAAATGATTTCCAACATAGATATCCAAACAGTAAATATGGCATTTTAAAAATATGTGGGCCCTATAATGACAATATAGAATTTAATACAACACCAATACCAAAAGAGGCCTACAAGATTCTCAACGTCTAAGCCTCTAATTGCTTCCCTTGGTCTCTATCTAGATTAGAGGTATCACCTGAAAAATTATTTATAATGACGGGGTGAGACATAAAGTCTCAGTAACCAAAAATTAATTTACAAAATATGCAGGAAAAGATTGTAAGTCAGAGAAACAGGTTTAACTGACATAATAATAATAATAATAATAATAATAATAATAATAATAATAATAATAATATTCTCATAATTTAACATTTAACATGATATAATCAATAAATAAAACCATCCTCACTCATCCATCCTGCTCCTCCTTATCTCCTCTGGACTGGTACAGCCTATCAGTGCTAGTATACCCGGCCAAAGGTTAGCTAGTCACATCAAGAATACTGCCCCCTCCCATGCCACCACCAATATACCGTAACAGGGAGGTGTCCGCCCAAACACTCAGCTCCAAAATCTGGGCTAGGATTGAGAGAGCCGATGGGCACACAATTCACCATATCTCTTCCACACAACCCAACATATCATGTAATATAAAAATAATAAATTAATATAGCTTTCAAAAACAATTACGAGAATTCTAAATTTTTATACAACATTCCATCTCAGACAACATATCCATCATAACAGTAACAATTTAATAATAATTTTCACTTATATATGTAAATTGAAAAATACACTGCTTCACTGAAATAAATTCAGATTCAAACATAAATATAATCTTACAAACACATACAAGTAATATAGATAAAAGTAAGGTTATTAAAATACCTTACATTCCAAACAAAGCATATAAAATAAATTAACTTCAGTTACCTCGATTCCAAGCTTAATCTTAATTTGGATAGTAAAACCTGTGCAATCACCGATCACAAGAAAAATCTACATTATTAATGTAGATACCAATTAACCAAAAATAACAATAAAATAATTAATTTACATAATTTAACTCCTACAACCCAATTTTCTCTACAACTATTATCCTCATTTATTCCAATTTCCTTAAAAAAATCCTTAAATAACCTTTAACATACCTATAATTACAAAATCCTCAATATCAACTTTATAAATAATTAAATCTCTTTTTCATAATTTATATGGATATAATATAATTATTAAACAATTCCTCAAATATCCACATAATTAAAATCATATCAAATTATAATTCAAATATTAAGTCCTAATTTATATTTTTCACATAACTCAGATCTAACAAAAATAAACCGACTAAAACCTCAATAATACCTCCAATAATCCAAATAAAATAATTTTTATCGGTAAAAACACCCTATAGGGATTAATTTATACCCTATTTATAAAAGAAATTAATTATAAAATCACATGACCACTAAATAATAAATCTAAACCGATTAAAATAAACTATTAATTATTCTCTACATTTCTACAGTCTTATATTGATAAAACTCAAAACTTGCCTAAAATCATATCCCCAAAATATTCTCTAACTAGCATAATATTACTATCATATGAAAGAGAAAATTATTTATAACATATTTTATAAAAGAAACTTTATGATTAGAAGAGAGTTTGTGTACCTTATTAATCTCCGAAGAACCGAAAATACACCAATCAGAACCTCACTCTCTTCTATCTCCACAAAACACTTCACTTACGTGAAGTGTTTATGAGGGGTATTTATAATACCCCTCACCTCCTGTGCATCAATCATCATCGTTCATTTCAATTTTTTTTTTCCTTTCTTTCTTCTTCTTTAAACCCCTTTTGTCTCGGCGCCTATAGCACTAAGATATATATTATATATATATATATATATATATATATATATATATATTATTTTAATAAATTATTATTTTATTATTTACAATTTAATTTCTAATTTTTTATTTTTATTTTTAGAATGTCACACGATACACCACTCAGGCGAAAACAGTGAAAAACCCTAGCGCTCTCTCACTTAGAGAAAAAAAATTTTGGCCCTGTAGCCGCACAACATGGATTTAGGGTCTATTTAGTAGGAATAATTAATTTTACTGGAAAGCCGATATCGAGTATTCCAAAGAGTATAATCCCAGATAAAAGAAAAGCAAGCATAGAAATCAAATAATACTAAGCAACTACATAGACCGAAAGAATTTAATAAATCACTGGTAAAGATAACATGAAAGCCACCACATAAGCATCTAGATCAAGCCTAGTAAGCATTTTTTTTTACACATAGCCAAATAACTGTTCTCCCATTACTTACCGCGGTTAATTTCTTTCTTCACTTAATATTTTAATCATTATGTATTACCCTGATCCTATTTATAAATCTAATTTAAAAAAAATTGTTCTTATTATAAATTTATTTTCAGAGTGTTACAATTTTATTCTTATTAAAGATAGAGAGAGAAGAAAGAAGAGAATAAATAAATGAAGACAAAATTTAAAAAAATGGACCAGTTTAATTCATATTTACTGAATTAACCAATTTTATTTAGATAATTTGAATTTATACAAGTGGTATATAGGAGCATATTGATAATTGTAGATGAGGGTGATTTCCCGTTAACGTTGGGGCACAATGTCTACCTCAGTTACAGTAATCATTGCTGGGACTATGCAGCAATGAAGTGGACCCGTGTCTGATCGCCCAACAGTTTCGTCGGCCGCTTCTTGTCACTAATGCCGGCGCCGATGGAGTCTCCCAACACCGCGAGGTTCGCTGTCCCAGTCTTCTCTTGTTTGCTGTATTTGTGTATTGCTGCCACATCATCTCTGAACCCTGTATGGGCCTCTCAAGTTTGTGAGTTTCCGGCCATCTTTAACTTCGGCGACTCTAACTCCGATACTGGTGGCCTTGCTGCTGCCCTTTGGGGTGCCCCACCCCTGCCTAATGGCCAGACCTATTTTCGCCGACCTACGGGAAGGTACTCCGATGGTCGTCTCATCATCGATTTCATCGGTATTTATTCTCTTCATCTTCGCTTTCTGCCCTAATTATTTGATTCCTCCACATCTATTACATTTATTCTGGATAAGCTTCATTAATTACTCTGCAATGTTACGCTCCTGTCAATCAATAAAAAAATATAAATATACAATTCTAATTTCAGCTGAGAGTTTCGGGCTTCCTTATCTGGATGCGTATCTTAATTCAATGGGGACTAATTTTACACACGGAGCAAACTTTGCAACTTCAGCATCAACAATCGAACTCCCCTCCATTATTTTTCCCCACCTAGATGGATTCAGCCCTTTTGACCTTGAAATACAGTACGATCAATTCACGGGACTCATGTCAAAATCAGATTTTTTAAGGCTACAGGGTAAACAGTTTGTGTGAGTTGCTATTTTGAACTGCTTTTAGTTGGTATTAATCTGAAACATACAATTCATTTTGGCGTTGTCACAGGAGGGGTCTTTGCAAGTTTGATGCCAAAACATGAATTCTTTCACAATGCGTTATACACATTTGATATTGGTCAAAATGACCTTGGCCATGGGTTTTTTGGCAACAAGACTATAAAACAAGTCAACGATTCTGTGCCCGAAATAATCGACCAATTCTCAAGACATGTTGAGGTAGTTTAATACTCATCATCATTGACTATTTGAATTATGGTTGAGGCTTATTTTTGACCAATCTAATTCTTGTAAACCGTTGGACTCAAAAATCAAGAACATACACCAACTGGGGGCTAGGTATCTGTGGATACACAACACAGGCCCCATCGGTTGTCTCCCTTACATTTTGGTCAAGTTTCCAACAGCTGAACGAAATGAGTTTGGATGTGCAAAAGCTCATAACGAAGTGGCTCAATACTTCAACCACAAGTTAAAAGAAGCTGTGGTTAAACTTCGGCAAAGCCTTTCTCCTCCTGCTGCAATCACATACGTTGATGTGTATTCTGTGAAGTATTCTCTGTACAGCAACCCAGGCAAACATGGTGAGCCAAACTGATCATGAAATGGCATTTTTGTGCACAAACTTGATTAATTAGGAGCCATATTGATGCTGACAAGTATAATATGGATGTTGCAGGATTTGAGGAGCCACTGGAGGTATGTTGTGGGTATGGGGAGAATAAGTACAAGTATGGGATTGTAGGGTGTGGGTACTCAAAAGTGGTGAATGGAAGTGAAGTATTTGGAGGGGCTTGTGGGAGGCCTTCTGTGAGAGTGAATTGGGATGGCATTCACTATACAGAAGCTGCTAACCACTTCGTCTTCCATCGTATCTCTTCGGGGGATTTCTCTGATCCTCCAATCCCATTGAACATGTCTTGTCGCTGTCATCATCTCCCCCAAATTTGAATATAATACACAAAATGATCCTGTCTACTGTGTTGCTTTGACAAGGTCAAACAATAAAAAATAACAATTCTATTATCAGAATCATTCAAAATCATTAGCATAATTATTAGGGAAAACTATTTTTTGTGGCTTAATTTGGTGCACTTTACTTTTCATTGACCTTCTAAAACGTATAATAGACGCAAGAAAGGGACAACTTTGCTTACATGATTTGTTTTGTAGTGATGTGCTTGTAGCTGATTTTATAATTTAATCAGCATAATGCTATTATAATTTTGTCAATACATTCCCATGCGAGCAAGTTAATCCGCTTCTTTCACTTACGTATGGTTTGACTTCGATTGATCATAAAAAGTTACACATCGACCATGTAAATGTAATACATGCTTAAGTCTACAGTTCTACACGCGAATAAATCGAAATAGAATAGCGTATTCACAAATGCAACGGTAAGCTAAAAGATCACTTTTGTTTCAAGTGTTAACTATGGAACCTGAACTTTGCTCTATAAATCATGACACGCTAATAATAACTTTATCATAAAACATTATAATAACCATCAATTTATTTCTACTCTTTTTTTATTTCGTCTGGATACATAGCAACCGACAATATTGTTTCATCAGTGAAGGAACGCTTGAACAACGGAAAATGTTAACCATTGGCAGCACCATAAAAAGGCCTTAGCTTCCTTCTTTTCTTCATGTGTATTGGCACCAATGGAGCCCCTTAGCACAGCCAAGCTTCCCTTCTCATTGGTGCTGTTGTGTATTGCAACCACGTTGTTGAACCCAGTTTTCGCCACTGAAGTCTGTAAATTTCCAGCCATCTTTAACTTTGGTGACTCTAACTCTGATACTGGTGGCTTTGATGCTTCTTTATTTGAACTAAAATCACCTTATGGTGAGACCTATTTTCACAGACCCGCAGGAAGGGGTTCTGATGGCCGTCTCATCATCGATTTCATAGGTACTCTTTTGCCTAATTGATCTTCACTTTTCTGCAAATGCGTGTTTCTATTCTCAAGTGGTGGTAACATGTACCCTCTCAACTCAAACAGTAATACTCATTCCATTCTCCTATTTGAATTCTGTTAGATTGCGACCTTTTATTCTTTTTCAAGGTTAAAAATGGCATGGAGATAGTTAGGTTTGACTTTGTAACGTCCATAAAAGCATCAACCATGTCTTATTTCGCATTAACGAATTTAATTTGTAATTCACAAATTACAAGCTCATTTAATTTAGTGCTAACATGAAGGTTCTGGATTATTAATCTTGATTTTTTTTTTTTCTGGTTTTGACTCTAGCTCAAAGTCTTGGACTTCCCTATCTTAGTGCATATCTGAACTCTCTGGAGGCTAACTTTACGCACGGAGCAAATTTCGCAGAAGTGGCAGCAACCATCTTACCTCCACCTACTGTTCTTCCTGTGGGTGGTTTCAGTCCTTTCTATCTTGACATCCAAACCTCTCAGTTCCAAAGATTCATTCCCAGAACGCAATTCATCAGACAAGAAGGTAAGTTTAAGTTAGTTTAATTAGATCCATTGAAATAGCTATTTCGTTAATACGAAACATATTGAATTTTTCTTGTAGGAGGAGTATTTGCAAGCTTGATGCCCAAAAAAGAGTATTTTGGTAAAGCTTTGTACACATTCGATATCGGTCAGAATGATATTAATGTTGGCGCTACTGCTAACCAGACTGTGGAGCAAATCAATGCTTCCATCCCCAATATAATCAAAGGTTTCTCAAAAAATATAAAGGTCACTTAACACCCCCATCATTGATAACTTGGACAATGCTTAGGTTCTAATTTATTACTAACTGTTTTCTTTTTCTTTTTTTTTTCAATTTCTAAATTGATGAACTTGATGAAGAACATATACAATTTGGGAGGTAGATCGTTTTGGATTCACAACACAGGACCTTATGGATGTCTCCCTGATACTTTGGCCGATTTCCCATCTATTGAAAAAGATGCGTGGGGTTGTGCAAAGCCATATAATGAATTATCTCAAAGTTTCAATCACAAGTTGAAGGAAGCCATAGTTCAACTTCGAAAGGAGCTTCCTTTAGCTGCAATCACATACGTAGATGTCTACTCTGTCAAGTATTCTCTGATCAGTGACACAAAGAAATATGGTAAGACCAATTCAATGATATCATGTTTTATTGTATGCACAAACTTAGGATCTATGGATGTGAGAGGTAAAGTTGGTTTGGTTTGATGAAATGTGTAGGATTCGAGAAGTCACTGGTGGCATGTTGTGGATATGGAGGGAAGTACAACCATGGAAGTGTTATGTGTGGAAACACAGGGACTGTGAATGGTACTGAGATTTTTGCAGGAGCGTGTGAAAACCCATCAACTCGAGTAAGTTGGGACGGAGTTCATAATACAGAGGCAGCTAACAAAATCATCTTTGATCAAATCTCGAGTGGGGCTTTCTCAGATCCACCCCTTCCCCTGAACAAGGCATGTTACCGATTATAGAAAGATTGTAAACTTAAATTTGGTTGTATTACATATGACAGTATCATCCCATAAGGGGGCTGAAGTGGTGATTTGCAGAAATAATAAAAATCCAGGATAATTTGCAGAATATTGACAATTTTTCATCTGCTGACCTCTACTTTTATTGCTATTGGAAGTAATAATAAAGTGAAACGTGTCATTAACGTCAAAGAATAAACTGAATGATGTTGTTGATATCCCTTATCAGTTAAACAAGTTGATAAAAAGGACAAGAAAAAAGGTGGGAAGTGAAAGATGTGAAACAGAGGTCGTATTTGTGATGTATCAAAGGAACACGTGGCCTTTTTCATTTGGAGGGACATTAAACTCATGGGGCTTTCTTAGGATACGAGGATCTGAGTGTCGTCCACGCTCTATTCAGGTCCAGATGGGATCCTGAATTATTTGTGCGGAAGAAAAGTCAAAGCCAATTCAAACAAGCACCTTGTGATTTTTGTCAAATTGTTTTAATGTCATTTATGCTTGTAATTTTTGTCAAGTTGAAAGTTTTTCAATTCATAAACTGATTTTATTGTTTGAAATAGTTATTGGGGTTTTAAAAATAAATTTTCAATTATAATTTACGATATATGAGATAAGTATATGAGAAGAGTTTTATCTCGACTTATGTGAAGAAGTACTTTTAGAGATCTAAAAATGATCCCAAACATATTATAAGTCATTCCAAACACACTTATAAGTTATTACTGCTTAATGCTTAATGGTATTGAAGTTCGTTTATTCTACAAGGCATGAAACAGATTCATTTTAAAAAGCATTACTGGATCCCAACATTCAGAAATGTTTGTTTAATGGCTATTAAACGACTTGTTATGATGGGCATTTATATGCTTTATTCAGCTGTCTAACGTCTCTGATTCTTTTGCCTAAGGAGATGTCTGCAATTTCTGAGCACCTCTCTTCCTCCTTGCCTGCTTAATTATATTATTTTTCCATTAATGTTCTAAATAAGATGCAAAATGTCAGTTCTGTCATGATCATCTGTGAATGGGCCCTTTTGACCCCGTGTTTAGGCCAAGAAAATGGATAAAGCCTGGTCAAACTAAAACACCATAGAACAATAAACCACGTCCGGACCCATAGATTAATGCGCAAGTTTCCTTCTTATCTATCTCCATGTGTTTTGGGCCAATGAAGTCTCTTCATAACACAAAGTTTGCGATGTCATTCCCTCGTGGCTTGGTGATTTTCTGTATTGCAACCACGTTGCTGAACCCTGTTTTTGCCACTAAAGTGTGTGAATTTCCAGCCATTCTTAACTTCGGTGACTCTAACTCTGATACTGGAGGCTTGGCTGCTTCACTTCTAGCACCAACCCCACCGTATGGTGAGACATATTTTCACAGACCCGCTGGAAGGTTCTCCGATGGCCGTCTCATCATCGATTTCATAGGTATTTCTCTAATAATTGATCTCCACTTTCTGCTGCACATGTTTGCTTTCTTAGTTTAGCAATTTAAGTGGTAACACATACCCTTTTTCACTGAAATACACATACAGCCACAATTACGGAGTTCTATTACATAAGCTTGCCTTTTCATTTCTCTTGAGTTTAGAGAATGGACTACAGTGGATATTGATGGTGAAGATGGCCTGGCAGTAGTGGTAGCGTGATTAGTACATCAATGCATTATTATAAGCGGTCCATAGTGGCAACTAGCAACTGACAAGGTTTCATGGGTATATTTGTAATTTCAGCTCAAAATTTTGGACTCCCTTATCTTAGTGCATATCTTGATTCTCTTGGGACCAACTTTACGCATGGAGCAAATTTTGCAACAGCAGCTTCAACGATCACACTTCCACCTATCATTTTACCAGCCGGTGGTTTTAGTCCCTTTTACCTTAATATACAGTACTTTCAGTTCAGTGAATTCAAAAGCAGAACACAATTTATTCGACGCCAAGGTAATTAATATAAATCATTGGGATCTGTTTTGCGCTTTTTGGTTCCCATTAGCAATCATTTATTTTGGGATTTGTATGAAATTGTTTGGTGTCAGGAGGAATATTCGCGAAACTGATGCCCCAAAAGAAGTATTTTGCTGAAGCTTTATACACATTTGATATTGGTCAAAATGATCTTGGGGCTGGCTTTTTTAATAATAAAACTGTAGAACAAGTCAATGCTTCCATACCTGATATAATCAATGCCTTCTCAACCAACCTTACGGTAATTAGACATTCAAACATCACAATTTTAGGTTATGATTGGGCCTTTTCTTTTTTTGGCTGATTTTTTTGTTCTGAATTGATGGAACTCGATGATGAAGAGCATATACAAGTTGGGAGCTAGATCGTTCTGGATACATAACACAGGACCCATTGGATGTCTGCCTTACATTTTGGCCAACTTTTTACCTGCTGAAAGAGATGCGTTTGGTTGTGCAAAGCCTTATAACCAGGTAGCCCAATATTTCAACTCCAAGTTGAAGGAAGCTGCTGTTCAACTCAGAAAAGACCTCCCAAATGCTGCAATCACATACGTAGATGTTTATTCTGTCAAATATTCTCTGTTCAGCAGCCCAAAGAAATACGGTAAGACTAGTTTACAATGATTACATTATTTCTATGCACATACAGACTTATTTAGCATGGAATGTGTAGGATTTGAGAAGCCATTGGTGGCATGTTGTGGATATGGAGGAGAGTACAACTTTGGCAGTGTTATGTGTGGAGGAGCGGTTACTGAGAACGGCACTGACATTTTTGTGGGATCGTGTGAAAAACCATCAACTCGAGTGAATTGGGATGGAATTCACTACACAGAGGCGGCTAACAAAGTTGTCTTTGATCAAATATCAAGTGGGGCTTTCTCAGATCCACCCCTTCCCTTGAACAATGCTTGTTTAAGAAACGACTAGGTTGTGACCTTTATTACTCTTTAGCTGCTACTCCCTTGGTCCACATGTAGTACTGAATAAAGTGTATTTCATGGGCTTTATATGTTTGCTTCCCTCCCTTCTCTCCCATCCCTCTATCTATCTACCTGTCTATAAACATTGCGTCCTTGAAAAGCATGGAAAATAAAGAGGCATTCAAGTGAAGCTTTGTACGCGTTTGGTGTTGGTCAGAATGATCTTGCTGCTGGCTTTTTTCAGTAACAAGAGTATAGGGCAAGTCAATACTTCTATACCTGATATGATGAACGCTTTCTCTCAAGTGGGGCTTTCTCATATCCACCCCTTCCCTTGAACACGACATGTTACAGAAATTTATAGAGGATTATGGACTAATAATGAGTAGCTTCTTGATGGGAATCCCTTGTTGTGCTTAAAATCCATGTCTGTCACATTTACAATGGTGTAACTTCTCATATTAATGCAAAATTTAAATGAATAGTATTGTATAAGGAGATGAAAAAGTGAGATGGAGAAGAATGATGCCATGTGGGATGTCTGAAACGGAAAGGTGGAGAGGAGAATTGAATATATATATATATATATATATATATATATATATATATATATATATATATTGGTGCTGATTGATGGCAATTATATGAAAGAAAAAGGAATATGGGACAGGAAGGGAACATATGGTTAGAACTATGGATCATATCAGTCTGTTATTTGGTAAAGATATAGAAATATGGCAACTTTCAACTTTTCATGAGCTTTGACAATTATCAGACTTAAAGTAGTGACCCTCCTCTTAAGCCCCATTGTCGTCACTTTTTCACAAGCAATCCAAATCACCTTTTATTTTAGGGCAACCATTCCGTTGTGTATTAGTCACATTTCCTTCATAATTTATTTGTTGATTCAAGTTCAACTTTCACTCCCAACAATTTAAGGACTATCAAACTACGTATTACGTACAAAGGGAAAGCGACTATAGTTGCTGGCTACCCTTCGTTGTTGTGAAATGATAATCAAATATATTATCTTACATATTTAAACATGGACCTTTGTAATTATTTTAACATTAATGATCATAGTTGGGGCCTGAACAATACCAAACAGATACGCCACTGCCTTGGTTCTCAAGTGCGCCACATAGCTCCCTTCTGTTCAAGTGATCAATTAGCCATCAAAATTTCTTTATCTGAAAGGGAAATGCATTAATTCTTGGCGAGAATTTAGCATAAGAACTTATTAAGATAAAGTCGCTCATTACACAACCCTTTTCAATTGAATCTGAAACGTAATGTTCAAGCTACACACACACAGGCACACAATAATTCAAATCTCAATCCTTTTCCTCCTACACAGATATGCTCCTGTGACGGAAATGATGCCACACTTCCCACATGTCCCTCTTTGTGTTGATTTGGGTTGGAGGGTATGTGTTGTCATTTTCCTCTCTTGAAGCTTTTCTCCATCAACCATGTCCATTCCTTTGGGGGGTCCTATTGATTTGCCCTCCATTATTACATTGGTCAGTTTTCAGGGGCCTAATCGGACATGCACACATGCATTCTGACTTGCACGTGGGAGGAATATTATTGGAGATTCATGATTATTATTATTGATTGCCAATTACATACTCATGCCCTGTTGCAACTTTATGACTGGTCTTGTTTGGGAATTCAATTCAATTCCAAGGAACTACCCATTGTTCCGCTTAGTGACAACAATAGGACACGTCCTATCGCGTCCCCCAATAGGGCCCTTGTGCCTTACTGTTTCCCACTATGGGTACCTAACATGGGGACTTTGGCAGTCCACAGTTCACAAAAGATGATACTCAGAATGCTGCCCTTCTTCTTTAGCACTATATAATATAAATATATCTTAAAATATAAGCAATTTCACAAACTCTTTACAGCTTGTGAGGACTATGAAGAAGCTTTAATAGGGAGAGATTGCACAGCAAAACTAATGGACAAGAACTCCAAGCACTCAGACCTCAAAAACATACTATTACAGAGCAGTTGTTGTTCTTTCTTTTCTTTTCTTTTTTTTCCTGAACAGAAAAGGGCCAATCTTTTTGGCAAGTAAAGCTAGCATGAGTCTACCATATCTATATAGTGTCGATATAGTAACTTTTAGTATATAGTGACAGTGAGGAGTGAGGAGAACGAAATAGAAAAGCCTTCTCCGTTATTTCAAATCCGCTGCCTTTCTCTTTGTCAGCGTCCTCATCATCCAAGTCTTCCTCATTTTGACTCCTTCCACGTGGCCGCTCATGGACTTCTTCCATCTGATAACGTGGAACAGGTGCCCTATCCGCTTCCGCCACCTCAGCGGGTCACGTGATTTCCCGTGCTCTATCACCCTCTTCTTGGAGTCCTTGTTGTTTGGGATCATCAGGCTGGGATGGTTCCAGGACATGTTGCAATTATCCAGAGTCACCTCAGACACTGTGTTCTTCTCCCACGACGCTACCCCATTCCCTTCAAACTTTATTGATATGAATGACTCTGTGAACGAAAAGCTAATCCGTAAATGAACAGCGAAACTAAAATGGAAGTAGTAGTTAATATTATGCAGTAGCAGTACTGATGCACCTGAAGGAACTGCTAGTGTTGGATTTATGGAAGATCAGTTCATGTGATACTATGCCTACATACACATAAGGTCACCTACTTGTTCCGTTCATTCTGTGAATTAGCAATATCATATATGATTAAAGAAAGCAAGCTTGTTCAAAATCGAACATTCTTGGTTTATCAGTATCTCCAGTTTTTCTTAATCTTGCATTGGAAACAGTGAATATGGTGCACAGATACAAAAGAAGACAACTTGCCCAGTTTGTTTTGTACCCAAATTTCCCACCATATTCATATATAAAAAAATGTAGCAACAGTATTAATTTTGTTGAGAATCATAATGGCTCTCGGGATTTGAATCAGGCTGCCAAATAACAGGCCAAATCCTCACCTGCTGCCTCACCACTCTTGTCTTTAACGTCTACGCTTTTTGACCCTAGTTTTGTCACCACCACAACCTAATCTTGAACACAAGGACACACTCACATGCCCTGCCCCTGCTAATTCTCCCCCTCGTAATGAAAGCCATTCATGGACACCAACAACTCCTGCCCCCACCTCACCATCAACGACTAATTGAAAGAAAATAAAATCAAAACCACCCACTATCCTCCTACTAATTATTATGACGCTTGATTTTCAGGGAAAAAAAGTTTCTTTTTGTCTTTGAAAATGTCTGTACAGATAGCGAGAGATGAGAAGAAGAAGAGAAATGGACAAGAGAAAGGCATTAATAGGGTAGTATTACCTTCTGGACTGGAAGAGGAATGGCAGTAATGGCTGTGATGAGATCGAGGACGAGAGAAAAGAGAACGAAAAGGAAAGATGTTATGGATGGAAGAAGTGGAGAGTGATTTAGTGCGAGTGGAAGCAGAGAGACCCTGTTTTTCTGCTAAAAGGAGGAGCTTCTCGTTCAGGCACAGGGGACATACACCCACAACACTCTGTTTTGGGTGGAAATAGCAGCAACAGCCTTCCTGTGATTTCTTGTCATTTCGATTCATCTTACGCCCAAGAGAGAGCCGAGAAGAGGAATGGAAGCAGATTGAAAATCCAATGTGAGTGATGAATGAAATATAAAAAATGGAGTGGCGTTTCTTGGGTGTGTGCGTGTGTATGTGTGTATATATGATGGGGAACTAAAATCGGAAAGCATGAGCATGCCCCACCAAATGAATCCCACTTTGAATAGCGTGAAACTGTGCCTTCTATTCTAGACCAAATTTCTTTTTAATGGATTATTCGAGCACATATGTGAAGAGACTGTTAGGTTCATGTTTTAGAATAATATTGAAGTTTTTTTAAGTAATTTTTAATTATATGAGGTAAGTATGTGTGAAGAATATTATCTCGACTTACATATAAACACTTATAAATTTTAAGTAAGCTAATTCATCCACTGAGTTTAAATAAATCTGTGAGTGCAAGAGTAAACAAATTTGTTAAACCCTTCACATGACTCGGATGGTGAACTGATAATAAAAGAGAGTTCGCTTTTGTTAAGAATAGTTATTAAAGTTATATCATTAAATAATTAAAATATATGAAATAATAATTTAATTTAAATATATTTTACATTTAAATAATTAAAATCAAATAGATCAGTATTTATAATTTATCATATTTAAATACATATATAAAGTCACTAAATATAATTAATTATAAAATAAGTTGAAAATAAAATATTCAGAAGAATTTGAACTCGTGAGTTTAGTTATGTTTGCAATTAGCACTAGACCGAGTTGGCACAATTTAATTTTATGAGATAAAAACGAAAAAATTTGAAAATTGAAGGGTAAACTCACTAATAATAAACAACATCTTGTACCAGGGTAATATAGTAAATAAAAATAAAGCAGTCGGGTTTTGCTGGATGTGCATTTTTCACCCTTTGCTTTTATTACTTCTCGCTGTGGGATTTGATCCGATGCTGGTATTTACAAATCGATCCATAAGAAGTACAAGTTAAGAAGAGCTTTAAATATTTTATACAACTTTAAAACGCCAAAAATTTGGATATATGAAATGAAACGAACGTATTTAGTTTTTTTTTTAGCCAATATACAGACATATTTAGCTGGCCAAAAGAGAAGACAAACACGTTAGGTTTCTAGTTTCTAGTACTCTATCATTTTATTCCCCCGATCCTGGTCACAAGTTGGCATCAGTAACATTTTTTTTTTGTATTGAATTTCGAAATTAAAAATCACATAAAGTAATACTATAATTCGGTATATAATCACTTAGGCTCATTAGCAGCGCGGATTTTTTTTGTTTTTCCACTGGAGAGAGAGAAAAAATGATTAATGATTAATGAATGACTTGTTAATTAAATACTCCTTGAATCATAAATATAAGGCATACTTAAAATAATTTACGGATATTAAAAAATAAATATTAATTAATTTGGTTATGTGTTATTATTATATCAGGACAATATTTTTTAATGAGTGTATTAAATGTGATAGAAAAAAAGTTTTTTTTTTTTAAAAAAACTGTGAAATGGATCAGAGTAATGTGATAAAAGATATCAAATGAAGAAGACTCTTAAATTTAGGATGGATCAAACAATATTTATCAATAAGTCCTGTATTTAGGATAATAAAATCAGATATTTACAACTATAGACAAAGTGAGGCCGGGTGGGGCTAGCGCATGAAGCCGAAACATAATACAAAGCAGGGGCCAGGGGTCACAACTCACATGGGAGACTATAGGAGACGATGGACCTTTTCCAATTCCATACATACCACTTGCCCTTCCCTACTTCAATTCTACTTCCCTGGACATCTTAACACAACTCTTGTTCAAATCCCAAAAACCATTAATCCTATCCACCCAATTATGTCCTCCTGATTCTTTCTAAAACATTTACTGACCATATATTTTAAATTCATTAATCTATAACCTAAAATTTAAACACATCTTCTCTATATTACTTATAGTTTAAACTGAAGTTCACTGTTTCTAACTTGTGAATTATATCACGGTAAAAAAAAAAAGGTGAATAATACTAAATGGTGAGTGGTTTAGAATGCTTTTGGGCCTCACCGTATTTGGATGCTGTGAATGCAGCCCAGTTGACCCACCCATTGCATGACCCAATCTCTTCAAAACAAGGATTATGCCCACGCGAACATCATTAACTTCATTCGAAATTCATGGGCTCTATTCCAATATTAAAACAAATGGAAAAATTAAACTTTACTAGTTCAAATGCAACTTTTAAGTGAATTTAATAAATATACATTTATATTAATTGGAACTATTTAAGTATAAAAAAAAATGGAACTCAGACAATAGATTCTTTTTTTATTTAATTTGAGAGAAGGTGTGTTTATGGGAACAATGTCAAGACTAATTTATTTAAGGAAAGCGAGTGTATTGCCATCTCCTTATTCCTTCACACTGTATCGTCATTTTTACCGATGAACTAATCAGTAGGGAGACGTGGGTTGGCCCAAAAGAAAAGAAAGAAAAAACAGTAGAATGTGTGTTGTGTGTGTGCAAAGTTTGAATGGCGGATTTTTCATTGAAACCTGTACTATGCATACGCCTGTATGGGTGCGTAGGGTTTTTCTCATACAATTTGTTGAGAAAAAAATTGGGCACAAGAGTATATGATACTTGCAAGTTGCAAAGCAAGCGACGTGAAGGTGATAGACCGACAACGAAGGGGAGATACGTACCCCATGGCCCATTTGACCAATGGATGATCCTACTCGGTGAGGAAATTAAATTAGTCAAATGAAGGCAATTGCGTGTGGACGACGAGGGAAATTGATTAGCCGTGCCTTTTATTTTTGGACATTATTCAATCGTTGTATATCATTTGATGACTTGCTTGTTTCGCCCACACCTTTTGTCAAGGCGTCAAGTGAGGCAACCAAGAGCTGAAATTTGGAAAACTGGGCTTTCTAAATTCGAAATCATAAATCACGATTACCGGAATGGCCATCCTGTAATATTTCAGAATTTCTAGTCCTTTTTGGGGGAGAAAAAAGCAAGCATTCCATTCTCCTTTTGCAACACGAGCATATGATTGATTGCTTGTTTAGTTTATAAGTGTTTATATATGTAGTTTAAGATAAACTGATTAGATATAAGGCAAGATGAATTAAGAAGGAGGAAAAGGCGTGGAATATATGTGTGCGCATGAAAAAAGGGGGGGGGGGGGGGACGTGGGTTCAGGGTGACGCCAAATTGGGGGAAATTAGGGGGGCAATGAAGAAAGAGCGAGTCAATTAGTTAGGCGATGTGTTCAATACAAAGAGAATGAATGAGTGGAAGGCGTTGACGCTGACTACTTTTGTGTGCTTCGTATTTAGACGCTTCTGCAGCTTTGTGTGCAATCTCCGCCCAATGTTTTACCCTAATATATATTAATTCTGATCTTAAATATAAAATTTAGATGATTTTTTTTTAAATATTAAAAAAAATTAATTAAATTATTTTAAAATATTTATATTTATCATTTTTTTTAAATTAATTTCTCTAAATTTAAACTAATTAATTAATTCATTTAACTTGCTTAATACCTCAAACAACTCGACTGAATGTTTGCCTCTCTAATCTGATCTAATCTTAGAGTGACTCTATGCATGGAGTCATTCGGCCATGACACGTGTACCGCGAGCCATTCACTTGATTGTTGTGTGAACATGCGGTGGATTCCGTCGCTTTCCGGTGTAGTCACTATATATGTGCCTCACCGCACCGCATCTTTTCACGGCATATTATTTTGTGCTTTACCCTCATTTTATTCTTATTTTATTTTTTCCCCCATTTGTCCATTCATTAACCCCGCCTGCTTTTTGCCCCCTAGCTAATGGGTCTATCGCCCGCTACTGCGTCAACCTTTAACATTGAGACTTTTTCTCACGAAAAAAGACAGATTGTTATTATTAATATTAACGAGTGTGAAGAACAATGTTAGTGATATGACTGGTGCTCCGAAATATTACGAGTACTACTTTTTATTGTTATAACTCTAAATTTGGCCCTATATATCGTTCTTACCTCGGGTCCTTCGTCCTATAATATATGTAATCATCGGGGGGGAAAGTTATCGGGAATTAAATGGAGTGGTGGGTGTTTAGAAATACTCATATTTACGGGGAAAAATATGTGCCCATATGTATGTACAAAGGATTCGATGAATGTTGATGATTCCAATGACAGAGAGGAGCAGCCTGTGAGTGTGTGGCTCACACTGTTTCATCCGTGCGTGACTGTGAATCCCCGCCGGTTGATGGCTTCATGCCGTATTTATCATAAGCTACTCTCTACCTTAACCCTCTTTTTTCTTAAAAAAAATATCTTTCTTTTTTTATAAAAAGCAAAATGATACTAAAACAACCAAAGTTTAAAATTTACCAACAGTTAAAATACTAAAGTGAAACCTTGAGAGATTATAAAATACAGACTTTAAAATAACCCTAATATCAAACCAGGTGATGCTGATGTTTGGTGAAGAATCCAAAGGAGGCTTGAAGGAATACTTATTTACACAGAGAATAGTTAAAGCTTGTGAAGATCCCTGTACAGAAGGCCTGTGTTATGAATCCATAAAAAAGATAGCACAAAAGCACTTGGAAAGAAATGCAATTTCTGGTATTGCTTGATTTTGTCATAATAATTCTTTAATGGGAGAATCATATAACACATGAAACCATAACAGAAATGCTTCTCACCCTTCTTATATTTGTGCAAAATAATGTCCCAACCCTTATGATGCAAAGATAATGTAGAAGCAATAAGAAGAAGGCTATGTCTGGTAATCTTTTCCTGATTTAATTGATTGGAGAAAATCAAATCCGAATAGCTCATAATTTGCTTATTCTCCCTAATTATTGTTAAGGGGCATTCTCTCTTGCCATGATGCAAAGCTTGATTCTTTTTCATCCATAAAGTGTGTAAGAGACAAACCATTTCGTACGTCAAATGTATCAAACCATCCTTATAAAAATTGAGGAAAGTATCTTTGATTCATTTTTTGAAATCAAGAAAGTTAAAAGTAGGAACCCTGATATTAAAACAACCATACCGCACATACTAGTTAATGGACAGGTTACATAAAGATGATCTAGAAACTCCTCCGCATCACAGCCAATCCACAGGGTTTAAGATTTGGAAAAATTAATTAGCAGTTCTGGGCAGGACAAGAAATTACACTTGATTAGTTAAGATTAAAACTGCGCGAGATTAAGATTTGGAAAATGCATGTGATTGTGATGATAGCACAATACAATTAAAGAGTTTGCTGAATGATGAGGTTAGATTAATTAAGTAGCATCAGGCACATGGGATCCCTTCAAATTCCATACTGCATAAGTCATTTTAAATTTATCATGGCGCAACTTCTGCCAAAACCTCCTTCCCCAGACAAATTTAGTTTAATTATAATATAATCCCAACACCATCACCATTAGTTTCACTTTTTTCAGGGTCTCAGTCAACAAACCAACCCAAAAAAAAAAAAAAGAGAGATTAGGCTTCCATTGGATGTAATACAAATGCTACTGTTTCCTATCTTTAATATAAGATATATTTATCTAATTTAATTAAATTAAAGAAGATAATTAAGTTAATTTATATGAGATGTTTTTTTAAACACCCTAATCATCTTTCTTAATTCATTCTTTCTACCATTGATTATTATTTGATAAATATAAAAATTATACCTTATATCAAAGATAATACTGAATATATTCTCTATAATACAGCAAATAAAAGCACACATCAAATAAATTTGTTGATGTGGCTAAATGTAACTTGATTATTCTTGAGTTATTTTCATCTCATTATGTTTTTAGGAAATCGTAATAAAAGCACAATAAAAAGATAATGACAATGAATATAATAGAACAACTTCAAATACAACCAATCTGAGGCCAAAAAGTAAACACGTTTTTTCCTTAAATTTTTGTATGAAAATAATCACATCATCTTTATATATAAGATCTTTTTTTTTTTAATATGTTTGTCTCTTTTCATAAGATCCCATTTGACTTTATCTCTATAATAAATACGCTTTTGTCCATTTTACCCATTTTCTCACATCATTTATTTACCATACATTTTTTATTATTACTCTTTTTTTCTTACTTATTCATAAGTAACGATATCTTTAAAAAAATTTTAAGTTTTTCATATATTTTTTACTTTTAATTAATTTTTACTGTTTTCTAAAATCACACGTTGAAATAACCTTGTATGTAAAATCTGAGGGGGTAACATTCTTGTTTGAAATAACTTTTTAAGAGTTTATAAGTATTTTTTATTTAAATCGAGATAAAATTTATCTTACATACTTACTTCATATACTATATATTATAATTAAAAAATTATTTTTAATAGTTCCAACTACTATTTCAAACAAATACAAAGCATCCAGTGGTTGGTGGGAGCAAGGGAAATATAGGAGCTGAGAAAACAAGATTAAAGCCACGCGCAAAATCGCGTATTTGGTGAAATTAAGAGGTGATAAGTATAAAATGATGCGCCCCAAAATTATGGAATCTGACAATTTCGATGCTTCATCGGCTAAAAAAAAAAAACAATTCCGATGCTTCTTGCAACACTGTCCCTTGCTTCTCTTATTTAATTTAAATATTTCTAATCAATTTCATCGGCTCAATTTCATTACTTGTTAAATTATCACCATCCTTCATTCCCCCATCTTATCAGTGAACCTATATACAACATCATTATTAACTTTTTCTTACCTCTGGGCTCTAACATTTTCAACGGTACAAATTTAAAATATTACTAGTTCAATCATATTCTATCTTTGACTTTTTTAAGTCGGATTAAAAAAAAAATCATTTTCAAAGCCGGATGATGGAAGGTAGGGCGTCTCAATGGCCGAGTTTCGGTGACCCGATGGATTTGAACCCACCGAACCCGGACCTTGGAACTCCTTATCCGTGGGACCCACGGGGCCAAATCAAAGAACGACGAGTGAAAAAGTGGGGAGAAAACGGGGCTTCCACCTACAAAAAGCAACGTAATGTCGATGGCGTGATGGATCGATCGATGGAAAGGCAAGAGACAGAGATGAAGTGAGAATTTACGGCAACGTTGAGAATTCTGACACAATAGAAATATAAGAGAGACACGGCCACACACAATTTCAGAGGGGAAGAGCCACCTTCAACGTTCCTCGTGCTCTCTTCCGTTCATACCCCTCGTCCTCTCCCTCTCCCAATCCGCAGCTGATTTATCTTCCATTTCATGCAATCTGCTTGTCCTTAGTTATTCGTAGAGGTGGCTCGGTTATTGAGTGGGGACTAGTTCCAGCTGTTTGATCTGTTTTCAGCTGTATCGGGTTCTCCGAGGAGGCGATGGAAGAGAGCCAAATTTGCCAGGGGAGCGTGATTCGATCCCTTCTGTCAATTCTTCAATGGTGGGCTTTCAATGTGACTGTGATCATCATGAACAAGTGGATCTTCCAGGTATTTTTTCCGGTTCTTTTGTTTATCCCCCGGAGAAAGATTTTTTCATTTTTCCCAATTGAATTTTTTGTCATAATTTTTATGCTTCATCCCGCCCCCCCAACAAAAAAAAAAAACAAAAAACAACAACAGATAAAGTATGTCTCCATATATTCTTTGGCACCTTTTATTCCCGCAAGTAGTTTTAATACCTTGTTTCTACAATCTGTTACATTCAGTTTTTTTGAAGTGAATTATATTCGTAACTCTTCTCTTGTGTGTGCGGTTTGATTTGAACCAGAATTCACCCCATTAAATTGCTGAAACTTGATCCGTTTGATTCTCATAATATGGAAAGATCAGAAATTACCAGAGTGAACAGAACTCCATGAAAATATAACTTTCTAAATTCCTGTGACTGAATTATTTAGACTTTCAACAGTAGGTGGTTCGTGGAGCTAGGCTTGTTTCCCAAATGTGATTCTCTTAAATGATCTATAAAATAAAACACGTAATTGTAATTTATCACATCAATAAATTATCCGATTGGGCAGATTATTTACTTTCTTATGCACTTAATCGACTTTTAGAATAACCGATGAATGTGTCAGTATGTCATTGATATCTGGAAGTAGAAGACATTTGTTGAATTCAATTGTTATAATTTTGATCTTTTTATGTTCCTGTTTCATGAGTCTTTGTTAAAGTGTTTATCAATGTTTCTGTATTTCCTTCTTCCACACCTTGGCCACTCAATCACCCTATTGAAAGATTTTATAGATTTATAGATCATAGCTAATGCTATGAATCTAAAATATCTTTGTCAAATTTTCCTTTCAGAAATTGGACTTCAAGTTCCCCCTCACAGTATCTTGTGTCCACTTCATCTGCTCAGCAATGGGAGGATACCTGGTAATTAAGGTGCTGAAGCTTAAACCACTGATAACTGTTGACCCAGAAGATCGCTGGAGAAGAATCTTTCCAATGTCCTTTGTGTTCTGTATTAACATAGTGCTGGGGAACGTGAGCTTAAGATACATTCCAGTATCTTTTATGCAGACAATAAAGTCATTCACACCCGCAACCACTGGTAAGGTCCAATAGCTGGCAACATACCCCCCGTCATGTATATTTCTGGATTTCAAAATTATTGAGAACAATTTCATCTGATTATAATTAACTATTGCAGTTCTTTTGCAATGGCTTGTATGGAGAAAACATTTTGACTGGCGTATTTGGGCTTCTCTTGTACCCATTGTTGGCGGGATACTTCTCACATCCATCACAGAGCTGAGTTTTAATATGTTAGGATTTTGCGCTGCATTATTTGGCTGTTTGGCGACATCTACAAAGACCATCCTTGCGGAATCTCTTCTACATGGATACAAATTTGACAGGTAGGATCTGTGCATTTGACTTTTCTTCAACGTTTGCATTTTATTATTCTTTTGTTCTCTCGCTTCTTCATATCTTCCTGGATTTTTTTCTATGCAAACTTAACACTTATTTATGTGTTTGTATTACCTACTACTATTCTTGCTTTTTTTTTTTTTTTTGCCAACTACTACTATTCTTGCTGAAGAATAGGTTTTTGAGATCATTTTCCCCATATGTAGAACTCCAAAATTTTACTTTAACATATTGGAGCTTAGATAATTGTTAGGTGCCGTCAAGTTTATATACTCCATTGGTTCCGGCATAAAAGGACTACATGTAAAAGGATCATGAGTATTATGATTGACTTAGTTGTCCACAATGCATAGTAACCTGATGCACATTTGGCTAAACTTAACTGGTAGTTACACCAGAAACAGTCTTTGGCATGTGGGAGGTTTTATTTCAAGGTCCTTGCTCTGTTTGAAAGCCAGGAAATTTACGGTCCTTCATCGTAGAACTAATAATTTTATCTAATGACATAATTGCAATTGCATATCAGATATATTATTTGGTTAGAAATTACAATTGCAGATGCATCTCATTTCACTTGTTAGTTGCATAAAATACTATTAGATTTAGGCAGGTTTAAACGTACTTGGTTGGGGGGGGGGGGAATTCATTTCTATATTGGTATTAAAATGAACTGATTTTTTATATTATACTCAACATTTTTTAAATTGAACTGTTGATTGAATGGTTAATACATTATTAGTATTTATTGGTGTAGCTATGGTTAAGCTATAGTTGAATTGGTAATATTTTAAATTGCTTCAAAACTCTCTGCCATTACTTTCCATTTTCTGTTTTCAGATTTGTCCAAGAATTGTGCCATTTTATAGAAAAAATTATTTGAGAAATTCAAAACTGATCGACTCTTGTACTGGTCCTGCATTAATTGGTCGAACTGAATTTTTGGCATGTTGGTTCTACGGATTCACTAAACCAGTTCAGTGTCCAGTTGAGTGGTTAAAGCGGATCCAGTTTTCCTTTTAGCATTTGATATGAACAATCATGGGTGCACAGTACACACACAAACAATTATGTAAAATTTCTATCTAAGCAGTTTGTGTTGAACTTATCAGTTTCTTTTCTTCCCTTTGGTGACGCAGTATGTCTGTATATTTTTCTATTGACTGGTTTTTATGACCTCCTTGGCTTGATTTTGCTGTCATATGGAAGCTGATATATCTTTTTGTGTACTTTTAGCATAAACACAGTTTATTACATGGCACCTTTTGCAACCATGATCATGGCAATACCCGCAATGTTAGTTGAAGGCAATGGAGTTCTCAATTGGCTTAATACTCATCCTAATCCTTGGTCAGCTCTCAACATTATTTTAGGCTCAGGGGTTATGGCTTTCTGCCTTAACTTTTCGATTTTTTACGTGATTCACTCCACCACTGCAGTCACATTTAATGTTGCCGGAAACCTCAAGGTGAGATTAGAGGCAAATTGAGGTGTCTCAAGCTACTCTATTTTGTCTTCACCTTCACTCTTGAATTTATCATTTTTATTATGAGACGGTTCAACTGATTAATTAAACTGAGAATCTATCTGTAGATGCATTGGTCATTATTTCAACAAGACGCCTGGCCTCTATTTTTCTGTTTCAACAATGTAGCTTCTTACTTGATAGTGTCGCTTGTTTCTCTTATTGCTTGTTTATCTATCGGAAAATGTGACTTATTCCATATGATTGTAGCCCTTTCTTTCAAATTAAGTATGAAATCACATCATTTGTGCAGGTTGCAGTTGCAGTCCTTGTTTCTTGGCTGATATTTAAGAACCCAATTTCGGCCTCAAATGCTTTTGGATGTGCCGTGACTCTTGGTGGATGTACTTTCTATGGCTATGTCAGGCAAAGGCTATCCCAACAGCCACCACCAGTTCCAGGAACGCCTCGAACACCTCGAACACCTAGGTCTAAGATGGAGCTGCTCCCTCTTGTAAATGATAAACTTGATGATAAAGTTTAATTTTCTTGCTGTGTGAAACTTCTCTGCCGTTTGCCTCGGGGCACAGTAGATAGCTGAAGGTACAAGAAGGAGGGACCGCGTTATTAGTTTATTTGTTCCATTAGACTACCGCAAAGATTACCATATTGTTAAATACATGTTCTTTTTCCTTAGATGTCCGTCTTAGTTTTCCGGCTTTATTATTCACCCGAATTCTTTTCTCTTAATAGGGATTCTGTTTTTTTTGTGTGTGCTCCATCTAACGGTGAACAGGGCTTGAAGTCCTTTAGTTGATACATATGAATATAGCATTTGATTTTTACAATTAGCAATTACTTTCGGTGTTATAATTGCTTTTGCGGTGGAACAATGTGTCTACAGATTCTCAGTTTAATTGATTTGATTCCAGACAAAATTCAACTAGAAGTTCACCACGACACATAATCATCATTTCACATAATCTTCTAATTGGTCGTGGATAATTTACTGAAGAAGATTCAAATTAAGCATTTGCTCACAAGCATGAGCAGAATAATCCATGGTCATATTCAAATCTCAGATAAACCAACATGGATATGGTCATTTATACCCTCAAATCACATATCATTAGTACAGGGATGTAGTTAGTAGATACATGGCGAAATAGAAAAGATGCAACATTAACATGATAGGTTAATCTTCAAGCATATTATTACTTAAGTGAGACGATCCAAAGTAGGAAACTAGTGAGTAAAGCTTAAGCGAGCAGCCAGAAGTTCTTCTGCCATCTAGTGCTGATGTAGTAGCCATTGGTCCCTTGGCTTCGCTTCCTCACTCCTATCGCCAAGCAATCAGCCTTGTTGATGCACTGCTCTACAAATTCCTCTGTGCTGCTGCTGCTGCTGCTGCTTCCTCCACATAAGCTGACGGGAGAAAAAAAAAACTTGATATTTAATTTTACTAGTCTCAGATCTTTGATTGGGATTTGCACAAGATTCTCACTCACCAGTTGAAGAGAAGGGATGGTGGCTTCTTTTGGCCCAATACTAAGACAGATACCTCCAGCTTCTTGACTTGGCTCAGAACTGTTGCCAGCTTTGGCCCTTGAATTACAAGTGCTTCCACTTCCACCTGTATCAGTCACACCAAAACGTTATTCTCAAAAAACATAAAATAGAGGCGAAGTGGAGGAGAAAAGCTGAAAACTTTGTGAACAACCCATGAAATCTCTCTGGATACTGAAAGTAAAAGTAGCGATGAAGGCAGGAAAACTGAAACAGTCAGACTCTTTGCCCTCGAAAGAAGAGGAAAAAGAAAAAAAGTTAAAACAGAAAAATGAGCGCCTATTTCCTCTTTTTTGAACAGCTTTGAAATACTCAAAGGGAGCTTGATTCAAGATCTAGCATTAGCAAGCACAGATTACTAGCACTTGGCCTCGCCCCAGAGTCAAGACTCAAAAAATAAAACAGAACATGCAGGAGAGAACAGACAATATCCCCCCTTAAATCTAGAGAAGTGAAGGGTAAAATATCATTTAAGAAACAGAAAAATGAGCAATGAGAGTTAAAATCATGAAACAAATGTACCTCAGGCTTGCAATCTTTGCAAAGGGACCCTAGATAGTTGACAAGATAGGCAGAACAAGAAGAAGAATCAGATCCATCATGGGGAGGCACAATGTGAAGCAGAGTGAGCAAATCACCCTTATTAGCAACATGGGTGACTGCCCACATCATAGCATGCTTGGAATGAGCAGTGTGATCGACCACCACCATCACTTTCTTCCTAACTACCATGGCACTGTCTTCATTCCCATACATACTGCTAAACCCTTCCATTTGACTCACACTTCCCTCAAACCCACCACAGCTAAAGTTGTTGCTCGCACTCCACCTGCTAGATGTTGATCTCCAAGCCTCCTTCACGCTTAACTGCCTCAAAAATGAATCTGACTTATGCATCCTCTCTTTTATAGACGTACCCCTTAATCCTCGCGCCTGATTTATCACGAGCTGCAGGGAAATAACGAGAGGTTGATAGGGTGCTAGAGTGTAGCAGTGGTCATGTCAAGCTATTCCGCAGAAGAGAGAGAGAGAGATGAAGAAGGTGTTTTGGGAATGGAATGAATGGATGATGCAAAGTTAGGGTAAGGAGGGGTTATGATTTATGGGAAGGCAGGTTAGAGGGCGTCACGGGAATCACTGGCTAGTCGTAGCTTTATTGCAGAGAGATGGGAGTGGTAAATGGAAAGTGGTGCAGTGTGTTTTGATGATGAAACAGAGGATCTTTGTACGATCTCTCTCATCTATTTCTCTATTTCAGATTTGAAATTCCCAATACACAACACTAACTTTGACATCTTGTGTCATTAAGATCGTCTTTTGCATATAAAACAAACGTATTACCCATTGCCTTTGAGGCCATTTCCCATGATGGGTTACCTCAAGCCACATGATGCACATGATCATCCTCAGTGGTCCTTCTTTTCTTTCCAATTCTAATTGCTATTACATCTTCACATGAGACTCATCTATCCTTTTTTTAATTAAAGAATCTGACAGTAAATTCATTACCTTTAAAAACTTCCCTACAAAAAGTTATATTTAGTATTTTAAAAGTATTTATTTATATAAATTAAAATAAAAAAAATTTAATATAATTTATTTCATATAACGTAAATCACGATCATAAAACTATTTTTAAAAATTTCAATCGAGATTACAGATGAATACTTATAAAACCATTAGTTAGAGTGATTCCCTCTATATGGCACGGACGGTGTAAGTGAAAATGGACGATTTGGTGGGCATCCAGAAGTGTTTTACATTTCTATACCATGATGATGAGATTGTTCCTCCTCTCCACTGTAGTATCATCAACTTGTGCACGTACGTATAATTATGGCTGCTCCATTTTTCTGAAGAAATGACAAAAAATTGAGCATGAGTAGTCTGCGCCTCATCATTATTTTGGTTTTTGGTTGAAGTAAGTTATTAAAAGGGGGTTTCAGGCACAACAAGAGGGCAAACAAATCTATTGAGGTCAGAGCTACATGGGCTATAGAAGGCGTGAGCGGGCATTATAGTAAACCATAATTGAAGTTTGGCGGGAAAAAACTGACAGGCAAGAGAAACATATAAAGAAACCAACATGTTGTATTATAATTTATAACCATAGTCTTAAAAATTTCTGGAAGTATTAGATTTTCCTCTTGTCCCATAAATCCATAATCCTTATCCCTTGTTATCTGTGGAATTTTCCGTTCTTTAAAACCAATATTGGCATGGGGTGGTTTCAATTAAAAAAAGGAATATACATTTAGTGATTGAAATCTTCAAAACTATTTTTCAATCATGATTTATGATATATGAAGCAGATTTTACGGTATACGAGATAAATATATAAAGAAGTTTTATCTTAATTTACACAAATCACACCTCCAACCAAATAAATGAAAGATGAACCAAACACCTCATAATGGGTTTCTTTACTTACGGTTCACTCGTCAGTGGTCAGAGCACAGTAAAAGAATCCTGAGCAGTGTCAGGTTATACTTATAAAAGCAAATTCGAAAACAATAAAAAAAAATGGAATTTGTTCTTTAGCCATCAATAAAAAATGGAATTGAATATAAATACGTACTAAATAGTCATATGGGACCCCTCGTGAATTGGGTTTTGTTTGCGTTTGGAAGTGATGAGTTATGATGGAAGACGAAGTCACTCTCACACTCACTCCTCAGTCCTCAGTCCTCTCACAGCGGTCGTACTTGCAAATTATTGCTCCCGGGAAACTCGCTCAACCCCCTTTACCTTTTTACCCTTCCACATTTCTCTTATTTACTATTCAGACCTCCCTGATTCTTCATTAAACTATACACAATTGTTTTTTTAGTATTAGTATTGATATTTTGATTGATTTCGGATCAATGCTTCGTACCTTGCCTGAGTATCGCTGCATAAGCTTGTCACACTGGGCAATTATACTATTGCGTGGCCCTACATGGAAGGGGTCCCTGTTACAACGTGTATTTACTATTTACTTTATTTTTTAAAAAAATTAAATAGTAAACATTACGGTTGAAAGTTACAACGTGTATTTACTTTGTTTCATTCACTTCAATTGGGTTCAGGGGCTCCACTTTCATTCAAATCGAGTGGTTGTTCAGGGTTGAAGGGAAATGGCGAGTCAGAACAATATATGGCTTCAACGACCGTTGGTCCTGAAAGTTTGAGCTTTGTGGATTGGGAATGGCAGTCAACAGGGAATTGATTGGAAATTGAGATGATAATAAGACTAAGAGAGGGATTCAAATTAATAAAATACAGACGAATTAGCGTTCAGCGACATATGCATCTTCGCAAATCGTGACGTGTGATTTAAATATCAAGTGGCGTCAACATACTATTGTGGGGGAACATGGAAAATGGTGAATGAACACTCGTAAACACAGGACATCATCTAATTGTTTTCCTTAGTTTTGAGTGATGCCATATGGAGCGCTCTTTTTAGTATTAAAATCTAGTAATCAATCCTCTTGGGGGTGGTGTGTCGTGATCTTAACTTGCCGTTTTGGCCTTACATGCGCGTGAATTGGGCTCATGCCTTGGTTTTTTTCAGACTGAGATTGAGAAGATGTGTTCAAAGGAGGAAGAAAAGGCTGAGAGAGTGGGAGGGAGTAATAATGAAGGAGGGGGACTCGTATGAGGAGTTGCAGGTGTGGTGTTGGGGACCAAACCAAACAAAACAAAAAAGAAGGAAGAAGTTGAATGTCAGGTTTGACATGTAAAGGCAATGCAAAGGGGAAGCAATCGCAGACTTGTCCGCAATAGGATTCAACAATTATAATGATGACATGTTGTTAACTAGTCCCATTTGCTCTGTACGAGTATAATACAGCCGCGTCTGTTCAGGAAGCCTTTTGGCATCAGACAATCATGATTCCTTTGAAATCAAATTTGTTATCAACAAAAAAAGGTGGTTATGAAAATCCAAAGACATAGTCCAAAGCAAGTGTTTACAGAATCGGATTATTGCTGGTTCGACCAGTCCAAATGGAACCGGTAATGCATAAAACATCTGAAATTGAAAATTGAATCGGTGAAGAGTCGGTCAATAACCGACTTTATTTTTTCCGCACTAAGTTCACCTTATTTATTCCGCACACACTGTTATTAACTGAAGTTATTTTATGATGTTTAGCAGAAAATAACTGACTTTCAAAGCGGCTGAACACTCCAAAGAAACTTGCGAGATCAGAACATTTCAGGCTGAAGTGCTAAAGCCTATCAACGACGCACACTCACAATTTTGAGGAGGCGTTTCCATAGGCTGAACAACACTCCCCAGAAAATTAGTCGACATGATTGCTCAAATAACATGCATACAGTGGATTAAGCATTTTAGGCTTTATTTCTTTATAAATTTTTATTTAAAAAATATCTAAGATTTAATTGTGTTAAAAAAAATCATAATTTTACAGATCCTACTGCTATCTGCCTATTTCTTCTGCTTTAATTTACAATTGCAGGGGACTCATCCTATACCAATCATCAAGGCATTCTTCGGAGTTACGAATGAATAAATTATTAACTCTATGATCAGGGGTTGAATTATGGGTTGAATTATGTAAAGTTGCCATCCACCTTGTTGCTGGCACCAATATACTTGGAAAAAGTCTCTCTGTACAGATCTCCTTCACACAACAATGATATATCTTCACGCGACAACGACATGGTACCCTTGCTCAAGTAATGCTGAGAACCCCGCACCCTGCATTGAAACATCATACAAATTAAGAAACTATTCGAGTGATATGCCAGAGGCTCAATCTTTCTGATAAATTCCAAGGGCTCAAAAAATCATAGAATTTGCTTCAGAAACATATACCTTCGCCTTCTAGTCTTTTCAGCAGCACCTTTTGATATGCGCAGATCTTCTAACCCAGCAATAAGGCGCAATGAAGATAGATATTCATTGAATGCAACACCTTTCGGTGCTGAGGATGATCTTTTAGGAACAACGGACTGCACTACATTGAACAGCGATGTCTGCATTTGCCTGTATTCAAGGCTCCCAACAGCAAGGTCGACATATAAACATGCCCAAAATACAGCATAAATGAATGAAAAGTACGAAACAGGCCATTCGTGAAGATTAGACACATGGCGAGTTACAAGTTAATCCCTCCAAAACAGTTGCATAGCAGTTCTTAAATATAATCTTTTTTATTCATTATTAATAAGAAAACATATTCCAATAATTCATTTTCAACTAAACATCATCCAACTGTATAGCATTAGTAGTAAAAACTATATCACTATCAGAATACAACAATCAGAGAATCCATCTAAATTGGCATATTGAAGGAAAGTTAAAATGAAAATACCAGGGTGACTGCTTAGGATTACATAATTATTTATCCAAGCCAGCAGAAACTTCTCCAGGTCACTAAAGATGAAGGATGACTACCATGTACGGAAATGCGTATAATCCATGAAAATGTGTATTAAATATAATATTGCAGCAAAAATAAATACCTGTCTGGCAAATCATTTCTTGACTTGTTCTCTAAGTCCTTTCCATTATAGGGGTTTGTGAGGCCCTGTCTGGATAAATAGCCCAGGGCCATTATGTCAGTAGTGGAAGCCAACATCTCCGAAGTTAAATCCACACAGTTCTCGCAGCTTGACTTCAACCCCAAATCTGACGAGTGCTTAGCATAAAAACAAAACCCATGTTCAGCAACAGTGGACGCCATTTGCTCATCATACCAATTAAATGTACTTTCATTAGAAAGTGAAGTTGGAGCTTCCAAAATATCCTGCAGATTCATCATTATCATAATACTGATATAAACAAAGGAGAAAAACTGGAAATTTATTGCAGCCATCACAAGGAACGTACGAAATTTTTTTGTTGGAAGTTACCAAACAGCAAGTCAGCCTCTGATATTAGATTGCTCATACCACAAGCTAGTTTGACAACTTGAAAAGCACCTGGTTGTTCAGTGGCAGCATGCTGTCTTAAATCTGTTCGACATTCACGAAGTTTTCTCCACAGCTTATGCATAACATCAGTCCCCATTGATGGAAAGGGTTCAACAAAATTGGACTTCGTTTTGAAATCAACTCGACTGCATTCGTCCATCAAATTATACACAGGTGTAGTTTCCATATTTTCATCAATTAAATCCTGCACGATCTCTTCTCGAGAAGATTCTGGTATTTTGTTACTTCCCAGCAAATCATCATCTAGTGCTCGCTTGGCTAAGCACTTACGAACACTGAAAGTGGATGGTAGTGACTCGTTATTCACAGAGACTTCCACAGGATCAGCAAGATTGCCACAAGACACTGCTCCAGAGAGAGTCTCTACTTCATTAACAGTCTCAGGAACGAAAGTTGATTCTGGAACACAGGATACATCAAATGACTTGGACGTTTCATTTAAACACGTATCATCAGCTGCTCCTAAATGTTTACTCAGGTCCACCTCGGACTCCTCCAATCCGGTACCCAGCTTAAGAAATGATACGCTAGTATGTTTATTATTCGTAGGAAATTTAGATGGAGAATCACTGTTTTCCTCAAGAGGTGGTCCATTGTTAGCATCATCACACATGTCCAGAGGATGCCCATTATTTAAATCCTCATCCTCAGAACCAGAGGACATCACTACAAGCTTCCTTTGAATCTTTTGTTTAGAAGGTGCCACTGGGGTGAAAGAAGAAATTGAAGTCTCAGAAAGAGCATGAAATTGAGCCTCCAAGTCGATGTAGTCTGTAATAGATCCATTCCTCTCAAGCATTTCTACTTTCTTGGCCTCTATATAATCAGTTCCCGTCTGCTGGACATCTGAATCACTTTGCTTTTCATTCACGTCAAGCTGTTCTTCAACTAACCCCAGCAAACTAGAGTTTTCTTCCATTGTGGTAATTACCTTGGTAACTTCTTTCTCAATAAGTTCAGATAACTGAGAGGGAAATTCCCAGGGCATCATCTTGGGCAGAATCTGATGGCCAACCTCAAGGTCAAATGGAATTGAGCAATACGATTTCTGAGCTTTTCTGTCTGGACAATAAGAGATGAAATCATAACCTTATTGCATGTCATAACCACGTAGAAACCAGAAAGACTCTCAAAACATAAACAATGCACAAGACAAAAAGGAAATAAAGGGGTATCGATTACCACTGAGCAGCAATCTCAAGACAAATCCTATACACGTGCAGAAAGAATCCCCTTTTAACAAATATGCTAAATTTACTTGTCTTTCAGTAATACTACTATTCACAACTTAAAATTTGCTTGACTTAACCCATCCTAGCTTCCGATGTGGTCATACCCACTTTTTATATATTTCCTCAGTCAATAAATGCATATAACAAGATTCCATCTTCGTAGCTTACATGTATGTTATTACAGAAGATAGGAATTGAAAGTCTTAATTATAAGAGAACACAGTACACGATGATGAAGCAGAATCATTATGGTTTTCATACAAGCTAATGATTCATATTCATGCATGATTTAATAACAAGCTTACTGTGATGCACCTTTTCTTAATCTTTTACTCAGGAACCAGAACTGAAGATGCATCAAGGTTTTGCGGATATCACCATCACAAGATTGTATAAATTTCTCCAGTACAAGAGGATGAATGTTTACTCCTTCTGTGACACAAACCTGCAGTTCATTCAATGAAACATTATTAAATTTGGATTTCCTCCCTACTTTTAGAGGTAGGGGAAATCCTTAAGCACATACCATGTACAAGTGGCACAGCAACTCCTTTGTGGATGGCAATGAGAAAGAGATATGTAGTCTACTAAAATTATCTGGCAGAGGTGGATTATCGCCTGATTCAAAAGAATGATATAAAACATGAACACTTTGATAAAAGCTATATGTTGAGCAAGGATTCATTAAATTAACATGTCATCTTACTATTGCAGGTCAATACAATTGGCCCCTTGGCTGTCTCAGCAATTTGTTGTATGGCAGCAATACATCCACGATCTTCAGGAAAAAGGATGTCGACATCCTCAAATAGAATTAATTTTTGGACATTATCATATCTAATTGAGTTTCTCTGCTTGGGTAACATCCAAGATGTTGCACCTGGGGAGACAGCTTCATCATCAGATATGGTTATTGGTCCAATTACCCCTTCATTTAGCTCATCAGATGCTTTGTTACTAGGCAAAGCCAGGCCTGAGGATAGCTTACTCTTTTTCTTCATTGGTGAACTATCAGTGTGTTCCAATAACCTTGATATACGACAATATAAGAACCATTGTTATAGAACAACTTAATGAAAAGATTTCTCACCTAGAGTGGCTTAATTTTATAAGAACTACTTAATTGAATAAAGAGGCACAATAAAAGTTTGGTGTTCTTTTTCTCCTTAAACCTAGTTTTTGCGTTTTTCCAGTTCATGGTGAAGAATGAACTAAGAAACAGCTCAGCCCCACATCATAAGCTTATCACCTCAGACATCTAGGGGAACTAAGTAACCAGCGCCAATTAATGCTTAGTCCGTGCTTGATTTGACAATTACAACTCCTTTACTATCCTGGACATCCAAAACTTAATTTCCCCTTCCATCAGATGATATCACAACTAAAGCTAGTAACTCTCTGACAATTGATATTAAGACAGCACATAAAACTTATTTGATTTGCATGTGTTCTAAGAAGCAAGCACACAATGGCTCATGCCATCCAGCATATATTTTCGTTTATTGAATTGATTTCTTGTTGGGATGAAATGCATTTCCTTATATAAAAGGAATGCTAAAATAAGACAACTGATGATACAATTGCAAAGGTCCAAAACCTTTGTACCAGATTTCTACATGCATTGACCAGAAATACTCACCTTTTGACCCCAAGTGATCCAAGAGCATCTCCAAAGTGCTGCCTGACAGTAGTCCCATTTCTCCAGTCTGATGCATTGAGCTGTTTTGACAACAGGTGTGATAAGGCATAGGGTATTTTTCTTTAATAATAATAAATAAAGGAAACTTAAGGTTAATTTAAATATCTACTAATATATAAATTATGTAGTGAGCCAATATGTAGCTGATGCAGGTTTGTAATTTGAATGTGTTTAGGAAAGAGGATTAGGGTAGAAGAGAAGAGAAATTAGAGGATTAGAGAAGAAGTAGAGAAACAGAAAGAACAGAGAGGAACTGAATAGTGCGATTGTCATAAACAGCAAAATCTCTCTAATACAATGGGATTAGCCCTTATAATATAAGCTAAAATGACTTAATGACCAAGACAAACTGAAACTAACTAACTAACTAACTAATTCCCTAACTAACTGGCTTTGCAACTGTAATTAGCCTAATGGCTATATTTTCAATATTATGCTTACATATCAATACCCCCTTCCCAAAAACATCCTTGCCCTCAAGGACGGAAAACAACAAAAATACAACTCTAAACAAGCTTTTCAATTTGGAAAAAACACTTTCTAATTGTAGAAAATGAGTCCCAGCTGTGAATTGTCTTCTGAGCTTGCTGCGAGCCCCACCATGTGCAGAACAGATGTTACTTGCTGCCTTTTTCATAAGTGACAGAACCCCAATTATTATCTACTGTATATTGTAGAAAACCAGAGCCAATAAGCATTTTAATCAGTTCTCCCTTAAACCAAATCTGCAGTAGAACTCTTGTAGGAGAACATAGAAGAAATGCGAGCAACAGCCTGTTTAAATCTTGACCCAAAGGACTTACGAGACCCAATTGCAGAGATATTGGGCTATGGAATTTGAAGCCCAAACACTCATACAGCCAGTGAATAAAAATGGGAGACAGCTGTAAATTGGATTTTTCAACCTGAACCAAACCCAGCCACGTACATCCTAAATCTTGCCACTCAGCTCCTTCAAATATTTTTCTTTGAAGCGCCACTATTCTTCTCGACTGGAGACAAATCAAGAATTGGAGCAATAACATCGAACTCAAACAAAGATGAGGCAAGAAGACTCAACGGCAAGAAAAGAAAGAAGATAGCCGGCGAAGAACTCAAACTTAAAGGCAAGAAACAACTTAAGGCCGCCGGCGTCAACATAGACAGGGACGAAGGAAGATAGCTCAATGGCGGAAAAGAGACAGAAACTTCCGTCAAAGAACTTGAACTCGAAGGCAGAATGGGAATCGACGTGGAAAGAGTGGAAACAGACAGCGCTGCACATGAGGGCTCGGCATGCGACACAATTAGAAAATTACCAAGAGTGTTGAAATGCGACGACTCATCAACTCCTTCCCCTGTTTTCAGACATTTCCAAGTCTTTGGGTTGCGAAAATCAGAAACAAGATCAGACGTTAAGCACCCAAGGTAAAAATCACCAAAACTTGTCTTCGCTTATCCGGTTCTGTTAGTCAGTAGCGAGACCTTTTGAACCGAGACGTCTGCAACGGAAGTTGGGGCCTTCATAACACTGGTTCGCACAACCTGATCAGCCTTGTGATTTTCTGGCTCATCTCCTATAGCAGCTACTGAATCTTGCAACGGCAATGATACTTTTGAAGATGACGTCAAGACCTCTTGTTCTTGATTAGCAAAGCACTCTTGGGTGTTAAACGAACCAGACCCGTCAGATTCTTGGGCAGCCAAGCCTTCTTCTTGATCTTCCAATTCTTTTATTGCTTTCTTGGCTCGCCACTGTATGGCAATTTCTTCCGCTCTAGCGATAGAACAAGCTTCTCGCATGGTTCGTGGTTGGAAAAGTAGGACTGAATCTGCGATCTCTCTCTTCAACCCCGCCACATATGTCATGACGAGATATCATTCCGACAGTTGTACGTTACTCGTGGCATCATCAAAGAAGGCATTAAATTCCTTCACGCTGCCTTTTTTCCGTAGCCACATCTTGTTTTCATTGGAGTCTTGGAAAAAAGAGGGAGCCATGTTCTTGAGTTTCCTTGAAATCACGTTTTTACCATTCAGCGTCAATTGTGGGAAGCCGATAACCAAGGCCGAGAAGACAGTGCTTTGATACCACTGATGCAGGTTTGTAATTTGAATGTGTTTAGGAAAAAGGATTAGAGAAGAAGAAGTAGAGAAACAAAAAGGGAACAAAGAGGAACGGAATAGTGCGATTGTCATTAACAGTAAAATCTCTCTAATACAATGGGATTAGCCCTTATTTATAAGCTAAAATGACTTAATCACCAAGACAAACTAAAACTAACGAACTAACTAATTCCCTAACTAACTGACTTTGCAACTATAATTAGTCTAACGGCTATATTTTCAATATTATGCTTACATATCAGTGGCTTGGCTTGGCTTATGAATAGTACCTTTTAGATTACGTGATATGGTTATTTGTGTTTAATTATTTGAATCATTGAGTAATTCGATTTTGAATTATTTGAAAGTAATTTGAATTGGACCGTAAAGTTTATTCTCTGACAACAACGTTGTATTATAGCTTTTCTCTCTCATAATGTATCACATGCAACGCATGGGTCTGCATTTCTAGTCACAGAAAAAGCAGTTGACAAGAGAGTGCGACACACATCTATTTGTTAAAATATTGCATTAAAGATTACACCGCAATTGTTTGATGCCCGTTAAAGGCTGAGTTGTGCAGGGCAACATCAAAATACAATGCACATAATTTCAAATAAATTTAATAAATCTATGTCCACATGTACCAAACATAAAATGTAAGGGTAAGTATGATTCCAAAGCTAGGAGAAAAGCAGGCAAGCATAATAAAACATTAGAATAACCACTTCTCTAGGCCTCACATTCACTAATGCTTTTCAAGGATTGAGAGCAACCAAACGCATAAGATCAATGAATTCATATATTAACATATGTAGGCCAGTCAAAATGTATAACTAGGCAAAACATCTTAGAAAATGATACATCTAAATGGCCAAAGAAAAAAAAAATACCTCTAGAACCTCAAACCCCTCCTCTTGCGCACAAGCATATACAGCTGCAGACTTGCCACTCTACAACATAATATTTTAATGCCTTAGCCACCAATATGAATGTTACACAAAACAAAATATTTGATCTAGCAACAAATAGATAATGATGATGCTCTACAGCTGTACTAGAAACAAAACTTGTTCTCCCCCCACCCCACGCATGAAAGTTCAAACTTCACAAGCATATTTTCAGCGAAAGTAAAGGAAAGCATATGATCCTATCCTTAAACTGGAAAACTATGCAGCAGTTAACCAAAATACCAGGATTCAATATGCCACATAGAAATTTTATGTGCAAGGGCAAAATGGGTTTAACCCATTAGAATCCAACTCTACAACATTCATCTTTGTGCAAGCAAATTTTTCAAGGGCCTTGAAGGATTGCAATGTTAGCCAGACTATCAAACTCATTTAACATACCCTTTTTGAGTTGTCTCAATTAGGAATTATATGAAAAGTTCCTTAAACCCAGGCCAATTTACTGAGAAAGCTTCATCCATACTTTTAACAAATAACAGCCATCTTTTAAATTATGATAGTCTTCAATAGAGGTATAAATGACAAAGATAAAACCAAATTATGCAGAATGTATGCCAGTTATAACAAAGAAGATTTTCACACACCCCAATCGGTCCAGTAATTAAGAGAACATTCTCCAGGGAATCCTCCTCGGTCATGTCTTCTGAATCATAGTCAAAATGAGAACAGTCATAATCAGCATCATCATTGTCATCACCTTGCATATCACCTTTATCCCTATACAATGCATCCTTCTTGCTTTGATAGCGTCTTCCATGCCAGAGTTGTAACCAGTCACGCAAAAATTTCACAGACTCATCATTACCACAAACCTTTAAAGCCATAAAAGTATTAAATTTAGAATTTAAAGCCGTAGACAATTATCAGATATAACTTGAAAAATAAAAACAAAACTAAACAAAAATATCAAACCTCAAAGGCCTTTGTTGGCTTGTACTTATATGTCCATAAGGTTCCCTCAGTCTTATCTCCACAGCTATGGTAATATGACCTCATGCTGCAAATGCATAGGACATGGAAAAAATCTGCCAGTCAGTAAATAACATTCCCTAGTCAAAACCTAATATACATATGACATAGTAAATGAGTCCTTCAATTGTTGGAGCCATTATTGAAAAATATGCAACAGAAATACAACTAACATCTCTTGTTGACAATTGAAATTTTCTATTGCTGGACAGGCAAGAAGCTCAAGTACAGCAGCACCACACACAATGAACCCTTTAGACTTGGAAGATGATATAAAGCAAAAGTGGAAAGAAAACAGTAATAATATAATACTACAACCAAGAATTCATGATTATCAAGATATAGACACCAAAAAGGAAAAAAATTAGTAAACACCAAAAATGATCTCAGAAGCTGCAGCTTCTATGCTTTGAGCCAAAAATTCACAAATGTTATATACTTCAACTCTGCCTAACTTAGGTATATCTTAGATGTGATCCAAGCAATCTTTTGACCACCAAAGTGTTACAACAGCAGCAGCAGCCTTATCCACTAAATGGGATTGGCTACAAGGATCACACAATGTCATTTTGCTCTTTTTGAAACCAACTCTTCCATTAAACCATCAACTAAGCAATCTCAATTGATGACTGCCTTAAGTGTTCTTTTTTGTCTCCCACCTTTCTTCATAGGGCTAAAACTATCCACTAACGTTTCCTTACTGACAAGCAAAATGGTGTTGAAAAGATAAATGAACGGAAGGATACAATAGCAATATATTCTAATATTCCCAAATCTTGCACTTCACAGAAAATGAATCTTTCTTAACTAAGCAGTTAGCAGATGCCTGGGAGATCAGAGAGGTCATGAGCTGAATATAAGTATTGACAATATTTGGTAGCACTAAATACCATTTGCAATATGAGGTGAAGATTCACAGGTAATAACTAGTTATGTGAATACATGTCATTGCCAGAATTATGGCAGGTGAGGGTCATGCATGTATCAACCTTTCTTGAAGAAATCTACTCTGCAGTTCAGGATCTGTCTTTCTGAAAAAGCCTGCTTGCTCAGTATCAGCTTTCATGTCCTGTTGCTAATGTATTTGCCAACAGTAAAAATCATTAAAACGGAAGGAAAGAAGATATCACCAACTTGAAAAAGGTTCCACTGATCACATTAGGCATTCAAAATTTATATATCTTGCCTTTTTTATTTGTGCAGGGAATTACTGAATAGTATGGACAGAAGGCACTTTTTAATATTACAATAAAACATGTACCAGTTTGGCTTCTAGTGATTGAAGACTTGTTTGCCCGCCAGCTGGTGCAGCTGAGTTTTCTACTTGAGGCGGTGTAGATTCTGTAGAATGTTGATCTGAACAAGATAGGGTATTTTGAGAAATTGTAACGCCAGAGGGATAAAAAGTACTGCTAAGCTTATCAATATTTAAGGGTTCAATAGAACCCTCAAAAACAGATGAAAATGAACTTTCTGGACCACAATTTTCTTTGGCAGTATGCCCCAAAAACGTCCAGTTTTTCCAGGCTGGCGATGATGTATCATCGGCATCCTGCATCAGAGTTTTTCTAAATTCTCAAACAGAGGTTACAGAAATTATCAACCAAGAAAATACAACTCGCCCACCTTTGTCATAATAGAATGCTAATAACAAATGCATAGGACAGGTAAAGTACCTGATTATTTTCAAATACATGAATAGGGGCACATGCAAGTACTTCCCCATCCTTCCTCCTCGCTGCACATAAACTCTGTCCTGATTCAGCTAACTCCTGAGGTTTCTTCCCAACCTTCCATGAAGAAAAAAAGGGGTGTATTTGCCTTCCAGCAAACATCCTTGAATTTTCCTGATTAAATCATAAAGAGAAAGAGTGTCTGTCACGAATGTTAACAAGGCCCATGGAAGTAATGGCGAATTGAAGCCATGGCTATAATCAGAGTAAATAATTTGGGAAACGTGGATGAAAATATCAGTACAGAAGGACTGCTTGCGAAACAAAGAACACGATATTAACCAAATTCCAATAACACAGGTTACCCATTAAAAACAAATAGAACAGTACAGCCACTTGTACGAACCTCAGATGACAGTTTTGCCTCCAAACGCAAATCAGGGACTGTCATATTGATCTGTGCCACATTGGTCAACATTTGCCGTGAACTTGCCCCCTTAACCCCTTTGGGTGACCGTTTCTTTGGTGTAGTATTCTGCAGCTGCTTCTCCTTTTTCTGTAAGGGAAAAAGAAAACGGTGTAAATGTCATATTATTAGGATTTGAACCCACCGACTTTTCAATTATATAATCAATCTTGATGCAGATATTATTTTGGCCCCTTAAGAAAAAGTACTTGAGTTTTATTACAGCATCAATGGCAATAAACTGAAAGTTGAATTTAACATTAGAATCTCCAGTCTGGTAAAATGGAGGTGTATTACAAGAGCTCCGCACTTAATTTACTATCGGCTGTTCACATAAGACAGCTCAAGAAAACTGAATTGCTGAAATTTGACCTTGGAATTCTTGGATGGAGGAGTGGCTTTGAGATTGGACTTTCCCTTATCATTTTCATTCGCACAACAATGTGCCTCTTCTTTCTCTTGTTGATCACCAGAGCAATTGTTCTCCTCCTTTTCATCAGCTCTATCATCAGACTCTTGAGTTTTCTTTGGGGAAAATGTTGACTGAACCAACTTCCGGCGGACATTCCGGCGCTTGGGCGTGCCCATGTTCTCTGGCGTAGTATTCTGCAGCTGCCTCTCCTTTTGCTGTAGGGGGAAAAATGAAGTAAATGTCATATGTTTAAGATCTGAAGTTCTGAACCCATCAGCTTTTCAATCATCTATTCGGTCTCAATACAGGAAATTACTTGGGCCTTTTTTGGTAGTAAAAAGTTACTTGGGTCTTAATACGATATCAGTGGCAATCAAACTGAGAGTTTAATTCATCAGTAAAATATCGATTCTCGAGTTGGCGTAGTTTACTTTAAATTGTTCACATATGACAACTCAAGAGAGTTGAATTGCGGAAATCTGACCTTTGAATTCTTGGTTCGAGGAGTAACTTTCAGTTTGGACTTTCCTTTCCTGTTCTCATTTGCACAACAGTATGCCTCTTCTTCCACTTGTTGATCATCAGCTCTGTGATCGGACTCTTGAGTTTTCTGAGGGAACAACGTCGACTGAACCATCTTCCGGCGAGCATTCCGGCGCTTGAGTGTGCCCAGATTGTTTGGACTAAGCTCCATTGCAGAGCCGTCCATCTTAATAGGATACCTCGCGAAATCAGACGGATTGGGTAGAATGAATGATTAGGGTTTTGAAATTGGTAGTAACGGGAAAGAGTGGGGTGAAGGCGAGGGGAATCAGGATAAACTTTTCAGAGAGAGCAAACTGGAGGGAAAGACAACTTTGTTCCCGCCAACCGGGTTTAGGGCTTGCCTATGAGCGTTAAGCCTTTCAATTCCAGGCCGTTATGATATGGGTACAGTGATATCAAATTTCGAATCTGGAGAGCTCAAATTAATTCACCCCACTTATTGACGTAAATAAATCATGAATCGATAATGAGAAGATTAGATTACGGATAATTGCTGACCAAAACGTAGAAGATATGGGATGATTGGTGGTGTTTTTAAGAGATAGAAGAAAAAAAAAATCAATGTAATACATATTCATCAAGTCTTAATAACATGAGGTACTTAGAAAGTCAATGTTGTTTTTAAGTATAAAAATTATTATATTCATTATATCTTTAGTATTTAATATTTAAATTATATACAAATATAATATTTTTACAGATCATGTATGTTTATTATAGATTTATAGTTGAATAATAGGTTAAGGAATCATTTTGTCTTAAAAGTTTTTTTAGAGGTAATTTTACTACGGAGATATAAAAAAGGGAGCAATTTTGTTATAACTGTTATCCTAGTTAATTTTGATAATCAGTTGATCAAATATGCTGAACTGATAGTCCATACGTCATTTTTGTTAAAGTGTGAATTTGCCTCGAAAGTCCATCTTTATTTTTAAAAAAATTAGATTTAAAATTTTTATGGCAAATTTGCACCTAACAAAAATGATATGGATAGTGTGTGGACTGTCAGCTCAGTATATTTGATTAACAAACGGTCAAAATTAATTGGGATAATGGTACGGCAAATTTGCTCCATTTTTTACACTTCCATGGTAAAATGACCCCTTGAAAAACTTTCAAGAAACTTTCAGGGCAAAATTACTCATTGGTAAAAACTTCCTGAGCAAAATTATCCTCAACCTATTGAATAATTTATCTAGTTTTTTCATTCATCTAAATTAGTTAAGTAGTAGATGTGTTTGTATTGGTACGTATTTTTTAAGAGAAAATTTTCACTTAAATATTATTTAAATTTATAAAACTCTAAAAGGTCTACCAAGAGATGAAAAAGACAGATAGGTCATAAGGTAGGAATCTATGATTTTGAAATGTTGTTCTTTTACCAAAATACTCCTCACTTTTTTTTAGAAACAAAAGGCAAGGTCCTCTCGTCGACCGCCGGTGCACACCTTCCTAGTAGGGCATCAACCAAGCTCCAATGCCAACAGTCAGAGCTCCGATGACAATTTGAATAAAGCGATTAACTACTTTGATATTGATATTGACAACTTAGCTTTTCAAGTTATCATTGTATATACCCATATTGTTAATTGTTATTTTAAAGTTGCCATTGTCTATATTCAACTTGTCAACCCCTATCAAGCAACGTTGACAACTCAAGTATAGAGAATGACAAATTGAATATAATAATTAGCAACTATCACTATTAGACATTATTGATAACTTGAATATAGACAATGACAACTTGAGTATAGCAAATATCAATTTGGGTATAGTTATTAATAACTTGAGAAGTTTAAGTTGTCAATTTCTATACACAGGTTGTTAATTGCATATACTCAAGTCATCAACGACGCTTAATAGGAGTAATTTGCAGGTGAAATATTTTTTTGCCAGGAGATTTTTTCAATTGTTATTTTCTATACCTAAGTAATAAGGCTATTAAACCCATATCAGTCATTGAACCGGTTGGGAAATGGGAGTCAAAACGGACTAAGCCGAGGCCAAACATATGAGAAAGTTAATATTTCAAGGTTATTAATATGAAATTATAAATAAAATAAAAAAAAATCGATTAAAAAAGAGGTGAGCTAGATCAATGCTCGGATCGGATCGGTTTATTGACCAATTCGCTGGTTTTCGTCCTGGGTTTAATTATTGGTTAAGTAGTCAACCTTACCTGTGGCTTCAAAATACTTCCATTTTCACTCTCTCACTTGTAATATCGTGAAAGCTACTGTCATTAGAAAGTGGGGTGAATGAATGATCTACCAAAAGTTGTGAAAACATGCAAGTAACTATATGTGTGTGTGCGCGCGTGCGCGCGCGAAGAATAGTAAGCAATTCACTGAGTCATAAATCAATCTCACAAGTCACATAATGTGAACAAGAAATTTGAATTCATATATCACCAACAAAAAATGAATTCATATGGTTTTACCAAAGGATAAGAAAGAAGAAATGCCCCAGGATAAAGAATCCAAATTCCCAAGTCATATGCGCACTTGTCTTACTTTCTTTGCTACACAACAATCTCTTCTTTGAAACATACGTTATGTTTGGCATAGTTTTTCATAATCGAAACAAAACTCATTTCACATATTTACCTTATATACCGTAAATCATGATTGAAAAGCTGTTTTTTAAAGTTCCAATCGCTATTAAAAAAACATATAAAATTGAAAATATATGAGAGAGAGAGATGCGCCGTATTTCAACATTTATAGATCTAACATTCAATAGTCCTGCATTAGAAAAAAGAAAAAAAAAGAGCCTCTCTTGTTAGACCAACTGAGAGAGACGAGAAGACAACGCTAAACAAGGAATATCTCGACCTTCCCCTTCGACCCGTTTCATTTTAGAACCCGCCACCTCTGTCCCCCAACCAATGGGTAGCCTTTCATTCCCTTCGTCTCAGTTCCTTGAAACCACCACTCACACGCCTACTCATAGTAATTTTTCTCACAAAACCAAAGGCAAACGTGGTCCCAACAACAAGTTTAGGTTTTGCAGGGTTAGGCGGCGAAGCTGAGGCAAATGGGTTACCGAGATCTCTGAGCCCCGCAAGTGGCTCGGAACTTTCTCCACTGTTGAAGATGCCACCCGTGCCTACAACTCGCCGCCCTCATTGTCTACAACTCTAATAAGAGGATTCTTGCCCTTTTTAGTGGAAAAAAAAGTGAGGGCATTTTAATAAAAACACAGAATTTTAAAATCTCAAATTCATACTATATCACCTTTACATCATTTCTCTATTTTATAATTTTTTTTAAGATTTTTTAAATTCAAATGGTATTTATTTATTTTTTAATGTTTATAGACAAACGAGTATTATACCACGATAGCACCAACATGATGTAGTGGAAGGGACTAATATTTTACAATATAGTGAATTAACGTTCAAATTCTTATTGGGAGAGGTATTCACTTTTAATGCCTCACAATACCTCGAGTAAGAGAATATTTATACTTATGAAAAAAAAATACACCACCATAGTTTTATGCATTCCTTTCACACACACGTGTATACATGTATGATAAAATCAAAATGTTGTCGGTCATGTTCTTTACAGAGTATGGAGCCGATGTTTGCATTATTATTCTCCCATTCCATAAACCCAACAATACCAAGGTTGGTTTTGTACCATGTTCTTCATCCTGCATAATCGGTATTTTCTTAAAAGTAACAAAATCAAAATGTCAACAAATGTTGCTAGAAATACATGTTTCGGCATGAATGATGAAATATTGAGGTGATTGCATTGGAAGGTGTAGGAAAATATAGAGAGAGAGGAAGTGAGCGTACCAGGTCAGGTCGTTGGTTCGGGGTAAGTAAAACTCACACGACGGATTAGATTACAAGAGCCTAACTAGGGCATCGGAATAGAAGAAAAGTGGAAGATGTGAAAAGAGGGCGCAAGAGGATTCGATTACTCTAAAGTGTGGAATAATACGGAATTAGTTTCTTTGCTCATCCTTTGGATGAGCAGTGAGATATAGTGTGTGTTTGAAAACATACAAAACTATGGTTTGCGTAAATTAAGATAAAACTCCTTTTACATACTTACCTTGTAAATCATAAAAATTATTCTCAAGAGCTAATTCCAAACACACTTATAGATCGTCAAGATCCCATCTTGACCGTTTAGATCTATATTTTAAAAAAATATTTTAATAGGTATAGAATCTACAATAAATATAATCTCTTAACTAACATTTTTTGAAAAAAATGATTTTTTATTTAAAAAATTTCAATTAAAAAAATTTAAATTTGGACCGTCCAGATGAAATCTGGACGATTTATAGTAAAGAAGAGCTCTCCCTGCTCATCATTTGGATGAATAGGGAAACTGATTCCAAAATAATACTAGTGGTGGCTTCTATTTATAAAGGCTTAAAGAGGCTCCTCCTTCTTACTCACCAATCTACATTAACTCCAGCAATAGCTTCTTGATTGATTTTCTCAATCAAGGGGCTCGAGACTCTTCTAGCAAATCCACATTAATGTTGATTGCTTTGACTAATCACACTTATTGTTTGTTTGGAACAGCGGTTGAAAATTTCAATCGTGCTTATGAATTGTAATTCACGGAATACGAAGTAACTTTTACGGTTTACGAAGTAGTTTTTACGGTCTACGAGATGCTTTTACAGTCTACGAAGTGCTTTCACGGTCTACGAGATAAATATGTGGAGGATATTTATCTCGATTTACGTGAATCGGGCTTATATAATAAGCCCGATTCAAATAAGCTTAAACAAACAAGCACTTAAAGTATGATTTGATCTCTTCCATCAGTACTAAATTTTGATGCAATCTCTTCATATTTGATTCAGGTTTTTCCGGAATAAATAGTTCAGCCCATAAAAACGGATTCGGACCCAAAATGGAACAGGATGATTATATATATTCCAATATCTTATGATTCCAATCCCGTCATCATCAAAAGGCTGGATGATAAGTAGCAAAAAAATCAACAACACAAACATCACGAGACCACTTAAATGATTTTTTTTTTTTTTGGGGTCTCCGTACTAGAGGCGGACTGGTGATTTCCTGTACTGATTCTAAAATTCAACAGAGTATTGATCTCAGCCGTGGCTACTGGTAAGGGCGCCAACTAAACTGCTGTAACTAAGCATCCCCCTCTGATATCCCACCCCACCATGCCTCCCCGCTGTTTATGATTTACATACTGTTATAAAATAATAATACCTCCTGCGATCGTTAATTTAATAGTGGTAAGTACGCTGTACTTCAATTTATTCATTAAATTATGCCTAATATCGGAAGAGTACATTTTGAACTCAACTGAAAATATATCAGTGTAAGTATGAACTTATGTTAGTTTGCCTGGTCCAACTAACACCAGACACGGGTTACTTTCATTGGGGTTAGGATTATTTTTGTTGCACCGTTTAATTTATTCAAAATGGATTTTTGCTTGAAAAATCTTTTCTCATGTCCTGTTTGAAAAAACTCAGTTACTGCTCATTTGCTTGCTATAAACTCGGTTCAGTACACGTTTAGGGCAAAGTGGATTTAAGTATCTAATAATATATACAATTTAAATACGATGCATCTCTAGATCACATTTCTGCATTCTCATTATCTTTTAAAAATATAATATATTTATTATAAGCGAATCTCATGCATTGCATGAAATTTTAAAAAATATGGATTACAATTCACAGATCATAAACAATGCAATTAGCATTTTTTTTTAAAAAAAAGGAAAAGTGTAACTTGCTCTGTATTTTGTACAAATTGTCACTAAAAAAAAAATTTAAACTCGATGCCACATTCCAAGCCCATTGGCCATTGTTATGAACGTTTTATGTCGGACGGTCTCTTGGATGCCGGTGGTGGAGCCGAGAGTGGGTCCCCCGTCCAGCAGTATCAAAATGCTTTGAGCCTTGGGGGTCTTAAAGTCTGGAAAAACCGAAAAGCAGAGGATCCGAGCCAACATCTAGTCTGCATGTGGGCCACACCTGATTGTCCCCAGATTTCAAAAGCAACCACCTAAATTACTTATAACATCCTCGCTTCCAGCTGGTCCCAAAACTCAATATCATCCCCGTCGAGCTTTATATCTATATTTATTATTTATATTTAAACGCTCTTTATAATAATGCTACCAAATATTAAAAATAAGCTATATTACATCAACAACAAATTAATAAATAAAAAGAATCATATCCAGAAACTATAAATGATATAATTTTATGAAAATTATCAGAAAATGTGTAATGTTCATAATATTCACCTCCATAAATTTATTTTGTCGTTCTTCTATCAAAATAAAAAAATATTTACATTTGTTATGAAAAGATGTTTATTTTATTTTTAAGGTTGTTCGTTTATACGACATTTTTGGAGCGAAGTTAGCATTTCAGAAAGTTGAAAGCACACGGGGGCAAACTAGTCCAGTGAGGGACCAACACTGGAAACTATCCAGTCTCCACCATGGAGAATGTGACCGATCGACCCGTGTAGCGACAAAGTACCCGCTATTGGTCTTTCTGTTCACCAATACAAGCACTTTTTCCGCTCTCAAATTTTTACTCATCCTCTTAAGCCCTAGCTCTCTTCTTCTAGCTTCGCTGCTGGCTGGCCTGAAAAGAAAACGCAATCAATCCTAAACCTCCGAGTTCTTCTTCGCAGAGGACAAGGAGCTTCGTTTAGCCTTCTCTGTCAACTTCAAAGGCAAACCCTGCACAGAAAAAAGATTCATTTTCGGGCTTTTTTTTTTTTGGAGGGGGGGGGGTGGTTTATCACTGCTGATAGCTTAGCATCTTCATCTGGTCTCGCTTTCTCCGAAGGAGTGCAGCTAGATAAAGACGTTGCCACAATGCCGAATCAAAAATCCACCCTGCAAAGCACTATCCTCTTGTTACTTTTGCAGGTTTTGAATTTGATCAATGTCGCTCATGTCAGGTGCAAATCTACAATCGAGCCCTGCTCCAACTCTGACTCCTGCAATGCTCTGCTCGGATATACTCTCTACACTGACCTAAAGGTCTCTGAGGTGGCCTCCCTCTTTCAAATCGACCCCATTGCTCTTCTTACTGCCAATGCCATTGACATTTCTTATCCCGACGTGGAGCATCACATCCTTCCCTCTCGGCTCTTCCTCAAAATCCCTATTACTTGTTCGTGTGTTGATGGAATTCGCAAATCAGTAACGACCCACTACAAAACTCGGCCCTCTGATACTCTCCCTTCGATTGCGGATTCGATATATGGAGGTCTGGTGTCTGCTGACCAGCTTAGGGAAGCCAATTCGATAAGTGACCCTTCGGTACTGGATGTGGGTCAGAATCTTGTCGTGCCGCTTCCATGCACTTGCTTCAACGGTACCGATAACTCTTTGCCTGCAATCTACCTGTCGTATGTGGTCCAGCCAATCGATACTTTGGCTGCAATTGCGGCGAGGTATTTCACTACCCTGACTGATTTGATGAACGTCAATGCCATGGGAAGTTCAGCTATCGACGATGGCGATATTCTCGCTATACCGATACCCGGTGATTTCTGGTTCTATTTCTGCTAGTAGTTTTTAGCCTTTTCCCTTCAAGTGCCTACGATCTTCTGTTTTAACTCGTAATAATTCCGAGTGCACTTAATGAGTTTTCCTGGTTACGCCCTTATCGATTGATTTGTCATGCTCTTCAATCGGTGCTATTCTTCATACAAACTTGTAAGAAGTTCACAGTAAAGCTAACAAATTGCTTTTCAACTGGGAAATAACATCAGTAATGCTAATTTTACTTCAATCTTTAGTATCCACTCTCCAAATTAATCGTGTGCTGTTCAATATCTGATTCTGTTTCTCATTTTACAGCTTGCGCATCAAATTTCCCAAAATATGCCGCTGATCGTGGTTTGATTGTCCCTAACGGAAGCTATGCTATCACAGCGGGCCACTGTGTGCTATGTAGCTGTGGGCCACGAAATTTAGAGTATAGAGCTGAGCAACTCTGTTTCTCCGTTAGTTTCCATTCTTTTCTATTATAAATCTGGCTTCCCTTTAATAGTCTGTAATTTGGGTTTCTCCGCAGTTTATACTGTATGCCTGCTTCCCTGGCTGTTTCTTGTTCCAGCATGCAATGTAAAAGAAGCAATCTTATGCTCGGAAATGTTACAGTGCAACAGGGTAGTGGTGGTTGCAGTGTTAATTCTTGCAATTATGACGGTTTTGCTAATGGCACCATATTAACAGCGTATGTCTATCCTTTGCCTGCTGGCTTTTGTCCCTGAGATTTGCAATATGAACTTTTTTGCTGGACCTGTACTTTTGAATTGTAAGCTTATTCAATCTTCCTCACACTGCAGATTGTCTACATCTCTTCAACCTCGATGCCCAGGTAAGTGTGGTGTTCAGTTTTTTGTTTCTACACACGCAAATAGAGAGAGATTCTGAATGCACGTTCACTGTAATCATTGTATTCCATCAAGTGTCGAGGAGTTTTTTCCTCCGTCATTTTTGGGCGATTCGGCATCATTCAACTTAGTTTTGGAGATTAAAGAAATGACTTGTTACAATAAAGCATAGCAACCGAGGCTAGCTCACTTAGTTGGGTGGATGGGCATTTGGATGAATGTCATAGTATTACTTCTTAGTTTGCTGACCCATTATGTTACTCAGTTGCTGATGTGCCTGCTATGTTTTCGTGATGTAGGGCCGCAGCAATTTCCTCCATTCACAGCACCGCCTACTACTGTTCCGAGAACGTCAATATTTGCACCAGCACCGTCACCTCTGTCAGGTGGAGCTGGTCCTTTATCCCCCAAATCATCAGTAGTGCCAGCGTCGGGGTCGTTTCCAGGGGTCCAACCAGCAAATGGCCCTATTAGCGGCCTTACTTCTGGTGCTTCCTGTGCTTGCTCTTTGTTGAATCCTTTGCCTGCTTTGACATCTGCGCTTGTGTTTTCGCTTGTCAAGTTAATGATCTCTATGGTATTGTAATTTGTAATCTCCTCAGTTTTGAACCAAGATGGTGGATCTCCCGTCTCTCAGTTTCAATGATCTATCTTTAGCTACATTTCCTTTTTTAGCTGTATTTGGCTATTTGTACCAAACGAATTTAGTGACCAAATTGCCTGGGTGAATGCTCTGTTTAACGGTTTTTTTGGGGATTTAACTGGAAGTTGGTTTCTGCAGCACGGTCAACTTCAGAGGAGTAACTTCTTTAATATCTGCTAATGAAACTGTGAACTTCTGCATTTTTTTTTCTTTTGAAAGTAAACTTTCGTTCGTTTTACTTATCTACGTCCACGGTACGGTACCTATTCACATTTAATCTGCATTTTACATTACCGGTCTCCAATAGAAGCGGTCGGTAACTAAGGTCTGATTTAACAGCATTATTTCAATACTTGGCAATGGCAATTATTGCATTGATGGGTGAAAGACGAGACCAAATAGTGAGCTTGTAATGATCTCTGTACCCATAGTTTACCAGCCCTGCCCTAGCCATATTGCCGTTTTACTTTCAATGGCCCCCATCCAATAGACCAAAATACTATAGTAAAATTCGCTCTCATTGTGGCCAAGGAAAAAAAAAATCATTAGAAAATGTTTTTTTTTTTTTAAAAAAAGAGGTTCGGACGAGATACCATCCTATTAAGTAATCACTAAACACTTGTGGTCATTGTATATCTGTCGGTCAGAAAAGAAGCCACTAGACTTCGTACATTTTCATAACCAAAACACTGACATTGGTTCAATTCCAAACCAGTCTCTCCCTCACATTTGCCCCTCATAATCCCCAATGCTTGATGAATTAGAGAAGTCGTAAATTTAATTCGTATCAAATACCTCTGATTCATTGAATGAATCACTTCACGTATTTCTGATGAATTAGAGCCGTCATTAGTTTCCTTCGTGTCAAATAGCCAATAGGGGGCAGGGAATAGGGGGACTAGGATCATATCATCAGAGATTACCTACGTCTAATACATCTCACCTGACATGGCCGGCAGCAAAATTTTCATGTCTACGAATCCCCACGTGGCATTACAATGCAGAAACCAGATGTTCAATACAACCAACTAATTCAGCAGTTTCAGAAACCAATTGACAAGATCAATGTTATTTACAATTATTTACATGTATTAGTGCTTATAGTCATTAAGTTCATACTCTGGCAAGGCAATGAATTCCATGTCATACATTTTTTACATTTGCTATGGCCATGGAGCCTCCATCTTCAAAGAGCCCCGAGAGCTAGTTTACTGCCAGTGTGAACACCCTTAGCGGCAAGTCTCAAAACTGCACGGCTTTTGTACAGCCTGTTGTCAAAATAAAAAACAAGATGAATAAAAATTGAGGAATGAAAAACTGTCAACGCCCACATGCTTTCCGGGCAATCTCAAAAGATTACTAATGATTTTGAAGGAATACAAGACTAAAAATTTGGAGACAGAATTTTCCCAACTGTCTAGGGTCCTCGAGTCACTCTTCAATTCATTAAGTATGTGTTCTTTTAAGTTCTGATAAAGAAATCACTCTCCCATCCCACCCTACCTCACATATGCAGGGTTAAAAAAAAAAAAAACAAGAGGTCCCTGCAGACGTTCTACAAGGCTGTCATGTCAATATTGGTAGATGATATATGAATGTAAAATTAATCAGTCGATTTTTTTAGATTGTCTAAGCAAGCTAATATTTGCAGATATAGATAGAGTCATACCCAACCAAAGCAAGTCCCCAGGTAGATAGTGCATAAAACAACTTCCCTGCATGCCAAATATCCATTACCCTTTCCAGTTTGCTAACACCACCCAATGCCTTCAATAGATCTGTGCATCAAATGATTTGAAATATAAAAAAGATGCCAAAATACTGCCAATTCATTACACTAGCAGCAAGACGCAATTCTATACTGAATTCAAGATCATATCAGAGCAAAGGAAAAGGATGTCAAGTGTTTGAAGAAAATTAAATATTTAGTTATTGGAATTAAATACGCTAAACCTCAACGAGGAAAATGCCGAAATCATTGCAATAAATAACTATTGGAGAAAACAATAATTACATCATCCAGCAAGTTTAGAAGGAAACTCCAGCTTATCTACTTACACCATTTTGAAAAACAGTTAACACTAAACTTGTAAGATCTGATGATGACACAAGATCAAAGATTCTATGGATAATTATTTCCCTGTACAGCATAAACTTAAATGGGCTGGGCCAGAGAACCTTCACCCAACCATTTGGTTTAAGAGAATGTAAAAGACAACTCATGCAAGATACAACAAAAGCTACATCAGATACTTACTTTTCCGTAGTTCTTCTGGTGACAAATTCTGCAATCAAAATTAAAGAAATAAAGTTAGATACAGAAAATAAGAAATAAAATCAATACAAGTGTGAACATACTCGAGCTTTTGGGTTTGACAGAATGCACTTAGCCATAAAGTTAGCAACTCCATCTACTACATGTTCCTCACCAATGACTACGTAATTTTCATCATCAATTTCACTCCGTTCCTCGATATTGCTTGGTTCCACCTCGTCTTTGACCCACACCCACCAGCTCGGTTTTTCAGAATCAACATTGACCAGAATATCCGCAGATTGATAATCAACCTCTGCCCATGAATGACCAGCAGCATAAAAATGTCAATTCCAAGTATTCGCCACAATGACATATAAAGTCGTTAGTTTAGCTCCTCGTCCCCGTCCACTAAACAAAATATAGTCAATACCTGTGGCCTCCCTGAAAGGAAATTCATTGCCTCCCTCAATACAACTTTGTTGGAGGCACTTGAGCCGCGTCAGGTACTCATCAGACCTCACAGTATCCACTAATCGAGCTTGCAGCTATATTTATTAACAACAGTAACACATCAACAGAATGCGAGAGGCAATTAGGGGGCGGGAGTGTATACCCAAAAGCACCGAAAAGATCATTTATTATTAAAAATAAATAAATAAAATTGGGCTCATTTTGTTCACTTTTTATTTAGCTTGCAGTAACACAAATAGTTAGAAAACTGGCGTCTTTGATATAAAATTTAACTATTGCCAAGAACGAAGTAAGATAATAAGGCATACATCCGGAGGACAATCGTTCAAGAACGAAGGTAATTGAGAAAACTTATGAAGTAGCACCAAATTCTTCTCCAGCAAACCCCTAAGGCGCCGATTTTCGGATCGAAGAGACTTCAAATTTTCATCGTTTTCATCAGACGAGCTGTGAGAATCGCCGTGGTGGCCGAGATGATGACTGCATTCCACGGCGGTCCAAGCCACATCGGCGACCTCCAGTACCGTCTTGGCCACCTCTACGGCGCTCGGGCTCACCATAATTGCTGGGACTATGAACCTGGAACCTAGATTGGGCGAAGCGTTCGAATGGAAATTGGAAGCCCTAATTGGGTTCCTTGTCCCGCCTTCTCTGCGTTTGCCGGTTTTTAAGTATATTGAAGAGAAAAACGTTAATACGTGGGAAAATTGCCCATAAATGTTTTTTTTAAACTAATTGTTAAATGCTACCTAATATATAAATATTTTTTTACTTGTTCAACAGATTTTTTATTGTGTATAAATAATTTTTTCTATGTTTAAAAATATTTTTTATGAATGTATAAATAATCTTTCATTGTGTGTAAAATATCTTCCTAAATAACATTTATCAATTAATTTATCTATAATGTATTTATGAGCAATTTTCCCATATTGAAAAATAGAAAAATGTTAGAGCTTTTTTAAATTTTTTTACATAAGCCAGTACTCCTAATTATTTGGCGCAATTTTTTTATACACCAGAAATAAATTGCTTGTTACTTTGCACAATTGCCATGGATAACATTGATAATGCTAGTTCTATTTGGCGCGCGTCGACTTGAGAGCTGTTTGATTCAATTGCATTACAGGCTTATAATGATAATCAACATTGTATTATTAAAAAAAAGTGTTTGATTGGTTTTTAGTTTAATAATAGATTTTATCACGATAATATCGATTACTAAAAAAAATAGGTCGCTTATGCGAACCTCTATTACCACTTATTCACTTATTGCATGGTTTAAGAAGTCATATTGACCCTCCAATTACGTTTTCTTTTCCTTCCGTCTCCTCCTTCCTCCTCTATTGCCAACGGCCACCCCCACCCCCAACGGCCAGAGGTGGCGTTTTCTCTGTCTCTCCAACCCTTGTCTGTTTTCTCCCTCCCTTCACTATCCTCATCTCCTTCTCAATTCTTCTCCGTTGTCTCCCTCATTCCATTACCAATCGCTATCTCCATATTTTGCATCAATGTTTGAAGTTGTAAACACCTATTGTTTCCCTCTCTTTAGATCTCTGTGAACGTTCGAAGCTGTAAACATCTCCCTCTCAGGTTTGTGTTTCTGTGGATTAGATCTAGATGGAAGATTGATTTTTTTTTTTGGGTCCCTCTATACAATTTGAACCCACATTTTTAACTTGATCCATATAATTCTTTCCTTTCAATGCGTTAGTGTGCGATTTTACCGCTCAGATGTGCTCAAGATTTTTTTAACTGGTCGATACTTGCTTGATTTCAGCACTGACACTAGCATTTGGGCGGAGGAAGAAGGTGATTGGGCTTGGAGGGTTCTTTTGTTGTTTAAGGGATATTTTGGACCTTTTATAATGCTGATTAAATATAAAAAATAATTTCACCAAACATGATGTTAATTATTATTGAATTGCACTCGATTGTATTACCAGGAAGGTCTGCAGTCGATCCAAATGAGCCCAGAGTTTTATGTTGGGGAAGGATGTAAAAGAAAAACAAAAGAAGCAATTGAAGTTTATGCAAGTTTGTTTTTACTTCTAAAATTTGTTTGACTTACAAAAACAAACCAGTCCAACTTCTTTGTATTTAAAATAAAAATATATATTATGCAGACAATTGTAATGATTTTCGCAAAAAAAAAAAAAAAATTATCTGGATAGTTGATCTAGTATACCTGAATTAGTGAAGCTTAAATAAAACAAATATTCATTGAAATTAAATAGTACTATTATTTTTAAGAACTCGAACAAGGTGATTGAATTTCAAGACGTATCACTCTTAAAAAAAAAAGAAAAATTTAAAAAAAATATTGCTTAAATTTTAAAATTTTAAATTAATTTTATTAATAATAAGAATAGTAGCGTTGATAAAAAAATAATGGAATTGATAATTTAAATTTTTATTAAATAACTATTTGAGATTTTAAAATTTAAGTCATTTTTTTTAAATTGAAAAAAAAAAAACTAATAATAGTCGGAAGCATCTGCGATGAAACGTAATTTCGACTCGTTAGTCGTAAACAGTGTTTAGATGAGGGGGAAGGCTTGAGTGTACCCTAAAATTGCTGTGCCTGTTCTGAAATTACACCGTAGCAATCAAACCGTCTTCGTTTCCTTTTCCACTCCTTCACACACAAGTATCGCTCTCTTTGCCCTTCGTCTGAGGTTTTAGCTTGGGGACCAGAACGGGGTTTTCGACTTTTACCCTGCAATATCTCTAGCTGCTTCTCCTGCGCTCCGAGACAGCACAAAATGGCAGAGGAAGCACCGGAAACCGAGACTCCTAAGAGGGATACTAAGGCGGATGCTCGCGATATTGAGTCGCAGATTCAGACTGCTATGCGCTCTCGCGTTGCTCACTTCAAGGAACAAGCCGAGTACTTAATTCCCCCTCTCTCGCTGCTTCTCTGCTTAACTGGCTTCAAATTTGAATCAATTATTCGCAGATTACATGTTTTATCTTCACTTGGGAAATTTCTCTATACTGTGAAATCATCTTGTCCTCAGCACTTTACCGTCTTCCGAATAATTTTTGTCCTTTCGACGGGAGTCTATGACTTGGTTCACGCATATACATATGCAGCGGTCATGAAACGCCTCATCCCCAAGCACTTCCCATTAGCAGAAAAGTTTAATGTTACTCTGCTATCTATAGCTAGAGATTCTATGTCGGCATGAATGTGCACCTAGGAACATAGCGAACCCGAGAAAACACTGAATGCTATCAAAATTTTTTGATTGATGGATATCTATGGGACAATGATTATTTATGGAAATTACCGTAATTTCTCTGCCTAATTGACTACTGATGAATTCTGTATCTGACCATGTATTGGGATTTCTTCTTGTTTTTTTTTTTTTTGAGATATCTAAAATATAAATTCTTGCAACTTTTTCTTTAATGCAGTTCTTTGACATTTGAGGGGGTTCGTAGATTGCTTGAGAAAGATTTGGGGTTGGAGCCATATGCATTAGACGTGCATAAGAGATTTGTCAAGCAATGCTTGTTGAAGGTACTTTTTTTTGGATTTAAAACCTTTTATCCTCCCCTAGTGAAACAATGAATATGTTGTGCTTGGACCTTTTCTTCCTCTTACAATATGATTGAGTAACAAGGCTGCTCATCACCTTTCACTTTGTGCAAATTGAAATGTTGACAGCTCCTGTAACGCTGTCTGCTGAGCTAGGAAATAAGGAGAGCGATGGGGAAATTAATTGATATTTAAGAGCTTAACAAATTGGAAACTCCACAAGTTGAAAAAAAAACCCTGCTGCGATTTGGTTGTATTGGCTGAATTTCTGTTTTTAGTATTTTGTAAAATGAAGGGCGATATTTACTCAAAACTATTTTATGAGACCACATTAAGCTATGGTGCTTTATGAGGGCGTGGTCTCCTCTGTTTAACGGTTAATTCATGCAATACTTACACTCTGCAAAGTACCCTGATTCCTGACCTATTTAGCATCAGTTGCTTCATTTGTTTGGAGGCCCCTTGCCCAGCAAAAATACAATAGCTTTCGAGAGATCTCTCCCCTAAATCTTAAGGTTTAAGCGCACTTGTACTGCATGTTGCTGTTTTAATGCTTGACTATTGCATTAAACTTATTGCCATGCTGTTCTTTTCACATATTTGACTATCCCAATTGTGTGTATGGGATGACCTTGACCTTGTCAAAGAGCACATGCACTGTCAATGTTAACTCTCAAACAGGTTTGGTTGCACCTGAGGAAATTAATAGTTAACCAGTAAGTGATGCAAAACTCATCTTCTACTTGAATTTTATGACACACTATTTTACTCTGTGTTTAACTGGGAGCTCAATGTGCTGAAGAAGACTTTAGTGAACATAATCAATAAATGTAGGGGACTGTGATGTTCCCCCCCTTCTAATTGCTGTTAGTAATAATAGCATTTTGCTTTATAATGCGTTTTATCTTATTTTTGAAACTTTGATTGTAGTAAAGCATGCTTTTTTTACTTACTAGCCATATATCAATGTGTATGCATACATGTGTGTGTGTTTTATTGATATTTTTAACCTCTCCTTTTTACTCGTAGAGCTTAGAAGGGGTTGGAGATGATAAGTCCCCAAAGATATCTGGGGATACAGGGGAAAAAGGTGCAAGTACACAAGAGAAAGAAGGATCAATTGAAGAAATCCATTCAAAAAAGGATGTTAAGAAACGTCGTACTGACAATGAAGATAAAATGGAGGATTCTCCGGTAATGGGTCTGCTAAATGAAGACAAATCTGTCAAACTTGAAACTGAGGAAGCTGAAGGCAATGGAAAAAATGAAATTCCAAGTGAGACCTTAATTAAGAAGGCCATTAGAAAAAGATATTCTTATGTCAAGGCCAATTCAGAGTATGTGACTTATTCTTTCAATATTTGTCATTCTGTCTTCACTCTACAATGTTATAGATCTTATGCATCATATATCTCATAATTCTCATCGTCCTACCTTTGATTTTATGACTTTTAAAATTGAGTTTGGACATGGGTGCTGTTGGCTTTCTAATTTCAGGAAAGTCACAATGGCTGGTCTTCGTCGACTATTGGAAGAAGATCTTAAACTTGAGAAATTTTCTCTTGATCCCTATAAGAAACTTATAAGCCAGCAGCTAGAGAAGGTGATCAATTTGAGTCCGAAAGTGTGATTTAGGCTAGTAAAATGTGCCCTATTAGATGCTTAACTATTTTTTGCTTTTGTGAAGGTGTTAAAATCTTGTATAGTTTCAGAACCTGCAAACAGTGCCAAGAAAATTGTTAAGAAAAAACCTGATGCCAAAGCAACTAAAAAGGTCAGTAGTGAAGAGAGTTCTGATGCCTCTGATCAGCATGTTGAAGACGATGAGGAACAAGAAGATGAAATTAAACCTAGAAAGCGAAGTATTCCAAAAGGGAAGTTGCAGAACTCCCTTGAACCTAAAAAGCGAAAAGGATCTGCAGAGAAGACTGAATTATCTGCTAAGAAAAGGATCAAATCAGCTAAAAAAGCTTCAGAAGACAGCAGGGATGCAGAAGATCCTGGAGAAGACTCTGAAGATGATCAGTCCCAATCATCACCAGACAAAATTACAAAGGTGACACTGATTATTATATGATGGTTTTAATGAGACAGTTTAGATCATAACCACTTTTTAATCGAATAGTCTTGTTCAATGAAAATAACTGCTTTTTATAATACAGTACACATGATAGCTGCCTGTTCAGGTTTGCATGAAGCTAGCATTAACTTTCTGTTACTTACCTGCCTACTAGTTGATTGAATAACAAACATGTCTTTTTATGTGTTTATATCTTTTTTTCTGTGTTCCCCGCTCAAATGCAGACGAAAGAAGTTTCAACTCCTGTGTATGGTAAACAAGTGGAGCACCTAAAATCCGTTATTAAAGCATGTGGGATGAGGTCATTTTCTTCTTCTTCTTCTTCTTTTTTTTGCTTCCCTTTCTACGATTCCAGGTCCTTGTTGAGGGCGATAGCTTGACATTGTATACTTTTGTTGCAGTGTTCCACCCGTTATCTACAGAAGAGTCAAGCAGGTGCCTGATAATAAGCGGGAAGCCCAGCTGATAAAGGAGTTGGAAGAAATACTTTCTAGAGAAGGATTGTCTTCAAATCCATCAGAAAAAGGTTGGCTTCGGTTGTTGAGCTTATGTTTGTTTATGCCCCTGGATGTTAGCTGTGATATTTATGCTGTATGTTGAAATATTTATTCTTCAAAACAGAGCTTTTGGAGTTGCAGCTGCAGTTTTCTGCTATTTGCTTCCATTTTTGCTTGATATTAAACAATTGGAACCATTGCAAGTCTAGCTTATTTATAGTTTTGTTAGTTCCGAATCATTCCTTGATTTTTTTTTGCTGAGAAACTTGGCTACAATGCTTGATAGAATAATTGACTTTTAAGTTTGCAAGTGTAACTAGTACTGAAAATATTGTTAAGAAATAAAAGGTTAAGGTGCAATTTTAGCAACAAAGTTTTGTTTGAGGGGTGTCTGGCACAAATAAGTTTTAGAAGGGGCAAAAATAACAATTAAAGAGGGTGCAAATTTAACAAAACCATTAAATTTGACCTAACGGCGTTAATTTAACAAATTTTTTGGGGGGTGGTGTTTCTTTTAAATCCCACCTGGATGATGTTATCAGTGTTTATGAATTTTCTTATGGTGTCAGTTTTAACAATCTAGATGCTGCATAAAGGGTTTTTGACATGGCAACCTACAAAAGTGCAGGAATTCATTATTCTGAATTTGGTATTAAGGACCCATATATTTTCTATTTACACAGAAATAAAGGAAGTAAAACGGAAGAAGGAAAGAGCAAAGGAACTTGAGGGTATTGACGTGAGCAATATTGTGTCAAGTTCACGCCGACGATCAGCAACTAGTTTTGTGATTCCTCCAAAGGCCCAAGAACCAGTTGAAACAAAAACTAATGGTGATGATGTTGAGAATAGTGATGATGACAATAATGATGAAAGCAATGATGATGAAGAGGATGAGGAAGAAGAGAACAGTGGTGATGACGACGATGGAAGTCAAAGTGAGGAACTGAATGAGGGTATGTCCATCTAACGTGCAATAAGGCTATTTTTTATTCTCTTTTGCTGCTTATATATAGTAGAAATTATCATAGATTCAGGCATCATCTAATCCATTGTGCTTTCTGCTATGTTGATAAGTAGCTTCCCGTTAATAATAACTAAATTCTTTGGTAGGGCCGAAGCACCATGGAATCATGGATAGCTGGAGCCATATGATTGAATGATTTCAACATCGTACTACCTTAGGACATGGGCTGTATTTTAAGTTCTGTTTTGGTATATTGGTGCTGTGTCTAATAATATTTGGAACTTACAGAGTGGGACAAGTATTAAATTTTGAAAGTTATCTGGGGGTGAAAAAGCCTTCATTTCCGGATATTCATAAATTGTTGCTGTGTGTTTTGTAATTTGGTTTTGAATTGAGGGTTGAGGGTGAGGGTCATTTAAAATTGGGGAGATGTAGGAATTAATGCAATATGCATGTACTGCAATTGGCTGTGAGTTGGCTTTGGAAAATGATTTTAGGAGATTCCGTCATGTCCTTACATTGTTATCCGTTGTGTAGATGAAGAGGACAGCGATTAAATTGAGCAATTGCTGGCATTTGAAAGGTCGATGGCTAGGTAAGTAAAAGGCAATTTTCCCCCTGAAGGTTTGAGGTGATCATGTATAATGTAATTCAATACCCCTTTGTTCCTTGTGGAAATGGACGATGGTTGTTTGATGTTACAGACTAGAGTTCAGTTCAAGTGGTTGGGAGACAAGGCACTCTGTTTCTCCCGTGGTCCGTTTGTAGGAACGAACTTATTGACAGTGAGGTTCATTTTTCTTATTTTTTCAAGGTAAATTAAGTTACTGCCTCATCTTACATACAACTCAGTTTGCCTAATAGAAATCGTTGCAGGTCATTAAAGACCTATTAATTTTATTTCATATGCAAAAAGTTGTAATCCAACTTAATTTTTCAGTTTGGCCAAAAAAAAAAACTTATTTTGTCAGATTATAAGCTTGTTTGGGATAGTTTATTTTCAGTTTATAAGTATTTTTTACGTAAATTGACATATGACTTCTTTGAGATACTTACCTCATATATCGTAAATCATGATTGAAAAACTGTTTTTGAAAGCTCCAATCACTATCCCAGACAAGTACTATACATAATACATGGAGCTCAATCTAGCATTCAATAATATTAGATTATGTTTTTAAAGATATATTGTTTTAGTGTTTTAATAAAGAAAAAGACACTTAAATACCATTTGAATTTCAAAATCTTAAATTAGTTTTATTGACTATAAAAGTAATGAGATTAACAAAAAGAATATAGTAATTGATATCTCAGTGTTTTGGAAAATAAATAATTTGATATTTTAAAGTTTAAGTGGTATTTAATTATTTTTTTTTATTTTTAAAGAGAGAAAGGGAAATAGGCTAGGGTCTGTGACCACAAATTTTTTTGGTCCGATGTTAGTGACTAAATTTGTCTTAATGATATTATGTATTAACACTTCATGGGCTGGTAGGCTTATTGGATCAGGCAGCGAAGAACCGGTCGGTCCAAAAGGTTTAATTTATAAACCTACAACAAAAATTGAAACAAAAAACGGGGTCTTTGATTTTTTTTTTTAAATCAGAAAAATGTATTCTCAAGCAAGGAGAAAAGGATAATCACTTTATTTCATAAAAGTCGATAACTTTTAAGATGTAACTAGACCGGAATTAACTCTGCCAACATGGGGGAATAGAAGTTCCTGACCAGCATATATGGGTTTCAGAGATGATCCTGGGCCTGCCTTCGATGTTTATGTTCTCTGCAAGTTTCAGGAGGCAATAAGCAATGATAACCAATAGTGGTTCCGCCTTTAGTTTTTTTTGGATATGTACACTTATAATTTAGAAATACTGAATAATTTGTTTTTAAAAAAGATTTTCCAGTATTTCTTAAAAATGGAAATTCTATTATTGACCTGAAGACTTCACCTATGTTTATAGTCGGTCCCAAGTCCGGGTAAAGGAGGAGGGTTGTATTAGGCCCCGACAGCCAACGTAAAACCATGTCGAATCTCTTATGAACATGGGCCTCAAGCCTTTTCCAAGTACTACTTGTAGTCTTCAGCGTATCTGACAAGAACTGGGGACATTGTGACAAGAACATTATTAACCATTCAGCTAAAACAAAAGATTGAAAAAGACAAAAACTTGTTGCGCATAAGAGGTTAAGCTTTCACAAACATGATACAAAATAATTGTGCTAGATATGCAGTTACAACAACAACAACGAAGTTTTATTCTATTAGATAGGGTTGACTACTTAAATCACATGGCTCAATCAACAATCAACAATCAACAACAACTATGCTAGATATGCATTGTGACGTAATTGATCAGTCAGTGGCGCATGCACTGCGATGATGCCATTATTTGTCTGAGATTATAGGCATGGCTAGACGTGGATATAAATCTTCTACCGCTGTCTAGAAACAATACAAGTTTACAATGTAGTTACAATATAGGATTGCTCCATTTTGAGGATCTAAGCAGCCAAAAACAACCTGCAACATTCACTCCTGTTCTGAAAGAATGCGCCTAACTTCATTTGCAAGATCCATGACGTGCTTGTCTTGGCATCCTAAAAGAACAATTAATTAGAAGAAAAGGAAGAGACAGATAAGATATACATTTTCTTAAAATAATCAGTACTCTCATAAATAGACCGCACCTATTTGAAGAAGAGCTTTCTCAAGTTGGAAAAGATAATCTCTGTTGGGTCCTGACGGACCTTCCGCCCGAATTATTTGCCTATACAAATACAATGTGGATAAAAAAATGAAACATAAATGACTAGCAACTAAGCCCCAACTTTCCAAAGTACATGCGGTTCTATAGCACGAATTACATTATAGAATAGCACGCACAGAGAACATTCAACAAGATAAGAGAAGAAAGAAAGAGAGGGAGGGAGAGATGCGCGGAGGTTTGAACTGACATGAATCTGTATTTAGTTGTCATTCATTACATATAGGATCAAACATGACACGCATATAATTATATATACAGCACTATGTGTTGAACTGATGCTACTTACAAGAACTAACAGAATAACATAAAACTCAAACTACAACACCCTCAAACTCGGCTAAGCTAAGCAACCTGATTCCTGGACTTGATAGTTCACTACAAAGTAATCATCACCTTGTGGATTTCCAACAACTGGCCTGTGAGAAAATCACTAGTCACTTACAAATGTACTACTTTCCAATAGCTCGCATTTGATATGGGATTGAATACTCAAGTTGAGAATTCAAACTGAAGTAACTAATTTATCATGCTAAGTAGAGATTACTTTATGCCAAAATTTAAGACCAAAAAGGCATGGGGCAAGAGATGAAAACCTTGCTATCTCTTCAACAGATGCAGGGCCCAAGTAATTTTCATTGACGTTCTTGTCTGGAGATGCTATGTATCTGTAATATGCAATTACCGATTATTTTAACTATTGATGATGAGACATGTAAACACCGAAAAGGTTCTGCAATGTCTCTTCCACTTACACCATCACTCCAGAAATGGCTGGAGTTGTAGCTGTAAGCTCCTGAAACAAATTTTATCAGATGCTAGTTCCAAAAAAAAGGACTTTGATATAGCAAAATAAAATACAAGCAGCCTTATTCCACTAGGTGAAGATAGTTATACGGATTGCACCAAGCCATTGACCTCCATCAACAACTAACTCTTCTGATGTTATCATCTAGATTGTAGAAGAACCATGGCATATGTTACTTACGGTGAAAACATCGAAGTAGGCCTTCTTGTCATACTGCTTCTCCCTCACTTCAAGATACTGTACAATAATTACATTAAAATATATCAATCAAGAATATATCAAAATTGAATATGTGGCCTCTCACCAGCATTGAGTCCTTTGCAACAATTCACCATTGCTTGGTGGGCATAATGAAGTTTCTATTGGAAAAAGTCTTTTTGTAACCATTTCTGTAAGTTTGCAATTATTATGCTCTCAAATCGTAAGATGCTTTCTGTGGGGCTTGAGAGGGGGATTCCTTTGTCCGCTGGTTTAGATTGACAGATGAAAATTTCAAGTTTACGAAGTTATCATGACCATCAGGACTTCACTGTTCAGAAGTGCCTTTCATCCACTGTTATACGTCTGATGAATTAATCTCGGTGACAACTATTAGTAGTACACCATCACGACAAGGGTATAGTAAGCCACAATAGCAGAGTTTGGATAAAAAAAGCCATTGTTCTAAAGATTTACTAACAAATAAGGGTAGCCAAAATATCAAACAACAAACTCCAAGCACAAGCCAAAAAATATATATTCAAATAGCATGAAGTTGGATGTTGGGATCATAAGGCCTAGTCATTCCCCAATGTCTGTCTTTTCAAGCTTGACTAAAGCTTAAACCTCTAGTGGTTGCCCATAGCAAACCTCCAGTTATTAATGCATCCTGTTTCATTTATGGATCAGAGTGGTAATTCCCACATCATTGCTCAATGCTTTTTAAAGATATTCCAGGCTCCTGTCTAGTTTCTTGGATAATCAAGCTACATAAGTCAAATAAAACACTTAAACCAAATAACACTATCTTCCTTCACTTTGATTTATATAAAGGGTATATTCAAAAAAGAATCTTCCTGTTAGGATTTCCAAGCTAGCTGCTAAGTACTGATCTTACAAAAACAATGCACCAATATTATGCTTAGATAAGCATCAGGCCCTGAATTAGTCAATGTAATCTTCTACTACTCCAGATTATCGCTGATTTATATCTCTGTTGAATAACGGCACAACAATTGAATGGACTCTTAATTTGTAAAATTCACATTCACAGTCAGTAACATGAGAAAAAAATATCAATTTGCAGTTAAAGTCAAAAGGCATGTTGTGACTAGTGCCAATTCCTCACCTGACAGAGAAAGCATTGGTTGTGAGTGGGGAAAACATAACATATCCATATATAAGCTTAACCTTTGGAACAGCAAAAGGATGTGCATGTTAAAAAGCCTACCGTAAGTGCAATTTCTTGGTCTTCCTTCTTGGAGATCTTGTAAGCAACTCCCCACTATCTCCTTGCAAAATGAATGAAGTACTATTTCACAATTCACATATTGAAAAATTGAATTCAATAATTTCAATTCATGACACAACTAAAATTTGGTGCAAACGCCTTTACATAACATCAATGGGTGGAATGAAGATTGCCACACAAGGTCATGTTAACTAACCAAATAAAAAGTCTTAATTTGAACAACATATGGAATTTACCTTTTATTTTACAACCAACCAGAAAGTAAAATATTGTCATTCTTTTTGAAGACTCAATTTCATCTTGTAGGTGCTTAATCAGTGATTGAAAGTACATTAGACCATACTTCTTGATTTAGTCGCTTAGACGCTCAAGACAAGGGAAGCACACACAAACATATTGATATATGTAACCATTTTAAAAAAAAGGGGAAAAAAAGAAAATGAGCCCTAATCACTTTCTTAAAAAGAAAAAAAAAATCTTAAACAAGGATGAATTATATCAGCAACAGTTATGGCTAAGTCCAACGACCTAGCCTAACAAACAAACTGACTAAAGATATAGTAGTTTAATTAGAATAACATTGAGAATTCGACCATAAGGCAAAGAGCTCCTTTCACTCCATTTTAATGAGAAGATTTAAAATTTCACAGAAATGAATTACAGTGACATTGAAATCATACCATAGCAGGTTTCATAATATGAAATCACAAATACAAGACTTACAAAGCACATGCATTGTTTGCGCCCAGAAACCAAGGAAAAAGTGAGCGTGGTTATTAAGCAGATTATAAGACTTACGCATACTTCTCCTTCAGCCGGCTCAATGGTTACTGTTCTTCCAGGGTATTCAGGGGTCCCCCTGTGGTCAGTACTTCCTGGCACGAAAGACCGACCAAAGCAAATCATCGACGTTGTCTTTTGCCGTCTAATCAAAGAGTTGAATTGAACGCACAAAGAAAAGGAGATATGGATGCAAGAAGAAAGACCTTGATGGAAGACACGTCGATAACTTTTGATGAAACACACGACGCTTTCATCAAAGGGAAAGCCAGCTTTCCAAATCAGAGAACCATACCCGAATACCCACATCACCATTTCCTGGCTTTCGAGTTTTGACTTTTGACCCACTTTAATTTCTCCGAGCCGCTTTATTGATAGAGGCCGCACCACGTTGCTGAATCGCCTCTTCGTCGTCAGTCGGATTGGAAGAGAAGGAAAATGGAATTGCTCAATCAGAGATGAACGGGATTCACGCTGCTGTAGGAACTGTGAACTGGAACGGGATGCACCAATCATTGGGAACTTCATTTTTTTTAATTTAATACAGTAAAAGATAATTTATGCGCTGGTATTTAAAGCTAGGGACCTAGTGATTATATGTTAAAACAAAAATCTAAAATTGGAGATAGGTTATAAGGGAGAAAGGATGCCTCATTGACATGATTTTATATTTCCTATTCGTTTACTGTTTCCACCATTAACATTTAAAATTTAAGAATTTAAATAGTATAAAAAGTTAAAAAGAGATACAAATTTTGATAAAAAAGATATAAAAATAAAAAAGGAATGAAGTCTAATGTATTTTTGACCAATAATAAAGAAAGTGTAAGTGCACGTTTAAAGTGGGATTATAATATTTAAAAATAATTTTTAAAATTGTGATTTATAAAATAAAAGGTAAATATATGAGATGAGAGTTGTCTCGACTTACGTGTATAAATATTTATAAAGTCCTTCAAAATGATACAAAACATGTTTTAAGTGTTTGTTTGGCAACAGTAAAAAAACAATTTTCTAAACAATTTTTTATAAATTAAGATAAAATTTTTCTCACATTCTTACATAAAAATCCATAAAAATATTTTCAAAAAAAATTTAAACAAATATAGAGGTTCAAGCAGTCATCTCTACTCTTTGTTCAATTTACAGAGAAAAAGGGTAGCTTTGTTACCGTTGTATGACTTCTTTTCATTAACAGTTGAACCTTTGACCTTTTTGAACAAAAAAAAAAAAGGATAAAAAAGGAATTGCGCGCTCCTCGCTCCACCTCGTCAGTCGTCACTAACAAAGTCGAAAAATTAATATTTACAATAATGAAATTTTGACATAATACAGAATTTGGGTGGAAATATAATGAAATTTGAGGAGAAAAATATTAAAAGACTAAAAATTTTGCATGGGGTCTAAAATATGATTATGAATTTTATAAGTGTTTGATATTTTTATCAAAATCTGTATACACTTGTTCTTATTAAAACATTTCAATCCCCACGCCCCATCACACACATTATATTGAAATTAAATACTATATTCTTTATGTTGTCAATATAAGATTTAATTGAGAGTTGATTTTAACATAAAATGTAAAACATATTTTTAATCTTTATCCATTTTTTCTAAATTATCTTAGCTTTATCAATACTATCTTAACAATAATTAAGTAAGAGACAGAGATAAAATTAAAAAAAATAATTTAAATATTTTTTTAAAAAATATATATATATATATATCATATTAATTAATTTAACTAATTTTTTAAATCTAATTAAATTGGTCATATATACCTTATGCTGTTAAACAGTGTCATATGATATTGAATTTGTCACTCTAAAATTATTGATAAGTAGAGGGAGATATTAACAAAGTGATTGCCATATATGTCAAATCAAACGTCTCCCATTTATCACTTTCATTTCTTTTTAAGGAGCAATTGCTGCCAGAAATTAAAGAATCCACAGACATCTATCTCTGGCTTTTGAGGTTATACATCAAAAGAGATCAAATTTTAGATAACCTTCGCCTCAGTTCTGTTCTCTCCCTATCAATCACCGCTCACAAACTTTTGAAGTTTGTGCAATGCATGAACTCAAAAAAAATGCAACATGAAAACCACCCAATCGTAGTGGACCAATAAATATATTTTTGGTTTGGATAAATTAAAGGAATGGGTATGGTTTAGGGAGGGAAAGGAAGAAAAGCGACATGGCCTGGTTTGATCAATTTATGAGAAATGGGACTTAAAGCAATTAATGGTTTATTCTAGCACGAAACGCGGCATATATAATTGAATCTATGGTGGTACGTACTTGGTTCACTTTTTAGAGAATACGATACTCTCAAGAAAAGCTCTTGTAAGTTCAATAATTAATGATATATTTAATATTTATTTAAAATAGTGATTGAAGTCTTTAAAAATATTTTTTCAATCGTAATTTATAATATACGAAGTAAGTATGTGAGATTAGTGTTGTCTCGACTTACATATATAAATATTTATAAACTTTTCAATCACCCAACCAAACATATTTTAACATACACATGTTCGCAAGGGCATGCGTGTTGAAGATTTAATTTCGTTCCTTGTTCCATTTATAAAATGATAAGGTCCTTATCTCTGGAAAAGAAGTTGGTGCTTCAATTTAATGGTAAAAAAGAAGGATGCTTTTGCAAATACTCCCTCCGGTTATATTTATAAATAATTTTCTTTCTTATAGGATTGATCCATTTTATAAGCAATTTTCATTTTATGTCTGAAAATGTAAGTTTATTTTTCCTATTTTAACCTTATTAAATATATATTATTTATAATTAATTATCACACACGTTAAGAGTTATACTCAGAAGAGAGAAAAAGAACTCACTAGGTGAATGAAGTCAAAAAAGTATTGGGAAAATGTATTTTACCATCTCTCATATTTTTTTATATATTCTCTCTCTGTTTTCATAAATAGAGACATATATAAAAAAAATATGGCATTTTTTACACACTTATTACTTTTAACTACCAATTCATTTTATGCAATCAAGGAAAAAGTTATTTATAAATAGGACCGGAGGGAGTATATATTTATATATTTTAAAAAAAGAAGAGCAAGGCTAATCATATATCATATATCGTCCCATTCATTTATGGCTGGGGCACGAATGCTTTAAGTTGTGCAATAATAAACTAATAATGCATACCTATCAGCAGCTTAATTGTCAGTGTGAATCCTCAAAAGACAAAATTCATCAATTGTGCCACACCACATTTAATTTCATGCATATATCCATACAAGTCCAAATCCATTAAAAAGCATTGCGCATTACTATCACTCACTCAATCAATTAATGCGACTATAAATACGTGGGATCCAATTATTCAATTATATAACAATAGCAAATTGTAGTTTGTACTCATCTTCCAGCCATGCAACTTGTTCGCTTTTTCATTATGTGTATGTGTTGTAGTGTCACGGAGCATGTCTACTTATGAGAGTTATATGTGTGTGCAATGGACACGTAAGAGATATGGAAAGTTGTAATTTATTTTAATGGAATTATTATATCAGGTTGGTGGATTTTCTGATTTAAGGTGTTCAATTTGAATGAATATATATCTACAAGCATGACAAATAGGGGAGTTCTACTTGCGATTCATTAGTAGTCAAACAAATTTTATGACCACTTTCCGCCTATTAAATTAAAGTTTTAGGTTGATCATATCTAAAGGTTTGTCACTTATATTAAAACAGTTTAAGCTTTTTTTTTTTGAATGAATTCACCGTTTTATTATACAGCCATGATTAATCGTCTAATCACTTGATGTGAGACTACTTCATCATACATTTAATATTTTATCTCTACTACTTTCCTTCTTTTTTTAATCTCAATTGTTTAACTCTTATTTAATTTTGGACCATTAGCTTTATTCTTAATATTTTCTCTTGTTCTTAATATAAAACTCGGTTGGCTTTTTTGAAGAGGTTAAAAAACTAAATAAATTATTTTAAAATATTTATATTTATTATTATTTTCTAAACTAATGTGTCTGTCTTAAAAATTGATACATAATCTAATGATACAAAATATATAGTACGACTAAGTGAAGCATTTAGCTTCCTTAATCTCTAAAAAAAAATCAACTAAATCTTATATTATGGATATAATGGGATACTATATTAGAGTTTTGCATTAATCACATCTTAATGCTTGTCACTTTTATTACTTGTGTCTAATTTCTTATATATCTAATCACATGATGCGATAATTCATCACACATTAATTTAAGGCCGGGATCGGAGAGATCGGTGAATTGAATATGGAAATTACCTGTGTCATGAGTCATCGACCGAATTTGAAAGCAACTTGACAGAGAAATAAAGTTGGATTTAAGTTTAACCGAATCAACACGGAAGACAAAACAATTCCATATGGATACAAATACAATACATACTGCCACGTGGGAAAGTAAGAAGAAATCAGAAGAGTTTCCCCTCACAAAACTTAAATATATATTGGTGATTGACATTGTTATTAATTGTTATGGCCTATTGAGAGTGTTTGATACGTAGGAAGCATTTGAATTGGAAAGCAACCACCTCCTCTCTGCTAGTTAGTTAACCTCATTTTAATTAGCTCAAGTGAAAGTTGCATGTGTGTGTGTGTGGTGGGAATTAACGTGAAGAGCAATACAATAAAAGGTTTATATACAAATATGGTAGCAAATCTTCGTTAACTACGTCAGCCACATTTTTAGTAAAATCATGAATATGAATAATGAGACACCCAATTCCCAAAGAAGTTTGGTGTCACACACAGCTTGAGAAAGGAGTTTCAGATCACCGGTACGTGAAGCTAAGAAGCGAAGAAACTTTACTTGGAAACTTTTAATTTGGCTAATTAATTGATATTTGACATCCACTGAAAAAATGCAACAAAACAAAACAAAAAAGGGAAGTGGTATCCACCTTTAATTTTCCTCATTAAAAGTAGAAAGGACGTGGTGAGAAACATTGTTAGTTTATTAGGGAAAATGAGGAATCCATATCAGAGCTAGCTTGCAATAATATATTTGGTCCCGTTGTTGAAAAGGTGCATAAATAAAGACAAAGCATTCAGCCAAAAAATAGAAAGGAAAGAGGAGAAAACGGAAAGACAATCAACAGAGAGACATCAGGTACAGGTTGCTTAAATTGAAGAACAAGGTGAAAGATCCACATGCATCTATCTATAAGCTAAGCCAGTCGTTATGTGCAATTAGTAGGGGTCATAATTATTGTTGGTTTACTTTGATCGATCCAGCCAGGAGATGCTAAAAAATAATATGACGTATGAAGCTGGGTGGTTCAATGATATTGATGATATACCCTACAGCCTCGTGAAGGGCGAAAATGGAAAGTCCAAGGTTAGGTGAGTGTGTATATATAGACTCAGATATTTAATATAAGAATTATTAATTAGTTTTTTATAAAATAAATTAAACAAGTTACATTAAAATATTTATAATTATTAAATTAATTTTTCTGATTTATAAATTGATATATAATATAATGATATACAATATATATTATAATTAAGTGATATATTTAACTTATTTGATATTTTTAAAAAAAATAACTAACTCTTATATTAAATATAAGAGTTAGTATAAAACATTTTGTTGGCCCTAATGGAATTGCTGGTGTCTATAATATATGGATAAATATAGAGAGAGAGAGAGAGCCTATAGACTCCTAGCTAACTATTAATCTACAAAATATAAATAGATGATAAGTCAGGGATTTATTGATGATGCGAAGAAGCTAAGATAGCGTTTATAGAAAGACAAGGATAGACTCATAGACCTATTAGCCACATAAAGTCTAAATTAAAGAAGCGTGCAAGTCTCGCCAACTTAATTAGCCTGATCGGAGGAACATCAACAGTAACAACACAGAATTGCACACATAACGTGCGGATTAAAAACACCAATATGAGACCAACCGGGGACATCGGAAAAACGTCACGAGATAAAAGTAAAATAAAACCCACTTGTGCTCTCATTCAACTTGTTCAAAGCTATAAATTAAATCCTATCCTAAAGCTAGCGTAAAGACCCGACCTACGCTACGAGACACGCACTCTCAGGACCTTGCTCATGCATGTATGAATTTGTATTATGTATTATTTCACCCCAAATTTTTCATATAAATAATATTTATCATGGGTACTCTACCCTGGTATCCTCACGCGTTGTTTAACTTGGGGGTGTTTGTGGGAGAAGTAGGTTGCAAGGAATCCGAATTCGATTCTCTTTTGGGTTAATTGATGGGATCCATATATGATTAATGGAAAATGGTGACTCATTGTTAATTTTTTTTAATATTAATTTGGCTTGTTAACCGATATAGCATCCATGAATTATTCTATGGGAGTAATAAATTCTAAATGCGCTGTTCGCTAAGGGATTCCTTGCTTAACCGTAGTTCAGTAACTAATTAAAGGCGTAAAACAAAAGGAAAAGGGCAAAGAGCGGCGCTCGGATATGAAAGACAAAAGCTAGCAAAATGAGTACATTATTATTATTATTTCATATTAAAATTCAGGGAAAGGTACAAACGAAAGAGCAGTCAATGCATTGAGAGAGATTTGTACAGTGACAAATCTTTGTTGACGTCTCTTTGGGTGGGAAAATTTATAAAAGGTTGGTCTTAAAGGACGTTCACGATCTTGGTGGTGGTACTGTTGGTGGGACATTATTATTATTGTTCTTCCCGTGACCCTTCGACTTCTCATCAGCAGCAGCAACACTGACCTCAATCTTGTCAAAAATGTCTGATCCTGATCTTGTATCGTCCTTTACTGGCAATTCTTGACCTTCACCTTTCACTGTGTCGTCTTTTATGTTTTGAATGTCTTTGCTTTTTCCCCACACCACAGAGTAAAGTCCGAACACGATGAGTATAGCTCCAATTATGCTGAAAAAACGCAACATCAACAACGCATATTAATTATAGTGATATACTAACATTACTAGGAATATCAAATAATAATCGTGAAAGAATTATGTACCTTCCCACGTGGACTTGCTCGCCTAGCACAAAAGAACCCAAAGCTGCAGTAATAATCATGATTAATGGGCTGAAAGAAGTCAAAAACACTGGTCCACGTTCTCTGGTAACAACCCCTTGTACATAGTAAGCCATGCCAGAGCACACCACCCCCTAATTTGTCGCAAAATTAAACAATCACCAATTAGTTCATGAGCTAAAATCACAGAGATGAAATTAAATCAATGGAGAGTTAATGATACTCACAGAATAAACACAAGCGAGGAGCCTAGAGTCCCAGCCTATGACCCAGACGCTCAAGTCCCTTTCCATTACAAAGGTTGCGATGGCACCCTCCACAACTCCCATCACGCAAATCCAAGCCGCCAGCGAGATCTCTGCCGGGTACATCTTCAAAGTGAATGACTGCCACCATAAAAGTACAACACCTCAGTATCCAAATCATCACTTCAATAGTAATAATTAGGACACGATTATTTCTAATGGGCGGCCAAATGGAGAGGGAGAGGCTATTTTAAAGATTTAAACCCTACATCAAACTTACTACTATGCCAAGGTTCACTGTGATATGATTATTTATAATAATTTAATAAAAAAAATAAGAATGTCGGTTTTGGGGGGTAGTTAGTTAATTAATTACTTGCAAAATGAAGAAGGCAGCCCAGCTGCAGAGACTTGCAAAGAGGTAAATGGTGCCGAGGAGCCAGTGCTGGTCAGAGGGTTCGGTGGAGGAATTAGAATCATGGTGGCTCATCGCACTTGACTTTATTATCTGAAACGCTGCGCCTTTGTACAGAGTCATCACCATCGCACCTGACACTGTTACTACGGTTCCTATTATCTTGGCCCAGCTTGGTATTTTTTTCAGGTTCAAACTCTCTAACCTGCAGGGTGACGTCATCATTCACTCACCACAATAAGAATTAAGAATAAATCCAAAAGCCCATCATACTATGAAAAAGAGGAATCTGATTAGATATGCATGTCTACGTTTGTGTTTTTACGTTACATCATCAAGCTTTAATATTTATTTGCGAGGATGTTTTGTCAATTGGTGGTCCCATGGCATGCAGTGTGTGGTGTGGCTTCCAGATGAATTGTTGGAATGCAACTAGCTAGGCTTTTTTCAACTGCGTAAGCGCATGAGCTGCCAATTATGCGGCAATCATTATATATAGTGAAGCTTTTACCTGAAAATGAGTGCCATCAGAAAAGTAATAGCTGGGAGGACATTAACAATAGCAGATGAGAAAGTTGTTGAGGTGGCCTTCATCCCCATGTTGTACAGGTTCTGATCCAGCACCGGCCTGTTCATTTTCATATTTACAATTATTAGACTTTAAACTCTACATGTGGTATCTATCTTTGCAAGAGATCAATTAACCTATCCAGGAGTTAATAAGTAACTTGTATATTGATCTACAGAAGTAAATCTGCACTATTCCTATAATTGCGGTAAGGCACCAGAGCTCCTGCGACCCCCCCTTTTTTTTTTTTTGCGCCAAGGTGGGATTTGATCTCACCACCTTGGATCCCAAAAGATTTAGTGACCATTGATTCACCAAGTGTTGTAAATGTCGTGATGAAACTGGGTGGAAGTGTTGTTAAGTGTTGAAATTGTAAAAAAGTTGTTGTAAATGACGATGATAAAATGATGAAACGTAATAGAAGTGTTGCAAATACTGCATGACCCTCTTGCTTTTATTTTTTCACGTGTTTAAATTGTAAAAAAGTTGTGGTAAATAACGTTGATGAAATTATGAAACTCGAGGGAAGAGTTGTAAATATCACTGGTAGTGAGTAAATAATTTAAAACATGACTATCTTACTTATTTTTTCTCAAGTAGTGAAGTTATAAAAAAGTTGTTGCAAATGACGTTGATGAAATGGTGAAACTCGATTGGTGGTAGTGTAGTAAATGATTTAAAACAAGTACTTCGATAGTTATTGTATGTATGTGTGTATATATATATATATATATATATATATATATATATATATATATATATATATATATATAATGTTGTATTATTTATTATTGTTGTTGTGATCGTCAAGATAGAGTGCAGAAACAATTAGCCTGAACCCAAGAAAACTCAGCAGAGAAGTGTCTCGCCAACTTATAGTTATAAAATGTGTTGAGAACAAAGGGGGAAAATCATATATTATCATTCTAGTGCGTCAAAAAGAGAATGATGTGAAGAAGGTTTGTTGTTGTAATACATATATGCTTGGGTGCATAAGTTGTACTTTGAAGATTGTTGCAGGGCCCATGAAGAGAGTGAGTTACGAAAGAAAAGAACAAAATGTAGATATGGTAAATTAAAGTAGCTAGTAGTGCAAATCGATTGATTTGATTAAAGGGGTTCGAAAGGGAGGGCTTACTCAAGAAAACCCAGCGCCACCAGCCTGAGGAAGATTGGGAGAGTCATCTTAGGCCTTATCTTTCTGTGATGAAGATGGAAAAAAAAGAAGAAGTTAATCACAAGAAATATATAAAAGCTGCTATAATTTAGTGAGTAGTACTGGAAAAAAAAAAAAAACCTTTCAAGGACAAGAGCAAAGGGAGCAAGGATAAGGAGGGCGATGATATGACGGTAGACAGAGAGAACCCAGTGGCTCATACCATGCTTGAAGGAAACCATTGTTATAATATACATGCCTGCGTACCCAAATTGAAGTGATATGATAGCCAAGTATGGCTTCAGCTTTTGCATCACCTCGCTCATCGCCATCTTCTTCTTCTAATTCTTAGTATTATTTCTCTCTGCTATCTCTCTACTAAGTCTCTCAGGGTATGCCTGAGAATGAGTTATGGCTTATGAGTTAGGAAGGATGGAGCTTGCGGTGTCTAACTCACAAGGCCAAATGTCCCTCTTATAGGCCAAAAAAGTACAGAACCCTCACTATTCCTCCACGTTTGTCTAATTATGCCACTAACTCTCTCACTTCATTTTTTCACCCCTACAGTAAGAGATATATTCTCTTATATCCGATTCCAAATCAAATAAAAATTAGTGCAACAGCAAAAAAATAAAAATAAAAATAAAAATGTTCTGCACTGTTCCTAACACTTGATGGAATCCTATCGCGCGTACTGATGATACATAACTAGTATTATTTATGTGAAAATAATTCAGGTTGGTGTTGTTGTTGTGGTGGCTGTTTTCTCTGGATAATATATAATTAATTAATTTGTTTGTGATGAGAAGTGGGGGAGGGAGTGTTTGATTCATTGACCACCAAATGGAAAATGGGTTTAGTGCTTTGGATGGTGACGCAAGCAAGGAAAGGAGATGTTCCCTTGTGGTGTTAAGAAAGAGTGGGTGCTTTGTGGACACCATTTCATAAAGATGGATAAGTAGTGAATGCAAATGAATGATTACTCATTAATTCAGGCCCTTTTTCTTCCTCTCTCTGTTTCCCCCCCCCCTCCCCCCAAATTCTTCCTTCTCATTTTCAGCCTCCTTTATTTTCGAGTCACGCCACAACAACTATTACTTCTAAACTCATCAAGTCCTTTAATTTGTATTATTACAATTCTACAGCTATCGCCTATATGTAAATATGTAAATACAATTAAGGTCATATGTACTCAAAAAAAGTTTTGCTCAAACAGACAAAAAATATTAATCTCTCTGTGAATATAAGCTTTTAAAGGGGAAATAATTAACTCATATATATAAATTCTGAAGATAGTCCTATTTTTTTAAGGAAAAGGTAAAATAATATTAATGACGAAAACAATTACAGAATACTAAAAAATGTTGGACAAAGAGTAAATCTAAACAAATTGAAAAAGAGGGAGGGGAGAGCTAAGAAAGAAAACACATTAGAAAATGATCTAAGCATAATATTGATATCATTGCAAATAACACTATGTTGCACTATAGGATCCTACAAATGTCATGAAGGGGAACCATCTTGCAAATGAAAATATGTCATATAGAAGATCTTTCTTTCTTTTAATTTCTTGCATAAAATTAGAATCCAATTTTCCATAGGTTGTTTTTCTTCTCTTCTGTATGACATATAGAAGACAATCCTAATTAGTTAGTACTGAAATGCTAAAACAAGGATTTTAAGAATTATGTATGAACTTTTTTCTTTCATATAAAATTATATATATAAAAACATAAGTCATACTGTCACTTGTAGAAAAGGAAACAAATATTAGAATTGGACAAAATGATAAAGTCAGCTAATTTATGAAACATCATTTTATGTGTTGTGGGTGGATGATAACTCAAATTTAAATGATAGCTAATGGTAGCCTTGTTGGGTGGTGGGGGTATATATTTCTTAAATAAAACGAGGGCTACATTTTGTGGACAAAAAAATTACTCCCATTTCAGATTTGACAATGCTTGAATTTGGATCAATTAGCTGATAATACTAAAATATAATTAGGCAATTATACCAAAACAAATCAGTGTACACACACACATATATATATGGAAACGTGGCTCGCGCATGTCGTATTTTTGAAGTGACACATATATTAATAGCTTGTTTGGTTGAGTTTATGTTTATGTATAAGCTCGATTTACGTAAATCGAGATAAAAGTCCTTCACATATTTACTATAAAAGTTATCTCATAGACCGTAAAAACTAACTCATATTCCGTAAATCATAATTAAAAAGCACTTATAGAGTTTATGTAAACATATCATTTATAATAGCCCAAAGTGTATCATATCTCTTCGTTGAGGGAGATATAAGAGTCATGATTATTTTTGTCTAGTGATTGATGATTAATTAATTCAATAGGAATTCCATAACGTAAAAGCGACAGATTTAGTGCAAGTGACGCGACTCGCGAGCAATAAATTTGGAGATCGATACCCAGATACACACGTCGCATTTGTGTACATAGCCAAAAAACATTAAAAGATATACTCATTCTAATCGTATTTATAAGTAATTTTTTTTATTACGCAAAATGAACTGGCAGTTAAAAGTAATAAGTGTGTAAAAAATATTATATTTTTTTTCATATATGCCCCTATTTATGAAAATAGAGAGAGAATGTATAAAAAATATGAAAGATAATAAAATACATTTCACAATACTTTGTTGATTTCATTCACCTAGTGAATTCTCTCTCTCTCCTGAATATAACTCTTGGTGTGTGTGATAATTAATTATAAATAATATATATTTAATAAGGGTAAAATAGGAAAAAAGTGTTTATATTTTTAGACACAAAGTGAAAGTTACTTATAAAATGGACCAACTTCATGAGAGAGAAAGTTACTTATAAATAGAACCGAATGGAGTAATCAGATATTCGCCTGGCAAGCAAAATTGTGAAAAATTAATACTTTTTCTTTTGTTGTTGCACTGTTTTGATTATAATTGTCAGGAGTAATGCTTAAATTAATTATTATATCTGGCTCCCGTCAGCGAGTTAAATTTGTGTCGAATAAACCTTTTAATTTTCTTTTCCCCTAACAGACGCATAAATTCAAATGATCTGAAATTGTTTATCAATTAGCCTCTGCTGGCCGCCTTTTTTTTTTTTTGTTTTTGTGTGCGCCTCTAGAAGAAGCATTATTACAAGCAAAGGGAAGTTATTGAATTTAATATAGTTAGAATCTTCCTCTCATACATACATACATATATTGAATTTAATATAGATAGAATCTTCCTCTCATACATACATACATACGTTACTGAGGGAAAATACGTGGCAATAAAGGACTGAAATTATATAGATATGTAAAAGGGGAATGCTTTTCCTTGAGAGTCATTATTTCCATAAGTTGATTAAAAATATTTTAATTTCCTTTGTTTTTCAATTGCGTAGCTCATTAAAACATAAGTTCCTCATGGAAAAAGGAGGTCAAGTTGCTGTCGTTAAAAAGCAGAGTTAGAGTGAAAAACAAGGGATACTAAAAGCAGCACTTTCGTCTAGTATTCTCAATTATGCACGCATTCAATTATTTGCTGAAATTAGTTATCCAAAAACTCAGACACGGCATTCAATTTGTACATCGATCTTGCTTTACGGGTCGGTTTTTATTTTTTCACATAAAATAGACATAATTTTTTTGTGCACATACCTAAATAGGTCGGGACAAAAGATTTTGAAAAGAAGCTTGACCCCTTTCCGATTTATGAGGCCTATTAATGAAAGAGATCAACACCATTCAAGACCGCGTCCCCTTGAGTTTGACATCATGTTTCTAGGTTGGAAATATATAGATATTTTTTCATCCACTGTATTTTTAATGCAGCTCATGTGAGATTTTTCTTTTGACCCCTTTAAGATATCAAGTTTGTCAATGGCCTTGTAAACTAATGGTATATGGATAGGAAGTCACAGGTTGGATCCTGTATATAACCCTATGCTGTTAGCGTCTACCTTTTTACTAAAAAAAAATTCAAGTTTAAGATCTCTAATCCATCGCTGTCCATTTTGAATTAATGATTTTTAAAATAATCAGTTGGTGTAGGAGTATTGCATATATGAATGATTGAGACAAACTTGATCTGAAGAAGGAAATTAAAATAAATGTAACCATATAAAGTTAGAAATGTCGGAATATTGATGGAGTAATGGAGGGAGAAACAAGACGTTCTTTTATAATTAATGGTTGATTAATAATGAAGGGAGCGCATAAACAGGCATGCAGAGAGATGAATTGAAAAAATGATTATGGAAAAGGACGGAGCTAGCAATAATAGGAAAAAGAATTAGGAATCGCAGATTGTGCATGTACATTCATACATATACAAATATCGGGTATAGCATATGGATGAGGATGAGAATGAGAGAAAATGGTGTTGTATTATTTTTAATGAGGAGGGAGCAAAGAGACGTGGGGGGAGACAAGTTCCCAGAATTAAAGTTTGGTGCTTTTCGTGTTTGGATTCCATATCGAGAGAGCAACCAGGCTGGTGGAATCCCACCCCACCGTGTCTTTCACGTATTGGATTATTCGTTAATTATATCATCAGCAGCACTTGTTGTATCTCCATCTATAAGTATTACTCATTAATTGCATGCATAATATATTATATTCTCCATATAAGTTTGGCCCAGATTTTATTCATTCATTATTCGTTGGCTATTTGTGCTGCGGAAATTCTTGATGAGAAAAGTGAAACAGGTTTGTGCTGAAATAATCTGGCGGGGGTTACTTTAAGGGCTGCGTATTTCCCAGGGAATGGAATGGAACAAATTAATGGATCTGTTGTTGTGTCAGGCTTGGAATTTATACGATCCCCGCTTCATTATTCATTAATAATTCATTCATATTTATTTATAATATATATTCTCTTACGCCTACTGTGAAAGAATAATAAGATATAGAGAGATGTGGCTCATGAATCGTTGTGTCTCCAGTCATATCACCGTTGACACGCTTGCACAGAAGTTGCTACGCTTTCGTCTCCATATATTCCTAATTCCTTCTTCATTAAACAATTTGTTATTCTCCTGATTCTTCTGATCAGTCCCACTTAATATTAATTGAATTTAGGCCCTTCGTTATTCATTTAATCACGTGAATCTTTCATATTTCGCAACATTAACATCGACAAAACGCATTATGCTCATACATGTATACTTTATAGAGATTAAGAAAATTAATTTAGTTAATTAAACTAGTAATTATTTAAATATACAATATTGGAGAATAGTCTTTTGAATGAAAAAATGCACTTAATATATGTGTGTCTAATAAACAGGAAGAGTTTAGAGAATAAATTATAAAATTAGAAGATAAAATAGTTTGAATTCTTATATTTGTGACCAAAATAAAGTATTTTACTAGTTCTTACATTCAAAACGGAGAGTATAACATAGAGTGAATGTTTTTTTTGTCCCATTATCCTATTTATAAGTCGCTTGATTAATTTTTTTTATATGAGTATATAATTTTATTTATTATTTATTATTGTGTTAACTATGGTTTCATACGGTATTATATATATTAAATATCAGTAAAATTAAAAAGTTGTTAAATTTTAAGATATAGTTAATGATATTTAAAGTTTTTCTTGATAATAATGTAAAAGATGTTTAAATTTACTTATAAATAGGATTGAGTAGCCGAGTATGTATGAAAATCTCATCTCCATTTATAGATTATCCTGCTTCCAAAACAATGTTTCCAAAATATCTGGCTAGTTTCAACGGGGACAGTGGATATAACTTCAGTGTTTTAAATAATTTAAATCCCGCGCGTCACCTTCATTATTTTGTAATGAAATTTTATCAATAATAATGGACACAGACGCCAACTCCAACCAAGTCGCAATAATGGGGCTCCCGGAAAGCGACAGTGACAGAATTAATCAAATTAAGGCAGTAAATTTGGACAAATTCCCTTACCGTTAATAGTTAATATATGGGTTAAAGGACAATTTTGTTCGAAAAGTTATCATTGGGGTAATTTTGTCTTGAAATTTTTTCGGAGCGCAATTTTGTTTTTGATGTTATCTTAGTTAACTTTGATTATTAGTTGACCAAATATGCTGAACTTACAGTCTATATGTCATTTCTGTTTAGATGCAATTTTTTTCTAAAAGTTCATGTGTTATTTACTTTATTTTTTTCTACTAAAGTTAGATTTAAATTTTTTGGGGCAAATTTACACCTTAACAAAAATAACATGAATGATATATGGACTATCAATTTAACATATTTAGTCAATTAACAATTAAAATTAACTGATATAACAATTATGACACAATTTCTCCATTTTTAACACTTTCATAACAAAATCACCTCAAAAAAAACTATCGGGGCAATTGCCCAAGTCATTAATACATGTACCCACACCCATATATAATTAACATGGGTCTTTTTAATGACAATATTTCTGGATAGAATAATCAATATACAACAACACTATCCTGACTGTTCACACAGTAATAATTAAAACCATTGCGAAGTTTACTATTTTACCGCACTTGAATGCTTAATACTAGTGATCTTATAATTTTACCCCACATATATAATACCACTTTTAAGAATAGAATTGCGCAATTTAACTTTAAATTATATGCTTAAAGTTTATAGATCCAAAGTTCAAAGAAATTACTTATTTGTTTACCAGAAAAGAAAGTTTTATAATTAAATTCCATTAATAACGACTTTTTTCCTTGGAAAAAAATGGTGACTTTAAAGTAAACACTTTTGCAAAACTTTAAGACCTCACGTTTGGATCAACTCGGCAACATGCAAGTGCGTGTGTCGGCTATGCTTTCCCATATTACCCAAAGCGACTTTAATTTACAATAGTTTACTCATTTTATTAACACTTTGAAAAAAGCAAGCTACCAGTTAACGACAATTAACCACACTTACCCACATATATCTAATACTCGATCCCTTTATTTTCGTGCTTTTGTCTTGTTTAAATTTCCCCCTCACATTACATGCCTTTTTTCAATCCCAAAAGGGGGCCAAAACAACATTTAATATTTTTTACTCGTGGAGTCAAATGATGTTTTTAGAGGCATTAAGCTAGTAACTTCTATCATCAATAAATGAGGTGGAAATTTGGTAAAGTATATCATATTTTTACATATTTTAATTTATGTGCGAAAACACAAATATAATGAAATGAGAGAGGGGAGCTAGTGGTGTATGTTGGCAAAAAAGAAGAAAGGGAATGGGGTATTAATTAATAATAAATTGGAGTGTTTGGTGAGAATGCTTTTAAGCCATATCTCTTATTAAATACAATATTTAGCGTGGATGAGGGGAGTTAAAAAAATGGTGATCACAGGGCTTACGTAAAGCTAGTCGTAATTAACGATGACTGTGCTCACGTTCTCGTTAAAATACCATATTGTCCCTGCTTTTTCTGCTGTTATTCCTCCAAAATTGTAGCTAATCCGTTTCGTTGACTTTGTATGACTATGCTCAGTGAAAATGTCGATCGCCAGTATTTGTTGCAACCTGCAACGGTGCTTGGTTGATTATTACTAATGACGCAGTTTGTGTTCATTAGCACTCTCTTATATCATCATTGTAAAATATCAAAATTACTATTAATAAAAGTCATTAATTATGACGTTTCTTAGTCAAGAGGGAATACCACGTGAAAACAATAAATATCTTAAACAAAACATGTCATAGTATAAAATCTTTGTCAGGAGAGGCTCATAATAAGGACGGGGGAGTATAAGGGAAGGGGGATATAATGATGGATAGTTAGACATGGACATAGTAAGTAATCTGACTTATCAGCCTAACTAATCAATGAGAATAAAAAACCAAATAGAGGGGAAAATATATTTTAATATTAAGGAGGGGTTTGATCCCAGATCAGAAGAAATCATGAATCTGATACGAGTGCATGCTTAGTAGGGTTAGGCCACTTTTTAACTTTAATTAAAATTCCATATATATATCGTCATCATGATGCCCAAGTCGGAGCATCAGCTTCGTGGGATGATTCTTAACAATCCTTTGCCTATACCCTCATGCTAGCTATATACACCTATATATGTAATTAGTTATGTTTGCTTTTCCTATCGAGGATCGAGATACGCACCAATCACTTATTAAATCATCCTCCTAAAAGGTATCGTGGTGAAATATCTCCAAGCATTATATTAACTATAATGAAACTAACATGCAGGTTTTCCTTTTATATATATATATATATTACAGGGGGGAAAAGCAGGTGATTCTGAGAGATCGAGCACACAAAAATCAAATTATTTTACAACAGCAGCAAAAAGGTGTTTTCCAAAAAGAAGTATTCGGTGGTCACTACTGCGGATATTGTTGCATGTCAGGAAGAGTAAATTGTTTAATTGGATAGGCAACGACCAAATATGGTACCATGCATGAGGTAGTGGCTGGATTATAATAAAGGCAGCCAATTAAAGTGAATGTTAAGACCCATAACAATAATAATAGGCAGCCTACATAGTAAGTAGATTGGGCCTTTTTTGGCAAATAAAAGAAAGGAATGTCCCTATGTATGGAAAACGGGAAAGACATAAAGCAGTATACATGGAGGATGGATCCAGCAGAGGAGGGGTCACGTCTATCGTAGTCCCTGGCAAATGGGCTCTCATTGGCAACAACAAATTAATTTAGGGTAACAATTGGATCATCATATCATCATTTGTGTGTTAATGCATTCTTCCACTACCATGGAGAAATATAGAGGCTATCATCATCATCATTGTCATCACACCATTCTATACTTCTTTAATTAATTCTATTTATAGGGCACTTCTAACATTATTAACATAGATTAAAAAGAACCTTAAATTTTATTAACTCTACCATAAAATTTTAAAACTTTTTAACTCTATCTCTATTTAATATATAAAATAAAAAATAAAAATAAAATCAACACAATTAGCCCTCTTCACTCCAATACTGCTGCCTTTAATGGGTTGGCTAGTTTAGCTGAGCTGATTCAGATGAATGAGACAGAGCTCCCATCCTTTTACGTACAATTACTACCTACGTAGCCTCCGCAGACTCTTGTATATATGTGCGCACGTGATGTATATGAAAATACTCATACATGTATACCAATTACTGAAGCAATAAACATAAAGTTGCGCGGAGCACAAGAAAATTTAATTTCGAGAAATGAAAAGGTGACACAATATAGTAATACCTTTAGAAAAGAGAAGAGCACATTAATCATGAGTTATAGTAATGATAATATTGTTTGAATTATATATTGTAGGGTTAGTGATGCATGATTATCAGATAATGGCATCTCCCGACAAAAAGAAGAAAAAGAAAAAGGAATTGTTGTGCACCGGACTGAAGAGTGAAGTTATGGTGATTATTGGTATAATTGGCAGGCAATGTTGAAGAAGCAGAATAATGATGGGTGGCAGTCTTACTCCGCTGCTTGTATTAATTAGTGTTTTCTTTCAGCTCCCTCTGTTTCTCTCCTCCCTCCACAGAATGACGTCGTTTCAAGCTTATGGTGTCAGTTTCTTCATTTCATATACAACACAGATTATCAATTCTTTCAACAATGGCATGCACGTGATTTCCTGAGCATCCCAATCTACGTTGGTTAGCCAATCGCTTCTTAGTATTGCCTCACATGTATGTTCTTATAAAGTACCAATCTTTTCTTCTTTCAAATATTTCTACATGAAATTAAATTTAGTCCAGAATTTCATAAATATTAACTGTTGGTAACATACTCATAATATATATTTGCTTTTGGTTTAATATTTGTGGCAGCGGGTGAAGCGTCTGCGCTAATATGTGTGTGTGTGTCTTAAAAATGTAGATAAGGAACAATCCATGTCAGCTCCAGGTCAAGTAAAAGGGTCCAAATTTATCCATTGGCAAAAAGCTAAAGTGCAGACATTGACTCAAACCATTTCAACATAAAATAAACCATGACGTGGTGAAATATGAGGACGCAATTACAGAAGCAAACACAGGAAAACTTCTCTTAAACTGCACATGTGTATATATATATATATATAACGCGACAACCGGTTACGTTACTTTGGCTTTCTTTTGTCTTCGATCGTCGTGGTGGGTACGCAATTCTATGTCGACCACTTGACCTATCACTTGGTGCTTTGGTGATAAATAGGTTTGTCAGCAGTAGCATTAATGTTGGCAATATCTGTTAAGGTAACAGGAAGCTCTTGTGTGGATTCCTTTACTGTTGCGAGTGGCGTCGGGTCTGGATCGTCTTTGCCTTTTCCCCACACCACACAGTACAGACCCACCGCTATAATTATTCCTCCTATTAAACTGCCACCGCCAATAATAATAGATTAGAGGAGCGTATATATATAGCATGAGTCCGCCAATGATATATACTTGATACAGCTCCACTATATATCAAATCAAAATCATAATCTGAATGGTAAAACAAACATATCTATGTCTTTGTAGCTTGTATAACAACAAATGCTTTGGTCATCATCACAAAAAAAAAAAAAAAAAAAAAGAAGCAAAAGAAAAATATGGGAGTGATGAGTGGATATATCTTGAGGTCCAAAGAAAGAGAAAAGACCTTCCAAGATGGAGCTGTTCGGAGAGAAGGAAGGAGCCAAAAGCGGCAACGATGACCATGCAAAGGGGATTAAAGGCCGTCACGAACACTGGCCCTTTGCTCTGCAACACCAACCCTTGCAAGTAATACGCCAATCCCGACCCTGCTATTCCCTGTATATATATTTTTACATGTATACATTGAGTGCTTAATTAATTACCACTCGCTCTTTGATGAGCAATTTTCTTTCTTTTATAATCCATCCTTAATATAAGTAATTTTGTTTTTCAAAATTTAAATTTTTTTTTTTCAATATCTATTATAAATGCATATCTTTATATTAATTATCTCATACTTACCACTAATTATTTTTCATTTAATTATTCATTACCCATTCTCTCTTACATTTTTTATTTATTCTCTTTCCTATATTATTCTCATAAATAGGAATATATTTAAAAAAGATATCATATTTTTTATACATTTATTATTTTCAACTAGTTATAATTACCGGTTCGTTTTACATTGCACCATGGGAATAGTTGTTAGTTGTAAAAAAGATTGGAGGAGAATACAATAAGAAGTAGGCGAGGTGAGAGAAGTAATTAATGACCGCGTAGAGAGGAGAAAAGAGCCTGTAGTCCCAACCAAGAGACCAAGCGCCGGCGTAATGGTCGGTGATAAGCGCCACCGCTCCGCTCTGCAAGCTACCCACAAAGCATATCAAGCACGCCAGTGACAGTTCCGCCGGGTACTTCTTCACAGTGATCGACTGTGTATGCACGCACGCATGCAGCCAATTTCACTCATTAATGATCCATCAAACATGAATGAATCTGGGTTAATTAATACAATGGGTTTGATATATATATATATATGGTGAAAATGAACCTGCAAGATGAAGAAACAGGCCCAAGCGGCGCAACCTAGGAGGATGAAAAGAGTGCCGGCGAGCCAGTGTTTGTGAGGGGAATCATGGCCTGCCTCAGCCTGCTGCTTGGCTGCATTATAGGCGGAGTGAAAAAGGGGCATGATAGGACCTTTGTACAGCGTCATTAGGCATGCCCCTCCGAATGTCACTATAGTTCCCACCACCTTCGCTATACTTCCCATCTCCTTCATCCTTAAGCGCTCCATCCTGAAGATGACTGCTAATACAAAGGTGATGGAGGGCACGGTGTTTAGAATGGCAGACGTAAACGTAGCTGAAGTGTACTGCATCCCCAAGAAAGTGAAACCTTGGTCCACTACTGGCCTGAATATCATCATATACACGCCCCGTTACACTTGAAGTAAATAACCTATCTATGAAACAACACCTACTTTTAACTTTCTCTGACTACTTATACATACGATATATATCAAACTTCCTTGGTATTCAAAAACTTGTTGTCTTCGTCTAACTAAATTAGATTCTTGCTCCAAAACATGAAAATCAATTCATATAATTATACAATATTGCCTTATTAGTTTCTTCTCGAAGTGACATATGAATATTGAGGGGAATATAATATATATATATATATATATATATATATATATATATATATATATAGGTCAAGACTATTACTCGAGAAAGCCGAGAAGCATGATCTGTAAAAATACAGAGATTGTCATCTTGGGCCTCACTTTCCTGCAAAATGAATGAATGAATGAAAGAAACCTTGAGTTCCAATGCTAATAATGAAAAAGAGGAGCTAGGCAGGTGCATGGGAGGGTTTAAAGGAAGACCTATCAAGAAAGAAGGCAAAAGGAGCGAGGGAAAGAGCAGCAAATGCATTACGATAGGCACTGAACACAAAACGATTAACGCCATGCTTCACACTGGTCATCCCGAACAACACAGTTCCTGCTATCCCAAATTGCAGTGCCACCATTAGCACATAAGGCTTCGCCTTATTCACCGAACTGCTTGTCCCGCACATATTTCTCCCTCTACTCACTCGCCTCTCTCCTCAATTTCCCTCACAACACACTACCCCCTGTTAATTGTGTGTGTTACAACGTAACGTGTTCCTTTTATAGACAGCACTTAACCCACTAGGCCAAGGGCATCTGGATAATAAGCATCCCATTCCCTTTGCTTATGATAAAAGTTCTGCTTTATATATATATATATATATTATGCTCTCTGATTAATGAACTCAATTCTCATTAAACCACCACAAAATAAAAGATTTTCTTATTAGAATCTCCAGAATAATGTGCCAATATCGACGTATATACGTTGAATATTAGTCACCTCAGTGGAGTATCAGATTCCTTTATATGTGTTGAGTCAGAGCACACTTGGGAGCCTGGCACCATGTTTTCCCGTCAAATCCCCAACATTTTCCTGTGCGGTGGGCTCTCCCAGGCCAACATCAATATGGCCAAACTTGTTTAATTTCTTTATTATATTGAATTTTCCAATCATTTCTCTTTCCAAATTCCAATCACAAACGTTTGCTCAACCTACGTACTTACGCATGTAGTAGCTATTAATCAGTTCTAATACTGATGAGCTCATGATAATTAATTGGCCAATAAGCTACGTTATTCATTTGTATTATTATATACAGAACCAAATATATAGCTAGCTACTGAGGCGAAGGAGAGGAATTAAATTAAGGGCCTTCAGAATTGTAAGAATCATGGAAACGATCTCTACTAGTTTCGTTTGTTGTTAAAGGAGAGATAATGGATCGGGCGCCATGTATGCTGCAACCGAGTGGGTGTGCATGCTTCGGCTTTTTTTAATCACATCCTCTTCCAAACTTTATTCATCACTTGTCATTTAAAAGTTACGAGACACAGTGCACGTTTTTGATTGGACGATATTGGGGTTTAGTGAAACTTCGTTTTCGTTGCATAGCAGGAGAAATGGCCAGAAATATAATCAAAATTATCGTCAGCCTCAATAATAAGATGGTCATGCTTATGAAATTGGAATATCTTAGTGTTGCTTTTTTCCTTTTGTTACAATATCTTAGACTTTAGTGTTGCTTTTGTATATGAATGAATGGCTCCAATAATCGGTCAATTCAAACGATATAAAACTTATTTCCTTACTCCCCTCCTCCAATACTATTTATAAATAATTTTTTTATAGAGCTAATCCTTTTTATGAGCAATTTTTATTTTATATCTGAAAATATAAATTTTTTTTTATTTTACCCTTATTAAATTTATATTACTTTTAATTAATTATCATACACACTAAGAGTTATATTCACGAGAGAGAGAACTTACTAGATGAATGAAGTTAACAAAGTATTAGGAAACATATTTTACTATATTTCATACTTTTTATATATTTTCTTTTTATTTTCATAAATGGAGGCATATATGAAAAAAAAAACATGGCATTTTTGACACACTTATTACTTTTAACTACCAATTTATTTTACAAAATTAAGGAAAAAGTTGTTTATAAATAGGACTGAGGGAGTATATAATAAAGTAAAATAAAAATATAATGTTTCGGCTAATGGACCAAAATAGTTAAAAGAACACTAGTTAACATACTTAATAAACCCCTCAATGTCAATATTACACCAACAAAATCCCTCAATATTTTGATATGTTCAAAATCGAATCGAATCGAATCGATTATTTTCAAACAAAACTATTAGTAGTATTATTAAAGATGAGTTAGAGTAAAGTACGTAAAATCTCTTTTTCAAGATCCATGTTCCTCTGGGTCTGATCCGCCGTATCCCGTATGCTTGCTTTTCGATGAACTGAGGAAAGGAGAAGGCTAACATTAAATCAAAGACACACACATCCCATTTTTGAAGTTTCTCCTCTTTCTCTGTCATTTTCAAACTCAGCATTATTTAAAGCTAAATTCAAGCTTCTGGGTTCTTCCCAAATGTGGTGGTCTCAGTCTTTTCAAGTTCATTTTGTAAGGATCATTTTCAAACTCGCCTTAATTTATCTATGAATTCAAATGAACAGTTTAATTAAAATTTTACTTATTAATTAATGCATACAATATTTAATTCATTTATATGTTCCGAGAATAAAATTGAATGTCTAAAACTGATTCTATCAATAATAATTTATATTTTTAAAAGTGAAGGATTTATTAAGGATTGATGCATGGAATATGTGTCCAAAATTTTATGTTTTAGACTTTTAGTCCTTAGCCTAATTACAATCATGTTAATAACTTTTTAAACTTTTGTTCTTCTTCTTCCGGAATGAAGCTGCATACCACATCAACTGACTGTTGTTCTTGGTTTTACAATAAACATATCTTCCTCTATACTCCCTCTCCCTCCTATCCTTTTTATAAGTGTATGTTTTTGATTGGACGATATTGGGGTTCAGTGAAACTTCGTTTTCGTTGAATAGCGAGAGAAATGGCCAGAACATAGTCAAAATTATTGTGAGCCTCAATAATAAGATGGTCCAGCTTATGAAATTGGAATATCTTACTGTTGCTTTTTTCCTCCTGTTACAATATCTTCGACTTTAGCTAGTGTTGCGTTTGTATGTGCGTGAATCAGTGAATGGCTCCAACCGGCCAATTCAAACGATATAAAACAAATTTTTTTATATATCAAAAAGCAGTTTGTAGATTAAAAAATTTAATCATGCTTTAAAAAATTATGATTGTAAGTTAAAAAACTAGAATAAGAAAAATTTATTCAGACCATATCCAAACGATACAAAATTAATATTAAATCCCCATATAAAAATTAATATTAAATTCATAAAGTAAATAGAAAATATTATGATTAGACTAATGAACCAAAATAGTTAAAAGGTGCCAACAAATGTTGGTCTAATTGGTAAAGAATTGGCTTTAATAAATATAAGGTTGTGAATTCAAATTCTATCAATAAAGAATCTTGTTAGTGGATGATCTATAAGTACCTCTATAAGTATTTTTTAGACTCAGATATGTTTTAACTTTGGTGAGTCGTGGCAGCCAAGTCATATAAACTTTTAAGAATAAAAAATAGTTAAAAGGTAACACAAGTTGACATAATTCCGTCTCATTGATAAACCCCTCAATGGTCAATACTACACCAAAAAAAAAATCCCTCAATATTTTAATATATAAGTTCAAAATCGAATCGAATTTGATTATTTCCAAACAAAACTATTACATCATTAATCTTGTGTCTTAGGGCCTGATTGATTTGATCGCATTGCACCATATAGTTGTAATGCAATGATAATATAATACAATATTAATTATAAGGTTAGTGTTTGATTTTATTTTTTTAAGCAAGGTATAATGTGTTATTTTTTAATAATTATTTAAAACTAACATATCACAAAAAGTCTATTTTATCTCTAACATAATCTTTGTAAACAAAATTGCTAAGAGTCATCGCGCCGCCTCACCATAACTGTCATGCTACCTCATCGAAGATCGTCTGATGGAGTTGGTTGTGGTAGTGGAGGCGACAGTAACAATTGTGTAGCGATAGTGACAATAAGTTGTCATGGCAAAAGTGGCAATGGTGGCAACAGGGGGAAGTGGTAGAGGCGGTAGCTGCGGCAACGATAGGGGGCAGCGGTAGCGACGGTGGTGGAGGAGGTAGTGGTGGCGACAACAACAGTAGTGACAACAATTGTCATGGTAGAAGTGGCGGCTGCGGCGAGGGAGGAGGTAGTAGAATTAGACTTTTTCAACTATGCAATGTGGTTATAATGAGTATTCATAGGAAAATGTATGAATGTGGATTACAAATTTTTTGATAATTACATTACTATGGTAAAAATTATTATTGTACTAAAAATCAATCAAACATTCTTACTTTTATAATGTAATCATAATTATCATTGCAGGCATGCAATGAGTTTAAACCAAACGTGCTCTTAGTGTTTCCAAGTCCATACAAAGTAAGTCCATTTTGCAAGGATCATTTTCAAACTCGCCTTAATTTTTATCTGTGAATTTAAATGAACAATTTAAGTTTTAATTAATTGATGATGCATAAAATGGTTAATTCATTTATATATTTTGAGAATAAAATTTAATTTATAAAATTGATTCTATTAATAATAATTTATATTTTTAAAAGTGGGGGGTTTATTAATAATTAATGAAATATATTTGTGTACTTTAGCCTAATTACAATGTTCATGACTTTTCAACCAAATATTAAGGTTTTCAATATACATACATATATAATAGAGGTGACCAAAGATGGCACCCGCATACCGAGGAGAGTGGCAGCGTGCGTCTATCCATTTTTTTAGTAATGGTAACCTGCTTTTTAGGGAATAAAAATTATTGAGTTCAACCAACATCTTTTTATTTCATCATTTTATGGCCAAGAAAATAAAGTTTTTAATTATATTTGGTTGCTTCTTATTCAGCCTGCACAATCCAAATCTAGGGCTTTGGAGGCAAAACCGTTTGCTCCCTAATTACGCGTTCTTCGTGTAATGCTCTATAATTAAGTGAAGCTAGCCAGACGCGTGATAAGCAGGTCAGAGGTTGGGTATTTATGAATGTGTAGTTATATAAAAAATCAGTTAAATTTAAAATAATATTTTGTAGTATGAAAGTATAAATAGGAGAGATGATCTTTTAGTAATTCTGAGTGTCATTTCTCGAGATGTGCATAAAATATTCAAAACTGCTCTATATAAAAAGTTGTAATCAATTTATTTGAATCGCTATATTTTCTTTTAGAGTAAATATAACTTTTGGTCTTTGAAGTTAGATCTAATTTTGGTTTTGATCCCTTAAATTTGAAATCAGTGGTTTTAGTTCTTTAAGTTTATTTTGTTTATTACTGTTAGTCCCTTAAGTTTGAAAAGGACTTGGTGGCGTCTTTGACGGCGTTAATTCGTCCGACGTGGCACTAACACCGTTAAAATAGCTTAGGGTTAATACAAATTTTGGTCCCTGAGTTTTGAACCGATTTTGGTTTTGGTCCCTTAAGTTTGAAATAAGTGATTTTAGTCCTTCAAGTTTATTCTGTTTATAATTGTTGGTCCCTTAAGTTTTAAAAGGACTTGGTGGCGACTTTGATGTCATTAATTCGTCCAATGTGACACTAACATCGTTAAAATAACTTATGTGTCATGCTTTTTAGGACAATTGATATGACAAATATATTATAATATATTATATTGTGCTTAAAAAAAAAAGAAAAAGGAGCATCAAAACGAAACAACAAGCTAGAAATAAGTTATGTGTTATTCCTTTTAGGCTCATGCGTTTCATTTTGATGCCCTTTTTTTTAAACACAATATAATATATTATAGTATATTTTCCATATCAGTTGTCCTAAAAAATATGACATATAAATTATTTTAATGGTGTTAGCGTCATATCGGATGAATTAACGCTGTCAAAGGCACCACCAAGCAAGGTAATTAAACATGGACCAGTCACTGAACCACTCAGGATACTGGGTTAATGGGTCAGATCAGAGTCAAAATGAAGCTGAATCGGGACCAAACCGGTGAAAAAGTGAAGATTTCAGAGTTATTAATATGAAATTATGAATAAAATAAAAAAAGTTGATTAAAAAAAACTGAACCGGGTTGATTCCCCGACTGGTTTACCTATCGGTTCACCAGTTTCTGAGCTGGACCGACTGGTCCGGGTCTCATGACCTGGCTATCAAGTCATTTTCAAACTTGAAGGACCAACAATTATAAACAGAGTAAACTTGAGGGATCAAAACCACCGATTTCAAACTTAAGGGACCAAAACAAAAATCGAGTCAAACTTTAGGGACCAAAAGTTGTATTAACTCTAATGCCCGTTTGGTATAAGGGAAATGGGAGGGTGGGAAGTGGAAGTGGAAGTAGGTATTTGTATGTTTGGTATGGTTGAAGCCACTTCTTTAGGGAAGTGACTTCCATCCAAAATGATGGAAATGACTTCTATCAGTCCCCTCAAGGAACTAACACCACTTCCATGGAAGTGAAATTTATTGACCAGTATACCCTTATATGTTTTATCAAATTTACAACTTTGCCACTATTGTTTCTTTCCTTTATCTTTAAGCTTCGACTCAACAGCCTCCATCTGCCTTTCTCATGGCGACGGGGACAGCGAGGTACAACAACGACGAGGACAACAAAATTGGACTTTCACTTCCTATGGAGCTAGAGATCAAGCTCTTTTGCCCTATGTCGATCTTTGAAGTCTATCGCCACCATTCTCTGTCCTTCACCTTGACTCTCTTTCCAAATCTTCATAGGCTCCAGTCAAACATATATCCTCCAATCTTCACGGCTTCTATCATCAGCTGTTCTTCGCCAACGAGCTCTCCATCCAGATCTTCGTGGCCTCTAGCTAAACTCACTTACCCCTTCAACGTAGCCATCTCTGACACCCATTGCTATCACTGTCTTCGTCTAGATTTGGTTTTTGATTTGAAAAGGCACCATATCGATCTTGAGAACACTCTGGCGGACCCATAACCTCTACCTTTCACTCCTTCTATCGGCAAGAACACGCAGGCTTATATATATGAGACCATGAGCAAACGAGGTTTGAGGCCCTTCCCTCTTCACAAATGAGGTCGCTTTCTTCACCGCCATGGTTCAACACGGAGCTTTGAGATCTAAGGCTCCTCTGCTCTTTCACCCCCTCCCTTTCAATCTTCTTGAACCTTCGTTGCCCCCTCCCCGTTCAATCTTCTTCAACCTCTAAATATGCTTCTCTCGATCTTTGTTTTCTTTTTTTGTTTGTGTATGTTTGAAACCTGTGTTTGGATTTGATTGACATATGGTTTCAGATTGATGATTGGGGTTAGGATGAATGTTTTCTGGTTGTTGAATCATTACCGACAGTAGAAATTTCTTTTCGGTGAATGCTGGTGTCGTGCATTGGTTAACAGTATTTTTTTTCTTTGGTAGTGGTTAATTTCCAATAAGATGCCGTCATGGATGCCGCCTTGGCATTGATTTTTGTTGGTTTATGGCAGGGGAGATTTTTTTTATTAAGGGTATTTTGGTACTTTCCTATTATCAATATAAATTTTAATTATAATTTATATCCTACTTCTATTGCTATACTAAACACACTTTAAAACTCACTTCCATCTCCACTTCTACTTCTATTTCCACTTTTAATTCCATCAAAAACTTTTCCATCATACCAAATGGGGCATAAGCTATTTCAACGGAACGCCACATTAGACGAATTAACGCCGTCAAAGGCGACATCAAATCCTTTTTAAACTTGAGGGACTAACGGTGATAAACGGAGTAAACTTGAGAGACTAAAATCACCGATTTCAAACTTAAGGGACTAAAACCAAAATTGAGTCAAATTTCAAGGACCAAAAGTTATATTTATCCTTTCTATTAAGTAGATACTCTAAATTTACACATTTGCACATATTTATATTTATAATTATAATATTATATTTGTTCCTTTTAAAGATCTCTAAGGGAATAATAAAAATATTAAATTAAATATTTACTAAATATTTTGTATCTACCTCCTCGTTATTAATTTATAAAATAGGGTAAATGTGCGATTTTAACAACAATATTTTGTACCAAAGGCAACTAGCACCATAAAGTTTTTAGAGGGACTAAAACAAACACAAACATTCAAAAGCGGGAAAATTTGACCAAAACCTTCTTATCTGTTATAACGTCCGTTAGTTTATGGAAAGTGGATCCCACTCGTTACATAGCTGTCATGTATTTGAATCCTTTAACCTTTAATCCGGAACACTAAACCTAATGAGGTTTACCGCTACTACTAAGTGGTACTCGTAGTAAGTACTCGAGTACTTCCTGCGAGTACCACTTACAAGTGTGAGACTTTCGTGGAGGTACCCGAGTACTTTCATGGAGATACCTGAGTACTCGCGGTAAACCTCATTAGGTTTAGTGATCCACATAGACTATACTCACATATCCATGTCATACTACATAATAAACAACCACATCCACGTAATCAACAATAAAGCCAAGGCTACCTTGAACTTAAACTCCGCCATTCTAAGTTTCTTTTCATTAATCTCATCTTTGTGTTTAAGAATCCTCTCTTCACCTCATATTGCGTCGAGCTCTTCAAAGAATCTACGACCATCGTTTCCTCTTCGAGACATGTTATTCTCATAGTAAAGTCTATCTACGTCATCAAGCAGCTCTTTAATCATAGTATTTTCCCTTTCACTAAACTCACCATCATGCCATGCAAAGTAGCCATACCCCCCATCCTGTCAATGTTCATGAGCACACATTATAATTTACAATTTAAGACCCACACCTAAACGACTTTCTGAAATCCACTCCTTACCTTGTAATAGTTTTGACATCCATAAAACCTCCTCCTCTGATTGCCTTTCGTCCATGCCATCCATTGGGGTGCCAATGACCTATGATGGCAATACCTCCTTGGACCTTCATATTCATCCTTGTGAATGGGTTGCCTTAGCAAAGACACTCTCCTTCTACATCTTCCAACCGTAGAAGATGACGATGACGCCATCTTTGCGATTGGGTTCTTGCGTTTCGATGACACTAACGACTCCTTCAATTCTTAGTTCGACATATATTTATAGAAGTAGAAGAGGTTTAGAGTTATGAGTTCGATGGATATTCACGACTCCCACCTACCACTTTCGACGATTTCAAATGCTCCTCCTCCTTCCTGATATATATTTGAGTTCCACTGCTAGCTCCCTCCTTCTTGCCGATCAATTCTTCAATGGAGGAGCAGAGGTGTTTGGTCGGCTTTAATTGAGGGCTCAGGGACGATGCTTCAACTGATGCCTAAATGGGTAGTTGTCTAACATCTCCACGCTGGAAGGATTAAAGGGTTCAAACGTGTTGCTTTCAAACGGTCAAAGGATTCAAATACATGACAACTGTGCAACGGTGAGACCCACTCTCTATAAACTAATGAACGTTATAACAAATATAAAGGTTTTGGTCAAATTGCTCTACTTTTGAATGTTTGTGTGTTTTAGCCCCTTTGAAAACTTTATGGTGCTAATTGCTCTTGACACAAAATATTGTTGTTAAAATCACACATTTACCCTATAAAATATTGTGTAACTGCTTTCCCCATCATCTATCTTTCATAACCCACTCTTATTATTATCTTTTTTGGCCTGAGAGACGCTTATTGCTTACTTTTATATGGTTAAGATGAGTTGGAAAGATATCCAAATTTAAGCATAATGGTCACTGAACAATACTGTTAAACGTCATACGATTATGGGGCTATGATTAATTGTTTCTTAATTATCTTCTCTAATTGAAATCTAGGGGCGTGGTTTGTCGCAATGAGCAGGCAAGCACACTCTGTTTTCCCTGCTAGTTTAAACTAAGTAAAATCATGTCGACGTCGTTCTGTTAAATGGCTTAGCCAGAAGTAATTATGAATAAATAAAAGCTATTAGCATATAGGAAAAAGCGAGACGAATCAATTTGACCTGTCCCTTTGATATAGAAAGCGTAGAAGATGTTACTTGGCGGATTTTGCATGGTATCAATTATAGAGAGAAGACGTGCAAAACAGAACTATACAAAGCCCGATAGTACAAAAGAGATTAAAAGAGAGAAAAAGAAGGTTCAGTTCTAAAATTATTGAAGACGAGCAAGAAAGATGCAAGTAAGTAAGCTGGGCACCACAACAACGACATACTCTTCAATCATCTTTTGCCAAAAAAAGTAAAATTACAATAATGATAATACTAATAATGCAGCCAAGTTATCTGGTCAAGGGAAATACGATCATGGGATTCCTTTAGGCTCATTAAAGTATTCTGATTTAAACGTACATTAATCCATTATATTCCGTTGCATATGACATAAGAAATCTCTGCTGAAATGGGATATTGAGTGTTTCTTCCACTAACAAATTGCCATCCTTTTCAGGCATGATCGTATTATCCGCTATACTTGATCGCTACTAATCACTCTCAATAATTCAGGGTTCGTCCATATCCATTGGGTCAATTTCAGGGATAAATCGCGACGTCACACTAAAACCAAGGGCGAGGACCAAAGTGCCCGAGAGAAATTCAATAATATATGCACAATAGTATTAGCAAATATTATATGCTGGGTGGAATTCTGCATCAACATCAACCTCTTCTAAAGTAGATTTGGCCTCCTGCACTTGCTGCAATATTGCCTACCAGACTAGTGCATCTAATAAAATAAGCATCAAAGTAGTAATAGTAATTGCCTTGCCTTCATAGGAAAGTCAACGAGATAAGAGCGATTTAATCACATCCAAACGAAGGCATGTTTGAATTACTGGACTTAGAAATTACTTGAACAAGTTTATCATCAGTACAAGAGTCTAAAAATATGATTCAGGAAAAAACTTGCATTGACTAAATAGTAAGAAAGTTATGAAACAATCATTCTTGCTGCTTCCCGAGTCATACAAAAAAAGGGTCCCTTTCAATTTCATGATTTCATCATCTATTGTCTGAAGGCAGCGGCTATCTTCTTTTGGAGGACTTCCACTCCGACACGAGGGGAAAGTCGCGGTAGAATTTCCTGCAAATGAGACAAACTTTGACATGAGATAGAGAATTTAGATAGGTGAACGGTATGAAATGGAAACAGCAAGTGTAATGCTAATGCTAATTCATTGGACCTAAGATGGCCCAATTTAAACACATCCCAACCAGTGGTGGGCCAAAAGGCCCAAATTCAGCAGTGCTGATACTTTTCAGACGGAGGTGTCACCAGATCATGGGCCTCCCATTTATGTTACAAAGCTCACTTCATCATTTGGGTGGAGGAAAGCAAGGATCCCTCTCAAACTCTCTGAATGAAGATTCAGCAACTGCTCTATTGTTATCCTGATGGGGTTTTCTAACACCACATTGCAGATGGGAAAACATTTATTAGAATGCCGTGGAATGAAAGTAATCTTTCTAGCCAATGATGTCAAACTCACATGCAACTTTACATGCCATATTTCTCCATCAGGATTCATAATCTAATAATAATGGTCAAACGTTCAGCTCATAATCACTTCCTGCACTGAAACCTGAAAATTCTCAGTTTTCCAAAGCCCTAATCCATTAAATAAATCATCAAACCAAAGCCTCAAAACATTTATGCTTTTTCCCAGCACAAATTAAGTCTGTATGATCAACTATGCACTAAATCTCTGCTCTATTCAAACCCTGATCAATCTAAACTTGCTTCAGACAAAATACTTTAAGGATGAAGCAGACTAGATCGCACACATGGGACACATTTCACCCAGCAAACGCTCCTTAATCAGTAGAGATTTTAAAAGAATACTGACATATCCAAAAAATTAGTGGAAAGAACCAAAATTTTATTAGTATGTGAATTGAGAGTGAATGTAAATAAGCTTTTTTCCCCCAAGGATTAACTTCGTTTACATATAGAAGCAATTAAGATCCATATTCATTTATAATAACTCAACGTTCATAATTATGCAATCATAAACAATATGCAAACACTGACACAAAGTTGGAGGAAAGAAGGCGTGATGCTAAAGGGAGGGAAAAAAACCTGAAAAAAGTAGGAATAATACAGGCTCAAATGAAGAGCCAAGAGGTCATTTTGAGTCCTTCTTAACAGGAAATCTCCTAACTTGAGGTTGGAGCAACACGTACTAAAATTACATCGTGCCCTGGGGGAAGAATCAACGAGTGACAAGGGGCTAAATCTTGAATGAAATTTTACAGTTCTGAACCAGGTAGTTTGAAACTTTGTAATACCACAGATCAAGCCAATTGTCACTCTTTTCAATATATTTTCATGAGCATGGCGAGACTAATTCCTCATTTATAACATTTTAATCATCAGTGAAATTCATTGTTCCATTACTGATTGCTATTTGCTACTCTGCCCACAAGCACCATCTACAAGGTTCAGTGACAGGACAGGGACATGAAATGTACATTTTCTCGTTTTCAAATTAGCAGGTATTTTTCATCTTCAAATGAGCAGATGCTACCATTGAACTTCCTTACTAAACATGGTTGGATGGCCATCTGGGCTTCCAAGAAGTAAAGCGGTGCCAGGCAATATTTAAAGATGGGGACATCAATTGTTTTAAACAGGGGTGAAGTGTCAAAGAGAGGAATTTTAGATGGAAAGTAGGCTTTGGTGGAAACAAAATTATGTCTTTACTTTAGTTCATCAGAATTCATAGAGACCCTCTTATTGATTAAAGACTCAGGAACCATTGAACGTTCCTATGGCCTTCTGCTGAAGCTGGCTTTTGTCAATCAGAAGGATCTTCTTGCTCTATGCTCCTCTAAAGATAGAGATCCTAATATACAAACTACATGGAGAGATATTATGTGAATAAGTGATGCATTGTCAGATTTTCTTATGGGGTCCGACAGGATATACATAAATTAGTTACTACCTCCAATCCTTAATATAGAACATGTTTACCTAATTTGATTAGATCAAGGAAGTTATTTAAGTTAGTTAATATAACATGTATTTTCTAAAGCATTCTAATCATCTTCCTTAATTTCTTAATTCACCCTCCTTCTTGATTATTGTTAAAGAAACATCAATAGGGGTAAATTAAGAAAAGATTGACCAATATTATAAGTAACTAAGTGTTATATTTAAGAAATAGGTCATATATTAAGGATAGGAGGAAGTATTTTATAACCATACCAATTATGTAACCTATGATTATATCCCTGATAAAAGAAAAGTTGACACAGTCACACAACAGGCAAAATAACTTGTGGATTGTGGTATATACTGTATACTTTTTACAAATGAAACCTTATCCCAGTAAACTATAGCCCCAATAAATTAGGCATTGCCTGGTTCATAAGTCATAGGTCTTCACCAATGAAAATTGGACGTAAACGTGAAAAATGAACACTTGCAGATCCATTATCATAACTTTGGACTCACTGCATCCCACCCTAATATCATCAATCCCCCGCTTCCCTCTTTCCTTCCCCCACTCAATTCAAAGTAATCATAGAGTCAAGCAATAGCCGCTATAGAGTTTCTTGCAGGCGTCAAGTCAATGTACAGGCTCCTGCAAATGTTTGAAGCTCTCAAGCTCCACTATATAAAGGTCAAAATTTGTCGTATGATAAATGTAGCATGTGACTCCCGGTCTGGGTATACTAGCCAATACACACATATAACAGTTAAGAGACCAAGGTTCGAGCTAATGGAAAGCCAATTAACCAAATGGCGGTCCCGAAAACAAAGCACAGTATTTGAAACTGACCTCTGTGCCATCGGAGTGTAATTTAGCCAACACGGGTATCTCATATTGGTAAGCTCTTTCCCATTCCGGATTGCTAGTTATATCCCTTATCTGAGAAAAACCAACATCAGGAGCCTGATATTTAAACATACAATGAAGGAGGGGAGATATGGAGATACCTGCAAATCAACGTCATGAAGTGAATCGGGACCAGAGAGCAAGAAAGCAGCTTGAAGTTTGTCTTTGAGACCATCGCACAAGCAGCAACCGGGCTTCGAGTAAAGGACGAGCCTTCGAGAAGGATTGGAAGGCGATGATGGAGATGAGAATGAAGAAATCGCGAGGGGCTTGAAGACCAGCCGAACGCTTGGTCTAGTTACCATAACAACGGAGGAAGGCCTTGCAAACGCCGCCGCCGCCGCAGCTGCGATTGCAAATGCCATTGGGGCCAGGCGGAAGCAAGAATCGGGTACCAACAATTGATATTGCTTTGAAAGAAGTGCTCAGTTCAGTGCCCACTTATGCCGTTGATGCCTCCTCCTGTCACTCCCTTCGCCTCAGGCCACCGGGGCATTGCCTTTTCCTAGCCCAATAAATTAAGATATAAAAATTTATCTTTAAGAGGAGTTTCTGCCCTAATCAGGATTAAAAAGGTAATTTTTTAAAAAAATTACTAATATAAGCTCTTAGGTTGATAAAAAGAACATTAATATAATATAATATAATATATAAAAAGAAGAAGCGGCACTTGTTGTAGCCAAAAAGCACTCATCGACCTCCCGGTTCCATGGCCTCCCTTCACTGCCGCCATTTCTCACTCCTTCATCTCATTATCCTCACTGCAACTTCAGTGGCCTTTCCCCTAGAACAAGACACGCCCGTCTCTCGCTTCCAGCAATACTTGAGGATTAAGACGGCTCACCCGGAACCAGACTATTCTTCCGCTGTCTCCTTTCTCATTTCTCAAGCACAATCCATCGGCCTCCAGTATCGAACTCTCGAATTTTCACCTGGGAAACCCCTCCTCCTCCTCTCATGGATTGGCTCAAATCCATCTCTTCCCTCTCTTCTCTTCAATTCCCATCTCGATTCAGTTCCCGCAGAGCCTTCCAAGTGGCTCCACCCCCCTTTCTCTGCCGTAAGGACCCCTGACGGCAGAATTCATGCTCGAGGAGCCCAGGATGACAAGTGCATCGGCATGCAATATATTGAGGCAATTCGAAATCTAAAACACAAGAATTTCACCCCCACTCGCACAATCCATGTGTCGTATGTGCCGGACGAGGAGATAGGTGGTCTTGATGGCGCCGCTAAGTTTGTGCATTCGATGGACTTCGAGAATTTGAATATTGGGTTTGTATTGGATGAAGGGCAGGCCTCGCCTGGTGACAAGTTTAGAGTTTTCTATGCGGATAGGTCTCCGTGGGAGTTGAAAATAAAGGCAAATGGTCATCCTGGACATGGTTCGAGGATGTATGATAACAGTGCAATGGAGAATTTGATGAAGAGTCTTGAAGTTATCAGTAGGTTTAGGGAGAGTCAATTTGATGTGGTTAAGGCGGGTAAAGCAGCTAATTCCGAAGTTATTTCGGTGAATCCTGTTTATGTTAAAGCTGGCGTTCGTTCAGATACAGCTTCAGTGAGTGGCATAAACAAATATCCTTGGAAGTTAGAACTTCTGCATCAATGTTGTATATAAAATGTTTCGTGGCATTTATGCAGGGATTTGCGATGAATGTACAACCTTCAGAAGCAGAAGCAGGATTCGATATTAGGTTGCCCCCCACAGCGAACCCAGAAGTAATGAAAAGGAGAATTGCTGAAGAATGGGTTCCAGCTATTAGAAATATGTCATATGAGGTTAAATATATGTGAAATTGGTGTTGCGGTATTTTGTTATTGAGTGCAACTATATCTGTCGTCGTTAGAAAGTATTCATTTCGGGGATATAAACTATATAAAGTTTGAGACAGCTTGTCTCGTTTCATTTCAATGGATAATGCTATGTCATTTCAGGCATCAACTAACGAGTTGTGTTGCTATGGGTAAATTTAACTGCATTTCTGCATATGTAGAGTTAGAATTTACTTGTTTGAGGACATTGACCTGGTAGCCTAGCTAGTTATTCTACACGCCCTCACTTATGTAACTAGCACGAAAACATTGATTTTTTTTTTTTTTTTGGGTGCTATACATGGATATTATATTCATGAACATGACGGAGTCTTGACTGGCGCTGTAGCATGGTTGTCAGATTGCTGCCTGGTGTTAGTCTAGCACTGTCGTCCTTGCACTTCAAACAAATTTGAAAAAAGGGTGAATGAACCTTTTTTTCGTCCATATTTTTCTTTGCTCTATGACTCGTACTCCCCCTAATTTGCATCATTTGAAATGGAGAAAAATGTTGGTTCCTTTGAAGTAAAATAATGCTATTTGGATGGATTCCTTGCGTATGAAACTTGAAAGGTACCTTTAATTTTCACCAAAAATTTGAAATTCAGGGGCTATGTAGGGGAAGGTCAGCTGGTTACTGGCTATATTACACTCATTATTGTTTTGCACAAGTGCCAACTGTTCAAATTTTTTTGTATGGTGAATCTTTTCCATCAATCAAATCAGAAGTCGGGGTGGGTATGACTCCGATAATCCTGGGATGAATTACTGCCATGCGGTCTGAGATACTTTTTTCTTATTCATGGTGCTTGTCGCCTTAATTAGTTCATTATTTCATCGTTTCAGTTCTTGACTTGCTGCATGCATTGACAACCTTGATAATTTGGCCGTATTGGATAAACATAAGAAACTGAAATTCTTTGGAAACTCTGGCCTTTCTGCTAATGGTCATTGCGTTAGCTTTTTATTTCAGGATTGTTATTCTTTTGTCTTGTTTGTGATCAAACAAAAATATAAAACGATGGTTGACAGGCTGAGTGCATTCTGTATATGGCAGATGATAGAGAAAGGACCCATTAGAGACCACATGGGGCGCCCTTTAATGACCTTAACGAATGCATCCAATCCGTGGTGGTTAGTTTTTGAGCAGGCTATCACATTTGTTGGGGGAAAACTAGCGAAGCCTGAAATTCTGGCTTCAACAACTGATGCTCGGTACATTAGACAGAGAGGAATTCCTGTACTTAATTTCTCACCGATGTCAAATACTCCCGTCTTGCTTCATGACCACAATGAGGTTTGACGATTTCTAATTCTTCATTTTGAATCTCTCCTGCTATTTCGTATGATTTCAGTGATAGCTCATCTCTTTTTACTCCGATGAATTTACTTGCAGCATCTACGAGATACTGTGTATTTGAAGGGAATAGAAGTATACGAGACTCTGATAAGTTCCCTGAGTTCATTTATAGAAGCATGATAATCGGCATCCAAAGTTGTGTCTCAGTATCGGACGAGGCTATCTTGTACCTCACCACGACAGATGTCCAAATTATGGTGAACTTATCACTGCGCAACTTGAGCCTCGTGTGACATTTGAAGTTTTGATGCTCCCATTCCACGAGGCACTGAGAAATCATATATTCCAGCACTTGTAATCATACGTGGAAACTTTGGAAATTTGTCTGCGTAATCTGTAAATAGTTCCAATAAGGCATTGGAAAGCCCAGTAACAAGCAAGATGTCAGTGTGACCCTCAAGGAGACATTGAGTTGATATCTTAATTCTTCATTGGTAAGACTGTCACAATAAATCGCCTCAACTCTTTGCTGGTGAGGTGGATCAAGATATTTCATAATTCTTCTGCAATATTCATGACCTTCGCTTCTGCGCTTTCATTTGCATGCGTATGCTTGTCTTCTAAGCATTTTGGGTCAGCTTTTGCTCTTTTCTCATATTTAATGATTTAATGATTGTTTTCTTCTCCCTTTTTGGGTCAAATCTGATTACTATGGAGTATGAAGTAATACCCTTCTTCCATCCTCCGCATATAAATGTCTATCTTGTGCCTTTTAGTCTCCACAACTTCAGATCACCCGATTTTATTATTATTTCCATCTGTATCTTCTTGGTTACTCCGAGTTCGTTGAGTGAATTTCTGGTCCTGTAAGTTTTTTGCTATTTAGTCCCTTCTCTCCTTAATATAAGGTATATTTATTTAATTTCATTAGATTAAGAAAGTTAATATGATTTGGATTTTATAAAACACCCATCATCTTCTTTAGTTTACTCATCTCCTCTTTTTGATTATTGTTGAAGAAGTATCAATAGTGTTAAATTAGGAAAAAATTGATAAATATGAAAATTATATCTTATATTTAAGATCAAAATCAACATTCCAAATACTTCCTTCGGTCTTTTTTATAAGTAATTTTTTTTATTCCGTAAAACGAGCGGTTAAGATTAGTTAAAAATAATAAATGTGTTAAAAATATTATGTTTTTTTTAAATATGTCTTTATTTATGAAAAGAGCATAGGAGATAGAATAAATAAAAAATATGAGATAAAATTTGTAATAGATGACTAGAGAATTAATGGTGAGTGAATGATAATTAATATAAAGATATGTATTTAATTAATAGGGGTAGAAAAAAATAGTTTAAATTTTAAGACATAAGATAAAAGTTTCTTATATAAAGCACCAGCCCAAAAAAAAAATTGTTTATAACAAGACTATTAAGCACAGTAGCGATTATATTTTAACATATCTAATTCTTTTGATTTCAAAGTCATATAATCCTTTAAACTATAATTAAGAGAATTTAGTTTTCAAAATGATAAGTAGTTATGCTGAATTCATCAACGCTATGAATTCAAGGATAGTCATAATCGTTGAGATTTTGACCCAAAAAAAAAAATAATCGTTGAGAAAAATAAGAATTTCGTGAATTAGTAAGGACTAATTCCCGAGCTCTTCAATGAGGAGCTGAAAATTCAAGTCCGTAGCTTATATAGTATGTAAATTGTTGTGACTCTGCATAAACATTGCACCAAATAAATAGTGACTTCTGGGCAAAAATAAGTAGCGACTTAATCTAAGATTATTCTCTCAATGGATACATCAAACAAACCTGCTATCTTCTAATGAGCAACTGGATTGTTAGTTTTAATCTCATGTCAAGGAAAGTTGTGATCATAAATATTCTTCCTATGAAGTATATATAGATTCACTCTCTTAGAAGATTTCAAATATAGCTTCTCAGGCGTTTTCACTTTTCACACACCCTTTATTGAGGGGGGGGGGTGGAAAGCTTGCTGATTCCAATTACTTTCTGACAGTTAGGGTAATGGATGCCTAACAAAGTAACAATAATTCATTCCCTACGTCGAAAGTTACTTGAAGACTGACTGGATTCAGACTATAGTAACAGAAACATACACTGAAACATGAAAACGAGCTGGGGTTACGCTTTACAAAATGATAAGCTGCGTTTGAGCCGGCGAGACGTGTTGCTATTGCTGGCGTTATCATATCCAAAACATCCCCCTAATGAAACCCAAATCAGTCAATTAAAAAAAAAAGCTATCAGACAGTGTTAACTGGAACACAGAGAAAAAAAAAGGAACAAGTTGGAGAATAGGAAGCAGCTAAGAAGGTAAGTGGTTATAGAGAGTGGATGAACAAGTTGGGTGCAAGAGAAGATAGTGAATTATATGATTGCACATAATAAGAAAACAGCAATCAAACAGTGAATTGCATAAGGATATGGTTGTTGAGGATATCCGTGGAGGGAGAGGAGAGGATTTTCTCGGAAGTTTCGCTAAATATGCTTTTATCTTGAAGAGGATCTCAGAGGGCACATGGAGATTGCCTCTTCATCCCCCAACAATCACCCAAAATGAAAAAGAAATGCTTGACCAGAGACAGCGCCCATCCCTCCCAATCTCTTGGCCTCTCTCTGTAATTTATTTGAAAATAAAGGATCCTGCTCTGATGTTGAATGGTCCTACTTCCTGCTGGCTGTACTCACCTTCCATTTAATGCGCCCTCTATTATTTGCTTGTCGCTTTCACTCATTGTCTTAAGGGTACGGAAGGTCTTAGTCGGTACGGGCCAGTTAGGATAGAGCTGCTACTGCTACTGCATATCAACATCACTCACAAGCATATATATGCATGCACCTAGCTACATTCATTTATGCCAATCAGTTCCACACCACAAGCTCTCCTTTGTGTGGTTATATTTGATGTGTAGTGTGTTTGGATTAGTTTTTAAAAATATATTTTATGATTTACGAGATAAGTATATGAAAAAAGTTTTATATCAACTTGCATAAAAAGATTTCTAAAACTGTAGTTTGAGTATTTTCCAAACACTCACATATATAACACAAGTTCCTTGAGTTGAGAGAACTTCATTTCACTTCCCCAGGTAATCATAATCACTAATATAAGCAGTCATATCTGACTTTTCATTTCAATCATAATTTTATAATTTGTGAGATGATTTATATAAAGAAAAATTTTTATTTTGACTTGGGTAAACATTACTGTGATAAGCCAATTTAAACAAGCCTACATCAGTCAAATTAAAACTCATGCACGGTTGCACGCAATTATATTATGGACGTACTGGTCACTTTATGCTATATTGTAGATTTAGAATTATGTGATATCGTGTTCACATATATGATGTATTGGTACGATTAAGCGCCAAACTTTGTCAACAAAATCCCGCAAGGTCCAGCTAATATGCAGCATTTGGCTTCTCTAACCCAATTTGGAGATGAAGTTTCCTTCCAACTTCCAGCCAAAAGAACACTCGTCTCTCTCTCTCTCTCTCTCTCTCTCTCTCTCTCGATATTTGACTGATTTAGAATAAGGAGTGAGGCAAAAACATGCATGTGGGAATCATCATTATAATAAAAAGTAAAGGCACGTCAAAGACCGTACCCTTAGCTGCACCTCATTAATCAAATGTCAAAATTTGTTAATTAGCAGAGTACTTGGTTTTAAAGATACATATAATAATTTCTTAATTAATATAGTACAGGAAGAGATGCCTTCAAATCTGATATATAATATTCTTTATGTTCCCGAGTGACTCACAAGTCACAAGGGCGTTAGGAGGAAGGCAGGAAGGCAGGAGAACTGTACGGCTTGACGACACAACTTTCTCTTCACTTCTGTATATATGTTCATCGGAGAGAGTGCAACTCTTTACTCTTATATTAATCTCCCATTATTTTCATTTACTTCCACCAAAAGACACACTCAGCTCGTTGCAGAATCAGTTGCTCTATATAGACATGCTCGCATCAGTTATATATATTACACAGAACAATGTTAAGAGGGTTGTTTCAGCAAAATAATCAAAAGGACGAACAGAACATGGGCTTGTGGACTATAATGGCGAGCCTTTGCTGTCAGGTTGACAAAGAAGCACACTTTGGTTAGCCTACTACTATATGAACTTGACCTAACAATAATATAATTAACAAAAAAGTGAGAGAATGAAGGTATGTGAATGTGTGAAAGTTGACCCTACATAGGCATATTAGAAAGAGTCATAGATTTATATATAAAAAGGGGGCAGGAGAGTGTTTTTGAAAACCTATCCTCCAATCGCATGCATGTGTGCTGGCTTGGCATTTTTCCCAAAGTAAAAAGGTTGAGCCGTACCAGTGGAGAATCTGTCTGAATACTCTACCACCTTAAAACTATAAAAGCACAGAATAAATTTAGAAAACAAATGAGAGAGAGAGAGAGAGAGAGTGAAAGTCAAGCTATGGAGGCGTGAATAACTAAGCATGGCGATCCAACGGTTGAGATGATGCATTAATACTAATATTAAATAATGTTAATCAGTTTTGGGAGATAGACAAAGATCGATCCATGAGGAAATGTGGCTCCTTGACGCGGTTTTGGGGCCTGAGTACAGAGGAGCAACAGCTGGTTTTATCACATATCGCCTTCACTACTGTTTTAGACTGCGCGTCTCATCTGCTCACTAATTTTTCCCTTCCTTTTTTTCCCCCTATTTTTTAATATTTTTATTTTCCTTTTTTTTATTCTTGTTCAGCATCACCACCTGCACCTCCTGGAAGCTGCCTCTTATGTAACAGAGGATCCTATGTTTTCTCTCCACACTTACATTATTGTCATATATTCATATAAAACCCCGCCTAATATATATTAATTTATATTTACTCCATAAATACCTTATTAAGTTGCCATTCATTTTTTATTTACTGTCCTTTGGGAACCATGATGTTACTGTATTATTCAAGCCAGTCAATGGGGTTAACGTTCTTTACTATCTGCTGTTTTTTTAATATTCCTCCCATAGGATTGAAGTCCAAGTTTGACGCATTTTAATGGATTTTTCACTCTTATTTTAAACACTGGCGTTTTGAGAAATTGGTCTTTCTAAGCTGTCATTAAACTGCCGACTTCAAAAAAGTCGTATCACATTATACTATTTATATATATTGTTTCCATGTAGGGTAACCTCTACAGCATCTCACATGGTAAACTACGAAATATTTATCATGTTTTACTAACAAGAAATCTGCCATTGACTAAATCCTAACTGCCCCCATCCAAGACCAAAAAGATATTTTTTTTTAAATGCACTCAAAGGCTGGTTCACATTAGTGGAGTGATCAAAATGTGCTGAAGGGTAAATAAAGAAAAATGGGTAAAATTGAAACTTATGCGGTACAAAAAATGAGAGGGCATGTGACAGAACTGCGATTCAGTGGCAACCAAATGATGCAAATCTGAAGGAAGCTTCATATAGAAAGGACAAAGAAGTCATTTTAAGACCTAGGTTGTCTGACGTTAATGTTCGCATTAAATTTAAATTAACTAATAACCATCTGGCAGAAATGTCATATCTTGAATAGAGGAGCCTTTTTCTTTTTTTTTGTGGGAGAGAGAATTGAGTGGAGAGTATTTAAATAATATCTTAAAACACAAGCATCCATCTATAAATAGGCCACCTTTACTTCCCCCCACATTCAGTTCGATCTGATTCATTCCCTCACATTCAAAATAGCAAACAAGAGTTAAAAAAAATTACGTTCATCAAAAAGAGAGGAATAGAGACTTGTTGAACACCCTAAAAGGAGTGATCTTGAAACATCTTAAGAATGGTAAAGAGAGGGCACAAGATCAACAGAGAGACATCATCAAAGGCAATGCAAGGTCAATCATCATCAGATGGGAAAAAGAAGTACAAGGGAGTGAGAATGAGAAGCTGGGGTTCATGGGTTTCAGAGATTAGAGCACCAAACCAGAAAACAAGAATATGGTTGGGGTCTTATTCAACCCCTGAGGCTGCAGCTCGAGCCTACGATGCTGCACTTTTATGCCTTAAAGGCTCTTCAGCTAATCTTAATTTCCCTTCAAGTTATTCGCACTATATTCCTCAAGACACAGCCATGTCTCCTAAATCAATCCAAAGAGTTGCTGCTGCTGCGGCTGCTGCGGCTGCTGCTAATAGTTTTGCTGATGAAAATGCCACAACCCCTGCCTTTGCCTCAACCTCGTCGTCCTCACTTGTCTCCTCCCCGTCAATGTCTTCCTCCGATCAAATCGACGATGATGCCTCACTAATCTCGTCGTTTGGTGGGGCCTACACTAGCTGTGATCAAACAAATGAGCCAGTCTCTTTGATGGACTCTTATTGGTACAGCTTTGATGATTTACAATCTCCAAAGTATGTGAATCAAATGCTCGGTGGTAATTTGTTTGATATTGATCCGACCCAGCTGCTGGATGATTTTTGCGAAGAAAGCGATATTCGTTTGTGGAGCTTCTGCTGAGATATATTATTTAGACACATATATGCCGGCCAAAACCCGATTCTTTTTTTTCCCCTTACAGATTCACATTCGTTTGCCTTCAGTGCTACATATGTTGAAGATTATATATTACTGACTGACCAAATTTAAAATTTTCATTTATCTATACATATATGGTTCCTATATGTGTATGTTAAAAGAAGAAATTCCTAGAGAGATAAGACAAATTTTTTGGCCTGCTCTCCGAAATGAATTTCTGAACATCTGAAATTATGTAGTACCACTGAAGCAAAGTTTTATAATGTTTACGTTATAAATATCTTTTCCATGTGTGGCAGAATACATATTTTCATCCATGTCCCCTGTAATAAACAAATGTTTCAGGTATTTTTTTAGATTAGTATGAGGATCGTGGGAAGCCCTTTCATTTATTGCACCAATCGAACGACCGTATATTCTCAGAAAAAATCATTGAGAAAAAGAGGGAACCATGTGTTATACAGGGTGTGGGAACTTGAAATCTGTCGGAAAATGTGTCTTTTGTTACAATGCATCTTAATGTCCATTGAACCTTATATACAGAACAAAGGACGATTCCTTGTCCTCTGAGCATTTAAGTTTGACAACACATGATCCTATCCTGATGCATGGGTATAAAAATCTGTTCTGTTTCCATCTTTGGGTTGAGTGATATTTTGAAGTTGGTTTAGGCCAAAAGCCAATTGACAAAAAATAATTAAACTCACTATAAAGATAATTTCTTCAAGTAATGATTTGTTGAAATTCCATGCCTTTTAGTAGTCGACCTAACTATGTTTACATTAAGCATCACATCTACCGTGTTCTTCTTCTTTCTTTGATGCAACGAGCACATCTGTTCTTTTTGACGTCTCGTGCTAAGGTTAGCGTGAATGTAATAAAGAAGAATATTGTATTCTTTACCTGCTTAGAAGGCGAACTACGGTTTGACCCTTTTAGGCCAGGCTAAGAAAGGAAGCCAGGTGATCATGAGAAGGAGCCAATTTAGGACACATGATGAAATAGGAGAAGTTATGGGGTCCCATCCGCTCTGGTTCGTTTTACACTGGATCTGGACGGCTTAAGCGTAGAAGTTTGCAGAAGAAACGGGAGCTTTTGGTTTTGGTATTACGTGTTCAGAGATACGTAGGAACAGAAGCAGAGAATCTTCCCTTTCCTTTGACTATTCCCTGAATATGTATGTATGTGTGTATGCGTTTTGGTCTACAAAGGGCTACGTTCCTCCATCAACTATTTTAACTTGATCTTTCTACGATGCACATGGAAATATAGAACTAAATGACAATCTCAGCTTGCTGCATTTCAGACACCGCATGTGGGTTCTAAACGTCAATCAATGCCAGATTATATAATATATGTGTCGAACACTATGGGTGCTTTTGTTTGATATTAACAAAGTTTGGGCAGATGAATTCCCCCTCTCTGAAACTGGGGCCGGCCTCATAGTTTAATTTGCGACTCCGAGGATTTTTATGGTAATAATGTAAAGTAATGAGGTACGATGTGTGTAGAATTGGACAAGGGACATTATTGATGTGTGTAATTATTGCCTGTGTCTTTATTTACTTATTTGCATGCATCCAAGAATTGACATTTGAAATAGTGCTCGAGTAATCTTACTTTTTAAAGAAAGCCCTGAATTAAAGTAGGAGCAATTATTTATGATATGTCATGTGAGTTCACTCATTTCTCACATCATCATTATTGTGGCAAATAATAATTGCTCGCCACGAAGAAAGGCAGTGGGATGGAGTTCAAGATCCAACATTAAGCATGAGATTAATGATCTAGGTTTGGCCTTATTAAGACATAATTTAGTAGATCTTTTAATTTATGAAAATCATATATGAATATATTATTTGCTTACGGAACTTTAATGACTTTTTGAAATTAAAATTGAACTTTGTAATATAGAAATAATATGGTTACATTTTTTTATTGGTGCGGGGCATTGTGATACATGTTACGACATCAATAAAGTAGTAGTCTTTTGCAGACTGGACTTTGGCATCCACATGCCCCCATTTCACATACTGCCGATTAAGATTGAATCATGACTCTGAATATTTTTCTTGATATGAGGGCTTGTTTTGTCTAATTTCTAAGAAATTTATAGTGACAATTATGTGTACCGTGGTGAAGGGTATCTTGGAAGGTTTTCTTTTTGCTTATTTGTGAGTTTTTCTTTAATACTTCGTTGTTTGGGATTAATACAAATTTACATTTTTTTGGGAGCTGGTGTTATACTAAAACAATAAAAACAAAGAAAAAAAATTCATTGGATGTATAGAATATTGATATGTGAATGTGGACGATATGCCATTTACACATAAATAAATAAATAAATATCGCTAATATTTGGACATCTAATTCTATTCAGGCTTTCCCCCCGATAACGAAGAATGACCACGTTCCTTGGCAAACTATTTTGTCTTGTTGCCTAATTTGAAGTCCAAGCAATCGTCTTTTGATCCATTTGAGTTTTGTTTCACTTTGGTCACTCATGGGTGTACCTACACGTTCATTACTACGCAGAAGCCCAATAAATATGGCCTCCAGAAGAAAGACTGAATGAAGTTGACCTGACATAAATTTATCTACATAACTACGCTTTTTCACCATAAACGCGGGAATTAACATACAACAGTTGCATTCCCAGTACAAATATTAGATCTTGAAACAACTGTCACTGAATTCCATTTGAGTTGGCCATCATGTTAGTTGACCCAGACGCGTTTGTATTTGGATCTATTTTTGGAATGACAAGAGAATATGTAATTGGATCGAAGTGGGGACCACTGTTTTCTCATAGTGAGGCAGAGTGAACTTGAAGTGAAAGCCGATGCAAATCAGTGTCAGCATCTGTAGTGATGAACTAAAGAATACAGCACGGGATCCGCCCTGCACGAGCTCCTGCAATTGCCAAACACCAAATAAAACTGAGACTCCGTACAAGTGCACCTAATGGGTCACTCCAAACAATTATGCTATTATTAACATATAATTAGAAATATTCAATTTTGCATGCACAGTTGCCCGCAAGTCAACAGAAAATGTATTTACTGTTTGTTTATACTTTAGAGAGTTGGGTCATTTCTATTCATCAACTCAAGTTATAGGAAAAGGATTCGGTTGTCATCACCCGTTGCAGAAGCAATTTCATTATTCTCTGCTTCTGGACGAATCCGTGGATGCCTTCCGTGGAAAGGCCACAAAGAAGCCAGTTGAATCCGACTCCATCTCAAGCACCTACGCAGCCTGCCTTCTCCGTCACTGTCTTCACCGGAGTCGGAAGACTCTGGCACCGGCACCTCAAGCCGGCAAACAGGGCAAGAATTGTGAAGCCTTAGCCACGGAACAATGCAATCCGAATGGTATATGTGCTTGCATGGCAATTCCCTTGCATCACCGCCCAGTTCAAATTCTTCCTGGCAGACCGGGCAGTACGAGTTCTCCTTCAGATGGCTCTCCGAGATTTTCACACTTGGAATCGCATTGATAGCTCTCTCCGGCGCCGGTGGTGCTCCCGGCCTGTCATTTTCCGTCAGCTGGTCAATAAGTTCCCCCAAACCAGGACCAAAGTAGTAGTCTCTCGGGTCAACACCGCGCGGTATAGGGATTTGTCGCCGCGGAATCAATTCCAATGGGTCAGATGGATCGATCGGTGGAAGAATTACCCAAGTCCGAGGACGAGGGAGAATTTCAGGTTCTGGAACATCTGCGTCGGGATCCCGAGCCCGGCGACTTCGCAGACCAGTTACGCGACGGACGGGGATTTCCCCGTCGGAGTCGGCATGACGTCTGCCATCTTGGGGGCGTGATCGGTCTCGGTCCTGAATCCAACGGAAGCGTGGAGGTTGCGCTTGGGGATCGTGGAGACGGCCATCAAAGTGCCTAATTGGCGGGTCAAACAACAAAGAAAGGGCTTCTAGCAAACGGGCTTCCGGTGATGGATCCGGGTGGGTAAAATCCAAGACTAGTCTTGGCCTTGATACGTTGATTTCACTGAGGAACTGGCCTGAACAAAGTGGGCAGGCAATGTCCGTTGTGTCTGTGGAAGGGAGACGCACCATTCGGTTGCACTGGTAGCACCAGTGCAGCAGGTTCGTCCTGGCTTCGCCGTTGGTCCTTCGCCGAGGAGGGCTCAGAGACATTATGCTTTTTCGAGTTGCAAGACCGAAAACTACATTGGGCCTCCATCTTGTGAATTATGGGTTTCAAAACAATCAATCGCGAAAGCACAAATCCCCAAGCAAGGGATGACTTAATGGGCTCCACCAAGTTATTCTCTCTCCACAGCTTCTTGTGGTTCGGTTTCGTTTCTTTTACTTCTTATTTTAAAGGAGGTTACTATCATAATAATAGTAATAGTATTTCGGCAATACGGCCTTGCAGAGCTATGCAGGCTTTGCCCTCAGAGAAGTTCAGTGACTGCAATAGGATCAGGGCTCTTTTGTCTATATCAAAATGGGCCTCGTAGCCCATTTCCGTATACAGTTCAGACTATGACCACGGCCCAATAAGGAAAACAATCGATTGCATAAAAAGGAATAAGCAAATGGGCTTCGGGTGACAGCTTAAGTGTTTTGTGCCGAATGCGCGTAGTTAGCTTGATGAACCGTAAGCTTCGGTTGATTCAGCTGTGTTTGGTGTATAACCAAGAAGAGCCGAAGGCCAATCTGACTCTTTAGTAATTAGTATTAACTATTAACTGATACCAGATAACCAAATTTTTATTTTAAAAAGAAAGTGGCACAAGCATATTCATGTTTGCAAGAGCCCTTTGTGTTGTTTGCGTGGGCTTCAGCTCTAACTTCTAACAGAGCTAGATTATTTATCCAAGATAACAAGCGTTTAAATTTTCAAAATAGAGTGTTGCATTGTTCTTCCAATATATTGACTTCCTTCCATCATGGATAGCCTTGAGGTCCTTTTGAATCCAACTGTGTCGACTAATTAATTAACGCTACCAATAATTAAGTAGTCGAAGAAGAGATTAGCCTTATAGAGGTAGGAGTAGGACCATTATATAATGATTAAGATTGAAAGGTAGAAGGGGAACAGGTAAAAGTTTGACTAGCTACACGCCATACATCTCCATATAGATGTACGTGATAATTGATTTTGGAGGTGGTGGACTTTTCAGTTGATGAATCGTTAAACAATCACATGGTCATGGTAAAGGGGAAAAAGAAAAGGCTATGTGCGAAAGTAGTCCTTCCCCTTCCTTAAGATTTAGGCACTGTCCAATAATGTTTTCACCAATAATACTAGCTAGGTTGCCCTAAATAATTACGGTGAAAGAGAATATATATCTAATTGGGAATATACTTTGAAAATCATGGTCATCTTCTAATAGTATATAGAGGTGGAGCCCGTAGCGCAAGCATTGTGCTACCTTGTTAATCAAGAAATGATACACTGATGGAAACTCCGTATTCAACAAATTAAATCGTTGGGGAAGCCTCTGAATTAAGGCAGCAAGCTCACCAACCAAATATATACACTTTGACCTCATCCAAGCCACATGTATATATGGACGAAAGTCGTACTGATCAATTTAATGAAGGTTGATTTTACGGTTTTTGTTTCAGTATCAATTTCTGACCGTCATCAATAATCAACAGGCCACGGTCACAGTCGTCTAGTTTATTTGAACATAATTGCACCACCACGATACTTTTAGTCGTGGTCGAATTAGCTTACGTCTGTGACAGATCAGAGTTAATTAATAGATGTTGCATCTAATGAATGGGTGACAAGAGAATATCTATGAAGGGGAATATATAAAGTAGAACTAAAAAGGAGGAGCAAGAGGGGATGGTGGTAATGCTGGTTTTGTCATGATTTTCGTGTTTGGTAACGCGTGCACGTATGAGTAACGAAAGCCGTGTATATATTCTTTAATTAATTAATTACATTGTGAAATTAAGCCTGCTAGCTTCAACAACATTTTACGAGCCACATAACCTAATTAATGGAACAAGTCATGTTGAAGAGCCCGAGATATAGTCGACGCACGCATGAAATTCAAAAGAGAAACGATGAGATCTGGTAAGGTGTGAATTATTAATAAACATAGAATTGACTTTTTCTGAAAATATTAAAAAAATCTAATTAAATTATTTTAAATTATTTATATTTATTATTTTTTCTTCAAACTATTTTACCTAATTTTTAAACTGATATATAATATATATATAATATGATTAAATAATTTTTTTAACCTCTCCCGACAAAAAAAATTATATTTAAGCCTGAAAGAGTAATAACTACATATTCACACAATGCTGGAAACATCGCGGGTTTTGAGTTGCCATCAAGTCATAAATAATGTACCGCGCAGCGACATTCAATTTTGAATAAAGAATAATAAGGTTAATTAATCTATTCCCTGTTCTTTTCTGCGTACCTGCTTCAAAAGTTCAAATGTCATATGTACTGGTTGACTGTGAGTTGCATTGAGCAAGCTTTTCCTCGTTTGGAAATGGCGATCTGGCAGTCAAACCAGACCGCTCCCCGGCTTCAGGTAATCACAAATAGTCAATTACTATGTACCTGGTGTGTATATGGGTTAATATGATTTTTAGTAGTTGTCCTCAATTTAGTTTTGATCTTTTAAATTTTAAATTATAGATTTTGATTTCTTATATTTTTTTTATTTAAAATATTAATTTTTATAATTTAATAAAGACTTGGACTATTTTATCCGGATCAAAATTAATTATTTAAAATTTAAAAGATCAAAGTTAAAATAAAGATAAATTTAAGAGATTAAAGTTTATATTAATCATCTATATTGGTCATATTTTTTTATCTATTAATTAATTAATAATGAATCAATGATGGCACTGGCACTCAAATCATTGGATGATTTTTTCCTAAGAGTTGATCCAGTATTTTAATGTTGGAGATTCAGATCTTATCAAATATTTTACGCAACATAAAATAGTCAAATCACAAGAAGACTTAAAATTTGGTTGTAAATGTCACATTTTGACAGGGCGCATGTTATGAACTTAATTAGGGTAGAGCAACCCTTCAGGGAAATTGGAAAGTCTGTTTGTCAGACTGGATTTGATTTGATATCAGAATATTCAATTTCTCCAACCTACCTTACAGTTACTTTCTGGGCCACCAACACTGCACTCTCTCTCTCTCTGCTCAATAATAACCAAAAGTAATTGAAGTCCCTGCAAAATTGAATTTGGAATTAAAGAAACAAAGAAAGAAACAGTCACATGCACGTTAACTTCAAATGACTCAAAATGACACGTTCCTCTCTTGCTCATAGCTTAATCAGACTACCCAGGCATTAAGCTTTTCCCAATTGGACCACCTTGTTCCTAGTAATGGTTTTGGGGTTTGACTAAATTGCAAGCAAAGCAACTAGTTGGTCAGCAATTATGATTTGTGCACAGTACTCACGGTGGAACATCCCGCTTCAATCGTAACATGCCACCTGGGATTCCACGCAGCACCAAAGATCAAACTACAATAATTTCATCCCCCCCTTGGCGTAGGACTCACTCTTCACTATCTAATTCATGTTATATAGCATCAGACTGTGTGGTCAACTCAACTCATCATCAATCTTGGCTATATTGTTCTGTAAGGATCGGATTCTATGTGAAGGGATCACTTAATTGATTTTGAACATGTTATGGCTGCAAAAATGTTACGGATGATTTTATTTATGGCAAAGGGGTAAAAATCCATATATATATATGTCCCACATGTATGTCTGACATCATATACAATCATTGAGTGTAAAAATACCTATAATTATTATAAAAGGGGATAAAAATGTCAGAGACGTTAATTAGGATAAACGTTTGTTTTAAGTAGTGGGCTCCGCGTTTTTGTACATGTGTCATCCACCCTGGCTCTTATGAATATGATGTAAGTCTTTGACTGCATGAGCTGACTAAGACGCTGAGTTGGGGAAAATAAATTCCCATGTAACGGTTAATTTTGACATATCCTCCTTTACTTATACATAAAAATTCAATAAATCCATAGGATTGAATTGGCTTTGCTTTTATACCTATACCCTTTCTTCCTCGATCTTATCACTGAATTCTTATATTTCTTGTTGATCCAAAATCTATTTCAGTCTAATGATTTCAATGAATTATATGCGTTGTGTTTCTTGATTTTGTTCTATTGTTTGTATAAGGTTATTAAGATCTAGCTGAGTACTCCAAAAGAAAAAATGGCAGAACCGCCATTAAACCTGGTGATTCAGAAAACCGTCAGGCTACAGACACCCAACAAACATGAGCCACAGACACCCAACAAACATGAGCCACTTAGTGGCATATTGTGCCTCAAATTGGAAGGCCACCTTAACCGAGGATGGCTCTTCCATAGCTGCTGCATTTTCTAGATCCATGTCTTGGTCACGGTGTTTGCCTTCACAATGGCCACGGCACTCATCTTCTTTTTCTAAAGACCAAAACCCCCTATCTTTCGTCTGGATCCTTTTAGATCTTGAATCTCAACATCACGAAGGCAGGTGACGGCACGTACCTAGATGTGGACACCATGTTCCATGTGGAAGTGAGGAATCTAAACAGGAAGGTATGATTTAATTTTGGAGAAATGACGATGGAGATACCTATGGAGAGGGGAAGTGGGGATAGGGTTGGCGACGATGCCGGCGTCCATGGTAAGGGAATTTATTTTCCCCAACTTAGTGTCCTAGTCAGCTCACGCAATCAAAGGCTTCTATCATATGGTCAAAAGAGCCTGAGTGGACGCAATGTATACAAAAAGCGGGGCCAATTACTAAAAACAAACTCACGTTTGTCCCTGTTAATGTCCTTGGCATTTTTGTCTTCTTTTATAATGATCATGGATATTTTTACACTTAAGAATTGTATATGGTGTCAGACGCCCATATGAAATATGTATATAGATATTCTTACTCCTTTGCCCTTATATATATATTTTTTAAATCTCCAGCAGTACTGAATAGCAAAATTCTACAATGATAAAACTATGTTGATTGGTTATGTTTATATATACTTTGTGCTCTTTAGGCATCCACTTGTTGCTTTGATGTTAATTTCTTGGTTAAATTTCCGGATTACTGTAGTTTTATGCTCAGAAATGCACTTAAGAGTCATTTTAAATTTTTTGTTAAGTTTGTGTGGCAATGTCAAAATTTGTTTTCGTATAATATCTATTTATTCATTTTCTTTAGAGCTCAACCTTTTCAAATACGTTGACATAATTGCCTAAGAATAAACATCATGTTAGCTTAGTGCTAATTAAAAAATGTGGCGAATCACTTTTAAAGGTATGGAGGAAATAATTTAATCGTGTAGGCGAATGATTAAAGTACATAAAAAGGCGAAGGCGGTCAAAGTACTAGTATAATTATGCACACTGATATAATTTGCTGAAAAAACTTCAAAGCGTTGGTTAAGTTAGGTAAACCAAACTCGAGAGCGGGTCACTTGAGTCAAATATATTCCCTCCACAGTGCCTTACTCTTTGGGATATTGGAAGCAGGGCACAGTGCTTTACATGGGGATTCTGCAAGAAGAAAAGGTTTCAAAGGCAAATAAAACAAACAAAGGCCTGCACGCGCGCACACACACCCACGTATATTACTATCATTACGCCATTATTTTAATTCTTCATGGTACTTGGTCAGAAATTGACCCAACCAAGATTATCAGCAATTTAAATCACAAGCCAACCATTAATGATAGCCAATCTGGGTGTCATAATGTAGTATTTATATTCCTAAATGTTAGTGTCCTGCTGTGAGATGCAATGGAATGCGCAAACCCAGTTTTTTTTCCCCCTTTTGCCCGTGGCATCTTCTTTTCCCATGGCCAAGGCGCTACTAAGCACTAGTACTTTGATAGGGGAAGCCGAAAGCAGAGTAGCCTAAACGCGGAGACGCCAATTCAAATACAGAGTGAGTTAAAGGCTCAAAGCAACCCTACGAATATTCTGCTTTACATCTCCTTTTCTCGGACTTTTGTAAGAAACTGCACTTGAACAATACAGATTTCAATCTGGGACTTGTTAGAATTATAAAAATAGAAAATACAGGCACGAGAGACAATCATGGACTTCTAAATACAAATTAATCACCAAGTAAAACGCATAATACACAGCACAATGCATGGATAAAGATCAAAACCACAAAAATATATTGTGGCCGATGCATCACACAGCACAATGCATGGACAGAAGTGGGAGAGCGATCATTTCTATGATTACTGCCAGATCCAGATGGGCTGTGGGTGCTAGTGCAATGCGATTATGGCATTGATGCATATTTCGTTTCTTTCCTATTCAAATACTATAATTGTGTAAAAATAATGAGGGCTTGTCTCATAATGTCTCCAAAGACATGGAACCGGCCTTCATGGGAACAGGGAGACAGGATTTTAAATGAGGCGGAGGATTTTTTGACCCTTTTTTGGGAGTTTTTGGCTTTGTCCACATTTGAATCAATCACAACTTCACCTTTGTGCTTATCGCGTCGTCGATTAGGGTGAAATCCGGGCACGGGCAAAGACAATTTATTCACGAAGGTCAAGCTCATACCAGCTTTTACCTCTTCATTTGATAGCGATTTTATCGGGTTTGAAATATTAAGTTCAACATGGAGCTAATTGATTGAATTAGGAAACTTACAGGAACCGTCCTTAACATGGAATCTTTCCGTGCAAATTAATGGCGTGAAACTTAAATTTCCCACTCCCCAATTGCCCCGCCAAGAAAATGGCGTTGAAAATTATCTTGTCGTTGATTTACATGGCTTTATATACAAGTTACAGTGCAAAACCAGTATGAAAACATACTCTCACTAAATTCAACCTCTGACGAATTTGCTCGATGAGGTGACGCATGATTCCCAAGTAACTGAGACTTACAATTAGTAAACTTTACAATTTACAATTCAAAGGAAAGCTAAAGTCTAGTTTTAGACAAGGGTGTCGCAAAATTTTCCATCCATCCTGTTCTGAACAGCTTTAACAGCGGCAACTCTAGCAGCGGTGGCGGCTCTGTTGGCAGCAACTATAGCTTTATTCACTTGTTCGTCCACCCGGCGAAGCTTTATGGCATTCTCTGCTGTTTTCCTAGCAGCCTTCAGATTCAATTCCAACAGATGAGAACATAGTATTGACGTTTCAAAAGGGGCTATAAGGATAAAGTATTTGAACGACATATACCTGAACAGATCCGAGGACCTTATGGGTTACTGATGGTAGAGGGTGAATGAGGTTGCCGGCATCCCATTCACCGCATTTTCTGTCACCATTTCGAAAAGTGTAAACGCCATGACCTTGCCTGCGACCTTCATGCCACGCTCCTTCATAACAATGGCCATTGGCAAAATGGTACACCCCAAATCCATGTATTTTGTCTCCAAAATACTCTCCCGCATATCTATCTCCATTCCTTTATCACAGTCAAAACCATTGATCATTAGGGGTTTGCATTGAGGACAAGTAACAGCACAAACTACAGTAATTATATCTATCACCAACAACTTCAAAAACAGACTCACAGATCAATCTAGGAAATTTCAGCCAATTCAAAAACTAGGCCAACCAAACTCGAAGCCACTTCAACGCGCAATTAATTTCATCTACAGATACAGACTGTAAAGAATCGGAAAACATGGTAGGGTAATTCCACTTAATTGCGCATTAAGTAGTAAATCTAGAGGAAAAGAAAATGGCTCACACACAATAAAAGAAATAGAAAATAAAGACCGCATTACAGGTCCCCATCAATGCAAATTCCGGACAAACAGATAGCAGAAACTTACCTAAAATGGTAGCATCCGAGACCGTGCTTGACTCCGTACTTGAACTCGCCGATGTAACAACTTCCATCGGAGCAAGTCTGCACTCCCACACCATGGCTCTGCCCGTTACACCATTCTCCTGCATAGGAGTCCCCAGTATAGAACCTATAAGTCCCATAACCATGTCTCAGACCCTGCCAATACTGTCCCCTGTAGCGACTACCTCTTGCCCAGGTCTCAATCCCATACCCATCGTACCTTCCGTCCACCCAGTCACCCTCATATCTCGCGTTCGCAAAGTAATTGTAAACCCCACTTCCGTTACACTTGCCTTCGTGGAACTCCCCCTCGTAGAAGTCACCATTGCCGTAAAATTCCACGCCCTCCCTGATAATTCTCTTCTTCTCCCTTGGTCCTTCAATTGGTGTGGGGTCACCGATGAACCACTGCACGGGCTTTGAGTTAGGCTTTGAAAGGCCCAGTCTTCTCAGATTCTCACCCCACGAATGTTTCAGAATAGAAAGACTCCGGTGGATCGCCCCCTTGTTCTTAATTGCAAAGTATAGCCCGACGGCGATAAAAATCAGCGCTATTAAAAGGTTCTCCGAGTCGAGCATATGTTCGCGCTCGAGGTAGACAAAATAGAATAGGTAGAAAAAGAAAGAGTATGTGCAAAAGAAAATAAAACTGAGGGAGGTTATGACAATAACCGGGACATTGGTCCGAGATGAACCGGTTCGTGGGGTGGTAGCCGGCATGGGGTGCTTCACCTTCTGCTCCTCTTCGTCTTGAGCCGCGATAGCATCGTCTTCGTTGATCGAAGAGAGGCTGTGAGCGGAAGAACGAATTGTGGGTGAAGAACGAAGGAGGGAGGAGTGAGTTCTGGTAAGCTTGGCCTGGCTCTTCTGGCCTTCCATCGCTGAGGGTATTGGATCCGAGAGAGGGTTCAGATCCTTCTTCCCAACTAAGCTCTCCTGTAACGAGATATTCTCGTGACTAAGACTGCTCCCGATGCCGCCGGCAACATCTCAGGCGGCGCGCGTGAAGCAGTGACAGTGAAGTTAGCAGAAGAAAGCAAACTCGGATCATCAAGAGAGAGGGAGAGGGAGGAAGCCGATTAATTGAATTTCTATTTCAGTGCGAGAAATTGGGCTTTCGAGGGAGAGAAATAAATAAGGGAAATTGGGAATGAATACCCATTGGTGCCGCCGGGGATTAAAAGCAAGAAGCAAGGAGAAGGGGGAGTTCAATTCAATCTAAACCGTGGGATGGATATCTGACGTTCGTATATCTTCAATTGAGTTTATCACCGTCCACTCTCAAGAAATTGACCTCGAAGATATGGTCGTCGCGTCGGATCTGGTTCGCTTTACCGTAGCAGGCCGGCACGTGCCTTCACCCTTTTTCACCTTTTCTTTTAGGCTAATTTGTTGAATTAGAAATAGAAATGTTTACTCTCTTTTTTCGGGTATTTGTATAATATTTAGTCCCTTGAGTTTATCATTTTAATCTCTCAATTTTTAAATTTGATCTTTCAAATTTTATTATACTCCATCCAATTTTTTTTTAAAAAAATTTCTCTCTCACATACCTTATCCTTATTATAATCAATTTTCTTTTTATATCTCAAAATTTAAATTATTTTTCCACTCTTATTAAATACATAATTTTATATTAATTATCCCCATTTACCACTAATTCTCTTTCATTCAATTATTTATTACCCATTCTCTCTCATATTTTCTAATTTTTCTCTCTCATATGCTAGTATTTTTCAGTACCAATTCTATCATATTCTTTTCATAAATAGAGATATATTTAAAAAATACATGCCATTTTTAAAATTTTTATTATTTTTAAATAATCTTAACGGTTAGTTCATTTTATACAATAAAAAACAAAACTACTTATAGTAATTAAACAAAAATCTTAACCACTTAAGAGAATAAAACTAAAATAAGGATAAACGTAAATGATCAAATATTGCATTAACCTTTTTTTAGGAGAGAACAAGCAGGTGTGAGGTTGTAAGGGCAAATTCGCTGATGAGGCAATATCTGATTAATTTTCATATTTTTATTATTTCTAGGATATTGTAATTTATCACTGTTTTAATTATTTTTAAGACTCTAATAAAGGTTATTGTTGCTGCTGCTGATACTGTTGTTATTCTTCTTATGGTTTTCATTTGTGGGCAGACTTGAGTATTGAATTCAAATTGCTGTAATTTTTCATAGCTTTCTCTTGTTTTCTTCTCTCCAGTCTCTTCCACTCTCCTCTTCCCGTCCATATAGTGTAGATTCAAATTCAGATCTACAACAATACATGAATCACTTCTAAACATCTAAATCGTCAATATATGTTAATTAAAGAACAATTTTTTTTAAAAAAAATAACAACTCAAAATTTTTATTATTTTTATTTTCCACGAAAATATTTTCACCAAAGTAAGATAAAAATTGCATTTTTATCTACACGTTTGATTAGACTTTTTGAACTAGTATTTTTTAAATGTAATTTAACCAGATTGAAATGTTAAAAAAGGTATAGTCATTAAAACATTTTTTAAATCATGAGTTATAACATATTATATTGCAGGAGGAAAGTATGTGCTTGTTTGGTAGAGCGATCTTGAATCGGGCTTATTATATAAGCCCGATTCACGTAAATCGAGACAAATATCCTCCACATATTTATCTCGTAGACCGTAAAAGCTATCTCGTAGACCGTAAAAGTTACTTCGTATTCCGTGAATTACAATTCATAAGCACTTATGAAATTTTCAACCGTTATTACAAACAAGCTATGTATGAAACGGAGTTCCTTGATTTGAACTGTTCTAGTGAAAATGAAATACTAGTGCCGTTGTTGCTCGTCCATGAGTGCTTAGCATTTGTGAGAGGATCGCATCAAATGACAGCAACTTTGAAAAGACAAAGTTAAAAGTCGATGTTGAGCTAAGATCATAGCTAGGGCCTAAGCTTATGTTGGCAGCACACATTTTGATTTTATACGAAGAAGGGTGCATTTAGATGCAGTCATCGGACTTGTCAGCATCTGATATCTAGGGAAGGCAACACCAAGGTTTTGAAGTCATTGATTTATTCAGATATTAAGTTAAAGATTAGTGGATCATATTAGAATCAAATCAAAACTAAATCAGGGTCAAACCGAAAAATTGAATATTTTAGATTTTTTTAACATAAAATTATAAAAAAAATTAAAAATACCAGAACAATTTACAGGTCGGCCCGGTTTCAGAACTGGGGCAACACCAACCAAGAACCTGGGGCAACACCAACCAATTATACAAGCACCCTTAATGTAAATGTGCACAGTGGCTTTCGGAATTACGAAAGAGTGGCAACCATCGGTACAACTTACAGTGTCTTTATTCAATTCACTCACAAAGTGGGTCAACAGTGTCGTCAGCTAAACATAAATGTATTGTTGTTCTCTCCCAAATGTAACTTCATTCTCGGACTCACTCCACTGCCTCTTTCCGGTAAATTCCTAGTTCCAGTTGCTTACGTTATTGATTTGTATTCCTTCACTCGTCTCAATTCAAATTGATAAACAAGAACCATGTCTCTTTCTTTTCTTTTCAAATTCAACCTAACCCTTCTATTATTTTCCCTGCATTTAAAATCACAAGACCCACCGAAGCTTTTGCTGAGAATCACTTACTGGGCATGGATAGCTTAAGTAACGCCTCAGCCTAATCTTAAAGTGAAGAGGGCTATATGGCTCAATCCACTTATTGGACTGAGCCATAATATGCACGGGCCATTCTCAATCTGTTCATAGCGAAATGGGCCAAGTCCATATCATAATGCCATCATCCCATCCACCCCCACAGAAAGTTGTATATTCATTTTGACATCCATCAAGAAGATAGTCCCATTATGCAATTAGCCTTGGCGTTAAATGCATAAAAAAATAGTGATAGAAGAAGCAAAATCCTCAACAGAAAAAGTCGACGCATACTGAATAACAAAGACGGATTAGCTTCCATTAGCACCTAGCAAATTCCGGGAGCTTCAAGGACATTATTATTTCTCGAAATTCAATCCAACACTAGTACTATTATCCACCAAGGCTCATCCCCTAACTCGTCAGGCTTCAAACAAGTGCCAGTTATGATCACTTTCTTTTAAGCTTCTCCTTCATCCTCTCTACTGCCGCCCTCAAAGTTTGCTCATCCTTGCAGAAAGCAAATCGGACTAGGTTCTTTCCCTCCTCTGGATTTAAGTAAAACACACTGGTAGGAATGGCCACCACACCAACCTCCTTAGTTAGATACTCACAAAATGCAACATCATTTTCCAGTCCAAAAGGTGTGTGATCTACAACCACAAAGTACGTTCCACTGGATGGGAATACCTTGAAACCAACAGCCGTCAACCCTTCCACCAAAATAGCCCTTTTCGCCATGTAGTCCCTCTTTAGCTCCTCATAGTAAGAATCTGGGGCTCTAAGAGCTGCAGCTGTTGCCCACTGCATTGGAGCGGAAGTGGAGAAAGTGAGAAAGCAATGTGCCTGTCGGACTCCCCATGTTAGGTGTGGAGGTGCTATTGCCCATCCAATCTTCCATCCCGTTAACGAGAATGTCTTTCCTAAGGAATTCATCGTAACTGTCCTTTCGAACATTCCTGGAAGAGAAGCCATTGAAATGTGATCCATATCAAAGGACAACTTATCATATACTTCATCAGTGAACACCAGAACATCATTCTCAATGCATAGAGATGCAATGGTTTGAAGCTCCTCTCGGGTGAACATCTTTCCTGTTGGGTTGTGAGGAGTATTTATAATGATGGCACGAGTATTCTTGGAAATGGCAGACTTCAATTCTTCCATGGGAACAGCGAAATCTGGAGGGCGCAAAGTGATGCCTTTTACTTTTGCACCAGCGATGGACAGAGTAGCAGCATAAGAATCATAAAAAGGAGCAAACACGACAACCTCATCGCCAGGATTTATTAATCCCAACATAGTTGCGGCAATTGCCTCTGTACACCCACTTGTAACAGTAACTTCCTTTTCGGGGTCAACTGTGAGTCCAGTATCTTTCTTGAATCTATCCGCAATGGCGAAGTTCAGGTCTGGAACTCCATATCCCCGAGCATATTGATTTTTCCCATCACGAATAGCCTGAATTGCAGCTTCCTTGACAAAATCTGGACCATCAAAGTTGGGAAAGCCTTGACCAAGATTTATGGCTCCATGTTTTATGGCAAGAAGACTCATTTGGGTGAATATTGTTCCTTTGAACTGCTCTAAGCGCTTTGCAACCTTGCATACGAATTATAAAAAAAAGATTCGATGAGGACACGTACAAGTAATTCACAATGAAACCTAAAACTATTCTTCTTGTGAATGCTCCCCATTCTACAGACAAGATTTGATCCTACATTCCTACCCCGAGGTCCTTGCATCTAATGACAAGTGATACGAATTTAGGAGCCAGTATATTCAATTTCCTCCGTGCACCCCCTATTTTAAATGAAAGAAACCATAGTGAATGTGCCCTTCACCAAGAAACTATAAAATTTACAAGGATATAGCAATGAAATGGCAATAAGCCCTTTCCAAGCAACTATAAAATTCATAAGGATATGACAAGAAAACGACAATGAGAAACGAGTGTGAGCCATGCTCAGTCATTATCAGGGGGAAAAGGGGAATCGTGATATTCATAATATAAAGGAAATACAACAGATTCACTCCAATCGAACTATCTTAAGAACCGATTAAAACAGACCCAGATGATAGTTAAGGACAGCAAATCAAAGCAATTTTAGATCAGGTTAACTACAGCATCGGTACATTAGTTGGCCCTATATATAGTTGCATTAATGAATGGAAACAGGAACAGAGATTAATAGAAACTGTGACATGGGTGAATGTACTCCGAACAAGCTCAACCACAAATCCATAACAACTTGGCTGGCAGAATTTTCACATCTAACACCAATTCTAGGCTCCGAAAATCAGACATGAGAACTCAATTAGCCACACTGTAAGCATAACTGGAATGAACAAATAAGATTGTAGAATGAACAATTTGACAAAAATATGCATCATAAGAAGACTCAGATAAAAAATCACTGAAGAGTGAAGTATCGATCACCCAAAATATGGGAAGCAAAGATCTAAAAAGGGACAAGAGGAAGTACCTGCAAAGGGTGGTGGTTCTTTTGATTGACATCAGTGGGAGGAGAGAGGGGTTCTTTCTGAGTAGAAAGAGTGGCCATGGCGGGAAAGAAAGAGCGCGAATTTGGTGCAGGGACTAAGGAGGGGATGAAGGCAGCGGGGAAATGCCGAGACAGGTCAGGGAGTGAGGGGGGCTTGAATCTCATTCGAGGATGCGTCCGGGTACACGGAACCTGCATGTCAAACAAGCGGAGTATAGGGTTTTGTAAGCAAGGCCTAGCGTATGTAGGAGACAAATTGATATTTTCTGTTGTTGGAGGGAGTTGTGGTGTGAGTTTGAGCGTGTGGACGGCCATGACTCCGCGAATGAAATGAATATGCGTCGTACATTTTGGGCCTACGGCTTCTGTGCTTAATGGAAAAGGGCCAATTTGTTAAGGATGGGCCTAGCCCAAATAAAGAACTTCACATTGATTGGGGCGAGCTTCTCAATCCCATCTTTCATTCGGTCTTTATTTCAACTGTCTGTCGGAGCTCTCAGTTTTCTGCAATGGAGTTGAACAAATAAAGAAAGGGAAAGAAAATAGCGACTTAATTCCTTCCTTCTAATAAATTGGGTGTCATTTTGGCAATCGAGTGGCCTATTAGCAGAATGAATGATCCTTCTAAAGAGATTTCATTAACAGAATATGACTCTACTCAGTAAACAAGTTGAGCAGAATGATCACTGGGGTGTTGGATTATAGACTATGTCAAAGAAACCTAGGAGAGCAACCATATTGTATACTACTTCCTGTTAGATCTTATAATAGTAAGGACTGGAGGTAGTAATTAAAAGTTGTTCTATGTTATGGAACATTCAGGAATGGCTAGCCTGTTTGGCAACGTATTGGGAGCCAAAAAAAAGTGGGAAAAAATATCTTTATGATGTAAAAGACCGGCAGACAAATTTTGAACTGTTTAGCAACGCTTCTGTACAGATGACCTTAACGGAAAAAAGCTCCTTCTGATTTGAAGCCAAAAATTGTTGCTTCTGAAGTGCTTCTACGGTGGTGGGTGACTGTGACTGGAGCATTTTATCCTATTAATCACACACATTAGACTTTAAAATTTTCTTTTTGTCTAATTTATAATTCTTTAAATTTCTTGTATTTCATAATTTAGCTAATCTTTAGCTTAATAGCAATTTTCGGGTCCTAATAATAAAGTTTTTAACTTTTTTTAAATTTTCTAAATTGGTATTGACTCATTTCTAATTTCATAAATTAATCCTTAATCGAATATCCTCATTTTTCATCTCAACTGGCTTTTTAAATAATAATCCAAATAGGTTTAAAATAAAATAAAAAAAGTCATTTCTACCACAACCAATCAAAACACAAATCACATTTACAATACGTATTTTATCCTATCTAACTTTTATAAAAATCAGATAAAAAAAATCATTTTTATCACATTAACCCAAAAACCATAACTTCGATGTTTTAGATACATATGGTCTATCCGTACAAGTGGCGACATCCCCGTGTGGTTGTCCCTTCAGTTTCTCATGCTGCAGCTTCAAGCGTCCATACATAGTAGCGCTCAGAAAAACCAAAGCCTGCACACACATCCACTTGTTCTATTCAATTTCAAATACGACAATCTGTCACCAAAATAAAACTGTTGCTACAGGAGGTCATCATCAAACCATTATAGAAATCTGGAAAGGTGACTAGCTGGCAGGATGTTAATTTAAGGGGAATTATGATTATGTCAGATTCCGTCTCTCTCCTTCCCCTCTTTTCTGAGTTATATACTCCGCGCGTTACCATCATCATTTTGTGAGTTTAGTTTGTTTAGAGAAAGATCCTAATTAAACAACTCCGATCCCTAACGGTATATAATTAATCAACTTTTGGCTGTCGATTAATTACAAGTAGAAGGAAGAAAGTCAGTTTCATTACCATTTCCGATCAACCAATAATTTGCCTCCGTTAATATAGTAACGTGGATGGTGATCAAGCTTCTTAATCAATTGGCTGAGCCGATCTTATCTGAGTAGCTAGCCTGCGTCATGCATGTTCTAAAAAGCACTGCTTTTCTGATCTGATGCAAAAAAGTAAGAACATAAAAAAAACAGTTGTTTAGGAGTAGTAGTTAAGAGATGAGTTATTTATTATGCATGCAAAATCCAAACAGGGTGATGTGCATTCTCAGGAATCTTCCTCCACGGCAAGAGAGGGAAATGCCACCTACCAAACGCTCGTTCCCACTTCCCCGCCAACCCCACACTATTCCCAATATTCTTTTACTAACAAAACTACGTACACATAATAATTATATTATAATATATAACTTTGCCGTGAGGAGGGAATCAGGATTCCTCATATACGATATACCCCCATTAATATATCATGTACTGTGTACTTCTGTATGAATGTACCGCTAGGTTTATATTTGTTTGAACCTCATTGGATATATATATATATATATATATATATCAGCAAATCTCACAAGTCCCAGTTTTGTGCGCATTGGGTTTACTAGCTGTAGTATATATGATCAGCTAAAAGGGTGAGAGACTTTGTGTGTGTGTGTGGAGGGTGAACTTCAAGCAGAAAGCACGCCCAGATATGATGGATGGGACAACATTCTCTCATCTTTTATCTTCCCATCTTCTTTCTTTTCGATCCTCCATGAAATTAATATTTGATAGCTCTAATAAAATGCTTTTCATATTATACAGTTTTAAATTAATTGCTCTAATTAAAACTGTAATTTGAATTTAACTATTTATTTTTTATAATTTAATATTCAAATAATAATCTCATAAGAGATCCATTCAAATCTTAATTTAATAGTTAGAACCTAGAAAAGAAAACTAAAAATAAAAGGAAAAAACAAGAGGTTCCCATGATCAACATGGAACATATCATGTCTTCGTTGGGAACCAAAAACTAAGTTATGTATTTGTATGTTATACTTTTTGTACTTTTCAAGAAGCTGGAGGAGATCACGAGTTTGACCAGCTCAGGGCGGTATCTGAAACATAGATATAGAAAAATGAATGGATTGCAGAATAAAATTTGAAGATTCGGAGAGTCCAATAGTCTCCCTGGAAGGAAGACAAAGATTCTCACCTAAATACAGAATTAATAGTACTGGTGATGAGAACAAAAGCTACACCAACATCGGTTGTGCCTCAATTGGAAATACCAGAGGATGAGAAAAGGAAACATAAAGCAGTCAGTTGGGTGCATGAAATGATCAAACCATACTAGCTGCTTCGTTATTGAAGAGCAATACTTAAAGAAGACGCCATGAATCAGTGTCTATCCAGACACAAAAGCAAAAGCAGAAAAAGATAAAATCAAATCAAAATGGATAAAATTAGAATATTAACGACTGAGAAGGAGGCATTGGGGAAGAAGACGTAGTCCAAAGAGAGGCAGAGAGCAAACGCCTGGATCTCCAACTCAACACCAACTTATTGCAACCCAACACCTCTGCCTTAAACCCATCGTTGAAGAGTCCCAACAAGAGATTGGCCTGGCATTGGTTCGCGAAGCTTATGGCCACTCCCTTGAACCCCACCTCACCCAACCACTCCCCCCACGACCCTCTCTCCTCTTCATCTCCATTTTTGTATATCCTGGCCACCGACCCGGCTATTCGGGGCCCCAGATACACCCGCTCCACCAACGTCCTCGCCCCGCTCTGCATGGGTATCCCCGCCTCCACCGAATCGTACACCGCCGAGTAATGGTGTAAACACTCCATGAACCGACTCACAAACCCTCCTTCTCCGCTCACCCCCTTCTCCTCCTCTACCATTGTCACTAGTCTCGGATTCAACGTCTTCGCTCCGTTTAGGAACGATGCCACCGATTCGGGTGCCCGGTGAGTGAGGTGGGGGAGTTGCAGTATGCAGTTGAACACCAGGGCCTCTCCTTGAACCAGCTTCAGACCGGACGGTCTAAACGTTTCATCCGGGTCCAGCCTGCATTGATGAAACGAGAACGGTTGTCCCACGGAAGCCGCGAACGCCGTCAAACGACGCCCCGTCTCTTGCACGGTGGCAATGGATCTTCTTCCGCCTCCGCTTCTGGACAGCGCGGTGATCCTGAGGTGTGGGCCGGGTAGCCCATCCGCTTTGGAAGCGAGGGCCTGAATGAAGGAGGCCCACTGGATGCCTTCCATGATGTCGTAGTCGATGATGTGGACTCGCCGCTCGTTGGCCGCGGCCTCCAGGATGGCCTGATTCGCGGTGAAGTGGCCGAACTTGACGTAGGGGGACATGTCCTGGAGGAGCTGGAAGGCGGCCAGCATATCCAGTGGAGGGTGGTCCTCGCGGTGGGGTCCACTGCCGATGAAATGCTTGTGGTGGTGGTTGTTATTCTTTGGGCCTTCGAGCAAACCCTGCAAGGCTTCCGTAAAATACGCCGCCAGCCTCTCCATGTTGGAGCCGTCGGCGGGGGAAACCAACTCGTTGAGCCGAATCAATATCACGCGAGCCAGATCACAGTTCTTAATGGCGCCGGAGAGGGCTTCGGCCGCTGCCATCAGAAGGTGAACTAGCCTGAGACCCTTGAAATCCCCAACACCTTCCGTTACTTCCACGTCCGCCACGGTTACTTCCGTCGAAAATGAGTGGGCGGAGTTGTAGCCTTCTTCTGTGCCGTGTTGGTGGGGGCTGAGGATGGCGGCAGAGTCATCCAGCATAGACTCTATGAGGCTGTGGAAGTCGTCTTGAGGGCCGGGGAAGGCGTCCCAGTTGACGAGGGGGGACCAGTGGTTCCAATGGCAAGAGGTGGCGTAGTCATCGTCGTCGGCAGGGGTGGTGCTGCTGCTGGAGCCGGAGAAATCAAGTTCATGGAGGGAGTCGATACCCATGATGGCGAAAGAACTGTGCAAGCTCGTCATGATAAGAAAGAGACAAGGGAGGACCAAAAAGTGAAGTGGGATGAAAGGTGTGGGTGGCCGTTTTATATTAACAAAGACGTGGGCTGAGGCTCCATCTGAAAAGCGGATCCCCCTATTATGTCCTCAATTCTTAATTCAAATTACCAGCAATTTATCTGAATTCCTCATGCTCATACACAACCCAGGCACGTATCTCAAACTGTGATTCACCGTCTTCTTCACATCTTTACACTATTGATCGCTCATCCTTGGTAAATAAGAGGGTTTGAATTAATTTTTGGAGTTTTTAGAGAAAAAGTGATAAAAGTGATTTTAGATAAAAGATTTTGTGAAAAAAAAAATATTTTGATAAATTGAGAGTATTTGGATAATTGTTATCATAATCACTATTTTATGTACAAATTACCAAAAAAGACACTAATAATGTAATAATTGCATATAAAAGTAAAAAATTCCATTTTAAATATATTTAACATCAAAATTTCATAATACAATAATAAAATTTAAATAATTAAAAAAATTAAAAATTATAACATTAGTCAATTTTAATAATGATAAAGTGCTTCAAAAATTTTGGTTATTAAATTTTTGTAGTCTCATGACAGATTCCAACAGAAGAATCAAACATGTTCTACAGTCACTAAATTATGTCATTAACCTCATTGTTTTATGAATGTAATTCGATTTATTTTGTGGGCGAAAAAAAGTGATTCGATTTATTCAACTTTTCTTCGTTGCTATGCTTGAATCTCATGGTCTATATCCATGCCCATGGAATCTAATGATAAAGTGCTTCAAAAATTTTGGTTATTAAATTTTTGTAGTCTCATGACAGATTCCAACAGAAGAATCAAACATGTTCTACAGTCACTAAATTATGTCATTAACCTCATTGTTTTATGAATGTAATTCGATTTATTTTGTGGGCGAAAAAAAGTGATTCGATTTATTCAACTTTTCTTCGTTGCTATGCTTGAATCTCATGGTCTATATCCATGCCCATGTTCATGCTAATTAACACATTTTTGGGCTACTTATATTTATTTTACAAATACGTCATCACTTCAAGTTCAAACTGTCAAAAAAAAAAAAGGCATGGCAATAAACTCAAGAAAAAAAGTTCGTTATTACTCAAAGGAAAGAGGTAAAAAAAGGGGAAATGGGGAAAGAAAGAGAAAGAGGAAGGAAGAAAAATGTGACAATCAGGAGAAAAAAATAGAAGGAAACAATAAGAGAAAAAGGTGAAAATGGGGAAAGAGAGAGAAAACAAAAAAAAATTATTTTTCCAAAATCACGGTCTTAAGTCTCAAAACCATGATTTGAAATAAAAAAAAAAGTTTTTCCCATTTTTCAGATGCTGGGCAACATTTTCACCAAACCATGATTATAAGCTAAAAAGTGCTTCTTCTTTTTTGAGTTTACCAAAACACACACTGACAAGAAAATAATCACTCGTTTTAGCACATGTTTATTTTGAAACGAAAACAAAAAAGAACAAGTGCTGAACCACTTGTTTTTATTTACCATGAAGCATGCAAGTTCAGTTGATCAAGTTTGATGCTTATTTTAATAAAACGCGAAACAAGAAAAATAGTTGATCAAGTTTGATGCTTATTTTAATAAAACGCGAAACAAGAAAAGTGCAGGTAAATGCATATTTACAAAACTTAGATGCAAGTATAATATGCAAGAGCTCTTCTTTCTGATTGTCAGCAGAAGATGGTGCTGGACTGCTGGTTAAAAAAACAGAATGGAAGCAGGAAACAAGAACATAGAAATTACGGTACTATAATTAGTTCAATCACACATATCAATTGACCTCTTAAACGGCGGGCCAATGGACGTCGCTTCGTGAACTGTAATAGAGGCAATGTTGGTAATTTTATTTCATAAAAAGGGTGAGAGAACAAGCAAGATCTGGAAATGAACCAACAAAAAACAAAGGTTCTATGATGCCAACAAAATCAGTGAGGACAAAATTCAGTAGTAATTATCTGGCCAATAAATGATGAAGCACTTGTTTCCATAATTGAAGTGCTTCTGACCACCCTAACACATATAGATATCATCAAAATGAAAGCTCAGTTTTCGAAATTAAAATACCACTGACAATGATGACATTCACATTGTATATACTCGACAAATAAGAAAACTTTATAAAGACCTTTAACCTTGACCTGCATTCATACAACAAGGCTTTACCTAGGTTATGCTTGCTTGCCGTACTTTCCGAGAACTCGATGTTAATTAAGTTTTTTTTTTTTTGCCCAAAAATAGTCTTGATTAAGTTTGCTACTATTTATCTGCTGGTTTCACTTTTATTTTCCAAAAAAATCAAATTATTTGCCTACACACACATATTACCTGTTAATATTAAATACATATAAATATATATGGATATTTAACTCTTGACTGCTTACCATTTTAAATCTTGTTGAGTACTGGTAGGTAGTTAGAACATTTTCCCTAGCTACCTGATTGGTCTTCCCTATCAGTCCTCAGCTATGCTAGCTTTGTTTTGAATTGAACACTTTTCCTCATATTGTATAAAATTTAGAATAAGTTATATTAATTAAAATCAATAAATAATTCAATATAAATTTTATATTTTACACGTATATAAAATATATCTGATTATTGCATCGGTTTTTTTACGACTTAAAAAATTGGCTAAAGAATTAATAGACTAGACGAATGATGGTGAAATATTCAGCTGCTGCAAGATTAGGATAAAGCAGAGTTATCTTTATAAATTGACAGGGGCTAGACACTGATCAGAATTGAAGGTTACATCTCTATTTAGTTAAACAGTGATGCACCTATTTTGTGCTACATATGAATCCATGACCTTCCGCTTATCTAGCTAGTGTTTTCAACATTTCAAACATTATTTCATTTGGACGGATCAGAAGTATGATTTTTTCAGGGGAGAAAAAGGTTCACCCGTTTGGGATGCCATGCCGTATATATATAGATATTCTGTTAAATTTAGGTCTCTTATCATGTTATACTGACGAGACCTAAGGCCTCATTGATGGATTTCAAAATGAGCCACGCGAAGATGTGTTTAATACGGCATGGAATAATTAATGAAAAGGAGGCGTGAGGGACAGATCAAATTTTCAATATAATTGATATAATAATGACATTCGCCGCATGTTTTAAGGAATTATAATTTGTAATAAGAATTATATATATCACCTCCGATCCAATATAATCTAAATCTAAATATCGGGAAGGGACATGCGTGTCCGCGTAAATTAGCCGGAATGATGACCGACCCTGGGAGGCAGGAGTGTAATGTTACGTTGTATAGATCTCTTACACAAAATGAATTCATCAAAAGACATACATATTGCAGTTGCATGGAAGTTAAAATCCAAAATCCAACGCCCGGCATGTTCATCTAAGCCAGGCAACCCCTATCTGGACTGCAAACTTGGTCCCTCGATCTTCACTTTCCTTTCATTTATAAAGGTTATTTTGTTGACTTATAAATTGAGTATGTCATTTAGCTTATCGCTGGTTGCTTCACATTTGAGAGAACGAGGTTTTCATTCTTTCTGATGTTGTTGTATACTCTTGTACTGCTATTTATTAACCAATTTTATACCTCCGACCTTTGATGCCAACTTAATTAATGCTATACTCACAAGTTTTCACTTTTTGTTCAAGAATCAACAGGTTGGTCCATATATATATATATATATATAAGGCGTACTCGCAATTAAATTAAATACTGATGGTGAGTCCTGTACTGTTGAGCTTTGTTTCTTTTTAGTTTCTATGTCTGTCTCTGAACTTGTTTGGAATCTGTAACCTTTAAGTTTAGCTATAGCCAGGCCCTTGGAGAAGGCAACAGTTACGTGCTAGCCAGGGGGTAGAAGGTTAATATATAATCGAAGTTGCTAACAAATAACTAGCTAGTGATCAAATTTGCAGTATATAAAAGACTATATTCCCTAGCTAGCCGCAGCGAACACGATCATGTGGCTAGCTAACATGGGAGTTGGGGGACTCATTTAATTTGCATTGACGATCTGACTCTCGTCCCTAAACCCCAAAGGAATTCAATCCGGAAGTTAAGCAATCACAGTTCGTACATCAAATTCTATCGCAAATGGATTCGATAATGTTCACTAATATATATATATATATATATATATATATATATATATATATATGAGTCTATTAGAATATGTACGATTCCAAAACCCCTCTCTCTAGAGAGCGAGGGTTGATTGACACACACATATATTCAGCTTAAAAAAATTGCAACATGCACGCATAAATCATGAACTTTTCTTCTCGATTGATATTATTCAAATAACTTGTAAACATATTAGAATAAGACATTCCTTTATATATATATTATTTATTCCCTTCATGATTTTATCGCACCAAAACTGCGTGGCCAATATTTGTTTAATTTTAAGGAACAGGAAACGTACAAGATCAACCCACCGAATTTGGGTTGTTTAAGTATTATTTGAATATTAACAATATGTAGAATGATGGACACATCACTGTCAGTGACAAATGTTGGTAATGAAAGCAGAGATATTATAATATACATCCTCTCGCATATTCCTAGAAAAATATATAAATATCTTGCATACAGTCTACAGACAATAATAGATTCCCCCACTGTCTTTATTTATTTATTTTTTACCTTGACTCACTGTCTATACGTAAAATAATGACAATAACCTGTGATTTGCAGTGCTGAAACCGCTGCAAATCTCTTTGCAGGAAGACATATATGTTTCACAAGCTAGTTAATTACTGGCAACGAGGAGTATATCCATTAATCTATAAATCGATCAGCCTTTTCATTACCCTAATTAATTTCACTTGAAGTTCAAATTGGAGTACTGATGATGACACAGCCACATGCATCAATGTACCAATATATTGAATCATTACCGGTATATATTTGAGTATTTGGGAAGCAACGGAACTATAGTTTTAAAAAAAAAATTTCACAAATTAAGACAAAATTCTTTTTACACACTTATCTTATAAATCTTAAAAATTATTTTTTAAAAGTTAATCAAAACGCTCACCAGATAAATCAATCAGCGCGCCTTTGCATAGTGTTTCGGCTGCCACTAAATGATCATTCGCAAATTAATTGTTATATAACTTTGGCACAATTGCTTAATCATATCACAAATTGACAGCTGAATTATTTAGATACTCATATTAAATTATCATTTTATTTCTTAATTTTGATTTTTGAGAAACACTCCCATAGTTTTGTTCATAAGTCATTTCCAACATTTAATTCCGAAACTAAAAAAATCTTAAAATTTATTAATTATGTCCATTAAAATTTAGCAACTTTTAAATTTTACCTCTATTTATTATATAATACACACACACAAACAAAGTCTTTATTTTGGGGTATATTATCATTAAAGCATTTATCTAAAGGGTAAAAATGTATATTCATGTAAAAAAATTTAAAAATATAACTTATAAATAAGATAAAAAAAATTTCTCTGTACATAAGACAGAGTCACTACACATGTAACTATCTTTCATGAACACTCTGCGTGCGTGCGTGCAAGAGAAAAAACTTGGCTCTTCCTAGCAATTTTATATAAATGGCAGTATAAACAAGTTTCCTACATATAGGTTTATACTGCTCTAAATTAAAAAACAATTAATAAATTATTATATTCTTTTCAATCTATAATATTAGTCACTTTAACTAATTCATCGATCATAACTAAAAAAAAAGTGAGGAGTCATATTTAAGTATTAATTATTATAATAGAAATTGACCAAAAAATATTAATTATTCTGTAAATAATTTATACTGCGAACCAAAAAATTGAATAAGGTACATGTATTCATTGATGTTGTATGAGGAAGGGGCGATGAGGGCAATGTTAACGAAACAACCGACATCTCAATGCGTTCGGGATGCTGCGGTTATCGATAATTCATTTTCACTTTCTTCTCTTCTTTATTTCACATTTATTTGTCAACTCAATCATTCAAATCAACTTAATCCTAAAATGATAATTTAAAGTTTCAGAAGCAAGATTCCTTTTGCCTGCTTCTAATTGATTTTTTTTTTTAAATCTTGATTAGAGCCGTAGAGGTGCCATGTTAATTGATTAATAGCCATATAGAGTTTTGAATGTTCAGGTCCATATATCTAGAATACTTTTTTCCTTAGGCCCGGGCGGAGCACTTGACAGATATGTATAAAATATAAAATCCTAATAAACAATTCACTGATACCTTATAACAGTTAAAAAAACCCCATCTAATTAATCACCTTTAAAATGTCCTGTCATTAAATTCAACATACCTTATTTGAAATTGTTTTTATTAAAAAGTCTGACAATGTATTTTTTTTAATCAAAAATCATTTAATGCAAGTGATGATATCTAAATGGTAAAAAGTCTTGTGCTCATCATGTTCAGGGGGGAATGAATGAGATAATTAAAAATGATGATCATAATGTTTTAGAAAATATATGTAATATTAATTAATTTAATTAATTTTTGTAATCTAATCTAATTAAATTAGATAAATAATCTTATATTAAAAGGTTAAGGTGTAATTTTAGCAACGACTTTTTTTCCAATGGGCTTCTGACACAAATAAATTTTAAAATGAGCAAAAATAATAATGAACAATTAAAAAGGATGCAAATTTAATAAAAACCGTTAAATTTGACCTAACACCATTAGTGGTTTTCTTCTATTATAATTTAATGTCGCTAGGTCAAATTTAACAATTTCGTTAAATTTTCATATTTTTTTTAATTATTCATTATTATTTTTGCTCACTTTAAAAAAAAATTTTGCGCCAAATACCCTAAAAAAAATTAATTATTAAATTTACACCTAAACCCTATCTTAAAGAGATCGGAGGGGGTATTGTGCTCACTACGGTTCAATTCTCAATGCCAAATCATGCATGTCATACCAAAATTTTACTTCTTTACAAGTGAAAAGATGATTTCATTTCACTAAAATGGATTTACGTATCAGCTTTACAAAGTAAAACGCAACATCTTTTCCTGAGTATGACCATGAGAATCTACAGTATACTTCTATAAAGAGAGAATCTTTGTAAAGTTTGAGCCACTATAATTTTTGTGTGTGACAAGATAACATCTGCAGTATACTTCTTTAATGTTAAACGCCGATATAGAATTACATTTTTATCTGTAATAGGATGCCGAAGATAATTAACTACTTCCTTTTATGTTTAATATAAAATATATTTATTAAATTTGATTAAATTAAAAAATATATTTAAATTAGTTAATATAATATTTTTTCTTTTAAAACATAGTATCCATCTTCCTTAATTTTCTATTTCCTTTTTCTCCATCCTTTTTGGTTTGTTCCCAAAAATAGTTTCGAAAAAGAAATTACTTGAACCGGGTACGGAATAAAAGACACGATGGATAGTTAATCGTGAAATTGTCGTGTTTCTTGAAAAATAATCAACATAGTTTTTTTTTTTTTTTAATCACGAACCATAAAATACTCAAAAGGAAAGTGAGGGGTTGCTTTCTTAAGATTGCGGCCTCGAAAGCATCCTCAATACTATTTAATCCTTTCTCACTGCAAGACAGGGTTGTTGTTGAATGTAGTGATTAGAGAAAAATAAGATGGACAAAGATGAAGAAATCATGTCTATTATTCGTGGCAGAGCAACATATATTTACATATTTAGATTAACGGTAGAGAAATAACTTTTTTTTTAATCTGATTTTTGAAAAAATCAGATAAAAAATTTAAATTATAAATGTGATTTGTATTTAGATTGATGGTGGCAGAAGTGACTTTTTTTTTTACCTTGATCCTATCTAGATTAGCGTTTGAAAAGTCTGTTTAGATGAAAAATGACTTAAAAGGGCATGAATCTTACTGAATACTACACACATATATTATTTGTATATATTAGGATAATTAAAGTGAACAAATGTAAAGTACTATTTAAAATATTTGTATATATTTATATTTATTTTATGCATTGTACTATTTAAAATAATAAAATAGCAATACATATAAGTCACATCTCTCTGGGCTTGTAAAATGTAAATGGATGCGTTAAAAAAAAAATAAGTTAGTTGCATCTCATTTGCCTTTTTTTTATTTTCATCATTATTTGTAAAATTTTAAATGTTTACTTTTAGCTTTTATCTATTTTTTTGATGTCGCAACACCTAGCTTTAATTTGCTAATTGCATCCCGCTCAATTATGTCCGAAAGTAGCTTTTAGCTCTTCCAGAAGCCCCTTTAACTAGCTTTTCCAAGAAGCAGTTTTTTAAAGCAAAGCCCAGTGCAATGTACTGTGGTCTTAAACACACCTTTCATATGGCAACTGGGCTTTTGATGTTCTATTAGGTTTTTTTCTTTGTGTACTGAGTTTCCAAACAGACCCCATAACAATTGTAACCCATTTGAGAGGGATGCACTAATCTTCCCTATGATATGGAAAGGAGACCAATGTTTACTTTCTTTTGGTAAAAGATTACCGCCCCCAACCCAACACATTTATGACCCTCTATAGAAACTATGGTCATTCAACTAACCAATACAAGATCTTAACCCATTATTATAAGATTCTAACCAACTATTATCACATTAATACTTTTAAGGGGTGTAAATGACAATTGTGTTCATTGTATTGGACAAAAAAATTGTGCTAATTGTATTAATGAATGGAATTTTAAGTAATTAAATTTGTTGATAATTTTTTTTAAGTTCACTATGATAAAAATTCTATTTATTTTTACATTTATAAATTATTGGAAAAATTGCGCTGAAGTCCCAAGTAAAACAAAAAATAATTCAAAGGTCTCTTAAAATCTCTAAATCATAATGATTTTCCATTAAACTTTTGAGTAATATATTTCAATTATGAAAAGACTAGATACCCCTAATGAATTTGAGAAAAAGGTAAACAAATTCAAACCTCAATTACTTACTCTCTCAAAAAGCTATATACATGATACATCCATTTCATCCCACTTCCCAAAGTCACCCTTATAATGGGTCAACACCACCACCACCATTATGGACTCTTCTTGATCCTCCTCCTCTAACTGGGTGCTCCCTCTCTCCCCCACCCCTTATCTTCCTCCTCCTCTCACTTTCCTCTCTTCCCTTCTTTTACCTCCCCTTCCACCACTCTCTTTATATCTTTTTTTTACTATGTGAATTATTTTTATTAAAATTTATACAAAAAAGATGTTTTAGGTAACAACATCGTTGTCAACGCGCAGGCTCCAACACCCCATCTTATTATTGATATTACTTATAGTAGCAATGCGTTGTTCAGTGAACACACATGAATAGTATAAATATACTGATAATATGATACAATATTGCTTGAATATAATACAAGAGTTTCCCCCACATGGATGCACATAAAGTTTACAGACCTTGAAATAACCAAAAATATCTTCAGATAATCAACAACATTCCCTTGCGTGCATTTTTCTTCTCTATTCTTAGCACCTCTTTGGTGTTCACCTATCTAAATAGTTGCTTGGGAAGGGTGAGATTTGAGGAATCTCAGTAGCAAACAATATCACCATACATGCAAGATATATATTTAATGCATGACATGCTTGCCTATCATAATATTATGCCAATATAATGACATATCTGCATGCTCAATGTTACAACATACTCATGGCCATCGTATAAATATAATAGAGCTTCAATCAATCAAATATACTCAACAAACTTAGGCAAAAAAGTCACATAAATCAATGCAAAAACATACATATCAAATACATGCATGTTAGGTAAGTTCACTACATTAATTGCCCTTCCTTGATCCACTGACTTTGATCAGGCTCGGGCACAACTGTCTGGTCATAAAATTCCCAAATGTACAATAAATGAGTCATTACTCATCTAAGTATTATTCCAAACTTATATTTTTGATTATCTTTCACAATTTCAATAGTTTCTGCAAAGTACAACTCCGCACTGTGCAATTTCATTGTTTTTCCAGAAATTGACAAAATTTCAGTCAAATTCGGAAAATCATAATTAATTCTAGGAAAATCTAATTTTACTGATTTTAAAGCCTAAATGAAACTATTTAAATTTAATTTTAGGTAAAAATACTTTGTTCTGACCATTGACATCATACTTTTCTAAAAAATTCGTCGAACTCCACCTTTCCTAGATTTGCTTCCAGAAATAGGGCACAATTTCAGAAATTCATACATTCCAATGTAATTGTCCAAAAATTATAAAATACCCATAACATTAAATCTCTGTGTCTCTACTTTAATCCTGCCAAGTTTCATAATTTTTTAAAATCATTTGCCCATTGAAAAATGTCACACAAATACGACTGCCATACAAGGAAATTCACTAGCCGCAACACTACTTTGTGTTCCAATTAATTATGTCGTGTGTGACTTCTAATTGCATTATTTTGTCATTCTCTGAGCTTTTTAATTCACCATAATATTCCCTTTAATACCCCAAGGGTATAAAGAAAATTTGAGGAATACAATTTTGCCTTTTTGGGACACTTGCTAAATTGAGGCTTAGTAGTCCACCTGATCCAGACTTAATCTCAAGCCTCTTATCCAAAAATTTGGGATATTACAACTCTCCCCCTGTTCAATAAATTTCATCCTCAAAATTTTGAACATTCATACCTCACGGAATCATTCTAGACACTCAGTTTATCTCATTCATGTGTAAGTTCACACAGCATGCGGCACAATTCATCATACTCTAAACAAAAGCTCAAATAGTATTCAGTAATTATCATACAGTATTCCCATCCATTTTGTACCTAGTATGTAGCATTCAATACAAGACCCGCTGGTCCATTCTCAATGTGCTAGGTTTCTCAGGCCTCACTGCCTCTTTGGGACTCTCCCGGATCACACTGTATGCATACCAGGCCTTCCAGCCTCTTTGGGACTCTCTCGGATCACACTGTATGCATATCAAACCTTACGGCTCATTCTACTCTCACAGTGCTGGATATTCCGGCGTTACTGCCTAGGGGATCATCCCATGCCATAGGCATCTCAGGGCTTACTGCCTCAGCTACAACCTGGTACAATCTGAATGTTCTGCTCACCTCAAGGTGTACTCTGGATACACTGGTCCAATGTCATCATGCTAGGTAACAACTACAGTGCTAGACACACAGGTCTTACGGACCAGGGACATTGCCCTATACAAACTTGCACATCGGGTCTTATTGCCTCGAGCCTCTGCTCAACACCATTCTTAAACACATCACATTTCACTGGCCTAAAGACATACTAGTCCCCAGGTCTTATGGCCTTAGGACAATCGGTTCATCATCTTTGTTGAATATATATCGAGACTAACTATCTTAGGACACGTAGTCCACCAGGTATTCTGAACTCATTACAGACTCCGTCTCTTGCTACTCAAGTCATTCATACTCTTATGTAATGTTCACAGAGCATACTAAATAAACTATCATCACAACAATCATCTCAAGAGTATTCGGCACATTAGCATATAGTATAACGACAATCACCGGACCCTTGGTCCTACAAGTCACATGGCCCTAAGTGTTCATCCGCTTAAAAAGGCCCCGGGATTTCACTTGTGCATAACAAGAGTTTCCATGTGTAACAGCCTGATTTTTATTTTAGGATATGATTTCAATTATTATTTTAGTAGGATTTTTTTAAAAAAAAAGTGATTTGGTTAAAATATATTTTTTTAAAAAATTATTAAAAAATAAAATAATAATAATATATTATATTATATATTTATATTATTAAAAAATAAAACGTGGGAGTGCCGTATGAAGCGCCCTAATATTAAAAATGGTGTGGCACGCCACACCATTATTTTAATATAAAAAAATTAAATAAAATAAAAATAGGGGAGGGGGATCAGGAGGGGGTATTATAAATACCTCATCTCCTCACACACTTCACGCAGCAAATCTGCGTGAAGTGTCGTGCAGTAAGGTGACAGGCAAGGCTCTTATAGGAGTATTTTTTATTCTTCGGGGATCAATAAGGTATTCAAAATATCTTTTAATTATAAAACTTCTTTTATGAAATATTTTCTAAATAATTTTATCTTTCTTATGATATTAATTTTGTACTGATTAGAGAATATTTTAGGATTAGAATTTTGGGCAAGTTTGAGTTTTGTCAGTATATAACTATAAGAATATAAATGATAACTAATAGTTAATTTTAATCGATTTATTTTTATTATTTAGTTGATATAATATTTTATAATAAATTTTCTATATAATCAATTTATAAATGATGTTATTTTGGACTTTTAAACCGATTAAATTTAGATTAAATAATTTATTTGAGTTAATGGAGATATTATTGAAATTTTAGTTGGTATAGTTGTAAATCTGAAGGACTGAATTGTTACTTTTGAAATTTGTAATTCTAAACTGTCATTTATGAAATTAGGAAGACTAAATTTTCATTTATGAAATTTGAAGGACTAAACGGTCATTTTTATAATTTAAACCCTAAATTGTTATTTCCAGTTTTTATAGTATATTATTATTAGAATTTGTAAATAAGTTATAATTTTGACTTTTGAAAAACTATTAACGGGTAGTAAATAGATTATGATAGATTGATTTTGGCGTGTGTTTGAGCTCTTGGATTTAGAACAGTGTGATAATAATTAACTTTGGTGAGAGGTAACCACTTTCCACTTATTATGTGTGTTGGTGTGGGTTTGTGAATATTTTGTAAAATAATTATGAGATTGAAAATCATATGTTGATATTTATGGATTATTTAAATGAGTATTATTGAGGAGTATTTTGTTATAAACTTGCTTTGTGGAACCTTTTGATTTAATTTGTAAGATATATTTGTATATTTTGAATATCCTCATATGAGTATGAAATTTTGTGAAATTCCTATTGAGCTATTTATTGATACATATTAGGTTGTTTGGTTTGGGTAGAGATGGATAAAGTTATTTTTACCACGTGGTATAGCCTCCATTGGTGTACAATGGTTGACTTTCTATTATCCCACCAGTTCAATCAGGGACTGTCCCACTAGTTTAATGAGGGACTGCAACACCCTACTAGTTCAATGAGGGGAAAGACCCATGGTTCGGAAACATGCTCTGTAAATTTTGACCAATCCTCATCATGTGACCGGAGAGCTCTTTGAGTGGCCAGTAACATGGATAGTAACTTAGCCCATGGGTCTAGTCGGCGGAAATAAGGCGGTTCGGTTGGATTGATGGGAGGCACTTCGGAATTGTGATATGAGATTTGAAAATATAATATTATATAATTTCTTATGTGAGATTTGTGTACAAAACAATGATATTATATTTTTAATATTTTATTATATAAAATGTTCCACTTTGCACCTTATGAACACATGTCAGCATGTGTAATGAGTTGAAAAGCTGGTTACTGAGGCTTTTGTCTCACCCCGTCGATTTAACATTTTTTTCAGGTGATAGTTTCCGTGCTAGAATGTCGGGAGGAGCTCATGAGGCATAGATATATCTCTATGGCCTCTTGTGGGTTATTATGTATTGAATTGACGTATATTGCCACTCATAGGGCCTACATCCTGTAAACTCTGATTTGACTGCATACTTTGAATTATCGTAACATGGATTGGATATTATAATATTTAATAATTGTGAAATTTTATCTCTATTGTGATTAGTCTTTGAGAGAGAGTAATTAATATTATGGAAATAAGGAGAGGATTTTACACCATAGCCTCGAGTGTCCATAAGCGCAGAAAGGCCCCGGGAAACTGCCCGTGCATAACAGAAATCTCCATGGCTTGGTCATCCACCCGTGTAAATAGGCCCCGGGTAACTACCCCGCAATTTTTGAATGCTCATCAGGTCTTATTGCCCAAGGAATCACCCTTATGCCATAGGCATATGGGACTTACAACCTCGGGCCTCCACCTGTCAGGTCTGACTGCTGAAGGACACGCTGGCCCAATAGGTCTTACCGCTTACCGTATATTCATAACACGGATATACTCGATGGTACACATACATGCAGAACAGTTACATAACATACAAGAGTAAGAGTTGCTTTCCTTTATACTGTCGAGCCTGTTTTTCCTTAATTTCTTTCATCAACCAGCACTGGAGCACCCCATAGCGTTTTACTAGGTCATATAAACCATTTTCTAAAGGAAACTCATTCAATAGAAGGCTCATTATAATATACTACCATTGGGAGTCAATGTTCTTATAGCTCTACTCTACGATTCGTCGTCATGGCGGCTTTACTCCACGGTTAGTCAACACAATGGCTGCACACTATGGTTTGACATCACAGTGGCTCCACACTACGGTACTACACTCGGTGTTTCACTCAGTCACCTGAATTGTCAGCCCTTCTAGTCAAAACCCTTCGTAGGTAGCCCTCTTGTAATATCCTTGTATTTTTTTTAAAAAAATCATAATAATAATAAAATATTATGTGTGTGTGTATATAATAAAATAATATTATAATATATTATTATATTATAAAATTAAAAGTTGGTAGGCGCCACATGGCGCCTACCAACAAAAAGATAAGGGGGTATCCCCTTATCTTTAAAATAAAATAAAATAAAATAAAAAATTGGCGCCATCAAGGACCAATTGATTGAGGAGGGGTATTATAAATACTCCTCCCCCTTAACACTTCATGCGTGAAAGTGTTGAGAAAAAAACGCAGGGAGTAAGGTTCTGATAGGAGTGTTTTTTATTTTTTGAGGATCAATAAGGTACGTAAACTCTCTTCTAATCATAAAGTTTATTTTATGGAAAATATTCTAAATAATTTTATCTTTCCTATTATAGTGATTTTATGCTAGTTAGAGAATATTTTGAGGATATGATTTTAGGCAAGTTTTGAGTTTTGTCAATATAAGACTGTAGAAATGTAGAGAATAATTAATAGTTAATTTGAACCGGTTTAGATTAATCTCCATAGGGCGTTTTTACCGATCAAAATTTGTTTAAATAATTTATTTGGATTATTGGAGGTATTGTTGAGGATTTAATCAGTTTTATTTGTTAGATCTGGACTCTGAAAAATATGAGTTAGGATTTAATATTTAAATTAGAATTTGATATGATTTTAATTATGTAGAGATTTGAGGACTTGTTTAATAATTGGATTATATCCATATAAATTATGAAAAAAGATATTTAATTATTTAAAAATTTGATATTAATGATTTTGTAATTATAGGTATGTTAAAGGTTATTTAAGGATTTTAATGAGTGCTTTAGGTTTATGAGGAATGATCTATGATTAAGGATTTTTTAAAAAATTGGAATAATTGAGGATAATAGTTGTAGAAAAAATTGGGTTGTAGGAGTTAAATTATGTAAATTAATTATTTTATTGTTATTTGTGGTTAATTGATATCTACATTAATAATGTAGAGTTTTCTTGTAATCGGTGATTGCACGAGTTTTATTATCCAAATTAAGATTAAGCTTGGAATCGAGGTAACTGGGGTTAATTTATTTTATATGCTTGCTTTGGACTGTAAGGTGTTTTATAAACCTTACTTTTATTTATATTACTTGTATGTGTTTCGAAAGATTTTGTCTATGTCTAAATATGAATTTACTTCAGTGAAGCAATATATTTTTCAATGTACATATATAAGTGAAAATTATTATTAAATTGTTACTGTTGTGATGGATATATTGTTTGGGATGGAATGTTGTATAAGAATTGAGAATCTCGAAATTGTTTTTGAAAGCTGTATTAATTTATTATTTTTATATTATGGGATATGTTGGATTGTGTGGAAGAGATATGGTGAAATGTGTGCCCATCGGCTCTCTCAATCCTGGCCCGGATTTTGAGTTGAGTGTTTTGGGCGAACACCCCTATTACGGTATATTGGTGGTAGCATAGGAGGGGGCATTATTCTTGATGTGATTAGCTAACATTTGGCCGGGTATACTAGCATTGATAGGTTGTACCAGTCCATAGGAGATAATGAGAAGCAGGATGGATGAGTGGGGATGTTTTTATTCATTGATTATATTATGTTAAGTTTTGAATTATGAGAATAATAATATTATTATTATGTCAGTTAAACCTGCTTCTCTGACTTACAATCATTTCCTGCATATTTTATAAATTGATTTTGGTTACTGAGACTTTATGTCTCACCCCATCATTATAAATAATTTTTCAGGCGATACCTCTAATCTGGCTAGAAGCCAAGGGAAGCAACCAGAGGCGTAGACGTTGAGAATCTTGTAGGCCTATTTTGATATTGGTGTTGTGTTAATTTCTATATTGCCATTATAGGGCCCTCATGTTTTATAATGCCACGTTTACTATTTGGATATCTGTCTGGAATAAATGCTTAACCCTTGTTAGCCCTGAGATTTTATGCTGCATACTCTGATATGTTGGTAGGTCTACAACCACAAATGTGTTGGAATTCATTTTGTGATTATGGGTTAATTGTGGTGTGTGATCAGAATAATAAATTTCTCTGTAGTGATTTTGTGGACGAGTTTGTGCCATAAACTCCAATATGTTATGAAAAGGTTTATGGATGAATTCTATGTACTAAGCTCCGAAAATGTATTAAAAAAATTATTACTGATTTTGTATAATTGTATTGGATAATACTTGTTGTGAGAAAAGGTTCGTTTCAACATGCTTGCCTATCATAATATTATGCCAACATAATGACATATCTGCATGCTCAATGTTACAACATACTCATGGCCATTACTTAAATATAATAGAGCTTCAATTAATCAAATATGCTCAACACAATTAGGCAAAACAGTCACATAAATAAATACAAAAACATGCAGGTTAGGTAAGTTTACTACCTTAATTGCTCTTCCTCGATCCACTGACTTTGATCAGGCTCGGGCACAGCTGTCTGGTCCTAAAATTCCTAAATGTACAATAAATGAGTCATTACTCATCAAAGTATTATTCCAAACTCATATTTTTGGTTATCTTTCAAAATTTCAACAGTTTCTGTAAAGTACAACTCTGCATAGTGCAGTTTCACTGTTTTTCTAGAAATTGGCAGATTTTCAGTCAACTTTGAAAAATTATAATTAATTATAGGAAAATCTAATTTGACTAATTTCAAAGCCTAAATGAAGCTCTTTAAATTTAATTTTGGGTAAAAATACTTTGGTCTGACCATTGACATCATACTATTTTAAGAAATTCTTCAAACTCCATTGTTCCCAAATTTGCTTCCAGAAACATGGCACAATTTTAAAAATTCATATCTTCCAATGTAATTGTCCAAAAATTATAAAATACCCATAAAATTAAAATCTCTATATCTCTACATTAATCTTGCCAAGTTTTAGAATTTTTGAAAATCATTTACCTATTGAACAATGCCACACAAGCACGACTGCCGCACAAGGAAATTCACTGATAGCAACACTACTTTGTGTTCCAATTAACTATATTGTGTGTGACTTCTAATTGCATTGTTTTGTCATTCCCCAAGCTCTTTAATTCATTGTAATGTTCCCTTTAATATCCTAAGGGTATAAAGGAATTTTGGGGAATACAATTATGCCTTACTGGGAAACTTACTAAACCGTGACTTAGCAATCCACATGATCCAGGCTTAATCTCAAGCCTCTTGTCCTAAAATTTAGGATATTACACAGGCCAAAACCAAAGATGGTGGTGCGGTCACAGGAGTACCAACTAGCCTTTCCATGTTCACCAGTGGACCTAAGTTCGAGGACTTCCTTGGCGGAGCCGCCCACCAATAGCTCTTGCATCGCCTCCACAGTTCTCCACCGACAACACTCTGAGCATGATGATTGAGAATGAGATATACGATTCCAGAGTTCTCAATTTCATTAGGAGTATTTCAGTCTGTCTAAAAGTCTCACAGGACTTCATTGTAATTTAGAGATTTAAAAAAAATTTAGGCCGTATTTTGTCTTACTTATAATTTTAGTGCAATTTTCCCTAAATCATTCTCACTCCTCTCTTCTCTCTATATTTTTTTAATGAGAATTAAGTAAAGTAAAGTTTAAAGAATAATAATTAATAATTCTCCAAATGAACTTATATTAATGATTAAAAAATTCTTTCACGACAAACTTAGTACTTGTTTGAATATTTTTGAGACATTCAAAAGTGTTTATTTACGTAAGTCGAGACAAAACTCATCTCACATATTTACCTCATATACCATAAATTACAATTGAAAAACTACTTTTGAAAGCTCCAATCATTATTCCAAACAAACACTTATTGAAGATAATATAAGACTATTCTTTAATTGGTAAAAAAAACACTGTTTTCTTTTAAAGAACAGCTAAAAGTAATAAAGAAGGGAATTTGGTAGGCCTTGTCAACTTGAATGAACCCCACAACCTAATCAATTTAAGGGTATGTTTGGATTAATTTTTTAAGAATAATTTTTATGATTTATGAAATAAATATGTGAGAAGAGTTTTGTCTCAGTTTACCAAAATAAGCTTATGAAACCGCCATTTCAATATTCCACCAAACACTCACTAAAATCTAGTGCCTATAATGTAATGCCCATCACAAAATTCAACTTCTTGCATCATACCATTAAACCCAACAAAGGAAAAAAGCGTCTTTCTTCACAGTCTATATCGTGTCAACTGCCATAAGTGAGAGACTCATTTTTCAGCAGAGATTCAAAATCTACTTTGTTACGCTATTCAGCTAGACTTGTTTTTTACTAGGCACATATATTCCTTAACAAGGTTAGGTACTAATGCCCCGTTTGGGATAATGGAAGAGTTTTTAATAAAAGTATAAGTGAAAATTAAAGTGGAAGTAAATGTGGAACTGAAGATGGGAGTGAGGTTAAAAGTGTGTTTGGTATGATTATGGAAGTGAGATATAATTTTTAATTAAAATATGTAAATACTAAATTGCCTTCCAAACCTAGATCTCTAAACCCAGTGGGGCAAAACTTAGAATTTGATAAAATATAAGAGAACATAATGGTCAACAAAATTCCACTTCTATGGAAGTGGAACCAATTCCTTGGGTAGGGTGGTGGAAGTTACTTCCATCATTTTTGGTGAAAATTACTTTCCTAGAGAAATGTCTTCAACCCTACCAAACACATAAAATATGAGTTCCATCTCCACTTCTCACCCTCCCACTTTCATGATACCAAACGTGACCTAATAATGACACCTCTTTTTGCTGGGATTCGAACAACTCTATGATGCTTTTCTTTGATGAGGTCTCGAACATTCTCAGATCCATGCCTTGACGTGCATCAATGTTTAGGCCCACAGGAGTGTTTAATTGGGCTTTAGATGCAGATACTTATAATTCAAAAGGAAAAACCATAGGGGCTAACACAATAGAAAAATGATATCTAGTTCTTAATTAAAAAAATATATATTAGAAAAGTCTTATAAATTATTAATAATTATTTTTTTACTTATTATTGATAAGTTATGGGGTATTTATGATATTATTTTTTTTAATTGAGACTTGGATATCATTTTCCCTAATATAATCTTTAATCCTTTTAGTTTATTGTCATTTTGGTTTTGATTCTTAAATTTAAAATCATAGATTTTAGTCTCTTAAGTTTCAATTTGTTTAAAATATTATTACATATAATTAAATAAAATATAGACCATTATATCATTTAAGAACAAAAACCTCTTATTTAAAACTCAATGAACCAAAATCAAAATGAGAGAACTTGAAAGACCAAAAATTATAATAATTCGAAACATTAAATCTCCACCACATATTTACCTCGTAGACCGTAAAAGTAACCTCGTAAACTGTAAAAGTTACTTCGTATTCCATAAATCACGATTTATAAGCACTTATGGAGCTTCCATAAACTAATCCAAACGAGCCATATAATATAGTTCCGCCCAAAATATGTGATTTATCGTAGGTTTGATATTTTTTGGTGAGGCTGATGCTATAATTAGATAAATTTCTGCTTTACAATACGATATTCAAAATTCATGATTAATATGGGATGATCCATAAATAAAATTGAACTCAATTTCATTTATTGTTCAAAATTAATGCATGCTGTTTTAACTATGATTTAAAAATAATGCAAGTTTTTATAAATTTGATGTATTTACATTGTTTGTAAGCATGACATGCGTTTCATAGGGTATGAAGCAAATAATGTTATTATAGTTTAGGTATAAATTCATGATTTATGACATCAAAGACTCATGGGTGTATTGACATCGTTCTCAAAAAGATTCAGCATAAGAAATTAATTTTTGTCGACGATGAGATAAATTTTGAAAGAATCGGATTTTAAGTTAGTGAGTTATTACTTATTACTCATTCTATATATTTTTTATAAAAAAAATAAATAAGTATCTATGGTCAATAAATATGTTTGAGATTTAATTTTTTAAATAATTTATATCGAGGGCTTGATGCGATGTTTATTTATTTAATTATTCTAATTTAATGAGGATATATTTTTCAGTAAATAAAAAGAGGATAGGAAAAAATCTCTGTGGGCAAAAAAAAAAAAAAAAAAAAAAAGCTAAAAGAGTACTAATTTTAAAACAATTTATTTTTCTTTTTTAAAAAAAAAAAAAATCTTGGCGATTACGCAGAGCTTCCCGCTAGCCCTAGCTTTCGGCGACCTCAGCTCCATCTGCGGGGTCATCACAAGGGGGAGAGGAAGAAACATGGCTGGCCAAGATAATGTCAAGCATCTCGAGGACTGCTCCGTCTCCAAGTCACTCTCTCATCCTTCTTCTTCTTTTTTGTTTTGTTTTGATTTTTTTCAAGTTACCCATTCAATCATCTGTGCTCCCTGGTTCCGAAATTTATAACTTGATTTGCTCGTCTTAATCGATATTTCTGTCGAGTTGATGGTTTACAGAATTAGATTTAGCTAGATGAAAATGATCAGTTCCTCACGGGGGTAAAGATATAAGAACTTGCTGTAGCACCAGGGACAGGGAAAATAGTGGGCTCAGATATGAGATTAGGTACTCATTTCTCAATGGTATATGTTGGTAGATGATCCATTCCCAATCTGTGGTTGTTAATGAGCATCTAGTTTTCCTAGCTCTTTTGATGACTGAAAATGTCATCTATTGTTTGATGTGAAGTCATAATGGTCTGTGTTTTTGGAACCTTAGGTAGACCAGATGCATCTATTACTAGTTTAATACTACCTCTCAATTACATCAGCTGCTGGATACTGCTTAACATTAGCCATGTCTCATATTTCTGAGATCTGATGTTATAATAGTAGTTTTATTTCACTCAGACTAGGTGTCCTTCATTTCGTGAAATCCCTAGCTATTTCGAAATTTCAGTTTATAAAATGCCGGCCATATTATAGCTTTAAGCATAAATCACTATGCTTGTAGAGTTGTAGTCAGGAGCAATCCTCTACTGTGAAATGGCATGTTCCAAGTACTACGACTAACCCCAACCTGTTGGATGGACTATTTAGGTGCTCATATAAGCACTGAAGAAAGATTCCCGACATTCTTCAACAGCTCTTTCATCCTCTTTGTTTCTTAACTCCCATCTTTTTTGCGTGCTCTTTGTTTCAAGGGTATGTGGTCTTTTCATAAACATATACAAAATGTGGTGAACTGGTGATGAATTAGAGTGTGAGGTTGGTGCCTCTTCTGAATAACTGTCATAGCTCAGTATATATATGTCCATCTCTGTAAACACCTGTTGCGAAAGTTGTGATTGGAAAAGAGATAGGAAGAGAACCTACACCCTCAATTTCTGCTCCTGTGGCCACAGGACAAAATCATAACGACTTTGGAATCAAGAAAGACGTTTTTAATAAGTTTTTTTGGCCAAAGCAAGACATGACGCTAAAGGAACCCAGCAAGTTACATATTCCAAAACCATAACAGAACTCAACCATGAGGCTAAATTCTTCAGGCTGATGCATTTGTTCAAAATTCTTCTGCTACTGGGCTATTCTGATACTTGCATTGGTTGCATATAGTTTGAGTGTGTCTGAAATTGGAGAGTTTGGATTGCAGTGCATTAGGGACATGGGTGTTCTCAGTAGCAGGAGCGTTGCTGGCAATACCAGTGGGGATAAAGCGCAAGTCTCTGGCACCACTTGTGTTCTTTGGAACAACAGGTACTATGCTTGATATCATTATGGGAATCAGTCAGTGCGAAAGGGAACATGCAGAGCGCCAAGTGAAGCTCCTTGAAGAAGTTCAAGCTGCTGCTGCTGCTGCTGCAAATAACACTCCGACTGAAACTGATTCATGATGCCCCTGTATTTATTATCGCCACCTTATGTTGGCAGATTGGTGTAACAAACTAACAAATACATTTTTTGTGCTGGTGAATAAGATAGGAAGGGTTTCTTTGTTAGTTGATTTATGTCCGCTTCCATTTCGTAGACGCTGTATATCTCTATTTTTCTTTCCGACAGGCTGAAAATTTGTTTTTTGTTTTTTAAAGAGCAAACATCAAGGAAAGGCCTATGTTATTAGTTCTGATATCTCATTCACTCTAATTTTCTTTTACTCCACTTGACAATCTCATTCCCCGCTCCAGATTTTTCACCCCCATTTTTCTGGGAACATGGCTTGTTTGGTTTTTAGTTACAAACGGACGTTTGTAACTTTTCAGATAAAAGTATAAAAATACTCTCGCGAAAGTTTAATCATTTTGGTTATCAATGGAGTCCCAGACATGCTAAAAATCTCAATAATCACAAACAAGAGAGGCCACTGATCTGAAATTCTCTCATCTCTCTATATTTAATTTAGCTTAACATCTTAAAGGTGTCTGCATATCTGGCTGTTTGTACACTTCAAACATTCACCTTGTGAATTCATATTCTCAAGCTGACAAAGCCACATATGAAGAAGGAAATTTTAAGTGATATAATTTTTTTTCCTCACAAGCCATTTATGTGAACTTTTCAAGAAATTGCCAATTGAATAAGTAAAAGTTTATGGATGGTATCACATAGTTCTGTAGCAGGGCAATGATGCAGAAACCATTTCGAACTTCCCATTCTGTGTATCTAAACCAGAATCAACGGTGATCTCAAATTTCAAAGGACTGTTCTTCCCTTGTTGCAGCAGCAGTTTCAGAAAAATTAACCAGATCTGATAAGAGTTGAAGTTCACAGCATGACGTTGCTTTCCTTCTGATTGTAAACTTTTATGGGCATTTGAGGGGCTGGAACTCAAAAGTCCATTCACAGAACCATCCAGGTTATTTTTGAAGCTGGCAGTAGAATCTTTAACCCTATCTTCACGACTTAGTTCATGATTTTTATTAAGCATTTGCTGTCTATAACTTGAATAGACTTTTTCAGCCTTGATGTTCCCAAACAGGATTTCCGCGGCTCTGTTCTTGACAAGGATCGGCATGTAATCTGATTCATCCCACAGATATAGCTGCCGAAAAGTGCATCTATCAGATAAGTTGATACAACTAATAATGAAAAGGGTTAATATAACATTTAATCCTTGAAGTTTGGCTCGATTTTGGTTTTGGTCCCGATTTTAGTTTTGGTCCCTCAAGTTTGAAATCGGTGGTCTTGGACTTTCAAGTTTACTCCGTTTATAACTATTAGTCCCTTAAGTTTACTCCGCTTATAACTGTTGATCCCTCAAGTTATCAAGTCCTTTTCAAACTTGAAGGACCAACAGTTATAAATGGAGTAAAATTGAGGGACCAAAACCACCGATTTCAAACTTGAGGGATCAAAACCAAAATCGAGCCAAATTTTAGAGACCAAAACCACCGATTTTAAACTTCAGGAACTAAAACTAAAATCGGGTCAAACTTCAGGAACCAAAAGTTATATTAACCCTAACAAAAATAACAAAAGATTTTACAACCAGATATATACATAATGTGATTTCGCGACTATGAAACATGAAACTAAGCAAATATTATTAAGTATCCGAAATTTTAAGAGCTTGTAAGACGGAGAAAATTGGTTTGGCTAGCACTTTTTTTTATTTGTTTTGAAAATGAAACCGAGTACAAGCATGTGAAACCCTCAATGACAAGAAGCCTCTTCATTAGCGATTAAAGCTGACAAGAATCCAATGCAGCGCATAAAATAATCTCAAGTGCTACTTTAGTAGTGACAATTAGAGTAGGAAGGAATATGAACAAATTTTTACCATGAAAGGCCTGTATATCAAACATACTGCATGAAGACGACTTGAGCTTTTTGAACAAATAAGCGGAATAGCAGTATTCTGATCATATCTGTAAAAAAGGACAGGATCATAATAATCATGGTGGTAGCCACTGCAATAAGGCTAAAGATTTTACGTTCTAAATTCATACTCTGTACCCATGGGTGAACCACAGAGCTGACAGCCAGTGCAAATGAGATCTTCCGCTAGGTTATTATCCCCAGGTTTGTAAACTCTCCTGCTAAGGAAAATCTTCTCTTTCTCAGTGTCACCAAGATCCATTGTGCTCGCTTGTAGAAAAATTTCACCAATAAATGCTCTGACTATAGCGCTGCAAGATAATGTCAGTTGAGATACTTCTGAGAGTGAAAAACAGTCTGTAGGAATTTTCTCTTCCAGAACTTTCCAGTTTTTAGGCAGATGCCCTGTTTGCTGAGCATATCACAATTACTATTATTCAGAACATAAAAATCAAGGCAGCATGAGATGAGGCATATTGACCAAAGTAGCGTTAGCAAATGAATGATGTGAAGGAGTCAACTTATAAAGAAATTAAACCTACAATATGACATGAAGGGAGACCACAATCATACCTAGAATTGAACCTTACATTTATATTTTTTTCCTCTTCAGAGTTTTGTCGCCCTTCAATTAACTGTGTATCTATGCCATTATCATGACTTAATTGCTTTCTATAGATGTCCAATTTCTTCCTCCCGAGGTCACACAAAGTATGATAAAGCAATTGACGTAAGCGTTGTGTCTAAGGGTTCACGTGTACTACAAGCACATAAAACCCATCTATTCTTAACCCTTTTAGAATCACAGGCAGAATGGGACAGATTGATTAAGTGCACTTGACTAGAAAAGAATCAGAATCTCAGTTATAGACTTAATGAAAAAAAAAGGGGGCTAAAGAGAAGAGATGCATCATGTCATGACTTGATGGCAACGCTATAAATGGAACGAAAGGAAATGCTGTTTGCAAATTATATAGATTTAGAGAAAATCAAATAAGTTATGACGGTACTTGATTAGAGTTTGCGTTACATATGTTAGGTCTAGACTTCTGCACCCACTTTATAACCTTCCTAAGTTTGTCCTTACTGGTTATCCCAACGCGACAGCCTGCTACCAATTCTTCTATATCTGCACTGGTAAACATTATATTGCACTACTTTTGCTTTTTCTACATTAATAAAATTCTTGATAAATAAAAATGTAATGCAAACTCAAAATTATTGTAATTCTATTGAACATGGCAAATCAAGTTAAAGCTTGAATCAATTAAGAATGAAATTAAACCATATACAAGCCTTTCATACTCGCAGCAATACATTAAGTAATTAGGTTTCTAACTAATAGTCATTATATAGGTCAATCCGAGCTGACAAGCCGACAAGAGAACAAGAACATACCCTTTGAGATAAGTAACTCGTAGGGGTGGATCAAACAAAGTAGTGATGACCACTGAACGGTTCTGGCCTCAACAACGTCTCCAAATTTTACTATCTTCACATCTACCATATGCCAAAAATAAAATTACGAATAATAACAAAAATTGATTATCTATATCTATGTAATAGTTTTTTCAAATTTTCAGTTGAGCGCCAAATATGACCTAAAAAAAGAAAGTAATGGAACAGAATAGAATAAACGGAGTCCAAAGAAGAGCACAAGTTTCACATTACTTCTAACAGAACATATCACTGAAACGTAATCTTTTTCGAGATTTACATTGTCACAGTTTCTTCGATAACCTTGACAGATGGAAACGAAGATATGTTTAAAATTTTAAAAATCAACGGCGAGGAAAAAGTTATGTGGCACACTGGCACTGCAAAGTGATTGAACATGATAATGAGGTAATGTTTTTGTGATAAGCATATAAAGTTATCAATAATGGCATGCTTTGGATTCAAGTAAGACTGTAAGATAAATTAACGCCATAGGGTCCCTAAATACAAAACATAAATGGTCAAATGAATAATAAATCTTACTTTGCAATAGTATAACATCTCCCACTGCTATCATGGATCCCATACTCTTCTGCCAAACAGACACACCAAAATACGGCCTCGTGTCATCCCCAACTTGAATGTCTGTTCTGATCAGGTATCTTCCTTTGGACGACTTACACTGAGAATAAGAATGAAGCGTAAGCCATAACCCCATCGTGCACAACTAGGGGAGAAATGCTATAGAAAAATTGAAAAACCTGAAGCGGAGTGGAGTGATGAACGAAGAGGAGGAGCTGAACGAAATCGCCGATGTGAGAAGATGCCCTCGATAGATCTATAAGGGGACCGTACCATCCCAACGCTGAAGCCATCTACAGCTTGAGCCCTGTGCCCCATATGAAATGGGAATTGCTTTGGCGACCTATCGGTGGAGAAACTACCTTTATGGCGCGAAAGCTACCTCGGGTTTTTGCATTTGGCAGCAATGGCCTTATATCGGTCATCGGTGGCGAAACTACTACGACTCGCGGGGCTTCAGTCCTGTCCAGCCCAAGAAGAGGAGCTTGAGCATTTTGTTTTTTTGGGACAAATCCTGAGCATTCTTTCCATCCTTGATAAAGTGCCATTTGCAGTTGTCATCGGGCCTCTAGTTTTTTTTTTTGATAGAATTGGGCCTCTCATTTTAACTTTTCTTTTTATGTTGAGAAGATTAATTTATAATTCCTATAATTTCATCTGATTTAGTGATTTTTAATATTTCTCTTTGTCCTTAATATAAAATATATTTATTTAAATTTATTAGATTAATAAATTTAGTTGAGTTAGTTAATATGACATGTATTTTTTAAAATACCCTAATCATATTTCTTAATTCCTTTTATCATTTTCCTTTTTAATTATTGTTGAGTGAATAGCAATAAGGGTAAATTATAAAAATATTGAAAAATATAATAAATATATTTTATATTTTACACCAAAGTCAACTTTCTAAACATATCTTATATTAAGAATAGGGAAATAAGATTTTTGTAATTTTTTATTTTTATCTTATCCTTATAGTTTCATTAGATTTTTATATAGGCATGTTTAGTTTGTTTTCTTTTTATCATGCCCTTATAATTCACCTAACTTTTAATAAGGTCTTTTTAAGTTCAAGGTTATTGATGGAAAAATTAGAATGACAGGTTAAAAATCAAGTAAAACTATATATAAGCATATGATTTTGATAAAAGAGATTAAAAAAACCCTGCTTAAAATGAGATGAGACTATTAAAACCTGCGTATTAGATTCTTTTATAAGGAGTTTTGATAGTACTTGTTTGGGAAATCTTGAAGGCTTCAACAATAATTTCAGAAGTCTTTTTTCAAAATAAATTTTTTTTCATATATTTACTTTGTAGATCATAAAAGCACTTCTAAAAATTTAGAATAAATGCACTATAATGGATCCAATTATGGAATAGAATAGTTGAAAACCCTCAAAGGTTGTGGGAAAACTTTCAAGTATTAGTTGTTTATTTAGAAGAATGACAAATAAGAAAATCATATATGATCATTGGCAATGAATAAAGTAACCAAAAGAGAGCACAGATCACGGGCATGAGCACGGCAGATGAGAAGGAGCCACAGGGTGGAGAAGAAATAGTGAAAGTTGAGAGAATTAGAGTCTGCAACATAGTAAGACTACTGTGGGTGTGAAAATTGTATCGCTGAGTATCCTTTTCCATCATAAGCTATGCTTGTACTCATGTTAATTATCGAATGTCTTCCAGACACGTTTCCTTGTATGAATTTATTGAACATTACAAATGTGCTAACAAGATTTAATATGGTTTACGTAAAAAAAGTATATTTGTAGGATCAAACTTAGATAAATAATTTCTTCAGACATTCTGTGTATGCATTAAAAATTAATTTGTCCATGACAATGTCAACAATCGTGATGATATATAATCATTTCTTCAAACATCTGTAACGCGAGTTCTAGTAAAACTCGGCATTTTATACTTAACCCTGCACATTGCAACATTAACTGCGTCAAGCTCTCAGGGTTAAAAACGATGGATGCACAGTGTTCTGGCCAAACAAATCATATGTGCGTGGGAAGAGAGAGAGAGTTTAACTTAATGTGAAAATTTGCATAATTAAACTAAGAAGGCAGTTATATACTCACTCAACAAACGAAGAAGAAATTAGAACATCGAAAATGAGAAATGAATATTTCAAGTATTTCGTAGAAAACTGAAAAATTTAACCATTAGCTTGGCACACATACAGTCTACATCGTCTCTACACAGTTTCGCCATACAATAATAAAGGGCATGTCTTTATTTAAGAAAATAACTATTATTTGTGAGAGAATGCGGATGAGAGGAGATACAGATCCACAATAGCTATATGTGGTGACCGCTAGAAGCCTTTAGTAGCGAGCTCCGGCATTCTCACTGAGGAAGCTTATTGAATTTGCGGTGTCGAAACTCGGCAAAGGTCTTTGTTGAAAATTTGGGTGGGTTCTCTTGGTTAACAAGTGCCGGAAGAGGCCCGATAACCGCCTCATGCGGTGGCGCCACAAACACTGCCCACGACATCCGCGTCCTTTCTTTGTTCACCAAGCTTCTGTGCAGAATACCCTTGTACTTGCCATTACTTAGCACCTAACCACCCCAATATAAATACTAATTTAAATTAAACATGTTCGTCGAACAACACACAATAACGTAACATGGGCTTTGCTTTGCCTGCATGAAAACTATATTACCTCAAGCTGATCGCCAACATGGAGGAGGATGGCGTTTTTCAGGTAATCGACGGCGACCCAGCGATCATGGCGCCATAATTGAAGGCCAGGAACATCGTTGGGGACGAGCAAGGTGAGGGCTGACATGTCGGTGTGAGCCTCGACTCCTAAAGCTAGCTCTGGTTGTGGGCATGGTGGATACATGTTTATTTTCATTTCTAATTCTATCATTTGACCTCCCAAGCTGATTTTCAGCGCCTTCCTCTCCAACCCTAGCCCTTCTGACATAAGCCCTAGCACCTTGTCTGTTAACCTCAACATTTCTATGTTGTACTCCTCCGTTACTTCCCTGAAATAATTAATAACAAGTTAATTAATCTGACGGACAAAATAAAACTTTGTGTGTGTGTATATATATATATATATATCTGCATTCATATGTTAAAGGAACCTGTAAGAAGGAGGGTTCTTGGGCCACATATCATAGTTGATCTTGGAAGAAGGAGACATGAGATGGAAGAAGTAATCAATCCACTCCACCTTGTGCTCGACATTCTTGGTCATCCTGGTGCCGTAGCCTTCAAAGCGGCCGGTGGAGGGGTCGTTTGCGTATGCCTCTTTCTCTTTCTGAGGGAGGGCGAAGAACTGTTGGCCCACCTCTTGCAACCGGCTGATCAATGTCGGCGATATTCCGTGATCGGTGATGAGCATGATCCCCCACTCGGAGGCGGCTTCCGCAATTTGCTTCACCAAAAGGTCGTGAGGGAGAGACAGAGAGATCACCGGCACTCTCACGCCCTCCACTGCTTTGGTGTTCTCCGGCCGTTCATCGGCCGGGCGGATAAACTGAGCAGGAAGCTCCTTCAACAGCCCAGAGGCCAAGCGTTGAACTCTTTCAACTTCCATGTACATATGATATTCGAGTATTCAATGTTGATTCCTAAGTCGATGGGATAACTTATTTTACGGCCATATGGGGACACGCACAGAGATATATGTGTGTGTGTGTGTAGGGTTCAGACATGGAGATGCATCTTGCGCCCACGTACTGATTTATTGTTGCCACATACGTTCAAATTAACTCAAGACCAGCAGATGCATTCTTGACTCTCCCCATTTAAGGCAATGTTAACAAAGAACCTGAGTTGACATTAAATGCTGAAATTAAGCTATGGGAGTTATAATAATTTTTATACTAATGACTTGGTTGATTTAGATAACGTAACCGATCTGATCTATAGCCTAAATTGAACTACGCACCCAATTGTATTTGTAAACTCACTAATTAGCAGAATATAAACGGATGGGAGTTTCAATAAATTGCGCATTGAACAATAATCAATATCAAAATTGATCAGAGAAAAGTGAAACCATAAACGGAACTAGCAAAATAATAATAATAACAGGTGAATTGAGATAGATGAAACCTCCAGAAAAGGCAATACATACAGATTCAGCCAAAACATAACATCATTAAAGCATATTGTCTGAGGTGGCCTTCCTTTTATTACATCGCTCCAATAGGTTTTTTTTTTTCTTTCGGGTTGACAGCATATTAATTGCCGCAATATATATATAACGAACAAGCCGTTCCAGACATTCTTTATTTTTATTATTTGTAACAGGGCGTTCCCATATTAGGGATTTTTTTTTTGGATACAGGAGGGCGGGAATTAACTGAGAGCTATTGAACCAGCCTTCATTTGGGCCTAAATAATCCCCTGGGATCTGGATTGGGCTAACATCAGACTCAATACTCTCGAAAAGGGAAAAAAAAAAAAAAAAACCAGCCATGACAACATTAACCAGTAATCGCCACACCCGCCATTACTTTCATTTGTTGATTTACTCACACTGATAACCATGGGTTTAGGTTGTTAGAGTTCTTGTAGTTTGAAATGCAGATCTCACACGAGTTTCAGCAAATTTGATTTTTTGTCGGTTCTTGAATATGCCCTTGATAATTTATTTTATATATTTTCCTCTTAACTATGTCTCTTTCTGATTAATTGAAGTCGGTGAAGAAAATAATATAAACGAACACACGCGATCAAAACGTTTAGAGTATTTACGAATAACTCTTATATTCGTGTATGAATGCCTCTCCACTGTAAGTGAATTCACTTTTGCATGATACTTGATGATTCCTTTACTCTTTCCAATACACCCATTTTTATTTTGTTTATCCACACACACACACTATATATGGGTTCAGGTCAATTCGCTGCGTCTCTCTATCGCTTTCTCGATTAAAACTCTCATTATTCTTTCGCTTCCACTCATCCCCTTGACGTCATAAGATTGATATTTTAGAAGTTAGTATTTGTATCCTGCAGTACAAAATATTCTATTTTTTAATAGAAAAAATATATTTAAATACCACTTAAAATTTAAAATCCTAAATTTGTTTTATTAATTATAAGAGTAGTGGAATTGACAAAAAAAATATAGGAATTGACAACTCAAATTTTAGAAAATCACTGATTTAGCATTTTGAAGTTTAAATGGCATTTAAGTGTATTTTTCTCTTTTTTTTAATCTTGTGATTCCGAGATAGGAGTATATCTTAATTCAGCTGCCATTTGCCAACTTTTTTTTTTCCTTTGTGCTGATGTTATCGTTGGTGACTATCTTGCTGTGCTGAGTCTGGTAATGAATGAAATCGTATGATCTGGCCCCAAGAAAAAAAAAATGAAGCAATCAAATTTATGACCATGTAGCATATGATATAAGATCAAAAATAAAAATAACCTTAGAATAGAACTAACTGTACAATTTTACGAAGAAACTAAGACAGGTAATATGATATTATAGTAAGAACAGATAAAAACGTAGTAATAAACTTAATTTATGTAACCTTTCATGCGTGAAAAACGAATTCAATCTTCATCGAGCATGACTAAATAATACTACCTCCGGTATAATAACTACTTAAAGAAGTAAAATAACACTACTACAAAAACAAGCTTTTACTTTCCTAAAATACGTTTCTATTTTAAAAATGGAAGTAAAAAGCTAACATGATGACATTTATGTAATTTTGAAGGGAAATTTCAAACTTTATACATCCCAGATCACAAATAAAAAGCCCAAGGTACTTCATTTGGCGCCAGAAAAACACTTTAGGTGTCCCAAAAAATTTTAGGAACGCCTAAAGGTAAATTTCACCTATTTTAGGCGTCCCCAATTTTTTTCAGGGAGGCCTAAAGTAGGGGTTTTAGGAAATAAGGACGTTTAAAACCTATCATGGCTGATAAGACAGTCATTACAGTTTTGTATATCATTTTATGAGGATCTGTAAAGCTTTATGCGTCCCCAAAATTCCTTGGGGACGCATAAAGCTTATTTAGGCGTCCCCAAAAATGGTCGGGGAAGTCTAAATCTCAGCTACACTCACCCTCTCTCCTTCGTCTGCGTCCATTCCTCACTCCCTCCCTCTCCTTCTTCCTCACACACACACACTATCACTCCCTCCCTCCTCCGTCGTCCCTCCCTCTCCTTCCTCACACACGGTCACTCCCTCCCTCCCTCCCTCTCCTTCCTCTCTCTCACACACACACAAAGTCATCCCTCCTCCGCCTCACCCCCACACACACACACAGTCCTCCCTCTCCGTCCACCTCTCTTCCACACACACACACAGAGTCCTCACTGTCTACTCCCTCTCTATTGTCACACACGCGCGAGTGTACAGGCCTCACTCCCTTCTCCGTCCTCACGCTTACACATATGGCTATCTCGCAAGACGGAAGACACAAAACAACACTGAATTATATTGATACTTCCTTCAAATTTTTGGTACGTAGTTCAGCTTATTTTCCTTTGTTATTAAATATATTATACATCTTTACCCTTTTAATTCGTTTGGTTTTTTAGAATTATATTTGTGTTATGAAGGATATTGCTAGTTTGATTTGATTAATAGGAACCATTGGAATTATTGAAATATTAACTTACATTGAAATTATTTTTCTGAAATTATTATTATATTGTGGGTATAGGAAACTCTATGGTTTTTATCCAAATAGCTTATGAATTATGACTTATGAGTTAGAGTATTTGTGTGTGTGAAGAACCCAAACTTATTCAACATCATTGTATGATATATATGCACATGCCCTTATTATATCTTGTTTGTGCTATGCGCTTTTTATATGACAATTTAATGAATATTCCTCTATTATAATTGCGTAAAATAGTTCCAAATTGACTTAATTAGTTAGTTTTGTTAAAATTAAGTTGAAATGATTTGTTATTAGAATTTTGGGGTGTCTCATATTTAAGGGAAAATACTGCCAATTTTTTTTAAAAAAATTATAATAAAAAGAAAAACCTACAATTGTTCTAAGCTTGAGTGTTATTGGGAATGACTTAGGTGGCAATAAAATGGATCATAATTGGATGAATGTTTTGAGAACTAGTGAAGAATATGAGAATGAGGTGGAAGAATTTATTGAATTTGCTAGAAAGAATGCTCCAACAAAAAATGGAAAATATTTTTGTTTTTGTGTCAATTGTTTAAATAAGAGTCGGCGGGATGTTGAAGTTATTAGGGATCGCCTACTTTGTGATGGAATAAATCTTCTATACACAAGGTGGATATGGCATGGTGAGGAAGTAACAGATTATTTGTCTCACAAGAAAGGAAGTTTTGGATGTGATATATGAAGACAGAATGGAGAAAATGATTAGCGATGTTAAGGTAGAATCCATTGCACAGTCGCATGAATATGACAGCCTGTGGAGTGATGCGGAGACACCTTTGTACCTTGGGAGTAAGTACACACGGCTGACAGGAACATTGCATTTGGTCAACTTAAAGACAACTTGTGGGTGAACCGATAGTAGTTTTACATTGCTGCTTGAATTGTTGTGTGATATGTTTTCAGACGATAATGTACTTCCAAACCGTATGTATGATGCCAAAAAAATATTGTTTATGATGGATATGGAGTATAAAAAGATACACGCTGGCCCTAATGACTGTGTATTGTATAAAAATGAGTATGAAATTCTTAGTGAGTGTCGTAAGTGTAAACATCACGATACAAAATAAAGAAAGATGGTGGTTTTGAAGAAGGGACAACTAAAAGGAAACCCTCAAAGGTGTAATGATATCTTCCAATAATATCGCGGTTTAAGTGGTTGTCTGCAAGTCCAACGAAAGCAAATAAGTTGAGATGGCATTCTGATGAGAGAATATCGGACAAAAAATATCTTTGGCACCCATCTGACTCTTCACAGTGGAGGAAAATAGATGAAATGTTCCCTCAATTTGGCAGCGAGCCGAGAAACCTTTGCCTTGGGCTTCGTACAGATGGAATAAATCTGTATGGAACTCTTACTAGCATACATAGTTCGTGGCCAGTTCTCCTTGTAATATACAACTTACCTCCCTGGTTATGTATGAAACGCAAGTATGTGATGCTTTCTATGATGATCTCTGAACTAAAACAATCAGGGAACGACATCGATGTGTATTTGGTGCCTTTGATTGAGGATTTAAAGAAGTTGTGGGAGGAAGGCGTAGATGTGTTTGATGCATATAAGAAAGGGGATTTCAAGCTGCGTGCAATGATTTTCACCACGATAAACGACTTCCCTGCATACAGGAACTTATATCAGGGTACAGTGTGAAGGGACATAAAGCATGTCTGATCTATGAAACAGACACACACTTCCATCAACTCAACCATGGGAAAAAACAGTATACCTTGGTCATAGGAGGTTTCTTCATCGGTTCCACCCGTATCGTAGGTTAAGAAAGCATTTTAACGGCTTATCGAAGCATGGGATAACTCCAAAGGCATTAACCTAGGAGGAAGTTTATAGTCAGGTGGAACGTATCAATATCATCTTCGGTAAGAATTAAAGGACTACGGGTGAGAAAAACATATGGAAGAAAAGATCAATTTTCATTTGATTTATATTTTAGGTCCTTTAACCACACATGCATTAATATGAGGAGGGATAATTTATATGGATTCTTGTGTCCGGAAAATACGACAAGGGATGACAATGGTATGCCAAAAAGGATGCATTATGTGGGCTACACAATGGGAGAGACCAGACTTTATTGTTATCTAGCACCAATTATTCAATGGTACATACTTTAATTTTGATTTTGTAGGAAGTTCAAGAAATAATTGCCTTGTCAACTAACTTCATTTAAATCCATATGTTGTTGTAGTTTCCATTGGAGTATGTGTGTTGTTTGTCCTCGCATTAGTCACGTCTATTGGTTTGATTCCTTGGATAAAAAGCCAGACAAGGGAACAAAATCCGTCTTTAATACGCAAGTTATTTTGTTTTTATTTCATTGATTATTGACTTAAAATGAATTATTCTAATTTTTGTGGTTTTACATTTTAATGGTAGTGCAACCCAGACATATAGAATGCTTGGTGGGTCACGCGAAGGTAGAGTTGTTAAATACCCAAAGTGGTTTTTTCCAACAGTACGTGGTTTCAATTCAAATTCTTTTATTGACGGTCGTTTTATATATAACTTTATTGATTTTAACCAACTGCTTTTGATTTATAGTGCCCTCGACAGCCAGGGAACACTGAATGCGGCTACTACGTTATCCTTTACATGTATAACATCATTCAGAGTGGTGTTACAAGTGATTTTCAGCAGGTAATCAAATGATAATATTTTTGGTATTGTGATTGAAATGTAGATTCTTTACTGATTCTATCTAATCTTATTTTCTAATTTGTAGATTTTTTATAATGAAGATGCCTACTTATATGAAGACATTAATTTGATCAGAGACTATTTGACTGAGCAGCTTCTTCAACACATAGATAAGTAAATGTGTATGTTTATTTTAGGCAGTGTAGACAACATTTTTGACAACACTTTGCCGTGGTTCTTGTATATTGATAGTATTAGGAGTTAATTAGGTACTGCTGGATGTTTCTTTACCACTTGTAAAGATATTATGCATTATTCTTCGATCCTATTTTTGTAGTTTCAATTTTCAGGCAGACCAAATTATAAAAAATCATTTTTTTAAAAAAATTAGTTTTTACATCCATAAGAAAGAAGAACGTCTAAAGTCACTTTAGACATCCTTTTAAGAGTAATGGGTCCCTAGTGAATTTAGGGAAGCCTAAAGTCCCCTCTATCTACACATGTGGGAGACTTTAAGCATCCCTAACTCATTAAGGACGCATAAAGTCTTTCATTACTACGACCCTTGAATAGGCGTCGTACAATAAAAAGACGTTAAAAGATCTAAAATAGGGACGTTAAAATTGTTTTCTGTAGTAGTGTAAGTTAGTTAAAGATATCATATATTGAGTATCATTACATAATATATCAGTTTATAAGACAACTAAATTAGTTTTAAAAAAATGATAAATATAAATAATTTAATTAACTTTTTTTAATCTAAAAAAAAATCAACCGATGAATCTTTTATTTGGAATTGGAGTAGGTGGTATACGAAATCAGATGGCGTTATATCGTACCACATAAGTGAATAACCGCTGGTTTGCTTTTGCCACCAGTAGACTCTAGTGAGTGGATTGAAGAAATTCAGGGCAAGATCAATTTTCAGATTGACTATAACCTATTAGTTAGTCAATTAATTTTAGTCGGCAGCTTTGTTCGACTTCTGGCATTAAATGTTAAAAATTCCGTCATCACAACTACAAACTGCCAATTGAAAAGGAAATTGTCCCCCTGCGAGTTTGAATTTTCAGGTCAAGACTCTCATTTGATTAGATGAATAGTTTGACATGTATGTTAAAGTAATGAAAATGACTGTTTGAAATTCATAAATAAGACTATGTCTTAAAACTACACGTTATTAAAAATTAATGACATGGGACGCAGAACAGATCGAAGCGAGGGTGAAGCAGGAGAGAAATGGAGTTAGCTCAGTTAATTGATTTGCGAGACAGAGAATCATATTCAGAAGAGAAAATATAACCCCATACTCTAACTTCATCTTCAGTCGTTAAACATATATTAACCTTCAATTTTTATAAAATATTATAAATGAATAATTAGTCCTCTTCAATTTTCGTAGTCATGTAAAGGTTGGGGATATGCGACATTTTTTTAAACATGATTAGTTCTCTTAATATAAATGATTAATTACAGTTACAAGTCAAGAGAATGGGTAGCGGTGTAAAAATACCAATAATTTCTTACTAAAAATGTGTCAGATATCATATTTTTTAGAGGTACAAAACTATTAATAAATTCTGAAAATTAGAAGAAAAATGCTACAACTATTTAAATAACGTAGCCTAACGGCCATATTTATTTGACACATTTTTCCCATGTTTGAGTGGAGATAAAATTAAGAGAAAGAAAAATACTATGAGAACAGAGTCTCAGAGATAGTAATTTTTTTTTGTCATTTTTAGAATTTTTCCTTTATAGTACTCATTTCCTCGATTTTTTCCTCCCATTTTCTCTCAATCCAAACATATAGGTGTTGGATAAAAGTTTATAAATATTTTGGTACCTTTACCCACCAATAATTTTGTCATAATGTATACATCCGAACTCACAATCTCATATTTAAAAAATATTTTATAGAAGAGCTTGATGCAGATTACAAGGCCTCAACAAAATTATAACTTATTTAGAATGATGATTTAGACTTTTAAATATATTTTTTTAATTATGATTTATGAACAAACATATGAGAGGATCGAGTTTTGTCATGACTGTGTTTGAAATTCAGAAATAAGAATATGCCTTAAAAGTTAAAACTACACAATATTAAAAACCAAATGACATGGGACACACAAGCGATGGTGAAGCGGGAGAGAAATGAAGTTAGCCACTGTTAATTGATTTGCGAAACAAAGAATCATATTCAGAATATATACATATACATACATACAAATACATATACATATACATATACATATATAACCCCATACTCTAATTTCATTTTCGATCGTTAAATATATTAACCTTCATTTTTTATAAAATAGTATAAATGAATAATTAGTCCTCTTCGATTTTTGTAGTCACGTAAAGGTTGGGGAAATGGGACATTTTTCAAAGGGAAAATTCTTTTAAAAAAAACTTTAAAATTATAAAAAGATAAAAAGGTGTTTTGAATATTCATAATCTCATAAAGGTGTTATAGGCTTAATTTATCTTTTTCTAAATTAAAAGAAAAAAAAACTAATTTGCCCTTATATTTTTTTAATTTAAAAAAAATTACCCCACTTGCCAAGACCGTAGTTGACCACTCAGCCAGCAGCAGGCGGGGATTGGGTGGTCAGAACTCTGTTGGAAATATTCCCGTTGGGAATAAATATTCTAACCATTTTGTTTGCATAAAAGTATATTGTCCATTGGGCCACCAATGCCATTCAATCTTAGTAACACAAATAAAAAAATATATATTAACTTTTAATCTCCAACCCAAGCTCATTCAAAAAGTGCACATAAGAAATTCACAAATTTAAATAAGGAATTCGTAACTTTTGTTTAAGTAAAAAATTCATTTAATCTCTCAAGCTATTTCTAAGTTCAAATAAGAAATTCTCAAGTTCAGATTAAGAATTTACAACTTTTATTTAAATAAAACATTCACTTACTCTCTCGAGTCATTCACAAATTCAGATAATAAATTATCAAGTTCCTATAAGGAATCCGTAACTTTTATTTAAGTAAAAAATTCACTTACTCTCTAGTCAGGCCATTCACAACTTAAGAATTTCTTATATGAATTTTTTAATTTTTTATTTAAATTTGTGAACAGCCTGAGAGAGTAAGTGAATTTTTTACTTAAATAAAAGTTGCGAATTCCTTATTTAAACTTGAGAAATTCTTATATAAACTTGTAAATCATTTATTTAAACTTGTAAATGACCTGAGAAAATAAATAAATTTTTTACTTAAATGAAAGTTATGAATTTCATATCAGAATTTGTGAATTCCTTATGTGAATTTGTGAATAGGCTTGAGTTGAAGATCAAAGGTTAATATATATATATATATATATATATATATATATATATATATATATATATATATATATATCACCATAGTTTTTTGCAAACAAAATGGTGCGGGTTTGAATTATTTTGGAAATATTTATTTCTAAGGAAAATATTCCATAAAATATTCCCCATTATAACTCCGACGGCTGGTGGAGTAATTTCTTTTTAAATAAAAAATATATAAGGATAAATTAGTGATTTTCTTTTAATTTGAAAAATGATAAATTGAGCCTAACACCTTTGTAAAATTATGAATATTCAAACTACCTTTTTATTTTTTTTATAATTTTAAAGTTGTTTTTAAGGGATTTCCCCTTTTTTAAAACATCATTAGTTCTCTTAATATAAATGAGTAATTACAGTTGCTCGTAAAGAATATGGGTAGGGGAGTACATTTACCCATAAATTCTTTTTGAAAGTACCCAAATGCCATATGTTTTTTGGGGTTGCAAATTAAAACTACTAATAAATTTTTAAAATGTGAGGAAAAATACTATAACTATTAGAATAACACAACGGCCATTTATGTGGCGCACTTTTCCTATGTTTAGATTGAGATAAAATTAAGGTTAAAATATGTTTAGGAAAAACTCTAAAAAATAGTAGGGATGTCCAAAAAACCTTGTGGTCTGGGTAGACCGACCCGACCCGGTCCGACCCGACCCGATCTGAAAAGAAAAAAACTGGTCTGGGACAATTTGAACGGGTCAGACCGGACTCTTCTGATCGGGCCAGACCAGACATCGGGCCAAAGGTTCTAACCCTTCGGTCTAGTCCGGTCTGACCCGAAGGTTTTTTTTTAATATTTATGTAAATTTTTTTAATACCCTCTAGTGGTCTATCCTACCTCCACTGCTCCACGCCCATGGTCCGCTCCGTACGTTTCCCGTCACTGGCCCAATTTGAGTATTGAATAATGAATATTGAATACTCCATTAGTCCATTCTCCAATATCAGTAAAGTTTCAAATTCAATTGAATCCAGAATCCCTCAATCCCGACTGAACTCACTGAAGGTCTGAAGTGAAGACTCTCGACTCTCGACTGTCGGCGGCGACTACTCGGCGTCTCAGCCATTCCCCTTTCGCCTCTCAGTCTCATCTCAGCCGTGGTCGGTGGTCCTCCGTCTCTCAGCTCTCGCCTCTCGGGGCCGACTACTTGGCCATTCCCCTTTCGCCTCTTGGTCGCATCTCGGCTGTGGTCGGTGGTCCTCCGTCTCTCGGCTCTCGCCTCTCGGTCTCATCTCAGCCGTGGTCCACCGTCTCCCAGCTCCCGATCTTTCTGAGTTTCAGTCTCTGGGTTCTCGATCTCATCTCAGCTACTCCTTCATCGTCTAGGCAAGCTGTGGTCCTCCGTCTCTCGCCTCTCTTGGTGTTTCCGTCTCTGGGTTCTTGATCTGTTCCTCCATGCCTGCAACAAGAAGTTGCATGCAATGGTGCACCGTGATTTTGAGGTAGACACTGCACTTAAAAATTTATAATAAGGCTTTTCACATTTGACTGATTTTAAGTTTGTGCTAGCCATGATTTTGAACTGATTTTTAAATGTTATAACCTGTGCCCTGTGGCAATGTCACTCTGTTGGAACCGTGGTTTTGTGCTTGCTAGGGATTGTTCTGCATTTTTCTGCATATGTGAGTAACAGATTATTGTGCTGGGTGAATAACAGATTATTTTGCTGGGTGAATAACAGATTATTGTAAATTCGAAAATGACTATCCGGGTGTTACTAAAAATGAAATACAATAAAATGACTCTCTGTTGGGTTCTTTTGTCATCAGATATCCATTTCTCAGTTTGCACATTATTCTCTTAAGTGCACCTTACCCTGCAGAGGTTATTTTTCTGTTATTTAAGTATCTAGATCTTGTGCATCATCAATGCAATGTTTATAACTATCATGTTTGTTATCCTGCAGAAGTAAGCATCTCTCCTTAGATAATACGCAAGAATCATAATCTTTCATCTCAGCCATTGTCTCAGTCCTCCATCGTCTCTGGGCAGCCGTGGTTCTCATTGTTGCAGGCATGGAGGAAGAGCACACTTCAAGTGTTGACCTATCTCAGTCTTCCAATATTGGTGAGAATGAGACTCCTAGTGGAACATCTTCTATCCCTTCCAATTCCAATAATCCTCACCAACCTCCAACCTCTGTAGAATGTCCTCCTCCTACTGAAAATGAAACCACAAAAGATGCTAGTAGGAAAAGAAAACAACCTGAGAAAAAACAATCAGAAGTGTAGGATCACTATATTAAGTTACCGTTGGAGGAAACAGATGGAGAGCTTAGAGCTGCATGTAAGTATTGCACTAAGGATTATGCTTGTGATCCAGTTAAATGTGGTACAACTTCTTTAAAGAGACACTTAAAAAAATGTCCGAAAAATCCACATAGGGCTGCTGAAATACCGAAACAATCCATGTTGAACTATGTTTCTCAAAGTGGGGAAGGGGGAAGCTTAGCACCTCACTTGTTCAATCAAAAATGTTGTCGGTGGTCTCTAGCAGAGTTCATAATATGTGATGAGATGCCATTTAGAATGGTTGAAAAGCAAGGGTTTAAATCTTTTGTAAAAGAGTTAGAGCCACGATTTCAAGTCCCTTATAGACAAACTGTTGCTAGGGATTGTTGGCAATTATATCTTGGTGAGATGTAAATCTTAAAGAATCAATTGAAGCAGTGTACGAGTCGTATTTGCCTCATTACAGACTGTTGGACATCAGTTCAAAACTTCAATTACTTATGTCTCACAGCTCATTTTATTGATGAAGATTGGAAGCTACATAAAAGGATTCTTAACTTTTGTTTGATTGAGAATCACAAGGGTGATACAATTGGAAAGACTATTGAAAGATGCTTATCAGAATGGGGCATTCAAAATGTGTTCACCATGACGGTTGATAATGCAACATCCAATGACACAGCCTTGTCTTATTTGAAAAAACGACTTATGAATTGGAAGGGTCTTGTTTGTGGTGGTGATTTTCTTCAACTACGGTGTTCTGCACATATTCTCAATTTGATTGTGTCCGATGGCTTGAAGGAATTGAAAGATGCCTTTGAATCAATTCGAAATGTTGTAAGGTATGTTCGTTCCTCCCCGGCTCGCCTCAAAAAATTTAAAGATTTATGTGAATTGGAAATGTTGGATTCAAAAAATATGTGTGTCTTGGATGTTAGCACTAGATGGAATTCTACATATTTAATGTTGGATGTTGCTTTGAAATTCCAAAAGGCGTTTGAAAGAATGGGGGATGAAGATAGAGATTATGTGGCATACTTTAAAAAAATGTCAAAGCATGATAACACCCAAGATGTTGATAACAACATAGATATTCCTAATGGCCCGCCTAACAAATAGGCTTGGAATAAGGCAAATGTCTTTCTTAAATTCCTACAAGTGTTTTATGATGTGACCTTGCAATTTTCTAGCTCGCTCACAGTTACTGCAAGCATATGTTTCCATAAAATTGCCTTGATTCAAGAGTTGTTGAATGAGACTCTTGTGTCCGAGGACCCTCTTCTTAGGGAGATGTCCTCAAGCATGAAGATGAAGTTTGATAAATATTGGGGGGCAACAGAAAATATGAATCCTTTGTTGATTATTGCTGTGGTTCTAGATCCTCGATACAAGCTTGCCTACATCAATGATGTATTTGAGCAACTTTTTCCTGATTATCAACTTTGCATGTTCATGAAAAACAAGGCAAGAAACACTTTGTATCGCATGTTTGAAGAGTATTCTGCAAAAATTGGTGTTGAAACGGGCAAGTCACATAGTGTGAACACTTTGAACTCTTCTGCTAGTGGCAACACTCTGAATTCTTCTAGGAGTACCATCACTTCCATTGCAAATACTAGTAAAAAAGACCCTGGTCGTAGATGGTTGGCATCCCAAAAAGAAAATATCTCATCAGTAGATCCTCAATCTGAATTGGATAGATACCTTTCAGCTAGTATAGCTGAAGAAGTTCATGTTGATGATGATGATTTTGACATATTGATATGGTGGAAGGTTAATTCTTCCAAGTATAGAGTGCTTGCGATGATAGCGCGTGATGTATTCTCTATGCCAGTATCTACAGTTGCTTCTGAAGCATCTTTTAGCACTGGAGGACGTGTTGTTGATGATTATAGGAGTAATCTATCTCCTAAAATGACTGAAGCCCTTATTTGTGCCCAAAATTGGCTACTGGCTAAGCAATCTATTTCATAATTAGCTAATTTATTCTCTGAATATGACAACTTTCAAGAGACTGATAATGTTGTTAATGTTTCAGGTAATATTTCTAATTCTATACTCATTATTATTTAAGTTTACATATTTCATTATTACTAATTTCTTAACATAATTTGTTTTTTAGGTGGATCTCTGTCATTGAAGATTGAGAAGAGAAATGAATGATAATGGGTGCTCAAGAAAAATGAATTATATCTTAATCATCTTAATGTGATAGACTTGTTGTTAGCTTTAATGTGTTTAATTCATTGTTATGGACTTATGGATTGTATTGAAGTAACTTGGATGATGTTATTTTTTATTCTAATTTAATGTTGTTGGAGATTATTATGGATTTATGATTGGGTTTTAATGTTTTGTGATGTTTTTTTTCTTGATTATAGATATTATCATGTTAGGTTTATTATGTATTTCTTCACCTTGTCACCCTAAATTTAGGGAACAAAAATTTCAAACAGCTCCTCCTGGACTACCTGGACTGCCTGGACTGGCAGTCCACTGGACTGGTCTGGTCCAGCCCAAACTCGGGTTAGTGCTGGACCAGATCGGACCTCGGGCTGGCTTGTCCAGCCCAAGGTCCTATAAGGACCAGATCTCGGGTTAAGGCCCAACCCGGTCTAGCCCGGTCCATGGACACCCCTAAAAAATAGTAAAACATATGAGTCTTATCATGAAGGCTAAGAATTTGGGAAGTTTAATTTAATTTACGAGATAGGAACTTAATTACTAAGAATTCTTGATTATAAATGAAGGCTATACATATGTTATTATTTATTACACTATCACTATTATTATTACATGCTCCTCAATTATTATTAGACTATTTAACTAACTAATTTTTTTTAAGAACTTCATTGTGATAATAAAAAAAAAAAGTCTTTAAAAAGCCTTCTAATTAGAGCTACCACGCCACCTATCCAGAGTTTGGCGCTTTCACGTACAATTAGATTTAACTAAAAGTTAGGATTATAGGACACATAATTACCTTTTGAGGAGGAAACTTTCAATTTTCAAAGATAAATGAATAAATAGATAAATATTGCAAATATTTATATTAGCAATAAAAAAGAGACTAATTAACTACGGATGGATTTATTCTATGAAGCCTGACCCAATCCACAAACTTCTTTAGTCTTTTTATAAGATATAAATAGGGAGAGTTTCTTTAAAAACCACATTAAATACCCAAATTCTATTTCAGACAACTAAATTTAACAAATCATTAATCAGATCATATGAACAAAATGAGATCTCCATCAAAGCAATTTGGAAGTGTGAACTGGGAGATTCTTTTTACCTTTCCGATATATCATTAAAAAACAAATTTGAACTTCTTAATTTCCAAATCTTAATTGTCACTGAGCTACAAAATGTAACATCTATTTTTAATATAGTAGTATCTATAAATTTAAGGATTATTTTTTATATATTCATCAATAATAATTAAGTTAGTATCCCCCCCCCCTTTGTTATGCATGAAATTGATCAGGAGAATAAATTGATATCGGTATATATTTGTATAAAATCATTTGATGTTCGATATTACAAGCAAATCGAAATGCAAGCCGAGTTCTCCCCAAACTAAACTTTTCTATTAACTATATTCAACTAAAAATAGTTTAATTGATATTAATGACATTGTCATGGCCACGAGTTATGCTTTCCGTATTTTTTTCCACTTCAATTATTCCTTTTTTAATATTATCAATTGGTACCCTATTTGGAGGTCATGGTTGCCTATTTCAACATGGGTATCTCATATTGAACTCGAACTTGAGATCTATAAAGATTAGTGAGGCCTTATAACGCTGAACTAATTCTATGTTAATTCACTTCAATCATTCTTGATGATCCTTTCACAACACAAAAAATTCCTTTGATTCATCGAATTATATCTTATTATATATTATTATTGATATATATTAAAAAACATAAGTTATAGAACAATGAAACTCTTTTTTGTGAAGAATAGAGAGGGGTTTTAAAGTGATTTTACTCATATGTTGAAATCTCAAATTGGGTCAATGACTCTAATAGAGTTTTTTTTAATCTACCAGCATGATTTAAAAATTTTCCATTTTAGGTAATTTTATATGTGATTTTCACGTATAAGTAAAATAGATTAAAAATAATAAATATGTAAAAAAATATAACTTGCTTTCTAAGAACACCTATTTATAAAAATAAATATGGTGAATATATAATTAATACCCTGAAACTGAGCAATAATTGATAGGGGAGAAAATAATTTTAAAATTCAAACAGGTTATTAATATATCTTATAAATAAGAACTTTTTAAGAATTATAATGTTTTATTATCTCATCTGGAAAAAGGCATAATTAATTAATGTACGCAATTGAAAACAAGCCACGTTAGGGAGCTAGTACATAGATTTATAACAAATCGCAAAACTTTCTGTCATTAATGCTTTATTTAATTATCTAAATTTTTTAAGACATTCCTTTTTTGATTTGATTAGAAATAAATATATCAAGTTAGTATGTATATAAATTATACAACCAATTACACAAGTATTTTCCTAAAACTAGGGAGTGTTACGTTGCCGGCCAAGATTTAGCGAGGAGATGCGTGGGGTCAAAATTGGAAAACACAGCTTAAAACAAACCATTTTAGAAATTACTAGCGAGGCTAACTAACTTTAACTTGCAATTTTCGGCCCAAAAATTGAAAAACTAGTCTAATGAAAACAAGTCGTGAAATTAACATAGAGGAGGATATATACGAAGCTGGTGAAGAGCACGTGGTAGGAGCAAAAGTGGTGGTTATTGCGGCATGAAGACACCTCAAATTGTCTATAAATTCCGACGCCACGCCTCTTACATCTCATAATATACTCACTACTCTCTCACACACAACAATACATAATCCCTCCATATTATATTCCAAACCCTTTGTTCATTCCCGAAAAATCTATAATGGAGGTCATCAGAGTGCAGAACGTAGCCTCTCTGTCAAAAGACAAGATCCCGCCGGAGTTCATTCGGTCGGAGACGGAGCAACCCGGCATCACCACCGTTCGCGGGGTCCATCTGGAGGTTCCGACCATCGACTTCAGCAACCCCAACGAGGAGGAGCTGGTGTCTAAGATGGTGGAGGCCAGTCAAAATTGGGGAATATTCCAGATCGTGAACCATGGCATTCCACATGAGGTTATAGCCAATCTGCAGGCTGTGGGCCAGGCCTTCTTTCAGCTTCCTCAACATGAGAAGGAGCTCATCGCCAAGATTCCCGGCTCCGTCGAAGGTTACGGCACCATGCTTCAGAAGGAGCTCCAAGGCAAGAAAGGCTGGGTCGACCACTTGTTCCATAAAGTTTGGCCTCCCTCCGCCATTAACTATCGCTTCTGGCCTAAAAATCCTCCTTCCTACAGGTTTCGCCTCTTCCCACTTTCTTCGCATTCTCTTCAAAACGTAACCAACAAAATCAATTTGCCAATTTTTTATTGCTTGTCCATGCTTCAAGTTCATTACGCATTACACATTCGTTCTTTAATTACAATATTCGATATATGTATATATAGATGGAATTGAAGGAATTCAAATTGGTTGAAGGGGCCGGCGGCCTCACTCTTATTGAATTTGATTCCTGATCATTTAATTAAAGAGATTCAAGAATTGGTGAAGCTAGCTAGGACCATTTCAATTTATGAGTCGAAATTATTATTTTATGGTGCTGCACTTCATTTCCCACTGCATGCTATATATAGTTTATATTATTACAGTTACTGAGGATTTATGAGTCCCGGGTCATCAAACCATTACATGTGTTACGTGCCTTGCCGAGTCACATGGACGTTGCAGGGTCACGGTACTTTTTTCGAAAAGCGGAATAGACCAACTAGAAGCAAATCAGCTCTTCTCATTAATAGCATCATCCTTTTGAGAAAAAGTCCTCTCTAGCTAGCTATAAAATCAAGCAGATCGATGAGGACGAGTTAAATTATAACCTAACGCTAGGCATTGACGTTTTTAGCTGGAAAAAAGAAGAGACCGCTTGGTGGCAGGCTCTTGTCATGTCGCTATAAGTAATTGATTAACTGAAGGATAGGATATATATATATAATATAATATAATATAATATAATAAATTAAAAAAACAAGATCAAATCAATGTGTAATATGGAATAATGGTTAATAATTAAGAATGAAATGGGCAGGGAGGCGAACGAGGAGTACGCGAAGAATCTGCATGGGGTGGTGGAGAAGCTGTTCAAGAGTCTGAACAAAGGGTTAGGTCTGCATGGGAATGAGCTGTGGGAAGGGGCGGGGGGTGAGAGATTGGAATACCTTATGAAGATAAATTACTACCCACCTTGCCCTCGCCCTGATCTCGCTCTTGGCGTCCCTGCTCACACCGACATGTCCTCCTTCACCATCCTCGTCCCCAACCACGTCCCCGGCCTCCAAGCCTTCCGTGATGGCCACTGGTACGACGTTCACTACATCCCTAATGCCCTCGTCATCCATATCGGCGACCAACTTGAGGTACCCACCTCCCCTTTTTTCTTCCTTCTATATACTATCTTCTGTCCTCAGTGACTTTTATTTTTTCATAAAAATTAAACAAACTAATTAAATTATATTAAAGTATTTATATTTTTTTAATCCTTCTTTAAACTAATTTATTTCATTTATAAATTCGTATATAATAAAAATGATCCACAATATATATCATAATTAAATAGTTCATTTAGTTAGCTTTTTTAATCTTAAAAAAAAAAAAGCTCATACGCCAATTATATTGAAAACCGGAGGGAGTGTATGTATATGATCCGGCTGGAACCAATACATATATATATATGATGAGTTTGATTATTATGCATTGGAATTGCAGATTATGAGCAATGGCAAGTACAAGGCGGTGTTTCATAGGACAACAGTGTGCGACGAGACGAGAATGTCGTGGCCTGTGTTCTTGGAGCCTCCCTCGGACCATGTCGTTGGCCCTCTCCCTATGCTTATTAACGATCAAAACCCACCCAAATTCAAGTCCAAGGCTTACGGCGACTATGCTTACTGCAAGCTCAACAAAATTCCTCAGTGATTCTTCATAAGTTAGGTGCTTCTTAGTTTTCGCTTACGGATCGATCTAGATGTATTGTCTTGTTTCACAAACCGTATATATATATATATATGTATGTATGTATGTATCACGCAGAATAACGACGATGGTCGTTCCGTCCTTTGTTTTGTAATATAGTTAAATAAAATGTAGTTCATAGATGGCTTTCTCTATTGACTCCGTAAATTTAAATATACACTGAAAACCGTGTTTTGATTTTTTAATTTATCTTATACTTGCGGGGATCGATGATGAAAGCTTTGAGTTATTTAGAGAGACACAAGAATAAGTATATATTTAATTCGTTATTTCCACGGTGTGGAATGATCATCAACTATGCACACTCTTTTAATAGATAATAATAATGATAAATGTCATAGTCCACTATATTTTTTTAATTTGAATATTGATAACGTAAACCATACATATGACAAATTTTCAAAGGCCCTTTATTATTCATGCAACATGGTCAATGTTTTTGCGTCATGAGTACACGTCGTGAATTATATAAGTTGTATCATTGAATCACTGAATATATATGGAATAAGGTTTCTCTCCGTTTCAGTTTCAGATCATTCAAACTAAATTGTAATGACATTGATTAATTTGTACTCTTAAAACTATCAAATACAATGAACCATCAAAAAGTACACCATTCATATAGATTCTCCACTTGGTAGATAGAGGTAATTTGCCCGAAAACATAAGGTGGCATTGGCAGGTATATATATATAGGTGAACCTGTACACGATGGATAAAACCCAGCATGGTCATAGATTCTCTGTCATACTGTTGGGGATCTAAGGCTGGTCACAGTAATTTAATTTATGATTACAAATTCTAAATTTTATTTGATGATTACAAAGTCTCCAATATGGTAATATCTATCCATTCAGTGAACCGTAGGCCAGGGGTTTTATTGAGGGAAAAAGAATTTTAAAATTATAAAATTTTAAATGAGGGTTGTTATCAAGATGATGAAATTTGAGAAGTAATTTACAACTTTTTTTATTTTATTTGAAAGAAAAACCTGATATAGAATTTTGTAAATTCAAAATTCTTTTATGTCGTTTTCCCTTTTATTATTTATGGGCGAACTTGCACCATAATTTAAAACCAATATAGTCACAGATTATCTGCGATATTGTCCAGGTTCCAAAACAGGTCACAATAATTCGACTGTATAATTAAGAAATTGAAATTAATATACTTTTACTGTCAAATTCTCCGTATCTATCCATATTCGTCGAAGTCAAACATACGATGTTGACCAGCATTTACTGTAAAAAATTGGGATATCATATAATTTTCATATTTTCAGTACAATATTTGTTAATGATATAAGTATAAAAGCATACTCTGTTTTTTTTTTTTGGAGGATTCATCGTTATGTCAATTTGCAGCCAAAACAGAAACAGAGAGTAATTAAAAGCCTTCATCATCGTGGACCAAAAAGTCAGAAATTCTGACGTTCATTGCAATTTTTTTCAGTATTATAAAGAGTTTCTTATTTTCTGACAAAAAAAAAAAGAATTCCTCATTTTAATTATATTCTAGATAATTTTTTTAAAATAAAAATAAATCGGCAATCTTACTAGTTACTACCATGAATAGTTCAATACTCTACTTTCTAGCTGGTGCATTATGTTTTGCATCAGCAAATTTGACTCCTCTCTCTCTATTTCAACCACAAACAGATATTAAAACATCAATCACGACAATTCTACAATTCATGGCTCCGTGTATCTCCTACAAATTGAAAATGAACACCTTTTTTTTAATACAAAAATTTTAAGAAAATGATTGGACTCACCCATGATCCAAGAGCATGACAAAGTTTCCCTTCCTCATAGGTTAAACCAATATTGGCCAGAACGAGTCGTCAATTATCCTCAGACGTTTACGTTAGCACCCAGAAGTTAGGATGATTGCTCCAACACTTGATCAACTTCAGGATCGAACCCTCTCTTTTTAATAAGAGTGTCCAACCCCTTTACCAGTTGATGCCAACGACAAGGGGGTAAAATGAACACCTTTGGGACTACGCTTGATTCCATTTTTGATTTGATGATTACATCAACTTCAAAAATATGGACAACGGTTTCAGTATGAAGCCCGAAGGAGAAGTAGACCCAACCCAACGTAAGATGGATCCCTATTGGGCTTGGTTAATGGGCTTCAAGATCGCTCGGCCATATAGCCTATACGTCAATGTCAATATCGAACCCCTTTGTCCAGACAGGCACGCAGTAGATTAAGATACCCAGAGAGAAAGACGCACATATTGTAATAGTGGCATATGCATATGCTCTCCAAGGATGCTTGCTTTCCCTCATTGCGTTGAACTCTGCAGCAAATGTAGACACTGTGCTCAAGCACCCCATCACACCAAACTGTACACCTGCCACCACTGTATCACAATTCCTTGTGTTCACCTGCATCATCCAACCAAAACTGGTCACCATCTCCAACATCAAAAACAGCAGAAAGGAATCGTTTTGCACAAAAATCTTACAGCTTCCTTGACAGTAGCAAGTGCAGCCATGAGACAAGCAGCAGAAACATTAGCAATCAGAGTCCCAAATGGAATCCATTTCATATGACCTGACCTTCCTAGTCCTCTTCCATTGAGGCGTGCTAAGAACCATCGAATCCATACACCTACAGGTCCAACCATACAACTGAACCATAACTGAGCAGCACTTCCACCATGCTTGAACTTGGCCTTCGCCAATGCTCCAAACACGCCCCATAATATGCCTAACACCACCACCAACACCGCCATGATTCCCAGCTGACGCTTGCCGGAATTCACCGTCCACTTCTTTTCATATCTGTTACTTATTGAACTCTTGTTGAGAAGCCACCTGAAACCTTTGGCTGTCTCTATTCCGAAGATGATGGAGAACGCAACAAGAAACAGGCCTGAAAAGTGCACTCGTTAAAAATGCAATTGGGAAAGAGGGGTCTCTAAATGAGACAGATTTGCCTGTATTTTTACCTATTAAAAAGCCAAGTGCTGCGAAAAGCCAGTGCCCAGAAACACTGAGTTCAACCATTTTCTGATTCCAACCGCTGAAAGTTGTGAGGCTTCCTAAGTAACCAGTTGATATTGCTATGGCTAGATGCTCTGACACGCGTGATATGTCCCCTTTGAACACACCACCAAACCATCCCATAAGAAAAGAACCCACCTGGAAATTATGTTCAGTAAGTCAACATGAACTCAAGTTCATTTAACATGAAGGTTAGGGCTTCTATCAGATTGGCCATATTTAAGCACTTCTACACTAATTTCAAAATATGCAACTCTAGTAGTTGCTGCTTAGGCCCTTATGCAGCTATGACAGAAAAACTAATCAAATCAGAGAAAGGAGCAGACCATGTTACTGGGGAGGTCCAGGTAAAGAAGAGTTTGGTCACTTGTTACGCCGGCAACTCCAGGGCCAAATAATTTCTGCAGTAAGTATCTTGTCAAGACCTGTGACGTGAAGTACATTATAATATTAGCAATCGCCAGATCTCATAACATGAAATGTGATCACTACAAGGATATGATACAGTGATCTGAAAGATGGACTGGGCCTCCACGGCATCAACTTTGTAGTGCCGATCCTTAACAGAGCATGAATTGCAATAAAAACGTGTATGATAAAAGTCAAGCCATTTAACATCAAATGTACAATTTGAACTTCTTTTCATATGAAGCAATGTTAATAGAACTATCAAATGCCAAATTTGTTTGGCCAACTATCAAATGTCAATTAAGACCAACGCGCTAATCATTGACCAGCCAAACGCACACACCACCAACTACTTTCATGTTTTTCACATCTGGTTCAGGGTAAGTAATGTCTTCACTAGCAACCTGCAAGATAACCTCTTTTCAAGAAATCAGAGATAATTTGTATAAAAAAGTGGCTTGCAATTGATATAATTGAGCAAAATTGGCCAAACAGAGGTTCAAGTTCTAAAGTAGAGGGAAAATGGCCAAAAACTCAACCGAAAAGAATATTAATGCTAATCAAGGGTCAACATATTACCCCAAGAATTCCAAAAACAGCTAAATGAATAAGACATGAAGCGTAGTCAAGTAATTCCGGCAACCCCTTATCAGATTCCTGAAAGTAGAAATAACAAAGCAAGTGGATTCATTTGAGCAAAAGCAGAGCAGAAACTTAGAATTAATTTGAGAGATCCACCATAAAAGCTCACTTGATTTGAATCGTCAGAAACGAGTATTGCAGAAGTGGGCGGGAGAGGTGATACGTTGTCAGGCGGCAAAGGGGTAACAGAGGAATTATAATGCGACAACGGAGGGTAAGGCTGAGATTCGAGATCGTCGGTAAGGGAAGCAGCAACCTCATTTTCCAACCGGCGATCAAAGGACAGGCGGAAGCTGTTGCTAGCGCTGTATCTCCTGCTGGGAAGAGCTCGATCCCCAATATCTCCAGCTTCTGAAACACTATCACTCTCTGTTTCACCGCCTTCGTGTATTTGATGGCTTCTACGACTTGATATACTGAATGAATATCGTCTCAGGGAAGAACTTGCACTTCCTGTTCGCTCCATGTGAACGCCGGCGAGAGGGTATTTGGTTCCGACGAGGACGCAAGAACTTCGTTGTTAAACTAAATATGACAAAACTGATATCATGGAGACAGCAGAACCATAACTGATCTTGTTTTTATTGTATATTTTTTATATTAACAGGTAGGGGTGAGATGGCTCCACGATGACAGAACACAAACACGAAGCTTGGAGTTTGACAAGTGAGATTGCACTAATCCATGTGCCCAGAAGTAAAATAAATTGGTCCCGGCGAGTCAACAACTACGCGCCGACTTATGAATTAAATTAGATAAATAAACACATTATATATGAAAAACAGATTCCATCGGGAGATCATATGGTTGGGGTTCTCTGTCTTTCGTGGCGTACGCAAGCGCAAGGAGGGGGGGGGGGGGAGAGACGAGGACAAGTATGGTTGGATGGGAAATTATTGAAGATTACATTTTTATAAGGCCTGTTTTGTTTGACCAAAAGTCCGTTAATCAATGGATAGTGTTGGTTTGGATTAATGGTGGTATAAATGAATTTTTTAATTTAATTTTTATAAATTTAAAATAAAATAAAAATTATATTATAAATATGATTTATGTTTGAATTAGTGATGACATGAGTGATTTTTTTTTAAAATAATCAAAATTTTGAATTTCTTTTTAAAAGCTACTTTTAAAAAAAAATTTCAAAAACATCATCCCAAATACCTTAATTTTTAAAAAGCCATATTTTACCGTATTAAAAAAAAAAACCGATGACATTACAGGCTCTTGAATGGTTTATCTGCAGGAAGAAGACGACAGACGAAACAACCACGAACAATAATAGGAGAGTGAACGGGAACGTTGCCTTTGTAGGAAGGGAATATTAATATATTATAATGGTCCTAATAAAGTCATTGGTGTTATGAATATTGATTATGTGGATGTCCATTAACCCTCATCTAAGCCAATTTACTCTCCCAGTCAGTTAGGCATATAAGATCAGATGGCACTATTCATCAATGATTAAAGTACTATTCATCACTGTAGCATTTTTACTGTAGCACATTGTAGCATACGCGGTTCACTGTGTGAATATAGGGAAATTATACTTCTTAGCACAATCAAAAGATATGAATAAATGTGTAGTACTCGAGTCAAACAATGCAATAATGTCATGACCTTGAAGAGAAATAGTACCTCTGATAACATTAGGATATGTTCCAGCCTCCTCTTAAGTCATGGCATACACCCTGCCAGGAATAGTGGGACGACCACTTTGGTTGGTCTGTTGTTGCTGCCTCTCTGGACAATATCGGGCGTTATGGCCAAACTTTTGACATTGATAACACTGCCAACATTGGCCAGCATGATCCCTCCCACATTTAGGGCAAGGACCATTCACGCTAGGAGCAGACATTGCAGGTTCACGGCGAGATTGTTGGCTTACTCCAGCATGGTTCCTCTGACCTGGTTTCCTCTGAAAATTACTCTGTCGAGGTCCACTCCTTTGCCCTTGATTCTTCCTACCGGAGTTTCCTGCATTCCCAGGATGGAACCCAGATGGCCTAGTTACAGGTCTACTAAAAGTAGAAAACCTGCCTTGATTGTCTCGGTGTTTAGCAGCCTCAATTTCACATTTCATGCGCGCAGCTATCCTCAAGTTGGTGCAAGTTTCCTCAAAATTATTGATATCATGCATTGGCACGAGAGGCTTTAGCTCTGGTCTAGCCTTGATCATCAATTGACGAGATTTCCGTTCTGGGTCATCTTTCTGTTGTAGGTAGGTCACGTATCTAGACAGATCGATGAAAGTTGCAATAAATTCATCCTCGTGCATGTCATCCTGTCGAAGAGCATAGAATGTTGTCTCCTTCTCATATCTTAATGCTGGAGGGAAATAATGATCGAAGAACTTAGTCTTGAACTCTGTCCAGGTTGTCTTTGAGTCATCTAAACCACCTGTGCTTTGCCACCATCTCTGAGCACAATCCCTCAGCAGAATAATGGCCACTCTAGCCTTCTGATACTCGTTACAAACAACAGCTCGAAAGATGGTTTCCAGACCCTCGATCCAGGCTTCAGCCTTTAAAGGATTTAAATCTCCATAAAATTTTTCAGGATCGTGATCATGGATATCTTTCCATATCTTATTGATAGCTAGTTCTTCTGGAATTGGTTGTGATGATCCCTCTCCTCCAGTACATTTTACAGGGCTCTCATGATTAGTTGAGCCAACTTGTTCATGTCTCTTTGATGCCTCAATACTGGGTTCAGGAATCTTATGATCCTTCGACTTTGATGTACTTCCTTCCTCTCTTAACTTCTTTCGAAGATCTTCCTCGAATTGCTGAAACCTTGCATCCATAGCTGTCAGTATTGCATTTTTGAATTGATCCAACATAGTCTCATTCTCTTGAGACAATTGTGGCTCAGCAGCATTTGGAAGTGGATTAGCATTGGAAACAGTCTTTCTTGTGTTTACCATTTTCTCCCCACCTAAGGATGAAACCCATCAACAATTAAGGATAAAACCCAAAACAACACAAAAACACAGGGAGGTTATGTGTGAAAGAGTATATTGCCACTATATGCAATGCATCATAGATTGCAGGACCAAGGCTCTGATACCAAAATTGTAATATCCTCTCCTTAATTCCATAATATTAAATATTATCTCTCGACGACTAATCATAATAGATATAAAATCGCACAAACTATTAAACATTATAATATCCAATCTATGATACGATAATACAAAATATGTAGTCAAGCAGAGTTTATAGGATGTAGGCCCTATGAGTGTCAATATATATCAATTCAACATATAATAAACCACAAGAGGCCATAGAGATATATCTATGCCTCAGGAGCTCCTCCCGACATTCCAGCACGGAAACTATCACCTGAAAAATGTTAAATCAACGGGGTGAGACAAAAGCCTCAGTAACCAGATTTCCAACTTATTACATATGCTGACATGTATTCATGAGGTGCCAAGTGGAACATTTTATATAATAAAATATTAAAAATCTAATATCATTGTTTTATACACAAATCTCATATCAAAAATTATAATATTATATCTCATATCACAATTCCCAAATGCCTCCCATCAATCCAACCGAACCGCCTTATTTCCGCCGACTAGACCCATGTGCTAAGTTACTATCCATGTTACTGGCCACTCAAAGAGCTCTCTGGTCACATGATGAGGATTGACCAAAATCCACAGAGCATGTTTCCAGACCATGGGTCTTTCCCCTCATTGAACTAGTGGGGTGTCGCAGTCCCTCATTGAACTAGTGGGACAGTCCCTCATTGAACTGGTGGGACAATAGAAAGCCAACCATCGTGCACCAATGGAGGCTATACTACGTGGTAAAAATAACTTTCTCCATCTCAACCCAAACCAAACAACCCAATATGTATCAATAAATAGCTCAACAGGAATTTTCTCAAGATTTCCATACACATATGATGATATTCAAAATATACAAATACATCTTATAATTTAAATCACATGGTTCCACAAAGCAAGTGTATAACAAAATACTCATCAATATTACTCATTGAAATAATCTATAATATCCATATATGATTTTCGATCTCATAATCATTTTACAAAATACTCACAAACACACACCAACACACATAATAAGTGGAAAATGGTTACCTCTCGCCAAAGCTAATTATTATCACACTGTTCCAAATCCAAGAGCTCAAACACACGCCAAAATCAATCTATCACAATCAATTTACTACCCGTTAATAATTTTCTAAAAAGTCAAAATTATAACTTATTTACAAATTCTAATAATAATATCCTATAAAAACTGAAAATAATAATTTAGGGTTTAAATTATAAAATGGCAGTTTAGTCCTTCGAATTTCATAAATGACAGTTTAGTCCTCCAAATTTCATAAATGACAATTTAGTCCTCCGAATTTCCTAAATAACAGTTTAGTCCTCAGAATTTCATAAATGACAGTTTAATCCTACGAATTTCATAAATGACAGTTTAGTCCTTCAGATTTTAAACTATACCAACTAAAATTTCAATAATATCTCCATTAACCCAAATAAATTATTTAATCTAAATTTAATCGGTTTAAAAGTCCAAAATAACATTATTTATAAGTTGATATATATAGAAAATTCATTATAAAATCTTATATCAACTAAATAACAAAAATAAACCGATTAAAATTAACTATTAATTATCATCTATATTCTTATAGTCATATACTGACAAAACTCAAACTTGCCCAAAATTCTAATCCTAAAATATTCTCTAATCAGTATAAAATTAATATCATAAGAAAGAGAAAATTATTTAGAAAATATTTCATAAAAGAAGTTTTATAATTAGAAGAGATTTTGAGTACCTTATTGATCCCCAAAGAATGAAAATACTCCTATCAGAGTCTTGCATGTCACCTTTCTGCACACACTTCACGCAGATTTCTTGCGTGAAGTGTGTTGAGGCGAGGAGGTATTTATATACCTCCTCCTGCCTAACTTAAAAATTTTTTATTATTTTTTATTATTTTTTTAATATTCTTACGGTGCCACCACTTTAGTCAATTGTGGGGCGCCGCCCCCCACATTTTTTTTAATATATATATATATATATATATATATTATTTTAATAATATAATATAATATATTATATAATAATATTATATTATATATTTTAATAATATTATATTATATTATAAAATAATATTTTTTAAAAAAAATTATTTATTTATTTATTTTTCCTAAAAATTACTTACTAAAAATGATAATTTTTTCTAAATTATAATTATATCCTAAAAATAAAAATTAGGATGTTACATGTTAATTGTCATTTTGAGGAATCACTTTTCCCAACATTAGGGTGAGAGAATAAGCATCAGGGTAAGGAAATTAGCTGGAATGAATTATCATTGGCTCATTTTGATCCTCGTACAAATCAATGTGAACTGGAAGTTCAAAAGATAATTCATTTACAGAATTTAGCTAATCAAATGCCAGAAGCATTTACTGACCCTAAGAAAGTGACAAAGTCATATGTCCCAGCTGCTAATGCTCCTGTTAAAACTGATGTCCCTGAAGGACAATCAACTATGAATGAATCTAAAGCATGCTTGAAGCGTGGCAGACCTATCGGTTCCAAAGATAGAAATCCTCGAAAAAGAAAAGGAACAAAGAATATAGATGGTCAAATTGAGGATAATCAAGAAAATTTAATAGCTCCAGAAGAGCCATCTCCTGAAGAGTTATTATCTCCAACAGAGATATCTCCAGAAGAGAATGTTGTAGTCCCAGAAGAGACCCAGGTACCTGATATATGTGAAAATAATGAGATCTCAATAAATTATGTTATGAATGGAATCCGATGGGATCGAAATGAAGTCAACGTTGACGACATTTTTGCTTATTATATAGCAAAAGATGTAATGAATAATATTGAGGATCATGAGCCAAAATCCATTAGCGAGTGCCAACAAAGAAAAGATTGGCCCCTATGGAAAGATGCCATTAATGCGGAATTGAAATCATTAGAAAAACGAAAAGTATTAGGATATGTAGTCCTTACACCTGAAGATGTAAAACCAGTTGGATGTAAATAGATTTTTGTACGAAAGAGAAATGAAAAGAGTGAAAAAATAAGATATAAGGCACGTCTTGTAGCCCAAGGCTTTACACAAAGACCCGGCATTGATTTTGAAGAAACGTATTCACCTGTAGTGGATGCGACTACTTTTCGTTATTTAATTAGCCTAGCCGTAAAAAAAGGGCTTGATCTGCATCTAATGGATGTCGTGACTGCCTATTTATATGGGTCACTTGACAATGATATCTATATGAAAGTCCCTGAAGGACTTAAGGTGCCAGAAGCATCTAATTCAAGTTTTTGAGAACAATATTCAATTAAATTAAATAAGTCCCTGTATGGCTTGAAGCAATCAGGGTGCATGTGGTATAATCGTCTTAATGAATATTTGTTGAAAGAAGGATACAAAAAAGATCCAATATGCCCATGTATTTTTATAAAAAGATCTAACAGTGAGTTTGCTATAATTGCTGTTTATGTTGATGATATCAACATTATTGAAACTCCTGAAGAGCTTAGCTTCAAAAGGCAATTTATTGTTTAAAGAAAGAATTCGAGATGAAGGATTTATGAAGAACAAAATTTTGTCTTGGATTACAAATTGAGTACTTCAAAAATGGGATCTTTGTATATCAAGAAACCTATACAAAAAGGGTCCTAAAGAGATTTTATATGGATAAATCTCATCCGTTATGCACACCAATGATTGTAAGATCTCTAATGCCAGAAAAAGATCCATTCCGACCGCGAGTAATCAGCGAAGAAGGTGATGAAGAACTACTTGGTCCAGAAATACCATATCTTAGTGCTATTGGAGCACTAATGTACATTGGTAATCACACACGTCCTGATATATCCTTTGCTGTTAATTTATTAGCAAGATATAGTTCTTCACCAACACGAAGGCATTGGAATGGAATAAAACATATTTTTCGTTACCTCAGAGGCACTATGGATATGGGGTTGTACTACTCAAATGTATCTAAGCATGAACTGGTAGGATATGCAGATGCTGGATTCTTATCTGATCCACACGAAGGTAAATCACAAACTGGCTATTTGTTCACATATGGAGGTACAACTATTTCATAGCGATCAATGAAACAGACTATATCAGCCACATCATCAAACCATGCAGAAATTCTAGCAATACATGAAGCAAGTCGAGAATATGTGTGGTTGAGGTCAGTAATACATTATATACGAACAACTTGCCATTTATCTTTGGGAAAAATGATACCAACAGTTCTATATGAGGATAATACTGCATGCATTACCCAACTTAAAGAAGGCTATATCAAGGGAGACAGAACGAAGCATATTTCACCAAAATTCTTCTTCACTCGTGATCTTCAAAAGGATGGTGAAATAGATGTTCAGCAAATTTGTTCGAATGAAAATTTAGCAGATTTATTCACAAAATCACTCCCAGGTACAATCTTTGAAAAACTTGTCTATGACATTGGCCTTCGTAGATTCAGAGATATCAATTGATGTTGTTAAGAGGGGGAGTTGATACACGCTGTACTCTTTTTCCCTTATCTAGGTTTTATCCCACTGGGTTTTCCTAGAAAGGTTTTTAATGAGGCAGCACTGGACAGTGTATCAATGAATGATGTACTATTTTCTTTGGCTAGGTTTTTATTCCAATGGGTTTTTCCTAGTTAAAGTTTTTAATGAGGCACATTCATAAATGGACATCCAAGGGGGAGTGTTATGAATATTGATTATGTGGATGTCCATTAACCCTCATCTAAGCCAATTTACTCTCCCAGTCAGTTAGGCATATAAGATCAGATGGCACCATTCATCAATGATTAAAGTATTATTCATCAATGTAGCATTTTACTGTAGCACACTGTAGCATACGCGGTTCACTGTAGCAGTTACTGTTCATACGCGTATTTTACTATTTATACGCGTTTTTTTGCCTATAAATAGGAGCCTTGGGCTGAGAATTCTGTACACATAACTGAATGAGAATTTCCCTCTGATTTCTTTATTCTTAATCTCTTATTCTCTCTGATTATCCATATTTTTATAACAATTGGCATTTTATAGCCGCAGGTTCCCTATCCCTTTGTACTAAGTAGCATCAGTAGCACGCACCTCTATATTCGCCACTATCAGACTATCACATGCTTTTGCTTCCTTTTTTTGGACAAAACAGATTTCACTCATCACCGTCCAAATGATTGGGCCTATAGGCCTGAGGCCCATGGTTGATGGCCCATAAAAAACGCTATATTCTTTGCAATTTTTTCGGCCTCTTATGCATCTTGGATTTCTCTCTTTCCTTTAATTTAAGGACCATATGGAATGGAAAGTATACACACACCATAAACCCAAGAGACATGAGCCCATCTAAAATTTGCCACCTCTCACTTTTGATCTTGCACCATTTTCCTTAGTCTTTCAATTAAAATTTGATAGTTCCTTGTTGCATGAAAGCAAGCTGGAAATTCTGATAAATCCAATTTAGATTCTTGACAGTAGATAGGGGATGGTCAACATTGATGCCGAATATGTCTACCTCTGATCAATTGTTACTCTTCTGATGTTTAATATAAGACATATTTACTTAATATGATTAGATTTTGGAAGTTAGTTAAATTATTTAATATAACATATATTAATATTTTCTAAAACACCCTAATAATCATCCTTAATTCCCTTTTCTCTTCTTATTCTTGATTATTATTGAGGAATCATCAATAGGCGTAAATTAAGATATGAGTAATAAATATAAAAACTATGTCTTATATTTAGGACTAAAATCAGTTTCCCAAATATATCTTATATTAAAGCTCGGACAAGTATTATTTTCAGGAGTGTTCCGAATTTTTGCTTCATGCTAATTTTTTACCAGGACCATTTATTTTTGGAAACTGGATGGATATCACTAGGATTTTAAGCTTATTCATTCTAGCTATTGTATATTGGAAGAAGAAAATTGAGTATTTAGGATATAGAAAAAAAAGTATACATGAACGGACAAGACTCGGCGGTATTGTGCTGTCGTGCTTCTGATACAGCTCCATGACAGTGATAGTAATTAGACGTTTTAATCATTTGAATTGAATGATCTCCATCAGCAGGACCAAAACATCATGCTCAAGTGGGAAATTACAAATACCACTGTTCACTTGTTTCCATGACTTCTGCGTCCTTCCCCGCATGTTATGTTTGCCTCGACAATCTTAACAAACGGCATTTCTATTGTCAACAGAGGATCCTAGCTCAACTCGAATCAACGCAACGCATATCCTGGAACTATGTTATTGTTGTTATTAAGGGTGAAAGGAAGATTGCTTCATTATTATTGTTGTTAGAGATATTTATAGGATATATATATAAGTAACTTTATATTTGGTCGTGAAACTTGGTGCCATAATGGACAAGCGTGCGAACAGAAAAACCAAAAAAAAAACCTCAGATGCAACTTGCAAGGGTTTTGTCCACCAACACGTGAGACTTGACACATGATCTTAATTCCACTAGCCCAACAACCATCTCATATTATAAGATTTATCTCCTTGCGAAAGTAGCTATAGACACAAATATAATTTCCAAGACCACTCACATTTTCCAAACAGGTATGCCGTATAGCAGGACCCCAAAAAAGAATGAAACACAAATTGTAATGATAGCATATAAATATGCTCTCCAAGGATGCGTACTTTCTCTCATGGCATTAAACTCAGCGGCAAAAGTAGAGACAGTACTCAGATTACCCAGCAAACCGAACTGTATGCCTGTTGCAATAGTGTCACAGTTTTTGGTGTTCACCTGCATCAAGCCCCCACATATAGCTCTGTTAGAACCTTCACATTTATCATGCAGATTATTAGACTAAATAACACTCTCAAGCCAAAATCCTGAAAGGGGTGTAACTTACTGATTTCTTCAGAGTAGCGAGAACAGCCACGACACCAGCAGCAGAAACATTGGCGATTAGGGTCCCGAATGGAAACCATTTGAACAACCCTTCCCTTCCTATTCCACGACCATTGAGTCGGGCTAATAACCACCTAATCCACACACCTAGAGGTCCAACCATGCAAGCAAACCACAACTGAGCTGCACTACCTCCATGCTTGAACTCTCTGGCTACTCGCGCGCCACTAACACCCCATAACAAGCCTAGCATTATCAACAAGAACACCATAGCTACCAACTGATGTGTGCGTTTGGCCACCTTCCAGTTGAACTTCGAGCTAAGATTTTGACTTTCTGAACTCATTTTTAGCTTGCTGAGAAGCCATTTGAAACCTTTGGCTGTCTCTATTCCAAAGATGATGGAATAGGCAACAAGAGGCAAGCCTGCTAAAATACCAATCGTCCACAAATTCATGTTATCAACTAGAACATGCTGAAATGAGACGGAAATTTAATTCACATTGTGTGGGATAAGAAGCTAGAGCGGGAGGAAAAAAGAGAAAACATGAGTGAGAGACAGCCATGCTGCAAAATTATTCACATCAAATGTGCCAGATTACCTATTAAAAAGCCAAGCACAGTTAAGAGCCAATGTCCAGAAACACCGAGTTCAAGCATTTCCTGATGCCAACCACTGAAGGTTGTCAAACTTCCCAAGTAGCCAGTCGTGAGTGCGATGGCTAGATGTTCTGATGCATTGGATATGTCTTGTTTAAATACAACACCAAACCATCCCATTAGAAAGGAACCAACCTGAAATAATTTATACAGAATTTATGTTATTCCAAGCTTTCTTAAATTTCTAACATACCAGGATAATGATTCTGCAACCATGCCATTCAGCGCTTAAAAATCCATAGTTTAACATGGATGTCACCATCATCGAAACTCTCTGTAATAAATATAGAGGAGGAGAAGGACCAACCAAGTTCGAGGGCAGGTCAGGGTAAAATATTGCTTTGTCATTTGTCAGATCAGCAAGTTTGAGGCCGACCAACTTCAATAAATATCTTGTTAAGAGCTGCATATGTATAAGTATAATGATATTGGCGCATCAATGAGGGCAAACGCAGCACATTATAACTTGAAATTGATAAGAAAGAGATTATCAGCAATTCTGCTGTAGTTTGGAACATGAAATGTACCCCGAGAATTCCAAAAACAGCCAAGTGAATTAGGCATGAAGCATAGTTCAATATCTTTGGTAACTCTCGATCAGAATCCTGAAACCGGATGATGAAACTGAAATGTTCTAAATATCCATCTTATAACCATCATTAGCAAAAATTAAAAAAAAAAAAAACAAGAAACCCGAAGAACCACAGATCAATTGCTAAAGAGAGCTCACGTTTTTTATGTCTTCCTGACCTACTGTCCCATCAGAAACGCTCGATCTCTCACTGTGTCTTCTGCTATGAAGAGCTCGGTCTCCAATGTCTCCTGCCTCAGAAACCCTCTCGCCCTCGACATCATCATCTACATGATGGCTTATACGCCTTGACAAGGCCGATGAGTTTCTACTAACTACTGAAGAACTCCAACTGTTCATACGCTCCATGAACTGCTCGAACACGACACAAATTGTTTCCTCCTGAATTAACTACAAATGCACCATAGAAGCCAAATAAAAATCAGCATGAATATTCCACCAACCACCGCCACATGCAGGTCTTTTCTATTCTTTCCTTCTTTTCCATTTCTTTTTTGACAAGGAAGGATGAATCCAAACAACTATCCACCTTGAGGAACTAGCAACATGCATGCAAGCAAAATAAAATAACTGCTACCAACAACGTAACTTAGAAAGAAATTAAAAAGAAAATTTTTCAACTAATAAAGAAGAATATGAAGCAAAGGTTCACTCACAAGGACTGCAAGTCTCTATATAAGAAGAGAGATCAAAAGACAGTTCTAGCCTCCAAAAAGAATGAAACAGAGAATATTAATTGAGTGATTGGGTAAGTTCTATCTCGCGGTTTGAAAAACTTTTTTTTATAAATTGAGATAAATTTTTTTTAAATGTTTAATTCGTAAATTATAAAAATTATTTTTTAATTAATCTAAACACACATTTTAATTAAAATGAATTGATTAATTCGCTCATTCTGAACATGCAGCGTATAAATCAAACCGTACTAAAATATTTATCAGTGCCCTGCTGAAAACGGAAGAAGTCAAAACTTCAAATATGCACCAGTCACCTTGAACAGTTTCTTTCTCTTTTCTATACCGGTCATCAAAACAGAAGAAAAGGTTGACAGGACCTCGGTGACGACCCATGTGCCACTCATTCATTCGGGCAGGGCTGCTTGATGCCGTGCCTGCTGCACTTTTGGCCCCTTCCCATATATTTTTTTTAAATTTTTTTATTACTAGATTCTATATTTAAAAAAAAAATTCATAATCTAGTAACACTCTTTGAAAAATGACCAAAGTGCCATTCATCACATAATCTCTGCTATGGAATGAAACAAGTGTTACGGTATTGGCTGATATTTGCTAAATTAAAAATTAATGCATAGTAAATTCTCATATAAATTATACAGATTAGCTTTTGAATTCGTAGCTGTCTAGTATTGATATACTTATCACAATTGAGCCTGTGAAAAATATTGAAAGGAAACATGAACGAGAAAGAGGAGGACGGGAAGAAGAGAAGAGTATAAGATTAGGCACCTCAAGAAGGACCTGAAATCCGACCCGCGGAGGCGAACGGGCTCCGAACTTGGCCGAATGTGAGGGTTGACGCCGATGGAGGAGATGTTTGAATCAGACGGAGAAGGCAGGAGACGAAGACTAAAGCAGAAGACCAATAAATGTATGACGTTGATGGCGGTGGCCATTTCCTCCCTCCCGCCGACGTTAGGCTAGGAGTGCATGACTCTCATGCTCGCCTTTTATGAAGCCAGGAAAGTGGAGCCCGCTAAAAGGACACCCCTTCCCGTCTTCCCCTCCGTTTCAATGAATATTTAATTGGCCGATGCAAAATTTTAGGAGAGATAGGATAAAAATTTATCATTTGAGTTTTACAATCTCAAATAATTAATTTTATATTAAAATGAGTTATTAATTATTATATTCTTATAATTAATATCTATATTCTTATAAATAACAATATTAATTTAGAATTTTAAACTTTAAATAGCATTTTTTAATCTTTTTTTAAATTTTATCATGACAAACATATTCAAGCCTATTTTTTATTTTTACAATAGAGAGTAAAAATCCATAATAATTAAGGGAGGATTTTATGGTAATCCAAAAAAGTAATGCCACATTTAGAAAAGCATATAATTTAGATTTGGCAATAAATTATTTGATTTGGATGGTTGCTTGATGGCCACGTAGAAGAAGGACGAGAAAACTTGCGGGAAGCAAACGGAAATGCGCGCGCAACAAGTAAGAGAATGACAGCTGGCCTCTCGTTCAATCCCAACGTAATCTTTTTTCCGTTCCAACTTTTTCCCTCTTATTGAATTGGCATCTACTGTCAAGTTAAATGGTTTATATGCAGGAAGACGACGACAGACGAAACAACCAAGAACAATAAAAAAGAGTGAATGCGAGAGTTGCCTTTGTAGAAGGGGAATATAATGGTCCCAACAAACTCATTGGCATTTGATAGCCGCAGGTTCCATATCCCTTTGCACAAGGTAGCATCGGGAGCATGCACCTCTATATTCTACTCTATCAGACAATCACATGCTCTTGCTTCCTTTTTTTTTTGGACAAAAAAGGATTTCACTCATCGCCGTCCACTTGATTGGGCCTATGGGCTTGAGGCCCATGGTTGATGGCCCAAAAAAAACGCTCTATTGTATGCAATTCTTTCGGCCTCTTGTGCATCTTGGATTTCTCTCTTTCCTTCTATTTGAGGACCATATGGAATGGAAAGGAAACACACACCATAGACCCAAGAGACATGAGGCCATCTAAAATTTGCCACCTCTCATTTTAAAAAAAGAGTGTTTGGTTACTCTTTAGCATGATAATAGGGTTTACCATGGTAATGATGATTACCAAAAAATTGGTAATCCTTATTTATACCCCATATGAATTCTTATTACCATCTCATTGCATGGTTAAAAAAGTTCAATTTACCATTTATTTTCACTTCTCTTTATTTTACTTATATTTTTTCATTTAGCCATATCACGTCACAACCGCTACCACTACTACCTCCTCCTATCGCCGCCGCCACTACCTCCTCCTCCGCCACCCCCGCTAATGTCACTACCTCCTCCTCCCATACTGCTACCACCACTGCCACTACCTCCTCCACCACTACTGCCGCCACCCGCCACTCCCTTTTTGTCCTCGTCCTCTACCTCCACCGCCACCCCCGCCGTCGCTGACACTACCTCCTCCTGCTCCATCCCCTCCGCCACGCATTACCTTCTTCTCTTCTACTGCCGTCACCACCTCCACTGTTGCCACCACCACCATAACCTTCTCCTCATCGGCCAAACCTTGTTAACACTATATTCACCATTGACACTGCCTGCCATCACAACCTTTATAACATCCTTATTTTTAGTTTTAGGATATAATTATAAATTAATAGTAATTTTTAGAATAAAAATAAAAGAGGAATATGGTTAAAATATATTTTAAAAATATTATAATTTTTTTTAAAAAAAGGTCAAAAAGGGTGGCGCTGTTATGCTACCCTTTTGACAAAGAAGGGGGGCGGTGCCCACCCCTTCAAAAAAAATTAAAGGTCACACCACCTTTTGGTGGTGTGACAAGGGAGGGGGTTATATAAACCCTCATCCCTGCTTCACTTCGTCTCACTGATGAAGTGGAGATTTGGGAGAAAGGGAGTTATAAAGTCCTAATTTTTGCAACTTTAATAATTGATAAAATACTCAAATTATCTTATAATCACAAAAATTTTCTTATGAAAAATGTTCTAAATAATTTTTTCTTTCCTATGATAGTAATTTTCTGCTAGTTAGATAATATTTTGGGGATATGATTTTAGGAAATTTTTTAGTTTTGTCAATATATGACTATAGAAATGTAGAAAATAATTTATAGCTAATTTTAATCAGTTTAGATTTATTATTTGGTTGTTATGTAATTTTATAATTAATTTATTTTATAAACAGGATATAAATTAGTTTTTATAGGGTGTTTTACCGATTAAAAATTTGTTTAAATAATTTATTTGGATTAGTAGAGGTATTAGTGAGGTTTTAATCATTTTTTTTATAGATTTAAGCTATGTGAAAATATGAGTTATGACTTAATATTTAAATTAGAGTTTGATATGATTTTAATTATGTGGAGATTTGAAGAGTTGTTTAATAATTGAATTATACTCATATAAATTTAAAAAAATATTTAATTGATCTAGAAGTTTGATATTGATGATTTTATGACTGTAGGTATGTTAAAGGTGAAACTTTAATTTATAAAATTAAGTGGTTGACTTGAGAGAATGATATAAAGGTTATTTAAAAATTTTAATCAGTGATTTGGGCTCATGAGGAATGATTTATGGCTAAGAATTTTAAGAAAATTAGAATAATTGAGGATAATGGACGTAGAGGAAATTGAGTTTTCGGGAGTTGATTACGTAGATTATTTATTTTATTGTTGCTTGTGGTTAATTGGTATATACATTGATAATGTGGAGTTTTCTTACGATCAGTGATTGCTCGTGTTTTGCTACTCAAATTAAGGTTAAGCTTGGAGTTGAAGCAATCGGGGTTAATTTATTTTATATGCTTGCTTTGGACTGTAATGTGTTTTAAAGTGTTTTCTGAACCTTACTTTCATCTATACTACTTGTGTATGTTTTGAAAGATTATGTGTATGTTTGAATATGAATTTAGTTCAGTGAAACAATGTATTTTCCAACTTGTATATATGAGCGGAGATTATTATTAAGATTGTTACTGTTGTGTTGGTTATATTGTTTAGGATGAAATGTTGTATAAAAAGAACTATATTAATTTATTGTTTTTATGTTATGGGATATGTTGGGTTGTGTGGAAGAGATATAGTAAAATTGTGCCCATCAGCTCTTTCATTCTTGCCTCGGGTTTTGAGTTGAGTGTTTTGGGCGAACACCTCCTTGTTACGGTATAACGGTGGTGGCATGGGAGGGGGCAGTATTCTTGATGTGACTAACTAACCTTTGGCCGAGTATACTAGCACTAATAGGTTGTACCAGGTCCATAAACTATAAGTAGGAGCAGGATGGATGAGTAGGGATAGTTCTAATTATTGATAATATTATGTGAAGTTTAATTATTGAGAATGTTATTATTGTTATATTAGTTAAACCTGCTTCTTTGACTTATAATCTTTTCCTATATATTTTGTAAATTGATTTTTCGCCCTATCATTATAAATAATTTTTCAGGCGAGACCTCTAACTCAGGCAGAGACCAAAGGAAGCAACCAGAGGTATAAATGTTGAGAATCTTATAGGGCTCTTTTAGTATTGGTATTATATTAATTTCTATATTATCATTATAAGACCCTCATGTTTTTAGAATAACTGTTTAGCCCTTGTTAGGCCTAAGGCCTATTTTGCATACTTTGACAGTTTGGTGGACCCACAACCACATCTGTGTTTGAAATTATTTTGTGTGGATTCTAAGACTCTAGGACTGTGATTTTCTCTTGTTTATGATATGTGATCAGAGTAATGAATTTCTCTATAGTGAGTTTGTGGGCAGGTTTTGTGCCCTAAACTCCGATATATATTGAAATAAAAAAAATAAAAAAAAATAGTTTACAATTATCACTGGTTAATCTGGTTTTGTAAAACCATATTGGATAATAGTTTTTTTATGAGAAAATGTTTTTTCAACCTCCTCCTCCTCCACCATCGCCGCTGCAGCCACCACGATCTCCTCCTCCACCATCGCCGCCACCACTACCTCCCCTCCACTGTTGTATCACCACCTTTCGTCGTCGCCGACACAACACCGTTACCATCCACTACCACAACCATGGCTATCTGACAATCTTCGACGATATAGTGTGACAGTTATGATGAGGTAGCACGATGGCTTTTAACTATTTTTTTACAAAGATTATAGTAAGGGTAAAATAGACTTAGTGTGATATATTAATTTTAAATAATTGTTAAAATAATAACTCATTACAATTTACTTAAATATTAAACCAAACTAGCTCTATAATTAATATTACATTGTATTATTATTACATCATATTACACTACAGTACAGAATGTAATGGAATCAAACCAAAGTAACCCGTAGTCTTTCCATTTAAATTTGATAGTTCCTTGTTGCATGCATGAAAGCAGGTTCTCTATACATCGTTCGCTTGAAATTCTCATAAATCCAATTTAGATTCTTGACAGTCGATAGGGGATGGTCAACATTGATGCTGATCAATTACTATCATTTTCATGAGTGTTCAGAGTTTTTGCTTCATGGTTGCAGTATTTTACAACTAATTTTTTACCAGGACGATTTATTTTTGGAAGATGTCCGATATCACTAAGAACAAGAGAAATGATCGTATTGGGATATACTACATGAACGGACAAGACTCGGCGGTATTTTGTTGTCGTGCTTCTGTGATATGGCTCCATGAAAGTGATTGGTAATTAGACGTTTTAAGCATTTGAATTGAGTGATCTCTATCAGTAGGACCAAAAACATCACGCTCAAGTGGGAAATTACAAATGCAACTGTTCACTTGTTTCCATGACTTTTGCGTCCTGTTTCACACTCATTTTCTTTAGACTAAGTTCCCAGCATGTTATGTTTGCCTCGACAATTTTAACAAACGGCATTTCTATTGTCACCAATAGCATCCTAGCTCAACTCGAATCAACGCAACTCGGCTCCTGGAACTATATTATTATTGTTATTAAGGGTGAAAGGAAGATTGCTTCATTATTATTGTTGATATTTATAGAATATCCAAGTAACTTTATATTTGGTCGTGAAACTTCGTGCCATAATGGACAAGTACGCGAACAGAAAAACCAAGAAAACTTCAGATACAACTTGCAAGGGTTTTGTCCAACAACACGTAAGAGTTAACACAGGAGCTTAAACATTCAATAGTTTAGAGCTTCGTAGTAGATAGATGAAACTGTCAAGGTGTGTGGGAGAGAGGATTTAGGGTGGTGTGGGCCAATCGCTATGTGATAACTATTGCAAGCACTTTTAACAGTTCAGCGTCATCTTGCTTGTGTCCTTGTATATTATGAAATGTTGCTCCTAATTAATTAATGAAGCGATCTTTATCAGAAATCTTCCTAGTAGATCAACTGTAGGACGTACGAACGTGACCAAACCACCACACTAAATATCCACCATATTATTCTATAAAATCTACACCATACCTAAATTCATCACTACACCAAAAAGCAAAAAAGTGAATGCTATAGCTAAGTTGTCTACGAAACCCACATGCATGGGTTTATTTCAAATTAACTGTATTATGTGTTATCTTAACAACTAGACATAACTCCTATGCATTGCACGCTATTAATTTGAAATTTGTTATAAGTTTTTCATTAATGTTTTGGCGGACAAAAATTTTGATTATATGCATCTTGCAGCTGCCAAATTGACAGTTATCAGTCTGACATTGTTTAAAGTCCATGGGATCAATATTGTGAAACTTTCCTCACTGCTTGTTGCGCTGATCTTAACCTATTTTACCTTATATCTTTCTGTTCTGATCTAGAACGAGGAACCGTATCTATTTTCCTTTTTCAAGGTGACTTTTTTGGCTGGCAATTGAAGATCAGTGGGGTCATCCGTTTTATGAATTGGAGATTGGATGGCTGGTCAAAAAGCACCAACTCTCTACTAATCGTCAGATTCAATGATCCACCAGAAATAATTGAGACATCTCTACATGTGAGAGAAAATAAAAATAAAAATCTGCTAGCTTAGACAGTCCTGGACATGGAAGGTTCTTGAGAAAACGAGTACGACTTGTGGTTTGTACCCTACCACATGTTACTGGATTTGCTTTCGCCCATTACTACCCTTCATTTGCGTTTCAATGATAAACTAGTTTCATATTGCTATTTCACTCTCAATAATAGAACTTCACCTTTATTGGAACTTTTCTTTCTCTTTCCACATCCATATCCTTGCGAGATTATTAGGCTTTAATTTAGGCATGACCTTAAAGTCTTGGTGTGTGTGTTAGATGTAGAGATCATGTGGAGAAATGGCAGGGGTACTTTCTTAGCTTCACAGACTTAAACTGAGCATCCCCATGTGATTGCTAACTTTCAGCTTCTATTTAGGTTGTAAGATGTAACCATTTTTCTCTTTTCCAGTATCATAGATTACTTTAAAGGACCATATATATGCATATGGTAGGTCCATTCTCCCACCCATAAGTACTTTTTTCGTTTCTATTGGTTGGTGACGGGATTCATTTTGATTTTATTTTTACACCTATGAGAGATTCATATATATCTGTCAGAAAATAGCGCGAAAGTAATGTAACTAATTCCAGGAAGTATGAGTGAATGGAATGAGAAAGAGAGGGGACAGAAGACAATGAGTAGCAGGTAAAGTTTCAAAAATTTTCCCAAGTTCATAATGGTTGTCGTGAGGGAAAGTGTACAAACAATATCCATCAAATTAGAGGACATCCGTTTTAGTTGTGTGATAAGTGATTGAATAGTACATCTGTTGACAGGTATCACCAAGATGGCCCGTGGTCCATATAATCATGTACCATAAGATTTTTGCAATTAATTAAGTAAATTCATATATATACTTTCAACTTTCCAAAGCCAAGCAGACAATCGATTTGAGAGATGAAAGCTAATCAAAGATAGTCAAGCCCTTTTTCCATCTTAATTTGCAAGCAAAGGATTTGTGATAAGATTCGAGGATCAGTTGATGGAAACATGCACGAGAATTGAACTTAGAGCTAGCTCTTCTTCCAACACCACGTATCTTCCATAATTAAGTCTCTCTCTTGTCTTCTCTCGTTAATACATCTTATAACAGCAATTGTAGTATTGTGGTAGATTTCGTGTTAGGATAACTATAAAGTGGATCTGGACGTTGAATTAAATAGAAAAAGAAAAAGGAGTACGTACCACTCTGTGTGTTTAGTTTCACTTTACCCTTTCAAAATAGATCTCACATACTTTGACACTTGACTTACCTCCTATTGTACTTTACTGAAAAATCTAATTATATAAGAATAAGGTCTTCATAATTGAACTGAAAAGTCTCTTATAACCTCCCCTCAATAATTCAAAAGTAGAGAGAGAGAGAGAGAGGAAGCAAGGTCGTCCTGGAAAAAGCAAGGCAATTGCATATATAACAAGAAATGTGATTAATAATTAGCACACAGCAAAGTAATTTTGACTGTAAGTCCGTATAGGGGTGGCCGTGATTGGCATCACACCTTGTGCCGAAACAATCAACAATAGTCCATGGCCTCTTACAGTGAAAAAAAAAAAACAAAAGGGGAAGAAAAAGTTACAAAAGCCCAATCTCTGATCTTTTTACACACGGTACGTATCACAAGGAGTAGTGAAAATATAGTAGCAATAATATTAAGCCTTATGAGGAGGACACTGATAGCACTTAGCAAATAGCCCAAAAGTGTTAATTTGTTGTATGAAATTGAGCATGCTTGCCCATCCTCCCAACCCAAATCCTACCACCAAAACCCACACCACCACAAACACGTTCATCGAGTACGTTCCCACCCATCCTCCTACAATCGATGGTGGTCTCTCCACGGCATTCTGTCAATAAAAAAAAAAAGAAAAATCGAAAAACACTTATCATTAATTAGAGATTAATTGGCTAGTTTATATAATTTAAATGACGCATATTGCATAAATAATTACCTCTCTGGCCGGGGCAGAAGCAAAAGTGACCATGTGTGCCATGGCCGGAATAATGTAAACAGTGAAGCTGACCAAGAGAGAGCCAACAGTTGAGTTAATCGGCCCAAAGAAAGGGAATACGATGGCCAGAAACCATATTGGGATCACCACTGGAAGTCTGACCAACGCCCTTTTGAACAGGCTCTTGGTTTCATGCACCCCTATGAATTTCTCCCACACAAAGTACAGAGGAGTGCAGGCAAATCCAAATGTTATGAACTGCGAATTAAAAGCATCACTCAATTTTCAGTTCCTTTTCTTTAATACCTAATATAATGGAGTAGGATGATGAGAGAGACCTGGTGAATGAGCATGAGAATTACAGCAGTGTCCCTGAAGCGTGTTCTTGGGAGCAAAGAGAGGGCATTGGAATGAGTAAGGAGCATGTCCCCAAATGCCCAGTACACAGCTGCTGCTGATGGTAAAGTCAAAGTCAACACATATAATGTTGCCAACAGATATATCATCTTGAACTTCTGTGGCTTCCACATCGCATGCATAATTTCCCTGCCAATATATTTTAAATCATCAAGTTCCGTACTTTACATTTGTTACAATATATATATAAATTCGAGGCCTTACACTGTGACGGCATGTCCACCAAAAGTGTAGAGAATGTTAGTAGCCCCAGTAAAGTAGAGAACTAATTTGGTTGGTCCTGAGTGCTTCACCCCCTCAACCTTCAAAAAAAGTATGGGGAAAGCAATTATTGAACACCAGGTTCGATCTGGTGGTACCATTTATTTTTTACTCCAAAACCATGATGATGAGGGTTGTGAATATTGGGAACTTAATTAATTACCTGGCCTTGGAGAAGGGAAGCTATGGTGAGATACCAAGCGGTGTAAGAGGTCATGATGAGGCCCACGAATGACCAGATTCTATAATTGTGGAAAGAAGGTATAAACACTGTTGTCGCACAGCAGGCGCCAAATATGTATGTCCAGGTTCTCTTGTCCAGGTTGTCGTTTATGTAGTATATGTTGCTGAACCATTCATTAATTATTAAACAAACCAAATACCCAGATATTAGCTACTATATATATATAAAGAGTTACAGACATCCTCATGAATCGAACTCAAAGGCCTAGCTATACCTTGCGCAGGCAATTAGTTGAATCACTGATCCAAACAAAAGGAAAGTGCAGTTGAAAAAGAGACCTATGTTTCTCCAGTGTTTGCCTAGGAGTCCATCAAGAACTTCAAACCACTGCAAAAAAGCCAAACAGGATTAATACAACAAGATCGAACCTAAAGCGAAGCAACCCATTGATAACACGTACGACGTGTCCACGTAGAAGGTACTTACATGAAGGAGTCAAGAAACTAGTAGTGAACATAATTACCTGAATCACATGGTTTCTGAAATCAACTTTTTCTCTTTCTTTTCTGGTTCTGTACTCAACATAAAGGATGCTGATAAGGTAAGCAGTCCAGCTTCCCATCAGCCCATAAAAAAGCTGAAACAGAATCCCAGATAACATCCCCAGTTGTGAAAACGAATATGGTAATGTCAGTAGCACTTGAGCAACCTGCATTAATTATATTACAACAACATAACATATATGATTAGTGATCAACATCAAACTTGAAATTAAACTAAATAAACTGTGAACTAGTGTGAAGATTAATCAGTGCCTGATTAGAAGCACAGCTAAACCATGCATCATAGACGGAGCCACCATGCCAGAAGAACTTAGAAAGCTTGCTTTTAGCTGACTTAGAATCTTCATCCTCTCTCCCCATCTCTAAGTAGTTCCCGGCAACCACAGTCTCAACCTTCTCGGAAGCCATGGTTGCAGCTTCAGGAGAATTGTGAGGAAGAGGAAGAAGAAGATGAACTGAGTAACTAAGAGAGAAAAGAGAAGCTTTCTTTTCAACCTCCCTTCACATCCAATGCAGCTCCACTTTCCTTATATAAACTTTTTCGTCACCAATAAACTGAATAGCCCTTTTGTGGGGACCTTGCCTTGTTCACTGCCCAAGTAATAATTCATGTAACTCCATAAGATGTGGTCAACTTCTTCGTATTTTTTCTATCAACCAAGGTGCAGCTTCGGCATCAGTTTTGAGTGTGATATTTCACTTTCAACCACTGCTTACTTTTTATTAAATAAGTTTGAGTGTTACTCCCTCCCACCTTTTATTCTAAATAAAGAGGTATAATTGATTTTTTTTAAAAAAAATTAAAAAAGTTAAGTAAATTACTAAATTATAGTATATGTTATATATTATTAAACTATATATTATTTTATGAGTCACATAAATTATTTTTAAAAAAAAGATAAAAATAAATACTTTAAAATAATTTATGTAACTTCTTGAATCTCCCATAACTTTTATATTTAAAATCGGAACTTATAATTGTTTGTGATTTTGATGGGCCAGGCTACTGCATTGCACGAGCAGGATGGCCCATCACTGGCCCTACTTCTTTTTAATATGAGAAAGAGTTCATGCATGCCGATCGATCATGAATGTGGATGGGGGAAAAGTGAGAAAAAGAGAAAATTTTTCTACTGAACAAGATTAGGAAAAAAAAAAAATTTAGTTTATGAGTGATGTGTGTCTAGGTGGGGAAGACTATAAGATGGAGTGAATGATTGCTTTTGTGAGGAGCTTGGTGCTAATCATGATTAGTACCACACGTGTTCCAACTGGCTTTACCCCCAAAAAAAAAAAAACTAATGAAATCCCATCCCTTTTAAATTCATTTCTTTTCGTTTTTTCCCCATTATATCTAGTTTGCTTTTTTGAAATAAATTAAACGAGCTAAAATATTTTGAATACTGTATGGGCCATTGATGTGGTGTGGGCTAATGATTGCGCTGAGTGCCTCGTGAAGTCACGATTAGTTGGCAGAACTAATTTTGCCAAGGTCTCACAAAGAAATTAATTTCCCTTGATTTGAATATTTCCAAGCTTTAATAATGGCAGAGTCAAAGGCATGTTCGTTTTGTTCAGGGTTCATTGCGAATATTATTTTCACGGGGTGAACAAGGAGGATTAATTATAGTTGTAATTCTGATCCTTTGGGATATAATTATGAGATGATCCTTATCTTGTGGTCAAAAGAGGAGAAACATCAACTCAAAATGAAAAGAAATAAAAGTTTCTTAAGGCAAGTGTCACGTCTTGTAGGATGAGGTGGTCAACCTCGATCAGCATGGCCCAATTCCTAACCGATCCATGAGGCCCAATTCTAAACTTAAAACTCAGGCCCCGCGGCCACGCCTCTCTGACTTTCTTTTTTATTTCTTCATAATCGTCCATATTTTTATCAAGGTAGTGAAAAATGGATAAGATATTGAACTGGTCGAAATATTGAGTTAAGTGTCAATGATTTAGATCGGGGTTATTCTAAAGGTCAGATCAGGGTCAATTAAAAAAATTTATATATAATTAAAATGCTCATGCATATCATTTAAAAAACTACATGAGAGTTTTTTTTTTCTAATAAATAGTCCAATATAAACTTCTAAACTTAATATCCACAAAAATATCGTTAAGTACATAAAAATTTTTCTCCAACTAATGCTAAATGTATTTCACAATCCTTTTAAAACTCTTTACAAATCAAAAAATTTTAGAAAAATAATTTTTTCTTAAAAAAAAGCGAAAATAGGGTTGATTATAAAAAAATTGATAAAAAAAATAGGTCACACCGGTTCAACCAGTATGACTTGATTCCGATTTTCTTTAACTCTTCGGACTGAATCACCGGCCGGTCCAATCCGATTTTTTCAACAACGATTTTTATAGCAAAAATTGGATCTTCAACTTCAACACTCCAATCATAGAAAATAAAAAAGCCCCACATGAAGCAATGACGATCTCAAGTCTTTGAACTAAAGCTTTGCCTGTGACTATGAACAAGCGAAACTAGTGCAGCTGCTTTTGTTTTTCCTGTTTAAACGCAGATAGCTTTAAGGGTGTGTTTGGAAACAGCTTCTGAGAATAGCTTATGAAGAAAAAGTGAAAAAAAGTGATTTTTGAGAATAGATTATGGAGAATAGATTATGAGAAAAAAGTGATTTTGATAAAATGAGAGTGTTTGGATATTATGATCAGAATAGCTTTTTTCATGGTCAAATTACTGAAAAGGACATTAATTTTTGTGATAATTACATATAAATGATAAGATTATATTTTATATATTATTTAATAATAAATTTCATAATAACTGTAAAAAATGACATAAAATTCTGAAAAATTAAAAATTATAAAATTAATCAATTATCTAACAATAAAAAGAAGATCATATATATATATATATATATATATATATATATATATATATATATATATTATAATTAAAATAATACTATATTTTATATTTAAATAAGTACTCCTTCTATCTTAAATATAAGATAGAGTTAATTTTTTTTAAAAGATTAAAGAAGCTAAAATAATTTTTTTAATCATATCATATATTGTGTATCCTTAAAATATAAATATTCTGAAATATAAAAATTAAAATATAAATATTCTAAAATAATTTAATTATTTTTTCAAATCTCTTGAAAAAAAAATTATCTAATCAAGTGTCACTAATCAAGTGTGGGACCCACACAAAAAGAGAGAGAAAGAGGGAAAAGCTAAAAAATGTGGATTGTTGCAAACCATGGTTTTAGGGAGTGAAACCATGGTTTAGGAGTGAAAATAGATTATCTAAAAAATGTGAGTGTTTGGTAAATTTTTAGTGAAACCATGATTTAGTAAGAAAAGTGCTTTTTTTTTGGGTTTCCAAACACACTCTAAGTTGCATTGATAAATAAATTGACAGGTGATGGATTGGATGGGATGAATGGAGAGAGGAGCTTTTAATCATAGCACGAGTCTTGAAGTATCGGTTACCAAAAAAAAAAATGATGATGAATGATTCAACTTTATTTTGATAAGCCAAAAAAGAAACCAGCTTTATTATTTCTTATGAGAGTAGGGTAAATTGGTTCGATCGTATCCTATGGACAATTATTGAACATAACACACTGGAAAAACCACGTGAAGCATAGCTTTCTCTTCTAAATAGATAGTTACATAATAACGATAACTGTTGGACTTTTTTTTTGCCTTTTTCTTTTTAATGAGCTAACAATTAATCAAACAATTGGAATGTGATTATCAATCAATGGAAAGCTAGCTAGGTCGATTAATTTTGAATTTGATTGTGACGGCAAGGGATATAGATATAATGCGTATGAGAATGTCACAGCTTTATTTTGTTGATTTTTGCCGGCAAAAAAACAAAAAATTGTTGATTTTTAATCCATATTAAGGGGACCCATATAAAAAAGATGAAACTTGGCATTGCCTTTTGCTCTCCTACCATAAGCACATTTTTTCATGTGATCATTCATTACATTATTTCACTTGATTGGATTCGCAGGTGGTTGAAAAAACAAATCAGGACACACAGTAACATGGATTCAACTGATCGATGCTAGGTCCACACGTTTTCGTTCAACATCAGTCACTCACAATGTTCATCTTACTTAATCGTAATAGACGGCAACTTCAGCTTTATTGAGAGTTCGGAATGAACCACTTTTTTTTTTTTTCTCCAGATGCAAACATCCTTATATTAGAGGTAATTTTATTTGAGAATACTAAATGTAACTTTTCAGAAGAATTCAAACATTGATTCGTTACATTATGAAAGACTAGCTCTTTTCACTAGACTCAATCTCTATTGGCACTAACCTGCTATTTATTATTATCAGATACTAAATGTGAGCACATCTTTAAATAGAAATTTAAACATTGATTTACTATATTATGATCAACTAAGCCATTTCTACAATACCCACTCTTTTTCATATGAATCACATTATTATTTATTTTTTTGTTACAATGAACCACATTATTTATAACTTGTAAAGAGTGTGCGTGTGTTCTTTTATTTGTTTGGGTAAGCCCAACACAAGACAGGGATTGGGCCTGAAGCGGATCATAAGAAGTGCTTTTGGGCAATGCAGACGCGGTCTATATTAGTCAGAACAGAGATGCCATAAACATAACGATAAGCCCAGAAGTTTGGTCTAATATCTGAAGGGGACAAGAGAGTGATGGCATCACTCAGGTGGGGAATTGGGAACCATGCTGGATTGACGTGATCAATAAACATGCCTTGATGACCCTGTAGCATTGAGTGAGCTTGAATCTCTGCTAGCGTTTTAAGAAATTGCAAGAGGCCAAGGAAAAGAATCTGCTTCCAAGCATACAAAAAACTATCACATTAAGAACTAAACAGTACTAAAAAGATAAAATAAACAATCGATAATAAGGCCCTTTGGTGGAAGTACACGTACACAGCTTCACAGCTACAGTAATGAGGAATAGAACCCAGCATAAACTTGCTTATGAGTCTTAGGAAAAGAATCATCCCTTCTTTCCACCAAAAGCATACCTTTTGCTTCTTCGATTCACTCACCTCATCTTTTCCTCTCAACTACCTCAACCGCCCTCACACGCTTTTCACCTCCTTTTATACCCTCCTTCCTTCCCCTTGCATCTCCACCCAAAAAAAAAATTAAAAAAACATCATGGCTTTTCATCTCCAAACGTTCTTATCAATCTCCATTATTCTCGCTATCATTTCATCAGGTAATAAATAATATTAACCGTGCAATTTCCAGATTTGTTCAATTTTTCCCCCCTCATTGCGTCTTTAATTATATATTCCTGCTTTTATGGAGCACAGGGCTGCACTCGTGTGAGTCAGCCAGAGTCTTCACCATAATCAACAACTGTAAGGAGACCATCTGGCCCGCCGTCATGCCAGGTGACAACTTCGACGGCGGAGGCTTCTCTCTAAAACCACACCAGTCACGTGTCTTCACCGCCCCCACGGGGTGGTCGGGTCGGATATGGGCCCGAACAGGGTGCAAATTCGACTCCAGCGGAAACGGGTCGTGCGTGACCGGGGCCTGTGGTTCGTCCTTGAAATGCACGGCCTCTGGGAAACCTCCAGCTTCACTTGCGGAATTTACCCTTGTGGCCTTGGATTTTTACGACATGAGCCTGGTCGACGGCTTCAACGTGCCGGTGGCTGTGCTGCCCATAAATGGAAAAGGAAATTGCACTACGGTTGGGTGCGACTATGACATGAGACCCAAGTGTCCAAAGGAGCTCGCCGTGAAGTCCAGTGGCAAAGTGGTGGCGTGCCGGAGCGCCTGCGACGTGTTTAACACCGATGAGTATTGCTGCAGGGGCAATTATGGGAACCCCACTACGTGCAAGCCTACGTATTACTCCAAGAAGTTTAAGGAAGCGTGCCCTAATTCTTATAGTTATGCATACGATGATCCATCTAGTATTTTCACCTGCACCAGTCCTGACTACGTCGTTGCCTTCTGCTCTTCCAGGTTTATAGTAGTAATAACATATATATATATATATATATATATCGAAGATCTTTTCTTTGTACTGTATGTGATAAAAGTAAATATATATTAACATTTTGGTCGTGGGCGTGTTTTAATATGCAGGAACCAACAAGTGTGCTCTTACCATGACCACAAGCTCCACTGCAATGGATCGAAAGGCCTAGACTCGTTGATCGGAAGGTGGATGATCGGGGCGCTTGTGGTATTTTCGGTGCTTAGTTCGTGGAGTCTTTAATGAAATTGGTTAATATTTTCATATATGTGTGTACAGTCGGTCTTTTGATCCAGTTCGTTTGACATGAACGATTTTGGATTCAAGAACCAACTTTCTTTTTTCCTTTCTCTTTTGGACGAATAACGTCTATCGGAAGCTGTTTAACTTTGTTGCCATTTATTTCAACAATTAAAATTCTTTTCCTTCGGCTCAAGAAAAATCTGGGATATGCGCAAGTGCAACTGCCTCGCTCGTACACGATTCTTCTTTATTATATCAGGCCCTCTTAATTACATCTGTGTGCGTGTTCTAGCAAAATCCAAAGCGTTTTGGATTGGAGCCTCCGTGATCAAAGTCAATATACAAGACAACAGGGGCAGGAAATTTGTTCTCTCACGAAAGTAGCCCATCAAAAGTGAGAGCCCACACACATATAAATATGTGTAAATTTCTAAAATTAAAATAGTTAGCATAATAACATCAAACAACGTAACTGTACTCGTGAAAATTCTTTTATCGTCAACTCAGTTTTTGTAGCATAATACTGTAGCCGCATGTTTGTAGGTCGAGAAGATGAGTGACTTGGAGTGAAGTTTTTGTTTTTTTTTCCCCTTCTTATCAAAAGAAAAAAACTCAGTTTCTGTGTTTAAAAATATATTACATTGATCTCATTGTTGACTCGATTAAAAATAGAATGATAATGATTCAGAAATAATATTTGGATCAATGCTAAATTAAGAAAAGTGATGGAGAGCTTCTTATGGGGAGGTCTGGGTTAGAAAAGAGGAATAAAAAAAACAGTGCTATTATTTTTGTTATTAATATATAATTATTGTTATGGAAATTAAGAAACGAAATCTATTAAGGGATGCTTCGGGTTCATAGTTGCAATCTGCAATAATATCATGTTTGAGTCACTGAGGACATGACAATAAGTCAAAATGTCAACTTTGCTTCTATTAAGGGATTCTATATTGATCAAGCAAATAGGAGTCATTTGGAAGTAAAAAGAAGAAATAACTGTATAACTAAATTCTTAAAATTGCACCGGTACTCTTATAAATGATTTTTTCTTGCCAGCATAAATGAAATTTTAACTTAGTTCACCAAAAACAACAATTAGTTGCTCAGGCGATCCCGATCACGCTAGGGGAAAGGTAATCATGAAAATTAAAGAATAATGAACGTACGGGTGGCAAGTTTAGCATAAGCTGATGTGGTGCCACGAGTCGGCCACGTAGTGGCATAATGGCATTGCGCATGTCGTTTTAACGCCGCTAAGAAGAGGCACAGAGATGGCCAATCAAGATGTTTGGATGCGCGATATGGTGCTGGGTCTAGATGAATCAAGATTTAAGAGATGCTGAATTGGGGGTTTCATCCCATCTTGACACAGATATTTGTTGAGATGTAATTTTCAAGCGTAATGCTTATCATTTTTATTTTTTTTAAAAAAAAGATGTTTGGATGCGTCAATGTTTATGTATAAGTTCGATTTACGTAAATTGATATAAAACTCTTCTATATATTTATTTCATATTATAAAAATTATTTCATAAATCATAAAAACTATTTTATATACCGTAAATCACAATTAAAACATATCATTAAAAATTACAACTATTATTTCAAACATTCTCACCATAATTATGGCGTTTTAAACACGCAAACTCTACGGTCGCAGGGGTATTTATAGGGATCACGGCTGCCGGGAGCACGAAGAGGGCATTAAGCGGGAGTGAAAAATGGCGGGTGGTGGAAAGGTCTCCTTCAAAGTCACTCTCACCTCCGATCCTAAGTTACCCTTCAAAGTGTACGCACCTCGTATTTTCTCCTATTGCCTTCGTTTCTGAGCTTCAAATTCCAATTTCCTTTTCGTCGTTTCTTAATCTCTCACCATCTTGCTCTTCTTAATTTCAGATTTAGCGTTCCAGAGGCTGCCCCTTTTACTGCCGTCCTCAAATTCGCAGCTGAAGAATTCAAAGTGCCCCCACAGACCAGCGCAATTATCACCAACGGTAATTAGCTCTCTAGCCTGTCTCTCACAATTTTATTTTGTCTATCGTTTTGTGTTTCCTAACTTTTTTTTCTCTAATGTTTCTTAATTGTTATATTGGTAAATTAAATTTCTGTTCAAATTTTTTGACTATGTAATCAACGATCGGATCACCAGATTAGGGTTGTTGAGTGGTAAATTTTGGGTTATACGGAGTGTTTTTCAATTTACGCGGAGTTTTTCCTATTCGGAATTGTATTCGCCCTGATAACTCTTTGCTAATGCTCTGCAACATAAAAGATGTTATTGGGCGTTGGCACACTTTTATCTCACCTGACAAGATTTGTTCATTGTCTAATACTGATGTGTGCAGCCCGCCTGCTACCGAGTCCATTGAAAATATTTGCACCATTTTAAACCATCACACTTGCCTATTTGTCGATATAAGTAGGTATTCGTGTTTTTAAATAGTTTTATGTAACAACTGGAATGAATGATTTCTATCAACGAAGTTAAAGTATTATATGAAACACGCTGCAATGCCACTCCATTATTTTCTAGGCATCTGGGATTAAGCTGAAACTTAAGGAATGGAACGGTTCTTTGAAATAAATTGGGGAAACTGCTTATATCTCTTGAACTGCTTGTCTTCCAGCGGTTCCGTGAATCTAAGAATAGACGAATGCTGCTCAAACAAAGATAGCTTCTTGATCCCCTTATCTCATTGATTTAGCATAGGGGCGGAATGCCAAAGAGTGGAGAAGCCACAGGTTTTTCCATCTAGGTCAGCGGCATCCAACCTACACAATAATTTATAATTCTTGGCATAAAAAAGTGAGGAACATTAAAACATAACACTTTACTTCCCTATACTGCCACAAAAGTAAAATTTTACGCAGTTAAAACTCAGTTCTTGCGTTCATGTTTTTTCTCTGCACACTGGGCTGCATTCCCTCCCCCTAAATTCTCAATTTTTGAGACCTGGGGTTACCATTTGACAGCTGCACGTTCCCCATTGCTTAGGTTTACCTTGGCTTGCTTCCGGAAAAACAAGGATTAAACTCTAAAAGGAAATTAATTTCAAAATCTTCACTAATATCCTCGTATAAATTGAGATGCAAACTTTATTTTCTTTCTTAACCTTATTCTTTCTTGATATACCCCAAGATTGACTGTTCTTTGTTTGTTTTATACATCACGTTGTATGGAACAAACTAAAACCCCAAAAATCATTTTCTTCATTTGCATGAAAAAACCTCTAGTGGAAGCTGCACTGAACTTTTAACAATATCATTAGCCCATTTGAAGTACGAAATTTTATTAGGTGCAATGTAACCTTGGTGATGTTGTAACTTTTGATGCCATGGTTAGTATGTGATGTGCCCTTTTTATGTTGAATGAAGATTGATTTCAAGAGGTTTGTTTTCAAGGTTGTGTATTAAAATTCTCTGACCAAGATTCTGTTATATCTTCCGGTATTAGTGTTCAGATGATTCTCAGCCGCAACAGAGTCATTGGATATTATGATCACCATATCACTTTGCTTAACAATTTTGCCCGTTATATCTTCTGCAAAAGTGGGTCCCTTGTGATTACGAAATCAAAGTGGAAGACTGAAAATGAATAGATGTTGAGATTTTAGGTTTTTCAATAACTAAAAGGTTTGGCAAACAAACTTTGATAAATAATTGAAAACTTAACACACATGCTATTTCTGTCCCCGAGTTGTTGCTTTTTTGACACTCAGATTTGTGTACCTGGAAGACATGTGATTTAGTATTTTATCTTTCTTATTAGCACTATATCTCAGATGTGCTGCAAATAATTTTTATTATTTCCCATGCTTGCAGATGGTGTTGGGATAAATCCACAGCAGAGTGCAGGTATGTCAAACTGACAATGCTAGTTTTAGTTAGTTCAGTGGGATTTTAGTTTTACTGTATCAGTATGTCACATATTTGTCAATCAATACTCGTATAATAAGTCATGAACAAAACAAAAGAAGAAATACTTTAGAGGTTGATAATGGTATGAAACTGCATGATTCACACGGTCGAGCTGCAATCTCTGGCTCCTAAAAGGTGTGTAGGTGACAGTGAATTTAGTATGCAATTTTGCCTAATGAATTAATACTAGCTTGGTTACAGTTGATGACATCATTGGGCTGACTTGCATTTCAATGACTTTTTCAGGTAATGTTTTCCTCAAGCATGGGTCAGAGTTACGGCTGATTCCGCGGGATAGGGTTGGAGCCTGAGATATGGCTGAGTGCTTGAGTGCACTCAGTGGATACCTCACCTTCTAGTTATACTTATCTCGACTGTTGTAGCTTCCTAGATGCTATGAGTATTGCTGACAGCCTCGTAGTCAATACAGATTATAATGATGATGATTTCATGTGGTGGATAATGTTTGTTTGAATGAATAAATTAAATTCTTCGAAATGATAACGCATGCTTCTGGGTTTTGATCATGTTCATCTGCAAGAAGTTTTCCTTATTACTTCAATTCCTTCTTATATTAAAATGTGGAAATTAATCTCTTTAGTGCTTGTTTGAAATAGCGATTGTAGTTTTTAAAAGTAGTTATTTAATTGTGATTTATGAAAGTAATTATGTGAGAGGAGTTTTGTCTCGATATAAGCGAATAAACATTTTTGAGATTCTGAATGTGATCCCAAACAAATAGTTATTATCTCTTTTAAATGTGACACATTTTTTTCCCACGAGCACCCCACTGAAGCGGTGAAGACATGATAAAGTAATATTGGGAAGATATTAGACATATTTAGAGATCATGATTGAGAATCTTAAAAGTGTTTATAAATATAAATTGAGACAACACTTTTTTTATATACTTATTTTGTATACTGTAAATCAAGATGGAAAAGTTATTTTTAAAAATTCCAATTATTATTTCAAATAAGCACATTATTGGATTCATATTGCACGATCGTTTGTCTGCTCGCCAAATTGGGGATTAATGTGGGTAGATGTGGGAATCAGGGTCGGCCCTTGACGAGCCAAGGTCTAAAAGGGCCAGCCTTACAAGGCCCGGAGAAAGAAAAATTGATGTTTTTCAAAGTCTAGCCCGAGAGCATCAGGGTTAGAAGTCATTTTCACAAAATTTAATTATACATCTATACACCTCATACAATAAAATAAATACAGTTACTGATTCATAATTAAAGGTAAAAAAAATTATGTACAAGTAATTCATAGTCTCATATAAAGCAGAAGAAGGCAAAAAACTAAATACTTTAAGCAACATGATTATGAAAACTATTGTTTTCATATTCTTCGCTACTATCATCAATTTCAAGGAATTTTGATTGTACTTCACTTTAAGTAGTAGACTCTGCTTAAGGGGTAAAAATATCAAGAATTAGTAAATTACCATCGTATGTAAATTTAGCAATTTTAAGGTTCTTAGGGAGGAGTCAGCAAGAGCATGAGTAAGAGGGGTAGTGGAATTAAAACAAAAAACAAAGCTAAAAGACTTAACGGGCCGGCCCTCCAGTACTGGCTCTTTTAGGCCTAACTTTCTTTTGAAGCTTCATTTTTCAAGCTCAGCCCGTGATTTAAAAGATTTTAAGACGAGCTCGACCCAATTTCTCAACTCTAAATGTGGGGCATTGAGATGAAGGTTACTTAAAATATTAAATGGGTCATCTTGAATCGATGATTTCCCGATACGCTCGTTTAAGTTGCTATGATAAGGAATCCATGGGGCTTTTAGGCCCAAGCCCGACCCTCTGGAGCCTGGCTAGCTCACTTTCTCAGCTTTGGTCTTGCGTAACTATTTTGTGGGTTTTTTTGGGGGGGGGGGGGTTGGGAATGGCCTATTGAAGAGGTAGGTAGGCGAAGTAAATTCAAGGCCATCTGATCTAGGTTTTGTACCCAACAGAAATGGCACGTTCATCTTATCATAAATTAACTCACTCTCTGCTTCTCTCTGAACTGGTCCCATAACATTTATGTACCCTCCTCCTCCCAATCTATCCTTCCCCTTTCATAGAAATATATAACATACGGCTTCCATCCTCAAACTTCTACCACTTATGACATCTCTAAATTATTTGACAGTATCCCTCTAACGCTTGTCTATAATAAGTATAATTCGGTAAATATATGTGCAGTATACGGTTTAACGTAAAATTCCCATTCAGTATGCTACGAACACCCCTTAATGAATTAACTTCATGATTACTATACCATTCGAAGAGTAAAACATCCTAACTACATTCAATAAATTAACTTCCCTAAAACAGACCCGTCAAGCAACTCCATGGAAATTCTCAATCAGGACAAGAAAAGTGAACATTTAGGGAAAGGACTGGTGAGGAGGAGTAAGATTTGTTGGCGCAATGAAATTAAAGGACTAACCCATTTGAGGTTTTGCGTGGTTACTTAGGATGTAAAACAGGATGTTATCAGCTATCCAATTATAGAGTTTTAATTGCCAGGCATTTTCCCTAATGCCTCAGTTACCTGCAACCTCACATAAGTCCCTTTAATAGGATTCAGCTTAGAGCACCAAACCCACGTTTTGCTATCAGATAACGACAGACTCCGAGACAGTTAAACAAGATGGGGAAGTTGCGAGAAGCCGTGAGAAAGCAAACGCAGTCCGCTAGTAAAATGGTAAAAGAGTGTGAGGAAGAGGCAAAACACGGTTGATTCTTTTTATGATTTCCTTGGTAATGGATGAGCATAAAATTCCTCAACACGTTGTGGGTATTGCAGAAACACACTGCTCAAATAACAATGCCTACCGTTTGTGTTCCCTCGACCAAAGATGAGAGGACTTGAATAGGGATAAGAAGGTTGTGACTTGTGACCCAAGATAACAGCTGAATTCTAGAAACGCCGGCACATGCAATATCATCGGTCTTGTTTTTATATTCTACATTTGGAAACTCGTTAACAAAAATGAATCTCCGTTTACTGCAAACCAAGAAAAAAATGGGAACAACTAATGAGCAGCAAAATCAGTGTAATTATAGATTATAGATGTGGAAGTAGAAGTGAGAAGTGAGATTGTGAAAGCCATTGAATGGGATTCAGGACAGTGGGGTGGATCTGCCGGTGAGGACAACATTGCCCATCGAATCAGGAACGAGGGAGGACACGTGGAGGCGCTTGAAGCTGAAGCCAAATTTAGCGGAGGACACGCTTCCGCCAGCATCGTGTTGTGGTTTTACACAAACGCCCTCCAAGACATCAAAAAATAACAATATTGTCAATTCCTGTGAGTGGGAAGGCACTTGCGAAAATTTCAAACACAGACATGATCAACCGCATGTCTCGCCGGTAAGTCCAGGCGGGCCCCCACCTCGGCCCTCATACTTCTCAATTTACCAATTTGCCCTTTCTCCCCTTCACCGGCAACTAACGGATAGGCTAGGGTACACTGTGTAATTAAATCAGGAAGATGAAATTGCCTTCTTTTTACGGCTTTGGTCCCTCCTCTACCTATACTTTTCTATCATTTTCAATATCCCAGCGAATAAATATCATTTAGACATGCCTAACCAGAAGATGAGACGAAAGAAAAAGTGGCGGTTTAAACTTTAAAGGCGGAATAAATATCATTTTCAATATCCTAGTGCTTGTTTGTTTGAGCTTATTTGAATCGGGTTTATTATATAAGCCCGATTCACGTAAATCGAGATAAATTTCCTCCACATATTTATCTCATAGACCGTGAAAGCACTTCGTAGACCGTAAAAGCACCTCGTAGACCGTAAAAACTACCTCGTAGACCGTAAAAGTTACTTCGTATTCTGTGAATTATAATTCATAAGCACGATTGAAATTTTCAACCGCTGGTCCAAATAAGTAGTTAGAATGCCTATTAAAATGTTTGTTTTTGAGTATTTTATCAATTGATTTATAATGACGAGAGCGTCGAAACCGAGGCGATGCGCTTTGCTGACCGTCTCTGCCAGAGGTGTGACCCCGTTACCCCAGCAGCAACCCCGTTCCGTTACCGACTAAACATATGCTCTTTCCACCCTGAACCTCCTTCTAATTTGTTGTTTTCCCCTCCGCAATACTATGATGCAGCCATCTATGTATATGCATGTTTATTTGCAGTATAATGTAATATAAATTTATATAATGATACAGTCTCTCTCTCCCTATATATATATATATATATATATGTATGTATGTATATATGAGGCCTATTTGGTTTTGTGTTTAAAAAACATGTTTATAAAGTCAAAATAAAACTCTCTAAATCTCTCCTTTTTGTGCAATTTATAGACTTTACATGTATTCTTGGGTAACAATAAGGAGGTAACAGCATGTTTTGTTTATCTGTGCGCCTGTGAATATAAACTAGAATAATCCCCTACCATACAGCTTTACATCGAATAGTAATTTAGTGGTATATTATGAAACTCAGGACAACATTCCCAATTATCTATTCCCTGGTTATCTACAAAGGGAGAATCTCTGTCATCTATTTTTTTCGTTTTTTGCTAGGATCTGAAATAGAGAAAGTTGCTCATAAAAATCTCATTAAAAATTTATTTATTAAATAAGACATAGAGAATATTTTTTACAAATAAGGAAAGATTATTCACACATATATCAAAAAGATATATTGAACACATGAAAAAAATTTTAAATATAAAAAAAAATATTTTACACACGAAAAGATTATTTATACGTAAAGGTATCATTTAATAAATAAATTTTTTAATGAGATATTTTAGAATAATTTTTACTCTAAAATTTTGTAATTTATTCGTCTATCAAATTAAAAAAAAAAAACAGTCTATCAAACAATTCTGTTATTCCTTGCTCATTTGTTGGGTTTCGTTTTATTCCTTACTTGACCCCGTTTACAATGCATGTAGGCTTTTGTCAGAAGTGTCAGTTCCGTCTTGCCCCGCGATCTATCCTTAGTTTCTTGAAAAAATTACATTCAAGTTTCGGGAAAGACAAAATATGAAGAAATAGTTTTAAAAAATATCCAAATTACTTTTAAGTTCTATAAAACTTTTTGTAATAAATTATAATTGGTAAAAGTCTGAAATACTCTTGTCAAATAAACAGAGAAAGGGATGGAAAAATATAGTCAATTTCAGAAGAGAACAACTTTGGTATTGACACAAAAAATAGAATGAAGGTCATCAGCCAAGGTCGAAAGTAAGATATTGAATTGATGCCAATACCTCTCTTATATTCATTATTCCATTTTATTCGTATTTTATGTTGAGTGTGTAAACACATTTTTAGGTTTTCTTGGTTCATCTTGGTTTTAGGTGAAAACATATTTTTAGGTTTTCTTAGTTCATCTTCATTTGATTCATGCAATGAATATGCTTTCGTTGTGGTTTCAATGTGTTTGGGCATGGTTTGATATGCTCTGTTTTCGCTATCAGTATGCTCTATTTTCGGGTTCATTGTGTTGTGTTTCTGCAATAGAAGGGGTAAGAAATGAAGATGAGGGTGAAAGGTTTGTGGTTACATAACCTGGTGTGCGAATGAAAAAATATGTTGTTAATAGGGGCAGTAATAATTGTCAATGTGTGTGCTGAACTTGTTAATGATAATTATATGTAATAATTAAATGTTTTATCTTCGTTTTGGTCGAACAGGGGGAAAAAGTTGCCATCTTTTGTGGGTATTGTCCTTTATTATACTTGTAAACTATAAAGGCAGACCAAGGTAAATGTAATGGCAATGCTTTGGTTGTGGTTTCAATGTGTTTGGGTATGATTTAGTATGTTATGTTTTCATTGTGAGTATGCTCTGTTTTTTGGTGTATTATGCTGTGTTTCTGTAAAATAAGGGGTAAGGAATGAAGATGAGGGTGAAAGGTTTGTGGTTATATAACCTTATGTATGAAGAAAAAAATGTGTTGTTAATAGGGGCAGCTATAATTGTTGATGTGTGTGTTAAACTTATTAATGACAACTATAAGTAATAATTAAATATTTTACTTATGGTGTAATGATGTTTGGCAAAGGTTTGAAAATGTTGCTATATTTTTTTGGTATTTTTAACTGTTTTTACTCATTAAAAGTGAGAGGTAATAAACATGGTGTGAAAGTTGTGTGGCTGGGAAGTCCTTATGCATGAAGTCAAAATGTCTTGCTAATAGGTGCAGCGATAATTTTTAATGTAGGTGGTAAACTTGTTAATGACAACTGTATTGTACAAGTGGATAGTTGTGATGGCTAGCACATGTGGCAAGAATCTATTATGCTTCCTTCATATAAGGGGAAGGTTTGTAGTTAGTAGAGACGGTGATATAACATATATTGTGGGAATGGTCAGATCAAGAACCATTAAGAAATGGACAAGTTATGAAGAGTTTAAAACAATGATATCCTCTATTTTGGGAAAAGAGAGCGGCGGACTTGTTATGAAGTTCACATTGACGTTTGATAGAACAATATTTCTGAACATACTAGATGATAAATCAATCAAACATTTAATCAATTATGCTGGCCTAGGTTCTTTTGTTTTTGGAAAGTAAATGTCATAATATTTTTTGTAAGTCTCATTACATAGAAATCTATACCACTTGTTTTTTGTTGGGACGGTCTGTGAATTTGTTGTTAATACCTTGTACATGCATTTTCAAATGTAAATGAAGATTGGATATATTATGGTTTTGTATGCCACTTTCATTTATGAAAATTTGTAATCTAATGTAAATTCAGTTATCAATGTATGGACATGAAGTTGTCAGTGGACGGCCATTGATTTGTTAATGGACGACCATGCAGTTGTTAATATATATATGCAGTTATATTTACTTATTTGGATTCCACTTTCATTTTCAAAAAGTTGTAATCTGATGTAAATTCAGTTGTCAATGTATGGACATGAAGTTGTTAGTAGACTTCCATTGACTTGTCAATAAAGGCTCCATAACTTGTCAATGGAAGCTCATTGACATGTCGATGTAGGGACAATGACTTGTCAATGTAGGCTCTATGACTTGTCAATTGAGGCTCAATGACTTGTCAATAGAGGCTCTGGTACTTGCCAAGCGAGGTTTATTGAATTGTTAATATAGGGACAATGACTTATCAATTGTAATATCCCAAAATTTTGGGATAAGAGGCTTAAGATTAAGTCTGAATTAAGTGGACTATTAAATCTCGATTTAACAATTGCCCTAACAAGGTATAATTGTATTCCCCAAAATTTCTTTATACTCTTGGGGTATTAAAGGGAATATTATGGTGAATTAGAAAGCTCGTGAAATGATAAAACAATGCAATTAGAAGTCACACTAAACATAGTTAATTGAAACACAAAGTAGTGTTGCTATCGGTGAATTTCTCTGTGTGACATTTTTCAAGGGGAAAATGATGTTCATAAATTCTAAAACTTTTCAGAATGGAAGTAGACTTATCAAGCTCTAATTTTATAAGTCATATGAGTCATTTGGAGCTACACACAAAGAATTATGGGAAAAATGAGAATTTTGGGAATAATGAGCTTCCATTTGACCGAAGGTTTTATTTTTATTTAAAATTAGATTTAATAAGGGACACATATCCTTTAAAACCACTCCAATTGAATATTTGTACAATTAGATATGAATTTTCAAAATTTGATGAAAATTCTGCTCAGTTTTGCATTAAGTGTGAAAATGGGAAAAATAAGGTAAGTGCAAAATGGTAATTTTTCCATAAAATAAGAAATAACTATTTTTCCCTAATATTCCTAATAATTTCAGTTAAATGGGAATTAAAAAGAGGGAAATGACTACTTAGTAATTAATAATTCTATTTTAGTGAATTATTATCAAGGAATGTTAAAGAGTTAAAAAGTAAAAAGTCCAAATGTCAACAATTTGCAATATGGCATTAGGACAACTCAAGGGCAACATTTTTCCTTTCATTTCTTATGCAATTTTCGGTAGAATGAAGAAGGGAAAAAAGTAAAAGAAAGATTTGGACAAAAAGTCAAAATATGGACCAATTGAATGCTTCCACTTGTAAAGCCATTTAACCATTCCAATATACCACTATTCTCTTCATCTCTTCATCCTCATTCTCGTGCAAAACAGACCCAAAATAGAGAGAGAGAGCTGCTGGACGAAGAGATAAGAGAGGAAGAGTTCAAGAGATCAAGCCACAAGTCAAAGGTAAGAAGCTTGTAATCTTAAAGTTTAAAATTCCTAATCACTTTATAACCTCCCATAATCTCTTCTACTCCATTAAATTCATGGATTCAAGACAAAATACCAAGACAAGAGAGAGGGGGCTAACTTTTTAGAGAGAGAAGAAGTAGGAATCAAGAGGTAAACTTCAAAACTTGCTTCTTTTGTCTTAGTTGTTGTTGGCTTTGAATTGATTGTTTTGTGAAGATTGGATGATGAAACCCTAAGGGGTCTTGCTGTCCAAATTCCTTCAAAATATGTCCAATGAGTGTTTAAATAACTAATCATGTGATTAGAAATAGAAAGGAAGTGATTAAGTAAGAGGAAATAAGAAACCAACATGTTTCTCTTAAGAACTCTAACTTACTGTTGTGTGACGTGAAAAATTAATGAGAATTTGGTAATTTTGATGCTTCCATTGGCTTTAAAAGGCAAAATTGTGTGAGTATGCAAGTGTTCATGATTTTTAAATGTTTGTATGCCAAATTAGAAATTGTTGAAGCATGTGTATGCATGATGTATATCTGTCCTATTTGGAACAATATTGTTGTGCTTGGAGTTTCATGGGACAAAACTTGTCCAAAAATTTTGGAACTTTCCAAATTAAATTAGAGACATAGAGCTTTAATTTGATAGGTAGTTTGTAATTTTTTGACAAGTACATTCAGAGATATGAGTTTTTAAAGTTTGAGCATAAAAAATTGGAATTCAGGAACAAGGTCTAATAAAATGAAATTTTGTACTTATGTGAGTGTATTTAAAAGTTCTGTCTAATAAATAGGGTCACTTATCACTTAAAAGTACCCCATTCGGATTTTTCTAGATTTAGTTATGATTTTTGAAAGTTTGGTCAAGAAACAAGGTATTCTTGGCCGCGGCCGAAAAGTTTTTGACCTATTTTTGGCCACGGCCAAGGCCCCAATTTTTCAATATTTTATAATTTTCAAGAGGTGTTGATTGGTATGGTGTTTCCCACCCCCATAGACCTTTGTTATGACTTCCAAGGGCTAATTAAATCAAATGACAATCAACAAGCTAAACCAATAATAAATTAGCTTACATTATACCAAAAAGGATTGGATTAAGTAATAACTCGTCATCCATAATTCTAATTATAGGACTTGACGGTTGTCCGGAGTCTAAGATCTGCTCGAGCTCAGGGAAACAATTGTATATCGCTCAAGGGAAGCGACCAGGTAGTAACTTATCTTTCATACGTTATAAGATACACTGCATGTTTTGTATATCCATCATAAATTGTCTGGCACATTCTGTGATGCATGAGGGGATGCACGAGGCCGATTGCATGGGTATCACTTGGGGCCTTGTGATATACCTAGCGCTATGGTGATATTTGAATTGTATGTTATGCACTGAATGTTGTTGTGATAATTCTGTTGTATGTGACTGTGTGTTATACTTTGTGATGTTGTATCTGTATGATTAACTATATGTTACTATTAAGATTCTTTTGAATCTCACACTTTTTCTATAAACAAACTTACAGTACATGCTGGTGGCTCAAAGGGCAAGAACGTATATATGGACAGCTAGAGGAAGAAGGTTCAAAATCTGTATTTTTATGTTGGTTGTCTGTTACTGGTTTTGGATATTTTGATCTATATATGGTGTGTATAACTTTGTAACTTTGACGCCTATACAGTGGAAGAACTAGTAAATGGACAGTAATTTAACATTGGGTTAACGCTTCCAAACTAAAAGAAATTATGACTGAAGTATGAAATGTAAGACTTAAGCAGAGAATCGCTCGTATATTCTGATATGATGAAACTAAGAGCTAATGAAATATAGTGATGTAGTGAAACTTGTGAAAATAATCAAAAAGTTTTTTTCCCCTCTGAAAAATCCGCTCAGCTTAGGTTCAACTCGTGAGTTGAGATTAGGGATTTGTGAACGTTTTGTAAAAGTTGGGTAGTCCAGGGTCGAATCCTGGTCCTACAACTCATTTCACTATTCATTTATACTCATTTAGGACTATTGGAAATAAGGTATTACATCAATGAAGGTGGGCATGACTTATCAATGGAGGCTCCAGGACTTGTCAATCGAGGCTCATTGAATTGTCAATGCAGGGATAATGACTTGTCAATGGAGGCTCTATGACTTGTCAACAGAGGGGCCTACTGTTGTCAATGGAAGCCTAATAACTTGTTAACAAATGATTATCAACTTGTCAATAAACACTAATTGACTTGTCATCACAATTTGATGTAGTTATCACTGGAGTTAAACAATGTGGAAGAAAGAGTATGATATGTGTATTATATAACTTTTGCACTAATGTTAAGTCATGACAATGACTTTGCACTTCATAATTACAACAAACACCTCAAGTACAAGAAGTTTGAATTTTATCATAACTAAAAGTATCATTACTAAAAAGTTAGCACAAATACAATGTGTGTATGTGATCATTACAATCCTATAAAATTCTGTAACTTATTCTCCTTCCCCTTCCCCTTATGTTTCTCCTTTTGGAGGATATAATTGTTTAAAACTCTTCATAACTTGTTCCTTCCATAATGGTTCTTGATCTAACCATTTCCCCAACATATGTTATATCACCGTCTCCACAAACTACAAACATTCCCCCTATATGAAGGAAACATAGTATATTCTTGTCACATGTGCTAACTATCACAACTGTTCACCTGCATAATACAGTTGTCATTAACAAGTTTATCATCTACATTAACAATTATCGTTGTACCTATTAATAAGACATTCTAACTTTATACATCAGGGCTTCCCAGCCACACAACTTTCACACCATGTTTATTATCTCTCACTTTTAATGAGTAAAAACAACTCAAAATACCAAAAAATATAGCAAACTTTTCAAACCATTGCCAAACATTATTACACCACAAGTAAAACATTTAACTATTACTTATAGTTGTCATTAATAAGTTAAACACACACATTGACAACTATAACTGACCCTATTAACAACACATTTTCTTCTTCACACATCAGATTATATAACCACAAACCTTTCACCCCCATCTTTATTCCTTACCCCTTCTTTTACAGAAACACATCACAATACACCCAAAAATAGAGCATACTCACCATGAAAATAAAGCATACTAAACCATACCAAAACACATTGAAACCACAATCAAATCATATCCATTGCATTTACCTAGGTCTGCCTTTATAGTTTACAAATATAATAGATGACAATACCTACAAAACATAACATATTTTCCCCTTTTTTCGACCAAAACGAAGATAAAATATTTAACTATTACCTATAGTTGTCATTAATAAGTTCAGCACACACATTAACAACTATCGTTGCCCCTATCAACAACACCTTTTTTCCTTCTCACACCAGATTATGTAACCACAAACCTTTCACCCTCATATTCATTTCTTACCCCTTCTATTGCAGAAACACATCACGATGAACCCGAAAATAGAGTATACTGACAGCAAAAATAGAGTATATTAAACCATACACAAACACATTGAAATCACAGCCAAAGCATATTCATTGCATGAATCAAATAAATATGAACTAAGAAAACCTAAAAAACTATTTTCACCCAAAACGAAGATGAACCAAGAAAACCTAAAAATTTGTTTACTCACTCAACAGAAAACATGAATCAAATGGAATAATGAAGATAAGAGAGATGTTAGTATCAATTTCATACCTTACTCTTCAACCTTGGCTGATGATTTGCATTCTGTTTTTTGCCCCAATACCAGAGCTGTTTCCTTCTGAATTCGATAGCATTTTTCCATCCCTTTCTCTGTTTATCTGACAGAGGTATTTCAGACTTTTGTCAACTGCAATTTATTACAAAATAGTTCCATGGGACTTGACATTTTCTAGGACCATTTTTTTCATATTTTGCCTTCCCTATGACTTGAGTGTAAGGCCTTCACCTGCAAGCCCTATTTCTCTATTGGCTCTCTACATTTCAATGGGAGAGCGGCAAAGAAATGTTTGTGAATTTCACAGTATTATGATTACCAAATGTTATATTCTCGTTTTAGTCTTTAGATTTTTATGAAATGAATTTTTGTTATCAAATAACTTTTTGTGAAGGATTTTTCACTCAAGCTTGTCCCTATGACTATTTTATGAGCTTCACACGAGCTATATTATATTATTTCAGCTTCAGTGTTACCAAAAGCCTGATTCACGTAAGTTGAGACAAAATTTCTCTCACATACTTACATCATATACCGTAAATTACGATTGAAAAACAATTTTAAAGGTTCCAATCGTTATTCCAAACACCCACTATTATTAGAGATAATAGTGGAGATGAGGTTTAGAATCCGTTTGAGTTAGTGGTGGATAAGCATATTCATGCAAATCAAGGTAAAACTTCTCTCATATTTTTACCTCGTATACCGTAAAACATGTCAGAAAAGCAACTTATACCGCAAACTTAAACATGCACTTAGTATTTACCTTTAACGCCTATTTGGTATGACATTTGAAGGGGATGGTAAGAAAAATTTTTATAAGATGAATTTAAAAGAATTAAAAAAGTGAGGTTATAAAATTTTAATTAAAAGACGATGTATAATAAAAGAGTAAGAAATATTAATTAAAAATATTTAGCCCCACTTTTCTAAATTTTTTAAATCCTAATTAAAATTTTTGTCCTCCACTCTACACCCCCCCCCCCCCCCCCCAAAAAAAAAACCCAAAAAACCACCTCATACCCATATAGCTCCTTAATTTGTGCATCGACTTTGGAGTGTCTGCTTTTAATTTTTTTTATTAACAATCCTTAACTGAGTTAACTCCTTGTGTGTGGGTCTAGTTGAGATGAGGTTTGCGGTTTACCTTTCATACTTTTTTCATGCGCTTAGACAAACATTTCATTAAAATACGAAACTCGACTTGAAAAAAAAAAAAAATCAGATTAACCCATAAGGAAATAATTAGAAAATAGTCAACTTCATGATTTTGTTATCAAAGACTCAAAATCATGATCGGACAACGACTTCAAACATAGGGCAAACAATAACAATTATAAAAAAAATAATTATAATTTATTTTGTACGTGAATAGTTTTTTTTAACAAGACGATATAATATTGAAAAAGGGCGGGCCACAAGCTTACAATTTAATAGTAATATATAAATAGAAAAAATATATAGGGCATAACAATACAAATCCCGTTATTTCATTCTAAGTTTTGCCAAACGTCACTTTCGTCGGCTGTGTCTCTAGTCGCAGGCAAAGCCATCCCTGCTTGCCGGGCGCACACTCGTACACACTCTCGCTCTCGGACTCTGTCTATGTAGCTGAGTGGGTCCTCCTTCTCTTTTCACTGCAGACAATTAAAAATCTGGCTGATAGGAGCCCGAGCTAAGAAAGCTCCCACACTACTACGACGTCTACGAGAATTACCGATCATCTCTTTTTCACTGCTCTCTAACAAATCACTCGCTCGCTGTTAACTGTCTCTAGAATTCACTCTGTTCTCTCCGTCACTGTATTTCACTACCGGCTTAGATACTGCAGAAGCTTGTCATCTGCATCCCTTGCCTAGCTTGCGATGAAATCCAAAAGCCATGCTCACACTGGAAATGGCTACGCAAGCGAGAGTGGTAGCAGCAGCTCTCCGAGCCCGCCAAGGTCACCGCGCCGTCAATCATCCATCAACATATCGCATTGCCGCCGACGATTGCGGCCTAAAGCACTCTCTCACACCACCCACCGTCTAGAAAGTTTTGCAGCCGGTATCATTACTCGCCGGAATCTCCGCTACTTCTTTCTTCTGCCACTTCTCTACATCTCTGGCTTGCTCATGTGCGTGGGGCCATTCTCTGCCCTCATTGGCCGTGCCCCTCTTCCCGGCTCAGTTTATCGCAGTCACGAGATTTTTCAAAAGCTCTGGCCTGACATTGAGTCTGATAATTCGTCTGCAGTGGAGGTTCGTTTCCCGGGTTTCTCTTATTTGCATTGCATTCTCTGTCATGTTCACGTTATTTTGTGATCCGTATTCTGGAAGGGAATGGAAAGAATACCCTTAGTAAGCATCAATTGACAAATCCTCCCCACTTGATGTTTAGAAAATGACATACAATATTGATGAAAGTAAAATTCACGTGAGGTATGCATACCGCAGCATAAGGCAGGTGCTAAAATTTCTGCTCTCCTGATAAAAATCAAACTTAATGATGACGGGAGACTCAAAGTTCTATTGAAATCTTTACGTCTCCCACCCTTCCCTAGCTGTTAGTGCCTCACGGCAAAATTTAAGAAAAATGCGGCCCTCCAATTATTTCACGAGGTAAGATCTTTGTGATTTTTTTTTTTTTTTTTGTGGTGGTGGGGGTTGTTTTTAACTTCATCATCATATTGTTTGCCATTATTTGTTAGATTGCTCGCGAAGAAATGCATTTTACAGTCTACTTACTGTATCTCATTTAACCACATTGGCTTTAACATCAATTATGTTTTCTTAAATCATTTTGGCTATCAAGTGTTGACTACTTCATAGATGCATAAAAATGAAATTCGTTTTCTTTACTGGGGAGAACTGATTTGTTTTTGGTCGTTTCAACAGTTATCTTCTGTATGGAAGTACAAAAGAAAGTTGAGGGAGCACAAACCTTGTCCAAATATCACTGCAGTGCAACATGAACATTTTGGTATGCGCTTGAATAGCTTGTTATCCTATTTGGTTAGGATTGATTTACTTGGATATTCCATAATTTTTCCAAAACTTTCTATGAAGTATAACTTACGTTATTCGGGCTGTTTATCACCCTGTTCCAACTCCCAACTATTCTTTGACAACCTCTGGTTGGAAAGTGGGATTCGCACTAGACTAAGCTTGGTGTACAACATTAAATCAATGCTTCTTTTCAATTTCAGCGTCTTCAGGCTATAATGGTTTCCTAATTGTGGAGGCTAATGGAGGCCTTAACCAGCAACGTTCTGCAGTATGATAGTTTTCCCCCCCTCTTGTTTTAACTTTTTGATTTTCATTGAAGACATAAACTCATTGCATCATCTGTAATTTCATGTTATATTTTCTATCATGTGTATCACCTACAGATTTGCAATGCTGTGGCTGTGGCTGGACTTTTGAATGCTATACTAGTCGTCCCTCACTTTGAATTCCACAACGTCTGGAGAGATCCAAGGTGATCGATCTACTTATCATCTCAGAACTATAAAAGTTAGGCCTAATGCATAAACCTTTTGAATTGTTAGGCTAATTTCATGGTTTTCAACTCTCTAATATGTGATTGAGAGGGAAAAGAATGTTTCCTGCATCTGAGGGTCTTAGTTATCTGACAATTTAATTGCATAGTTTTTAGACAACAATTCGCTGCCATGTGCTAGCAGTTCCCTGCTATGTTAACATTAGTTTATCTCTTTCTAAATAATTGAGTTGTTAAAAAAGTGAAATAGTTTTATACAATTGATCTCCTTAACAATGACATTGCTGTGCATGTTAAAAATTATCATCTAGTTACACAGGCTATAAAACCTAAAATCAGGAGCAAATCTCCCACAATCTGATTTGTTGAGCCAAATTAGTTAGCACTTGTAAATTTTTGGCATGCGATAAGTCTAATTTTTAATTTGGTAAATGTTTTAACTAACTAGCAGTGGTAATGAGATCAAACAAGACCTTACCGGATTTGTGATGCCTTTATAAAACAGCCCAGAACAAGAATTTTTAATATTTAAATGCATTATAGTGAAGATAGTAATGCTTCTTGTGCCCATTTTGTTTCTGATATTATCTCTGGAACCACTTCCAAATGTTAAATTTATATTACTTGTCTCACAGTGAATTTGGGGATGTATATGATGAAGATCATTTTATATCCACCCTTGAGGGTTATGTGAAGGTGGTTAAAGAACTTCCTGAGGTACTAATGGAGAGGTACAATTACAACATTAGTAATATCACAACCATCCGCGTCCAAGCTTGGGCTCCTGTCAGTTATTACCTGGGGGTTGTTTATCCAATCATGCAAAAGGAAGGGTATGTATTGGACGGCTTTCGTGCCCTTTATTATTTTACTTTTTATAATCTTTGGGGTGAAGAATGTTGAATATACAATTCTAGAATAATTTCTTTTAGTATCCAAGTTAGTCATTTAACACTGATTGTAAACAAACAATTTGATAAGACTAAGTTTTTCTTTCGTTTGGGGCTTGGTAAATCCTCTGCAGGGTCATTCGAATATCACCATTTGCCAACCGATTGGCAATGAGTGTGCCTCCTCACATTCAATTTTTGAGATGTCTAACTAATTATAAAGCACTGAGGTTTGCTTCTTCAATATCAATACTAGCCAAGAAACTGGTTAACCGAATGATCCAGAAGAGTTCAAGAACAGGTGGGAAGTATGTTGCTGTGCATCTGCGCTTTGAGGAGGTAATGATGCCCATTCTGCCCTGTGAAGAACAAGTTATTGGTGTCAGTAATTTACGGTCGGGGTATACTTTAACCAGTTTCATGTAATTATTGAATGTTAATTATTTCTAAACGTACAGGACATGGTGGCTTTCTCCTGTTGTATATATGATGGAGGAGAGGTGGAAAGGTTGGAAATGGATTCGGTTCGAGAAAAAGGATGGAGGGGGAAATTTAAGCGAAAAGATCGTGCCATTCTACCTAACCTCAATAGAATTGAAGGAAAATGCCCACTTACCCCATTGGAGGTATTTATTTATTTATTTGAGTTATGTTAAAAATGTTTCTTAACACAAAGTTAACCAGATTATGGTACTAACCTAAATCTATTTCTTCTAAATAGGGATTTCCATCTTTATGTTCTTGGCAGTTCTGTTTCCTGATTCAAAATGGCTTTTGTCTTCAGTATTTGTATCTTTATCTCATTAAATCTTTAAAGAATAGCACAACGAGAGAACCAAACAAATCTGTGCCAGTTAACTTGCCCCAAAAAATAGGAAAAGAAATAATCCATGCAAGATTGTGAGAAAGCTCTTGTTACACATAAGACTCATGTTTGTTGCTTATTCCTTTACTACGTAGGTTGGCATGATGTTGCGTGGCATGGGATTTGATAACAATACGTCAATATATTTGGCTTCTGGGAAAATATATCAGGCAGAGAGGCATTTGGCTCCTTTAATAAAGATGTTTCCCAATCTGCATACGAAGGAATCTCTTGCAGCTCCAGATGAGCTTGGTCCCTTTAAGGTAAATCTTCTTAAAGAGTGTTTCACCCAAGAAGAAAAATAAAATCTTCTCAAGCGTGTATTTGGATGGCAGCTACGAAGAAAGGGATGAAAGGATCATTTCCCTCATTTAGCAGTTTAATTCAGGTTGGGAGTAAAAGGAGCTTTAGAGAGGATGGGATGCCCCTCCTACCCCTCCAAAAAAGAGCAGTGTGGAGGGGACACGTCCCACTTTTATCACCTGACTCCGAACTACCTCCAGACTTGTTTATTGAAAAAGTTTGTTTATAATGCCGAAGGCTATATTAAAGTTGAAAGTTATAATTATTGCCACTCTTTTTCCTTCCCTGTTAATCATCCAAACAAAGTTATAACAATCGGGAATGCCATTTTTCACCTTTTTCTCAAAATATGGTTCTCTTCCATCTCATGCTGTTTTGTTTTCTTGCAAATTTATACTGCAGTTTTTGGGAGGTTCAAAAATTTGAAAAGCTTCAAATCATTCATATTTCAAAAGATTATTTTAAGTGTTGTTGCTATTAGTGTGTTAACTTTTTCTACAAGAGTGAGTGTTGAATTTGTTATTGGGAGTTTTATGGTGCTGATACTCAACTTCATCCTTCTTTAGGAATATTCCTCTCAATTAGCAGCTCTGGACTACACAGTATGCTTGTTTAGTGAGGTCTTCGTAACAACTCAGGGAGGTAACTTCCCTCATTTTCTGATGGGTCATCGAAGATTTCTCTTTGATGGACATGTAAAGACCATTAACCCTGATAAGCGCAAGCTTGTTGGTCTTCTGGGGAATGCTAGCATTAGGTATACTTTCTCTCTCCCTCTCCCCCCCCCCCCACCCCCATCTCCTCTTTTTATCTCACCATTTATAAATCTTATCCAGTAAAGCATTTCAAACTGCTGGTACGAACATTTAATTTGTTTTCTTGTATTTCATTCTGTTCTTGTTTAAAACAAGAAGGAAGGGATGAATGGATAAGATTCATAAGAAATTGGACCACTATTCATAGTGCATAGGAAGCAGTAGCACACGTGAATAGATATACTGAGAATATTGTAAAAAAATTAGATCACGTTAGGAGTTACTTTACAAAATTCTAATAGGTTGCAAGGGTCATACTGATTGTTTTCCATAGACTTGGAAGGGAACCTTTTAATATGAATGAAAAAGCAGATACAAGAGTGCTAGATATTCAACTTGTTCTAATTCCCCCCCCCCCTTGATTAAAGACTGGCAATATAATCAAAATCATGGTTACTAAAATTTAGGCTTGGGGCTAGGCTTTTAAAATTTGAATACACTGGATGATAGAAACTATTTGGATATCGGTTTTGCAGTTGGAGAACTTTCAAGGAGCAGATGGAAGCTATGCTTGTTGACAATGACCGGAAAGGAATCCTTGTACCGAGAGTCAGAAAAATTAACAGGAAAACTTCAGTCTACACATACCCATTACCAGAATGCAGATGTCTACAGCAGTTGCGTACCAGTCAAATTGACCAGAGTCTAGACAGTCATGATAATTACATTCGGAGAAAAACTTGAATGATGCTACATGCTTGGTGTTTCATTAGATTTGCATCAGTTTAACGCCCTTGGTGTTTCACCCTTCTGTGGCTAGTGATGCTACATGCTTCTGATTTTGAGGGTAAAGATGAGTTGTTATTGCCTAATGCCGAGATGTGGGCACTACAGTTCTGAAGACGAGAAATTCCGTCTTGTGTGATTTTCTGCCTCTGAATGAAGATTATCTCATATTTGTGCATATTACATATTTTCCTCAGTCTGATAGTTTTCTGGCTTGCCATGGGAAGGTAGAAGTGGTGACACTGCACAATTTCGCTAGTGTTCCACAGAGAAGTATAGAAGGACTCAGGTACAGAGTTGTATTTGGACTTCTCTCTCTAATCCATGTTTTTAGAACTGATACGGGCCTTCTACATATTTTATTTCTTTTGTAAAATTATTAGGGTAGGAGAGGGAATTGAAACAGTGAATCGATCAAATTTTGCACTTTTGGATTCTATCTACCAGTTTCAACTTGGGGAGGCATCCTCTAGGCTCTGTGGATGTGTGTTGTGGCTTATTCGCTCCTTCATCTTCTAAGATTTAATTTCGCTTCTTCAGACTGTTATTTTCTTACCCCACAAAACTTTCTGTACTCTAAGGTTCCTCAGGTGGTGACGATCTTTGGAAAGCATGTAGTGAAAATTATCCAAAGGAGTTGAGATATTTACTGTGGATATTTACTTGTCTTCTAAGTTTCGAACCCTTCTTCTAAAACTGTATTATTTCACCATCTCTCTAATCCCACATGTCAAGATCAAGTTGTCCATGTAGGTGTTGCCTAGACACGAATATTTTATGGGGAAATTTTCCCCTGCGCTTGTGGCATCAGAGAATCCACCGTATGAATGTGGCTTGACAGCACTGGGGTCTGGGACTTGTAATTTTCTTGTCGCGGGATAAAAGAAGGACAGCACTATACGAGGAAATATCTTGTTTTGTTTCCTGGTTCTCCCATGATACGCTTAATATGGTCAGCAAATTGCGACAGTGCCCCAAGTACTAATGTACCTAAATTATTGCAAACCAAATATACAGGCAAAGGGGGCAGAAGCGAAGTGGTCCTATCCCATCTGAGGAGCACCGTGTCCATCAGGAACATGGGTAGGTCCCATTAGAGAGAGGATCAAGTGCTAGTGAACCCCACCGCCTCTCCACATCATTATCACTGTAAGCTGGCTGCCCCAAGGCCTACTCTCTGTTCTGTATGGGCAATCTCTATTCTTTAATCTTTCCTAATGATATAAGCTAATCCCTTACTATTATTTTTAATATAAGTCCTAATAAACTAATTTAATTAAATTAAAAAATTCGTTAAATTAATTAATATAATATATTTTATTATTTTATATTTAGAATTAACATCAAATCATTAATTAGTTTTTACATTAAACAACGCAGGAGGAGTATGTTTCTAGTGGGATTGTTGGACCCTACCATGCATGCCAGTGGTAGGTTGATCTCCTTCTTAATCATTTCATCCACTTGGTGCCCCAGAGAAGTCTTGATTCTGACTTTTTCTTGTTGTTCTTTTACAAGCACATAAAGTCCAGTTAATTCTGAGCCTCCTACTTTATTCAATGGCTCCAAGCACGCACTGCAAAAGTTACCCCCAAAACCTTCATGTTTGCCTTTTCTTTTGCTCCCTCTTGGCTTCGTCTTCACTCTTGCTACAAACAACAACTAAATGTTCACTATAACTATATAATAATCAATCACACCTGAGCTACCTCGCTTCCCATTATTCTCGAACCACGGTGAGCCAAGCAATACAACTGTTAAAATATTGTTTTTTTTTTCTTGTGCAGTTCTTTCGTGGTGTTTGACGTAAATTTTCTCTTGATATTGCCGGGGCTTGTTAAACCCATGCCGGGTTGCTTAACTTTAGGCAACAAACCTCGAAAAGATCCGAAATCATTACACAATGAGCACAAAACAAGAGTCAACTAACAGCACAAATGGTTCTGGAAAAAACACAACACGCTAATCTAGACCCCACGCGACCCCATAACAACATACGTATGCTAGCGCTACGAAAATGGTTTCACGTTTCCATGTCTCGATTTCGAAGCCCTTCTATTCATTCCATCAGAACTTGGCATTTCTCCATTTTTTTTTTATTTTCTAACGGCTTATTCAAAGTTACTCTCACCCTAAGCCGGAGGGAGTACTAAATTTTTAATAGAAAAATAACTAGGTGCAATATATGTTGTATACATGCCATAGTGCTCCTACGTTTTGCTATGATGATAACTTTCCCTGAACTCAATCTTCACTTTGCAGTAATGGATGGATCGATTCACTCACCCAAAATGATAACGCATGAATACTCTCTTCTTCCTCACATTTATGAGATGCTAACAGGGAAGGAAAAAAGGAATAATAATTCATAACATTAAATAAGCTTTTCTTCAAGTCTTTATCTCTTACAATAATTCAATTTATCTGTCTTTAAGAAATTGTCCATCTTCCGTAAACAACTCTTCTAAAGATGCGATCCTGTTTAAATTTCCTATTTGACTGTTGCAGAAGGCGAGTGCTTATAGACTTTAATGGGCGTCTGGTCGACAGGCAGTCATAAATAATTTAAATACATGTATTCATCAGGTTCCAATTTAAACAGAGGTCTGAAGCCTCTTGCGCAAAATTCAAGTACTTGCAATATTATGGACGTAACAGGATAATCTCTATCCATAAGTTTAACAGTAGCAACTAGCAAGTAAAGTAACAAGAAATACTTTGTTTTTTATAGAAAGTTTCATAAAGAAATAGCATTGACACAAAGCAGTGGTGTCGCCATGCTTAGGTAAGACAAAAAGTAAAAGGTACATTATAATTCTAATACAGTAATAAGAAATATATACTTCTGAGTCAGGTGAACCCTCATTTGGGAAGGTAACGAACAGTGATACCCACCGATACATTCAAAACTGAGATTATTCCATCCTTCCCCACCAATCGCCACTTTAGCACATACTAATGATTTAACTAAGATGATAAAAGGACCAAAAAAATTTTTAAAAAAAAAAGAGCTAACCAAGCAAAGATATTCATAGTAGGAAAGTTCAGTCTTTAGGTTCCCAACTCAAGAAAGACACATCAAAAACCAGAGTAGAAAACAACAAAACAAGGCAAAATAGCTCTAGGATTGGACACATACAACTCTTCTAAATTGGAATAAGCCCCAACTTCCCCTGCAAAAGAATCATACTCCTCCGTACTTATTATTCCTCCTCCTCCTTCTATATTCTTCTTCACCCTCCCTGCTATTACCCTGCATACCAGCATTGCTCTCTTTTCATTATTCTCGTCACCTGAAACCTCTGCTCTGTCGTGTGCTTTGCCACTTGTCGCCGTCGTCAATATCTCTTTTCCTCCGGCGACCACCTTGAAGCCATTCTTGATTATGCCACACACGTTGCACTGTGGTGTTGAGTTACAGAGGTTAGTGGAGCCTTTTAGACCCAGTGAGCACAAAGAGGTCGTGCAGTGAAACCTCAATAGCTCGTTTCCATCTGCTATACAACGAGGGTGCTTCTTGTGAAGCTTCATGGCTTTGGCTTTGATGGACTCTCTGTACTCTTCAAATTTGGTTATTGTCCTCTGTGTGTTGAGGACTTTAAGGATGCGGTCTATTTTGCAGACTGGAGATTGTTTCTTTAGCCAGCTTGAGTGGAATATAATCTCCACTATGTTCTTGCTCGTATCTTCTGGACCCAGCTCAGATACTGAAACATGAAATACAAAAACCAAATCAACCAACCCAGCTAAAGGATTTTGAACCACAAGCCAAAGAACATAACTTTCTGGTAACATCAATCAAAAGGAATAATGAAATTAAGGGAGGATGTACCTGCATGTTTAACAGCCTGATGAAGCTCTAAATTCTCAGGTTTCATGAAGATCTCACCACAGTGAGGGCAAGGGTAAATGCTACTCCTGAGAGAAGGGTCTCTAGTGAAAGGAAGAAGTGGGTCAACCACCATACGACACTCATAGCAACCAGAGAATCTCCTAAATGGCATTCCCCTAAAAGAACCGTTCACAGAAGAGTTTGAAGAAGAAGCAGAAGTAACCACCCCATTCAGTTCATTCAAAGGAGCTTTCAGGGATCTGTTAGAATGAGAAGCATCATTGTTGGCCGTGTTACTTGCACTCAGAGACGACGCCCTTTTGACCTTGTTCATGTCAAGAGACACTGTTTCAGGCTTTGCCACGATCTTGGTGTTATTACAGAGTGAACCAGAACATCTCATTTTCTTGCACTTCTTTCTGCTTTCTTCCGTGGCTGCTTCTTCTTCTTCCTCTTGTTCTTGTAGCTTCCTTGGCTCTTGTTTCTGTTTTGGTTGTTTCACTTCCAGCTGCGGCTGCTGAATTTGGACACTTCTACAAGGCAATAGGCCTCTTATCGTTGCCCAAGAGGCTTGTTTCTCTGTTTTCTGGGGTGGTTGTTGATTCTGCTTTCGGTTGACATGTTTGGATTCTTTCCTTTGGCTTCTGGGTTTGCTCATCATAGCAAAAGGATGCAAGTGGCTGCTTTGCTTTTGGAATTATTTCACAACACCGCGCACTAGGGTGTTTATAACAAGACTAAGAGCTTGCAAGGGTTGGGACTTGGCAGTTGAAGCTCGCACGAGTTATAATTTATTAAGTGATTAGTGACTTTAATTTCTTTTTGTCCGTATGTATAATAGTATTCAGTCAGAAAGGGTACTTTATGAAAAGAGCCCGTATTGCAATGGTATCATCAGTTTGAGCTGCGTGCTTTTTTTCTTCTTTTTATTCTTTTAAAAAATGCTGCCTTTCCTCTACAATGGGGATAAAAATGTATTATTCAGTAGTTTTATACTTGACACGGACATTATGCCCTAAAAGTAATAGAACATGTACTTTTTGCGATGGAATAATTTTGATTTGATTCCTATCTATAATTGGCTCCTATAGGAGTGTCAGAGAGGGAAATTATTGGACGGCTAGTGTCTATATATACGGCATTATGATATTGAAATGAAAGAGATGTGGTAAGATTTAAGCCACTGTATAAAATTCTAATGAGCTTCGTTATATTTTTAGTCTCATGAGCTTTCATAATATGATTTCATAAAGAGTTCAAGTGAGTAGTCTCGTAGCTTTTCTAAAATATATTCACTGATCATCGTTTTTGAATGAGCAAATTGTTGGGTTGACTGGCTCGCTCACGCTATTTTTAATACCAGAATATTTAACAACCCACCCCTACACATTGGGACCTTTTTGCATTCGGATTTTTTCTATCCCGTTTAAAAGCCAGAAATCAGCCGTTGAATTATGCTGAAGGAAGAGATTTCTTTAATTTTTAGTAAGACAGGGTCCGGGGGTCCCAAACTTTTAATTTTTGTGGTTATCTTCGTATTAAAAATTCTGTAAATAATACCGCACTGATATTCGATATTCCAACCCTGAGAAATTGAATTTGATGCTTCTTCTTCTCTTTATTGGGTGGTTGTAGTGGTTAGATTTCATGCTTATCGGACATTATTGTGAACTTGAAAGCTTATCTGTACTTTTGAAGCCAGTGAACCAACCAATATGCTTTTAACAAGTGAACTGATTCGTGTTAACACTTAACAGGACAACACCCTGGTCACGTCATGGTCTTTTATGAGTAAGTGTGTGTTTGTAAAACACTTGTGGTTTCAAACCATAGTTTGCGTAACTCGAGATAAAACTTTTCTCACATACTTATCTCGTAAATCATAAAAACTATTTTCAAAAACTAATACAAACAGACACTAAGAGAGTTCCACATAACTATGGTATTGCCCCTAACTTTTTTTTTTGGGGTGAAAACCCCCAATTAAATATTACATGCAGGTGCATTAATGATTAGTTCATCATAGTGTATTCATTTAGGGGGGGGGGGGATGGGGGCTGGAATAATTAATCGGGTTTGTCGTTATTTAGAAGCCCAAGGCGAACCTTTTTTTGGGTTAAGCGCGGGGCACAATTTGCCATGTACTCTACTAATTAACCCATAATTAATGCGGCCTTTTTATCCACAAATCACAACACCTCTTCTTTCCCTCAAAATCATGCGTCTCACTGCCACTTCATGAAGTTTTCACAACTCTCTTCAGCGTTTAATTACCATCATAATCTCCACCCATAATCGTTGCATTGTGCGGGTTCTTACTCAGTTACAGTGATGCTCATTAGGAGCTTGTACTGCATTTGATCTTAGCCCAAAGACTCTGATCACCAACAATAAAAACTGGGGCAAGCTAGGGTTTTTTATTTTCACTTTCGCCGGGAAATTGAAAATCTTCTTAGCTCCGGAAAGCTGCCATCTTGCTTTCACACGTCTCTGAGTTTTTTTTTTTTTTTAATTACCTTTTTCAGTGGGACAATAAGGTAAGAGCTTTATTAGTTGCCCCGTCTGAGTTAAACATCGTACTAAAGCCTGATAATACCATAATTATAAAACCGATATCAGTGTAGGCACATCAGATCGTGGCACTGGTTTGAAATTTAAATCTGAGTCTCAACAGTTAAAGCACACTGAACGGTATATTTAGTTTAAGAATAAGAATAAAGAAGGGAAGTTGAAGGCCAGCTTAGGGAATATTTTTCTCAAAAGGGAAAAAAGGGAAGGTGTAAGATGTGGGTTGTTGGAATATTTTAAAATGTGTTGGTTGAAAAGTTATATTTTTATAAATTAAGAAATTTATGTGAAGTATTGTATAGAAAATTATAACACTAAAAGTCATCAAGGTCATGTCCTTGTAAGTTTCTAAAAACATTAATGCAAAAGTGTGTAAACTATTGTTAGATGAAAAATTGTGTTAGTTTATAAGAAAACACTGTATACTATAAAGGTATAAAGAAGAGTTATTTTAAATAATCATTGATTATTGAAGTTATTCATTGATTTAATATGTGGTTATGACTTTTTATTGAAGAGATGTTGCTTCAAGAGGCACCATTTTAAGACATCACTTCATGATCTATAAATACCTTGCTCCATCACTTCATTTGAGACATATAAAACACACATTATAAATCACGCAATAACAAGAGATCAAACTCATTATATTTGTCATTAACTGCACATAAATATAAAGTCAGATTATATTATCACTTTGTAAAAGTTATTGTTGCTTTGACTTAAGTGTTAAGAGTGTAATCCATACTCAAGGATTTTCATTTTATCCTGCAGGAAATTCGCTCGTCAATTCAAATTGCATAATTTAAAATAGATATAAGTGGGGTAAATTAAGCCTAAATGAAAATATTATCCATGTCGTAAAGATATTGTGTACTGTTTATTTCTTCATCTCTTCTTCTTATACTCTTCAGATATACAGTCCATCCAACATGGGTTTGAAAAGCTTACTTTGGACACTATCATAACATATTAAATGCAGGTCACGACACTTCATCACCAAAAAAAAAAATATATACAGAGTAAACATGAGAGCATGAAAATTAAGTGTTTATTTGAGTTGGTGGTAAAAATTGTGTTTTCTGACGTGATTTATAGTGTACGAAGTAAATACGTGAGAGGAATTTTGTTTTGACTTGCGTTAATGAGACGCTATTAAATGCAAGTCACCACACTTAATTACCCAAAAAAAAATATAGAGTAAACATGAGAGTACGAAAATTAGTGTCTATTTAAGTTAGTGGTAGAATATGCTTTTCTGATATGATTTACGGTGTACAAAATAAGTATGTGAGAGAAATTTTATTTCGATTTGCGTGAACGGAGTTCTCCAACACTAACCCAAATAAGCCCCAAGAGACATTGGAAGACTGGAGAGCCTTTGTGAAACTAGACACACACACACAAGGACCACTCATCCTATTCTAAATATAGGATATAATTTGTATTATAATTTACACTACAAACCAGCAACTAATTTAGTACCCAGAGATGGTATATTAGTTATATATATATAATTCATTTGATAGTTTTGGCTTGATGTCCAATTTTCTCTTATATTATGTATTATTTTATTTCAGTATACCCAAATTTGCTAAAGCGTTTTTTTTATTACTGAACAATGGGCATTAAATAGTAGTATTGACATATTTAAAAAGTTATCATAAATTATCCATATATTAATTACAACAGGAATTTAGTAAGACACCGCCAAAGACGCATGAAAATTGGATTCGAAGAATCAGATGCACCACTAGAGTTGTTCGAACTTTTAGGGGTTGTTTGGTATGAGGGATTTGGAAGGGAAGGGAGGGGAGGAAAAATTTTTATGAGGTGGATTTAAAAAAATTGAAGAAGTAGGGTTGAGAGTTTTTAATTAATTTTTCTTACTTTTTTATTTTACATCTTATCTTTATTAAAATTTTATAACCCCACTTCTCCAATTTTTTTAAAATATAACTCATAACAATTTTCCATCCCCTCCCTTTCCCTTCTGCCAAACAGACCCTTAAGTTAGCGGTGTATATACACGTGTGTTTTTTAAACTATGGAAATAAAAGAACCCTGCCTCCTTCTTTTATTCATTTAAAATTGGGCGATTAAGCAAAAATACCTGTGATAATTTGTAAAAAGAGCATCCAGCACTATGAAAAAAAATTTTGTTTAAAAATGGTTACGTATATTACAAAAGGGTTCAAAAATATCACCACTGTTAAATCCTATAACCCCGTTAAATATTTTTCATGGGTAATAGAGCAAAAATGCCCATGATCATTTACAAAACACTACTACAAATAAATATAGCTGTTGAGCTTATTTTAATATTATTTGTGGCACTTGACAAGCGTCACATATCCTAATGCTACTAAAAGAAGTTATAGCACTACCCACAAGCGCCACAATATGTATATATTTTTTTATTTAAATACCACCTAGGGTGGTTCAAACTTCCTGAGGAAGCGTCACCCTATGCCTTTTTAAGAAAATTATTTTTTTAAAAAATATTTTTTAAAATTTGTTTAAAAAAGAGTCAAGGAAGCGCCATCTAGGCCTTTTTAAAAAAAATCTTAATTTTTTTAAAAGATTTTAAAAAAATTCAAAAAAATAAAAAAGGGTATAGGGTAAGGAAGCGCCACATGAAGTCACTCCTTATAACACTTTCTCAAGAAAACGCCACCTTAGACTTTTTTTTTAAAAATAATTTTTTTCGTATTTTTCTTTTAGAAACCTATAATTATAATTAATAATACACTTTCAAAATATTTTTATATCTCTACAACAAAGTGAAGGAAAACAAATCAAAATCAAATAACTTCAAAATTATATAAATTAACAAATAACTAATTAACAAAACCACTACTAAGTAAAATACAAGTGTTAAAAATAAATAATTATATTATTTATGCAACTCATCAATATAATGTTAACAATTATTGCAACAATAAAAAATTATAACTACTACATATCTTCAAATATAACCTATATATAATAACATTTAATTTAATCTCATTTATTTTTCATCATACAAAAATGAGAATAATTTTTTTTATTTTATAATAATTTAAATATAAAAGATATTGAGAAAATTAAACTATTAACTACTAATAAAATTATATTTGTAAGCTAAAAAAAACTTACAGTATAGAGGAAGCTTGAACAGAGTGAGTGGAAATCTCAAACACAACACCTGAACAAAAATTAATAAAGGAAAAAGATAAAGATAAAGTTGCATGTATGTTTAAATTAACAAAAAAAAGTAGTTAACAAGACAATGTGCTATACGTAGCTTGAAAATATAAAAAAAATAAATAAATAAGTGGTTACAACTTACATGACGAAATGAAACTATAAGGAGGATGAAATAAGACCAATAGAGAGAAGGAGTATAATCAGTTTGATGCGAGAAATAGGACAAAAAGAAATGAGCAAGGAGTGTTGCAAAATTAAAAAGAGGAGGAAGAGAAAATATGAGAAGTGATTGAATAAAAAAAATGAGATAAGTGTAAATCAAACTTTTGGACGATCATGAGTATAAGAAAAGGAGGAAATGTGGGAACTAAAAGGATAAGGGTGATGATACGTGTTGGATGAAGATTGGAGACTAAGAAGATAAATGTGGTGGAAGCAGATTGCGGGAAAGAGAAGAGTTTGAAATTTTTTTTAAGAAAATAATAGTTTGTGTGGCGCTTGCTAGGCTAAGTGCCACACAAAGTACGTAGCAGCTATGACATTTCCTTAAACAAGCGCCACAACTGTTGCTTTAATTTTTATTTTTTAAAAAAAACACTTTCAAGGAAGCACCACCTAAAATGACTAGGAAGTTGTGGCGCTTCCTAAAGGAAACATAACCTAAAGTATTTTTAAAAAAAGATGGAATAAGTAAAGAAGCGCCACAAAAAGGAGCAATAGACACTATGAAATTTTTTTTTTAAAATACCTATGTACATTACTGTCCATCAGGCTCGGGCTATTTATATATCCTAAAATTTCAAATTGATGATTCCATTGATTTATTACTCATTCAAAAATCGTTCTAAACTCATTTTGTTAGTTATCTCAACTTAAAATTGCTAATTAACAAAAATGCTCATGAGGACCCGGTCTAAGCCCCTTTGTACCCGGTCTAACTGTGCTTTACCAAAAATCGTATCCTGGGCTAATCCTACACAATTTTTGCGTGTAGAATCCAATTTTAACCTTAGATTTTTCAAAATCATGTTTAAATTATAAAAATACCCTTAGTAGCCATTATGTTAGAGTTTTAGGGGTAAAATTGTCATTTCATTTCTTAAAGCCTTCACACTTCATAATGCACATGTTGCCTTCATAATGTTTCATTATAAACTCAATAGAATTATCAAAAACATCAAAATCAAGTCCAATTTTACCCCTAAAACCCTAACATAATGGCTACTAGAGATATTTTTATAATTTGAGCATGATTTTGACAAATTTGAGCAGGATTAGCTTAGGTCACATTTTTGATAAAGTATAGTTAGACCGAGTACAAAGGGGCTTAGACCGAGTTCTCATGGGCATTTTGGCCAATTAGCAATTTTAAATTGAGATAACTAATAAAATGAGTTTAAAACGATTTTTGAATGAGTACTAAATCAATGGAATCATCAATTTAAAATTTTAGGATATATTATTAGCCCAAGCCGGATGGACAGTAATGTATATAGGTATTTTTAATCAAACAAAAAATTCATAGTGCTTGTTGCTCCTTTTACAGATGATTATAGGCATTTTTACTCCATTGCCCATGAAAAATATTTAACAGCGTTACATGATTTAACGGTGATGGGATTTTTGAACCCTTTTATAATGTATATAGGCATTTTTGAACTAAATTGTTGTACGGTGTTGGATACTCTTTTTACAAATCATCGTGAATATTTTTGCTCCATCGCCCTTTAAATTTTTATCGAGATGTTGTCTTCATTTATTTTTTGTTTTCTTTTGGTTTTAATTAGTGTGATTATTAGCATGTTTGGATAGCCTCTATAAGTGCTTTTCAATCATGATTTATGGAATATGAGATAGCTTTGACGGTCTACGAGGTAGTTTTTACGGTATATGAAATAAATATGTGGAGGAAATTTATCTCGATTTATGTGAGGTTTATGCATAAACCCAATTTATAACATCCTTATTTTTATTTTAGGATATAATTATACTTTGGAGATAAGTATAAATTTAATAGAAAGTTTTTGAAAAAAAATTAGAAATTAAAATTTAATTAATAATTTACTAAAATAATAAGATAATAAAATAATATTATATTATAAAATATTATATATATATATATTATATATATGGTAGGCGCCGAAATTACGAGACAAAAGGGGGTGACACCCCTTTTGTCATAAAAAAATAAAAAAAAAAATTAATGTTGCTTTGGCGCCTGATGGCGCCAAAGCAACGAGAATAAGAGGGGAGGGGTATTATAAATACCCCATCTCATAAACACTTTTACATAGGTGAAGTGTTTCGTGAAGAGAAGAGATGATGGAGTTATGATAAGGGTATTTTTGGTTCTTCGGGAATCAATAAAGTACTCAAACTCTCTTATAATTACAAAGTTTTTTTTATGAAATATATTCTAAATAATTTTATCTTTTTTATTATAGTAATTTTATGCTAGTTAGAGAATATTTTGGGGATATGATTTTAGGCAAGTTTTGAGTTTTGTCAATATAAGACTGTAGAAATGTAGAGAATAATTAATAGTTACTTTTAACTGGTTTAGATTTATTATTTAGTTATCATGTGATTTTATAATTAATTTATTTTATAAATAGGATATAAATTAATCTTTATAGAGTGTTTTTACCAATCAAAATTTGTTTAAATAATTTATTTGGATTATTATAGGTATTATTGAGGTTTTAATCGGTTTATTTTTGTTAGATCTGAGCTCTGTGGAAAATATGAATTATGACTTAATATTTAAATTAGAATTTGATGTGATTTTAATTATGTAGAGATTTGAGGAGTTATTTAATAATTAAATTATACCCATATAAATTATGAAAAGGGAGATTCAATTATTTAGAAATTTGATATTGGGGGATTTTATAATTATAGGTATATTAAAATTTATTTAAGGATTTTTAGGAATCATTTGTGACCAGAGATTTTTATTGAGTAATTTGGGTTTATGAGGAATGATCTATGATTAAGGATTTTTTAATAAAATTGGAATAATTGAGATAGTAGTTGTAGAGAAAATTTGGTTGTAGACGTTAAATTATGTAAATTAATTATTTTATTGTCATTTGTGGTTAATTGATAACTACATTGATAATGTAGAGTCATCTTGTAATCGGTGATTGCACGGGTTTTACTATCCAAATTAAGCTTAAACTTAGAATCGAGGTAACCGGTGTTAATTTATTTTATATGCTTGTTTTGGACTGTAAGATATTTTATAAACCTTACTTTTATCTATATTGCTTGTATGTGTTTGACAAGATTATATTTATGTCTGAATATGAATTTATTTCAGTAAAACAGTGTATTTTCCAATTTACATATATAAGTGGAAATTATTATTTAAATTGTTATTGTTATGATGGATATGTTGTTTGAGATTGAATGTTGTATAAGAATTTATAATTATCGTAATTGTTTTCGAAAGCTGTATTAATTTATTATTTTAAATTACGGGATATATTGGGTTGTGTGGAAGAGACATAGTGAATTGTGTGCCCATCGGCTCTCTCAATCCTAGTCCATATTTTGGAACTGAGTGTTTGGGCGGACACCTCCCTGTTACAGTATATTGGTGGTAGCATGGGAGGGGGCAATATTCTTGATGTGACTAGCTAACCTTTGACCGGGTATATCAGCACTGATAGGCTGTACCAGTCCAGAAGAGATAAGGAGGAGCAGGATGGATGAGTGGGGATTGTTTTATTCATTGATTATATTATATTAAGTTTTGAATTATGAGATTATTATTATTATTATTATTATTATTATTATTATTATTATTATTATTATATCAGTTAAATCTGCTTCTATGACTTACAATCATTTCCTACATATTTTGTAAATTGATTTTGGTTGCTGAGACTTTACGTCTCACCCCGTCATTATAAATAATTTTTCAGGCGAGACCTCTAATCTGGCTAGAGGCCAAGGGAAGCAACCAGATGCATAGACGTTTGTGAATTTTGTAGTCCTCTTTTGGTATTGGTGTTGTGTTAATTTCTATATTACCATTATAGGGCCCACATGTTTTTAAAATGCCACATTTACTGTCTGGATATATGTGTTGGAAATCATTTTGTGACTCATGAGTTAATTGTGATGTGATATAAGAATAATAAATTTATCTGCAGTGAGTTTGTGTCATAAACTCCGATATGTTGTGAAAGGGTTTGTGGTGAGTTTGTGTCCTAAACTCTAATAAATATTGAAAAAAACAATATTAATTTTATATAATCATATTAGATAATACTTATTGTAAAAAAATGTCATTTCACGATTCAAACCAAACAAGCCATATGTGAATGTGTATGGTATATAATATGATAAATAAGCTGTACAAATATAGTTCGTCAACAGTGATTGATAAGATTGTGGGACATTTCGTATTACACAAGGGGGCACATACATATATCGCGTTGTTCCCAAGTTAAGGGGAGAAAGAAAACACATATATTGATTGGGTTTGAATTCCTAGCTGACATGAACTAAAAGCCTATGGATGAACCCTATGGGCCTCTTGGCCCAAAAAACTTTATGGTCTTGTTCCAGCAGCGGGCTGTCTTTATAATAAATCCATTCGTCATACCACCAAACACTTCGAGTCGCTTGTGTTGGGACTTGAAGAGGTCAGCCACGAACCTGACTGGATGTCTGATGATAGTATAAAAAAAAATTAACTGAGGGTGTTTATAGCATAACCTCGGGTACTCTTGGCCCTACTCATCTTTTACAGCTCTGCCCTGATATTTCCTTGTCCACCAAATTCTCCTCGACCTGTCCGTCGTGCTCATCAGTCCGTCACCTCGTGGCTTCTTTAATCTTCGACTCCGTCGCGTAGCTCGGCGGGGTCCATAAATTTGCAGAGAATCAGAACTCAATCTCCCTCTTGGGGTGGTTTCTTCCATTCAGGTAGACTCCCTCTCCCACTCACCCTTCATTCTGTTATTTTTTTCTCCCTTCGGAATCATCGTATAAGATCTGTCTAGGCAGTCAGGACTAAGGAATAGTCTATCTTAGAGGGTGAGAAATGCCTACAGCATCCTATAGAAATTCTTCTGGGCTGATCTTTCTACATATATACAAGTAATGAGATTTTGAGACTGCAGTAATACTAGAACAGAGCTTCTTCTTGTTGTTTTTCTTTTTTCCTTTCACCTGTATTAGATTTTTATTCAGGCTTGTGAAGTTGGTCGGATACATTAAATATAATTGATTTGGAAATCAAGTCTTACAAGGGCCGACTTGTTTGTTTGAACTTGATAAATGTTTAATAAGATTTAGTTGAACTAATCATATAAATAATTTTATACATTTTAATTAAATTATATTATTTGTATTCGCTTCAATTGTAGGTTTTCAGTACTCTGGTTATTAAATACATCGTTGTTAGGTGGTTATTGTTAAACCGGTGTTGAAATTGAAATGTGTTGGCGTGATCATCAATCATACACATTGACCGTACGAGTAATAAGTAATAACGTGTCTATGATGCGACACATTGACTGACACGGGAGCTCAAGATTTTGTGAGAAACGACTTAAAAGTTGAAACTTGAAACGCCGGCGATTAATGCGATCACATCTCTTTCGCTTAGTGCGGAACCCCTTGCCCACTCCGTCCTTCTTCTATTTACCAAAAGTAAGATTAGCCACCACTATCAGGCTCAGCAACCTCTCTTCATTAATGGCATCTACAGGTTTGCTCACATTCTTTTTTCACTGTTTCAATGAGTTTTTCTGTGCTGAATTTTTCAGAAACAATAATCTGTCTCTGAGGGAACTGCTGGGAGTGTAAGTTTTTTCTTTGATGATTGAATCAACCGTATATATTGAACAGTAAAAGTTTGAACTCTTCTTTCTGCAATTTTTTCCCAGCTTCGGACATCAACTCAACTAATTCGCTGGTTTTATGCGGGAAGTCACAGGCCGAGAATGAAATTGCTAAAACAATGAAGACGAATAATACTTTGAAGCTTCCTGACAGTAGCGAAATTTCGATTATTCTGCTGTCTGAATTGGATAATAAATCTCTTAAAGAAGATTCCTTTGGAATTGATTTATTCATGAACTCGCTTTCTACTCATAAATTTGGCCGGTTTCTCATTTGGTCCTCAAGCTTGTCTTCAACGCATGATGTGGTCTCACAGTACGTCTCCCGAGTTACAGTCCTATGTTTTGCATCCTCTATGTGATATAATGTCATGTTATTGTAAACTGGATCTCAGCTCTCAGCCCTGTGCATTCCGTATTTTTCTACAGCAACTTCTGTGAGCTTCCCATTGGTGCGGTTTGTGTTGCTGATGTTCAGACCAAGGGACGAGGTTTGAGAAGATAGTGTTACTGTGTTTCTCTGTCTTATCTACTTACGTTTTCATTATGTCAGCTCAAAATGGTTTTATTTCCATAAAATCTCAGGTCGGTCAAAGAATGTGTGGGAGTCTCCGTTGGGCTGCCTCCTATTTTCTTTCACTCTACAAATGGAGGATGGGCGGGTTGTTCCTTTACTACAGTATGTAGTTTCCCTGGCTATCACGGAGGCAATAAAGGATATCTGCGACAAAAATGTAAATGTTTGATCTTTAACTATTGGCTCGATTACTGGTCTAATACTTTTTAAACTTTAGGTATTCTGTACTTCGGTACCACTGAAGACAATTCTGTTGAGCAACAACAACTAAGGCTTATCCTATTAAGTATCGTAGTCTTTTTTGAGAAAACTAATTATGTAATTATGTTATATGCAGTGTGTTTCTAACCTTGGAAAATCTATTTCATAGATATCTGAGAGAAATATGTTATTAGAACTAATTTCATTTTGATAAGCTCAATGCCAGACCTGTTTGATTAGTCTTACTTTTTAACATGATAAGAATGTGACAAGGAACCTATCGAAGATGAAGCACACACTTGTTGTAAATTTTCTGAAAGGAAGAGGATGGTTCAGTTCCATATTTATAAAGTGACAATTAACAGGATGGTTAGTGGTTTAGGTGCAAGTTTGTATTTTTGAAAAAAGAACAAGCTATCTTTGTTGTGCTCGGTTATCACTCAAACTTGCTTGCTCAATTTAGTGCAATACTTAATTTGTGATTGATTCTTCTCTTGCTTGCTCAATTTAGTGCAATACTTAATTTGTGATTGATTCTTCTATTAAATGTTTCTTCTTTCAATGCTTTTCACTCCAGGGCTTACCCAGTGTTGATGTGAAAATTAAGTGGCCAAATGATCTCTACTTAAATGGCCTTAAAGTTGGAGGCATTTTATGCACCTCAACTTATAAATCTATGAAGTTTAATGTTAGTGCAGGTAATAAGACATACTCTTGAATTGCCATTCTATGGTGTCTGTTGGCTGACCAATGACCATAATTTCAAATACTTCATTAACAAAGCTTTTTTTCTCTTCAAAAATTCCAAGTCTTGTTAATGTCGTTTTGATATCAGTAACGTGTTCTTCAAATCTATGCTCATAATAATGATAGCAACTGATAACTCTTATAGGTATTGGCTTAAATGTCAACAATGAGAAGCCAACAACATGCTTAGATATGGCTCTAAGAGAGTTGTCCATGAAAGCATACCAGTTTAAAAGAGAAGATGTTCTGGCAGCCTTCTTCAACAAATTCGAGAAATTTTTTGATCTTTTTATGAATCAAGGTATTGTAATGAATAATTGAAGCACTTTCTAGTGAACATGTAAATTAACCTTCCCAATTCCTGCCCTCCTTTTTCCCGTGCCAGACACTCACAGTTGAATTATTAATTTAAAACAATTTGTGGAATGCATAATTCCCACCCTTCCAGTGATGCTTGTAAATTCATCTTTTTATATGATTGAAATTAAAATTAGAGATATATGATACGAGTTGTCATACAAGGAGATGGAAATTTCAGAAACTTGCACTTTCTCTGTGTGGTTGGTTACCCATCTATCGAGACACTTCGTGGATGCATTAAAGAGTATCAACTATATCCTCTTATTAGGTTATTTTTATGCTGAGAGGTTTGACTTTGTTATTCAGAGATGTTGATCTTTTTTTTTGGGGGGGGGGGTTTCACAGTCTGTGCTTAAAATTCAACATGGCAGACGTTTTCCTTTATAATGTATTCTATTACTAATCCTGTTAGGAATTTTTTGGCTATCCAGTTTTGGTTTTATCATGGACTTGTTAGAGTATAGTTTTCTTGCCCTTACCTTATCCTCTGTCAATTTGCAATTGATTACAAATCAATAATTTGCAGAACTTTGTATGGCTGATGTTGTCAAGTTCACTTGCTCCATGTGATGCAGGATTCCAAACCCTGGAGCCGCTATATTACAAGACATGGTTGCACAGGTGACATGGATTTTACATTCTCTTATGTTGTCATTCTCATCTGTAGGTCACCTGTGGGTAATGGGATGAAGAAAAGTCTGGTCTGGCTACAATAGCCTTTGCCTCTGAAACTTGTGGCATGCATGCTAAATGCACACAAATTTTCTTGCTAGTATTAGTTGTAGATGTAAAGGCGGGCCTTGGTGCAACTGGTGGGTACGCTAACTTTCTGCCCCCAGGTCCAAGGTTCGAGCCCTGGAAACAGCCTCTTGGCAATAATGTCAGGGTAAGGCCGCGTACATATAGGGTCTCTTTCCCCTGAGCCCGCATTGTACGGGGGCCGCTTGGTACTGGGGTCTGCCTTTATTAGTTGTAGATGTAAAATATAGATGATTGGACGGCTGATTTCTTCCCAATTGAATAATATGAACCGTCAAAATGGCTTGTAGTTTAACTTTTTAGGCCCTCTAAGCATGATAGACCAACCATAAAGGAGATGAACTTGCATCCGTATACTATGTAGTATATCTCAAAGCTGAACTCAAGTATACTGAATCTTGTTAGCAGTTGGATTGAAGTTTTGGCTGTTATACCTTATGCGTCATCATATTTATTCATATCTGTGGAATTCTTTAGTTTTAGAGTAATCCGAATATTCAAAATGTCATGCAGTGGACAGAGAGTTATTGTGCAGGAAAAGAATGAGGACAAAGTGATCGAACATGTGGTGACCATTCAGGTATGGTGGATATGGGCATTTTCTTTTGACTTGCTATGACAAGTGACAACTTTCTGGAGTTGATTTTCTTACCAATGAAGCTAGATTTGCTTAAAAGCAAACAATTGTGTTTCTTGACTGCAGGTCGATAGTAGTATGTATTATTTGTCAGCCACTTATCGTGATGTTTTAAATTGTTATTTGGTTAAGGCTTGTGTCATTGTTGCATGAAAGTGTTGTGTTATATTCCTATCATCTAATTAATTCTTTTATTATGCAGGGGTTAACATCCTCAGGTTACTTGTTGGCCGTTGGCGATGATAATCAAATGTGTGAGCTCCATCCTGATGGCAACAGGTAATGAATAGCTTTTGACATTTCTTTCTGATAACTTGTGCGCTGGCAAAATTCAAGAGTTCAAGGCCCAAAATTCAGCAGTGTTTCGAGGATTAGCAGAATAGTTAGATAAACAAGGGTAGATGACAAATTACTCTTTCCTTGGTTAAAGGGTGTTTAATTGCACATTCTTCACATCGACTATATATATATATATATAAAGCACAATTTTTCTTCAAATCAAAAAGCCTAAGCTACGCTTGAGGATCATATTTATTTCTTTTACTAAAAATATTTTTATTAGAATTTTTTTTAAGAGTTGTAAGCCACTTAAATATTTTGTATTACAAAAATGTTTTATTCTATATATTAAAAGGTGATTATTCATATTAGTCTTTTATAGTACTGTCTATGCAATCAATAAACACTAGATTTCTTTTTCGTAATGCGCCATATATGAGATGAAGAATTTCCTCGAACATTTTCACTGAGAATATATTGATTTGAATAAAATTATAGGTGATGAATTTTAAATTATAATTCAATTAGTAGTAGTAAAAAAAAGTAGAGAGAAGATAAAGAAATAAAAATAATTAATAAAATGACGAAAAGTGCATATACCAGTGTGAGCAACAGTCGTATGACTCGTTGAGAGAATTTATTATAAAGCAAGTTTGGATTAACTTATGAAAGGTTTAGTGTCTGTTTGGATTAACAGTAGAAGTTGTTTTTCTAATGTAATTTATGGTATCAGAAGTAAATTTGTGAGAGGATTTTTGTTTTGACATGCATGAACGGATTTTTCCACCTACAACCCAAACAAGCCCTTGATAAGTACTTATGTATGTAAGTTGAGACAGCACCCCTCTCACATATTTACCTTGTATACCGTAAATCACAATTAAAAAGTTGTTTCTAAAGACTCTAATTATTATTCTAAATGAGCACATAATGTTGTTCATGATATGAGTAAGGTGGCTCGTGTGAGATTTTATGGATATGTAAATTTCAAACAAGTTATTGCTTTGCCTTGTTATAACTTTAACACTCATTCCTCTTTTTGTGGCTGTAGCTTTGATTTTTTAAAAGGACTGGTTAGAAGGAAACTTGAATGAAGAAGATTCCTTAGTGTCCACACGAGGCTAGAACTCTTCCACATCGTATGCAGCATCAAAGAGTTAGGTTTTATGGCTCAAAATTTTCCGATGGTTAAAACTTTTAAATTGTAGTAAAAAAGCGTAGTCTACTATCGCCGATTGGCTCTTGGTATGGCATGTAAAAAACTACGAACAGTTGCCCCCAAAACGAAATGAACATAATCTTTTGGTAGGACTTGAATCCATTATTACTTTTTCAATCATTTGTAAGGAATATGGTTGTCCTTTCATCGCCAGCTATATGTGAAATCATTTGAATGAATGGTTCTTTAATTTGGTTCTCTGTTTGTTGCCTAATGTTGTCCTTCGCCTCCCAAATAATATGTGTTTAGTTGTGATGCGCCATCAAATTCTGTTGACCGACATTCATCCACCACGATCCGACCATGACCCAAGTGTTTTAAACATGCAGGGACACTTTTTCTTTCCTTCTGTAATTTAACGTTTGGCTTCAAGCAAAGGGAAGGGTGTAATCATTGGGGGACAATCGACCCTTTTGGTATAAAACAAAAACCAGTAAAGTGACATGTTCTCTAATAGTGGGGTACTTGTTCTTTTCTCTTAACGGGTCTTGGTCTAAGCGTCTTTATATGATTGTATCGCTATAGAAAAACAAAAGAGTCCTCTATAGGCGCACATGCACAACCCCTCATTGTTTCAGCAAATTGCCTAAGCGATATGTGGCTTAGAGGCAATATAAATCATGACAGATGTTTATGTAACATCCAATGTATCTGTCACTACGTGTGTATCATATAGTGGTCGTGTCATTCTCAAAAGGACAGCAAAATAGAAAGTGAGTGGAAGTCGACCTTTCCTTCTCTCCATCATTCAAATATGCCAAAAAACCCTAGCAGACAAAGCTTCCCTCATTTGGTTCAAATAACGTTTAGATGTAGCCGTTAATTACTAGTTAAGATATAGTAATACGAAAGACGAAATAATTTTAGCAAACCGAGCGAGAGAGAGAGAAGGTTTGAACTGGGTTTGTCGTTTTGTAATGAAAACAAACACTTAGGTTGGTAAGAGGTAGCTCTCCATAGGAAACAAGGACATTGATATAAGACTTGGTATAGCTACGTTGTCACCCACGTCTCGAGCCCCATGGAGTTTATTTTTACACTGTTTAGGAAATTAAAGGCGAACTTGTGATCACGTCTCGAGCCCCATGGACTGTCTTCGAGCAGGTTTGGGGAAAATGGTTGGTTGGTATATGTCGCCATCAGATATCAATCAATATGTAAATGCTAAATAATGCCATATAACAATTGTACCATTTGTTTAAATGCAAAGGAAGAAAGGTACCAAATAATCTTGCTAGCTAGCTGTCTAGGGAGGGAGGGAATAAGGTTGTTTGTTTTGGGCACTGTCAAGAAAGGTTTGCGATTGAAACTTTCACCTTCCTCACATGATGATTAATTATAAGAGACTTTGGGAAAGTGAAGATACTCAACACATCTTCGATATGGACAAAAGAAATTTGAGATATGGAAATCGCAGAAAAATAAGTTAAAGTTGGGTTCTGTTGGAAGGTGGGGCAAATTTAATGAGCAAATGATGAGTCTATAAACACTTTTTTATACTGTGGATAATGACTGGAGCAATCATAATGGAAATGTCAAAAGTGAGAAAATTGAAACTGATGGTAAGTACTGTAGTGGTCCTTGAGCAAGGCATGCAAGACATACATCTTCTCTACGCCCAAAGAGAAGAGAGATTAAAAAGTGACGACAAATGACAAATGATATAAAAGCGAAAGGATTATTTAAGAAGCATCTGACTGGAAGACAAACAAAAGGTATGAGATGGCGTTAAGAGGTGCAGGGCAGTTTGTATCAAATTGGGGAATATGATAATGGCTTATATGATGAATGCCAAAAGAAAGCAAAAGAAGATTAGTCAAAGATCCTTTGGATGATCACATGGAGGAGCAGGCCTTGGTGGGCCAACTTTATTAGTTGTGAATGCGAGTCAGTTTCGCCAGTAATAATAAACGTTTTGGTAATAAAGTCACAGATCTAAGAACAGGCTGAAAATTTTGAACCCTTGGGTGCATAAATAAAATGCGGTGTTGTTGAGCCGACTTATATCATTTATTATTATTATTCTATTAATACTTAATATAAGAGTTAGTTGATTTTTGTTTGAGGAATTAAAGAAGTTAAATAAACTACTTAATTATAATATATGATGTGCATCGATAGATTACATACTAGTTTATAAGCCGAATAAATTAGTTTGAAGAATAATGATAAATATAAATACTTTAATGCATCTTAATCATCTTCTTTAATCTAAAAAAAAAGTTATCAAAGTCTTATATTAAGAAATAGACGCAGCATTATAATATTTACATTACCTTGATAAAATGAAATCTAATGAGCTGGGGATGAAGACATATCTTTTCTTTCGTTTTTTTTTTTTCCCTCCCCTTTTTTGGTTATTCAATTACTGGGCGCGCATGCACGAGACCGAGGACTTGCATATATTCTGAAAGGGACTACAGAATACCCTCTTTTTTTTTTTTTTTGGCCAGAGAAATACCATATTCTAATTAGCGAAGGGATAATCTCACCATTATCGAAACAGATCTGATAAAATTCAATCATTAAAGTGAACGAATGACAAGGAAGACCTAAATAGTGGCTGAAGAAAGTGATATATATATATATATATATATATATATATATATATTGATTTTTCGGCGCATGAGTTGTGAAATGGTTATTCTATCAACCACACTTTATCTACATTATTTTTCTTCCATATCTCGTGGATGTATTATTTAATGTTATGTACAGTGTTGAGAGCAGATGAATTGAGATTTGCGGGTCATTGCAAGGGGGCTCCTCCTCTGTTGGGGTCAAGGTTTTAGAAAGGTCATTATCCCAATTAGCTATTGAATTTGATTTTAGGCTTTTGGCTCCATATTGCATTTCAAGAAAAAGGGCTCCAAGTAATTAAGTGATAAGGATGGGTTAATTATTTGGATAATATTAGTATGATGAAATATATTAAAGGAGGAGGAGGGTGGGTCCAATAATCATGTGACGAAAAAGATGGTTGTCTGAGTGTTTCACAGTTTGGACCATTTTGGTCACATTTGAACCAATCTTGGCGAGCACGTAGCTGCATAATTGGCTATCTGTTATAACTTATAAGTGAAACTCCAACATCCATATATTCACCTCACCCTACGCGTAGCTTGCGTTATATTCTCACACAATCATTTTATTTTGCCATGCGTGATTTGATTTCATCAAGCTTTTGCGATACTGAGATTTATCTCAAGTTCTGATGTGTCTTTCAACGTAGGCCAGCCTATATTGCATGAAATGGTATAAGATAATTTATTACCAACGTTCTTTATACTAAGTGAATAAATAAATCCATCACAGTCACAATATAAACTATATCTTATATTTAAAAGTAAATAAATATTGAGTGTTATTTTCAAATAAATTGATGTAGGGTTAAGGATGGAAGGAGTGGGACGCGTGGAGGAAAAAGAGGGCAACGGCGGGTAGGAGAAGGGAGGCCCCTCCCTTAACAGACTGCATCTTGCATCCCTCATCAAAAATTGTTTCTCTTCATTCTCTCTCATAATTACTATGCTCTTTTATTCATGACATGAGGAAACAGTGGAGTATTTATTATTCTCTGTGTTAATATAATTTTTATCTCTAAATTTATTTCATTTTTTATTTTTTTTGGTCTTTCAAGGTTAAAATCATAAGTTTTAGTCATTTTAAGATAGAATAATCTAGATTTTTATTAAATTATACGGAATAGTATTTTAAACGGAATAAAACAGATCAAAATCTATGGTTTAAAAATTAATGAACTAATTAAAGTTAGCAAAAAAAAATCAAGGGACTAAAACTAAAATGAGTATAAATTTGAGGGACTAAAAATTATATTAAGCTTTATTTAATTCAGCTTAATTATATACTACCATTTTTATTCATCAATAGATTTTAATTTATTCCCTACTCTTTAAATAATCGTCATATAACACACACACACACACACACATGTATATATGTACTACTTTTGGTCTACAATATAAGACCTTTCTAGAAGAATAGTTTTGTCTAAAATATAAGTCATTTGTAAGATAAGATAATTAAAACTCTTTTTTTAGTTTTGTCCCAATAATAAATGCTTATTTCTAATTTTGCTGCACTTATTAAATTTTCAAACTCATTTCTTAACAATGGTAAAAGCGAACAAAATCTTGAATTTATGATATATTTAATAAATTAATTGTCAATTATTGTTTAATTTCTCATAAATTAGTTAAAATACCTTATATTATATATGGATTGTATTCAATTTCTTTATATAACTATTTGTTTGTGCCAAATTCAAACATTGTAAGGCTCAATTGGGAGTAACTTTTTCTCAAAAGTGTTTTATACATCATCACGAATTTAAAATGAGTTTTTGTGCTTAAACACAGTTGCAACCCCTTCCAATACATTATGGTCATTTCAGTTCAAATAATATTATACTTCAGCTAACATGCATATGCTTATAAAATCAATTACAAACATATATTATAGGCAACAAACAATTCATTCCAGTTTTTAATGAAAAGTATATCTTATATTATGGACAGAATAAAATAGTGTATATTAAAGCTATGCGACTACTTTTTTTCATAGTTTTTCTAGCCAAAAAGCTTTAGCTTCGATATAATGTGTGTTTGTTTAAAATAGTAATTAGAATCTTCAAAAATAGTTTTTTAATCGTGATTTACGATATATAAGATAAATATGTAAGAAAATGTTATTTTGACTTATATGAACATATACTTTTAAGATTTTCAATCTTAATTTTAAACATGCTTAATATTTATTTTGATCTATATATCGAATGCAAATGGCGTATGTGAAGTGTGTGAGACGTGAGGGATATTCTAAATAAAAGATGCGAAGATTGTTGCCAAGTAAATTGCTGCTTTTGTATATGCGATATCAATTATTCTGTGAATATGAAATAGTATATGTACATGAGAAAAACAAGGTCCAAGGGATAGCCATCAGTCGCACTTACCAATGGAATAATGGATACGTCAACACGGAAAGTTGCCTATTGGATTTTTTGGTAATTAGAATGATTCTAATATTCCACCTAAACCTTATATATTTATTACTCATATATCTAATCATTTTCCACCCAATCATCCTCTGGAAATTAAACTAATTAATTTTCTCGCGTGGACCCATCATTCACCTGTCACCCCACGCCCACTCCCTGTTCCTTTTAACTTCTTCCGTCCAATAATTTAACTTCATAGAAAATTAAACCATCGAGCGTGATTTTGCTGTAACTGTACCTACATGATCTTAATTTTATTACTCCCTGGTATCATTTACAAGCCAGCCACTACTGACATTCTTATATTGGATTCGATGATTAACACACATTAATTTTGTCTAAAAGTTAAACAAATTTTCTATTTTGCCCATATTAAATACATCATCAAAATAAGTTTCTTACTTTCTTGTATCAACAATGGATAAGGTTTGTAAAAGGAAAAAATTAATACAAAGTCAATGTGATGCCTTATATATATAAAAAACCACAACCTCTCCTTCAGGTGTTTTATAAATGAAATGAAATAGAGGGAGCAGCATTTAATGAAAATAACGAAACATCTATTCCTATGCATGTTATATAAATCATTTTCCCAAATTTTGTGTAATTTGTTGAGCCGAATTAATTAGTCTTTATTTTGAAATCTTACTTTGCACGCCCGCATAGCATTCATTAATAACATATTCAAGCTGAGCGCACTCATTCATATATTTATTATACGAGTATAAATTAAGTTTGTCATGACAGAAATAAATTAAAGGCCGGGGGGGGTGTTTGCTTAATTACGTTTAAGGCATGCCTAATTAATCAAAATATCAATATATATGTATAATGGAATTACTATTTACATGATATACATATCTATATTTATTTACAATAATGCTCATTCTCCATACTCTAAATAACTAATATACGTGGGCAAACATGCATTATAATTAGTTTATTACGGATTTTTCAAGCATGTTAAATAGTAGCCTGACAAAAAAACATAACATACACATATAAAGGGATCTCTATTCGAAAAAACCGATTAAAAAAAGCCTATAAGTATGCTTGAATTGGTGGTGGAAAAATCTGTTTATGTAAGTTGACACAAAACTTCTCTTATAAACTTACATCGTATACTATAAAACATATTTGAAAAGCATCTTTTACCTTTAATTCAAATATATTAAAAGAGCATATGAAGAAGTAAATGTGTACTATATAAATATATTAATTATACACCCTACCCCTCCGTAATAATCAACCACGGCTCATAGCTCCCACTTTCTTTTAATTTATTTATGAGTTATAACCGCATTATCCCAGTGCGTATGATATGAATATGTCATGTTGGCCGGGATTAGTTATTTTTCAATATAATGTATCTAAACCTCTTAAAAGAAGAGGGGCATCACGATGGGAGTCCAGCTAGATGCTAGCTATATAATGACCTGAAATTGCCTTGCCTTAGAGAGGAGAAGACAAATAAGAAAGATGATTCATTGTTGACTTAAAAAATAAACTTAGATATGCAAAAACAGATACATTAGTGGAGTACGTCAAAGTGATGATAGGGGTGGTGCGACATGAGTGCAAAAATATTGCCAGATCTATGTTTTATTATAATAATGCATGCATGGAATATATATAAAACATCCCGGGCCCTTTTACTTCTCTCCATCCCCGGCCACGCAACAAAAATTAACTGTACTACTCACTATTCTTCAGTCGCTCTCTTGTGCATTGGCATAGAATATATGATCTATGCATTCTGAAAAGCTAATAGCCTAATTAATATAGTGTTGCTGTGCTGATGTGATGGATTCGTAATTCACAGATCATTCTTGGTTGGGAGCAAGTTGTCATGCTGAGGTTAACTCTCCTTTATTTAATTGCCCAACACTTTACAGTGGAATCATAATTTCATAGTCAGTATAAAAAGGATATAATGTGGAGATCTAATATGAGTCGTTTGGTATAGATACTGTTGCCACAAAAACTAGCTAGCAGCTAGTGCTGTTAGATGAGGTTGGAGGCAAGCGAAGCGTATATTTAGTAATTAATTAAAATTGCTGGGTTTGGGTGGCCTGTTGGAAAAATTTCGGAAGCAGAGGACATGGCATTACATTTGCACGCATAGTGAAATGTACGGAGAGCAAAAGAATGAGCTCGATCAAAGTGATGGATAAAACATGCAGAGAGAGAGAGAGAGAGAGAGAGAGAGAGAGAGAGAGAGAGAGAGAGAGTAGTTAATTACAAATACGTACAAACACTATAAAGGCTTTAATTCATGCATACATAAATACATATGCAAGTACTACGTACGGCATACAGAGTTGACGAGGGAACAGAAGAAGGAGAAGAAGGTTTGACGCAGCGAATCAAAAAGAGCCTCTCCTCCCAATTCCCTAATCACTTTCCCCTACCCCTCATTTTCTCCTCTGTCCCTTTTTCTCCATTTCCATTTCTCACTTCTCCCGGACTCTAACTAACTTGCTTACATTATTCTCTAATGCTTTCAAACCGACTCATACTCAATAACTTTTTTACTTCTGATGATACCAGAGACCCCCTACTTCCATGAGAGACTACAAATTCGACATTGCTTATAATTTCATGCAGTTTGTGTATACAAAAACCTATTTGTTTTTTTTCCATTAAAAACCTTATTTATGAGAAATAAATTATAATCATATATAAATAAAGTTTTTATTATTATTGTAAGTCCACATTTAAAGTAACAAATGAGAGTGTTATAATTTTGTTTCTATTAATTATAATAAAAGATAGAGAGAGAAGAATGAGGTGAAAACACCCATTCATAAAATGAGGCTAAAATTAAAAATTTAATCCAATAACTCTCATTTATACATGAGAATTATGTAATTTGTACGATGGGTGGGAAATATAGTAACTATAACGTGTGTTTTGTAATTAATGGTGCTGCTGCACACACCATAGTGGGGTATACACACGCTTTGAAGTAGGGGTGGATAAATTAGAACCGAAATAAAAAACTGAACTGAACTGAACTCAATTTGTTTTTTTTGATTCGGTTAATTCAATTTTTGGTAATATTTTAGTTTTTATATTTTAAAAAATTCGGTGTTCGGTTTCGGTTATTAGAAAAATACTTTGGTTAAAACCAAAAAACCGAAATTTTTATAATATATTTATATTTCATATATATTATCTAATAAATACATGTTTTTATAATTAAAAAGGTGTAGATTTTGAATAATATTAGATAAAATCTATAGATATTTTAAATCTAATTAATCTATTTTATATATTTTACCCCTAAATCTAATATTAAGGATAAAAAATAATATTTTTTTAAAATATATTTATATATATTTTATTTTATAGATAATAAATTAAAAAATCAGTTAATTCGATTATTAACTGAACCGAATATTTCAGTTAATTCGGTTCGATTTATTTAACTAATCGATTTCAATTCAGTTTTTGAGATTGACTTTATTCAATTTTTAGTTATTTCCATTTTTATTGAAAAACAGAATGCTCGCCCCTACTATAAAGAACAACAACAACAAAAAATTGAAAACTCACTTGAGATGAAGTTGGCGGTAATCGGTATTTGGAGTCAATTCTCCGGAACGAGGAATCTATGCTGTTGATTCAGAGACACGTGTCTTAATCTGGCTGAGCCGGCGGCTTTTACCTTGCCGTAGGGTTTCCGCACACAATCCTGACCTGGGATCCTCATAATTTTTCTCAACCAACCGCCTCATATTTAAAAATCGAGGAGCATCCAATTCCCACGGCGGTTTTTCTTCTTTTTGTTTGCCTCTTCCTCTTCCCCGTCCGCCACCTCATCCCGCCGTGACTCCGATTCCTTTCCCCTCTCACCACTTCCTCACAACTCCCAACTTCACAGCCATCGCTCTCCTCTTCCTTCTTCGCTTTCCGCTTTATTCCTTTTTCATCTTAGCTTCCTTAATTCCTCGTAAACCCACCGTTTACTTGTCCCTATACGTAACCGTTTTATCTCATTTCTCACGCCAATATCTCTTCTCGATTATCTCTCGCACTCCCTCTCCATTCTCGTGATCGCTTATAACATGATGCTTCCGATCGTCTCTGCCCCCGCCGGCTCCGTCTTCACCCTCCAGTCCCTTCGTCTTTCTTGTTAATTCCCAATGCATCCCTTTTGCTGTGTCTCCGCCGTTTCTGATCAGTCTTCACCGGTCAAACCCTCTCCTGCTCCCTTCCCTAGCTTCCACATGCCTCCTCCTCTTCCCCCCGCCGCCCCTGCCCCTGCCCCTGCCATTCGATCCGATTCGATTCCCCGCACCAATAACCACAACCACACCCATAGTAATCATGGCTTCGGCGACTATGGGCGGCTGAGTCCGCGAGAGCAGCCTCAACCGGTGGTCGATGTGAAGATCAATGACTTGGTTGGGAATGGAATCTCAGGGATATTGTATAAGTGGGTCAATTACGGTAAAGGCTGGAGGCCTCGATGGTTCGTCCTTCAAGACGGCGTACTTTCTTACTATAAGATCCATGGGCCCGATAAGATCGTCGTCAATAAAGAAACCGAGAAGGGTTCTAAGGTCATTGGCGAAGAATCCATGCGAAGGATCTCGCGCAACCGCAATTCTTATTCCTCTCATCAGCAGTCCCTCCATCGACGAAAGCCCTTTGGAGAAATCCATCTCAAGGTTCTCCTAGACTACTACCCAGTCACAGATTCCCCCCCCCCCTTTTATGCTTCATGTTTATTTATTTGTTCTGTTTACGCCTTTTTTTTTTACTAACACACGCATATGGGGTTCATTTTCGGGTGTCATCCGAACCAATTATTTTGTTCTATTGATGATGATTGGTTCCATGATATAGAAAATGCTGATTATGAAACTATAAAATTTCTGACCCTTACATTTCAATAAATAAACCTTTGCCTATTCGGTTATGAACTGGAACGAGTGATCAATTGTGTAGCATTTTTCTTTACCGATTCTAACAGAGGGTATAAATAGTAATTTAATATGTGGTTTCGTTGATTTGGGTACCATTTTAGTGGGGTACGAAAACAGGGGAATTCTTGTGTCCTGTTTTCTCCAGGTTTATCTCTGCATTCCTGTCCTTTCTCTTTTCTCTATTGAGTGTCAGCTCTTCTTCCGTAGGTTTCGACTATTCGCGAAAGCAGGTCAGATGACAAGCGGTTTTCCATTTTCACTGGAACTAAAAGACTCCACTTGAGGGCTGAGACCCGTGAAGATCGAGTGGCGTGGGTGGAGGCATTGCATGCAGTGAAAGATATGTTCCCGCGAATGTCCAACAGTGAGCTGATGGCTCCGCTGGACTGTCTAACGATTTCAACGGACAAACTGAGACAACGGCTTCTGGAAGAAGGTGTAAGTGAGGCAGCCATCCAAGACAGCGAACAAATTATGAGAAATGAATTTGTAGCGCTACAAAATCACCTTGTGCTGCTGAAGCAGAAGCAGTTGATTCTCATAGACACATTACGACAGCTAGAGGTACGTTTAATGAAAAGTATATACCTTGGTCAAATAAACGGGGATTCTTGGCTCTTGATACAAGAAGGCGCGGGAGTGTGTGTGTGTGTGTTTTTTTTTTTGGGGGGGGGGGAGATGTTTGCTGTGATTCATGGGTATGTCTGATTCTTTTGTATCCTCACAACCAACGGCTTAATGGCTTCTTTCTTTTCTTCATCTCTGACTTGACAGAAGTCTCACTTTAATCAATATGTTGTCAGTATCACGTGGTTCCCCCTCCTACTTTTACATCGTAGTTTTAGGTGGACAATTGATTCCACATTCAAAAATTGCTTGGTGTTCAGAATCCGCGCCTTCAAGTTATTATATACCCAATGGATTATCCGGTGCTTAGCAAAGAGAATTTGAGACACTGTAATTATCTTTCTGTCTCGTGTTCATTTATCTCACCCTAAATTTTAAACCATTTGAAGGCCATGCAGACCATAGGGTGCAACAATAACAGATTTTGATTTTTTTTGTTAAGGACTGCAAGAGTCTGGTTCATGGTGGTTAATGGATAATAAAGTGTAAAAATAATTAGACTGCAAGAGTCTGGTTCATGGTGGTTAATGGATAATAAAGAGTAAAAATAATTAGAGTGGGCCCCATGCATTCGAACAAAGCCCAAGATGGGCTAAGCCATAGACAGTTATATTTTTTATGTGCTGTGTTGATGAGATTGATACTAGATAAAGGTTTTAATTCTCAATACAGTCATTGTTTGCAGGTGCACTAATCCTTTATGAGAAAACGCAGGTCTCTTCTCCTAGCATACAATGTGAGGACCTGGAATTATCTTGTATCGTGGGTGAAGAGCTATAGTTGCTATAGATAGAAAAGTTTTCTTATTTTCATCCTAGAAAGATTTTGAAAGGGGGAATAGGTATGGCTCAGTTAAATGTGGAAGAGGAGAATGTTTCAATATTGTCCGGGAATTAGATGGCTTTAAATGTTGTAACCTGTTGAATTGGCCGTGGTTTCCCTTTTACCCAAAATAAGATTTCATTTGTCCCACACGATAGTCTGTTTGGTCTTTCTTTTTACATTAAGTACTGTTTTTATGATTGAATTCCTTTTTCATAGTTTGTTAAGAAACTATTATTTATACTGCTTTATTTTAGACAGAAAAGGTTGATCTGGAGAATACAGTTGTTGATGAGAGCCAAAGACAATTGAATGATGAGGAGGACTTTTCCAGATTAAAGCATGAAAAGTTTAGTGGTAAGTTTTTCTATGATGGCCTGTTCACTGTTAGTTATTAGTTCCTTAAGCTTAATGGAATCTGTTTATTGCTTGATATATCAAGACTCAACCTATTTTAGTTTAGAGGTGTCTGTGAGTTTTCCTTTCATGGACAATACTTAAAGTCTTGTCTTCATTAGCAGGAAGCCTAAAGTCAGATTGTCATCAGTCTGACTATAATTTGATTGTGTCATTTGCAATTCTCTTTTTCACTTTTTACACTTTTAATCCAGAAGGAAGTGCAAGCGAATCTGAGGATTATAACGAGAGAAATGATGCTGCAGAGGAAGAAACGGATGACGATGACAATGCATTTTTTGACACACGAGACTTTCTATCATCCAGTTCTTTTAAAAGTAATGGATCTGATTATAGGGTTTCATCTTTCTCTTCGGACGATGAAGGGCTTAATTCAATTGAGTCAGATGAGGACGTAGATCCATCAATAAGATCAGTTGGGACCAGCTATCCCTATGTTAAACGGCGTAAGAAATTGCCTGACCCTATTGAAAAGGAGAAAGGCGTCAGTCTTTGGTCAATGATTAAGGATAATATTGGAAAGGATCTAACAAAAGTATGTCTTCCTGTTTATTTCAATGAGCCACTTTCGTCTTTGCAAAAATGTTTTGAAGAAATGGAGTACTCATATCTCTTGGATCGAGCTTATGAATGGGGAAAAAGGGTAATCCTGGACAGTAACTGATGGCCTTATTTATTTAGATTCATTACTGTCTGTTAGTTCTTTCAATGTGCATAGATGCAACATTCTCACTTTTATATCATTGGACATATCATGCAGGGTAATAGCCTCATGAGGATTCTTAACGTGGCTGCTTTTGCTGTATCGGGCTATGCCTCAACCGAAGGAAGAATTTGCAAGCCATTTAATCCATTACTGGGGGAAACATATGAGGCTGATTATCCAGATAAAGGACTTCGTTTTTTCTCAGAGAAGGTAATTTTTTTTGGCCAAAAGCTCAGAGAAAGTTTTTTTTTTTTTTTTTGTTGACCTGGCTCAGAGAAAGTAATTCAAACCTTGATAAATGGTGTTTATAACATGTGTATTTTTTTCCTTGCTGACCTTAATAGATCTTTGTTTACTATGTCTCAGAAATACTGAAATGCTGTAAGGAAAACATAGAGTAGGGGGATGGAAGAATCTTAGAACTCCAATAATGTTATTTTGCTGTGTATGTGAGTGCATAAACTCATGAGGACTAAATAAGCACAATATGTTATGAATTTTGGCCTCAGAGAAGCAAATTTGTGTTTTTTACAATTTATTGAAAAGTATTATTAGCATTTTTCTTTTCAGGTTAGTCATCACCCTATGGTAGTTGCATGTCACTGTCAAGGCACAGGGTGGAAATTTTGGGGAGATAGCAACTTAAAGAGCAAATTTTGGGGGCGATCAATTCAGCTTGACCCCGTTGGTATTTTGACTTTGGAATTTGATGATGGGGAAGTTTTTCAGTGGAGTAAGGTATATTTAAACTGCTTCAATTGCTATTATGCCTTGGTTTGATTTTCATATCAATTGCCCTTTTTCTGTCAGGTGACAACGTCAATATACAATCTCATATTGGGGAAGCTGTACTGTGATCACTATGGAACAATGCGTATACAAGGAAACGGGGATTACTCATGTAAACTGAAATTCAAGGAGCAATCTATAATTGATCGAAATCCTCATCAGGTTCTCTATTTGCTTTATGGATGCTATCTTTCTCAGTTATAGCATGAGCCTATTGGATTGCATATGGCTGGGTTGCCTCGCTGAATAGGGGGCTCCTTATGCATACCCTTTGTATAGTAACTTCGGATTTCTTTCAAATAATTCTTCTTACCCAACTAATAGCTTTATAAAAGAAAAATAATTCCTGCTGTGGATTTCTGCAAGTTATCTAACTACGACCATGCGCAGTTATGTGCGACTCTGTAAACTAACTGTGTGTCAAAAGCCCTATTTGTTTCTCAATGGTATAGCAATGGGTTTTATGGCTATAACTTTCATTTGGATTCTTACTAGTTAAATATACTATGCACATTAGCTTTTGTATCAGAGGATTTTCTTATTGTGGTTTGACTTTTTTTTAAGGTACATGGTATAGTACAAGATAAACATGGAAAAACAGTGGCAACTCTTTTCGGAAAATGGGATGAAAGTATGCATTATGTTTCTGGAGAGTTTGCTGTGAAGGGAAAAAGTTACGACTCTTTGTCAGAAGCGCGAGTCCTGTGGAAGCGGAGCAAGACTCCAAAGTTTCCTACTAGATATAATTTCACTCGCTTTGCTATCACATTAAATGAACTTACACCTGGATTGAAGGTCTGTTTTGTCATTTTCATTTGACACTATCCTAAGTTTTGCAGTCTATCTATCTTTTTTTTCCTTGAAAGATATAATAAGTACTGAAAAAGTTGCTGCTGTTTGTGCACTCACACCTGTGTTTGGCATTTGTGTGTAACATTGATTCTTATTTGTACTTTAATTTAATATGCAGGAAGAGTTGCCGCCAACAGATTCCAGGTTGAGGCCAGACCAAAGGTATTTGGAAAATGGGGAGTATGAAATGGCGAATTCAGAAAAGTTGCGGCTAGAGCAACGGCAACGCCAGGTAATCAATTTTCCTTATGATCTCTGTCTTTCCCCCTTCCATTTTCCTTGTCTTTTGTTACAAATGCGCATTAGCACTTAGGGTTCTGAGTAAGTTGTTCTGTCCGCTTGAATTTTGTGCAATCTGAGGAGTAAGATTGATAGCTACACGCCATTTTCCTCTTTCAGATATATGCATAATATGAGGATTCCTATGTAAGCGGGATGTACTGTTTTACCTGTTGGATTCCTTAGGGCGCAATTTTTATTCAGCTGGAATCATTTATAGAGGTCCTTGCATTCGGAGCAAATTTATCATATTCCGTTAGCTCATGTAGCAGAGAAGCGTGAGAGGGGCAATTTCCATTTGTGACAATGTGATAATCACTAGATGATTGGGTTGCCTCCTTGGTTAAGTACAAGGATGTCATCATAATGAGCCCGGGTTAGAAAATTTTGATATGGTGATTGAGTGATAGGAAATTGGGATGAGTAGATAAGCCGGTGGTGTTGGGTCATGGACTTGGTTGGTCAGAGATAACTTTGTTAAATTGGATTCAGTTGACGTTATGCATGTTTGAATGGCGTGCAGGCTCGGAAGATGCAGGAGAGCGGTTGGAAACCAAGGTGGTTCGCCTTAGACAAAGCAAGCGGCGCTTACCGCTATTTGGGAGGGTATTGGGAAGCCAGGGAACGAGGAAATTGGGAATCTTGTCCAAACATTTTCGGTCAAATCCCCTCTGACCATCTTTCTGATTGAGAGCCTAAATTTCTTCTAATTTTTTTCACCATTTTTTCGGTTCCAAGGGTGCTCTATGACTGCTAGTTGGCAGTTATTGTGCCCTGCAATATTCATGTAATAATGTAATCTCCCCCTTTTCTTATTTGTCCCCACATCTCATTTTTGTGTGCATTATTATTAATTTTTTTCCTTGGGTAACAAGGCGTGAATGAAGAAGCTAGAAGTCGTCGACTTTTAACATCCCAATGGGAGCAACGTAACTGAGCACGCTCCCCGCTGAATTCACAAACCAGCACAACGGTAGGGGCATAGGTTAGGGACATGTTGCCTTGCGAGGCTGCTTCGTGCCAATGCTTTACAAGAGGAAAGCACTTGAAAGTTGAAACACTGACGATTGAAGAGTAGGAATATCATTGCCTTTATGTGGGGGTGATTAAAATAAGTTTGATCAAAGGTGATGATGAAAAAATACTGATGAATTTTTCTTAGATGTGAACCCAGCATCATAAATTTTTCGTAGGTACAAAACTGTGTGTAAACTTTTATAAACGTGGCATAAATAATAGGACCCCATTCTTTGTCAATGTCATCTTCGTCTCTCTCCCTTTGACCTTCCTCTCTCTCTCAAGCCTTTCTCTACTGTCTCAACCTGCCATTTCCGTCACATTACTTTTCTGAGTTTTGGGACTAGATGGGATTTAATCTCCGTGGAATATGGAATTATATGAGCTTGTTTATTGTTTTTGTTTCTTTTCTTTTGCTTATAGCTGGTTGTCTTTAATCTACGTAATGCATTTTTTTTTGGAACATAGAGGAAAGATAGAAAGAATTTAACTATGAATGCACGCAATAACACAAGTTTCAAGCTGTCCCTTGATTTCTTGCGTGAGTGAGACCATCACATGCATCAACAAAATCTTCGTCTATGAAATCCATGGAAAATATTTGAAGCCTATCATCATATGTACATCCTTCAGAGAAGCACCGACCAATGAAGAGCCTCGCGTATCCATGAATTCTCTTTGCGACGACATGCTTCACATGCAAAACTGGGTTATTTGGCACCGGCGTTACCGTATTTTCCAATTTCCACCCCATAAAAATACTTCCTTGACGCCACCGTTGGCTACTCCTTCAAATGCTTCATATTGCTTCTTTCAGACCCTTCTTTGCCGCCACCCCCCCCCCCTCTCTCTCACTCCCTTTCTTTCTCTCACTCGCAACTTCACTTGCTAGAGAAGGGCTTGAAAGAAGGAAAGAGGAGAGAGAGAGAAAGGAAGGTCAGAGGGAGGGGATGAAGATGACTGAAAATAGAGATTTCAGTGTCACACGTGGATAACTATGGGACCCACCAAGAAAAAAAATGTAACGTCGTTTATGATAATTAACTGTCATTGTATTTTTGTCCCCTTTATAAAAATTTATAGACAATTTTACAACTAAAAAATGTTTATAGTGTTAATTAGGTAAAAATTTTAAAAAAAATTATAATAAGGTCCCAAAAAAAAAATAAAAGATGATCTTTTAAAATCATAAAATAAAAAAATGGTCTTAAAGAATTATCAATAGAGCCCCTTAAGTTGTCAATAACTAGCAACTGGAGTTATAAATGAGACCATTTTTTTAATTTTTTATTTTAAAGAATTATTTTTTCATTTTTTTTATTTTAAGACCTTATTATAATTTTCTCAAAAATTTATAGCCCTTTTTTCTCTTTAACCCTCGATTCAAATGCTTGAGTACTCACTCACGGTATCTAATTTGTATACTCCCCGGGAAAAGTCTTGTGCTCACATAATTTAAATCAAACCAAACCGCTTATACTAAAATATTTTGCTTGAAGCTTAATTATCGGGTAAGTTAAACCAATCAGTTAGACTTTCAACACAGCGGTTACGAACTAATGCCTCTCAGGTCGAAAAGAAAAAGAAACTAATGTTATATCGTGTGTTCAAAAAAAAAAATAGCTTTAGGTCGCGTCTCGCGTCAAACAAATTTATTTTTTTTCGAAAAACACAATTTTTTCGGCCTTTTTTTTTGAGTAAAAAGAAGGCAAGCCTAGGTTTGATAAGAAACTCAACTTAGGGGATCGTAAACCAGGAGTCTGATAAGAAACTCAAGTCGGAGAGTGATTCACTTCAACTTCTTCAATCTGACCAAGAGGGGACCTAATACTCGGTGTATCTGCCATAAGTGGATGACGGGATTGCACATTTTTCGTTTGTTACAACGCTCTTATCATAGCCCACGTTATCTCTTTTTCTTTTTTAATAGTTAGTGGTATCAACTGTCAGATAGAAATTCTCAGCCCTGGCACTAAATTTTGATGGATTGAGATTGAGGTTGGTATTGAGATTGAGACTGGTATTGAAACTGAGAATGATGAATTAAAATTATGTTTGGTATGCAGTGATATTTAAATGGAATATTTGAATTAATTTTATTTTATAATTCTTCATAAATTATGAGAAGTCTAAAATATATTTATTATTAAAAAAAATAACAAAAAAAAAGTATCGAAATTCAGGTTAAAAATAATATAGGGCATTTATGTTCAAAAAATATTATAAATAAGGATATTTTTGTCTCTAATATTTACAATTTCAGGATTGAAAATGCAATACCAGAGGGGAGGTGGCTTTACAGCAATCTCACTTTCGTGGTACTTCCAATCCCTAGTTATTTGTAGTCCTTCATACCAAATGATATATTCTAGCATAATCCTTGGTCCAATCAATATCCCTACCTCTAGTACTTCGTACCAAACATGGTCTTATTGCTTTTGTGGAATTTATTTTTGTTAAGAACCTTTTGTGTGATTTTTTCCGGTTATAATTTATCCTTATTGCTTATCCACCTTGTACCTTGTTTCCCACTAAAATTCATTTGAAATGTTATGCTTGAGTACTTGTGAGGATACTGAACTTGGGTCTAATATATCAATCTGCCAGAGCACACAACATAATATATACAAAATTGCAAAATAGGTGCTAGCTTAATTACTAGCTTAGTGTAGCAACTGAACACGCAGCAACTTAACTACAAACAGTCGAACAGTAATACACGTGATCGATCTGAAACTGTGCCCCTCCCTTGGCATATTCTTATGTATGTGTGTTCTTCCCCTTGAAGAATACCACATTGGATGTCTCCTTAAACGTCATCTTAGATGCCATGTTGGGCACTGTCTAAAAATCCTCATCAGCAAGCATGCATGAGGCTATATTATTTACAAGTTGGCTGGTATCTTATCAAACTCACTCTAGTTTTAACTTGAAATTCTTTATTAGTTACGTGTGAAACTTGAGCGTAGGTTTTCCCCCTCGCCAACAAACTTTGAGGTTAGTTTAGAGAACGTTCACCGATAATGATGCCTTAATTATATGCATGCATGTAGGCCCAATTCTGAGGTGTTATAGATACTTATTTTCTGCCATCTGCCACCAAAATCTTCATTACTCCAACGCAAATACAAAAGAGGGGGTGAAAAATGAAAAACGTAACTTAAATGCGCTAGCTAGCAGGCGTAGAAACGAAGGAAAAGATACGAGACAGGAACAAGTGAAATAATTTGAATTCTTGGTGTAGACTACTTGAATAATATAACAAATGGAAAAAAAAGACGATAATAAAAATAAGGGCCGGGTTTTTTAGGCATATAAGAGAACATGTTGGGCAAGGAAAAGCATATAGGTGTGAGGTTAGGGAGGCTAGGTGGTGGGTGGATTTTGGTTGCTCCAAGCTCCAACACTTGGCTAGCGCGCTGTGTAAATGGGTGCATGCATGTGCTGTTACTTTTGAATATGATACATTTTGACTTGATGCTGATTATTAGAGGCTGCTTGGTCTCAAATACGCATCTTTTGCGCACTTCACGCCTTCAAAGTACCTCTCATTGCTTCTCCATTCCAAATCTCATCCTTAACTAGCTGCCAATGTCTAGTTTCAAGTTTCTCATTGCATGGATTGTTCAGCATATATAGTTAAGGCGATATTACCATATTCATGTGTAAAAAATAATTATTGTCAGTCTCTCATGCATGTCAGGCCAAAAATTTTAATAACTCCCTCACATGTAGGGCATGTCAAAATATTAAAACCTTTTTCATTTATATATATATATATATATATATAATGAGTTAATTTATCGATATAAGAATAAAATATGAAGTTGTTTTTTTAATTAAAAAAAAAGATTGCTAAGAATGTGTTTGTTTGGGCCCTAAAAATGTTTATTTACGTGAATCGAGATAAAACTCCTCTCATATACTTACTTTATATATCTTAAATCATAATTAAAAAGTTTCAATATATTTTAAAAAACTCTAATTATTATTCTAAATACAGACAAAATATAATAGAGGGAAGAAATTTGAGTGACGTGTATATGAAAGGGCAAAAGTGAGTGTGGGTAGGGAGCCAGTTGAACTAAGAGACTCATATACATTTTCAGTCTCACTTTATTGGTATAACTGTGTGTTTTAATTTTTTTGAGAGTGTTTTTATAATTTATGAGATAAATATATTAAAAAATATTTATCCCAACTTAAAAAAAAATTCTAAAAACATGATTTAGAGGTTTTCAAACAGAAACTTGGTGGCGATGGATTTGCATATCCATCGCCATCGCCATCGCCTCAGAGATCCGCCGTCTCTGATATTCACATTTCTGCTTTCTCTATATCAGATCATATCAAGAGTATGGAATCTAGAGTTGTCTCTCAACGCAAGCATACTTTCAAACCATTATCATTTGCTATATTCCTCAGGAACTGAACAAAGCTAAGCGGATCTCATACCTATGTGCTCGTCAAATCGCTGTTAACTGCAGCTCCATGCCTCTCTCTCTCTCTCTCTCTCAGGGTCCTTTTTAACAGTGGCTAACTAGCAGTAGTTCTCAGTTTTTTATGAGACTTGTGAGCAAGCAATATCATATAATACTCCCATCTCATAGTTTTGATTTAGACTATATATATCAGTTGCGTGCCTCAGATATTGGGCTATGTTAACGACGTGATGTTTCCTTGCGTATAAAGTATAATAGGCCGCCTCTACATCCATCCCTCCGCCACCTACTTTCATTCCTCTGCCACATGACGTCAACCCCCCACTATCCACCTATTTATTTACATATCTGAAAAACTCATCTAAAATAAGTTATAAATCTTCACTAAAATCTCCCACATCGACTTACGACTCTTAAAATAATGTGTACAAGAGGACTACACACGCATGAATTTTGGCTGGTGTCTTGAAATTAAAACGGATCATACGTATATATAACACTAAATTTTGGAGTGATTAAGTAATAATCTCATAATAATAATGGCTGTACACTTAGGTATGAGGTGGAAAGAGAGTGGAAGGACGATAGCTTCAGGGAATATTCACCTGCACTCTTCACTTTCCACCTTCTCCTGAGTTGTCTTCCCCTACGCCTCACCCTCATCCTCCTATATATCTACACTTATTAATTCTCTCTTAAAATACATTCAATATATATATATATATATATATATATATATATATATATATAATCACAGAGCATCCTGCTGGATCTGAAATTATCAGAACCAAATCCGCACCTAATCATGATGGACTCTGCATAATGAATATACTTGTCACTCAGGTGATATCAGTTATACATGGGCAAGAACATGATAATCTATCCCTTCTTATTATTCTTTTAAGGTACAAACCTGAGCATCCACGAAAATCTCAAACAAGTGTATCTTTAGTGTATGAGTCGAGGTTCTTACTGCAAACAATTGTTACCTTAATCATTTCCTTTCTCCTCGATAATATCAAGACGTCTATGCATTGGGTGTCACATTTTTTAATAATAATTAGAGGGAAAAGATGAAACAGAGTCACATGCACACTCACTATCTCAACTAGCTATGGAACCGACCATTTTCTCTTTATCACAAATTCCACTCTCCCTTCTTTTCCTCCTATCCATATACTTCCATGTTCTATTCACAAAAGGCCAAAATCTTAATACCAAATGTATCTCAATTTTCTTCCGTATAATCACACAATTTCTACGACCCCACTGTCTTGCAAACCTTATCTACTAGGCCCACTACTTATCATCTACTTTGTACTGATATTGTTAGCAATTTTTTTTGAATAAAAATTGCGTCGTATATAAGGCATCGCCTAAAAAAGCTAGCCACCACCATAAAAATATATGTTCTTATATATATCCAACTAGCATTGGCATTAATCTGAAGTTAACGACAGATATTATATAATACGCAAAAACAAAGCTGTCCTTCCCACAATGTCCGTCCACAAAATAGAACTGACCTCTGCACATATTAAGTTCAACGAACGGCAACAAAAAAGACAACATATAATCATAGTATATAGTTTCGTCCTCGACCATAACACAGACACGCAAACATTAATAATTATTTGATATATAAGGCAATGTAGCGATTTTAATAAAGGGGATATCCACAACGATCGAAGAGGGGCTTTCTGGAAAGTCGAGACTCTGGAGCTACATATAGGGCATCTCTATCTTCCAACTGTATTTGAGAAGAAGTCAGACCTTCTAATTAAGTATCAACCACCACACAAATTTGCGGCACTTGTTCCTTAATTTGATGATCAATGTACCGTTCATTAATATAATATTTGTCTAATAAACATAGATGTATATAAAAGAATTTGAAGAAGTTATAAGGATTTCAAAATCCATATACAAGACTCACTTCCCAAACGATCTATCTTCCGCTTTATTTTTGTTTGTATCATCAGCCGATTGATTAGTATCGTTAATGAGCCATTTAGCCTGTTAAAGAAATCCGATAAAGAAAGATAACAAAATGTCTGTCTCACCCATAACGATGTGTGGGGATGTATTAATATTGACACGAGGGTTAAATTATTGAAAGCGACTAGCATATATACAAGTTTAATAAGTTAAAAAAAGTACGAAGCTCGATGAATAGGTCATATAATAGCCAATAAAAGGAAAAATCTATCAAAGCAGTTACTGTTGAATTAACAAATAGTATGTTGTCTGATAGAAATAAACTCCATTAAAATAAGAAATGATGGTTACGAACTAATTACAAGACACGGTTGGCAATGGCTGCGGAGATTTCTAATTAGTGTCTAACAACGCATGAGAGCGACCCTTGCCTATCGTTTGATTATTACTCCCTCCCATTCTAAATATAAAAAAGAGTTATCTTTTTTTTAGAGATTAAATAAACTATATAAGTTATTTAATCATATCATATATTTTATATCCTTAAATTATATATTAGTTTATAAGTTATGCAAAATATTTTAAAGAAAAAAATGACAAATATATATATTTTAAAGTAATTTAACTAACTTTCTTAATTTTTCAAAAAATCAACTATATCTTATATTTATGATCAGGTATTATATTCATCGATCCCATTAGGTGCTTTCCAGCGTTGACCATTTAGGGCACGGCCACCTGTCCTCTTACTTGCTTAATTATTACTCTTAATCTTCATTAACATATTACTTCTATCATTATTGGGATTTTTATCCTTTAAATATTTTTTGTATTATTCATGTTCCACATTTTTTTTGATATCATGGTAGAATTCAATTTGACTTTCTTTTTTAATAACTGCAACGAACGTCTTAAACTTCAGAACAATGTCATTTGCGGTGGTGGTATATATATATATATATATATACATATATATAGATATATAGATTCTTTGTTTATTTTATCGAAGCCTCGGAGAAATGGAGCACACTTTTAAAGTCCACTGTCTTCTGTTTTTATTAATGCGCGCTATGCAGCTTTATTGGAAGGAAGACAGTGAAGTCTAAAACCCAACCCGGCCTAAAAAGTTTAACTCAATATCCATTCCTTCGAATAAACAACAACAACAAGTAGGGCTTGCATCATGTGTTACGTCAATTTAAAAAATAAGTCTTATTATCTATATTATATTCATTAATAGTATGCTACTTATTATTGGAGGTTTTATATTTTAGATAAACTACTTTGAAAATTATTTTCTATGATTGTCTAATAAACATTATGATTGTGGTGGGGTTGTTATCAACTTATGATTGTTTCTGAAACTTGGTAGTATATATGTACAAGCACCTAATCACACATGCAGAAGATTTCTTTATTACGTGAAGTAAAATGAAATAAATCATTCGACATATAGAGAATAAAGAAGAATTTCTCCGTAACTTGATCATATATATGCCTTTGACTTCATAAATCTCTCTCACAGTCATGCATGCTAAATTTATAACAAGATAAAATATAACCCAACGATCTGGGAAGAGAAAACCAGAATTTACATGTGTGAACATCTTATAATTTAATTTATATAGAGTAGGGCAAACTTTATAATCCGTCCTCTCGTTCTCTCAAGTGATGCTTATTAATTCCTTGTTGATTATTGTTTGGTCCATAATAAATTTAGACCTAATCAATCCTATAATTAAAAATTCTAAGGCCACTCATCGTTTTAGGAGGCCGTGTTCAATTCCACGATGAATGATGAGAGCGTCAACAATATCTAATTTTTATAATTGAAGATCAAAACTTAGGCGATAATAATAATGGATATTATTAGTTAATCAACAAGTCTGAATTCATACAATTGGCCATCCATCTGCACAAGCTCCTGTCATGAGTCACGACCACCGCCCTTCGTTTAATAATTGATGAAAAATATATAATTCTTTGATAATTCAAAAACATTTTAAAAAATATACTGATGGAACACTCGGCCACCCTAGGATTGGAGTAGCGAGTTTAGTAGAATATAGTAATACTAGGAATGGTTTGAGAAGTAACCACCGGAGAATCGGCTTAGGTGTTTCTCTATATCGAGTCATATCAATCTGGGAGTTAGATACTATATTATTGAGGTAATGTTTGGAGAAGCTTATTTGAGCTTATCAAAAGTTCTTATGGGCTTATACATATAAATCGAAATAATCCTCACCACATAACTTACTTCGTATTCTGTGAATTACGATTGAAAATGACTTATAGAACTTTCAATCGCTATTCCAAAGATACCCTGAAGCGACTGTACTCTGTAAATGTAAATGATTGTAAACAAAGCGTATTGTATCAAGTACTTTTAAAAGAAAAGTATAGGTTAGAGTTTAATTAATATTCTTTTTTTATTTTATTAGTTAATACTCACTTTATAACTTTACCTACTCATTATATCCCTTCTTTCTAAAATACTAACAACATTCCAATAATGAAATTAAACACATTTTTTAAAAAAAGTATAAGTAACAAAAATCATATTTCATAATATATTAAATAACCTAACTGTTGTTTTTTTATATATTTTAAGTGTCTTTGCACATTACCGTGTAACAAGAGGGACGCTAATAAGGGTGAAATCATTGTTTAGAGAATCGGACCGGACCGGATGGTCGGACCGTTGGCCGGTCATTGAGGCCAGCCGGATATATACGTTAGACTGTTTTTCTGAAGGAGCCGTTTTAGATCGTCATTTAACCGTTTTTGAGCCGGAAACCGGATTGGTTTTTCAAAAACCGTCCGGTCCAATAAAAAATGTGAAAAAAATTTTTGCTGCAAACTTTTTTTAAACAAATTTGATGTTGCAAAAAAATAAATAAATAAAAATGGCATATAAATTTTAGACATATTATTTTATTTTATTTATATTATATGTTACTAATTTTAATAATTTAGTTTGCTACAAACTGTTTTTATAAAGATGCTTTTGAAGAAAAAACCAATGAGGTTCATCCTCAAGCTAAGGATGAAATTGAAAACACTGAAATTGGAGTTGAATGTCTTGATTTTGGATCATTTTCTCAAGAAGATGATAACATTTATCACTCTAGTCCTATTTATAAGTCCCTTTTAATTAAATTTCACATACCAAGGAGATATAGTTAACTCAATGATTATGAGGTAAATTTATAACTATGCCCTCATTTATAAATATGTACTTTTTAACTATTTTTTTCTCTATCTATCTTTAAACTATTTCTTCACTTGTACATAAATAGGGGTAAAATTGTCATAATCTCATTTATTACACTGAAATTAAACTTATAAATAGAACCAAATTTTTTGGTCAAAAAGGACTTATAAATAAGATTAGAGTGGTATGATCTAAATGCATTTCAAGAAATTTATACTTAAATCAATCAAGAGCCATCAATATTTGATAAATCATAAAATCATTATTATTAGTATATTTTGTTAGGTTGATGATTGACTTAATATTCTTTTTTAAATGTTATTTTGTAACTTTATTAACTTCTTATAAAATTAGACTAAAGATTAATTGTAATATATATATATATATATATATATATATATATATATATATATATATATATATATATTAAATTTAATTATTATATCACCGATTCGACTATTTCACCAGTTAAACCATGATCCACTTACCTTTCTAACTTAATGTACAATCCGACTTTTAAAACATTCGGTTAAATAATGAGGGGAATTATTCAAGTGTGGGTGAAGACAGGATATTGAATTTGATTGGGTGGGAGGAATAAACAAAAGAGAAGGTGGGGGGGGGGGCCTGAAGGAGTGGTTCGTTGAGAGGGGGACACGTGAGGAACGAGAGGCGATGTTCCCCTGAAACGACGAGAAAGAGAGGTCGTAGTTTACAGCATGGCACGTCTTTCTGTCTCTCCCCGAAAGCGACGATGCCGTTTTATATATATGTTAATTCCCCCAACACCCCCTCTTTCGCCTGCTTACGTGGGTCCTTCCTGTCTCCTGTTGATTGGTTGGATTTACAGTAAAAATTATTTTTACAACATGAAGAAGTGTCATGGAGAAATTTTGTTTCCACGCATGCGAACATGCTTTTTTGAACCTAACTTAAAATGGCCCTAATTTCTTCTCACCTGTTTTCGAAAAAATATATATTTAACCGAGCAAACATTGCTAGTAAGCACTATATGACTACAAATTTGAGGGACTTGTATGATTGAGTCGGGATTACTGGTCCTAAAAACCACCTAGCAGATTTAATTTACGTCTAAGCCATTCTATCTTAAATATCCAAACATGACACTATTGCGATATCGGTGTTCTGCTACTATGTATGAGAACTTTCTTTGTGGTTTGAAGCATGTAATAATGAAAACTCTACGGGTCGAGAAACACCGATTTTTATTTTTGTACGACTTATATTTTCGAACTGTTGAAAAATCAAAAATCAACAAGAAGATGGTAAAAAGAAAAATCAAGTACATACAGCAAGCCATGATGTTGAAATACTGTTTTCAATTCTTGTGCCCGAGTGCATTTTGAAGACGTTTTCCTTTTTTGTTGTTTTTTCGGGGAATGAATTGTTAATGCCCGAAGAATAACATCATTTGCAGATATGCACGTATATATATACAGTGATCAAACTGTGGAGACCTGGATTTTTCAAAATTAAGAACCATGTGAACCATGGGTCACTTTGAAAATAACCTACCTCCATCGTTGTCCATTGGTTGCGTGGAGTTATAATTTGATAAATAGGTTCACACACAAGTCCTTGTCATACCAATTAACCATCACTTAAGTATGGTGATAAAATCAAAAGTCATATGATTGTGTGTTTGACAACAATCAATCCACATATATAATAAACCACGACGAGGCAGCAGCCAGCAGGCATCCAGTTGAATTGAATTGAATTAATGTGTGTATTACTGCATGCGCTCTCTATGATGTCGTGGAACGAAACCCACAACGTAAAAGTGGAATTGAATGTGAAGGAAGAGAGGGATGCGTTGAGTCAACCCCAAGGAACATCATAAATAATGGGTCGCTGTTATATTGTTTGGTGCCTGTTGACTTCTTGCTTCGCTGGCCATATGAACCAATTACATATACCAGTATGTATTTAGTTACGTTCAGTTCTCCTTTTGGTAGGGGGGCCAATAATAAATGTAAATCAATCAGTCTCGACATATATTTTTTTAAGATGTAGCTGATTATATTGTTAAGGCTAAAATCACCTATTGCATATGCTAACTAAATAATTGAATTGCCAACTATATTGTGCGGTCACTCGATCGGGACTCGAAACTCTGCTCCTCATTGGAATATGAATTAAGACAAACTTAATGAGAATTACACAAGTCCACAACACACAAATGCTAAAGGTTATTTATAAAATCACTTCAACCAGGTCATCATAACCAAATTACCCAGTTGTTCTTTTACGTACACACTCACCCATACAGGAATTTTGTTGTTGAGCCATATGAAGCTACAGTGATATTTATACATGGCAGGGCTTGGAACATGAATGACGCGGAGACAGTGAGGACGATGTTAATCAAACCAGTGGTGCTTTTAATGTGTTGATATTTATGATATGATAAGCTACGCGCAACGTCAGGCTCCAAACTTTTGTTTCTCCCTTTACTCCACTGTCGCCTCTGTACATTAGATTCTTCACAGGGCATCTATCCATCTTCCACCTCACGTTTAATTTGCACTATTATTCTTCAATACTCAACATCCTCTCCTAACAGATCAGTGGCTTTGTTTGACAACAACAGATAGTTGAACAATGAACAGAGAGGCACACTCACAGTTGTACCACTTACTTAAAAAAATGGCTGCAAGTATTTTTCTTGCTCAATTTTCAACCGTTGCCATATTCTATCATCCCACTTCCTCACTGAAAGGCAAAACTTCAAATGACATATAATGGGGTCTAGAGAATGGATCCTTCCTTTAAAGGCTTAACCTAGTTCCCAATGGGAATGTAATTTGTCAATTATGTCTCTTTTGATTTCCTTATTTAAAAAAAAAAACAGTGAAAAGGGCGTCTCGATGGGACATGCCACTGATAAAATTGGGACACATACAAAAGCGAGCCATAGTGGATGAAACAGGTCCACGCCTCTAATAATTTCTGTTTTATTAGATTCGATTTAGCAGGGAGAAATTTTTGACATTGAAAACCGCCCCAAAACTGAACACGGAAACCCTACAAATTACAAAGTCATCATCCCAAGAGAACGATAACAGATTTTTTCCTGGGGCGATAACTAAAGACAACCACAATAATAGTACTCATAATTTCACCATTTTCAGGAAACACCGAAATGATCAAATTGCGTAAAAAACACCGGCCATCCATCACCCAACAAACCCCCCTCATAATTTAGATTTCCCAGCAATACAAAGAGATTCCTATGTGGTTGGAATTTGGAACCAAAAATTATTTCACAAAAATAAAAAATGTGGCACGGATTGTTGCCGCGACCCGACCCCCGCATTTTACACCTAAAAAACCGGAAAAAACAATAATAATAACAACCAAAAATTGCTTTGGAACCATTGTTCAATTATGACTGCATATGCATATAATAATTTACGATAACCGGATTCGATGGTTTAATTTAATATTCATGATTATAATATAATTAATCCAACAGCACAAAGAGAACCGTCAATGCTCTCTCTGGTAAGGTGAGCCAGAATCCCAGAGCCAGAACGAAGGGAGGACCCACATGAAAATATATTTAAACAGAAAGAAGGGGCATGGAAATTTGTCAGAATTACAAAGAGTTGCCTCTCCTAGGCGATTCCGTTACGTCACGATGCTACCGAAGAAGGGAATGGGAGGCCGCGGTGGGGGTAAGACAAGAATTTGAAATTACAGATGAGGAAGGAAGGGGTATATTCGTCACGCGATAAATTTAAAGCTGAGCTGGCCCTTCTTCTTCTGCAACTTTCACTCCCCATTTATTTATATACTGTTTACCAAGCCCACCTTTCCTAGGCAAAGCCGACTAATTAACTCCTACTCCTTTGCCTATTCCTATCTCTCTCCTCTTTTTTTTTTTTTTCCTTTTCTTTGTTTCGGTTTTAATTTTTGTATTTTTTCCCACTAAAATTAAAACTCGCATCTCCTTTCTTTCATTCTATCCGCTCCCTTCCTGTGCTTGGGTTGCTCTGTAGGATTCCCACCCATTTTCCCCAAACGCCAAAGCACCAAAAGAGGAGAAGGGAAAGGGAAAGTGAGGAAGAAAGCTCTAGAGAGAGAAATCAACGGATGTGCTCGCCTCCCCCGGCGATGCGCTGACAGCCTTCAGGTGACAGACAGCCAAATACTCTGCTCTTTTACTGTACTGTGATTGCCGGAAATGCATTGATTTGGGAGGCTCGTTCGTCAACACAAAAATGCTTGAAGCACTCGTGCGCGATGAGCCAACTGACGTTCTTTCCAGCTCCAAGAAGGATAAATCAGAGGCCGATAAGATGGACAAGGAGGGCCAGAAGCCCTCCCCGCCGCTTATTGTGGTTGCGCGGAGTCGTTCCCAGGCAGGTACTCGAAGAGTCACTCCTACCGGTCTGCCCCCCGCCTCTGATGGCTCGATTTCCACAGTAGAGAAGCATTTGCCTAACGGTGATTTTTACATGGGCGGCTTCTCCGGGAATGTTCCTCATGGATCAGGCAAATACTTGTGGACCGATGGGTGCATGTACGAGGGGGAGTGGAAGAAAGGCAAAGCTGCTGGGAAAGGCAAATTTTCTTGGCCTTCCGGAGCAACATACGAGGGCGAATTCAAAGCGGGTCGTATGGAAGGTTTCGGTACTTTCACTGGATCCGACGGCGACACATACCGCGGCACCTGGAGTGCCGATCGGAAACATGGTTATGGGCAGAAACGCTACGCCAACGGAGATTTCTATGAAGGGTCGTGGAAACGGAACCTTCAGGATGGCCAGGGCCGGTATGTATGGATGAATGGGAACGAGTATGTAGGTGAGTGGAAGAACGGTGTAATCTCTGGAAAAGGTGTGCTTATTTGGGCGAATGGGAATCGGTATGAAGGGCAATGGGAGAACGGGGTTCCTAAAGGACAAGGGATTTTCACTTGGCCTGATGGAAGCTGCTATATAGGCGACTGGAACAAGGATATGGAAATACAGCAGTTGAATGGAACTTTTTACCCTGGTAATGGAAAAGAGAACTATCTTATGAGCAATGGGCCATTAACGGGGGATAATTTGACAATAACGATGAGGAAGAGATCATCCGTGGACGGTGCTAGAAGGAGCATGACTGAGAAGAATTTTCCAAGAATTTGTATATGGGAATCAGACGGAGAAGCGGGTGATATAACTTGTGATATCATTGATAATGTTGAAGCATCCATGTTTTATAGGGATGGGAAGGGGTTAGAACGAGATAATATAAAGCAGCTTCGGCGGAACTCTTGGTGTTTCTCCGGGGAGGTGAAAAGACCAGGGCAAGTTATATTCAAGGGGCACAAGAATTATGATTTAATGCTTAATCTGCAATTGGGCATAAGGTATAGCAGTGTAGGGTAGTGTATATCTTTCTGTCACTGAGTGCATAGAAATTGCCTGCGATTTGCTGTTTTGGTTATTAGGGGCCTTAATTGTTTTTTAACTAGTCTTATGACCAGTGCTGATTTGCGGTTCTTTTGCGTAGACACTCTGTTGGGAAGGAAGCTTCAGTATTGCGAGAGCTTAAACCAAGTGATTTTGATCCGAAGGAGAAGTTCTGGACCAGGTTTCCCCCTGAAGGATCCAAGAATACACCGCCTCATCAATCAGCGGAGTTCCGGTGGAAAGATTACTGCCCTATGGTTTTTAGGTATTGCTGGGTTTTTGTGTATTACCGCAATTAACTGATTCTTGTTTTCATTTTGGATACTAGCATTACAACAATGGTACAATTAATATCATCTCAAGTGTTTTTAACTGGATTCTTTTGGGTTTCAGACAATTGAGGAAGCTGTTTCAGGTGGATCCTGCTGATTACATGTTAGCTATATGTGGTGATGATGCCCTTAGGGAGCTCTCTTCTCCGGGGAAGAGTGGAAGCATCTTCTACATGACTCAGGATGACAGATTCATGATAAAGACAGTGAAGAAACATGAAGTCAAGGTTAGCTACCTTTTTTATGGATGCCTGGACAATATAGTTGTATGCTGCCAAACTTGAGAGCCCTTAATAGCGTATAATAGCATTAATTTGTTTAATTTTATTTGAATAAATAACATTCCATGGTATAATGGTTATGCCTCCTCTCTATTTTGAGGGGCCTTATTTTTAATTCTCATGTATGAGGCATTTCTACTCTAATCTGGACAGACAGAGGTCGGTTGCCTTGGGAAGAGGGAGGACTTTCAATGCTAGTTTTGTAACCGTTAGTTTATTTTTTTGGTTAGAAAAGGAACCATTGTTAAGAATTTATATAGGAAGTCTGACCTCGGCAAAATGGACTACTTGATTCACTTTCGACTTTGATTAACTTTTAGGTTCTTATTCGGATGCTTCGAAGTTATTACCAACATGTTTTTAAATATGAGAATTCACTTGTGACGAAGTTCTATGGGGTACACTGTGTCAAACCAATTGGAGGGCAAAAGGTATGGCTTGGTAGATTTTTTTTTTTTTTTAAGGGGTTGGTCTAAGCTTCTTGGTACCTGATTCTTCATTGTTCTTGGAGGCCAGACGCGGTTCATTGTGATGGGGAATCTTTTCTGCTCAGAATATCCAATCCACAGACGATTTGACTTGAAAGGATCTTCACATGGCCGAATAACAGATAAGCCTGAGGAGGAGATTGATGAGACTACGACCTTGAAGGACCTTGATCTCAATTTTGTCTTTCGTCTACAGCAGAATTGGTACCAGGATTTCATCAAGTAAGTTTTGACATCAGTTGTGCACTTTACCTAGAGTTTCCTGTGATGCTCAGCTGCGGTTTGTTATAATCAGTAGACCATCTTATGATACTCTTATGTCCAGGCAAATCGAGAGAGATTGCGAGTTCTTGGAGTCTGAGGGTATAATGGATTACAGTCTTCTGGTTGGCCTTCACTTTCGTGATGATAATAATTATGACAAAATGGGGCTGTCACCGTTTGTTTTGCGCACAGGTATTGATCCATCTTTCATTTCCCTGGTAGATCAGCTTTATGTTGCATTAGGAATCAGAAATTTTGTAATAGCAAATGTCTTGCTGCTTGTAGGAAATCGGGATTCTTTTCAGATTGACAAGTTCATGCGTGGGTATCGCTTTCTTGAAGCCGAGCTTCAAGATAGGGATCGAGTTATATCTGGCCGGTATGTCATAATGTGTTCCAGTTCCTTATCTGATGTACCTTGAATTTGAAAGAATGTGGTTTACCTGATTTGTTTCTGTTTTCATAAAATACCTAATATGCCTATATTTTGTTTCTCCGTTGTGAACCAACATTTCTGTTTTTCCCTTTTTTGGGTTGAGTAGTGGAGGGGATAATTGTGGTTGAGTTTGAGCGAGACTGCCATCTGAGAGCAAGTAGATAAATTAAAGACAATTATTGAAGTGGACCTGTAAACAGTGCATACTGTAGTTGGGTTCTACTTTGTTGCCAGTGTTAAAGATGCCTAGTAACTTCCAATTGGACTAGTTTTGCAAGTCAATAGGCTTAATGTAGCAGGTAACAGTTGTTTGTGGGGAACATGTAGGTTGTGGTCCTAATTTCACTAGAATAAGAAGTTATAACTTCCTCTTGGCTCAATAATGATTGTTTCTCCCTTGAAGATCTTTTTTTTGTTTGTTTCTCAATTTCTTATCCTACATGCTAGCTTAAACATACTCAACTACCAGCATCTTTACAAGGGTAGCAAGGTTGAAAGCTTTAAAGTTGATCTACTTTTCAGTCACCATTGTATTATCAAAGCATAAAAGTTTATTGTTTTATTTGAATATATATATATGTATGCATGTGTGTGTGCGTGTGCAATTATGTTTCTGTACAAGCATATATGCACATTTGATGACGTGCTAAAAAGTATTCTCGGTGTTTTCAGGAAATCATTGATTAGGCTAGGAGCCAATATGCCGGCAAGAGCAGAGCAAATGGCTCGGAGGAGTGATTTTGATCAATACACCATGAGTGGCATCAGTCATCTGACCCCTTATCGATGTGGAGAGACATATGATGTGGTCCTGTATTTTGGGATTATTGACATACTGCAAGATTATGACATCAGCAAGAAGTTGGAACGAGCTTACAAATCTTTGCAAGTCGACTCCACTTCAATCTCTGCAGTTGATCCAAAGCTGTATTCAAAGAGATTCCGTGATTTTGTGGGGAGAGTTTTCACAGAGGACACGTAGAGGTGAATCTTGATGAGATGGAATGATTGCCATTCCGGTTAATTTCTCCTGCTTGATCGCAACATCTCGGAAACAGCTTCAGCTCTGGAGACTCTGCCCAGAGGTGGGGACTTCCAACATGGACCATTTGGTCACAACACGCCACTGTTTCTGCCTCCTGATATCATGAGGAAGATTGCCAAGAATTAGGGTGGCTTGTGGCTGAATTTTGAAGATACGGCCTTATGGTTTGCGCAGTGGGTGGTAGAAGTTTGTACATGGAAAGGAGGAGATTGGAGGGAAATTTGATGGGGGGATTCTTGTTATTGTTATTTTTTCAATTAGGGAGGGGGGGGGGGATTTATGAAATTTTTTTGTGGTTGCAAAATGGGATAGGGTGATGCGAGACAGGCAGGTTAGAGAGGGGGCAAAGCTTATTGTTTCCCGGGTATGATATCCAAAATGCATGGATGATCTAAAATAAAGAAATTGTACAGTTCGTGTATATATAATATATATAAATGATGATAACCTGAGTTTTTTTCTTTTAAATTATGATGAGCGTGGATAATTAATTAATTGATGCAGAAAAAGAAGGGGATGCAAAGAGGGGAATAATGTGTTGTGTATTGAATGATGAGAAGGAAGGAATGGGGGGTGGCTGGGCTCTGCATGGCTTTATGCAGTGAAAGCGAAGGCCTTGAAGGCCATCAAAAGCAGAGAAAGAAACATGTTCTTCATACTCATTTCTACTCTCTCTCTCTCTCTCTCTCTTTTTACTGTTAGGGTCTGTCCTTAGTCCTGTCCCTCTGCCCTCCCAGCTTTCAGTGTAATAATGAGCATTACCCTCTTAACCAACTAAAGCTTCACCAATCAACTGCCTCCCACCCCCATCACTGTGCTTACTGTTCACCATCTTAAGTACCCATAACATATTTAACACAAGGTTTATTGCTGTTGAAGGGCAAGTATAATTTTGTTTGTTTGGTTGCTGTTTCTCATACTCCTGGTATAATATATGTCGACGAAAAGTTGGTAAATATGAATTGTATAATATACGGATTTACTTTAGGAAGGATGACTTTGCACAGTGTGCTAGTCACGAGCGCCAACGCTTTCTGCACGTGCATCTGAATGCAATGCTGGTTTTACAATTACCCCTACGTACCGTTTGCCCGTTGCATTGCCCCCTCCTTTTTTTTATTTGGTCAAACATTGCCCCCTCCTTTAAAACTATGCATCATCTCACAACAATATAAATTTATTGACTTTCAGCGTAACTTTCCATGTTCAGTGGCTTCTGCCCAACAATTACCTAATATTCGGCCATATCATATACATAGACGTGCCCACAACCCAACACTTTATTTATATTTAACCTCGGATTTATATGTATCTCATTTCGTAATCATACGTACGTTAGAAACCAAATTCACCATTATTATTTACCAAAAGTAGACAAAGAAAACTGCTTGAGTTGCGATGATGAGACCCGGCCACAACACAACTCGGATTTTAATGTAAGCTTGAGTTGCGGGTTTCTTCATTAAAATTTCTACAGTCCAATTCAAAATAAAATTGGGTAAAAATAGAGATGAGGAGTACGGAGAGTTTAAATGTGGTGAAGGAAGGAAGGAGTGGTGGTGTTGGAAGTTCGATGATGATGTTTTGTCGGAACCACATGCTTAATAAATAGGGTTCGTACTGTGTGTCGTTGTTCATATAGACACGGCAGACACAGTCGCCGCCTCCGACTCTGGCCGTTGAACACTCATTCTCGCTTCCATAAATTCATCTTATGCCCTTTCCTTCACTTGTTTCAGATTATAAATGATGATTTTGCTTTTTGTCGAATGCAAATGGCAAGATAGCGTGGACACCTCGTTCATTCATTATCAATAATATAATATTGGGATGCAACCTCTCTGATTGTGTCCTTTGTCCTTTAAGAGACACTGTAAGAAACATCAGAGATTATAAAGCACCATCGTGAATCACGATTTAGAAACCCGACCCATTTTGTTAAACAGCACTACATATATAACTCAGCATTTAATTTATACTACGCATATATGTCTGTCTGCCACTAGTTATTATTCATGAAGTGGCATGAGAGCGATTTTGTCACATTAAAAAAAAATCCGATTAGTTATATATATATATATGCGAGCGAGTCGATCTTTGGTGGGATTCATAGACCTCAATCAGTCTTAACGAGAAGCTCCTTAATTATAACAAGTTTAATGATGAAAAAGTGGTTTGAGCCCACACCGCAATGTTGTTTTAATATATATGAAAAGAAAAAAGAGTGATCTGTTCATGTAATGGTGTCTATAAAAGATGAATCTCAGTCCCAACATGAGGTTCCAGCAAAGGGATCTTCTTTCCCTACATAATTATTTCACTCAACGTCTGTTTGATTTTGATATTGATTGGAAACTAATGGAGGAACCCGCTCAACTCATAAACAAATGATTTAAAAACAGAAACCTTAATCATGTTGTCCCAGGTTACTCCTAAGGCATCCTCTACAAACTGCTTATTTAATATTATACAATCACGGCCCATTGATCAATTAATTCCTCTACAACTTCAACTTCATCTTCATTAAAGAATATTGCTTGGCCAACAATGGCGGCCAAACTCTCTTGCTACACATTCACTGAAAAAGCATGATAATGATAACCCTTTTCCCTAATATGTCCAATGCCTTCCTCGAGGCTGGCCCTGGACCATGATTATTATTTCTTATGAAGGGAGAATAAAAAAAAATGAATATATATATATAGCAATAATATCAGACTTGGGGTAGATCAGATGATGATGTCAGGGTGACTATAGTAGGGGCCTATAATTTATAAGTTGTGTCTTGATGAGATGAATAATAGAGAAAGTCTTAAATTCCCAGCAAAAGAATCCTTCCATGGTGGTGGCTACTGTTGACAAACAGTAGAAAACAAATGGGAATAAGGGTTAAAGCGATAGGGAATGTGCATTTCTCTGGTTTAGAATGCATGAAAGCTAAGGCAAGCGTGACAATATATTCCACAATCACGCCATGCCATTGCCATTGTTGTTTTAGGTGGAGGTCTCCTTTCAATATTTTCCATCGTTTTCTTCTTAAACCCACTACCATTTTTGTGGATGCCAAGTACAAATCTCAACCAAACCCCACACCATGTTCATTATTCACAAATTCCACATATATGTGCTTCATGGACCAAAACGGCAAAGGAAAAAAGTGGTTTGTGCGAATCTATATATCCTCTTCAGACGTCAACGATTGCTTAGAAGATTGATGTGGGATGTGCTTTTTTGTTTAGATCCTATCTCCGTCAACCCTACTTCTTCGGCTTTCCAGGAAATGACTATTTATTTTTCTTTGTTCCAGGAGATTAACGTAACTTTGACAGATGATGTGTGTTAACTGTTAACACCTGAAGTTCAGATTTGTTTGCATTAGTTAGGATGCCTTTTTTGGGGTCCTTGTCAAACCAAAAAGTTGTAATTGTGCGTGGGAATCAAATTGTAGACCACTTAAATAGGAAAACAAAATGGATATAATGGAGGGGCACACTAGACAAGGAATGTCACGAATGTGGTTCGTGAGGACGAGGACAAAGAAGCCCCACGTTAGTAAGCTCAAAGGGTCCCACTTTACGTTATTTTTTCTGGGGAATTGTTTTCGTTATTAATTGAGCTTGCGTTGATTTTATGGCAATAATTGCGAAATCCACGCCTCGTGGCATGTTTGGTTATTGAACAGATGTTGGGTTCTTAACGTCAATGTGGATACTTGATGGCGTCCCAGGGGAGACCGTGCTTGACTGGGACACGTGGCTGGGGGATGAGTTTGTTTCCTAATAAAAATGGATGAAAAAGAAAGCGAAGGCGGAATTTATAAATTATAATTTGGTAGGCAGCATCATTTCATGTCACGGCATCAAATTTTTAAGAATTGCTAGCTCCCCAAGCCAACTTGGTTTGTGGTCCTCCACGTTGGTTCACAACAAACCAGGGAGGTTGTGAGGGTGAGTTGTGTGGGGGCACTTTGACACTTTGTTTGGTTCTCATAAAGCTTGGATTTTCTTTATTTGTTGTTAATTTTACAGGGGTGCGTATAAAATATATAAGATTAAAATTAAAATATAAAATTAAAGGTGTTGTTTGTATGTGTACAATACAAATATTTACTTCGACAATAAATTTTGCATGATATATCCATCTCTCAGTGAAAATAATGAAGAGAAGCCAAACCTTTAACAGTGTAATTTGCCAAGCAGTGACAAGGATTGGTTGGCCCAGAGAAAGCAAGAGTTTGTTGAGACCAATCGAAGGAGAAGGCATTTTTGGGCTCAAGGTCAGAGAGTTGGCCCAATTCACTGGTCAGATAGTGATATTTTCGTACTTCATGTTTGTATAGTCTGCTTTAATAATGATTGTATGATACCCATGTTCATTAAAAAAAATACGATAGTCCTCAAAACCGGTGCCCATCCCACCATCTGGTTGTGGTGGACTGAATTACAACACAAGTGAAACTCATAACTGTTGGTTCTTTTTCAGATAACTTTTCTGTAGAGGTTTACTTCTTCATTTCCAAAGTTCCAATCATCCCAAGATTTGTTCCGCCATTTCAAAAGTTGAGAGTTCAAGCTCAAATACTCACAGACTTCTAGAATATCAATCGTTCAAGCTCGATAAAGAACACACAGAACAATCCGGAAAAGATTATCTTCTATTGAATCTCAAGATCACGTTTCTTTACAGGCACAGTGATACGCTCTCTTTTCTTTTGTTTTTTTAGGACAAAAGATGCCAAAATAACTAGAAGTAAAATTACATCACTGGGGATTGCAATCTCATCGCTTCTTTTTATAGTAGACGGTATTCAGGCAAATGGCTTCAATTTCGCTATTCCAATAGGGGGGAGCTTCTGAGTGATAACAATCTTGCATTTAAAAAGCGCACTCAAACACAAAACATATCCTGTTTTCAATTCGTCCATACTATCGCCAAAACTCCTAAAACATTTTCACTCTAAATTCTGGGCAGTGCAAATTTTAACAGATTCACAGGATATTCATTTTAAAAAAAATATATGGAATACATGACGGCAAATTTTAGTCAAACTGTCGGTTTTGCACTACAGATCGATTCTTACAAAAACAGACAACAATTCATCGATGTTACACAAAAGGATTGGAAGCAGATTACTTCTTCTTCTTTCCTGCAACGGTGACCTTCTTCCCCTTCAAGGTCCGGCAATTGTTCTTGGTGCGTTGTCCTCTGCACGGCAGCCCCTGAATATGTCTGATCCCTCTGTAGCATTGGATCTCCTTCAATCTCCTTATATTAAGCGCATTGAACCTCCTCTGAAACACCCAAAGAGATCAATTCTTCAATTTACAAACACATTAATACAAAATTGAAATATGTGAGAGAGCAAGAGAGGGAAGGGAGGGAGGGAGGTACCAAGTCGCCTTCAATCGCATACTTGGAGACTTCATCTCTGAGAGTGATGAGTTCCTCCTCATTTAAGTCCTTTGTGATTTTGTTGTCCATGTTTAAGTCGCACAGGATTTTTCGAGCTCTGCTCCGTCCAACTCCATGTATATACTGGAGTGAGAACTCAATTCGCTTGTTGTTTGGGATCTCCACACCTCCAACACGAACACATTGGATGCTTAGACCTTGAACCTGCATCAACACATTAGGCATGATAAGCCCCAGTGAACACTTCAAATATTATCACGACGGTCGTGCGTTCTGTTCATAACATGTTTTTAAAGCTTAACACTCAATTCAGTTTCAAAAGATATCGCCAATAATGAAAACTGACAGTTATGAATTTTGAATATTCGGCCTGTGATACCCAAGAGCTCAATGATCTCAACTCGAGAGTTTTCATGTAAGCATTAGAAGTATAGGTATGCGACAGAAATTACAGAGACCAATACAAAATATAGCCGCGGAAAATCTCAAAATACTAGTAAGAAGTAAGCGACGAAACCCTACTGATCCTTTCAAAAACTCTGAGATCCTAATAACTGGATTAGTCATTTCATATCATCCTCTATTGCACATTTTTCATGGTCATAGGGTATAATAAACGCAGAGATCCAGTAGGGAAATTCAGAAATTCAAGATTTCCAAATAATTCCTAGGCAGTAGAATAAGCATAAACGGAATCGTACCAGGATATTCATACAATAATGCGACTTACGCATAACGATATGACAAAAGCAACAGAAAGAAGATGGGAACTGACCCATTGGCACTAAGATTGTTTACCTTGGGAGGGGTCGAGAATCGGAAAGAGACGCTTCTTGAAAGCGAACTTAAAGCGTGAGTATCGCAAATAACAGACAGAGAAGGTGCCACAGGCATTGCTAGCGTTTGAGCCATTTTCCCACTGTTGTCCACCTGCTGGAGAAGGCGAGAAGAAGAGGGTCGTTCGGAAGGCAAGAAGCTTATCCTCTGGCTCAGCTCCCTTTTTTTTTTTTCCAAGGATTCCTTTGGGCCGAGACATTTCAATGAAATGGTTTAATCCAAAAACTAAGTGGTACTCAGGACTATGGGCCAGAACTAGGCACCCTCGTTCAGGATTAATTGGGCTTCATTACTACGGGCTCATGACGGGTTTCTCCCCTCTCCCCCTTCTTTCTTTTTTTTATGTTTAATTGCAATCCTCATGTTCAGTGATGTTCACCTTGTAAACTTTTACTTTGCTTGTTTTGTTTATGTTCTTTTGTTGATATGCTCATCATATTTCGCGGGTTGCTAGCCTTTGTTTATCTTAATCAAATTTTCTATGTTTACTTGGAGGTATTTAAATCTGAACTTATCCTGATGTTGAAAATCGTCACCCGAAGCTTACATACAACCCGGCAGGCAAGCATTTCATATCCAGTCCTTGGGGGGGGGGGGGGGGGATTCATTTTCAGTCAATGGTCCATTTGGATTAGCTTATGGAAGCTCCATAAGTGTTTATAAATCGTGATTCACGGAATACGAAGTAACTTTTATGATTTACGAGGTTACTTTTACGGTCTACGAGGTAAATATGTGGAGGAGATTTATCTCGATTTACGTAAATCGGGCTTATAAAATAAACCTGATTATTGATAGAGTTTTCAAATAAACAAATAATTAGTACGCGTATTTTATATTCCCTGCCGCCCCACTTTTAATTTTCACTTGCTTCGGCCACCGGACGTCACTGCCATAGGAATCAATTACAATATGATTGGCTATGCAGGTGATAAATATCTGCACCTGAGAGTGCTTTTCTTTGCTTGTCACAGCCGCCCAATAAACACAACAAATCAACAATATCTTCATTTAAAATTACTACTATAAAACATTTCTAAACTACCTTTTTTTTCAACAAAACAGTTAACATCATTAAAAACAATATATTTTCATATTTAATTTTATTTAATAAAGTAGCTAATTACAAATAAATATTAAAACCTCATTAATTTTAAATATCAGTTAAAGATATTTAAAAAACAATCATTATTCTCAAAATCAAAGAGAACAGTGTCCAAATTAGTGACATTAAATGAAAAGAAAGTGAAAAGAAGGGTTAGTGGAAATATCCTGCCCCATTTTGCCAAAGGGTCAAGGATAGTTTTTAATGCACCTAACATGTAAATGGTAGCATTTGACTATTTCTCCACACCACACCCCCTTGGGAAGTAAATGGAACTGATTACTTCCCAACTTGTCCGAGTTCCATGTATTCGTCCATTAATATGATTTGCTACATCTGGCGCGTAATTAATCAGTGGCGTTGCGGAAATCAATGAAATTTCATTGACAAAATCTTAACATCTAGTAAAGAGATCCAAACCTCTGTTAAATAAATAACTTGTTCACCAAAATAAATAAATAACTTGATTTTAGTCGAAGAAAAATTTTAGTCTTCTTTACAAATATATTTAAAATTTTATTACAATATTGATCGCTGCTTTGTATCATAGCAAAGCATTTAAAACATGTAAACATAACCCCAAAAATATAATAGGAAAAAACAATAAAATGAATTGCCTGGAGGAAATCCATATGCACGAAAAAATGATATATTATGCTTGCATTGGTATGAATATGTACAAATAATAATAATAGGGTTTGCGATTCTTAAGAGTAATGGCTACTTGCTATGAGAGCTAAACTCTGTATTCTTTCAATAGTTAAATCCGGAAGGAGGGGCCAACATATTTCAGCCTGATGCTGATACTTTACCTTGGTACAACAGACGGACCATATAAAAATTGGATCACATTCGCACGAGCACAATTCTCAAAATAGGATGCTAAAGCCCCAGTCCGGACCTGGTCTTCTAAAATCCCCGTATCAATCCTTACAAAATTGACTAGGCTACAGGCGAGAATACTCTGAAAAGTCACCAATAAAGCACCACAGTCGCCATCCAATACCAACGGCAATCGAAGACTTGATCACTGCAGATAATTCACATCCAATTGTAAGGTCACGGGGGTCATCATGAATAATTTGACTTGGGCATATCATTGCCCATGGTATAATGAGATGCCCAAGTCCAATGGATATTAAATATGCAATTTATCATTTGAGAATTCCGTCACGAGGTTCATGAGAAATCAGAACACACACATTGGAGAGCCATGACAATGGTTTTTCAATAAATGCATTTGTCAAAAAAAAACCAAAAGGAGACATTTTGAGCAGCAAATAAAAAAGATCGCTAGTAAACAATCTTTACCTTAATGGGTTTCTTGGTCGGAGCTGACTAATTGATTCCTTCTGCCGGGAATATAAGGGGATGCAGAGCCAGACGAAATGGAAAGTGGCCTTTGGACAAATAGATGGTTTAACAGCTTAGTAGCAGTGGGACGCTCGTCTGGATTGACTTGAAGACACTGCAGTATGAAATCCCTTGCATCCTTTGAAAGAGATTCAGGAACAGGCGGGCGTTCACCTTTTCCAATTCTATACAATGCTTGCATCTTTTGTCATCAAAGCTCAAAGAAAATAATAAAGCAACATTAGGGTCGATTATACTAATTACGAAGTGTCAGCAATATAGCTGGAACAATGAAGCCATTTTTCTACCAGATGCAGAAGCAGGGATGGATAAAATAACAATATCATTCAGTTAATTCACATATTAAAAAAAAAAAAAGAGGAATATTGAGCATTGGTACTGAATGCTATGCCTGAACTGCATAAAAACTAGCAAACTGCAATAGTAAAATTTAATGAACGCAAACAGAAACTGCAGAGACTTTCAGACAAGGAATGAAAACAGGAAAAATGAGCATGTGACAAAAGGCAGGAACAAAGTCAGGGATCATTGGCGCATCCTTAGTATGAGCTAAAAATGGTAGTGGAAATGAGTAGGACAGATAACGCGGTACATACCCCTTCCAGATTAGAGTATGGAATTTGGCCGGTTAACATCTCCAATACAGTGCAACCAAGACTCCATATATCAGCTGGAAGCCCGTAACCTTGATTCTTACCTTTTACAACCTGCATATCCAAGCTTAATAATTATTAGCTATATTCTCGACAAATCAGAAAATGAAATATCCCAAAAGAGAGATTTCTGCCAATTCAAGGTAAAACAATAAGATTTTTTTCCCAAGGGCAGCAAATTTTTGGAACTAAAATGTAACAACACCGTGTCATTATCATTATTTATATCCATGAAACATTACATTGATATATTCTCAAGACTAATAAATGAAACAAAAGTTAAGGAAACAATGTAAAAATGCGATAAGATAGAGGCCAATCAAGAAAATGGCCCTTCAAGTTACTCAAATCTTTTTGCACGCTGCATGTGATCTGAATGCTTTTCCATAATTCCATAGAAGATTTTCTAGACTTAATGCTTAACGTTCAAACTTCCTAACATGAAGAGAAAAAAGGGGACAAAAAAAAGGACGCCTAATGCTTATTCAACATCCCAGAGTTTTGAATTACTGCTTCACCAAAAATTGTATGAAAATTTACAACAAATATTATGATACAATCCAGGGTAAATCCATGGTTGATTTCCATACTATGGTTTCCAACCCATGTGACTGATTATGTACATAGACTGAAGGGGTGAGTCCTAGGACCGCCAACACCCAGGTAAGCAATTAAAGCACTTGAACCAGTATTATGTCAAAAACATAAACTTGAATAACTTAACCATGCAAAGGATTTAGCACCATAACACCTAACTAACTATCGATAGGGAAAATTATGTAGAAGTCAGAACCCTGTAAACTCCTATAATTAAGTTGACCTGTTGTTCAAAAAAATTCTTCAAAAGATAACAACTTTTTGGCCTACCTCAGGCGCCATCCAAAATGCTGTCCCCTTGCATGATTTAACATCGTTTAATTTGGTTGCCTGAGGAAAAAACCACATGAGGAAATTTTAGAAATTAGAATAGATATGTGATCGAGGAGAATTCCGAAATCTAAAACTGAAATGAGGATAACAAAAACAAAAGATAGAGTAGAAAGAGAATATACTAAGGAAGGGAAATAACCTTTGCCAATCCAAAATCCGCTAGCTTGACAGATCCGCTTGCATCCACCAATATATTGGCACATTTAATATCCCTTAAATAGAGGAAGAAAATACTAGATTAGTTTTACAGAGATTCCTTCATGATAGGACACAACTGATATGGAAATATAAAAAAGATGTTAAAGAACCTATGAGCTTGGCTTAAAGAGAAAACTCTTGCATGCAGAATACAAAGCCAAACTTCTAACCCTCATGCATCTCATGTTTACGCATATTTGAGTTACACAATAAATCAGTAGTAATAGCTCTTGAAACTCTATAATTAAAGGCTTAAATGTGTTGTTGTAAAACTTCTGTTTGTGTGTGTTTTTCCTAATCTGAAAATTTCTTTGGGACTAAAAGGAACAGTGACAACAATAAGTGAATGAGAAATCCTTTTCCCTTTATATTACTTGTGTACTTTCCGCTTCTCAACCCTGTTGCCTTCTTTGATTGAATATACGTATAAGTCCATTGTCCTCAAATATTTAGCCAGAAATAGCACAGAGAAATTTCAAAGGATACTCAAATTGCTATTAAGAGAGCAGACAAAAGTGAAATGTTTCCTTTAAGGCAAGATTCATAAAAATATTAGAGTTAATCTCCTCCCTCCCCGCCCCAACCCACCCCACAAAAAAATAAAATAAAATAAAATTCCTCCTCAAGACATGCCTTGCATAAAAACTTAAGTCGATGAGGAACTTGTCTAGAAACTAGAAAAGGAACCCAGACAAATATCTTTAAAGACCAAGGCTATCACATAAGCTAGAATATGTTTATAAAACAATTTACAAATGAAAGCAGCAAACAAGTACTGAATTACCTGTGAATCACATTTTGATCGTGAAGATACTTCAAACCATGCAGAATCTGCCTTGTGTAGGCAGACACTTGAGAGTCTCGAAGATTGTAACTCCTGTAGAGGCTTGCAAGGGAGCCTTTAGTAACAAGCTCGAGAAAGATGTACAGCTTTGATTCATCCTACAACAAAAAGTAAGCAGAATACATAAAATTGACCATCAGACAGTGTTTATAGGATGAAATACAGCAGATCGTGAAACTTATAGAAAGGATTCCACAGTACATCACATGCTTGCCATTGACGATTTAATATATTTTCAGTTCGCTTGTCTACAATAAAACAATTTCAAATTGGAAATTAATTGTAAACTTGCCATTCTGCTAATTGATATAGTATACGGAAGGGGTGTCAACTATGGCAAATACTAAACCAAGCAAGCTGCAAGTTTCTTTGATACAGGAAAATTAATCCTGACAGTGAACTTTGGCCCTAGGAAGAAGGCCTAAAATATCACAGCAATGATTCAGTACAAACAGTGACGATTTTTTTTATTTTATTTTTTTTACATTCCTAGAATTTAATGACTTTTATCGAGCTTTATAGATCCATTTTCAAACAATCATTAGCAACATTTCATAAAATATCACAGTATTCACTGCATTTCTTTCATTACTCCACTGCCTGTTATGACATCGAATCAATAAAACATGTCCGGCACATAACAACAATCGTTTTCCCAGCGAGTAAGTGTTGTCAGGCACACTCTAATCCTGACTCTTCAAGCACTGCTAATCCAACCATTAAGTCAATAGATTGACATGCACAAGGGCTTGTTTGGAATGGTGATTGGAGCCTTCAAAAGTAACTTCTCAATCATGATTTATAGTATATGAGATAAATATGTGACAGGAATTTTGTTTTTACTTATGTGAACATGTTTATGATAAGCAGCTCCAAACAAACTAAGTACATATTGCAGCAACTTGATAAACAAGAAATAAATCTCAAATGAAAAGGCATACAAGGAAAAAACATAAAAGATAAGAAGAAAGTAGTACCATTTCTGTGCCATAGTATTGAACAATGTTCTCATGTTCAAACTGACTCAAAAGAGCAATCTCCTGAGAAAGAGAGAGAAAACACAATGAGAGAAAAGTCATATTACATGACAAGTGTCAGTGATGGAATGTGTAGAGTCTCCACTCAAGCGGGTTATGAGACATCGCAGCAGATAGTCTAGTTATAGGTCAATAGAAAGACTTATCCAAAAAAAAAGGTCAATAGAAAGAGCTTTGGCCAAATTAAGGCTAACTCAAGTAATAAGGATGAGACAAGATCTAAAATTCAAACCCTCCTAACATCATTTAAAACAAAAAAAAAAAAGAAAAAGAAAAACAACAACAGAAAGAGATAGCCTGTTTCACCTGCTCCAGTTGAAAGACACTTTGCTGTCCCTGACTCCCTGGATCAAGCAATGAAACTTCTTTCACAGCAAAAAAGAAACCATCTCTGTCATGGTGATCAAAAGATATGAATAACGGGTCAGAAGTTGGCATTCATGTCATGTAGAGCATAAAATTGATGACTAGATTACAGGTGTTGGCATCAAATTCCACAAAAATTTCAACAAAAGCTTCGCTCTTGCTTTGTACATTAATAGATTGAAATAATGCAAATTGAATAAAGACTTTTGAAAGTTTGACCCTACCATAAGCATATAAAAAAAAACCCAAAAAAAAAAAGCTAAATACAAACTTGTCCAGAGACCCGAATTTTGTTTTGGGAAAAAGTCACCAAATGGCAACATTACGTAGCAGTTACATGATGCATGCATTTGCTAATTATAGCTCCCTAAACTTACTATATATTTTCAGAAAGTTAAAATATACTATAATTGCAAATTACATTATTAGTGGTCGCCATTTGCCTTTTGAGTAGCTTTCAAGCAATTTAACATTACCACATCAATCTCACAGTGGCTAATAATTGCATTATTATTCATTGAAGAAAAAAATAAGATTTACTAATAAGGATTGGCAAGTTCATTCATGTAAAAGCATTTTGGAAACTAGTATAATGAATGATAGTGAAGTTCAACTAAGCCACAATTTACATGTTGCATAGAAGAGGGGCGTCCGCAAAGTTAAGGGTTATCAAAGGCTTAAAGATTCTTGGTAAATTAGGAAAAAAAGGAATTCAATCAATGAAAGGCACTTCAAAACCATGATTTGATGCAAAAGGCGGAAACTTCTAGTCAGTACAAAATCTGCCCTTACAAGAGGATCCCAAGGAATATAACAACGAAGCAACTGCTGATGCATCATCCAAGGCACACAAAAGAGGAGGAAAGTAAAAGAAGAGAGCCTAAGAACCAGCCATTTAACCAATGCAATCAAGACCTAAACACATACCTAAGAACCAATCGTCGGGCTTTTCCCCAGCAGATTGTTGACCCGCAAAATTTTGCAAAAAACAGTTTAGAGACACAACGTTAAAATAATTGGAGGGTTGAAAAGATACTACACTCCAATACTCTCCACAACACTTGTTACGTTAAAACCTAAACACCATAGCATGCTAAATTTCATCTCTAAAAGCTGCAATTTCCTTCAACCAGACCTTCTCAATCATAAACTCCTAAACGATAAAAAAGAAATTACCCCTCTCCCCAACCAACACTAAATCCCATCCAGCGGTGACTGTTACCCGGAAGCCCATAAAAGCAACTGCTTTAAATCATAAGCCTTAAACCTTTCTTATATCATGGGAAGATGCGGCAGTAGACAACTACAACAAAAGTACAAATGCCAAAACATTCATAACCCTAAACTCGAAAGCAAGAAGGCTTGGCAATGGTATCGCGCTAATAAAATGGGGAAAGGAAAATTTCAACAGTACTCGAAAACTTACCCAGAAATTCCTTCGTACACTGACCCAAACGAACCACGTCCCAAAAGCTCACCCTTTTGCCAGTTCGCGATAATTCGTCTAAATCTTACATTAGGAGATATATTGGTAGACCTAGGACCCGTGGATGAGCTCGAAGAATCATCTTCGTTTGACGTGGTAAACGAACATCCCGAAAACTCTGCAACTGCATCCGCAAGCCTTGATGCATTATCCTCCTCTAACTTCGGAGTAAAACCATCCACCTCATGTTCTCCTGCTTCTTCTTGTTTTTGCTCTTCTGCTCTCCCCATTTCTCTCTGTCGTTCTTGGTCATCATCAGAAAAGTTCGGCTCGTCATACTTTTCCAATGACTGTCTTTCGCCTTGAGGAGCAAAATCTCTCAGAATATCCCAGGTAGAACACATGTTATCAATAACTGGAAGCCTCATCCCAGGAGGTGGCTTAATCATCGGTGGACGGATACCCTTGATACCTCCGCTCGCACTAGTCTCAGCACGTTCGTCTTTAGCTGATTCAGTCACATCCCTAATCGTAACTCTTTCTTCACATTTGTCATCTGCTTCACGCACTAATTGATTCGACTCTTTATTTTTGAACTCCTCCTTCTCCTGACTTTCCAACTCGTTCAGCTTCAACCTTGGTAGAATATCCGAAGACGACCTAACCTTCATAGCCTCCCACGCCGCCGCCGGGATAGCGAAGTCTTCTGGTCCGGATAACCCCAAACTCCTGCATATTAGATCAAACTCGCCCTCAACTCCCTCAATTCGGAAGCTGGTTCGGTCGTAAAAATCCATTGATCGAGTATGTAGAGAGCCAGAGGATTCGTCCAGCGACGACGAAGATGACGCAGCATCATACTCAAAGAATTTAGCGGCATTACGACGCTCGAGCTTCGGTTTTCTTCGGATCTTCTGGTCCATGCCCTTGGCTTGCTTGCTATGGCCTAAAAATCGAGGTAGGTGATGCATAGAGAACTAAATCCATCTAAAACTATATCCAGGCTCTTATAAGAATTCGCAGTCAGAATTCAGAAGGTGCTTGATAGCTATTGTATTTAACCTTATATGCTTTCTTCTTGTGAGATATTTGAAGAAACCGGAAACAGCGTCTGCTTTGCTGTTGAGAATTGACGATGTGGTGGTTGGAGACGGGAGAGGGGCAAACCGAGCTGACCAGGGCCAGGGTCCAGGGATAACTCAGAAATGGTTAAAAAGATAAAAGCGTAGTGAAGACTGGACGAGGCTGGTAAACGCCGTTGCAAAAGAGACAGAAAACGCGGTGCCACGTCCCCAGTGGGCCACCAAAATGATGACTCGGATTACTTAGCTGGAAATTTTTCATTTCTATTTAGCTCTAACTTTGTACGCGGTTTTTTATTTTTTTTTATTTTTTATATAACGTAATTATTATTAAATTTACCAGGTTGAGGTCTGTTTGGTAACTCATTAGGAGGGGTTAGAAGTTTATTTGGAGGGTAAAAATATATTAAGCATCTGCAGACATGTTTGTGAACACGTTAGCTTTTATTAGGTTTTTAAAAAAAAAACTGTTTTTTTTAAAAGCTCATTGAAGTAACTTCTGGTTTTTTTTCACTGGGTTTGAAAAAAAACAACTTCTTCCACTGTCAATCCAAACATAAATCACATTTATAATATGACTTTTTTTCAATTTGACTTCTATAAAAGTCACATAAAAAAAAGGTTATTTTTCCACCGCTAATTTAAATAGGGACTTAATTTTTATGCACTGCCTGAAATATATAAAAAAAACAAAATCGTTCATACTTCTTAACGACAAGTTTCAATAAAAATTTTATATTTTATATCAATGATTACTATATCATCATTGTGCATATAGATTATTAATAACATCTTAATTTATTGATTCGATTAGTCAAAATCATGTTTATTTTGAAAGCTGGTTGATTTTTAAAGAAAATATCATTTTAGTACTAAAAAAACATGGACTGTGGAGATATAAAGGCTGTTTGAAATAGCTTATGAAAATTTTATAAGTGCTTATGAATTGTAATTTACGGTCTACGAGGTAACTTTTACGGTCTACGAGGTAGCTTTTACGGTCTACGAAGTACTTTTACGGTCTACGAAGTGCTTTCACGGTCTACGAGATAAATATGTGGAGGAGATTTATCTCGATTTACGTGAATCGGGCTTATATAATAAGCCCGATCCAAAAAAGCTATCACAAACAGCCCCATAAAGTTTATTTGGTATAGTTTATACTTATGTATAAATTCGATTTATATAAATCGAAACAAAATTTTTACACATATTTACCTCGTATACCATAAATCATTATTAAAAAGTATTTTTTAAGGTTCCAATTGTTATTCCAAACTTCCTTATAATAATGTATGAAGTAATGTGATAAGTAATACTCATCCAAACGATCCATGTGACGGGGAAATGTGAACATTTCTGAATTTGTTGGAGTTTAAGGTTACGTTTAGTTTGCATATATATTATGTATACAGTATTTGTTTATAATATCAATTAAAAATTTTAAAAGTAATTTTTTAATTATAATTTATAATATTTGATATAAATCGATTTAAATAAAAACAATTATAAACTCTTCAACCGCGAATCGAAGCTATATTTGATTGCAACAAAGTTAATAATTTACTTTTCTGAGCGTCGGTACTGTTTCAATTTTCAAGTAGTACACTCTTGAAAGAAATGGTGCAGGGTTGTCAGGGATCGATCTTCGTGTTGAGAAAGTAATGTCCGTGTGAGTTTGCTCGAGATGTCTCAAGAAATCAATCTCGTGAAATCGCTTAAAGCAAGGAAGAATATGTTTGCGGTAGCCTTATAAAAATATATTTATATAAATTATGATAAAATTTAAAAAGAATTTTAAAAAAATATCATTTAAATTTTAAAATTTTAAATATATGATTTAATAATAAAATAATTTATTAATTACATTACCATTCTTGTTAATCCCATTATCGAACTTGTTAACGGGATTTTAAAATTTAAATGATATTTTTTTAATATTCTACCTAAAATTTATCTAACATATTTAATTTATATATCATAAATTACATTAAAAAAATAACTTCTATCCACAGTCAAAACAAGAATTAAATCAACATTCAGCGACGCCAAGTAGTTTGTTGAATGTGAGTCTTATCATGCATGGATCAGAGTGACCTGAACTACAGGTTGCCAAACACTGGGACCTGACCCGCGGGAAGTATCGCAGATAACGATCAAATCAGGGACTTAATGCCTTGAATGATTCTGATGATTGATGAAGCACAGGCCACGTGAATAATGCGTATTATGACTCACTCTTCTCTTCATTTTATCATCATTTTAAAATTTTTCGTCTTTATTTTTATTTATCTGAATTTAAATGTTTTAACTTTTCATGTCCTAAAACCATGTAATTGTCACACATACATCGGCATGCGCGCTCATTGATCCAATAATGCCCTGTTAAACTATTTTGCTTGGTTCTGGCACTAAAAATGACATGTGATGGAAGCGGTTGGCTGGAAGGCTTTGAATCAAATGATGACTGCAGCATTTTAAAGCAAGTTTGTAATTTTTATTTACGGTGTGTAGAGTTATATGTAAAAAGAATTTGGTTTTAACTTATAATATCATACTTATAATAATCAACTCTAAACAAGCATTTAACCAACTCCGCCTCATGACATTATGTTATTAAGGATTCGGTTTATACCATATAATCTTGTTTTGATCATACATCTAAACTTGCCTAACAGAATCAGGATTATTTATAATTGCTGCATTGATGTTTGAATCACGCTAACGTTATTATTTAATGATTTAGGTCTGAAAATGCAGATTTGGTCATAGCTAATCAATTATGGATTTATATGCATTTGAATTAGCTTTTGAAGAATAATTTTTATGATGTACAAAATAAGTAAGTGAAATAAATTTTATCTTAACTTAAAAAAATGATTTTTGAAATACCGGTTTCATAGCTTCCCAAAAGGGCTAAAGTGGATTCAGTTTCACTTTACAACTTGGCTAATTTCAAAGCACTGAAGCAACTGTGTTTTGCTCAATCGTATAATTTTCTAGATGTTAAAGATGTTGTTCCCAAGTACTTTTAATGTATAAATTTCAATAAGAATCTGTATAACTAAGATGGCGTAAAACATACAATAGTTATGTATACTATATAAAAAACTCATAAGACTGTCGAAAATAATAATGAATTTTGATAAAATTTGAGCCCAACGTACGTTGTCTCCTTAAGACAATTTGTTTCCTCTATATGGATGCCCAAGGTTCTCGAATAATTGTCTCACAGGATTGAACAGATTGCGTTGATGGCACTATCAATCAGAAGCCCGAACGAACACAATGGGATTGCATTCAGAATCGCACAGGTTATGAAATGATTGCAGAATACACCATGCAGTATATGAGAGAGGAGTGTTTCGAGATTGAGTAATTTTTTCCTGTCACTAGCACGTCTTATTTATAGATGAAGGGAATTGATCAGATAGACTAGACTCTTGCGAGCGAACCGGTGCGTCGTGCGAATAGACATACTAGAACGGAGCGAACAGAAGCGAGTGGTGACTCTTGCTGGCGAACTGGTGCATCGTACGAATAGACACATCAGAACGAAGCCGACAAATGCACCAAAACGGAAGCACCAGTTCGATCACAGTGTTTCGCTACAGCCGCGCTGTTGGGAGGATCACAGAGGGGTAAAAGAGAAATTAAACAAAAGTTCAGGGATTGTTCGGACAAACTAAAAAATTATTTAATAAAAAATTATTTTTTAATCTCACACACGACCGGACTGGCCGGACGGCGGCGCGCGCGCGCGTGGTGGACCAAGGCTCATGTATGCCTCACTCCTCCAAAAAATGTATTGGCTCAAGGCCCATTTTAGAGGTGAGAAGTTGAGTCCTATATACACTATTATTTCTCTTGATTTGTCCAATGTGAGACTTTTATCCACACACTATTTTCTCCTTCCTTTTCCCTCTTCTCTTCCAGCCTACTTCTTATTCATAACCCATGAAAGTTAGACCCAAAATTCCAACAAAAGATAGTTAACCCTTTTCTTTACATGCAGAGACGCATCCATTAAAAGGCTAAAAAACAGAACAAAAAAGATTAATTACAAGACAACAAATATTGGGACCAATACCCACCCAAAAATAAAGCCGACCCGAACTAGTAAAGTAACTGCTGCTGCCAACTGATAGACCTCCCACCACATATCTTCAACGAAATCCATACAAAGAAATAATATTAACATTAACACTATCAACAACAACAGAGCCACGTTATAAAAGGCGGGGCTTTAGAGAACCACCCAGTAAAATGCCCGAAAAGGGTGATATCTCCTAGAGAACGGGGAAAAAAAAAAGTCACAGGACATGAATCAACAAAGGTCCCATGCTTTTGAGAAATAGGTAATGTTATTTATAACCTACAAACAACTACCTCGATTAGAACCACATTATGTGCGTGTGTGTGTTGATCTTTTATATATATATGGAAAGTTGCAACACGGTAAATCAACAAGAGAAGCAGAGTACAAAATTGTGGCCTCTATTGCTTACTATGCCATTCACTAGAGAATCTATTTGAGATTTTCTTAAAAGTAAGAGGCAGTTGAAGATAAATTCACCAAAAAATTGATTAAAAATAGAGTTAAAAACACACTCTTGGGAAAAATTATGAGCTAGGTGTGCCTTAAAAGCTTTGACATCAGGGACATTTCAAATGCTCGTTTAGCGTTGGAAAAAGGCCTGTTCAGCAACTCGTCATCCTATCAACTGTGTGATAAACTTCAAACTAATGGCTGCCTACAAGGGCGTCTCACAATATTAGAGTAATAATGGAAGACTCCGGAGTGTGGACACTAACATCATTGTTAAATATTCATTCTGATCATTTTTATTATTTTTTTTATCTTTTTTATAAGAAATTTAATTCCCTTGTCACAAAAGTCAAACTATTTTTTTTTCTACCGCTATTAAATACACGTCTTTATATTTATTATTCCTCACTCACCACTAATTCTTTTTTGTCTATTCATTTATTACATATTATCTTTCATATTTTATATTCATACGCTTTCATATTTATTACTCATTCTCTCTCCTATGTTCTTTTCATAAATAGGGTCATGTTTGGAAGAAACATGACATTTTTAATACATTTATTGTTTTTAACTAATTTTAACTATAAGTTTATTTTCCGTAATATAGATAAAAATTGCCTATAAAAAAGACTGAAGAGAGTAATTCCAAGCAAAATCTCACAGGTTTTATAATTTAGAATAAAGAGAGTTGAAAATAGAGAATATGGTGTGTGTTTGAGATAATTTATTTTTAGTTTATAAGAGTTTTTTACATAAATCGAGATAAAATTTCTCTTACATATTTACCTTATATACTATAAATCCCGATTAAAAAATTACTTTTAAAAATTCAAATTGTCATGACAACAAACACATCATCATGACCATAAACTTGTTAGAAAGTGAAACATGATGTAGGCACAATTAATAATGAAAACTAGAAAATAGCTGTCACTAGTCACAAATTCCTAAGCAGTGTGAGTGATTTGGTTTACAAAAAGTGTTATAGCTAACACTCAATTAAATAATAACGAGAAGAGAATGGTCGTCACTGGTCACAGGATCCTTAGATAGCATACATGATTGGGATTTCAAAATGTGTCGCACCCCGCTAAACTTGCCATCACATTTTTAATAGCCTACCATCAACATTATTATTTAATTAAATGAATGATTAAGAATGAACAAACAACCTAAAACTATGATAGTCAAAGGCCACACTTAAGGGCACACTTATCATATTTTAATCGTAACTCAATAATAGAATATCTAATAATATAACAACTTGAATATTCCCGAAACATAATAAGTACTAGTACAATATTATTAATAAAATACCTAATGGGATGTTCCTCGAGGAAAGATGGAAATTTACTTGCGTCCATTTTCTAAAAAAAGTTAAGGCTTGTGTCCCGCATGACCCTGGCCCCGCTATGAAAATCCTTCCTGCGGGAAGGGGAGAAAGGCTCGCTGGAGTGTGAGTGTGAGTGTGAGTGTGTGTGTTTTTTTTTTTAATTTTTAAATACGCCTTGCGCCTTGCGCCTTGCATGACCACCCTCCAAATTTCAGAGACTGAAAAGGAGAGGCTTTTCCCCCTTGTGAACGACGCTAAACGGAAACTGGGATAAATCCGAGACTTGCGGGTTGTAATGTAAAAGGGGATCAAATTTCGCCTTTTGACAGGGTAAATATTCAGGTTAGTTGACGGGCACACCTTTATTAAAATTTCACCTTTTAACATCTTCCTGATGTAAAGTTGGAAAAACATACTTCTCTTGGGTGTTTTTCCTCATTAAAACTTTTAAAAATTCATAGGGAAGTTTTCAAAGTCAATTTCTTCAAAACAAATCATGCTTTTATATGAATTTTTGTAAGTTTCAAAGCTAGTTTTTTTTTAATATACAGAAATAGAAAAATTAAATTAAAGCAAGTGTTGTTTTCCGCATCCTTTCTCGAATGCTCTTTTGATAACCCAACAAAAATAAATAAATTTATAATAAAATACACTAGTTACTCATCTATTTTGTATAAATTATAGAAACCTCCCTTTTATTTCAAAAACGTATATAGACATCCTTTAAAATTAAAATACATATTATAAAAACATTTCTTATATATTAGATATTTTATTACTATCCATCTAACCATTAGTTGACCGTTAAATTTAACTATCAAACACTTTCTTTAATCAAGATACCTCTCTTTCAATAAATGAAATATATATATATATATATTTACCTAAAAATAATTTTTATTGAAGAAAATAATTCTAATACTGTAATACATGTATTCAAAATTTTCAATATATTATAAAATTTATTAATTTTTATCATATTATAAAATTTTAAATTCTTAATTTTTTGTCATATTTACTGAAACTTATTCATTTAGTTTTCTTTTAAATGACTACAAATATATCTCTTTCTTTTTTCCAAAAGACCATGGTTGAAAACATATTTAAAAGACAAACTTGTATTCATTATATGTTATTAATAATGTAAATTTGAAATATTATATAACTTATATTAATTTTAAATTTTATTTTTTGAAATACATTTTTTTGCCCAAACATTTAGAAACATGTTTATTTAAGTATATATTCACTTTTAGAATAATTAATCATATTATTAATTAAATTAATTAAGCCTTTGTCCCAATATAATAAAATAATTTAACAGATAACTATTTACAAAAATAAAAAATTAATTAAGAAACAGAACTCTTAAATTACTGAAATAATGTTAACCAAAATTAAGGAATTAGTAATGATGAAGGGTAAATTAGTAAGCAAATTTTATTTTAATATAAATTTTAATTAAAACATTGACTTCCTAAGGTAGTTGACAATCTGGATTTAAGTGTATATTTTTAAAATAGAGAAGAGATCTGTGTAATTAAAGCAAAATATAAGGGAGTTAGAATATTTTACTCATAATTTTATTCTAAAAATACAAAAATATTTCCTTAGAGATTCTACTCTTCTTTTTTGTTTTCAAAATTTAAAAAAGAACAATATTTTCAAAAAGCATAAAAATAAAAAAAAGGAGAAATTGTGAAAAAGTCCCCAATTAAAAATTGTGTAGCCGAGGAGGATCTTAAAGAGAGTAAAGTTGCTTTTTGTGTGTATTACTTTGTATGTATAGAAAAATTTTCAGGTCATTCTTATAAATAAAATTTTTGAAAATTTTTAATGGGAGTTTTTTTTCCATTGTTCCCATAAGAAAGTATAATAGTTGTTATGTATCTATATAGATTTGATATTCTTTGTCCAACTGTGTATATTTAGTAGAGTATCTAATAATTTAGATATGCAGTAGTATTTTAGAAATTAAGACATAAATACAAATTAGATATTTTTATCAACGTGGTTGATGCGCAGGGCTGCAGGTTATCACCTGGACACCATCGACAATCTGTGTGCTGTGAGCTGCCACCTCATTCGGTGTGGTCAAGGAGACCTTGTAGACCATATATCAACAAACTAGGGCCTGGTCAAAAAAAAAAAAAAATAGGGCTTGGTTTAATGAACCCCGTTCGTTATGGTCAAGGAGAATTATAGACCATATATCATTATATTATCTAAAAATTAGGGCTTTATTATTAATGTACACGAAAAAATAAATAAATTAGGGCTTCAGATAAAAAGAGGACAAAAAAACACAAAGGAAAACCTAAAGGGTCGAAAGAAAAGGGTCCGGGTGGAGCCGTGAAAGGCAAGGCTATAACTAAGGAACGCAAAAAAGACAGAAAATTAAAATGAAAATATATGGAAAAAAGGGATTTGAGATTTGTTAGGAGGGGAGGCTCTTCTTCATACGTTTGATACTGAGTATCCGAAACTAACAGAAATTATACCTTCTCTTGCGTTCTCTCACTCGCCCCGCGCCCTCACACATCGCACTCTTTCTAACCAAAACCCTATTTTCCTCTCCGAATACGATAACCCCATTCCGCTCTTCCACAATCATACTTGTTTTATTTCTATATCTAATTGTTTCGCTGAAACCGCATCCCTTTCATTCAATCATCAATTCGCTTGGCGGTTTTTGATAACGGTTACGTTTTCTATCATCCATCATCAATCTCTGCTTTTTGGGTTAGTTCTTTGTTCCTTTATTCCGTTCTCTTCCTTTTTTTTTATCCAACACTCTCGCTTTCTAATTTTTCTAGAATTTTCCCTATTTTTCGCCTGCTCTGTAACCCTAGGTTCTTGATGTTTTTCATCCTCATCAACAATGACCATGCATAGATTCTAGGGTTTCAATTCTCGATTTTTTTTTTCTGCGTTCGACTCTAAAACTTTCGTTTCTACTAGGGCTTTTTGGCGTCTGAAAATACGTAGGCGCTCTGTTCTGGTTATCAATATTTAGACTCTTCTGTTGATGTCTGGACTTCCAATTGTTTATTATCTCTTCGCTGGAGGAATGAGGCATCTCTGAGTATCTTACAGCCGTCTGCAAATCCATCTTTATTTGAAGATGGAGGCGTAGCGAAGCTTTTTCTTTCAACATTGCCTTATATCAGCTCTCTTGTTTGGGCATGCGTGCGATGATATGTTCTCTGCTTGACTGGAGAATTCGTTGAAGGATTCCTTGACTTCTTCGTACATACATCAGTGTATTTATTTGGCAGTTGCTGTCTTAAATCTGCGGTAACTTTGATGAGCAGTAGGTTTTTCAGCTGGGAAGGCTGTAGATTTTGTGTGGAAGCCTAACAAATCTTGCCTGTCTATTCTTCTGGGGCGGTGCTTCCCTGAAGTCAAGCTTCTGTTAATATATTATTGGTGGATACTGAGTTGTCTATTAATCCACTCTCAGAGCAGTTGTTATACTGTTTCCATTGGCACAGTCTGTGTTCTTGACTGGTTTTGGCATATAGGAGAAAGATGAAGGGTTAGTATTACAACCAATAGTTGCTTGCAGAAGTATAATATTTGCTCTAGGGGGGGGGTAGAGGTGTTGAAGAAGGTGCATTTGCTTTTTGTGTTGGTTCTGATCATGTTCAGTGTTCGTTATGGAACGAAGTGAACCTACATTAGTTCCAGAATGGTTGAGAAGTACTGGAAGTGTCACCGGGGCTGGCAGTTCAGCCCACCATTTTACATCTTCATCTACTCACTCAGGTATTTTATTATTAATTATTTATTTACTTAGGCTTTTTGTAAGATATTCCTTTAAATGAATCAATATATGTGCCAAATTTAGTTGTTTGGAATTTATTCTAACTGCACTATCGGTATAAGACTTAACAGTATAATCACTGTTGTGTAGATGCTTCATTTGCTGCTCAACACACAAGGAATAGATCTTCTAAGAGTATTAGTGATTTTGATAGCTCACGCTCTGCATTTCTTGAACGGTCATCTTCTTCAAATTCTCGGAGGAGTTCCATCAATGGTTCTACTAAGCATGCGTACAGTAATTTCAACAGAAATCACCGTGATAGGGAGAAAGAGAGATTGAATTTTGGAGACCACTGGGATCGTGACTCTTCTGATCCTTTGGTTGACCTGTTTCCTGGGAGAGTAGAGAGGGACACCTTGCGCCGTTCGCATTCAATGGTTTCCAGGAAACAGAGTGAGCTTTTGCCTAGAAGAGTTGCAGTTGATGCAAAAATTGGGGGCAACAATATCCATAGTAATGGCAATGGCTTACTTTCTGGGGCTATTGTTGGCAGTAGCATTCAAAAAGCAGTGTTTGATAAGGATTTTCCCTCACTTGGATCTGAAGAGAAGCAGGGGATATCTGAAATAGGACGAGTTTCATCTCCTGGTTTGGCTGCTACTTCAAGTCAAACTCTACCCGTTGGTAGTTCAGCTTTAATTGGTGGGGAGGGATGGACATCTGCGCTAGCAGAAGTGCCTACAATAATTGGAAGCAATAACACTGGATCTCTAACGATACAACAAAATGCTTCTACAGCTTCTGGGCCTGCAGCTCTGAGTACAATGGCTGGTCTTAATATGGCTGAAGCTTTGGCTCAGACTCCATCCCGCGCTCGTTCTGCTCCCCAGGTAGACCTTGGTAACCATCTCATTTGTTTTATATTATTACTATGATTGAACTACATATGTGGTCAATTAATAGAATCTTGATTCATTTTAGGTATCAGTCAATACTCAAAGGCTTGAGGAACTAGCCATTAAGCAGTCACGACAGTTAATTCCAGTAACACCGTCGATGCCCAAAGCTTTGGTAAGAAGATTGATTTTGAAATATTATTTTATGGGACATATATTGCCGTTTTATCGCTTCTTGTAGATTTATCATGTCATTTGGTTTTTTATAATACTTCTATATTTGGGACCTCCATTTTGGTATTTTCTATATATAACTGATTGTGTATGTGGAGTAGCCGTCTGAAGTATCAGATGTAATTCCTTGTGGTTTTTTCTGTCCAGCAAATGACAACGTTATTTTTGGCTATCAAGGAATTGCATACACGCAATTAGGTGATGTGGTTTTTGGCCAATGACGTTGGTTTCTTTGTTGGTAGAACTAATTTGGCTTTGTATTAGCGCAAATAAATGTAATTTTTGACATCTTGATTGGCTTTTTCTAACTTGAATATATTCAGTATGTATTTTTGACATTACATGTTCGATGTATATTCTGAAAGAACATATGTGCCCCTTTTATTTGATTGTTTCTTCTTAGACAAGTTGCAAGCTGTTTATTTTTTATGCATTCTCATCATAGAATGGCCATATGACAGGTGTTCTAGGGAACCCTCATTTTGTTAAGTTGTATTATAATAATATTACTGTGATATCTTTCCTTGTAGTATTTGTATTTCTGTATTCCACATGATGGAAACAGTGACTGATTACGACTTTAGTTCTTAATTATGAATCAAGTTTGTTATGTAGTAGATTGATTGACCAGCCGTTATATATTTTTTTGAAGTAAAAGGATTATATTAGTCAGCAAAATTCATGTGGTGAAACATAGTATAAGCAGAGGTCTCATTTGATTGACGTTGCATCTCTCTCTCTCGGCTATACTTTTGGGACTTGATCCTGTTAGATTACTGAGAATCATATTGTTGCGAGTGGTTTTTCTTTTTGTGAATGAAAAATTATCTATAGAAGTTTTGGCAACAATTCTTCAACACTTGGCGGGCATGGTATTATTGCCATTTTGTGTTGATATTGATAATGCTTAAACTTTTTTATGTATTGGTGAATAAAATCTTGGAAGTTCAATCATTCGTGTTAGGTGCAACTTTTTTTAATTGAAAGACTGGCGTGTTTTTCTAGTTTCTACGCTTGAAAGCTTGGTAATTTAACAACACATTCTCTCTCAGGTTCTTACTTCTTCTGAGAAATTAAAGCCCAAAACATCAGTTAGAACTACTGAGCTGAATGTTGCAGGCAAGAGTGGGCCACAGCAACCCTCCTCATTACACATTTCTAATCTATCCATTCGTGGTGGAAACGCAAAGTCAGATGCTCCAAAGACATCTGGGAAATTTACTGATCTTAAATCAGTGATGTGGGAAAATGGCCATTCCCCCACTTCCAAGGATGTTTCATCTCCAACAAATTTTTCTAACATCAAATCTGGAAACAATCTTGCAGCAGCTGCTGCAGCTGCTTCTACACCCTTGAGGAACCCCAATAATCTGAAATCTTCCACAGACCGGAAGCCTTCTTCAGTGGATCCAAAATTAGGTTCCACTATGGATAAGAAGCCCTCCTTGTCTCAAGTACAGAGTCGCAATGATTTTTTCAATCTCATTAAGAAGAAAACTATGTTGAACTCCTCTACTGGTAATACTGTTTCTGCCCCCCTGCATTCATCTCCCACTATGAAGAAATCTGCTGAATTAGTTGGGGATGTAGTTAGTCCTCCTTCATGTCCTCGAGCTCTTGGAAATGTTGCTGAAGTGACTATTAATGGTGATGCCCATAAAGAGGCTCGCAGATTTCCTGATAGCAAAGAGAAAGATTCAGTTCAAAGTGATACTGTGTATCCTGATGAGGAAGAGGCTGCATTCCTTCGTTCTCTTGGGTGGGAGGAAAATTCTGGTGAGGATGAAGGCCTTACAGAAGAGGAGATCAACGCCTTCTATCAGGAGGTAAGAACCACTTGATCCTCCTTTAGTTTTCTGTCCTTTGGAATCATTCATTATAAATTGGATTTGCGAGGTTTCTATTTATTTATGAACCAGGTGGGCAATGTGTATTGCAGAGTCTATTCACAAATTGTAAACAGTGCAGCTGGCTAGAAAATTTATATTTATATTCATAATGTTGTCATGCTTGGGATCATATTTTTTGCCTTCTATCAAGCTTTTATTTTGCCGAGGAAGGTTAAGCGATTTGCATGAGTGACTTTAGTAAAGTATAATTATGTGCCCTACAAAATAATATCGGGCTGATTGCTGACTGATGTTATTAAGTAAGCGGATTTATACTAGAGTCTCAAGTTTGTATTTGCCAAATACCTCTGTAGGATTTTGTTGCAGAGATCAACAAAATCAGGTTTGCTTATTCTTTGTTGACTGTTTTCCAGTTCATGAAGTTGGGGCCTGCTGCCACATTCAAGCTATGTCAAGGCATGCAGCCAAAGTTGTCCAAGTTGTTTGAACCTTATGCAACAAACTTGTGTGGAGCATCAGCTGAATCAAGCTCTTCTGATTCTGAATCCGATGCTTGATGTAGTTTTATCATGGATAATTGATCCAAAATTCAATTTTGGTGGCAGATGGCTAGTTATGTTCTTCCCTTTTGATTTGAAAGAAGGCTGATGATGTGGGTTGATGGAAAAGGGTAGGTTTTGATTCCTGCATTTTGCAAATATGGGCAATAAGTTACAGGTGCCTCAATCCTGCCTGCATAACCCTTTTTTCTTTCAGTTGAAACTTATAGGTTGGTTGGCTAGGCATAGCGTAGGGGCTAGTTTGTCTGCTTTGAAGGCGCTGGCAATTGCATCTTTTGGGGTATTTTGATCTTTTCTTTTCTTCAAGAGGGTTTGATTTTACATGATAAAGTTTACGATGTTTTCAGTCAATTTTACGGGAAAAAAGGAATTGAAGTTTACTTTTAATCTTATTAGATCATGTTGGTATGATATTTCCCATTTTGATCCATTATATCCCTTGCACATTCTCTGTTTATAGTTTCTAGAAAAATGTTAACAAAATCACATGAATGAAGATAAAAAATACATAAAGTTCAACCCCGCTTGATGTATTAAAAAACAAAAGGTGAAGAGAGATCCAGAAGGAACAACTTGTCAACGCTAACCCTTTTTTGGGGACTAGCATCAACGTGTCGTTAACCATTGTCAATTTGCTATCTCATATAAATATAAAAAATGCAGTTGACTTGTAAGGATTAAGAAAGTTAAATTATTTTAAAATATTGATTTTGTAAAAAAAAAATTAATTTATCTGACTTATAGGTCTGGAGGGAGTATTGTTATTTTGTTATTTTCTTTTAGATGTTACAATTTTTTTTTGTAACATCTAAAATTAGTGTTCATTGGGGTAGGCACGAACCGATGAGTTGGGATAAAACCTTGCCAAGCAGACCTCTTGAGGAGTGTTCCCCCAGCAGACTTGATGTCTAAAGCCACACTGGGCCGGGTCAAAACATTATGCCACCCCACTTTACAGATATGTGTGGTATTTTTTATTTTTTTGGTTACAAGGGAGGGCTAAAGCTCATTAATTAACTCAACAAGAAAAACTAAAGGGGATTTAATCCTAAACACTCTATGTCTACTAGCGCTCTCAAATGAGGAGAGCATGAATGCCAAAAAATTGATATGATAAACTGTCCTTGTCTAGTGCATCAGTAACTTGATTTTAGCTTCTAGGCACATACCCCATCTTCACCTCCCGTGACCGATTCAAAATTTTCTTAATCTTGAGCAACAATAGGCCAATAGGTTTTTTTAGTTATTGTTTTTCTTCACATATTTTGTGCCAGAAATTAATTATGATTATAAAGATCTTATGATATTAAAATCTCTTAAATTAAATTTTAAGTAAAAATGATATATACTGTTTATAATGTTGCAAATTGTTATTTTTCATTATAATATTTTTTAAAGGTTTATCTTTTTTTAATATTATCACTGGTATCGAGTTTGAGATTCGTTATTGCCTCTCTCAATACAATGGTCTCTTCTAAAATTTAAACTTGAAATTCAGAAGAATTTAATAAAACCTTACACTATCAGACATGTTAGTAAGATTTACTTTAGATGACCGTAAATTTATAATTTTGTTCCTGTCTTGGTACCAAGGTCAAAGTCGACCCAATACCAAAACTGGGCGAGGCTGACTACTGAATATTTATTGGACTAGATACCAGGCTTACAAGATAACGGGTCCTTATGCCGTGCTCGTCCTCCCAATTTTGTGGTGGTGGCCATATTTTTTAAATTTTGTTTTTTTATATATTTTTATTTATTTAAATTAAATTGTATACTGCATTCTGAAATGTTTTTACCACCCGATGTCTCAAATTAATTAATTTTTAATTCTACATTTATAAATATTTTTCCTGCAACATAAATATTTTAAAATATTTTTTTAATAATACTCAATATCTGAAATATTTTTTTGACACCCAGTATCTTAAACTAGTTAACTTTTAATGCATGAAGTATTTTTTAAAAAAAAAAAACCCAAAATTAGGGGATCAGCATTACCCAAGGTTTTGTTTTTAAACCCGAACCGGGAACAGGTTGGTAAATCGGCCCGGTCCGGAAATCGGTCTGTTGTTTATTTTTATAAAAAAAATATTATTTTTTTTAAATTTCACATTAATAAATTTAAAATATTCAATTTCTCACTAATTTGCCCCCGAATTAACTCTAATCTGACCTATTAACCTTTGACTCAATACTCAACATGTTCAATGCCCAATCCGGATTTCAAAAATAACCTTACAATCGCATGAAGACGCCGACACCTTGCAGTAGAGCCCCCCATGCGCCAAAACCCAATGCCGCCTTGAATAATATAATGAAACAAGCATATAGCTGCGCAAGAGCCGACTTAAATCGTAATCGTTTTCAGAGAAATGGCTGAGATTATAAATCAGGAAGAATTAGATTGCCTCGTTCACACGATTTATTTTAATCGTATTATGGATAATTGCTTGATGTTAATGATCTGATCCAAATGCAGCCACGTCTTTATACTAACGGGGCTACAACAATAAGATAAACTTCCAAACTCCAAACAAACAACTGACGCGGAGGATCAACAACTTAGTCACGAATTAGGGGGAAAACAAAAGTTAATCCCCAATGAAAACCAACCAATGACTGAAATAAGCCGAACAACGATCAATCTTACGTAACAAGTAGTATAAACCTACTTCGATACTCAATATTGTGAGCAAAATTTACGTTTATTATTTACATGAGGTGAACTGTTTCCCATTTCACGTGAGCAAGATGATACAATCCCTCCTGATAGAATTTAAAGCTCCTAACGATATATTGGTCCACCTTACTCAGGATGAGAAGTCCAATAAACCAGTCCACTGCAAGCAAACAAAGAGAAACAGGGGTAAGGCTGTTGATGTTATAGAGAGAACCATGAATCTCGCCTAGATTTAGGATAGACTTGGTGGGAATATCAATTCAAGTTCTTGACGCTTTACAAGTGATGCATTAGAAAGCAAGAGTATGTTTTTGGTTGAGAGAATGACCTCAACAGAATATGGTTCATTTAATTTGATTTCCAAAAATGTGTAGAAAATCCTAATTAGAAACGGTGAGAAAACTCCAGAAATAGCTAATAATCCTAAAATTGAATCTGTAATTAGGTTCACTTTGAGAAAATTATGCTGAAAACAGACTTTCAAATACTCGTTTCCTAGAATTCTCAAGAATCAACACATTTGATTTTTTTCGAAGTCTTGCAACACAAAATTCTCTAAAATCCAACGAACAAAATGATGCACGGACTGATGCATTAAAACTGGAGGCAAGAAGTTCTCCGGCAGTAATAAGCTCGTGCAAACATTGTCTTTCCATTCAAGCAAGGGAAAGAGAGATGAAAGGGCACTGATTAGTAATTAAAGTTCGAAACAATACTTGCCTGATCAAGATGAATACACACTGCAAAACACCGGCAGCTCCTGTCCATACTGGAGGGGCAGATTTATCAATTGAATCTTGTATCAGAAAGCCCACTGATCCGGCTAAAGAAACGAAGGATATGACATAAGCAATGAAGAGCCATAGCTTCAGTCTGTTTAAAAGAGTGTTAAAGGTGAGATCTAAATAAAAGACAGCCCAACAGTAAACCGTCAGTTTCAAAATCACAGCTTTAGGAGATTATGGACAGAAGGATGGCCTACAGATATCAACTTTTAAATGTGAAACATGTGCCTGCAGAAACACACTGAAAAAACTGCATTTTGTTTTCACAAACAAAAGCTTGATCAGACCAAGTCACAATTCCTTGGCAACAACCCTGAGAGAGAGGGAGGGGTGGCGGGAGATCACTGGAGATGAATTTATCAACTCCAAACATTATCTCAATACATTGTCTGTTATGAGCCTGAGAAATAAAGTTCCATGTGTGAAACAGTAACTTCACATGTCAAAAGTCTGGTGACTCTGAAGTCTGAATCAGAGCTTAAATCGCAATTTTGCTACAGCTACTATATAAGATAAAATATGGATTGTATAAAATAAGAACACTGACAATAATCTCCTATCACTTTCAATATTATCTCTTGTACGGACCAAGCTAACATTGCAATTTTCAAGTGACCCCATGTATGGCACAGCTGGGACCTCATTGCATGTGTTTTTTAAGATGGCAGGATATAACATTGGCATTTGTTCTTGTTGGCGACAATTTTGGTCTGAAAATGATTGACTTACATCTAACACATGCACATTGTATTAACCCTCCCAAATTTCAGTTAACTCTAGCACCTTTCGAACAATGAATGTAGTAAATTAGCACATAAAAGCCTGGATCTAATGATTTTCTAAAACCAAGATGCATTTGTTCTTATCAGATGTTAGGTTGAACACCTCAGACACACACAAATTGAGAAATCTTAGGATACTTCAGTACTGCTTTAGGACGCTTTCTATGAAAGGCAAAACCATAGCATTCGAATGAAAAGAAATGTAGAAATCACCAATCAATCGTCAATGTGCATCTTTTAGAAGTTTTTAGTTTGGATGGTGCCGATGAAAATACCAGTCGTATAAATCCAGAGAAGTTGCCATTCTGAATATATTACAACAAAACTCTCGGGTGCTTCAAATAGACATAAACATTTTTCAAACTGCTGGCATAATGGTGATCGATTTTGGCCATAATTAGGAGCATTGAGTTACAAGGAGAGTGCGAATAAATTGAGAAATGCGAAAATCGACTGGAGAACAACTAAAACCAACGGACAGCTACCACCACACACACGGAGATTAACGAAAACAGGAAGGAACAAGCCAATAGCAGATGAATTACATACCTCCACTCGCCATCATCGTAGGGAGAATAATCAATGTCTTCCTTCCTGACGCAGTTGAACATCAAAGCCGCCAAAGATGCGAAAATTCCTTAATACATATAACGGAGGCAAAATCATAAGACGCATAATTTAATTAAACCCTGGCAGGTAAGGATATCTTTTTTTTTTAAAAAAAAATGGAGATGTATACCAGGGAGGTAGTGAAGGAAGGACACCTTGACGGAGCTGCATACCACAGCATCAACCCAGATCCACCAGCCTGCGCCGAAGACGGCGCCTGCAACCCCAGGCCCAAAGATTTCCCATAGTTCCATTAATTCCATGTCTCTTTCTTCTCTTTTTTAATGATTCTTAGTTTCTTGCTTCACGACCACGCCGAAACCAGGCATACACCTTGAACGGCAGACCTTCCCTGCCGCGCGGGCTGGTGCTGGATGCTTGATGTTTGATTTCTCCGACTTACCACACTTTGTACTCCTCCGAATTGCTGCTATTGTTGCGTGGGTTCGAGGGTTTTTTCTTCCCTTTCTGGTTTGCCCTTGTACGCTTACGATTTTCCCCCTCCGCCCGAGTTACTACAATGTTATGTAGGTCTAACTTAATCAAGAAAAGAGAGTTGGGTAGGTATAACGTCATATCACGTCTCTTATATACCCCTCTCGTCTCTACAGATTTAAAGTGAAAATGTCCATTTTTGCTCTAAAAAGTAAACTGAGTGTTGGGTATGTCGAAGGTTTTTCGGATTAAAATTGTCCTTCGAAATAACCAAAATGAAACAATCGTGCCCAAACCGTTATTTAAAGTTAAGTTTGGCCGTTAACTTACATGTGGCACTCCAAATATCACTCAATTTGCCACCTCATTGCCACATGGGACCTAACATTATGCCTGGAATTTTTATAAAAAAAAACACATTCGCTCTCGCCCTCTTTCTCCCTCTTCGCAAGATTCTTTGTTTCTTCAGCTTCACCCGCCGCCATCCAGCTCCCGAATCTTCAACGAAGCCACCGCTAAGGGCCTGTTTGGTTTAAAAAGAAGGGATGGGAGTAGAGGGAATGGAGAGGAGGGGAGGGGAGGAAACAGATAGATGGTCATTTTATTTGGTTTGATTGGAAAGAGGGGAGATAATAACTAATTTATCATTTTACCCTTATATGTTAATTTATATTTTTTATATTTATATAAATAATTTAAATTAATTTGTTTTAAATGAAATTTATTTAAATTAGTTTACACCTCAATATAAATCAAATAAATTATCAAAATTCCAATTTGTTTTATCAAGTTGACACAAATTTATTTTAATTCATATTGTTGGAATTACTAAAATAATTATTGATAAAAAAATGAGATTATAATTTTGTTCAAAATAAACATCACAGAAGTTGTAAGAGACGAAGTCAAAACTCTGTGAGTGCGTGTTTTTATTTTTTACTCAAGGATATCACTGAAAATATGAAAAAATCTTAAAAACAAAATAGTCAAATTTTTACTCCTTTCTAAATTCCCCAATTTAAAAGAAACAAAATAGAGGGGAGATGAGGGATTTAAAGCTCCTCATATGACTTCGCTCCCTCTAATTTTTCATATCAAATATATCAAATATTGGGAATGGCTTATTTTTCATCTCTTCCCCTCGAACACACAGACCTAAGAGAGAAAAACGACGTGAGTTGAAGCGAGGAGAGGACCAGAGTTGTGTTTTGGGAGTAGATTCATCATCATCTTGAATTCGAGAACCGAGGATGAGATCGAGTAGAGGCGCGACGCAGAGGAAGGCTGCTATTAGGACAAGAGGAGTTGGGTCGTCTTCATCACCAAGTTGAGGAAGAGAAGATGAGACTAAACGACATTAGAAGGGAGGGACTCCATTTAGGAAGAGCTGAGGACCAGTTCTTTGTCATTACCGCCTTATCCTCTGGTGGCTTCAACTCTAGGTTTGCTTTCTTCAAGAATTATGAAATTTCAGATATTTTCTTTTTATTTTATGAATTTCAGATCTGTGCTTGAATTCTGAATTTCAAATATGGTCTTGCATTTTTTTTTTTTTTTGTGGATTTGAAAAGTCTTGGGAGTTGTTTGATTTTGTATATGACTCTTTTGGGTGAGAATATAAATGATGGTTTTAGTGTAAAGTAGTCTCTGCTCTTCGACTTTTTCCCATGATAGCTCTTTCTTATGTCTCTATTGACCATTGAGATTGAACGAGCATCTGAGTTGTTGGATATATGGTAGAAGAAGGGTTGAGCTGACAACAAAACAGAAGGGCTGAGGTGTGAAGTGGTCGGTGGAGAATATTCATGAAGGAGAGGGAGAGAAGAAACGGGGGAGAGGATGACGTGGAGAGATAGAAGAAGTGTATGGCAACGAGGTGGCGAATTGAGTATCATGTAGCGCTGGTTTTGAAGAGGATTAGAGTATTCTAATGTAACTTTTTAATTATGATTTATGGTATACGAAGTAAATATATGAGAGGAGTGTTATATCGATTTACGTACACAAATATTTATAAGTCTTCCAATCGTCCAACCAAATATAATAGTAGAGTGTTCCATATTAGTTAATGGTCAAAGATAACCTTGACCTACTACAAGGGCAAAATTGTTCTATTTTTATTACTTTTGAAACAAAAATTGCTCTATTTTGATTATTTTTTAGGTAAAATTATTCTTAAAAAAACTTTCAAATACCCAGTATTCCTGGGTGGTTACTTCTGGAGTAAAAATAGATCTTACCTCTTGATTAAAATATGGAGTATCTAATAACTTCACAAAAATTTATGAAGTTAAATTTTATATAGCAAAAATAAAAGGCGAAAAGATAAAAAAATATCACTTGAACTTCAAAATCTCATTAAAAAAGTAAAAAAGGTGATTGTGATGTTTTAGAAAGTTCATGTATCACTAATTTAATCAAGTTAGGTAAATATATCTCATATTAAAATATAAAAAGATATTATAAAACATGTCGGCGGAGTTTATATAATAAGATTTCTATAAAGTACTAGTAGCTCTTGCAATTGATAATAATAAAGAAATTATGCCTAAAATTAAATAGTGGGCATTCAAGAAGGTAAAATAACACGACGCAGGATTGCACAACAACTAGGAAGGCAAAACTGACAAAAATTTAGAGAGTTCCAATTATTCTAGGTATCAACCACATATAAGCATGGCACCATAACAACACCACCAAAATCACCACTGTAAGGATATAGAGGTATGACAAAACATCCTTTTGCTCTCATCATCTCCTTACAAAAGAACAAAATTGCAAGATACATCCCAGCCATCTCTCTTTTCTTTTTGCTGAAACATCACTAACATTCACATACGTTTATCTTAGTAGTATAGAACTTGACAGTTTAGAGATGATGTCTCGAATTTGAATGGGGGAGTTATATTGGGTGTGTTTGGATGAGCAGTGAGAAAAGTGACTTATGAATAAATTAGATTAGGTAAAAGTTAAATTGTATAAGTTATTTATGTTTGGATTGACGATTAAATAAGTGCTTTTATAAAAGTGAAATGTGTTTGGTTTAGCTTTTGCATAAGTGAGTTTTATGATATTTAAAATAAAAAATTATAAAATATATGAAAAGTGAGAAAAATATATTTAATCACATTTGACAATGGTAAAATAGATAATTAAATTCTAATGAAAATGCAAATAAATTAGAAATGATACAAAATTTAGGTTTTTGATACAGTCAAATATAAGATAACTAATCAGATCAAATGTCACGTACAATTAAGTCCCTGATGGTATCACGAATATGATTTATTTGGGTTGAAGATGTCCAAGGATCATTTGTTGACAATGGCTCTTGATCTTGACTATTATCTACATTAACTGTATTCTCATTTTCTGTATCCCTAAAGTCTACATCAGTTTGAGAATTTTTTATAAGCTCTTAATTTAAGCCAAAATCTACCTATTTCAGCTTAAATGAAAAGTGGCTTTTTTTTTCTTATAAGCTCTTAATTTAAAAGTTCACCTAAACACCCAATAATTTACCTCTCTAATTGAATTGGGTTTTTGCCTTGCTATAAGCCCTTAAGGTGAGAAATAAACTGATACAAACACACTTTGTAGGAATTAAAAAAGAAAAGAGATATATACCTAGGCAAACCCAACAACCACGCTGCTGCTTCAAAGAAAATCAATAGCCTTTCGTCAGCTCTGCAATTCTAAATATAGAACACGACACGATGATTATTTGTCATATGCATGAACATAGTTCCAAAAATATTTTCCTCATAATTTTAAAAATGAAACATTATGATATAATTTGTCCTCCAAATTCTATTATATTGCTTCTGTATCTAAATGACAACTACTCTTCCCCTCCAAATCCCCCGATTTGGGGAATCCTTCCTAAAAATATCCCCCCTACTGTACTTGTACCAAACTGCCTAAATTGCAACATATGATGCACTCCCTACCTCTTGCATATTCACAGAGTTATGCCTCTCAATCTACTCATGCGTATTGATGGGCAGTCTCAACATGATCATGAATTTAAGTTGATGTGTTAGATAAATTTAAAGGTTATGTCCAATTTTATTCTGAAAATTTTTGATTAGGAGCGGTGGGTGTCCATAATTTTTTTTTGGGTTAAATTTTACCTCAAAAGTATATAAATCATAACAATATCGCCTGTGCAGTTGAAAAAGTTAACTTTGAACATTAAATCCTTCTTTTCTTGACCCACTCATATTGATATGTCCGCGTCAATGCTTATGTGTCACCTCACAACTCCTAATGCAATCACCAACTCCCCTGGTTATATCATAATGGAAGATCTAATAACGTAACACGAGCATTAGAATCTGAAACTGAGAAAAAATATTATTGATTCATCTCTCAACTGTTGTGTATACATTGTTATATATAAGAGAATAGTTCCTATAATTTACATGCCAAGTGTCACTTACTCTAACTAATTTCTGTTACACATATTTAACTAATAAGCTAACTAATATACTCTGATACCCCCTCCTTAAACTGGAGAATGGATATTGATCATTCCCAGCTTGGAAAGGAGTGTACAAAACGGTGTAGGAGCTAGAGGCTTAGTGAAAATATCTGCTAACTGGTCCTGAGATTTAATAGGGAGCAAATGTATTAAACCACTCTTGATAATCTCTCGTATAATATGACAATCGATCTCTATATGCTTAGTGCACTCATGAAAGGTGGGGTTAGCAGCAATATATCTAGCAGATTGACTATCACAATATAAAGAAACAGCAGAAGTATAAGGAATGCCAAAGTCTTGTAGTAAGTAACGAAGCCATTGAAGTTCATTAGTAGTAGATGCAAGAGCTCAATACTCAGCTTCATAAGAAGAAGTAGAAACTGTTTGCTGCTTCTTAGAGCGCCAAGTAATTAAGGCTTCATCAAGAAAATCATAAAAACCAGTGATAGACTTGTGTGTATCAACACAACCTACCCAATCAAAATCACTAAATGTGATGCCTAATTTCTTATAGCCTTAAATGAGTGCAAAAGAGTAGTGAAATTATTCGTGAAACCAGGATCAGGTCCCGGATTAAGCAGTTTCAGAAAACGTTCGCAAATTTCAAACCTATCTCAGAATTTGAACCTGGGATTGGAAATGATTTTTTAGGGTAGTAAAATTTTCTCAAACATTCACAATTTCGCTAAGTCTCACATGCTCTTCTTTTTATTTTATCAGAGTTTGCGAACAATTCTTTACTTAGTTCTCACATTCCATACCTTAGCAAAATTTGGTTAGCATTCGGAAGCGTAATATAGCTAACATGTTCTTTTGTTAGTCTACCGGCATTACTAGTTTCATTATCGTAACATGTCAGAGTTACAGGCTATTTATAGTATATATGGATCCAAAATATCTAAAGTACAAGTAACAGACAACCAACAAAACTAAAGTCTTCCCCGTTCCAGCCTCTAGCCATTCACATTTACCTTTTTCTTGCCCATTGACCTATCTCCCTGTACTGTATATGGGTTTATAGAAAATAACGAGATTCAAAAGAATCTCAGTAGTAACATAGTGACAATCATACATATATAATATCACAAAACATGCTACACAATCATCATACAACATAATTATCACAACAATATTCAATGCATCATATGCAGTTCATAAACTACCATAACGCTAGGTAAATTACAAGTCCCTGAGGGATACCCACGTAGAAAGGCCCTGGGCATCCACTCATGCATCATAGAACGTTATTAGCCCGAGTGTCCACCCGCCAAAAAGGGCCCGGTCGACCACTCGGCATAACCAGAATGTGCCAGGCAATTCATGTTGATTTCACACAACATACAGTGTATCTTATAAACATATGAAAGTAGTTACTACCTGATTGCTTCCCTTAAACAATATCCAACCTTTTCTTTGAGCTCAGGTAAGTTCCAGTTCCTATCAAAATTAAAGTTACAAGTAACTGGTTATTACTTGCACTATTACTACCTTTAAATCAAATTCTGCTGGTTATCTAAAGCAGTTATAACAGTTTTTGCACAATACAATTCTGTACAGTGCAGTTTCACTGTTTCCCAGAAACTGGCATATTTTTCAGTCAACTTTGAAAATTCATAATTAATTATAAAAAAATCCAATTTGACTTATTCTAAAGCCTAAAATGAAGCTATTTTAATTTAAATTTGAGGAAAAATAGTTAGATTTATCCATTGTAGACACACCATTCCCAATAATTCGTTAAACATCACTGTTCCAGATTTCTTTCCAGAAAATAGGGCATAACTTCAAAAATTCATATATCTCAATATACTTGTCAAAAAATTACAAAATACTTATAAAATTATAGCTCTATGTGTCTAATTTAAGTCTGAAAATTTTTAAAATTTGTGGATAAGGTTTGGCCCATGAAACATCTCGCACAACATCACTATTCCAGACAGGGCAGATCAACAACATGTACATACATACTTCATAAATTTCCAAATTGATATACAAACATCCAAAAATCATGAACACTTGCATACATACACAATTTTTCCTTCTAAAGCCAATGGAATCATCAAAATTATAAAATTCTCACTCCTTCCTCATGTCATCTATAGAACAGTAAGTTAGGGTTTCTAGGAGTAACATGTTGTTTTATTGTTTTCTCTTACTTAATCACTTCCTTTCTACTTCTAATAACATTATTAGCTACTTAAATACTAAATGAACATGTTTAGAGAAAATTTGGGTAGCATTTCCCCTATATTTAGCTTTAGCCCATACTTAGAAAATAAGAGAAAACATTACAATATCCACCAACAAAATCAACTAAGGCAAGAGAATCAAGTTTTGAAATTTATCTCTTGTTTCCTACTCCTTCTCTCTCTAAAACGTCAGCCCCCCTCTCTCTTCTCTTGAGATTTGTCTTGAAAACCATGAATTTCATGGAGTAGAAGTGGTTAGGAGAAGTTATAGAGTGATTATGAGACAAAAATCACAAGATTACAAGCTTCTTACCTTACTTGGTGATTTGGAACCCTGAGTTCTTCCTCATTTTCTCACCAAGTATATGAAGCTCTCTCTCTCTCTCTCTCTTTGTTGCAGATTTTTGACTGAAATGAAGAGCAAAAGAAGAGGAACTAAGACTTAATGTAGTCTCCAATTTGCTTTACACGTGGTTAGTTTTCATTGGTCGACATTTTCTATTTTTTCTTTTCCTCTTGCTTTAATACACACACACACACACACACATATCTCTTGCTCCTTTTTAATTTGACCGAAATGCGTAGATGAAAGAGGGAATTCATTTGCTTCTTGCAATTGTCTTAGTCAAAGTTGCATGTTTTTGCTTTTTCTCCTTTGACTTATTCACTTCTTACTTTACTTTTTTTTCTCCTCTTGTTACTTTAATATGACCAAGCCATTCAATTTCTCTTGTTTTTCTTTGTTCCACCGAAATTTGAAGAGGAAGGGAATTAAACAGCTTCTTCCAATTCATAAACCAAGATCATATCACCTTTTGACTTTTTGCAACTTTTATTTCACTTGGTAATAATATTCTAAAATGGACTTATTAATTACCAACTAGCCATTTTTCCCTTTTTAATTCCAATTTGGACAAAATTATTAGGAATATTAGGAGAAAAATAATTGTTTCTTGTTTTATGGAAAAATTACCGTTTTGCTCTTACATTTTATGATTTATCGAAATAAATCATTTCTTACTCATTTCCTTTTATTTGGCTGAATTTTTGACATTCATATTAGCCATTACTTGTGTCATTTTATATTTCAATTTTGGTTACAATATTAGGCCTTTAAGTGGACATTAATTGCTTCTTTACGTCCTTGCTTGGCCAAATTTTGTGTAACTAGCGATTGAAATATTTATGTAAACTTATGCAGACCATAATTCACTATTTTATTCCACCAAATATCACAAATATATACAAAAAAATATTGGTGGAAAAAGTAGGGTATTACACTAAAGGCAGTAAGTTTCAAAGAAGGAGTAGCAGGGAAAAATAATCCACGACCAGGAGCACCCTTAAGATAACGAAGAACTCTATGAGCTGCCTGCAAATGAACATTAGTAAGACTATGCACAAGTGACTAAGTTGTTGTACCAAAAAAGAAAGATCAAGCCTAGTATTAGTTAGATATAAGAGACGGCCAACAAGAGTGTGATATACGGAACAGTCATCTAATAGAGTGCCTTGTTAGACCTGGCTGACACTCAAAAGGGGGTGAATTGGGTGTATGATAATAAAGTCTGATCTTTTAAAATCTTTTCACAACTTATCAAATCAATACATATGTAACTATAAAATCATATGCAGATATATAGATTATATATGCTGGAAATATAAAAGCTTAGGAAAGAGAAGATGCAAAATGTGATTTATCCTGATTCGGTCTAATCCACGATGACCTACGTCCACTCCCCAGGCTCCTCCTGAGATTTTCAATCCACTATCTTCTTGTTTATTCGGGCACAAGATAAGCCACTACAACCTCTTACAAAGTTACTCCCCCTTATACACTGTAAGGTATATACCCTCTTACGGTAAGTTGAGCAAATAAATCCCAAAGACCTTTCTCTCCTGCTTACCCGTGCAAGTCTTACGAGCAGCAACGTTCTCTCCTGCTTACACCACTGTAAGTCTTATGAGCAGCAACGTTCTCTACTGCTTGCACCTTGTAAGTCTTACGAGCAGAAAGTATTACTAGCAATTCTCTCTACAGCTTCCCCGTAAGGTAATCAACCCCCTCAAGGTCCCTCTACCTTGAGATCAATATAGAAGCATAGATGAAGGTGTTTACAAACTCTCTCACAAAGTGAGTAAGATACTTACTGAAGTACAATACAAAATAATCTCACTCTCACAGATACATGATATATAAACAAATAAGAACAGAGAGTGCAAGAGACGGAAAACTCAGGATATCAACATGCTTATGTTTTATTTCTTTTGTACACTACTTCCCTCTTTGAATGCTCTTTCATTTATAGCTGGGTTGTGGAAGATGACCGTTGTAAACATTAGTCCCTTAGAGTCTGTTGATTCATTTGACAGTTGAGCCCATTCGGATATTTTCCCGTTGCAAGCCCATGATTTGTTGTCGCTGAATATTGATCCGTTGTTTAGCCATTTTTCTGTTGGAATCTCATTGATCTATTCTTATTGATGAATGTTGCAATGTACCGTTGTGGAGAGGTATGGGCATTTGAATTTTTATTCAGCCCGTCATTAAAGTGTGCAGCCGCTACTCGGTGTTGGACCCATGTGCAGATGCCCATATCATTGTGACTCCCATTGTTGACTTCAATATATGTCTTACACTTGAACAACCATTAAACAATGTCTAATAATGATAACAAGCGTAAACAGAATGATTAGATAACGTTTAGACATATTTAGATTGATTACAGAAATTCACTTTGCTTCTGCGTCTGGCAAACTCGAGTGTTCCATACCAAACTCGAGTGCACAATAGAACTTTAATATCTCCAGACGGCTTTTGTCAGAAACTCACGAGAGTGCAAAAGTGAAACTCGAGTGTTGATGTTCCCTAGACTCGAGTGTGATCTTCAGGACTCGAGTGTATCATAGCAATCCGACATTTCATGCTTCTCTGGAATAATCTCGCTTGTCAATACTCGTATGACTCGAGTGTCATTTGATTCCAAACTCGAGTGTACCAATTGTTCTTCTCACCATATGAGTCTCGGGTATAAACTCTCTTGCCAGAACTCCCTAAACTCGAGTGTAGAGGCAAATAAGAACTCGAGTGCGTTGATGAGAACTCGAATGCTTCGTATATACTCCAGTGCTTCAAATCTCTCGGGTATAAACTCTCATGGAAAAACTCTCAGGACTCAAGTGTATCTCATCCCAGAACTCGAGTGCTTCAATCTAAACTCAAGTACATGTGATATTTTCAGCTTCTCGCCAAGTCCCCAGGCAAAGCTTACGAGAGTGTGAACAGTGGGCTTGAATCATTATCTATTTATTTTTTACCCAAATATGGCAAATGATTGATAATTGGAAAGCTCTTGTCATCTACATCCCAATACAAAAGGAATCAGTTCCAAACTCATTGTATTCTCCAAGTTATGATCCAATGAGTGTAGACAATGTATGTATTTTCATACATCAACTTCCAGAAGTCATACCGTATTGAATATGACTCCAAATTTGACATATTATATATGCATAGAAATCTATTTGAGTCGACTTTCATATGGAACTAGTCTCAGCTTAATTAGACGTGTAGTTTGGGAGATATGTCCAAAATATGAAAATTGTTCTAGAATATGACGGTGATTTAAAGTTCCACTTCAAACATTTATATCTACTTCATATGAGCTCCTTTCATGTTTTTTCTGGTGTCCAAATGACGCATTAGGAGTCTAGTTTCATACGCCACAAGTTTCATCTCAATCAGAGTTGTGGTTTAAGAGATATGATTAAATTACTGAAGCTCGCCCAAACTGAACATAAAACAGGGATGGACAGAGTACACTTTTGTTCATACCAAACTCGAGTTCTGATCCCCAAACTCGAGTTCTAGCCCATTTTTGTAGTTCTGAACAGTATCAACTTGAGTTTTACATGGCCAACTCAAGTGCAAAACTTGGGATACATCCGAAGATCGTTTCTGCCAAAAACTCGCACGAAGAACTCCTTAAACTCGAGTGCTACAGTCCCCAAACTCGAGTTCTACTATTCAAACTCAAGTGCTACAGTACCAACAGCTACAGTACCACTTGAATTCCCTTCTAAGCATAGAAACATCCGATATTTCTTCTAGGAGCTTGAATCTTGATATTCCCATTAATTCTTATAAATTATTCTTTCTCCAATATGTTTCTTGCTTTGCTTGAATGATCTACAAGATATGTAACATTAAATATAGTAATTAGTCAATGTTGGAGATTAATGATTATACAAACTTTTTGCTCTTGCTCTTACTATTTAACATTCATATTTGACATCATCAAAACTAATCATATATAACATGTCTGAATCCTTATAAAGTTTAACATCCCTAGCCCATTGGTGTAGTAACAAGCTTGCAATCCAGAAAACCAGTATCAAATAGAATATCCAAGGCAAATTTCCTTTGATATAAAGCAATACCTTTAGAACTTCTAGCAATTTCCAAGCCAAGGAAATATTTAAGATCACCAAGGTCTTTGATCTTAAAAGTGTCATCAAGAAAACTTTGATCCGATTAATTTCTGTCAAATCAGTACCACTCAAGATAATATCATCGACATAAACAAGAAAGGTAGTAAAGCAAGAAACAACATATTTAACGAATAAAGAGTGATCTACTTGAGATTGATGATAACCATAAGATAGAAGAGCCTTATAAAGTTTAAAAAACCACTGGCGACTAGCTTGTTTCAAACCATAGAGAGAGCATTGCAACTTACAAACTTAAGTTAGAGAAGAAACAAATAAACCAGGTGGAGGTAACATATAAACCTCCTCATCAAGGTCACTTTGTAGAAAAGCATTATTGACATCAAGTTGCTTGAGATGCCAATTATGTGCAGCTGCCAAAGCAAGTAATAAACGAACCGTAGTAAGCTTAGTAATGGAGGAAAAAGTATCATTACAATCAACCCCCTTAACCTGGGTATAGCCTTAAGCAACCAAACGACCTTTATATCTATTTAAGCTACCATCTGAATTATATTTCTTAGCAAAAACCCACTTACATCCTATGTGATGTTTATCAAGAGGCAAATAAGTTACAATCCAGGTTTTATTTTGTTGTAAAGCATCTAATTCAGCAATAATAGCATTTCACCAACCCTCATGTTTAATGGCTTGAGAGTAAGTTTTAGGAATGTCATCAATAAAAATAGAGAGAGCAAAATGGCGATGAGAAGGAGAAAGAGCAGTATAAGAAAGAACACGAGAAATGGGATGATAACTATTTACCTCTATAGAAGATGGTAATGCTGATGTAGATTGAAGAGAGTAACGATAATCATGCAAATAAGATAGAGGCCTTGTTAGTCTAGTGGAACGCCTAGACATAGGATGAGTGATAGAAGTAGAAGAGGAAGAAGGGACCATGGAAGAAGAAGAATCATGTTCAGAAGAAAGGGAAGGAGAAGAAGAATCTACAAAATCCAATGGAGGCAATTCTTGGGGAAGAGGAATGGAATTAGGTACTGTAGGTAAGTCATAATTACAAAAAGGAAAGATAGATTCATAAAAATAAACATTACGAGAAACATAAATATGTCTAGTTTGTAAGTTTAAAGTAACAAAACCTTTAGTACCTGGTTTGAAACCAAGAAAAACACATTTAGTAGCCCTAGGATCCAATTTGGTGCGATGCTGAGTAAGAGTAGATGAAAAGCAAAAACAGCCAAAAACTTTAAAGGTAGTAAAATCAGGTGGGTGCTTATACAAAAGCTTAAAAGGACACTTGTCTTTCAAAATAGGAGTAGGAAGACGATTAATGATGTAAATGGCATGAATAATGGCACATGAATAATAAAATTTGGGTAAATGAGCTTGAAATAATAAGGCACGCGCCACATTTAAAATATGTTGATGTTTTCTTTCAACGGTATTGTTTTGTTGAAGAGTGTCAACACATGAAGTTTGATGAAAAAAATCCTTTTTCAGCATAAAAAACATGAAGAAGAAATTCACTACCATTATCCGACCGTATGATTTGAATGGATGTATTGAATTGAGTGAAAACCATATCGACAAAATTCTTAATAAAAGGACCAACTTCTAATTTTTGTTTGAGTAAATAAACCCATGTATAACGTGTAAAATCATCAACAATTGTGAGAAAATATCGATGACCATTAATAGAAGGTAAATGATAAGGACCCCAAATATCCATATGGACTAAATGAAAAATTTTATTAGACTTAGTAGTGCTTACAGGAAATGGTAATTTTCTTTGTTTGGCAAAATGACAAACATCGCAACACTTGAAAGAAGAATTATAGGGGACAAAGGGATATTGTTGATGAATGGAATACAAACTAAAATTGGAAAGATGTCCGGACCTAAAATGCCAAAGATCAAATGGGATAGAACAAGAGATAGGGGCGGCTACATGACAAACAAGGTGTGAAGTAGTAGATGCATGAGATTGCATTATGTAAAGCCCTTCAATGACATTAGCTGAACCAATTATCTTCCATGATCATTGGTGAATGAGGCATTGGTTTGTCTAAAAGGAAACAAAACAAGAGGTAAAAGAGGTAAGTTTAGAAACTGAAATGATATTAAAACAAAATTCTGGTACAAAAAGAACATTATGGATAACAAATGAATCGGAAAAATGAAAAGTGCCATTATAAGAAGCAATGACACGAGAACCATTAGGGAGATTAACAGTAATATGTGAAATTTTATGGTAGGCAGAAAATAAGGACAAAGAAGAGCAGATATGATCAGTGGCTCTTGAATCAATGATCCAAGAGTTTGCAAAAGAAGATATGGCAGAATTAATATACATACCAGATGTAGCAACATGATTAATAGATGCTAAGGGTTGGGTTGGTTTATCTAACTGAATTAGTGCTAACAACTTTTGATATTGGTCTGGAGTAAAACTATAGGATTGGTTAGTCACCACAGTATGATCAAGAGAGTTTTGACTAGGTAATACAATAGCAGAAGAAGCAGCATTAACAGAAGAATTGTGAAACTTAAACCCAGGGGGAAAGCCATGCTTTCTATAACAAGTAGCCTCTGTATGTTTAGGCTTACCACAATAGGTATATTGTTTCATAGCACCTAAAATTTGTTTGGAAAGTCCTTAAGAAGAAGGTCGTGGAGTATAAGATCGACTAAGTAAAGCTATAGCATCAGAAGCCTGAAAACCAAGTTCTCGTTCTTGTTGTTCAACTAAGGAAAATACACGATTAATGTTTGGTAAAGGATCAATTAGAATAATTTGGGATTTTACAGAGGCAAAGCAATAACTCAATCCTTTCAAAAATTTCATCACATAATCTTGATCCAAAGCCTTTTGGTAAAAATCAGCAACACCACATGAACATTGTGGTATACAGGTGCAAGATCATAAGGGACATAATGTAAGAAACTCATCCCATAGAATTTTCAGCTTGGTAAAGTAATCACTTACAGAAAAATCTCCTTATTTTAGGTTTTGGATATCTTCTTGTAAATCAGCAAGCCGAAACACATTGTTCCGTGAAAAACGATCGTGTAGGTCATTACAAACACCAGAGGCTCAATCAATCCATAAAATGCTCTGTGCAATAGTAGGTGATAAAGACCAAGTGATCCATGAGAGAACCATCATATTACACTGTTCCTACGCTGGAAAAATTGGATCAGCAGATCTTAGCACCAGAATCGATTGGTCAATAAAACGGATCTTATTCTTCGATAAGAGCACTATCTTCATCGCTCGTGACTAGGAGTGATAATTGGGACTAGTAAGTACCGGTGATACAAGAACAAAAGAGGGATTCTCATTTGGATGAAGATAAAATGGATTGGAAACATTTTGAGCTGCCTTGAGAAAAGACGAAACCCCTGTAGAAACAAAGGTAGCAGATGAACTAGAACCAAAGGGGGTTGCTATGAGGTTAAGCAAACCTAAACAAAGATGAAGATCGAAGGAGGAGGAACAAAATCGGACAAATCGTAGGAAGAAAAATCAACTGAAGATAAGCCAAATGTTGATGGAGGACTAATCAAAGAAAAAAGAAGAAAAGACTAACAAACCATGAAAAAGGGAAAGTAAATGGAAAGAAGAGTAAAGAAGAAAGAGGAAAGTAAAAAGGACGAGTAGATTGAAAATGAACAGGAAGCGAACGAAGTTAATGATCTAATGGCTTTGATACCATAACACAGGAATTAGAATTTGAAACTGAGAAAAAATATTATTAATTCATCTCTTAACTGTTGTGTATACATTGCTATATATAAGAGAATAGTTCCTATAATTTACACGCCAGCTATCACTTACTCTAACTAATTTTTGTTACACATATTTAACTAATATGCTAACTAATATACTCTAATATAACGTCGGTTGCCACCGTAGATGAAAGTTATAGCACTAATAGAATGGTCTCGTACTCCAACATGATAGTGTTGCCCACGTCTCTACTTCCTTGAAATTGGATGTGAATGGGCATTAAATTGAAGCTTCAAAACTTATAAGTGATTGAACAACCAAGGAGGGCCTATGGCTTAAGGTAAGATGACAACTAAGCAACCATGTTAGCATGTGAATGGTAAAAAAGAGAGGATCTAATGGTAAAGGTTAATCTTATTAACGATGGGGATATTATAGGGCAAAATTGAACTTAAAAGAAACTTCTGAATAACTACTGCTCTCAATGAAAACTTTTGAAACAAAATTGGACTTTAAACTTATATTTTAATCAAGTAGCCACTCGTGTAATGTTTTCTTTGCCGACTTCGTGTAATTATCTCAAGGGGCTGGCGTTGTAAATATAAACTAAGCCCTGTTAATATAGATCTCGCTATTGATTATCATCAATCAAAGCCGAACTGAGACAAAATAAAAATCAATGTATTTGATTTTTAGCTAAATGATGACTTGGCATAAATAAACATGTGATATCCAACACCAGACTATTGTAAAAAATGACTAATTAACTATGGTTGTTGATTATCCAGCACTAATACATAGCTTCACTCATAATGATATTTTTTCCTATGAGTAGACGTGTATTTATTTTAGATGATACATACAATTTATATTTTCCATGTAATTCAAGTACTGTCAAGCCTAGCAATCTTTGGCAGCAACTGTATTACCAAACAATCCATGCCCTTCCTAGTACTATAACACGTGAACTTATAATACCACCAAATGTTTAGATTAATTGGCAGAAAGTTGTTATAGTTTAATTAAGGGTCCTGCAAGTTAGAGACTTGAGGACACGATAGCTTTAGGTGTTAGGGGAACTACATGAAAAAAGGTCCTATAATGCTTTAAATCAAGATTATTATAAGTTCATAAAGTTTCTCGTAACAAGGGGTTGGAGCAGGACACCAAGTGCAAAACCAAAAAAAAAAAAGAAAAAAGAACTTATATGCTGATTGCCCTTCATGGCAGTTCCAACCATGCCCTTATTTGGCAAAACATGAACTTATAATAATAATTTCCTACAATATGTTTTTTGATATAGCTTTTGAGAATAGTTTATGGAGAAAAAGTGAAAAAGTGATTTTTTAATAGATTATGAGAAAAATAAATTATAAAAAAAAATAATTTTGATAAAATGAATTTGGGTATTGGGTTAAGAATGACTTTTTTTATTGGTCAAATTACCAAAAATGACATTAGCTTTTGTGATAATTACATATAAAATGATAAAATTTTATTTTATGTATTATTTAAGGGTTAATGTGCAAATTTAACAGCTAAATTTTTCTTGAGAGGTGTCTGGTACAAATAATTTTTGAAAAATGAAAATATAATGTAGCAATGAATACTTAAAAATGGTGCACCTTAACCCAATATTTAACATTAAATTTTTTAATAAATACAAAAAATGAAATAAATTTGTCTATATGTGATATTAATTAATTTATTTACTATAATCAAATTAGATAAATAGATATTATATTAAGGATATGAGAGAATATTAAAATTTTAAAATTCTAAAAAAATAAAGAATATATGAGAGATAGAGAGAGAATTTTGAAATTTGAAAAAAAAAGGATAGCTGAGAGTGAGAGATAGTGGATCCCACACATTTGAAAAACAATAAAAAAAAAAAGGCCATTATATCCACCATGCAAAAGTAAAAGGGAGAATTGCTAAAAAAAACCTTGCAAGAAAATTAATTGATCATTGCTACCATTGCACACGGTGGGTGGTATGTTGCACATGGGTGGATGATATGTTGCACACAAGGGATGGTGTTTGCACTTTCGCAGGAATGTTTTTTGCACATATGGATGCTGATTGCACATGATGGATGATTGCTTGCACATTGGTACCATTTAGCAATTAATTTGCTTAAATGGTATTTTTTAACCATTTTCCCAAAGTAAAATGCTAAAAAATTGTAGCTTTTCATAAAACCCATGAAAACTATGGTTTCACTCACAAATCGGAGAAAAAATCTAATGTTTGACAAATTTTTCCACGAACCATGATTTTATTTAAAAAAATACTTTTTTAAAGAATACCAAACACACACTTAACCATCATTTTCGAACCACGCCCTTCATTCTTTACGTTTAAAAACCAATAAGAGATTGTTTTACACACGTGCGATCCGCGGGAAAATTGGTAGAGAATGAAGAAATTGAGATATTTTAATAACGGCCAGCAGGAATATTTCAGGTGTGTTTGGATGAGCTTAATTTTTATTTTAAGAGCTTATAGTAAAGCATAAACTCAATTCAATTAGAGAGGGAATTATTAGGTGTTTGGATAAGCTTTTAAATTAAGAGCTTACAAGAAAAAAAAGCCACTTTTCATTTAAGTTGGAATAAGTAGTTTTTGGCTTAAATTAAGAGCTTATAAAAAATTCTCAAACTGATGTAGAATTTAGGGATGCAAAAAATGAGAATAAAGTTAATGTAGATAATAGTCAAGATCAAGAGCCATCGTCAACAAATGATCCTCAGACATCTTCAACTCAAATAAATCATATTCGTGACACCATTAGGGACCTAATTGTACGAGATATTTGATCTAATTAGTTATGTTATATTTGACTGTATCAAAAACTTTAATTTTGTATCATTTCTAATTTATTTTCATCTTTATTGTAATTTAATTATTTATTTTACCATTGTCAAATGTAATTAAATATATTTTTCTTACTTTTCATATAGTTTACAATTTTTTATTTTAAATATCATAAAAGTCACTTATACAAAAGCTAAACCAAACACATTTCACTTTTATAAAAGCATTTATCCAATCGTCAATCCAAATATAAATAAGTTACACAATTTAACTTTTATCCAATCTAACTTATTCATAAGTCACTTTTCAAATAAGTCATTTTTCTCACCGCTCATCCAAACACACCCTTCCTCAATGTCGTCAAACCATCTATTATTTGGAAAATTATTACTATAATAAGAGAATCATTAAATTTTGTTTTAAAAACATGATAAAAATAATATATATTTTCTTTTGCTGATGACTTGAAAGGTATAATTGTTTTTTAGAAGATCCCAACAAATAAACTCACTTAGAAGCAAAAAAAAAAAAACAAATAAATTAGCCCTAGTATTCATTGTAAATTACACCATACATCCATTTTACTTGCCATCTAGATCTGGGTTTAATGTTTGTTTGAAATAATAATTAGAATATTCAAAATCAGCTTTTCAATTGTGATTTACAATATATAAAGTAATTATGTGATATGAGTTTTGTCTCAATTTACATAAAAAACATTTATAAATTAAAATTAAACTATCCGAAACAAACTATTACTTTACAAAAGAGTTGCATGGTTGGTTTGAAGTTTTTCCATTTGTACTTGCGGATCATCAATGATGAATAATAATGCTGTAAAAAAAAAAGATCATGACTTAGGCCACTTTAGTAAAAAATCTCAAATTTCGAATAAGTATATCTAGATAAAAAAAATGAACTCTAAATCGTACACGGGACGATAATTTTTTTAAAAAAACGTTTTTAAGTAATGATAAATAATATTGATGGGGCGATTGTTGTTTTTTAATTTTTTTGGCTATGTGAATCGTTATTATGGGTGTGTTTGGAATAGCGATGGGAAAAATTATTTATTTGTAATATAACTTATAGAAAAATCAGATTGGGTAAAAGTCAGATTTGTATAAGTGATTTATGTTTGGATTAACGATTGAATAAATGATTTTTATGAAAATGAAGGGTGTTTGATTTGGCTTTTTCATAAGTGACTTTTGTGATATTTAAGAGAAAAATTCTAAAATTTATGAAAAGTGAAGAAATTAACTTTGGAAATTTGGCAATGGTAAAATATATAATTAAATTACAATGAAAATGCAAATAAATTAGAAATAATACAAAGTTAAAGTTTTTGATACAGTAAAAGATAACAGAACTAATCAGATCGAAGATTCCGTACAATTAAGTCCCTGATGGTGTCACGAACATGATTTATTTGGGTCGAAGATGTCTAAGGATCATTTGTCGATGATGACTCTTGATATTGACTATTATCTACATAAACTATATTCTCATTTTTTGCATCCCTAAAATCTACTAATGAGTGAAATAAAATTCTTGTGAGTAAACTCAACTCTCTTGACTCGACCTGTGGTTTCCGAAGAGAAGAGAATCGCCGCCGGATTGGCTCACCTCAACTCTGTTGCTTGTTTTTATCAAATCCGGGAATTCCATTAATCATGGAGACGATTTGAGGGGAGTCAAGCAATACGGTGCCGCATTGAAGGTCGGGGATCTTGTGGGCGATAGAGGAGGTGGCGAATTCGATCACCAATTGAGTGAGTCGAACCTGGTGAGCCACCTCCGAGTCAGAGCTGAGCGGGTTAGCGGGTGAGACGATGATTCCTAGAGTTCAGAGAAAAATATAGAACATGAATTTGCATGGAAAAAGGCGAGAGAATGAAGGCCACGTGGCCTTTGGAGCGAGGTATGAGGTAAGTAAGGGAGGAACCGTGGTTTTTGACTTGCTGAAGGAAGAAGGAATAGGACAGGTGGTGGCCATTAACGGAGTGGACGAGGACGGTGGCGGAGGAAGCGACGAAGGGGAGAAGAGAGATGGAGAGAGGTTGTAAGGGAGGAGGAACAGGGAAGTCATGACGGAGGCTATGAAATATTTTGGCTGAATGGCAAAAACTGGAGGGGTAGAACTGAGAAAAAGGTGAGAGAGATACGAGTTGGTAAAAAAATTTAAAATGCAATAAATGCTGCAACGGAAATAAACAAAACGCTGAGCCAATAAGCTCCAATTCCCAGCTTATGGTAAATCGGACGTTTGATAGATAAGCTAGATATCAAAAACGCTGAACCAAACAAATGAAACTTGAACCAACAAAATATTATCACCAAATTAGCCCAATATCACCCGATTAGGCTGCAATATCGTTGTGCCAAACATGCTCGTTATTGTTGACACTTGAATGGATTATTTGTAATCTGACTTATGAAAAAGTCGGATTGGGTAAAAGTTAAATTGTGTCAAGTGATTTATGTTTGGATTAGCGATTGGATAAATGCTTTTATAAAAGTGAAAATGTGTTTGGTTTGTCTTTTGTATAAGTAGCTTTTGTGATATTTAAGAGAAATAATTTTACAAATTATGGAAAATGGGAAAAATAACTTTAAAATTTTGGTAATGGTAAAATACATAACAAAATTACAATAAAATTTTTTGGTAATGGTAATGGCTCTTGATCTTGACTATTATCAACATCAACTACATTCTCATTTTCTGTATTCCTAAAATTCACATCAGTTTAAGAATTTCTTCTAATAAAATTATGTATAGCCATAGTTGCACAGACAAAGCAAACTTGTGTGTTAAAACTGTACTTCCGTATTTTTTCTAAAATTTCCAACTTATTTTTCTACACTCCAAATATCCTTTTTAATAAAATAATTTAACTAATTTATTTAATCTAATTAAATTAGATGAATATATTTTATTTCAAGGACCCGTATATTGGTTTCCGGTTCATATAAGAAAGTTTTTATTTTCGTTTTTAATAAAATTTTCACATTAATAAATATAGGAATTAATTAATTGTACTTAATGTTTTATTGACATAAAGTGTGTAATGTTGACTTCAACACGAAAGCCGCGTTTTCAGATGTGAAAGCATTAATTGGCTGATGATTCAAATTGAGGGGAAAAGCTCCAAAATGTTGCTTAAGTTTTTTCGTGCAATTGGGTGAATAAGCTTGATCGAAATATCGCTGGAACAAACATGGGATTATTTGTGGGATGCCCAATCGCACGATTGGGCCTGTAAACGTGGAAACAAACACGCGCGTGGTATAGGAAAGCAATCCTATGGCGGCAGAGCACCAGAAAATTCCCGCTCATAAAAATATCTGTCAAAACGAACCTCCCTCACTGCCTGCAATAAACGCGAATCTCTCTCCTTTACTTTTTTTTCTTACTTTTTCTTTTCTTTTTGGTCTCGAAAGCGAAATCGAACTGCGAGAAAACAAATTACTGAATTAGTAAAAAACGGATCCGAGAGAATACGAACCAGAATAACTGAACCCTAACCCTAGACCGGGGCTTATCCTAACCTCCCCCTCACACTGTGCACGTGAACATAGAAACCGAAGTCCGATTAGGTTTTTAGAGCCAGGGTTCTTCACAGTGATAAGGGTAACCCGAGCGAGGTTGGAGCAGGACATAGGATAGGGTTCGGATTTCAACGATGGTATGCTTAAGTGGTTATTTGGTTTTTCGCCGGTGATGACCGGAGGCCAATGTCACCGGAGGAAGAAGATGAAGTGCAGGGTTGCGGAAGGAGGTCGTGGAACCAAGGACATGCCTTGCCCGGTTTCGAGGGTTCCGGCTAAATCCCTTGGGACCCAACCGGGAAATTCTGATAACTCCCCTGCACTTGATATTGATTACTACTCGCAAGCCGTAAAAACGCTCAGTGAGCGCTCGCCTTTTGATGTCGCGGAAGAGACTTCAACCTCGACGGTGCCCACACTGCCCAGTGGGTGCGCAAGCTTCTTAAACCGCCATTCTGAGAGTCGTAGGCGCCACAAGAAGTCCCATTCGGGTGCGGACAAGAAATCCTCTAGAACAAGTGAGAAGTCGCGTAGTTCAAGCTTCTGGGTTGAGACTGAGGATTACTTTAGAGACTTGAAATTGCCAGACATAGACACCTTGTTGGAGGCATCATCCCCTTTTAGTTTAGCTGCTCGGAATTGTTTTTCTATTCCCCCAGCGGGAAATGCTAATAAGTCAAATGTAGCTAGTTACGAGGATGACAAGGAGACTGATGGAAACCGAACTAGCGAGGATGTTAAGAATAAGGACCGTGTCGTGAAAAGTAACAGTGTTGTAGCTGAAGTTTTGGCTCAGGTTGACAAGGGTCATGATACTTTTGATTCGTCTAGTAGTTTAGAACGGCTTTTAGGATGTAGGAATAAGACTTCTCTGATTTCTGAGCGCCCTTCAAAGAGGAGGAAGCTTTTGGGCGGTGAAGCTGGGTTGGAGAAATTCTTTATGGCCGGTCCTTGCGATGGAGACTCTCCTCTGTGCCATTATTGCTGCAGGGGAGACACCAGTAGAGAGTCCAATCAATTAATTGTCTGCGTTATTTGTAAAGTTGCAGTTCATAAGAAGTGCTATGGTGTGCAAGATGATGTAGACGAGTCTTGGTTGTGCTCTTGGTGCAAGCAGAAGGATGACGTTGATGAAATGGTGCATCCTTGTGTGCTTTGTCCGAAGAAGGGTGGTGCTTTAAAGCCTGTTCATAGACATGCGGAAAGTGTCGGGTCTGTGCAATTTGTTCACTTGTTTTGTTGTTTGTGGATGCCTGAGGTTTATGTAGAGGATCTGAAGAAGATGGAGCCTGTCATGAATGTAGGAGGAGTCCAGGAAACCCGGAAAAAATTAGTCTGTGATATTTGCAAGGTGAAGTTTGGTGCATGTATTCAATGTTGCCATGGTATGTGTTGCCCTCTGGAACTACCCAATTTTTGTTTTGTAGGCTGGTATTCTGGAAAACATTATAGTGTTTGGGAACTGTTGATCATTATGCATCTGTTAATGAATTTGGGGGCATAGTCACATCTTTGTATTTTTCTACAATCAATTGATTTTGGGGTACTTGCTAATGAAAGATGTCCGGTTATTTTGTGCAATTTTGAAAATAGTTTGTGTTGTGAACTCATCTTAGTGAATGCAAGTGACTTTATCCAAAGCTATTTAGCATTTTATCCTTCTGCTCTATGTTTTATTAACTATAAAGGTCTGTATCAAGGTGCTGGCGGGTCAATTCATCACCTTTGCAATACTTTTATGCGAATATTTTTTTTAAGTGCAGCCTTACACTGCTAGAATTGTAATGATCATGAATGCAAACATCAGACTGATCAAAGGATGAGAATTTAAAAATGCAAAATGCTGCTTAAAATGCAAGAACAATAAATTTTTACTGACTCAGACTAAATGGAGCGATCATTTTTATTGCCATGGTTTAGATTAAACTGTCAATTTGGTTAAACATTTGAGTAAACTTATTTATTTTATGATAATAAGCCCATGTTAAGCTGTGGGAATATACGAGGGAGACTTTGTGAAATACTTCTATTTGATTGTTAATTTTTAGTAATAGAATGTCATATCAATATGACGTTTCCAATTTGAGTAGCATTTTGTTAGACCCAGTCCTCATTCATATCTTTTATGCAGTCTTCTATGCTATTTTTTCTTCCTCTTCTGTGAGGTTCTAAGTTTGGTACACCAAAAGAGAATGTATGAATTGGTGCCCATTTACATTATAGTGGCCAAACTATGATGAGATACATTGAAATATGAAGAATCTTATAGGTGGTGTTTGGTATGTGGATTCTTTAGTTTGCCAAGCACTTGAAACCTATTTTGATAAGATGTTTGGATGTAGCACTTATGAAAAATTTAAAACTTATGTGTTGCATATATCCCAACAGTACAAGGAGATTATTTATTATTATTTTGTAATTTTGTATACCACATGATCCCGTCTTTTATTGGCTTGAGAGTCCTTACCAATTAGGATGCCTGCATACCAAAAGCTGCCCAATTTTCTCTTTTTACTAGACCTTTTTTTAAAAAAAATTAGAGTATAGACTCGAAGCAGGGGGAGCGTTTTGTAACTCTCCTTCTAAAACGGCCTTCGGATGGGAGATGGGGCTATGTTTGAAGCTATGAAATAGGATGGTTATGCATTTGGTTTTTGAAAGGTAGCTTCTAGTCTCGCTTCATTGATGTAGACTAGATGTATCTTGTGATTTGAATCTGTCTTCTGGGGTTCATTTTTCCGTTCTGATGTGGTTTTTGCTAATTAACCTTGGGCTTTAATGCATTACATCTTTGAGATGAAGAGTGAAAATGGCCAAAGCACGTTATTGGTTTGGAGTGCATCTGTTGTATAAATGGAAAAAAATCTCTGCTTAAAATGGCAGGTTTGCAGCAGAGCCAATTTATTGCTTGTTTCTATCAGGCCATTCTTCATCAATCATTTTGAATGTGCTAATGAAGAAAGTGTTTTCGTTGACCTTTTGCCAGGGTTATTGAGCAGTCACAGTGATCTTATTCTGTGTGACTGAAGGATGCATTGATTTTATTGCTCTTAAGGATTTCATTTGTAGCCTTGTTAAAGAAAGTTGTATTACTGAAAGCTGGGTGTTTATGCTCTTAAAATGAAGTTGTTCTGACAACAGCACAGAAAGTTTTATAAGTTGATATATATGTTTGTGTTTTGTGGTATGGCATTTTTCTTAATGGTTACAAAGTAGATTACAAAACCAACCCTCTAGAAGGTTTACCAGAAAGGTCTATTGGAGGGGTTTGTAGTTGTGTCCAGAGAGAACATTAGTGAGGCTGATGCGATGCTAAAAATGCTTTTAGTCTAGATAACTTTTGTCATATCTATGATCGTCCCGGTCTTTCTTACAAGAGTTGGGGAATGATTATAGATTTACGGAAAATGATTGACTGCTGTTTTGGTTTCACTTCTTTTCTGATGTTTTTGTTAGATTGTATCTTGATGCTCCTTGGGTAATTCATGGTATCATATTTATTCAAAAGTAGAGGTTCGTAGTATAGCATTTGTGGTTCAGTACTGGTTATGTGGTTTTTCCTTGTATAAATGATGCTTTCCCCCTACTTTTCAAGTATCATGTTTGACATGTACTTTATACACCATCAACTGTTTGATGTATTGCTAGCTGCGTCTGGCATTCGTTGATTATATTCTTCTGAATAGTAGTTATTTTCAGTTGGTTAGATTTGATGTTTACTTTGATGGTTGGTGCCGAGTTTCTTCATTGTGTAATGTACACTTCAAGTTCTCGTTTAGTAGCTTATAACTCCTTGCTGCTGGGTGGTGTTACAGGATCTTGCAGGTCTTCTTTCCATCCTCTATGTGCTAGGGAAGCTAGCTACAGGATGGAGGTTTGGGCAAAAAATGGTCATGACAATGTGAGTGTGCTTTATTTGTAAAAACACAAATCCTTGACTCTTGTTTTCTGTCCTCGTGAAGAAAGGAAAGGAGTAATAGACATGATGTTTAGGATCAACTTAGGAGCAGCTCTACATTTCTAGCATCATTGCCCCCCTTTAATCACAAGTGTCCCAACCTTGTTTGAGTAGTTGATCATGTTCTCTCATGTTTTGTATGATCAGATTCAGTTGCGGGTCTTTTGTTCCAAGCACTCAGATATACAAGATAACAGCACCATCTTGCCTTCAGGTGGCTCTGTAGCTTTTCATAGTGATTTGTCTTCTGCTGACAGCCTTCTGGCAAAAACACAGTGCAGTTTGAAAACTGTTTGCCACAACGGAGACAATATTGGGATATTTTCTGATGGCAGCCCTGATAAATTGAGTCATAGTGAACAGCAGGATGGAATGTTGTCTGATTGTCAGTTTAATGCTCACGGAACGTCAGAATGCAGTGGTTCACCACAACTAAGTAATACTGCAGTGGTGGGGAGGACCAATGAGATTGCCAATGCATCTGACTCCCTTGGTTTTGCACTTGTTTTGAAAAAGGTATTTTGCATCAAAAGTAAATTCATTTGCATGTTTAACATCAAGTGTTGTTATCGTGATGTGAATCCTGAAATTGAAAGTTGCTCCTTGGCAGCTGATAGATCGAGGGAAAGTTGATCTTAAAGATGTGGCTTTGGAGATTGGCATTTCTTCAGAGACATTAAGCGCAAATATTAATGTAGGGCTTGAAATATTCTGTAATCTACCATGCAGCAAGTGGGTTGTGTATTATTTCTTTGACCTGTAGTTTTCTCTTTTTTTCTTCTTTCAGGATTCTTGCATGGCCCCTGATGTGCAACTTAAAATAGTCAATTGGCTAAAAGCTCATGTATATACTAATGCATTTCAGAGTAGTTTGAAAGTCAAATTCAAGCCTGCCAATTCATCTATGGCTGAAAATGGAATAACTGATGGTTCTGATACTTTACAGATATCGGATTCTGAGTTGCCAGATCCTGTTGCTGTTAAGTCAGTGCCATCAAGGAGAAGAACAACTGGTAATATCAGAATTTTTAAAGATAACAAAGTGTTATGTTCATCTGGGATGGTGTCCTGTGAGAACGAAATGCCAATGGACAAGGTCAAAGGAGGTCAATCTGAACATGAAAATTCGGAAATATCAAATGAAGCATCCATTCCTGATGCAACTGAAATGGTAATTTTGTCTTTTAGTTAACCTTTTTGAAGCCTGATTGATTGAATATTTTGATACATAATTCTGTATGTATTATTATTATTTTTTTTTGGAAATAAATGCATGATAAAGCAACTCAAAGTTTTGTATTCCGATCATATTAGGGCTCATTATCAATGTGACGGTGTAGTCACATATAATCTAAGTTCTTGAAACGTTTTTGTTAAAGTTGCACTCTTTTGTGGTTCACTCCTTCCCAATCTATTCTTGACTTTGATTATAATTTTATTATATCAATTTGTGGCCCTGGTACGAAGGGTGTGATCCTTAACTGGAAGACCTACTTATCAACTGCTTGGTCAGATTAATTACTAGTCCAGGACTGGGAAAAAGAATTGCTATGGAATTTTGTTCTCCTGAGCTTCCTCTAATTTTAGTGAATGCTTTCGAATGCACAAGGTATTAAGGGAATGGTGATTTGTCAAGTGAATGCTGTGTCTTTATGACATTGTTTGGCTTTGGACAGCTGGTGTTGTTGTATGAGGGTATTTTAATTATGGCTTGTCTAAGTCATTAAGCATGTAATTGTTGTTTGGGATCTTAATTTGGAATTCGGGATTATTTTATGGGGTATATGTTGAGATTTTGTATTCGATTGTTAGGATTTTGTGATATCTTATCCCATTGTGGTGTCCTAGTGGGGACTACCCCATTCAATATTAGTGTTGCTGTGGGGCTCTTGTTTACTGGAGCCAGGTTGTTCAAGTTTTCTGTTAGGCATATTGTCCATCATAGGATTTTAACTCCATTGACTTTGAGTAATCATTTTGTTGGTTCCTAGTCCCTCGATTTTCATCCAACACCTATTGTTCTTGATGATATTTCACCTTGGGAGTCAGCCAAGTTGTGTAGCTTTGATGGTCATTTGATGGGTTTATGGTGTTTCAAGTTTCTAATTTTTCTTATCTATTTACTTGTTCAGTGCATTGTAATTACAATGTGAGTCTGATTGGAAGTGTATATGCAATATTCACTTAGTTCATGTACTTGTTGCAGTCAAAAATTGAGGTATATTTATATTTTAGTTTTGACTTTTGAGAGCTTTCCTACGTTATTTGCTCCACTTTGACAGAATAATTTTACCTTTTATAATTTTTTTATTTGCGTATATTTTTATTTTGTGCAGGAATTAACCAAGTCTGAGGATGCTTCTTTTGATTTCCAAGGTATGGCTTCATAATAATGAAACTATGGTCGTGAGATGCAAGCTTATGTCTTTTTCTTGTTAATTGTTTCTACTTGGAACTACATGGTTATATGAGCACTTGTAGTTGTGGATTCTTGTGGTTTCCCTATATTCAAATTCTGTATATCTTTCCATGTCTCTTTCATACGATCTTTCTCTTTCTGATTTATTTACATTGTGTAACATTGTTATGTAGGGAATGCAGACGAACCTAGCAAAATAAGCTTATCTGGAGGTGTTTTGGAAGATAAGATTGCTAATGCTTCTATTTTTTCTGATCATCACCATTCTTGTGCTGTTGCAGATTTACCTCCTTCAGGTGTCATGTGAGTTATTGACATGGGATTTATCTATTTGGTTTGATTAGACATTTGGTTGTTTCAGTTCCGTCTAATTTTCAACTTAGTCCCCTCACTTCATTTCTTTGTATATTGAAATCTTACTTTTTTAAATTACTTCCAATCTAGTTCCTTTTGTCAATGATAATCACGATAGTTTCTATGAAGCGTTGGTGTGTCAAATGGATATTTTCTTTGGCATGTCATCAACCCAATGTGTTTTTTTTAATGTGTAACAAATATATGAATGCGAATTAGTTGGGTGTTCTTGCTGGGGTCGTTATAGGGGTATAGTCATTATCGTTATGCTATAATGGGGATGTTTGTAAGGGGCTCTTGAGTAATTAATAATGCTGAGTTTGTCCTGTTTCCCTCTCTCTGTCTCTATTTATCTTCTGTTCTGTTCTATTTTGGCAAATTAATCTTTTATTTCTATTTTTGTATCAATCTTTCTGCTTCAATTTGAGGGGGTATGGGTTCCAATCAGCATATTCATTTTTTTTTTTTTTTTGTGATGCAGGAAGATTGACGGGAAATCTTGTTACATTCACCCATTCATCCATAAAAAGTTATCGCAGATTCATGATGGGGTGCTTTCAAAGGATGTTTTATGTGAGTTGCATTTAAGGCTTTGCTTTTTTCCCACTATTTTTTTAAGATCAGTCATAATAGGTTCAACATTTGGCAGGTCAAAGGGAGGAACACAATTTTTATTTGGACGGATTCTTAGGGGCTAGTAGTGGCTCTAGTTACCAAAATCCAGAAGTAACTTGCAGTGACATTTGTAAGGCTGATAAAGTAAATACGAAGCAATTGGTTATGGCTAGAAATATGGGTTTATTAGAATCTTGTCCAAAAGATGAAGTGGAGGGTGAAATGATATATTTTCAGCATAGATTATTGCAAAATTCAGTTGCAAGGAAGAAGTTTGCTGGTATGTTCTTTTTCATTGAATTTAAGTTAATTCATCAGTTAAAATAATTCTTTACATCCCGTCTTGGTTTTGATATATCGTATTAATAAGTGACAGTTCTTTCCTTTATAATTGCAGACAATTTAATCTCTAGTATAGTTAAGAGTCTTCCGCAGGAGATTGATGCAACACATCAGCAAAGATGGGATGCTGTACTTGTTAACCAGTACCTCCGTGATCTCAGGGAAGCAAAAAAGCAGGGCAGAAAAGAGAGAAGACACAAGGAAGCACAGGCAGTGTTGGCTGCTGCAACTGCTGCTGCAGCATCATCATCTAGGGTTTCTTCCTTGCGGAAGGATGCCTTTGAAGAATCTGTACAGCCAGAGGTCATATATACATGTTTATATCGAATAAAATTTCTGATCTCTCAAGGTAACGTTATTTGTGGTTGTTATTAACAATTATATTTATTTTCAGAATTTGTTGAAGCGCACTTTCAGTGGAAGGACTGGGGTTTGCTCTCTGCCAATGCCACGGACCAAAGAAACACCCTCAAGAGTAGCTATGGTTAGGACATCATCAGAAAAACATTCAGATTTTGGTATGGGAAATGCAGATTTTTCCAAGGAGCATCCCAAATTATGTGATATCTGTAGACGATCTGAAACTATATTGAACCCAATACTCGTCTGCTCCGGTTGCAAGGTTTCAAGGCTGCAAACCTTTTTGATTTTCAGGAATTTAGCATTGACATGTTATTCTTAATGAAGTTGTCTGTTTCAGGTTGCTGTTCACTTGGATTGCTATCGTAGTGTGAAGGAATTCACGGGTCCATGGTACTGTGAATTATGTGAAGATTTATCATTTAGAATATCTGGGCAGCCTTCTATAAATTCCTGGGAGAAACCTTATTTTGTTGCGGAATGTGGAATATGCGGTGGTACTACTGGTGCTTACAGGAAGTCTTCAGATGGTCATTGGGTCCATGCCTTTTGTGCTGAGGTTATTTTTGCTATCTTTTTTTGGGCCTGTTTTGTCATTTTCAATGTCTTACTTAAGGGTGACATACTTATATGTATAACATTCTTCTAGTGGGTTTTTGAGTCGACCTTCAGAAGAGGGCAAGTAAATGCTGTTGAAGGAATGGTATGTGCTTTCACTGAAAATAATTCCTAATGTTTTGGAGATGTTACTTAAGATATACTACTCCAGCCTTGCCCTTTCCTCGAACTATTTAAATTTGAGCATGCAATTGCTCTGATATTTGTTATGTATATTGGTGAATGCCAGGGGACTGTGTTGAAAGGAGTAGACACTTGTTGCATCTGTCACCGCAAGCATGGTGTATGCTTAAAGGTAATGATAACTTCAAAATCTTACCCCCACCCTTTTTTCTGATCTTATCTTATAGCCATGGACTTTTGGAATTAATTATCTTGATTCATGATTTCTAAGCAGTTCTATATATGGTAAATGCAGTGTAGCTATGGCCATTGTCAGACCACATTCCATCCATCCTGTGCTAGAAGTGCTGGTTTTTACATGAATGTGAGGGCTGCCAGCGGCAAGCTGCAGCACAGGGCTTACTGTGAAAAGCATGGTTCAGAACAGAGGGCAAAGGTCTGATTTTTTGTTTGCCAGTTAAATATTCTTATTAATGGTCTGGGGTAATTGTACCTTATTATGTCATTGTTTCTCAATTGCTCAGGCTGAAAGCCAAAAACATGGAATTGAAGAGTTAAAAAGTATCAAGCAAATTAGGGTAAGATTTCTCCTTCCATCTTTCCTCAAAGTTTCTCTAAATACATTTGTTTGAAATTTACATTTGTTATATTTAATACTCTGAATCTTTTGTCACAATGTTTTGTCAATATTTGGATCTTTGTTGGCTCTGAATCTGTATTGCTCCTAAGTTTTTCTGAATATTGGTAATATTTATTGCATCTCTGAACATCAGAGGTAATAATGGAAAGGAATTGCGGCCGTTCTGCTCATTGAGGGGATTGAAAGGTTTTTGGTTTGATAGGTTTTGTTATTTAGTTACAATGGTAGAGTTTAATTGCAATGGATGGCCTGGTTGTACGTCGATATCTTGGGCAATTTAGAAAAGGTAGCCATGGGAGATAAATCTTCGCCTGTGTTTTTAATTTCATTGTGCATGTAATGCTTCAGATAGTCATTTGTAAATGAAGGCTATGCGATGCGCTGCTCATGACTATTTTTTGGGTCCTTGGGTTCAACAAAAGTTGGGTGATTTTTTTTAAAAAAAAAATTACCCCTAACCTAGCCCTTCCCATAGGGTAGGGAGACTCACACACCCACCAGATACTGGCTTTGGGGTTAGATCCCAAAACCTCTCATTTATTAAGGTGGGGTGTGGGTTGACACTTGAACCAAGGGCTTTTGGCAGAAGCCAGATGATTTTGTTCATTAAGAGGTTGCCTTTTATTGTCTGTATGACTGTATCCATTCTTGGAAATTGATCATTTTTAAGAAAGTTATAACTGTGTTTTTAAAAGATGATGAGTAAAGACGTTCTGCTGCAGCTGTAGCCCTTCTCTAACTGATGTTGTTAGCATGACAGTCCTATTTTAATCGTGTAATCTAGAATAAATAAAATGCTACGATTAGGTATGCTGGCATTTGCTTTTGACTACCACTGATAATTGCTTACGTTTTTCCTGTCTCCAAATGAGTTACTAATAATAGAGATTCGGGAGATGGTAGAAGATAAAGTTGCTTGTGTGCATGTGGACGCACTCCCCCTCACTTGGACAGTTGCTGTGGGGGCTGGTATTGTGCAGGGTTATACTGACTTGCCCTCTTGATATGTGCTGATCTACATTGCCCAATTCACTTTTCTATTTTAATTTTGTTAAAAGTGACTGAAGCTTTCAACTCCATATAACTGGTCAATAACTGTAGCTGTATGTTTAATTTGGTTGAGGATCACTGTGATTGTACATGATGATAGTCATGGTTACTTTTTTTTGTTATGGTGATTGTCACTTGGTAAAGAATGCGCGCATGTGTTCGTAAAATATTATGAGCACAGCCGGTCATAGAAAATGCAGCTTGTATATTTTTTCAATAAATCAAATGGCTAGGGTGATGGTGTAAACTCTCTTGTGCAGGTTGAGTTAGAGAGATTACGTCTCCTTTGTGAAAGAATTGTCAAACGTGAGAAGATAAAGGTAACCCTTCTAATTTATGAACACGGAGATGTACTCCTTTGGTGCCGTGTATTTGAGATTTGTTCATTTGTTTAACTTTCTGGCATTCCAATAATATTGGGTATGCTAAAATCTAGTTGAGATTTCTCTGTTTGGTTTTTACAGTTAGAGTCCTACATCTCTGGGTTTTTTTTATGCTTGACTGTCTGTCTTTGTTGATGATTAACCGTCCCTCCTGTGAATATTTACAGCGGGAATTGGTTCTGTGTTCACATGATATACTTGCTTTCAAAAGAGATCATGTTGCTAGGTCTGTCTTGGTGCATAGCCCTTTCATACTTCCTGATTGTAGTTCAGAATCAGCAACAACATCCCTTAAAGGGAACACAGAGGGATACAGGTCATGCAGTGAAGCTGTCCAAAGGTCGGATGATGTAACTGTGGACAGCTCGGTTTCTGCTAAGCATCGAGTACGAGTTGCTGTTACCATGGACAGTGATCCAAAGTTGGATGATGACTGTTCAACTTCGCAAAGCCATTATAATCATAAGATTCCTGAGAGGGTGCAGTTTTCTGGCAAGCAGATTCCTCAAAGAACTTCCATCATATCACGGAATCTTTCGGATGACAGCGGATGGAGATCAAAATCAAGAAAGGTGAATTTGGCCATAAAGAGTCACTCTGATTTGGCTGTCTCAGTTTTTGTGCTTCCGTTTTCCTTGTTTTTTTTAAAAAAAAAAAAAAATTGGTTAGAAACGTAGAAAATTAGTTGTTAGTGGTTGAATTGGATTTGTACCAAGTGCTCATGTCATATTATACTTTACAGCATCAAGAGACATTTGGAAAAGAGCTGGTTATGACGTCAGACGAAGCATCGATGAAGAATTCAATGTTACCTAAAGGATATGCATATGTTCCTGCTGATTGCCTGTCTAGTGGTAAGCGATCCAAGCAGGATGTATTTACTAGCGAACCAGGGGAGCACAATGGGTAAAGCAAAGCGATGGATTCCTTGACTCTGTTTGAATGCCTATTTGAGGCTGATATCCGCATTATCCGATACCATTTTGCACGCGGACTATCCGGACATTTGAGGCGAATGGCAAAATGTATCTGGAGATCAGCGACAGGGCTCCAGCCACTATTTTCTAGTGTGGCACCAAGTCGTGCTGTGCTCTCTGGCGGGGAAAGTTTAACATTGCTGAACATTCGTTATGAGGGTAAAGTGTACACTGGATGAGCGTTGCTTGCTTTTACTTGTATTAGAAGGGCTTGGATTTCATTATAGTCATACCCGAGGAAGCACGTAACTGAAGCTTTCCTCCTTGTAACAATACCTTGGAGAATGTAGGGCATCATCTCCTGCTTCTTTGTAAAGCTGTTGTATATATGATGACAAATATTAATTTTCAAAGGACTGGTGCTCGGCATTAGATTCACCGAGCAATTAAATTATGTAACCTCCGTCTTTCTTAAAGCTTGTACTATATATTCAGGCAAAAATTTTAAAAAAGAAAATTGTATGTGCTATATACACGTTTGTCTTCCTGCATATTTCTTGCATCCAGCCTATCAAGGCTGATTGTCAACTGCGGCGTAATAAATATCAACGAGTATGTATAAAATTTGAATTCAAGCTTCTGTGCAATTATTTATGCCCTTATATGTGTATATTTCAATGTTTTGAAAATCGAATTTGACACTAGATTGACGTTGTACACTGCTAAATGGTATTAAATTATAAGTAATGTAAAACTATTGATGGTGACATTTAATCACATAATCATAACAGTCTATAACAATGTTGTTCTATTTGATTGGTTCTTATAATAATCATTAACAACATTCAATAACAACATTGACTGTGGTATAACCAAGAAGCTATTGATTGGGATAATAAGCACTCACATTTTATGAGAAGGAAAACATAAGTTTGAATCTGGAGAAGCAAACATTAGCACACATTTCAAGCATGAAAATAGAAAATCCTTAATTAAATAATTGAGACACTATTGACTGTGGTTGTGGTATAAACTTAGCCAGGCTATATTAATCCTGTGCTGGGCTTTTCTTTTTTTTGGGTACATACTCCTATCCTTAGTTGACCATGGCATTTCATTGCATGCAGTCTGGGTGTTTTTGGTACATAATCCTGTCCTGGTTGACCATACGGAAGTTCATTACATGCTATGGTGATATGACCCGTGCGTGGTTTCTTTCTCATGGGGTTCCGGTCCATTGCCTTTCCCTTACTTCAAACGACAAAATCTCTTTCAATACTGAATCCAGTCGTTCTCCACTTTCCTCTTAAAAAAACAAAAAGTCATCAACTTTCCTCAGACTCACATGTGATCAGAGAAAGGGTTGTAAAAATATATTTTAAAAATATTTATTGTTTTTAAAAAATTAATAAATATCATTTTTTATGGTTCACATGGAGATTGATGAGTCACACCAGTTACTTTTTAATAAGATACTTATCTAGCTTGCAATATGTTTCAACAAAACTAAAATAACATTAAACCTCCTTAACTATACATTAAAATTTAACAATTTTTTCAAATTTATCCTTGTTTATTATACATTTTACCCTATTAAAAATATTCATTCTATTAAAAAAGACACAAGGAATCCTATTTATAACTCATCATTAAATCTTTTATATAGATGTACAATTTTATATTTCATTTACTATTGTATATACTTTATCCTTATATGGTATAATGTATATTAAACAAGAGTAAATTTAAAAAATTGTTAAATTTTAAAGCAAATTTAATGAGGTTTAATGTTAGTTTAGTTTTGTTGAAACATATTGCAAGCTAGATAAGTATCTTATTGAAAAATAAATGGTGTGACTCCTTAATCTCCATGTGAACCATAAAAAACATAACATTTATTAATTTTTTTAAAAAGAATAATTTTTTTTAAATACTCCCACCGATCTTATTTGTAAGCAACTTTCTCTTTAATTGTGTAAAACTGTTAGTTAAAAGCAATAAGTATGTAAAAAATGCCATGTTTTTTTCCATATATGCCCTTATTTATAAAAACAGAGAGATAATGTATAAAAAATATGAGAAATAGTAAAATACATTTTTCCAATGCTTTGTTGACTTAATTCACCTAATGAGTTATCTCTCTCTCTCCTAAATATAACTCTTGGTGTGTGTGATAATTAATTATAAATAATATGTACTTAATAAGGGTAAAATAGGAAAAATGAGCTTACAATTTCAGACACAAAATAAAAATTGCTTATAAAAAAACCAGTCTCATAAGAGAGAAAATTACTTATAAATAAAACTGGAGGAAGTATATTTTTACAACCCTTTCCCTAATTACATGGGTGAGTTTGGGAGGGAAGTGGATGACTTTTTGTTTTTTTTTTAAACTAGTAAGAGGAAAGTGGAGGATGACTGGATTCAGTATTGAAGTAAAACGCCGTCGCTTGAAGTAAGGGAGAGGCAATGGACCAGAACCACATGGGAGAGAAGCCAGGCGTGACGTGACCCTGCCTCTTCTAAGGGTGTGTTTGGTTTGAGAGGAGGGAGGGTATCTTATCTTGTTTGATTTGTCAGGAAGGAGGGAGGGGAGGGGATCCTTAGTGTAAAATAAAGGGAAAGGAAGGAATTTAGATTAAAATTTTCTCACACATTCCCTCCCCTTCCTCCCCCTCAAACCAAACAAAACCTAATGTCTCGTTTGGTAGGAAGGAACTCATGTGAGAGAAGTGGAAGTGGAAATGAGTTTCACTATGTTGTCTGTTTGGTACCATGGAATTCACTTTCCCATGGAAGCCACTTCCATAAAAAATGATGAAAGTAAATTCCATCACTCACCCCATGGAAGTGAGTTCCACCTCTACTTCCTTGGGTTTATTTACCCTCCCACCCTTTCTTCTTCCCTCTACCGGCAACTATGATCTTCCACCAAAAGGGTGATGGCGGCGGTGGCGGTCCTCCATCTTTTTGTTGGCGGTAGTCCTCAATGGTGACTATGGTATTTAGGTGGAAGATGCTTTTTTTGTTGGAGGGTATTTTAGTATTTTCATATTACAAATATATTTTTTGATTAAAAATTTTATCTCACTTCTACCGTCATACCAAACACACTTTTAAACCCCACTTCCACTTTCAATTCTACTTCTATTTTCACTTCCAATTCTCTGACATACCAAACGGGGCATAAGTGTTTTTTAGATTTTTTTGGTTGGTCCAAAAAAAGAATTGGTGTGTGAAAAAGGAGTCCACAGGCCCAATTCAGTTATGTGCCTGGATTCCTTGTTGAACTGGGATCAGGATCCTCTGAAATCGGGACTGGAAAATGGGCTCGCTGGAGACACCGACAACCACGGAAAACGGCTCCGCCTCTCTTTCCGGTAACGGGAAAGCTCCCGCTGCCGATGGGGTGCCATTGCAGCCCGTGGGGGACGTTGAAATGGCGTCGGAGAAGCCGATGGAATCCGATCAATCGAAGAAGCGGAGGATGGCTTTGCTTCCCCTGGAGGTTGGAACTAGGGTCTTGTGCCGGTGGAGGGATGGAAAGTTTCACCCTGTAAAAGTCATTGAACGACGCAAGATTCCTTCCGGTGACCCCAATGAATATGAGTACTACGTCCATTACACTGAGTGTAAGACCTTCAGTTTACTGGAACCTTGATGTTGCCCGATATTGAATGGTTAGGGTTTTGGGTATGATGTGGTTGAGCGTGATATCGATGTTGGTTCAAGTTTTGAATTTGTGAAAATGGGTTCGGTAGAGCATAAGAACTACTTGATTGATGTCTGCGAACATGATGCTTGGTTTACCTATTTCATTATGATTTTCTAATTACCACTTCATGTCAACAGTTTTGAGCCAACTATCACCGTGTCATTTCACATCTGTTTACCCTTTGTAGAAATGCTAATTAATTGGAATTGTGAGACATCGTATTGGTCTCTGATTCTTCATATTTCTGTTCTTGGCAGTTAATAGGAGGCTTGATGAGTGGGTGAAGCTAGAACAACTTGACCTTGATTCAGTGGAGGCTGTTGTTGATGAGAAAGTAGAGGATAAGGTGATGGTTATATTTTTGCCAAATTTCTTTGTTTTTCCGAATAAACCCTGGGGCTTGGTAGAATTGCGTTTTGAACTTGGGCATTTTATTGAAATTTAGTTATTCTATGAAAACAAATCGTTTACTTTCATTGCTTTCAATTTTGGGTGGCTATGGATGGCAAGAACTATTATTCCTCCATTTATTGGTAGCCTGGAATGATTTATTCATACCCGCATCGCATGGGCTGGCCATCTTTTGTGATAATACTGTCTAGCTCTCACTTAGACTATTGCATTTGTAAATTCCTAGGTGACAAGCTTGAAGATGACACGCCACCAAAAGCGGAAGATTGATGAGACACATGTAGAGGTACTGAGTTCTCATCTCACACCCTGAACAATTGCATGCTTGCTCATGACACCTGCTAGACTTTGCTTCTTGTACTTGCTTGCTTCTAAGTAAGTGCTGCTTCAAATTAAGTTTTGGCCTTTGCCTTGCAATTTTTCTGGAAATGTATATAATTAGTTCTAGAACCCTGCAAAAGCTCATATATTTGAGCCAATTTATTCGAAATGTGCATTTTTTTTTTCTGTTCTAAGTTGCATATATGACTTCTGTGGATGAGCAGTTCTATAAAAAGAACCGAACCATCTCACTCTAGGGACCTTTCAAAAATGAAAACCACGTTACTTGCAAAGAGAATAATTTTATTACATTTCTTTCTTTCTTTTGCTTGTGTGTGGATTTTCAGAGAGAAATTAATTCAAGGAGTCTGATGGAACATTTAGTTTGGTGATATTCACTGCATGATCAATTTTATGAAAATCAAGTTAAAGTCCTCTGGCTGCTCTGTTTCTTATAGTTTTGTCATACACTTTTTACTGCTTCAATTTAGGAGGGGCATGAGGAACTTGACGCTGCTAGCTTGCGAGAGCATGAGGAATTTACGAAAGTGAAAAATATAGCCACTATTGAGCTTGGAAGATATGAGATTGAGACTTGGTACTTCTCCCCCTTCCCACCAGAATACAATGACTGTGTGAAGCTGTACTTTTGTGAATTTTGCCTCAATTTCATGAAGCGCAAAGAACAGCTTCAGAGGCATATGGTGAGCTGTGCCTTGAAAACTGCTTCCATTTCCTTTTATATTTTTTTTTCTTTATGGAGCGGTTATTTTATGGTTCACCCTGCCTTTTTGAAGAGGATTACACATCTGATTACTTATCCTTAAAAGAAAGAAGTAATTTATAGGTTTACATGCTTAACCTGAACTATCTTATATACCTTTTCTATGCCCCTTATTCATACAGAAGAAGTGTGATCTTAAGCATCCCCCTGGTGATGAGATATACAGAAGTGGTACTCTGTCAATGTTTGAGGTACACTTCTATCATGGCCTGTGTTGCTTTGTTATTACTAGTTAATAATCAATATTTTATAATGTTTCTGGCAATTAATTTAGAGTTTTCTTTTTCCTCTCAGCCTCGTTTCTCTTATAATTGATCATTTTTAAGGCTTTGTCGATCTCTATTGTCGAAGGGCTTCCAGTGAATTACAATTAGATTCGGGCTTATTTTTCTCCTTTGCACTTCTCTCTTTTTTCAATCTCCATGAGATGAAATCTACATCAGTTCAATCTATGGATTGATTGGACTCTCAGTGAATTTTTATCTTTGATGCATTTTAATGTGATTTCACTTAATTGATGCCTGACATAAAACGTTCTGGTTGATTTATTTGTTGATACATATTGTTTCAATGGTAAAGGTGGACTCCTTCCAGTCATGTACTGGCTGATTACTAACTGTAAACTAAATTCAATATTCTCCGATCTTACTCTATCTCTGTGTGTGTGTTCATTGTTTTGATTTGATACTCTTGGCTGTTTTACATTTTGTGGTTGCCTTCAATTATTACTTGTCTGTAAAACAGGTTGATGGCAAAAAGAACAAGATTTATGGGCAGAATCTCTGTTATCTGGCAAAGTTGTTTCTTGATCACAAGACCCTCTATTATGATGTAGACTTGTTTCTGTTCTATGTTTTGTGTGAATGTGATGATCGAGGATGCCATATGGTGGGCTATTTCTCCAAGGTAATGTTACTATTTTGTTGTCACTTTGGTTTCTAATGGGATGTTTTAAATTCACACATGACCTTCCAATGACTTTTGGATCATTTATTTTGTCTGTTCGGATATGCTGAACGTGGACTTTATTAAATTTTACTGGAGCACGAGTCATCTCATTTAGTTTAGCTCCCTAATTAATCATTTTATTTAAATTATTTGTTAACCTCAAGAGTAGTTAATTCTTTGTTATTGATAGACATGGAGTAACATTAGTTCTGTGACATGAAGCACTTAACTTTCCCGTTTTCTTCACTACCGTGTTTGTACTTATCGGTTGGTATTTTTCCTCCTATGGCGGCTAACCGTATTAATACTTATCTCTACGTTTAATCATGAAGGAAAAACATTCAGAGGAATCTTATAATTTGGCGTGCATCCTCACCCTTCCACCCTACCAAAGGAAAGGCTATGGGAAATTTCTAATAGCATTCTGTAAGCTCTATATATCTCTTTGGATAATGGGTCCCATCTATGTGTTTAAATCCTATATGAACAAAATCCGTTAATATTTCAAACTTGGAGCAGCGTATGAACTTTCTAAGAAAGAGGGCAAGGTTGGCACACCTGAAAGACCCCTTTCTGACCTTGGGTTGCTGAGCTACCGAGGATATTGGACCAGGGTTCTTTTGGACATCTTGAAGAAGCACAAGGGTAATATATCTATCAAGGTAAGCATCCTTTGCATTTCTTTTGAGGGATGTATCTTATTACTTTCTTTGCTCAAAAAGTGAATCAATCATTATTCATTTCTATTGAAGAAATCTACCAATTATGAATTCATTAAGTTGTCTGGACATAAAATTATTCTTTTATTATCTCGTCCACATGTTGAAATAAATATTTTCTGATTGGGTTTTAGTTATTGTGGTTCGGGTTCATTTGTCTATAATGTTGGTTGTTAGTTAACAGTGCAGCATCGAGTTCCTCCTATAAGGTGGTTACTGCTGAAAATTTATTTATGATCTCTAAACTCAATCACCTGTAATGCCGCATAATAATGATAAGGAACGAAAGAAATTGAATTGTTGATTCATTATGTATTTTGGTGTTTCTCTCAACATCCCTGATATTGCACTTGCTCTTGATAACTATGAGGCTTTGCTACTGAATTGGCTACTTTTCCACAGGAGCTGAGTGACATGACAGCCATCAAAGCCGAAGATATATTGACTACACTTCAGAGCCTAGAATTGATCCAATACAGGAAAGGACAGCATGTTATATGTGCAGATCCCAAAGTTTTGGATCGCCATCTCAAAGCTGCAGGAAGGGGCGGTCTGGAGGTTGATGTTAGCAAATTGATCTGGACTCCTTATAAAGAACAGGGATGATGATGACATATCATCAAAGAGACACTTGTATTAAATTAAATGTAACATAAGCTTGTATGGATACAGATTCTAGGTTAGAGATGTTATATATCATCCCTTCACTGCATGTGTTAGCAAGAAAGAGGCTTATTGTGTACTTAAATTAGCACAGGTAAAAGGAAAATCAGAAGACCGCCGTAGTTGCTTCTCATTGTGCCCTTTTTGTTTCCAATGCTCTATGTTGTGCTGCATCTTTTGCGCACTGAGCTGGTTTAGCCTGGACCTGGCGGGCTGAGCTGAGCATATATAACCGTGTCTACTGATTCTGACGGTAACTAGGCGAGTCCTCTGATGTACCAGTATTATGTATAATTTGTGATTTGTGATTTGTGAATATTATGATTTGTTACGGGCTCTATATCGACCCTTTCTATAATATCATGCCAATCAATTGTGACATTGTGTTACCCGTCACAGGGCATTTATAAGAATACGACAGCGAGTTATTTGAAGTTCGAGTTAGGGTGGCGTCAAAGTGTGTGTAATCATCACTAATCAAATGAGCGGGTCTGAGGGGGTGGGGCGTGGGGCCCAGCATTCATATCTTGCCACGCAGTACATGTGTGTCAGTGTCCCCTTCCTTTAGAGTTTTGGAATTTTCACAATCACTCTCCAGTTCGCTGCTTCCTTTTGGCCGAAATGATTTTCTCAGTTTAGCAATTATTTATTTATTTTTATATTCATAAAAGTTTCGGTGAGTGGGTCTCGGGTTTATCAGACTGAAGGCATGTTTGTAATAGTTTTTTATAAGTTTATAAGTATTTATTTATGTAAGTTGAGAAAAAATTTTTATCACATATTTATTTCGTATACCGTAAATCATAAATAAAAATTATTTTTAAAGGATGCAATCATTATTCTAAATAAAATATAAACGAACATCTTTTAGCCGGTATTTAACGCCATTGCCCCGTGCCCGTTGTTGTCTGGGTTGAATTTTTTTCGCCACACACACACACACTCGTATTCACTAAAAGCACGCATGAGCATGATGTTGATTGATCAAAAAGTCTTGGGCAACTCTTCAGCGAGTTGTGCTATTAGAGCTCGAGTTTTCTGCAGTTTTAAGTTTTCAATACATGAATGTTTAGAAATATGTGTAATATATTTTACTTTTCCGACTTCTGTTTCTGTGGCTTGACAAATCAAGAATTTCCAACGTTTATGATTTTATCTAAAACATTGCGCCCTTTAAGGGTTGAACTGCTTACTTTTCCACATAAACGGTTTTCATTTCTAATTTCCACGAAACAATGTGCAATTTCCGTCATATAGCATTTTCAAGATCCCTATTTTTATGTCCAGAAAACAAATCCATTTTACCACTTTCTCAGTACAAAGCTCGTCACTTAAACAGAGCCTCGATCTATGACCTACTGGTGCTGCATCACCATAACGGAAGGTGCTAATTCAACGAAGAAACTCTTTCAAACTAGAAGTTGGGTATTAAGCTAAACAAAATCATTTACTTTATCTCCACACAAAAATCCCACTCAATGAGGAAAAAAGAAAATTGCATCAAATAATCATACACTAGTAGGCTGTAGAAGAGGCCTTGGATGATGATGAATGTGTTGAAGCTGAAGATTTCTCAAGGCAACCCCACCTGATCTCCTTTTCCAAAGACTTTCTGCTTCTCTTTCTGCCTCCGATTTCTGTGCTCGCTTTACCACCGGCAATGGAGGATCCATCTTATCAATACTTACAGTAACAGAACTCTCGTCTCTGTTCTTATCATTCCTCGCCAAATCTCGACGCCTACCACCACAACTTGTCACGGCGTGAGCAGTATCTGGAGTGTTAGTACTTAGATTCTTGGCATAGAAAATCTTTCTGAGCTTGGAGTACTTGACCAGAGCAGAGAAGGGTGATATTAATGAGGCGTTAGTTTTGCTGGTGAAGCTGATGATTCCACGTGATTGCGAAGTAGCAGGTAACCCAACTACTTTGTTGTTCCTCTTCACTTGACCCATACAGCCGATTCTAGGGGACAAGGGTTCATCGGAGAACGACGCCGTCCGGTTCCCCCACCGTGGAACACTCACATCTTTGATCATGGACGGCCCCGAACAGAGCATCGGCAGAAACATGCTTCTCTGGTGATGAAACTTGTGGTAATGATCATGACGACGATGTTCATAATCAGCCATATCGTTGCTCAGTTCACAAAATTTCAGAGTGAGAAATCAAAGTGAGAGTGTAGAAAGGGCGAGCAGGAAGGAAATGGATGAGAAGGATGAAAATAAGAACAAGAAAGAAAGACCAAGTCGTCATTTCGGAGTTAACATGGAGTTTGAGTATGTCAAGATTGATGATGAAGTAGATTGTGAAGTCCAAGTTTACTTGGTCATGTGGGGAATAAAGAAAAGAGAAAAAATGATCGATGGAAGAAGAAAGAAGAGGAACAGGACCACTTTATTCATTGGTGGATTATATTATTGGAGTTTAGCGCAGACAATATTTAAACTAATTTAATTTATTACCGTGAATGAGAGATTTGAATCATCCATTGACTTGTTCCAACAACCGGATGATCATGCCTCAAACTACTGCACATGCTGCTCCATAAATCATAGGCTCACAACATCTTTGTCTTATTCCCTCCAAGTGTTTGGGGGAGAATTATATTTAGCTCTTGTTGTTTGAAAGGAAAAATTAAAAAATAGTTTTATTAATAATTTTAGGGATATGAATTGATAAATTTAAAGGAGCCGTTGATAATTTTATAAGACAAATTTTTTATTTTTCTTTTTAGACGAGACCTGAATATAATTCTTTTAAGTTTTTAGGGAGAATTATATTTAGGTTCTGCCTAAAAAAATTAAAAAATGATCTTATTAACAACTTTAAGAGTATAAATTAACTAGTCTAAAAATATAATTAATAATTTTATAAGATCAATTTTTCATTTTACCTCTTCAACAGGAGCTGAATATAATTGTCTCTCAAAATTTTTAATGGGGAACGATCCATAATGCCGAGTTGATTACAGTACTTCAATTTATTATTTATTAGGGCAACAACATTTGGGAATGAGGTTTCCAAGAAGTCAAAAGAGTCAAAGACAATAATTATGTATGCACAGTGGCCTTGGCAATATAACCTGCCCAGTTATCCGGCACAAACTCTAGCATTTAAAAAAACAAAAATGGCTGGTCAAAAGAAGCATTTTCACCAATTTGAAAATATTTTTTAAAAAAATTATTACTTATTAATCTACCAGTATTAATTATTTTGTACACCCCCAATATTTTTTCATGCACAAATCATATTTTTCCCAAGTATATTATTGTTCTTGATTTTTTTTTCGGGCACAGTAGATATTATGGTGCATTTTTTACGATTTGAATGTGTTTTTCTTATCACTTTAACTTATATTTGATTGTGCTGTATGCCCTATTTTAAGTTTTAACATAGGATTAATGTTGACTATTTTTTTACCATTTGAGTTTTGCACTGCTGGCACGCCCTGCGGCATAAGTTGAAAATGTCGATGTGGCAATAGTAACTCTATCTAGTAAAAACACGCCACCTCAGCTACTTAATTTTCATAACCATCGCTGGACCTCACCAGGACACGACCCCTGCTGGCTTGCATCTCCTTATCTTGGAAGGCGGTCCCATGTTTTTATGGATTTCTCTTCATTTATCGTTTAGGGTGTGTTTGAAAATAGTTTTTGAGAATAGTTTTTAGAAAAAAAATAAAAAAAATGATTTTTTTAATAAATTATGAGAAGAATAGATTATAAGTAAAAAAATAATTTTGATAAGATGAGTGTTTGGATATTGTTTTAAAAATTATTTTTTAATAAAAAAATTACAAAAAATAACATTAGTTTTTGTGATAATTACATATAAAGAATAAGATTATATTTTATATATTATTTAACACAAATTTAACAGTAAATAAAAAAAATTATTTAAATTTTCAAAATTATATAAAAAAAATGAAACATATATATATAAAAATATATATATTTAAATTCTTATATATAATCATTTCTCCTTAACTTTATAATGGAACTCTGCTTTAAAAGCTTCATCTTCCACACTCGCACCTTTTCTTCTTCTTCATTTATAGAATTAGCTAATATATACATATATGGAGCTTTTCAAGGTGTCTGGCACTAATGACAGAATCATCAAAATTCAGCTCTCAGTTTCTCTTTTGTCTCTCCTTTTCTCATTGCTTCCCTTTTTGTTCTGACGTCTCAACCAATTCTCAATCAACAAGTCCTACGTCTTCCTCTTCTACAATGGCCTCATGGTTTTCATTGCCAAGAACTCTTCTCTCACTTCTGATAATTCTTCTTCTCATTAGTTCAACGATTTGGATGTTACAACTTCAGTTAACAATTCTTTACCACCTCCGCCTTCTCTGATCTACAACAGGACCACTTTAGAAATGGGGAAGAGAAGACAGAGACCTTATCAAGCTGTACAAACAAGCTTCCACCGTAGCTGGCTCGACGTTTTGTGATTTCCCGTCCGCACTCGGCGCCGAAAGAAAAAGCTTCCACCGTTGCTGGATCCACGGACGACGAAAGGGAAAGAGAGCAACAAGATGAAAGGGAAGATGCAATCCGCCGAAATGAACGCCGGAGTCCTCAAATCTGGAAGAGAATGGGAAAGGGGAAGACGGAAATATGAAAGAACCAGTGCAGAAATCGGTGAGCAGGGGAGAGGAAATGGCGATGAGAAAGGGAAAGAGAAAAGTGAAAGTGAAAAAGGACAGGAGAGAGAGAGAGAGGAATAAGACATCATTATTATCCCAACGGTAATAATTTTCAGTAGACTCTGGTGAAAACCAGCTTCAGAAGAAACCATGGTTTTGGCCTTTGAAACCTTGGTTTCAAGCTAAAACGGGATTTTGCTAATTTGGGGGGGGGGGGGAATTTTCTAAAAACCATGGTTTGGAGGAAAAAACACTTTTTTAATCAGCATCCAAACGGACTGTTAATATTATTTATTGTTATAATAATATTTTATATAGTATTACATCCCAATCATTAAGCCGGAGAATATTCAATAAAGAGAAATCAATAAACCATCATTTTACTTGATATGTAGAAATTAAGGGTCTGTTTGGTGTGATCTCATTGCAGGGCTAATAAGATGTAATGGTAATGCAATGTAATATTAATTACAGGGCCAATGTTTGGTTTGATTTTTAAGCAAAATGTAATGAGTTATTATTTTAACAATTATTTAAAATTAATATATCACACAAAATTTATTTTACCCTTACTATAATCTTTGTAAAAAAAATAGTTAAGAGCCGTCGCACTACCTCATCATAACTGTTATGCTATCTCTCTAAGGATTATCAGATGGTAATGGTTGTGGTGGTGGAGGATGTTAACGGTGCTGCGGTGGCTGCGGCGAAAGGTGGTAATAGCAACAACAATGGAGAAGGTAGTGGAGGTGATGACAGGGGTGGCAACGGTAGAGGTGGAAAAAGAGGAGATAGTGGCGGCAGTGGCGACGATGGTGGAGGAGGAGGTCATAGTGGCTATAACGGCAATAGTAGTAGAGGAGGAGGTCATGATGGCGAGCGGTGGCAATGGTGGACGTAGTGGTGATGAGATTTAACGGAGAAGATCATGGTGGTAGTGGCAACGGCAGTGGAGGAAAGGATAGTGGTGGCGGAGGGGGATGGAGTAGGAAGAGGTAGTAGCGACAGCAATAGTGAGGGGAGGCGGTGGAGGACGAGGAGGTAATGTCAACGACAACGGGTAGCGGGTGGTGGTGGTGGTGACGATGGGGGAGGAGGAGGTAATGGCGATGGTGGTTGGTGGCGACGGCAGTAGGGGGAGGTGGTAGTGATAGTGGCAGTGGCGGCAGGTGGAGGTGACAACAGTGGAGGAGGAGGAGGAGATAGTAGCGTGATGTGGTTAAGTAAAAATATATAAGTAAAATAAAGAGAAGTGAAACTAACAAGTAAATTGGACTTTTTTAACTATATAATAGGATAATAATAAAGATTTATAGGAGGAGGTATAAATAAAAATTACCAATTTTTTTATAATCATCGTTACTATGATAAATAATATTACCACTCTCCTCTTAATCATACAACCACAATCACTGTTGTAAGCAATATTAATGTGATTGAACGAGAAAGGAGTCTAAATTACTGCCGCGTATGGGTAACCAGGTTAGCGTGTTTTGAGGGAGTGGGGCCCACCTTTATTTATCGCCACTGACCACGCAATACACGTGTCTCATTTTGCCCCTTCCTCATGCTTATCCCTGTAAAAAAGTTTTGACTTTTGACCAACATTTTCTTATTTTTATAGGTTTTAGTCAAAATGATTTCCTCGTGTTTAGCAGTACTAATGGTTACTTTATAATGTTGCTTGCTCAAAATTTGACCCATGAAGTACTTTACAAAATGATTTTGCTAAACTATTGACCCATGACATAAATAAAACTCTTTTCAAAGTTAAACAAAGATATTTCATCCCAGGCCGTATATTCATTTTTTTCCTTTTCACTAACATTTATTCCCAAAGAAAAGAAGATGAAACATGTGTAGTGGGGATGATATTGAATTAATTTGGTGAAGCCAAAATGGGGAGCCAATCACATGCATATCACGTGCGACAAAATCGATTACCTATGATGATGCGTTTGTTTGCGGCCGACAGGCATTGATCTTGTGCATGTGGCGGTGGCGGTCTCTTTTGGTAATGCCCTCGCGTGTTGGCTCGTAGGCTCATAAATTCAGTGAACACCTCCCATATAGGATTGGACCTCCCACAGCTTTTGTTGTGTTTCGTTCAATAATGAATTTGATTAATGCCTTTATTATTTGGTGTATACAATAGAAAACGCCAACATTCTTTGTGATTAAAAAAATGTGTTTTGACCAGCACCGAATAGTGCAGTAGTGACTCAATGGCTATTAAAGTCATTGCCACCGTCCCTCTATATGTGTTCGAATCCATGCCATATTGTAACCAAAAAAAAAAAAATTTATATTAACTTTTGAATAATAATTTTTATAATTTATGAGGCAAGTATGTAAAAAGAGTTTTGTCTCGATTTACAGAAAAAAGCTTTTAAAACCACGGTTTTAGTAGTTTTTAAACACTCACTAACATCACTTTACAGTATGAAAATATAAAGGTATGAAGATAAGAAAATGGACAATGAGAGAAACCAACCCGTTTATTAAGTGGTTTCTAAAAAGTTTCACATGACTTATTTGCTGTTACATCAAGAAATCTCCGGAAAAACCTTTCATTTGTGGTGCTTAAGGCAAAAAATTGTCAGAAGAGGATTTTGTGTCTTTAAAAAAAAAGGAAAGAGAACTAAAAACTCATCCAACCGGTCATGGATCCTGTAAGAAGCGTGGAAAAAGTACAAAAGAGAGAATGATTTAAGAGTGAAGGTGAAGCTGCATGAGCATATTATTGCCCAAGATTGCGTGTTTGTGTGTGATTTATAGAGGTATTTTAGATCAGTGAGGGTGTGGTTTAAGCATCAGAAGCTTACGTACTCAACTAATGAACTTAACTGAGTTACACTTACACAGAGCATATACAACAAGGCAGTGTTTGGAAGTTGTGTTTCCAACAAAATTCGAGTGTAGATATTAAACCAAAATTAAACCCTTTCTGATGGAGCATAGTTCATTGATGGCTGATATCAGATTTTGCTTCAGATGATGGAGTTTGTAACGCACGCTCACCCTTTTTTTCTTGTGCTTAATAGGTTATGATTTAGAAAGTTGAGTGGTCTTGCAAATCAGTTGAAAGCCCAGAAAGCAGGGCATGTACAGATGCCATGTAAATCTCAAACTCAGCTTCATAGATTGTGAGGACTTTAACGGGAAATATGAGAATAGATCATTCGATGCTTGTAACTTCTTGGCTTTGCAATTGTGAAGCTATAAACTCAACAACGACGATGCTTCGCTCTGAGAGAGTTTTCAGAAAGTTGGTAATTGAGTTTTACGGAGTATATCATTTGGGCAGTGAACCAGAAACAGGGGCAAGTAACTTTGACACGGGATCCCTCTGTGAACGGAGAACTTCAGAGATTATAAAAATTGTTGCTCTTCATCTAATTCTTGTGTTTCAAGAAATTATATCGCTTCAGTACTAAATCTGACATAAACTAAATCGATGGCAATAGATTGGGTCATAGCTAAATTAACGCTAATACTAAGACGATACTGGTAACAACGAACGAATCTCGTTTAACTTGTTTAATAAATATAAAATATACCATGAATTTCTTTTTTTAACATAAAATATAACATCAGTTTCACAAATTGATCGTCCTGCCCAAGAAAAGTAAACAATGAAGGTATAATACACTTGCATGTGCTCTTTGATAGAAACATTTGAGTCTCAACTGTAAAGCCTTTTGACATCAATTCCACCGCTTGAGAATGTCCTGCCTGGATACATAAATTATATTATCGCATTGAACCGTATCATTGAAACAATTAATACATTGATTTTCATTACAAAGAACACAACAGACATCTATAAATAGGAATGTTGACAAATAAAATAAAATAAATTAAACATAAAGAGGAAGGTATGAACAGATCTGTAAATTCATATTCATGCCGTTCAATTCCAGACTTGAACGAACAGCTTCAATGAAAAGTTTCTGTCATTTCTGTATATTTGGCTGGATTTCTGTCTCAAAATTGCCTTGTTAGTTCCAGAGTCAAACGAACAATTAATCCTTCTTCCAACGAGGCAAAACCGAATCAATTCAAGATAAAGCACTCCAAACAGCCCCTTCCCCTTCACCACATTTTTGGTGAACATATTTAATCTTCTCCACTGATTTGCAGATTCCACTGCAGCTCCAATCAAATGAAGCAACGCATGTGTTACCTGCCTGCGCCTTCCACTCACAATCTATACAAAAAGCATTAATCCCATATGAGAACCACACCCAGAAGAACCTTTGGCAGTTCTTGAGACTTGAAATAATTAGATACATCTTACATACCAGGAGGAGTCCCACAGCACATATTGCGGTCATCAATGTGCTCAACTTCGAGACCAATGAACCATGAACCAAGCGAGACATCTTCATTAGCATACTTGTGTAATATTGGCCTGCACCCACAATTTGTACTTCCATCATTATTCTATGCTAAACATACAATATCAAAGGCTATTATTTGAATCCATCCTGTTAAATAATTTAAGCTAGTGATGCAAAATAATTTCTTTGCTTTTCATCAAATCCGGTTTGAGGCTAAATATCAGTTCAGCTATGAAGTGCTAAACTACTGAACTGATTGCTACATATCAACCAAAAAAAGTACACATGTATTGCTTCGTGATCAGTAGATAGTGATTAATTACAGAATGGAAAATCATATCCTTACTGGTTACTGGAAATATATGTAGCCAGATCCTTGGAAATTGCGTATATCTGTCCGGTAGCATGTCGGAAGTATTTGTTCCCCTCTTCTCCAAACTTCCAGAACTCAGGCTCATGATACTTGACATCCCTAGAAATATGAAAACATGTTCTTAAGATGAGACCGATCCACTGAGACATGGGGCACATGAAAAAAATGGTGAAGTGGACTTACTTTCGGGAAAGAACAGGTCCAGATTTCATACACCCAATATAGACTCTTGGTTTTGAACGATGACGAGCAAGAGTTGTTACCAAGACACCTAATTTGCAACAGAATAAAACCCTACTTGTGAGGATAACAGGAAACTCAAGAAAGAATTTGAGAGTCCTGAGACAGTGCATACCTAAGTTGACATGGACATCATCATCCACCTTGACGTAAAAATCTGCATCCCATTTAGCAACTGCAGTAGAGAAGAAAGTCTTTGTCTTTGCAGACAGTTCATGATACCCTTCAACATGTTCCTACATGACAATTTGTAATCAAGATTATGATCCCTGCCAGATATCCTAGATCATTCTCACTTAAACAATTCTTATGAAGTTTCTTACCAGCCGAAGGAAGTCGTGGTGCTGGGCATCTTCTGAATCAATAGCTCGATCAAGAATACTGTTGGAAGTTGCACTGAGACAACCACAAACATCCATCATATCAGTTCCACAATGTTGTAATTTCTAGTCCATTATGTCAGATAAAGAAGTATTGATTTATGTAGTAATTGAGCCTAATCAAACCCAGAATCCAAAAATAGTTTTCCCAAGCCCTTCTTTTGAATTAAAAAAGATTTTGAAAATACTCCCAAATCCCTAATTCTTTTAAACAGCTGAATTTGGAGGATTTCTGTGATTTAGCTAAATTATTGGCTGTCAGAGTAAAAGCATATGTGAAATGACCAGAAAAATGAAGTAAACTTGAATGAGTGGAGCATAAAGAAAATATAAGAAATGACAGTGTAGACTTCAGGGGAAGGAGTAACTTCCAGAACACATGCCGTCGGCAGCATTAGCCATTTGCAGTAACAAGCAGATTGAAACACTACTTAATTTATCAGAGATGGCAAAAGCCTATTTTGAGGTCATTAGCCATGAGAATTCAAAAAAGGATTAGGGGTAAAGTACTACAGCTTCATATTGTATTTATGAAATCGTTGTAGAACCTGTCAAGCATACTTGTCAAACACTACTGCATCAGTTGCGAAAATGCATAATTATATTCTGAGTTAAGTGATCATATGTAAATGGATAAAGCTTTGCAATCGGAATCATCCGAGTAATTACCTGTGGCCAATCATGAATCTGATGATAATTCCCTTCTCACGTTCCAATCGAAGGAGCTGTTCCCCTGACCAAAAGTATGAGCAAAATCCAAAACTTCCATGAGAAATCAATCCATCACTAACAAATAAAATCAACTTTCCACCAGAAATTCGTTACCTTGTGGCATCCAAGTCTCCCTAACTGAATCTCTCCGCTTCCTGCTACTGAAAGCTGTGTTTATGCCAATAACTACAAACGCCTTCTTCCTGGGAGCTGCTTCCGTAGATGTCTCAGAGTTGGTTGCCGCAGAGCCATCTGAGACCCCTCTTTCTCGAGAACTCCGGGCTGCTGCTAATTCCATTTGAAGCATGGCAACTTGTTTGTCCAGAGATCTGACATGCATCGGAAGAATTAAGCAACAGTAAATATTCAACTACAACCGCCATTGCAGACAAATCTAGCGAGATGGAATTAGATTCAAGCCAGCACTTACTGAATAGCTTCGTGAGTTTTGTAAACTTCACTTATCACGTCCTTGTTCCGTACAGGCTTCTGATATAGCAACAAAACCCACAGATTTCAAAATCAAATAAAAGAATCAAACGCTTTTAGAAATGCAACTGAAAAACAGTGGCGAAAGAAAAATGCCTTTTCAGGAGTGGACTCCTTGGAGACGACTTGCAGCTCCTTATTATTCCGACGCAGCGAAACCAGCTGGCCGTTTGATTCAGTCGGTTCCCACAACCTGCAACAACCGCGATTTCCAGTCACAACAGAGTTCATATAATCAAAATACGAAAAGCAAGCTAACCCTGAAGTTTTCAATTATTTTCATACCCAAAAATAAAAAACGGAAAGATCAGAGTAATTGAAATACAGAGCGAGGAAGAGACCTGCTAGCGATGAGCATACCCAGGATGAATGAAACGACAGAGAAAATGGGTACCCATTTGGCAGAAACCTTATTGGAGTTGCGATACTTCATTTTCCAGTTGCGAATGGAGGTCTGGGTCTGTTTCAGGGAGGGCATAAAAAGAGCGTGGGAGTGAAATATAATGTCAGAAAAGGAATGAGTCCTGACAACTCGTAATTACAACTTAGAGGTCATGTTATTGCTGCTACCGTTAAACTCGGGGTTAAATAGATTCGAGAGTAGTTAGTTTTCCCGGAGACCGTCAAAGGTTCGGCAAGACAAAAACTGATTAACTATGACATTTATTGCCTTCTCTCCAATGGCGTCTGTCGCCAGTCACGCCTTAAGTTTAGATGTGTGTTATAATTGGACACATTTGACCTGTCTTTGATTTGTTTATTCCAATCCTATCAGCACAAGACACAAAGAAAGAAGAACTTCATTTTTATCACCAAGTTTTGTGCCATTTATTTACAAATACAGTTAAACCAATAGTTCATTGTTCACAAGATTTAATTGTTTCATGCCACTATATGTTAAAAACTTGTTCGGATCACGTTGGGGATCCTTATAAATGCTTATCTACATAAATTGAGATAAAACTCATCTTACATACTTATCTTGTATACCATAAATCATGATTAAAAAGTTGTTTTTAAAAGTTCTAACTACTATTCTAAACCAGCATTCATTGATTACAAAGATTTAAGGTGTAAGGTTTAGATTGATTAAGTCAGAGGCCAATGGCCTAAATACGTATGTAAAATGTAGCATGTTTGGATAGCCTCCATAAATACTTTTATTTATGGAATACGAGGTAACTTTTACGGTATATGAGGCAACTTTACGATCTACGAAGTAAATATGTGAAGGAGGTTTATCTCAATCTACGTAAATCGGACTTATATATAAATCCGATTGAAACCAAACAACCCATTAATGTGAATGGTGACCGTGAAAGTGTTTAGTTAAGTCGGAGACTTCAAATTGGATGGTGCTCAATTATTAAATAATTAGTATAAAGAAAAAAAATGGAAGGAGGTGATTTCTTGCGAGCTTCCCTCTGGGGTCTGAGCTGGGCCATTGATGGCCAATGCCGTGGCCTAACCTCTGAGTGGGACCTCCTGAAAAGTCAATGTTGGACCCAACATTTCAAATTTCAAATTGAGTGTGCACGCCCCTGTCTTCTTTCTCGTGCCATAAGAACGGGCATGATGAGGAAATGTTACAAACCATATATTCGTACAAACTGAGATGTGATTGCATCAAATGCAGGTTTGGAGATATTTTAAAGGATTAATATAATGTATGGAGATATTTTAAAGGATTAATATAATGTATGGCTGTTATAATTTACCATCATTTTAATTTTCAGTCCTATAGTTTTTAATTCCTTAGGATAAAAAACTACAACTTTTTATTAAAATGTAGGAACTAATTTTTATGCCAAAAGAAACTTAAATGAGCAAAATTTATTGTTTAAAATTATATAGACTAAATTCAAAACAAAGGTAAAATGTAAGGAGCAAACATTGCATAGACTCTTATATAAAGTTAGTTCAATTATTATGAATAAAGAGATTCATCTGGCATATATATATATATATATATATATATATATATATAGAGAGAGAGAGAGAGAGAGAGGTGCTCAGTTGTCTTCTTAAAGCAAAAAATGAGTCTGAAGAGATTTCATTTATATGTTCAATTATTGTCTTCGTCCCTTGATTTTTACTGATTCAAAATTTATCATGTCATTTTTGGTCCATATTGTTCTATTTAATTAACGTTTGACCTGCATAATATCTAGCAAAAAATTGCACAGCATCGGTCTTTTTAATCTTTTCGAATAATGCCGTTTAACCTTTTTGATTTTATTGTTACGACCTTTAAAATATTTTAATTGAACCCTTATTGTTATGCACTCAAAAATTAACAACCATTAAAATAAGCCAAAAGCATGTTTTTACAATTGTTACTGCCACAACATGCTTTTCTCTTGTTTTTATAGGGTAGATATGACTGATGTTGTCAAACTAACTAACGAGTTAATTCTTCTTCTTCTTCTCTCTTTTTTTTTTTTTAACTGAAAATGTTGCATTTTATATATAGTAAAAACGAAAGATAGCATCGAGACAGTCTAGCAAGTCATAAAGATAAATGAAATTTAAAGACTAAAATAAAAAGCGGGAAATAAAAATTAAAGCTAGACTGAGTATAATGGTGTGTTTGGAATTAGCTTTTGAGAATAGTTTATGGAAATAAAAAATAAAAAAAAATGATTTTTGATAATAAATTCTGATATAATAGATTATGAGAAAAAAATGATTTTGATAAAATGAGAGTGTTTGAATACTATGATTAGAATAGCTTTTTTTAAGGGTCAAATTACTGAAAAGGACATTAACTTTTGTGATAATTACATATAAATGATAAGATTATATTTTATGTATTATATAGTAGTAAATTTCATAATAAATACAAAAAATGGCATAAAATTATCTGAAAAATGTAATATATATATATATATATATATATAATAATAAATTGTAAAAAATAATTTATAATAATTAGATATAAAATATTAGATTATATTTTAGGTATTATGAACAATAAATACCAAAAACTCTTTAAATTTGTTCAAAAAATTATAAATTGTGACAAAAAAAATGAATTGTACATACATACATAGAAATATATATATATTAATAAATTGTACATTGAAATTTTATAATAATTACATATGAAGAATAAGATTATATTTTGGACAAACCAAAAAAAGCTACAGGTCATTTTCTTAAAACTATACCGTTTTGGTGTAGTTCTAAGAAGCTGAACTTTTTTTTTCTAAAAAAATGATATCTAGTATTTTAAAATATTTTCTTAGACGTATGTAGTATCAAAAAATATTTTTTTAAGTAACATGCAGTTTTCTAAGATAATTTTTAGTGATTTTAAATCTTTAAAATATTTTTTTAGTTGTACACAATATGTTTGCAGACTGATTGTAATTTTACCTTTAATTTATTTTTTCAGCTTCAAAAATTACTTTAAAATATTATGTGCTCCTAGAAAAATATTTTAGAGTGAAAGACACTAAGTACAACTGAAAAAATATTTTAAAGTAATTTTTAGAGCTGAACAAATAAATTAAGGGTATAATTACAATCAGTCTGCAAACACACTGGGTACAACTGAAAAAATATTTTAAAGGATTAAAAGCACTAAAAATTATTTTAAGATACTACATGCTACTTAAAAAATATTTTTGGACATTTTTTAAAACAAAAAAGGCATGGTTTTGGACAAAAAGCAATAAAAAGAAGTTTTTCCCAAAACCTTGATTTTGGACATCAAAATCATGGTCTTGGGATAAAACCATAGTTTCCAAAAAAACAGTATTTAACTAATTTTTCTTAAAACAATGGTTTTAATGTCAAACCATAATTTTGAGAATTTGACAAACACACTATAAGACATGTATCTTAACCAATCACTTCCCTGTCGTGGTTATCATTGGCTCTTGCACTTATAAAAGGCGAGTCTCCATCGTCAGCATATGACGTGATAGAAGAAATAACATAGAAAGTGTTGGTGGTGACACCCACCCGAGGGGTACACCTTCTTTCTTATACAACCTGCTAGATAATCAGCAACAGAGTTTCCTTCCTGAAGAGTGAAGGAAAAGAGAAGATCCAAACATGATTTTGCTAAGTCAATAGTTTCTTCCAAATAGTGCAAGCTACCCCATTCGTTTGATGAGAGGTTTCAAGAAGACAGATATTGGAATAAGTTCTAATTGTCCGTCTCAATGTTGACTCTTGTGATATCCAATTCAATGCACAGGTAAACAACTATCCTAACAGTTAGTACTTCAGTTAGAAAAGCTAAATTCTCTACAACCTGTTCACCAAACCTCCGCTGAAAAGCTCCTTGACGATCACGATATACTAAGCCAATAATCGCAGAATTGTCCTTAGCCTGAAAAGAGCCATCACAATTAATCTTTACCCAAGAACTTGGTGGAATATGCCACTTGCTATAAACACTTCCGCTGTCTCTTGTCACCAAATGAGAAACCTCGGAGGTAGCTGATTAGAATTCATTGACAGTCCTCTTTACATGTTACATAATAGGAGTTAGGTTTGGATTTTTGTTGTGAAAGACTACTGCATTCCTTTCGTTCCATATGGACCATAGAGAAAAGCAATCAGGGTATACTCAGTCCCTTGTAATTCCTCTTTCTTACATAACAGCTCTGTGAAACATTCAGCAAAGGAGTTAACAGTTGAATGATCTATGCGTATATAAATTGTGCTTCCAAACCAAACATTGCACACCCACAAACAGAAAAAGAACAAGTGTTCAATAGTTTCTGGTACAGTTAGGCATATTGGAGAGAGTGGATTAACCGAGCTGTGTAGAAAGAACAGAGCATTCCTTGTGGCAATAGCTTTAGTGCAACACCGCGATAAAAAAGTGAAGGGCTATGGGTAAAGCCTTAATCTTCCATAATTTTGTCCAAAGGTCTTTAGGGATCGATAGTGATATACTCGGTTGGGTATCCGCACATCTCCGTTCTAGCATCTGACTCTTATAGCCAAGTTTGACCGTGTACACTCCATTCTTAGCAAAGGTCCATACCAGTTTATCCTGCCAAAAAGGATGTTCAATCTTGATGCTATAGATCATATCTAAAGTCTCAAGGGTTACCACATTAACAAGAGAGGAGAGATTCCATTGTCCTTCTATAATCAGGGAATCAACCAATGAGTTAGGGACAGATTCAAGGTTGAGACAGGATTTTAATGAGTTATTTGACGGCCCCAGGATCCAGTAATCCCTCCACACATTAATTGACTTTCCATTCCCGGTGAGTCACTAACTTTATTGTTTTAACACGTCGCGCCCAAAAAGAATACTCGACCAAATCCAAGATGCCCTATGGCCCTTTTCTACAGTCTTGGAAGTGTTATTCGAAAAGTAAATGCCCATCAGTACTTTGAACCACAAAGCATCCTCCTCTCGAGTTAGTCTCCAACTCTCCATGCTATTTTGGCTAATAATGAATCATTGAGAGCAACAAAATCCTTAAAACCCATTCTTCCTTTGGACTTCAGGTTCTTCATACGAGTCCAGGACACCTTTTAAGCGTTTGCACTTGATCTCCTTGTGGAGTTAACTCTTCAAATTTACTATTTTTATGTTTATACTTTATAGCTTATAAAATTGTGTCGAGTCACCTTAAAACTTGTAATAGTTATAAATTTAATCAAACTCACGAGTTCACACCTCAAGTTTAGCCTTTTTACATTTATACCTTACAAAATCATGTTATTTCCCTAATAAACTCGTGCTAACTTTTTCGATTTGATCATACTTAATAGTTATATATATAAATTTTATAAAAAAATTCCTTGTTAACTATGATAAATTATAAATGTTGATGAATTTAATTTCAATTATTTGAATTTAAAATATATTTAAATTAAATTGTTATCATTTTTAATATTTAAATTAAATTTAAAATATACTATTAGTACCTATTTATTGATAAAAATAAACTATTATGAGTTTATGATTTGAATATGAGATACAATTTTTTGTCATTATGATAAATTTTTTAAACTCGTAAGTTTGACAAACTTTGATATATAATTGGCAGTTCTTACATAATTAATCGCGAGCAGTAGATTTTCAAGCATTATATATAAAATTATTAATATTTAGTGCTTTGCCAACGTTTTTTTATGGTGGAGTTAGTTAATTTTTTATTACAAAAAAATCAAGTGCTCTTTATAGATTGATGTCTGGATTTCAAAATTCATCAACATAAAATATCCCTTAAAAACCTGTTCATTTTTTTTAATATTTTAAAATAAAAAGATGTATTCTTTATAAGGTAATGTTCTTATAAATTAAAAATTTATGTGAAGAATTATGTAGGTAGTTATAATACCATAGACCACTAAGATCATGCGTCTTTTGCTCCAAAGACGTGTGAAAGATTATAGAGTTAATATAATCTTTGTTCCTTCAAGTTTGTCTTCATTTTAGTTTTTATCCCTCAAGTTTTAAATCATAGGTTTTGGTCTCTCAAATTTCATTTATTTCAAAATATTGGTCCCTACAAGTCAATAAAAATCTAAACTAATTTACCTCTACAGGGACCAAAACCTATAATTTAAAACTTGAGAGACCAAAACTAAAATTAAGGCAAACTTAAGAGACCAAATATGTTATTAACCCAATATTATAATCAAATGTGTGGCAATCACCCCTTGGTAAAATGTTTTGTTGTTTAATTGAAGAGGTGTTCCCACAAGAGGCACCATGTCAATGGATATAAATACCAATCACTATTAATCCATTGAGAACACACATCACACTAAACAACCCCGATCAAATATTGTGGTGCAATCCATACTTAAAGGCTCTAACTTTGTGATAAATATGTGAATGAGTTTTGTTTCGATTTACATAAATCAGACTTATACATAAGTAGAAGTTAAACCAAATATTCTCTAAATTTAAAGGAAAATACTCTGACATCTTGATGATAATATACACTACTTTATTCTCCGCCTCTTCTTGTAATTCATAGTTTGTTTAATTCTATTTGTTATTTTGCTTATAGATTGAGTAATACTCCCATCATTATCAAACTCGACTACCCAATTCACTTCTTTAGGAATCCATGTATGAAAAATGGTTCCTGATTAATTTTTTTTGTAACAAGGATGGTTTCTAACTTGATATCACAATACACTTGAGAGGTACTCTTTTTAATTCTAAATATAAGATAGAGTTGACTTCTTTTAGAGAGATAAAAAAATTAAATAAACTACTTAATCATGGTATATTGTGTATTTTTAGACTATATGTTAATTTATAAGTTAGGTAAAATAGGTTGGAAAAAAATGACAAATTTAAATATTTGTAAGTAATTTAATTAGTTTCTTTAATATTTTTAAAAAGTCAACTTTATCTTATATTTATGATCGTAGAAAGTAACATTTTTGCTTAAGCAATTGAGGACAAAGATTACTTCATCCACCAGATTAAGGAAAACATACTAAAATGCACCAAGCATGATCATACATTTCACTATGGATGCCAAGTTAGCTCTCTCAAGCTTTTTTCAACCATCTCTCGCAATGGTGTTTGAAAAAAACTAAAATTATGGTTTTATAAGCCATTTTTTTATAAAGTGAGATAAAACTCATCTCACATACTTAATTCATAAATTATAAAAACTATTCTCTAAAAATTAATTCAAATCCACTCATGAATTATTATTGAAAATAGGTTGGGTTGAGCCAGTCTATTTTTATATGGGGTGGGAAACCACCAACTAGCCTATTATTGGATTCTATGGGTCAATCCACAAACTCACATCTCTTTCTTATAAATTTTTTAAACCCGAATTTTATTTTATATGGGCTTTTTTCAACTGTATTGTAAACTATCTTTTGTCTTTGTATTTATTTATAATTGTAATGATATTTTGGAGTTTTTTAATTTAATTATAATAAATTATATCTAAAACTTAAATGACAACTTGGATTGATTTAACCTAATCACAATACGGGGAACATTTTTTGAAAATTGCAAATGATTAATATCTTTATTTCATCCTTCATCCAAAAAAAACCACGCACGGCTTAAAATTCAATGAGAGATAATCAATCTCTAAATATCTCAAGAACCCAACACTAATTGAAAATTGAATAATAAATATAATATAAAAATGGATAAAAATTATAGGGATACTTATTTTTTTAACTTCTAAAATCTGATGAAGTGAATAAAAATTGAATAAACAAAAAGAAAAAAAAGTTACAAGAAGATGAATAAGATAGTGAAAATATAGAAAGAGTAAAAAAAGAAAAAAGAATATTGATGGAAAGTTCCTGTTTAAAAGTGTTACTGATAGGAAGGATTTTGTTTTTTTTTAAAAAAAATTGACCAAGGATTTTTCCTTACGAGGTTTAAAATGCAAAGGGTTTTCACTTCTTTTAGTAAGTATGCCAAGATTCAAACTTAGGGCCGCTTGTCATCTCAACCAACAACGTGATAATTATTGATATGAAGGATCTGATGTGTTTTTTATACATAGAATACTGGCACTTTGCAACATTTTACATAAGGAAGATGCCTTTGCTAAAGGGAATTAAAAAAAAAAGGGAAAATCAATGAAAAATCCTTGTTTGAAAATTTTATTAGCGGGAAGGATCTAATATAATTTTATACACGAAAAATACCCGTACTTTGCAATTTTTTATACATAGAAGATGCTCGTACTCAAAATAATTAAAAAAAGGAGAAATCAATGAAAATCCGTGTTTGAAAATTTTATTGGCAGAAAGAACTTGATATGTTTTTATATACTAAAAATACCAATACTTTGCAAGATTTTATACAAGGAAGGTGCTCGTACTCAAAAGAATTAAAAAAAAGGGAGAAATCAATGAAAATCCTTGTTTAAAAATTTTATCGGTAGAAAGGACATGATACATTTTTATATATGAAAAATATCGGTACGTTGCAATATTTTATAAATAGAAGATGCCTGTACTTGAGATAATTAAAAAAAGAAGGAAAATCGGTGAAAAGTCCCTGTCTAAAAATTTTATCGACGAAAAGAACTTGATGTATTTTCATACACCGAAAATATTGATACTTTACAAGACTTTGTACATAAAAAATGCTCATATTTAAATTAAGGTCATTTCAGTCAAATAATGAAGGGGGGGGGGGGAAGGGGAGGAATCCTCACTAAGTCCATGTCCTTAAAAAAAAAAAACAGAAGGTCCCATCCTGATTCCAGCAAGACTAGGACGAGATATGGGACAACTTTGTTGTCTCGTGTCATTTTTCAAGATAGAATATGAAATATGCATGCCTCATATCGACTCGTGAATAAGTCTATCTGATATGCTTTTATATACAAAAAAAAAAAAACTAAAACTTTACAAAGATTTTATGCACAAAATATCCGCTCAAACAAATAAAATTTGCAAAGCAAGGGTTTTTTTAATTAATTTTCCTAACAAATTTATATGAGGCTCGAGAGATTAGTAGCTCGTTTGGTTGAGCGGTGATAAATCGGGCTTATTATATAAGCACGATTTATGTAAATCGAGATAAATCTCCTTCACATATTTACTTCGTAGACCGTAAAAGATACCTCGTAGATCGTAAAAGATACTTCGTATTCTATAAATCACGATTTATAAATATTTATGGAGCTTCCATAAACTAATACAATAACTGGGCTATAACTTGTATTCTTCTCCACTGACTATCTGGCGCTGACATGCCAGACCAATAATAACAACTTTGTTTAATCCCCCCCTTTTTTTTATTGAAAAACAGTTGTAAAATTAGGAAAAAAGAGAAAATTAAAATAAAGAATCAAGAGAAAATTATATTTAATATAAAAGACTATAAAAATTGTAATTACTTAAAAGGATCAAGCATCAAAATATAAATTTTAATTTGCTAAATTACCCATAACTAAACTTCCTACATTTTCTCTTATATTCATAATTAAAAAATAACTAAAATTAAAACTAAAACCCCCCATTATTATCATATTTTTTTCCACCAAGTTTTATATTCATGTAATCAATACATTATTTAATTAACAACGATTAAACTCATATTTTTTAATGTTTTTTCACCAAGTTTCATATTCATTTAATCAATGTATCATTTAATTATTTATATTTTTTTAAAATGTTATTAATATTAAATGAATTTTCTTAACACACATAAATTTTCTTCTAAAATGAAAATAAATTGTATAAAATTTCTTGATATAACATATATAATAAACTATAAAATACCTTAAGTTTTGTTAAAATTATATAATTTTTATTTTTAATTAAATTTTTTGTTGATTTTTAATAAATTATAATTTTTTACAAAATTATAGAATGTGTAATTTTTTTTTCATAGATAAATATGCAAGTTATCAAAAATGAAAATTGAGAATAATTTTTTTAATTGTTTAATTCAATAAAACATCGAATTTTGTATTAATCTCAAAAATAGAATGTGGGAGGGAATGTTAAAGATTTTGAAAGGGCATTTTAATATGTTTAATTTTATATTTTTACATTCAATCCTTCTAAATTATTATAATTTTTATGGTCTTTATTAATAAATATCTTTTTATTCAAGTCCTTCATTCTAATTTTCTTAAAAAAAATTATACTGAATTGTTTTCCTCAACAATTACAGTGTGGGCCTGTTTCGTGAATAAACAAAACAGGCCTACTTATTAAATTACAGATGTCATGGAGGTTGAAACAAATTTTACGATTCAAAATTTAAAAATGATAAGATTTTAAGTAAATCTTGACGTTACATGCCTGCACTCTTAATATTAAAATTTCACAACCTAAATATACCGCCCAATCCCGTCTTATATCCTATATTAATTATTTTTTTTCTATAATGTCTCTGTTTATTAAAAAAAAAAAAATCTCTGAGCATCAAATCCATGTCGACTGATATGAAACAGTAAAATTATGAGGGAGACATGTATACCCCAAACCTCAAATTCCCAACCAATTATTCGTTGACTTCATGGCTTTATGCTCCATCTTTCTCCTTCGTTATTATAGTACTTTTACTACTACTCTCTCCCTCACGCCTCTCTGTCCTCTCCTCATACCCCTCATACCTAATGCTCCCTCCCTCCCTTCTCATTGTCACATCACATGCTCTTTTCTGCGTTGCCTCAAATATTACACACGAAAATATTGTATTATATAAATAAAATTAACGTTTGTGTGAAATTAATATAAATATTTAAACATTAATCAAAAAAATAAAATTTTTTTTTAATGAATATTTTCTTTTTCTTTCCACCTCAAACAAGCCTGTACGGCTGTCAACGAACCTCTCGTCCTTTTCGTGCGGAGGAATTATTCTTGCCTTTCTATTAGTATGTTACTTTTTCCGTAATGTTTAAAAATTATATTGTTTTTATGTATTTAAAAAAATATGTTTTCGAAGAATCAAAAACTGTAGTACTAGTATTTAATATATTCCTAGTGTCCACAGTTATACATAATTAAAAATCAATAAATGAGTTATAGAAACATTTAATCGAAACACATTTTGAACATACATAGAATTATGACTCAGTCTTGTTAGTATGGATGTTTATTCTGTTTTGAGATGTGATAGAGTATGATTTTGTAATGATATCGGGTATCCATATTTTATTTATTTTTGAAACAGTTAATTATATTCATTATTTATTAAATAAAACATTAATAAAAAAGCACATGGACGGAAAGGGGCATAGTGTATAATAAAAGGGCCGTAACGCTGACGTGGAAATCAAAAGTGATGAGGCCACCTTAAAGTTACACCACAGTGACGTGGTATTATGAATATGAATGATCATTTGGCGGTGATGGCTCCACAGGTGACGTGGAGATTCTTTTGTAGTCAAGCTGTTGAGGACAGAACCGTAGTTTAATGAAGAACAGGAGGGTGTTTTTGTAATTACGCGCCGCGATCTTGCAATCGTATCGTGCCTGTTTGATTTCCGACCCCATTGGGTTTCTCTCTCTCTGTGATAATACTCTGCGATTCCCTCTACTTTTTCGGTAGCAACTCGCAACAACGGTTTTAGGAGAGAGAGGGAAAGAGAGAGAGACGCACAGTCCGAGTATTACTCAAACTCATTGCGCTACCTCTCATTCTCATGTCTAAAAACCCTACTGTAATCTTCCTTTCCTCTTTGTCCCTTAACCTAATTCTTGTCTTCCACTCTGTCTCCTACGACATTCTTTGAACGATGCGTCCTTCAAAGTCACGTCAAGTTCATACCGCCCCGGTTCAGGGTTCCCGTCTGGCCCCTAATATCTGGCAAGCATGCGCCGGTGGATCCTTTCGAATACCTCCTCTTCATTCTAGGGTTTATTACTTCCCTCAGGGCCATATTGAGCATGCCTCGTCGGCTCCACTATACCTTAACCCTCTAATCTTCTACAGGCCCCTCATTCTCTGTCGCGTCTCCGCCATTGAATTTCTTGCTGACCCTGTCACTGATGAGGTATTTGCCAAGCTTTCGCTCCTTCCTTTGAGTGAACACAGCTCTGATCACTTTCCCGACTCCTTGGAAGCGCCGGACGATGACAAGATTGTGTCGTTTGCGAAGGTTCTGACGCCTTCTGACGCGAACAATGGCGGTGGATTCTCTGTTCCTAGGTACTGTGCTGAGACCATCTTTCCGCCTCTGAACTTCAAGGTCGAACGACCCAACCAGGTATTGCACGTGACGGATGTTCACGGTAATGTCTGGGACTTTCGCCACATTTATCGGGGCACGCCGAGGCGGCACTTGCTCACTACTGGCTGGAGCAAGTATGTCAATAGCAAGAAGTTGGTTGCTGGTGATTCGGTGGTTCTCATGAAGGATTCCAGCGAAAAGATGTTCATCGGGGTTCGCAGAGCTATGCGATCTGCTAAATTAACTGCCGTCGATTGCTCCATATGGTCTTCCCAGCTTGGTGGGGTGGGAAATAGGCCTGAGGGGGAGCAGCAGCAAGAGGGCCATGTAGGTTCCGGAGGGAAAGAAGGGGGGTTTTCTAGGAACGGGAAGGGGAAATTGTCTGCTAAGGAAGTTGCTGATGCTGCAGAATTGGCAGCGCAAAACATGCCATTTGAGGTTGTGTATTATCCAAGGGCGGGCTGGTCGGACTTTGTGGTGAAGGCGGAAGATGTGGAGAAAGCCTGGAATGTCGCATGGACTTCCGGACTGAGAGTTAAAATGGCAGTGGAGACAGAGGATTCGTCCCGGATCACATGGTTTCAGGGGACGGTATCTTCTGCATTTGTTCCTGATAATGGACTTTGGCGGAGTTCTCCATGGCGTATGCTTCAGGTATGCCTGCACAATTCTTTTGCTGCTTTTTTGTTCTTGAAAGTTAAGTAACGAGTGGGCTTTTTCCAAATTAGATACTCTGAGAAGCTGACACTTGTGAATGATAGATTACACACTGTTTTTCTTTGGTAAGTTCTATCAAGAAAGAAAGAATTGCAGGCATGAAGCTCTGGAGTTTTAAGTCAACTACTAAGATTTAACTAGCTCAAGCTCAAGCTCTGGATTTGCTTGTGACATGTTTTGACACAGGAAGTCTATATTGCTTGTTTGTTATGGAATGTCAATATTCATCTCGTCATCATAAGCATGTGCTCATTCATTAGCATCTGTTATTTATGAAACATTAAATTGTGCATTGCTGCTAGATGGAGTCTGTTTTCGATATTGGAATGAAATTTGAAGCTGTGCTTAATGTTGCTTTCAAAATGATATTGTGTGAGAGTTACAGAAAAATTAAGGTGAAATATGAGAAAAGGATTTAGACTTTTGTTTTTTTTTTTTTTAATCAGCGTCCAGTCAGGGTGAAAGGCGTAAGGTAAATCCTTCTATTGCCCATATCTTGTCGCTAATCTTCCATATATAGAAACTTAGCATTTTTATTCTGTGTAACTTGTTTTGCATATATTGCTTGGAGAGTTCAGGTATGTAATTACATTGGATTCAGAGAGCACTCGGGGCATTACTAGAAATCTAGGATTTGATTGAGAAAGGGAATGATGGGTGGCGGCACAGATCACTACCCCCAATTAAATTTAAAAGCCGCTAAAATTGTATTTCTGTTCTGTTTGTGTTTTGAAGTCACTGGAGAAGTGGAGATTACTACTTGTGAAGTAAGGTCAACTTGTAGTTCATATGCCATCACAACGGGCATAAATTTTTTGGCAATTATGGCTATACATTACTCGTTTTAGATATATATCCTTGCAAAATCAGGTTGAAATTATTAGAGTTATTTATACTGTGCCATTTGGGTAGTTTGTGGAAGTTTTTTCATGAGCGAATCTGTAAGAGAAAGACAGTGTCTTTTATTTGGATGTGTTCATGATAAGAAGAGAAAGGAGAAAATATCTCTTATTTACCTTGTTGGCACTTAATCTAGTGGTGCCAAAATTTTCTTCCTCTAAATTCAGAAATTACCTAACATGCATGAGAGCCTTGCCGCTCCTTTTCTTTTTCACCTGGATTAGAATCCTGTTAAAAAAAGTTGGATAATTTCTCTACAATTTGGAGCTCTGTGACTCCGCCTTTGATTGATGCTTCACAATTCTCACAACTGCAACATGTTGAATTCTCATTGATATTGGAAATCCCTCTCTATGCCTGTGTTCTTTCTTTGTTAGCAGTTATATAGGGCAGACGTTTGTGATCGGGAGGACTGTGTTCCTTATTTTTTTTTCATTATTCAATCACAGGATTATATTTGTTGTGATATGAAACTTATTGCCACAAAAGATGTTGTAGAAATTATCTATCTCATACATATTATTGGCATGCTCTTATACAGTTCCTGATCTCTATATTACAGGTTATGTGGGATGAACCTGAAGTCTTGCAGAATGCAAAGCGAGTGAGCCCCTGGGAGGTTGAACTTGTTTCCTCTGCACTTCCCCCTAATACAGTATTCCCTCCTGCAAAAAAGTTTAGAGCTGCTCAGTATTGTGGGGTGGCAACTGATAGAGAGGGAGACCCCCTCTTTTCTATTACAGGTTTGACTAATTCAACAATGAGGCACTCGAACCAATCATTGGTGAATTACAATACTGTTCCTGCTGGCATGCAGGGAGCCAGGCAAGATCTATCATCTGTCCCAAGTCTCTCCAACTTTGGAATTGGTAATTCTCATCTGTATATTGGTAATACATTTGGGAACATGGTACCGATGATGAGAACTTCTATGTCAACAGAGCCAAATACTGACAGTTCTCAGTCTAATAGCTTGTCACCAGAAAGCCAGAGTAGTTTGCAGGGCTCTGGCGCAGAACTTGCTGGGACACGAGGTTGCGTCTCAAGACAGGGGGCAAGTTCATTTCAATTATTCGGTAGGCTCATTCAGTTTGGACAGCCTGTTGAAAGTGGTTCCCATGCTCTTGGGGGCACGGCAGATGATGGTAGTAATGGCCGCAACGAGACTGAAGAAGGCGTTGACCAATGAGTATTCAAGGCAGTAGAGGCACGTTAACTGGTAGTTGTTCCCTGTTCAGCACATAATAATAGTATAGCTGTACAGGTTTAGTTATGTTTTGAGTGTGTTGAACTTGTCAATAGTACACTTTGGGTCTTATGTGTGTGAAAATAAGTTTCAATTCATGAATTCTGATCATGCTTATGAAGTTCGTTTATTTTGTTTAACTGAGTCTTTGTTATTCTATTTTTCACTTGTCTTAGAGGCATGACTTGGCTCCTTTTATATTTTAAAGGATCCAAACCCTTCATTACAAATTAAACGTTTGTATAGTCAACCGTACTGAAAATTTTATCCTTTAGCCTTTAGGAATGATTTTTTTCTTAATTCTCTGACATATGATGAGCGGATCTAAGATGAATCTGACCGTATCCACTCTTCCGGGTACGGATAATTGGAGCCAAATTCAAGGCAGTAAGATTACTAGTTTATATGAAGTTAATGTTTTAAATAATTATTAACGTTCACTATCACTAGTTTCAAAGCAGTCAGATTCTGGTCAAAAGGAGCCAGTTTCCCGGCCTAAACTTCAGATAGGTAGGAGGCATTCGTAATCAGATTTATTTTTTTAAAAATTATTTTAATTTATTGAGAATCTAAAATAAATATGATTTTTTAATTAATTTTTTTAAAAAAATATTTTTTTCATTTAAAAATCACCTGTTAATAAAAAGAAAATTTGAACTGTCCAAATATCTTCTGGACAATCTAGATGAAATGAGTTCAACCTACTTATTCAAAGAATAGGCAGGCTGGACAAAAAAGAAAAAAAAAACGGTTTATAACGGTTGATTTACTATTTATATCAGATCCTAATCTTCCATTATTTCAGGCAAAAAATTTTACTTGCATTGTCAAATTTATCTGTTTTTTCCCTTTGGCCAACAACATTATTAAATGAGAAAAAGACACTTAAATACTATTTAAATTTTAAAATATTAAATTAGTGATTTATCAAAAAATTAAATTATTAATTGCCATACACTTTTTGTCAATTCTATATACTACTCTTTATAATCAATTAAATTAATTTAAAATTTTAAAGTTCAAGTGGTATTTAAGTGTCTTTTCTTCACAATTAAATTTATTATAAATTAAAGAATACCAACATAAACAATTTTCATCCCCAGGGTTGCATATATAATATTAATTTTATATAAATTATTTGATAAACAATTTTATATGAAGGCTATAAAATAAATTTCACAATAAATTTTAAATAGTATTTTTCAAATAATACAAAAGGATTTAAATGCTTTATTGGAGCGGGATGTTTTTAGGGAAAAAGATAGGAATTTTTTTTGAATTTATAAAATTCTAAATCAGGCATTTCCTAAAAAATAAGTTATAAATTGGTTAACAAATTTTATCATTCCCTTATTAATTCTTGATAATAAACCAATTTAAGATTTTATAATTTCAAAGTTGTTTTCTTATCCTTTTCCCTTTTTTTTTAATCCATAAACGAGGAAATAACGATTGATTTACATATAAAATAAAAAAAAAGTCTCCCATAAAAAAAATTAACGAAGTCCGGGTCCTCCACCTCAGTCCTTACAAGTTACTCCCCCTCTCTCCCGAGTGTTTCCAGGTCTCTGCCCAATAATCTCTCCGTATAAGTTCTGCCGAAAGCCCTTCCACTCCTCAGAAAAAAAAAAAGCATTGCACTCTCTAAGTAAGAAGTGAGAATTAAATAAGAGAAAAGAAAGATAGCAAATCCATTTTCCTGTATCCAATAAGGTTTTCTTTCTGTATCAAAAAAAGTTCTCTCTCTAGCTTCCCACAGTTATCGCACTATAGCCTTTTCGATGGCTGCCTTTGTTACCAATCAATCTCTCTTGGCTTCCCGTCCTTGTTCTGCATCCTTGTTTCCAAAGCCCTTGAAAACCCCAGAACCCAACATCAGACTTCTATCTCTTTCCTATATATCCCTTCGTCACCCCGTTCATGGGGGCAAGCCTATGTTAGGTTTTTCAAGCAAGCATTTCCCATTTTCCCATGTTGGTCGTGGAAATATCTTCAAATTTTACCTCGCCGCCGAAGATTCTAGTCCAAATGTACGTTTTCTTTGAAAACTAATCTGCCCAATCAGTAATTTTGTGTCTTTGCGCAAGTTGAAATTTGGTGTATAACTATTTTGTTGATAAATTCATTGAACTAGTTGCATGTAAATCGATATTGCGATTGGATAATTGATCTAGGTAAAAGTTGTCTCTGATGGTTTCTGGTGAAGAAAGCAGCGCTCTGGTTTCAATTTCTGAAATTGGGAATTGTAAGTTAATCATCTGATGTTGGTCTAGACTTCTGGGAAGATAGTGTGCTCATAAAAGAGTGAAAGAAAAATATGCTGTTAGGCAGAATTTCACTTTGTAGAAGCTGAGTCCAAAACAGGATGACATGAAAGCTCCTAATAGACGTGCCCAGCGTTAGGAACTGTTTGGTACCAAGAGCTTGAACTGCTTTGAGAAAGGCTTAGAGATAGTTATTTCTAATTGGGGATGTGTAGTGTAGACTATATCTTATGCCGAAATTTAGTTTCTTAGAAGAATGGGGGCAGTAAGAATTGAATTCTTGACAGCTTCAAGATGATCCTCTTGCTCTGGTAAGATCAATCTCATCCCAAAAGCTTTTAGGAGAAGTCTAGTAAATGGTATTTATAATTATCTCTAATGCTGATTTATATTAGCAAGAAGTGGTTAAGTTCTTTAGGGCTTCACTTTCCTATCAAGAGTGGAAGATGACAGTTTAACAGAGAGTTCTAACATGCAACTGTGAGTTATATATGATGAAGATGAGGTTGTTACCAGCAAGTAAGCAGATTGGGACTCTTGAGAAAATTATGTGTGTATGTGTGTGTGGCTTTTTTTTTTTTTAATTATTTCCTCTCGCCAACTTGCAAGCAAATAATGTCACTTGCCACTTGACATTCTAAGTCCCATTTTCTAACTGATAGCAGAGCCTTTGAAGCAGTGGGGAAGTTTCCAGACTTTTGGATTATAGCTGATTAGGTAACATTTATTGGTGATTGTGAACTGAGGGTTTTGACTCTTAACTGTAACACTACCTTTTCTGGAGATCCGTTTTCTTCCTGGTATGTGTGTGCGTGTCAATGAAACTGAAGTTTATAATCTTGAATATTATCTTCAGTTTATATAGGTTATAGACTTCTAGGCACATGGAAAATTCCAAACCTGTATCCTGTCACCCTGATCCTATCGTATGAGTCATGGGCCGCCACTTAGCAGGTATTGATAGTGTGCTTAATTTGGCCAAATATTGAAGCCATTTTTTTATCATTTGGTATGTAAGTTAGCATACTGATACGGTTATATTTTCTATTTTTTTTTATTTACCTCCAATTTATGGTGATAATGTTCTATTGCCTTCTTCTTCTTCTTTTTCTTTTTTCTTTTTTCTTTTGGTAAAACCCCTTTACTTTCTTGCACCTGTCCAACATTGGCATCATAATATCATTTATAAGATATCATTGAAGACGGCATTTTTTCCCAGTGAATTTTTCATTACTTATTCTCTTGGTTTCCCTTAATTAAACTAATATAGTCTGTGTTTGTCTTAGAATTATTAGTTCTCTTTATTGACTTCAAATTTCCATTGATTGGTTTTGTACCAGTAATTGATCCTGTCATAAATCCCAAGCTAAATCATCCGTTTTTGTTTGGTCTCCTCAGACAGATGAAGAAAATGAGGACACTCAGAATGATGTGAAATTGACAGATGATGAAGAAGATAAAGTATCCCCATCCAGCTATATAGCGCTCATTGAAGCATACAAGGAAGCAAGCCTTGATGGAGATGAAAAAACTGCATCTCATATTGAAAAGAGGATAACATTAATGGCAAATCAAAAGAATGAACTGATTCAAAGAGTGTCGACTTTATCAGCTGAGAAAGTTGCTTCAAAAGAGGAATATCTACGTTTGCAAGCAGACTTTGATAATTTTAGGAAAAGATTTGAGAAAGAAAAGCATAACATACAGTCCAATGCCCAAGTGGAAGTCATTGAAAAACTTTTGCTGATGGTGGACAATTTTGATAGAACCAAACAACTAATTAAACCAGCAACAGATAAAGAGAAAAAGATTGATGCTAGTTATCAAGGTATATACAAGCAATTCGTTGAGATTTTGAGGAGTCATCATGTGGCTGTGGTAGCAACAGTGGGCACGCGTTTTGATCCTTTGGTAAGTGAAGTTTGAAAAAGTTTATATGTGAATTAACTTCATTTCTTCCTGCTGTTTAAATAATTTCACTCATTCTACAGTGTCGACAGATTTCTATGTGAGTTCATTTCTTCCTGCTGTTTAAATAATTTCACTCATTCTACAGTGTGGACAGACTTCTATGTGATTTCTTGCAATCTTGCTGCGTTTTGCATCAAACAACTCCTGCGATCCTTGAAAATTTTAATATATGAGAAAGAAATGAAGAGAATTTTACATCCAAATACAAGAATCCCCCCATTTATTAAATTTTGATTTTATTGAATTGTGTGTTTCTGTAGGTTCAATGTCAAATTAACATTTAAAGTGAAAGAAAAGTGAAAGAAAGAAAGCAACGCATTGCTTGTTTTTGGCTGCAAGCCTGCAACTACGATACATCTCCAATTGGCTTACCAGACTGGTTTGGTTTGCTATATTTAAATGTATTGTCAGCTACTTTTGGTGATTAGGTTGGAAGGCTGATAACTGTAGGAATGAAAAACGAATCTTTATTACATAAACACTACTAGGAAGGGTTGAGCAAGGATCTCACTTTTCCAATTCTAATACCCTAGGAGAATCTCCTAATTACAATGGACAGGAAGTAATTTTTTTTTTTGCTATCAAAAGTACTCCTAAAGTAGCTGTTCATAGGAATGAGAAATAACATTAACCAAATGATAAAATAATCATAATCAGCAAAGTGGATAGAGTCTTGCCAGTGAAGCTTCCCTTAATATGCTATGATACCTAACCCCAGTCACCCATTATCTCCCCCTTCCATGTCAATCACATCTTCCATATTCCGATCACTAACTCCATCCTCTAGTCACCTATGAGTCTTATGCATTGTGTAATTAGATGCTTCTCATCAAACGCTGGTAGGTTCTAAGTATATGGGAATTAGAGATAAGAGAGAGTAAGAAGAATTCAGAAATAGGAGTAGTCAAAAGCCAGAATCTGTAACTTAGACTAGAGATGAAAGGAGAATATCATTTTATATTCAAGTCATGCCCTGCTACAACCTTCTACAATGATTAAATACTAACCTAGGACTGATAACTGCTCTAATAACTGCACTCCCACTACTACTAACTGCCACACACTCCCTAATACATAAAGCATAATTAACTCACGCACTAGAGCATGATATAAACCTGAAATATAAAAAGGCAGACCACTAATCTACCAATTCCTAATGATTCTGTCCACGTGTCTTTCTTCTAGTGTAAACTAGGAGTGGGGGATGTGGGTTCCTATCAATACCCGCCCCTATAAAGGACTGCCTTGTTCTCAAGGCAGAAATCTGGAAATTGAGCTGTAAGGTTGTCATACAATTCCCAACTGGCCTCCTCCATTGGGCGGTCCTTCCATTTGATGAGAAGTTCAACGTCCACAACACCTTGCTGTTCTATGATGCGGGTTTGTAAGACTTGTTCAGGCTGTAATTGGAGTTCCCAGTCTTCATTGATGGAGAGTGGTGGTATTGGTTCAGCTGATGGTGGCCCGTGTGCAGCTTTGAGAAGTGAGACATTAAAGACTGGGTGAACACGAGTACCTGGTGATAGTTGCAGCTCATATGCAACGTTGCCTACCTTCTTGGTGATAGGATATGGACCAAAATACCTGGGTGAGAGTTTCTCATATTTTCATTTGGCCAAAGTGTGCTATTTATAGGGTTGAAGTTTCAAGAAAACCAATTGCCATGTTCAAATTCAACCTCTGTTCTCTTGTTGTCTGCTTGCTGCTTCATTTGTGCCTGAGCCATAGTAAGATTGTCTTTGATGGTAGAAAGAACCGTGTCTCTCTCTTCCAAGTAATTTTCTAATTATGCAATGTTGGTGGAGCCTGCTTCATACGGTAGGAGTGTAGGTGCAGTCCTTCCGTAAACAACTTGAAAGGGGGCAGTACTTGTAGCCATGTGAAAGCCTGTATTATATGATAGCTCAGCCCAGTGCAGAATAGTCCTTAAGCTTTGGGATGTTCTTGAGAGAAACAACGAAGATATGTCTCCAAACATCTATTAACCACTTCAGTTTGCCCATCGGATTGTGGATGGTATGCTAAACTCATGCAAAGTTGTGTCCCACTAGGTTTAAATAGCTCTTGCTAGAATGAGCTTAAGAATAATGGGTTCCTATCCCAGACTATGGATTTGGGAAAACCATGCAACTTGATAATTTCCCTACAAAAGATTGTAGCGACAGATTTTGCAGTAAGTAGTCTGGATAGCCCTATGAAATGGCCATATTTACTATAACGGTCGACCACTACTAAGATAGTGTCTATCCCATGAGATTTGGGCAGCCCTGTAATGAAGTCAATGGAAATATCTTCCCATATACTAGAAGGAATGGGTAATGGTTGGAGTAAACCAGCAGGAGATTAAGCAAGATACTTAACTTTCTGGCAAGTAGAGCATTGCTGGACATAATGTTGGACATCTCCTTTCATGTCTTTCCAATGAAAATGTTGTTGTAACTATTGAGAGTTTTTTTAACACAACCATGACCACCTACAGGGGAGGAGTGTGCCTCCTGTAGCAGCTTTTTGCTCAAATTGGTGGAAGCCGGGAAGACTAGTCGATCCTTGTACAATCTGCCTGTTGCCAAGGTATACTGTGGGATTGAACGTGGGTCTGTTTTTAGTGAAGCAATAATGGTAGAACTATAGCTGTCTTCTTGAAGGAGCTGCTCAAGCTCATCAAAATCTAAGGCATGTGAGATGCTAATGGCAAACAACTCTGCTGAACAGGGGTGACGAGATAGTGCATCAGCACCTTGATTGGCCGAACCTTCCCTGTACTTGATAACAAAGTCAAAGGGTAGCAATTTGACCATAAGACGTTGTTGCTCTGGTGTAGTTACTCTTTGATCCAACAAATGTTTCAAGCTACAATGGTCAGTTAGGATTTCAAATCTGCATCCTAATAAGTAATGTTGCCATTTGTGCAAGGAAGAGACCAAGGCCAAGAGCTCACGGTCATAGACCGATTTATACCGTTTGGAATAAGAGAGACCCTTACTGTAATAAGCAACGGGGTGCCCGTTTTGCTGCAAGACAGCCCCAATTCCTACCGATGAGGCATATCACATTCCACTGTAAATGGCTTGTTGAGATCTGGTAGTTGCAATACTAGAACATTGAGTAGGGCTACCTTCAAGGTTTGAAAGGCCTCTTCGGACTCAGCACTCCATGAAAAGCATCTTTATGTGTCATATCAATAAGGGGTTTAGCTATTAAACCATAATTGCGGATGAAGCGTCTGTAGTATCCGGTTATAACCCGAAAACCCTCTCAAATCAGAAATTGTTTGTGGTAAGGGCCAGCCCACTACTACTGCGATTTTATCAGGATCAACTGCTACCCCTCAGTGTGAAATTAAATGTCCGCGGAAGGCCACTTCCATTTGAGCAAATGAACATTTCTTGTAATTAGCAAAGAATTGTTGTTGTTGTAGAATTTGAAGAATAGTACGCACATGCTCATGATGCTCCTGTATGGTCTTGCTGAACACCAAAATGTCATAAAAAAAGACAAGCATAAATTTGCGCAGATAAGGGTGAAATAAATCAATCATGGCTGCTTGAAAGGTGGAGAGGGCATTAGTAAGCCCAAAAGGCATGACCACAAACTCATAATGACCCGAATGAATCCTAAAAGCAGTTTTATGTACATCCTCAGTGGCTACTCGAATTTGATGATAGTCTGATCTCAAGTCAATTTTGGAAAAGTAAGTAGCCCCATGCAATTCATCAATAAGCTCATCTATATTGGGTATAGGATACTTATCTGGTACTGTGATCTTGTTGAATTCTCAGTAATCGACACAGAACCTCCAAGAAGAGTCTTTCTTGGGAACCAGAAGGACTGGACCTGCAAATGGACTGATGCAGGGTTGTATGAATCCCTGTTTTAGTAAATCTTACACTTGCCATTTAATTTCATCTTTTTGTGCGTGAGGGCACCTATAGGGTCTGATGTTTGGAGGTGTTGAACCAGGTAATAAATGGATAGCATAATAGTGGGAATGATAGGGTGGAGCTATGTTGGTTCTTCAAATACATCAGAATAGATTTCCAGTAGTGCATAAAGGTCGAGAATTCTTTGAATTTTCCCTTCTTTATGTGTAGCCTCGGTATGACAAGTGTAACTCTGTAGAGATGCTACCGTGGATGGAGGATGTGGCGTTCCCTAAAGCTTAAACCTCTTACCATTAGCCCATAATATCATATACATTTTTTGCCAATTTGCTTCCACAGTGTTGAGAGATGCTAACCACTTGATTCCTAGGACCATGTCTGCTCCTCCAATGGCGAATGGGAAGAAATCTTCTTTAATCACTAAACTTTGCACTCTTACTTCGAGTTGCTTACAGATTGCATCACATGAAATAATGTTGCCATTACCAATCTGTACACCAAAGGAAGGAAGGTGTTGCGTCGGCAATTGCAGGTTTGCCACTAATTTTTCTGAAATGAAATTGTGTGTAGAGCCACTATCGATTTAGATCATAATCGGTTTGGAGTGAATTGTTCCTTACACCTTTATGGTTGTGATCGATGGGCTGCCGAGAATTGCGTGTAACGAAATCTCAACAAATTCCTCGTCTATAGGCGTGTTTACATTTAAATCTTTAGCCTCATCGAGTTCTGGCTCTTCCGATATCTCCATTAACTGAAAGAATGATTTTTTGCAACGGTAGCCAGGGGCAAATTTGTCCCCACACTTAAAACAAAGCCCTTTATCCCTGTGAATTCGCTGTTCAGTTTCAGAGTAAGTGTTGTTTGCCGAATAGTGTGGAGAAACCGACGAAGGAGTATAATTTGATATAGTTAGTTGTTTTGGAATTAGAGTTGAGGTTGTTGCATGCGATATTCCCGACCCTGATTGGTATAGTAGCTTCGGCGATACAGGGTTTTTATTTTCTTTATAAAGAAAATTACCCTAATTGCCACATGTCAGATTTACTCACTGCTGATATCTAGGCAGAATCTATGATTGTATTTTAGCTTCAAATTCCACTGCGAGGCTTGGCGCTCGTTACACAGTCCACGGCTTTTGTATCTCACACCCGCTTGCAATTCCTCTTTCAGTCCGTTAATAAAAACTCCCAGCAAGCAATGTTCAGGCCATCCTCGTAATCTCGCTGATCTCCTCACAAATTCTTGTCGATAGGCATGAACTGAGCCCGTTTGTTTGATGTTGCACATATATACATCAGGATTTTGAAACTCTACTGGCCCAAAGTGTTCTTGCAAGATGGCGATCAATTCATCCCAGAATCGAATTGTTCGGCCGGTGGATACCCAAGTGAAGACGTCTAAAGAATCTCCTTCTAGGTTGATAGCCGCCACGTCAACTTTGAGATCCTCGGGTGTTTGGTAATACCTGAAGTACTTTTCTGCTTTGAGGATCCAGCCTCTGGGATCTCCTCCTTCATATTTTGCGAATTCAACCTTGGTATGAGGCCTCTTTGTTGGATCATGTGTCCACCAAGGTCGTTCGGCAGTATGTTCCTCACTTTCCTCCTCTTCTTCATTGTCTTTGTGTGCGCTGGAAGAAGGTTTACCTTTAGTTATGATAAATCTGAATCTATTCAGTTCATCTTGGCAAGCATCACTGCCATTTGTTGAGCCATAAATTCTTGGAAGGACGGTTGATTTTTGGGGTCAGTTGGTGGGTTAGTATGAGAGGATTCTGCGTATGGGTTAGGCAGCAAAGGGGGGTTCTGCTCATCATGAGTTCCAGAGCGTGTGGTTACCATATTTCCACAGGCGAGGAAAGTACCGCTCTGATACCAAATTAGTAGGTTATTAAGTATATGGGAATTAGAGATAAGAGAGAGTAAGAAGAATTCAGAAATAGGAGTAGTCCAAAGCCAGAATCTGTAACTTAGACTAGAGATGAAAGGAGAATAGCATTTCATATTCAAGTCATGCCCTGCTACAACCTTCTACAATGATTAAATACTAACCTAGGACTGATAACTGCTCTAATAACTGCACTCCCACTACTACTAACTGCCACATACTCCCTAATACATAAAGTATAATTAACTCATGCACTAGAGCATAATATAAACCTGAAATAGAAAAAGGCAGACCACTAATCTACCAATTCCTAATGATTCTGTCCACGTGTCTTTCTTCTAGTTTAAACTAGGGGTGGGGGACGTGGGTTTCTATCAAACGCACACCATGAACAGAACTGATATGGCCTTGGAACTATTGCAGATTCAATGAATTGAGAACCAAAAGAAATCCGTTAGATGTCATAGTGTGTTTGAAATTGATGTGGATTTTAGATTTTGAAGAGAACCTTTTTTGCGAGAATTGATTTGGGATGCATTGATTATATATTTGAGAATGGTATCTTGAATGTGACTAAAGTTATTAGGTATTGAGGGGGAAATGACTTTTCAATATTAAGTTTCCTTTAAGATCCCTAAAAGGATATTTGAATAAATGATTTATAAGATAATCTTGTTATTGTGCAGAAGAATAAGATCATTTATGTAATTTTACATTCAAAAGGAAGGTAATGCAGGTAGGACCTATGCAAGAGCAGCTCCATTCTTCTGCTGCTTCTGCATTGAGGCAGGAACCCAGATTGCCAATTGGTAGCTGAGGTTTCAATTTTCCTCTGAACAACGTGTTCACTTGGGCAAAAGTTGTTTTGAACCTTCCTACCAGATTTCCCAAATCCCAACAACCTCTCTCCATGCTTTACTTGCCTCTCTTAAATGGCATTCATCATGAGCTCATGTTATGAAGCTATTGCGTAACTTTTTTTTTTCCAAAATGAGGAAAGCATAATTGATGAGAAGCAAATGAACTTTAAAAAAAGTGGCATGCGTGGCCGTTTAATTTTCTCTAATTGATTCTTTTGTTGTAGGTACATGAAGCTATAGCACGTGAGGAGTCCCAAGAGTACAAAGAGGGAATCATCATTCAAGAATCCAGACGTGGTTTTTTGCTTAGAGATCGGCTTCTAAGGCCCGCACTGGTCAAGGTTTCATCAGGGTCTGGCAACAAGAAAGCTACAGTGACTCCTGACAACTCCAAGGGACAGCCAGCAGCAACAGCTGGAATAGATGATAGATAATTCCTTCAACATGAGCACTCCTTTTTGCAGTAAATTACTTAATTCTGCCAACTTCATACTCATTATATTAATGTCAATCGTGTCAACCGGAAATGCTTCGGTCATTTTGTTTTCTTTTATGTAACACCTGGTTTATGTAATGTTCTTTACAAGTCGTCATTTACAAGTGCTCTGCAATATATATTTCATTTCTCAGATGATACTTGAAAAATACTTGTGATGACTGATAATACATATACCACAAGTTCATGACATTGTTGTGCAGTACACTTTGACCAGAGCCAGAATCGGTTCTTTCTTTGAATTTTTTCAATTAAATTATTATAGACATCTGTCTTCCCTCTCTTCAGCGCATCATGCTTTTTGGGCCTTTGAATAACTAAGAGTCCCTTGGACTAAGTAAATAAAATTAGAATATTTTACTTTCTTCTTTGAATGTAGACCTGTCCTTTAAATACACAGATGGACTTACATTTACGAATTTTTTTTTATAAATTAGAATGAGTTCTGTACACCTGCATGTAGTTCAAATTGAGTTGTACTATATATAACTTTAAAGTGGTATGATTTTCTATACTTCTATTTTTTTTTTTTTGCCATATTTTCTATACTTCTATTTGATTTTAAAGTTACGTGTTTTTAATTGGAGCCTCGAATGACTGGATCCCTTTTCCTAGAGAATTGTGAGGCACTTATCCCTATCTTATGAAAATCATCTTCCGTTGGACTATGCGGAGCACAGTAACGGAAGAATTACCAATTTGTGCCCTTTTTTTCAAGTTAGATTCATTATACTCTCCACCTTCTTAAATATAAGAAAAAATGATTTTTTTAAAGATATTAAAAAATTAATTAAATTATTTTAAAATATTTATATTTATCTTTTTTTCTTAAAATTATTTTATCTAACAGATAAATTGATATATAATATAATGATATAAAACATGATATAATTAGTCAATTTAATTAGATTCCTTAATACATTTTTGGGCAAAAGGTGATCCGCGTGAAGGTACATATTATAGAAAGGGACATCATCTAGAATCATGCTTGGTCTCCCTTCTCATTTTCTTTGTATGTTTATCCGTCATGCCTAGTAAGTAAGAAGTTATTTTAAGTTGTGTTTGTGATGACTTTTAGAGCTTTTAAAAGTGTTTATATACGTAAGTCGAGATAACACTCTTTTCACATACTTACCTCATACACCGTAAATCATGGTTAAAAAAATACTTTTAAATATTACAACCGCTATTCCAAATAAACACTAAATCAAAATCAGATATTAGTCCCTCAGTTTGCGTTAATCTAAGAATCCATCAGTTTGTGTTAATCTAAGAAGTTCCATTGCTTTCTTCACTCTCTCCTCATCAGTATAAGCTTCAGTCTGCTCATTCCATACGTAGGTGTTTTTGTTTTCGGCCTCACTGAATACTTTCTTGAGATTTAGAATACATGTGCTAATCGATGATCCTCCCACATGATAAATGCTACCAAGCTCATGTTGAGGGCATATTCGTGAAATGCTTTGCCCAGATCTTTCAATCCTGTACAAGCAGGAAGGATACTAGCAATTGTGACATTAAAGGCATCTTTGAACCCTTTTTCTTATATATCCTTCAATGACTCCAGAGCTAATGCAGTCTCTCCACTTCGTGCAAATCCAGATGTTAGTTTACTCCAAAAGACTGTATCAGTCTCGACTTCATTTAACAGCATGGAGTTGAAAATTTCTCTTGCTTCATCTAGAAGACCTCCTTAACAATTGAATCGAAGAACAAGCTTTTAGAATGGTAGAATACCCTCATCAATCATTGAACCAAACACCGCAAACAGTTCATCCAGCCTCTCCAGCTGGCTATGCGACCCAATTAGAGCCGCAGAGCTAGGTAAAGTTCGGTTCAGAACATGTTCAAACACCTTGTGGGCATTATTAAAGGACTCTCTATTCTTGAAGCGGCGGTAGGCATGCCGGCGATCAATCCATCTATCACCAAAGCGTTTAATTTCAGAGCTTGATGTTACGGGCTCGGAACTCCCTTCCTTGTATCGTGTCGGCCTTAGCTTGACCACACCTTCTGATCTTGGCTAAGTCAGTCGAACCCTCAAGAATAGGCAAAGAACTCAAAGACTATAAGAGAACTTCTAGAGAGAAAGAGGATTTTAGAGAGAGAAGCTATTGAATGACAAATACTTGAATTGTTTTCGATGGTTTACAAGGGAGGAGGGTACCCCTATTTATAGCCTAACACATTCTCAATGAACGGTCGAGATCGAATATATCCAACGGTCAAGAATGGTTCTCCAGAACCTTCTCCCATAATATCTAGATATTTACATCTTTGCTTATGTCATCGCTTGCATAATCGTGTTTCTAGAATTATCTACATAAGTCTACCAATATGTACACAAACCTCTACTTATGCAGAGTGTCTTGCACACTAAATATCCAGCGTTCCTTGCAGTGCATGACACTCTCCGCCCACCTAATTCAGTGACGTCCTCATCACTGACTCGTCTTTATAATGATGTAGGTGGCCTTCGAATTTCCAAAGATCCTCTTGAGTTTCCTATGTGGCATCGCTCTCTGGCAATCCCTTCCATTTGATCAAGTATTGGATACTTGGTGGTACCCCTCGTCTTTGCACTACTCGATCAGCTAGCACCTTTTTTATCTCTCGATCAAAGGACTTTGTCATGGTGGGAGGTGCTCTTGTCGAGATGATTCGAACCGGATCATCCACGTCTTCATGAAACGGCTTTAACATGCTAACATGGAAGACGTGATGAATCTTCAGGTTTGGGGGTAGGTCCAGCTTATAAGAAACTCTTCCTACCATTCCTATGATCTTGTATGGGCCTTCGTACTTGCGAATGAGGCCCTTGTGTACCTTGCAGAACACTTTAAATTGTTGAGGAAGAAGCTTTACCATAACCATATCTGCAGATATTCTGAGGGTCGCCTCTTCCTATCTGCGAACTTTTCATTCTCTTGGCTTCCTTGACAAGAAAGGATTTGGTCACCTCAGCTTGTTCTTGCTAAGATTTAGCCATGTGGTAAGCTCTTGAACTTTTTCCCTTATACGTAGTAGCAAGGGCATGAGGAGTTAGGGGTTGTTGTCCCATCACCACTTCAAAGGGACTTTTTTTCATGGCCTCACTCTTTTGTAAGTTGTAAGAGAATTGAGTCACATCAAGGAGCTTAGCCCAATCCTTCTGGTTGGCATTAACAAAGTTCCGTAGATAGTATTCCAACAAAGCATTCACCCTTTTTGTCTACCCATCAGTTTGTGGGTGAAAGCTTGTAGAGAAGTGTAACTCATGCCCATAAGCTTGAACAACTTGGTCCACAACTTCCCAATAAAATGGGGGTCCCTATCACTAATAATTGTCTTTGATAACCCCCAGTATTTTATCACATTCTTGAAAAACCGCCTGACTGCATCTTCCGCAGTGCAATCCATTGGGGTAGGTATAAATGTTGCATATTTTGAAAATCGATCTACCACTACCATGATAGATCCATGCCCCTCATATTTTGGTAGAGCTGAGATGAAATCCATGGAAACACTCTCCCATGGTTGTCCTGGTATAGGTAAAAGCTCCAACAATCCTCCAGGTTGTTAATTCACTACTTTGTCTTGTTGGCATACAAGACAAGTGTTCACATAGAGCTCCACTTCGTCTCTCATTTATGGCCAGTAGTAGGCTGCTTCCAATAAGGCAAGTGTGCGCCTTTGTCCCGGATGACCAGCCCACTTGGAGTCATGACACTCCTTAATGAGCTCTTTTCATAGGTTCTCCCATTTTGGGATAAAAACTCGTCTCCCAATGGTATAGAGAATGCCATCTTCTAACCAAAACTTCTTGGTTTTCCCCTCCTTGGCCATCTCTACCAGCTGTCGTGTTATGAGATCATGGTTCATACCCTTAATTATTGTTGTTGTCAAGTTGCCCTTGGCTTGACTTATTGCGGCCAACTCTGCTTTTCGGCTTAATGCATCCGTCACTACATTAGCTGTGCTGGGTTTATACTCCATCACATAGTCAAACTTGGCTAGGAAGTCTTGCCAACGAGCTTGTTTCGATGTTAACTTCTTTTGAGACTAGAAATAGTTGGTAGCCACATTGTCGGTCTTGACCATGAACCTTGATCCCAACAAATAATGCCTCCAAGTACGTAAGCAATGCATTACAACTGTCATCTCCTTCTCCTGAACCGTATAACGCGGCTCAGCCTCATTGAGCTTGCGGCTCTCAAATGCGATTGGATGCCTTTCTTACATTAGTACCCCTCCTATAGCAAAGTCCGAAGCATCCATGTGAACTTCAAAGGTATTGGAAAAACCTGGGAGAGCTAATACGAGTTCCTCCATTACCGCAACCTTCAAACCTTCAAAGGCATCATGGCACTCCTTCATTTACTCATATGGCTTGTTTTTCTTTAATAATTCCATCAAAGGGGCTACCCTAGCAGAGTAGCCCTTGATAAACCGCCGATAGTAGTTTATCAACCTAAGAAAAGATCACAACTCAGACACTTGAGTAGGTGGCTTCCAATTCTTGATAGCACGAATCTTCTTTCCATCTATCATCAGGGTCCCATGGCGAATTATGTGCCCAAGGAAGTGCACATCCTCCTTGGCAAAAGAACACTTCTCCTTTTTGACATATAGTTCATTCTTGCGCATGATATTGAACACGGTCTGTAAGTGTTTTACATGGGCTTCCAAGGTGTTACTATAAATGACTATATCATCCAAGTAGACCACTACAAACTGATATAGGAAAGGGTGAAAGATCTAATTCATTAAGGTGCAAAATGTCACCGGTGCATTGGTTAGGCCAAAGGGCATAACCAAGCACTCAAAAGACTCATACCTCATCACACAGGCAGTCTTATGCTCATCTCATGTGGTGATGCGAATCTGATGGTATCCTGACCTCAAGTCTAGCTTGAAAAAGTACTTTGCCTCATCAAGCCTATCTAAAAAATACGCTATCAAAGGAATATGATACTTATTCTTGATAGTTACCTTGTTAAGGGCCCGATAGTCTATGCAAAGTCGCAATGACCCATCTTGCTTGCGCTGAAACAAAACCGGTACCCCATAAGGTGCCTTCGAGGGTCGTATGTGTCCAAGATCCAGCAACTCTTTTAGTTGTTTCCTGAGTTCCTCTAACTTAGGTGGCGTCATACGATAGGGTGCCATGGAAGGTGGACGTGTTCCTGACTCTAACTCAATCTTATGATCCACCTCTCGCTAGTTGGCAACCTCTTAGGGAGCTCAGGTGGCATAATATCCTCGTTCTTCTTCAGAACATCTTGGATAGCAGGGGAAGATTATGACTCTCCTCTTCGTCAGGGCCCACCTCCTTTAACGCTGCAAGGTAGGTAACTTCCCCACTTTTTAACCCTTTCTCTACTTGCATTGCTGACAAGTGAGTAACCCGATCACTGTTTGTAGCAGAAATCGTGCAAGCAATCCCTTTTTCAAGGATGCACATGGAATCATAATATGGCATGAGGAATGCTTTTGCCTTGCGCAAAAAGTCCATGCCAAAAACTACATCAAAGTCGTCCATAGGGCCTACAAATAGGTCCACGGTCCCTTTCCACATGCCAATGCATAACTTCACTCCATTTGCTACACCTTTAAGGGTTTTGGCAGGAGCATTGACAGTCTTCATCACTCCTCCTTGGGGTTGAGTAAACGAGAGGCCAATGCGCTAAGCCTCTTCTGGAGTAATAAAGTTGTGGGTCGCCCCAGTGTCTACCATCACCTTCACTGGCTTCCCGTTCAACATTGCCTCGACATACATGAGTCCTTTGCTTCTTGGTGCGGGTTCCACAGATTTTGCCTTCAAAGCATTCAGGACTCTAAGCGATCCCATTTGTGAGCTAGGCCCTTCCTCGCTGGATCCATCTTGTCCTTCCACGATGGCTGACAAGGTACCAAGCTCAGGACATTCCTTCATTTGATGTGGCCCTTTGCACACATAACAACTTATCACTCGGTTGTTATTCTTCTTCTCCTTATATTGGTTCCTATAGAAGGATTTGTCAGCTCCTCCCTGGGCAGTCCCTTTGCCCTTGCCTCCCTCACCTTTTCTCTGATTAGGTTTGGAGGACTTAGGTTTGGAGGACTCACCTTTCTCTCCTTTTTGGTACTCTGTAAGACTCTCAGCAATGACAATGGCTTCATCCATGTTCGTCACACCCCGCCATTGAAGCTCATGTTTCGCCTAATTTTGGATACCGTCTACGAAGTAGAACAAGGTTTCCTCACTAGAGAGATTAGGAATTTGCAATATGAGAGTAGTGAAGTCCCTGACATAGTCGGTAATCGTGGTCTTGTGCTTGAGTTCTCTCAACTTCTTTCGATCCTCATAGACCACGTTCTCGGGATAAAATTACTTTTTCAACTCCCATTTGAAATCTTCTCATGTTGTGATGGTGCAAAGGCCATTTTCCATGTGGCATGCTTCCTAAGCCACCATAACATAGCATTGTCATTAAGGAATAAGGAAGCAGTGTGTACCTTGACGGAGTCATTGCCCAAGTTTAAGCTCTCGACATATCACTCTATCTGCCATAAGAAGTTCTCAACCTCCTTGACATCACGAACACCTTTAAAGTCCTTCGGCTTAGGGAAGTCTAACCTTACCTCTCTTACTCCACCGCCACTGTCTGCCGATGAAGTCTTAGCTTGCCTCTCCAAAGAAGTCTTAAGAGAGTTAAGCTACCCCTGCGTAGCGGTAATGGCATCCATCACCCGTTGCCTCGAGTCGTCTCATAGACTCAGCTCGTTCCTCCTCGACATTGACGTGCGAATCAAGGTCCGATCTCAAATTATCAAGTTGGTCTAAGGTATGGGTTTCAAGTGTCTCAAAGTCACTTTCCACCTTGTCCACCTTAGTGACCACCCCTTGTAAGGCTTCCTCTTGAGCTGTAACCTTTGCAGTTAAGGACATAATGTCCTCAGCCTGGCGAGACTTACTCGTGCCTTGAGTTTTCTTTGATTGATGAGTAGGTTGGTCTCCCTACCTCTCTCTTTTCCAAAGACAACAATGTTCTCAGTTGTGCCCGACATTCTTTCCACGGACTCAGAACTCCCTTCCTTGTACCTTACCGACCTTAGCTTGATCACACCTCCTGATCTTGGCTAAGTCAGCCGAACCCTCAAGAATATGCAAAAAACTCAAAGACTACAAGAGAACTTCTAGAGAGAAAGAGGATTTTAGAGAGAGAAGCTCTTGAATGACAAATGCTTGAATTGCTTTTGATGGTTTACAAGGGAGGAGGGTACCCCTATTTATAGCTTAACACCTCATCAATGAACGGTCGAGATCGAATACATCCAACGGTCGAGAATGGTTCTCCAGAACCTTCTCCCATAAAATCTAGATATTTACATCTTTGCTTATGTCATCACTTGCATAATCGTGTTTCTAGAATTATCTACATAAGTCTACCAATATGTACACAAACCTCTACTTATGCAGAGTGTTTTGCACACTAAATATCCAGCGTTCCTTGCAGTGCGTGACATTGAGCTTGTATCTTGCAAAGGTCAGGAAGGGTGCAGCCACTGTAACGAATGTTGAAGTCATCTTCTGAATTCAAATTAGGAAGACATGGTGGGCCAGGTGGTTGTCGACTTGGTCGCTGACTGGACTTCGGGATGACATGGCAGGCCACGCGGATGATGACCAGTCTGCTTACTAGACTTGGATGATGTGGCTTCCAATTTGCTCATAACTCAGACTCTTACTAGGCTATTCGATGACATGGCTTCCAGGTGGTTGTTGACTCAACTGCTGATTGTGATATGTGGTATGACGGGGCTGTCAGGTGTGTGATGACTTAGACGCTGACTGGGACTAGTGGCAGATGACTTAGTTGCTTACTCTATGTTGGGACTACATGACCAGCCATGTGGGTGCTGACTCGGCTGCTTACTAGGACTTTGCGCTGATGTACATTTTGTGGCTGCTAACATCTTGAATAATTAGGACTCCTTCGATGACATGGCAGGTGATGAGTGACACATGAGATTAAATTTATCAGAATATAAATGAGACGCGACTCTAAGATTAGGGCCCACCTGATTTCCCGACCAACGAAGCAACAAGGATGGTCCCCACTGAACCTAACCGTCATCACGTCCAAGTTCCCTTTCCTCATACTATTTCATCACTTCATTTCTATTCCATGGTTTTATTTTTTTTAATTTCTATTTCTATTCCATTGTTTCGCGCTTCCTCGCTCGCGTTCTGCATATCTCTGACGCTACCGTCTACCATCCAGTGAAAGCATTTCTCCCCTGCTATCGTATACCATCCAGGTTCATTCTGTTTTATCTCCCTCCCTTCCTTCCTCCCTCCATTCTCAGTTTCGACACGAAAACCTACTTCTTTATTCTCTTTCTTTCGGTTTTCCCGTTGTCCTATGGAAACAGCTCATCCGTCGTCTAGCCCACGCCGATCTCCCTTCCGCTACTTCCAGTGTTCCTGTTTCAGACGGTGTTGTCGTTGTTTCTTCTGTTTCTACTCCTACCCCTAAGCTAGTTTTCCGAACAAAAAGCTCTATCTCTCATTTCTGGAGGGCGTGTTGCAAGTTAGGAAATATGGATTTGTCGGGTGCTCAGTCGGGCCTATCTCTTGGCTTAAACGGACAGATTTCGTCACCGGCTTTGGCAGGCTATGTTGATGATAATTTAGCTTCCTTTCGACAGAATTCGAGCTTTGGTAGTTCCTCCAGTACAACTCCTTTTGTTCCGTTGCATCTACTCGAGGAAAAAGACGACATGGTTAGGGTCAAATCCAGTGAAGAAACAGAGGAGGAGGAAGAGGAAGGAGCAGTGGAAGATGAAGCGATTGACTTTATGGGTCGGCCTGTATGTGCGAAGAGGAAACTAGAGGGACATCCGAATTTCTCTTCGAATCCTCCAAAGCGGCTTGCTGTCGATTGGGGGCTTGACGCGAGGCGAGCTTCAGTGCAGTCTTTGGCGAATCAGCCAGTGGAGGTAGCTGACGCCGAGATTCATGAAATAATTGAGAAGGAAAAGCGGAGACAGTTCTCAGGAATAGAATTGATTGCTTCTGAGAATTTTGTGTGCAGAGCTGTCCTGGAAGCTTTGGGAAGTCATTTGACGAACAAGTACTCTGAGGGAATGCCTGGAGCTAAATACTACACAGGGAATCAGTTTATTGATCAGATGGAATTGCTTTGCTGTAAGCGTGCACTGGCTGCCTTCGATCTCAATCCAAGCAAGTGGGGCGTGAACGTTCAGCCTTACTCATGTACTTCTGCTAACTTTGCCGTGTACACTGGTATTTTGCATCCAGGGGATCGAATCATGGGTCTGGATCTGCTATCCGGTGGGCATCTGAGTCATGGATATTATACCCACAGTGGAAAGAAGATTTCTGCAGCATCTATATTCTTTGAAACTCTTCCCTACAAAGTCAATCCTCTAACAGGCTACTTAGACTATGACAAGCTTGAAGAAAAAGCCTGCGATTATCGACCTAAACTGCTCATATGCGGAGGCAGTTCGTATCCTAGAGAATGGGATTATGCAAGGTTTAGGAAGATTGCTGATAAGTGTGGGGCTGTTTTGATGTGCGACATGGCTCATATTAGCGGCCTTGTGGCGGCTAAGGTCTGTGTTGAGTTATTTCCTTTCCACAATTTGGCATTTTTTTTAATAACTGATCGCACTTATGTGATAACACCGACACTATAATTTAATTTATTTTCATTTGGGAGTTACAGGCAGTTCGGTCTATGTGTTTAAACATCTAAGAGATAGTTCATATCTTCTTTCTGGGAAATAGGACAATTGAACTGAATTAACATATTCTGACCTGGCTTCTGTCTCACTGGTTTCTTATGCCATTTTCTTTATGCAGTAATATTATAGCAGAGACAAGTATATGGTTCTTGACCAATTTCTTCTTATAGCAGGAATAAAACATAACAAAGCAAAATGGCCTTTTCTTTCTTGATTATTCTTTTTAACCCTAATTAGATGTGTGGGTCTTGCGCAAAGTCTCTAGAGCATACAGGAGCCATACTATTCATGACTCGTTATGAACAGTCTAGTTTCCACTAGCTTGTGTGTGTGTGTGTGTTGAATGTTGATGAACAGTATAGCTCCCACCAACTTTTATATGCATTAACGATTGATGATATTGATATCATCCATTTCACTAAAATCACCTTCATGAAGATAACTAATGGTGGATGGATCTGCTAACCTATCCACATTTATCCAGTGAGAGTCAAATTGCTTATTCTGATCAAAAAGTATGCATTGGTTATACTGGTATTTCCGATAGGTCATGTAGTTTTAGGCTTATGTTGCATAATATTGTCGATTGAAGAAATCTAAAATGTATTTATGTTATGTTGAAAGTTTGGAATACCTTTATATTTATTTATTAGTTTCTTTCCTGTTAAGCTATTTGAATTTTGCAGTCCACTGTTGGATGTGTTTATAACTATATTGACGTTGGATTTCCCAGGAAGTTGCTAGCCCATTTGATTACTGTGATATTGTTACTTCAACCACCCACAAAAGTCTCCGAGGTCCAAGGGGAGGTATCATCTTTTATAGGAAAGGTTCAAAACCCAGGAAGCAAGGTCTGGCTCTTAATCATGGGGATGATGGTAATTATGACTTGGAGGAAAAGATAAACTTCGCTTTATATCCATCCTTACAAGGAGGCCCGCACAATAATCACATTGCTGCTCTTGCCATAGCCTTAAAACAAGTCGCAACTCCAGAGTACAAAGTATATATGCAACAGGTAAGGAAAAATGCACAGGCGTTAGCATCTGCTTTGCTGAAAAGAAAGTGCAGACTGGTCACTGATGGCACTGACAATCACTTGTTGCTCTGGGACCTTACTGCACTCGGCTTACTTGGTATTTTTCTAAGTTCTAACCTGTCTTTAATTTTGTTTCAACATTTATACTAAAAAATTATACTATAAATGCACTTAAAATGAATGTGCTGAATTTTACATGGGCCACCTTCAGATTTAGAGCAGTGCCACTTGCTGAGCTTTTTCTCTCAAATTTATGATCTACTGTGTCTTGGTTGATTTTCACTTTCTCTAGTGGTAAAGTGAACGAGTCAGACTATTGGCATTATTTCCCCCCTCCTTATAGTCATGTGTGATAATACATTCATTTGTGACTAGTCCAACAGGACCAATGACTAGCTATTTAGTTATCCTAGTGCAATGAATAGCTGTTCTGAAAGACCAGATATTGTTTTTAGTTTTGACTAACATTTTCCCTTCTGATTTTGGCTTTGTAGGTCCTATTTTCAGAGCAGCAATGTTGTTATTTATCTATGTATCCGGATATTTGCTAACATTGTTCTTTCTCCTTATAAACTATGTCATGGTTGAACTTTTATAAGCATGCTTGCTGATTTATTTTACTATGTATTGCAGATAGAAACTATGAGAAGGTCTGTGAGGCTTGTAATATCACACTCAACAAATGTGCCATTTATGGTTCTATTTCACCTGGAGGAGTGAGAATTGGTGAGCTGCCCTGCCATAGTACAATCTGAAATTATGGATTATTTTTTGGGTTAAGGGGCAATTTTACCCCAGAAGTTTTCACCAAAGGGCAATTTTACCCAGTAAGTTTTAAAAAGGGAACAATTTTGTTTTGATTGTTATCTCAGTTAATTTTGACCGTTAATTGACCAAATATGCTGAGCTAGCAGTTCACATGTCATCCACGTCATTTTTGTTAAAATGCAAATTTGGCTAGCGAGTTTTAAATCTAAGTTTAAAAAAAATGAAGTAAATGACACATGGGCTTTTGGGGAAAATTTATATTTTAATAAAAATAACGTGGATGGCATATAGACTATCAACTCGACATATTTGGTTAACTAACGGTTAAAATTAACTGCGTCAGGCCATAATTGCTCCCTTTTTAAACTTCCAGGTCAAACTTGCCTTTCAAAAAACTTCTAAGGCAAAATTGCCCCTTAACCCTTATTCTTTTCGCTACCTAATTTTTATGGTTAGATACCTTGATAATTTTGTGGCAATAGTTATATTAGGTTTATATCATTTTTGTATTGATTAACTTATACTTTGCCTATAACTCTTGGTTCGTAATATTTTCAACTGTAACCAATTATTGTAGATCCAATTTCCATATATTTTGAACATGCTTCCTAATTTTTTACAGGATTTAATTTGTAGCAAATAAGAAAACATCCATAATGCTTGCCTCGAGCTATTGTTCCAGAAGCACGGATAATCACCTTTTATTACAAATTCAAATTTTTTTCTTGGAGTTCTTAGGGGACTATATGGCTATATATTTTTACTGCTTAATCCAACCAAGATTGGATTTTCTTAATGTTCTTGTATTTCACTGGTGCTCATGTCCCTTATTTCATGGATGTTCAGGTACTCCTGCAATGACAACAAGAGGTTGCTTAGAGGATGATTTTGAGATCATAGCTGATTTTCTTCTGAAGGCGGCACAGATTACCAGCAATATGCAGAAGGAATATGGAAAATCTTGTAAAGATTTCCTTAAAGGTCTTCAAAATAATAAAGATATTGTTGAGCTCAGAAATCAGGTTGAGGCATTTGCTTCCGAGCTTCCAATGCCAGCATTTGATATTTGATGCAAACCAGTAAAGTAGGCAACCTCCACATTTTGCATGGTAACCAAACGACTTGGTTTTGCTCTTGTGCTTGCTCTATCCTTTGCCAAGGAAGCTCCTTTGGATCATACACAAATGGGACACAGATTAGATTGCCACGGCCAACATCATTACTTTAGTTACAATTTATCAGGGCTTATATACTGTACAAAATATTCCATCACCACTAATTCTATAGATATCCGTTGCTTGTTTATGGAAGAAACGTCTGTAATTACAGGAACTCTTTCAGGAGAGGTCTTTTGAGTGCCCTTGTTCTAGGGACTACAGACTGTTGAATTCTCGTATTGATGTCATACAAACGATTCTTTGGGACTACACGTTGTTCTTAGTTTCTTTAATCTAAAGGAACAGTTATATAGTTATGTTAAAACGTGTGAGATTGAGAATATTTTGCAATTCTAAGTTTTTGTGCTTTGTGGGAGATCTGAAGGGGCTCTTTAATGCCACCCATTGCTTTATGGCGACTGGCCAACCATTTGTGCCATTGAAGCACCTGGCATGCTGGCCTAAAGTTAAGATAGAAGTAATCTGTTTGGGCTCTTTCATGAGTATTTTTATTGTTTCTTCTTTTTAGGCAGCACTCTCATGAAACCCTTATAAGGAGGCAAGGCATGAATTTCTGGCAAGGGACAAAAGGCATGAGATACGGTTCGAAATGAGAAAGTGACCCTTCAAGTTTTGCAACATGTTGTGCCATCCCCAAAACCCCCAAAAAAGTGAAAAAGATTGAAGAATATTTGAAACACAATAAAATTCTCAGAGACAGGGACTTGGCAGGTTCGTAAGGCGATACGGTGCCAAGTTCCTTATCATGATTTGCGTTGCTTTCAAAGAGAACCGAACTGGACAAAAGCTTTCCATGAGCATAAAGAAGCTGCTTCTGACATTAAAGATAGTCCAGGAATCTCACAATTGCGCCTTACCTAGCATCCCTTAGGCCCTCCCTTTTTCCATTTCACTTTCAGTATTAAATCATTAATCATTTACTATTAAACTAACAACCTCTTTTAATGCTTTCGTCTCCAGAGCACCACGCAACCCAAATGACCATGACTTTAATTAATCACTGTTTAACTTAACATTCCCTGCCTACAACAAAGACATTTTTTTGTTTTTGTTTTGACATTTGGTTTTGGTCAATTCTTCCTCTAATTTGCTTTTTTGCTTATATAATATTATAATACAAGAGGAATAGAAGTTTGGAATACAATTTAAGTAATTTGTTTATCCTGCAAGATAATTAATCTACTGCCTGTATCTTCTCAGACACAGAACCACATTTAATTTTGAGAATCTTCTTCCCCTGCCTCCGGCGGGAAACACTTGGCACCAACCAAAGTCTCAACTACGGTAAACTGTAATTCAAAAGGTAGTTAAAAAAAAAGAGGGAGAGAAAAAGGGAAGATACGGCAACCCCAGCAACTGATTCCTCTACATAGTTGCTGTCCTCCTTTTAAGTTCTTCAATTTCTACTTTGTTTTTTTGGGGTTCCCTGATCGGCTCGCTTACTCTTCACCTATGGCTACACAAGTCCAAAAGTTTCTTCCTTCCTTCAACAATCTCGTCAAAGAAATCGTCGAGCTGTCCGATGATGTTCTCTGCTCCAGATCTCATCATCCCCAGATACCCTCTCAGATTCTCTACTCTCTCTCTTATCCCTTCCTCTGTTTCCCACTCAACCACCATTCCCTGCGATCCCCTGCGCTCCAATTCTCCCCTGAGTTCCTCCATCGTCACTTTTGATCTTCTGAATTCGTACAACAAAACGCCCGGCGCACCATTGCACTGGCCGATCTCCGCCGCCACTCTCTGCTGTAACCTCGCCGCCGACATCATGAACGCCGATCCCAGGAACAACCGTCCCTCGTATTCGCCTCCTAGGATGAAATCCGAGGAATCAGGCCAGCAATACACCAAGCCGTATAGCAGAATCATGAGCAACAGCGAACTGACATTTCTCATTGCGTACAGTACTCCCCTGAACCCACTGAATCCATTTAGCTTCGATTCGATCGAGAGCTTCTCCTCGAAACGAAGGGCCAGAGGTTGAATTCTTGTTTCGATCAAAGTTCTGTTCTCTTCTCCTAACCCCATAGCTTCTCTGCGACATCCCGCGATTGCTCGAATAACCTGCTTCAGGAACAAGAAAAAGCCTGTTAATTCACGACCAAAACTTCAATTGCTGAATGAAAAGAAACAGAGAAAGAAAAACAACAAACGAAGATTGTGATCGACCTGACCTGGCGAGATAGTTGTGGAGTGAGATGAGGATGAGAATCGAGGGAGGAGGTGATGTTTAGACCAGCAGAGTAATAATTTTCCATTCCAGAAATGCCAGACTTGAGGACATGACAGGCTTCCCAAAGCTTGGAGCTTTCATCCATGTACTCGTCGAGCCACTTGTCTCCTGAAGGAAGATGGAGCTTCTGGACAAGAAGGGTCAATTGGGTGTGAAAGGATCGAAGAAGTGAGAGCACCCTTTGAAGGAATTGGATTGACATGAAGTTATTGGAGAGATAGACTCGTTCAAGATCGTCAATACCTCTGGTGAGGAAAGAGTAGAAGCCATTGACGGAGTTGGTGGAAGAAGGATCCATCACAAAGATTTTTATGGAATCAAAACCAAAAAAGAAAACAAGAAGAAGAATAAGGAGAAGAGAGGGGAGAGGAAGAGAGTGGGGCAAAAAAGGTTGGGAAGAGGGAGATATTTAAATTGAGAGAGAGTGAGAAGAAGAACAAGAAGAAGAGAAAAAAGTGAAAAGAATGGAAGAATGGAAGAATGGAAGGGAGGGAATATCTTAGAAACTCAGATTTCTAAGGTCGAAAAGGATTGTTGGGGGCAATGATGGGTGTTTCCTACAGAGGGGAAAGGATGATTGGTAATATGCCATTTTCATTGTGCTGTGGGCAGAAAGCAAGAGAGGTAAAAATTGAACATGAAAATACGCACACACATACACACAAAATTAAAACAAGAAACAAGACAATTATGGTGAGCGAGGGTAAAGATATATAGGCATAATATAAAGTGAGGGGGAAGGGGGTTAGTAATGTAATGTCAATATCACAAGATCATCTTTATAGCCACCCTTTTTTTCAAGTTTTTTCCTTCTTCTTTGTTATGTGTTCCAGTCTTTAAACCAATAATCCTTTAGTAATTTAATTAAATTAGATTAAATTATTCATGATGATGCAAAAGAAGCCGTAGAAGGTGGCGAAAGGAAGTGAAAGTTGGAAGCTTTAAATATATTAAAGATGGGCTGAAACATGCCTCTTGTCATGCAAGGATTGGCTTAACTTTTTTGTTCATGATTCGATTGGCACACAAGTAAGTCGCCCATCTTTTGATTAGAGAGCCTCTTTGGCTTCTTCTTTCCTCAATTTCTTCCTCGAGCTACTGAACTTGCTCCTCTTCTTCCCACTCTTCTCTATTGAAGTTTGTGGTTTTTGTCTTCCCCATATATCTCTTTGTTCTCTTTGATTTTCCCAAAGGAAGAATTATAATCATGAGCTTTCCTCTTACTGCTAACTCTTGTGTTTCCTAATCTTCTTCAGTTTCTCTCTCCTTCCCTGTAATTTACCATTCAGCCCTGAAAGAAGATATTCTTATAATAATATTCATTAATTAATTAAATGAGTAAGCCTTGCTATATATCCATCCATGGACAGATATTGATGGGGGGGGGGGAAGAAAGGATTTTGGAGCTGCTTCTGCTTAATGATTGTTCAGTATTGTGAGTGGGTCCATAATTTGTGCATCTTATCGAATTGTTTTTTAATTGGTTGATCGTTTTCAGTCATTAATGGGAGGCCACAAAATGTCAAGTTTAAAGATACCACAAAGCATTTTTTCTTGTATTTTATTAATTTAATTTCTGCCATGTAGTATCTGGAATTATCTGCTGGTATTAATTTTTTTTTAAAAAAATTAAAATTGTGGGAGTGGGGTAACCAAGCAATCAAAATAATGCATTGGGTTGAGTTACATGCTTATTAAAATTGGGGTTAGAGGAGTGCTCGTGAGATTTTGGAGAATGGGACACATGTTGGGAAGGATGTTGGTCGTCTATACTCTATCTATTTAAGATTTCATCAAAAAGTGAATAATAAGGATAATTAAACAAACATTTTTCTATATACTTCCTGTGATGTTAAATATAAAACTTAGTTAAAAGATTTGTTTTTTCTTTAGGCCTTAGTCTTCCTTGCCTCTCTCATTTAATAAATTATCCTCACTAATTTCATAGTTTTTCTTACCCTCTTTGTTTCTTAAATTTAATGCTCTCTCTTCAGGGATATTTAAAAAAAAAACATGTATTCTAAATAATAATATATCTAATTAACAGAGCATTTTATTTTAAAGCGGATAGACTACTTTTTTGTATGGCCACCCGTACACCTACTTGTGTGCCAACCACCCGCTGCGTCCTTTTTATTTACATGCACCACTCAAGAAAATATGCCTTATATATGCTTTGTATCTACCTTTATATATATATATATATATATTTTGTTCAGCTTGTCTAAAAGCTAGATTGAGGAAAGGGTTATACAAATCTGATTATGTTCTGGTATAAAATTAAAATAAAATAACACAATTGACAAGCTAAGTTTAAAACAAAAAAGCTTACTTGGGTACCATTTTTGTTAATTAAACTGTCATCACCATCTCTTCACAAACGAATTCCTTTTTCTAACTATTCTAAAGCTGCACATCAAAGACAGATTTGAAGCACTTATCCCGCAGCCCACCAAATATATATAAATATATATGAAATATATTAACCTTTTTAAAATAACAAACAAGAAAATGTAGATTTAGGATGCGACAGTGGACAAGGATTTGTTTGTTCGTCTATAGTAAAAGTGTAATTCACTTGAGAAGATATGAGCCATCTGAGAATAAAAAGATGCATGTGAAAAAGAACCAGAAAAAGAACAATGGGCAATGGGGTCTCACCGGAAGAATGGAAGAGTCAATGAGGCACTCTCTCGGAACCTTAATATTCTCTCATGTTCAAAATATAAAAACCAAATAACTGTTTTATAGGATGTTGATGAAGGAAATGAACTCTTGTAATGCGTGTCTTGTAATTGCAATGATATCCGGTATCTGTTTTACAATTATTAAGAAATTAGGTATAAGTAGTAAATATGCAAAATATCTACTTTTTCCCCCTTAACATACTCTTATTTATTAAGGGAATAAACAAGAGAGATAACAAATTAAACAAAAAAAAAGGAAGATAGAGAATGCATGGGGAAATAATGAGAAAAAGTGTGGCAAATTTGGGGAAAAAACATTAAATACAGAGACATAAGTAAAACGGATCTTATAAAAAAAACGGGGAAAAAGACGAGAAAATTCCTTTTGAATTTCAAAATCATAAATCGGTGGTTTCTTACTAAAATAAGTTGTCAATTGCTATACTTTTGTAATTAATACTTACACTTTTATAGGCAAAATGATTTATTTGGGATTTTAAAATTCAAAGTAGTATTTTCTTGTCTTTTTCTCTAAAAAAACTATACCCCCTCATAGATTTGGCTATTATATTTTGAATCAGAGGAAGTATAAGATATATTTGGAGAGTTGATACTGATTATTAATGTAAGACATATTTGTCAATATTTTTTTTAATTTATCTCTATTGATGCTGTAATATCCCGAATTTTGAGACTAGAGGCTGGAGAATGAGCCTGGATTAAGGGAACTGCTAAGCCCTAGTTTAATAAGAATCTAAATAATGTATGAGAAATAGAATGCATTACATGGACTATTTTTGGGTAAAGAACGAATCTCTAGATTACATGAGGCTCAGTATGTAAGTAGTCGGATTAGAGTGTCAATGCATATGTGTACAAGTCACATATACGATGCTATTGGGTTGGTAGAAAGATGTCACCCAGTTATGTCACGAAGTATGGGACAAGTTAATTGAGTAAAGTATGTCGTATGTGAGGACATATGTTGTTTTTAGAGTGGACGGGTATGCTTTGCGTTTTTAAAGAATACATCAGTATACCCTACGTTTCGGGAAAAGACACTAGCTTGTGGTGTCAGGTAGGGCCTACAAGCAGACAACCGGTAATTCCCCGAGTCAGAGGCTATGTGGCGCCATCTGAGGGCTTATACGGACACTTGACGAGATCTTGAGGCCACAAGGACACGTGGCGAAAAACTGAGTGACTCCGTATAATGAAGTGGCTTTTGAGGTGGGTCAATAAGAAGTTGTCACCTAACCCTTACTTTTGTGTTGGCACCATGAGAAGATGACATATGTCCCTTCATCATTGCCCTCACTTTTTGACTTTTGTGTTGACACCACAAGAAGTCGTCACCCAGCCCCTTAGTCAAGGAAATTCACTGGTCTCCGGTCCGGTCATGTGTTTGACTTTCCCGATCACCGAAAAAGGGAGTCAGGGGAATTCATCAGGATTCCCTTCCTCTGACATAAAGTTCGGCCAAGAAAGAGAAAAAGGAGGAAAGAGAAAGAGCCTGATCCATACTTGGGACATGTGGCATCACCTGGACCAAGCACTTAAACACATGTGGGGAAAAGACCATTTTACCCTCCTAGCTCATTAAATTTGGCCAAGAGACCAAAGTAAGAGGGAAAATGGTGAGAAAATGGAAGAGGAAAGAGAAATGATGAATATTGAAAGTTCTTGAGCTCTGAAGTCGATTTCACCCCCGATTCGGCGTTTCCAGCTTCTGGAGTCTTCTCTAATATTATTCCTCTCAGTGATAACAACATTTCTACGATTTTGGATTTCCAATCAGAGGTGTTTGGTGCCGTCTACTCAGGAGAGATGCTATTGGAATCAAGAACCGGTTATGGAATCGAGTAGAGGTACGTATAAGCTCTTATTTAAGCATAATATTCTGAGTTTTGATTAGTTAATTTTAAAGTTGGAGGGATAGCCATGTTTCGGACAGACCCTGATTTATGGGGAAGGAGCGTGATTTTGTTAGTTCTGATGCTTTCAATGGGTTCAAGATGAAAACTGTGTGGGATAGCGGTGAGAAATCAGTCCACGAAAGCATTAAAATCCAAAACAGAATTTTGGCCCAAAACTTTGAAGTTTCGGCCACACCTGGTTAATGGAGGAAGGAATATGATTTTGCCAAATTTGAGGTTTTCAATGAATTCCTTAGGCAAAATTGTGTGGGGTTAAGGTGTGGTTATGATTTTAGAAGGGTTGAATTGAAAAACTAAAAATTGGATCTTTGTGAAGGTGATGCCAGTATTTTGTTTTAGATTGCCAGATTTATTGTGGTGAAAATTTCACGGTTCAAACTTTGTTTAATGATGGTGATAATTTCTAGATTTAAACTAGACATAATGAGCTTTAAATTGATATGTAATATGAAAGATTTGGATTAGTATACTAGGAGTTATGAGTGTTTGAAGTTGAACCCTTAAAGCTGGAAAGATTTTCTGGCAGTATGGGGAAAATTGAAAACTGGGAATGGTGCGTGGACAGGTGGAACTAGGAAACATTTTTTCCTTGAAATAGACTTAATAAGTGACACATAGAATTTGAAATCACCTTAATTGAATATTTCTAAGTTAAGATATTAATTTTTAAAGTTAGTTGACAAATTATGCCAGTTTTAGGAAATGTGCGTAAATTAGAAAATGTAATGGCACATTGTAATTTCTTTGAACTCTAAAGGTAGAAATTAGCCCTTTAGGATAATTTAACCACTTTAACTCATTGGTTGACTTAGTAAAATCACCATAATGACCCTAATGATATGATTATATATCTAGGGTTATGAAAAGTCAAGAATAAAGAAGAAATGAAAGAATTTCTAAGAAGTTACCATGGTTGAAAGAAAATGGGACAAGAAGAAGGACTTTGTCTAAAAGGTAGTAAACTTACTTACTTGTATGTATGTGATGTTTATGCTATGTATTGATTTACTTGATTATGTGAAGCATGCATGAATGAATGAAACTCTGTTTCTGTTTTTATTGTGGCCATAAGTATGTTGCACGAAACATTGAGCATGCAGAATATCTTTATGTGAACATGAGTCTATGTAAGGCAAGCATATCATTTACTAGCATTCATCTTACATGCATTGTTTATATGTTTGCTAATGAGATTCACCTGACTCTCACCTTCCCCAACCAACCATTTAGACAGGTGGATACATGTGGTATCCTGAGAACAGAGAAGACGACTGCACGAGAGAAGTGCAGAGGTGGAACGAAGACAGGGATATGTCTATTGTGTTTATATGTACGATTTATGTACTATATGTGGACACTTTGGTTGCCCTATATGGATTTACTGTCGGTATATATTCATTTTATGAATGAGCTAAGAATGAGCAGAGAACTGAGCTAAGTATGAATACGTGAATTTGAATTCACCCGTAATCAGGATCACAGGAACTAAGAAATATAATTAACTTTGATATGTGGTAAAAGTAACGGCTTATTAGTCGTGAATAAGTATTAAACCCCTGAGTAAAGAAAGAATAACGCTTTCGTGTACATAATAAAGGGTTATGTAAGAAGGGTCTTGTAGATGCTTCCTCAACAATAATCAAACATGAGTGTTGAATGAGAGAATTAAAGAAAATAACTAGGGTGTTTTAAAAAATATATATTATATTAACTAACTTAACTACCTTTCTTAATCTATTTAAATTAAGTAAATATGTCTTATTGAGAAACAAAAGGTGTATTGTTTGTTACAGTTTTGTGCACGGATCAAAGACAGGGGCAATATATATAGTGGTTTAAGGTAAAGTGGTTTACGAATAAAAGGGTAAGGGATTGAGTTAGGAGGAGGGCAAATCTCTTTCGTCCTGGTAATGATCCTTCACTTATAAAAGTCCCTATAGAAGAAGAATATTGCATTTTCTTGTTAGATGGATACAACGATGGTCCACGCCTTACAACACTGGAAAGTGATACCAAAGAATGATTGTTTACATGGAAATTTGAATTCAATGCAATTGAGACAATGGACAAACTTCAAAAGATAAAATTTCAATGAGAGAGAGAAAGCAAATAGTAAATATATAGCCAGTGATGGGGTTGTGGGGAGGATAGGGCTTCATAAGTCTAATCTTCACAACTTGCTTATCATATTAATTAATTGCGTTTCAAGGGGACCACTCACACTTGTTTCATTCCTCTTGATCTTCAGATTATAGAATCTTAGATAATAACATCCTTTTTAATTTGTTGGGTTTAAAAAAAGAATGATTAATCAAAAAGGGTAATTTTGTCTTTGCGATAGGAAAATGTTAATGTTCTCTTCTCCTACTAACTTGACACAAGCACAACAAACAAGTCCGTTTGGAATACAAAAAAGTAAAGAAGAAAGGTAAAGTGAAAGTGTAATAATAGGAAAGAGGTGAGATCAATAGCATTTTGTGGCATCCAAAAAAAAAAACTAAAACAAGTAGAGGATCACAATTATATCCTTAACCTTTTAAAGTGGCCAGTTTTCTTTTTGTCTGGGCTATCTAGTTTATAACTTTTTATCATAAAAAACTTCACTTCACGCCTTCACATGTATATACATATATATATTTCATTCCTGAATGAATCACTTTGATTAATAGAACCAAAATCAATATTCTGCGGCTAATCATGCATGGCAATTATTTGGGGGTACCCTGTTCTTGTTTCACACATATAAAGGAATTCACCAAGGCCCATATAAAAAAAAGGTGAGATTCTTGATTAATATACCATTGATGAATTCAAATTTTTACCATATATGATATAGTGACAATAGTTGGCTAAGTTAACATGAAAGCCTTGTTTGTGCAGACAGAGAGATAAGAATAGGCATAATTAAAATTTGCCAAAAGCACTTGTGGGTGCAGAGCATTATGAGGGGTTTTGAGTTCTGAAGGGCCCTTGGCGTGTGAGTCGACATTTGAGAGAAAAGAAAAGAAGGCAATAAGTAAAAAAAATGGACCCGTGAGGGGTCAACCAACGAGCACATATATTTATATGAATGATAATAGCACTCAATTCGTAAAACAAGTAAACGACTTTGAAATGATTGCTTTTGCATATATGGGAAACAGAGAAAGAAGCCAAACCCAATTATCAAAATCTTAAGTGCGTCTCCCTTCTAGTTTGAGACTACTATATGATTTAACTGTTGCCACTTTTGACTTGCATTGATGCTTAAACACACTCTCCATTTTCAAAAGGAGCCCTTTTTCTCTCCAACTTTTCTCACTTTTTAATTGTTAAAGATCATATATATGGATGAACGGAGCTTTAAAGTAAAAAAAAAAAAAAACATGGATCGTAAGAGTTTATGGTAATATAAAAGTGAAACAGAGGAAGGGTAATGGAGGTAGGCTTTTTGGTTTTATAGAAATGAGGCATCTTAGAACAGAACTACCTTTCTTCCATGATTGTGATGTTGATGTGAATTTACCCTGTTCTTATAAAAGTATATTGAAAGGAGCCTTATCTCGTAAGACACTCAGCTGCCACTTGTCGCCAGCACAGATGGTTAAACTCCTGAGTGGTGCATGAATCTTGAGGATGTGCCTACTATACTTGGCATTGTAAATTTTTCTTCTTTTTGATGGATGACCCTCCATTTGATCCCAATCTCCGGAGGGACCCACCAACATTAGGAAATCCCACCTCACATTATATATATATATAATCCCACTTTCTTGCATTTCACATCCTGCCTTCTTTGTCTGTGTGAAGCCCCTTAAGCCTTAATATCTCTCAAGGTCAGGTCCATCAAACATGTTTTAGGGGTCTTCAACTCCACACGTTCCTTTGGGGGATCACTTGACATGGACAAGCTACCAGTTTGTTACAGCACATGAAAGTTACATTACAAAAAGAAATCTTTCAGTGCAAATGATTTCATAGAAAAAAAGGAACGCAGACATGATTACTTTCCTGTTGAAATATTCTATATATTACTCACATAACATATTTCAAAAATTGAACAGGGCAGGACTACAGGACAAAAAACAGGGCATGTTTGAATTAATTAGAGAGAACCCATAAAAGGCACAGTTCAAGTATAGAGAGAACACACATAAATGCAGGGTTACAACTTACAAGTGAAGAAGTAATTAATGGCTTTTTGGCTGGATGAAGCCTGGAGGGTACAGTGGTCCAGGGTGTGATTTGTTAGCCGACAGTGTGAAGGACCAATTAAAGAGTCTAGAAAATGTAGTTAGAGCCGAAATCTGATCATTAAAGTAGAGCCCCTATGGCCTTATTATTTGGAGTTTGAAACAGAGTAAAGAAGCATGCTTTTTTTTCTTTTTTGCTTTGGCTGCCCTGTCTCTGGTGTCAAGTCGTGTGTCTGTTTGAGTTGGACTCATATGCTTTGGTTGGTTCGGCAATGAGTAGTAAGATGTACAAAGGTACTATAGACTGGTGAATTCAGTTAATGGGGTACGTAGGGGAGAGGGCTATGGATTGTCTAGGTCTTTGGAGGAATCATTTTGGCTGGAAAATGGAGGATGGGCCTTCAACTATAAAGGCGGCGGCTGTATACTCAACAACTCACAGCCACAGATCATTATTAGTTACTGCCAAAAAAAAAAAAAAAGCACAGAGGAGTCAAAGCAAGGAGGAGCCGGAATTCTGAACCAAAGTGCCTTAAAAGAGAGATTCCTAATCATATCACTCACTCACCCCAAGCTCAAAAAAAGAGGTAACCAATTCAGCTTTCCAGTACTCTGTTACCAGTCCATTTCTTTTTCTTTTATTTTTGGAAAAGAAAAAACAGAGGATGTGGGAAGGGGAGACAGTGCCCTTGGCAGGTAACACAAATTATGTTTGTCTAAATTGAGATTAAGAGATTGTCTTGGAATATATTTGAAAACGTGATTTGTTGATTTATGAAACAAAATTATTCTTACATTATTATTTTGATTAAAACCATGTTTTGACCAAATCTTCCAAACACAAAGACTTGTTAGGAGAGGAAGATGTGAAATTAATAGTTTGTCCAACTCCCACTTACTGAAAAGAAAAGATGCCTCCGTCTTTCTTACAAGTACTCGAGTGATTTTGTTTGCTGACGCTTACGTAACATCCAAATGTAAGTGCACATAACACATAACATCCAAATGGAAGTGCCACTAACCTTAACATCAAATCGGCTACGTTGAGGCTCTGAAGTAGTGAGCTCTCGTTTCTCAACATTTAATAATATGACAAGATGGTAAACACCGTAACAAGTAGCCTAACAAGCAAATCAGACCGCACGAGCCCTGTTATTAGTCCCGCTGTGCACATTAAACCTACGAAATTACCAAAAGAAAAAGATATTTGGAGTGAAATCTGAAAAATCCAGAGTCTGAGATGTCAACTTCAAATTCCACTAATATTTTCCTTCGGCTTCATAACTTCAATGATAACACATCATCAAGGGGTGCTATATTTTCGGGCTTTTCACTAATTTTGCGCCACAAGTTACAAAATATGTACACATTTCTTCTGTGTAGACTGTAGTAATTGAAAGCAAGTATTGTATTTGGGCCGGGAGGCATTATAGTATTAAATCATAAATAATCCTGGAAGGTAAAAACTGAGCCCCATATCCGCTACAGTGCCTCATCACTATCTGAATCAAGCTCAAGACCCTCTGCAGCCAACAGCCGAGTGATAGCCTTCTTCTTTTCTTCCTCAGCCTTTTTTCGCATTAAATCTCTTTTCTTTAATACAAGTGTATGCCTCTTAAGGGTATTGTTGAAATTTTCAGCAAAAGCTTTCTTTTCTCGTGCCAGTATTTTCTTTTCTTCTTCTGGATCAATCTGAGATTTCACAAGATATTTCCTATCAGACTCTGGAATATTGACTATGATCTGTTTGCATTAGCAAACAAGAGCTCTGCAACATTCACACTAAATTGAGGTTTATTTTTCGCTTATGAGCAACAAATTTTCAGCTGCCAATCCAGGGTGAAAACTGAAAAGTGATGACAAGCATGAAGATCAAGTCACGTATTCTTTAATATTCACTCAACCGCAGAAACTGAAAACCAGATGATTATTAGGGTTGCTAGAATTAAAATTGACAAATATCTTATTTCCAATCAACCAAAACCTACAGTTAAGTTGGCTTCTTTTCTAGGTGCATGGTAATACCTTTGAACGAGATAGACTACGAGCACGGATATTTAACTCACGCTGTTGCTGCTCTGCCCAAGCAGCAATAGCCATATCACCTCGCTGATAAAAAGCCTTTCGCTTTTTCATAAGCCACTCCATCCATGCCTCAGATGCCTGAAGGATACAGAACAACACACCAATAATCAAACCAATCCTCAGTAATCTGGCCAAAAAGTATTGTAGAAAGAATACATCCGATTTAAAAATCAACAAGGCAATTCTTGTCAGTGTCACCACACCGAATAGAATTGGTGTTCTGAACCATCCCTATCCATTTTTGCAGCAGGCTAGTTTGACCAAGTCCCATTGAGTCACTATTTTTCCCCCAAATTTTTTTATAAATATCATAAAATAATCTCTTAACAAATTTCACGCAAGTCCCTGTAGAATTTTATTTTGCCCCTGAATTTTTTTTTTTCACACGAATCCATACAAATATTTTTTGTTGGAAAAATATTACAGGAATAGGCCTAGCCAAACTACCCAACATACTTGACCTATTGTCCAACTTGACCCAGACAACTCAATTTTTTCAGACCAGCTCCTTCCTGACCAGTAATAAGCCAATAAGAGGATGGCTAAGCCATGGTACCACTGGAGCAGCCCTATCAATTGATATGTTGACAAGTAACTAGTTAAAACTTTACCTTCATTGGGTTCACTCGGTTATCCATATCATACTGCCGCCGCCTCTCGTCATCTATAAGTAATTCATAAGCAGCTTGAATCTTTATGAACCTTGCTTCTGCTGTTTCACCTTCCTCAAGGGTTCCTCTGCCATCATATACTTAAAGGAAAAAAATGGGAAATGACTCCGGACATCTTTGAAAAACAATATAGGAACAACTGTATCACAACCATAGCTATTAATGTTGTGGCGCAAAGGGCTGAAAAATGTATAGTAAATAGCATACAATGTTGGCTATATGAAATTGTGGCATATACATTTAAAAAAAAAAATCACAACATAGTCTATAACTACTAACATATATGAAAGTCAAAAGCATATGTAAAATAGCCAAAACAAGACAATAATTAAGCTAAAGTATACGGTTAGTCCTTTATGTTTGCATCAGGTTTAAGTTTAGTCCCTTAAAATTTAAAAAGGATACTTTTAGTCTTTCAATTTTAACACTGTTATTTTTATTTAACGGAAAACATTGACTCATCAATTAAATGTTGATAAAATATACTTAAGCTTTAAAATATAAAAATAATTATATGAGTAATCAATCAAAATGCAACACCACCATCTCTCTCCTCAACCACAGCGCTGACCTCCCTTCTTTACAGAACTCCCAACCTCCCTATCCTAGACCCAATCCTAGGGTCTTTTACTAGTATACTTGAACAAGGTGGAGTGACCTTCGAACCCATAAGGACCGTTACTTACAAGGTGAGGCCTGCATCCGATATTGCATTATATCTGAGGGAGAAATTGGTGGTTTGTTGAGAGATGTAAAGGCACACTAATCAGTTAGTACCTTCAGTAGTTTTGAAAGAATTAAAAAACATCTGGGGATGATAGAACATTCTTAACCGACATTGAATCTATCTCATTGCTTTACAAGATTAATGAAGTCGCTGACGACAGGCGAATCCTCGAGGTGCAAAAGAATGTTATTAAGGGATTTTTTTCTTCATTGATGAAGCACAGATTGATGAATTATTATTGCTTATCGAAAAGTATCTTAAAGTGCACCAAGATAAAGCAGAAGATTCTAGGGGATGGTTGGAGTTGCATAGAAAAGGGTGTTGGCTGTGGTTAGAGGAAAGTAGAGATGGTGGTGTATAGAAAGAGGGGGAAGAAGGAGATCTTTTTCCTATTTCCCAACAAAAAATTGGAGGTGGATTAAAATTAAATTAGGTGTTGCATATTAATTGGTTACTCTTATAATTATTTTTATATTTTAAAATTTAAGTATGCCTTGTTAACATTTAATTGATGAGTCAGCGTTTTCAGTTAAATAAAAGTAACAGTGTTAAAATTAAAGGACTAAAAGTATCCATTTTAATCTTAAGGAACTAAACTTAAACCTAATGCAAACATAAAGTACTAAACGTATACTTTAGCCTAATAATTATTTGTAAATCACAACACTGAGTACTTGAATAACACAAGACATCAATGTTTTACAGCTTGAATCTTTATGTAAGGGTCACAAATGCACGATGCAAGCCAATGCAGAGGCTAAGCTTCACCTTAAATGAAGATATAAATACACAGCCGCTAAAAAATGGGATAGGGGAAAAAGCAATTTGTGTCAGCCAATGCAGAGGCTAAGCTTCACCTTCAATGCAATCCCAATTTGTTGTTGGTTGATATGTGCAAATAGAGTATGCAGGGACCCTTATCAAACAAGGCCTACAAAAGTTCTGACAAGGCCTACAATAAATGAGCAATGAAGCTACAAATTTATGGAATGATTAAGCGATGCAAACTTCTCAACCCTCAAGTTTCAACTAACATAAAATTGTCATCTGATGGATAAGAGGATCATGCCACCAATAAGCATAACAAGTTCACGTTTACAGTTTTTATGACACTTCAAGTAAAGAACTGGCTGAGATGAAGTTACATACCATCTGGGTGATAAAATTTGGCCAAGCGTCTATAAGCATTCTTTATCTGTTCATCACCGGCATCTCTTTCTAATTCTGGGGTATCATCAGGAAAAAATTTGACAAAGAAGCGTTAAAATAGTTATGCATAGGAAAAGCCTTCTATTCAAGCAATAAAGGCTAACTTGGGGTCTGTTTGAAAACTCATTAGGAGGGTTAGAAGCTCATTTGGAGGGTAAAAGCCTATTTGGCATATGTAAACACGTTTGTTAATACATTAGTTTTCACTGGGCCTTTTAAAAAAAAAACTGTTTTTTTTAGAAACTCATTGAAGTAGCTTCCGACTTTTTTTCACTGGATTTGGAAAAAAAAAATCATTTTTCTCACTGCCAATCCAAACACAAATCACATTTACGATATTACTTTTTTTAATTTTATTTCTACAAAAACCATATTAAAAAAAAAGCATTTCTTCACTGTTAATCAAATCAGGCACTATTCCCTAGCTATCACAGTTATGTTTCCCCGCAATTATACGAGGCATCATTTGACAGATCAATATATATGGCAGCATTACTCTTCCATATAACATAAAATGCACTGCAAAATAGGTTAGTGGTGACTGATGATGGCATAATTGGATGTATTAATAACTACACTTGGGATATGTCAAGTCTTCTACCCAATTTCGGAAAGGACAGTATTATCAGTTCAACTGCAACCTTCATCAAACTAATCCGTTTAGCTGCCAAAATTCTGTATGGCTGAAATATCTTGCCCGTGCATCCATTTTCTCAATTACAAAAAACGTCCTGGAGTAGCTAGGCCAAAAGAAATAAATTTGAAAATAATTACCAAGAGTTTCATACGGGGATTTTTGCTCAGTCCAATTCGATGCCTTCACCACGGTTCTCCTCTGGCTGCCGCGAAACCCAAACTCAATTCTGCTCGAACCCGGAGGATCCAACCATGTAGAATATATTGACAGCGATGGAGAACGAGGCTTGCAATTAGGGCTTCGAAATGAAGCCCTACATCGAAACAGTTGTCTGCAACTGATGAAGGAGAACAGTGGCTGCGGTCTACACAGCGTTTTCAGGCTGCTCATAGTTCTCCGATTTGAAGCTCACCGAGACCAACCGAACGACTCGAAGCTAGAAGTGTTCGACACTATCGAAGCTTTTTTTTTTTTTTTTGTGGCCTTGAGATCGAAGCCTTAAAGCATTATATATTATGTGTTTCCTTCTCTTTGACACAATTTATTATCTTTTTCCTGTGACGAAACGCAACTTGGCTGAAGTCGTGAAGAAAGGGAAGAGGTTTCAACGTCCACCATTAATCTGGCTCGAATTTTCAATTTTTGTTTCTTTCTTTTCTTTTATTTCCTGTTCTTGTTGGTTAATGAGAACCGGGAATTTTATTTTAATTTATTTTCTGAGAAAAAGCGGGGAAACTTGTGGACGGTTTGGCATGACAGTTACAGGCCAGTATTACCGTTATGCCCATGTCTACTTCCCACAATGACGGAGTACCACTACAACACAAACACACAGCATATTTTTTCCGCGTTTTCAGTTTATAACATGTTACTTATCTGTTTTTCCTTATTTCAAATCATATTGAATTTGTCTTTTTTTCCCGTTCTTTTTGTTTGAAATATAGTCGTAAATTAGGCCTGAACTAGTTTAGAATTGAGAGTATTTCTCTCTTCTCTATTTCAATATTAATAAACACATTCATTATCAATACAAGTAGAAGATAATGATAAGGGCTATGTACAAGGATGAGCATCTCAAGAGCAAGGAGTTACCTAAAATTTTGCTTCAAGCTAGGTACTAAGAGGTACACACAACAAAACTCAAGCTACCATATTTATATTGCCACTAATCCAACAGCTATAGAGCTGTTGATTAAGGCAGTGCGAGCAGATCACTCTGCTTCAGAAAAGCATCTCAAGCTTGGAATGCAGGATCGCTTGGACGAGCTGACCAAAGGGAACTAAGAGCACGAAGACGCTGAAAGTATTCCCCGAAAACCAGCAAGCCTTGAGCTGCTTGCCGGACCGACAGGATCCGAGACATATGCTGCAAGGTTTGTTGTCGAAGGTGGTCTGCCTGTAGACAGTTATATTCATTCAGGTTGTGTAACTTAGGACTCTACGAAATCTTAGGTGCAAAAAAATTTAGAATGGCTACATTTGATTTTTTTAGGTTACCTGGCTTACAAAACCTTCTAGTGCTTCAATTTTCTCCATGAGAGAGTTGATCTGAAACCCGAAGCTTCCTATATCTGATGTGTCGGCTGTCGTGTTGAGGACCAGATTCTGCTGTAGTTTATCCAGTCCTTGTGAAAGAGCATCTTCAGCTTGCTGAGAAGATTGCCGGAGTTTGGTGCAACTCGCTATCTGTTGATCCGTCAAACCCTCCACTTGTGGCACGATGATCTGAAGCAACAGTTTCTCCAACTTTTACTCAGCGTGTCAATCATCAAAATATATGTCAAAGTGCTTTATGATATGAGCAGAATTCTGCAACTATATTTACTGTATCGCTTCATCATCATATAGATAAGAATTTTTTTATCAGAAGCAAGGACATTGCATCGTATTGAAACTACACTGAATGGTTCTTTTGTGAACAAAACCACTACTATGTGATGGAAATGATGAAGGATACTGTTAGGTGAAAGCTTTTCATTACATTATGGCATTCTTAAAAGGAGGCTGATGAAGATATTCAGGATCAGAAAAGTGTACATACATTGAGAAGCTGAGATGGGCGGGATCCACCGATCCAGAGGAAGAGGCGTTCGACGGATGCCTTCCAAACGCCAGAGATTAAGTAGAAGACATCAGCCTTTGCAGCTTCAGCTTTCATCCTGAAAAGATTTGAGTAATGATTGAGGCTACTCTCAACCAGTAGATGGAGCTGCACATCAGATGACTGATTTTGCAATGCGTTTCTCAGTTCTGCATTTTGTCTGTGTTGCTCTTCAACCCATTGACTGTATTCCATCTCAAAAGCTGCAATCCCTGCCTCATAGAAGGAACAATACTTTGAACAATACTGCTATCCAAAATCACAATGCTTCAATACTAGTAACTGAAATCTTTCATATCTGGAATTGAAACAACGGAAGCTTATAATAGCAGTACAAGAAAGTTGCAAACAATGTATTGCATATTTTGTAACTATCATAACCCAACTGGTATGACATGAACTGAATGATAAAGGGGTTGTAGTTGACACATTCTTTACCTTTAGCCTAACGTACGGGTTATGCTAAATGCACAGAGTACACAAAAGGGCTTATAGTCAAAGAATATCAATGATTTATCTTGCATTGTTGCAATGAGAAGTGCAAACCAAACCAAAAAAAAAAAAAAGGAATTTATTGACTAACTGATTTACTCACTGAGACATGTCTTCTGCAAAGTCAATGTAATATTTGATACAGTAAAAAGAATGTGTGAAACATCCTAGAATTCCTGATAGATGAATAAAAAAGGAAAAATGTTTGTAAAACAATATACTCGTATATAAACTACATCCTAGCAATAAACAAAAAGGAAAGGATCCGTATTTCATGTTCTGAAAATTCTTAAAAGAGGTAAGCATATTAAGTATAAGATAGGGAAGAGTAAAATTAATGTTCAGAATAGCAAACCTGGGTTTATTGTTGCAGGTGATCCTGTATAAGTAGCATCTAATGCCCCGCCCATATACAGACCCTGGACTCATACAATGTAGTGAATGCACAAACATGAGACAAAGGAAATATATACATAAGTGAAAAAAGCATATGATATATTTGTTAAAAAATTGCGCTCACCTGCTTTTTTGCTTTCTCAATCTCTAGCTCCAATTGCATGAGCTTCAAACGGCTAGTTTCTAATTGTTGGACATAAGCCTATAAAATTTATATCAAAAGAAAATTAAAATAAGGGAAGAAGCAGAAATCAGATTATAAACACTGAGCTGCCTGCCTGAAGTTCATTTTTCTGTTACCTTTTTCCTTTGACGACTTTTGCGAGCTGCTTCGCGATTCTGTGCTAAGCGTCTTAGCACCTACAAGTATAGATTTAGTAATTATAAGGTCATAAATTGAGCATTCAAGTTCATTTCTTCAAAATCACTAATGGTCATTATACATTCAGGTTTGCTCTCTGGTCTTAGCTTTTATAAAAGTCCAAAGAAACCGAGACACTCGTACAATAATGCTCAATAGAATACTGGTAAACTTTAGGAAAATGATACAGAAATAGTTCAGTACTCAGTAGTAATACCGATGGCATTTTATTACCTTGCTAACAGCAGTGTTGGTCTCTTGATCATCTCCTGAGTGCCCAGTTGATTCATGAGGAATATATTCAGCCTGGAGAATACACATTCAAGAAGTTGTTATAAATCTGAACTTGAGATAGAAAGAAGTTAACCATCAAAGAAAAGAGAAATTCAAGCTTTTTGCTAACCTTAGGCTCTGTGGTAGGGTTCACCATGAAAATATGGGAAGGACCTGAATTTAGGGTATTTTCAACTTTAAAGTTGTCCGCCCACATGCTGACTTGCTGGAATGGCTCATATATGCCCATCCTTTTTGTGATGACAAGTTGAGTTGATGTAGAACTCATAGACTGGAGATATTAGGAGGGGGGGAAATTAACATCATTCTCACATATAAAATAAAGATTGGCTCTCCTAAATACAAAAAACAAAGAGTCAATCTGTAAATAAAGATAAAAGGAAGAGTTAATTAAGAAAGCTAGAAGTTAGATTTCTGAATTCTGGTCATTAAAACTAACACAAGAAGGAGCATTGTTGAAAAGTCTGCACATGGCTTAGTTTTGATCATAGTTAATACTTCTAGATTGACTGAGATTCTATGATGAAGATCACCATATCTCATGGAAATCAGAATTCATAGAGGGGCAAGTCCCATATTTATGATTTCGCAAGTCATCAAAATGGCTAACAGATGAGATGGTCTGGTGACCCCAGAAAAAAAAAAGCAATGTTTAAGATTAAAACAATCATCTTAGACAGAGAGAAGGAGAAAGAGATTTTGGTGGACAATTAAAGCTAGCTCGTGAATTGTTATTGCTTTCCGGATTGTGTTTTAAATGCTTCAGAAGTGAAAAATGAACTTGATGAAGAGAACCTTCGACTGAATAGAAACAATTATCTGATGCCAGTCACATGTAAACAAAAAGCTGACTTGTTTAACGAGAAATTAATGGTGCCAAAATCCAGCAAGCAAACAAAATTCTGAATGAAGCCAGAATCAGAGCAGAGGAACTGTTCTAGTTCTAGAACAAAGAAGACAAAATAACAAGGCAAGACACGAAAAAAAGAGAGACAGGCTTCATCTTCAAACAACGAAAATCCCCCAAACCAAAACAGGAACCAAACCTACTGCAAAAGCCAAGAAAACCAACCTTAGCTTGAAAGAATAATCAGCAGGCTTCAAATTTAGTTCATCAAAGACCCAATTGATCCTCGGAATATATTTGACAAACTCGCCAGCTCAGTTCCTATAAATAAATCAATACCATTATTTTCTCGCATGCAAACAAGCATCAAAAGCAACGCAACGACTCAAGAAAACAAATCAAACTTCAAAGGGTGTATATATATCTAGAAAGCAACTCATAATTCTTCAAGAGAACAAAACCTTTTCCTTTAAAAACCTCAACTTGTGAACGTCGTGACCCTCCCACTACGATCGAGAGAGAAACTGTCCAACACGCAATTAAAAATATCAGGACAGCTCTGCATTGAAAAAAAAAAAAAGAAGAATGAGTGCAAACTTTTTTGCAAAAAAGAAAAATGGGAAGAAACTCACCGTCCCTTATTACCTCACTGCTTTTTTAATTTTTCTTGCTAGTAATCGTGATTCCTCACTGGTCTCTATCTGATGCGAGAGTGAGCGTGAGTGAGTGTGTGAGTGTGAAGACGCCCCTTCCACGACTATACCTCAATATTTATTTATATACTGGAGACTGGCCCCACAAATGATTCCACGTCATCAAACGGGCCCTACTTCAGAATCCGGCAAATTCCTTACAGACGTCCGATCTGTCCCCTCCCAATTTGATGGAGGGCCATAAATTTGTAGTTTAGTGCCACTAACTCTGTACGGACAGTGCAAAACATACGCGACGGCGGGGCATGTTACGTTACTTGTACTAACGCCATGTAATCAAAATGGTATATACCACGGAGTGTTTTTATACACACACACACATACGATAATAATTGATGAAGAACTTTACGTACAGGATAAAAGAAAGAAAGCTGTAAAAAGGAACGTGTGATTTTATATAATACCATATACAACGGTAGCTAACATAGATACTTTTTTGAAGTTTTTCAATTGATTCTTAACGCATACGTTCAGCATCCAAACACTGAATACTATTATTGATGAATGATGGGCATTATTTTTTTCCCTTTATCCTGCAGCCAGAGAAATAAAACAAAGGAGCTTATCTTGTTTAGGCCTGGAAAAGCAAAGTTTTTTATTAAGTAAACTAATTATTTAATTAAAGTGATATATACACCTCAACTTTGTCATGAAAGATTAATGGATTGGCTAATTGATTTATTATTTATGCCCACAATTAATCAATTCGTCCCTTCCCACCTCAGAGGTAAAGGTGTATGGGCACCATAAACGACACCAACACATATGCTTTTTTCAAAGGTAGAGATAAAAGTTTTTCGAAAAAGGTACAAGTTCCCTTTTATATGTTTTTACCCTTCTTTTAATTTTATTTTTTTCTCTTTATCATCACCCAAAAAGCGAACGTTGTCAGCTCAACTTTAATCAATAATGGTGGTATCAAGCTCGCATCTCTTATGCATTTCATGTGGATTTAGCTCTCTTTATTAAACCATCGTTCATTCTGCCACCTATGGGTCATGCAAAGTTATTTTAATAAATTAAAGTTTGATTCATATAACGTGAATCAATACCCCTCATCATCAACCTTTAGCTCATCCCACTACATGGCTGATTTAAAACTAACAACAATTAAAGTAAATAGAGTTTTTAAACTAATTCTTTGCCGGAAATTCTATTACTAACACATTATTTAAACGATTAAATATGTGTAAAACTATATATATAAAAGTTTATAACATAACCCCCTCAGATTCCTAAGAACCTTATATAAAACGATCCCTGCCATTCATATGCCTTGTTAAAAAAAAAGTGGATACCATGCCGGCTAGCTTGTGGAATAAGTATTCTAATTAAAGTAGTTTGGATTTTCAAATGAAAGATCTATTACTGTTTCATGTTTGAGTTTTAAATTAATTTGTGTAACACAACTGCGTAGTGGCATATATAATATGTGCATTATAGGCTCTGGGTGACACCAGAACGGAAAGGATTACATGAAACCTACTTTAAAGATATAAAGAAAGAGAGATGAAAAGTTAAAGGTATGTGTAACTGATCAATATGCATGGCCAAGTGGTACAACGTGGGAGTCGATACCTACCTGGTCATTTGCTAATTAATTCTAATGATCAGCTTTTTACCACTGATCAGTTTTGACGTTATCTGCCTCTTGTGGGTCAGACAAGTTAATTAAATCTGAGTAAATAATTTATTCCTTAGTGCTGGAAACTAAGGATAAAACCACAAAGTGTCAAGTGTCTAGATTGATTGAATGTGACCTAATTTGTTCTACCTTATCTAATGGTCTTGTGTTCGAGCTTTAAGTATATAATCTCAATAGGTACTCTCATAGTAAAATTCTCTCACTATCAGCCTACATTTCTGCAAACCGATTAGTCAGTTACTATATGCTAGTAACCGTCCAGCAGAGAAATTTTAAAAAATAAAATAAAATAACCTAACAGTAAATCATGGAAACCAGTATCTGACAAACTTCATGCTGTTGACACATCATTTTTGTACAGAAAGCTCCTATGTCGATCATCTTACAAGTGGAAATGATCTATCTTGAGAGATTTATAAATGGAGACCACAAAAATTAGGTCATCCACCACAACTTTTAACCATTTTTCTCTCTACGGACCAAAAGCTATCCTCTTTTTCTTTTTCTTCCATTAGCTGATGTGTATATCCATTACCCAAGCCAGGGGCCAGGGGGGGGGGGGGAAAATTCGATCTTGGGATAACTTATAAAATAAGTAAATGTATCTCTCCGTTGAGGGGTTCGGTAAAAAAGACAAGTTTGTTTGGCTAAATTTGGCTGTCTCACTGGATCTTGCATACTTTTTATCTTTCGAACATGCATGCCTGATCTATCGGAAGTAACTTTACACATGCGACACATAAGTAGTGGCCAGTGGGAGTTACAAACGATGGTAAATCTTATGTTAAAAGTCCCAAAGGAACTAATTAGGGTTACCTGGTAACAACCATAAAGCATATTCTGAAGGAATATAAGGAAAACTGATATGCCTTAATTAGTCAAGAACCCAGAGCGACCTTTTTTTCCCATCCAGTAGTTCAAAAGGGTGGCGTAGATTCCTCCTAAACTGCCTGAAAAAAATCATTTTTTTAATATATTCCTTTGGCCTTCACGATCTTATATTCTTTGACCACATCTATAGGTCGCTAATTGTTTGGAATAAATGGAACAGTGGCGTTCTGTTGCTTCATAAATCTTGAGGCTTTTGCTTTTAATTAGTTAGTTAATTAAGGATACATGTACCTTCTTATCTTTTTATTTACGTTAAAGATGACATGTGGGGGAATTCTTGCTGCTTGTTGTGGTCCTGGACATGGCAAAATTACAAAACGTTATCCCTCTCAGAGTTCCATTTTCAGATCATTAATATGTTTGAGATTATGATTGGGAATCCTAAAAATGTTTATACATGTAAGTTAAGACAATATTCATCTCACATACTTACCTCATATACCATAAATCATTATTGAAAATTTGTTTTTGAAGACTCCAATCACTATTCTAAAGAAACACCATTTTTATTTGACTTGTCTTTGAACCGCATCTTTTAGCTCTAATCTTCATGTAGTGGGACAAATAATAGAAGCTTAATTGCTGAGAGAGAGAAAAAATACAGCAACATCAATCTGGGATTTCCCCGATTTGAAGAGATTGCTTGAATGGGCTATTAAAGACTTGTTTATTTTAATTATTTATAAGTATTTTTATAATTTACAAAGTAAGTATATAAAAAAAGTTTTATCTTAACTTAAAAAAAATTCTAAAACCATGATTTGAGGTTTCCCACACAAACACTAAATTTGACAAACGCAGTTTGGATGTCGAGAATTGAGCCTATGAATTAAACCCAGACAATGAAATGGGAATAGATTGTCGTATAACTAATAAAAAGCTCAACAACATAAATTACGATAGCCTTCCAGATTACGATCTACTCTGAGGTTACCAAAAAAGCAGAGAGAGAGAGAGAGAGAGAGCTCATGGTGCCTTACTTTATGCTCAATATTTTTCAATTTACGTTGTTTCTGTATCAGTGAACAATATTCACTGTGATTCATTCAAATCTTTAATAAAAATTGAATATTTGATACGTCCAACCTTCCTGTATTGAATTCGAATTATTTCAATTTTTTATAGGATTAACAATATATTTATATTTTGTTTTATCTTTTTATTTTATTTCATAGTTCCTTTGGAATACTATGTGCGAGTGTACAATTAGTAACAACAATGATAAAGTTTTATCCTATTAGGTGAGATTTAATCAAACAACTCAATAGTCTTCTTTTGCCCTCTTAACTAAGTTCTAAACAACTTGATCTAGTATTTTCACTAACGCATCCAATAGCCTTCTTTGAACTTGTTTAAATCACTTTAGATAATTTTTTACTATTTTTTCTTTAATAGGTGCCACATCAACCCTTCCTCATATAAGTGATCTAGGATCAAGTACTCTTGCAAAGTATTGTACCTAAGAAGTGCTTCCTACTATATCAAAGTCAACTATAACAACGGATAAAAATAAAAAGTCAACAAGCTGGTCCATAAATAAAATGTCAACCCCCACATACACTTCTCTCAAACTTATCCACAACTTCATTAGGTGTCTGTTCATTGGACAAAATTCACACAAGCCCACATTAACCTTCAAAAGCTTCTCACAAATAGGTAGCTTTCCAAAAAAAACTATAATTTCTCACAAGATACGTGACTGTTAGTTTTTATTGTTCGTCTCGAGGAGTGTGTTTATCAAGTCTGCAAAGTGCAAATACAAACCGTCGGATATCATGTCAGGTTAAATCTTGAGAAATTAGATTGAACCCGCATCATACATGAACAATCAATCACAAAACAAGGGGATTTCAATATATAATCAAGGAATTGGATTTGCATATAGCTCCCGAAATTATCTTCACATGGTAACCCGTCCCATATTTTGTAGGGTTTAAATGTCGTTAAAACAGAGAAAGTAGTGAGCTTGCCGAGCTCATGACAACACTTGATTATGTTCAGATTTCCAATACTAGAATATAGTGTCATAGGGATGAAAAGGAAAAGAAAAGGGCCAGAGCAAGACGAATAACTTTGACTTTGATGATCGACAGTAGAAACATGTTAGTTATGACTAACGCATTGGAGATGGAGACTTCTATCAACATGACCTAATATTTACAGTCTCAATTCCGATAACTTACTAGATGCTATATGTACAGAGAAGTAAAAGGCGAAAAAAGAGGCTGCCAGAAAATTTGCAGCGCATATCCATGAATCCTGCTATCTTGGGTCAGCTTTCTCATCGTTGAATCTGACAACCGAAAAACATCAATATATAAGTCGGTGAAAGTTATTATTGCAAGCCTGAAATAACGACAAAAGGCACGATGCAGAATCGTAAGTTTATCAAGGCTCAATGTCTTGGTTGTCCAGGTTAACTTCAAAAAGTTTTGAAGTATACTAAAAAATTATGCTGCTTCCGATTTTAGTCATGTGCAGCACAAACCCGAGCCAAAATCAAGCTTTTCAAAATCTGCCAGCCCTGAACTTTTCAATTTAAATTTTAGCTCAGCTCATTTGCATCCTAACAGTATCAACTATTCTCACATATGTGAAGTGAAACAAATCAACGGACAAGTCCTACAGAGGCAAGTTAACAAAGGGCTGCGCAGCTACGTCTGAAACCGTGTCTCATTACTGAATAACAGCTTGAATGAATCCAGCAGCCCAACCTTCATATATTATTCCCTTTTTAGAGTACTAGTCCAGTTGTTCATGAGTCACTTTGAAACGATTCTAAAATATTTAAACTAAATGAAAAGGCACATACGGAGAGAGTAACCATCTGTTGCTGATAAGGATCATTTCCTTTTAGCATCTATGAACATGGCTCGAGTCCAGTGCTCAACATCCTCACTCTGCGACGGGGGAGGAGGAAAAGTTGGACGCTCCACAAGATCCCATCCTTCAATTAGGCACTCACTCTTTCCATCAGATAATTCTGTGGCATAAAGATAACTAGCAGCAGAACTTGGCAGGTAATTTTCAATTCTCTGCAAAAGAGGAGAAATCCAAGAAATTAAAAAATGTTGAATCACCATACAAATGGAAAGCCCATTGTGGGATGGATGACGAGGTATCAAATATAGCTATTGTGAACACCCGAGTACAAATAAAAACTATAAACTAAGTCTTGTCGTGTGAGTTATAACTGTTTTGTACCCGAATGAGAAATGACACAACAAAGCATATCAGCGTATAATCCCAGATCAGCTTGCCTTCCCAAGGAGGGCTTGCAAAAGCAACAAAGTGAAAAAGAAAGGGAAACTTCAGAAGCAAGTACAAGAATATTAGCCAAGTAAGCCATGACATACACCAAAAACAGCCTGACCAGTGTTAACCGTTTCATGTTCCTAAACATTAGAAAAGATATGTAAATCTATCAGAAAATTTTCTATTCTTTTAAATGAAATTCCTAGAAATCCATAAAGGCCCTGCTCTATTTTATTGTGCAATTTATGAACTAAAGGCACTGAAACATTTTTAAAAAAAAAAAAAACTCCACAAGCATTCTCTTCCAAAAACAAAAAACAATGATGAGTAGACATTTACCGTTGTTGCCACAGAATGTGAATTTTCCAGCAAAGTGGTCGATGAAATAGCAGAATTTACATTCCACACAGATTTGTTTAACTGCTGAACTTGCTTGCATGGCCTGATCGAAAAGACCCAAAAAAATGCAGTTGTTAAAATAATTATTCCACTTCAAACTCCAAAACCTAAAAATGAAAGAAACTAAGCATCTGCAACCCTCAAACATGCTCTGATTGAAGACAATCATATATCTTTTAATGACTGGTTTCAATTATGGAAGAAGCTAGATAAATAAATCTACTGAGAAAAAACAAATTAGCTGTCCAGCATACACCTGAATAAGTTGTAATATAGTCCCCAATGGAGTGACATGTAGGAAAGCATTACTAAGTACTAACAGCTATGTTGCTGCCTGCATCAGTCCATGACTCCAGGAACATCATAAATTTCTGTTATTTAATATGATGTCTGTTCTAGAAGTCAAAACATAAGTTTTAGCAGATTTCGAGCATTAATAGTTGAGCCAGGCAAAAAATGCAGTAATTAAAAGTTGTAACAAAATTCTACTCTGATCTCCCAAAACTATAGGTCTTTTACAGGATGGTAAAAAATTTTATTGAGAATTGAAACTTGGTCATAAATATAGTAAGGTTGCAAATTTTACACTTTTGTTTCAAAAAGTGCCATACAGTTGTCGTGAAATAGTGTGTAAAGATTCATGCAAGGGTCAACATGAAATGTACCTGGAACGAGCCATCTTAGAGGATAAAACAGATCGAACTTCCTTGGATGATGAGAGTATAGCCAATAACTTTGCAAATGCTTCAAAAGTAGATGCCTCAGAAGGAGCATCCAAACCTAGAGAGTTGTAACAGTAAGCCGTGATGCATGCCACACTTTTTTTCAGAAGTGAAATCCCTTTCTGCAAATCTTTATGCGTTTGTACAGAATGTAAAGAAGCTGAAGCATAATTAAAGCTATTACTCCCAGAGGAATCCAGACGAGGCTTCCTTTCAGATTCCATAGAAGCAACACCAAAATTACTTGAACTTCTATCAGACCATGAATTTTCCCCACTAGCAGAGCAGTAATTTTGGCGGGGTATGAAAAGGGGGTATTCATTGCTGAAAAATAAGAAGTATTTTGGATCAGAGAAACCAGAAATTCCAAATAAATCATGCTAAATACATTTTCACCCAAAATACCTCCTTGAGGAGGGGCGTGCATCCCAATAAGAATCTCGTTGCCAAATTCGAGAGCAAGAACCCTGGGGTAAAAGTAAATTATGCATTACATATTTACATGAAGTTTCCTTCTGGATAAAATGCTCAACATTGGAGCCAACATGGAAAATTGGTAATAATCCATGATGAATAATAAACCCTACAATGAACATTATAATTGGAGGAAAAAACATTTATGGGGTAAATAAGCTCTGCTTGGGTCCAATGACGGATTTAGGAACAAAATATGGGGAGCAACATTAAAATGTGTGCGTGTGTGTGACAAGAAGTTTATATGTCTGTATTTGGGTCCAACCATGTTGGGACATGCCAATAGCTAGGCCACAATATTTGAACAAGTTTGAAACATGGGGTTCAAGGAAATATTGAGTCAATAAAAGAATACTGAATCAGTGCTTACTGCGAAACCTGAGTTATGAAGTGCTGGGGCAGCCAAGTTGTGAGCAACAAGATTTAGAAGTTGCACCATGTACCTGTTTTTCAAACATGACGATAACTGGTAAATAAATATGTAGCAAGAAATTCAAATCAGGATATAGAATTCTCAACTGCTAAAAGAGTATATTTGAAGTGGGCTCTAACTACCCCAAAGACACAGAAAGCTCTTCTGATGGAACAGAGTGGGGATCGAGTGCTCTTGGCAAGCGTGCATTGCATATTTGATCATACTGACCACTAGAACCATCACTTTTCTCTCCCTCTATGACCACCTGAGACATTAAAGTTATGAACAAGGCTTAGGTTATATGATTACATCAGTAATAACCACGCCCTAAATATTCATGAGACCATAACCACATCTAATAAGTGCCCTTAAAAAGCCCTGGGCTGAACAACAAACAGAGACCAAAAGGACAAATGTATCCCCAAACAGATCAAGGGAAACCACGTTATCCCAAAAATGGGCATTTTTAACTAAATCACAATTCACTGAGACACATCAACAGAGTACTGATAAACAGATATAACTTTACCCGTCTTTGAGGAAACAGCTTGCATATCTGTTTTATGACCACAGACTGTTTATGAAGATGTTCAGCAGTAATTGCCCGCTGCAGTGTTTTAAAAAAAAAAAAACTGAACATAAATTGTGCAGTTCGTAATTATGTCACAAGCATTATATGAAAAAAGTATGATAGGAACATAAACTTTCAGCTAAAACTTGAGATTGAGCAATAAAGCAAGACTCGTCAGTTACACACACGGCAATCCCACAAATGTGTGTAATTCACAAAACAGTTCCTGATTAATGGAGGTTAATAATAACAATAGTACTCACATGCCCTAGAATCTGGGTGCATATGAGATTAGGATAGAACTTCTCCAGTTGTTCAACTCGATTTTTTTCCACCTGCAGAAGGAAAAATGATTGTATAAAAAATTTTCATACTCATGCGCATTAAACTTGACAATATACATGACAGTATGGTTTCAGTGTCCATAGCAATAACATTTGCAGAAAAAGTAAAGAAAAACAACCATACCGTAGAAAAAGCTGATTCAAGCATACTGAACTTGAGTTTCAGATCAGCAGATTTACTCTCTATCTTAGACCTTCCTGTAAGGTTAATGATTATTCTTGGCCCGGAGGAGAGTAAAATGTCATCTCATATCAATCTTTCTTACCCCTTTTTTTTTTGTGTTTTTTCTTCTTTTCTTTTTTTTGGGGGGGGGGTTTCTAACCTTGAACAAGTTGTTCTTTACTAAGACGGAGCTTCTCCCTCAACCTTGTAAGCTTTTCATGTTGAATAACTCTCCAATTCTTTTGATCATCTGCCTTTCCCTTCTGAACATCATAAACAAAGATGTTAATGAAAATGAATGAAGATAAAGCAGGGTTCCTAAAAAATATTGAATCAGAAAGTTGGAAACTTTTCCTTACAAATTTACAAAATGTATAAGTAGATTGGAAATTAACAATGTAAGTTCAAAAGGAATATAGGCTGGTACTGAGAAATAACAATGAAGATAATGGTGTTAAATGCAAACATGCAAAGAAAAAGGGATAAATTTTGTTCTCTGACATACAAGCAGATTGGCATGTCAGAACTTTCATAAGAGGGTTAAGCAGGGACAGGGCTTTTTTCCGTGTTCTTGAAAATATTTTTAGAATTAAAAAATGTTCAAGTCTATTCTAAAAAATTAAATAGTCTAATCATGCTTATTTCAGATTTAAAAGCCAGGCACTAGAGAAATAAATGGAAGTAGAAGGTATTCATAATTCATAAATATTGTTCAGACCTTGGCTACAAGAATCTCACTTAATGCTGCGTACAAGGATTCCCGATGAGCTTTCAAAGGTTTTAAAGAATGATAATACTCATTCAATCTGCCAAGAAAAACATCACTTGTAAATTTTTTAATAGAATAGGCAACAGATACCGGTATGCACAGGTTCACCATCCAGAAGCAGAGCAATTAGAATTGCGTGTAAACGCAATAATATAAGCCAGCAAATAACAAGCTCGATGAGATGTTTATTAGTAAATAAGCAACACTTAAGAATAAGCATCATCAAGAAAAGTAGCGTGCTACTGCTTGGATGACAACATTTTAAATCGTAAGGTAGCTGAACATCAAATAAGCTTTTTCCCTCGTCGAAAATTAACTATCCAAAAGAATATATGAAGAAATAATTAAATAAAATAATATACCTGTAGTTGACACAAATGGTGCATATCGAAGCTAGATTCGAGTTTTCACATAACGGGCAAACACTGGTTTTTCTCGTCATCTCCAACTTCGCATCTATAACCTCAAGTCGAAAAAGTTGAGAAATTATCCTCGAGAGTTAGATTTAATCTAAATTGATAGCCTGGACACGCTAAGCGTAGTTTAAACTGGAGCTGCCATTGATTAAACAGCAAAAGGAAGAATATAACTCACCGAAACGTACAACAAATTCGGCTCAGAATCTACGACGCAGCGATCAAATGTCGCCCGTGGCTGCGTCCTCGCCAGAATAAAGAACCTAATAACCTAGCTAGCCTCCTGTCGTATAGTTATTGAATTCCGGTTACGCCAAAATTTGAATCTTTCGATAGATTTATATAATGCGCGACTCTGGTCCCGCGGAAATCTGCTCATGACCTCAGATTCCGTTCTTGTCGCAATTATAAAAACAAATTTATGCAGAAACTAATGGTATTTAGAAAATAAAAACAATGAGAAAAATTTATTTAAATTATATTGACTTTGATAGAATTAGAAAGACCATAAAAATTAAAATATATTGGACTTATTAAATGCTTCTCTATTCTTCCTTAACAATCATCACCTATGTGCGATTAGAAAAACACAATCATCACTTTTTTTTTCCCAACAGAAAGGGAACATTAGAGCTGAGAATATGAGTAAGGCCGTATGACTCATTTATTTTATATTGTTGTTGTTTGACGGAAAATATATTTATTTAATTTGATTAGATTAATATAATTAGTTGAGTTAGTTAATATCACATATATTTTTTAAAATACCTAATTATTTTTCTTAATTTTTTTATTCACTCTCCTTCTTAATTATTATTGAAAAAATATCAATAAAGATAATTAAAAAAATACGGATAAATATGCAAACTATTTCAATATGTCTTATATTTAGGGTAAAAATCAACCCTTTAAATAAACTTTATATTAAATAAAGGATGGAGTATTTTATTTAAGGGTTGAGGTTCAATAATCAACTCCAAAATGGTGAATAAAATTTTTGGGCTTGAGCCCATAAAGCTTAACTTGGAACAGCTCGAGTTAGCCCCCATTTCTAAATATCAAATGCAATTAATTTTTGATAAATCCAGCTAAAAATTTGAAATCTCAATTCAAACTTACATTTTAAATAAATTATTAAATAAGTAAATAGTTCTAATTAAATATTTTTGAATGTTTTAAAAATACCCGAATGCCCTTTTGTAAAATAAAATGTAAAATTGAATCTAGAAACAAACCTTATTTCAATTTTAATTATTTCAATTGGATTTAATTAGAATATGACTTTAAACAAAAATGGTATTTCTTCTTCTTCCTTTTTTAGATGAAAAATTAAAATATGAAACAAATCCCTCCAGCTTGACTCCCCACAATAAGTTTTCCCCCTAGCATATTACCCTAAATAACCAACGTGAAGATCCTATAGCAAACACTCGTAAAGGACAAACAACTACACCTCATTAGCCATCTTAATACAGTTGCTCAGTTAGATAACCTTCAATCACCTCTTTGACCATGTTTGGGTTAGTGTCAAAGAAGCATGTTTACGTAAATCAAAATAAAATTTTTCTTATATATTTAAATATAAATAATATCAAAAAAACGGCTTTAACTGTCAACTCAAATAGTCACAAATTCGTTGGTGGAGAAACACTTCACTAATAACCTTATGCGGATTCACCGAAGCACTTGGTGCTAATTTCTTAAATTTTAAATTTGCAAAATTTTCCAGAATCATAGCATTTAGTTTCTTTTCTGTGGTTTAGCCTTCGTGTTTAATTTTCATATTCAACGATGAGCCATTTCTAGAAGTTTCCTCCCAAACGAAGAAAACGTGTACTCTCTCTAGTAGTCGTAAAGACGAGGATGAGATATTATGCTTGTTTGTTATCATTTATTTGAATCGGATTTATTATATAAGCCCGATTCACGTAAATCGAGATAAATCTCATCTACATATTTATCTTGTAGACCGTGAAAGCACCTCGTATACCGTAAAAGCACCTCGTAGACCGTAAAAGTTACTTCGTATTCCGTGAATTACAATTCATAAACACTTATGAAATTTTCAACCACTATTCCAAACAAGCTCATAATGGTAAGAGGCTAAATTACAAAACTGCCTCCACCACTATTCAATTGGTTTTGGTTTTTATAATGAAATTTGCAAGAAATATATAATTAGGCTATTTCGGGGTTTTTCACAAAATTGAAGGTAGGTACAAACCTGATTCATTTTTAAGTAGAGAAGGGTGTTTTGGTCTTTTAAAAACATCTAGAAATATCTAATTAGGTCTCTTGGCCTAATTAAAAATTTATTTAAAGTAAAGGCTTGAATTTAAATTTCAGCTGGATGTAATTGAGATTTTTTCTTAATTTTTCAAACAAACATTAAAATTCATTATATGTGTGTTGGGGGGGTAATTTTGTTATTTAATTTTGGAACTTTTTGAAAAATATAAGCTTATTTATTTTATGTAATTATATATTTAACATTTCAACATTAAATTTATAAACGCAGATAAATATGTTTAACTGTTATATGTCACTCTAAACAATAAACTTAATAACATTATTGAGTCACTTACTCCTTCTTAAAAATAATTTAAAATTCCAATAATATATTTCTACAATATCAAATTTGAATTGTGGAGTTGAACGGTTCAGAGTTGAATTGGACGATCCAACTAGTCGAACAGTCAACCGGTCATAAAAACTCCCCAGATTTTACCTTTAAACCGCTTCAATAGTTAGGACGTTTTAAGCCATTATTTACTCATTATTGAATCGGAAACAAATATTGAGTTGAGACCCAAAACTGTTTTATAAAAACCAAACAAGTCAACATAAAAGGATTTAAAAATAAAAAAAAAGTACAAAATATTTTAGCTGTCTTTTATTTTTATTCGATTTTCACCCTTATAATTTTATTATTATAAATAAGTTAATCTCCTACCACATGTTTTGAATTGCAAAATATTTTAATAGTATTTGTATTTTATATTTTTTTCCAACACTCATTTTTTTATATTACATATGTCATAATATAATTATAGTTTTAACAGTTTTAATTTTGTTTAATTTCAATAGTGTTAACTAATGTAATTCAAAATGTATTTTTAATATTTAAATTCTATTCATAATAAGTGATATGTAATTAACATATATTTTTTATTTAATCTTATTGGATATATTTTGTGACTCTATTAATTTTTTATCAAGTTGGATTAAGGCCCCATGTTTGCTTAATAATGTGGTTAATTTTTCTTTTTGTTCTATTATAGTTAGTATTTTGTAATGTTTCTATTTTATTATTAATATCGTTTTGCCTTATTATCAAAAAATATTAAAGTGTATCAAGGATTAGTTATATTTTAATCGTTATATATTTATATAATATTATTTTAATTTAATTATTACATCATCAGTTTGACCAAACGACCCCGATTCTACATCCTATCTGGTTTTTAAAACATTATGTGGAACAAAGAATGAAAGAGTAGTGAGCATAATAATCAAACCCGGACCGGAAACTACGAGAACCGGTAGGGAAACTGGTTCGATCCAGGCATTGACCCGATCACCTTTTTTAAACAAATCATTTTGTTTTTACTTTTTCTTTAGAATTTCATATTAATAACTTTAAAATTTTAATTTTCTCACTAATTTGGTCCCGGATTAGCTCCAATATGATCCACTAACTCTTAACCTAATATCCCAACCGGTTCAGTAACAAGGTTTATAGCTTGTTTGGAATAGTGATTGGAACCTTTAAAAGCAGCTTTTCAATTGTGATTTATAATATACAAGGTAAGTATGTGAAAATAATTTTGTCTTGACTTACGTAAAAAATATTTATAAACTTATAAAAAACTATTCGACTGACCGGGGAGTGTTGAATGTGACTAGATGGCCAATGAATTTTCCTGTTTTAAATGAGACTCAATTAGCTATACAAAAAGACATATCCATAGTTGAAATTAAGAATGCAGCTTTTGAGATGGGGGCATTTAAGGCGCCTGGGCCAGATGGTTTGCAGCCTCATTTCTTTCAGTCTTAATAGCAAGTGGTTGGCCAAAGATCTGTGAGTTTATTGTCTTAATTTTCAGGGAGTCGAAGAAAGTGAGAGATGTTAATCAGACTACTATAGTTCTAATTTCGAAGGTGGACAATCCCATTATGCTAAAGGACTTTTGACCGATATCATTATGCAATGTAAGTTTCAAGATTCTAAGTAAAGTACTGGCTAATAGGTTGAAACCTGTGATAGAGTTTTTAATCTAGCCCACTCAATGCAGCTTTATTAAAAGCCGACAGAGTTGTGATAATATTATTATAGCTCAGGAAGCTATTCATACCATGTGTACCACAAGGAAGAAGAGGGGATATGTTGCTATTAAAGTAGACATGGAGAAAGCTCACGACATATTGGACTGGGGCTTTCTAAAGTTTAATTTGCAATCTCTAGGGTTAAATGATCAGTTTGTTAACATCATAATGGCATGTGTATCAACTGTAACGATGAGGGTGTCATAGAATGACTTGTTATCTGAATCTTTCCAACCCACAAGAGGTGTGAGGCAAGGAGACCCCTTGAGCCCTTACTTATTTGTGATTTGCATAGAGAGATTAAGTCAATTGATTAAGCATGAAGTGGACACTGGTTATTGGAAACCTTTAAAGGTATATGATCCAGGTCTTACCCTCTCTCATCTATTATTTGCAAATGATTTGGTATTGTTTAGTGAAGCCTCCACATAGCAGATGGAGAGGATTAGGGATCTTATGCTGCACTTTTGTAGGGTGTCTGGCCACAAAATTAGCCTAGAGAAATCTAAGATGTTTGTATCAAAAAATGTTGGCCTTCATAGGGTGATGGAATTGGGCAATGTACTGGGTATTAATATCACATAAGATATAGGAAAGTACTTTGGGGTTCCTCTACTACATAAGCGAGCTGTGAAGATGACTTATGCCCCATTGATATCTAAAGTTCATAAGAGATTGTCTACATGGAAAGGTAAATTTATGAGTATGGTTGGGAGGACAGTGTTGATTAAACCAGTAGAACATTAAAAAAGCCAAAAGAGATAGTGGTCTTAGAATCAAAGATCTGCAGAGCCATAATGAGACCTTCATTATGAAATTATACTGGGGACTCATTACTGAATCAGATTCTCTTTGGGTGAGAATTCTTAAATCGAAATATGGGTGTGGCGACAGCAGGTTCCCTATTGTTGAGAAAAAAAGTTGACAATCGACTGTGTGGAGAGCAATAACTACAGTTTGAGATTCATTCAGGAAAGTGGTGGGGAGTAAACTGAAGAGTGGAAATCCAACAAATTCCTGGTGGGATTTGTGGATAGCCTTAGATCATTCACTTATGTATTATGTAGAGAGGAATCATCACTTGATTGACCCTGATGAAGTGGTATCCCAGTTTGTAACTCCTGAGGATAGATGGAAGTTTGATAAATGTTGTATGTTTTTACTAGAATGGGTAATTGAGAGGATCAAGGAAAACAAGCCCCTACCCTTCTAGGTAATGATGTGTTTTGGTGGAGAAGGTCCTCTTATGGGAACTTCAGTGTTCGAACTGCCTATTCTATGATCTATCGGTCACATTTGGAGGAGAGTGATCCATTCTGGCAAAAGATATGGAGATGGCCTATTCCGGAGAGAGTTAAATTTGTTATGTGGCAACTATTTCAAGAGAGAGTTCCAACAAACTCGGTCTGGGCTAAGAGGGGTGTGAGCGACAGTCTAGAGTGTCCTTTTGAGTGTGGTTGTGAGGGGACAGTTTTACATACTTTGAGAGATTGTGAGGTTGCTAGCAGAGTGTGGGTTTCATGTATTCAACCAATATAATTATTCTGCCTTTTTCTTTGGTAATTTGCAGGTATGGATTAAGTGGAATATGCTGCACTCTCCCGGGATTCGCAGGTTTAGTTCTTGGCCTTGGCTGAGGATGTTTGGATCATTGTGATGGCTTATTTAGAAGAATAGATGCAATAAAGCGTTGGAGGGGTGCAGTGATAATACCAGACAATTGGTGCACAAGCGTCTTCACTTTTTATACGAAGAGGTTGATGATGGTCATCTTAGACACAGAGTGTTCAATATTTCAGTCAGAGATCTTGAGACATGGGTTGTACCACCAGATGGCTTTGTTCGGGTCGATGTAGATGCGGCAATCAATGACATCAGACAATCAGCGGTGGGAGGTTTAGCTCGAGATAGCTCGGGTGAGTGGATATGTGGCTTCTAACAGTTCACAGGTTTTAATTTCGGGTCAACAATTGCAGAAATCCAAGCCATAAAGATTGGTTTACAAGTGTGCCAATCCATGAATTTCAGGAAAGTCAAGTTACATACAGATTCCTTGGAAGCTATTCAGTTGTTGTTTCAGCAAACTGGTCGATTTCATTTGCTTAATGGGGAATTGGAGGAGGTTAGATCTTTAATTTATCAGGAATGAGATGTGGAGATTTGCCATTCACATAGAGAAACGCTGAAGTGCCCGGATTTCTTGGCCAAATCGGCTTTGCAGGGTCCTTATGACTTAGTTATGTTACAGGATTCCCCTGCCTTGTGTTCATTCTAAATGCTAGCTGATCTTATATAGGATTTGGGAGGCTTAGTTTGTTGGATTTTGGTAATGTTGTAAGGGTCGGTTCTGACCTCAAGAGTTATCTCTTATTCATGTAATTAAAAAAAAATTCCAAACATAACATTAATTGCTTTCTAGTGAGCGAATGAATAAGTGGTGTGAATCTTAATTCTTAAATGCCACCATTTTCATTAGAGCTGGGAATCAGAGCCGGCCCTTGATGGGCCAGGGCTGGCCTTACAGGGCCTGGGGAAAGAAAAATTGCTGTTTTTCAAAGCCCGACCCGAAAGCATAAGGGCCAGAAGTAATTTTCACAAAATTTAACTATACGTCTACACATCTCATGCAATAAAATAAATACAGTTATTAATTCATAATCAAAGGTAAAAAATATTGTGTACAAGTAATTCATAGTCTCATACAAAGCATAAGAAGGCAAAAAGCTAAACACTCTAAGCAACATGATTATGAAAACTTTCATCTTCTTCGCTACTATCATCAATTTAAATGAATTTTGATTGTACTTCACTTTAAGTAGTAGACTCTGTTCAAGGGGTAAAAATATCAAGAATTAGTAAATTAAGTAATTTTTAAGGTTCTTAGTAATGAGTCAGTAAGGGCATAAGTAGGAAGGGTAATAAAATTAAAAAAAACAAAGCTAAAGGACCTAACGAGTCGGCCCTCCAGGACTGACCCTTTTAAGTCCGACTTACTTTTAAAGCCTCATTTTTTAAGTCCGATCCGTGATTTAAAAGTGCCGAGCCTGTCATTTCCCGACTCTAATTTTAATCTTATTAAAAAAAATCTTTTCATCTTTAGCCCACGGACTTCCCGCCCACTCATCTGGAAATTACTCTCAGGCCCCGTTAACATCACTGCGGTTTCGACTTTGAATTCTTGAATTCAACCTTCAACGTTTCTGCTTTCTGCTCAAACCTTTCTCAATAAATCCACTATCGTAATCAAGTTTTCTTCGTAGTTTATGTTCAATTCAGCACCTCCAGTCAGATCTGTAAGTTAGCCGATCTCAGTTTCAGAGGTTCCCCAAAGATTTCTCAGCTTGTTCTGCTAAATTGCTGGTATTTTAATTGATTTCTTTGAATACGGTTGATGTTTCTGATTTCGCCTACGAGTTTTTTGAGAGATTATCTTGGCTGGCATTCTGCTTCATTTGCTAAGTAAATACCAAAAGTTAGAAGTTGTCATTTCTGATCTGTTTGATTGACAAGAAACCCGATTTAATCGACCAAGAAAATATTGTCAGGCTTATAAAATAGTTCATTAAGGAGTGAGCTACTTTGACAATTTTCCCCCTCTACCGTTTCGCTCGGTAACCTGATTTCTTGCACCGTTTCCTGGCAACACTTGCTGCCGTGCTAGCCTTCTTGAACCCCCACCCAAAAACACACGTACGAGGAAGTTAGGTTCCGATTTCTTAAGTGAAGGCCGATCACTTAACTCCTGGTTACAGTAATGACCATAAGAACGTATTGTGACTACTGTTGATAGGTAAGGCGTTGTTTTTCAGAAGTTTTGGGCTTCCGTCATATACTTGAACTCCATGCTTCGTAGGAATAATCAAGGAAGGGTTTTCCTTTACAATTCCTGGCCCTTTCTCCAGCTATTTAAATCTGTCATGATCAATTGGAACCTTGTGACCCTTGCAGAAGTGTGAGAACATCAGAACATGATTCATGTTAGACATTTTTCCCCGTATTGCATGAAGTGTGAGAACATCAGAACATGATTCATGAATTGTGCAGTATGCTATAGAATTTATTTGATATATCGATATTGGCATAGAGGATATATTGATTCCTGTTTACAGCTTAAACTAGGGGGAAAGTGTTTATCGTCTACTACTCTAGTAGCATTAAAATTAAAGTTTGCTATATTGTCACTGGGCGGATTCGCTTCTTATTAATTAAGACTTGAAACAATATGCGTTCTTAATGTCTTGCTAATCCAAATCTCACGCGTATTTCATGCAGGATCGATAATTAAACGTTAGTATATGGTCATTGCAACATATGTCTACATGAAATAGCATATAAGCTCTGGCTTTCTTCCAACATGGAAAAGAAAGAGTTAGTGGAGACAATCCAATCAAATTCTCAGGCCTTTCAAAAGCTGGAAGATGTTCCCACTGTCCACAATGAAAAGGTCAAATCGCCAGAAGAGGTAAAAAGTCAAAATATTGGCAGTGATGATCTCGCGTCAGACAACAGACAAGATGAAATGTCTGACAAGACAAATAAGATGGCAGATGAGCATGAGAGTAATGTCATGAAGACAGAAACTGAAGATGAATCCTTGAATAACGTTGGACAACATTCCTCCGATGATAATGTCGATGGCAGCAAAGTGTCTGAGTTTTACAGCCAAGGAGGAATTGTAGATATGATTTCTGGACAAAATGACTTGGCCAAAGGGATGAACGAGGGTGGGAACGTGGAATCCACACGAATGAATCAGAATATAGATGAAATTCAAAGTGAAGACAATAATCTAGAGCCCGTGTTTGACGGAACAGAAGTTCCTGGTATGGAAGCCTGCAGAAGCACGGATAACTGTTCTTTGGACTTGAATGCTGATCATGATACTCATGGTGTGGTTGAGAAGGCTGTGGCACTTAAAAATTTTGTTAGGGAGAGAAGCGCTGTAGCAGTCTCTACTGTGCTACGTCGCCTTTCTGGAAAAGGTGACGAAGATTCCATGAGCAATTCTGATGATGAAAGTAAGAATGCTTCTGAATCCTCAAATGTGGATTCTACTGAGAAAAAATCTTGGAACCCCCTAAATTATATTAGGAGGTCATTTGATGCTGAGTCGGAAGGCAAAAATGAATGCAGGGAACCAATAATCGGAGGTCCTCAATATCCCATAGCCATGAAAGGAAGGATTATACTCTACACAAGACTAGGGTGCCAAGAATCTAAAATAGTAAGGCTATTTTTGCATATGAAACGGCTTAGATTCGTTGAAATCAATATTGACGTGTACCCAAGTAGAAAACAGGAGCTTGACAAAATTTCTGGATCTACATCTGTTCCCAAGGTGTTTTTCAATGAAATACTTATTGGTGGTCTGAATGAGCTAAAGGCCCTGGATGAATCTGGTAAGCTCGATGAGAAGATTGAATTTCTCATTACTGAAGCGCCGTCAATTGAAGCTCCGTTGCCGCCTCTTTCTGAAGAGGATGATGAGTCTAGTAGTGGTGCTCTCGATGAAATGGCTTTAATTGTCAGCAAAATGAAAGAATCTATTGTTGTGAAAGACCGATTTTACAAAATGCGGAGGTTCTCTAAGTGTTTTCTTGGCTCCGAAGCTGTGGACTTCTTATCAGAAGATCAATACTTGGAAAGACAGGAGGTAAGCTTGGTTTTTTAGGTCTTGAGCATGGATCGTACTCTAATACCCTTGTGCAAACGGTGCAAGAATCTCTAGACGTAATGATCACATAGAATTTGATTGTCCATGACGATGTCAACATATGTATTAGAACTTGTCACATGGCTTCCATCAAACTCTTACAACGCATCACCTAGCATTAGGTAGCTGTTTTATCTAAATTACATCAAATAATAGTTTCATTCTGGTTGGATATCTTTTTGTCAATTACTTTTCCATGTTATTTGCTCATGGTGGTTTCAGTTATTTTTACAAGCAAAAGAAAACTTAATTGCAAGCTTTCCTCTCTTTTGTTGCCTTGTCAGAAGGGCGTATGAGGCATGATTCGATGATATTGACTTTCCTGGTTTTTTATTTATACTGCTTTGTTTGTCTAGTTGTCATACCGCACATGTTGATTCTGTTCTTATTTATAGTTCTTTTGTTTGGGCGTGTTCTTTTTTTTTTCCCAAGTTGCAGCGATGGCCCTGAACATTGCTTTCTGAATCGGTGATTTTAAAGCTTATATCAAACAGTTTGCCAGCCCTAGACTTAATTTGACCTCAAAAATTAGTTCAGATCTTGAATTTTTCTTATGTCCTTGTTTACATGCTTTGTTATATTATTTTCATAGCCACCACATTGTGACTAGATGGTCCACAAAGTTTTTGACATCCTGCAAGGGTGATTGATATTTTATTCTAAATAAAGCTCAATTGCGTTGTATTATCCCATAAAGATGGCATTTTTTTAGTGGGATAAGGCTTGTTGTTGTTTTTGCATATGTTCATTGCCATTGGTGATATGTTTTTTGTTGAAAAATTAATGAGGAACTTGATCTCTTTATGACATTGGCATTTTACGTGCACGTTCAGCCTATGGTAATGGTTGAATAAACTTGAACCACCTATAAGGAGTGAGTGTAATGACGTTTCGGAATGTTTAACGTCCTCGTAATAACTATTACTTGGTCAGCTTGCCCGCATTATGCAAATTAGAGATCCTAATAAAATAAAGCTTTAGTCAATTTATTTTATTCTCACTGTGGCATCTATGCCTTAAATTTCTGATATACATTTGCCTGTTTTTGATAGTTCTGGTCTTGCTATATTTTCATTCACACTGTGAAGCAAACCATGCACTGAGTATCTAACTTAGCTTCATTTTGTCCACGATATCCATCCATTTGAATTCTTTTCTGGTTGCATAGGCTGTTGAGTTTGCACGAAATCTTGCTAGCAAATTCTTCTTCCAACATGTTCTTGAGTAAGTATTGTCTGTTAGTTGTTTCCACTGTTTTAAATGTGTTTAATCACAACTGAAAAATCCTTCTCTATTTCCAATGATTTGATCCTGCTGTAGTGAGAATCTATTTGAGGATGGTAACCACTTGTATCGTTTTTTGGATGATGACCCGGTTGTGGCTTCTAAATGTCACAATATTCCGAGGGGCATAACCACTGTGCAGCCGAAGCCTATAATAGAAATTGCATCAAGGCTGAGGATTTTGTCTCATGCAATATTTGAAGCCTATGTTTCTGAAGATGGGCATCATGTTAATTACAGAAGTCTCCATGGAAGCGAGGAGTTTGCAAGGTTTCTTTATATTTTCCCCTTATCTCAAAATTTAAAAGTACATTATCTTGGCAATGCATCTAGTTATGTCAATATATCTCTAGCATTTTTTCCCCCGATGTGATTAATATTTTCCACCATTTAAGGTATCTGAGAATAGTAGAGGAGCTCCAGAGAGTGGAAATGAGGGATATATCTAGAGAAGAGAAGCTAGCTTTCTTCATCAATCTCTATAATATGATGGTCATTCATGCAATCTTAGAATGGGGTCATCCAGCTGGAGAACTGGAAAGGAGAAAATTGTTTGGAGACTTTAAATATGCGATTAGTGGGTCCACTTACTCGCTTTCAGCCATTCAAAATGGCATTTTAAGGGGGAACCAGCGGCCACCATACAACCTTAGGAAGCCATTTGGTGCAAAAGATAAACGTGCGAGTGTAAGTTAATTCATATTCTTAATATATTCAATCTTGAAAGTGATGAAGATCATACTGCCAAATGACCTTGGCCTGTGATGGCTTTTAAGATGCCTTTTGACAGTGAAAGGCCTGACTGCAGAACAGGGAGTCTGAACCTTTTATGGATTTCCCCCGTAGTTTTGTGTTTCTGATATGGGGGCATTTGCTTTGCTTTTCTCGTGATAACTTCATGTTGAAGTAGGATTAATTACTTTTGAGTGATTTTTATTAGCTTTTAGCATTGGATTAACAATGGCTTCGTGAGTGTATATTGGGGATTTCTACTTGGTTGTTTCATAATCTGTACATGCTTCCACTATGAAGTAAGTTGATTGGCTTTTTAACGTATTTGATGCTCATTTTTATGTTTCCCCCCGTGCCAGGTGGCTCTTCCTTACCCTGAGCCTCTTGTTCATTTTGCTTTAGTATGCGGTACCAGATCTGGGCCTGCACTTGGATGCTATTCTCCTCGAGATATTGACAAAGAATTAGTGGACTCTGCTCGCAATTTCTTGAGAAGTGGTGGACTTCTCATTGATTTGAATACGAAGGTCGCACGTGCTAGTAGGATCCTTAAGTGGTGAGTTCTTCTATGGTAGATGCTTTACATTTTGTTGACATGCTTTTTGGTAGGAGTCATCGTATGATTATGACAGAAAATCCATTCTTACCTTCAATATAATGAAGTGAAGAACAGAAGAACAATTACATGCATCACTATTGAGTGACTATTGTCATGAATTGTCTAGGTCTAGGCTAGTTTACCGATTAAATATAACTTCCTGGGCCTATACTCCCTACGGAGTATTATGAGGCAAGGCTCATTGTTCATGACTTTATAGTGTATTTTGATACCTGAAGATAATTCTCCCTCAACCTTATTGAAACTCAGGTTTAGTATAGATTTTGGCAAGAGCGATGCAGAGGTACTGAGGCATGTGTCAAATTACTTAGACCCAGCTGACGCAGAAGTATTGCTGGATCTGCTTGCCACTTCTGAAGTGAAGGTGATCCATACCCCTTATGACTGGGCTTTAAACGACTAATATGCTGTGAACCTAGCCGAATAAGCCTGGCTCATATACGATTCATCTGTATTAAAACTATCAGACGAATTTGTATATGAAGTTAATCAATGTTATGTGCTCGCAGTGTTACATGCTTCAAATATGATACATCTACTCTTCAGTCCTTAATATAAAATATATTTTAGGAGTTAACCTTGATCCTAAATATATTAAGTGTAATTTTGGAAGCATATTAAAACTAAAGGAAAAATTAATCATTTAATTATGTAATTTTGACTTCACTATAATTCAATTAATAAAATTTAATTTGACGTAATTCAACTTTTTAAATTTTAGTCATTTAGTATGTTAGCTTAAATTCTATGATTCAGTTATAACTTAGTCTATCATAAGTAAAATGGTTGAAACTTGGAGTTGGTGAATTAGGTGAATTAAATTTCAGAGATTGGGCTATAATCAAATCAAAATTACAAGTATTTTGTTTTTTAAAAACTAAAGGCACACAATGAAGTTGAAGGGTTTTTTTTTTTTCTTTTTTGGGTCATTCTAAAGAGCATAATTTTGGGCACATGACGATGCCCCTCAGCGCCTTAAGTATTACATTTACTCGTTCTCCCCGGTCTAATATTTGTCTCTAGATACTTTTTCATCACATGAATGTAATGATATGTAACATTTATATTTGTTAGAGATTGAGCTATAATCAAGTGGAAATTATAAGAATTAAATATTTTTTTTAAAGCAAGAAATGCACACTGCACACAATGAGTTGGAGGATTTTTTATTTGCCAATCCCCTTTTTGTCAAGAATCCATATGCCAAATAGAATAGCCAAAAGTAAAGCGAAAGTCTCTGATCCTCTGTGGACTTCGTAGGTAAAAATAAATAGCAAGGCATAAAATTCTTGATTATTTTATTTTGGCCAACCATAAAATCCATGATGATTGGACTAACAGAAATGTGCTTCTTCCATAATTGAAATCAGCGTAACTAATTCGGCAATTTACCCCTCAATGCGTGAAACTTGCGAGTAATCGCTCCTTCGGTATGCTGCAGCAACTAGCAAATCCCCTTCCAATGTCAAAACTACAGGCTTAGTGTCAAACTACGATACAAATTTGAATAATCTCACCCTCACTAAGTCGAACTGATACAAGTGATCGGCTGAACAACTAATTATCAATTACCTCGCACAGATATGAAAAACAAAGAGCTCCAAATTGCAGCTGAAGATGCAAAATGTGGCCATTCTTCAATTTTTGCCTCTCTTTATCTGCCCTAATGCTATTGACACATCAGCAAGATTTCTTTCTCGATCAAAATGTCTTCTCAAGGATGATACACCAGTTGGATTTGTCAAAAAACTGTTCAACAACTTTAGCATTGTTTATTCCAGATACTAACCTGCAAAAAGCAATGTAAAATAAGCTAAAACTCGGAACTTAAGTATCCTGTATGTTGAACCATTTGAATCAGTCCTGCTTTTTGTGTTTTTTTTTTTTTTATAAAGCAACAAATAATTAAGAGAAAAAGAAACGCAAAGAAGCAGAATCATGAATCCCTCCTTAGCCAAAGCCATAAAAGAATAGCCAGCATCAGCCCAAACCAGCAGAGTGATTTTATCAAAGGAACTTTCTTAAAATTATCATGAGCTGGAACACATGAAGAGGCAAACAAGACAATCATGTCCTGCAAAAGATGTGAAGAAATAAGCTTTTGTGCTAGGATTGTGCATTTTCCTGCATCTTAAATGCACCAAATAACAGTCTGAACCCTGAGTGGGTTTAGCTGAATCCAAGTTTTGATCTCATCCCAGATTGTTTATTCAAACCCTTTCTAGGTTCAGATGAACATAGTGCTCGCAAGAGATGAGGCGCCCTAAACGTAAAGCTAGAATTAGTATAAAATTAGGTTCAACAAGCTACGTTATAGGTAACAAAGATTAAAAGAAATCCTTCTAACCAAATACAGAGAAACAATTATGGAGAAAGGAGAATTTTGATCTTGAATACTAAGCTGACTAGTCCACAAACAATGATTGACAAAACAATGAATAGATTGTAAACATTTATTTTGCATTCATTTACCTTTCAAGCTCCCCTTCTCTAAAAACGTGATAATATCTGTTATACACTACAGCACCCTTTTTGTCATCTTTTGTCGCCAGACCAGTAGCAAGAGCATGAGCAGATGCACCACTGATCTCAGCACGATAGTACGGTAAATGCCAAGGAACAAAGTATTCCTGTTTGTTCTTTACATTCTTTTCATCCTTGACGTCCAATACATTTTGATTTTGATTATTTAGATCTGGAGTTTCCTGGATGTCCCCGGTTGAATGCTCCTGGGAAACTTTCAGTTGCTCACCTGAGCTACTCAACTCACACTCTGGGATACTTTCTAATGTTATGGATGAAGGGGCCCGAGCACGAGGACTTCCTGGTCCTATCCACTCCTCAACATACCTCTCTGCAAGTGGAGTCCATTTGCTAATCAATGATTTATCCTCTTGTTCTACAGCCCAGACTGTTATCAGGACAAAGCCACCCCTTTTGACAACCCGTACTAATTCTTCTATTGCTTTTCTCCGTCTATTTTCAGTACTTAAATGATGCAACACAGCTATAGACATTGCTGCATCACCAAAATCAGTTCTGTATGGAAGATTCACAGCATCTGCAACAAGAACTTCATGCCCTCTATCTGCGCATATTTTAATCAAGGGAAGACTTATATCACATCCTATAAAAAAGCAATCATGATTTAAACCTAAGTATTTCCCATTGCCACAGCCTGCATCGAGGATCAGAGATCCTGATGGCAAAGATGACAAAAATGAGGCAACCTTTGGCCACTTGGCAAACCGGGTTGAACTGAAGTGGGGAGCAATAGCATCATAAACATTGTGCACATACTTCTTTTCAATTTCCGGGGTGGATTTAACGCTCACGGATGAAGTGTTAGAATTTTCACTTCCTGATACAGAATCTATGCTGCCAGGTTCTGCATTGGAGGCAAAAGTATACAAACTAGATGCGACTTCAGCATTCATGTTTTTCATTGAGTCCAATTTTGAATCACAGATGCAAAGGCTATAGGAAATAGGCAAACCAAGGGCCTCTTTAGATTGATTGAGGAATCTACTTGATTTAAGAAAATTATGAACCATCAGCCTGCCACAGTGTACCATACATCACCTGCATGAAGAAGATGCAAATATAGCCAATGAGTTTATTGTCGTCTTTAAAAATTTACGAACAATACACACACACTGGTTAAATATCAATAATTTCTTTTATGTAGGAAAGTGAGTAGATAACAATAAGCTCAAAGAGTTAAGCAGAGACTAAATCCTATCTAAAGTCAAATCAAAAGGCAAGCTACTTTGGGGGAAAATGAGGTGCCATTTTCGGAGAATAAAATCCGTCAAAATAAATAGAATAGGATTACCTGAAGGAGAACTAAAAATCAATAACAGCGTAGATTCAATGATACCTAACGTCTTCGACCAATTTACTTGGTTCCGCACTCTCAATTACTGCACGAATTTCAAGAGTTAGAACTAAATCCAACCGGCTGACTTTCTTCAACCACTTATGCATGGCTTCCTCTCCACACTACAAGAAAAATGCAAAGGCATATCTGAAGGTGTCCCCAGTACGCCTTAAATCTTAAAAATATTTCGCTTTATGTTGAATGATTGCCCCTCTAGTCTTCATCAAGAATAATCATGGAGTATAAGGGAGTTTTATTCGAGTGGTTTGAGACATCTTTGAGTTTTAACTTCCAAACATGAATATACACTAAACATGTGATATAAAAATTTGATATCACAATTTGGTAGCTAGAATCTTTTTGTAACTAAAAGTAGTTGGAATTACATAACAGTATCTTCAAACTTTGCTCATAAATTCAGAAATGCTATTTACTGGAGAAACAGACCATCTAACTAACCAACCTTGTCATACTCGTCTTCATGAGAAAGAGTTGAGAGCAGCAATAGCATCCCTCAAGCTGGAGGTCTTGAATAATATCTATGCAGCACAAGCCTGAGACGACGGAGATGAATAATTTGCCGCCGCCCCGCCGCGCCTTTTCCCTTTTTGCCACTCTCTATGCTTCGGCCTCCTAGAGGGCTATGGGCCTAAAGAATGGCTACTTCTATGATTCTATCACATTTAACGGGCCTTCTTCTGCCTTACTATCTTCTTTTTGTTTTTTCCCATGCGCTTTCAATTTTTGATAGGCAAGTGTAGCCTAATAAAGATGAAGAGTGGGCTTCTTCAATGGCATGGCATGTTTGGTACGAGGGATTGGTGGGGTTAGGAAGGGCAGCCGAAATTTTAATAAATTAAATTTTAAAAATAGAGAAATAAAGTTATAAAATTTTATTTATAAGATAAAAAATGAGAAAAATTGATTAAAATATTTTAACCACACTTCTCTAATTTTTTAAATTCAATTTAAAATTTTTTTCTTCTACTTCTCTTCCCTCCCCTAACATCAAACAGCCCCCGGAAGACTCAGCACAAGTTTGGGTTGAAAGTAAGAAGTAGAAGTGTTCTTGTTAATTAAAAAAGATATCGATCCATTTTTTTTCTATAGCTGAATGGTATTATAGCATACTTCAGCACAATCAGATTGAAGATGGAGCAAAAACCAAAAATTAAAACTGAGATTCAAGCATACAACAATTTCATTGAATCGGGTTTCAATTCCCTTGCACCAAGTACCAAAGATTTAGCAAAATATAACACATAAATTTGAATTCATAAGCGTATTTATTAAAAAGGGTAAAAATCATTTACATTATAAACCTCGAATGGGAATACCTATCAAAAAACCTATAAATTGGGCTCCGGGTCTTGGACCGATAGCCTCAAGCATTCGTTGATATAATTGTTAACCCACATAGTAGACAATTAAACAAGTCGCCCGAAAATACACGGGAAAAAAAACAGAAGGACAGCATGTCTCAGGTTTAAAAAAATTTAGATTCTGAATTCATTAAACGTAACCTAGGATAGATTTTTTGTGTGGCACATCTTAGACAGAATTGGATGAGAATTATACGTCATATATTTTAACTTAAACAGATTTTTAGTTGAGTTTTTTATAAAAAAACAGAGAGACTAAAATTTCCAACAGGTATAGATATTGATCGGGATATATTGTATTTACGGCATGAGTATATGGGGTGTATTTAAAAGGAGGTGCAAAAGTAAATAATGATAATGTATAATTAGTAAATTAAATAGACATGTTTGACATTATTATCGTAATATGCAATAAACACGGGAATATGATGACTCAGTAGCTATATATTCCATGTTAAATCAGGCATAGCTTTTATAAACAATAAAAATAAAGGGGAAATTTTATTACAGGATGGCCAAATTTATTTCAGTTAAAGATCAAAACATTATAAAATTTCATTATACGACCAATGACCAGAATGAAAATAAGTTTTTATAGATAAAATGACAATAATGCCCCTTGTTTTAAAAAAAAATGTTTGATCGTAACTGAGGCTCCAGCAACAGGTCACCAACAGCCACCAAGGTGGAGCTGGCCTTGCCGAATGGCCATCGAAGCTCCGACGCTGAATGGTCGGAGTTCTGACCATCGAAAACTAATGTATTTTCATGTGAGGATTCCAATTACTCATGAAAAATTGCATTTTTGTTCATGATTCGACCGGTCCGTGTCGGACTTCGATGGCTGACCAACCGTGGCCGATGATTGGTCGCCGGAGCTCCGACGACGATCAATCTTTTTTTGAAAAGAAAAGCAAGGGGTATTATTATCTTTTTGCCTACAAAATTTATTTTTATTTTAGTTATTGATCCTGCAGTGGAATTTCAGAATATTTTGAACATTGACTAAAATAAATTTGATTTTTTGGTGCTTTAGTGAAATTCTCCCTTAAATAAATTGCATATGATTTTGTAGGAAAAAGTATGGATTTAAACGAAATTTGAATTATGAAACATGAGCGTTCATGGTGGTGATAGTTTATTTTAAACTTACAAATATTGAACGATTTTCTTAAAAAATTTCATATCACGTATTAAATTGTTGACTTTCCAATGTCCCTTGCATTGTATGGCGAGGATGCCAAATCAAACAACTTCTGTTTCCGCACATATATGTTAAGAGATACAACGGGACAATAAAAACGTGTCCATTTGATGTGATCCAAAACTCATAATCACGCGTGACCATTATTTGCTCTCCAGTCTGCACAGTCCACACCTTTTCAAACACATCCCGCTATATTCATTTAATTTTGTGAATGGAAAGATCAAGAACGATCCTGGTGGCTATAGAAAAATCATTTGTAAAACCAAACCTAATCCGCATCAATATCTGAATTAAAAACTTACTTGATTATTCAGGTCAAAAATATAAACCACAGGGAAGTTCTTATCCAATCACATCCCAATTATAGCTTAATGATTCAGAATTCTGAATCTTAAGAAAAGAGAAAGCAGAATATCAAAACTAAATGCCCATACGCGTGCAGGCATATGTTTTCTGTCCATTGCCACCGAACAAGAATGCCACTGACTAGCGACAATGACAAATGACAATCAAACAAGTCTGGGAAGCGCAAAAAAAAAAAAAAGTTTTTTAAAATATTTTTTCACAAATCGAAAAAAAAAAACTTTTCTTACATACTTTAAAAAAAAAAGTTAAAACAAATAAACACGAAAAGGAGAATTGGCAAATTACATGACTATAGTCAGGGGTCGCGAAGGAGGTGGATCTTGGACGACACAGGAAGCCACGGGTACGTCCAATCCCATCTCAATGTAACCGTCAATGGAGACGCTAAATGGGCTTTTCTCATTCTCCAACTCATCGTCACAACAAGTCACATCCCTTCCTTCTTCACCATCCTCTTCTGAAACGACAAGCGCAATTACGAGTCTACCATTTTCTCTCTCGACTTCAAAATGTTGGTGACGCTTTGCTCTCTCTACTTTAGCTACAAGCCTCCCGTTGCAATACTCTCTCTTCAAAACCCATGGATTTCGATTCATGGCCGGTGGGTATTGCCTACTCACTGCACTGCTCTGAGATCGAACCCTAGTGCGGTTGTTCAGAGGTTTGGCTTCATCGGCCTCCTCCAAATCAGACGCCGTCATGGAAGCGCCACTCTCTGTTCCGATCAGATCGTCTATTACAGAGCACACCAACATCGCTCTCTCCATGATTTGTGACGGCGCGTGGGAATGAAACGTACGATCAGATCATGAACATGCTTTGATTGTGAGTGAGTATTGGTTGGTTTCTCAAAAATGACGACGATGGGGGGATATGTACGCGTCTTAGCTGAGAATTATGAAGCGATAATAGTTATCCACATGCAAATATTATCTTGCTGGAAATTAAGGGAAATCGGATATATGCATATGGTGTTTAATTGGCTAGCTGGAAGTAATCAAAATTATTTATTATAGAGAATTTGGATACGGTGCAAATTGATCCGATAAATGTACGATTCATGGTAAGGAAATATAGCGGATTAGATGAATTTTGTGCCCATTTTAAGAAACAACTATTGGTTTTTGTATTTAGCGATTATTTCAATATTTCATAAAATTACTACTAAAATATTAAATCATTAAAAAAATAAATAAACCCAAGCTGCTAAATTATAGTCATGATAATTTGAGACTGCAATAAAAATATTTAAACAATAAATTTATAAAATATTAAATTTCGAGGCTTAAATTTGAATCCACACTGCTTTGCGTATTATCTGCAACTTCTATAATTTTTTTCTTCAAATTTGGCTCTTATATTGTTTTCGCAATATGTGATTAACTTTCTGGGATACATATGGAAGAGTTGCAACTTACAAGTATGAAAGAGTTACAAGGACTTTCAAAACATACATGCAAACATGATACATGCACGAATAAGACATACATGGGGTCTGTGAACCAGTCATTATGTTGTGGTTATATAATTAGGTTCTTATCTTGAAAGTTAAACCAAATTGATAACCAGTAATATAGGTATGACAGCAGAGAAATTTATCAAAAGGAGAAAATATTGAAATAAATGATTTCGCGTTAAGGATCATTTCAATATTGATCAAAAATCTTGAAATAATCGCAATTGATTGTTTTTTGACCAAAAAATAATCGCAAATGACTGGAGGCTGAAGTACTATATAGACGAATACAATAGAAGCATGGTTGAATTGGGCCTCAGGCCCATTATTGAAACTCAACCTCCAAATAAGCTAGCTGAATCGCTTTTCACTTTTTCTTATTAAAAAAAGCCCATCAAGTTTAAATTAAGGCCGCGAGTATATCTTAATACATAATAAAATTGTTAAAAAAACTACACATTAAGCAAAACAATTGAATTTTATTAAGTAAATACATTTAGCATACTTATAATCCGACCAATTTCATCAGCGTAATTTTTGTTGATAACATCGCAGCAGTGCAATTTACTATCCAATGCCTGTCATTTTTTATAACATGCAATCTGATCAGGCATATTGCTTTATTCGGTTTTTCATTTATAAAAATAAAAACATTATGAGCCGACCTGTTGCGTAAAAGTGATGGCAAATTGCAATGCTAGGGAACATGAAATTGATGGTTTGGGCAAAAAGAACATTTACGAGTTTTTTGTTTTTTGCTTTTTGGTACGAGCATATGAGGAATCGAAATTCAAAAAAGTGGGGACTTACACCGCTTTTTCCACTTTTCAAAAAAAATGAAGAAGAATCCCAACAACTACCGCACGTCACTCTCTGAGAAAGACATTTGGTATCATCATTTACGTGTTTTCTGGTGGCTCCCTCTCTCCCTCTCTCTCGTTGACGCCTCTTCACCCTTGGGGCCATAATAATTTTATTATGCATTGAGCTGCCACCCCGCTTCTTCTGCCAAACCCCTTGCCACTACACTACCTTTTCAAATTTTGGATTTTTCTTTCACTTTTTGGACCACCCTTCTCACTCTCTCTCTCTCTCGTCTTCGTTTTTCTCAATTTTATATTCCGATTCCGACTCACTTCTCTATACACATATGCCCTCGCTCCACTCGCCCGGCGCCACGTTCACGGCAGACATTATTGGAAAGCTCGAAACCCGCTCTCATCTCGGTCATGTCATTTCTTAACTTGCCACCTTACTTTTTTCTGTCACAAGAGGAAAGCTTCACACGTTCTTCCGAACTTGGCCGGTCCTTCCTCAAATTTCACTACCCATTTTCACGTCCCTTCTCACCCCAAATTTGATTTTCAGATCGAGTTATTTTTACTGCAATTTCGACTTTTAGCTTAGCTGACATTCCTGGAATTAGAGATATTTCCTCTGCTCATCTCATTCTCATGGCTTTTCGCTTTGTGTTGTGTTTGTTACTGGCGAAAGGTCTGGTGGAGGGTACGGTTGTGCTTACATTCTCGTCCAAGCTGATACATGTATATTCCGACGAGGCCAAGACTGTGTGGGCTTCTAGAAGTAAGAATCTTTCGGCTGAATCGTGGCCCAAGAGGAATAGTTCCGAGTATTTCAGGTTGCTTCTGGGCAGCGATTTGACGAGGCAGAGGATGAAGCTGGGTTCGCAGCATGACTTTTTGTATCCTTCTGAGGGAAGCCAGACATTGTTCTTCGGCGATGATCTAGCTTGGTGAGTTGTTCGGCCTCTGTATAGTTTCTAAGAAAATGCTGGAAAGCAAAGCCAAATAATGCTCGAATCTTTAACTTTATATTATATATTATTCAAACGGATAGCATGTCCTCGACTGAATTGAGCCAGTTATTAAGCTGCACTGATTAAAAAAGTTTCCTTTCCCTTTTTCTCTTTGTCTACACAGCTAACTTGGGCAGATTGCTCCTCCCTAATAATAATAATTTAAAAAAAAATCAGTCTCATTACAGCTAGCTTTCATACCCTTCGGCACCTTTTTCTGAAGTGCTGTAGTTTGTTTTGGTGTGAATGTTCGTGGTTTTACATTCGACTATAACTTAACCGGCAGAGTTGCAATATGCAATAGCATTAAGAAAACATAATTATGGTAGTGGCTTATCTGTTGGGAAAACTCCACTGCAGTTATGACTAATCGACATGCTGATATATTTCTGGACGTTCGATTTTTTATTTGCTTAAATATTTAAATCACTGCTGGTGTAAGGTGTTTTATGATTTTCTGAAGCACGGAATATTGCAATTTTTCTAACAGACTGAAGAGTCCTGTATTTTAACCCAGTATTTAAGGGAATGCTCAAGGGACACGCTAAGAATCACATACATTGTTTGACTTTTTATTTATGGTTTTGGATTTTCAGGTTGCATTACATATGGATTGATGTAGGGACTCCGAATGTTTCTTTCCTTGTTGCATTGGATGCTGGAAGCGATCTGCTTTGGGTCCCATGTGATTGCATAGAATGTGCTCCCTTGTCGGCTAATTATTATAATGGGCTGGTAGGTCTATGATACAAACTCCTTATTTTCTCTTCCTTTTTAATTTTAATTTTAATTTCTGCCCTTTTCCAGTTTAATTTGCTGTTTATTATGATGTCGTTACTGTTATGAACATCATCATGGCTTTAATGACCTAAAAGTCCTTTTCTTTTATAGTAGACCATCTGTTATGGAAATCATATTTACGCCTTGATTCAGATTAATGACTGGCACAAGTAATAGTAGTAACTTTTACATACACGTCCCTATTAGTTTCATCAGCTGAACTTATACTCCCTCTGATCCTTTTTATAAGAGGCCTTCTAGAGCTTTTCTTTGGTTCTGAATATGAGGAGGTTTGTCATATTTTCTAATGTTTGGACAATTTTTATCCCTCAACCCTTAGAAATTGTAACATGAGTAATTATGCTTTGGAAATGAGTATATGCAATACTAATTGCTTCTAATAAAATAGGGGCAAAAATGGAACATTGCCATTTTAACCATCTAACTAACTTTTACTGGTCTGCGCAATTTAGTAGAAGATACCCTAGGACTGGAGGGAGTAATTTTCTTTGAAAGTAATTTTGTTTGTTGGTAGGATCAACCAAGGAATTTGTTAGACTCACCATGGTCAAGAGGGGAAATGTACACTAGATTTGCAAAGAATTTCTCATCTTAATTTAAATCTCCTATATATTTATAGAATTTTGGTAAATTGTTGTAAAACGACTGCATCTGTTGTTGATACTCCTTCGTAAGTTGTAGACTCAGAATTCCTTGGAGATAAATATACTTTGCTTGTTCTTATTTGGACTTAAATAGTTCAGCTGAGAGTGATTGATTGGCAGATGATCCCTTGTATTTGGGGGCATCTCTGATGCAGGACAGAGATCTGAGCGAGTATAGCCCGTCACTGTCAAGCACCAGCAGACATCTGCCTTGCAGTCATCAGTTATGTAATCCAACTTCCAAATGCAAAAGTCCTAAAGAGCCCTGCTCTTATAATTCTCAGTACTACTCTGCAAATACCTCAAGTTCTGGACTCCTGATTGAGGACAAATTGCATTTGAAATCGTATGGAAAACATACTGCACAATCTTCTGTGGAAGCCTCAATCATCTTAGGGTATGCTTTTACTTAAATCTGCTGCTGTTTTGGTGCTTTGGGCACAAAATGCTGAGCAAGACTTTGAGCTTATGATTCTATTCATACCAGTGCTCAAGATAATTGATTTTTTCATATGCAGTTGTGGTAGGAGACAAAGTGGTGATTATTTAAAAGGAGCTGCTCCTGATGGTGTCATGGGGCTGGGACCTGGCAGCATTTCAGTTCCAAGTTTGCTAGCAAAGGCAGGACTTATTAAGGATTCTTTCTCAATTTGCCTTAATGAGAATGATTCTGGCAGAATTCTTTTTGGTGATCAAGGGCATACTTCCCAACAATATACTTCATTCTTGCCAATTGATGGGGACTTGTATGTACTGTATAATTTTCTATGAAATGCTTGTTGAATTTAGAATATGGTTAATTTACTTCCTAAAAATGTTCCTAGTCTAGTTGTCATGCTAAGGATTTGAATTGCTTCAGTTTTGCTTATGTTGTTGTGGTGGAGAGCCTTTGTATTGGGAGTTCCTGTCTCAAGAATACGGGATTTCAGGCACTCATTGACACCGGCACTTCTTTCACATATCTTCCTGATGAAATTTATAAATTAGTTGTTTCAGAGGTAATATATTTTTTATAAATTATGGCGTTAATTTACTAATCATGCATGTTTTGGGCTAAAAGTGTTCTTCACTGAATGCAGTTTGACAAGCAAGTAAGCGCACCCAGGATTAATCACCAAGAATATCCATGGGACTACTGCTATAATGTCAGCTCACATGAGTTGGATAACATCTCAACATTCAAACTCACTTTTTCTAAGAATCAAACTTTTCAAATTCATAATCCAATGTTCACTTCCCCTTCCAACCAGGTAAGCTGACCTCTCAAACTTTATGATTTGTTTTTTAGTTTACAAAAATTAGTGATATAACCTTGCTAAAGAATGTAGTTAAAAATTAATTCTTGGTTTGTAACTAGGGTTATGTCTGGTTATAATTGATATATAGTTGCTGTCACGTAGGTGTATGTTCTAGTACTTCCCTTGGCTGCAAAAAGTCCTTGGTTGGGAGAAGATTTAGCTTTAGTTATTCCAACGTAAAACTACTTTCATTCTATATTGATCTTCTGCCCTGACACTGTAAGTTGTGTGCATAACATTTGTATTCTCTGGAAATTGACAAGGATTCTGATAAGTAAAATTACCCTTTTCAGCAATAATTTTCTGATTCAGTAATTGGTTAACATACTCAGAAATGTCGAGTGCTTTTCTTGATACTGGCTGTTCTTGATCATACTTCACTGATATTGATTTTGCAACTCTGCGCTGAAACAAGCTTCTGGCTTCTCTTTTCACTTTGACTTTTGTACCAGAAAACTGTTTTCAGACATGATGTCACTAACTGTCTATTGGCCACACAGAAACTCTCATTTGAACTGCTGGGATATCCCTTTGTTCCAAGTTAACAAGTGCTTCTTGTAGAATCTTCTTTATTCATCTTCCCTGACCCACTTTGGTTATCTTGACAAATGATTGTTTATGATTTAAATAAAATGCCAACTTTCTGGTGCAGGAATATACTATCGCTTGCTTGACTATAATGCAGGCCGATGACAATTATGCTACTATTGGACGTGAGTACTCTGTAATTTTTTTTATTTGTTCTTAGTTCTTTCTTCCACCCCTTTATCTCTAACAAACATGCACCTGTTAGTAAAATCTACATTGAAGTGCACAAACACATGCACATGCACTCTTGTTCCAACAAATGATGATTGATTGCGATGGATTAAACTTTTTGTGGCAGAGAACTTCTTAAAGGGCTATCACATGATTTTTGATAGGGAGAATGTGCGGTTTGGTTGGTCAAGTTCCAACTGTAAGTAGCAACCTCTTACTTAAACATTCAGAAGAAGTAATACAAGGAAAGAAGATAGTTTATTATGCTTGTCTTCTTCAGCAAGCTTGATTGTGCCATGTTCACGTGTTCTATTTTCTGGAGTCTGTGGTACATGTTTACTTGAGAATAACCTTATAGAATGTGCAGGTGAAGATAACAAGGGAGATAAAGCAAATTTGACTGCACCATGGAATGGTGGATCACCAAATCCTTTACCAGCCAATCAGCAGCAGAGTGTCCCTAATGCGCACTCTGTACCCCCGGCTTTCGCTAGACCCGCTTTGCATAAACCAGCCAGAGCCCCACCCAGAGGCATGACGGCGAGCCATTTTTTAAGTTTAGTACCACTTCTATGTTCCCTTTTGTTCTGGGTATCCCATTAAGTCTACTGTATCCACCTGCAAAATTGTGTTGTCTAGGTTCTGCGTTTAGTAGGATGTGGTGTTGTATCTATTGGGGGACGTTGATGAGAAACATTTTGTGTATTCTTCCAGTTCTGGCCCCTGTAAAAAATTCTCGTTTCAATATTTAGCTTGTTTGGGAAAGCTTTAGCTTTTCCATAAGCCCGATTCACGCAAATCGAGATAAATTTCCTCCACATATTTACCTCGTATACCGTAAAACCCACTTCGTATTCTGTGAATCACGATTGAAAAGCACTTATGGAGCTTCCAACCGCTATCCCAAACGAGCACATTATCTTATTCTATTGGTGCAAACTTTTACATTGAGAGCCTGTTTGGTTGTTGGAATCAAGGCCTAAGGATTGAAACGAAGCCTGTTTGGTTGTTGGAATCAAGGCCTAAGGATTGAGAATAACGTCTCCATTTCAACATGATTTGTTGCACATTTATCTAGGCGCCAGGCTTCCAATGAAAAATGTGGGAATCAACACCAATCGTACAATTCGTGAATCATGGTTCCTAACCTTAAAAAATCTTTGCTTGAACTAAGGCTATGTTTTGGCTTGAGGGGAATGAAAAATGTGGAAATCATCATTCGTACAAGTCATGAATCATGGCTCCTAACTTATTCTTACTTAAATTATGGCTATGTTTGGTTTGAGGGGAATGAAAAATGTGGGAATCAACACCATTTGGACAATTCATGAATCATGGCTCCTAATCTTAAAAATTCTTATTTAAACTAAGGCTATGTTTGGTTGAAGAGGACAGAAGGGGAATGAGAGGGAGGAAGGGATTTTGCTCCCCTCCCTGTAATTGGTAAAATAAAAAATTTAGGAGGGGAGGGGAAATTTTTGAAATTTTCTCCTCCTTCCCCTCAAAATCCTCCTCCCAAATTGTAGGAATTTGAACGAGGTTAAAAAAATTTGTTTGATTGGACTAAAATATCCATGAAATTTTTTGTTAATTCAAAAGTGCCATTTGTATTCACCCTCACAAAGATGTTATATATATATATATATATAATTGTATTAGATGTTATTTATAATGGCATAAAGATGTTATAATTAAACTTTATTATATATTTAATAGAGTTTGGAAAAAATCATTTATAACATAAAGGTAAAGTTATCAATGTCAAAATAATTTATCTCCCCTCCCCTTTTGAACAAAATAAAGTAACATTAAAATTCATCCCCTCTCATCAATCCAAACAAGCTAATATACAAATATATCACTTCCCTAAGTTTCCTTCTCTTCCCCTCCCCTCTCCTCCTTCAAACCAAACAGACCCTAAATTACCCCCCTTTTTCTTATGAACATTACTGACCTATTTCTCTTTTGCATTGGCATTGTATTTTTCTCACAAACATTTACAAGCAGCCTGGTTAAAGAACTTTGCTCTCTGTGAAATGAACAAGATCATTCCATTGAATATTGGGAAAATGACCAAAAAAACCCAATTAAAAAAAATAATATAAAAAAAATCTCATAATTTATTAATGATAGTTCCTTCATTTATTAATAATTACTTTTTTACTTATCATTCATAAATTGTGGGATTTTTTTAATATTATTTTCTTTAATTACAATTTTTTTTAATATTACTAGGAATCAGTACGGTGGGTTAGATATTGATCACCTGTTTTGCTTACAAAAGGAGGAAACAAAATGGTGCCAGCGTTTTGCGGGTCAACACCTACTCTGGCCCGTTTTCATTTTTTTCTCTCGCAGTAAGTAACGTATAATGACCAAATACTACTGGTTGAGTTTTGTTGCCATTTGTCAATTTCGTATGGTCAAATCAAATCCCACCCATTCTCAATGCTTGTTATATTAAAGACAGTACAGAATAAAATTTTAAAAGGGAGAATTGCTGACTGAATTTATTTACTAAATGAAATTTAAAAAATACTTTTATATATATAAGAGAAGATTATGCGTGTATATATATATAAAAGATATATTAAATATATGAAATATTTTTTAAACACAAAAAAAGATCTTTTACACACGGAGAGAGGTTATTTGTATATGAAGATCTTATTTAATAAATAAGTTTTTAATAAAATATTTTAAAACTATTTTTTTATTTTAAAAAGAAGTGTTACGTTGGCCAATCGTATCAATTCCGTATGGTTAAAGATATGTTGCGTGTACATAGAGACACGCGCTTATAGGATCTCTTAGCCCCTCTCTGCAATCTGCATGACACAGTAATCCACCCTTTGTCGTGAATCTAAGCGACCCAGGATCCGCGTAGTTGAACGTTGTACCTAGATTCACTCCCCAACATCATTAATTCATGAGTTCATACGCCACCATTTGTTTATATACCTATTTATTATAGGATAACGAGTAACTAAATGTCGGTGGTCGAACTTTGCGATCAAAGTTAGTAACAGAAGCACCTGGATCTCAGAAAGGGACATCAAGTGTATCTGAAAGTTCCTCACTCTCTATCTCATGTTTATGGGAGATGGACCCAGAACCTTGTTGCTGTATTAAATTAATTAAAACACTTAAAGTGACGTATGTACTCCTAATTTGATTAAGATTCAGTTGCCTCCTTTGATGGCGCGCTAAATTACAATTCTCAATTCTGTGATGCCTTTTCCGTCACTAACAGATTTTCCTTATCTTGTATTAAGATTTCGAAGAGATTAAATAAACTGAAATTGCATGTTAGACAAAGAAATAAAGGGGACAACTACACTTTCATGGATATTAATGAATTTGGCGCTTTAAATTAAAATGCCTAAAGATAATGCTTTTCGTTACTTACCAAACCCATTGGTGAGTTTGCTCATTTTCTTATCATTTTCCCCCCTTACAGGTCCACCGACCATGCACGACTATCTATCCTAATTATCCAAGCATCATTTGACAAGTGGTCAAAATTTAGAGGCTTTGTTTAAATTGACAATTCTTATAGTAATATATGATTATTTTCTACATTGATATTTCAGGCGTCCACCCCCTTTACTTTGGGTGTGTTTGGTTCAAGAGAGGTTATGTTAGGTGAGGTTTATTTAAGTTAGGTTATGAGAGGTTATAATTTTGTTTGGTTTAAGAAGAGAGGAGGGGAGGGGAGGAGAGGTTTGGTTTCTTGTTTGGTTCAGAAGGGGGGTGAGGGGAGTTAATTATGAATGGAAAAAAATATCATTTTTTTTATTCATATATTTTCATTCTTCTTTTATTTTTTAATTTATAAATCTCAAAAAACCTATTACCTCAAGTATATATAATAGCAAAATTGCATACATTTTAAATGATATTTTATTGACTTTTACATATTATCTCATTAATTTTATTATGATAAAATATTTTAATATGCTTTTGATAACTTCTCATTTTTAGTAAATTTGATATATGTTTTGACATAGTCAAGGTGTCATCAATGCTAAAATAAAAGAATTTGTAAGAGATTTTGATAAGATATAAATTTGGTCCATGACTTGGGGGTTTTCATTGCAAATATGTTAGTTTTAAATTAAATTAGATATAGTTAAATATAAGTAAACAATAAAATAATAAATTTGGTTCATGATTTAGGAGGTTTCTTAACAAAAATAGGTATATGTATTTTGGTCAAAGTGGGACATAATGGTTTTAGACAAGAGGGGTAAGGTTAGAATATTTAAAAATAGATAGAGGCATTTTTGTCAAAATGGGAGCAATATTTATTTCCCCTCCAAAACCCCCAATTTTGGAGGGTTGAAAGGGGATGGGAGGGGAGGGGAGCAAAAAAAGACAAAATTTTTAACCTCCCCTCCCTCTAACTAAACACATTTTTTCTACCTCTAATCCTCCCCTCCCCTAACCTCCCCTCCAAAAACCCTCCAACCAAACAAAGCCTTTGAGATTTCGTGCTCTTCAAGTACTGAACTCCCCTTAGCTCGCTGGTTGCTTATAAAATTGAGTTATTGTTAAATTCATTGTCGCTGGTTGGTTATAAAATTGAGTTATGGTTAAATTCATTGTTTTTAGGGAGAATTCTAAAAAAATATCATTTAAACTTCAAAATCCTAAATAGGTGATTTAATAATAAAATGATTTGTTAATTGCATTATCATTCTTGTTAATCCCATTACCGAATTTGTTAACGGGATTTTAAAGTTTAAATGGTATTTTTTTGGCATTCTCCCTTGTTTTTACTGGCAACAAAAATATCAGCCCGTAGACGTAAATGATAATTTGAATTCAATCTACATCTCATCCTTTAATTTCATAAGGTTTTACATTTATAAAAAGGCATCAATCTGTATCACTGCCTATAATATAGATCCTCAAACCTCAATACTCCTTCTGCTTCAAAATATGAGTTAAATACCGATTTTATATTTATCAAAAAATTAGTTAAAATAGTAAAAAACAATAAATATACAAGATATTTCCTTTTTTTTAATGTACCCTTATCTATTAAAGAAATAAGTAAGAAAGAAAATAAATAGGAAAAAAGAAGAAAAAAACCGTAAGAAAGAAGAATGATGAGAGAGCGTGTGACAAATTTAGAAAAAAAAACATTAAATGAATAGATAAAAACAAGGTGAGTCTTATTAAAAAATAAAAAATTACAATCAAGTCCTAGGAAAGAAAAAATACAAAGAATTCATCCCAAAAAATGGCAAAATTACGGTGAAGTTCTATAGGACTATTTTGTAATAAATTGTATTTGGTAAAAGTCTGAAATACCCTTACAGATGGGGCAAAAAAGCAGAGATATTGGAGCTTCTTTCCTCATTTGATCACTGGAGACTTGGCTAGTTCTATGGTCCCTGCTAGGCGACATCTTCGAAAAACGGAAGCTATCATTGTGTGCGGAGATGTTCGTGGGTCTCATCCGATAAGGTATGGTGGTCGTCGCCTGAGCAAAACAACTCTCATCTTCCCTCATTTGTTGGTAGGCTCCGGCGAGGTTAGTTTAGCATTGTAAGTTCATAGTAGGGTTACTTGTCTTGACTGTTTCTTTGTCGCTGGTGTGTTTGCGCTACCTTGCTCATAAGGCCGAATTATTGAAGATTCTTCTCCTTTATCTTCTGTAATTTATGCTCGCAAGTAAGGGATGCAATCAGCGATTTCTTTACTTCGTTTTCCTTATTATTTCCAATATTGATAGGATAAATAACTCCAACCTCGGTTGCTGCATTGAAATGACAATTTTTGCAGAAGCACCCTTCATCATTTTGGTCACCTGAAAAATTAGTGCTTATTTTCTGGTTTTACCATTGGATTTCTTCATCAAGGATACTTGCCCTTCTGTCTCCATCTTTTTATTACACTAATTTCTTCTTTTGCTTTTATCCAACTATGCAATGCCTTCTTGTCAAGTTTGTGGTTTTTTTTCCTTTAAATTTGTTTGGTGCTTGTTGTATGGTTTGAATGTGGTTTTCATTGATAAAGACTTGACTTGTGTCTTTAATTACATTAAATTCCTTTTGCCACTATTCTCATTTCTGTAGTGTCTAATCAGAGTCTCACAGTAAAAATTATGGTTTTTTTTTCTATTTTATATATTTTGATGTGCTTATTTTATGGCATTTCTATGAAAAAAAAAACCTTGACCAAGTATGATTCTTTAGCTCGTATTGCTATTATTCTCATTTCTGCAATTGCTTCTTTTAAATTTTCTCTTAATAAAAAGGACTTGCTTTATGTCCGATTCTATGGTTCTTGTAATGGAATGTTGAGGGTATGTGATTATGGATGAAAGTTATGGAAGGAACCTGTAGTACTATTTTGTTATACCAGAAAAACCTGAAGATCCTGTGGTTTGTGGCTTAATGGTAGACCAAGCTGTTCTAGCTTTGTTGGCTTCATCTATGAGCATAGTCATCATTAAATTTCTATTTCTAAAATATGTTTCTCTTAAAATGTCAATTTGATCCTCCATAAACGATTTAGCATCATCCCCTAAATATTTTCATATCCCTCGTGTTATATTGTGTTTCTGCAATGGAAGGGTTAATGAATGAAGATGAGAGTGAAATGTTTGTGGTTACATCAGCTGGTGTGCGAAGGAAAAAATGTGTTGTTAATAGATGCAGTGATGTCAATATTTATGCTAAACTTATTAATGACAATTGCAAGTCATATTTAAATGTTTGACTTGTGGTTTCAGGATGTTTGACAAGAGTTTGAAATATTTGCTATGTTTTTTAGTAGTTTGAGTTGTTTCTACTAATTAAAAGTGAGAATTAATGAAGATTGTATGAAAGTTGTGTGACCGGAACTCTTGATATACAAAGTCAGAATGTATTGTTAATAGGGGCAGCAATAGTTGTTAATATAAGTAGTAAACTTGTTAACAACTGTATTGTGCAGGTGAACAACGGTGATGTCTAGCACGTCTAAGAAGAATCTACTATGTTTCCTTTATGTAAGGGGAAGGTTTTTAGTCAGTAAAGACGGTGATATAACAAATGTTGTAGGAACGGTCAGATCAAGAACCATTAAAGAAATGACAAGTTATGAAGAGTTCAAAACTTGATAGAACTACATACATAGCAATCTTGCCCCCATCCTGAAGCCCTTACAGTGACACAGCTGATGACACAAAATTTGTCGTGACCACCAATCACTCAAAGGCCCCTAGGAGGCCAGAAGGAAGAAGGATTGAATCTCAGTTTCAAAACAAAAATGTTTATCATTGTGGCAGATGTAATGAGGCTGGCCACATTATGAAGACTTGCAAGAATCCTAATCCAAATTGATCAATTATGGTACATTGGGTTCTTTAAAAAAGTGCATGTCATACTATTTTTTTTTATAAATCTCATTAGATAGAAATCCAAACCACTTGATTTTTGTGGAGGGTTTGTGAATTTGTTGTCAGTATCTTGTACATACATTTTCATATGTACATGAAGGTTGAATATAATATGGTTTTGTATCCCACTTTCATTTGTGGAAATTTTTAATTTGATGTAAATTCAATTGTCAATGTATGGACATGAAGTTGTCAGTAGATGCCCATTGACTTGTCAATGAACACCCATGAAGTTGTTAATATATATGCAATTATGTTTACATATTTGTGCTATAAGTGCAACCAGGTTATAATCATTTGGAAAATGATATTATATGTGCATATATTTTTATATTACCCGTGTTGTTGTAATTCAATATTAATTAAGTGGGCATATTATATGACTTATCTAGTAACACCAATTGATTTGTCAAGCAAGGTAGATGGAGTTGTCAATAGAGGCTTTTAGGTTTGTCAATAGAGTGGCAGTGACTTGTCAATAAAGGCTCCTTAACTTGTCAATGGATTCCCAATGACTTGTCACTTGAGGCTCAACAGCTTGTCAATGGCAGCCCCAAGACTTGTTAATAGAGGCTTCTGGAGTTGTCAATGGATGCCCTAAAACTTGTCAATGATGACTCCTGGAGTTGTCAATGGAGGCTCATTGAGTTGTCAATAAAGACCTCTAGAGTTGTCAATGAGTGTTCTTTGACTTGTCAATAGAGGCTTATTGAGTTGTCAATGAAGGCAACTGAAATTGTCAATGGACGCCTTCTGACTTGTCAATGGAGGCTTACTGAGTTGTCAATAGAGGCCCATTGAATTGTCAATGGAGGCCTTATGACTTGTCAATTGAGGTTATTTAAATAGTCAATGAAGGCCCTTGGAGATGTTAATGTAATAAAATAATGTGCAAGGTGTTAGAATCCCTGTTTTGATAATAATAAATAATAATGAATTGTTTTGCAAAGGAATGACAAAGTTTAATCAAAATCAATGGGTTAAATTGGTTGTTAAAAGCATTGCACAAACTGACAATTTCATGTTCTGGTAAATAGCTTATGTACTTGAGTTTTAGAAGGAATCTCGAGTTCTGATTAATGAAGAACTAAAGTTTGACAACTACACTCGAGTTTGGTATGTATTTCTCAATATAACTTTTGCAAGTTTTGGCTAACACTTGAGTTGTGAACTATGTAGGAAGTCATCTCAAGCTGATAAACTCGAGTCTTATATGAGAACTCGAGTCCCGGTATGAAGTAAACTTGAGTCCTTGAAGTTTGCTCTGAGAGTTTCTGAATGAGAGTTATGAAGTGATTAAGACCAGGAAGAGCACTCGAGTTTTCATTGAGAACTCGAGTTCTTGACATAAGTAAACCCGAGTTGGCTAGTTAACTCCCAAGAGTTTATTCCAGAAACTTAGCGAAAAAATTGCATTGACTAAGGAACTGGAGTTTTGGGACAAAACTCGAGTTGTGGTCTGAAAGAAACTTGAGTCTGGTTCTTAACTCTCACAAGTTTTACACAGAAACTGAAGATATCATAATAATTCGAGTTTTGAGACAAAACTCAAATAGTGGATCAAGCTAAACTCGAGTCTACATTTGCATTCCCGTGAGTTTCATCCAGATTTTTGGTTAGAAACCAAAAGTTTCTGGAGAACTCGAGTTTGGTAAGAAAGAAACTCGAGTTTGCATTTTAACTTCTGCGAGTTTACATCCAGAGAAATATTCAGAAGTGGGCAATATAGGAAAAACTCGAGTTTGGGAGCAAAACTCGAGTTTATAATTAAATTCCCGCAAGTTCCAACCATAGAATCATGAAGAAACTTGAAGGACAGAGAGAATTCGAGTTTGGAGACAAAACTCGAGTTCTGGTCAGATTTGTACTCGAGTTTGAAAATGAACTCTCGTGAGTTCTTGGTCGAGACAATCTGGAGAAGTGTTGACAACACTGAAAACTCGAGTTTTTTTATGAGAACTTGAGTTTAGACCTTTGAAAATCATATGAAAAACTCGATTCTTGAGTATGAACTCGAGTTTTATAGTAACTAAAGCAGAATGAATTACTCAGGCGGTGGCCAGGCCATCGAACCTCATCGGAGAGGACCCATAAACACTACCGCTTGCGATGACTGCTTCTATTTGTCGACAATGTCGCGTATCGGGGAGCATAGAAGTATCCAAATTTCAGGTAGCATAATGAGGAAATCAGGTTTTATGTCTCTGCCTTTTTGCCCCATTCTTAAGGGTATTTTAGACTTTTTACCAATTAAAATTTATTACAAAATAGTCTTAAGACTTCATTGTAATTTTGTCATTTCCTCAAACGATTCTTCATATTTTTCGTTTCTTAAGATTTGATTGTAATTTTCCCTTAAAAAATACACCTCCGATCACAAATTTAACTCTAATATTTAAAACAAGAGGATTACTCTTTTTTTATAACTTATAAACCGGCAAAACATTTTCATGCGTGCCAATCTGACTACCTAATTGAATAATTAAATCAATCAATAAGAGTATAAATAAGTGGCCCCACTTTATCTCAATTAGCATATATGTATTTGGTGGAGGCAAAACCATGCTAAGATGGAGGATTTCTCTGGGACCCACCAATAAATCAGAGTCTCCGACACACTGCCTATAAATTTAAGCGGCCGGTTTATGGAAGGAGATATGGCAGGGGTGTGAGAACAGTTAAAGTAAGCTCAGCCTTGTACGTTCTTAGGGCAGCATCGTGAGCATATATCATCGTACGACCTAGATCTGTACTTAGACTCAGGTCTTAGAAAAGAGATTAGGACGGCCGAGATACAGCATAATAACCTGTATGTTTATAAACAAAAATCGCAGAGCATGGGAGGAGTAGTTATATGCTAAATAAAGTACACCTTCTTCTCAGTTCTCGTTTGTCACCGTCCCTGTTCTTTCTTTCGCGTGTTACGTTACTTACTATTGTTCACTTTCTCCTGCCTTTTAAAACGAAAAACCAGTGCATCTAGACCATTATTAGGCACCCGCCTGTTTATATAAAGCTTGCTTGCTAACTTCGTCTGAACTGTGAATCGAGAGAGAGAGAGAGACGCAGAAAATGGGTGTCGAAGGCACTTTAGAGTACTTGTCGGATTTACTCAGCAGCGTCAAGAAGAAGAAAAAGAAGCCAACTCAGACGGTAGCTCTCAAAATCAGAATGGACTGTGAAGGCTGTGCACGTAAGGTGAAGCATGTCCTCTCCGGCGTCAAAGGTTTGATCTTTTTTTACCTCAGTTTCATAGACACAAATACAGTCATGTTCATACGTATGTTGTCTTAATTTGCACCGTGTTTGGCATATTAATTATATATTAGTGCAGGAGCGAAGTCAGTGGAGATAGACTTAAAGCAGCAGAAAGCGACGGTGACGGGATATGTGGAGGCAAAGAAAGTGCTGAAGGCAGCAGCATCGACGAAGAAGAAGGTGGAGTTATGGCCTTATGTTCCATACAATCTGGTGGCTCATCCCTATGTGGTTCAGGCCTACGATAAGAAGGCGCCTCCTAATATGGTCAGGAGTGTTCCTAATACTGCCACCATATCTGAGACCACCATGGACGACCGATACACCCTCTTGTTCAGCGACGACAACCCTAATGCTTGCTCCATCATGTAACAAAATAAATTGCATGCACCCTTCATCTCAGGCAAATATTACTATATATTTGTACTTTCATGTAAAACGATACTTCATTCTAAGCGACGTTCTTCAAAGTTTACCTGCCGTATTGCTTTGTATTAAATTTGACTGATGCTTAGATTTTTATTAATATTGTGAATATATTTGTTTCTGTGCTCTTAGTTTATATACTAGATAGCATAATTTTTGGATTTCTCTACGTTCAAATCAAGCCGAATGTATTATTAGTTGATCTCAAGAATGTGTAGGTTCTCACAGATTTAGATTGGCTCAGTAGATGCCAAAGCGTCACCCGTATGTGCCTGTATGTGTGTTGGTCTTTATTAACTAAGCTATTAAAAATCAAATTTTATATCAATTGAGCATTAGAAGGAGAATGGATATATTTTGTGTTATTTAATTTACCAATAACATTAATCAAGAAGGGGGAAACAATTTTTTTTTAGAGACAATTATTTTTCTATTAGAGACAATCGCATTATCGAGCACGAATTCAAAACTTAAAAACAAATTTTTAGTGACCTATTGAAGTTGCCCATTGTGACCCTGGCCTGTAGTCTTCAAGAAGTTATGAAGGAATGGCCCAGCACTTGAGAGGAGGGTCCGTTTAAATAAGACGCGGTGATTACAGATACCTTTTTCGGGATTGTATTTTGAGCCCAAAAACATTTGATATTTTATGTATGACAAATTACTTGTCTATTTCTGGGGGGAGCTTTAGGGTGTGTTTGGTTCAATAAAGGTTAGATTATGTGAGGTTAATTTAAGTTAGGTTAGGGGATGTTATAAGTTTTGTTTGGTTCAAGAAGGGGGGAGGGGAGGGGAAGGGAGGTTTGATTTCTTGTTTGATTCAGAAGGGTAGGTGAGGTGAGTTAATTATAAATTGACAAATATACCATTTTTTCTTTATTTATATATTTTTCTTCTTCTTTTATTTTTTAATTTGTAAATCTTAAAAAACCTATTAACTCAAGTATATATGACAAAAAAAAATTGTATACATTTTAAGAGATATTTTATTGATTTTTACATATTATCTCATTAATTTTAAACAAGAGGGGTAAACTTGAAATATTAAAAAATAAGTATTGGCATTTTGGTCAAAGTGAGACAAATTTTTCTCTCCCCTCCAAAAACCTCCAATTTTGGAGGGAGGAGAAGAGAGGGAAGGGGAGCAAAAGAAGACAAAATTTTTAACCTCCCCTCCCCTCCCCTCCCTCCAACCAATCACATTTTTCCCACCCCTAACCCTCCCCTCACCTAACCTCCCCTCCCAAAACCTCCAACCAAACAAGGCCTTAGGGATTAGGCGGTCTCATCCATTCATTGGCGTCCAGCGATTTTAATCAGCCAGTTCTTTCTAAAAAGATTAGATTATTCTTGTTAACTTTCCGCTTTTAGCCAAAGCTTCGGTATCAGAAAATTTATTTAATGGAAGTTTCATCATTCATGTATAGACTAGATTTGAACTTATGGTTATGGGAAATCAAGTATTTAATAGCTCCTGATCACGAATGTGTTTTGTGTAGTGAAATTTAACGAAAATATAATCCTTACATTATAATCAATAACTATTTCAATAGAGTATTCAAGACAAGATATTAACAAATGGATTGTTCATAGAAGAATCCACGCGTATAAAGCTATGCACAACAATAATTGCAAGATTTTAATTAGGCACAAATGAGAGTGCAAGTGAGGTTTGATGTCCATATCCCCATCCCATTCTACTTTCAAAAAGGTAGTGAAAGTTCCTTGACAACATGAAAATTCACAGGAATATTAATAATATAAACCTTCTGAAACCCTTCCGCCAAGGCCATATCCACAAGGGATAGGCACTTTTCCCTTCAAGGGCGGCCCAACCTTTTCCTATTTCGAACCCAGTAGATTTTGAGCATAAAGTGTCATATGGAACCCAAAAAAAAAAAGAGTAATACCCCAAGCTTTAGGAAACCTGGAACTGGAACGCAGTACAAGCAGGAGCGTGTTAATCAGCTAGTTTGGCTGAGCTTATTTACATCGAGTTTATTATATAAATCCAATTTATATAAATCGAGATAAATCTCCTTCACATATTTACCTCGTAGACTGTAAAAACATCTCGTAAACCGTAAAAGCTACTTCGTATTCCGTGAATCACGATTTATAAGTAGTTATAGAGCTTCCATAAACTAATCAAAACAAACTAAATCATTTACAGAAGCCTCCAAGGTAAAGCAGTTTTGAGTAACTGAAAATCAACATCAATAAAGTGAGTTATCAAACACCCATGGTTCATGCTGAAACAGCTCCCGGCCGTTCATTTGGACTATTCCTGCCGCAATATCCTCTGCACGTTTCCTGTATGCTTCAGCTTTTCTGGCTGATGCAGCAGCATCCTGCAAGAGGCGAGAGGTATACATCAACAATAAGGAAAGAAGTTCCTCACAAAACTCTGGGCATAAGTTGCTTTGGTATGTTGCTCTCATTAACATGAATCCTTGGTCTAGGCAGTCCAATAATCCATAGTAGTTCGCAATAGAAAGAATCTCAAGTTATAAATCACGAGGTAAAGTATCTGCTCACAAATCAATTCAAGCCTCGACGATAAGGAAATTGATAACGAAGTTTCAAACCAAACACTTCGAATTTAAGATCATCCGCCCATTCGTGAATTAAGCTTTAACTTCAGAAATTTGTGTCAACCAATACTTTAAATATATATTTTTATCTCATTAATCAAACATGTAAGAAATCCAGAATCTAAACAAATTAAAATTAATCAGCGATCTAGATGATAGAAAGAAAAGGACGTATCTACTAGAAACCCTCAACTTTCAGGCAAGAGTAAAAAAAGACACAGTCATTAACGCCACAACAGTGGAATAAATTAGAACCCTAATCGATTATGGGGAAAGCCATAGGGAGGGAGGGAGGGATTATTAAAAAGACTTTATGGTTCTTCCAGGAGAGGAATTGGGACTCTGTGATGGGGCGGGCCCTAGGCCTCTCAATTTCATCATCACGCTTTCCCTGTTCTTCAGTTTCTGCTCCCATCGTTCCGTTCACCTCCAACCAAATTATAGCAGAAGATCCGCCGCGGGAGAAGACACCCTCGCCCCGGAGATGAATGTGTTTTATGTATGGCTATACGACGACGTCGTTTCAAAGGAACCTCTTCCATTCTTTCCTAGTCATCATCACCCTTCAATTTATCCAAGGCTAAAAACATCTCGCTCACCGCAGCGACGTCGTTGCGAAGGAGTCTCTGTTTATATCCGGGATAGCAAGGCAATATGGCATGCACATGAAGCAATGGAACCGTTTCCTTCCTAAATACTTTGCTTGGTAAGAAGAATCACTCAGATCTAAATAGTTAGATTTAATCTGGATGGTTTAGTTTAAAGTTTTTAAAAGTTTATATATTTTCTTAAAACTATTATAATGGATATGTAATTAGAATAGTTATAATGTCCTAATTATTTTTTTTCAAAAAATGATTTTAATTTAAAATTCATCATTTAAAAAAAAAATAAAATTTAGACAGTTCAAATATGAGACTAGACAAATTGTTTAGCATGAAATGGGGTCCCAACACAATGGTACTGTAGCACGCTCGAATGCGGATTGTGATCTCTCACCAACACTTGCAATAGAAGAAGCATTAGTCTGCCTTTACTTAAAGTCGATTTTTTAATCTATTAGGTGTCACAGTTTAGCCCCTAATTACGAGAAACTCCAAAAGATCAAATTAATCCAGATTTGAGTTATTATAGGACTATATTTTAATGTGGCGCCCTTACTATTAATATTGGTAATTCGGGTCAAACCAGCCAGCCCATTTAATTTAACGGGCTTGAGTTAGGAAAAAAATGACCCGTTAGTAGATGGGTTAAATGTCCAACCCGTTTTACCCCACAGGTTAATCGGGTTAACTCACGGCTAAATGGGTTAGCTTGATTACATAGTTTATTTAAAAAAAAAAACTCTTGATCTGTTTCATTCTCTCAGACCCTCCGCGGCTCCACCCTCACTCACACTCTGACCCTCATCTGTCATCTCATTAGTTCATTTTCATTCTCGAGTCAGTCACTCCTTTCCTCACAAACACTATCGACACTTCACCCACGCCGGTTTGCCGTGTCTAGCATCGTCTACCGTGTGTTCATGCGTTGTCTCCTCTGGTCAGTCGTTAGTGACTCGCGAGTGGCGACTCTTGGGTTTTGGGTGTCCCCCCATCTGTAATGAAACCCTAACGTGAAGGCTAACCTTGCTCATCCTCTTCCTCTCCGATTTCCGTGAAGCGTGGTGGTATTGTCGTCCTGTGATTTCCCTTTCCCCTCTCCGATTTGGCCTTCTCTATCTAGTGTCCGAGCAGTAAGACTGTGAGAGTGAGGTACGCTTCTTGACCCTTTACTCTTCTCACTTAGTCACTCTCATATTAAATATCTGAGGTGAATCGTGAATATTTATGAACCAAGTATGGCCTTTACCGCTTATGCTGAGGTATGTCCCGTCGATCAGAACCATACCTCTTCCTTCATCTATGGGTTGAAGTTTGAACCGACGCAGAAGTCTCTTGTACGAAGTAATAGAGCTTGTGGTTGATTATATATTGTTTGTGGTTTTGCTTTGTTGTGGTTTACCCCTTATGTTGGGATATAAATGGAGTATGGCCTTTTACTGCTTATACTGTGGTTTTGCTTTCACTTGTTAATTTATTTGATTATATCTCATTTGTTATTATGTTATGGTATTTATTTGAATATAAGCTGAACCACTTTCAGATTTATGCTTACAGAAGTTTGCTATGATCGAGTTAGATTTGGAAGCTGACAGGGCCAAACAGAAGACACTGAAAACGGCCTTTGCACTTACAATATTTTTTGGGTCACATTCACATATAGTATTTTTTTTAGAAAAAAGAAAAATGTAAGCGCCTGCTAGCCCGATTGATTGGGCTCATGGCAGCTCGCTAAAGGTTGGGTTGGTTCAGCTTGACAGTTCGATCGGGTCATCCTGTCGGGCTCAAGCTGGTTCGAATTTCTAGTACTACTTACCATCTAACTCTACTACATTTACAAGTCTCAAATTAGAGACACTCATTAAAGCTGGGACAACATGTTGATCCAAACCGGGGTTTCCTCAAAGTCTTTTAAACCACTTGATGGCGAGGGAGAGATGCAGAACCACAATCACCCTATGGGCTGGTATGGGAGAAGAACATCTCTATTGACATCTCTCTTCATTTAATGTCTCTACCGTTAAATCAATTTTTAATGGTTGAGATTTAATTATAGATTTTTATTATATTTAAAATTATAATAATATTTTTATATCTATTATTAAATCTTCACCATTAAAAGTTGATCTAACAGTAGATACATTAAGGGTTTGTTTGGCAGGAGGAAAATAGAAGGAAAGGGAGGGGAGGGAAAATTTTTATGAGTTATATTTTAAAAAATTAGAGAAGAGGGGTTATAAAATTTTAATAAAAATAAGATGTAAAGTAAAAAAGTAAGAAAAATTAACTAAAAATTTTCAACCCCACTTCTTTAATTTTTTTAAATCCAAGTTATAAAAATTTTTCTTCTTATCCCCTCCCATCCAAATCCTTTATATCAAACAGCTCCTAAATAAAAAATAAATAGAGAGAGAAGTCAACGAAGATATCATATCACCCTAGGTCCGCCGCACTGCACATTAGCTATACAATCCCCATTTTCCACATAAATATCCTGTTGCTTTTACGAGTTACCACACATTTAACGACCACACATTTACAGATACGGAAAAGATCGCTTTAAGTCTTTTAATGGATGAGCATAAGGAGCGGTATATTAAAGTACTTTGACTGACTATATTGCCCTTTTTGGAGTTCTGCGGTGCGAAATATTCAAAAGATTCCCAGCTCCTTCAAGCATGATGGCATTAATTTTTCGTGGAAGTCACCAGCTTTTAATTATCGTGTACATAAATATATGTATAGCTGCCGCTGAACTTGGACGCCAACTGAGGAAGATTCGACTCACGAGTCACAACCCGCACATTAATACACGTGCTTTTTTTGTTGGAGAGTTAACTACCTAATCACTTCACACCACAGAAACGGAGGTCCCCCAACTCCAAGGGACGAGATAATATGAGAGAATATATAGACCATATCCTACTAAACCAAATTAATCATACTACTCCTACCTCCGTTGTCTGTATTTATATTCTTCCATATCCCCTCCTATTTTAAACCAGTGCTTTTCTTATTCTCAGCCTAACGTCACGAAGAAGTCCATGCTGAGAAATCGGCCGATTTTAATTCTCACAACTGAAATACCATAAAAAAAAATCTCAATGCTATTGAGTCGCTCAAGTGAAATAGAAACTTGTAAACATCTTTTCATCATTCGATTCTATTCATATTCCAAGTTAAATACAATACTCGTAATACATGTTGGGCTGGAATAAACGACATCACATGATCACGTGAATAAATCAAAATACTGCCCCAGTTATTCGTATGTTTAAACTTGATCATTTAAATTGATTCATTTAAAAATTAGAATGACTGAAACATACGTCATCCTTTTTTCTTGAAAAAATAATTTATAAGTTCTTAAATTTATTTATCTCAAATTTGAACTATAGGTCTCTCTTTAATTTATTTTGCATAAATTACACCATTTTTAGTTATTATGTTATTTTTTAATTCATAAACTTGATAAAATTTCATTTATAAAAATGCACCCGTATCAAAATAGTATTACATGAAATAATAAAATTTTTCAAAATCCTATAAACTAAAACGAACAGTGTTAAAATGATTTTTTTAAACTTAAAAATTAACGCCTGCAACGAATAATAAAACGATAAGAATACCTAATTTAAACAACCAAAATTATAAAAAATAATTTAAAAGATAAGAATACCTAATTTTCTATCATCATATGCTACTACTCACTTAGAAAGGATGCCCAAAAAAGGTTGGAGTTGGAGTCTCTGCATGGTGAACCTGGGCGGGAGGACTTCTACATTCACTTGGCTCCAGAATGTGACACGTGTGGGGCCTTCCGCGAAACTAAGCAAAAGAAATCTGAAAGCATACACAACACAGCAGCGTTGTTGTTGACTTCTATAATTGATTAGGCTGTTGTTGTTGACTTTCAGTTTATTTCCCATTTTGCCCCCTCATCTTCGCGGGAGTGCACCGCAAACGTCGACCTTGTATTTTAAACGGCCAGCCTGACAATTAATGCCATTATTCTTCCCCATAAACTATTTAAGATATTTACGCCCTCTTCTGATTTTTCATTTTTAATCGTCTCATCTAAATCTCATAAGGGTTACCGAAAGAGGACAATATTGCATTTGTTTCCTTTGCTGTTTTTATTACCTTCTTGGATGTTATTCTTCACTTGTTGGGTTTCATTGTGACGTTGCGCACACATTTCTTGTTCCTATTTGAATTGAATAACCTTCGAAGTTACGCTACTATTAACGAAACATTATTCCCAGGCCGATTCGGTGGATGTTGACTGTGATATTACAAGGTTAGGACAATATTTACTGAAGATTGTAGATATAGATTCTTTCTAACGTGGACTAGGACTGGGTTTTCTGGTTTCTTTCACCGTTACTATCCGTTCTATTCTAGGTTTTCATAATTCAGATAAATGCGGCATCTTTTCAGAAACATGAGGACCGTCGAATGTGGAGAACGGAAAGCCAATAAGCTGTAACTATTCCTGGGTATTCATTCTCTTCCAATGTTCATATGTTCCGTTTTGCTAGGTCATTCTCAGTTTTGTTTTGATTGCCTCTCCACTCACATCCCGACGAAGGACTAGTTGAAGAGAATTTTGTGAACAGGCAACCAAAGAAAAAAAAAAAAAAGACTTTTCCTCTATTTATGTAATCGAATGGCCCACCATTGATGGCTTACATGAGGACCCATTGATGGGTGGGTGAGTTTCAAGTTTTGATCACTGTTTATTTTCCAATCACATGACCTCCAAAGGCCATTTTCGTGGTTGGAGAGGGCAGAACAAGGTTGTGGATGTCTTCTTCTGATAGGAGAATAACTGTTCTTTTCTATTTTATCATGCATATAATCTCTTCAACCGAACATTATCCATATAGACTTGAAAAATTTTAATTTTGCATTACACAACTCCTTATTTGTTTTTTTTAAAAAATCATAACGTATAAGTTTAAACAGGCAAATTCAACCTCAAAAAAAATATCTTTCTTCCAAAAGGAACTAAAGAAAACGACAAAACAATTAATATTCATCCCCATGACAAACTATCTGTTGCATTAAAAGTCCGCAGCCACATATATCCATGACATTCTACTGAGGTGCTTAATCATATTCTTAGAATCCTCCAAATCTTTCTCGTCATCAAAACGATCATGAAATTCGGTAACTTTCAACCTGTTTATCTTCTTCTCTCTCTGATTTTTCAAAGACAAAGCAACTTCTCTGACTTCTAAAGAAGGGCCCAATTTTCCACTTGCAATACAACTTCAATGGTATCTAGCTATTGCTGACTCTTGATCACTAGTCAACACCTTCTCATAGGGTGCAAATTTTTTCTTATGATTGTTTGTCAGAATAAAAAATTATGCTTGATTTTTCTTCATCATTCATTTTTGTGACGTGTATGAAGCTCTATTTCACAACCTCACAGAGTTTCGCTAATTTTCTACTCCAGCTCGACAACTTTGACCAATTCCTTCGAGTTATATAACCCAACAGCTTCATAGCGACCTCAGGGCCTCCCAACTTGAATTAGTGAGCAGCCATTACTTCATCTGTCAGCAACCCAGCATTCGCGCCCTTTTCTTCAGGTTGGCTAATATTTTTCAATTCTTGCTAAGTAATTACCAAATCTGCTTTATTCTGCTTCTGAAGTTGATTGTACGTGCCTAGGCTTTGGTTTGATCAGAATAGTAAATGGTGCATATAGCATACTTGATTATTAAACGTAAAACTTGAGAAGTTTTTGTGCATTACAGGTGAGGGTTATTGCTGATGCATCCAATGGGAGATCCAGCTGATGAAACCCATAAAACAAAAGAGACAGATGCTATGTCATCTTCACAGGGCCAGGCACCACACCGTCACAAAGTGGGAATTCCTCCGAGACAGAACTTGTTCAAGGAATTCAAATCCCTTGTCAAAGAAACATTCTTTGCTGATGATCCTCTACGCCCTTTCAAAGATCAGACTAAATTCCGGAAATTCATCCTTGGCATTGAAGCCGTATTCCCCATACTTGACTGGGGAAGAAATTATAATGCTGCCAAATTCAGAGGAGATCTCATAGCTGGTCTAACTATTGCAAGTCTCTGCATTCCCCAGGTAACTCTGCTTTAAGCTTGTTTTGTTTCTTGACATATAAACAAGAGTGGTTTCTAGAACAAACAATTTCAGAAGGTTTTGGTGATCATCTATGCTTAACGAACAGGATATTGGATATGCAAAGCTTGCAAATTTGGCTCCAGAGTACGGGCTGTGTAAGACTCTTCATCTGTCAAGAGCACAAATAGCCTTATATGTTTCCTTTATTTATATATGTTGGACTGATCAAGTTTTTGTTAATGTTGTTGTGCCAATTTACAGATTCCAGCCTTGTTCCCCCACTGGTTTATGCCATCATGGGTAGTTCTCGTGATATTGCCATAGGACCTGTGGCAGTTGTTTCTCTCTTGCTAGGAACCTTACTTCAGAATGAGATTGATCCTATTGCACATCCATCTGAATATCGAAGACTTGCTTTCACAGCTACTTTTTTTGCTGGCATTACTCAAGCAGCTCTTGGGGTCTTCAGGTTTTGAAACTTTCAGCTAATATTTTTCTTCTTCTTTTTTCTTTTTCCAACCATCTGCACCAATTCCTATGAAGGCTTCAGTTGCCATGAACTTATTATGGTCGGATTTGTTTTTTGGATCAGGTTAGGTTTTTTGATTGACTTCCTGTCCCATGCTGCTATTGTCGGTTTTATGGCTGGAGCTGCTATTACCATTGCCCTTCAACAGCTTAAGGGCTTCCTTGGCATTAAAAAGTTCACAAGGAACACTGATGTTGTGTCTGTGTTGCATTCAGTATTCTCAGCAGCCCACGATGGTGTATGTTTTCTGCTTCTCTGTCTATTCATGCACACAAATATGCACAAACAGTAATTTTATATCAGGTCCTCTTGTGTGAGGAAGTCCCTGCACAAAGTTACACTTGTGTTACATGCAAAAACTGATTTGCTATGTATAATCTTGCAGTGGAACTGGCAGACTATACTTCTAGGAGCAAGCTTTTTGGTATTTCTGCTGATTGCAAGATATATTGTGAGACATCCTAACTTCATTTCACTATTTATTCCTTTTTTATAGATTTTAAACATATTATAGATTTCTTTCTCATTTCTGAAGTCTAATTATAATATGGTAATCAGGGCAAAAAGAATAAGAAGTACTTCTGGGTGCCAGCTATCGCCCCATTGATATCTGTTGTTATCTCCACTTTAATTGTGTTCTTAACCCGTGCAGACAAGCAAGGTGTTGAAATTGTAAGTTAGATGTGTTGCCTTTCTTATCCTAAACTTTGTAGATTACAACCATATATATTAATTTTTTGTCTATTGGTGCATGAATTAGGTAAAACACATAAAGAAGGGGATCAATCCTTCATCTGTTAAAGAGATATATTTTAGTGGTGAATTCCTTGGGAAAGGTTTCAAGGTTGGCGTTATGGCTGGCATGATAGCACTAACAGTGAGTTAATCTCAACACTAATAATATTTTCTAATGAAAGGCATATAATTCAACTAACTACTAATGCCTATGATTCTGAACTCTTGGTTTTCAGGAAGCCACGGCAATAGGAAGAACATTTGCTTCTATGAAGGATTATCATTTGGATGGAAATAAGGAAATGACAGCATTAGGAGCTATGAATATTGTTGGCTCAATGACTTCCTGCTATGTAGCAACAGGTGAGCTTGAAGTTTGTCGGTTGCAAGTCCGAACATGCTTAGATTGGTTTATAATAACCTAGAAAGTGGATAGTTTCATAACTACCACGTCAGTGGGTGTATGTGGGATGAAATAACTATTTTTTCTGCTTATGATGTATGATCTAATCTGATGTTATTGCTATGTTCAGGTTCTTTTTCTCGGTCGGCGGTAAATTACATGGCTGGCTGCCAAACTGCAGTATCTAATATTATAATGTCCACTGTTGTGTTCTTGACCCTTCTATTCATTACACCTCTCTTCAAGTATACCCCAAATGCCATTCTTTCTTCCATCATCATATCGGCTGTAATCGGCCTTGTGGACTATAAGGCAGCAATTTTAATTTGGAAGATTGATAAATTTGATTTTATTGCATGCATGGGAGCCTTCTTTGGGGTTGTTTTTGTCTCAGTTGAGATAGGACTTTTGATTGCTGTAAGTTCTGAGACCCTCTTGCCTTTTACAACCTCAGTAATTATGATTTATGAGTTTTGAGTCGGCCTGATTATGCCATTGCTACATGTTGGTTGGGGCAGGTCTGTATATCCTTTGCTAAAATCCTATTACAAGTTACCAGACCACGAACAGCTATTCTGGGGAAGATTCCTGGGACAGCTGTCTATAGAAATGTCCACCAATACCCAGAGGCCACAAAGGTTCCCGGTGTGCTGGCCGTGAGAATTGATTCTGCCATATACTTTTCCAACTCCAACTATGTTAAAGAAAGGCAAGGATAATGTGACCAAGCCACTTTTCTGTTCACAAGATTGTATATAGTGGAACTATGTGTCAAGTTTCATTTCTTTTCCTCAGAAAAACGTTTCTAATTCCCCACCATCCTTTTCTTAACAAGGATTCAACTTTGAAGGTCAAATTCTATGTTGTTCGCAGGATATTGAGATGGCTGACAGATGAGGAAGAAAGAGCGAAAGGAGACTACCAAACACAAATCAAATTTTTGATAGTAGACATGTCACGTAAGGGTTCTGTTTATGTATATGGTTTCCCCCTAGAGATTCCTTTGTTTGTTTCTAAACCCGTTGTTATTTTTTCTTATCTGTTTTTTTAGCGGTTACTGACATTGATACCAGTGGCATTCATGCCTTTGAAGAGTTATACAGAAGTCTTCAAAAAAGAGATGTTCAGGTAACTAAATTAGCTCTGCTAAGCCTAAGCTCTGCTAATTGATATATGATGTGTCAACAATTATCTTACCAAGTTTGAGTTTGTTGTGCTCCACAGCTTATTCTGGCAAACCCAGGCCCAGTAGTGATAGACAAGCTTCACACCTCCAATTTTGCAAATCTGATCGGTGAGGACAAGATCTATCTCACAGTTGCAGATGCTGTTGCATACTGTTCTTCAAAGCTGACAGAAGAGCCTTGAAAATTTTGGTTACGAAATTCGAGAGAAGCAGATGAATATAGTGTTTGTAAAAATAGATGGAAGTTGTGAGTGAGGCATCAGCTACCTCGTCAGTGATATTGGGAGGTTCTTGTTGTGCACTCCAATAAGCTTGGATTTTTTCTCTTGTTGATATCTACTGAGATGATATGTCCACGTAGGGATGAGTATGGAATGAAATGAATTGATCCGGGTTTGACATTAATCCAGGTCTGGTTTGGAGAGGACCACGGACTGTACAAGGCAGCCTCTCGTCCAATAACAATTTAAGGTTGAGCTGAACCATACTATCTCTAGTGGATTCCTTAGATTGGTCCGACAATCTAAGATCTAAATTTAATTTTTTAATTTTATTTTTTTCTCTTTGGGAGGCAAAATTTGAACCTATTAAACACTATAAGGACCATAAAAATATCTATAATAATATAAAACATGTCACATAAAATTAAAATATCATAAATCTATAAGAATATCCAACAACATTTAATAACAATAAAAAAATATGTTAGTAAAAAATATTTAAACTTGATAAATACAATTAAGATAATAAAAACACCTATAATCATATAAAGATCATCATAAAAAAATAAAACTTAATTATAAATTCTTAAAAAAGTCCAAAAAAATCACATATAAATCACAAAAATATTTTTTTAAAAATTGACCCCGACCAGTCCAAGTGGTCTGGCCCCTTGGTCCGGAATCGGTCCAGCCCAACTAGTCAGTCTGGTCCAATCTAATCCATTTTTGTAAATTGTTTATTTGGATTAAATCAAACCGGACCATTTTTCATCCACGGAACTTTACTTCCCAGAATCCAAGTCTGAAGATTTTTTATTTTACATTGAAAAGACTTTTGTAGAAGTCAATGGCCTTCCTGTGGTTATCTGTTGATAATGCCATTGTATCTCTACGAGAGTATGTCCTTTATTAATGAAATTATGACTTTCCCGACCAAGCTGTAAATCCTCATTGTAGCCCCCAACCTTATTTTTTAGCTTTTGAGGCTAAAGTTTTGAATCATAGATGCATGATTGTACAGGATGGTCCATTGGTCCGGAACCGGTTCAGCCCAACCAGTCAGTCTAGTCCAATCTAATCCATTTTTTTAATATTGTTTATTTGGATTAAACCAGACTGGACCATTTTTCATCCACGGAACTTTACTTCCCAGAATCCAAGTCTGAAGATTTTTTATTTTACGTTGAAAAGACTTTTGTAGAAGTCAGTGGCCTTCCTGTGGTTATCTGTTGATAATGCCATTGTATCTCTACGAGAGTATGTCCATTATTAATGAAATTATGACTTTCCCGACCAAGCTGTAAATCCTCATTGTAGCCCCCAACCTTATTTTTTTAGCTCTTGAGGCTAAAGTTTTGAATCATAGATGCATGATTGTACATGATGGAAATGAGTTTGGATTTTAGTGTTGTTTTGGTTTTTGTATGAAATGGTATGTAGAAGATGTAAAAATACGCATCACATCATATTGAATTACTTTTTTGGAGGAGTTCCTAGGGTTTTCCTCTCCCTCTCTGCTAAGGTTTCCTTCGCCGTCAAAATGCAGCAATGGTGCTACTAGGGTGTAAACCTTTCCCTCATATTTGTAGGGTTTCTTCTCCCCTTTCGGTGGAGGTTCTTATTAGTGTCCCTTGGGTGTGGTCCTTGGTTGTGCTGATTGGTAGCGCATCCTCTGAGGGCGGCAAGCGAGGAAGTAGAGTGAATGAAAGCGAGGAGGCTTGTCGTCATCAATTTCATGTGAAAGACCTCCAATGAAGATCTCTGATGGGTGCCTCCAGGGCTCTCAACGTTGATGCAATGTTCAAGGCAGTGGTACTTCCTACTCACAGTTGAAAGCAAAGCCTTGCAGGATGCATCCAAGGGAGGGAGTAACGACTTTCCAATTGCTATGAGCAATTCAGTGGCAGATGGGAGGCGTATGAGACAAGGCAATTTAGAGGTGGGAAAGTTTAGAGCCATGGCTTTTAAGGTTAGAGGATTTTTCAACCTTCGTAGCTTTTCTATTGATGGCATTTTGGGTTTGAGCTTTGAGAATTTTAATATGGCTCGGATTGTTGGATTAACTCAGCTAAGTAAAATTAAATACCTAGAAAAGTTGCAAGGTTTTGTGACTTGGTTAATACGGAAAACTTGGGAGGTTCAATGCACTTCTCCTCTCGCTAGAGTATACTATGAGCCATTAAAGCTGTAACCATCCTACTGGAGTTGTTGCTAGCCATTAAACTATGGCATAGGAATCTTGTATTAACATTAAGAAGTCATGGGTACCTAGGAAATTGTTTTTGTCTTGATATCACGAGTGTCTGAAATGTGGTTTGTAAACTTATGCGTAAGACGTCTCTTGTGAGTCTTATATAAACAAGTCTCATAAGACTTAAAAAAACAAGTTTATATGATAGTTTTATAGTAATTTTTTATTTTAATTTTTATCTTATAATTATCACAAAATCCACTTATACTATTGTTAATCCAAACAAGTTTCACTTTTAAAAAAGTACTTATGCAACCACCAATCTAAACATAAATCATATTACACAATCTGATTTTTACCCAATCTTAAATTTATATAAGGTAGATGATAAATAAGCCACTTTTCCCACCGCTATCTCAAACAAATACTAAAGTCCTAACATGATCTTGCATCTGGAATTTTAAGACTAAAATCTCCATGCATTAAACATTTTCTTAAACTTAGTCCTAATTGATTAGGCTAGGGGCAGATCTAAAAGTCCAACTAATAGATAAGCTATAAATTATCTTACAAGTGTAGTCTGGCGAGTCGAGCTCGTATTGCGGACGCTGATGGGTATCCAGAATCTGCATTATAAGGCCCAAAAAGCAATCCGTATTATAGGTTATGGGCTGAGAACAGACCTAATGGGCCAGACAGGCTGGTAATGTTGGGCTCAAATAAGCACCAGATTCGGTCCCAGCACGACCATTATAATAACACTAAAAACAGCGAGAACTGGGGATAGAAATCCGACGGACGGTGCCGGCACAGGGGCAAACTCGATGGCGCTGGAATACTTCCCTGCTTTCCGCCATTTCCTTCGTCGTGTATGCTGGTTCTCTCAATCCCCTCCTTCACGCCCTGCCATACCCCTACGGTTAAACCCTTCTTTCTGTACTAACTGCCTTCTTTCCTCTAACTCCACAAGTCCCATCTCCAAAGTTTTGAAGCCCCGTGCTTCTTCTAAAGGTCTGAACCCCATTCCCTTCCGATATTTTCAATCTTCTCTACTTGCGCTATAGTGTTCTCGTTCTTGTTCTTTTTGCTTCTCATTTGACTGATGTGTGTTCAGAGAATTACACGTTCTTTCTGAACAAAGATGAGCGCTTTGCGGAGCCTGTTGGTGCTGTTCATGATCTCTGTCGTGTTCAGAACACGAGCACAATTGCTGCCATTGTCACATCCTTGGGGGGTCCCCCTGGTGCCGTGGGAATCGTTCGACTTTCGGGACCTTCTGCTGTAGATATCGCTAGTCGAGTGTTTCGACCTACCAGGAAAAGGAAGAAGAGTACGTGGCAACCCTTTAGCCATGTTGTGGAGTATGGTATGGTGCTCGATACAGATGGGAATGTAATTGATGAGGTATACATGCGTATCTATTCTTAGCTCGTGCTTGTCAGACGCTGTAGCTTGTGGACCTATGTGACTGCTCTCTGTTCACAGGTTTTAGTAGTACCCATGTTAGCCCCGAGGTCTTACACTCGTGAAGACGTGATTGAGCTTCAATGTCATGGAAGTGAAGTGTGTCTACGCCGTGTATTGAGAACTTGTCTGGAAGCTGGAGCAATACTTGCTGAACCAGGTCATTTGCGCTTTTTGCCTCAGAATAGACGCCCCTGCAAAACATTCTTATTTCACGACTTCCCCCCCCCCCCCCGGTCAAGAGAAATAGCCACCAGTTGAAAGGCTTATTGCTTCTGAACTTATTCGTGTCTAATGATAATAAGAATTTTAAAAATAGTCACCTACACAGCACTAGCATAAACTAATGTACACAAACTAATATGCAAGAATTCCTTGATAGTTGACGGCTAATGCAAACAATCAAGAAGGAAAAAAAGCAAATAAACCATCTGAAATTTATATAAAAAATTTATAAACTTATGAAAAATTCAGGGTTTGATCATATGCCAAGTACAGTACACTATTGTACATGGTCAGTGATATTATTATTGTGATCCAAAGCTTTTGTGTAATGGAAGTGGCTTAATGTTGAAGTGTAGTAGAAGCCATGGAGTTTGTCATCAATCTGTAGTTGGCTCCTAGGTTTTTATTCTTTGTCCGAGGAGGGAAAGGGAAGATAAAATGAGACCAAGGTATTCACGTATCTGAACATATACCACTTTGCATAAAGTTACTGAGGACGGATGATAATGTTATTCTTGTTCGATGAAGTTTATTTTGTAGACTAATTAAAAGTCAATGATTTGTCTGGTAGTCAACTCCCTTGCAAAATTCTGTAACACCATAATGGTCACAAAAAATGCACGCACAATATGTTCATGCAGAATGGACTAGAATTGAATGATCCAGAATATTAATTGGTCTTTTCTTCTTTCAGGAGAATTTACTCTGCGTGCTTTTCTAAATGGTCGGTTAGATCTATCCCAAGCGGAAAATGTTGAAAGACTAATAACAGCCAAATCTGTTGCTGCCGCTGATGCAGCACTGGCAGGAATCCAGGCATGTCTATTTCATAACTCTACTTTGTTTTGATATTTAACTGTGGGAGTGATGTGTTTCTTGAACTTAGGGGAATCTGATTTTTGAATAACATCATCTTATATATATCTGGATAAGCAGAACTAAAATCCATTATTTCTTGGACAGGGTGGTTTCTCTTCTCTTGTCGGGTCACTGAGAATACAGTGCATTGAGCTGCTTACTGAGATTGAAGCTCGTTTAGATTTTGATGATGAGATGCCACCTCTAGATTTAAATTTATTAATGGATAAAATACAGACTATGTCACTAGAAGTACAGGATGCACTGGAGACAGCTAATTATGACAAACTTCTTCAATCTGGATTACAGGCATGATCTGGAAGACATCTTTGTAACTAATGTTTGCCTGGGGCTTCTGTTCTCCCATTCAGTTCCATATAATACAATGTGTCATATTATTGATATTATAAAATTCCTGCAGATAGCAATTGTTGGTCGTCCAAATGTTGGCAAGTCAAGCCTTCTTAATGCATGGAGCAAAGTATGTTGCAAAGTCCTAACCTTTCCAGAAAAATAAATTTAGCTTGCTATTTAGTTGGTGAATTTATGTTGTGATGTCAATTTTGGTATAAGGAGATTTATATTATTGTGCTCTTCTCTTGCACTTCAAATTTTCTGCTAATACATTTCTGATTAGTGCTTTGTGATCTTCACACTATATTTAACTCTATTCGTTGGTGAATGGCCCTCACTCTCTACCTAAAAAGAAAACCAAAGAATGAGAAAACAGAGAAAATAGGTTATGATTTCATGATTTATGAGTGATGAGCAGCTTGCTGTGCTTCAATTTACATTACTAAAAAAGGAGAGTGATGACTTATTTAGTGCGATGTTGTTGTAGCATACAGAGTGAGAGGGCTATAGTTACTGAAGTTGCTGGAACCACCCGGGATGTTATTGAAGCAAGTGTCACCATCAATGGTATTCCTATAACCTTGCTTGATACTGCAGGAATCAGGGATACTGATGACATTGTAGAAAAGATTGGTAAGCCTTTCTCTTTCCTCCTTTTATTTAAAGGCATAAGTTTTTGGTTGCCCAATCTTTCACTTCTTTATAGCTCTGGCCTTCTATTTACCTTCAAATGTAATTTTATAGCATCTATGGTTGAAGTCAAATGATTAGTTATGATCTGGTTTTCCAAACATATTCTGTGTTTTTTCAATTACATTCTAAAGGTAAATTTTTATAGTTTGCATGGATTATCTAGGATGTTTATTATGATTAATTAGCTAATGATGGGTACTCAAATGGGATGAGAACCTACTCAAAAGCTAGCTATTAATTTGGGCGAACCAACCTACTTAACCACCCCAAAGAGCACCCTATGCTACTCAGTGTGGAACTTAGACATCCCACTTACATTTGGTTTCCATCAATTGGCCCTTTGGAGAGTTGATGTCGTGGCAGTTGCATTCTGCTTCACTTCATTTGGTGATACTGCATCTGATTTCCTGCCTAGTCAAAACCCTCCACTATTTGGAACTCATTGTTCAAAAGCTAGCTATTAATGTGTGCGAACCAACCTATCACAATTGCTCAATTCTTTTATCTCATTGGTCAAAGTTCAATGCTCAGCATGTTTTGAGATTTGTACTTTTGTTCTCTTGTTAGGCGTAGAGAGATCTGAAGCAGTCGCTATGGGAGCTGATTTGATTATCATGACTGTCAGTGCTGTTGAAGGGTGGACTTTGGAAGACACCAAACTTCTAGAAAGGATTCAATCTAATAAGGTATCACATCATGGTAAATTGATCCAGTTTTCTTTCTCTTATCTTCAATTTTAGTATGATCTAAATTTATTTGACGGACATGGATGATGGATCTGAAGAACTAATGTAAATTTAACAAAGGGTGGTAGAGGTGGCATTGAACTAGAATACCATCAATAAAATATCTCCTTATACATTTAATATCAGGTTATAAATTGGGACATAAACATCAGCCCTCTTAAAATCTGATAATTCAGACTCATTATTCAGCTTGATAGTTGGTACCGAGAAATAATTCTTGTATTTTTATGCTTCTACTATGCTTTTGGAAAAGCAAAGGCATTAATTTCCACCGCTGTCAAATCTTCCCCTAACAACAGACATCAGTGGGATCTTCCACCCCTGCAATTCTTGTGGTCAACAAGATAGATTGTGCTCCTGGTACTGAGATTGGATGGGCCAAAGTATGTTCCAATTTTTTCAGCAAACATGTGTTTACATGTGCTGTCACTGGTGAAGGACTACATGAGTTAGAGAGGGTTGTGTTAGAGACAGTACGTCTGAACAGCATTCCCACTGGGGGACGTAAATGGACGGTTAATCAGGTAATCACTTGGCTTTGTCTCTATCTCCTTCGCCCCTCATCATGTCATTGCTTCAAAACTGTTGTACTTCTGAAAGGGAATTGCAAAGTTTTAGATTTTTAGGCTACTAGGATCATTCTTATATATACTTCCTCTACTCCTAAATATAGGAACTAGATAACTAATTTAGGGAAATTAGTTAAGTTAATAAATTGTAAAAAAATATGCATTGATTTTCTTGAAATATAGAGGGTAAGCCTTGGCGCAGTGGTAAGATTGTTGCCATGTGACTTGGAAATTACGGTTCAAATCCTGGAAACAACCTCTTTGATTACAGGGATAAGGTTGTGTTCATCTATCCCTCCCCAGACCCCACCTAATAGGAGCCTTGTGCGCTGGGTCGCCCTTTTTTCCTTAAAATATCCCTTCTTTTAATCATTTTACATAAGAAATTATCCTATTAATTGCACATGTTGTGTGCAACCAAGAGAGGTAGTTTGGGAAAAAATAATAAATATGGGAGACAATAGATTAAGATATTATATTTAGGATAAAAACAAACTACATTTAGGATCAGAGGGTGTATATGACTACATTATATGCGTAAAACAGAACTAGAATTGAGGGTGTTATATCAGTCATTTCTATGCTTTGGTTCTGTGTCTTGGGAACCTAGTATGCTTCAAGAGGAGGGAACCCAACTTACGCCTGTCACCACTAGTAGGGATCATGCTACCATTGGGCCAAAATACCTTTACTTAGTGCTAGTCTTTATTGACTTCTGCTAATGAAATGACCGGGGGAAACAGAAAGAAAAGAAAGTTTTGTTTTTGATTGTGATAATGTAGTTATGTATTTTCAGAGACAATGTGAACAACTTGTTCGGACCAAGGAAGCTTTGGTGAGACTAAAAGCATCGATAGAGGAGAAACTACCTCTGGATTTTTGGACAATTGATTTAAGGGATGCAGCATTGGCGCTTGGGCAGATCAGTGGAGAAGATATGTCGGAAGAGGTTTTATCTAATATATTTGGCAAGTTCTGTATTGGTAAATAGAAGTCTTAGAAATGTGATCGATTATGCCCGTTAGATGTTCGGGTTTATATTTTGGATCATATACAAACTTCATCTAGGTCACTATAACAAAGGATTTACTTTGACGGACAGTGGCCTATTGTCACAATGGCGCATGAACCTCCATAGAAAAGGGGAGGTTGCAAGTTCTGTTGGTGGGTGCACCACTTGCAAGTCCTGTTGTCCCTTAAAAAAATAATAATAATTCAATGAGATATACTTCCGGGGCATGATTATTTGAATCCTTCGGCATTTCATCGTTCGTAGTTCATTCACAAATCAGCTTTATCAATGAATTAAAACTTGAACTGAAATGGTCAATGTGAACAATTTGATTGCTAGTCAGCGAGTTTGAGTTAAGGTCCATTTTATTTCTTGCTTTACTCTATGTCGTTTGAACCCGTGATATGTGGTGAGAAAACTTTTTTTTTCCCACTAACCAACATAATAACCGAACATTAAGAACGTCCGATTTCTTTCACTATTCTATTTCTCACCTTAAAGAAAAAGCTTGATCCATTCGGCCAGTCCACGTAAACTCGAGTTCCTACATATGATGTTTACATTTTATAGTACAGTGATCATGTGGCGTTATGCTGACTTCTTGTTTGTGTGTGTGTGAGTTCCTACATATGATGTTTACATTTTATAGTACAGTGATCATGTGGCGTTGTGCTGACTTGTTGTGTGTGTGTGTGATATTATTTTATTTAATCATGTCGCCGATTTAACCATTGGTCTAACCAATTATGTTTATGACAATATTTTATTTCATTATAAATTTTGTATAAAAATATAAGGTTTATTTATTACATTTATAACTAGGTAGCATGGATTCAAAACTTGTGTAGTATAGTAGTAGCGTGGCACTCATTTAGATATTATATATAGTTATGAATATTAGACTTTGGGTCACCCGCCCTAAATTTGGATAGCCGAACCTGAAAAACCATCTAGGCAAAACATGTGAGTAAATAATCCTCAGTGGATGGTCAAAATTTTGGATGCATAAATAATCAAGTATGTTACAAATTATAACATTTATTCAGATACAGGAAAAGAATCGTACAGTCAGCATATAAAGAAACGGAACTTGCCGATGCTGGCTGTGACCCTGTCAATGCAGAAATTATACATCTATCTAACATGAACATGATTTACACTCTAGAAGGCGAAGATCACTTTGGCCCAATAAACGGTGAGATTCAGGACTTAATTTAACCATTACAGAAACAGGAAGACTAATGAACAGATAACAAGAGCATTTATTGTATTGTGTACACTTGTGAAGCACCAGCCTTCTAACCAAGTACCTTCCGGAGCTCATCAATCAATTTCGCTCGGTTTGATGGTTCCAACTGCATGAGATTTAGGCACTCACTTTTAGGATGCAATACACAAAGCAAGGTAACAAATGAATTGGGGGGCTAAAGAAAAAGACATGACATGAAGAGATGATATTTACCTTGCTTAAAAGAGCAGCAAGACCTTGAGGTAAAGCTTCCAAATCCAAAACTGAATCCCCAATATTTGTCAGTTGAAGCAGCACCTTTTGGGCACGCAATTCCTTTAATTTATCCTCGTAATTCTGCTGTTCATTCTTCCATGCGAAGAAAGCCTCATCATCCAACCAAGCATCATCTCTCCCTTTGGCAATATCAGAATTCAAATACCAATTTTTGATCAACTTTAGTGCAGATATATTAGACATATGGTCACCAGCAGCATCTCTGACACTGTTTATCAGTGAATGTTCACCAATTCTCCGGCGCAGTCTCTGGTACAGGAAAGTGCGGGAGTTACGCCAGTCCAGAACTTCTCTTATTACACCCTTTGCGGCCATTCTTAGGGAGGTATCATGTAATTCAGCAAATTTGATAGCTATCTGCGTATACACAGGCAAAAGCTGTTTCTCCCGGGATTTAATCTGCTGCTGCAGGGAATCAATGGTCCCATTAGCCCTATTACTCTTGGCTTCCTGTAATTTTGCTTGAAGGTTTATCAGCTGCTGGTCAAGTCTACCCATGCACTCCAATAATTCCTTTGTCCTAAATTTGATCTCTATCATCCCTTCTGGCTCAAGGACATTCCCTTTAGCTGTGCTATCAGCATACATTTCAATGTGGTCTGAATTAATTCGGCTGTCTACAACAACCCATGCCCCACCACGGAGTTCACCCATCATTGGGATATACACAAATACAGGCTGCTTGTATGTTCGAAGGTTCTCCACAATGGTTGATCCAGCTTGAAGAATTCCTTCAAAAAGGTCCCTCTGCCCACCTGAAAAACCTCTCCAATTTGCAAGAATGAAAAGTGGGAGCTCTTCTCTGTTGAAATCTAGTATTGACTGGGCTGTCTTAGTTGCAGAATCAGGAAACCAGACCTGCCCTGCCTGAGGAACCACCCTTTCATGAGAATCAAGCTGACCTGGATCAGCTGGTATAACTTGCATCACAGTCTGCGTCTCAACAGCAACAATTCCCACAGGGATTCCTCCAAGCTTTGCCCTTCCTGTAACAACTGTCCTGGCCCATCCATCTAGCGTCTCCACAAAGCTTTCCTTGTCAAAAATTCCACCCAGCCATTTTCCATTACTATCCACGGAACCACATATGGCAGCACGAGGGTCACATGAGTTCTCTGGGAAATACTCCACTGGTCTTTCTGGAGGATCATGGGGTTGTACAATTGGTAGTGTACCACCTACATGAGAAGGAATGTAGCTGAGCCACCTCAAAATAGCAGAAATACCTTCAAGATCATCTGAAACAGTAAGATGAACAACTCCATTTGTTGCCATGATCTTAGGCCCACCAAGTTGCATGTGAGAACTGTATACCTCCCGACCAAGGAGTTTGTTCAATGCAGAAAAACCAGTAAGAATAATGGGCTGGTCAAGCCTCTGTATGCACCTCATTCCCAGCCTAGCAAGATAAGCCCCTATTCCCACTGTTCTTCCGGTCACGAATGTCAGGGTGAAAGTTTCCTTGTATGCCCTTGAATAGGCACTAGCAATAGCTCCACTGCCACTTAGGTTTTCAGCCCCTAGACCATCCTCTTTCCCAATAATGCTATCAATTATCCATCTGGTTTCTCCACTTTCCAGCTTCAACTCGTGCGCTATCACAGATGATCCAATCCTACCATAATCCTCAGGTGTTAGGTATACATACTGCAAACCATGCTCAGGGTTAGATTCATCAGACCAACCAACTCTGAAACAAGCTTTGACTTCCTCAGCTACACCTAAACGGGCACCAGAATTTGCTGCTAGGTAAATCAATGGCAATCTTTTCTTACACGCAAGGTCAGTTACTGCATGAAAGAAGGCATCCTCCCTTGGACCAAAAGAACCAGCCTTAAAAGTCACGTCATTTGCTACAACTAAGATTGTCCTTCCATTTGGGAACTCAGGAGTACACATTTCCATTAACCAGGCTACCATGCCTACGTCATTGAGTCCAAGGGGACGCTCCACAGGAACAAGAGGAGTACCCCAATTGCCCTCCTTGTCAGAAAACTTTAGCTCTGTCACTTTTAGAACTTTATCTTTAGCCTTTTGAAATCCTGGGTATTGGTTTGTCCATGATTGCTCCAACGCTGTTTCAAATGCCTGCAAGTAACACATCTCTTCAGGAAAATTTTCTGGTTTGTCTCCAAGAAATGGTCATTGATAAGAAGGGGAGATCCACACAAATACAGAAGAAAGTTAAATTTGAAGTTACAAGATGACTCACCAGTGGAAAATCATAGCAGTATGTGGTGTTGTTCTTCCTTGCTACAAGACGTTTTCGGTCAATGGCTCCCAAAGGTCGATAGTTTTCATTCACTGGCACACCATGCAGAGGACCCTTTACAGTGACTGAACTGTATATCACTTTGTGTGTGCTGGTATCCTCCAGTTCTCGGTATATCTGCAAATATATTAATCCACAATCAAATCATGATTCCTGAACCATTTTCATCAATAATTCTTCCAATACAGAAACTCACTTCCTATAGTTGACCAAGAAAAATAGTTGTCCTTGGCTCCTCACCTATTTTTTAAATTTAGTGCCGAAGTATTTCATAGCTGTCTTTTATACACTTGAATTCTCAACTATTTTCAATTGATAAAAGGGGAAAACAAAATTCTAGTTGCTCATCACCATCATTATCACTTTCATTTAAAAAAATCTTTAGATTTTTTCTCTCACAAACCCTCATCAACCAAAACCTCACAGCCCACTGAAGAAACTTAAATAGAGGAACAGCTTTCAAGCCTATGTTGTTTACATCCAGGATGAAACATACCAATGACTATTTGTGAGTAGGACTGAATGCCAATTAGTAGAATTCCTCCAAATATACATAAAAATGCTCCTTATTGATTATTAAATGACCAGTTTCCATGTGCGTGAGCGTCTAATGGGTTTAAACCTGAATGCAGATTTGTTGATATGATATGGAGGCAAATAACTGGTATTCTTTTGGAAAGCAGCCTTTAACTAGCTCAGTCAAAAAGTTGCCGGGTGTGAAGTTTTTGTCAAACTTTTAAATGAGTAAAAACTTACATGTACAGTGCATGTATGGCCAGTCACATTAGTTACAATAATCCTCCAAGCACCATTTGCTGGTCCAGAAGATGCCATCCAGAGTTTGACTTCCCACTCAGCAACACCTAATCTATGCATTCTTACGCCAACAAAAGAATGGATTTCGCGTGACAGTTCTTCCAAAATTGCCTCAACTGCTGTTTCTTCTTGGTCAGCATTTACGTCAATTCTCCTGACAATAACATCCCAAATTTCAGACACTGATCAAAGGTTAGAAAGGTTAGAAGAAAACTGTATCTACAAGTTTCCAATGATGACCTTGTGTAGGGCAAAAGATCACTAATTTGTTGCTCGCGTATGATATAGAGGTACATATGAGCATGTTCAGGTCTGACAGTGGCATTGTGTGCATTAAGTTCCAACTCCTCCATTGCGGTCAGCAAGGACCTCAAAATGCTCTTTGAAGTGAAAGGCATAGTCAATTGGGCACGAGATATTTCTGCATCTAGCCCTTGATATGAAGAGAATCCATCACTTATAACCGGTTGCCTTACAAGTGTTCGGAGAAACATTCTTTGAATCGGTTGAGGCTTATGATCTAGAACTGTGTACAAGTGCCACTGACGATCTCGGGATGGAGTATACCGTATATTATCATAGCCTTTAAGTTTGTCCTGTATCCAAAAGGAATTCAATAGAGTCTAAGACTAAGCACACAAGACAGTTTTGTTTCTCTCAACTCAATTAAAACATTACAGGCAATGAAAGTCATAAGATAACTGACCAATTCAAGATAAATGGATAGGGGAGGTTCTAGATGACGCAACAAGGGCTCCTCCTCATAATAGAGCTTTTCTGCTGACCAGTAAAAGGAGTGCCTCATGGGGGCTCGACCTTCATCCCTCTGTATGATACAATTAACTACTCCTACACCTGCAGCATGTATAGTGGAGCCTACGTCCTTTTCCTTGAGTATTTTGGCTAACTTATTAATCCTTTCTTGAGCCTGATCCTCATCACCACTACAAATCACCCAAAAAATAAAAGGTATTAGCAAGAGATGGGAGGTCCCAATCACTTGATCAATGAAAAGAAAATTAGTCCACTTGTGATTCAAGAGGGAAATTAAATCTAACCATTTAGTATATTTCAATAATGACTTTAGGAGCAAGTACTGGAATATTAGTCTAAAACAAGTTGTTAGCTGCATTATAATTGATAAGGCAACAATTTAGATTGAACGTAAATTAGATGATATGAATGTAGTACCTGTCTTGCAGTAAACTCATCTGATTGTTGATGCCTGCCAATGCAATATGCATCATATTGCCATAGTCAACCAGTTCAGCAGAACTATTTGGGAGTGCTCCATGAAAGTTATGGGTTGCTTCCCTTATTGCAGCACTGATTATTGCAGGAAAAAATTGAAGAGATTTAATTATAGCCATCACTCCCCATTTTCTCTTGCTATGTTTCTCCAACGATGCTTTATCAGACATTTGGTTTTCAGTTCCACTCTTCCTTTCGACATACTCTTCTAAGAACTCCCATGAAGCAATAAGACCAGATCTGTGCCACTGCATCCTAACACTCCCTTTGACAAGATATGGCTGATAGAAGATATTAAAACTTAGACAACTAGATAATCATCAGAAGAAAATGTATCCATTAATAATGATAAAAGATATACCTGGTACAGCCTGCGAATATAAGTTTCCACAACCCTCCTTTGAAGAGTATGATCACTGTGATCAAACAAACCTACAAGGGCATCTTCAACTGCCAAGGGAGCACTCACAAGGTCCTCCATTCGATCATTAATGGCACTCTTCCTCCTGGGAGTGTCAATATTTTCACCATCCTCGGTGAACATCTCTAGTTCAGAAAGACTTCTAGCAATGCTAGAACGAAGTTCACTCAATTTAGTTTGCTCCAGCAATTGACTTGCTTTAAGAGCCAACTGCATCAAGATAATGTGAGTGTCAAGACTCTCGTCAAAATGCTCAAGAGAAATTTGTTGCGAAGATAAAATAACAGTATAGTCAGCAACATGGGAAGGATACACGCTAAGGATATATATTTATAATATCACCTCTCAAAAGTAGAGATAATAATCTCCTAAAAATTAAATACACACAAAACTATGCACTACAGGAAAATCCAACCTCAGAATAATTTGTATGGTTGAGTGCAGAGAAACGGATCAGTTGATCCCTGTAGGCAGCAGGGTTTGGGTAAACCAGTTGTTCCATTAATCGCAGTATGAGTTTATTTTTACTTTTGACACCCTGAAACCAACGAATTGTAGCCAATTATAGTATCAGAATAATGATTTTAAGACCAAAACACATTAAGGAAGCTAAACACTGAATCGTTGCATCTGAAACAAGTTATACCTGGTGAGAGAGCACAATATCCACAATCTTCAGCAGATCTTTCTTGTATTGGAGACGGAGGCGTTCAATTACATCAGCCTGGATATAAAGGGAGAAGAGTCTGAGTATTTTGAAAACTAAATAATAAAAGAAACATTATTTAATAAGTTCTTGATTTAGATTTAGATGTATGATAACCCATTGCTATCAACATGTAAGGCATTAAAGAAAATTGCTCAAAAGTGAAAGGTATTGATTGATTAATTCACAGCACTGACAAGACATTGCAAGAGAAACATCTTCAGATTTTAAAAAGGTCAACAGCTTTCATTCAAAAACTTGGAGAAGAAATAAGGCGGAAACAACCACTCATCACGTATTATACCATTTACCCAGGAAAACCAGCAAAGAGGACGTGCACGAGTAATTGATGGAGACTAAGGTACTACAGGCTACCTATGTTCACGTTGAGTAGAGTATGAACGCCCACTAGCAACCCATAAGATTTATCTTTTGCCATCCTCATGCCTTAATCAAGTTCGTAATTGAATAAATAGCTCCATATAATCAGTATCAGCAGTCAGAATAATCAAACTAACCTGTATGTTATCACTAAATAGTTCTTCAACAGAAAGATACTCCTCAAAAAGGGATTGAACAATAATACGAGCATGGCTCTCTCGTCCCCCCTCATAAGACTTCACCAGACTCATCAGAGGTTCAACAAGCCTTTCTTGGGCTCCTTTTTCTTTGTCAGGACAGGAGGAAAGATGAGCCTGCAGCATAAAACACACCCATGAGTTTGCTCGCATTGGAGGAGGAAAATCAGAATATATTTAAAAAAGAAAAGAAAAAAGAGGAGCTCACATCAAGGATTCCCTTCAATAACTTGGCGGGGAAGTCAACATTTTGGGAGTTTGAAATCCTCTCAAACTCTTTGTATTTTGATTCCAACTGAGAAATAAAACAGTCAAGGCCAGGTTAAATCACTCTTCAGATGTTAACCCAGATGGAAAAGCCAGAAGGGGTAACCTTACCTCATTTTTGAGATCTTTGGGAAGACGAGTTGCTAAAACAGCCAGGCACTCTTGCCATTGAAGGAAAGGCAATTCAGGACTATCAAGGCAATAAAGTAAACTTTGCATAACCTGTATACAGCCGTCAAATTTAATAATTAGGCAAGCATATCAAAGACAGATTAATGTTACATGCGAGAAGTTATAAAGCCAAGACAGATCACTTATGTGAAGCTAAAAAAATGCATTAGTGTCAAAAAGTCAAAATTCATTATTAAGACATCAAGGTCAAGAAGACACTCACTTCCTCAATATTATGCTCATAGCCAGCCAGAATCATGCGTGCTGCATTTAAACTTGCAGCACATTTCTGATGAACTTTGCCAGAAATTGCAGTAGGAGGACCCAAAAGTGGGAAGCTCCCATGAAAAGGTTCTGCTTTTCTTACAGCTGAAGGATCGTCTAAATCAAGCCTTGCTATAAGTTCACCAGCCTAAAAAAGAAAATGCTTTCTTAAACTCCATAGTAGTTCGAACACATATTTTTGTTGTAGGACTGGTAAATACCTGCATTGCTTGACCTTCAGTCATTTTAAAATGAATAACTCCAGAAGCAGGTGAGAGAAGAGGCATACACATCTTCATGACCTCAACCTCTGCATAAGGTGAGTCTGCGTCAATATGACTATCATCTGTAACCAAATATCTCAGAAGCTTGCACGGTGTCTCCGCAACTAGTTTCGATGGATCATGATCATTCTGCAAGTAAATAAGGTTTTGAGGTCAAACTCAGCCCAAACAAATTCCAGACCTATGGGTAGAAATGAACTCATTTAACCTGAAGCAAGCAAGTTCTTCCATCTATTAGAAGACGAGTTCCAGCTGCCTCTTCCTCTGCATATATCACATGACTGTTTCCATCCAACTGCAATAAGTGAAACAATGATCAAGAAATTGAATATCAGATTAAAAATCAAGGACCAGTTTTACAGTGCCACCATGCAGAAGGGATCCATCATCAAAGTTTTCCATATGTCATGGTAGTGTTTTGAAATTTGGAACCTTCAAGATAGACGAAAATAACATGTCCACAAAAAACTTAAAGAAGTAAATCTAATTCTACATCCAAGTACACAATTATTGGGAGTTTTAGCAGTGACATTCATGCCCACATAATGATAATAGTCATAATAAAAAGATTACATTTAAGGAAATGTAAAAAGGTTTACAAAGGATTAAATAATCTAGTCACAATGTTAATAGTACAGTGATGGGGTTAAACTAAAAGGACAAAGGTACAAGCACATGCAAATATTAGTTTAGAGAAACAACACTCGCCTGCATTAGCAAACCTCCATCCCGTAAAGTATGTATCTCTGCTTCTACTTCTGATTCATTCATCCTCAATCTATAACTTCCTGGTCCTCCTCTTACCATGTCAATCTGTAAATCATTTTACGAGATTTTGATTGCACAACTGATCAACATGTGCAGTAGCAATGCTAGCATGACACTCCAACAAATTAGGAAACTAGTGAAATGGAGTTCCATAAAACTGATTCCAATAACAATGGTTACCGTATATTTGCTTCCTTCAATGTTCAAAGACACTTGAGAGTGGACAAGAGATATGTGCTGGAATAGTTATTCACAAAAATCAGTACCATTTGGAAATAATGGAGTTAAATACAGGTGCTTAGTAGATTGTTCTCCCAATTAGATACCATACCTTTGGAGGGATTTGTCCCTTTTCAAGATAGCCAACATAGTCTGAAACCAAAGCTGCACTGCTAGCAGAGGCTTTCTGCATTAATTAGAAGCATGGGTCATATATTTCACAATGTCACAGAGAAACTGAAGAGGACAAAAAGAGGGGGGTTTTGCTTACATAGAGAGCCCCTCCAACAACAGAAAGATACCAAGGTGGCCTTTCTGCTCTAACCCTCATTGCAATTCTACTGTCCAACCATCCCGTGTGGATTTTGTTGTCTCTGTAGTCTGAGGCCTGAGACCAAATATTGTCATAATAATGACTGTTATTTCTACATTAGCAGAAACTTCATACGGAATAAGTAATCAGCATGTGAGAATATTACATTTAAAAGATCTATAGTATAGTCAACATTGGTACGAATTTCTCCCCGAATTTGAACCTCCTTCAGCCCAAGAACCATATTTGCAATTGCTAAAGCCCTAGATTCTCCAAATGCAAAAACATGCCCTGAGTTACAAGAAAAAGGGATTAGAAACTTGTGGAGATTAAGTTACAAAAAGAGACTTGCATACATCCATGAACATACCAACAAGAAGCAGCACAAGTTTCATAGTTAAAGAAAGAGAATTTTGTAAAATATTATTATAAATAACAATGCAGTAGCTTTAAAAGTTGAGGCTCATGAGGCAAGATTATGAATGTGTTTGCAATGAAGAGATTAAGTGCTTCAATACAACTTGTCTTATTTTAGTTAGTATACAATGAAACAGCAACGTAATAAATTTTTTAGTATTCCAACCAACCCACCCACCCATAAATCCAGCTTAACCCCCTCACCGTTGCTCTACAACTAAGGCCACGTGTGCCAGTATTAACCACATTTCTCATATCATGCTAAGTTCCTCCTCAAAATAAATCATCATAGATTCATATATTTTCATGACATCCTAAAGTCCGCATTTGCTTAAAGCTCACAATGATGTCTTGAGCAATTGAAAATAAGAGTAGTTATTTCATTACCCTTTCTGCCCATTTAATTCTGTAAACAAAAGTTGATACTTACCGAACTGAGAATCTGAGAATTCATGAATTCCTCCTCCAGACTGCATATGTACATAACCCAACAACTTTTAGCCCTTACACATAGAAGCTACATCCATATATTAAGAAACAGAATCACGTACCTTAACAGAGAAGTATGCCCACACATTTGGCTTACTTTTAAAGCTCAGCTCCTGCACAAAATATTGCAGACCAATATAAGAAATGAGATGGGAAGCATGCATAAAGAAACATGGAATTTCTGCTGGACTTAGTAACTAACCAGCACTTTCCCACTTGTAGGCTTAAAACCATCATCAGGGTCCTCACTTGTCACCCGTACAGCCACACAATGGCCTTTTGGCCTTGTAGATTCAGCTTTGTCAAAATCAAAAGGAGTGACTAAAGCTGCTGTTTTCCTCCAAGCATCATAACCCCCACCATGTTCCACCCCATAGAAACGCCTTATCTCTTTTTAACAAGAGAAATATAAGGTAATTTAGTACATCAAGTCAATGAGCAAACAACAATAAAGCAACGAACTAATAAATTTTATGTCATTATACCAGGAATTTGCCAGAGAGGGATGCCCATCCCAACAGCAACTTGTGCTGCCGGCAGATTTATCTCTGCTATCCACTCAGTAACAGGATGTTCAACCTATGAAGAAATCAATTGAAGAATCAGTCAGACTGATGAAAATATAGTTAAAAGAAAAGAAAAATAGAAACAAAAAACAATATAGTTATTAAAAAACTAAGGCTACGAATGGTTTGGGGAAGAGAATGAACTATGCTTGTATAGCCATTTTTCAAGTAGATATCAACTAACATAGTAATGAATACCAATGGGGAAAAAAAAATCAAGAAGAAAATTGAACAAATCATAAGAAACTAAAAATTGTGCCGCAGGCCATAATTAAGATATTATTACCTGTAATCGGGGGTTCAGCTCCAAAAAGTAGTACTCGCCAGTCTCCATGCTGAATAGATACTCAACTGTAGCTGCACCAATGTAGTTTACGCTTTTAGCCAATCTTCTAGCTGCCTGTTCCAGTTTTTTCACTGTATCCAGAGGAGCTACGGTAATCGGTCCCTCTTCAATGATCTGTTTATAAATAACTGGTTAGACCTTTCAGGAAATTCATTTTATTATGAGAATCTGGAGCAGCAACAGGATATATTGTCATACTTTTTGGTGCCTCCTCTGAACACTGCAATCACGACTATGCAAAGCAGCAACATTTCCATACTGATCACAAAGTAACTGGACTTCCAAATGTCGGCTCTGATTGGGGGGAAAAATATTATCAAAATATGATCAAGACTCCAAGCATCATGGTTGTTCAGATCGAAGTTCAGTTCAGGATCATACCTGGGATGCTACCTTCATTATGAATATAGGAGAACCTGGAACTTCCCCTTGAACTTGCTTGAACAATGCCCTGACCTCATCATCATTATGAACCTGCAATATTCAAGTGCCCCTTAACTTCTAGACTTTATTGAATAAATAACAAGTACAAAGGGTGGACACAAATTATCCCAGCACTATAAGTATACATCTAATTCTCTGTTTGAAAGTAACTTAAATAGATGGAAGACAAAATTAGTTTGCAAATTCAACTGCACAAATATGAATATTATAAACAAACCTTTCTTATGCCTTTACCACCACCACCCCAAGAGGCCTTAATCATTGCAGGGTAACCTACAACTTGACAACTAGCAATCGCTTCCTCTGTTGTATAAACACATGCTTGTCGGTAAATATCATCAGGAATAGTAATTAAACAATTCTCAGGGGGATTTTTCACCTGTAAGAAGAAATTTCAAGTCCTAAGTTATGATGTCAGTTAAAAAAGGAAGGCTCTGTTACAGGAAATTGAAACTTACATGAGAACCACTCCATGGAAGGGTTGGCACATCTGCTGCTTGAGCAATCAATGACGAACCAATTTTATCTCCTAATGCCGCCATAGATACAGAAGGGGGTCCAAGAAAGACAATTCCTTTCACATTTAAAGCATCTGGCAGTTCAGGATTCTCTGATGCATGACCCCAACCAGGCCACACTGCGTCAACATGAGTTATCTCAGCCACCTGTGAATAACAAACAGCTTAGATGTTGTACCAGGTTACATGAATTTATTATTAAATAAACGACTGAATCAATAAGAAGGCTGTAACAGGCTGGCTAACAGGGTCAAATTATGCAAAAGCAGCAGCAAAATTTTATCAAATGCATTGCGATAAGAAGCAATACCCAGTTGTCCACTAGATAGAAACTTCAAATTCAATGGAAGATTACGCTTTGAATGCAGAAACAATATAAATAAACTCCAAGTATAAATGTTTGTTGTACTTTGCTGTTCACTGCTTATCACAACTAACTGTTCTTTGCAAATTACAATACAAGAGAAGGTTTAAATTGAAGAATCTCATTTAAAATGCTGCACATACCTCAACAATAAGTTGTACGTTGGCATAGTTATTGTTATTGGTCCCACCAGGAACTTCAACAAACTGATCGGCCATTCTGATGTGTTCTGCATTGATTCTCATGTCCTCAGGAGTAGCCATGGCAACCAACAAGATGGCCTTCTCCGTGCCAAATGTCTCATAGGCCCAGGTCCTAACACTACGTATAAACTTGACTGCTGCCATTCCATTGTTGGCAATTAGTATGCTATGAATTGGCCTCTTTCCCCCAAGGGCGTGGCAGAAGTCGTCTACTACAGAGATTGTAGCAGAATGCCTATTTGTTAGTATACCATTTATGAATCCATTCCCGTGCCCGGTGCCCGCCATTTTTCTTCTTCTGCACAGCTTAAAACCGATTACAAGCAGCTCGGTACATCAAAATTCAATCAGAATTAGGGATTTTTTTAATTCTGCAGTTATATTATTTGTTGAATAACTGAGTCCTGCGAACCCTTTAAAGAGCGCTATTCTACTTCTTGACCGGACCCTTGGTAGTTTAGCGTTTAAAATATATAAAACTACAGATAGACGTAATCAATAAAGTTGTGCTCAACCTTCACGGCCAAGATCTTTTTTTTTTGTTTTTTTTTTTTGGGACCAATTTCCGCCGGGATTGAAACGAAGAAAAATGAGGAGGGCAATAAATAAATAAATATAAACTGTCCGTCGTTAGATGAACTCGTATAGGCAAAACGTTTTCTTAATAGGTGAACCTGAGTAATAACTAAGAACATGTAATAAGTCCGTCCATCCAGTAACTGCAACTTTTACTTCCACAACCAAACATGGCCTTGTCGTTCAGTCTCTCTCATATGCGGTATTGTGGAAACGTCGATTGCCGAAAGAAAAAGGGAGGGGGTGGGAGACAATTCAAATGATAACTTCCAGCTTTTTAATCTACAAAATCATCCGCACGCTAGACTGTCTTTTATCTAGAAAAGGCAAATCCATCTCACAAAAAGAAAAACTTCGGAGGTCCCGAACCCAATTCCAGACAATAGGAGGCATAAATTCTTCAGTCTTGAAGACTAAAACTAAAAAATTACACTCCAAAAGCATATAAATACAGAAATCAAGGGAAAAGATCAAAACTCAAGCACCGAAAAGAGAATATCATGGAAGAACGGAGAAGAATGGATGGATCACGGACCTTGGGGCAGAGGCAACAGAAGCTGGAAACTCTGAAGATGAAATCAATCAATTTGGTTGATAACTGTGCAATATTCCGAGCTTAGAAAGGGAAGCAATAAATTAAAATAGCACCACAGAATGTTAAGAGATTGGTTCAGTGCATGTATGGTGATCATGCACAAGCCAGAGAGCAAGAAGAATAGTTAAAGAAGTTGCAGAGAGGTAGGTTTGGTTTAGGTTGGATGGGGTGGGTCGCTCGAGTTATAACGGCTTTTATGAAAGGTGCACGTGGAATCTGCCTCTGCCACACTGTATTTCCCTCGCAAGTCCCCTCAAGAACTAGTAGTAGTAGAAGTAGGTTCCCAGCTACCCGCCTGTCTCACTCTCGTCATTCAAAACTTAAATCCTTTTCCCTTCTCTATCCACAACTAAATTCCGATGGAGGTAAGTATAATCCAGTAATAATTCCCCACTTGTACAGTGGTTTCATTTAGTTAATAATGAAGGTGCAGATATACAAAGAAAACGGGAAAAAATTATTGGAGTAAAATAAAATAAAATAGAATAAAAATAACATTATAGATTGAATGAATGATGGGCATTGGTTGACTTTTGGGTTGGGTGGTGCAGTCCACCAACCCTTCTACTTGTTAGTAGCAGATGAGTCAAACGTGGAAGCCATCTATCATATTTAACTACCTCCATCGTCTCCTTCCCACACACTCTTTCTCTCTCTCTCTTCATGTTTGTTTAGGATTTGCATCAAAATCCCAATGGGAAGGGGGGTGTGATTGAAATTGATGATGATAGATCAAAGGCGGCATTTTCAATTAATTATATGGGTGTTGTTGTTATTTGTGTTGATGGGGGCGGTTTATAGTTAGGAGTTAGGCATCGTAAACATTAGTACTCTTCCGGTCTTTATTATTAAATATACATATTTTGAACATTAAATAACATATATCAGTATTTAATGAGAAATACAAGGGTAAGTAGTGATAGAAAATTAATGATTTACCTTGTAATTAGGACAAGAAAATTTCTCCTTTATGCCTTATAAATAGACCAGGACCAGGACCAGAGTGGTATGCCTCTAAAATAATTTAAAAGGAGATAAGATAATGTTGCATCCATTGTTATTATGTTACTATTAATGTTTTTGTGATGATGCTGGGTCAATAGACTCAAGTGAAAAAATTACTCACTATAGTAGTATTTATTAATAATAAGGTTATGGGACTCTAAGTGGCTGCTCTTTATTTGGAGGACATATGAAATATTTTTTAAAGAAGGTGTGATTCTTATTATAACTCATAAGCAGGGTATTATTGTCTTTTTCCAACAACAAAAATTGTCCTTATTTAAAGTTGATGAAATTTTGTTCGCTCCTCAATATATAATTCATGGTTTTAAGTATATGAGCAAATTTAGAAATTTGTTATTAACAAATAAATTTAACATCTCAATCACCCTCCTTAGTTATGAATTCTGATGATGAGAGATGCTTGAAGCTGCCTTATAATGGATTAGAGGGAGTATATGAAAAACGTTTGATTTCGCTATCCTAGGAACTTATCGTATCCAACTGGCTAAAGAACTCCATGTTGCGAGTGTGATTGCGGCTGCATTTTGTGAAGTTCCAAACGGGTCCTTAAAAAATGGCCGAACACATGTTCTAAAGGCGAACTGTTCCGCAATGAAAATGATTGTTTCCATTTTGAGATGTTAGTTAAGTGGGCTTTTTCAATCCATATATGCAAATATTTTCTACAATAAAGCTTTGACAAGCATGATGGAAGAACCAACCATCTCAGACCCATAATTAATAATCTTCCCTATTATTTTTGGTTAATGTTTATCCATCACGAAGGATTTTTTTTATATTCAACGTTTTAAAATAGTTTGTGAGGAAATTTTATTTTTAAAGTATTTTTTGTAGAATGATTTTAACCTTATTGTTAACTTAAAAAAGTTTATTGAGTGGAAATGCATCTAACACCCCAAAATAATTTTCTTCGCAACACCCAACATCTTAGAATAATTGTTTGTTGGAAATAATTAAGGATTAAGGTTGGAAGCATAAAAAAAATAAGTCTAAAGATATGTAAGATGACTATTGAAAAATATTACTGAAAATGTTAAAGATAAATACTGAAAATACGGAATATGAGTATTGAAAATATGAAAGATAAATGATAAAAAAATTTACTCAAAAAATGCTTTAATAGCAAAATTGCACTAGTGAATTAATTTAGGACATTGAGTACTAAATAAAAAAATATATTAGTGTGGTGGATGCACATTCACTTAACAGATTTTTTGAGAATTAATGGTAAGATTAAATTACTTGTCTGAAATATATTTTAAGAGCAAAATTACGTGTAAAAAATACTTTATGAAAAAAATTACACCATAAAATATTTTAAAGTGTTTGGCACACATAATTAATGATATATCAAAATCTATAGTTTTTGACAAAAAATAATGACGTCGTGTGATCCATGTAGTCGATTTTACTTAGTAAGATAAAGGCTTTGTTGTTGTTTGATACACATAAAAAAATATTTCATGTTGCATATAAAAAATGCTTTAGAATGATAGATAAACTAAACCATTCCTTTTTTTTTTCACACGCATTTTGAAATGAGAGAATTTGTGTCAAGATTTGAGTGTGAGGTTGGGGTTGAGATGATAAGCAAATAATAATTTTTGCCAAGATATGAGATATGTTATGAAATTTTTTTTATAAAAGTCAAAATGCATTAGTTATAGGTATTTATACATCAGTTTACAGCTAAAAACTTAAAATGACAAGAACTTAAGGAAAGAAATGACTTATTAGAGTTTTTTTTTTTTGGTAAATGTATAAATTTAACAACCAAGTGTTTTTCAAAGGGTATATGTCATAAATAAGTTTTGCAAGAGACACAAATAATAATGAACAATTAAAAAAGATATAAATTTAAAAAAACTGTTAAATTTAACATAACGACGTTAACATAACGACGTTAAATTATAAGAGAATAAAACCTTTAATAATATTATGTCAAATTTAACGTTTTTTTTAAATTTACATCTTTTTTAATTATTTATTATTATTTTTACCTATTTCAAAATTTATTTATATGAGATGTCTTTTAAAAACAACTTAATTATTAAATATACACCTTAACTTTTTTTAAAATACATGACTTATGAGTCTATATTTAAACCAACCGTTACGGAACCAAAATTAAGGAAATGAAAGATTTTGCCGAGATGTGCCGTGCAAAGTTGCAAATTGAAGCAAAGCGAAGCGCTGGTACAGCCCGCTATTGTACGGATGCTATAAAGCCAACAAAAATACACAAGTTGTCTTCTTCTGCTAGCGTCCCAAAATTCATATGCATTCTATTTTTATTCTCACGCTTTATATTTAAATTCATTTTTAATTGTTCATGGCTTTCAACTAAATATCTAGATGAAAACTTAAATATTTACCGAAGATTATTCTATTATTTTTTTTAGCATTTGAATCCTGTTGAAATGTAAAAAAAAAAATTGAAGGAATGAAAAAATGTACAAAACCCCATAAAATATGTTTAAAATATGGTAGAAATTAAGATAAAATTGCAGCCACCCTGAGAAATTGGATTGATCATTATTTATAAGTAGTGTGACTCCCTAAAAACTTATACGTTATCGGTTTATTTATGTCATTACATTATCCAGTTCTTGACACAAGTTCTATTATCTGTATTATTCTATGAAAACATATATGACTTAAACGTCTTTTTTCTTTTGTGAAGCACACAAGTGCCATGTGTTAGAATTTTACTACCTTCAGTCTTAAATATGATGTTTATTTGATTTTTTTAGAGATTAAAGAAATTAAATAAGTTATTTAATCATATAATATGTTATGTATAATTAAATTATATATTAATTTATAAATCATATAAATTATTTTTAAAAAATAAATATATACACTTTAAATTAATTTAATTAATTTCTACAATCTCATAAAAAAAAGTGTCAACTGAATTTTATATTTTAAAATCTAAGTAATAGCGTGTTTATCGAATTGGGAGGGACACATGATGGGGCTGCGGCTCTATTTTTTCAACTTTTCTTAAATCGGATTCCACAACTTAAAACCCCCCCCCCAATTCACACGCGCGCCACGTCCGACCTTGACCCCCAAATAAGAGCAGTTGATCCTATTGTATAAGGAATTGGAACAAAAGTCAATGAGTCTTTTTTTTAATCTTAAATTATTCTCCTAGGAAACATTAAAGTATCATTTTTTTTTTGCCAACAAAGAAACAGACAGTATTAAAATTAGATAAAGTTACAATATCTTAGGCAAATACAGGACCAACTAAAATAAACAATATAGGATACTAAACAATATGAGAAACTACACACCAAAAAATCAGTAATTGAACTAAAAAAACAAGTACTTAAAAGTTCTTTGATGCTGCTATAACATAAAAATATGATTGAAGTTTCCTTAACATCATACTTCAAATAAGCCTGTAACGGGGGTAAAGGTCAAGATACCATAACTAAAGGACGAGATATTTGCAATTAAGCTTTGACAATCCACTCAACTACCAAATCTGCTTCCTTGAGAACCTATCTGCGAGAATGGTTCCTAACCAAATTCCTTGATACAAGAATGTACTCAAGTATAACAACACTCATCATGTTAGTAGCTAAAGCATAGTCCAAGTGACAATAAAGTAGAGAATCACCACTACAACCCAAAGAAAACCAGTGCTACCCAACACACTGAATTGGTACATGTGTAGCCTGAAAATGAACAGTGTTGACTGGAACACTGAACAGGCAAATGTTTAGCCAATGATGAACAACATTTATAAGCACACTGAGCGGACCCATATTGAAGATTCTCATTTGTTTAGCTATTGACTAATCCTTAAAATGATGAGAAACAAAATATCTTATTTTTGGTCCACAAACATATTCCTCAAACTAAGCATAAGTAAAACTTGAAAAGGATTTCAAAGCATTCTTTTTAGGCCTTGGATCAACTGTTACTATTTTTCCCAATCTAAGAACTTGCCACCACAATTCTAACATGACAATGGTAGCTTGGGTAACATAAAGTGGCGTATAATATAGGCTGATCAGATTCGCAAAGCAAACCCCCCCAATAACACAAATAGAACCAATCCACTCCTATTGTTAACTCTACTAGGCATACCTCAGTCTTTATCACAGAGACACTGACTCTAAGAAATGCTATCCTACAACTTGCAAGGCTCATTCCCAAAATTACACTGATAGCAAAGCTTTGAGTCTTGAATAATCTACTAACCTCAAGGTCTATGAATCGCACTATCAGTACCTCTAAACCTGTGTGCTCCACTGCCTTATTTTGCTACAGGTTGATTGAGAAGCCCCATCCTTCACCCATCAATTGAGACTTCGCCCTCTTCCATTCCATTGAGCCCCCTGGAGGTACCGAACTAAAAGAGTCCACCTTTAAAGCTCCTCTGTATTATGCGCCCCTGTTCTACCACCGATTCACACACGGCACTAGGATGGCCCCTACTCCCACCTCTTGATGCATCCTTTGAATTCGTCCTTTTGTTTTTGAGGAGGGAGAACCACCACCTCGAATCGTGCATCGACGCCAAGATTCTTGGGGGCACCTATCGGAGGCTGTCACCGGAGATTGATTGTTACGCGCCGCCTTGTGTCCATCCACCCTACAACCCTGTTCGTCGTCGCCACAATACACGCTCCCAACCATCGAACCCATAGACCACGGCCTAGGGATTATAGCAAAAACCTCCACCGGAAGGGGAGACGATACCCTATAATAAAGAGGGAGAGATCGACACTATAGTTGCCTCATCGCTACAACTCGACAGATATGAAACCCTATCAGAGGGAAGAACACCCCAACAAATGGGGAAAGTTAAGTTTCTCTATAACTAAGCTGAAGCCATGAGATATGATGAAAGATTAAAGTATCATAAATTATCAAATGATCCAATATTACATCCTTAGACATAAAAAGATGTTGCAACTTGCAATTATACTCTCACCGCTAAAAAATAATGAACAACTATTTGATATGAGATCCACTTACATATCCATGTTATTTTTTAACAGACGTTTTTTCCCTTTTGATGTCATAACTCATGAGTGACATTACAATTTTTTTAAAAAGTTTGATAGTAATTTCGTATCACTTGATAGTTTATGACCCCAATGTTATTATAATAATAGGTTAATCCAAGAGCAAAAATGCCTTGAACTAAGAACAACAAGAGTTTGAAGAAATGACTTAGAAAACTCTGTACCTGCTGAATAAATAAATTCTGACATCTCCAACCTCAATAGGGACAGGCAAGACACTTGGAGGAAACATCCCCTAAAGCTGCTTAGTACGCAGATACGCCTTTCACAGCAATCCGAATTCCGCTCAAAACAAGAATGGCTTCCTGTCCATATAATTGAGGTCGTTCATGAGCGCCAAAATCCATGGTCTATTATCTCTACCTCAACAAGAAGATGCGTTTCTCACGCTTTTAACTCTCAATACTAATTTATTTCCATACTCCCTCCTTTTCTAAATATAACATAGTGTTGACATTTTTTAGAAGATATTAAAAAAAATGATTAAATTATTTTAAATGTTATTTTTTTAAACTAAGATACACAATATATGATATTATTAAATAATTTATTTAATTTCTTTAATCTCTTAAATATGAGACGGTAGCTGAGCAAATCAAATAGAAATGACTTGAGCCCATGACCCATTTTGGTGTTTACCACAAGAATACAACAAGCCCCATCATTATTTTATTTAGAAAAATTATAATAAGATTCTAAATAAATGAAAATATAAAGATATGGTCTAAAGGGGTTGTTAACGACAACATGAGGATCCTCCATTAACAACATAAGGATCATTATTAACAATCCTTAAAACCATTTTTTTTATATTTTCATTTACTTGGGATCTTATTGTAACTTTCCCATTTTAATTTCCGGTCTCAAGTCACGGCATCATATACGGAGATGATTTTGCATTGGGCTTGGAGGCAAATCGTGCTCTTGCTGGGTGGAAAAAATAATGCTTTTTTATCAGAATATCAGATCTAGTGAAATTAATTGACAACTGGGCTCACTGTGCCTGATTTGGGCCACGGGCTACACTATGAACTGCCAGTAGAAATGTCGCGTGTCGGGTGATCATAAGAAATTACAGGAGCCAAAACGTGGCAAGGGGTATATTTAATTATTTACCAAAAGATGAGGAAATAATAAATACAAGCATATCTGATCAAACTCATCCAATTAAGTCAGATTTTTGGAACAGGGAGTGATCAATTCATTCAAAGGGGAATTACATACTAGTACCTTTAAAATGCAAAGCTTATTTCGTTTCATGTTCTTCTATCTCCGGCCAGATATAAAGATGGAGGCTGCTTATACTTATATTCAGAGAGTTCAGACTAACGGAATTTACACTCAGAATAGAGAACATCATCGCCGTCGTCTATTAAGTACGTTATTTCCCGCGTTTCTCCATTAGCAACCATTAAAATGTCCTACATATATTTGACTTAAGTATTTATTTGGAATAGCGATTGAAAGTTTAAAAAATAATTTTTCAATTATAATTTATAGTATACGAGGTAAATATGTGAGAATAATTTTATGCACTTTTAGGAATCACAAATATGATCCCAAATAAGGACTAAAACCATTAAAATAAGCGGTGATCAAATATTTAACTATATAACTCCTCACTGAGTTATTTTCTCAGACTGTTTGTCGTAGTATGATTATGATGGGAGACTTGGATTAATTAAATAAATAAGCGTACGGCATCTGCTAAATGCTAAGTCAATGACAATAATGGATGATGTATGTAAGAAAAAATAATGGAGAGAAACCAGACTAGCGTATTGGGATAAATTCACGTTCGGATCCAAGTCAAACCTCCATTACTCGAACATAATAAAGCTCACGTAATTATTAAACTATTAGAACCTAATTAGAATTGGTACAGTAGATCACCAGAATAAGAAAGATAGTAAAAGAGAAGAGAGATTGCCAGATAGCTTAATGGCAGAGATGGATTATAACTGAAGGAGATACCTCCTATTTATAGTGGTTTAAGGTGGCTACAATTTAGGAAGTAATGTACACTCCTTCTTAACTTCTAAGTTAGTAATCAGAATAATTAATTATCAATTAATTTATTAAATTATAATGACTTGATTTTCAATTAACAATCTCATAATTAATACTAACTTATTTTTAAATATATAATTATTATTAATTTATTTTTTATTTGATTAAACTACTTATATCTTAATTAAATGATTTAGTCTAGACAGATTTAGACCCAAAATCCAATAACGTAAATGTGTAGAAGGAAAAGATGTGTTTTCTTTTTTTCTTTTCTTTTGGGGGCTGTTGTTGTCAGGCGTCGAGTACGGGGGTTAGTTAATCAGACCCGGGCGGCGAAGGTCACGAGACGTAACTACTTGCGCAATTTGCCATAATATACTGTTGCTTCACAAATACTTGATTTGGACGTTGGTTGGGTTCACAAGAACTGGGAGCGAATCCACCTCTCCATACAAATCTCTATCAAAATGCTATAAATAATATGATTTATTTATTTCATATATCGTATACGAGTTTACAGTAATAGACGTTGATGACTAATTAGCCAGTTCAGATCCCATAGTGTACCCGTAATCAAGTTTAGAAAAAAGAACAAGAAGGGGAGTGATGTTGAGAGGAAGGTTAGGAAGGAGAGTGAAATGAAATGAATGAAGAAGGGTGGGCGTTGGGCGATGTGTTCCCTGTCACCCATGAGTGGTCCCCAGCTCCTTCCCAGAGGAGTGTAAATTTCCTCCATTCTCTTCACTCCACTCCTCCTTTCCATAATAATTCCACTATCCCTGCTACTCCTGCCCATCTCATCAAATATAGCACATTCATAATCTCATACACACACACACACTTCTTTGTCTTCTTCAATCATACATATTACTCTCAAATTATGAATCTTATACCTCATTTTATAAGCTAAGGAGATGTCTTATTCTACCAACTTCATTGTTTCCCCTTCCCCACCATTGTAACACCTCTTTTTACTCCCATGAATTTTGTCGTCAAATATAACGACTAATTTTTTATTTCAATTTATATATATAATAAGAAAATTAATAACTATCAGAACCACAATCTCGATCTACATTTCCGAACCAGCTCGGAACTCAAATTAAAATCCCTCCAAGTACAATTCTCCTTCTTCTCTTCAGCTTCTCGAATCACCCTCCACCCCACCCCACCCCACCCCACCCCACCAATCCCCCAAATTATAAATGTCTTCCAACAGTGTGAATGATCATTTGACTATTCTTATACAACTTATATAGGAGGCTAACACCTCTTCAGTTTAACGATATGATCAATATATTAGCCCTCTTTTTTACCCCTTTCTCAGTCAAAAACACTATTTCTTGAGCCTTGGAATGAATTCTAACAAAAAATGGCCTAAATTAGAAAATTTTGTGATACTAAAGGCTTCAAGACCAAGGAAAAGGTTCTGCACATACAAGTTCTAGAACTCTACTCGTTTTCCATTTGCTGTTTTCACTTTTTATAGCACCGCCGACCACATATATATGGCATTATACTGTAAAAGGAGACTTAAATGCCCGAAAAAAATGAAAGCAATTTTCTTCAAATGGGGACAAGAAACGTAAATAGTATTAATCGCAGAAGACATCAAAATCCCAGGGATACTGCAAAGTACGTCCAAAAATACTTGCCCAGTTGCCCCACTACAAGCTGGTAAGGCGGCCAATTCTCACCCTCAATTAAACAAAACCAAAAATACAGAAGGTGAAATTTACAAAACAAGAGGAAAAGAGAAAAGAGAGAGGGAAGGAAGGGGAGGGAGAAGAGTGGGGAGAGTGCATATAAACATATTTCACTGAGATTCTTATCAGCTTAGGCGCATCGCTAGCTACAAACTGCATCTTCGGACTGGGTCGCGTGAATCTGCGATATTATAAGGCAGCCACGCTTTCGCCTTTGGTGGTGGCGACCTGAGGTTCAGAAGGCTGAGCCACTACTTGTTTTTTGGATACCATACAACGCTTCTCCTTCCTCTCATCTTGAATCATCTGTTGTTGACGGCATTCAAGGCTGCAGAAAGCACTATCACCCCTGCAAATTATATATATTCAATATTCTCAACGCACTACTTTAAAACCCTCAATCGATTTCAATCAGCCGATTTTCACATGAAATTTAAGAAAATGAAGTCCTTAAAACATTAAAGAAGACAAGAACAGTCATCGACCCCAAATTAGATCCGATTCATGCTAAATCCGGGGGCATCTCTACCTGTTCCCGAAGAAAGAGGGAAATAATTTACAACCCCCAGTTCCAGTGTAGTGAATTTATCACTTGGAAAAGTGTAAAGACGAAGAGTAGGAGAGGGAGCGAAATAGAGACGTAGAGATGTACCTGTACATGTAGATGTCACGGCCGGGTACCAAGCTACGTTTGCAGAGAAAGCAAGCACGAAGGAACTCAGCCGTTTCAACGAAATCGACGGAATACCTTCTATGGTTTGTGGGCGACACACTCTGATCCGACCAATTGGAGCCACCAGGCTGCTGGCTTATTACATCATACGATGGCTGGGCGTTAGGGTTATGGCTAGGTTCGTTTTGGGGAGCGTCGGGGGCGACGTTCAGATCGAAGGGAATCTCCGACAAGCTGGTGGTTCTCTTCATCGGAGCACGTGGTCTCTTGCCCAGTAACATGGTGCTTCTGGTTTCTGGACTAGTGAGTGGTGTTGCTTCTGCAAGTTGTGCCCTGTGAGGGCTTGAAGATTGGTGTTAGAGGAAGGAGGAAGAAAGGTTGGGGAGAGGGAAAAGGAGTGAGGGGGAGGGAGATAAAAATAAGAGCCAAAAAGCGAGGAGTGAATGTGAGCCGTTGGATTTGGGGGGAAGGAGGTGAGTGAGGTCATCATAAATGAGAAAAGAAATGCTACGTCAATACTTAATCAGCTATATAATGGCAGTAATTAAGAGTGGTAATTAGCATTTTAGGAATTAAACAAATTTACAAATACAAGTGGTGGGGAGCTTTGGATGCTTTTTCAAGACTCCGAAGCAGCAGTCACTTTGAGGAATTGTGATTGGATCTGCCGCAGGAGGAACTGGAATCTACCGCATTTGGTGAATCAAGACTTTCAATTTGCGATTGACTTGTTTTCCGAAATGCCAGGGATTGTGGCTCCCTCTTTCTCTCACAACTGTTATATAGCTTGTTTTGATTAGTATATGACTCGTTTGAATTAGTTTTTGGAAGCTCCATAAGTGCTTATAAATCGTGATTTACGGAATACGAAGTAACTTTTACGATTTACGAGGTTACTTTTATGGTCTACGAGGTAAATATGTGGTGGAAATTTAAGTAAATCGGGCTTATAAAATAAGCCCGATTGAAAACAGAGTTTCCAAACATGCCTGTAAGTTCTATAAGTGCTTATAAATCGTGATTCACAGAATACGAAGTAACTTTTACGGTTTACGAAGTTACTTTTACGATATACGAGGTAAATATGTGAAGAAGATTTATCTCGATTTTTATAAATCGGGCTTATAAAATAAACCCGATTATACATAGAGTTTCCAAATATACCTTATTAGTGGCACAATTATTGTGATTACCAATTTACTTTTTTTCATACGAATCAATTCGCTATTACTCCTACAGATAGTAGTATTTTGTTTTTATAGGGTTATTTGGTTGGATTTATATTTATACATAAATCTGATTTATATAAATTGAGATAAAATTTCTATACATATTTATTTTATAGACCGTAAAAACTAACTTATATTCCATAAATCAGGATTGAAAGGCAGGCTATCCAAACATACATTTTTGCCTCCCCACAAATATACCGCCCGAATACTGACATTGATATTGACGTGTTATAGATGACTATTACTCCTATGCATAAAATCTAATTGATTGTCGAAAAAATTGTTTAAAAATAATTGATTAAAAATTTATTTATTAAATAGGACATTTTCATGTAAATAATATCCTCATGTGTAAAAAAAAATTTCCTTGTGTTTAAAAAATCTCATATGTATTCAATATATCTTTTATATATATATAAGAATAATCTTCCCTTATGTATCAAAAATCTTCTCTAAATCCCATTTAATAAATAAGTTTTTAATGAGGTCTTTATCAGTAATACTCCATTGATTAATTAATAAAATTTAAAAATTAATTAAATTGATGGTATGTATTATTCCTTTTATTATTTTTTATGAATAATTTTTTTTCTTTTGGACTTGGTCCTTAATATAAACATTTTTTTTCTTATATCTCAAATTTTAAATTACTTTTTTTTTTACTTCTATTAAATAATAAATACATATATTTATATTAATTATTCTCCAGTTACCAATAATTCACTTTTATTTAATCATTTATTACTTATTCACTCTCTTATTTTGCACTCATTCTCTCTCCTATATACTTTTCATAAATAGAGATATTTTTGAAAAAAAATATAACATTTTTTATACATTTATTGTTTTTAACTAATCTTAATTGTCATTTTATTTTACAGAAGTAAAAAAATTGTTTGTAAAATGAATAGGAGGGAGTATTATCAAATAAATTGTGTTTCAAATTCCAAATAATGCATGGGGATTGGGGAACATGTTAAGTGTATGTATATATGCATAAATATCTCTCAAAACAAAATTTTTACTTTATATTTATGAAGAGCGTTTTAATAAAAATGTCTTTTTAGCAAAATATTACAATAAAAAGGTTAAAAATTGAAGTTTATACTAGGATATGTTTTTTTTGAATTCATGGGGGTGCTACTAGCAGTCTAGGCGGCTTGCCGCTTACCTCAGGATTATGTTTTGGAGTACATGAAAAGTCATGCAGTTTTAATAAAAATAAAGTATTTAAAACAAATAAACAAAATTAGTTTTATATTATGGCATGACGTCATTTCGGATAAAATTGTATCGAAACTTTCAAAATATTATTACTTTCAAAGCAATTTAAAAAAACAAGAGAAAAAAATAAATGCTAGTGCCTAATGAGCCGTGACTTTATTTTTTTAATGGATGTGGCTGAATAAGCACCTTGGTTTGTGATGAGCAGGGAATGCTCATCCCTAACGAGTGTTTATTTTTTATTATTATTTATTATTTGTTTGCATCAAGTTATATTTAACAGTGTGAGATATTTTTTAAAGTAACATCTAGTATCTCTAATTAATTATTTTGAGAGCATCCCGCACTAATATTTTGAGTCATTAGTTAATGCTATTGAAAAAATAATTTATGGTATTAGATGCACTAAAAATTAATTAATTTATGATATTAGGTGCAACTGAAAAATATTTTAGGATATTGGGTCTAATTGGAAAAATATTTTAAAATACTGGGTGGTATTGAAAAAATATTTTTAAATACTAGATATATTAGAAATTAATTAATTTAGAAAAAAAGATGCAAAAAATAATTAAGATGCAGATTATAATTTAATTAAAATAAATAAATTTTTTTAAAAAAAATAGGTTTCCTCACATTTTAATGGATAAGCATGCCATGCGGACCCTCGTGAAACGTTAGTGGTCAGTTTCACGGTTGAGGAAAAAGGTAGTGCTTCGGCCAAAAACCTTTGTTTACCCTCGACTCTAACGACTTTGTAATTTTTTAAAAGAGAAAAGGTACACGCATTATATAGTGGGACAACATCGCATGTCTTGCGGGTCTAAAATCGTGATGTAATACGTCGTTATTGTAGAATTGGTAAAAAAAAAAAAGAGAAAGTTGAAAGAGGAGATAAATTAGTGATAAATATTCGAAGGGGAAAGTTGCAGAATATAATGAATAATTCATAAGGGGGGACTAGATCCATTGTATGTTCCAGATACACATTAATGGAATGATGGAATACATGAATTAGAATGTATGGAATTGAGTATAAACATTAATCCAAGTTAAAGTGGTAATAATGTCAGTGTATGTAGATGGTGGCGGTGAGCTAGTGGTTGTGGCCAGAAAGGAACAAGAATGAAAGGAATGTGGTGGGACATGAACGATAGGTGGTAACCCTGCAACCAGTCTATTATATATTGTCCCTGCCATTGATTCAGCCTAGATTTTTTATGTTCTTTTTAAAATAATATTTATTCATGATGTTTGATGTATGTGACAAGGGGACAAATTATTGAATCTATACATTCAATATTCATATATAAAAATATGAAATCCCACTGTTTATATAATCATTCAGTTATCAATATTTATAAAGTCACGAGCAAGACAAAGCCTGTGAATGGTGGTAATACCTTACTTGTTTGCATTACTTTTTCTCATTTGACAATTATAATTGATTACGGACAACATAGAACACACTCATTCAAAATATACCTTATATTAGATATTTTATTAAAATAATATTATTTTACTTTTTTATTATATAAAAGATATGCTAGTTGATTATTTTGATCAAATGAATATTAGAAGTATTATGAAGTTATTTTAAGTATTAGCGGATTACTTTAAATATTATTAGATTTATATATTCTGGATAAAATATTTTCTAATTATGTCCTACAAAGTGATTTTGATAAAAATTTTATTTATGGTCACCTGCCTCGCCGGAAAAGAGGTTGAGTCTTAGAGCAATATGTTGAACACTTACTTATTTCTTAAGAGTTTCTTGACAGGTGACAGCTATTTTTAGATTATCATTGTGTCTCATATTCCCATTAAAAGAGGTCATGATCTATTTTATTCTATTATAATTCTAACCTTCTCTTGTTCTTTACAATCTACAGGTAGTGAAATATACACACATAATCGTTATAGTTTTGTATCAAATCTTCCGCTGTTGCTATTTTTTATGGAATTGTATAATATATTTTAGATATTTATTATTAGATTATTTTTACACGAACATCATCATCACATTCTAGTTATTTAGTATTCCTATACATCCATATTAAGATTGTCCCTGGATATTGACACAGTGTGATTTCTATCCAGTGATTTGAATGTCAAAGTATATATATCCATATTTAAGAAGTAAATTGATAAGAAATTACATATGTTATTTTCAGTAACAGTCTAATTTTCCATGTGACACTCCGTGAGATGTACGTACCCCGTCTTCTAATTGATATACTGGTGAAATACTGAAATGTAAAATTCATGCAATTATATTTTTATGCGACTCTAATAACAAATAAAAATTAATTATGATCTGATGTATAACTATGAGACAGAAAGTTCATGGGTAGCTATTCTGTATTTTTATACAACAACACTCTATTTTCAAATGTAGAAATATACGGACAGCCTTGGATTGTCACATAATTGCAGTAATGGACTAATGGCATACACTCATAACTCCAATAATTCGGCCTTTGGTTTTACAGTAACAGCACCCTTTTTATTACCAGCCTTTTCATGTGGAAAGTGGAAACAAAATGCCACAAATTTGTCGTCTGATAATTATTCAAAAAAACATCCAATCCTGTTTTCCGTTGAGGCTCACGACTTGAGTAGTCATCCATCCATCCATTATCGGGTACTGTGTAAGAAAGGAAACGTGGACGTACTTGCTTACAGTTACAGATAGATTATTTGGATAATCTCCATAAATATTTTTCAATCATGATTTATGAAATATGAAATAGTTTTTGCGGTCTACGAGGTAGCTTTTACGATTTATGAGATAACTTTACAGTCTATGAAATAAATATATGAAGGAGGTTTATTTCAATTTACGTGAATCGGGCTTATACATAAGCCCATTCAAACTAACACTAGAGTATTTATGACATGTATATTTGAGATCACGATTGATGATCTAAAAATGTTTATAAATGTAAGTCGAAACAACACATCTTTCACATATTTACCTTATATACTGTATATCACCATTAAAAAACTACTTTTAAATATTTTAATTGCTATTTCAAACAAACATTATATGTTTATATCCAACAGTTGAATAAGATTGTATGTAAACTTTTGTTAATAATAAATAAAAAACCGCACTGATAAACTATTAAAATTTTTGTTTAACCAATATTGAGTAAAATAAAAATTACACTTTAATCTGAGAATTAGACATAATGGATATAGGAAAATGACTTTAGCTTTTGTCCGTATTTAAAAATTGATTAAAGGTGTTTTTCACCCTGAAAGTATAAGGATACATGGCCAATTTTATATCAGGAATATTTTTGGAAGCAGTTTTATCTCAGAAGTTTTAATTTTAGAGCAATTTTTATGTGACCATTAATTGTAACGGCACGACGTCTCCCTTGGGGTCCCTAGGCCCATAGCCGTCTCTCAGGACGAGACGCAAGTGGCTACCAGTATGATAATGGGAAAGACCCTATGCCTTGCTCCCAGGGTGAGGGTTCGATCCACTAGGGAGGCGAAATGAATTCCTTTGGGACAGGATGATATCCTGGCTTGGGAAAAGACCTCTTCAGTGGGGTGACTCAAGTCCGGCACCGCAAGGGACCCCGGTGGGAGATGGCCATGGGCCTAGGGACCCCAAGGGAGACGCCGTGCCGTTACATTAATTCCGTTAAGTTTGACTGTTAGTTGATAAAATAAGGGTAAATTTTCTCTAAAGTCAAAACTTATAGGGTAATTTTGTCGTCCATATCACTTTTGTTAAGGTACAGATTTTTTCTGAAAGTTTTTATTTTGGAACAAATTTGCCTTATATTTGGTCAACTAACGGTCAAATTTAACGGGGTTAACGGTCAGGGCAAAATTGCTCCAAAATTAAAACTTCTGGGATAAAATTGCTTCTAAAAATACTTTCGAGATGAACACTTCCGAAACAAAAATAGCCTTTAACCCTTAAAATAAATAGTAATATTTTTATTTATTATTTTTGTTGTTGTTATTGTTTATCAGGTAAAGGGCACAATATACGAGATAAGTATGTAAAATCATTTATCGGTATCGATAACGAATTAGGGTGATAAAAAATAAATAAATAAAAACAAAAAGAAGAAGGAGAGAGAGAGAGAGAAAACAATTCATGTTAGGAGGGCAATTTTAGGAGAGGGAGAGAGAGAAACACTGGATCTTTACCAAAAATATATTAAAAGAGAGAGAGAGAGAAGGGTTTGCCACCCAACCCCACATGTTACTGGTGGTGTTGTAAGGAGAAGATCATATTCGATGTTGTGTGAAATTTAGCGCATTCACTTAGTACGTGGCTAATTAATTACAGCAACGGGCGCCAATGAATGCATCTTCCGTAGAACAAGTGGTAATGTGGCGCAGAGGCAGAAGGCCTCTCATCTTAGAAGCATTTAGTTACTTCAAGTGGGTACCTCTCTGCATCAGGTAGTGCCCCTATTCCTCCTATTCCTAATTCTTATCTTTCACCCTTGGCCTTACCAAACTTGGAAGTTTCTTTTTTCTTCTCACCACTTGTCTCCCAGACTCACTGTTACAGAATGTGAACATAGAATAAATAAAACAGTAAGGCCTCTTGCTATATATCATTCTGACTATGCCTCCGTTTCATATTTAAATTGAAGTTAGTATAATACTATAGTCAGGAGATACTATGAAGGATTAGTGCTTGTTTGAGAAGGATAAAGAAATTATTTTTTAGTAATTTTTCATTGGCTAAAATAAAATTACTCTGATATACTTATTTCAAAAATTATAAAATTACTTCTAAAAAAAAAAAAAAGCTAAAACAACCCGCTATTTACTCTGCAACAGGTGAGGCGTATGTACAGCACAAGGAATCAACTTGGCAATGATTGGATTGGAGTGGCACTGGCAACTACCCAAAGCCCTCTGTTTCTGTTTCTGCTTCTCTATCCTTTTCAATGAGGTGGTCCACTCTCTCCCCTGACTTTTCAAACCCAACATCGTCCGTATATACATGGCCACTGTATTATTGTCCTTCCCAAATCATTATGCAAATAATTCAACCTGTTTAATTTCTCCTCAACTGTTTCAAAAAGTCCAGGTGATTTTTATTGCTTAGCACTTACGGAGATCCCCAACTGCGCCATCCATCTTACTGTTACACAAATTCCCAAATCCCAAATGTTCAATCAGAATCACAAGTAAATTGAATGGCAAGTCACGCCCCCACCCTCATTATTAACCAAATAAATATCTTAATTCCTCCTAAACTGTAATTACTATATACACCTTACCTTAACATTTCACGTGTAAAAAGCAAACTAAAAAATATAGTACTACCGTATTTGTTTTATGGATCTCTAAGTTATTAAAGGTGGCCGAAAACTATGGGCGTGGGTTTGAGTTTTCCGGAAGAGGGATTAATGGTAAAGAATGTGGTCGCGTGTGGTTTGTCCACAATCTCCACTGCAGAAAATTGATTCCTTTCGAATTTTCTAGTGAGGGTGTTCCCTTTATTCACCAAAGAATTCGAAAAGGAGGAAGGGGCCAAAAAAGGGAGAGTGAGAATCTCACAATAATGATGTTCCCCACCAACATGGTGACGGACAAAGCCTTTTCTAAAAATCATGTCTTCGTAAAAGGCCACAACAGTCACTTCCCTCTTGCCCACCCACGCCACTCCACTAAGCTTTTTTTTAATTTCCCCCCCCCCTCGAATCTCATTTTGTGGCTGTGAATTGGAGGAGCACACGATTAACTCATTCTCTTTGCCACTAATTATATGCTCTAATTAAACCCCTTTTTCCCTCTCATCATTCTGATTCTCCACTGATTCAGTATCATCAACTTCATTATCGTTTTCGTCCCTGTCTGATTTTATCATTTTAATTTAATTTCCACCCTGTCAAATTAATGAAGGACAGATATTTTAGCTCTGTCGCTGGCTGCCCAAAGGAGATCGCCTTTTCTGTAAAGTCAATGTTTGTGCTAAATTTTGGCAGTTCATCATCATTATCAGAGGACATTAGCGCAACCACTTTTCTATTTAGGATGTGTCGTCCAAATCCATGAATTTATTTATTAACCTTTTAATTTCATTTGACTCATACTTTAATTTTGTGCTCCCACTTGTTGATGTGTGAATCACGCCAGTTTGGATTTCTGCTCAATCCATCAACACTCGACAGCATGTGGGAGCAGTATTCGTACTAAGGACCCGCTCGGAAAGGTCAAGGTGAGCCGAAGTAGACAGTTAACTGATACATTAATTAAAGAGCAGACGGAATACAAAGTTGGGCAACAACGAAATTAAAGGACCAAACGACGTATATTTGGTTCGTCGACCTTAAACCTCTCACCTTTATTTGATTTAAACAGACTTTCTTGATAAGTTGGTATTAGCATGCTTATTATGGAAAGCAGATTCTAAAAAAAATTTATTTTTTTCCCCAAGGAATAAAGGCTACGAACGATCTGAGCCTATTGATTTTGACGGGAGAACCAAAAGGATGCGAGGCTTGACAAAAGAACAGTATAGAAGGTCTATTGGGAGATTGGAGCAGGCCTAAAAAGAAGACCTAGAGCTTGATATAACCATTGTTGATCATCCATTCGAGACTCCAATGGTTGTTGACGTTTTTAAGTGTCCAATAAGCCCAACCAAATGTGGCTCGGCCAAACACGTCTAATTGGGCCTCTGAGAATCTCTGGTAATCCTCTTTTGTAGCATTCTTCACTTGCCATGCAGAAACCCATTCCCCTGCAATTAGTAATAGCAGATCAGCCACCCCATGAATAAATCATCAGTAACAAGAAAACAGGGTCATCTCATCTCATAACTCAGAGTAAGAACATTGTGCATTACCCACAAAAGTAAGAGGTCCATTTGAGGTGGTAATATGAGTTAGCGACGAAGATTGGTTGACTCGGACATAGTCAATGTTCTGTTGGACAGTCATGTTATCGAAAACATCGGAAAAGAGGTTATAGTAATGGACATCAATCACAGATCCCATGAAGCCACTGGCTAGAGGGAAAAGCTCTCGAGGCTGAGAAGGTCCTAGCCTATTGGAAAGCACCACGTAGGCCGCTGGAGAGTGCCTTCGTACAGCTTCATAACCAGCCTTGTAGTACTTGCTTAGGCTCTCCAGTGTAACACCTGGTGCCAGAGGCTCGTTTATTAGCTCCACCGCATATAGGCACGGGCTTTTCGCATACCTGCCAGCACATACATTGTCCTGGATTAGCCATCAACGTTGATAATAATCTAAAGTACTGAGAAAAAGTGCTTGAAAGAATATACAAACCTTGCAGTTAGGAATTCAATGACACGAACCGTCTGTCGAATGTTGTCGTCTGTTTTTCCCCATTCTTGGGAGCCGTCTCTGGAAGAGCTGTGCTCAAAGCCATTTTGAGAGCCTGGTGCTGCGTGAAGATCTATTATAATTTTCACTCCATATTTCCTGCGGGCAGATCATTCCCAATATTAACAATATAGGTATCAAGTTGAGTAAGTTAGCCAGTATTGTAGCAAAATCATTACATACTGTGCCCATGAGAAGGCTTTGTCCAGTGCCTGCAAGGAACCTCCAACGTAGGGGGGAGGTGGAGTTGGATCGCTTTCTATCCACCAACCCACAGGCATTCTAACTGCGTTCAGTTTACTTTTCACTATGAACTCAAAGTCATCTTCCACAATGAAGGTGCTCCAGTGTTCCTGAAACTCAAATGCATTCCTTCAAATTGAATATAACTAAACCAGTCTAAACTGAATTTAGTTTGATTCGGTCAATGAAATTGATTATATATACTTTGACAATCGGGTAGTTTGTGGTCAAATATGTTGTGCTAGCGTTACCTTCATAACTTGGGGAGCTTTGTGGGGGCCATAGCCATTCGTGATTTGGAATTCTCCTTGCATCCTCTTAGCGATTGTCAACACAAAAACGGTGGGGTCATCATCTCCCCAACCGTTGACCTCCGAAACATCGGCCGTCACCAGCTCCTCTGTCTTCGCCTGCAAGTTCATCGTACCAAACAATAAGACGAAGAGGAATACAATGACTATAGTTAATGATGTGACGATCACCCAACAGTTGCATAACATAGAAATCTCCGATAAGGAATGTCATGACAAGTTTGTGAAAGCATGAGTTTCGTGAGCAATGGGACACGGGTTTTTACAGAAAAAAACACTAATGTAAAAAGCAGAGGATAGATCACCTGTAAGAAGAATCCACTGGATGATTTAATTCGGACGCGGTCTGAATCATTGCTTTTCCTGATAATATGAAACGTCTCAGAATCAGTGGAAGTGTTGACCACGGCAACCACCTTAATCCCATCTAATCCCACGAATTGTTTGTTGAATACCCTGAATCGAAAAGTGGTATCGTTTATCCTCCACAGCTACAAATTGCACATACAACATATCATTTAACATCATGTTTGCAACAAATCCACACACACACGCGCTCAGAGGAAGCTCACGGTAAATGTTTCCCAGCCAGAAGCAGCAGTCCGATTTGCTACTATGATTGTTCCTCCCCCAGACTCAGCACAAAGATATTTCTGACTTGTCACAGACTTGAACTGAAGACCAGTTCCGTCCTATCAAAAAAGGGAAAGCAAAAGTTTTTTAGAGCGGGAATGGCTGTAGCATGTGATCATTGTGAATGCAAACATGTATTAAAATTGGTTGACTCTACTAACCAAGAAGTCCTTATTGGGAATGGCGTCGAAGAGAGAAGGCTTGATCCAACCCTCCGTAACGAGCCAACCGCCGAGATTAACTGCTCTAACTCGGAAATTGGAACGCAGCGTATTTGCATGAGCAAAAGGAAGAATAGTAGCGCCAAAGAGAAGAAGATGGAGAAGGCATGTGAGGTTGATGCAGGTCGCCATCGGATGCCTCTAATCCTTCTCTCTACCTCCATATGATATACATATTCTTAGTTATATAGGCATGGGAGTCTGCATCTAAAGGGATTCTAACTAATTTGGTGACGCCGATTTTTCTATGGTTTCATTTTTGAGCTTCTTATTGCCAAGTCAACCAATTGAAACCAGCACCGTCCTTGACACAGATGACGAATAACCATTAAATTATAGGATGCCCAAGATCCAAAGGATACAGTATCACAAAATTAATTAGAGACAGCTATCTACATCTATAGTTTAAATTATATTTTATTTCCACTTTTTTGGGTTCTTCATTTATTCCTTGCGAATATTTTTTTGTGACTTTTATAAAAGTAAAAGCGATGACGCTACGAGCACAAGGAGTAGTGGGGCTAGTGGGAGTGGAGTGTGGGGAACACCCTATCTCATGAAGGAGTGCGTTAGGCCTAAGCTTCTTCACGTGTTTAGTGGTAAAAATGGTTCATCTATCAGATAATGGGTGGAGATAAACCCCATTAGAGGGAAAATGGAAAATAATTTGGATTGGCTTGTTGCAAGTGGCAAATCATAAATGAGCAGGGACCAGGCATCTTAGTGAGGAGTGAGGAGCTATACTAGTCCTTACTGTTAGCAGCAAGCAACGTTCTCACGCAGCCTATTATCGATTCCCCGGGCAAAAACGGTCCAATCAAGCTTGACATGTATAAAAAAGAAGAGAAGGCAGATATTACTAATTTAGCACGCGAAGGCAGCAGTTGGGATGAAATTGTGTTTAAACTTTAAACCAAAAACAGGATCATAGATTGGAGGGCTTATCAGACACTTGAAAGGTGATGGAATCGGATGTTTGGAACCGTTGATTCCTGTGAGGCAGGCCATGAGAGAAGGCGGTGGACGGTGGTGATGGCTAGGCATAATGCGAGTGGCTTCATGTAAATGTTGACCATGGCCTTAGTAGCGGATGCCTGTAAAAGGAACCAACATCGTAGTGGGGATGGCATTGCAAGTTACATATCTGAATAAATGACTTGCCACAGACCACAGGCACAGAATAGGGCCAAGGCATCATGCTTGGGCTGGGCTAAAATTTCATTGCATGATTGATTACGTGACTCCATAAAACATGTTGGACGCGTAAATACAAATCTCCCGGTCTTTTTTTTTTTTTTTAATATGGAAAAGGGAGAATGAGTGAGGTAATGGGATTGCATGATGGCCAATTCTTATTAATTATTGCTGCTTTTTGTAAAGAAAACAAAAACGAAATCATATGACCAGGCTTTGATTCAGGTTTACTCAACAAATAACATACTAATGTGCTTGAAATAAAGAAGAGCATCACTGGCTTGACGGATAAAAAGGCAAAAAGATGATGGAATCAGTTTCCGGCGAATACCGCGGCTTTCATTCAAAGTGTTGGTGGAGCCGTGACCCCGCGTGTTACTACACCATTGCCATAGCCTATAGGTCTGCCTTTCCCCTCCTGCCAACAGTTTTTTTTTTTTTTTCTTTAGTACTACTAAAAAGATACATATACTGATATGCCTAATAAAAAACAATGTTACATTTTATCCGCACTCTGGCAATTTAAATCCTTTTCCCATTTAATTAATATAATTATTACAATTTATATTTGATTCTGCATACTAATTTGTATTTATTGTAATTATATTTTATGCACAAAATATGTACATCATTACAGTTGATTATTTGATTGTGTGTGCTAATTTGTATTTATCCGAGCTTTCTAATCCTTTACACATGTTATTGCTCATTTGTTTTCTTAATTTGATAAGAAAACCTAAATTGAGTAAATAATACTGCTCGATATTTTTCTTAAAAAAAGGGAACAGAAAACATCTTTTTTAGTCATGACATCAACCTAAAACGTTACGAGTATATATTTATTCTAAAATAATCCCATGTGGAATCAATGTGTGCATGCACTCGTGATGTGTTGAATGATATAACCAAATTTAACCTAAATATATTTTATCTCTTCACCTTTTCCACCAAACTCAAACCAATTACAAAGAAAGCCACCATCACATTCGGTAAATTAATATTTTTTCTAACTTCATCAGTGGTCCAACGTATGTTCAAGATAATTCATTTTCACAATTTAATATCACATAATTAAATATTATAATTGAATTTCATTAAAATTTTAATAAGAAAAGCAGTAAAATAAACACTCGACGTAAATCCAATCTTCACTCAAAAATCAAATCCCTATGACGTGGCACGCTCCCAATCGCGGGATCACCATCCATACTGTGCGCCATATTCAAGTGACCAGACCCCACACCATGGCATTCTTTTCTTTTTCTTTTTCTTTTTCGGGGCAACCGACCTAAGTCCAAATCCTTTCAAATCCGTCCATTCTTTATTTCCGTCACACTGAAGTTGGATTCTACGAATCACTATTAGCCCTGCCTTTTTATTGTACCCCCAAAATCTCCAGTCCCCATATCATCTCCTTCTCTCTGCTAAACTTGTGGGCTGAGCTATGGCTGCCAGAGTTTCCTTCATACTGCTTCTGTGTGCGCTGCCGGCATTGGTTGCCGCCATCCGCCCGGAGAGGAACCCATTCACGGTGCAGGGTCGTGTCTACTGTGATACTTGCCGTGCTGGTTTTGAGACCTCAGCCACCACTTACATTGCTGGTACCTTCTTCTTATTTTTTTTCTCTCTCAATCATATTCCTCTTGTTTATTTTTCTGCGGACTTCTTTCTTTCTTTTTTCCCTTGCCTATTTTTTTCCAATGACATTTCCTAAAAATTTGCCCAAAATTAAGAAAGCTTCACATGGAAACGCCCTGCATCGTGCATATAACGCCAGATCTGAAATCTGTAGGGCAATATCCTTCTCACACCTTAATCTCACGATGAATGCTGTGACCTAAACTTGCTGTATTAGGCGGCCCAAACTTTTGCTAGTTCTGGTGGGATTTATTGTTCAAAAAGTTTTTTTTAAAAAAAAAAATTTAACGAGAGTGAAAATTGGTGCTTGCGATGGCTGCCAAAACGTGGATGATCCTTATGAAGTTTTTTTGTTGTTGGAAAATTGATCTCCATATCCTTGGTTTTATCTTTAAAATCTGTCATCTTGGAATGGCGGTGCTTCGGCCTTCGGTTTGCACGGACATAATTGGAGAAAAATTGGCTAACCAGTCTTGCCAAATGCCAATCTCAGTAGTGCAGATGCATAAGTAGTAATTCGGATCCAAGTACGGATGGATGCAATCCTTACCAATCAAATCTTAGTTTAGATTTGGCTCATCCTTTAATGCAAATCACTCACTCTCAAGTATTACTAGGCTAGAGGCTGGATGGGCATATATTATTTTGTGGTGCACTTTTTCTGTCTTGCTCAAGATGTGGATTGTGAGAATACAGTATTCACTATGCAGGGCCTAATTATAAAACACCAGCATCCAACTGCGTTTTTAGTTAGTTTCTGTTCAGTATGAAGTACGAACTATCAAATATGAAGAAGACTTTTATCTCATAGATTTTACATGATTTAACAAAAAAAGGTAAGCTGAAAACAGTGAGGCGATGAAGCGGGTGTTTTGGGTGGGTTGTTTTTAACTGAGTTTTGTAAATGGTGGTGCACAGGTGCTGAGGTAGCTGTGGAATGCAAGGAGAGGAAAACATTAGAAGTTGTGTACAGGAAGAAGGGAAGGACTGATTCAACAGGAACATACAAAATACTGGTAGATGAGGATCATGCAGATCAAATATGTGATGCCAGGGTTGTGAGCAGCCCTCAGAGTGACTGTAGCGAAGCCGCCCCAGGCCGTGAGCAAGCCCGTGTTATTCTTACCCGAAACAACGGCATCGCCTCCAATGATCGATCTGTCAATTCCATGGGCTTCATGAAGGCTGAGGCTGCATCTAGCTGTGCTGAAATTCTCAAGCAATACCAGGAGTTAGACAATGAGAATTGATTTCTGCAACATCTTGTATTAGCCTGTCCTTTATCTAGTTATTTTATCTTGTTGGACTTTCTCAGCATTTCGACTTTATGCTTGCATGCGAGAACACCCTACTAAATTATATTACTGTTTAACTTGGAGTATATATTGTGTTCTTACTTCTTTGCACTGCTGCTATGAACTTCTGGTGTCTCTCTGTTTTTTTGGTTGAGATCTAAGTTTGATGGCCAAATTTTTACTCTCTGCGCAATTCTTGCTCCAAGGTTGCCGTATGATATGAGGGAATCTCATTTTTTGTTACGATCATTTGTTTTCTTATTATGTATATATTAAGCATGTTTGAATTAGCTTATATAAGGTTTATAAGTGCAAATCAAGATAAAACTTATCGTATACTGTAAATCATAATTAAAAAACCGTTTTTAAAGGTTCTAATCACTATTCTAAATAAGCAATGAATCTTTAATCTTGAGTCGGGTTCTGTAAGTTCTATTTTCTTTAAACTTGTAATCCCATTCTTCAACGAGGTCCTTACTCCCCACCAGCCCACCACTCTCCTTTTGCTATTGCAAGGACAAGCAGATATTTTCAGGATCTACTTAATATATGAAATATAGACGAACGAAATAGACAACAAAATTAGAAAAAAAAAAACGTGCATTGAAAATTTGAAATTTATGTCTTCAGGTAATGAAAATAATAAACAATAGAAGTATATAATAATCATTAAGTGTCTTAGCTGTAGAAATAATTTTTTTAATATAATTTACAGTATACGAAATATGTCTGTGAGAAGAATTTTATCTCTACTTGTTTAAATATATTTTTACACCGCTTTCTGGTATAGGCTTAAATTGTATTAGAGATGAAGGAAGAGAGGAGGAGGATGTGCATTATATTGATAAGAGGTGCTGTTTGGGCTGTCAACTAAGGAACATTTTGACTTTTGCTTGTGGGGCGAAATCTGGGAAGTGGGAAGGGAGTACGAATCCAATTTCTTGGTGGGCCTATGAGAGGATGGGACGCTGCAAGTCCAGCCCATAACTTAATATATATCAGCCATGTGGTGCATGCTTATTAATTAATTTAACTATAGTCCACGCCTCTGACCCAAAACACGAGGTTGAACCCTATACTCCCAACCCAACTTATGAGTGTTTGTTCACCATTTAAAACTGAGGTTTTAGAAGTATTTTTCATAAATTAATATAAACTATTTTCATATATTTATTTCATAAATAGTAAAAATTATTTTTCAAAAACTAATCCAAACATAAATTTAAATTGTTGAAGCCTTTCAAGGCCCGTGGTTTGTCTGGAAAATTATGCTTCACTTCTCTGCGGTCATTTTAAAACTACTCTGATTTTTGTATGTGCATGGAAATTTAAACTTTTTAACTCACTTGTATGAAATAAAAACAAGTTAAGAATTGTCTCAATAAACAAAGAAGATAGTGACACTCATTGATTTTTTTGGTTATGTACTGATATATTGATTTTTTAAATTTGAAGTAATAAAACGAAACATGAAAAATTCGATAAGACCTTCATTATGGGAGTGTCTCGCTCTACTAGGGACGTTGACTCGTTGAGCAGGCTATTTTCTTGCCAGAAAAGGAGTCATATTTTTAATAATATATATATAACGCAGTATTTTTTACTTTTTTAAGATTCAGCTGTAACTTATACCCTCGATTGGTTGTCTGCATATGCAGCTAAATTACTAATACTCCCAAATGTGACCAAGGAATAGGTTTCCGTTGAGGAAATGTGTGAGCTCAATCAAGCCACGAACATGGGATTTGATGTGTCGATGGAGATGCATTTCTCTGGTAATACAGCAACATTTGGTAATGCCTGCATCAGAATTGCGGTTTCACGTGGCAGAATTGTGTGGGAAATAGAAATGGTGTGGCCTGATGAGTAGAAGAGGGGGTTGGTGATGGTAGGTATACGTGGTGAAGGAGTCACAGAGCTCCGAGGAGTGAGTGTTAATAATTTTGAATAAGAGGGCATATTCTCTTCTTCAACCCGAAAATGACGCTGCATCACGTGATCTATCTATGGCCCTAGTTTCCTTCCGTCTTTCTTTTTTCCACATATATTATTATACAGTATTCTACAAAATCTTACATTTTGCATTGTTGTGATTGTTACTGAAAATGATCGTATTATATTTTAATGGTATCTTCATAATTTTTTTAATTGTTTCATGGCATTATGAACCTAGCGAACTGGGGCCTAAACGTTGAAAATTAAGGGTAAGGTCAAAATTAAAATGAAGAATTAGTGAAGGGGTTAGGTGAGAGAGAGTGCGGGGGGGTTCGGTTGCACGTGCCGTTCAGACATGTGTCAAACCCACCAAAGAAGAAGCAGGTGCCTTATTAGGTGTTTCCTCCGGGATAAGCTTCTCTCCTTTTTTCTTTTTCTTTTTTTAAACTGTTGTTCGCTGCCCGTTGCCTTAAAATCTCCCGTTTTTTTTATGCAAAATGAATTTGTGTCTTATGCAAAAGAGTGAGAGAAGATTTAATGTGATGTTATGTGTGGAGGCTAAGGGTGATGATTTTTTTTATAGGAAATAAAGTTGAAGGAAAATAAGTTTTTATTTTAAAAAAATTCAAAATACTCTTTTTGAGAAAATTAATTTTTTTAAAAAAAATTAGCTGACAAAATTAAGATTTTACTCTAAAAACTCCAAAGAGATTTTGAGAAACTGTTAAACAAAAATTTTTTTAGTCTGAAAAAATTGACATAATATGTTTAAAAAATAAATATCCCTTCAATTTCTTATTATAGGTCTAAAAGTTAAAGTATACTTTTAATCTTTTAAGTTTACATGAGATACATTTTTGCATACTTTTTTTAAAGTTAAGGGACTAAAAATATATCTTATATAAATTTAAAGGACTAAAATTACACTTTAACCTTCAGACCTGTAATAAGAGATTGAGGGGATATTTATTTTTTAAACATATTATCTTAGTTTTTTCAAACTAAAAAAGTTTTGTTTAACAGTTTCTCAAAATCTCTTTGGGGTTTTTAGAGTAAAATCTTAATTTTGTCAACTAATTTTTTTTAAAAGAAAGGGAAAATTGTAAAAAAATTCTTTGGGGTAAATTAATAGTCAAATGCTACTACACGTGCAAATAGTCTTCTGTCGTATGCAAACAATATTCCATGTATTCAAAAATCTTCCATACAAACTTGTAAATATCTTCCATTATGTGCAAAATATCTTGTGTGTGTGTGTAAAATATTTTTCGTTGTGTGCAACAAATCTTCCATAGTAGCATTTGACATTTAATTTTCCTAAAAAGTAATTTTTAGCAATTCTCTAAAAAAAATTAATTTTCTCAAAAAGAATATTTTAAAATAAAAAACTTATTTTACTTCAACTTTGTTTGCAGTGAAAAAGTCTTGACCCTTGGCCTCCACACGACATCACATTACACCTTCTGTCACTCTCTCTCACCCAAGTTAAAGCCGACAAAGATACAAGTTCATTTTACATTAAAAAAAACGAGGCATTTTAATTCAGCGGATGACAGTAGAAAAGGAGAGAAGCTGATGCCGTTTCATTCCTCTTTCAGAACAACCCCAATATTGGGGCCAAAACACCCACACGAAGCACGTGACGTGATTCATTTAAAATGATTGTTGGACACGCGAAGGGATAGGAGTTAGGGGCCTGTGATGAAACATGGTTTTGTCCCTAAGCTTCCCAAGCCATTTACTTCCCCAGAGTCCAAGACATACCAATCTTTTAATTTATCCTACTAAACTAAACGTTCCCTTCTAAGAATATATATATATATATATATATATATATATATATATATATATATATATCAAGGGTATAATCTCTTGGAGTGGTTGTGTTTTTCTCGATGCTTATCACTTCAATCAGTAAGTTTTATATTTTATTTTTATTTTTAAAATGTTTATTACCATAAAACTTCAAAATAATTGTGTGCACGTACATGTATGGATAAACTGCTGATTGCTGAATCTACAGTTGATTAATAACGTAACTTCAAGTTCGACCCAGAGACAGTAACACACATATAAAACAGTCGTGACATTTATTTAATCTTGCTTATCTTAAGAAAAATACTCCCCCACGAATTAGATAAAATCTTACACTTAAAATTAAAGCATTCTTCAATTAGACACGGAAGAAAGTATATATAGGGGCGGAATTAACTTTAAAGAAAAAGCCATGAATTAGGGTTAGGTGTTGACAAATAGCGCAGTCCAACTAAGAGGTTGGAAGCATACTGTTTCTTTTCTGGGTCGTTGATTTTTCGTTTGGCATATAAATTATCGGAAGCCGAATTGGAATTAGGACTCAACTAAACTAACGGCGACTTCTCCTAAAGCGGCTTCTTGTCTTAGTCATAAATAACTCCCTCTCCCTCTTACCATTTTTCCTCTCCGTTGTTCGTTGCAGTGAAAGCTCGCTGCTGTAACTCTGTCACCTTATTCTTCAAACTCCCTCGTAATCAACTCTACAAACTTCTAAATCTCAGCTCCTCGTTTTCATCGCCACCTCTATATAAGCAGGTAACTGTCATTCTTTTTTTCTCCATTCCATACTTGCTCACATTTTGCTTTTGGTCTTCGCTCTGTTTTTTTAACACCTTAGGGGTACGTTGTTGCCTTTCATATTGATTATTTTCGACTTAAGACGTGATGAAAGAGCGAGTATTCGTTGTTTCATTTATTTATACATCCTCCGTCTTGGTTCATCTTGATTTAGCTTGTTCATTCATATGGATCTGCGGTTTCTTTCCTTCCTCTAAATTTATTGAGTAATTTCGAGTTATGTAAATCGCGGTCAGGTTTTAATATGCCAACAATCATTCACTAGTGATGCATGATAGGAGATTATTCGCACTTCGATTCTTTTTTGGGCATTTAAATCGTTTTCAAAGGACGCATGAGTTTGTCGCGTTATTCCATACATGATTTGAACTTTAAGGATATATCTTGAGACTCCTAATAAATAAATCTAGCATGACACATAAATAGCCTTCATCGTAATTCAGGCGCTAACTGGTATTGCCTTTTTTTTCCAATCTTCAGAGAATGACTGCTAAAGTCTGTCAACAGGCTATTGGGACTTTTCAGCCTGAGTCGCTTCTTAAAAATTCAAAAAATCACCAAAATCTTCGGAAGAACTCAATAAGATTGATAGCAAAGGATTTTAGCAGCTGCAATAGCTTGTCAAGGAGAGCTGATCTGAGGAATTGTCGTATAATTCGATCCTCAGCTTCTCAAACAGCGGTGGTTGATCCAGTGCTATCCCCTTCAAGAAGCAGCACCAGTGACAGTTCCAAGAAATCAAGTAATTGAAAATCTACTATCAATTGACATTTATTACTTAAAGAGTTGGCTGTATATGTCTATAATTTTTTCATCTGTCGTTATGAAAACATTCGTGTTGATTGGACTATGATGTCGGATTGAATTAAAGTCTTACTTGATTGCAAATTGCAATAGCGAAGGAGTTAAAAGTTATCTTGGATCTTTTTAACTGATGTTCAATTTGTTTCATATCAGATGAAGCAGCGTTGATCCTTATTCGGCATGGTGAATCACTATGGAATGAAAAGAATCTATTCACAGGCTGCGTAGATGTCCCACTAAGCAAGAAGGGCATAGATGAGGCGATTGAAGCTGGCAAAAGGATCAGTAGCATTCCTGTCGATGTCATATTTACATCTGCTCTGATTCGTGCACAAATGACAGCCATGCTTGCCATGACCCAGCACCGTCGAAGGAAGGTAACAGGGATGATAACCTTCTTCATGTTTTGAAAGTGATAATCTGCCCAACTAATTTTAGCATAGAAATCTTAGTGTTTGTTAGGAAGAATGTCAGGCTCCCGAATCTTTGCTTTTGAATTGGTCTGGTTAATTAATACTGGAGTAACTTAGGACTGGGCGGTTTATACTGCCTCTACAATCCAGAAAACTCGGGAATAAGAAATTGCCAGGTTATGCTATAATATAATTGTAGCTCATGATGTAAATAACAATATAATGATATCTAGTTTACACCATCTGGAGAATCGCACCCTTCGCTGTATTATACTATTCAATGTCTTTTTCTGACCTTATTGAACCATCAACCTTTATGCAGGTGCCTATCATCATACACAGTGAGAGTGAACAAGCAAGAGCATGGAGCCAAATTTTTAGTGAAGATACAAAAAAGCAATCCATTCCGGTCATAGCAGCTTGGCAACTAAATGAAAGAATGTAGCAATCCTTTCTCCAGTTCTCAGTTTTGCGATCCTGCTTTATGATCTCACGAATAATATGTGATTGATTTTGCAATTATTTGCCCTTTCAGGTATGGAGAGCTACAGGGTCTTAATAAGCAGGAAACAGCTGACAGATATGGAAAAGAACAAGTCCATGAATGGCGCCGAAGTTATGATACACCTCCTCCAAATGGTGAAAGTTTGGAAATGTGTGCTGAAAGGGCAGTTGCTTATTTTAGAGAGCAGGTAGGTTTTCTTTTTCTTTTCCATATACATGGTTTTATTGAGATTATCACAAGTAAAAGTATGTTCTCCCTATTTTGTTTTCTCATCCAATGCTCACTATGGTGTTTTACATATTATATCATCATAATAAGGAAGTTGTCTATACGTTTGAAATTAATATGGAGATTCCATGAGTTTTGTGAATATTTAAAATGGATGATTAATCTCAAAGTTCTGTAATCTTCAATTTTTATGCTCAAAGTTTGATGAGACACACGGCCTAAAGCTTGCATTGTGCTGGAGATAAAAATATGTATGAGTGTAAAATATGAGGTCTGAGGTTGGAGTAATCATATATAACATTCATGTGGAGCTAATTCTGTTGAATTACGATGCAGATTGAACCCCAGCTTTCATCCGGAAAAAATGTTATGATTGCTGCTCATGGGAATTCATTGAGATCCATTATCATGTATCTTGACAAACTTACTTCCCGAGAGGTGATTGGAGTGTTCAAAAATCAAAACTATCACTCCCCTTGCATTCACATTCAACACGTAAAGTAGTATTGATTTTTTTTTTCACTGTTTGACAGGTCATTAGTTTGGAATTATCCACTGGAATTCCCATGCTTTATATTTTCAAAGAAGGAAGATTCATTAGGAGGGGGAGTCCCATAGGACCATCTGAAGCGGGAGTTTATGCCTATACTAGGGTATGCATCGTATATTCCTTCTATATCTCCTCCCTTCTAGGCTCAGATGATGATTCTGTTGGCATTGAATAAGTTTTCATGAAAGATGGATATCTTTTGTCTTGGAAACTGTAATCCGCTTGAATTAGATTGAAATAATAGCCCAAAAATAGTCTGGTTTGAAAAATTATTGGCCTCGTTTGACCCAAAAAGAAAAATACTGGCCTTGTTTTGACTTCACTATGCTCTGGATTGACAAAAATATACATGTGCATGCAGATGAAAGGTCACATTTTGTGTGGCCACTTATTTATTAGTCATTAACCATCTGCTACTTCGAATTACTTTCAAATTTCATTGATAATGTTGAAAATTAAGGCCCTTTTTTTTTTCGGAAAACCATTTTTCTGTTATTTTTTATTTATTATACCTGGAAGACGCTGACAGCTTTAATACGTGTTCACAGCGTTTGGCTCTTTACAGACAAAAATTGGATGACATGTACTAGAAATACAGTAAGCGTAACACCCAATGACTCATCCCTTCTGCTTATGCTTCTCTCACAATGTAATGCGTTTATTTAACATAAAACCTTTTAAATTGTGATTGGGACTGTGTTCTGCATTATCTGCAACATCACGGTAGAATCACATAAAAAGGGAGAGATGAAAGAAATAAAGTAATCAATGTCACCATTTTTCGATTGATTTGAAGCTAGATTTTTTGTCGTTTTAGTACAGTTTTGCCCCAGTGGTTTGGAAGACCAGTTTCAACTGTTTTGGTATTCATCACTTGTGGACTGTAGTGGCTGAGGAAGCCCGTTGTAGAAGCTAAAGGCAGATGCGAGAATCTTAATACCTTCAGCCGTCCATTATTATATTATAATTGTAAATGAGTGGCAATGTGAATTTTATGGCTGTTTTAAATGTATTATTATTATTTGACCTGGGTTTTAAAGGTATTATGAAACATTTATTTTATAATGTTTTTCTCCTCCATATACGATGAGGATTTACATGTTTTCGTCTTTTCTTGATGTAACGTGTGATAATCAGCGCAAGTGGGAGCAATCGGTTGCTACCAATAACCTCGTACTGCTTTTCTAGGATGAGTAGATAAGATATACACAAACACAGATAAAGTCAGAGAATATACTCTTCAAGTTGCCGTTGCTCATATATGAGTTCAAACCACAAGAATCTATGTACGGTCCAAACACAATTTATCTTTTGAGTTCATAAAAAGTCAAATTAGAAAATGAAGCAGCTAAAGAAAAAAAAGGTACAATAATAATAAATTATTATCTCACTAGGTGGGATTGACAACATGAATTATAAGTGACTTAATGACCTAACACAAACTCTCTTTTATCCAAACTTAACACCGACTATAAAACATTAGTTTATTTTTGGGCCTAGTTAACGGAAGTCTAGGTCCCAAACTCGAATATAACATCTTCCTACATTACAGTTGCCTGAGCAGACCTTGAAAAAGCTCCGGCATGCGGTTTTTAATCTAACGCAATTCTGTTGTGGTATTTAAACCTCCTTGATGAGCCAAGAGATCCCTATCTGGTTTGGTATTCCCTAATTCGATCTCATGACCAAGGGTAGAGTCTCTTTCTTCATTGTCAGAAGAACCAGAATCTGAGTCTAGCTTGATTGAATCTAAAGGAGGAGCATCATATGGGACTGACGGTGGAATGTTGGCCCTTGTCCAAAAAACAGGCATCTTCCTGTCATCCTCTCTCATCCTCTCAGCATATATATTGATGTCAAATTCAGAGTTATTATTCCCACCAAACGAAGACTCTAGACGGTCCATATCAAACAGATCTTCCATAATCTTCTTGGTGTTCTGATCATCTGAGTAAACGAACTTGATTTTATTGTAAGTCTCTGGCTCTAGCAGGGGCTTTACCATCTGTAGCAATACATTCCTTGACATCAGAAAATGGTGCAAGATATATCATCCAAGTTATCAGCGACTACAATCAAAATCAAAATATAGAGATCAATCATGTGCTAGCAAGAAAAATATCTACCACAATTCCAAAATAATGCCTCGATTAGTAGAGATGACCACAAATATTCTGACATTGCTAGGCTATTCTACAGATCACCTAGTAGATTCCTGCCTCTACGGACTGAAAAAAAATAGCCGCTAATAGAAACTCGACTTTCACAGCCCGTGTGTATGTCTGAGTCAATGGTTTTTAGCCTATGCTAGAAGCAAAGTCGAATAAATTGAAGTATGATTTTGGCCTCTCACTAGATGCCAAATGGACGGGTTTAACCATGAAATGAATAGTAAAAACGCAAGATGAAAACTTGGATCCAATCCATCCCAGAAGACAACTCGAATCCTGTGCCTAAATTTGAGATCAAGTAGCTGAACTATTTGCAAGTATTATTTCTCACAGCAACATAACTTACGTACAAGAAGCTGCAAAAACTTAAAAAGTGTAGATTGTAGAATTTATATTGGCTAAAATTGTAAATGAAACACCTAAGTTTTGTGCGAGTGAGATCCACTTTTGATATCATTCTGACATAGGATCTAAAATTGTCAGCATATTTTGACCCACTTATGCTGTATTTAGAGCTTCAAAAACTCAACACAGATAAATCATAGTTATAGATTTACCTTGAAGAATGGTTCAAAGAACTTGGGTGGATTGTACAGTATTGCCAAACCCAATCGTTCTGGATATTGATCTTGCAAGACACGGGCAGTTTCACGCGTCACCTTCACTGATAAATGTGACAAATTGAAACCCTGGAAATCAATTAGCCAGACCATCTGTTCCTGTTCTGCTGGAAGATTTAAGATAGCATTCTCCATGCAGTATACCAGATACTTGACCTGTCCTTTTATTGATTCTGAGTTCTGCACCCAACAAAGAAAAAACGGAAAGAAAAATATGGAAACTCAACAACTATGCATAAAGCTCCTCTTAAATATAGGCGAAAAATCAAACTTAGACCAGGTTCAGATTGCATGCATTCAACATTACCAAAACTTGCTAATCTAACAAGCATTTGATGTAATTTTCAAAGATTGATATAAAAGGGGGCGAGCTTTGGTTTACTTGGTTGGACATAATTTATTTCTAAATATGGCCCTCACTCTCGTGCCTTTCAATTTCGCTCCTACCATGCACAATGTAAGACTATGAACATTATATCATTAGGCCATCATCGACACTAGAGGTTACAAGTGATCTGAAGAAACCTGTCGACTAGGTCTCATAACAAGGACTGGTCTCCCATGCTTGTCAGTAAAATTTGATCTATAAATCTTCCCTGTCTCTGCTTCATTGGCAATATCTTCCTACATGAAGAATATCACAAACCGATTAAAAGTTGATATCACAAAATGTCACAAAAGTTCCAGGTAATTGAGAGGATAAACCAACTTCATTATGCCATAAGCACTATTAAGGAGAACACTGTTTGTTCAGGTAGAATTTTGATCAGAAAAAGAAGTATAGCCAAAGCATGGCAAGAGGATCAAACTGAGCACTTATAAAGTTTACTCAACCCTGCCCTTGTTTTCTGCATATGGAAAGAGATGGGTTCAAGGGAACAGAGGTAGAACATATGAAACACCAAAACACAAAAAGAGAGGACATAACGAATCAGCTACCCATACAATATGTCTACGATAAGCATGTTGGAGTCCAACATCTGTATTCGGCTACTTTTTTGTTTGATTCATTTGAAACACTTTGTAATCTACTGTCACATTTCAAAACGTGCTAAAATAATTTCAAATCTTATTGGAGATCTTAATTAATGAAAGAAGTTAAAGATTGATACTTAATTTGAATTAAAGAGTTCCATTTCAACTTGTTTTATGCTTCTACTTGGAGTTTGTTATAGATATTTTATTTCACATTTGAAATATTTGTTTAAAGACAGGTTTTTCATAGTGCTGTTTACTTTTTCATCGCAGGCATGAATTATATTTTTTTAAAAAAAATGTAAGAGGTAGAGTGAAGAGAAGCATTGACTCACCCAGCGGATCTCTTCTTGTTTGTATTCTGCTCTCCATTTTAAGGTTTGTTTCAACATTTTAGCTGCCTTCTTGGTATTCCAATTTCTAGCTCTTAAATGCCTTGAGATGGATTCATCGTAACAATAAATCAAGGCCTTACCAGACAATGGCCCAATCAGCCTTCTCACCTCATTGATCTGCAAAGAAGCAAAACATCATAGGCTCGAGCTACTCTAATCAGAACATTACAGTGAAATAGCTTCGAAGCCCAAGTATCAAGGTGAGGTGAGAAATGTGCTTCCTGATATAAACTATATGGACATACCTTTGCCTGTTGCCCTTTTGATTTTAACATATTCCCACACCCATTAGTGGCAGGACCGTTTGGATCCCCGCTCATGGTGTTCGAATAAAATCCTACAAGTCATTTATGATTGCAACAATAATCAAATACCAATTTTTCCAGCATTTTTTCATCTTCATTCTGAATAATTACAGCATGACGGCGGGCAAGAGTGAACATTGCTATAATTGTATGCAACAGCTCAATACGCCGACAGGCTATAAGTCTTACATAATAACTAACCAAAAAGAAAAAAGAAAGGATAACCAACTTTAGAATCTGCATTAACAAAATCGCAAATCATTCAGCGGTAAGATGCGGTCAACTTTTTAAAAGCAACAAACTGAACAACTACTCTCTGGCATATTCTTACGAAGATTAAATGCAGAGTTCTGATCCCAAATGCCCTCAATTGACTGTTTGGCAAAACATAGAAATGATAAATTGTATCTAATTTTATAGATATTGGTGATGGTCGGAAAGTTATCAGTAAGACGCCCTTCTAAAATTTCTTTATCCATCTAATAACAGCTGGTCCTTAGTTCGATCGGCCGAGCAGGCATTTGAAAGATGAGGACTACAAATTAACTGATCACTACAATTTCTTCAGCAAATTTTGTTGTAGTCCGCCAGTCACCTATTTTCTAGTCAAACGATGACCTGTACCTAGGAATAATCGCCGGCGGTCACCATCTTCTAATTTCTAATATCCTAAGTCAAGCCTTTAATGAGGTACTAATCTGAGATAATGTCGAAAGTCATGTTAGAAGTAAACACATCAACTCACATGGAGGTGGCAAAATTTACCAGGCGAAAAGATGTGAGATAGCAAACTAGAAGATGACCTAAGAGATCATCGCTGCACGTCTCATTATTTCTTTTTATTTAATTATTAACCAGTCTAATAATCATAGGATGCTTTACGTCCAAGACTACAAAACAAGTTATAAGCGAAACGGTATTCAGTCACAAACTCAAGTGAATTCATGAGTTATCAAGTAATCCACGCATGGAATCAAACGGAGCTTAATGGAGCAGCCAAAAGCAGAGAGTCAACACAGGACAGATTGAATAGGGAGAAAGGACAGAGAATCGGGAAATAACCTGAGAAAGTTGAAGATATTTCTATCTGGCGACCAGAATAGCAAAGAAGGTACGATTATTTCGGAGAGGTGAGGAGCTTGGTCAGCCTTCTCCACGAAAACAAGGAGAATACCTTCGTCCCCTTTTGCATACAACAAAGTTTAAATTTCAAGAATTTTTAAATTTGGTGCCATCGCAAATTCGCAAAACGACGCCTCAATCACATTCCCATATTCACCTAAACCACTGAAAACTAAATAAATAAACGAACAGATCCCAAATATGCAGCTACATCTGCTTGTTTGTCTACAACGTCATCCGTGGTACAGTACTCCCTGAGATCTTAATTATACTGTAGTTAAAATTGCTTAAAAATAACAAGCAGTGGGTATAAAATAATTTTTGTTCTAAGTGTGTCTTTATTTATGAGGGGTAAGTAAGAGAAAGAAATAGATGAAATATAATTATTACCAATTTTTAATTAATGCAGTATATATAATTAATAAAGGATAAAAAATAAAAACATATTCATTAAATATGTTGATAAAATAATTCAAATTTTAGGTTCTTATAAAAAAAACTGAAGCGCATATCATTTTTATGTAAACTAGTAATTTGACTTCTTTTTTTAAAATTTTTGAATTACCAACTAGTTCCTGAAAAATTATTGGGCTCGTTAAATAAGTCAGATTAAAATTTCTTTAAATGCAAAACTTAAATTGATTCTCACTGAAAATATTTTAATTTGGGGTGATGGTGGAAAAGCCTATTTACATAAATTAAGATAAAATTCTTCTTATAAATTTATCCCGTATACAATAAATCATATTGAAAAAATAATTTCTACTATTAATTAAACAGGCACATAAAAGAAAGGCTTTTATTTAAGAAAAACAAAGCATTAACCACGGGAATGAAATCGCCGTAACTATTTTACTTTTTTTATTAATTAATAATCATGTCTTCTTCCCTTTTAAAATTTGGGAGATAATCACATGTTCATAATTTTTGGTGGGGCTAGATCGGTAGACCCGCTTGAACATAGTATCGAAGGTAATTAAATTTAGACTGGTTATTGAACTGGTCGGAGTATTGAATCAAGGGTTAGTGAGTCATATTGAAGTTAAACTGGAGCTAAATCGGAAACAAACCGATAATAAATTGAAAATTTTAGATTTATTAATATAAAATTTTTTTAAAAAAATTAATTTTAAAAAAAATCTCAAACAGGGCCGGTCAGGTTTCCCGTCTAATCCGGGATTCACAAACATGGATATTATCTGATGTTGGGGCCCGGGCACTCAATAAACTTCAAATTATAATCCTAACGAAATATTTTTTAAAAAAATGAGTTGAACCAAAAAAAAAAATTAAAATTCTACAACTATCCTCCTATTGCCTCATAATAAGATTATCTTTAATAGGAGGTTATCTATACTTCTAAAAAAAAAAAATACAGCTATCACAATTTTTTCGTAAATTTCTATTCATCATAACATCATTAAACTATTATTTTCGTTGAGCAGTAGGGAAAAAAAAAAAAAACCGATACCTCACTGTACTTGCACTTTTTTTAACCTTCAATATACTTGCACGTTGACCATTCTCATTCCTGGAGTTGTTATCATAAAATTGTTGTCACGTTGTCAGATCTCAATACCATCAATTAAATTCATTCACAAGTTTATTGGGACAACTAAGATAACACGTGGATGGTGATGCGTATCGCAATTTATGATATAAAATATAAAGTTCCATATTAAATATATTTCAAATGTTATCTAATTGAGAAAGAGATATTTAATCTGGCAAACAAAAAGAGAATGAGATATTTAATGGAGTGGATCCACAGCAAGAGCAAGGTGTCACCCCACAATGAGCATATAATACATTTGATATACTTGGAAGTCGGCATAGAGTAAGGATTCAATTTCAGAATGAGATCCCTCATAAATTAATTAGCTTTTAGGCTTATTGAAGAATCAAATCAGCAACATCAGAAAATGACGTCAATTTGATACTCTTCATCCCCTACAATCAAAAGGTGGGACCCTTCTTCAATGACTTTGGACCCACCCTCGCTTGCTCTACTCAGATGCTCACAAGGCCTTATCTCAAATCCAACTTCAGCCCTTTCCCCTGCACCCAACATCACACTCTCAAAGCCCACCAACTGTTTGATCGGATTCCCATTTCTCTGTTTTGCATGCCTTGTAAATAACAAGACCGAATGCTTCCCCTCCATACTTCCATGGTTTTTTACTCCCACCGTCACTGACACTGACATGCTTTCGCACAATTTTGCACCCATCTCTGCTACTGATTTGATGCGAATTGTCTCCGAATTCTCAACTATCAAATAAGGCCACGATTGATTCAAGTGAAATTTGTTTTGCGTGACAGAGACGAACTCGTGCGAATATCTAGAGTAGCTTAGGCCATACCCGAACTCATACACCTTTGGACCCGTGTAAAACCGGTAAGTCCGTCCCGGATACCCAGAAGATGGATCAGCTCGCATCCTCATGTCTGTCATTGCCACTCTTGTGAAATCTTTTGGGTACCAAGTCACTGGTAATCTTCCTCCTGTATTCACAACATCAAGCACACCATTCAAATTTTCTTCACTAATCCACTAATTAATCAAGAAGATATATGCATTAAAAGAGAAAAGTGACCTGGGTTGTGATCGCCAAAGATAATCTGAGCAAGTGCGATTCCTCCAGCTTCTCCGGGATAACCGGCCCAGAGGATGCCTCCAACTTTGTTGTTATACTTGGCCGGAGAAATATCAAGAGGGCCACCGGAAAAGATCACCAAAATGACAGGCCTCTTGGAAGCTTTAGCAACGCTGTGTATGAGTTCCAGCTGCTTGCCAGGTAAGTCCAGGTGAACCCGATCACGATCTTCCCTCTCCTGACTTTGATCCAAACCCATCATCAGCACCACGTAATCCACCTTCGCGGCGATTTCCACGGCCTTGCCAATCTGAGCCGAAGAACACTTGACGCCATCATCACAACCGGGGTGATAAATGGTGTTCTTAACATAGTGCTGAAAGGCCTGCAATGGCGTCACAAGTTTACAGGGGGGGCCTGCATAGTTTCCTAGGAGAGTTAAAGGGGAAGCATTGGCGTTAGGACCTATGAGTGCAAGGGAAATTGTTTTAGGGAGTGGGAGAAGTCTAGCAGAGTTCTTCAAAAGGACAATGCCGTTTCTGGCAGCTTCAAGAGCTAAATACAGGTGATCTTTTGAACACACTTGATTAGGACCGATCGTGCCGAATGAGAGTTTGGCCGGATTCCCGTCGAATAGACCCAGCCTTATTCTTATTGAGAACAGGTTGTGAAGTGCACGATCTACTTGAGTTATTGGTAGTTTTTTCTGCACCACTGCTGATTTAGCATACTTCGTCAAGTAATCACCGCACTCTACATCCATTCCTGCACGTAGTTGCTTCCCATTAATTAAGTTCAAATATTCTATTCATCGATAAATTTATCGAATCTACAACTCAATTAAAACTCAGCTGAATAGAAATACTAGTCCTTAATATGTATAAATCTGAATTTGCTTTATCTCTTAACATCGAAAAAAAAAAAATGTGCCCATTTGAATTTTGGGAGCCCCAATTATGCCTAAAGTGTCGCATTCAATTGGACCCATCCCTCGGAACAATAGAACCCAACAATAGACCCGCCCCACTTTCGCGTTTATAATAAACAAGTGGATTGGATGGAGCACAGTAACCGGTTAAAAAAATACTCCCACAACCTCGCCTGTGATGGGTTGGATCCAGATAGAGATGGGTGAGGCACCTAAGTTACAATGGCCTTAATACATAAATAAACGACACATCCCACATAAAGTTCCAACTACCTCAGGATGTGTGGGGGCCAAAGCATGGATCACATGAGTAGGCTCTCGGATAATATTCGCAGCTAAGTAATCCGACAAAACACTGTTAAAATCATCCTGCATTAGTTGATTCTCTACATGGTGTGAAAAGTTGCCAAGTTGATCACAAATTCCAAAAAAGCAGCCCTACATAACGAAAGGCTATAGGATAAAAGTCTAAACACGTAATTATCACTTGCTTTCTTAGTAACCAAGGTAACGAAAGGCTATAGGGAGTGTACCAGCCCGAAGGACGTCGGCCACAGCATCCTCCGCCGATTTCGCATATCCTTGATTATGATGAAGGAGGGAGACTGCGCCACAATCGGAAGTGATGTACCTGATAGTTCCACCCATCGTAACGGTCGAATTAAAAAGATAGTATAAGACATTTGTCGGTGTCACTTTCCTAACACTTGCAAAGAACCAAAAATTGAAGAAAAGGCAGATGATTACCCATGAAAACCCCATTGTTTTCTGGCGGTTTTAGTCAAGAGGTTGAAATCTGCGCAGTTTGGAACCCCATTCACACGGTTATAAGCGCACATTATCCCACTTGCTCGTCCTTGCTCAATGCAACTCTGAAATGGAGGCTGATATGTGTCCGCTAAATCTTGCAAAGTGACCTGAAATGTGAAGGTTCATGAGCATTCTATTCTAATTAAGGTTGAATTGAAAAAGGACTAGAAGAGTTAAGACACTAAAAGTAGCATCGGATCCAGAATTTGTCTCTCTACTTTATCTTCATGTTTAAACATTCTGCTCAGTTCATTTCTACTCTATCTTCGCGTATTGAAACGAAATTAAAGTGACTGAAATGCTTAGTGAGTGATCCAGTCACAAAATGCAAAACTTCCAAGGATTTATTGCGAGGACAAAACAAGAAAGTAGATACATACGCGAGCATCGAAGACGAAGCGATTCACACCCTTCCAGTTGTCCAAATCGTAAGCGGTGAAATGCTTGCAACAAGCAGAAGCTTGAAGATGACCGGTGAGTTTGCCTCCCTGGAAGGAATCGCCTTGTACCCCTCTCACATACGACACAGCGTACTTGGAACTAAGCTGTGGGTCTTCGCCGGCCGTCTCTTGCCCTCTCCCCCATCTCGGATCCCTAAAGATGTTAATGTTTGGAGCCCAAAATGTCATCCCCATGGCTTGCCCTGCATTATAGATTGCCCTCGCCTCCACTCCAATGGCCTTGATCCACACACACCCATTCAAAATACGCACAAAATCACAGTGACTGAGAGTGATAGAGAAACTAACTGACCTGACCGATTCTGTACCAGAGGTGGGAGTCGAAGGTGGCGGCGGAGAGGATGACTTGAGGGAAGCTGGTAGCAGAAGTAATGGAGGCATCGAATCGGATTCCACGTCCGGCGTTGGAGACTCCGTGTAAGGCCTCATTCCACCATTGGTAAGCGGGGATACCGAGGCGAGGAATGGGAGGAGCGTCGTTCACTAGTTGAGCGAGCTTCTCGTCCAATGAAAGGCGGGAAACAAGGTCTTGGGCTCTTCGAGACAAGCTGAGCTTGGAGTTGCAGAATGGGTAGGATGAGGTGGCTGGATTGGACGGGTCACAGGCAAAAGGAGGCGGCGGCTGAGTGAAGTCGGCAGGGGCCACCGCTTCAGAGAGCAGAAGCAATGACGCGAGGAAAATGGCTGACAGCTGCATTTTGTCCAAATGAGTATTTGATACCAACGACAACTACGTAACCAGTGCCGGTCCCCTTTATAAAGACTTGCGCCTTTCTCTGTTTAATCATCAACGGTAATAATTAAAGGGGTAACATGATGTTAACTGTTCACTTATCTCAATCAAGTTTTAGATAATGAGAATGAGTTTGGCCGAGCGTTTAACCCATCAATTAATGCTTGGTTATACTTGGTGGGTTTAAACTCGGGAGAATGTTTTCGATAAAAAAAAAAAAAAACTCGGGAGAATGTGACAGTAGAATATGGAGTGTTTTATTTTTGAAAAAAACATGAAACAACACGAAAGTATAATATTATAAAAATATTTAAAATTTTAAAAAACAAATCGACAAAAATATACTCGCTCTTAAATATAAAACAGAGCTGATTTTTTTTTAGAGATTAAGGAAGCTAGTTAAATTACTTTAAAACATTTATATTTATCATTTCTTTTAAACTACTTTACCTAATTTATAAATTAATATATAATCTAATTATACACAATGTATGATATGATTAAGTAATTTATTTAACTTTTTTAATTTCTCTAAAAAAATAAATTATATCTTATATTTAAAACCGAAATGAATATTTATTATGTTGGCATAGGGTTGAATTGTAAATTTTATAAGCTCTGTTGTGGAAGTCATAAGTTTAGTAATAAAAACAAGATAATTAGTTGTAAAATAGAACAGTTTTGTATAACTATTGTCTCAGTTGTAATAATTTTAAAAATAATAATTATAAATCATGAAAATTTTGTAAATTTTAAAAGTATAATATAAAAAGGCCAGAACATAAGTTGTAGACGAAAGAAAAAATTGTTATAAAAGGTTAAAGAGTAGAAGACACAAGTTAAATGTTAATAAATTGTTGATTAATTTGGACACACAGGCTCAAGCCCAAGCCCAAGCCCAAGCACTGGGAAGTGTTTTTGTTGAGATGGACCATTTACATTCAAAGTATCGGTGGTGAATTAAAAACTTCCAATTGATTTTTAAAAAGGTTAATATAATATTTGGTCTATAGAGTTTAACCTGATTTTAATTTTAGTCTCTCAAGTTTAAAATCGGTGATTTTTATTCTTCAAATTTACTCCGTTTATAATTATTGATCCCTCAAGTTTAAAAATAACTTGATAACTTGAGGGATCAACAATTATAAATGAAATAAATTTGAGGGACCAATAGTTATAAACGGAGTAAACTTTAGGGATCAAAATCACCGATTTCAAATTTGATGGACTAAAACTAAAATCAAGCTAAATTTTAGGGACAAAAACTACCGATTTTAAATTTAAGAAATTAAAACCAAAATCGGGCCAAATTTCATGGACCAAAAATTATATTAACTTTTTTTAAAATATACATATAATATATAATTACAGCTTATTTTCCCATACTTCAAAATTATTGGAGAACGTATAATGGAGCTTTGGTGGTTCACAATTAAACTATGCGATGTGTATTTTTCATTTGTTTACTATTTTAAAACTTTTTTTTTTTGCCCGGTTTACTTTTTTAAAAAGACCTTGGCGAAAACAATTGCAAGAAATTATAAGTTAAATGTGAATGGTGCCTTTTCTTTTTTTCTTTTCTTTTTTAATCATGGAGTAAATGAGCAAACCCCCCCCTAATTTATCAAACTAGTTGAAATTTCATGTTTAGACACCCCGGCCCCGCCTCAATAGAAATAAAGGGCATTGAGAGTAAGCCATTAATTTAATCCCCAATATGCAGTCGGCTTACTATTTAGCCTGCTTAATCCATTTTCCTGATTTGCAAATTCGCATTTGTTCGAATTTTAAAAATGTTTATTTACATAAATTAAAATAAAATTCATCTTGCATACTTACTATTACATCGTACATCATAATTAAAAATTTATTTTAAAAAAATTCAATCAATATTCCAAACAATTATGAAATCAAACATAGACTTGATTTAGCATTATTATCAACAATGTTGGTGGAATAATTTATTTGTTTAAAATAGTGATTGAAACATTTAAAAATAACTTCTAAATCATTATTTACGGTATACGAGATAAATATATGAGAGGAGTTTTGTTTTAACTTATGTAAAAAAACACTTATAAATTTATAAAAAGCTATTCCAAACATAGCAATACCGGCTCAGAATTTTAACTGGGTAATTATTCTTTTTTGTAGATTTAACATTTCACTAGTATTCATGTAATTTGATGGTGGCATATTGGGACGGAACTGTGACTCGACCTTCCCTTTGTAACAAATATTCGGTCCTTCTCGAAATTGAACCTCCCTTGATCATATCTAAAACCCATAAAAGGAGAAAGGTTCATTAAATTTAATTTGACTTACTTCTAGGAAGATGATGTTTATGCATGTTTTAATTTTAATTGTTTAAACTGTGCACATAGTATTAATGGGTGCGAATACAGATAAACAGAGCATTGCTGAGTAAATATTCCCGTGTTGAATAACTCTTACACACGCTTCCAACAAAAAGAAAAAAAGACCATGTAAAGCGACATAGAGATCGTAAAAACAAAAGAAAGGGTCAGTAGAAAAACAAGGATACGACAGATCCACAGGAAAGGAAGAAAACCAATAAATGATTTCCCCAAAAAGAACAATACGTACTGGGTTCTTTTTTTTAATAAGGAGGAGGAGGCTTGAGGGAGAGTTCATAATTAGACCGGCAGGAACGTTTATTATACTGTGTTTGCATTAGTTTTTTTTATAAGGGATTTTACCTAGAATTTCTCTGATTTTTAATATAAGATAATTTTTTAGAATTAATTTTGATCTTAAGTATAACATTTAATTCTTATGTTTATCAATTTTTTTTAGTTTATTCTTATTGATGTTCTCTTAACAATAGTTAAATAAGAGAGTAAAGAATATAACTATAATATTTTAGAAAATACATATTATATTAATCAATTTAATTAATTTTTTAATCTAATAAAGTTAGATAAATATGTGCTGTATCAAGAATAATAAAAGATAAAAATATAAGAAGAGTTTTATTTTAATATTTAAAAATAAGTTTTTTTATAAAGCTAATTCAACTTGAGGCTGACGGTCTGATATTAAGAGGAGAAAATAATGTAAAACAGATTGAGGAAGACACCGCTTATCCTTAAGGGTGTGTTTGGTATGAGGGGAGGGGAGGGGAGGTGAAATGGGGGGATTTTGTTCCCCTCCCCTTGTTTGGATAACTAAAAATTTTAAAATTCTCCCTCCCCTCCTCTCCTAACCCTCCCCTCCAAAATTGGGGGATTTGGAGGAAAAGATTAATGTTTGAGCTTAAATTAACTAAGATGTCCATACCATTTTAAAATATTATCACAATACCCTTCTCATTATTTAATTACAAAATTATAATTTTATATAGTAAACGCCATTTATAATTATATTTATTTAATTTTTATAATTATAAAATTATAATTTTATGTATTAAATTCCTTATATAATTATATTTTATTAAATATGTTAGAAAGTTATTAATTACAAATTAAATAAAATAAAAGCAAAATTGTCCATATAAAAATATTTCTCCTCCCCTCCCCTCCCCTACCAAACATAATACTATTAAAATCCTTCTCCTCTCCTCTCTTTTTGTCAACCCAAACAAAGTAAAAGAAAATTCCTCTCCTCTATTTAAATCCCTCTTTTCCCCTCCCCTCCATCCAATTCAACATAGCTAAATGACGATGTTGGCATAAAGTTTAAGAGGTTATGTAGGAGTTTGATTTATCAATATATATTATTAACAGCTGGCAATTCCATTTTCAGGCCCCAAAAGGCCGAAAGATAAAGAAAAAGAATGGGATACTGACCCAAATGTTAATGGCAATGGCGGCCCCTATGCAGTCATGGGCCAATAAGCAATCTGAACCACAATCATTCTCACTTCGCCCTGGCCACCTGCTGTCCATGATGTTGGACCTATTGATCTTAACTCGGATGAATCCCAGGATTTTAATTTCGGATCGGACTGGCGGTTTGGTTCTGTCTGGTATGGTATTTTTTATTTTTTTAAAAAATATTTTTTTTAATTTTAAATTAATAAATTTAAAATCTTTAATTTCTTACTTGTTTGATTCCGATCTGACCCTTGACCCAATACTTAAGGTGACCTTAAATATTATCTGTATAGTTGAATAAAACAGCAGCTAAATTGACCAGACAGAGTATTAGTTGGAATGTTTCATCAAACAAACGGTCATAGCTCCACCTCCGAGGCAGCTAACATCTTCAAAATTCAAAACTACTCACCTCGTTATCATTAATATTGAAGATTATCTTCTCAATGAAGTAACCCCGATAGAATGCAAATAGTTGCTGAGAATTGAGAAACTACGTGGGTGTCTGAGGGGAGCGGGTAATGTTGCATCCAATTAGAATGATCTTATCCAACCGCCTGTACCCTGCCTTTTCATAATTTTTAAATCGTTAGTTGGGAATACCTGTATGTCGGTTACTAAAAAATAAATGTGGTGTTTAATCCCGGCAAGTAATGGTTTTTAATTAGTCATGCTAAATAAATAAATCTATCCATCCATCCAACACTGCTCTCAGTCCCAGTGATCAATCTGTTATGTGGACCTGTAAGTAAAATATGAGCTTTGAGTTACTCGTGGCATCCACACACGTAGAAAGGGAAAAGAAAAAGGCACGTCTGATTTGATCCTTCCATGCGGTCACGCCCCCATGAATTCAGAAGATTATTCGTTGCTCTGAAGGAAGCATGTGGTGAATACGCGCACTGGATATATTAAGAAATAATCACATTATTTTTCTTGTTTTGTTTGAATTACTATTGTAATCTGACAAGGAAAATATTCTGAATTTCTTAAAAAATAATGTACAAATGTATGTCTATTTATATATATAAGATGTTGTCTTATCTAATAAATATTAGAATATATTTCCTTATTTACATTGATGCAATCCTTAGTTATATGCGATATGATTCTAACAACTATATTATTAAAATTTGAATTCAGACATTTTTAAATCTGCAGTTGTCACAATGATCAAGGCCTATGAGAAGGATGTTTTAAGTAAGAATTACATATACTATTATGAAATTGTATTGAGTCAAAATTTAAAAATTGTGTCTCAACAAGGTTATAATTGTTAAGATTGATCGTTGCACTAATCAGTCAAAGTTTAATGATGACCAAGTTTTAATTGAGCTAAAATTGTAAGGACAAAATAAAGGATTATATATAAAATGAAGAGTAAATATCACCTTACGTACAAATACTTCATGCTGTGTATATTTTGTTGTGATGCATCAGATTTCTATAATGCCAGTAAAGATTTCAATTCGGTGCATATGCATTGATAATTCCTGAGTTGACACGAATGATAAGCTCAAGGTTAGTGTGAAATGGAGTGAATTTGATACAATTTTCAATGAGCAGATGAAGCATGTCATGTGCAGGAAGGGGTAACGTGGAAAGGGATAAAAGAGGGTGTTGAAATGATGGTGGGTCCCCTGGCGTGCACCATTTTACATTTCTACTCTTTATTTTGTCAGGTTGTGTTTAAGTTGAAATTGATGGAAGCCCGCGAGATAAGCATTTTCTTAGCCCAATCAAAAGGGCAGGGACGGGTAATTAGAAGCTGAAAGGGTACATGTGTCATTCCACGTCTTTCGTCTTGTGGATGCCTTCGGACAAGCAATCCAAGTCCAATGCTTCATGCCTTCGTTCCTATGACGTATGCTATTTTATTTACAGTGCAGTGCAGTTAGTTTGTTTAATTCTATTATCAATTTTTTAATTTCAGAAACAATTTTATAAAAGGGTTTTTAAAAATAAGTTTTAAAAATTAAAAAAAATGTTTAGATGATTGTTTTGACAAATTTATTTTTGAAGTGACGTTGTGGTGCAATTGCTAGTATTGACGTGGTAGTGAGTGACACTAATAATATAATATCAATAATAGATAAATGATGGTATAAAAAAATTTGTTTTTATCTTTTAGCTTTAAAAAATAAATTTTTTCACTTTTAAAAATAAATTATCAAACAGATTTTATTATTTTTAAAAACAAAATCAAACCCTCCACAATCCTCGCGCATCTCCAAATCCACTTGTTCGGCTTTACTAGGTATGGGGTTTTTAGAATGCCGCTATAATATAGAGTTTTGTTTGGATTAGCTTATAAAAACTCTATAAATGTTTATGAATTGTGATTCACAGAATATGAAGTAACTTTTATGGTCTATGAGGTAGCTTTTACAGTCTACAAGGTGTTTTTACGGTCTACGAGGTATTTTTACGGTCTACGAAATAAATATATGGATGAGATTTATTTCAATTTACATAAATCGGACTTATTATATAAACCCGATCTAAAAAAAATGTCACAAACAACCTCATAATTTATGGACATTTTGATCCCTTCACTTTCAAGCCTTTTGAGGTTTTATATTCAAGTTATATTTTAGTCATCCATTATGTAATTAGTTTGGGTTATTGTGTCTGCTTTTTTTAACCCAGATCATCGTTAATCCTGTTGTGACATATTATTCTTGTTTTTCCACCCGTTGATAATGTCTTGTAACATACTCTCTTTGGTCTTATTTATAAACAATTTTCTCCTTGATTGCGTAAAACAAACTGTTAGTTAAAAATAATAAATGTGTCAAAAATGCTATATTTTTTTCATATATACCCATATTTATGAAAATAGAGAGATAATGTATAAAAAATATGAGAGATAATAAAATACGTTTTTCAATGCTTTGTTGACTTCATTCATTAAATGAGTTCTCTCTCTCTCCTGAATATAACTCTTGGTGTATATGATAATTAATTATAAATATTATGTATTTAATAAGGGTAAAATAGGAAAAATAAGTTTATATTTTCAGACACAAAATGAAAGTTATTTATAAAAAAGACCAGCCCCATAAAAGAAAAAGTTACTTATAAATAAGATCGGAGGGAGTATATGAGATATATTCACTGTTTTTACCTAAAATATTAGCGTCTTTAATTGAATTGATGGCGTCAGCTTCATTTGGATATAACCACCTAATTTCTTCGTATAGTTACTATTATTGTGGCGTCCCTATAATTTATAGCAGATATGCATGCCTGTTATTATTCGAGAATTTTTTTCTCTCTTAATATAATTGAGATCGCGAACATTTATTCACATCCCCATTTCACTATTTTTGGTCGTACAAGTTTTAATTGAATGGTTAAGGTGCAGATTTAGTAAAGAACTATTTTTTAAAGTGTACTCAATACAACTAACTATTTTATGATGTAAAAATAGACATTATCAATTTTTAGGGTGTAAAAGTAAACATCATTAATTTTCTTAGAGCAAAAATAGTAATTTCGTTATCTATTTTGGGTGCAAAATTGTTATTTTTGCTCCAAAAAAAATTCATGATGTCTACTTTTACACCCTCAAAATTCATAATGTCTATTTTACATCATAAAATAATTAATTGTATTGGGTGCACTTTAAAAAATAATTAATTATTCTTTTTTACGCCTTAATCCTTATTTCAATTATATCACGACTTAAACCAACCCCCCCCCCCAAAAAAAAAAACCCCCAAACAAAGGATTAACCCCATTTCATATAAAGTCCTGCTCTTTTTGATTAACATATGTTGGGTAGAACTCTCGAGAAAGCATGATTAACATATATTGGTGAGATTTGGCTTGCGTTCGCTGCGGACGGCTGCCTGTACTTTTTTTTAGAAAATTATACTGTTTTAGTGTAATTTTAAGTGGAGGAGGGTTGATTTTTTTTAAATGGTATTTAATATTTTTAAATATTTTTTTGAACTTATCAATATATTAAAATATTTTTTAAGTAGCATACATTATCTTAAAATAATTTTTAGTGCTTTTAACCCTTTAAAATATTTTTTTAGTTGTACCCAGTGTCTTAGAATACTGACTACAATTTTACCGTTAATATATTTTTATTAGAAGTAATGAGTATTCAAAACTTAGGATATTGGTTTATTGATTTCCATCTACTTTAAAAAAAATTTCAGTAGTATACCATATTTTAAAGTAATTTTTGGAGTTGAAAAAATACATTAACGGTAAAATTGTAGTCATTTTCCTAAGACACTAAGTACAACTGAAAAAATATTTTACAATACTACAAATTATTTTAGGATATTGCATGCTATTGAAAAAATATTTTAAGATATTGATAAGTCCAGAAAAATATTAGATACCATTTTTTAAAATAAAAAAAAATCAGCATTCCTTCCCTTAAAACTACACAAAAACGGTGTAGTTTTAAAGAAAATAACAGGCAACGGTCCACAACGAAGCGGACCCAAGCCAAATCCTATTTGGTGGTCAGTTTAATTGCTGGGTCACGCATTTCTTTAATTCACATCATATTTGGGAGTTGAGTTAGTGTTTATTTAAAATAGTGATTAAAATATTTAAAAGTAATTTTTCAATCGTGATTTACAGTATATGATGCTAGTATGTGAGAAGAGTTTTATTTCAATTTACATAAAAAAATACTTATAAATTTTTTAAAAACTTATCCAAACATAATGATCCGATCATGCAATGATCACAACTATACTCAATAACAAGTCACGAGGCAAATGTAGAGATTTTTGTGAACTACGTACCAATACTAAATGCAAGTTATTCATAATTTATAATACTTGTACGCTATGGTATTTGTAGGATATTATTTTAATGCTAATGCCTTTGTAGTATGAAAGCTTCCAATTAAATGAAAGGCCACTCTAGTGTCTGCCCCTTAAAGTTTTTTTAAAAATATTATTTTTCTAAATTCAAGACAGAGGGAGTAGATGTTGCCACCAATTTAGGTTGTAAGTAATTGTAAACGAGTATTTTCACAGCCATAACAAAAGCCCGAAGGTCTAATTGGGCGGAGTCGAATGTGAAGGGGAAAAATAGGGAGGAGGAGGGGTGGACAAAAAAGGGGCCAAAGTCAGGTCAAAAAAAAAAAAAGGATACACAATACCAAAGGCGAAAGGGGAGCAGCAACCCAAGTACCCAACCATAGTTAAGTAAACGGGGAGATGACGGTGTTAAACATCGGGAAATTCTAGGAGAGAGGGATTCGATTCCATTGGCCCAACAAGCCACGTGGCAAGGCCTCCACCTAACCACCTGTACTCCCCTCTTCTCTTGCCACTTGCCATCCCCTCATTTTTCGTTTCCTTCTCCTCTCTGCCACCTGTCTCCACAGTCCACACCATCCCATACCCTCATCAACTTCTTTCTTCCCCTTTTGCCCCCACAAAAAAAATCAACCATCAATTTCTTTTTCGGGCCATCCGCCTAATTGCCTTGTTACATCTTCACTGCTCCAGTATTAACTCCTTATCGAATTTTCTGTACTCCTTCCTTTTTCTCATATATTTTTAAGACAAATCCTTATATACCCTCAAATTACCCATTCATATGTTCTCTTTCCAATCACACAACGCCACATCGCTTAATTTTAATTTTAGCCGTCATCTAATTTTAATTCCTTCCGCCTCAATTCAAAATATTTTAATATACTCCTCTAATCTCATTTACAGGACATTTTTAACATTTTTCATAAAGATTAAAGAAAATAAAATCAACACAATAATAAGTAAAAAGTTAAATTATCCATTCACTTCAAAAATTTTAATAAACTGTCTTATAAATAGGAGGGAAAAAAAAAGCTTCTCTCTACTCTATATACAGAGGACTAGAGGAGTATTTAATAGTTTATTCCTAAAAATTGCCTTGCATCCCTAAAGCCCTGATGAACCTAGAAACAAAGAAGAGAAGTCCAGGTCAAGGAAAAAAAAACTGTCACTACACAATTTAAAAACTTAATGCTCATTGTGGATAAAGAACGATATCCAAGTAATCAACAAGGAACGAACCATTTCAAGACGGAAAAAATGATGTTTGGTAATAAATTGATAAAAATTGGCCTTGGGATCAAGTAAGCGAAGAGGGGCGGTTGAGTGGATCCCACAGGCCACAGCGTCTCACACGGATTTCATTTCTATTTATTATTATTGTTGGCGGGCTCCCACCTCCTAATTTCCCTCCATTACCAACTTCACCCCCAAACCTCCGTCAACTCACTGGGCCGTTTGTCTATATAACTGTCGCCTCCTCCACCGCTTTGTTAGTCTTTCCTTCACTAAGCATTCTCTTCTTCTCAACCATTTAGCCTCACTGTTCTTCCAGTATTCTGAGGCCGCTTCCGTTTCTTCATCCCTCTCCCTTCTGTGCTTTTGCCCTCTTTATCACAAATCTTGCGGCCCATTCACCCTCTCTGTTCAACTCCTCTGTTGTTCCGTCCCCCTTCTCAATCGCACCCTTATGGAGCTTTTTAACAACGACGATCTTAACTTCGTTGACGACGACTATTACGACGTCCCCGATTTTGAGGACGATGACCCTTTCGCCGACAATCGCTCTCACAGCAGCACTGTCCCTCGTTCTCCGGACTCCGACAATGAAGATGATTTTGAAATGGTATAGATGCTGTTTAATTATCGACTTTAACTCAGATTTCGTGCGTTTCATCCATATATTTTGTTGTAATGGGTCTGGTAATGTAACAGAGTCAATCGAAGGCTGATACTTCTGCTCTGGAGGCCAGGAATGGGAAAGATATTCAGGGAATTCCTTGGGAGAGGCTTAATTATACCAGGGACAAATACCGTGAGACTCGACTAAAGCAGTACAAGAACTATGAGAATCTCTCTCACTCTCGGGATGATCTTCACAAGGTTAGTTTTTACGTTGCTTGTTACTTAAACAATATCTTTTCCCCGGGCGACAGGATTATAAGAAATTCCTGCGAATCCGGCGGATCAGTTTTTCTCTTTACTGTCTGTGCCTTTGCCTTAACTGGCACATATCTAAGCCTTTTGCTTATCAGGAATGCCTTGAAGTGAGGAAAGGGAATTCCTTCTATGACTTCCAGTTCAATACAAGGATCGTCAAATCAACAATAGTGCATTTTCAGGTAGACTTTCTTCGCCTCAACAAACCATGTGACAAGTGTTTTCTTTTGTCCATCTTCTTTCTTCCCGCATTGGGGTATCGAGCTGATTTACATTTTTAACTCATTTCATACTAAACTCATATTCCAACTTAATCTGATGCTGCTATTGTGATACTCTTACTGCTGTTATTTTATTTCGAGGTTCTATTTCTTTTTAAAGAACTTTTAATCCAATGATTTGATCATTTGTTGCACTAGAGACAAAGATTTCATTCTACAGCCTAATGGTATAAACTTGACGGGGCTATATGTTGCGTACTTAATGAATTTTTGTTTTCAAGCCGCGAATCTGGCCAAATATGATGTCAGACCATGACAATTTGGTTATGCAGATTAAATCTGGTCTTATATTTTTTGCAGGACCCAGTCTTTGGCATCACTTCTAATTGATTTCTGTCTGTGACCAATAGTTTGAAACCACCAAGGAAAAAAATCTTCTCTTTAAGAGAATCTAAATCAAATAACCCTGGAATTTTACAATTTGAAAATTCCGTCCAAATAAAGTTTGTTAACTAAGAGTCTAGTTTGCTCCCGAGGCCACTACAAAACCTTGTTCTTGCAATATAGAAGAGGTTTTCTTGATGGCGTGCTTGTATGAAATATATTGATGCACAAACAACCAACTGGCCACATCTCTTTAGACCTGAAGCTTTTTAGCTGCAAACCATCCAGTCTTTTCACTTGATCACCGATGAAAATAACTACCTAATTAGCTTCTAACCAGAATCTTAGCAGTTTCCTGCTGTATTAACAGTTGATATACCCAGTATTAAAAAAACTAATTAAATTACTTTAAAATATTTATATTTGTCATTTTTTTGTCAAACTATTTTACCAAACTCATAAATTGATATATATTCTAAAGATATATAACATATGATATGATTAATTAACTTATTTAGTTTTCTTAATTTCTCCGAAAAGAAAAGTCAACATTGTTTTATATTGAGGAACTGAGGGAGTATTATGTAGCGTATCGATTCTTCCATCAGGAGATAAATGTTGATTATTTGATTCTCTGTTTACGTCTGAAGAATAGCTCTTGTGTTTTTTTTAAAACTTCCATGGACATGTAGTCGATAAATTTAAGCTCTGGTGTCCTTATTGAATACTGCTTACTGCACTGTATAATTTTGGATTTCATGGATGCTTCCCATCACCATATTTGTAATTTTATGCATCGTCATGGACTCATTCACTTTTTGTATTCATTCACTTTTGTGATTCGTTTATATTTGGGCACGTTGTTTTTGCATTTAAGCTAACTACTGTATTTGTGTTTGTAACATAATTATATGATTTAACCTCTTTGTGCATTTAGGCTTGCTATTACTCTCTCTATGTCAGCTTTTAAAGCAGGTGCAAAGTGAGCGGCTTGGCAGGACCTTTTTTTTATGGTATGATAGGATAATATCTGACCACATTTAGGGCTGTAACAATATCAGTAATTAATATCAATTTATCCTAATCAACTGGGTCTCATCCCTTCATGTTGGACTGCGCACTTACAGAATCTTTTAGTCAATCAGTACGCCTTTTACTGACATTCAGTTTGCGTTATTTTAAGTTCATTTCATTCTGCTGGCAAAAAAAAAAGTTCATTTCATTCTCTAGTTATCTGCTGCCTGGTTACCATTATAAATTATTTCTTTTTGCATTCATATATATGGTGATCACTTCAATTCCAATTTTTTTGTCTGCCGATCTCATTATTTTGATATCGTTCTTTATTATGCTTGAAAAATTGCCAAAGAATGGTTAAAGTCGTTGATCATTTGGCGTTATTATTGGCATTATTTGTTGAATAAAGTTGAGATGCAAACTTTGGGTTTTCTTCAATGCTTTTGTATTTACAACTAGTCAACCTTCCTTTCGCAGATTTCAAACTCTTAACTCTCTATTTATTGGAGATTGTCGATTTACATGATCCTGGATGACTCTATTTGAATCAACATCCAAGTGTCTTTACTTTTTTACGTTGCGATTCGCTTTTCTGTTTGTCTTTCCCTTTCTCTTCTCTTTACAAATGAAGGTCAATATTCTGGATCAGCAACCACCCAACGTTTTCTACATCTTTGTAAAAGATTTCAATTTGCTTGAATTCTTACCTCTTTTGAAATGAAGAAAGGACAAAGAAAAGGTTCCCTGTCATTTTAATTACACCAACTACCTACACTGGTGTAGAATTTACTGGTTTTCTAGTATACCGTGGACAATATTTAGATTGTCGTTGCTATGAGCAGTTTACATCTAATCCAACAGTTGTTGCTCGAATGTGTGCTTTCCATTATTATTATTTTAGCTGAAGGTTTTTTTATCTTTATAAAGTGTTTTTTATGCCAACTGGGCATTGATATTAATGTTATCAAATTGTTTATTCCCTGTTGCAGCTGAGGAATTTGTTATGGGCAACATCGAAGCATGATGTATACCTTATGCAAAATTACTCTGTGATGCATTGGTCGTCTTTGCTTCAGAAGAGTAAAGAAGTACTTAATGTGGTTAAACCGATTGTTCCAACTGTTGTACGTATCCAGATAGTTGACCAAACCTTGTATAGTTGATGGACTTAACTTTATCTGATCCTATTGTTTTTAATTTCTCTGTTCTTTTTGCAGAAGCACCCTGGATTTTTGGCTCAACCTATCTCCAGAGTACAAATAAGCACCATGGCTGTTAAGGAAAATTTAATGGTAGCGGGTGGTTTCCAGGGTGAGCTTATTTGCAAGGTAGGAAATCATCGATGATTTCAATCAACAAATGACTAGTTATCTTAAGACCTTCCGTTTTGACGGGTTTGAAATCTTTGTGGACAGAATCTGAATCAACCTGGAGTTACTTTCTGTAGCAAAATAACTACCGATGATAATAGTATAACCAATGCTGTGGATGTTTACCGTAATCCCAGGTCAGTAACTTGTATAAGGAAAAAGAAAAAAGAAAACTTAGCTTGAAATTCTTTGGCTTCGTTTGGCTCATAACTAATCCTTGTCTCTGCAGTGGTTCTTTGAGGGTCATGACAGCAAATAATGACGCCCAGGTTCGGGTTTTCGATGCTGATAATTTTGCTTCTCTTGGTTGCTTCAAATATGACTGGTCTGTTAACGTGAGTGTCGTTCACTAAAAACGCTTTTTACTCTGGGGATCTTGGCCACTTTCTCAAATAACCATAACAATTGTGTCTGCTTTTTGGACCTTGCAGAATATTTCCGTTAGTCCCGATGGGAAGTTGTTAGCTGTTCTTGGGGATAGTACCGAGGGTTTGATAACTGATGCTAACACTGGAAAGGCAAGTTCAAAGTTGCACTAGTTTCTAAATGAACAGCCTTTGCTTATTTCACGATTTCTGATTTTTCACGGGGCATCGTTCAGGTTACTGGGAGCCTGAAAGGACACTTGGACTATTGTTTTGCCTCAGCATGGCACCCAGATGGGCGAATATTGGCTACTGGGAATCAGGACACAACATGTAGGTTGTGGGACATTAGAAATCTTTCACGCTCCCTTGCTGTACTCAAGGGAAGAATGGGAGCAGTAAGAGCCCTAAGGTTCACTTCAGATGGACGGTTTCTGGCTATGGCTGAGCCTGCAGATTTCGTCCATATTTTTGACTCTCACAGTGTCTATGAACAAGGACAAGAAATTGATTTATTTGGTGAGATCGCTGGTATTTCCTTCAGCCCGGACACGGAGGCTCTGTTTGTTGGGATAGCTGATCGTACTTATGGAAGCTTGTTAGAGTTCAACAGGAAACGTTGTAATCAATATCTAGACTCCATGTTTTAGAGGAGGTTCCCTCGTGTGTGTATCTACTTTCTATTAGCGTGGATACTCGTAGAAGGGCCTCAACACTGATTTTTGAAGTTGTTTTCTCCGGAGGTTCTTTTTCGTTTTTTTGCTGAATTTTGTGGTTAATCAAGTTGTAAATTTTCGTTCTTAGTGAGCTGTTTCTGTTGAGGCGTCCTGAGTCAAATCTTGATTAACCCTGACAGTTGAGTTCTTTTTGGATGGAATGGATAATTAATTGTGTCTGTACAAATCTCTGCCGTCGTTCCCGTTGTTGTGTTATAAATTTTGAAAATTTGTTTGACTCGAGACGAAATTTTGTGTTTCTATCACTCTAATTAAATTGGCAATATTTCAGCGCTTTAAAAATCGTGGGTGTGCATATATTGGGCTGGGCTAACCCGGAGTACGGCCTGACCACTACTACCTAGCTCCGGAGCTAGATTACTAGGTTGGGCCTGGTAAACCCTGTTAAGGATAAGAGACCGGGCAGAGTTACTGATATTAGAAGAAAACACCTTCAGAACTGAGTAAAACTTCCCAAAAAATAAAAACTAGGTTGTAACTCCAGATGAATCATATAGGATTAGAAGAAAACACCTTCAGAACTATGAATAAAACTTCTCATAAAAATAAAACTTGTGTTGTAACTCCGGAAGTATCATATAGTATAGTACAACGTTTTTAAAAAAACAAAGAAGGCTGTAATTCGCAACTTTATTTCCCACCGTCCTCTTTCTCTGCTTTCTTCTTTGTACTTTTTTTTAAAAAGAAAATTTCTTCGTTTCTATTTAGAATCAGTGTGAGGAGGACATAATTGGGCCGAAAAAGAAAAACGTGTGATGTCAGTTAAACAATGAATCACGCAATAAATAATCAAAGAATTAAGGAAAATAGATCATAGGAACTAAATGGCGAGGAGATTAATGCTGGAAAGGATACTGTCAAATACAATGCAGATGCTAGAAGTTAAAGCAGATGACGAAAACATGCAAAAAGAACTCAACTGTCCGTTTTGCTGAGGATATTGCCAGTCACTACAATGACTTCATTTGTAAGTGTAACTCTTGCATAATATAGCTCAACTTGATCTGAGACATGAATTCCCTGAAGGTGGTGTTTGTTACCTGAATAGTAAATGAAAATGTTTTTAAGAACACTAGAAGTTGGACCGTGCAAGCTTGACGGAGGGTGTGTTTGAAACAGTGATTGCACAAATGATTTTTTTTAATCTTACTTTTTACAATCTTATTTTTGGTAAAAGTGAGATTGTTTAATGTGATTTATGTTTGGATTGGAGGTTGTATAAGTGACTTTTGCAAAAGTAGAATTTGTTTGGATTGGCTTTAGCATAAGTGGCTTTTGTGATAATGGTAAAAGATAAATTAAAATAAAAATTATAAAAAATTTATAAAAGTTCAAGTTGAGAAATTTAATAACAAAAAATATATAATTTGATGAAAAAATATTACATAACTAGTTGGATCACATGTCCCGTACAATTTGGTCTCTAATTGAGTCACGAATATAATTCATTTGGGATGAAGATAACCTACCATAATTTGTCGTAGAAGGCTGTTCATCTACACTATCATTATCTACATCAACTATATTCCCACAAATTAGCTCTAGTGTACTTTTTCTATTTTGATCCACATTTTGGCTTTAAAACGTGAAGCTAAACGTGTTATTAAACTGCAGATAATAAACCAAGTTAATTTTACGTATATTATAATTATAATGGTTAATTGTTTTTTTCCTCAATAATTTTTTTTCCATTCCCCGTTCCCAAAAATGCGTCTCGGCCCCGTTGCCTCTTTCTACCACTGCAAATACGACAGAAGGGCGTAGCTCCATACCATGTAGGGGTAGAAACAAGCCAGATGGCCTATTAGAGGCCTGCGGCCTGGCCTGCCAATTGTCATGCTAAAAGGTCAGGCCCAGACCTGTTTTGAGACCTGTTTTTTTAAACAAGCCTGTTAGGTTTGTCAAACCAGCTTGAGTCTGTTAAGATATATATATAAAAAAAACTAAACATGCGTGTGTGTATTGGATTGCTTCAAGACACTAACCCTAAATCTCATTCCCAAACATTACACTACCCAAGGGAAGTGGCTGTTGTCTCCTCTCCAACAAATCTCCCTCTCGGCTCTCCTCTCCAACACTCTCTCCTCCGATGTCCCTCTTGGCTCTAATCTCCAACACTCTCTCCTCTGATCTCAGTTCAGTTTAGTCATCAAATTTCAATGTCATATTATTGACAGATGAAAATCTCTCTCTTGTCTGATCTCCCTCTCGTCTCCGACACTCTATCCTCCGATCTCAGTTGCAGGGCCAGCAAGCAGCAACTTTAATCTTAGCTGGCTCTCTCCTTCGACTACTCTCTTCATCTCTGCTCGATCTCTTGCTAGTCTTCACCTCTTGGCCAACAGTCCAACGATCTCCCATCTCACAACTACAAGTATGTCTTCCTTTTGCAAAAATTAAATCACTAATAACGAAGAAAGTCCTCGCCTAGTTACCTCTCAGTCCAATTGTAGATACAACTGCAAGTTATGAAACTTCAAAAGACAAATTATTTCTTTATTATTGACTAACAACGACAAATTATCCTGACCTCTAGATATGTAATGCATTTTAGTAATCCAATTATATGTGATTTCTTGGTATTATCAGGTTTCAAGGCTTTATCCGATATTAAAACTCGTGTATGTTTTGTTTTTTTTGAAACACATCAGAGGATAAACTATATGGATTATAAGCTAAAACCTGTGAATTTTATTTGTACCCACTGGATCTAAAGCATGTCTGCCCATTGCAAGACATAAATGGAGAATGTATTTCAGATAAGACTCGCTTTTGTTACGATGGTTTGAAGAGGCAAAGATTAAATGACCCTATGGTTCGTGGTCCTGGTAGGCGCTTTAAGGCTGTAATACATATTACTTGTTAAATTATGTTATGCTCTAATACTATACATTTGATTATATTTTTTCAAGGTCTTTGAAGGAGACGAATAAATTATATTGAAGATTTGATGTGAACTTGTACTGAAAATTGTTATGTTGTTGTATTTGGTTTCATAGTTCATGATTTATGTTTTATTATTAATACTAAGTAATGTAATTAGGCTTGTTTTCGGCCTGTTTGAAGTAAGCCTGTTATGAGGTCAGTAGCCTAATTTCTTGCTTAAAATTTAATAAACTCCAAGCTCCTTAACAGGCCACAGGCCAGGCCTGGCCTGTGTACAGGCCAGACTTAGGCCTAAAAATGGGCCTCTTACAGGCCACACGCCAGGCTCATACCATCTTATTATAAGACAGGCTTGGCCTGTTAAGGCAAAATACATACCTGCCCTGGTCTGTTTACACCCCTAATACCATGAACGTGTGTCACACTTGATTAAATATAGCTTTTTCCTGGGGAAGCATGAAAAGATGGAAGTCTAGAAATAGTGAGAGTGGAAAATGCTCTCTGGAAGTGGCAATCCTAGATATGATGACGACACACCTCTCTGAACACCAAGCTGAATCATTCCCCCTTTGCGAGAGGAGCGTCTTGATGGAGGAGAAACACTGTGAAGCCGCCGTTCAATTGTTGTCCAACGTCGACTTGCCAACATTCAAGTCGACTTCCTCCTGCCACTGCTTCGAGAGGGAAGACAAATCCGAGAGGGAAATTCGACGATGTTGATTATTTTTGCTTCAAATTCGTTGGTGTCACATAGATGGATATTTCAGCTGAACTCAATTGAGCTGGTTTATGGTAGGCTCTGTCTAGTATGCTTCTTAGTGCTTACGATTGGCTTTATCAGTTCAGTTATACTTGCTTTGGTGGCTACCGACAGAGGAAAGACAAATCCGAGAGGTGGAGACAGAGATGGATGGAGGAGTGCACAGACAGAGAACAATGGATGAAAGAGATAGAAGAATAAATTATTTATTGGTTGCATTTAATGGTCCCTATTTTGGAAAAGGCAATCGGTAAAAGCTCCAATTAACTGCTTATGCTAAAAGTTGCTTAAGAATTGACAAGCTCTTAAAAACAATCGTCTGTCCAAATACTCAGAATTTTTTTTTCAGTTTGTCTATTGGGCTTATTGTTGTCAATCAGGCTTATAGGAGGCTCAATCGCTTAAACAAACACACCCTAAACCTTTTTCAATAAGTGAATCATCATAATATTGTAACAGTAGTAGAAATATTCCCATGATATAGCAGCCAACACTGTATATAAAATCAGCATTCTTATGAGAATCAGTAAAGATTACATAGTAGCCACCATAGTAACTCGCAAACAAAGTTCTTGACATCTTGGGTTCAATCAAAATCTGACAAGAATTTTCCAAGAGAAGACTATGAACTAACATTTGATACCCGAGCTACAGCTAGCACTAGTACAAAATCTAGGATTTACACCTATTTTTTACACCTGACGAAACAGGTAACGTGTAGAAAGTGTGACCGGTGGCATTTTCGTAAATATATTAAGATTTTAGGACTTTCTACACGTGTTGAAATAATAACACGTGTAGAAAGTAAATTTAAAAATTTTTTCCATTAAAAAAAATAAAATTAATTTAATTCAAAAATTATTTAATTTACTTAAACAAAAAAAATATAACGGGAAAGAATTTTTTATTTTTTTTAAAATAAATCCAAGTTTTCTACACCGGTTAAATTAAAACCGGTGTAGAAAGTCATATATTCTACACCGGTTAAATTAGAACCGGTGTAGAATAAGTATTTAATTTTTTTAAAAGAATAAGTCTACATATTCTACACCGGTTGGAAAAGACCCGGTATAGAATATATGACTTTCTACACCGGTTCAAATCCAACCCGTGTAGAAACTTGAGTTTCTACACCGGTTGGAATCCAACCGGTGTAAAAACAAACTTTCTACACGGTTGGGGATCCAACCGGTGTAGAAGTGTTATTAAAAACAAAATTCAGAACTACTGCGCACGCCTCAGCTTGCTTCGTCCTCAAAAGATGCCAAAACCCTGTAATTTTTGTTCAGGCAACCTCTCTCCCTCCCTGCCTACCCTCTAATCCCCCCAGCCCTCTAATTCACCTACATGCATTTGCTCTTCAGTCTTTCCTCTCTTCTTCCTTGCGGTGCTTCTACTTCTCGCGGCCGCAAAGAGAGCTCGCCAGGCGGAGAAACGCTGAAATCAGAACCCGTATGAAGAAGGTAATCAATTTATGGGTGATGAAGAAAGAACAACGACTCTGTTTTAATTTTTTTTCCTTGCTTTCAATCTTGCAACTGCTATTTTAAGGGAGAGATTGAGGGGCCGGGGGTATCTATGCTTCGGGGTGATCTTTGGCCAAAGCAACAAACTAATAATACCCTCCATCGTTGCCTGACATCAAAGCCGTTCCCGTAAGAATCGAACAACTTTGGTAAGCTTCCTCTTTGATTTTGTTTTCTAGGGCTCTAATTTCTCTTTACTGTTCTTCATATTGGTCCTATATATCGTTTCCTTCATAATGATATTCTTTTGTTGTAATTTTCTTGCTCCATTTGTTTGGGGAGCGGGGGAATGGTATTGAAAATTAAATACCAATACTTTGCAACCAGTTATGCTGGCTCAGCATTGCAAGTTTGAAACTATTTCTTACATACAGACGTGGATCAGCGCGACGGTAACGGACCAGGAAACGTGTTCGGATAGATTGGAGGAGACAGAGTCATCGGCACTGGGGGAGACAAAGGGGAAGATGCAGAGGTCGAGGGAGTACACAACCTTGAATCTTAATCACTGTGACCATATTTCTGACCATGGTCTAGAGTATATCAATGGTAGTCTTTCCTTTTCTGATTTTCTTTAGGCATTTTTTATGGATTTACAATTTATTTGTCAGCCATCCTTCATGAATAGCCATTATTTGTTACCCAAGCATTGGTCCCTTGACATCTTTCATATATGGTTTATCAGAAGAAAAGTACAAAAGATCTCTTATAGATAACATAGCACTGTATCTACTCGTTATTTGTAATGCCATTAACTAAACTTTTGTTGTCACGTACTCAAATTTGTTGGATATCAAACTGTCATTGAATTTCCACTACATTTTCTAGCTATTGATTCAGTAGATTGTCGTCAAAGGCTTGTGAATTAACTGCTATCATGAACTACATTTTATTGGCACCTGCGTCAGAGCATTTGGCTGTGCATTTAAACAGTTCTTCTTTTGCTATTGTGGTATTTCGGTCACTTAAAGGGTTTCTGGAATTTGATATGTGATTAGCTTGACTTGGAAGCTTGTATTTTTGTCTTTTTGTAAGTATTCATTGTTGTCATATCTTGGATACTACCTCCAATTACTACTGACTATTGAAGAGTTTTCCATCTAATGGTGGCTAAAGGAAATCCAAAATATTTTTTATCTTGTTTTACCGAATCAATATGTGGAACCATTTGACCATTTTTTTAGCTGAAATTGTGAGATGCCTTTGTGCTAATGTGCTGAATTCAAGATTGTATGATTGCAAATCTGAACATTTTGTAATCATTGAGTTCTACATGATTTATCCCTGTTGGCATGGAAATTCGTTTATGTAATTGGTTGTTATCTAAATTTTGAATGTGTAAAGGAGTTTGAAACTAAAAATTTCATTTGTTGTAGTTAAATTGCTGTGATATGGAATTAGAGAGTTTGATTACTAGTTTCTGTTAAATTCCTTAGGAAACAAAATTTTGAAAATCTTCCCTATCCTTGAGAATGCTTAGATTGAGTTATAATATCTCTTGGGCTTTTGACTGTGCATTGCAAGCTTGAATTGGGGCTGCTTAACTCTGCAATTTTGAGCACTACCACTCCCCCACACTTATTTCCATTACATTGAACAGAACTGTTGCCATTAACCATCTCAATTGTTGTCTGTCTTGGAGATCATTATGTTTTGTTGGTGATTTTATGCTTCATTGATGTTTTTCTTAGGAATCATTCTGTGAAGCATGGATTAGTTCACATGAATTGTTTTTGCTAGTGTCATTCTAAACTTTTCTACATATATTCTTTTCACCTACCACTTGGAGCTTGTTGGTGAACACTTATGCTTTTGCTGCAACTTAGTTTACTGAATTGGTGCTTGCTCTGTGCTTGCGACTGCTATAATTGTGTTATTGCATTGTGCTTGATTGGGGTATTTTATCTCTAGAAATATGAGATTGCTTGCATATTGTTGCTTGTATTTTATACTTTGTTGTGACATGAATTTCAAAGCTAAAAAACTAAGTTTGTTGGTCAGAGAATGAAAATAGAATTTATTACCTTATGCTTGCTGCAACTTTAAATGTGTTGTTAAACCAAAAGGATCGACAACTGGGGAATCAAAAAGTAATAATTTTGTTGAGTCATTAACTATTGGGCTTGTGCTAAAATCAGTTTCTGGATGTGAATTACAAGTGAAGTTCCATTTTTCTGTCATTTACATAAGTGCATTGAGTTTAAACCTACTCAACAATCCTTGTATTTTTAAACTCTTCAACTTAGAACCAAGAGTTATTTGGTGCATTGAGTTGAGGAACTTCTGAAACTTCGCATTGGATTTTGGTCTAGATTCATTAATTGCATAATCTCTGCTGTTGTCTTTGGTTGCTATGGAAAATTGAATTGTGGATTATTGAACTACTCTTCTGCTTTAATATGAATTATTGTTAAGTAGGTTTTGGAGGTTTGCCATGATTCTGCTATTGTTAAATTTGATATAAGTTGTTTGAACATAACTTGTTATCATTGTTGGGTTTTGTGGTCGTCTTTAGAGCCTGCTGTTGTGTCTAAGATGGCTGAGAATTGATTATTGCTATAGATTTGAGTTTGTTGTAATTTTAATGATACTTAAGTAACATTATATATTGTGAATTGTTCAAAGCTTGGAAACATGCTAGCTATAACTTGACCTTTGGTGTGTCAAGGAATTGCTATGTGTTGTCACTGGTGTAATTTGCAATTTGCTCCTAATTAAAAATTGTTGTCATTGAGCATTTGAAAGTGTAAATTTGTTGTTCAAGCTCCACTTTGTTGTCATAAGCTATCATTTTGCTGCTGGATAATTCTAATTTTGTCAAGCATTGCTTGCAATTGTTTGAAAAATTGCTAGGCATAGGAAGTTTTATTTTCCCTTGAAACTTACTCAAATGCTTAAAAGTTTTTGCAAGAAGCTTTTGCAGTATTTTTCAATATGATTTTCTCAAAAATAAAGAACTTTTGGTTCTCAAATAGAGTTTTTCTCTAGTGTAAGTAATTTGATTGGAGATTGGGTGCTTGCTATTCTTGCAAATTTAAACTTAGACTGGATGTATGTGCTGGCTGGTTCTTTTTCCTCTAAACAAACATATGTTCTAAATCTTGCATTTCTTGAACCACAGCCTGGACATTTTGCATCTGATCACTTCTTTGCACCGTGGATTTTCCCAATTAAACTTTTGCTCTTCCTATTTTGTTTTTATGTATTTTTACTCTTCTGGATTTGTGAAGTAATCATTCGGATTTAGGCAAAACTTTGAAATTCCATTAGATATTGCTTGTAGGAACTAACAATTATAAATTTATACAAGTGAGACCAAGTTTGTTTATCTGCATTGATATAACTTTGTTAATATTTTGGATTTGAATTTACAATAAATTTGATATTTCATATTAGTTTTGTTGTAATTATTTTTATTTGTCAGGTGTTTGGTTGTTTATTATCATATAAACGAGTCTGTAGTATAATAAACAAACACATTTTTTTTTCAAAAAATGAGTTTCTACACTTGACACATAAAGAGAAGTGTAGAAAGTGAGACTTTCTACACGTGTTGTGAGACAACAGGTGTAGAAAGTCCTACTTTCTACACTTTCTACACCTGACATGAAAAGTCAGGTGTAGAAAGTGAGACTTTCTACACGTGACGTCTCACGTCAGGTGTAGAAAGTCCCACTTTCCCCACTTTCTACACCTGACGTGAGAAGTCAGGTGTAGAAAGTGAGACTTTCTACACCTTACGTGAGACGTCACGTGTAGAAAGTCCCACTTTCTACACCTGACTTCTCACGTCAGGTGTAGAAAGTAGGACTTTCGACATGTGTTTTAGAACACGTGTGGAAAGTTTGGACTTACTATACCTGTTGTTTCTACACTTGTTTTATGTCAAGTGTAAAAAGTCCTTTCCGTCACATGTAAAAAGTCTTTTCTGTACTAGTGTAGGCGATTGAAGCGAGGACATAGTCATAGAAAATACCCCTCATTATTATATTCTTTTAATTTGGAATAAAAAGTTTGACGTGCTTCATGAAATCATGCATCGAGGCCCTAAGATAAGTCTTTCCTATTACAATCACTTCTTATTTTTCTTTTTCTATTCTATCAAAATACTTCCAACGAATCAAACGAAGCTTCAATGTCATAATATTCCATCTAATTCCATTATCGATAATGCAGGTTCATGCAACATGTCTGGGTCATGCTCATTTAAACTGCATTCTATTGTCATTTGATTTGTCCCCCAAGTGATCTGGATTTTTCAAGAAGAATGAACAGCTTCCATTACACTCTCACCACACTTAAACGAACATCTTAGACAAGACATCATGTTCATATATTTTGTTTTGAGCCAGTCCTTTTCTTTATTGCACTTTTACAAGCTCAATTCCCTTTATTTGAGGGGCGAGGAATAATGCACTTTTGCAAGTTCTCTTTCTCTGTTTTTGTTTTTGGAACTAGAAGGTAGACACTAACGGATTAAGTTTAAGGTTACAACCCATGGCCTCTAGCTTACAAGTGAGGATCCATAATTACATATCACTATACTACAAAATACCACAAAGCAATGATATAAATAGGGTTTTGAACTGAGGCAGGGTTCAAAAAAAAGTGGTTGTTGATAATTGGGCCTGCTGGGTCTTTGACTTTGAAGCAGCTGAGCCTAGGCTTGAAAACTAGAAATTAAATGAATATCATTGAAATTGGGGGGGGGGATTATGGGTTAGGGGGGTTAAGAAAATTCCAGGATTTAGAATTAAAGTTCAATTTTTTTGGGGCCATAATTAAAGGTCACTTATAAGTATTGATAATTACATATTGATATAGCCCGCAATATGTCATCTCAATTGCCTCAACATTTATTTTTTTATATGGAAAAGTTATCATCCTATTAAGACTAGGGCACGAATGAAGTAAAAGATGATGACCCCTGATGAGCTGATGCATGTGCAGTTGTGTCCTTTGTTTGTTTGATTACTTTGGTCTAATTATTTTAGATTGGACCTTTAATTTCATTCACTCGTTTCTTCATCTGTTTCATTACCCTCATCGATAAATTCTTAGGTGTACTAGGAGCACCACGCCACTTAAACACTGGCCAATAAAATTGTACCAACTCAATGGATATCAGTTTACATGTCATCTCATGTGACTTTTTTAAATGTAAAATATTTTATTAAAAAAATCTCTGACACACTACTCTCTCTCCCATTCTCCCAAAAACATCACTCATAATTTTTCTCTCCTCTCGCACATCTCTCCCCCATGGCCCCATTGTTTCTTCTCACCCTCCTTTCTCCTCTAATCTTCCTCTACTTTTCCATTAGCCATCACTACCCAGTTTCTTTCTCCTCATCCTTCCTTTTGCAACTTTTTTTTTAATATTGGGGCTGAAGTGCTGAATTTAAAACCCCATCCAGTTTTATAGGAAAATAATGAGTTGAATCCTCCCAAAACCAAATCCTTTAATTAAGAATTCTTTGCCGCTGCCTTCACCGGAAAAAAAAAACCAAAGTCAAGTCCAAGAGGCAAAAGGACGTGTTCGTCGATGAGGAGTTCAATCCTTGAATGGTTGTCAAAGGGAGTCAGGGGCATCTCATCTAGAGTTTCTGGCATCGCCTTTCCTTTCGACTCTCTCTTTCTCATTGATCACCGGCCAGTTTTGGAACTTTGTTGCTTGATCTTCTGAGTGATATTTCCATAGATTTGCTTAAAAATACACATGCAAGTATGTAACTTAAAGAGCATTTCTTTGTTCCTGTAGATGCTTTGAATTCGGTCATTTAGAGAGAGTGATCCGTCTTTTGTTTGGTGAGCTTGTTTGGCATTGTTTTTATGAATTGGGCTTATATACGTAAATTGAGATAAATCTCCTCCACATATTTATCTCGTAGACTGTAAAAGCACCTTGTAGACCGTAAAAGCTACCTCGTAAACCGTAAAAATTACTTCGTATTCCGTAAATCACAATTCATAAGCACTTATAGAACTTCCATAAGCTAATCTAAATATAAGTCCGATTAACGTAAACGGAGATAAAACTACTCCACATATTCATCTCGTAGACCGTAAAAGCTACTTCGTAAATCATAAAAACTACCTCGTATACCGTAAATCATGATTAAAAAGTACGATTGGAGGTTCTAATCGTTATTTCAAACACCCTTATATCCAGAGTCAGGCAAACGGGAAAATTGAAGGGATAAATAAGAATGGAGGAGGGAAGGATGATGAAAGATAAACTGGCCGGTGATGGACAGTGAGATGGAACAAGGGATGGGGAGAGAGAGAAATTACGAGTGGTGTTTTTGGGAGAATGGTAGAGAAAGAGCAGTTTGTCAAACATTTTCTTAATAAAATATTGTAAATTTAAAAAAGCCAGATAAGATGATATGTAGGCAGACGTCCCAAGTGACATGGTGCTCCCACTACACCTAAGACGAATTTGACATGTTTCACGTGTTCCCATCACGTGGCCTTCCGTTCCTTGCGCCCAGACTTGTTCGTTCAATCGTTCCAACGTCATTCTCCCTCACTGCTAAATCCAACATCTCAACGCCTCAAAACTAATGACCTGCCCTCGATAGTATCGAATCATAGTGTCATCAAAACTAATCACACACTTCCTTACCTTCCTTCGCAATAACCTTAAATGTATAAATTATGCATTGTTTACTGCGTTTTTATTGTTGTTTTCATTTGATCACTTTTTATACTTCAAATTCTATTCGTCACACAGCCTACAGATATAGTGGTAAAAAAAGAAAAAACAACCAACAGATATTTGAGATTATAAGGAGATAATTTTATGGAGAATCAACGATCATGCAATGGTCAAATAATCAAGCCTTTCGAAGGTATATAACTCATTAAAGGGTGATGATCACGATATTACAAATTAAGAAACATTGGGACGATCATGACAATTAAATAAATTGATTGATTTGCATCGACGATTCATGACCAGAGAGTCACACACACATAACCGTACAATGAATAAGAGGGCATTTATTGGTGATTGGGTCAGATATCAATCAAGGCCCACAAATCAAACAGTGTGGTGGATAAGGAAATGGGTTAACGTCCAGATTTAATAAAGAATTATTTTTTAAAGTGTATTTAATATAATTAATTATTTTATAGTGTAAAAATAAGCATTATTAATTTTTAGAGTATAAAAGTGGACATTATGAATTTTTTTGGAGCAAAAATAATAATTTCGTTATCTATTTGAGGGTGTAAAAATTGCTATTTTTGCTCAAAAAAAATTTATAATGTCTATTTTTACAGCTTAAAAATTCATAATGTCTATTTTTATACCTTAAAATAGTTAATTATATTAGTTGCACTTTAAAAAATAATTTATTACTATTTTTACACCTTAACCCATCCAATGCCGAAAAAGGTGAATAGGGAATTCGGTGGGAAACATGAAAGAAATCAGATTTTGTGAACTAATAAAAAATGATTTGTTAGACATAGAAGGACTCGTTCTACCAATAAAAGTTATGCAGCTGGTTTGAATCAATTTTTAAAAAATTTATAAGTATTTATATAAGTAAGTTGAGACAACACTTTTCTTATATATTTATCTAATATACCTTAAATTATAATTAAAACATTTCTTTTAAAGACTTCAATTATTATTTCCAACGAATATATAGTTGGTGGTAAAAATGAAGTCACAGCTAACACCAAACCCGTTTAATTTTTTTCATTTTTTCCCAACAAAATCTTAAAGATGGAATAATATCCCCATTATGGCGAAATAGAGGGAGAAAAAAATGTATTTCGACGACTCAGTTTGCTTGTGGCGTGGATCGTGAGATTCTTGACAATTGGCCACGTGACTGGGGACTCTGAGGGCCAATTATAATCGTCAGACATTATAAACAAATCAAAATTATTGGCCAAAACAAGCCACTTAATTATACATAATTTGTACCTTCTTGTTTAGATGATATACTCCCCCATCTCATAATATACTTAAGTCTTTTTCTAAAAGATATTTAAAATTTGACGACTTTTCAAAAGTTTAATCGTAAAGTGAAGTGAAAAAGAACAAATAGAGTGATTAAGAGAGGAAGGTCAGCGGAGTGAAGTAGGAAGGAAGGAATGGGGCTGATATGGTGCGATATGTCCAAATTCGTTGAAGCAAATGGGAATTGAAGCTGTGGCTTCAAGCAACCAAAACCACCACTTGGCATTTTGGGCCGCCAAACTTATTCCCTCTTCTTCATTCCTCACCCCTACAACCTTATTCCAATTTCCCATCATTAGCTTAGAGTAAATTTAGTTCTCAACTATGATTATTTCTAATAAGATGATATATGTGTCGAGACAGGGAAAAAAATAAAATCCTATCAATACCCTTCTATTCCTCTGTACTTATCGCCCCCAAATTGATTCACACACATTGTTCCATTTCCATTCCCTCCATCTCTATTTCTTTCTTTTTTCCCTCTGAAATTTTAAATTAAAAGGTTCATATGTGGTTGACAATCTTTCATATCATGAAGCGGGTCATAAATTAAATAGTGATTGCATTATTGTTAATGTCCACCAACTAGGGATTAAAAAAGCTAACAGTCGTGGGTCATTGTTGTTAGGGGCGTGCTTATATAAAGTTCTTCCTTATATGAACTGGATAAAACCATTTTAACAATCTTATGACGATGAATACAGAATAAATTCTAAAATACAAACATATATATAATAAATTATAAAATAAATTTTAATTTATACGGTGATGTAGAAATTAATCTTAATATTTTTTATACGCGCGAGGCAACATATTTTAAAATCATTTAAGAGAAAATATTATTTTTTAATATACAAATTATGTTTTCAATATAGGCAGTGATGAGAAATTTTAAAATAAAATAAGTTAGCACTATCATAATTTTTTTTATTTTCGTATTTCTGTTTTATCTTCACTAATAAAACACCCTGCATCGCATTGGGGAATAAAAATAGTTTCCACATAATGATTGTCACTCATAATGAAAGCAGATGCATGAAAAAAAGAACAGAGAACGTGAAGGATGATGGGAGGAATATAAGAAAGAATACTTGACAAGAAAAATAGTGTAGATTTTTGTTTGTTTGTTTAAGAAAACGGAAAATCGAAAATGTGAAGCTGGGTGTGATGGAGTATTTTGAGGGAGAAAGCAAGAGTGGAGGCGTGCCTGAATTCATGCATTGTTGTTGTATACAAAGTATTTTGATCCTTTGGTCAGCTCTCAATCTCTCATGCGGTATCGTCACTCTCACACTCTGGTTACGGCGTAACCATGGTCAACTCCCAAACCCAATCATGGTTAGAATACTTGTTCTCAGATCTCAGCCATCACCAGTATCACGGCTCAACTCGGTCCCATCTCACAGTTTGATTGCTTCCATTTAGGCCTATTCGTTTTCTTTCCAAATCACAATCCTTCACGTCCCTTATTTCGTTTGCTTCATCGCCAACCTTGCGCGCTTGTCTTCATTATGCTTCAAGCAAAGGATGGCGATGGTAAGTTTTTACTTTTTATTAGCATATCTAAAACCCCGGAAATCCCAATAAAATGGACGTGACTTCACACAAATACTGAAAGACATGGGTGCTGACACTAGAAAATCTATACTGGCAAGTGGTGTTTAATCAGGCTCTCACGGAAGATCTCTCCCTAGTTAACTATTTAGCAAAATTAGTTCATGTAAGCAATAGTGACTTTTATATCCTTAGTCATCCTTCCCTCTTTGATCATAGGTGGATGATGACGAGTGAAGCTAACTGAGACCTTATAATAAGTTAAAATATAGTGTTTGAAAATTTTCTAAATCATAATTTCAAACTGTAGTTTTCATAAATCAAAATAAAATCCATTTCATATACTTATTTCATAAATAATAAAAATTATTATATAAAATCTTATCCAAACTATAAAATTCAATGTTGATTAAAAAAAGACGAGTAGGCGAGTGCCCTAATGTAGAGGCATGTCTATTGGCGTATCAGATGGGTTGGGGCCTCTAGGTAAGGGGGCACAACTTTGTCTCCAATTTTATTTTATTCAGCAATTAGTAGTAATTGTGGACCTTACTATGATAAAATAAAGAAAAAAAAAATTGTGGGGCTCTGCACAGTGGGGAAGAAGGTTGAAAACATGAAGTAAGGGTTGAGTTGAGTAGTACAGTTGGAATTCAAAGGGAAGGCAAAGTAGCGGTTGGAGTAATGAACGCGCATTGGCCATTTAGTCAACCCGACTGAATCAAGACTATGACAGCCACAATCCCACTGGCAGCCACGTGTCCCCCTCCCTCGCGTGCTTATGCCTCAGTCACATCAGACGTAATCACGCTAATTTCGTGATTAACAGTGATCATTATGGGTTAAGGCCCAAAACACCACCCTCCTAATAAAGCTCGGCCCCTATATAAAGGAGTGAGACTGCTCCCCCGAAATCCAAGACCGGCTGTGAGATCCTCTCTATATTTTAAAACACTCCTTTTTACCTTTTTGTGTGTGCTACCGACGGCGATTCTCAACTCTCCTCTCTAATCTTCATACCCCCCCCTCTGTAACGCCCCGCTTCTCTGAATCCCTTTCTGTTAACCATCTGTCTTTCAGGTTATGATTTTTGGGTTTGTCTCAATTTTATGAAAAAACAAACTTGGAATATTTCTCGAAAGCCGGGTGTTTTCAGAATCGAGATCAGGTTTTTAATTTTTCCCCCCTTTCAAATTCTGGGTAAATTTTCAATCTTTTTTTTAAAATTTTATTTTAGGTCTTTCTCTTCTTTGAATCGGCCAAGAGGGTTGTTTTTTTATCCCTCAAAGCTCTCTGCTTTCGATTTCTGGGACCAGGGGTTGCTTATTTTAGACCTCTACCCTCCTTTATTGTATAAATTTTTTTATCCTTCTTAACTGTGAGAAGCAGGTTGAATTTTATCTAAGATCTGTGGGTCTCGTAGATATGATGTCAGCTAACAGTAATCTGCAATTTCAGCCGGATCCCTTCAACGGTGAGCTCATGGAAGCACTTGAGCCTTTTATGAAAAGTGCTTCCACAACATCCTCACCCTCTCCATACACCCTATCATCTTCTTCGAATTGGTTTCTGCCTCCTCAACCTCCCTCTTCCAACTTCTTCCATTCCTCTCCAGTCCCTACACAGCCCAATTGGTTTGCAGGTGGTTACTCGCCATCGATGACCCATGTATTTTCCGACGGGTTAGTCAACAACCAAAACTTGATTGGTTTCGAGCAGCCAACTCTTCCTTTTGGGCTCAACAACCAGACTCTGTCTCAGACTGACCAGTTTCAACCTCAGATCCTTCACCAGAATCACCAAGACATGACCTTGAATCAAAATACCCTCAGCTTCTTGAGCCCCAAGCCTGTTCCCATGAAGCAGGTGGCTGCGCCTTCTAAGCCCACCAAGCTGTACAGAGGTGTCAGGCAGCGGCATTGGGGAAAATGGGTCGCCGAGATCCGTCTTCCCAAGAACCGTACCCGTCTCTGGCTCGGCACCTTCGATACTGCCGAAGAAGCTGCCCTGGCCTACGACAAGGCCGCTTACAAGCTCAGAGGTGACTTTGCCAGGCTTAACTTCCCCAACCTCCGTCACCAAGGTTCCAGTATTGAGGGAGAATTCGGGGAGTACAAGCCTCTACATTCCTCCGTAGATGCAAAGCTTCAAGCAATTTGCGAAAGCATGGCTGAAATGCAGAAACAGGGGAAGTTGGAGAAGCCGAAGAGGTCTTCCGGGCGGTCCAAGTCAGGTTCCAAGGCCGCTCAGCCGCAGACGGTAACGTTCTCGGACGAGCAGGCGGTGGCTGGCGAAGCTGATCTGAAGGCGGTGGAGAACTCTTACGACAAGGTGGATACTTCCTCGTCTCCGGTGATGACTGAGAGTAGCGAGTCTGGTGATTCATCTCCTCTGTTAGATTTGACATTCGGCGATGTCAGTGAGCCTCAGTGGGAACGTATGGCAGAAGCTTTTAATCTGCAGAAGTACCCTTCTGAGATCGACTGGGCATCATTATTATGAAAGGATTTGGCAGTATGTTCGAAGAGTTAACTGGTTCTCTAAGAGGAGTCTTGAAGCATTAGACATAGTATATTAGTAGGCTTTAGTGATTCAGTTGGCTGCTGCAATTGAGTTTTTTTGTAATTGCAGGGCTAATCCATGGATTTGTTTATTGGATTTATGCTTTTTCCCTTTGGTTTAGAATGTTGATATTTTGTAAATCTCTGCCTTGGTCGGCTGGTTTTTGTCTTGGTTGGCCTCGGAGAAAAACATTAATTGAATTATGTTTCAGTCACTTATTTGCCTCAGTAATACTGCTGGAATGAGTGTCTTTCGTACGAGTACACTATAACATGTTTGGAATTGAAACTTAAAAAGTGTTTTCTAGTTAGGATTTGATTTACCTGTGTATGAGATAGTTTTTACGTTCTATGAAATAATTTTTATGATTTATAAGGTATATATATATAGAGAAGTTTTATCTTGATTTATATAAATCAGGATTATAGAAAAACTTAAACTAAACCAAACATAATCATAGTATACAGCTAGGAGTGGACACAGGCCAGGCCAGATTTGTGTCTTAACAGGCCATATGGCCTGAGCTTGGCCTGTAGCCTGTAACAGGCATATTTTCAGGCCTGGCCTGTGGCCTGTTAAAGAAGCTTGAATTTTTTTTTTTTAAAAGGCTAACAAGCCACAAGTCAAAAATTAGTCTATTTCAAATAGGCAAAAAAAGGTTCAATTACATAAATTAATTATCACAATACATAAATTAATTATCCAAAATACATCATAAAATGTGAAATCAAATACAATATAATAATTTTCAATACAAATTCTCCAATTTTCACATCAAATCTTTAATATGATTTCTTCTTCTCCTTCGAAGACCTTGAAAAAAAATTAATAAAATATATAGTATTAGAGCATAACACAGTTTAACAAATAATATATATAAGAAATAACATTATTTTAACAACGAAAAATTTATACCTTTTATTTCTTCTTTAAACCGTACTTGTTGCGAAGCCTTTCATTCGACTTTAATTCATTTTCAACCAAAAAAACTATTACACTAATATTTATTTTTTTTTTACAAAAAAAAAAAACCTTAACAGGCCTGTCAGTAGGCCTTGGCCTGGCCTTTTAATGCAAACAGACTTTTTATATGGCCTTGACCTGGTCTATTAGCCTGACAGGCTAGGCCTGGTCAGGCCGGAAATAGGCCAGGCCACAGGCCCCTGACAGGCTGCCTGGCCTGTTTCCACCCCTATATACAGCACGGGAGCACGAGAAAAATCAGACTATTCTATTCCGTATTCAATTTCCACTTTTCTTCAGGCGAGATGTTATTCACACTGCGGGTAATCCCATCCACTTAGGGTAGTTGAATAGGTGAAGTGGACTGTGGTCATATTCATGCTGGGGCAACCGTAAATTTCACAAACTTGTATGGATTGATTACTGAATCATGTGATACACATGTGTCCTGCTTCCACGTATCTACTTGTGTCGTGTAATGCACTATGTGAGATTCTTGGTTGGTTGAGCAGTTCTGGGTCAGTTGAACCAAACGTTTTACAGTAATCAAATATGAGATGCTATCTCAACCATCGCGATAGATTTAACTTCTGCCTAGAGAATTTTGTCAGATATTCAGGATGGTCACATTTGTTGCATAAACATTCGGCTGATATATGTTTCCTATTCATACATATCTTTTTCCTCCGTATTTTGCTCACAAGCATGCAAAAAGTTGGCAGTAACGATCAAAGGTTGGATTGAAATTTGAGTTGAAGAGAGTTGAGTGGAGGAGCCTTACTGACTGGCTACTTTTTGCCGACAGAAACATCCGATGAACACTTTCAAAAGAAAACGAAATTGTGAGATCAAAGTAATGTAACGCACAACCCAACGCGTTAGATGTAAAACTTTTGATTTTGGCATAAACCTGTCTCGAAAAACTCAAGTGTCTCCTTTGGGCATAGGTCGACAAAAAAAAAAAGAGCGAAGCGGGGTGTACTATTATAGTTAGCAGTTGGCACTCAGCGAGACTAGCCTCGATCTCGTCCACCAATTTATTCCATTCAATGAATCTCTCGCGACAACTTCTCTCGTTTCCATAATCATGTGCCAAATTATAATCATCGGACCCAGGTATTTGTTTGGGCGAATCAAATGAACAGATTTTGAAGTTGTTGCCAGGGGACATGGAGCCTGTTTGGAAATACATTTACTAAGTAAAATAGTTTATTTAAAGCTATTAATCATCCAAAAGCTCATTTGATATTTTAAAGAAGTGTTTATGATCATTGTTGCTCATGATGAGCTTTTTAAGAAAAAAAAACTTTTTTTAAAAAGTTCATTTTTTTAGCTTCTTCTACTAATGAGTTTTCAATTGGACATCACCTAAACAACTTTTTCCTCTTAACTTCATATGCTATTTTTTACCTTTTTTTTTTGTTGAAAAAAACACTCATTGCTTCAATTTTTATTTTTTAATATAATTTGTTTCGGTGGGATTAACAAATTTTGAACCAAAAAGCTAGCACCAAAATCAATGACGAAAAGGGAGAATCTACAAAGCTAAGTAACTATATATATATATATATATATATATATATATATAATATTCAACAAAGTTTATATGTTTTTAAGTTATTTTTCATTTAAACGGAATTTTCCAATACTAATCCAAACAGATTCAAAATTAAAAAAAAAACCACTTCTCCCACCACCAATCCAAACACAAATTATATCTATAACTTGATTTTTTTTCAATCTGACTTATGTAAAAGCTACATTAAAAAAAAACCACTTCTCCAAAATTCCCAAACAGGCACATCGTTCGTCACTTCCAAGCTACGATGCTTTTAATCACGAGCTAACTCTTGATCCGTGAGATCCCGGTCAAGAATGCAAAATGAACGTGTCAACGTTATTCGTTTATTTAATTATGATTACTTTATAGGCCCTGCCTGACAAATCTTTTTATTTGGATTGCTCCGGCTTATTTGAAATTAAATTTTGAAGGTTTGGCTGGTGAAAGATTAAGGGTCTGTTTGGTTTGAGGGGGAGGGGAGGGGAGGGATTTTGGTCTCAACTCCTTGATTGGTTAGATGGAGGGGAGGGGAATTTTTTTGAAAATTTTCCCTCCTTCCCCTCAAAACCTCCCCCCAAATTGGGAGAATTTGGAGGGGAGGTTAAAATTTTTTTATTGGACAAAAATGTCATTGGCCATTTATATATATATGATAAATAAAACCATGTAATATAATTTTAGATATTTATTAATATATTATAGTTATATTTATTCAATTTTTATAATTATTAAATTATAATTTTATATTTATAATATATTTTATTAAACATTGTACATAATTTTTAAAAAATTAAATAAAAAGGTAAAATTGTCAAAATTAAAATATTTTTCCTCCCCTCCCAAATCAAACAAGGTAACATTAAAATCACTCCCCTCCCCTTTCCTCTCATCACTCTAAATGAGGTAATATGAAAATCCCTCTCATCCCCTCCATCACACCAAACAGACCCTAAATGAGCGAAGGAGGTGAGAATGGGGGTTCACGTCAAAAAATGGTTCTACTTCTTGAAGAGAAGGAATAAATAAATATAGGGATGATGATGAAGGCGGAGGTGGATCAAATTGTTGGTGGCAGTGAAGTAAGTGAATGAGGCCTAAAAGCAAATGCCCAATATAGGCTCAATTTGGCTCTTTATTCTTATTCAACCCGCTAAAAATTGCAAAGCCACTTTCACATTCACATTGGAGAACGGAAGGTTCCAAGAAACCAGCCCCCTCCCCATAGATATTTTTTTTTCTTTAAAAAAAAAATCAAATGAAACTTAAAAGAGCATGACCAACAAAATATTGGTTAAGGAGGTAAGGGGCCTCACCCAATAAGAAAGATATGGTAAGTTTGAATTCTTGAAAGCATATATACTGAAAGTGGTAAAAAAAAAACCCTTTATCTTCTAAATCTTGAAAGGTACTAAAAACTTCAAAAAAAAAAAACAAAAAGAGCAACGAAAATTGAAAACCCATATTCTCTGGGGGCTCAGGCATTCTAACCGAAAGCCTGAAAAAGGTAATCATTATCCAATACAAAAAAACCCTTTATCTTCTAAATCTTGAAAGGTACTAAAAACTTCAAAAAACAAAAACAAAAAACAAAAAGAGCAACGAAAATTGAAAACCCATATTCTCTGGGGGCTCAGGCATTCTAACCGAAAGCCTGAAAAAGGTAATCATTATCCAATACAAAAATATGGGCTTTCACGAAAAACACTATTTAAGTGGTAAAATGGAGACCATTTCGAAGGTTCCATTTTGTGTTTCTTACTTTCCTGGGCCTCCTTTCTCGATATCCTCTCAGCTCAATGGATTATGCCCAGTTTTTGTTGAAGCCTGTTTGTTGTTTATTTAATTTCCATAAAAATGCAAGAAAACTAAGCCCATCGTTTCTAACATCTTCAATCTGGATAATTAGTTCAAACATAATTGACACTGTAAACTCTCGTTTATCATCAATACTTACTAACATATTATTCATGAAAGAGAAAAGAGATAAAATGACTTGTTTCTTAAAATGGGTGTTCTATTTATTAAAAAAATGGATGGGGCATATGGATCAAATTAACAGTGAAATATTTTCAAGTGGTGCACATAAGTTTGAACATTGTAAGTAATCACAATGTGAGACCATGTAAGCTAGGCATGTCACAAAGAGATTCTGTGTTGTTCCGTCTCAGCGCTCACTGTGGTTTGTGGCTGGCTAGTGAATTAGTAGTGAAAAAACTCTGTAATCTTCGATCTGAGTATATATAAAAGCTTCACCTGTAAATACTAAATACTGAATAGCTACCAGCTAGCTCCTTCAGTAGGATTTATATGCTTTCTCGACTGGTCTCAATTCTCAACATTCCATTTTCTGTTGAGAATCAAAGGGCTGCTTGTACAAACTGTTATCTCTCATAACGCGAAAAATATGGAAACGGAGTCGCAAGGCGTCAAAGGAAGGTCTATTGCTACGACGACTGCTATATTTTGACTAAAAAGCTACGTACGTACCCTCAGTGGTTTCTAAATCTCGCTTTTCATGTGTGCGTGTGCGTGTGTGTAAGTAGAGCACCAATCCATGAGGAAATGAGATTTCAATTAAATTCTATTGTTGAGCACGTCAATCTAAAGTAATAATATCCATTATCAACAATACTCATTTTAAACTTACGTGCTTAGTTTCATGATGATGTGACTAAATGATATTATAAAAGAAAATACATGATAAGCTGCTTTCTCCTAGAGTTTTAATTTGATGTTAGTTTATGTCTGCTTTTGAGATTGTTAAAAACTAATTTTGGCAGGGGGGGCACTTATTATTAATGTATCCCTTTTTTTTGTTTTTAAAAATGTGAAAGTGCTGTAACCTTTAATCTTTCCAGAGACATATGCTTTTGTGGTTCCTTTATGACACGGTTTGAACTCCTTCGTTGGAGCACATAATGCATCTTTAAGAAAAATGGAGTCAATGAAAATTACCTAACACTCCCAACAACCACTTCTTGCGCTGTTAAAATAAACATGAAAGTAGCTAAACAAGAGAGAGTGTATATCTTTTCTTGGCCAAAAGGTAATATCCTAACTTTACTTTTAGCTATTTGTTAATTGGGGTTTAGTATTAAATAGATAATCCTGTGAATCAGTTTGTCATAAGAAGCCAATCAATATTGTTAATTAAATTGTGGAAACATTAATGTGATAACGATGTGTGGGCACTCAAAATTGGTTGATAGTAGAAAGAAGCATAAAATTAACTACAAAATTTCACTTTAACGCTGCCAGCTGGGTGCAGCAAGCATACTAGTTTAGGTGTAAAAGAGCAAAATGATGTAGCTCTCTTTTTCCTCAACCAAAACACTACAAGACGACAAATCAAAGGATATAATTTAACATGGATTTAGATTCTCTCATTTTTTTTCTTACTCTCCACTTCTTCTTTTTTTTAATCTGGACCATTGAATTAAGATCTCAACGGTTCAGATTTAATATATTATAAAAATATAATAATAATATTTTATAATAATAAATATTATTTTTATAATAAAAAAAATCTAGACCATTGAGATCTTAATCTAACGGTCCATATTAAAGAAAATGAGGAAAAATGAGAATAAGAAAAAAGAAAGAAATATAAATCCGTCTAGCATACATCCAAATGTAGTCCCCCACCCTCTCTATAGTCTCATATATAACACACACACTGTTTATTTTTTACAGTATTTTTGTTTCCACACAAAAAAACCACATCAAATGTGAATACTTTGTATAATTGGGAGGTTCACCATTATATCTATTTTTCTTTAAAATCAAGACTCTCCGCTTTCTCAGAGTTATACAAGTTTTAGGTTTATCGAAGAAGACATAAACGAAAGATATGTAATGAACAAAGATGATGAACTGTGTTGGTAGATGAGTATAAAGGTAAGAAAAGTTGAAAGTAATAGGTAAAGGACTAAAGGGGATTAGGTGCCAGCTCATAGAAGCAACTTAATTTGTTTGCGAGTGTAGGGCAGTCACCAAAGGGAGCTGCATATATGCTTGCTCATTATGGCAACATATGTCCCATTCCAAGCACTGACAGGCTTCTGATGCATGATATATATAACCCTAACTCAATAATTGCCCAATCACCTGTCCCATCCCCATAGCTTCCTTCCTTCTTTGTAATCCTAATGTGTGATGCTCAAAACCATACAAAACCCTGGTTTTGAGAAAATAATTTAAATACTCTTTTATTTTTTACAATCTATTTTTAATAATGAATTTATAGTTTGAGGTAGAAAACTATATTCTATCCTTTTAAAGCTATGTTTTAAAATATATTTTTTTAAATCACTTTCTTTTTTACTTTTTCAACCGAAATTATTTTTCAAAATCTAATCCAAATACACACTTAATCACTTTTTCATTAATTAGCTTTATCCAGATCCATCTCCTCTCACCACTACTATATATTGATGGATCAATATATATAGCTGCAACCGTTTAACTTTTCAGGTAATAAACTCATAAACAGCCACTGATTTGGTCCCTCCAACAGCAGCAAATGGTCGTAATTAAGCAACCTTTAATTTAATTCCATATTATTCATAATTGCCAGCCATTCATCTCACCACTCACGACGTTTTCCATATAACAGCCAGTGCACCAATGCTCGACCCTCTATGCTGGGACCAATGCCAAGTCTCTCCCTCCCTCCCTCTCTCTCTCTGTGAGTATATGGAGATCCATTATTGAGTATCTCCATATGTCATTTCCACATTAAATACACAGCCATTTGCATATTCGGGGTTGCTAGCTGAAAACTGATTCGGTTAAAGAATAAGGCCACTGTTTCTAAACAATAGTAATTTAATACAACAAAACACCAGCCAGTTGTTATGGACAGAAGAGTGTGTCACCGAGAAACGCTTAAATATATCCCACATTATGGTATGGGGTTTGGTCTGTCAAAAACTTAATATGAGCGCACAGTCTCTCAAGTGAAGTGTCATTTTTTTAAAATCTCAGGTGCGGTTTCTCGGGAGCATATATACAAGGGCATATCTATATATAGACATAATGGCTTTGATATTGGCAACGAATATATACGCAGCTAGATAGCTAGCCAGGTCATCAGCCTCATTTTTCTCACCCCAATACAATTAATATCAGTCATGAAAGAAAGCTGCTCAACTTTAGCAATAATAATGAGAGGGAAACTGAAGGGGATGCATTTTGGCGGCAAGTGAATGTTTCTTTAACCAATAATTGGAGCTTCTCATTTTATTTGAACTGCTATGAAGGCTTTACCAATGATGGGAAGTGAATCTAGTGGCAAAAATATTAGCTTTACACGTATGGAAACAAAAACATGTATGGGTTTTTTTTAGAAGGACTTGGAAGCATGCTGGATGTCCCATTATGAAATCCTTAATATGTCTTCTTCAAATCAAGGCACTTTGAGTGGATTCCAACTCCTCCTCAACCATATTTATCAGATTCACTAAGGTAGTGGGTTTCCCTTTCACACACCTAATCCTTTTGAAAATATAACCCATTATACTATACATCCCATCTCCATTTTCTCTGATATTTGATTGAAGTGGCCTGTATCAGATCTGGGTGCCCAATAATTTATAACTAAATCTCTCTGTGTGAACATCTAAAAGTCTGTCTAGATGTCATATCCTAAACATAGGTGGGACTTTCCCTTGTTATTTAATTACAAGGCATGTTAGGATGAATCTTCTGCCGCGATGAGTGCTTCTTTATTTAGTTTATTATCCCAGATCTTTGCTTTACCTTTAATTTGGCAACTGTCTTAAATTCTCAATCTTAGTAATAATTATAAATATGATTTAGATTTGGAGTTCTTGGCACCCTAATATGGTGCCATCCCCTACTTTATTCACACACCTCTCAGTTATATATTAATTACTTAAGTTTATTTATTAAAGTTAACCCTTGTGGTCATGTCTCTTTCTATCTCTGTCTGACAATAGGGTGATGTTTTATGCCCTGCGTACAAGTTAGGAGGGACAAATACCGACTAGTTTATCTTCTCATATTGTTTTCGCTCTATTTTTCATAATCAATATTAGCCAGCTGGTTTATTAGGTACTTTATTAGTAATTATTAGCCTCTGTACAAGGGAAGTGTGGAGTCACTAATATATCAAAACAGAAACATAAAGTTAATTTATTATGAAGGAGCTGAAAGCCACCACGGTTCTAGCTTTAATTTGATGCCATTTCCAAAGACGTTCACCAAAATCTGAAACAGGTTAGCCTTGAGTACTATTATTTTTCCATGGCCATTGATCAGAAAAATCGAAACCGGGATTTATAATGTTTACCATTTGAAACATATAACTAATGTAGATTTACTTGTCATCACATTTTGATTTATTTGGCTCTATGTGTCCACATGAGTCGTGATGATGAAGATATGCGTGTGAATGAATCTAATTTTGTTCCTTCACTTTTCGCGAATTTCGTGATCCTAACCCCAACCATACTAGGGTTACGGTAACAGAAAATAAAGCTATTGATTAAGATCAGACTTTCTGTTTTATATATATTACTCCCTCCCATATATAAAATATATTTTAAAAGTTGATCTTTATTTTAAATATTAGATATAATTTTGATATCTATCAATATTTTTTTTATTGATCTTGGTCTTGAATATAACCAAGGAGAATATGAAATTAATAAGGGATTAGAGAAGATGAGCAGGGTGTTTTTGAAAATACATTTCATATTAATTAACTTACTAAATCTAATCAAATTAGATAAATATATCTTACATTAAGAATAAAAAAGAGTACAATATTCTTTTTCAGTTATAATTAGGGGCAGAGAGGGAAGAATTTGTAAAAGCTAAATTCGCGAGGCAAATGGATATCGATTATTCATGGCATTTTCAACCATTGTCATATATATGTTTCCAATATGTTGAGTGTATGTGTTTGTGTTAGATCTATCATATAAATGTGAATAGCTCACATTAGTATATTTTTATAATTAATTTAATTTAACAAACTTGTTCTTCTTTTTCTTTTTTTCTTTTTTTTTTTTTTTTGCAAGAACAAACTGTGTTCATAAATGAGATATATTTTTAAAAATTTGAAGTTTATATAGTTCAATTTTTTCTTTAATGTGAGCCGGAGGGGTAATAATTTTCATTGAATGAAGTGACGATAAAAAATAATTCATGTTTATATTTAAACATAAATATATTATATTAACTATACTTAGTTTCCATATCCAACTAACTTTTAGAGAATACATTTTTTAATGAATTAAGAAGGGTTGAGGGGCAATTTTTTTAGGAAGGTTTCACTGAAGGATAATCTTATTTTGAAAGTTTTTGGAGAAGCAATTTTATCCTGGAAGTGTCAAATAGGAAGCAATTTTTCCATAACTGTTATTCTAATTAATTTTGACCATTAGTTGATCAAATATGCTGAGCTGACAATCCACATGTCATCTACGTCATTTTTGTTAAGATACAAATTTACACCGGAAGTTCATGTGTCATTTACTTAATCTTTTTTCAAAGTTAGATTTAAAAAATTGTTTAGATTTAAAAATTTTGGGGCAAATTGGCACCTTAACAAAATGATGTGGATGACATGTGAACTTCCAGCTCAGCATATTTAGTCAATTAATAGTCAAAATTAATCGGGATAACAGTCAGGGAAAAATTACCTATCGAAAAACTTTCGAAGCAAAATTGCCCTTCTCTAAAAATTTTCAGGAAAAAAAATACCCCTTAACCCAATTAAGAATCAAATACACACCAAATTTCAATGTTATTTATAAGTTTCAAACTTTTGCTTTTAGAATAAAATAAGTGCTTATTTGGGATAACGATTGAAACTTTTAAAAGTAAAGTTCTGAAAAACGGACCAGTCATTGAACCGGTCGGAGTACTGGGTCAAGAGTCAGTGGGTTAGATCGAAGTTAAACTAGAGCTAAAACGAGGCCAAACCAGCGAGAAATTGAATATTTTAGACTTATTAATATGAAATTCTAAAAAAAAATTAAAAATTTGATTTTTGAAAAAAAAAATTAAAAAATGGTGGATCGGACCGGTCACCAAACCGGCCTGGTTCACCGGCGGGTTTGCCAGTTGGTTCAGTTCAGGTTCACAAATACTATTTAAAAGTAGCATTTTAATCATAATTTATAGTATACGAAGTAAATACGTGAAAAGAATTTTATCTCGATTTATGTAAAAAATAACTTATAAGCAAAAAATAAACTATCACAGCCACACACTTGTCAGTCCACTAATAATGTCCCAACACGCGTGCAGTTTTTGGTGATGACTTGGGATATTGGTATATGTACCACTGTACATATCTAGAGGTGAGGTATTTTTTAAGATTAATAGATTATTAATAATATGGCGTTGTTATGAAAATGAGGATTTGAGGCTGCAGCTTCAAGTTAATCCACATGGTTTTCACATTTATTTTCTCTACTTTCACTTGATTGGATGACAGACGAACTTATTTACTATAATTGATCGAGCAACCCGAGGACCCTGCTTCCCACACACATCATAATAACTATGGAAAGTTAATTTTCTCATTATAACTATAGTAATAAGAATATATAGAAGTTTCCATATATACTAATGCCCCTAGCTATGTCCTTATTGTAAGTCTCAAATAACTGAATTAAGAAGTTAGCTAGTTAAAATTGATTCAAAACAATAATTGTTTAAAAAATGTATTTTTTTTTGGGTTGGGTGAATAAAATTTTGAAAGGGGTCTATGGGATGTAAAGACATGCATTCATAAATTGTGATGACCGGCATATGCGTGCATATTGTTTTAGCTATTCCCCTATTTGAGTTAACTTCGCTTGAATAATTTTTTTTTTTTGACCACACGGAAGTTTGATTTTTTTTGTTTGTTTGAAATATCGTTGCAGCCTACAGGTTTGGATCTATAATTAAAGATTCTAAAAATACTTATACATGTAAATCAAAACTCCTCTAACATACTTACCTCGTATACTGTAAATCACAATTAAAAAATTGTTTTTAAAAACTCCAATCGTTATTTCAAAAGCTATAGGTCTTTTGTTCAATGGTGAATATATATATATATATATATATGATCTATATGATACGTGTTTGTTATTATTTTCCAAAGTAGAAATAGAGCTTATAATTATTATTGTCAGCTTGGATTGCGTACGTATCACGTATGAATACGATATATATATAGAGAGAGGTATCTAAGAATTAACATGTAGGAGGATTGAGGAAGAAGGGTTGAGAGGCACTTGCAACAGTAGCATATGATAAAACATGTGGCTTTCCCCATCCACACATACATGTGCATGGTGAGCAACTACACAAATTAATCATGAAGTAAATTAAACTACTCCAACTCTGTTCCTCAAGCTTACGGGAACTTCACTACACTACCCTACTCTCTCTCTCTCTCTCTCTCTCTGCCATACAATCGATTCCCACCCCCCCTTCGATTTGACCAAACACAAAATTTTGATTTTGTTCCCTCTCTTAATATCCATCATATCCCTCCCAACAACTCATTTACAATATATCTGCTTACTACTTACTACTCAACTCTCCTTCCACTCTCATTACTCCCCCTTTTCCAGTCTACCAAACGCCGCAAAAATTGCTCAACCTGTAATTAACCACAACAGAAAGCGAACAATCAATAACGTGCCTCTTAATTATTTCTGCCTCATTGTTAATATCAGACACACATTAATCAGGCTTGCCTCTGATGGGTCCTGTAAAGTGTAGGAAGCTTCTGTTTCTTTGGCAACTTTAGACACAAGAATTCCCGCCCCCTGGCCTCTCCTACGTAACACCTGATTTATGGGATCCAAGTTAGTGGAATATATACATGACGACATTATGCACAACCAAGAACCATAGCTCCTACAGCATTTGTTTACCTTAAAAGCATCCTCGTCAGTTCGGTCATCCCCGATGTAGATGGGAAACACATCCTTCAAATTGGCGAATCCTGGATATTATAAGATGAACTATTAATTATAGCTGTGAAAGAAAGTGATATATTGCATGAAAACTGAGAACTCACCAAGCGAACGTAACAAAAACTCAAGAGCTTTGCCTTTGTCCCATTTGATGGTTGGTCGGATCTCAAGCACTTTTCTACCTTCCGTCAGCTTCAGTTTGGGGTACTGATTCAGCACTAGTCGCACTTGCTCCGCCAGTGCACCCCAGCTCTGAGAAACATTACCAGATCAGTCAGTGCTTATTCTCTCTTTGTAATATGTAACTTAGCAATTCAATATATATATATATATATATATATATTGACCGATACCTTTTCGTCAACGCAACGGAAGTGCACGGACAAGCAAAACTTGTTATTCTCAACCTTAGCCCCTTCCACACACTTTGTTTTCTCCAGCAAGATCTTGTAGACCTGGAAATAAAAAACATGACAATGACACTTGTCAGTAATTTGACTTGAATGCCATCTTAATTTGAGGATTCAAAAATTGAGACAAACCTCATTGATCATGGGCAAGAACTGGCTTGCGGGTTGGAACGGGGCTGCCTGATTACCCTGAAACAATCGTAAAAATTTAGAAACTAAGCCCAATTCTTACATAAATGTGTAATAGCCATCTCGCTAAGTTTAGTAAACTATCTCACTTTCTTAGATCCTTGGCTTTTTGTCGGTCCTTTGATGTCCATGCCATGGCTGCCTGCATAGTACAGCTCTGCTAATCTCACAAAGTTGTAAACCTTAAAGAAAAATTAAAGGAAAATGTTTATTAATCATCCCGTAACAAGTTTTATCATAACAGATCATCGCTTCAACATTTTTCACTTTCAAGAAAATGCACCTTGTCTCTACGCCTTCCACTCACGATAGCTGTGGGGAAGTGTTTTGCTATATCCTTCACTGTTGCTCTCATCTGATTCAAGAGAACCATAACAACTAATAAATATTATGAACAATTTCTATCAAGAAAATCAATAGCAGAGTTGAAAAGAGGAGCCAGAAAAACACCTTCTTAGTCATGAATGCTTTATCAGGGTCTGCAACAATTGGGGAGAGAGTTCCATCGTAGTCGAGGAAGATTACTATTTGCTTTTCTGTTGACTTATTGATTATCTGATCAAACATGCTGATCGCTGAAGGATGATGAAGCTGTGCATTTAAACAGAACAGAGTCTAGTCAGTACACCCATTGATATAGCCTGGCAATAGAGGAAAAGTCAGATAAAAGCTGTGATACAGCGAAGGGTGCTTACAGCCCAAGAACTCAAGTGTTGGTCTTGAGAAACAGGAAGGGAGGATTTGGTTCGTGTGGGAGAGGAAGCTCTCATTGAATCAATCCAGGCATTGACTTTGGCTCCACCTTTTCCTCCTCCATCGTCAAGCCTCTTCAGTAACTTTGTTCCGAAAATCCCACTAAGCACCGTGCTTGTAAGCATAGGTGAGTTAGAAATGGACAGAGTCACCTCAATAATGGTGTTAAAACGTGATTTTTCATCAGGAACAACCAAGTTCTGGTTCGTCATCTTCACAACACTAACTCTATATATCTCAGGGCACGTAGCGTTCGGAAACAGATAGCTAAAGAATTGTAATATTGGAAAGAAACTATTGGGAGAGTGAGAAGAGAAAAGAAAGGGCAAGAGAAGTAGAAAAACAGAGCAGAACAGAGGTGTGTTTGCAAACTCTGTGGCGATGGAAGGGGCTTTATAGAAAAAAAAAAAAACAGGGAGAGTAGCCTCCACTCGGCGGCTCAAGTCACGAACAAGGCTGGTGCGTGTGGTCAATTTATAAACATAGGTTTCACAGGCACAAACCGACGAAACAACCCCTTCTTTTCCCTGGCACTTGTACTTCCTAGCAACCATACTAAATTAGAAATTGGAGGGATCACTTTCTTTCTTTCTTTTTTCTTTTTATTTCTTCTTCCTTCTGCTCCTATAGGTGTACAATTAATCAATTATATTGCACCTTTCCAATATCATGGCCACAGTTCATTTTCTTAACCTCACCCCTATATCTCTTTATCCCACCAAGTTTAAAATTCATTGGAATAACCCGTTAAACACTCACTGTTATGAATATTTCACCACTCAGCATTTCAGGAACGATAGGCGAAAAGGGAGGTTTTAGAGTAAATGGAGGAACTTGCTGGTTTTTTACTGGAGAATGAAAAGGTTGTAGTGAAACAGAACGGTTTTGTTTTATTATAAGCATATGAAGTAAAGATACAAAAACAAGGCCTAGTGTGGAAGCAGTTGCACTATCTCGGTGCATCAACTTAAGGAAAGAAGGAGGACCACTCTAATCTATGAAACCCCCTCAGCTCCAATTATTTTTGTTTGTCTTGGGCTTCATTGGGGGTCCGAAGCACACAAGTGCCAAATATACTACTTGTTTTCCTTAAAAAGTCTTCCTAATCATAACTCATGCGGGTTGCTAATTTCTTTTTCTTTTTATTGTATATATATACACAGCACCGCATGAGTTTCTTTTAAAGATATATGATGATGATATTAATAAGAAAAAAAAAAAAGCGCTATCACCTGATTTCATCAACATAATAAAAGGGGTCATTTGCACGACTGAGGAATAGAGACGACGCTAGAAAATAAATTTATAAATACTTTATCATTTGCGATGCATTGTATTTGACACTGGCATTCGGCCACTTCCTGCCTAGCATTTCTACGAAGGCGTTTAAACTTCCAAATTGTGCATACTTCTCAACTTTCTTTCTTAAAAAAAAAAACATTTTTTAATTATGGGCACGTAACTTAAATTTGTTACGTAGACTAAAGATTGTGGAACTGAAAAATACAGGTTAAATTACATTGCCCATGGACGAAACATAAATTAAAAAAAAAAACTAAATAAGCCTTTCTATAAATCAGAGGGAAACACGTAGTTCCAACCTCGGTGGTAAAAATTATTTGGGGCACTCAAAACGAGGGGCATATCATTTACTTTTCGTCCTTCATGCAGAAGCATTTGATTTTGAACGTTGAATTATTGACGATGACTGACTTTAATATATATGGGGAAGGCCCTTCCTCTCATAGTTCTGGCAACTTCTATCGCCTTTCCCGGTGATCATCTGACCAACAACATTATTGATCTTAATTTCCATTCGTCAGCATAAAATCTAATAAAGTTTTTTAATCATATTATTTTATTCGTATTAAAAAACTTGCTACAAGGAAATCTACACGTATAAGGAGCCTGATCTTTTATTAAAATTTACGCAACCACGCGTTAATTTACAATGACATGATTTATTGCATTTGTTGAATAAAATATATACTAGAAATTGAGAGACAGTCCATGACACAGGTATATAAGAAGTGGTGCCTGGGAGGAAGCATGTGTACAATTAATTATTGTAGTAGTAGCAGCAGCCGTGTCCGTATATATATAGATGTGGTTTCCATGCTTTTCTCTTTCCCTCTTTTTTTATCATATTCTTAATCTAGGATTAAGATTTCGTGCAGACTTTTTTATTTATTATAAAAGTATTATTATATTAAATATGGACAGTTGATATTTTAATCCAATAATCCATATTAAAAAAATGACAAAAAGGAAAAGGATGGAAGCTGAATCCCATATACACTATATGGTAAATTTATAGTTTGTTTTGAATAGCTTTTCATAAGTTTATAAGTGTTTTTCACGTAAATTGAGATAAAACTCCTCTCACATATTTTCCTCATATATTATAAATTATGATTGAAAAATTACTTTTAAAAGTCTAATCCCTATTCTAAACAAACTATTTAACTTTATTTGACTAGTGAGTAAATGTGGAATGGGAATGGCGTATGGAAGAGGGGAAGAAGAAACGGCATGAAATGTGTTGGCGCAGGGGAAGTGAATGCGTAAAGGACTGGGAAACTTCATTGGCTTGCTTTGAAAAGAAAAACCAAGGAATAAAATATCATATAGGATCGGGTAATAAATTAGTCACGGTATAGATTCAAGAGTTAATGGATCAATTTGGGTCTCATTTATGATCAGACCAGTTATATTAAAATATTATAATTTATTAGTGACAATATATATATTAATATATTTTTAAACTTCTATAGATAAAAATAAAGATCTTAAAAAAATGTTTAAAATTTATTAGTATTAGTTATGATGTCTATACTCATGCAATGAGATCTTCCTTCCTATAATTAATTAATTACTATATCCCTTCAAAATTTTTTTTTTTAGATTTATTTTTATTCACCTACTTTTCTCTTCATCTTAGACTTCAAACTTTCATTTTTCCCCTAAAAATAGTGTGAGATGATAATTAAAGAAATAAAAAAATATATTTTATAAAAAAAAATAAAAAAATTCAACGAGTCTAACCACTAATTTTTACCAATTCATAAATTGATGCATATCAATCGAACCGGCTGGTTCAATCCACTTTTTCGTACACCGTGAAAAGCACACACAGCCTTTATTGCTCAGTGCACATATAATGGAACCAGTTCTGGTTGGTTCAAAGGGACAGTTTTTAGGCCAATAATAGGGGTAACTTTGTTCATAATGCCTCCCACGTCCACCTAACTTACCTAACCCCATGCCTATGCTCTTAGTCAAAAGCTCACTTTCTTTGGAATGAACCTAACCTTTTTTTTCACTTTACAAGACTTGCAACTACGTCCAGATATATTCTGCTCTGCCTTATAATGCATCGTCAAAGCTTTCCCTTTGTTTCCCCGTTTTTAACTGCCTAAAGTCAGTTTTTAATTAATTAGTCACGTGTGTCATTCATTTTTTTTATCTAAGCTGGGATGATTCTATGTAATTGTCCCCATGAGTCATTTTGTATCATTCCTTGCAATTTCATAAAAGCAATGCCATTAATGTATATTGTCCACCGAAATTATGAGGACCCTCACGTTATTCTTTGCTTTACCAGTTCTCTCTTGCTGTGTCATATATTTCAACCGGCCTATGTCTACAGTCAAAATTGGAGGCCAGCATATGCTTCCAATCTTACAGGCATGTGAATTAAGGTCGAGTAGGAATTCAAACTATATAAGTTATGCTTTTGTGTTTTGAAAATGTATTATTATTATTTCCTTATAAAACTATATATGCACGCACGGGATTGTCAAAAAGGGTTAGGCGAAGTAAAGTCGAATTGCAGATCCCAGTGAGAAATGAAAAAATATGCATGGGAATAAATTTGGAGAGAAAGCAGAATTTGATCGATCGAGGGAATTAATTATATATTTTGAAGGAATAATATTTTTGATGAATTATGGGGGAATATTTATTATAGGAAGGGTATAGAGAGGCTTGCAGATCCAACATGCGTTGGGGGGCATTGAATTGAATAAGAAGTTGAAGTTGACCGATGAGTGGGCATATATAAAAACGCTGATGATATAGCAATGACGGTGGGGAGGTGAAGAAGACCCGAACAATTGTCGCTGTTATTGACGAATCCTAATAAAGTGAAATGGCTAGTCACTCTGACTGGGTAAACTTTCATTCTATTTTATTTCTTATTTCTTATTTATTTGTTTGTTTGGGGGTAAAGAATAAAGTTTCGGTGATGTTTCCAAGGGGGGAATGAAAAGACAAGTGGAAAAAAGGGTATTGGAGCAACTTGTTTACTTTTCCATGCGCGGATGACTCCTTCCTGACGTGTAAATTTCCCCGCTGTCCCTCTCCTTCCTGTTGCATTTTCAAACACAACTGTATGTTCAAAAATACCACTAGTATTTTGGGTGGTTAGTTTCTTAGTTGGTTGATGGCCATAAAGGTCCTAATGTACTTATTTTGATTTTTTTTTATAAGGAATTTTTATCTTTATTATATAAAATAAATTGATAATTAAGATTAGTTAAAAATAATAAATATGTTAAAAATGTCATATTTCTCTTAAATATGCCCCTATTTATGAAAAGAGTATAAAAGAGAGAATGAATAACAAATATGAAAGAGTATGAATATAAAATATGAAAGAGAATGTGTAATAAATGAGTAGATGAAAGAGAATCGGTGATGAATAGGGGATAATAAATGTAAATATATGTATTTAATATAGGTAAAAAAGGAAGTAGTTTGACTTTTGTGATAAGAGGAAAAAGTTGTTTATAAAAAGGACTGGCCCTAAAAGAGAGAATGTTACTTATACGAAAGAAGTATTAGTTTAAGATCCCACCAATATAAAAGGGAGAGGGCAACTTGGATCTCTTCCTAAAGGAAGAAGTCTTTCTCAAGTATTTTTCTAATTAGGGTTGGTCCTTCCCCTCAAGTGAGAGATGATTGAGATAAATCAATAGATAATACAAATAATTCTTCATTTTTCTCTATAATATTTTGTTATCTCTTTGCTTAACAGTTACTCCTTCTACCCCTATGTATAAGAGTTTTTTAACCAAATTATGAGATTCTAAAAAATAGTTAAATGTAATAAATATGTAGAAAATTTAATTTTTTTAAAAAATACTCCTATTTATGAATGGGTGAGTCATGCCTTACTTTCTTCCGGAGGATATAATGTTAAAGGCTTCACATATGATAGAACTCTTAAAGGGAGAGCGTCATTACTTTTCGGATAAGATATCTTTCTAGAGGTCAAGTCTCTTGGAGAGATGAAATTTTCTTTCTTTACTCTTGTGAGTAAGGGCATTGAGCTTATTACTCTCATTTTAGCAGAGTTATGAGACTGTCTCCTACCGAATTCTGTCGATGGAAAATCCTCTAGCGTCTAACTCTTCCTCAAGAGTCCTTCAGACTCAGGCAAACTCAAGCCGGAAGAGCCTCTTATATTATAGGCCCTGCAAGACCGCGTCTACCTCCTTCTTATTCTTAGATAAAGGCATAGAGTAATGGCAAGATCAGCCTAAGGAACTATCGAAAATGATGAAAGATAATGTATATAGTATAAAATTAATTGAGGAAAAAATGTAAAAAAGTGTATTTATTATTAATACAAACTCAAAATAAATCTTACATTTAGGGACAAGGCCATTAAAAAAAATTCTTATATATAGAGATGGAAAGAGTATAATATAAATAATAATAATAAATAATATTTTATAATTAAATTGGTATATATTAGAACAGTAGTAAATACGTAAGAGATTTTTTTAAAAAAAATATGTCCTTATCTATAATAGGAAAAGTGAAAGAGGGAAATAGTAAAAAATATGAAAAATAAGGCACGATAAGAAGATAATGAGAGGGGATATAATTAATTAAACATAAAATTGGGAAAAAACATTTAATGTTGACAATTTTGCATCTTATAAAAATTACTGGAGAATAAGTATTAACTAAAAGGCAGATAACTAGGAGTGTTACGTTGTTGGAGCTAGAGAAAGGTAAGTGACTTTTTTTTTTTTTTTGGTGTTCCCCTTCCCTCTTTATTTTTTCTTCTTGTTTTCACCACCACAAACTCATAAAAACCTCAAACATATATCCACCTCTATATAAGCGTCAAACCTAGGCTAATCACATTAATTTGTATTCTCCAATTTTATAAATCTTTGTATTCAAATTCAAATACCTCCTCGTTCGTCAACCAAAACATATAATTCCTTCCCATTATTTTTGCCACATGCATGCATGTAATCCTTACCCACGCAATTAAGCACCCCATCTAGCTTCACATTAATGTACAGAAGTTATCACGTCATTTCGAAATATGCTATTACAATTTTAATTCACTTGTCAGTCTTATTTAATATACGCATGATGTAGGTGATAATTCGAAAATAACTAAGGTTCTGAAATTCAGATATGTCATTGAATCGTTCAGGGTACTGGATCAAGGGTTAGTGGGTCAGATCAGAGTCAAATGATAGCTAAACCGGGACAAAACTGATGAGAAATTGAAGATTTTAGGCTTATTAATATAAAAATCTAAAAAAAATAAAAAAAATTGATTTTTTTAAATAAATAAAATAAAATACCGGACCTGACTATACTGGTTTACCGGTTGGTTGGCCGGTTTCCAATAAGGGTTTAAATCGGGATTAAATCAGTGAGAAATTAAAAATTTTAGGCATATTAATATAAAATTTTAAAAACAAAATTTAAAAAAATTATTTTTTTAAAACAAATTAAAAAAAGTACCAAATCGGGTTGATCACCGGACTAGCCCGGTTTGGTGGCCGGACCTGTCGATCCGGTTCGGATTCCAAAACACTGCCCTTACTCTTCTTTTACACATTGCCTCATTACCATTTCACTGTGAAGTTTCTAAAGCTGTGGACTTTAGATTTTCTTCCCCCCCCCCCCCCTCAAGCTAAAATGATAAATACAAAATCATACCCAGCTTGAAGGTAATTTGATCTGTGTATCAATCATAATCATACTGCTTTTGAACATGATAATTTGGATGTATGCAATTAATATATATATATATATATACACTGATCCATCGCTTTTATTATTATGCTCAGCACATTTTTCAATCCACTACTCCTCGCCTTTCTCTCTCATATATAACATCCATCCTTTTTCTTACTTTTCCTATTGTATATATCATGGAGTCCAGTTAATTGTACTTGGAGAACTAAAGCGGCCCCAACATTCTAAGAACACCATTATTGTCTTGATGATCTGACCCATCCCATGAATTAATACGCCTCATCTGAATCTCTGTCAATATCTTCTAAAGTTACATTCTGTTGTTTGTTTTTTTTATTAGTGCCCGGGCCACTAATTCCAATGGTCTTTCCTATCATTGATCGTTCAACCCAATATACAGCCCTGTTCAAAAATTCGCATCATGCCAATTGACGTATATATATATAGGTTTGGAATTGATCTATCAGCATTACGGCTTTTTGTTCGGGAACTGCGCGTGAAATAATCAACGAGTTAAAACCGAGTTCACGCTGCGTCATTTAATCACCATCCCTAAATTCGAACACAGTGGGGTGCTGCTCGATCATCTCCTACCCTGTATATTTATTTGGATGGAGGGAAAAGTACCAGAAAAATACGGGAGGGAATGCTTGAAAGTAAAATTTCCCAAAATAAGTAAAACAATTCTTTTTGGGAGTTCCTCCATTTATTATTGACTACTGCCTAATTTTTTTCTTGTCAAAACATACGGTTAGATTTATAATTGTTGGGCTCTCTTTAATTTTTGTTTTTATTTTTGTAAAATGTTGTTTGTCAGAATAATATATATTATATAGAAATTCCGGCAAAAAAATGATACCTAGAAAGTTGTAGCAAACATATTCTACATAAATTCATATACATTTTCGTTATGAGTGTGTTATAAGTTCTGTATTGGCAGGATTTTCTTGAGAGAAGGATTTTATAGGGTGTTAGGTTTCCCAACTTCAATGACTAGCTTTTAAGGTGCAGGGAGTGGTTCTCACAATTACGTTTACCTTTTATAATGGCTTTTTCATTGATACACGGCCAACCAAAAACGGCTACAAGAGATGTGGTTCTCCCAATGACTTATTATTATAGAGTGAATGAAATGAGCTCTTGATAGCCAGTGTAAAATATTAGAATCCATGTTTTAATAATAACAAAATAGTGATTATATGTTTTGCAGAGAAATGACTAAGTTTAAACAAGTACAATATGTTAAATTTACTAAAGAAAGCATTACACAAACTCATGTTGACATAATCTATAAAAATGCCGGTCAAGTTTGTGTGCATGCATTTGAGTTCTCAAGTTAATGAACTCGAGTTTGGTAGTGCACTCGAGTCTAATTAGCATTTCCCTGTGTAAATTCCGTTGAAATTTAACTGATATTTGAATTTTGTACATGTCAGGAACCATTGCACTCGAGTCCTAAGAAGTTTTGCACTCGAATACTGATGAGAATTTTGACATGAGAGTTTACACAAGAAAGTTTTCTGATGTTGTGGACAAGTGTTGCACTCGAGTTTGGAGAGAAGCACTCAAGTTCTATGAAGCCTTACACTCAAGTCCTGAGAGTTTTAAGAAGAAAGTTTATACTCGAGAGATTAGGAGTTGTGAAGGACAAGACAACTCGAGTTCTCAGAAACACACTCGAGTTCTTAATTTCATTGCACTCGAGTTCAGAGAGTTCAAGTATGAGAGTTTGTACCTGAGGGAATTGTGATGAGAAGAACAAGTGATGCACTCGAGTGTTGCTACTTAAACTCAAGTTTTGACCCCAAATTCACTCGAGTTCTAGTTTTACACTTTCAATAGTTTTAGTCAAAAACATTTTAGAGTCAAGGAGAACATGAAGAACTCGAGTTCAACAAGACGCACTCGAGTTCATAAATGCACTCCCGAGAGTTTCAATCAAAGAATTTAGCAGAAACTTGTGAATACCTGGTGCACTCAGGTTCATATATAAGCACTCGAGTTCTGACGGCTTTTGCATTCGAGTTTGAAAGTGCACTCTCGTGAGTTTCTGACAGAAGCCTTCTAAAGATATTGAAGTTACACTATGCACTTGAGTTTGGTATGAAGAACTCGAGTTATAGTGTTGACAAAAGAAAAATGAAATTCAGCGATCAATCCAAATATGCTCATGTATTAACTAATCTTTGTATTTACATTTACTATCATTTTTAAACATCATTTAATGTTTGTTCTAAGTGTGAAACAAGTCATTAACATTCGGATTAGAAAAACGAATAAATAAGTAAAAAATGACGGACATAATGATATGGGTTAGCTGTCACTGCACATGGGCCAATAACCACCACGAGTAACCGGCGCATACCTTGACAGCCTGTCTGAAATTTCAAATGTGGGCTCCACAATGAAAACACTACAACGTATATCTTCAGGACTTCTATATAAAGATTTTTCAAAGACGAAGACAATAATTGAACAAAACGAGAGAACAACGAATACGATTACAATTTACACAAGTCTTTGATTTTCTTTGTGTTCATTTAGTGCTTCAGTGTTCATCATATCCACTCTATAAGAGAGTCTTGTAAACATTTTGATTGTAATTTTCATCTCAAGGTAAAGGGACATTGAGAGGGTAGAATTACCTTACAGAGGAAGCTGTAGAAAGAGTTCATTTGAAGACTTTCTGCTCGTAATACTTACAAGGTGTGTAAACAGGAGAAAATGTTGCTGCTCGTAAGACTTACAGCTGTGTAAGCAGGAGAGAACGTTGCTGCTTGTAAGACTTGCATAAGTAAGCAAGAGAGAAAGGGCCGTTGGAATTACTTTGCTCATAAGACTTGTCGTAAGGGGAAGAGAAAGTTCTAAGTGTAGAATGTTTCTACTCATAGTCCTTACGAGGACATTTGTTGTACTATGCGTTCCAAGAGCTCACTAAATCTTAGAGATTAGAGAAAAATTCAGAAGGTGTTAATATTTGAGGATTGGACGTAGGCCTAGGATTGGGGCTGAATCAGTATAAATTTCTGTGTGCATTTTCTCTCATCTCTACACTCTCTTCGTTCAGTTCAACTTAGCCGTATCAACCGAAAAATTTGACATCACCCAATTCACCCCCTTGGGTGAAGCTTGCCTCTTACATAAAATCCATTGGATGGATGAGACTGAATAGAAAGTAATTAAATCAAATTTAAATGAATTTGTTTCGTCTTCCATTAATTCTGTAATTCGAGATAGCATTCTAGTGTTTGAAACATTAGGCAGACACCCATCCAGCCCCTCTCGGTATATTTTAATTATCAAAAAAGCAAAAAAGGGGCTAGGTTTAGAAGACGACCATTCGAGGCAGTAAAGATCACACAAACACACGAAGCTTTGCAATGGAGACGAAGTTATGAGGAAGCACACCGCAATATTCCATGAGTTACGCGTGCAGATTGGCAAATTAAATTAAAGAAAGGCATAATCTATGCCAAAAATCAAAGTTTAAAAAGCAGAAATACCGTCTCACCGAAAATATAAAGGACAGTAAAATGCAAGATTAGGGAATATGCGTTTCTTATTTCTTTGGCAACAATCCCTTTCATTTCATAGACTGTTTTCATATTTGGATAGCTTATTCCCTCAAAAGGCGTCATCGGCTTTGTTCTCTCCGATCAGATTATACCCCATAGAACGAGATTTGCTTTCATATCTCAACGGCATAACTAATTAATAATTAACAAGACCCCATATATCTCTATCAACAATCACCTAGTTTATGCATGATCTAATGCAGTATTCTTATTCTATTCCCTACGCATTTCAAGCAGTTTCTAGATTTTCATGATTGACGCGGCTTAATGTATAGAAGAGCAAACAGATTTAAAAGAATCTAAATCTAAATCTTTCAGATATGGTGGTGCATATTCTCCCGTCGGAAAAGAAACTTTTATCTTTATTTCTGTTGATATCTTTTTTATTTAATTCAACGAAATTGACGTCAGCCTGTGTCAGCCGAATTCTTGTGTGCGTGTCTGGCGAACTTGGCCGGTGCAAATTAATCAGTTAGAAAATTCAGGAGGTTACTACCTCGCTTCTATTAATTATAAGGTTAGGACTTATGAATTATAATGAATGGAGCCCACCGGGGGAGATAATCACATCAAAATATCGTTGATTTTAATTGAATTTTTTACATTATAGCGATATATAACCTATACATTTATTAAAGAATAAATAGGTGAAATCTGGAGCGAGTGATGTCTTTAATCTTTAAATCAGTCTTAAAAAAGTTGAAGGAGCAAGCTTCCCTGCAGTTGTTTGTCCTAGCGTGAATGCGGAGTCCATTCACATTCACGTCAACATTATGTGGGAACTGAAATTAAAAGGGAGAAAAAATCGAGGAGAACAATATTGAACACGCGAGACAGAGCTTAAATATAAAGAACAATCAAATACCCTCTTCTGAATATGTAATAATCAATCAGATGAAATAAACAATATATGTGACGCCACTTCCATCGATGGGTTTTGGTTTTTTGTTTTCATAGTCAAGTCAGTCCCGACATGTGACTGCAAGTATTGCCTCGTGCTTGAAACATCTTGGGTAAGTGTAGTGGTGTTTGACACTTGATCCATATGGTTTTCACGTTTTGACGGCATTACAACAGTTAACGTAGTACACAAATGCATGATTTTCCTTTCACAACTATCTCAGATGATGTGACAGACACGAACAACAGCTGATTCAAAAGTTTTTTGTTTTTATTCCAAGGACATGAAATCATGGCGCCCTCACAACTCTTCTTTCCTTTCTGGGATCTATGGGGTTATTGTTGTGTGCCATTTTCCCCATTTTTGACGTGCAGTACAAGAGTCCACTCAGCACAAGCAAAGAAAAAGAGAAAGTGAACATGTACTCATTAAAGAGCTGATGTTTTCCACCTTATATTCATTGCAATACGTAGGCAGTACATACGTATGTATATGTGTGTGTGTAACAAATCTTGGATTCTCATAGCCATGTGTATGGTGGGTCACTGGAAATGTGTTAGGGTATAGGGCACTGAGAGTATGTGCAGTGGCTTCACGTGATGTATGCTGGTCTTTTAAAGGCTAAACCAAAACCGATCGAGCTAGATCCACTGGAAATCGGTGATGCACCCAGATGAAGTCATTCTCTCGGTAACAGTGTTTCATGTTGAATTTTATTGCCTTGTTTCAGTAATGAATGCTCACACACTCACACACTTTTACTGCATACTGCATATCATATCCCTCTGTAACTTGAGAAAGAGAAATTTGTAAAGAAATCTGCTGCTTGACCAATCATGTAAACTCAGTTAGATATTGGAACATCAGAATGTGTAAATCGTACATGTATGTATATTTTTCTTTGGGGCGAGTAAATTGTACATACAATTATTGATGGCATGCTGTGAATAATAATTGGATGTTGGGCCCCAAGTTATTAATGGCATGCACACAAGCACGCAGATAGTGGAAATGGGCATGTCCAAGAACACCAAATCCTGAAACAAGGGACAAATAAGTCCTTTTAGATACTGTTGATATAATACTTACGCATTGACCTAGGCTCTCCACAAATTAAGCAAATTGCTTATATGGTAAAAACAAAACTGAATTTAACTTATCGATAAGACCCGTATAGTTGTTGCTTACAAAAAGTCTTTCTTATGGAAGAGTTCGTTTTCCGATTAGAATTCCTGTCTGCTCTGTGTCGTCCATAACGAATTATTTCTTCCATGGATACCCCAAGCTTTTCTTTCTCCATCTTGTGTTTTGACTGTGATTCTTGATAGCTGGGTGCAATCAAGAGCCATACCAAACCTTCACCCATGCTACCTAAAATTATTCACTCTCGCTCAAACAATCAATTTAAAAATGTACCATCGTATATCGGTTCGTTGAATATCTATATCTTTCAGAGAAATATGATGTTTTGTGATGACTTAATTTTAACATATAATGCACAACCCTAACGACTCCCAATTCTCATTCATTAACGTATAACCATATACTTCATTTATTGATTGTATCTTTCTATCTATTAACATCTTCGCAGGTGATACATTGTGAAATGCAACGATCATAGTTTTCAGCTGGGATAAATCAAGATAACATATCATATACAATCTACCAGAACTTTTTTGGCCCTCTGTATAATCTAACAAAATGCACTCCTATCTACTGTTTACAAATTAAAAGTCGTGAACAATAAAACTATGCACCCCAAGTTATATGGAGGACTTTATTCTGATAAATTGCATAACTAATACTATTTCGTGGAAATTTGTAAATCTCAGTAAAATATAATGTGCAAGATCTTCATTACTTTTTCTGGTAATAGCACGATATTTCACTTAAGATGATACAAAAATAAGAAAATGAATTTTTTTTTTACTAAGAATAAGTAGGCACCTCTCCTTGCAGGAATTCAAATCTTAATTTGTTATATTGTGAGGGACTAGCTCCTTCTTGCTAGACTAGTCACTTCCTGCTAGACCGAACCTAGTTTGTAGAATAAGGAAATGATTAATTTGACATCCATTCTTTTTTTTTTTTTAGTAGCCCACCCAATATCCAGAGCTTCGTCATGACTAATCCGGATCCGACCCACGTCGCGCACCTGGCATGGTGGGTGAGTCTCCCAACGGAGATTTTCTGCATACACAAGGCTCGAACTCGAGACCTTACTTAAGCGAAACCAAGCTGCTTACCGCTCGGACCAACCCCCGTTAGTGACATCCATTCTTTTGTCTCCTGTTTTTTTGACCGGGGAGTGATGATTGATGCTTCAAAAATGATCTGGGCTTTTAAATTGTTTTATGGGCCTCAGGCCATATCAAAAGTGTTTTGACCCAACAAAACCTGTTCAGGCCTTCATCACCCCCTTCTTTTGGGGATGAACAGTTCACCACGTTATGAGCTTCGCGAGTGAGAGGGTTTCTGATGAACGGAGGGTCTGTTTGGAATCTCATTTGGGAATAAAAAAAGCCCACTCACCATCTATAAGCCCAGTTGACTTACTCATGTATGTTTGAGAATCCATTAGATCTTAATAGACTTTATGTTAGAAAGTAGCTTTTTTTAATAAGCTCCCACACACAACTTCTAAAAAAAAGTCACTTCTCCCACCGCTAATCCAAACACAAATCATATTTATAATCTGACTTTTTTTAATCTAGTTTTTGTAAAAGCCACATTAAAGAAAAGTCACTTCTCCACCACATTTCCATGCTATTTATAAACTATTACAAAATACAGAATAGTATTATGTTAAAAAAACATACGTAGTAGCATTTTATAAACTATTGCATTAATACTGTATGATATTAAAATTTTGTCACGTATCATAGCTCGTTTGGATTAGCTTATGGAAGCTCCATAAGTGCTTATAAATCGTGATTTACGGAATACGAAGTTGCTTTTACGGTCTACGAGGTACTTTTACGGTCTACGAGGTAAATATGTGGAGGAGATTTATCTCGATTTACGTAAATCAGACTTATATAATAAGCCCGATGTAAATAAGCTCAGGCAAACAAGCTATATCTATATGCTGATCCTCAGTGAATAATCATTTTCACGTTTGGCCTCAGGACGTATGTAAATAATAAGAACTAGTGGAGACAGGCAGGCAATCGAATTGTTTTATTTTGTGAGAGAGGGTGATCAAAGTTATTACCTAAGCTCTGTTCAAGCGGACATAATCAGTAATATAAGGCGTAAGGCGTATCAGATGATATATAAAATTCTCAAGACGATAGATTGATAAGAGACGTACATTAATTATTTTGAGGATATACGAAGATCAGAGGAGCGAGTGGGTTTGGTTTGGTTTAATTCAGTTGAAATGAAAGCAGGTAAATAATCAGACTGACATTCTGAAAATGAAAGCAAATCTTTGATTGTGAGGTGCAGGAATGGGGCAGTTCACTTGAGTTGAGATCATGAGGATGATGATGAACAATAATGATAAAGATGTGAGAAGAGGGAATAATTAATGAGGCGACCCTGGAAAGAGCCTAGAATCGCTGATGGGTTCAGTGTCATGAAGCCTTCAACCATTGGTCGTAGCGAGCATATTAATTGCAGAAAGAAAATGTGAGAGGCATCATTATCTCTTAAAACCTCAGCAACAGTAGCGGCGTTTATTGTTTTTAATTAGTTGGAGTAAAGCTTTCTCGTCACTCCCACGCGGCGCTTTCATTTATTAATGTCATGTCCTCCATCATAATATCATTGTCACGCAAACCTAACAAAGTTGTGTGGTGGCCAGGTTAAAAGGGAGACCAAAAGCACATAAAACATAGAGTACAGAGCAGTAAGAATTTAATTGAAGTGAGGGGAAGAGAAGCTGTATATATGGGGCACTCACTCCAAAAACCATACACAAGCATGAGGAAGGTAAGAGAAGACAAAGCAGGTCCTTCTGCTGATCTGTTGCTATGTTTCCCTTCTCGACCTCATTGGAAGCTTAATACTCTCATGCCTAAACCCATTTGCAGCCCCGGCAGGGCTTCCGAATCCAACAACCGCCGCCGCCACCTCAGCAAATCAACCACCACTCTGCTTTGGGCCAAAGCCAAGTCAGCCACCTCCGCCGACACTGCTGAACCTTCTTCCCCGAAAGTTACATGTGCCGGACAGATCAAGGTTAGACAAAGCACCACCGCCTGCAGTAACTGGCATTCCATGATCGATGAGATGGAGAAGATTCACGATGACGGGAAACTAAGGAAACGACCCAGCCGGGCCGAGTCTCTCGGTTTCAAAAGGGAAATCATGCAATTCCTCACTTGTTTACGAACCTTACGATTCGATTTGCGCTGCTTTGGATCATTCCCTGCTGAGGATAACACCACCGAAGATGACAACTACGAGGAGGAAGGGTATCGGGAAAATCAAGTGGGTATGGAAGAAACCAGCTATGACGCTACGAGTGCTATATTTTCCAAGTGTTTTACGATGCTGCAGGAGAATCAAAACAATGTGTTTGACGGAGAAGACGCGAGCAACGAAGAAAATATAAGCGATGATGGATTCATTGCTGAATCGTGTGTCCCTCCGCCAAATGCATTATTGCTCATGCGCTGCAGGTCTGCTCCGGCGAAAAGTTGGTTCCAAGAGAATCAACAACGAGAAAAGGAAGAGAGGGCCTGCGCAGATGAAGGTGAAGGAAAAGTTGAGCAAATAACAAATGTGAAGTTGTTGATGGAGAAGGATGAGACGAAAAAAGAGAATATGGTGGTGCTGAGATATGACTCTGATTTTGACAAGATGTCATTGGATATTGCCAAAGAATCGTGGATTGTTGGGCGTCTGAGAGGTACATTATCTAAGAGTCGAAGTTGGAAAAGATAAACACCCACAGTATGCGGCTCTCTCACTAATATATATAAACACGAATATATTTATACACGCACATATATATAAGTAGCGCGTGACATTTCGAAGCTAGTATTTGCAGTTGGTGTGACAATTATATTGGGGAATGTAACAATGACTGAATATCCCCAGATTTAGCCTACTTCAATAATCAGTACGTGATATTTGTACAGCTTTCATTTTCTGATATGCCTTCTTGGCAAGTGCCCTGGGAAAGACATTTTCCGGCACGCACATACATGGTCATGAAATTGCCAAAGATGTTGATATATAATTTCATAATTATCTATTTGAGTAGATTTTGAGGGGCTTTCAATTCTCTCCAGGTGGTTAAGCCGATGGTGGTTTTGAGCTCTAAAGGTAGTGAGGCCCATTAATTTGGGCCCACGAACTATGTTTGGACCTCTTTCTCATTAACGTCGTCTCTGGTTGGTTGGGCTATGATTGGATTTAAGCCTCGTGTCCATGAAAACCGGTGTTGGTCAAAACCAAACAGCAGGACTTTTAGCCTTAATGCCATTATTTCGTTAAAGGGTTAATATAATTTTTGGTATTTAAAATTTATTTTAATTTTATTTTTAGTTCCTTAGGTTTGAAATCGATGCTTTTGATCTCTAAAGTTTGACTCGATTTTAGTTTTTGTCCCTCAAGTTTGGCCAATTTTGATTTTGGTTCCTAAGTTTAGAATAATATATCAAGTCATGTTTAAACTTAAGGGACTAAAATCAAAATCGGCTAAACTTCAATGATCAAAACCACCAATTTTAAACTTGATGGACCAAAAGTAAAATTGGATCAAACTTAAAGAACCAAAAGTCATATTAAACCTTTCGTTAATGATTATTTACTGTATGCCTTGTTATCACATTTACATTATATACAGCATGAAGACTGAAAATCCAACAACAATCAACGCCATAGATTCTGTACACAGACGGGTGGAGCCTTGTTGATTTGATTCATTATATTATATCTTTTTATTACAAATCCCAGCTAAATTCTATTCAGTAATTCAGGATATTAAGTATAGTGAAGGTCCCCATAGATTCTGTACTTTGATTCCTTTCACTTCAACAGCAGTGACTCTAGCCTCTGGGTGGGGGTAAAATGCTGGGCACAGAATATTTGGCTTTTCAGAATGTAAAATCATGTAATTTGTACTGCTAAATTCTACATTATTGCGCCAACGCAACGAGGGAGGCCACAGATATCTAGATATTATTGCCGTTACCCTAATCATGCTACTATCATATATAAAATCCAACAGATTTTAACAGCCCACCTGCAAAATCTGTGTCATTAATCTTTCACCCATCTTTTCCTTCTCGCCTACCTGTTTACCTTTCATGATTTGAGATTCCAGGTTTCTGTCTCAACTTTCAAACAGAATATATATATATATATATATATAACATGTTTAGATAAGTTTCATAAGTTTTTTTAAATCGTAATTTATTAAATATGATATAGCTTTTATGGTATATGAGTTAACTTTTACGGCATACGAAATAACTTTACGGTCTATAAAGTAAATATGTGAAAGAAGTTTATCTTGATTTATGTAAATCGGTTTATACATAAACCCGATTCAAACAAAAAAACTAATAGTTTACCACTTATTTTTTTTCTTCGATTTTTCTGTTCATTTGCAACGCTTTTCATTTGAATATGATACTCCCTCCGTTTAAAAATATAAAGCAATTTTTGTGTTCCCAGATATTTGTCTTTTAAGGTGTAATTAATAAATACAGTATTTTTTTAAAAAGCCTTTCAATTATAATTTTTTGATCGAGACACTATAGGGATAGAGTATATAATTTTAAAGGCCACTAACTAATTTGTTGAAAATGTTAAATAACTAAAAGTGTCATATAATTTTAAAGCACAAAATACATGTTCATTCAAGTACATGAGCAACTTTTAATGAGTGATCATCCTTAGCTTATCGGCTACGTTTGTGTAATTTTCTAAGAATTTCACGAGGCAGTCTTTTATGAAAGGAAAATCTGGATATATTCCCACGAGTATGATGAATTCAAACAAGAATGAGTTAGAACTTGAGGGTAGGGAGTCGGTACAAAGAATTTCGTGCCTTGGAGCTTGGAAAAGCTGTCACCAACCAAAACATGTATGGAAAATTGGAAACTACTAGTACTATTTTTCTTTAATAAATCATTTTTCTCAAACACGGAAGAAAACAGAGCATGACTTTACAATCTACACCACTGTTTTGGAATAAGACCTAACCGGCCGGTCTAACTTAGGAATCGGTCACCCGGATATCAAACCGAGTTGGTTTAGTGACCAACTCAGTTTGGTATTTAAAAAAAAAATTAATTTTTTAAAATTTTTCTTATAATTTTATATTAATAAGCTTAAAATTTCAATTTTTCACCGATTTGATCCCGATTTGACTTTTATCTAACCCACGAATTCTTGACACAATACCCAACAGATTCAATGACTAAGGATTTCAGAAACTTGATCTACAGATATTTCCCAAATATTATCTAACCACAACAAAGTCAGAAAAAACACAACCACTTTTGTCAAACAATTAAAAACAGAGAGAGAACACTCGTAAAAGGAAATATCAACAAAAGAAAATATGGGTTTTGCCAAACCAAAATAAAATCCCAAGGCTGCTCAAACCAAAGCTAAAAGAATCGACTACTAACACAAGAATTCCTTTTTCTATCAATAAATATTGTCGGCGCCAAATGGTGATGCTATCCCTCCCCTGCTGCGAGGTTAAGAAGCCGATACAGTTAGCCTCATTTACTTTCAACCTCCTCCTGTATTGCCTGCAGTGTTCTTAGCTGCTGTACAATTTAACCGATCTTTCTAACAACTCACGATTGTTGCCTGGAATTTCCTTAACCTTTGATCCATTCTTGTATATTTTGAATGCCGGCACAGAACTCACGCCTTCTGATTTTGCTAAGTAGGGGTGGTCTTCAATTTCTACCTAATTTTGCAAATAAATCTTTGTAAGAAGCAAATCAAAATAAAAGACGCACATAAAGTTAGAATCTAAGATCGAATCTTCCAATTTTTAAAACCAACAATTTAAATGAAAGTACCTTGAGGAAATTAACAGATGGAAATCTCTTGCAGGTTTGCTCCAACACTAGCAATACTTGCTTGTGGGTTGCCTTGTTGCAAAATAGCACCACAGACATACCTATTCAATAATGCACAAGGGGGTTAGTGCTTTTTTTTCTTTTTGGGTTGGAATGCTCTAAGTCCACCTGTGCAAGAAACGCAATCGAATTTTGACTCACCAGGTGAGGTTACATAATGTCGAAACCGATCATTGCTCGATACAAAAACCAAATTACACCCAAATTTGAAGTCCTTAACATCTTCCCCACGCAGCATCTTGAGCTGAAGCTGAGCCTCAAACAGAGCCCTACCCACCTCCTCATCCCCTGGTTTCTCTCTCAATAGCATTTCATAGTCTTGAATTGCAGCTTCCCATCTTTCCAGCTACAAGCACGAAATGGTTGTAAAGGGGTTCATAGAGAAACCGAGTGGACAATAGAAGATAAGACTGTTAAAGAAGCAATCAACTCACCTTGGCATTGCAATATGCCCTCCTTAACCGTGCCTTGCTATAACTAGGCTGAACTGCAAGGGCTGCATTACAATCTTCAATGGCTTTCTCAAAGTGGCCGAGCTTAGAACGACATGCTGCTCTGTTGCATAGCAGGACTGAGTTGTATGGATCGTGCTCTAGTCCTTCGTTGTATACAGCACATGCTTCCGTGTATTTGGTTGCCTTGAACAGTAAGTTTCCACTCATTCTGGCTGATGATATTGCTCTGGCCCTCTTTACCACTGTACTCACCTCTTTGTCACTTGGATCAAGTTTAGCTGCTTGCTCAGCTGCCGTCACTGCATCCTCGAACCTGTTCACTCGCAACAATCAAAATCAACTTAGAATCATACCAAATAGAAAGCACTAGAAGACTAAACCCATCTGTTAAGTAAAGTTAGTTTCTGGAAAATTTCACGAGGTTTTGTGGAAAGGAAAAAACATGCATTAGATTTATTTTGGGTTTCATATCCTCTAAGATGAAGTTCAAAGAGTGCAGTTAATCTATAAACACTTGAACATGTAAACAAAAGACTTTAACCAACCTGCCAACAGCCAAGTAAGCCTGCGCGCCTATCATAAACAGATAAGCACTACGAGCCAGACCAAACAACTTGGTGCACCAATTAATAGCAAATTTGGGCATTTTCTCATAGGTAGCATATGCCTCCTGATGTCTGAAGAGCTTAAGTAAGGCTTCTGTTTGCAACGCATAAACCTGGAGTGCATAAAAAATATTTTAGTCATGATAAGGCGCAAGAGGCTGATAAAGGCATCACCCATGCATGGCATAGGTATGAGAGAATTCTGTTGAGACCAATGAGGCTAACCTGAGGACTTGAATCAGCACCTAATGATATGGCAGATTGCGTTTCCTTCAGTATAGCATCCCAATCATTGATTTTCCTTGCTTCAATGCATTTTTGAAGGTGGTTGCGAAGAGACTGAGCTTGGAAGGCGAGTGCAGAATCAGAATATGGGGTTGCGACATTGTAACTTAGTGCCTTCTCTGCTTCTCCCAATCTATATCAGGAATCTCAAATCTATTACGAAAACGAATTAAAAAGCGAGTTTCAACCACATACTATTTCTTGGCAACCGAATGGAGCATGTAATTGTAAGTATTAACCAAACTAATTAAGAAATACCTGAGATATATGGTTGCCAAACGGTGATGGGGTCTGTTATAAGAAGGTTCCAGCCGGATAGCTTCCTGGCACTCAACAATTGCTTCCAGAAGACGGCCTAATCCTATCAAAGCCGCACTCTTATTGCAATGAAAAGTTGCCTTATTTGAATCAATAGCAATCGCTCGCTCATATAAAGACAAAGCCTCTTCAAATCTTCCTTGCTTATATGCTTCATTTCCCATTGTCTTCAACCCTTCAGGGTCTACCCTGTTCTTGGGAATCTCATCAGTGCTCTTCTTCATAATATTCCCCGTTACACTTTTGTTAGTGTGATACTTGAGTGATGAGTTCATCAAATCTTTACTCTTGGGAACACGAGTCCTAGTTCTAGTTCTTGGGATGGTATTTACAACCAAATTACCAGTAAGTTTGAGGGGGGATTTATTCTCGTTTTCTCGCTGGTAATGAGTGCTTACCCTAGCAAGCTCCAACGAGTTTTCAGTAGGCTGCCTCTGTGTTCTGCTATTATTATTCAACTTGTGGTTTTGTTGAATCTTAGTTTGTAATGAATTAGCACAGGATGATGTTGAGCTTCTTGCAGCGTCCGAAGGTTTCGGATTTTTATTCTTGAAGGCAGAAGGTGTTCGATGATCGGAAGGGCTCTTTCTGGGCGGTTTGTGCGACTGAGTTGAAGTAGCCATGGATTCAAGATTTGGCAGCTTCTTGGATTCAGTTTTGCTCTGATCGTTCACCTTCGTGGGTAGTGAATGAACAGATGATTTCCTGAGCATGTAGCTTGTGAGATGGAAAATCCTCCCCACGAAACCACAACCCACTTCATTATCCGTCTTGTTCTTGGCCTTTCCTGCCATGAATCTTCGAAATCAGCCTTACAGGAGACGAATGACAGGGAAGGAGAAATGTGAGGTGCCAGAAAAACACCTTGCAGAAGCAGAAAAAACAGCAGTGAAGACTGAAGAGAGCATAAAGATGGAGAAATTATGAGAGGGAAATCATGGAGTGATGGCTTGGCTGGGAAGGAGTTTATATAAGTGGATTGGGCAAGGGAAAGAGTTATCCTCTGATAGCCTCCGCCTAGAGTGGCTTCCAAGAAACTGACTTTAGCTCTTTTTTGTTTTTTTGGGACCTTTAGAGACAGAATGGGCAGAGTAGGATTTAAAGAATGGACACATACGGATAAAAGGAAAACATATCTGATTATATTATTTCACCCATTTGTCCACATTAATTCTATTATGATTGGATTGGGTTTCCTTCATTGTCCAAATTAATATGCAATGATGTGGACACGCCTTTTATTGGGACACGCCTTTAAATTAAATTTATCCGCGTTGATTATATAGAAAATAATACAGTACTAAAGTGACTGATGAGGGAATGAAAGAGAGAAAATCTTTGTCCAACAAAAAAAGAGAGAAAATCCGAGCGAGGTTTACAGCTCAGAGTGATATATGATTGGAGCGAGGGGTTTAGACGCCGTGGATCACTCTGGGTGTGTCGTCACATCGTTATTTGTAAAACCAATATATCAAACTACATCAGTTTCAATTATCATTACAATCCAGGTCAAAAAAAAAATTATCATTACAATGATAGTAAGTAGTAAGAGCTAATTAGCAATAAGGATATTTAGAATTTGGATGTTAAAATTATTTATGTATATAATTTAAGATAATATTTCTTTCATATATTTATCTTATATACTGTAAATCATGATTAAAGAGTTGTTTTTAAAAACTCAATTGTTATTCTAAACAAACACAATACAAATTATTTAGATCTGATTTGGATGGATCATATTGATTTTTTTTACTTTTGTTTTTTAAAAAAAAATTATCTTAATACATACAAAATATAATAGAAAGATAATCTTTTAACAGTCAGTTTTTTTAAAAAATAAATTTTTTATTTAAATTATCATTTGAAAATATCAAATATGAATAGTTAAAATCTTATCTGAATGGTGTAGATCTCATCTTATTGATTAGCTTTTGGTGCTCATATTGCGATGAGCACTAAAACTGATTTCGGATTGGACTCCACTACACTCTCTCAGTTCATCGAGGATGTTTGAAATAGTGATTGAAACTTCCAATCGTGCTTTTCAATCGTGATTTACGGTATATAAGGTAGCTTTTACAGTCTATGAAGTAACTTTTACGATCTACGAGATAAATATGTGGAGGAGTTTTATCTCGTATAAAAGGCCAAGGCATTGATTAATTTCACAAAAAAATCACACATGTTTGTGATGTCTTCTAGAGCCTTCAAAAGTATTTATGCACATAAATCGAAACAACGTTCATCTCATGTACTTATTTTATATATCGTAAATCATGATTGAAAAACTAATTCTAAATATTCTAATCACTACTACAAACAAACACTTCATATATCACAGTGTGGTCTCAATAATTGAAATTTAATAGCTCGTTTGGATTAGTTTATAGAAGCTCCATAAGTGCTTATAAATCGTGATTTACGGAATACGAAGTAGCTTTTACGGTCTACGAGGTAGCTTTTATGGTTTACAAAGTAAATATGTAGAAAAAATTTATCTCAATTTATATAAATCAGACTTATAAAATAAACCTAATTAAAAATGGTATTTCCAAACGAGCTATAAATACGAGGCGCTTTTAAATAATTGCAATGAATGCAAAACCCGTACGTGTGGTGTTTCCGTGCTTGGGAAGCTTTGGGCAGGATCTGGTAACAGGCATGCTTGAATTTGAAGCCTGAACATACACCCATATATATTACATGAATATTATAGCGAAGCTAGCACGTTATAGACTTAGGGTCTGTTTGTCAGGAGGAAAGGGTGGAGAGAGAAAATTTTCATGGGTTAGTTTGAAAAAAATTAGAGAAACATAGTTATAAAATTTTAATAAAGATAAGTTATAAAATAAAAAAATTAATTAAAACTTTTAACTCTACTTATTTAATTTTTATAAATCAAAGTTATAAAAATTTTCCCTGTGCTCTCCACCAAATAACTCATATGAAACAGTCCCTTAGGGTGGTTTTACGAAATGGGGGTGTTGAATTGTTGAAAAAAGCGTCCCAGTTTTTGACAAAGAATGGAGGATTAAATTAAAAAAGCCGGGTAAGTGAGCAAGAGTGGGTAAATGAAAGAAGAATAGGAGAATAGGGTAAAAAGAGTAGCCGTAAGAAAGTGAGGGGCACAAGGAGCAAGAAGCTCAGGTGAATTTGAAATTTTAGTAGTACCTCTGCGTTCTTAATATAAGGTTTAATTTATAATACAAATAAATTGTGATATTCTGAATTATAGATTTAGAGATTTAAAGATAATTCTAAATCAAAAAGACTACTAAACATAGTTTAGTAAGAGTTTCAGAGATAGAATGAGTTTTATAAGACTATATGATTCAGTCCTCTAAGTTAAGACTGAGTCATCAGAATACATGGGGCTCAATACATATAAGTAGTCGGATAACAAATGTCAGTGTATGTGTTAGTTTTTAAGGTATGTGGCACTATCTTATGTCACACAGGTACATATTTGATGCATTTTTAAAGATATAGACATATGTAGTTAATTAGTCTGATAAAATATATTGGTGTAGGTGTGCACATGGTATTTTTAGAGGAGGTGTATGTACCCCGCGTTTTTTAAGAACAATGGAAGAAGGTGCCATACGGCAATGTGGGACCCACATGAACACCCCGACATTTCCCGAGGCATATATGTGTACAGACTCAACAATTCCCGGAGGCTCAAGGGTAGATGGTGCCATCTTAGAGTATTCAGGGGGCACATGACGCCACTCAGCCTAAAGAAGGACACGTGTCACAAAACCAGCGGCCTTGTATTAAAAATGTAGCTTTATTAAAATAGTTTTAATAAAGTAGTTTTATTAAAATATCTTTTGATATTTTCCCTTGATTAGCCAATCAAATGCCAACATTTACCATTGGACATTTGATAAAGGTGGAAAAGCCACTGTAACCCACTGATCTCTAATCCCGCCATATACTTGATTTTATCGATTGCTGTACCGGAAGTAGAATGAATCATTTTTCCTTGACAGTTGAAATAGCCCAATTATGTTAAAGGGGAAATGAAGACAAATTTTAAAAGATGCATCGTGTACCTTGCAATGTAAAATAAGAATATCTAGTACACAGAATCGTCAATTACCCGATAATTCCCGAAAATGAGCATTTACCACTCCGGCTTTTTCTAACATGTGCTAAAATTATAATAAATTATTCAGACATCTTTCTCTCCTTCATAAGGTTAGTTAAGGGCCCTAAAATTGAAGAAAATTCGTGCAAAATTCAAAGAGAATGAAAGAGGAGATAAGTTTTTGAGTTATTCACATTTTTCAATGATTCGAAGCCTGAAATCGCGTTTTCAGCTTTCGAAGCCTTCATTGATCTTCTTCTACTCATTGAGAGCAATGTTTCTACGGTTTTGGAATTCTGATATGAGGTGTTTGGTGCCGTCTACTTGAAGGAAGTACTGCCGAAATTCCAAACAGATTGGATAGACGCGTAGAGGTAATTGTAAGCTTCAATATACGTATAATATCTTGCTATTTTGCTTAGTATTTTTGAGTTATTGACCCTTAAAGGTTTCGTACAAGGTGCTAAAATTGGTCTTTAATGTCTAATTGATGATGAATATATAGTTAATTAAGGGTTTATCTTAGTTAATTACGTGTTTAAAGGTTAAAAGTTGTAAAAACACAATTTTTGTTTTAGGGTTCAGATTTGGCTAGCCTTGTTTCGTATGGTTAGAGTTGGATTTTGATTAATTTGGTGTTAGAGATAGATTCTATGGCTAAAATTGTATGTGGATAGCATATGGTCATGAATTTTAGATGATTGGTTAGAAAATACAAATTTTGGAATTCATAAGGGTGTTGCTGAATCTGCTAGATTCGTGGCAATCTGATTAAGAGCTGTTTTTGAATAGTAAAAAATTGTCCAATTGTTATAATATTTTGCAGGGTTGTAGTATACATCTTGAGCTTTCCAATGATAGGTGATAAACGACATTTGGCTCTGTAAATTGTGAGTTATACCCTGTTGAAGTTAAGACATAAGCAACGGAATGTATTTTCAGGCAGTGATGTTGGTCGTCAGTTCTTGAGGTTGTAACCCTATAAAATTCCATGAGTGTATTTTTTTTTCTTGAAAGAGGGCTTAAATAGATTTCTATAAGACTTAGAATCACCCTATTTGGATTTTTCTACATTAAGTTATGAATTTTCAAAGTTCGGGGTCAAAACTGTCAAGTCAGGTTTACCTATGGATTTGAAAAGTTTAGAGTCAATTAAATCAAGTTTGATTCCAAAAGATAATGACACATGCTAGAAACCAAAGTAGACCATAATTATTGTCATTTAACTTAATGTACTAGTCTTAGATGATGCCCAACTAAGTAATGACACGTTGGTTATGAATTCTAACTTATAGGATTCGATATTTGCCCGTGGCAACCAAGAGACTAATAACTAAGGATAAGTGATTGGGAAGGAGTATAGGTAGTAACTCTATCTCTCATACATTATATGATTGTTTATATGCATTGTTATTGCCATGTTTTGTGATGTGGAATATATATGACGGTAATTCTTAGAGTTATGGTGTGGGAAAAACACAAGTATTACCTAGTGGGAAAAGCACAAGTACCACTCAGTGAGAAAAGTACAAGTGTCATTAGGTTAGTCTTGACCCAGTCTAAGTAGGTCAATATGATTGATGAAATTCCTTACTGTGTTGTGGGAAAAGCACAAGTACCACCCTATAGGAAAAGCATAAGTACCATGAGGCCAGTAGGACCTAATTGAGGGTCTGATATTGATAAAGAATTTTCAATTGATTATTTGTTAGCCTTTATTTGTATTTTGAGATTTTTATTATATTATATACAAACCCTGTGGGAATTTCCTGTAACGTAGTCAAATATTATATATCAATATATTTATATTATTTCTGTATGCCCACTAAACTATGCAATAATAATCTGTTAAATGTCAAATTTTGGAGGGGGTTGACACGAACTATGTTTTATATAAAGAATTAAGGTAGTATAATTTTAATGGGAGATGTAGAGGTTGTGTTGCCGCCATGCATGTGTGCATAAAGGGTTGGTGGTGGGGGGAACGTGTAACGTCCTTAATAATAATAATAATAAAATATTATATTAAAATATATTAAAAAAATTCAAAGTTAGTAGGCGCCAAAAACATGATGATAAGAGGGGTGGCCCCCTTATAAAAAAAAATTATTGGCGCCATTAGGCGCCAATTGATTAGGAAGGGGGTATTATAAATATCACATACCCTCAACACTTCCGGTGTGAAGTGTTGAGGAAAGACGTAAGGAATGAGGTTCTGATATGAGTGTTTTTGGTTCTTTGAGGATCAATAAGGTATGTAAACTATTTTCTAATTACAAATTTTTTTTATGAAAAATATTCTAAATAATTTTCTCTTTCCTATGATAGTGAGTTTATAATAGTTAGATAATATTTTGGGGACATTATTTTAGGCAAGTTTTGAGTTTTGTCAATATAAGACTGTAGAAATGTCGAGAATAATTAATGGTTAATTTTAACCGGTTTAGATTTATTATTTGGTTGTTATGTGATTTTATAATTAATTTATTTTATAAATAGGATATAAATTAATCTCCATAGGACGTTTTTACCAATCAAAATTTGTTTAAATAACTTATTTGGATTATTGGAGGTATCATTGAGGTTTTAATCGATTTATTTTGTTAGATCTGAGTTCTATGAAAAATATGAGTTAGGATTTAATATTTAAATTAGAATTTGATATGCTTTTAATTATGTAGAGATTTGAGGAGTTGTTTAATAATTGAATTAAACCGATATAAATTATGAAAAAAAGATTTAATTATTTAAAAAGTTGATATTGAGGATTTTGTAATTGTAGGTATGTTAAAGGTTATTTAAGGATTTTAATGAGTGCTTTGGCTTTATGAGGAATGATCTATGATTAAGGATTTTTAAGGAAATTTGAATAATTAAGGATAATAGTTGCAGAGAAAATTGAGTTGTAGGAGTTAAATTATGTAAATTAATTATTTTATTGTTATTTGTGGTTAATTGGTATATACAATAACAATGTAGAGTTTTCTCGTGATCGGTGATTGTACGGGTTTTACTATCTAAATTAAGATTAAGCTTGGAATCGAGGTAACCTGTGTTAATTTATTTTGTATGCTTGCTTTGGACTGTAAGGTGTTTTATAAACCTTACTCTTATCTATATTACTTGTATGTGTTTTGCAATATTATATTTATGTTTGGATATGAATTTATTTTAGTGAAGCAGTGTATTTTCCAATTTACATATATAAATGGAAATTATTATTAAATTGTTACTTTTGTGATGGATATATTGTTTGAGATTGAATGTTGTATAAGAATTTAGAATTCTTGTAATTGTTTTCGAAAGCTGTATTAATTTATTATTTTTATATTACGGGATATGTTGGGTTGTGTGAAAGAGATATGGTGAATTGTGCGCCCATCGGCTCTCTCAATCCTGGCCCGAATTTAGAGTTTAGTGTTTTAGGCGGACACCTCCTTGTTACGATATATTGGTGGTAGCATGGGAGGGGCAGTATTCTTGGTGTGACTAGCTAACATTTGGCCGGGTATACTAGTACTGATATACCGTACTAGTCCAGAGGAGATAAGAAGGAGCATGATGGATGAGTGGGGATGATTTTATTTATTGATTATATTATGTTAAGTTTTGAATTATGAGAATATTATTATTATTATTATTATATCAGTTAAACTTGCTTCTCTTACTTACAATCCTTCCACGCATATTTTGTAAATTGATTTTAGTTAATGAGACTTTATGTCTCATCCCGTCAATATAAATAATTTTTCAGGCGAGACCTCTAATCTGGCTAGAGGCCAAGGGAAGCAACCAGAGGCATAGACGTTGAGAATCTTGTAGGCCTCTTTTGGTATTGGTGTTGTGTTAAATTCTATATTGCTATTATAGGGCCCTTATGTTTTTATAATGCCACGTTTACTGTTTGGATATCTGTCTTGGAATAAATGCTTAACCCTTATTAGGCCTGAGATCTTATGTTGCATACTCTGATATGTTGGTAGGTCCACAACCACAACTGTATTGGAATTCATTTTGTGATTTTTGGGTTAATTGTGGTGTGAGATCAGAATAATAAATTTCTCTGTAGTGAGTTTGTGGGCGAGTTTGTGCCCTAAACTCCGATATGTTATAAAAAGATTTGTGGACGAATTTTGTGTATTCGGCTCTAAAAATGTATTAAAAAAATTATTGATTTTGTATAATTATATTAGATAATACTTATTATGAGATGATGGTTTCAGAACGCCTACTGTTAAGTCTAGATAAAGAGGATTCTGGATATATACGACGCTTATTCGGGACCACTCGATTCATTATATAATCTATTCACCTACATGTTAGATTTTGAATAGACAGACTGGATTTAACAGATTTAGGAAAGCACCAATGAATTTGGCATATGGAACACGAATGAAACTAGGCTTCAACGTGAAGGTAAAGATGCCATGCCGGCGTGCCACCGTAGATACATAAATCTGATTTATGTAAATTGAGATAAAATTTATCTATATATTTACTTCGTATACTATAAAATTTATCTCATAGACCATAAAAACTACTTCGTATTCCATAAAATATTATTAAAAAATACTTATAAAAGCTATCTAAATATACCACATGTTTAAACGAACGACACTGATCCTCTATTTCACTGACTCTATTTTAAAATCCAACTATTTTTCAACTACTCTCCAGTAAAAGAACTATTTTAAAATCCTACTATTTTTTAACTACTTACATATTCTAAGATTGTTACCTTATCTATATTATAATTAATTAAAATATAATAATTCATCCTATTTTAATTCTACATAGCAGATAAATCATATAGAAAAATTAAATTTTTATAATTTTTAGAAAGATAAACTTCTTAATTTAGAAAAACAAAGAACGGAATTCTTTCCCATGATACTTAAAATCGTAAAATTTGAATTTTTACAGATAACTTGTCTACAATGAAGGATTAAAATAAAATGAACTGTTAAATTTTAATTAGTTAGAGTATAGATGAGGTGACAATCATATAATATATAAGTATTTCTCCAATAATACATGAAAGGTAAAATTATACATTTATTGAAAAAAAATTAATGGGATACAATACATTCCCCTTCCCTTATAAATATGATAAAGGAGTATATTTTCATATTGAAAAATTTTTATGAGCTAGATTTTAAAAAATAGGAGAAGTGTGGTTATAAAATTTTAATAAAGATAAGATGTAAAATAAAATAAAAAAAATTAACAAAAAACTTTCAACCTCACTTTTTCAATTTTTTTAAATCTAAGTAATACAAATTCCCCCCCTCCCCTTCCCGCTAAATCCCTCATATCAAACAGCCCTAAATGTAGACACATTTATTGATAAGAGCCTGTAAGACAAACTAGCCTTTCCGCTGCCCCAACGTCTGTTGCTTCACTATTGTTTAATATAGCAGTCAAACTTTTTTCATTTGACCCATATATGGAATGTCCGCCTCCAATGTTTCTGTCTATTTTTTTTTTTTCGTATGCCGTGTGCGTCCCCCAATTATTAGGATTCGTGGCATTCTCTTGTGTCTTTTTTTTTTTTTTTTTTTTAAAAAACACACACACACACTCATACACGCCGCTTTCAATTCACACAATTCCCAATTTTCTCCTGAAATGCTCAATTCTTATCCTATGCGACCTGCCCTCCAACTACCTCCATTTCTAAGTATTTCGCGATATTATATTGACCCTTTGTTCTTAAGCAACCTTCTAAACACTCCGCTCACCGTTGTTAATTCATTAAACAAACTAAAGCGCTGCAAAATTCATTAGTATTTATTTTAAATTCTTAATACGGTAGTTTGTGTATTCAAATTAAGTAACTGAAGCGAAAGGGATAAATTATATCACTGTGCTTGGGCTCGTACTATTCAGGACTTTCATGCTGGCTTGAGAGAGTGGAGTGGAAATGAAGGGCTGACCCCCAAACGGATGACACCGACTCGTTGTTTTTCGTGTATTATTCCATATTGCAGACTGAACAAATATAAACATACGAAACCCTACTTTCGGCTGTCTTCCTCAAAGTGGTTCCTTTTATCTCCAGAGTCAAACTAAGAAAAGTAAGTCTGTGGTTGTGTGGCGTACGTTTCAATTGTTTCCGTCATTTTAACCCTATCTCAAACCCATATTTCTTTAAACCGACAAATTCTTATTCGCTGCAAGTTTTTAAGTACCCTCGCACCTACTCTGATATTCCGTATTTCGAAAATATTAATTAAATTTCGAACATAAAAACAAATACTAAATTTCATCACAGGAAGACAATCAGAAATTGCTTTTATGCAGGGGGGAAAAGAAAGATTGTTTGACATTCTGCTTGCGTCGTGAAAATACAATGAACCATGAATTGTAAAAATGCGTGGATTTTTTCGCCGCTTAACTTTTATGGGGGTTGAGTTTATGGTAAAGAAAGAAAAACTCAGGACCATGAGGTGACGAAGAGGAAGGAATTGGAGGAGAATAATGAGTAATTGTTAGGTAAATGGAATAGTGTGTGGTGGAGGGTGATTGTGATTAATTAGACGCTTTTAGTCTTTAGAGCAGGGGGTGACCCCCCTCCGCCAACCTATATTTCTAATCATGATTGCCAACTTGCCATTCATGCACAATTCTAAAAAAAAAAAAAGTTACTCCTGTTGTACACTCAAATTATATTCTCACTCGTTATATTGGACATTTTTTACTAGTATTTATCAAAAGGCATATTAGCGTAATAAATAGATAAGTCGTTGGGTTGGATATTGTTAAAGCCTAAATTTAGGGGGAGGCCCTGCATGGAAAAGCCGTGATTAGATATTAAATTCAGTTTTATTTTGGGATGGATTGGGTCTGGGTTCAAAGTTAAGTAACTCGGCTAGTTTTACCGGTCCCCACGCGATTATATGGATTTAAAGAAATGGGAAAATTATTTTAAAACTTCAATTCTCTCTAAACGTAATTTTTCCAAAGAAGACAAATATTTGTAGAAAATATATTTCATACTTTAGTATATTAAAGTAATTAAGGAGCTGTGTGATTAGTAGGAGAGTTAAAAGAGAAGGGATTGACACGAAGGGATTTTTTTCTCCTTAAGGAATAAACATCCTCTTATTGAAGATAATCATATTTAATATATTATAAGGTATTAAATAAGAACATTTTTTCTAAAAAAATTCAAACTTTGACTCACTATACAAAGAATAGGCTTATTTTCCACTCCACCTAACCCAACTAGTGATAGGAATGGAGTTTGAATTGAGGGAAGCTGAAGATACATGAAATTGAATCAAAGCCTGCATCCCAATCCCAAAGTTCCATTTTGAGGCCTAGAAAGCTCCACCTTGGGCCAACCCTTGAGGCCTAACTGCCTTAACTTCTCATCATTGTGCACCATTCACACAGTCATCCCGGTGATCTTTCTAAATTATGCTCAAGGGCAACTTTGTAGTAACAAAACTTGACGACCTATAATTCATTCTACTACAATGAGGCTTCCCCATTTTCCTTCCAAATCCCACTAACTCTGGAAATTATAGCGTTTCTTGCTCATCAAAATGATAAATAGGGAGAGCTAGCATGATCTGGACTATTCAGATCTGATCTGGACGGTTTAGATTTAATTTTTTTAAATTAATGATTTTTAAATAAAAAAATTATTTTTTGAAAAAATATTCGTTAAGGGATTATCATTATTTTAGATTCTCTACTTATTAGAATAATTTTTTTTAAAAAATAAAAAATTAAAAAAATTAAATTTGGATCATCCAGATCAGATCTAGACGGTCCAAATCATGCTAGTTCTCCCTGCTCATCATTTTGATGAGCAGGGAATTCAGTTCCGGAAAATTATAGAAGCCGAGGAACATTTTTTTTATACTTTTTTGTCACTTTGTCTTCTTTCGTTCTTTTAAAAAAAAAAATTAGACGAGGGAACGACTGTTTCACTCTAAGTTCTTCAAGCCAGGAAGATTTCGGTATGATGACACGGACAGATCGGATCACTGTCAACAACAATAATTGTGACAGACTTGCGCATTCTCTTATCCTCGAACCTAAGTGATCTGAACTCGGCTTCTCAATTCATACAACTTTGTATGCTTAGCTAATCGTTTTGTTCTTGTGTTGGAAATTCTTAGACAGATTAAATTTAATTAGTTTTGGTTCTCACTGCCAGTTTTATACTCACGTTTCCCAGGTAGCTAAATATATGGCCTATAATTCACGGTGCTCATAATATACGTGCTCGCGCAGGAACCGTTAAATATAAAGGCTGTTTAGAATGATTTATAGATTGTATAAATCTGATTTACATAAATCAAGATAAAACTTTTCCACATGTTTAAAGTGGAGTTTGGGGATCCATCACTGAGACTTTTAAAACAAGCTTTGTTTTTTTTGACCTGGAAACAAGCTTTGTTTTTATTGCATATTTCCTCATCACAAAATGTCAAGCATCGTCCTTTTATCCATTATTTTAAACCGAAACACGACCCCGCCCCGTCATTCGGAGAATCAAATAATTATATTATAATTATGCCTTTAAAGACGATACAGACATTATTGAGATATCGTATATCTTAAAATACTACCACTATTTAATTGCGCCGGTCTATTATTCCTGTTACATATGTAATGACGATACCGTAATTTCTAGTCCATCACACGGCGCCCGCGTCAATTATCATAACACAATAAACCGCTAAATATAAAACATCAGCAATTTCATTATTTAGGCCTTGTTAAAAAAAAATTTCCTTGGGCTTACACTCATAATATAGCCATTCATAATGTTAATATGTGGAAAAAAAGGTTAATATGGCGCTACCTGGGGCTGGCTCAACAATTATAAGGGGTCTGAGCAGTGGGTTCAGATATTTTTTACATATAGAATAATAATATACTGATTTTGATTTTGACAATAAATATTGCGGTTGTATAAGTAATAATCACGGCCCGTGATCATATATATACCAGGGTTCGTGATAGGTATATAACATCCACTCTTAAACACTAGTCGCCTGCGATGGAATTGGAATCTTGAGCGCGTACGCTATCTTCGCAAATAGCTAGCAGTAATATTTAAACTTGATAAGGCAACAAGATTTATTAATTTCATTTGGTGGCATTCTTTATGCAATTTTTTTCCTACACGAGCTGCATTGATGTCTCTGCAACGCTAATTAATCAATTGCTCTGAGCCAGCGACCTTCCTCAAAGTTTTCTGTCACATTTAAATACTCCCCATCATCGGTCTCGCTATACTATATACAAAGTATGCAGTTAAGGTAACTGATTCTGACACAAAAAAAAAAAACCTAAGGTAATTGATTTAAGTAGCTAATCTTACGAACACTCGCATAAATTTATTTGGGACAGGTTTCTTATTTGATATCTGTACCCCGAGTGTGGTTGATTTTGTATGCATATTTTATCAATTAAAAAGGACAGCATGTCAATCATATAGAACAGAACAAATTAATTAATTTCTCACAAGAATACTGCATGTTGAAGTTTTGGAGTAGATGCGGCCGAATTCGTCCAAACCAAAGAACTCTTATGGATATTAAATTGTGTGGCTCATTCAGAGGCCAGATAGAGTTAAATCCGCTATATAATATTAATATTAATAATACCCTGAGATATGAATTGTCACGCGCTTCCGAATAAAGGCAATGCAATTAAAGAAAGTTATGCATGCATCTACGTCAAATAAGTCATGTGTGTGGATATTCAATATATTGTTGCACCCGCCAATTGGTTCAAGAGAAAAGGAAAAGCCTGGCCGAAAAGAGAGAGAGAAGGAAAAGCAGTAATCGGTGAAGCTAGTTTTTTTAATCCTCTGTATATTAATATGAATGAAGGACTATTGCAGGGACAGATGATAGGAAAATTTTAAACAATAGATGCAGGTGGTGGCACTTATGGCTGGTTTGTTCATATTCGTCGTGAAAGCTAAGCCGTACGATTTGGCTAAATCCCAATCCCAAACTAGATGAGAGAAAAGGAAAAGAAGAGAATAATGTGTTTTGTTGACTAGTAAGTGGGTGTGTGGGTGCGTGTAAGCTGCGTGCCAATGACATGCATTTCTCACTGTCTGTCTCACATTCGGTTTGAGTTTGACCTGCGGCCACCCAGATGGCATATGGGTTTCCCCTCTCCTCTAATTCTCTCTACTCCCATGGCGACCCCACCTCCCTTTAACTTGCCCTCTCTAGAGGATCTTCCTTAGGTTTCTCTTAGCCCTCATTTTCCGAGCACAAAAGCTTTATTCACCTTTCTTCTCTGAAAGTGAAACCCTAAAGTTTATCAGACACCTCAGCCACCCACCAACAAGATCAAGGCTCGTGAGATCCCCCTCCCCCTCTCCCCCAACCTCCCTATGCTCGTCATAATCGAGATCTATATATGCCTATCCTCTTTCAGTCTCTTCTTTTGATACCATCCCTTTTCTCCGACTGAAAGACAACCAAAAGATTTGCTTCCCCCAGCAGATCAGAGATTCCAATATACTGCGATAGTACCTTTTTCAGAAGCCTATAGCTACTTCTCCATTCCATTTCATGCCTTCTCCTCCTTCATCGTCCCCCACGTAATTTGGTTTCTTCCTTCCCTTACTTTTCATCTAGTTCCTGCATATTTTCATTAGCTTAATTTGCAAGCTATGGATTCAGGGAACAGTGGAAGCATCTCGTCTAGTGGGGACGAAGAGTATGATTCCCGGACTGACATGCTTCCGCCCTTCCTCAATCCTCACCCTCCGTTTGGTTCCTTCCCTTTTCTTTCTCATCACCATCACCAAACCCTCCATCCTCCTCCTCTCTTTGATCTCTCTCCAAATTACCTCCAATCTCTCTCCTCTCAAACCCACCCGCTCAACTCTAATCCCTCTCCTTTCTTGAATTTGGACACCGCTGCTGATTCTCAGGACCCTCCATCCCAACCCAATTGCACTGCTCCTGCAGTTTCATCATTACCGGCAAAGCATTCTGCCGTGTTAAGCACAGACCCATCGCTGCAACTGCGCTCGCTCCACGATGATATTGCTCCAGTTTCGGCGCCGCTCGCCAATGCAGTACGGAACCCAAAGAAGCGTACCAGAGCATCAAGACGAGCACCCACAACCGTTCTCACCACCGACACCTCCAATTTCAGAGCCATGGTTCAAGAGTTCACCGGCATACCTGCGCCTCCCTTCTCCGGTACCTCTTACTCTCGTCGCCTCGATCTTCTCACGTCTTCCTCCTCCTTGCGTTCCTCCGCTGCTGCTTCGTCTCACCTGGACGACCCCATCACCACCACGCCTCCCTTTTACCCTTTGCGTCCTTTCGTTTTATCTTCCACTTCATCATTGGCTTCTCCTTCTTCAACATTGATGTTACACAATCATGTGGCTGATGCTGTAGCTTCCACCACCACTGGCAACAACCCCTCCACCTCCATTAACTACCAAACTGATGCGGGTGCACCATATAGCCACCCGCCAAACATGCTGACCATGCAAATCCTCCCATTCCAAACACCCACTCTTCACCCCTTGAACAATACTACCCTTCATGTTGGATTTAGTGCCAAGTCTCAACCGAACCCATCTATACCTTCCTTAGAGGACCAGTTGGGCATGGGTCATGCTCATCTTGTGAGTTCTCATCCCCACGTCAGTAGTTCGGAGGCCGAGGGTATGCCACTGAGCGGCGGCGGCGACCATGATATTGGAGGGCATGCGAACAAAGATCAGTTAAGGTCCTTCCATGTCGCTGCTCCCTGCAAACTCAACTTTGCCGGAACTTCTTCCTCCTCCGCCGCCTTCAACCTCGACAAGAACTTGGAAAATACCTCTACAACCAGAGGGGAAGGTAACATTGATTCCTGGATTTGTTCCTCCGATTAGCAGGATTCACATGTGATCACTAATGAATCGTGATCAACAGTACATAAGTGAATCATTACAGCGTAGAATTGGATGCGGCAATGAATTAACATCATCATCATCATGTTGATCGTAGTGCAGGTGCTGGTGCTGGTGGTTAGCATTTCTAGCAACCTTTCTCTTTCTTACTTTCTTTTCTTTTTTATTTTTTATTTTTTGTTTTGTTTAAAAGCATATAACCAAGTAGTAGTACAAATTAATTATTCAGGGTCCAGATACGTACTCTTGAATTTATCCGTGATCGTCAGATATACGTGTTTCTTCTTGAATGGATACGACTAACGGAATAAAAGAGGGAATCACGAAGATGCTAGTTGGCTCCATACATAAAGGCCTCACGTATGATTAGAAGAATAATACAAACCATAATACTAGTGTATGACAGTGTTGATCTGGATTGAGTTTTACAGCTATAAAACAGTGTGAAAGCCAAAAGTTGAGAAAGTCGGTTTTGATAAAATGGCATCTGCGGCAACTGAAAATTGCCCGATACATGAGACCTGTTCCTTGTACGGTTGCCCTGTGGAGAAGAATGGACAAGTGGGAAAGAATGAAGAGGTGGGTGACTTTGGGGGGAGGAGACAATATATATATATATATATATATATTTAGAAAAAAAGGAGGGAGATTGGGGGGTGATGGATTAAAGTAGAGAGATATGGGGGGTAGCAAGTTGGGAGCAATTCACGGGGAGGCCACCCCTTGTCTGTTGGGTTCGAGTCTGTGCCCCAAGGTCCCTAGTCTCTGCCTGATAAGTTGCTCATCACACACCTACGCCCTACCTAGTTATTCGGCTACGTCTCGTATCCCTCCTTCATATATATCTCTCCTATTAACCATGTGGGATGGCTTTTTATTGTTTATTTATATAAATTAAGATAAATTTTTTTAAAATATTTATTTTATATATCATAAATTATAATTAAAAAATTATTTTTAAAAATTTTAATAGTTATTACAAATAAGTAAAATCTCTTCAACTATTCTTTATGTGACCCTTCGCTAGTCACTTCCTAACCCCCGGGACTGCTTCTTTGGCCCTTCGCTTTTTGCTCCTTTATTTTTATGATCATATTTCCACTATTTCTTCTTTATTTGTTGGACACGATCGAAAAGGCTTTCAGGCTTTAGTTCATGGACAGGACGCACAACATAACCGATTTAATAGACCTCATATTTTGGTTGTGTCTTATATGTTGGCCTTGATCTTAGAACTTGTGCTGGTCGTTAATATGGTAATCTTGACTTACTTGAAGGCTGATCATTTTTTCATGAGCAGTGCAATGAGCCTTGCTTTGTGCTCTCCCCGCCGGCTTCTAGGTGTTCTTTTTTCTTTTTATTTTTTTTGGTAAAAGCTCCAAACCAAAACGTCAAATGGCCAATATTCAAAATCCATCTGGTCTGAATTGAAGACTTGAGTTTGGCTGTAATAATTTGATTAGAATGATTTTGAGTATAGTCAAAAAGTATAATTCAAAATCAGGTTAAACCATTATATTGTTTTCTTCAAAAACATTCAAACGCATAAAATCATTGTTGTGTCGTAAGATAATAATATTAAACATTCCTATATATCTCAAAATTAATTATAAATTCAGGACATGGGTATCTCGCAAGTTATCATTGTTTTTTTTTTTCAATTCATCTTTTCAATTGAACTTTTCTTAAAATTTATCCAAACATCCTACATATCTTGATTAAATTAGTTCTGCCTAAATTACGCTTAGTAATCTATTTTATTGATTCTATATTGCCTGACATTAACCTAAATGCACTAGAAACATGTGTGAGCTGCTCATAAAACATGTGATCGAGGGTCTTATATATATGATTAATTTAAATAAGATATGGGTGGCTACTTGATGTTCTCATAATTAATTTAATCAAGATGTGGTGTCAAATTTAATTTTGAAGGATACACAAACGGGAACTTACCGTCAATATTAAACCGGCGTTATTACTTTCCATTCCATCATTTCGTTTTGTCTTACTTTTCCACAGCGAATGGCAATTTGTTGTGGAGCAATTGGTGGCAAGATTAATGACTCTTTTAGCTCCCATCTTCTAATTTTGTTTATTTACTACTAATTCATCAGGACGGGCAATTTTTTTGGGTTCGAAAATCAAGTCGGACAATTACATATTTGGCTGCAGAGACTGATTCCAAAGAACCATTTATGCAAATAAATCGATGAATGGCGTCGTTTATTACCGGATTATACAAACACAGGAAAGACACAAAAACCCATTATAAGCTAACCAGTCACCCTAAAATCACCCAATATTAAATGTTCATCAAGAAAAGAAATTGGCTCACTGTGAAACTATCACTTGATTTAACGACCATCCGGAGAATTCAGAACCAAACGTTCGTACTCCAGACTCCAAGAGTACTTTGCTATTTTTCCAATGGCTCTTATTTTTTTTAAATAAATAAATTATTATGGACCAATGAAACAGGAGATTTGATGTAAATTTCCCTTCATAAAGCATTAACTGGTTACTCGCGCGTGGCGGTTCTCTCTTGTCAATACAGGATTTTATGGATTTCGGCTTAATTGTGGCGCAATTTATGAATAATGAAGGGCATTGCCGCCATTGCTAACTACAAGTGTGATGATTGGGGATAATTGAATCAGCTGTGGGACCCATTATTGAGTACGATCTAAGTTAAGAGTTAAATAATACAGCGTTTAATTATGGATGCCGTAAATAGACAATCAATAAACAGTACAAAGATTCATCAATCACAAGAAACGGTTATAATTGGTGCAAATTGTACTTAAATATATATCTCTTTTTTTTTTTTGCCATCAATATATTTATATATCTCAAAGAAAGTTATGAAAAAAAAGTATAAGTCGTGATTCACACTTTTTATGTGAAGGATGTTTAGAATAGTGGTTGAAATTTTCAATCGTATTTTTTTATTGTGATTTATGATATATGAGGTAGTTTTTATGGTCTATGAGGTAAATATGTGAAGGAGTTTTATCTCAATTTACGTAAATCGAACTTATGTATAAACATAAGTCCAACCAAACATTTTTTTATATACCATTTAAAGGGACCTCTTGAATTGAAGCAGAGGATGGAGAATCAGCGGATGGTATTAAAATGGTGTTTAAAATATAACAGAACATCAATAAGGAAAAAAAAATGACAGAACTCGCCATAAGACGTAAGAATGCGTCAGCACATAACCACTCGCGAGAAATATTTGAAATAGTTTTTAAGAACATACCTCCTTCCATTTATAAGGCGTTCAACTCATTAGAAAGACTGATTTAAATTTGATAAAGAATGGTCATGGAAACATTTAAATAAGGAGGGAGTTAAATCATAGTATAAGTGATGGATGATGGGCCAAAATAAGAGAATGATGAGGAGGATGATAAGGAGGGGGGGATATGATTATGAAGGGGGCATAATATGAGGTGGGGGTGGCCCCCACCTGCCAGAGAATATTATGGTTTCTCTGCAATCATCATCCCCCCTCTCTGTTCCCGGTCATCCCAATTCACTTCCCGGTTTTTGTTAGGGAAAATCACTCGCAGGGTCTTAAAAATTCAAGTAATAAAAAAAATACCAATATAAATTTCTAAATTAGAAAAGTTTTTTTTGGTTTTTTTGTGTGATTAATTCCTAAGGTGAAATGACTACCTTGCCTTTAGTATAATTTAACATATAGTTTTGGCAAAAAAGGCCCTCTCTGATTTTAATCTCTATCAATTTTTCCCCTTTTCCCCTCAATGTGTGCGTGCGTGGCTGAGAGTGTAAAAAAGTATTTTGTTTTGATTTTCCTCCTTCTCCTTACTGGACGTGTTATGCCCCAGAGGTTGAAGCTTGGTTTAGCTTGAGTAAGTTTTCATTAATGATTTTGGTTAATATGTTGTGAAGAAAATAAGTTTCAAATTTGATCTTTAGAGATTTAAAATGATTATTATTAAAGATTGGAGTTTGGAATGCATAGCAGATAACTATATTGGTTAGTCCTGATTCTTTTCAGTTTTGACGAAGCATCGGAGGAACGAATGAGGGTTCGGGGTTAATCGAGATTCTTTCTCTGTTTAGTTTTGACGCAGCACCAGAGGAAGGAAGGAGGCTGCGTGTTCGGAGGAGAGAAGGACACAAAATGCAGGGAATGAAAAATACTGCTCCTCATCTCAATGTTTTGAATACACTCTTTTTTAAATTAGTATGGGTAAATTATTCATTTTACATTATCAATTAATCACACAAAAATTCTTAAGGATTTTTTTGATTTGAGAATTTGTATTGGGACTTTTTTATAGTTTTTTTTAGGTTTTATGGGACCTGTCAGTGTTTTCCATTTTTGTTATTCTCCTTATAACTTTCTAAATATTTTATGATATATTAATTTATTAATTATTTTTACTTAATGTAACTGATTAATTACAATTTTTTTAATTAAGAGTAATTTTATAACAAAAAATAACTAATTCTAAATCCTGGCCTCTGATATCGCCGTACAGTAGTCCTTTCCACTCTTGTCTCTGCATTAGGTGTATATCTGCAGCCATCCTGGGCATCAAAATTACTGCCAGTATGATATACTACTTCATTTAATTTTTAGTCGTATATTTAGTGCTGGTTTGTTTGAGCTTATTTGAATCTGGCTTATTATATAAGCCCGATTTACGTAAATCGAGATAAATCTCCTCCACATATTTATCTCGTAGACCGTGAAAGCACTTCGTAGACCGTGAAAGCACCTCGTAGACCATAAAAAATACCTCGTAGACCGTAAAAGTTACTTCGTATTTCGTAAATTACAATTCATAAGCACGATTGAAATTTTCAACCGCTGTTCCAAACAAGCACTTATTGTAATACTAGAATTACAATCCAAACTCGTCACTACTATTTATTGTAGTGTTGTAATTCTCATTTCTTTGAGAGTTGAATTACCACTCCTCGATCAAATAATATAATATAATGTACTACTGTATCAATATATATATATATAATACTCCAATGAATCTCTATCATGATTCATTCCTATCTTGACCATCGTGCGCAGTGCATGCACGTTCATCCTGCTATGCCAACTGCTTTCAATCCCTCCCTTTTTTATTTACCCATTTGGTGCCTTGGGTTTTTTTCTTGTTTCTTTTTGCTTCTACCTATCACACATGTTCCAATGTAGTAGTTTGTCTGCATACGAATTAAAAAAGTTTGATCAAAATTGCTACTTAAAAAATTTATTGATAAAAAAGGTTAAATTAGGGTATTAATTAATTAACCTCCTTCCCTCTCCCACCTGTCCCGCCATTTCTCGTGTAGAAACTAATGGCTTGTGGAATTAACCGATTCATTCTTCCTTCCCTCTCAATTAATAATTAACGAATATATTTTCATTTTTCAACAAATAAATCAGTGAAGGGAAAATAAAATGCAGCTACACATAAAAACACTGCCACACCTCGCCCTGGCCTGCTCACTGGAATCAATCTCTCATCAGGGCTGGATTATTTCAAAGAGACTGGTGCAGGAAAATGGGACACCCGCCCCTATCCTTTTGTGATGGATAAAAAATAATGAAAATGTACGTTTAATTCCAAAAAGTTGGCGTACTTATTTAAATATAAATATGTTTCATCTCCACCGCAGTTGTAAGTAAGGGAATCCTTTTCCTCTCAACTGACGTTTTCAGTAATTTAAAAAGACTGTTGTGACCAAAAACTGTGATTATAATAATATATCTCCGGGGCGTAAAATTTAAATTATGTTAGTTGATTCTAACGTCTTCCTGGATCTTAAATAAATATTTACACTAATAATAGGATAATGGTTGCCGGGGGGGGGGGAAGAGAAAGGGATAATGGGAGCAACGGATTTACGCAAGCGATGATCGGAATCTGACGCAAGTTCTAGAGACAGTTACAATCCTCACGCGAAGCTCAATGTTTAATTGAAAAATAGATACGCTGGCAAAAACAAAAAAAAAATAAAAAATAGATATGATTATGATACGGATCCAACAAGGACATCCTACTAGAACATGTTTGCCATTACGATGCCACAGTTATTATTTGATGTTTCAATAATTGGGAACCAACCTTGGAGAGAACTTGTACGTCCTATATATGTAAATGTTTGTTTTTTATTTAATTAAGGGTATTCCCAAACTAAACTGTTTTGAGTTTTAAAACTGAAAGAATTTTCACCTTTTTTAATAAATATCATGTATCCTAAAATTTAAATTTATGTTCTTATTTTTATGATGTGAGATCGGTTACTATGTCCATCAACTATTTATTGGTTTATATTTGATTTTAAAGTGCCAAGTTCAAAAACACAGATTGGGGAAGCCCACCACAGTCATGTGAAGCATGATGTGGATGTTCCCATTGTCGGAAATCATGGCGGCCCTTACAAAATTGACTCTTACCGTTCTACCGAAAAAAGAAAAACTGAAAAACTGTTACTGCGATCCCATTTTCTCTGTTTGTTCATAAAAAAGCCGCAGAGAGAGATAGAATTGATGGGCTAAGTAATAGATGGTGTAGGTAGAGAGGGGAGTTTTTTCTGGGCCTCAATGGACAAGGTTCAATAGAAAGGGATCCTCTTCCGTCATCGGCCCACTTAAGTGAACACTACTCCATCTGAAGATATTGACGGCCATTCTCATTCCCCCCCCCCCACCAAAAAAAGAAAAAGAAAAAGAAGCAAGCGAATAGAGTCAGGGGAGTCATGGGTGAGAATTGAGAAATGTCTACAATACCGAACCGAATATTCAAAAGAAGCGCTGAGAATAGTCTCTGATTTACCAAACCGAGTATAACATTCAAAGTTCTGTGCATTTTACGCGTGGCCTTGTAGTATGCTTTGCGGACATCGGCGGGCTTCTGAAATCCAGCCCCTTGTGAATCAACCGCGTCAAGGTTTTTGAAACAACATGAAATGCACATACTCGCTTACCAGCATGGCCGATTCAATATTTTTCGGGACCATGAGATGAATGTTAGATTCATAGTTTCATGAATATCTCCGTTTGTTTACCGAAAATTTTAGAATCTAGATCGCATTAGGCTGCTGGAAAAACTGTATAGATACATCTCGGTGTGTGCATTTGAAGAAAGAGGCGATGAAAGCAGAGACGCTGACTTTGGTGCTGGTGAACCTTGCCGGGATCATGGAAAGGGCCGACGAATCATTGCTGCCGGGTGTCTACAAGGAAGTGGGTGCAGCGCTTCACACCGACCCGATCGGACTGGGTTTCCTCACCCTATTCCGGTCCATTGTCCAGTCCTCTTGCTATCCCTTAGCCGCCTACCTTGCGTCGCGACACAATCGGGCACACGTAATCGCTCTCGGTGCTTTTCTATGGGCCGCTGCTACTTTCCTCGTTGCCTTCTCCTCCACTTTCTTTCAGGTACTATATCCATACCCATGTGCTATTTTTGTCTCTTCCTTTTTATGCTTTCCCGCATTACGTTTTTGAAATCCATGATTCCGTTGATATTAGGCTATCATTAGACTGGGCGGTTATAGTCATGGAGGTCGATTCGAGCTTAAACTGATCCTTTGAAATTGGTACAGCTGATTGTTAATTTTAGGGTTATGGCCGCAATTTCTTTCTTTCTTTTAACACGATAAACGACCTCACTATTAATATCCGTGTTTTTTCTATTTCATCTTTTTGTGCAATTAACGAGGAGCAATAAATAACTTCTAGATAGTATTAAAAATTATTTTTTCCCCAACTGTGACAGGCAACTCCGTTGTCGCTGTATCCACGTGATTCAAAATAATGAGCTCCTGGGAATTGGGAGGAGAACGGCAGGATCTATACTTTACTTTGATACCCCATTAATATAAAAATTCAACATTCATGATGTTTTATTTGTCTGTGGCTATATAAACCTGGCATTTATTTATAAAGGAGGGCCATTAACTTGTGTGTGTCTATTCGGTGAATTCCACCAAAGCAACTCAAACGTGGAGCAGGCGCTATAGCTTATTTTGAACTGCCTATACTGGTCTTGAAACTAAGCTATTATATATCACAGGTCATATTTGCTCGCTTTGGACGTATTCAGGAGTTTCTTCAAGGTTGTGGCAATAGGCTCCCGTAAGGAGGAAAATAGATTTTCAAACGTCAAATGATGGAATTTATTTGACCTTTGGACTCTGTAATCTTTTGCGACTAAATTAGGTTACTCACAACTTGTTTTCAACCACTAAGGACAGCGTATATGTATAGTCACACAAGATGACCCTTTGGCATCTACTGAACCAATCTAAACCTGTGAGCATTCATGTTCTTGAGATGCAACTGAGACATTCAACTTGATTGCACGTCAAGAAAGCCAAAAATTATGAGCCCTGACAATTGAACAAATTCAAATTATTAATGAAATCTAGGCATCAGTCAAATTTAATACAAATTAATGCGGGTTTCTACTTTCTTAGTGGTAATTCAATGGTTTTCACTCTTCAAGACCCTTGTTCACCTGATTGTATTCACTTTGAAGTGATTGCCATGCAGGTTGCTGTATCACGAGCATTAAATGGGATTGGCCTTGCACTGGTTGCACCTGCAATACAATCCCTTGTTGCTGACTCAACTGATGATTGCAATCGTGGCATGGCTTTTGGATGGCTTCAACTCACAAGCAATCTCGGTTCTATTGTTGGTGGCCTCTTCTCTGTGTTGATAGCTCCAATTACATTCATGGGTATCCCTGGTTGGAGAGTTTCCTTTCATATTGTTGGAGTAATAAGTGTTATAGTGGGTATTTTAGTATACTTCTTTGCCAAAGATCCACATTTCTCAGGTTATAGTACAAGTGCTAGCGACCAAATTCCAAATAGAACATTATGGTCAGAAGTAAAAGAGTTAGCTCAAGAAGTCAAGTCAGTTTTGAAGATTTTGTCATTCCAGATAATTGTTGCGCAGGGCATCACTGGCTCTTTCCCCTGGTCAGCATTGTCATTTGCACCAATGTGGCTTGAGCTCACTGGCTTCTCCCACAACGAAACAGCATTCCTTATAGCTTTGTTTGTGATTGGCAATTCTGCTGGAGGTTTGTTTGGGGGTAAGGTTGGGGATATCCTTTCTACACGATTTCCAAATTCCGGGAGAATTATTCTGGCACAGATAAGCTCTGCATCAGCAATCCCCCTTACAGCAATACTATTGTTGGGTTTACCGCATAATCCAACAACAGCAATGCCACATGGGTTGCTCCTCATCATTGTAGGATTCTTCATCTCTTGGAATGCTCCTGCTACCAACAAGTAAAGTCTTCCTACCTAACCTCTCCTTCCATTAAATATCATTTATCCTAATAAAGAGTCATTGTCATACTATATTCATTCTGCACCCTGACCCCTGAATTTTTTTTAACATGATCCTACTTTTCTTAATGTCATTCATTGATTGAAGTTTGAACTCACAAAATGTCAATAACTTAATATTGCATTAAGATTGGAAAATGATTAGTATGAAAACAACTGCCGCCCAAGATGTCCAAAGTCCACATTATTGTGAATCTGTCAGCTATGCTTTCAAAAGCATTCCACCTATCACCTAATAATTTGGTCTTTTAACATATTCATTAATCAACTCTTATTCTTCTTGCAAACAAATGTGTGTGGCTCATGGTTTAAAAATAGGATTTGAAAATAACAAAGCTAGTCTTTTGGGAATTCAAAGGATTGTTATTCTTGGACATGTATGGGAAAACTAAATGATGAAGTTTATGGACAAAAGTCCAATATTTGCAGAGATTGTTCCTGAGAGAGCTCGAACAAGTGTATATGCATTGGACCGATCTCTTGAGTCATTGCTGTCATCTTTTGCTCCACCTTCAGTTGGACTTTTGGCTCAGCATGTGTATGGATATAAACCAATTCCCCAAGGGTTTACTGCATCTGAAGAGATTATGACAGATAGAAAGAATGCTGCATCATTGGCTAAGGCACTATATACTGCAATAGGTATTCCAATGGCAATCTGCTGTTTGATCTACACATTCCTTTATGAAGCCTATCCAAGAGACAGGGTAAGAGCTCGGATGGTAGCTTTAATTGAATCAGAGATGCAGCAGATGGAGTCAGATGGTTTAGGCAAGAATGAAGATTTCCTCTCAAAAGCTCACTCTTCGGAGTCTGAAGAAATGTATGTTCATGATTACAATGGGGATGCCATCGATGTTGATGATGAAGATAATATTCTGCTTTACCGTGGCATTTGACTTTATCCAATTTAGGTGATTAGTTTTAATTCAGCACCTTCTGCAATATTGTCTGGGGAATTTTTCAAAACTGCGCTAGGTTTGAACTTTCACCATGATGGATCACCCACAGATTCCACACGGTGAGTCGGTGACAAATTTGTACATTAAGTTGAAGAGATAACCTCATGCAGTTAAACCTCCTGGCAACTACTCGAGCCTCTTAACAATACTAATTACAATGTTCTAAATCACTGCTAAATTACAATGGTACAGACCGGCAATTACCCAAGTCAGAGCAAGTCAAGCGATCAGAACAGCAAGAGTCTTGGGATGGTCGAAGTTAGCAATGCCTAGTCGCATTGAAGCCATAATCCTGATAACACAAGATGAGATCCGCCCTTTCAAGGATTGCATTGAAGAGGCTTAAATATTGATAGATGAGAGCAATGGGGTGGCCCTTAATTTCATGTTCAGGGAAAGGAACAAGTGTGTAATACAATAGCTAGATGAATACATGATACAGAGTCATGTTTTGTTTTTCTAATCAGGCGCCTGACTTACGTTTTGAGTTTTGTCGTAGAGATAGAGCTGTGGGATCAATTACCAACTTTTCAATTGAGCTTTGTATTTTGATTGTTTGTAATTAAAAAAACGTACAGAACGACAGAAATGCACATGATGCTGGCGAAGTATAATAATATTGAGCTTCACATCCCCTTTAATCACTACTAATAGTACTACGAGGTAGTGCTTTTCTTTATTTCTCCTTTTTATCCTTTTGTTTTCAATGTTTTTAAATTAGCGATGGAGTCTCATGTTATTGTAATTAACTAGACGCATCAAATCCCTAAACACGGTTTATTAACTTACCAAAGAACTGCACATCGATCAGAACACTTGTTTCAGTTTTTGTTCTCCACTCGAAAGTTTACTTCCTGACTATGAAGACCTTTCAAACAACCAAAAACATAATGCATTTTTTTCACTTTATAATCCACGCTTAATGCAGGTAAAGAAATAATATTTTTTAAAAATAAAAAAGTTATATTTTTAAGTCCAATTAATATTTATAATCAAAGTCGGATTGTAATACTGTCCCGAACAGTTCTATGGGTATTGGCTAATAGTTCTGCTACTGGGGAAAAATCAGAGTCCGAAAAATATTACAGTTTGTGTTATTGGGTATGTACGACTGAAGTTAAGTTAATAATTTAGTTTAGAAAGGAAAATAAATTGCCCGTCTAGCTCAGTCGGTAGAGCGCAAGGCTCTTAACCTTGTGGTCGTGGGTTCGAGCCCCACGGTGGGCGTTTACTAGTGCATTTAATGACTTTGGGTCGCCCGTTTATCCGGGTCATACTCCTCTCCACCACGTTTAATTAATTTAATTTGAATAATAGAATACATCATCTTCATGCTGCTGCCGACATCTTCCAAATTTTAAAACACTTTGATTGATTGAAATTGATGCGGTGTCATAATATAAACCGCCCTGACCAATATCGAATTATTACCTTTTTAATAGATTATGCCACTGACATCAAACAATTGTATATATGTTTTCTTCTCTACTTGCCCCTGACACTGCTTACTACCCCCACTAAGTTTCTGCATCTGTACGCACACAACAACATTACAAATACAACTCACTGAAAACGACTCCCTCTATTTTCTCATTTTTCTGTGATCTGCTTCTTCATGTGATTGTAGCAGAGACCCGTTATAAGATCTTTAAATAATTATTGATGCACCCACTCACTCGATTTTGGTGCATACCTTCAAAACGCTGAGGGCCACTTCTTATATTCTCTTTCGTTGCTTCTAACCAGCAACAACCACTCCCTAAATAACCTGGCTGTTCACCCGTCGCAATATGAATGCCTTTAAAATCTCAGGACATGAATTTATATATGGATCTCTGCCTAAAAAAAAGAAAAAAGAATGAAAGGTGTCATGCTGATGAAACTCCTCTAATTTCAAAACCCAACCGCCTCATTTAAAACCAGGAGGATAAATATGCTCACCAAATCGATTGGCCATTTTGTTATGATCACAAAAAAAAAAGGGTTTCGCATTTTTGCAGTCATCATCCTAATCCTTCGAGGGTCACTGGTTGATGCAGACTTAGTGGCGGGTCATTCAGTTAATTTGGATGAAAGCGGGCATTAATCAGAACACTGTGCTGCTTTAATTCATCAGAGCAGATTATGAAAGTGGGTCATAGAACTATCCAAATCTAAAGTTACAACTTAACTAATTGATGATATGTTATGATGACAGTAACAGTTGAATGGGCGAGCTTTTAATAATAATTTAAAAGAGGTAGACGGCGAAGGAAGACCTAATAGAAGGCAAGCTAGGTGACGTTGTGGCTTGTTAAAGGAATCGTCTTGCAATTTGGCTTATGCCTTCGTGGGTGCGCGCGCTTCAAGTTAGGTTGCACTACCCGTGTGGGGACACCATCTGCTTTATAAATATAATATTCATTTTCAGTTTCTTCAACACTTGCCCTGTGGGTCCATTTTCTCTTTACCCTTCAAATTTAAAAGGGAAAATCTCATTCTGTTTTTAAAAGACTAGAAAAAATATTAAAAAAAATTAGTGTAAATTCTTCTATCAAATAAGTTTCTATGCTTGTTTATGATATTGATGGATTTGTCAATAATCATTATATAATTTATCAATATAATTACATACATTTGTTAATAGAAACTATTTCAGAGATAGATTTTGTCATTGTTCACCTTATGACTTGTCAATATAGTGATGTACACTTGTAAACGGGAGTTGGTTTAGTTAATATATAGATGGATTTATCAGTGATCACTTTATAACTTATCAATACAGTCACATACACTTGTCAATATGAGTTGATTTAGTTATGAGTTTGTCAATTATCACTCTATAAATTATTAATAAGGTAAATTCACTTTTAAAATATATATCACCGAGGTTTCTAAAGATTTTTTTGATAAAAAAACCTATACTGGAACTTTTTGATATTTTTTCTAACCTTTAGGACATGAGTGAGATTATCCCAATTTAAAACCTAAGTAATAATGAAACCCATGAATAGGAAGGACCTCCTCTTGTTGTGTTGAAAATACAGGGTCGTATTTTCTTGTCAAGCATGTGTCTATTATGTCTCTGTTGTTTTGACAAACAGTGATTGGTTGCCCTGGCCCCAATGCTGCGTTGTGCTGTGTATCTGCAGCATTCCTCTTCTTTTTCTTTTTAATCCCCACCCTGTAAATGGTGTCTGTTCTTAGAAATGGCACATTATGAAAATGGTGCTCCTATTACCACTGGTTACACTCTCTCTAATTTTTGTTTTTCTATAATGAGATAGATCCAACTATGTTAAGCTAACTAGTGAACATGAAACACAGTTAGTTCCCTCAACACTATCCCTTATAAACACAATACATACATACATGTATATAATATGTTTCACCCTCTCATTTTACACATGTTTGTAGTTTGGCTTCTTGATTTAATACATTATCCTTTCACTCCTTTAATCCTAGCAAAGTCAGTCTCACATTATTTTTTTTAATTCTTGTTAATTATTTTTATTTTTAAAATTAAACATAATATATAATATAGGAGAATACATAGGCATGTGAATTTGAGTGTGAGCACTTTCTGTGTGTTTGAAATCTTTAAGAGTACAGTGAACCTGTATATAAAAATATACTTAAAGCAGTTTCCCCCTTTATTTGTGTCAAAAAAATTTAAAATCACATTTATTTTTTTAGCAAACCAATAACTTTTTCTATAAATAAAAATTTGTGTGAGCTGGATGTCAAAGTTTCCTATAATCAAAATATGCATATGATTTAAAAAGATATTTACAGAGTATCCATCAACAAAATCCTTAAATCTGTAATAAGATTTAATATACGATCTTGTAATTTTTTTACCAACCAATCTTTATTAGCTTAACGGATAAGTTTTTCAATTGCAGGTGCTGCTGGTGTATTGATCCAGCCTAAGTTTGAATATAAATTGTGGGTGGAACGTGGAAGTCACAAGAATTTGCAGTGTAACGGAACAAATCTCATTGAGACGTTGCGTAAGATTTTCAATAGAAAAAAAGGGTCAAGATAATCGAAAGGACAGAGGTGCCCTTGTAAAAACCATGGCCACACATATAGCCCTGCTCCGCCAGCTACATACACCGTCAATACCAATACTTAAATACCCACCCTTAACTTTATACAAGATTTATAATTGATGGCTGTATCTATAAAAGTACTAACTCTGGTAATTAATATAAAAGGGTTAGCTGATTAATTTAGATAAATGAAAAAAAAAGTTAGTTATTTATAATAAATATAGGTTGATTTTTTTTAAAATACTATTTTTTATTATGATCACTCTTAGATAAAAACTCTTAATGCATGCAATTAATAGGAATATTTTAAAAAAATTTAAAATTTGAGAAATAAAATAAATTGAGATCTTATATTAATATTTTTGATACTAAATTTAATATCCAATATATTAAGCATTATCATTTATCTCATGGTTGAATGTATATAGAGGTATTTTTAAATTCTGTTCAAGAATTGTTAGTGGAGGATTGAGAAGAGCATCTATTTTGCCCAATGGAGGAGTATGAAAGCAGAGAAGCAAAAGCTTTTAGGGGCATGCGGGGAAGAAGAAGATAAATAATGAACCCAACGCCCATTCGCTTCACGTGAAGCTGCAACACCTTTTTCTTCTCCCTTGTGCTCCACCACTGTTTGATTCACTCCTTTCCCAAAAAAAAAAAAAAAAAAAAGGAATTGGCACAATTCATTCTCCAGCTCCATCCTCACTCTTTTGGAGACAGAATCTCCACTTGCTTGCCCACCCTCTTCACTTTCGTCACGTTACCTCCACGAGATCCCAATGTGCTCCTACTCATTTTTTCATATAAACTATGGGTGTGTTAAGTTAACGGTGACAAGTGATTTTTTTTATATAATTTTTATAAATGTAAGATTGAATAAAAATTGAATTGTATAATATAATTTATATTTAGATTAAATTTTTAAAGAAAAAAAAGGTGAGACCGATATCTTTTCTTTGAGGTCTCTCTTCACAATAAAAACTTCTCTCTCTGTAATGAAAAAACAAAAAATATGAACTTTTAGCTCATAACTTAAAACAGTTTTTTCTTCAAAAGTCTAAAAAAAAAAAAAAGCTGAATCAAATATCATAAAAAGTCAAAAAATGACTTTAGGTGGTTGAAATACAAGTTTGGGTCTCCAAATATAATTCCACACACACTGTATATATAAAACCATACAAAAACATTTTTCAGAAGAGGGGCAAGGATGTAATTCAGTGATGGATTCGATGCTTACCAATTCACATGTGGCGTAAGCTGGATGCACTTGCCAGCTGGTTCCGCTCAATGCCCTGTATTTGCGCTCTCAAATTAAATATTTTTTCTGATTTTAAATATAAAATGAAATTAAGTTTTTTTAAAGATTAAAAAATAAATTATTTAATCATATCATATATTATATATCCTCAAATTATATATCAGTTTATTAGCCTAATTAATTAGTTTGAAAGAAAATATAAATATAAATACTTTAAACTAATTTAATTAATTTTTTTAATCTCTCTAAAAATAATTAATTTTATCTTACATTTATGACTGGCAAAAAAATACGATTGATCTTGATCCTCTCAGCTAACAAAGTGGAAACGTCCGGCAAAAAAAAAAAAAAAAAAACCAAAGTGGGAACGTATTTCGATATTGTGTGTGTTATATAAATACGAAACAATTTCAAAATTTGAATCCACGAGAGAAACGAAAAGCACAAAAAGGGAAACGGTTATAAGTATTAAAAGGCGGAGAGATATGAATGGGGTTGGTAGATGGACTGGTTTTGTTATATAAAAAAGAGGAAGGAAGAGTAGCTTCTACTTGTACTTCACTCTCTACTCTCCTCCCTTCCAATCCACTCCCTCACGTTCAAACCAAAGCACCCCAATAAAAGCAAACTCTTCCAAAATCAAAAATAGGATAAAAGTAAAAGTAAAGCAAGAATCTTCCAGATCGGAAGGTCATCGTCGTCATTTCCTGCTACCCTCTATCTGGCCGTCTAAGTTTAGATAAACTCACACTCACCCAGAAACCCGGCAACTTTCTCTTTTCCTCCTTCCTCCTATTTTTTCATTATTCTATTTTGTTTCTGTTCCCTTCAAGCGTCTGAGACTTCGGCCTCCTCACTGTGAAGACTCCAGAGTGAACGGCAATCACTCATCTGCATTATTCATTTCATTTCCTGTGTTGCGACTCCGATTGTTGTTATCTTCACAGCTTTTCCCACTTTTCGCCGGTGTTTAACGATAACAATGGAGAGGGCCACTCCGGTGAGGAAGCCTCACACTTCCACGGCAGATCTGCTTACTTGGTCCGAAACTCCACCATCCGATTCTCTGGCTCCCGCTTCCGCCGCTTCACGCTCCGCAGCTCGTTCTCACCAGGTGCCTATTTTCCTCATCTTACTCTGAAATCTGAATCCATTCTTTATTCATCCCCGCGCTCTTTTGAGCCTGTTCTTTACTTTCCCCTTTTTTAGTCATTATGGAGAGCTTTTATATTCTGGGCAATTGAGTAATTTGATTTTTTCCCTCTGTTTGGTGTCTGGGATGCGATGTTAGCCGTCGGATGGGATCAGTAAGGTTGTGTTTGGAGGTCAGGTGACAGATGAAGAGGTCGAGAGCTTAAATAAACGGTGATATCTGCTTCTCCTGTCTTATCTTATCTCCTGTAAAATTTTGAAGATGACCGTAGTCATCTTGGAGCTGCCGCGCCATTATTTTCTACCTTAAGACATCGTCTAGCTTTACTCTTGGTTTTCAATCTTCTGGGTTCTGGCTATAATTTTTCCCTTTTAAAAATCCGACTTCTTTTAGCATATCGTTTGTTGAGTTGAATATTTCGTTATCGAGATACACAATTTCTTTCCCGTTTTGCCTCTATTCTATGGTTTAATAAGCTGTCTTTCTCATTTAACGGGCGAAGGGGTCACATGGACTGTATGCGTTGTTGGACTTCTATGGTCGGATCAAACATTAACCATCACCCTTGTTTAGTCTTCCGGCATGTTCATTGGAATTCTATCTTTCAGCCTTTCTCATCCTTTAAAATCATATTGCATTAATCAATTTAAATGCTACCAGATTCTTAAAAATAAGATTGGTGCTGCCAACTATTGCCATTTTAGAGAAGTGTAATGGCATTCACCATCTGTTGTGTTGTAGGTGATATGAAAAATGATTTGCTAAAGGAAGTTCAGAATATTGCTCCAGAGAAACGTGGCCAAAGTCACCGCAAACTGTAATTTGATTACCAGTAGCATTTGCTAATATGTGCTACAAAATGTCATGAGTATCTAAAATAACACAAGAAGATCATGTGGGAATAAATAAATATTTATAAGTCTGGAATAGCACTTCTTATTGCTTTTGAAGAGCACAGGAAGAAGCACCTTTAAAATTTATATAAGCCATCTTTTGTAGGTTTTGCTGTTAGAATTTTTTCTAGTGCAAGCTATTAGAAAACATGTAAACTATTGCCATAACTTTCTTAAATAGGGATTTGCTTGGTATGTTTCCATGTTTATTTATTATCTTTTGGTTTCCAGTGTGATGTGCTGCATCAATATTTCCTTGATTGTGGCACATGTTATTCTAAACGAGCTGTATGCAAGTGCGATATCAAGAAAGTTCAATGATAATATTATGAAAGAAATTTTATTCCTTACTATCGTTTCTATATAGTTAGGCCAACTCTTTTTTGTGCCTTTTCTTGTTATGACATCTAAAATATTTCAGCGTTTGAATGTCCAGGAAACCTTGTTCCCAGTACAAAATGAATGAGATAACAGGTAGTGGAATCTTTGCAGCCAACGGGGAAGAGGACGCATCTGAATCAGGCAGTGCCAATCCTCCACCAAATAGAACAGGAGTGCGCATGTACCAGGTATTATTATTTATCTTACTCTATAGGGAATTTTTTTGGTGATTATATAATTATGTGGATTTGTTTATCATTTGATCTTGTACTCTTGATTAACTTGCGCACTAGATTTCTCTTATTCTGTTATTCTCGTTGCATATTGTTGAAAATTTGTAGCAAGCAATTGCTGGGATCAGTCACATCTCCTTTAGTGAGGAGGAGAGTATTTCTCCCAAAAAGCCCGTTACCTTGCCTGAGGTGGCCAAGCAACGTGAGCTAAGTGGAACTCTGGAAAGTGAAGACGCCCAGTTGAAGAAGCAGCTTTCTGATTCAAAGTTCAAAGAGCTCACTGGTCACGACATATTTGCTCCCCCTCCTGAAATTAAACCCCGACCAGTAACTCCTCGCATAATGGAGCTTAGAGGGAGCATAAGCATAGGTGAAGCTTCCCCGCACCAGGTATACCTCAAAATAAGTTGATAACTTGAATTATCCATCTTATGTTCTAAAGATTCTTACACATGTCAGTGATTAGCATAAATCATTAGACGACTGTTATTTAAGTAGTAGGGGAACTGAAGTTGGCTATCGTTTAGTTACTGAAACTGTGCACGATGCAACTTTGAAATATTGTAAAACTTGTGTACGGCTGTAAAACCATAAGCTGTGTCCTCCATCCATATGGCGATGCCGTTTACACACACACACACACGTATAATATTTGTGCGTCGCAAATAACAAGTTGGTTGTGATATGGGTTTTTACAGGGTGAGGGAGATGAGGGCAATAGCAAGTTTAGTGAGGAACAGATGAAGACAGCAAAAAAGATTTATAACCAGAAGTTTGCGGAGCTTTCGGGGAATGACATCTTCAAGGGTGATGCAGCTCCGGCGTCTGGGGAGAAATCGTTGAGTGCTGCTAAACAGAAGGAGATGAGTGGCAGTAACATTTTTGCTGATGGGAAGGTAGAATCTAGAGACTACCTAGGAGGCGTGAGGAAGCCACCTGGCGGAGAGAGCAGCATCGCATTGGTATAACTTGTTAGGTCTAACTCTCAGTGATTTGTATACCGTCTGGTTTTACTGAATAGTGGGGATGTGTTGTTATATATTATTTGACCTTGTATCCTGGGTTTGGGCAACTCGTGTCTTAGGTTTCTTAACGTGTTGGCCTAAAAGGGACCAGCTGCTAATTCTTGGGTGAATGTCCATAATCTTATGTTGTCCTCGGTGTCTACTTTCAATGAAGTGATTTGGGTTTTGTTCCTCTGTTCTTTCTTGCATGATAGCATCCACCCATAAGGATAATAAGAAGGTGATGGTGGCACCGACCGCTTTGCCACCTTCACCTGTTAAAACTTAATTATAAACTTAATGTGGGAAAACTAATCTCTTTGCCCCTGTAATTTGTATCTACATTGGTAAGATTTAGTGAGAAATAGATAGATAAATTTATATTGGCACGGATCAAATAAAGAATTTCAAAATTTAGTTAAGATGTGAATGAAACTATGCAGATGAAAATGAATTTAATCAATTTTAGATTTGAAAAATGGGAAAATTGCACAGTTCCCAAATAAGACAAATTACTATTATAAAGTATAAAGTCTTTGAATTCTCCAAATTACTAGCAAGTCTTTGAGGGCTTGAGAGTAAGAGATTTCAATTTTAAAAAGACACATTTACCCTAACCCTCATTTTGTTGTCAATACTAGTCAATTTATGCTCTTCCACTTGCCATAAATATAAGATAAATTTGAATCTTTTTGGAGATATTAATGAAGTTAATTAAATTATTTTAAAATGTTTATATTTATCATTTTTTTAAAACTATTTTGCCTAACATATAAACTGATATATAATCTAATGATATACAACATATGATATGATTAAGTAATTTATTTAGCTTTTTTAATCTCTAAAAAAAAGTCAACTCTGTCCTATATTTAATACCGAAGGGATTAGTTATGATTCAAAATATAATATAAACCTATCATATAATTTAGTTTTCTTTTATACAATCTCGCACACGAGTCCAAATCTGGAGTAGTGATGCAGCATGAATTGGTAAGAGTAAGGGAGAAGGTATTGACAACTGATTTTCGCAAAATGTTGCTATAAAAGGGCCATGGGGGGAAGCTTATTGGAATGGATCAAAGTAAAAAATCACTTGGGCCTACCCGCTAGTAGACTAGTTGTAAGGTCGAGGCGAGTGGGTCGTGGGCTCAAATAATCCAACGATGTGCGTTGCTCTATTAAACAATTTCGGCTGACAAATTATTCGTAAACTATAAAATAAATTTGAAAATTTGGTGTGTTGAGGGACGTATAATTTACTGGAAGTTAGATAAAAGATACACAAGACCAACTCATGAATAAGGTAAGCATATTAAGCAACAAGCAATTAATTATAAGAAGGGTCAGGGTGGAGGATAATTTAACAATTTTTGTGTCGTATTTTCTCCTGAAAGAGCTGAATTTGAACAACATAAATACAGAATTTTGAAAGAGCGTAACGTAAACCCGTTGTGAGAGTAAATTGACCTTCATTATATATCTGTATGTAATGCAAGTATTTGGAGGCGACAGCTTGGACCTGGTCTCCTTCCCTGAGCTCATCTCTGATCTCTCACAAGCCATTATATCATTCTGGTCCTTTTCAGCGACTTTGTTTTTCAAATACCAAAATGAATGAAATGAAAATCAACATGTGGTCCCCGTAAAAATAAATCTTGATCTGTTTATAAATCCCAGACTGTTATCCCCCGATCACCTGTACTTAACCTAAGTCCATTCTCATCAACTGAACATGCCGGCCAATTCAACAGTACTGTGCATCTTTTCCCACCATGCGTGTGTAGCTTCCAAGTAACTTATTTTTTAAATCTGCTTAATTAAGCTTATTATGGGATCATGTGTTTTGTCTTATCCTTCAAGCCAATTGCTGTGCAAAATACCACACATACTTAGCTCCCCTCAACTCATCGGATTTCAAAGCACGCAGTAAAGTCTTTGGCAACGAGCTTTTATTGCTTAGCCGGATACTCAATTCTTCAATTTTCTGCTTACTAGCTAGTCTTCTGTTTGTCCTTCATATATATGCAATTAATAATCATGCATAAATTAAAGTAAACAGCGGCTTCTGTCATCTACGTTCTAATTCTTTAAAATAACTATGATTAGATAGACTAAAATTTCTACCTATCTCCTCAATTAATTAATCAATATCACAGGCTTGCTCTTTTGAATTGAAGGCGACAACAGCATCGGGTAGCTACATACCATGGGATATATACCTACCCCCATTCAAATGAAGAAGATAAAAGGCATCATCAATATACAAGATTTTCTTCAACAAATTAAAAAAAAAATTATCATTCTCATGAAGATATATATATAGCCAATTAGTTTAATTGGCTCCAAACTTTTATCTCAAGCCGTTAGAGGATGATTATACTTTATTTGTTCCTTTCCTTTGCATATACTTTATTGTGAGAAAGGAGGGTAATTAATTAAATGCGTGTTGGAAATTTGAAGCGTGGGGCAAACATTAATTGAAGAGTTCGAAGACAGTTATAAAGAAATCAGTTGGGAGAGGAGGCCGTGTGGTGGGGTTAGAGGATCCAAAATGGCGGTCGGAGGCATGACCGTACCGTTGAGGCACCTGCCTTTGATGGCAGGATAACGCTCTCCGTCGTCATTACGTGCATCGTCGCCGCCACCAGCGGACTCCTATTCGGATATGACATCGGAATTTCAGGTTCAAGCCTCCCCCCTTTCGTTCTAAGATGTGTTATTGAGATCAGAAGATTAACTAATAATTATTGTGACGTTGATATTAAAATGCAGGAGGAGTGACTACAATGCGTGCCGTCGTTTTTGGAGAAATTCTTCCCCGGCATACTGAGGAAGATGATGAGTACGGACACACACACACACACACACCTTGTGTGTACGACAGTCAGGTGTTAACATTATTGATTATTCACGTCGTCGCTCTACCTGGTTGGTTTAGCTTCTTCACTCACAGCCAGCCAAGTGAAGGCTGCGTTTGGTCGGAGGAACACCGTGATGTTTCGGGTTCTATAACTTTGATCGCATAAATTGATGGTTAAAATAATAAGTGTGTAAAAAATATTATATTTTTTTAATATATGTCTTTATTTATAAAAATATAGAGATATTAAAATATGTTTTTCAATGCTTTGTTAACTTTATTCTTCTAGTAAGTTCTTTTTCTCATAAATATAATTTTTGTTATATATGATAATTAATTATAAATAATATGTATTTAATAAAGATAAAATAAAATAAAATATATTTTTAAACATAAAATAAATTTACTTATAAAAAAAACTAGCTCGATAAAAAAAAAAACTTATAGATGAGAAGAAACGTATTGAATTGATCTTTTTTGGTCGCATCTTCCTCGGTATCGGGGTTGGCTTCACTAATCAGGTAACTAACTAACTTTCACCTATACAAGTATTCCCTACTCCTTTTTCTTGTCTATATATAAAGTCCAGATATACCTACCATTAATTATACTTTCGTATCTGTAACTTGGAAATCCATACTGATGAAAGTGAACATTTTAAAATATTTATAAACATATAATATACTATTGTAAATATTATTATATTTTATGGATGTTCACGACTTCTCGATCAATTATTCAGAAAATCTAACTATGATTTTAATTCGTTAATCATTTTATTTTCATTCATGAATTCAAATCATTAAATGCATGAATATATGCATCAAGATTCTGGTAATTAAAAAAAAAGCACATCAATATTCAAGGATTTTCATTAACTCTATGAATGTGAATATATACCATAAAGCTGGCAGAGATGCAATATAATCGACGGCGTATTTTGTCCTGCCAAAATATTATTTTTTTCAATGGATATATAAATATAACATTGTATCATATTTATATCATTTTCCTTATATCTATTATATTAAGTTCTCTCAATACAAATGGTCATATGTGTTATTTTTGTTTCGAATGAGTTTATAATTAAATAGTAATAATTCAAAAATAGAACACATGATCGTATATGTTTGGAGAACTTAATAAAATGGATAAAAGGAATTTGATTAAATATTTTCTTATACATGAATATTCAATAAGATGACATCATGATATGATTTGGTGAAAAAAATAAGACCACCTCAAATTGTAAAGAAATTTAGCTTTTAATGAGTTTATAAATATTTTTTACGTAAGTTGAGACAAAACTTCTCTCACATACTTATCTCATATATCGTAAATTATGATTAAAAAATAATTTTTAAAGATTCCAATTCTATTCTATACAAACTAATATTATTGAATAATCTAGACAAACAAACAAGAGTATGAAATGAATTTGTGATAGATGAGGGAACAGGCGGCACCAGTATATTTATTGGAGGTGGCTCCGGCGAAGTGGCGGGGGGGCATTTAACTCGGGCTTCCAATTCTTTCTGAGTCTGGGAGTGTTGGTCGCCGGCTGCAATAACTATGGATCGGCGAAACACCCTTGGGGCTGGCGAATTTCCCTCGGGCTGGCCATAGTGCCGGCCGCCATCATGGCCGCCGGCGCCCTCCTCACATCAGACTCTCCCACCAGCTTAGTCCAACGAAACAAGATCGACCAAGCCAAAAAAGCTCTGCTCAGAGTCAGAGGCTCCGATACAAATGTCGAACCAGAGCTACAGGAACTCATCAAGTGGTCCCAAGTCTCAAAAGCCAACCAGCAAGAGCCTTTTGTATCCATTTTTCGGAAGCAGTATCGACCTCACTTAGTCATGGCCATTGCCATCCCCTTTTTCCAGCAGCTCACCGGCATTAACATCGTCGCTTTTTACTCACCCAACGTCTTCCAGTCCGTGGGTTTCGGAAACGACGCCACTTTACTCTCCGCCATCATATTAGGTGCCGTTAACCTCGGCTCCGTCCTCGTCTCCACCACCATCTTCGATCGCTTTGGTCGGAGATTCCTGTTCATAGCAGGGGGCATGCAGATGCTTGTCTTGTTTTCGGGTCTTAATTATAAAATTTCTACTATCATTTCATTTCTTAAATCTCGGTCAGGCGCTAATATTAGCTCTCTCAAGATGAAAAGCCGAATATTATAATGATCATAAATATGACATTTAAAAATTTAAAATATACGTGGTTATGCATATAAAATTAATTAAGTATATAAATCCTATAAATTGGAATCAATTGCATTGATCCCTGACTATGTATGGACGTAAAATATGGATGATAAAAAAAAACGTATTGATGTAAAATAAGCGCGCAGCTTAGCATCTAATTAAATGACTTCCTGTTGGACCAGGCAGACCCACACGCAGTGTGAGACTTGTTGTAAGACATCGAATTAAAAGTGTTTACCAAATGGGCCTTGAGCGGAGCCCAATTACTCTGATTAGTTGTAACTTAGTTTAGTTACTTAACAGAACAGAATAGTTGGTAAGTGGCTTAGACTTGTTCTTTTTTGATACGAGTATTAAGATTGTACTCAGAAACGAATTATTAATTAGATCAAACGACGCTGATTCGGAATCATCTTCTCAATTCTCTGCTTAACCCCTCTTCCTTGCGCTACAGCCTACAGATTCCTGCTCCCTCTTTCATTTGAAATACACGAATGAAAAATAAAATACTGACATACATATAAGTTCAGCGGGGTCCAACGCTGAACACCAAAATATGTACGAAGTTGATGGTATTTATAATCCATAAATGTGAAATAGAAAAAAACTTGTGGAAAATAAGTTGGAAATAAAGTACGCTGCATCTGTCTCTTCCATCACAGTGGCATGAATGAACCCCACAATTAAAAGCAGCAGAGGGTTCTCCTCCTCCTTCACAATAACTTCTGAAATCTTCGCCACCAACCGGACTGTGAACTCATGAACCTTACCAGGCAAGTAATTCTGCAACTCAAACTGGTGGGACCCTCCTTGCTTCTGTTCCTCTAGCCCTCTCCCCACCATGATCATGCACAAAATAGAAACCTATCCAACGTTACTTCATCAAGCCCTGTACTTCAATTCTTTCGAGTCATTCAAATCCTCCTCTTGATATTCAAAATCCTGCTCCATTTTTACGTACTCCTACTCTTACGTGTCATTATAGCGTGTTCTTCACATTACACGCCCCAGCGGCTTCCCAAAGAAAAAAATCAAATCCAATATACTTATATATAAAGCTGATGACATTTTGTTTTACCCAATCGAAATGTTAAACTGAAATTTGATTTCTATATAATGTATACAATGAGTTTGTTTGTTATCACTTATCTGAATCGGGTTTATATAATAAGCCCGATTTAAGTAAATTGAGATAAATCTCCTCCATATATTTATCTCATAGACCGTGAAAATACTTCGTAGACTGTAAAAACTACTTTGTATATCATAAAAATTACCTCGTAGAGCGTAAATTACAATTTATAAGTACTTATAAAATTTTTATAAGCTATTCCAAACACCCTAGATACTGCTTAACATCACAACACACGCAGGCGCAGCTGTTAAGAAAAAAGGATAAAATTCAGCTGTAAAAGACCCTTTGATTAGGCCCTGATCAGCAGCCGCCACTGATTTTCCAATCGTCTTTCAGCCCACACTCGACTTGCTCATATTATTATTATTTAATATTTACTGTGATTTCAGTTTATTGACAAGCCTGGAATCGCGTGTGGAAATTAAAACTGATGTCTTTTCTTCACCAAGTATAGAAAAACTGATGTCTTTTTTTGTTAAATTAATTAAAACTGACGATATGTTTTAGTTCAACGATAAAGGCCCCAAATCTTGATCCGGGAAGGTCATAGTACTGGTGGCCAGACGAAACATGCAATGGTGGGCCTCGCAATTAAATTCATAAAACGTGATCGGCTGTGATAATTATGATCAGATTGTTGCTCTAATTAATTTAAATTTATTGATTTGATTCGAGCAAGCTCTTTAATAATCTTAAAACGATAGGAATCTACTTCCTCTTTCTAATTTTAATAAAGAGCGCAACTTGCTTCGCACAAGGCACTGCAACAATTATAATGCCCTATATATCCGCGCTATACCGAAGAATTAATTATTCATGGACACACAGACAAGTACACTGCTATATGAAATAATCATCAGAATAAGTTCATGACAAGACAATACATTCACACGTAACAATCAAGCTTAATATATAGAGATAGATAACCCTTCATATTCGGCAAAAAAAAAAAAAAGATAACCCTTCATACATACTTCTTCAGAAACAACTTCAAATTATATATATAGTAGTATCTCTCAAGATCTATTTTGTGCAGAAGTGGTACTAGTACGTTGGTAAATCTATATATCTACTGCAAAGAGGCGTTAATAAATCATCCGGTGTTGAGGATTGATTGCATATATAATTAATACGATCGATGTTCATATAAATCTGGGATGAAAAACTGTATGGGTCTTTTAAGTGCTTGGACAGTGTAGTACATATATAGTCTGCAAAGGGGTGTTAATGAAAGACAAGGTAGAGTATTAGATATTCTGACAGTTTAATGTGTGGGAAGTAATTTGAGAGTGGAAGAAAGAGAGGGGAACATAAATGAAGGGAAGGAAAGGTGGGTTGGGGGCATTTAACGGAAGAAACCTGCCGGTGAGAGCGACGAAGAGAAGAGAGAGCAAGGTTGTTTTTAAGTTGGTCATGGTTGAAGTGTGCATTTAAGTGAATTCAAGGTGGTTTAATGAAGGCAGGTAGACTTTACTTGAAATCGAACTCTCCATCTCTCACTCACTGCCTTTAATGGCTTGGTAGTTGGCAACCTTTTTTCTCTTGCAATTGGATTTCTTCCCTTTCAATTTTTTTTTTTTTTTTTATCCATACTTTTCCTCTTTCTCTAACCTGTCTTCTCTTCTTGTCTTTCTCTCTTTCGTGGTCATTTGGTAATTCCCCTGCCGCCCTTTAATTTATTTACCTTCCACACTCTTTTGGGCAACATCTTCATTCACGATTTAAGACGTAAGCAAGAGAAGGATTGCTATAAAATTCGCTTTCCAAGTTGCTGCCCCTTTCGTCTCCCTTATTCCATTCAGTTTTGATGGGTGACATTTGGCTAAGAATTGTAAGAACCCTGCAGGAGACATTAATTTGCTATGTTCTAGATTACAGGAATAATAATCTACATGCATCTTATAGGGTAGTTTATCTCCAAACCCAATCAAGTTAAATCTTGGTTGAAAAATGAATACATAGTCTGCAGAACATTATAGAACTCATGCAGACAGTACATTGATGCCATGATAAGACCCAAAGGCCTGCAAAGAGCACTTTCTAATTCGAGCTAGTGAATCTACAAATGATAGAAATGATTGCTTTATACGTAAGATGAGTGGATTATCATAGTCTTATATGGCTGATCTCTAGATTGAAATAAATATCAGTGGGGAATGACTTTAAAAAGTGATATGGTATTACATACTAGTGGTACATGAGCGATATTGATGGGCTAGTTTCAACTATGCATATTCAGTGGCATGAAACGGCTATCAGGTAATTGATGACGGGCTGTTTCGCGAGTTGAACAGTCAAGAAAGCAGAATTGATTAATACTGCGTGGGAATGAAGAAAATGCAGATGAGTGCTGGTGGTTTAAGAGATTTAATTTAGAGAGAGAATGAGTAATAAATACAAGCTCACAGTATGCATTTGGAAACTCATAAGACTTGGTGTGGATCATGATTTAAGTGAGTGTTTGCATAACACCCAAACCACAGTTTTAGAAGTTATTTTTATAAATCAAGATAAAACTCTCCTTACATATTTACCTTGTAAATCATAAAAGTTATTTTTTAAAAGTTAATTCAAACACACACTTAAACATGTGAGGGGTTGAGAGGCTTTAAAGCATAGTACTTATGGAGTGTTTAATATATGTATAGGTCACCCCATGGGGTGTTTGTTTTGTGGGTGAAGAAGAGGGTGTTGAGAACTTTAAAGATTTTAGTTTTTTGAGCGACCCAATTGGGGAAGTTGGAGTTATTGTACATTAAAGAACCTTTGGCATTCAAGACCTTCCTTCAGCTGTATGCAGATCCCAATATTAATGACCCCATGCATTCCCCTCTCCTCCTTCTCTTCTCACCGCCTTTCTTAACTACCATAACTCCTCTCACCGGCTCGGCTCGGCTCGGCTCCGCTCCGTACTACTATCCCATGCCTTGTCTACAGCAGGCCATATTAATTTAGTGCCACTATTACAGAGACATATAATATGTTACCGATGGTGGTGCTAGATTCTTTGGATGGGCTATGAGGCAACTTTATATTACAGTGATTGGAAATACTACTATTTGACCAAAGATCCATGTTAGATAAAAATTCACATCTAACACTCTAGGTGCAATAAGACTTTGGCCTTGGAGTTGTGTAGTTATTAATTGAAGAGGAGCCAACTTAGAAAAGCACGTCATGCATAGGTAGGCAAGCAATAACTTTTATTTCCGTCTTCAAGTTTTGCCCCCTTCTATTATAGACTATGAGCGTTTCTCCTTTTATTTGCGGTTAAAACAGTGCCAGTACCTCATCCTCCCTATATAACCACCTCAACCTTGTTGGATATTTGGACGCATCACAGTGGTGAAAACCCCTCTCTAGCTCATGAATTCAATGGTTTCCTTTCATACTTCTCTCCCCGACGCTCCACGTCCTGCTGAATTCGAAGCTTCTTCAAACAAGAGGAAGTGGGAAGAGCCTCCACTTGCTAAAGATTTTCTCAGGGATCAAACCAAAGCAGATCACAGGAAATCCATCTTCGGTATAGAGCTTCACCTCGAGACCCCTTTACCTTCAGATAAATGGCAACAATACCTCAGTATTCAGGTATATAAACGTTCATCTATATAGCCACACACACACACACACAAGCTACTTATATATGGTGGTTCGCGGAAGTGTATAATCTTATTTGATCGTGCAGACAGGGCAGATACATAACACAAAGATGGGTAAGAAATCAGCAGAGGATCGGAAGAGGAGCCCTGATCAGCCTGAACCGCCATCTCCTGCAGGGCACATGAGCCTAGACCTTGGGCTTAACATAACATGCGAATCCCCAAGGAATAAACAAGGAGGCAGTTATGGTGTAAATGAGAAGCAGAATCGCAGTTCCTATGGGATTTTGAATGAACACGATCTGTTTGTTGAATCGAGAAAGGAGGATAAGAAGGGTTCGGGTGGGTTAACTCGTTCCCCGTCGTGGTTGTCATCGGAGGTGGATCACAGAGAGATGGTAGCAACGGTGTGCATGAGGTGCCACATGTTGGTGATGCTCTGTAAGTCGTCCCCTGCATGCCCTAACTGCAAATTCATGCATCCACCGGATCAAAACCCTTCAACGTTCTTGAAGAGGAGATGCACGCAGCCTCTTGTGCTAGTTCATAAGAAACGTCCAGATACTGGTTTAGATTTTTAGCTCTAGCTAGCGTCGTCTTTTATTTCTCTGGTGAATAGCCAAGTTTGTGTGAGCTGCTGTAAGTTGAAATTAGTAGTGGAGATGATCAGGGTTATTCTACCTTTACCAGAATATTGGCTGTCCAAACAAGGGTCACCGGTAATATATATATATATATATATATATATATATATATATATATATATCATGCTACTTCTAACCTTGTACTTAATGATATATGTATGATCTAGAAGCGTTTACGTTGGCGGATGATAGTAAAATTTCGGCAGTCTCTTAGTGACTGACATTTAACAACACCACCAGTTTCCCGTATCATACTTCACTCACAATTACAGCTTGTTTCTTCCCATTATGTAAGAAAATAACCGGTTTCCTTAATTTCTTGTGACGTTAAACACCTAGATACCCCTCAGGAGGGCAACTTCGAAAAACATACAGGGCAACGAGTGTTGATTCTCTTTGAATCACGTTCTTGGTCGTATGAGTTATCATAGTTTTCATTTGTCAATGTTATAATATTTGAGGAAACCTAACTAAACCAGAAGAGATTGCTTATATATTTGGGCTTTCCTGGTGGGAGTATTACTTCGATGAGATCCTCATTCATTCATGCAACAATCGGGGAAATGCTGAGAAGATTCACTCAACTCAGAAATGGTTGGAGGGAGAAGTGAATAAGGAGTTATTTCTAGTGAACGGCAAACCAAAATTCTCAAATCAACCTTAATTATAAATTGTGAGAGTAGGGATAATGCTTGCGTGTGAAGTGAGCATGAGTAGCAAGAATAAGATGATCGGTTCACGTCTCTCCCACCAAAATTAAAGGCGATCGAGAAGTGAGAGAACATATTGGTATATGATGACAGAAAGACCTGCACACATGCCCATCGCATTAATTAGCTTACGTTTTTGGTGCATTTCCTTCCACATTAAATGCATATTGCACGTTAATATGTCTGCCTTCGTTTCTACCTTAATTCCAAGGATAATGGGTGGATATTGCAAATGATAAATCAATTAATTTTGACATAATCCTGATCCACCTCTAAAAAAAGAGGGTAATTTTGATGGAACTACTATATGGAGCAACTGCAGAAGCTCTTTCTGAATGTTGGAACTACCAAGTCAGTTTCATTTATGGAGTGCTTCGTCTACTGAGGTCACCGAGGTGCTCTGTACAGTGCTAGCAAAAAAATCAGTATTCCTAGTAAATACCACTATGAAATTTCTTATTAGGTTTATTGAGATTATGGCAACCTTACATTTAATTTTGACTGAAATAACTTTTGTTTCAGAATAATTTATGTATTTTGAAAATAAAGCATAGAATCAATATAAAGTCAGGAAACTAGAAGTTTATATCATTTTTACTGTGTTGTGAGTCAATTTCCTCGTTGCAATCCCTTTGCCATGAAGTGGAAGATGCTTGGAATAATGGTTGGAATTTCCAATCGTGTTTTTTAATCATAATTTACGATATATGAAGTAGTTTTTACGGTCTACGAAATAACTTTTACTGTCTACAAGGTAAATATGTGAATACGTTTTATCTCGATTTATGTGAATCAAACTTATATATAAATATAAGCCTAACCAAACATCCTCATAATTCCAACAGTTCTTGTATCGTGATTTCATTACCTCCAAAAAGCAAACAAAAAAGAACTTCTACCTGAGTTCCCAATGACTCCTATATTAATTTTGCATTTCCTCACACCCTTGATTACGTGAAAATCTAAAATAACGGTCAAACAAAATGAAAGAGCTCACATACAACTTAATTCAATTTCTTTTGAAATCACGTAAATATTTTTTATCGATCTAACTATACATAAAATCTTCTAATACACATACTTACTTTATATTTTTGGCCAAAAAATTAATTACTTCATATTTAAGTTTGATAAAATATAAGTCATTTTTCAAATAATATATTTATATTATAAAATAAAAAATTATTATATAAATTTTAATCAAATTTGCTGGAGTTTCTCAACAATTCATCGAAACACTAAGTGTGTGTTTGGAAACACACAAAAATCATAGTTTCAAATTATAATTTATGTAAATCGAGATAAAACTCTTCCCACATACTTACTTCATAAATTATAAAAGCTATTCTCAAAAACTAATTTCAAATTCACACTAATACTCCTACAAACAACCCCACAGAACATCAAATCAAAGCGCCACACGACACCCATTTTAGCGCGCGAAAGTGTCGTTTCCATGAGGTGCCTGGGCGGGAATGTCAGGGGGTCTTTACAAAACCGAGAAACGGTTTCCTCCTGTCAAATTGAATGAAAACGTAAAATTGGGGAAAGTGAGAAGAGAGGGCGAGATGGAAAATGAAGACAGGGATCTGAAATCACAAATGGCGATGCGCCGCTGTGCAAAAGCTGCTCTCCTCCTTTCCAACCTGAAATCGCTCCCCAGCCGCACCCTGGATGATAACGAGGTCTAATTTTGAAATCACCCTTCCATCTCCTTGTTTCCTTCAGATTCGCACATTTTAATTGGTCGCCTTCTTGTTTATCTGACTCCGAGTTTTGTTTCTTAAGATGTTAAGGAGAGAAATCGAAGATCTGAAGGTTCAATTGGCAAAGCAGCGTTTGATCAACAAGAGAATCAAGCTCTGCGCCCTTTCCGAGTTAATTGTCCAACTCATCTTGATGCTGTCTCTTTTGACTTTCTTTTCGATGCTCGTCCTGAAATCTCGTTGAAGAACTCTATCAATCTGTGTTCATTTACCTGCATTTCCTGATCAGCTTGTAGTTAGACTCTCTAGTTTATTTGTGCATGCCGGATACTCGACCTTCACCTTCTGCTGCTGCTGATGCTGTTATACCTTGAGCTGCAAACAAAAATTGATTATGGTTAGTTGAAATTAATAACGATTGGGAACTTTATTTCAAATATCGTTATTGCTATAACCTTTTTTTTTTAAAGAATTATTTGGACCTATTACCCTTGCATTCAATACAGTTGAAGATCAAGTCAAAAATAACTTAATGCGTTTGTCTAGTTTAAAATAGCGATTAAGTGTTTGTTTGGGATGGTTTTTGGGATACCAAATAATGTTTATTCATATAAATTAAAACAAAATTTATTTGAAATTAAAATTAAAAAGTTACGTTTAAAGACTTCAATTGTTATTCCAAACATTCACTAAGTTTACTTAACATGGAATTTAAATTTGTAAGTATAGAGTATTATGACTTTATTCATGTGCCATCTTGATTCCTTTGAAATTATGTTTCTTCTAGACACTTTCCTCCTAACAGATTCCTGCTCCTCAGCTCTAAAATATAAAAAATTAATCTAACGAGAGGTGAGAGAAGACATTTAATTCATTAAATTTATTTCAAATTGGAAAAAATAAATCAATTTTACTCATCATTAAATCTGTCTTATGCTGTTGTACCTTGAGCTGCCAACAAAAATTGATTATGGTTACTTGAAATTAATAAGTATAGAGAATTTTATTTCAAATATCGTTTGAGCCTTGGAGCATTCGAGGAAGATAATGAGCAGTGCCATTTTGAGATGATAGTTTTACTCATTACTATGACCTCCCCCGTGTGAATTACTTGGACCTATTACCCTTGCATTCAATGCAGTTGAAGATCAAGTTAAAAATAATCGAACGTGTATGCCTAGTTCAAAACAGCTATTAAGTTTACTTAACATTGAATTTAAATTTATATGTATGGAGTATTATGACTTTGCTCATGTGCCATCTTGATTCCTCTAAAGTTATGTTTCTCCTAGACACTTTCATCCTAACAGATTACTGCTCCTCTCCTCCAAAATATAAGAAATTAATCTAATGGGAGCTGAGAAAAAGCATTTAATTCATTAAATTTGTTTCGGATTGGAAAAAATAAATTCAATTTTACTCATCATTAAATATGTCTTATGCTATTGTACCTTGAGCTACCAACAAAAGTTGATTATGATTAGTTGAAATTAATAAATATAGATAACCTTATTTCAAATATCATTGGGGCTTGGAGCATTCGAGGGAGATAATGAGCAGCGAAATTTAGAGATGATAGTTGTACTCATTTACTTTGACTTTTTTTCCCCAGAATTACTTGGACATGTTACCCTTGCATTCAACGCAGATGAAGATCAAGTTAAAAATAATCGAACGCGTTTGCCTAGTTCAAAACAACGATTAAGTTTACTTAACATTGAATTTAAATTTATATGTATGGAGTATTATGACTTTGCTCATGTGCCATCTTGATTCCTCTGAAGTTATGTTTCTCCTAGACACTTTCATCCTAACATATTACTGCTCCTCTGCTCCAAAATATAAGAAATTAATCTAACGGGAGCTGAGAGGAGGCATTTAATTCATCAAATTTATTTCAAATTGGGAAAAAAAATCAATTTTACTCATCATTAAATATGTCTTATGCTGTTGTACCTTGAGCTGACAACAAAAATTAATTATGGTTAGTTGAAATTAATAATTATAGAGAATTTTATTTCAAATATCGTCGGGGCTTGGAGCATTCGAGGAAGATAATGAGCAATGTAATTTAGAGATGATAGTTTTACTCATCACTATCACCTTTTTTTCCTTAGAATTACTTGGACCTATTACCTTTACATTCAATACAGTTGAAGATCAAGTTAAAAATAATCGAAAGCGTTTATTGTAACGACCCTTTCTCACAAACAACAATTATCCACATTTATACAAAATCAGTGATAATTTTTTTTCCAATACATATCAGAGTTCAGGACACAAACTCGCCCACAAACTCTTCCACAACATATCGGAGTTTAGGGCACAAACTCGCCCACAAACTCACTGCAGATAAATTTATTATTCTGATATCACATCACAGTTAACCCATGTGTCACAAAATGATTTCCAACATATATATCCAAACAGTAAATATGACATTTTAAAAACATGTGGGCCCTATAATGGCAATATAGAAATTAATACAACACCAATACCAAAAGAGGCCTACAAGATTCTCAAAGTCTATGCCTCTGGTTGCTTCCCTTGGCCTCTATCCAGATTAGAGGTATCGCCTGAAAAATTATTTATAATGACGGGGTGAGACATAAAGTCTCAGTAACTAAAATAAATTTATAAAATATGCAGGAAAAGATTGTAAGTCAGAGAAACAGGTTTAACTGATATAATAATAATAATAATAATAATAATAATAATACTAATATTCCCATAATTCAAAATTTAACATGATATAATCAATAAATAAAACCATCCCCACTTATCCATCCTGCTCCTCCTTATCTCCTCTGGACTGGTACAGCCTATCAGTGCTAGTATACCCGGCCAAAGGTTAGCTAGTCACATCAAGAATACTGTCCCCTCCCATGCCACCACCAATATACCGTAACAGGGAGGTGTCCGCCCAAACACTCAGCTCCAAAATCCGGGCCAGGATTGAGAGAGCCGATGGGCACACAATTCACCATATCTCTTCCACACAATCCAACAAATCCCGTAATATAAAAATAATAAATTAATACAGCTTTCTAAAACAATTATAAGAATTCTAAATTCTTATACAACATTCCATCTCAGACAACATATCTATCATAACAGTAACAATTTAATAATAATTTTCACTTATATATGTAAATTGGAAAATACACCGCTTCACTGAAATAAATTCATATTCAAACATAAATATAATTTTGCAAAACACATACAAGTAATATAGATAAAAGTAAGGTTTATAAAATACCTTACATTCCAAAACAAGCATATAAAATAAATTAACCCCGGTTACCTCGATTTCAAGCTTAATCTTAATTTGGCTAGTAAAACCCGTGCAATCACCGATCACAAGAAAAATCTACATTATTAATGTAGATATCAATTAACCAAAAATAACAATAAAATAATTAATTTACATAATTTAACTCCTACAACCCAATTTTCTCTACAACTATTATCCTCATTTATTCCAATTTCCTTAAAAATCCTTAAATAACCTTTAATATACCTATAATTACAAAATCTCCAATACCAACTTCCTAAATAATTAAATCCCTTTTTCATAATTTATATGGATATAATATAATTATTAAACAATTCCTCAAATATCCACATAATTAAAATCATATCAAATTATAATTTAAATATTAAGTCCTAATTTATATTTTTCACATAACTCAGATCCAACAAAAATAACCCGATTAAAACCTCAATAATACCTCCAATAATCCAAATAAAATATTTAAACTAATTTTTATCGGTAAAAACACCCTATAGGGATTAATTTAAACCCTATTTATAAAAGAAATTAATTATAAAATCACATGACCACTAAATAATAAATCTAAACCGATTAAAATAAACTATTAATTATTCTCTACATTTCTACAGTTTTGTATTGATAAAACTCAAAACTTGTCTAAAATCATATCCCCAAAATATTCTCTAACTAGCATAAAATTACTATCATATGAAAGAGAAAATTATTTAGAACATTTTTCATAAAAGAAGCTTTGTAATTAAAAGAGAGTTTATATACTTTATTGATCTCCGAAGAACCGAAAATACCTTTATCAGAACCTCACTCTCCTTTCTCTCCACAAAACACTTCACGAAGTGAAGTGTTTATGAGACGGGGTATTTATAATACCCCCTCACCTCCTGCACTCAATCGATCATCAGCCTTCATCATTCATCATTCATTCATCATTTTTTTTAATAAAACAAAAGGGGACAAACCCCTTTTGTTTGTGGTAGGCGCCGAAATCGGCGCCTACCACACGTTTATATATATATATATTATATATTTATAATATTATATTATATATTATAATATTATTATTATATTATAATATATATAATATTTAATTTAATTAATTTTTTTTTGAATGTCACAATTCTCCCCACCTAAATAGAATTTTGTCCCCAAAATTCCTAACACACATAAATGTCAAAACAAAAATTTTCACAATACAATTTACACTCTAATCACAATAAAACACAAGTTATCAACACAAAATTTAATCATAATATTACATATTCGATTGTAACACAACACATCACAACCATAAATATTAACATTACTAAAATATAGAAGCATACTTAAGTAAATAAGTTCGGAAAATCACGTCGCATCCGCTCTTCGGTTTCCCATGTGGCATCTCCGGGAGACATACCCTTCCAGAAAACTTTTAGGAGTCGAATGGTTCTATTCCGCAGCTGCTTGTCTTTCACATCTAAGATCCTCTCTGGCTCAGACATATAGGTCAAATTCTCCCTCAACTCAATCTCTTCAGGTGCAATCACATGAGAAGGATCTGGATGATATTTCTTAAGTTGTGACACATGGAACACATTGTGAATACCCAACAAGTGTGGAGGTAATGCAATTTGATAAGCAAATGGGCCAATTCGTTCTAGAATTTCGTACGGTCCAATGAATCGAGGAGTCAACTTTTTAGCTTTAATAGATCTACCAATACCAGTCACTGGAGTAACTTTAAGGAACACGTGATCACCAATTCCAAACTCCAAAGGTCTACGCCGCCTATCCGCATAGCTCTTTTGTCTGCTATGAGCGGTCAACAACTTTTGGCGAATCATCTCAATTTTCTTTGTAGTTTCATATACTAAATCCGGTCCAATCACGGTTCTTTCGCTTAACTCAGTCCAACAGAGAGGCGATCTACACTTTCTGCCATATAATGCCTCAAAAGGCGCCATCTGAATACTTGAGTGATAACTGTTATTGTAAGCGAATTCTGCCAAAGGCAAATGATGATCCCAACTACCAGGTAACTCAATGGCACAAGCCCTCAACATATCCTCAAGGGTTTGAATTGTTCTCTCTGTTTGTCCATCGGTCTGTGGGTGATAAGCCGTACTATACTTCAATCTAGTTCCCATGGCCTCTTGTAATGCCTTCCAAAAGTTTGAAGTGAATCTCGGATCATGATCTGACACAATCTCTGTGGGCACACCATGCAACCTAACAATCCAATCCACATACAATTTAGCTAACTTCTCTAAGCTATATCCAATATGGATTGGTAGGAAATGGGCCGATTTCGTTAATCTGTCTACAATGACCCATATGGCGTTATGATGTGCTGCAGTCTCAGGCAATCCCACGATGAAATCCATAGAAATGATGTCCCACTTCCATTGAGGAATCTTTAAAGGTTGAAGTAGCCCTGGAGGTTTTTGATGCTCAATCTTTACCTTTTGACAAGTCAAACACTTCAGCACGAAGGTTGTCACGTCACGTTTCATCTTAGGCCACCAATATCCTTGCTTTAAATCTCGATAAATCTTAGTGATTCCTGGATAAATGGTATATTTACTCTGATGAGCCTCCTCTAGAATCTTCTTCTTGATTTCCTCATTGTCTGGAACACAAATCCTCTTCTTGTACCTCAATATACCTGTATCTCCAATATCATAATCAGGTACTTCACCATTTTCCAACTCCTTTCGGATCCGTAGCTATCGATTATCTTCTATTTGGGCCTTCTTCAAATCACCGTAAAAATCAAAATTTCCAACTACTGTACTTAAAATCACTTCTGACCTTGGTTCCAGATAAACTTCTGATAATCTTTCCAGGAGGTTATGCTCAGTCACACACATATGAAACATGTGTATTGACTTTCGGCTTAAAGCGTCTGCAACTACATTCGCCTTCCCTGGATGATACTTTAACTCGTAGTCATAATCTTTCAAGAACTCCATCCATCTCCTCTGTCGATTGTTCAACTCTTTTTGATCCACGAGATACTTCAATGTTTTATGGTCACTGAAGATCTCAAATTGGGACCCATACAGATAATGCCTCCAGATCTTTAAAGCAAAAACAACAGTTGCAAGCTCTAAATCATGCGTCGGGTATTTTTCTTCATGGGGTCTTAACTGACGAGATGCATAAGCCACCACTTTACCATCTTGCATAAGCACACATCCCAAACCTTTAAATGATGCATCTGTGTATACCGTGTATGGTCTGTGTGGGTCAGGGATAGTGAGAACAGGTGCAGTTGTCAACTGAGTTTTTAGCTCCTGAAAAGCTGCCTCGCACTTCTCATCCCAAATAAATGGTTGTTCTTTCTTAGTCAATCTGGTGAGTGGCATGGCAATCCGAGAAAATCCCTCTATAAAATGACGATAATAGCCAGCTAATCCCATAAAACTGCGCACCTCTGTCACAGTCTTAGGTGGTTCCCACTTCAACACAACATCTACCTTGCTGGGGTCGACTGCTACTCCCTTTTCTGAAACTACATGACCCAAAAACTTAACCTCTTTTAGCCAAAATTCACATTTACTCAGCTTCGCATACAACTTATGCTCTCTCAAAATTTGTAGTACTATTCGAAGATGTTTCTGATGCTCCTCTTCACTCTTTGAATAGATAAGAATGTCATCAATGAACACCACCACAAATTGATCCAAATATGGTCTGAAGATCCGATTCATGTAATCCATGAACACCACTGGTGCATTTGTTACCCCAAAAGGCATAACAAGGAACTCATAATGACCATATCTAGTACGGAAAGCAGTCTTTGGAATATCTTCTGCTCGTACCCTCAACTGATGATATCCCGACCTCAGATCAATTTTTGAAAATACCGATAAACCTACGAGTTGATCTAATAAGTCATCAATCCTCGGCAATGGATACTTATTCTTAATAGTGACTTTATTTAGCTGCCGATAATCAATGCAAAGCCTCAAGATGCCATCTTTCTTTTTTCACGAACAAAACTGGTGCACCCCAGGGAGATACACTTGGACGAATAAAACCATTTTCTAACAAATCTTCAATCTGCTTCTTCAATTCAGCCAACTCTGAAGGTGACATCCGATAAGGAGCTTTAGAGATCAGCTCTGTCCCTGGTGCTAACTCAATGGCAAACTCGACTTCTCGTTCTAAAGGTAATCCGGTCAACTCTTCAGGGAACACATCAGGAAACTCTTTTACCATTTCGATCTAGTCAATATTCTCCTGAGATTCTACCTGAATTGAGAAAAACACCACGAAAGCTTCGCACCCCTTCCTTACACTTTTCTCCACCTGGGCCGCTGACAACATAATCGAGCCTTGGGGTATTTCTCTAATTACTGTGCAAGTATTAAATTGCACAGTTTTATTCTTACATTGTAAGGTTACATCATTAGATGATAACCAATCCATACCCACAATCACATCTATACCCCGCAAAGGTATACAAATCAAATCAATGGTCGTTTCACGACCCTCACATACAAACAACAATTTCCTACACACCATAACAGTTTTCACACATACACCAGCAGGGGTAGACACAAACATATCATAAGGTAGATCACTCATAACAAGTTTTAATTTTTTCACACAGTCATATGAAATGAAGGAATGGGTAGCACCAGAATCATACATAACAGATAAAGGATGTCCTTGAAGAAGAACATTACCTCGAATCATATTTGGAGCGACTCTCGCCTCCTCAGCAGTCAAAGCAAAAACTCGCCCGGGCATCGATGGTCTAGATGCCTGATCCTCTTTCCTTCCTTTAAAGCAATATCTCGCAATATGACCCTTCTCCCCACAATTAAAACAAGTCAAACACTCTCCAGGATGTATTCTTCCACAACGAGTACAAGGAAGACGTTGAGTCACGTTAGGACTTGATACTGTTGATCTTTGCTGGAAGCCTTGATTCACCCTGGTATTGTTGCTCCTGCTCTGATTTGTAAAAGGATGATTCCTCTGCTGGAAGCTTCCCTGCTGAAAACTCCTTATGTTTCCAGATGCACCAGAACTTGAAGGATAATTCCTCTTATTAATTCCCCCAGATATTCCCATATGACTGTTAAATCGGCCTTGAAAATCCCTTCTTATAGATCTCTCGGCATCTCTATATCTTCTACAGACTTCTCGAATTTTGGCAATCAGCTCTTCGAGGGTAGTAATGTCATAAGTGCTCATCCTCGCTTTGACACTATCATTACATTTCTCGAACATCTGTCGGGCCAACCAATTGTTGTGAGCCTTATTGGTTCTATCTAACTGTGATACATATTTGGCTAACCCCATAAATTTAAATATATAACTATTTTCATCCATCTCCCCCTGCCGAAGAATGAAGAACTCAGCTTCTTTTTGGTGCCTCATTGCAATGGGGAAATAATAATCGAAGAACATTCTTTTAAACTCATCCCACTTAAGTTCATGCCCATCAGCAGGCTTTACAGTGTTCCACCAATTCAACGCATCACCCTTTAATAGAGTTTTCGCAGCAATCACCTTTTGATATTTATCGCATCTAATTGACTCAAATAGCATTTCCAGCCTATCAATCCAACTCTCAGCGTCTGTTGGCGATCCTCCCGAGAATGTCTCAGGATGAAAACGATCTAAATGCTTCCATACAGTAAACATATCTGGAGCTCTCAATTGTTCTACTGACCCATCCATCTCAGAGTATGGTGGATGCAGAACTAGCTTTTCAGAATGGACACTATTTTGTTCCTCTGTTTCAACATTCACCTCTTGAGTCTTATCCTTGCTTGGTCCTTCATTATCTCTGCCCTCCTCGAGCCTTTTCAATCGTTCCTCTGTTGCAAGGGTCCATCCATACAGATGTCGCAACATTTCAGCCTCAGTTAAATTCTCATGGGGCCTATTAGGTCTCTGTTGGCCCTGTTGACTGTTGTCACCGATGTCTGTACGTCTAGTATTCACCATCTCTCCCCACCTATGGGTAAAAACCACCCAAAGATGGAAAATAAAAATGAGAAACAGAACACAACATAAAAGGGAAGCAGGTGTGTAAAATCCTATATTGTCATACTCTAAATGTAATGCATGATAGGGCCAGGAAAATCGTAAACACATTGCTCTGATACAAAAAATGTAACGACCCTTTCTCACAAACAACAATTATCCACATTTATACAAAATCAGTGATAAATTTTTTTCCAATACATATCAGAGTTCAGGACACAAACTCGCCCACAAACTCTTCCACAACATATCGGAGTTTAGGGCACAAACTCGCCCACAAACTCACTGCAGATAAATTTATTATTCTGATATCACATCACAGTTAACCCATGTGTCACAAAATGATTTCCAACATATATATCCAAACAGTAAATATGACATTTTAAAAACATGTGGGCCCTATAATGGCAATATAGAAATTAATACAACACCAATACCAAAAGAGGCCTACAAGATTCTCAAAGTCTATGCCTCTGGTTGCTTCCCTTGGCCTCTATCCAGATTAGAGGTATCGCCTGAAAAATTATTTATAATGACGGGGTGAGACATAAAGTCTCAGTAACTAAAATAAATTTATAAAATATGCAGGAAAAGATTGTAAGTCAGAGAAACAGGTTTAACTGATATAATAATAATAATAATAATAATAATAATAATATTCCCATAATTCAAAATTTAACATGATATAATCAATAAATAAAACCATCCCCACTTATCCATCCTGCTCCTCCTTATCTCCTCTGGACTGGTACAGCCTATCAGTGCTAGTATACCCGGCCAAAGGTTAGCTAGTCACATCAAGAATACTGTCCCCTCCCATGCCACCACCAATATACCGTAACAGGGAGGTGTCCGCCCAAACACTCAGCTCCAAAATCCGGGCCAGGATTGAGAGAGCCGATGGGCACACAATTCACCATATCTCTTCCACACAATCCAACAAATCCCGTAATATAAAAATAATAAATTAATACAGCTTTCTAAAACAATTATAAGAATTCTAAATTCTTATACAACATTCCATCTCAGACAACATATCTATCATAACAGTAACAATTTAATAATAATTTTCACTTATATATGTAAATTGGAAAATACACCGCTTCACTGAAATAAATTCATATTCAAACATAAATATAATTTTGCAAAACACATACAAGTAATATAGATAAAAGTAAGGTTTATAAAATACCTTACATTCCAAAACAAGCATATAAAATAAATTAACCCCGGTTACCTCGATTTCAAGCTTAATCTTAATTTGGCTAGTAAAACCCGTGCAATCACCGATCACAAGAAAAATCTACATTATTAATGTAGATATCAATTAACCAAAAATAACAATAAAATAATTAATTTACATAATTTAACTCCTACAACCCAATTTTCTCTACAACTATTATCCTCATTTATTCCAATTTCCTTAAAAATCCTTAAATAACCTTTAATATACCTATAATTACAAAATCTCCAATACCAACTTCCTAAATAATTAAATCCCTTTTTCATAATTTATATGGATATAATATAATTATTAAACAATTCCTCAAATATCCACATAATTAAAATCATATCAAATTATAATTTAAATATTAAGTCCTAATTTATATTTTTCACATAACTCAGATCCAACAAAAATAACCCGATTAAAACCTCAATAATACCTCCAATAATCCAAATAAAATATTTAAACTAATTTTTATCGGTAAAAACACCCTATAGGGATTAATTTAAACCCTATTTATAAAAGAAATTAATTATAAAATCACATGACCACTAAATAATAAATCTAAACCGATTAAAATAAACTATTAATTATTCTCTACATTTCTACAGTCTTGTATTGATAAAACTCAAAACTTGTCTAAAATCATATCCCCAAAATATTCTCTAACTAGCATAAAATTACTATCATATGAAAGAGAAAATTATTTAGAACATTTTTCATAAAAGAAGCTTTGTAATTAAAAGAGAGTTTATATACTTTATTGATCTCCGAAGAACCGAAAATACCTTTATCAGAACCTCACTCTCCTTTCTCTCCACAAAACACTTCACGAAGTGAAGTGTTTATGAGAGGGGGTATTTATAATACCCCCTCACCTCCTGCACTCAATCGATCATCAGCCTTCATCATTCATCATTCATTCATCATTTTTTTTAATAAAACAAAAGGGGACAAACCCCTTTTGTTTGTGGTAGGCGCCGATACACGTTTATATATATATATATATTATATATATTTATAATATTATATTATATATTATAATAATATTATTATATTATAATATATATAATATTTAATTTAATTAATTTTTTTTTTAATGTCACATTTATCAAGTTCAAAACAAGTTTACTTAACATTGAATTTAAATTTATATGTATGGAGTATTATGACTTTGTTCATGTGCCATCTTGATTCCTCTGAAATTATGTTTCTCCTAGACACTTTCCTCCTAACAGATTACTGCTCCTCTGCTCTAAAATATAAGAAATTAATCTAACAGGAGGTGAGAGAAGGCATTTAATTCATTAAATTTATTTCAAATTGGAAAAAATAAATCAATTTTACTCATCATTAAATCTGTCTTATGCTGTTGTACCTTGAGCTGCCAACAAAAATTGATTATGGTTAGTTGAAATTAATAACTATAGAGAACTTTATTTCAAATATCATTGTGCCTTGGAGCATTCGAGGAAGATAATGAGTAGCGCAATGTAGAGATGATAGTTTTACTCATTACTATGACATTTCCCCCAGGGGAATTACTTGGACCTATTACCCTTGCATTCAATGCAGTTGAAGATCAAGTTAAAAATAATCGAACGTGTATGCCTAGTTCAAAACAACAATTAAGTTTACTTAACATTGAATTTAAATTTATATGTATGGAGTATTATGACTTTATTCATGTGTCATCTTGATTCCTCTAAAGTTATGTTTCTCCTATACATTTTCCTCCTAACAGATTACTGCTCATCTCATTTGCTCTAAAATATAAGAAATTAATCTAATGGGAGGTGAGAGAAGGCATTTAATTCATTAAATTTGTTTCAAATTAGGAAAAAAAACCAATTTTACTTGTCATTAAATCTGTCTTACCCCTCCTCTCTTTCTCACTATTACACATGTAGCTCCAACAAATAAGAGTACCATCAAAATATGGAATTAGTAACTCGCTAAGCACCTTATGCCTTATATAGATAATAGTATTTGTTTTTTTTTCCACAAAGGCAACCTGTATTTTGGACCAAGAAGGTTTGCTCCAAATTTTAAGGTATAATTTTATGTGTTTCCAATAATAATTCTGTTAGATGGTGCTAGACTGTTAGATGGAGAGTGTTAAATGGTATTAAGATTTTAAACCGTATGAGTCTATGACATTAAATGGAGGACAAAACTTGGGCAAAAAAAAAAAAAAAAACTTGCATGGTAGATAGATTTTGCCTTCCTCTGTATATATTTTTGCAAATATTTAGGGAAAGAGGAAGTATGAAAAAATATGGCTAACTAGATTTATCGCCAGCAAATTTAAAAGAAAATAAAACATTGCTCGTGATCTGATATGAACAGGAATGGTACGAGAGCACTGATTTTGATTGTATGTATATATCATCATATAAATTTAGATACTTTTTAAGTGAATACAAATACTTCCTCCAGTCCTTTGTACATGCCATTGATGAATTTTTTTTTTTTTTTAATAAAAACGGCAAGACAAGACTTGAATAGTTTTCTTGGGAGATCTCCCTAGGACATCACAGTACGAGAATCAAAACAAATAAAACACAATATTTTCAGCAGCTACAATTGGGGCCGATGACCTTCCAAGATCATTCTTTTGACATTCGTGTGGCGCATTCTGTACTAGGAGAGTCTAGTGGGTACTATGATGCCCTTTTCGAGCCATAAAATCAGCACAGCGTATCATATCCCTGCTAGTGCGATACAATTGGACTTCCCATTGATCAAACAGTAGTTCCCTGGTCTCAACTACTTGTTCTTTAAGTGGACGATCCATTCCTCCTTCCCTCATCAAACTATTAAAAGCGTCTAACGAATCAGTGTACATAAACACCTTCTGGAAACCTCTATTCTTAGCTATTTTCAGCCGTGTGTTAATAGCCAATAATTCAGATTCTGCCACTGAACATAAGCCAAGAGCTTTGTGGAAGCCTAACACCCATTTTCCTGTTTCATTCCTGACAATTCCTCCACATGCGGCAGCGTTGTGATCCTGAACTGAGCCATCAACGTCAATTCGTCGCACAGCCCCTTGTGGCGGAGGTGTCCTGCCATTGATGATTCTCATGGAATGGTCCATTTCCATGTATGATGGAATTAGTAAAAAATCCGAGAGGACCCATGGGATTAAAAATCCATTGCTGGGACTGTAAGTAATGTGAGCAAACTGACCTTCACTGCATCTCAAATTTTCTGAAGAGAGCCACAACTCTCTCTCCATCTTCTCATCTCACGATTCTGGCCTTCTGGGCTGTAATGCTGTATCGCCTCTCGCAAGCCCTTCGCCAACATAAAAACAGCCAACAAGATAAATGGATTAGGCTGGCTCCTAATTATTTTTATATTTTAAAATTATTATATGAATATAAATTTATAATACTTTACTAATCATAATAATATATATTCATTATTTAACTAAAAATTATTCATTTATCTGACAAAAAATTTGATCATTTGAATGTACGTTTTCTTTTTCAGGTAATTTCATTCCTTGATGTGTTGAAAAATGCAAAATGTATATTGGTTGAAGAGTCCCTATCTAATATTTGTGCTGTAATGATATTTGAACCATTTAAATATAGTTTAGACATTTTAAATCTAAATTTTTAACATTTAATCTTTGAATAATAAATTTTAGTTTTTTTTTAAAAAAAGTGAACCCTACAAATTATTTGTATTTAAATATAATATTCTACTTAATAAAATAAAGTTTTAATTTAGCATATTGAGATTTGGGATGATCATCCATGTTTAACGACTAACGAGCACGGGATAATTTCATTGGGCGGAACCAGCCAAAAGAAAAAGGAGCTAAGGTACTGTTGCTCAACGAGGATGGGATGGTAGTTGTTTCTACATTATTTGAAAGAAGGACGAGTATAATTTTGTCGCGGGGGAAATCTACTATGCTCGGCGTTGAGAGCAAAGTGTTTATGCCCCATTATCGCCCTGCATGCTGTGACTCTCAGCTCCACACACTGTATCCTCCATTTCCATTTGTTTCCTTGAGAAAGGTCTCATGTCTTTGCACTCAATAGCCCTAGAAATACCACCTCCAATAAATTCCACTGCTAGCTCTTCTTTATTCGGAAAATGCCACCGCTGGAATTATGTTGCTCACAGGAACAATCTTGTCCTCCGATTTTGTTCAAATTTAATTGCGATGCCGCCTCGTTCAACGGAGGCGGCTTGTTTCTCGAACCCACGGTTCCTGATTCCTTTACCCGTTTGATTTCGTCTAGAATTCCTCCCGGTACTGCTTCTTGTTCGGTTTCTTCTACATACCATTCCCAGCAACCTGTAGTTTTTGGAGGTTTCCGGAGACCAAGGAGGACCTCGGCTACGGTTGGTGGTTGGTTTTTGTCGGCGAGCTTGAGGGGGGGTAAATTTGTTGCGGACCCCAAGGTAGATGAGGTGCAAAATGGAGACGAGAGCTCCGAGAATGCTGCTTCGTGTGCCAACACAGTTGCTGAGCAAGGAAAGTTGCAGAAGATTAGGGTGCGGGGCGGCAGTGCTATGAACACCACCAAGCATCTATGGGCTGGTGCTATAGCTGCCATGGTTTCTAGGTATATATTTTGCAGTGTTCTTATCTTAAAAGCGGGCCTGCGCCATACGACTACGTTTGTTTTTCCCTCTAGCGTTGTTTTTAATCTGGTGATTTGCTTACAGTGATATTTCCTATGCTCTTGTTTATCACACATTGCTCTAAATTTTATGTGGCGCAACCCTTTAGAAGGACATTTCACCCTTTACAAGTGTAAATTTTGAAGAAATTGAGATATGCATATTGATGCAGTAAATGAATAAAATGATTGGTATAGACGGACCAATTCTTGTCACTGAGGCCATGTGCTTTTAGTGACACACATGGATTGATGATCTTCTCATGATATTGCATGCTCTGCCAGGCTGATGTTTTGTACTTAATTAACCGATGATGTTATAACAATATCTTCCATTATTATATATGGTTTGAGGCCATCACTTTTTACTCGAATTTGGATCTAATGTAGCAACAGCGATGAAACACCTACATAATTTGTAGCAGATGCCAATCAAATATACTTTTTTTTACAAACAATAAAGTAATGAACTTTTCCCCATTGTCAATTGTAGTGAATTTCAGTTAGCGCCAACAATTGCTTTACATTTTCATCATTGCATTTGTTTAACCCATTTGAATGTCTACTTTTTGTATAACTTTCTTTCCCTTTAATAACAATGCATTTGCCTTTTTCAGAACTTGTGTTGCTCCGCTTGAAAGACTTAAGCTGGAATACATTGTTCGTGGTGAACAGAGGAATATTTTTGAGCTTATTAAAACAATTGCAGCTTCTCAAGGATTGAGAGGCTTTTGGAAGGGGAACCTTATTAATATTCTCCGAACAGCTCCATTCAAAGCTGTTAATTTCTGTGCTTATGATACATACAGAAAGCAGTTACTCAGATTGTCAGGAAATGAGGAAACTACCAATTTTGAGAGGTTTATTGCAGGTGCTGCTGCTGGAATCACTGCTACCATTATTTGCCTACCACTTGACACTGTATGTGGAAATCTTAAAATATGATCTTTGTTTTTCCTTTCAATGCCTCAACCAAAGCAACACACACATATTCCATTATGCTTTAATATTGATTAATCTGGGAATTCTTTATTGATGATTTGCTCAACCAGTTGACTTTCTACTATTGCAAATTTATAGTGCTGATCGGTTTCTAAGGTTGAAACAGATCACCAGCTATCAACGTGTTCAATATCCATCTGGTCTCCAGGTCTTGGTTTGAATGATTGTTGAAATAACTAAGCGATTTTAACATTTCCTGGTTAAGCAAACATGGTTACTTCATTCAAAAGATGAATGGTGCTTGTCCACTATGTACCTTTCAGGGCTGAATGCTTCCATTAAGAGTGGTTATTTGAACATGTTTTGGCTAGTTAAACACGTTAGCTTTTGTCCCAGTTTCATTTGCATGTAGGATTCGGCTGTAGAGTAAGATAAATCACCTTGTGTCAAACACTTATTCTTTACATCGTGGATATGACGAATGCTTAAATCCTTGAAGTTGCTATTTGAAAATAAGAAATCTTGAAAAATTTTGTTTGTTAAAAGTTTCCTTGCAATCCCTTCATAGAGTCCTATTCACACTGTAAGCTGGGCCTTGCTTTAAAGTGGTTCTTGTAAGCATTTATTGATTCATGAAGATATGGGGTCAACACAATAAAGAACTTGGAAGGAAATTGTTGGGAGCTTATCTGTTGTTCTGATATTATTATTTTGAAAAAGAATAAGAAGTAAAATTTTTTTCCTGTATTGCTGGTTTGTTCTTATCTCTTCCTGTCCAGCTTACAGTGTGAATAGGACTCTATGAATGCATTGCCAGGAAACTTTTAACTAGCAAAAATTTTCAAGATTTCTTACTTTCAAATGGGGAATAAGTGATAATATGAATGCGTAAAATGTGTGCCTTTTTTATTCTGTCAAGGAAAAAATGGTACATCATCGTTTCTCTCTGTTTGCTTCAACTTCATTGTGAGCTCCCAATGCAAGTATAGTAAAGTAGGTCTTCTAGTGAATCAAATTGTATGCATTTAATTATTTTGCTCCGTAATTACTAGGAAGTCTGAACTATCTAGTGCCTTTTAGATTCGAACCAAGATAGTGGCACCTGGTGGGGAAGCCTTGGGTGGTGTAATTGGAGCTTTCCGCTACATGATTCACACTGAAGGGTTCTTTTCTCTTTACAAGGGTTTAGTGCCCTCGATTATAAGTATGGCTCCTTCTGGAGCAGTTTTTTATGGAGTATATGATATACTGAAGTCTGCATATCTGCATTCGCCGGAAGGAATGAAAAGAATCCAGAACATGCATAAACAGGGGCAGGAATTGAATGCCTTAGACCAGCTTGAGTTGGGGCCAATAAGGACACTACTGTATGGGGCTATTGCCGGAGCTTGTGCTGAGGCTGTTACCTACCCGTTTGAAGTGGTAAGGAGGCAGCTTCAAATGCAAGTCCAATCCACAAAATTAAGCTCGTTAGCAACTTGTATTAAGATTGTTGAGCGAGGAGGCATTGCAGCTCTCTATGCTGGACTTATTCCCAGCTTATTACAGGCATGCATTTCTTAATTTCTGAATCTCTCTCCCTTTTTTCTTTCATTGGTCTTCGTAAATTTAGCTGTCTGGATACCTGATTAATACTTCTTACAAGAATTAAGATGATCCTGCACCAGGGTCCAATTTATTCATACAATATGATTTGTTGACTATAAGTTGTTCAGTTCTCTATTGTGGATAATTTAGATTGTGGTACTTGTATCATCATGTTTCTAATGATTCTCATTTTTTTCTTCTGCTTCTTGTTTTTTAGGTGACTTAATGATCCTCATTCTAAATTGGATAGTGTCGTGATGTAGGGATCACTGATCATGATCACAATATGGCAATGTTTCTGTTTGTCTGTCTTTTTTTTTCTTTTCTGTGTTTTTTTTTTTTTTTTTGCCATAGATATGAATAATTTTTATTATTTCCTTTTAGAACTATCTTACCCTGCAGTATCCCATGAATTGAAATGACACTTCGGTAATAGTAAGTTGTGCCATTGTAGGCTACACCCTGAAACGTCAACTTTGTTGCATGCACATGTATACAATCATTTTGATAGTACTTTGTAAACATGAGGTTTAATGAATTTCTGATTCTGATTGTCCCATTTGCAGGTACTTCCTTCTGCTTCAATAAGTTACTTTGTCTATGAGTGCATGAAGATAGTTCTGAAAGTGGAGTAGGCAACAAGTAGATCCTCAGGCATGTATCATGGGAAGATTTAGAATGAGTAGTAGACGTACGCCCAACTGATCACTCTATCCGTATGTATGGAACAACAGAAAATTTTGGACTGACTCAAACAGTCAACCTACCAACGCTTAAAGTCTGCAAATATAAATATTTAGCCTCCGCTGGAAGCTGGATTTATTATTATTATTTTCCTTTCCATCTACTCAATTTTGTAATTATTTTGCCTACTGCGAGTAGTTAATACTACTCTGGTTCCAGGATAATGTAAAGCGAAAATTTTTCTTTATCTTTCCACATATAAAAAACTCAAAATATTATTTGATCAATGGGTTGTTGCCGGATGGCCTACAGACTGGTGGCGGTGGTTGTCTCCTGTTCTCTTTATTGTGTGGCGAGGACCGATAAATGCAAATGGTGGTTGCCTCTTTACTCCAACTTCCCTGCCCCCTCATTTACTAGGTGTTTTTATTTTTGGGACGAAATTGTTAGGCTTACTCATTAGTAACATGATACGGATTTTGCGGTCACGAAAGGTATATATCATTTACTTATTCATTTTTTTTCCAAAACACGATCGGCATACTATGCACATTGCAAATACGAGGTTGAACATCCTTCGTATAATTTAATTTGGTTTTGAAAAAAAATACTTCCGTCTTCACGCATTTCTTTTTCTCTTCATGGAAACCACTATAACATTAGAATCGCCACTCAAATACATATAAACAAATTAGTATGGTTCAACTATTTCGAATTGAATCTCTTGATATGTATTCGATTATTCTTAAGAGTGTTACACCGCATGAAACATATTTTGTAAACTTGTATGCTGTGAAATTGGCGCCAAATACGCAGTGTTGTGACATATGAAGTACATCGGATCTGAGCTCGGATAGTGCTTGCCATACAAATAATTTTTTATTTTTTGGAAAATCGAGACATTTTTTGGAAAAAAAAAAAACGAAGTTTACTGGCACAAAAAGAAACGAAGTTTAAAAGTTCGGGGTTTTCAGGAATAGTTAGTGTAACCTTTAACATATGGTAGTAATAAGCATCAGTATAATTAGAATTACTTCAAAAGTTAAAAGCCAATTTTGTTGTGAAAGTTATTATAAAGGGGTAATTTTGTTTTAAAAGTGTCAAATCTGGATCAATTGTTAAACTTGACAGTTACTAAGCTATCAGCCCATATGTTATCTATGTCATTTTTGTTAAGGTGTAAATTAAGAAACTTTCACAGTAAAATTGTTTCTAAGTGAAAACTTTCAGAATAAATTTACATCTTACAAAAATTGACGAAAACGACATATCGATTACCAATTCAACATATTTAGTCAACTGATGGCTAAACTTAATTAAGATAACTGTTAAAATAAATTGCTTTAAATTTAACACATCAGAAATAAAATTACCCTAAAAAACAAAATTTGCTCGGTGACAACTTCTAGCCTTTAACCCACTCTAAAATAAAGAAAGATTAAACAAATTTCTCATAGTTAACCCTGCTACAATTTATATCCTTTGAAAAACAAACAGATCAATGCGGTCGAGACGAATGGGGGTGTCGGGGCTCCAGCTGTCGCCACTGGGCGGGAGACCGCCATGGAATTGGTTCTGGCGTTTGTGGGACGGACCCAGGGCGTCAGCATCGTAAATGAATTTGGAATTTGTAAATGAACAGTGGGCGTCAGCACTATAAATTTGTAATTTCAAAAGCATTCGTCCAAACACTATCACCCGGCTTCATTTACGCAACTCTATATCCGCCCACTGTTCCTCGCTCTGAAAAACTTCCCTCCCTGCTGTTTTTCTTTCTGCTACGGACCCTACATTATCACATTCACTTTGTGCTTGTTGTTAACTAGCGCTATGTCGCCGTCCGCCGACGGCTCCTCCGATGCGAATAATGATTCTCACAATGATGACTGTAGATCTCTTTATGTGAATTGCAAACATTGTGGAAAATCTGGTTCTTCTCCGTATTCGTCGGGGTGTTCAGACTTTTTTAGTCATCTTACATTGAAGGAGTGGGAAAAGCTCAGGAGAATTCTTATTGCGTCGGCTAAGGGCTTCACGATTGGAGCTGGTCTCAAGGGTGGTCTTGCTCTTTTCTCGATCTTAGCTAGATTGAAACAAAGAAGGTCACTAACTTCTCTGAGGTAGTACTCATAGGATTTAAGATACTCGAATTTTGGTTTTCAGAATTTAGGCGGCATGTCTATTAACCATTCCATTCTCTCATATATATATATATATATATATATATATATATATATATATATATGTTTCTCATTCCCTGATTTAGGAAGGAGGCTCTGAAAACAAATAGTGAAGCAATTGTTACGGCTGTAAAAGAATCATTGAGTTACGGTCTTTTTCTTGGAACCTTTGCTGGAACATTCGTGTCCATGGATGAGCTTATAGGTGTTTTGGGTGGTCACCGCAGGCACGTTCTCTTGTGGATAATCAATTTTGTTTGGTGGTTACTATTTACGTTTTATGAGGCTATGGTGTGCGAGAGATTTTGATTCGTATTGTTCCTCCTAGCTCAGGACAGCAAGATGGAGAGCTTTGTTGGCAGGAGCGATTGCTGGCCCATCCATTCTTCTGACTGGCTTTAAAACGCAGCACACAAGCTTGGCCATTTACTTGTTTATGCGAGCTGCTGTCTTGGCATCTCGGTGTGGGATTAAGAGCAAACGATTTGGGAGAATTTGTAAACCTCTCACATGGAAGCACGGTGACATTTTCCTTATGTGTCTCTCCTCGTCACAAATATTGTATGTGCCCCTTATTTTTATTGGGATAAGTTTAATATATTACCGTGGCTGTGCATGTGTACTGTATTATTTCCTCTTTTTTCTTTCTGACGAGTAATCTTATCTTTTATTGGATGAGCTGGTAGTCGAAAGTTGATGCTTGATCACAAATGTTATGCGCGATTCACTAATGAACTGTGCTGCATTCTTCATTATAAAATTACTAATATATACTTTATGGTAAAGATGAAATCAAGTCCAGTCAGGTAGTTTATTGAAATGTTAAGTGACTGAGCTAGTCAGTACCTAGTTTATCACCTGGATCTTTGATCGTGGTTGCATTCCAACTTTACATCACATAAATAATTTTCTTATATACTTTTCAGGACTACAGGCACATTAAAAATGAGCTTGTGAGACAAATTTTGCTTTAATTTGATTTAGCAGAAGTCTTAACTACCACTTATGCTCAAGTAAACAAAGAAGTTTGTCCTTTATCTATGGTTGTGAATGTGTTTTCATCCACATGGGTGCTCACTTATTAGTTCTTTCCGGGCAAAAAACAATTGCGAAGCACTTTATTTTCCACCCTAATGCGTCTCTATTTTTGGAAGCATTTTTGTACAAAAATGATTAACAGAATCTGGAAAATATTTTCGCAATTGGTTGTAGGTCTGCTTACATATTAAAGCAAGAGAGTTTGCCTTCTTCATATAAGTCATTTCTCAATAAACATGGTGGAAAGGATCTTGTTATCCTACAAGGTGTAAAAGATATTGCAAGTGGCATGCCTTTTTCTGATTTGCAGGCAATACAAAGATACTACAACGCCAAGGGTGTCGATGTGCAACTTGATCCAAATATGGAAGTTCCTTGCTCGGTATGGGAATGATTCTTATCCATTTCTTTATTTCTCGATAGCTGTTTGTTGGCCAGGATGTTGGGGGACAAAATGTAAAAGATTGAACATAGTTATCACATGTTCCATGTTTAACTAATATTTACTTCAAAACTAGAAACTGGAAATCATTTGGTTCAGCATATAGATGCCAAATTTAGCTTGGAAGTTGGAAATGTCAGTATTGCCCGCATTCACAGTAACTAACGTCCATCTTATATAATGAGAAAAACATCAATTGTTCATCATGATCAGGCCAACTAGAGTCAAAACTCCCATGGTATCTGTTAAGCATTTGATAAGAAATTACATATATGCTAAATGTTTTTAAGATTGTTATTTTTTGTGAGCTCTCTTTCGTAGAAGGATATTTTATTTTTCTATGATGCAGCATCGCTTTTTTTGTGTGAATACAGTATCACTGTTTTACATTGACCAATGTCTTGCAGATTATTCATGAAAACAAGTCATGTGGTGGGCATTTTCTTTCTTTTCTCCTTGAAGCTTACAAGAGAGCGTTATCTGTTTATCTTCCAGTTTATCTTATCCCAGCCCTGTTAGTTCACAGACAAGGACTTATAAAGAGGTGATCAATTTGTCTAATATATATCCACTTTCTCCTTTGTGAACATATTAAGAAGAAGTGAGCCTCTGTTTTATATGGATAGAATTCCCAAGATGCATGCAGCCCTAGTGTGGAAGGATTGCATTTGTATAATGCTTTGGTCTATAATTATGGCATAGTACGTGAAATGACAATTTTTTGGCCTTATCACTCATCATCACCATTCTTATATGCAGGCCTCGTACAATATTAGCCAAGGGTCTTGTTGGCACCGCAAGATCAAGCTTATTTCTGTCTGTTTATTGCTCATCTGCCTGGTCAGCATCTCTTTACTTACTCAGTATCCATTACCTTTCCCCTAGCTGTCTTATTACTAATTTGGCAATGGTTTTAAATTTAGTGTTCTTTATCTGTTCAAAATTTCCTACTATGCTGGTATGTTATACTGTCCACATAACATATATTGGCTAAAAGTGCAAACCAACATTTCAATTGTGTGAATTCAGGTTAAATAAAAAAATTTACTAGAATCAAGTAAAGCAGATATAAATGTCTGCAATTATTGTAATCTTTTTTTTTTTATAGTTTCAATCTTGCATAACTAAAGATACATGATAGTCAAAAGGAAAAAACTCGCATGCTGCCATCAAAATAATTATTATGACAATTTTCAACTTGAAATCAAATGTTCATAGTTAAACAATGCTGAATTAGAAAAGAAACCACTTATCAATTTTTATTTAAAAATTGATTGAAGAGAGGGACTAACGCCACCAATATTTCTCTTTATTGAGAAACCTTGGCTTAAAGAGTGAAAACGTACATTTTGAGTGAACATAAGAAATGCATGGTCCACTTTTAAGTGCTTGCTATCAACTGGCTCTATCATTGTCAATTTTATGACATGACTTCTGTTGAAAGTATCTTATGTGTGATATGGATGCCTTCATTGTTCAACAGGATGTGGACGTGCTTGCTTTTCAGAATCTTCAGAAGATGCAACATTCCAATGGTGTTCATGGGAACGGTAAGTTGCTTACTGCGTCTTTATATTCTTATCTGTTTGGCTGGGGTATTTTAATTTGTATGATCTGCTTGAAGTACTGCTGCTGGAGTTATGTTCGCGAGATAAAAAAGCACATCTCTTGAATTGTTGATTATTACTAAAAGTAACATGTTGCCGCAGTTCCCTACTGGCCTTGCATTGGGTATTGAGAAGAAAAGCAGACGAATGGAGATTTCATTATACTGCTTTGCGCGAGCAATTGAAAGCTTTTTCGCATGCTTGGATGATGTAGGATATTTGCCGCAGTCAATTAAGATCAGGAGGGCCGATATTGTGGTGTTCAGCTTGTCAACAGCCATCATAATGCACTGCTATGCACAAGATAGGGAAGTATTTAGATCCAAATATCTGAATGTCCTTGACTGGGTGTTCGGTATACCTCCTCCGCCATGTGAAACTCCACGTTGTAAAGGGGGATAGCAAATGCTTTCCCTGAAGGCAATTTTATCTGCCACATACTGCTGAAATTGATGCGAAAACGATGCTCACCTTCGTGACAACAAGAATAGCATCTAACTCAACCAAAGCATCAACCCTGTCCTGCACAAGAACTAACATTTTTATCCGAGTACTTGTTGCTTCCAAGGACATCACGTAGGGTTTTTTTTTTCTTATTTATTAGCCAGATAGAGAAATTTTTTTTATTTTATTTATAAGTCACATTATTCAATTTTTCATATAAATATACAATTTTACTTATTATTCATTAGTGTGGAAACTTTAAGGTACGATGTATATTAAATAGAAATGAAGTTGTAAAATTTTTTACTTTTAAAATATAGACTATAACTAAAGAAATTTAAGATTTTTCTTGTTATGCTAATGTGTTAGAAGTAATTTATAAATAGAACAACAATATATAACCTTTGTGAATTCTCGTGTAAATTCTAGATGACATTTAAACAAAGGCCAACAAAATAATAAAACAATATTTTGCAAAATGCATATTGTGCATCTTTGCCATTGCTTTCACGTTACATGATTGAGCTTTTTTGCAAGCCGAGAAGGTCAGCATAAAATTTAAGGAAAATCACATGAAAGTCCTCATCAAGAAAATAATATCTAAAAGGTTTTATAACCTGAAAAAGTGAAAGTGATAACATTGGCAAGATATGAGATCTTATTATTTTGCTTAAGTGGAATCTTAGTGTGACTTGCCCTAAAATTTAATAGCTAGGGAGAAAGACCAATTAACTTTGAGTATCTCTTTTGATAAGTTGTGAAACATTAATGAAATAAACTTATGCTTATATTCTCCTAAATGCGGGACCTAACCTAATTTATAATACAAAATATTGATAATGTCCTAAGAAATGAATGTAGTTATAAAAAAAATCTTGAGCAGCCTACAATGATTAATTCCAATCAAATGCAGAAAATAATAATAAGTCCATGATGATAAATATTAAAACTTTCCAGTGATTACATTCATCTCCCATAAAATTCAGCCCTTAGGAAGGAGCACGCTTGAAATGCCCTTGCCAATGAAGATTGAAGAGTGATCATGGGATTTCTATTAATTCAAAGAGTAAAATAAGAGAAATTCAAGATAGAAGAGAGGCTTTCCGCCCCACATCACGTCTTTAATGTACAGAAAATAAAAAGAATGTAAAAGAATTACAGAAAATAAAAAGAACATAAAAAAATGGATGAATAGGTAAAAATACCTATAAACATTTTAAGTGGGAGTAACAATGCCAATACAATTAAATTTGACTAACACCTTTTTTTTTGTAATGGGACTCAGACTCTTTTTATACATGCATATATACCGTGTATTTTTTTACACATGCATATATAACGTACGTTGTTGATAATTTTATCCCTATTTTTAATATTCATAAGTATTTTTACATTTTTAAAATGTATACTTATACTTGACGCCCTTTTAATAAAAATTTATGGGCTTTTATTTTGCTCCTTAGCCTAAAAGAATTGAGCTAGATGACACAAATTCGATAAAAACAAAATTCATTCTCCCTTTTCTACCCTATAATGAATGGAAAACGGACATCCAAGTATGGGAGTTGTTGGATTTAGAGTTTAATGATAACGATATTCTGCAGTGATAGTGTTGAAAGGAAAGGACGAACAGAAAAAGCTGAAGTCATAGATTTAAGACCCTCTGAGATCAACTCCCCCTAATTGTATGGGCTCTTTAAATTCTGTGTGCCTGAAGGCCCTTCACCGTGAGCCCAGAGAATCCAATCCAAATTGAGGAGAGCATTCGAGAGAGAGGGCATTGACATATACGGAACGCGCAGTGGAGGCAGTTGGGGTGTATTAAATTTTGTACAGTCCATGCTAGTAGTCGTACATCGACATGGATGATGGATCAAAGATCTATGGCCATTCATCCTTGCCCTTCAATCACTATACTAAGATGAACAAATCAACATAATTAAAAACGTACGGCTATTGATTGCCGTTGCCGGAGCCTGCGAGAAGGAACCCGGAGTCACGAGTCGTTGGAAACATAACCCCACCATTTGTAGATGGCGTACCCATAAATGGCGCTATAAGCAATCACCCTAAGCGGAGAACTGGCAAACCTGAAAGTTGCAATCCAAGACAATATTTAGAGAGTAATACTGGAGATGTATAAAGGGAGGGTATATATGGAGAGAAAGAAGGAAGAGACCTCCTGAGGAAAGGAGATCCAGATCCATGGGGGAGAAGAGAGGCTCTTTCGTCGGCGGTGACAGGGTAAGGCCAGCGAGAGAAATGACGGTTGAAGTAGTCCCAATCGGGAAGGAGGACGCCGGCGATGCCCAGAACTCCGAGAAGATAGGTAACGAACATCTTGTGAGGAGAGTGGGTGGAGAGGCCAACCACCACTATAATGGCAACCAACCACAGAAGACACGTCTTGAGGGCGGCGTCGTCGTTGCCCATTATATCAACTCTCCTTCTTTACCACTTTCACTGCTTCTCTTAACCAAGGGACCAAGCTACTATATATGTGTATGTATAAATAATATATATAGTTGGGTTGCCATCATAAATGAACGCCACCACGCCCATGTGACCTTCTCCCCCACCGTTCTGGGCTACACTCACAGCTGTCCTTTTCCAGCTTTAAGTGCATTGCATGGCCTCTCTTCTCTATCCCCATTGAATGCAGCTGCTGCTCTTTCCACGCCTTTCAACTTCCTCCCAACCATATCCTATCTCTTCACGCATCTCTTACTCCACTCTCTTCTTTTTGCTCCTCAGTCAGTTAAAGCATCAATCAATGACAAAAAGATCACGCTTGGGTAGTGCCTCTATGATTCCAAAACAAAGTTTAACATACGTGTAGATTGGGTTGCCTTGGCCCCATCTTTCAACCAAAAGAAATAAGCGTAGCTTGCTAACAAAGGAGGAATAATAAAAACCGGTCAATTGCCCGACCATTGGGCCACTTGAGGTTCATAATGTCTGTGAGTCCACAACAGAAGGGCCCATGGATTACAATTTCATTACGTCATTCGGTCTCCGATTCATTAATCATCTTGGGCCTTGTTTGTTCACCGGACTATTCCACATCCCATTTTAATCTCCTCTCATTCTGGTGAACTTGAATTCCGGTTTTAGATGGAAACAACAAATGTATCATACCAAGGTTCAAAATTGTCTCCAACAATAAAATACATGTAGGCTAACCAAAAAAACACAAGAATGTGCCATTCATTTTTTGCGCAGTTCGGTGGTGTTACCACAATCAACGAAAAGTGTCAACCTTTGTATTGTGTGTGAGACAAGTGACTTGAAAACAGAGAAAGAAGGTATGCTAATTTATATTTTCCACTTAACCATATATATTTTATTAGCTAAATAGAAGAACTAAATTTCTATGAGCTACGCCACAATATGATAAATCTTAAGTGCGGACCACCATTCCGGGAAAAAATTCATTTCATGAAATGATATAAACGCATGTCGTGTATGAATAATTAGGACACAGAAAACACAGAACCTTGAATGAATACATCAACGAGACGTGGGAGAAGACTTATATTCATTTGTGGCATTATTAGCTTTGTATATTTTGTTTCTCATGTACAGCAGTACTGCCCCCAAACTATCCAAAGGAAATGTTAGCTCTCCTTTCTAATTTACAGGCATTCATGACAGAAAATATACTTACTGACAACAAGAATCATCATCTCTGGAGATTGTTACTCAGAATAAAAAGCCTGGACTTCCCTTCGCCCCTTCCATCGTCCATGTGTACTGTCAACCAAGTTATGTCCTGGGTCACCATTAGGTTATCAATTATTATGCCTTCTACAAGTTACTCCTCGGATATAGCTCCCCTTTTGTTTTGACTTCTTTTAATTTCTTCGTTACTTCGCCTATTAACTGCTATATCCTATAGTTTCTCTCCTTAATTTTTCATACATTATTTAATTTGTGAATCCACGTCAATTCATTTGTCTCCCATATATCCACATTTCTTTCTTTCTTTCCCCTCTAATGCCTTCTGATATATGTTGCCACGATGAAGCATGACTCTCTGAAGTTAAGTCTACCTTATCGGAACAAGTTTTGTTGAAATTTGCGTCTAAATACACTGCCAAAGAGATACTTGAAGCGAGATAAGTGAGGCCTCTTTTTAGGGATATCTCTTTTCACATTTAAGACAGTAAGTAGGTGTATAGGTGGCCCTCCGACTCTGGTGGCTTTTAGACGTATTAGTTGGAAACCTATTATAACAAGCAAATCAGTTGTTTAGCTGACACTTGAATCAAAACATAGATACGCAGATTAATTATATATAAAGCCTTTTGTCTTACATCATCACTTCCTTTCACTCTCATTATTATAACAAACATAGTATGACATTTTCTCCCCGACAACACAACCAACAAAGTCTTGGTACGTATGAAATGAAACCTTTACATACAAACAATATTCACAGTTAGAGGAGGGTAATAAGGACATTAACGAAAAGCTTCTCCACGCGTAATTGAACAAGAAACTCATTCGGAGTTGGTTAAAATTACATTGCTCTCTATTTAATGACTTCTTAACCTAGCTAGCTAGCTGCTCCACATATATACTGAGGTTGACACTTAATTAAGTCGATTGATATAGCCTTAGGTTTGAAAATGTGGTTTTGCTTGACTGTGAAGGCACTTACGGGCACCACGTACGCTAGTATGTTAGAGAATATTAAAAATTTATTTCTATCCTTTGCGTCCATAAGTCGACTAATTAACTAATACTATGGATATTTCTATGATACATGAGTGTGTACATATATGAGAGTCCAACCTTAAATAATGATGTGTCAATTAATACCTTATTCTTTCAATTTTATAATTTCTGATGCGAATTAATTAATTAATTGCCAGCATTTCTAAGTCAGGTATATTATATTCGAGCTAATATATAAATTGTACATCATTAACATCTAGCTTAGCTTTTGATGATAAACTAGATATTGCATACCTTCGCTAATGGAATCACATGACTTGCACTAGGCGTTACCCTTTTACTTTATGCATAATTTAAATTAACAGAGAGTAGCAATATCAAAGAGAAAAATTGCTACAGAACAAGATGCATAAAGACAAGCTACTGCTAACGAATGCTATTTGAAGGTTTATCGACCATGCAAAGAATAATAATAACGTCTCAAGGGTTACAAAAAGGATAGGTATAGATTGGATACACCAAATTCTTCTTCACGTCTTCAACTGCACCACCCTCTTTGTCAAACAGGTCACATCGATCCTTTATGTCATTTTCAGACTTCGAACATGTTTCTACTATATAGCTATAACCCTTTGATTACCTCGAGGATATGATTTTCACTGTTGATATATATATATATATTCAACGGACTTTGCTAGATTTTTTAGTTTACCTGTCTGGTATTCGGTTATAAGGCTGTGTTACGTACGTAGCATGCATGTCGGTATTCATTTGACGGGCCAAGGCGGCCAACAATCGGTCAATATGTATATACTTTAATTCACATGTGATGATCTTAATCAATATAATAATATAGAACAAATTCACAGCTTATGAGTACTATTATTTGTCTTTTAAATCATGTGTAATATAAGGAAAAAGTATGCTAGTAATGTATGTTTATAGGATTGATTTTCTGTTAATTAAGCAGAATATATGAATTGTAGAATTAAAATTGATGATATTTTGTGTGTGTGTGTTTGCGCACGTCATTTGATGCCATGCAAACCAAAACAAAATAGATAAGATAGCTTCTGCTTTGCCTTTGCGTGCATGAGAGGGGCATCTTCTCCTTCTGGGGTCCGACCTGTGTTTGTTCGCCATCTATTACTTAATGATGATCTGATTTGATACTTTCTTATCTAACACATGCACTTTTCTTATGAAAAATCTTTAGCTCCTATCACATGAAATTAAATAATATAACAATTATGTCTGTTGATTAATTGCATGGCATCAGCCTTTCATTTTTTTCCCCTGACAATAGTATTTTAAAGGTGCTGGAAATACTGCTTTGAATCTTTTTGTAGTTGTTGTGTGTGATATTCTCGTATGAAATTTTTATGTAATGCTAATTCAATATCATTTCTAAGCCTTGAACTTTTATGTGGCGGCGCATTTGCAATCTGGCTAATTAAAAACAATCGAAATAATTCCACAAAAAAAAAATTTATAAAAACGATCAAGATGGAATTTCTGTTTATTTGAGTGGATAAGGGCTTTGTATGATCATGACGATTAAAAATTTTCAACTTTTTTCTGAATAAATGTATCAGAATCAATTTTTTATTAACCATTTCATTAGTCTCATGTATTGAAATTGAAGTGTGATACCCTGTATTGAAATTGAAGTACACATTCTGAATTTTTACAACCCCGAAATATTAGATATATATACTAATTATCTGAAGGGTATACCGTATACATATCTAGGCATAAGACATTTGTTCGTGGCCCATAGTTTTATTGCCAAGGAAGGTTCAGTCCCAATAATGTAAAATTAGGATTAACCAGCCAATAAAGCAACTGTATTTTTTTCAAAAAAAAAAATCCAGAATATTAATAGAATTAACAATAAGCTAGCGTGAAGTTTGGATATAAATAGTAAAGGCGATCTAAGTGGAAAGCCCCAAGATTTGTTGGGTGGTAGAACAGGGAAAAGAGCCGCAGATCTATTATTACAGAATGGGAAGGTCTCCATGCTGTGATGAAAACGGACTTAAGAAAGGACCCTGGACTCCCGAGGAAGACGAAAAGCTTGTCCACTTCATTCAGAAACATGGCCATGGAAGCTGGAGAGCTCTCCCCAAACTTGCTGGTCTCTTCATATTTCCATATATACTGTATCAACTCTCTCTCTTTCGCCCTCTTCACCTCTCTGCTCGTTTCCTTTCTTACAAATTGTTGCAGGTCTCAACAGATGTGGAAAGAGCTGCAGACTAAGGTGGACCAACTATTTAAGACCTGATATTAAGAGGGGCAAATTTTCTCAAGAAGAGGAGCAAACCATTCTCCACCTCCATTCTATCCTAGGAAACAAGTACTTCCCCCCACATTTTTTTCAGCTTTCCTTGCATTCAAACAATTGCTCAGTTTTTTCGGATTCTTATGTCTTACATCGATGCATGTACGTATATAATGATTTGTTTCACAGGTGGTCTGCAATTGCATCCCATCTTCCAGGCAGGACAGATAATGAGATTAAGAATTTCTGGAATACTCATTTGAAGAAGAAGCTGATTCAGATGGGCTTTGACCCAATGACGCATCAGCCAAGAACTGACCTTGTTTCAAGCTTGCCCTACCTTCTGGCTCTGGCCAACATGACTGACCTAATGGATCATCAATCACCCGATGAACAAGCCCTCAAGTTACAAGCAGAGGCGGTACAGTTGGCCAAGCTTGAATACTTTCATTATTTACTCCAATCCACAAGTTCCTTCACTCCTACCAACTCCTATGACCAGAGTGCCAGCATGGCTAACATGGAAGCCCTCAATTTGCTAACTTCAATGTCTAATGTCAACGAGAATAATGCAGTTATAATTTGCCCATCACAACTGGATAACGCGTCCTTATTTTCTAATGGGATTGCTGGCCCTCAACCACTCCACCACCCAAACATGTTATCATCTCAAATTTCAGACCCACAAGTCTCTTTCAATACTTCCCAGTCATGTATGAATAGTGAGAAGAATCAAGCAGGTACCAATAACTTTACAATAATAAGCGAAGGGGATAACATAGCCAATGATGACACTTCATGGATGATTCCGTCTATTCAGCCAACTGTGACGGCAGGGACCTCACCAAATAGCAATCCTGGAGACGCCAGCAGCCGCACGTCCAGCTATGAAGGAGGAACCTCATCTTATTGGCCTGAACTCTTTTTTGACGACCCACTTATACATGATGCATGACCTTGCTTAATCAGTACTATTTCATATCTGTGTGTTGTCTATGCTTTTCATTGTTTTTTCTTGCAAAAGCCTAATGCATATAGAGATGCTATATATATTACAATACATATTTTTGTCTCCATTTGGGACCAGTTCATTTAATCTATTTCGCTGAATGGCACTGCCACTTGATGATTCAACACTAGTGTATACGTTATTTACTGAATTAAACTTGGCCTTGAAATGTTGAAATGTTTTTTATGATTTACTGTTCAAAGCATATTTCTCTCATGCGCGTGTTTCCATGGTGCAAGACTGTAAGCGATTTCCACGCACGTTCCTGAGGCGTATTGTACTATATTTTGGTCCCCTTTCAAACATCTTTGGGCGTTTCCTCCGAATGCTTACGTACATGGCCATGCTCTGTATCCACTCCCGACTAAGCTTATATTTAGCTTTTGCATGAAACACTGATTGTAAGTTAGTAACCTTTTAATTATGATTTACAGTACGAAGTAAGAAGTAAGTATGTGAGAAGAGTTTTATCACAGCTTACATGTCTATTCTAAACACACTAATTATATATATCGCAGCCCACAAATTCTCTCATTTTTTTTAACTGTGTCAGGTGTCAAAATACCTATAATTTTTTTTTTAGAAGTACATCACCTGACGCCATAAAGTTTTCTTACCAGCAAAAATGGTTATGAACCGGCCACACTGTTAATCAAGAACAAACTTTTGGTTTATGGGACATAAGTTATTATATTTTAATGATTATTTAGTTAAAAAGACATTCCTCTCTCCCCCCACCCTCTGATTTCTCGCGTCAGCTATCAGAGCCCATTTCCTACCCCATATTCATTCACCAGCTTCAGCAGTGCTTCTATGGATGGTAAATGGAAATTGCAGCGAGCCGCCGATACCTCAGGCCAAGCCGTTGTTGGAGATCGTAGATCACCATGGTCTGCGATTTGAAAGTTCATGTCTCTTCTGATACGCATTTAGTTTTTTGTTTCTCACGGTCACTACTCTGTTTTGTTTTGTTTGGTTTGGTTTGGTCTTGCTGTTTGGAGTCAACAGGAGATTTTAGATAATTCGATTATCGTGGTTTGGCCAATTCTCTCCCTCCAACGCTCTTCCTCTGTACTTGTGGTTTTGTAGCGAATCGTTTTTCTGGTTTTTACGGTGTTGGGAAATGACGTGAAAATTATACCTTACACAAATGATGTATTAATGTTCACAACTTGCTTGAGCTTTTCAGTTTGGAAACTAAAAGACCTTAAAGTTATTGAGATTGGCTTGCCAAAGTGGAAAGAAAAAAAAAAGACAGAGAGAAATTAATTAGAAGATCATAAGTGATATTGCTGCATAGTGCATACTGATGTCCAGCAAATGCTACCATGAAGCCACCAGATTTGGCCTGATCAATGATAGTGTCACAGAGAACTGCTCAAACTGAATCACGCCCATGATATTAACTTTCTAAACATGGAGATTATTATATCTCTACTTTTCTGTGACATTCTAAAGCAGAAGCACTAGAATTATTATTACCATCTCTCTTCATATATGTGCATGCATATAATAATAGAATCAGATCAGTGCACGTGATTGAAGAGTGTTGGAAAATAGCCTAATCTATGATGGATGAGGCAAACCCAATACGTGGGGGGTAATAATATAAATAATATAACAGTTTTGGTTAATATATGTGATATTCCCTAATTACTATAAGTCGTATTTTAACCGATAAATTATGACTATTCAGGAAACACTGTTTCACCGATATGTTATGTCTCTCCATCGGAAATATATATTGTTTCCTTGAAGAAAGGACACGTCAGTAGAGAGGAAGGGGTACGAAGAACGCTATAAATAAGCGTAAAGGGTTCAGTTAAAACAAGTAATCTAGAATACATAAATTCTAGTATATTGATCCCTAATACTTCTACTATATTTTTTCTCTTCTTATTTCTGTCTTGTTGTGTATTTGCTATGTGTCATAATCGTTTCCGTCACTGTGATCCGGTTAAGCGTGAGCATTAAAGTTTAACAGTCGCACTCCAGGTACGCCCAAATATTCTTACAAAGAGTTCAATAGGTACAACGAGATTTTAATCCAACGGTCCAGATGAAAAAAAAGAGGGAAAAGGAGGGTAAGGATATAAGAGGAAAGCTAACTCCCTCAATGGAGGCCCTGATATGATGAACATGGAAATGAATCGGGGGCGGGGGGTTTTGAGTTTTTTTTTCTAAATTCGGCTTTAGTCTTTTTCTCTTCTATCATTTTTTCGATCTGAGTCGTTGGATTAAGATCTTAACGGTTCAGATTTAACATATTATAAAAATATTATTGTTGTTGTTTGTTTGGAGAGTTTTTTTTAATTAAATAATTAATAAAAAAACAAATTAACGGGTGGACTTTTTTCCCATTTCAAAAATTCATAGGCAATTTAAGAATTAAAAAAATTATAGTGTTAGATATACTTTTAAAAAAAATTTATAAATATTTTTGTAGTTTAGTTTTTTTAAAAATTTCCTAGTCTACTGCACCTTTTCTCTCCAAGCTTTTTTCTTAAGAAAGTAGGCAACAATGAAAACCCAATAGTAACATCGTGAATCCCGTGAGAAATTTTGTCTGCTTTACCCTGTCTGTTTTCTTTTGCTTTTTCTTTTTCTTTTTCTTTTTGTAGGGTAATATATAACTTTTTTTGTTTTTGGGTACAGCTTTATAGTCCACGATGCAATGAAGGATACCGAAATTTTCAAGGTTGGGCCTAGTATGGGCCATGATTTCTTAGCCCTGTTGTGTAGGACTGGTAAGGATTTCGTGTTATTGCATCGTGGACTAATAGTAATAACTACCCTGGATTGGGAAAAAAAAAAAAAAAACTACCCTGGATTATTAAGATCCATCATCAGTATGTGATGCTATGAAGAATACTATAATAGTAGTATTTCTATCAAACTCCTGCACAGAGTGTTCACTATTTCCATTAGGAAAAAAAAAATTACTTTTTATAGCGATTCGAAAAAAATTATAATCTTTTGGTATTACCGTCCATGTTAGGGTAAAGTGACAGGTGCAAACATGATATAATGAAATTAGAGAAAAGTCATGATAAAAAGCGATTGAAGAGTCGGCTTTTTATCAATATTACTTCACAAGGGTTCACGGAGGCATAGTAATATTGTTCGTGAAGTATACGCAATTGAAGCGACTCGGCTTTTTGTCTTCTGGAAAAATCATGGCGAAAGATAACTAGGAAAAAGAGGAGTCGGAACAGGAACTAGATTGGTCTACAAAGAATATGAGAATTACAGGTATGACAACTTGGTAGGAAGTGGAACTAAGAACCACTCATTTCCTAAACCCGCCCACCTTAACCACATAAAAGAGACCGGCACGTGCCCCTCTACCCCAATCAAGAAAAAGGATAGTGGATCCTACTTTGATATAAATGCCACCTGTCCGGGTCCATGCTTCCCCCATTTTCATTTATTCCAAATATTAAGAGCCACTAGATTAGGAGATGACAGCCGCCAGTCTCAAAACTTCTTACCAAAAAATTGAGGTAGTTCTAGAACAAAAATTTACACAATGGGATTCGTGGTCTGTCTTTTGCTTCTGACTATTCTACGATATAAAACACAGGAGCTATCCAAGAGATAAACACCTTTGGCGTTTGGATTCTCTAGATAGAATTTCGACCATTTAGATTTATATTTTTTTAATTGGTTATCTTCTAATAAAAAAATTATTTTAAAAAAAATATTAGTTAACATATTATCTTTATTTATATTCTGGATATATTAAAATATTTTTAAAAATATTAAAAAATTAAATCTAAACTATAAGATCCATATAAACGATCCACACAATGAGAAGAGCTCTCCAAAAACACGAGCAGGGAAGTTCCTTCCATAAAACAAACGCATAAAAGTAGAAAACCTGTTAAGGGATGTCGCATCCGAGACTGTGTCTCGAATAAACACTCTCACTAAATCACACATATCATATGTGACATAAGCCTTTTTCTTAATCACCCTTCAAGAGTTGGATCGTCCCTTCTGCAGCCTGTGTTTTCTACATACTTGTCAAAGATGACCAAGTGCTTCTTTAGCTTGACAGAATCCAAAAACTGGTGTTATAGATCCACCTTCGGAAGGTCGGGGCTCCGATCATCCATCACTGACCTCAAAGACGGGACCGTCATTCATTGCTGGGTGCCTAAGACCCGAGTAGACTCTAAACCAAATCTGCTCCTAATCCACGGGGTTGGAGCCAACGCATTGTGGCAGTGGGGCGACATCATCCCCCATCTGACCCCCTTCTTCAACGTGTACGTGCCGGACCTTCTCTTCTTCGGCGGATCCTACACGACCCGCCCCGAGCGGAGCGACTCGTTCCAGGCTCAGTGCTTGAAGAGGGTCATGGAGGCTAACTCCGTGCAGAGGCTGAGTCTGGTGGGGTTGAGCTACGGTGGGTTTGTGGGATACAGCATGGCGGCTCAGTATAAGGAAATGGTGGAGAGGGTGGTGCTGTGCGGCTCCGGTGTAAGCATGGAAGAAAAGGACCTGAAGGAGGGGCTTTTCCCGGTGGACTTGGAAGAAGCTGTCAACATTTTGGTGCCGCAGACGCCGGAGAGGCTCAAAGAGCTTCTCGGCTTCACTCTTTCCAGACCCTCTACGGTGGCTTGGCTGCCTTCTTGTCTCTTTGTTGATTATATTGATGTAAGGAGTTACTTCTCTATCTCTCTTCCTTTCCATTCTATTAAACCATGACAACTTCTTCCATTGAGTAGTAGTGAGGAAACTGAGAGCTGCTTCGTTGCATAAGTAGCATTTCACAAAAATTGCTGACCAAAGAACAGATAATTAGAAAAATCTAAGAAATCCTTAAAGAAAAAATACAAAAGGAAAGGAAAATCATCCATGTGATGTTCAATAATGACAAAAGTTATATATACACACTCATATATGTGAAAGATGTATGAATTTTTATTGGATTGTATTGTGGCAAAACATGGATGTAAGAGTAAGAAATGGTGGGTTTGTGTAGGCAATGTGCAGGGATCATGTTGAAGAGAGGAGGGAAATGATCCGAGCAATCACCAAGGGCCGAAAACTTTCTGATCTCCCTAGGATTTCTCAGGTTCGTTCTTCATTTTCATCCCCCTATCACATTTTCAATATAATATTGCAGGGTTGTGGGCATATGTTATTATTGGAGGTTTTTATATCTCTTCTTCTGAAGCAGCCTACGTTACTGGTGTGGGGTGAGCATGATCAAGTGTTCCCATTGGAATTGGCTCACAGATTGCAAAAGTCAGTGACTCTCTTACCCAACTTATTATGGGATGCTTTTTCCCTTTCCTTTTTATTTTATTTTTTTTTGGGTTTCCTTCTCAATTGGGAATCCTGAACTGAACTGATCAAACACAGGCATTTGGGGGACAACGCTGAACTGGTAGTCATAAAGAACACGGGACACGCCCTCAATGTGGAGAAAGCCAAGGAGTTCTACAATGTCTTGAGGTCTTTCCTCGTCGATTTGAAGCCTCCTGCGGTTGCAGACGCGCCATCTCCCAAATCTCATGACAAATCATCAGGTTAAACACCAAAAGGTATCCTTCAGGAGGCAATTTTCAATTTTTTCGTCCGCTAAATTATCGTTATCCTTCCGTTAAAGCAAGTCGTTGTATAGGAATTCTCTGGTTTCATTTTGGATTCGTTGTGAGGGGAGCTTAAGAATAAAATCGCAAAGCACAATCTCTCTCTCTCTCACTTACACACATTATATTTACCCCTACTATTTTCATTCCTTCCATATTTAATGGAGTATTCTACAAGTTTTATGATTCAAAATGTAAACTATTTTGTCAGAATTTATGAACGATTAATTATTTTATTCTATAAGTGTCCTACTCGTATTCATTAAAGAGTATATGTTTTTCACGCACATAATATTTTTTAGGCCAAAATGGGACCCAAAATGATTTCTAGACTAATTTATTTATTTAACTTTATTAACTTGATCAACAAAATAAATTGGAAGATGTTCTTCAATAGAAATGTTAGCATAATTTTTTTAAAGAAAAAAATTTAATCAAACTTAAAGAGAGGCTGTTATAATCCTTTTCATCTTTTTTTTTTTAAAAAAAAACAAGACTAATTTAAGTGTGACCGGCGCCAAAATGACTGAAAGCATTCTCTAATCAATGACTTGTGGCTATTTGGAAAACAGGAGAATCAATTAAAAATTGGGAGAATTTCAAAAAAATACCATTTAAACTTCAAAATCCTAAATAAGTGATTTAACAATAAAATGATTTGTTAATTGTATTACCATTCTTGTTAATCCCATTATCGAATTTGTCAACGGGATTTTGAAGTTTAAATGGTATTTTTTTGGCATTCTCCGTTAAAAATTTCTATTTTTAATTTTTTTTGTGTGTTTTAGACAAAATTATTCTCTCATTTACCTCATACAACATAAAATCATTTAAAATAAGCTAATGCGAACCATCACTTAGGCAAATATCTTTAGCCAGGGGTGATATTATTAGAACACATGCTAGCGAATCCGGTGTTTTAAATATATGTTTGGATTAGCGGTAAAAACTGCTTTTCTAACATGATTTACAGTATACAAAATAAGTTTGTGAGAGGAGTTTTGTCTTGATTTATGTAAACGAACTTCTCCACCGTCAACCCAAACAGGTCCTTAAAAAAGTAAAAATCAAACAAGCCTAAGAGTCCTTTTTCCTACAACTGAGCGAACACTTAAGCTCCTCTAGCTCTTTTGTGACCAAATCCATTCTTTACAGTCTACACGATGTTTCCTATCTAACTATCCCGCCAAATGAATTCACGTCAGCAATTGATCCATACAGAAAATATCCGATACAAATGTAGTTCAACTTTAAGCAAGTAGCCCATCAACAGCTGCAATGTAGTGATGCATCACTTCCACTAGCTTTATCTCTGCTCGAGATTCATCAACTTTTGAAGGCTCATCTGCCAGTTTGAAACATGGTAATTGAAAGAATCAACACAATTTCTTTAAATTTAAAAAAGGATTCCTGAACGGAAAGGAGCAAATCTAAAAAATGCAGGAAATATTCTCTAATTGGTAGCAGCAAGCCAGTCCATTTGCGATCATAACGAGAATAACAGAAATGGGGTGGAGGGGAGGAATATGTTTCAGCACACATGACTGTTTGCATTAAATAATAATTCAAATATATGGTAATTATATTCATCGTACTTGAATCATACTAAATATAATGTCCGGGATGGATTCAGAAAATAAAGGAGACTTTTAACATGGCAGCAAACTGTTTCTACTCTAACTACGTATTTACACTGTTCAACTGTAAGAATTTCAGAATTCGATTTATAAATTTAAAAAGCACGTATGGCCTCAGAATCAAATTCAAAGGGAGATGTACTGTTATGAAACATATGACGCGAAAGCATCATAAAAAAAAAAGGCTGGCAACTTCAACCCAGAAAGCAAAAACATAAATCATGACTCCAGAACAGCTAGATGCTGGGATGACTTCAATTATAAGCTCAATTTCCCACACTATGAAAGCATTATGTCCTAATAGATCAGTCCGTCATAACCATATAAGAAAAGTTTTTAATAATAATGGCAGCCAAGAACCTCGAGCATCATACTTGTGTTCCAATAACTGAGGTTCAAAGTAAGAATCGTGCTGTTTTAATTGTTAAAAGAACTACGTTATGATAACAAATTAAAATATATGCAAAACTATAGCATTAATACACGTCATCATATATCGACCTACAAGCATATGCAAAGAGTATTAAGCAGGGTTAGGAGGAAAGCTGCATGTAGTCATCAGTCACAAACCAAGTATTATGACAATCTAATTTTGGATGTTCTTTTGGTCCACAGAAGAAAAAAGGTGCCATAACAAAATGGTAGATAAAGGGATATTCATAAAAGAAGCCCTTTAATATCAGGAAAGAGGAATTACAAAAACTCACCTCCATCATCCAGTTCTGGGGCCCATAAGGTGAGATTGTCCCTCAAAAGCTGCATAATTAGGGTACTGTCCTTGTAGGATTCTTCATTGAGATTATCAAGTTCCGCAGTAGCCTCATCAAGTGCTTTCTGGGCCAGATAGCAGGCCCTGCATATATGAAGTTTATAAACAGTACATGTAAAACAGGAAGGTGGCAATTTATAAAAGCCCAAAGAAACAATTGAGTAAGAAAGTAAATTTATGCTTGGCATGTGCGTAAAACCACTCTGATACAAACACAAAATCACAACCTAAAATACATTTAAAAATTGTTAAAAAGGCAACACTGTCCCCTGAGAAAAAAAAGTCCATACTTAGAACAGTTGAAGAATCGGAATAACGAAGAGAAGAGAGATGAGAAACCTCTCAGAAGAGCATAATATCTCATAGTAGAAAACAGATAAGTTCAATGCCAGGCCAAGTCTGATTGGATGAGTCGGGGGCAGATCAGAGGCAGCAGTACTAGTGGCAGCCTGCATTTAGTTATCTATCAGTTTCTACCAAGTTTAAAAATGAGAGAAATCATGAAATCAAACAAAAAAAAAAGTCCAACTAAATTCACCTCATATGCCCTGAGTGATTCGTCTGCAGCTTCTTTGCGATGACCACCTGATTTAAACTCAGCTAAATAACAGTAGTAGTCTCCTTTCCTAAGTGGAGGAGAAAAGAGCTTGTGATCCCAGCAAAAATAAATGCATATGAACTTGGGCCTTCCTGATTCTTTAACATTTGGTAACATCAAATGGTTTAAACTTCTGGCAGTGACGTTATGTTTTAAAAAGTAAAAAACCAAAGTACTTGCATGGATTCTGAGATTTTTGAAGCTATATCTTGAATCCTACTCAGATAATGAAAAACTTCATGTCTCAAGATATCAGAACATTTAAATCTACTAAAAGAATTAGAAATTATTCCAGACTCACATCTTATAATGGAAAACAGTTGATTCCCCAGTTGTGGAAGATGGAAGGAGGTGCTTGTCTATGAGTGATAATGTGTCATAGCAGATATTTGAGATCTCATCTTCAACTCTCATTCTGTAGTCCTTTATCCTTTTCAAATTCAATTCATAACCCTTGCCCTCCTCCTTGTCCTCAATGGAAAATAGTATCCGCCATGATGCCCTTTTTGCTCCAATAGCATTTTTGTACCCAACGGAGACAAGGTTCCTCTCCTCCACTGTGAGTTCCGCACCTAATTTAGCAACGCCTTTCATAGCTTCAACCATATCTGCAACAAGAAAAACCAGAGAGATGCATAACCAAACAAAATGGAGTGAAGCAATTTTAAAAAAGAAAAAAAAAAGATTAATGTTAATGTTAATGTTTTGGAGAAACTACTGTTTACTAAATAATCCAATTCAAATTTTCAAAGCAGCTTTTATGATGAAACTTGCCTAGCAGTCAAATCTAAGCGTATCAATGAACTTTGGTTCCAGGATATGAAAAAAGTACAATAAGCATAAATGGATTCATTACACGAAAAAAAAGTAATTAATAGTTTTTTTATTGGACATAGTCATCACAAACACTTGCTCCTCTCTTTTCTCTTCGTTCCTTTTTTTTTTCAGCACAACTTTCATGTCATGCTGCAGCACCAACAGAAGCAAGTATAGTCCATGAATGTACTATCTGTTTTCTCCTCTCTTTTTTTTTTTTTTTTTTACAACTCTATGATCTATAAATTAGGTGGCATTTAAGGTCGGAAAAGAAAATTCGGTGGCAGGCTTAGTAGCAGCCAGAAAGAAAATTGCAATATAGAACAACTTCTTAAACCGGGGGGCCTCAAACAAGTTATTAAAACACCTCAAACGTGTATATAGTACCACAGTCCATAAGCCACTAGTCCTTCATTTTAAATAAACCCAAGGAGAAAAGCCGGCACAACGCAGCTATTAGTCCAGCATTTCAGGAAGCAACGAAGTAACGAAGACCTTCCATGATCAGGAACAAAAGACAGCAAGACGCAGCCATTAATCCATCATTTCAGGAAGCAACAAAGTACCGAAAACCTTACATGAAAGACGGCAAGACGCAGCCATTAATCCAGCATTTCAGGAAGCAACAAAGTACCGAAGACCTTACATGATCAAGAATTGAAAATAAGACGTCAAGACACAGCTATTAATCCAGCATTTCAGGAAGCAGCAAAGTACCGAAGACCTTACATGATCACGAATTGAATAAAAGACGGAAAGACGCAGCTATTAATCCAGCATTTCAGGAAGCAACAAAGTACCGAAGACCTTACATGATCACGAATTGAATAAAAGACGGAAAGACGCAGCTATTAATCCAGCATTTCAGGAAGCAACAAAGTACCGAAGACCTTACATGATCACGAATTGAATAAAAGACGGAAAGACGCAGCTATTAATCCAGCATTTCAGGAAGCAGCAAAGTACCGAAGACCTTACATGATCACGAATTGAATAAAAGAGACGCAGCTATCAATCCAGCATTTCAGGAAGCAGCAAAGTATTTCAGGAAGCAACAAAGTACCAAAGACCTTACATGATCATGAATTGAATAAAAGAGGCAGATACCGATTAGAAAAACTGTCAAGCCTCTGTGAACCTTGAAAGAAAGAAAGAAACAAAGCATACCGGCATATCTCTCTGCTTGTTCAGCAAGTTTCCCCGCTTCCGCTCATTCTCCATGGTTTCTCAGCCTCTCGGTGCTTCAGCAGTTTTGGTATTTTGCTTTAGACTCTAACTGACTCCCTCCAACAATAGAACCGTGGGATTGCGCGTGAGGAAGAGAAGATTACAGGGTAGGGAGGGGAAAATGATAGGTTATTCTCCGCCGTGCCTTTAATGACCTGGATGACCACTGACGGAGCTCTGACAGAATGCTGATTCTTATGCGACTGCTTTCCGCGGGACAAATTCTCGTCTCACTCTGCGCCAGATTCCCCCGCTTTGGATATGACTTCACTACAATCCTAGTCTATACCTTTATTGTTGATATTCTATAAAGCACTAAATATAAGATATAAAGAGTTATTTTTTTTATTAAAGAAGATAAATAAGTTAATTAATCGTTTCAGATGTTGTATATTCTTAAACTATATATTAATTTATTAGTTAAATTAATTAGTTTAGAAAAATAAAATATAAATATTCTAAAATAATTTAATTAGCTTCTTTATTCTCTTCAAAAAAGATAATTTTATCTTATATTTAGGATCCGAGGGAGTATGTAAAGATTAGGAATTAGAGAAATATAATGAAGAAGATAAAGAATCTTATATTAACCACATAAGAGCAACATGCTCATACAAACTATGACCCACTTGGATTATTTTTAATCTACCCTCACTTGAGGGAGATAATCAACTGCACTTGGGGACTAAGAGGAACTTTCTTTCTAGAGAGAGACTCAAATTAACATCTCTCTAAATATGGTGATGATCTAACTACCCTATACACTAAACCATATTAACCAAGACCCTTTATTAGATTAAGACCCTAACCAACTAACTAATCAATTTAATTTCACCTTAATATCTCTAATACACCCTCTCAAGTTGACACTCCTTAACTTAAGGGGTTCAACTTGAACAACACAAACTAAAAGAAGAGGTGAATTAAACCAATTACAGCATGAAGATTTCTTCCAAACATTCTTCTTCTTTCTGTCTCAATGACTGATGCAAGACTCATTATTGTCTTGATTCCCAGTGGCAAAAATACAACCTTGAAGATGCCAAGCTGATGCAAATGAGTATGGGTGGACTTGATCAATGACCATGACATCTGAACTCTCACAACTGCTGGTGCTAAAGTGCCTTATCACATCATGCTATTTTGGAAGATGACACACATACAACAGGCAACTACAACTTGGTGGGTATATGTAAGCACAGATTAAAAAATAGCCATATGGATATAATCAAGACAATAGATTCAATATCCTATTCCTTGTACTTCCTTTAGCTTCTTTACAAGATCATACTTGCACTCAACATGAATACTGTGAGCGTGAATCCAGCAGCCATCACTTGCTTCAAATCTACTCCCAAGCCTTCAACTCCTTCTGATGCTTCACAATTCCATCGCATTCAGCAGTTTTCAACACCAGATTTATGATGTTTCTCCACTTGTTGCTATCTTCTCTTTGTCTACAATCTTGCTTAATACCATGTTTCATAATCCAACAAAATGGCCCCGTTCCCTGCCCTCTTGTAAGCTGAAACCATAGCATCAATTGAGAGCTTTCTAAAATTGGGGTCAAGTGCCACTACTCCAAATCCAAAACTAAGCCTTATGCTTGAGAGGTATTATGTGAGTGACCAATTAGCCTGCAATGTTCATCAAAACTTTCTTCTTGCTGATATTCCTTGCGGGGTCCCACTTGCGAATGAAACATTAGGTCTGCCCATTTTGAGATATCACTAAAAGACAGAGTCAATGTCCCTTTGTAGAAAAATACCCAGCCATGATACGGTTCTTTTTTTTTTTTTTAATCATCATCAATATATAAAGCAAGCATAAATTATGTTTACTACACATCGACACTTCACTTGCTTAAGCAACCAAATATGATTCTTCATGGAATCGCAAGAACTCCCAATCAACAAATCAGTCAATATATTACCAAAATTGCTGTGTTGCAGAGAACTATGAGACTCTGACGATATTCTTTGAAACATGCGACTCTTCTCGGAATTTCATCAAACACCTGCTCTGCATACTTGATTTTTTATTTTTTTATTTTTTGAAGAACAACCTCCATTGGCATAGGCGAGAACTTGGGTCTTGAAAGAAACAAAAGACTATGCTTGGAACAAGAATTAGACCCAGTAATCTTCTTACAGAGCAATGACAGAAGAGATCTTTGGAGAGGAATGAGAAGTCTAACCTCTGGGGAGTCTTGAGAGCTTCTGGAAATATAATGCTAATGGAATTTCTAGAACTTGACCAAGTGAAATCGAAAGAGGAGACTAGAAAAACCTCACGGATAACAAGAAGGATGCAGCGAAGGAGATAAAACCTGAGATTTTTTTTTTAACAATCTTCAATTCAACAGGAAACTCACGAACCCACGGACATTAACTCTCAAACCGCGAAGACTCAGCAACAATCCGAGATTGATAGTATGTTCCGATGAAGATGCTTAACGGCGGTTGCCGGACGGCGTACGATGGCTACAACGGCGCTGATTGAGACTTTCTTGCGATGACCTGCGACTATTTCTCCGTCAAACGCACTCATTCTACGGGCATGATTATTGGCACTAGATTATCGAGATTGAGAGGAAAATAAGTCTTCAAATCCCGATCAAAAGCAAGGAAGAAAATCAGGACGTCTGATTGATCACGCGGCGGAAAAGCAAGATTCAATCTTGAAAACAAACCATACGACGTCGTTCAATCAAGGAAAGAACTGGGCTGTGATTGGAAAACAAGAACAACACTAGGCTTCAATACTTTTGGCCCAAAATGACCTGCTCTGGCACTATGTAAATAATAGGAATTAGAGAAATATAATGAAGAAAATAAAGAATCTTATATTAACCATATAAGAGTAATATACTTATATAAACAATAATTCACTTATGTTATCTTTAATCTACTCTCACTTGAGAGAGATAACCAACTGCACTTGGGGACTAAGAGGAACTTCCTTTCTAAAGAGAGACTCAAATTAAAATCTCTTTAAACATGATGATGATATAACTATCTTACACACTAAACTATATTAATCAAGACTTCTTATATAGACTATGGCCCTAACCAAGTAACTAATCAATTTAATTTCACATTAATATATCTAATAGAGTATTATTCATATCCTTAACCCATGCCATCTTATACTTGAAACTTTATTTTGTTTTTGTTGTAAAACTGGAATTCATTAACGCAAAAGAGCAACTCATAAATATAAGACTCAGTTTTCTTTCTTTAAGGGATTAAATAAATTAAATATATTACTTAATCACATCATATGTTGTTTATCATTATATTATATATTAATTTATAAATCAGGCTAATTAATTTAATTAAAAAAATAAAAATATATATAATATTCTAAACTAATTTATTTATCTTTCTTAATTTTTAAAAAAACAGTCAACATTTGCATCCGGGGGTAGTATTACAAATTGACCACAAGATTTACAACATGATCTAGAGCTAGCTATCCCTCATCATCCTCTGGGAGTAAGAGGGGAGTGAACAAGTATATAAAAATTGCTTTTTATCCCATGTGAATACTCTACTAACTTATCAGTTATATTTATAGCCTCCCAGTATACATGAGTAAACCACAATTTGCCAATTTCTATGAAGACACTACACCCTTCAGAGAATGGTCCCTATCATAATCTTCAAGAGTATAATTAATTGTTGGGTTAATATAACTTTTTGTACCTGAAGTTTGGTCGAATTTTGATTTTAGTCCATCAAATTTGAAATCGGTGATTTTGGTTATTAAAGTTTGGCCCGATTTTGATTTTGGTCCCTCAAGTTTGAAATCAGTGGTTTTAGTCCCTCAAATTTAAAAATAATTTAATATGTAACCCTAAACTTGAGGGACCAAAACCAAAATCAGGCCAAACTTTAAGGACCAAAACCACTTATTTTAAACTTGAGAGACAAAAACTGAAATTGGGTCAAACTTCAAAGACTAAAACCATTGATTTTAAACTTAAGCGACTAAAACCAAAATCTGATCAAATTTTATAGATTAAAAATTATATTAACCCTTAATTACTTGTATACAATCAGATAACAAAGATTTAGGAAACTTCATTTTTATCCATGAAAAAATTGCATATGGTTTTCCAAGAAGAATAATTGTTTACTGTTGCTTTATGTTTAGACACAAGAATTTTTTTTGTTAAAAAAAACTTTGTAGAGAAAAAGAAACTGGCAAATGTCGAAGTTGTTCGTAGCTGATTCTTCCGTCCTCCAATTCCTGCACGACGCATATTTATTCCCGTATCCCTCGTGAGATGCCATTTCACGTGCCTCTACTTGTTTATTTTATCAATACCATATATTTATTTAATTTAATTATATTAATTAATATGATATAAATTTTTTAAAATATTCTAATCATTTTTTTTTAATCTTGTCTATTCTTCTTCTTATTGATTATTATTGAGAGAATATTAATAACAGTAAATTAAAAAAAATTAATAAATATATTTTATATTTAAAACTAAAACCAACGTTCTAAATATAATTTATATTAAGTACTAGCTAGAGTGTATATGATTTTACTGCTTCGACATACTTGCTCTAGTTCATACACTTTCTTCGCTGGCCTACTGCTTGTTGTCCGATACACCTCATTTTTTAGTTATATCTTAGTGCATACTTGACAAATGAAGGAATCGACTTTTTTTATAAAAAAAAATCTTTAAGGCGAGACAAAATTTCACTCCCATTTAATTTGCACAACACAAAATCAATTAATTTTGCCTAATTAGAATACTCACTCATTCCAACTTATCACGAAGAAGCATAGAATACCTTGCTCGAGAACGTCATGCATAAGATTTACTTACTTCAACAATTTATTTTTCTAAGGAATTCAAATATTTTAAAAATAAAACATTTTTTTTTTACATAAATGCTCTAAATGGTTTTACTAGACGCGTCACAAGAGGAGGACAATTTTGCTCAAGCACATCCGAGTGAATCCGCCATCCAAACATCAAAGCTCAGCGTCCAATCAAGAGAGTCTAGTCGAATCAACTGGCATATGATATCATCAGCAAACCAGCCGACAAATCGGATGTGTCAATTGGGAATGCAACGTCAAAATACGAGCTATCTAATTAACACGACTATTTTACCCTCCCTTGAGACAAGAGGCGATGATGCCATCTCCATCTTATCCGTGTCAATATGATCATGCATTTAGTCCAACATGGAGACCAGTAATAAGCAAAGCATTTACAAGCATTTCATTCTCAACAAGAATTAATTTATGTGGTGATGGTCAACAATGGGCCTTCATGTAAGCCTACAAGGCAAAGAATTGAAGACTTCATCTTGAGTTTGCTAGTTATACAATCTATTCACATAGAAGTCCCAAATTTCTATCATGCCAAATGAACAACTATTCTAAATCATATGGCCAAATGAAGAAGGATTAATTACTTCAGTCAGGAACCTGATGACCTTCTTAAAGATCATCAGGCCACTTCACACCCATGAAGGGGCCTGAAGACAAATCCTAACATAAGTTTCACGATCTCTTGCAGCCAAGCCTTTCAAAGGGCATACACTCATCACAGAAAACTACTCCTCAGTGCAATCAGCTTACTGGTGCATCCCACGGCTGGTGCTACCCTCCCCAATTGAAACAGTAGCAAGGGACTTGGACGCCCAAACTTTAGCATTCAGGGCTCCTTCCTGCAGATTACTTCTCTTGCAAGGCACTCTCACACAGCTTATAGACTGCATTATTCGCTTCAGATATACCAGGGGATGTTCCAACAAACTCCCTAATCTAATATTTTGGATAACACTTCTCCAAACACATTGAACGCACGCAAGCAGTGCAGGAAAAATGAAATATAGTAGTCTCAGAAGCACAAAGGCAGTAGCCAGAGCTAAATATGTCTCCTGTCGCAGCAAATTTTCTGGTGATCTTGCCCAAGAAAATGGACAACTTTCTGGCTCAGTGTAACCATGTTTCTCATGAACTGATAGGCTCCCAATTTTCTCAAGAGACGGTTGATCATGTGAAAAAGTCCTAATCCCTGCATTTACAAAAAAATAATAATAATAACAAGAGAACACTGTCACATGAAGCTAAAATAAATTATCGCACCAAAAAGTTGTTAAGGGACTTCTCCCACGCCTAAGGCATTTTTTAAAGAAAAAATGTTTAAGAAGATAAATGGTAAAACCTATGGCCCTGACCGTGCCTTAACTACAACACAAGATGCAATAAAGGTAATCGAGTGTAGAGGAAAATCAAGTCAACCAAAAACAAGCATCCAAGTTTCGTATTCACCAATAACAAACTAAAATGAAAATAATGAACATCTTATGGGAAAACGACACCCCACCAGATGAAACACAATTTCTACAGCATGAAGTTGGTGCTGTTCAAGTAAATTCGCCCATTTGATCTGTGTGCATATTGGAGATTACATAATAAGAAAAAATTCTCATGTCGATTCTGGTGAGGCTTCAGGAAGACTATGATATCATTCTGCACATGGATTAAGTTTCCTTGTAGAGTTTAAATACTTCTGACTATTTTTTCATCTAAAGTGCAGTGAAAACTAGCTACATCAGAAGTTTTTGTGCAGACCTAGTGAGCTGCATGAACTGGTTAATATGAAGAATTCATCTAAAGAAACTTAAAAGGGAAAAGCGTGCAAGAGTGGGCTTACCAGTAACATCAGTGTAGAAACCTAAGAGAGAGACAAGACTCCGGGATCCATGATAACGAACGCGCATGGTAGAATTTAAAATGAATAGTGTAGGGAAGCCATGAACGCCATATTTTGATAGTATGCTGCAAGAGATGAATAGTTATTTTCAGCAAAGAAAAAGATGTAAAGCAAACGATACATGAAATAAGTGAAATAACACAAACCTAGGCCTGATGGTTGACTCTTCAATTGCAAAATGTGGAATGGAAGGATATAGGGAAGACATGATGGAGAAACTTTGTCTAAATATCCTAGAGAAAGGACACCAAGATGCGTAGAAGAGCACAGCCACATAATCATGATTATTCTTGTGAACTATATTTAATGCCTTTTGCAAAGAAATTTCATCTCCCTGCATATTATAATATGTAGAAATTCCATAAGAAGTATACCCTCAATATTCTATCATCTTCATCAATGGACACAAAGTTACATACATTGTAGAACTCAAAATAAAATCAACATCAGTATGCCAAAACTCATCCTCCACCTTGTAGCTGGAAGGTGCGGAATGATGATTGGTATTAGGAAGGGTATTTTGCATTTTGCTTAAACCTTTTGCTCTCTTTGAATTCAGGGGAAAAAATAGATGCCAAAACTCACACCAAAACTACATCCTAAGAATGTCGGTCTCATTTATGATATGGACAACTACAAGGCATAAAGATTATAAATCACATGAAAAATATAGAAACCAATATAGCTTCATACATCACGCACATACAACATAGTCACAGGTGAGCGCGAAATACACTACACAGTACTCTGATTAACATATTAAGATAAAAAATTATTGATGTGTCCTATATACAGACAATAAACTAAACAATGAAACAAAGCATCAGAGGTGAAGCAAGAAACCATGCGTGATCAAGGGCTTTCGTCAAGCCCAAAAACAATAAATGAAACGAAGCTTCAGAGATGAACATCACATATGATCTTCTCAGTGGCTCATTCATTTTCCTATAAGGAAACCTTGGTTTTAGGTTAAGTTATCGCAACCTTCCAAAATTCTTGACGGTGAGAATTTGAGATTCGTCAGCGTATAAAGAATATGCACTTGTGACCCCAAAATTAGGCATATCGAAGTGGAAGACAAGTTAAATTCCGAAAGGACGCATGACTTTTGCACTCAGACAAGGCAACCAAACTACGCCGAAGCAGCGACGCAATCAAAAGTCAGAACTATGAAGGAAATGAGAGATTATACTACAAATTAGAAAACATGTGCAGATGAAAGAACAGTATTCACCTCGGTGACGCCAACAAATTCGATGGATCCAGCAGCATCGCTAGGCAAGCAGCTCCAATCACGAAACCCTAAGATCGATTCGGAAAGGGACGCGGTAGGACAGACGCTGCTCCCGAGAGAAGCCGCAGGAGGTCGGGCGGCACAAGTAAGGCTTCCGGAAAGCAACACGGCGAAGGCGACATGGAAGCCCCAAAGCCCCATCCCAAACGATCCCATGGAATTGGAAAGTTAGCTCAGAGCTAACCCAAAAGAGAGGGGACCCACCGAAAGCAGAAAAGGAGATACAAATTCTAAAACATGGAATTGGGAGGAAAGGGGGATGGAGGAATAGGAAGGTTGCAGAGTGTGAGACCGGCGGGTGGTGTAAATTTTGGGGAGCGGAGATTTGAGGGGAAGGAGATGACGTGTAGGAAACTGAGTGGGCTGTTAAATTTCTACGAAGACGGTTGGGTCGGAGGATGATGAGGGTTATCGGATGGTTGGGATCAGCAATTCAGCATGAAGCCATAAACCGTGATGAGAGGACCTGCTGACGGACGTGGCCGACTTGGCGGCGCTTGTTTAAAATAGTGAAGGAAATTTTTAAAAGGGTTAAGGTTAAAAAATAGTAATGATCTATTTCTATATCCAATATAATTAATTATTTTTTGGTATAAAAATATAAATTATGAATTTTTAGGGTATAAAAATAGATATTATGAATTTTTTTTGAAGCAAAAATAGTAACTTTTCACCCTAAAATAGATAACAAAGTTGTTATTTTTGCTCTAAAAAAAATTCATAATGTTTACTTTTGCACCTCAAAAATTCATAATGTCTATTTTTGCTCCCAAAATAGTTAGTTGTATTGGGTGTACTTTAAAAAATAATTTTTTACTAAATCTGCACCTTAACCCTTTTTAAAAATAGTTTACCAACGATTATTTATGGTATATGAGATAAATATATAAGAAAAATATTATCTTGACTTATGTGAATAAATATTTTAAGGATCACCAATTGTGATCCCAAACATGCCATCAGTTTTTGTTTAGAGTAGTAATTGAAACTTTTAAAAGTAACTTTTTAATTATAATTTACAATATATAAAATAACTATGTGGGGTTGATTTATGTAAAAAATACTTATAAATTACTTATAAACTAATTCAGATATACTTTTAATCAGGCGAGATTCTCTCCCTCCTTTCAGTTCAATTGTCAATACTCTTATCCTTCGTTTCTTTATCTTTGTCAATAAATTAAAATAGTGACACAGGTGTGTGTATAAAATTATAAGTATGTATGTGGGCGGACGAAGCAAATTAAGTATACCAATATAGGAGCAGGTCAAAAAAAAAAAAAGAAACCAAACAGTTCTTTGGTATGTTTATAAAACCTGTTATCACCTGAGTTTATTTCTTTGATGACAATATCTTGTATTTTTGTCAAGTGGTTGCATGCTGCTTAAACTGTTCTCCAGGAGCAAGTTTGCCCTAGGGAAAAAGATTAGAAGATTCAAGATGAATTTCAAAATCCTATATTATCAGTCTTGTCACTCACAAAAGTAATGGGATAAAGTATAACAGTGCAGCAATTGATAAGTCGCTTTAATAGAAAATCATTCATTTAAGATTTTGAAATTAAATTGATATTTTTTTATCTTTTCTTCTTTACCAATAATAAGTTAGTACTACCCTAATTTTTAATATAAAATTCATGTTGATGAAAAAAATTAAATTATATAGTGGATTTTATATTAAGAATACGAGTGAGTAATTAGTAATTTTTAAATATTAAACTTATATAAAGATAATTTGATAAAAATGACAAGATTATATTATCTACGTGACAGGATACATTTGCCCGGAGAATGAGAAAACCGTACGACCCCCAGAAGGAATGCAGGAATGGTACGCCGGGCAATGGCCAACCTATTAGTATTAGCCACGCTCACCTGACAAATTTAAATAAATAAATATATATATTGCATAAGTAAAGTTCAGTTATAAATATCATATGGGTAAATGCTTATCCATTAAAAATATGTTTATTTTTGTATCCTGAAAGTAGTAAATGCAAATGCATGTCGTTTAAATAAAAAGGAATATATAATCACTTATATATAGAAGGTAGCATCTCAAAGAAAGAAAAAGAAAAAGACACCCCGAGGAACAAGAACCTGCATGAATGCCAAAAACCAAATAAAATGTGTCAGTGAGAGCAAACAAGCATTGCACAAGAGGCAAATCAAAGAGAGTACTAGTAATTATATTTAGTAATCTGATTTTCCCTGTTCATCATCCTGGCATCCTTCAAGAGAGATGGAATATCGCTTGAAGGCTGACCAAAATTTAGCAATCACTGCGGGTTGGATTGAAACATTGCAAATTACGACCAACCCCCAAGCCCCTCTGAACCAGGCAACTTGATTAGGCTGGTAATTTCAATATCAACAACGAAAAGGTAGTCCATAAGGCCAATGAAAGTTCAATAGCTCCAATTCATTCGGAGCGTAATTGGACTTGTATTTCCCAAGTTTGTGGCCCAACTAGTTTCAGGAGAGAGCGTCTGAGGTAGTGTGAGCTTCATCTTTCATGCCCTGGATTGTCAAGTTATTAAACAAACAATTTAAGCAAACTATGACATGAAGATGGCCTCAACTGCTACAAGCTAGTCCCATCAAGCGAAGGAAAAACAAAGCCGAGTCATCCTCGTTCTTTTTTTACGGTTACGTTCTTTGACTTGCTTCTCATTTATATTTGGCCCTTTAGATTATATATTGTGTCCCTGTGAGTAGAAGATATTTAGAATAGGGGTTAGAATTTTTAATTGTGTTTTTTAATCATGATTTATGGTCTACGAGATAGCTTTACAGTCTACGAAATAAATATATGGATGAGTTTTATCTCAATTTATGTGAATCGGACTTATACATAAGTATAAGCTCAACCAAACATCCTCATTTAAAAGCTTGTTTGGACAAGTTAAAGTATATTTGGATTAATTTATGAAAGGTTTATAAATATTTATACATGTAAATTAAGACAGCATTACTCTCGCATACTTACCGTACTGTAAATTATGATTGAAAAAATATTTTTGAAGACTTCAATCGCTATTCGAAATAAGTACTAAATTTAAACCAACATATAAAATATTAGGGTCACCATGAGTACTTTTATGAGTTCAAAATTTATATAACCAGGAAATATAAAATATTACCGTTCAAGATATAATTCACTTTCAAATACTTCATCAAAATTCAAGAATAGCGAGCAACTAATTAAATGTCTTAAATTAGTTTTTTTTTCTACTTTGCCTCTTTTTAAATTTGTTTCACATCTTTCCTCTTTCTCCTCATATCCAATGTGTATCATCAATAATCAATAAATAGAGGTAAATTAAAAAATAGTTTCTTAATTTATTTTTATTATTGATCCATCAATAATAATTAAGGAGGAAGAAGATGAGGGTATTAAAGAAAGTAATTATGGTGTTTTAGAAGGTAGTTATTCTTTTTTATTTATTTATTGCAATTAATATAGGGGAAAAAAGAAATTATTATTTTAAAATTGGACTTATAATAAAATCAAAATGTTTAATGAAAATAGATTTATATAGAGAACCATTCAGTAACACTAGAATAAATAAATGAACGTCGTCGTAATCGATGAATGACAGCATCTTCCAGCTTGCTGTTTATTTTGGGCTACTTTGCTGAAGACTACATGGGAGATCTTAGGAAGTGTTTGGGCCGTCCTTCTTGTGGCTCCTTAGGGAGATTGAATGTCATCCATCAATCATCATGAGCTGTCCCAGAGATATATGCTGAAACAGACAAGGACATCAAGTTAAGGTGGCGCTGGATCCAAGTAAGCATAGAGTTCTGCCTGCGTTGGGGTTTGGTTATGAAGCGTGGTGTCAGGTGTGATTGAGGTTGAGACACAGAAGGAGCAGGCCCAGGCTTTGGGATGTTGCTTTTGTTTCTGCGTGTTTGCTCTCTCCAAGTCTTAACCTCATTTTCTCATTATTGTATGCTCAGTTCACATGTCAACAAATATATATCTTAAGTTAATTAAAGTTCTTACCATGACTATGAAAATAAATATGTTATACATTTTTTCTTACATATATTTTTAATCGGATAAAATTGTGACTCTAGGACTTATATTTGTAGCTTTTTTTTTTTTTGCAAACTAAACTTAGAATAAGAATATATATAAAAAGAAAGCTTAAATATATAACAGCGGAAATGAAATGGAAGTCTTAAAATTACTTAACCCTGAAAATTATAGGCACCATGCGATTAATTTCCCCATGAACACACACAGAGACACGTATATTGTAAGCTAAGATAATGGAGACACTTGGATGGATGATGCAAAATGCGATGCCCCGTGGTTGTACGGTGATGGGTACGACACGCAATGGGGGGAGGTGTGATATTTTTACGGTACGAAAGGGAATTAAAAAATGAATGGAGGCAGAGAAAAGGCGGGGGGCTATCAATTTCTAGCATAATGGAAGGGAGGACACGTCTTTTTTGTTGTCAATTAGCTTCCCACCACCCATTCCTGCTGTCTCTGTCTCCATGTTGTCCCTACTACCATTATATTGGTCGTTGTTAAAAGAGATGTTTGGGATAGTTTATATTTATATATATATATATATATATTTGATTTATATAAATGAGTTATGGGGTAAAAATGTTTATATGTTTTTTTAAAAATGGTATTTAGTAATAAATTTTTTTATTGGGAGTATAAATACCTATCAATATTTAAAAAGAGAGCTAAAATGTCTATCCATCTGTCACGTTATCATTTTTTTGGAGAAAATAATCATTTTGCCCTATAATTTTGTGAAATGTTATAATTTTACCTTTAGCAATTGTGTGACACTTTTAAATTAGTAAATGACCTCTAAAAATTCTGAAATTTTTAAGAATAAAAGAAGACATGATAAGTTTTAATTTGATAGGTCAAATGGAATTTTATTTGGTCAAAAAGATTATTTTGCCCTTACAATTTTCGCAATACTTGAAAAATTGGCAGATTTATCACCAAAATTTAAAAATTTATATCTAATTGTATAGATATCCAATTGGGGTGGTTCCAAAGCCTATGTGACCCTTATTAAGTCTAGTTTTATGGAAAAATATAAATTTTAGCCAATAGGAACCTCAAAATTCCCAGAATTTTTATTTTTGAAGTCTGCTCCAGAAAAATGTTAAATTCGCTGGGAAAAATTCAAAAATTCATTTCTCCTTGTATACAACTCCAAAAATTCCATATGACCTATTAAATTAAATTTTATCATGTCTACTTTTATTCTGAAAAATTTCTGGTTTTTTAGAGGTCATTTACTAATTTAAAAGTGTCACACAATCTGACTGCCCCAACAGGAAATCACATTGACAACAACTTCAATTTGTGCACCAAATAACTTATCAATGCTTCCATGAAAGTTTGTTTTTTTACATAGGTGAGAAACGGACGTTTGTATTCTGTTTGCACGGGTACTTATTGATCCAATTAAAATACATTAAGGGTAAAATAACACCCTTAGAAAATAGTTCAGGGTTCTATGGTTAACTAACAGAAGTAAAATGTCCGTTTGCCACGTCATCATAGTTATTTGGTGCACAAATTGAAGTTGTTGTCAATGTGATTTCCTGTTGAAGCAGTCAGATTGTGTGACACTTTTAAATTAGTAAATGACTTCTAAAAAACCGAAAATTTTACAGAATAAAAGTAGACATGATAAAATTTAATTTAATAGGTCATATGGAATTTTTGAAGTTGTATACAAGGAGAAAATGAATTTTTGAATTTTGCCCAGCAAATTTAACATTTTTCTGGAGTAGACTTCAAAAATAAAAATTCTGGGAATTTTTAAGTTCTTATTGGCTAAAATTTATATTTTTCCATAAAAATATACTTAATAAGGGTCACATAGGCTTTGAAACCACCCTAATTGGATATCTATACAATTATATATGAATTTTTAAAGTTTGGTGACAAATCTGCCAATTTTTCAAGTATTGCGAAAATTGTAAGGGCAAAATAGTCATTTTGAACAAATAAAATTCCATTTGACCTATCAAATTAAAGCTTATCATGTCTACTTTTATTCTGAAAAATTTCAAAATTTTTGGAGGTCATTTACTAATTTAAAAGTGTCACACAATTGCTAAGGGTAAAATTGTAAAATTTCACAAAATTGTAGAGCAAAATAGTTATTTTCCCCAAAAAAATGATGACGTGGCAGATGGATAGACATTTTAGCTATTTTTTTAAATGTTAATGGGCATTTATGCTTCCAGTAAAAGAATTTGGTGCTGGGTGTCTTTTTCTGAAAAACATATGGGCATTTTTGCCCCATAGCCCTATATAAATTGAGATAAATTTTTTTTATATTTATCTCGTAAATTATAAAAACTACCTCGTATATCATAAAAACTACCTCATATACCGTAAATTACAATTGAAAAGCACTTTTAGAGGTTCTTCATTCGTTATTTGAAACACCCTCTAAATTAACTTAAAAATTATCATGAAACTTAAATAAAAACTCCCGCTCATAAAATGGTACATATCTTATTAATTTTATATCTAACATTTGAGATTAACGATCGGTCTGTTTTACTTTTATATAAGGAATATGAGTTGTCACAGTGTTTGTGATGTGAATGGCATGTTTCAACCCATATTTTGTTAAATATAGATGTTTGATTTTTTTAAGAGCCCAAAAATAACTTTAAAAAAAATGATTGGTCTGAAATAAGATTAACGCAAAAATGTATGAATATAAAATATATGCGCTGTCTCTCTGTTGGTTGCTTCCTACTTAATAGCACCTTTTTTTTTCTTTTTGCCAAACATTAAGTTTTTAATATAAAATATAGTTTATAACGAAAATTGCACTACAAATGATGTTTTATATTAAGGATGGATAGTGATGATTGCATCTTTTATTTATTTATTGTTTTTTTTTTTGGTTCCTGGTTGCTGGAAGTTTTATGTGTGGAAGTCCATTCCAACCCGGCAATGACTAACACAAGCAACTTTCTGCCTGGTGAAATTTCTAAAGAGTATATATTTATATTCTTATTATTTAGTTTGGACTTTAAAATATATTTTCCATGTCAAATATTTATTTGTAGTCTTTTGAAAATATATACAAAAATTATGGGAACTTTCGAGCCTAACCTGAATCCAGCTAATTGGAATCGATCTCGAAAAAACAACAAAATTTGAGATATGCATGAGAGGGCTCATGAAGGCTGACCCGATCTGTTTCGATGGCTCTACGAGCATCTAAAAGACATGTCTATGGGATATAAAATTTTGTATCTTTCTGTTATTTTTTTGTATTGAGTGACAGATAAGTTTTTCTAATCATGAAAAAGGCCGGATCCGTAGTCATACCTAATTTTGACACCTCCCACGGCCATACGTTTCTGAGTCCCCATCCTGCTTTTGTGGTTCTTAAAAATAAAAAATATATATATTTTTAAAAATATCTTAATTTATAAATGAGTAAGAGAGAAATAGAAATAATCAGGAGAGTAAGTAAGAGAATGTGTAATAAACAAATAATGTAAAAAAATGAGGGTAAAATAGTTAAAAATATATTTATTATTAAGACAAAATTAAATAAAATCTTATAAAAAGGACAAGCCCGTTTAAAAAAAAAAAGATCTTATTCAATTCTTTCTAAGTGTTTGGTAATGGTAACACTTACCCACAACCATTTTTAAAAAACTCCTTTATATTTTATTAGACAAGAATTCCTTGTATATTTATTTTATAAGTCTAAAATAACTTAAAATAAGCTATTTCATAGCTCGTTAAGAATAATAATTAGAGTATTCAAAAACAATTTTTTAATTGTGATTTACGGAATACGAAGTAAGTATGTGAGAGAATGATTATCTCGATTTACGTATATAATCACTTATAAACAAAATAAATGATCAAACAAACATAGTAATCACTTACTAAACATAATAAATCTTTATTAAAGCCATTCCTCAAACGAAAACCAACATTCATGCAGAAATTTAAAAAAAAAAAAAAGTAAAGGCATAGATACCAAAATTTAGTTATTATTAAGATGAGACAGTTTAATATATGCAACTCTTGAGAATGAAAAAAAAGGGGGGGGGGTTTGAAAAAGGCCTCCCTAGATAGAAAAACAGTAAAAAAGAGGGTGCTTTTTTATGGGCGGTGATGAATAAAGTAGTGATTTAGCAGGAAAATGGTGCAGGCGGGAATGATGATGACTGATGAGAAGAGCATCCTAATCATGTACAAGAAATAAGCAAACGATAAGAGATCCATCCATAAATAAATCAATAAATTAAAAGGTGATGTGAAGGGTGGGAGCGGCTGGACCAACAACACCCGAATTGCGCATCAGGTACCATTATTTTAAGAATCACGCCGGGTTTAGAATTTAGTTATTTAATTTTAAACATTTTTTATTTAATTAAAAATCAGTTCACTTTGGAGTATTAATCAAAACCCTTATTATCAACATCAGTGAATAACAGGAGTATAAAGTATTGGCAGGAATCCTGATATAAATGATAAATCCTCCATATATAAAAGAAAAATAATATACTCCCTCATCTCTTTAATATAAGATTTAATTAATTTTTTAAAAAAATTAAAAAAACTAAATATTTTAGTTAATTATAAAATATGTTGTGTATCATTTAATTATTTATCAGTTTATAAGTTAAATAAATTAATTTTGTATAAAAGCTATAAATATAAATATCCTAAAGTAATTTATTTAACTTTTTTAATTTTTTTAAAAATCAATTAAATATTATATTAAAGATGAGAAGTAATACTGTATATGGCGTGGAAGAAAATTTGATTTTATTTTTTTTAAGTGAGGGGGCTGAAATATGAGTAATTATAAATGATTGAAGAAGTAATCAAATGAATAGGAAAGGCAAAAGGGGGAAAAATGAAATTCCAGATACTTGTCTTTTTTTTTTTTGGCCAGTAGTCACTGGTCTTAGTTACTCAAACTCTATTAGTTACTCATGGGGCTTAGTAATTATTTTCCCGAGAGAGAGAGAGAGAGAGGAGCATTTCAGAAAAAAAGTTTGCATTTTTAACATATTTATTACCACTATATTTTTTTAATCAACGTCATTTAATTATTTGTATGGGTTAGGAAAAAACAAAAGGGAGTGGAATATAATATCCGTGGGGTGATAATTGGGGGCGGTGAATTATAAAGGACGCACGGGGAGCAACTAGCAAGGCACGCCGAGGGTGACCCAGGCGCAGCCTCCGTGTTGATAGCGTGTAGGTTGTTGTGGCCGTTGCCGTTGATGATCTCCAAATAATACCTGCCTTTTCTAGGCCCTCCTAATCCCTCAATTCCGCACTTTCTCCATTTTAGCTTTCTCTCAAAGCTCTACGGATTCCACATCGCGCCCATAATTGTCTGACAGCTCCACCACCTTATTTTTTCTTTTTGCTTCCTAAGGTAAGTTTCACCTTTTTCTTTTTCCACCACACGAAAAGCTTCCTAGTTTATGCCAGAAATCGCGCCTCAGCCTCTCCATCATGAGGCACTGGGGTCCTTTTTCTTCTTATTCTTCTTTTGACTCTTAAAACAAAGGTTGATGTCTGCTGTTGCTGTTTGTTTCTTGATTGTTTTTCGAACCTATCTGCAACCCATAAAAAGAAATCCTATTTTTAATGGGAGCTGGTGATTGCAGTTCCTGTTAGATCTCTTAAAATAATGAATTTGTTTGGTTGATGGAATTAAGTTGGTCCGACGGAAATTTCCAAATTTCTAAAGTGTTTTCATTTTCGTATAATGGACGCTAATGACGTGTTTGATGGGGCTTCTTAGTTTTCTTAAATGGATTTTTGCCCGTCTGACTGTTTGATCTTAAACTGGGCAGGTCTCTCTTGGAAGAGGCATATATATACATGAAGCTTTGAGGAAAAGATTTTACTGCACCTATAACTCTGGCCGACAATCTAGAGACATTTTTGCCGGCCGGTGCAGGCGTTGCTTCTTCGTTTGCCTGTTTTCGATTTTTCTCGCTCTGGGTTCTGTGTCTTGTCCTGCGCCTTCCCACTGATTATGGCTAACTTTTGATTTGGGTCCAATGTGATTTCTAAACTCTCCGCCGTCCCTGTCATAGCTGAACTGTGAAATGATCTAGCAGAGATGTGAGCGACAATATAGATTGAACTGAGGAGATTTTGTGGTAAATTTAACCTCTGCAATGGCCATGTGTAAATGTTTCTCTGTTTTCATCGGGAGGAAGAATGCCAACAAGGTAAAAACTGCGAATTTTTTCATCTTATTTTGTATTGTGAGGTTGAATATACCTGAAGCATCGATTGATTTTAGCTTCATTTGGGTTACTTATTTCAGGAGGAAGAACAGGCTTCGAAAGGGAGACTTAAAAGTCTGCATCTCAAAATAGAGCAGCTGGGAATATCATCGAACACTGACGAGTTGAAGGCGTCAACCTTTGACGTTAAAGCACCACGTGGGATCCAGAAAAATTCACGTTGCAATGTGAGGGTTATGAATCTTGAAAGTCTTGTGAAGGATGAAGCGGAGGAAGCTTATGAAGGGGAAGATGAGCATGAAGATTCAACCTCAATCAAGAGGGAACTCTCTGACATGGATCTCCAAAGCCACGCAAATGAAGCCAATACCAGTAAAGGAGGATTTGGTCCAAGAGATGATGAGATAAGTTTTCCCATTTTATATGGAACTGAAGCCAACAATCAATTCGAAGACAAGAATGATAAACAGAATCATAAGAGTATTGATATGATCCAAAGTGGACATGTCAGTGATCCTGGGGTTGGCAAGGCTTTCTTCTGGGCTTCTCCAAATCTCAAGCGCTCCTGCTCCGACCTGGAAAGAAGGGATGTGTTTAGGAACTTGACTCGCCAATTGCCTTATTCTACCTCTCAGTCCTACGAGGATTTGCAGGGATTATCAGAAAACCAGATGGATTATCTTGAAAGCCCCAAGTCAGGAGTGACTCATTGCAGTGCTGATAAAGTTCTGTTGAAAAAGCATTCATCAAGTCAAGTTCTCCCTTCCAGAAGTAGAAGACTGTGGTGGAAATTGTTCTTGTGGAGCCACAGGAATATACACAGACCTTGGTTTAGCAAATCAACGCAATTACTTCCTCCTAATGTTGCTGCTGCTTCAAACAGGGAATGTGGCTATTCTTCAGACATCCTCGAACCCAAACAAGTTAAGGCAGTGGGAAATGTGGAATCGCCTGGATCATTTACCGGTGAATCTTTTGGCAAACTCTCCATTGAAGAACATACTGATAACCAAAGGTGGGGGAGATTTCACATTGGTGAATCAAACATGTGGCCTCAAAACCAGTGGGTTGCTTTCTCAACAGAATCATCGCCCTTTACAAGGGTGGACGAGTGGGTGAGAGATCTAGAAACCCAAGAACCACTTCCACTGGATGGTGATGATGACAATGAGAGAGGCATCGTGTACCCTACATCTCCTGACACTGGGAGATCAATGGTCAGAAGCACAGCTCAACATCTAGGTGCCAATCTTTCAAAGGAGATTTGGTTCGCTAATAGCATCGTCCAGTCTCTGAATCCAGCCTCATCTGCAGCTCACATAACGGGTGTTGGTTTGAAGGCCATTCCTGCTGTTTCACATTTCTCCAGTCTCCGCACTGTCAATTTGTCCAATAATTTCATAGGTATAACCTCAGCAACAGAAAATAACTTTTCAAATAACAGCAATAAATAGCTGCATAACTGATTGACTCAGTTCAATTCATCTATTTGCAGTTCACATCACGCCAGGATTGCTCCCAAAGGGTCTTCACACTCTTAATTTGTCAAGAAACAAGATCAGTACCATTGAGGGACTCCGAGAATTAACACGTTTGCGAGTACTTGATCTCAGTTACAATCGCATCTCAAGAATTGGACAAGGTTAGTTTCTTTTTCTGCTGAGGTTTTGTACTCAATTGTGGTCTGTTTCTCATTTTAATATTCTCCGGTATGTTACCAGGGTTATCGAATTGTACACTCATCAAAGAGTTATACCTAACGGGGAACAAGATAAGCGACTTTGAGGGTCTCCACAGGCTACTGAAATTAACTGTTCTGGATATGAGCTTCAACAAGATTACAACAACAAAATCGTTAGGCCAGCTTGTGGCTAACTTTAACTCGCTGCAGGCTCTGAATCTTCTGGGAAATCCAATTCAGAGCAATATCAGCGAGGAGCAGCTGAGGAAAGCAGTGTGTGGTCTTCTTCCAAAGCTAGTGTACCTGAACAAGCAATCCGTCAAACCTCAGAGGGCAAGAGAAATACTCAAAGACAGTGTGGCCAAAGCTGCACTTGGGAACAGCAGTAGAAGCTCCGGCAGAAGAGCACTCAAGAGAGGTGGGCAAGGAGGAACGCTTTCCTCCTCCAGAAGCAGTGCTAGCGTTGTTCAGAGAAGTAGGAACAAGTCAAGGAGCAGAACTCCAAGTATTCAGGTGCCTGCAAGAGGAAAAATTCGTTAGAGTACTGAATTCTCTTAGCTTGGCTGTTTATAATATCATGCATGTTTCCAGGTCTTGACCATAAAGTGCAGCTGCAGGCCTTAGCAATCTTCTATGTTTAAGTTAACCTTTTGGGATTGGGTTTGTTTCAGTTTTTTCCAAACAGAATACTCGAGCTCTAAGTGGGCGTTGAAAGTCTCCTTGTTTGTTAATAATGGATGCAATGTGGTCTTTGAAGTCTACAACTTTCATTGGTTGAAGTTTTTTTTTTTTTTTTTTTTGATGTCACCCGGCTGTTTCGCAAACTCTGCCAACGTTATATATTAAACAATTTTGACAGTGCCAGACATTCAGACAATAACTGACCATCTCAGTTTATCCTCTGTCCTGCGGCTATCATTTTAAACCCTTTGTGAATCCCAAGTCACCGTATCAGTTTTTAGAGGCGTTATGAATTTTGACCGAGAAACTACGAGTTAATACGGAGACGGCTCTTGGCTTAATGCAGCTATGCATCAGGTCACGTTTGTTGTGGCAAGTTATTGCACTGGGGTTGGGAATGCTATTCAGTGAAATCTCAGCAGAAGAACAAAATCTGTTTTATAAGACGCAATTTTGAATTATAATAGCAAGTCCACCTGATGACAATTGATTGATGACTTCTTATGTAACGGTTAAACGGATTTCCCGGACAAAACCACATCATGAAACAAGTTATAAGGCAACAGTAGACCGAAAATACGTGGAGCAAAATATATGTCGGAGAACTGCCGGATTTGAACCAGCGATCTATGGATGTCTCGGCGGCGTTTCACATGCTTCTGTCGGAGGCAGTCATATTCCGAATCTTTTTGGCCAAGTCAGTTGCTCATGCTAGCCATATGCCCATATCTCTTGACTCATCTTTCTTGTTCTTTTTACCAAACTTGACTCATCCTTCGCCTCACAATCAAATGCGGGCTCTGTTATAATCATTTGACAGTCGTTTTATTAATATCATTGCATTCAGTGAGTTTCAAAAATTATATCTACAGTTTGTTGGCAATATATATATATATATATTTACATTTGCATAGTCAAATGGTAAAAGATAGCATATTTTTTAAGAAAAAAACAAAGCATACTCGGAATGACTCGTCGCGTTTTGAGCGGAAGTTTTTATTTTGGATAATGCTTTGAGAGAGAGTATAATTATCTCTAAAATATTTCTTCGCTTTTGTTCAGGCTTCATACGAGAGGTTTCAAATTTCCTTCATTCCCATAGCAGAAAAATTATTTATTACCTTCAAATAATTTTGAGAACATGAAAATATCTTAATTATCAGAGAAATTGCCCTCCCGTTAAAAGATCTATAATTTTATGCCTACGATTAAAATGGTGATTGAAAGGGATCCATCCTTTTCGTGCAATTTTAACCTTTTCCCCCGCATAAAGACAAAGCTACCATGCTTTTGAAGCATGAATGGGAAGTTACTATGATATTCTTATTACACAAGACTTTGAATTTTAAACATCACAAATTACTCAAAGCCAACAATGTCCAGACACAACAATTATCTGTGAATTAGAAGAAAGATAAATATAGATGATGCTCAGCAAACATGTAATTGACGTAAAACGCCACATTAGCATTATAAATGAGTACAAAATACTACTCGCTCCATTTTAGAGCAGTTGTTGAATCCGATTTTCAGCGTCAATATGTGCAGTCGACGAGGCATTGCAAAATTGCAGTGAAATACTATAATTTCATAGTATAATTTATGATTTATAAGCATTGACAAATTTGTCAAGTACAGATTTGTCCAGCTTTTGCATGAGACAGCAGATAGCCTGTAAGATGAAAGCAGGAAAAGTAAACAATATAGGGGGGATTGATTGGCTGAGAATTTTATACGCTACAGCAAACATCAATAACTTATTCTATGACTCTCACAATCTTAATGATGTGGCAGTGTTAACTGTAATCAGACATCACGGGTAAAAATAGATATACCGGTATACTTCCTCATCTCCTCTGGGACCTCGCTTGGTAATTACATGGCCCTAAACATAGGGGACTTGTGGTTGCATAATTGACCAAGAGTCACTGTTTCCTCTATCCTGTTCTACCACTTTCTGTTCAAAATTTTCAACCCCCACTTTCTGTGGCGGAGCTTTATGACAATAAATGAACATTATGGAAATGAATATGAATAGAATCAATTAATTAGTTTGACTGTCTTAAAGAAAGGTTTCTGACAGATTAGGAGTAGATGATCGTTGTCACTCTCAAGTTCTACAACTCTGGCATCCCACTTCAGCTGTGTTGCTAGAGCTCTAGCTGACTCTATCAAAGGAACTGTATCCCGAATTACGATCCAACCCTGCACACACAATCAAGGCAGCAAATTAAAAGCCTTCCCCGAGATGATACCCAAAAATAAAGGAGCCTTCAACGAGACAATTAAAACAAATAGGCAATTAACGGATTTTCAGTATGCGAATACAAATCGAATTCACCGTATCAAACATACAAATCAAATTCAGCAACTCAGACAACACTGAAGGGCTGCCAATGTATTAACATGATTCTATTTGTAAAGGCATTAAAAGGTACATTAGTGGACTGCTTAATAAGCAACTAATTGTTTAAAGTGATCTTAGTAGTTTGGAAAACAACCTCATAAGGATATCAAAGGAGATTTAATATATTACTGATAAAAAATAGTTCAATTCAATTTGTTATCCTATTCACAAATTAATTCATTTCGAGTGTCACAAGTTAATAAACACAATCAGAGCCATGTTGATAGCCCTATAGTGGACTGCCAGCTATAATCATTGGTATTCCCAAAAAATGGTAGAAAGCTGCACTTTTCACAAGCCATGAACAATGTAGCTCCTTTTAAGCTCTGTACAAATGTACAAGTCCACTCTGATTCAGAAATAGCACCAATGCATTGGAAAAAGGAAAATCTTAATCATCATTACTAAATTAGGACAAAGTGGAAGCTGAACAAGTCTGATTCAAAAAACAAAGTATTATGCTAATGGAGGTGAATTCAGACTTGTAACAGTGTGCTCTTCCATAAGGTTATATGCAGCAGCTTAAAATAGTACAAGATTTTACGCTCAAATCCAGGCCATAATGTTTAGTAATAATACAAGATTTCATTATGGGCTTGAGGCAAATACCAGTGTAGAGATATTTTTTATTTTTTATTTTTGGGGGTGGGCCGTTAAGCTTACAACAAGACGATCCTAAATTCCAACACAAGGGTCGTGTAATTTTTGTGCTAGACAGAAAAGAACAAATCCTGAACAATTGCTGTTCCAGGTCTATGGGCATATCGATTTCTACATGCATAAAAAGGAAAAGCTCGGAGTATTCAATTTATACCTCTGGACGAAGTAACCTATCAATTTCAGTGAACAGATCAAGCATGGTGCATCTACCAAGCTGAGAATTTTGAAGTGACAGAAGTCCTGCTGCATGCACCAAGTCATAGGTTCTAGGATATGTCGGAAAAGCCTCACACCTAAAAGCAAAAATAGAACAGAATTGTAAGAAAACTAAAATGGACATGATATAATGATAATAGAAACGGAAGAAGGAAGTAATGGATTTGCATGTGGCAATCATATTCAACCACAAGAAATTTATTGATGGAAACTGCGATAGCATAGTAAAATACAAGATAAAAAGGAGAAAGGAATACCAATCATGCAAAACACCAACAAAACCCCTGTCCTGGATCAAGGGAAGGTAGTTTGGTCCACTGGTTGGGACCACATTCATGACCCACACGGACTTTCCAGCTTGCAGCAGTGCCGAATTAAAACCACCAAAATGAGCATTCATGTCTAATACATTTCTGAGCATGTTGTAAGGCGGTGAAGGATCCTCTTCACCAGGCCTCTTTGGATGATCAGAGAATATTAAAGGTGAAAGGAGAGACCAGTAATTACGGACTACTGTTCTCCAGGTTTCAGATTCCTCAGCAAATTCTTCAGGCTGCAGCCCTAACACATAAATATAAGCTTGATAAGATAACAAGTGGCCAGGAGATTCCATTCAGTGAAATAGTTTTTTTCTTTTTGCACCAGAATTCAGTGAAACAGTTAAAAGTAAATCCTTCCATTAAAGATCTATAACTTTCGAAAAACATTAGTAAGTAACAATTACCATAGGTAGCAAGCTCTTTATTGTTCAAGTTAGCCCGAGAAGGCCAGGTTGCCCTCTCATCAATAGAAATCCAACGATTACTATGTGTCCCTCCTATGCAGTTTTGCAGTTCTCGATAATATGGAGACTCCACATCGTAACCCTTACCACACAAAGGAGGGCCTGCACCAGAATTTCTGAAAGTACCAGAAAAGCGATGCTAAAAATCAGAACCATTTCATAATTCTTAATACAGCATGATTGCATATATTGGTAGAGATTCAATTTTTTAGAAATATGTTTCTTTAGAATGTACAATCTGAATGAAGTTTTCACCAATATGTCACAAGTTCACATAAGCTTTACCTTGAATTATAGCAATTCCTTTTACTAGTTTTCTTCCATATGACAGTTTCATCTTGTTGAGACAAGATTTCCCAGCAAATATTTTCTGTGAAATCATGGACAAACTTCCACCGCTTCTGATTCGCTTTGCTACGGGCATTTGAAAGTGGCGATGTCCAGACAAAGTAGCCACCCGGTTTTAGCAGTCTATCAGCTTCAATCAAGAGAGCACCATCTATGAAAAGTAATAAGAATGTAAGATCAGAAATACTGATTGAAGTCCAATAATCACGCTAAGGAATAAGGATATAATTGGCTGTTAGAAAGTAGCCTTCACACATAGTTCAAAGGAAGACTTTGAAAAGTTACATACGGTTTGGCAGATGTAATAAAATATATTAACCTCAGTAATTTTCACAAAATGAACACCTGGCTACTCAGAACACACAGAAAAATAGAAACTAAAAATTTTCAATATTTAGCTTCTCATTGTTAGCAACAGCATTACCAAGCTACTCGAAATTCAAAGTCTGCTGGAAAGACAAGATTTATTAACTTTGGGAAACTTCCTGTAATTAAGAACTAAATTTGTAGATTTTCTCAAAGGTACAAGTCATATCATTTTTTTTCAAAAAAAAAAAAAAAAATCTGTGTGAGGATGTAGATTACACCAGAAACAAATGAGGGATTCATGATGTCACTGCATCATAAATGATTATCCCTGATAAAGGAAGTATTGTACAAATGATATAGCCTTTATTGACCAATGGTAAATGGTTAGAATAACGCTTTTAATTAAACTCAGAAAGGTCCAGGCATTGGAAAAAAGACAGCATGACCAGAGAGATAGCCCACTGTCAGTACTTTTCCTTGGTCCCAGAACTCTGTTTAAAGGTCTAAGCTCAACCATTAAAAAATACAGCAGCATGATCAGAGAGATACACAGCCCTCAATTCAGCAAACAAGGTAAATGGGTGTCAAGTATAGATAAGTATCCCTAAAAAACTAAGAATTGACATTTGCAATAATTAATATTTCGGTTTTCATGTTATGACAACTAATTTCTCTTTCAGTGACATTGTAACATAAGACCTACATTACAACAAAATACTCCCCCTGGTCCTTATTATATTATAAGTCACATTTCTAGAAGGTTTCTATGCTCCTAAATTAAAGTAATTTATAATAGAGACCAGAGGGAGTATAAGGTTTTGCTGAATAAATGCAAAATACCATCCACCCATGCTGACTCTAAGAAAATTTAGCATGAGATTGAATTCTGAAAGGTACCTTTCTGGTCCCAATCAATCCCACATCTTGCACAATGCAGCATATCGAATGAGAGAGATGGATATGGCAACTGTTTTGAAGTGAAAGAAACAATCATAGCTGGCAGACCCCTCTCAAGCGTGAGCTGCACTTGGCTGCCAGAAGGCTCATAGTCAGCAATGCACATAGTCAAGAGATGACTGTTAAAGAGGTGTGCTCCAAAGCTACCATAGCCACAACCTATGTCGAGTATGGTTCGAACCTGTGAATTTCAGAATGCCATGTTCAATTAAAGTTGAACTGTAAAGAGTCAATTAAGGTTCAGAGCTTCCTATTATGCAATACATTACAAATCCATCCAAGTTGAAGTTACATGAAATTTTACGCACAAAAAAATTACCAATAAGATGTTTGACAGTAAAAAACTTGGGTAATCATGTGCAACAGACCAACAGATTCTAAACAACCCAATGGTATGAAAAAGTAATTCGCTAATTCTATGGGATTGTCTGGAAGCTTTGCAATGTATCCACCACTTAGAAACAATCTACATGTTTGGAATAGTTCATAGGTATACAAGCCAATGCATGCCCGTAACCATTTGGCACCATTCATAAATCACAAATTAGATGATTAATATCTATTTTTTTATACCTGTACCAAATAAGGAAAGCTTAAGCTCACCCACATACTTTGACAGAATATAAAAGTAACATGCACTAAATTTGTAAAATATAAGCATAATGGATGAGGAGACCACAGGAAATACAACAACTACAAGCCTTATCCCACTAGGTAAAGACCACAAGAAATGAGGCAAAATATATATATATATGCGATTTTATTAGAAAATATATATTTACCCCAGCTTGTATGAAGTTAGACTCATTTCTGAGACCAATCATTTCTGCAATTTGATGTGAATAGTCTTCAACACCATCAAACATTAGAGAGGCTGAACGAAATGAAATTTGTTCTTCATCCAGCATCATCATTCTATAACCATGTGAAAGAAAAGGCAACATTAAAATAAAAAGATGACTGAAATTAAAATAAGGGTTAATATAACTTTTGGTCTTTGAACTTTGGCCCGATTTTAGTTTTGGTCCGTCAAATTTGAAATTAGTGGTTTTGGTCCCTTAAGTTTGGCCCGATTTTGGTCTTAGTCCCTCAAGTTTACTTGGTTTATAGTTGGTCTTTCAAGTTTGAAAAGGACTTAATATATTATCCTAAATTTAAAGGACCAACAGTTATAAACGGAATAAAGTTGAAGGACCAACAATTATAAATGGAGTAAATTTGAGGAACAAAAACTACCGATTTCAAAATTGAGGGACCAAAACTAAAATCGGGACAAACTTTAGGACCGAAATCACCAATTTTAAACTTGAGGGACCAAAATTAAAATCGGGCAAGTTTCAGAGACCAAAAGTTATATTAACCCTTAAAATAATTAGTAAGGCGACATATCTAACTTACCTCTTGGTCAAGCTTCCAGAAGAAAGAACCTCCTGGGCAGTGATTTTGACATTTGCAACCCAGATAACATCTCTTCCAGTTGGCCATCGAAGAGGGATTTTGTACTTTGCAGGAGGAAGTATCAAACAGTTTTGCTTGAGCTCATGCTCACATTGCCTATCAAGCTCATTGACGTCAGAATAACCCAAAGCTAGATTCTTAGAAACATTAAAGCAGGGAACAAGGTTTTCAAATTCTTGAGAACAGAATTCTATTTCTTTAAATTTTGAGGTGCCGCTGGAAAACTCCCCAATATCCAACAGGTCTAATACAAGTTTCTCTTGGAGTCTTCTATAACCATGGTATATGTGACCTCTTGATGAACTTGAAATCAAGATTGTCCACCAAAAAGATCCAGTAAGAGCAAGAACAACGATAAATAGCAGACTAGATTTCAAGAGAAGCATTGTCAATTTAAGCCGACTTCTTGGAGTGCCAGCAATGAAGCTATCCGCGAAACAATTCTCAGAGTTACCATATTTTGATTGAGAATTATCTGCTAAAAATAACCGTAAAGGCAGCCTCAGGGCTAAAGGGCTGTGAATGTGATCTGATGAAGCTGTTCTGTCCAAATCTTCCTTTTCTGCTTTATCTCTGGACTGAGAATCCCGCAGCTCATGACTGCTGTCAGGGATCCGAATACCAGATACACCCCGATGCAGAGGCCTGGACATTCTACGTCCTGGAATGTTATACTTGCACAAAGAAGTTGATGTGTAACTGAGAGTAGTTTATGAATATACTGAGAAACCAATAAAGGTTTGTTATTTCAACGCCATCCGGATTTGAGGGGATAAGTCATTGGGAGACACCGCATCCAGTTAAGCAATTGGAAACCTATGCAAATAAAGATACCCTGTAAAACTATAAGACTTCGCATTAAAACAAATTCAATTCCTAAGAGACGTTCAAATAAAAGTATAAGTGAAGAGAAGCAAGTTTAAGGACAAAGAATAGGCAAAGCGACGGTGCGGCCATAGCACCAACTACATGGGAATGATGAACACTTAGAGCATTAATTCAGCGCATCAGATCCATCTCAATCCCAATCTTGAAATGGATACAGTGAAGTTAAGTAGATTGATTGGTAGGCAGCATGGCAGTAAAATTCCTCTGACTTAAAGAGAGTTAGAAGGCGCAATACTAAAATGTCATGAAAACCGAAAAGAAAAGAAACAGCATTTAGATCAATCCACCAGCTGAGACAAGATCATAAAACAATATTTGAAGACATCAGATCAAATCCAGTGAACAAAAGAAGCAGAGACGGAGCAGCAGAAGAGGCAAAGACTAGCACCTCCTCGTCGTCGTCGTCGTCCTCCTCCTCCTTACAGGGGGCGCTTAAAGAAGCAGAAGACTGAAACTAATGCCGAAGAGTTTAGCAGGAATTAACGAGTGAATTGGCAATGCTCTCTGGAGCACGGTCACACTAAGGATTATAACCACGTTCCAGCATTCCTTAGCTCGGTTTGGTTTATGTACTCCTCCCTCTCTCGGCACACCCTCGCACCGTCTGATGGTTGCTGCTTGCTTCGCACAGAAAAATGGAGAGAGATGCCGCTGTCTCGACGAGCACTATGAGATTTTGTGCTGATCCGATCGTGAGCAGCACTCCTCGGATGCCCAAAAATATTAATTTAGGGGTGTTAAAAAAGAAGAAAAAGAAAACCCGGGGAGTGGGGACACAGCTCGTGAAACGAAAATACTTATATTAAAGATTCGCATAAATTGTTAGAAATATAATAAACACTTAAAACTGAAATTCTTATATTAATGATGTTAAAACTATAAACTTTAAATATTTCTGAAATTAAAAAAATAAATTATATTTCAATGAGGAGTAATAAAACAGACTTTCAAATTAATGAAAGCCTTCGTAAAATCAGTAAATTAATGAAATTAGTATTATAAAAAGGATCCGGCGGTAGAGTGGAGTAAACGCGCTTAATCCACTGACTGTTCGAACCCCACTGTAATTAATTAATATGATCACTTTCCCCAACATATTAATTCCACGCTTACTATCAACTCATTTGGAATAACGATAAGAAGTTTTAAAAGTACTTTTTAATCGTGATTTATAAAATACGAAGTAAGTTATATGGTGAGAGTTGTCTTAATTTATATATCCAAGCTTATGAATACTTTTCAATCATAATAATAAACTATGACAAACATCCACTATAACAAACAAACGCGCTTAGGAAGCTCCCTAAGAAAGAAGCACACGGTCACAGCAGCACACAAACGACAATTCAATTCATCCTCACCAGGCAAAAGTTGCCCACTAATCATCATATCACATCCTTTCGAATAAGTCTGTCCCAATGGAAAAATGCCACTTGACCCATGATATTTAAGTGGCTCTCTTTATTTTCTTCTCTATGAAGCGTCAAGTTTAAGGCTCCAGCTGGGCCAACTAAAAAGAATTTAAGGTACAGTAAAAAATGTCTCGAGAAGCATCATTAGTGGAAAGTTGTTAAAACAACAGGCCCAGTCAATGGCCGGTTGCTTTCACATATATGTTGCTCATCATTTTATCTTGTTTTAGACTCATGAACACCGTATTCATAGATAAAAGGATCAATATTAATATTTCCACTGCTCACTCTCCCTTAATGATTTGTTTCTAGTTCTCTAAAAGAGAATTTATGTTCTATGAATATCGTATGTCTAGTCATAATAAGTGTTTAGGTCCTAATATTATATAAGATATATCCTTTTATGTAGTTAGATAGTCTAAAAACACATATGGTTCAGCCCTTAGCTGAAATTTATCAGTACCATTCAAGTTAACAGTAAACACAAGGTATCCAAACACTTTTAAATGATATAAAGAAGGTTGCTTATGATGTAGAATTTCATATGGAGTGAGATTATACAGTCATTTAGAAGAGGTTCTATTAATTAGATATGATGACTATCACACATTGCAAGGAATGCTAGATATTTGGTGTGTAAAGGCACTCTGCATAAATGGAGATTTAGACTTTGACATGTAGGCGCTACATGGACAATGGCAGAGCAACATGTGAACACTTAATGGTCAAGTCTAGATATTTCCCACATATTGTAGATATGTGTATATATTGGTAGAATTGTATAGATAATTCTAGAAACTCTTATGTAAGCGTTCAGGTAAGCATTGTCATAAATATCTAGATATTTTAGGAGAAGGTTCTGGAGAGCCATTATCAACTGTAAAATGTTTTAGATCTTGACCGTTCATTAAGCAGGTGTTAAGCTATAGATAAGGGTGCTCTCCTCACTTGTAAATCATCTAAGGGAATTCAAACAATTTTCATTCAAGAGCTTCTCTCTTTTTAAGTTCTTAGTCTTTGATTTTTTTGCCTACTCTTAATAGTTCGGATGACTTAGCCAAAATCAGGAGGAATGATCAAGTTAAGGCCAGCACGGTTTTGGGAGATATAGTCTAAGACCATGACATGCCGCTGTAATTCCCTTACCCCATAATTTAATAGGCATATGAGAGTAGAGCATGATGCTCCTAGCAACATCTAAAATGTGTCTATACTTTTGCTCTACTATACCATTTTGTTGAGGGGTAAAATGATAAGATCTCTGGTAAATAATCCTTTTATTAGCTAAGAATTCACCAAGCTCTCGGTTTACAGACTCAAACCCATATTAGTTCTCAAACACTTAATTTTATTAGTGAACTCATTTTCAGCATGGGAAATAAACGTGTTCAAATGTTGTGCAGTTTCAGATTTATGATACATCAAGAAAATCCATATTCCTTTGGAGAAATCATCAACTAGTGTTAGGAAATATTTATGCCCTTGATGTGTGGGGGTTCTATAGGGGCCCCACACATCAGCATGTAACAGCTGGAAATAATATTCAGATTTAGAATAACTAGCATTAAATATTCAGATTTAGAATAACTAGCATTAACTAGCATTAAATGTGTCAAAACATCAATAGGGGCATACCCCAGTGGACAATGCCAAAGAAAACCATTTTTAGAACATACAGTGTCATGCTTATTAGTGACATTGACACTTTTAGTATTACATTATTTTTCACATAAAATATAAGCCTCTAGTAAGGCTACTGGTCCCTCTGATCATTCCATTATACATGTCTTGCAGTACACAAAAATGAGGGGAAAAGGAGATAACAAGTTGTCTATCTAGTGCAAGTTTAGTAATAGAAGTCAAATTGTAGTAAAATTCTTTCACATATAAGATATTCTTTAAGAAAACATTTTCATTAATTCTTACTTCTCCTATATGAGTTATGCGAGTTCTTTATCCACTAGGTACCCTAACCCATTTTGGCATACCAAGATATGGCCTACTTGTATCTAAGAATGTTAAGCTACTTACTATATGACAACTTGCACTAGAATCTGAAATCCAATCATTACCAGAGTGAATAGATAAACCTAAAGTTACAACTTGAATGCTCACAGCGGCCTCGGATGGATTCGAATCATTTTTCATCACCTCCATAATTTGCTTATATTGTGTAGGATGAATAGAGAAGGTGACGCCGAGTTTTGGATAGCAGAGGAGTTTTCGCTTGTATTAGTTCCCTTGACAGCAAAATCACCTACAACGGGGTTGGCCACATCATCTGAAAGTTTGTTGAATTTAGGTGTAGGGGAAACCAGGTGAAATCCAATTAGGTGATAACAAGTTTCCCTTTTGTGTCCTCTTCTATTACAGTAAGTACACACCTCGTGTGAACATCCTCGCCCACGTCCTCTTGCTCGACCTCTTCCTCCTCTATTAGCATTAGTTGTCATGATGGTGCCTTCAGAAAGATTGAGTGGAGTTTGATAGGACATATTTCTTTGTGTTTCCTCTTGAATGATCATCGAACATGCCTGATTGGAAGATGGCAGTGGGTTCATAAGGAGAATTTGGCTTCGTACATGGTAGACGCCTTCATTAAGTCCTATCAGAAACTTAAAGAGCCGTTGCTCCTGAACTATCTTAGAATAATATTGGGAAGACGTAATCTGGAATCTTGGAATTGGCACAAGAATGGCATGTTCATCCCATAGTTCCTTTAATTTTGTGTAGTAGGCAGAGACTGAAAGGTTACCTAGGACAAGGGAGTTAATGGAGTGATGAAGAGAGAATTTTTGCACCATCCACTATATCAAATCATTCCTTTAAATCCACTAACACTAGATGTGCATTCTGTGAGAATGCCATCCTACTTGCGATTTCCTTATCGACAGAGTTGATCAACCATGATAATACAACTGAGTTGCAACGATCCCATTGGCTGCGATGACATGGCTCCTGATCTTTATGAAGGCAAGTTCCATCAGCGAAGCCTAACTTGTTCTTCCCATGGGGAGCAAGCTTCATTGACCTACTCCACACGGCATAATTTTGTGATCCGATTATAATTTGGGACACCAAGGGTATCTGTAGGGTGTAGATACAATGGATGTTGGAAATCGACATTGGTGGATTTTGTCTCTGTAGACTATACCATTAGGAGTTAAAACAAGACAAAAAAAAATTCAATCGAGTAGCCTCACACAATCGAGAAATTTGCAGAAGTCAGATGAATTTAGAAATTCATAATTGAACAAGAAGGTTTAAGAGAATTAGTTCTTGCTTGAGATCTTCTGATTTTCTCTTCTCAGCTCAAATCGCTGGCCATACTCTCCTCCTCATCTTCCAGCTGCTTCTATACCATTTTGAATCGGAAATCACCAGAAAGATTGTCGGTTCTCACTTTAGGTCTTGGAACCTCTAAGAATCTCAATCAACAGCTTAAGAAACTGCAAGACTGCATCGATTGGATCATCATTCTTCGATCTTGAAACTTTGCAATAATTGGGATGAATAGTTCTGGATTCGCAAGAATCAATGCCTTCACTTACATGTTGCTCATCATTACACCTTGCTTCAGACTCCTGAACATCATATTCATGGATAAAGGGATCAATATTAATAAAAGTTGAGGGGAAAATCAAAAAATGGTAGATCTAATGTACAGTTCCATTGTTTAAAAAATTAGCCGACTCTATGTCTTTAGTTTTAATTATTTTTTCTAGAGAGAGCATTTCACTGAAGTTTAAGAAAGAAAATGACAGTTCCGTTGTTTTCTTGATTGTGTTGCAAATCTTGAGTTGACACTAGCCCATATCATATTTTATTAATGGTTCGTGCAGTCTCGGCCTGAATTTGCTTTCCACATCCATAAATGAGAGATTCTATGTCTGGATATACAAAAATAAAGCTTCCGCCTCAAGACGAACGTGATAAGGCGAGGCAAGAGCTTTCCAGCGTGATTTCAACCCTATGCATGTGGGTAAATTTAATTTTAGGTTGACTTACAGGCTTAGTTTCTAGTATTTATTATTTAAAAAAAGGTAAAATCAGGATTGGTATTAGGGAAAATGGTTAAAAATACATTTAAAGCAAATTAATTGCTAAATAGTATTAATGTGCAAGTAAGTATCAATTATATGCAATCAGCATCCACATGTGTCAAAAGAATCCCTGCAAAAGTGCAAACATCATCCCTTGTGTGCAAAATATCATCCTTCGTGTGTAACATATCATCCGCTCGTGTGCAACATACAACCCACCATGTACAATGGTAGCAATGAGCAATTAATTTACTTGTAAGGTTTTTTTTAACAATTCTCCCTTAGTATTATTCCCCTAAAAAAATAGGCACACCCCTAATATGGCAGTAGCTCCTTGGATGGTATCAAAAACATCTCCGGATCTGAGTTTTAATTTTGATGATGGCCGTGTTAGATCTCTTAAAATCATGAACGTCTTGCAGGTAAATATCAAGTACTAAACCGTTCAAGGGTTAGAATGGTGGAGTTAATTCGAGAATAAAGTAGATTAAATGTATCAAAAATAAGTAGGAGAACGTCAAGAACTTACGCACTTTGTACGATGAAATTAATTAAAGTGACTGTCTAAGAACTGTTGATCCATCTTGTTTGGTCCCAATTTTCCTCATTTTCCCTTCTCTCTCTCTTTCTATTTTAATCTAAAATATAAACCGATCTTAATTCAACAATTCAAATTAAAAAACAGGAGAGATGAAAGGAAAATTAGGAAATACGGGTTTTGTTTGTTTGGAAATATAAACCCTAGCTTGTTTGGTTGGGTTGCATAAGCCCGATTTACGTAAATTGAAATAAAATTCATCTACATATTTATTTCGTAAATCATAAAAGCTACATCGTAGACCGTAAAAATTATTTCATATTCCATAAATTACGATTAAAAAACACTCATAAAAACTATCCAAACATACCTATGTCATCCGCTTCACTCCTTCCCCCGTACAAAAAGAGGTTCGTTATATGTTAAAAAGTTAAAAAGGCGGGAGCTGGGGGCATCAAATAGAACCATATTACTATTAGTATAATTATTATTAATTACATTCAATTTTTAATGCGATGTACTGTACTGGATATAGAAAATATCAAAATATATTTATGAGAAAATTATATTTAGGTCCTAAATAAATAAAAAATAAATAAAAATGATTTCTTAAAATTTCAAAATAAAAAAATAATTTTAAAAACTTGTCAACATTACCTCTAAACTTGTCAATGACCCTTTTTTTAGAATTGTCAATAAAACTATTTTTTTATTTTATTTATTTATTTAGAACCTGACTGTAATTTTTCTTATATTTATTACTTATGATACCTTATTGTAGTTGTATTTATTCCTATTTTCCTAGTACATTAATTAAAATTAAAATTGATGGAAAATTCACGTACTGAAAATGCCGTATTCCCCTTCCGTTTCGTAAAAGCGGTTGGGCACTGGCACTGCAACTTTGATGCCAGTCTGGCCAAGAAAAAACTTCCGCGATCAGGAAACAAATTGGGGAAAAAATTATTCATCGGTTTTTTGTGGGCCCCACCGTAGAGCCGCGTTTTGCTATGTCGGTGGACCAAAAACAGGGGCGTGTCTGCAATGCGTTGGGTGCTGGCGTTGTATATCATGGGATCGCATATATCTTTCGGGACTGTGGTCTAAACGCAGAGTTCAAATTGTCGTTTCCTGGATGAAATTCTCATATTGCTGCTTATTATTTGACCTCACATCTTCTCTCTTCCACTATTATCGATTGTATTTTTTTTGTAGTTGTAATCTATGGTCAATTTGACCCGGGAAATTAAAAGGAGGTTAAAGTGTAATAACGCCCCTGTTTCTTTTTCTGCTACTTAGAATTATATGCCATGATTACTTAGAAAAATGTCCCAACATTGGCAAACTACCAACCCTCCTTTTGTCATTTTGTTTGAGTGATTCATCATCCAAATTTTCACATGGGATATGGGCAAGAAAATGGAAAACGCCAAACCAGGAAAAAGCGACATTCAAACAGTCGGTGCCATTATGGATGTCCCACAACACGATTGAGTTTGATTTCATCCAGGATCGTCTATAACGCAGTTTGGGAACATTAGAGGGGAAAGGTAGTGGATTAAAATGGAGAGTTGGAACATTGACATGATAGTCAGCTAGCTTATTTCAATTAGGATTTTTTATTGGCGATTAACCAACACTTGAAACCTGCGTTTATGCAATTTATGGGCCTAATAAGAAAACTGAGATTAAATAATTGAAGCTACAGTGTTAGTAAAAAAAACAAATGGACATTATGTTGGTGCAAAAAAGGCATAGGCAAAAGTGTACTTTTTTTTGGGGTGCCAAAGTGTAGCTATACAATAGGCAAAGCGTGGGTGAATCTTGATCCAATTTGACTATACAGTGTTGTACTTGTACATTCATCAGTTCAGTGAATAATCTATCATCGTGGAATTGAACGTATTTCAAATTTGACACGTCTCGAGTAAAACGCAGGGAAGGTCAAAGCTTTCGATCATGAGTTTAGTATTCCTACATCTTAATTTTTCAAATGGTCATTGTTTAAGCCTTGACTAATTAAAGTTTTGCTTTGTATAGATCCTCCTCGTCTCTGGATCCCATGTCCTCCTCACTTACTTTATCTTTTATCTTTAGGATTGAGTTGCAATTTTCATAATTAAGTTTTTTAAAAAAGGTGTTTAGTATAAATAAATTTTAAAAAGGGTAAAAATAATAATAAATAATTTAAAAAGTGTGCAAATTCAACAAAACCGTTAAATTTAATTAATCGGCGTTAAATTATAAAAAAAGAAAACATCTAATAGTATTTAACAGAGTTTAATAGTTTTATTGAATTTTCACGCGTGTATGTGAAAACATCTAATAGTATTTAACAGAGTTTAACAGTTTTGTTGAATTTTCGTGCGCGCACGTGCGTGCATGTGTGTCTGTGTGGAGTGACGACCCAGGAAGATGCAAAAGTAGAAGGGAACAGATAGCTAATATAATGAAGAACAATTAATGGAGAGTTTGACAAAAGATCACAAACTTAGCTTTCTTATTAATACTATTATACGATGGCTGACTGTTAACATATTTTCAACTAAGTGGTTCTTATGGTTAATTATTAAACAAAATAGGATAGATTCTATGGGGCTTAGCTTATGGATTTTTTTTTTTAAAAAAAACCAGGATGCAATAAATAAATTATTTTATATTTTTATAGCAATAAATTTTAAAAAGAAATCAATATCTGGCATTTAGTCTTGGAGAGCAACAATACAGCATACACATTGGAAGGTGGTAGTGGCAGGACCAGGGATAAGGAAAAAAGTCAATATGTCATTCTCAAAATTAATTTCCACTAAATACTAAGTGTTTATTTAGATTAATGATAGAAATTACTTTTTTAACGTGATTTACGGTATATGAGGTAAGAGAAGTTTTATCTCGACTTACATAAACGTACTTTTTTACCACTTTCTCAAACAGACCCTGAAACAACCATAAATTATATTTCAATACATATATATGTACGTCCGTGATTAATTACTTTACAAGTTAAGGGTCAAGACTTACATGACTTGGTAGAGATTTTCCAAACTAGATGCTCTGGAATACAACAAGGCAGACAAATTTCAGCTGTAAAAACATGGCTCAAATGATCTTATGAGATGCTTTATATTTAAGCCGAGAATCACTTCCATATTGAAAGTAGCAATATAGGAGTGAAGTTTTTATTTCAAATTGAAATAAACATACTAGCGTTGTGCTGTTGGCAGGCATCCATTTTGGTTCAAAGTGAGTGGGACTAGACAAACAGATGCGCATGTTGTTTTGTTTGTCAGCAAGATTAATGATTGGCGAGGAGCACGGGGCCCCTCTACTCCATGGGCCTTGCTTATTAAGGTTGATCCTTTCATAATTAGTAGGATTTTCAACTGATAAACTCACTGCATCAATGTAAGGAGCTGCTAATTTATCGCAAGTTATACTAACGATTGAAGTGAGCGACAGAGTTAGAGATAGGCAATATGATGCAGAATAAGACCCTCGCAAGTTAAGTGACAATAATTTTGGGTGAGGGGACTGTCTGATAGTGAAGGCTGTACTCAATCATACAGGAAACATATGAATAGGGATTAGGCATCGATCTGCAACATACCACATGATAACACAACGTCGCAAGAATGGGTTTAAATAAATGCGGCTTCATCCATAAGTATGGTGTAATACTGTGCTAGTAGCTAGCTTCAACTCTATTATTCTTCTGCATACCTTCACTTTTATCCTTAAAAGGCTAAAAACCCCGTGGGACTCACCATTAAACATGGGTTATAAGTCCACCATGGATCCTTTAATAGGTGTGTTTGTAATAGCGATTGGAGTCTTCAAAAGTAACTTTTCAATCGTGATTTTTCGGTATACGAGGTAAGTATGTGAGAGGAGTGTTGTCTCGATTTACGTGTATAAGCACTTATAAGTCATTTGAACGCTGAAACAAACACATACAATATACATATACGTATTTTTAACTATCCTTAAATAACCCAACCACCAACTTAAATTCATTAATGTCCATTTTGTTGGGTGTCCAATACCCACCTTATTTACAGATCTCATCCATCACTTGATTAATTTTGTTGCTGATTATATATATATATATATATATATATATATATATATATATATATATATATCAAAATGAAAAATAAATTCCAAAAATATATCTACCCAACTGCGCCACCACCCCATGCTGCTATTGAGTTTGAGATGAATTTATATAAATTAATAATGGGGTGCTGGGTACTTCACTCAATAAATCATGAATTCTACTCGTGAAACTTTTGCATCAAATATAGAAATTTTTAGAATAATTTTATCTTACATACTTAAATGATGTTTGAAATTTTAACCATTTTTTATTTTTACCCACATTAATTATATAATAAAGTATTGATTTTGTTATTTCTTACACATATATGTTCTCTATTAATTTTTTCACATTCACTCTTTCTCTTCTTGTAAATAAGATTATTTCTAGAAAATAAAATATAATATTTTACATATTTATTACTACTATATTTAACCATTATTTTGATCCATATAATTGGATTATCCATATCTTTTGGATAATATCTAAGGAGGTTTTTTTTTTCATGCTAAGTATGGGTATTCTTATATTAGAAGTAATTCTATTTGAGATACTATCAGATACTAAATATAAACACCTATTTTAATAAGGATTCAAACTTTAGTTGATCATGTTATAAGAAAATAACTCATTTCACTGGATTCAACCCAGGGAGCGGTTATTATTATTATTTTTTAGTAGCCCACCCGGTATCCAAAACTTCGCCCTAATTAATCCGGATACACACACATAATGATTAATAAGTTCAAAGCCCGGACGACAAAACAGAGAAGGTCTGCTAGGACGGAAGTGGGGAGTTTGTGGGCCTGAAAGCCCAGATATTATCGTACTGACACAACCGGATCGATCCTCCAAGAAAACCACCACTACTACTTGGGGCAACCTATCTTCTGAAACTGCTTCTTCAGTTCCGGGACTCTCATTAGGCTATGCATTTATTGGGTATTCGTTGACAATTTTGGAGGGGTCGTCGTTCAAAGTGTATGGAAATGGAGCGTAATCTGGGACCGTAACGAGCGCCTCCTGAAACTTCAAAACTAGTCTGCCTTTTTTCAACTAAAAATCTCTTTTTTCCTTTTTGCGCCTCCGCACGAAGCCAGGCAGAAGAAAAGAAAATGCTCTCTCTGAATGTTATTCCCTCACCCTCTGTCACTTTCTTCAAATCCAACAACCAACCTGCCGTAAATGCATTTTCGCTTTTCCATCCAAATCCTCTCACGAGGGTTCACAGCCATAAGAACCTCCACTGCTTCAGAATCACTTCTCGGCTTCATGAAGCTGGTTCTAGAGGTTCCCTCTCAACCGAGTTCCATGGCTTCCCAGGGGGGATTCCTTTGCGGCCCACATCTCAGATCCAAGATTCAATCACTAATTTAAGCCTGGTGAATAAACCCTTCGCGAAACCGTCGGGTTTTTCTGCCAAATCCAGATACCAAATCGTTAAAGCAGCATCTGATGTCAACCCTGAAGGAGAAAGTGCAGCTCCGAATCCAAAGGCCAAGTCCTTAAAACTTGCTCTTGTTTTTGGGTTATGGTACTTCCAAAACATTGTCTTCAATATATACAACAAAAAAGCGTTGAACATTTTCCCATTCCCATGGCTTCTTGCTTCCTTCCAACTCCTTGTCGGGTCCGTTTGGATGCTCGCGCTTTGGTCCTTGAAGATCCAAAAATGCCCGAAAATCTCAAAATCTTTCATTGTTGCTCTCCTCGGACCTGCTTTATTTCACACAATAGGCCACATCTCAGCCTGTGTTTCATTTTCCAAGGTGGCTGTTTCCTTCACCCATGTCATCAAATCCGCAGAACCGGTTTTCTCTGTGGTCTTCTCTTCGTTCCTCGGTGATAAATACCCTGTTCAGGTTTGGCTGTCAATTCTCCCTATTGTGTTTGGTTGTTCTCTGGCTGCTGTTACTGAGGTGTCTTTCAATGTACAAGGATTGTGGGGGGCCATGATAAGCAATGTTGGTTTCGTATTGAGGAACATATATTCTAAACGAAGTTTGCAGAATTTCAAGGAAGTCGACGGGTTGAATTTATATGGCTGGATTACCATTATTTCATTGCTTTACTTGTTTCCTGTGGCTATAGTGGTTGAAGGATCTCAGTGGATTCCAGGGTATTACCGGGCAATAGAAGCTATAGGCAAACCATCCACATTTTATATATGGGTTTTACTCTCTGGGTTGTTCTACCATCTGTATAATCAATCGTCTTATCAGGCACTGGATGAAATTAGCCCATTGACTTTCTCAGTAGGTAACACAATGAAGAGAGTGGTGGTAATTGTATCTTCCGTTTTGGTGTTCAGGAATCCAGTAAGGCCTCTTAATGCCCTCGGGTCTGCCGTTGCTATACTTGGGACTTTCCTATATTCGCAGGCAACAGCGGCCAAGAAAGCTAAGAAAGATGATGGTGAAAAGAGTGGCTAGAGCCTAGAGGAAAAGTGGGGAAATGAAAGAGAGAAATGTAGAGAAGCTTGTTGCATATTCTTGGCAATATTTATTTTTTCCCCTTTTGATTTAGAAATTGATTAATGAATGTCTTCCTTGCTTTTTATTTTGGACTGCGGTGATGGTTTCCTCTATTCAGATTATAAAGCCGTTTATCATGACACTGGTCTGTTTTGTTCTTGCTGGGTTTTATGTTAGAATATATCAGGGATTAGCTTTAACCTAACAAATATAACTAAAAAAACTGGGATAAATTGTTGATTTATGCAATGTTGATTTACTGCTATATAGCTCATTTCATCACTGATTCATGGCTATGTTGATAAATACGAATCACAAACCTCAGTGATCACTTTCCTTTGTCAGTCAATCCCCAAGTCAATAATCTAGCATTCATCATTTGACTTTATTGCGGATCACTTAAGGTGAGCTGATTTGGTTAAAGAAATTGTCGAACTTTGACGCATAACACTTTCCTTTGTCAGTCAATCCCCAAGATGGTGTGAACCCACAAGTGAAGATCTCACGAAGCGCCACAACAAGATGACTTCCTAGAGGGTTACCCATCCTGAGACTACCCTCGGCTGAGCACGCTTAACTGTGAAGCGTTAACCATCATGCTAAAACTTTAAGCTGGTAGCAGAGGCACACCCCTATTCCTTTAACCCAGTACAGACACGGGCCCCTGTCTCCAATGACTGTGGGTGCCACCAGACCCCGAACTTGATCAACACCCCCTCCCAGACCCCGGACGTATCATTCCCTCCCTCTTTAAGGAGGTTCGTCCTCAAACCTTTCGATGGAAGCGGGATTCGAACCCGTGCTAGCTCTGATACCAAACCTCAGGAACGAAGCGCCACAACATGAGGACTTCTCAGGGGGTCACCCATCCTGAGACTACCCTCGGATGAGCACGCTTAAATGTGAAGTGCTAACCATCGTGCTAAAAGTTTAAGGTGGTAGCAGAGGCGCACCCCTATTCCTTTAACCTAGTACAGATACGAGCCCCTGTCTCCAACGACTGTGGGTGCCACCAGACTCCGAACTCGATCCACACCCCCTCCCAGACCTGGGACGTATCATTCCCTCCCTCTTTAAGGAGGTTTGTCCTCGAACCTTTCGATGGAAGCGGGATTCAAACACATACTGGCTCTGATACTAAACTTCAGAAACAGAGCGCCACAACACGAGGACTTCCCAGGGGGTTACCCATCCTGAGACTACCCTCGGCTGAGCACGTTTAACTGTGAAGCAAAAGTTGCTTGTTGTGGGGAAGAGTTCTTTAGCCAGTGGATGCCTTTTAATTTTTACCCTATTCTTTTTCACCCCATGTTTCAGTCTGTTAGTGTAACGACCCTTTCTCACAAACAACAATTATCCACATTTATACAAAATCAGTGATAATAAATTTTTTTTTTCAATACATATCAAAGTTCAATCCAATACATATCAGAGTTTAGTACACAAACTCGCCCACAAACTCTTCCACAACATATCGGAGTTTAGGGCACAAACTCGCCCACAAACTCACTGCAGATAAATTTATTATTCTGATATTACATCACAATTAACCCATGGGTCACAAAAAGATTTCCAACACAATTATCCAAATAGTAAATGTGGCATTTTAAAAACATGTGGGGTCCTATAATGGCAATATAGAAATTAAAACAACACCAATACCAAAAGAGGCCTACAAGATTCTCAATGTCTATGCCTCTGGTTGCTTCCCTTGGCCTCTATCCAGATTAGAGGTATCGCCTGAAAAATTATTTATAATGACGGGGTGAGACATAAAGTCTCAGTAACCAAAGTAAATTTATAAAATATGCAGGAAAAGATTGTAAGTCAGAGAAGCAGGTTTAACTAACATAATAATAGTAATAATAATATTCTCATAATTTAACATTTAACATGATATAATCAATAAATAAAACTATCCCCACTCATCCATCCTGCTCCTCCTTATCTCCTCTGGACTGGTACAACCTATCAGTGCTAGTATACCCGGCCAAAGGTTAGCTAGTCACATCAAGAATACTGCCCCCTCCCATGCCACCACCAATATACCGTAACAGGGAGGTGTCCGCCCAAACACTCAGCTCTAAAATCCGAGCCAGGATTGAGAGAGCCGATGGGCACACAATTCACCATATCTCTTCCACACAACCCAACATATCCCGTAATATAAAAATAATAAATTAATACAGCTTTCGAAAACAATTACGAGAATTCTAAATTCTTATACAACATTCCATCTCAAACAACATATCCACCATAATAGTAACAATTTAATAATAATTTCCACTTATATATGTAAATTAGAAAATACACTGCTTCACTGAAATAAATTCATATTCAAACATAAATATAATCTTGCAAAGCACATACAAGTAATATAGATAAAAGTAAGGTTTATAAAATACCTTACAGTCCAAAACAAGCATATAAAATAAATTAACCCCAGTTACCTCGATTCCAAGCTTAATCTTAATTTGAATAGTAAAACCCGTGCAATCACCGATCACAAGAAAAATCTACATTATTAATGTAGATACCAATTAACCAAAAATAACAATAAAATAATTAATTTACATAATTTAACTCCTACAACCCAATTTTCTCTACAACTATTATCCTCATTTATTCCAATTTCCTTAAAAAATCCTTAAATAACCTTTAATATACCTATAATTACAAAATCTCCAATACCAACTTTCTAAATAATTAAATCTCTTTCTCATAATTTATAAGGATATAATATAATTATTAAACAATTCCTCAAATACCCACATAATTAAAATCATATCAAATTATAATTCAAATATTAAGTCCTAATTTATATTTTTCACATAACTCAGATCTAACAAAAATAAACCGATTAAAACCTCAATAATACCTCCAATAATCCAAATAAAATATTTAAACTAATTTTTATCGGTAAAAACACCCTATAGTGATTAATTTAAACCCTATTTATAAAAGAAATTAATTATAAAATCACATGACCACTAAATAATAAATCTAAACCGATTAAAATAAACTATTAATTATTCTCTACATTTCTACAGTCTTATATTGATAAAACTCAAAACTTGCCTAAAATCATATCCCCAAAATATTCTCTAACTAGCATAAAATTACTATCATATGAAAGAGAAAATTATTTAGAACATTTTTCATAAAAGAAACTTTATAATTAGAAGAGAGTTTGTGTACCTTATTGATCCCCGAAGAACTGAAAATACCCTTATCAGAACCCCACTCTCTCTTCTTTTCGTGAAACACTTCACTTACGTGAAGTGTCTAGCTGAGGGGGTATTTATAATACCCCCTCTGCTGCTGAATTTGTTGCTTTGGCGCCTGATGCGCCAAAGCAACACATATATATATATATATCTTTGACAAAAGGGGGTTTCCCCCTTTTGTCAATGGTAGGCGCCGATTTCGGCGCCTACCTTTATATATATATATATATATATATATATATATATTATATTATATTATTATTTTAATAAATTATTATTTTATTAATTACAAATTTTTTTTTTTTTAAAGAATGTCACAGTTAGATAATACGATTATAACTTACTACTACCAACATTTAGAGCTCGGTTCTAACTTGTCAAGCATTTGAGAGTTTAAACATGTGTGTTCTGTCTTAAGCAGTTTTGCACCCATATGTGTGTATTATTATATGCATGTGATACATGTGAGAAAAATATATATTAAAAAAGTGAGTCAATTATACAAATTTTTTTTGAGTAAAAATTATACATTTTCTCGTATGTTTCAAGCAGTTTAGGTTGAATTTTTTTGTGTATAGGGGTTGAGGACTTGAGATTGTCTTTATATTAAAACGACTTGATTCAACTCATAAGACATACATTAACTTTTATATATATTTAATTTAGTGTCAAACTAATCGATGTGGAATATTTCTTTATACATTCTAATAGTTTAGTGGCATTTAGTTTGCCAAAGGTCTTTGGGCTATGAAGTCAGTCGCTTCCAATGTTCTGAAATCTGATCAGATACAATCATCATTCATGAATGCCTCAGAAGTCGGAACGTAGAATTAAAAGGCATCATGTTGGTAACAAATTACTGCCTCGCTCCATCCTTCCTATTTTTCTTTTTTTTTTTTGGGCCGCTTATCAGTTATCATTCACAAATTTCAAGGCACGTTCTTTTTTTTCTTCTCAACTCGAGTCAGGTTCTTGCACCATGAGCACATGGGATGGTCAAAATTTTTTCTTATTCTGAGGAAGATTTAATTTTTTATTAGTGAATCGATCCCGAAGCTTGTTTTGAACCAACAACTTCACTCTTGACCCAATTTTTTGTGTTGAAGCATTTAGCCCTAAGTAAGCAATAGATCTAATCCAAACTTTCCAAAAACGATGTTTCGATATCAAGACCCTTATTAATTGAAAATATATGACAATCGAAACAAAACGGGCCTTTGATTCAGAAGCAGATGTAATTTCTTCTTCTTTTTTGGTTTTGTTTTGGTGGGACTCTGGTCAAATCGCTTGAAAGATGGATTGAGAATATGAGATCAGGATCGAGGTTATGCAAGTATGGACACCATAGTTGGACAAAATATTGATCCGGGATCTCGAAAGCACAGTCCATTCTTGCTTGCGCCCATTGGTATTTTCTGAACCAAGGTCCATAATTCCTATCCCTCTCTCCGTCATAACATTTACGAGGTGATTGAGCAGGAAAAAATGGGTTTTCACATTGCACAGGGGTCTCTCTGTACAAATATCAAAGAACCTTTGGATGCAACAGCTTTCACTTTCAACCATGCGACAGGCACCGATTTTACATCGATACACTGACAGGCTGCAGTGTGTGGAGACATAGAACCTTTTACCAATTATTGAGTTCAAACATTGTGGCTACAGAGGTATGATTAAATGATTCCCCCGATTTTAATAAACGTTCAAAGACATGTAGGTCGTATTTTGGGCTCTTGTATCGCCGTCCTATATGGCAGGTCCTCCAAATTCTCAACGCAAATCGTTTGTGTTTTTGTTACAGCGCCAAGGAAATCTCAATAAATGAACTGGCTTTTTACTGTTATCTTCATTTTGGCTGTTGGCCAAACACCTCTCTGCAATATAGTCCTCTCTAATTTAGTTGGTCGTTCTTGCAATCATGGAATACACACACTTCATTTGCATAGCGCTAGACCAATTAATTGTCCACATTCAATTTACTTGAATGCGATCGATCCCAACAAAGTTAGATGTCTTCTCTATCTACAAGATCTCTCAACAAGTTCTTCATTAGTAATCAATGCTTTAACATTATTATCAAAGATTCTTTCCACTCTTTAGCTGATTGCAAGATCCTATTCCGGCTGGTTTGTCAAACCAATCAAGGGGGAAAATGACGTCAATAATAGGATTGTGAAGGGTGAATCTATGTAGCAAGTCCTTCTTTATCTGTGAATGTGAAAGAAGTTTACTTTTTTGGGTCTTCCCACTGGAAAGTTTGACATGCTGTCACTATCTAAAAGATGAAACATGTATTTGGGGTGTTGACTGTTGAAGAAAGAAAAGACGAACCCCAAGATAGTAAGTGTAAAAGGAATAAGATTATGAAGGAAAAGATGAGTGGGTTAGCTAGCTGTAAAGGTAAATGGGTATGGACGGGTGGGTGTAGGTTGATGAAAGCCAGGTTGGGTGTCTGAGAGAGAAGGGGTCGTTTATAATGGATCAGTGCGTCCTAGAACGGCTTCAAGCATAAAAGGAAGTAGATGGAAATCCAGCTCATAGTTCTCCAACACTGCAATAAGATCCCACGTGGAGAGGACTGCCAGTTCACGGACTAGCTAGCTTCTTTTTCATAATCCAGTTTTCTTTTTCTTTTTCTTTTTCTTTTTTCTTTTTAACATCAGCTGTCTTCTCGTCCCTTACGCTGGCAACAAGCCAGATATTGATTATTGACTGTTTCTTCTCTCTCTCTCTCTCTGAGAATGTGTAGCCCTGTTCTGTTCTGGCTTACTTGCGAAAAGTCAGAGAAAGCTAGCTATGAGCTTTGGGGATCATGAAGGTCAAGATCCGTAACATGGGAGTGACCAAGGGCAATGGATGAGTCATTATTATTGAAAAGTAAGGATACTTGTGGTTGTGGTTCTCATCGACGGGGGCTCGTGAACAAGATAATGGTCTACCATTCATAATTAGAGGCGGAAGATTATATATTAGCTTGATTTTTTAACAATTATATATTAATGTGGCGGTTGACGAAGGAATGATAGGATGGCCAGGGGATATACCTCATTAACAGTCCTTAATTTTGTTTTCATCGGTTGCAGCCGCCCAATGGTTCCCTTGCACATGAGGATTTGCTATCTTCACCCATTAACTAACAACTCAATATCTGAATATATTCCGTTTCGGTTTTTGATTGACTTTGGATTTGGCCAGGTAATAGTCTATGATTAGGGGATTCAGGTTTAGGAACATGGGGTCCTTCGGATGTAATATGTTTGGTCCCAACAGAACAAGGAACAAGGTGTCACAGTCCATGGTCCAATGTATCACCTAGCAACACACACGCGCACATATAACCCCAATACCAGTTTTAAATATAAGATATATATGATTTTTTTAGAAAAAAGTTAAATAAATTGTTTTAAAATATTTATATTTATTATTATTTTTTTAAATTTATAAATTGATATATAATCTAATGACACATAACATATAATATAATTTATTTATTTATTTAACTTCTTTAACTTTTCAAAAAAAATGTTAAGGATTATATTTAAGAGTGGAGGGAGTATTAACTAACAAATACAATAGTTTTGGAGGATTGAAGGGGTTAAACGGTAAAGAAATCTGTTTTTAACATCACAGTGACAGATCTCACACCAAGTGGAAAGAAGTGACAGTATCTAGAACCCAAAGCTGAAAACTCCACCATGCAACCTTGACATGTATTATACATATGGAATTTCTTGTTTTTTTATAGAGAATGGGCCATGATTAGAAAATGGTTTTGGAAGGAGAAGTCATAATGGAGGCGAAGAGGAGAGAAAAAGGACAAGCAAAGAAGAGGAGTGAAAGGGGGAAGAAATGAAAAGGGAGAAAAAGGAGGAATTGATTGGAGGGTAAGGAGTATATAACTGTATGTTTGGATTAATTTTTATGGTTTATGAAAAAAAGTATGTGAGGTGTTTCTCAACTCGGAGAAAAAGGTTTCTTAAACCACATTTAAATGATTTCCAGACATGCACTAATGCAGAGACAGAGAGGACACACTCCAAGTGAGATAGTAACGCAGCTGTCACTCCATCCTACAAAGCCCACTATCTCTTCCTTCTCTCTCGGCCAGCAAATTAGCGTTTGCAGCTGTCAGATCTCTTTCTCTCTCCTCCACTTCCCTTGTTCCTTTTTTTTTTTTTTTTTAATAATTAACCACTCCTCTGTTCCAAACAACCATCATCAAATAATACCAATATATAAGTTATAGCACACAACACACCATCATAAATCATACCCACCTCTTTTTCTGTGGATCGGGTTCCTCAATGATTCTTGTGCTGTAAAAAAAAAAAAAAGGAACGAGTAGAGGGGCGTGGAGGCACATATATATAGAGCTGCCTGCAAGTAGATACTACTCTGTTGAGGGAATGGCAGAGAGAAGAGGAAGAAGTTAAAAAGGCTTAGTCTTGATGCATGAAGGACAAGTACTCTCTTTTGTTATTTTGATGCCATGGCTTACCAGCATTACCGATCACAGTTCGGCGACACAACATTCACCAAAGTGTTTGTGGGAGGACTCGCTTGGGAGACTCCCACTGAAGAAATGCGTAGATATTTCGAGCAGTTCGGAGACATTCTCGAGGCTGTTATAATCACCGATAAGAACACTGGAAAATCTAAAGGCTATGGATTCGTATGTCTCTCTCTCCTCCTCTCCTTCTCTCTGCCTTGAACATCAAGCTTTTTTTGCCCCACCTGCTACAGCATATATTTATATGGTGTTAGATTTTAGTGTTTGTATTGATGTTTTCATGAGCAGGTAACATTTCGTGATCCAGAATCAGCCAGAAGGGCCTGTGCTGATCCAAACCCAGTAATAGATGGAAGAAGAGCCAACTGTAATATTGCTTCTCTGGGACGTCCTCGACCTTCCCCACCCCGAGGTCGTCGGTTCTTTATCCTTCTTTATGTATAGATTGTACTGTTTCAACAATTTATAGCTTTTGATTCCAGGTTAAAATTGAAACTGAGACTACAGTGATTTTTGGAATGTGGTAATGCAGGGAAGACTACATTTCAAGGCGGAAGCACATCCTCACAGACTCAGAGTGGAGCATCGTACGGTGGCGCTCTGGCAGCGGTGCCGCCTCCTCCTCCACCTCCGGCGCCGGCGGGGCCTGGGCTGATGTACCCGCCATATGGGTGAGTAGAGTAGAGTTAGCTTTGTTCATTAATGATGCATAAGAGAGGCAGTCAAAGAAAGTGGTCCATGGTATTAATTGAGAAGTGCATATAGAGGTGCACGCATTACTATCTACCTATGACTCTTGACTGCTCCCCACTCCAATTACAGTAGGTATCAGTGTCAGCCTCAACTTCGTAATACCAAGTACACCAATTCATTCAAGCTTCCTCTCTCCCTTTTACGATACCACCATTAATCCTCTCTTCTTCATCTTCCAATATTTCTTGCTATCACCCTCTCTCTCTCTCTCTCAGCCACGCCTCCCCTTTCTGCGAAATTCTGATTTTATTCTTTTTTTTTATATAAGTTTTTTTAGTATAAAAATAATGATAATCCGTGTATGGTGATTAGTAAAAACATGATAGCTACTGCGGATCAAATAATGAATATGTGATCCTTGGTGGTCCAGCAGTAATTTATTTTACTCGTGTATTTCTCTTTACCCTTGGCTCTCTCTCAGTACTGTTTTGTAGCATCGAGTCATTTTCTCACCAGCGGTGTTATTGTTTTCTAATGAACATATTGAGTTGGTAAAATAAAATGCACTCGAAAAGCAACAAAGAGAAACAAACAAATTAGCAGACACACAACTGCTTTTTATTGCTCTTAAAAACACACATTTCTGATCTAGCTTGTTGAAAAACAGTCTGTATTTTCCCTTTTCTCTTTGAGTCATAGATGCCTCGTTAATTACTACTCTCCAACCCGACCAAGAGGAAAATTAGGATAAAGAAGCCGAAGAAGATAAGGTCCTTTCTTTGCCCTCAATGCGTATCCATTAGTCAAATCGCTTCTATTTTCAAATAAAGCAGTACATTTTATAAAAAGGTCACGTAATTATGAAATATGGCCATTAAAATTAAAGATATCACACATAAACTAATTTGAGCTTAGGGATGCATACCACAATAAGAAGGCGACATAACTAAGAGTCAGAATGCATTCAATTAATATACCTACAGTCTCACTGGACTCAACAGTAGTCCAAGAGCCTTACATGCATGTTTAAGTATACGATTGAATTCCATTACAAGAGAAGCATATTTATACCACATACACGAGTCCTAATGCAAACTAAATTAGCAAACTCTTGTCAGATTTTCTCACCTGTTTCTTTTCAATATTTCTTCTGCAGATACTCTCCCTACTCTCCTGACTACGGCTACCACCAAGTAATAAGCATATCTCTCTCCTTATAATTAGTAAATGATGTGAAAGTAGTAACATATGATTGGCGTTTATGAGCACAGGCGACACTGTACAATCCCCAGATTCAGCAGCCACAATACTACCAGCAAGTGTATGGAGCTTCATCATCAGGCGTGAGTTCCCCATATTACTACGGTTATTCAGTGCAGCCACCCAGAGCCTCTTATTCTACGCCCCAGCCTCATCGCCTGCCACCTGGACCCCCCTATCTGTACTACCCATACCCTCCTTCACCACCTTCACCTGCACCTGCACCTGCACCCCCACCACCAGTGGATCTCTCCTTCCCCGCTTATCGTCTCCCTCGACAACCCACACTGTTGAGGCAGCCCTTCCCTCCTTCTACTGGTACGTACCTACCTTTCACCTTCTCTATCACCCTTAATTAATTCTCATTATTATTACATAATCAACGTACGCGCGCAATGATGGAGTAGCGAGTGAGTGCAGTTAAGAGTCTTTGATGACACACGATCTATAATATTGTGGTTTGGGATTAAGATGCATGTGGGGTTGCGGGGTCCACATGGGCAATCCCAACCCCATGTGAATGAGCTGTCCGGGTTGTGGCATCAAACTTATATAATGTAAAGTGGGTCAATGACAGAGGAAGAAGGCTCATGTGGTAATGTGTAAAGTAGCAGTGAATGCATGTGGTTTATATTTGTACTACCAAATAAGAGGGAGTGGTTATTTCTTTTTAGATGCAGTCAAGTGCTCTCTTTCTCTTCCCACTCATTGGCCCACCACCCACGTTACTTTGCTTCTGTTAATTCTGACCGCTGTCACTTTTTTATACCCACCTTCTAATTTTATTATCATTGCTGCTCTCAGATTCACAGCCCCAACAGACTCAGCAGCGTACCTCCCCTGAGACGACGGCCGGAGTACTGGTTACGGCGGCGGCTTCATCAGAGAGTCCGAATATTCAAGGGAAAAACTAATAAATATTGGCACCTGCTGAAAGTTAAGTTTCAACTGTATAATCTTCACGATTTCGTCACTCATTAATTCTTCATCATCTTTTCCCATAATATATCCATTTAATCTTCTGTTCATTTTTTGGTCCAAAGCTGTAGCTTTAGGCAATAATGGATTCGCAGATCACATGTGCTCTCTCTCCACACGGCCATCGCACTCAAAAGATGGACTAATCCCCAACTCCAAGCAGACTTCCTAATTCACCCGCATCCCCTTTTCCCCTTCTTTTCAAGGACTTTTATATAAGAGCTACATATTGCATCGACATATTGTATCATCAACAAATGAATAAGAAAGGCATTGTCCTCAACAAGAAGTTTCGTTAAGGCACTCCTCTAGCTCAATGATATATAGAGGCTTACTGGAGTCTGTGAACTCCAGCCTTTTTTGCCATCAAAGCGTTTATTTTTTGTATTGGATTGGGCCGACTTAGAGCTTCACTTCAAAAAAATAAACCCTAAAGCCCAATGATATACTCTCAGCTCACCTAGTAATTCTTCCACGGTCAAGTCTCGACTCGAGGTTAACAGAAAGGCCATCTGAGGAAGTTAATTAACGTGGCCATTTAAGCACACGTATCTTCACAAATGTAGAAATATTATTTATTATGCTTTATTCATCTTACGTGTGACATACTAATATATATGCAAGTAGAATAAAGGCATGGACATCGATTTATTTGATTTAACTTTTTTACATTGTTGAGTTTTACTAATTTTTTAAAAAAATGTTATAACAATAAGTTAGGGTTGTCAAATATGTAAACTGCAATTGTCATAAAAGACTCATGGGTAGAGTAATGAGGGACACAATGTTGGAAATACTAGACATTAATGAAAGAATCTATATGTATGGTGCAAAACCTCAAATAGAAATGAAATTGTGAGAATGCTCCAAGTAATGAATGGGAGGGAATGTTGAGTGTTGGGAGCTAACCGGAAATAAAAATAAGTTGCCTTAGATTTCAAATCCACTGCTCTGGAATGGATGCTAAGTTTGGGAGAGGCGGGCCACAGAATTTAAGGTAATATCCTATCCAACCCCAAAACTGAAAAAGAGGACATACAGGAAGAAATAATGAGCCTCTCAATAAAAGGCTCTTTTCATTCAACTGTAATATTCTCCAGTCCCCTATCATTACCCTATTTTCCCTCTTACTTCTCCCCCATTCCAATGTTTGATTAGCTTCCAATCTATCCAGAGAGGGGGTGTATTCGCTATAAAGCCCCCCAGATTATGATAAGTTCCAACATGCACTGCTCTAATAAAATCAAAGAGGATAGATAACATCAGCTAGGAGATAATGGAGCCCTCTGGTACAATATGTAGCTCTTATTACCTCCCTTATTCACGTGTTGATCCTACTGATTCCAATCACCTTTTTTGGCCTGCCATGAACCGGTCGAGTAATCATCATCAGCTTCAGCCTCTACCTCTACTGAGCAGCTTCCTCGGTTCAACTCCTTTTAGCTCAAAACCTTACCCCACGACAACGACGACTCATGATGATGATGCTGGTGAGGAGGATGTCACAGTAGCCTTACACATAGGACTTCCCCATAATCCCAGTACCGCTTCTTCAGGTCCAAATGGAGTCCTCAATGAAGCCCAAGTACCCAGGAATTACTGGATCCCAACCCAAGAACAAATCCTCATCGGATTCAGTCATTTCTCTTGTCCTGTCTGCCTCAAAACCTTCAACCGCTACAATAACCTTCAGGTACAGTACTTTCATGTATAACTTGAGCTGATAGAGATTAGAATAAAGTAAATGACATATGTTCGTTGGCAAGCACATGCATGTAGCTATGTATAAACGTTAGAGTGCTGCTAAACAGTAGCTCTATACATATATTATAGTAGAATGATATATTGTGCTGACTAATGAAAATGGTGGGGGAATTGGATTGAGAAAAAGTAGATGCATATGTGGGGACATGGGTCACAGTACCGAAGAGGACCAGAGTCGCTGAAAAGAACACATCCAAGGCCGTTGTTGGACATTCCATGTTATTGTTGCGCAAGAGGATGCAGGAACAACATAGAGCACCCGAGGGCTAAGCCTCTGAAGGATTTTAGGACACTGCAGACACATTACAAGAGGAAGCATGGAAGCAAGCCTTTTATGTGTCGCAAGTGTGGCAAGACACTGGCCGTGAAGGGAGACTGGCGAACTCATGAGAAGAATTGTGGAAAGCGTTGGCTTTGCGTCTGCGGCTCTGATTTTAAACATAAGAGGTCACTTAAGGACCATATCAAAGCATTTGGCTCTGCTCACTACCCTCTTTCTTCTTCCTCCGATGACATCTGATGATTCGTTTTCACCACTCTGTACTTCTTCATTTCTTTTTCTTTTTCTTTTTTCGTTTTCCTTTATATTAATTAATTGCCTCGTTTCGAGGTATGCACGACTATGTGTTACCTTGTGGTTAGGGATATTTCGGGCATCAGGTTTAACGGTCTCTTGAAGCATAAGACTTGATCAGTTTCGTGCTTTTGCCAGCTATTCATCATTTTCTTTCATTGGCTTTGACTATATATATGTTTACACTTTAAACAATTAAATCACGTTACTTAGTTAAGAACTAGTGGAATGAACGTATCAATTCATAATTTGTAAAGGTTAGACGGGCTGTTTCTTTTACGACTCGTCCAATTTTGGGAGGAGTAGCCAATTCGTGGAGAGGGTTTTATTTGGAGATCAAGGTGGTGTTGACGCGATCGTCCGATCACAAATGGGTGGATCAAGACTCGCTTGTGAGTTTGAGTAGATCTGGGCTTCATGGGCAGGCAAACAAATCCATTATATAAGCCTCCGACACCTGTAGTAAATTAGGTTCAACTAGCGATCTCTAATTGGGGGCTGAAAACCCGTATCCCAAAATGTATGAATGTTTTTCTTCAAAAAAATTAGCAATAAAACCTGTCAAGTTCATTCTCTCTCTCTCTCTCTCTGTCTGCTACTTTGTTACAAAGTTCATTCTATTTGATATTACCTTTTTCTTTGAAGATAGTACAGAACACATCAAGCTTAGTACATGTCCATGAATAGTCCTTAAAAAAAGAAAAAGAATTAGATTTAGGGTTAGCTTCCACTCAAGCTCAGGCACGGGCCCAACCTCTTTTATACAAGTCCCGTCTTCTTTAATGTGAGCAAGGCTTTTTGTGAGTGATTCGGGACGAAGTCCATTTGTTTAGAGCATGGTGCAAGTCTGCCAATTCATGTGGGCGTCGATAGGGGTTGGGCTTGAATGACAACAAGTATTCCTTGGACACATACAATATTAATATATACACTCCAATAATGTGAGTATATTAATTAGACTACTGGCGCTCAGCCGCCTTGACTGGGAAGCAAGAAAGTGAGGTGTTTGGTTTCCATCCGGGATGACATCAATTACATTGAAACCGACTTTAATTATGCTCCATTACTGTTGTTTTAATTGTTAAAATTTTTAGGAGTGAAGGTAAAAAATTTTCCTTCTAATCCTCCCCTCTAAAATTAAGGGAATTTTGAGAGAAATGTTAATGTTTAGATATACATTAACTAATATGTCCCTACTATTTTATAATATTCCTACAGTGTCATTTCCATACTTTACTTCGTAAACCGTAAAAATAACCTCGTAAACTGTAAAAGTTACTTCGTATTCCATGAATCACGATTTATAAGCACTTATGGAGCTTCCATAAGCTAATCCAAACGAACTACAAATGAAATAAGAATAAAGTTATCCATATAAAAATATTTCATCCCTCCTTTCTCTATCTTTTTATCAATCCAAACAAAATAAAAAAAATTTCTCTCAAACATTACCCTCCATCCAACCAAATATAACCTAACAGTTCATTCTAAACTTTGAAGTTGTAATTCCACATTCCCTTTCACACCATTTTTTTTTTTTTTAGCACAAGAAATGAAATGGAACACCAAATATCTGCGGATCTATCTCCAAGCCGATAACGTAGCCGTGACACATGATGAGGTCATGAGCACTCGTAGATCTTTCCCAATCCAAATCATAATTAAATGTTATTCCCTTCCTTCTATTTATAAATAATTTTTTTTCTAATGTATTAATCTTTTTTATAAATAATTTTTACTTTATATTTAAAATTATAAATTTATTTTTTTATTTTATTTTTATTAAATACATATTATTTATAATTAATTAACACACATATCAAGAGTTATACTCAAGAAAGACAACTCATTAGAGAAATAAAGACAACAAAATATTGAAAAAATATATTTTATTATCTCTCATAATTTTTAAACATTATCTTTTTATTTTTATGAATAAAGGTATATATAAAAAATTATAATATTTTTAACATATTTATTACTTTTAACTACTAAATAGATATACGTAATTTAAAAAAAAATATTTATAAATAAAATCAAATACCATACTTAAAAAACAGCCCTTCCCTGCACGCCAAGCTCAAGGGATCCCACTTTTCCTGCCCATGAAAAATATCTTTGACTTTAATCCCTCCCATTATTCTTCAACCCACTCAACAACGAAGACCTCGAACCTCTCATTTTTCAAACTACCCTACAGCTGTTCTTTTGAAAACTACTTCCCGAGATGTAGCACGTCCACCGTGACACGCACAACCAAAAACAATACTTTTCCAGTCCTCACACCGTCAAAAGTACGAAGCATTCTGATTCTAACCCTCACGCTCTCCAAAATGGTTGTCCCACATATCAACTGTAGTAATTTCTCCACTTGAAAGAATGGCAAATGAGAACACCTTCTAAGTTACTATGCATCTCATATAATCAAAATAATTTTGCCCTTGTCATAAAACTGTATTTATAGCGAAATTTATATTATAAATAAAATATTATATTAAAAAACAGAAGGTATTATTATTCAAGTGATATGGGGTCATCTAAGTTGTTTAATTCCACTATTATTGTTGCTGTCAGATTATTCTATAAATGCAAATCAAATCTAAAAATTTTTAAAAAAAAATTATGCTCTCATAAAAGGTTGTCCCTGTGTTTCTTCCCCATCTTCTCGTTCTTCAATCTTTATAGTAACAATTGAATGTGGTACTATGGCCCATACTGCCATAAATAATTTGACTGTTTAAAAAAGCGGGACCGTTGATGACTTGGTGTTCCCAACAACAAAAAACGCACACCGGCAATGGGACAGTTCAAACTTCTAATAACACATGCCACTTATTTGGATTATTTTAATACATTCTTTCCGGCATTTTTAATGCTTTATTTAACATCTTAATTAATATCTGTATATTATTCCACCAAATTAAATGTACCTTGCCTGTAAAAAGTTGTTCTTTAGCGGAGCAAGTTGCAGAACGTCATGAACAGGGAAAAAAATCACGTGGCGCTGAAAACTCCTCGGCCGACTTCAACAATAAACGAAAAGACCCTACTTCGAATGAATTTTCTTATAGATTCTTACAGGATCACGAAGGGGCAACACACGACGTGAATGTTGCTCTTTTAAAATATAATTTTTTCCCAACGGATCTTTCGGCCTCAAATGCGCTTCTCAAATAACCACACCACTGTATGAATTTGCTGCCCGACAATGATATCTAGCTTTGTTCCTACACTTCATCCTTCAAGAGATGTTCTATTATTTTTATCCAGCGAGAAATTTTAGTTTAAATGGTATTCAGTGCCCGCACGAGTGACCAAATTATTCAATTATGATTTTTTTTATATTAAAAAAGTTATGATTGAGGTTACAAATGAAGTATACCAGTGGAACGTGTGAAAGAGAATAATTGAGTGTTTGAGAAACTATAAAATTGTAGTTTCATATATTTTTTTGATATAATTACTTTTATATACTTATTTTGTAAATTATAAAAATTATTGTGCATGCTATAATTCCCGGACTGCTCTCTAGACTCCGTTGGATACTTACGTGGGCAGAACTTTTTATGCGCGTGTCCGAAATCCCCGAACTCATTCGCTACCAAGAAGCAACATCAGAAATGGTGAAGATAACACATGCATGCACGTTATTCGGATTGTTTATAACTTATATGGTAAGAAATAAAAAGTTAAAACAATATCATTATTTTGATTTTAGCTAGAGTAACCAATATAATTCTTTTTTCATGTAATTATTCTAAAGCGGGTATAAAAAGGTCAGCTCTGTAGCGCTAAGGGGCAGCCCTTTTAGGCCCGTATATATATTTTTTATTTTTAAAAATAATTTATATGATAATAATATTATTGATTTTTTATATTTTGTTAATGATATTGAAAATATTTATTTGTTATTATCTTCTTTAGAATTAATTTTCATTATAATATCTTGTATTAAAAATCCTAAAAATCAAAAATATATAAAAGATATTTCTTATTTTATAAGAAAAATACGTTAGATATTTATTATTTACTCCAAAGTTTCATATGGTAATTTATTAATTTATTTGTATTTTGTATTTGTTATAGAGTTATTTATCATTTTGGTTTATTATTTGTTGCATATAAAGATTATGGATGTATTCATGATGCGGGAGAAGAAATTCTTAATATTTTTACCTCTTAAGCATATCATACTACTCAAAGTGAAGCATAATCAAATTTCCTTAAAATTGATGGTAGTGGCGAAGAAAAAGAAATTGATAGTTGTCATACTCATGTTGCTTAGAGTGTTTAGTTTCTTGCCTTCTTATATTTTGTGTGAGACTGTGAGTTATTTTTTAACATTATTTTTTATCTTTGATTATGAATTAGTAACTGTATTTGTTTTATTGGATGAGACGTGTAAACATGTAGTTAAATTTTGTGCAAATAGTTTTTAGCCCTGCGGGCCGTCCCTACAGGATCGCAATTTTTTTTACTTCGAGCCCTACAAGATCGGTCCTTTTAGACCCTGGCCCGTCAAAGGCCAGCCTTATAGGATCGATCCAGCCCTTATTCCCAACTCTAACTAGTAGTCTACTATTAAGAACATTATCCACCATATTAAATATGGTGGCACTAAATGCTATATAGTCTGTGTTTGGGAGAGTTTATGACAAGGCCAATCGTACGTTTTGATGAGTCAGTCAGACTTAAGAGACTTTTTGACTTTTCCCATATGTTTGGTTGCACTTTCTTTCAATCGGGCTTGAGGCTCAATCATGGCTTTTGACAATAAGCTATAATTCAGAGCTTATTGACAGCTTATTGATTGAGGGTTGATGAATAGTAATTAAAAAAAGTTATTAATTCGCCAACCTCATTCCAAAAGTAATCATTTCCTGTGTCTTGTGTTCTCTCATTACTCTCTCTCACCTTTCACTACTATAAAAAACATTATAGACGACGTTTATTTTTATAAATATTATGACGCTTGAGAAACATCGTAGCTTTCAGTACCATAAAAGCAACCTACGGCGCTTTTTAAATTTCTAAAAGCGCCATAGGTTTGTTTTTTTAAAAAAATACACTTCCTACGGCGCTTTTTGTGGGGAAGCGCCGTAGGAAGTGTATGACTTTCTATGGCGCTTCCTTAGGGAAGGGCCGTAGGAAGTGTAAAGCGTCGTAGGAAGGTCTCTTTTTGTAAAAAAAAATTGCATAATTATTTTCTTTTTCCTAATGAAACACCCCTTTTGTATTTACATTCAAATCAATCATCCAACTTGCATGTATTATTTGCAATATTAAATTCTCATCTTCATCTATCAAGCATAGAAGAACTCCAAGTAAATACCTGGAAAAAATTAAGCGTACATATAAAATTCATGACAGATTTTAATCAAAAAGAAGAAGAAAAAGAAGAAGAAGAAAACATACGTACAAATTCAAGCTCAAAAATTAAAAAACTTACAATATATAGGAAGTTTAAGAAGGCAGAGTTGAAACTTCAAGTAAATATCTGGAAAAAAAATTAAACATAATATAAGATTCATGACATATTTTAACTAAAGAAGAAGAAGAAGAAGAAAACACATACATATTTAAGCTTATGTATATAAAAAAACACTTACAAGCTAAGGGTCTTCTGTAAGAAATAGGGACCAAGACAATAGAGTGGGAACTGAAGTGATAAGACAAGATGTCGGAGTAATGGGGTTCTAGGAAATTGGGAGCTGGAGGGCGCGCGAAGAAGATGATAATGGCGGGCTGGTGAAAAGTTAAAATAGAACCTTATATGGCGCTTAATGTACAAGTGGCATACAAAGTCTAGAGAAGCTTTGGCGCTTTTCTAACAAGCGTCATAGCTTTCAATAATTGAAAAAATAAAAAAGTAATAGCCTTAATTGAATAAGCGTGGTTGCTTCCCCAATTTTTTTGTTTAAAAAAAAGAAACAATTTATAAAAAGATTAAAAAAATGCTACCAATTGCTTCCCCTAATTTTAAAAAAAATAAAAGAAGTTATTTTTCAAAAAAATTGCAGGCAAGTGTCATGCAAGGTTGAATGGATATTACAAAATTGTAATATCATTCCACCATTAAAGCGCCGGCCAAGGTGTAATATCATTGCACCTTGGCCGGCGCTTTATGTTAAAATGTCGGCCAAGGTCAAGTACTTTTCATTTTTTAATGTATTTTTTTAAAAGTAATTAAACCATTCTTTTTTTTAATACTTCATATCTCTAGATTTGGACTTCGCAGGTGCCAAGGCCACACAATAGTTTTAGATTTCCTAATAAGGCTTATTAATTTGGTTTTATGGATAAAAAATCTTGTTGCGTGTTATAGATAAACTGTTTCTTTACATCTCTTCAAACATTATAAAACAATCATTCAAACGTCCTCATAAGCGTCATAACTTTCAATAATTAAAAAAAAAACAATGACCTTAATTGAATAAATGTCGTTAGACAAATAAATATATATTATTTTAAAAGTAATATATATATATATATATATATATATATATATATATATATATATATATCAATTGCCTGGGCCTTCGGCCAAGGCAATTGAAGGCAATATATTGTCTAGCTGATGAAGCGCTGGATAAGGCAATATATTGCCTTAATACCTTTAACCGGCGCTTTTCTAAAAGCGCCAGTTAAGGTAAATTTTTTTATATCATTTTTTTTTCAACGATATCAGTGAATCCACACACACTCACGCTAATATATCTATATATATTACCTATATATCTGAGTGCATGCGTATATGTACTTAAAGCATAAAAAATAAATATGTATGGAATTACATGTTCATTATTTATACAAACTAAGCAGCATAAAAAATAATTTTAAATCTTTTGGGCTTTACATCAACTATGACGCTTTTCTACAAAGCGTCGTAGCTTATACTTAATTTTTTTAAAAAAAGAAAAGATCTTACACGGCGTTTCTTAAGAAAGTGTCATACAAGCTTAACATTAAGAACCCGTTTGGTTCAACCCCATTGCATACATGCAATGGTAATCATGATTGCATTACCATAAGAAGAGTGTTTGGTTGCTCTTTAGCATGGTAATAGGGTTTACCATGGTAATGATGATTACCAAAAAATTGGTAATCCTCATTCATACCTCCCCCCCTATGAATCCTTATTACCATCCCATTGCATAGTTAGAAAAGTCTAATTTACCCTTTAATTTTACTTCTCTTTATTTTACTTATATATTTTTATTTAGCTACATCGTCACAACCGCCGCCGCCGCCTCCTCCTCCTCCTCTATCACTGCAGCCACCTGCCGCCATCACAACCAGCTCCTCCTCTACCACCGCTGCCACCTCCCCCTCATTTGCCATTGCCGCCACCTGCCGCCACCGCCACCACCTCCACCACCATCGCCACTACCTCCTCATCTTCCTTTACTGCTGCTGCCACCCGGCACCTCCGCTACTACCTCCTCTTCCTCCGTCGTCGCCGGCCCCACCACCACTATCTCCTCCTTCTCAACCGCCATCGTTGCCACTACCTCCTCCTTCTCCGTTCTCGCCACCCACTACCGTCGCCACTACCTCATCCTCCTCTGCCGCCGCTACTACCTCATCCTCCTCTGTCACTGCAACCACCACCTTCTCCTCCTCCACCACCACCACCACCACTACCTCCTCCTCCTCTGCCGCCGCCCGGCCCCGCCGTTACTACCTCCTCCTCCTCCCTCGCCGACCCTTGCCGCTGCTACTACATCCTCCTTCTCCACCGCCACCCGCTACCGTCACCACTACATCCTCCTCCTTCGTTCCCACAACCACTACCGCCTCCTCCTCCTCCTCCTCTTCCGCCGCCGCCGCCGCCGCCACTACCTCCTCCTCCTCCTCCACCTAACTCTTAACTTTCTTTTTGCAAAGATTATAGTAAGGGTAAAGTAGACTTTGTATCATATATTAATTTTAAATAATTGTTAAAATAATAATTCATTGCACCTTACATAAAAATCAAACCAAACACTAGCCCTGTAATTAATATTGCATTGCATTACTATTGCATCGCATTGTACTGCATTGCAGGGTGTAATGGGATCGAACCAAACGGGCCCTAAGTTATGACGTTTATAATAAAAAGTGTCGTAGCTTATAATTTTTCCCCCTTAAAAAAAACAATTACCTACGGCGTTTCTTTGAAAAACGTCATTAGATGTGTGCCATTAAAAGTTTCTTTTGTAGTAGTGTTCTTTTTCTTTTAATCATATACCCGATTCTCTATCTCTCTTTTCTTTTCTTTCTCTGTCTCAACTTCTCTTTTCTTTCGTGTGTCACATTTGTTCTGCTACTTTCAACTATCAGTATACCATTTAGAGGAGAGAGTTTGTCCAAGGAGTGAAAAAAAACAAACCAGTACCCAAGGTTCCCGATTTGTTTAACTAAACATTCTGACCCTTAATTGATCTGCTTTACACTTTGCTTCACATGAGAATATGTTCCCGATACAATAAAAAAATTATTTCAACATTTATTAGGCAAATGCTATTTGGTTGATGTTGGCTATCCGACACCTGTTGGATATCTTAGTCCATACAGACAGAAGCGTTAATTTTCAGCAGGCTAAAGTTGAGAATATAGGTCATGTAGATAATAATATTGTAGATGAAGAGCCTTTTGTAACAAATAATGTTCAATGATCTTCCACCCAAATGAATTATATTTGTGACACAATTAGAGACCAAATTGTACAGGGCATGTGATCCAATTAGTTATGTAATATTATTTCATCAAATTATGTATTTTTTTTATTGCAAAATTTCTCAACTTTAAATTTTATAAATTTTTTATAATGTTTAATTTAATTTCTCTCTTACCATTATCACAAAAGCCACTTGTGTTAAAGCTAAATCAAACAAGTTCTACTTTTACAAATGTTAGTTATACAATCGTCAATTCAAATATAAATTACATTACATAATCTGACTTTTATTCAAAAATCAGATTATAAAAAGTCATTTTTACCGTATTTGTTCCAAACTCACATATATGACCGAACCACCCTCAATGTTCTAGGCATTCATTAGGGCATTAATTATCATACATGAGTGAAAGCAACTCGGATACACCACATATTAACTTCATGAAGAAAAGGTTTGAAAAAAATCACCAGCTGATGGAGAAATGAAAGGAATGCATAAAATCAATCTGACAAAGATATTTTTTTTTGGTAAGTTATTGTATGATGAAGTATTAATCTGAGCTGGGGTATTTGTATTTAATTAAGTGTTATTAGGGGTAAAATTGACATAATTCGTTAATTATTAATACAAATAATTTCTTAAACTTTTTATGCTATTTTATACTTGATCTTATATTATATGTATTAAGAAGAAAATTTAAGATTTTGGAGCGTTATAATTAATATTTTGAGGATTAGAAAAAGTTATAGAAAAGGGCCCTAAAATTTCTGAAAATTGATAATTAATAAAGAAAGGGAAATTTCCATTAAAATACCAAATGAACTTTCTTAACCCATAAAAGCATATTATAAGTTGGAAAGGATAGATAAGGGTTTTGGGGGGAATATGGGTTTTTGATGTTTTGCTGCAAAGACCAAAAAGCCCTTCACATTCATTTACTCATACACTTGCCCAGCTATTCTCGTGATTGTTCCTAGACTCTGCTCTTCATCTTGGAATTCTCCCTCTCCATTCAGCCACATTCTTCTACTTCAGTCGCCGTCAGTGGGAGCTTTTGTTCGGAAGCTCGTCCTCCTTCCTCTGGATTCCTCCTCTCTTCTCAATTTATTCGTTCTCTACAGTGAGAGCTTTTGTTCGGAAGCCATGCGCACCTAAAGGATTAGGATTCAATCCTTTAATGTTCTTCCTCCTTCGAGGTAAATTGCTAGAGATTGACGGATCCCATTTTATAGCGTATTTTCTATGGTGAGAATGACAAGAAAATATTAGGTGTAGGTGGAATCATAATGTTTACTTGTCATTTGACATTTATATAGTAGTTGCTTAATGCACAATTTGTTTTTTTTAAATCTCAATACTATATTTGTCATTATAATTACTATTTTTATTAATTGTTACACTTTATTGTAAGTTATGTATACAATGAGAAACATGTTCTTTTGGGGTCACGACTTGTATGTCATAGGTGTTGGTGGAATGAGTAATGTAAATATGTTATTTGCCTATATATGTTTCAGTTGTTATTATGATGGATCTGATTTTCATAAACCTCAATATTGTACTCGCTATTACCATTACTACTTTTGTTAATAGTTACACCTGATTGTTAGCATCTGTACAACTGAAGGGACATGTTATTTTGGCTTTAAAACTTGTTTGCATTAGGTTTAGTTGGAATAACTAATGTTGACAAGTCATTTGACCATTTGTGCAATAGTTGTTGTCATTAACATTTGTGGTTATTTGCCAACATCATTACTGAACTTGTGATTACCATTATGAATCTCGTCAAAACTGTTAACACTTTTGTTATTCTTATTACTGACTTTGTTAGAGGTCACCCCTTTGGGGTAACATCTTCACACATGACTAAATCAGACATGCACTTGTTGTTATTCCCATTATGCATCTCGTTAAACCTAATAACATTTTTGTTATTCCCATTACTAAATTTGTTAGAGATTACCCCTTTGGGGCAACATCTTCACACATGACTGAATCAAACATGCACTTGTTGTCATTCCCATGTTTTCATCAGTAAACTCTTTTTTCAAAACCTAAACTCTTTTGTTATTAGACTTTTGTAATGGTTTTGACAAAAGAGTTTGTTGATGAAAATATGGAAGTCAGGATTCACCAACATTTGTGGTATTTTGCCAAAATCGTAATAAGATTGACAAGTTTAGTAATTGTTTTGACAAAAGAGTTTACTTATGAAAATATGCAAGTCAGGATTCACCAACATTTGATGTCAATCTCGTTACTCATCTTGTCAATTTTATTACTCAATTGGTGTCAATCGTTTTACACATACTGTCAGTACTTACGAATTTTTTCAAAACCATTATTAAACTTGTCAATTCCATTACGGATTTTGTGAATCTCATTATTGTTCATCATCTTTCTACTGTTCACCTTCTTCTTCCTCAACCTCCTGACTTTCTCCAATAGCCTCAACCAAACTCTTCCTTGAGCTGCATAAATCTTCTCTTCTAGCACTACCTCTCAAAAACCACAACACCCAACCAATTCCTTCCTGCATCAAATACTTCTCATTTTTGTTTTGGAGACACGTACACACACACACATATAGAGAGGGGGGATGTCGTGGGTGGAAAGGAGAAAGTCATTTTCTTTAGTGTGAATGTGAAGTCCAAGCTTTTGAACAATCAGACGGAAATGTTGGGAAGAGGATGAGGAAGAGAGGGTGAGGAGAGAGAAAGAATGTGAGGGGTATTTTAGTAAAAAATCCAAACTTTAAAAACCCAAATTCCTCTCCAGTTACCTATCTATCATTTTCATATATTATTACACTTTTTGGGGTTTTAAAAATTTACAAGGTATTTAAATGGAATTTTCCCATAAAGAGAAGGGACCATGTAAAATTACATAAAAGTACCTAGATATTTTTGAAATTAGTTATGCCCTCATAACATTTTAAAAATTTACACTTCAATCCCACCACGAAAACTTTTGAAATTTCATTTAGTCCTTGGTCAAAAAGGTCAGATTTTGACCTTTTTGCTTTATCAGCAGCGTGAGAGACCCGACACTTTTGGAGTGAGCGCGGTGGAACCAGAGAGGAGAGCTCAGATCTTCATCCTTCACTCCCTTCTCCTCCGTCGGCGGCGACCTCCTCTCTCACCTCCATCGTCGTCAGCGACGTGAGGAGGAGAGTTCCAGAGTTGCAGTGGGAGCGTCGCGAGAGAACGAGAGAGACCACAGCGCCGTTCATCACCGCCGACCTTCCTCCGATTTCCCATCACCACAACCGCGACGGACACACATCCGAAGCAGAACCAGAGCGCCGCGGGAGTTCGGACCGAACACTCTACCACACCATTGCCGGAAGTCGCGGCTTCGTTCTTCTTCACCACTCCGTTGTCCGTCTCTTCCCTCAACCATCATCACCTTCGTCTCTTGATTTTCACCAGAGGATGCTTGAACTGTGACTTCGGACCAGAGAGGGAAACTCAACACCACAGTCACCTCCGGCCACAGCCTACTCTGTTCGCCATCAATTTGGTTGTCACCGTCGGCGGGATTCACCGTAAAAGTACCTTCTTCTTCGTCCTCTGCTCACCACCCAGAAGCTTCAACGCCGGAAACCGTCGGTCTTCTGCTCTTCATCACACCACCACCGGCTACTTCCTCTATTTTCCGGCCAGTTTACATTGCCGCCGATATTTACCTTCACCACTGCCAAAGATAGCCTACAGATCCACTTCTTTTTCTTCACCTCAGATTCGACACTACTCTGTTTCATGGATTTCAGATTGTGTTAGATATTCTCCAATGGTTATGTTGGGTTAATCTTGTGTTTTTTTTTAAGAAGATGGCCAGAGCTTTAAATTAATTTTTTATTAGTTCCATTCATATATTATTATGTTCTCTCTCAATTAATTTTGTATTGTTGTCTGTTTGTTTGTGAGATTTGAATGAACGTGCATTTATCCAATTAACATTTGTGTTAAATTTTGTTTTGGTGTATTTGAATTTTGAATTTCAAACTTACATTTTTTTAACAACTTATCTAAGAGATGTATATGAATGTAATCATAAGATTGATTATTAATTAAATAGATTGGATAAATTGAACTCAATATGATTATTTGAGTTTTTCAATTTCACTTTATGATAAATTAATTTTCAAATTATTGTAAGAAACTAAAAAAACCATTCACTTTATTATTGAGATTTATTTTTTTATATCCATCCTATTTTTATAGAAAATGCCAAAAAAATAATAGTTCAGTTCTTAATTAAATTGCATCACTCTTTTAATTCTTAATTTAAAAAAAAAATCTTAAAACCAATTTTTCTCAATTTTTACATTTGCATAATATTTAAATTATTTAAGAATCAATAAAAAATTAAGAAATAACTATCCAAAATTTACTTATACATAATCCTTAATTAATTTTTTACCGTAGACCCAGTGATAACCCAATACTAACGCACGAAAGGTCCTTATCAATAGCAAAACAAACACAATGGGAAAGGCTAATCTCTACTTAGTAACAGTAGTTCCGGCCAGAAGAACTTGTTGAACCACCGTCTCCAAATTCCTGAACGAAGATCCAGCTCCCTCAGAAGCAGCTTCCTTCGCCATTTTCTTCCATTCCAAAGCCGCCTTCTTCATCTCCTTCCCCTTTTCCCCTTCCATCAACTCCCACACCAGGCTCTCCACTCCTTCCCTCTTCACATCACTGTCTATCTCCTGCCCAATTCCCCACTCCTTGCACGAGAATCGACAATTGGTTTGCTGCTCTGCGAAGAACGGCCAACACACTATCGCCACTCCGCCGCACATGCTTTCCACCGTCGAATTCCATCCACTGTGCGTCAAGAACCCTCCGATTGCAGGGTGAGTTAGAACTTGCTCTTGTGGGCACCAGCTGTAAAGTCGTCCTCTGTTTTTAGTCTCCCGTACGAATTCTGCAGGAAGAACTGCGTTGTCGCCTCCGACGAGGTCGGGTCTAATCACCCACAAGAATGTTTGGTTGCTGTTAGCAAGTCCCCATGCAAACTCTATCAATTGCTCGTTTGTCATCACCGTAATGCTCCCAAAGTTTACGTACACTACGGAGTCGGGTTCTTTGGTGTCCAGCCATTCCAGACACTCTGTCTCTTCCTTCCAGAGGTTCGATCCGATTGACTTCAAGTCTTTGTCCGTGACATCGTTTATGAGCAGATTTAAGGGACCGATGGAGTAGACAGGAGGCAGAATGGAGGATAATCCTTCCAAGGCGTCATGCTCCAGCGTATCGAATGTGTTCAAAATGATGGCAGATGCTCTCTGAGCTTTGTCACACTCCCCTGTTATAAAATCAAGCATAAATTCATCTGGGTTCGTGGTTCTGACGAAGCTTGGGATGTCCCTCAGCCGGATTTCCTTGATTCCTGGTATCCAATCTATCACAGTGTCCAAATACCCGTCTGTTAAATAGCTGGGGCCTGCAAACGTCAACACAAAACAATGGGGTTTAAGTAACAAAGTTAATTACTACTCTGTAAATTCCGCATAATCCATTAAGCTAGCATCGAAGTTTATACCTTTGAGAGGCGTCAAACCCTTCTCTATGAGGTGGCGATAGTGAACATAACAGAGAAAGCCGCAGGCACTAGTAGTCCAGAAAAGAACCTCTGGAATCCCAAGTTCATGAGCAGCATCAAGCGTGAAGCTCATGACACCGTCGGAAACTATGCAGGTAACGGGAGGGACGTCGGAGGAGGTGTTAAGTTTGTGAAGGAGGTCTCTGAAGGGAGGGAGGCAGGTTCGGCGGGTGGACTCGCAGAGGGAAGGTATGTCCTGTGTGGCGTCGACGTCGGAGACGGGAAGGCCGTCGGGGATGGTTTCAAAACGGAAGGAAGGGAGGCCGTCCAGGGAAGTAGGACCTCGCGATTTGAGGAGGCGCTTGTGGTTGAAGTCGGTGTTGACGAAGGTGATGTGAAAACCTCGAAAGTGGAGGAGCTTAGCGAGTTTGAGCATTGGGTTGATGTGGCCTTGTGCTGGGTATGGGATGCACAAGGCATGAGGTTTCTCTGATACAGGCAATGAACCCATTTTCTCGGATACAACTCACTGAAGCAAAACAGGATAGAGGCAGAGATAACATGGTGGTTTGAGACGTCGTCGATTTATATAAGAGTGAGCCCTAGAGGCGATGTTTACTTTTTTACTCTTTGATATTCTGCATCGCTGCCATTACCTTTGAATAGAGACAAGACCAGGGCAATTGGCGTCAAACTTGTCAGCCGCAAAGCTGCTCCCATATTTAGACTAACGATTAGTGATAATAGGTCTTTCAAACTGTTATTTTAATTATTATTTACGGTATATAAAATAAATATGATATATAAAATAAATATGTAAGAAGAATATTATTTTAATATATATATATATATATATATATATATATATATATATATTTGTATTTTTAGGTTTCCCCAATGGTGAAATAAAACACACACTAACTCTCATACCTTTTTTAAAGACGAATAATAATGAGAAAAGCTAATCCGCGGAAAATGTTCTCAGGCTCAAGGCTTTAAATTAGGGGAAAATTCCGCCCTAATTTGCGGCCATTTAGGTGTGTTTGGTTTAAGGGAAAATAAGGGTATATTATTTTGTTTAGTTTGTCAGAGGAAAGAATAGGGGATCTTTAACATAAAATAAAGGGAATAAAGGAAATTTATTTCAAAATTTCCCTTCCCCTCCCATACCTTTCCCTTCAATCAAACACACTTATATCAAGCAGTTTTAATTTTTTTTTAAATTTCACTATACCTCTAAAATTAAATTGAAATTAAATTTGTGGATGAAAAGATAGTTGTAACTTTACTTTACAAGTCAAATACGATTATTTATAAAATAAATAAGTGAAATTACAAAACCATTTGGATCATGTACAATATAAAGATCATATTGACAAAATACATATTATTTATAAGATATGTGTGGAAATTTATAAGTCAAATATACGTATATACAAGATAAGTGTAGAAATTTACAAGATCATATCAATCATGTATAGAAAAAGAGCATATATGTTTTTTCACCCAAAAAACTTAATTTTAATTTAGTTATGGGGATGCAATGAAGTTTCAAAAGGGTTTGGACTCTTTAGTGTTAAATGGCTACATGGGATGTAGTGAAATTTTCCCTTAAATAAACTTGTGACACTAATATAACTCTGGCTTGTAACCTCTGCCGTGAGTTTATTTTTATTAACAAGTAGTTATTAAAAATGTATAAATGAATAATTAAAATATAAAAATAAAACAATTTGATATAAATCTAGCTAGATAATTGAAGTTAAGTGCAACAGTATTCATGAGTTATTATATTCAGTAAAGAATATTTTTTATGAAGTTGGTATACCAAGTCATTCAACGTGATGAAATACAAGAAAAAATGAAAAAAACTAAGATGCATTTAACAATAAGTTGACACCATTTTATAAGTTATAAATTTGAAAAATGATAGATGAAGTAGTCGGCCAAATAACAATGTCGACTGGAATAGAAAATGTGGGGTCGGCCAGACGGTGGCAATCGCAAGTGGCATGCAAGAGGAAGGCGTCAGCGTCATTGACAAGGGAGACACACGATGATCCTCCATTTTTCCATATATAGGTCGAGTTGTTGATTGGAGCTTTCTGTGTTTCAGGGATCAAATCGTCTTTGAACAGATAGTAATTAATAAATCTGAACACGTTAGAATTTTATATATCAAGTCAAAGAAGATAACACTATTAGTGAGTCAAACAAGTGGGCACGACTTTTACCTCGCGTGGCCTCCTGCTCAGGCTTCTCCTGTAACCAGTTCTTGCCTTAACTACGCACTGCATTCCAGGACTCGTGCTTGCCCCCGTAATGTTTATCAAGTTTGCACCATATTTGATGCTCTTTTTCTCAATTAGTGTGCCAGTATGCGTGTGGGATTGAAATTTCATATTTTATGGCGGCCTCTGCTTTCTGTCTTTTTTCCACTTCCACCAAAAGAGAGGATAGTTTGATTTGTATGCTAAAAGTAAAAAATATATATTTAGTCATAATTCTTGAAAAGAATTTATCTCCAGTCTTAAGTATAAATGGGCAATATTAGTTGAAGGCGTCTTAACAAGCTAAACCTGTAATAAATGCTCACAACACACGTATTTGTTTCCTAATTAGGTGGTTTGTGTCCCTCCACAGTAATTTGCTTTGTTCTTGGTCGGACAATTTTGTGGGAGGTGTTTAAGGAAAAATGCACATTTTGTAATTAAAACAATTTTAAAGAAAAAGCCACCTCTATTTTGGGCCATTTTTTATTTAACCTTCAATAAATTACTTATATTTGAAAGTAGATGGACTAACAGATTAATTTTAATGGATTCATTATCTGCAGCATCGAATGTGAAAATATTAAAAAAAATGTGGGATTAAATGTAGAAAGAAAGAACGTTGCTCATTTGGAACAACGATTAAAGTCTTTAAAATCAGCTTTTCAATCATGACTTAGATATACAAGGTAAAAATGTGAGAAAAGTGTTGTCTTGACTTACGTATATAAGCACTTATACACATCCAAACAAGTATAGATTTACCATTGACGTGGTGTTATCTGTAGTCCTTGCAATGTAAATGGAATTACCCAATTTAGTGAGTGTTTGTGTGAAGTCAAAACTGTAGTTTCAGAAGCCTTTTTTCGCAAGTAAAGACAAAATTCTTCTTATATACTTACCTAATAAATTGTAAAAATTATTTTCCAAAAGCTCTAAACACACACTTAAGCTGGAGAGGTGATTACACTCGACTCATGAATGAGACACGTGCAGGGCCAGAGTAGGATTTTTGGGCCTGCTGCTGGACTTTGGCAATGTAGCATTCTTCTTTTTACCATTGACATGGTGTTATATAACCCGGATTAACTTTGTTGTATTGACGGAGCAAACACGAGGGTGATTCAGCCAACGTGAACATGTCTCTGGTGCTCTCAGGTGAAACGTCTTCTTTCATCCCTCCAACATAGGAGGAAGAGGATCAAATGGCAAGAAGTTCTAAGAAGATTAAGAATAGCGCTAAGGGGACATGAGGAAATATTCTTTATGGCCATTGCCCAGCTCTGGGTTCTAAAGATTCGGGGACTTCTCATGGAGGCCCATCTTTTGCTGATAAACTCAAAGGGGTGGACTGTCAAGTTGTGTCATCGGAAGACGAAGGAAGTGAAGATGAAGATGACCTTTCGGATGATAGTATCTCAAATTCTTCCCAAGTTGCTAAAGAAAGGGATGGTGAGACCCCGCTGTACAAGACTGCAGAGAATCCTGGAGTACATTTTTCGAGTTTCACTTTTTCCTGGAAGATGAGGAGATGTCTTTACAGAGCATGGCGGAAAGCAGTAATTGTTAAGTTACTGGATAGGAGCATTGGATACAAAGCCTTACACGCCTTCAGTCTATGTGGGCTAAGAAGGGAGTCATTAACTTGATTAACATTGGGCATGGTTTCTATGTGGTGAAGCTGTCCAAATGAGAAGATTATTTTAATGCCTTAACAGGGGGTCCTTAGATGATATATGATCACTTTCTCACAATTCGGTCATGGGAGTCGCGATTCTGACCTGATAGAGCAATCATTGATAAGGTGGCTGTATGGGTTAGAATTCCTAAGGTAACTCTGGAGTACTATGATGAACAGGTGCTAACAATTATTGGGAACAAGATAGGTGAAACTTTGAAGGTAGATATGAATACCTCTTGTCATATTAGAGGGCACTATGCAAGAATTTGTCTGTTAGTGGATCTCGAAAAACAATTTATGCCTAGGTTCTACTTAGACGGGGTGGAATACTATCTTGAATATGAGGGTCTTCATATGCTCTGTACCGGGTGCGGATGTTATGGTCATCGTGTTGAAACTTGCCTTATTAAAGGGAAGACTAATGGGCCCAATGAACATACAAGTGATGAGAACCAAGAGAGCATTGGTCAAGGAAGCCAAAAACCAAATGAGGCATGTAATGCCCAAGAACAGTTGCGAGTTGTTAACAAGACTCGTCGGCAACATAAGTCGAAGGAAAATAGGGGTGAGCTGACTCGATTGGAGAAAATGGGTTCTCACTTCGGTATACTGGCTAAGGTAGAGAAGCAAGCGTATACATTGTAGTTGCAGAGACGGGACAACGGTATGTTGAGGAGGAGGCTACTCAAGCCATTTGCGCACTACATTTGTACGATCTGTATGAGGAAAGAAAAAGGAGACAACGAATGTGCCGTACGAAATCACAATGGGTACGCATTTAATTGTGAATATGGTGGTGGAGGATAATTTAGTGGGCCAGTCTGTATGATAGAGGAGAGAGAAGAACTAGAGATATGATTCGCAATAAGGATAACAGTGGGGCATTTCCAATAGTTGATATGGAGGAAAATAAAGAGGAAGGTGAGGTGGAGGTGCAAGGTGAAGTGGTGGGGAAAAACGAGAGGATAAGATGGAAGGATTGGAAATCGATGGCTTTAAAAAACCTGACTTGAATGACGGTGTCATTGTTGATCCAAATCTACATATGGAAGAAGACATTTTAATTGAGGAAGTGGACCCAGGAGATCCAAATAGAGGGTGGATGAATGTTAACCAGAAAAGAAATGATTTAAGGTGTGAAGAGCAGTGTTTGGACACAATTGTCCCTAAGACTCAATTGAGTAAAGAGGCTTAAAGTGGGCTTGCTTTATTGGGCTCACAATTTATTATTTGTTTTTGTTTATAGATACCATATTATTTTGGAATGATCATGGGTCCTGTGATAGTGGGTTCGCTAGGAACTTGAAGGCTGTTTGCAGTGGGTCAAAACCAATAATGCTTTTACTAGCAGAGACAAAATATAATAATGAAGATCGTTTCCGTTTTCTTAAATCAATGGGATTTGATGAAGTTAAAGTTAGACCAAGTACAAGGTGATCGGGTGGATTAGTTGCAGTGTGGAAAAGTAGTAATATTAGAGCTACAATATTGATTGAAGATAGGAAATTTTTCCACTTCAGATGTGAAATAAATGCAAGACAACCGTTTTTTATGACCTCAATTTATGCAGTCCCTTATTCAAATTTCAGAGAGATTTTATGGAGGAAGCTGAAGAATATCGCTTATACGATCGCTCTTCCTTGGGTTGTATATGGTGATTTCAACGACATCCTTCAACAATCTAACAGAGTGGGAAGAGATGGAAGTAGTTATTCAAGGTTTCGGTGGTTCCAAGAAAGGGTAGCTGAATGTGGCCTGTCGGACTTGGGCTTCCAAGGTCCGAAGTTTACTTAGAGAGGACCAAAGCTGGTGGGTTGTTCGAGACGGTTTGAAAGGCTAGATCGCGCCTTAGCTAATAACAAGTTCTTAATGGAGTTTACAGATTGATTGCTTAAGGTACTCCCCCGAACTAAATTCTCTGATTACAATCCACTTGTGTTGAAATTGGGTGTCGAATACAGTAATAGTGGTTCTCGTCCTTTTAGATTTGAATCCATGTGGCTTGAGCATGAAAATTTTAAAGATTTTTTGTTAAATAATTGGAGTGAGGATAGTAATTTAAACAACTCTCTTGATAAGCTAGGAGTGTCTCTTTTGGAGTGGAATAGGAATATTTTTGGTTTTGTGGAAAAAAGGAAAAGAATTGTATTAGCAAGATTGGGTGGTATTCAAGCCTCTACTGCCTACACCTACTCAGCTTTTCTTATTAAGCTGGAAAGAGAATTGCATTTAGAATTGGAAGAAATTCTTAAGTTGGAAGAAATCAAATGGTTTCAGAAGGCTATAACAATCTGGGTTACGAAGGGTGACAGTAACACCATGTATTATCACCTAAAAACAAGTATAAGAAGAAGAAGAAATAGAGTTTTATCTCTTAAAGACGAAGAAGGAAATTGGATTGAGGGAGCGGATGATCTTAAACAACTAGTGCTCAAATTTTTTAAAAGATTATATGATCTTGAAGAAAAGGAATATAAGGAGTTACTTATTGTCTCCTCTTATCCTCCATTGGACAATGGGCATCTGTCTATTTTATGTTCACCACCTTCAGACTTAGAAATAAAGAATGCTTTGTTATCTATGGGTCTTTATAAGGCTCCAGGTATTGATGGGTTTTCACCCGTATTTTATCAAGCTAATTGGAGTACAGTGGGAGCTTCGATATGCAATTTTGTTAAGAATGCATTTAAAGAAGGGTCGATATTGATTGAGTCCAATAGGACTTTGATTACTCTCATTCCCAAGAAGGAGAATCCATAACTAGTGGGCTATTTTAGGCCTATCTCTTTATGCACTGTGCATTATAAATGCATTACGAAGGTTATTGTTAACATATTGAGGAATGTTATGGATGCTTTAGTTTCACCATTCCAATCAAGCTTTATTAAGGGCCGGTGTATCCAAGACAATATTATGGTGGGCTAGGAGGTAATGCACATTATGAAGAAATCAAGAAGCAATAAATGTCTTATGGCTTTTAAGATAGATTTAGAGAAAGCCTATGATAGAATCCGATGAGATTTTATAAGGCGAGTGCTGGTTGATATTGGTCTAGAAGAAACTTTTGTTCAGTTAATTATGAACTGCATCACCATAGTTTCTTAAAATGTTTTGTGGAATGGGGATAAAACAGAATTCTTTACCCCCAAAAGGGGTATTCAGCAGGGGGATCCTATCTCTCCGTTGCTCTTTGTTCTATGTATGAATCGCCTCTCACATTTGATTTGTGATGAAGTTCAAGAAGGAAGGTGGAAACCAATTTAGGCTAGTCAAGAAGGGCCTGCGATCTCATATCTCATGTTTGCAGATGACCTTTTATTGTTTGGTGTTGCCTCGGAGGAACAAGCAGTATGTATGATGAACTGTCTTGATCAATTTTGCATGTCTTCTGGAGAATGCATAAATAAAGCCAAATCAATAATTTATTTCTCGCCGAGGGTGAAGCCAAGTACTAAAGGGAGGATTAAACATATTACCAATATAGGTATATTGACTGAAATTGGGAAGTACTTGGGTGTTCCAAATACACGAGGAAGAAAACCCACTGATACATTTCAGTATGTTATTGACAAAGTAAGAGATAAATTTGCCGTCTGGAAAGAGAATACTTTATCTATAGCAGGTTGAATAACTTTGGCAAAGTCTGTCATCAGTGCTATACCAGTGTACCAAATGCAAGTGGTTAAACTTCCTTAATCAATATGTTTAGAGGTGCAAAGATTACAAAGGAATTTTATTTGGGGTAATTCTCATAATCCTCATGGTTACCATCCAATCAGTTGGGATCAAATTATAAAACCTAAGCTATATGGTGGTCTTGGGTTTAAAAGGTTAGAGGCTTTCAATCGTGCTTGTAGGGCAAAGGTGGCTTGGAGACTTGTGAGTGGATCTAAAGGTTTATGGGCAGAGGTTCTTCTACATAAATATATGTTGAGGAATGAGGAAAATCTGTTAGAAGCTAGGAATGGTGATTATTGCTTATGGAAATTCATTTCGCAATAACAAGAAATAATTAAGATGGGAACTAGATGGTATATTAGAGATGGTAGGGAGGTCAGTTTTTTTAATGATGTTTGGTTTTTCCCTGACATAAATATTAAGAGTTTTTGTGTTAGAGACCTGGATAGTGGCAAGGAGGAAATCAAAGTACCAGACTGGATAGCTCCAGGGGCATGGGATTTCCCTCGAATAGCTAACTTAGTTTCGAGTGAGGTACTAAAACTTTTACTTGCAGTTCTGCCACTAATAGATCGGGCTGGTAGTGATGTCATGACTTGGGGGCCACATCAAATGGAAATTTCTCTGTCAAAAGTGCATACTATCTTATTGAGAAAGTGCCAGCTAATACTATAGTGCTACATATAAGTATATTTGGGGTTGGAGGGGTGCTGAGCGTGTGCGTGTATTTCTCTGGAAAGCCTTCCATAATCGTCTTCTAACTAAAGATTGGCGAAGTAAGTGGACTTCGGCCTCTGCTATATGTGATTTCTGTAATCATGGAGTTGAGGATGTGCTACATATTCTTAGAGACTGCAGCTATATAAGGAGATTATGGAACATAATCCTTGAACCAAGATATGTGCCAAGTTTATACTCAGCTTCTCTTAGAAACTGGTTTGCTCTTAATCTTAAATGAGAATTGGGATTAGGAAATGGGTATAATTGGAGCTTACTATAAGGAGTCTCTTTATGGTTTCTGTGGAGCTGGAGGAATAAAGATGTCTTTGAGAATGATTTTGAAAGACCACCTCACCCGCTGCCTGTTATTTTGGCTAATATGAGGAATTTCGTGTAGTTGCAGAACAAGCATATTGATGATTTAAACTGTCATCCCATTATAAGTCCTCGCTGGCAAGCTCCGCCAAGTGGATGGATAAAGGTTAATGTAGATGGCACTGTCACTACTAACCAATCAAAGGCTGGATGTGGTGGAGTTCTTAGGGACCATGAATGAAAATGGATTGTAGGTTTTACTCATACCCTTGGGCCTTGTAGTGCCCTTGAGGATGAGCAGTAGGTAATTTATAGAGGTTTGATGCTTGCATAGGACACGGGATTTAGAAAAATAATGGTGGAATCTGATGCAAAACATCTAATTGAATTGTTGCAACAGAGAGATCAAAAGGTAGTTGGTAGTCTTCTATTTGTGCAGATCGATAATATGTTGGGATATTCATGGGAAGTGAAGCTACAGTATGCTCCATGGAGGAACAATCGATTAGCTGACTCACTGGCCAAGGAAGGTTTGATAAAATCTTCCTTTATGAAGTCTTGTCTATTTCATTTGAGGACAGTGATGCATGAAGAGAGTCTGAGATCTTGTCCCTAGTAGTTTCTTAGTTTTTTTTTTCTATATGGGCTTGGCCCTCATTTGTACAAAAAAAAACTTTGATGTATTTCCCATTGTGATTCATCAAACCTCAACTCCAAATTTTAATTATCATGACAACATGAAGTACTAATAACAGCTAGAATCGGATGGCCAAAAAAAACAAGAAGGTAAAATCGTAAATGGTAGTAGGGGTGTTCAAATATCGGGCCGTCGCTGAGACTGGGATCACCTTATCTCGGGTCCCGTACGTCCTGATACGAGGCCGGGACTGGGAACATGTTCCTGGTCCCAGGAAAGTCCCGGTTGTACCGGGACCAAAAATTCCCGGTTTCAAAATCTGTACACAATGAACCTTTGAGATGGATGTCAAAGTTCGTACATCACAAAAGCCTTTTTAGATAAAATACCAGATTTGACAAAATTAAGACCACAAACAGATCAAATATAATTATATCATATTTTTTGTATAGGATACAAATTCAGACCAACACTACATGTCACAAAACAAAAGCAATAAAAAAACTATAAAAACATTCTGACCAAAAATCCAAAGAGCTATTCTATATTTATATTGATTAAACAAGTAGTAAATATTGGTAAATAACTCAACTAATCAAATATGGTCCAAAGCATAGAACAAATAAAGTAAAAGTCAATAGACCAAAATACACTCAATCCATTTTCCCCATGTGCTTCTCTTTCATTCTTCTCCCTCATCAAATGGCAACATCATAATCAAAATCCAATCCACATCTCCATAATCAAATGCCAGAGTTTCATAATCAAAAGCAAATGCTAGATTTCCAAAATCAAAATAAAAATCTAAATATGATATTGGAGAAAAAAACGCAGAGGCAATAACAGATTTGAAAATGAAAGCTCAAGCAATTAAGAGAAATTGACTCGTTCATTTCCTTGACCACATTCCCTAGCAAATTATAGACCAACAAATTAGAGAATTGATTGAAATACCTCATAACGATGATGAACTAGTTGAGATACGAAGCCCTGAAGTCAATTGTCATAGTGATGACGGTGAGCGGGCGACGGCAAGGCGGATGCCGACCTGGAACGTGATTGATGAAGCCGAAGAAGAGGGAGCTGTCGAAAGTGCCACTGCTGAGTGCCGACTTGCCGAGAGATGGGAGAAGCCAAAAAGGATAGGTCATGGCGAGGTGAGACTGTGAAAGTGAGATGATTGATGAGATGAGTATCAGTCAAATTTTGGGTTCACTTTTGGCTATATTAGGTTCAGTTTTTGGTCTCTTTTTAGCCCAATATAACCCAAGTTACACACTTACACAACACAAGCAATTAAAAATAATAATAAGATACCAGGATCGGGATTCCTGAAGGCTTGGTCGGGTCCCGGTATCTTCTAATCCCAATCCCGATATGGCCGGGATTTTTTAGTTCCCATCTTGTGGGTACTTGGATAGGATAGCCTAGATCGGGATCACATGAACACCCCTAAACGACAGTGGGAAATTGAAGTAAAAGATCACCACATGCCGATGTACCTTTTAATATAAATACTATTAGTATTAAATTCATGTCAAGTTTCATGTATCAATTTTTCATGGTAAAAAAAAAAGTATCAATTTTTCATGACCATGGTGTCCCGCAAATTCACCCTTGCATCTTGACATATCCCAGAGAGGCTGAGACTTACTAGTATTACTCTTTATTTATGGTTTCTGGATGTTCGGGTCGGGTTTTAATATCCACGGGTTATTTAACGAGGTAGCGAGGCGGTGTCTGTCGATGCTTTCCTCCCTTCCCTCCTTTCTCATTTCTTTGATTCTTTCACTGCGCTGCCTCCATCACCAGCAACATGGAAGCCCCCGATCACCAACACTGTTCACAATCGCCGCAATCTCCGTCCTCTCCGACTTCCACCGTCTCTACCGGGACTTGTTGTAAATGCGGCGGCCCTACAACCTTCCCGCCGCCCCCGCCGTCGTGGTCTGAGAGTTCTCCTCCTCCCACCTATCGCCCCATCAGAGCCCCTGCTATTCCTCCCGACACTAACACACAACGTGCCATCATTCTGGCTCCAGTTCCACAAGCCCAGAAAGTCCCGGTCGCTTCCCCTCCCTATTATTTTCAAACCCCATCTAAGAAAATTCAATCCCCGGATGATATTCGCCGCTTCCAGGACTCCGATTCGGGCAATAATTTCCTTGGCTTCGTCGTAGCTCTCTCCGAGTCTATTCGCGGCCACAAAATTCCGGACCCCTGCCATCAATCTGACACCGTCAACTCCATCGTCGCAGTTCTTGATTCCCTAATTCAATGGGTCGAAGAAATCCCTCCCATCCAGCAAGCCGGCCGTTACGGTAACATCGCCTACAGAACTTGGCACAGCCGATTGGAGAGCGACTGTGACTCCTTGATGCTTCGCTTTCTCCCGGAGCAACTTCATTCGGCAACCATCGAGATCGGTCCTTATTTTACCGATAGTTTTGGTAATTGTAGCCGAATCGATTACGGTACTGGTCATGAAACAAATTTTGCAGCCTGGCTGTATTGCCTTGCGAGATTGGGGCTAATCAAAGAGGAGGATTACCATGCTGTGGTGGCCAGAGTTTTTGTGAGGTATCTGGAATTGATGAGAAAATTGCAGTTGGTTTATAATTTGGAGCCTGCTGGATCCCATGGAGTTTGGGGTCTTGATGATTACCATTTTCTGCCTTTCATTTTCGGGTCGTCCCAGTTGATCGACCATAAATATATGAAGCCCAAGTCGATTCATAACCAAGATATATTGGAAAATTTTTCGAATGATTATCTCTACCTTTCCTGCATTGCCTTCATAAAGAAGGTGAAGAAGGGTTTATTTGCGGAGCACTCTCCAATGTTGGACGATATCAGTGGGGTGCCTAATTGGAACAAAGTAAATAGTGGGTTACTGAAGATGTACAAGGCAGAAGTCTTGGAAAAGGTCCCTATAATGCAGCATTTTCTTTTCGGCTGGCTTATTAAGTGGTAAGTCCTTTGTATTTTTGGTGCTAAATTCTGTCTAGTTGTTATGGGCCCAATTTTGTTGGAGTTCTATCATCACTGCCTATTATTGTAGTTACCGAAATGTATTCCTGACGAATTTGATGGAATTTGAGATCTCCTAAAAGTATAGTTTTGGTTGGAGTTGGTATCTTCTGGACTCTAGTTATATGAATTTAGCTTAAATCACCAATGAAGAATCAAACAAGATCATTATCATGAAATAGTTGGTGCAGCGTCAGTTTTTCTAATCTTAAAATTAAAAGCGAACCCGGACACTAGTTCCTTCTGATAAAGTAACATCTTGATAACTTCACTCGTATGTGATTGTTGATTGTCAATCGGACCACTTAAAAGGAAGGTAAATGGAAATGAACTTGGCATCTGTTGAAAAAACTGAAGAAGAAAGAAAGTAACAAGAAAGGACGGACACTGTTAAATAATGGTGATAGGAATATAAAAAACATTGTATAATAATTTCGTGCCTCCCTTTTCATGATACTCATTCTCTCCCACTTAACGTTGTGTAACCAAACACTCACTGGAAGGGAGGTGATTTGGGCAGACCTAACTAGTACGGCTTTTACATGACACCTATGAATTTTATACTTGAGAACCTGATCGTTTTTAAGGTAATATCCTCAGGCTCCCGGGCTCTGCTTTGTTTCTTTCATCTTTTTTATGTGGAAGACCTTTATCAACCTAAGGAAGAACTGATGGGATACACTGGACTGTGCCTTTTCTCCGGAAGTAACCCAGCTTTTGTTTTCTAACAATAATAATGACCTCTCGAGCCTTCCTTTATTTTGTTTTCAAAGCTTCCCTTGTTTCCATTGGAGTGTGAGAATAGTGTGGTTGTGTTTTGGAATGAATTGACGAGCAGCATCTGTGACCCTTTCAGACTTGTATCTGATAATGTTGTGTTTATCAAGCCTTCCTGGACTTTATTGGTAGCATCTGGAATGGAACTGATTAGTAATTTAATGGTGCTGCTGGAATTTTCATATTTGTGCCCTGCTGCTGCTGCTGCTGCCTGAGCATTCAATTGATGTTTGTAAACTTTTTCCTACTGTCATAAACTTTGCTTGTCACTGAAGTTACAATTTTTGTGGAATCTGTTTGATTACTGGACACAGTATTTCTATTCCCCCTCCCCTGGATTTGGTGTCTAACTGTATTTCAGGACTTGAGTCAAGTATTGTGTGCACAGCTTAACATTTCTCACCCTTTTCTTGGGATCATTAGGGCGAGTTGTGCATGGTCTTTTAAGTTTCAACCTTCACGTTTACTTATATACGTTTTTATATGACTGGCTGAGATTTTCTGTGCCTGTTTCTTGTTTTTGATATCATTATTAATTTTTCTTGCCAGGGAGTAGTTCATGGATGCACCTTACTGGGTTGTAGCTGTGGGATCCAGGTGAAATTCAGGTTTAATGAAGTTATGAATTAGGAAGGCATTAGGAGGGGGTTATATTCATACAGGCCTGCTTTCGTGATTCTTCTTTTGTACTCTCCTTTTGATTCTCTAGATGCTATATGCCCAGATGACCAGAGTGCTGGTTTACTAGCAACTAGCTATTCTAAATAACTTGTACTGGTGGGAGTAAATAATTACGGATGGAGTTTATTAGTTTGATGCATGAGAGAGGAGTGTTTGTGACTTGGTAATGCTTCATGTTGATATGAACAGTCATATTCTGACGACAGGTTATTTGGTCAACTACTAATGTTGTAGACCGTCTATCTTGCAAATGGAGTTTAGACTTCTTTTTCTACTAAATGCACAACTAAGGATCAATAATGTGCTATATTATTTTGGCCAAAAAATAATAATGTACTAATTTAGTTGTGACAACAGAATGCTACATTTAGTAGAAAAAGAATATTCTGTATTAGTCATTTGTTCGATAAATTAGTACAGAATATCGAACAAATGCACAAATCATACTAATTTAAACGTAGCAATACAGAATGCTGTGACAACAAATGACTAATTTATCGAAATCATGTTATGATTTGTGCATTTGATTCTCTCGTAAGTATATTTGTGCGTTTAAGCTTTGAAGCCATTAGATAACTGAATAGCAAACCTCATGCGTCGCGGGGATTTTGAGGCTAAAAGCTGCATCGTTCGTGTTCTGCGAATAGTAATGGGGCGTTGTTTCGCTTTTACACGCGCTCTTCTATATAGCCCTTCCCTTCGATGCTTCTCATGAACTTTGGCGACGTTCATATCAATGTCGTTGCTTCCAAATTGTGCACAAGGGTTGTTCCAATTTTCCCCTAGTTAATACTTTTAAGGGGAAGATTCCTTTAAAAGCATGCTTATATAAATATAGGTTGTTGGGCTACGTTTTCCTACAAGAAGAAGAGCGTAATACAGTCTTTTTAGTTGATTGTGTGTTATTTTTACATGTTTACAATTTTAAAAACAAGCGGTTGGCCATTGTTGAACCTGAACGTTAGTTAACTATATAATTCATTTTGATGGATCTAAGAAGTTCAGCATCTATTCCTCTCTAGACTCATTTGGTGGCAGATTTGTGCACTAAGTTGTCTTTTTTTTTTTTTTTAATGTCAGAAGTTCTGCATTAATTTTGATAAAAAATGATCCCGATAATTGAAGACTGGAATGCAAATACATAGTGTGTGCGCACGGGCGTGTGTGTATATATATATCATACATAAGTCACTCGAATAAATTAAAATGGAGGAAAATTTGTACCCGCATTATCGCCCAGTGAGATCATTTGGCGGAGGAATAAATAGGAGAGTCCAGAATAGGTGGGTGACAATGGAAAACGGAGATTCAGGTTTAGTGTCAACTAGACATGGCTATGGCCTTTGTAGCCTATTTCCATCAGAGAGCCTTGAGGGGCCATAATATTCGAGTTCACTGGGTGCTATCTTCTTCAAACGCAACATGCTTTTAGGTCCCCAGCTCTTGTTCTCACGCAAATTTATTGGCAAATACCGCACCAGTACTAGTACTATTTCACACCCAGCTTTTACGTTCCCTGTAGCACTGTTTTGCAAACGCATACACAAACACACCCTAAACCCCCTCAAATACTGTAATTAAGCCGAAATCAGTTGGCTAATAAATCATACAGTTTATTATAAATAGCATGACTTGATTTTTTATTTTTTTTAAGGTGTGATTTATTTTAATATCATTTATTTGTGTTTGGATTAACTTTTAAATAATGGCTTTTACTTACAGAATAAGTATATAAAAAGAGTTTTATTTCAATTTACGAAAAATAGCTTTTAAAACTACAATTTTCGATCTTCCCAGACACATAATTAGATTGTTACTGATTATGAGCTTGTTTGGTTCAATCAGGCTCATAAGTCCGATTTACGTAAATTGAGATAAACCTCTTCCACATATTTATTTTGTAGATCATAAAGTTACCTTGTAGACCATAAAAACTATTTTGTAGACCGTAAAAGATACCTCATATTCCGTAAATCACAATTAAAAAACAGTTATAGAGGCTATACAAACATGTTTTAACTCGTTTGGAAACTCTATCAATAATCGGATTTATTTTATAAGCCCGATTTACTTAAATTGAGATAAATATCCTTCACATATTTACCTCGTAGACCGTAAAAGTAACCTCGTAAACCATAAAAATTACTTCATATTCCATAAATTACGATTTATAAGTATTTATGGAGCTTTCATAATCTAATACAAAGAAGCTTTTTATTTATAAATAGTATCGTTTCTCTTTGAGTTCGTACAGTATAGAAGTCCAGAACAGTGTACTAGTCTCTACTCTAGAGTCTAGACTCATCTCCTTGGAGTGGGAATCATTCCTTTGAATTCCCGACTCGTGTCGGTGCCTCCTCATCAAACCCTTTTCCCACTTCTGTTTTTCACTTCTCTTCCCCTATTTACCGTCTGCAGTTTTATACCGCATGCCTGGTTAGAATTTTACCCATGGCCACGTCATTGACGTCGGCGTCCCCTTCTCTTGTCCAAATCTTTCTTTTTCAAGGCCAATCTCCAATCTTTACTTTGAGTGTTACAACTTACAACGCATGCCTGCTTAGAATGCAATGTTAATTTTATTAACTAATAGTTAATTAATGTTTTCTTGGCCCTGTCAATCTGCAGTTAGTGAAGTTTTTGACAGTGTTGAGTGTTGCAGTAAAACTTGGTTCTTTTCTGGTCCCGCTGTCACTTCATTTCATTTTCCACTCGGAACAAAATTGTTTATTGTTTTTTTGGCTCAAATCCAAAGCGTCTCTCTGCTCCACCCTCTTGTATTATTATTGTTTGCCTTTATCCTGTGTATACTCTACACGTATTTTGGGTTTGCCACTGTGTCTTTACTCTACTTTGGTTTCTGGTGGCTGCATTCAAGCTTTGGGTAGTTGGGTGGATGGCTCTTGTTTTTTAGTTTTTTCCTTTCTTCCCTCTTATCTTCTTCTCCCTCTCTTTTTCCCGGCGCATGTGCCGGATGTCGCTTACTCTGCGTAATTCAGATTCTAGAAGAGCTTTCTCACTGGCCTTACATTACGCCTGGTAAAACCACCTCCTTTTCCTTTTTCTCCCCTCCTTGGCGCATGTGATTTGTATTTTCTCTTGCTCTCTGGGTTTCTTTCTTCTCTGTTCTTAGTACTTGCATACTCTGAAAGTGAGTCCAGAGAGAAAGTAGAGACTTCAAATCTGAGAAACCGTACGTCTTTTGTTTGGTTTTTCTTGCGCGATTTGGTTTTACTCGTTGCAGCTCTGAAAGAAGTTTAATTTCCCCTTTCTATACCAAGTACTGTGAGCAATTTGCTGGGGTTTTCGGTCTGTTGGCCAATGTCTTGGATTGTCCACTGTTACTCTGTTGAGAAAAGGGGGGAAAAAGTTTCTGGCACTTTAATGTTCTAGTAGATACCAAGATTTCTTATTTTATTGGAAAGAAATACTTTGATCTTCTTGCCGATTACTCATGGGGGATAAATGCGCAAAGCTGCTAATCTTTTTAGTCCCCTCTTCTATTCGCAGCCTATTTCGGGCTTTGCTAAATTCTTTTTCCTTTTTTTAATCTCTCCTCCAATTTTCAATCTTGTCTAACCCTTCCAAGAAAACACTTCTTTTACCGGTTATTAAAGTCACACATTTGAGCAAATTAAGTTATTCCCTTTGACAGATCTTTGAATGCATTTTTTGTATCCATATGCTCATTTCAGATTTTCATTTGCCATATGCAGACATAGTTTTCTTTGCTGTTACGGGCAGATTGGATGGAAGTAGTATCGGAGTTTCGAAGTTGGGATGAGTTGATTCCGGACGCACTGGGGTTAATCTTCAAGAACCTGTCGCTACTGGAGAAACTGACTGTAATCCCCAGGGTTTGTAAGTCGTGGGCTAAAGCCGTCGCCGGACCTTACTGCTGGCAGGAGATTGACATTGAGGAGTGGAGCAACCGTTGCCAGCCTCACCAACTCGACCCCATGCTTCGCTTGCTCATCACTAGAAGCTCTGGATCTCTCCGCAAGCTCTCTGTTTCTAATCTCCAAACCCATTCCATTTTCACTTTCCTTGCTCAAAAGTAAGCCATATTATACTTCCTAGTTTCAATGTCCTTACTTTATATGCTTACTCTTCAGTCTCTATTCGGTTCTATATACTGATGTTATTATGTTATATCACATCTTCAAATTGATGTCATTGTAACATGGGTTAATGTTACTGTCCAATTAGCAGATCTTCCTTACTTAAATGTTGTTTTTCGATGATTGTTCTGTTTGCAAGTGCTGGGTCGCTGCAGAGTTTGCGAGTGCCGAGAAGTAATATGAGTGAATCCATAGTTGAAGATATTGCTGGAAGGCTTTGTATGATATCTTTCTTAGATGTGAGCTATTGTGTTAAAATGAGTGCTTATGCTCTGGAGATTATTGGCAAGAACTGCAAATTACTGCAAGGGCTGTGTCGCAACATGCATCCAGTGGATACATCAGGAAAGCCCCCACAAGATGATGAAGCCTTAGCAATTTCCTCCACCATGCCTAAGCTTAAGCATCTGGAAATGGCTTACCATCTCATCAGCTCAGAGGGTGTCCTTCGAATACTCTCGGCGTGTCCTAATCTTGAATTTCTGGATCTGAGGGGATGTTGGGGAGTGAAATTGGATAACATGTTCCTGAAGCAGAATTTCCCAAAACTCAAGGTCTTGGGGCCTCTTGTTCTTGGCTACTATGAGAGGGAAGGCTGGGACGATTGCTCTGATTTCTCTGATACCTCTGAGTATCTTTCCTGGGAGTTTGTTGCTGGTGATGTTGGTGACTATGATGATGAGAGTGAGAGTTATGATGACATGTGGGACGATGAAGGAAGGCTTGAGGAGCTTGAGTTAAGGTTCTATGAAGGAATTGATGATGCGAGAATGTATTGGCCTCCATCTCCTTAGCCTGTAGTTCTATCTCTCGTAGATTACTTACTAGTTACTATGACTGATGCTTCTTCTTTTGTTGGCTTTTCTTATGCTTCATCAATATGTATTGCCATGAAAACGAAGCAGTCTTTTTTTCTTTTTTTGGTCTTTCCCTACTAAGTTTACCTTCTTCCCTGTCATGACTCTATTTCTTTCTTTACAGTCCTAACTAAAATGTATTTAGCATCTCTGCCTGGCAAACACAGAAGAGAAAGCTCTAAAACTGATATGATTCTCGGAAGCTGGAAGATTATGTTGCCCTGTTAAAATTAGTGCCTCAGACGGCTCTAGAATAGTCTCTTCTTGAGTTATAGAACTTTGAAAATATCCAAAGGATGGAAACTGTTGGGTTTGAAATTGGAGAGGATAGCTACCCCACTCGCTACTATCTTGTGCACATCTTGAAACATACGTGGGGTTATCACTTTCTGGGAACAAAAATATCAACTTGTTTTTATTTGATCAAAAGGGTGAGCCGTGGTTTGTGGAATGTGAGGTTAGATTAATTTAATCCACGTGTTCAAGGAGTTCATCCATGACTATACTTAAAGGTAGGCCCGTGAATGATTTTTCGTTGTTGGAATGCTTGAAAATGAACACTATCTCCTCACTCCTCAGTCTTTGTTCTTTGCTACTGGATCAGCCAATGGCTGATGGCTCCAGAACGGTCAACGTTGCATAAAATTATGGCCCGCAAATAATCTACTCATTGAAGAGAGAACATGTCCTCATCAAATTAAACAAAAAATACGAGTTGCTCGGACAGAAGCTGGCCTTGCGTGCCTTGCTTTTTTGAATTTACTAATAATTTAGCGCCCTGGTGAAAAGTGTTCTCTTCTCCGCTCCTTCGACTGGTACCGTAAAACTGACCACTATGTGAAATAGTAGTAATAAATATTAAATCACCGTACGTTATTCCCTGGACCCTCCCAATTCATTATTCGATCAATACACACCATTTTAAAATCCGAAAGGAAACACAGAAAGGACCGGTAAATATGTATGAAGTATCAACCAAAAGACGTTTTTTCTGAAGAAGAAAGAGAAAAGTCCCATTCATAGTTGAACTCCAATAATCTCAGGGAATCATCCTAGTTTCTGACAAACTCTCATGACGACAGCCTTTGATGCCTTGGAAGGTGCAAAAAAGTTACCGAACAACTCCTCATTCCCGTGCTGTTACTGATTAGAACTGTAAAAATTTAAAAAACAAAAATCAAATGGCGTAGAGCACAAAATCTCCCCCGAGGGTTTTTGCTAGCCCTTGTCTCACGGCCAAGTATATTGGTCTGACAAGATCGAGAAGCAGAGAATAAGTATGATTCATAACATGGTTATGGCGTTATGTTGGGTTTTGATGTTCCCAGGATTGTATCTGATGGATGTTTGTTCAATGTTCATTTCTTATTAGAATCTTATTTGTAATTATGCAACGTTTCACCCAAGGGTTAACGTTTTTTCTAAGAACACCATACATAGTCAGGAGTCACATGATTACATGTGATTAGTGTTTTTGGATCCTGCACTGCAGAGCCTGTTATGATTTGATCCCATCCTTTGAAACTTGTGTCCGACCATTCTGTCGGAAAAGCTCGGTTAAAATTAAAATTGGAGGGTCACGTGTTGGTTCCTCGATTTAAAAATTACAAAACTCACAGTTGATTATCAGTAACTTGATCAACTTCTGGACTGTACAGTGATGGATTGCCTGATGAAGAAAACAAGTGAAACGAGGCCAAGTCAATTTTCTTAAAACATGTAAGTATCACCTGCAATGAAGTGTTGGCCTTGTAGTGATCAGGAATTGGTATGAGGAGGCTGTGAGAGAGGACCACCACGGGGCAGAGTGGTCTCTTTAATCTCTGTTTCATGCATTTGGTTGGTGTCTGCTTCCTGTGAACAGATTTGAGAAGCAGGAATATACATATTTGTCCTCTGCCCTAATTCATCATGCCTCTAACTTATTGTGGTCCCTCTACCTACCCCTATTTACTCATTGAACCTTCACACTCACACACTTCTTACCCTCTTCTTTCTCCCACTCTCATCCTTAAGAACCATTCTCAAGTTCGGCCCCCGAGTAAAATTACACATATAGGTTCTCCTTTTGAGAAGCCATGAAACGAAGCTTTCAGGGCAGAATTTTACCGCAACATTTAGGAACGCATCGCTGACCTGATTTGCGCGCGAGATTCTTCACTTTCCTCTCAAACTTGTATGCGAAATGATTACTAATACACTTTTTGTGGATCGAGCTGCCCCAGTCCACACCCAAACAAAAACCATAAAAGATCCATTTTTTTATGGGGGGAAATCTAAAAGATGTTTGTTTGTTACTAAATGTAGCTGGGCTTGAATTCCTTGGATTGTCCCAAACTAAAAGCCCAAAGTAATAACTTCTTTAGAGAGAGAGAGAGAGGGTATTTCGTTGTTTACAATTTTAAATATATGGCTGTCAATTAAATTAGAAGATCAACTCCATGTTTCTTTGTGGATCGAGCTACTTGCTAGCAAGCGGGTAATTGCTCTGCTGCTCTTCTCACTCCAGCAAAAATTACATGTTAAGATACGCGGACTTTGATATTTTTTTTAATCCGTTTGATTTTAATATTTTGAGTTTTTTTTCACCACTAGAATATATTTGGGCGCTGCCCTCGCCGAGGTAAGGTATTGGGTTTTCTAAACGAACAAGATTATGTGTGGGGGAAAAAGATCATATTTGATCACTGCTATCTTCAATGCACGAACAGGACAAGTGGAGAATACAAAATGATTATTAGGATCCCGACACGTGGAGAGTGTGTATTTATTTATTGAGGGCGTCGCAAATTGAGAGCGACACCAGAAACAAAGAGTATCAACTGGCCGAATCACAAGTCATTTTAATTATTTGTCTTCCTCGCCACTCTTGCTTATTTTTCAATCATTTTCTAATAGGATTGTCGTGATTTTGCTTCTTAGGTTCTTATTCTCAACATTTTACCCGTGTTTATGCGTGTCTACCTACAAGCAATGAACAATGCCCTCACCCCGTGACCCTGTTCAGCAAGTTAGTTAATGAGCCGTGTTGTTCATAATGAAAGTTGGGGACCCATTACAAAGAAAAATTCGGCCTTTCTCGCCTCAATTACGTCTTCAATCAATTATTACGCCGCAATTGTCCATTCCTGGCCCCAACCACCCTCCAATACGAGACACTACGGCACGTCAGTATTCTTTTATCTTAAGTTTTGAAATCCGGATCGTGGAATATTAGATTAAGGGTTAGTGAGTTTAATCAGAATCAAATCAAAGCTAATTCGGGATTAAACCAGTGAGAAGTTGAACATTTTAGTATTATTAATATAAAATTCTAAAAAAAATTTGAAAAAAAAAGTAGTGAATCGGGTTGATACCTAAACTATATCGGTTTACCGATTGGTTGGCCAGCTTTCAGACCGGTCCAGTCCAGATTTTAAAATCATACTTTTATCAGATCAAACCAAATGCTTTTAAATATACGAACACCAATATCATGTTTCTAATATTATTATAAATGTTATACATATTACATAATTATAATAAATGTGATATTGTATTTTTTAAATATTTTTATATAACATTATCTTATAAATCAGGTTATAAATTGGGTAAGTTAATCTAAGAAAAAAAGGATAAATATTAAAGATAGAATAGATTAAAGTATTATAGGATGATGAATCCCCAACAAGCAATTGTATTTAGGACGTGAGCAGTAGAATATACATGCAGCAATTACCAGAATAGAGTGGGAAAACATGCAGCCTTGTCTCCATCGCGGGCTCCAGTGCTGTATGTGACTTTTTTTTTTTTTGGACCAAGTTTTGTATGTGATTTGGGCTCCAGTGAGAAAAATACGAGTCATATAATTTATCTTTTGCCATCACTTACCTATAAGGGCATGTTTGGTATGATGGAATTGGGGGGTATGGAATTGGAATTGGAATTGGAAATCAATTCCATGCTTAAGTTTGTTTGGTATGATGGAATTGGAAATTTTTGCAATTCCATGTGGAAGCCAAATCTCTCCAATTCCATCAAATTGGCTTCCACCTAAAAAGCAAAGATTTGCAATTCCATGTACCTAAATCTAGGTTAGGGTACTGGGTTAAGGGTTAGTGGGTCAGATCGGAGTTAAACCGAAGCTAAACCAGGGCCAAACCGGTGAAAAATTGAATATTTTAGGCTTATTAATATAAAATTTCTTTTTTTAAAAAAATAAAATAATTTTTTATTAAAAAAAACCTAACTGGAGCAGTCAAAGTACTAGGTCAAAGGTTAGTGGGTCAGACTGGAGCTAAATCAGGGTTAAACCGGTGAGAAATTGAATATTTTAGTTTTATTAATATGATTTTTTTTAAAAAAAATAAAAATAATTTTTTATTAAAAAAAAATCTGTCCGGTCCGGGTTTAGTAACAATGGTTTTATCTCATTCCACTTTCTTAGATTAGCATATTGGTAGTTTTACATTTTAAATATAAATATTAAATAAAAATAATATTTGAATTCCATGTACATACCAAACACACTTTTAAAACACATTTCCATTTACATATCCATATCCATTTCCATTTCCATTTCCATATCCATATCCATCAAAACCAATTCCAGTGTACCAAACGGGCCCTAATTAAAGACCCGTGAATTTAAATTTGACTAGGTAGAAATGAAAGGCCTGAGTTCAAATTTTGATGAAGCGAACGAAGGCATACTGTTATCACTTATCTGAATCAGACTTATATAATAAGCTCAATTTAAGTAAATCGAGATAAATCTCTTCCATATATTTATCTCATAAACTGTGAAAGCACTTCATAGATTGTAAATTATAATTCATAAGCACTTATGAAAATTTCATAAACTATTCCAAACAGCCTCTAAAAATAAAACGCGGATTCACGGCTTGCCATCAAACAAATTATTTTTTTATACATGCTCATGAAACAAAATATTTTAACCATATTGTATTGAGGAAACCCATCTCGACTTGGGATTCGGTCTGTTTCTGATGTGGTGAAACCAACTTCATGTGTACCTATCATCTCTTTTATATATATATATATATATCGGTTGTATCCTTTGAAAAATAATTTTTTAATTATAATTTATGGTATACGAGGTAAATATATGAGAGGGGTTTTATCTCAATTTACATAAAAAATACTTATAAATAAAAATAAACTATCTCAAACACAATTTATCCTGTTACCAAAGTGAAGTTTGAGAATTTTGCGTGGTGTGGAGTTTGTAAAATGCCTTACATGTCCCTTTGGGATTGGGTAGGTGAGGCGGAGTTGAGAGTTGAGAGTTGAGACGTCAAGTCCAGCCAGATTACGGTGTTTGGTAAGTAAACGGAATTGAAACAGAGTTTGAGACTCCCATTTGGATATAGGATCATGGGGCCGGGGGTAGGTGGACGAGCATGACTTGGACGAACAAAGAAGGGGTATTTTAGTCATTCGCATTCATGATAACTCCCTTTCGCTGCACGTGTCATTGCCTTCTCTTTCCTAATACCCTCCTGACTTTTGAGCTCCTCATCAACAACCTCCCTGAATCTTTCTTTTTTCTTTTTTCTTTTTTTAACAAGGGCATGCAGCACTAACTGAGAAATTAGTTAAAAGAGACTTACTTGATATGTAATTGAGAAATTCGCTTAAAAATATTCATTCCAAGTTTTTTTTTTTTGCTTAAAAGCATTTATGTACCTGAGTTCTTGAGCGTGGACAACTATTTGTTAGTTGGATACAATGAATCTTCAACTATACATAGGTGTCTTTCAAATGTACGTAATATACACAGATGTCTTCTATTTTCTACGTAACAGACAAGCTCAGCTCTGATCTGTTGTGGCCAACTCGTTCGTTACAAACAGCGGATGGGTCTTGAGTCGCTCTGATGCATGCTGACCATCTGCCAAATGAAAAAAAAAAATCTGATGCTAATTTGCTTACTTAAAAAAAAAAAAAGAAAACTTCTGATAATATTCATGTGAATCTGAACACATTTTTCCTCGTTTAATCTTTTTATTTTCATATATATATATATAAAGAAAAATTACAATCGGGTCTCAATTAATATAATTAATTACAATAATATTCTTTAAAATCATCAAATTGTAGGAAAATTTTAAGGGTGTGTTTGGTTCAATGGAGGTTAGGTTATGTGAGATTTATTTAAGTTAAGTTAGGGGATGTTATAATTTTGTTTGGTTTAAGAAGAGGGGAGGGGGAGGTGAGATTTGGTTTTTTGTTTAGTTCATAAGAGGAGGTGAGGAGAGTTAATTATAAATGGACAAAAATACCTTTCTACACATTTTCCTTCTTCTTTTACAACGTATTTATTAATAATTATTATTTATAAAATAATTATTCTAATAATTATATACATTTATTTATATAATTATTTTTTTATAAAACCTTGTATTTCTCGATGTTAACATCTCCTGGCGACAAAGTGTAATTCAGAAATCAGCATAAGCATAATACTGTATTGGTATGACCATCACACCAATGTAACTTTATAGGAACAAAGTTTTTTTGAGTTGCCCGAAAGCAATTATTAAGAAATTAAGAATTACGAAAAACCAAAATAAGAAAGAGAGATAGATGAAGTAGCGAAATGGAAGAGAAAAACTGGCACTGCATAATCTATTCATCATCCACTCATATTCTCTCAAAAAACTGGACGAGAATGGTTTTGCGGCAGTGGGTGGGAGAAAACAGAATGAGGAGGGAAAGCGTGTTTTTACATTTTAGGGTGGAAGGGTAGTCTTGGAATATTATAAAATTGGCATGGGCAATTTAGTCATAGTTTGACATAAATATTCTCTCCCCTAAAATAAAATAAACCCCAAATGTAGAGGTTTTGTAAGAGAGGGGAGGTGACCACTACATGACAAAAATCCTCCCTTATCCTCCCCTCCCTTACCTCCAACCAAACACTCATTTTTAATCTCTAACCCTCCCCTCACCTAACCTTCTCTCCAATAACTCCCAACCAAACAAAGCCTAAGGGACCTGATTGCTATTAATTCAAAATAAGAAGGTACAATTTTGCTCTAATGACAAGTTTAGAACACCAAATAGCAAGTTTAGAATAACCAATGATAAATTTAGAGTAGCCAATGACAAGTTAAATGACAGTCAATAATAAGTTTAGAGCAACTAGTAACAAGTTATATGACAACATGTTACTGCATAAAATACTAGTTCAAGAAGCAAATACAACTTACACATGTTGTTCGTCTCCTGCATCATTTTTTGTTGGTTGTGTATTGTCATTTACATTCTCTCTCACATTCATCATCTACAATGTTCACAAAGGTGGTTGCATCATCAAAGGTTAGTAAGAATTTCATGGTACTTCCACTACTTTTTTTTTTTTAACAATAGATGCTACAATTGTTCTCAACTCCTCATACATAGTGTCTTCCTTTATAATTTTTATTCTAACATTATCCCCACATATTGCAAATCACCTTCTTTTCCATTTAGAAATTGTCCCCCTATATGTGAGAAATATAATATATTTTCCATATGTACTCACCATATTTTCAATCACCCCATAGAATAAAGTTGTTGTTGGCAACTATATGAGCAACATTAATTAATGACATATTTTAAAATCACATAATAAGGGTTATAAATACTTAAAAAAACGTTATCCTTTCCAACCAACCATGTCTAAATGCGTGAAAACATAACACAATCTTCACAAGAGTAGAGTAGGAATACAAACCATTCCTTACACTCAATGAAACAACAATATAAATCATAAAGACAACATGCAATTAACAATCTTTGCATGTTTATGATATTTATTTATGAAACTTATGTTGCCATATAAGCTGTCACTAATTGTTCTAAACTTGTTAGTGGTTACTCTACACTTGTCATTAGATTAGATGTTCTAAACTTATTATTGTGCCAAAATTGTACTTTCACATTTAGAATTAATAACAACATATCTATTAAGAATTCACTATAATTTAATTATTTTAAGAACTCGACTGTGATTAATTTGTTAATTGACAGTTGGTTGCAATTTTTCCTATATATTATCGGTTGATGTAAATACAACAACAATTTTATCATATGGCCATAATTTTTCCGCGACAATAAATCTAATATTTCTCCTTTTATTTGTATGTACTTAAGAATTAAATTAAAACTGTCATCTCACATAGAAAAAAATAAATCTACCATACTCCCTCCGTCCTAAAATATAAACTTTAAATAACTTTTGTTTTATAAAAAAGTAATTAAAAGTAGTTGAAATTAATAAATATGGTCCTATATGTATTTTTTCAATTACACCCTTCCTCGTAAGTATAAATCTCATCCACTTCCTTAATTAATATAATTCACATATATTCACTGGAAAAACACATCTAATAACTGACAAGCGGTTAGTTGAAGTGGTAAGGGGCTCCACCCAGTAAAAAGAAAAATACAAATTTAAATTTTGGTAAACGCACTTGTTGAGAGAGGTAATGACACTTTACCCTTTAAGCTTTGAGGGGAAACCCTCTTGATCAAATTAAAAAAACATATGCAACACACACACATACAGTCAACAAAGAGTAAAATTGAAAAAAAAAATGTTGAGATAAAACTAAAATGAAACTTATATTTTAGGAGGGACCTATTCTCAAATTAAAAGTTTATATTTAGGGATGGATGGAGTAATTTTTATTACACATCTGAATAACCATAATAATTTTGCATAATCAAATTTAAAGAAGATCTCACTTCAAATAACTATGTATTGTCGCATAATAATTTTAAAATTAATATATATACACCCACTACATTCGATATTCTTAATATAATATTCAGCGGACCATTTTGAGGAAATTAAATGAGGCAGATAAATTACCTGATTACAACATGTGTCACATAATCTATCTTAAATACTTAAGCATATAATTAAATGATATGCAAATTTATAAGTTAGACATTTGAAAAGATGATAAATGTGAATGCTTTAAAGTAATTTTGTTGCCTTCAAATACTTAAAAGTTAAAAGTAATATATTTAGTCTTTAGCCTTTTTAAATTAGTTAAATAAGTCTTATGTTAAAAAATAGAGATTTAGGGGTAATACTTTTCTTTATACAGTAACAGGTAATATGGCTATAGCTACAGCTTGAGAAAAATTAGGAATTCTTTTCCGCTGTGTTCAATATTCATATTATTACAATGTAACTTGTTAGCAATGGTTTTTTTTTCCCACCTGAGCTAGCAATTGTTTAAGGTTTGTAAAATTGTTACTTTCTATTGTCTTTAATATAAAATAAATTTAGGGAATTAATTTTAATTCTAAATAAAAATAATAATTTTTATTTATTAATCTTTTTTTAATTTACCTATATTGATGCTCAATCTATAATAATTAAGGATGAAAAGAATGAAAAAATTAGAGAAAATAACTAGGGTATATTAAAAAATATATATCATATTGACTGATTTAATAAAATTATTTAATTTAATTAAATAAATATATCTTATATTAAATATCATAACGACTATTAATTTAATGTACTCTTATCAATCCGTCATCATTGCCATCCTTGACCATGTTATAATCTCTCATATCCTTTCTATATAAGCAGCAACTAATCAAGATCACACTAACATATATCAAAGTGTTGGTTAAAATTAGTTAAAACTACTCATTTCTATCTTTAATGTAAGACTTGTCCATTTAATTTGATTAAGCTAGTTAAATTAGTTAATATGATATATTTTTTCTAACACACCATAATCATCTTCCTTATTTTATTATTACGGTTGATAAAGTATCAATAATGGTAAATTAAGAAAAAATTAAAAAATATAAGAAATATATTTCTTATTTAGGACTAAGATTAATTTCTGAATTAGGACTAAGATAATAAATGAGAGAGAAAATAGATGAGAGAGAATAAGGGAAAAAGAGCTGAGAGATATGTAATTATTTGAGGATAAAAATAAAATTATTTAAAAATATATATATCATTACTTATATTTAGCATCAATTTTATATGAGAGAAATGTCGTATATAAATAAAGGTCTGTTTGGGTTAGTGGTGGAGAAGTGACTTTTTTTTAATCTGACTTGCAAAAGTCAGATTGTAAATGTAATTTATGTTTGGATTGACAGTGACAGAAGTGACTTTTTTCTAACCCTGGATTGTAGATGTGATTTGTGTTTTGGATTTGGTTAAAATTACAGAAAAAACCCAGAATCTTTAAAAAATACAATTGATGAAGGAAGGAACCAAAGAAAATTTTAGAACAGCTCCCGGAAGGTTTAAAAATTGTGGTTGGAATCACAAAAGGTTTTAAAATTTCAGTTTAGTTCCTTAGCAAACTTTTAAATCTTTCAGTTTAGTCCCTTTTCTAATTGCACTAGACCCGACCTTCGACTTTGACTTCTTCAATCTTCTTCACTATCCCTTCACCTTCGACTTCTCTCTCGTCGGAGACATCATCGACGACCAAGGCCACCAGTAAGCTTCAACCACTCTGTCATTACCACTACAGGAGATATAGGAGCCGGTGAGCATTGGAACTTTGGGTTGCCGTGAAGAGAGAGCGATCACCGAGAGGTTATACCATTGTCCTTCATCTTCTTCCTCCCCCGATGGTACTGTCCACTTTCACCGCCGCTGGCGAGCTTCCACCACCATCATCCTTCTCTTCCGTCGGCTTCTTCACTTTGAGGTTGAGTTGCGGCTTCTTTCATCTATCTTCACTCAGCGTTTGAGTTGCGAGCTTCTACTAAAGCTGATGGTGAACACCTTACAAACTCCGACGGCTCATCTTAAGCTTCAAAACTCCCATCAGAGCACAAAGGATCAGCTGTGAGAAGGAGGGTAGCCCACCTGCATGTTGCTGCTGTGCTCAGCGCAGGAGAGAAAAGCAAGAAACACGAGCTTCTTTCATAAGTCACGGTGGTAGGAGAAGCGCAGTGGAATCAGCCGCCTTCCCAAACGATCAAAATCACAACACCATCCAAATCTTGTCTTCTACCATGCGTTTAAAGCTTAAAATGCTTTGCCAAACAGGCATTAAGATAGGAGGGACTACTATTCTTAAGGAAATACATGACGAATGAATTGCTTTCTATCTAAAACTCAAAATATAATAAATATTTATACATTTTCATAATATATTTAATTAAAGGTAAAATTTTAAAAAATATAATAAATATTTAGACGTTTGCTAAACATAACTTGTAAGAAGAATTATATTCAATTAAAAAATTGAAACTTATAAATAAGATATGTAATAATCAACATTGTTTAGAAGAAATTATAAGCTGAAAAATGGGCCCAGCTGTGCGCGCCGGATGAAAATAAACTAGCGGGGACTCGCATTATATTGGTCGAAATATATTTATATAAATTGAGATAAATTTTTTTAATATATTTATTTTATATTTGATAAATCACATAGCTTTTACTGAATAGCCACAGGTGAGGACAGTGCAGTGCATACTGCAAAGAGGTGCAAACAACAATAAAAAGCAAGTTGACTTGATCGCCTTCTCCGAAATTAAGCTGCTGCTGCACATGGTGCGTTCACCCTCCTGAATTGACTAAAATACCCTTTCTCTTTCCACCAACTCCTTCTCTGCCGCGTCGTCTCTGCTTGCCCAACAACACTATCAACCAACCCACCCGGAAGCCTTTCAGGTCAGAACCCTTCTTATAAAATCCTTCTCTTTCTCATACCATTTTTCTCCACCAGGCACCTCCTGCTACATCCCTCTTCCGGTTGATCCTGTCAGAAGGTACCATTGTAACAGCTTCAGCTACAACCACCACAATGGCCGTCGCCACTACCAACTCTCTCATTCCCAACAAGTCCTTTCTCCCTTCTCATTCCCCTCTTCCTTCCTCCAAAGTCAGCCCATCTTCCCTCCCCAATAATAAGCCCAGGCCTTCGCCTTCCATTCTCGCCGTTCACGCTGCCGAGCCCGCAAAGCCCCAAGCGACGGCTACCACGGCTGTGTCCTCATCTGCGACGACGATTGCATCCCCTAATGTGGGTCGGGGAAAATGGAACCTCGACAGCTGGAAATCTAAGAAAGCTCTTCAGCTACCTGAGTACCCGAATAAAGAGGAGCTGGAATCGGTTCTTCGGACGATCGAAGCGTTCCCTCCTATCGTGTTTGCCGGAGAGGCCAGGAGCTTGGAAGAACGTCTGGCCGAGGCTGCCATGGGAAATGCTTTTCTTCTGCAGGGTGGTGATTGTGCCGAGAGCTTCAAGGAATTCAATGCCGTTAACATTCGTGACACCTTCAGAATTCTTCTTCAGATGAGCGTTGTTATGATGTTCGGAGGCCAAATGCCCGTCATTAAGGTCCCTTGTTTTTCTCTTGATTTTTCTTTTTTGTTTTTCTATTGCCTTATAAGAAAATTCAGTGAGATCAAGATGAATCGATCTGTAAATCTGGCCTATCTTTCAATAGGTGGGAAGGATGGCGGGGCAGTTTGCTAAACCCAGATCGGAACCGTTCGAGGAGAAAGACGGCGTGAAGCTTCCGAGCTACCGAGGCGATAATATAAACGGAGATTCTTTTGATGAGAAGTCAAGAATTCCGGATCCAGAAAGGATGATAAGAGCGTACTGTCAATCGGCAGCCACCCTTAACCTTCTGAGAGCTTTTGCCACCGGTGGCTATGCTGCTATGCAAAGGGTCACTCAATGGAATTTGGACTTCACAGAGCAGAGCGAGCAAGGAGACAGGTATATGTATATTCAAACTTGACCTGGCTTCATCTTTGTGCAACTTCCATATCACGATTCTTTTTTCTTGAATTATTATTTTTGTCACTTTAAACTTTTGCGAAAGAGAGCCGAATATCTTTTTGGACGAAAAGTGAAAAAACCAATTATTGTCAGACTTGTGTTTTGGGGCATCTAAAGAGGACAAATTTATGTTTTAGCATCTTTTCCTTCCTCAGCACATCACCCTCGTCAACTCCCAACTTTTCCATCTGTTTTGGTTGCAAAACATCGAGATTGGCTTATTGCGAGTGTTAAAAATTAAAGGAAACAGACCCTAAAAGAACTTTTTGCATCCAGACCTTTTATATATGGATTTTTATCTTCTTTCTGAAGAAAATTACATATATAAAATTATTTAACATTATTCGGATGAAAATGGGCTTTTTTAGAGTTCTGCTGGTTTATGGAATGTACCGGATTGAAATCCTTGATAACAAATGATTTAGTTAATGGGTCGATAAACTTTATTTATTCAGCGACCATGAATGTATATAGACTTCTGGCTTGGCTTTGTTGATATGATGATGAAATGTATAGGTTGATGAAAGCTAACTCTGGTCTTGGCATGGCAGATACCGAGAGCTTGCTCTACGAGTTGATGAGGCTCTTGGTTTCATGGCTGCAGCTGGGCTGACTGTGGACCATCCTATAATGAAAACAACAGAGTTCTGGACTTCTCATGAGTGCTTGTTATTGCCATATGAACAATCACTCACTAGGTTGGATTCCACTTCCGGACTCTACTATGACTGCTCCGCCCATATGCTTTGGGTTGGGGAGCGGACCAGGCAGTTGGATGGTGCCCATGTTGAGTTTCTGAGAGGAATTGCTAATCCTCTAGGGATTAAGGTTAGAACATGATTCTTCAAAGGCTTTTAATGATCAAGTGGTGAAATAACTTCATTTCTTGCGCTTCATTTTCATTTATTCACATCAAGGCATGCAACTTCATGGTTTGCTCAATTACTATCGAAATCAAGAGTGAATTGGGATTTTATTGCAGGTAAGTGATAAGATGAATCCAAATGAGCTTGTTAAGCTCATTATGATTTTGAATCCCCAAAACAAACCAGGAAGAATAACTGTGATCACTAGGATGGGAGCTGAAACTATGAGAGTGAAGCTTCCGCATCTAATCAGGGCAGTTAAAAGAGCTGGGCAAATTGTCACATGGATCACCGATCCAATGCATGGAAACACCATCAAGGCTCCTTGCGGTCTTAAAACTCGCCCCTTTGATGCCATCAGGGTATAATTCTAGTAACTTTTCTTTCGCTCTTGAGTGTCTATATGTGACCGTCTTGCCGTTTAGAAACACCGATTAGAATGGTTGGATTAAAATTAGATGCTTTTTTATCGTCTCCCCTACATGGGATAGAATATGATCATTTGCTGGCCATAACCTTTGGAGAAATAGTCTGCCTTTGAGAATTTCTATCCAAGTGAAGGAAAACCCATGAAAAGAAAGATTGGGATATAAAGCATATGTGATGACTGTAACTAATGAAGTGTTTGTGTTAGAAATGGTTTTGAATGTTTGGCCATAAGTACGATTTATAACAAGGATGCAGTCTACCGAATAATTTTTCAAGGTTATCTATTGGGAAATTACATTCAGGGACTTTGTGTGCGATGATTAATTTTGCAAGGACTTAATTGCAACCAGACTTAGTTGTAATAGGATCCTTCGCTTGAAACTTTGCAACAGAGTTCCTTGGTTTTTGACTTTCTCTTCTCTTGAACTGTGGTCCTGAATGGTGGGCTATCACCTACCAATCCCGAAGGCTATATTATTTAGAAGCCGTGGTAGGTAAGGTAGGAATAGGTCCTGTAAATTTACGAAAGTGATGCAATCAAGTCCACCAGCGTATTATTTTATCAACAGGAAATAAAAAATGTTATTGCGGGGGTTGGGTTGTGTTTCTTTGTCAGTGGGTGGGATTAGACACTTGTGACCTTTATCGTTGTGAATATATCGAACTTGTAGAAACACTGAAACAGGCATATAATTAGTGGAGGCTACCAAATTGAGAGAATTTGGTGGTGAGTGGTATCTGAAATTATCTTGATTAGTAGAGGGTTGATTTCTGATAGTCTCAAATTGATTTGGGCAGGCGGAGGTGAGAGCATTCTTTGATGTGCACGAACAAGAAGGAAGCCACGCAGGAGGAGTTCATCTGGAGATGACGGGTCAGAATGTGACGGAGTGCATCGGCGGGTCAAGGACGGTCACCTTTGACGACCTCAACTCCCGTTATCACACACACTGTGACCCAAGGCTCAATGCTTCTCAGGCTCTCGAGCTTGCCTTCATCATCGCCGAACGGCTTAGGAAGAGCAGGATGAGATCTCAAAAGTTATTTGGTTCCCAGTAAGACTGGTTAGCCTTTGGGAACCCACACAATATACCTTTGTTCTTTTTCCTTACGCCATAGAATTGAATTTAAATGAGGCTTGCTGCAAGTACTGCTGAGGGACAGCGACGTGGAAACCTCCTGGCTAAATTAGCTTCGGCTGTGTTGTGTAATTATACGTGTATTCTGAGAGTAATGTGCGAGCCAACCAACAAAGACGGCACTCGCCTGTTTCTCTACTAGTCGTGGGTTTATTTATTAAGAAAGACATTTTTATGGTTTTGGATACTCGTTGGGGAGAATTTCCATTTGTGAGAGAACAAGGACTATATACAGCCGACATCTGGAATGTGATATCCACCAGCTCAAGAATTTCTTGTAGCATATTTTATCTTAAATGAACTTTTGTTTTTGGCAGTTCCCAGCATGTTTGAGATCATGATTGCATATCTATGCACGTAAGTTGAGATAACACTTCTTATATACTTATTTCATATATTGTAACTCATAATTAAGAACTACTTTTAAAGACTTCAATCGCTATTCTAAACAAGTACTTTCTTTTTCCTTCTCCTTAGTATATCATACTTGTGAATAGTGAATGTATGGTAGATCCACACTGAGATCAGATACGTTTGGGTGAAGAAAAAATTAGAGAAAATTAGAAGGAAAAGAATGCTAGTGGAGTGTCATCAAAACCACCCCCTTCCTTTCTTATATACTCTCATTATTTTCTACCCAACTGGCAAAATGAGATAAAATATTGTTATCATTTGTCAATATTTTTTTATTATGAATATATTTATAAATGTTGTTTGAGCTAATAAAGCTGGTTTATGATGAATTCACCTAACCATCTAAGTGCCTGTTTGGGAACTCAGCGGAGAAGTAACTTTTTTTTTAAATAGGGCTTTTGCAGAAGCCCGATTGAAAAAAAGTCAGATTGTAAATGTGATTTGTGTTTGGATTGGCGGTGGGAGAAGTTATTTTTTTTTTAAAGTTGAACCTGTTTGGATTAGCGTTTGAAAAGCCCGTTTAGATGAGAAATGACTGAAAATGATATGAAGCTTGTTGAATACTACATATATATTGTTTGTGTTAATATTGTTATAATTGATGTTAAAAAATGTGAATAAATTTTTTTAAAATAAAAAAGTGCAATAATTATTGAAAACAAAAAGAAAAATACACTAAAACACTTAATTTTAAAATAAAAGATAATTATATATTTCAATCATAATGTAATACATGCGGTGGAATTTAATTGGATGACCTACCCCTAACAGCCCTAACAAGTTTGTCTCTGATCATGGCACGAACATGATTTATGTGTGTTGAAGATAATCTGTGAATAGTTAATGTGGATGCTACTTCAACTGGATGAGAGTGAGGTAGGTGAGATTTTAAATAATAATAGATGCTCCTCTCTCAACTCTCTCAACGGTAGGAAATTCCATCAGTGGAGAAGCTTTGATTTTCAGCTTCTTTGGTAACTGACTTTTTTTTGCAAAAGCCCATCAGCCGGAGAAGCCTTCCCAAACGCATGGATTTAACTCACTGAGCTTTTTTTTTTTTTGGCCATACGCATGCCCAAATAGCCTCTAAATATCATTCTAAACTTGGACCTGCTACTGCCGCAGTTATAAGGAAGGAATTTGTGTTCATTGTCAAGAATTTATTCTAGATGAATAATGCTCAGGATAATTTTTGCGTAGTGCATCTGGTATCTCAGCCCGCTCAATGTGGGGCCAGACTAATCCAGACCGAGATCAGGTCGGCCCATTTTTGGGGGAAGCCTCTACCACACCCCCATGAGGGATTTACCACGCTGGCTGCATTCCCAAGGCTCGAACTCGAGACCCTTGGTTAAACTAAGACGACCATTTACCAATCAACTTAAGCGTTCGGTGATATGCTCCGGATAATTTTGTTTAGTCTCTGCATTTTTGTAAATAACAAGGTTAAGTTGTATATTATGTCCTGTAGTTGTATATTGATGAGTTTAAATAGTATTGGAAAAAAGTAAAATATTAGTGTAATATTCTTTCCTAAATATTATGTCAGATTAAATTTAAAGATTTCCCTTTTATAGAAAGGGTTTGATATCACTGGTTTTTTTTTTCTGGACCTTGGTAGACTGCAGAGGATGTATTTTTTTTTTTTGGCCAGTAGACCGCAGAGGATAATGTGCTCATTTAGAAGTTTCAAAAGTGCTTTTCAATCATGATTTATGAAATACGAAGTAAGTTATGTGGTGAGGATTGTCTTAATTTATGTGTCAAAGCTCATAAATATTTTTCAATAGTGATAATAAACTATCACACCAGGGTAAACGTATACTCTAGCCACATTTTTGAATTTTATTTTATTTTTGCATAATGTACTATGTCTCATAACTCATAAGTTGACTTTTTTTTTTCCCCCAAAAAAAGACAAAAAAACGAAAGAATGCGCTAAAGAAGATTCGTAAACGTTAAGGTTAGGCGGGGTGGCGTACGAATGCCGCGCACACGGTATTCTTCCGCGTATTCGTGCCCTTGTACTAGTACCTCGCTCTTTCGCTAGAGACTTTTGAATTGGAGACAACAGAGCAGTTGATTTTGGATTGCATTCTTCATCTGCAAACGACTTTGATGGAACCTTCTACGGCTCAGATGGGGGGAGGACCCCGAGATCGCAGAGCTGATGCTCTTGGAGACCTTCGAGTCCTCCCCGATGAAATCCTCTGCACAATTTTAGAAGAACTCACTCCTCGTGATGTTGCTGGCCTCTCTTGCGTTAGCAGGTATCCTATTCATTAGTTTCAATTCTACTATCTCCCCCTTTGCTGTTCTCTTGTAGCGGCTGTCCGAGTCTTCTGTTATGTGTCGACTTAATTTGCGCCATTCGTTCATATTTCCTTATCAATTGCCAATCTCGGTTTGGGATTAAAGATCATGCTATAACTCCCTTGGATAGTTTAAAAAACATGCTTTTAATCATTATAGGCACTGCTCTTGACTTAGCGAAACATATTTAGGTGTAAAGCAAATGCTTTTGTATTCTAACGACTTAACTTCGACAATTTTTATGAGAATATTGACGGGAGTATAACAGGATTTTCTGTTGCATTTCTCATAACTTGAAACAGCGTAATGTACATACTGTGCGATGAAGAACCATTATGGATGACTTTATGCCTTAAAGGAGCGTCTGGTTTACTTCAGTACAAAGGCTCTTGGAAGAAAACTGCTCTGCATCGGTATGCCTCTTATGAATCTGCGAGTTGTGTGAGGCTTCATTTTACTTTCTATTTCATGCAATTTGTAACACGTGTATTGGGCATTTTGATTGCAGTGAGAATTTGCCAGACAAATACATTGAGTGTAACAGAGGATTTCTGCATTTTGACGGTGATGGTTCTGATAGCCTTTGTTTATATTCTATTTTCTAGGCGTTTTTTATATCATATGGCCTTAAGGTAATCTTAGATAAGAATTTTCTCTAGAGCAGATATTGAGACAATGCTTTACTTGTCTGCCATTCTGCAGGATTTAATTCGTTATATTTGTATAGAAGATTGTACAGGTGTCATGCCAAGTTGGATGCATTTTATGTGGATAATGGAAATGTGGAAAGAAGAAAAGATATCTCTCTAGAAGACTTCCGTGATGAGTATGATGGGAAGAAACCGGTACAATGTTAGAAGAATTAGATAGTAAATTCTAGAGTCAACTACAAAGATCTCTAAGTTTTACTGAATTTATGTGTATGCTACAATTTATTCCAAATATCCGATTTTAATTTTTTTTTAATTAATATACATTCTATTGATCCAAGTACATATATATATTTTTAACAAGAATATGATCTTAAGCATCTTTATATAGGATATTTTAGCCCAGAAGTATAAAACTGGGCTGAAATTTATATTTAGAAAATAGAGAAAAGATTTACGTAATTTTAATAATATTTAAAGGAGATCTATGTAATTTACTCCGATTTTTATAATTTATTTTCTTTAAATTTTTCTGTTGCCTATTGTTGACTTCTATCAATCCTTTGCTATATCTGTTTGCAATATTTTTTGATAAATTTAAAAATTGCTTGCATATTTACTGCTTATCCCAGAAGCAATTGGTACTACACCCAACCCCCCCCCCCCCAAGGGAAAAAAGAAAAATTGTTGTCATTAAAACTTAATGGCTCACATTTTAGTCTTGATGAATTGCTCATCCTAGGTAATGCTTACTGGATTGGCTGATGCGTGGCCTGCAAGGCATAAGTGGACAACTGATCAGCTGTTGATAGACTATGGAGATGTTGCATTTAAGATTTCACAACAGAGTTCTCGGAAGATCTTGATGAAGTTTCAGGATTATGTTTCATATATGAAACTGCAGCATGATGAAGATCCATTGTACATTTTTGATGAAAAGGCATGTCTATGATTCATATTTCTATATTGCTAGCACCTTTTCCTCAACCAACTTGAAAACCCCTATTTTCTAGTTTTCATTTGATAGTTTTGGGGAGTTATTTTAACATTAGTTTCTCTCTCAGTTTGGTGAAGTTGCACCCAGCTTGCTGAAGGATTACTGTGTGCCTCATTTGTTTCAAGAAGACTACTTTGATATTTTAAATGAAGATAAACGACCACCCTACAGGTGGCTCATAATTGGGCCAGAGAGATCTGGTGCCTCTTGGCATGTTGATCCTGCTCTTACCAGTGCATGGAATACTCTTCTTTCTGGTCGCAAAAGGTGAAGACATTGAACTGCTCGACATGGAAGTTTTGTCTATTTTTGGTGGTGTGGCATAGATCATGACCTTTTAGCATGGCAACTGTTGAAACTGTATGCCTTGAATGTTTTGAGTTTATTCGTTGAAATTAATGATTTGGAATTTCCATATTAATGCTATTAATGCCTTGTAAACATTAATATTTACTTCATTGGAAATTCTTATTTGGTTGAGGCCCCCTAAGCTGCTTTAGCACAATTTTTTTAGACCATCACAATTTATTTTGAAATATAAGCTACAGGGCAGAATCTCCTCTCTAGAATTCATAAAATAGAAGGATTACTTAATTGGTGGAAACTGGAAATGAATGTGATTAGATGTTTCCAACGTGGTGTGTTATCCCTGACGTAACCTATTTCCTTTTCTTTATGTTTGCCTTTGTGTGGGGAAGAGGATATTTTTCAAAAGGCGCTTCTCCCTTTGTGGCATTCTTATTGCACAGGAATGCTTTGTCCAAGTGTAACTGCATTACTAAGTGAACATCATAGCACAGTGTGAAGATAGTCTGTGCGTGAGTTTGGGTGGGGGGGGGGGGGGTTACGGGCATTGCTACATGGTTAAATCATCTACTGGATATTTTAACGATGATGCCACCACAAACATATGTTTAATGTAATTTTTTGTGTAGATCTTCCCCGTGTTAGTACTTGACTAAGCTTCAAATAACTAAAGCCGAAGGCCTAAGGGACATTTTTTTCTCTTGCATTTGATAGGTGGGCATTGTATCCTCCAGGAAAGGTGCCTTTGGGAGTCACAGTGCATGTCAATGAAGATGATGGTGATGTTAACATTGAGACACCATCATCACTGCAGGTACTCTAATGCTGTATTATAATTTATGAGCAATTTATAGTTATCTTTATTTATCTTGTAGGCAGCATATGATCAAAGCCAACTTCGTTTTTTTGGTTCCTATTTATTCATTTGGTTGCTCAAGTTCCTCTATGTTCGCAGTGGTGGCTGGACTTTTATCCACTTCTTGCTGATGAAGACAAGCCAATTGAGTATACACAACTACCTGGAGAGACAATTTATGTTCCAAGTGGATGGTGGCATTGTGTTCTAAACTTGGAAACAACTATCGCTGTCACGCAGAACTTTGTGAATTCCAGTAACTTTGAATTTGTATGTTTGGATATGGCCCCTGGTTATCGTCATAAAGGAGTTTGCCGTGCTGGATTGCTAGCTCTTGATGATGATGGTTATGAAGATGTCAAAAAGAATATGTTCTGTGATGAGCAGAATTCAAGTTATTCCATTATGTCAAGGAGGGAGAAAAGAACCAGAAACGATGAAGATGGGGATGATTTGAATAATGAAAGAACAAAAAATGGTGCATCTAGATATGATGTATGGAAAGATGGTTTTTCTTATGATATAAAATTCTTATCCATGTTTTTGGATAAAGATAGGGACCACTACAGGTCCTCTTGGAGCTCAGGCAACAGCATTGGCCAGCGAGAACTAAGAGAATGGTTATCCAAAATATGGGTTGGAAAACCAGAAATGAGAGAGCTGATATGGAAGGTATAACTTTGTACTCTGGACACACTCTTTAAGCTCACAGAGTCAACTTATTCAATGGAATGACCTTTTTTATGTATGTTTAGGGGGCTTGTATTGCGCTAAATGCTGACAAGTGGTCAGAATGCGTGTATGAAATTTGTTCCTTGCACAATATGCCCTTTCCCCTTGATGATGAAAGGCTTCCTGTTGGTACGGGTAGCAATCCTGTGAGTTTTTGTTTAAGCCCTTGTTAATTAATTATTTTGTTTATAGAAGATTGGACTGCTCCAATTTTTAGGCTTAGATGAAAATGCTGGTCCTTGACATCCCAACAATAATGATTATGACTTGCTTTTGCTTCAGAACTGAAAAAAAAATTCTTAGTGGAATTATTTACTAAGACTCATTGGTTCAGTCAAAGTGCTGGTGCCAGACTAAATGAGTATTATGCTTATAAGTGTGAGTTCACATTCTGAACATAGCCTCCCTTGCTGTAATTTTGGGGCATTATCCAATAAATGTCTTCTGTAATCTTGGGAACGAGACACTTGATCATACAGAACATAATAGTGAGAGATGAGTATAAATTGTAGAAAAGTGCTTTGATGTAAAAGTTACTAGTGTCTTTGTTTACTTTTTTATCATCTATAAGGAGTTGGTTGCAATTTGTGAACTTAAAGGTAAGTTGATGTAACTTATCTTTAAATATTCAGAGTCACTTTAGCATAAACCCCACCTTGTTAAAGTAACTTAAGTATGGCATAATACGTGTCTGTTTGTTGTTTACAGAACATAGGACTGGTATGAAAGAGTCCTAATAATGGTAGAGGTGAAATGTAAAATACAAAATGAGTTATAGATTTCAATTCATATTTGCTGGAAAAGACTTTTCCTTTAGAAACTTCATAGCATATAGAATTTGAACTTTCATTAGCTCTCTCCAACAGAACCTCTTCTATTTTCCAAGATAATTCTCTTTCTAACTTGTAAATTTTCTCCAATTTGAGGAAAATATATTTTCTTATGAGAAACCCCCCTTCCCCTTCCTGAATCTCATGCCTCCTTATTCAACAGGTTTTTCTTGTGGGAAACACTGTTGTCAAAATGTTTGTTGAACGAGGGCTAGAAGCTGCACTTTATGGTCTAGGCACAGAGGTACTTTCTAAGCAATATGTTTCTTAATTTCATAAGCTACACAAATCTAACTTCCATATGTCCATGTTACAGCTTGAGTTTTACAATATATTGCATGAAGTCAACTCCCCTCTCAGGAATCATATTCCTGAGGTTTTGGGCAGCGGCATTCTTTATCTTGACAACGGAATGTATACCAACCTTCCTTGGGATGGAAAGGGAGCCCCTGATATTGTCACCAAGAATAATCTAACTGGGCAAAAATGTGAAGTTGATGATTTCTCATTTGGTGTATGGGGCAAGAAACAGTTTGAATATAGGAATGCTGAGATGCCAAAACCTGAATCAGTTAGTTCAGCTGGCCCCTCAAATATATGGCCTTATATTATAACAAAACGTTGTGAGGGTAAAATATTTGCAGAGTTGTAAGTGTTGTCCTTGTGCTCAGTTAATAATATTCTCTTGCAGCATATCAGTCTAATTTTCTGATTTCTTAAAGCAACATAGTTCTCTGATCTTCATTTTCATTCACTTGCAGAAGAGATAGACTATCAAGGGAAGATGTAGCAAACTTAGCTTCCTTCCTGGGAGAGAAGTTGCGCCACATTCACCTCTTACCACGTCCACCGCTGAACATTTCACCTTTCTCTGATATTGAACAGGATTCAGGCTTGCCTAAGATTAGTGGTAATATTGCAAGTTTTAATTCTACATCGAGCATGGTAGCAGAGTGGGAAATCTTCATTGGAACATTAACAAGGAGAAGGAAGGATGTCTTGAGCCGTTTGACTAAGTGGTATAATATTAATTTGTCCCTTTGGTCACTTAGTGATATTTTTGTTGAGATGAAAAGTTTGAAAATACACAATAAATGCATTATGTTGCTTATCGTTTATATACTGATGCAATGATCTTGAGTACTTTGTATGATTTTTTCATATTTATATCTTGTCCTTAGTAGATTTGTTTTGACTTCTGCTTGCTTAAATTGTACTTTATTCATGCATAATAGTTGTGCTCGAGTATGATTCCTCTGCAATTGTGGTTTTGTGCAACTGTTTTTTCTTTTTTTTGGAGTCGTTGTTCTATAGAGCTGATATGCATCATAAACATGGGTTGTTACCTCTTCTAGTTGAAAAATGGCCACTGATGCTTTCACTACAATTTTGCAGGGGAGACCCGATCCCTAGGAAATTGATAGAGAAGGTCGATGAATATATCCCTCATCTATTTGGAAATATGTTGACTATAACTGAGGTTTCTTCTTAACTTGTCCTTGTTTTACATTTCAAGACTAAATTGCTATAGTAGAGTATCACTGGTTTTCTGTAATTTCCCCCCTCATTTTCCTTTGGAATTCCCAGGGCAATGCTTGTAAACCATGCTCCTGGATACACTCTGACATTATGGATGATAACATTTACATGGAACCATCTTGTGTTTCTACCTCAAGTGAAACTTTTGGTGAGGAAGCGCAGGCAGGCAATTGTTTTTTGTGTGATTCCAGTGTAAATAGAGATGTGAAATCATGGCGTCCTAGCTACATCCTTGATTTCAGTGATCTTTCAATAGGTTGGTATCTCTTCTTTACTAAGAATTATGGTATAATCTCAATTTGGTCCTTGATAAAGAAGAATTCACACTAGTCTTGTTCTCGAGTGATTATTGGCCTTCAGTTGGGTATTGATGATTTTTTTTTTTTAATATTCATGTTCTGAACACCTGTGGTGTTAGGTTATTTTTCACTTCTTTCTTTTGCATTTTAGTGAATTAATAAATTGAGTTGCTTGCCTTTTAGTGCACAGAGCTGTACTTTGTAATTGTTACATTTCTCCACAATCTGCAGCTTCGTATTTACATTGATAAATATGCTGTCCTGATTTTCCAATCAAGGTGTTTTTCTTCTCTCCTTTTTGCAGGTGATCCTATGTTTGATTTGATACCGATTTATTTAGATGTATTTAGAGGTGATTCCTATCTCCTAAAGCTATTTTTAGAAAGCTACAAGCTTCCTTTTGCAATTAATAATTCAAAGAATGAGTCGGCGGAGAATGATGATAAATTTGGCCGACTTTCATATCTTGCCATGTAAGTACTTGTCTCCAAAATTCTGCTGCATTTTGTTTACTTTCTATCAACTTGCTTGCTAGATCTCCTATCATTGATGAATAATTCTTATTTTTTTAATTCATTTATTTAAAATTGTGGGTGTACATTGCCTTAAAAGAAGAATTGGTGAACCAGTAATATCCACTTGTCCTTAGTTCAACACTTCCTTGTTTCCCATCTTGACCTATGGCTTTTGCAGTATCCAGAAAAGTGTTAAGATAATTCAAACTCATGCATGTTGGTGAATGCATTATATCCTATGGATAAATTGGTAAACGTGAAATGAAGACTTTCTCCTAGTTCCAAATATAACATGATACAAAGTTGGCTGCCTTGATGTGTAAATGCAAATAATCTGAGCTGAAAATTTTTCCTTTTTCTTTGGCTCATCATAATGAAGGTTAGCACGAAGAGTTTAAGTTTGTAGGATCTTCTGTGCCAGCACAAAATTAAAACAAGTTCAGCTTTGTTCCTGTTTCAGGGACCGATGCAATTGTTAAACCTAATGTTGGGATTTCATTGTTCTTTCATGATTGCAGGTGCTACTGTATATTGCATGATGATGATGTCTTGGGAGCTATTTTTAGCATATGGGATGAACTTAGATCAGCAAATTCGTGGGAAGAGGTTGAATTGACTGTGTGGGGGGAGCTGAACAATTACAGAGGCTTTCCTTGACCATTTTGGCGGTGTAATAATAATGGTGCCTAGATAGACATTGGAGTAGCCCTCGTAATAAGCACATGTCTAACATTTATGGTATCTCAAAGAGGGAGGTGTATGATTCAAAGCAATTGTTGTCCATAGTATTTTATATTAATGTATTCATTGAATATTTTGTTTGATAATTCATAATAGAGTGACCCTCTATTCATAGATGGTGCAGTTTTCAAGTTCACACGATGTTTGTTTATTGTGGCAGTCGCATTATATTAATGATGTCCGCGACTTGGTTTCTGCCGATAAACATCAAAAGTGAAGAATTCAATCTCTTAGTTTTTTTTTTTTTTTGGGGGGGGGGGGAATCGGTGGTCGTGACTTCCGATAAGAGAAATTATTGCAGATTCGGTCAGTCGGCATCCTTTCTTTCACCGGCTTGAGGAACTCGTGCTGATCTAGCGCGCAAGCGGTAGGTAACGACCGCATAGGACATGCTTAAAAAGTAAAAACCCTTAAATGTAGGTAGAAGTATGGAAGAATAATTTAGTTGAAAAATTACTGGGTTTAATAGACACTATCATTGTGAATAAAATTAAGCATGCGCTAAAATATACAACTTTTTTTTTAACAATTTATAAGATTTAAGAATCATCAAACTCAAACGAAGTTTTAACATGATTTTTTTTACCATTCACAAACCTACTATATACCTAAATATAATTCGATTTGCAAGCAGGGTAAGGTTTCAAGATCCACAATAGAGTGTATTTGAGTAGAATTATAAGGTTGACCACCAATGATGACAGAAAAACTAATGTTAGTGGCTTAGAAGAGATAAACAAGGCTTGGCCAAAAAGAAAAGAAAAAACCTGGCATATTCATTCTTCCTGTACGAGCAAAGAAAATAACTGGTAACCCCCCAAAAAAAACAAAATTCTATGCACAGCAAACAATAGCTTAGCATGTCGTTTAGTGGCATGCTTAAATATACCCCCCAAAGTCGCCACTTGTCCCTATATCTTCCAAATCTGCATCAGCATCCAAGTCATCAAGGTCCATGCTGCTGCCTCCAGCAAGAAGGCCACCACCAACCATGGGGACATTGGGAGGTTTTCTTGCCTCTTTTATTATGGACAGCACTTCCTCCACACTTTGCCATGGATTATTCACATCATTGCTCTGCCAGCTCCCTCCTTCCATTAGTTCAATGGGCAAGTTCGTCAGAAACCACGGGTGGTTCTTAATCTCCATCATACTTATTCTCTGCCCATAAAAGAAAAATCAATAAATAAGGTAGAGCCAGCAATGACTCAATGCTCTGAGACATAGTCCTGGACCCAACAGCTTAATAACCAACCCTAGTACATGCATTCAGTTATATATATAAGTGGTGTTTGGCACCTTTTCAGGATTGGCCACAAATATTCGTGACAGGAGATGTTTACATTCCATGGAAACTCGTATATGATCTGGGATTGAGTATTGGACACTAAGTATCCTCTGCAATATGCCACATTATGCACAGGTAAATCACCAATATAGAGAAAGTATGACCAAACATAATTCAATCTCATTTTTATGTAGCTGGAATTTACAAAAAGGATATATGAAGTTCGTAATTATCGCTCACCCCTATGGTTTTTCTAAAGTTTTTTGGATCCTCTGGGTCTTCAAAGGGATAAGCCCCAACTAACATCACATATAAGGTGACCCCACTCGACCAAACATCTGCTATCTGTAGTTCTCAACGACTACACATATGGTTAGCTCAGAAAAGAAAAAAAAGGGCACAGCTAGAAGTAGGAAGGAGAAGAAGACATGATCAAGGATAAGCCATAAACGAGAGAAGAACTTCACCTTTCCGTCGTACTCTTTCTTTGTTAGTACCTCAGGGGCAATGTAGGCTGGAGTGCCAACAGTAGACTTAGGTTGTGAATGGAATACAGATGACTGAAAGATAAGGTAAAAACACATTAACAAATCGTTTGATGAAGGTGGAAACATCTAAAGTTTGTAATCGTTCACATTGCTACCTTTGAGTATCCAAAGTCACAAATTTTAACACGTGGTGCAGTACTGCCATCTAAGAGCGTATTTTCAAGCTTGAGATCTCTATGACAGATTTGCTGCAGCAGTAAGCATTCCTTTAACTAAATATTTATGCATTGAAAACTTACATGATTCATTATAAAGGAATGCTTCATTTCTTACCATTGAATGACAATAACTGACTCCTGATATCAATTGCTGAAAGAAAAATCTTGCCTGATAAAAAAGAAACAAGTCCCCCTTGAGAGTTAAAGCTATAGTATTTGTGTATATATACACATAAGCTTAACAGAAACAATTCAGTATAGATGGGTTTTGTTTCAGCTACGTTGAAGATGGACACATCTCATACAGGATAAAAATCTAATTACGCAAATGACTACACAAGGTCCCACATAAAGTTATCATCAAATGATATCTTCCCCTTTCACATTACCTCATCCTCACTAAATCTACCGGCGCTACATATCCTCTCAAAGAGTTCCCCACCGGCTGCATACTCCATCACTATGGCAAGATGAGTTGGCGTTAGGAGGACCTACAGGAAGAGTAAACAAAGCTCACATGAATGATCCTAGTTTTGAAAGAGTGAGTAAAATATTCAGGAGGCATGTTTGCAGATGAAAAGGGAAGAAATAAGCATTCAGCCACTGACCACAAAACAGAAGAAAGAGGGAAAGGAGAATTTTAACATCCGAATCGACTTTACCAATGGTTAGAATAACGAAATAAAGAACTAAATAGGAAAGGAGTCTGTGCATCTCATGCTCATATGGCAACAAAAAGAATTCTGCTCAAGAACGATTGGTATTGAATATTTTAAATAATATGGACAATGACGATGAACTACAGCTAAAGAGGGTTAGGATTAGCAAATATCTCCAATTCCGAGGCGTTCCTTCCTCGATAAAACTGAGTATACTAACCTCTTTGAATCTAACAATATTGGGATGCTTCAATGATCTATGGTTCATGATTTCCCTTTGCACATGTTCATCAATCTGTGACACCAAAAATGACACGATTCCACAGTTAACCAGATACCAAAATCAGAAACAAAGAGAAATAGCCGATGAGATGAAGATTTACAAGTTATTGAAAAGGAAAAATCCAAAAAGATATTTAACGAATGAAGAAGAAGAAACAGACCTTGTGGCCTCTCTCAATAAACTTGACGGCAAAATACTCCTTAGTCCCCTTATCCCTAACTAGCTTAGCTACAGCAAAATTCCCAGACCCAATATCTTTGACAATCTCGTAACGCTCCATGTTCTTTTTGCCTGAATCGCAAGCGAGCAAAATCTTCCTTCGATCAGTCCAATTCAGAAAACTGCCCTGTTCAACAAACAATATTATTTCTTTTCCAGCTGCGAATAATTAGGCGTAGGGTTTTGGAATTTATGCAAAAGTCTTGAACTTCACAGTTCGCATTGACTGACGACGGTCTTGGACACTTCCACTGCAGCGAAACCAGAGGCTAATTCTTTCCATGTGCATATATATTGACACGTGTTAAAAACGCACCGCAGAGGATAGAAATGTCGGGAGAACGAGCCGTGCGCTATAGGAGAGGGAAGGAAAATGCTCCTACTAGTACTACCGGACCGTCCTTGTTCATTTTTTATTTTCCTGTTAAGAAAATCGCCAGTTTAACTTATTGCAACATGTAAAATTCTTGTTTCTTTTAACATTATTGTTCCTCTTTCCAAAAAAGAGAACATAAATTCCCATTGAATTGTTTATTAAAAATATGATTTGTTAAATTAATTGCACTGACTTGTTTCTTTAGAAATAATTAATGGGGCCTATAACACAAGATTAACAGTAGAGGTATTGTTATTGTTAGTCAAATAATTATTCTTTAAAAAAAAGGGTTGGAATCCACAAACTCATGCTTATTTCAAGAGAAGTATTTGATGTTACGGGCGGATGGGAGAGTCATTGCTCTCATCACTAGCTAGTGTGTGCCTTTGTTGATAAGACTAACGTGTACTCCACCGTGCGTTGCATCACTGAGAATTTGTACTTTTGGATATTATAAATTATAAATATTATCAATTTTTCTAATATTTTTTATTGTTGTATTACCTAAAATGTTCCTACATACTAATAATCTACATAACACCTACATTTTTCATTGTCTTACTACCTAAATTAGAAAATATTTGCTACACTTCTTATCTTTCATACAATGAGACTTCGGGTTGCTCGTACCACATGGTCCATGAAGTATATACTTCTTCACTAAATAATACAAAAGACGGTCATTGATCTTGTTTGATATTCCAGCACAAATAGCCTTGTCAATTGACTCAGATTCGTTTATCTTGTCTTTTGGATCAAAGAATAGTAGAATGTGAGCATGTGGAAGTCTTTTCTTTTGGAACTCAATGGTATATATCTTTGTGAAGCAACATCAAAAGAAGAGATTAATACAAATTTAATGCGAAATAATTATTAAACTTATAATTTAATATTTTCAGTCTATGGTTTCACAGCACAATATCCAACCTGACCACACCTTATCCTATTCATCCTATGCAATAGATGAACTTAAATTGTTTAGTAAAATACTATCATAACTCACATGGTTGGAACTTTCAACATAACCAAACAAAAAAAGCAAAGCATAATTACTCACCACTTTTTTAAATACATCATGCTATGCAATACCTCATTGTTGAGTCTGCATATTAACAATTAACAATTACTAAAAAACATATCCAAAATTAAAACACAGTGAGAATAGTTTCTCATTGAGTCCATTATTATGATTGTTAAAGGCATGCAAGTGATATTTATATACTTTACATCTTATCAGTAAACCTACCCAGTGTGAAGTAAGGAACAGGAGAATCCTCAGCGTTGAAAGAAGGAACATGAGCACTTGAATTCATCAGTGAAGGATAATTTGCTATAATACAGAGTGTAATGAGAAGTACAAAACCAGATGAAGTCAAGCTAAGTACAAATCTCAACCTGTAGCATATGCGAGTGTCCCTAAGTGCAAACTTCAACACACTTGAATATAACTTGCCCCTCGTTCTTAATAGAGAAAGCTCCTCTTTTTTCCCTTTTAGTTTTACCAAAACTATTTCTAAAATGTGTATTAATTGCACAGAGATAGTGATCAGAACGAAATTGCAAGATAGGGCAAGGAAATCCAACATTTAAGAAGTGCTTCATCAGCATAAAATTGCAGTAGTTAGTGATACAGTAAGTATTTGATGTCTGTGCTTCTCTCTTATTCCCAATCTTTGGTTGTTTACACTCCTGCAACACAGATCTTTGTAAAAGCTTCTTCCGTTCACTCTTTTTCCCTTATTCTCTCAACCAAAGTTCCCTAAACATTTCCACAAACTAATACAGCAAAAAGTGAAGAACGCATAAGTACCCTGAAGCTGGCCCATAACTCATAATAAACCTTCACCTTACATGTCTATAAATTAAAGCTCACCTGAGTCCCTACCATAAAGCATACCATATGAGGAAATTCAATCCGAACTAAGCCCAAGGTATCACGAACAATGTCAAATCTGTCAAAACATATTTATAATACAGTACATAAATAAAGCAGAATTTAAAATAAAGACCCATGTAATGGTCGTCAAGACTCTCATTTTGAATATCGTTACAATAGAATTACATATCCCAGGTTCTAATAGCTAATTCCATCCTATCGTGGATATAACAGAAGTTATAACACAAGATTATACCTAATTTGCATCCGTAAAAGAGAAATAAAGCGAAATTCTTTGGGAATGAGATAGTGAGTAGCAATAACTATACAGATAACAATTCCATGGTAAGCCTAATTTTTCTTTTCCTCCATTTATATTCTTCAATAGATGAGATTAATCCATTTATAAAAAAGAACTAGACAACCAACTTTAGTCTGTAAACCCCAAAAAAATCATTAACAAATAGATTATAAGTTGTAAGAAGAATTTTTCACCTACAAATATATATTTTGCTTGTCTGTATATAAGCTCTTCTCAGCTACATTATCTTTCTTCGTTGCTCCAAATCTCTTCTCAAAAAGATTCAGAGACTTAAAAGATGAGATTCTAACAAAATCATCGCAGAAAAGCAAGAAACTTGACACCTTGAAGAGCATTTCAAATTAGAACAAATTTTTGATGGAAAAGTAGAAGGCATGTGTGAGTGCCATCTGAAATCCAAAGGCCTTTCTTCGTAAGAAGATAAAGAGTAAGGTTATGGAAGTAGGGAGCATGTTCTACTCGTGCGTTACACGGAGAGATCTTAGTTACCAATACACTACAGCTCCTATACTAAAGTTTTCTAATACAACTCCTGTACTAAAAAACCCAACTCTTTCATTTTTAATATAGAAGTAACATAATAAGCCTTATCAAAGTGAATAAACTTGGCAATTGATACTCCCCCCATTCTTCCATCTATTGTCAATTTGTCATCAACCCTCACCTTATATGCCAGCTATCCATTTCTCTGTAAGACCAACCATCTTACCAAAAGAAGTAGCCTTCATAAACGCATTGGCAGTATAATGATACTTTTCATTAAATGCTTTTGCTTTATCCGAGGCACTTATCCATTTCTCCTTTTGCTTTCTCCTGTAAAAAGAAATTCCAATTAGATAATTAAATATATCCATAATCTTAAACTAAAATAGAAGTAAAAAAAAACACACACATCCCATAAATATTCAGTCATCCATACATCCGAATTTTGAACCAAGGCAGAAATAGTAAGTCATAACTGCTTGAGGATAAATACAAATTTTGTGACCTGCAATGCTTCTTATATGGACATCTGCAACTTTGAAGTAGATGGCATAAAGCATGGAAGCAGAGGAGAGGATGAAACATGGGCATATAATGATTCACATGCACTTCAAACTATATCATTATTGTTTTCGTTTGAATCAAGAGGAAACATAGACAACGCATTTCCCTTTTGAAAGCTTGAAAGCACCAGCAATATTTCCTTGTCGTTGCCTCTTAGCTACAATCGTGGTTACCAACAAAACTTCATTGCTGTTATGATATGAAATAAAGAGGAGAAGTGAGGTAAAGATGAAGAAAAACGAAATGACAAAAAGAGAGAGAAGATAATGGATAGTCATTAAGACTGTGTTACCTAGTTGAAAATCCAAATAAAGTCCTCGTCTCATTAACTCAATAAAGAAGGGTTGCCCATATATGAAATAAGCAATATATTCAATATTTGAGTATTCAAAGCTCATATTCAGTTCATCTCATCTCTACCTCCCCACTGCCCTCATCGTTGCTTCTCGGGATTCTTGCTTCTCCACCATTGTGGGCGCTGGATCTCCCCACCAGATCATTCCTTCCTTCTACCTATGTGCTTCTCCATCCACTTCCAGATGCAGATGAAGAGAAAGTAAGGGAGAGGAAAGAGGGGGGTTTTGGGATATGAAATAAAATGATACGGGAAATAAGGAAAGATAGACATATTGTTTGATTTTTGAATTTCAAACTGGACGATTATTTATTTGTTATGCATTTCAAAGGCTTTGGAGGACGTAACAAAATGAGGGAGCATCTGAGAGAAGGAAAAGATGGGGAGGGGGAGTTAATTATTGAAGAAAAAAGAGAGAGCTTTTTACTCAATGGGGCCCACAAAATAAAAGTGAAGTATCAATGAAAGAGGATGAAGATTTGAATGCAAGCTCAATATCCCAATATGTCAGATAAAAGTAAAGGAACTAGCTTGATTAGGAGGGTAGGTCTGTTTCCATTATTTTTTGTGATTTTTTTATATTAAAGTTAGCCTAACAAACTCCACTCGTGACTCCCTTCAGGATTGCTTTATGTCAAATTAGACCATATTTTAATCAATTGTCCAGACTGAAATGGTGCATATGAAACTCGAGGAGTGAATATTTTATGTAAAAAAAAATTTATACCGGTTTGTGAATATTGAAGTGCGGGTTATGAACAATAATCAGGGGAATAGATTTTATATATATATATATATTGATTGATATTGATGATTCCCTAATCTTGCAATATTTTTTGTTTTTGCTAAACTCCAAAACTAAATCAAGCTTAAAATTTTGACAAAATAAAAATTGGGTTTGCCGAATTGGGATTGAGGTAGAGCCAGAAAATCGGGCCAGTCCTTTTAAGCCATTTTAAATCACGAGCCGGGTTTGAAAAATAGAGCTTCAAAAGAAAGTCGGGCCTAAAAGGGACAGCTATGGAGGGCCGGCCCGTTAGGCCCTTTAGCTTTGTTTTTTGTTTTAATTTTATTACTCTTCATACTCATGCCCTTGTTGACTCATCCCTAAAAACCTTAAAAATTGCTAAATTTACATATAATGGTAATTTACTAATTCTTGGTATTTTTATCCCTTAAATAGAGTCTACTGCTTAAAGTGGAGTACAATCAAAATTCCTTGGAATTGATAATAGTAGTGAAGAAGATAAAAACGATAGTTTTCATAATCATGTTGCTTAGAGTGTTTAACTTTTTACTTTCTTATGCTTTGTATGAAACTATGAATTACTTGTACATAATATTTTTTACCTTTGATTATGAATTAATAACTGTATTTATTTTATTGCATGATGCGTGTAGACGTATAGTTAAATTTTGTGAAAATGACTTCTGGCCATGCGAGTCGGCCCTAGCCTTGATGCTTCAAGCCAAACTTTGAAAAACAATAATTTTTTTTCTCAAGTTTTATAGGGCCAGTCTTTTTAGACTCTGGCCCATCAAAAACTCAACCTGATTCCCAACTCTAGAATTTAAAGTAATCAAAGAAGATAGAATCTTTCCTTGGAATAGACAATATATATATAAATAATGGATCAATCACATGAAGGATCTAAATAAACAAGATTAACTTCCGTTGGATGGCCAACACGTGGTGCGACGGAATTTTGCTTTTTTCCACACAAAAGGATAAGCGTAATAATAAAAAGTTGGGCGTTGAAATTGGATGAGCTTGGATTAGCTTATGGAAACTTTATAAGTGTTTATGAATTGTGATTTACGGAATATGAGGTAATTTTTACGGTCTACGAGATAGTTTTTATGGTCTACGAGATGCTTTTACGGTCTACGAGATAAATATATAGAAGAGATTTATCTTAATTTATATAAATCAGATTTATATAATAAATCCGATAAAAAAACTATCCCAAACAGCATTGAAATGTCACTATATATATATATATACACACACATATACAAAGTTTTAACCCGTAAGGCAGTCAGGTCGGAAAAAAAAAAAAAAACCGTAAGGCAGTAGCTATATTCGTATAGCCTTTTAACTCTTTACCGGAGCATGAGGCCCCTTGATTATGACGTTAAAGCTATCATTTCAAGCAGAGGAACATTGCGCAGTTTTGGGCTGATGTAGATTCAATTTGCTAGCCGTATCAATATCATTTATAGGGTTAAAACCCATCTGGTGGTTTGGGGCTTCCGCTCCGCACATAGCATCAACACATTTTACATGGGCCATGGCCCAGAGTCATACATAATCTCTGAAACCGCACTGACAAAAATCACATTCGGGGGCAACGGGGGATCCCAGATATGGTGCTCCTTTCACAATGAGGTCATCTGGCAGTGGTTTTTCCTGCAGCCATGCATAACCTGCACGTGTATATGTATAAACACACACTGCACGCAACATTAATTAAATGGATCACAGTAACCTGATTGGGAATATTCAATGGAAACGGTGAATAAGAATAGGAAAAGTACCAGGGAGGGAAGGGATGGGGAAGTGAGAGAAGTATGTGGAAGGCCTTCCAAAGTCTGGAGAGTAAGGAGGAGAGAGGACGTCGAGGATGGCACAAGCCGTCAAGGCTGTGAAAGAGTGAATGTTGCCTCCACTTCTCGGAAACAGTATGGATGCCTCTTGTGGTGCTTTCGTTATCCCATCCATCACACTGCTTGCCAATCCCCCTGCACCCACTATTCCTCTGTCACCATCCACACATTCATATATAACGCTTTCATGAACGTGATGAAACCAAATATCTTTATTTTAGTCCTCTTGAATCCTTGATTATTACTACAAGTCTATAACATTATTTATGATTAATGGGTTATTTGACAATGTTTGAACCACCCAATGGACACAGGGAGAAGCGTGAATTTCAATAGATGAGATGATACGCAAAGCAGAGCTTGCTTGACCAGAGGACAAGCTGGTTCGTTCATATGCACAAGAAAATTGAACTGACATGTTGGGCAGCCGCTGGCATCTAACTTGATCCAGTCATAAGCTTTGACGTGGACGGAACCATATAGGACCTTGCTAAACACTGTCATTCCAGGATGATCATGTAGCGGAAATACCTTACCTGCAGGAAAACAGAACACGCCCATCTGCATGTTCATCCACCTAATAATTAAATTGCTGCTTCTCATTAATTGCCTATCATTCTACATATGTTTTAGCTTCCACTCACAGAGAAATGATCGCATTCATGGATGTGAATGTATGTTATTTCAGAGAAAGCTCGTGCACAGAGCAGTCCCATGCTTCCACCGCTCTCTGGGCTTGAGATCGGAGAACCGCTCATCCCAAACTCATCGATTCCCACGTCAATAGCTTCAATTCTGTCTGCAAAATCAAATTCGTTCATCTCAAATCATCAATACGTTATGAACCCAGAAAAACAAAAACAGAAACAAGAGCACTTTTGACCGGAAAGGGTAACAACTCACCAAGGAGAGTTTTCAGATACTGGATTTGCTGAAAAGTTGGAAGCCCTTCCTGAGAAAATATAGCGCAGCAAGCATCATGAAGCACTTGAACTTTGCTCCTATCCATTGTACGTGTATAACTTAGGAATAAGCAGTGAAGCCGAAGGTTAAAAGTTTCAGAGGCTTGGCTCGTGACTTTTAAATGGAAGGAGGGTGGACAACGGAAAACGAGGAGAAGGAATTGTGAGCAAAAGGAATAACAAATCAAACCCGGGGCCTCATCTGACTATTATTATATTACAGTGGGCTTCTCTTCCTTTTTTGGGGTAATTGTCGTTTCAATATTTCTTATTCCCAGTATACACGTATGAGCCGGGGGGCGACAGCCTGAAACAGTCAAATTATTTTTAACAATTTATGCCGCCCTCTGTTTATGTAAAAAAATGGGCCGGGAGGCACTGTGACTTATAGAGTGTAAAGTATTCCATATGTAAACATGACACATTATAATATGCTAATGATAAGTAACAGATAACTGTTGGTGGCAGGGGACCGGATCTACTTGGGACAAACTGCCAAGCATTAAGATACTACTGAACTTCAAAAAGAAGAACACGTGGAAGTTCATATCCTGTGTCCATGACAATATCATCGTAATTATCCTAGGGCATTATTAACAGATTTAGATTGCTAGGGGCAACCAAGATATTTGATCCCCTGGTTCCAACCACAGCATGTTAGTCTCAATTTACGTTCTGCTCCAATGTTATTCCAACCCTAAACTGTAACGAAACTGGTATTTGTGAAATCAGTTGTTCAGATAAATGATTTCTTACTCTCTTCTGAATCAGTCATATTGCTCACTTTGGCATCGTCGATCGATCCAGAGAGATGATTTCATTTTAAATGTTATACGGATCCAGGCATCCAATATATATCAGTAATTATTTTTCTCATTTACTGTTAATTTATGTTTAGGAACACGGAAAAAATCACACACTATTAGGGGGGAAATTGATTAATTGGATGGTTGAATGATTCTAGAAAGTCAATTTTAAAATCCATGGAGTATTACTGTGTGAAGTAAAAGGAGGGAGCCTAGGCCGTGAGGAAGCCACTAAAAAGGCAGCAGAATAAAGTTGAGTTAAACCAGGGCCTCAAAAGAAGCTTTTATTCCAAATGGATCTCAAAGTTGGCCCCCCCGTGTACGAGGATCGTGGGTCACGGAAGCTTTGTCTTTGTTGACTCAATAATTCAGCTTGTTAACAAGTAACCACTTGATTGAAGAAGGATCCTTATCGTGTTCCTTAATTCTGATCATTTACGGCAAATTCCTGTTTGGGGAGTTGCTGCTAGATCTGTGCGAAGGAAAGAGCATTCCGCGGCTCCGCTTGGAGGTCGAGGCTATAGGCTATCTCATGATTTCGCAGAACATATATGGTCTGTATGTGTACATATATTCAACTAAAACAAGCATTTACAACAAAGGGCCAAAAGTTGGCAACTATGCATAAGTAACAGAAGAAGAGAGATAAGTAAGGTTCTACTTTACCAACAGAAATTGGGTTTAGGAATGAGTTAGTTTCCTCAATACCTCATGAATCGAACTTCGACTTCTTACTAAAGGAAATACTTATATTTAGAGACTGTTTAGAATAGTTTATGAAAATTTCATAAGTGCTTATGAATTGTAATTTACGGTCTACGAGGTAGTTTTTACGGTTTATGAAGTGCTTTCACGGTCTACAAGATAAATATGTGGAGGAGATTTATCTCGATTTACATGAATCGAACTTATTATATAAGCCCGATTCAGATAAGTGATAACAAACAAGATCTTAATGTTTCAAATATGACCGTCTTCAACAAGAGAATGCACATGCTAGGGGGAAATCTACCATTCAAGTCCTTAACATCTAACCTCCTATATTAATATAGCTAGATTTTCACAATTACTTGCCACATAATCTTTGAAAAATCATCACTTCATCCAAAAAAAAACATAAATCACCTGGCATTTATAAATTTAATGTCCATTAATTATTTAATCAGAAAAGACCATTGCTCGTTTGTTTTCTTGAAAAGTTAAGAACTTCCTTTTCATATATTGCCCGAAATTTGGGCACACCAGCTTATTGTTCAAGACATGTGAAGAGCACAAACTATATATAGTGATAAAAATCTACATATGTGTAGAGGTAAACAATTAATGATTTGTTATTGCATGTTCCTTTAGCCTAGAATGCCATTCAATGAAATCAACAACTAGTTAGATCTCTATATAGTAGTCAAGTTGCTCATTCTTTTTTCACCATTCCTATTTCTTTCATGGAAGTCCAAGACCAAATTATATGGTCTGAAAATCATGCGGGAACACACCTTGCAAATGACAGCTTTTCTGTCATTTTAAGACAATCCATTTCAGGTACTAGGGATGAATTCTGGAAACTCTTGTGGTTTATGTCACTACCTGTTAAATACTTTCTTTTTATATGGAAGTTACCCATGAAGGCCATAATTTCGTGTGATGTCTTTTGTTCTCACTATCTTAACGAATCTGTCTGGGTGCCCTGAAGAAGAACGTCCATTATGTGTACATGCACTTGCCCTACCGTTAATTGAATACACAAGCCGCTGGAAGAAAAACTAATGTGCAGCACTGCAGGAGGTGGAGAGGAACAACGATGAACATTTAATCTTGATGGTCAAGAAGAATCCTAAACCAAAAAGAGAAAGGAGCGGGAAAAGTGCCCTACCGCCAGTCGCTCTGGCAGGCCCACGAGAGTTTGTGTGTGAGAATTTACAACACCTGGACTTATTAGAAATTGGAAGGGGATGTCTCTATTAATTTATTATTATTATTATTGAGTATATTTATTGTTAGATTAATTTTTAATAATTGGGAATACGCCTAATAAAAAATAGATAGAGTGGAAACCAACAGACACACCCCTCTCCCCCAGACACCCACGATCGAAAAATGGTGTTTGACAGCTGTTCCTGATTATTAGTTATATTATTATTATTAGTCAATTAATTCCGCCACACAGCACATCTCAGCCCCTCACAAAAAACACACACCTCGCATTTTCCCCTGGATCCAACGGCCCAAGGCGCCTGTTCCAAAACCCCCTCCCTGGCCCTCGACGCAATTATCGCTCCATTCGGCCCGCAAAATCTCCTCTCTCTCCTCACTCGTTCTCTCTCTACGCCTCTCAAAGTTCAACTCTCCATCCCTACCCAGATCAGATCTCATCCTATCTGTGATCTGACCATGGCGGCCACCACCTCTCCTCGCGAAGAGAACGTCTACATGGCCAAGCTTGCCGAGCAGGCCGAGCGCTATGAAGAGATGGTCGAGTTCATGGAGAAAGTCTCCGCCGCCGTCGACAACGAAGAGCTTACCGTCGAAGAGAGAAACCTCCTCTCTGTTGCCTACAAAAACGTCATCGGTGCCCGACGTGCCTCGTGGCGTATCATTTCCTCCATCGAGCAAAAGGAGGAAAGCCGCGGTAACGAGGATCATGTCTCCATGATCCGTGATTACCGATCTAAGATCGAGACTGAGCTCTCCAATATCTGTGATGGGATACTAAAGCTTCTTGATTCCCGTCTTATTCCCTCGGCCTCTTCCGGTGATTCCAAGGTCTTTTACCTCAAGATGAAGGGTGATTATCACAGGTACCTCGCCGAGTTCAAGACTGGATCCGAGCGCAAGGATGCTGCTGAGAGCACGCTTACTGCGTACAAATCTGCTCAGGTTTCATCTTGATTTATTCTCTAGCCTTTAATATCACTTTAATTTTGGTGGCTGTCTTATCAATTTCCTTGCAAATCTATTCATTCTCTGTTCAGATCTGTTAGGGAAATGACCTGATTTACTTTGTGCCTGGACTGTCATGCATCTCGTCTCATTTCTTTACGTTAGGCCTTTCAGATTCGCATCCTCTGGCCAATTTTTGTCTTCAATTTTACCAATATTTTTTTCCCCTTGTATCCCGTGTGTACTATATGGTTGTTATTAAACCCTATGACCCCATTGAGAAATAGGGTCGTTTGCCTTTAATTATAAGAATTGATCTGTGCAATTTTCTTTTCCTTGGAAAATTTCGTGATTGTGACTTCTTTTCCAAACGTGTTTCTTTCATATGGAAATTCGCCCGTGCGTAATGCCTGAGATATATTTTTTTAATGCAGGACATTGCAAATGCCGAACTGCCTCCCACCCACCCGATAAGGCTTGGCCTTGCGCTGAACTTCTCTGTGTTCTACTACGAGATTCTTAACTCCCCAGACCGCGCTTGCAATCTTGCAAAACAGGTTAACGATAAAGAAACTGATCATACCCTTGTGTTATAATGTCTTGAAGCGTTCTGCCATTTGAATTGGATTCTTTGTTGTGTGCCGAGTGAAAAACAATGTAATAAGCTGTGCGCTAAAACAATGGAACATATCATGAATTTGAATTTTGAAGACCTTCTTTTCCGCTGCATATTGCACTTTTTCTAAACATGATGAATTTGAATGTGGAAGACCTTCATCGCAACTTTTTACTTCTGTGTCCTAAATATTGTGAAGTAATCTCGCTTTCAGGTTGTGGTTACCAACTAAGGATCTTCGTTTCTCTTTATATCCGTTTCTTTTGTTCCCCAATTTTGCTTCATTCTTCTCTGGGATTGTGTTAGTGCCATTATAGAAAGGAGCAAGAGATTCATTATGGTATGAGTTATTCTTTTCTTATGGTTACATCAGTTATTTATGAGCCATTTTCACATGGATAATCACCAGGCATTTGACGAAGCAATTGCTGAATTGGATACTTTGGGAGAGGAGTCATACAAGGACAGCACTTTGATCATGCAACTTCTTCGTGATAACCTCACCCTTTGGACCTCCGACATGCAGGTATTGACGAAGGGACTTGCCAGAGAATCGTGTCTCTGTATGGCTTCATTATCTTAGTTTTTATTGATGTTGTGCTTTGCTATGTTTTCAGGATGATGGTGCAGATGAAATTAAAGAAGCAGCACCTAAACAAGATGAAGAAGCTAAGTGAGCTTATTTTACTTTTAATTAGGATTGAACTTCTCCTCTATATGTTTTAAAAGGGAGAAGGTGCTTGTTGCTAATCTCGATACTACTGAGATTTAGGCATTCATGTCTTTGTTATGAATTATGGATGTACTGGGCCCTTTTAGTTTGTCCTTCCATTTTTACGTGTTTCTGAATTGCCTATTTTATTGAGGACATGGAAGTTTTTCATATATGCCATTGGAATTTCAAGATTATATTCTCTCGAGTCTGAACTTTCTGTCCTTGATTCTCTTGCCGAGGCTGTTATTTGTATTCGTATACTAGCTTTATTATAATCACAGCAAGGTTCTGAAACCCCGAATCGGTTAGGGTATTGGGTTAGTGGGTTAGATGGGGTCAAACCGGTGAGAAATTGAATAATTTAGACTTATTTATATCAAATTTTAAAGAAAAATTTAAAAAATTGATTTTTTTTTTTAAAAAAGGCCAAACCGGACTGGCCCGGTTTAGCCACCAGGTCGGCGGTTCCCAGGCTGGACTGGCCGGTCCGGTCCGGGTTCTTAAACCATGGTTCACAGTGCTTGCCTAACATCTCGCTCGCACCTGTACCTCTACTGCGTTTTATGGCCTTGGCCGTTTTTGTAACGCATGTTTTATTACAGGATTTATGCTCGTAATCCTCTGATCAAACGGTGGGAACTAATTTTGTATTCGTTATGGGAGGAAAAGTGCTTGCGAAATCGTTTCAAGGTTCTTGCCCTTTTTGTTTGACCTGAGTGGGCCGTAAAAATCCTTCATGAAGATTAAAGTGGATTGCAAACAGTTGAGGCGGGAATGTAATATTTGATTTTGCCGAAGTGCTTAGAATATAATGTTTTATAAATATAAGATTATGTTATTAAAGTTAAACAATGATTTCGCTACAATTTGAAATAAAAATTTAGTTTATCGAGCCCAGATACTCTTTGAAAGTTTGGCAACCTTAGAATGATTTTTAAGATAAGGCTTATTTGGGTTAGTGGTGGTAGAAATAATTTTTTTTTAATTTGACTTTCAGATAGGATAAAGTCAGATTGTAAATGTGATTTGTGTTTAGATTGACAGTGACAGAAATGAGTTTTTTTTGAAAAATTTAGATTTTTGAACTTTTTCTTAAAAGTTGCTTTTGAAAAAAAAAAACTGAGTTATCAAAACACTAATACAAACACCCAAATTTTCAAAAAGCCGAAGCCATCGTGAATTTTTTTAAAAAAAAAGCCAACAAGCACTTACTCGAACTTATTTGGAATAACGATTAGAGTCTTTAAAAGCAGCTTTTCAATCGTAATTTATAGTATACAAAGTAAGTATTTAAAATAAGTTTTATTTCGACTTACGTAAATAAGTATTTTTGGGAGTCTTAAAAGCATGGTTATTAAACCCGGACCGGACCGGCCGGTCCGGTCCGGGTAGTGAACCGGTCTACCTTTTTTTTTTTTTTTATAAAATCGATTTTTTAATTTTTTTTATAATTTCATATTAATAAGCTGAAATTTTCATTTTCTCACCGGTTTGGTCCCGGGTTAGCTCCGGTTTAACTCCGATCTGACCCACTAACCCTTAACCCAGTACCCCGATCGATTCCCTGACCAGTCCCGGTTTTATAACCTTGCTTAAAAGTGATCTCAAACAAGCAATTATAGCTTATGATTCATTTTTAACTGGATGCTCATGTTTTGACAACGTGGAAGGCATGTTATTTTTATGAACCACGTTAATTTTGGGAGCCGGTAAATATGTTACCGGTAGTATAGCCTGAGCCTTTCGCGCTCCGAGGGAGTTTTTTCACTTTTACGAACCAATTTGAACATTGTCGCGATCAAGAAAAAATGGCACATGAGAAACGACAACAGGTTAGAGCTCACGGAATGGAATATATCGAAGGGAGATTCTTCCATGTTTGGCAACAGGATGGATGGAAGCCTTCCGTTTTAGGTATTACGCGGGACTTCATGATATATTCGAATGGTTTGAATCATTTATGTGTTTATGAATTATTAACCAGTCAAGTTGAATAGTAAAACAGCAGTCCCTTATGCCTGTAGTGTCCAAGAAATAAATCATTTGTGTTTATGACTGCTATCTCCATCCAGTCCTAGAATTCGAGTTGGCAATAACAGCACCAAAGACATCGACAAAGAATTTGAGCAAATATTTTTGTTCTGCAAAGGCACAAATGGCAAGGGTCACCAAAACAAAACAAGCATCCGTTATAGTTGGTAATTTTCTTTGTAGTTAGACATATTTATTTTTAACTTCGCACAAAATTTAAACTTTGTACAAAATTAAGAAATAATACCTGATTTTATATTATCTATAAATAATCCGACTTAGATTAGATTTTATATTTTACAACGAAGTATTGATTGACACGTGAGCACCATCTTTGCAGGATAGGCACTAAACCGAGGTATTCCAAAAACCGGAAAACACATCTGCATCGCCTTTGAGAGAGAGAACTTAATTGCGCTCAGCCCGTTCACAGAGAAGATCCTCTGCGAGACACATCCGTGATCCCCGATCTAAAACCTGCTCTAATTAACGATAATTGCCCACCAAAATCAACTGGATATGCCAAAAAAACTAGAAGAATATCATCAATTTGACTAAATTAAATTTCGTAAGTTTGAACCGATTCTAACAAGTCTAACATGGGGAATTTCACCCCATGACAAAAATTATATATTTCACACAAGTTAGTTGTGTGTCCGATCAACCACCGCAACAACCAGTTATACGCAGAACACAGTAGAAGTGATATCGGACACTAGAAAATAACATTCCAGCCAGAGAATCTTGGAAACATGAGCAGTGGCATCCCATTATATCGTAATTTTAAAGCTTACAATATTTCTTATCGACCAGTAGATCAGAGCAGGAAAAACAAAGGCAAAAAAATGTTGCCATCTCGTGTCTTTGGTATCCATGTACAGAATGAAACTAAGAAGTAGCGGATGGACTTGTATCATCAGTCAAGTCCAACAACTACAAATTGAATGAACCTGATTTCGCTCCACCTAAAACCATGTACAAAATCCGCAAAACAAATCCTAAACGTGAAAACAAACGAACATTCTACCCAGATTTACCTGGACCAGTTCAAAGACCTCTCCACCTTGGGCTCGGAACGGGCACCGTTGGCGAGAGGGGCAGCTGAGGAAATCCTAGTTGACCCGAGGAAGGCGAAAACAGAAGACTTGGGGAAAGCGAAGGGTATGGCGACCTCGGCGAATTCAAGCGTCCGAGAGGGCCTAGCGAAGACGGCATCTGACACTGCGGTTGCGCTTGCGCATTCGCTGAGGTTTGTGAAGGAATCGCCCCCTGCTGAATCGGCGTTACCTGCGATTGAGGCTCCGGCTGAGGCTGTTGCGAAGCCATATTGTTCCAGCGAGGCGAGACTAAAGGAGCTAAGGGCGGAAAACCCGATAACTGCTTGGCATTCCAATCCACGTTGGACGTGGAATTCTGGAGATGGCGCATATACGCGGACACAGGAGATTCTGCGTGGACGGATGGAAAAGGTGGAAGAGGAGATAACGGCGGAAGCGGTCTCACAAAGTCAGAGAAATTAGTCCCAGAGCCAGCGTTAACGGGGTTGCTAGTCGACGACGAAGCGGCGTTAACAGGAAGCGGTTGAGGCCGGGGTATAGCGCCGCCTAGCAACGGAGGCGGGCGATTGCTGATTTGAGCGAGGGGAGGAGGGCGTATCCGCTGAAGGCGAGAGCTAGGGGGCTTGGGTTGTTGAATAGGAGGGGGAGCGGAGACGCGCTCGTGAGCAGGTGAACCGGTGAGCTTCTGGACTATATCTCTGAAGTCGTTCTTGTTGATGTTGTAGACAGGAGGCTGATGCTGCAAATTCTGGTGCTGCGCCTGAGGCGCTGGTTGGGGCTGACAGTGATCGAGCTTGTGGGGCTCAGCGAGAGATGAATCAAAGGAAGGTTTTCGAAGAGAGGGCTTAGAGATCTTGTGAGAGAGCTTGTTGAGGTGCCTGAGATGATTATTGGAAGCGATGGTGGTGCCATTGCCGCTACTGGCCGTGGCTGTGGTAGTAGAGGAGTCCGCAGGGGACTGGCAGCTTTTATCCATTACACTAAACAAAAACACTCTTCTCTCTCTCGCTAGATCTACAATCTCTAATTTCTCCCCGGCTATAGTAGAGCTATGTTGGTGGGTTCATGTGGTGGGCTTCGTTCTTCTCATCGCATATTGCGAGTAGGGACAGAGATGACTATATAGAACATTAATTTTTTGGGGTTAAAAAGAGATGTGTGAACAAGTTCCGAGACTCTCAAGGTGTGTTTTGGATTGAGGTGAGGGCAGTGGTTAGAGAGGTGAAGATGGGATCTTCTGTAATAAAAGTAAAAAATAAAAAGAGAGAAGAAAATGAGAGGTAGAATTTTAACTTTCCTCTATTTAAGAATTTAAATAAAATAGGAGAATGAGGACCTCTCATCTTCTCTCTGCGAACCAAACACACCCTAACATGTTTTTCTGTAAGGTGTTCCTGAGGTCGATCTAACAAGGGGGTAATGCTAGTAAACGGGCCCAAGCCTGTTTAGTCTGAATACAAACATATTAGCATTCCATAGCCTGTCTTTTTTTTAAAAAAAAAATTACTTATTTTTTTAAATTTCCACTCCCTTTTTCTTTCATCAATTCATATCATATTTATTTTCTTTTATGTATTTATGCTAGGAAACCAATTTTATTCTTACTTTTTTTTTTCATCTACTCACATCACAAAAATATATAAATATATTTTTTAAAAATTTAATAATAGTAAAATAAATAAATATAATATAAAAAAAATTGTCAAATAAAAAAATAAGAAAGTAGTTAAATATAATATCACTGAAAACTGACTGAAAACATTGAGATATGACTATTTAAAAAGCATAAGAATTTTTTTAAAAAAACATTATTAAATAGGTTCAATTTTCTCAACCTGTTAACCCGGCTCATATTACAGGTTATACAAGGGGGCTACATGATGGTGGGAAAAAAAAGGGAATTCTCCTTTCATTCCACCATATAAAGTATTTCAAAAAAAAGAGGTACGTTGTAGAATATAAATCATATTTAATTTAATATTTTTTTTATTTAATTTCTGTGATTAATATTTATTTTTTAACTTTAGATACTCATTATATCCTTTATATAAAAAGACACTTCTATGAAATTAAACACATTTTTTAATAAGATCAAAAAATAAAAAAATTTATATTTTAAAACATATTAAATAACTTAATTATCTATTTTTATTTTCCTATTATAAAATTAAAGTTCCCTATATTATAGATCGGAAAGAAGTACGACGGTCTCTTTCCGCTGCTTTTGGTCTCTCAGCCTCTCTTTTCTCCTTCACTGCTTCTAATATATAAAGGCCTAAGTTTGGGGTTGCATAATTAGAGACTTCACTCATATTTTCTGAAATTTTTCCTAATCTAATCATCTTCATTCACAACATAACGTGACTGTCTCATAAAATTCATATGACTCTTGACCAACACTTTAAAAATTTAAAACTTTCATATAAATAAAGTTGTTAATTACTATATTGAGTTATTCATTTTTGTGGGCAAGAAAAGAAAAAGGAGTTATTCATTTTATATATTTTAAAACTTTGTAATTCTTTTTATATAACTTCTTAAATAATATTATTAAAAGGCTTCAGTGACTTGATTATGATATACTAATATTTTGATAATAAAAGAAGTAGTGGGATTAAGGGGATGTTTGGATGAGCTTTTAAAAGGTTTATAAGGATTTTATACATAAATTGAGACAACACTCCTCTCATATACTTACCTTATATACCATAAATCACAATTAAAATTTATTTATAAAAACTCCAATCACTATTTCAGACCACCCTTACATCTCACTGACCATATCGACCCCGACAGTTATTCACCCAGCGATGCCAAGCTAAGGCTCCAGTGGCTAGCGTGTAGCTGTCAAAGCTCTAGTGACTGCGAGCATAGGAGAGATATTTTTTTTCATATGGAAATTTACATATCATAAATATCTGTCCTTTTCCCTATTTTTTATGTTTTCGGGGGCATAAGAGAAGGCAAGGATAGGAGGCGCAAAAGAAGGGACGCCATAACAGTTCCATACATATTGCTTGTTGGCTTTTCTTAAAGCTCCATGTCCATAATAAATGGAGCTTATGGGGTTTTACTAGGATAATTAAATAGAGGCTGGTCACTCGTGCCGCGGTGAGGAAGGGCCGGTGGTGTTTGCTTATTATTATTATTTTTTAAATGAATATCCTTGTTGGTGTTTGCTTAGCTTATTTTAGAACGAGGAAAAACAAACATGGAAAAGAAAACTTTGTAGGGGCAGAGGCCTATTCCTGAGTCTGGGTTAAAAACTCCGCGATGACTGGTCAAAACTCACGCATGACATGTCTTGGCTGTTATTGACCTGGGCAACGAATCTGCGATCATGTCCGTCCAAACCCCAGAATGACTCACAGTTTAGAAAGCCATAAAAGGAAAAAAAAAAATATTGAGAGAGGGGGAGAGGCTCCCTCACAGAACAGAACATGCGAGGATTTACAGAAAAAAATGCTAACCGACAAGGGTCGAATCCTATTGAAAGAAGTATCTGTACTATATTTAATGTCCGACCATGCTTAAACATAATTGCTTCTCATAGAAAGGAACTTGTGCCAAACAAAAATTCACCAAAAATGCTAACAATCTGATTTTTACTTGCTTGTAGTGATATTTTCTGATTATTCATTCTTCTGCTTCTTTAGCGAACTTTTCACCTTTTTAAGTTTTGATGCGCACAGATTTGTTAACTTCAAAACACCACATGAACAAACAATTTAATGAGTATATATATATCACGATAAAAATTGTTGTCACCTAAACTTAGTCAAATATTACATTTGTTTTTAAATAGAAGATCTCAATATACCTCCCAAATTTATAACTTTTTTTTTTAAAAGTATCATATTGATTGCACACATTAAAAGACTTACATTATAAGATAGTCATGAAAAAAGTACGACATTTTAGAAAAATCAAATTATATTTATTATAAAAAAACTAGTGCAAACTATCTTCATTAGTTTTATTTAAATTTGTTAACTAACTCTTATATTAAATATATGAAATAATTATGGTGTTTGGAATAATAATTGAAATCTCTAAAAGTGTTTTTTAATCATGATTTATGATATACGAGATAAATATGTGAATGAATTTTATCTCAATTTATATTAATCAGATTTATACAATCGTATAAACTAAACCAAAGAAACTAAACATTATATAAGAAACTCAAACTGCTGATTTGTAAGGTTGGCCCCAGCACAGCCAGATAAACCGATAAGATTTCATATTATTTAAGATGTGAAATAGACTGAAACTTTTTAAAAATTAAAAAAGGAACACCATGAAATTTTCTGTCTTTTTTAAATATATCACAAGAAGTGAAAGATTTATTTTATATTTTCTAAACACTCTACGTTTAAAGTAAGGGACCCTAAAATAACGACTTTCAGTTTGTTTTTTTAAAATATTAAACCTAGAATCAGACGACTCAGCTCAGTGACAGAGCGAGGGGATTTTGAAGATTATGCGATACTGTTTCAGTCAACAAATCCTGTGAAGGCTAACACGTAGATGACTCCCATGATCCACTGATGCCACTGCTGACGCAATCGAAGCGATTTGCCAGATTCGAAAAAAAGGGAGTTACAAATTCTTACTCAACCTTTTTCCCCCCTGCTCCTAATTAATTTTGACATTTTAACTAATTATAGACCAAACAATATGGAAAAGGACAGGTGTTGCAAATTTGAGTTATAACTTATAACCCCTTTTTTGCGGATTTAAAACCAGGAAGATGCCACAGAGCAAATCTAGAATCGGGGAATAATAATGGTGAATTTTGCAGGGTCAAGAGGTTGTTTATGGAAGCTCATAATCTACGATAACTTGCGAGTGTAACCAAAAAAAAAAAAAAAACTTTATTTTAAGAAGGATGACGTGTGAGAGGGGGAAGCGTGTGAGAACTCAGAAGAGTGTGGTGGGAGGGATTAAAGTTAGGTACAAGGCGTTTGTTTGGATCATCCATTGACACGTTGCTTAAACCTGTGGACAGTGATGGGAGGCTAACCAGTCCCATTCTCATCATCTTAACCTACTTGTTTGTTATTCACTCGTCAAAATTAAGAGCTGGTTTGTATTAGTTTATAAAAGTTTTATAAATATTTAATAAGATTTATCTCGATTTATATAAATTAGATTTATATAATAAATCTAATTCATAAAAATTTATCTAAACAAGAACACGGAAGGGCTCAGTGACAAAGCTTCTCCGTTGAATGGGAACAGCCACGGGAGGGAAAGGGGCTAGCATGCATATCCTTGGAGGTTTGATCAGGCTTCATGACGACCTCATTTAACACCGCCCCCACCGTTTTTTTTTTTTAATAGCTGTTTCATTGTTCTGTCGTGGTGCGTGTAGATTATCAGACAAAAATCACGATGACCGTTTGGGTTCACAGTGAAATTTAATAGCCTTTTATATCAAAAGCCACAATACATCAAAAACTAAGAATTGGTGTTTTTAGGCGCATCATAGAGTGAAAAAATGACAACAATAAAAAAAGATAAAATTATTTCAATTAGCCCAATAATCTGATATTTATAAATGTATCTAAAAAATAAAAAATTAAATCATAAATTTGAGGAAAAATTAGAAAAAATTCTCTTATTAAAAATTTAATTAGTAAGAATGACTTGATAATTTTTTATACACAGAGAATATCAATACTTTTACAAATTCATGTCATTTTCAATAATTCTTCATCTAAACTTGCTTTTTAGATAATCATCTAAACCATTTTAATTTTAAAAAAAAGTCACTTCTACTACGATCAATCCAAACACAAATCACAATTACAATTTAATTTTTATTCTATCTAACTTTATAAAATCATATAAAAAAAACTATTTATCCACAGCTAATCAAACTGACACGTATATAAAAAACACGGAACCACCTAAACGACCTCATCTAATCTTATGCGTGGCTCGCTGTTGTAATTATTTTGGGGATGAGTATTGCAATTGTAGTTTTCTAGAATTTGCGTATTCCTTTTATTTTCTTCCCTGCCCCTGTGGTAAATAAAACTCATTTGTGCGTGTCTTGTTTCTTACTGTCACGAGGTATGATGCCCAGAAGGGCTTTTGTCAGATTTCAGGCGCTGCTAACTTGTGCAGCTAGTCTGTCATCGTCCCCGTCTCACCCGCTCATCATTTCATGCATACTCCAAAGAGCAATAATACTAATACACGCATTTAAATTTTATTCATTCAGGTAACATTAAATAATAGGCCTCCACTTAACTACTATTTTTTTTTTCCAATCACATATATTCTCATATTAAAGATAATTTTATTTAATGCACTGTTGGATAAATACAGATACACTTTTCCAACAATAATTCGAATCTAGGTATGCAGGCCTTAGACTCAACCCCTATTGGTTCAAGTTCCACCTAACTACTTGTCGTGGGGTGCAGTGAACAATTTGCTCGAGTCCTATTTTATTTTATTTCTTGGTTAATGTTTTTGGGCTGTAAGATTTGCCCCCTTTTGTTCTGGGACGTAAGTTTTCACCTAACTTGGAGCGGAAAGATGTGGCCCAAAAAATGTAAACGAAAAAGGCCCAAAAGTGGGTATTCTGGGGCCCACCTGAATAACAGCATGTTCGGACCGACTTCCCGAAGATGTGGGGTTCCTTGTGAATGATCCAACGCCTCCGATCAAACACGTGTCTCGCCCACTTTCTAGTTGCCTTCCAAGCCAGTGAAGCCACTATTCCTGTATTCCACACTCTTAACCTACACCCCCATCCACATCCACCAGCCCATTACTCCCATTACTATTCCCCGAGCTCACTACATCCATGGCCGAAGCTGCAACCGACAATTCTCCTACTCTAGCCGAGGTATACCTTCTGACTTTTGTCTTCTTAACTGTATGCAATGTAGAATTCATTTTCCAAAAACGTGGCTGGATCATTGCGTTCCGTTCATGAAGCTCGATTTTGAAGTACCATATTAGATAAAGAATCGCCCCGGGTGAATTGATTCTGATGTCTGCCACTTCATCGATCCGCAACAAAATATCGTTTCTCGTGTGAGAACAGGAAAATGGAGCTTTTATTTGATTAACAAACTGAAGTCCTTGACCTGGGAATTGATTAGTTAGTACTCAAGCATATTATTATAGAGTGAAATGCTTGCCAAGTATTTCATGGAAATTTTCATTAATTGAGCTGATTATATGCAGTGTTGCTCAAGCCTTCCAGAGACAGCCATCTTTCTTTCTCCCCCCTTGGTGGCATTTTGTAATTCCCTTTCGCTGCAATCTCTGAAACATTTCCAGCCCACCAATAGTAATAATATCCGAGGTTGCCTACCAGGAATTCTATGCTAAACCTATATTGGCCAATGGCCACAACGAAGTTATGCTAGAAATGCATGCTGGGTCTGATCTGATTGTTTCTTATCCTATACTGTACTCCAATCTGTCTTCTGCCCCCTGTTCATTCAGTAATTAGATTGTGTTGGATACTTGAAAGACAGTACCTTGTTGCCGAGTTTGAATTTTGTGCTTAGGCTTCCTGCTCTAGTAGAAGAGTTTATTGCTAACTTAGTCATTGCTGAGGACCAAATATACATCATTCATTTACTTTTTGTAGTAGTGTCCTATGCTGAGGCCACTGATAAGAAACATGGCATTACGTCTTATAGATTGCAACACTAAAATTGGTCCAGAAGTATTAGTGAGTACATAAACGTGTTTTTGTTTGATAGGTTTTCCGGGTCAGTGGTTTTTACCTCTCTCTTAAGGTGGGACATTCGTGTTCTCAGCTCAACATATTGCCTGAAATATGTTTTTCTGTTGCTTTGACTTTCAGCAATATTTTGTGAACGATAAAGAGGATAAAAAAGATGTGGGCAATAAACCTGGGGAAGTTAAAGAAGTCGGAGTTCCTAAGGAGGCTTCTTCTGAGGAATCTGTCGCTGAGAAAACTGTGAAAATATCCCCTGCACCTGCTGAAGAAAGTAGTGAAGTCGCCCCAGTGACTGAAGAAAGTGCTGAGCCCATTTCCGCTGTTTCTGAAGAGAGCAATGATGTAACTACAGAACCAAGTAGTGGAAACACTGGAGAAGAAAACTCTGGTGCCCAAGAAGCAGCAGAAGAGACTCCAGAAATTAAGGTTCCTGCCCCCTCCCTTTTTTTCACTTAATCTAATATAACTTCACCTTTAGTTGATTTCTGCATGAGTATAATTATTCTTTCTTGTATGTTAACTTTTGTTCTATTATCCAGCTTGAGACTGCTCCAGCTGATTTCCGATTTCCCACTACAAATCAAACAAGGCATTGCTTTACCCGATATGTTGAATATCACCGGTGGGCTAAAGTTTCTTTCTTCCTTTTGATTCTTTTCATGCTTGTTGCTGACATAATATGAAGAAACACACTATTTCTGCTATATTTAGCTTTGGATTCTTGTGTAGATGCATAGCTGCAAAAGGAGAGGGTACCCCAGAATGTGATAAGTTTGCAAAATATTATCGTTCTCTTTGTCCTGGTGAATGGGTATGTATATTCAGTGTCTATTTTAAGTTTATTACTATCTGGCTTTCTGCCAATTGGCAATATGGGGATCTGTTGACTTGCATGTATTTCTTGCTTTTCACTGATTCTATGTCAAATATCTATCCAACTGTGAGCTTTCTGGACTCTGATCATTGCAATGGAGAAGCTTCATATGCTCTGTTACTACTATAAATTGTTGAAACAAATGTGAGCTTTCCGAAGCAACTGTATCAAAACATAACACTGGCTTTTTTTGTCGAGAACATAACACTGGCTTTTTTTTGTCTGAGAAATGCCTGGTTTTGTTCCTTCTGTAATTCACATTATTGCTACTCTAAACGCTTGTTTGGAATAGCGATTGAATTCTTAAAAAACAACTTTTCAATCATGATTTACGATATATGAAGTAAGTATGTGAGAGGAGTGTTGTTTCGACTTACGTGCATAAACACTTTTGGAATCCCCAATCATGATCCCAAACATGCTATAAAGTCAAATCAGAAAATTGTTGAAAATGACAAAAATAACAACTGTAGTCGTGAACTTAATTAGGCTGCATGGGTAAGGTACCTATACATGCAATAGGGATACTCATTTAAGTTTTGTCACTTTTTAAGTTTTATTCTGTCATCATGCCTTTAGGCCTTCAATTTTTGTGACTCAACTGTGTGTATATGGTGCATTCTTTGAAATTAAAGTTTTCTTTTTTTACCAAGTTAAGTTTCAATCACCTGGCCAAACTATTACATAACATATTATTTCATCTTCTTGAAATTACCAGATTGACAGATGGAATGAACAAAGGGAAAATGGAACGTTTCCAGGTCCTCTGTAACCGTTGTTTGTCTGAAATGGCTGGCGCAATTTGCTTGTCCTTGTTGCATTTAAATTTCTGTTCTGCGGAGAGATAAATTCTCTGGCTTTGCAGAAGGTTCAATTTAACGCACTGGGTTAATAAGAAATTTTGACTACCCATTTGAAGTGGCCTGAGCTGGATGCGGATGCTTCAAGTATTTATAGAGTTGTTTTCTGTCATGGGTAGAAGCCTGTCTTCTATGTATGGCCTCCTTTCAAATTGCTTACCAGCGGGCTAATAGGGATTTGGAGAGATTGACATCTGGTGATACCGTAGTGGCCACACTAATAATTTAATTATGTTTTTATCTCAATTTCAGTGCTAATTTTAGTTTTATTTTTCCTTAAAATAAGGATAGCAATTGCGCTTCGAGGGCAGAATCGAATTAACTCCTAGATACTGTAAATATTTATAGATTTTATATTTATAATAATTCATAAGATGCATTCCTAATAATTCAAATTAAATAAAAATGGGAAATGAAATTAAATATAAGCCAAAATTGAAATAGTGTAAATACATATTTAAGTATGTTTACTATTTACAAACTATGCATGAATGATGTACTAAGGTACTTACTGTAATGTGAAAACACACTTGGCAATCTTCTGGCGGAAAAAAAAAACACCTTGTAAATTAGCTAGATATATGGTAAATTCGTAATCGTGATGCATAATTTTTGTAATAATTTTTCATCTGCACATGGTACTTATTTATAATAGTTGTTGGAGTTTTTTTTTTTAAAAAATTTAATTGATTTACAGTATATAAGATAAATATATAAAAAAAATATAAGATAATTTTTGTAATAATTTTTCATCTGCACATGGTACTTATTTATAATAGTTGTTAGAGTTTTTTTAAAAAAATTTAATTAATTTACACTATATAAGATAAATATATATAAAAAATATTATCTCAAGTTATCTATATATTCTGATGATGCCAAACATGCTGATAAACGACGCGGTAAAGCCAACGATCATTTCTGTTAAAAAAAAAAAAAAAAACCGAACGATCATAATGTAAGGATCCATAAGAAATGAGGATAAAATCGGCCGAAAAGTTGAGGCCTTGTTCGCTTAAAGGCTTTTCTCTTCGCGTCCTCTGCTGCTGCTTTGCTGTGACTGAAGCGACATGGCTTTCCACTGCTGCCTGAGCAGCTCCCCCTTTCGAAGTCTTCAACTTCCCACGGTTGCCCCTTCGTCCTCCTCACGCCTTGTTTTCCGAACAGCCGATAGAATTCCAGTTAATCCCCATAGCTACTTACTCAAACTACCCTCGCAACATCTCACTATAGCTCTTTCAACCTCTGCTGCTGTCCAAACATCTCCCGCCACATCGTCATCAACAACTAACAACACGCCTGATGACAAGGGTGATTCCTTCTTCTTCTTCCTCTCTCTCTTTTTTTTTTTGTTTTGTTTTGTTTTTTTTTAATTTCGTTCTTGGCTGTGAAACTCAAATATGAAATTTTGTTGTTGATGCTTGGGTAATGTAGGTGGGAAAGCTCCGTGGAAAGCAGCTATAGACTTCAGGTGGATAAGGGATAATAAGGAAGCAGTAGCCGCCAACATAAAGAATCGAAACTCCAATGCCAATTTAGAGCTCGTGCTTGGGCTATATGAGAAAACTTTTAATCTTCAGAAGGTTAGGTTTCTCTACAATTTTCATGCTCTGATATTTGGATTCATTTTATTCATCATTATAATTTGGAAATCGTCTTGATATTCAAATTACAATGTAATGTTTTTCCATATCTTAGTGATGTTGCTTCATCCTAAGCGATCTCCATTTTGAAGCTTTTTTACCTCAATTGCATAGCACAAACTATCAATCGGGAAATGGAGAAAGGAAAAGGTCCTTCTCTTCTCAATGCTTTAGCTAATTTGTCCCTCACAGATAGCAGGAAGTTGAGAGGGTTCGTGGGGAAAGGAACGCGGTGGCAAACAAGATGAAAGGAAAAATGGAACAATCAGAGCGTCAGAGACTCATTGAGGAAGGTGCTCTTAGAGAGTTTATCATCCATCAGGCTTTTTTTCTGGTGTTCAAGTAAATTACCTAAACCTGTCGTATTGTGCGTGCAGGAAAAAGTCTGAAGGATCAGCTGGCTGCCTTGGAAGAAGAGCTTGTCAAGCTTACCGATGAGCTCCAACAGGAAGCTCAATGTATTCCGAATATGACTCATCCAGATGTCCCAATAGGAGGAGGAGATAGTTCAAGAATAAGAAAGATGGTGTGTCAATTATTATAATCCCCTACCATTTCTTTTCCTCTCGAGAGGGACGCTTGGGTATTGACTTTCTTCATGCTCGAATTAATTTTCCTCAAATATTAATTTAGTGTGCTCCTTTTTAGGTTAGTAGTCCTCGCAAATTTAGCTTTGTTCCCAGGGATCATCTGCAACTTGGAAAGGAACTTGATCTTTTTGATTTTGATGCTGCCGCTGAGGTATACCCATTGTTTAATATAAGGTATTAAGCATTAATATCTTTGAAGTTCATGTACTGATTACGTCATTTTATGTTGTTGGCTAGTAGTTTGTGGCAACCGGGTAAGATGAATTCCCTGAATTTTAAACAAAAATAGTTGGTGAGATTTTTTACTTAAAAACCATTATTTTTCTAGGAAATGCAGGCATACCCAGGTGGCAATCTGTTTTCTTAATAGTGATAGCCAGGATTTGTAGTAGTAGTGAGGCTTCCTTTTTTTAATAGACATTGTATTTATCTAAAGGATTTTAATAATTTTGAAGAGTTTGGACTTCTAAATGAAATGCAATGACATAATTATCTTCAGTTCTGTCTCACATGTATCTAATGTACTGCTTGCTCTACCAGGTCAGTGGTTCAAAGTTCTATTACCTGAAGAATGAAGCGGTTTTGTTGGAGATGGGTCTTTTAAATTGGACACTCTCAGAAGTAATGAAGAGAGGCTTTACCCCGTTAACAACTCCTGAAATCGTTCGCACCTCTGTTGTTGAAAAATGTGGATTTCAACCACGTGGAACAAATACCCAGGTTTGTGATTATGTTTTCCAGACATCACTTGTTTCCTGTCAAGTTCTGTCAAAATAATCTTTGCTTCACAAGGCTGAGAGGAAGTGCATAAAACTAATGAAAAGCATTTTTTTTTTAAATCTTGGATCATGAACTAGGTATTATACTTACTGCTAGCAGAATAACCGTCTGTTAGTCCTTTCATCTTCATCTTGTTTTATCATATGCTGGGCATGAGACCTACATTGGTTGGTCTTCAGATGATAATCACAGTGAAGTTCCCTCCTCTAGTATGATGCAAATTGATACTGTCAAGCTTTTCCTTGCAACTACTTCTGCTTTCATTTTCCTGATTTGGTGTACAAGGACTGCATAGCGTGTATTGATGTTATTTACCAACTATTAAACAGGTATATTCCATTGATGATAGTGATCAATGCCTCATAGGCACTGCAGAAATTCCTGTTGCGGGCCTTCACATGGATTCCATACTTGCTGAGTCATTGTTACCATTGAAATACGTTGCATTTTCTCATTGTTTCCGAACTGAGGCTGGTGCTGCTGGTACTGCGACCAGGTAAATATCTTCTGAGACTCAAAACAGTTGAATTTTATATCCCAAATTATTAATATATGTGAAGCCTTAATCTCCAATGATAAACCTGACATCACATATTCTAACTGTGATTTATCATGAGTTAATACAATAATCATGCTGCATTAGTCATTCTGAATTTATTGGACCATCTGTAGCAGCTATATATTTAACTTCTTATCCTAGATGGTGATAATAATAATTAGAGGAATCTCTGGCACCTTCCTCATCTATATAATTGTTTCAGGATTGTGGATATGCCAATACAAATTGATCCTATCATGAATCTTCGAATCATATTTTTTTGGTGATGTCTATATTGCGCAGGGGTCTTTACCGAGTTCACCAGTTCAGCAAGGTTGAGATGTTTATATTTTGCCGCCCTGAGGAGAGTGAACACTACCTTGAGGAGCTTATTACAATGGAGGAAGATCTCTTCTCATCCCTAGGTTTACATTATAAGTGAGTTATTTCATCCCTTTCTTAATCTTCCGCATAATTTGTTTCTTTCTTTCTGTTGAGATTGTGAATTTTTCTGGCAGAACATTGGATATGGCCTCTGAAGATTTAGGTGCCCCTGCTCATCGAAAATTTGATGTGGAAGCATGGATGCCCGGCTTAGAACGTTTTGGCGAGGTATTTGTTTTGACTCATCAACTTTCATGGATGCATCCATAAGTTTTTCTTTGCTGCTTTTGTAATTTATCTAGAGAAAGCAGGTATAGCAGCTTATTGTGCTTACACACAGATGCTGCAACTTGTTGTTTTTTCACGAATGTCATAGAGCTCTGTTAATTATCTGCTATCCTTGAAATATTTCCTCACGTGATTTAGCATTATGATCAGATTTCAAGTGCATCAAACTGCACAGATTATCAGAGTCGTCGATTAGGAATTCGGTATCGCTCCTCAGGTCCACCAACCACAAGCGCAAACACAAAAAAACCTAGAGGCAACCTTGCGCCCCCACAATTTGTTCACACATTAAATGCAACCGCTTGTGCAGTACCTCGGATGATTATTTGTTTGCTCGAGAATTACCAGCAAGAAGATGGATCTGTTGTCATCCCTGAGCCCTTGAGGCCCTTCGTGGGTGGCCTTAATATCATATCCCTAAAATCTGGATAAAATATATTATTCTATATAGTTGCGGTATTAAATGAGGAGATATCTGAGTCTTTGCATAGCTGTATAAGATGAAAGTGTGATCATCAATTCATCAGAGAGGTTGTCTATTATTACACGGAACTGTTCAATATTGCTTAGCAAATTTGCAGCTGATCTAGGAAGTTTACCTGCTAGACTGATATGCTATTATATCATCACAAATTTTGGCTGTGCACATTTTTGATGTCTATCGACTTAGGGTCTGTTTGGATTAATGTTAAAAAGGTATGTTCATGCAAGCTAAGACAAAATTCTTCTTTATGTACTTACTTTATATACAATCATATTAGAAAAACAGTTTCTATCGTAAATCCAAACTATCACTTAATGATTAAATATCTTTTCGTATAGTGCTGATAATATCCTCAAGTATGATCCATGTCAACATTCCATAATGTACAAGTCATACCTCGTGTACAGAAGTTGCATATCAGTTTTCATTCCCTTGTTTCTTGTTTCGTGTACCACACGATATACTTAAATTTTAAGTGAAGTCTTCAAGTTTTCTCGTATTTTTCCGCCACCGGCCTCTAATAGCATGTTGAAAACCTTCCAGCCGCAAATCAGAATTTAATTGACATTATCAGAGTGACAGGGAAGTTATTGGGGGAGACGTTGTGGTGCATATCAAATTCCATCGCGTTATGAGTTTTGATTGATAGTGGGATCGGTGTCCTGTACGATCATTTAAAAAAAAAAAATTCTGCCAACTGTGAGCTTAACCCCCACCTAATAATAGAACCATATATATTCTCTCATTTTATTCTCAGTATTTGGTAGTACGGGATCTGGGTCATGACCATGCTCTATCTCTATTTATGAATATGAGCTGGAACGTCCCATGCCTTCACATTTATGATTTAACTACACCCATATTCACATCTTACCAAAATAATATATTACGACAGTGTACTTGCATATTACCTACCCTGTACCCTTGTTCATTTTTTTTTTAATACAAACTGGATTTCATCAAGTTTTTACAAGAAAAAGCTTAATACAAGTAAAACAAAAACATGGGGATAGGCCTTTTAACCTTCATCAACAACCGCCTCCTGTAAAGGTGGTGGTTAATCATGGAAAATAAAAACCCCGTCAATACTATGTCCTAACTTAGCTACATGATTAGCTGACACATTCATTTCTCTAGAAATATAGGATAACAAAATTTACCAATTCCTGGATAACCATAATCTAGCCTCTACAATGATAACACAGAAGGGGTGGTTCTGATCACCACTCCTTGTTAACAAATTGATAACTTCAATACAATCAGTAAAAATAACAACATTTTTAAATCCTCTGTTTCAGCATATCTTTAGTCCTTGAATGATTGCAATAATATCTGTAATTGCTGGAGGAACTGATGTCAGCTTACAGGTGAAGCTGCCAAGCCAGGCTCCCTCCTCATCACCTTAAGACTCCCCCACAACTGCTCTGTCCCGAATCTCTGACCGATCCATCCACCTCAAGACGTACGGTGCCCATTCGTTTATTTATTGCACCCTGTCCATCGAATGCTTGCTGTGTGTAGAACTGACAATGTGACAAAAGATCCTGGTCCCAACTAACCCGAAAAAAGCTAGAGTGCGTATCCTGCGAATAATATTCTATTTCGTTACCAAAAACTTTCCTGCATCTCCCAACCCATATGTCTCATAAGACATAACCAAACAAGATAGGCCATTGAATCTTTTTAGTGACACCTCTGCCAATTTCGTGTTTCAGATTCCAATAAATCCATTCCCTACCTTGTAGGGACATAAATTTCTCCCACAAGATCGGGGTGTTTCAAATGGACGCTTCTCCAGTTACATATATATATATATTCTTCAATTTCGGTCCTTCGTATCCATATTTTATCAAAATCGTATTATGTACTCGTATATATTTTATCAAAATTTATCGAACAAGGGAATGCTATATCATAATGTGATAACGGGAATTGGGAAATCTCTCAAACTAATTAAGTCAACCATGAGTGCTTCTTTTAAAAAAGATTTTTTGTGGTAATATTTGGGCCCTTGATCTTAATTCCTATTTACAACGGATCTTGGCAAACCCAGGAGGAAAACTTCTCCAAACCAGGCCATCTTCGATTGAGAATACGCATATAAGCTTAAAAAAAGAGTGAGACGACCAGGGACAGATTATTACTGGAAGGAAGGGTTGAAAGATCAGTTTCATTGCTTTTTTTTCTAAAGATGTCATACAAAAGGTGGCTAAAGGCCCAGAACTATCTGGCGATCGAAGAGATCAACAGCCATCAAACCTCTCAGCGAGTTTTAGACTCTATTGAAAGTGACGACCAAGCATTATGCATGGCATAATTTTTAAAAAGAAAAAGCACACTCACGGTGACAAAGACGCGCATCTAGAGCTGGGAATCAGGACCGGCTCTGATGGGCCAGGGCCTAAAAGAGCCGGCCCTACAGGGTTCGAGGAAAGAAAAATTGTTGTTTTTTAAAGCCCGGCCCGAAAGCATCAGCGTCAAAAGTCATTTTCACAAAATTTAACTATACGTCTACACACCTCATGCAATAAAATAAATACAGTTATTAATTTATAATCAAAGGTAAAAAATATTATGTACAAGTAATTCATAGTCTCATACAAAGCATAAGATACAAAGCATAAGAAGGCAAAAAGCTAAACACTCTAAGAACCATGATTATGAAAACTATCGTTTTCATTTTCTTCACTACTATCATTAATTTCAAGGAATTTTGATTGTACTTCACTTTAAGTAGTAGACTCTGTTTAAGGAGTAAAAATATCAAAAATTAGTAAATTACCATCATATGTAAATTTATTAATTTTTAAGGTTCTTAGGGAGGAGTCAGCAAGGACATGAGTAGGAAAGGTAGTAAAATTAAAACAAAAAATAAAGTTAAAGGGCCTAACGGGCCGGCCCTATAGGGCTTTCGGCCCTCCAGGGCTGGCCCTTTTAGGCCCGATTTCCTTTTGAAGCTCCATTTTTCAAGCCCGACCTGTGATTTAAAAGGGCTTAAAAGGACCAGCCCGACAGGCTCGACCCGATTTTCCGACTCTACGCACATCTAGGTGTGTTTGGTGTATGTGTATTGATTAAGCAAATGCGAACGAATACCATATATTAAAAAAATTAAAGCCCTCTGAAAACCAGATGATGTGATGCGCAGAATGCAGTAGTTTGCCGACCAAATATGACAAAAATCAGCTGAAAAGTGTAACGAAACAAAACGATGATGCTCAACACTTCTACCATGCATCCTCTTTTCGTCATGTATATCAAATTATTGAACTGTTAAAAAGTATACTTCCTCTCAATATAGAGCTAAACAAAGTCGGAATCCTTTATATTTATAGTTTTGTAAGGTAGCTAGGTTCGTTGATACAAATTTATATTCCATGATAATGCAGTTGTTGATAACATCTTTTCGAGATGCTGGTCAATAGGTATTATTAAATGTTGATCACATCAAGGAAGGAACTTCTTAAGAGTCGATAACTTCTTTCAATGTACATCAGCTATATAGCATGTTAGCAATCCATATTATTTTGTCACCACCAGCCCTTTGAAAAGAAATTACAATGCACACACTGATATGCCAATATAGCTTAGAGATGTTATCAGCAGTTGCACTATTACGGTAACTGTAAAGCCACCTCTTGGTAAACGCCGATTAATAGTTTTATTTTTAATTTTTTCCCCGGGCAAAGATTTTTCTTGTACGAAAGCATGTACCCTTTGAAACTACCGTGAAGGCGTGAAGATTAAATATATGTGCCGTGTCTTTCACGTATTTCCAATTAATTTTAAATTCTGCAGAGTTCCAGCTAAGGGAGAGGGCATTTATTCTCAGCTTTAATTTGTGGTGCCAACTCACCAGTTTTAACTATACAACGCATGCAAATGGAAATTGCAGGAGTTTGAGTTTGTGCGTGCGTGTGTGGCCCCACGAGTATTATACGAGCTGTCTTGTGGGGTTGAGTTTCTCCAATTTCATTTACGACTAACTCCTTCATGTGTAAAGACTAAAGACACGAAGTTGACCCCAAAAATTAAAAAAAAGACCAAAGACTAAATAAAGATTAACATAGGAAAATTCAAAGTCGCAAACACCAATACCGCGGACGGAGAGCCCTGGAATTTAATTTGTAAACTCGAGAAAATTTCATCGATGATGCAGTTTAGAAACTAATGACAACAGATATCGAACCATTCAAGTCGAATAATAATACGTATGCATCTCTGCTGGTTACCTATTCTCATTCATCCCATATACTCATAATTTGTCCTCTTATTCACAGCCATGATCGACAGAAAAAAACAACAGCAGCAAAAGAAAAAAATGATAAAAGCATCACCAACTATAGATGACATTGTTAAATAATATATTAATTTAATTTTAGATTTTCTAGCTATTGGTTTCTCATTCACGGTATAAAGAGAGTATGCATGAATTTATATACAGATCAATGCATGTGTAATGCGTATCTCACTTTTCCTGCCTAGCTTTCTGTGGAAAAAGAATTGGAAAGAATCGCTAATCAATAATAATAATAACAATGAACGCCCTAATTTGAAAAGATGTTGACCATATATTAGCCTGCGACTGTCACATTTTGTCTCACAGACGGACAACGAACCACCAGCTGATGAGTATGATCTTTATGCCCCGTTTTCTTATGTCTAGGACGAAGCAAGTTGAACAAAAACCCTCGACTTTTAGCATTTGTATCATCACCACCAACTGAACCTCTCCTTCTAGAAGAAGGAGCCACTGATCTGCTCTTGATGAGCCCATGCTTGGAATTGAACGAAAAAATGGAGGTGGATGAGCCAGTAGTCTTGGGCTCAGAGGGAGAAGCACAAGAAGAAGCGCAAGAAGAGGAATAATAGGAGGACAAAGAAGAAACAGAAGATGAAGTCGCAGAAGAAGGAACGGCATGTGACGTGGATGAAGAAGATAACTGGGAAAGCCTCTCTCTCAGGCAGAGAGAACAAACGCCGGGCGATTGATGGTGTTTGGGGTGTTTCTTGCAGCTAGCGTCGTGCTTGAAGCGGCCGACGACATTATTGTTCTTGTTCCTGGAGGATCTCGTTAGGTTTACCATATCTAAAGGCTTCATCATTATCATCATCGTCAGGAAAGAGATCGAGTTGATTTGTATATAGAGAAAACGAGGAAGGAGAGAAAGATGTTTCCATGATAGTTCATGGGAGCTTCGTGCGGAATTTCTCTCAGAATGACTATCTTTTTCTTTTGACGGTTTATGTGGGGAGAGTTGAAAAATCAAAAATGGACTTTGGAATTGGTAAATGGACGCTTGTGATTGAGTTGGGTGGGAGTCGGTGGTTAAGATTTGAGGAAAACGCCGAACCCGACCCATTCGTGCCTTCGTGGGGGGCGGCGTGGAAAACTACAATTTTTGTTTTTCACAACCGAGAGAGGGGTAGGCGTGGAACGAAATGTAGTATATTCAAGCAACCGGATCGGGAAACGTGGTCGTTTTGGGAAGCTTTTTTTTATTACAAAAAAAGAATGATTGGCTGGTTTCTTTGAGAACAACCAATGGTACGTTGCCAAATTGATAACTTGGGGGGGGGGGCCACCGGAACGAAATGTAGTATATTCAAGCAACCGGATCGCGAAACGTGGTCGTTTTGGGAAGCTTTTTTTTATTACAAAAAAAGAATGATTGGCTGGTTTCTTTGAGAACAACCAATGGTACGTTGCCAAATTGATAACTTGGGGGGGGGGGCCACCGGTACTTTTTTGTGGTCACCAAAAAGATTCCGCCAGAAAATGATATTCTATCTATAAAATATTTTGAAACAGCTATTAGCATAATAAATATATTTTAAATGTAAAAATATCTATAAATATTAAAAAATAGATTAATAATATTAATTTTATTACCTTTACTTCACGGCAATAGTTTTTAGTTAAAAATAAGTAGGGTCCATATGAATAAAAAAGTAACACCGTCAGTCCAAGTTAACAAAATTTATATTATCAATCTATTTTTTAATATTTGTGAATATTTTTATACTTAAAAAATAGTTACTGTACTGATAGTTTTTTGATAAATATTTGAGCCAACCTTCGCCCTATTTTCTATAGGCAGATACATGCCAAGTCACTGTTCATATTTTCAGAAATACCCTCCTCCAATATGTGCATCCAGATTTGGTCCAAGTCCAATAAAGCACGACCAGATTTGGAGCCCCTTTTAATTTTTTTTATTTCCTCATCAAACTACTTATTAATAGAATCAGTTATTAAAAAGTACCAACTAATTATTAAATGAGAGCGTTTTTAACAAAATTTTTCATTTTTAACATATTTATTAATTAAATTAACTTTAACTGCATTTTTTATTTCTAAGAATTAGTGATTTGTCTCTCATAAAAATAGCTGAAGGAAGTATGGATTAAGCAAAATAAATTTGACGAGTTGACATTCTTTGAAGTTGTTAAATGTAAAGAAAATTATGGGGAAATTTTCAGAAAAATATAATTAAAAATAAGAAAAGATAAATTGATACTGTGAATTTATCAAATCTTAGGTCATAACTAAAGTAGGAATTTGGGATTTTTAATTCTGATCAAATGACCAAAATGCCTCAAATTGAGTTATAAAATATGAAAGTAAAGTCATTAATGTAAAATATGATGTTATTAATATAGATACAAATATTATTATTAACCCCTAAAATTTGTGCCCTCAAAATTATCCCTGGTTTTTGGGATATGAAATTGTGAAACATGAAAGTAAAATCGTTAATGTAAAATATAATGTTGTTAATATAGATATAGATATTATTATTAACCGCTGAAACTTGTACCCTCAAAATTATCCCTGGTTTTTAGGATATGAAATTGAAAAACATGAAAGTAAAATTGTTAATGTAAAATATGATGTTATTAATATAGATATAAATATTGTTATTAACCCCTGAAATTTCTACCTTCAAAATTATTCCTGATTTTTAGGATATGAAGTTGTCAAACATAAAAGTAAAGTCGTTAATGTAAAATAGGATATGGTTAATATATATATATATATACAGATGTTGCTATTGCCCATAAAACTTGTGTTCTCAATTCAGGGCATTTTGGTCATTTGGTCAGAATTGAAAATCTCACATTTCTATTTTAGTTCTGATTTAAGATTTGATAAATTAAGAGCACCAATTTATCTTTTCTTATTTTTAATTGTATTTTTCTAAAATTTTTCTAAAATTAAATAACAAGCGTGAATTTTGGGTTCACCTTGAGCTTACAAAACAATTTATAGAACATCAGGTCAAAATAAAACATTAGGAATATTGATGTGGGCGATTAAAAAGAAAATACAAGATTTAGGAAGTGGTATTGGACAAGGAAGCCTTTGAGGACTGTGAATGTGAAATGTGAATATTGTGAGTGTGACATTCAAAATAAGACGCGGTTTCTCGTCTTTGGGTTTCGCCTATGCTTCCTCCCTTTCCAATGCCCACATCACATCTCTATCAAATTGGATTCTATTCTACCTCCTTTTTTCAAGCAATGACTTCCTCATTTAATTTATTCAACCTAAATATTTTTCTACACTTCATTTTTCTTATAACCATATAATCAATATATTCCATACGATCAATAAAATATTATAAATGGCATTATTTTACTTCCCATTTGCTCCTCATCAGCGTCGTCGTCACTATTAATTTGCTATCTTATACTCCACCTGATTTTTTTTTTGTTGTTGAATAAATTCCCAAACAAGTGCATCAAAATTGAAACAAATACCAAACTAAGATAAGAACAAGCTTTTGAATATTTGAATTCGTTTCATTATATTACTTACGAGCACCTTTTTTCTATTAGCATTATTTATCACCATTCACCTCAATAGTAAGCTACAAAGTTAATGGCCTATATGTTATATAACTTTTTTTAATATAATTTACATTATATAAGATAAATATGTAAGAAAAATTTTAAATAAATACCAAATCAACTTGTAAAACCCCAAAATGTTTATTAACACTTCAAAAAGACTTAAAGGTACCAAGTACCAAAGTGGAATTTTAAAGTTTTGATACTTTTACCATTTTTTCCTTCACTTAAAACAATATCAAAAAAATATCCCTTACCGGAGCACCGCCGTCGGCCGGCAGCTGGAGCTCTGGATGTCAGCCTGATGGGACCCACTGACCTAAGGTTTTTTGGGAGAGAGGAGGGCTTTTTTTTTGTAAAAAGTGGATGAAGTGCAAGGGGCGGGGTTCGAACCCACCCCACCCCAATGCTAAAGGGGCCTGGTGGCCTAGTGGCCACCAAAGCTCCTTTAACATGTAGATGCATATATATGTATGTGTATAAATATATATATATATATATATATATATATATATATATATATAATATAAATGAAGACATAATGACTTTAATAAAAACAGTAATGGAAATAACAAAACTCGTAATGAGTTTAACAAAAACGATAATGGAAATAACAACTAGCGCATGACCTCCTCACCAAATGTGTGAAAATATTTGTCCAAATGGGGATCTCACCAATTCACTAATAGGAATGATTAAACCCATGACGGTTTTTACAAAATGATATACATTGCTTACCTCTTCACACATTTGACAAATTCAGTAATGGGAATAACTAAACACATAATGGTTTTGACAAAATGACATGCATTGATCATATCTTCATACATTTGACAAATTTACTAATGAGAATTACTAAAACCGTAATGGTTTTCACAAAATGATATGCATTGCTCACCTCTTCACACATTTGACAAATTCAATAATGGAAATAACAAAATTCGTAATGGTTTTAACAAAACAGATAATGAAAATGAAAAATTCAAATGTGTGAAGATACGAGCAATGCATGTCATTTTGTCAACACTATTATGTGTTTAGTTATTCCTATTATCCGTTTTGTTAAAACCATTACGAGTTTTGTTATTTCCATTACTGAATTTGTCAAATGTGTGAAGAGGTTAACAATGTATATCATTTTGTAAAAACCGTCATGGGTTTAATCATTCCTATTAGTGAATTAGTGAGATCCCCCATCTGGACAAATACTTTCACACATTTGGTGAGGAGGTCATGCGCTAGTTGTTATTTCCATTATCGTTTTTGTTAAACCCATTACGAGTTTTGTTATTTCCATTACTGTTTTTGTTAAAACCATTATGTCTTCATTTATATTATACATATATGTGTTAATGCATCTACATATCAAAGGAGCTCTGGTGGCCTAGTGGCCACCAAGCCCCTTTGGTAATGGGGTGGGGCACCCCTTGCACTTCATCCACTTATTACAACAACAAAAAAGCCTCCTCTCCCCCCAAAAAACCTCTGGCCAGTGGGTCCCACCAAACTGATAGCCGAAGCTCCAATTGCCTCAGGGTCTTGGCCGGCCGGGCATCGGTTTTCCGACAAGAGATATTTTTTTGATATTTTTTTAAGTGAAGGGCAAAATGGTAAAAGTGTCAAAACTTTAAAATTTCATTTTGATAATTGGTACTTTTAAGTCTTTTTGAATTGTTAATAGACATTTTAGGGTGGTACAAGTTGATTTAGTATTTATTTAAAATTTTCTCAAAATTTTATATCAATTTATGTAAATGTAATTTCCACACGCTTACTCAAATAGGCCCTATGTTGTTTGAGTATGCGCGCCACTTTCTCTACAGGGAATAGGGATGGCCCTCAGCAGTTGCGCCCTTCGGCCTCGTTTCTGCTGTAAGGAACTGAAGCATTCATGGATATTTGGAGTTGCAAATTTCAAATACACATTGGCTTTAAACGCGATAAATCGAAACTGGTGATAACAGATAAATATATAAGAAACGGTGGGTCCCCAAAAGTATGCGTATGGTATAATTCCATTAACCTGTCATGGCACCGCCAGAGTTTTTGGTTGTGGCACAAGAGAATGATTCTTTTCACCCATTAAAATGCGTAATATCAAGACTAAACTAACCTATGCATTGCTCAGTCTTCAATTGTGCATGCTACATAATCCTCAGAGGCAGCATAAAGGGTACAAAATTCACGCTGCCAGTAATTACAAGGTGACTATTGAAACCTCTCAAAAGATTGAGCATTTTCGTCATTAGACAGAATTTGACATTCTCATTTTCAAAATAACTAATAAAAATCATGACAAAAATTTTAAGATGTGGAAATATCTCAAATCGTGAAAATGCTCAATCTCTCCAGAAGTAGTACTCTCAATGGAATTATCGAGAATTATATTTTTTATCTCCAAAAATGATTTGTATACCGTCAGCCTGGACCTTTTCCACCTCAAAGTCTGCCCGACTTCATTTCCATCTCTTCCTCCCTAAAACAATTTTCGAAATTGTGTTCTTGGTATGATGGGAACGTGGCACAGCAGGAAGAAATGTCAATTCCAGCCACCTCCATGGCATTGCAGACCCATTCTGGAACATCGCCCTCCGGAAACTGCAGTAGGAGGATATATGAGTAGGTTTAATTTGCAAATATTAAATAGAAAAAGATGATTGTCATCGATATAACTAGAAAGTTCATATTCTACGTTTATTTCAAAACTATGAAGAAATGCCTATCAGTCCAAATATCCAGAAATAGGCACCCAAGGCTTAGTCTGGGGCAAACAACAAGTATTACCCCTAAAGTGGCTCAATCCTTGCAAGGCCTTTGTAAACTCTACCCTAAACATACCATCCGCTCTCAATAACGACTGCAAGGTCATTAACTCTTGACTTAAGTGGTTATAGGAGACCGCGGAAGGTAGGGGAGGCTAAGATAGTCTCGTTTAACTCAACATACTAATGCCTAAAATATTAAACAAAGGAATTTTATTTTTTTTTGGGGGGGGGGTGTGTTTGTGAAATACAAAATAGTCTCATGGAGGTAAGGTCTTTTTTCTGCATATGCATAATAAAAGAGTATGTGCGTGCGTGTTAGGTAGAGAGCAGTTATAAATGGGGAAAGTTTAGTAGTAAATACCATTTTACGCAGAAAATCACAGACAAACCTGAAAAAAAAAAAAAAAAAACTGTCATTGCCGTAGAGAAGGGATAAATTTATTGGTCAGGAAACATGAATTTGGATCAGAATATTTAGATAGAGCGATGAGAACAAATCATTAAATTCAAAATGCAGACATACTTTGGGAACCTTCCCTCGATTATTGATGAGTGTAGGTCCCTGCTGAGCTGCATATTTCAAAAGGACCTTTACTATAATCACCCATATGAATATAAATATCATGAATCAATATATAATTATATAATATATATAATAGTTCATAACAGTGTTCGTACCTGCATAATGTAATACAAATTATGATATGACAGAAGCTGAGATCCCATAGCATCTTTTGTCACAAGACAATGAATGTAGGCCCTGGTGTAGTTCTTGCACACCTATGGTAGACGAAATAAATTTAAAGGCATGTTTTATGAAGTTTTCATCAAACATGAAATTGCTCTTACAACCATACCATACAAGAGCAAGAAGGATCGATGGGACGAGTGTCATCAGCCATGGCTCTATGTTTAAGTTTCAATACTCCCTGCAGAAGTATTGAAATTCCAATAGTTCCAAAATCCATAATGAATGAATAGATCTCAAAAGGCGTCATCGTGAAAGTGGTTTAGATTGTTATTGAATAGATGGGTACGAATTTCAACAAAAGGAGAGCTGATAAAGGCAATATCATCAGTCATGAAATAATAGGCTTTTTTAATGCAATGTGCTAGACCTAACACACATACAGCTATTAGGAATGGGTTGAAAATCTCACATCCTACACAAAGTAAGGTCTATCTACTTACATACTCCCTCCTATCCTTTTATAAAATACAAATAACTGAATTACATAAATAAAAAATTAGTCAAAGTCTTAAAGACAATAAATAGGTAAAAAGTACAACTTATTTTCCAAAAACAAACTTATTTATGGAAGGAGAGTGTGTGGATAACTAACACAGTGAGACTAACCAATAATCAATGGGGGCAAAAACAGGAAAATGATAATACAAATTTCAGACAAACTATTAATATCTCTTATAAATAGGTACAGGCCGTCCCTAAAATTCTCTCATATATAGGACCAAAGGGAGTATTTCCAGAAGTTTCGGAACATTACACAACTGTGCAGGACAAAACCTAATCACCTCAGGAACAAGAGCAGTGCCAAAGCGTGCAGTGCGGGTAGGATAAACACAGTCATACATGTCGGCACCCAAAGCACTGCAAACAACTATATCAAGTGGATAACCAACTCCCTGAAAGAAGTCCAGCGAAATATCACGATATCAAATTCAAACACATTAAAAAAAAAAAAAAAAAAAGCGTTGCCGTTACTAAAGTCAGTCTGTGTTTCTGACCATAACATATCGTGGTTTATCTTCTGGCAAAGCAGCAGTGCACTGAGCAACAACACGCCAAAATGAATCTTTATCTTCACCACCAGCAAGACCACCAATAGCATAGCTGTAACAGGAAAAAAAGCTACATCTTTCACAAATCTAGATATACTAGGTGTTTGAATGCTACGGACTCTGGGATATATGAAGGAATGCAATATAATCACAAAAAATCCATCAAGCTTTTCTTTCTTTGATGAATAGAATGTAGTCTATCTTTTAAATAATCCATACCATAAGTCATTTGAAATTAGTTATCAAGCCATAGATCTACATTAACATTGGAAATAACTCAATGGTTGAGACAAAATATAGTCATTTATACATTACAAATAAATTGACACATACCCTGGTAAATTGCGATCGACCAAGCCTCTGACACATATATCCCTGATTGCATTATCCCATAGTTTAGAAGCGGTTTACAATAACCATATTGGTAAAACAGTGAAAAAGAATTAAAAACGCCATGGATATAAAAATAGTAAAAAGTCAAAGTTTGCACTCAGATTTACCTCAACACAGGATCTAAACCACCTTGTACGATACCAAACAAGTTCTGCTCGTGTGGTCTCTTGTGAGCTGTTTTTATAAGGCAACAAGCATAAATATTCAGTATGGCAAAGCAAGATTACATTGGACTAACACAGAAAATTTATTCATACGAGAAGAGTGCTGGATTTTCAATAACAAATTACCTGCTATACATCTGTCTATCCATCTGAGTGTTCGATACATGGCCTCCTCTATTCGTGGACCAGTAATAGTGGTCCTAACAACATCATCAAGAGCCATAATAATATCTGCTCCAATTCTGTTCTGCAGGATTTATTAACCAAAGTAAGCAATAACAAAGATAAAATTCAAATATTCATGGAATGATGGAAGTTTAAAAGATAGACCATCCTTCTCAGTTAGAAAACCATGGATTGAAAATAACTATAACGTAGATTAATTATACTTAAAGCCAATCATTGTATAAAGAGCCCCACACATTTCTTAAAGCCAATCATTGTGTAAAGAGCCCCACACATTTCAAATAGATTACATTCCTTAAGGATGATGCAAAAGAAAACACCCAGGAGAAACATAAAAAGGAAAAATCTTAATATAATATACCTACTTGGATTTGAATAGACTCCTCGGGGGTTAGGAGCATTGGTTTTCCATCAACTGGTGACTGAAAACAACAGAGCCTTTAGTTACAAACAACAAAAAGGCACTGTAGTTCATGATCATTGATCAAAAGGATTTTAGAATAGAGAGGGTGAGAGAAATTGAAATAAACTGGAAACTGCCTGAACAGCATTCTTCCAAGAAATTTCAATCTTAGATTCAAGACCGGTTGGCATAGGAAGTGCATTGTACTTGGATTTATATTGTGCATTCAGCGAAATGATGATTCAACTTGAGAAGAATAGCTTTTCCATCACATCTTTTAAGGATTAAGCAGTCTTCTTACAGCATTTTAGGGGTTTCACCGATGGTTTCTCTGAGAAAGTGTAGTTGTCTAAAATGTAGAAGGTGTGAGTTTTCATTTTGTTGATGAATTTATAAATTTGTTAATTGTTAATTCCTTATCCTCTCTCTTTCAATCTTCCCCTTTCCTCTTCCAAATACAAATTCTCCTTTTATCAAGTGGTTAAATACAAAATGACGGCCATGAATACCATCTATGCAAGGAGGAAAAGTTATTGGTTTTTATTTTATCATATCACGCCTCAGACAAAGAAACATGTGACTGTGGCCCTTTTCAAAATGAGGAAAAAGATAAAGTTTTAATAAATCTCTGTCAGGCTGTCCATTAGCACAACCAATAAGAAAAGTCAACACATTTTGGAGAAAAGCAAAAACATAACCTCATTCATAAAACTGCATACCAATCAAAAGAGGACAGAACGAATTTTACTTTAATCAAATAAAACACGCATTTGAAACCTTGTCTATATCTTGAAACATAAATATACCTGAAATGTCACACCTTTTTCAGTGATATCAGCAAGATGCAATAGTGATACCTGTAACATCATCAGAATAGATTTGTGAGATAGGTATCGTAAACCTTATATAAAAGAAATTAAAAAAAACATTGTCAAAAGGATTTATACGGAATAAAATAACAAGAATATAACACATTAGCTTCACATGATAAGTCTAGCTATAATATCATTTTGATCGTCATCTGTACTTTTATAGCTCAGAGTCGTGGTTACTTTCAAAAGTACTCCATCTTTGGCTAAAATGGTTCTTCCGACTACATATTCAAGCAATATAAGACATATTATAATAAAAAATTGCAAACAAAAACTTCGCTCACATAAAATCAAAAATAAACAAGACAGGCAGAACAGAACACTGAAAAATGCAAATGTATTTCTATCTTATACTTGCTTCACTTGGAAATATGCTCTCCAGCCACAACAGATCATTTATCTTAAACCTTCCTTTTTACCTTATTGTGCATCTTATATTTAGTCCATTAAGAATAACAATTAGTATAAGTTATTTGGCATGACGAACTATTATCATAAAAAAAAAAAAACTATTGTAGAATTATGCAATAGTAATGAACATATGAACAGGGACATAGTAAATATGCATAAGAACCATTTGAAAGCCACCAGAGTCTGTAAGTAGAGCCCGTGGCCAGTTCATAAATTTATGAAGACCGCCAGCTTCATCAAGAAGTTCAGAAGTTGGTCGAAGCGCCAAGTGGTAAGTATTTCCGAGTATTATTTGGCAACCAATCTCCTCGAGCTGGATTGTTGACAGTCCTTTTATTGTTCCTGGGCATAAAAAAACCATACAAGTACAGCAAAATCACACCAATTCAGGCACACCACAACGAACTGATGATTAGTTTATTATAGTATAATCAGATAATTATTGGAAAATTTGAAGCACGTTAGAATATAATAAGGAGTACCACATCTAAAAATAATGAAAAAGATGAGGGGTACGTAGGCTTGTGGTAAATTCTAATTAAGCAGCTTAAGCTATTTTGCATTAAGAACTGACTCAATTACAGCAACATACAAAACTCAAGAAGCTGCTTACTCTCGTAAAATTACTATTAGTGATAACAAAGATTTGGCTAAAAAAATAACAAGTTGGAGACCAGGTGAACAGAAAATTTCATTCTCTTACAGGATGCAATGCTTTTGAAAGGGTTAAATTTACTTGAAAGATTACATTTGCAGCAGCTGCTTGCCTGCCATAATAATTACAAAGGAAATCAGTCTAAAGTCTGACCTTGTGTGCCCACTGGCATAAATAAAGGCGTCTGGCACGCAAAGTGAGGGAGTGTCAATTGAGCTGCACGAGCCCGGTTGAACCTGCCAAGAATCTAAGATAGGAGACAAAGCAGCAGATTGTTTAGCGCGTTTGGCACGACAGACACAAGAACACGCTCTTGAGCGCGCGCAAACTAATTGATGACAAATAATTAGGAATGATAATTTCATCCAAATAATAATCAGCAGCTAAAGTTTAGAGCATCGCAAGAAATGTTTATGAGATGATGAATGCAATGCAGAAGTGCAACTCAGTCCTCAGGTAACAACTGAACCAGACATCCACACTGTTAAGATATTTAAATCGCGTATGCGTTGGAGGAGGTATATGAAATTAGAAGCGAAGCCCAACCTCAAAACGAAGCGCCATGAGATGATATGGTCGTTTACTTAGAAGCGGAGCAGGGCACAGTTATCCCGACCAGGAAGCAGGGGGTGAATATGAAGTTGCTGAGAATTCGTTTTATATATGGGAGTATTGGTGAAAGTAAACGCCGAGTAAACGCCCAGAAAAGATATGGAGCAGAGAATTGAGGAGAGAGTGAGATGGTAAAGGAGAAGCAAAAGGCTGTGGTGGCCTGAAGGCTCTGAATTGAAATTTTGAGGTGAAAGCAGGTGGTCGGACGCGGTTTTTTCTCGTTAGTCGTTGTCGTGGCGGCGAGCGGGGCAGCCCGCCTCTCATCAATTGAAATTTCTTACCTTACTCCTTTCTGGTGGGTCGGGTTACCTGGTACATGGGCTGAGGGCTACAACCTCCATTATCCTGTTTCATTTGGGTTTTTATTTTATTTTTTTCAGTTGCAGATTCTCGATGCTCAATATGTGTGTGCGTCTATCCATGCATAAATACTCTTTAGGCTTTTTTATAAATAATTTTTTTTAGGTTGATCCACTTTATAAACAATTTTTTTCTAGTGTCTTAAAATTTAAATTATTTTTTCTTTTTCTACCCCTATTTAAATATATATCTTTATGTTAATTATCCATCACTCAATATTAATTCTTTTTCATTTAATTATTTATTACACATTGCCTCTTATTTGATACTTATTCTCTTTCATATACTTTTTTCATAACTATGGGCATGTTTAAAATAAACATGATATTTTTAACACATTTATTATTTTTAACTAATTTTAACCGTTAGTTCGTTTTAGACAATAAGAATAAAAATTATTTATAAAAATGATTAGAGTGATAGGTTCATATGATTCCTCTTCTGGCGGCCAGAAAAAGAAAGTTGAAGAACAGTATGAATTTCGAATCCACTCCATCCTTGTTTAAAATCAAATCCTCTATAACCTCTTTAGAAATATGCACAAACAAACTAGTTCTACGGAAGGATGTAATAATATTCCAAATAAGACCAACTGATATTTAATTTTGAGCGCTGCACGTTAGGGATATGGGGAGAATTTGGACTCATATTGGCATATTATTAAAATGATACTACGTAGGTAATAAAAACTTAGATACCTATTGAACACGTAACTTAAAAATGTTTATAAAAAAAAAACTTGCATAAAAGTTAAAAAAATATGTTACTAATAATATAAAGGGGAGCATGTTCCCCATTGAACTGACCGGTTGGATTCCATTTTTAAAATACTAGTTTTATCAATAGTCTTGATTAAAATAAACCCTAACCTCAATCTTTTATTTCCTGAGAATAAGTAGCGATTGATGAGTCTAAGTCAATGGAGTTTGTATTAATGTTAGTGTCAGTATCAATATCCATTAAAAACCTATTATAATTATTTTAAAGGAAAACAAACTCAGGGGAGACAGGTAAGATTCATACACATGCAGGTGTAAATATCAACTCAGCTAGTAATAAAATTAATGTGAAGAATAATTATTATAATTTCTTATATATTAGTTCTGACTCTTAATATAAGAACTAATTAATATTTTTAAAGAGATTAATGCAGTTAAATAAGTTATATTAAAATATTTATATTTATCATTTTTTCTAAATTTATTTGTATGACTTATAAACTGATATATAATCTAATAATATATCACATATATTATAATTAACTAACATACTTATCTTTTTTAATATCTAAAAAAAATAAATTAAACTCCTATATTAATAACTACATGGGTATATAAAAGATGGGCACGTGACAGGCTTGGACCAACGATGGCCTTGGCAGGGGTATGAACAGCGGAGTGGAGAAAGCGGGATCTGGAAAATGACCCCAAATTTAAATTATTGTTTTCTTTGTCAGGCCGCCAAATCCTCTTTTAGCATATCATAGGCATTTATTTATATTCTCCAACCACCTTTCACCAACGCTGTGTAACAAATAACAACGGAGGAAAGAAAAAGAGGTGCTCATTTTCCAAACAGTTTAAAATTCCTCATTCTATAAATTTGTTTGGATTAAAGATTGTATAACTGTTTTTGTGATAATTATAAGATAAAAAATGATATTTAACATTATAAAAAAAGTGAAAAAATTTAAGTTAAAAAATGTGGTGTCAAAATGCATAATTTAATGAAAAAATTTTACATAACTAATTGGATTACATATCTTATATAAGTTAGTCTCTAATCATGTCACGAATATGATTGATACGAGTTGACGATGTCTTAGCATAATTGGTCACCGAACGCTCTTCATCTATAGTATTATTCTCAACATGAACTATATTCTTATTTTCTGCTTCTTCAAAATTAACATCATTTTGAGAATTTCTCATTTTCTTGTTGGTATATTTACTCAATACCCATGTTGATAAAAATATCAACTGAGTTTTCATCCCATACTACTTTACTTTTATCGTTCTCCATAATTCTATACAAAAATTTCCATATTTTACAATTAAATGACATTAAATAGTCCCCCATCATTTGAACATTATTTTTGCCAAACCCCATGTACAAAAACCGGCACTTTTTTTTACCCAAAAATTGAACTATATGAACGTTGGAGAATAAGCAAAGAATGGGATATAAACCAAACAAGATAGTTTGCCAACCACCTTTCACCAACGCTGTGTAACAAATAACAACGGAGGAAAGAAAAAGAGGTGCTCATTTTCCAAACAGTTTAAAATTCCTCATTCTATAAATTTGTTTGGATTAAAGATTGTATAACTGTTTTTGTGATAATTATAAGATAAAAAATGATATTTAACATTATAAAAAAAGTGAAAAAATTTAAGTTAAAAAATGTGGTGTCAAAATGCATAATTTAATGAAAAAATTTTACATAACTAATTGGATTACATATCTTATATAAGTTAGTCTCTAATCATGTCACGAATATGATTGATACGAGTTGACGATGTCTTAGCATAATTGGTCACCGAACGCTCTTCATCTATAGTATTATTCTCAACATGAACTATATTCTTATTTTCTGCTTCTTCAAAATTAACATCATTTTGAGAATTTCTCATTTTCTTGTTGGTATATTTACTCAATACCCATGTTGATAAAAATATCAACTGAGTTTTCATCCCATACTACTTTACTTTTATCGTTCTCCATAATTCTATACAAAAATTTCCATATTTTACAATTAAATGACATTAAATAGTCCCCCATCATTTGAACATTATTTTTGCCAAACCCCATGTACAAAAACCGGCACTTTTTTTTACCCAAAAATTGAACTATATGAACGTTGGAGAATAAGCAAAGAATGGGATATAAACCAAACAAGATAGTTTGCCAACCACCTTTCACCAACGCTGTGTAACAAATAACAACGGAGGAAAGAAAAAGAGGTGCTCATTTTCCAAACAGTTTAAAATTCCTCATTCTATAAATTTGTTTGGATTAAAGATTGTATAACTGTTTTTGTGATAATTATAAGATAAAAAATGATATTTAACATTATAAAAAAAGTGAAAAAATTTAAGTTAAAAAATGTGGTGTCAAAATGCATAATTTAATGAAAAAATTTTACATAACTAATTGGATTACATATCTTATATAAGTTAGTCTTTAATCATGTCACGAATATGATTGATACGAGTTGACGATGTCTTAGCATAATTGGTCACCGAACGCTCTTCATCTATAGTATTATTCTCAACATGAACTATATTCTTATTTTCTGCTTCTTCAAAATTAACATCATTTTGAGAATTTCTCATTTTCTTGTTGGTATATTTACTCAATACCCATGTTGATAAAAATATCAACTGAGTTTTCATCCCATACTACTTTACTTTTATCGTTCTCCATAATTCTATACAAAAATTTCCATATTTTATAATTAAATGACATTAAATAGTCCCCCATCATTTGAACATTATTTTTGCCAAACCCCATGTACAAAAACCGGCACTTTTTTTTACCCAAAAATTGAACTATATGAACGTTGGAGAATAAGCAAAGAATGGGATATAAACCAAACAAGATAGTTTACCTTAAGAAATTGAAAAATGAAACATACCAACACTCATAGCACATATAATGATTCATTTTCTTATTAATCTCAAATTTAAAACGAATTGTCAGCATTCCTCAAATAGGTACAATGTCAAGGTTAGAATGAGTGATTGTGTTAAGAAATACGCAAAGTGATTGACAATAGATAGGTAGACAATTCTAAAGGAGGTTAGTTATTCCATCTGACAGTGAAGCATAAGCAAATAACTTGCCTTCTCAAATTCATCTGTAATGACCATTAAAAGCATCATATGAAAATTAACCCACATTTGAAGCAACGAAATCAGAGGAAGCCAAAAGAAACTACTTTTTATAACAAGAGCAAGCACAGAGAAGAACTTGCACGTGAAGTTCTTTCACTAATGTTGTTTACCAAAAACAAAAAAACAGAGAGCCGTAAGCCACTGCATACTATATATAACATAAGAAAGAGGAAGCTAAAACAGAACATAACTTCAATGAGCCATTTTTCAGGAAGCCATTACAATGTAAAATCCACGGATTAATCATCTCTTTCAGTTCATAGAGTCCAAAAGCAGAGTCTGTATAGTTCAGAACATTCAGGCAAGAAAAAACCATATGAAAACTAAGGACAGTCGGTATAGCTCAGAACATTCAGGAAAGAGTAAAACCATATTCAAGATTTAAATTTTGCCTCGAAAAAAAAAAACCGAAGAGCAAAGCAGATAGACGACCAGGTGGAAACTTGAAGCCGCCGGTAGCCAACAAATCAGATGAGCAAAGTAGAAGGACGACCAGATTTAAATTTGAAGCCAACCAACCACGAGCTGCCTTGCATGCACAGATTAGCCACCATGACACCTAAAACAATGCGACCGCACACCACAAACCTCCGCCGGAGACACAATAAAGCAGAAATATCCACAATAAGACGACACGACCCCCAAATACACACCCACGCCGACAAAACATAGAACCAAAACTCACCACCCACAACGCCAACAAGATGATTCAACAGTGCGGAAAGCGCCGCCACACAACGCCGGAGGTCCACAGCGCATCACCCAGAAGAACGAGCTCGCGGCGAGGGTTTTCCACCCCTGAGTATAAAAGATCAGATAATAGAGGAGGAGAGCGGTGCGATAAAATGAGGGCGGGTGAGATTTTCAAAACACATTTATTAATTATAATGATAATTTTATTCTACTTATCAACTCCAATTGTGAAAAGCTCCAGTTTATACGAAGCTTGCAACTCCAATGGGCAAACCTTCTTTTTATAGCAAATACATCAACGATAACAACAACATAAGAGATAATTGTTCAAAATTGCTAACAAATTAAAAATGAACAACTGCTTAACTTGTTCTTATTATTTCTCTATAAGTGTTTTTCAATCGTAATTTTGAAATATGATGTAGTTTTTACAATCTACGAAGTAAATATGTGAAAGAGTTTTATCTCGATTTATGTAAATCGAGCTTATAATTATGTATAAACTCAACTAAACAAACCTTTAAGCATTCACATTGTACGTGAAATAAAAATATTCCCTGGTAGTCACAATTCTCTTTAAAAATCTATTGACTCCTATGAAATAACTTGTGGGCAGTGACAGTATTTTATTATAATAAAACAGGTGGAAGAGTGATCACAGATGGTGTAAAGAAGAATAGGAGTTAGGAGCAGCGCTTGATGGAGCGGCCCAATTTACGGTAATAGATAAACCCACACAGAATGTCAATCCTTCTAGGTTGGTCCAGCTGTAAAATGTGCACATGTTTCCCGGTCTCAATATCCAAAATGGGTCTGTCCCTCCCAAGAAGTCTCACCTAAAGGTTGAAATAGGGAGTCTGAATGTGGCCTGTTAAAAATGCCTTAAATTTTAAAAAAATTTAAATAAGTTAACAGGTCGCAGGCCTCACAACATGCCTACTTTAAACAGGCTGAAAATAAGTCTAATTATATAAATTAATATTAATGATCTAGTATTAATGCACACAATGGACCAATATTTTTTTTAATTACCTCATAGGTTTAAGCTGGCCTGACAGACATCAGGCCTAACATACATCCCAGTAAATCTAAACCTGACCTTTTAATATAAGATGACCTTTAAAATAACCTTAACTTGACTTATTAGTCTGACAAATTATTTGACTTGTTTTCACCCCTTGTTCCACATAGCCCTATATACATTGTCAGTTTCTTGGTTTGCTATTTAAGCACATTAAGCTTAATATACCCACAAAAAACCATGATCCCATCTCATCTCAGGTGCTTTCGAGTCCTCATTGACACACGCGTGGGATTAATATCGTCCATGCTGACGTGGACATTCATTACCATACGGTTTAGGAAAGGATATCACTTTCTCTATTCTTTCGTGGACAATAATCATCTCTTCCTCCCTTAATAGCCCTAGGACGCGCACTTCTTTTTCTTCTTGTCAAGGCCAGCCATGAGATTCTTCGTTTTTTATGCATAATTGGGACCCGATTTTGTATAATTATTTTTCAACTTCAGAAAATCAATCTTTACGCGCCATATTTGCCGTTCCCATCCAGTACTAAATTTGTGGTCGGCGAGTATTGGCGGAAATATCCCAAAATATATGCTAGCAAAATCAATGAAATTAATTAATCAGAAGATCGAATTTGATACTAATTCCCCCACCCCCTCCTCTCTCTCGGGGTGTCATTTCCTCATGCAACTTTCATCGCGGTTGACTATTTGACCGTGAAGGTCCGGGTTTGTTTGGGTTACTTGCGCCATAAATGACTTTTTTTAATCTGACTTTTATAAAAGTCAGATTATAAATGTGATTTGTGTTTAGATTGGTAGTGGTAGAAATAGTTTTTTTTTTAAAAAGTTAGATTTTTGAGCTTCTTCTCAAAAGATACTTTTGAGAGAAAAAAGTCAAATTGTCAAAACGTCAACCCAAACACCCTAAACCAGCAACTACCTTTTTTTTTTAAAAAAAAAAGCCACGTTTGAGATGGCAGAACACCATCCCAAACAGGCTCAGAGTAGTGAGGAAAGTATCGAAATATTCGTGGCTTATTGACACGAAGGCTTCGAAACCAACTAAAACCTAAGATCCCTGAGGGCCCATTTGAGTTAGTGGTGTCAGAAGTGATTTTTTTTTAATTTAAATTTTATAAAAGTCATATTATAAATGTGATTTGTGTTTAAATTGACAGTGATAGAAGTGATTTTTTGTGGAAAAACCATATTTTTGAGTTTTTTCTCAAAATCTGCTTTTAAAAAAAGGTCCAGTTACTAAAATACTAACCCAAACAACTTAAACCAACTATCATCATTTTTTTTTGGTTGAAAAAATCACCTTTAGAATCGTAGAACACTCACCATGTTTGGTTTAGCTTTAACTTATTTTATAAGTATGATTTACGTAAATTGAGATAAAACTACTCTAACATACTTACCTTGTATTCCATAAAACCTACCTTATATATCGTAAATCATAATTAAAAAGTATTTTTAGAGATTTTAATCGTTATTCTAGATAATAGAACCTCTAAAAATAATTTTCAATGATGATTTTTAATACATAAGATAAATTTATAAAAAAAATTTATCTCAACTAACATAAATCACATTTATAAAATAACTAAACTCTTATCAGACAAGCTCGCGACCGGAGTGGCGAGGAGAGTATCAAAATATTCGCGGCTTATTGACACGAAGGCTCCGAAACCGACTAAAACCTAAGACCCCTCAATATAAATACCACGCCTCCTTCCGTTCTTCCATCTCTCTGCCCACTGCATCTGCCTACCTACTTACTGACTCTCTGCACTCTCTCGAGTTTCACACTATGGCAAACGCTGTATTCCTCTTGATCTTGGCCGTACTGGCCACGTCGGCTTCGGCTCAGACTCATGCTCCCGGCGCCTCCCCCGCCGCTTCACCAAAGCGCTCCCCGGCGCCAGTTTCCGCTCCTCCATCACATTCTCCTCCTGTGTCATCTCCGCCATCCATGGCTCCCTCATCTGCCCCAACCGCTACCGTCAACCGGCCGGCCTCATCCCCGACCACCTCTCCTCCCGCTCCTCCTATGTCTCCCGCCAGCTCACCCACTGTCTCCCCAGCCGGCTCTGCGCCAAGCATTAGCGAGACGCCGTCGTTGGCTCCCGGTTCTCCGCCTCCCAAGAGCGGTGATGTTTTGAACCAAGGCGCACTGTTCGGATCTGCAGCCGCTGTTGCTCTGGCTGCTGGTTTTCTGCTTCAGATCTGATCGATGGTCGTAGCGTGGTTTCATGGTTAGGGTTTGATATTGTCAGTATATGTAGAAGAGTATGTTCTTCAGTACATGAGTATTCTTAATGTTTGGTATTTTAGGTAGGATGTTAGAGATGTGTTGAGGTATTACTATACAGAGTATCTAGTTTTATTTTTCTTGGGTATTGGGGTTGATTTCCATTGTTTTTTTTAATTGATATATGAATAGCGTTGCTTATTACTATTTTGATTGTTCGTTGCTTAGTGTGGGTGACTTCTATTATTGATGTTGATGTTTCTCATTCTGATTAAAATTCTACTTCGTTTTTGGATACATCTCTAACCGTACGTGGTTGATTAAATTATTAACGGTGAGGTTATAGATTCGATTATGCGAAGGGGAGGGTACGTTGTTAGATTACGGGAAGATCATGGCCAATTTGGTAATCAACGTATGATCAGATTTTATTTATTTTTATATATATATTTTTGCCCAATCAGATTTTATTTAACTGCATGTTGGAGAGAGAAATTGTTTTATCATTTTTTTGTGTGCAATAAACAGAGTCCTAAGCTGAGTACATTAGTTGATTACATACATTAGTTGTCCACTAGCGCCAGTGGGGACAGAATTAAATAAAACAAACACATCCTAGTGAAATAAAAGCTTACTTAGTCAGATAATCAGCAACACAAATTTATTTCTCGTCCCAAATTGGAATATGGTAGTCCAATTTCTAGGCACATGATTCTTAATTAGGAGCAAAACAACATTGAGGAAATTGAGTGAAGGTTGACATTGTTTAACTTTTGAACGAGAAGTCAGATTCAAGTTCAACAGTTACATTCCAAACAAGCACAACATTGCTATATTCCAAATCCCAGGCAAAGAAAGCGCAGAAGGCAACTGGCATCTGACGATAAGGTCCATTCGGAGCTTACTCGCTTTTTTTGTTTTTGTTTTTTCAAAAGTAATGAAAGTTACACATTTTTTTTATGGAAAAAATAGTTGAAGTAAGAAAAGAAGGGGTGGGGTGGAACAGGTGTACCCTTTACGCCACTACAGCGATCACATGGGTAACAGCTGTAGGGGGACTTTGGTGCGTGACGGACGCATGTTTCGCGCTGGTTGATGCCTGATGGCTGCCGAGCCTGCTTCCTCGTTCTATAGGATACCCTGCTTTTGATTGTTTTGAATAGTTAAATCAATTGTCATGGCCCAAAAACAAGGCTCCGATTGATATGTCTGGAAAAAGTTATTTAGGGTGTGTTTGGTATGAGGGGAGGGGAGGGAAATGGGGGATTTTGCTCCCCTCCCCTTGTTTGGATAACTAAAAATTTTTGGAGGAGAAGGAAAATTTTCTAAAATTCTCCCTCCCCTTCTAATCCTCCCCTCCAAAATTGGGGGATTTGGAGAGAAATGTTAATATTTGAGCTTAAATTGACTAATATGTTCATACCATTTTAAAATATTCTCACAATACCCTTCTTATTATTTAATTACAAAATTATAATTTTATATAGTAAATGTCATTTATAATTATATTTATTTAATTTTTATAATTATAAAATTATAATTTTATTTATTAAATTCCTTATATAATTATATTTTATTAAATATGTTAGAAAGTTATTAATTACAAATTAAATGAAATAAGAGTAAAATTGTCTATATAAAAATATTTTTTCTTCCCTCCCCTCCTATACCAAACATAATACTATTAAAATTCCTCCCCTCCCCTCTCTTTTTGTCAACCCAAACAAGTTAAAAGAAAATCTCTCTCAAACCCTCTCCTCCCCTCCCCTCTCATCCATCGAGCCAAACATAACCTTAAACAAAGGTGAAAGCATCTTCAAAACTGTCTGTTGGTATATTGATGAAAATCTTGTTATTTTTTTATTCAGCATTTATCCTTTTAATATCAGAAGACCAAAATATCCCTACGAGGGGGGGGGGGGAGCCTGAACTAATCTTGTCAAACGAATTTTCCCCAATCTCATCTTCAAACCCATGGAAATCATAAAATTGAAATAAGCATCAATCACAAAACGTTACATGTGAGAACTGCTAAGAGAAGAAGCCATATCAACAGTACGCAAGGCTGCTAGCAGCAACAGTAGAGCGTTCCTTCCGGGCTTTAACAAATTGGCCTTAATGATTTCTACAAATGAGTGAATGACCACTATTCCTGCAAAGCCAGTAGCTCAAGAGAAAGAACCATCGCAGTTAACCAATAACTCATGGTTTGTTGTAGCCTAGGCCTCTGGCATCACTCATCATCATCATCATCATCCACAACTCAACTGAAAACTTAACCTCTTTGGCAAGTTGAAATGTTCAATTTGTAAATCCAACCCAACTCAGATAGAAGAAGACTGATGAATCATACAAGGGAACGACCAGTTTAACCTACAAATAAATGTTGAAAACTTTTGCCTTCTTTGGGTTCTTTGTTGAGCAATTCATTTGATTTGGAAACGATTAGAAACTTCGTCCAAGAGAAAGGGAAAGAGGGTAGGGACATCGGCCTTGAGAACAGATATTGGAGGAAGCCAATTCCAGTTTCGGAATACCATAAATAAGTCACTTGGCGTTCTTCTGGCGATTTTTCGCACATCGATGTTTTATTAATACAGCCAAAACTACGGAGATACACAGAAACAGAAAATACATAATGAGGCCTTCAGTATTAACAGCATGATTTTTGTTAAATCATGCAACTATCATTCACTCACCTTGTATGGAGAATTTCAGGGTCAAAAGAAAACAATTTTTCAAAATGCAAAACGCAAGAATATAAATTAGAAAGTTAGGATTTCACACGTCAAACTCGAAGTACTAGTGCCCGCTATCCCAGTAAATTTATGTAAAACACAGTTTTAGGTCAAATAATTAAAAAGAGCTTCTATGTCAAAATTTCAATTTAGGCATAATAGTCAAGCAACTGTGACAATATGGCATATTGCAATTAAAAAAGTTGAATCCTCGGGCATTTGTTTACAAGAAAGACTTTACCGACTCAGATATTCTATTCAGTCCTTGTAATAAATGGGTCTCTTTTTATAAGGATGCAATGCCAATGCAGACCACCTGTAAAATAAGAAGGATTTCTATCAACAATGACTTATTATATGTCAATCAACATGAACAAACAAACAAAAGCTCTGCAAAAGATCATACAACATCAATAGTGTGAGATGGCGTCAATCGGTTCTATCTGCTTCTACTCCATTCACGCTGGTCTCAGAAGATGTATCTTCAGACCTTGCACTCTCCTCTACCGGTTGTTTAACAAACTGCTTGCTACGGGCCACCCTGATTGGCCTTCCCATAAAAATCTGCATAACAGCCATTTTACCCACATCCTTGGTTAAAATTGGCATTCCATAACCCAAGGGGCAAAAAAAAAAACACACATGATAATGAAAATACCTAAAATTATGAATGAAATATGTTCAATCAATTTACTGAAGTATGAAGTCCATACTTACCTTCCCTTGGAACTCAGAAAGGGCAGCCTCAGCTTCTTTCTTAGACTTGAATGATACAAATCCATAACCAGCGGACTTTCTAGGGTCGTCATGAAATATAACCTCGGCAGAAACAACACTACCACTTCCTGAATCAAAAAACTCCCTGAGATCTTTAGCCCTCGCTTCATAGGACAAATTTGCAACAAATATGTTAAATGTTACTGTCTTCTGCTGCACAGGAGGTGGATCTTTCTTCTTTTTCGGCCTAGCATATGCGAGTCTCAATGTACGCCCTTCATATTCCTATCAAAAAGCCAATACCCAATTTAAGTCTATTAACTACCCCTAGATGTGAAGAATAGTGAAGTCATCAATTAAAGATGAGCACATGAGAACGTTAAAGCAATCATAAGTAAAATCCTAAAAAGAGACCACCTATAGAGAGTTCGGATCCTCTGCCTAACAAAATTTATTGCATGTAGTGTGTTTGGAGAGAGATAGCAAGAAAAAATTGGAATAGTATTATTATAAGATACAGACCCCATACACATACACTTTCGTATAAGATATATCACTCTCCAATCAGTGCCCTCATGAGTTAATAACACAGCCTAATCCTATCTCTAACACAAAAGGCAACCCGAAATTATTAGGTCCAAGTCATTCCCGTTAACAAGTCTATAGAATTGATGAAATCAGAAGTCAAAACCTTTGCTGCAACAAAATAAAATACCAACAAATAAATACACACACAAAACAGCTGCAGCTTACATACGATTCGAGCCTATTCAAAGCCGCAACAGCCTCTTCTTCCGAAGCCATGTCAACGAACGCCAAACCCCTGTTTCTAGTCTTATTGTACATCGATATCTTAAGAGCAAAAACAAAACATAAGCTTCGTCAGTTTAACAAACGAAAGCTGAATGGGAGAAGAAATTGGAACTCAAGCAGAAAACAAAAGGAAAAAAAAAAAAGAAAGAGAAGGTTGAAAACCTCAACGTCTAGGACCCTTCCATGCCTCTCGAACAAAGAACGAACGTCTTCAGGAGTACTGGTCCAAGGTAGGTTTTGAGCAAGCAACCTGGTTCGAGAAAATTCTTCAGTTTGTGCCTCAGCTGGCTGGCTGTCATCGGAAAAATTGGAAGGAGAGGAAGTCTGCGCTTGTTCTTGGGATGGAGTGGCAAATATTGGTAGAAAATGAGAAATGTCTTTGGTTCTATCGTTTGAGGGATGCGCAAGGTACAGGCGCAGAAAATGAAACGAGGAAGATGAGCGGCAAAACGAGAGATTGGCGACGGAGAGATGAGGAAGACTATGGAGAGAAGAGAGCGGGCGGAGTTGGTGTTCTGCGGAGAAATTGGCTGCTGACGGTAGGCAGGAGATATGAAGTAGCGCCATTGCCACTAGAAAGATCGAATCTCGCTCTATTGTTTAGTGCTAATCGTTGAATCCAGGGGCGACAGCAGCATCATGGAGCAATTGGGTCGAGGGACCGAAGAAGCAGCGACGGGAAGTGGTTATTGGATAAGGGGGCAGGACATCTTGAGGATATAACCATTGATTGAGAACCTGGCCCCTGCTTCCGACGACACCGTTTCTACCGCTTTTAAACCCAGGTGGTTTTTAGTTTTTTACGTGATTAGAGACTCCATATAGAAAGAGCCAGGAGGTTTTGAACAAAATAATGAATTATTATCCTTCCACATATTTTATAAGACAATATTTTTACCTTTTTTAAAATTGAATTTCTTGTTCTTGTGTTTGAAAGAGAAGTAAAATGTGTGACCAAATATAAATTCACATATTTTTCCGCCATGTTCAAGATTGATTGGAGCTTACTGTTTGCTAGCATGCCATTTAAAAATCTTATAAAATACCACAAACTATATTCTCTCTTGCGGTCTGAAACCAAAAATTCAACTAAGGTGGTTAATTCACAATTAGCATCACTTCCTTCCTTATGGTGTTTCATAGGTTCGCCGCAGAACATCACAGGGATTTCAATTTTGACGCCCTCAATGAACGATGCATCGCTGGATCGTATCAGCAGTCAGGTAACAGAAGCTAGAGTGTTGTCATGGGCCAACGTAGGCCCAATGTTGTGTTTGTTTAAACAGGCCCAAATAATATTGAGTTTATTAGTTTGGGCCAGTTTGAGTTTTCGTTTAAAAAATCTGTTCACTTAAGTCAAGATAAAATTCCTTTCACATACTTACCTCGTAAATCGTAAATTACGTTGATAAAACAGCTTCTACCGCTAATTCAAACAGGCATTTTATCTCCCTGTGATATCTCGCCCATAAGGCTATAAAGCAAAGGATCCAGAATTCCTTAGCTGCCAAATTCTTAGCGTCCCGACGGGAATTTCCAGCCATCCAAATCAATCTAACATCTCATAATGTGCCACATCATCATGCTTTTTTAAATTTATAAATTTTAAAAATCTGAACCATTTTTAGATAATTTTGAAATAAATATTATCCAGTCCTAAATATATGACATAGTTTTAAAATATTAAAGAAATTAAATAAGTTATTTAATCATATCATATATTGTATATGATTAAATTATATATAAGTTTATATGTTGGCCAAATTAGTTGGAAAAAATGATAAATATAAGTATTTTAAAGTAATTTAATTAGCTTCTTTAATCTCTCAAAAAATTCAATTGAGTCTTATATTTAGGATTAAAGGCAGGAATTTTTTTTAGGTTAACTCCCCAAAAATCTTTTAAGTGGACAGTAAGATGTCGGACACATCACAAATTACTTTAAGGTGCACTAGATGTGCCTGCAAAAATACTTCAAGGCGCAAGACACATCACAAATTATTTCAGGATATTGGACATGCCTAAAAAAATATTTCAGGATACTGGACATACTATAAATTACTTTAGGATATTGGACATATATGAAAAAAAAATAGGGAAAATGACACCAAGGTCCCAATTAAGGGAAATAATATCATAAAAGTCTCATAGTTTGGTAATAATAAGTGAAAGAGCAATCATTAACAAGTGAATGAGCTATTATTGATAAGTTTTGAGACTTTTCTGATATATTTTTCTTCATTTGAGACCTTAATGTCATTTTCTCAAAAAAAAAAAAAAATACTTCAACCTTGGATGTAACTTAACCCAAAATTATCTCACAGTGGTTCAGATTTTTTTTAGGGTTAATGTGTAATTTTAGTAATAAAGTTTTACCCGAGGGGCATCTAGTACAAATAAATTTTGAAAGAAGTAAAAATAACAATGAACAATTAAAAATGGTCTAAATTTAACAAAACCGTTAAATTTGACCTAATGACATTAAATTATAAGAGAAGAAAAATTCTAACGACGTTAGCTTAAATTTAACAATTTTGTTAAATTTGCTCCCTTTTTAATTGTTCATTGTTATTTTTGTTTATTCTAAAATTTATTTATCTCAGACACCCCTTAGATAAAACTTTATTGTTAAAATTATATCTTAATATTTTTTTAATTTTACAAAACATGATGACGTGGCACATTATGAGATGTTAGATTTTTCTGGATGGCTGAAAATTCATTCCGTTGAAGGACGCTGAGAATTTGGCCTAGAAAATCCGGATCCGCAGTATTTCCTCACATGTCGTTCGACTCTATCCAAATTGTTAACGAAGTGAACCATTAAGAGTGTGTGCTATATGTGAATCCCTTTGAAAATGAACGTATCACAATACTTTGAATCTACACTGACATGTTTCATAAACCTGGGGATCTTCAGCGTCACTTTGTCAAGGCATGAGAGTTACAGTGAATTCACCAAACTTGAAGATGGGATATCATCGTCATAATTTGAACTCAATACCAACACATTTGCAAACGTTGCTCTGTACTCCTCCGAGTATGTTCTCACTTCCTCTTATAAATATATTTGCAATTGTATGTACAATAAATTAAAAAATATTCATAATAAAAATTATATGTAAAACTTTGTGGTTGGCAATACAAAGGAACTCAGTGCATGCTAGCAGAGGAATAGGAAAACGCAGTAAAAAAATCACAAACATAAAGCTTGCAAATGGTGACTGGGGAGACGCTAGATGATGGCAACGTCTTGTGTGCATGTTTTTTCGCGGAAGTTGCACGAGTTCCACCACAACAAATCAAACCCATCTTCTCTTTTAATTCTTACAACACCCATCTCACGCTTCCCACTTCTCCTTTTATTAGTTTACAAGTTGTCTGTAATTCTATTTTCATAAAACTTCCATATCCAAGATGCACAGAAAGCTCTTCCCTGCATCCATCACAACAAATCAAACCCAAGAGTGTTTTGATTTTTGAGACCTAACTTGCCCTTATAACTGCTACTCTTACCCAGACCACTACTTCCCGCCCTCGCCGCCCATTGACTATTGTTGCTTCACTATTCATTGTCATATTTGTTCTTTTCAGTTTCTACATTCTCAAAGTAAAGTACTACTCTGATTGGTGTGGTCGCAGACGCAATGGATCTTTTAGCACCCAATCATACAGCCTTAAAGATGAGTTTTTTCGTGAGAATCAAGTTGATCATCCTATGTGGCTGATAACCGCCACTGGTTTACAGCAGTCAATCATAAACTCCATTACGTTTTGTAAGTACAAAAAGGGAGAGGGATTGATTCAAGGAACTGAATGTTCAGTGTGCTTGAGTGAATTCAAGGAAGACAAAACCTTGAGTGTTGCCAAAGTGCAATCATGTCTTTCACATCCCCTGTATCGACGCGTGGTTGCACTCTCATATCAATTGTCCTCTTTGTCGTGCCTCTATTGTCCCTTACAATGCCAGTTTCGATGCAGCCATCTTAAATGCGAGTTCAATGGACGAAAACTCTAACACAATAGTGAGAAATAAAGATGCCCAAGTTGAGCATGATGGTGGTGAATCAACTATCGTGGTCTCTGAAAGCCGAGAGGGAACACGAGAAGAAGGGGAAACCAAAGACTTCACTTACGAATCAATTTTGAAGGAGTGCCTGAATGCTGATGAGGATGAATAGATTATAGATGAAATACAAAAAGGAACCAACTCTGTTTCGATGGATTCTTTCGTTGATCATATAAACGGTGACACTGAACGACAAACGATCAATCTTGTGAAGAAAGGCGGTGAATATTCAACACTCTTTAAATCAGTGCGCTGTTCTTCAGTTTCACAATGTCTCTACGTAACCCCTGTTTCCATGAAGAGGTCAGCTGTCTCCTGCTGCGGGAAGATTGTGTCTGTGAGAGGCTACAAGAGTGTTAATTCAAGTCTTCCTGCCTAGAATTTTCTAATATCACAACACGTACACAAATATCAGCAACTTGAAATGTCTTCTATATTGTATGAATATTGGAGGTGCATTTTTTTATACAAAAGAAGGCAAACACCTAATACATTGTAACTAAAACTTGGGGGATTGTAGTCCCATGCATCTTTCTGCACCAGGGACCTCATGTATTAAGGCGTATTAAAAATATATTAGATAGATAGCAGTTAGAATTAATCAAGTGGTCATGTGTCAAGTTTTTAGAACATGTGTCAAGTTGTTAGAGTTGATTAGCACATTCTGTTATGAGAGTCTCAGTCTATATAAAGCTCAAACCCATTGTAATATTCAGATTTGATTCAATACAACTAGAATCATTTTCTCCTATTTTTTGATTCTTTATATTTGGCATGCTATCATAGCCACCTGCTTCAGGCAAGTACTTCAGTCACCGTTAACCAAAAACAAAAAAAATCAACAGCCATCGGTGTTGACTGATCTCCAATTTTTTTTTGGGTTGATCGTTGACATAAACGATGGCATCTTTTGGTTCAGCTTTCTCTGGTGTTCTTCCGTCAGAATCTGCTTCTCAGATGCCTTACAGTTTCACCAATAAAAAGATCACTGTAAAGCTTGATGAATCCAACTATCTCTTACGGAAACAACAAGTTGCGTTTATGGTGAAACAACATCGAGTGCAGAGTTATCTCACCGGCTCTGTTCAAATTCCTACTCTGACGATTCAAGAATCGGATGGTAGTACTGTTCCTAATCCTGTGTTTGAAGCCTATGAAGCCACAGATTCAGCCCTAGCTTCTTGGCTTCTTTCGTCGATAAGTCAATCGCTTCTTCCTGAGCTTGTTAGGCTCGAATCCTTTGCTTAGATTTGGGCAAAGTTAAATCGACTTTACTCCAATGAATCGGCCTCTAGGATTCTTTACTACAAGAATCTACTTGCGAATCAAAAGAAAGGCGAATTGAAAATGCGAGATTACCTCTCTAAGGTCAAATCATACTGTGATCATCTCGCTCTGCTTGGGGATCCAGTACCGGAAGCAACACACATATCTCACATCCTCAGTGGTCTCACTGCTGAGTTTGAACCAGTAATTGCGGTCATCAATATTTCTCCTACTCGGTTTGATATGGACTTTGTTCATCAACTGCCAGATCCTGCTTTCTGAGGCTCGGCAAACAACTTTCATTCAGAATATTGTTGCTAATGCGAAGGTAGCTGCTCACTTACCTTGGGAATATCTCTCTGATGACATTCCTCAGGTTTTTCAGACTCAGGCGCTGTACTACTCTCATAATAGCGGTGGCAGAGGACCTTCGTGTCTGCCTGGTTCCACATTTACTATGCCAGATGTTGCGATTCGCGGCCGTGGCAGAGCTGGTTGTGGTTTTTCTGCTTACAATAGAGTTACTCCTTGCCAGATCTGTCACTGTACTAGTCACACTGCCAATCGTTGCTACTATAGGTATGATTTTTCTCAAATCATACCTCATGGTAATATTCAGTCTGCTTACTATACTGATTTTGGTTATGACAGCTCTCATTATTCTTCTTACACTGAGTATCCTCCACTTGCTCCATCTTCTGTCTCTGTTGGTTCTTCCACTACTGCTCCTTCTTCGAGCGTTACTACTTCCACTGCATCACAACCTGTGGCTCCTAGTGGCTCCATATCTACATCAAGTGCCCCTGCAGCACAGGCCTTCATTGCTACACCTGAGGTTGCTGCTGATGATGCTTGGTATGCTGATTCTGGAGCTACTCAGCATATCACTACTTCTCTATCTGATCTTCAGCTAACCAATTTTCCTGGAAAAGGTAAAGTTATCGTTGGTAATGGTACTCATTTAGACATCACTCATGTTGGTCATTTGACTCTTAAATCAGCCACCTCTAAATTACACATGAATCGTGTCTTATGTGTTCCCTCTATGCGCAAGAACTTGATGTCTGTTGCACAAATTGCGCAAGAAAGTGGTGTTTCTATTGAATTTTTTCCTCATTCTTGTTTTGTCAAGGATCTGGGGACAGGGAAATTTCTCGTGGATGGAATTGAAGTCGATTGAATGTACAGGATGGGGACAAATCCTAAGCATGGAGGATTTGCTTCTATTTTTAATTCTCCTCAGTGTCATCATGTGATGTCTTCCTCATCAACAAATGTGCTTCACTTATGGCACCAACGCTTAGGTTACCCTGCCTTTAATACTGTTATGTCAATCTTACATAATACAGGAATTCCATTTTCTAATTCTCATGTAATTCATCTGTGTCAAGCATGTCAATTTGGGAAAGCACACAAGCTTCCCTTCTCTGCTTCATCTACTGTTTACAATAAACCTTTGGAATTAATCAATATGGATCTTTGGGGACCTGCTCCCCTTGCTTCTCATGGATATCTGTATTATATTGCTTTTTGTTGATGCTTTACATGGGTGTATCTACTCCAAAAAAAATCTAATGCACTTCAAAAGTTTAAAGACTTTAAGGTGCAAGTTGATAATAAGTTTAATACCAAAATCAAGGCTGTACAATCTAATAATGGGGGTGAATTCTTGGCCTTCAAACATTTCACTACAGCTTGTGGCATTGAACATCAGTTCACATGTCCATATACTTCAGACCAAAACGGTTTAGTTGAAAGAAGACATCATTCAATTGTTGAAACTAGTTTCACTCTTCTAGCTCATGCTGGTTTGTTACTCTATTACTGGAGTGATGCATTCTGTACTGCTGTATTTTTACTTAATAGACTTCCTTCCTCTGTGATTGGCGGTCTATCACCTTTTGAAAAGCTTTATGGTGGACAACCTGATTATTCAATCCTTAAGGTGTTTGGTTGTGAGTGCTATCCTCTTATTCGGCCTTATAATAAACACAAGCTCGATTTTCGCTCTTCTAGGTATCTATTTATGGGGTATAGCTCTCAGCAGAAGGGTTACAATTGTTTGGATCTGCAAACTAGCAGGGTGTTTATTTCACGACATGTACGTTTCATTGAGCATGTGTTTCCCAAATTAACTACAGATGTTTTGTCCTCTACTCCTATGCAGTGTCCTACTGATACACGTTCTGCCTCTTTTTTCCCTCCTCAATTTTCCTCACTTCCTTCTGTTTCCTCTAACCAGTCCTCCGTTTTCTCTTCCATTCCCCACCCTCAGTCTGTTGCCCATCCACCTATATCACCCTCCTCTAACTACCTCCTCTGCCTCCACACAACCTCCTATTCCATCACCTGATCATTTTGCTGAACCTTCACCCGCGTCTGCCCTTGACCAATTACCTCCCCCGCCTCTTGATTATCTTCCCAATAACATAGATCCAATGATCACTCCTGGGAAAGCGAGAGTATTCAAGCCCAAGGTCTTCAAGGCTATAGAGGATGTCTCTCCTCCTTCCACTATTGAGGAAGCTTTTTTATCTCCACATTGGAAATCTGCTGCAGAAGATGAATATAATGCCTTAATTAAATTTCACACGTGGGACATAGTTCCTCTACCTCATGGGCAAAAAGCTATAGACTGCAAGTGGTTGTTCAAAACCAAGCTAAATGCAGATGGTACACCAGCTAGGTACAAAGGTCGTTTGGTAGCAAAAGGTTATGTGTAGGAAATTAGTACTAACTATACTGATACCTTTAGCCCTGTTGTCAAGGCTGTTACTGTTCGTATCATTCTCACAATTGCAATTACTAAAGACTTGCGTTTACATCAAGTGGATTTTAACAATGCTTTTTAAATAGAGATTTACTGGAGGAAGTTTACATGGAACAACCCCGAGTTTTGTTAAACATGCCTCATATGGTCATCATCTTGTTTGCAGGCTTAATAAAGCAATTTATGGACTCAAACAAGCTCCCAGAGCTTGGTTTCAAAAGCTTGTTGCAGCATTAAAATCACTTGGCTTCTATCAATCCAAGGCTGATTCTTGTCTATTCTTTTATCAAGAAGGTGTTGTCATCATTTATCTTCTGGCATATGTAGATGATCTATTACTTACAGGGAGCTCTGAGGCTATTATCAACACACTTATTACTAAAATTGGTGCTATGTTCTCATTAAAAGATCTTAGAGAACTCCCATTTTTCCTGGGTATTGAATTTACTCGCACAGCTGCTAGTTTACTTTTAACTCAGCGAAATACGTTACTCAGCTACTTGAAAAAACAAATTTGTTGCTCACCACTTCTTTCTCTACGCCTATGGCCACTAATCCGCATCTCAAACCTGGCGACAATACCTTATGTCTTAATGCCTCTCTTTATGGCAGTGTACTAGGCACCCTTCAATATGTGTGTTATACACGTCCAGATATTGCTTTCACGGTCAATAAGCCGAGTAAATTTATGCATGAGCCCACTCTTAAGCAATGGAATTGCATTGACAAGTTGCTTCGTTATCTCAAAGGCACTAGCAGTTATGGCTTACTAATTAAACCTGCTGCATTTTTTCGTGTTCAAGCCTTTGCTGATACTGATTGGGATGGAAACAAATCTAATAGGTGATTGACTAGTGGTTTTTGCACCCATCTAGGTCCCAATCCAATCACCTGTACAGCTCATAAACAGCAAGTTGTCTCCAGATCTGCTACCGAGGCTGAATATAGGAGTGTGAGTGTGGCTGATACAGTGTCCGATGTTCTATGGATCATGGTTTTATTAAAGGAAATGAACATTTCCACTGTCGATACACCAACTATCTGGTGTGCTAATTCTGGAGTAGTAGCACTAGCTGCCAATCCGGTGATGCACAAAAAATCCAAACACTTTGAACTTGATCTTCATTTTATCAGAGAAAAAGTTGCAGCTGGTTTAGTTACTGTTGGCTATGTACCTTCGTTTGTTCAGGTGGCTGATATTTTTACCAAAGCTCAATCTACTGGACTTTTTCATTATTGTCGGACCAGACTCAATGTCACGTCTCTTGATAGTTCTGCCATTAATGATGTTGAAGATGCATCAGATGATGACTAATTCTATCCCTTCTAGGCTAATTGTCTGTCATTTTTTTCCTTCCAAGAGTATGTCTCGCTCTTGTGTCCGCCGGGGGAATATTAGATATATATTAGATAGATATCAGTTAGAACTAATCAAGTGGTCACGTGTCAAGTTGTTAGAGTTGATTAGCACATTCTGTTATGAGAGTCTCGGTCTATATAAAGCTCAAAGCCATTGTAATATTCAGATTTGATTCAATACAACCAGAATCATTTTCTCCTGATTCTGATTCTTTATATTTGGCAAGGAGCCGTGTCATATAGAGAACTTGTAGCCAATCTTTTTTTGGCTAATGCGTCTGCCACCAGATTGCACTCTCTAGGAATGAGTTGAAGTTGGACCTTCCATGTCATCGATAAATATCTCTTAATTAATTTCTAAGAATGTGGTAGTGCATGATTTCTTGGAGCTTGCCACATCCAAGAGAAAATCAATGAGATTTTTGCAATCAGATTCCACTATGATCTCCTTGAATCCCATCTCAGAAGCCAGACTAAGACCCTTAAGCATCGCCCATTCTTCTGCTTCATAGGCACTGCAATTGCCTAGACAGTGTGAAAAGCCTACAATCCATGTTCCATGAGAATCATGCAAAACGCCACCACAAGAAGCCTTCTGCGAAAATTCTGATCTTGCCCCATCAACATTGATTTTAACAACATTAGGAGGAGGTGGTTGCCAACAAGAGACTGCTCTATCAGATACTTTTGTTTGGCTAACCCGTGGTTCTTGCTTGGTGGTGTAATTGTGGTAGCTATTAAGAATGGCGAGAGCTGGTTCAGTTGTTATGCCTGTCGTCTGGGACATTAGGCCCAATAGATATGAACTTTGGTCTTTTCTTAAGCCTCTTGGGCTCATATAGTGATGATAATTGTGAAGTGAAGGCCCAACTGTGAGAATGAGACTCTTGCACCACCTAGGCTCTACCCAAGCTCTTCGCCTACAAAGGTCTTTCAAGTTTCAAATTAAATATCAGTCGTCTTCCACACCCCACGCCCTTTTGACCCATAGAGGCATAGACAGACAAGTATGTCCAGCCGACAGGCTGTGATTTTAAAATATACGTGTTGCTCTCAGCCAAAAAACGAAAAAAAAAAAACATAATAAGAAACTCTTTAAGTTGCTTAATGTTCTGCAGCTCAATGTCCTGTGTTTTGATAAAAAAAAAAAAGGAAAAAGAAAAGAACAAACTCATGTGTTAGCCAAGATGTCATATTCATGAATGAGCATTAACGTTGCCAGTGATATGATGTCACAGCTCATTTGAACGTGAAGGTTGGGTGACCACTCATAGTCGAAACTCCAATCAGGTCCAGCCAAACTTTTATAGTTTTATTCTGCAAGACCAAAAATGTATAAAAATTTATTCTCTAATTATTACCCGAAGAAATATTCACATGGCAATAATGGCTTCCTCTTCCATTACTTTCCTCTCCTCTCCTCTCCTCTCCATTGCCTGGTTGCTTCGAAGAATTGTAATAGTGGAACATTATTCATTCGTCCATTATTTATTTCTTTATTGCCAGGAAGCAGCTTTTTCTTGACATATATAGTCATACCATATTCACAATTCACAAGTTATGAGTATCTCTCACCTCATACTCTAAATAACACACTGTACTTACATTTGATTATATTATTATATTATGAAATCTTTCGGAAAAACATTCTGTTGACATTTTTCCCTGGCGGAATGGGAAATGTTGTACTTTTTCCCCCGGGAGAGCCGTCTCCTTTTCAAATCTCAATGTTTTGAAACTCCCATGATATTATTTGCGATACTTCGTGGCTGATACATCAAAATTAGCCTGTACGTACTAGTATTAGCCAGCCTAGTCACGAAGAATATCTCCCAACAGCCATTATCTCCAACAAAGCACTCTAAGCGACGTCTTAATTTGCGTTAAGTGAGATGAATTGAAATGACTCCATTCCAGTCCATGACGAAAGTAGAAGTTTAACAGGAGATGAGAGAAAGAGAAGAAACGCAATGGGGCCCTGAAAATTAAAAAGGATGACTAGAAATGGAGCCACAGTAGTGTTGATCGTGCGAATAAATCACATAAATTAATTTCAATGGATAAGACAGGATCGGCCTTTGGAAAGCTTCTCAAGGCAATAAAGCTAGGTTTGCCTCTATAAATATTTACTTTTTCCATGAAGTGACAAACAAAATCTAATGGATCCTCCATGACTTGGATGTGAAAATATATTCAATTGCCTGTGATCATTGCTGGTGGCATTGGTGGACCAAGCATATATACATCACTGACGGACCAAATTTATATCCCACAAGGTCTAATCATAATCATAATCATATATATAGTCCTCTCTTCCAAACAGTAATTTGTCTGCTTATACTTGTATCTTGAACTATTTTTCAAAGCAACAATTTAGTACTCTCTGCGTGTCTTACAGCAACGACACATACAGAGTGTTGTGGGGTAGATATAAATATATCTATGGGTATAGGGGTGGCACAATATTGTATCAGACTGAAAGCAAATTAAAAGGAAATGGTCCGAGATATATATATATATTTCTTGGGTTGAAGTTGACATATACAAATGGGACCTTCAAGAAAGCATCCTAATTAAATTTGTTAATCATAAATTTGATGTCATGTCTTCATATGATGACGAATTTTCCGCCAAATATATATCACGGTTTTGCAACAACGATATTACAATTGATAATTAATATTAGACTCGTTATTATAAAAATCAGACCGAGTTAATATTTCAATATTACCCCTCTAATTCGATTGCATAAAAGTTTTGCTTTATATTTTGTTGATAAGGAAAAGTGTGCGCTCTAATCAATAACTACCATGATGAAGCCAGAAGATGAAGTGTTTTTTTTGTCTTAGGTATTAGGGGCAGAATAAGGACTTGGGTTGAGCGTATATGGAGGCTGAAGGGGCCATGCCATCTCAATGGCACGATAGTGCAAGGCCAACGATCATGACCGCGGAATCTCCGGCAGTGCGATTTATAGTTGGTGGAGACTTTCTTCTTCGGGACGAAAGGTGAACAATAAAGACACAAAAGCTAGCTTTTATATTTGGTGGTATATTGTTTCAAAATGCCATGGATTTGTTTACGTGTGACTTAAATTACTCTCAAAAGTTAACCTATCTATATCCGTCTTGCAAGTCTACGGGCTACACTCTTAATTTTGTGGGTTAGGTGGTAATTTTGATTCGAAAGTTTTTCTTAGGGGCAATTTTGTCCTAAAAGTGTAAAAAGGAGAATAATTTTGCTTTAGCCGTTATCCCAATTAATCTTGACCATTTGTTGATCAAATATGTTAAGCTGACAATTTACAAATTATCCATCTCATTTTTGTTAAGTTGTAAATCTACCCCAAAAATTTTAAGTTAACTTTAAAAAATAAAATAAAATTGATATCATATAAAATTTCAGAAGATGAAAAGACGATGCGGTCAAAGACATTGTAAGTATTTTAGTTTTATTTAATTGAATAATAACAAATTATGCAAACTCCACGTTATGAATTGACATGATTTTTTGCCGACTGGCCTGGCTGTATAAACGTTTAATTGAAAAATTAGTCTTTGTCTTACCAACAAATACATAGTTGAAATTTTAAATGAAAGATGAATCAAAACATAAAAAAGCGTGTAAATGACAGAGGAGTAACAATTAAAAAATAATGATAGGAGTTTCTTGAGAGATTTTCCAGTTGAATGAATGGATTTTATGATTCTGTTTATTCTCATTAATTGCGTGTTGGGCAATTATGTAAGGAGGTTGTCCACACTCGACCATGTCTTTAATTATTAAATCTCCATGCCCATGTCTCCATGGTGGCCGAGCTAGGAATAAAGATGATGGCGTTCGATGACCCTTCAAAGACGCATAATTGATTGAATATAAATAGCTAGCTAGAGTGTTCCTCTGGTATTCTATTATACCGGCGTGACGTGGATATATCTTTGCCTGTTAGTTAAGGTTTCAGCTTCAGCTAGTATGAATGTCTGTCGGTTGCTTCCTCTCTTCCAATTTCTAGCCAATGTTCATAGCCTATAATGGCATCACCAGATACGTTGTGCAGTTGATGAGAAAGCCAGCAGGGAAATTAAAAAAGATACCAAAAGAATATTTACATGTGAGAGACAAAATGGAAGGTACGTGGACAACTGCCCATTCTCTAAGAATGGTGCATGTTGCTGTCAAACTATTCGTAATGATTCTGCCCTGATTTTAATTACAGATCTGAAACCTGAAACCCAATCCATATATAGATCTTCGTCATGTTTCCCTTTTTGTTTATCTTTTCTTTTAATGCCAAATGGGCACGATGAGAATTGAGAAGGTTTTTAGAAGAGCCACTAATATAAAAGAGGGATTTAGTGTCACTTCCCTTATGACACTTCTTTATAGATAATTGGTTTTTGTAAAAAAAAATATTTAGAAGTTATGACATTTTCTATTATAAGTATTATAATTAATGTTAGGCTTATGCGACACTTTTCTGAACAAACACCATACATGACATTTATTTTTGTACAAAAAAATGAAAATGCCAACTATGATGCTCTCTAGGTAAGTGCCATAGTTTAACTTATTTTTTTTTTTAAAAAAACAAAATTTAAAGACTTGTAAGGCGTTTTCCAGACCAAGCGCCTTCCAAGGGTTCCCAATAAGAACTTTTTTTAAAAAATAAAACGTGTTGCCTTGGAAGGTGCTTGCGAGCAAGCGCCTTCAAAGACTTTAATTTTTTTTAAAATAAAAGTGCTGCCTTGGAAGGTGCTCCAAAGTTTAACTTGAATATCACAAATCAAATTAAAAGTTGTTAAAAGAAAAACATGAACACAACAAAAGCAATTGATTAAATGATTTCTACCACTCTATTAAGCAACATGGGTGGGATTATCATGTACTAATATCTATTACGTTCCTTAAACGCTCTGGCAATCTCATGGACATTGAGGCCATGATAATGACACGTGGAAATGCATTGCATGAGTGCAACATGCATTTTTTAAATATGATTATAAGATATTCAACATTGTTAAAGTATATCTTGGAGAATACCAGGGATATGATATTGTAATATTATGAACATTATTATTTTGAGAGGTTGGGATAGTATAGGATAGTTATTATATTTTTTACAGGAATAAGATAGATATTTAAAAGCTTATTAGGAAGACAAATTTTTTTTTTTTCAAAAAGTGCTGCCTTAGAAAGCGCCTTCCAAGGCTCTCTCCCACAAAACCTTTAGAAGACACTTTCTTGAGACGTGCCCTCCAAAGCCATTTTTTTTTGGGGCCAAAATACTTTTTTAAAAATTTAAGTACCATTGTGTGGAATTAATTTATTAATCGAGGATTTAAGTAAATTAAATTCATTGCTTGAATTCTAGAGATATAATATTTAAAAAATGAATGAAATATAAATGAAAATTTACAAGAAAAGTTATCCTAAAATAAGATATAAATTGAGCTGAATTGTATTTTTTTAAAATTAAGGTATCAAATTATTTCTTATGATGGAATAGGTACAAAATTTAAAAGCAGTAAATAATTACTAATATTGATTTGAGTTGAATAAAAACATTATTTTATGAAAATTAGGATTTATCATGTGATCGATTATATTGGAATAAGGAGAAATTTACTCAAAATATGATTTAAATTTAATGGACTTAATTTCAAATCAATATTTCTACAAACAATTAATTTCTCATTAAAATATTTTAGTTATGTATATATTTTTGGAAGATGATTTAAATTAACTAGTAAGATTAAACAAACAATTAATAAATGGAACTCCATGATTTAATTAAATATGAGAAAGTGAAAACTAAAAATAAAATTAATCAAAAGAAAGAAGGATGAGCAATATATACACATGTGATAACAATGATAATTATATAAAAAAATAAATTCTAGCTAAATAATTTCATATAGGTGCCAAGGCCAACCTACCAGTTAAGGCCATACAGTGGCCTTGGCAGGTGCATGCAAGGCCACTGTGGCCTTAATTGGCAGGTGCCAAGGTCAACACCCTATTAATTACATGTTATGGATGCTCTTTACCTTCGATTTGTGAGTGCCAACAAAGATGGGGATGCTCGTAATTGGGATATATCACCTTAAGGAGATGATATGATATATATTGGGTAATATGTTCATCTTTTTCTACTTTTGTTGAAACTTATTTGAGTTTTTGTCCTTCATTATTATGTATCGAAGTTTTGTAAACTTGCTATTATAGCATTATGGTTAAATATCACTAAGAAAAAATGTTGGTATATTTAAGTTAAGAAAAGTTGACTTTATTTAATTACTGGAAATGATTCTGGGATGACACAGGTTTGGCTTTAATCAATTCATATATTTTTTGATTAGTTCTAATTAAAAAGAAACATGTGTGTGTGAGAGAAAGAGAGAGAACCAGTTTAATTTCAAGTTTCAATTTATCATTTGTAATCATTTTTAAATTTTATTGTTTTTAAACATATTTGAATTATAAAGGTCACAAACAAGGCACAATTTACTTTTATCATCTTTGTCTTTTGCTATTTAATGACCTTGTTCTTTATGTATGCTGCATCTGATTGTCTTTTTATGTCTTTAATTTTGTTAATTTTCCTTTTCTATTCATACGCTGTCTATTTAAAATATATATAAACATAGAAAACTCATTTTCTTAAGACTTTCCATTAGCAAATAATCAGTGCACTAGGTCATTGTGGGTGTCCATTATCTTAGTTTCTTTTCTTCATTTTGTTTTTCATAAAGATTGAGACGTGGAATCATTGCTAGCTTCCATTTGCTAAAAAAATTCAAGGGCTGTAAGCGCCAAAGCTTCCCTATCTACCATTTTTTTAATTTTTTTTATATATTAAAGGGTTGCAATGACGCTTGGTATGCAAGCGCCAAAGCATCCCTTTGATTAAGGGAAGTAATGGCGCTTGCATTGCAAATGTCATAGCTCCCTTATGCCTTGTTTGTCACTTGCTTAAAAAGCACCATACAAGGTGCTATAAAAAATTTCATTCGCCCACTATTATCGCTTCTCGCGCGCCCTCCAGCTCTTTATTTTCCAGAACTCGATTGGTCCACCATCCTGTATCCGTTCGATTATCACTCTATTATTCCACTACATTTCCTTATCCATTGTCCCTACTCCCTCCACTCTTTGATGGCGGGAATTAGAAACTTCATTGGTCCCCCATTTTTTGTTTTTTATTGTCTCCTCCTGCATATATCTTCAAAAAAAAATTCGCCACTTCCTTTGTATTACAAAGCTTTGTCTCCCATATGTTTTTTTTCTTTATCTCTGCTGCCTACAAGAAGTTCCCTAGTTTGTAAGTCTTTTTTTTTATACAGAAGTTTAAGTCCGTAAGTTTTCTTCTTGTTTTTTTTGTTAAAATCTGTCATAAATCTTATATGTGTGCTCATAATTTTTTTTCAGGTATTTATTTGAAGTTTCAATTGTCTTCTTAAAGCTCGGTCTCCCATGTGTTTTTTCTTTGTGTTAGCCTCCTATAGAAGTTCCCTAGCTTATAAGTCTTTTTTTTTCACAGAAGTTTAAGTCGTACGCTTTCTTGTTCCTTTTGTAAATTTGGGTGCCTGAAGATTTCTCATCAATTTAGAATAGTTGAGTGCCTGAAGATTTCTTATGTGTCCTATTTATCAATCATTAAAGGAGTAGTGAACTAGGCAGAGTGCGAAATATTATTGAACCATGTAATATTCCTTAGATTTAACAACAAAAGATCTCTTAACAAATTGTTTCTCATGGAAGATATGATTGCGAAGGAAGTATTTTAAGAAGTTTAAAAAAAATCATATATATAGGAGTTTGTAATGAAAAGAAAAGAAAAATTTCTATCATATTTCAAAATTTCTCAATAATAATGCACAGTTAGAAAGAGTTGAAGGAAATGGGAGATCAATACTTCTATCAAATTGTCATTGTATGCTGATGTTTAGTTTAGTTTATTTAACTTGTAGGAAAATGGATCCCTACAATGGACATGAAGTTGTTCCTGTTGAAAATAATGGTCAGGCAACATTTGAAGCCGACGTAGCCCGGGGTAAGACCGTAACGTCCAAACTGATCAAACTAAGGAGTAAGGGCATTAGGTTAAAGCTTCAATGGAATAAAAATGGAACTCCAATCGGACCGAATGCTAGCTCTTTTAATAATTACATTGGGACTACTACGTTCAGAGAAAGAGTCCCCATTACAATTTTAGCTTGGAGACGGGCAAAGTAAGATTATGATGATATCATCTTGGGTTCAGTCAAGGTAAACATTATTTACTTTATTATTCTAGTTGTTTTGTTTCATGAATTACAATCTAACAAATTATGTATGTTTTTTTTCTTACAGTCTTGTTTCATTATCGACGAAGATAAAGAGAAATTCATGTTGAAAAAATGCGGCAAACTTTTGAGATGTTCTCGTTACGATCTTGTCAAATTCTACTTGCGGGACAACAATGACAATATCATTCCTACACCACCAGAGTTGTACGATGGAATAATAGCTCAAGAGCAGTAGCATGAGTTTGTGAGCTCACATACTACTGCATAATTTGTGATAATATAATATTAGCCTTTACGGACTACTTGTAATTTATTTACAATTAATATTTACTAATATGAATCATTTGGATTTAAACAAGAACGAAGCGAGTAAAATAGTGAAAATGCAAGCAACATGCCATACCGGTACATAAAAAGATCATTATCGTATGCAACATTGGAGCAACAATTGGTAAGAACTAATCATTATTTCATATTAATATAATTTCTATGACTAATTTTTAACTACAACTAACTTTGATATGTAAATCGAAGAATCATATTTTGATGTCACACATATACCACGACATGATTTATGGCTGGCTGACTACACGAATAAAAAAGGAGAAATTCCCAGCAAACAAGCCAGAAAAGTTACAGAATATTGTGTAAGTAGTGGATTATATATAAATAAATATTTAGCTTTACTTAAATGATTCTATTTGATAATAACTAATATTATTATAATTCTTTCTATGATAGCACAAAATGACGCAAGAGCAGCCAAAGTTGGTGAATTATATTAGTCGTAGCGATTTGCTCAGCAAAGCTCTTAGAGCTCCCGAGTATGATGGTTGTCTTTGGGGTATTGGTTTTGCAGTCACCCAAACATCATACTTCAGACCCCAAAAGCAACCCAACAAAAATGATTTTCTGTAATTAAAAGAGAAGATTTATGGCTACAAGCATCAAGTAGAACAATTTAACGATTATATGCGTTTGATGCAAGAGAAAAATGCATTATTGAAGGCTCAAATTGACACCTTACTGCTGTCTCGGCCAGCACCAAGTCCAATGTGTAACAGCACAAATGTAAGGGATAGTTGCCCCTCCAAGCCTAAAGTCCCCATTCCATTGGTAATTAATTTTTTCTCTAGTTAACTTTTTTGTTACGTTATAAATTAGTGTACATTAATATATTAACTCTATTTTTCATAGGGCGAATCAACGTACAAGTTGTATGTTGATGAATCTTTCAAGAACACAGTTGCTATGTGCATGACCTGCAATACCGACAATGATACACTGCATAATTCACCATTGCTTGCAAACACACTCCAAGTAAGGGTTGACGTATGCACAAATGAAGATGCCATCTTACCAATCCCTTCTAAGGATGAAGAAACAATGGTGAAAAATGTTTTTCGGCTGTTATGTTGCATGGCCAATAGGTTTGATTGAGCCATTTCAAAATGTAGTTAATTTACAATTCATTCTATATTTTCTATGCACTTCTATATAAAGCTATATGATTTAATTTCATCATTTTTGTAGGTTGTTGCTACTCTTCCTAAAAAAAACGAATTGAAGGGCATAGGAAGAACTCAAAGTGTTTAACAACCTAATCGAAGTCTCAACCCTCAACTAGCAACCGAAGCAACAAAAAAATGGACTCATACCACCAATAATTGATATCAATAGCACCATATTTGATCCGCCAATGAGGTTAAGAAATACCTTTTAATATCGATATCTATAATATAGATGTAACTGATCATGTCGATGGTGGTATGTTGAACAAAGTACTTACTCGTGGATGGCTTGGTGTGACGGCCATCAACATATGGATTAGGTACTTTATCATCATCGTCTATCACTATTATTATTATTATTCATTATTCAATTTTTCGTCTTTTTCAGCCCACACCTCCTTGGCCAGTATAGGGAGAGATTTGGAAGCACAATCTAACCATCTTAGAGACTTATTTATGCGTAGAGTGACCCCTAATAAGCTCTTTTTTGTGCCATACAATCTTGAGTAAGTAATTTACGACAATATTTGAATGTATGTTTTTTTATTCTTTCACTTTTACAATAAAATGATTGTCGAAGTAAAATTTTTAAAATATTTGAAAGCACATTGGATATTAATCATTGTTCATCCAGTGGCATCAGAAGGCCTCCACGTTTTCTATCTAGATCCTCTAGCAGCTAGTTATTCGGAGAATCATCCTAATATGCAGATTATCTTTAATAAGTAAGTATATGGGTTTAATTATGTGTAAATATTTACGTGTGTGATTATTAAATAACCAAAATTAATCAGACATTACTTGTTTTGTTAGTGCATTGACCGCCTATAGAACCCAAGTTGGATTGAACTACTCTAAACGCAATAACCCAGTCAATAGCTATGCATGGAGGAAGATTATGATACTTATATATGAATTTACTCAAATTTTGTTAGTCAAAAAATTTTATTCAAAAATTGACTTAACTATTTCATTGTATTGTTACAGTACTTGTTCCAACCAAATAATAATGATTGTGATTATTATATTATAAAATTTATTAAAGATGTAGTTACTCATCAGCAAAATTATGTTCCTATAAAAGTAAGTTCTTATACTTGCAATTGATGTTGTGTTTTAAATTTAATTGACAAGTGTCTAAGCTAATTAATTTTTAGTGATTTTAATTCTTTGTGCTCATGATTATTTATGTGGTATTATGAAGATCAACACTTTTCTGAGTTGACTGACCACCAAATGGATGAAATCATTGAAGAATGGTGTGAATATATGATCAGACAATTAGCTAATTTAGGCATGTAGGTTATTTCTTGCCTAATGTTTTATTTATTCACTTTAAAGTTAGTTGTACATTTTAATTATTGTAATACAATACATTTTGTAGTTATTTTATGAATTAGTTATTTGTTTTACATTATTTCATTTTGCTATCATATTTTAAAAAAATCTCTAATAAACCTCATTTAGCGCTTGAACGTGAAGCAAAAAACCTCCTTTGGCGCTTCAACATAAAGCGCGAAAGGAGGTCATGACCCTCCTTTTTGACGCTTGAACAAGAAGCAACAAAGGAGGTATAGTACCTCCTTTGGTGCTTCTTATATAAGGATCATAGTTGTTTATTTATATATTTAATTTTAAAAAATAAGTTATGGTGCTTCCATAAATTTAAGAAGTGTCATAAGTATTTTTTATGACACTTTTTAAATGCTATAGTATTGTTTAAAATAAGCACCGTTAAATCTTTCTTTTGTAGTAATGAGCGAACGAGCTAATTTCATAATCCGTTAAATAATATTAGGAAATAAGTTAGAAAATAAAGTAATTATAACGCAAGTTGGAAGATAATTTTGGTTTAAGAAATTTTTTCGGAGAATAAATATTTAGAAACAAGGCAAATGATGACAAAAGAAAACACTAACCTCAGCCCCTAATGAAGAATCCAATTTGTAAACTTTCTCAGATGTTGCAATCGTAAACCTGAAACAAATATGAGTATAAATTTTTGTAATAGAAATCGATCTGAAATATATGACAGTATCTACTCTGAAGTATGTATAAAACTAATTAAGTAAAGCGCTTATCTTAAACTAATCGGAGGGAAGAAAAGCCGAGCTTTACGATGATGGATTCCACCGTACCTCTGCGTTGACGGCGAAGATGGTCAAGGATGGAGGAGCGGTGTGGGAAAGAGGAGTTGTTACGGCACGAGGGAGGAGTTTATAAGAAACTTGATGAGTATCATATTTCAAAGTTGAAATTAGGCACGAGATAAAGCCACAAAGATTTTAAATTTTAGGGCTGACTTTTAAGACCGGTTATTTGACAAAACCGGTCTTAAAAGTGTTCACCTTTAGACCGGTTATAACTAATAACCGATCTTAAAAATAAAATAAAAATTAATTTTTTAATTTCGCATATTTTAGACCGGTTATCATCAACAACCGGTCTAAAAAGTTTTATCTTTTAGACCAGTTATTAGTGACAACCGGTCTAAAAAGTCTTAAAATTTTTTAATTTTTAATTAATTTTATATTTTTAGACCGATTTTTTGGATAACCGGTCTAAAAAATTCTTTATAATTACGAAATTGTCACCGGTCATATTTTTTAGACCTTATCCTTAATAATCGGTCTAAATAATACAGTCTAAAAAGACTATTTTACACTAGTGTACAATACATTTTATAGTTATTTTATGAATTAGTTATTTATTTTGTGTTATTTCATTTTACTATCATATTAAGAAAAAAATCTCTAATAAACCTCCTTTGGCGCTTGAACGTGAAGCGCCAAAGGAGGTTTGACCTCTTTTGGCGCTTCAACATAAAGCGCTAAAAGAGGTCATAACCCTCCTTTTTGACTCTTGAACAAGAAGCGCCAAAGGAGGTACTATACCTCCTTTGGTGCTTTTTATATAAGCATCATAGGTGTTTATTTATATACTTAATTCTGAAAAATAAGTTATGGTGTTTTCATAAATTTAAGAAGCGTTATAAGTATTTTTTATGACACTTTCTAAAAGCTATAGTATTATTTAAAATAAGTGCCGTTAAATCCTTCTTTTGTAGTAATGAGCAAGCGAGCTAATTTCATAATCCATAATGGAGTTTCTCAATAATTATACTGCACTTCAACCCATACAAAGCTATACCTTCATTTTTTGTAATTTGAACATGAAAAAGTGATTTTGATAACGATTATCCAAACATTATCATTTTATCAAAATTACCTTTCTCACATAATCTATCATGCTTAGAATCTATTTTATAAAATTATTTTATTACTTTTTCTCCGGAAACTATTTTATAAAAGCTAATTCAAGCATTCTCTTAATTGGATAGTGCAATTGTAATGTTCATCTAACTGAAGCTTGCTAACACCTCCAGCGATTAATGTAAGATATATCATATAATGCAATTTTTTGAAATGAATAGATTATATTGATAATCAGGGGTGTGCCATTTCAGAAGCCCAAGCATTCTTCAATCAGTTCAAACAATAGAAAACTGGATAATTTTTAGGAGAAATTTTGTTCAAGAGTAAACATTCTCATCGTCATTAAAAAAGTGGAAGGTTTCTAATTCAATCTCGAACATGGAGATTCAAATGGGCAAAAATATTAACATATTATCTCTGCCCCTTGAGGCACGTAGTTGGTGTGTTGTTTTATTAGTCTCTTGTTTTGAGATGCCAAACGTCGATTTACTGGAATGCTATTGTTTTTAGGGTTAATGATATAATTTTAATAATTAAATTATTTTCAATATACGTGTGCTAGAAATAAATTTTAGAAGGGATAAAAATAATAATAAATAATTTAAAAAGATGTAAATTCAATAAAATTGTTAAATTTAATTAAATAACATTAAATTATAAAAAAAATCTCTAATGTTTGTGAAAATATTTAATAATTTTTTTAAATTTATACCATTTTAAATTATTTATTATTATTTTTATCTCTTTTAAAATTTATATATGTCTCAAACAAAATTGTATTATTAAATTTTACCCTTAACTCTTATTTTTATCGCCGTTGGTTTTTGGAAAGCTGGTGTCGACAAGGCCACATAAAATCTGAAAGGAATCAATAGTACCGTACCATGCATTCTCGAAATCTGGGTCACTGTGTAGTCTCAATTTCAGTCTCCCTTAATTTATCGCCTATTTCCGCGCGCAGAGAGAGAGCGCACGTAGGAGGAGAAATAAAGTTAAAATGACGGTCGGTTTCACGCCAAAAATCTGATGGTTGGTGATTTCCAATCATATAAAGCCTGGGATTAGGTAATTTTGTTGTACGGGCAACATATCATCATGCCCCAACTGACCAAAAATGTTCTCCACTTCTTTCAATTCCAACCATTTATTTGCGTCACGTATAAGGGATTCAAAACTTTGCATCTTCTTCTTCTTTCTTTCTTTTTTTGCTTAAAAAAATATTAAGTGCTAACGAAAGAGATCAAATTTAATTCCAACGGAAGTAACGTTAATGTTAACATTAATTAATAATTCACCCCTTTTCTTAGTCTAATGTTTTTTATTTGACCATTTGTTTAATGTTTACTTTCCGGGGCTAACTTGTAACTTCCAACAACTGCTGGACTAGGTAGCATGGAAGGGGAAAAAACATCTGAAGCATCCTTATTTTGACAGGTAATATGTAATTCCATTGGAGATTTGTGAGGCATTAGTCGTAGGCAGGAACGTGCTTTCAGCCACCACACACTGTACAACATACACAACAACCGCATTTTTCAACTAAAATAATATTCATATTTTGCATAATTAGTTATATCTCACAGGGTCGATTGAGACAGCACGATAATTAGATTTAGAACCACACTTCCGTTAGAGAGACAAGAGATATATCCCCAACAGGCCCCAAAAAACAAAAAGAAAGAAAGGGAAAAAAATGAAGAGAGACGTCTTCGAGTTTATCAGAAAGGCGCTTCCTCTTGGATTCTGCGCATTAATTGATTCACAGCAGCAGCGATTTCATCCACCGTATTCAGCTCGCACCCATCCTCAAGCTGTTTGGTACAAATCACACATAAAAAAATTATGACTTAAAAAAAAAAAAAGAACATCAAGAAGAGAGCGTAATCAAAATGGGGAAAGATCTCTTTAATGACGGCACATGGAGTAAATGATAAATAAAGATGAAGAAAAGGGTAAAAGACCTTGACGCTAGCAGAGTAAAGGGCCATGTCGTCGTGAGTGGAGACGTTGAGGTGGAGAACGTTGAGGCGGAGGGCCTGAAGGCCGACGACGATCTTGGTGAGCTGGTTGGAACGTTTCTTGGAGAGTATCTTGAGGCTGGCGTGGGTATCCACCATGGTGACCTCGATGTCTGCGGCGGCCCATTGCTGGGTACTGGTATTGCCGTTATTTGCATGAGTGGAGTACTGAGGGAACGTGAAGAACTCGGCGAACGGCGAGCTACACGTCTCTGATTGTTGCTTCGTCTTCTTCTTTCGTCCTTCCATTGACTGCAACAGCTGCTCTAGCTCCTTCACGAAGTTAATGGCGCCTCCTATTATAGAAGCTTGGTCCCCCTGTTTCGGCCCACAGAAACAAAAACCATGTTCTACGTCGGTAATAATATCATAATTATTTAGGGGCCTCACTCTTGACTTGAAAAAATAAGAACCGAATTATTACAAATAGGACGGACGGGCTGCATGTACTTAGCAGAGAAAAAGGGGAGCTGACCCTTTGAACGTAAGACGGAGGCATCAAGGAGCGAAGCACCGCCAGGTAATCATTCATCTGCCTCCGTCGATTGCGCTCCACCGCAATGTGAGTCATCCTCTGGTTCTCAAGCTCGTCCTTGTTCTTGGCGCTCTTGGTGCGACGTCGTTTACGCCGACCCGAGGGGGCAGGGGAGACAAGTGATCGGCGGGCCTGATCGGGAGAAGAGTTAGAATCCCAAGTTGCGTGGCCATGTCTGGGTTCCATGTTCCTGCTGATGAGTACTCCGACAGGGGCTTTTTCTTCCTCTGCATGGAAGCCATGCTTGCCGAGGTTCCAGGCTGCAGCGAAGGAGTATGAGTCCTTGCAGCAACTATACGAGAAGGGATCCTGTGAGAAAACCACAGCCTCTAGTGCCATTTATGTTCACTTGGACAGAGTTTTCTGTGTGGTTTGCTCGCGACGGCACACTACTTCTACTGGCCAACAAGGTACCTAGACACAGAGTGAAACAGAGAATAAGCTCAGAGGAAGATATATATAGATGTGGGGCTAATGATGAGATGGTGTGCAAGAAGAGTTTGGGGAAGGAGAAGAAGAAACTTAGAATAAGCTCAGAGGTCGATCGCAATGTGTTCCCAAAATGGTAGAAGAGACTGGGTTTATATCATGGACCCGGGGAAAGAAAGTCTTGCAAGTTGAAGCAGGGTTACTCAAACAAACAAAATGCTACAGGAGCTTGCACGTGAGGTTTCTTCCTAAGACCACTTCCTTGACCGCCCACAAGCCACTCTCCTAACTCACATACAACTCACAAACCACGGCATCAGACACACACAGAGGATTCTCTCGTCACCTATTGCAAACTATATATGTGACTCATGAGCCACAGGCTCTTTGCAAATGATTTTTATAAAATGTTATACACTTTCTGCACTAACAAATTAAATAGGATTTTGTTGGTTTTGTTTACACAAGTGTGAATAAGATACACACACACAATCTCGATTCGTGAATAGCTGTATCTCACCCCCTCTAACGACGACTCACATTCAATTGATTCTGAAAAACAGAAAAATGATTAAGATCGAATAATGGAATATATTTGTTTGTATTCTAATTAAGTGTGAAAGCTTACAAATACAAATAATGGTTGGTTGGCGAGGGGGCCAGAAGCAGCAGCCTGTGTGTATTGTATCAGATACCAATTTCGTGAACGAAGCAGGGGTGTGCATTGGGAGGCACGAGGACGGTCATCTCCTTTGTCTTCATGTGCATAATAAGTTCAGGTTGTTGAATGTGGGAAAGTCCCACATCGACAATATGAAGAGGGAGGGGGCATGGAATTTAGTATAAATAGGAGGCCCCCCTCCCTCCTTCAATCATCCCTCAACTTGCCTTCTTCCTTCTATAAGGCATTTTGTATTTCCTCCTCTCTTATAGTATTTCACTTATAAATTGTTTAGAGTGAAATTAGATTCTGGTATTTTCCTTATTGTTGTCTTATTTATTATTTATTAGCTGCTATTAGATATAGTAGTTGTGATTTATTATATTATTAAATTACTTCTAGAAACTTTGTTTTCTAGTATTGTGATTTTCTAGTATAATCAGTTACTCTCTATATATCCCGCTTTCGCAACAATTGGTATCAGAGCCAAGGTTCTGTCTGAGTATGCTCTGTGGTTGCAGTATAATCTGAACTTCCACATCAGAAAAGAATTACCTTGAGGTTTTGCATTTGCAGCTATTAAAAAATATTTGGAGCAGAAATGGCGGACAAAAAGGTTGAAGAATCCACATCAAGTGTCAACAATTCGTCGTCGGCATCTTCGCTTCTGACGAGAATTATGCCCAATGCGAAGTTTGCAGTTGAAATTTTTGACGGATCGGGACATTTTGGGATGTGGCAGAGCGAGGTTCTTGATGTCCTTTTTACACAACAATTAGATTTTGCTCTTGAAGAAAAGAAACCAGATAAAATGGAGGAGGAAGATTGGAGGATCATCAATCGTGTTGCTTGTGGTACTATTCGATCGTTTCTTTCCAGAGAACAGAAGTATCCATACACAAAGGAAACTTCTGCTTGTAGATTGTGGAAGACATTAGAGGATAAATTCCTGAAGAAAAGCAGTCAAAATAAGCTTCACATGAAGAAAAGATTGTTTCGCTTCACTTATGTTCCTGGTACCACAATGAATGATCATATCACCAGCTTCAACAAATTGGTAACAGATTTGCAGAATTTGGACGTGACTTTTGAAGATGAAGATCTGGCCTTGATGTTGTTGGGATCACTTCCTGATGAGTACGAGCACCTGGAGACTACTCTACTTCACGGCAAAGAGGAAGTATCTCTCAGAGATGTTTGTTCTGCGCTATACAGCTATGAACAAAGAAAGAGGGATAAACAAAGAGGTGGAGAAACAGAAGCACTAGTCACAAGAGGGCGTGCTGAAAATCAATCGAGATCAAGGAAAGGGAGATCCAAATCGAGATCCAGACCTAGTAAGGATGAATGTGCCTTTTGTCGAGAAAAGGGCCATTGGAAGAAGGATTGTCCAAAGTTGAAGAATAAAGCCAAACAGAACAATGGGAAGGCTGCTATGGATTCAAATGTAGCTGATTGTGATGATGAAAATTCAGATTTTTCATTATCTACAACGACGTTGTCAAAAGCGTCAGGCGTATGGTTGTTGGATTCAGCTTGCAGTCATCATATGTGTCCTAACCGAGACTGGTTCACTGATTTCCAAGAAGGAGGATGTGGAGTTGTCCACACAGCAGATAACACTTCACTTACCGCATATGGCATTGGTTCAATTCGATTGAGGAACCATGACGGATTGATCAGAACATTGACAGATGTTCGATATGTACCAGATTTGAAGAAAAATCTCATTTCTGTGGGAACTCTAGATTCAAAAGGGTTCAAGATTACTGCAGAAAGTGGAGTGATGAAGATACTTTCTGGTGCACTGGTGGTAATGAAGGGTATCCGGAAGAGCAATAATACGTATCACTATCAAGGTAGTACGGTTATTGGAATAGCAGCAGTGACGTCCAGTGATGAGAAGGAGGTAGAAGCAACAAGGTTGTGGCATATGCGCTTGGGACATGCTGGAGGAAAATCCTTAAAAACTCTTTCAGATCAAGGGTTGTTAAAAGGATTAAAGCATTGCAGTTTGGAGTTTTGTGAGCACTGTGTGAAGGGGAAGCAGACAAGGGTTAAGTTCGGAACAGCTATCCATAATACAAAAGGTATTTTGGATTATGTTCACTCTGATGTTTGGGGTCCTTCCAAAACACCATCATTGGGAGGAAAACATTATTTTGTAACCTTTGTTGATGATTTTTCCCGAAGAGTTTGGGTGTATACGATGAAGACTAAGGATGAAGTATTGGGATTTTTTCTCAAATGGAAGGCGATGATAGAAACACAAACAGGCAGGAGGATCAAATGTCTTCGTACAGATAACGGAGGAGAATACAGGAATGATCCTTTCCAGAAGATTTGCGAGGATGATGGCATCGTCAGACACTTCACTGTCAGAAATACACCACAGCAGAATGGAGTGGCAGAACGCATGAACCGGACTTTGCTGGAGAAGGTTCGGTGTATGTTGTCCAATGCTGGCTTGGGCAAAGAATTTTGGGCTGAGGTAATTACATATGCGAGCCACCTCATTAATCGTCTACCATCTACTGCTATTGGTGGTAAAACACCGTTGGAACAATGGTATGGTAAACCTGCTACAGATTATGATTCTTTGCATGTATTTGGCTCAATTGCATACTATCATGTGAAAGAATCAAAACTGGATCCGAGAGCAAAGAAAGCTATTTTCTTGGGGATCACTTCTGGAGTCAAAGGATATCGTTTATGGTGTCCAGAGACAAAGAAGATTGTATTTAGTAGGGATGTTACCTTTGATGAATCTGCCATGGTGAGAAAGGTAGCAGCTGAAGATACCCAGCAAGGTGATAGTGTTTCAAAGCAGGTGGAGTTTGAAGGAAAGATGATTTTTCCAGTAAAAGGAGCAGACGGGGAAACAAGACAAGACTTTCCTGAGGTAGAAGAAGAGCCAGTTGATAGGGAGGTTTCGACTCATGAACCTCAACAGCAACGTGAATCAATAGCAACCAGCAAGCCAAAACGAACAATAAGAAAGCCTACTCGTTTTGAAGACATGGTGGCTTGTGCAACCTCAATTGCAGCTGATGACATTCCTTCAACTTATAAATGGGCTATTCAGAGCTCAGAAAAGGAGATGTGGAGGAATGCCATGAATGAAGAAATGCAGTCCCTTCATCAGAATGGTACGTGGAAATTGGCCAAACTCCCCAAGGGTAAGAAGGCAATTGGTTGCAAATGGGTATATGCAAAGAAAGAAGGATTTCCTAACCAAGGTGATGTGCGCCATAAAGCAAGATTGGTAGCTAAAGGCTATGCTCAGAAGGAGGGAATTGATTACAATGAGGTATTTTCTCCGGTTGTGAAACATTCCTCTATTAGAATTTTGTTGGCTTTGGTAGCACAATTAGATTTGGAACTAGTTCAGATGGATGTAAAAACTGCATTTTTAAATGGAGACTTGGAGGAGGAAATCTACATGACTCAGCCGGAAGGATTCAGAGTTGCTGGAAAGGAGAATATGGTGTGTAAACTTGAAAAATCGTTATACGGATTGAAACAATCTTCGAGGCAATGGTATAAACGATTTGACAAGTTTATGTTGCGACATAAGTACAGAAGAAGTAGATACGATCATTGTGTCTATTTGCGGAAGCTTGAAGATGGATCCTTTATATATCTCCTTTTATATGTCGATGATATGTTGATTGCTTCAAAAAATAAGGCAGAAATTGAGAAGCTGAAGGTTCAACTAAAAGGGGAATTTGAGATGAAGGATCTAGGTGAGGCAAGGAAAATTCTCGGTATGGAGATAACAAGAGATAGAGAATCAAAGAAACTCTTTTTATCTCAAAAGGAGTATTTGAAGAGGGTGCTAAATCGTTTTGGTATGAATGAGAAAACGAAGTCGGTCAGCACTCCACTTGCCCCTCATTTTAAGCTAAGTGCTGATATGTCACCAAAGGATGAAGATGAACGAGAGTATATGTCAAGAGTACCATATGCAAATGCCGTTGGTAGCTTGATGTATGCAATGGTTTGTACAAGACCTGATATTTCACAAGCTGTTGGAGTTGTGAGTAGGTATATGCATGATCCAGGGAAGGAGCATTGGCAAGCTGTGAAATGGATTCTACGGTATATCTGTAATACTGTAGATGTTGGATTGGTTTTTGAGCAGGAAGGTGATCGATCTTTAGTTGGGTATTGTGACTCAGATTTTGCGGGTGATTTGGACAAGCGAAGGTCAACTACTGGTTATGTGTTTACTTTTGCAAAAGCACCAGTTAGTTGGAAGTCGACTTTACAGTCAACAGTTGCTTTGTCTACCACAGAGGCAGAGTACATGGCGATTACAGAGGCTGTGAAGGAGGCAATTTGGCTTCAAGGATTGCTTGGAGAACTTGGTATTGATCAAGAAAGCATCGTAGTTTATTGTGACAGTCAAAGTGCTATTCAATTAGCAAAGAACCAAGTTTACCATGCAAGGACGAAGCACATTGATGTTCGATATCACTTTATACGAGAAATTTTGGAAGAAGGTGGAGTCATGATACAAAAGATACGGACAACTGAGAATCCTGCTGATATGCTGACAAAGGTTGTGACTTCTGTCAAATTTCAACATTGTTTGGATTTGATCAACATTGTTGAACATTGATTGTTGAATTGTAAGCATAAATTTGTAATTAGAAGAAATTAGGAATGTGGGAATTTTCCCAAGGTGGAGATTTGTTGAATGTGGGAAAGTCCCACATCGACAATATGAAGAGGGAGGGGGCATGGAATTTAGTATAAATAGGAGGCCCCCCTCCCTCCTTCAATCATCCCTCAACTTGCCTTCTTCCTTCTATAAGGCATTTTGTATTTCCTCCTCTCTTATAGTATTTCACTTATAAATTGTTTAGAGTGAAATTAGATTCTGGTATTTTCCTTATTGTTGTCTTATTTATTATTTATTAGCTGCTATTAGATATAGTAGTTGTGATTTATTATATTATTAAATTACTTCTAGAAACTTTGTTTTCTAGTATTGTGATTTTCTAGTATAATCAGTTACTCTCTATATATCCCGCTTTCGCAACACAGGTGAAGGGGCAGATAGTCTTTTAGTTGTATATTGAAATATTATATAATTGCATATTGGCCTGTTAGTTGAAATATAGAATATGGGGATTCATTTGGTAATAATTTGGTCGGACACATGGACATGAAAAAGAGAAAGGTGACGAAAAGCTGGAAATAACTGAGAGATTCTCAGAAAAATCCATAGCAGGGAAAGGGTTGTCTTTTTTTTTTTTTTTTTAAGAGAAAGGGAAGAAGGAAAAAGGACCAAACAGGTGAGATGAGGAGGAATGGACCGGGTCAGCCATCAGAGGAATCCATGTGACCACACAAAGAACCACTCTGTATTCATCTGCCATCCTACACTATGCTCCTCTCTCACTTTCCGATTCCCCTGTGTACTCGATCTCCTTCCTTTTATTTCTTCAATATTAATAGTAATGTTTTTCCCTTTTCACCTCATTAAATACTTTTTACTACTATTTAAATTTTTGCCATTGCTCCTGCTCCTTTTCATTTCACCGCCCTGATTAGACTTCCTCATGTGCTTATTCAGTCTTTGTTCGATTTTGGTAATTTTTTAATATGATTTATGGTGTATAAGGTATATAAAAGCAATTTTTATTCAGTTTGTATAAAAATATTTTTCAAACGCTAACTGAAACACATACTAATTATCTTTGTTATCCCATCAAAGATATAAAATTATTATTTCATGATATTTATAAACTCTTTCACATGATATAGATTGAAGAATATATATTTACAAGTCTAACTCCCTCTGTTCCTATTTGCATATTATTGCATAATATTTTCATTTGTATATTCCTATTTATATGTTGTCATTTGTATTTTCATTTAATTTTGTTCCTGAATTTGTATGCCTAGCTATTACTTGTTTGAGTTGTTTCAAATAATATTCATGTTGATGGATGACATTAAGTGGAAGCACAGCTGTTCATAACATATAAAGTTTTCCCCCTCGCTCAGGAGTATGCTTTTTCCATGAAGATGAGTAAATATGGACTAAGAAAGTGTATGGTGAGATATAAAAAGAGTCCAGCATCGTCGATCAGAATCTCATGATGTAATTATATTATATATATATCACAAGTTCCCAATAAAAAGCTAGATTTTTCACCTCCATATTTTACTCTTGCCAGAGACGAACAGGTTTCACAATACCTTATTAAGTATCAACCATTTGACCACATCTCGATGAGACATTCTCTAGGTTTTTAATTTCTTCCCTCTTTTATTCTTGGTTCTCTCCACGCACAGGGGAATATTGCTAACACTGGGCATGAGATAAAATGAGTCATCAGTAATCAAATCATCAGCTTTACGATTATTCCCTCAGCTTACATTTAATAGTAGAGGTGCGCTGCCAATCTCTGATCCATCACCAGGAAATGATTAATCAAGGAAAGAAAATCCAAGCTCCAACTGGCATTACTTGGAATGTATCCAGGAAAATTGTAATTTAAGAGATTCCCCGACTCAAACTAAGTCTTAATGACATGACAGGGCAACTTTGATTGATTAAGATCTACGCCTAGCTAACTAGTAGCCACCCCTCTAAGCTCCATTAATTATCTGATTTGTTTATAAAGAGCTGAGACTTTACGAAACCATTCATTGTTAACTGTGTTGAGTGTCTTATTACGCTATCCTGCGCGTGTCGTGTTCCCTTTTTTATACATTAAAGCTTAATTTCCCCCATCATCCGTTCCATATGACAGTATCTCATCTTAATTAATTAATTAGTTTAATGTAAGATGCACGCATCAGTAATTAATAATAATTTTCCCTGCATGTAAACTAAACTATAACTTTCCATCAAACTTATTTTTGGGCCTCCGTGCAATATACATGTTCGCAGCTTATTTAATTTTTTATCACCCCTGTCCCTGCATGACGAGAAAATGATCCGAAGAAGAGAGTTGCATGCGTGTCTTGTAGATATCTCCAACCTGCAGTGTCCGGGAAGTAATTTTGAATATGTGGAAAACTATTATTTTTTTAACAACGCAACGATTAAATAAATAAATGTGATTCCATGCAGCTACCACGCATTGGTCCTAATGGTTTTTAGCTGCTTAAACTTGATGAAATCTCAAGCTTGGGTATATGTGTGATTGCAGAAAACAAAATAATCCAATTGAAACTGACAATGTTTGAGCTAGATGATCATATAAAAAAACGTGTTTCCATGCATGCATGGCATAAAATTTGAATTGAATTGGGAATTATATTTTTATAACTTATGAATAATACAGCTTATATGTATAATATTATTAATAGCAATTTAACTAAAATATCATGTGACATAAATCTATTATCAATACTTGTCTAAGTAAAATTGTGTTGTGACTCTACACTTTTCATAAAGGAGTATTTTTCCTATTGACGATCTATCATCAGTACTGGTATTTTCAGAGATATAAGCTGATTTTTTCCTTCTTAATTTTGGTAAAAAAAAATTGATAGAAGGCGCTAATTAAGAGCAAAGAGGAAAAATATGCATGTAGCGTTTGGGCTCAAGGAATTCGCGCGCGCATAATATCTAAAAATTGTGGAGACAGTAGCAGCGCTTCTGCACACAGATTAATAAGTATGTTTGAAATAGTGATTTGAAGCTTTATAAATATTTTTTAATCTTAATTTACAAAATACGAAGTAATTTTTACAGTTTATGAGATGAATATGTACTCCCTCTAGTTCTTATTATAAGGCACTAAGAAACAAATGTTCTTGATCATTTTTATAAGACACTTACAAGTTTCCAAGATACATTTATTTTATCTTTCTATGTCTACCCACATTTAATAAAGGTAATAGGAGAATAATACTAATTTATATGATATTTGAGTTTATGGTAGTTAGTAAGGGCAATATTAGAAATCACTTCAATTTTATGATAAATTTAATGCTTGTAACTAATGTTATTGGTTTGTGAGAATTGATAGTTGATGCCTTATAATAAAAATTAGAGGGAGTAGAAGAATTTTGTTTCGATTTACGTAAATCGGGCTTATATACTCACATAAGTCAAACCAAGCACAATAAGATGAGGACATAATTTACATGTAGTTATATATAATGCATATTTTGATTAATAAAATTTGAAAGTTTAGATTCCACTGATTAATGCGTGATATATTTACATATGAAGGCATCAATATAATGTCCGGCCTCAATATCGCATCTTAACCATATTATAATTACCGAAATGATATTATTGTGAAGTGGCCTGGCAGCATGCACATATAGGGGGAAACAAATTAAAATTTGAAGTTTCCTTATTGCTTGCATAGCTGTAAAATGACCCGTACCAAGTTAACACTGAACGTAGTGTTATTAGACATCACATTATTGCTACCAGTTGAAAAAGAATAGAGGTCAAACTATATAAACAGCGAAGGAATAAGAGGCGATGAGTAGGAGAGGAGGATCATCGATAGATAGCAATTGGGGGATTTGGGGCATAGAGGCTAAAGCGTAGGCAGGGAAGAGGCGACGTCATCATTGAAACATTTTGTCCGAATTTGGAAGCTGCGGGTTTCCACTAAGAGTAATCCTGATTTGTGTGCAATTAAGCGTCTTATTATTATATTAGAGGGGCCAATATATGATTAAAAAAGTGATTGCTTGCATGTGCTTCCACCGCAAAACACGCTTCCATACGGCATGGTGACCGAGGCAGCCGGGCGCAACGAACGTACAGGTCGCCTCATTATTTACTAATTTCCTTGTAATTAATGGCAGTAATAGTGTAATACATATATATATATATATCTGCGTTGGTCATTGGGCTTTTTTATTTAGTAAGCAGGAAGGCGAAGCTGCGTTCTCAGATAGATGGGTGATATTAAATAAAGGGAAAATCAGAATAAGGCGCCTAGCTAGGAAAAATGATATTTATTAAGAAGGATTATAAAAATAGTAATTATTTAAAAGGACCATATTCTAAAGACTAAATTATCCCTCACCAAATTTCTCTTCTTCTTTCTAATATCTTGTGTGATTAACCATCAATAACAAATGGATAACAATTCAACTAAACGGCTTTTAACAATATCATAGGACTAGTGGTTTCACTAGAAACAATTTGTAAACCTTATACCAAGGAATGGGCCTGTTTTGCAAGGAAATATGCCGTAACATTCTTGTTTCTATTGATAAACAATAGAGCTACGAGGCTAAAGAAAAATAGTCATTTTTTGAAGTTCAGTCTGTGAGCATAAACAATAAAGTTGGTCTAAAAAAGTCAAAGCTATTTTAATAATTTTTATTATTTTTTAGTTTTTTAAAAAAATTATAATAATGAAAGTCCTAATTTAAAACATAAATGTTGTCAAAATTAGGAAGTAAACAGTACGCATCATGCAACAAAAAAATACAGTAACTAAGTCATAATCAAAGGTAAATTATTATCCATATAACACAATTATAAATAATTAATGAGAAGACTGAACAAAATTAAAAATACTTCGTATAAATATGTCTTGAAAAGTATACGTAGTCAACAAAATAAACAACACAAGATATAAACAAGATAATTACTAGAAAATAATTAAAAAAATACAAAATTGGTAAAAATACTTATAAAATAAGAAATATCTTTTATAAGTTTTAAATTTTTAGGATTCTTAATACAATATTTTATTATAAAACTTAATTTTAAAAAAGATAATAACAACTTAATATTTAAAACATCATTAATAAAATATAAAAAATTAATAATATTATTATTATGACTCCCTCTGCCACAAGTTCTGAACCTTTATACACTTTTTATGATGAAGGCGATTCAGAATAAGTGTGCTCCTTCCTTTTACTGGCAATCGATTCGATGATAAGGGCTTTCATCAGAATCTATGAGTTCACCTAAAAAACCTTCCTTATTGTTTGTGGAAATGGCAACGCAACACTAGGGAGGAAGAGGTGCTCGAGAGAACATAAGGTAAATTGGTATTTTTAATTTTATATTGTAATATCTCATCCTTTTAAATAATTACCATTCTAATGATCCTTCCTAACAAATATTAGGAAAAGTGACATAAAAGTTATAATTAAAAATAATAATATCAAAAAATTCTAAAATCTTATTGATAATAACTCCTCTATTTGTCAATAATTACCCTTTCATTTATCATTGACAAGTTATATAACTTTATTGATATTATTTTTTTAATTAAAACCTATATGTCATCATTTTCCCTAAATATTATTTTATTTAGGTCATTTGTTTTAATTTTTCCTTAAATAAATAAGCCAAGAAGAAACTGAAACCTCAAATTCCGGGAAACCATTCCTTGTTTTATGGACAGACGCTGGCGTTTGCTGTGCAGATTCTCCTGATCAGGCTTCTTCTTCTGTGGATGCCCTCAGAAAGAGTATTGCACTGTTCAACAATTGGTTCAAATCATATCGGATTTATTAGGCTCTTTTTTATCCTAAATATAAAATAAAATTGATTTTTAAGAAATTAAGGAAACTAAGTTATCATATGTCGTGTATCCTTAGATTATATATCAGTTTATAAGTTAGATAGAATAGTTTAGAGAAAAAATTATAAATATAAATATTTTAAAGTAATTTAATTAACTTTCTTAATCTCTAACAAAAACTAAAAAAATTAATTTTATTTTATATTTAGGATTAGAGAGAATAATATTTTTTTATAATAAATCTGTTTTCTCCCCCATAATTCTTAAACGCGTGTGTGTGTGGGGAACTGGAGAGAGTGTATGTGTAACTTGTTCCCTAACAGTTGACAATATGGCTTATAAGGGCGATAAGTTCATATTAATTAAGCAGTATGAATAAATAAATTGTTGGAGGAAGAATAGGGAAAGGCTGCATATATAGTTTTATTTGAAAGAGTGGGGATGATTGGGCAGATAGGTGATAGGGAGGGATGTGATTGGGGTTGAGATGAGGAGGGGACCCACCAACTCCAACGGGAGCCGCCGTAGGTGGAGGTTTGTGATGAAGTAGCGTGTAGGCGGAGGGGATTTACATAACCTACAACCTATAGTCAATTAAGCAGGGGAAACCGGTTTTTTATTTTTTATTTTTTAAAATAAACTTTTTTTAAAAAAATTTATATTAATGGATCTAAAATTTCTAATTCCTTATAGAGTTAATCCTAATTTAATTTCGATTTAACTTTCTTTGAATGCGGTTAAAGAGCCACTTTTACTTTTACTTTTACTTTTACTTTTACATGGATCACAGAAGGAGGAGAGAAGGTAATTTGGCCCCGAGGTGGCGCCCATCCAAGCAGGAATCGTGGCATTTGCTTCTACCGACACTATTGCATGTTAATCGTCGACACCACTTGACCACTCAAACTTCAACCATCCTGTGATTGTTTTATTTTATATATCCCATCTCTAGCTCTCTAATTTGCTCCAACCTTAGAATATGGCCAAGGCTTTCTTTTCGCTACCTATTTTCTCATATTTCTTTTATTTTCATTGAATCCTGATAATTTTTTTAATCATGGATATTAGTCCATATATTTGTAATTTATTAATTTCTAAGATAATAAGTATTATTAGTAACATAAGACATGACTCTTACTCAATATGTACCAGCATTAATTAGCTAATTGCACCTTAAAAATGTTAAGAAAAAAAACCGTTTAATCACTATTATAAAAGAGATTTTTAGTGGTGTATTTCTGATGACACTTCTTCAAGAAACGTTGTAGATAATTGTTTTTTTTAAAAAGAAAATTAGAATCTATGGCGTTTCATATTATAAACGTCATACCTTAATTATAGGATTATATGTCACTTTCTTAAAAAGTGACATATAAGACCTTTTTAAAAAAAAAATTAAGTACTAATTATGACGCTTTGTAGTAAAGCGTCATAGCTGGTATAAACATTGCATAAATATAAGGAACATTAAATGATGCTTGCATAAATATAATAGACATCATGTAGTCTCAACTTTCACACACATATTTTATTTTCATTGTTTTAATTATAAAGTAAAATCTAAAAAAAAAATATTAAGTAAATATAAATATTAATCCTAGCTTTTTTTATCAATTGCTTTATAATCTTTAAAGAAATATAAACAGTTCATCTAAAAAATACAACAAAAAGTTTTATCCCAAAAACTAAATTAATCAGTAAATTTAAAGCCACAGTGTGGCCTTGACAACAACCAAAGTTAAATTATTTAGACTTATAAGTAAGTGGCCTTAGATTCCTTGCCAAGGCTAAATAATTTGGCCTTGGCAGTGAAATCCAAGGCCAAATAGTGACTTTGATAGGGCCAAGGCCACTCATATAGCCTTTGGCAGCCTTTGCTTTTTGCAAACACTGCCAAGTTAGCCTGCTATTACGCAGGCTAGCAAGGCCTTGGTCGACACTTTTATAGAAAGCGCCAGTTAAGGCTAACCATATTAATCTTAGCCGGCACTTAAGCACTAAGCCCCCTTGGGAAATGCTTTTGTATTAAGCGTCGGCCAAATGACACCTAGGGCGACACTTAATGCATAAGCGCCGACCAATGTTTGTTTTTTTTTTCAAACGCTTTTTTTTAACACAAACATACTGTCACTCGTTTTTATATAACTTCGTTCATTCTTTCATTATTTGTGTGTTTTTCATTTTGCAAATTTCAGCAACAATGTTAGTTGATGACTCTTCCAAAAGTGTAGAATTCTTCAAGTTCTCTTCTCCCACTGGTTAGCTTCCTTCTAATTTCTCGTTTCATGCCTTCTTTTCTTTGTCTTTATTTTGCCCAAAATCTGGGAAAAATAATTTTTGTTTGTTGTTTTGGCTCTTCTTTCATATAAATACACTTTCATTGACAATATTACTCGTTGAGATTGCATTAATTTGCTTTGGTCAATTGGAGAGATTGTTATTAGTTATTTTGTTATTGAAAATGTCCAAGATCTTTTATTCTCAATCTAATTATTTTGATTCACTCTATGGAGTATAGAGGCTCCAGGAAGAAATTCATCATCTTCAAGTTGTTTATTACATTCATTTGATTTATGTGGTTGAAAGGTTCACTTTTTTGATAAATATGAATTGAGAATAGAACTGACATGATATTGAACATAAGTATGATTAGGAAATGATGTTTTTGAAGCATAAAGCTTGTCATAATAATGTTTAAAATGGGCTTTGTCTGTTAAATATACAACTTTTAAAAACAATGCAATATTGTCTCGCAACTCAACATACTTTTTTTTATTAATTTTTTTTATAAAAGTATGCCCTTAGACAGTGCTTTCTTTGAAAGCGTCGTGTAAAATGCCTTTTTATTTTTTATTAATTGTTTTTTATTTTTTTGTTAAAGTAATGCCTTAGAAGATGCTTTCTTTAAAAGTGTTGTCCAAGGTTAAGCCTTCTATGATCCTTTCCTTGAAAGCATCATACAAGGCGTTATAAATTTATTTGGAGGGTGTGGGAGAGTCATTTTTTTATCTTCTCCCACACTGTCCTTATTTCACAGAGCTCTCCTTTAGTCGCTTCGATTGGTCCACCATATTTCTTTATCGATTGTCTCCATTCTATTTGACAGCGCAAGCGAAAGCTTCCTTGGTCCCCCCGCTTTTTAATTTGTCTATTCTTGTCTCCTCCTTGTACACATTTGATTCCTTCAATATTTGGTCGCCACTTCGGTTGCAGTACAAAGCTTCCCGTCCCACACGTTGTTTTCTACTTGTGTGGCTTCCTACATAAGCATCCTCTTTGTAAGTGGTTCTTTTTTTCCAACAATTTTTTCAATTTTTTTTTGTTTTTTAGTTAAAATTTATCTAGAATTTGAATATTATTGGTGTAAAACTTGTATGTCTCAAGTTTGAGCTACTTAAATATTGGAGTTTATGTGAATGATATTTAATAACATGCTAGAGTTCTTGATTAAATGGTCCAATGATTTTGAAACAACAATAAACAAAGGGTAAAATTAAAATATGAGCGTAGAGCGAAGAGAAGAGAGAATGTTGAGATTATTGAAGTAGAGAGAGAAATTAATGTCAAGGATATGATAGATGAACAGTGAGATCAGAGTCAAGTACCCATTAAAGTAGTTAGGCTTTTATAGGACATGCAGACTCATTCTCCTTCCTTTACATTTTTTGCAAATTATAATTATTGGTTTTGTCACACACACACACACACATATTGAGGAGACAAAGGTAAGATGGTGCCACCACATTATTGGTTTTTGAATTTAACACACACTATTAAAAAAAATTAATAGTTACGTTGTGGTGCTTATATTTTAAACCTTTATTGTTTTTAGTGATTACAAGTTTGAATTGTTTGGATGTAATTTAATTTTGGTTAAACTATATTTTTAGTCCATTAAGTTTATATCAATTATGCTTTTGGTCTCTTAACTTTATAAATATGATACTGTTGGATTAATTGGTTGATTATTTGTGACGGAAAACTTTAAATTTTAGGATGTTATGCTGCCAATTTTTTTATCTTGTTGCTATGGAAAGCGCATTAGTCCATCTGATTTGCTAAATCATTTAGTGTGTCATGGAATAGATCAATCATATACATGATGGATAAGGCATGGTGAGACGGATGATTCATGTACTGATTGGGTGCATACCACGACAAGTGGTTAATCATGGATGGCCTGGTGCGACGTCCATCAACATATGTGTTAGGTATTTTATCATTATCGTCTATTATTGTTATTATTATTCATCATTTAAGTTTTTGGTTTTAATGACACTGTTTGTTTTCCATAAAGACACTTATACCACGATCTGGTAACGGGCACGGAAATGACGAATAGATTTGTATTTATCAGCCCACACCTCCTTGGTCACCATGTGGGGACTAATTTGAACATCCAAACCAATGATCTTAAAGATCAGTTCATGCAAGACCAACCCTTACTAACATGTTTATTGTACCATGTACCATACAATTCGGGGTAAGTTATTTGCGACATTATTGTATGTTTTTTTATTCTTTCACTTTTACCATAAACATTATTGTTAAAGTAAGATTTTCAAAATATTTTAGACAATATTGGATTTTGCTTGTGATCCAGCCTGCAATAGTTGGACGCCCCCACATTTTCTATTTGGACCCTATAGAGGTTGGTTATCCAAAGAACTGGCTTGATATGGTGATTATGACTAATAAGTAAGTGTATGGGTGTATGTGTAAATATTTACGTGTGATTATTGAATAACCAAAATTAATCAGTCATTACTTATGTTTGTTAGTGCATTAACCGTATATAGAAGCAATGTTGGATTGACATATTCTAATAAATGCTCTGACTCCACCACGACCTATGCTTGGAAGAAGATTGAAGTATATGATGAATTTACTCAAATTTTGTTATTCACAAATTTTTCTTCAAACAATGACTTAACTATTTTTTTGTGTTGTTGCAGTATCCATTTCAATCAAATAATAACGATTGCGGTTATTATGTCATGAAATTTATGAAAAATGTAGTTACTCATAATCTAAATCATGTTCCCTTGAAAGTAAGTACTTTTATACTTATAATTTATACAATATTTTGAATTTAATTGAAAGTGTCTAAGTTAATTGATTTATAATTATTTTAATTCATTCTGTGTGTGATATTTATGTAGTATTATGAAGATCAATATTGTACTTAATTGACTGATCAACAAGTGAAAGAAATCATTGAAGAATTGTGTCAATACATGGTCAGGCAAATATCACCTTAGGCACATATGTTAGTTAGATTGTTTCACTTGTATATTAGCTTGTACTGTGTTATATAGTCGATCTTAAAATTAGTTGTACATATGTTGTAATGACATACATTTAATATTGATTTTATGAACTAATTATATGTTAAAAATTTTGATTTGGTTTGCTTTTTACCGTTAATTTATTACACTGTAAATTGTTATGGCATGAATTCAGGTGAAAGGATGTTACGTAGAACAAACTAAAAAAAAAATGACACATCTTATGCCGCTTCCCAAGTTGTACATATTTTCTATAACGCTTCCCTACAAAAGCGTCGTAGGAAATTATTTTTAAATAAAAACAAAATAAAAAGTACTGACAATTTCAGAAAATTAATAAGCGCTGTTGGTTGTTTTCATGACGTTGAAAAATGTGCCACTTCACAAATACTATAATATTTATAAAAATAAACATAATTTATTATATTTTTTTATAGTAAGAAATAAAAGTAACATTTATAAATCATAATTCAAACATTGTTGTATACGTGTTTTCATGCAAAGTACGTACTCCCATGTTTCACGAAAATGAGGATGGTGGTGGTGCGTGCACGGTTCCCGAAATCAATTACTAATTCCAAGCAATATGATGGAAAACGGCGCTGCCACTCACACGAACAATAGTCGTACGTTATGGCCAAAAGATCGAAGAAAGAAACGTCTATTTAGTATTTACAACAACTATTAGTTGAAAATTGCCACCTCCAACTAATAGTATATGCTGGCGGTGCTTATATTAATCATATTATTTGCCCACTCACCTGGCTCAATAACCTCTTTGGGTTTAATTGATTAAAATAAATATCAAGTTTTACTTTTCATCGACAAGAAGTGCAATGATTTTCCTGGATTAGAAATCGAAGACTTCGACGGAAGAGCGATTATTTTATTTATGTTCTCAATTACGTGATTATTTGGAAACACACAAAATTATGATTTTAAATCATATTTTATGTAAATCGAGATAAAACTCATATCACATATTTACTTCGTAAAAGCTATTCTCAAAAGCTAATTTCAAACATACACTACATCACCCTTTCTTTGTTTTCTTTTCAGTTCTTTTTTAAAAAGCTATTTTTTATTTTTATTTTTAAATACTGCTTGATGTCGAAACCAATATTTTACCTAATTTAATAGTAATTTCATTTGTATAAATCATAATCATTTTCTTTAATCACACAAAAGTCAATTAATTTATTTTAAAAATCACAAACCATTTATCTTCAATTATGCTTTCAAATGAGATCGATGGACGTCTTGGGAGCATGAAATTAATATTATAGTACACTCTTTTTTTTTTTTTTTTTGAGAATGTGTGTTTAACGGCCTTCCATATACTTATGACTTGTAGGCAAGACCGTGGTCTGTTTTCTTTCTCCATATATCTCAATCGTTTTATTTTAAGTTTGTTTGAGATAATTTTTGAAAGGCTTATAAGTGGTTTTTATGTAAATCGAGACAAATCTCTTAACACATACTTATCTTATATATCGTAAATCATGATTAAAAATATACTTTTAAAAATTATAATCACTATTTCAAATAAGCACTTTACTGTAAGATTCTCAGTTTGTCAGTGAAATTTCGATATGTTATCAATCATCACTCCGCGCTGTTTCTACGTAAAACTAGTGTTTCTTCCTACGTAAGCTATTGGAATGCACGACGAAGTAGAAAATATTTGAACCAGACCTAGACTAGCTATAGCTAGAGGACCGTGGATTACTTTTTCTGCCTCCAAGTTGGCCTAATATATATATATATAGAAAGAGACACGTGTATGACTTGTTAACTATTCTTTGGCATCGAGAAATAGGTTTGCAACATTGAGAACGCTGTCTTCCACAAGCACGGGGGAGATAAATGAAATTAATAGCTTGCTGGTTTACATATCCTGTATATATAAAAGCAATACATATATAACAATGAATTAATGTGCGTTTCCCACAACCTTGTACGCGCCAAAATGCACAGTGGACATGGAATAATAAAGTAGAGAATCGGAATAACGTCTATGAATACGCAGAATATAAAATATTAATATAGAGGGGAGTTTTTGGATCGAGGAGGGGTTAGGTTAAGAGAGGCAACATGTTACTATAAAATGGGGTCGGTATGTTGAAGGTGATGAGGCGGATGAAGGGACAAGCTAAACAAGTTGGGCCTTTTTGCAAAGTCCCACCAACGATTTTCTTTTGTTTGTTAATGAAATGCAACGCAGCACAGCGAAAATGGGGTCGGTATGTTGAATGTCTATTAATGTAATGCTACTTTCCCAAAACCAGTTGCCTGCTACGTATCATAGTTCTTCACGATGGCTCTGGTTTTTTAAACATGACTCGCCACTCTAAACTCAATGGGAACATGGATAAAAAATGTTGACTGTTAGCTAACGTATTTTTTCCCCTCCTGTTATTCAGTTATTTTATTGATGATATAGCTAGGTTATGTTTACTTTTCGGCCTTTGTTGTTACCCCAGCAGTAGTGCTCAAAGTAACTACAGACTGCCGTCTGTTGAATCGCACGAAAGAAATTTAATATAACTAAAACTAACAAAATGGGTCACCCAAAACATCCAATCAGGACTAAAAAGAGTGTGGGGGTTTAGCCCAACTGCAAAAATGCAACTCATGCACGGCGCATTTGAAAAGCAATTGACTTCTTAGGTATCTTGGGACCTTTATGGGCAGATTTTTATGGCTTATTTGTGACATTAATATTGTAAATTAGTATATTTATTTTATCAAACAAATTTAACTTCCCAGAGAATAAAGAGAATGAGGCAGTGTTGAGACTGTGTAAATCCCTTCCGTCCGAGTCAGTAACATAATGCAGCTATTGTTTAGTCCCTCAATGTCATGTTGTTGTTCATATATATACACCCTCTGAATCCTTCGTATTTCTTCCCCACTCATCCCACGTCATTGGCTTGGCCTCCCTCACCGTAACCGTTTTTTCCCCTCTAATAGCTGTGCTAGTTCTCAGCGTGTAGGACAAAACTCATGAATTCTTTAATAAATCATAAATAGAGTATATGAATTTTTCTATACCAATCAGCAGAAGACTTACAAGAATTACCTCTCGCCATAGCTAATCTCTGATTAGATTTAGAACTCGTGAATACTGATGAAAGAGACCTGCAAAACATAAGATGAAGACAGAAGATAGATTGTCAGGTCTCTTTCTGACTGGTTGTCAGGCACAGCGATGGTAACTAAGTTAAGAGTCGTCGCCAGTCAGGGAACCTCAGATAAGCAGATTAGGTTTTCCTTACGCTCATCTCATTTGGCCGTAAATTCAAATGTGTTTTTTTCACCATCAGAAAAATCACATTAATAACTAATAACCCTAATCTTGAATTGGGCCTAAATCTGACTTACAGGCCACACTGAGGATATTTAAATTAATTACCTAAATGATAATAACTGATAATAATTATTATATATTAAAATATCTAACATTCTCCCACTTGGCCCGTAACTACATGTCAGTTGCCCTATCCAGATTAATTAAGGCTATGCTGCAAGAATCATGGCGATAAGTCCCCTTAGTTGAGTATTATCTTCCATGTATTACATAGCAGCACCCTTACTTAATGGGTCAAAACTTAATGAATAAACATTAAATGTTTATTCGGTTCCTACTTAAATGTTTGTCAATCTCGATAACTTGGTATCAATATGAGATAACAAACTCCAACTTGAATTTCATCACTTGACAATACCTTATTTAGATCACTCTATGTGATCCAACTCACAAATAAGGTATTTGATCCTTTAATGTCTCTAAATGCATGCAATTCATTCAAGGATCAATACTTTATGTGTTTATGACCTATTAACTTTATGGTTATACAACACCCTTAATGGGTTTAAATAAATTTAAAACCATATGATGAAATTCTTTAACCGGCAATCTTACAACTTGCCTCGAAGAATGATTAGGTTAAACAATTCATGGATGAACTAAGCAATCAGTGACTACTTAGCAATTTTGTATTCCTCCATATTGTGTTTTGTTCAGTAAACATAAAGATGCATTATAGTATTAACTATTTTATAGTTAACACATCATAGGAAACTAAACAAAGCTAATCATTCTCCTATATGTAGAGCATGGGGCTTAATGTACATTTTGCAATGTACTTCATGACTTGCAGCTTTTCAATTATTATTCAAGCAAGAAAATGTTTGATAATCCTCCTAAAGTTCCCTTCCAATAGCATTGCCTGTTTGTGTGCACATTCAAGCAAGCCTACACCTAGGAAATTAAATTAGAAGGGATTCAATGATATATATTAGAGACATATGGACAATCTAATTGTATTTTCATAGCAACTACCGTCTATCCACAAATGTTCAAATACTTGTAATCATATGTTACTTATGACGTTCTCAAGTGTTTTGAGAACAATCCCTTTATGTATTCTAGAAGAATACTACATTTATCCTAGTCATATCACAAACTTGAACAATGGTGATTTTGTTATGTGTAACACCTTATGTTAAAATTCACAAGTAATGAGTAAATTATCATTTTGTTCAATATAGATGATTCAACTCTCACTAATCTAGTGATAAGAGCAATACTATGATACTTTCAACGTTATCATGTATGTGATTGCATCATAACACATTTATCACTAATGTGAGATATGCTTGTGATGACGATTTCTCAGTTTTGCTAACCAAATTCTCTTCATAGTTTGTGTGACCCTTTCTTTTAATTCACATACATCTCTCCTTGTAACTATAACGGAAAAATGCTAATGGAATCTAGGGTTACTCTCATTGTTTATACTCTAGTCAGATTACTTGAAATACATGATGTATAGTTGGTAGTAGTTGCCAAATTTGAATTATCATTTGGCCTCAACCCAATCTGTTTACAGTTGAAGTTGTATAATAAGAACATCATCTATCAATTTGAAATACCCTTATTTGTTTCGGGATTCTTTTCCTAATAATTGATAGAGTCCTTAATGTTGATGCTTCTTATTTCAAGCTTGATGAATTGAGAATTTCAGAACCTCATGATGTTTCACATTTACCTCAACAAGAAGAGTATCATGTAAAACTAATGTTCCATCATGATTAGTGGTTACAATCCGTTATGTGTGATCATCCTTAACGAATTTGATCACTCCCACTAATCATGTCGATTCTTAATAATTTGACAATTCAAAATTATTACACAACTTCTAAAACGACATGGACAGCTCAATAGAATTCCCAAGATCTTTATGCATCTTCACCAAAATGTGCAGTCTTAGTCCTTGGGATGTTTTCCTTCCGCACTCTTCCATTTGTAAGACAATTCTATATAAACTAAGATTTCAACTTTCAGATTTTAAAATGGTTTAAACACAATTTTGTTGGAAACTCATCTAAGATATATAATTGTCTTGAGTACATTCCTTAAGAGGAAAACATCTAGGCTAAGTTACCGTCCTCTGTCATATACCCATCATGTCATCCATCTCTTCTGATTGACTTCACTATATTAATCTGTTTATCAGATTAAATTACTCACTTCTGCTTTATATTCTCTAAAAGTGTCAAAAGACATTACTTAATTATAAAGGAAATAGTATTCAAGTATTGTGAACAATCAACTATAATCAGGATGAGCTATTGCATCTGTTAGAACAAAAACAATGGCAACTACTGCCTCCAATCAAGCCTCTATTTATAGATAGATTAAACTTTATATGTCTATAAATTTATGGCCTTTTGGTTTGTAGCTAAATAGCTCTCATTTAAAATCTCATGCTTTTCAAAAAGGAAGCATGACTTATATATACGCATTTCTAATGAATACTTGATATCCATACATGTATTCATGAAAAAGAGTAATGACTCATGAGATAATAAAATGAGGATCTGTCCCACCCTGATTAATGGAGATATTCTAATATATTATGGAGAATCACTTTATAGTCAGCAAAACAATGCAATAACATTTATGAAAATTTCTAAATATGTCTTTCAGCCTATCAACAACCATTAACTTTGTTTTATTCTTTATGTACTTATAATAATCAGCTCTTAATTGAGATTACTTTATTAAGACAATAATATTATCTCATTTCTCACACTAGTATTATAAACACTAGAACTTTTCTTAATGTCAATTTTATCCTAATGGTAGGAGTTATCCTTATAGGCTTGATTGTCTCTAATAAATTATATCAAACTAAATAATTGAACAAATAGCAATCATGCTGCAAAGTCAAAATAAAGGTAAATCATGCTTACAAAGTTTACTATAAGAGGCAAGCAACCATCGTATATAGGTGTATGTTTACCAATGTAAATCATACAATTATAAATTCGTATCACTAATGTCTACCTGTGGGCAAAGATATTAGCATAGCATGAATTTATCTCGAATTAGTAAAACTGGAATGCAGTTATATCCCCTAATACATGTGGGCTACTTAGAAAATATAATGCCGTTCCATTCCACCCTAATTAAAACTATGATTATAATTATCTACATGTGGGTAAAGATTAATTATAACCATACATTTAATTACAATTGATGTCTTAAATCTTTATGTAATGTATTTTGTTCATTTGAACAACATTAGAACAAAATAAAGCGTATGCACCTAATGAGGATGATGTGACTACTCCTCGATTCTACATACTCATCATAAAGACATCACACCATTGTGTATACTAATTGTACATATGATCTTAATTTGATATGCTAAAACCTTATATGATTAAATATGCATACAACACGTGCATAAGGATGTTGTAGCTATTCCTTAAACAGAATATGTATGCTAATCACTAATATCAAATATGTACAATTTAAATACCATATGTATAAACACAATGTCAATGGGAATCCTAATTAATTAATTTAATCAACTAAATCATGAATGTGAATAAAATAATATTTACTCACCTTCAAAAGATTGATATTTTAAAATCCATATGTGATTATTTTGCATGTTGTAAGAGGGCTCTGTAGCTACCACTCTAGTATGCAAAGTGAATCATAATATCAATCATGTGCACTTACATTCTGTATATGCACAACTTCATGGAGGACTTAACCAATTAATTTAATCAACATAAGTGACTAGATACAATCCTCCCACTTTGATTAAATTAATATTACCCATTTAATATAGTTGATATGTTAAACACATAAATGATTATCTACACATGCAATAGAGGATGCTGTGGCTATTCCCCAATATGCATATTAATCACAAATACCAACTTTATGCATTTAAATTCCAAATATGCACAAATTCTTAATGAGAATCTATCTAATAGATTAATTTAATCAACAAAATGTGACTAAACAATCAACAAAAATAAATTCTCCCACTATTTTATGCATTCAAAATACATCCAATATTTTCATATCTTAATGGAGGGATTAATTAATTAATTTGTTCAAAAAATTCCCTAATTAATTAAAATCCTCCTACTGTTTTATGTATCCAAAATTGTTTAAAGAATTAATTTTGGCACTTTTCAGCTTTAATTTAGCTTTACAAAATTCAAATGGTTAGATAATTGCCCAAAGTTAATTTTCCAAATGTTTAGACAATTAAATAACTTATAAAATAATTTTGCAAATTTTTCAGTATGTGAAAATTGCCAAAATTAATCATTTTCATTGATTTAAACAATTTAATGTGATGTAATCAAAATTATACACAAAACAGAAGTTAATTTAATTAAACAGTGAACAAAATATTTATTTAACCCAAAGTTCTTATTGGCTATTAAAAGCATCATGGCTTAGGTAATTAAAAAGTAACAGGGCTGCTTAAAATGTCACTGCAAACTTAAATTAACTTGAAAAGCCCAGTTTCTAAATGGTGTTAGCCAAGAGTTCAATTAATTAAAGTGTACAAAATTAAATTTTTCGCAAGTCCAGAAACATAATTAAAATAAACCCAAAGAACTTGGCCCAGAAAAAATCTCACCCAAAAACACAATAAATAAATAAAATCATTATTTGCGTCGGCCCAAGTGCATTATCAGCCCAGAAACAAAATAAGAGTCTAGTGATGTGGGCCCACCCAAAACGCATCTGGCCCAGCTCAGGAATAAGTGAAACGTGCGTTTCACTAAGCCAAATAAAACAATGTCATTTCTGCATGTGTTATGGTAGTCTAGATGAGGCGAAACGACGTCATCTTAATGTGTTTCAGCCTCCTTCCCCACAGAGGAGGATCCCTAATGCTCGATTCAAGACCCGGATGAGACTTGACTGAGTCTCTCGCCACATTCGTCGTGCGATCGTGCCTGCAATGTCAGGTGAGCTTTCTCCGACACTTTCACACATGCTCTCCGGTGAGATTAACAACAATAATCACAGCGAGCTGAGGTAGCAACGAAGCATAGACCAAACAATAATTTTCCAAATGATCACAAAACAGAAATGAACAGTCATAAATTTGAAATTCAAGCACAAAATTCCCAGAATGAGACATGTATAAAGGAGTCACTGAGGTATTCTGTAGATATGCTTTAGAGTTTCCAAATAAGATCGAAAGGCAACATCAGAAATTTCAAATTGAAAGTCTCACAAAACAATAATTCCAATTTCCAAAAACATCAAAATAGAAAATTAAAATAATCATAGGTCTCACGTAAATAATTGCAGAGGCAAAGAATAATTGATCCTTCAAATCTGTATGAAGTCAGTAATGGTTTCTCTGATAAAATTAATTATCCTTTCATCCAATCCAATTAATTTGATAATAAGAATAAACAATTTAAGATAATAATCAATTTATTAATAATGAATTAGAAACTCAGATGAATTAACTTTCAGCAATAATATAATTCATCTACTAAAGAAATCCAATTTTCAATCGAAGCTATGGAACTCGTGTAAAATTACTACGAAAAACTTAATTCAATTCTATACTCAAATCATCCCCGATTAAAGAGTAAAAGGCAGAGAATTAGAGAACATGCCTCTGATACCACATGTAGAACAAAACTCATAAATTCTCTAATAAATCATAAATAGAGTACATGAATTTTCCTATACCAATCAGCGGAAAACTTACAATAATTACCTCTCGCCATAGCTAATCTCTGATCAGATTTAGAACTCGTGAATACTAATGAAAGAGACCTGCAAAACATAAGATGAAGACAGAAGATAGATTGTCAGGTCTCTTTCTGACTGGCTGTCAGGCACAGCGATGGTAACTAGGTTAAGAGTCGTCGCCAGTCAGAGAACCTCAGATAAGCAGATTATGTTTTTCTTACGCTCATCTCATTTGGCCGTAAACTCAAATGTGTGTTTTTCACCATCAGAAAAATCACATTAATAACTAATAACCCTAATCTTGAATTGGGCCTAAATCTGACTTACAGGCCACACTGAGAATATTTTAATTAATTACATAAATAATAATAACTGATAATTATTATTATATATTAAAATATCTAACACAACTTTCTTCACCGGAACTTGTTCCACAATTTTTTTTGGCCAAGCATGAGTATTCTCAATCACATCCCACAATTAAATTATCCATTCCTTCCACGACTTCGGCTATCAGCCTAATGTAGGCCTCAATGATTTTTCAACTTTTCATGGGTCTGTATTATTTGGGTTTGGCCCACTTGTAAGCCCAATAGTTTCTGATTTTCATACTCTGTAATTTTGTCTGTCTTTTGTTTTATGACCTTGTCACCTTTTTTCTTTTGGCATCCCACGGGGCCTTCTCGACCTTATCCTTTGCCTGTAAGTTCAGATCTTTGTTTTTCAATGTAATAAACTAATAACTGTTTTCATTCGTAAAAAATATTGTCTTCCTTATTTTGATATATCGTATACACATGTATCTCATTTTAACCCCTAAAAAATAAATCAATTTATTAATATACTGTTAATGTTAATAGAACTAAGAATAATTCTTTATTCTACAGCATGGACGATGCTAAGGGGTAATAAATGGAAAGATTATTTTATATTTGTCTTTATTTATGGTGATTTCACACACAGTAGATTGTCAAAAATACATGATCACTAAGTAATACCAAATCCAGTTCCATAAGATCAGATCAGAACACCTCTGGATGCTCTCCAGCGGATGAAGATAGTGCATTTACAGAAACACACATGACAAAAAGTGATTGTATTTTTGTAAGGCTCAAAGACAATAATCTGGTGTGAGGCCAAAAGCTTTGCTTTTGTTTTCCAATGATCACTCTAAATTTACTCTTTTAGCATTCACCTGGCGAATGGCAGATCAAAGTTTGATAAGACGAAAGAGGAAGATCTCCTTGATTCCTGGGAATATAATGACAGATCAATAATATAACACTAACAGTGCATTTTCCTGTTTCGAGTCCATTCTACTCTTCATTGTTGTTATCTTTGAGGCCTGATGAGTGAAGAGCACGGTAAGGCGTAAGGCAACGTTATCCCCCTTCACTCTCCTTATTGTTTTTCCATATGCGTGCTTGTCTATTTCCCAGAGAACCTAAACATATATGAGTATTGGTGTCTATGGATAAAGATGAAAATGAGGATGAGTAGCCACTTTTGATTTTCTCAGTGGAAGTTGTTCATTGCCCACTTAATTAAACAAGCACGAGAAGCAAGCAAGAAGTCCACGTGACCAATTCCCCAACGAGAGTGACCTATTCTGACAATTACTATGCAGCCTTGTATTTTTCATATACGCAACCAATCTTTACCAATTGCATATGGGCATCACCCTTATTAATTAATGGATGGGCTTTTGTTGAATTAGTGTGGCTCCCTCTAATCACTCCCTCCGTCCCTACAAATTAACCTCACACACTCTCCACATGCACATCCGATCCCTTCAAAAACTTCCATTGTATTTGAGTGGCACATGAAATCTGTGTGCTTTCCCTCTGTTTTGAGATGCCGACTGAGGGAAGAGGACATGCCATAGATAGAGAGGTCACAATTATTAATGAGCACTTCATCCTTATTCATTCCCTACGAGTTTTATTTAATTAGCTACCCTGTAATAAAGAGATTAACAGATATTCATTTTTAAATGAATCAGATGAACCCCTGGAGATAATGCAAGGTCATATATATATATATATATTGGTTTTGACATTTTCTATGCTCCTAGCTGTCCTTATTGCGTTGCCAAATAAATAACAAATATTATCCTTTTGGCATGCGCTATGGGGCGCCAAACTTCTGGCTCCCCAAACTCATAAAATTTTATCAAATTAATTAAATATTTGCTAAAACTGGGATTGGATCATGTCAACTGCATGCAGGCCAATCGATCGTCACCGTTTTTATTTTCCTCGCTCACAATATAAGCCCTCCAATATCGAAAGCCTCAAACAATAATACAGCTAATTAACCGTACACTATATGTATTAGCCGCACTCTCAGCTGGCGGCTATCCTATATTTCTCTGCCTTCCGTGTGTGTTTTCCATGTTAGTTTATTATTAAGAGCAACGCCCAATGGGTGGGTAAATCTTCATGCACGAAATGAAGAGTACGTCTAACAAGGAGGACCGTGGAGGCGCAGGCATCCCCAGACTGTTGAAACTTGAGCATGGACGTACCTGGGTTTCTGTGCGTCATGTTTCGGCACGGGCGCCGCCGTCAAGTGATCAGCTCATGGAGCCACCGACGGTGACCTACGACAACAAGACCATGGCCATCATCATGGGCGTGGTGGTCATCGTATTCTTCGTATCGGGCTTTGTTTCCCTGTACAGTCGTCAGTGCGGGAACCGACGGCGATTACGAGGCCACATCGACCTCACTTTTCCAATGGGGCTGTCGGGATCTGGTTCCCGGGCGCAGGGTCGGGGTGTAAGCCCGGAGATAATCCAGAGCTTCCCGACTTTCGCGTACTCGACGGTGAAGGGGAGGAGAGGGGCACTGGCATGCGCGGTGTGCCTGAACGAGTACCAAGACGACGAGACGCTGCGTTTAATCCCGAAATGCAGCCACGTGTTCCATCCCGAATGCATCGACGGCTGGCTCAAGTCTCACTACACGTGCCCCCTGTGCCGGGCCAACCTGTTGGTTCCCGTAGCAGCACAGAGCGAGAGCGAGGCGACGCCTTTGGTCCCCGTACAAGTTTCAGATTCAGAAGAAGAAGGAGAGAGTGATAACGGAGGAGTGATTGGAGGGAATATCAGAATGAATAGGAGTAGGACGGTGAAGGAGGAGAGGGTTCCAAGTCGGTCAAGGTCAACGGGATTTGTGATGGGGATACTCTTTGGGAGGTCTCGGTCAACGGGAGATGGGAGAGTGGAGGGGGAGAACTGGGAGAGATATACACTGAGGTGGGAGGAAGTGAAGAGAGAGAGGAGGCTGAAGCGGACAAAGAGCTGCGTCACGTTCACCGGAATGAGCAGCGGCCGGAGAGGGTATCGAACCAGAAGCGTGGGCAGCAGCCACTCCCACTCCCACTTCGCCTACGATCGCTTAATCACTTCTTATACATTCCCCTTCAACCCACCCACCACTCCTTCGTCTTCTTTGTGACACCACAAAAACGCTCTTCCATCTTCCAGCCACTAATCTTTTGGTCTTTAAAGAACGGTACGGTCCGTTTATTACAAGACAGAGAAGATGAAATTTGAAACATCAATCTTACCAATTACCCCCAGCGTACATAATTTCATGAACAGGCCAACTCGGATATAGCATATTATATTTTGTAAACTGGCCATATGAGTTTTTTTATGAATAATTTGTTTGATATATGCCTCGTAAATATTGCAAATTTGCTATAAAATTTACTGTATGCGTCTGGGGAAAAATCAATTATACTATCTTGTAATTCACTAATTCAGAATGTTTCCTTATATACATCACACGAAAGCCTGCCAGCTGATAGTATAATATCAATAGTAAAAATCTATTTCTTTCAATTTTATTGAAAAAAAGTACATTGAGTATACATAGGTTTAATTTAACTTTAAAAATACAGAGAGTTATGGTTTATGCACGCTTCTTGTCGTTTCAATAGATTTTTAAGATTATATAACCATGAAAACTTTTAAATTATAAATAAAATTAACATTCTTAATTAATTACCATGCGTTATACGTGTTTAATTTTTTCTACTGCAATGTTAATTTGGTTATTGGGCAAAAAAAAAGTAAAGGTCAGTTAGTGTCTGTTTGTTTTGACTCCTTAAAAAAAGTACTTGTTTTTCAGGCTTTCACTTTCAGAAAGCCAATTCAAAAAAATTATTTGATCATTATTATATCACGAAACAAGCAATGGTATTTAGGTGTAATTTATCCTCATACAATGCCAAAGTTTTGATCACGGCTAAGCGCAAAACAGTACTATTATTTTAAATGAGATGAGATTTTTATTTACCCTATATAAATTTTCATTGGCAAAAGGGATTTAAATCATAATACCTATACTTTGTTTGTATAAAATTTATAAAATAATAATACTTTCAGTGTAGAAAAATTTATTAGATATTTCTGGAATAAAAATTTTCAGTATGGACTTTTCGTCAGTTTTCGCTTTTATTAATCTGTCTCTGTTTATGCTGATTGAAATAAACGAAAAGCCCAACTTGCCCTATTTTCAACGTTGATATGTGGGTAGTTATTTGCACCATTTCAAGCTTAATGATTTCCTTGTCTGAATATGAGTAAGGGACAGAAATTACCATAATTTTATTATTTTTATTTATTTAGCGGAGGTTGGGGAATATAATACACAATTGAAAACAGAGCACATGAGGCACGAGAGCCGAGAGGGAATTTAGTCCAAAAGCGGCCATCCTTCCCCTCGACGACTTAGAATTTATTTAGAATCCCATTTTTTATATAAAAAAGTCTATTTCACATTTAAAAAATTATTTACTTTAAAAATTAGTGTTTGAAAAATCATAGAAAAGCAATAGGTTTTTAGATATAAAAGAATTTTTTTTCAAAAGCTCTCACACACAACTTTTTTAAAAAAATCTATTTCTCCCACTGCCAATCCAAACACAAATCACATTTACCATCTAACTTTTTTTTTAAAGGAATTTTTACAAAAGCTCTATTAAAAAAAATTACTTTTTCATCTATTTCCAAACAGGCACTTATTATACTAAGTAATTGAATCCGGATATGCTGCAGCTACAATTAATTAATACTCATCGATCTGGCGCTTTGTGGATTTTGAAGAGTAAGGTTATACTACGAATTATCATCCATTTAGTTAGGTATGTGAATTAATCATACGTGTCGCTGGCCAAAAAAGGAAAGTGAAATAATTATGCTATGCGTGTCCCCATACAGAACCGCTTGCCTTGCCCCGCGACACATTTTAATCCCATGATCCATTAATTGTGATCGATTAGTAGGACACATATCAGACATGGCTCACGCCTCTTCCAAATTCATAAATATTGAGATAGCTCATGATAATGCCGCTACAATACTATGGAAATACTCCACCCAGTATTTTTTATGAATAATTTTTATTCGTAGTGCAAAACAAATTAGTGATTAAGATTAGATAAAAATAATAAATATATAAAAAATGTTATGTTTTTTCTAACTATACCCCTATTTATGAAATGAGTATAAGAGAGAGAATGCGTAATAAATTCAGTAAATGAGAGAGAATTAGTGATGAGTGAAAGATAATTAATATAAAGATATATATTTAATATGGATAGAAAAAAAATAATTTAAATTTTAAAATATAAAAAAATTACTTATAAAATTTATCCTAAAAACATTATTTATAAAAAAGACGGGAGAAAAAATTGAGTTGCATCATCGCCTGTATGGGCTGGAGGCTCTGAAATCTGAATTAATTAATTGACTTTCTTGACACCGGACTTTCGTACGCGATAATGCCACATTTATATATTTACCAGAAATAAGGCAGTGTGCAGAATTTAAAGAAATAATACTAGAGCCACCGGCAGAGGCAAGCCAGTACTCATCACAGACACTTGGAAAATTTTGGGTTTAATTAGTTATCTGCTGGATATAACAATTTATTATTTTTGGGTGGGGACGTCAAGTAACAACTAACAAAGACAAGTACCTGCGAAGAGTAGAGCTACGGGTGAGCAGCCTAGAAAATCGAAGATGAATTTGTTCAATGAATTGCCGGAAAATATAATTAAAATAAAAGAAACTCATTAAATTATCGCGGGGTGCGTTGAAGACGGTGTGGACTCAAATTAGTGGGAATGGCAGTGGTGGTTCACTGAATTGCCAAGAATTTGAATTTATCAACCTTCCTTCGCGTGACCGGAATCTATTTTGCATTTTTTATGAAATTATATGGGTGTTTGTAATAATGATTGAAACCTCTAAAAATATTTTTTTATCATAATTTATAGTATATGAGGTAGTTTTTATTATTTATAAAATAAATATATAAAAAAATTTAATCTCAATTTACATTAATCAAACTTATACATTAATATAAACTAAACCAAACAACCTACTGGTGCTTCTCATTTTTACAAGACTTTAAACCACTGGGCTAAGACGGCCACGAAAAATGCCGTGCGAACCCTTTTGTTCCTCCTTCTCGATAAATATTAAAATCTAATGACGTGCAATGACCTTTTCCAACAACTCCTTAATTTTCAATAGCCTGCTCATTTTCCTGAGATTGACCCTTGTTTTTTTTTTCTTGAAGTTAATCAATTGATATCAAATGTCAAATGTGGTAGACGTACTGTAGGTCCACCGGCTAAAGCAGCCTTTAACTAATAAGCTTGACATTTTATATAATTCACCGAGTTTGGATTAAAAAAGAAAGTTGAATTGGGTTATTAATTAAGAGCTCGATAATATAAGACAATATAACTTGCTGCCGAGGAGGGAAAAAAGCACATTAGTGATTTCGTCATGTACAATGAAACATTTTTGTGGGTTTTCTTGTTCTAAACTTCTGAGATCAAGATTTAAAAATATATATGCATATACCCCACATCCGCTGATGATACAGCTTACAGCAGCAAAGGAGGATGTCTGACCGTCTGACCAAAAGAGCCACCCAAAAAGCGCGTAACAGAAGAATCAAAGCATGGATCCTGGTCTGAATGGTCCAAGCAATTTATGGGAAGCTCGTGAAGTAAATCCAACTCCAAGCATTGAATTCTCTCGAAACAGTCGCATGTATGAAACACACCATAGTCACCAAGGAAGTAAGAAAGCGAATCTTTATTTGAAACAGTGATTAGAATATTTAAAAGTAGTTTTTTAATCGTGATTTATGATATACGAGGTAAGTATGTAAGAGGAGTGTTGTCTCGACTTATATGTATAAGTACTTATAAATTACTCAATCGATGAGTCAAACATACTAGATATATATATACGACATACATATATAGAAGATGTTTGTTTGGGCTTATGTTTATACATAAGCTCGATTCATATAAATTGAGATAAAACTCTTCCATATATTTACTTCATAGACCGTAAATCATAATTAAAAAGTATGATTAGAAGTTTCAACTGCTATTCTAAACATCCTCTGATCATGAGGACAAAATACATCATCTAAAGGCCCAAACTTTAGTGATCAGAACACCCTCATAAATTGCATCCCAATTCGCATGTGATTGCCACGACACACATAACCTTGTGAGGACGCCAACCTCAGATACAAATAACAACAAATAAATGTGGATTATTGGCAATTTTTTATTGCGGGCCTCCCACCCCAGATTTTCACAAGTCAATACCCGAAACCCTACATTATTCCCCCTCCATTTCTGTTCACCGTTTTGTTTTGTTTTCCGCTTGAGAATATTTCAAGAAATTTACAATACCCATAAAAATGCCAATTACGCGACATTGAACTAGAAAAGTTATTCTTCTGTTCAGATGCAAAACGGTCCCTGAATATATCGCGTGTCCATTACATGCCCTGCCCAAATCTTTATATCTTTGCCCTCTGCAGGCTCAACCAAAAGCATGCCATGTGATATTTAACGGCCGGCCTTTTGGTTTTGCTTTCCTTTCCAGTTTCAACACCATCATTCCCATTCTGAGCAAACCCTCACCAAAGAAGAAAACAAGAGTGGGGCAGCCATCACTGCGTCGTCGTATCGTACGGCCTCATGTGTTGCGATTGCAGCAAAATTCTTTGCTTCCTATAGCTGCAAACACCTCACTCTCATGATCAGCTATGACAATTCATTCCCACACTCCCCCTCCTCCCATTCTCCCACTCGATCATCACCATGGCCTCCGCTGCCTTGCCCTCTTTCTACTCTCCTTCCCGGCCACCGCGCAGTTCTCCGCAGCGCCTCCGCCTCCGTCCACCGACCCCTTTGCAAGGCTTAAGTTCGACAAGAACATGGCCATCATCATGGTCATCCTGGTCCTCGTGTTCTTCATTCTGGGCTTCCTTTCCATCTACACTCGCCAATGCGCAGAGCGCAGAATGAGAGGAAGACTCGACCTCGCTCTCCCCATCGGCATCAGCAGCCGGCGACCGCGCGGTCTTGACCCCGAGATCATCGACAGTTTTCCCACTTTCGTTTATTCCTCCGTCAAGGGGCTTAAGATGGGGAGGACCTCGCTGGAATGCGCCGTCTGCTTGAACGAGTTCGAAGACGATGAAACCCTGCGTTTGATACCCAAATGCAGCCACGTGTTTCATCCTGATTGTATCGATCTTTGGCTGTCCTCTCACTCCACCTGCCCCCTATGCCGGGCCAACCTTATTCCTAAACCCGGTGATTCATCCTTCGTCGCCGTTCAGATCCCCAATCCGGACGTCGATTCCCCTCAGCCTGATTCGAGTCTTAATACCCGTGAGGTCCCCTATGACAACATCAATACGGCGGCGCCTGAGACTCCGAGTCTGAGCCGAAATCAGACCGTGAACCGGAGCAGGACACCTTGGTCAAAGTCGACGGGGTTTCCATTGGCCGGATTATTCCCGCGTTCTCACTCCACGGGTCATTCCTTCCAGATTCAGCCCGGAGAGAATTGGGAAAGGTTTACTCTGAGATTAACGGAGGATGCCCGAAAGCAGTTACTAAAGCGCACAAATAGTTGCGTAGCGTTCACAAGGGAGATCAGTCAGAGGAGGGGTTATAGGACAAGCAGTGTGGGGAGTGGACGCGGAAGGAACTATTTCCAGTACGAGCGATTCGGCGGCGAGGGGCGGCCGGACCAGTGGGGCTTCACGATGAGGCCGCCGTTTTTGAGCAGGAGTAGTTCGATGGTGGCCAACAAGGCACCGGTGGGTCCATCGGAGTTGGCTATGGACGACATCGGGGAACGATCTTCAGATCCATTGTTTCCCAGAAACAAAGATTAGATGGTAGTATAGAGGTAGCATAGTTTTTCACAAAGGGACAGGTTTTCATGTTCATACTTCATACATAGCATAACTATACCCTTTTTCCGTTCTTTTTAAATGACTCTCTGGCCAATTTCTTCCATGTGTTTATACTCTTTTCAGTTCATCTGAGATTTCATTTTCAGAAAATGGAAGCCAAATGAACTGGAGGTGCGATTGAGAATTCCAGAACATGGTTTTGTATTATATGAAATTATTACAAGTTTGTGGCAATTTTTATTACATATTTGTACTTATTTTCAAAACGTATTATAGCATTAATTATACTTGAGGTTTTTTAGGGGCGGCCAGAAGATCAAGATAATTATGCCATTCTTGTCTCTAATGAAAGTTTTCGAGATGCTGCTTGAAATAACTCAGCTCTACCGTAATATTTCTTAAAAACACCCTTCTCTATTTATGTCAGCTAGAGATAAACTACAGTACCTAATACGTTGGCAACAGTTATAGCATTCAAAATCAGATTAAATGGCGTCATATTTCGAATTTAATAGATTCCTTAATTTATATGGGGAGGATATTTGTTACGCTGGAGAGTAGGATTTGTCAAAAATTTGATGGCAAAGAATGAGGAGGAGATCAAGGAATTAATGGCACAAATGATGATTAATGAGTTGTTTGATATAAAGCAAAACATGCCTGCCGGTTGATGATGATGACTAATTATTTGGAAAGATAGGGATTCAACTTCTCCACCTTTACTCTTCCCATATAACCAGTTACTTTTAGATGAGATCTGGATAGTTTAGATTTAATTTTTTTAAAAAAATTATTTTAATAGATAGAGAATTTAAAATAAAAATAATCTCTTAACTAACATCTGTTAAAAAATAATTGTTTTATTTAAAATTATTAATTAAAAATTAAATCTAAATAGTTAAGATTAGAGCTCCACCGAAACTGATTTCCTCTATCCAGCTCTCCATTACTTTAAAGTTAAAACTATATCTATTGCCAATGGACTGACATAAATGGAGATTATATATTTTAAGATATTACTTTTTCAATATTTTAAAATAGTGATAAAAATATTATATGTTATAGAGTGTATAAAAAATATTTTAAAATATTGGATCCTATTAAAAAAATATTTTAAAATACTAAATTTTATTAAAAAAAAAAAAGTGGTTTATTCTCGCTTTTTACACCAAAAGCGTAGTTTTGGATAATGGAAAGGTAGCTGGATCCGAAAGAAACAAGACAGATGAGAATGAGTTAATGGAAAAGTGCGAAAATGAAAAAAAGAAGCGTCAACAAAGGATGGGCCATATAGCACAACCTTAACCTTTGGGCCACAGATGGTAAAGATCACAAAGCTTAACTTTATCTTTGTGGAGGGAGGATAACTCTTGCCAATCACTGTCTAGCACGGAGCCATATATAAGATCATATTTTTTAGAGAAATTTAATATGTGGGTCTTTATAGTTTAATCAAACTTTGAATTAGGTCCCTGAGCCTTTTTTTTCCTTTTTATTAGGTCCTTGTACTTTGAACCATTAGATGCATTCGTCCCTACAATTTAAAACCGTTAATGAAGGACTAACAGAGGATAACACTGTTTATTTTGAGTGAAGTGACATATGATTATGCAGTACACATGGATAAGTCCAACTATTCCTCTCTTACTGATAAAAAAAAAAAGAGAAGAAAAGCTAAGGCTTGAATCTGTGAAAAAAAAAGTCTGCAGAACTCTTGCCAACTTTCTGTGCGAAAGTTCCCACCTCGCGAGTATTGTGAAAATTTCAGCGGTTGCCATTAGCAGAATTTCAATGGAAAGCAAGTGATTATCAACAAAGCTGGCTCACACAGCAATTATTGGCCCACATAGTAATTCAATTCTACGATGTTCAAGAGCGGCTTGACTACGACCATCCCAACAAATCAAGAAGGCCAAATCCGCCATTGATAAGCTTGATGAGCTTCCTCCATGGTAACTTGTCGCTGCTAACACTACAAATTAAAGAAACTCACGAAGCAAAAAACCCATAGAATTATGAAGAGCTCCTTTAGGGTTTCTCCCACCAGTGATTGATTCCGATGCCATACCTGTAATAACTCAAACAAACAACTAAATACTAAACCAAATTATCTTAAATATCATCAATAAAGATGTTCAACATCCAAAATCATCAAAATATAAAATTAGTTCAACTAAAACCCACATCATAGTGTCAAATTAAATTCCTAAAATTTTTCAATAAACAAAATGAAATCCGGAAGTGTTAGGGTCATGGAAAATTAAAAAAAAAAAACAACATAATATGTACTCCAGAAGCATAAGAGAGCCTTCACAACTCACTCCATAAGTGTCTTTCCTTACTCCTACTAGAACAATCAACTGAAAAATGTTAATATAGGAGATGAGATTCCACGTCTCAGTAACTACTGAATGGTTTTATCGTACACAAGCAAATCACATATGATAAAAGAAGGAAATAATTACGTATATATTTGTATGTATTATAGTCCTCATACAAAACAATTACAAATTTAATAATCATGATGTTAATCTGTATTTTCATCACAACATGTAATATACAATTATGCAATATGCCATATGCAATCTCCCTTATATCACTGTCCGTTCTTATACCACTGACTAGAGCCATAGGCTAACACATAGTCTAATAGAAACCCATCCATTTGACTAGATTGTCCCAAGCTCACTAGTTTTTAAGATACACCAGGCCAAAAGTATAGAACTTAAGTCTGGACTATGGCTTTCATCCTTAAAAGAAAATAACTAAGGAGGTGCCACATGTCTCATAGCTCCATTGCAATCACAGCCAAAGGAAAACATGGAAGAAGAGGCCTTGACAAGTGTCATCCACTGTGCACCGAGTGATGGCATACTACGTGGTAAAAAATCTCAACATACGAATTCCTCCTTACTCTAACCCATCACAAATGCAACGGTCATAATAGTTATATTTAATCACATAATATAATTAATAGATAAGGTACAATAAATCATGTTTCCATTCATATAAAATATCATTACATATTCAAATATGCCAAAAAGGAAACAATAATCCAACAATACATTAATTAAAATTAAATTATTTACTATGTGAATAAAGTGAGTTATAAAGAAATTTACTTGTCATATTACTTACTGGGGAATTTATAATACATACACATATACATATAATTCAATCCATTTTTTTAATAAAATATAGTCATTTACAATCATACACAATTCACAAGTATATGGAAGAATATTCAAAGTTACCTCTACTCCCTAACTCACATGTAATCCTACAAAGAGCTATTTCAAAGCTCTCAATGAGAGTCTACAAAATCATACACATAAATATCTATTAATATGCTAATTAAAATTATTCTAAATTTACTCTATAACTGCTCTTAAACATAAATCTACCCTTCTAAAAATTAATATCATATAGATACATACTTATTAGTTACCACATATTTTTTTAACATTTAGATTAAAAGAATGAATCAGATAAAAATTCAATACATTTGTGTGTGTCACATAAGGGTGTACGCGTGTGTAAGCATGTTTTATTTAATATAAATTGAGAATAGAAACTGTCCAGATTTCATAATAATTTTTTTTAATGAGAGGCCAATAACGTATACAAGTATTTGTTTGTTTTGTTATTTGACATAGAAAATAAGTTATTTATTTATTTATTTATCTTAAATTTTGGAATAACACTCAACTGGAAATTCAAAGAGGCTATATGCCTATGATATATATAAATATGAGAAACCACTAAATGACAATTGAGCACCCCAATGACAAAAATCTGTGTGTGTGTGTGTTTTTTTTTTTAAATTTCAGCATCACAACACACTAAATCAGCAAAAAGTAAGTAGGATTTTTTTTGGACCTAGAATAATTCTTTTTTTTCATTAATGTAATAACGCGCCAAACAAGAGAGGCTAGTCTGTTAATACAATAACCCTAAAACAACAAACTAAGGAAACTTACAGAGAAAAGAACAAATAACAGTCCATGTCAGATCCTGGTTGTTAACCAATTCCTTCCCGATCTTTTTCATTGCAAGCAATTCCACCCATAGAAGAACAAATTGCAATTTTAGCTATATCATGCGATAAAATAGGCAGCATAGAAGGTGTTAGTACTGGCACCCACTCCGTAGAGTACACCTTCTTCGACAACAAACTATTAAATGATAAGCATCATGATTTCCTTTCCTGGTAGTAAAGGCAAAGGAGAGTTCCAAACGTGATTTAACCAATTCTAGAGTTTCTTTAAAATAATGAAAGCCCCGCCATTTACCTCTTGAAAAATTACCAGAGGAGAAGCAAAAAAATAGTTATTGGTTATCAAATTCAATGAGTACTCTAGGTATGTTCAACTCTAAGCTTAGAAGAATAACTTTTCTCACCGTAGCTAATTCTGTCAAAAATGGAGTTTCAATATGAACTAGTTCCCCAAAGCCCCAAATAAAAGTCCCAGTATGGTCACGTCATATCAATCCAATGGCTACGGAAGTGTCTGCCTATTGAAAAGAACCGTCACAGTTTATCTTAACTCAACTTGCAGGTGGAGCTTGCCAAACATCAGGGTGGTTGTGTGAGGTTTATCTGAAGTGTGGTTGTTTGTTTAGAATTACACTGGAGATGTTCCCTTAGTAACCTTAAAGTGTGCTGAATAATTGACCACGGGCTCGGTTTCTTATGATGAAAAACCACTTCATCTCTCTCCTTCCAAATAAAGCACAGCAACCACACATTTAGTGTGATAATCTCATAATCAAACTCCACATTTACAGGACTGGTATTACTCTGATAAGTGCACATAACTATTACACTACTAAACCAAACGCACCTAACCTAGGGGCAGAAAAAAAATAGACGTTATAGGGTCTCTGGTTCAGCCATACAGATAGGGCAAAGAGGATTGATAGAGCTATGCCTAAAAAAAAAGGGCATGTTTAGTGGCCACCACATTATTACAACACCTCTATAGAAAATGAAGCACTCTGGGTATAATTTTTATCCTCCATAATTTTGACCAAAAATTTTCAGGAACTGACCATAAGACACTTGGCTTATCACTAGCGCATTTCCGTTTCAGCATTTAGCTCTTGTAGCCTAGTTTGACCGTATATAATCCATTTTTGGAAAAGGTCTAAATCAGCCTATCTCTTAGTATAGAATTACTGATTTGAATACCCTGAATAAGGGGAATGATTTCTTTAAGAAAAATATCAGACATCAACATAGTATCCCAATGACTATCTATTATTAGGGCACTCACTACGAGGTCAGAAACAAGTTCAGTATTAAGATGAATTTGCAATGAGTTACCTGGAAACCCCGAGATCCATTGATCCAGCCATACGTTTATTGGCTTACCATCTCCAAGCAACCAATGACAGTGTTGTTGTAGCATATCCCTTCCCGTGAGAATACTTAACCAAATCCAAGACACTTTATGGCCCTTTTAAGCAGTCATAATGGTACTATTTGGGAAATAAATTCCTTTCATAACTTTAACCTATAAAGAGTTGTCCTCTTGAGAAAGCCGCCATGCTATTTTTGCAAGTAGAGCATCATTAAGGGCTACAAAATCTTTGAAACCCATTCCCCCTTCTGCCTTGGGTAATTTCATGAACTCCCAGGATTTCCAGTGGATATTTCCTCTCGTAGCGGTTTCGCTCCACCAAAAATTTGAAACCAAATAGTCAAGATCCGAGAAGGCTTTATTTTGAAACTTGAAACAAGTCATTGGGTAGATTGAGATTTCATTTACAACAGTCTTCACCATAATTTCCCTGCCAGTAAAAGACAAGAGATTTCTTTTCCACCCCTGAACTTTCTTCCCCACTTTCTCTTTAACCCAGGTAAGAGCTTGTTGAATTGCTTTGATTTGCCCCACACATTGGGGATACCTAGATATCTTCCAGGGTCTTATGAAACAGGAATTCCTAGGATGTGGCTGACCTGATCCTTAACAGAAGTAGGGGTATTGTACGAGAAGATCAATCTTAGTTTGGATAAGTTTGCAAGTTGACTAGAGGTTGTGCAGTACACATCTAAGAGTTGTGCAAGCTTTCGGCAATTCTGAGGATTAGAATTCATAAAGAAGAGAGCATCATCAGCGAAAAAAGTATGAGAGAGAGTAGGACCCTTGTTGGAGAGCTTTATCCCTTTTAGTCGTTGATAATTAACCTTTGTTGTAAGCATACTGAAAAGTACCTATGCTACAATAATAAATAGGTATGGGGAGAGGGGGTCCCTTTGCCTGAGTCCTCATCTAGGATTGAAAGAGCTAACTTTTTGACCAGATAAGCAAATGCTCATATGAACCTAAGATACACATGCCATGATAAGATTAACCTACCTTTCACATAAACCAAATCTCAACATTACTGCTCTTAGAAATTCCCACTCAATACGGTTATATGATTTGCTCACATCCATCTTCAAAGTAAATTCACACTTATTACCTGTCTTTTTCCTTAAGAGATAATGGAAAACCTCATGGGCGATAACAATGCTATCATGAATGAGCTGCCCGGCAAGAAAAGCTCCTTGGCCATCCGAGATACACTTCTGCATTGTTGTTTTAAGGCAATTGGCTAGTAGCTTTGATATGATCTTATAGGAAAAATTGCATAGACCTGTTGGTCGAAAATGAGAAACTGTCTATGAAGAAGGCACTTATTCAAAACCATGAAAAATCACGTCTATACCTAGGCAATATATACGGTTTTCTTTATGCATAGGCACATGATCAAAAATAGTAAAATAAAATAAACATGAAGAGGGTCCAAACAAATATTAAAGAAGCTTGATGATTGAAAAGACAAGGAATAGATTTAATAAATAGAGGTGTGTGTGCATGTATGAAGAGAAGAAGATTTATTGAGTGAAAGTGAGCCATAAGAAATGAATAGAAAGATATATTTATATTTACTCACATGGTTGAAGCTTGTGCGCTGGTAGTGGAGTAAATATGGTGAAAGAAAGATGAAAAGACTACATGACAATGCATGTGGCAAAACAGTAAAAATGAAGGAAGAAAGATAAGGAACAAGAAGATATGAAGAAGACAATGTGCAGTGCAAATGAATGAAGAAGTGCGGCTAAGAGAAAATAAAGGTGACCCATAGCGGTGCCTTCGGTTGCGCACAAGTGGGAAGATAGGGTATTTATAGGAGAGAGAGTTGGGGTTGGAGTTTTTTTAAAATAACATTTTTAATAATTTTTTTGTTCTGTTCTTTTTTTCTTACCTGCTAATGGTAAGACAAATTTACACACATATACTCATATAAAAATACCTTCGGTTGCGTACAAGTGGGAAGAGAGGGTATTTATAGGAGAGAGAGTTGGGGTTGGAGTTTTTTTAAAATGATAATTTTTAAGAATTTTTTTGTTCTGTTCTTTTTTTCTTACTTGCTAATGGTAAGACAAATTTACACACATATACTCATATAAAAATAATTATTTTAATGGGATATTTTACTTGTAATATTTAGTTTTCTTTTGAATAACATATTTTTCCTTAGAATTTGACACATATTTTAATGGGATATTTTACTTGTAATATTTAGTTTTCTTTTAAATAACATATTTTTCCTTAGAACTTCACACACACACACATATATATTTCTATATTCTTTGACGAACTAAAATTAAGCTACAACTAACTATAAGCCTAAAAAATTTAAGGATGTTACAATACCTCTCTTACCTACAAGTTCTCCAACTTCCTCCAACAATTTTTAGGGCCATCCATCGAAGATAATTTCTAGAACAATGAATAGCGGGCAAGATCTTAGCCTGTCTCTTCATTTGTTGAATCAAACAGCTTTAAGCAATGAAAACCTGTTCGGTGGTTTGAATCTAGTTGAATTTTTAGAGAATTTTTTAGTCTAATTCGTTGATAGGGCAATGTTCAATGTTTCCTCAAAAGGGCATTTGCTTCATTTTTTTTTCCTTGTACTTTTTTAGCAAGAGTCGAAACACAGCCTAGTTAGACTTACATATCCATATGTATGCATAGTCACAAGCCACCCCACTTAAAAATAAAATGGTGTTAGTCTCTGTTAATCCTTCATTAATGGTTTTACACTATAAGGATGGATGCATCAAATAGTTTAAAGTATAAGGATTGAATAAAAAGGAAAAGAAGCTAAGAGACTTGATTCAAAATTTGATGGAACTACAAGGACCTACATATTAATTTTCCCTATTTTTTAAAGGGAAAATAATAGAAAAATGACTTGAAAATTGAAAAATTCAAATCAAGTTTGTTACTAGAGTTAATAAAGTAATGATTATATTTGATAAACAATTCACAATTTGTTTTTTGGGGGAATACCTTATTTATGATTTTGTAATTTTTAAGTTATTTAGGCCATTTTCCCTTTTATAAATAGGTTAAATTTTTTTATAATCTTATTTTTTGGATTATCTGAATATTCAATATATATTTCCAAATATTACCTTTAATTATTTATTCCTGTGCACTATCTTTCATCATTTTTCTCACTATCACTCTCTCTCATTTTATTACAAATAAAGAGCATATTTGAAAAATACAGGTATATTGCCTACATATTTATTATTTTAATCTAATTTTTAATTTTTTTCTTGAATAACACAATTTGGTTAATAAGATCTTATAAACAGTGTGAACACCCCATTTTGTCTAGGCCCTACACACAAAATAATAAAAACATGAAAAAAGAAAAAGATCTTCCTTAATATTTGCACATCTAAATTAATAAGCAAATGATATTGATGGCGATTGTATTATAACTGAAATTTGAAAAATGATCATCATTAATGGTGATTGTCTTGCAATTAAAGTTTGTAATAAATGACAACAAATTTTAAAATAATTCATCTCATTAATATTGATTAATATACCGATTAGTAAATTAATATGGAATCAATGTGGAGGAGAAAGAAATATAAATTAGAAAAATACAAAAAAATCTCTCATTTATGTTGATAGGTTTAAATTATAAAATTGATTGTAAAAAAATATCTCTCATTTATGTTGATAGGTTTAAATTAGGAAATTTTTGGGGAAAAATATAAAAAATTAAAATTAAAAAAACCCCTCTCAATGATGGTGATTAGGTTAAAAATTAAGAAGTTTCACTACACAAAAAATTAAAAAAAATCTCCTATTGATGGTGATTGGGTCAAGTTCGGAAGTTTTATTAACATAAAATATAAAAAAATATAAAAATTAAAATTAAAAAAAGAATGAGCATTTATGAAAAAAAACTCTACCTTGAGACTAAGGGTTGAAGCAGGAGACACAAAAAGGGGTGGAAGACACAAGGATTTTGGGAGAACAAGAAGACAAGTGATACGGATACGCTTTGATTTATTCACCCTTTTTTTCTTTCTCTATTTCTTAAAGCTGTAGAAGCAAGAGATACATACTTATCTCCTATCTCCTTGAATTTGTTCATTGATCACTATTGTCTCCAATATGTTCTTTCTCATCATCTTAATATCATAATCATGCAAAGCACCTTGTTGTCTTTTTTCTTGAAAGTTCATTTTCCTTCTTATAGTTCAACTTTCATGAATAATAATTAAGTTTTTTTTAAAGGAAAATGGTATTCTCATGCTTTGATGATATTACATGGCCAACATGTTTTCTTTGATTTCCTCACTTTGTCTCTTTTGTAGCAAGGCTCAAAGCATCAGAGGTACATGCTCTCACCGTGTCTTTATTGATTTTCTTGACATCTTGGACTTTCTAAAATTAATGATATATGGAGAATGCAATTCCTTATTGGCTTGATGAACACTTGTTTTTTTTTCTTTTTGCAAATAAAAAGTCAAAATAAAAAAAGAGGTTCTTTTCTTAAAATAAACAAATTTGGTTTCATATGAGAAAATAAGGAAAATGCCTTTTTTAAAAAAAATTTAAAAATACAAACCAAATAAAAAATTATTTTTCTCAAATAAATTAAATAAATTTTTCTTCAAAGACATCAACCATGTACCATGCCTTTCTACCCTAACAAAATTATTGTTCCTAAATGGTCCCTCTAAAGGGTACGTATGCCATAGGCTCTCTTTCTAGATATAGTCCAACAATGTAGATGATTAATTTTGTTTTCTGATTTTGTAAATATTTTTTTGGGTCATTATGATAAAATTTAAAAAGGTCATATTTTGTTTTAAATAATTAACTCAAGGTAACCATTCTTATGAATATGTGTTGTGGGGTTCCTAATACCTTCCCGATACACAATCGACTCCCAAACCCTATCTGGTTTTCATTTTTCAAAAAAGGTTTCCAAAATTATCCTTTTTTAAAATTTTGGTGGAAGCTCTATATTTTCTAAATTTCGGGTGCTATAAACAGGAATGGGGAATTATTTTTTTCTAAGCACAATTGTGCAAGTATTCTTCTATTAGAGGTGATTTAGGTTCAAGGTACTATTGGACAACAAGCGTATGCACTGAGCATGTTGAAAATGAGTGGAGGATATAATAATGGATAACTATTATACTCCCTTTAGTCCTTATTATAATAGCCAAAGCTAATTTAGAATCAAAGTATTGAGCTCGTGCTGATGAAGCAGCAGAATTGCATGGTTACGTTCATTAATTTCTGAACTTGGTTTATTCCTTCGAACACCTTATATTATACGGGGTGATAATTTGAGTGCTAAGGCTCTCGCAATAAATTTTATTCAACATGTGATAAGTATATATTTTATAATTAAATAAGTGTACATTCTGAGATATTTGATTAAATTTATTAATATTTTACACTTATTTAATTATCTTTTATATATTTTTCTATCCTTTAATTTATTATAGGATAAAAGGATTTTTTGATATAAAATCTACTAATATCCTAATTGATTTTGCAGGAGATAGTATAAGATTCAAATGAGAATAAAATATCAATATAATATATCTATATTATATGATAATTGATAGAAAAAAGAGATAAACCAAGATATTGTGATAAAGATGCATGCATGGATACAATTATTTACCTATATATATGCTAGACGTAGCAAGAAGAAGGAGTGTTCTATTTTTCTGGTTCGTAACGACAAGACAAGAGCTTTTATAAAGGGGGATTAGAGTTTGGAGATGCAAATGAGCGACAACATGGATAAAAATTCGACATTGAGTTTTTGTTTCTCCTTTCTCTTCTCTTATTTCTTTGTCTTTTTATTGGTTAGCTATTATTTTATTCATGAGAATGTTCAATTTATGTAGCTAAACGCTGATTTTTGATTATTTAGTTTAATTATGGATTAGTGGGTGATAATTTCTTCTTTTAATTGGTTTAATATCATTTTTGTTGATTTAATTTTTTGCTTGATTATCCTGAAACAAGAGACATATATTTGTTGAGATTATTTTAGTATTCTAAAAGAGCTTAAACGTAGGAAATTTAGAATAGACATTGAATTGAATCGTGTAGGATTATGTTTTTCAGACATAATTTTCTTGTTGGATAGACATATACCTCCCGTCCCTACGTAGTCGTATTAGAATTGCACTTAAATTAATTTAGTTAAGTACTAACCGCCTAAGACATTATGGATTAACATAATTGGAATGTCTTTTAATGAATCGAAATACACTATTAGGTAATTACGAGTCCTAGACTAGCAAATATGATTTTAAATGCAATTAATGGGAGAAATTAGACACAAAGAAGTAATCAAAGCTATAATAATCAAAGTTACCATTAAAGATCTAGAATCACCCTTAGCTCTCACAAAAGTTAGATTTTTTTCCTTCTTTTTTTCTAGTTAGCTTTTATTTATAATTCAAGTTGTGTTGACTCAGCTTAAGAAAAAGTGTAAAGTCATTGCTCAACGACATTGCTGACACCAAGTACTCGTGAGAACAATATCTTACTACTCTTTATTACTTGATACGGCCCGTACACCTGGGATTTTTTTTGGCTCTATATTTTACCCTATCAACATGTACACAACAAGTACTCGTGTAATGGTAGTAGCACATTTATTATATAAAGCCCCCACCCTATGAGAAATGAGGACACTAGAGTGCAAGTCATAGTATTGGTATATCACTGACATCAAGCAAGAAGGATGAGTGTGAATGGTTGAATCCAATAGTCTAAGCTCTATTCCCTTCAAATATGTGTGCCCTCAACGTCCAGAAGATTCTGTATGTTACAAGTCTAATATTGTTATTCCCATAATTGACTTCTCCAAACTTTATGGACGTCCTCGTGGTTTCCCATTCCTTATTTCTTTCCCTGCTCCTTCCTTGTAATTGTATAATATAATATCACAACCTTTTTATCCATTATCCTTATTAGCAATTTTTAACCACACACACATCTTTATTGTACTGGCACCACGCTAACATAACTTGCAGACCGGTGAAGTGAAATGTGTAGAAAGGAAGTCCATACTTTAATACCATACAAGATTTCTAGATTAAGAGAGAATTTTGATAAGTCAAGTGAAGAATTAACCACTGTACCTGAATGAGTTACAGTTCTTTACTATGATATATCAGTGAGTCTTGTTACAACTAAATTGATCGAGTGAGCTAGATCTAAACTACTAAGCCCAAGACCACAAGCAATATAACACAAGCCCAATGCTAATTACTATAAGGCTAAAATCCACCATCAGGTGCCTTTGAACTTGATTCCATGCGTAAAAAAAGGCTTATTTAGTACAAATGAATTGAAGACATAGAATTAGAATTGGAATTGAATTCCATAATGATTGCATGTTTGCTATAAAGAATTGACCTTGGAATTGGAATTTCAGGTGGAAGCCACCTCAACCAATTCCACTAAAATAATTCCATAAAAAAGCTTAGATTTACAATTATATCCCCTCATTTCCCACCTTACCCTCTCTTCCTTTTACCCACCACGCCCAACCACCATCTCCTATTACCCACAGCCGGCAATGATAGCGACAATACCTCTGCTGATCCAGATGAATGGTGACAACTATAGCCTTCTGCAACGGTGACGGCGCTTTCCCCTTCTCCATTCGTTTGATGGTTGTAGATCTCCAGATTTGGGTTGAGAGTTAAGGACGTCAAAGGCAAACTCAGCTGAAGGTAGGTGGTGGCATATCATCAAAGGGATGGAGAAAGGGTTATCGGAGTTGAATTGATTCACCAAATGACCTTATCAGAGTTGAATTAATTCTCCAAATTGACGGCTTCCTCAGGCAACCCCACCGTTGATGGGTCCTTAATTCTCCCTCTCTTTTCAGACCCTCACTTTGTCGACCTTCATTGCTTGGACTCCAATAACACACCCTCATGTTCAACGACGGTGGTAGCGTATGGTGCTCCTTACCATAATCTTTGTAGATCCAAATCGACTTCTTCACGGTTTTAGTTCAGACACGCCCCATGGTAAATCTGAGAGAGAGCGAAGAATAACGGGATATGGTGAATCTGAGAGAGAGCGAAGCACAGTGAGAGAGATCGACTTCTTCACGGTGGAGATTAGGTTTTTAGGGAGGGTATTTTGGTATTTTCTTGTAAAAAATATGTCTCATTTCCATGACATACCAATCACATTTTTAAATCTCATTTTCATTTCCATTTCTATTAAAATCAATTCCAACGTACCAAATGGGTCCAAAGAGTTGCATATGGATATGCTTCCAAGGGCAACTTGTTCAATGTTTCATATGGAAAAGAAGGCTTAAATGTGATTTATCTTTCATATTTTAGTGTTTAAGAACTTGCCTACAATGTATTACTTCAATACCTTTGTTCTCAACTGATTCAGCCATGCTATCTCTGGACTTCCAAGAAGCAACCCCTACCCCAACACTGTAAGAAGGCATAAATGGAATCATGTGTCATAATTCATTGAAATCTCGCCTCTTTAATACAATATTAAATATAGTTTTACCAATATTACCTTTAATTATTCGTTCCTATACACAATCTTTCATCATTTTTCTCATTCTTATGTTAGATATGATTAGTTTTGATGATATCAAATATTAAGAGAGCAAAAAGGTTTACATAATATACATATCTCTAACATTGACTAACTACTATATTTAATGCAAAATATCTTATAGATTATTCAAATAAAGAAAGATAAAGATTGAAAATAATCTAATTGGGATATGGAGATTGAAGCCCTTAAAAATGATATTGGATATTTCTATGGTGGATGTTTCTATGGTCAAATTAAAAGGGAATTCAAGATGGTGCTGTAGCAATTGAGAACTATTTGGCACTCTAGCATACGGTTCTTTAGCAGTCAGATACTGTAGCATACTGGGCACTGTAGTAACAAAGTGATTTTAAAAACCACTTGAGTGATTTTTTGGAATCACTCGAGTGATATTAAGAGTCTGAAAAATCACTCAAGTGATATTGATTTGGGAGGAAGTGATATTCACATTTGCAATCCCTGTTTTTTGTCCAGCTTGAGCGAGGTCTGATAATTCAATTATATCTCCTAAACTACAGCTTCAATTGAGGTGAAATCAATTGCATATAAAACTAGACTCCCAATGCGTCAATTTGACACTAGAAGAAACATTCAAAGAGCTTAGATGAAGGAGATATGAGTGTTGTAATTTGACATTCAAATCAGCGTCACTTCCAAAATAGGTTTAGTATTTTAGACATAACTCTCAAACCACAGATCCAATTGAGTTGAAACAAGTGGAATATAATACTAGACTTAAATATATTTTCGTTGATATACAATATGCTAAATTTGGAGTTATTTTCAAGGAGTTATTCCTTATAGAAGTTGTCCTATATTTGTAGAAGATTTGGAAGTAGAATTAGTTATTTGAACACATACGTGATTTTCTAATTCTGAGAAATCACTTCCAGTGATCTTGAAATCACTCGAAAGATATGGCTATTTGTCAGAATCACTTCCAGTGATATTTTAATTTCTCACAATCACTTTCAGTGGAGTTTAAATCACTTCCAGTAATATATCAATTTGTCAAAATCACTTCCAGTGAACTTCAGAATGCATAAAATCACTCCTAGTGATTTGTAATTCACTCGAGTGATATCTTCAGTTTCCAATATCAATTCCAGTGAATTTCCTACTTTCTCAAATCACTTCCAGTGCAAGCATGTATGCCTCATATCACTTCCAGTCAGGTGTTATTTACTCGAGTGATATGTAAGTTTTCAATATCAGTTCCAGTGAACCTGAACACACTGCTAGTAAATTCCAACAGAATCAGAATTGCTTCTAGAGAATCAGAATCATGTCTAAAAACCAAGAACACTTCTACTGAATATTAGTCACTTCCAGTAAGACCAAAATCACTGCCAGTAAATCAGAATCACTTTTAAACCAAGATCAATGCCAGTGAAATATTGTTCTTTGAAAATCACCTCCAGTGAAATGCTTCTGCACCTTAGTGAAATGTTGCTTCTGAGAAATCACTCCCAGTGAAATGTGTAATCACTCAAGTGATGTTTAATGAGATTTTCTAACGGCTATTTCTCTGAGTGGATTACAGTTTTTAAGCACTACCGATCATATGGAAAACGAAGGACCAATATTCAATGACAACAAATCATGGGCAGTAATAATATTCAACAAACTGTTCGAAAAATGTGCAAACATAAAGTAACGTTGAAGCATTTATCAAAGTATGATCAACGGGCAATTATTTGAATGTTCCCAATGGATCTCAACCATCTTCTATATAAACCAAAGTATTCAAGAAGAAGACATATAGACTACGGCGAACAGAAACATGAGAACTCAACTACGCCAACATGCTGTTATCATAAGTCTTCTACCTCACATACTCTCTGTGCTTATCTGTTTTCTATATCATATATCTAGGAGAGTGAAATTATTTGTATTGTACTTCAGTGAGCATTTTACCACTCTGTGAGAGAGCTTGTAAATACTTTATCTGTATTTCAGAAGTGATCTCAAGGTAGAGGGACATTGAGAGGGTTGATTACCTTACGGGGGAAGCTGTAGAGTGAATTGCCGGTAAGAATTTTTACTAGTAAGACTTACAAGGTGTAAGCAGTAGAGAACGTTGCTGCTTGTAAAACTTGCAGGGGTGTAAATATGAGAGAACGTTGCTACTTGTAAGACTTGCACGAGTAAGCAAGAGAGAAAGGTCTTTGGGATTGCTCAGTACGACTTGCCGTAAGAGGGAGTACACCTTACAGTGTGGAAGGAGGAGTAACTCCATAAGAGATTGGTAAAAAGGTTTTTCTTGTGCCCGGATAAACAAGAAGATAGTGGATTGAAAATCTTAGGAGGAGCCTGGGGACTAGACGTAGGCCATCGTGGATTAGACCGAACCAAGATAAATTACAATTTTCATATTCTCTTCCTTAAGCCTTATATTTCTAGCATATTACTCTCTCTTATTTACCCTCTTACAAATAAAAAGCATATTTGAAAAATACAGGTATATTATCTACATATTTATTATTTTTATCTAATTTTTAATGGTTTTCTTGAATAACACAATTTGGTTAATAAGACCTCAGAAACAAGAACGAGGGATTATTTTTTTAAGCACAATTATGCAAGTATTCTTTTATTAGAGGTGATTTGGTTCAAGGTATTGTTAGACGCTAAACATGTGCACCGGGCATGTTGAAAAAGAGTGGAAGATATAATAATGGATAACCATTATACTCCCTCTCGTTCTTATTATAAAACACCAACTGATAAGTATTCTTGATTTTTTTTAAAGAACTTGTAAGTTTCTAAAAAATATTTAATTTATTTTTCTATGCCTGGCCATGTTTAATAAAAGTAGTTGGAGAGAATAATAATTAATAGATTTTTTAGTTTAGTGAATTTAGTAAAGATATTATTAAAAATCATTTAAATTTTAAGAAAATTTTAATAGTTTTAATTATTTTTGTTAATTTTTGAAATTATTTTTTTATATTAATTTATGAAATTTTTGTTAATTTGTGAGAATCGATAGTTAGTTCATAACCAGAGGGAGTGTTATAATTTTATAAGACTTGACCAAAATATACTTCTTTATGTGAAATTATTTCTTGCCCACATGATCTGGCTGACACAAAGGTGTGCGTGTTTTTCATAATTTTGGAGTCCACGTCAATCCATCCTAATTCCCAACCGGTGAGGTTAGGTTAAAATGCTCAACAGTGACATGAAGTGACTTACTAAGCTACTAAAAACTATATTGGATCGGACACTGAATTGATTAAGGTATTGGATTAAAGGTAAGTGGCTTAGATCGGAGTCAACCTGAATATTAGATTTGGGTCAATTTAAAAAAAATAGAATTTAAATGTTCATACATACAATTTAAAACACTACATGAGAGTTTTTTTTTCAACAAATAATCCAATATAACCTCCTAAACCTAATACCTACAAAAATATCATTAAGTACATGATGATTTTTCTCCAACTAATGCTAAAAATATTTCACAATCCTTTTAAAGCTCCTTACAAATCAAAAAATTTTAGAAAAATAATTTTTTTTAAAGAAAAGCCAACATAATGTCTTTTGGAGTATAAAAAGTAAAAAAAAAAAAGGGACCCGTGACTCGCCTGGTTATCCCAGTTCACACCGGATCATTCCAAACAATCAGCACCGCCCATCGCTAATTAACTGAGAGTATTTCATAAGTCTTTCAAAAGCTTGTCCAAACATCCCCTCCACACACACAAGGCATATAAATGTTTGTTTGGGATTACGTTTGAGACCTCAAAAGTATTTATTAATATAAATTAAGACAAAACTTCTATCATATACTTTCTTTATATACAGTAAATCACGATTGAAAAGTTATTTTTGAATGCTCAAATCGCTATTCTAAAAAAACATTTGATGTATATTTACGTAAGTTGAGATAACACATTTCTCACATGCGTATTAATCTCACATACCATAAATCATGACTGAAAAACTGTTTTTAAATATTTGAATAGCTATTTCAAGTCAGCACTTGATTTGCTGCCAAAAATTCACTCCAGCGTCCATTCTGATCCATTGTCGATCACTGGTTTGTCTTGTTCGTGACCTTTCATGTATACAGGGGCTCCACCCACAAAACTACTCCCAATATACATACATCACTGTTCCAACCACCCCCATTTCTTACTTCCGCACGTCGTGATCTGTGGAACAAATTTGCAGGATCTTTTGGGGAATGTTATTCTAGAAAACCGTTTGAAATTAAACATTGATCACTCATAAAACGTTATACTTAATGCATATATGCTGTCAATTTTATTTTATTTTGGTTTAATCTAGGACCACGATTTGACCACAGAACGTGCGAGTCATTCTAGACAACATGAAACGTTGAAGCCACAAAAGCACAGTAGTGGAGACCGGGCATGTATAGGGCAAGTCATGTGGTTTAACTTTGATGGGTTTTAATGCTGGTACGAACACCACACGTTTGTGCTTGCATTTTAACATGAGCCCACGTGAAACGCGCGTACAACTCAGTCTCATCAACGGTCTCAACGTCATACAGAGTGGTTGTGCGCAGTGTAATGATAGCAGCAGGGTTATTAAATAAAGCCTCCACCCTGAGGACACCAAAGTGGCAAGTCATAGTAGTATCGGTAGCACCGAGGCTGAGCAAGAAGGATGAGTGTGAAGGGGCTCGTTGAATCCAATAGTCTGCTGGGCTCTATTCCCTCCAAATATGTGTGCCCTCAATGTCCAGAAGATTCCGTATGCTACAAATCTGATATTGTTATTCCCACAATTGACTTCTCCAAACTTACCTCCCGCGATCCCAGCGAACGCTCTGCAGCAACCCAGATGCTTGGAGATTCCTGTCGCGATTGGGGATTCTTTTTTGTATACCTCAATACCTTTTTTCTTCGTATATGTTATTAACCTCATTGTAGTAGTAGTAATATCTAATAGTTGGGTTGGTGAAATGTAGCTGATAAACCATGGAGTGTCGGAGGCATTGATGGATGAGGTGGTTAGAGGATGCGAGAGCTTCTTTAATCTGACAGAGGAAGAGAAGAAAGAATTCGAGGGAAGGAGTTTATTGGATCCCATAAGATGCGGAACCAGCTTCAATCCAGGCGTGGAAAAGTCTCTTTTCTGGAGAGATTATCTTAAACTCCTAGTTCATCCTCGCTTTCATGCTCCTTCCAAGCCCCCCGGTCTCAGGTATATATCGCGCCTCCTCATCTTCGTATTCTCTAAACAACCATGTTTCATATATGAAAATGAAATATCAACTCCTAACAACGGTTGCAGCGAGATTATAGAAGAATTCTGCAAAAAAAGTAGGCAAGTGACGGAGGAGTTGCTGAAAGGAATAAGTAGAAGCTTGGGGCTGGAGGAGAACTACATATATGAGAAGATGAACGTACGGCTGGGGACGCAAGTGTTTGTGATGAACTATTACCCACCATGTCCTAGCCCGGAGCTTGCCCAGGGACTCCCCGAACACACAGACCATGGGCTTCTCACTCTCCTCATGCAGAGCGACCTGGACGGGCTTCAAGTGCATCACGATGGCAAGTGGGTCCACGTATGCCCGCCGCCCAACTCCTTTATGATCAACACCGGCGATCACATGGAGGTATACAATTTTTGTGTTATATATAAAGTTTTAGCATATGTGATTGTTTGGAAAGTGAAGGTGTTTTGTGGTCAGATATTGACCAACGGCAAATACAAGAGCGTTCTGCATCGAGCAATGGTGAATAAGGAAGCGACGAGAATCTCCGTCGGCGCTGCGCATGGGCCTTCCATGGACACTATGGTCAACCCTTCGTCGGAGCTGATTACGGAGTCTCGTCCACCTGCTTATCGGGGCATTACTTACAGGGATTACTTTCTGCTTCAGCAAAGCAATCCACTCCACGCAAAATCTTGCTTGGATCGCATCCGCATTTAATTAATCTATACATACATACGTAGTGCTTTTTCGATCATCTTATCCATTTATGTTTTAGTTTTGGAGTCACTGTCGCGTTACTGTGAGCTCATAATAATAAGGCTCCTGATCCAAAATCTGTGGACGTCCCTCGTGGTTTCCCACCTCCTTGTTTCTTGCCATCCTCCTTCCTTGTAATTGTATAATATAATATTACGACCTTTTTATCCATTATCCTTATTGGCAATACCATATATATGCACATAACTTTGTTGTGCTGGCACCACACTAACATAACTCGCAGACCAGTGAAGTGAAATGTGCAGAAAGAAAGAAAGTCCAAACTCTGATACCACGCAAGATTTCTAGATTAAGAGAGAAGTTTGATAAGTCGAGTGAAGAATTAACCACTATACCTCAACTCAACGAGTTGCAGTTCTCTACTCTGATATATCAGTGAGTCTGGTTACAGCAGAATTGATCGAGTGGGCCAGATCCAAACTACCAAGGCCAAGACCACAAGCAACATAACACGGGCTCAATGCTAATTAGCATAAGGCCACCAGGCGCCTTTGAATTTGATTCCATGTGGCAAAAAAGAGTTGCCTATGGTCTATGGATATGCTTCCAAGGACAACCTGTTCAATGTTTTATATGGAAAAGAAGGCTTAAAGATGATTCATCTTTCATATTTTAGTGTTTAAGAACTGGCCTACAATGTATTACTTCAACACCTTTGTTCTCAACCGATTCAGCCATGCTAAATCTCTGGACTTCCAAGAAGCAACCCCTACCCCAGCACTGCAAGAAGGCACAAATGGAATCATGTGGCATAATTCATCGAAATCTTGCCTCTTTAATGCAATATTTTAATAGTTTTCACAAAGGTTTTTAAAGAGCTTTCCTGGCAAGACTTCTTTATTCTCTTTTAGTTTATGTCATTGTACTTTCAACATTGCTAAATTTTGAACTTCATTATTAATGGCATTTTGATCGATTCATTAAAAAAAAAAAAAATACACACGCCTTACTCTTTTTAATCCTTTTTTGATAGCTAGTGCACTTAATTTTAATTCTGACGCCGTCAAAAGATGCTGAAAATAATTTCTTTCTTTTACTTTATAATTGACGCATAAAATAATTGAGTGGATGTCATTTATAGACAATCTTAATTAATATCAATCTTTTTGGATCATAAAAATATTATACACGATAAACACAAGGAATAAAGTAAAAAGAACCGGGTTGATTTAAGCGCTAGTGTGTGCTTCACTATATGACGAATTAAAGTTAAATCTTATAATAGAGCAGATAAATTTTAAATATAAGAAAATAAAATAAATTTATATAGAGATCAAATTTTTTTGAAGTATGATTGCATAATAAAAAAAAATTAATTTAATCCTACACACACACATATAGATATAGATATCCTCCTGTCTTACAATTAAATGTCAGATTAATATCATACGTAATTTATTCTTGTTTATAAAAAAATTCATATTCATAAAATAAAATTAAAAGACAACATAATTCTAAGAAGGGAAAACCCTAATTAAATTAAGCTGAAATATCAAAATCCAAATTTAAGCCTACACTTTTTAACAAATTCTTAACAAGATCAAGAGGCTTAATTAGAGATTTTTTAATGCAAGCCTAATTTTTAAAGCATAAATTGAAAAAAAAAATTGTTGTGATTAACTTCCGGGGGAAGAGAATGAAGTAAAAAGATATAATGGGCAATGGTGCGGAGCCAAGGACCCCTAAACAACTACTCCCCCGCACTGATAATACCAAAAAAAAAACCCTATAAAAATTGTTAAATCCTATCACCTACAGGAGAAACAAATTATCCCTGCAAAGGTGAAATTAATCGAAACATAAATCACCGAACTAATGCTTCAATAAAGGAAGAAAAAACAATAAATTATAAACATTATAAAATAAGGAGGAGGAAAAGATTAAACAACCTACCAGAATCGCAACTCCTCGAACTGATCAAGTTAAGGCACGAAGCACAAGAGTGAACCTTAGACTTTCTTGCTACAATTTTGATTGCGAGCTGGAGAAGCAAGCAAAAGATATATATCTTATAGAAGTCACGGGACAAAGCACAACCACAAAAGGGCATATGGGTATATCACCAAATTCTAAATTAGGTTTTCTAGGTTTAACAAAAAATTTGTTAAGAATATAGGCTTAAAATTTAAATTTTAGTATTTTAACTAGATTTAAATAAGATTTTTTTCTTCTTAGAAAGTGGCACGCATATGAAATGGTAGGCTAAGTCGATAATTTTAATTCATATTCACAAAATAAAATTAAAAGACCAAATAATTCCAAGAAAGTGACACACTCATGAAATGGTCAGCTAAATCGATCATTTTAATTGATATTCACTTTTTCTTTCCAGATTTAATTCATATTTACAAAATAAAACTAAAAGACAAAATAATTCCAGAAAGTGACACACTTATGAAATGGTCAGCTAAATCGATCATTATTAGCTTGTTTGGAAACTCTGTTTCTAATCGGGCTTATTTTATAAGCCCGATTTACTTAAATCTCCACCACATATTTACTTCGTAGACCGTAAAAGTAACCTCGTAAACCGTAAAAGTTACTTCGTATTCAGTGAATCACGATTTATAAGCACTTATGGAGCTTCCATAAGCTAATCCAAACGAGCTATATGTGAGTTCCCACTAGGCACGCAGAATAGACTTCGTTAAGAAAATTTTTTTTTTGGGGGGGGGGGGGGGACACAACGGTGGCTTTCCCGCGTAAGCAAACGATGCTCGCGTGGGAAGGCTGACAAATTGAGGAAAATTAAAACCCATCTAACCCCGTCGATTCCAATATTAATTTCGATTCATGAATATGGATCGCACATCTGTTGAGATATTTAGAGCCGTGCTCTGGCAAATTAGTTTATTTTACTCCTCAGAATGAGTTCAGGTCTCTGACCCTCGTTTTCCTCCATACAAGAACATCCCTTTATATTCATTCACCTGATTCTTTTGTCGTTCTCTCTCGACTGCTTTCTTTCTGCTGGTTGTTTCCTTTTTTCAATGGCTCCGAAAAAGAGAGTGAGAAATCTCATTCACAGTCTCAAAGACACGGCCTCCATAATTGCAGCAACTCTGTCGCTCAAACGTCACGACTCCTCTGTTCGCCTCCACGTCCTCCGGGCCACCAGTCACAGCATCTCATCTCCTCCGTCGCCGGAACGAATCGCTGCCGTCCTCTCCGTCGGTCAAGGCTCGCATGTTCTGCCACGTGTCTGCATAGAAGCTCTCATGGACCGACTTCACGAGACGCGAAATGCCGCGGTTGCCCTGAAATGCCTTTTCATGTTGCACAACATAATCAGGGGACCCTTCGCTCTGAGGGATCAACTCTCCAATTACCCCTCCTCTGGTGGACAAACTTTCCTCAATTTATCCAACTTTCGCGACAATTCAGGGCTCAAAGCTTTGGAATTATCATCGTGGGTTCGATGGTATGTGGGCGTTTTGGAGCAGTCTTTAACAGTATCGAGAGTTTGGTTTATTACCTGGCCAGCGACGACAAAAATAATGAAAAGACTGGGGTTCAGGAAAGAAAGCATCTTCAGGGATCAAACTCGGACTTGTTGTGGAAAACTGAAAGTCTTGTGGGATTCGTAGAGCAAATAACAAGAGTGCCCGAATCGTTGTACCTTCAAAAGAATGGGTTGGTGTATGAAGCGGTGAGACTGGCGGGTGAAGATTACAGAAGTGTGCAATCGGAAATATTATTGCGGGTGGAAGAATTTGGGAAAAGAATGGAAATTTTGGATGTGGGAGAGTTGAGTGAGTTGGTGGGTTATTTGAAGAGAATAGAGGATAGCAAAGAAAAGCCGGTACTTTTGTTTGTGAATAGAAGAAGGAATGATGCGTTCTGGGATTTTATTAACCAGACGAAAACAGAGATGGGGACGAAGAAGGAGGAGATGGAGGGAAAGTGGCTGACGGTGAGACCCGAGTCGATCGGTTGGCCAAACCCGTTTCTTGGACCGGGCCAATGGATCGAGATTCCACCTGGCGAAGGATGGGTGGGTAAGATCAGAAATGGCGTTCTCTAACTGTTCCAACGGTAGGATAACAATTTTTCGGTTTCTGGGCCAATAGAGTTGGAGAACAGTTGACAGGCATGTCCTTCCTTCGTTCTCTCATCATGGTGTACCAAGGATATCTCGATAGTTTTACTGCTGGTCGTAAGATGGTGTGCTGTACAGTTTTTTTTTTAATACAACAGATAGGCGAGTGTGCCATACAGCTTGTCCAGTCGTTTTTTATGTTTTGTGCCCCACAGAAAGGGAAAGGGAAAGAAAAGAGAGAACATCCACCTGAGAGCATTGAGTTTGACCTGGCTTGTATTCTATACTTCTTTCTTTCTTTTTTTAATCAAATTAGACTAAGAGGGGAGAATTCCCAGACAATCGTTTTGAAGCACAGTCCGTAGATGATCCGGACAAAAATGAAGAAAACCGAAGACTGATAATCCGTCTTTGGTCAAAGCAAAGCATCTGCCATGCAATTTTGTTCCCTTGCAATGTGTTTGACCTTTACTTCCCATGTGTATTTCAGCAATCTTTGTATTTGGAAGAAGGTAAGGCTGCTTGTGTTTCTCCCTTGATTACTCAGCACCATATCTACTAATAATTTTGAATCAGATTCCAATAGCGCCTTCTTAAATCCGAGTTCCCATGCTAAATTTAGCCCTTTAGCATTGCCCGTTCTTCTGCTTCATAGACATTACAATTTCTTAGTGTGTGGATGGACCCAATAAGCCAAGTAATATGCAGATCTCTAATAATTCCTCTACAACCAGCTTTGTTTTTCTCTGTTTCTATGTTTATGAATGGCGAGGAATTGAAACAAATATTTCAAATATTGACTGCTACTGAACAAATATTTCATGATATTGGTGTTGCTGACAAAATATTTCTAAATATATAACTAGAAATTAGTTAATTTAAGATAATGAATGACAAAAATATTTTAAAATATAGCATGCAATTTAATCCAAATAAATAAAAATATATATATATATTTTTTTTAAAAACCCCAAAATTTGGGGATGAGCATGCTGTGCTCATCATGCGGACCTGTGAATGGGGAGGAGCTGAAACTTATGGGCTTTTTCCAATTCTCAGAGACGGTTCCATGGGATTCAGTTTCCCTCCTCATCCTTTGGATCAAAATGAGTAAAGAAAGTTTTTCTGTTCTGAATGATCCAGATTTAATTTTTTTTAATTGGTAATTTTTAAATAAAAAATTATTTTTTGAAAAAATGTTATTTAAGAGATTATTTTTATTTTAGATTCTCTATCTATTAAAATATTATTTTTTAAAAAAATATAGAAAAAATAGATTTAATTTAGATATCATCTAAACAGTATAAGCAACTCCCTGATATGAGCTGGGAACTGGATTCCGGTTCCATGCGCCATGATGGAGTGAGTCGAATTTTTGGGTCCCAATACTGATGGGCTGGTGGCGGATGTGGGTACCACCCTTTTGTGTTAGTCCTAAAATATTACTTTATCTTCACCGGAACAAGTTGTTCGATAATGAATTTGTGTAGTCCCAACTTTTTAATGTGTTCATTTTTCCTTGGGTGCTTCGCTGCCCGTTAAACAGGACCAATAACTATGACGGGCACACAGTTGTGTGTATCTTTCTGAATATGTTTAGATGCATAGGTCGATGTTCATGTAGATAATGATACACACGGAAATATCAAATATCTCACACCCCCATTGAATTTGTATGCATTATTCGATTGAGAGTGTAATGAAATACCTCAAGCTCTTGGCTACTCCGTGGATGCATTTTTAGTTCTCAGCTGTGCTGATGATTGGTCTCAAAATAAATTGAGAATCACTTACCATGATCTACACGCGTCAAGCTAAAGGAAACAGGCAACCCGTATTTAGCTTGTACTCCATTCAATCTAAAATATAAAATAAAGTTTTCTTTTTAAAAAGATTAAGAAAGCTAAATAAATTATTTAATCATATTATATATTGTATATCTTTAGATTATATATCAATTTATAAATGTAAGGTAAAATAGTTTGAAGAGAAAATTATAAATATAAATATTTTAAAATAATTTAGTTAATTTTTTTAATATCTTAAACAAAATATGTGATTGAAAACTAAAATGGGCAGTGATGGATGGGAGATGAATGTGTATGTTTGGATTAGCGGTGAAAAAGTAATTTTTTTTAATCTGACTTTTGGAAAAGTGAGTTTAAAAAAAAAGTGAGATTGCACATGTGATTTGTGTTTAGATTAGCGATAACAAAATTGACTTTTTTCTAACATTGAATCTGTTTGGTTTAGCGTTTGAAAAGCCCGTTTGAGTGAAAAATGACTGAAAGGGGCATAAACCTTATTAAATATTACACACACATATATAAATTGTTATAATTGATGTAAAAGAATTTAAATAAAATTTTATAAATTTAAAAAAGTTCAATTATTATTGAAGGAAAAGAAAAATATACTGAAATATTTAATTTGAAAGGAAAAATACATATTTAAATATGAGCACCGAAATTGCCATCACGGTTCAAAAAAGGGAGTGCCGAGAAGGGAGCACCGAAACTGAAACTTACCAGGAGGAGGAGGAAGAAGCTGAGAGCGAGAAGTAAAGGGCAAACTGACAAGGGAAACCAAGAACAATAGTCACGGTGCGGGCAGTTTGAAAGCTATGGTTTTAGGCTTATGAAATAAGCTGCAGTATGAGAAAAAGTGTAGAGGAATTGACCGTGAATCCAGCTTCCTCACTGGACCTTTTTTTTTTTTTTTTTTTTAACCCTACGTTTAAGAGGACCAAACGTGTTTCCAAACGGTCTCATATTGGATGATAATGAAAGAAGACGACAATTTGCTCTATCTTGTCATCTCGTACCTTCTGGAATACTTTTGATTTATCAATTATTAACAGGGAAACGGACAATCCTATTTTTCTTTTGACAGCAAAATAAAGAATGCAATCACAGAATAGTGGATTGGTCCCTCCTCCAGGGGCCTTTTTTTACGGTCGGGGTGAGTGGTGGGAGGCATCTATATGGAATCACTGGGATTAGAAGTGGACCACTTGTTCACCCTGGAGCTCGCTATCCTCGCCTGCAATTTCCCAAAATAGAAAAATTAACCATAAATATGCACTGCTACCTAAGCGCTAACAAAAGCTCCTGAGTTGTAACTCCAATGTTATTTTCCAACACCAGTTAAATAGCATGGTGCCCTAATTAATAATAATAAATTTTTCAAGCGTGCACATATACGCACCTGCTTTTCCCAATCACATCTTGCTGTTACGAAGATGAGTACCAGCGTCTGAATTCCCGTCCCGCCGAATATCATTCCCCCCCATATGCCCTAACATGCAAAACAAAAACATTAGAAACGAGCAGTTAGTGTAGCCAGGTTTCTACACACACACACACACCTCGACTCCGAGCTTGAAAACCCATCCCATGAGAAATCCAAGAGGGAGTCCAACAACGTAGTAGCAGCCTAGATTTATATACGCTACTGATGCTTGCCATCCCGAACCGACAGCCACTCCTGCATTTACCATATCATTAATTATGAATATGATCAGCAAGAGAGTGTGTGTTTCATCTAAATTTATGGGGTAGCGTATGTTAAATATTTGGACCTGACAAGACTGGTTGCACACTGTTGAGAAGTATGGTGACGGCCAAGAGGAAGGCCATGCCATCAACGGCCTCAAGTACATCTGAACTGGACGTGAATATGTAAGCAAGCTGGTCGTGAAATCCCATTATTAGTGCGCAAAAGAACAGCCCTATCACTGTTGATTCTGCGATAGATACTTCCGTCGCAAACTTCGCTGCTTTCCCATTCCCAGCTCCCAGCTCGTTCGCCACCCTTACCCTAGTGTGTCAAGTGTCAGCATCCATTCATTATTTATGTAGACTATGGCCTCACCTCACTTTCGTTCGGTCATAATGGTGATTGATCTATCATCATTTCAAACTAGAATACAATATTCCTAGTGCTAATCTACTGATAATCAACCTTTAAATATTCCAAGGGAAATTTAGTAATAGATGTGACTCTTAGACTTGTTTGCTTTGACGGAATTGGAGGGATTTTAGTCCCTTTGCCTTGATTGGTAGAGAAACAAATTTAGGAGTTCCTCCCCTCAAATCCTCCCCTTAAAATTGGGAGATTTGGAGGGGAGGTTTAAAGTATTGGGGCAATTAAACTAAAATGTCTATAAGATTTTTGTAAGAATCCAAAATTGCCCTTTAAGACTTTTTTTTTTCTCATTTTCGAAGTAAGTATAATGATTTATTTTCTATTAGAGGCTGTAAGTATAATAAGGATTCGAAGCAGTTCATTGTCCATTAATCAGAAACAATAAATACACAATATACATTCAATGTATATTCATATTTTTATTTTGATTTTTTTTCCTTTATTAAAATTTACTGCTGTGCAAATTGATTGTTTTTTACCCTTTTTTGTTTTCGTTTCCAATAAATATCATAGCTTCTCTGATGATTTTTGAATGGGATCTAAAATTCTAGTTGGTTTCCTTTTTTTATGGTGAACTCTTGATGAGTTTTCAGCTTCTTTTTATCTTCTTTTTATCATACATCGTTTTTTTTAAAACAATATACATACATGTGTGTATATATTTGTATTAAATTTTATTTATAATTTATGACATAAAAATGTTATTTATAAATAAAATTTATTATACATTTAATAAAGTTTGAAAAAAATTACTTATAACATAACGGTAAAATTGTCCATCCCAAAATAACTTCTCTTTCTCCTTCTCCTTAACCAAACAAGATAATATCAAAATTCCTCTCTTACTCTTCTTTTTTTCTGATCAATCCAAATAAAATAATATTAAAATCTTTCTCCTTCTCTCCCATCAGTCCAACCAAACAGAGCCTTAAATTAGTTGCGTGCGGCTTTAATTTTTTTGTCCATGTCTATTGTTATTTAATTAGCTAAAACCTAAAACCGACAAGGAAGTAAATGATGTCAATACATGATCATGTCTTAAATGCTTAGGACCAAACATTCATGAGATTTTACAGTGGTCCCGTGAAAGAAAGAAAAATAAGAGAAGAGGAGGGGATTAAAGTTAGAACAGTACCCGGTCCCGGCGAAGAAAGCAAGAGGAATCATCATTTCCCATCCGTTTATAGTCATACTGCGCGCAGAGAATTAAAAGAAAAAGGGCAGTAAGGATGTCAGTTTAATATTTGTAGGGAATAAGCAACATCTCAAAAATTTAAAACTCACCACACTGAGAGCGCATCTACCGCAACAGTGGCGTTCTTCAAATGCCCCGTCATCAGTATGAGGATCCTGTAGTACCAGTTCTCCAAACTGCATTGATCACCTTCTCAATTAATTAATTCGTCTTATACTCCTATCTATCTAACCTAAGCTGTCAAGTCAAATATTAGCCCACAGAGAGAGAGAGAGAGAGTTAGGAAACCATAGCATGACCCCAGAAGCGGCAGAGAGCTTGAGAAATTCCCAGAGGCCAGAGAAGGCTTCCATGGAGAAACCAGTCCAAGTCAAAGGGCATCCACCGCAAGCCACGTAGGCATACATGCCCAACACCAGAACCCACCACGATATGTCCAGAGCAATAGCCGCACCCACCACTCCTACATCCCAAACGTACACCAGGAGCCAGCTGGTGAGAACATTGACCACTAGAGCCGCCAGTGAAACCCAAGCAATGATATAGGTCTTGAGCTGGCACTGTAGGAACCTTTGAAGCGGGAACTGAAACGCAAAACTGAAGTGCAGGGGCATGAGCCACAGAGTCACCACGCCTGACTCCACCGCCACCTCTTCCGGCTGTCCTAACAATCTCAGAATAGGGGTCGCAAACACATAAAACGGCAACAGCAAGAAGCAGCACACAAACAGAACTATCCAAGATCTTTGCATATATATCCCCAGCATGTGGTATCTCTTTGCCCCAAACGCCTGCCCGCACAGTGTCTCCAGCGCGCTTGCCATCCCTAGCTAAATAATATATATAATAACACGAATTAAATTCATAATAATAATAATAGTGGGAAATAGGCGGAGAAAGTATGGCCATCAATTAATTAATTACAAGGAGGCCGAAGTTGAAGCCGACGATGACGGTGTTGGCGATGGATAGGGAAGCGAGCTGAACATCTCCGAGGTGACCGGCGAAGGCTTGGGTGACGACATTCATTGTGAACGACGCCACGCGGCTGAAGATAGAGGGACCCACGATCAGCCATAGCTTCTTGGATTCCGTCCACACCTTGGTTCCGAGATTATCTTGCTGACTCGGAGTCGGAGACCCATCCTTGGGCGAAGATTCTGGAAGCAGAGGCTGCCTGAGGTTGCCATTATTATCTTCGTCGTCTCTGTTAACGCTGCCCATGATCGGGATGTAAGAAGCGCTTGTCCGTACTAACCTTCCGGTAGTTGCGCCAGACTCAGCTAAAATGCGGAGTGCGATACGTGTCTTGTGATTCGATTATATACGTGGCCCTGTACTGCCCTCACAGTGTTTCAGAATAAAGCTTGAACCTTCACAAACAATTACGCAGACCTTCTCAATTCCAAATTCCCTTGTCACTGCCCAAACAAAAATTCTAATTTGCTTCTCCAAGGTTGGACCCCAATTTAGAACTCTCGTTTTTTTATTTCGCATTCACATAACTACTACTCTTCTGTACATATTGCACACTTCCACGTGTCACCCTGTCACGTGAGTAAAATGGCTTTTTGTGCAGTATGGATTTATTAATTACACATTACACTTGGTCCTTAATTATTAGAAAATTCAAACAAGTTTATGTATTTAGCGGGAAGTGTTTCTATTATATTGCGATCACTAAATTATAGATGCCTGATTTACTTGGAGATAAGGGGAACAGAATTAGAAGACATGACAAGAGCTAATGTCTATACATGCGATGACGAAATTAAAGGTTGATGATATGTAGTCATGTGTAACAGTTCGATAAAAAATAGTCATGCTGTTGTAAAAAAATTGTCATATTCAGAATTTGTTGGGCGAATCTGCGCAGCTACCTGCCACATGTATATAGAAGCTTTTGAGTAATATATACTTCAAGACTCATGCACAAGTATGCTCCTCATGAGATATATTAGATTATTCACTGAATGATTATATTATTATTAGATTTGATTTTATTATTTAATATTTATTATATCTTAGGATCATATTTGGATATTATATCTTAGATATTTTGATTAGATCATATTAAATTATAGGATTAGTTTTAGATTTGCCTATATAAATCAAAAGCGTATTTGTGTAATCTCTTTTATTCAATTATTAATCAATAATATTTTATAGGTTCTTATTTTTGCTTTGCATCCATATAATCCTTCAAATTCAACACAAACATGGAATAGAATTCATGATAATTTATAATATTTGTAAATTATGAATGAGACCATTTAGGCATTTACTTGTTTTACCTCAGTACGATGGTTTTGAAGCAATATAATTGTATATACTTTAAATTTTACAAAATGCAACTGAGAAAAATTTCATACAATGTCCCTAATTTTATTTGTTTATGTTTAAAGGGTAATATGATCAGTGCAAGAATGTTGTATAACTATTATAATATAATTGAGAATATTATTTAAACGTCAGGTATTGATGAGTTGTACACCTGATTCAGGTGAAATTAACTTTTATCTAATACTCCTTATAGTTTTTATTATAAGACACTAATAAATAAATATTTATTATTTTTTTTATAAGTCATTTACAAGTTTTTAAGATGCATTTAATTTATTTTTTTATGTCTACCCATATTTAATAAGGATGGTAGGAGAATAATAATTTATATAATATTTAAGTTTATGATAATTAATAAGAATAATATTAAAAATCATTTTAATTTTAAAATAATTTTATTGATTTATAACAATCAATAGTTTTTCGGAGTAAATATTGAAAATGTAATACTCCTTTCTTTCTTGAACGTGGGCTGGGACGATACAAGCCTGTGCCCGTGAAACACGACTCTCATTAATTATTAAGGGTGTGTTAGGAAATAGCTTCTGAGAATAGCTTATGAAGAAAAAGTGAAAAAAAGTGATTTTTGAGAATAGATTATGAGAAAAAAGTGATTTTGATAAAATGAGAGTGTTTGGATATTATGATCAGAATAGCTTTTTACATGATCAAATTACTGAAAAGGACATTAACTTTTGTGATAATTACATATAAAGGATAAGATTATATTTTATATATTATTTAATAGTAAATTTCATAATAAATGCAAAAAATGACATAAAATCATCTGAAAAATTAAAAATTATAAAATTAGTTAATTATCTAACATAAAAAAAGATCATATATATATATATATATATATATATATATATATATATATATATATATATTGTATAATTAAAATAATACTATATTTTATATTTAAATAAGTACTCATTCCATCTTAAATATAAGATAGAGTTAATTTTTTTTAAATATAAATATTCTGAAATATAAAAATTAAAATATAAATATTCTAAAATAATTTAATTATTTTTTCAAATCTCTCGAAAAAAAAATTTATAAATAAGAAAGGAGGATGTGGGTCCCACAAACATAAAAAAAAGAAAAAATGTCACTAATCAAGCGTGAGACCCACAAAAAGAGAGAGAGAGAAAGGGAAAAGTTAAAAAATGTAGATTGTTGTAAACCATGGTTTTAAGGAGTGAAACCATGGTTTGATAATGAAAATAAATTATCTAAAAAATATGAGTGTTTAACAAATTTTTAGTGAAACCATGGTTTAATAAAAAAAATACTTTTTTTTTAGGTTTCAAACACACTATAAGTCTCATCACCTTTTAAACAGACAAATGAGGGCGCGCTTTCCATGGCCACACTCACATTTTCGCACAAACAACACGCATCCATATACGGCTATACATGCTTGTGGGGCACATCAATCATTTTCTCCCCCGACTTTCTCCTTTACGTCCTCTACTATTGTACATGTAACACACTATTTGTAATATCATTTTGCTTGTTATCAACAGAAAAAAGAAGCAGTACTACCGTCTTTGCCATTGTAAGTTGAGTTGACATAAATAGCTAGGGAGAGGAGGAAGAGCATTTTCTCAGTAATAAGCAGCTGTCACTTGCGCCAACTTCGCCGTGCATGCAGTCTTTAGAATGAATGACGAACCTGAAGGAAAAGTAAAACCCATAACAAAAAAGGGGCAACTTTACTTCCTTTATTTGGTGATAAGGGATCGACTTTATTTCATGTCGATGATGATTGAAAGCAACGGTATCTTCATATTCAATCTTTATAAGATGTAAAAAAAATCTTGTTTGTATTTTTTCTGGTTAAAGGCCTTCACCGGAAACAAACCATATGTATATCTCTCCACCTATATTGATATAACCAGTGCTTTTATTTATTTTGGTTTTTTATTATTTATTTATGGCTAATTTAGAATACTTTTTGGTCTGTTATTGCATTTTTGGATATAACCGTAATAAATATGGTAGAAAAACAGAATAAGGATGTTGGGTCCAACAAATACGGCGTCAGAGCGATGGAATGTGGGGGGGAAATCTATACTGTGGTGTGGGCATGTGAAGCCCGGTATAGATTTTATTGGGCCCAAGAGTGGTAGCTGACTAGATGTCTACCTTTTCTGCGTTTTCGTTTTCCTGTGTTTTTAGTTACAGCTTGTTGTACTATCAAAAGTATATAAAAGAATGTGAAAAAGGGCACAATACCGAGAACTATGCAAAGTGAAGTTGTGATATCTTGAATATTCTGATTTTAAAACCAACTGCTATGTTATATATGATGATCAGACTGGTGTGTGTGTGTGTGTGTGAGAGTGTCTTATATTCTTAAAGTAACTATCAAATGAAGGGCAATGGGAAAAAACAGATTGCAAGATCCTCATAGATTCCATCTTAAAGTTTGCTTCACCTCCAGATTATGGATATGTGAAGCGGTCTTCGAAAACATCCTATTTATGAGGGATTACTCGCGGAAATTTTCAATTCAATTGGATTCGCACTGAAGCTAATAGAGTGGCAGCGATTAGACTGTTAGCTTACATCAAAGAAATTGAGTTATGTTTGTCTTTGACACGATACAAGTAGCAAAAGGCCATGAAATGCTTATAAAAAACATGATGGAAATATGGGAATTTAAATAAAAGAAGCTTGTATGGGACGCCCAACTTGTAATTGCGCACACAACTTTTTTAGAGCCTGTTTGGGTTAAGGTGAGGGAATGGAGGGAAGGGGAGGGGAATGAATAGATAATGGGTCACTTTGTTTGGTTTGATTGGAGGGAGGGAATGAGAGATAATAACTAATTTATTATTTTACCCTTATATGTTAATTTATTTTTTTTATACTTATATAAATTATTTAAATTATTTTTTTTGAAATGAAATTTATTGAAATTAGTTTACACCTCAATATATATCAAATAAATTATCAAAATTTAAATTTTTTTTACCAAGCGGACTCAAATTTATTTTAATTCACGCTGTTGTAATTACTAAAATAATTATTGGTAAAAAGAATTAGATTATAATTTTGTGCAAAAGAAGTATAACAGAAGCTATGAGAGACGATGTCAAAACTCTGTGAGTACCTGTTTTTATTTTTTACTCAAGGGTATCATTGGAAATATGAAAAATTATTGGGGGCAAAATAGTCAAATATTTTGTTCCCTCTAAATCCCCCCAATTTGGAGGGAACAAAATAAAAGGAAGGGGAGGGATTTGGAACCCCTCATGTGGCTCCCCTCCTCTATAACTTTCATACCAAATAAGAGGAGGGGCTCATTTTTCATCCCCTCCCCTCTTCTCCAATCAAACAGACCCTTAACTTTTCAATACTTTTACATGGACGCTCTCACTATCAAGTGACGTTGCACCCACACATGCCCCACTCTTCACTTAATTTGTTTATTTTGCTTAGTGTATGTTTGGGAAATTTAAAAAAAAAAGTGTTTTTACACTTAAATCAAGGTTTTAAAAAGAATTTGTCAAACACCACCAGAAAAAAGTTAAAAGCACTTTTTTTTATCAAAACCATGGTTTTAAATAAACTAATTTTTTCTACTTTTTTTATATGTAGGTCCCACCAAATTTTCTCTCTCCTCCTTCTCTCTCTTTCCTTTCTTCTATTTTCGTCCTCATGTTCCCTTTTTTTTTTCTAAATACCTCTTGCAAAAAAATTATTGTGTGGTTTTTTTAAGAATCACTGTTTATGTCAAAATTTATTATTCCCTCTGGTCTTAAATATAAGATAAAGTTAATTTTCTTTAAGAGATTAAAAAACTAATTAAATTATTTTAGAGTATTTATATTTTAATTTTCCCCCCAAACTAATTAGTTTGACTAATAAACTTATATGTAATTTAAGGATACACAATATATGATACGATTAAATAACTTATTTAGCTTCCTCAATCTTTAAAAAATATCAATTCTATCTTATATTTAAGACCGGAGGGATTATTTATTTCAATATAAAATATAGTATTATTTTGGATAATTACTATATATAAATGTTTTATATAATTTATTAATACATATATGTTTGAGCTATTTTTTATGATGTTATATAATTGCCCAATGTTATAATTTTAATTTTTTAAACAAATTTCTTTAATTTTAGGTATTATTATGAAATTTAATGTTAAAAATATTTAAAATAAAATATTATCATTTATATGTAATTATCACAAAAGCGAATGTATTTTTTGATAATTTGACCATTAAAAAAGTGATTCTCAACCCAATACCCAAACAATCTCATTTTATCAAAATCATTTTTTTCCTATAATCTATTCTTCTCTTAATCTATTAAAAAAATCACTTTTTTCACTTTTTCTTCATAAGCTATTCCCAAAAACTAAATCCTAACACACTCAAGTCTTGCCTTGTTTTGTCCACACCTAACAAACACAGCCCACATCATCAAATTATTCTAGACTTTTTCATTTTAATTTACTGCCGTCATGGCTTCTAGCTAGTAAGTAGTAGAGTATTAGAGAAGAGCCTAGAAATTAGTGAAATGTGTCATGAGAGGAGAAGAAAGAGCATGTTTTTAACATGCAACATGGTTGACAGTTCGGTGTGCATGCAGCATTATGGCTGGTAGATGGAAGAAGAACCTTCCTTTTACTTTGGTGCCTGAGGTGGACACATCAAAGTATCGGATGCTGCAATTATGAGGGCTAAAACGTGGGTATATTCTCATGGTGTTGAAGTTTGGATTATATAGTAAACAATTGAATTTTACATGCTGTGAATATGCAGTAATCAGTAGTAAAAGTTAGATGAGTCAAGATAGAAAAGATGAAATCGCTTTGGATGGGCTTTGTTGGCACCATTGGACAGTGGACACCTTCTCCCGTGCCTAGTCACCACCACAATTACTCCTAACGAATCAATATATGTGTATTTGGGAAAGTTTTTAAAGAGTTTATGTACGTAAGTCGGAATAATACTCCTCTTACATATTTATTTTATATATTATAAGTTATTTTTTAAGACTCCAATTATTATTTCAATTAAACACTATAAGCGTTTCGATGCCATCCCACCGTCCATTCATTACTTCAAATTATGTTTTTATGATGAGTACAAATTTGAAATTTTGTATCCACTAACTAATTTTATGTTTTTTTGGGTCCGTCGCTGATTCCGCCAATCCAGTGGACTAGTACTCACCATTAAGTTAGCAAGAATGAATCTAAGCTTTGCACTACGCATGCATTTGGAGTTGACAAATTTCTTTAAAAATCTGCAAATCAGTAGTGAAGGTATAAAAAAATAGTATAGATGATGTTCAAATAATGCATAGATCTACAACTATAAAATTATGAAATTATAGATAAATTAAATAAGATTTAGTCGCAGAATATCATGGGAGAAGATAGTAGAAGATTTATTCTAATTATATAGTTATATTGATACACAAGCATATAAGAGATGGAAGCTCCTGATTAGACAGAATTTGAGAGCGAACAGTCTTATAAGAGGAGTTAAGAGCTTCAAGAAAACTGATGATATCAGAGTTCTTCGATTTAGCTATGGAAAATTAACCAATAAGCAAAAAGAAAAATATTCCAATGAAATATTGAAGTATCACAAATTCCAAAATACCATAAACAGAGCAAACGAGGACCTCTAGATCTTATAACCAAATGTAATCACAACTACCAAGGGTAAACACCCTCAAACAGAAGCAAGGCCCAAGAAACAGAGCATAAACCACTAAATGTACTGCGATGAACTGTACCGGGATAGTGCCAAGTACAGTACCTTGCTGGAATCTAAAAATTCCCTGCCGGATGAAGAGTGCCAAACATCACCGATGAACAATACTGAATAGTATCTATGAATAGCCAAACAATACTGATGAACAGTACCCCGAATGAACAGTGCTGATATAAATGCCCAAGTAATTCTTTTCTGATATGGAAGTTCAGACTATGTTGCAACCACAAGCATACTCAGATAGAACTAAGTTCTGATATCATGTAAATTGAGAAGTAGTAATTAATTTACTAGTTAAATACTACAAGAGAGTAAAATATATAAATGTCTTATTAAACTATTTAAAAGGATAATATAGAAGGGAGGAGAGATTCTTCTTTTATAGTCCACAGAGCCCCTCACATTCTGGACTCATTGATGTGGGACTTGGGGTTATAACAATAATTTTTACCTTTATTCAACTGAATAATTAGTGAAGTAAAATGGATATAAATAATAAAATGTCTCTATGCAGGTGGGGTATAATGAGCCGGCTTGGGTTTAGTCAGAAATGTTAGAAATGGCTAGCTACCAATTATTAATCAATATATATAATTCATTGAGCGAAATATCCAAAAAGTGTTTCTCCTCTCCGTCTACAGTGATCTCGACGACACAGGACACGGCACATCCTCCAACAGTTGCCGTCAATCAGTATTATTGTTACAGAGACGGACAAGATGCAAGAAGACGGAGAAGCATCATCAGAGCCACAAAAGAGGAGCAGCAGGAGACTCCTTTTCCTGATTAACTGCCTCATGCTCTGCATAGGCACCAGCGGTGGCCCTCTCATAAGTCGCCTCTACTTCCTCCACGGTGGCCACCGCGTCTGGCTATCCAGCTTCCTCGAAACCGGCGGTTTCCCCATTTGCCTCATTCCCATATTCATCTCTTACATTCGCTGCCGCCTCTCCCGCCAACACAGGCCCTTTGTCTTCATCGACGCGCGCTTGTTTCTTTCAGCCTTTGTCATCGGTGTTTTCACCGGCCTCGACGATTACCTCTATGCCTACGGCTTAGCTCGCCTCCCTGTTTCCACTTCCGCTCTCATCATCGCCACCCAGCTGGTCTTCACCGCCGCCTTTGCCTTCCTTCTTGTCAGGCAAAAGTTCACCCCTTTCTCCATAAACGCCGTCTTCTTGCTCTCCATTGGAGCCGGCGTCCTGGCTCTCCATACATCCGGCGATCGTCCCAAAGGCGAGTCCACCAAGCAGTATGTGTTGGGGTTCGTGTTGACGCTGGCGGCGGCGGCCTTGTACGGATTTTTACTGCCTCTGATAGAGCTCATGTACAACAATAGCAAGCGGCGTCTGACCTACACGCTGGTCATTCAGATCCAGTTCGTGATGAGCTTCGGTGCTACTCTGTTTTGTACCGTCGGGATGATCGTCAACAACGACTTCAAGGTTCACTGATCTAAATTTCTTCATCACAAGTTTATTCCAAAAAAAAAAAACAAAAAAAACAGAGCAAGCTATGTATGAAGGAACTAATAAGTGCTTAATTTTGCAGGTGATGGGAAGAGAAGCGAGAGAATTTGGGCTGGGGGAGACAAAATATTACGTGGTGCTGGTGTTTAGCGCGATCATGTGGCAGTTTTTCTTCTTGGGGGCTATAGGGGTTATATTTTGTGCGTCTTCATTGCTTTCAGGTATTATAATAGCGGTGATGCTGCCGGTGACTGAAGTGTTGGCGGTATTTTTCTACAAAGAGAGCTTCACGGCGGAGAAAGGAATTAGTTTGGGTCTGTCCATTTGGGGGTTTGTTTCCTACTTCTACGGAGAGTATAAACTAATCCAGAAAAATAAGCAAAATAATCCCACCCTTCAACAGGACTCGACTCCTACTCTCGCTAATCCATGACCCACTGATTACTTCTGTTACTACCTTCTTGCTTTTCAGTTTTCTCATTGAATCGGGTGTGCAACCCCGTATTATGGGAATTTGATATTTATGTATACGTGTCTTTTAATAATTTTTTGGTATATGTGGGCGCGCGTAATGATATACTAGTATTACTATGGATTTTGAGTTCAGCTTGAATTGCTTCGAGCTATATGCAGGCAGTTACAATTTCTTTAAAACAGCGCTTTGCGGGTAAGCGTAACAAAGCTTTATCTCCTATGGCTTTCTTCTTCTCGGAGTGTGCAACAATTTCAGAGCGTTTTAAATGCTTCCGGGGTCCGATCATGTATTGTTCATTGCGAGGAGTAGTAAGGCAGGTTTGAAATAACGGCACTCACTTTGAAAAAGTAATTATGGCTCATCCAAATTAAATTCCATCCATTTAAAATACACCACTCATTTGAGAATATTCACACCAAGAATGTTTTCTCAGACATCCTTCTTCTAAGCTTTTTTCCCCCTTCTGAAAGCCTGAATAAAAATATCACTCATGTTAGAGTAACTAATATATTAAAATTAAGCGAAATAAGACTGCGTGCTTTTTAAGATGATGATTATATTGATATGGTTTTTACTGGCAATAAAAATATGATCTGTATACATTTTATATTATATATAGAGAAGGCTTCTAAAATATAGATATATATTACTATATTTGCAAATAGCAGTAAAGACCATAAATAAGCAAACAAATGAAAGGGCTTTTTAAAAAAAAAAAAAATTTTGGATAAAAAGAGCATGGTTGATAGCTGATAGAAAGAACATAATTACATTGGGCCCAGCCGGCAGCCACCCTTCCATCTATCATTGGTTGAATAATGCCAATGGATACACATAAAATACTCTAAAAGCTTCCTGTTTTGGAAAGCCAACCCCCGTCTCACTCTTAGACTTCTGTGAGTATACAAGTATGCTAAAATTGGTTTTCTGGCCGTTGAAAGGAACAAGTCGAAAAAATTGGGATTTTTTTCCTTTTACCTATTTGGCTGTGATTCTTTGTCAATTTTTTCTTGTCTTGGGGCCACAAGAGAAGCTTGAAGCAGCAATTGCTATAATTGACTGGAAATGGTCTTTTGCGTCCGTTTCTTGGTGTTCAAAAAGGGCTAGTGTCTCCAGATTGTTACGAGTAAAAATATAAAACAGTAGGTGTTGGATTATTGCCGTACGTGTTGAAGTTGGCAGAGATCTTGAATGTTTTCAAGTTTGCCATCTGCCTACTTCCTTGTATTGCATTCTCAGACGTGGGGCAAGGTACATCAGGTAGTGTAACTGATTTCCTTGCTTTCATTATCTAATGTAGTTTATTTTAATTCAAATATATATTTGATGCGACAGGATAGAATAAAATAAAGTTTGAACACAATAAAGATAACATCACGGTGTTTAATACTTTAATAATAAAAGTGTTATTGTTTAAGAACAAAAGCACAGTGAGGGGGTGTGGGTATAGGAACATCGTTTCTTCTACCTCTTAGCTAATCTTACGGACCAAAGGGAGTATCGAAGTGGCTATTGAATTGACAAAACATGTTGAGTGATAATTTGTTGGTTTCCAATAATAGTTAGGTGCTCCTAGTAATTAATTAAGACATGAATAGAATGCAACTTGGATGGACAAAAATTGAGTGATCAACCGTTGAGATAAAGGAAACCTGGTGGTGGCACTTTGGATGGATGGAAAACAAAAGACAAAAGCTGCTTTTTCTTCCTTCCATAATCTCATAAACAACACTCATGTTATTCTCTTATTCCACTTTCATTCATTAAGTGCTGAATCTGTTTTACCTTTTCACGATCATCAAAACGCCATGGATACCCAAACTTAAAAGCAACGCTTGACATTTTTTTCCTAATAGACCCAGTGGTTGATGGAATCTAGTCATCTATACGACCATACCAATTGCAAAGAACATCTTTTTCTTTATTGCTAAAAAGTAAAAAAATGTGACAATGGTAAAATACAGGGTCCTCTGCCCTTAAAATTTTGTGGGGTTGATCAAACTCAAAATTGCTACTACTTGTCAGAGGGGTGTGGCCATCAATGAATGAATGTCCTAAACGCATCAAATACTCTCAATTTGAGAGAGAGTCGAACATATGGCAATGCATCATCCAAAGGTCGAAGGAAGCAGGGAATCCAATACCTGCCACGAACAATCATTTGACAGCTACATTTAGCTACCTTCTTAAAACACACTCAAATATTCAGATTGCGTTCCCCAAACAAACATTCATACTCTCCCTTGCTCTCTCAACAACCACCATTCTCCTGCTCTCCTACCCCTCACATTTACATAGTACAGATTCCCTGGCTTGTGCTGAAACACACACACACTGAGAAGGTACAATTTCAAATATAAAATAATTATGCTTTAGTACAAATTCAGCTAATTATACTACTTTTGATTTTCTTCATGTAATTAATGACTTGCATTCAAAACCGGATAGCAGAATTTCTAGTGAGAAATGCAAGGGCTAGCGCCTAGCCAACATTAGAGGGAAGACTTTAGCTTATGCTAAGTAAACCACCAGGGGATTAGATTGTGCAGTCAAATAATAGGAGAGAACTTATACGGCGTTATAATTTTAGTTCGCTTTTAAAATGACACTGTCTATTCCTACTCTAATTATGCGGATATAGGGTTATATCAGTGCTTTTGAAATGAAGTCACCAAGGGCCCTCAGACAATCAGCTGCATGAATATCCAGAATCAATTGCATGCATTTAAAATAATAAAAATAAATTCAACCATCTTGACCTGGAATATCTTCCCTGGTTTTGGGCAAATGAAGGTATATCCTGAAGAGGCAGTCTAAAGGGTAATTTCAACTTCAATTCAAACACGAACTAGTATAGGCCCAATCTACCAACAAAAATTGGTTTAATACTATATGGTTGTGTGTTTGAATATGCTAATGTGAGAATTTTGATGGTGGATTTGTAAGTACTTTAGTATGTGTTTTTTGAATCCAGAGACATGTTCTAATTCTGATGAGTTCTAAGACCCAATTCACAAACTTTTTTTTACCAAAAATATATATATCGATCCAATCTGAAAATAAACCATCACGTCAACCTCCACTCGTCTTTATACAGCAAGCTTAAAAAGAAATTCAAGGGACTCGTTACTTAAAGAACTCCATAATTCAAGGTTGATTCCCACAAACATGACAGATCTGGAATGCCCCAAATGCTGATTATTTACTCCCTCTGAATTTATTTATAAGTAACTTTCTCTCTCATGGGACTGGTCCTTTTTATAAGCAACTTTCACTTTATGTCTGGAAATGTAAACTCATTTTTCTTATTTTACCCTTATTAAATATATATTATTTATAATTAATTATCACATATACTAAGAATTATAGAAGTCAACAAAACATTGAGAAAACGTATTTTACTATTTCTCATACTTTTTATATATTTTCTCTGTTTTCATAAATAAGGACATGTATAAAAAAAATATATGACATTTTTGACACACTTATTATTTTTAACTACCAGTTTATTTTATATAATAAAAAAAATTATTTATAAATAAGAGCGGAAGAATAGTGTTAATGCTGATGCTTAGCATTTTCAGATAAGTTAGATGATTGCAGATTGAAGCTTGTTATTAATATTCAACCACGTCGCCTTCAAAGATTGTTCACAGTCAATTTTTTCTGACCATCGAATAGTCGCGTACGATGCAGGGGCATTGAATCTTAATTCTTTAAACAAGTCAATGTCTCTGCTTCGCCTAAAGCTGTCATTTCTATGTGACACAGGATGAACGAATTTGAGATACAGCAGGCATGCTTTACAAATTTTCTTGGGCATTCAACTAGATATTATTAATAGGTCTATCGGCCAAACAGAATAAGGAATTTTTTTCATTTTTTCAGAATAAAATTAGAAAAAAAATATAATTCTCCGGCATCACTGTATAGGATGAATGAGAATATTATAGCTATTTTAGACATCGTCATCTAAGTGATGAGGGGAAAAAATCACAATTTACCGTACACAAGATAAACGTTACACTCAAAAGTAAATTCTGCTTTCGTAGAACCAATGGACAGGAAATCAAAGATTCTCATCAATATGGGGACTACAGGTACACATTTAGTTATAAACTCTACACCATAGGATTGTAGAGCTACTCTTTACAACAGAATCAGGCATCATGAGGGTGGTCACATGGTCAGAAGGAGTTTCCTAAAGTCAGGTCCTCCATCCACAAAACCAGACAGCCAAACCTCCCTTAGTCCTCATTTTCTGGACATTTTGGACCAAAGGTACACTATAAAGAAACAAACTAATGCAAAGACAATCACATGAACAATATGGTTTGAACCATTTTGGATTATGCTCTTGTTCAATCTTCTTAAATTATTCTTCACCCCAGCTTGGGCCTTTATCATTGTTAGTTGCTGTAGAGAAAACAGATACAAGTGACATGTTAGCAAATGGCAACAATATAGGACAGTATTCCGCTAAATATGAGACAACGGACCATTGACGGAACAATTACAAAGAAAAACATTCAAAACCAAGAGCCAGAGAATTTAATGAAATTAATGGACATCTGTTCCAGGATATAATAGATAAAGCTAAATTGCTGTGCTTGAGAAAATGGGAGGTTCTCATAGATTGTGTCTTGGAGGCTAATGTTGATACTTTAGCTTGGATATCTCATTATACGGATTTTGATTTTTGTACCTTGTATAACCACCACTTTACTGTGCTACCGTGGTGGGTTATGATAGACTAGGGTTGGCATCCCCATGTCACATGTAAGCTGATTTTTACATGAACCCTTTCATTTAAAAAGAGAAAACAGCTGAAAGTTTTTACTCCGCTTCCTAATTGAAAGTTTCAAGACTTGTTACATGGATTTTACAAAATGTAGGACAAACTTCTCATCAATTCATCTCTATAAGCAAACACCACAAGGTAGCTAACACTGGTCATTTCCTCAACCATCTTGTAATCCACACAAATCAAGCCAGAGTCATAACTACCACTCTAAAAAAGTATTAAAGATCCATAGCAAAGAATTATTTCGGTGTTTTAAGTCAAAGGTTCAAACGATATATAGCACCATGCAGCCATTTTATTCCCTTGAACTCTTGAACATTATACCCAACTGACCCTACATTTCCGTTTGAGATACATCTCCTACCATAATTAGCACTTTAGCTACAAAGAGTAGAGAAACATCAAAATTCCTACTGTGAATATATTTGGCCAGATTCATGATTGAGCAACTTTAGGCATGCTGTACTCTTCATTTTAAATGCTAAGGAAAAAAAGACAAACAGAGATTATTTAAAAATTGATGTACCAGCTGTTCCAGAAAATCTTTCTGCTGCTTAACTTCTGTCCCAATCTCCTCAGCAACCTGCGCCATAGAAATATTAAGTTGTATGACAACCTAATGATGCAGAAAGGGAAACAAAAGCTTCGAACATAATGCAGCTTCATAAGATTAAATAAAATAGAGGGAGAATGACAATTTAGGACCTGATGAGACAATTAATGTCCAAGAAAGACCTGTCACTACTTAAACACCCAATTTTTTACTACCCAAACTTCCAATCTTTACGACTTTTCACAGATCAAAAGTCCTTATTAAATATTGGTTTTTGATTCACGTCCTGAATAGTTATTCTCCATATAGGAAAAGGACATATCAACCAGGATATAACTCAATAACAAGTCAAGTCGCTAAAAAATAGTTATAAGATGGAAATTTGACTCAAAAAAAGCATCACTAATAAGAAAATCCATATGATATTCCACAAGGAGCAATACATTGTAGGATGGAAAACAAAACATTTGGTAGATATGTGCAGAGTACAACAAGCATATATATTCATATAATTCTTCCCCAAACCAAAAACATGGATTAATCTTCCCCTCTGAGTTTCAACAAGTATAATTCAATCCAAGTCCATTTGCTGTGTTTGCATCCCTTCATAGTAAAGAAATAAACCACGGGAAAGGGTAGTTTTTAAAAAGATTAGACCTAGATATAATTCCTTACATCTTCGTTACCATCCTTTTGAATTAATATATAACACGTATAGGAATTTTTTTAAAAAAAGTGACAAATATATAGTTTAATAAACTACATACTTCTTTGCAAAAACCACACAAATATCAAGCTTTCATTGGAAAAATTGATAGCAAAGATGTAAGAAACTGCGTATAAGTTTTCTCCTTTGAAATAACAAAAAATTGTAAGAGCTGCAAATAGATGAAGTATACATGTTCAAACTTCAATGAAAAAGAACACTTAAATAAGAATGATAGCTAAAGCTAAAGCATAGGCACAATTTCTTCACTGGTCTCTTAAACAACGGATCAGTGTCAATAGAACGTTCAAATATGGCAGTCCAGAATTCAAAGCCCAGTAATCCACAAAAATCAAGACTCCTCTCTCTTATGTAATTCTAAATAGATTCCACTAAAATGGGAGACGCAGATAGAATAACTCCTATAAGTTGTTTGCAAATGGATTTGATCAATGACACTGCATTTACCAATTCGGTAAATTACCCCAACGAGGGAGTTGGGGCAGGACGCAGGCGGTATGTTACATAATTTGAATAACTTTGTCCAGCGTTGCTTATCAGCCTTCATAATTTCGCGAAAACTCATTTAATAAAGCAAGAATAGAAAAGAAAAACTTGTCAAGTGGATCAAAACATACATTTCTCAATTTTCTAACTTGGCCACGAAGACCGCTGATCTCGTCGTCCAAGTCCATCGGATCAATACGCAATTGGATTTCATTTGAACCCGCAACTGATCTCGTGGTGAGGCCCTCTCTGCATCCTCATATATGGATATGTATATAGGAATTATATCAATACCTGGAAATTCTTTCAAAAAAGAAAAGAAAAAGAATTTATTTGTGAATTGTCCCAAGAAGAACAGAAAAGCTACCTTGAACGATAAGGGGCGGCATGACCAAAAGAGGAACCACCTCCGTGCGAATTGGCAGCCATCGAAGAAGATAGAATCCCTAAATCAAAAACGATGGCTAAGAAGAACTTCACGGAGGTCGCAAAACAAATGATTACAATAACAGACGCTAAATCAGAGTCGGCGGGTTCGTTGTTCCCACTTCCCACATCTTTCCACATAGCTTGGCTCTTTGAAATATACACGGTGTTTTAAGTGACGTGTCCTAAGGCAAATCCACCGTTGATATGCCGTTTTTTCCTCATCGACGGTCCATAGCGGGCGGCCGTGGCAACACCCTCATCTCATGGTTTTGTTTTTCTTTTGCGGAATTTTTATTAACTCTCTTAAGAAAAGGGGTTAATTACCAATAAGTCTTGCTGATAAGTAAACTGTTCCAATCATTTTTTATATTAAAATTTGTAACTTTTTAATAATTAAATCTCTTCACCAATAAGTCTTGCTGATAAGTAAACTGTTCCAAAAAAAAAATCCTTTCAGTAGAATTTATGAAATGAATCTTTAATTAAAAGTGAGATGCAGTAATAATTTGAAGATTTCAACCGTTTTTTCCCTGAAAATGAAGATTTCAACCATAAACCTTCACCTATGCCCCCCCCCATTTTTATCTGGGAGAATTTTACTTAAATATAATTTAAATTTTAAAATTTTAAATCAGTAATTTTTTATTAATTTAAATTATTAATTACTATACTTTTGTTGTCAATTTTATTATTTTTATTATCAATAAAACTAACTTAAAATTTTAAAGTTTAAATAATATTTAAATGTCTTTTTCTCTTTTTATTATACTAAGCTAGCCAAAGTAATATTTTTCAACTTAAATATATAATCAAACTTTTTTGAGGGGTGCTATTTTTTCGAACAATTGGTTTCTTTCATAACATATAACATTTGTAACTTTTCTTTTTATCCTTATTCCAGTAATAGACTAATAGTTAACGTTCGTTGAGTATTTTATTTTGACCTTTTATAAATAAATAAAAAAACACCCATTTTGGGAGAGAGATGGCGAGGATGCTTGCTTACAGCTTAATTATATTTTATATATGTGAAATTAATGACGTAGGCTTAGCGGGCAATCCAAGGGAGAGTATATTATTTGGGCTCAACTTCTAAGGGCTAATAAAATTTTCTGTTTATTCCATCCAATTTCAGGGATCGTGATTATTCGATTATTAATTTATTATGCGTCGGGGTATCTGAGATACCCAGTTTTGAATTGAAGTCCCTCGTCTCCTGAATTTTTCCCCAGTAAAATTTGTCTCCAGGATACGTGTTGAAGTCCAGAATAGTTGAAATCGGGGTTTGCAACAGCATAATCTTCCCCGCTGATAAAAGGTAAGGTCCGGAAACTTCCGATCCGAAGCAGGGAAACCTCAAAGGCATAAAATATGAGTGCTGATCAAATCGACTCCAACAAGCCATCATCAGAATCCAATCTCTCCCAACCCAAAGATTCTCTCACCTCCGATTACGCTCCGTATCCAAAACTCGATCCCAAGGATGTTGCTCCACCTCAGGAAAATTGGACTTCTGTTTCTGTTTCCCAACAACCTGTCAACGCTACTACCGCCCCTGAAGTAAGCGCCCCGATTTCCGAAGATGCTGCCACAACGATGCCCAAAGAATCTAATCCGTATGTGACTGCTGCACCGGCGCCAGCATCCTCATCTTCTGTCAAGAGTGAGTATTGAAATCCATGTTTTTTCCCCAACTTGAAACCCATGTTCTACTCTCCTGTACTCGCAAATATGCAAGTCCTATTTGAGTCTGGACGCCGTGGGCGTCGAGAATGACTATAAGTTCTTGTTTTGTGCAGATACTTTAGACTCGGTGAAAGATGTTCTTGGGAAATGGGGGAAGAAAGCGGCGGAGGCCACCAAGAAGGCCGAGGATCTTGCTGGCAATATGTGGCAGCACTGTATGTACTATTCCTGCTATGTTTCGAATCTTGTGGCGTTGATAGCTGCGGTTGGGAATTCTTTTATTGTATGTTGACTGTTAATCATTTTATTCTTTCGTCTACAGTATTATGGACGTCCCTTTAGTAAGAAAGAGGCTCAAATTATAATATTACAGCACCCTTAATTATTTTGCCTAGAAAGTGTGACTCCAAAATAATGTTAACTTGACCCGCCAATCTCAAAAATAACATCAAACTGAATAGAGACTGAAATGGTAATATTTAGATGTCTTGTCGTCTTCTTCTGAATATGGTTATCAGTAGATTTTGTCTTCAATTTTCTTCTGCACTCGATTGTTAGCTGTTGTCCAGAGTAAATTTCTTCAGTTGCTGGCAATCAGCTATTATTAGGGATGATACAAAACGTCAAATTTCTTTTGAATTATAAACATTGTACCATGCCGTGTTGTTGTACTTGCATCATATCATGTATCCATGGTTCTGCACTTTTGTTGGTGCCTCTGAGATTGATTGTTTTTCATGCTTGAGTTGTCTTCTGCTGTGTAACCGGATGATCATCTTTGCAACAGTGAAAACAGGTCCTAGTCTTACTGATGCTGCCGTGGGAAGGATTGCTCAGGGAACGAAAGTTCTTGTTGAAGGTGGCTATGAAAAGGTTTTTAGACAAACTTTTGAGACTGTTCCGGAGGAGCAACTTGTGAAAACATTTGCATGCTACCTATCCACCTCAGCTGGACCAGTAATGGGAGTTTTATATCTGTCGACAGCAAAGCTGGCATTTTGCAGTGACAATCCACTTTCTTACAAAGTTGGTGAGGAGAGTCAATGGAGCTATTATAAGGTACTCTGGAGGCTTTTGCGTGGTATTATCCTCTAATAAAAAAATTTAACATGCATTTTCCAAATTAGCAGATTTCACTGATTCAATATTTATAAACGGCGACACCTGCCAAGATTATTCTTAAGATTAATTGCCAACTTTCAGCAATTGTGGATTCATTATGTGTAAGATTTTTTGATTGTTCAGAAGTGATCCCACATGCTAACCAGTGCAATGTGAAATTTAAAATCAAGATTAATGTGTCCTTGATACGTGATTATCCAAACTTTTTTGGGTGAATGCTTGTGCTGTGATAGAAGTATTAAGGGAGGGTTTAAGATTTCTTTCTTTATAAACTCTGATTGTCTAAAAACAAAAATGAAGGGATTTGCTAATTTAAATTCTTGTAAAACTTATGAGATGGACATAGACTATTGAGAATTAATATTTGTTTTGGGTTGGAGAATATCGTTTTTTTAGTGTTCTCTTTCTGTGGACTTTTAAACATGATGTTGGAATGTTTTCCCCCCATGAGATTTGATAGTCAGGAGGCTATTTGATTAGTTTCTCACTACGCAGTAGCTAAGTTTGTGTGTACTTCACTGGTTGGTAATACAAATTGGTCTTAAAATAGACTACTTGGCGGCGGTAAATTATGGTTTACTTCTCTATAACTTCATTTGACAAATATTAGTTGAGGTTGCCCTTGGTCAGAGTTGCTAACCCAAATGTTTTATACTTTATCTCTCTTCTATGAATTAATTAATAAGTTTAAATGTTCCTATTGTCTGGGCGCATGCATAGGTGGTTATTCCATTGCATCAGCTGACAGCAGTGAATCCATCAACAAGTAAAAGCAAAACATCGGAGAAATATATACAGATTATCTCTGTTGACAAACATGAGTTTTGGTTTATGGGCTTTCTGCAATACGACAATGCTGTTAAATGTATTCAAGGAGCTTTACAACCTCACTGATGTGCACGCCTATGCGAAGGCTGTCACCATGTATCATCTTGTCACACGCAACTTGGTTGGCGTTTGATTAAATATCCTTGACCTGGTCTGGAGCTTGTTGTACTATACTATGGGGGAAGTCATTCTATTGATTATATGGTTTGTCACAAGATTAGATGTTTCTTGTCACTTGTCAGTGTTTATGGTCTTAAAGTTGGAAAAAAAAGTTTACTAGTGCTCGATATGATGGGATTTATATGTGAATTTCAGAAGTGCTATTTGATAGTATAAATCAGTTTGTTTTGTTTATGGAACGAATATCATGGTGCGGTTATCCTATTATCCTTCAGCATTTCTGTTCCGTGGACATCATTTTTTCTTCTTCCCTTTTTACCGGGTCTTCATGTGGGAAATACACTGGCGGACACTTCTTAAAATCTATTATTTTTTAACTCCTTTTTATAAATTGTTTTAAAAAGTTTTTTTCTTAAAAAAAAAACTGTTTGATAGGGGTAGCTGGGGTTATCAACGGAAATAGCTAGTGGTGGTGTGGTGGTGTCGGTTTGGGATAGTAACTGAAGCGTTTAAAAGTAATTTTTCTATCATGATTTACAGTATACGAAATAAATATATGTAAATATGTAGGAGGAATTATGTCTCTATAAATAAACACTTTTTTTTTTTTTAAGATTTAAACATACTAATTGCGTTTCATTTGCCGTAGATCCTCTTGGTAGCTCCGGAGTCAAGTCATGGGAAACAAAAATAATTAGTTTTAATGATGAGTAATGGGGCCGAGACGTGTGGCCCAAATACCGCTGGCAGTATTTATTAGATTCTGAGAAGATGAAATCATGGGTGGGCCCATCTTCATGAAATCCTATGACATGCACCCCCTTTCAAGCATCTTCCTGCCCACCCAACACCCTACCATTTCCCCTCTATCTTATATATTATCAGCCATTTACAATCCCTATCCCTTTTCACAACTCATTCCTATTTTACACTGCTTCACCTCCAACTGCCCAACACTTATTGACTCATAATCATTCCCTTCTTACTACAAAGTTGTGTCGGGTTTTAATCTTTTTTTTTATATTTTGTTTGGACATGCTTAGATATGATACATATTTAGAAATTTACGTTTGTAGAAAATCATGTTGGCCTACATAAAAGATTAGTACAGAATAAATAAACGTATAGGTTTAAAGATAGGGGATATATTCAGGCAATCTTATGGGAAAAGTCATAGAAATCATTTATAATTTATTGAAGAAAGTTAGGAATACTTTGGCTGATTTACACGCGATTCCTTTTCTTCCTTATAAAAAACAAAATTCTGCAAACACTGATGCATTGTTTGACATCGATGAAGGGGCACAAGAAACGGCGACTATTGTTGGTGGAAAGATATAAAAAATGAAAAGCCCTCTTTTAATTGCCCTTGATCTTTAATGTGAGAACAATTTAACTAATTTAATTAAATTAAGAAAATCAGTCTAGTTAGTTAATTATAATAGATATGATATATTTTTTCTAAACTACCATTGTTTAAAACTAAATCTCTCAAATTTGACTAATTCTCTTCTTGTTTTTAATGTAAGACATATTTAACTAATTTAATTAAATTAACGAAATGTGATAAGTTACTTAATTAATATAAATAAGACATTTTCTCTAAAAAAATTTAATCATCTTTCATAATTCACTTTCCTCCAATTTGAGAGAGTATCAATAGAGGTGATTTTAAAAAATAATAATAAATATGAGAAATATGTATTACATTAAAATTGACTCCTTATTAATTATGTCATATATTAAGAATTATAAAAGTATATATATTATTGGGAAAGTATTAATAAAGATAATTTACATAATTATCTATGATATCATGGACTTGATCTCTCCCATTTTTTCTCAATCACTCTAAACATATGAGAAAATATCACTAGGCGCGATCAATCAGACCAAATCAATCCCAACAATCCCTGTAATGCAACGAGTTAACTTGCTCCACCATCGCATCAATCTTGTGCAATAACAGTATGTGCGGCTCTTTGTTTTATATAATAAGTCAGTGTGAGCCGCAGAGTCGTTAATTGAGAGGTAAAAATGGTGGTTAATTATAGAGAGAATCTCACTTTTAAAAAGAAACCAAAACTCCATATCAATTATTAGCCCATGAAAACAACATGATTTGATTTGATAGATATCGTTCTTTCAGAATTAAATATTAATCTGCATGCATGCACGAGCATAACACAAATGCGATACGCACAGGCATCAAATCAAAGCTAATAATTCACACTAAACATCTTAATAGATTATATTGTGCTCAACTTCGATTCGATCCCATCAATTAGAATATGCTTACTAAATTGGATCGACTCGACCAACTCAAACTTGCAAGAGATCGAAGAGGAAGATCAAAGTATCCATTAGCCACGTAGCCTGCCCCAAGCAGCTGAAGACTGAATGTCTTGAGGATCGGTGCTTATTACCAAAGAATTCGAACCAGCAAGCTGGGAACTGAGAAGATTAGGCATAATTTTCCCAGTTACGTGGAGTCATTATTAATTTTCTTTATATAAGAATATTGCAACTGAACTTCAGAAATAAATTTACAAAACCACAGGAAGAGAAGTGACTTGTGGCCGTGAGTAAATTTTTTCAAAATATAATTAACCAGATAAGAAATGAACAATAATAGATGAAGAGAAGTAGACAAATTAAAGCAGCAATAATGGGCTGTTCACCTCGAAATTGTAAACAAAACTGCACATCTGCAAGCTTCTGCGATCAACGATGCGACTTCACGTTAACAGTGTACGAGTTTGCCGTGAACTGTTATGAATACCCACTTTGTTCATCCAGTTCAGTCCATCCCTGTTCCTCCCGCACCATGCATCCACATAAATGTTTGTTTGATTGAGAAGGCTCAAATTCAAGAGCTCCTAAAATATATATTTTTTTTTTTTTTTGCCACCCCGGAAAGATAAAAAGTTTGTACATAGAACAATTAGTGGAGGACGAGGTATCTGTCGTTCACCCAAGTACTAGAAAATAATGTCAAGAATGAACATCAACTGCTGCAACACTAGAGAATATACGGCTCATTTTCACGCATACAACATGTGAGATCGGGATCTTCCGAGTAATGTTTAAGAATTCTATATAGAACACAGTTTAGATCAGAGATAATCTCAGATAGAAGTTGGAGATTTGCACTTTACTATCTCTCATTCTCTCTCCAATATTTACCAGAGTAAAGGATTTTAGGGGAGTGTAAATTCACGGACTATGGTTACTTAGCTTGGATCTGATTTGAAGATGCAGTAAGTGATTTTTTTTTCCGGTGACGTAGGTGGAAAGTATCTAGAATTCAGAGGAGGAGGGTGGGAGATTAACAAGAGAGAGAAAACTGATGAAGCGGTGATGACTGATGAGAGAAGGGCCGGAGGAAAAGCAGGAAAAGATGACAGATGTGAATAAACACAGAGCCGAAATGCAACAGCTTTGCACTTGCATGCTTTGCACGTTGAGTTCCCATGGCTTCATCTCCCTTACACTCACTATCACATGAAATCACCACCTTCTTCATTCAATATTCCATAACTTCCTACTTACTCTTTTTTTTTTTTTTTAATTGTCTCTCTTCCCTGAAATTTCGCTATTAATTACTCATCCTGTTATTCTGAACCTCTTGTGAAGCTTGCAGCTAGCTCAACGTTGTTGTGCACACATTTCATATCGGAAATCACTATCATCAGAATTTGCCCAAAACAAAACTAAAAAGCCATGAAACCAATGGCATGGAACTAATTTCAATACTTAGCTAGGCAAAAGCAGTAATAATGAGCAAGAGTAAGAACCCTAGCATTAATTAAATTTCAGAGTACAAATATTTATCCTCACCCTCTCTTTGTCTCGCTCATCTCCTGTGGACTGAAAAATGAAAAGAAAGAATTGAAATTAGGGTTTCTTACCGAGAGTGTTTTTGTTATTATGCATCCAAACCTTGAGTACCTGTCTCTTGACTCCAGTCTCCGCGCAGAATTGCTCCACCGCCGGTTCGTCATGCTTCTGGATTCTCCACCCAACCTTTTCCGAAAATGCTAGCATCTTCTCCTTCTGCTCCGGCGTGAACTTCGTTCTAAACCGTTTCTTCCTTTCGCTCCGGCCCCCTCCGCCGCCGAAACCTCCGCCTCCGCTGCTGCTCGGATTGGACATGTCTTCCTCTTCTCTACTCAGTCCCCCGCCGGATGCCGCGGCTGGTAGAGCCAAAGGCCGGTGATGTGCCATCGCCGGATTTGCCAGGTGGTGGTGGAGGTACCCTGCGCCCGGCGCCGGAGGCGGCCCGCGGTAGTAAGGGGGAAATTGATGGTGGTACTGAGGGTGGTGCGGCTGCGGCAGGTGAAAGGAGCTAATTTCTCCCTCGATCTCCTTGCGGTGGAAGTTGCGGTGACAGTTGCAGGCGGCGCATTTGAGAGCGTCGAGCGTGCCTTCCTCTCCCGCCGCCAGAAACTCACCGCAACCGTCAACGGCATGGCCACCGATGCTGACGGCGTGATTCTTTTGACACTCTCTGTATCTGACTGTTCCGGTCGGACCGCCTTTCCTGCCACCAGTCGGGCTGGATGCACCTCCCTCGGGTCCGAAGGCAGCACCTGGTTTGGACCGGGCCGAGTCGTAACTCGTCGGGGGCATGGGTATCCCCATTTCTTCCTCTGCCTCTTCGTGTTCCTGATCTTGCTCCTCGAATTCCATGTTCCTGTCCACTTTTTAATTTCTTACGATTAGTAAGTTGTGAGGTTGTAAAATTTGGGAATAGGCTGTGCTGGAGAACGAAACGGGGATGATCTACAGGAGCAGGGGGAAGAAGAGTGATAAAACAGAAGCAATTTGACCGAGGCTTAGAAAGAGGGGGGGGTTGAATTTAATTAAATCAGAGTAAAATACGAGTACATAAATGGGTTAATAAACTACTCGTAGATGTTTATTGAGGATGAAGAATACATAAAACAAAAACATCAATCTGTTGGAGGTGGGAGTGGAAGATAAGAGAACGGGAGAGGATGTGGTCATCATCAATCCTCGGTCTGCACAAAAGAGCTGTCTTACTCTTAACTTCCAAGCCCTTTCCCGTACTTACCATTTTACAGCTCTGTTATTATTATTATGTTTCAGACATTTTACCTTTTTTTTCACAATTTTTTTAGAAACTATTTAGTCCTCGAATCTGGATCTGAATATCATAGTTTTTTTTTTCTCTCTCTATATTTTAAAAAAAGGAATAAATCTTGGTTACTCAATTCAATTAAACTGCTGTTATGGATATTTTAAGTTACTTTCTTTAAAGAAAAAAAGTGAAAACCTTGGAGGTTGGGTTATATGAAAAAGATGGCACAGGAGATGTGGTTAATAAAATTAAAAATGCTGAAAACAAGGAAGAAAATGGGAATGAAGAGAGGAAGGGCATGCAGAAGAGAAGAAGGAAGAAGAAATCAGATCGGAAAAATTAATATGTCGGCATTTATGGGAGCCGAGATGCCTACGTGCCCTCCTCCTCCGACAGAAGATGACGTCACCCCTGTGGGAGGGGAAGATGAAAGTGAGGTCTACGCGATTCCTGTGGGGTGCTGCCTATGTACCGCTACCGCCCCCTTCCATGTGACCCTTTCCCTAACCATATTTATCTTCCTTTTATGGTTTCTGGGTTATTAACAAGGGAGAATCAAGAATGGCATATGGAACCCCAAATAACTTAATTATTTTAAACTATCATGAATTTTCAAACTCATCTAGATGAAATAAATGGGCGAGAATGTTTGTATGTATATTATCATTTATCCCTTTTATCAAGTTTCTGTTTTAAAATCCAATAATTTTTTTGACTTTATCACGATTAATACATGTACTTTCAAAAAATAACAGTCTAAAAATTTCGTACGCTCTGATCCCTCAATCCCTTATAAAATCTATTTTATGTTTGTCTGAATATTAAATGTGTTTTTATTCATTTTACTCCTAATTAATATACTCACTCTTATTATCTTTTTCTCGTGCATTCTTTCTTATATTTTCTTTTCACCCGCACTTACCCCACTTCTAAAAGGGCATATTATAAAAAAGGTGTATTTCTATATTTTTGTTGATTTTAACTAATTTTTAACAGTCTTGTTGGACAAAATAATTTGGTTATTGTGATCTTATGATTAGGGAGTGAGTGAGTACTAGATCGAATAAGATAACTCGTACTAGTGAAAAAAAAAATACTCTATCTCTTCCTGATAAATAAGACGACGGGGAGGAATAGCACATAACTCAGCTTCAGCTTCAGCTTCAAATGATAGGATATTAGGATGTGAGTTGTAAACCGCGGAAGCTTACTCGCAAATTCACGGATATTAGTTATAAGTGAGTTCTACAATTTTGAAGTTTTGTAAATTGCAAGAGCTCAATTGCAGATGCTAGCAGTTTAGTTGTAAATTATGACAAACAAGCTAGAAACAAATTTTAAATTAAAATATTAATATTTGTATTGTTGCCCTTAGTTTGACCAAATTTAAATTTTGATCTACATAGTTTTATTTATAAAAAAAATTGGATGGCAGGTGTAGTGCCTATAAAGTAGAAAGTAGAGATTAACCCCAAACTTTATATATAAAGAGTAGATCTTGTACCACTAGACTAAGCGTCCAAGGCTAGAACAATGTACTCCCTCCGGTTTTATTTATATGTATTTTTTTATTGGGTAAGACGAATTAGTAGTTAAAAGAAATAAGTGTGTCAAAAATATTATATTTTTTTATATATATCTCTATTTATAAAAACAGAAAGAGAATGTATAAAAATTAAGAGATATAGTAAAATATATTTTCCCAATACTTTACTGACTTAATTCACCTAGTGAATTCTCTTTCTCTCTCATAAATATAACTCTTGGTATGCGTGATAATTAATTATAATTAATATATATTTAATAAAGGTAAAATAGAAAAAAGAAGCTTACATGTTCAGACACAAAGTGAAAGTTGCTTATAAAAGGGACCAGCTCCATAAAAAAAGTTATTTATAAATAAGATCGAAGAGATTATTTTTTAAGTTATGGTTTTTATCCACGTAACTGAACTTTTTCTATTTACAATTGAGCTTTCAAAATTTAGAATCGAACTTGCACGATTTGCAACTCATCATGTGTCAATTACAGTTGAGTATTAGTTTAAAATAATGATTAAAATTTTTAAAAATAATTTTTTAATCATAATTTACAATATATAAGATAAATATAAAAGAGTAGTGTTATCTCAACTTACGTGTATAAACAATTATAAGTCCTCATATCCTCACTCAAATATGAGAGTAACATATCAATCATGCACCGGCGTTTTGGTCATTTACCTTTTGTTGAGAACTTTAAAGCATTTTCTGTTATTTTAAAAGTTGACGAAGCGTTGAAGTGATGGGCTTTATTATTTCATTGGCATTTAGTGTGATTCTCCCACCAACGCGCATCCTCCTCCGTTGATCCTGAGCCCCTTTCAATTTCATCATTGAAATGAAGCCTCCGGCACCGGCACCGGCACCGGCAACCAGCGGATGCTCATCCTAGTATCCTGCCCCTCTCATATCCCACTTTATCACCTCGTCAATCTTTTACAACGACCCATTCCCTTTAATATGTTTCTTTTATATATACAAGGACATGTCATCAACTTTATATAAATTGAAGCATCATTTAGTTCATAAAATGTTACTGTTTTTAAATTATAAAATCATTCTCAAAATCATTAATTAAAAAACTGCTCAATTTAAAAAATATATATACCAAAACGAATGACATTTAATTATAAAATCATTCTCAAAATTATTAATTAAAATCATTCTCATGATTAATAGTTGAGGCAAAAAGGCAGACACTAAAACTTATATTATTGCAACTTGATTTACGATATATGAAGAAAGTATATGAGATTTGTGATTTAGAGAAAAATATGTGAGATAAATGTTATCTCAACTTATATGTATAAGTACTTTTAGGATCATAAGATGCTTAGATCTTGAAATAACGTGGAGATGGGGTGAATGATGAATGGTGTGAGGGATTGGTAGAAAAAGATGGAGACGTGGTTAAGGGAAGCACAGAACAAAGAGAGAATACAGTGGAAAGGAGAAAGGAGGGGGATTCCCTCCCATCACTTGCCTTCCGGCATTGTCATTCCCTTATCCTATGAACTGTTGTTGCACCCTACACATAATGAAAAGGATAATAATAGAAGAAATGGGAGTAGTAGCATATTGAATGATGATTAAGTGATGTGATTAGGAAAAAGAGGAGGAAGATGGAAGGACAGGTGTGGGGTGGGGTGGGGCGGTTCACACAAGAAATGGAACTTGAAGAAAAGCCGATGAGCATATACGGACGGAGGTATTGTGGAGGGGAATAAAGTGGGAGAGAGTAGTGGAAATAGGATTCCTGGAAAACAAATTAAAGGGCGTGAAATGGAGGAGTTTGGGGATTTGGAGGGATCCAGTGAGATATGAGGGAAGAGGAATGGGACAGTGACCATACGAGAGAGGAGGGAGAGTGGGGGGATCTGTTCCCTTCTGAGCTTCAATTTGGATGCTTTTTGGCAGCCTTTTTTACCCTTTTCTCTTTGTGTGGCCCATCCCCTTCCATTGCCTTTCATTCCCACCTAATCTCTCTCTCCTTTGGAGTTTTATGTCATTACTCATTACTCATTACCCTCTCCCCTTCTCTTACTGTGACCAACATCCCCCTTCCAATCAGGATTTTGTCTCTCTTTCCTTTCACATTTCTCATTCCCTCAACTCCATTTAATTTTCTCTACCCTCCCCATTCCCATTCCTTTTTATTTACTTCCTTCTTCCTTTCCCCACTTTCTTTCTTCACTCCCTCTTTCCCATCACCATCAACTTTGTCGCCCCACTCGGATGCTCACTCTTCCCTAATTAACTTCCCTGCTTTAAAATCTGTCTCCTCACCACCTGCTTCTTATTTTCACAATCCTATTTCAAACACCAATTGTGAACACCTCTTCTACAAACCATTTGAATCTTGCTTTATCATATTGTAAAAGAATAGCTCCTTTGGCTGGACTTAACGCCATTGGTAACTATGACGCTATTCATACTTTGTTATTGGGACCAAAACGATCGGGCCAGCGTAATTATTGTTCTTCTATGAATTATGTGGATTGGGCCTGCAAAACTAGAGGTGGGGCTTATTATTCAATTCCGCTAAAAATGTTCGATTTGGACTAGTGGGCCTCTGTTTATTGGAAGAAGCAGCCGAAGAGAGAGAGAGAGAGAGGGCGAAAAGAAAAGAGAATTGAAACTGGTGGGATTTGGGAAGATGACCTTATGATGCACTGTTCAAACTTCATAAGATTTCAAGATAAAGTGTTATCGGTTCTTTTTATCAGAAGAATACTCGTTATTTTAAGATCCACATGTTCCCTCCTTCTGTATTCTCCATCTAATTGTGGAAAGCCGCTTCTAAATTAAACATTCAAACAAATTAAACAATTTGGATTCTGGAATTAAACGTGCAAGAATCACGACAACATCCAATAGAAGATCGATATCAATTCAGGGATATAAACCATATAGCGGGCTGGCTAGATCCGGTATTTTTGGGGAGACGCGATTGAATTTACGAGGCATTAATTGGCGATGGGCAAGTACATTCCAATTTCCCACTTATTAAATGTGGGGGTCCCACCCGTAACACTGACTGGTCTTTCTTCTATTGCCACTCGCCACAACCTCCACACAACCCTCCTCCTCCTCCTCTCCAGATTTTCACAGAAGAAAATTACTAATGTAACAAACAATTATGGCATATACAGGGACTGTTTGTGATAGCTTTTTTAAATCAGGTTTATCATATAAGTCTGATTCATATAAATCGAGATAAATCTTCTCCATATATTTATCTCGTAGATCGTGAAAGCACTTCGTAGACCGTAAAAGCACCTCGTAGACCGTAAAAGCTACCTCGTAGACCGTAAAAGTTACCTCGTAGACCGTAAATTACAATTCATAAACACTTATAAAATTTTCATAAGCTATTTCAAACAGCCTAACAGTATACTGCCACTACTATTAATATTAATATAGTAGTAGTAACAACGTTAAAAACTCTCTAGCTGAATGAAACTAAGTGAGTGTTTGTTTATACTCAAACCATGATTTTAAAAATTATTTTTTAAAAATTAAAATAAAATTATTCTCACATGCTTTTTTTATAAATTATAAAATTTATTCTTTAAAAACTAATCCAAATACCAACACACTTGAAAACTTAGTTTGTCTGAGATTGTCAACACCAACCCCTGTATACCCACAAAGGTTGCTTTCGATTTCACCACATACGGATAGGGTAGCCTTTGGTCTTACAAGTAGGAATTCCTGTGTGTTTCCCTTGCAGTGTTTGAAAATCTAAGACCGAATCTGTTAAATGCCTGCTGACCACTCGACCTCGTCTTCAGAAGCAGTACTCCATAGTGGAAGTATTTATGGCTCGTTTGGATTAGCTTATAAAAATTTCATAAGTGCTTATAAATCGTGATTCACAGAATACGAAATAACTTTTACGGTTTACGAGGTTATTTTTATGATTTACGAGGTAAATCTGTAGAAGAGATTTATCTTAATTTATGTAAATCGGGCTTATAAAATAAACCCGATTATTGATAGAGTTTCCAAACGAGCTACTGGAAACCCTACCACCAATTCATTTACTAGCTAGTTATTTTCCTCTCGCCTTCCTCTATCCACGTATCTAACTCGTTTGGATTAGTTTATAGAAGCTCCATAAGTGTTTATAAATCGTGATTTATGGAATACGAAATAACTTTTACGGTTTACGAGGTAAATATATAGAGAAGATTTATCTCGATTTACGTAAATTAGGCTTATAAAATAAGTCAAGCCCAAACAAACATGCTTATAATTAAATCCAAAACGCATTCAATGGCCCAACCACATCACATCCAGAGTCGTTGAAATAGGAGACATAATTAGCATGATAGCCTTTATAAATACTCTTCAATCACAATTTATAGAATACGAGGTAGTTTTTATAATCTACAAAGTAACTTTTACGATCTATGAAATAAATATGTGAATGATATTTATCTCAATTTACATAAATCAGATTTATACATAAACTCAATTCAAACCAAACAAACAAAACACAATGATATATACAAAAATTCATCACTACTCGTAGCAACGTGACGGCCACAAATGTAACCAATGTGTTAAAAGCCCATCATAAATGCTCTCCACTGATCATATAACGTACAGAAAATACTGACCAACATGTTTGTTGATCGGCACTTGTGGCTGTCCTTGTGCCCAATGCCGTGCCATTTTTTGCACTGTCACCCAACCCTCATCTTCCCCTAGTGGTTCAGGACCATTCGATAACTCAACAATGGCAAACTAGGAGTTCTGTTACGTCGTTAACGTTGCTGCTGTGCCCGTGTCTATGTCTCATACTCTCATCCCCCATTAATAGGTCGCAGCCAGTGCACAACATGAAGGAAGACGACATGTACAATACGAAGAATTGTTATAATTCCACCTGCGGAATGGAATGGTGATTATTATTATAATCGTTATAAAGCTCAGCCCAGCCGAGGTAAAAGCCGTGGATTGTGTAAAACTCCCACGGACCTCGACCTTTTTAGTCCCACTTCCTCCCCCTTCCTTCTTACCAACAGCCCAAGTTGAGTAATTCCACTCTGATTACGCTGCATTTTCATCTCCCCTTCACAACCAATCGATTTCAACCTCACCTCTTGATCATTCCCAGCTTCACTCGTGTCATGATCTGCAACACCCACACTCGACACCTTCCCATTTCTTCTGCTTCCCATCTTTATTAGCCACTCTGCTTTCTCCGTCCGCCTCTTCACGCTCCTCCATATTGGCCACCCATGAATCCTCTTCCTCACTTGTTTTAAACACTCCACTACCTCCGACATCGTTGGCCGCTTCTCCACCTTCCACCTCACGCACCTCGCCCCCAACACCGCCAGCCCTTCTATCACCGTCGGGTCTGACGGCGTCCCCATCCGCGGGTCACCGATTGCCTCAAATTCACCCTGCTTTATTAACGGCATGGCCCACTCAACTATCGACGGTGGGCTGTACTTCACGTCGATTGCGTTCCTACTGCTGATGATTTCCAGTAACAAGATCCCGAAACTGAACACGTCACTCTTCTCACTTAGATCCCCTGGCGTGAGATAGCACGGGTCGAGATATCCTAAAGTCCCCGCCGGCAGAGTGACCTTCCCGCCAAAATCCGTTTTGTGGCCCCTGAGAGCAAGGCCGAAATCTCCCAATCTCGCGTTCCAGTCGCCGTCGATTAAAACGTTTGAAGATTTGATGTCCCGGTGAATCATTGGCGGGTTGGAAAAATGGAGAGTCCGAACCGCTTCTGCCACCTGCAATGCGAACCGGACACGTCGGGCCCAACCGGGCGGATTAGGCGCGGAGTGCAAGAGATCGTGGAGGGTGCCATTGGGCATGTACTCCACGACTATCAATTTGTTGAGGTTGGAGTCCGTGCTGAAGCCGACGAGGTTGACGAAGCGGCGAGAGCTTGGGACTTGGGAGAGAATCTCGACCTCGTTCTCTGAGGGGCTGGTACACTTGGTACAGCCCGTACATTTGGGGCGGTGATTAAGGAGGCTTGTCGCCGAAGGCTTTTTGAATTTTGATGCTTTGACGGCAACGACGAGCTTGCCGTCGTCGAGGGTTGCTCTGTAGACGCTGCTGTGGCTGCCTTTGCCCAGAAAGCTATCTGCCGAGAACCGGTTTGTGGCTGCCACCAGGTCCGAATACTCAAACTTTCTGATCTCCGGTAGCTTCTTATTCCGCTTAGAATTTCTTGCTTTTGGAGATGTGTTTAGGTCCCAGCAGAGTGGATCGCATTGGCAGGTGTTGATCGCAGACTTAGCATAACAAGAAAGATAGCCCATGTCGAGTTGTTCGGTTTGAAGAAGTATGGAGGGTGGGGTACGGAGAGAGATGAATGAGAGGGAAAATAATTTGAAAGAAAATTATAGAGGGTGGTCGCAAAGGTAGGTTTGGTGAAGAGGTGGAAAACGGAGAACCGCAATAGCCATGACTGTGGAGAAAGGGTGGGAGCTGTGGTGTTTAAAAGTCGTGTGTACGATGATGAGATTTTCAGCTTTGGCGGACGATATTTGAAAACAATCCATGATTTGTTTTGTTTTTAATTTTTTGGTCCACAGACTACCCCCAATCAATGCTTTGACAGCCATGCTTTTTTTCCCAATATTTAAAAGTCTTCAACATTCAAAACTTGCTTGATTAGTTCTTCCTTCCATTTCATTGGAAGTAAAATGAATCCCAAGAGTGAGCTCTTGCAAGCGACTACGAAAAGGGATGGATGGAAGAATAATCTCCACGTCCACGTGGATCAATGGAGGTTTTGAAAGAAGTCTTTTTATTTTTTTTTTACCTTGGAGTTGGAGTTTTGAAAGAAGTCGAAGTTACAAAAAACAACGAACAGCGCCCTTCGTTATTCCCACGTTGGACTCTTTCTCGCAATCCCACGTTGGCGGTGCATAAAATGGGTCATTTTGGGGAATGAATTCTGCTTCTTACTTTCCTTGGTTATTGTAACCCCCTTCACTTCATGTAAATTCCAACACACCCAGATCATATTCTGCCTTCATCTTATGTTATCATATGATCAAATTAGTCAAATCCCTATTTTTTTTTTTTGTTTCTTGTCCTTGTATGGGCGAGCGAATCCCTGTCCTTGCTTGAAATGAATACGTCTAATAACTTTGATCCAAAAAAAATAAAAGTCTAATAACTTCATGGGAAACTTCGTTCTAGTAACCTCTAAGCTGGATATGGGCAAACAATTACTCTATATTAATTAAAAAGTGTTAGAGGAAGCCTGATTTTGTAATTGCAAATGAGATTAGCAATATGTAGGGACTAGGGACATGTCAATCAATCAGATTACCTCCTGCACGGGTAAAGGCTTAATTACATCTTAATACGACAAACTTGCATAATTATAGCAACCCGCTGAGCTTGAGCATGCACGTAGTGCCATTCTTTTTCATTTTTCTCCCACTTTTGGTGAATATAGATGTTTGGACTAAAAATGAACAAGCATTATTGAAAAGAAGGAAACGGAGTGTGCCGATAATAGGAAGCCTCAGTCCCATGAAGATGAACTGTATTATTTAGTTTATGGTGAATTTGGTTGTGTGAAGTGCAGAGTAAATTAAGGTTGGGAGCTGCACCATCTGCATATTGGCGAGGGTGGGCATTCAGCCAACCTGCCATGTGCAAATCATTTCTCTTCGTGGGACCCTCCACATATAAATATTACAAGATATCTACACCAGCGGATTTGGATTTTGAGCTTGCATACATAGTTGCGTTGCCGACCATTATAATTGTCCAATTAACCATTCGAGTTGGAGTCCTCTTGGTTTTTTTTCCCCACGTCACGCATCTATCTGTTCACTTAAAAGGTCATAGAAATTGAGAACACACGCAATTTCACCAACTTCACCGCCCCTATTATTAATTGGGAGATTCATTTTCACATTTATTGATTATTTAAAATAGTAGTTGGAATATTTAAAAATAATTTTTTAATAATGATTTACAGTATACGAGATAAATATATAAAAAGAGTTTTATCTCTATGTTAATAAATATTTTTAAGATCCTAAAAATAATCCCAAACAAGCAACTAATTTGTTCAAAATTAAACACGCTTGTTGCAGCGCTTGCTTGCTTATGATGCCTGATTTTTTGCCTATGCAATCATGACACTCTTGACTTTTCCTCCATGTGTCGTCACCATATGCATGATCAGCCACACGGAATTCATCGTACGATTACAAAGGAATTACTGTAGCAATATGATGCTAATGATAAAAGTGGTGTGAAGGGGTTAGTTGGATGGATTAATCAAACTGCTTAAGCACGTCAAAACTCAATTATTCTATAAGTGTGATTTATATAAATCGAGATAAAACTTTTTCATATATTTACCTTATAAATCGTAAAATTTACCTCATAGACTGTAAAAGATACCTCGTATATCATAAATCACGATTGAAAAACATTTTTAAAAGTTACAATCGCTATTCCAAACACCTTATATATATATATATATATGATGAAAACTCTTATTAGGCTATGGCTCTTTTCATGACAGCCCGGTGTCATGTATACAGTGTTAGAATATTTTAAAATGAAAATATGTGTTTTTCATAAAGTCATGTTTCATTAAATTAAGTGATTATAAGAAGAGTTATGTAAGGAATTATAATATTAAAAGTCACTAAGGTTATATCTGTCTAGTTTTTAGAGATACAAGTGAAATGTTATAACCACAACTTTGGCAGCCACCATTTGTTGAAAAGTTGTGTTGTGCTTATGAGAAAGCTCTACATAATATAAAGATACAACTCTTTATATGTTTTTCATAAAGTCATGTTTCATTAAATTAAGTGATTATATTAAGAGTTGTGTAAGGAATTATAATATTAAAAGTCACTAAGGTTATATTTGTCTAGTTTTTAGAGATACAAATGAAATGTTATAACCACAACTTTGGCGGTCACCATTTGTTGAAAAGTTGTGTTGTGTTTATGAGAAAGCTCTACATAATATAAGGATACAACTCTTTTTTATGTTTGCTCATGAATCAGTATATGAAATTAATGAATTTAACACATCGTTATAACTTTTAATTGAATAAGTATTGCTTTAAAAAAACTATTTTAAGGTACCACTTCATGACTTATAAATACCCAACACCATCAATTATTCTGACGTATCAAAACTCATACAATAAGATATCTAACTCCTTGCCTTTATCATTAAATGTACACAAAAATAAAGTCAAATTATCATTTTGTAAAAGTTATTGTTGTCTTCTTTGAGTATTAAGAGTGTAATCTATACTCAGGGATCTTCATTGGATATTGTAGGAAATTTATCCGTCAATCCAACTTGCACCCAATAAGGTATGGTACAGGTAAAGGCGAATTAAGCCTAAAAATCCGTTTTGTTGGAGGGGAGGGGATGGAAAATGAGTCACTCTCCTTGTTTGATATGAAAAATTGGAGACACCATCATTTTTGTTTCCTCCAAATTGGGGGGGATTTGGAGAGAAGGAAAATATTTAACTATTTTGCCCCCATAATTTTTTCATATTTCCATTAATATCCTTAAGCAAAAAATAAAAACACGTACTCACAGAGAGTTCTGACCTCATCTCTCACAACTTATGTGATGCTTCTTTTACACAAAATTATAATCTTATTATTTTTACCAATAATTAAATGTAAGCTAACATATAAGGGTAAAATGGTAAATTAGTTATTATATCCCCTTTTATCCCCTCTTCAATCAAATAAAGGATCATTAAAAAATATTCCCCTCCCTCCCCCTCCAATCAAACCAAATAAAGTGACCCCCTATCTATTCCCTCCCCTTCATCCCCTCTCATACCATCTCCTCCCTTTGAACTAAACAAGCCCTAAAAAAAATGCTACCCACGTCTTAAAGATATTATACCCTATCTTCTTCTGCATCTCTTATTCTTAGGGCCCGTTTGGTACATTGGAATTGATTTTGATGGATATGGATATGGAAATTGATATGGACATGAAAATGAAAATGTGGTTTAAAAGTGTGTTTGGTATGTACATGGAATTCAAATATTATTTTTTATTTAATATTTATATTTAAAATGTAAAATTACCAATATGGCAACCTAAGAAAGTAGAATGAGATAAAACCATTGTTACTAAACCCGGACCAGACCGATTTTTTTTAATAAAAAATGATTTTTATTTTTTTAAAAAAATTCATATTAATAAAACTAAAATATTCAATTTTTCACCGGTTTAGCCCTGGTTTAGCTCCAGTTTTACCCACTAACCTTTGATCTAGTATATTGACTGCTCCAGTTCGGTTTTTTTTATAAAAACATATTTTTTTTATAAAAAAAATTCATATTAATAAGCCTAAAATATTCAATTTCTTACCGGTTTGACCATGGTTTAGCTTTAATTTGACTCCGATCTGACCTACTAACCCTTTACCCAGTACCATGACCGGTTCAGTGACCGGTCCAAGTTTAATAACCTTGGATAAAACCATGCAAGTTGAAGGGCAAAAATAGATTTATGTACATGAAATTGCAAATCTTTGTTTTTTGGGTGGAAGCCAATTCGATGGAATTGAGGAGATTTGGCTTTAATATGGAATTGCAAAAATTTTCAATTCCATCATACCAAACAAACTTAGGCATGGAATTGATATCCAATTCCAATTTCATACCCCCTCAATTCTATCATACCAAACACACCCTTATACTTATAAGAGATCCAACCCCTACAACATATAACTTCCCAGTAATTAGCTTGAGAGAAGAGAGAGAACAGTAACAGTAGTTTTTGAATTATGTCGAGCTATTGACTAAGGTGCTGTTTTCAATTTCCCCATCTGATGATGAATAGAGTAACAAGAATTTGAATTTAGGAACTTCATGTAGCAACTATTGACTTGAGCCTTGATGTCGTTCAAGATTGCCAAACATGACCACATAAAACTTGAAATTATTCAAAATGGTTCTTTCCAGAACAAATATCTAACAACTGATCATCTCAACTTCTTTCCCTAAATTTTGTCGGGAGGGGGACTGTTCAAGGGGCCCCGTAGTCTTATACGGCATCGCATCATTTATCAGACACATAATGTGGTTTGGGTTGAATAATTAAAAAAAAAAAGTGTTTCGATCCAACCTTTTTTGTTTTGATATAATGTTTCTTTTTTCTTTTTTTTGGTAAATTTTGATATACTGTTTCCATTAATAACAACCTCAACATACAATCTTTGGACCACGGGGGTCGCATGATATCAGGCCCCTAGTCATATATTATTGGGCTTCTCATTACATCCGACCCAGGCCCGTATTTTAAATCAGCCCAGGACTTCTTCAACTTTATGTCATTTCTCCCCCAACCTAAACTAAAACCAGGAATCTTTATCTCCTCAAGCACATTTTGATTATTTGAATGATGTTTTAACATGCATCTTTATAATGCCTTCATTTCATGCGAGGATGAATATAATCACATTATGGCAAGTCTAAAGGTGGTGTATACATATCACACGTAGAGCTCTTCTTCTTCCTCTTTTTATGCATTTTCTTCCTCTCTTAAACATGAAATCACTTTCGAAGAATTTCTGGATAGTTGGTAATAACAACAATTAAATTATTTCTTAAAATTGTTAAGCGACAGTTACAATTTTGTTAGAAATGTAAATGAAGTGTAATACTACTAATACAAGCTACTGATAATACATCAATGCAAGCGTTTTAAGAATGCACCTTTAAATATCCAAGCTTGTAATAAATGAAGAGACCCTTCAAACTCTACACCTGAACACTATCCTTGAAAAATAAGTCTTTTTTTTAATTGATATAACTAAAAGTATTACACAAAATCCTCTCATTAAAAGTCACCGATTGTACCGCCTATTTATAATACTCCATTGCTAACTAACTAAGTGGAATAAAGGCATATTGAGCATTACAACCTATTCCAAAAATTAACCATAAACAGAAAATAATATTTTCTACAATATTAATTAAATTATTTCTCACACTTCCCCTCAAATTGGACAGTACAAACCAACAGTGTCCAATTTGCTGAGAAGCCTTCTTTGTGTAAATCCTCCAACAACTTTTGTTAGTAGGTCTGCCTCTTGATTAGCTGACTTCACATGTTTCAAGTCAATCTGCTTTAACTACCACTTCTCTCATATGAAATGATAATCTATTTCTATGTGTTTGGTCCTTTTATGGAAAACTGGATTGGTTGCTATATGTATTGCAGCCTTGTTATCACAATATACATCCACTGGCTTGTTGTGAATAACCTTTAGATCTTTCAGCAATCCCAATGTCCAGACAACTTCTAAAACTGTCTTGCTAAGTGCCCGATATTCTGCCTTAGCTGATGACTTCGACACTGTGCTTTACTTATTTGTCTTCCACATCACCAATAAGCCTCCAAACTTTAGTAGGTGGGCAGACACTAATCGTCTTATTATGCCACAAGAAGCCAAATTAGCATCACAATAACACTCTAGTTGCAAACTCCCTTGTGAGCTAATGAATATTCCTTTTCATGGGGTCCCTTTGAGGTATTTGACAACTCCTATTCATGCTGCCATGTGTGTCTTAGTTGGATTCTACATGAATTGGCTGAGAGTCTGCACATAAATTGAAATATCAATATGCGTTACAACCTCATTTTTGTCACGCATGAGAAAAATCCATGTAGCTCGAGAGAAATCATCCACTATAGTAAGAAAATATTGAAAACCTTGATGTGTTGGAGTTTTATACAGACCTCACACATCGAGGTAGATTAATTCAAAACATTTCTCAGTTTTAATACAACTAGGTGAAAAAGGAAACTTAGTCTATTTTGATTGAACACATATGTCACAAACTTTATTGATAGAATCTGAATCATCAATTACAAAATCCAAATAGCGCATGATAGAAAGTGGCACATGCTCTAGTCTCTTATGCCATAAAAACATATCACTAGAACTCAATTTCTGAGTATTAATTTGGGTTACATTGATATTAGCAGCATGAGAATTCTTTGATGCTTTTAAAATGTATAAATCACCAACCAGCTTACCAGTTAGCCTCATCTTCCTACCCTGAAGGCCTGCATTAAGCAATGGTTAGGGAAAAAGGCAGCCATACATTTATTTTCCAGTGTGAATCTTGATATAGAAATTAGGTTAAATTTTAAATCAGGAGCATATAAGACATCATTTAACCAAAGTTCATCTGCAATGTTCACATTGCCTATATGAGTTACTGCTACACGTCTACCATCAGGGATCTTGATTGATTTAATTGGACCATTATATTTCTTATAGCTATCTAATAGGCTTAAGTCTCCTACCATATGAATGGTGGCACTTGAATCCAATATCCAATTATCAGTCAATGTAGAACAAGCTATAGGAATAGTCAGACTTGTACTAGTAAGTGCAAGAACGGTACGCTCAGCATCTTTTTGCAAAAGTTCTAGGAGCTTTTCATATTGAGCTTGGGTGAATGTAGGTGCCACTCTGCTGCCAGCATTCGTATGTGCTTCAGGCTCTCGAGCTGTAGTCATACCTCTATTTGCAGTTGCAGAGTCTTTGTTAATCCTTCCCTTGGTGCCTCTAAAATTGGGTAGATATCCGACGAGTTGGTAGCAATTTTCTCAAAGGTGTCATTTCTCATTGTAGCGGGTGCATTTTAAGCTATTATATGCGCGCCCTCTGCCCCTGCCACGACCACGAGCTGCCATTGCAGTTCTTTTAGTAGGATGGGCTCGTTCTTGGTCAACTATGGATTTTTGCGACTCATCTCAAATCAGCATGCCATAGGCTTCGTTAACAGCAGGTAAAGGGCTCATCATTAATATTTGACCTCTTGCTTGGTGATAGGATTCATTAAGTCCCATTAACAATTGCAGTAGTTTTTATTCTTGCATCATGTCAGTATAAGCCTTTGAAGTGGAGCATGTGCAATCAGGAAGCGTAATTAAGGCCGACTGCTCCTCCCAGAGTTCCTTCAATTTGGAGAAATAAGTTGAGACATAAGTGGTTCCCTACCGGAGAGAAGCAATCTCTCGATGTAAAGCAAAGATGCGAGCTCCATTCTTCTTATCAAAACACTACTGGAGATCATTTTAGACCTTCTGTGCACTCTGAAAAAATATAACGCCAATGGCCAATTCCTTGGAGACCGACTTTACCAGCCATGAGAGGACCACAACATTGTACCTCTTCCATTGGTCCCATAAGGCAGTATCCTGAGATTCTTTTGTGTAGGTCCCTAGCACAAATCCATCTTATTCTTACCTAACAAGGCAATTCGCATGGCACGGCTCCAAACAGTGTGATTCTCGGTGCCGAGTAGAACATGGTTGATAATGGAGGTCCCTTGAGTGTCTAGAAGATAAAGGTAAAATAGGTGGGAGAAAGGTAGAGTTTCGGCTATAGGTTTCTCGGTTGCCATTGGAACTTAAATGAATCAGTGACCAAGAAGTAGAGAATAATAGGAGTACCGAAAACTTACAAGGTGTCAGAGAAAGATAATGTGGTTACCTTGTGTATGTGGAACATCGACAGCGGAAGAGGTCCTAATCGATCTAAACTAGAGAATCTTGGACCAAAGAAGTAGGATTGGAACTGGAAAATCTTGGACTAAAGAAGAAAGATCATAGGCATAAGCAAGAACTTCGACATGGAACGTTCTTGCTGATTGGAACGGTGGCATCTAGCAGATGCGTGATGGAAGATGAAGCAACGACCTGGTTGTTGGAAAAAGAACAGAGTGATGCCAAATCAATGAAACGCGCTGGGAATAAGCTAAATAGGTCAAGAAATCGTTTTCCCCATCAAAGAATTAAGGAAACCAAAAAATATCCAGTGGCTCGCGTGTCAGAATTCACAGAAGAAGCGATGGATTTGCTCATCGTGGCGTCAAGGCGGTGAAGAGTACCAAACAGAAGGAGAGAAGATGACACGAGTGTTAAGTCCATAAGAGCTAGAGCCGATAAAATGGGTTGAACCTGTAGCCCGTGGATTTTGATAGGGTTAGGGTTGGATATTTTTGACTAGAAAAAATATGGGCTGCACAGGCCTGCATCGCTTAACCCGCGGGTTGATGTGGGCTGGCCCGAGGTTTTTTTTTTTTACATGGATGCCTTGAGCTGTGGTTTGTTAGTGTTTGTCGGGCTTGGGGTCTTGGTCTCTTAGATAGTAGGGGTTTGGGCCCCTTTTTTTGTTTGTTAATAACAATGACTCTAATACTCCATGACATTCACAGATTAGTTGGCCTTACTCATCTCAATATTCAATCAATGTCATCATCATCAGACCGATTCTCTCTCACACTCAACATTCTCGCTCGCCCGACTCCCAATCTCTCAGACTCTCATCCAAAATTCCAGCCCTAAGTTACGGCCAAGTGGAGTTAAGGTGTGCCGCTGTCGCCTCTCGTCGTCGTCGGCTCACCACATCTTCTTCCCTCTTCTCTTGACTCTCATCTCACCTACAAAAGCAAGTCTCTTCTCTCAAATCTCATCTCATTGACAAACCCTAACCCTAATCACCTTGGTTGTCGTCATCCTTAGACTCAACCAGTCAACCATCGGCCATCGCCTTCTCTGTCGCTCCGCCTTCGTCATTCGTCACCGTGGTCCTCACTCCTGAGAAGTCGTCGCCTTCTCCGGTGCTTCGTGGAATCATGGTAGTCGACTGGTACTGCTAATCACCGTATATCATGTGAGTTCTTATAACAATTATGTCCTCTTCCATACACGACACTCTAAATCTCATATTAGATTTAGAAGTAGGTTTGCACTTGATTTGAGCTCCACTTATATGGACACTAGGTTATGAGAATCAGTGTTATGTTGGATAGGTTGAGTAGGTTCTATTGGGTTTTTCCTTTATCCACTAAGTTCTGAGTTCTGACTTGTTGTTTGGTATGTGTATTTGGTGCTGCTTAGTGCTTATTGAAACAAGAAAACTAAAGAAAAAAAATTTGCAGTTGCGGGCTAGTTCACGAACCTGCATATGCGGGTTAGGGTTGGTGATTTTTCAACCTGTGCAACAGCCCGCACCGCACAGCTCACAACCCGCGGGTTTGCCCGTATTACCGGCTCTAATAGGAGCTGAGTGGCGGAGTGGGTTATGGATCTTGGGCTTGGCTCTAATGGATTGGACTATAAAGCTTTGGTACTATAAAGAAACCCTTCAAACTCTACACCTGAACGCTATCCTTGGAAAACAAGCTCATTTTTTTTATTGTTATAACCCAAAGTATTACACAAAATCTTCACACTAAAAGTCATAGATTGTACCACCCATTTATAATACTTTATTACTAACTAACTAAGTGGAATAAAGCCATATTGAGCATTTCAACCTATTCCAACAATTAACCATAAACAGAAAATAATATTTTCTACAATATTAATTAAACTATTTCTCATAATGAATGCATAGAAAATAAAAATAAGGGAAAATTGCATTTAGGTTTTGGACTAGCGAAAATAAGATAAAATAGTTTCTTGAAATCTCAAAATTATATTTAAATTATGTGGGACTTTTTTTTGAAATAAATTCCAATTCCATTGATAAGTCAATGAACGCTTACACTGATAAGTCCATGAGCGTCCATATGCATTTGACAATTGAAATTTATTACAAAAAAACTCACATGATTTAAATACAATTTTAAGAGACCATTTTATTGTATTTTCTTTTATTCGAGACCTAAAAACAATTTTCCTTAAAAATAAAGACATAAATCCACTAATCCAGCCACGGATGAGCTTTGATCAATCAATCATATGTATACTATGTATTGCTACGGTTTTATTGAATGACGCTGCTTACAAGTTAGAACTATAATAACCATTGACAATTCTAAATGCAACCTAATATATAGATTCCGAGTAACTCTGCTGAAAAAATATAGCCAGACTTGTTTCACTAGGAATAAAAGATAATTTAGAAAGTCAAACTAAACATATCTAATTCCAAACCTTTTGGAATGAACTTGTGGTGCAGAATTAGGTTCACTTGCTGCAATATATTGGTGTCGATATTGAATTGGATTAGGAATGGGAACCCACTTGGATCAATTAGCCAAGATTTTTTTATTCTGTCCCATTTGAATTTTACAGTTAGATCCAAAGGATTTTTTTAAACGAGGTGGGAGCATCTTCTGTACTTTTGATCTGGCTTTACTGTAATTTTTTGCAATCACAGACCTGTTCTTTCTCTCTTTTTCGGTTTTAAAAAATTAGTCTTCCCATGGAAAAAGAGAAAGAAAATACAAGTATGGCGACAGGATCTGCCAACTTGATGATCATGGAAGGGGCTGCAGTGTTGTCATGTAGCAGAGAATACCTTCCAAGAACGTGAATGTTTAGAGCACAAATCAAACATTAATAAACCTTATCATCATCATTATGACTTGTTAATTATATGGAAAGAGGGAGTGCTGGTATGAGTTTGCCAGAGAAGAATACACAATACTTGTCTCACCGGTCCCATGTTCCTCCAATTATATATGGGCACCCCCTCCTTGTAATCCCCTTTCTTAATCCTTTTATCAATCAACAAACTAAAGTATGCGCTCGCCTTCTTAATTACGCCAACTTGGCATAACGGTCTAATTGCTCCATCACTTTATTAACCCAATTTCCCAAAAGCAACGCCGCCTGAAACAAGGGGATGCTTAGAGCAATAACATCCCACGGATTTTTTTTTCCCTTTATAGTTTCTTAATTTTTTAGCAATTCATGATGTACTCGTGTGGTTCTGGTTTAGCCTGAGTTTCCATCATACACTTTGCCGAGTCAACTTATTCTATCTAAAGAATCATGATTCCCTTTTCTCAATTAATTAGCATAAAAAATTACTGCTATGTCTTTCTAGAATCTTCCTAGGAATCTAATAGTGCAGGGCTCAATCCAAATTCCAAATTCGCAAAAGCAAGAAATCGAAATTCCAATGTAATACGGTGTAAGGCATCTCATATGGGTGGCTCAAAACTTTAACGTCTAGATGTAGGAGTTGACCCTCCCTATGTGATTGACTCTCTCGGTGCGTGAATGTGGAAGTCCCACCTAAAAGCAAGTGCAGAAGAAGTTGCCTCGAAATTTCTAGTCAGATCTCGAATCGCCCTCCCATCCCCTTCCGAGTTTGGACTCATTTGGCACGCAAATAAAGACGCGTGGCGCATGATAGTCATCGTAGAAACTATAATCATCAAAAATAACTTCAATTAACCATCAATTTTGGACTCATTGGACACTCCTATCCTCCTTGCTTGCTGCATCGTATGAGTCACTGTATTAACTTTACAACCCACTGCTGAGACTGCATTTGTTAAGGATCCAGTTGGCAGATTAATTAAATCCTATAGTTTCTCTTCCAATTAAGTTGATTATGGTCTAGTATAATAACTGACGAGTCAGAACAAAAACATTACATTGATCGGTCGTCTTGTTTCATTTCTCCTGTTTGTTCTGTATTCTATACATTGTGCCTGGAGGGAGGAGTTTCAAAAGAAAAAACCCAGAAGAAACAAATATGCCTTCATCATCTCTGACAGAAAACTCTATGATTTAAAAACTGGTTTATTCAACTGGAAACTTCATCCAAAAGCTTATACCTTCTCACTTTATTCCTGAAGACCTGTCTCGTGATGATCCTGTTCGTGTTGGATATATCCTCAGACATGGTTCTCCTCAGCCTTTTCTCTAGACCGCCATTAGTCACGATCCTCTTCCGTGTCGTCACCACCACCGAGGGCGGCGGAGGCGATGGTGATGTCCCCTCCGGCGACCTCCGTTTCTGGATGCCTTTGTTCTTCGCAGGGACCTCACCGTTGTTGCCACCAATCTTTGGAGAATTCACGTTGCTGTTCTTGAATCTCTTGTTCCTGCTCTCATGGCCCACGCTCTCATTATTTTTAAAGGATGAAGAGGAATTCGAAGAATTGAGCGACTTTTCTTTAACGTCATCCTTCAGGACCAAACACCAATTGCAAGTTCCATTCGCGTCCACCTTCGGGTAAAGATTACTGCAGTATCTGCAGGATTGATAATACAACTGAGCAAATTAATTAAAACAGAATCGAATTCAATTCGTAGAAAACACGTATAAATCGACGAGGCGCGCGCGCGCGCACATATATACACATACCTGTGCTGGGATCGGAATTGGCAGACTTTGCATTGGAAAAGCTCCTCGGAGAAGCCGCAATCGCCACACATACAACACTCATCAGGCTTGGGTTTGGAGGTCATGCTTGTTCTTCATCGAGATGAAGGAGGCGACCGGAAAATACCCAATTGGCATGGCCCGGGTAGGATATAAATAAAGAGGGTGGGGTTTGAGTTCCCGGGTCGTCGTGTTGGGGAAGTTGGTCATATTATGTAATGGCAATTTCGTGTCGCTGTACGAAAACCAAAAATAATTACTAATATTTATGGGGGCTGTTAGGGGTAAGGCAAGTAAGATGGCGACGTCGTTTCTTCTCTCAAGCCACCCAGCCACCCCTTTCTTTTCTTAATTGACATAAGGCGTCCCATTCTATTCTATATTTCCAAATTTCCATGGACGGGGTCATGGTCATGGGCTCTTGGCCACACACAGGGTCAAGTCATCGAAGCTAGTCTCCAAAGAGAATTGTGGATGAACATTTCAAATGGTTACACCAATAAAACAAAAACATTTCAACCACTATTAATTCTCTGCAGGAACCAGTTAGATAATTTCCTTGGTTTTAGCCTCATCGCATGACGAATATTGGGAACGCCGCTACAAGAAATACCCATATATATAGCTAAGTAAGTTGTTGTTATTGTGATGTTTTGCTATCGTTTTGTCACTCCCACTTTTTGGAGCGAGCGAAGCTTATAATAACTATCACCCATTATTAATGGGAAATTCATAATTAATTGATTCTTCTCTGTTTCTGGCGGTATCAAATCAAAGACCGTGATATCTTACCAAATAGACGGAAGTAGGTTAAACAGATTCTTATTCGTGTGATGTGAGTATGCAAGGCTCATTAACCACAACGTGGCTCTTAATGATTGATCGATTTGGCCACAACCACCAGACTCATGCCAAGTATTTAAGACTAAGACGAAGACATCCTTCCCTCCATTATATGTGTGTGTGTGTTTTCGGAGCTGTAGCCTGTAGGGTCCATCGACAGGTGATAGTAAAAAAGTAGAAACAAGGAAACACTTGCTTCTTTTGAATTACTTTCTGTTAAGTTGTTGATACATATATAACGAGGCAAAACTTGGGTGATAAGCTGAAGTTAGGCCTAAAATTGTGGTCAAAACATTTCCAAGCAAGGCTTTGCTTGCGGTTATGGAATTGACATAACGTACAAGCCTCCTTCATTTCATTTCTTCACTTTAGCACAACCGCTCTAACAAGAAAAGTTCCAAAGTGAGATACTAATTAATTAATTACTTATAAACGGAACATGGCCTCCCTCCCCACTTTAGGACTTTTCTTTAGTAGAAGCCTAAAAATGAGGAGCCTCTTGTTACTATAAAATTGCGGTAGCTTTGGAAGCAACTGTTGTCCAATAGGCCACTTGGATTAAACGGATATATTTGACAGGTAATAAGTTGTCAAGTATAAATAAATGATAAAAATAAAAAGTTGTCCCCCTATGCTCATAAATATGAAATATCAGATATTTGTATCCACTATTACTTGATATTGTGTGTGTGGATATTTCAAACTTTGTCCTCTTAGGCTCTTATCGTATTCTTGCCCATATTTTACTTTTATTTTATTATGATATTTCTAAAGATAAAACATTTGTGGTCCTATTTGAGGAAGGAGTGACTGATATCAGTAATATAAAATTATAAATCATTCAGATATCAAGTAGAGCCCTTCCAGTCAGTCTTTTTGGCCGGTGGAGGTATTGCATTTTGAAATGTTTACTAGCCTTGTTTTGATTTTCTTAAAAAAAAAAAAACAAGAATAACGAAACAGTTGAAGCAAAATCTAGCCCTGCCTGATTTCATGTTGTTGGTGATCTATTATGAAAAACAAGAAAATAGGTGTATCTTCAAAAAAATAAAAGAAAAAACAATTTTCAAACCTTTTATTATCTTTTGTTTTAAAGTTAAGAGACAATTTTGTCCCGGAAGTTTTTATTGAGGGTCAATTTTATCCTAATTATTATCTCAGTTAATTTTAATCGTCAGTTGACTAAACATGATGAGCTGACAGTTTAGATATCATCCGTATCATTTTTTTTAATGTACAAATTTGTCCCAAAAGTTCATATATTATCTGCTTTATTTTTTTTCAAAGTTAAATTTAAAACTTTCGGAACAAATTTACACATTAACAAAAATGATCACGTAGATTGACAGCTCAATATATTTTGCCAACTAATAATCAAAATTAATTAGAATAATAGTTAGAATAAAATTATTTCATTTTTAAAATTTTTAGAGCAAAATTGTCCCTCAACCCTTTGTTTTAACAAAACAAGGGAGAAGTGGGAAACAAGTCTTTCTTGGTGTCTCAGAACAATATTTTTTAAGTGATTTTCTTATAGAAAATTGCTCGTAAATATTTATTTAACAAATTAATTACTAAATGGTTTGTGTTTAAATAATTTTCTTCATGTGCAGAAGATCCTCCCTTTTGTTCAAACAATATTTCATGTGATCAATATATCTTCCCTATATGATCTTCTTTAATGTCCAAACAATTTTCCCCATGTGCAAGAATCTTCTGAGCTTTCAGGTCTCATTTGATAAATAAATTTTTAATGAGGTATTTATGAACAATTTTTCCATTTTTTTAAAAACTTATTTTGAAAAATAATTATGCAAAACATAATCGAAACGGCCCCTAACCACTCAAAACTCACAAGCACTGAGAGAATATACAAATCATTGATTATTCGTTCATTGCAATCCATGGTAGTAAATGTCAGAAGATCAGCTTTAGGAGCTATTTAGTCTGAAATCTGGAGATCGAAACGGCCCAATTTAGTTCCAAAGCACTTGTGTGCAAAGCAAATAAAGGTTCTACTACATAACACAGCTGAAAACGGCAAATTGCTAATGGAGCATGCAAGGGGAGCAGCAGTTCATAATGAGGTTGAAAAATGGTCATACTTGTGGAACTGCTACGAAACAGCCATACTACATTTATAGAGCCTGGGAAGAGTTGTAGGAAGAAAACAGAACAGCAACACCAAAAGACAAGGAACTGCAAATTTGAACTGTATTATCTTTCCATCACTTTATGAACCATGTGAAATGTGCACGCTCACTCCAATATAACCGAATGTAAGTGTAGTCTCTTTTGAGTTTTACTGATGAACAATGAACAGAAGAAAACAGAGGTCATCTGCATACTTCATATTCATAAGCTGTAGTTCAGTTCACACTCCATACAAGTACAAATGCTTCTCACAGATAGTAACTAGCTCTATGTTCGGTTTCTCTTATATTATTATTATTATCATAAAAGCATGGCCTGTCACCTCCACTGTAACTCCATGTTTTTGGTTCTACGTACTTGTTACTTTTTTAAGTAAAGCATCTCGTATTGTTTTCTTTGGGAAGGGACCTACGTATTTGGATTGCTGGCAATCAAATGGTGAAGCTGACTAGAGAGCTATTGGATTCCCAAGTCACTGGACAGAGAGGCATGGAGAGGGTAGGGCACAATAGCACGCGAGCTGTGTCTGAGTGAGAAATGAGATGGCTATAGATATAGATACGGACAACCACGTGTTCGAAAGAGTGATGAGTAGTTGTGTTGAAGATGAGTAAAAGCAAGTATCTTTTGGAAAATGGCTGTGTGGTCCCAAATGATCTAATTAATAGTAAAAAAGTCTGAAGCTAAATTGTTCCTGTAGAAAAGTTCTAAGAGACTTTTTTGTTATTAATTCTTTGTGTAAAAAGATCATCTTGCCCCTAAAGAATAAAATAAGAAAAACACACAGGAAAGAGAAAACACATAAAGAGAAAATGGAGAAAGAGTAGATAAACAGAAAGAGAAATGGATTTTTCTTGCCTCTCTTCACGCATCAAGCTGGGGTCTGCCGAAATTTTTTTACATTCTTGAGTTTCAATGGCCATTGTTGGGTCTTCTTCTCTTCTTCATCAAAACAATCCTGATTGTAAAGAATTGAAGTCAGACAGACCTAAGAAGGGTTGGAGACTCCTTATTGGAGACTTCGCTGAGCTCTGTGATCGATGTGGGTGACTAATTTATTATTTTGTTGACTCATACAGTGTGTTTTTTGGGGTTAAGTTTGGATTTTTGTTTTTTTAAAATTTTATGTGATTCACTATGTACAAGATTGGGAATATTCGAGGTTTCTGGGTTTTGGTATCGCTTTTGTTAAGGCTTACAGCTTCTCTATTTTAAAATTTTGCAGTAGAAATGGTTGTTATAGCATAAGTTTGCATTTTGCTTGTCTTGTATTACGTATCACTTCTACTAGATGAGTGGAAAAATTGATTTTGTCGCTTTGTCATGAATGCGTGGGGTCTCATCTATTTTAGCGGAAGTCCATAATTTAAACATGAACCAAGTATGGCTATTATAGTTGTAAATATTTTAGACTAAAGATGCATTGTTGAATGAGAATTTTTTATCTGCCTAATAGTGATTTTTGAAACACCATGCTAATGGAGAACTAGATTGAAACCTTAGGTATAAAATGATTATTGTTTAGCATGTTGAAGTTATATCTAATGCGATTGAGCTATTTTTGAAAAGAAGAAATTCTATTTTTTCATTTTGTATTGGTTAATCAAAGGTTTGAGCTTTTGGTGAATAGTGAACTATGTGGTAGGAGATATATTAGTAATGCTAAAATTTTGCTAAAAATATGAACTTGATCATTGAAGTTGGGGTTTTTAATATGGTTGGGTAATGAGAATGTTTAATGTGCTCTGTTTTTATAGTTGGTTACAGAGGGTTTGAGTTGTTTGTAATTGAAATAGTTAAATGTGGTAGGGTTGATTCATCAAAAAATGTTGAAATGATAATAAAAATATTCTTGTTAATATGTGGTGTATGAGTTGTAAATTTAGTTGTTGTTGTTGTTATTACAGAACATGTGCTGTGTTTCAGAAAGATAACTGAGGGATTGATCTGGTTTTGGGACATGTAACAGAGGAATTGATCAGTTTTAGGTGGGATTGAATGAATATGATGGTGATTTTTGTGATAAGAAAATCGTGAGTTGATATAAAATTATTGTTGTTAATATTATCTTTCGTAGTTGTTATTATTTGTGATGCAATTGTTAATACGCAGGTTGTGTTTCATATTGTCATAAAAGATGGGAAGTTGTTCGGGGAAAAATCTATTATGTTTCTTTCATGTGAGAAGGAAGTTTTTAAATGATAGAGAAGATGAAATGCAATAAGTTGTCCCAAATCTTGTTGTTAATAACAACTTATTGCATCACCTACTATAATAGCCATACTTGGTTCATGTTTAAATTATGGACTTCCGCTAAAATAGATGAGACCCCACGATATCATGACAAAGCCACAAAATCAATTTTTCCACTCATCTAGTAAAGTGATACGCAATACAAGACAAGCAAAATGCAAACTTATGCTATAACAAACATTTCTACGCAAAATTTCAAAATAGAGAAGTTGTAAGCCTTAACAAAAGTGATACCAAAACCCAGAAACCTCGAATATTCCCAATCTTGTGCATAGTGAATCACATAAAATTTTAAAAAACAATAATCCAAACTTAACCCCAAAAAACACACTGTATGAGTCAACAAAATAGTAAATTAGTCACCCACATCAATCACAGAGCTCAGCGAAGTATCCAGTAAGGAGTCTCCAACCCTTCTTAGGTTTGTCTGACTTCAATTCTTTACAATAAGGATTGTTTTGATGAAGAAGAAGAAGACCCAACAATGGTCATTGAAACTCAAGAACGGAAAAAAAATTCGGCAGACCCCATCTTGATGCGTGAAGAGAGGCAAGAAAAATCAATTTATCTTTCTGTTCATCTACTCTTTCTCCATTTTCTCTTTCTGTGTTTTCTCTTTCCTGTGTGTTTTTCTTATTTTATTCTTTGTGGGCAAGATGGTCTTTTTATATAGAGAATTAATAACAAAAAAATCCCTTATGACTTTTCTGCAGGAACAATTTAGCTTGGAACTTCTTTACTATTAATTCGATCCCTTAAAACCTCACAAACATTTTCCCTATCTTTTACTTTTAACGGGTTCCTGCACGTTGTCTGAGTCTGACCAGTCAGATGAACATTATAATTGAAAATACGGATCATCCAATTCATGGAGCCCCAAACCGCCTCTCTTTTCTGCCTGTAGAAATAGCAGCAGCATTTTCCTATTTTTGATGAAGTACAAATGGCCCGTCTAGACAAGGTAAGGCCGAAAATAAATGACACAAACACAAAACAAAATAAATTTTATATTATGCTTTAAACTTTAAACATTGGTTATAATAAGTAGCTATGTACAATGCCTTAATATTTTGCCTCCAATGGAAGGATTTATGTGCCTATAAAAAAGAAGCCGAAACAAGAAAAGAACCAAGGTAGTGAAGTTCTAACATATATCACCTAGTTAAGTGACATTTCCAGTTTCTTTAAAATTTACATTTGATTCGTCGAATGATTTATAACAAGAGATAAGAAATAATGAGTTAGTACTGTGGGAATACTTGTGAATTTCAAATTTGTTATGTTGGTGGGAATAGCTGGGAACATGAATGAAAAAGATTCACGGATCGTTTGACGGTGGATAGTAGGATAATTGTGACTCTCAAAATGTGAATGCTTATTCTGCTCCTTCCTACCTAATAATTCAACGGCGTGGTCCCCTCGTAGGCCATCCCGCAGCAACAACTTTTCATCAAATCAGGAATCATCCTCAATAATAAAACTGCATGATATGCCCACATCCTTTTCTTTTCTCTCATTAACATAAATGCGAGCATGCAACTCAACAGTCGTTTTGTCATAAACACGCTATAGTAACCAACAACCGCATTAAATTACATCCAACCTACATACATATCATCTTCAACAACAGTACATTCGATTTCAATTCAATACACAAAACACAACACTACTACTTCTTAACATCATTAGGAGCCAACACAGATAACCAACGTTCTCCTCCTGAGTTCCATCAAGATGAAAGCAAACCCACTAACAGTGACGGGATTACAAAAAGTGGACCCCAGATAGACTGGATCCCTTATCAGCCGAGAGGCGTGCCCTCTCCTTTTCTGCATTAGCCACTCTTCATTCAAAGAAAAACTCCCATCCCACACCCTGCTTTGATTCCGACACTTTACTTTCTCCAAAACCAAAGACAGCGGACTTCTGATTCATATCTCCTTTCTCTAATCCCATTCTGACTCAATCATACCCAAGTGGAGTTCAGTCTCTAATCCTCCCCACCATATTTGCTGAACTAATTTTTAATACAATGTAAATACCAAACCTTGTACTTTGTTTATTCTGCACACGTAGTAACGCAGCTGGCTAAGAACTCAACAATGCATCAAGTCCGAGAGCTCTAGCCTTGAGTTTCAAAGACTTCAAGCAGCGTATTGCTTCATCGAGAAGCACAATTGGGTCCTTGTCCTTCCCACCAGGAACTATGGTCTGCAGAAAGCTCATAATTTCTCGTACCTTCTCCTTTCTCATCTTCTTATTGCCTGACAAGGAAACCATTTCACCAGACCCTTGGCTCTTTCCACAAGAGCATCTCGATTCTGCATCATCTTCACCCTCATGCTCATTGGGTCCCTTCAGATTCAGAGAAGAGGCAGTGTCATCATAAGCACAGTCTGACAGTTTCCTCTTCTTTGATTTTCCAGTGGACGTCCCCCCAACTTCTTCTGTGGCTGCTCTAAAGATTTCTCCGCTATCATCATGAGTGGTCATCGTGCTTGGAGAATGCCCTGTGCTAGTAACTTCATCCTCATCCTCATCCGCAGCAGAGTAATCATCACTGTCCGAGTAAAGCAACGCATTAATTTCTTCCGTATCTTCATGCATCTCACTTTCCACGTCCCTTTCCTGGTTTTCATCAACTTTGGCTGGAAAACTTGATCCAATAAGATCGTTCACATCTCTTTTGAAAGAAAGCTCGTTCACATTCAAATTGTTTGGACCATCGAGTGTGGAATGCCAAGAGTCGAGCCGAGGACTATAAATGAAAGTTGTCTGATCACCTGTCTGGTCAATGACAAGGAATTGTTTTTGAGTTTCCCGATTGGGGACAGTTTCCTCTCCCAACTCTTTGACTTGGCCAGCAGGGAGATTTCCCTTAGCAGAGAAGTTGGGAGCAGGCATGAAGGCCTGACGAAACCGAGGTAAACAGTAAAACCAACCGTGAGGATATCCTAATTGCAATTGAGGCAGTACAGAGGATGCATAAGCTGGCATTGCCTCATTAGAAGTGACCATATTATCAATGCCAGGGTTCATATAAGCAGAAACACCGGTCTGCTTTCGCTCACATGGAACCCTAAAGGAGCTTAGGTTGGGTGATCGCCAATCAAAACGCCTCTGTGGCTCCCAGGTTCTACAATCTTCTCCCATGCAACCAGAACAATCACCTAATAAAGATTTAAAAAAGACAGACAACATATGATCAAAAAAATAATCAAAACAAAAACAAGAGATAAGTAATAAAAAGCAAACATCAATGAATGAAAAATCTAGAGCGTACCTGAGGAAAAAGAACTTCAGACAAAAGCTATCCGTTACTATCTGTTTCTTCGGCGAATATGTATACTTAAACTAACTAAAAGCACCAGCTTAACCCAAATACAGAGAGGCAAAACTACTCTACGTGACAGGTTTGAGCAAATGACGGAAATATTCAGCCTGAAAAATTCCCATCAAGAAAACATGAACATAGAATACATTGATAATTTTTTAAGGCAAGCGAAATAATACAACCAAGAAAAATAATAATATCAAGCATTTCCCAGACATTTAAAGTCTCAAGTAGTCACATACCTGGCATTCTCGGAGAGGTTGAAAGCATGCTATAACTCTGACTATAATGGTTGAGCACCCAGCAGTTCCATTTTCATGTTTCAATGCACGAAATCTCGTTTGACTCGCTGCTTGGCACACCATAACTACTTTCCAACCCTTCAAAGTAAAAGAAACACAAGCTTCCCAAGGACAGCGAATGTAAAGCTCCCACACGAGTTGAAGAATTGGATAATATCAAACGCAAGTTGTCAATGAGACTGGTAAGCCGTTAGACAGATTGAAAAACTAGACGGCAAGAGAACAGTGAACTGAAACTAAAAACTAAACATATTATCGATGGAAGCAAAAGTAAAAGGATCTGATCAGAGGAGTCTACTGAGTTGAGATTGGTATCCTTCAGCTAATCTGACGGACATAACAAGGAACAACGACTAGGAAATTGGATCCCATGGAAATAAGGTAAAACAAGACCGTTAATTGGAATGTTTCGTCCACAAGACGCAAATTACAGAATGACTTTGCAATACAGGTTTAAGGAAATAACTTTGCGGAATACATCAACAGATAGGCTAAGCAACCACCGCATGCTATTCTATCCTTCTTCCCAAAAAGGCAGCTCCCACTATTCCATTAGGTCCCACTTCTAATATCCTGCAAGAACATCAAAGATCATCTCACAATATGTACAAATACATAATTAAAAGAACATTTGGTGAAGCTCAAAATATAATCGACGCGTGAAATAAGAATTTGCCATGTCCTACATCATATTAGTAAAACAACGTTTCTTCCACGGGTTTATTTAGGATTTGACTGGGCGATGCGTAAAGAGGAGGGGGGGAAAGGCAATTAAGCAGCCAATTTGAAAAAAATATATGCAATTTCCCTTGAACTGATGCTAGAACAGAACTATAAAACACCGTGCTGAAAATTTTAGAAGCAAAAACCAGCATATAGAGGAAAAGAGAAAAGTGTGAGAGGGAGCCAATTTCGCTTTGTACCCATGTGAATTATCGAGCTTCCAGGTCAGAAATAGAAATTCCCCAGGAACAAGGGTTTCACTTTCACCAACCGAATATGTAAAGATTCACGACCAGAAGTTCTTTTAAATAAAATCAGATATTGCCAACCAAGAAGATGCATTAAAGCACAAGAAAATGAACAGGAAACTTACAAAAAGGAGGAGAGGTCGAAATTGCAGAAGAAAAGCAGAAGGCAAGCGAAGAGGGTAGGCGCAGGAATAGGGGGAGAGAGAGAGGGGGAGAGGGGTGAAAGCGAGAGGGAACAGAGCAAGCGTGAATGGGTACAGTCAAAGTGGAGACTCTAGGCCAAAAGAGGGAAGGAGGCTGAATTATATAGGGACGAATGGACACACCGGCCCCTTCATTGCATAGCATTGCATTTAAGAAAAAAGCGAAGGAAAAGATATATTTAAGAAAAAGGGGAAAATAAAAAGAAGTCTTGATACGTGCGTGAGGGGTGAGAGGAGTGCACGCAAGGTATAAGTGTAAAATGATGTGTGAGTGAGCGAGGCCTCAGACGAGCGTGGCCCCGTGGGTGCTTGTGCTTCTAATTCTATCATCACCTCTTCATCCCTTTTGGCCTCCATCAACTCTCTCTCTCTCTCCCCTGTTCGAGTTCGAATTCGAATTCGAATTCGAGCCAAACCACACCCTGTCCCTGTGTTTCCCGAACCCTTCTGCTTCACAATTCACAGTAACTTTTTTGGAAATTATTGTAAGGCGCAAAAAGAGATTTAATCCGTTAACAAGTCCTATAATAACTAACTGAAGAGTATGTAATGACAGAGAAATAACAATAGACATTTTTTAATAATTAAATCGCTTCATTATGGCCGTGTAATAATTCAACCATTTATACTGCTTGATGATAAAATTGTAAACGAGGCAGGCTAAGCACAAAAGTAGAGTATTAATAATAAAGCAAGGAATCGGAATTCACGTATGGTGGGCTTACTTGACCCGTTGTGAAAGAAGGTGGGGGGAGGGACCCACTAAGGGGCACATGGTGGTGGGGGAAGACTAGCTAGCCTGGCCCTGGCCATAGTCACCATGGTCCGTGGATGACCCCGGCCAGCTTTAGGATTTTTATGGTGGTGGGAAGAAAAGTGAGGTTGAATAGCCACTAGCAGTACAGTTGTGCTTTTAATCGATGTGATATGTGAATGTGATGAGCCATCCAATTAGTCATCCATGCCCCTCCCCTTTCCACCCTCCAATTATTTCATTCCATCATTACCCCTCCCACTCATCCCCGCAATTTCCTACATCACCCAACCACTCCTTTTCCTCTATGTCACTACCTCATCTACCCCTACTTGTTTCTGTACGCCCATCAGTTCATTCATCTTCACGTCCAGCCCCCTTCATTAAAGCCAGCCCCTGTAAAATGATCAAGTAAAAAGTGAAACACTCGGATTTTTAAAGGGTATGGTGCGTGCGGTGAATAAGAAAATATCAAATGGGAGCACGAGACGTGATTGTATCCCCTGAACCGGATCTTATGGACAGATAAGAAGAATCCACGGCCATAGGATTAGGGTACCCTATTGTCCTATACAAGTTCATTAAATTAAGGGAATAATACACACACACCCACGCATATATAGAATAGCGTCGTCATGCCCTCTTGTTTGGAGTGGAGGGAACAATAAACGAGCCCAATCAGGTGCTTCCTTTTTCACCCTCAATGGGGTCTATCTAACCTTTCTGGTGGCACTAAAACTAACATGCCCATCCACATGGAAAGCAACCATTCCCTTTTAAAATTGAATTCCTTCGCACGTCTGTGTTATTTTATCATTATGGTCACTTTATTTGCCCAGCCTGACATTTGTTTAATTTAGTGTAAAATTGAATTAATGTGAGTTGACTGGGTATTACATATACATATGAGCTTGGTGGGTGTGTGGACCACCCCGTGAAGAAGAATAACATTAACAAACAAATCCCCGAGGATGGGTCTGGCTGAAGCTTCTTCTTCGGTCACCACCCACCACGAGCAAGTAGAAAAAGCGATATCATAATCCTGTGCAAGCCACCAAAACATATATTCTATATATATTATATCGTGATCTCAGCATATTTTCCCCTATTTATTTATTTATTCTTACGCAAGTCCTCCATTTCTCTTTCTGGGGGGTGTCCTCTGGTTATTTCATTGGTCTAGTCTAAAATTTGAAAGCGGTGTCAGCATCCTCTCAGAAAAGTTATTTCTTTTTCATGTTTAATGAGGGAGTGCATTTTACTAGTCGTTTGCATGCTCCATTGACTCGCCACTACGTCATGCGAGGTTCCCAGTCTCCACAAATACGACAAACGAGGTCGGCATGCTATGCTGTCTATTTATTTAAAACACAGAAAATTGAACTCTGCGTTTCCGTGATTTCCTATTTGTCTATTTCAATAGTTACTGTGAATTCAATATATAGAAGAGGCTTTGGTAAACATGCACCGAAGGAGATTCATAAACCGGCTTGAAACAACAACAGGCACATGATTCCAATAAGCACGAAACTTCAACATTTTCTGATGTAAACCATTTTCATGAGAGGGTCTATCCAGTTCATAGCAGCCGTATGTAGAACATGCAAATGTTTGAACAATAACGATAATAAAATAAAATAAACACACAAGATCCCTTATGCGGGCATAAATAGGAAAAAGTGAAAAGGGGGAACAAAGTAGGAATTTTCATAACTTGTGGGGAAGGAGGGAAATAAGGCGTGGAGTGACAAGCTAAGGATTAGAAAAGAGAGTGATATCGTAAAATGGGTAATGGAGTGGGCATATAAACATGGGGTTTCCATGTTTTCTGCCACTAAGAAATGTTTTGTACGTGTGTTAATAAGCGTAACCCTCCCATGATGGCACCCGCAACAACCAAATTAAACCTCGAGTGGGGCCCCCCCTATCCTATGGCTATCATATGCATAAGTGGCGCGACCAAGCCCCGGTTCAATGCCCCCATCATGCGACACGTGGAAAGGCAGAAAAAAAGGGATAGTATACTATGCATCCAGTTGAATTAATTAAGGATGATGAAGCGGGTGAGTAGGGGGCCATTAAGAAGCAAATGATGGTTTGAGGCAATGGAGCCATTTGGTTGTGGATTCTCCAACATCGCCATCCCACGCTTCGAAAGCTCTCCTACATCTCCCTCCACCCACAACCCCCCCCCCTCCCTCTTCTTTCCTCTATCTTTTTCTTTCATACACCCCCCAACTCCTCTTTATTCTCAATTTCACCCACCTTCTTCCACTTTCATTCCACCCACCCCCAACTCGTTTCTTTCTTTTGACCCTTCCCTACCAAAAACTTCATCTCTCAGCCTCAGCCAACCATAATAATACACACACACATCATTTTTTCTTCAGTTTAATGGAAACGTGCGCGTGGAAGCTAGCTGGTTAGTATGGGCGGATTAATTAAGTCATCCTTTGTTTAGGCGTATATTCAAGGCTTTCATCATCAATCACAGACACGCGCATGCCTGCTTGTTATTTTCACGACACTTCCTTATTCATCCTTGTCTATAATTCTTCCGCTGGATTCAAGGCGTGTGTGTGTGTGTATCTTTGCTTATAATTGAAGACCACCTCATCCGGGCATAGTGCTCGGACATGAATATAACGGATCAAAAAAAGTTGTGCGCGTCTGTACGCGTAGAGTGCAAGCCAGAAAATGGAGTCTTTGAGATGATAAATAACACACTTGATGTTAAAAGATACACTTAGCTTAAAATCTCTCCCACCACGAATACTCACGTATATACAAACCCAATTAGTAGTTGGGAGCTAGAGGGTTGCGTACGCAAGATATTCATGATCCCCCAAGTGCCACCCTCCTTTTTCCTCTTACTGTATATAGTGTGTACCGGATAACTTAATATTACATCTATCTTAATAAATATAAGACCTACTTATTTTTTTTTAATTAAGAAAGTTAAATAAGTTACTTTAAAGTGTTTATACTTAAAAATTTTCTCTAAACTAATTTACCTTACTTATAAACTTATATATAATCTAATACTCCCTCCGATCTTTTTTATAAGCAATTTTTATCTTTATTGTATAAAACGAATTGGCGATTAAGATTAGTTAAAAACAATAAATATGTTAAAAATGTCATATTTTTTCAAATATGCCCCTATTTATGAAATAACATAGGAGAGAGAATGAATAATAAATATGAGAGGGCATGAGTATAAAATATAAAAGAGATTGTGTAATAAATGAGTAGATGAAAGAGAATTAGCGGTAAGTGAGGATAATAAATATAAAGATGTGTATTTAATAGGAATAGAAAAGAAAAAAATAGTTTGACTTTTGTGATAAAAGAGAAAGTTATTTATAAAAAGAATCAACCGCAAGAGAAAGAAAATTACTTATGAAAAGGATAGGAGGAAGTAATATATAACGTAACTTATTTAGTTTCATTAATCTCTTTAAAAAATCAACTAAATCTTATATTTAAAACCGAAAGGAGTTAATTATTGTATCTTACTAGAGCTTAGCCATTAATTCCCAAAACGCACGTGTGATATCGCAGCTGGGCACCGCAAAAGTGTGCAACAATAATATGTACGATAGTGGACAGCATATTATGATATGCGTTCTATCTGGGGCTGCTAATCGATGGCTTACGAGTTGTAATGAGTTTCTCCGTGCGCTCATTTTACAGCAATAATATGGGAATCACCAGTTCCACTATGTTTTTATTAAAACCTCATATCGATCGATTTCCTTGTCTGCGGCTTGTACTCTACTCTTCCACTTATTAATTTATCATATGGTTTAATTAATCTAAAGCGTGAAAAAGAACGGGATGCATATGGGGCATGCCATAATTATGGTTTTTGTCTTTAATTATTTTTGTGGTCTAGTTGAGGTTGAGGGCCTCCTTTTCCTGGGCGTGGGGTTAGATTTTTAACTTTGGTAATGGAATGTAAAGTCCAAAGCAAATCACCAGTAGTATGTAATTAATTTAGGAGTCAATTAATGATGATGACGACGCAGATTCTGGAGAGGAGAGAGAGCACCGTAACGTGAGAGTTGCCATTTTTTGTTGGGAAGCGCTTGTCGAATGGGGAGGCTGGGCTGGGATGGGATGGGATGGGATGTGAAACTTGGGGTACGCTATCCTACGGCCTGACTTTTTATCACTTAAATTTTATTAGTTTAAATTTTATATATTAAAAAACTGTTTTTAAATATTTCAATCATTGTTTTAAATGAGGACTGTTCAACATATATAAACTTGTTTAGATAAGCGTTCAAACAGTTTATAAGTGTTTATACACGTAAATCAAGACAACACTTCTTTTATATACTTACATCATATATCATAAATAACGATTGAAAATTTATTTTTAAAAACGCATATCATTATTTCAAACAAACATTATAATATGATTTACACAGTTAAAATAAAATTTTAATGATCTAGATTTAAGATTTTCACATAATAATTTTTTAATTGAAAAATTATTTTTTAAAAAACTCAAAATTAAAATATCATTTTTTAAAAAAAAATTTATGCACGTTAAAATAATTTTTTTAAAAAACAAGTAAGAGTAAAAAAAATTCAATTAAACCATTTGAATTAGATCTCAACCGTCTGCAACAACGATGATGAATTCGGAGTCCTCATCATATTAAAAACTGTTTCCAAAAAGCATTGTGGGACGTAGTACGTAGGCGTCAAAGTCTACGGTTGTTGTCATTTTGTAGACTGTCGCTCGTAGTCGTACACCACGCTCCCTGTAATCTTTTTTTACTTTGAAGCTAGCCTGTACTCCCGTGCAACTGATAATTAGTTTTATTGGAAAAACTTAAAATTATTTTATAAATATGTTTTATGTGAGTCAAAATACAACTTTTTTTCATATATTTATTTTATATATCGTAAAATTTTTATATTTCAATCAAAGTATCACATACTTTAAATAATGATTACATACTCATAACATATGTTTAATGCATAAATAATACAATAATAATAATTATACTATCACTAATTCATATTTTGAAAAACTTCTTAATACACAACATATCTTATTATTCTTTTCTTCTTGTTGTCATAATCACCAACAACTATCTTAAGCTTTCCATCGTTTTAACGTTAGAGAATGCAACCATATTGCCAATGATTCATTTCCTCGCTTTTAAATTAATATATTTTCATCCACTACAGACAGCAGCCGTAACTCGTGAGATGAGGACAGGATCTTATAAATGATAATGTTGGACAATATATATTTAGGATTTAGGAAGCTTATAAAATAAAGGAAGAGGATTTTTACATGGGGGGGTTTTATGGATAGGGCATAAAATGACAGTGGGCATATTAAAAAAGAGAGCACGCGGATTGGTGTGAAGGAGCAGGCGTAGACCAGAACAGATGGGTATTGAGTAGTGACAGATATGAGAATGGAAGGCGTTGCTGAAACAAACAAGACAGGAGCAGCAGGGGAAGAAGAAAGGGCGAGGGAAGCGGCTAAAACAGCGTAAGTAAGACTTTGACTTTAGGGAGTGGAGTGAGTGAAAGTAAATAAGAAAAGAGTACTGAAAGTGACGTGCATGCATGTTAAAAGTGAAGAAGATGAATGGAGGATATGGTTAAGTGGGGGATATGACAGAAAGGAATATTGGAGATGATAAGAAAAAGGGAAGATTACAGAGTTACAGAGAGAGGAGGAGGCACGCGGCCTTACCTTGACAGGCGATCCAATCTCTCAAACCCAATGCCCCTTCCTCTTTCTCTGTGTACGTACCACTGTTGCATCTCCCCCATCCCCCTCCTTTTACCCCTTTTCTCCATTTCAAATCTTTGTTCCATTTTTTCATTTTAAAAGAACCGCTAAGATGAAATATGACATATATTTTCTAAAACACCCCAGTCATCTTTCTTAATTTCCTCATTCCCCTTTCTCTTTAATTATTGTTGAGTAAGCATCCCTAAGAATAAATTAAAAAAATATTAAAAAATATGAAAATTTTATCATATATTTAAGAAAAATATCAATTCTCTAAATATAATTTATACTAGATACAAGGACAGTAATAAGAACCCATTTGGTAATTAAAAAAAGCTCATTTATCAGAAAAAAGCTCAGTTGGCATTGTTAATTGTATTTGGGAATACATTGAAATCAAATAGACTTTACCTATAAAAGCAGTTTTTTTTCATAACCTGGGAGAGGCAGCTTCTCCGGAAAAAAAGCCCATTAAATCCGACCGTTACTGCAGCATTTATGGAATTTTAAAAAAGCCATCTACCACCGCACAGATCCGACCATCAGGCACACACATACCATTTTATCTCCTCCAGTCGAAAGCAAACCATATTCTCTCACCCTCAGCGATTTTCATTATTCTTCGTCCTTGGAAGCTTGCTGGCGTTGAGTGGTCATCGGAGGTGGGAGCAAAGGTCGCCGGCGGTGGGTGGTTCCCGAGTTGGGAGACGGTGCTTTGCTGATTAGTCCTTCTTCGTCCCAAGTTGCGAGGCTTCTTCCCTGCATATTTGTTCTTCGGCGCCGTCGGTGGAGCAGAGCACAAGTTTGGGGCATCTAATTTCTTCATTCCTTTCCAGATCTTACCAACGAGGTAAATGATTTGCTCCAATACTCATGAATCCCACTTTCATTTCGGTTTTCAATCTCGTCTCTATAAATAATTTGATGTTGGGCAAGTGAGATATATGGATTATTATGAAATGTGTTTCTGACTATCCATACCTCCTGCTTACTCTGTGTCATGGCCGAAGGTGTTGGCGGCCTGGTGGTCTCCATACTCTGAGAGGAAGAGAGGAAGCTTATTAATCACATTTGTTGGTGTATTTTCCGATTATTCAATGAAGTTCAATCTGCTCTTTGCGTTTTGTTTTTGTGTTTTTCGATCGCAAAGATTGAAAGAAGATGAAGGTTATTAATAGCATTATGGGTGTATTTTTCAGTCGAGAATTTTGTTCAATCTGATTGTTTCGGTGATTGAATTTTGTTCACCCATCACAATGCATGCGCTGGCATTCTCTATCACTCACCACTCATTGGGTTGTGTTTGAGCTTTTTTTGACTCGGTCATGTTCTTCCTGTCTTGTTTATTTCAAATAGTTGTTTTGAGTATATGAGATGGAGGTTAATTAATTAGGGATTAATAAAAAAAGATTATGAATACTGAGGACACATGCTGTAAATGTTTGTAAACTATAAAAAGTGGACTTGGTTTTGCTGCTTTTGGCTTCCGACCTCCATTTTTGTTGCTACTGATTTGCTTTGCTGGCTTAGCTCTGTACTTGTGGTTTAAATAATCATTAATGGAGATTGTGAAGTTATTTTAGTTTTTGAGAAAGAAAGTGTTAGAGATCAAAAGAGTTGGGGAAGAAAATTTGAAGGAAGGTTTTGATAGGGGCCATGTTGTGCAATATAACAACATATTTTCATAAGTAATATAACTGAATCATGAATCATGATCGCTGTCTTGAGGGATGAAGAGAAGAGAGAGAGAGGCAAGCAGGTAATAATGAAAATGCAATGTTAAATTGTAGTCATCAACATAGATTTTAATGTAATATAATACAAATTTTAAAATATTGGATTGAGTTGCAGAAATTTAATTGAAGTAGATATAACCATGAGAAGTGAGTCGCCTTTTAGCTTTAACAGAAAAAAAAAATAATGATCCAGTTGATGTAGCATCCACATCAACTATTCGTAGATTATATTCAACACTCATGAATCATGTTTGTGACATGATCAGAGACGAACTTATTAGGGTTGTTAAGGGTAGATGATTCAATTATGATCCACTTCATGTATGACATTCTGATTGAAATATATAGTTATATATTTGTTTTAAATTAAGTGTTTTAGTGTATTTTCTTCTTTTTCAATAATTATTGAACTTTTTTATTTTAAAAAAAATTATTTACATTTTTTAACATCAATTATAACAATATATACACAAACAATATATATGTAGTATTCAACAAGATTTATGCCATTTTCAGTCATTTCTCATCTAAACGAGTTTTTTAAATGCTAATCCAAATAGGTTCAACTTAAAAAAAACCACTTTTCTCATCCCCAATCCAAACACAAATCATATTTCTAATTTAACTTTTTTTTAATTTAACTTTTATAAAAACCCCATTAAAAAAAATTAATTCTCCACCGAATTTTCAAACAGCCACTAAACTGGAGTAGCACTGAACTTTATAGTTTATCCTGAATTCTTTCTGCAAATGTAGGGCTACTTAAGAAATCAAAAAAGAGGGGGATAGGTAGGTAGGTTATGCCTATATGGGGGTGACGTGATTCCCAATAAGAAAGTGGGCAACCTAGCTTTCACTGGCCCACAGGGGTTTGAGACTTTGAGGGGAGTGATTTGGGCCACCCTAGTATTAGGTCGAACACCTGCAATTAACTAAACAGAATGGGTCACGTATCCACTTTGTAGCACCCACATGATCACTCTATTTCTAAACCCAGTTTGGACCTCCAATACTGTGCCTAGTGGAACATCAACCCCTGTTTTAACGTCCTGTACTATATATACCCCTTTTACTTTCATTATCTGCGTCATCCACACTCATTTATTCCCCCAATTGTATTGTATCCACATTGCTTTTATTGTTATTTTCGTCATCGTTACTCAAGCTTTCTGATTAACAGTATTAGTCTCTCTCTCTCTCTCTCAACAGGTTTGATTTTTGGTTATCATTCTATGGGAAGGTTTGGTATATGGCTTTAGAGTGCTGCATTTAATGCTATGATTAACATTACTGTTACTTCAATATCTGATTTTTCAACTACAATTCTTAAATGATGCTCAAGTTAAAAAAATTAATGTTTTTTGCATGTTACATTTTGGCAGACCAGTTATTTGCCGTTCTTCCTTTTTCTTCTGAATAAAACCGAGCCTTTTATTTAGGCCAACAAGGAAAGGGAGTTTCATATCTTTCGTTCATCACTCTTCACCTTTTTGCTTGAATTTTTATCCAAAGATACAAAACTTTGTTTAGAATAGTAATTTATGATATATGAGATAAGTATGCATTAAATACATATGATAGATGTTAATAAATATTGTTGAATCCAATTGACATCCCAAACAAACACTACCATTTTTCACGTGAAAGACATTTGATCACGCAACACAATTTTTCCAGCGGAAAGCATGAGTTTTAAATTGTTTTATTATCTGATGCCCAAAAAAAGAACATTTTTATTTTTGGTCCCAATTTTTTTTACAAAGGGAAAAATATTATTTTATTGCTTATTTGTTCGAAAATAAATAAAATTACACCTTATAAAATTTAATCTCGTCAAATAAAGCTTTTAAATGGATTTTGCATTCTCTACATGTATATCTTGGAAAAAAGTGACAAAGAATAAAAGATATATTCCCCAGAAGCACGGTTTTGCATTATAGGACCTGTTTGATGACTACAAGAGTTTTGAAATACGGTGTTAAACAAACAGGTGTAAGATTAACAAGGACGTATAAAAGGGACAGTAGTATTTCTCGCAAACTTATCCGATGCTAGTGCCTCTGGCCTTTCTCCCTTTTAATTTCATTAAGAAAGAAAAAAAATCATAATATAGCGTAACACAAACCATACCGAAAACAAAATGGCATGTCGTCCCGTAGCTTGCTGTTAAGGGGTGTAAAATTATTTAACAGCAACAGCGACGAGCCCCTTAATTACTCTGCATCTTCCTGGCCTCCTCAGAATTTAACCCCTTTCCCACACCACGTCTTAAACTCACTTCCTTCGTCTCAAAATTCATCACCAGCCCAGCCTCCTTCGTTTCAGTGTATTTGAGTAAAACAAAGTTCCTCCGAATTCACTACAATAGCCCCTCTCCACAGTGACTATTGTTTAATTTCCTCCTTTTAGGATCTGGGACATCACGTGACGATGACGAACTCGCACATGAGCTACTTGATCCTTCGCTTTTATAGCTGAAGCACAATGCACCCTCCCACACCCCAATCGGACTCTGAGGTCTTCTGTTTGATGATGCCACCTCTTTTATTAACTTCAAGCACTCCACCGCTCTCTCCTGCCCCACACCACAACATACACACACAATTCAATTATGCCTCCAAATTTAGCGCTATTCCATCAAAATTGACCACATGTGAAGGGCAGGGGCAATTATTTTTTTACCTTTTTCACATGTTGACTCACCACAGAAATTGCTTTATCCGTATTCACCGTTTGGGTTTCCCTCAATGCACATATTGCCACTGCCGCTGCAACTTCCGAGGGCCTGAATTCCAACAAGTCAACCCCTACATTCAATGATCATTTATCTTTAGTTACTTTTCTTCATAATAGCAAATAGTAGAACCAATTCCGTACGTACCTCTCGCTGTGGCCGATATAATTTGGATGGATCGCATTATGGAACTTCTTTCTGGTCTCTGGTCATCGTTCGCCTTATACAGAAAATAGTCTATGAAGGAAAATGGAGTGATGGCTTGCATTCTCCACCTCAGTGTGCTTAGAACCAAAAGTTCCATTCTTTGTATTGTTCTTGCTTCAAATACATATTTCGATCCGCCCACCTGTACCAAACCCAACGTTAATCGCTGCTTCTTTGATCGGCACGCAGCCTAGCGAGCATTATTTTAAGCATTAAAAAACACCATTTTCTACCTGCAAGTCAAGAGACGGGGGAACTTCAGTCTCTTCCATTTTGGCAGCGAGAGACAAGCATGCCACGGCCAACAATTGCATTGTCCAGCCTTTTCCCTTCTGCATGTGGATCCATATTTAGATCAAAACCAGAAGAGAATGCAACCAGGAAAAGAACAAAGCGTTGATCTTTTCACGCTTGCACACTTACTGGTAATTCGTATGATGAAAGGAAACGGTCCAGGTAGTTTATGGACAGATATTCACAGAGGGGGCCGAAGCCAAAGTGCTCTCGAACCTGTTGAACGAGTATTCCCGTTAGTCAAGTAGAAGACAACGACACAGGACAATCGGATAGTACCAACAAAACATTATGAACTCAGAGTCTTTAGCCCAGTGACTGGCCCCGTGCTCATGATGGCTTAATACAGGTTATGAGATCAAAAGGCAAAATGCCTGTGCAGATTTAAACATAAAAAAGAGGGGGGGGGGAGAAAATCGGCAGAAATGCATGAACACAATCAAGACCAGACGATCGGATCAGATTTAGAATACAGGGAAAATCCATTGATTACATCCTAAGCAGTTGAAACTTCGTAAAGGACCCACCATCGAACACACAACGAGGATACTGTTTGTTTAACTGAAATCTTAAAGGAAAATGCGAAGATTCAGAAACATCCGTTTAAAAATGAAGGAAATAGATGTTGGCCATATTGACTGCAACAAAGACAAGATTTCGTCGATTAGGGAAACTGGTTGGTCTCTGGAGCTAAAAAATGAAATACAGCCTGTAACCCACCTTTTCAATCCAATCAAGGGCCTCCTGTCTGGCCCCAAAGTCCAAATCCGCAGTTTTTAGCCTATTCAGGTAATCTCCGGCAGGAAAGTGGTCGCATTCCTTTTGCACCATTTCCGTTACACACTCGTCACTCTGCAATGGCAACCCATCGTCTCGATCATGAAAGCACATGTTTTGGTTATGGAGTCCGCACGTAACCTCCAAGGGCTCCGTGGAAGCTCCATAATCGTTATCGTCGAAAATGCTATCGTCTTCTGCACAGAGAAGAGCCGAGACACAATCGAAACTGGGTGCCATTGCAAACAAGGCCCGTAAACCTCTCTCGCAGCCGTTCAAGGCAAAACCAGTACTATAAAACTAGCACCGCAAAAAAAGAAAAAAAAAAAGAATCTTTGAGATTAAAGATTGAGCGTTCCTTTTTGTTTAAGAGAGAGCAGAGGAGATGGAGATGGGTGAGGGGGCGATCAAAGAAGAAATGAGAATCTGGGAGGGAAATAAGAACAAGAAGAGAATGGATGCAAGCTGTCGTATTACCTAAGAGGCAGTGTTTGAAAGATGAAAGAAGAGCTGAAAAGGCTGCCGAGGGAGAGGAGCTTATGAAGGAAGAGAAACGCCTCTTTTTAGGGTAAAAGGCAGAGACAGTGGGTGGGGGCTGTGGGGGCCTATTGTGGTGTGACATTCAGAGGGATATGACCGACTACTTCATTGGCGACCAATTAACAGAATTACCCTTTTGTTATATTATATGTTAGAGGAGATGAGAGAGAAAACAACAATAGTATACATATGCCGTAAATTGAATGGAAGAGACGGAGAAGGACATGAAATGATAAAATGCGAAATTATGCCGTGTTTCCTCTGATGACCGATCAACAGGAGGTTGATAATTTGAGCAGATTAGGAGAGTGACTAGTCATGCATGATGTCGTAATTTAACTCAGAGGTGTTTGGGATAGTTTTTAAAATTTTTTTAAATATTTATTTATATAAATTGAGATAATATTTTTTTATATATTTATTTTGTATATATTAAATCATAATTAAAAATTTATTTTAAAAAATTTTAATCATTATTTTAAACAAACACTTAATATTAATAAAAAATATATATTTTGTTGCCTAAATGCGGCGCGGAGAGGTTCATTGAAATACAAAGAAAGGTTAATGAAGATATGAAATGTGGGGACAGTAGGACACAGTAGAAAAGAGGGAGGGAGGGTAGAGGGACGAAAGCGTCAAAACAAAAAGGAGAAGGATGAGATTGAGAGGTTTCCCGTAGTGACGCGTGTCACAAAGAAACATCATCACTCTCAATGCAAACTTTTTTTTTTTATACATAATTTTTTGGAAGGGGTCGGACTCGCCCACGATCCAAGGGCAGGGCGGAGTCTCCATTTCTCCTAGGTCATACCAATGTTGGGCAGGACGAGCCGTCAATTACCCTCAGACGTTTACCTAGACACCCTGAAGCTAGGATGCCTCCCCCAGCGCCTCGACCAACTCCAGTCTCAATGCAAACTTGCCGATCTCCGTTTCTTCTCTTCGCCTTCAATAGTTTTGGGTATGTTACCCCTTTTTTTTTTAATTTGGGGAGATCAGAAAACTTTTTTACCTATTTTAATAAATATATTGTTCAAGATTTAAATTTATATTATTTTTTTTATAAAAATGTATCTGTTTATCATCTCAATCAATAACTAATTAACTAATTAAGAAGTAGAAGTAATTTTTATTTGAGTAGATTTTTATTAATTAAAGTTGAGATAAAAATGTTATCTGTGTTTAGATAAAATTTTATAAATAATGTACTTTAACTTGTATTTATTTAAATAATATATTAAAATCTCCCTTTCAAACGGTTTAACTCTGGAAAAAAGGGAGTATTCTACAGACTACATAACAAGAAACGGAAGCAAAATAATGTTAAATTTTTTTTAAAAAAAGTCTTCTGTATTGGAAAAACGTCGTGTTCGTCATTAAGTTGTTTCTCGAAATAACACCAAGGCATGCACTATGAGCGCTACAGAATGAAAATAAAGCCTTTTTTTTCCTATATTTCAAATTTAAGTTACAACTTTACCCCCAAACCCAAAAAAAAAAAAAGTAGCGTAGGATTCCTGGTCATGGCAAAATGACAGCTGGTAATTTTGTACTCTTGCCTCTGTTTAGCTATTTGGCTCAACGAAAGAAGAAAACGGATAGATCAGCTACGGTTTTAGTGGGGAGTGACGGAGTGCGACCCCAAAGGAAAATGCGGAAGGCACTTTTCATTCTAATTAATGATTAATGATGCAATTAGAAATATCATTAAAATCTAACACCGTTCGCTCTATTGAATTCCCAAAAATTGCGTCACGGTCAAAACGCCAGGCCTACAAGTCAACTGCCTTCCTAAATCAAAATATAGAAAAGGACAAAACATATTTAAGGTGTCCTTAGAAATATGTTACCATTTCCATAAAAGAAATTAGAAATACTGCATCGAATGACAATTCCACATGAGAAGGCCGACCTATTCTCGCACCTCCAACAAGCACATGCCTAAGTACCGTAGCTGATGATGATATTATACATCCCATATAAATGGCTAAATACCATAGTAGATAGTACTATAATTTCTAGTACAAGCATTATTGAGCATAACGGACAATGATCGCTTAGGAATTGAATGCCTTTAATTTTTTTTCTTTTTTTTTGTGAATAAGCACTTAATAGTATTACTTTGCATCCTCACGCACTTGCCAGTCTCTCTCTCTCTCTCTCTCTCTCTCGCGGTATGAACTTGTATTGCATTTTGTGAACGAAAAGTCATTTTCCAAAAAATAAAGATAAAGATCGAAAAACTCTTGTCAAAATCATCCAAATTGCTAATGTCCGCGTTGGGAAACTAAAGTGTTGTCTCTTATGCTTGGCCAATGGGCACACAATCGCAAAAAGAGATGCACTTTTGGTCTCTTCTCACTTTTAGGCGCGCCACTTTCGGGAATGTGTTAATTTTGGTTTCTCAAGTACCAAATTCCTTTTAGACACGTTAACCACTCCTTAATCACTATTCCAATACCTCCACCAGATCTTCTATATTCATTATGCATGCCTACTCATCAGCCATGCTATGCTGCTTCACGTTACCAAAAACCGATGAATTGTCCATCATCCCCCAACAAGTAATTAAGCTCTCTGGTTTCCTAATTACATCTATTAATATTACTTTTGTGTAATAACGGGTTGATTAGTAATGAGCTAAACTAATCCCCTCCCGGACGTGTTTCTCATGTCAATCATGCCACCCCCTCTGAGTGTCATTGGTAATGGCGTTATCAGTCTCTTTAGTATGATGGAAACAGAGGTGGGGCTACAGCCGTTGGAATTTGCAAAGAAAGAGTTTTGAGTATGTGGAGATCGATCGATTAGATTTTGTGCTCAATGTTGGTCCAACATGTTTTGAATTTTATTATATCACTCTCATAGATGCGCCTCGACTAGGCGTTGCTCCTCTCATCCATTACTTGCTTGTTTTTCTATAATTCCCGATCTTATGTATTCTTTATTTCCATGTAATGATTCTCTTGCTTCGGGGTTTTCTCTTAAATGATATCAAAGAAAGTGCACTGTGTTTCTTTTTTATTTTTGCAATAAACACGTTGATGGCAGCTTGGTTTATGTGCATCAAGTGAAGGGATTGCTGATATATATAGAAAGTAGTTAAAGGAAAAACACAAGCAACAGCCTCGTCTCGTTTTATAATATGCATAATGTAGGAATTACAGTACAGTGTCTTTCTTTTCGTTAAAAATGGGTCCAACGCTCATTTCGAAAGAAAAATGGTTGGTACTATTCTGAATCACCCGTCCGGAGTCCAAATTATTTTGGCCCCAGCTCTTTGAAAGCTGTGTACTTCTACTTATCATGATTTTAATTAATTACAAGGTACTTGTCTTTGTTTGCTGGTTCCATGGCAGGTTAAGAGTACACTCAGTGCAATTAAGAGGTATAATTTCATCAACGAGTCTTGACTCTTGCTAGCTAGCTTCTAGTCTTGAATCATCATTATGGGCTATGGCCTATCAATCTATATGACCAGGTAGCCGTTGAAACCCAAGGTCGGTGACAAATGTTGCATAAGATCCCCAGGTAATTTGGAGCCATTTGACTTGACCATAGATAGATCATCATTTTGGACGACCAATAATGAGAAATTTCAAATGGTAAAAACGGAACCTTAGAAAACAAAAAAGCCAAAGTGAGTAAAATTTGAATTTTAACTTAGGATGCCGGTTTCTTGGATTCAATAAGCAAAGCAAGAGACGTGCTACCTTTAACTTGGATTTCCAAAAGAGACTTTAGAGGACACAAGTTTCTAACCCTTTTTCTCAAATCCTCCTTTCCCTCTATGCTCTCTGAAAAAATGAAACCTTTTTTTTTTTCAAACGTGCTTTTGAAACAGCGAACACTAATCGCATATGGCTGGTGTCAGTTATGGTGCAATTTTCAAAGCCTATATTCCCACCCAGTCTTATTTTAAGCATATGATAGAGAACGCATAGCTGGGAAGACTTTCGGTTATGGTCTAAAAGAGAGAATTGGTCACTGTTTGAGATCCGAGCTTCACAGAGTGTCCCTCACACTCGCACACACCCCACTCTTCGCTCTTTCATTTTTTTAACTCATTATCTCTTATCGCTCCCTCGTTTTACTACTTTCCCTCTGGTCGCAGTCAAATGTTGCGCATATGACGCTGTTTCCATTTCAGTGCAATATTTTAACTTGGCCATTATTTTACTGTCTTTTGTTTTGTTCCCCCCTGACCGCATCTTTTTTATGCTTTGTGCTCAGCATGCCTGCCTGCTCCTTCCTCATCACTTGTTACTATACTTTCTATTCAAAGCCTGCCCTTTTACGTTCCTGCCTTTGTTTCCATCCTCACATGCCTATTTATGACTTCCCATCTCTCTTGTTTCTTATTATTTTACAGTGTAGCTCCATTTAACAAACTTTGATTTGATTCCTCGTGATTACGTACACACAATGTAGGAGATTTTGTCACTTGCACACAGATGTGGGTTCAAAGGCATGTGGTTCCCTGGGACTAACAATTGAACACATAACAACGGAACAAAATGTGGGAACACCTGTTAGTGAGTTTGCTTCTTGTCCTTTGTGCTGTATATTACGTTAATGGATATTTCCAGGCTTGTCTCTTTATTTAATCGCAGCCATAGTCAGATTATGAATCGTTCCAGTTTTTTTAAGCAAAATGAATATATAGGGGCTGTTGCAGTAGTATATATTAACGCGCGATTTGGTGTGGACAAGGAAAGGCTTTGATATTTCCATGGAAAATAACCAATGATAAGACGAGCCACTGATTAAAAATATTTGGCGTTGAGTGGGATATATGACATAATTAAGTGGGCAATGCTGGATTGGGTTTGAACATGTTGAATTGGATAATGGAGCCAGAGAAGGGAGTTCTTGAGATTCACTATAATAACAAACAAGGCATGATTAATTAATTCGTGTATAATAATAATGGGATAAAGAAATGTGTGCTAACGAGACAAACGAGAAAGAAAATAAAATGGGTAAATAAGATGTTTGGATTAACCGTAAGAGTTACATTTTCAATATTATTTATATATGAGATAACTTTGGGAGAATAGTTCTATCTCAACTTGACTTGTATAAACATGTTTTTCTACCGTTTTCTCAAACAGATCATATCATAAGAGTGTGTGTTTGTGTGTTGATATGAATCCGGATCTTCTCCCATATTTTCCCATCTATTTCATCTCCTTTACCCAAAACTCACTGTTTTGGATGTTAAAAAAAGGAGAGGTTAGGCCCTTTTTAAAAAAATAATAATAATATTCAGCAGTTTAGAGTATTTTTTAATGGCATCTAGTATCTTAAAATAATTTTTGATGCACTGATAAGCCTTAAATATTTTTTTCCAGTTGTAACTATTATTTAGCAAATTGCACTCTAAAGTAATTTTTCAGTAACATCCAATACCATAAATTAATTTTTAACTCACTTAGCACTTTAAATAATTTTTTCAATAATGCACAGTATCTTAAAATAATTTTTTTTGCATCTAATTCTTTGAAATATTTTTTAATCAACCCTCTGCATCATAAGTTTAAATTGTTCATTGCAATTAGAAATTTTTTTAAAAATGCTAGATACATAAAAAAATCATTTTAGGATATTAGGTGTCAATGAAAATATACTCCAAATTGGATGTTACTGAAAAATTACTTTGGAGTGTAATTTGTTAAATAATAGTTATAACTGAAAAAAATATTTAAGGCTTATCAATGTATCAAAAATTATTTTAAGATATTGGATGATACTAAAAAATATTTTAAACTACTGAATATTATTTTTAAAAAAAAAAATGGGTCCAGCTTCTTTTTTTTTTAACACCTAAAACGATGAGTTTTGAGTGAAGGAAAGGAAATGGATGGGAAAGTATGGGAGTGGATCCAAATTCGTGTTGATATTGGAGGGAATAGCATATTGTAATGAATTTGGTGATAGAAGCTGTGCCACTTGTTAGCATCCAGAACATCCGCCGGATCTCCAGTGAAACCCAGTCATGGTATTAAAATAAGAGCACCAACCCGAATTAAAATAAAATTAAAGATAGGAAATCGGTGTGACGTGGTAGGAGGAAGGGCCCACATATGGGGTTTTGCACCTATAGAAGATTAGAAGTATAGAACGTAGTTGTGGGTGGATGAGTGATGAAAGATGGGAAAATGAAAAAATAAAATAAAAAGTGGGTGAGCCTATGGACTATGGAATGAGCTGGCAAAGGGAGGCGGGGCAGCAGTGTTTATGAAAATGATTATAAAAAAAAACAAAGGATCTAAAACCTGAACTTATAAGAGGATTGGATAAAGGGTTAGTGGATCAGATCGAAATAAAACAGAAATTAAGTTGATGGGAAATTGAAGATTTTATATTTATTAATATAAAATTATAAAAAATAAATAATTTTTTTTATTTTTTCAAAAAAAATAATTAAAAAAATACCGGAACAAACCCTTTTACCAGCTAGTTGACCAGTTTCCATTCTGAGTTTAAAAACCTTAAAAAAAAAAAAAAAAGCCAAACAAGAAGGAAAGACGTTTGTTTCACTGCTACTCCTCCCTCACTCCCTAACACACATTAGAATCACTAATAATATTGAATCCATCCAATCCAACTTGGTGGGTTTAATTTGGATTAGTCAAATCACTCTGAACTCTCATTAACATATTTTTGAGTCTGATGCAAACCACGCTCTGCATCATCAATCTCAACCTTTAGATCCCTGTTGTTCTACACTCCTACTTTTATCATCATCATAATTTTGTACCGCTGTTGTACTGATTTAATTTGGGAGCCATCAAACCACCCAAACCTTTATATTTTTGTTTTCTTTCGATTCCTACTTTTTATGGCAGTAATTTATTTGTCGTCCAAAATTTGTAATTGATGCTGTTTCGTGCCTTTTGTTTTTCCCTTCTTGGGAGTTTCCTCCCCCGTCTCGCCCATTGACGGGTCCCGTGACAGGTGGTAACATGACAATTCTATAATTCTCAATGTACATAAAACAATGACAATTTGAAAGGAAGAAAGTTAACGTTACTCCTAATAACACCGAATGTCAAATAATTGCATGTATATATTACAACGTCCATTCACACACACACAAGTGATCTCTTCCATTTCCAAACAATTATTATTTTTCAGTTTTTATTTTGTTTCAAGTAACTGGAACTCTGAAAATGAATAAAGTATTAATTATAAGTAGTACAACTCAAATAATCTTATCTAAGTCTAGATCAAGTGTTATTTGAGTGTTAGTTAATTTAAAGTAACTGTAGTACCATCAAACTTTATAATACTTGAACTGTTTTTTTGCTTTTTCTATATGTGGATTTGAACATACTGATGGGACCGAAAGGATTTTCCTAAAAAATGGGCTAATCCCATACAGGGATTGCCCACTCAATTGTGGTTGTCCTTACTTACCTCCGAACCCATCGAAAAACGCACACACAAAAGCTATCAAGGCAGGCAGGTTTTAGGGTCCAACCAAAAAAGTTATTTTTGTCTGTTTCATGGGCCTCGCCTACCCATTAAAACTAGACCTCTGCCCTTCTTGCGTGGGCCATGTGATTATAAGGCCAACAGTCTATCGCGGACTCGGAACTTCCTTTTCCTGTGTCATGTCGGTCTTAGCGTGATCAATCTATTGATCTTATGCTAAGTCAGCTGAACACTTAAGTTATAAACAAAGAACAAGATGAAACACAAGAGCACAAAAGAGAATTCTTGAATGAGAGAACTTGAGAACTTAATTAATTTGCTTGATGATTATAAATAAGGGGGTGAGGTGGTATTTATAGGCCTCCCCCTTGTTCCAAAACTTTCCCACCTCCTTAATGGACGGTGGAGATCAATACGATCTAACGGTTTACATTCATCCTCCAGAATGTTCTATAAGAATATCTATAAATAATATTTAGATATTTTTACAAGGAGAATTTTAGAATATGTAAGAAAGAGATATCCCTAAAATACTCTAGAATTATCTAGTGTTCCCCACATTATTCTAGAGATATCTAGTACGCTCCAGTATCTTCTGATGTACTCCGATGTTGTCTGAAATATTCTGAAATTCTCTAGATTATTCTGAAACGTTCTAACCTTAAGGAGTCATGACAAATCACACGGATTGTGTATCAAGATATAACCCTCATTATGTATATATATAAAAAAGATATAACCCTCATTGCAATAAATAGATTTTTATTCTTATTTTCAAACATTTGTCATTGAAAATAACTTGCGTGCTACAAAGAGTTCTGGCTTATAATCTTTGCTTCTGTGAAAACCTTGATTCAAAAAAAAAAGAAAAAGGAAAGCTTCGAGCACGGGAGAGGTATATACACGTGGCCCATACGACAGCTGGACACGTAGGCGAATGAAGGAAGAGGAGGGTATCAAGCAAGAGAAGCCGATGAGGGGTGATGGACACGCGCACCACCCTATATGTTGGCCGCCATTCTCATCTCCCAAATGGCTTCCACACTCTTCCCTCCCACTCTCGCTACTTCCACCAAAGCTTCCTTCGTCTTCGCCTCTTCGCTGCATCGCCGTCTTCCCCTGCTTGGCGCTTTCTGCTTCTTCACCTTGGGCATCTCTTCTCCCTCCAAAACGGGCTGTGCTCAGTCTCTCCCCATTTTCCCTCTCCTACAGTACGACGCCATCCGAATTTTCATCGATCGATTGCTTCTGTTTCTGGATCCGAATCATCTTACTTGCTTCGGATTATATTATTTATTTATTTTGTTTGATTCTTTGCGCGATTGTTTTGCTTCCGTCTCAGATCAAAGTTCCGTAGGCACTCCGCTGCTACCAGCGTTGGTACCAAAGCGATGGAAGAGAAAAGCGCCACTGTTCCAAGCATTGTTGTCTATGTCACTGTTCCCAACAAAGAAGCAGGTTTGAGCACTGTTTTGTTTTTCTTCATTTTCCTTGCTGGGGATATTGCAAGAATGGTTCATTCTAGTTTGCACAATTGATTCGTTGAGAATTGAGATTGTGGATTACTCACTTACTTCACATGTCATTCGGCTACTGGCCCATGAAGAATTGACCTGAGTTATCATCAAGGGTTGAAGACTTGAAAACATAGTGAAATCATGTTATTTATCTTAATTATAATTATAATATTCTCTGTCGTCCTTGTCTAAGGTCCACAAGGTAGATACTAACGAGTTCGTATTTTTTATGGCTTTATATGGTCCAAGTTTTTATATACGCGCATGATTCTGCAGGCAAGAAGTTGGCCGAAAGCATTGTGAAAGAGAGACTTGCAGCTTGTGTAAATAGGGTTCCGGGTATGAAATGATCTCCCTTCTCGGGATTTGTAATAATCTCTGCTGTATTGGTTGCTTTCGATATGGCTTATCAGAAGACTACCAAGCACCTGTGCCATGACTTCGGAGGCATTTCAAGAAGATGGTCTTGAGTTAAAAACTTGGCAATAGTCTTAGCAAGCTAAATATCAAGATTACATTTTCTAATCAGAATCTTATAACCATGTGAATGTGAATTATGTCTAAAGAGGGTTTTTTAACCGACTAATGCAGGTATTGAATCTGTGTATGAATGGAAAGGAGAGGTATGAACTTCATTTTCCATATTGACTTGAGAATGCTGGCGTGTCTAGAGCTCCTCATGAGGAACTTTTCCATCTGTCATTACGTTTTTTAAATTTTCTTGTGTTCATTACTGTCCTCATTGACAATTGGTGAAAAGAATGCATAGTTAAATTGAAAGTATGGTGTGGCTTATCAATGTCAGCTGTGTGTTGCAAACTGACAGATTCAAACTGATTCGGAGGAACTTCTTATAATCAAGACTAGGCAATCTCTTTTGGAAGCACTGACGGAGCATGTCAGAGCAAATCACGAATACGAGTAAGGCGATGCTTCTGATCAATTACTATTATTTCAAATTTGCGTTGCAAAGTTTGAGTCGCACATTGTATCTAATCCACTAAAGTAAACTTGAGGAGCACTTGAATAGAATAGGATTGAGTGTAAAACAGGTTGATGTTCTTATGTGTTGCTGACTTTTTTTTTTTTTTTTTTGTCTCTTTAGTGTGCCAGAAGTGATCTCTTTACCCATCACGGGGGGCAATCTTAAATACCTAGAATGGATCAAAGAAAGCACAAGGGAGTGACTACCAAATTTAGCCATAGAATTTGATCGCAGGAACCACCTTTGTCTACTAAATAAGGTCGCATGCTGTCTCGCCAAACAAAAATGAGAAAAAGTTCGCATGTTGTCCATACAAATTGGTAACGAGAATTGAGCATTGTCAATTTATAATTTGGTGGATCGGTATACTGCGGAATTCTGCTGGATGTTACTAATTTCTAGACTGTTATATTATGAGTAAACGTTCTTTGTGATTTCACGTCAGGCTTTTTTTTTTGCCGATTCGTTTGTTTTTATGAAGCAGCATCGTCGGTTTGCCATGGGATTCATAATTACGTTGGGTCAAGTTCACACACCTTCCCAACTCCACCCACCCCCAAAAAAACCAAAAAAAAAAAACAGAGAGAGAGACTCAAGTCCATCCCATCAGAACTTCCTCGTCAATATGCGTTTGTGCAACCGCATTAGTTCATTGGAATATTGCCAAGTTTTCAAATTATGTCCATTTCGTCCGACATAACTGAGAGATTTAGGTTTTTGGATCAATCGTATATTGATGCAATGGTGGAGATAAGAGGGCCTTTCCGAACTTCTGTTTTTGGGAATCATACATGTATGTTCGGTCTCATTAGAATTGATGTGAACTATGTACCGTGTCACCTTTAAACTTGACTCTCTTCATTCTTAAATCCTGACTCCGCGGACCACCCTTTTGAACTGATGTATAAAAGTTATGAACCTATTATGATATAGTTAAAAAATATAAGGCCTCGACATTTGGATAGAGCAATTTGACAGTAAAAGGGCAAACACTTGCAAGATTTTCAACCCAGGAAACCTCCCACGAAAATATGTAACATAGAATGATTTGGCTCCAAAGTAACAAGTAAATTGTCGAAAATGAATGGTTTTATTTATTATATACTCCTCCTATTTTTAATATAAGACATATTTATTTAAATTATATTAAAAAAATTAGTTAAGTTTGTTAATATGATATTTTTTTTTAAAATACTCTAGCCATATTTTCTAATCCCTACATTCCCTCTCCTTCTTAGTTATTATTGAGAGAGTATCAATAGTAGTAAATAAAGAAAAGATATATAAATATGTAAACCATGTCTTATATTTAGAATTAAGAACAACTTCCTAAATATATCTTATATTAAGTATACAAGTGGATTTCATGTTATTGTTGACCCTGCTAGGGAATAATCGTTTGGATAGTGTCTCAAGAGTCATGACCATGAGCTCCTGCAATATTATTTTTTCCCCATTCATTTGGCATCTTTTCTTCTCATGCATCTCAGCAAAGTTTAAATTGCTAGCACCATAAACACAATTTTTCAAAGATTTTTCAGTTCTTATTTATATTTTATTTAACATGGAAAAAACAACTAGTAGTATAAACCAATGTTACAGAAAGTGCATATGAATCAGGATCACATCTTTTTTTACCCATATTCTGAGTTCATCTTTCCAGGCAACAGCCGATTGTTCTTATAGACTGAAAATGCCATGTCATGACTGCAAGGGTTTATCTGGTTTAATGGTAGAAAAGCTGCATGAATTCAGATATCCATTAACATACTAAGTCGCAAGGAAGAAACACATCCATTTGACAGCAGGGAGTGGCCCTTAAATGTTGTGGCAACCAATTCCTAACTACTTTTATACAGAAGCATGAAATAAGACCTCCTAGTACATCATAAGCATGTCAAAAGTGGGTCTCCTTCATTCCTGAGTATAGCATGCAGAGACAGGTACCCCAAAAAAAAATGTCCCAGATGCATTAGTAGGATTTCCATGCTGTGTTGATTTGGCTTACCATATGAATTGCTTCATCCCAAGGCCATTACAGGTCAATATAAGGCTCTTGTAACGATTAAGATAATCCTGCAGCAAACAATAAAGAAAAATGTAAAATGCCAATATCAAAGCTTCATTCTGAAAATAAAAAAATATTTTTCTTTTGGTAAATGAACCATTTTTCATATGCATGGCTCATGTGACAGATAACAATGGAAGCCCTTACCATGAGATTGCAATCACAGACATAAAGCATCCCATTTTTGTCATACTCTCTCCTTTTGGCAGGATCGCTCAAGACTGTTCAGTAAAGCAAAAAAAAATTTATTCTAATCATGCTCTTTCTTTACAGTGTTGTATACATTAACAAGCCTAAGCAAGAGAAAGGAAGAATAGAAAATCTACAAATTCTCCAGTAGATTGATATTATAACAGCAAAATACTTAGCCGTATTTATTGAACAGCTAATCTAATCTCTTTCACGACTGGGTACATAAACCGCATTACATATTCTCGAAACCTTCAAAATTCAAATAGACCTGCCTTCCTCATTGATCATATGCCCATCAGTCTTTAAATATTTAAGTGCCGATCATCCAGAAAGAAGATTATTGATTTATTAACATATCAATCATTAATTAAGCTTCTTGAGTATGATAGTCAATTAAAATTGGCAAAAGGAACGGGGAAAAGAAGAAGGCAACCATATTAAGAACATATGAAATTCTTTCGAGATGGAAATCAAGATCACCCCCTATGGGACATCATTCAAGAAATCCATTTGCAAATTGCAGATTTTGAACTTCCAACTTCATCATACACACTAAGAGGCAACGATATGTCATAAGCGCAGACCCTTTGGCTATGAATGCGTGCTGACGTTACCCCCATGTATTTTGATTCTCTTGTTTTGGATTGTGCATCTCAATACGCACATGATAGGAGATTGAATCTCACAACTCCAATCTCCTAACCTGTATCAAGCTTTTACTTGCCTTGTTCAATTCAAATTAAAAAAAAAAACATATGAAATGAATAATGCATAGAATCAAAGTTATTAGACTTCTGGTCTGAAGCTTTGGTGAAGGCTGCTATTGACAGTGGTAGCAATAACACCACCAAGTTCATTGTCCAAGTGAGGAAAGCATTTATGTTGAAGATTTAAGACATATCACCAAGTTCATAGACCAATTTTTCACATTTCACTTAATAATCAATTTTTAGTCTAGATCTCCGCCAATCGCTATCCATCACCACAATTCATGAGTAACAATGAGACATCACCAACTGCCCAAGTTAGATAGGATTATTTTCCTGTCCACGAATAACCCTAAAATTTTACCATATAGGCATCTAATTCCCCATATGATTAAAAAGAGAGATTAAAAAAGAAGGGTTACTGACCCTGATAAGCCTCGTTTATCTCTTGGAATCGTGAGGTTGCAGCATCTTGGTCTTCCTGCTTGTCCGGGTGCCATTTCTGTGCCCACAGAAGCAGAGAAAGGTTAACCCTAAGCTCGGCGGTGAAAATCAGCACCTAACCCGAAACCCAAAGAAAACGATAGATGATAGAAATTGAGAGACTAGATAACACACCAGAGCTAGACGAATGTAATTGGAACGAATAGCGTCGTCTGTAGCATCAAAATCTACTTCCAGAATCTTATAATAGTCCTGTGAAATACAACTCACAATTTCAGGACACCACACATCGGACGAATACGACTAGAGTAAACAATCCCTAACAACGAAATAAATCTCAAAAGCAGATGAAATTTCAAAGGTACAGGGGGGGGGAGATGGGAGTCGGCGCTCGAAATGTTCCAGATTTACCTTGGGCTTGAACAGAGCAGAGAAGAAATCGAAGTTGAGATGGGAATCTTGGTCAGGTTGGTCACCTCCTGGGATATTGCTGTCCCACTCATCCCACGTCATGTTGAATTTCGAAAACACAGAAAGAAAGGCTTATTTGCTTTGAGATTGAATGAAAACTTCGACACTGGGCCTAGGTATATAAAATTGGGGAGGAAATCAGGTCAGGATTGGGGTCCTGGCTTTCCCTTCGTATCTGTGTCTATCGGCGTGCCGCGTACGTCTAAAATGTGCCGCGATATTCGTCTTCGTCTAAGAAACAATCTTCTGTCGGATAATTCCAGATATTAAAGAAAGAACTATGATGAGGGAAGAAAGGGTTTTCCTTCGGAACAAGTTCCACTAGTAATATTGCGCAGCCAAATCACGTAAAGTGAGACTAAGATAACGATTTTTTTTAGGATCCAGGCCGGTTTGGTTAATTCCATTACAGTCCTACCATAATAATTCATTCAAAGTTTATACCAATATCTGTTTGTGTTTAGTCGTCATTTGACCCCAATAACGATAATCATGATTATTACTGGACAAAATGGGAATAGAATTCATGAAGGGGGAGTTATTAATCCATATTTATATCAAGCATGCCCGTAGTATTTGATTGATGCCCGATTTTTTTTTAGGAAATAAGTTAAGGAAGTTAAATATATTATTTAATCGTAATATATATGATGTGTCATTAGTTTATATATCTATTTATAAATTAGATTAATTAGTTTGTTGAGAAAATATAGATATAAGTACTTTAAAATAATTTATTTAATTTTCTTAATCTTTCTAAAAAAAGCCGATTGGATCTTATATTTAGAATCAGATGTAGTATGATATTTTTGCATGGGGAATCTATAAAGGGCAAGAGGACTTAGGATCAGTTTGAATTAACGTTGTAAAAGCACATTTACGTAACTTGAGACAAAACTCTTCTTACATACTTATATTATACAGCGTAAATTACATTAGAAAAACAACTCTCACCGCTAAACTAACTATGCACTTACTTTTTGATTTATTGTTTCTATAATCAATACACATAAATGAAATGTATATTTTTTGGTTTCTAAAGGCAACGAATTTTACTCTTTAGGGTTTTAAATATAAGATTCAGTTGACTTTTTTGTAAAAGATTATGGATGCTAAATATACTACTTAATCATAGTGTATATTGTGTATCATTAGATTATATATTAGTTTATAAGTCAGATTAATTGGTTTGAAAAAAAAAGGATAGATATAAATACATGAAAATAATTTATTTAGCTTCTTAATCTCTCTAAAAAATCAACTTAATTTTATATGTAAGACATGAGGTAGCATTAACCAAGTATGCAAAATGTCAGGTAACAATATGTCACATAATACATTATTTATAAGTTTTTTCCACATGAATAGTATTACGTTATTTATATATTTTTTGACCATGTGCATTATTTGTAAATTATACATAGTTATTGTTGAAGGGGTTGGATTTCTGAGGAGTATAAGAAGAGATGAAGAATAAAGTAGTGCTTAATGTTTTCAAGGTGCGGACAACATCTTCCTTTAGACTGAATTCGCCCCTACTTAAACCTATCTTATAAAGTGTAATCTGGATTGACGGACGAATTTCCTACATAATACAATAAAGACTATTGAGTATGGATTGTACTTCTAACACTCAAGTCAGGATAACAATGTCTTTTACAAATTTATTATTTGACTTTATCTTTATGTGCATTTAGGGATAAAGATAATGAGTTTGATCTCTTATTGTTGTGTGATGTGATATGATGGAATGGATGAATAGTCCTGAGTATTTGTAGGCAATGAAGTAATATCTTAAAGTGGTGTCTCTTAAAACAATACTTCTTCAATTAAAAGTCATAACAATTTATTAGATTCATGAATCCTTTTGTTGATTCATGAACAATTATATAAAAAAAATTATACATTTACATTATGTAGATTTTTCTCATAAACACAATACAACCTTTCACCAAGTGGTAGCTGTCACACATGTGTCTTTTGAAATTAAAGAGATATAATGTAATATTCCAAAATTCACTCAAGAGTTAAATATTTCAAAAAGAAAAATTTACATGGTGTTAAGGTTAATTTTTGGAAGAAGGGAAGACTTGGATGATTATGGTCATTTTACTTAGCCAAAATGTAACCACATGAGCTAAGTAAGACCCAATAGCAATTTAGTCAATGTTGCCTTGTGCAAGGGTAAAAAGGAGATTTATAATTTATTCTCAAGGATAGGATTGAAAATAAAACGAATAGTCAAGATTTAACATAAAATAATAATAAAGGTAATGATGATGAAGATGCATAGGTGCTAGAAATTAAATAAATGAAAAGGACAAGGCATATCAATAACTCACCATTTAAATGTCCATATAATTTCAAAACACATTCAACAACTCGTCATTCAAATGTCCCTATAATTCCAAAACACACTTAACAACTCACCATTATGTGGTCTCATGGCCAACCTAACACCACAATCATCTATTAATTAATCACGCTCTCCAATTAATCAAGTCGTCTAGCAACTGAAAAATAAGAGAGAGCAAAAGAAACACAACAAAAAAATAGAGAGAGAGAAGGTAATGGTTTTAGAACAGCAAAGGAACAAGAAGTAGATGAGGTGTTTGGAGCTGTCTAAGTGGTGTGGAAATTGGAGAAATCAAATTAGGATGATAGCAAAATCAAGAGTTAAGCATAAATTTTGATTTAAACCAAGTATCTTGGATTGTAGCTAAATTTTTATAGAGATGTTATGCTACCCTATTTTTGTAAAAAGGTAACCTTACGAGTTTAATGATGTAAGCACATGAAAAATTATGATAAAAGAGGTTTAAATATGGTAGAAAATAAATTTAGCAAATTTTGTGAAAGAAAGTTGAAAAATCACTTTTTCCCCCTATGATGCATTTCAACCTTGGTTGGTTCATAGAGAAGAAATTGGGTTTTTCCAAATTTAAGGTTAAATATGGATTCTCCATGCAAAATTTTGTGCAATTAAGGTATGGTTATAAATTTTAAATCATTGGAATAAAAATATTAAAATTGGAACTTAAGCAAAGTGTTGCCACATTGAGGTTTCTGGGGGACAATATGCTTGTGACGAGTTTTTGAGTGATTAAAACTTGTCCAATGACCATAATACTTTCTAAAATTAAAATAGACATGATAAGATTTAAATTGATATATAATATGTGTTATTTGAGTTTGTAACTTGTGAGATATGAATTTTTGAAGTTAGATATTTAATCTGAAATGTTTTTTGGACCAGATGTATTGTTCGATGATTATGGGAAATTTATCCCTATAATTGGAATTTTTTAATATTTTTTCCTGAAAATAAACTTAAAGAGGGTCATATAAGATTTTAAATCATCCCATTTGGAGTTATAGAGATTTAGTTGTGAATTTTAGAAGTCAAGCTATTAAAACTGGAAAGATTTTCTGGCAGTGTGAGAAAAAATTGAAACTGGGAATGATGCGTAGACAGGTGGTAGTGGAAAGTATTTTTCCCTTAAAATAGACTTAATAGGTGACACATAGAATTTGGAACCATCTTAATTGGATATTCTTATATCAAGATATAAATTTTCAAATAATATTAAAAATTATGCCAAATTTGAGTAATAGGGCAAAAAAATAAAAAGTAAGGGTATTTTTGTAATAAATTACAACTCTAAGGGTCAAGTTAAATATTTAGAGTTGGTGTGGGCCCATCAAAAACCCATTGGGCCTAACGTATTAACTATAATGATAACCTCCTAAAATATCTTGAGTTACTAAAAATTTGGAATAAGTAATAACTTGTCTATCCGAAAATTTATAAATTATAGGATTTGACATTTGCCCGAGACGCCCAAGAGACTGGGAACAGGAACCAAATTTGGAAAGATCATCAGGTAGTACATTATCTCTTATATCATATGTGCTGCAATGTATGAGTACCATATCATATGTATATATTGCTGGAATTCGTACACATAGCGGAAGAAATTAACGGTTTAAAATTTTCGAATCCCGAACACAAGATCTATCAATGGAGTTTAGACTGAGTAATTAGAATAGTACCTTTATAGTTTTAGTGCTTTCGATCTCTAGGAGTCAACACTTCTGACCGCCTCCCTCTACTGGTATCCATACGAACAAGACTCAACACGGCAGCGTGTTAGCGCCTCTAATCCTCTCTAGGGTTCCTTGCAGCTTTCTCAAAATATCCGTACAGCCAAAGGTTCTCCAGCCCTTCGAATTTTATAACTTTTGTGGGCCGTATTAGGTTTTTCAAAATTAATCTGAATTAATTTTGAAATTCAAATTAAATCAAATAAATATGATTTAATTAAATCTGTCAAATAGATTTAATTTTATCATATTTATTTAATCTAAATAAAGAACCAATAGATTTAATTTATCTTTATAAATTAAATATGAGATACGATATCTCTATTAATTTTTATTATTTAATTTATCAAATAAATTAAATATAAAACTAACACTATATAATAATAATATTATTATCTATACATACAATATTATTATTATTATTTCGAATTTATATTATATATATATATATAATCCGTCATCCCTATATTAAACATTATATTCATTGAATCTTAGACATATCTTAGATTCAATGAATCTGGACATTACAGCTTGTGTTGGGCTATTCTTGTGTGCGACCCTGTAGGCCCAAATGAAGTTGGCAGTAGGCCAATACTGTAATAGCCCATAAGTCACAAGCGGCTTCTAGCAAGACATTACGACCACCCAATTCATGTGAGGATCGATGATACAATGGAATCTATTATACAACTATGTCACGTCCCTTTTTGTCACACGATATTTTGGTAAAGGATAAGGCATAGACAGTGTCATCCTCCTATTCGTGACCATCAATTTCTCGATTATTGAGTAGCCTAAAATTAGAAATGGAAACTCTTTCCTATTACAGTATGGCCATACATTTCTCAGACTCACTCGTCGAGGGGCCCAGTAATATCTCTCACTAATCTGAGGGATAAATTCAATCTTGACCATTCACATTCCTCTTAATGAAAACTCATAAACTCGATTGTAGCCTTTATCATCACCCGGTCAAAAGTAACTTTTGACTAGGTCAAAACTTAGCAACTCTCATGCAGGAATCCATGATGATCTCAGGTCAGAGGGCACTGTGACGTGATTATATATATGAGATAAGCTTATGACTTAATCCATGCAGCTTTTTCATAGCGGGTCCGTTCAGCACCTTGTACTCCTACAAGTGCCTGAGACTTTGATTCGTATCTCCATACCTCATCAAAGTCATATTGGTCTTATTTCATCTTTGCTCCCGCATAAATAACCGACCAGGGACATTTAAGATAATATTTATACTTCATCCAATGATACAATTATCATAATAAACATGCAAATGATATGATACCAAAATGGAGAGATTCTTAAATAACAATAATATTTAAAGTACAATGATTGGCCCTTAGGGCACAATTTCCAATATATGTATGGGACAGATAGACCATAAGCGATAAGACCCGTAAGTACAAGTTGTAATAGGAGTTACCTGGGGGTGTCTTGAGTCAGGAAGGTTTGAGACAGAAAGCCCATGACTACACCTTGTATAGGGTAGAGGCCCTGGGCAACCAGACTGTAAATCTCAAGTGTTGTGAGTATGTGAGAAGGGACCGATTATACCCTTTTATTTGTTGTATTCCTGTAAGTTGTACTGTTTGATAATTTATTTTACATGCTTAGTATTTTGCATATTATATGAGTAATCCGTGTACTACTGAGATTCTTTTAAATCTCACCATTTTTTCGACAAATGATATACAACAAAGGTGTCCAGCTCCAAGGGCAAGAAGGTAATACGGACGGATGAAGAAAATGCGAATTAATTATGGACTGTTTAGTTATCATTTTATTTTAGCTGACTGTAAAATATTTATAATTAGTAAAAGTAGCAGTAGTAGTACTAGTACTCGCGACACAAATTGTATAAGTTTTAATTAGTACGTAGACTTTCAGTAATGCGCTAATATCTAAAAGTGATAATTGAACTAGAATCAGGTAACCAACCACCAAAAGCCCATAAGTTAACCACAACTTCACGGGCTATTGTCAAGGAACGCTCTGCATTTTGAATAAATGTTTTTAAAACCGATAAAGGTAATGAATTTGCAAATTGGAATGAGATCACACATATTTATTTTAAAAAGTTTTCAAAAACCCTACATAAGTACAAGATAGAATCCTGTCTTAAAGTTGAGACTTTAAAATTGTTATGATCTCAGGTTTGAAGTCATTATACATTCAAACTTATCTAAAAGGCTTTGGTAATTAAGGTGTTACATATAACCTTGATGACTCTTAGTATTATAACTCTTTACACAACCCTTCATATAAATCTCTTAATTTATAAGAACATAACTTTACAAAAAAACACATATTTTTATTTTAAAATATTCCAAAAGTTATGTTAATATCAAGATTAATAAAGTTAAAAAACATGTCTAGGTCATGACAAAATAGACTCGTACAAAAGTTGGAATTTGAATTTGTTCAGCTGAACAAATCTTAAACTTGAAGAGCTTAATAAAAATATTTCCTCTTTAGTTAAAAAAAGGAATTTCATGCCAAGGTTCCAATTAAAAAAATAATGTTAGAAAAGTCTCATAACTTGTCAATGACAAATGAAGAAGCTACTATTGATAAGTTATTAGACTTTTCTGATATTATTTTCTTTAATTGGGACCTTGGTGTAATATTTCCTTAAAAATTATGCCCTCTGGGAGCGCATAATAGTCAAATTAAAATAATCAAGACTCAGTGCGTTAAATTTTAATTAAGACATACTCTTCTATTACTTATAACACATGTTTAATTAATTTGATTATATTACATAAGTTAGTTAAGTTCAATATAACATGTTTTTTTAAACACTTTAGTCATATTCATTAATTTACTTTTCTTTTTCTTACTTGATTATTGTTGATGGTGTGTCAATTGAAATAATTTGACAAGAATTAAAAAATGAAAAATATATATTATATTTAAGACAAAGATCAACTCATAAGCAGGTCATATATCAATGACAATAAGAGTACTAGTTATTAGATTACGATTCAATGTTGTTGAGGAGTGTAATATCTATCTGAAAAAATAAATAAACAAATCTCTTTAATTTTTTTGCCAACATAAATCTCTTTAATTCAATATTATTGAATCACAATCTAATTGTTATTATTTCTTAATTGAACTAGCTCAATTGATTTTATTCAAATCCACAACAACATGCCCCCACAATAACTAGAAGGTTTTGCACTCATTTAGCACAAAATTTCAAGTTCGGATTATATGAATGTAGATAATGTCTCTAAAAGCGCCAAAGAAGTTATAATATCTTTAAAGTATGGGCAACACTTTTCTTTAGGCTTAATTTACCCTGCCTATATATGTCTTATAAGGTGCAATTTGAACTGATGGGTGAATTTTCTGTAGGATACAATGATGACTCTTGAATATGGATTGTACTTTCAACACTCAAGTCAAGACAACAATAAATTTCACAAAGCGATACTTTTAATTTATTTTTGTGTGCACTTAAGGACAAAAGTAATGATTATGATATGTTGTTGTTATGTGATTTCTGATTTAATTTATATTGTTTATCACAAATGAAGTGATGGTACATGATATTTATAAAATATGAAATGATGACTTGAAGTAGTGTCTCTTCTTCAATTAAAAGTCATAACCACCCTCATGAACCAACATAATTTCAATAACTAATGGTTATTTAAAATAACTCTTCCATAAAAGGTTAAACCTTTATAATATGTAGGGTTTTCTTAAAAACTAACATAACAATTCACTAAGTAGTAGTTACTACACATTTTCATAAGTGTCTTTATAAACTAAAATGACATGATCTTGGTAACCTTTTGTGTTGTGACTCTTTATACAATCCTTCATATAAATTCCTTAATTTATAAGAATATAACTTTTCAACAAATACATCTCTTCATTTTAAAATATTTCAACATGAGACAACATTATCAAGAAAACTCTATAATAACTAAGGGCATAGATACCAGAGAAATAAACGTGACTATTATTTTTACCCCAAATGTAAAAGATTGCCAATATTTCTTAGAAAAATAAAGAAAAGCTTTATATGGTCTTGGGAGATTGCAAAGGTTGGGTGAACATTATAAAAGGGGGCTTATGAAAGCAGCAAAAAGCCACCTTCTTCATCTTAGAGTTAGGCAATAGGGCATGTTTGAATTAGTGTTAGAAAGTCACATTAACGAAAGTCGAGACAAAACTCATCTTACATATTTATATTATACATCGTAAATTATATTGAAAAAGCAGCTTATACCGTTAATTCAAACAAACACAAAAAATATGAGATAATCGTGTTTGCATAATAGAGCCCAAGATCGAGAATCAAGTTAGATTACCTCTCACACACAACAACGCTTTCTAAGTAAACTAATGCACATTATCAATAAAACACGACAAATACTATGCAAAATAGGAAATCACAAATGGAATATAATAATCTTGGAAAGGTAAACCAAGATTTTTGGGAGTCGTGATGTGATCTCTACAAGCGGTAAGGGTTGTGATTACTTGTTTTTGTTTCTTTACCTCCCCTACATGTTTGTTTAATGCCTATTTGATTTAGTAATAGAAGTTATTTTTTCAACATGATTCATAATATATGAAGTAAGTATGTAAGAGAAGTTTTGTATCAACTTGTGTGAACGTACTTTCAAATGTTAATCCAAATAGACTCTCGTACGCATTGGCTAGCACCTTTGCTTCACTGAGATTACTAGTAGAGGATGTGGATTGCATAAGAGATGTATTTGCCACACTTGTCTTGGCATGTTATGGGGAGAACCATTGATTGGCATGAGAAAATGTGCCTAACTCGACCCCTTGGCTTGCAATAGGTATGAGAGTGGAAACAAGGTATTTTCACAAATTTTTGGCCTTAGTCAACCGTGTTTGTTAAAGAGGGTCAAATGATTCCTCATACTTGGAAAAGCCTCGCTATGTGTTGCTCCCTTTGTTTAGTTACTCCAAAACAAATTTCACAAGCTTCTTATGCTCCTCCATGTAATGTTAGCTATAAAAAAATAGAGTTAAGGGCCAAAAATACCTATATACTCTTTCCATGTGTGCCCTGACACCATATCTTTCCTTAGATGTAAAAATTCCTATGAACTCTTATGACGTTAAATCATGCAAACTATCATTGCTTTTTAATTTAGTGGGCCCCACAATACTATTGTTAAATGATTATTTAACAAACAACTCATTTTCTCTCTCCTTGCTCCATTTTCTCCATACTTTCTCCCCTATTCCCCCATCCTTTTATGGACCTGGCTTTCCTCCTTTTCTATTCCTCTTATTTTCTCAATTTGGACCGTTGGATTAAGATATCAATGGTACAGATTTAATATATTATAAAAATATTATTATCATACTAATAATATTTTATAATGATAATATTATTTTTATAATAAAGAAAAACTCTGAATCGTTGAGATCTTAATCCAACGGTTCAGATTGAGAAAACGAGGGGAAGGGAAAAGGAGGAAAGCCAGGTCCTCCTCTTATGCCCACAATCCCTCATTTCTCTCTCCCTCTCTCTAATTTTTACTCTTAACTCTGGCTCATCAACCATCTCAACGTTATCCCTCCTTCCTCCTCAGATTATGGGATTTAAAGGAGTTCGGAGAAAGGTAGGCTATCTACTTTCACATATAGCCGAAGACGATGGTGATGATGATGATAACAATTTCAGATGGGGCAATGAAAATGGTGGTGTCTTGCTCTAACTTTAAAGCATTGAGGCCGTGTTTGGATATGGCACATTGAGACGACAATGATCCTTAACTACGAAAATGGATTACTAAGCTACTCTCATATCCTCATGAATGAATTGGGCTTGATCATGGTCTGGGGTACTAAGATGACTGTATTTGTATCCCCAAATAATATTAGAAATTTGAATTTAAATCAAAGGATACTTCAAAGAAATTAAAGTAATCCTCTTGAAATTCAGGATGTTTTGCAAATAATTTCTCTTATCTTGAAAATCTAACGTGCAACAACAAACTCTTGTTATCATATTTGTTTCATTTTTTGTAGGTGAAAAATCATTTTGGCATAAATAAGATAATGTTGGTGTCAATGTATAGTTGGTGTGGTTGATATGAGTTTCCATGGAAAGAGGAAGGAGGGATAACATTGAGGGGGCTAATGGGTAAGAGCTAAGAGCAAAATTTAGAGAGAGAGGAGGCGATATGGCTTAGAAGAGAGTGAGGGAAGAGAGGGGGAGAGAGAGAACGGAGAAGAGTAGGTGCGAGAGAGAGATTGATTTTTTTTAAAGTAATCATTTAAAAATAGTGTTGTGAGCTCATCAAATTAAAAAGTAACATTGGTTTGCATGATTTAACGAATCTGGTATTTTGTTCTATTTAGAATAGTTCAGGGGCATTTTTACATCTAAAGAAAGTAAATGATGCCATGCACACATTTTAATAAAATACATGGATACTTTTACCCCTTTACTAAAAAAAAAATGGAGTATTTACCCTGCAGAAAAAATGCTCTTCACGAATTCATTTTGCAAATGTTCTTCTCTACTTTTTTAGTGATTGATGTGCAAAAATATTGGCGCAATTAAAGGTGTTTATGGAATATGATATTTTTAAAAAGAATGAAACTTTTTATCTATGAAAAATACTATAGTTTTTGAAGCAAAAATAACATAATTCAGGTTGTTATTTTTTTTAAAAAAGGATCGGTATCCAACCATTTTTGTCCCAATTCTCCTGTTGGCTGATTTTGGCATTGTTTTGGATTTTGGATTGGACTATGCATTGGTATTCTGGTCAAGTTGATTGATCCGGTTCAAAAGTCACGTTTAGATCACCATTAATAATTGGAAAAAAAATTACGAGTATGTGGACTGAAAAAGGAATCCATTCTCAATGCCTCATCATTGTTGACTAAGTTGACACCATTGCTAACATGAAACAGGGGATTCACAGGATAGAAACACAATAGGGATGGAAAGATTCCACGTGACTCGGGTTATTTAAAAATTCAATGGAACGTACCACTGCTCACCCCACCTATATAGTTTCGTCGCTTTACGCGAGCACAGCTACAATATCATGTTCTTGCTCAATCAATTGTTCTCTATCATGTCCTTTTGTGCCCCTTATTAGGGCCCGTTTGGTACGTTGGAATTGATTTTGATGGAAATATGATTTAAAAATGTGTTTGGTATGTAATGGAAATGAGACATATTTTTTATACAAAAATATGAAATTACCCTCCCTAAAAACCCAATCTTCGCTATGAAAAAGTCGATCCCTGTCACTGTGCTTCGCTTTCTCTTAGATTCACCATGGGGCGTGTCCGAACTAAAATTGTGAAGAAGTCAATTTGGATCTACAGAGATGATGGCCAGGAGCACCATGCGCCGCCACCATCGTCGAACGTGAGGACGTGGCGTTGGAGTCCAAGCAATGAAGGTTAACGAAGTGAGGGTCTGAAGAGAAAGGGATAATCGAGTACCCATCAGCAGTGGGGTTGCTGGAGGAAGCCGTCATCGTTGCCGTCAAAGTGAGGGTCTGAAGAGAGAGGAAGCAGTTGATTTGGAGAATCAATTCAACTCTGACAAAGGTCATTTGGTGAATCAATTCAACTCCGATAACCCCTTCTCCATCCCTTCGATGATATTCCACCACCCACCTTCAGCCAAAGTTTGCCTTCGACGTCCTTAGCTCTCAACCCAAATTTGGAGATATGAAATCGTTTAAGGGATGGAGAAGGGGAAAGCGCCGCCATCGTTGCAGAAGGCTATAGTAGCCGTCGTTCATCTGGATCGGCGGAGCTATTGTCGTTGTCATTGCCGATAGTGGGGTGAGATGAGATGGTGGTCGGGCGTGGTTGGTAAAAGGCAGAGAGGATAAGATGGGAAATGAGGGGATGAAATTGTAAATCTGAGCTTTTTTGATTAAATTATTTTGATAGAATTGGTTGAGGTGGCTTCCACCTAAAATTCCAATTCTAAAGCTCATTCTTTATACCAAACATCCAATTAGAATTGAATTCAATTTCATTATACTAAACATGCCCTTGGAGTTCCAAAAACTAAAAGAAGAAAAGCCTGCCATTTGCCCTGTAAAAGCCACAATATGCGATGGCCGACCAAGCCGAGAAGAAAAGGCCAACAATGTTGTCAAGGTAATCATTAATTAAATATTTGCTTTCTTGCCCTCTCAAGGTCAGTGCTAGTGGACGCTTTCACACAGAGCTGGCAATATAATACTTCCGGAATTAAATAGTGTTATGGCTACTAGCTGGATGCCTTTTTGTTCAATCTCTGAATCTCGGCTGTCTTGAATTAACATTAGTTTGTTTTTCTGAGTTTATTTATATCGGGTTTATTATATAAGTCTGATTTACGTAAATCGAGATAAATATCCTCTACATATTTACCTCGTAGACCGTAAAAGTAACTTCGTATTCCGTAAATCACGATTTATAAGCATTTATGGAGCTTTCATAAGCCAATACAACTATAAATAATTACGTACTGTTATTAAGGACTTGACTATTCAGGCATGTCACATCAAAAGAATGAAAACTTCTGAAGCTTGCTCAACAAGTTTAATTTTCCTACTATTCACTGTTCGTTAATATTTGACAATAATAAATCATTAATAGAAAAGTGATTAATCATCCTCCGTTTTACAGGATCTGTGGCATGCTCACATGCCCTGGCAGTTATTAGCATGCTCATCTTATGACTTTCCCTCCAAGAAGTGTAAGGGCTGTGCTTTGCGTTGTGGCTTGCAAAATGCAATCTACACTTTTCAATTCAAGTTTTCCGCTAGCTGAGAGTGGTACGGTGTTCATGTATGCGGTGCAGTTCTGAACACGCTTTGGACGCACAATAATTTTCCCGGTCCCATCTCCCTTTTACTTGCAGGAGCTTGACCTGAGAACGCAGGGTTAAATCCATTTAAATTAAATTTTATCCAATGTTTTTTTTTTTATGATTCTGAATGTTTGGTGGCGCTTTGGGAAACATTAGCTTAATGCGTAAGGACCTACCTGCTGCTTCAATCATGTCAAACTCATCATTTTAGTCTTGAGAATCAATGAATTAAACAGAAATATTAAAAGTATGGTGCTGATTTTCAATCATCATTGAAATATTTAAAAATAATTTTTTAATCGTGATTTATAGAATATAAGATACATATAAAAGATAAGTGTTATCTAGATTTACTTGTATAAACACTTGTAAATTTATCAAAACCTCCACCACACATACTTAATGATACATTGCTTTCGTGATCGGGTGACCATTCAACAATTTTCAAATGAAAAGTGTTGTCATGATTCCACTATTTATTCACTCACATATTCCCTCGGGTCATCGTCATGGTCCATGATCAGAGTTCTTTCAGCGGCCCAACCTCCATTCATGTCACCAACCACACAAAACAATTTATTGGATCGGGTCGGTCCATCCAACGGATCAATACATCGAGCTGTTAGGGTTAGGTCTACTAGCCAGCAGCAATTTGCGATTAGCGTGTTGAGGAGAAGAAGCAGCAACGAGACAAAAAAAAATGGCAACAAGGCGGGACCCACCACCATGTGCATAATGCGACTAGCGGGGCGTCCCTCCGAAGTTATTTTATTTTATTTCCTCAGGAGCATGAAATTACAGCAAAAGCCGGAGTGTTTCCACTTTCTACACTACAACGTTCGACTGTTTAGTCATGCAAGGATATTAATTAATGGATTAAGTGTAAACCTATAGAAACCGCCCATCGCTTTGCCACGTCAGAAATTTCTGTTACTTTTTCTTACTTTCACTACTACTCGCGCGAAAGTATAAACGACGTGCGCTTTATTTTCGGACCACTTAGAACCTTCTTTCGGTCTTTCCTTCATTTTAATTTGTTGGGGGTAAGAGAGAGACTACATTCTACGGACATCATTCCTTCGGCTGGCATACGCCGTCTTCATACGGCAAAAATGACCCCCACACCGACCTCCAATTTACTATATACATATACAATATTTTCTGTTTTCTATATTATTAAAATAAAATTTCTCAGCCATTGAAATGCTACAAACGTACTCTTTACAGGGGGCGGAGATTGAGGAAATTTAGCGATTTTTTTTTTATCGGGAATAAATCTAGCAAAATCTGTCAAAGGTCGAAATATATTTTTTACCCTTAAAACAGAGAGAGAGAGAGTATGTTTTGCCGTTCGGCCAAAAAAAAAAAAGAGAGAGTATGTTTTGCCGAGTCCGAGAGCACAGAAGAACTGAAAACCCACGAAGAGGTTCGTAGAGCGGCTTTTGTGGGTCTCTCCTTCTCAGAGCTGAACGAAGAAAGCTTTGTGAGGAAGCAAACCCTTTTTTTCTCTACTCGAATCTCACATTGTTTGCCCTCCAGTGTTCTTAAGCTGATTAAATCTCAAAGCTTTGCTTTGACATTGCTTCTATTTGCCGCTCTCTGCATTAAAACCCTTTACTTCAATTCATCTGTGAAGTATTTTTTTTTGGCCCAAGCTTCTCATTTATGTACATTTTGCTTGCGGGCCGAGGTTGCGAATTTGGAGCGAAGGATATCTGGGTTTGGTTGCTGGTGCAGGCGAAGACTCAGCTACGACCATGTTTACTGAAGGACTTGACAAGAGTTCACTTCGATGGGTTCGAGAGGTCAGCTTCATTGATTTGTTTCTTCTTTTTCTCTTTCTCCCAACATTCTACTGTAAAAGATAGATATCGATCTCCACCCATTCCTCTTGTTATTGCAATGAAGTTTGGATTTCTGAATAATAGCATGTGTTTCTCTAAATGTATACTGATCTCTCTAAGTTCTGATTTTTTTGGTTTCCAGAAGGAAATTCCCTTCTCTGATTCAAGTGTAAGATCTCGAATTGATCCTGTTGGCGGATTGAAGAGCGCTGGTGCTAGAGGATTTGGGTTACCACCGCCAGCGAAATTCAGAAGTGGTCATCTTCCTGCGAATACAATTCCTAGTGGGGTCGATGATAGTGGCACTAATTCTGATAATGATGCCAGTGATTCGGAAGAGGAAGTTTACGGTGCAAGATATTCATTGGATTCGTCTCCCCAAGGCCACAGAGTCCCCAATGGCTCCGGTCACAGATACAGGAATTTCGCGCAAAGGCCGTCCCAATACGGTAGCGACCATACGTTCTCTGAGGTGAGTTCCTCTAGGGAAACAGTGGTTAGAAGACCTGGCGCTGTGAGAAATCCCCAGATGGGGGGGACTAGGAATGCAATGCAGAGTAATTTTACGGAGGACGAGTCATCAGATTCTGCTGCCAGCTCAGAATTTTCTACCACACCTGTAGGAAGCGTCAATGGCACCGTACCAAAGACAAGAACTTATCTTTCAGAGGGGTATGCTTCTAGTGTGCCTTCAAGGATGAATGTGTACCATGCTTTTGAAAAGGTATGCAGTAACATGCTTATAATCAAATCAAGTGCAAGGCTGTAACGTGATACATTATTAATTTTCATTTATCTGTTTTGTATGATTGTCAATTGTCTTGTTGGACCTGTTATACCTTGCTTAGAAGATTAAGGACTTGCATAATAGTGAGAATAGGCAAAAATGGTTTCCTGTGTGCAACTTTCACCAAAAAAAAAGAAAAGAAAGAAAAAGGAAAAGGAAAAGACTAAGGAAAGTCAATTACTGAATGTTTGCTCAGGCATTATTGTCATCTTTGAATGTTCTTTAAGAATTTCCTCTTCTTTAGCTTCTAAGCTCTTGCCTGCTACCATTTCCAAATATAATCTCTCTTATAGCAGAAAATGACCTACACTCATGATTTCTGTATGAAAACACTTAGAATGGAAGATTGTCTGATGGTGATGATGAAGACATTCCCAGTGCTCCCCCATTTTGCAGTTCTGGTCAAGAAATCAAGCAAATGTCTGAGAAAATTACAGCTTTTAGAGCTCATGGAGCTCTTCGTACGGCTGATTCACAAGGGTTTTCTGCTAGGAACAAATCAAGCCCTTTCAAATCCTTGTCCAAGGATAAGATAGAGAACAGTAGAGGAAAGGAGAATGCTGACCAATATGTCAGGTTTGTGTATTTGACAAGAACAAGCATGTCTCTAGGCTCTTCTTTTTGCCTCATACAAAATACATTGACTTTCTGGTCACACAACATGTGCAAGCCTTTATACATTCAGTATCAATTTATTTTGAAGTGTACATGTTACAGAACTGCTGCTGGTTCAGAGGCTGTTGCATCTTCAAGTTCACGCTCTGTTCGTGTTCCAACCTTTCATGCAAGGTATCATTTATGTTAATTATGCTGATGCTTGAGGGAGGTATTCTTCTAGTTTGTATTCATTAGTTATGTGCTTATGTTAATCCATTTCAGTGCCCTTGGTCCATGGCATGCTGTTATAGCCTATGATGCTTGTGTGCGTCTTTGTCTTCATGCTTGGGCAATACAATGCATGGAAGCTCCCATGTTTCTAGAAAATGAATGTGCGTTACTAAGGGATGCATTTGGGTGAGTTTGAACTCTTTCTCTTGATGTCATTGATTCTGTCATTTAAAGATGAACCTTGCTTTATTGTGTTATTTAATCCTTGGAGAGGATAAACCTTATATGACATGGTCTGGCTTTTGAAGTGGGGACTGGGGAGCATCCTTCTGGGCATATGAGATGCTAGAATAGATATAAAATGTTTATCATTGTCATGGACTCATAATTCTATAAGAAGGAATCTTTGGTTAGTTCTGGTCTGGGAATTGCTGAAACTAAATATTGGTAACCATGGTTCTGGCTTTTAGTCTGAGATTCTCATTTATGTGCTGTTATTTTGTCCACTCTCATTGGAATTATATATATATATATATATATATATATTGATTTGTAGATTACGGCAAGTCCTATTACAATCGGAGGATGAACTAATGCTGAAACAAAATTCAGAGCTTTCCAGTGAAGGTGTTGCACCAAAACATAAAAAACTCATTGGAAAGATGAAAGTGCAAGGTTGAATTTTATGTCAGTTTTGACTATTCAATCTTCTAATTTCTCCATATCAAGTCTTTGTTGATGTTGCTTTATTGTGCAGTACGTAAAGTCAAACTGGGCCTGGAACCCTCTTCTGGCTGTAGCATATCATCTTTAAGGGCACCTAAAATTAAAATGGAGTCTGTGCAACACCATTTTTCCAGTCTGCAGTCTACACTCTCTTCCGGATGGCAATCCCTAAAAAAAGTTCGATTTTCCCCACGTGTACCAGTGAACGGTTCCTTTGCACAGCAAAGTTTGGCATATATACATGCTAGCACCCGATACATACAGCAGGTTTCTGGACTTCTGAAAGCTGGTGTTAAAACTCTCCGAAACTCTCCATCATCATATGAAGTTGTGCAAGGTATGTGAAGATGCAATTTTTTATGCACTACTTTGCAGCCAGTCTAGATTTCTTTGTAACCTGTGCATTTTTATTCCTGTGGGTGCTGATTCCAATGGTTGGTATCTTATTCTTTCCTGCTGCCCTAGTCTCACGAGAGTTGCTTGAATTGTAAAATGTCACAGTTGATTCAGTGAAAGTGGGGTACTGTTGGAGATTCCTTCTTTTTTATGTAGTGACTTTGATTCTTTATAATTTTGTATGTGATCCTGACCTTGACACAAGGATGCATTATGTTACGGGTTTGGAGTCCGGCGCAGCTTACAGCACCCGTGCGGCGTCCCGAGGGTACCACTTCCCTCAGCGATCAGCCTTACTAGATACGATGCTAACTGGTTTCGCCCTGCCATGGGCTCATCATGGGGATGATATTAGCCCCCGACCAGTTGAATTCTTAGATTGATTTTAGCCCCTACATAGTGAGACCGTAACGTCTAAGGAGAACAACGCCCAAATATTAATGTTGTCCTGCCATCACCCAATGGCAAGACCAAATGGCCTGTGTTTTGTTGGTCTAACACGGTCACGCCAAACAAGGTCGTGACAATTAGCTTAGTTGAGTTTGGGTCTCTTATTGAACTTGGCTGCTGCCCTTTATTCTTTTCTTATGAACTTCTTTTAATTTTAGAATTGAGAGTCAGAGAATCAAGAAACTTAGAATGACATCAGGTGCTAAATACCTAAGCTGTCAACTTATTTTATGCGGGCAATATGTTGTACAACAAGTATTATTATTATTATTATTGCTATTGTGTGTGTGTATGCCTGTCTGAAATATTACTATTATTTGAATGTGTTGAGGAATTCATTGGACAATTATGTACTCCTTTCATTCTAAATGTTTGTGACTTTGGAGTTTGTGTGTTTTCAAAATGAGTGTTACTTTAGAATTTCAATGAGGCATTCAAGATAATACTCCAATAAATAAGTGTAAGAGTACTCAGGGATATTTTAATTATGACGAAAGCAACAACAAAGCCTTATTCCACTAGGAGGGGATATTATAGTAAAATAATATATTTTACTATAATTTAGGCTATCTATTTATTTTCTTGGTCTGTCTGAAAAACCCCAAAGGGACAAACATATGATTTTCAAAGTTGGAATGGAGGGAGTGGTTTCAAAGTGCAAATTTCGTGAATAGTATTTCATTGTTGTTCCTTCAGAGCAGCATATGATTTTCCAAAAAACAATTGGAGTGATTTTCTTTTCGTGCTGTCAGGCAAGCTTTTGATGCATTTTGCATCCTTTACCATTTGTTCCTTTCAATTTCACTGCAAATGAAAATTTAATATCCTCAGATATTGTTTTATACTTTTTAAATTGTTTCTGGAGTATTAATATTCTTGTTAATTTTTCTTTTATTTTATATTTTATCGTAACAATGTAACCATTTCTTTGATGTTTCTGGAAGTCTTCACTCTTTAATTCTCACTTCTATGCCCTTGCATGTTTACTGCCTGCGTTAATGAATTACATGTACTCATAATAGCTGTGAAATCCTTCCTGCTCCATTCTCATTTTTTTGTTATAAAGTATTAATCTATCATTTATCCTTCATAATCTTTTCTTACTATTATGTATAATATGTGTCCAGAAACATACTCATGTTTATTAAGACTCAAAAGCATGACTGAAGAAGATGCCATCAGAATGCAGCCTGTGTCATGTGACACCCACATGTTGTAAGTAGTGTTTCTTTGTCTTTTATGACTGTACTTTCTGAACAAACTGCTGAGTATTTTACAGTTTTCCAGACAGCCTAGGAGATGATCTGCTTGTTGAAGTCCAAGATTCTAAGGGGAAGCATTTTGGCCGTGTGCTTGTCCAAGTGGCTAATATTGCTGATGACCCGGTAATATTTTTTGATGCACATTCTTTTTAGTGGTGTTATTTGTGTCTGTCTAAGTAGAGAATCAAATAATAGAATTGATGGAAAATGAGAAAACGCATCCTGAGCACACTCTGCATTATGTGGCGATAGATCCTGTTACATGCTTCTTCTTCTTGTGTGGTTTTTTTTTTTTTTTTTTAAGGAAATAAAGAATTGACACATGCTGAATTGAGAATACCACCTGTACGTTTTAGATGCCCAAAATACATAAATACCCTTTGCCAGCAAGCACATTCACAATACACTCTCTTAGTGCATTCTTACATTAGATGATGATAATTATGCTGGAACTCATGAGCAATCTGAATGCAGGCTGACAAATTACGCTGGTGGAACATTTATCATGGGCAAGAGCACAACCTTGTGGGCAAGATACAACTTTATATACATTATTCAACAAGTTCAGATGACAGTAGTCATCCCAAGGTTAGCTACTATGAACATAAGCAGCATTTATGAGCTGTTTGCCTTAAATCATGGCCTTACTATCATTTGTGCGCAATGGACGTGGGATTTACCTCCTCATTTTGCATACTTGCCATGAAATGGGAGCTAAGAAACTGCATAAAGTTAAAGGTGGTGTTATCTCCAAATAATTTCCTTGGGCTTCTGATATAATCTTTTTATTGATTACTGTTAGAAGCTGTGATAAGATTTCTTCAACTAAAGTTACTTGAGAGACAATCTTTTTGGCACTGTCTAAAAGATATTATAAAGTATTAAATGCAAATTTTTAGATCCTACTAAATACCACCTTCCTTCTCTAATATCCCCAGCAGAAATCTGGATTTGAAAAGAATGAGATGTATGCTTGTAGTGTTGGCAACTATCAGATGAGGGCAAATAAAAGCTTTATGAAGTGGCAAAAAAAGACTTTATTAACTATTTGGTTTTTAGCACTTTTTTGTCCCTAAATGATGTCTTATAATATAAATTATGAGTTTCGTATTATACTTTGTCTCAAGCAGTTACATAGTTGTCTCTTTCTTGTGATTATAGTGTGGCTCTGTGGCAGAGACAGTAGCATATGACTTAGTTTTAGAAGTTGCAATGAAAGTTCAAGGCTTTCAACAGAGGAACCTAATGTTACATGGTCCATGGAAATGGCTTTTAACAGAATTTGCATCATATTATGGGGTGTCTGACATATATACCAGGTTAAGGTAATCTGATGTTAATTTTCCATATCTTTTCTTGAATACTAGAAATACTAAATTTAATGAATTTGCTCTTTGATGCTTTTCCTCATTCATTACACTTGTGGTGCTCCTCTTTTTCTATGTAATTAGGTACCTATCTTATGTAATGGATGTGGCTACACCAACAGCTGACTGCCTCAGCTTGGTGTATGATTTGCTATCCCCTGTTATCATGAAGGGAAACAGCAAGTCTTCTTTGAGCCACCAGGAGGTACTATTGAAATATCTCAGTCAAGTGATGTAACTTTAAGACTTTGTTTGCTCTGCTTTTTTTAGTTTTCTTGATAAATGCTATGGTAACATGATCGACATTTTAGTCCATATTTTTGAGCTCTGTCTGGCCTAACAGTTTGGATTTGGTTATTCTGATCAGAACCGAATACTTGGAGAGACTAAGGATCAAATTGAACAGATACTCACTCTTGTTTTTGAGAATTACAAGTCACTTGATGAATCATCTTTTTCTGGTATCTTGGAGGGTTTCAGACCTGCGTCTGGTGTTGCAGCACCTGCACTGGAGCCTGCTGTCAAACTTTACAAGCTTCTTCATGATATATTATCTCCTGAGGCTCAAACAGCTTTCTGTCACTATTTTCAGGTTTGTGAAAGTGTGAAACTTGAGATTATCATGATGACGCTTGCCAAGTATATGCTGTATTTGCTTCACTCACTACTTTTATTTCCCTAGGTTGCTGCAAAAAAGAGGTCCAAAAGGTTCCTGACTGAAACAGATGAATATGTTTTGAACAATAATGAAGGCAATCTAATGGACAATGTATCCACATCTACTGCTTACCATAAAATGAAAAGCCTCTGTGTAAATCTTAGAAACGAGATCTTGGCTGACATCCAGATTTTGAATCAAAATATACTTCCCAGGTATTAGTTATTTTTCAAGTCATCTTGTCTGTTTCTAATTAGTTTGGAATTTGGTTCCGAGTCATGTCTTTTTGTGGCACTACTGCAGTAGTCTTATCTGATCAGGAAACAAAACAAGCAAACAACAATAAATTCGGTTGTAGTTGGTGTCACACTCAAAGGCATAGACAGTGACAGAAGAGAAGGATGATTTTATTATTTTAACTAAAAATTTGATTAATTTAATTACAATTATTGCAATTCTTGGGGTATTTATAAATCTTCATTTTTTGAGACTACTTTGATATTATGATCTTTAATTTAATTGGCATTAAGAGACTTGGTTCATTTACAAAGGAATTATTCTCTGGCGCTCTTCATCAGAAGCATTTGAAGTGCTTATATTGATGCATGCATTTCTCTTTTAGATTGTGAAGCATTCGAAGGTTCTAAATTTTTTTTTATTCTCCATATATTTTTGCAGCTTCGTGGACCTACCAAATCTTTCTGCATCCATATACAGCACTGAACTTTGCAATAGAATACGCAATTTCCTCATTGCTTGTCCACCCGCAGGCCCTTCACCACATGTAGCAGAACTCGTTATTGCAACTTCGGATTTTCAAAGGGATCTTATCAGCTGGAATCTTAGGTAATTATTGATGCTTAGAGTGTATATATAGCCCTTTTATGTTGGCAATCAAATTTCTATAACTGAATAATATTTCTTTCTCAGTCCTGTCAAAGGCGGGGTAGATGCAAAAGAATTGTTCCACTTGTATGTTCTTGTCTGGATCCAAGATAAACGCCTAGCTTTGCTTGAGTCATGCAAACTGGATAAGGTACATTATTATTTTTAATGTACTGCTGCTATTGCATGATACTCCTTGATCTGTATCATGTATGAAAGATGATTTGAAATTGATCATGTATCTGACTTCTTTATCCAGTAGTATAATCTGCACACCAAATGTATTGTCTAAAAGCCTCATTCTTGCCAGGTGAAATGGTCAGGAGTCAGAACACAACAATCTACTACTCCTTTTATTGATGACATGTATGAACGGCTGAAAGAAACATTGACGGACTATGAAGTCATCATTTGCCGCTGGCCAGAATATACCTTAATTCTAGAGAATGTATGTCAGTAGCAATCTTCATTTGACCTATTTTGTCATCCTTTTTATTCTCTGGGTCTCTTACATGAATTTGGTATTATTGAGAATATGCAAGTTTTAATTGCACTCCTATTTTTCTGGTATGTGTCAACAGGCCATCGCTGATATTGAAAAAGCCATAGTGGAAGCTTTAGACAAACAGTACGCAGATGTACTGTCTCCAATCAAGGAAAACATCAACCCTAAGAAATTTGGGCTCAAGTATGTGCAGAAGCTTACTAAACGATCTGCACCTTCTTATGTCGTTCCTTCTGATGTGAGTAGAATTTCCCAAAACTGCAGTGTTTTCTAGACTTGTACTTTGATCCTCAAACTTTTGTTGCTTCTTTCAGCTTGGAATTCTTTTGAATTCCATGAAGAGAATGCTTGATATCTTGCGTCCCAGGGTAGAATCACAGTTCAGGTCATGGGGTTCGTGCATACCAAATGTTGGAAACATAGCACCCGGTGAGCGACTCAGTGAAGTGACAGTGATGCTGAGAGCAAAGTTCAGGAACTATGTGCAAGCTATCGTGGAGAAACTTGCTGAGAATGTGAGTATCATTATTTTACGGTACTCTTTGTATATAGCTAGTAGTATACACCTTAATAAATTCATAGCGGAATCCAATTGACCATGTAATCTCTGCTACTGTGACGTTATTTTTTTCTGCACCTGCTGTTCAAGATATTTCATTCCAGTCAAGCCATGTCTGTGTCCTTAATATTCATGATGCTTCTTTTTTGTTATCCCAGACAAAGTTACAGAACACCACAAAATTGAAAAAGATTCTTCAAGAATCAAAGGAAACTGTGGTGGAATCTGATCTAAGAGCAAGAATGCAGCCGTTGAGTGAACAGTTGATTAATACCACAAGTCACGTTCACAGTATTTTTGAGACCCAGGTCTTCATTGCCATCTGTCGAGGTTATTGGGACCAAATGGGACAGGCAAGTTCCCTTGTATGTTTGACCTCCCTACCTTGCTGAAATTGCAGATTTCAGGCTATCAATTGTTTCTTATCAATGTTCTTGGTTTACATCTTGTTTCAACAGGAAATTTTAAGTTTCTTGGAGAACAGAAAAGAGAATAAATCATGGTACAAAGGCTCAAGGGTTGCAGTCTCTGTAAGTAGAGTGATCCATTTAACCAATAACTAATGTTACTTATCTGTATATAGTGGATGAAAGACAGTGCTGTATGCATTTTGCTGGATTGTTTTATTATTAAAAAATACAAAAAATTAGTGGTTTCCGTCCATGGTTCTCTCATTTTACTACCCAGAAGAGGTTTCTATTTATGGGTTTATTTGTGCATGAAGAGTGCCTCACCTAACCTCATTCTCATGATCAGATCAAAAGATCACAAACTGTGTTCTTCGAGGATCCACTCAACTAGATGCTTCTAGAGACATTTCTAGAAATGTGGCTTGAGAGAATCCCCGTATCAGCATTGTAGCGACTAAATTTAGGGGGCATGAAATGGTGCCAATGTAGGGTTTTCTGACCTCTGGCATGTAAGCAAGCGGTCATATTGTTGGATAATGATATATCAAATGTTATAACCAATTTAACTCAACGAGTGGGGATCCAATGATTAAGACAACTCTTGATTATGAAAATTCCGTTTTCGGCAGCTTTGTTTGACTTTCCGTATTTGTTATATGCCTTCTGATCTCTGACCTGAAGATTTCTGTGCAGATTTTGGACGATGCCTTTGCCTCACAGATGCAGCAGCTTCTAGGAAACACATTGCAAGAGAAAGACTTAGAACCGCCTAGGTCTATCATGGAAGTTCGTTCAATGCTCTGTAAAGATGCTCCCAATCCCAAGGATAATTCTTTCTATTATTAGGCTTATTATACCTGTACATAAAAGGAGGTTGATACGCCATGATAACAGCTTCAGAGATGATTTTACAGATGAAATAGATGTCAAATGCCAGTTTTAAATTTGCTCGCTGGCTTGATAGATTGTCTATAGAGAAGCTCGATTTTGTAAAGAGGGCACAAATACTGGATTTATGGTAGCGAGGGGGTCGTCATCAATTTTGTAGAGTTGTAGTGTAATTAGCAACTCGGCCGCTCTTGGAAAGATTAATATACCCCCTCATGCGGGATCTTTCCTTGCCATTCTATTACTATTGACACATTTATGCGTTCCTATATCTTAGCATCATATATATATATATATATATATATAGCTGCAATTTGCTGTCCATCTGATCTTTTCGTTAGCTGCTTGTGTTGATATAGTTTGTTTTGGCAATTCATCAACCATGTCTTGAGTTAATTTTTACGCCCTTGGGAACGTGATCTGTCGGCGGCGATGCTTCAAGTGTACAATTCTGCAGATTTGTCCTACGCCACTTCCATCCCGTCCGTGCCAAGTACATTTTATTCTTATCAATATAATCTGATCTAAAATTAAGATACTTTGAAATTAATTAAAAGCTTCTAACCACACTTCTCTAATTCTTTTAAATCCAACCCTAACAAGTTTTCCATATGCTCCCGTCCCCTCCCATCCCAGGCTCCCCTTGTACAAAACTAGCTTTATCATTCCAATTCCCACCATCCGTCCATCTTATATTGAGTTGTAAATGTTAAAAATAGAACGAGTTCTTCAGCTGGTATTAAGATCTGCCTTACATAAATCAAAGTCCGTGTCTTCTGAGCAAAAAGTGTCCAAATGTTCACTTTTATTCAATTATCTATCTCTTCATTCTTTAAAAATTTTCAACTTCCGCTATAAACATAGCCCGGATCCAAGAATTATCTGTTAGATTTGGAGCATTGGGGACAACTTTTTCTCAACGCATAACACGATAGAGTCAAAACTTAACCTTGGGACAGTACTCACTCGATTTTTATTGCTATCCCTTGAATGGATAAAATTAGACATTTAAAAAGAGCACCGAATATTAATAACAAACAACCCAGGAAGTAGTTTTTTATTTTTTTGCCAGGAAACACCCCAGGAAGAAGTTGAATCGCACTCAAGCATTTACATGAAAAGATATATTTACAATATCAAATCGAACTACATGCAAACCAAATGAACTACGGGGCAAACGAATAGAATTATAAACTGCACAGATTGTGGAACACCACGCTGAATTGCAGCACAAGCATAAATACAGTGTTGAAATCCGTCGCAACTTTGCTCTAAGCCGCATTGGCGAATTAGAGAAGCTTTGATATAACGTGACAAGAAGTCCAGAATGCTTTAGTTGCAACCCTTAAAATAACAGGGTTTTGATATATCCTGACAAGGATGTAAAATGGAAAATGGTCAGAAGGGGGAAAACAAATGATAAGCTGAACAGGACGGAGGAATTATTGTATCAGAATGATTTCCTATAAATACACATATAAATGTGAATGAGCTCACACGAACAGCAAACAAGGAGCTCCAAAAGCAAGGCATTCAATGTAAAATTGATGCAGGTTCCCACTAACATCTTGCGGACAGGTTCTGGTGGCTTTTGTTAAATAACCGGGGGGGGGGGGGGGACCTCTCTTACCCAATAGCAGTAGCTCCCCATGATGCAACATTGTAAATAACTTTGCTCCCATCCCATGCCTTGTGAAGCTTTCCCTTCTTCTTTTTCGTTGAAAATGTCTTGCTGAGCGCTGTTTGACACACAAAAGGGGAAAGTAAGAAAGTGTTCATCCGTTTCTTTAAGCTTTACTGGTTTGACAAGAGCATAAACTAGCCAAAAAAAAAAAAAAAAAAAAGCCGCTTATATATTGTATCTAGGAATGAAGCAATCAGACTCACCTTCCTGGAGTTGGTTAGGGGTTAAATCCTGCAAAGAGTAAATCAGTCAGTGATAATGATTGTTAACTGGCAAGAAGAGAATGAAAAATCATATAAATCTGCAAGAATGATTGTTAGGCTGCAACAGCATCAGAAAAGCTTCCAAATCTAAATTAGAAAGCAATGCAGCTCCCAACATCTATATGCCAGAATAGACTTGTATATCAAATGGTATGAGTTCTCAACGTTAGGGCAGGGAGAGAATCTTTATCCATGGTTGGTTGGGGAAGAACAATTTGCCAAACTTCTTAGGAAAATAACAAAAGATTAAAAAGGCATATTTTTGGTCAATTTTGCATCTCAATTGAGGCACAAAAACCATAGGTATTAGTGGGCGTTAAATCTCTAGTCAAAAGTCCACAAAGACCTATTAGTAATGTTCATAGCAGATAGTAGAAGACCCTGATCTATTTGTACAGCATACCAAAAAGTAATTTAAAGCCAAGAGTCAGAAATCTTCATAGCTGTCAAGTTATAATCAGATAATATCATTAAGGCTGTATTTCAATGCATCTACCATACATCTAGTTATTGAATAGTGAGCCAAAAATATTACAGGCCAAAAGCCTCCTGCATGAGAGCGTAAAAATCACATACCTTGGTCTGTTTAAGAGATAACAAATATGCAGCCATGAAGCAAGCAATGCCCTCTACTATATCTTCTTGTCTAACAAGGACATAATCCTCTTGGTCTGAATCAATATTTTCACTTTCCCATAAATCATTGTCACTGATCATATCCCAAGAATTGCCATCTTCTGTCACAAGCCAAGAAAATTGTTATATCAATTAAGAAAACGGCTTATATAAATTCCAAATAAGATCGATGTCATCTCAAACATCCATGTAGAAATCTTAGTTATGTCAGAACTCAACCACCAAATAGAAGACAAGATTTATATGTGGATGCATACCAGCTGCATTCTGTGAAACTGATGCCTGGGCGCACTCTAACTTTTCAAGGAAGGCAGGGCACTCAACCCTGGATTTGAGAAGATCACATAACTGCATAGGGCACACGATACGATCTGTTAGGAGGGATACTTTCCAACACTGAGGCAATATTTTCCTTAACGAGTCATTAAGCATCCATGATATTTAATGATTTCATCGCATTTAACACGAGGATAAACAGAATGACAGTATCAACTGTCAACAACTTGTATTGCAGTACTATTTATACATATATCAACGGTAACAGATATTTGTCTTTAAGTGGCGTCTACTGAATGCAACTGGAAACGCCATTTGACAAACTAAAAATAAGAAAAATTTCCTCCGAGACTAGTATTTAGCAGATAAGAGGAACGTGACATTAATATAATTTAAGCTTGACATATTATAAATGAGCTAGAAAGGCAGATACAACCTACGCCATAGTAAGTTCAATCATAGACACATGTAGGCAAAAATGCTGAAGCAGAAAGCTCGGGCTATAAGAAGAAACCACATCCTAATCTCAAATAAGCTTGGGAGGATTGCCCGTTCTTTAACTTCCTTTCCTAGTTTAGGAACGTAAAAAACTAATCCACAAATCACGATCGAAACAACACATCCAAACAAAAACTAGCTATAAAGAAGGTCAAATCCACAGCATTTTATTCAACCAGCATCTTTGTTCTGACATCAAATCGTCAAATGCTAAAATATCATCGAAACAAAAGCCCGCCTAAAAACAAATCTACCTCTTCGGCTTCTCGATCAGCTCGCATGAAGGATGAGCCTTCAAGTCGACGTTCTTCACCAGCCACTGTAGCTTCACCCTCACAACCCTCCTCATCGTCACCACCACCGCTGGTTGAATTGAGCAATTCTAGAGCTCTCTGGCACTGCTCGAGCACGACCTGCAAGGTCTTCCTCCTGACCCGAACCCGATCCTCGTCCGAATTCTCCATCGGAATTTTGACAATCGATTTCGGATCGGGCACCTCGACCTCCATTAGAGGTCCCAACGACTCGCAAGGGTGCTGTAAACAGTTCCCGGAGGCCACAAGTTCCCTGATTCCGATCCTCTAGCGTGAATAGTAAACACAATTAATTATTAATGATTAAACGAATTAATTGTGGAATCCCCCTCCGTCCATCGGGATTTGAGAAACCCTAGAAAGAAGAACTGGAACAGTATCCGCGCCTCAGCTGCTGATGGGAATTATGGAAGCGGCTAAAAAACACGTGCTTTATCGTTGTCTGCGCCATGCAAGTTGCGGAGCAGCGTCCGGTGGTGGACCGTAGGTGAGACAAAAAGGGGTGGCGGGACCAAGAAGCTTCAGCTTTTGGGCACTTGATGCCAACTGCCAAGTTTTCAAACCCTGCTTGCTTTCTCTTTGGCTTTTGCTTCCGTCTATCTGTATTTTCTCTCCCCTACATGAACTTCGCATATTTTCTCCCCATTTTTTTCCAAGTTAGTAATTTACTAATTTTTTAAAATGATATCGGAGTAGTTTTAAGCTTTTTCTTTTTGTATGAATTATGAAAATAATAATACTATTATGTTGTAGGCTCAACGTGGAATATGCCTGATGGTCAAAGGGAAAAAATACAATAGCTCAGGACACGGCATGGAATATACCGATAGACCTCCAGGTAGGTACAGGGTAATTTTGCTTAACTCCTCACCCTAATCACCTCTAATGTTCGCAACTCCTAAACTAAACATATCAATAATTTCATTGGTTCCGTGTACGTGGGGTTTTCTGGTTTGTATATAATATATATTCCCCTACCATCAGGAAAACTCATCTTCTATGCTGGCGGCTAACCTGTAACCACACCCGTAAGTCTCGTAAAACCCTTTGCACCCAACTAGGTTGATGCCTGCCATGTAAGTAACCTTTTTTTAATTTTTTTTTCCAATTTGCATCTTTATAATTACCAAAGTATTCAAATATATAATTCACTTATTTAGTCGCTTTATTTATTTTTCACTGCAATCTTTCGTGGCATATATTTGTCTTTTTTTTTGGGGGGGGGGGGAAAGCATACAGTTGTCGTTTCAAACGCTAAGAAAAAAAAATTTAGGCCAATTTACGGAGTTGATGGGAAGATCTCTGCTTATATTAAATAATTTGATGCTTAACTGAATCCTTTTTAAGAAGATAAATTCATGTGATTACTAATTAAGCTGTAACAGAGGGAGCAGTTTGTTCTTGGGCAATAAAATACTTCATATCGTCCAACGCTAAGACCTTGATGAGTGCACGGTACAAGAACAGAGCAAAACAGGATGACAAACAAGGCCATAATACTAGTACTTTTTTTTTTTGGTGTGGTCAAAACATAATACTAGTACTGAGTACTAACAATTTGGATGAGCTTTATGAATCGGATTTATTATATAAGTTTGATTTATGTAAATCAAGATAAATTTTTTTTACATATTTATTTCGTAGACTGTAAAAATTACCTCATAGATAGTAAAAATTACTTCATATTCTATGAATCACAATTTATAAATACTTATGGAACTTGCATAAACTTATCCAAACAAATTCGATAACAGGTGGGACTGTGGCCTGTGGGTCGAGCACTAAATCCACGTGACCTGTCCCCAATCAGAAAGGAGCCCGAAAAGGAGGAGCCACATCTTCAATGAAATTGATGTGTGTTTTTTTTTATTGCGTATCTTTTATTAAATTAAATTCAATTTTATTTGATGTGAAATTATGACGCACAAAAATTCTCTGCTGCTACAGTCCTCTTTTTGGGCCCCAGGCGTGTTTGTAATTATGAGATTTCAGCCAATCTTTCTTTGACTAGCATCTGTTCTGCTGAAGACTAATCGGACCTGGTCTTGGGCATTTCTTCCTCCCCCCCCCCCTTAATTTTGATATACTGGGAGCAAGCATTGAAATTCTATTAGGACCCAGACTTCAAGCCCAGATTGTTTGCCCATATATCAGGTGCACAAATTACTCGCTGATTAAATTACACGTGGCTCCCTAGACCAAACACACGTTTAATTAGTTAAACAAAAAATACGCATTATCACAGTACTTATCATTAATTGAATGCTGCGATCGATAAAGCGAGACGAACTCACATTTTACTATCGTTAATTCCGGCTTATCTCCTGTACTAACTAACTGAGACGACACGCTTTGAAGCAGTTTCTTCTCTTTCTCCACGCAATTGTTCATCGAGCATATATGTTTTTCGTCCCACGTCCTGAACTAGGCTGCTATTCTTGCTTGTGCATCTAAAAAGACCACACACAAGCAGTTGTGCACGAGCGGATCACCTTTTTTTTTTTTAATAATTACATCGTTCTGTTTTCTTAGTCTCTTGTTCAATATATTCAATATTGAAAATGTAAAAGATGCATGTATGAGACTGTAAAATTAGGAACAAAATTAAACGAAGGAAATTACAGTTTGAATATCCAACGACCAAATTCTTTTTGGTGCACGGGATCCCTTATAATCTATATGATTATTATATAGCATACTTGAATATTTGGAGGCAACATGTTGTTTTATCTCTTCTGTACATATAACGAACCTATCTTATATATAACATCTTGATCATTTTCTCAAAAGAGGGGGAAAAAACATTTGGAGGCAACAGTGAGAGTGAGATATTATAAGTTCCAACCTTTCAAAAGAAGGAAGAGATTTAGAGAGAACTCGTGGAAGCAATCTGATCTCTTTATCGCAAAGACGGCATAAACTCGTTCTACCTTCATACTCCTTCGACTCTCTTCCTTGCACATTCTCCATTCTATACTATTCATTCCTGCCACGACTTAATGAAACACCCGCACAAGAGACGTGGACACAAGTTACAGAGTCTTAGCATGGATGAATGGAATTCATGAACTAAAATATAAAAACAAACTTTAAATTAAATCAATATCAACGATCACGTTCAACACATATAGATTTCATAGAAGATCACATTGTTTATGCATGAAAAGTGATGCTCACGTAAATTTTCACGCAACAAACAATATCTACACCTCGTTAGATATGAAGTTATGCAAATATTTTAATTTTGTGCGGATATTTGCACTGCTAGTCATTAAAATACACACACAAAGTTAATATCATCTTGTCCTTATATATATATATATATAAATTTACAGGCACAAAGTAGTACCCTTCCTGCCTATAAATTACGTGATTCATTTACAGTGTAACATGATTCTTGTATTAAGTTATGTTCTTCATTTAAAATCTTATTATCGTCCTTATTAAAGACCAGAGGAGGAAAAGTATATACCCCCATCCCTATATATAAAGTTAATAAGTTTGTCCCTTTTTATTATGTCTCACTTGAATTGGTTTTAGCAATAAATTCATTTTTATTTATTTTATTTTTAATTAATTTCATATCTTGCATTAATTAAAATGCTGACCCATTTCATTTTCTCACTCCGTTTTTCCCTGTACATTCCTTTTATCATATTTACTCTCTCTTATTTGTTCATAAATAAAGATATTTGTGAAAAAAAAATCACGTTTTCTACATGCTTACTACTTTTAATTAATTTTAGAAAAAAAGATACTTAAATACTATTTAAACTTATAAAATTTTAAAAAGTTTACTAATACATGAAAATATAAAAAAAAATGATATGATAGAAATATGAAAATTTAAAATTTATGTATTTTTATTAAAATACCGAAAATATTGGGGCTTTATCCATAAAGACGGAAGGGGTAGAAGTTAAAATAAGGGGGAAATTTGACTTTTCTTTGAAATCCCTGAACTCGATCGTTAAAGGGCATCAATTACGGCGTTTAATATTAGTATGTTTAGGTGCCTACGTAAGAACTTTTCAATCATAATTTATAGAATATAAAGTAATTTTTATAGTTTATGAAGTAATTTTATGATTTATGAAGTATATATATATATAAAATTTATCTCAATTTACTTAAATCAGACTTATCTATAAACCCAATTCAATCAAACAATATGGTGAGAAGGACCCGCAAAACACAATATACTCTTAATATTAGTCGCACTTGTTTTCTTTTCCTTCAGTCATGCATTCAATTCTGGAGCTAGACAACGCTAGCATAATCAAGTGCCCGTGATTTACCAGTGTCCAATAAAATCCTATACCGGACTTCTGTAACTTTTCTATCCATAGTTTTGGTTTTGGTGTTTTCCCCGTTTTTCCCGGGTCTGTTCTCCTCACGTGATAATGGTAATTATTCAGCTATTCCATAATAGATAAGTGGCGGGACCCATGAATTCCATAGGCGTGACTTGGATGCGGGGCCACGTGTCTGCAGGATGTAATGGAGGAAAATTGAAGGAGGAACGAATCAAGAAACGCGCGACTTCGGAGACGTTGGTGCTGAAGAAAGGGAATGTTTGGAAATTAGTATGACCCAGGAACACTTCGGTCCTTGTTTTCCTATTCCGTCGTCCACGTTTATTCCCTCCAACACGGTGCTTCGTTTTGGAGGGTTGACGTGTACAACTCCAATTGCCGCAGATGAGGACGACCCGCTCTTTTGTCTTCATCACCATCGTTTCCGTTGCCTTGCATTTCTGATTCCCCATTTGGAAGACAAGACAGAAACGGACGCACGTACAGAATCTCTGTTTTCACTTCATCGCTTTCTCCTGTTTCCTCTCTTTTCTTTTCGATTTCTGGCAAGGTATGCTGCAATGCATATTGATGAGATTTTTATTTTTTAAAATCTCCATGAATGGTCCCTGAGCTACATTGCCATTTTGATGAACGTGGGTGCAATATTTTATTGATTAGATGCGGTGACCTTAGCCGTCTTGGATATGAATCTGTGATTTTGGGATCGCAGATATGACTAACAAAGCTCCGGAAGTGTCTCAGGTAAAAAATTGAAAATCTTCTTTCACAGGAATAAAGGGATCGTTTCCAATCATTAACCATTTTTTTCGCCACTGCATTTGTGAATGTACATTTCATCCATGATTAATTAAGAACGAGGAAGTATAATGCCTTAGAATTTGTAAATATCATAATGGGTGTTGCATAAATCTGGTTTTCTGTGCATTGTAGGGAGATGGCGGTACTTCTCTACCCTCTTCTCAGCCTGGGCCACCAGAGCATCAGCGTTCGCGTGGCAGCAATGGCAATACGGTAATACTTGTTCGCAATTATGGGATTATCGAATGAATATGAATCCAGCCGACTTTTTCCAGTCTATATGTCAGCATAAATTTGAAATTAGCATCGCTGTCAAGTTTTGTGTCTAGTCTGGCTGGCCACATGGCTATGTAAAGACGCTGGGGCATGATGATTTAAAAATTTTGTATAGTGATTCTCAATAAATTTTTCACAAGCATATCCTAACAGTGCCAACTTCGATAACAAGAAACAATCAAACTGGAACGTATTCTGATCATTCTTACATGTAGCTGGTTTAAATCAAGTGCATTTCCCCCGTATTCATGTCATTCCACTTTTTTCTTCCTCCCGTGAAGTTAGTTGCATGTCTCAATCACCTCAGTTCAAATACCTGTCATCTCTTGCAGATTTTCAAGAGTGGGCCACTTTACATATCTTCAAAAGGTGAGTTTTGCTCCACTTGTTTATGCATGCGCTTCTATTGGACTAATCTATCTCAGACTTAGTTACTTATTATATAACACAAATGATAGTGATGAATTCTTAAGTAAATAGAGAAAATGGGTGCGGTAATGTTTCTTTCCCTTTGCTTGTTAATTAAATATATCACAATACATGCTGCTGCAATCTTCTACACTTTAGAATGACATATGATGCTTTATATACCTTGCTATAGAGAAAGAACCTTAATTGAATATCAAAAGTATAGGAAAGCTATGAAGAAAAAGTAGAGCAAACGTTAGCAAGGGAAGTAAATTCTGATCCGAAGATAATGACAGTGCTATATGTTGCAAATTCAGCATTGTATAATCCTTTCTCTTTGCTTGTCCTTCTTTCGTCCTTCCCAAACCTCCTGGGGTTAACTAATAAGGAATGGGATAGGTGTGGGTAGTGACTAGGGTTCAAACCCTCCGATGTGATCTTGTGATTTTTTTTTTTTTTTCAAATATCCTTATTTTTTGAATTCTTGATGTTTAGGAATTGGATGGACATCTTGGAAGAAACGGTGGTTTGTTTTAACACGCACTTCGCTGGTTTTCTTCAGAAGTGATCCGGTAAGCATTTTTGTTTTAGCATCTATTTCGTTTATTTATGTCTGTGGATTCAATCATAGTTTTCTGGAGTAGAAATATATAATGCTTCTATATTTTGAAGTTTTGGGCACTTTAGGTGACAGAAGCCTAACAGCTTAATTCAGAATTGGAATAGATTAACCTTTATCCCCCGGCGGCACCCCCCCCCCCCCACAAAAAAAAAGAAAAAGAAAGAAGTGGTGATATATATGTGGAGATGCAATGCATTTATACCAAAAAGCTTTGAACCCTCTAGGTAAAAGAAGGCTAATAGCCTAATAGAGCATGGGAGTGAATCTGTATTTGTCTTTAAAATATTTTCTCCTGTCCCTACAATTTTTTTTTTCTTTTCAAGTTACTGTAGTAAATATTTCCAATAGCTTTCTTGTACAAGAGTCCTTTATAGATGCTTTTCTTCTTGTGCCACCATGCCTCTTCCTTTTTATTGTTTTATCATTTTATTTTCTGCTTTTCAGAATGTTGTTCCTCAAAAGGGGGGTGAAGTGAATTTAACGCTTGGTGGCATTGACCTCAACAATTCAGGCAGGTTAGCTGTTGTTTAAATGCTAGAAATCATTGGCATTCTTGTCCTCTTCATAATTGAACATAGCATAACTTGTAAAATGTATTGATCACTAGAAAATTACTATGTCAAATTTTGTAGTGTTGTTGTCAAAGCAGATAAGAAACTTTTGACCGTGCTTTTTCCTGATGGACGAGCTTTCACACTTAAGGTGCCTCACCTCTCTCTCTCTCTCATATCTTTCCTCCTGGAAATTTCCTCTTTCCTTAACAAGTTAGTGACATATTGTGTTGCATTATATTTACATGGCATTATATATATATAGGATGCCTTGAAAATGACTGCCTCACTTTTTTTCATGATTTATCTATATTTGTATGGAATATTGTAATTCTTTGTTAATAATTTGGCTATTTTACATATGCGCTCAATAATTTTGCTCTGTAACTTAACACATATTGAGGTAAAGATAGAGTCAGAAATGAGAATATGCATATTATTCTTTTCTGCTATTCTATGGTTTTATTTATTGCTACTGCAGGCTGACACTGTAGAGGACTTACATGAATGGAAGACTGCACTTGAGAATGCTTTGTCCCAAGCCCCGGGTGCTTCTGATGTAACGGGGGAAAATGGTATCTTTAGGAACGATCAGACTGATTCAATTGATATTTCTTTGGACCAGTGTATGCTCTTGTTATAGTCGTGCTTTCTATATGTTGACTCCACAGTTCATGCCCTGTGCAAACAGTGTGTATGTTGCACATGATCTGTGTACTTATTCAGCTATCAGCATGCTAATATTTGTTGGAACAGATAATGCTGAGTTCTGTTTTTTTTCTGGCATGATCAATGGTATACATGTTTAAAACATATCTATGTAATGGCACTTGGCAGTAATATTAATTTTTATATCTTCCAGGTTGCATAAAAAATAGATGGACATTTGACTATCTCTTTTGTATATTTGTGTTATTTCTGCTTTGTTGTGTTCTTAATCCATTGAAATTTATCAATTTTCGTTTTGACTTGATTCACCTTTATAACGTCTGCCTAGTACTTCCAGTGTGAATTTTTATGTCAAGTGGTTTCAGTTTAATGCTGTAAAAATCTCTTATTTGCTTTCTTTCCTGACGCATTTTCTGAACTCTTATAGCAAAGGATGTAGAACCAGCAAAATCTACAGTTGTTGGCCGGCCAATTTTACTTGCTCTGGAGGATGATGATGGAGCTCCATCGTTTTTGGAGAAAGCCCTGAGGTTCATAGAAGATCATGGTGAGTTTTATGTTTTTGTTTCTTTGAAGAAATTCCTTTTGTTACTGCAATATGATGACACATAATAAATGGCATTTTATGCTGAGTGCACGGCTGTTCATCCTCTAACGGATGTAAATTTTTTTGGGTAAGTGTTAACAGTGAGAATTGAATATTAGATTTTTCCTTTTGCAAAATACCTCCACTAGATGACACTTGAGAGTGGCCTGCTGATGGATGTGTTAGTGCTTACTCTGGTAATTTGTTGCAAGGAATAGCTTCAACCTATTTGGCATATTTAATTCCCAATATTACTTGTTAACAAAGAAAAGTGCAGTTAGAAACACCTCATCAGTAAAAAGTAGTAAAAGAAATTACTAACCAATATGGTGCCTTGCATATGTCAGACACTTCACACTTTACATTTCAGTTGTGCCAATTAACTTCTCTTTTTATGCTTGTGAGCCTTAAGTGGGTTAGCATCACTTCATGCTTTTGACTTTTATCAGTAGATTTGTGATGGGAAAACAAGATTTTCAACTGAATATCTTCATGTTCTTGCTGTGAAACTTGAATCTCAGTGTTGTTTTATTATTAGGGGTGACGCGAGGGTAGGGGATTTTGCAGTAGATTTATGTCAGTTATTTTTACTGAGTCTTTAGGTCCCTCTTAACGCTGTTTACACATGACATAGGTTGTTTTTCATATGTATCTTCTGAATATTATAAAACAGGGGTCAAAGTTGAAGGGATCTTGCGACAGGCAGCTTCTGTTGATGATGTTGAATGTCGAGTTCGGGAATATGAACAGGGTCAGTACTTTTTCCTTTGCACAGCCTTTGATTTATGTATGTTTTTCTCTAGTCACGTCTGCTATAGCATGCTTGCATGTTCTTTACATTGTGTTCTTAACTTCATTCATAAATGGAAAACTGTATTGAGGTCTCACCTTATTTCAGGCTTTGCCATGCAAATGTTTTGAGAGATTTGAGGATTGTTATATACTGAACGGAATTCCTTCTAAAATATGTCAGTTAACGGGTTGTCATATTGGATGCCCTGGAATTTCCCCTAATCTCTATGAGTCTTGAGCTGCGAAGCCCCCTCTTTCTATATATAATAATATCCCTCGGGACTATTAAGTTTTGCACTGTTCCTGTCACAAATACTTCTTTGATACTTTCTTAATCACTGATCATGTCTACTGTCCTTTGACACGCCATATGGATGCAGGAAAAACTGAATTCTCTGCTGATGAGGATCCGCATGTTGTTGCCGATTGTTTGAAGGTATCTTCATATAAACTGAGCATCTGGTTCTTTTATGGAGGGTTCTTGTAAAATTTATTCCACACTTTTTCAGTATGTACTCAGGGAATTACTTTCATCTCCAGTCCCTGCATCTTGCTGCAAGGCTCTGTTAGAAGCATGCCGTAAGTGTCTGGTTTTTTTCATCCTTCGCTGTCTATAATATAATAATTAGCAACGTTATCGAGTTCAATGAGAATGTTACTTTGCGAAGATACCCTTCTTTAAGTCTTGCATATAGGATAAAGAAGTCCTTAGTCACCGAATGGATTCTTGACAGTGAAATCCACATCTTTCACTTTTAATTACATTTTAGGCAAGATAATTTGAAAATAGGGGATTTAATGCGATTGAATTGTCATTTTCTGATTGTTCTGAACTTTGGCTGGCAATAGGGAGGATAGGGTGGGATTTTTCAATATCTATACCTGAATACACTTGTATTTTGTTGATTTCCATACCCCATCTGCCGGGTTTGAGCATAGAGAATTTGAACAACTAAAGAAATTTCTACTAAATTATTTATGGCATTCTAGTTAGCTGTTTGAAATAAGTTATATTATCACATCGTAACAATGTATTAAAATTGAATTAGAACAAAGAATGGTTCGTGATTCAACTGAATGACCAGGGTTGATTTTGTTTCATCTTTGGCATATTTACTAGGGACTGAACGTGCTGGTAGGATCTCTGCTATCCGTGCTGCAATATGTGAGACTTTCCCTGAACCAAATCGCCGTTTATTGCAAAGGTAATTGATTATTTTATTTACCCAAAAACAAATTGAAAAGGGATTACCAAGACTTTTAACAAGTAAACTTGAGCAACAAGATTTATTTTTCACATTGAAATAATGTTGGAGGATGTCGATGTGGCATCATACCTATGTATTGTTTGGTGACGATCATTCCAGACGGAGCAGATTTTTAACTTAATTGGCCTGTCTTTGTAATTAACTTTGTGAACAATGGAAGCTACTGAGCATATCCTATGAATTATTGTTAAATTTCAGTTTTCGCACTGACAAGAATTACAATATATATTTCCATGATTTGATCCACTTATTTTTTGCTATGTAAATATTAATTTCACTTTCAGAATACTCCAAATGATGCAAACGGTGGCTTCCCACAAAACTGTGAATAGAATGAGCTCCTCTGCTGTGGCAGCTTGCATGGCACCCTTACTTCTTCGTCCCCTTCTGGCTGGGGAATGCAACATTGAAAATGATTTTGATGTGGGTGGTGATGGTTCTGTTCAACTTCTACAAGCAGCTGCTGCCGCTAACCATGCTCAAACAATTGTTATAACATTATTAGAGGAATATGACAGCATATTTGGGGTAAGTTTTACTGTTTTATATTTATTTATTCCATGGCTTTTGTTTATAATATATGCGTCCATGACAGCACCAACGCACATACATCTCTTGTATCAGTCTTTAGCTACAGATTGTGTCATTGCCTTCTTTTACATTTGTTCCTGTCGTGCTTGCTTTCTTCCTTGTCTACATAAGAACCAGGGATCTTTTTATTTATTTATATATTTATTTTTTCATTTATTGGATTTTTAAGTTTGTCCTCATTAAAGGACATAATCAGATGCTTATGAAGTATGGCTTGCTTTCTTGAAAAGCCTATTCTTATGGTGAATCTCCGCTTCAGGTGGATCTTTTGTGAATATGCTATGCCTTATATCAGCTTTTATATGAAATATGGTATTATGATTTCTCTTTCCCTAAGGGACTTTAACCTGAAAGTGTCTTATCAAATTAGAAATTAACTGCAAAGGGGTAAACATCTGTGTAAATCTTTTATTACTTTGGGCTCCATAAAGAAGATTTTCTCTATGCCTCTGAATACGCGCTTCTTTCACTCTTATTTATGAATAATCTTCCCCACGATCCTTTTGTTGCTGTTATTATGGTTCTAGGAGGAAGGATCTGGATCCGCAGGCATATACTCTGATTCAGAAGAGAGTGGATCTGGGAGCGAGGAGGGTACTGAAGATGATGAATCTTATGACGATGATGATGATGATTGTGATGAAGAATCAATACAGGAGTCCGATGCAGATGCAGAGGACAGTGAGATTGAAGACTCAGGCGGCGAGGATGATAAGGTTTCTGTCCCTTTAAATTTATTTCACTATAATTGGAAGAAAATTTAGTAAACTGTTATGTAACTCTGGAAAATATATAACCCATTTACAAAGATTCAGTCAACTGGCTTTGTGCTGGAAAGAATTTTCCCAGCACATCATGTTTTTATTGGAACACAAGGAGAAATGTTATCCATTAAGCTTTCACATACAGTGCAGATGTAGCAAAAGAAATACTCTGCCTGTCCTTTATTATAAGATCCTAAATAACCAAATTTTTTGGTTTAAGAAAACTGTTAAAATTAGTTAAAAGTAATAAATATATTGGAAATGTATTTTATTTTTTCAAAATATGTCCTTATTTATAAGTGGGAAGGTGAGAGTGAGAAAAAAGATGAGAGAGAATATATAGGAAAAAGATAATGAGAGAGAGTATTAATGAAGGGTAAAATGGGTAAAGTGCATTTAATGTTCAGACAAACCTAAGTGGATTTTTATAAAAAGGGACAGATCAATTAAAAAATTAGGATCTTATAATGAGGAATGGAGGAAGTAATATGGAAGTACTAACAAAATTCTGGGAAAGTTTTGGTGGCACCCAAAAATAACCTTTACCTCTAACAGGTATTCCTTTACTGCTTCAAGAGCCTATTTAATGTTTGTCTAACAAGCTCTTCCCTAGCCATGTCCCAATTGACTTGGTGCCTCTGGATTAGTTTTCCTTGCTTTTTTCCTTTTCTTTCAAAGCTCAAACATGTTTTTTATTATGAAGAGTTCTTTATTAGAAAAATAAAGCATTTCATTTTTTAAAACAATCTGAAATAACTTTTCCCTTCTTTTTTCTTCTGCTGAAACTTTAGAAGTTGCTTTTACCAAACACTTAAACTTTATTCTTCATATATAAGGTCATGTTTATTTGGATCTTACTAAATGGTTAGTCTCATTTTGTTCATCTTAATGTACATATCTTGCATTTGCCCCTCTAAGACATTGTCATAGGACGCTGCAACCTGCATCTTTATACCTTCATGTTATAATAAAATAACCTCTTTGTTCTTGGTAATAATTCACTGTTTATATGATTGTTCTGTCTGGTTTTTGGGGAAGGGCATATGGGAGGAGAGCGGAAGTGTGAAACTACCCTTATCCTAATTTCTTGAAATGTGCAGAACCGTGATCACTCAAGGTCAGATGTAAAACCCTCAGGTGACCATGAAGATCCTAAAGTCAACCAGATATCATCACAGCCTAGTGAGGTCTCACTATCTCAGGATGTTGACATCAAGAGCCGTGAAAATCTGACGAGTTCAGCCAGGACTGCTCGTGCGGAGAAGTCCAGCACACCTGCAAACATAGTTGAAGTTGTTTCCACTGACCAGAGTACAGTACATAATTCAAGTTGTCCTATTGACAACAAATCAACAGACATATCTGATGATCCAGCACATGCTTCGAGCCACACAATATCGGGACGTACTTCTGTAAGTGCATTTGTGATGTGTCTTTGTGATCTTGGCATTTATTCATTTTTCACGTGCATACAACTGGCTAAAACTCGACTGACACTGAACTTTTATGTCCATTTACTTTCTTCCTTTTTGGAGCCTTGTTATGTTGATTTTATGCTACTAAGTCCCAGGTAATTTCTTATTCCTTTGTAATATGTCCAGGCAATGAAGAATCATGCCACGGAAACTGCTGATTCTTCTACCAATGCGTGAGTAATTGGCATCTGTTGACTGCTAATTTATCTTCCTTTGTTCGATTTGTAGCTCCAATTGTACCTATTCGCTGCTGTTTAGAAAAGCAGGGGAACAAAAGAGTTAGAGAAAAGTGAGAGAACTCAAATATATTATAAACAGTAACCTTTCGTAGAACAGTCCGTAGTCCTCCTTATTTTTTAACCTTTAGGAGTCCACACCATTCATTTCATTGATTTCAGACCATGCCGTGTTACTTGCGCTGAACATCAACCCAGAGTATACATCTCTGACTAGTTTCTTCATCTTTACTAATCTATGTTTTTGACCATTCGTAGAGCTGAGATGGAGAATCTTGAAGCTATCAAGGTAGAATTGCAAAACAAAATCACAGAGGAGGTAGGAACTCGATTTTCTTTCTTGATAGTTATGTTGATATGGGCATAAGTATTATTGGTTGGCAATTTTCCATTGTCCATTCTACTTTCTGTTGTAGTCTAACGCAAACCTGCAAACTTATCTGGAAAAACAAAAGAAATTCATGCATGAGCGTCGCCTGGCTCTTGAACAAGATGTAAGTTCGTCTTGCAAGTATATAACTCCCCCTTCCTCCAATAAATCATTTATGTAAATTTAGATTTTGTTCTCTAACTTTTCTTTCTACAGGTGGCTAGACTACGGGAACAGTTGCAAAAGGAGAAGAATTATTGGGCAACTCTAGAAGCAGGAAACAAGTATTCTCCTGGATCCTCATCCAATTCAACCAGTGATGAAAGGGTTAGTCTATCTCACTTTTAAGTGGTTTTTTGAGCACGCATAACAAAATACTAATAAAAAACCTGCGACAGACTAAGGCAGACGTTGAGGAAATAGCTCTCATAGAAGCAGATCTCACCAAGTTGCGGCAGCGGATTGATGATGTTGGCAGGAGGTTTAATGTACAACATGAGCACACTTCAAATCACGAAACAAAATTGTATGTTAGTCACTTACGAATTTATTTCTGCATATTCTTTTGCTCTTACTTAAACAATATTATATTCCTAATTGGTTTAGTTCTCATAAAATTTGTTAGCAATATTACTTTTCCAATTTCCGCATACAGAGTAATTGAGCACTTCCCAATAGAATGTATGGGAAGAATGGCTGTTTGCTTGCACTTGATTCTCTATATATATCACTTGCTCCTTTCTCTATGGGAAAACTTTGACAGGAAGAATAAGCTGGATACCGAAGATGCAGTTACTTTTCAGTCTCAGATTGAAAGGTCAAAACGCAAGGTAAAATTTAGAATGTTCTGTAAGAATATCAGTATCATTGTGGTGATGAAAGACAGCAGACAACTCACACAATTTGATGACATTGTTCTGCTCCCAGGCAATAGAATTTTGAAATTTATACATTGAAACTTTGGAAGTGATGCCCATTAGCTATCCGACGTTCTACATTTATAATTGCTTTATATGATTTGAGATAACTATTTTATGTGTGAGCAGAGAGTTAAAAGAAGATTTGAGATGCCTTTTGAAACAAAATAATTAACTAAAATTCTCTAGCATGCAGATTCTAGTATCAAGGATTTGTATTATAAAGCTTCATCTGGCAGAAAATTAAATAGAATAATTTCTCAAGCTGCTACTATATTCTAATTAAACGAAGTATATTATACACTTATAGCTTTCTCAGAAACCAAAAGGTCAAATTTTGAGTGCTTTTCATTTATTTATTATCATATGAAGCCTTATTGAATTTACATATCAATTTTTTAACCTTTCTCCTTTGTTGCAACAGGACGTTAAGTTTGGTGGAACCGAAAGTGAGAATGAGAAAAAGTTGGAACCAACATCTTTACTGAACAAATATGCACCTCAAGCTACTCCCAAAAAAGCTGGGGCAAAGGTTGAGGTATGTTTCATGAATTTGGTTATGAATCAGTCTCCTTTGTTTTTTGTGTATCCAGTATAATATGTGCAATAGCAGTGGATAAGAAGCCATCCCTAGACGAAACCCGAAAAAGCCATTTTTATATGGCACAGCCAAACTAAGGGCGAGGCGAACTAACCTATTTTCTTTAATTAACAGCAACAGGTATCAAACTTCACTGCTTCTAGACTGACTAAACTGTCCACCAGACTAAACTTTCTGAAGGAGCGTCGAAATCAAATTCAGCAGTCACAGCAACCTCTCAATAATAAGCCTCGAGGATCTGAAGCTCATTCTGTATCTAACCCAGAAAAGGGTAGAGCCATGGACAGTTCCCAGCCACCCTCAATTGCAGATAAAGGTTCAGGCAAAGAACCTCAATCACTCCAAAATTCGGACAAAATGAGAAAATCAGATGGTCAGTCAACAATCCATCCAGATAAATGGAATCAAAATCAATCCTGGGAAAGAAGAAGGTCCGAAGGTGATCAGTCTTATAATGTGGATAAAGGTCGATAATTAGAACGCCATTTTCATGTTACAAATCCAGATGATCCAAGGCCATTGCAATGATTCAGCTTTGTTCTATTATCACACGCGTGGCACAGCTTATGTCTTCCACAATGTTTTGAGCGGGTTTATATAAAGGCAGAGTCAGGAGAGAAACTCGTTTGATAAGGTTGACGCAGGGCCGGGGTTGGAAAAATTGGTCCATTTTTCTTTAATTTAGGATGTGTAAGGCACGGTTCAACCATCCCTCTTTAGATTTAGCGGAACTATTATCCCAGTTGCTGATTTTTGCAGTCATGGTCAAAGCACTGTGGTTTTGTAATCTCATTACCACCTTGGTAAATGCAATATTGTTAGTTTCTCGGTGCATAAATGCAGATTAAGGCCCGTTTGAATTAGCATTAGAGAACGTTTATGCAAGCCGCTGATACAAAACTATCACCTTAAAAAAGCGACTTATATGCAAATTCAAACGGGTAGTAACCTTTATCCTAGCTTCCTCTGTTTGAGATCATTGAAGACAGATAAATAAAAATGATTATTTAATCAAAGCGGTAAATTCTATAAATATCAATCTTGTTGGCCAAAAGAAAAATATATCAACTTCAACTAGAAACCTTCTGAAAAGAATTACTCTAAGCTACTTATTCGCCATCATCCCGTCAATAATCCTTTTTAAATCCCAATCAAAATTCCTTCAGCAACTTCCTCAATTGTTCGAGGGCCACAAATAGCACCACGGTAAAGGGTCACTGCCTAGATATTGTGGGAACAAATCCCTTATATAAAGCCACAGGTCCTTCAGCCTTCAATGTCTTGAATGCACAATCCAAGGCTCCATTATACGGTGGGGTTGCCCCTGCCTCAACATTCATGTTCATCACCCTTGTCTTTATCACATCCACCGGATTCGACGCCACCGCTGCCGCAAACCCCGCCGCTAAGCTTGCCGTGACATGGGTCCCAAGGCCATCCTTCATCAGCCCTTCCCCAGAATCATCTCCTTGAATTGATCATAGCAAGCCAATTGAGAAGCTGTCACGATCATCGCACGGTTCACCGTAAGAGCCGAACCACGCCACAGGATAGCAATTCCTTCCTGACTCACCATGCGCGCGATTGCATCGAACACGTTCTTATAACTGCGCCGTTGAGCCGTCGGAAGCCGACCATCTGCTTGCATCCGAACCATAGCCACATCAGCATGGTTTCCAATGGCTGCACCTATCCCACCGGCGATTAGCCCCGCCGCTACCTATCGGGTCAGGAGCATCTTGCCCGCATCTGGATCGGTCCATTTGTGCTTGATCACATCGTATAGACCCATACGGGTGGTGGAATAAAGTGCTTGGCGGGGCACTGTGGCGGATACGCCGGAAAATAGGGCAGCCACGCCTTCGGACTGCACAATCCGAACGCCAACCGATACGAGTCCAGCGCGAGGTTGAATAGCAAGTGTGGCCGGAGAAGCGGCCATTGCCGTAGAATGTGAGTGAAAGGCATAAGTTGGACGCAGATTCTGTACTGGCTGAGGCCTCACAGGAACAGAGTGTTTCTCGCCCTGAAGCTGCAAGCGAACTTTGATGAGATCGAGTGGATGAGTTGTACAGCCGGAAACAGTGGAAGCAATGCCTCCTTCAACAAATGCTTTGAGACCCATGTCGACGGTTATAAATTTGTTAATGCTGTCGCTGGAAAGACTTGAACTTTGATAGTGCTCTGTTCAAAATCATATCCTGCTTCCTGAGATCTGATTCCCGAATAGAGAATAGCAAAACGTGTCACGTTTTGGGATTCATAAGGAAAGGAACGGGCACTGGGTTTTGCAGAGTGGAGAAGCAGTTATGGTGTGTTCATATATGAACTGTTGAATGAAGTTTCCTAATTTTTGAAGACGATTCTGCGCGCCGCAAAACCAATTAGTCGCAAACCTATCCCAATATACTTCTACTACGTCTACGTGTTACTATAAAACTAGGGCAACCCCACCCTTTTTGTTTAAAATAATCAATAATCAATACGTGTAAAATGCTGGTTTGATATTCAAGTGGAGTATCCCGAGACACCAATCCTGTATAGTGTATATATATCTGTATTTTATAAATATTAATTGATTTTAATGAATTTTTATATATCCTAGGTAATAAATTGATTTATGATTGATTGAGTGGACTTTTACTTGAAAAGATACGGAAATTTACGAGACTTGAATAATCTGCATAGTGAGATCACGATGGCTATATATATCCACCAAAAAGACTGCACCTTGGAAATTCAAAACAATCAACCAGCAGCATATATAGACTGAACTGAAACATAGTTCATGGTCAAAACAAAATAAGAACTGAAACATGGCCAACGTTACAAATCAACACACAATGATCAAACCTATTCGTGATGACACCATCGCATATTTGTAAAAGATAAGATACCTCTTTCAATATCTTCCAGAGCCACCCCACTTATTTACCACAAACAATTTAGCCACCAGGACAGACTGGTTGCTCGGGACACAGAACAAAGAAAATACAAGAATTTTAAATCCAGCAAATAGCTAGTTACAGAGCTCACGAGCTATGCCAACCTTATTATTGACAGTATCAAACAAAATCCTAAGGTTCTGCTGCTGCAAATTGGCTATCACATTCAACACCGAGTTCACATTATTGGGTGACGCCGCCATTGCCAAGCAGGCCAGTGAACCCGAACTGCTATGTATGAAGCTGTTCTCCAATGGCAATACCAGATCCAACCCCGAGAAGTGAAATGTAATAATGGGTGCCAATGTCTCATAAGTCTTCTCAAAGCAAGTGTCAAACGCCCCCAAGCTCCTAAAAGGACCTCTCACTTGTTTTCTGAACTCGTCCCTGATTGCATTATACACTGGTCCCACGAATCGGGTAATCACCGTACCCGAATCTATGATGGTTCCAGCCCCGGTGTAAGGGTTGAAGCTCAGAAGCTCACTAGGTAACCGGACAAGGACCCGACCCACGCTGACTCCGGTCAAGTTCACGTAGTACAGAGACGGCCGGCGGGGATTACGTAATAGTGCGGTGGTACGGATGCTTTTGGGCTGACCTTTGGGCCCGAGTTTCAGCGACCCAGAGAAGAAATATGACCTAAAACTGGGAAGGCAGTAGGAGAAAACTCCTCTGTAAAGTGACCCGACTTGAGAAAACAAGGACACGGATCCCCGACCCAGACCCAGTAGTCCTTGGGAGGGAATTGGACCGCCGTTGACGTTATTGACGCAGCCGAAAGCGTAATTGGGGATCACGTCAGATGCTAGTCTGAGAGAATCTTGGACAAGCGTGGCGGAGAAGGATGAACCAGCGTACGAATGGTTAAATGAACACGGATCGGATCTTTTTCCGGGGCAAGAGGATCCACGGACCTGACTGCATTGCGGAACAGAGCAATCCAATGACCTAAAAGTAGTAGAAGCTTTGGGTGAAAAAGTGACGGCGGAGCAACCGGTACAACCGGTACATGGGACCCAGGCCTCATCGCTGCTCGTGTCTAAGACCATGAACATGAGCTGACCGGGAGTGCCGAGCTTGGCCCGGACGACGTAGTTTCCGATATTGAGAGCCTGGCCGGAGGCAACAGGGGCAGAGGTTGATCGCTTCTTGGCGAGAAGGGAAGATAAGTAGGTGAGTCGTGGTGAATCTGTAGAGGCCATGACCATGACGGTGTCAAATAATGAGTCAGTAGTGTTGGGTAGTTTGACAGGGGAGCATTTAGAGTAAATGGGAATGAGGGTGACGTCGAAGTGGAAGGGTTCAGAGGCACAGAGGTCTGAAGCGGTGGTGGTTATGGCGAGGATGTGAATTATTGCAGAGAAAAGAAGAAGGAAGGAAGTGAAGATCTTGAGGTCCATGGTTATGGAAGTGTGCAGTGTCGCATGCATGTGCATGGTGGTGGGGGGAGAGCTTCCTTTAATATACGCGGGTAGGGAGAGAGAGATAGTCCCATGTTGGAATAGGGATTATAACCCATAAAAATATTTTTTTTTATGATATATGAAGTAGTTTTTACAGTTTATAAAATAATTTTTACGGTTTATGCAGTAAATATGTGAAGAAATTTTGTCTCAATTTATATAAATCAGGTTTATACTTAAATATAAACTAAACGAAACAAACGCTTAATGATTTTTATTTAAACTTGTAACTCTTTAACATTTAACTGGTGATTATAAGCTGAGACAAAAAATAGTTAGTGACTGTTATGAGAACTCGACTGACTAATAATTAGATGAAAGTTTAATATTTGTTTGAGATAGTTTTTGAAAAGTATTTATTGATGTAAGTCAGAACGAGTTCGAAATAGGTTAGAAGAAAGCAGTGAAAATGATGAATGGAACAGTACGAGTTGGTAGATAGTAATCTGTTGGTAGGTCTAGGTGGTCGGAGCAGGGGATGGTGGAAGCGGTCGTTCACGGGCTTTCTAAGACATTAAATTCGTTGAGCGCGGAAGTACATGCTTGGTCCCACATTTTTGTAGTTGCGATTGCTGTTGATCAGAGTGCAATGGAGTAGCACAGATGACGGAACTCTACTTAGTTGTCAGATCCAGAGGATGAAGCAAGTACTCGTCTAAGCCATCGTTTCAACAGCCCTCTTTCACAAGCGGAGTTTTAGTGAAGTAGTACAGCCAAGAATCCAAAGCTGATTATTTGTTTCCTCACATCAGGCAAAATGGAGAGATCACGGAAATTCATTCATCTTATTCTTGGCTTTTTTACCTACATGCTACAAACAGCTATATATTTTACCAAAACCCTACATTATACAAATTATTTGCCAAAATGCTACATTTAAAAATCGTCCAGGCCAAATGAAGTTTAAAATAACAAACAACTCGTTCATACTGAGATGAAGTTTAAAGCTTTTCAACATCTCCCATCATCACATCAACCCATCAAAACTACACTTATATTTTTGGGTAAAATCTCAAAAATATCCATCAGTTTTTATCCAAAATATGTGTAGCATCATATATTTTTTTTTATAGGTATAAAAATAATCATAAACTTTAAAATAAAAAGTAAAATTATCAATCCCATTAATCCTAGTTAAATTGACTTTACTTGAGGACGCTCACATAAAAGGTAACGTAGGTGACGTGGCTATAACAATATTCTGCTGGAGGTAGAGATAAAAAATAAAAATAAAAAACACACATCCTCACTAATATTAATTTATTGTTTAAAATAAATAAAAAAACTTCTAACCCAAAACCTCTCCCTCCTCCTCTCTGACCCCGTTCTCCACCACCATCCTCAGCGGCATCCGCGCCGTCCTTGTCTCCTTCCTCTGCCTCCCCCGGGCTACGAAGTTTCGACGGCGACGGAATCTTCCCTCTTTCAGGATCCCCATCGCTTCCTCCCTATGTCTCCTTCTACAACTTGAGACTGCATTGTTGTTGCCTCTCTTGAGGACCCTCGTTGTCATCGTTAGAGGAGGAGGAGAGGGAAGTCACCGGGAAGGGGCTTTATCTGCACCCCTTTCCATTGAACACTCCTAGAGACTCCGAGCCCCGCTGCTGCCTCTGCTTCCGGTGACGTCACCCTGAGTTTCTGAGTTAGAGTCTCCTAGAAGCTATGATTGTTTTGTTGCTGATTTCAGAATGATTCTCAAGGTTTTTGACTTGAAGGTACAAAGTCAAATTTCAAAATTCTAGTTTCTTTCTTCCATGAAATTGCAGAGTCTTTTTCTTGATTCCCCTGCTTCAAAATATTATATTTTTAATAAATGAATTTATGGCGAGTCTGAGGAGGTGATGGAAGATGATCGAAGAAGAGATCGGCGCGAGATTCTAAAAGGAGAGGATGGTGCTTCTATGTTTGAAGCTTCTGGGTTCTTGTTTCTTATTTTTACATGACATGGAGAGATTTGTATAGATATGTTATTTTTTTGCTTTGACTATATGAGTTTGTGTAAAAGTGGCTTGATTCTTGTCATCTTCAACTGATGGTTTTGAGTTTGATTTGTCTTTTTGCAATTTGATTTTTGAGTTTGTTTATGGATGATGTGTTCTTGAAGGTTTAATTTTGATTTCTCTGGTAATGAAGAGTGATGAAGGTTTCTGTGGGTTGAATTTGAAGATGAGGGGCAATCCTCACGCGAAGGGGGGGGGGGAAGAGCTGAAGGTGCTTTTCTTGTTTCCCTCAGTTGCCGATTAAAATTAGTTGAGTTGGTATTTTAGTCAAATTAACAAACAGTCAATTCAACTAGGATTAATTGCACTGACATTTTTACCCCCTATTTTTAAAATTTATGATTATTTTTACACCAACAAAAAAAAACATATGGTGATAGATGCATTTTAGAGAATAACACCGGGTATTTTTCAACTGTTATCCTATATTTTTCAATTAAAAAAAACAAAATTGTTCCCACCCTTTGATGTGACAAGATTAATATAGAAGTGGGGTTTAGGGCTTGTTAATTGACTTGCACCACCACATGGCCCTTCTCATATTGAGCTTGTATGAAATAACGGCTGAAAATTTTATAAATGTTTATAAATTATAATTTACGGAATACGAGGTAGTTTTTACGGTTTACGAGGTAGCTTTTACGGTCTACGAGATAATTTCACGGTCTACAAGATAAATATGTGGAGGAAATTTATCTCGATTTACGTGAATCGGACTTATATAATAAATCCGATTCAAGATCGTTCTACCAAACAAGTACATTGAAGCACCTTTGATGAAAAAAATGGGGGAGGAAAATTTCACTTTTTTTCCAAATTAAGGCAGGATGCATCAAGGGGAAAAAAATTGAAGCTTGATGAAACTAATTAGAGCATAGTCTTTTGATTCAATTTTTAAAAACAATCTTTTATTTTACTCCAATAGCACCTATCATCTTAAAATTAATTTACAATTTATCCAACACCCTCAATATATTTTCTGAAGTACTTAATTTGGTAAAGCATTTTTTAAATATTTTTTTGTGCATTTAGCATCCTAAAACTTTTTTCCCAATAACATTCACTATCCTAAAATATTTTTTTAAATACTTTAAAATGAAGTACAAATTAGTTTAAGGTGATGAGTGCTATTAGATATAACTTAATCCATAAAAAAATATGCTAGAAAATACTTGAATATTTAATAGAGTAAAATAAAAAAATGTTTTAAAAAATTGAATCAAAAGAATATGCTCTAATTAATTTCATCCTGCTCTAAAACAGATGTGTGAAACCCACATGTTTTTCTCAAGTTGAGTAATTTTAACCAAAAAAAAAAACACAACAAAACAACAAAAGAAAAAACATTTATCTCTTCCCTCTATTTTTTCTCCTTCCATTTTCTATCTTCCTTGGTACAAAGCATAAAAGCCAATAGTCCCACCTCTCCAGTGTTCCAAGTACCTTCATCTTTTTCTTTCCCCTTTAGACTGCTAGGTTAGGTGCTAACCTAAATTAGGAATGAGGATCCACGACTTTTCATGTTTGGCTCATAACTCATGTAAGGACTCAAAAATCCAAACCCTTCCCGGATAAGAAAAATATTATGCTCACCTATATAGCCACGGAATTTACAAATTTTGGCGTCAGACTAAGAACATATGAACCACATAAGCATAGGAATAACCATTAGGATGGAAAAATAAAACAGGTTGACCAGGGCAAGCAATATTACTCCCACTTTTTTAGCTATAAAAGTATTACTCCTTTTTTCGGTAAACTTCTTATTTCTTTTGGTGAACACAATATGACACGCTTATTAGTGTACAACACTGCCAAAGAACACGTGAAGTTTGAATGAGAAATTTGAAATCAGACTTCGCTTGAATCACTTGCAATGTGATAATAGCACGGATGAAGCACTCAGCACTGCACAACTTCATGTCTTCACACCGCATCAAAGTAGCACAGTCCACAAAATGTGAAAATGGTTGTAACATACCCTGATCAGACAGAAGCATTGGAACTGAGCTATACATAAAAGTAAAACCCTGAGCATGAAAAGGCTTTGAGGTCTGACCAAAATGAATGTATAAGTAGAGATGCATTACCAACAACTGAAATATAGCAAACCACACCCAGAACATGGAATCAAATCAAATTGTTTCGGAATTGTCATCTTGCAAATTGTATGTGGTGATAAAGCCTTGCACTGTAACAACAGAGAGTTCCAGAAAAAATTCAGAGACAAAATCAGAAACGCGAGGTTAAGGGAAGGGGGGAAGTAACTTTAGTTTTAAAAGCATCTGAGAACAAGAAAATGAATAACACCAAGCACCGATGGTAGAAAGCAGCTAGAAAAACTCCTCAGCCCTTTCTGTTTCTCCTACCTTCATTGTTCATACTTCAATGTTTTTCAATTATCTATCAATTAAAAGATAACCTACGGAGCTCCTCATGAATACCCCAATTGATCTAAGGCTGTGTTTGCACTCCAACTTCAATAACTTGTTTAGGCTGCCAGCATTTAAACTCAACGCCAAGCATCTGTGTATTCTTTCAACTAAATGGGTTCTTATGGTGAATGCTAATAGCCCCTCAATTATTACAAGGAAATGACCGAATCATACATCTTACATGCTGCTAGAGCTTCTCATATTGCATAATATAAGTCTTACATACCTAGTTTGTGTTGTTGGCAGTGTCATTTTCCTTTATAATCATAACAGGACATTGAGCATGGTGGGCGCAGTAGTTGCTGACACTTCCCAGGAACATCCTGTAACAGAAATAATATTGCTCATGGCATGTCAAAAAACCATATTTATTGCAGCTAACAGTCTACTGATTCATGTATTTTCTGACTTTCAATGGTTTATCCTTTTAATTAAAAAATCATATAATTTAAAATCAAATTCATAATAACAGGAGTAACAAAAAAATGGAGAATGGCAAGGGGTTCAACAACAGTTCAACACAGCATCCACATTTCGAAAGAGTTATAACCAAGAGTTTGTACTGCTGAAGATGAGGTGTACAGGCGATTAGGCAAGGCATCCTCCAGAAGAAATAACAGAAAGATAACATGAAGAGGGAAAAGAATCACATGATTTTATTCCAACTTTCAGAAATAATAAGACTTGAGAAAAAGTCAAACAAATAATCGTGTATTAAAAAAAAAATAACAAGATTCTTCCTTTACCAATTGCCATAGTAATTGCACATCTACACCGTAATTGTATCACAAACTGACTAATTAGGTTGCTGGGTATTTTTGGGAAAACTAAAGGCCGGAATTTTTTAAGACAAAACATTTTACTGGGACCACGAGTGGAAAAAACCTTGGGTTAAGAGCTATCCACCCAAACGGCATTCAAGAACAGAGAGGTGAGGAGGCTCAAAACGAGTGACTAGAACTGGAGTCCAATTAAAAGTGGAAGTTCAATATGCTTGCCGCGATGAACATCGAGAACTATCAGTGCATAAGCATCACCCATCACTATAAACCAAAAAAGAAGGTTAAAAAAAAACTTCAGGAATAGCTTTAGTTAAAGTGGCCTGGGAGAATCTTACAGAAATGGTTTGCCGAAAGTTTCAAGTTTTCAAACAAGACAAGATAGAAATGTTGAAAAGATCAGCGACAGAATGGACATTGCACCAAATCATACACATGCCAAGACAAGATGTACTCTCAACTTTCATATTACCTTCCAGAAATAATCAATAAAAACAGAGTGCATTTTATCTGGGATAACATTACACTTTTCAGCTACTAAAAGTTGCTATATGATTTTTTTTTTTTGTTGCTATATGATTTTTAGTATCACTTCTCAGCTACTAAAATTTTTTTAGCACTAGTTGATACTACCTCTTAATGGGACCAAACGCACGAGAACCCATCACAAGCAAATCAGCATGCAAATTCTGGACAGCTTCAATAATTTTCTCCTTTGGATCTCCAACAACCACATGGGTTTTGACATTTACCTGCAGAAGTTTCGCAGACAAAATGAAAGAACGAAAAACTATTTTAATGAGCGAGCACGAATCGTGGGAGGAATCAAAATTGAAAACCAACATTTAATTTGGAGCAAATCCCTAAAGCATGATCCAGTATGGCGTCAGTGATACGCTTTTGGTGGGCTTCGATCGCAGCAGTGAACGCAGGCACTTCCACGTCACCTAATCGATTCAGAACCGGATTAAATCTTCAGTAATTAGGTCAAGCAGAACAAAGTTCGATTTTCAGTAATTAGGCCAAGCAAAACAAAGTGCGATCAAAATAAAAAAGTAGCAGAAGGAGGAGGAAACAAAAAGAAGATAAAAAGTGCACCGAACTGGGTCCGCCGAAAGGAATGGCACCGGGATTAAGACCGGCGGCGATGGAGGGCGGAGACTGGACGTGGAGGATAACAAAAGTAGAATCGGTTCCAGGCGATCGAAGCTTGAGATTGTTGAGCGCCCATGTCAATGCGCTCATACTCTCCTCGCTGCCATCGACGGCCACAACAACGCATCCCAGGTTTCCAGCCTCAGACATAGCTATTCGAATGTATTGAGCTTGAGTTCGATTACAGGACCGATGATTCCGTCCCTGTTCGTCCCTGCGCTGACTGTGATGCGGCTCGCAAGTTCTAGATTCCACTTCGGTGTCTGTGTGTTGAATGATAGATCCCCTGTGCCCAATCAGCTAAAGGGGCAAACTGGGTATTATGAAACTACGTGGGCCAATAAAAGCAAAGGAGAATATGCTTCTGTTCACATATAATCGAGAATTTTTTTTAATTAAATCCCATCCTTATTTTAAAATACATCATTTTTTTAATTTTAAAAATTAAACTCTTGAATTTTTTACTTTTGAAAAATAGTATGTAATTGAAACAAAATACTAATGTATACTTATTTATGAATCACTTCTAACATGTTTCGCTTTAACTAAGAAAAATATTAAATTTTTCTTAAAGTTTAATAACTTTCTAACTTTATTCTTATTTAATGTAAATTATAACCCATAAAAATAGAATTTACACAATAATAAATAAAACATAAAATTATCTATTCATATGAAAAGTTTAGTAAGTAATTTATAAATAAAATAAATTTTTTTTTATTTTATAAATAGAATAAGATAAGTATTTTAAATCAAGTGTATAGAGTGCACACTTTTTTTTTTGTGACCAAGAAAATTTCTCATTTTATTATCACCAAAACAACAATTAATTGGCTACATCAATCAGTCCCTATCAAAGGCATATTGACCACATACAGGGTACTGTAAAACTAAAAATTAGAACATACTACCAACTGAAACCAACACTCAACAAAACAAACAGTACACAAAAAAATTAGTTATTTGCACAATTATCCAATGCCCTCACGCTGAAAGGAAGATTTATCAGCACCAGATCCATCCTTGACAACAACATCCTCTGCATCTTTAGCCAAAACCAGACTAAGAGAAGGTGTTGGCGAATTCACCCACCCACCTGAGTACACCTCCTTTCGAACACATACAGTAATATGATTTGCTGCAAGATTTCCCTCTTTTAGAGAGAAAGTGACAACCCAATTTGCCTTAGATAAGATCCACTCCTGCAAAACTTGAAGAATTAGACAACATTCTCATTCCCCACAATATTTCTTCCTACTATTTCCACAAGCACACAATTCCTTATTATCAACCTCCACTACTGCACGAGAGACAGAGAGTTCATCCATCAAAATCAGAGCCTTTCACAATGCCAAAATCTCAGCCATAAAAGCTGAATTAGCATATACTTTCTCCCCAATGCCCTAAATAAATTGGAGTAAGATTATTTCTTTTATCTTTTCCATTCGCTCTCATCCTTTACCCTAAAAATTATGTAGTTTTAGAGTAAAAACAAGTCAGGAAGCCTTTTTTTTGTTTTTGAAAAAAAGTCATTCATAGCCATAGAATATTTTTTTCAGTTATTCAATATCCTAAATTAATTTTTAGTATACTCAGCACCCTAAAATATGTTTTTTGTGACACGCAATGTCCGGCACCTATTACCTAAAAGTATTTTCTTAGTAGCACTAAGTATTATGAGTGCTAAAAAAATGCACTAAAAATTACTTTTAGGATAATTGGTGCTACTAAGAAAATACTTTTGGATGATGGGTGCTAGATACTTGGTGCCACAAAAAAAATATTTTAAAGTGCTTGAGTATACTAAAAATTAATTTGAAATACTGAATACTACTAAAAAAAATAATTTACAATCATGGATGACTTTTTTTAAAAAAAAAATCTTCTCTAACTTGTTTTTACCCTAAAACTACGTAATTTTTGAGGCAAATGATTGGAGTCAATGGAAGGGTAAAAGAGAGAATCCTAATCCAAATAAATTCACCAATATGATCCCTACACAAAAATCTATAGCAACAACCATTAAATGAGAATCAAATAATCCATCACAGTTTATTTTCAGCCAATTCATAGCAGGAGCACTCCAAGATCTACTACATGGATTATGAAATGTACCTACAAGACTTCTCTCAGCCTCATTCGCAAACCAGCACTCATTAGTCCGCTTCTTGGCACATTCCACAACAAAATTAGGATCAAGTTGTATGCTGTAATACCTTATATTTATGTCCCTTTTATATGTGCTAGAAGCATTCATTAGCAATTCACTTCAGAGTTAATTATTCATTCACAACTATTAGCCGTTATTCTTACCAAATATTAGAATTTGTTCTTTTCTTGATTCTTATTCTCAGATTCAGTGATTCAACGATCCCGATTACAACTTAAAATTCTAATTCACATATTCATTCAATCATTTATCGAGTGTAAATAATTTACACATAGTAAAATGAATATTCTTTCTTCTTTAATTCTTTGTCTTATTTCCTTTTTGTTTATCTCCAAACATTCCTTCTGTCTCGTACACACAGATCTATATGGTTAGTGGGGAAGGGTAAGATTCGGGGGAATCTGAATAGCAAACAATAATAACAATGCATGCAAGATGAATGCTAGTACATAATATGTTTATCTTACATAAGCTCATGTTCATACAATGACATTTTTGTATGCTCAATGTTTCATGCAACATATCTATGGTCACGGTATAAATAGAAACAGAGCTTCATTCATTCATTCATGCTTCACACAATCAAGCAAAACAATACCACATATCAATATATAGCATATACATTAAATATATGCAAGTTAAGTAAGTTTACTACCTTTTGGACTTGTGTTCTCTTCTTGTCCCCTTTTCTTCCAACCATTATAGCTTCTTGGAAATTCTTTCATTCTTCTTCTTTCTTGACTTTTCATGGCCCTAGATATATATTCATATAATTAGTTTTATGATAAATGAATTCTTAATGGGCTACATCAGTTCCATATACTTACTTTTATCCTTGGAGTTCATACTAATTACATTTGGCCCTTTCTTTCTTAAATTTGCATGGTAGCTAAAAGCTGTCGGCATTTTAACCAAATTTTGAAAACTCATAACTAATTCTATAGAACTCCGATTAGAGTGATTCAAACTCCTATTTAAAGTTATTTAAGTATATTTTATAAGAAAAAATATTACTCAGAGCCAATTATAGGTACAGAATTCCAGAACTATGACTAAACCCTCACTACCACAAAATTCATTCCAAATTCAATGCCTAATTTCAATAATTCATAATTCCTAGTGTACTGATCCAAATGGCACAAATGACTTATAAAATTAAAGTTTGACAAGTCTAATTTTATTCTGAAAATTTTCATGGCCATTGGACAACATTCTATTACCCAAAAACATACCATATCCAGACTGTCATGCAGGAAACCCTAATTTACAGCAAATTCTAATTTTTGGATTTCAAATTCATTCTTTCTAAAATCATACCAACAACCTATTCCTACACAATTTTATCCAAAGAATCCATTAGAGACCTCAAAAACATAAAAATCATACTTCTTCTTTATGCCTCGTTCTGACTGAAAATTAGGGCACAAAACAACAATTCACCAATTCACAATTTATTTACCAAACTAGGTTCATATACTTTCCAAACATCATATAACCATACGTATATGACCAAAGCATCATAAAACCCTAAATAATCAAAATTAGGGAAGCTACTAAAATTCACCACAATCAACTAATCAACAAGATACTTGGTTCAAATCAAAGCTTATACTCACATCTTGCTCTTTCTAGAGCTTGTTCTTTCTTTCTCCAACTTTGACCCTTTGTAGATAGCACAAGACACTACTTTTTGAGAAACAAAAACCATAGAGTTGTAGCTCTTAGTAAGGGAAACAATGTTTATGAAGAGATTTTGAGTAAAATCAAGATCGAAATCTCACCTTGCTTCTTGTTCTTCAAGAGTGCTTTCTCTCTCATTTTCCTTTTTTTTCTAACCTTTTTCTCTCCTATTTTTTTTAGACTTGGCCGAATTTTAAGAAGGGAAGAGAGAGTGCATTTGATTTAATATCCATTTCATGCTTCTTGCAAACCCTTAGCCGAAAATCTCCCAAAGAAATAAAGAAAAGTCCAAGTATCGCCATATCATGGTGTCTTAAAAAAGGGAAGAGTTAATAAAGATAATAGTTTGGGTTGAGTCAAATTTTATTCATTCCTTCCCAAATTCCTCATAAAAAAAGGAGAGGAATAGTTAACCAAAAGCTCTTGAATGTCTTTTTAGTCAATTTTCAACGTGATCAAAATGAAGACTACTATTTAACTTTTCTTCTCTTTTTCTTTTTCCTCCTTTCTTTTTTATGTGGTCAATACTTTAATCCTTATTCTCTTTCTTTCCCTTAGTCTTGACTGAAATACTTCATCAAAATTCATATTCTCTTTATTTCTCTTGACTAATTTGCACCAAAATTCATTTTGTTTCTTATGTATTTCTGGGATTCTTACTAAACTAGACTTAGTATTCTTACTAAACTAGACTTAGTAGTCTAATTTATTCAAGCTTATTCTCTAATCCTAAAATTTAGGGTATTACATATGTGATTAAAAACAAATTCATTCATGCTTTTCCAAATGAGCCACAAAATCCACATTATTAGTGAAATATCACTTACAGTCATATTAGTGTTCTCAAGAAATAAGTCAAGATACCATTTCTTAAAACACACAATTCCTGACCTATCCGCTCTAACTGATAAAGAGCTACCAAACCAAACCCCTAGCCCATGAACAAGCAAAGAATATATGCTCCAAAGTTTCTTCTTCCTTCTCACATATTGGGAAAATTGGAGAAGCAGCACATTTCCTTTTGAACAGGAAAAATTTAATTGGAATTGCGTGCATTCGACATGCACCTGCAAATGAAATGATTTATTATAGGGATTACCTTTGCCCACCACATCCTCATCTAAAAAGCTTGAGGGATAACCATTGAAGTATTACCATTCCCCCTGCATTATTCCCCTTATTTCTATTAGCCCAATATCCTTCTTTAACCTTATTATTGCCACTTCTCAAACCATTCCACATCACCCTGTCCTCCCTACTTGAGACACCCACTTTTATCTTCAAAATCATCTCTAACACCTCCCTATCAACCTTATTAGTCAAAGGAGAAAGATTCAAATTCCCATCCACCATTAAGTCTGCTACCCTATCATCAAGACTAAATTTGTTTTCAGTGATTTGGTACTCACAGTTTTTCCATTCAGCTCCAGAATCCAGCAATCCTTCCAAATTCGGGCTTTCAAACTGTTTCCAATCACCCACTTCAAATCTCTTCATAGAACTTCCCTTCCAATTAGAGTACTAGACCAAATCTAAGAGGCTTTATAAACCTTTCATTGCATCCAGAAAACATTTATTAGGAAAATAAACACTTTTCAAAACTCTGCTCCATAAACTATTCCTATCCTGAAGCAAATTCCATGCAGTCTTAGATAATAGGGCATCATTCATAGTCATAAAATCTCTAAAGCCCAACCCACCATTTCTTTTTGATTGTGTCAAACAAAAGGTTCTGAAACCCGGATCGGTCATTGAATCAGTCGGGGTACTGAGTAAAGAGTCAGTGGGTCAGATCGGAATCAAATCGGGGAGAAATTAAATATTTTAGGCTTATTTATATAAAATTTTAAAGAAAAATTTAAAAAAATTAATTTTTTTTTAAAAAAATGCCAAACCGGCCCGGTTTGGCCGTTGGTTTGATTGTTCCTGGGCCGGACCAGCCGTTCCGGGTTCATGGTCAAACATTCCCAATATCTCCATTTTTCCTCCATTCCCCATACCATCCCACCAATAATTAGAGACAATACTATCTAATTGCTTGCATACATATTTAGGGAACTTAAAACAAGACATTGGAAATAAAGGAATAATGTTAACCACAGATTTAATCATTGTCTCCCTACCAGCAAATGAAACAGATTCCTTATTAAATAGAGTGTACACTTGATGGCATGGTGGTACCTATGAGGATATGACTAAAACAATCACTATTAAATAATAGTATAAATTTTCGAAAAATTAATTTTTTTTATGCAGTACCTTCTCAAAACGTTGCTTTTAAGTTAGCAATACACTTTACATGATCAAAACTATACTTCGACCCTTATGTTAAATTAAATGCCGTTTGTTTTTATGACAAGAATTCTTGTTCTCTTTCTTAATATACTAATTGGTGCATGCATTGACAAACAACACTTATTTTGAACTATCCATAAAACAATTCTCAGGCAACCCCGAAGGGAGAGAATTACGTGCATGAGATAAGATAACAAATGTTATGAAATTTATATATGCTATAAATGCACACATTGCCATTTACACCTACACAAACACAGTTCTCAAGTACACATACGCAAGATTACTAATATATTCTTTGGAGGTGGTGGCAATTGGCATATTTTATCAAGTTGCGAGGACATATAAGGAGAGCCTCATCACAATGGTCCCACTTCGACTATGTACTCTGATATGATGTCACTTGTTATTGTTCAATTATTTGATATCTTATTCAACGAATTTTACTGCTCATTTACCACCTCCACCATCTTTTTCTCCTTATCTCTTCTTCACACACTATGCAAAAAACTATATTTGGCATCAGTTAAAATTGCATTTTGGCTACAACATATAGGGTGTAGCGGAAATAGGCATAGCGAAAATTATCTATTATGGCGTCATTTGCTCAAAACATGACACCGTAAATGAATATATTACGGAGTCAGTTGCTCAAGAGATGACACCGTTAATGAATATATTACGACGTCACTTTCACACTAAGCTGACGACGTAATTGACTAAGATGGCATCTTACATATAACCAACCGACGCCATAATAAAAATGTAATTTGTTTCTCTACAGTGTTTGTTCGCATCTTAATTGACGCCATAATTACCAATTACGGCGTCAGTTATGGTCATAACCGACGCCATAATTAGAATAGATTTTTGTTTTAAAAAAGAGCTAATCTTATATTAACTCCCCATTTGAGAACCTCATGTCATATGGAGCCAATGTACTACAATACAAGTCATGCGACCAATGTATAACATAAATAAATGGTCAAAAGAAAAGTATATATCTAATATTATCAAGTCATAAAAGAGAACCATGTACAACTTGTCATTCTACTCTAATTTTGTTGAACGTAGAAAGTATTCAGACCAAATATCGCATATCTTTCTTATTTATGCATCAGAATATGACTCCAAACTTTGGAAATGCTGCAAATTCAACAAATATGTAAGTAAGCAATATTATGAGAAAAACTAAAGTCTAAACTAAAATTATGATTTATATATAATATTATTACCTTGTTAAATGAGTTAGTGATGCCCTTAGTGATGATTTCATACATATACCGCATCACGTAATATCCGCACTCAAAACCTTCTGGTTGTTTATGGCACTTGAATGTATACAAACAAGAACAATCAAATTCAGAAAATCAATAATATAATTTACCAATCCATTGTTTAACTTTAAAGTATTTACCTTCAAACGAACCCAATTGATATCACTTTGACCATGCTTTCCTACCAACATAGAATGCATCTTTAAAGATCTATTATCAAATAATTGTAAGAAAATGATATAGTCAAATATTATAGAATAGAGCTTTGCAGAAAACTTACGTTTCAAACACCCACTTTGTATCTTCACTCACTGCCCATTGTAAAAAACATAACCAATATATAGTACGTTCACGTAGGCAAATAACGGCGAGCCTCAATGATTACTACAATATGAATTCATATTAATATTATGTCGTTAAGAAAGTTTATACTTAAGAGATTAATTAGAATTAAATACCTTTCTCTAAATGGTGCAAACCAACACTTTTTATTCCCCTCTTTAATTGTCCTTCCAATATACGACGTTCTCTCACTTACATTATTGTTTCCAGACGATTGAATAGAATGTGGGCACAATAATCCATAATTATCAATCTTACCCAATTCTTTACAGAGATTGTGGAGATACCTATGAAAATGGAAAATAAGTTAGTGAAGAAATTAAAAAATGTAAATGTTAAATTCATAAATAACAGTGCATACTTACTTAAGAAAAAGTAGAATAATTGATATATTCAGTCAATCAAAAGAAATGAGGTCAAATACATCACGCTTGAAGACCTTTAATTCAAAAGGGTGCCCTACAATCTCCTTACTCACATTCAATACAATGAAGTTGTCCATATCGACAACAAATGAAGCTAACTGTCTCAAGCCATTTTGCTTTGGTTTGGCGGTGGGTCTAATTGCTTGTTGAAAATTTGAATAGACAGAATCCTTTGATTGTTGTAGTTCCTAATTAATAAATTAATAAGTAAAGAAAAAAAATTTAAAATGCACATCATTTTAATCATGGAATGACGGAAAATGACAAGGTTATTCATACCTCAGCTGTAACTTGATGAACTAGCCTTCTTAGCTAAAGAATAAAATTTTGTTTAGCTTCTCCTACCGTTTTTACATCTTCAATAGGGAATGGCACTAAGGCATTAGCATCTACAGCTTTTTCAATCACTACCTTCACCTGGTAATCTAGTATCTTCTGGTAGTGAATCATTATTGCAGAGTTATATACCTTTCCATATGCAACCAAACGTCTTTCAGGATCCTCCAAATAAAGTATACATGACACTCCTTCCTCCACACAACTACCTTTTGTGCTTAGTGGCATAGGAGATTGCTGTGCATTTTGAGATTGTATAATATATGCACCGAAGCAAAAGATGTCATCATTGATTGCATTTCCATAATCTTCTTTTGAAATTCTTGCTCTAAAGCTGACACTCGCATATCAGCTTTCTTTTCTGCTTCGTCTATCAAGATTTACACTTGTTGTAGTGGTACACCTTCCGAGCCATGGGTAGAAGAAGGTGGTCCAAAGTATTCTGAGCCACGAGTACTTTGTGCACCCAGGATATAAAGGCTTTTCGGCATCATCAGACAATCTATTGTTTTTATGTGATTGCTCAATAGCCTCAGCCCCAATGTCATGGATCATATCTTCTATTCTATCACCTAAATTTATATCATCTTCCTCAATGTGGGACACACTACGCTTTTTAGATTCACCATGCAATACCCAATGTGTGCATGCTTTATAGAACCCAAAACAAATTAGGTGATCTTTTATTTATGTAGCAGATTTTTGTAACCTATTCAAACACTTGACACAAGGACAATAGAACAATCCATTATTATTAGAAACATGGTTTTTTGCAAATTCTAAAAATTGATCAACCCTACACTCGTATTCATCACTCGTTCTTAAAGCGTCAATCCAACTACGATCCATAATTACCTAATTGAAAAATGGGTCGTATAACAGGTTAATCAAACAAATTAAGTATGAAGGAGTGCATGTCCATAAAATGAATGTGTGTTGTTGGAAACCAAAAATATGAATGAAATACAGATTCGGCACATCAAATTATTTGATGCTTAATATATTTGGTGTTGCATACCTATTGAAACATAATATCAACATCCTATAATAATTCGAATGATACAATAATTATGTGTTCTTGTGAATGTGATATATATACATATGGCAATCTGTCATACGCCTTACTGCCCAGACTACAGTATAACTATAACTATACAGTAACTATACTATAACTACTACTATACTATAACTATACAACATATCTCTTTTCTAGTCTAGGTTTATACTCTTTTAGTTATAGGCCTACAATATAACTATACTATAACTCTTTGCTAAGATAGCTATTTACTCTTAGTAAGGAATCCAATAAAAGAATTAAAAAGACCAATCTAAGAAATAAACAAAAGACAAGGGAACTCTTCTTCTAGCCCTACTGCTTACCTAAAGTATATAATTGAAAAATCTTATAAGGTTTTCAAAGGGTAACGTAATTATTAAGAACACAATAACTGTATATTCACCCTAAAACTCATTTATTTTTTGTGACTTTCCATATGATTTTTTATGCTTAATATATTCCTGCTTCAAACTTTGACTGGGAAATTTACATTGGCAGGTAGGGTAGAATAGCCGAGTTGTCTAGCCTAGTAAAAAGCAATTGCCCCTGCACAATCACAATCATTTGTAAAAAGGGCGCTTTTCTGCTGATCCTTTCCCCAACATTAGAAATACCTGAAAAATAATCTTTAGATTGGGAAATGTGCTATTCCAAACCATCCACTGCTCATGGAATTGTTGAATTGATTTCCCTTCTTATCAGTTCCAGGGAGAGGAAGTTCAGAGGATGGAAACAGGAATACATGTAGCAGCTGTCGAATAAGACTGATTTTAGTACCTTTACAGTAGGATCAATGTTAGAAGACTGATTTTAATCCTTATAAATAGCTCACACTAGAACTTCACGACCCTGTGGGGAAAACAAGGGAGTTGTCTTCTTGGTCTCTTTATAGTAGTAAACTAATACTAATAATATCAGTTTCGTATGCTCAGTTACATCCTTCATTTCATGTGCCTATATTTCGGGTACATCAAACGAAATATATTGTGCTTAGCTATATGTTTCATATGCTCAGTTACATCCTTCGTTAGAAACTTGAAATGTTTGGGGGGATACTTATTTTCTAAGAACAATATTTTTTTCGTGGTTGGAGATTCTTGTCTTGTTTGCTTTTAAAAAGGCTAGGGATGGAAACCTCCAGTAGGTCTGGTTAATGGCTATGGACTTCTAGTTTTCTGGTTAACAGTAGTAGACAAATAGCTTATATAAGAAGTTATTTAATTAACATTTTTTGCATGTTAACCTGTCAGAGTTAATCTTTCAGAAGCAGGTCCCCTACAAACAGCAATAAATAAATAACTAAAAAGTGGAATGATACATCTCCCACACTTGAAGTCTCTAAGGAAGATCAATGATATGATATGATATAAATTTCAATGTTCATTACTTTCATACAAAACATATAGCTATACGTGTCTAGGTACAACAAACTCCAATTGACTCTTTTAATAAACCTGTACTTGTAGCAATTGATTTGCATGAGGTTTTAGTTGTTGAAGTGTGTAAGAAGTAAGAGAAATGGATTTGTACAAGACGCATACTGTGATTGATTCAACAATTCCCCACCCAACAAATTACCACTTATTCAACAAATTATAGGCCTAATTGTAACACAAATATAAGCTAGAGAACAGAGAAAAGGTATTATGAACAACATCAAAAGAAAAGAGGAAAAAACCAAAAGCAAAAAGTTAAAGTGAGTCAGTCCATCACCACCCCCATTTTCCTTATCATTGCCTCTGCTTTTTCCAGACCATCTTTTCCCCTTGATAGAAAACTACCTTGTGTCAAGTATCTCTGTCTTCTTTTTTCCTCTTAATTATATTTATGCCTCCATTGCCCTACAAACTCTACAACAACATAAATAATAAGCACTTCACGGTACACCCACCACTTCGTTCCTCTGCTACTTTAAATTAACTATTTCTAGCTTACTGATATCCTTCTTCTGCTACTACAACCTTTCTATTCTCTGACATTCACTGATAAACTAAAAATTCACTAGATTATTTTCATGCTTTAGTGTTTTTAGCTTCTTCATCCGTGGCTCTCTTAGGAATCCCAGAGGCTGGGTTCTATACATGAACAAGACTGTTATCAAGGATTCTGTACTCTCTATTATCCACAGTGGTGTTAAATAGTGTATCCTCCTCCTCCTCTCTTTGAATTTCCTGAAGACAATTCAAGCTCTAATTTTTCACTTATGGTTATAGCAGTCATTATAATCTTAAAATAATGGCCTTATCAAACTTGTTTTTCTTTACTGTAGGTGTCTAAGGCATTGCACATGGGAGGATACCATGGGCTCTAATGTAGATAATCACCATGTAGTATGTGTGTGATAATTCTTCGCGTGCTGATATTTAAATTGGTAGAACTCAAAATAATAAAATTCATGTATAGACTTTTTAGACAACAAGTAAATTGGCGTCTAGCCATGCCGAAGACAAGGAAAGTGGAAACGCTCAACAAATGAACAAGTCCATTATCAACCTTATACAGTTTAAATGTGGGTTCATCTCAGTAAATTCCATCACAGTGTGAAGAAGACAACATCTCATAGGTTTCAGAAAACTTTAAATGAAATTTACAATTAAGATCAAAATTTGCTAATAAAAAATCCAATCTCCATGCAATTTGAACAAAACACACAACCTACATATATAGAAAAGAAATTGCGAAGACGATATTATGAATGGCAAGTACCTTGGCAGTGCACAATCCAATCCAATCAAAAGCATAAAACAGAGGGGCTGATAGAGCTCTTTGATTGCTCTCTGATTAAGATTGATTCTGTCACTTACGATAATGGTGAGGTGAATGAAGAATTTGGCAAATTTGGAAGCCCTAAAGCCCTATTTGGAAGGCGCAAGAGCAATCCCGTCAACAGTGATAAATGAACTTACGCAGGTAGCAAAACTAGAGCGAAACTCATAAATAGAAGCCACGAAGTTAGCATTGTGGAGAGTAGTTGAGGCTTTTGTTGAATATTAAGGCGTCAGGTGTGGAGTAAAAACTAACGTACTATTTTTTTAAGAGGAAAAAAATAACTAATATATCTCTAATTTCTTTAAATATATGGGTTATAATTAAGGCATTGGGTTCTTATAGAACCCGATGTTATAAGTAAGTTTAGTAAATAAATTATAGATTATAGGTTAAGTTTCACTCATAAATTGATCATCCAATTTTTTTATAATTAATTAGGTTTATTTCAGTAGTTAAAAGAAATTCACTAATATCTAATCTTGAGTTATAAATGACCCATTTAAAAAATTAATTTATAATAAAACAATAATATATTATATTTTAGGGAAAATTAATTTTTTAAAATTTTATTTATAGTATTTAATTACAGTTATGACATGTTATATTTCAAATTTATTTATTTCACAATTAAATTCCAAAAATTTATTTTAATTATGATGTTTGGTGCTTACTAAACTGATTCCATAATTATTATTGTTATAGCATCTTAGTTACGACATCCATTTAATATACAACCAATGCCATATTGTGCATTATGGCATCAGTTATACGTAAATTTAAAACAGAAGTAAATTTTATGTCATATGAATTATCACTTCTGTTCTTCAAATAATTGATGTCATATTGTACATTATGACATCAGTTACACATAAGACCGAAGTGAAATTAAATCACATAAATTATTGTTTTTGTTCTTTAAATAACTGATGTCAAATCATATAATTAATTTAGTATTTTGCACTAGTGAGATTTACCTGTGACTTCAATTTGCCTATTGTGTTTTAAATTAACGCATATTAATCGAAAAGTGATCAACGCGGGTACGTTGAAAAAGTGTTGTATTAATTAATTGACAGTTATATTAATGAATGGTTTGCCACCTTAATTACTTGTATTTTAACCGCGTACTTCGAAGTCTTCATTGATCAAACCACTAGATGAGGTATAGCTAGTCGAGGCACTTAACACGCGCGAAGGGCTAAAGTTAAAGGCATATGGTTCACATGAGCGAGACTATGCATTTTAATTTGTAGAGAATTCAGGCAAGATATATATACTTGCAGGTACGTTCATTAAACTTCTAATTTAAAGATTTTGCGGATCATTTAATCTAACAATGGAAATGATTCTGCCAACTCAACCTATAAATATACAGTAATATATATGTCCCCCTACATCGTTTTTGGATGAAAAAAATTGACGACAGGTGATTGAAAATAAAGAATCAGTTAATAAATTCAAGTTTTTGTACAAAAGCTTATTTCTATTTTTTCATGTCCTTCATCTCTTAGGAAACGAGTCCCTCCTCCTGCCTTCTCGCACATCCCTTCCCCTACCACCTGACACGTAGGAATATTGTAACAACTTGATTTTTGATAAATCATTTTCTCTTCCCGTCATTTGTGATAAATCAGTTATTTTAGATATTATTTTATATTACCTAAAATATTTTATTTGGGATTTTATAGTTACAAAATTTTTATATTGACAAACTTTTTTCCATAACAACTTGATCAATAAATCATTTTTAGAAATTAAAAATTATTTTCATATTTCCTAAAATACTTTATTTGAGTAGACTCCCCCATCCCCTTCACCTCCTATATAATCTGCCCTTAACACTAAAGAGTTATCATGTAAAGAGATGTTCTAATTTTAGTTTCTTTTCAAAGATTATAATTTTTTCGCTTTGAACGTTTTAAGCTAGTTATATTTAAAACAAAACCAAATTTTTTAAATGAACTTTTTTCTTTGGGACTGGGGGAGTATTTTTTTTTATCGTCTTTATTATTGAATGCATGAAAGTAGAAAATTTGGAAATTAAATAGGGAAAACAAAGTAGGATAGGAGGGACAAATAAAGGTGGAATTCTCTCGAGTTTTCCAAGCAGTGATGGAAAGGACAAAGCAACGCACCAAGAAGGAAAGCACAAGCCCTAGTCACCTTCTCCCACTTTTTCCCTATTAAGAAATCTCTGTGCGTGACCTCATCCATTATTATTCGTAGCAGTCACAGAAGCATATATGCTCACCCCATCACACCTCAATATTTCTTTCTAATTAATTTGTTCCATCATATATCCTCTGAGGCCATACTCGAAATTTTTTATATAATTAATTACATTGGGTATTAGTTTAAACGTCGAGTACTTTTGGTTACTTGAAGCTTAATTACAAGAAGAAAAATAGATATTTTGAATTCTATGTATATGATTTCAAAAAAATTTCATCCGATCGAGTTATATACAACAAGACTACGTTTTCCTGATCCAGACCATAGAGAGATAAGAAACCAGGAACAACATTGAAAACTAATCAACTCAAAGAAAGAAACAAAGAAAACAATACACACCATATCTATACATATAGACGACCTAAGTCAAGTACTGAGGAGTCGACGGTGCAGGTAGTGATGACCTAATCACTGGAGGCCAAAGCCCATGAACGGCGGTTAGGTTATCTCTATACATAGGAATACCGCCAGGCAGGTGAGACGTCGCGTACCCAATTTCTCCTCCGGCGGCGGCCGTGTTTCGCACGCTCTCTTCATCTTCATGTGATGATGATACATAATAGGATGGGCCGTTGAATGAAGTTGCTATGACGTAGACTGAGCCGGCTGAGACCAAACTGCCAAGTACCAAGCCTCCGATGACGTGGCCGTTCCGGGCGGCCAGGCTGACGGTGAGGGGTTTGGGGGCGTAACCCGCAGTGGGGTATTGGTGAGGGGCGAATGTGGCGGACATGGAGAGGATGGCGTGATGACCGGGACAATTGATGCCAGGAGCAGAAGCGGCGGAGGAGGGACTGAGGGAGGCGTTAGTAATGGTGCCGGAAGCGGTAAGGACGCAGAGGCCGGTGTTCTTGCTGATGCTAAACTGAGAAATAGCCCGGACGATGTCGTTGCCATCAGGAACTTCGAGGATGTAAGGAGCCATCACGTCGCCGCCGTCGCGGGGTACGGGAGGACGTGCGGCTTCTCTAGGCTTGTTCTTGGAGCCTTTAGGGCGGCCCTTGGGTTTCTTGGCCACCTCCACGGTGGCTCCGGGACTGGGCGTCTGCATCTGAGAGGTAAAGAACGATGAATAATCGTTGTTCATCATCTATCTATATACTCTCCTCCTCAGAATCTCACTGATAGTTTCTTCGGAGATGGTGGAGCAAGGCAAGATTCTCACGGATAGTTTTTTTGGGAGATAAAATACTACGACTCAACTGTGAAAGTATGACTTTAGTGAACTTATATAGACATGACCAAAGGGTGGATGGAGGAAAGATTACGTGTGATTATGATTTAGTCAATCCGGCCAAAAACAATTATGATTTAGTCAATAATGAGTTTCTTTTTCTTTTTCTTTTTTGATTGTAATGAGTTTCTTTTTCTAAACCAAGTTAAAATCTCTTTACTTCAAATAAAAAAAATTAACTCTCTTTAATTAGCAGTAAACTAAATATCAAATTTTTGTAGGCAAAAAAATTAAATATCAGATCTTCTATTCAGTTTATGTTATTACTAATAAATGAAACCCCACTATGTTATTTGATATGGAATTTTTTTTTATTTCAACTGGATCAACAATAAACCTAACGATAAACAATTTATTATCTAAAATCCAAGAAGATCTAGATCTAGATTCTTGTTTTTTTTTCAGCAATTTTTTTTCTTTCTATTATTTATATAATATTGGTTAAACTATACATTATCAATAAAGGAAATTGTCGGAATATTCTATATTTCATGAGTTCAAATTTAGATGTTCTTGGATTTATGATAGTAATTTTTCTAATAAAAATTAGTTATGTCAAACTAGTGTAATTAATGAGTTGGAGGATTATTAGCTCAGGTATGTCAAAATTTTGACTAATAAACCCATATTTTTAATAACGCTAATTTAAGTTGGCAAAAAATCACGATAATTTTAAGCTTTAATTTAATAGAATGGAGAGAAACAAACTACTTATCTTTATATTGATTTCTTTTATCTTTTTATTTATCCAATATTATTGAGTCTTTCTTATTAGATAATAGAGATAGTTTCTTTTAATGTGATTTTATCATTTAGAAAATTCAAATGCATGATTTTTTCTTAAAATAAGATCTTTTCCATTTAACTCAACTATCATAAAATATATTTTTTAAAATTGTCCGCAATCCGCAACGTACATCTTAAGAAAATGACTCTCAATTAGTCTTACATTTTTTAAAAAAATATAATTTTAATTTCTTCCCATTTTTAACCATACCTAACTTATTGTAAATACTCACTAGATTCTATTTATAAACAATATTCTCCTGTACAAAGTCTTAAATATAAGTAATAATCTATGTTTGTCTAAAAACTTATAAGCATTTTATTTACATTTTTAACCCGAGTTAATTATGTGTCTCTTTTATCCCTTTTTTCTTTTCATCATCTCTTATTTATTTCTTTACTCATCTCCTCTCACTCATAATCTTTACAAATAAGGATGTAATTAAGAGAAAAATATCTCTTAAGTATTTATTATTTTTAATTAATTTTAACTAACATTTAAATTGATAGTTTCTTATGAGAATGAGGAGATGGAGTATAAGATTGTACAGCTCAAAAGGCTTTTTATTCCGAACGAAAATGAAACTCCCCTCAAGACTGTTTAAGCTTTGAAAAGTCAAGACAAAATAGCTACCCGCTAAGATTTATTTTGTCTCCCTTCTACCTTTTATATATCCAATATTATCTAATTCAAGCATCAATAGACCTTATTTGATGGTTTATTCTAACGTAATTTTATTATCCAAAGAGTTCCAATACTTGATTTTGTGAAAAGAAAATTGAGCCCCTTCTACTTAATTACTCCTCTTCTTCTTAATAAAATATATATTTGAAGAACTTATCTTAGTTCTAAATATAAGACATAACTATTATATTTATCAATTTTTTCTCAATTTACTTTTATTGTCACCCCTCAACAATAATTAAGGAAGAGAGGGAATAAGGGAATTAAGAAAGATGATTATGATATTTTAGAAAATGTATATCATATTAATTAATCTAACTAACTTCTTTAATCTAATCAAATTAAGTAAATATATCTTATATTGAAGACGGTAAAAAGTATTATTTAATATTTATTTGCCGCGATGATAGAGGAGTGCTGTTGAATGGCTTAGGTGGTCAAAAAAAAAAACAAGAGGATTAAGCTTTGAAAACCCAATTTTCTGTTAGGAAAATTTGTCTTGAAACTGACTGTTTAATTTGGAGCTATTATTTCTTGTTGTGAACAAGAAAAGTACCGGCTGCTTAAAGATTTCTTGCTGCTACTATTAGTTTTGTTTGTTGTTAGGTGGTTTGCTATGGCGTTTTGAGTACTGTATTTCTTTTTGTGTATACATAGTTTCATAGTAATCAAATCTTTAATTCAGGCCAAACAAAAAAAGAAAGAAAGAAGGTAGCTATTTGGAGGCTTTTGATACGGATGATGAAATATATAAAAGGGAATTCGAGAGCATGTTGTTGTCATTGTTCTCAGGGTTTGGTTTGTCAAAACAAAAACAAAGGACGCTTTGTTTGATTTATTTTGTTCATTTTTTCCTCCCGAGTTCAATTTTCAAATAAATCGAAAGTGTGGGAGCCACGTATCAATGTGGAGATAAATACCAATTTGACATTTGTAACCACTTCTTCGTAGTGGACGCCAGTGTATTAGGATATGGGGTTGGATTCAACTGAACTCAATTATTGATCAACCACCATTTGACTCCTAATGTGTCACTCAGGACCAATCAAAATATCTTTTAGGTGCACACGACTTCTTTCTAGTGCGTGAAAAATGGGATTAATGTAAGTCGATAACCTCGTCATCTCAAATCTTATTTGATTTTATTTTTAACATTTAACGGTATTTATTGTTTTTAACTTGATTTTTGGGTGCATGTAGTTGTCCCTAGTCTTTTACGACACAGGATAGAAGAGACACCATATATGATTTTTTCTCTCTCATTACAACACTGGGGACATGTAATGATAAATTCCTGTGAAATTCATGAATATAAACCCCTATAATGATGATATGCGAATGTGAACGGACATGCAACTAGCTATAGAGTTTATGGTTACACTGTCCAAGAGCAATTCATCTCATTGACAAAATTGGAAATATTTGATAAGCCTAATGAAAACAAATCATTAAGACTGTTGTACAAGAGTAAATTTCTAGTTGGATATCACTTCCCCTTAAAACTGTTGAACAAAATCATTGCACTGAATGAACAAATTGTTTCCGTTGTGACAGCAAGATAATGCTTTTTGTACCCAAAAAAAAAAAAAACAAGATAATGCTTTCATTTCATCAAACATCATTCTCATTGTTATTATCATTTTCATTCACATTTTTATAAAGATCTTTATACAAATTGACTTGTTCCTTTCTTGTAATGTCTCGTTCCCTTTTAGGAGCTCAACTTAGGAAAGCAAATTATTAGCTTGTCATTACTGATACTTGAGTGTAAGATAAGAGCGTGTTTAATCTCACGTTAGAAGTCAACAAAACAATAGCAAGCACTAGTATAGTGAGTAAAAACCAGCAGTTCAGGGTAACATAACAATCATCCGGATAGAAAGTAGCGAAACTCTAGCTTAACATTATTATATTGATGCTACCACCATCTTTTACCATTTTGATTAGTATTTCGGTTTTTAATATAAGACATATTTATTAAATTTGATAAAATTAATGAAATTAGTTGGGTTAGTTGATGTATATGTAATTTTTTAAACACCTTAGTTATCTTCCTTAATTTTCTCATCCCTTTTCCTCTTTAATTGTTATAGAGAGAGCATCAATAGAAGTAAATTAAGAAAAGATTGACAAATATGAAAACTATGTTTTATATTTAATACCAAGATTAACTCTCTAAATATGTTTTATATTAAGTACCGGAGGAGATTTAGTTTGGAATGTTTATCTCCATAAGTCCTGCTAATTATCCCGTTGTCTTATTCTTCAATCCTAGATCTTTCCGTGTTCCCTTTCCTTTTATACATAACCAGGACATGCATCTTGTTCGACCATTTAAAAAAAAAAAAAAAGTCCTGGTTATAGTGAGATCACGGTTTGTTTCTTATAAACTTCTGCACAAGCGAGTGATTAGTGAATGTGATGAATAAGAAACAAAAAAGGATGGAGTTCTAAACAAATAATCACTATAGCTGGTATGTTTAAGCATATAACTATCTTTAATTGACCTAGAAGTAGAATGTAATTTACAAATAAAGAATAAAAATGAAGCAAATGAAATAACAAACAAAAGAAAACATTAAAGAACAGGGTCGCTTAACTGCATCATCATACACGAGCCACATAGGAATTCGCCTGTGTAACATATCTCACCCATCGATATGGTTCATGGGTTCCATACTTCTTTGCTATTTGCAAGTATTTTACCTGCATTAAATTAAAGTATTAAGCACCAAGGCAATTATCTTCTTTGATGAAAAAAAGCAATCAGGATCTTCAAATGGAACTCAGAGATCAGCAGAACATTTGACATCACAGCATATTAGAAAAGGTCAAGTGCATCCATCATCCTCAATATGTTTACCTGAAGACGTGATACATTATACATTGGTATGGTAAATGTCATGCTCACAGGTCCAGATTCTTTTGTTATATTCCCTATTGAGAAATAAATTTGCATTAATGAAGATATAGTGACCATTCAACCCGAGAAACAACAAACCATCTCTTCTGTGACAAACTTAACGATAAATACCACGTGACTCCGGAGAAAATGTTAGCTTTGCACGTAAAGTATGCTCAGATCCACCAACAATCTGTTTCAACGCACTTATCAGTAACCCCTTTCTCATGCGGACGTAAATGACCAGAACTACATTGTTAAAATTAGAGCAATAATGAGACAATCAATAACAAAACGGAAAGGGAGAGAATTGACAAGAAACATTGTCTTCTTTAAACTCCATTCTAGTCTCTTGTTTGCTTCTTTAAAATCAGTTGTTTGACCAACAGTTCCGGGTTCCAGCTCAAAACTAACTCTGAGACAGTTTCAGATAACTCAGATCAGTGACTATGATAGCGGTGATTATGAACAAACCCCAGGTTGTTTCTTTGTAATTTGACCATAGTCCAAAACAAGCAATTAGAGTGATCTATGTTGCCATCCTGGTGCAGAAAGTGCCCCCAATCCACTAGATGCACATACTTTCAGGTTTATCAAGCATATGATACAAAGTAACGTCAGAAATTCCTTCAATATGGATTTGTCATAATGGTCCCGTTATTCATGAAATCTTCCATGAAAACGACACCTGTTCAGCCTTCACATGACAAATGCTATGAATTACGTGAACATGCAAATGATCACAAAAGTTGATGACACCAAGAAAAAAAAAATCCATCGGTAAACATTTCAGCAAGGCTGGATAGCCCTGTGGGAACAAATTCAAATTGATAAAACAGGTTCATCCACCTTTTAGCTAATAACATCTATGATTATTTCACCATCTTGGGTTAATTCAGATGGCAAGGGTAGGTGAGTTGTGGGTAGCAATCAAGGGTTCAAACCCTCTTAATGCGACAGGCAAAAAAAAAAAAAAAACAAGATCGTTTCCACCTGAATTTTTCTTTGGCAATCCCTTAATCTAGTTTATTTTGAACCTTACAATCATTTATCACACAAAATATTTCTGCTATGCTTCTTGTTAATGACCAAAACTGTTGAAGATGTGATATCAACAAAGAGAAGGAGGAGATAATTCATTCGAGAAAATGCAAAGAGAATAGGTATAGGGATAGCACATATATTCCCTCTGCCTAGACACGTCATCGATCATATTCTCTCTCTTCTAACTAACTATACAGATAATAAGGTTAAGGGGCAATTTTACCCTGACCGTTATCTTAGTTGATTTTGACCGTTACCAAATATGCTGAGTTGGCAATCCACATGACATCTACACCATTTTTGTTAAAATGCAAATTTGTCTAGGAAGTCTGTGTATTATCTACTTCATTTTTTTCAAAGTTAGATTTAAAACTTCTGGGGCAAACTTGCATCTTAACAAAAATGACGTAGATAACATGTTGATTGTCAATTCAGCATATTTGATCAATTAATGGTCAAAATTAACTGAGATAATGATCAGGAAAAAATTGGACCCTTTATGACACTTCTGGGGTAAAATTGCCCCCTGAAAAACTTCTGGAGGAAAAATTACCCATTGGTGAAAGCTTCCGGGGTAAAATTGACCATTAACCCAAGATAATACTCTCCATTTTTCTATAGTTTATTACCGTAAAGTCCCTTACCAAATATTAACATATATCAAGATGTTTTGGTCCGTTTGTTCGAAAATATACGGAGGATAGGATCACACCTGGTGGTATACGTTGGCAGTGGCATCTGCACTTTTATAGTATCTGCCGTCACACTAGAGGCAAACTCGGCATATATTTTAAGAAAAACCTCACCCTACAAATACCACTCAGAAATGTCAGTCTGTGCTTTGCAAGACTAAGGATCTTAAGATTTGAAAGAGAATGGCTTAACTATGTATCTAGTAGACACTTTTAGTAATAGAAAACTACAATCTCTTCACAATTTACTGTATTGTTTCCCAATGCACAGTGCAACTTTCCTTTACAACTGTGCATATAACAAACTAAAGATAGTTACCGACTTACAGTGGAACAATAAAGGCTAAGGAGGACATATAAAATTATGACAAAACACCATCCCTTGACTACCATTGCATTGTTGTGGTGCATAATATATCACAAGAAATACAAATGTGCAAAGGATAGTCAACAAAAAGACAAAGCTTAAATAAGATAGTAATGACGAAAAATAGGCATCACCTTAAAGGTCCCCGCTTCCTCAATCAAAGTATTGATACGAAAAGGAGGCCTAAACTCCTGGATCATACGGTAGTTCATGACAGGAAATTCACCATCTGGCGTTATCTAAGTTTTGTAGCATAAGAAAATTAGAGTTTAAAGGAAGCAAAGCAGCAAAACATTTTTATATTTTAAAAACTATTAATCAAAACTGCACTTTTGTACTTACCAAAGTCAGAGTTTTGTCCATATCAAAATTATCAAGATGAACAGATTCATGGAAATTACAGTCATCTAATATCACTGTCCAAGAACCAGTTGAACTATTATAACCTGCTCAGAAACAGTTTAAATTTACAAATCACAGCAACGCATGAATTGTTAAGCATTGGCAGGAACAATAGGCACCATTGAATTCATTGTAAGACATCATAGGAACTGCAACAGTGGCTCCAAATTTTAGTAAAAGACAGAGGTTCTATTCAAAAGTTTCATAAGAAATATACAAAATCTATTGTCATCAGATTTCAGATTCATATCTGAAGGAATATCAATCAAGTGTTACTCAAAAATATAAAAGCAACATAATGTTTCCTCATAATATAAAATCAATAGTGCACACAAGCAAAGAAAAAGGAAGAAACCCTAAGATTGAATGTTCAGTTCCATTACAGAGGCCCAAAAAGAAATGGAGATAAAAAACCACAATAAAGAAAAAAATATACCATAGGTTGGTCCGCCTCTTCCAATGGCAAGGTCATCATTAAGGGCCAACCGGATTTCAGGATTTCCAGAAAGATAGCTCTTCATTTGTATGGTGCCATCAATCTCAGAAGTCAAAATATATCCCTGTTAAAATATTTAAAATATCTTGAGACTGCTATAAAATATGTTAAGACTGATCTGTACAGCGCACAAGTGAAACTTGACAGTACAAAAGAGAAAACGTTAACTAGCATACTGTGGTGCATCACAAAATAAATGAAGTTATACTTCAACAACTTGCCGACCAAGAAAAATCCAAGGGACCTCTAGCTATTGGACATGCCTTTATGCATGCTTCAGCATTGACAAATAGAAAAACCGATAAATAAATGGCTTATGCATTAAAATTGGATGAAATACATTTAAAAAAGGACAAGAGTTAAATGCAGATTATTATATGTGGTCTACCAGGTTTTTCAATAATTATGGAACTAGAGCCCTAAAACATTACTTGACAAGAGCATCTGAAATTGTAGAATCCTATGTTATAGGATCAAAGCCCATCCACTCTACAATAAGAAGGCAAACAGTTCATAGATATGATTTTTTTTAAATACAATTTGATGGCTCAATAAGTTTGGCTCTAGTAAGTTTTAAGTACTGACTCAAGACACAGACCAGATCTTTGAGATCCAGGTTCATAATTTATTATATTTTTATCACGTTGACATTGTGAAAATTATCAGCACAGCTTTTGTAAATTTTTTCATTTTTGTCAAACCTTGAAACTTCAACCAAGAAATATAGAGATTACATTTGAAACAGTCATGACACATGAAAATATGAATTGTCATAAAATTAAGAGTTACATGTACAATGAATTGTACTCACACTGGAGCTAAAAGTGATGCTGATTTTCTCAATTATATCTACAAAAATTTCCTCCCTCCTTTTACCCCGGGCTCTGTTGCCACAAAAGATTTTGTGACAGCTGTCCCTGGCATTCTTTTTTGTCCCTTGCTGCATATAACCAAGTTTAGGAATTTCACGTTCAGATGATTGTTACAAATAAGATACCTATCAAGTGTCTGATACTATTAAATATCATACCGCAAAAAGTTTAGCTGGCCCAAGAGGTGATAGACCTGCAGCAGCTACCACAATTGGCTCATTGAAAACATTGGATTTCAACACTTCAGTAGATGTTGTTTGCACATAACCAAAGTCCTTACACAAAGAAAATCATCAGGCTACTAAGTAACCAAGATTTTTAGTAAATAATACATATTGACTAGAAATCTTAGATCAAAATAGTAGTACAACCTATCCGAATATTAAGAGAAAGATAAAAAGGCAAAGGAAATTGAACATAAGCATGTGGATTAGTTATAAAAATACAGAGGAAGCTAAGGAGACAGACAAAATAAAGTGAAAATGAGACAAGAAAACCTCAAAGGAGAAGCTGAAAGAAGTATGATGCCAAAAAGAAAAAGAGAGGAAGCTCACAATGACTTCATCAAGCAACTCGTACACAAGCACAAAGTTCTTTTTCAGTGAGTCTTCACTTAGAACCCCAAGATAATCTTTGATTACACGAGCAATCCTTTGTAAAAGCTCCAATACAAAAGAAGGTGATATATTAATCCTTGTGGTTGCAACAAACAATAGCCCAACGACCTTCACATGAAAGTAGTTTACTCCGTCCACATTCTATCAATTGAACCCCCCCCCCCAAAAAAAAGTCCCAAATAAAGAAAAAAGAAAAAAAAATAGATCAGCATATTTTACCTGAAGAGCTATAACCTTACAATTGACATAATTTGAATAAAGTTTGAACAAAATTTCAAAATAATCAGTGCATAAAATCAATACTGGCGGTGGTAGATGGATCAAAGAAGCCAGGGAATAATAAGTATCTGGGGTGGGGGCGCCAAGATGTTTACAAGGTATCCTTAAAGGTTCACGTTGGTTCTTTTATCATGTCAAGTGATGGGGCAGGACAACTACAGAGAGGATGTCCCGTTGTAATTAACTACCTTATCTAAATATGTAGAATGTTTGGTTCAGGGAAAACTAGAAGCGAGTATTAGTTAGTTATGCCAGAATTACCACTTGCGGTTCCATTTTTTCAAAGACTAGCAGATATACACTACGTTACCTAATTTGGAAAGATAATACCTACAAAGACAGGTGGTGCTTCCTCTTTCCAATCATCTTTCCAAAATTTTACTTTGCGGAAATATATCTCTGCACTTCCCTTTTGCACGCCACTACGGTCTGCAATAAAAAAATTAGGTAGCAAATAGAGATAGGCATGGCAGAAATAGTTACTCGCCATGTGGAAAAGGGTCTAGGTAAATAACTACAGAGAACTTTTACGCGAACTGTTTCACTTGCAAGAATTTTCTTATGACCAACATTGTCGCCCTTCACAAAAGCATTTGCAGATTGCCGGAGCGTTGGCCCATGGAGATGTCAATGGCAAGAACATAACTACATAATGTTCGACTTATGGTTTCTTCGTTCGAAGTGATTAGCATGCGATCATAATGGAAGTAAGATCTCGAAGCATAAACTCTCAGATTGAGTAAGTAATAATGTCGTTTCGGATCAGCAGGTTAAAAAAAAGTTCGTCACATATGCACTCAGGAGAGAACATTGGATCAATCTGCATAATCAGATCCAGAAAATGTAATAGAAAATGAGAACGCAAAGTATGAGTGTGGATACGTGAGAAAAAGCTTACAGTCACGGAAGACGATGTTATCGCCACGCTGTGACAGGACAAATAACTGCGAGATCATTATTCCGTCGTCCCTGCGCACCGGATGCAACTCTTGCAGCTGCCTTTCTCAATGGTTCTCTTCTTTTTTTGCCTTGGAAACGGTCACTCGTAACTCTTGCTTCATCATCTGTCAATATTTGTTACAGTTGGGAGCGCCATTTTTTGGCCAAAAAATATAACGCTACTTATGTTTAACATTAGATTTTATATAGGCAAATTAATAGTTTTTTCATTACTTATATTGGTCCTTTCTCTATAAGCTAATTTCTGTAAAATCTAATGTTAAACATGAGTATTTTGGAAATATTATATGACGTACATTATAATTAAATAATTTTTAAATTTATTTAAATTTAATAAATAAATATCCATCACCCTTGACGTCAATGGTATCACACGTGAATGGCATCATATTGATCTTTGCGAATGTCAATTGAGACACCGTGATTTTACGTTTTGAGATATGGTAAATTTTTTAAATTCATAATTTATAATTTCCTGTACTTTTTGGAGGTACAATGTCCTGTATGGTTCTCACAAGATCCTACACACATTTACGTAATATGGTGGGAATAACTCCCAGCTCATCCATTTTTAGATCGTTATGTTTGGAATAGCTTTTTATAAATTTATAAGTGTTATTTATATAAGTTAAGATAAAATTCCTTCCACATATTTATCTCGTATATCATAAATCATGATTAAAAAATTATTTTTAAATATTCCAATCGTTATTCCAAACAAGTTAATATAACGTTGAGATGACTTTCTTTAGAGAGATAAAGGAAACTAAATAAGTTATTTAATCAAATCATATCATATGTTGCGTATTATTAGATCATATATTAATTTATAAATTAGGCAAAATAGTTTGGAGAAAAAATGACAAATACAAAATATTTTAAAATAATTTAATTAATTTTTTTAATATTTCAAAAGAGTCAATTTTATCTTATATTTAGGACAATATAGAGTATGTTAGGAGGAGGATCCTAAAAAATATACAAACCTCTAATAGCCTAAACAGGTGAACCCTAGTTACCTTTCTTACATACATGGACAAATTTAATCACGTCCTAATTTTTGGTTGGATAGCTTTCATAAGTGCTTTTCAATCGTGATTTATGGAATATGAGGTAGTTTTTACAGTCTACGAGATAAATATGTGGAGGAGTTTATTTTGATTTACGTAAATCAAATTTATATATAAGTATAAACCCAACCCAATAAACATATTGCATTCACCATTCATTAAAGTAGCGTTATTTTGTTGGCGGAAAAGAAAAAACAAGTTCTATTATTTAGTGTGTGTTTAGCAAATTATATATATAAAAATATTTTTAATCCAAACCATGATTTAAAAAAAAATTGCCAAACACTAGCAAAAAGATTAAAAGTGATTTTTTTAACTAAAAACATGCATAGCTTTGGGAAGCTAATCTTGTTCAATTTTTTATGTGTAGGTCCCACCAAATTTTCTCTCTCCTCCTTTTCTCTCTCTTCCTCATTCTACATAGGGGTGGAAACAGGCCAGGCGGCCTGTCAGGGACCTGCGGCCTGGCCTGTTTCCGGCCTGGCCAGGCCTGGCCTGTCAGGCTAATAGGCCAGGCCAAGGCCTGTTTGCCTTAAAAGGCCAGGCCAAGGCCTACTGACAGGCCTGTTAGGCCTGTCAGGCTGGCCTTGGCCTGTTAAGCTTTTTTTTTTTTTTTTGTAAAAAATAAATAAATATTAGTGTAATAATTTTTTTTTGGTTGTAAATGAATTAAAGTCGAATGAAAGGCTTCGCAACAAGTATGGTTTAAAGAAGAAACAAAAGGTATAAATTTTCCGTTGTTAAAATAATGTTATTTCTTATATATATTATTTGTTAAACTTTGTTATACTCTAATACTATATATTTTATTAATTTTTTTTCAAGGTCTTTGAAGGAGAAGAAGAAATCATATTGAAGATTTGATGTGAAAATTGGAGAATTTGTATTGAAAATTATTATATTGTATTTGATTTCAAATTTTATGATGTATTTTGGATAATTAATTTTTGTATTGGGATAATTAATTTATGTAATTGGACATTTTTTTCCTATTTGAAATAGACTATTTTTTGGCCTATGGCTTGTTACTTGTTAGCCTTTAAAAAAAATAATAAAATAAAAAAAATAAAAAAAAGTAAAAAAAGTAAAAAAAATAAAAAAAAAATTCCTTAACAGGCCACAGGCCAGGCCAGGCCTGTATACAGGCCAAGCTCAGGCCTGAAAATATGCCTGTTACAGGCCACAGGCCAGGCTCAGGCCAGATAGTGCCTTAACAGGCCAGGCCTGTTAAGGCACAGGCCTGGCCTGTTTCCACCCCTAATTCCACGTCCAATTCCTTTTGTTTCCAATCTCTGTTGCTATTTGTATTGTGGGTTTTTTCCCCAAGAATCAATGTGCCAATAAAAAAAATAACTATGTCAAAATTTATTATTTTATATAATTTTAAATATAAGATAAAATTAACTTTTTTTAAGAGATTAAAAAAATAATTAAATTATTTTAGAGTATTTATATTTTAATTTTTCTCCAAACTAATTAGTTTAACTAATAAACTGATATATAATTTAAGGATACATAATATATGATATGAATAAGTAACTTATTTAGTTTCCTTAATCTTTAAAAAAATCAACTCTATGTTATATTTAAGACAGGAGGGAGTACTTATTTCAATCTAAAATATATTATTATTTTAGATAATTACTATATATAAATGTTTTTAGTCTATATAATTTATTAATACATATATTGAACTATTTTTTATGATGTTATATAATTGCCTAATGTTATAATTTTAATTTTGTAGATAAATTAATTTAATTTTTAGTATTTATTATGAAATTTAATGTTAAAAATATTTAAAATAAAATCTTATCCTTTACATGTAATTATCACAAAAGCTAATATCTTTTTCGGTAATTTGATCATTAAAAAGGTGATTCTCAACACAATATCCAAACACTCTTATGTTATCAAAATTATTTTTTTTCATAATTCTTCTCATAATCTATTAAAAATCATTTTTTTCTTTTTTTCTTCTTCAAAAACTATTCTCAAAAGATATACCTAAACATACTCTCGATACTACCTGGAGAAAAAAGAAACGTTCTGACGCATAAATCAGTTTTGCGGTTAGAAAAATCCAAAACGCTGTCCACATGTAATGCAAACCGACCTGATTCCGTTTCACTTGTGGGAAGTTGGAAGGAACAACAATAGAAGCAAGATATTAACATGGCACCTGAGAATCTCCATCAAATCGCAAATGTGCTGGGTAAATAGTGTTCGAAGTTCAAATCTTTTCTATGCAACTAAAAAAGGACAATTAGCATTGTAAGCACGATGAAAAAAAGTCCCAAGAATTGACTATATTCCAATAAACAACGTGAGATATTAGATGATGGTGTATCTTGAATATCAACATGCTGTTCTCAAGTTGTCTCATACCCTCGAGAAAACAAGCAAGGAGGTGAAAGTTCAAACTAGCTCAGATCAATACAATCAAAAGCATTACAAATCATTAAATCTACCAGTGTTCACCAACAATTCCTTCCTCTATCTCCATAACCATAAGAAGCTTGGGTAATAGATTGCATCAATCTTTTATGAATGGAGACCCAGGAGGAGCAGCGAGACCAAGTTTGCTCATCACTCTCGCCCGCCGTTCACTCAACTCTTGAGACGTTCCTTCTGAGGCTATTTCCTGTAAGCAATATGAGGGTGAATCAATATACCAGATAACAATGGAACTCACCCCTGAATGAAATGATAAAAAATAGTTTGAACTCTTACAGTTATAGGGCTTTGGCTACTAAGGTTATTGTCATCCAACACCTCAATTTGATCCAAGGAATCTTCCATGTTCTGAGCAACGTTAGATTGCTTTAATCGTTTCACTTTCTCTTTCCCTGAGAATAATTTTCAAATGAAACGAGTGATGAGGAATATTTAGCAAGTAGACGGAATCACACAACCAGAAATGGAATAAATATCCGTTCCTAAGAGACACAGCAACAGAGGCAAACCGGTTCACACAAAACTAAATATAACACAAAGGGAAAAGAAGAGGAAATGAAAGAGAAGACCAACTATTTGTATGTTCCTTTTTGAAAAGAGAAACTAAGTAGGGCAAACTATTTGTGGGGATAAGCAATTCCACCCGGAAAAAACAGAAATGAACAAACCAGATAAGAAACGAGATGCCATCAAAACCTAGGTTATTTAACCTACTCGATAAAGAATAAAACGTCTATGCACTAGTGTGTTTGTACACCAAAACCATACGAAAATTATTACAGGAAATTGTCCAACCTTTGGTCTGGGATCCTGGCCGCTTTGATTTGCTGGGTTTTGAGCTAGGAAGGGCCTACATCCACACACAGATGACAGCAGACGATCAATACCAAACACTAAGGATATTTACTGCCTAAAATGAGTAAGTAGGCTGAATACCGCACTCATAGGTTATGAACTCATAACAAGTAATCCAAATAAAGAAGATAGGATTACCTTTTCAAGAGATTGCTGAAAAATCTCCCGGTAAGAACCATTATGCTGCTTGAGTATCTGAAAGCTCATATATTTGTCATAATTAGGACAATAAAAATCATAATGGTTTGCAGTGCTACAAATGACAGGAGCAAAGCAGCATGTTATCAATGGAAGTATACGTCAAATGCTTTACCTTCTCAAACTCAGAACGACATTTAATTGGATCCACATATAAGCTACAGCAGGAAAGAAGCATATCTTTACTTATGGTTGCAAATTGTTGAGAACAAAATGCAGTAGATATGGTTAAAAAGCACTAACTATTGAGAGCTCCCATACAGCCTAACATGAACTTTCCTTGCTGATCTTTCCCCAGGTCTAGCACTCTTAGTAACAGTATTTTTATCAACAACCTACCATATAGCAGATGTGATAGCAATTAAACTATCAAGTATATTAATATTAGGCTCAGGATCATGCATTTAAAGACGTCTTTCAAATACCAGCGCAGGCCACCACGAACCACCATGAGGTTTGACAAATATAACATCTCCCAACGCTACAACATCAGCTGTAACTTGCTGTCTTCCTTCTCCTACATTACTCACACTGTCATCCATTTTAAGTAAACCTGCAATGCATAATGTCAGCTCCAAGGTTTCGATGGTTTTGATGAAGTTAAACATTTCATTTTAATCATGCAATGTTTGTTGAATTATCTTTTCCTAATGATTATTGTAAAGATTATTACTTTGAGCATGCAGGTCAGATGAAGCTTGAAGCAAATCAAATCCAAAAGATTAAAATCAATAAGGATATAGAGTTCCATTTCAACAGAGAATATTCAATGATCACATTCGCTGAATGGAAAAATAAATCAGTTTTCTCCATATCTCAGGAAAGAAGGATACATGGCAGAATCAAAATACAGAGAAATTGAAAGCATTCATTGGAGAAATTAATGCAGAAATGAACGCATATTAGGAAATGAAGGATTTGCAAACGTGATCAAGGAAACATGTGAACGAACAAATCATAGAGCAAATATACATGAAAAATCACACGTGTATTGTCGTAAGCTTTACTTGTAATGATATCTAGCTAGTGATCTTTACTAGGTTGGGATGAGCTTATGAGACCGTTAGACTCTATGACCTTGTGTTGGTTAAGCCGGTGTGCTTGTGAGATTGAGTTTTGGGTTAGCACATACCTAGTTTTAACACCTACTATTCACGCGGTTCCAAACGTGGCCACGTGGGCCTTAACAATCCAGCAATTTGCCATTTAAAGCACGTTTGGATCGCGATTAGATCTCAAAAATGCTTATACAAGTAAGACAAAACAACGTTACTCGCAAATACTTATGTCGTATGCCCCAAATCAATCACAAATCATTGAAAAGCTGTTCTTTTTTTGTAAAATAAGCACTTAACAAGTTGTATGTGCCAGCTAAGAAAACCGAAAGCTTCAATTCGAATTCCTGCTAAAGAATAAACCCATAAAACACAACTCACCAACTCATCCTCTGCCTTCGACGAAGAAAATTTAACAGCCAAACATAAAGACAAAATGCCTCTCCCTATTTTATTCATGCATCATACTAAGCAGTTCTATACTCCTTTTTCTTATTTCTTTTTTAACTAAATCAAGAAAACAGATAAAGGAAAGCTTAATATGTCCGCTGTCAGCTATCCCCCTTGTCTTCTGCAATCATTCTCGTCCATCATTCGTCAGGCACTAAACAGCTCGCATCAAGACAAAACCGAACAAACCAAATAATTTTTTCCTCCTTTATAAATTTTAAAAACAAACCAAATAAAAGAACAGAACATATGGTAGGAGCATTCAATTTTCGAGTTTCTTTGACTATACACTCACTGCATTCGGCAAGAATCAAATAGTACATACCAGGATAAAGAAGCTAAATACAATTGCTAGGTTGCGTCTGGCGTGGGTACCAACAAAGTCTCCAGAGATTAAAGAAGAAGGGAGAACAGTGGACGGAGGAGACGCCGCCGAATCAAAGTCAAAGACAGGCAGGAGTGGAGCGATGAGCCGGACAAGAAAGGGAATAGCACGAGATCAGAGTACCTCGCGTCCCGTGCCAATTGAAAACGCCCAACTCTGCATCACCAGTTCACCACCTCCAGTCTTTACCATTTCTTTACTTTTTAGTACATTCCGAATTTCGGGAAAACAAGATGGTAAGGATGATTGGATGTATCCCGCACCCACCAAATTTAAAGCTATATAGGGCGATTTAATGACGCGGCAAAATTTATTAAAATATTTTTGTATTTGCTAATTTTTCAAGAAAAATAAAAAAAATCAGGTAAAAAAAGAAAAATAAAGAACTGTTTTCTTTTGGATTTTTATAAAATTAGGATAAATCCCATCTTAATCCAACATATTACAAAATTTTTAATTATGAAGTTTTGATAGAGAAAATATTTTTTATTTAAAATTTTTTATAACCTTTTTTCAAAGATTTTTTTTTTAATCAGAAACCTTTTTTGAAAGATTAGAGACTTTATAATATAGATATATTTAATTCATTAGATGTATAGAAAGGTGCGTTGTGATTTATTTTTTTACCGGAAAGAAATCATGTGGTTTTTAGTACTATAAATTCTAGCAACTTAGAATTTATTTGTTATCACTTATCTGAATCGAGTTTATATAATAAGTCCGATTCACGTAAATCGAGACAAATCTCTTCCACATATTTACCTCGTAGACCGTAAATTACAATTCATAAGCACTTATAAAATTTTCATAAGCTATTTCAAACAGCCTATATGTACACGCGCGTGTATTAGATATTAGAGATTAGAGATTTTTTAAGTCGACATCTGCATTTAAAAATGCACTAATTAAATTACTTTAAATAAATGTGTTTAGAAATTTTAAAATCATAAGGTATCTTATAAGATGCTAAAATTACTTGAAGACATGTGCATTAATAATATTTTTTGATATTATATATGTAAAAATGATTTTTCAATAATATTTATGTTAAGGAGGTGTTTTTTGATTCAAAGTATGTGATTAATAGTCATCCACGATTATTGAAGATAGAATCTTAAAAACAGAGGAAATGATTATTTTTTATTATAAAATAGTTCTATATAAGTTTTGTTAATGAAAAGTCTGTCATTAATAAACAAAAGAGCATTATATATAACTCAATCATATATTTACCCTGATAAAATTCTACTGTGAAGTTGAAGTTTGATTTACCCCAGTAGGTCTGATAAAAAGAGCTGTTAAAAAAACAAGAGTTCTTGTCACAACGTTGCAAGGTAATTTTAATTTATGGTTTTAGCAAATTTTATGTAACCCCGTGTTTTCCCCCAAAACAAATGTACACACCCCTCGACAATTCAGACACGAGATAACAACTTTTTAAAAGCTTGTTTAGTTGGGTTTATGTTTATGAATAAGCCTGATTTATATAAATTAAGATAAAACTCATCCACATATTTACTTCGTAAATTGTAAAAGTTACCTCGTAGACCGTAAAAAATTACTTCGTATTCTGTAAATCACGATTGAAAAGCACTTATGTAGACTATCCAATAAAACTACCGACATGGCTTGCATCCGCTGCCAAGTCCGAGCGCCACATAAAAACTTAACTATTTTGGTGTAGTTTTTAGTAGAAGATGAGACTGAATTTTTATGTTTAAAAAAAATGATATCCAAAATTTTAAAATATTTTTCTGGACATATCTAATATCTTAAAATATTTTTAAGTAGCATACAAAATTGAAAAAGTATTTTAAGAGGTTAAAAGCACTAAAAATTATTTTAGGCTACTGTATGCTATTTAAAAAATATTTTAAGATACTAAATATGTCTAAAAAAATATTTCAAAATGCTAGATATAATTTTTTTCACATAAAAAAAATTCAGCTTCATCTTTTACTTAAAAACTACACAAAAACAGTGTAATTTTATGCAGCAGACGAGCAGCACACAGACCATGCAGCGGATGCAAGTCAGGTCCATAAAACTAATAACATGAGCTGGTTCAGTAACTCGTTGAAACACCGGAACATACCCATCCACGCTATGCTGCCCTTAGCATTGTATCTTGTTAAGGTTCAGTACTTTTAAAACTAACAAAAAAAAAATCTTGTTTGAAATAACTATTTGAGGTTTGAAAAATAAGTTTAAGTAAATTGAGATAAAATGGGTGTTTAGAATAGCGATTGGAACTTTCAAAAGTGTTTTTCAATCGTGATTTACAATATACAAGGTAAGTTTGTGAAAAGAGTTTTGTCTCTATTTACGTAAATCACACCTATAAAATAAGTGGCCGCTATCCCAAACAAAATCAAAATTTTTCTCACACACTTACCTCGTAAATCATAAATCACGTGAAAAAAAACAACTCCTACCAATAACCCAAACATACACTAAAATCATTTGAAAAATACATTCACACAAACCAATATAAAAATTTTTTTACATACTTACCTCATAAATTATAAATCGCATTAAAAAAATTAGCTTCTAAGATAAATATTGAAGTAACGACTTTTTCAATAAATCATTTATACAAGTTCAACTTTTTATAATAGCCTATCCCAACATAAGTTATATAAGCTTTATAAGCTTGTTTGTTTTAACTTATACTTATATATAAACCCGATTCATATAAATCGAAATAAAACTCCTCTACATATTTATCTCATAGACCGTAAAAATTACCTCATAAATTGTAAAAACTACTTTGTATACCGTAAATCACGATTAAAAAACACAATTAGAAGTTCTAATCGTTATTACACTTACTGATTTTACAAACATTAATCCATACAAACCTCTTAAAAAAGTATTTTTAGAATAGCAATTTGAATCTCTAAAAGTGTTTTTTAATCGTGATTTACAATATACGATATATATTTTACGATCTACAAAATAATTTTTATACGAAATAAATATATGAAGGAATTTTATCTCGATTTTCGTTAATTAGACTTATTCATAAACATAAGCAAAACCAAATAAACTCACCTAAGTTTCTTAATGCACCATAACCATATGCGCTCATGCTAGATAACAAACCAACATTAGTCTAAGCGATTAACATCCAACTTCAGCCCCAAATAGTTCCAGGGAAACTCAACAATAACAACTCGTACGAATTAGGGCCGATCAGGCAATTCAGATTGCATTATAGATCTGAGCCTTTGGTACTGATACGGCTGAATTATAAAGCTCTCATTCTTATGAAAGCTTCATAAATACTTATAAATCGTGATTTATGGTATACGAAGTAACTTTTACAGTTTACGAAGTTACTTTTACAGTTTACGAAGTAAATATATAGAGAAGATTTATCTCAATTTACGTAAATCAGACTTATAAAATAAACCCGATTATTGATAGAGTTTCCAAACGAGTTAAATGTATATATCATGAATGTCTCCAGCTTTTATCTCTAATTAACAAAGTGCTTGTTTGTTATCACTTATTTGAATCGGGCTTATTATATAAGCCCGATTCACAAAAATCGAGACAAATCTCCTTTACATATTTATCTTGTAGACCGTGAAAGCACCTCGTAGACCGTAAAAACTAACTCGTAGACCGTAAAAGTTACTTCGTATACCATGAATTACAATTCATAAACACTTACAAAATTTTCAACCGCTATTCCAAACAAGCTCAAAGTTTAAAAGCTTACAAATCACTTCATTGTGGAAAAGGAGACTTGAACTATGAACACTGCAGTGGTGTTGTTCTCTTTGCCTGTGAGCAACCTCAGTAAAGTAAGCCTCGAGGTTGCGAGTTCGCTAAGATAGTTAGATCAGTATATGTTACAAATGCCAAAAAGGTAGATTTTTCTAAGATAAGTTTGACCAATCAAGTTTTAGATTGGAAAACAAACTTCACAATGCGATTGTGCAGATGTCCTAATTTTTGTACAAGCCGCACAGTCAGAAAATAATGTTTTCAAATTCATTTAAACTAAAGTTATCAGCAATGATCTCGTAAATTTGCATTTAACTAGGAGAAATTTATGACACGGAGCTTCTGCTAATCCTCTAACGGAAACAACTCTAATAGATACCACGCCTACAGAGTCACCTCACGAATCACCCATGAGGCAGTCAGTGAAGAAAAACATCTAAATATTTAGATACAATCAGTAGGAAACTGGACAAAATTAACAGTACTTACAAGTTTTTCAGCCCAGCAGCTTCGGCCTTCGGTCTTCAAACCTAAGAACTTAATAATTCAACAAAGTTAAAAACTAGATCCGCAGTTGAGAGAAGACCCAAATGCGTTTCAATTGCACCGAACAAAATTCAAATCTCTAATCCCCATTATGCCGGCGAAGGATTTTTCCGAGGCCTTCCTCGCTTCCGCTTAACATCGCCCAACTCTGGAGCAGTCCCATTCGAGACAACCGGCGTCGCCCCCTTCGAAGCCGCAGAGCTTGGGGCCACCGGAGGTTGCACGCTATGCATACCATTCTCTGCCGGCGCAGTTGAGACCGGTGGCGGCGAATCCAGAGCGGATGGCACACCCGACTTGCCACCAGTATTTCCGACGAAAAATCCCATCGGAAAGAAACCCCAACAACAATGATAAGCCTCTTGTCCCGGCACAAGAGGCGGCAAAGATGGAATCGAAACGCCATGGAAAGACTTCTCACAGTTCTGGCACCTCAAACAACAATTCTCGTAAATCTTAGGGTACTCGTATATGTAGTAACAGTAAGGGCATGTCGTCCAGAAGGTCGGTCTCCGGCGTGAGTTCTCATCCGCTTCTTCCTCCCTCGCGGCGCTGCCACCATTCCTCGGATCCGAACCTTGATTCCGACCACTGGGACCCGGCCCACCTCTCCGAACTGGCAATTTGTCTTGTTGAACCCAGCTAGGCATACTCAAGTCTACCCTGGTAAAGAAGTTGAGCTCCTTGTCGAAGTTTGCCTTCTTGGCCTGATCTGATAGTACGGCCCATGCCTCGGCAACGAGCCTGAAAGCATGATCGGCTAGAGAGAACCTGTTCTTATCCGGGTGAAGGAGAAGCGCGAGACGACGATACTGTTTCTTGATGAGATCGAAATCGTTGGATCGACGATCCACCTGAAGAATGGCGTACCAGTCGTGGTGATTGTTAACGCGTTTATCCGCCGCGAGAAGTACATCGATTACGGCTAAGATCTGATCGGAACCTTCCAGAAGGGGTTCGGCTTCCTGAGCTAGAATGGCAAAGTCCCTTGAGCCGTTGAGATCCCGATTCTGTAAGAGCTTTTCGGCGACCCCGAGTAGCCGCTCGGCCTCCATTCTGCTAGCGTCCATTTCAATCGACGGGACTGCGCGAGGAGAGAAATCCGGGATCTCGAATTTCAGGGAACAAAGTAGAACCCTACTGGGTTATTTGGGACAAGTAATTTGTCCTCGCTCCTAACCCGGACCAGCATGCACAACAATTTCGGTCTTCCATTTTATATTTTTATAAAAAATAAATATGTGTTCCCTAGTCCCTACACTTTGCATAAATTGTAATTTAGTCCTGTACTTTTTTATTCTTCTCTTGCGACTCCTTGAAATTTGCTTTCATAATTATTAATTTATGATTATTTGTAATAGTGAATTAAAATCTTTAAAAATAATTTTTTAATTATAATTTATAGTATATAAGATAAGTGTGTAAGAAAAATTTTATCTTGATTTATAAATCCTTAAAAAGCTATTCCAAATCAGCCTTTTGTTAATCCTTGGACTATCCGAACATTTGCAAACTCGTTCCTGTGGCATCCACTTGAAGTATATATTTAGCAAACAGAACTGTACATCCTTTCAGATTTGACGAAGCAGACTCTAGATGGGTGCGTAGCCAGTGGCCACGAAGGCCGACCATAATAAACACATAGCTTTAGCAAATGGCCAGGCTCACCTTGTACATGCAAGCAAGTGATGGGCCTGAAAGATAGTTGTTTTTGGACCGGTTCTTATGTGTTTTTTTTTTTTTGCTCCAAGTGAGATATGTGTTGGGCACTCTATCCAATTCGCCCCCGTGAAAATGGGGCTGTGAGGGTCACGCGCGCCGGCCAGGAAATTGGAAACAAAGCTTTTCAGACGCTTCAGCTCCCACGTGGATGTGTGGCTCCATGAAGGGTTTGAAAGTTAAAACAAGGTTGACGGGACCTTGATTCACTGTTCTCGTGTACGTTCTTCTCAGCCGCAATAATTAAACTCACCATGAAGAGGTCAGTAGGGTGGAATTGTACTACGATCAGTATACGGGGCTGGGTTCATCGCGAAAAATTAATAAATATATTAAATTAAAATAATATTTCTACCACACATTTATTTTATATATTATAAATTATGATTATTTTTAAAAATTTTAATTAAAATATTAAATAAATATTTATCATATATTCTATAAATTATAATTAAAAAATTATTTTTAAATATTTTAATTACTCTTCTAAATAAACACGTTATGATATTTATTGACCACGTCTTTATGAATGCCTCTGTCGTGCATTATTCATGACTCAACTTCAGGTGTGGATTCTCCATTGCTTAAACATACTTCCTCCTCCGCGGGTCTAAATATAAATATAAAATTTGGTTAATTTTTTTAGAGATGTTAAAATATTTAATTAAATTATTTTACCTAACTTATAAAATGATATATAATTTAAAGATATATAATATATAATGTAATTAATTAACTCATTTAACTTTATTAATCTCTACAAAAATTAACTATTCAGAAAGAGTAATAATAAGCAATATTATTTGATTTCATATACTGCGTTTGGAAATGATTTATAAAATTAAAATAAAAAATCAGATCAAGTTAGAAGCAATCAATCACCAGAGAACTTACCTCAGCGCACGTGTTAATTATAATTAAGACAAGGATAAATTGATTAATCAAGTTCAGAGAAGATGTCCTGCAAACCAGTTCCTCCAGCTTTAATTTAACACAAGTACCAGGAGTTCAAGGATTTATAGCTTGTTTGCCTGAGCTTATTTACATCGGGCTTATTATATAAGCCCGATTTACATAAATCGAGATAAATCTCCTCCACATATTTACCTCGTAGACCGTAAAAGTACCTCATAGACCGTAAAAGCAACTTCATATTCCGTAAATCACGATTTATAAATACTTATAGAATTTATATAAGCTAATCCAAACGAGCTATTAAATGTCGAATGTTTTCCCATATTGGGTGCTAAAAGTTGTTGTGGGGGTAAGTGTGCCCTTAAAAGTTAAAAAACGGGGTGATTTTGCCCATACGCCGGCCTCACTTCCAATCAACAGAGTTGGGTAAATATTTATATATTATAGGAGTATTATTTTATTTATATTATGATTAATTAAAATATAATAAATTATTTTATTTTAATCCTATATAGTAGATGAGTCAAATGGATAAATTTAAATTTTATGATTTTAAAGAATAAAAGCTTCATAGTTTAGAAAAACAAAAATCAGAATTCCCTCCTATGAAAAGTTGTTTTTTTTAAATCATAAAATTTGAATTTTTTCAAATGACTCATTTGTCATATACAGTTAAAATAATGTGAGTTGTTATATTTTAATTAGTTATAATACATAGGAGGTAACGCGCTTCTAGAGTATGTAAGTATTTTTCACAAAGTTGACTAAATTAGATATACAAAAGTGACATGCTTATGTGACATCCATCTCACCATTCTTTTATTTATGTTAGTCATCATATTCTCTAGTAGGATTTTTTTTTTTTAAAAAAAAGACTTAGATCTTCTCCTGCAATACCTCCGATCCTTGATATAAGACTCAGTTGAGTTATATGAGAATATTAAAAAGCTAAATAAATAAATAAATTATATAGTAATTTATAAGTCAAGAAAATTAATTTTAAAAAAGATAAATATAAACTTTTACAAAAATACCAATTCTAGCCGTTGATTTTTACCGATCAAAATAAAGCAGGTTCTACGTTGTATTTATATTTATTATTTTTTTAGACTAATTTTCTTGATTTATAAATTAATATATAATTAAGTAATTTATTTAGTATTTCTAATCTCCCCAGATAACTCAACTAAGTCTTACATCGAGAACTAGAGACATTGCTCGAGAGGATGAGTTTTTTGCATAAAAAAAAAACCTACTAAAAAATCTTATGACTAACGTGGACAAAAAAAGGGCGATGTGGATACTACCTTTGCATATATGGTCAACAAACGTTGAATATTAGGGTTGGTTAGAATCACCCCATTTTTAAAACTTACAGAGTACATTTTTCCCCTTGAAAACTTTCAAATACCCAATACACATTTGCGAAAAACTTTCGAGCATTTAAGCTATTTAACCACAAGTAATAGTCTCTTTTTGTTAATGAGTCATTTTTTTTATTACAAAAGGCAAGTTGAGAAACCTTTTTTTATTGATCATATCAATGTTGACTTAATCTAAAGGTAGCTGGCCATGATCTTCTTGCATGATGGAAATGCATATTAGATGAGGTCTTTGCAAAATTCACATATCTTTTATAAGATTGTGGACATTTTTTGGTAAGGTAGTCTACACATCTAATTGTCTCACGATATGCGTATCGGAGCTTCTATATCCCAATATAAGAAAAGAAACTCTCTAATCTCATTAACTTCTTCCCTGAGTAGATGATGGTGTCAGGACTAGATGGAAAGCTTCTATTGAGTCTGTATAGATAAGGACCTTCTGTAGACGTTTTTTACTTTTTACTTGTAAACTTGAGACCTGTTAGTAAAGCCAACAGTCAACCCCAACTTACTTTGAAAACCAAGAAGTCAATGAATAGTTGAAAACGTTGTGTTTCAAGTATTTTATTAGGCCTAGGATGATCAGAACCAGAAATATCATATGAATGGCTTGGATGGATTCTGACGAATACTGTTGATACACACCCATTAAAAATGAGATCCATCTCCCCCACCAACCAGGCCCATGAATTGATATGCGGCCTTGATCTCTTATCCTCAATACCACTAATGGCATAATTATAATTATCATTATTTTGGCAAGGACGGACAGCTGGAGGTCCAGTAAGGAGGAGGGTCACTATCGGCTTATCGCAATGCAAGAGATAAATAGTGACAATTATATAATCAAGAGAAAATAATAACTATTTTCACTATTTCTGTGATCTGGATGTAAAATTATCGCTATTAAAGTAACTCGGGGCAGTTTTGTTCTCCGCATCTTAACTATATTTGGCTATCATAACGTTAACGAAGATATGGAATCATGTGACAAGGATAAAAGCCTCGTCCCGTCCCGTCCTTTAGCCATAAAAAGCAAGGTCTTTTCTCTTTCCTTTCTTGAAAAAAATCATCCATTCCACAAAGGTTCCCCCACCCACCCCCTCCCTCGCTTCTGTGCATCGCCTTTTCTAGTTTCTCGCCAAATGCTTAACTTCTGTTCCTAATACAGCGTTCTTTTTTTTTTTTATTTTGTTGGTGATAACCCATCTAAATTAATATTCTCTTCCTATGGATGGATCATTTTCTCAACTCCCTTTCTTATTTTTATCTTTTTAGCTTTCAATGATCGAGGTCAGAAGCAGCTAGCAAGGTCAAGGAAGATAAAATCGAAACCTAACAATACTAAGTAAGCTCTCATGTCTTCACGCCAATGGGATTCAGATCCCTCTTTGGCGATAAGATTTTCTGGGTTGCCCCTTTCTCAGATCTGGAACTCAGTGGTTCATACTAGGGTTTCGTAATTTTATGCTATTTTTTTTTTCAAGTTTTTTGTTTTAAGTTTTAACTTGTATCTCTGAGATGACTGTGTGAGAACGTACATGTATGAACAGTAAATGACGACGTTGTTTGACCTTAGTCAGTTATCTGCAGACGGGAGAAAAAAAGATATGGTGAGGGAGAAGATTAAGATTAAGAAAATCGACAACACAACGGCCAGACAGGTGACATTCTCAAAGAGGAGGCGAGGGCTTATCAAGAAAGCTCAAGAGCTCGCTGTTCTTTGTGATGCTGAGGTTGGTCTCATTGTTTTCTCTGCTACAGGAAAGCTCTATGATTATTCCAGCACCAGGTACGTATTTGCACTGTTTTCACCTTCTGAAAGTTCTCTCTTGTTGTAACTCTTCTATTTTTTTGCCAACTATCTCTGATCATAAATTAGCATATATATCTAGTGTCAGTGATTGTTGACGATGTTGCATGTGAGCCATGAGTACTTAACTCATTTTAACTGTTATAACATGATTATGCCTTCCGGTAATATTACCAATCTCTATTTATTAAATTAATTAACATGTTAAGCAGTAAAATGCAAAATATTTAATACAATTCTTAGAGCTGCTTCCCCCCCTAATTTTATGCTCAATGAAGCAAGTGCATATTATCAAACATGTGTGACTTAGTTATTTTGGGGGTGAATTTTATCCAAAATGGAAAACTTTTCCCATTATATATAATTTAATTTTATAAAGAAATATTTCAAAAAGATATAATTTAATTTTATGTTATACCTGAGTAATTTATTTAACTTTCTTAGTCTCCTTAAATTTGATAAACATAAATTATTACATTAAAGAACATATATAGGAGTATGTCAATTACTCTGTCGTCATCCAATCATATTATTTACGGAATATTTATACAGCCATGTAGAGAGGCGTCTTCATTGATTTTCTTTTTTATTTACTTTCTATTGAGTGTATGGACTATTAGATTAACTTTTAATAGTTGAGATTTTTTATGCTATGTTTTTATTATAATAATATTTTTTACATATTATTAAATCTCAATCAATCATTGAAAGTTGGTAGATACACTCAATAGAGAATAAATGGAGAGGGAAATCAATAGAGTCATCCCTCTTCCCACTCTCTCTAAGTATTGAAAGTGCTATATATGGCATTTTAGTGGATGTTCTTAACACCCATGCTTTGACTGTGGCCCACTCTCTATGAGTAAGTGTGTACGAAGGGGAGGGGAGAGAAAGGATCAGATACCTCGTATCACTCAGTTTTCCTTTTACGGAAATGTTATGATCGTTCATCACATCTTCTAGTTATAGATAAGAAATCGAACATGTTAAAAAGCATAAAGACAATTGTGCTCGTTTGGAACAATAGTTGAAGTCTTTAAAAACAGTTTTTCAATCGTGATTTACGGTATATGAGGTAAATATGTGAGATGAGTGTTGTCTTGACTTAGGTGTATAAGCATTTATAAGCTTTTGAAACTAATCCAAACATGCTTAATGATAGGCTTCGATTGGGGAATTAACATACAGATTATAATCTGTTAAACTTGAACTCTTGCAGTTATTTGGTGAGGACTTCATCACATTATTACATGTCGAGTTCTTGCGTGATATGAACGTAAATGGTGAAAGAGTTTGATAGTTTCCGTACGTGGTATACTAGTTAAATAAGACCTGCAGTTTTTGTTCTGTATAAAAAAAAAAAAAGTGTGTCGATAGATGTTTACAGTAGCTGAGTTCATTCCAATGAAGTATTATAAACACGTGTAACAAGTTCCATGGATATATACAAGTTACATTGTACGCGATCTTTAATTATGAAGTCATTAATACGAGACGCCTTAAGCGATTTATATGATGAAGTAATACATACATCGTGTTTTTGTGTGTGTATGGTAACGCCTGAAGCTGTCATTACTGAACTGATCGACTAATTTATTAACAATGGCACAAAAAGAACATTACTTTAGAAATATCTATCAGGGTACCAACTTTGTCCTGGGGTAGTGGTCGACTAGCGACGATTAGTTGGCTGAGTTGAAAATATGAGAGTTTCAGCTCATCTTTATCCTAATTACATGTATATTTTACTCGCACGAGCTTTTGACGTTAAAGTTCGAAAGTGTTGAGTGACTTATATATAGAGTATTGTTTACGAGTTGAAGAGTCTGGATTATATTTCTTTGTTACAATATGATTATATGACGTACTCGTGCATGTTTGCTTACAAGGTATAATCTGGACTTTTTTTTTGCTTTTTGTTTTTGTTTCTGTTAAATAGCATAAAGGACATCGTTACAAGGTATAATCTGCACTTTCATGACAGCAATGATCCGTTGGACAGTCATTCCCTAGAGCTGCAGGTAATTAAGACTCGTCGTTTTTCGATTTGTATGTTACTATATTGTTCGTTTTGACAGGGCTTGCCGCTGACTTTTAATTAGATGACATAATAAGCGACTATAAAATTGAACTTTCGTGAGATGTGATGTAAATTAAAAACAAAGTCTCAATTTTCTTCTCTGTACTGTTACTTAATTATGTGAACTCTTGTTCCTCAGATATGTAATGATTGACCCTGTGAACCCTTGTTTCCGATACAGAGCAGCAGTCAAAGCAGGTTGGGGAACCAGATAGCCGATAAAACCCACGAACTTCGGTATCTGAATTATTAATCTTCCAACTTTCTTGATGAAAATGAATTAAATGGCATCTGAAAACTCCATCAGTTTCTTCCCTTTATTAATATTGACCAGGCAGCTGTACGGTGAGGATCTTGAAGGACTCGGCCTCGATGATTTGCAGAAGCTGGAGAAAAAGCTTGACCTAGGACTCAATCGTGTGACTCAGATTATGGTATATTCACACACACACACACACAAGCATCTGTACTTCATTTGAACACTAATCTCTAGTCCATGCAAGTGCATACTCTAACACGATATAACAATTGCGTTTATAGGAAAAGAGGAATATTGGTGAAATGGCAGAACATCAGAGGAAGGTTTGTCCACATATAGCTCGATATAAGGATCAAAGTTAGTTCATTTTCAAATCAAAACATTATATAACCCATCTCAGGTTAACTCCCTAACCCTATGTTTGGATGGAGAGAAAATTAGGGGATAAAAAATATTGAGAGGGAAAATTCCACAAAATAGTAAATTTTTTTACCATTTTAGAAAGTTTTTTTTCTTAGTATTCCCCTTTTCCCATCTTTCCCTCACGTTTCTCTTCATTTTCCTATCTTTCCCTCACGTTTCTCTCCATCCAAACATTAAGGACAATCTGCTTTCTAGTTCTAATAATAAAGTTGACTTGTTAATTATTACAGTACTTGCTTTTATTCTACTCCAATTAAGTTTCTGACCATGCTTTCGATCGACGACTTCGTCCATTCTGTAGGTAGACGATTTGGCCAAAGTGAACAAGCAGATAAAGCAGAAGGTAATAATTAAATTGAGAATAAAATCATTTTATATGGCCACGAGCTACTTCACATACAGACATGTATAATTAAAAGCGGAGGTCGCAGGTGGCTATTATATGTAAAGGAAGAGGCTTCATGACGAAGAACTCTGAGATAGACAAGCTGAAAGGTGGTTCATCACGAACCATGAATAATAATGTTTTGGACTGCAATAATGGCCTTCGTCTCGATGATGATACCTCTAGCACGTGTCTGAGGTTAGGGTAAGTGACCTGATCCTTGGGACCTAAACTAATAACCTTAAAAATGGTTCCTCGGTTGATGTTAACATATCGTTTGCCTTTCTCAGGCTTCCCTTCCCTGATTGAAATTGGAGGATGTACGACATATATATGACTCGCGTCGTCCAGAAAAAACGTTCGCCCCAGAATGCGATTCACTCTGGATATAATTTTTCTGCGTCTTCTGATCTTTGTAAGATTTACAAAACCTGGTTCTTGAAAAATTACTAGTTCTAATTTATAGACGGTGAGAATGAAAATTGTATTCTGAATTTCTTAAATAAAAATATGTGCAAGTGATACTATTTATATTTATATATACAAGTGTGTATTTTTCTAATTAATGTGATGCAATTGTCTACTAATGCTGATATACAAACTCTGATTATATATGATATGATTATAATAGAATCCCTGATTATAAGGGATATGATTGTAACAATTACCTTCAAGTTGAAGTATATATATTGATTATACCCAACTTGTTATAAAAATATTTAACCTGTGTCCCATTTAAGGTTCATGTTAGAAGATTTACTAGCTAGTCGTTTGATTGCACGCGTCCTGTAGAAACAACATTTTCTTTGATCTTATCACGAATAAAGTTACAGTTGATTTTAACATGTTTCATGCGCTCATAGAAAACAGAGTTTGATGTTATATGTATTGTTGCTTTATTGTCAAATCATAGTTCCGTAGGCAATGTCGTGGCGATGCCAAGTGCTTTCATGAGTTGAAATGTCTACACAATTTTGTGTACTGATTGAAACATGGTTATGAATTCTATTTCTACACTTGATTTTAACACAACACTTTACTTCTTACTTTTTCAAGATATCAAGTTTCCACTAACAAAAACACAGTAACCCGTAGTGGACTGTCTTGTGGCTTTAGATCCTACATGATCTATATCACAAAAGCATTCGATTTTAGTGTACTCATAATCTGTAGAGAGAATGTCATAACCGGGGGAACCTTTTAAATAATACAAGATATGCTCTAAAGCTTTCCATTGTGCCACCACTACTACAAACTATAGATTTTACGTCCCCAAAGGGTGTTTGTTTTTAAAAAAGGGAAGTAAATATAAAGGTGGTGGCATTTTTGTAATTTTGTGCGTCAGTTTCGATAGATTAAGCATCTCAATTCCTAAAACAAGGTCTACTTTTTGCGTCCCTAATAATTAGGGACGTTAAAAGACCCTTACGACATCCTTAATTAAATATTAGAAACATCAACTTTAGCGTCCTTAATTCCCAATTAGGGATGCTACTTTGGGTATCCCTAATTCAAGTGGCATCCCTAGTATTTAAATATTAAGGAGGCTACTTTTGGTGTTCCTAATTGAATTACGGACATCAAAAGTGGCATCCCATATTTTTAAATATTAGGGCCGAATATATTCAAATGGACTCTCTCTCTTTCTCCCCCATGACATTTCTCAGTTTCTTTGAGAGGAGTTGCAAAGAGAGACCCACAATCTATAGATTCAAATAGCTTCTTTCAGTTCCTCCTTCGGTGTTTTCGCCATCCTCCCCTTTCTCATCCTCGCTCTCTTCATGCCTTTCGCCATTCATGCTCAATCCGCTGCCCCTGCCCCTGCCCCTACCCCTACTTGCGACAGTAATCCTCTCTTCATCACTTCTCAAATCTAATATGACAGCCTCTATTTACATTCTCTTTGCATTTGGATCTGACTCTCCTTTTGTTTTATTATTATTATTATTACTGTAATATAATTTTCTTTCCTTTTTCATAATCAGATCTAGTACGGTATATGTGGAGATGAAGAGAATGAATTTTTGAATTCAGAAGTTTAACTAAAAGAAAGGAAATAACATTGTTTTAGGGAGGAAAAAAAAAGAATTGACAACCTAAGGAGAAAGGAGAAAAAACAAGCTACTGAAAGCTGAAGATTTACATGTTGAAGCTCATCATCCTTCTCTCTCCATTAAAGCTCGTCGTCCCTTAGATCTAATCCTATTTTTTTGTAGTTTATGAAAAATTGTCGAGCAGTGAAAAATATAAATAACTATTTTTTTAAAAAAAACTTTTTAACGTTCATAATGAATAAGGGACGACATAGCATACTTTAGGCTTGTTATGGCGTCCCTTTTATAATGTACATTAAATGTCATATTTTACTATGTCACTTATATAGGCATCCCCCTATAAAAAGATGTAGAAAGGGCCAAAAAACGGACGTTAAAAGTGTTTTCTGTAGTAGTCCATTGTTGGAGATGCCATGAATTGGCTAAGTACACTGACCTAGAATGTTATATTAGGACGAGTTACTGTCAGATAATTCAATTTCCCAATGAGTATTTTATATCTCTCAGGAGATGCAAACGGCTTCAGTTTTTATAGATCAATTTTCTTCTTCAAGTCATCATGAAGTTCATCAAACATGCTATCATTAGGATCCATGAACTAATTCGATATTATGGGAATGCTGCTTGGTGCAGCTCCAAGCTTTCCAATCTCCTTTAAAAGATCGAGAACGTATTTTCGCTGAATCAAAAAGATGCCTTTCTTGTTTCTCAAAACCTCAATACGAAGAAAGTAATTCAATGGTCCCAAGTCTTTTGTCTGGAAGTGGGAGTTAAGGAAGACTTTAAGTTTTGAGATTTCAGAGATGTTACTCCCAATAATCACAATATCATCAACATACATTACTAGAAGGATCATGCCTGCATCGGACTGTTGGTAGAATATAGAATGATCACACTTGCTTTGACTCAACCAAAATTTATTGACCACACCATAAAACCTATCGAACCAGGCATGAGGACTTTGCTTCAGATCATACAACAACTTTCGAAGGTAGCACACTTTCCTATACTCCCCCTGAGCAACGAACTTAGGTGGTTGCTCTATATAAACTTTTTTTAAGGAAATCACCATTAAAAAAGGCATTCTTAACATCTAAATAATGCAAATCTCAATTATAGGTGGTAGCCAGAGAGACAAGAATAATAATAGAGGTGAGCTTAGCCACAGGGGAGAAAGTCTCCGAGTAATCAATTCCATAAGTTTGGGCATACCCTTTGCCAACAAGCTAAGCTTTCAACCGTTCCAAGGAACCATCAGCATTAGCCTTAACAACAAACACTCATTTACATCCAATAGCCTTTTGCCTAAAAGGTATATCAACAAGAGTCTAAGTACCAGCATTTTCAATGGCCATCATTTTCATTTCTTCTTCTATCACTGCACGCCAACCAGGGTGAGTTAAGGCTTAGTGAATGGTGGTAAGGGTGGAGATGGACTTAAGGGTGGCCATAATGGAAGAGGAAACATGGGACAAATGCTGGTAAGACACAAAGGAGGAGATAAGATAAGTTCATTCAGCATATCTTTTGAGAGGACAATAAGGACAGGTAACTTTTTGGAGGGCAATGGGTAGGTTATCATATAGATCAACAGCAAAATCAGGTACAATTGGATCAGGGACAGGAATGACAGGATCTGGGGAATCAGAATCCAGAACCAGGGAGTCATGAATGGAATATGTCAGCGAAGCAGTCACTAATAAAGGCAGAATATTGGCAACATCAGTACCATCGATGATATCAAGTTCCAGAACAGCATCATGTACTAGTGAGACAGGCAAGGTAATTAAACCTGGATCGGTTACTGAACCGGTTGGGGAACTGGGTCAAGGGTCAATGGGTCAGACTGGAGTCAACTCAGTATCAGACTGGTGAGGAGTAAAAAATTAAAAAATAATGTAATTTCTCATAACACCATCCAAATTATGAATATCATATATTCAAATTCCAAATACTAACAAAATACTAAAAACATCAAAATAATCATATAGTTATCAAAGGTTCTTTACACATGTTGACTGCTGTAATCTGTAATTCCAGGATATTCATCAGAGTAAAATATCAAAACATGTTGATCATAACAAAATATTCCCCCTTGAATGACTAAAGTAGTAAACTAATAATTATCATCATTAAAATAAGCATCAATTACATCATTTAACTCTTTAGGTACTGAGACATTGGGAGGTGGGGCTGTAGGAGGAAAAGTAAAGGCACTAGGAGCAACAGAGTTATCAATTGAAGATGGAACCTCAACAATATCATCATCTCCTATATATCAATTGAATAAAATTAGTAATAACTAAAAACATAGTTATATTCTTTTATGTAAGAAATAAGAATATAATCTTAGATAATAGAAGAGATATTTAAAATTTAGAAACCTTCATAATCCTTCGTTATTTGTTCAAATTGAAGATTTGTTACTTCAACATCATTAAATTCAGGAGTTGAATCTTCTTCAAGCACCCAAAAGTCTAGTCTATCAATTGATTCATAATCAATAGGATCATAATTTTTTTTCTTCTTCTTCAATTGATTCCTACAGTACCAACATAATAGAAGATTAAAATTAATGAAATCTATGTTTAATAAAACAATATAACAACCAGAAGAATTACCTAAATTTTAGCTTCAAATTGTAATTTGTGAAAACCAAATCATTAAGCATTTGATGCTCCAATTTGTTTCTTCTTTTAGTATGGATACGCTCAAATAAGCTCCAATTTCTTTCACAACCAGAAGAAGAAGTTTGACTAAGAACACGTATCACAATTTGTTGCAATTCTGGTACTGAACCCCCATAGTACAACCACCACTCATCTTCAAAGTAAAATAAAAGACATTTAGTATGTATTACTAAATAATAATCATAATATGTGATTTCTAATATAAAACTTAATATACTTAGGATGGACTAATTTTTGGGCTATTTTTTCATATGAAACATTATCAAACGATTCTTTACGTTCACGATAGATATTGATTTGTTGCATCATTGTAACAAAATGATCATCATTGTCAGGTAAGTATGCCTCAAACAAATTGACCACAACATCCATTAGTCTATGCTTTCGAACAAAGTTAGGACTATACAAGAATGCATGATTTAACAGATATGCCGCTGCATGTAGTTCATTTTTCAAATGCTTATTCCAACAACTTTGAATAATATCCATGTAAGGCTTTTATAGTTCCTTCTTCCCCTGAAACATGTCTTTTATACCATTTTTAGCTCTCTGCATGCCTTCATAGACATAAGGCATTGAAGGTTTCTTATCTGAATCTACAATCCTCAACAATCTTATCAATGGAGACACAAGTCTTACAACTTGAAAGCAATCGTCCCAAAACTGATTATTTAGAACAATTGCACTGAAAGTTTTCCCAGGTTTAATGGTTGCTAATTTGTGCTGCACAAAATGCTGATCAACAACCAAAGCTTGTAAGTCATGTTTGTGCGAATATATGCTATGAAGGGTGATGAATGTAGTGGCAAATCTTGTTGCACTAGAACGTACAATTTCCTTCCAACCCGGTCTATTTCTTAACCATGACAAGAAGACCATATGATTATATGTAAATACAATGATTTTAGATGTATTCTTTGAAATGTCTAACATATGAGACATAGATGCAATGTCTTTCAGAACAAGATTCAAACAGTGAGCTGCACAAGGTGACCAATAAATACATATAAACGCAAAAGTATGCATGCAATGATCTAATCAAGAACATAATTCAAACGTGACACAACATTGCTCGCCTAAGCTAAAATCCTCCCAAGCCAATAAGAGGACTTCTCTAAATAAGAAAAAGAAATAAATTAAGAGAAATCTCGTTTAAACATACGAGGGAAGTGAGATGAGAAGAGAATGTACATCGAGACTATTTAGATGAAGGCACGGCACGCAAGCTGTATTTAAATATTACAACCCTTGTAAAAACTAAAACCATGTTGTTCACCATACCCAAACAATTTTGAGAAGTAAACCACAACAATCAACAATTCATACAATATGAAAAGCAATAAATGTTGTGATTAGGTTATATCGAGCTACGAATAGTTAGCTACGACAGTCTTGCTAGACTTCCAGATTTTTCACCTTAATTTGAAAAATCATAATTAAATATAGAAAACTCCAATTACAGTGGTTAAAAGTTCTATATGACCCTCATTATGTTTATTTTTAACAAAAAATATAGCTTTCAAAAAATTATAGGTATAATTTTCCCGAAACTAAAATTAATCGTCGCTGCCATAGAAAACATTTCAGATTCAAAGCCTAACTTCAAAAATTGATATCTCCTAATGTACTAATCCGAATTGCACATATTATATATTAAATTAAAGCTTAGGATGTCTAATTTCATTCTAGAAGTTTTCAGAATTATTGGAATAATTCGTCACAATTACACTGCCTCCAAAAAAACAAAAATATGGCAACACTACTATTATAACTCAATCTTTCTAAAATCATGTTCAACTTATATATCACATATATAAGCACACAATAAGTACTAAAACTCAATTTAAATGCACAACTGACCTAGCTCTAATACCACTTTTGTCACCTATTGGGATTCGTAAGCACACAACGGAATAATTAAAATTTAAAATTGCAAAAGTTTATCAATCCCAATTACGGATCTATCAAAGGCATTTAAATAGAGTTAGAAAGATTCATACCTTATTCATGTTTGTTTGAATGCCCACAATCATCAACATATTGCGAGTTCTCAAATTTCCATGCTTGATTGCTCTTGAAATAATTTTTCCGGTATCTACATGTCTGCTAATTCTTCTTAAAAGAGCATCAATCTCCACGAGTATGAGATTAACCATCCGCAACATCAACATGTCAGCTAGTTTTTCTTGGAGTTTTGCCCTTTTGGATCTTGAGGAGCCAACTACTCAGATCAGCTGCCTCTACTGGTATCCACACAAATAGGACCCAACATTTGCAACATGCTAGCTCCTCCAATATCTCCTTAGAGTTTTCTTGTGACTCTCTATTTTTTCATCATCTGTAGAAAACCTCAGCTCTCATCTTTTATAACTAGTCAGGGTTATCTATTTTATGATGGATATTATATTTTTAAATTAATCTTAATTAATTTCAAAATCCTTATCATATCAATTAACACTTAATTATTTTGATAAACTAATTAAATAAATATGGTTTAATTAAATATATCCAACAGTTTTAATTTAACCTATTTATTTAATTAGAATAAAGAGCCAATCGAATTGGATTTAATTTATCTTTATAAATTAATTAGGAGATATTATCATATAATATCTTTATATATACACAATATAATAATATTATTATATAATATAATATTATCATATATATAATATATTATCAAATAATATATATTATATATAATATATAATATTTTCATATAATATATATTATCAAATAATATATATTATGTATGTATGTATGTATTTTAAAAATACGTGTGTGTATATAATATTAGTAATTTTCTTTTCAAACACACACACACATAAATATTTATCCAATAAATATTCACACAACATGTGTATAATATATATATATATATATATATATATATATATATATATAATTCATCCACCCTAGATTAAACATTATACTTATTGAATCTTAGACGCATTTTAAATTTAATGAATCTGGACATTATAGCTCGTGTTGGGCTATTTTTGTGTATGACCCTGTAGGCCCATACGAAGTTAGCAGTGGGCCAATGACTATACTAACCCACAAGTCGTAAGCGGCCTTTATCAAGACATTACGACTACCCAATTCATATGAGAATCAACAATACAATACAATATGTAGTATAACCATATCACATCCCTTTTGTCACACGATATTTTGGTCAAGGATGAGGCATGGAGAATGTCATCCTCTTATTCCTAACCATTACTTTCTCGATCCCTGAGTAGTCTAACTATAGAAATGGAAACTCCTATACATCGTAGTATGGTCATACATTTCTTAGACTCACTCATCGAGGGGCCCTGTAATATCTCTCTACTAAGTGGGGGACAAATTCCATCTTGACCATTCACATTCCTCTGCATGAAAACTACTAAGCCCGATTGTAGCATTTATCATCACCTGATTAAATGTGACTTTTGACTAAGTCAAAGCTTAGTGACTCTCATGTAGAAATCCATGATGATCTCAGGTCAAAGGGCATTGTGACGTGGTTATACATGAGATAAGCTTATGACTTGATCCATGCAGCTTTCTCATAGCGGGTCGGTCCAGTACCTTGTACTCTTACAAGTACCTAAGACTTTGATTCGTATCCCCATACCTTATCAAAGTCATACTGATCTTATTTCATCTTTGCTCCCACATAGATGACTGACCAGGGACATTTAGGACAATCATTATGATTTATCCAAGGATACAGTTATCACAGTGAACATGCGAATAATGTGATAACTAAATGGAGAAATTTATTGAATAACAATGTTCAAAGCACAATGATTGGCTCTCAGGGCACAATTTCCAACAAAGAGTTAGCATGTTAAGAGATTGCAAAAAAGAACTTCAACTACTGATTAATAGCCATCAAGTTAAATAGAAAGAAAATGGTTGCACCCTATGGCTGATGGCTGGACATATGTTAGACAGAGAACTTTAATTAATTTCTTAGTTTATTCATTGCATGACATGGTATTTGTGAAATCCATTGATGCTTCGGATTTAGTTAAAGATGCCAACACTTTATTCTCATTGTTTACAGAAGTTATTGAGTGGGTTAGTCCTAAAAATGTAGTCCACGTGGTGACTGACAATGCTGCTAATTATGTAGCATGTGGTAGATTGATTAAAAAAATATAAAACCAGATACAACCACGATTTCATTCATATAAACAAAAGTAATTGATTAAGCCCTCTAAATAAAATCTTAAGTCATAATGCCATCAATTAATGAATACTTGTTAAAACCTAGATCCCTCAATTGTAGGTTTCACCAAAGTAGATGCGTTTGAGTTATCTTGGTGAAACAAGCGTGAGTAATGGTACTACTCACAATGATTCATTATATAGAATATATCTCAAGACATGTAAAAACATTTACTTTCTCCTCTTTCTTCACTGAAACATATTGCCAAGCTGGGTTTGTTTTTTTCACACTTCCTAATGATGACTGTGATGTGGGCATACTACTACTGATAGGATCAGGAGGATTGGTAGAATTAATATTAGGGGCAGTTTGACTGGTTTCTTTCTCAGCTCCATTATGTCATTCTTCCATTATTTCAAATATCTAAGCTTTCAGGATATCTAAGCTCAAAATGATTCATTCACACAGTACCTAATAGAAAATTTCAAATATAAAACCATAAGTTCCAGAGGAGACTTGTTCCACAAAGGAATCTGCAAAAATGTGTCAATGCTTTATATCTAACTAAAAGGCAGAAGTGAAAGCAACTAGCACCTACCAAGTATATTTAAAAGTCTTTTATTCACTTCATCCATGTAATGTAACTATGTAAGTATACATTATGTAACCCCCAATTCAATTCCTTCATAAATTTTCTTACCAGAATTGAATATATCTCAACAAAAAGCTGATCACATATGGTATATATTGCATATAAAATGAAAAAAAGCATCATTGTATAAAAAAACAAAGCATAAGTATGTATCCTGAAAAAAAAACCAGCCACGCAGAGCATTAGTATCACACTATCACTGCGTCACTTAGCCATGATAACTAATTCTGAAGCAAACTAGAACACTGACAACATAGCATCATTGTGGAAATATTGAAATAGAGGTTAAACTGTTAAAGAAGAAAAGAATTTTATTCCCAAAATCAAACACATCATCTAGTCAAACAATCTTCGTATATACATAGTATTTAAACCTTTTTCCCTTATCTTATCTAGAACTAGATATCTAACATTAGAGATAGCAACCACCGAATTCGGGAATCACAAACCAAAACCAATCAGACACTTATAACACCTATTACGATGATTATAAGTCTAAATCTATCTTTATCCACCACTGAAACTATTAATCGGTGGGTTTTTCCCCCTTTAATAACTAAATTCGATCTCTCTTCTCACTCCCAATCTAACCCAACTAAAGAATCTTAAGATGAGAGGAGGCTTAAGGGACTTACCTTAGTTCAAATATCAGTTTGAAAGTGGATTTCAACCTCTACTTCTCCCTTTCTCTGGCAATGGTCTCCAATTCGACAACCGAGAAGAAAGAACCAGCGTCGCAAACAGTGAAGCCAAAATCCGGCCATGTAAATAGTGACCCAACGCCAGCAAAGTATGGCTGAAGCTCATGTAAAGACTCCCATGGTGTTCGAGTTCAACAGCCGAGAGAGAGACATTGATTTGAGAGTGAGAAGAAGGAGGAGGAGGAGGTGTAGTGTGTGGCGTCGTCGCGTCGAAGCTGAAACTGAATCAGGGTTATTACTTATTTCATTTTAGCTGATACCCAAAAACACAAAAAAAGGACAAAACCACGTCATCTCGTCCTTTAAAAGTTTAAAAAAATTAACCCGGTTGACTCGCCAAACCGGTCAAGTCAACCGGGTTAATACCAAGTCACACTGGTTCGGTCCGGGTCTATCGGGTCAGTGTGACCCCGATTTATTGTGCAACCCAGACCAGTTTTTTGGCCAGTTCGACGTTTCCTGGTCCGCACCGGCTGGTCCGGTCCGAGTTCTATAACCATGGAGACAGGGACACAATAAACCAAGACATCATCAGGCTCATCAATGACGGAGGGAGACTTAGATAATACTGAAGACTTGAAGAAAGGAGAAGACTCACGAAAGATCACATCAGTGGACACAAGATAACGATGGAGATTAAGAGAGTAACATTGATAACCTTTATGAACTCGAGAATAACTAAGAAAAAAACACTTCAAGAACTTGGGATCGAGTTTACTGACACTTGGACGGACATCCCGAACAAAGCAGATAAAACCAATTGTTTTTGGATCAATAGGAAACAACTTAGTGGTGGGAAACATAACAAAATATGGAACATCCCCACTAAGGACAGCCGAAAGCATGCGATTGATGAGGAAACATGCAATAGACACGGTATCAGCCCAAAAGGATTTAAGGACACATGAGTGAAACATGAGAGTTTGGGCAGTTTATAAGAGATAACGTCTCTTTCTTTCATCAACACCATTTTGAGCAGGTGTATCAACACAGGAAGATTGATAAAAAAATGTAGTGACTGTGCATATAATCGGTGAATAAGGCGGAAAAATATTCTTTCGCATTATCACTTTGAAGGATTTTCACAGGAGTATTAAATTGGGTTTGAATTTCAACACAAAAATTACGAAAATGAGTAAACAATTCAGAACGTTGTTTCATTAAGTAAAGCCAAGTGGTTCAGAAAAAATATCAACAAAAGTGACAAAATATCGATAACCAATCTGAGACAAAATTAAACAATGACCCCAAACATCAAAATGAACTAATTCAAAGGAGGATGCAACCCGTTTATTGACCCAAGGTGCAAAATGAACACGATGGTGTTTGACAAACTGACACGACTCATAATCTAAAGCAAACACAGAAGAAAACCGAGGATACAACCTTTTGAGAGACGAAAGTGACACATTACCTAGACGATAATGGACTTTAAAGGGAGACAACCAACCGAAATAAGCAACAGAACGTGGCACCTGATCATTAAGGATGTAATACCTACCAGATTCATAGCCTCTACCAATAATTTGCTTCTTCAAAAGATCCTGAATTAAACAATGGCTAGGGAATAGTGAGATAAAACAGTTTAAATGACAAGTCAGCTTACTAGGAGACATAAGATTAAACGTAAGATTGAGAACATTAAGAATAGAAGATAGCGAAATGGATCTAGTTGGTTTAACAGTGTCTGATCTAAGTACACAGGCTGAGATACCATTGGCCATGAATATGAGGATGGGTTGGCATAGGGGGTATACAATGAAAATAAATGATAGTCATCTATCATGTGGTCAATAACACCAGAATCAATGACCCACTTCGTAGAAGTAAGAGCAAGACCAGAGGACAAAAAACCTATAGCTAGTGCCCCTGCAGATGATGGACCAGAATTAGATTGATCAGGTGTCTGAGCAATATGAGCAAGACCACGCTGCGTTTATTCTACAATTTACAAAAATTTTGCTTGATATGATCAGGTTCCTCACAATAATTGCAGATAATACTACCAGAAGTCACGTTTGGAGCATTAATGCCCTATTTGTAGCCATAATTCTTGTTTTCAAAGGGGTCATGCACAGCTAGAGCACTAGTAGTCAAATCTCCAGATGAACAAACCAAACTCTCGGTACGAAGAACCTGTGAGAACACATCTTCAAGAGATAGAAGCTCCTAACTAAATAGAATACGAGATCAGTTAGTGTCATAAGATGGGTCAAGCGCTTAAAGGAAACTGGTGATAGCCTGAAACTCCAGATTCTTGATACGGGTCTAAAGATCCGCTTGCAGAGACATAAGTACCTTTATCTCTTCATACGACCTCTTAAAGTCTAAGAATAAATCCTTCAAAGGATGACCCTGCTGCTAAGAGCGATAGAATCCCTTACAAACTTCGTGAACCTGAGTGAAATTCCCTTTATCAAAGAACATAAATTCAAGACAATTCATAATTTATTTCACAGTGTTGTAGTGATTGACAGAAGATAGAATCCGTAATTCAATAGAGTTCTGAATTTGAAAAAAGAGACAAGCATTCGCTCTAAACCAAGCCAAACTTTTCTCATTATCACCAAAAGGGGGATCCTAAGTTAAATGAGCTTCATTCTCAATACTCAAAACATAAAACCTAACAACTTTGTTCTAATCATTATAGTCTGTCTAGTTCAATTTTGAATCAGTAATCTTAGCATACATGGTAGCATATTAGATGTCTTAGATTTAGCCATGTAAGAGTAACCAAAGAATCGCAATAACAAGACATCAAGCTATTCAAGAAAGGAACCAATAATCAGCAGAAACACCAAACAATGAGCACAATCGCTAACCACACTAAAGTCTCAGACTTGCATAAGTCAAAGGAAAATAATAGTTTCAAAGTCAGGAAAACCACATCTGGAAACGTGAAGCTAGAGTGTGAAAACCTCTAGAATTAGGGCGAGGTGAAATCAATCTGAAAAGTTAGTGCCGAAAACGTGAGATCAAAGAGAGCTCGATATACGGATGAATAGTGTGGATGAATAATACTGAATGAACAATGCATGTGAATAGTGCCGAATGAACAATACCAAATGACCAGGAAACACAAACAGTACCGGATGAAACATAAAAAAGGTAGTAGAGAACTGAATAGAAAAAGAAACCCTATAATTTCTAAGCCTCTGATACCATGAAACCACGAGAAGGAAAATTGTATTCTGAGTTACATAAATCAAAACATGTACAAGTGAGCATATTTATATATATAAGTATGTATCTTCTTATTTAATGTGATATGATTGCCTAATAATGTTGATATATAATCCCTGATTATATAGAATATGATTCTAACATAGTTAAAAATATTGTTCTTTGGTCACTCGCCATGGTAATTATGATGAGCTATGGAAACTTTTCATGGTTCGTTCTTCTATAGTTTCAAGTCCCTGCCCAGTGCCTGGAAAGATTGAAACCGCTCTAAATTAATGTCATTGATTAATATATTCGCTCTTGCGTCTCAGCTTCTATGAAAAAATGTCATTCTGAATGCAATTGAAAATCTTACAACACCATATATTATATATTTTGTTATCATTGTTGACCCGCTAATGAATCTTTTATGATAAATTAAGTATTTTGTTATCTTATTTCTTTAATATTTTGTGTTATTATTCTTATGCAAATGTTGTGTTTATCTTATTTCACTTTTATTGGATAGAGACCTACTTTGCAACGTTTATTTTTAAGTTTGGATTGTTCGCAAAACTTTTTTCTTTAAAAAAAAGTTTAATCGGCTTAAGTTTTGATGTGAGTGATAATTGCTTCCATTTTTCAATTGAAGTAGATAAAAGTTTGAATTTCAAATCTTGTGTGTAGTGTGACCTAGGATGATTTTGTTTTCATAGGGTATGTTATATATTATTAAATAAATTAAAAATAAAAAAAGTTAATTTTTAAAGGGAGAATGCCAAAAAACTACTATTTAAACTTCAAAATCCCATTAACAAATTCGTTAATGGGATTAACAAGAATGGTAATGAAATTAACAAATCATTTTATTGTTAAATCACCTATTTGGGATTTTGAAGTTTAAATGATATTTTTTTAGTATTCTCCCATTTTCAAAATTCAAACAAGCACTCAAGTGAGATTTCCTTACCTACCTCATGGAATGGGTAAGAATTTATTCACGGGAACCTATGACATAGACATGGTTGTTTAATGAATATAAATAATATGATTGTTTAGAATAACGATTTGAGTTCTTAAAAATAGTTTTTTTTATCGTGATTTATGATATACGAGGTAAGTATGTGAGAAGAGTATTATCTTGATTTACTTATATAAACACTTATAAGTCTTAAATTAACTAATCCAAACATACTTTTTATAGAACCACATTTATAACAAATTCCTTATATTTATTATATCTAGTTTTTAAATCATACATGGTAATGTGTGCCCACGTGGGTATATGGTTACATGATCATATTTCATTAATAAAACACGTCCATGTGTGCTTGGACAATTTGCCAAAATGAATATAAGCAACATTACATGAATATTTTTCTAAATAATACTCCTCAAAATGTAAGAGCTAAATTTATGAGGGTGTGTAGTTTTTTATATAAAAGCCACTTTAGTTTTTTCTTATCATTTAATTTTGTTTTAATTTTATTTTTAATTAATTATATGTCTTTCTTATTTATTTATTTTTTACTCATTCTCTCTCATATCTATTTCAATCCATTCTCTCTTCTACTCATCCTCTCCATAAATAAAGATTTTTTAGAAAAGTAAGTTATGTTTTTTATATATTTATCGTTTTTAATCAATTTTAACTAACTATTCAAATTACATAATTTAGTTATTTGGCTCTTATATTTTTAATCAATTTTAACCAATTTTTAAAAAGAAAAATTCTAAAAAAATACCATTTAAACTTCAAAATCCCAAATAAATGATTTAACAATAAAATGATTTGTTAATTATATTACTATTCTTGTTAATCCCATTAACAACTTTATCAACGAGATTTTAAAATTTAAAAGATATTTTTTTAAAATTTTTCTTTTTTTAAATTACATAATTTAGTTATTCAGCTTTTATATTTTGTTTGAAGATAGGAAGTAGTATAGTTGAGCTTGAGCACAAACTTTATATTGATTTCGGCCTAATGATTTGTTGAAGGAAACGTGGCAGTCTTAAAAGGAAAAATATTTAAAGAAACGGAGAGAAAGGTATGATCGAAATAAAAGAGTGTACAAGCAATTTGTTTTGTGAAATCAGAAGAAATAATTTTTAAGAAAAGAAGCATGGAATTAAAATGTATGACACACTCATAGCGATTGATCGATGAAGACCATGAGTTTTTTTCTTTGATACATTGACCATGGGATTTTTCATAAACAAAGATATAGACAGAATTTTAAAAATATATCAATTTTTACCGCATTCGAGGGTTGATCCCCTTGGATCCAATGAGGAAAAAAATTACTAGTATGTTATGTACACAAAAATATAAATCGATCCATTTACGAAGTTTATAAAAATTATGTTATTTAGAATTAATTATATAATTTATAAACCATCAATAATCAATAATTCTTTTTATTTACTAGGTTGATGGGAGGATCGCTGAAGCTTCGTTTTGAGGATTCAGAGAAGCGTATTTTTCCAACTGGCGAGAAGCGAGATTTACTCATTTAGGGCACTCGCCAAGGCGGTCCAGAGTCCCGTCCAGCTAGCTAGCAACTCTTTCTCCCATTTCCCCGGCTTTCGTGCCAACTCACTGAGTCCACTCAACTCGTCCGTGTGTACGAGCCCTTGTCGTATCGGGGACGATGAACAAGTCTCCGCGCAGAGATCACTGAGTTTTTGATTTCAAGGAAGAGGACGAGATTGCTGACATGGCCGCGGAGAAACAGCTCAATAAATTCAATAACTCTACCCTTGATGATCAATCCGTTTTGAAGTACGAGTTTTTGGGATATGGTACGGCGATTTTAGAAACTATATTTTCTGTGTTAATATTATGTTCCTTCTGTAGCTGGGGTATGGTGATATATCTGCCATGGTCTTCGGATTGTAGCCGAGGGATACCGAGAGGTTTCATGGTAATCATGTGAGTTTGTGTGGAGTCAATGGAGATGGAAGGGATAAAATTTTTCTCCAAAATTGGTATTGTCACTACTGTTGTTACTTTATACATACACATACATGTATGTATATGTGTGCGTGAGTGCGCACGGAAATGCACGTGTTTGCAGTGATTGATAATTAAATTTCGACTTTTTTTTACTGAGAAAGGTGGCGCTGTTGTGTCAGAATTGAAAATTTATCAACTTCTTGTATAGGTTATTGTTTGGTGTAGATGGGATCTGGGTATAAACGGCAGTACGTTAAGAAAGATGCTTTGCTAAATTTTGCTTCTGACTGGATCATCCTTAGTGTGGCTTCATAGACTCAGTAAAAAATTCGGAGACCTTGTTTTCGTCAGTAAATTGTCCATAATATTTTTGATAACTGTGTTCTAGCTTGTCTGCTTTAGGCGTATGCAGAATGTTACTTTCATTGAGACAAATTAAACACTCTTGTTCTAATAGTATGCTCTAACATAGCTATATATATCTTCAATTCTTCAGTTGACCTTCTGACTTTTATGTATCATCTGATGATCTAATATGAGCGTTTAGGATACACTAAAGCGAGTCAAGGTCCATAGAACCAATGGGCCGATACATATGATGCACTAATGATCGTACATGTCAAACTGAATACTCAATTTTAATGATTGGAGTTATAGATGTATAATGTCTGTAAACAATTTTGGTTTCTTTTAGAAAAAGGAATGGTTGTATGAGATTTATCCATGCTAAATTATGGAATTATTAAGAGTTTAAAGGGATCAAAGTTTTAAGAATTATGATACTTGTGATCTGATGATGCAATTTCTAAAATGGCAAAAGTTAATTACTAAACTAATGAAATCAATATGAAACGCGAGCCTGGACAAAGTATTTCATATGTAAATTTATCATTTCTTGAGGCTACAAAATCAGGCGCTAGTTTCATTCATTAATTTGTAAATTAGATTATATTCTAACTAGTGGGTTCCTCTATTCATTTTAAGTAAAGAATATCGCTAGGCATCTTGGACCATAACATAACTAGTGTATGGTTTTATAACATAACTCGTTATGTTATAATTGGAGAACCCTACACTTGTCATTTTTCAACTCGGTAGCAAAGAGCCAAAGATACAAGTCACTGTGCATATGTTTTTCTTATTTGGAAACACCTTGATGGGGATGGGAGCTTTTGTATTTTACCTAGAATTTGAATAGATGAGCCAGATAGGGGGCAATCTCTCAAGTTTTCTATAGTGTGCCCAAGGAGTTAATGCACTGGAGGTACAATTGGTTGACTCAGGATCAAGAAGTTTTCCTAAAAGCGGTTGAAATTTGAAATTGAAATAAGATAAGAAGATATCTGAGGGTGATAGTCTCGCTCTTTTGGTTCAATAATTTTTTTGGTCCTTTAAATCTTGTCATTTTGGTATATTGCATTCAATCTTAAATGGTCTTTACAGTTTCCCAGGTAGACAAGGTCATTGTGAAGGATCAGGATGGTGGAAGTATTCCTAGTGTTGATGCTGATGCATTTCATGGTGACTTTATCTCGGAAAAGGGTGTTTCAGATCCCACTTTGGGCACATCAGAAGGAAAGTTTGATTATGAAGAGGATTCTGAGCTGGAAGCTTCCCAACAATCAAAAGATACAAGTGGTGTTGGACCTTCACCTGAGATGAGCCAAACAGATCCTGCTCTTTCAGGGTCTCCTTCCAGTGTACTGTAACTTTCATTTGTAAGATTACATCATAAAGGAATATTTTTATTATGGAATTCGTATTTATGTTTTAGATTTTTCAGAATGAATCAGTTGATGTTAATTCAGAAGCCAATGAGTGCGTGATTGAGAGTACTCCATCTACCCCTGTCTCCGGGACTACAGAGAATGGTGTATTTTATCGTACCTAAACATTTGATATTCATTAACGCCTCTACATATGATTTAGAAACATTTTGTTTCATTACCCATTGAACTCTGTTATAATTTCAGTTTCATTGAATGGCTGTGGATTGAACCATTGCTTAGAAGATTCTGACATGGTAACTCATCTTTACTTTCATAAAGAAATGGATTTCTGTAATGTTCAGGGACTAAAAATTTAGCACGGTTTTGGTTGTTCTTGTTCTGTCTTGTGTTTGCCGAGCTATGAACTGGTTTAAGTCTCTGGCCTCAGCCACTCCTCACCTCAATTGTTTTAATGTTTTTGTTCTCTTAATAATATAATGTAAAATAGAAGCTATTGAGGCTGCAAAATAAGTACTTTTTTTTAATCTCTGGTGTGCCATTAAATTCAAGTACTCTAGTACTGTTTTTTTGGTATATTGTGCTGAATCAGCTTTTGTATTTACTATCAATTTCATTTTTGCAATATTCAGGATGATGCAGATTTGGAAGTTGTTCTTTATCCTGATTATGTCATATATCAGGATAATTATTTTTCGGGGACAAAGTTAACATTTACTCATAGTCGCATCAAGATTAATGTTTCAACTGCATGTGGAAAGCAAGGGGTCTCCGATTTTGACTGGGAAGTTGATGATGTTGTCGATATTAGGTGTAATTTGTTTCATAGTGTGAGTTTTATAGTCCAAATGAAACTTGGTGGAAATGTTTATTTTTTGATGCTGCAGTTCCTGATTTATAATTTGTTCAGAATGAAACTGTCATGATGAAGATTCGTGTGATATCCAGCAATGCATGCCTATCAAATAATGTTGACAGAACTGAAGGTCAGTGTTACAATTTTGTTCATTGAGCATTTTTTAAGAAAAAATTCGTATATGCCTTTTGTTGCTTATTATGGTTGGATACCTATGTGTTTTCTAGGCATTGAGGAATTGAAGGCTGTGATTGCTGATTCCCATTGGTCCCTCAAACATGAACAAATCATTTCTCTTAATGTGAAATACTCGGCTATTTGGAATGTTAATCTTGAGTAAGTCTTTGAATGATTTCTTTAATATCTTCCTTGGTCTGTTGGTTATAAAGTTTACAGTTAGGCTCATCTATGGCTAAAGGTCTAATATATTGATATAGATTGGAACTGTAACCTTGTGATTGCAACATCAGCATCAACCAACTCTGTTTCTTGCAAAAATTGATTCGTGTAAATTTGGATATCGTATTGTTTCGTTTTTGTCAGCATAAAATTTACTTATTTATTTTATATCTATATGAAGCAGTGAGAGAGGAAGCCTGATATTGATTGTGATAGATTATCGTCATTTTGTACAACTTTGTTCTCTTCCTGCTTCTTTGGTGTTCTAAATTCCATTTTGTGTCATTTTATCACTGTATGTTTAATTAACTTCCTTTGTGTAGTGGGGATATGGATGACGATGGAAACGATTTACATGAACCAAAGTGCTACTTCCCTAAGTAAGTAACTTCTATTTATTCCTTTTTTTTTTCTTAATGCTAAATAGAAGTCATGATGACAACATTCCTTTTGAAAAATAGTTTCTGCCTTTCTGGCACTTTCTGGTTTCTTATTTCATCAACCTTTACTTAATTTATGCTCTCTGCAAGCCTCCCTTTATTATGTTCTTTAATTATTCTTTCACATAATGAAAGGTGTTGAATTCCTTGTTTTTTTTTTTTTAAATTCAGGTGGTGAGCAAGTCCTAAAAACAAGGATACTAACTAAAAATTACATGGGCATAGAATTGTGCTGAAATTTTTGGCTTAGAATGTTTCAGATGTCCTTAGTATTTTCTGTTGGAAAAGTGAGGTTGGAACATGTTCTTCATGCATAAAAGTAGAATCATCATTGAGTGTAAAATTACGTTCGCTGCATTGGGTTCTCTTTAATAAGTTTTAATACGTTTCTGTTTATGCGTGTTAGACATAAAATGCTTTGCAGCCTAGTTTTGGTCTCCTGACTTGAAGTGATACATTATCTCGTGAGCTGTGAGCTTCAAAATATTTTGGTTTATTCCTTCAATTTTGAGTACGATATATGGTATAAAATAGTCTTGTCCATCCTCGTGCACTAAAATCTAAGGCTTATATATGGTAAAATCCAGAAGAGTCCAACAAAGTGTGGAAGTATACTGCACGAGTGAGTGATGGATTTTGGTGCTTCTCATTTGTTCTCTCTCTCTCTCTTGCGCGCCTCCTTCCTCTCTCTGTTTTTTGTTTTTTCTTGTAAGCTCACTAATTTTGTGACTCTATCTGAAACAGTTTTGATGTGCCTTTTGATGAAGTTATTTATCCGAAAGGGGATCCAGATGCTGTTTCACTTAGTAAGAGAGATGTTGATCTATTACAACCAGACACATTCATCAATGACACGATCATTGATTTCTACATCAAGTAAGTTTACCCTATGTATTATTTTGTTTATCTTGCTCGTTCAGCGGAAAATCAATATCAATATAAGATATAAAATATATAGCAAGTAGCATTAGTCCCAAGTCATGAATATTGCAACTCATTTTTCAAACTCTCTGATGCATGGAGTTCACATGCTTTATAAATTTATTAATATATTGAGATATCCAATATGATATGATTGTTTAGAACGTAATTTCAATTTTCCAATTTATTTTTTCCTTTTTGCTTACATTTCATTCTTATCAATTCTAATTATGTGAATAATTGACTCTCCTTTGCCTTTTGCTTGACCAAACTAAGGTGTAGTTAAACGATATTTATATGATAAGTATTACAAATGAAGACACAGAATAATATATGTGAGCATCTATGGGAAAGAAGATATAGATTAGTATCAAAGGATCAACGACTGAAGGTTGATGTTACATGTGTTAAAAAATTATTAAATAAATGTTCTCCATTCTATCCTGCTTAGTACTTGCTGTTCTTGAATAGGTTTTAAAAGTTTTAAACATCTTATGACAGATACCTGAAGAATCAGATAAAAGAGGAGGAAAAGCATAGGTTCCATTTTTTTAATAGCTTTTTCTTTCGAAAGCTGGCTGATATGGACAAAAACCCATCAAGTGCTTCTGATGGCAAAGCAGCTTTTCTTCGTGTCCGTAAGTGGACAAGAAAAGTAAATTTATTTGAAAAGGATTATATCTTCATACCTGTAAACTTCAAGTAAGATTTCTGTCATACTTCTTCTGTGTGCCTCTGTTTTTTCTTATCAGAATACTGGTGTTGATCAGAATTCACTTTGGGTTATAATGGCAGTCTTCACTGGAGTCTTTTAGTTATTTGTCATCCTGGTGAAGTGGTTACTTTTAATGGTAAGTTTTTGGCTTGTGTAATTCCTACCTTATGAATCTCTATTCTCAGATAATTATTTCATGAGTCATATTTCAGAGGAAAGCCTGGATGAATTGCTTAAAGTACCCTGTATACTACATATGGATTCAATTAAAGGAAGTCATAGTGGTTTGCAAAACCTTGTACGTAGGTATGTCAGAGCTTCTTTATGGTGCCTTTTAATTCTTTCCTTTCCCCTCGACCGATTTTTATTTGTGTGTGTGATTTTTATTTACTGCATCCTGCATATAAGAAAGGTATACATCAGGAGCAGTTTTGCTCTAAGAAAACAAAATTACAGAACAATAAAACACAAATAAATGGAAAAAGGCAGTTAACTATGCAACAAAGTTGCCCAGCCCCTTGTGTATCCCTAATAAACTTCATTAAAATCCTTGAATGATCATTTATAGAAGCTATAGATGGAATCCGTGTGTATACATTCCACTCAAGCTATACATTTCGGATTACTGCATGACCATTAATTGCCACTGGGATTTAGCATGTATTCTGAAAGAGACTCTAGGATGATTGTGCTTATGGGTTTAGGTTTAATGCTTATGGCCTTTAGGGTATATCAAAGAAATAACTATTTGAACAATGATGATATGCATACTTTTGACTTGCATCACATTAAAACGTAATCCATGCTGTGTATTGTTGAATGCTTTTTAACTGAAGCCCTTAGATTTTTCTCTTTAAATTGAACTGGAACTCTTGATATTGCTTTATTCAGCGGAATTGGTACTAAATTGAAACGTATGATGGTTATTTTTCATCTTTGCTTTTGAATTATTGTGGGACAATTTGATTTTGAATAATCGTAAAACAAACAAGACCATCAAATTGACGTACATGTGAGTGCTGTCTTTTCCTTGCATTAATTGATTGTGTTGATTAATAACCCTCAATCTTTGGGTGGATGGTATGATCCATGTTTGTTTCTGGTATCTTCCATTTGATCAAGGGATTTGGTTAAGTTATTTGTTGACTTTTCGCCTATTAAAATTGGCAGTTATTTGTGGGAAGAATGGAAGGAGAGGCAAAAGGACAAATTGGATGAAGACCTTTTGTCTAAGTTCCTCAACATGCGTTTTCTCCCTCTCACGGTATTGCCACTGATCATTTATTTGCATTTGAGAAAAATCCATCAATTTGGCAAGTTCCTACAAATTTTATTCTCTTTCAAAATTATAAATGCATAGAAGCAACTGCAATATAATATGCTTATGATTTATTTTGGGAAATCAAGGAAAACCTTTTTGTTTCCTCTTCTTGAGGGTGTGTTTGTTTGTTACTGATTTTTTGTGACTTAATCCCGTGACAGTTGCCACAGCAAGAGAACTCGTATGATTGTGGCCTTTTTCTTCTACACTATCTAGAGCTCTTCCTGGCTGAAATTCCTGAAAATTTCAATCCACTTAAACTAACCAAGTTCTCTAACTTTGTAAGTGGCATTCCTTTTCTTTTTCATGGCTCTTTTCCTTTGTTGGAATTGTTTCTATTTTATATGCTTTCTGAGATTAACTTGTGCAAACTTCTGATTATGAAACTTGTTTATTAAATTTTAGCTGCTGTTAATCCATTTGTCTGTATTTTATCTGTTTTAACATTTCAATGGAGTAACTGTCACCTTTCCATTGATTTTTATGGTTTCTTGTATGATTTGAGTAATTTGACCTGACATGATAAATTTTTTATCCAGCTCAATATGCACTGGTTTCCACCTGCAGAGGCTTATCTTAAGCGAACTCTTATCCAAAGACTAATCTTTGAACTCTTGAAAGACCATTGTAATGTCTCTACATCTGAATATAGTGAAAGCCCCCACGACATCCACTACTTAGGAAATGATGAAAACAGCACAGGAGTTCAGTGTCTCGAAAAGGGGTTTGATTCTGCTGGTATCAATGGGTTGTCAACAACATCTCATGATGCCCAAGGGATTGAGATCACTCTATTATCGTCATCATCTTTGGATCCAAATTCAGGAGTGGTTCTTAGGGAGCTTTTCGAGCCTGGAGCTACAGCAGAACTAATGGAACAATGCCAATCATTTGATCATAGATCATCTGATTACCGTCTCAACAATGCAGTGTTTCCAATAGAGGTATCTTTTTGTGTGCATGTGCATGTGCATTTGTGCTATTGAAATTTATCAAATTATTTTCTCTGGCCATGTAGTGTCCCCATGTATTCCATTCGGTCATGGATGGTTCCCTCACCCCAAATTGAGAGTGAGATTTTCGACGTCCATGCCTTTTATCCTACTGTTATTCTCAGTGCTTTATTGATTTCAAGGTGTTCCCTTGTGTGCCCAGCCTCTGACTTGAATTTTCAGTATTTCTGATTATTAGGATGCTGAATCTCTTACTTCCATGCTCATTTATCAGTATATGCTTCCAAACATGTTTGCTTGTCTCTTGCAAAGATTGTTTTCAGGGCATAAAATTGTGAAATGTGTCGGGTTTCTCCATCAATTTCATCTAGAATTGACTGAGTAAATAATGATGTCTGCCTATCATTCTGTGAGAAGTAAATGCACTGATTGCACAGCAAATTTCAGACGTTTTATATTATTTACATTGATATTGCAATACTAATCCCTCCCCCTCCCTTTTCTGTCTGTCTCTCTTTTCCCTTATCTTTTCATAGGAAGATACAGAAACCAGTGAGCAGTTTATGTATCTGGCAACAGACCCGAACTTCCAGCAAGTGTCAGGAATTTCACTGCAAACCTCTGAGATGCCTTACTTATCTAGAGGCAGTGGAGCCGAGACTTGCCATCAACAAGGGATCAATATACAAGCAGAACATGACAGGACTGGGCCTTCCCAGGTTGCATCAGATTGTGCTTCCGATGATTCAGATGTCGGGGTTATTGAGAATTTTTCAGTTGGAAATGAAGAGGGGTCATTTGCAGCAGATAAACCAGATGAAAAAAGTTATTGTTCCATGGGAAATCCTTATGGTTTAACGGAAATTGCGGATTCTGGTAACTTGCCCACATCCATTGTTGTGGAAAGTCCACGAGACTCTGGTATGATAAGTAACAGCAACAAGGATGGAGATCTTAACTTGCATCAAGTTTCTGTTGTAGTTGAAGAGCAACAGGTCACAGGCGATGTCCAGATGACTGATGAATTTTGTGAGGAACATGATGCAAAGAGGAGGCGGCTTATGCCACAGGAACGTGAGAGTGATTCTTTGGGAATCCAGACAAAAGAGTCCTCTTAGTATATGGATGTGAATGACTTCATTTCTTTTTTGGTGATATCGAATGATTTCTAGGTTCTGCTTTGCCAAAGATGTGTATAGTTCCCCTACTCTTCAGTGGTCGTTTCTACGACTTTACATGTAAAAACATTTGCTATTTAGATTCACTTCAATCTTAATATATTTTTTGGTTCAGAAAATCCTTCTGTTTTCTCATAGTGCTTTCATGCATCCCAAGCACGAGTATATTTAGAAAAAAAAAAAAGATAAAAAAAGAATTTTGAAATTATAAAATTCTAGATCAGGTATTTCTTATTAAATGAGTTATAAATTAATCATCAAATTTTGTTATTATCTTATCAATTATTGATAACAAATTGGATTTGGGATTTTGTAATTTTAATATTCTTTTTCTATCATTTTTTCTGTATTTTAACGTTGCCTTTTTTTTGTCCCATTGGCCAGACAAATATGAATTATTGATAAGGGTTATGATGCATTTTTGCTCGGGAAATTTTTACAAAAGAGTTTGGGTGTAATATTGTCTTGAAAGTGTTAAAAAGGGGAGTAATGTTGTCAAAGTTAAATTTCACCGTTAATTTGACTTGTATGGCTTACTCAGCACACAACCTCGTTATCCAATCACCTTATTGCCCAAATCACTTCCTCCCTCTCTCCTTGTCACCATCAGCCTCTTCTTCTTCTTCTTCAACTTGCCTCAATCGATTCCTCTCAACCTTCAACTTGCCTCCCACAAGATTTTTAAAACTAATCTCCACCCAAACACATCCACAACCACGCCTCCACGGACACCATCGCTGACCAAAAACAACCCAAAATTACAAAGAAACAACCCAAAACTCAAACCCAACAAGCAATTCGAAAAATACATTCATTTTGCAGATCTGTAGAGACATGGGATCAGGGCGATGGGGACACCAGTAGATAGACCATGGAGAAGAAAACAAAATGTTGTTAATATGTAAATAAAATATTTACTGATTATTAGGCAAAAATTATGGGAGAAATATCGGGTAGAAAATAGTTGTTAATATTTCCCTACTTATTATGTAATCCTATCTTGAATTTTAAGGATATCTCTGATATATTGTTTCTTCACAAATCACAAATCACAAATCACAAATTGAAACGCAAAAAACCACATTGCTTTTTGAAATATTATTCCCACAAATAATTTATAATACCTGATATTTGGATGAAGCATGTAATAACAGCTTCTTAAAAGCTTCAAGATACCAACGACCTGCACATTCAGTGGTGTTGGGGTTGAAATCTACGAGAGTATTTGGATCGATTTATGGAGGCAAAGCTTGACTTTGATGATGGAGTGAAGCTCGTGACAAAGCAAGGAGCTAGAGGAGAGAACGGAATTTGGTTGGTGATCCTTCGACAAATCTCGAACTCCACGGCATTAAGATGGAAGAGGACCCAGGTTTGCAAAGGTGGAGATGGTTGACGAGGAGCCAAATCTATGATGGCGGACTTAGAAGACCCATATCAGTGCCAGCTGGTTGAGATGGTGAGGCGAAGAGTAACAAACACAGTTCAGGGTGGATGCTGGGGGGGGGGGGGAGTGAGGAGGAGATGATGATGCGTGATGATAGTATGGCTACCACATAAGAATAAATTGGTTAAATATGGATTTAACTGTCAAAATTAACCATAACTAATGGTAAGGACAACATTGCTCCACTTTTAATACTTCTGGGATAATATTGTACCAAAAAAAAATTATAGAATAAAATTGTTCTTTTGCGAAAACTTTTAAGATAAAAATGAACATTAACCCTAATGGAGCAAACAATTTTTGTATGAAAGATTACAAGGCATCCACTGTCTCCGAAATTGGTTACTCTTAAGATATGGATGGATGATATATTAATTCAGAATGTTGATTTTTAAAAAGATTAGCCGTTGATTTTAAAATAGATTAGCCATCTTTTTTAAAATAGATTAGCCATCTTTGGTGGAAAAGGAAACGTATGATGAACGTATATACTAGATGTTTCTTTTGTTTTGTACCAAAAAAACTTGGAGAAAGTTTTTAGCTATGAATATTATGAAGAATAATTTGTCTAAATGATGGAGCAAAAGGAGTGATTCACCAAATTTTAATTTGTGGGGATAATATTAAATACTTGGGAAAATTATAGGGGCCAAATTACTAATTTTTCCTTGACTGTATAAATTTATGCATGTAAATTAATAAATTAAACCGAAAGTGAGATGAAAGAAGGGCAAATCTCACAAAAAGAATTTAAAAAAAAATAAAAAAAATAAAAAAAATCCTAATATCCATAGTATTATGGAAATGTGAGTGTTTGATTTGTTTTTTTTAAATTAAATTAAAATGATAAAAATGCCCATCACTTATTAGTTATTACCCTCCTCGTTCTCTCTCTCTCTCTCGTGTAAGATCCTATCTCCCCTCCCTCCTTTTCTCCTCTCGATCCGGCGACACGTTCTATAGTGACAGCAGCCATTAACGACGGCGATTGCTCATAGATCTGGCCCCAGAACAAGGTTTGAAGGAGAGAGTTATCCAAAGGTAGAAGGGCAACGACAGGCGGAGTTCTAGGGAAGGCGGGGATCAGAGAAAGCTCCAGTGGAGATCTAATCAACACGAGCTGTGAAGAGAGATTGGATCTACGAGCTGGGTTCCTCGCCACCGTTCCTTCTGGTTTTCGCAGGACACGCGACACCCATCGCGCAATGATGAATGAGCTTTGTCATCAATTTTGGCCGTGGATTTTCCACAGTCGCAAAACCTATATCATAGAAACAAATTGATCTCAATTGTGTAATTGATTTTTCTTGTGCTTTATTCTTTTGTATTTTAGGTTTTTGTGATCATGGGTTGTGCCAATTTCAAGCAAAATTGATGTCGGCATTGCAACGCATTGGTTTCTCTGAAGCTCCATTCTCCTCTTTCAAATTATCAGAAAACACACAGGCTTCCTGAGATTAAAAGCCAAAATGGCTTCAAGCTTTCCAATAGCAAAGTCAGCGACAGTAATGGTTTCAATTTTGGCGATGGCAATTCAATTGAAGATGAGAAGAAGAAGAACGAAGCATTATCGGAAAGTGAGAGATAGAACAAGGTGTTGATTCCCAATTATTATTGGTTTAAAAGTTGAGACAAGATTTTAACGAGTAGATTTTCACATATTCCTATTCAAAAATCACATGTGGTGTGTTTGAAATAGTTTAAAAATTAGTTTATAAGTGTTTTTTTACGTAAGTCAAGATAAAATTCTTCTTACATATTTATCTTGTATACTATAAATTATTATGATTGAAAAGTTATTTTTGAAGTTCCAATCATTATTATAAATAAATTGATAATAGCAAGATATTGATTATGTATTTTTGTTAAGGGGTTTTACAAGTTGAGATAATGTTTTAACAAGTTTTGATAAGATTTTTGTAAATTCCAATTTAAAATTTATCACTTGCTATAATTGTAAGGTATTGATTCCCACTTTTAATTAAAATTTTACAAGTTTAGATACGGTTTTTAACAAGTTTTGATAAGATTTTATAAGTGAGAATTAATATCTTGTCATTGTAGCAAGTGGTGATTTTTGAATTGGAATTTGTGAAAATCTTATAAGAGTTTATTAAGTGCCTATTTGGATTAAGGTGAGAAGTAGCTTTTTTCTAATCTGATGTTTGCAGAAGTCATATTGAAAAAAAGTTAGATTGTAAATGTGATTTGTGTTTGTATTTGCGGTGGCAGTGACTTTTTTTTAACCTTGAACCTGTTTGAATTAGTGTTTGAAAAGCCTATTTATATAAAAAATAATTAAAAAAGACATAAATCTTATTGATAATTTGTATATATTGTTATAATTAATGTGAAAAAATGTAAACAAAATTTTATAAAATAAAAAAGTTCAATTATTATTAAAAAAGAAAAAGAAAAAATACACTAAAGTTCTTAACTAAAAAATTTTCATTAATTAATTTCATTTATATTTTTCCTATTATTTTTTAATCAAATTGTTAAATATAAATTTTGTTTTAGAGATTAATTAAATATGATTATTAAATATTATTTTATTTTTCTTAAAATTATAGGGTGTTTTACAAAATTTTTATTCACTTTTTAATAAAAGCAAAAAAGTAATTATGGTACCTTTTTTTTTATATATTTCTATTGCATCGTGATTTTTTAAGAAAAGGTAACTTAAAGTTATTTCAGGAAAAATCGCGTGTTAGGCCTAAAAATAAGGTTGTATTTGACTAATTTCCAAACATATAAAATTTTTTCCACCGTGCTTAAAGTCTCCCACCGTACGTTATACTCCTCCAACCGTTTTGACAAATAGGCCCTAAAACTTTATTTGAGTTTGTGAACCTTTACTGAAATCAATACTTTTAAAAATGACACAAAAAGTCAGAAAACGAAAGTTATTAAAATATAATAAAATATTATAAATTTCTTAACAACTTCTTTTGATTATGTTACTTGATAAATGAAAGTTATTAAAACTTAATAAAATATTATAAATTCTTTAATAAAATTTATGAAAATTTAGATTTGTTACTTAGAAAACGAAAGTTGTTAAATCCTAACAAAATTTTATGAACTCCTTAACAAGTTTTATTACTTTGTCAATAATAATTATTCCCACCCAAACTCTGGCGTCGACGAGCAGATAGAGCTTTGGCGGCGGCAAGTGTATGTAGCCAATCGCGGGTTGGTTGGGGTTACTCTAAAAAAAATTCTATGAGGATATTTATATTTTTTTTTAAATTAAGAAGAATAAATAAGGTGCTAACATTTTTTTAAAATTATGAATATTCAAATCATCTTTTTATCTTTTTTTATTTTTAAAATTTTTTATCTTACTTTTTTCATGAAAGATTGAAGAAATGTATTTAAAAAATTAAAATGAAAGACTTGAAATTTTTGAAATTTACGATTTTGCTACAGTGATTTTTTTCCCCCTTTCAAAATCAAAATTTCTTCACCCTGTAACTTAATTTTCCCGAATCACTGGAATTGCCACCTTCGCCTGAACTTCGATCATTTCTTCCACTTTCCCACCACAGTTCTGAAGGAGTGCAGAACTTTTTCTATTGGTTGATCATCTTGGGGCCCCGGGCGATCTAGAGCAATTTAGTTATCGCCTCCTTGATTATGTAAAACTCTTCATATGATTCATTGACCTAAACAATCTTTTATTCTTATGGCGACAGCAAAGCTTTTCTTGTACGATCACCTAAGCCACTCTCATAAAGCTGCCTTTGCTGGAGTTTTCGTGATTCTGTTGCCGGTTTTTGTTCCCAATCTGTTCGGTCCTTTAGGTGGCGCGTGGCCTTCAATGTTCTCTGTAAGTATCCGCGTTCCTTTTCGGTCATTTTGATGAACTGAGTCGTGTTTGACATGGGAATTAGTGGTGGATGAACAGTGGAGGATGGTTTTGTCAGAGATTGCATTTGTGTGAGAGACCAAAAGGAAAGCTAGAATGAAACGCTTGGGGGCACGCTATTCGCTTTGTTTGGATACACTCCAACTTTGGGAGTAATTACCATTCATTGGTATAGCTGCTGCCTATAAAAAAATAAAAGTCATTTTTTTTAGAGAAAAGAATAATCTTGCCGATTTCAGTTAAATGTTTGTTGCCAAGATTTAACTTTATAGTTAGGGTTCTTGGCCGTTCAGATGAGGATAATTTAGGTTTTTATGATCTGCCCACACTTCTGCTGTGCTCCTTCTTGTGTATGGACGCAAAGACTTAGTTTTAAGTTGCCATTCTGCGATACTGGGAAACCTGTCTTGAGAAGAATGTGCAGATAATTTTGTGTCATGACTATTTTGTGTCTTACACACACACACACACACACATAATATAGTTTCTGAGAAGTGGCCATTGTATTGCAGGAGTGGAATACTCCAAAACCGATGCACGAAGCTCTATTAGAGGGTGCTTTGCAGCGCCAAATTGTGGGTGGAAATTAACTTGGCAGTTTTTCCCCAAAATATGTAGAGCATTTCATTATAAATTGTATTTTCCTTCCTGATTTTCTCTTTTTTCCCCGGTTCCAGTCCGATGATCAGCAAATCGGCCTCTGGTCTCCATTGGCCAACCAAGGATGGAAACCCTGTAGCGAGGCTCCGAAATTACCTTGTAAGTTCAAATAGTGAACTGAAATGCATGAACCTCCTTTTTTCTAACAATAATTCCTGTGGTGAATATATCTATTGAATTGGCGATTGTATTATCTGTCAATAGGGTATAGGGTTTCTTTTTTACTTGTTCACTTCTTAACTTCCTGCAGCAAAACCAGAAAAGTCTCAGGGTTATATCCAGGTTTTCCTTGATGGTGGGCTGAACCAGCAGAAGATGGGGGTATGTATCTGTTGCAAGGATGTAATTTAATCAAAATGATAGAGTATGTCTATAAGGATAAGTAGTTTTTCTTTTTTTTTTCTTTTGGTTGTAATTGTGATTTAGATATCTGCCTTAGCAGTTGATCACCCTTCTTATGTCCTCCCCTCAATGTTCATTTTAAAAGATATGTGATGCTGTTGCTGTTGCTAAAATTTTGAGTGCGACATTGGTGATCCCACATTTTGAAGTGAACCCTGTTTGGCAAGATTCAAGGTATTTCCTTAGTTTGCTATTGCTGCAACTTTTTAATTCTTATTGAAAACTAGCCTTTTATGTGAAATTGTCATGTTTCTACAGTTCATTTGCAGAAATATTTGACGTGGACCATTTCATTAATGCCCTCCAAGATGATATAACTATAGTGAAAGAGCTTCCCAGCGACTATTCTTGGAGCACAAGGGAGTATTATGCCACAGGCATAAGAGATACCAGAATCAAAACTGCTCCAGTTCATGCTACTGCTGACTGGTATATAGAAAATGTCTTGCCTGTACTTAAGAGGTATGTAAACTGCTGTTGCCTGATTATCCTGTAATTTCTTTTTCTTTTCAACTTTAGTCAGTTTGTACAGTTATAGGATTTACGTTAGTTGGATTGTTACTTCTATTTACTCTAAATGGAATTGTCTTCCATGCCATGCACGGAGCCCATTACTAATTGGTCACTTTTCCTAAGCCAAATGGCTTCTTGCAGATTTTATAGATAACATGCTTTCTATGATTTTATGATATTTGGTGCTGATGGGTAGAGTAAATTCCTAGGTATAACTGAGAGGTTCATTTATCAAGATAATGATTTTGATAAAGGAGCTTCAATAGTTCTCCACGATCTTGACCCTTGGTACTTTTGATTTCTTAGAAGGCTGTGTTGTAGTCTCCTTTTTGTAATAATAATTAAAAAAAGGAGCTTCTATAGTGACCATGGAAAACATATTCCCCTTTAAGAAATCATCTGATCAATAATTATAACATCATAAAGAAGCCGAGGCAGATGTTTTGAGAACAAATATCTGTTCAACTAATGAAAACCAAATGATGTTGTACAAACAATGTAGATTCCCCTTTCAAACTGATGCACTGGCTTTACATACAACCATATTTTTACATTTAAGGCTTACGCTTCATGTATCTTTCAAGAACTAACTGAATGTATTCTTCAAATAGTCATATGTGACACACTTTTTTTTCTGTTGTACATATTTTCTAGGATAAGCTCATAATTTTGTAGCCACTTGCTACTCAACTATCTCTCTTGCCTCAATCACCTCCCACAACTTCCATCATCCAAGAATGTCTTATATCCTAATGTTAGCTGATAACTTCCTATGAATTAACAGCCAATCAGAAACTGTGTCAAATGCCCGCAATTGATAGGCAAGTCTTATTCATTGGTATTTACAGTTGTAATACAATGCCATTGACTGCTATTAATTGCTACTCCTCCAGTCCATAAGATAAGATATATTTAGGGAGTTGATCTTTATTCTAAATATAAGAAATAGTTTTCATATTCGTCAATCTTTTTCTAATTTACCCTCATTGATGCTTCCTTAACAATAATCAAGGAGAAGAGGGAATGAGGGAATTAAGGGAGATGAGTGGGATGTTCTAGACAGTAGATGTCATATTAACTAATTTAACTAACTTCTTTAATCTAATCAAATTAGGTAAATATGTCTTACATCAAGGACCGGAGGAGTATATAACATCAGAGAATTTCATGAAGAGATACAAGTATAATATAAATCATAATTAGGCTGGCGATATCATTCTTTTTGGTGAAAGAAATGGTGCAGATTTGAGATTTTTGGAGTATATTCTGTTCTTCCTGAAATTATCTGTTATAACAAAAATATTTTATGAGAGCACAAATAACTGTCTGCTTTTAGGAACTATCCTTTCAGTATTTACACATTTTTAGTTATTCTTAAACTTGAACTTGACAATGTTGATATTTCACTGATACAGTTATGGAATTGCTGCTATTGCACCATTCTCTCACCGTTTGACTTTTAACAACTTGCCGCCAGTCATCCAGCGCCTTCGTTGTAAAGTCAACTTTGAGGCTTTGGTTTTTGTTCCTCATATCAGGGAATTAGGAGAGACAATTGTTCATCGTCTCCGCAATAATCCTAGCATAAACGAAGTAGCAGGTAATGGGTATATGCTGGAGGAGGCTAAAAAACCGAGAAATCAGCAGACTGGGAAGTTCGTTGTGTTGCATCTGCGTTTTGACAAAGTATGGTCCTTATTCATATTGATAGTGTGCTGGGATTTAAATCTTATTTACTTAGAATTTGTAAAATTATAGAATTATATCACATTTTGCTTTTGATTTGGAATGTCTTTTTGGTTTATAATGCTCTGGGATTATAATATGTTAAGATGCATGTAGTTGGTTGCACAACTTAGTGTCCAACTTTACTGTTTGTTTTAAGTAGAAGGACTAATTTTTATGATGAGTGCACCGGATTGTTGCCGTTGTTATTTGAATGGTGACTCATTACTAATGTTGGCAAAAATACATATGATGAAAAGGGTGATCTTGATCTAAGCTTCTGTGGTTGGTGAGGCAACTGTTACAAGTTTCTATAGGACAAAATAGGTTATTCTGTTGTAAAGATATTTACAGTATAAAATAAAATGTAATGAAACAGTGCTCTCATGTTGAATTCTTTATTTAGCCCTGTGATATATCTTATCTGTGTAAAATCTCTTCTTCCTATCAAGCTTTGTAGTGATTACATCTTTTTTGGGGGGGTTAAATAATGATGATTACGTATTTGATTTCAATACAGGATATGGCTGCTCATTCAGCCTGTGACTTTGGGGGTGGAAAAGCTGAAAAACTTGCTCTTGCCAAATATCGGCAGGTGATTTGGCAAGGAAGGGTGTCAAAATCTCAATTTAGTGATGAAGAGTTGAGAAACCAGGGCCGTTGCCCACTTACTCCTGAAGAAATAGGATTGCTCTTGGCAGCTTTGGGGTTCAACAATAGAACGCGCCTTTATCTTGCATCCTACAAGGTTCAGTTACAGCAAATAGTTGGTAACATGTGACTGTTATGTGGCAACAGATATTTTAGGGGAATTGCCATTGGGGAAGTCATTAACAGTTTATGCAGCAAATGGTAGATTGATCTGACATATGGTTAACTCATTAACCACTCTGAAAGCTTTGGTGATCACTTGGTTTGGTTGTGCAAACTGAATGTATATGTTTTCCCCCCTTCTCTAGAACTCCTAAATTTTATTTCTCCAGTATAGTTGTGTCAATATTGGTGGCAAGATACTTTAAGTGGTCTTTAGTACTTAGGAGTTTTAATTTCCGAAGTGGAAAAATATTTATAAGATTGTGTGCTTTCCATTAGGGCTTGAGAGATTGGATTTGATGATATTCTTTCAGGTTTATGGCGGCAAAGCTAGGATAGCCGCTTTAAGCAAATTGTTTCCTCTAATGGAAGATAAGAAGAGCCTAGCCTCGGCTGATGAACGCTCCAAGTTTGAAGGCAAGGCATCTTTGTTAGCTGCTGTTGATTATTTTGTGAGCATGCACAGTGATATCTTCATATCTGCTTCCCCAGGAAACATGCACAATGCTCTGGTAATAATCATCCTCAACTACACCGTTTCAAACTGAACTGTTATGCTGATAGCACATTGCATAATTATAGGTGTATTGTAGCCTCGAACGGAGCTCTATCTTTGAAACTAGAAAAAGCTTATGAAATGTCTATAAAGGAACTGGATCTTATCTGCACTCTTCCTCCTATTTAACTTCAGAAGATTTTGAAATTGGTTTTGTTATTGTGGTTGTATTGGTGCAAGAAGTGAAGCACAAGTCTAAAGAGTTCACAATGTTGACCAAACACTTGTTGCATCTGTAGGTGGGACATCGAGCTTATTTGAATCTCAAGACTATCAGACCAAACATGCCACTGCTGGGTCAGCTATTTCAGAATAAAAGCATGGACTGGTTAGGTTTTCAACGTGCAGTTCTGGATGGGCATAAGAACAGACAAGGACTTGTCAGATTAAGGAAGGAGACGCAATCCATTTATACTTATCCTGCTCCTGATTGCATGTGTAGAGCTGACTGAAACTAGTTTGCTTCTAGCACTTGTAAATCAACGGAACTGCGTTATGCCGTGTATCCCTGTACTGAGTTCACTATACATATACACACTACCCCAAGGTTTTGACCAACCATCGCTGGAGATTCAAAATCCTAGAAAGATTAATTTTATTTATTTTTTATGAGTAAATCGTTAGTTAACAGTATAAATAGATGGGGTCGAGGGGTTAAGTTGTAAAATAAATACCGCATGGAACATTGTCTCCCAATAAAAGGCTTTGACTATTATACCACACGCATATAATTATGGTCCAGGCGATATCGACTTCCTCTCGTTGGGAAGGTAACATATGAACTTGAATCCTAACAGAAAGAGATACAACGATATATTGATAATACAGAAAAGGGTGTGAATTAAAATATATTGACTATTTTTAAATAAAAAATGCAATATATATATTTAGCTTTCATAAAAATGTATGCTAGATTGACTTACTTTTTTCGTTAACCAACTCTGGGGTTGTGATTTTTGGGTCTCAGTGGATGCTAACATGATGACATTAGCAAACTTTTACAAGTAATCAAATGATGACGCACTAAAATATTCAGATGCGGACCCTTGACTGCTTATAACGTTATACTCTTCCTTTTTGCACTTTTCAGGGATGTTCGAGAAATTGAAATATTTGCCCGCTTTGTTTCAATTAATTAAATAGTAGTAATAAATGACATAGTTAAATTATTAATTTAATTAAGTTAAATAATTAAATAGAGTAACATTATAAGCTGATATTGGGGCGTCGGGAGCATTGGCCCAGCAGTACTGGAAAATAGTTTATACCTCAAAATTTTCAGTCCTACTTGATTTAAAAATGTTCTCTCACTTTCTGTTCTATAAATCACTATATATATATATATATATATATATATATATATATATATATATATTGTGCTTTCTATTAGTAACGAAAGGTTTTACTGCGTTTCTCAATTCAGTCAATTGTATCACGAGTGGGTGAAGGTAGACAAATAATTTGGGAGTGCAAATAAGAGTTAGGCTACTTGCTTGCAAGGGACAAGTTTTTGCTTTCCAGCTTGATAATCTAGATTTCATTTTATCCACGAGTTATAGATAAGTTTCCATGTTGACTCCATGACGATGACGAGGTATCCCAGATTTTTCCTTGGTCGACAATAACAAAGGAACCCAAAATTGGGAGAACAATTACGAAGACATTACCCGGTTCCGTCAAGTTTTTGCTAAAACAACAATATTACGAAGGGCCTTTCTCTATTTAAGCTAATGGGTCTCCTTTTTTTTATTATCCACTTCTTGAATTAAATGAAACAACTTCTCAACGCATATCACAAACAAACAAGGAGAGATTGTATAGAAGGATATGATATACATCTATAGACTAGTTTAATCTATTAAGCTCATTTCAACATTCAACCATGAATTCCCAGTTTAATCTATCACAACTCTTTTCAAGATCAATTTTATAAGTTTGTCTTTTTTCTCCGTTCATTAAACTATAATAATATTGTCATAACTCTTAACTAAAGTTTTCGTTTGGAATAGTGATTGGGGTTTTCAAAAGTAACTTTTCAATCGTGATTTACAGTATATAAGGTAAGTATGTGAAAAGAGTGTTGTCTCGACTTACGTGCATAAACGCTTATAAGTTTTACAAAAGCTCATTCAAACAAGCTATAAATCTTCTAGACACAGTTGCGTTGGTTATGGAACATCACACGTTGGAGGAAAAACTTCTTATTAGAGATCATCTTGACAACCACATGTACTTCATGTTGCAAGAACTTGTTGGTTAATGCCTTAAGGTGATATTTTTTTTTTGCCAAAAAAAAAAGGATTTGCTTCACAAAATGAATTAAAGAAAATTATCCATAGGTCCCAAGTAAAAAAAAAAATAAATACAGAAATGTTCTGAAAAATTTATACTCCTCTTTACATATCAAACTTATATACTACTTACTTGTCAAATTAACATGGGTGCTTGTTGCTAGATACAATCCCTTGTCAAGTTTGCTGCTCTATCTCTATTTTCGTTAAAGGCTTGTTTGGTTGGGCTTATGCCGTAAATCAAGATAAAACTCATCCACATATTTACTTCGTAGACCGTAAAAATTACCTCATAAAACATAAAAGCTACCTCGTATTCCGTAAATCACGATTGAAAAGCACTTATTGAGGCTATCCAAACATACTATAATTCTTCAACTATTTAATTTATTAAATTTTTTTTGAGGACATAGCTGAAAAGTCCTATCTATTCTTCCGTTTCTTTTTCATAAGTTTCAATTAATGAAGACTAATTTTGTTTAAAAAAATTAGCCGACTATATCTAAGTGCTTCAAATGTGAAGGATGATTTTGTATTATTTTCCACTTTCAAGAAAGTAAATTAATCTAGATAGTAAAAATGGTCTCGGTTAACTAAAGTAACAGAACTCATAGATTGGTTGGGTTGTTTACATATGGATTGAAGGCTTTAGATAGAAACAAATTCAGAATTATCCAATTTTAGTGACGTTTTATCTGTTCCCATAGATTTTAATTTACCTGGCCTCGCAGCCGCTCACTATACCGTTAGACTCAATCCGTCGCCCGTGACGTGCACGTGACCACTGGATTTGAATTCGGACGCGAGCGCTTATATCTCAAATTCAACTCGTTCGAAACCCGACACGTCCAGATTCAAAATTTCGGTATCAGAACCTCTGGTTCAAAAGAGAAACACAAAGCCCTTCGCCGGTCGTCCCCTCTGGCAGGAACCCTTTGTCCACTTTCCGATTCTGTTCTCTCACTTTCGTCCGTTTCGTCAATCTCGGAGGTAAGCTCGGGAGCCACCTCCCTTCGGGTTTCTTCTGGAAATTTTCATCCCCGTACATACTCATAATTTTCAAATTGCGTCCATCTCGTGGTTGATTTTATCGTGTTGGGTCATGATTATAGGGTTTTCTGGACGCATTGAGGTTTTTAGACATGGAAAACGCAGATGGGAAGAATGTAGATTCAACCCAATGCGTGCGAGTTGCCGTAAATATCCGGCCTCTGATTACATCGGAGCTTCTGCTTGGTTGTACAGATTGCATTTCCTTTGTTCCTGGTGAACCTCAGGTGCTACATTTATTGCACGTCTTATTCAGCCGATGTTTTTTCCCCCTATCTCTGACTTGTTACTTGTCGCATTGCTAATCCTTTGTCTGCTATGATGTTTATATCTATTTTATCTACATTAGAATAATAAATTTGATGCTTGGTAGGTGCAAATTGGATCTCACGCATTCACCTATGATTATGTGTATCATAGTTCAAAGTCACCTTCAACTATATATGACGATTGTGTAGCTCCGTTGGTTGATGCTCTCTTCCATGGCTATAACGCCACAGTTCTTGCATATGGCCAGGTATATATTCATGCATTGTACGAATTGTTTTGATGACGATGAAAAGTTCTTTTTCCGCTCAATTCTGTTATGCCATATGTAGTCTGTAGATTTAATTAAAACTATTCTGTCATTATGTAAGACTGGATCTGGGAAAACATACACAATGGGCACCAATTATACGGGGGAAGAAAGTAGCGGCGGAATTATACCCAAGGTCATGGAAAATATATTCAAGAGAGTTGAGACCGTGCAAGCCTCCACAGAATTTTTGATACGAGTATCATTTATAGAGGTAAAGGAAATTATGATTATTTCATGACTTTGCCTTGTTTATTCAAAATTTGACCTACTCAAAAATTACAAATGACAGATATTTAAAGAAGAGGTTTTTGATTTGCTTGATCCAAATTCATCAAGAGGTGAGGCTACATCTATTGCGAAGCCCTCTGTGCCGAGCAGAATTCCCATACAAATAAGAGAAACAGTCAACGGAGGAATAACACTTGCTGGCGTGACTGAGGCTGAAGTTAAGACAAAGGAAGAAATGGCTTCCTATCTATCCCGCGGTTCATTGTCCCGTGCCACTGGTAGTACCAATATGAACAGTCAATCAAGGTGAATTTCAATGAAAAATTTTGCTTCGTTCTTTCCTTCTGTGATTTATCTTCCATGGTTTGTTTATAGGAAACTAAATTACAATTAATTGTGCAAATTATATTCTTTTTCTAGTCGTTCGCATGCTATATTCACAATAACAATGGAGCAAAAGAATGGCAGTGATATCTTATGTGCAAAACTCCATTTAGTGGACCTTGCTGGTTCTGAACGTGCTAAAAGAACCGGTGCTGATGGCATGCGTTTAAAGGAAGGTAATTCTTGTCGTTTAAGGATATGATCTTAGGAGCATGAATAGAATTAAAACTAATACATTATAAATATAACCCTTTTAGTCGGCTGGCTTATGTGTGCATGAAAGCTTTTTTGCTTTCAATTGTTAATTTCTCTCTAAGTTTCTTTTTGGGTTTAGGTATTCATATCAACAAGGGTTTATTGGCCCTTGGGAATGTAATAAGTGCCTTGGGGGACGAAAAGAAGCGAAAAGAAGGTGGTCATGTGCCATATCGTGATAGCAAATTAACTCGCCTACTGCAGGTAAATATCATATATGCTTCAAATTATTTATACATGTGATAAAATTTCTTTCAAAAGCCAAAACTTCGCCATGCCTATGAAGTATGTGTTGCTTTTTATATGGTGTAATAATTTTAGAAATAATAGCAAGATATATATACATTAGCCGAAGGTCATGGGCCGACTACTTTTTAATTGATGCATTATTCGATCATGGAAGTATCATGCAGGAAGTAGGAAGCTGGATTGCAAATTTCTATCCTTATTCCTGGATATGATAGGAAAATTTATTGTTTGTGTTCATCATGATATATTAATGCCAATGATTAACATTATATAATGATATGTACTTTCAATTTGAATATTTAGGATTCTCTTGGAGGAAATAGCAAAACGGTGATGATAGGTATATACTCGATCATGGCTGTTTACTAATTTATTTATTTATTTTTCATTATGTATATCTTTTGATTTTTTTTTTAATTTGTCATGATTGTTGTAGCATGTGTTAGTCCTGCCGATACTAATGCTGAGGAGACACTGAACACTTTAAAGTATGCAAATCGCGCTCGGAATATTCAGAACAAGGCCATTGTAAGCATTTGTATCAATCTTATTTATCTCCTTTTCCCTTACGTGTGAAACCATTTGATCATTTGACTTTTCTTTTGTTTTAGATTAATCGGGACCCTGTGGCAACTCAAGTTCAGGCATTGCGGAATCAAGTTGAACAATTGCAAGCTGAGCTTCTATTTTACAGAGGTGATGCCAGTGGACCATTTGAGGAACTTCAGGTACACCAATATTCTAAAAAGTGAGTCCCTTATTGATTGGTCATCGCATGTTTCTAATGTCCTCTAATTTTTCCAGATTTTGAAGCATAAAATATCTTTACTTGAAGCAAGTAACGCTGAGCTACAACGGGAACTTCAAGAACGCAGAGTAACTAGTGAGAGTTTGATGAAGAGGGCTTTTGATGCTCAGGTGTTCTGTTTATACTTATTGTTCTCGGTTATCATATAATTTTAAGTTGCTCGCGATAAATTTTTGGTGTTTATCTGTTGAATCTCACACATGGTGTTGAACATTTGTAGGTTGAAAAAGACCAGTTGATCATGAAAATAGAATCAATTAGGAATGGTAAACCTTGGGATGAGATTGAGTCAAATTCGACCCAGGTCATCATGCTTCAAGTCCTTACTACAATTTTTTTTTTTTTATGAATTAGATCTGTCATTGACGCATGTTTGAAATCATTTGTAGGATTATGACTTGGTAAAATCTTATGTATCAAAGATTCAAGAATTGGAAAGAGAATTGTTGCGTTTAAAAAGTTTGAACAATAAAAAATCAAGCCGTTATGCTGATTGGGTTGATGAAGATGATGATGGATTCAGATCAAAGAATGCATTATTTGCCTGTGGCAATGGGTATTCATCTGATTGCGACGCCAAAGCTGTGGACATATTAGGTATCATATTGGAATTTCCTCTTGAAAAAAGAACTAATGTGTATTATACTATCTCCTTTTTGTTTAAAGATGGTTTGGGCAGTCGGAGTGTTATTTATTTTTGGGTTAAATTTGTTCTGTTTGAGACAAGTGCACTTATTTTTTTGATATATTAAACTAATTTCTCCAAGTATCAATTGAAGACATTTTCTATCATGTTAACATAGATGACATGGAGGATGATGCAAAGGAGCTAGAGCACTCTTCCCTTCAACAAAAGTTGGATATGGAGCTAAAAGAATTGGATAAGAAACTTGAGCAGAAGGAGGTTAAAACTGCCTTTTCTAGTTTGTTATTCATATGTTTTTCTAATATTTTGTGCTGCAATTTTTTCAAAAGTAATTTTATATATTCATATTTGAGTCGATACTTTAAAAAAATTAAATAATGTGAGTTGATTCTATTTCTATCTTTTATTTGAAGGCTGAAATGAAGCGGTTTAATAGTACTGATACTTCAGTTATTAGACATCATTATGAAAAGAAACTTTTGGAGTTAGAACAAGAGAAGAAAGTACTGCAGGTAATTGCTGTCTTGTGCTACTGAATTCAGACCGTCAAATCTTTATTCCAATATCTAATCCTTATATTATTGGCAGAAAGAAATTGAAGATCTCAAGTGTAATCTTTCAAATATTCCATCCACACCTGATGATGGTGCTCGAAAGTTAAAGGAGGAATATCTTCAAAAGTTGAATGCTCTTGAAGCACAGGTGAAGTTCTTTTTCTCTAAATAATGACCCATCTCAGTGGCTTCTCTTTCTTGTGAACCAATATTATGCTTTTTAGGTTGCTGAGCTGAAAAAGAAACAAGATGCTCAAGCTCAACTCTTGAAACAAAAACAAAAAAGTGATGAGGCTGCAAAACGTCTTCAGGATGAGATCCAGAGAATTAAATCTCAAAAGGTACAAAGATTTTGTTGCTAAAACATGTTTTCAAGTTACAAAAAAACTACTTTTGTTTTCCTTGATGGCAAGACTGATAATCGTGATCTATTTTCCTTCCCCCGCCCCCCACCAATTTTTGTTGTTGTTTTGCTTAGGTACATCTACAACAGAAGATTAAGCAAGAATCTGAGCAATTTAGGCAATGGAAAGCTTCACGTGAAAAGGAAGTTCTTCAGGTAAATGCAACTTTTAGGTGTTTTAATCAGTCATGATAGAGACCTTACATGCATTTAAATAAATCACCAGCTTAAGAAAGAAGGGAGGAGGACTGAATACGAGATGCACAAGCTGTTAGCATTGAATCAGAGACAAAAGATGGTGAGTTGGGGTCAAACTCATTGTCTGTTGAGGTTCATTTGGACTCTGCTTATCCCTAACACTTGTATATATATATATATATTTACACAAATACTTGTTCTAGGTATTGCAAAGGAAGACAGAAGAAGCTTCCATGGCTACAAAAAGGCTAAAGGAACTTTTGGAATCTCGAAAGGCTTCCTCGCGGGAAACCATTGGTTAGGAAATTTTCAAGTGATGAAAAGTTTTCTTTCCTATTTTTAAAGCTCATTGTTTGTCTTTTACACGTAGGTGGTGGAGGTGCAAATGGCCCCGGAGTTCAGGTACTTAATGATCCATGTGCACAAAAGGATTAAATTGCCTCTGAAACATTTGATTAGAACTTAAACTTTTTTGAGTATTAGTAGAGTTATTAGAGGCCGCATAATGCAAAGCTTTTTATGACAAGAAAGTTAACAATGGATGCTTGTGAGTTTTGAAAAGCTTCTTATTGCCATGTTTGCTTTTTATTTGAAGGCTTTAATGCAATTAATCGAGCATGAGCTTGAAGTCACCGTCCGAGTACATGAAGTACGTGCAGAATACGAGCGTCAAATGCAAGAGTACGTTTTAGCTTCTGTTCCAAGATTCTTTGAAAAATTGAGATTTTATGATGAATCATGTTGGATTATTTGCTTACTACATTTTTCTCAATTTCAGGAGGGCTAGTATGGCCAAGGAGATCAGTAGGTTAAAGGGAGAAAATGATATCCTGAAGCAAAATGATACAAGGTGAAAAACGTTGCAGTTACCCATTTGATTCGTTGATGATTGTACGATCTGGTGGTTTTTCTTAGCAATATGTGATTTACAACCTCTCTTCATTGATGTAGTGATTGTATATCAATGTCTCCTGGTGCAAGAAAATCAAGGATTTTTGCTCTTGAAAACATGCTTGCTACTTCTTCTACAACTCTGGTGTCTATGGCATCTCAGTTATCAGAGGCAGAAGAGCGTGAACGTGTTTTTGGTGGTAAAGGACGTTGGAATCAAGTCCGCTCTCTCGGTGACGCCAAGAATTTGATGAATTATTTGTTCAATTTGGCATCTTCCTCCAGGTTTTTACTACAAGTCACTACTCATCATACAGTCAATGATATAAATTTGACTCCTTTAGATTTCAAAAATGATACTATACTGCAATTTCATTTTCATGTGAAGAAACTGAAATATTTCTTTTTGTGACAAGTTTGGGCATTGTTTTTCTGTTATCCTTTTCTTAGGTGTTTATTGCGAGATAAAGAAGTTGCTTTTAGAGAGAAGGACATGGAAATAAGAGATCTAAAAGAGAAAGTTGTTAGTCTAAGCTGTTCACTTCGTCAGATGGAAATGCAAAAAGCTGAACTTCTTCATCAGGTGAAGTTGCAGGTTAGTATGTTCAGTATTATGAGTGTTGTCTACTTTCATTTCCCCCTTTTTTGTGCTCGTTGTCTTTGTGAAACACTTCATTTTCCTCTTCTCCAATACAAACTACGGTGTGGTCTAAAAGATTGTCTTGTATTTCTCTTTCCCGAAAATGTGCGCCCATACAAAATTTTAAAAACTACTCCTTTAGTCTTTAATGTTCCAATTATCAGTATCTTCTTTGCCTCCTTTTAATTCTTACTGAAAAATGTGAGCCGAATGACAGAGTATAGCTTTGAAGCAATACTCTGAATCTGGAGGGAATTTTGGATTTTCTAACAATGTTGGAGGACATAAGTATGACCTACGCAAACCGGTAATTATTAATTCAGATAACTTCCTCTCTTGTTCTAATGGATTGTTCGTTGATAATCAATTAATCGTGTCTATAACTTGTCCTGATTTCAGGAAAATCGTCGGTCTACTATTTTTTTTGAAGACATGGATATATCTGACTTGGATTCAGACGATTATGATGTGGGTGTGGATGCAACAGATGATGAGTGGGTTGCGTCAGGAAAATTACGGGCTAAGAAGAGGAATTCCAAAAGTGGACAGTCAAGCAATGAAACTTCAAATTTGGACGACAACAATTCAAGAGAACTTTCAGGTGCCTCTGGAGAGGCAGATATTTGCTGCACCTGTTCAAAGTCCTCATCTTGCAAGACATCAAAATGCCAATGTAGATCAACGGGCAACACTTGTGGGAGGTCTTGTGGTTGTTTGGAAACAAAGTGTGCCAACAGAGAATTAATCTTGAACATGGAGGCAGCTCAATCAGAAATGGAAATCGTTAGAGGTGGTGATGACATAGACAGAGACCTTGCCACCCAGGGTGCAGAGTTACTTCAAAGTGCACTAGTGAAAAATACAAATAGTGATCATGGGCCAAGAAAGCCTCTCGCTGACATAGGAAATACGGTATTGTGCTTGATTTACATTTTAATCATTGCATGGGAACAACAATTAGCCAATAATTTTTGGTTGTTTTGTTAACCATATATATATATCCTTTGCAGGAGAAATCCCAAGGCCAGAGGCCTAATCAGAGGAAGAAATGGCGCAAGTCCACAATACTTCTTGTTTCGGACCCACCACCTCCTCCACAGCCTGAGAATTCGGAAGTCCCTGGAAAACAAAATAACAGCACTAGCGAAACAAATGATTCTGTCAACTCACGGCCAAATATCCCATTATCTAGACAAGAAAGTGCCGCCGTTCCTCCTAAGGCAGAGGGCGGTCTTGCAGAGGCGGATATACCTTTGAAAATTCCACGGGCTATGCGAAAGGCGGCGGCGCCGTCGAATGGTGGCGGCGCTCCCTTGTGGGACAGGAATGCTGGTAAGCCAGAAGAGTCTGTGGCTAAGAAAGAGTCCGATGTTGTCGACACAAGAAGTCCGATCCGGCCCAGAAGAACCTCGGAGAAAGAGAACCATGGACGATAATTTTAAAATACATTCCTTGCGCACTGAGTCATGTTTATACCTGCAATTTATGACCAGTCTTTAGAAGAGGGTCCGTGGTCTTAGTTGACCGGGATGCTGAATAAACTTGATGATCACTGTTTGTTTCACCAAGCAAGTAGATGAATTGCTCATTGCTGTTTTTTTTTTTTTTGGATTCGTAGGCATTTTTCTTAAAGATGTGGCTCTTCGGTCTTCTCTGTTTTTGTCTTTTTATGCTGCCTTAAGACCGAAATGATACGTTGGCCCAAAAAAAAAAAACAGAAGAAGAAGAACGAAATTATGCCAAGTCTTCACTTTTTGTTGAATTGCATCAGAAATTTGGAGACAATGCATGCGTGCATGTTCAAAGAGACATGAATGTGGCATTTGCCATTATGGTTTTGTCCGAGCCAGGACGATTGGTCACGCAGCAAGACGCCGCAGAGCAAGACACGCTCAAAATATAGAATATAAAATTTTAGACGGGCACCATAAATACAGTGTTTTTGGTAAATGCAGTTTTTTTATAAAAAGATAAAATGATATTAAAGCAATCAGAGTTTACATCTTACGTATATATAAAATGCTAAGATGAGAACTCAAGAAATTATAAAACATAGACTTTGGAGTTGATATATCAAATCTTTTACAATACGAGAATTCAAGTCTAATTTATTTGGAGTTGGAAATTTCGTTACACATTATATGAATTTTAAGAAAAGTCCCATTATTTATATTTTATAAGTGATATGATTTGTTCTGTATTTTATATTTATTATTTAAAAAGTAAGATGTGCCTGGGGAAAAATAAAAAATGACGAATTCATTTATTTTAATTAAAAATTAAAAGGGTTAATATAACTTTTGGTCCATGAAGTTTGGCCAATTTTGATTTTGGTCCCTCAAATTTGAAATCGGTGGCTTCAGTCATACTTATTTATATTTTAAGTCTTTTTTAAACTTGAGGGATCAAAACCACTGATTTCAAACTTAAGGGACCAAAATAAAAATCGGGCCAAACTTTAAGGACCAAAACCACCGATTTCAAATTTAAGGGACAAAACCAAAATTTGACTAAACTTTAGGAACCAAAAATTATATTAACCCTTCTTTTTAATAAGTGACCACATAGAAAAATTAAAATACAAAATAAATTATCACACCTCGGATTCTCCTTTTATAATGTGATTCCCAGCTTATCCTTATCATAAAATTTGTTTACTTCTAATTCTAAATTCCTAATGCCCACAGTTATTTGATACACATACACTGAACAAGAAGCACCCATTGAAAATCCAAGGTCACACAGTAGTATTATATGCAAAAATATCTGCAATAATTAAAAAATAATTAAGCATTTAACTAAAAAAATAAAGTCCAAAACTATCTTATTACAATCTGAGGTGGGTGGACGTGGAGGATAGCGTTGGATGAGACAGACAGAAGGAGACAGTCTGTCTGTTTGGCTCGCATCCTCCTTCCTAGAAACCCAACTAGCACCCCATTTCTGACCGCTGACTTTCATCCCAAGATCTGGTAGACTTGGACTAAATCACATAAGGGTAAAAATTCTGTACGAAACTGTTTATTTTTTTTAATTAATGCTCTGTGTTTTTTTAATATATATATATATATATAACATGAAAAAGTTTGACCCGTAAATAAAGAAGTAAGGTTATTTGGCGCTAAACTGTCGAAGTTAATTTCTCCTATTTTCATTGAACAACCCAAGAATATTTTCTTAAAAATTAAATTAAATATTAATTCTAAACCTAGAAAATTTGTGACCGCAAAGAGTTGGCTGTGGTTGATAGCCGGGAGCGCCTCTGCCGTTGCAACGTGTCAATATTTGATTGACTGGTTTTAATAAAGTTGGCTCCACGGGATATACTTCTCCGCGGTGATTTGTTAGTTGTGTTGTATATTCTGTACTTCCGTGCGTGAAAATTATTGGAATAGCCTGAAACAATCCAACGGTTACTGAACACGCCGCCCTCTCTTTTTCTACCCTTCTGCCCTCTGGCTGCTTCCAAACGTCACATAACAGCTGGCGGGAGATTCCGATTGGGTTATGCTTGCACTAGAATACAAAGAACTCTGTGTGCTCGAAGGTATATTGTTTTGTTTCTCTTTCTCTCTTTGAATAACAGTTTTCCTATCATATGAATCTTCGCCCCAAATTCGAAATTTCGGAGACAAGGCAAGCTGTTGAATCCTTTCCGTTTGCGCTTGGGTTTTCTTTCTCTTCAAGTTGTTTCCTTCATCGAAACAAAGAAGTGCACGATTCTATTATTTTCCGTGAGCTGAGATTTTTCTGGGGGTGATGATGAGCTGAGAAAATTGAGATGGAATATGTTTGTATGTTGTAATCAATCAACCTCTTATTTGAAGCCTGAGCTAAATGTTATGGACGGGGTTTGATTATCGTGACAGTTCCAAGTTCCAGCAACGGATACTTATTCACAACTTATGATTATTGTACGCCTGATTCGTGAATTTTAGTTGTTTCGAAGTTAACAGATTTGCTTTTGCTCTACTGGTTTTTGCTTTAGACGTCTCATGGCACGGGCTACTTGTCTGGCTACATTTTGATAAATCGGAGTTTCTTTTGTTTTTTGTGATTTTTTTTTTTAAAAATTGGTTATTGGGATAAATAAATTCAATGTATATTCAAATTCTAGTGTAGATACTTGACAAGAGTTTTGGATTGGACATTCTTATGACCGGTAATTCAAAGTTTGGTGGCTGAAAATACATTTAATCGGTTTAGCAAGATATGAAATGCAACGCTTTCTGATCTGGTGTTTGAAATTTAAATATCACGAAACATTTTCTGGGTCTGATTATAGCTAAAGTACTAATTTTCCAGACGAAAGTGTTGGGGAATATTTCCACCAAGAGCAAGGGAAGCTTTTGCTTTTCTTTAAACATTGGATTTCCTAGAAATCTAAGCTGTCAGTATTGTTTTTACTTCAGTTTAGATGCTGTGCTCATTAATTTATGCAATCATTGCTTATTGGCTTCACTAATCAGATTTCAACAGGTATCCCTAAGTAGAGACGATTACTTGTCAAGTAGATCCTCTCAAAGACTTCTATTCCTGTGGAAACTTGGTTCTTTGGAGGGATTGTTGGACTAGTATATGGCCGTGGCTTTTACCCATCTCTCGTGGTGGCTGTGGAGCGGAAAATCTCAAAAACCAAAAATCACAAACGGGCCTTCTATAAATTCTTCTGTTGATTCTGGTATGAGGGAATCTGATGCTTTAAGATTTCCTTGGGTAAAGCAGGCAAAAATGGGATCCTCGTCAAGGAGGGCCAAGCGCAAATGGCATAGTAGAGAAAAGCAGAAAATAGATAAGGAATATGATGTTGTTCTTGTTCCATCTGATGGAGGATGTGTTTCTGATTCTGAATCTGATGGTTCTGATTGGTCTATTGGCTGGCTGGAGCCTCATGGACCTGAGTTTCTAAGTGATGGTGAATCAGATAAGAGTTTTGCTGTCCTGGTCCCCTGTTATGGACACCAATATGGTGGCATAGTTGAGGATCCCAAAAGCAACATACTGAGCGCTGTTGGGAACTTTCCAGATAGTTATTCAGATGGTAAGAGTAATAATGTCTTCAATATCCTTGAAAGTTCCCTTTAGGCCAGTACTGACTTTATATTTGCTTTTGGAATTGGGATGCATATTTTGAGTAAATAGATGAGGACATTGTTAAAGCTATCAGAGGTGTTAACTGTCTCTAATTTGAAGCTTATGCGTGCAATGCTGATTTTAGACCATATTTCTTAGCACTGTTTCTTTTGCTTCTTGTAGTGTGAAAATATGATTGCCTTATCCTTGAAATCCAGAATTTGATGTGATTGCCATCAACTTCTGATGTCCAGAATCAAGAATATGTCTATTTTAACTTATCCGTTTATCCTTATATTATCTTTATCACTATTTCATTTTGCATTTAGTATTATATGTTATATTGTTGATTCGTTGAATCTTAGTAAGGAGGTTACTTTTTTCTGTTTCAAATGAGGATATGCCCTTATATTTATTGAAACAGACATTTGCATAGGTGATAATGTGAGTTAAGTGGTCATCTATATTGAAGACGCAGGTGGTGGAAATTGTTGGTGTAACTCCTAGTCCTTTCCAAGTCTTATATATTCATAAATTTTGGCTCTTATAGTTTTGTGAAATGATCTGATAAACTTTCATAGGTTAATGCAACTTAAAACGTAAACTGAAGATTTGGTTACTGCAGTATCTAAAGAAAACCTATTTCCGAATCCTTGGTGTGGTTGATAGGACTTGTCTAGTGATGACTGTTGGTATATCTGTACTACTAGTTTAACTTTAATGTGGAAATAACTAGCAGTAATTCATAATACAAAGATGTATATCTGTATTTGTTGTTCACAGATTTATGTTTGTGGCTGGACAAGTTGATGTTCATGGCTTTTGCTTGTATGTGCAGAGAGCAAGAAATATGTGGAAAACTGGCTCTCTTCTCTACAAAACAGCTGATGCATAAATACTCATGCCTGTGATTTCGCACTATGGAGCCGCCTCTGTAATTGCTACTTTCTTTATGTGAGAAAACCATGTTGTGGTCTGGACCTCTAAACAATTGTATGATAATGTAAAAATTGTTGAAAAAAAAAAAAGAAAAAAGAAAACGGAAAAAGGGAAGTAAACAAAACTGCTGGGTTGTGATGTGATGGCAAGGTAATGTTGGTCAACTTGGTTGAGGCTGGTACCATTTGTGAGGAGAAGATATGATGATTCACCGCCGTTTCGGCCGCTGCCTCCAAGAATCAAACATGAAATGTTACTCTCTGCCTAAAATGAAAATTGAAGAGAGAAATGGAAGACTGCGTGTTGAATGAACTGTGTGGCTATGGAGCTTGCTATTCTTTGATGTAAATAGAGTGTGTATATGGGATTTGTTTGAGTCACGTTGTGGATAATTGTATAGGATGTGTGTGTCCATCACATGAATGTACTGTGTTTGGGCTTCTGGGCAAAGCATTGTACTACTCAGTTCTCACCCGTGCAATAGCAAGTTTATTGTAGTATTTTGCTTTGAGAATTTATTGTCCTTGCATTAGGAAAATATCGTGTTCACTATCTTTTTGAGGCTATGATTGGGAGTTGATTGAGAAGAATGACGAAATAGCATAAAAAATGGAAGGTCATTAAAATAAAAAAGATAAATTTAATTGAAAAAAACTTAGCAGAATTTATGAAGTATTTTTGAAATTTGTTGGATATATTTTTCATGTGTTAATTATTTATGATTTATTTAACTTAGATTTTTTCAATTATATTTGTATTAAAGTTGATAAGGAGATAATTTATTTTAGAACATCAGATTATTTGCAATAAATTGCATGATTGTAAATGATCCATTCAAATAAATTTTAGAATATATCCATATTTTTTTCAAAATGTCAAGTATATTTACTAATTATCATTGGGACTATTTGAAAATTTTATTAGTCTTATTGCGCCCTGTAGGCTTTTCACCAATTTTCGCATTACAATATTACATAAGGGAACTTATTTGATTCATATAAAGCAACTAATCATTAGGCATTTAGTGCTCATCACAATAACGAGTATTGAGTGCTCATCATTGTAATTAGATCTAAACCATGTAAAATTTGAATGGTGAAAATTAATTATTTAAAATTTTACATATATTAAAATAAACAATATTTAAAATATAAAAAATTAAATTAAATTAAATTTAGAACATGCAAAATTAATCTAAATAGTCTATATTGGTGATCACCACAAAATTCCCTCCCATCATTATACAAAATGTGCTTCCTCGTTATACAGTATACACACATAAAATTATATACAAGTAGGAACTAATTTTACGTTTTAATGCGTACGTACGAAATTTATGGGGCGTGCATGGCTTTTTTATGGGTTGGCAAGTGTCTGTTAAAGGAGTCGTCGAATCCAAAATTTGAGCTCTTGAAAGCATTCAGACATCTATGCATGCGGCGAAGTGTCCTCCTCTCCATTTCTTCCTCATAAGACCCCGTCTTCACCAACCTGCTTTTATTTTCCGATCAAACTTTCTTCAACCTCCATGATCGAGAAAATCGCAGCTGTTCTCTGATTGCGTATTTTGTATGCATTTGATTATCTATGATCATTCTTCGTCGTCGTCGTCTAGGCTTTTTAATTCAATGGATTGAAAGTATTTGATTGAATTCTCAAGAGAACGATGTTGCAAAGGGCGGCAAGCAATGCATATTCATGGTGGTGGGCAAGCCACGTCCGGACAAAGCAGTCGAAATGGCTCGAACAAAGCCTCCAAGGCACGTCGGATAAGCATCTGCAGATTTCTTTTTTTTCCCCCAATTTTTTGCCCCTTTTTGTTTTCCTCGACGACCAATCTATATGATTCTCCATTCTTATTGTTTCACAACAAATTTCAGGCGATTTTAGAATTAACCCTCATTCACATGATCTCTTGATTTCCCTGAATCCGGTTAATTGCATCTTACGCATTGAATTCATCAGCTTCTTCTAACAAATTGCCTGTGTTGTTATTAGCTCTCTCAACAACATAGTGAAGTATTGATGGAGATATAATTCTTGGAAAGTGGAATTGGTAGATATTAAAAGAAGATATAATAGCATATATTGTTGCATTAATAAACTTATTTGGGTCCATTGGTCCTTCTTTTTCTTATCGCTAATGTATAAATGGTTTCTGAAGAAAATTATTAATGCACATGCACTGATAACAGATATGGAGGAGAAGGTCGCAGAGACCCTTCAAATCCTTGAAGATGAAGGGGACTCGTTTGCCCGACGGGCAGAAATGTACTACCAAAAGAGGCCTGAACTTGTAAGTTTCGTGGAAGAGACTTTCAGGGCCTACAGATCATTAGCAGAGAGGTATGATCATTTATCAAGAGAACTCCAAAGTGCCAACCGCACAATTGCTAGTGTTTTCCCCGACCAAGTTCAGTATTCAGTAGTGGATGAAGATTATGAAGGTAGCCCAAGAACCCCAGCACCTAAACCTGGAGTTCCTGAAGCTCCTAGAAGTCAAAAGAAAGATTTTAGAAGCCATTCCATGTTACTGTCAAGGAGAGGGCCACCCAAAAAGACTGCTAGCTCAGCTAGAGCTGTGACTACTTCAAGTAATTCTGAGCTGACCATAGGTGAAGCCCTTGCAGAAATTGACAAGCTGCAGAAAGAAATTTTGGGGCTACAAACTGAAAAAGAGTTTGTGAGGAGCTTGTATGAACGTGGCTATGATAAGTATTGGGAAATTGAGGACCAGATCACAGAAATGCAAAAGAGAGTTTGTAGCCTGCAGGATGAGTTTGGCGTTGGAACGGTCATCGAAGATCAAGAGGCGCGGACATTAATGGCAGCCACGGCTCTGAAATCATGCCATGAGACTTTGGTTAAGTTGCAAGGGGTTCAAGAAAAAGCATCTGAGGAGGCTAAAGCAGAATACCAAAAGGTCAAGGAAGCTCATGACGAGTTTGAGATCCTTAGAAACCAATTTCTTACTAAACATGGTAGTTACCTAGACTCAGAAGATCATGGGGATAAATCGGAGATCAGCAGATCAGACGAAAAGAGCATAGATGAAGAGACGGAAAGCTTAGACAAAATGACCCATGATGTGGGACAGCTGAGGGAGAAAATTAAGGAACAACTAGAAGTAGATTCAGGAAACTCTCTTACTGTAACAGAAATGGCAGAAAGAATAGATGACCTTGTAAATAAGGTTGTTGCCCTGGAAACTGCAGTCTCTTCTCAGACTGCTTTGGTAAAGAGACTGAGATCAGAGACGGGTGAACTTCAGAAAAATATACGGAAATTGCAAGAGGACAAGGAAATACTGATAGAAGATTCAACCAAAATGAAAAAGAAGTTAAAAGAACTGGAGGAGGAGTTACGTAAAGTTAAGAGTCTCCAACAAAATGTGGAACACCAAAACAGTAGCCTCCAAGACCACTTTACTGAGGCTAGCTGTAATCTTGAGCATCTCTCTGAAAGATTGCACGATGTGAAGCAAGATGAGGAAGTTGAGAACTTGGTGCTCTACAAGGACACAAAAAGCACTCACGAAGGCAAACTAAAAAAGGTGTCTGCGGAACACAATGATCAGTTGTCTGTTGATAAATCAGCAATCATGAAGGATTTCAAATTGAACGAAAATGCTGACCTTATGCATGAAGGAATGCTGCAGGATAAGGGTGATTTATCTGAGACAGTCAGTAACATTGACATTGAATCGCATGATGCTGGGATTGGTGAAGGAGAAGATCAACCTAACTGGAGACAGATGTTCATAAATGGGTTAGATGATAGAGAGAAGATATTGTTGGAGGAATACACATCTGTTTTAAGAAACTATGGGGATGTAAGAACGCGACTACAAGAGTTGGAGAAGAAAAATAAAGACAGTATTTTTGAGTTGTCACATCAGGTAAGGGAATTCAAGAATTCTCTTGTCATGAAGGATACAGAGATAAACTTCTTACGTCAGAAGTTGGGCATTCCAGAAGTGAATCCAGATGAAACTCCGTTAGCTGCAATGACAGAATATACATATATAACTCAAGAAGGAGGCAAAGAACAAGAAGCTAAGTTGCATGACTCTGAAATTTCAACCATCAAGAAGCAAGAAGGAAATGTGGAGGAAAACCAGGATGTTGACAAGCCTCATGCCCTTTCACCCTTGGAACAGAAGCTGCGTTCAGATATTGACGATCTGCTGGAGGAGAATCTAGATTTCTGGTTGAGATTTAGCACCTCAGTTCATCAGATTCAGAAATTCCAAAACTCCATCGAGGACTTACAGGCTGAGTTGTCAGCAATAAGGTATAACAGCAGGGCAGAAGGCAGTTCAAAGCAGTCCATACATTCTGAAGTTAAGCCTATATTCAGACACCTGAGAGAGATAAGAACTGAGTTATCACTGTGGTTGGAACATAATGCGATATTGCAGGACGAATTGCACGGTAGAGATTCATCCTTGAGCAAAATCCTAGATGAAATATCAAGAGCCTTTGACGGAGGTTTAAGCGAGTACCAGGCTGCCAAGTTTCAAGGTGAGATTATCAACATGAAACAGGAGAACAACAAGATTGCAAGTGAGCTGCAAGCAGGTCTGAGTTTTGTGAGGGGACTGAAGAATGAAGTTGAGAGGACGCTAGCAGAATTGGACCAAGCGTATGGGATTAACAATCACCCACCCTTGAAACACTCGGCAAGCCGCATGCGAATACCTTTGAGATCTTTCTTATTTGGAGTCAAGTTAAAAAGGCAAAAGCAGTCAAAGCAATCTCTCTTCGCGTGTGTGAATCCAATGCAGAATCAAATCAATAATGATGTAGCAGCAACGAATAATTCCCAACTATAGACCAACTTCCATCTCCTTCATTTGGACTTTGCTTGTGATAACAGATGGTGGAAAAGATTAATTGTTTTCTACTTTGAAAGTCTCCCACCATGAGATTGCATATCTTTTCTGCAAATTGAGATTTGGTTGGGATGTATTTGCTACATTTTTTTTTGTTTTAGAATATTGTCAATTTTTTCTTGGGTTGTACTCATTTTAATCCACTACTGTATTTTATATAATTTATACTCAATACTATCTAGAATTCTAGATAATTCATGGTGTATATCTACCGTAGTTTTGAGATTGAAGAACGATATCCTCTGTCTGCCAGAATTTTATAGGCCATAGAGAACAAAAAGAATTTGGGGCGCATAACATTTAGATATTGGGGTTATGGGCCTGAAGTTTTTTTTTAGGATAATTTTATCCCGACCGTTATCCCAGTTAACTCTGATAGTTAGTTAACCATGTATGCTGAGGTAACAGTCTAAATGTTATCCACATCATTTTTTTAAGGTGTAAATTTACTTTGAAAGTTTATGTGTCGTCTATTTCATTTTTTTGTTTAAGTTAAATTTAAAACTTTCAGGACAAATTTGTACTTTAACAAAAATGGCGTCGATGACATGTAGACTGCTAATTTAGTATATTTGTTCAACTAATAATCAAAATTAACTGAGATAACGGTAAGGGTAAAATTACTCACTTTTTAATACTTTTAAGGCAAAATTGCCCATAAGAAAAAACTTTTAGGACAAAATTACCCTTAACCTATTTTGTAATGAAATTGCTGGGACTTCGATATTTAAAACAACTACAAGTAGTATTTTGAAATTCACAACCATGTCATACCATTTTAATAATTATTTTTTATGGATGTGTACTGAATGAAAATATATTAATTTTAAGCTTTAAGGTGTATCAAAATGCCATCCCCCCAAGAATATACTCGGCCGTGTTTCATAAAGTCAAAGGAGTTATTTGAGGTTTTAGCAGCGAGGAGCATTCTATCACAGATCTATGGACCTTGACCAAAGCAATCCTAGTATTATGCCCTCCGAGTGGCATGACGTGTAAATCGAAAGAACTTGGCGCAAATTTCATGTTTATATTTTTATGACCAGAGATTGTTTCTTGATTTTCATTTCAACTTGTTAACCGGACTTTCTACCAAAGTGAGGTGATTAGAACTGGGCAAATAATACTCATGAATTGAAAATCCAAAATTCGCCCTCCTAAATGGGAGGATCAAAAGATCAAATCACAATGCATTTTGGCGGTCGTTACTTTCGTCTGACTCTTTTACCAGTTATCTTGATCAGAATCATTCATTCCAACATGGCCATAAAACGAGCTAAGCGAATTTTAAGGCTACCGAGGAAACAACATTTTTGATTTTCTTTAAAGACATCCCAAGGGTTCCAACAAATTCAAACTTGATTGAACAAATGGGGGAATCGAGAACGAAAGGCCCGATCAAAGTTTTAATTTCTTATTCTGAAGAATTTCCGGCAATCCTTTATAGGATAGAATGAAAAAAATGTGGAATAAAATACGATTTACAACTCATTTCATTCATTAGATTGGAATAAGATGTGCATAAGAAGAATAAAACATTATATGATTATGTGACGGTACAAGAATATACATAAGCTTTATCCACTTGTTTCGCCAATCTAATTATTCATAACTTTTGCAACCTGTGTTTGCCTACTCGAGAGTACCTATCATTTAGTCCCCTTACAGGCAACCCTAATTCAGAAGAGGTCTAACCTATCACGATATGATAGAATTGAAAAAATATGGGGTCAGGTCCAGAAAATCATTTCATTTTCTAAAGAAAACCCGTTTTAGCCTTCGTCATCAGTATCCTAAAGCTGCTTAAACTACTTTTGGTAATCTTGAATTCAATGCAAGGATACCACACTTGTTCCAAACCGACAAACAATCAGAAAAATCACCAGACATCTCTAAGGTATCGTCCATCCGTTTGGAGTTTTTTCACTATCGCCTCTGCCTTTGATGAGTCCACATTTTCCTGAAATTCAAGACAAGGTTCACTTCAGCAAGTACTAAGTATATAGGAAATTGCAACCAGAAACACATTAGTTGAAGCAGTCAAAAGTATACATTTTCATAAATTTTAATGCCTTTCCCAAAAAAAAAGAAAAAAGAAAGAAAGATTAAGCATTGGGAACTAGAAAATACTAGTTATAAAATAAATGCAGAGAGCATAAGTATGTTAAAATGAATCAAAATGCATCCACACAGACAGAACCGATTGAAGAATATTTTATTTCTCCATATTTTAAGCACCAACACTAACATTTATAGGATGATATTAATAATCTTTGTAACAGAAGAATAGTACATGGTTCGAATTGATAAGCAAATTCATTAATAGTAATCAGGTAGAAGTTTGATTCCTATTAGATTGCAGCCTAAATACTGCATTTGGCAATCAAGAAGAGAATTCAAAGCATGGGCATTTTGACCCAGAGTCCCATTGGCACCTATGTTCTTAAAACAAGCCTACATATGGAACAGTCCTCCATGACCATACATATTTCAAAGCATTCATTTTAGAAGAGAATTCAAAATCTCCAATTTCTCATACAAGTTAGTATAATCATGTGAAAATCAATACACCCTGTGATCATGGTATGGAATAAGATAGCATTTGTATGTCTGTTCAAGAATTAGGGTCCGAAGAGAAGGGTGATGAAAAGAGAATCTGCACCTGCTGCTGGACAATGGTATGTAGAGTCCTATGAACATCTCTGGCCATACCCTTAGCATCACCACAGACATAAAGATAACCTCCCTGAGAAATAAGACTCCACAGATCTGCTGCCTGCACATGAAAAAAATCATAAAATAAACTATTATTATCAGTGGCATTTGTTCCCTGCTAGGATTCTATTTGAACTTACTTTATCCATCATCTTGTGCTGAACATATTCCTTGTCAGGTCCCTCCCTAGAGAAAGCAACAATCAACTCTGATAGAGCACCTTGTTCCACAAAATTCTTCAGCTCATCTTCATAAATAAAATCCTATGGACAAATATTAACAAGAAAATTACACATCCTTCTAAAACTCCCCTTAGATTGAGGGCGGGGCGCATTAACAATTAACTTACCATTAGACGATTCCTACACCCAAAAAAGAGAAATGCAGGACCAAGTTGGACACCATCCTCTTTGAGAGCTAATCTTTCCTGGATAAATAAAAGATAAAGAGAGACTCAAGAATAAGTACAAGTTATAATTAGGATAAGAGAGAATGAACCAAAAGAATTGAACAAGTGTCAAGCTAATTGTGTCCAGGTGTAAGTTGAAGCCCAGTGGCAGCGGACAGAATAAAAATCCTTATAAAAGAAGTTTCAGTGATTCAACTGTATTGGGCCTGTTTGGGTTGGCAGTGGAAAAGCCCGTTCACGCAAGTCGAAACAAAACTCATCTCACAGACTTACCTTGTATTAAAAAAGCAGCTTCTACCGCTAATCCAAACAGGCACTATGTAGTTTAGGAATTATGGTTTGACTAATACCAGTAGAGAGCTAGTTTGATGGCAGCTTGAGTCTACAATGTCTACTTAGCCCCTCAGACAAAAGGGGGGTTCAACTGATGTTTTGGGAATTTACATTTCCTAATTACAAATTTAGAATTAGGATTTTGCTAAAATATGATTAGCTACATTTATTCTAAAACTATTACAAAATCGGGGTTTCTAATCAAGATAGAATAAGGAGTAAGTATTTTATATTGTGGTCAGACAATTTTTTTAATGAAATGTCCCGGCATCTTTCAATTACTGATCAGATTCTAATTTGTCTCTCCTATCTTTCACTTTCCATCTATTCCGTTCCCACTTTCTCCAAATTTCTCTAATTTATTCCACAATTTTCAATGCTTTCCATTAATTTGTAGAACTGTGAAAATCCATAATACACTCATTCATACCTGTAAAAAACCCCTAAAAGGTGCCAGGCCAGTACCGGGTCCAACCATTATTATAGGAATTGAATGATCAGTTGGTAACTTGAAATTTGATGGTCTTATAAATATAGGAGCCCAGCTACAGTCAGAACTTTTCTCCAGGGGAATAGCATTCTGAGAATTACATAGCATGATCCAGCGTTGCACAAAGCAGGAAAAAGAATCAGAAGAAGATAAAAACAAAAGATCTGAGAAGTTTAGACAGGGTATATATAACTGCAGGAGCCTATCCGTAACAAACTGCTACCTTCATCCAGGTTGAGCATACTCCTTTGTGGATTCTGCCAGTGGGAGTTGGACCATAAACCAAGGCACAAGTTACATGTACCCTTTGTGGAGCAAACCTGGAGAATATATACAATGCAATGCAGAATCAAGCGGCAAGTTATCTTATAAAGTTTATTTCAGATACTTTTAAGGTACGTTAAGATACTGACCTAGGAGATGATGAAATTGAATAATAACGAGGCTGTAAACGAGGGGCTACAGCAGCAAAGAACACACCTAGGGAAGGTTTTGCTGAAGGAAACTCAGCCATTACCTCAAGGAGACTTCTTTGACTTCCAACCACCCATTTAGAGTACTCATCCTGGAAAGTGAAAGACTGATATTCATCCTAGAAAGAAGTAGGGATCAAACTTAAAAAGCAACATACAAACAAGTAATAGCAATTTTTCACCTTTCCCTGAGGAGATGATAGGAACTTTAATTTCTCTGCTTCACTGGGTTCAGATGCATGAGCAGCTAAAGCAACTAAAGCAGCCTAAAAGAGTAACACATATAACTGTCCCCTCTTAGAAAATCTATGAAGTTGGACTTGTCCTCAATAAAACCACTGCTGTAACTAGTAAAACTGATTGTTTACACAACAAGACAAGTAAAAAAATGGTAAGAACTTGAATGATCATATAAAAACCTTTCGAGGAGGATTCAAGAGATCGGCATAATGTGCCAATGCAGTGCGTAGTGTACATGGACCAGGGAAAGGAGGTGGCAGAGAACCTCCTAAGGGAGTACCGTCCTCATTATCAGTGTGAAGAGAAAACAACAGATCTAAATCTTTATCCAACAACCTCCCAGCTTCTTCAACAGTCACATCACAGTTTTCAGCATAAACACCAACATGATCTCCATTTTCATATCTGGGAAGATCAGATAAAAGTTATCAAACTGGTAACTTTAATTCTGCCATAATCTAGGAACTGGATATGTTACATGTTACCTTCCATCTAATAGAAGCACTGAGCATAACATCAAACCATAACCAATTGGCAATCACTTTACAATTCTTTAAAAGACCACCCAGGATATTACATAATTGCAAGCTTAAAATACCACTAGAAGCTTCACACACTTAAAATCTGGTATCTCTTCATCAATACTTATAAGTAATTTTTTTTCAAGAAAATACACTCTTGGAAGTTACTTTAATGTTTCTAAATATAATACACAATTCACACAGATCCACCATCCCCCTTCCCACCTCAAGAAATTTCTTCAATGTTAACATTAGTTTCTGCTAAAGTCCTTGTTTCTTTATTCAGAAGATACCGACTTTGCACCCTAAGACAATGCCACTTAGCATCCTACTAGTGTCAATTCACAAAAATAATTTTAAAGAAATTTACAGGAAATTTTAATTAATAAAAATAATTAAAAAAATCACAAAAAAAATCATTGTTATTATCAACCCATGATTTTGTCATTCATCAGTAAATATGAGGTCTGACTTACGATATCCCAGTTCCTGATATATCAAACTCCAGATGTATGCAAGAGCGATCAGACTCAGGTTTGTGAAGCTCTTTTTGAACAGCAACATTGGCCCTTCAAAAGGAGAAAATAAAATTTTTTGTAGCCTGCTATAGCAAAAAATAACAATAACAGTCATAAATTCAACATGCAAAACTTCATGCACCTGCAAGGATGGTGAATGTCAAACACAGCATTCCCATTTGCCATGTTCATATGATTATTATAGCATGATGTGACGGTGGGATCATGAATCGCTACTCGATATTCTGGTATAGCGGCCGTATAAGGTGTAGAGACATTATTCACATCATCCTCATCTAGGAGCAATCTATCTAACTCAGGCCAGACAGTTTCCTTCCTGCAAAGGAAAGGACAGTTCATAAAATTTAAAACGCAGAAAGCAGTTGCAACACCTCATCCATTTTTCTTTTTCTTTTTTTCCTTTTTGGTTATAGCTACAGGACATCAATACATGAGTAGTAGAATCAGTAGGACTACACTTACCAAGCCGCAAAATCATCTTCAATAGATTGATCATCATCACCTAGTCCAAGAGAAACAAGACGTTTTGCACCTGGGACAAACACAATTCTACACATAAGGAGATTTCATCATAAAGCCAATAATACTCTAACTTAACTAAGCCTTGTATAAAAAGTAGTGGCCCATGGCTCTTGCTAAGCAAACTGAAAAAGGAGGTTACTCAATAGATTTGACGCTGATGGCACTGTATGAACCCAATGGGAAAAGTTATACTGCTTAAATGCCTACAAGGCCACAAAAACATTAAGCTGATAAATTGCATACCTTGTTCACTAAGTTCTTGATCAATGACCTTAGCTATCTGTTTCAGAAAAATACCATTAGATAACAATGAATGATCCCAGCCAAGAAAAATAAAAACATCCAAGTTTTACCTTATTAAAATGTTCATATTGCCTATTACCAAGGCCAAAAACACCATATGTGAGATGTTGAAGCCATGTTCCCTGCTCATTTTTTCCCTTTAAATTAAGACCAAATTATCAGAACCTTCCACATAAGGCACATGAAACCAAAAATTAGGATTTACTTAAAGGTGTTGATATAACCAAACCTCGATAAACCATTTGTAAAATCTTGCAGCATTGTCAGTAGGCTCTCCATCTCCATAACTGCCATACAAGGTCCAAATATCAAATGAACCGTACATTTCAAAAAGCCATTCATTTCACCATTTTTATGAAAATAAATCTTACGTAGCCAACATGAAAAATGCAAGGGTCTCTTTCTTAAGCTTTTCCCCGTATAGATCATCATCTGCTGCATAGTCATCCTAGTTCAAATTAAATACAACAGAAACCTTAAATAAAACCAATAGTTTAAGGCAGCAACTTCTAATGAAAGTGAACACTATGGAGAAAGTCTTTAAGTGAATTAAGAAAAAAAAACATGCGGTCCATAAATCAATGACCACATTGGCAGTCTGCCTGAATTTCTTCCTGATCCAACTTACCAGGTCAACAACTTTGACCAAAGCTTTCTCATACCTAGCCTTAATCTCCTCTGCCAAAGCCTATCAAAAGGATATGGAATAAACAAAAACATGGTGGTTAAACACGCTTGGCAGTAGACTAATAATAAACAAAAACAATGGTAGTCAAAAATTGTTTGACTGCAGCATATGCTACAGTCAAACATTTGAACAAGGCATAACCTATAATAATTTTCTAGCTAACATTAGCATATGCTGCAAGCAAACAATTTTTGAAACAAATTATTGTATTGCTTAATTTTCCTATTGCTAATATCAGCATCCTTGCTTCTTGGTGCTTTTTACTTGGTGTTTCAAGCAAACGGAGCATGAGTAACATAACACCTATGATATCAAACGTAATACAAGATTGCTTGTCATAAAATAATTTGATTCGGCTTCATTATCCATATCATAGATCAACGTTAAACGTAGGACACTGGGGGAGAAGCATTAAATTAACACACTCTAACCTTCAGCAACTTAAAATTTCATAGACCCTAAACCATCAGGTCAAACTAGCAAGGAATAAGTTACAGAAGCTAAAATCAGACATCACCCTTTATAACTCACACTTCGTGGTTGAAAAAAAGGGGGAAATAATTGAATTCTCAGAGAGGAATATCCTTACTCCCGCCTCGATCTCAATCAAGAATCAGTACCCCATTCCTGACAAGTGTGGACGAAGTGACCTAGCATCTGATTTACTTAAATGAGGGTGAAGCGACATAAACGAGTACTGTAAATACGATAAATGACAAACACCCAGCCTCCAGAAACAATTGTTAAACATAATCTCGACACGCTACCAAAAAAGGCCGAAATCGACTAAAGACGAACAAAGGTACCTTTGCAAAGCCCTCAGCAGTACCAGTCTGAGTCCCAAAAAACACAGTAACCTTGGTCTTCCCGGAGCTAACGTCAACATCTTCCTCTTCCTCCTTCACCGAGGACAAACTCGGAACTGCCACCGGCTTCACCTCCTTGCTCCGATCCGAAGATTTTATCCAAAAAAATGCCAGCCCAATTATAAGAGCCACCGAGGTGGCAACAATGCCAACCAATGAATACGAAACCGAATCACCCAGCGAAATGCCCAGCAGGGATTCAAGTGTGCGCACCAAATCCATCGTAATCGGAGAGGATCAAACCAAGTCAAACCCGGATTGAACTTATCGCCAAATACAAATTCAGAACATCTATATAGCGATAGAACTAGCGGTTGATCCGGCCTCACTCCACGCTCCTTCTCTCGCAGGGGGCGAGTGAGAGAGGTCGAGTAAGCCCTAGAAGAAGGTGGTGGTGGAGCTCGAAGGCGGGTGGAGAAGAGAGAGGACCCACCAAAGAAAGCTTGACCAGAGATTTTGGGGCACTTTATATGACTCTGATTCGGCTGGAGGAGAGGTCAGAGCTTCCCCTTGTCCTAGCATGCAATGATGTTGTGACTTGCAAGATTTCCCCCAAGCTGAGGCCTCAGAGCATTGACAATTTTTAAAAAAAAAAAATCAAAGAAAGGTTTGACATAATTATCTTTCAATCAAAAGTTGGCTTTGTGTTTCAAAAGAAAAAGAAGCTATAACTTTGTTCCCACATTGTCCCGCCGTATTTTCGTATTGATTCCTCAACTTTCCTGATATGATGTGTTTTTTTTCCTAGCCACGTCACACCATGTAGTTAGAAAAAATGCTTTCGGACAAGATTGGGGTGTCCAGTTATAAAAAATTGACCCTTGTGTCCCATGACGGCAAAAAAAAAAAAAAAAAAAAAACCCTTGTGCCCCATGAGATAATTTGCATTCTAAATTTTCTTTTTTTATAGTAAGGCAAAATGATATTAATAAAAGAAGAACATTAGAAAGTATCAATTATAACCATGATAAGTGTTGTTTCAAGTTCTTTTATAATAAAGTAAAATGATATTGAGGCTGTTTGGAATAGCTTATAGAAGCTTCATAAGTGCTTATGAATTATGATTTACGGAATACGAAGTAACTTTTACGGTCTACGAAGTAGTTTTTACGGTCTATGAGGTGTTTTTACGGTCTATGAGATAAATATATGGAAGAGATTTATCTCAATTTATGTGAATCAGACTTATATAATAAGTCCGATTCATAAAAACAATGTCAAACAGCCTCATTAATAAAGTAAAAACATCACGAAGTATCAAGTCATAATCATGATAGGTGCCGTGTCGACGTCATAAATTTTCTTTGTAGATAGGATTAATAGTAGTAATTACTTATCAAATTTTTTGTTTAAAAATATATTGTTAGGAAAATTATATTTAGATCCCAGATAAAAAAAAATATGAAAAAATTGTCTCATGAAATCTCAAAGTTACATTTAAATCCCATAAAAAAAATTTGTAATAAATTTTAATTGTCAAAAGCACATAGACTTGTTAATACACACCCATTAACTTGTCAATGTAATGTTCATGGATTTGTCAGTAGACACTCATAAACTTATTAGTGGAAGTCCATAGACTTGTCAGCGGAATTTGAATTTATTATAAAAAAGTCTCAGATGACTTAAATACAATTTTAAGATTTCAAGTGACCATTTTTTCATATTTTCTCCTACCCGAAACCTAATTGCAACTTTTCCTATATTGTTTTAATAAAAATCTAAGCAAGAATTTCAAATGATAGTAAAGAGACAACACTAATGTAATAATTTTCTATTATTGGAAAAAAAAATCAATTAAATAAAATTTAAGTAAAAAATTAAAATCGAAAGTCAAATAATAAAAATATAAATAAGAGTTAAAATAAAAAAAATAGTAGTACAACGAATAAAAAGAATTATTTAACCCATACAGGTGGCATTATTCATACAACATGACTTGGAAATAATAAATTATAAGGAGGTTTACACATACAAGTGGTGGTGGAGAGAGAATGTGATATCCAGACCGCAAGGTTAGTATCTATAAATGATTCGATTCACTGGTCCCCTTGAACATCGTCTGGATCGTTGTCGGCGTCGTCTTGATCTCATCGAGACCTCGAAGCGAGTGGTGGGGATTGTTTTTGGTTTATGAGAAGCATGTGGTGGGTTCACATTAGAGCTGGATCCCTTTATCTCTTAACTTTAAACGGGTCCGTCCGTCTGAATCCAACTTTTTTAAAACCTCTTAATTTTTAAGTCCAGCTTTTATGCTATTGGATTAAAGTTAGGTACGTAGGTTGTTTAACTAAAAAAAAATCTTATTTTTTTTATCTTTTTAAAAAAATAAAATTAAAATGATCACTTTATGATTTAAGACATAAATATTATTAAAATTAAATTATAAAAAAAAGTTAGAATAACAAGTTGTCTTGATGAAAATTTGAACAATAAACACATACATGCTCACACTGTCCTATATAAAAATGATTATTGGTAGTCACATGTCCGTCGAGATATCTTTTTTCATTAAAAAACAAAATCTTTATAAGTATCCACACCAATGAATTTATCAAATGTCATCTAAGTTTCGTAAATTGAAATCTTCATTTTAATTTAAATAAAATTTACTTTCAAGTTTTACAATCTAGTTATTATTTTATTTTAAATTGAGATACATTATTATTAAAATTCAAATTTTTTTAATTAAAATCATTATCTAATGTCTAAATTAGTCTATTTTCTTAAAGTTTAAATAAATAAACCATTGTGGAAAATCAAATAAATCAAACCATTTTATAAAATTAAATTAAATAAAAAGATAATAATAATTAAATATTTGCAATATCATCAATAATATAAAAGTTATAGTATTATATGAATAATTTTTTAAAAAAATAAAAATAAATGTTCCTAAACAATATAACATCCCGAAATTTAGCAAAATGTTACATTTTTTCCAAAAAAAATTTAAATGGTGTTAAAATTAATTTTGGGATTTAAAGGCCTATTTTTTCAAAAATTCGAGAAAAATGGTTAGAGGTCATAATTAGGCTTGGAAATTTCTAAAAAATTATTTTAAGACTTTATAAAATTAATTAAAGAAGAAAATCCTTAAAAATTATTAAGGATTAATTTATGGGAGTTAGATAATGAGCCAATACCGATTTAGAAAATTAGTAACTTTATTATTCAGACCCGAAAATCAGTATTGGACTAGAGAGAAACCAAATTATGGTACCCAATAAATTTAAAGAATCTTAAATTAGACAAATGGGAAATCGAGAGCCTAGTGTATAAGATTAATAGAATAAAAATATACCTATATATATTACAAACACACGCCTGAAACTCACACACACATGGTGCCTTCTTGAACACACATGCACTCCACTCAAAATGGGACAGCACACACACTTCTCCATTTCATTAAAACTCTCTCATTCTCTCATCTCACTCAAGTCGGCCAAAACTAGGGCCCTGTTTGGTTCACGGAGAGAGGAGGGGTTTTAGTCCCCTCCCTTGATTGGTAAGATGGAGGGGAGGGGAAATTTTTAAAAAATTTCCCCTTTCTCCCCTCAAACCCCCCCCCCCAAAAAAATTGGAGGGATTTGGAGGGGAGGTTAAAAAAAAATTTATTGGACAAAAATACCCTTGGTCATTTATGTATATATATAAGTAAAACCATGTAATATAATTTTGGATATTTATTAGTATAATTATAGTTATATTTATTCAATTTTTATAATTATTAAATTATAATTTTATATTTATAATATCTTTTATTAAACATTGTACATAATTTTTAAAAAAATAAATAAAAAGGTAAAATTGTCCAAATTAAAATATTTATCATCCCTCCCCTCCCAAACTAAATAAAATAACATTAAAATCCCTTCTCTCTCTTCTCATCACTCCAAACGAGGTAATATGAAAATCCCTCCATTCCTCACCCCTCCGTCGAACCAAACAGACCCTACAAGAAAAAGAAAGAACAGAGACACAGAGAGAGATAGAGATGTTAAGGGAGAGCTTGAGAAGAGAAGAGTGATCGGTCGCCGGAGAAGAGGAAGAGGGAAGCTCCAAATGTCACGTGCAACACCGTAAACGTGTACAAGTGAGTTTCCTACACATTAAGCTTGCTTTTACCGTTTGGTTTGAGTGGATTTGCGGTTGTTGTTCGGTTGATTTGTTGCTGGAAGTTGTAAAGTCTCTGGAAATCGACTCTGTCATCTTGAGAGCTCAGTTTGTATGTCAGTTTTTGAGGGATTTATTGACTTCTTTGGTTATGTTCTTGATGTCTAACAGGGCTGGATGTTATGTGTTTTTAGGATTGAATCTCTGGAGGTTTAGAGTTTAAGATTAGGAGTTGCATGTTGGTTTTCTTCACTCTTTCAGGTTGCCAGAAAAAACAGAACATCTACCAGAAAATTGCAGAAGCTTAAACAAAGGTTATAGGATGAATTATGCTCTGATTCTTTTTGGCACTAAAAGTTTAGAATGTGTAATAAGTAATAGAATCAAAAAGAGCACAATTTTAAGAGAAAATGATTGAATTATTGAGTGTTGAATGGAAGCTGTCGGATTTGAGTTTTCTAGGGAGTCAGGTTGTTTCGGGCTTGGTTTTGATCAATCAAACCTTGTCTAATAATTATGAAATTTTACTTAAAAATAGTACACAAAGTGGTGGTATCAGTACATATAGTCGTGGTATCAGTATTATTATTATGCTCAGTAATTGAAAAAGGGGATGAGCATTTGTATAAATACGAGCCCATAATTTAACTAATGAAAGATTCAGGTAAGAGCAGAGCAATACTCTGATAAATAAACCTAAGGATTGATGAGTTATAATGAATTTGTGAACTACTATACAATTGTTTTGAAGTTTTAAAATTTTTTTAGAAAAGTCTATTCAATTACAGGTTTGAACCCTGTGTTTGGGTTGGGTTGTTAAATTATTTTCAAAAGTGTATTTGTCCCAAGATTAAAATCTAGCTTAGTGGTTTAAATTTATTACATATATAGCTCATCTGATAACTATGAAAATTAGGGTGTCACAAACAAGCTGGTCCTTTTAGGCCCTGGACTCATTTAGATTGACCCTTTTAGACTCGTTTGTAATTTATGAGACAATTTTTCAAACCGGGCATTTATGATAAAAAAGCTCATTCCAGCAGGCTTAGCCCATTTTCACGACTCTAATTCACATCAATTTGTCTATCAATCTCAGGCCCCAGCCAATTTGTCTACACGTCTCGAATTCACAAGGTGCGTGGAAGATTGAGGACTCGTAACAATTAATGGCCAATCTTGGTTTTTCTTTGTTTCTTTTTTTTTTTCCCTGCGAATTTAGAGCAGCTTTAAAAAGATGCTATGGGAACGCCAGAAAGGGAGGGAAAGGTTCTACTTGTTGTGCCTTGGTGGCTGCTGCGGTGAAAAGGCAAGTTTTTTTGGGAATTTTTTGGGTTCAGAAACAAATAAAATGTACCATATCTATTGCTGGAATATTGCCTCGACCTCATCCAAAGTCATTTTCTACTACGCCCATGCATATTAATAGATAAACAATAAATTATGGAAATTGATTGAGACTCGAGACCTTTAGCTCACAACATAATGGGATATTTGGCTGGTAGTTTTGAAACCTATAAGGACTTTTGTATAACCCACTTTTGCTAAAATGAACTTTGATTTCAAGTTTAACGAATTGATTTTTAGTTGCTTTTAGGGGTGCGGACGATTATACAATGCGATGTCAAAGGTAGCCAAACAAGAATTTAAGCAAAAGTGGTTCTCTAAAACTGAGCAGCCAAACATATACTAAATGTTGCCGGCTTGTTACAAATATGTTGCTAATCATGACTTCAAATGAAATACACCTCTAGACCGAATTGAAAGCTGTTAGCAATACCAATGCTCAGAGATGATGAGTACATGAGTCCCGAGCCAGCTCATGTTTTTCAATAAATCGCACTCTTTCGTAGGTATTTGATGAAAATAATATTAGGTTGTTTTGAAGCTTCTGGCAGCGTCTTTTTGGCCTACATCTTCTGTTGTCCATTGTCAAAGGGGCACGCTTCTTCTATACGGTCAGTCCCTTGGTACACTTTCCACTCGATATGAAACAGGCTTCCTTATCTGGTCTAATGATTTAACAGCACATAATCTACCATTTTCATGCACTCTGAATTGTTCCTGATTGCATTGTTTCTATATGAAAGATGCATTCTTTATGAAGTTCCTGTTACACTACGCAAGGTTTCCATCCAAGCATTTTAGTTATTTACTTATTTCAGTAGTTTCATTGTATAATGCATATCCCCTCCTCTGTTTCTTCCTGTAAGAAATAGGATTTGTGCAAGAATTTACTTCAGGAGTACGCACACAGACACTGAAAGACTTCATTGGGGGTGCAAAATCAGCTGCATATACTGACAAGACTGCAAATATCCCCAAGCCTAAGGAAACAGATTTAAAAGCGAACCTCAATAATGAGGCAGAACTACATGCAAATATAATTAAGGAGTCAGGTATCCAGGCATTGGTATTCTGGCCATGTGCCGCAGGGTGAAAGATATGTTGATTATTCAAGGGAGAAGGGATCATGGGCTCTGAATAGCTGTGGGATAACGGAAATGCACTCTGAAGTGAGCATGTGAGGCACACCAGACAAAGGTATTTACGTGAACAAACAACAAGTGGTCTCATTGTCAAACCATTGTATTGTGATGAGTGAGATCGAGGCTAACTGGTCTCATTATCACCTACATAACTGGTCTCAACAAGTGTTTTCTTCTGCTAGTGGTTGCCTTTGATCAGTACTGTGGAAATTATTGGATTCTGTCCATCCTCAATTAATAGTTTAATCAGCAGAAGGGCAAAAAAATGGGGTTCACCAAGACATTAGTTTAGCATCTCAATTGCTTTCATACCACCACAATTAATAAACTTCCATCACCCATTCAAGGTTTGCCAATGATCAAGCAATCAAACAAGTACATGGCCTCTAATATTATATCTGCATAAAATTCTCAGGAGAACGTTCTAATTTACCTAGAACAGAAAAACTAGTCACAACTGGCACAAAGTTGAAATTTCTACAATTTCTACTATGAACCCAATCGGCTTAAGGCCTCTTGAGCCACAGTTGACTGGGGTTCCACCTTGAGAGCCTCCTCATAAGCCGTCCTGGCTTCCTCTTTCATCTTCTTTGCCTCGTAGCATTTCCCTAACAAACAAAAAGCCTTGAAGTTTTTCGAATTCAGCTTTACCGACTCAATCAAATCCGGCAGAGCCGAGTCGACCCGGCCGCGTTCAGGCATCGCCATTTTCAACTCAGCCCTCTTGAGAAGCGCGTCCCCTCTCTCTTGAACGTCGAGGGACTTCATTGCAAGCGGAGACAAAGCCATGTCGATCGAGTCAAGAGCCGAAGTCCTAAAGCCTTGGAGATCAAGAGCCAAGGCTTTGAGAAGGTAAGCGGCGGCATCCTTGGGGTCAAGCGCGATGGCTTTCTCTGCTTCGGCTAGGGCATCTTTGGCCAGTGAATTCGAAGCGGATCGAGTCTTGGAGGCTCTAGCCCGCGCAAGGAACTGAGCGCCTTGAACGAAGTGACGCTTGGCTTGAATGTCGGATCGGCTACGAAGACGGAACTTGGTGAAGAGCTTCCTGGGAATGTCGTGCATATGCAAGAACATGAACACCATGACCAGGATCATAACAATTTGCAGCCCGAGATCGTGCCACATGTATTCTCTGTCATTCTTATCCATCGAATTTTCCTCCGGAAGGGGCTCGTCCGAAATCTATCTGGATGATCAGGGCAGAGATCGCGTCTTGGTGATGCTCTGTAGCTGTGTAGCAGAAGGGAAGGACGATGGATTGGTCAAGGATCGCTCCACACTTTTAAAAGGAAGCAGTCAAGCAGCCATATTTGATTGGATTTTTTCCTTGGGTAATCGGACTTTTCAGTTTTTAAATTAAATAAAATGCTTAATAAATTTTTATTGTACTACGTATTATATTTCAGGTCAAAAAATGATCCAGTATCATTCTCAACGTAACTATAAATCACTTGTAACTGATTTTCGTAAATCAATAAAATGAATAATTTTTTTATAACTGATTTTTGTAAATAAAAAAATGAATAATTTTTTTTTATATTTATCCTTATTTATTTATAAAAGAGAGTATATTTTCTCCCACGACATTTTATCTCTATGCATTTATATATCTCTCTCTCTTCTCTTTCCAGTGCGCCTAACTAATAGTAATTAGAAGTAAAATTGACAAAATCTTATTTATTACTCTATAAATAATTTTTATTTTAAATAAAACTTGTAAAAAAATACAAAGTTATATATTTATGCTTAAATTTTATCTCAATCTTCAAATGCAAACTTGTTAAATTTTCCCTTCACTTCACATATGAATCATATTTAAGAATGTACACAATTTTTTTGTTGTGTATTACGGTTATGTTTGGATAAGTTTGACTTATTTTATAAACCCGATTTACGTAAACCAAAACAAAATCCATTCACACACTTACCTCGTATACCGTAAATCACAATTAAAAAGTAAAGTTTTAATCGTTATCTCAAACACCCTCTATATCGAATGTGAAGTAAATACTGCAGTTGTATATAATTTATAATCAACTTTATAATTTAAATGCTTTGTTATAAGAAAACCTTTATATAGATTAAAAGGAAAAACCATTAGTCAAATAAAAAAAATTATATAGACTAATCAACCAATTTTTCTAATTAAATTATAAGTCATTAAACTATTACTCCCTCCAATCCTATTTATAAGCAATTTTCTCCTTCATTGCGTAAAACGAACTAGTAGTTAAAAATAATAAATGTGTCAAAAATACCATATTTTTTCATATATGCCCCTATTTATGAAAATAGAAAGAGAATGTATAAAAAATATGAGAAATAATAAAATACGTTTTCTAATACTTTGTTGACTTCATTCACCTAGTGAGTTCTCTCTCTCCTGAAAATAACTCTTGGTGTGTGTGATAATTAATTATAAATAATATGTATTTAATAAGGGTAAAATAAGAAAAATGAGTTTATATTTTCACACATAAAGTGAAAGTTGCTTATAAAAAGGATCAGTCCCATAAAAAAGAAAGTTGCTTATAAATAAGACCAGAAAGCACTTAAGTTGGACAAAAAAAACTATACTTAATTAGAGAAAGGGAGAGTAGCATATTCACATTTAACTTAAGTTGGACAAAAAAAACTATACTTAATTAGAGAAAGGGAGAGTAGCATATTCACATTTAATGCGGATTATTACAAATATTTTGATCTCAAGGGACCCATAAAAAAAGGTCGAGACCATGAACTTATTTATAAATACTGTCCAGGAATCCAAAATCCCCCATAAAAGACTACTTCAACTCGAGGGTTTTCAATGAGTTTCTGAAATGGGTTAGAAAGAAGCAACAAAAATTATACAGTTCCCAAGCAACCAAAAAGGTTGAGGTCCTATGGGACAGATAAATTGAGGGCAAAGTTCGGATTACTTGTTAATTAACACTACATCTAAGCGTAACAGATTTCAGATATATCATAATGGATGGGCTCATGTCCCACCCGTTTTTATAGCCTCAGCTGGAGACTTTAGCAGCTTCTTCAACGAGACCACTATGTTAGCGAAAGATGGTCGTTCATTAGGGTCACTGTGCATCAGAAGCAAGAAATAAATCATCGGGGTCAAAAGAATTGAAGATGCTGCTGATATTAAGGCAAATAACATATGTCAATACTCTCTTATGTAATAAAATTAGATAAAATGGGCCGGTTATCTTTCAAAGATATTTAGAACTACCAAAGAAGTATGCATAATTAGCACTTACTCAGCCCAACAAGATTCCATGAGAGAGCTAAGTGCTGGGGAGATGTTTGGAGGGATAACAAGCCTCCTATTTTGGAAAGCAACGGCTCCAACCACCTGAGAGTTCACGTGACAACGATTATTTTAATACATTATCTATTTGTAAACGTTCAAGACTTCACTTCGCCAAGCATTTAGTTGAAAAGTAGAAGTTCACATGCATGCAACCTCCCAACATATCTCCTTGAAAACATACATAATTGAATTCACTAAAAAGATTTCACCTGGGCAGGGCTAAGACCACTCCACGGTTGTTGCATGGTCACAAGCTCCCACAAGATGACTCCAAAACTGTAAACATCAGACTTCTCATTTGAAGGTTCTCCGCGAAGGAATTCAGGAGCCATCCACTCAGGCTGAAAATAAAATCAAGAGAGTTACGCTCTTATTGAGGGACTGTGAAGCAAAAGTTCAGCCTGCAAGATGTTGATAGAATCACAACTTTCAATGTTGAAGGGAATTTGAGGCTATATATGGACGCATCTAATGATGGGAAAGTTGATAAATCAAGAAGAATGCAGTCTAAATTCTCTCTCCTAGGGCCCAACTGAAAATGCACACGATTGATTATCCTTCCTCCACACAGGATACTGAAGCGATATCAATTGAAAACCATACAATTAATCTTATTGTTGATCAGTCATTCAATCTTCTTTTAAACATGATTGTTTTGCTTTATGCATTCATTGACCTTATTCTCACACCATTATTGTATGTTAAGGAAAAGACAAATAATAAGTTGCCGTGTAGTTGCAATACACTTAAATCTAGATTTACTTGTCTGTATTACATCCTATAATTGATTTGGAAGTAATCATTATCCCTTATCACAAGTATGAGGCAAGACTTACTGTTCCAGCAACTGATTTTGATGATATGAAAGTGTTGGCCTTGAATCTAGACAATCCAAAATCGCACACCTGAGCATGAAAAGCTAAAAGAAATTATCAACTTGCACGAGATGTCAGAAATTATTCAAAGACGAACTGCTCAGTCAATTTCAGTGTACCTTTACGGTCCAGTTTTTGTCCACTAACAAGTTTGGGGATTTGAGATCCCAGTGCAAAACCGGAGGGTTAAGGCAGTGGAGATAATTGATCCCTTTAGCCTGTCATCGGAAAACACACACATAAATATACAACCGATAAAATAATTTATGAATAATAACAAGCTACAATATAGCACTATTTGATGCAAACCACATCTAAAGCCATCCGCAATTTTCTCCTTTGATCCAGACTTTCGCCAGTTGTGGGTCTGTGAATCAGGCGGTATAAACTACCCCTGTACCATATGTAGCAGGAAACAATATTAGTAAGAAATTTAAATCTTTACGCAACGAACTTTCATATAATGGCTTCTACGCGAGAGTTTGCATGCTTTACCTAGGCAAATATTCTGTCACTATGGACAGATGAGGGCGTTTTGTAACTGCACCCATGAAGAGCACAACATTTGGATGGCGCACGCGCTTCATTATTGCAACCTGAAATGTACGTAAATAACTATTTGAGTTTCATTTTTGACCTTAATATAGAAGGGAACAAAGCAACACACATGAAGTGGGAAAATGAAGAGGTTAATTACGTAAAAAAAAATATTAGAAGTAGCATGATCTCTTCTGGTAAAACATGAAACAAACACAACTAAAAAGTAGTTTCTCTAGGGTGCCTATTTGCGAACAGCCACCACGTACTCTGAATCTAGATAATAGACCGCTGTGTTAAGCACCTATGCTCGGAGGGAGAAAGTGGAACTTGGTATGGAAGTCACTTTCATAAAAAATGATGGAAGTCACTTTTATCACTCACCTCATAGGAGTGGGTTCCACTTCCACTTCCAAGGGTTTGTTTCCTCCACTGCCCTTCTTATCTTTCTTCTACCCTCCAACACCAACCACCATCCTCCACCAGAGGCAACGACCGCCTTCTACCACCAACGGCGACAACTCTCTATCGTTGATGGCAACAGCGATAACCCTTCGTCTTCTTCTTTAACAGCTGTCACCACCTCCCTCTTTACTCTATCTTCTTCATCTTTCTCTTAATTTCATCAATGGCGTCTTCTACTTCAACCTCCGTCACCAACCCAGCCTTGTTTGAATGAAGATGGAGACGCATGTTAGCCTTCATAATGTTTTAATAATAACAAACTTTGATTTATTAGACTTAAGTGATGTGTAATCCTTCTAAAAAGAAAAGAGTGAAATCTACAATGAATTACTTAAGCTTGAATTTGAACTCACAGTCACCAAAGGAGAGCACTCAAGTGATGATGTTTCACTCTCAGAAAACTTCAAGTTACTCCATGATGATCAAACTGTGTGAAAAATTTACCAAGTCAAATCACTCGAGTTAATGGGTAAGCACTCGAGTGATGGAATCACTTGCAAGTAACCTCTAGAAGATTGAAAGTGAATGCACAAAGATAACAGAATCACTAGAGTGATTGGTAAGCACTCAAGTGATGTTTATATTGATTACAAGTAATTGTGATTTGGTAACATAGATCACTCGTGTGATATGTGACTAAAGAAAGATCACTCTCGTGTGATAAAGTATACGGACTTCCTAAAAGACACTTGCAAGTGAACTAGAAGATCACTCAAGTGATGACATATTTTCTGAGAGTCACTTGCTAGATCAATTGAAGTGATGTGATCTTCACTGAAGATCACTCGAGTGATTTGGAAAATCACTCGAGTAGTCCGTGATCACTTACAGAGTTCTATAAGTGACTTGGAACTGCTGTTAAAGTCAAAAGAAGATCACTTAAGTGAAATATTTAAGCACTCGAGTGATATCGATTCCTTATCAAAGAATCTAGTAGTTATCAGTCAAAATACTCAAGTATTGTTTCTAAGCACTCAAGTAATATTGATTTTCAAAACAATTACTAACAAGTTCCTTGAGTGAGTTGATAGCATAAGATCACTCGAGTGACTTTGATCAACACTCGAGTGATTGAAAATCACTTGAAGTGATTATCAGACTCACTCGAGGGATGTTATCACAAACTAACAATCATCGTCACAGAAATCTTAATACACACATTTCACATCTTGATTTGCTTCATGAAACCTCTATATTACTCTTGATCATTAATAATATTATTTCTGAGCAAGTTTAAGGTGCTTGCACATTGGATTATCTTCAAAATCTCAAAAAGCAAAAATTTGACAAAAGCATTAAATGCGTAGCAGAGAGAAGCAATGGAAACACTCTCTTTCATCAATAACTTCAATTACTCTCTCATGGACAAATTTGAATACTCACAACATTCTTTAACAACATTCCACTTATAAATACAGAAGCATTCAAGATGGAGCAACCAACAAATGACAAAATTAATTATGTTCATTAAGTGCTCTATTTTTCTGTCTGTCTGTTATTCTCCAAAATTCTCATTGTTCTTCAGTATTTATCTATCTACTCTTTGAGAGAGACTTTAATACTTTCATTCACTATTTGTGTGAAGATAATCTCAAGGTAGTGGGACCTTGGGTGGGTATCAGATTACAAAGTGTAAGGGGGAGTGAGTGTCCTATTGAGGAGCTTACTTGTACTGTGGTACCAAGAACCCATCGAATCTTAGAAGTATAGTAAAAATCTTATAAGCACTCTGAGGACTGGACGTAGGTCAAGTTGTTGAAACCGAACCAGTATACACTTTGGTGATATTTTTTCAACTCTTATCTTTTTAATTAAGTATCTTAATTATAACGTTTTAAATTTTTATATCACCCAATTCACCTCCTCTTGGTTGAAACCTTGACACTAACAACGCTCGCTTAGATTTGCGACAACGAACAACACTTCAACTTCAAATCTGTGACGAGGAAGACGAACCCTTCAGATTTGCGATGGAGGACGAGACTTTGTGTCTGCAATGGACTACATCGGATCTTCCCAGTCTTAGATTTGTGACATTGATCTACTTCTGAGCATCACGACCCTCACCATCAACTTCAAATTTGTGAGCAACAAAAGGAGGCATATATGGTTGCCCTTTGCACCTCCTTCCTCTACCATCGTTGACTTTTTGTTTTCTCTATTGTTGATGGCTTATGGTGCCAACGGTGGCTTTCACGATGGCCGTCAATAGGTTATGGTTTTTTAGGGTGGCTATGGTTATTTTGGGGGGATAGGGTTTCTGGTGAAAGAGTATATTGATCATTTCACATTTTTAATTAACATATTATTTAAAAATTATATGTCACTTTCATGGTTATAGCAAACACACTTTTTAATCTCATCTCCACTTCAATTTTCACTTTCGTAAGAAACTTTTCCATGGTATCAAATGTGGCATTAGGAAAATGACCTCTTCATCCACTTTTCATTACGGAAATCTAGGAGATATGTCTAATCTGATTTATGAATGCTTACCTCTCTCAGAAATTCTTTCAATTGATCATCACGGAAATCTTGGATTGATAGAACTTTGACTGCAACATCCTGCATTTTAAATACAATATATCAGTTGACCACGAGCAAAGTAATTGCAAGTATAGCCTGTACAACTCGTTTCTGAACCTCCCCAAGGTATACTAAGGGAATCGATTTAAAATTGTTCAGTTGCCGATCTACTCCTCAATCAGCAACATGCAGTACCCAGAAGTTCATCTAATTCAATGAATCGATCACATTCAGCTATGTCTGAAAGTAGTACATTGAATACTTACTGATCCATGCCATTCACCACGGTGCACTGTCCCAAATGAACCTGCAGAGGAGAGAATAGCGACAGCAGAGTCAGCTACAAGGGAAATATGTCCAAATATGTTTGTTAGGTTGATGCAATTAAAAAAAGAAGAAGAAATTATAAGCAAAAAAGTTACCGGCGCCAACACGCTCTTTGATGCGTAAATCATCCCATGATATCTCCAGCCAGTCCATTGCAAGTGATGGTTCAAGATTCAAGTATCTTGGAATATCCGTAGCCGGAAAGTAGCCCGGGTTTTCAAGTCCATTGTCTACCTTCTCCGGTTCTGACTGCTTTGAAGAGCTCAATATAGATTTTTTCAGAGAACTTTTCTCATTGTTTGAAGTTTCTTGTACTACAACTGGATCTTCACCAAGACTGGGATATTCATGTAATGATGCGTCAACTGGTGGATGGAGGGATTCAGAAACACCTTCCCAGATCGAAGGCGAAATTGAACCTAGAACTGCACATTCCTCAACTTTCCTTTTCAAGCTAAAAGGAGGCAGAGGAGGATCCGTTCCTTCTGAAGTTTGATCAACGGATGCGTAAGCGGAGCCCGTAGGGTTTATTAGCAAATCAGTTTCACTAACTTGCTGATCGTTCTGTCCACAGCCTGATTAGAGATTGAATAATAGCTGAGACAATCTGTAAACTAAAAATCCTCTACGTGAATTGGGAAGATACTATGTGGAATCAAGAGCTACGTGGAATGTCCTTCTATTTTGAAATACGTAGTAAGTAAGATACTACTAGTATAAATCAATTGGAAAATTGACTTTCCACATATGGAAAGCACAACATACCTGAATATAAACGACTGTCGGTAACCACAAAACTATGTTTGGGACTCAAAGATTGAGAACATGCTGCAACGTCTAGACATGGTGATTGGAACTCCTTTAAATGAGAAATTTGAAACGGGGAAGGCATGGAGGAGACATATGCTCCATTGATAGAGGAATCTGGCCCATGGACATTTCCTGGCTCCCCAACTAGATCAACTACATATTCCCTGTTAAGAACTGTGTTAGAGAATAAGGCATACGTACCAGAAAATATGAAACAAACTATATGTTCAGCAATCAGTCGCATATGAGTAGTACAAATATCATGTAATGATATCAAGCATTACTGTTCAAGCTGCCCTTTTAATCAAACGACTTGATGAGGATCAAATAAAAATTCTAGTATTAAAACTTTCGAAGCAATGCATGAAATTATGGTTGACAAAGTACACACCAAAGCAAAAATGAGAGCTGTCAGGACAGCTATATTGCACTAACCTAGAGAATTGCTTGTCATCTTTAATCTTGACAAGGCAAGAGGAACGATAGTCAGCAACACAATACTTGCAACCTCGAGCAATACGACATGGCAAACCTATGTAATCAGCCAACCTCTGCAGGTGCAGAACAGCTATCAGGGAATAACTGATGAGCAATAAGAAGCTATTTAAGAAATAGCGCTAGATCCTCATAATAAATTAACTTGAAGGACAATCAAGTGAATACATGCAAAACAGAAAGGAAAGAGCAAATTAAGATGCCTACCTGCTAACGAGATATGAAAAGGCTGGGTGGGGAGGGTTTGGAGTCACAAATTGAAATTTTTATTAATTAATTTCTTAGCAGCTGAAGCTGAATCCACAGCCCACAAAGAATGGGCCACAAAAAGAAAGAAGGGAGATGGAAGAAGATAGAAAAGACACAGGTATGAATTTTTTTTTTCCCCTTTTTTCTAACCAGGTTTCATGTGTTAATGGTTCACCTGTCACAAATATGACTGTAGTGTTCAAGCTCCCACAATAAATGCCAATGACAGGAACAGAAATGGCATTTCGTTAACAAAAAATTGCTTAAGTAAAACTCTACAAATAAACTTTTCCAACTCAGTTACGAATATCAGCAAAGGGATGCACAAACAGGGTTAAAGCTAAAAAGAAGGACGTAGTGTCTAAATCACCAATATAGAAAAGCTTTTATATAAGTTGTTCAGATGGCATGTAATTACTAGCAAACTGCTAAAGAAAAACTTCACAATAAATTTTGTCATCAGCCAACGAAGAAAAAATGGGACAAATTCCGTAAGAGCAAATAGTTCGCAGCATCTTCTGAACTGTAGAAATTCGGAGCAAATATTTAATCTTGATGAAATTAATAAGGATTTAAGTCATTATGAGAGTATATTCTTCACCTTGAAAAGAATAGCTCGATGCCTACAAAGTCCAGAAGATAGGCTGCCAATAGGAAGCACAACACACTTGTGAAAATTCCTCAATCTCTTACTAACCAACTTCCAGTGCCCATGGAGATCACCTTGTTCTGCCGGAAAAGTACCCCTTCATATATACATATCAACCCAAAAAGAGTCAAAACCTAAAAGCAACAAGCTTCAAGCAGTAAAGAAAACAGGATTTGATTTAACTTGTTTACTTACCCCATATAAATGGCAACAAGTTTTCCTAGCTTTTCCACCAATACCAAGGTGTTCTCTGAAGCACAATACAATTCTTGTGCTTTATCTTGAAGTTGCTTTAGCCTGGAATCCTCATGGATATCAACAAGAACCACCTCCATAGATGTCTCGCTAGGTTCAACTGCTTTAAGCGCCAACAGAGGTGGCAGCCGCCTTCCTTCCTCTTCATTATTGCACATTACCCACAAATATGGATTTATCCCCAGAATGTTATAAAAACCATCCGTTATCTTGTCAGAGTATGATAAACAGCCGCTCACCTGAGAATAATACTTCAACAGACTTAGTTAACCTTTATGCAATATGCAGGGCCATGAATATTTATATAACCATTTTTAGTGAGTGGAGAAACAGAGTTTTATGATCGTACCCATAAACGATAAGAAACGGATTCGGCATCCCAAGTTTCGATTTCAGTTCCCAGAGTAAGAGCAGGCTCAGTAGCAATACTTGCTAGACCAGTGAGCCTCTTAGCCAACGTAAGTTGCAGGTGGTAGCTCTCTTTGGACTTCTGCACCATCTTATCATTGCTCTCCTTTTCATCTTCATTATCTTGCTTCCTCGACGAGGTGAAAATCGACGACGTCGTTTCCTCCTTAATAATGTCACTGGAAAAATTGCCATCCAACGTTGTCCCCGAGAACAAGCTCCCAGCATAGCTACTCCCATTACTGGACAACCTTGGTAACGACACCTGCCGATCAAAGCTCTGGTCAATGGCAGAATTATTCTTTATTGTCTCCGGTGGGGGAGGCGGCGGCGGCACCGACGACTCCGGCGGAAGAAGAAGCTCGCGTTCTTCCTCGCTGGACGACCTGTGAGAGTACGGTTTCACGTGACCCGATCTTCCCCCCTTTTTCTCTGTCGACCAATTGCAGATATCAACAACTTGCTTGTGTTTAGCCCGAAGCTTGCCACCACCCGTGAGAAGATCGGATACAGCTGAGTGTTTACTTGGCGAATAAATGACATCGTTCTTTATGGGAGTAGTAGTTGATAGTGACGGCTTTTTCTTATCATCGTCACCTTCAGCGCCAAATGTTCCCGATTTTATGGAGTCGAGGATCTTCTTCCTCTCGTGATCTAAGAGCTGTTGGGAAGATTCATCCAATCTACGGTCCGGAAATTGCCTCGGGAAAATGTAAGTCGCTCTGTGAGGCATCTCTTATGACGAGAGTCTTTTGGAGACGATTGATCAACCACCCACCAACACCACCCTACTGCCACCGTGCACGCACGGACGTGCACACTATTTTCCCTCCCCGTCGCCGTCGCTTTTCTCGTCTCTAATGAATTCGCTTCACCCTTTAGCCGTGATCGATTGACTTCGATAACTGTAGAGAGAAGAAAATAATACAATATCCTACCTACATGAACTATACCATTTTGGAAATCAAGTTTTCAAACCCGCCAAAGTTTAGTAGATTTTGTCGACGAATTCAAAGAATCTGGTGGGCCGAACGTACGATTTCAAGCTTCCAAACACAGTGAGGCTTGAAAGCAATATCATGTATATTCTGCAACAACAGATGAAAGCGCAAGGTATACTAACCAAACTAACAACTCACTATATTCGCTGGCCTGAGACTTTGAAGGCGGTGGGAACAAGGAAAAGGGAGAAACAGGATGGAAAGCAAGTTTCAGTGTGTGTGCAAGTTTTCTCTCCGATATTTGGTTGGTTGCTCGTGACGTTGTCTATTTTAAGCAGAAGATTTGCGAGAGATGGGTGGTAGAACCCGCAACCGCATTTTGGAAGCTATATATCAATAAAAAAATTTAAAAAATAATTATATTCAGTCTCAAACAAAAAATAAAATAAAAAATGATCTTAAAAACTTGTTAGTAAAACCCTGAAGTTATCAATAACCCGCTCTTATAGTTATCAATGAGACTATTTTTTATTTTAAGATTTTTAAAAATTATTTTTTTATTTTTTCTTTTATTTGAAACCTCACTGTAATTTTCTTACAAATTTATTAATAAACATGCATGTAAATTAAATATCACGACTTACGACTGTAAGGTTCACGTCGACCCATAAGTGCCGTGGTGTGCAGTGCGCATATATATTGCTTGTTAGAATAATTGAAAAGTAATTTTTTAATTATAATATCCTATATATAAAGTCATCATAAAAGATGAGTTTTGTCTCAATTTATATAAAAAGTATTTATATATTTTTTAAAAATAATACCAAACATGCTTATAGATATATATACACGGAGAGAGATGAATATATAAATATATATAAGAGAGAGGTATGATGTTTATGATTGCAGGACTACTTCTATAACGCATTTATATTTATTTTATGAATAGTGGCATCTTTTATATATTACGGAGTATAAGATACCGCTGTTGGTGTATATATATAAAAGATGCCACTATTGATATGAAATAGAATGAGTATAATGTTGTTCTCATCATAGTTCACAATTTACATATAAAACTCATTAACCCTATTTTTAACATGAGTATAAGACTCCTGTTGAGGAAAAATATGACTTTAGAAATTCACAATTGTTATTTTTGAAACAGTAGTGTATTGAAGAACAATGAATTACTAACTAAGTATAATAAAATGTAATTTTTATGCATAATTATATGTTATTTTATATAGATAAATGTTACTATGGATGAGTGGATATATTCAAAAAAAAGTTAGTTAATTTGGTCATGTAGTATCACCACGTATGCATGCAGGGAAAAAGAGGAGATAGGCCAGATTTTAATTAGTGTATTTTGATTGAATTTCAACAAAGTAATCATGTATTAAAAAAAAAGAGACACAAAAGAGTGAGATCTAACCTCGTTACATTTGTTCAAAAAACCTCATTACATTTGAGTGCTAAAAAAGGGGTCTCACTCTTGTCTTTGTATAAAAACATAAATTATATTAATGAGTATTTAATAAGTATATAGTTACTATATATTTACTTTTTATTGATAAATAGTCTCGGAAATGAAGGATATGGTTTATAAATATTTTATTAAATAAACAGTAAACAAATCGGATTGAAAAGAATGATAACCTCTGTTACGAGGGTTTAGCGCGCAGTTGCAGAGTTGAATAAGCTTATGAAAAATAGTGAGTTATGACCTTGGAGGAGGCATCCCATACCTAAGGTGGGTATGAAATTTGGAGTTCATTCTCACGTGATTAATGTTCTATCCCAACTAATGATATAGACACACTTAAATTATCCAAAGGATAACGTGAAGTGACCAGGCAAGCCCCGCCTAAAATTCCGTTACCAAAAAAGAAATGGTGAGATCCGAGCTTGCCCCGCGTTGTTGGCAACCGAATGGAGTAACGGTAGCCCAGGGTGATAATTCGGCGATCTCTTTTTCTGTACATTATGGTTGTTTTCAACGGCCTGTGGTCGTCCCAAAGACCAAAAAAAAAAATGCCATGTGAACACTCGGGGCTTTGGTTTCCGTTTTGATATTGCTTGCAGCAGTATGTGCTGTAAAGGTTGTTTCCCTCTTGTTACTTTTTTGGGTTTGTTTCACTTTATTTTTATTAGTTCTTCCTCACTTGATCTGCGTGATCCTTTCTATTTATCTCGACTCCGTACATATCTTCATTTTTTAAATCCAAACCGATCGATTTGCTTTACTTTTTATATTCATGCATTTAAAAATTTGTAGAAAATGCGTTGAGTGTTGCAGTCTTTCAGTAGAAATCCTTTCATTCGTAAATGCACACTTTCTTCTCATTCGTTAGTATGTCATGTATATTCATTAATTTTCTATCAGATTACTTAAGAAGGATGGTATGAAAATGTTATTTTTTAATAATAAAAAGTTCATGTGAGTTAAACTCTAACCTTATATGAGTGTTGGGTTTTGCCTTAAACTCTTAGAGCACTTACATAAATATTTATAACCTACAAAATACTTACATAATCAACTTTTTAAAAAAAAAAAAAAAACAAGCTGTCATAGTGTCATGTAGCCAGCTTGCAATCTTATGGGAATCTAAGGTCAAGGTTGACTGTTAAGAGGGTAAATAGCAATCCATGTTTTAAACATCTTACATATATCAGCCGACAAAATTGAAAACGGGTATATATCATATTTGCCTAGAGAGTAGACTGATTCGCATAGGAGGAGTTGGATGCTGCTGTGTGTAGCAATAATCCTGGCGAGACATTGTTTCATATTATTAATATTGTTCAACTTGCTTCATCATCCTACTACACCAACTGCATGAGATTTTGTTGAAATCTTTGCATGATTGTATATATCCGAGGAAGCTGTCATTGTGTAGCCGGGGAAGTTAATAAATGATAACATTTGCATTGGAACAGGGGCATTAAAAATGAGATTTTCCTTTGGGCAAAAAATGACTATATTTCATACATGGCACATTTTATTATGTAACTAAATTTCACTCCTCACATAATGCACGATGGAATAAAAATAAGATATTCCTACGGTAGGATTGGTGGGAGTAGTAACTTTGAATAAACTAAATAAGAATGTAGTAAGAAGTTAGCTAAAGGTTGGGTTAAAATCTTGTTAGCTAAAGGTTGGGTTAAAATCTTACAGGTATGATGATGATCTTGTTAGCGAGTAATTCATAAGTATTTATGTAAGCGGTTTTTGAACTCAAAAATATGTTTTGACCTCAATAAACTATAAAAACTCAACCCATTTAAACTTTTGATTAAAAAGGAAAAATAATACTCCCAATTTCTATATATAAGAACATTTTTTTAATAGACTTGTCCTTAAATGTAAGATTTTTTTTTAGTTTGTCTCAATAATAAATATTTTTTTTCCATTTTACCCTCAATTAATTATTATTATACTACATACATTCTGTTTTATGATTTTCTTATTATTACTCTCTCACACTCATTTATAAACAGAGGTGTTTCAGGAAAAAAATAAATTTTCTATATAATTATTACATTTACTAACTTTTAACCGTATCTTATAATCTCAAGATTTAATTAAAAGACTTTTATATATAAAGAAATAGCAATAAAAACTACATAACCCTAGGGATAGTTTTTGGCAGTCGATGTTCGGCTTTTTAATGAGCTTCATTTCTCCCACTTGTTTTTTAAGCATTATAATCTCTAAAGTCTTAATTCAATTTGGTCTCTCCCGTGATTATTGATCGTGCTAATTTAGACTACGAGTATCTAGGCCGAGCTCTGAGTTTATTAGCCAACCCAACTCCGCTTCGTATTAATGTTCCTAACAATACTTGCACTGCTGCACACATGCACAGTCACCTTTTTCAACAACTTTCACCGGATCAATTGCTGTTTTCCCACGGGACTAATTTTTATTTGTACCATGACATTGCTGAAAACGACGGCGTCTCCAAGAGTCGGTTTTCGCGGGGAACTTTATTCGTATTAATTGAACGGCTTATCATCATTATTCAATGCACGAAAGCTAGTAGCCACGCACTCGCTAGCCTTTTGTTTTTCACATTCAATAAATAAAGTAGCGTGTTGTCACGACTTTGTATGTTTGTGATCGTGTAAGACCAATAAAAGATGGGTCATTTGATCTTTATTATGGGGTGAAGGGATGACGGCATTAGTATTTATGTGTTGTTCTTTTTAAATGCTAAGGTCTCATTGTGAGAGGGCTAAACTCAATCTAAGGATTCAACTAGTCGGGAGCTAATGTTGTCCCATGATGAGCTCATGGCAGAGTGAAACCAATTGGCACTGTATCTGGTAAGGTTGATTGCTGAGGGAAGTGGTACCCTCGGGACGCCGTACGGGCACTGTAAGTTACGCCGGACTCTAAGCCCGAGACAAAGTGGTATCAGAGCCTACATCACTCTACGCTCAGTGTGGTGGCCCCTTATAGATGGAATGAGGTGGACCCCTACCCGGTGATAGGGGCATCGCTTGGTTGGGTGGGGGAGCTTGTCAGGGATTTTATGGCCTATATAAGGCAGGACGCTAAGCACCCACTTGGTTTTGTGGGAGGGGCTGGGACCATCACAAGTGACACGACCCTGGCAAGTCCTATACCTGCTGGTTTAAGGTGGATCTTTGGGTAGAGTCCTTCTCTCCCCTAACACGATGGCGTGCTAGATTTTAGGTGGGGGATAATGTCACGACCTTGTTTGGCGTGACTGTGTAAAACCAATAAAAGACGGGCCATCTGGTCTTTGCCATGGGGTGAAAGGATGACAACATTAGTATTTAGGTGTTGTTCTCCTTAGAAACTAAGGTCTCACTGTGAGAGGGTTGAAGTCAATATAAGGATTCAACTGGTCGGGGGCTAATGTCATCTTCCTGATGAGCCCATGGCAGGGCGAAACCAGTTGGCACCGTATCTGGTAAGGCTGATCTCTGAGAGAAGTCGTACCCTCGGGACGCCGTACGTGCTCTGTAAGCTACGCCGGACTCTAAGCCCGTGACAGTGTGCTCATGCTAGCAATTAGCAAAAGTGATATCTCCGATTAGCAGATAATTGTGGTAATTATTGGGGGGACTAAGTGGATCACTAATAATCACTAAAATACTTCCGATTTGTTAGTCGTTGTTTTAACTTTGCTTGCGCATTGATAAAGACAAATAAATAAAGATCCGTTTGAAGGATTTAATAGATTATTTTAGTAGACTGTAATTATCCAGGGCACTGGCCATCGAATGAGTTCATAATTTAATATTGAGAGAAAGAGGCAAGAATTCACATGTAGCCACTGTATTTTAGGGACAACGGAGAATGCTCCCAGGGATATTCTATATAAAGAAAGGACGCATATGAATTAAGAATGGGATCCGGCTCCCCTGCTCATCAAAATGATGAGCAGGGAGAGCTATTAGGATCTGGACGGTCTAGATTTTATTTTTCTAAAAAAAATATTTTAATGAGTAGATAATCTAAAATAAAGATAATCTCTTAACTAACACTTTTTCAAAAACTAATTTTTTCATTTAAAAATCACCAATTTTAAAAAATTAAATATGGACCGTTCAGATCTAAGTAGCTCTCCCTGCTCATCATTTTGATGAGCAAGGAAACCGGGTCCATGAAGAATGTGAGGACTTGCATTAGATCTATATTTTTGGGCCAGCAAGGACTTGCATTAGATCTCGGTCTGTGAAAATTGGGAAGCTTTATTAACTTTAAACAAATGGTGTATCTGGTTTAGCTTATACTTATGTATAAAACCAATTTACATAAATCGAGGTAAAACTCCTCCACATATTTACCTCGTATATCTTAAAAGCTACCTCGTATACCATAAATTACAATTGAAAAACATTTTTAGAGGTTGCAATCGTTATTCCAAACAAACTATAGTCGTTGGAACCCCACCCACTTTCTTATAAATGTAAATCATCAATGGCATTATAATATATTAATATATACTTCCTTTAATCTAATCTATATATCATGGGGCATATATGTTATAAATAATTTTTGGTCTCAAATATATAAGGTACCGACCACCCTATCAATTACTTTTTTTTCACTTTATTCTTGTCACTAATTAAGGTTCAAAGTTTAAAAAATTAAATTACATCATTTCTATAGAGGCAATATTAAAAAAAATTATCAATTTGAGAAAAGTTTAATGGCTTAACCATCATTAATTGATATGTAAGAATTAGTTGGAGGTGCCATACAAGAAGGGCTAGATGGAGGATTATGTATGCTTTTTGTAGTTACGTGACACCTCTAACCATTTCATCCAAACTAAAAGGATATAATAAACAAGTCATTAACCAATTACTTTATCTTTAAATGAATGAAATTTCTAAATTTATCCATATCTACTTTTATGAATTACCTTTAATGAGTCATAGAAGATGTCATTACTGAAATTTTAAATAAGGATAATCTTAAAATTACTACAAAACTATGATTCCACGGTAGTAAATAACGTTTGCTTTTTGAAAAAAATAATCAAAAAACAAGCGCTGGCATTTTCAAAAATAAAGATGAAGTTTCAACGATGGTTTCCATGAAAACCAGTTGTTGAAACTGGAACTTTCAACGATTGGTTTAAAATCAGTTGTTAAAAATAGTAATTTCGACCACTGGTTTTTAAAACTAGTCGTTGAAAGTTCCAATTTCAACAATTGGTTTTGAAAATCAGTTGTTGAAACTGGTTTCCAGAAAATTGTTCATTTAAGCTCCAGCTAGGTCTTTTTCCTATCATCACTCTCTTGTCGTCCGTGAGCTACTTTGTGCCTCTGACTGTCATGGCCTCTGACTTTCTCCTACATTGTGTCTTTTGTCCCTCTCCGACTTACTACATTGCCTCCCGTTCGTTTCTTGTTTATATGAGTACTATGAATTTATTAGAAGCATTATGATTTATAGAGAAGACTATGGAAAATGATGATGAAGCATAAAGACTTCATGGAAACATGTCATCTCATAAATCTGTGGGTATGTAATTGTCATGATTTAATTTAAAAGTTGAAGTTTGAACATTAATTAAAACGATGTTATGATGATATATGTCTAAATTTAAGTTCATTTGCGTGATATGTGATGATTGAACTTTGAAGATTCAAAATGTAATCTGGTAATCTTTACCTCTATGTTTTCTTTTAAAAAAATAGTTCCAAATTCAAAATATAATTATCTGAGAATTGATAGTGTGAACATCCTATTTTGTTCGAGCCCCACTTAAAAATAAAAATAATAAAAAAACAAAAATAAATGAAAATTCTCTCATTATATGATGATCAATGTCTAAATTGACAATAATCATTAAAGGGAAAAAAAGAGAAAATAGGAAAATCCTCTCATTAATGATGATCGGTGTCTAAGTTAGCAATCATTATTAAAGGAAAAAATTAAAAATAAAAAGTGCTCTTATCAATGATGACTAATGTCTCAATTGGCATTGGCATTCATTAAGGAAAAATTAAAATTATATATATATATAGACACACATACATACATACATACATACATATATATATCAAATCTATCATTCATAGGTTTAAATTAGGAAATTGCTTGTAAGGAAAATATAAGAAAATAAATGAAAAATGAAAATAAAAAATATCTCTCATTTATGTTGTTAGGTTTAAATTAGGAAATTACTTAAAAACAAAAATAAAAATATAATCTTTTATTGATGGTCAAACTATGAAGTTTTATTAATAGAAAATACAAAAAATAAAACGAAAATTAGGGGAGAAAATCTCCATTAATGGTAATTAGGTCAAGTTAGAAATAACATTTATGAAGAGAACTCTACCTTGAGACTATAAATAGGAGAGCAAGGGTTGAAACAAGGGACAAAAAAAATTGGGAGAGCGATGACACAATAAAATAGAGAAAGAAAAGAGGTAAGGAATAAGGGTGAATTATTGATTGTGTTCATCTTTTTATCTTCTTCTTCTTCATACCCAATGAAAGCCTATGCTTTTATAGTTGGTGCCACATATGTGATGCCTCAACACCAATGGTTAGAGAGTGAATCCAATATGAAATTTGGATTGCTTTGTTTTCTTATTATTCTTCATTTTCTTCTCTCTCTTGTATTATTATTGTTTCATCTCTATACCCAAGGAAATCATATGCTCTTGTGAATTGTGATTGTTGTCACTTTTGTGAGCTACGACATTATTGTTGGAGGGTGCAATCTAATATGATTTGGATTATTTTATCTTCTTTTTCTTTTTCTTTTTTTTCTCCTTACATATTTCCTCTCTATTCTTTTTTTAATTATTTTGTCTATTTAATCTTTTTAATCTTATATGCTTGTACCACTCACCCCTCTTTCTTTTTATTTCTTTCACTCCACCACTCCTACAACATTTATGCTACTCTCTTTTTGTTGATATTGTGAGGATATGCCCAGTAATGTTTGTGTGTTACTTGGACCACGAAGGTGTTGGCGTTAGCACGTCACACTATACAGATTGTTAGCGGCATCACATGTTGAAATACAATAAACAATATAGTTCGAGTTACGTCTAAGGACGCTGTTCTTAGGAGATATTTCGCAACCCCCTGGTAAATTAAGAAACGGAACTCCCCAGGATAAAACAAACATTTTCTGCAGAAAGCAGGGTGACAGAACTGCAGAAAGATATCAATATAACCCAGAAGAAGAGAGAGGGGAGAGGAGCTCGGGGATCTCCGTCTCTCCTGATCGTGCACTAAACATAGCCTTTTATAGGCAAAAACATGTGACCGTTGAGCATCAATAATGACCATCAAAGACCGTTTAATGACAATTAAAATAACAGTTACAAAACAAGTGTTAATGATGATTTAATGTAATAAAATCTTTTAAATGTCATTAAAACCGGTCAATTAAAACTCCAACGGGCAGCTTAAAGACTCCTCTTTAAACCTTTTTACTAACTCAAGCTCATATGTAATTGTATACTATGACATTCCCAATCTTTGAGTTTTATGAGATTTCTTCCTTTAACCCACTCATACACGATATTTTAACAGAAGGTATGCGTCCTTTATTCATTGACTTGACATGTTATGGTTTGCTTCCACAACTTATTTTCACTGTTGGGATGTGTATTACCTATTTATTATTTTTATCTCTCCCTCTAACATAAGTTGTCTTTATAAAAAGGAAAAATAAAAATGATTGAGACCCATTTTCATAAATGAAAATAATAAAGAAAAAAGCTTCTCTTTTTATCAAAATAAATGAAATTGATTTTAAAAGGGATTTTTACCGTGTGAGGTTTTTAGAGCCTTCTCATTTAAAAATCGATTATTCTTCCTTGTGAGATTATGATAATTTTCTCAGGAAGTTTAGTCCAACAGCCTTCCAAAAACCTTTCTTTTATTCAATAAAAAAATAGAAATTTTTTTTTCATAAAATAAAAAATACCAAACAAATAAAAAATATTTTTTCAAATAAATTAAATAAACATTTTTTCTAAAACAAAACCAACAAAGTGACACACTTTTTTACCCAACGAATTACATGAGCTTTAATCCCTCTAAAGGGTACGTAGACCCTAGGTTTTCATTATAGGTCAAGTCTAACAATGTAAATAATTAATTTTGTTTTCTTATTTTGTAAATATTTTTTTGTATAATTATGATAAAATTTAAAAGGGCCATATTTATTTTTAAATTATTAACTTAGGGTAACAATTCTTATAAATGAGTGTTGTAGGGTGTTTAACACATTCCCCATGCACAATCGATTCTTGAACCCTATATGGTTTTCTTCTAAAAAATAGGTTTTTAAAATTATCCTCTTTTAAAATTTTGGTAGCGTCTCCATATTTTTTAAATTTTGGGCGCTACAGGTGGTTTTTCAATAGTTGTAGGAAGAAAAGTGTTAGCCGTCTAACTTAACCGCAAGAGCACGGATCGTCACAAATAGTATAATAATATCGTTCCTACGAGGACTAAGGCAAAAATGAGTTAATTATCACACATATTTTCTTAATTAGGTTGAGTAAGAGTATTTTTTTAAAAAAAATTATATTTAAGAATTAATTGATTAAAAGAGAATTTATTCGAGAATTTTAAGACGGGAGGAACCTAGGATTACTTATCCCTATTATACTTCATAAGACTAACTTAACTCTTAAATTGATAATGAAAACATGTGCTTGTCAGAGGTTCAAATTAATTGATAAAGCTTTCTCAAGTCAAAACCAATTTTATATTTGCAATTAACATGTGCAATTTCTTGTCTTAGTTAACAAAAATACTCATTAAGCTCTAACCTTAATTAGACAATGCTAGGCTAATAGATATATCTCTATTATATTAGCAAACCATCCATTTAACCCCTAAACTTCAAGTCTAACACGATTTTACCTAAGTTCTACAATTAAATTAGCTTTTTCAAGCATCACTCAATTGAACCCAACAATCAAAGTAGTGACCAATCACCTAGAAGCATCAAGCACAAGATAAAATCAACATATAAATTTCATTAATCAATAAAAGAAATAAATAAAAAAGTCTTAATCCATCTAATAGTTAAAAGCAATCCTAGAATATGAAATTTAGCTACTCATAGTCAAAATCAAACAAAAACCAAAGATGATAATTCGGTTCATAACAAAAGCTAAGTAAAAGAGAACAGAAAATGAAAGAATCAAGATTAAAGTTCCAGATCTCTTTGAATCTTCAAGCTTCAGCTCTCAAATTGCTCAATCTTCTCTCTCTAGCCCTCAGCTCTGATGCTCTCATTGCTTTCTGTATTCGAATGATCCTCCTCTCCCTTTCCTGAAGAAGCTTAACCCTTATATATAGGTAAGATTCTTAGATCCTCATGTAAGATCTTTCTAGCAAAATAAAATCAAACAAAAAGATAAAAAAATAGATAATGATAATAATAAATAAAGACAATGATAATGATGATGATGATGATGATGATAACAACAATAACAATAATAATAATAAATAAAATATATTTTCCTTTTTATCTTAAATTATTATATTTATTATTAATATCATTATTTTTATCTTTAATATCAAAATCATTATTTTTATCTTAAAATTTTATATTTATAATGAAATCTCTCTAAATTGATATCTTATCAAAATCTCACTCAAATCCCTTTAATTTAACCTAGATGACTCCCAAATATATTAAAATATAGGGAAAATTACTGTACAGTCCCAAGGAAACAAAAAAACGAAGATTCAGTCCCAAAAAATCACATAATCACCGTCCAGTCCCAAGGGAATGATTTTTAATAAATTGCAATTGTACAATTACCCAAATAACCCTATACATCAATTTCCCAAAAAAAAATGCAAACTCAAGCTTCACTTGCAGCTGCATCAACCTCACCTGCATTTTCATTTTCGTCCTTCAATCTGAGAGACCCCAAATCAACTCTCCTCATTCTACTTTCCTTATCTCTTTTCTTTATTCTTCTTATCGTTTTCCTTTCTTCATCTTCCTCCTCTCGTTCCCATTCTAGCACTGACCCCTTTCTCTTTCCCTTTCACCAAACCAAACGCATCATCTTCCACAAAGCCGCCTAATCCGATCCCTCTCCTCCCTCCATTGCTTACCTCATTTCTGGATCCCGCATCGATTGAAATCAACATTGTCAGTGGGTTCTCCTCCTCTGTTGGGGTTGTCAATGGAGGCTATTGGGGTTGTCAATATAAGATGTGGGGGTTGTCAATGGAGGCTGTAGGGGTTGTCAATGGAGGCTGTTGGGGTTGTTAATATAGGCAGTTGGGGTTGTCAATGGAGGCTGTTGGGGTTGTTAATATAGGCTGTTGGGGTTGTCAATGGAGGCTGTAGGGGTTGTCAATGGAGGCTGTGGGGGTTGTCAATATAGGCTGTAGGGGTTGTCAATGGAGGCTGTTGGGGTTGTCAATATAGGCTGTAGGGGTTGTTAACGCAACATGAAGGACTTGTCAATGGAGGCTATCGGGGTTGTCAATGGAGGCTGTTGGGGTTGTCAATGGAGGCTGTAGGAGTTGTCAATGGAGGCTATTGGGGTTGTCAATATAGGCTGTGAGGGTTGTCAATGGAGGCTGTCGGGGTTGTCAATATAGGCTGTGGGGGTTGTTAACGCAACATGAAGGACTTGTCAATGGAGGCTGTCGAGGTTGTCAATGGAGGTTGTTGGGGTTGTTAATGGAGGCTGTTGGGGTTGTCAATGGAGGCTGTTGGGGTTGTCAATATAGGCTGTAGGGGTTGTTAACGCAACATGAAGGACTTGTCAATAGAGGCTGTCGAGGTTGTCAATATAGGCTGTAGGGGTTGTCAATGAAGGCTGTGAGGGTTATTAAGGCAACATGAAGGACTTGTTAATGGAGGCTTTCGGTGTTGTCAATGGACAGTGTAGAGGTTGTTAACACAACATCACGGACTTGTCAATGCACGCTGTGGGTGTTGTCAATGGATGATGTGGGTGTTGTTAACGTAACATTAAGGGCATTTGGGTAATTGTACAATTATAATTTATTAAAAATCAGTCCATTGGGACCTGACAGTGATTATGTGATTTTTTGGGACTGAATCTTCGTTTTTTTATTTCCTTGGGACTGCACATTAATTTTCCCTAAAATATATCTTAAAATTATTTGAAAAATAGGGAATCATCAAAAAGCAAATAATTTGTTTTTTAAAAAAATGGATTACAACGACTGCTTTCTTAAAAGCAATTGTTATATGGTTTTCTAAAAACAATCATTGTATGTCTTAACAAACAATGGTAGTCATTGTATATAACTTACAATGACTATTTTCTAAAAACAGTTGTTGTAAGCTCTTGTGTTACAACGATTGTTTTTATAAAACAATCATTGTAAATGTCTTACAATGACCACTTTAAAATAATTATCTATTTTAAACACTCACATATATGTCCCCTAAAAACGATCGTTTAAAAGACATAAAAACGATATTTAAAAGTATATTCTGTAATAGTATAAATAAAGTAATGTATACTTTACTTTGTGAGTTAGAATAGTGATAATCCCTTTTTTTTTTCTTTTTCAAGGTTGCCTTAGGGATTAGGGAATATATATATTATTAGCTCATATTCATGATAGCCTTGTTATATATCATCACTAACCTTCAACATAAGAAATATTGTAAATTGCGCAAAGTATATTATATACCATATATTATCCTTTTTTTAAGAACGCCCTTATTTGGGGATTGGAATTTTAATTTCTGCATGCCATTTATGTGTCCATCGTATTAGAATGTGCGATTTTCGACAAATCGGGCCTTAGTTGATATACCCCCAACTTATTTCATGTTGTTTAAGTTGGTGCAAATAGAGCGTGTGTTTTTACTTCATTTCATTCTCAGCTCATTCTTTCAATTGTGTTTGTGAGGCTTTTAAATTATGATTTATATAAATTGAGATAAAACTCCTCTCATAAATTTATTTCATAAATCGTAAAAATTATTTTTAAAAATTAATTTCAAACAAACACTAAAATTCTATGCCTATGCATATGGTGGTATATACGCAGTCTCTATCTCCTTACCGGTCTTTCTTTTTGACACACATGATTGTGTTATGTTCGACTATTATCAGGTCTCATCAAGGGTCATTCTCATGAACGTACTTCATGTAATTGGACAAATTTAAATTGGAAACATTCGTATTTAAGTGGCTAAAGTTCCTTATACTAATTAAATTCATCGTGGGTTAGCAACTTAGCATGCCCTATCGATCTCTTTATGAATAAGAGAACATCAATCCAGGCTGAGTCAAACCCATCATGCCATCGCTCGACCATCTTTTGTATCGAAGGGAGTGTGGATGGTCAGAATATACAGCAGAAGTTTGACAGTACATTGACGCAAAATATCACTTCTCTGGACATAAATTCACACTCATTGTCCCCTGTGAGGGTGGCACATCAACACATTACACGTGTGAAAATAGCCTCTGCAAGTAGTATGGACTTTTACGTTCTTCCATATCCTCGGTCACTGCACACATGAAGCCACGTCATCAAAATAGGAACCCCGGCAAAACAATGGTCACACAGGTTTTGATATCCGTTTCGGTGTTGAATATAATATATATATCTATCAAATTTGATTATACCGTGGAAATGGAAATGTTAGTTAATATGATATGTATTTTTTAAAATATCTAATAATTTTTTTAATTCCTTTATTTTATATCTTATTTGATTATTATTGATGGGGGATCAATATGAATAAATTAAAAAAAACTGTCAAATATAAAAATTATGTCTTATATTTAAAATTAAAATTATATATATATATATATATATATATATATATATATATATATATATATATTTTATAGGGTTAATGTGCAGATTTAGTAAAGAATTATTTTTCAAAGTGCATTCAACACAACTAACTATTTTAGGGTGCAAAAATATACATTATGAATTTTTAGGGTGTAAAAGTAGACATTATGAATTTTTTTTGGAGCAAAAATGACAATTTCGTTATCTATTTGGAGTGCAAAAATTGCTATGTTTGTTTCAAAAAAATTCATAATGTCTACTTTTGCATCCTTAAAATTCATAATGTCTATTTTTACATCTTAAATAGTTAGTTGTATTGGGTACACTTTAAAAAATAATACATTACTATTTTTACACCTTAACCCTATTTTATATTAAGGATAGATGGAGTATAATAATAGGATTATGTGAATATGTGATGCTATCATCCACATGTTCACAAAAACTGAGCTTGTATAAGTGCAGGCGGGCCTGTTTCTTTCCAAACCCATACAAACTCACGTCTATTTATTTATTTATTTATAAATTATAAATGGATTGTTGTACCGTCTTACTGGTACTATTTTTTTGGGTTAGATATCTTCGAGTATTCATACAGTTTAAGTCTTTTGGATCTGTTATGGAACTAATCTCGAATTGGTAGAAACGAGTATATGATATTATCCCAGGTTATTCCACCTCCCAGAAAGATCTTTTTAAGGATTAAACCGAAGTTTTTACCGTAGGGTCACAATCACTTACTACCGTACCAACACTTCACTGGTAATTGTAACTGGTACTTTTATCTCTGTTTTGTTATTAATATTTCCTCCTTTGTTTTTCATAAGTCGTCTTCAACTAATTTATGCAAACTAATAAACTTATAATTAAAGTCATTTGATTTTCATAGAATAAGCCACTCTTTCAAAAAATATTGTCAATTTATCTCTCAATCATAATCACTTGACAGTTAACAATATCCATATACTATCTTGGTAATATTAATATTATTACTGTTTTGTTACTAATACTTCCTCAGTTTTTTCATAAGTCATTCTTTAACTAATTAATGCAAATTGAAAACTATAACAAACTTAATTAAAATCATTTGGTTTTTTTAGAATCAGCCAATCTTTCAAAAAATATTCTCAATTATCATAATCACTTAACGGTTAACAATATCCATATTAACAACATTATTAAAAAAATATTGATATTATTAACTGTTACTCTATGTTCGGATAGAGAGAAAATTAGGGGGAAAGAAAATTAGGAGAGAAAACTTCAAAAAATAATAAATTTTTTATCATTTATAAAAACTTTTTAACTTAGTATTTCCTTTCTCATATTTTCTCCTCAATTTTCTCCCTACCCACACATAGAGCATTAAAGCGTGCCCCCGGGCTGCAGATAGTCAGATACCATGACCTGTTTAAATTGTTAAAATAATTTTATAGGTCGGCTCAATTAACGGGCCAGCCCAAGAGTCCCCATTGAGACGGCCCCACAAATTGGGGCGGAAGGGGCAAGCCTAGTAAATATCGCACCATTTAGAGCTACCTTTACTTCCTTCATGCTGTCCTCACCTGAGCCGGCGTCCACCTTCTCTTTGCCCTTCGATCTCTGAACTCCGACGTTGCCCCCAACTCGTGTTCACTACCTGACAATACCCATTATTCTGTTCCATCCAACGAATTCTGCTCTCATCCTAATCCAGCTGTTATTAGGGTTAGGGTCTCAAACTTGTTCATATTATGCATGAAAAACCCCTAGTTCAAAACTCGAACCAGCAATGTACGGACAACTCCCATCAATGAACGTCACTAATCGGATCAGCACCGGAGAAGATGAAGATGGCGACGGCATTGGCGCCGAATCAATTGATAATCACAACATCCATTACGAAACGCAAGCCCTCGAAGATGGCAGTGGTGGAGTCGGGGGCGTAGTGGAGGATGTGAACTCCGATACCGTATATGTTTCCGGCAGTGGTTCTGAATTGTCCATCCCTCACGAGGATCCTAGCCAACTTACGCTTTCATTCCGTGGTCAAGTATACGTTTTTGATTCTGTTACCCCTGATAAGGTGCGGTTTTCGCTCTCCTTGTTGATTTTCTTTTTTGGAATTACTAGTGTATACTGGATTTTCTAGATTCTTTGCCTGCCGATATATAGTCCTAAGAAATTGTTTTTTCTTGCTTCTCTCCGCTTTCAAACAATTTATCGTTAGACTCTGACGATAAATTGGCTAAACTTGCTGCTCCACTGGGCCTAAACAGCAGCAACTGTAACTATTTTGATAAATGTTTTGCATATCTGTTTTCCTTCCAATTTTGGAGCATCAAAAGGATGATCAAATCATAACTTTAAGGGATGTTTGAGGAATTAAACTCTGCATTTGGTTTCATATGACAGGTGCAAGCGGTATTGTTACTGTTGGGTGGATCTGAAATACCACCGGGTTCGCAGTGTGAGGATATAGCCCCTCAAAATGAGAGGGTATGCCCTGACGAAACTTCATTAGTGCTCAACTACGAATTGCCAAGTGGCAATCTCATTATTGGTTAAATTTTCAAATTATTTGTGTCCTGCTGTAGGGTGCGATGGATTACCCTGGAAGATGTAGTCAGCCACACCGAGCAGCCTCTTTAAGCAGGTTTCGTCAGAAGAGGAAAGAGCGATGCTTTGATAAGAAAGTTAGATATAGCGTGCGTCAAGAAGTTGCTCTCAGGTCTGATAATAATTAGCATGTCAGGTTTATATTAGTGTCTGGTATCTTTGCTTCAGAGTATTATGTTGATTTGTTAAAAAATATATACTATTAACGGTTATGCTTGGGCTTCAAATTATGCTTGATTAGGCCATTTATTTTTTTTAACAGTTGTTATGTGGGAAGGCATAGGTTATACTTTTCACTGTATCATATCATTGTGAAATGGCATAAGACCTTGATTTTGTAGTTTGCAGGACTCAAAAAGAGCATTTTCAGTCCCGTTTCCAATTTGAAAGGATATATCTTTTTAACTTTGTGAACAGCTGAGGTGATTTCAGCTCCCAAATCTTTTGAAATGGTTTTTTGATGGAGAGTTTCTAAATGTGATGGAATGATTTGTGTATCTTCCAAAGTTTCCGTCCGGCAAATTATCACACCCTCCCCCCCCCCCCCCCAAAAAAAAAAATCAACAACTTTTTGATTGAGTAAATTAATATTTGTGTATAATGTGTGCTTGAACAGTGTCCATATGGGCTGGCTAGGAATATGCTTGACACTTCTGTTTATCCTGCATATGCTAGAACAAAAGGATGATTAGAATATTTTACATTTGACATTTTTCTATCAAAAGTTCTTGCGTTGAAATATGATTGATGTTGCTACTATTTATCGTAAGAGAAAAATATAGTTGTGTATTTTTCTGCGTTGGAATTGGGGTTGATGTCCATGTAATTAATAAACTTATCACTTAAACCTTCACCTTTCATGTTCTCATGTTCTTGCACATCATATGTCATCTACATTTATTTCCTTGTTGCCTATTGTTGTGGCAGTTGTAGTTGTTTGCATCATTGCATGTATTTGACTTAACTGACTTCTGATTGTAGGATGCACCGTAATAAGGGTCAATTTACTTCTTCTAAGAAGCAAGATGGAGCTAATAGTTTGGGAACAGTCCAAGAGTCAGGGCAGGATGACAGTCAATCAGAAACCTCGTGAGTTTCATGTTACCCCTATAATCTTATACCCATAATGTTTCTTCCTATGGGATTTTGCGTTGTTGATTTTGGTTTTGTGGTGGAGACATGGCTTGCCATTGATGCCTTCTCTTGGCAAGTAACAGACCATCATTAAGACGAGTGAACTATATCCTACTAAAATAGGATAGCTCACCAAGATCCTTTGATTTTAAAACCGTGCTCGTATGACAAGTAAGCTTTTGTATAATGACTTCCTATGAGCACCGAATCATCAACATAAACCGTAAGATAATCACCAGCTTTAATGATACCTTGAGCTTCCTCTTTAATAAATAAGCAATCACCAGCTTTTGAAAGCACAAAGTGCAGGTGACTCATTGCCTGTTTGTGTAGGTGCACACATTGTGGCACTAGTTCAAAATCCACCCCAATGATGCGGCGTGGGCCATCCGGACCAAGGTCACTGTGCAATGCTTGTGGACTTTTTTGGGCAAACAGGGTAAGTATTTCTCCCAATGTTCTGTTTCTGGGAAGCAAACTTTCTTTATGTCAATTTTCTCCAGAGATTCCTAATCTAATGAAATTAACTAAATTGTTCCGTTTCTTTCTCAATTCATATTGAACATTCTACAGCTATGCACCGTCTTGATTCTGATGTATGGTTTTAAGATTCTTTTTCTGAAAAAAATTTAATATATTAGATGAGTGTATGTTGATTAATATGCTATTTGCATTCTCCTAGAGTACTTTTGGTGCCAAAAAAAAAAAATCAGAATCATGGAAAACAAGACAGTTTGTGCAATGTTTATTATGTCTTTTTTATTATTACTGAATAGCATCCTTCCCTTTTTATCACCTTTTCCTATCTAAGGGTACAATGGTCATTTTACATCATATCTCTATTCCTTTCCCCCCTCACATTGTATCAATCATTGCGCTGTGCATAGACACTGACATCTTAAGCTGTGCAGAGTTTGTGTAATTTATTTAGAGTAGAAAAGAGCGTGTTAGAGTGTGTTTTGTTTGAAAAATTAATTTAAAAAGCTATTTGTGCTTTGAAAGAAAAAGAGGGGGGATGGGGGTGATATAGTCTGGTGTTCCTAATCTAAGACCTTGTTTTGTATTTAAACCTTGCTGTCAAGGTTGTCTTTGGGGTGTAGCTCGTACAGGAGGGGGATTGGTCATATAACTCAAGCATGGCTAGAATGATGCTAGGGACTTCTGGTTGGCCATATCATGTTTGGTTTGGGCTAGACTTTGAAGCTGCGATTGGATGTTTCAAAAACTGATATCATATATCCTATGCGAGTTAATCTTTTCTTTTTGTATTAATTTTAAGTGGAGAAGTCCTTGTCTAACATCTGTATAAACAGTACTGTGAATGTTCGGTTTCTTATGTTATCTTTCAGTTTTGATTTTGAAAGCATTGTGTTTTAATTTTGAAGTTCACTCTCATTTGAAATTATTTAAGCAATACATGTGTGTGGCGATTAATACATATATTTAGATACACACGGTAGCTATATTGTCCAAGTGCCCAAAAACTATGCTGAATAGTGAATACTAGTTCCAGTTCACATGATAATGGAGGTTTTCTCTTAGAATCGTAGTTCCATTTTTCCCCTTTTAGCCACATTGTGTGTGTGTGTGTGTATATATATATATATATATATATATGATGATGATGATGATTTCAGAATATCTAGGGGTTGAGAAGTAGTAGAGCCAGGGTGATCTTTTGGTCTATTATGTGTATCACTTAGGACCAGTAGGAAAAAAAGGAGGGATAGGGAGAAATATGGAGATATAGAAGAATAGTGGCCAAACATGGAGGGCTATGGAGATGCAGAGATGTGGTGGGAGAAAGAGTAATAAAGGGGGAGAAAACTAATATTTTTTATGACTGAACTGACTGAAGCTTACAACTGCGGGTTTATTCACACGCTTAGCTGTGTTTGGGATGGCTTTTAAAGCCCCAAAAAGTGTTTATGCACATAAGTCGAGACAAAACTCCTCACACATACTTATTTCGTATATCGTAAATTACGATTGAAAAGCTGCTTTTGAAAACTCCAATCGCTCTTCCAAACAAAAAACAATAAGAAAACAGTAGTAAAGGATATTTTTCTTATTGAAGTATTGGTTGATATCTTAATTCTTGGTATACAAAATATAGTTGTCCATGTCATTGACCATATTACTCTAGATAATCTTTTTCTATTCTGTCAACCTCTTTCTTTGGTACACATTATGGGAGAGACTGAGAAAAGAAAAATGATTTTAAAAATTGAAAATGATGTTGATGCCCATACTTAAGGGCTTGTTTGGTATGAGGGGAGAGGAAGGAAAGTGAGTGGAGGGAAAATTTTTTGGAGTTGGATTTAAAAAAATTAGAGAAATGGGGTTATTAGTTTTTAATTATTTTGTTCTTACTTTTAATCTTACATCTTCTCTTTATTAAAATTTTGTAACCCTACTTCTCCAATTTTCTTAAATTAAACTTATAAAAATTTTCCATCTCTTCCGCTCCCCTCCCAATCCCTCGTACCTAACAGACCCTTAAAGAAGTAATAAAAAAAAGAAAATCCCTTCCCTCATTCTGACCATATAGTTGAACATTGATGGACACAAGGGTAGTATAGCATGCCTAAGTTCTACATTGGATAGCATGGAATACTCTGTTGGGTATTTAAGTGGGCTTGTTAAGTTGTTTTGTTGTGTCCAAACTATATGCTACCTAAGCAATAGCAAACTACAAAAGTGAGTCCTATAGCTCAAAATAGCTTCCAAAAGATTGCAAAGGGAAAAATTTGTTATGTGACAAAAAAGAAAAGAAAAAAAAGAAAAATCTGAAACTGGGGCAGAACAATTGGAGTGTGGATGTCCAATGCATGCACTGATGATAGCAATCATATATTTAGGTTGGGCTGGTTTCACATCTCATGGTGGGGTTGCTTTATATAGATGGGTTTGGTTACTAGCTGAGTTGTCAGTAGCTCACAACCTTTTGACCATGAAATTCTGCAGGGTACTTTGAGGGACTTATCCAAGAAGAACCACGAACATTCTCTTCCACCAGCTGAGCAGGTATACTTTGTTTTATGATATCAGCCTGCTTATCGTAATCATTTTTTCATTTGCTTCTGCTTTATTTGTTTGCCAACCATTTCCTTTTTATGGGGACCACCAATCATTTCCTTCTATTTTAACTTCCAAGGTAATGTGAACATTCTTCTGTCCCTGTTTGGCATTTGATGACCAGGTTGAACGGGATGATTCACATTCTCAGACAGCTAACCCTGCATGTAACAATCTTGTGGTGTTCTCCGATAATGATAAGCCGGCATAGCTCATCTTTGAATTTTTCAGTCACAGAAAATGCCGGTAATTGGCTATGTTCATTTTAGGGTTATAGTGATTTATTCGGTTTGAGCTCTAGAATGTACAGTTATAGCGTATGCTCTCATCCATACAAGATGTTTATTTCTCCATGTTTGATAATTTGCGTAACCCGTCTATTCTGGATGTATAAACTGAAAGGCTGGAATTTATATGATATCATGGGGATTTCAATCAGCTGTTTTAGTTCGGTCATGATATCTCTGGATCTGCATGTAATATGTGCTTTAAATTTGCGTTTTGTACCTCAACGCTTATTGGTCGTGCAGGTTCTCGTGGGTAAGCTAATATTAGACGTAGATTTTTGGCCCGTGGTCGACACATTTGAAGAAAACCTAGATTAGGAATCCATCGGTGTAAACGATGTTACTCGCTCTTTGAGAAAGAGGAAAAGTTATTATTTTTATCAACGAGATGGTTGTAATTCTATGAAGATAATATAAAAGAGTGATATAAATGAGGGCTCTTTTGGTCTTTATTATAAGGTACCAACTAACAAGTGTATTTGGTCTTTTTTATAAGGTATTTGTTTGTTTTCAAAGAGCATTAAATAATTTTTTTTTATACATGCATGTAATTAATAAGGATAGTGGGTGAGAGTAATAATTACTATGATATTAGAGTTTAATGTAATTAGTGGGGTAATATTGAAAACTATTTAAATTTTAAGATAAATTTAATGATTTTAATTATTTTTATTGATTTGTAAGAATTGTTAGTTATTGTCTTATAATAAAGATTAGAAGGGGTAGTTATGAAATGTGCCGCTGGAATAAGACAAATAACTATTTGTAAAGGCAGAGAATAAAAAGGTGCTTTATATAATAAATATTTTTTGGTATAAAATTATATCCTGTCTAAATTTTCGAATGAGAACAAGAGAAAGAAGAGAGTGGGACATAAACTAATAATAACAATAATGTTTGAGATATGTTTTATTTTAAAAGTGATTGATATAATAATCATAAAATTTGCAACGATGTACTTTGATGACAGAAATTGAGTTGACTTAAATTTGGCTGCGCGTGGCAAGAGATGAATAATAAAAAAAATAAGGGTTAAAGTGTAATTTTATTAATAAAATTTTGAGGAGCGTATACAAATAAGTTTTGGAAGAAATAAATATATTAATAAATAACTTAAAATGATACAGATTTATCAAGGGCATTAAATTTTATGACACATCTCTTAAATTCACTAAGGAAAGCTTGAAGTAAAATCCAACGAACATTTGATAAAATTTAATGACTTTGGTAAATCTGTATTATTTTAAATTATTTATTGGTATTTTTGTTCTTTCTAAAAATTATTTGTGCCAGACACTCTTTAAGAAAAATTTTGTTGATAAAATTATACTTTGACCCAAATTTTTTTTTAAGGGATGAATCTCATATGCATGGCTTCGTTTACAACTGCATAATTGCATGGCTATGAGAGATTTAGTTTCATAATTATATTATGCTAAAAAAAAAAAGCCTTATGAAGGAATATAAGAACTGTTGGCAAAAAAAGAAGGAATATATGAACTTATGAAAAAAATGAGAACGTCATTACATTAACATGTTTAACTTTATGACGATGATATTATCATTAAAAGTTACATAACACAACGCAAATGTTCTTGCTTAAAAAATTATTAATTCTTTATATGAATTAAATAAAAATAATTTCTCTTGATTCGCATGCTTACATGAATGGATAATGTACCAATAAACTTTTGATAATAAGTAATTGTCATGAATATTATGGTAGTGGATGTTGATAGTTTTTTAGGATTGCATAATACCTATAACGTCGCATGATTTTATGTAGTTTTATGTTGTAGATTAATTCTTGTGTTGATACATTGTAACTTTTGAAAAAATTGAAGGCTTATATATAGAAGTTTAGCACAAATGATTGAAGGTACATGAAAATGCTACATGAATAAGAGTTCTCCTCCATTCTTTATCTTTACAATTATTTCCTATCTTTATTCATCCTTCATTTCAATCTCTTATATTTTCTTGATTTCATAACACGTTATTAGCACGACTTTTTAACATAGGTTTCTTTTTCTCACTATTAATTTAATGATTTCTCCTACCTTCTTTTACCGTATATCTATTTGACATATATGAGATTATCTAAATCATTATATAGAATCAAAGAGACCATTTTACATCTTGTTTTATATATTGAGTTTGATGGATAATATTGGAGATTATTGTTACTTTATTCTCCTACTCAAGTTTTTCTTTAACTTTTATTTATCATTTTTTATGAATATCTTATTATGCAATATTTATATTTCTTTATTTTCTATTATAATATTATTTGCATTTTATGTTGTTATATTATGTTACTTCATTTTATTTGTTTATTTATTTATTTAACATTCATATTTCTTTATTCCATCTCAATCTCTTATATTTTTTATTTGTTTATTTATTTATTTAATATTTATATTTCTTTATTTCATCACAATCTCTTATATTTTAGGAAGAATTGCTAAAAAATATAATTCAGACAAATTAATTGTCAAATGCTACCATGAAAGATCTGTTGCATAGAACGAAAGATATTTTACACACAAAGGAAGATGTTTGCACGTTCATAGAAAATATTTTTAACACACGGAAGATTGTTTGCATGTATGATAGCATTTGGTAATTAATTTGCCTGAAAGATATTTTTTTGACAATTTTCCCTATATTTTTAACCATTAATGATATTCACGTGCTTATTTTATAAACGGAAGATATGAATTCTAGCTCCGGTAAAAAAAAAAAGATATGAATTCTAGCCACTTAGGAGCTGGAAATCAGCTCCATCGTGGACTAAGAGCACCTCTACGGACTTCATCATCAACCGTTGGATCCAATCTTTATGCATGGGGATTCGTCCTTAACCTTCGTAATCCAAGTCAAATTCTAGTTCTGTCTTATTGTTTGGAATTAGGTACTCCTATACAACATAAAAGACCGAGTTGAGTTTTATTTGAAAATGTTAAAAAAATTAAATAAATTAGTTAATTAAAGGGAAAATTTCATTAAAAGACCATATAAAATTGTAAAACCCACAAAACACTATTAACACTTGTAAAAGATAGATAAGGGATGGGGTGGGAATCTGGGTTTTTGATGTTTGAGATAAATGATAAAACTACCCCTTCTTTTCAATCATCTTCCTCCTCCGACTTTTTCTCTCTCTCTCTCCTCTTGTCTCTTTCGTCTCTCTTTCCCTTGTTTCTATATCACTGGAAGTGATAAGAAATTCTTTGATTATTGCTAATGGAGATAAGAGTTACTTTGTTCCTCCTACTTCTATTAAGCAAGCTGATGAGATGATAAGAAAGGGGCTTCTAAGCTTACTGGAACACGACAATGCAAGTAGTACCCACTTGATGAGAAAGTTAATAAGGACAGGAAAAAAGGAGCCAAGCGTGCTGCAAATGGGTTTATTGTTGTCCTTTTGATTGAAGATTTTGAGGAAGATGAAATGAAATGATTTTGTCAAAACCATTATAATTTTTGTTAAAATAATTAATGTTTTAGTCAATCTCCTTACCCAATTAGTCATAGCCCAAAGCTCTGGATCAATCCTTTAACACATTTTGTCAGTACATAACAATTTTATCAAAATCATTACGAATTCTGTAAAAAAAATTATTGTTTTAATCAATCTCATTATTCAATTGGTTATAACCCAAAACTCTTATTACTATTTTAGTCAATCCTATTATTCAATTCGTAATAGTTTTTGACAAAATCGTTATGTACTGACAAAATGTATGAAATGATTGGCCAAGAGTTTTGAGCTATAACCAATTGAGTAATGAGATTTATTAAAATAGTAATATTTTTGACAAAGTTCGTAATGGTTTTAACAAAATCCATAAGTACTGACAAAATGTGTGAAATGATTGGCCAAGAGTTTTGGGCTATAACCAATTGAGTAATGAGATTGATTAAAACAGTAATGTTTTTGACAAAATTCGTAATGGATTTGATAAATTCGTTATGTACTGACAAAATGTGTGAAAGAATTAGCCCAGAGTTTTGGGCTATGACTAATTTAGTAAGGAGATTGACTAAAATATTAATGATTTTAACAAAAATTGTAATGATTTTGACAAAATCGTTATGTATTGATAAAATGAGTCAATGCATTGACTAATTTTGTTAATGATATTGACAAGTTTAGTAATGGTAATGATAAGTAAAGTAATGACGTTGACAAAAAACTAGAAATGTTCATGACAACAACTATCATGCAAATGGTCAGATGACTTGTGAATATTACTCATTCCACGTACACCTAATGCATATAAGTCATCCACCCTAAAGAATATGTCATTCCTATATAAATTAGTTACAATAAATTGTTACCATTAACAAAAGTAGTAATGGTAATGACAAATACAATATTGACATTTACAAAAAATCAAACTTTGTATGACAACAACTACAATACACATAAAGTGAACATTTTTTTCTGCTAGCATCACTATCTTCAACCCTCTCACTATCACTTGAGAATGTCTCCCCCCTGTTACTGATTTCACTCTCAGCTTGCCTCTCTTCTTTCAAATCACCGCCTGCTGGGGGAGGCTTGTGTTCAAATTACACACATCTTTCATTTCATCTTCCTCAAAATCTTCAATCAAAAGGACAACAACAAATCCATTTGTAGCACGCTTGGCTCCTTTTTTGCCTGTCCTTATTAACTTTCTCATCAAGTGGGTACTTGGCATTGTCGTGTTCCAGTAAGCTTAGAAGCTCCTTTCTTGTCATCTCATCAGCTTGCTCGATAGAAGTAGGAGGAACAAAGTAACTCTTATCTCCATTAGCAATAATCAAAGAATTTCTTATTAGTTCTAGTGATGCAGAAACAAGGGAAAGAGAGACGAAAGAGACAAGAGGAGAGAGAGAGAAAAAGTCGGAGGAGGAAGATGATTGAAAAGAAGAGTTAGTTTCATCATTTATCCCAAACATAAAAAACCCAGATTCCCACCCCATCCCTTATCTATCTTTTACAAGTGTTAATGGTGTTTTGTGGGTTTTACAATTTTGTATGGTATTTTAATAGAATTTTCCCTTAATTAAACTACATATAACCTATATCACTTTATATATTAAATAAACTAATTTTAAAAAAATAATAAATATAAATATTTTAAAAACGGAGGAGGGAGTATAATATTGATAGAAGGGTCAGGATTGGATTGCCATTCTTATTCTCACTCTATCAAAATTCATGGCAGCGTACTCCTGAACACAATCAGTACTGTCTACTCCTAGCCACAGGAGATAATTCTTTGAAGCAAATTTGCGCAGAAATAGAAGTTCCCGAAAAGTTGACGCCGTCGGATGTATAAAAGAATTAACAGACAAACAACTCGTTTGAAGCATCTTCAAGGAAACACGCGTCAGACGTTGCAGATCTTAGAATCGGGGATAGATGTTCCGTTGTCATCTCTCCTTTTGTCGTCGAAACTTCTCAGAATTGGGAAATTGAATTCCACACTTGGGTCAAGGGTTTGTAGAAGTTATAATTGCGCCAAAAAACAGTGTTTGACCGATGAAACTGGTGATGAACTTGGCGCTTTGGTTCCGGTTCAGTTCGTGACCTGTGGGGTTTTGGAGGGAAATTGATGGCCGCCGTGAATCCACAACCTTTGCAGGCGCGTCCATTCGAGAAACACGTGCAGGGTCCACTAGCAATAGAGGACAACGACGGTGACTATGAGGATGGGGGTGCTAGTGGCGATGCTATGGATGACTTGGAAGATGGAAATGTTAATTCAGTGACTGTGCCAAACCACGGAGGTGTTGTTACGGCGTCCCGAGCTAGTGAGCTCACTCTTTCTTTCGAGGGTGAGGTTTATGTGTTTCCTGCTGTGACACCAGATAAGGTAACTAGTTCTATTTTTTATTTATTTGTAATTTATTTTATATGTTGTTTAGTAGTTAATAATTCTTTATTAACTTGCCCGTTTATAGAACAACTTAGTTGCATTTAGACCTCGATTAGTCAGCTTCGTTGAATTCCGTTGAATCGTGGGATTGTCGACTATGGGAAAACTAAGTTAAATTGAATGCAGTGCTTGAGTCTTAATGCACTGAACGATCAGCAGGCAAAAGATGTGAATTTTACCTGCATGTTTTACAATGTTCTGATACCACACACAACACGTTATCCAACCAAAGAGTTACGTCATATGATATATGGTCTTTTCTCCCATGATGAACGATTTATGTTCTTACTCATCTGTTAAATATATGACAAACAGTTCATAAATTTGTCTTAGATATATTGAAATATATGCCATGCATTCTGTACATTACATTTTTTTTCTTCTGGACGTTGTTTCAAGTCAGTCTTCTATCCATAGCTTATGCAAGTTTCCGTAGATTACGTCTAGGCTTTACTTGTGTCAGCAAACTAAGAAGATATAGACTGTTTTTTTCCCTTTCCAAAGCTTGCAAGGTTCCTTAGATGTCACAACTAGCGTTTGTGTCAGCAAAAGAAGATAATAATTATGCTGTGTATTATACCTGAAATTTCCTAAGACGAAGGGCCTTTCACCACCCATTTTATGAGGATTTTGGATAGTATTCTTGAATATGTATGTGGTCTTGATATTATAGAAAACAAGAATAAGGCCTACATCATTCTAAAATTAAACGAGACAATTGACCAGTTTCAGCCTAGGAACACTTTAAATATAAAAAATTTATAAAATGCACATGAAAAAATTGGGGATATACTGACTAAGCAATTTTCATACGCTTGTAACGCGTTAGGATCTAGAAATCATTCAAATCACCAGCATGGATTATGGGTTACAATTACTTTGAAATCCTGTAATAAAATTAGATTGCAGTTAAATCTTTAATTTTATGCTTGCTTACTTTTTATTGATCCTCCTGCATTACATCCTGTTTACTGCAGTGGATCTGTTAACGGGTCATGGTTATTGAGGATCCTTTGGTGTTCAAATTTTACATTGTAGGTGCAAGCTGTTTTGCTGCTTTTGGGAGGACATGATATACCTGCATGTGCTCCTTCTGTTGAAGTACCATTTGATGACAGCAACAAGGTAATGCAGGTACAATTTTATAAGAGTTGTTTTTTAACTTGTATCACAATTCAATATTTGAGTGTTATCTGCTTCTATTTCTAGGGCATATGTGATGCTCCAAAGCAGTTGAACCTTTCAAGAAGAATAGCCTCCTTGGTTAGGTTCCGTGAAAAACGCAAGGAAAGATGTTTTGACAAGAAGATTAGGTACTCTGTGAGAAAAGAGGTGGCGCAAAGGTGAGAATAGAGATTAACACTGCACCATTTTGCCCCTAAAAGTTGACCATTGGTTTATATATTGTAGCCTCCTTGGTTAGAAATTGAATGACTTGCTATAGTTTTATCATTTGTGTTGTCCTATAAATGTGGTGAATCTCTGCATATAATTTGTGAGTTTGGACACGATGTCATCCTTCATGCAATTGGCGCACAAATGAAGCAGGCTAGCACCTGGTCTAACCCATAAATGATGTAAATAAATTTTAGAGAGGACTTTTATAGTTGTCTTTCTTGATAATTGAATTTTTGAGAAAATAGCAATTTGGCCCATGTCTGATGAGTCTTCGAATTTCTAATTGCACCTCACCAGTTGAGTCCTGGAATTCTTCAAGTCTCCTCATAAATTGAGTCATTGAATGTCTTATTACACCTCACCAATTACTTCCTTGAATTTCGTAATAAATGGTTTTGTACATAGGTTCTAAGAATTGATCTGACTGAATTTGATGTTATTTTGAACTTTCCACGATGAAATCTGACACTCAGTTATTATTAGGCAGAGTCCTCACAATGCATGATTGGCTTCTTCTAGTGTTAAATTTAGTCTCAAATTGTGCTTGAAGGTCGATATATGCCTCTTTGTTAAGTAGGTGGTTTTACCACTAGTGGTTTTTAAATTTCATTTTGTTCCTTCCTTGTCTTTTTGTTCTTTTCTGGTTTCCCTTGCCAGGATGCATCGCAAGAATGGACAATTTGCATCCTTGAAAGAAAGTCCTGGTTCATCTAATTTGGATTCTACACAAAACTTTCATCAGGATGGCACTCATTCTGGAACTTTGTGAGTTTGAAGCTAAGCTGTCCAACAAATGTTGCTAATTGTTTAATGTCTCGAAGTTCTTCTGACTATTCACCCCCTCCAATTGCATTTTTGCAAAAATTATCTGTGCTTCTCACTTGTTTCTCATTTCTTGCAGACGTAGATGTCAACATTGTGGTGTTAGTGAAAATAATACTCCTGCAATGCGTCGTGGTCCAGCTGGACCAAGGACTTTATGTAATGCATGTGGCCTTATGTGGGCAAATAAGGTTGGTCATTGTGCTGATCATTTGAATTATAATGAAACTACTCATGAGCTTTCACTTAACATTTAAGCTTCTGAGGTGAATTGGTCTTTGACCTGGTATCAAAACCATATTGATCGAATGGTCAGGAGTTTGATCTTTGCCTTCATTCCTCTTAATTAAAAATTGTTCCAGCATGACTTATGAAGGCTTGTGCTTTGCCCACAGTTTCAGGTCCCATAGGCTTTTCATATGAGGGGGCATGTTACAAATTATGGTAAAATTATTAGAGTTTTCATGTAAGAATTTAAGATTTTGAGTTGAATCAGTAATCGGCATGATACATGTTTTTCAATGAAAATGCTTTGTGTGAACAGGTAAAATAAAGCAAAACAAATAAAACACGAACTTCTTACTTGGATTAGACAGAGAATGATGTAATTTTCAACAGGTAGAATATGAAGGTCTTGGTTCTTCCCTTCTTTCTGAGTGGACTCGTCTGGCTGCTGTTTTACGTGGTTTCTAATTCTGAAATGTAATTGTGTGGTACAATGTTTGAACTATTTAAAGCATTAATTCTAGTTGTTTACTGCACTATTATGGTTACGATTGGAACTGAGGACCCAAAGATATAACCTTAGGATAGGACTTGGGATGTGTGTTTTCTTTGGTCAGCAGTTTTGCATCTTAACATACCCGCTATTGTTCATTACTTATCTGTGACAGCGGAAAAAATATGTTTTATTCTGACTAAATGGTATTGTTGTAATGCAATTTTCTTTCTAACCTTGAAAATCCAGTTGATTGTTGTTCGTTGGCTGTTGATCTCTCAAATTGTTTTTCAGTTTTACTGGAATCTGGTTGATTCTTCTGACAGGGAACACTCAGAGATCTCAGTAAGGGAGGAAGAAATCTTTCTGTTGAGCAAAGCGAGCTGGTATGTAGGATGGGTTGCTTAAATTTTTTCTTGACACACACACTTGCGCAGATGCAAACAGAGGAATTGTGGGAGAGAGATGTAGAAAACTGAGAGAAAGGGAAAAGGGGCAACAGATGTTGATGGGGGAGAGGATAGACAGAATGTAGGAGGGAGATGAGGGTAGGTTGGTAGTTTAGTTATTTGTGAATTTTGGACAGAATGTCCCATCATGGGAAGAGAGACAGTAAGTAGAGTTTACTAGAGTAACAAACTCTGCCAGTGAACTGTAGGCCATAGAGCCTATATGAGAGCGCGCTGAAGGTTGATTTTGTGCACGAGAATATTTTGAGAAATTGAATAAGAAAGATTTAAGCTTAAAGTATTCCTTGTTATGTTTTCTTAGTACTGTTTTTATCCACGTATGTCCTATGAGTGCCTGATTGGATTTTATATTATCCCGAGAGAAATTTGCAGGAGACACCTATTGAGGTCAAGCCTATTATCCTGGAAGGAGAATTGCTTGGTATCCATGACAAGCAAGTAGAACTCTTCTACCCTTATTTTCAATCTATTCTTGGAAGGCCAAACAATGTTCCATCACAATTTTTTTTTTTTGGGTGGTTTGTAGGGAATTTCGGAAGATCCTTCCAAGGTCATTGCTGAAGGATCAAATAATCATGCTGTCAACCCCAGTGATGAGGTAGTTTTTTTGATGGAAAATAGTATTTCAACCTAATGCTTTCTTGGTTTTTCCATTCCTCTATTCTTCATCATCCAATTTGGAGTGTGATAGGAACTTGTAGAAGAAACAGAACCCTAATGTTTGCTCACAGGATTGGAGAGTTCAAGGTGCTTTTAAACCTTGCATCAAAATCCCATACATTCAAGTTAGGGCTTTGCAGGGGATCCTGAAAAGGTGGAAAAACCCTACCCTTAACTGATGCCCTTAGTGGCTCTACTATAGACAGCTAACTTGACCATCCTGCTAGTTGCAGTCCTCTCCGGGAGCCCTTTACATACAGCTGCTCCACTTTTGGCATGTCACCCATTGACCTTGTTGGTTGTTAGGGTAAATTAACAATATATAAATGCGAGGCGAATCCTAACCAAACAGCTTGAACTTTTTTGGTATAATGAAAAAATCTCGTGCATATTTGATAAAATAAGTGTTAACAAGAAAAAGAGAGGGTAATACAAAAATAAGAAAATAAAATTGTTGGAAAAAATGAAGGAAAAAGAATGGAGAAACGGAAAGAAAATTGTTGAGAAGAGAAATGAAAAAAAAAAAAGATTTAAGTGAAAATAGAAAAAGAGTTGACCCTGAGGCCAAAAAATATGAAAAATTGAACAAAAGTTAAAAAAAAAAGAGAGAGAGAGAGAGAAAAAGAAAAGAAAGCAAGAGCAAGGTTGGACTATATAGGGAAAAATTCCTGTGTCTAGTAGCTAGAGAAGTTAAGTATAGGATGTATAAACATGAGGTGAGTTTAATCAAATAGCTTATGCTATTTTGATCTAATCGACAAACCTCAAGCATACTTGATAAAATTAAAGTATTAGTGTTGGCTGCAATGCTTCAGGTAACCCACAGCTAGTGCATGAAGTTGGAAAAAGATTCCCTTTAAACGCCACGTCAGAATCCCATACTTGAGTCCCGTACATTGGAACTAAGCCTTACAGTGAAGAGTCCAGACACCTTATTGATGCATCTAATAAATATTATGTTTTCTTCTTCAGGAATTGCGGTCTGGTGAAAGCTTATCAAATGCACTGTCAGCGGGCTTTGTGCATTCTTCAGCAAATGATGATGAGCAGGTATTCTCCATTTGAGTAGTTTAATAATATCTAACAAGTTAATGCTACCAGCACAAATCTGCACAATTGTACACCAAGTGTTACTTGAGTTAGAGTGCCACTTGAAAGTTGAATGGAGTGACCAATGTCGTTTTGTGAAGAGTTGTGCAGGCAACATTAATGTATTACAGTTGCACCTTGGTCGTTACCTTACATGAGATAAGTATGTCGTATAGGAACCTCTGGCTGAGCTTGCTAATCCTTCCGACACAGATATTGATATTCCCGGAAACTTCGATTAGAAGGTACTAAGTGCTTTATAATGTCAAGGAGTTTTAAATACTAGGTATAGTATCTATACTATTGAGATTTGGTGAAGTGATACGTGCTGAATGAGACATCTGAAAGGCGTTAAATCAAGTCATGATTGAATAAGGTGCGCGCAAATGTTGAGGTTCTCCGATTATGCACCTTGAGTGGTTACTATGAAAAGTACGACACATTATGTAGGGTCTTGGACTCGTTTAATCCAATCTGATTTTAATGATAAAAATTATCATAAGAATTATGGCACAGCAACTCCCATTTCACTGATAAATCTTCAGCGGTGAAGAATGGATGTTGTTTGCGGCAGCTAATTTGGATATTGAATTATGAGTAGCCTTGGATCCGTTTACAACGTCCAGTCATCTGTACATATACTTAAATAGCAAAGATTAGTTTGTGGTGTCTTGTGTTCTGTTTTTTAATATATCGTATTTAAGGTATATGTACATACTGGGGCCAACAATCGTTGCCATCAATAATCAATAGCAGCAATATTTTTTAGGATAGGCCCCCCACCTTTATGGCTCAAAATTGATTGGCTTCCGTGATTTCAAGTGTCATTCAACACTCTGGTATGATCTGTTGTAACGTGGTATTTTACGTTTAAATTTGAATAAAAATATTGTGAATATTGAAATAATGACTTCTTCTGTTGTTAAATCTAGTTATATATTGAACATTTGAATGTCGTGATTAGCGTTGAGATTATTTTTGATTTTGAAATATAAACCTATTAAACCGTTGTACACTTTCAAATCTTTCGAGACACTTCAGAGATGAAAGGATCTAAAATATTGAATAATTTCATCTGGATTTCCTGTTTTCAATAAATGGAGCACGTTTGTTTCATGTTTTATCTGGGCGCTCATGATGGTTTGAACTCAACGCAATTTTAGGCTCACTTCTTAGTGCTTGTGTTTATGATTGTGCCTGACTAGATAATATGATTTATGATGTACCAGATAAATATGTGAAAAAAATTTTATCTTGATTTTTGTGAACATGTTTATCGAACATGAACTTAAACAGGCTCGACATAATTATTGCTTCCTAATCATCAGGAAACATTCAACTTTTCAAATTTGCATCGGAGAGAAACCGATGACCACAACGTATTTTGCCAATATGGGTGGTATGGAAATGAGGACTCATTGTTAATAAATTAATAATTTAAAAGCCCCAAAATCTCCTCTCCATACTATGGACCTGCAGTATTCCATACTGAGACCAGCGGGCCTAAAAGATCCTACTCTTGAAAAAATTGTGAAGCCCCAAATGCTCATTTACCCGATGCTACAGAGAAGTTAGCTAACGCCTGTTTAGCATAATAATATTTGAATCTAAGCCAGTAATATCGGATATGACCACCCACGAGGTTCTATCCCCAACGACTGGGGTTGGCACCATGAGAGGATAAACCTTAAACAGAGATGATCCTTCATTTCTAACGTTCTATATTTCTAGGTACCCTTCTGAAGATGTGATTGAAGCTTTCTAGTCTTTCATCCAAGGTAATTGGCAATTGAGAACGATTAGCTATCATGTTCTTCCATTCTAGGGTCATGAAATGAGCAAATGAAACGTGCTTTATGCTCTACTAGAGGAGAAAAATTCCTTTAGAGACTGGAAAGATGTTCCTAACTTTTAACGTCTTCACTTGAGGATCCTCTTGAAGAATCACTATCTAGTTGAGTCGTCTCTCTTGGAGATGATGGAAGCAATTCTGCGGATAAACCTGCAAGAGAATGGAATTTCAGCCAAAATATACTATAATGTTTAACAAGGGATTGTACTAAAGATGTCAGAAAGCAAGGTCAACAAGTAAAAAACATAAAAGACGTGTTGAGTGGCTTGAGAATGGTAATGGCACAGCAAAGATTAGTGGACTTTTCAGGACTTAACATACAACCAGTAGGAGAAATTTAACGGCATGCGCCTCAGCAGGGTAAATACTTGGGGACAGAAATGATGGACAAACAATCATATACACATGAAAAATGGGAGTCTGCTTAAAGTTAAAAGCAAGGCGCCTGTAAATCCCAGTTGTTGACTCTAAAACAAAACAATTAAACACCTGTGGAGTTTAAAGGATATTCAAATGACGATCTTTACGTCGAAGGTAGAAGTACCTCTGCATACTAAAATATGGCCTCCAAATTATTGTCATTATCACAAGTTCCATAATTGCAGTCCAATTTTGTCGTCTGATCACAATGAAAAACTAAACAGTAACAAGTTGAATAAAGGCGAGACTCGCAAACCTTTTTTAGATTGGAACTTTTTAGTGTGCCGCCTAATAAGCTTTTTAGCTTTTGTGATTGTGAGCTGCCTCGCATAAGGGGTGAACTCTACATCACTTTCACTCCAATCACCACAAACATCATCTTCACCCCTCATGGTTCGGAGAACAAGTGCTTTTGCCTTGCGACGTTGATTATTGAATAGTCCTTTGACGGATGTTACAAATCCATCACCTGCTCCACCACTTGGACGCTTAAATGGGTGCTGATCAGATTTTCCTGCCTGATCTTCATTGTCACTTGAGTCAACTTCAGGACCGCTGGCTCCAGTAGGCTGAGTCTGGGATTTGTCTTTGAATTTCTTACCCTACATAATCCATGAAAAGAAAAACAATATTTAAATGAATTTAATAGTAAAAGTTAATGACACATAACTCCATAGCTAATAATGATTTTCTTGATTCGTTAAGAGCCCTACAAGAGGCACTAAAATGACGGCCTTGTGCTCAAGTTTTCAGTTTGTGAGGTTGAACATAATGTTTTCTTTTTTGTGACATAAACATAATGCTTTATTAAAAGAATGTAACCATCAACAAGAAAAACAAAACAAAAGGGACACCAGTGAATAATTAACCTGCATTCCAGTCACAGACTTCAGAACCCCCCAGATGATGTGCTTCTTGACTCGTGAAAAGAGTTTTGGCCAAGTCCCAGTAAATTCTACTCGGTGAAATTGATCCATCAGTAATTTCAGATCACTCACAACAAATGGTGATCCGTCATATGTAACCAATAACTCAACCTACAAGAAAAATACACGACACTTGGATGAAACCTGAATTCTTATGACATGTGAGAGTAGATACAAGCTTCACTATTACGTCAAAAAGCTATCAACCTGGCTAATTTTGATGTTGTGAAACTCCATCACTTTTCGTGGCTTAGATTTCTTCTCTTCTTGTGACTTGACTATTTTTCTCTCTTTCTCTTCATTTGATCGACCAGTTTTGACAACTTTGGAATATTTTAATGCATTCTTAGAGACTTCATCTTGTTGCTCAATAGAGCCAAATGGGCTATTATTCGATGAAGAGATACACTCTAAGACAAGTTCATTGGCTACAGATTCTGCAACAGTTTCTTCCCATGTTCTGTCAAAAGAAGACGTTCTTCGCAATTCAGGGGTTGAACCAGTACCAGGGTTTTCTATGACATTTTGCAATTTGGATGCCTGCAAGCAGGTTACAAGCTCCTTATGAGATGATGCATCTAAAACTACTAATAGAACATGGAAAGGGAAAGGACAAAAAGAAAAAGACATTTTCTCCGAACTCTCCAACCAACGTATTCCATGATTCGCATTCTTTATTCCAGTCACCAGAGACTTACATGGGTTGAATCGGCAGTAATGGTAGGCTGACTTGTAGCAGCAAATTTCATTGCAGAGATGCTAGATTTGGATGAGATCTCAGACTCTTTTGCCGAGTGATTGTTAGGAGCAAGAACTTCTTGGATTGCCAAACCTTTCTTCAGACGTCTTGCACCAGCAGTGGTTGAAACCTTCCAGACCTCCTGCATTATTTTATGGATAAAATAATAGATTTTTCTTAAGAAAATAAGCACAATCTTGAAAAAGATAGCATATTAAAAGGCCAATAATAATAATAATAATAATAAGTGAAGAAGAGCTGTCCAATCTCTTTGAATGCTAAAATAGTGAATCCCTTAGAAAAACCACGCATAGAAGACTGAAGAGAAGCCATTAAAACAATTGTGTTTCAAATAAGATATAAAGGCAGAGAAATGCCCCCCAAGATAATGCACTTCTTTCAACTAAATGTAATTTTAGCATCATAATCTTAACTAAAAATAACTTTAAATTAAGTTATTTTGACAGCAACTATAAATTAAGTTTGGTTCTGAAGGTAATAAAAAAATGTAAATTTATCAACTAACCTGCCGGCGCTGTGAATCTTGTTCTTCTTCTGGGAACAAATAACCCCACATCATTCGGTATATTGTCTCTGTCAAATGGATTTTAAGGGGATAGATCTCTACCTATAATGCAAACGAAATTCATATCAGGAAATAAAAGGTGCCAGTTTTAATATTCCAAGCAGACATTATATTAATAACAAGGAGTTTTGATCTCTGCTTCAGATTTTTTATTTTTTTTATAATTGTACTTTTAACGGCGGGTTTGCATTTCTTTATAAAATGGAATAGATGAAATTGACTAATATCAAATGCGTCCATTTATTCATGTTATCAGCTCAATTAAGATCACATGATTGACAGTGATGGCTGCATGGAAGTCCAAATAGCAGAATGTCGCAGAAAAATGGAGAATATAAGTTAAACAATACAAGATATAAAGAAACAGGAAAGTCATAGAAGCTCTGTTGAAAAATAACAACATATTCACACAGTAAATACAATGGCATGAACTTCTTTTCTGTGGTTCTGCTTTGTCCTCCAACCAAATCTACCAGAAAACTTCATGCTTTTATAAGATTTCTTGTGATGCTCCTAAAAAGGTGAACATAAACTCCTTATTCTACAGAAAAACAACATAAGTAATTGACATGTTCTTTCTCTTTATATCTATTGTTCTACTGCAATTGACAGTTCATAATGTATGCAAGCTTGACACCATGCTAGTTGTGCAACATGTGTGTTGCTTTGATCATGTAGGATCTTGATGTTTGAAAATTCCAGCAATTTCATGTATTGGGACGGACTTTGTTGATAACATAACAGTTAAACGGACCAACTTGATTTAAACAGACATCAGTATCAAAACTACATGAGGCCCACCAATTTGTAAAAGCTAAATTATAATCAATCTCTTAGATGCTAATGCCATACAACCCTTCTTACACTGATGACTCAGTTGGAGTGGGTTCTTGAACTTACAAATCCTCTAAGAAGTGACAATGAATTTTCCTCACTAGCTTGACAAGGTCCTATTATCTTTGGACAGCATCTACTTGAAAAGATACTACAAAAATAAGCTGCATGGATTTTTTTATGCATAGGATTTCAAGTAATTAGCAGATTAGGACGTCTACTTACCAAATGCCATCACTGACCTAAACGTAACAATTACCTGGAAAAGTTCATAGGGAGAATTTCCATCCTTTGGAGCTCCCTGCCTTGCATCTAGTCTGAGCATGACTTTTCTGTAAACAACCAAAAAAGAAAAAACATGCAATATCAGAATACAGAGACGAATTGAGAACCTAAAGTGTGGAAGGATTTAATCAAGTCTAGAAAAATGTAAGGCTTACATACTTTCCCCATTCAGGTGGAGGATTCCAGGCTGATAAAAGCATATCAGACTTGGCATTAGGCAGACAATTTCTGATGACCAAACATTTTACCGTAAACCGAGAAACACCCACATCCTTATAATCTCGGTCGAAGTCATAGATCTAAGATGTTAGGAAAATGAAACTAAATTAGCAAGCTCTTAAAAGTCAAGACCCCAAAGAAACAAACTAAGAAATTGGTAGATCTTGCAGAATTGCAAGATAATACAGTGAAAGAAAAGTAGGGAAAAACCTAGAGCCAGAATCTGAAAACTCTAGTCAAGAGACAATAACATTACGATAACTTCTGATCCTTTCTTGCCATTGAAAGTGTTACATATTTATGGAATCTAATCATAACTGAAAGACATAACCGAATGCGTAATAAATGCTGCTAATAAGATAAAGACAAATAACCAACTAACCAACCCAAAATACTTGACCTCTAATAACTTCTATTCTGTTTCCCTATTGTCAAGTGTCCTTTTTCTAGAGTAAACCAATAAAGGATGTGGCATCCTATCATTACCCCTCCCTTGGAAAACCGCCTTGTCCTCAAGGCTGAAATTAGGAAACTGTGTAGCAATAGCATCATATGGCTCCCAACTGCATTCTTCACGTGGTCTACCCTTCCACTGAATCAGCAATTCAACATTTTTATTGCCCATTGAATCTGTCTCTGAAGTAGAAAGGTGAGAGTACAGAATCTGTTCAGGCTCCAACAAAGCCTCCCAATCACTAGTAACAGGTAGTGGAGCCAAAGAGGAAGAAGTAGAGCCATAAGCAAGTTTAAGTAAAGAAACATGGAAAACAGGATGAATACGGGCTTCAGGAGGAAGTTGTAGTTCATGTGCTGCTGCACCAATACGTTTGATAACAAGATAAGGCCCATAAAATCGTGGTGCAAGTTTTTCAAATTTGTGTCTTGCCAGAGAGCATTGTTTGTAAGGCTGAATTCTAAGGAAGACCATATCACCAGGTTGAAACTCAACATCTCTTCGGTGGTTGTCAGCATACTTCTTCATTCGAGTCTGTGCTAAAGTCAAATTGTCCTGAATAGTACGCAAAACTGCATCTCGTTCTTCAAAATAATCTTGAAGTTCAACTAGATTAGTAGTACCTTGATTGTATGGAATGAGAGAGGGAGAATCCTGACCATAAACAATCTTGAATGGTGTAGACTTGATAGATGTGTAAAAGGCAATATTGTAGGACAATTCTACCCAATGAAGAAAACTACCCCATGTCTTAGGATGATCCTGAGAAAAGCAACGTAGATAAGTTTCCAAACATCTATTAACCACTTCAGTTTGGCCATCCGTTTGAGGATAGTAGGCAGTGCTCATTCTCAGTTTAGTACCACTCAATTTAAAGAGTTCCTGCCAAAAAACACTGAGGAAGAGAGTATCCCGATCTGAAATCACAGATTTGGGAATGCCATGAAGCCGAACAATATCCTTGCAAAAAGTTGTTGCAACAGATTTTGAAGTATAGTGTCTAGGTAACCCAATGAAATGAGCATATTTGCTCAACCGATCAACCACTACAAGAATTGCTTCCCACCCATTAGATTTAGGCAACCTTGTGATAAAATCAAGTGAAATATCTTCCCACACTTGTTGAGGAACATCAAGAGGGTGAAGAAGTCCCCCAGGAGCTTGAGGGAGGTATTTTCCATGCTGACAAGTAATACATTGAGTGACAAACTCTTTGACCTCTTCTTTCATGTTTCTCCAAAAAAATTGATGCTATAGTCGTTCAAGAGTTTTAAGAACTCCACCATGGCCTCCTAAAGGCGAGCAATGAGCTTCTTCCATAAGTAATTTGCTTAAGTCAGATCTGGCTGGAATTACCAACCTGTGTTTGTAGTATAACCGGCCCGCAGATCAAAGTGCGGAACCGAATTAGGATCAGACTGAAGAGAATGCATTATGGAAGATGTGTAAGGGTCTTCTTGCAACAATTGAGGAATGTTCTCAAGGGAAGAAGCCTGAGGAATTGCTAATACAAAAAGGTCTGCTGAATAAGGATACCGAGACAAGGCATCAGCACCCTGATTAGAAGAACCAGCTCTATAGACAATCTTGAAATCACAAGGCAGTAACTTCATCATCAATCTTTGTTGCTCAGGAGTAGTAAAACGTTGCTCCAACAGAAATTTTAAACTATTGTGATCCGTATGTACCTCAAATTTCTGTCCTAAAAGATAGTGTCTCTACTTCTGTAAGGCTGACACTAAAGCAAGCAACTCTCAGTCATAAACTGACTTATGCCTCTTTGACGAAGATAACCCTTAACTATAAAATGCAATCGGGTGTCCACCTTGCTGCAAAATTGCTCCAATACAAGAAGAAGATGCATCACATTCCACAATGAAAGATTTAGAGAAATCAGGCAATTGGAGAGTAGGAGTTTAACAAGGGCAGATTTCAGATTGTTAAAAGCTTGTTTGGTCATTGGTGACCAACAAAAAGCATCTCTTTTCGTCATATCTATGAGAGGTTTAGCCATTCGACCATAGTACTTGACGAAACGTTGATAGTACCCCGTTAAGCCAAAGAAACCTCGTAATTTTGTGAGATTCTGAGGTAATTGCCATTCTGTAATGGCAGAAATTTTTTCTGGGTCAACTGCTACACCCTGGCCAGAAATGAGACTTCAAGCTGCTGAAAAACACATTTTTTGGAATTCGCAACAAAGTTGTGCTGCTGCAATGTGTCAAGAACAGTATGAAGGTGCTCCATATGTTCTACAACCATTCTACTGTACACCAAAATGTCATCAAAGAACACCAATATGACTTTGCTGAGAAAAGGGCAAAACAAATCATTCATAGCAGCTTGAAAAGTTGCAAGTGCATTTGTGAGACTGAAAGGCATGACAATGAACTCATAATGCCTAGAATGAGTTCTAAAGGCTGTGTTGTGAACATCTTCCAGAGAAACACGTATTTGATGGTAGCCAGACCGCAAATCAATCTTGGAAAAATAATATGCAGCATACAATTCATCAAGTAACTCGTCTATGTTTGGAATAGGATATTTGTCTGCCACTGTGATCCTACTGAGTTCCCTGTAATCAATGCAAAGCCTCCAACAAGAGTCTTTCTTTGGTACTAAAAGGACTGGACTAGCAAAAGGGCTAATACTTGGCTGAATGAAGCCCTAATGTAATAAGTCTGCAACTTGATGTTCAATTTCATCTTTTTGATAATGTGGATATCTGTAAGGTCGAATGTTTGGTGGAATGGCTCTAGGAAATAGGTGGATAGAATGAGTATGATTTCTGAAAGGAGGTAAGGTTTTTGGTTTTGCAAAAACATCCTGGTATTCTTGCAACAATCCTTCTAATACTTCAAATTCATATAGCATATTCTGTGTGCGAATGGAAATAGAAACATTTGGTGATGCCATTGGATCTACAGCATCAATCCTGCCGAGAGTAGTCGAAGTTTCCATTCGAGGAATTCCTTGCAATTTGTATCGCTGTCTATGTACCCAAAACACCATAAACATCTTTTGCCAGTTGGCTTCCACTGTATTCAGAGATGCCAGCCACTTAATGCCTAAAACCATATCAACATTGCTCAAAGAAAAAGGAAAGAAATCATCTTTAATTGTTAAGTCTTGTACCTTTACTTCTAGTTGTTTGCAAATTGATCTGCAAGTCACCATGGATCCATCACCAACTTGAACTTGAAAAGGTGGTAAAGAAGGCGTAGGAATGTTCAAGTCTGCCACTATTTTACTTGACACAAAATTATGTGTAGAGCCGCTATCTATTAGAATAAGTACAGACTTAGAACCCAAAGAACCTTGAACTTTCATGATAGTAGAAGAAGGATTGCCGAGGATGGCATGCAAGGAGATTTCTGCCAGAGTCGCGTCAACAATCATCATTCTCGGCGTTATTGTCGTCCATTCCCTCTGTAATTTCCATCAATCTCAGTATTGATGATTTGCAGCGATGTCCAGAAGCAAATTTGTCCCCACAACGATAGCATAACCCCTTTTCCCTTCGGTTTTGTCGCTCAAAGTCCATGAGAGTTGATGTGGGTGAAATTCCTGGAGTATTAGAGGAAGTTGCTGCAGATAACGGTTTTGCAAAAGAGGAAATTGTTTGATTTAGATTTTGATTTACTCCCCAGGCTGGTGTGGCACAAGGACTTTATTATCTCACCATTGATTAACGTTATCATTGCTGCGAGAAGAAGTGTAACGCTGACTCGGTCGTTGAAGGGCTTGGGCCTGTAACTTTGCTTCATATTCCAATGACAAGCTAACTGCTTTATATACAGTCCGAGGCTTCTGTATCTTGACATCCACTTGCAATTCCTCTTTTAATCCATTAATAAACACACCCAAAAGGCAGTGCTATGGCCACTCAGTAACCCGTGATTGTCTCCTCACAAATTCCTGTTTATAGTCACCAACAGACCCCGTTTGCTTTATATTGCAAAGATGAACATCAGGGTTTGCAAATTCTGCTGGTCCGAATTGCTCCTGAAAGATTTGCACCAACTCTCCCCAATATCGGACAGTCCTTCCCGAAGAGACCCAAGTAAAGGTATCTAATGCATCCCCTTCTAAGTTAATCACAGCAACATCTACTTTGAGTTCCTCTGGAGTTTGATAGTACTTAAAGTCCTTTTCAACCTTCATCCTCCACCCCCGAGGATCCCCACCATCATACTTGGGGAATTCAATTTTTGAATGAGGCTTTTTGGACGAGTGTCTACTCCACCAGTATTCTCCAGAATCTTCTTCATCATTGTCGGTATAATTGTGTGGGTGAGTGTGGCTGGATTGCCCTTGAGTAAATACGAGTTTTCTGCTTTTTTAAATTGTTGATCTCTGAACTCATTTGGTTTAATTGTGTGAGGATTGCCGCAAGTTGTGAGGAATTTTCTGTAGGGGGCTATGCAGGCTGTTGAACCAATATTAATGCAGGATCATTGCGAGGATGTGTTTCTGTTGGATTGACAGGATTCTGGTTCTGACCCAAGGATGGATCATTTTCATAAGAGGAGTTTCTGGTGTTTACCATGGTATTTTGTTAGGTCCAAGGATTTTTGGCTCTGATACCAAAATGGTAGATCTTGCAGAATTGCAAAATAATACAGTGAAAGAAAAGTAGGGAAAAACCTAGAGTCAGAATCTGAAAACTCTAGTCAAGAGACAATAACATTACGATAACTTCTGATCTTTTCTTGCCATTGAAAGTGTTACATATTTATGGAATCTAATCATAACTGAAAGACATAACCGAATGCGTAATAACTGCTGCTAATAAGATAAAGACAAATAACCAACTAACCAACCCAAAATACTTGACCTCTAATAACTTCTATTCTGTTTCCCTATTGTCAAGTGTCCTTTTTCTAGAGTAAACCAATAAAGGATGTGGCATCCTATCAGAAATTTTCCAGATGAATTCTAGCAACATTGTAATCAAAGAATAATGGAGGTTAACATCATGGCACCAAGAAACTTGAAAAAACATGAGCCACCAACACAAAGATATCTGCAAGATCCCCCTTACAAATTGAAATAAGTACTAAAGCTAATTAAGTACCTGTATTTAATACTTCAGAGTCAAGCCATAATGGTTTTTCCCCTCTAAATGTTATTAAAAAGCTGATCTTGACAATTAGGGGCCTTTCATTGGTCAAAATAAAAAAAAACGACAATTAGAGGCCTTTGTTGGATAGCTGCTAGAATGTTTGGGCTTCATGACACATTGCTTTGGGTAAGCAACGTCACATATTAGATTTACAGGACCACTTCAAGGACATTTAATTCAAAGAACGTGTAACATCTTGGTCACAAAACTGAAGTTCCCATTCTCAAAGGACACTTAATTCAAACTCAGACCCCATAAGGCCTTACCAATTGAGATTTGGGTGATGTCTTTTAGAAGTTTTGAGCGAAACAATCATCATTTTTACTTGTGAAGTTACATAGTATATTGGGGAATAAGCTGCTTGGTTTCTTTGAACACAGTCAGGTACTTGCCATAATGTTTATCGGTTTTACAAAGCAAAATGAGCATTAAGTTCTCTAGTAAGTGCAGTTTTTGCTACTCTCTGGAATTATTGGTTGGTATAGGATGCTAGTGTTAAATCAGTTCAACTCCATTTATCTTCTCATCAGTAACAATTTTCCAATTATATTATACTCTCAAAAGAAAAACTGCATCTAAGAGGAGCAAAATCCATCTACCACACACACACACACACACACACACACACTAAGTTAGAGTTAACATGGTGAAGATCAAATGTTTAAACAATATATTTAAAGTATATTTTCTGGTTTGTTAAATATGAAATTCTTACCATGTCATTAATCTCAAATTCTGCAAAAGATTTACCATCAAGCAGCATGCTCCAACCAACTTTATCAATTTTCAATGATATGTGCATAGCAAAGGAAGGACTTTTGTTCTTTTCCTTCTCAAAAAGCTGTTGCTGTGCAGCTTTCTGCAGAGTCATCCTTAATGATGCAGATGCAGCCTTCATAGATTTTTTTGCACTTGCAAGTTCTCTCTTCAATCCTTGCACCTGCCAGTGTGGGACTACTGTTGATTACTCATGCAACCTTGTCATATTACAGAAATATGTGTAAAACACAAAAGTAGTTGGTACACCTCAATGCGTGTTAGAGAACAATGGAAAATTATAGTGAATAAGAAAATGCAATGAGAATAACCAAACCAAGATGATACCAAAGGCAACAATGAAAGAAACCCAAAATTGTCATGGGAAGCCCCAGTTGAGCAGCATCAATAAAGATACAAAGACAGAGGATATGATTAGGTGCATCTTGTACTGTCATGTTAAAAATAAAATCAATATTAGGCTGCACAAAACGTTAATTGCATTGATAGAAAGTTAATTAAAGAGAACTGAGTATAATTGTTTAAACAATTAATCAAAGTTCTGAGGTATCAAGAAAAGTTTAGCCAAATTTGAGAGGAGGCTAATATAAATTTACCCTTTCTTTTTTATGGATATAGGCAAAAGGCAGCTAAAATTGGACTCAACCTGTTTAATCACATCCACTAGAGTGTTGTTTAAACGATATCTCACCAGCATTGGTCTTCCACATGCAATCATCCACAGTTCGCCTTCCCTTTCTGGGCATGAATCTCCAGATGCATCACATGAACAAGACAACTTCCTAATATCACCAAGAACCAACTTCTGCTCCCTCTCTTTTTGTTCAAGGTTGATCTTTGCAAGTTCTACCTCTTCAATGCCATCAGGAACCACCTCATCTGCTTCCTCCTCAACATCTTCATCATCTTTACCAGAAAATGACATGCTACTTTTTCGAGGCCTGTATTGTGTACAATAATTAATTAATTAATTTGAAAATATCATCATGCGGCACAAAAAAAATTTAAACTTATCTTTTTTGCAGGGCAAAAAGAGATCACCTTTAAACATTTAAAAATGTTACCTAATACTATTTGAAGACATCGCCTATCCAGATCAAAATTATAGCCAAATTCAAGGGAAGAAACATATCTGACATGAAAATAGTTTTGCACAATTTACTTTGTAAATTGAAGATATTGCAGCACTCAAATAACGGCTAATCATACAGCCCTAAGTCATGTCATCCGCAAGATTAGTATTTTGAGGGTTGAGAACAAGCAAATATTTATAAATAAACCAAACCGTATTGATTTATCCACATAAGCGGGACTGTACTAGTTGCCTGATAAGAATTATCATGCTTACATGACATGATAAAATTTGACAGGTGCAACTAATGATGTCTACATATGAGTGATCTGCTAAACTATAAATAAGGAATGTTTATTGGTTGCATATCTGCATCATTCTCCCATACATTATTTCCTTACCATGGACAATTCCAATCATTCTTGGAATTTACATTTTTTCAAAAAAAAAAAAAAAAGAATTGACAGAAATTTGAGGTTTCTCCCATCCAACTTTCACTGAAATTGTTCACTTCTCTTCTAGTCAAGATATCAGAACACTGAATCTTGATTTTTCTGATTTCTTCCAAGAAAGTTTTAACCATGGTTATCAAATCGGGATACAAATAGTGAATCGAAAAGTCTATTTTTGGAATCGTGAATCGTAAGATTCATGATCAATTACTTAAGATGACATAAATGTAATATTCACATAAGAAAACATTTAGAAGTTTGTAGATATCTGCAATTTAGCATTTTAAGGTAAATAACACTTCAAATTTCATAAAGCTAACATTTAAAGAGTAAACATCAAAATGCAAATAATCCCAAAGATTAATTGAAATCAGTTAAATCACTGTCACACTTCAAAACCATAACCCCAAAAAAAAAACCTAAACATATCATTCATCAATCATCATTATTTATTTAAAATCCCTTAAAATTCGGTTGAAATGTAATGTATTAAAAAGTCTAATCATAATCTCTTAGTCTAAATAAAATTTAGTTGAAATCTATTAAATATCATAATATATACTAGATTTAGATATTTTATATATAATAATTTATATATAATCTTTTTTGTTAAAAAATGTAATCTTCTGTGATTGGGTTTTTTCAATTTAGATGTTTTATTCTCAAACCTAAAAATATTATAAAAAATTTAATTGAATAAAAAACATAAAAAATTTTAATTAGATAGCTGGGAATATAATATCCCGAAAAAAAGATAATAGAGAATATTAAAAAAAGGAAAAAGGCTGGAAAAAAAAATAGGAAAGGGGTTCTTAAAAGCGTAATATCTTGATTGGATAGCATGTAATATTATAATATGTAAAAAAAATATAATAGGAAATTATGAAGCTGAAAAGAAGCCGATAGAATAGGAAACAAGATGGGGAAAACGGAAAAAATGCAGAAAAGGGGATCATGACCCATTTCCTCTACAATCGCACGATTCTCTGAGGAATCACGATTCATGCGATTCTGGTGAGAATCGTGCGATACAGGAATGATTCAGATAAAAAACAAAACAACCATACGAGTCGCATTGCCCACAGCCAAATTGTTTCTGAATCGCGATACGAATCGAACGATTCATGCGATACTAATAACACTGGTTTTAACTTCAATCCCCAACTCATTTGTGAAAGAAAAGTTTTTTCTTGATAAGCCAATTTTGGAATTCTAACATTCAAAAAGGTCAAATGTCATCTGACAATTACAATAAAAAAGGACAAGAGAAATGACGTTTGCAGGTTCAGTTGCTGCAATGGTTCTTTTTCCTAGAATGTCTGTGAAGCATTAAGTTAGTTCAGAATATTTGTCCCATTTAATTATCCACTATGCAGTAGCATGGTACCCCATAGAATAAGCTCCTTGGTATTTGTTAGTTTACAATCATTGATATCTTATTCATTCATAAGAAATACATGGGTATTTATACATGGGGAAATCTTCAATCCTAATAAATGCTAACCCCTGACTACCAACTACTTCCTAACACTATTAATTACATCTGACAACATTATTAATTACATTTGACTTTTCCTAACACTCCCCCTCAAGTTGGAGCGTAGATGTTAATCAAGCCCAATTTGTTATAGAGATAGTCAACCTAAGTTCCATTTAATGCCTTGGTCAAAAGATCACCTAATTGATCACTAGACTGCACATGTCCTGTAGAAATAAAGTTTTCCTTGATCTTATCGCATACAAAGTGGCAGCCAACCTCAATGTGTTTTGTATGTTCATGAAACACTGAGTTAGAGGCTATATGTAAAGCAGCCTTATTATCACACCACAGTTTTGTTTTGCAGGTAATGACGTGGCAAGACCGACTTCCTTCATTAACTGGTAAATCCACACAATTTCCTGTACTGACTGAGCCATGGCTCTATATTCAGCTTTAGCGCTAGATCTAGACACCACATCCTGTTTCTTGCTTCTCCAGGACACCAAGTTTCCTCCCACAAACACACAATATCCTATAGTAGATCTCCTAGTTGCCTTTGACCCTGCATAATCTGCATCACAAAAGCATTCAATCTTGGTGTGGCTAAGATTCGTATAGAGTATAGCACGACCAGGTGAGCCCTTTAAGTAATGTTAGACATGCTCCAAAGCTTCCCACTGAGCAACGGTTAGTGCTGTCATGAATTGGCTAAGCAAACTGATAGGAAAGGTCACATTAGGGCGAGTTACCGTGAGATAGTTTAATTTTCCAATCAATCTACAATATCTCTCAGGAAATGCAAACGATTTAATCTTTTCTGGATCAACATTGTTTCTCACATCCTCAGGTAACTCATCAAATGATACGCTATCATTAATGTCCAAAAACGGATTAGGAATCATGGGAAAACTACTTGTGCTGCTCCAAGTTTCCCCGTTTCTTTTAGTAGATCAAGAACATATTTCCTTTGTGTTAAGAGGATGCCTTTCTTGCTTCTTACAACTTCAATCCCAAGAAAATACTTCAACGGACACAAATCCTTCGTTTGGAAATGAGATGTAAGAAAGGTCTTGAGTGATGAGATTCCTGAAGTAGCGCTTCCTGTAATAACAATATCATCGACATATACTACTAAGAGAATTATGCCAGCATTCATTTGCTGATAGAACACAGAATGATCACACTTGCTTTGATTCAGGCCAAATTTCTTAACCACATAACTAAATCTGTCAAACCAAGCACGAGGATTTTGTTTTAAACCATATAAAGATTTCTGAAGACGACATACCTTTCCACACTCCCCCTGAGCCACAAAACCAGGTGGTTGCTCCATATAAACTTCTTCAAGAAAGTCGCCATTTAAAAACACATTTTTAACATCTAGTTGATGAAGATCCCAACTATAGGTGGCTGCCATAGAGGTAAAGAGACGAACAGAGGACAACTTGGCCACAGGAGAAAATGTTTCGGAATAGTCAACGCCATACATCTGAGTATAACCCTTGGCAACCAATCGAGCCTTCAAAAAATCTAAGGTGCCATCAGCTTTCGTTTTAATTGTGAACACTCACTTACACCCAATAGCTTTTTTTCCAAGGAGTAAATCAACGAGAGTCCAAGTACCAGCCTTATCAAGGGCCATCATTTCCTCTTCCATCTCGGCACGCCAACCGGGATGAGCCAAGGCTTGATGAAGAGTGGTAGGAAATGTGATAGAATCTAAGGATGCTATCAAGGAATAGGACGGAGATGATAGGCGGTTATAGGAAACAAACGAGAAAATGGGATACGTACAAGTACGCTTACCTTTGCGGAGGGCAATGAGCAGATCAGTAGAAGGAGCATCAGTATTAAGAGTGTCAAGCACTGTTGCTGGTTTAGAGGCAAGAGGAGGATGAACTAAGTCCGGATCAGACGTTAGGGAGGGTACTTGTTAAGTCAGGAACATGATCGGCAACATTATTTTCCTTGGGACGCCTCTAATAAACCTGATAGAGAGGGGGTAGAGCAGATGCCGGCATAGACGTTTGCATTGGTGATAAACAAACTTCATACACTAAGATGTCATCAAGACCTGGGGTGGTGGTTGAAGGTGGAGATAGATGAGAGACAGAAAAGAATGGAGTCGACTCATGAAAAGTGACATCCATAGACACAAGATATCGTCGAAGAGTGGGAGAGTAGCACCGATAACCCTTCTGAATTTTAGAATAGCCAAGGAAAACACACTTGATAGACTTAGGATCAAGTTTGGTAACGGTGGGACAAACATCGCGAACAAAACAGACACAACCAAAGATTTTGAGATCAATTGGAAACAAGGGATTAGAAGGGAACAACGTTGTGTATGGAATGTCACCACGGAGAACTGGAGACAGCATACGATTAATAAGGAAGCATGCGGTTGACACAGCATCAGCCTAAAAGGGTTTAGGAACTTGCATTTGAAACATCAGAGCCCAGACCACTTTTAATAAGTACCGGTTCTTTCTTTTGGTAACACCATTTTGAGCAGGTGTGTCGAAACACAAGGACTGATGAATCATGCCATGTTGAAGCATATAGTTGTGAATCTGGGCAGAGGAATACTCTTTAACATTGTCACTCTGTAAGGTTTTGATAGATACACCAAACTGAGTTTTGATCTCAACACAGAAATTGCAAAAGTGAGAAAATAACTTGGAACGATTTTTCATTAAATAAAGCCAGGTAGTTTGAGAGAAATCATCAATGAAAGTAACAAAGTACCTAAAACCAGTCGTGGACTCGATAGGACAAGGACCCTAGACACCATAATGGATTAAATCAAAGGGGGGCGCAACCTGTTTATTGACATGAGGTGCCAGGTGAACACGATGGTGTTTGGCAAACTGACACGACTCACTTTAAGGACGACAAATGATGAAATTGAGGATACAACTTCTTTAAAGATGACAACGACACATGACCCAGTTGACAATGAACATCAAACCGAGAAGAACCACCAGAGCAAGCGATGGAGTGCAGAACCCGATCATCAAAGATGTAATGGCTGCTAGATTCATATCCCTTACCAATAATACGTTTTGTCGTGAGATCCTGAATCAAACAATGGTCAAGGAAAAGTGAGATAAAACAGTTTAACTGGTGAGTGAGCTTGGTAAGAGACAAAAAGGTTAAAAGCAAGGTCAGGAATATGAAGAACAAACGAGAGGGAAATAGATAGGGTGGGTGTAATAGTGCCTGAGCCCAGAATGCGGGAGTAAGAGCCATTGGCAATAGTTATCAAAGAGGGATTGGCATAAGGTGAATACATAGAGAACAAACGATGATTATCTGTCATATGATCAGTGGCACAGGAGTCGATAATCCACTTCAAGGAAGTAGCAAGGCATGAATCACAATTACCTGTAGCAAGCGCAGTTGGTGGTGATTGAACACTATCAGAATTATCAAAGGACAAGGCCATATGAGCAGAACCACTGCGATGCTGCTTATTTTGTAACTTTCGACAATAACGTTTGGTATGACCTGGTTCCTTGCATTAAAAGTAGACAATAGCTCCAAAATTTTGAGGAAGACTTTGGTTCTTGTTATCAGCAGAAACCAAATTCGGTGTACTATCGCCTTCTCTCGGAAAGCCTTGGTTCCTGTTAGCAGTAGAGCTACGGCTAGCTCAAGCACTAGCATGAGGATTAGAAGCCAATTAAGATAGGTTATCAGCACGCAGCACACGAGAGTACACATCCTGGAGCGAATGAAGCTCAGAGCTGGACAATATCTGAGATCAAACTGTCTCATAAATCGGATCAAGAGCAGTAAGAAAGCTAATGATTGTTTTTTTTCCATATTATCCACTTGTGCCTGAAGGTCAGTCGTCAGGGGCATTAACATCTTCATTTCTTCATACATCTTAAAATCCAGAAAGAAGTTCTTTAGGAGACGACCCTGTTGTTCCGCACGATAGAAACCTTTACAAACATCATGAATGCGAGTAATATTTCCTTTCCCATAATACAAGAACTCCAGGTAGTCCATAATTTCTTTCACAGTATTACAATGACTGACAAAGGGGAGGATGCCAGTCTCAATGGAATTCTGAATTTGTAAGAATAACCGAGCGTAAGCTCTAGCCCAAGTCAACTTAGGATCGTCCTTGGGAGGAATCTCAATTAAATTACCTTCCTTTTCAATACTGAGTAAGTACATGCGACAATTTTGCTCCAGTCCGAATAGTTTGTCCAATTGAGCTTATAGTCAATAATTTTATTTGTGACCGGAACAATTTCAGTGGGAACATTGGATTTCGAATCAGCCATGAATAAAAAATGGAAGAAGTAACCACGTCCACCGCACCAAAAAGTTAAATCACCAGACCCACCAATCAGCAATAAAAAAAAAAGAATAAAGCAATTCAAGAGTGCAGTAGCTATAGCCTCAAAGCTGCAACAAAGAGTCAAAAAGGAACAAAAGACCCAACAACCAGCAAACCAACCAAGGAATAAGTAAGTCAAGAGTAAAAAAGCAAATGAGCCACAATCGCTACGAAACAGCAAGATGACAACCAAATGTGGTTGGGAAAAAAATGACAGAAAACTCGGCCACGATCTCCACCGAGACAGCAAGATGACAACCAAATGTGGCTGGAATAAAAAATATGACAGAAAACCCATCAAACGTTGCTAGAAAAGAATGACAGAAAACCCAACACAAGGAAAACCTGATGATCAAACGTACTCAAATGAACCCAAAAAAACCAGGGAAAAACCGGGTTGGAGAAGTCGGCCTAAGTGAAGCAAACTGCCATCCAGAACTCCGGCTCACGCGTCGGTGACAGAATTTGGCTATCAGGCACGTGATGTCCACACACCGCCGTCCCATCGTCGGATGACTGTCAAATTTCAGGCGTCCGCCGGTCTTTGGCCAGCGATTCTAATGGTGTGGCACATGTACAGAAATTCCACCAAGGACAGAACATGACCTCTCTCCCTCTCTCTCTGTCGCAGAAATGGAGGTATTTCAATGGAATAAAAAGAGATATCAGGCAAGAGATTTTCACAAACGCTCTGATACCATGTTAGTTTACAATCACTGATATGTGACTCATTCATAAGAAATACATAGGTATTTATACATGGGGAGATCTTCAATGCTAATAAATGCTAACCCCTAACTACCAACTACTTCTTAACACTATTAATTACATCTGACTTTTCCTAACATTATTTAAGGCAAGAGTTTGGATGTCTTAATACCTTATAACATTTCTCCTTATTTAATTTAATAGGTCTGGTAATGAGAAGGAAAACAAAATTTTGTGATGGTGTATTGAATTGTGGTTTGCCTAGTAGGAAAATAATGTATGCATCTTCAACGTATCTTCTACTTTAATTTTTTTATTAAACAGAATTGTGTATATGACTTCCTTTTTGGACTCAGCAATACAATTTATTCAAAAAATTGGGTCAAGGGACCTTTTTCTTTGATATGCAAAGAGATTGGACATATCTTTTAAACCTATTAGGCTTTATATGCAAAGGGGTAGAGGAAGACCGGAGAGAATTTTATAGAACAAGGACCTCTTGGTTAACAATTTTCAAAACTTTGGTTGTTGGTAGAACACAACAGCGCCATGTGATTTATGTAGCCAATCCCATCTAGTGGGATAAGGCATGTTGTTGTCCTTTTTCAGGTTTGAGGATTTCTTCATCTAGGTAGCGGTATAAATATAGAGAAAGCAAGATGCAAGTAAAGAGTACAGATATAAAGAGTGAATCACTACATGCATGGCTAATTGAGGTAGCGAGACAAATAATGCTTAAATTTAGAGAAAGGGCAAATAGAGGGATTATCCTCACTTTGGAAGGCGTGCAAAGAGAAGATTGGTCAATATATCTAGCATGACCTGAAACTGACGGGAAGTCATTGTTGCCGTTATACTATGAGAATTAAATGTGACCTCCTTCAAGGGCTTCACCTGCAGAAGTTAAAATAAGTAGTTGGCATAAATATTGAGAACAATCAAGGCATGTTACATGAACCAGAGAAGCCTACTTCATGAAGATATGCATGTCTGAAATTACATGCATTGGTTTTGGAAAAATAAGTGATGCGGGGGTATACTCAAGACCAGGGCGTTAACAATCAAGGCATGTTACATGGAATACAGAAGCTACTTCGTGAAGATATGCATGTCTGAAATTACATGCATTGGTTTTGGAAAAATAAGCGATGTGGGGATATATTGAAGACCAGGGCATCAATATTATATAGGTCACCTTGAGTTCTTGAGTTACACCTTTGTGCCTTGTGTATCGGAAGTACATATCACCAGGCATAAAAACTCTCTCAAGAAGAGCGCCTGTTCGCATTACTTTTGGTAAGCCTCTATGAATTTTTGGAAGCCACTGCACTCCAGCTCCTGGATCAACATCTGTTGGGGCAACATGGGCCTGCACATGCTCCAACATAGCAGAAATCTCCATTCTGTTCCAAGTCATTTCAGGTTGGTACTCAGTACTACACACATTTGTAGTTCCAATAGCTTGCTCAATCATCTCAGATCCAACATGAAGTACTGAATGAAATGACTGGGATAAAACACGGCCACTTGCAGCAGCAAGCAAAAACCTACCCTGTTTGGCAAGAAATTAGGTGACTCAGAAAGAATGAATAGAGGACATCTATAGTGTCATTACATGAATAAATGTATCAAAGTACATATTACATAATCGCGAGACCAACAGCAAAGGGATCTGTTAAAAAAAATCAGAAAAGAGAGAATAAAATGGAAACATGCAAAATGAGTATAATTGTCATCTGCATTAGAAATGAAAAAGAAATCTAAATGGCGTCTGCATCTTTTGGCAATATGATTTTCTTAACAAATCAAAGGTTAGAGAAAAGAAAATTATTTTCATCAAGTTCCAGCCATTAGTAAAGCACAAAAATCAGTGTGTATAACCTGAGAACTGCCAAACGAAATTCAATTTTGAATGCATAAGCATATTTTAAACTTACATTTGCATCCTCTGAGTGAAGATTGAATTGTGGCTCAATAACATTCACCATCAAATGTCGAGTCCCCTCCAAATCATCTTTGTTTTCATCTTTAATTGACAACAGATCACTTTTAAATGGCAACGGATTATCATTTTTATCTGGCAACAGAGAAAGAGCAGAACAAGCCTCTTAATCAAGTACTGAAGAGCATTTCAATTAACAGAAATTGTCAAAAGGATCCTGCAAGCAGGAATAATATTTGCCGCAACAAATGGCAGTAATTTCTCTTTTGCTACTAGTCACTAAACTAATTTGAACACTCAAATCGATAGCACTTAGCGAAATTTCTTAAAGCATATTACCAGATGACACATCCACCTCAATTGAATTTTGAGGTGCAAGAGATCCAGAAGTCTCTGCATCTTGAGAAGAGGAACAATCAGCAGTGCTCCCAGGGAGAGAGTTCTTAGAACCATCATCAGACTGATAGGTTTCAGCTCCATCATTCTGTTTGTTTCCCTCAAGTAATTTCCTCCGGGCATACTGCCGAGAAGGAGAGGGCTTGGGTGGTCCAAAGGCACTAGATAGCCCATGAACAAAGGACAAAATAGCATCTCTGTTCTCAATAGTCCACAAAAGTTTGAGACCATACACAAACACACGCTGACAGTTGTCTGCTACAATCACATTGTACCCATCATCATCACTCGGGTCAGACAGCATATGCTCACTTTCAGCTCCATTTTCAAACCCAGATGGGGCATTTGTCTTCTCAACATTTTTTCTTCCTGCTTCTTGCCAGGCTAGTAAACTAACAGGATCAGCCTTTGGGGACTGTTTTCTGATAGTAAAGTAATCAGAGGACAACAAAAATCCATCACCACAGTTTTTCTTCATGCAACCATTTTCACAGAGGATTTTGTCCACAGGTGCTGAATGAGAACTTTTCTGTATCATGTTAATTGCTTTTGTAATACTTGGACAGTCTTCACTATTTAGAAATGCCTTGGGCATATGAAGATCAATTCCTAAATAAACAGGTTCAAGAATGTCACGTTTGCTTTCGAAAGTATATTTTTGCCTGCCCCTACCACTACAGTGCTCAAACTTCATCTTTGTCATTGTTACAGTCAATCCTTTGGCCGGATCGCCATCATCAAAAGGTACGTTCTTTATAGAGGTTGGTGTAGCATCTAAACGTATCATAAACTCAGTCATCACTCTATCTAATGACAAATTACCTGACCTAACAATTCTTGGGACTCCAAACCTAGGAAAACGAGAGAACATACGCAATTTGTGTGGAGGGATGAAGATCAAGTTCCAGAATTTAGTAATCCATGCCAGATCATAAGCACCACCATTCACTGTTGGTGAGTGAGGTGCAGCATTATGGATTTTGTGCAGAGGATCATTTGCAGTATAATCTCCTTCAGTACCATTTCTAGCAATGGAAGGTGGGGATTGATTTTCTGATGAAGGGTCCAAGCCTTTTAGAGAGATGTTCAAGTGAAGGGAAAGAGAAGTGGATCTAAAGGGATCAAATACTTTGTCACGAAGCTTCCCCTCAATTGGTAGTGCAAATAAATAATGATTCAGGGGAGTGCCAGAATCGCAACCCCAGTCCATTGTAACTTCAAGAGTGAAGACTGGGGCTTCCAAAAATGCACCAGAGACACCTGCTGGAAGCTTAAAATCCTGTCCATTAGCCAAACTCTCCAAACTACTCACTAAAACCTTAAAATCTTTGGAATAAACAAATATACGACCATCAGACTGGTGAATTTCAATAGATCCAGTCACAACTTGGAGTTTGTCATCCTCTTCATAAGGATCTGTACTTGCCAAGACATTCAATTTTAATTCGGAGAAGAACAAGGAACTTTTTCCGTGAATGTAATTTCTCATGTCATCCCACCATGGCAAACTCTTCTCCTTTTTCGGAGGAAAAATAAGTGGGCCTGGATTCCTAACACTTAGATTTGCCCTCCGAAGGGCTACAGTAAAAGCATAACTTACATCAGCTAAAACTGGTTCATGACCTACTCCAAATGAGGCTTCTCCTTTCTGAAAATGTATGGGTAAATCTGTGTATGTCTTCATTGGTGGAGTTGTACCGCTAGCTGATCGAAGCATGCTCACTTTTCTCCATCTCCCAACATAGACATCTTGAAAAATTTGAGGTTGGAAGCAAGTTGCCTAATTAAAATAAGGTAGAAATAAATAATGAGGCATTATCAGCTTAGGTTGAACATCATCTAGCTGATTCTCCACAAAGGGCAGTGAGAAATTTAAACTTCAGTTTGACTTAAAGAAAAAACAAAACAAACAGACGCAAAGAGGCATAAACACACATAAATATATGCATATAAAATATTTTCTCCCAATATTTGTATCAAGTGTTTGGATAGTTCAGAACCTTCTGCAAAACTGCTTAAACTACCACACAACTGTAATTTTAGTGGAGTCTGAGTGTATGCAGTTTTTGGAACATTGGGTACGTCCTAAAGAGGACATTTTCTTTTGATAAGATCTAAGGGGTTTAGGAGGACGCTAAATCATTTAGGATTAAGCAGAATTTTTTAAATGTGAGGAACATACAAGCGTGTTCCTTTCCATCTTCAGAAGTCGTGTGAAAGGAAACTAGAATAGTAGTTAGTTTTGTCCTCCAGTTGGCGTTCTGCTAAGGTTTTTCAAAGGGGGTTTCTATCACAGATTTGCAAAGGATTGGGTTGCTTTCATGTTTTGTTTTTCAAATGCTATATTTTTTCTTTTTTATGTAGCTATTCTTCTGTGAGTTTGCTTCCGGAGGATTCTTATTCTCCTCTTTCTGCATCTCTTTATTCCTTAATTTTTTTTTTCTACAGAAGTTGACCATAACTATCCCCATAGCTATATTTAATTCTAGTAGCATAAATTAAAATATTAACCCAGCCTCTGACCACAGACAAAAGCATAAAAGAATAACAGCCATAACTATCAAATCAAGTGTTTTCAACAGTTTTATTAAAACTATCAAAAGTAAATTGTATCCCTCAGTTGCTTTTTACAAAAAATTGTACATTTTGTTTACCAAATTGTGTATGTTGGCTTTTGTACTTATAATGAACCTAGAGAACTATGAGCATTTAATTAAATCTAAAATGTTTTTTCAAGTTTGATATTAAAAAAATTTCTAACCTCAGTAAGTGAAATTTGCATGATACATAAAAAATATTCAAGAGTAAGATTCTAAAGTTTTATAACTTAAAAATTTTTCAATTTTAAAAAATCCATGTTAGATAATCAAAATACTCTCATAAAAAAAAATGGCGTATGATGTTTGATTTTCAAATTTCCTATTAGTTCACTAACCACACTAGTAAGCCATGTCACTCTCCAGTTTCAGTCCTTACAATCTAAGGGGCAAGAGCATGAAAAAGAGAGAAGATTTTTAAATTATATACAATTTATACTCCTCTAAACAAAGGCACCGAAGACCTTAAATCAACCAAATCTCTGGGCTGACTCAAAGCCTCATCCACTGTTTTTCTCACATTGGGTAACTCAGAAAGGCCAGAAACAAATAGTGGGAGAAGTTGACTCAAATCCAAGTCAAATCCCAAGATCAAAGGAACCAAAATAAATCAAAGTCAAATCCTATTCCTATCACTGCAAAAAATAAGGGGAAAAACTAACAGACTTAAATAAAAACAGAACAAATAGATAACTAAGTCACACACCCATACATGCATGTGCATCACCTTCCACAAAAGCAATGTCAGATTTAGTTTTAATTGATCAAAACTTTCTGAAACATCCTATTGTACTTTACTGCTATTGAGGATGATTGGATGCCTGATGAAAATAGTAGTCTCTAGCACTGTTGACAAGTAAGCAATGACATTCTATTCACTAAAACTTTCACAACTTGCTGTCATTTAGCCCATAAGAGACCCGTCTATTAAATATATTAGCATAACCAAAGAGGAGAAGGAAATTATAATAACCATATATTCAAAGATGAAGTTGACGCAATCAGAGATAAATTACAAAGTCAAAAACTAATTATGTTGATTTCTATGAGAGGAGAGAATAATAATGTTACATAACAGAAGACAGTCTTCCTGAAGCAAAAACTAATACAAAAGCCAACTACCAGGCTCTAACTCAAAAGAACCTTCATTGCCATTTGAAGGTCTACAACATCCACTGGTTAAATTCATGACTATATTTACATATAATATATATATATGGAATCTTCTTCTTAGTGAAATTTGAGTAAATGAGATGGTATAAATAGAAGAGAGGAAGCAAAGAGATCTTTTGATATTACCTGTTGAGCCAACACAAGACAACCTTCACATTTACCAGTAGTTCCAGAAAAAAGAGGTAGTGTGTAATTCCGAAGACTTGCTGCAAGAGAACCTGCATTTAAGAGAATATTTCTCCCATACAGTCGGGAAAATGGAATATCGTTTTCACGACAGACAGGATCAAGCTTCCTCAGAAACTCAATCATCCCATCATCTCCACCATCAATTTCTGTCAAGCTTAAATTCAAGTCTAACACAAATATTGTGAGAAGAGACCCCCTTGAAGTGCTAGGCTTGAAACCAGCTTGGAACCCATCTCTGCATGCACCTGATCCTTCAAATAACACTAGGTTCTGACATGCCTTATAATATGATTGGAATGACTGCTTATACATTTCTTCTCTCAAGAATTGAATAGTTGAAGAATCTTTTACATCAATCTCAATGTCATTAAAGTAAATCTTCCTTTCTTGAGAAGAATTATTGGTATCACTAGGTTTGGGTCCTTGCTTGCCCTTTGATATATATTCATCCAGAAAGTTCAACCGAACAGCTAGCTCACTGGCCTCGTTTTTCAAAAGCTGATAGTGTTCATCAAGCCATCCCTGAATTGGTTCTTCTTCAATATCAGCAGTCACCTTACGTATGCAAAATTTTATGCATCCAAGCTTATTTGAACTAGGTTTTTTAACTTTAGAACTTTCCTTCTTCACAGGGAAAATAAGATTAGTTTTAGCAGCAACAATGAGCTTCAGAGCTCGTAACATATCCTCCAGAGCATCATCAATAGCACGGAGTTCCAATCTGTATGGCATGCAAACATGAAAATCAAGACCCTGAATTACAAAGTCCCATATTGTGATTACAGCTCCCTTTGCATCAGGCTCACTTGTAGAAACTCTAGGAATTCTTGAAATTTGAGTGCGACTACTCTTGAAAATTCTGGCCCTATTGAAACTAAACATGAGACCTTCAAGGAGCACTCCTATCCGAGCATTCTCAGAGAAAATTGATTGAATTTGAATACTGGCATCAACTCCATCTCCTAGCACAGCAGATACATTCAAAATTTCCACATCAATAGCAAAAATATGTTCTTTCTTCTTTTTCTTCTCAAGATGTCCTGATTCCATTTCACTTTTTGAAATAGCATCTCCAACATTTGATGCATCTTCCATGTGTTGATTACCGAGCTCCTGAAGCTTCCTATTGTGTACCAGTAACTTCAGCTGCAGGGCAAGTTCAATTAGTGATAGATGTGCATCAGGCTCCCACCTCACTGTAATATCAGTAGCACTAAAAAGAGAGCAGACAGCAATCTCTTTAAGGCCACCTGAACGCTGCACAAATTTAGGACCTTGCATCTCAAAAAGGGAAACTTTTGTTACAGGCCTGTTTTCCTCCATATATTCCTGATAGATAGATCTGGCTCTTTCAAGTTCCAACTGTTTGGACTGTTTCTCCTTGTTCACACACAAAGTAAAATGAAAGATTTCAAGAGAAACAGAGAACTTCAGTTTCTGATATTCACTTGCGATTGTGGACATTATGTGTGCATTGCGTGGGGTACCATCTGCTGACATGCTAATTATAACTCTTCCACCCTGTGAACCATAATTAACTCGCTTTGGATCTGAAACACTTGTATTTTCTAACCCGGTCTCCCCACAAACATACATTGAACAGTACTCAAAATTAACTTTCAACATTTGAATTCCCTTTCCTGAAGATTTTGATGAACGCCCATGGCTCTCACTTGATTTCTTCTTTGAGCCAGATAGGTTTTTAAGTAGAGCTTGAAAGGATATTGCTGTTGATACAAGTGATTCCACACGCTTGAGAGTTAGGTAAAATGCCATGCGGGTCACTAAAACAGATAAACCTAGCCAACTCTTGGAACCATCTTCAGAGGATTCTGTGTCATGTTTACCCCAATCTAAACTGACCTTCGCTATGTGCATAATGGAGTCAGAGTTAGACTCCACATCAGAAATGCCTCCTTTCATGCATTTTTTATATTCGTCAGCCAAGTGCAACTTTAGCTCACCCAGATTGATGTTTACTGTAGTCCCCACATTTATATTGTTTGCAAACAGGTCTAATGGTTGTAAGCAGCCCTGCCAGTAGATGGATGTTTTACAATCAATATCTTTAACCAAGCAAATATTAACATAAACAAACAAGTATAATAAAGATCACTGCATCCAAATGCTGTGCACTCTATAATTAAAAATGAAAAACATTATATGGCTTCACAATTTAAAATGAAAGCTTTATTTTGATGGAACCATTACTCCCAACACTCAAAACACGTAAGAATGATCCTTCTGTCTCATTTAAAATCTAAAATCCAAGCAGCCATTATAAAAAGGGGATCCTATGAAGTTATTAATGATCCCTTCAGAAGGGGAAAATCCACTGGTCATTTAAAGATAACAAATTTGAGAACTTCAGCTCCTAAGGCAAAGAGTTTCCTGGTTCAAACCATTTTCTGGTTACTTCATTTTACATACACGTGCACATATACACATATAGGCAAATACTCACCATGGAAAGTCTCCTTTGCAGTAAAGGAAGAAAATACTCACATGATATACTGGTGAACCAGCCATATTGAAAAGCATCAATGTCATATCAGGAGCAGAAAAATTGCAAGTCCACAGAATGGCCTTGATATCCTGATTTGTTGACTTTTCATCTGCCCCAGTTGATTCTGGCTTGACAATTTTAGAAGCTTCTTCTCCAAGTACCATTCTTTTCTTCTTTGCTGAATGAAGGACCACCCAAGGTTTTAACATGCTCATTAAGATGTTGCATTTTGTAGCCCCTAGCTTAATTTTAGTTTCAGCTCTAACAGGCAAGTTGGGCTGAAGAAAAATAAGTGACCCAAGAAAAATAAGTTGTGGCTCATAGAATGCAAAAGAGACTATAACAAATAATAAGATTAAACAACTTGGCCGCATATGAGAAAACCAGTTAAAATCACATTTAAAGTTGCAGTTTTCCAGCACCTTGCCTTTCCTTTAGGGTTCTTAGAATGATTTTGTATCTCTTTAAGAGGAATCTTATACTATGCCCCTGTATTTTTCCTAACCCTCTAATAAATTTCTCAGAAGATAAAGAATTGCGGTTTTCTGCAACAAGCAAAGTATTTTAATAAAAAATAGAGCAAAACAAAACCAACAAGAAGTCCTCCAAAAGCAAAGAAATATGCATCAGCTCAAAAAGCTTTACAATCCCTTTGTAAATCCACAAATAAACCAAATTGAAAAGACCATTCGCTGGAAACCACAAAGAAGCCAATCTGGAGATCATATAGTTAAAGCTTCAAAAGCCTGTCCATCTGAATTAAAACTCATTTATTTTGAGCAAAAATTAAGTTACTTGGAGTCATTGGAGGAGCAACAAATTCTGATAGATAATACAATAGAATTGCCAAATGATGTGATAGCATACAATCTTGTCTAAAGTGAAAGCCACAAAATCTTTTGGTGATTACCAAAGGTGATATGCTTTCAATTGCCAGTTAGCTTTCAACAAATTTCGCTATAGAGATAGCTTATCAAGTTCCTGATCTAATTGTTAAGAAATTTTTTCCTTAGTGTAAATTCAAAGGCAGACAACTTATAGAGTGATACGAAGATGCCTTATACGTATTGCAGATAACTTACCTGTACTGGGACCTGTGCAAAAAGGACCACATCTAACTTCAATAACTCCAGGAAGGAAGAACCAGCTTCTCTAAGAAGCTGTAGTATAAATGAGACAAAAATATTTATCAGCAAGAAAAAATATTTCAAGAGTCTTACCAAAGTCAGCAATCAAAGTTCATACATGAATTTCACTAAACTTCAGTTTAAAATCAAGGCGTGTACAATCTCCATTGTTGGTAGTGGATCGAAACTTTGTGGTTTCCAATTGGATTCCAATGATATTATTCTCAACAGAAAGACCATGTTCACGATGCTCAAATTTTACATCCAGCTTCGGTAAATTGAAGCTGACCTGTCAATAAGAATTAAAACAGTTGACGTTAAAACTATTTTATAACCCTTTTCACAAATAGAAACAATAGCAGAAATTGGTGCTGTTCAGAGATGCTTTGATACACTTTTGTGCATTTGCCAACTCATTATTTGCTTTGGATACGTTTGGGGTTTATTTTTTTGGCAGTAAATTAACTGTTATGATTCACCAAAAAAAAAAATAACTGTTATGATCTAAGCTGATGAGTTTGTACAATTTTCCAAGTATCAGGAGTCATTAAAATCCATTTTCCCTTCCCTTACTACCATTAAAATCCATTATTCCTTCCATCTTTCACCTTTGTAGTCCTTATCTTTCTTATAAAAAAATAAAGATAGGAAGTGCATCAAAACTCATTACCTTTTCAGGAAACATCACCGTGTATTTGGAAAATGCAGCTAGAGCTTTCTGGTTCTTTGACAGTTTATTTGTGGCCATAGAATCATCACTTGACTGTATAGTATCATTGGAGCCTGAAGAAGATTCCACTGAACTCTTTCTTTTCCAAAAAACATCCTCATTCAAATTCATGATAACTTCTCCCATCGCAATGCCCACATTCTCAATGGTAATGCCCACTTCCCTATGTCCAAAAGAAGCTTAGAGGCTATAAAAGGATAAAAAGGCCGAGCAAAGGAAGATAACAAGAGTATCCAAATTTAAGTCAAGCAGACCCTACTATGAAGATTGAATTATGACGACCTTTTTGTAATGTTAACAATTAACAAGACTTGTATAGGAGATGACAGGGAGAAAATAAGAATGAATGAAGTATATGAAGAATAGCCCTCTTTCAAGGAGAAAAATGAATATTATGTGTGTCAAAACCCAACTTTAACTCAAAAGTTTAACCTACTAAGAAGAAGTTTATTATAATCATTAACAGACCCACTAGACCTACTAATGTGAAAGCCCTTTGGGCTTGTAGCATGGAAAACAAAGGCCAACCTACCATGTACTTAAATTTCATTTAATCCTGAAGAATGAGGGCATCAAGAATCAAACTCATCATCACTTGATCATAAAAAGTTTGATATCATGTTAAGGGTTATTTCAACCCAAAAGCTTAACCAATTAAGGGCTCAAATATTGTTATTATAACCCCGAACAATATCAATACACACAAATACTGAGATATAGATAAGGAAGAAGGCTATCTGTAAGAAGTCAATGCCAAAAGTTTTAGACTGGAAATCCTTAGCCCTGATGCTAAAACAGATGTCCAGTTAACAAAAATTAAGGAAGTTTCATTTGACGGCTCTCATAGATGGGAAAAATCTAGGGCACACGTGGAGGTCCAGCTACATGTCAAACTAATAGAAACTGATAATTGAATGGCTTCTTCAAATTTCAGTCCCCTACTAGGTATTGTTACAGTAAAGTTATATTAGTTTAGTTTAGCACACAATTGGTGATGTGAAAAATTTATGCAAGAATCTACCCCTAGTTGAGACTTTTGTTTTTCTCCAAATATTGTATATGACCCAACTAATCCCAGCCATTTAGTTTAAAACTTAAATGAGTTGGATCATTAAAAAAGTGTGGGTTTTAGGGATAAACCTATGGGTAACCATTAAACCATTATATGTTTCATTATTATTTACTTACACTCTCATCATCTCCTTAAAAAACTCTCTATCAACATTAAAAATAAATCAACAACAAAACAAAATATTAAAAAAGAGACAAGATATAATCTAGGACCATAAAAAACATGGTAGCTTCATGCAATTTATTTGGCTGACCTCACTTACTGGAATAATGCTTGTTGTTGTTGATTGAAGAGGAAAACTATATCAAAGATTAGTAATAAGATTTTTAAAAAAAATTAATGAAAAAGGTCCACCCAATGCACAAGGCTTCGACCAAATAGGGTCTGGGAAGGGATAGATGTACATAACCTTACCCCGTAAGCAAAGAAACTGTTTCTAGGATTTAAACCCTTGACCCCTAGATCACATGACAACAACTTTACCATTGCTCCAAGACTCACCCTAAAAAATTAAAAAAATAAAGATTACAATAAAATAAATTAATAAAGATTAGAAGCAGCCTCTATGCTTGCAGAAGTATAACTGCGTACATCTATCCTTTCATAGACCCCATCTTTTAAGAGCCTTGTCCACTGAGCTGCTCTTTTAATCTTTTTTAAAAAAAATTAATAATAATTGCAATAACAAATTGACACATACGCGCACACACTCACAAATTATTTACCTAGAAGTGGGTTATGGGTTAATTGTCAAGTGATCAAGTCTAATAAAAGGTCATGGGTCATTTAGCTTTTTTTCAAGAGTCATGCGTTGTTAGGTGACCTAATAAAAATCTTAAGTAGCTCACAAATAGTTTCATAGTTCTAAATCCCATTTGATCCATGCATATATTTCACCCAACTTCAAACCCACACAAACAACCATTTGACACCGCCACACACAATCAACTTCTTTTATCTAACAACTACTGGAGCAAAATGAATATGCAAAATATATCACTAGGGTATTAAAAATACCTATCACAACCAAATTCACACAAGATGGATAATTTTTCGCAGACAAAAGGAGCAGAAGACATTTCTGTTGCTGTAATGGATGATTGGCCTGATGAACTACATCCTCCAGCACTAGCGTCAGATGATTGGTTGCCACTAATGCACTGATGAACATGAATTGGTACTAAATTTATCCTAAAGGAAAAATTTGACTCGGATCTGCAATCTTTCTTTATGTCCACATTCAATTCCTTGATATCAACAGTCACCTTCGGTGTCTACAACATTCAATAGAGAATTCCGAACACCTCAGAAAAGGTTCTAACCAAAGCCAAACAAAAACATTAAAAAATAAAAAACAAAATGTGAGTTAGTTTGGAGTAATATGCGGTTAACTGATTCAACGTGATAAGTGGTTGCTTCTCAAAATAATCATTACACTTGAGGATATCAAAAACTGTGGTGGAGCCAAAAAGACAGGATGGGGCTTAATTTTTGAACTACAAATATATATTATTAAAGTTTGATATTATTCCCCAACGTCTTCACATATGTTCAATTTTATTATTTGACACTTTAAATTGAAACCACTAGACATTTTTCTATCTTATCTTTCCCTGTGTTTCATTTTATTCTCTTTTTTCCATCACTCATAGTTTATCTCCTCCTCCTCCTCCTTGCCGTCGTCTTCTTTTTGGGTTCATTTCCTCCTCAATTTTCTCTCTATTTTTCAAATTCTCCTTACCCTGTTGACTTTACAAAGTGATTTTCCTCTGACCTCCTATTGCCCCTTCATATGTTTCTCCCATATTTCAATAGACATTAAGGCGGAGTGACACTGGGACCCAAACTTACATTTAATTTCAATCTGGGACCAAAAATTCCAAAATTTTAGCAAAGGACCTTTGGTCCTCAATAGACATATAAAGTTATATGATTACCCTTTCCCCTAAAATATTGTATGTTAAGTTTTGGAAAGTGAGTTGCAAATCATTAATACTATGGTAGTAAATTATGGAAAATGAATGTCAAATCTTGGCAACAGGTTTTCTAGTCTTCCATGTTAAAAGGTGGAAAATCCGTTGTAAATTTTTTTATATATTAGTGTCATGTTTTGGAAAGTCAGTGCGAAATTCTAGCACCTATATATATTAGTGAAATATTTTTTTAATCAATTTTTCATGTTAAGAATCGGAACATCAGTTGCAAATTTTTCATATATCAATGTCAAATTCCTAAAAGTCAACGTGAACTCTTTGAAGAGCTTATTGCAAAGATTTGACAATCATATTTAATGATTTATTACTGACTATATAATAATCTGCAACTAATCTTCCAAAATTTAACATGGAAAAATTTAGGGAAATGGGTAATCATGTAATTTCAAAACTAAAGGTACTTTACTGAAATATGTTGGTGCCAAATTGAAATTAAATTAATGCAATGGTTCTAAAACGTCATTCCCCGTACATTTAATCAATACATGCATTTGACATATGTTTGGAATCAATAGTTCTACAACAACTGAGTAGAACAAAACCAAATATAAATGTCAGTACACTATTTTCAATGACTAAATTACCATTGAAATTTGAAATTAATGCCAAGCTTTTTGAAATATTGTTGAATAAAATAATCTTTTGAGCCTTCTGAATGTATTTGGAAAATTGACAGATATAAATTTTTATACACTTAAAGCAGATCATTTTTCTTTCTTCCGAAATTTTATTGAGTTGGACATAAAATTATTAGGATGATGCTGATGATTTTTTTTTTTTTTTTTGGAAATGTATTATTCCGACTCCTGGCTTCACCACTAATCACAGCATACTATTTTTTAATTACTCTTATAATGCAATGAATATTATGAAATGCCATTAGAAAATGCTATGCCAGTGATAAATTTGCCAGCACTGTTTTTTATTTAAAGAATAAGAGTTTAATTGGAATGAGAAGAAACTACAAACTGATGCAGATAAGAAACCCTTAAATCAGAACATTTAACAAAGAAAAACACACCAATACAGAACAATGTAAAATTGTAGATAAACCCTTGGAAACCATGGGAATAAGCAAAACAAACTATGAGATGCGTACCTTCAGAACCACATTTCTTACACAAAGTGACAGATATCTTGCAATATTGGCTACAACCATCATCCATTTTTTCTTGCCAGAAGATCGGAATGAAGCATGGGGTTTCCTTCTTTTTGTTTTTCCATGGCCTTTTTTTGAAGATCTAAAAACACATTTTAAGTCACATAGTAATACTTGCAACTTTGGAAGAGAAAAATAATTCGCCCAGTATAAGCTGAGTTTAATTTCATCAACATATACAGATTCAACAGCACCCTGTACATGTTAAAAATCAAATAGTTATATTGCAATGACATCTTAAAAAAGGAAGTCCACTAACAAAACAAATATCACATCCAAATATAATAAAACAGGATTTTAACTAAGATCCCCCAGACTGGGGCTGTTTTAAAAATATAAAATAATTAATAACTAGTAAACGCAAGGATAGACAATGATCCATTCAGTAATATCTCAGAAAAAGACAATACAATTACAAGTATACGGCACAATGGCAGAAGCTATGACAAGTATTGCCTAGACAAACAATGAACAACTGAAAGCCAAAATCTTGTGCGACACACACAGGAAACAAAGGCAAGTGCGTGGGGACTAAAGAAAATCCAATGCGAAAGCAATGTTTTAATTTAGAAAGATGCACCACCAATTAACAAAAATATAGTTTCCAGAAAATATTTTAATTTTATATGAAAACTAACAAAGCACCTATGCACGCACAGGAATAATCAAACTTTTTAAGAGAAAGTACAGAAATTGAAACTTGCAATGCAGGGAGGAGTCTATTTTCTAAAAATACAGAAATTAAGGTGAGTATTAAAGAAACTATAATCCTCATCTTACTTTTTATATGTATATTGATAATTATAATTTAAAATTTACCCCACTAAGGTTTATGACCATCTTGTTGGAAATGACAATAGGTGTGAAACACAAGGTAATTTTAACTTGAGTTTTGAACAGGATAGAGAGGGGAGCAGGGATAAGATAAACGAAAAAAATCAATCAAATATATAATAAAAACATGCAGAAACTCTGCAGGTTAATTTGATTTAAACATCCATTATTTACTTCAGTTATTATAATGGTGTTTGATTTAATCAAAGTGAACTTTGCTTCTTCTTTAGTAGCCTGATAAGATGCATGTCATGATTAGATTAAAACCCAAATGCCCTTCAAAACTCCTATTATGAATAAGGAAATAAATGAAGGCAAACCTTTTTAGACTTCAATACCACATCTCTTAAACAATTGAGTCTTCCAATACGAAATCCAACTGATGCTCCCAAAGTTTGGCCCAAGATGAAAGTTAGAAAGGTGGAAAAAAATCTGTAAAAAGATTCATTATCAGTATTGAATCAGAAATCTTATTTCATATGTTTTTGGTACACACAGAAGGTATATTGAAGCTTACATATATACACAGAGATTCCTAACTATAATAAATGCTAGCACCATACGTTACCTAGCTTTTTTCCTAATTCATTAATTACATTTGACTAGCGTTCTTGATCATTAATATCAAACGTTTCATAACACTCCCTCTCAAGTTGGAGCGTAGATGTTAATGAAGCCCAACTTGTTACAGAGATAGTTGACTTGAATTTCATTTAAGGCCTTTGTTAAAAGATCACCCAACTGATCACTAGATCGCACGTGTCCTGTAGAAATAAAATTTTCCTTGATCTTATCACGTACAAAGTGGCAATCAATCTCAATATGTTTTGTACGTTCATGAAACACTGAGTTGGAGGCTATATGTAGAGCAGCTTTATTGTCACACCACAATTTCGCAGGCAATGTCGTGGCAAGACCGACTTCCTTCATTAACTGGTAAATCCACACAATTTCCTGCGCTGATTGAGCCATGGCTCTATACTCAGCCTCGGCACTAGATCTAGACACCACATCTTGCTTCTTGCTTTTCCAGGACACAAAGTTTCCCCCAACAAACACACTATCCTGTAGTAGATCTCCTAGTTGCCTTTGACCCTGCATAATCTGCATCACAAAAACATTCAATCTTGGTATGACCATGATTTGTATAGAGTATACCACGACTAGGTAAGCCTTTTAAGTAATGTAAGACATGTTCTAAGGCTTCCCACTGAGCAACGGTTGGTGCTGTCATAAATTGGCTAAGTACACTGACAGGAAAGGTAACATCAGGACGAGTTACTGTGAGATAGTTCAATTTTCCAATCAATCTACGGTATCTCTCAGGAAATGCAAATGGTTTGATCTTTTCTGGATCAACTTTATTTCTCACATCCTCAGGTAGCTTATCAAATGGTACGCTATCATCAATATCCAAGAGAGGATTAGGAATCATGGGAAAATTACTTGGTGCTACCCCAAGTTTCCCCGTTTCTTTTAGTAGATCAAGGACATATTTCCTTTGTGTTAAAAGGATACCTTTCTTGCTTCTCATAACTTCAATCCCAAGAAAATACTTCAGCGGACCCAAATCTTTAGCCTGGAAATGAGATGTAAGAAAGGTCTTGAGTGAGGAGATTCCTGAAGTATCACTTCCTGTAATGACAATATCATCGACATATACCACTAAGAGAATCATACCGCCATTTGTTCGCTGATAAAAAACAGAGTGATCACACTTACTCTGATTCAGGCCAAATTTCTTAACCACCGAACTAAATCTGTCAAACCAGGCACGGGGACTTTGTTTAAACCATATAACGATTTCTGAAGATGGCATACTTTCCCATACTCCCCCTGAGCAACAAAACCAAGTGGTTGCTCCATATAAACTTCTTCAAGAAGTTCGCCATTTAAAAATGCATTTTTAACATCCAGTTGATGAAGATCCCAACCATAGGTAGCAGCCATAGAGATAAAGAGACGAATAGAGGACAACTTGGCCACAGGAGAGAAAGTTTCAGAATAGTCGATACCATACGTCTGAGCATAACCTTTGGCAACCAATCTAGCCTTCAATCGGTCTAAGGTTCCATCAGCTTTTGTTTTAATTGTGAACACCCATTTACACCCAATAGCCTTCTTACCAAGAGGTAAATCAACAAGAGTCCAAGTACCAGCCTAATCAAGGGCCATTATTTCCTTTTCCATTGCAGCACACCAACTAGGATGGGCCAAGGCTTGATAAAGATTAGAAGGAATGGTGATAGAATCTAAGGATGCTATGAAGGCACAAGATGGAGATGATAGGCGGTTATAGGAAACAAAGGATGAAATAGGATACGTACAAGTACGTTTACCTTTTCAGAGAGCAGTGGGCAAATCAACAGAAGGGGCAGTAGTATCAAGGACTTCAGGTACTGTTGGGGGAGCAAATGTGGAATGAGGAACTACATCCGTATCAGACGTCGAAGCAAGTACTGGCGAGTCAGGGACATGACTGATGACATTATCTTCCTTGGAACGCCTCCGATAAACATGATGGAGAGGAGGTGGAGCAGGTTCTGGCACAGATGCTTGCACTGGTGATAAACGAACCTCATACACTAAGATATCATCAAGACCAGGAGTGATTGTGGAAGGTGTAACTGGATGGGAGACCGAGAAGAACGGAGTGGACTCATGGAAAGTGACATCCATCGACACAAGATAACGTCGAAGGGTGGGAGAGTAGCACCGATAACCCTTCTGAACTCTAGAATAGCCAAGGAAGACACACTTGAGGGACTTGGGATCAAGTTTGCTAACAGTAGGACGAACATCGCGAACGAAACAAACACAACCAAAGATTTTTTGATTAACCGGAAACAAGGGTTTAGAAGGAAACAAAGTTGTGTAAGGAATATCACCAGGAAGAACAGGAGATGGCATGCGATTAATGAGAAAGCAGGCAGTTGACACAGCATCAGCCCAAAAATGTTTTGGAACTTGCATTTGAAACATTAGAGCCCGTGCCACTTCTAATAAGTGTCGGTTCTTTCGTTCTGCAACACCATTTTGAGCAGGCGTATCAGTACACGAGGACTGATGAATCATGCCATACTGAAGCATGTAGTTGTGAAAATGGGCAGATGAATATTCTTTAGCATTATCACTTCGTAGAGTTTTAATAGAGACACCAAATTGAGTTTTCATCTCAGCACAGAAATTGGAAAAATGAGAAAACAACTCTGAACGATTTTTCATTAATAAAGCCAGGTTGTTCGAGAAAAATCATCGATGAAAGTAACAAAGTACCGAAAACCAGTTGTGGACTCGATGGGACAAGGACCCCAGACATCAGAATGAACCAAATCAAAGGGGGACGCAGCCCGTTTATTGACGCGAGGTGCCAAGTGAACACGATGATGTTTAGCAAACTAGCACGACTCACTCTAAAGATGTCAAATGACGAAATTGAGGATACAACTTTTTTAATGATGACAACGACACGTGACCCAAACGACAATGAACATTAAATGGGGAAAAAACACCAGAGCAAGCAGCGGAGTGAGAATCCTGATCCTCAAGGAAGTAATGGCCACCAGATTCAAATCCTCTACCAATAATTTGCTTCGTCGTGAGATCCTAAATCAAACAATGATCAGGGAAAAGTGAGATAAAACAGTTTAATTGACGAGTGAGCTGGCTAGGGGATAAAATGTTGAAAACAAGGTCAGGAACATTAAGAACAGGCGAGAGGGAAATAGATGGAGTGGGTGTGACAGTGCCCGATCCAAGTACACGAGAATAAGAACCATTGGCAATGGTTATCGAAGATGGATTGGTATAAGGTGCATATGTAGAGAATAAATGAGGATTACCTGTCATATGATCAGTAGCACCAGAGTTGATGATCCATTTTGAGGAAGAAGTAGCAAGACAGGAATCACAATTACCTGTAGCAAGTGCAATCGATGTGGATGGGACAGTATCAGAATTATTAGCAGACTGGGCCAAGTGAGCAGAACCATTACGTTGCTGCTTATATTGTAGCTTTCGGCAATAACGTTTGGTATGTCCAGGCTCTTTACAGTAAAAACAAACGATAGCTCCAATATTCTGAGGATTAGTACCCTGTTTTAGGTTCCTATTGGTAGTAGAACCCAAATTCAGTGTACCATTGCCTTGTCAACAAACCCTGGTTCTTGTTATCAGTAGCACCACGGCCCACTAAAGCACTTGCATGGGAAGTGGAAGTAGATTGAGATAGGCTATCAGCACGCAACACACGAGAGTACACATCTTGGAGTGATGTAAGTTCAAAACTAGACAAGATCTGAGATCGGACTGTCTTATAAGTCGGATCAAGAGCAGTAAGAAAGCTAATGATCGCTTGTTTTTCCATGTTATCCACTTATGCTTGAAGGTCGGTCGTTGGGGGCATTAACATCTTCATTTCTTCATACATCTTCTTGAAATCTAAAAAGAAGTTCTTCAGGGGCCGGCCCTGCTGTTCAGCACGATAGAAACCTTTGTAGACATCATGAATACAAGTAATATTTCCTTTCCCAGAATATAAGAACTCCAGATAATCCATAAGTTCTTTCACAGTGTTACAATGACTAACCGAGGAGAGAATGTCAGTCTCAATGGAATTTTGGATTTGTAAAAATAACCAGGCGTCGGCCCTAGCCCAAGCCAACTTAGGATCATCTTTAGGAGGAGTCTCAATTAAATGGTCTTCTTTTTCAATACTAAGTAGGTACATGCGGACAGTCTTGCTCCAATCCGAATAGTTTGTCCAATTGAGCTTATGATCGGTGATTTTATTTGAAACATGAATCATTTCAATAGTAACATTAGCCTTAGATTCAGCCATAGGAATTGACTAGAGTTAACTAAAAAGCTTCGATCAGGATGTAGGAAAGCCAACAGCAAGAATACCCAAATAGAAAGGAACCAACTCGTACAAATAATCAGACAGCAAGACCAAGAAAAATGAAATTCCAGAAATGGTACTGCTTGAGTCAATAAACAAAGGAACCCATACCTGAAGTGAGGGACCCACAGGATTCCAAAAGAATTGCTCTAGCACACAACCAAACAAGGCACACTAAAGGCCAATGAGAGACCCCACACGCAGAAATTTTACAGAAACTTTCTCGTAAAGACACAATGGCTCAGCTGCCTCAAAAGATGTCACCTCAAATTACAGTAGTGAAAATAATGTAGGATAATAACAACACAGCACAGCAAGATACTGACCACAAAACGCATACGCACAAATAGGATTCAGAAAACCATGCTGCAACAGTCCTAATCCAACAACTCAAGCGCAGAATACTTGAACCCACCACACGAACACAACCAGAACACGTTACAGAGGGCAAGTCGACACTAGGGGAGAAAATCGCCGCCGGAAACGTTCAGCCACGCGCCGCCGGCTGCTGCTGTCTGCGTGGCGTGTGTGTTTCACGCGCCGCCGGATGGTGATCGGACCACCTGGGTTCGGCCGGTTTCAGGCCAAGGATGCCAATAAACAGGCGCGTGTCACCCAAAAATTGGGATTACAGATCGGACATGGCTCTCTTTCTCGCTGTAACAATGATGAAACTGAAGAACGAAAATCGAACGGAGAAGGAACAGAACGCAGTGAGCAACAGAAAGCAAGAACCCTAAAAATCCCGTCGCTCTGATACCATATTGAATCAGAAATCTTATTTCATATATTTTTGGTACACACAGACGGTATATTGAAGCTTACATATATACACAGAGATTCCTAACTATAATAAATGCTAGCACCATACGTTACCTAGCTTTTCTCCTAACTCATTAATTACATTTGACTAGCGTTCTTGATCATTAATATCAAACGTTTCATAACAATCAGAATCTGTAAAATAAAATGTCTTAAAAAATTAAAAAGCTAAGAATATGTTTTTTAGCATGATAAAGCCAAACTATTTACCAGTTTGACAAAAGGAATAAAGAAATGATTTATGCAAAGTTCACAGGTTCTTTTTCTCCAACTTTACACTGTGTACTTTTCTAATTCCAAGACTTGTAGACATCTATTTTGCCCAACTGTAAACTATCTCTGCTGTTAACTAATCATATTGACAATAAGCATTGAATCTGTCAAGCAGACCTGGAGAATTTTTACCAGTAATTTCAGAGCTTAAATGTGTTATCCCATCTATACCAAGACACCCAAAAAAAAAATTAAAGAAATACACAGCAAAGCTAAGAAAATAATTTAGTTCCAAAGACAAGCAAAGGGGAAATTCCATTGATAAAAATTATGGCACAAGACTTTAACTTTAAAGAAGAAAAACATTAGTAGAAATGCACAGTGAAGCAAAGAAAGTAATTTATTCCCAAAGACAATGCAATGGGGCAATTCTACTTTTTAAAATATTGCATTGCACTTTAAACGCCCAAAAAAAAACATTAGAAGATCCATTATAAAGCTAAGAAAGTAATTTAGTCCCCAAGACAGTGCAATGGGGCAATTCTGTTGCCAACGATTATGGACCTATGGTTCAACCATATGCACAGCATTTTAGCTGGGGGATAGGAGACTTTAACAATGCTTTGTTCTCCTCTTTAACTCCAAAGCCATGAAACCAAAAGAAAATAATCTAACCCAAGTTATTTGGGCAAATCCAATTCCCATCATAGAGAAAACATTATCCCAAATGCATTGAATAACCCCATAACGTAAAGAAAGATGGTTGCTATTCTCTTAACTCCAAAAGCATGCAAAAATTTGGAGACTGATAAGATGCATGTCATAAAAGGGTGCATGCATTATTGGGCTCTATCCTAGTTTTATATTATGAAGTGACTGGGGGAATTTTAACTTTATGCCATGTTATCATCCCCTTTATTGTATTAAGCTGCCTCATCAATAACGTCTTTAATATGATAGAAGCTTATCATTTCATGTAAATTAAATGCGAAGCTAGAAACAAAACTCAGTCCTTGCAGGACATGCATTATTGGGCTCTATCCTAGTTTTATATTCCTTCCCAAACACTTTAGCTGCTTGTTCAGCAATACAATAACAATAACTCATCAAAACTAAAATTGGATGTTAAATGAATCAATCACATCATAACCATCACATTCACATCTCTTCAAGTCCATACACACCCATTTATATCAACAACATATAACATAAAATCCAATCCAACCAGCATTTCACTATCTCAAATTATTTACTCTTTTTTTGTTATGCCAAAGACTCTTAATCATTTTCAAATTCAATCTATTATACGCAATACATTATAATTCTCATAATATGAATGAACAATTATCGTCCTCAATATTGACTCAACTTGTATAGTTCTTGCCTCGTGTCATAATACTATTAACACTTACAAGATATTTGACTATTATTAATCTTTCTAACATTAGTAAATTAAAATAAAACTTACTTGATAAATAATTATTACTAATTTATAATGAAGTAAAATCTAGTTAAATATTAAATGCTATATCGTTTTCTAGTACCGCAGTGCCAAGAGGAGAACCTTAAACATTTTTCCAGGTATTGTTAATACAGTAATACTCTCAATAACTTCTTTGTCTGAAACTTAAAGTTACTAGAATCCTTTACGCTTTCAAAAATTTGACCGGCAAATGAGTGTCCCTTCTTAGGATAATAGAAACTAAGCATAGTATTATCTAGTAGTAGTGGCAGAAGAAGTAGGAGTGGTACAACTACTAAAATTAACCAACCGTTCCGATAGGCGATATACAAAACGAGCTGAAGAAAAAGTATCAGTATGTGAGACGGTAAAACAAAAAAGGCACCTTTCTCAAACGTTTCAACAAACTCATTCGATCAGCGAAACGAACTTGCAACGTGTAAAGGAACCGCGATGTCTCTCTCCATGAGTAAATGTTTAATTACATAATATACTTAATCGGTTGTCCCTTTCCTATCATTAATTAATTCAACTCAGAAGCTCCCACTTCCAGTGCAAAATTCGAAAGAGGAACATTTTCCCCGGGAAAACAAGGCTTTCAATTTATCAGTACCAGCCTATCAAACCTAAATATACTACAAGATTTTGAGATTAAATTTGTTAACATGAAAACCAAAAAGTAAAAAAAAAAAAAAACTTAAAAACAAGTGAGGAGGGAGGCATCGGGGACTTACGTGTAGAAGATCCAGATGATAATAACAAGTAGGCATGACCCAACGAAGAAAGACGATGGCATTTTGAACGATAACAGTAATTTGTCTCCGATAAGGGGCGGTATCAATCTTGTTCTCGAAATTCCAACATATGAAATATCATCATGCTTGTCTCGCATAACTTCATGGCAGAATGCAACGCAGACATTAATGGCGAAACAATGCAAATCCTAAAATTGAGTCCCCTGATATTTTTGGAAATAATAATGGTGTAAAGAGAATCAGACTTGGTCTTCGAGGGCGTCATGGTCGGAAACTTTTATTGTCTTACACTAAGATCCGCCCCGTGAGGTGCTCATCAAAACTTAAAAGAGCGAGACTTGGAGAGAGAAGCAGCTATTCTGGCAGTAAGTCCACTAGACTAGCGAAAGGCGGGAAATTAAGACCAAGGGCGCGCAAGGTCACGGCCGAGAGACAGCGTTGACGAGGGATGAGCCTTTTTTATTAATAAATAAATAGTCATTTAATAATTTTATAGAAAATTAACATAAGGTCCAAAAAAAATTAATCACTAAAAAAATCCTAAGTAAAGTGTAGGGGTAGAAACAGATCAGGCGACCTGTTAAGGACCTATGGCTTGGCCTGTATTTAGCCTGGCCTAACCTGTTTCACAATAGTAATAGATTCGGGCTTGTTAGTGCCTGTTTAGATTAGCGGTGGAGAATTAACTTTTTTCCCAATCTGACTTTTACAGAAGTCAGATTGTAAATGTGATTTGTGTTTAGATTGACAGTAACAGAAGTAGCTTTTTTTTTAACCTTGAACATGTTTGAATTAGCATTTGAAAATCTCATTTAAGTGGGAAATGACTAAAAAAAGCATGAACCTTATTTAATACCCTCACACACACACATATATTGTTATAATTGATGTGAAAAATGTAAATAAAATTTTATAAAATAAAAAGAGTTCAATTATTATTGAAAAAGAAGAAAAATACGCTGAAGTACTTAATTAAAAAAAGGATAAATATATATTTCAATTAGAATGTCATACATGGAGTTGATCATAATTGGATTATCTACCCCTAACAAGTTCGTTTCTGATCGTGTAACGAACACGATTCATGTGTGTTGAAGATAATCTACGGATAGTTGATGTGGATGCTACATCAACTGGATCATTATTAGCTTCAGCAAATACATTTCCTCTTTTAGCTTGTTGAAAATCCACATCTGTTTGGGAATTTCTACGGATAAAATTATGTATAGCCGTTGTTGTACAAAAAATGTGGACTTGTGTTTCAAAGTTATATGACTTCATATCCCCTAAAAGCTTAAATCTATTCTTTTATATTCCAAACGTCTTTTCGATAGTGGTCCTCAAGCTTGAATTATAATAATTGAACATCTCGTTCAGAGTTGTAAATCCTTGTTGTCGCTTGAAGTCTAATGTGATAACACTCACGTTTATACGGACCAAGATATCCGACTGGTGTTAGGTAGCCAGGATTGACCAAATAATATTTTCTTGATCAATACACAATCTTGTTTAACACTGTAAAATTATAGCGAATGTCACACAAAAAAAACACACACACACAATATAGGTGCAAGTGTTAAAGAGAGACCTTGAGGTGGATGGAGGAAATTCATAGATGGAGTAAAGATAGTAGTTTGGAAGACACGAGCATTATGTGTAGTTCCCTCCCACCCTACCAATACAAAAGTGAAGCATATATCTCAATCACATACGGTCATGATATTCTGTGTTAGATATCCCTTTCTGCCGATATATTTCTCTTGCTTAAACTCGTTGACCACACACCTGATATGAGTTACATCAATTGCTTCTATTGCATCCTTAAAATATGGGTAATATCGTCGATCGTTAAAGATTTTTGGGTGACAATGATGGAACTCGGGATCAGGAGGTTTGATAATTTATGCCGATAGGTTCACACAAGTATCTAAAACCATGTGGAAGATCTTACTGACAGTTTCTCTATAATGTTAAAATTGTTCTTGTATGATTCTATTTCATTGTACATGTCCAACTTTATATAGAAACATGGCAACCATTTCTTTTATTCCAACGTACCTAGTCCTCCGTAACCCATGTTCTACCAATTTGGAGTATAAGAGATGGAAGCTATGCTTTTCCACTTGAAATTTCTCATGGCAAACTCTATCATGGCTTTCCAGTACCTCTTGTACATACTTTGCACCTGTTTGTTTACTAGTTATGCGTGGTTCTTTGCAAATAGGGGTGAGCATGGGCAGGGCGAGGCCCCTGCCTGATCGATGAACAAGCTGCATTTTACAACCCAATGCCCAACTCTGTCCGGTAAAAGTCTTAACCATTTTGGGCTAGGTAAGGGCGGGCTTCCCTCCCCAAGTGGTGACACCCTGCCCTGAAAAATAATTTCATTTAAATTTCATAAACATTATAGTACCAGTATTTATTAATTATACCATTGTAAGTAACTATTGCTCAATTGAAAGTTAAAAGCATTCTTTCATTATTTTTAGCTAGTGCAAACAAACTTTAAGCATTGAAAAGCAGGTTGATCAATATGTGTGTGTGTGTGTGTGTGTGTGTGTGTGGCTATAGCCTATCAGATAATTCATTTAGTTTTCAGAATAGATTCATGTATCTAGACATTGTTCATAACATAGAAGAACATCCAATTTCACACCCCCAGGAAAAACACCATTGAAGGTCGAAGTAAAGCCCAGCTTGGAGACATAGAAGGGAAGCCCAGCTTTGAAAAGAAAATTAATAATAAATTAACGGGGCAGGGCAGGATCCCCTGCCTGATTATTAGCCCAGCCCAAAGCTGCCTAAAATTTTTTTGGGCCATTTTTTTAAGGCTAGGCTGGGCAATTTTTTTATGGGCTCGGGCGGGCGTACCGGGCACCATGCTCACCCCTATTTGCAAACATAAGGCACAACATATTAAGCCATCAAGGCAGCCACCTGCTCATACTCTGTCATCTCTTGATATATAAGGGACCTTTTATCTGCACGAGACGATCATACTTCCTCCGTTTGCTCTGAAATATCCTCACCACTCGAACTTGCCATGGAGTGTGTAACTTGTGTGATTACCAGGATTGTATAAAGCTAAATACAATTATAACATTGTGCAAGCAAATTAACATCATATACCAAAGGTTAGTAACATTCACAACTAGCGTAAAATAAAGTTACGTCGTCTGACATAAGTAAGTACTGTCAAATGATCATATGGATTAGTGTTATATTTTTAATTATACATAACAATGTGTTTAAAAAGTGACATAATTAGAGTTTAGCGAGTCGGTGGGGGTTTCTAAAGTTCAGGGCTATTGTAAGCATGTTCGTGTAACTAGTTTAGCAAGGCCTCTTTATCTTCTTTTAGCCCAACATACATGTCACGAGCAATCTGGTGCATCATCATATTACAATAGTAGCGGCAAAAGTCCTTGTCACTAGCAACTTTTAGAATCCTCAGTAATTTAGATACGACGTCGCTCACTTGTAGGTCATTCGTTGCGATCTTTTTTAGGGCATCTGCTCTATCCTGAGATGCGTCAGCTATCCTATTAACCGTATATGCTATTGCTTTCAAGGTTGCGGTTTTTTCTTTTTTTATTTGATTGATCCTTCAGTCCTCTTTCTCTTCCCACTGCTTCTTAAAGCATCAGGCGTACTAGGTGGAGTGTTTGTTGTCAAGGTAATTCCTTCCAAATCAGTTGTCACTCCCACACTAGCTCCAGTACTAGGAGATACAAAATCTTTCTCACTATCGGCTGAACCTTCTTCTAGGTCCATTGTGGGTCAGTAGACGTCGTTGTCGTCATCAGCCAGTGACATCCGCTGTGTATACATTTTTTCTCCCGATGCCATCACATCCTTAAATAAGATGTCTAATTCTCTCGCGAATATGAGCCCTTTGTACTATACTTTGCGTAGTCTGAATTCTCCTGAATGCATAAAATTTACAAAAATTAATGACTTATAATAATAATAATATCACAAATAATAATAATAATAACAACAATTACAATTTTTTACTTTTATTTTCCTTTCCAACCACTCATCTTCTGCAATCAATACATTCCTTACAGAGTCAAAAGATATACCAGTATCTTTTGAGAACAACTTGTCACACGCCCTCTATTCTTTCTTCAAGCTATCTAACCGATTTTTTAGTTGTTTCTTATTATACCACTTTCCTGTTTTTTTCATTAAATGAGGGGAAAATATTCTTCCAATCATCCTTCATGAATGCAAATCCCAAACGTTCTTTCTTGTATATTTGCTCAATGCACAAGTCAATAAAAATCATAGTGGAGATGCTTTACCTTCTTCCTTGTTCATATTTCTATGTCAACAATTCACCAGTACAAAATTAATAAGAATACATTGTTTAGACTTTGAACGCCTTACATTGGCATAACTATTTTGTTATTATTTGCAACATGCACCCAAAATGAAAATAATGTATTTTTTAGGAATTAAATTGCTTAGAGGGAATATTATTTTTCTCTGTTACAGCTTCAAGGCGACTCATGTTTCATGGTTATATATACTTCAATTAAATTTATGCAAGTCAATCCAATATCATTCATGAATAACTATGAAAATTCGTATATCCTAAATAAATTATCCATATCTCTTTGTCAATAAACACAAGAATTGGTAGGTAGGATGAGTTACATTACATTAAAATCTGTGTTGATGACTATAGTGAAATATTACTCATTCTTAATCAAACAATGAAGGTTCCCACAGGTGAAATCATAGAAGATCATTCTTAGATTAGTCACCAATCCTACATGCCCACTTGCACTTTCTTATCCTCTACTTATGTAACAGGACGAAGTAGGAAACCAACCAGAAGCAAAGGGAATGCGAAAATTTTCAAGATAGAAATAACAATAACCTTTTTTAATTGTAAAGTGCATTGCACAAGGTGGCCCCCTATCAATTAAAAAGCTTCCTTCAAACTTTATTCCCCAACTCTTCTCTAATTAATTACCTGTTTAGATCCCTAACGCCATTCGCCAACTCTTTCTTTCTCAAAACTAAAATCACTTCACCACTTCTATTTATGATTTATTTAAACCAGAAGTAGAGAGCTACTAAGCTAGCAAATCAGGAACAGAAATGGAGGCCGCAAGCCAGAAGCAACAAATACGAGTCCAGTTTTCACAGTTTCCTAACATTTACAACATGTGTGCTCAATATTCATCTTCCTCTCTGCTAATTCTGGTTTCACAATTTTCCAACATTTACAACTCAACTAAAGTCTAAAACATGTATGCTGAATATTCCTTGATTAATTAACTTCAATCTCATATACTCAAAACAACTAATTGAAATAAACAACAGAGAAAAAATAGGACTCAATGATATATCCATAAACAATCATAATTTAAGTGTTCTGCGTATCTGCTGTTCATATTAAACAAAAGATCAGACTGAAAAAGACACGTACCCACAAATGCGATCTTGACTGAGAGAGACTGAATAAACTTCCTCTTCTTCCAAGTTTAACGATCTTAGCCTATATCTAACAAAGACTCCATAAAGTCTGATAGAAAAAAGAAGGAAAGAAAGAAAGAGACGAGATTGATTTTAACAAGCATTTTAGAGTGACACAGAGACAAGATCGAAAAGCTAAATGCAAGTGGGATCCATGAGTGAGAGAGCAAAGAGATTCACCTTGTTGGTCATATCTGGGAAGGAAGGAAGAAATACGAGCAGACAACAACGTGTGCTCTGCTCTACTGATAGCTGTTGTCCACACACCGACAAATAGATCCTCCAAACCAACTGCAGGGAAGACGAGTTGGACCAACACCAAGCACTCTGCTGCACAGGGGATAGACAACAACGACCAAAAACAGGGGGACTCACCCACCGCTGGCGACTTCTTCTACCTTCGACGAAGCCGACACTCAACGACGCTCATGCGGTGCTTGCATGCAGGGATGAAGAAGGGACCAGTCAGCGAAGCACCACCTCTCAAATTTGGACCCACCCACCTACGACAACCTTTACTGGCACCTCCGACAACTACTCAGCGGCATCAAACTTCCAAGGGTAAAGAACAAAGAAGCAACTTTGGTGAGAGGCTAATGGTTTCGGGAGGAGCAGATGGGAGTATTATTAATGGGTTTGTGTGTGGAGTATAATTGAGGGTCTACATGGTAGCTGAGAGGAATTTGAAAGGCAATAAATGCCCCTAACGATCGGAAGTCACCCAAAAGCTATGAGGAAGCAGTAAGAGGCAGCTTATTGTAGAAACTGCGTTTAACCCCTAGTGGATCATAACGTATTCCCAAACGATATATTATATACCAACTGGGCTTTTCATGTCTAACTGAGCTTTTTCCCTTCGGTAATGTATTTCCCAACAGACCCTTAGAAGGCATGTTTTCCTTAAGTGGTCAGGCTCAAACCTGTTGATAAGCCTATCAAGGTTGGTTTAAACCTGTTATGGATATATAATATTATAAAATATTATATAAAAAATAAGTATTAAATGTAATATTCTAATTTTATTTTTATATGATTTAATTATCATTATGTAATAATTATTTCATGATAAAGAGATTTTATCATGTAATTAGTGGGTAACAAGAATTTACCTAAAATATGATTTATTAAAGTAAAATAAATTATTAAAAAATATTAGAAATAAAAATAATATAAAACAAGAGAATTATAATAAAAAGGCAAAAGATTAAAAAAATAAAAGAAAATGAGTTGAAAAATAAAAAGAAAATATATAGGAAACAAGATTGAAAAATTTAAAAAATATAATAAAAAACTAAATATTAAAAAATAAAAAAAATGTAGGCTTGTTAACATACTTCATACAAGATCATGCCTTTTATAGGATAAGCTCAGACCTAAAAAAAAATTTATAACAGGCCACAGGTCAGATTAAAACTTACTTATTACCAAACAGATTTGATCTGTTAAACATAGAATTTTAACTGATCTGACTTATTTCCAACAATAACATGGTATATAAATACGTTAGTAATCCTTCTTCCCACTGTTTGCTCAAACAAAACAAAAAAATTCCTTCGCACTGAAACTTTTTTTTTTTTTTTTGTGATACGCACTGAAACTTACTTTGCTAATGGACGTTCTGATAATTACATTATTTTCTCATGACCTCATAACAAATTTTTCATGATGTTACCCATCATATTATACATGAATATATAGCCATATAACGTTATTAAATACTCTTAAATCTCTTATAACCTCACATAATTAATGCGGTTCATTTGATGCAATTATATATACTCTTAATTGCAACTGTTGATTAGACTAAAAAAATCAAATTTTGATTTTTTTTAAATAATAATAAGTAACATTAATTTGTTAAAGACAAGCATATCAATTTTATTTACAAGGAAAAAAAATACTATTATTCATTAATTAATTACATAACAGTGTGGGTTATTTCGGGGATGAGCGGACGGGGCCATACATCAGTAATTCAGTATATATACGTTGACTCTTGGTCTTCCACTGGCAAAAAAAAAAAAAAAAGACTCTTGGTCTTCCGTCTCTGTTTCTTGCTACTTGATGCGAGTATCTTCATATAAAATGGTCTTGATTGGACGGGAGGAGAAGGAATAGACGGAAGAGATGGGGTGCGAAGTTATTCTGACGATCCTCCTGACAAAATTATTCGGTTTGCTTGCCTGGTAAAGCCAAATTTCTTTTCCTTTTACGAGCTTTCAATCATTTGAAAAATTTTGCCATACAGTGCATTATGATCCCGACGGACTGCTTTTCTTTGCAAAATATACTATTTAGCTGTTGACATTTGCGTGTATATCCCATTTTTATTGGCTTTTCCCCCCTAATATGCAGGCCTCCACTGAGTCTGCTTTGTCCCCTGTAAGTTGCTAGTTGCCTTCTGGGTGCTTGTATTTCTTCAGTTTTTGGTGTCCTTTTTCGAATGCCAGAGAATCGTCGATGATCTGATTTCTAAGTTCTACGTGTTTGCTGTAGGTTTTTGTCTATTCGGGACATGGAGAGTGGTTCCCACTTCAGCAATCGTCGATGCCTTACTTTTTGGGTTATATTTTCTTTATTGATCATGGAAAAGGAACTAGCTGGGCTATTCGACTGGTAATTTATGGATCAGTTCGTGCATTTAGAATATGAAACTTGTAATAGTGCTTTGATCATTTTGATGGTAAACCAAACAATGAAAGATTGCGTATGTGATACAATAGAAGGATCATTGTCGATGCCCCTTAACCATAAAACTGATGATTACAATCTTGGTTGCTTTGTGCGTGAATTTGTTTGCCACCAGTTTCACCTCAGTTTGAATTTGCTTGCTTTTACAGGCTCCCATGGTGGCCTCATATCAAAGGGATGGCAACCATCTTGCTGGTGTTACCTTATTTTAGGGGTGCATCATACATTTACGAGTACTTCCGTAAGCAATATTGTAGTGACGACAGATGGAAGAGGTCTTGGAATATCTTCAGTCAAAACAGCACAAGTTTCAAATTGGATAATCACAGCATACTAGCTGATGTTTCTAACAGCCAAATTATTACAAGTCAAACGCCAGAGAAGAAATCTGTAATGAATCAGGTATGTTCAATCGAGTATTTGTCCTTTTTAAGGTACCTCGAGTAACTGACAGCCCATTCACTGAAACATTAGGAAACTTGATATCTAAATCCAGACCTGCATTTTGACATGCTAACTGTTGCAAATTTATATTATTTGGTGCAATAAATGATAAGAGACCCATTGCAATTTTATTGCGTACGTGTTCAAGTGTAACATTTAGACGGTATTTGGTTTAGCTTAAAATAAGCTATTTTGCATTTTATGAGACAACTTCTATCACATATTTAGTTCATACAGTGCAAAATCAACTAAAATAAGCTAATATAAATGCACACTTAGAAGGAAACCAGTGCCCAAAAAGAGGCTATTGTTTGCTACAAATCTACAACTGCAAATTCCCAGTAAGATTCTCATTTAATTTAACATTTATTCAATCACGATCATAATGTGTGCTAATAATTACTTGCTGCTTAATAATTCTTTGCATCAGGGGAGTTATGATCTTGGTTGTGACTTAACAGAAAGGAACCACAATAGATCAACTTGCAAGAAAAAAGCCCAGAAAGAATGGAGCTGTGCCATATGTCAGATCACTACTTCCAGTGAAAATTGCCTAGGGGCACATCTTCAGGGAAAGAAACACAAAGCCAAAGGTAATAATCTGGGTGTAGAATTATGCGTAACAGAGAGCACGTCCATGGTTTCTCACAAGAGAACCAAAGGGATGGTCCTACTAAAGAACCTTAACCATCTTGCAAATCTTCTGAGTCCGGTCTCCAGAACAATTAGATGGTGTGGGTGGATAAAGCCAGAGTTTGGATGTACAAAGTTGAACACTGATGGTTCTATACACAAAGAAAATGCTAGTTTTGGTGGGCTACTACGAGATTACAAGGGCGAACCATTATGCGCCTTTGTCTCTAAAGTTCCACAAGGAGATGTTTTCTTGGTTGAGCTATGGGCTATATGGAGAGGTCTTGTTCTTGTTTGGGGTCAGGGGATTAAAGTGGTATGGGTGGAATCCGATTCAATGAGTGTTGTGAAAACCATCAACAAAGAACAGCCTTCAGGTCTTAAAGCTGATAGATGTCTGAGATGTATATGGAAACTTCTAAGTAAGTTTGACAAGTACAAGGTCTCTCACACATGGCGTGAAACTAACAGGGCAGCAGATTATCTTGCAAAGATGGTTCTTCACGGAAATGACGTGGTTCTGTGGCCGGATGATTTTCCAGATAGCCTTTGCGTTATCATCAAAGATGATGCTAAAGGAAAGAAATATCCCAGATTAACGAGTTAATGAGTGCCAGTTGGAGATTAGTAACCTACTGCTCTTTGTTTATAAGCAACACTCGGCCTTTTCGATCGGAAAAGTAACTTGGATCTAATTTGTAATCAAAGGCAATGTGCCATATTTGCGTTCCCAAACGTGAATACACGTCCTATATCATATGGCGTATTTAATTTGGACAGATCATCTTTTTAAAGCATCGGTTGACATGTATTTTGTTTGTATCAAATAGCCTAATCTAGTTATTCTATTTCACACAAGTTCGCCCATTTTTAGCATTTTTTAAGCAGAACTCCAATTGGCTTCACATTTAATTCATGACGTTAGAAACAAACCCTTGGCTTATTGGGGCGGTGACCACGTGATGCGTCAATATGAATATGACTCGTCATTATTAACATCAAAAGCAATATTTGCAGGAAGCTGCCAGCTTATATAGGGAACAAAACAAAAGTTGCAGACGTAACATAAGAAACGAGATATGTAACAGGTGCGAAGAAGCTGATTGAAAAACTGCAAAAGGCATTTTTCCCATTGAAATAAATAACTGTACAACATATTAACAATTTAATATGAACTGGAAAAATGATTGCCAAATCCCTGCACAATAGCTGCTTACCTAATATGTAATAGAGTATATATTCCCCAACCTACCCCCCCCCAAAAAAAAATAAAATAAAATAACGATTATCAACCAAATCCAAACCCCTCGTTTGCTTCATGAATTGCAAGCAGCAACCTTTCTTCCAATTGTTGTCTAGTTGGATATTCTGGTAGATCTAGCTGGTTGAAGCTGAAATAGAGAATGCAGGTCAGTATTTCAATTTCTAGCGGTGGTATCAACAATCGGTCAAATAATGAAACCTAAGCTGGAACTCTAAAGATGTCAAGCCAGACACGATAAAAGATAAATAAATTGAGTAGGAAGGTACCAAGTATGAGCAGAAGGCAAATGATCAGGGCTCCCATATGCTTTGTGTATCTGAAACTTCTGAGAACCTGAGATTCCTTGAAGAGCACTGAAACCTTCCAGAGGCACCTAAAATTCGTGGCAAAAATCAGAGCCTCATAGCACAGGATTTATTGTTCTAGTAAAGACTAGAATAGAAGAGCAAAAGTTTCCAGGTCTTAAAAATCAGATCATAGGGAGACCGGCAAAGCTGAGATTACCAGAAACTAAGTGTCATTCTAAGCCTAATCTATAAATTACAGTTGGGCCTCAGATCATCTCATCCAAAGTTGAGCCAATCACATGCTCTACTTGGCATCATGGAGGATAATTTTTTATTATTCAAACAGATTGCCATTGGTCTACAATTGGAATGTGAAGGGGGGAAAAGCATTTCCAATGCAAACGCAAAAGCCGCAGAGCAATGCTTATTCGAAAGACGTGATATGGGAAATGGTAACAAATTCAATTTACAACTATTTAAAGATTAAAAAATTTCAAAAATCTACAAGCGCAAATTTCACAACATTCATATCAGCCCCCATACACACAACACTAAGCAATTTACCTTGGATGTGCCTGTCACAAACTGCAATAGTCGAGCCTTGTCTTCTTTGCTGAAACCATATACAACTTCCCAAAACCATTGGATAACTTGTGAAGCAGCACTGTATCCAGAATATTCAGTATTTTCTCTCAAGTCATCCACTGAAATGAAGTAAAACAGTTTGTTAAAATCTCCATTCCACACATTTGGGAGGTTGAAAATATGGGAGGACTGGAGAGCGGTTAGGATATAAAATAAACGATATGTTCTACAATGCAAAAAAACTCACAATCGATATCAGGAAGTCCACTGATCAATAATTCCAACTCTTTGTCATGGAATATGGATATCAACTCCCTGGGAATCAATTCATTGAATCCTTCCAAGAAGGCATTTATTTGAGGTCGAATAGCAGTGGTCAACCGGTGCTCAACAACCAAATCAACATACTGATGCTTATTCTCCTCAGTGACTTTGATATTCCGTCCACCAGGAATCAACTCATAATCAGTTACCTAAACATTGTCATCAAAATCAGAAACTATAAAATTAAGTAATCTAAGGTAATATCTCAAGAAGTATCAAGATCAGTTATTACTTCAGTCCGCTCATATAAGATCAGCTTTTCTTCATCTGCATCAATGCTAAACGTAAGATCCAAAACATCACTAATATCATTCTGCAAACAAACCAGAAACGCATAAGAATACTGCCAAAATCAGCAAGCAGATAGAAAAGGAAATTGTGCCGAAAGAAAGAGAAAGTACAAAAATGCACATGCCTCAAGCATCCATTTCAAATTTTTGTAGTAGTCAGGATCAATGGCTTCAATATCATGATATGTAACTTTGACCCCAAGAATATGCTTGTAGAATGAGCGAGTAAAATGGACATCCAAGAGCTGACCATCAAACAATGCTTTCCCAACCTGGACAATGCAGCAAGAGTAAGAAACATATAAAACAAACAGAAAACAAACAACAAGCAGTTACAAAATGAAACTTACCACTCTTCCAACAAATTTGAAATAAGAAAGATGTTCTGTTTGGTAAACAGAGTTAGGGTTTGGCTGAAATGTTGATTCATTGCCCACTGTTGTAAAAAGAAGGGCTCCTTTGTCAAAAATAACTCTGGACAATAATTGATACCATTCCCTTGTAAGACCGCCTGCATCAATACCTTCCTCCCCTTGGAAGTGAACAGTCAACCTTCCCTTCAAATCTTGGGTAGATCTCATGCGAAGCTGGTTATAAGAATCCTCTAAAACATATGCCCTTCTAACTGATATTCTTAATGGGCTGTGGTGATGGTCATGCTGATGCTTTATCTTTGACCGAAAGTGGGCACGCTTGTTATCAAAATCAATAAACTTTGGAACTTTCAGCATGAGGGAGAAAGACTTCTCAAGCAAACCAGGATTTTGCCTGATAAAAGCATTCAGTAGTTTCCTGTGCTTCTCTGAGAACTTGACAAACACAGCATTTTTCTCTTCCACTTTCACAGAAGGTGCTGACGTTTTCTGTTGCGTAGCAGATGTTCTGGCATCTTCAACATCAGAAACAACAGGAGTGCCCAGATCTTGACTAGCACCTGGCTGAGAAGGATGCAGCTTCTCACAAACCACAAAGAAAGATTCTATGTATGGTAAAATATTTTGAGAGCCTGGTGGAAGTGGAGACAATGCATTTGATGGCTTAGACAAACTGGTACGAGAAGGGGCGAACAAATCAGATGCAGACTCTGAGTATGATTCCATCTTGCTTATGCAACAGCTCAGTTCATGCCACAAAGGCTCCAAAGCTGAATTGATTTGCCACACCTCAGAAAGAGCAGGGGTAATTCTATTATTCTCTTTCTCAGTCAGTGAGGCAAGGGAACTTAAGGCTTGCAGAACTCTCAAAATTGCAGCCCCATCTGATGATGTTGTGCTAAGAAGAGATCTGATTGCTTCACCAAAAACACGTAATTCATCCATTGCAGATGAAGTCAAGTTTTGAACTGCTCCAGCCAGCTCAGTGACAAAGAGCTGACGATGAGTTGGAGCAATGGCCACTAATTTCTTCATTACCTCCGCCACAAGAGCATGTGCATTATCCGATAAACTGAAAGAATCACATACCCATTAGATCATGGTCATAATGGTGTAAGAAATACAGAATTTGCTTTTAAAACTTATGACGAGTGCCATGAAGTTCAGTATTATTAACAGAAAGCATGAAACATGCCTGAAACAAGACCCGAGTAACTACTACGCTTAAACATAATGATAGATGTTGAATGAACATTATTATGCTAGAAACAATCTACTACTACTCAATTATAAATGGGTGGTGGAATTTTGGTAGAACAGTCTGTAAACAATTATTAATTAATTTTCCACTAATTGTGTCATGTCCCACACTTCCAACATTGGTCAGCAGCTACTAGTCATAGGAACTTAATACATCTAGGCCAGCGTGTTAACAGAATTAGTGTAGTCAACAAGCATAAGCCCAAACTCATACCCTTCTTGTGCAAGTAATGAGCACAAAAGTCGAAGTTCTTCCTGGGGTAGGCTACTCAGTACTCTCTGAGTCTCAGATTCCTCAAGGTGGCCGGAGGTCTGGCATTTGGAGGAATCAACAGCATTAGTTGATTTATCAAGCCCAGATGTAACCCCAGGATCAGTACTAGCATCTGCCTCCAATGCAGAAACTTGTGGACCAGATGAGGGATCGGAAGTAGAACTTGGAAGTTTGTCAGATGAACTAGACTTACTTCTAGCATTATCAATTATAACCTCCAGAAGATTTAGGAGCTGCAAATGACAAAAAAGAAAGAAACAACAATCAGGTCTGAAATGTCCGATAAATAAGCTGCCAAAATACCATGCAAAAATCAAATCAACACCTGCTCAAGATGGGCTATGCTCCTCAGATAGAGAGGCTGTCTCAGTAAACTCAAAAGCATTGCAAGGGATATGTGTTCATTATTATCACTGTTAACTTCGTCTCCAACAACAATCACAGATTTGCCACGTGACTTGTTGGCATCATCTGGTTGTCTAATTGCATGACGAGGATCACTTGACTCAAGAAAATTTTTTGCCACATATGGATGATTACGAGAAAGATACGTCAGAGTTTCAAGCATGCGACGGGAGAGTAAGGGAGGAACTCCTATGTGACCAAAAAAACATAAAATATTAGAAAAATTCTCTTCCTAAGGAAAGATAAGGGGGAAAAGATTCAGCAAATAATATTAATGAACACTCCGGCATAAACAAGATTGGGGAAAGGAAAATGAGAATGTTCTCAAGTAGACTCTCACTTTTCACTCTTTCGGGAAAATTTGAAATTATAAGCACTTGTTAAGAAAATTGACAAGCTGCAGAAAAAGATGGAGCAAGCTCAGATGTGCCAGAATCCAATCCAAATATTGAATATTAAATCATTACAAATTATTGCAACCCTACCAATTACCATTAACACCCTGCCGCAAAGAATACAAATAGACTTTTCAATAACGCTGTCCATCATCAAAAGAATATATACCACATCACCACTGACTCTATCACAATAGCTCAAATTATATATTGCTAACAAGATTGATCAGCAGGTCTTACCATCAAAAGATTGAGGGCGAGAGTACATCACATTGCTCTGGCAACCATAAAGTCTATATGGTGGCTCGACTGCACTAGAAGAACTTTCAGACTTTTTTACATCAAGCATAAGTATGTCCATCAGAATTCTCACCAAAGTAGTTCTAGTTTCACTATGGGCACAAAGATTCAACAGAAGCCTCTGCAATTGACCTTTATAGAGTGGCTGCAAAATGAAAAGGGCAATAAATAAACAATATAATTAAAAAAGCATTCCAAAGCACCGCCCTATATCATAAATTGATACCTGAACTACACGAAATAATCGAATCATGGCATGCAAAGCTTCTGTGTCAACTAGAGGTGCTACATCAGCTTCAACTACCTTAGCTCCAACAGATCTACGTGAAGAAATGCTTCCCCCAGCCCCATCTAAGCCTGAACCAATACCTTCACCACGTCTAGAAGTCTCGCCTCTACGACTTCTAGGATACATACCAAAGAGGGTACGACTGTAACGGTGTGCAAACCTCTCCCGCAACATGTTTGCCTCAGCAACAAGAGCAGGTGTAAGATTGGCAAGGATAGCGTCAGAAGATGTTAAAAGAACCTGAAGAGGATATGAATATTATAGTACATATGTGTAATCCTTTTTCCATTAAATTAATAAAATTCCACTGACAAACTCACCTCTTCTCGTAACTCCGAAGGAAATGTGGCAATTATCGAAACTGTATCCATTTCAACAGGCTGACCTTCCAATTCCTGGGATTGGTGGAGCCTCTGCGCTTGTTGTTGTGCTAAAACTTCTGCTCGAATATCTGGAGGGAGGGCTGCAAGGAATTCTGGATCAATATCTCCGGTGTTCTGAGAATCGGCATTTGATGGTTGAGCTGCTTGTCCCTGTTGAGCTGAGAGAACTTCAGCACGCAACTCCTCAGGAAGAGCATCTAGAAAGGCAGGATCAATTGCTCCTGAACCAGTATCACTGTTCACCTGCTGCTCTGCAGCTGGACCTTCTTGATCGGCATCACGGCTGGAATTTTCAGAAACTTCAGTAACACTATGAAGGGAAGCATCTCTCCCACTTACATGGGAAGAATGACCAAAGGTCATATTTGATCTTCTTGTACGGGTAACTTGTGAATCCCCAGCAATCCTTTCCGCAAAAACCTGCCTTTCTCCACCATCATCATGGCCATCAACACTACCTATCTCAACATCTAGGCTCCGAAGGCTTTCACCAAAAGTTGCCCCACTACCACTACTCTCTTGGCTAACAGCTTCAACATCCCGCACAGCTACATCATTATGCTCAAACTGCATCTCAACCAGTTGTGAATGAGTGCTTGATGCATCAACCTGCAGAGATCCAGTTGCTGCAGGTCTCATATCAGCATTGTTGGGATTACCAATTGCCGCTGGAGTCACCGTACCACCAGCTTGATTTGAATTACTCTCAACTGGAATTTCTGGTCTAGCACCTCCTGAATCTTGTGTTTGGTTGACCTCAACTTTATCGTGAGCACTGGTTTCTGCTACATCCTTATCAGATGACTTTTCAGGGGCAGGCCGCCTTAACTGAGAGACAAGCAGCTCCTCAAGACCTGGTGGTACAACACCATTGTTTGATCCACCACTCTGCTGGTTATCATTCCATAAATTCAAACGGTGCCCATGGCGTCCACTCCTCAGTGATCGAAAGATATTATCCAAACCTGTTGAGCTGCTCCCCAATATACTATCTATTTTTTTAAGGGAAAAAAAGGAAGTCATCATTAAAATACAAAATACAAGTTTTTACCAAAAATTACAAAAAGACACTAAATCATCATCAATATAATATCAATATAAAAGTAAAACATAACTGTTTTCTTATAAACAGTAAGTAGTTATCTACGGTTACCTCTCATTAGTTTTCTCCCCTTTTTTTTCTTATTTTTTTCTAACCCATTCTTCCCCATTTTAAACAATTTTTTTTCATTTGGTTCTAACTCAGCATTTTTTCCTTATATATTTTCAATTAATAAAGTTGACTTCTTCCACACACAAAAATCCATGTACTGGTATGAAATTTCCATTTTAAAATTATATTTAGTTTTGAAGTTGCCTCTTTATTTCTAGATTTGAACTGAATTTTGCATTAAAAATTCAGAATGATTTGATTATATAATAATTAAGAATAATTTATTTTTAAAATTATGCAGAGCTTTATCTCTGCTATATTGGAAAATTAGATTAAAACATCAATAAAAGATAAGAAATATATAAAGGAACATACCCGATTGCCCGGGAAGTGAATGGAATGAAGATGGTCCAGCTAAGAGTGGATGGCGGGACGGATCAGCAGCATCACCAGTTCTACCCAGTAGACTGTAAATAGACGTGGTCCTCCCAGGACGTCTGGATCCAAAAAGTTCAACTGGCATCACATGGAGAGCATCATTTGGAAAACTATTTTCCCTGCCAAAAACCTCAATATGGTCAAAAGCATTTATTCCATTGATGCCCTCCTCAAGCCGCAGGATAACTCCATCTTCATCATCCTCGTCGTCCTCATCATCTTCTTCCATCACTTCATCATCAAAATCATCATCATCAATCTCACGATCATCTTGATCCGTGTCAGGATGTGGCAAGTGATGGACTTCATCTTCTAAATCATTATGCTCCTCATCATCCTCATCATCTTCCTCTACATCTTCGCCATCATCTCCAGACATCTCATCCTCCTCCTCGTCCTCCTCCTCATCATCATCATCAATATTTTCCTGTTCATGAGGCTGGATTTCAAACCGAATCTCCACATTTTCAATATCATTATCAAGACCCCTTGCATCCTCAGAAGTTTCATGCATGTAATCATCCTCATTAGCACGAGCAAAACTGCCATCAAGATCTTGATCATGTTCCATATCATCAGTTACAGCTTCAGACTCACCATAGGACTGAATAGCAATATAAGATGCAACCTGTTCTGGTTGAAGAGAATCATTATTGGCCTGAGTTGTCATTTCCATGGATTGGGATGCATCATCAATATTCTCCATTCTCCCAGATTGACCAAGATCCAAGGACTTCGATGAATTATCACCCTTCCCAGCAGTAGAATCAGCTGAATGGACATGCTCCTTAGTAACCAACTCAAGAGCTTTAACAATTCCAGCAGCAACTTTAGATGAGTCGGCATGGTCTAGGTCCAACACCTGAAGGGTATGAGTGAATGATTTAACCAGACCAGTTTCGATAAAAGTGGTAGAGGCCTCTGCTGAGATTGATGAACCAGCAGGTGTACGGGCAGCCAAAACATCATTTAGTAAATCAACAAAAACATGAATATTATTGATTGGTGGCTTAACACCACCACAAGAATCAACAAACTCATTCATAATATGACTAATCTCACTGAAAACTCTCCTCCTTGCCTCTGCAGATCGAACACAAGCAGCCACCATAAACTGATTAGCTCTGGTTGCAAGTTTCTGCCTCCAATCACCATCATTTTTCTTGTCCTTTTTGGCACTTCGAAAATGAGGAAGAAAATTATGAAGAATATGGTAAAAAATTCCACCCATGCTTAAACCAGCTGGACTACTCTTTTGATGACTGAACTTAGTTCTGCTCATTTCAGCATCTCGCCGAAGAAGAACTTGTACAGATGATGAATACATCAATAATATCTCTGTAAGAAGCTTCAAAATAAATACAATTTTTGCAAGTGCTGCAGAAGTTTCCTGCACACTGGTTTTATACTCCTCAGACATAATGGCAACTGCTTTTCCTTTTCCCTTAACTGCGGAGACATCAATGTCCATATCACTAGATGTTGGGGTGCTAGGCCCAGCATTTAAGGTTACATCATCCTTCACAGGAGGTACAAAAGTGCATATGGACTCAAGAAGAAGTTCTATCACGCTTATAAAACTCTGGGTGGGTTTTTTGTGACTCTTGCCACTCTTTGAAATTGAATCGTGGCTTCTACTATGGCCATTCCCAGAAGCCGCTGGGTTTGCATTTCCCAAAGCAACCCTCCCATCATTAATCTGTGTTTTGTCTTTCTCTAATGATCTATCCTTCTCCTTTTCTTTCTCCTTATGTTTGTCTTTATCCCGATCTTTCATCAATACGATATAAGGCCTGTCACCTACCATCTCAACTTCGCAGAAAGATTGAGCCGCCTGCATGAAAATAACTGGATCTCGAGAAAAAACAGAAGCTAAATTAGACAGGAAATTGCGAGGACTAATCCTTCCAATTGGATGCCGGTTAGACGCAACCACGAGACAATGTTTTATTTCAGATTCCATTGCTTGTTGGAGAGTTTGTGGATCTTCAAGGACCTGACGTATAATACTAGCAGCAACATTGTCAAAACCTGGGAACAAGCTACTGGTTGGCAGAGAAAGCAATGAACTTAAACCCCCGGCATCAAGAAAGCTAAGGGCAACAGAATGATTCCTTGTAAGATTGGAACACAGTAACAGAACAGCATGCATTGTGTCTGATGGAAGTTGGTTCTTCATACAACTACAGGCAATCTCAACAAGTCTCTTCTGCTCATTTATATCTGCATACTTCATAGACAGTCCCAATGCAGACTGCAATTTGTTTTGCCTATCCTCATCAACAGTAATTGATGCCTGCTGGCTATCCGCTGCTTCTTTCTTCATCTGCACTGCAATTTCAGAGTTCAGTTTTTGATCCACTTGCAACAGCCTGTCTAATGCAAGAAAAGCTGCCATAACCCATTTAGGCACCTGCTGTTTCACCGTACAAGCAAGACTTGAATGCCACTGGTAAAGTAAGTCTGAAGCAATTTTTATCAAACCAATTTTAGATGCAGCTTCCCGTGCAACAGTATCCTCATTCAAAATTAAAGCAAAAACATGGAAAAGAGCAGCCAGCAAGGTATTATTTCCATTACTAGGAACCAAGCCACATTCTTTGATCCGTTCAGCAAGGAAGGAGACAACATTAGACCTGTATTGACCATCATCTTGAGAGCATATCATTACAAGCAAGTCTCGGACCGGAAAAGCAAGGGATTCCTTCTGCAGAAGTTTTGTGCATGTAGATAATAACTCATCAACTGGTGGAAGTTGAACAATCTCTTCCTCAAGCTGCTGAGCATTATCATTTTCAGTAGAATCTTTAGTGTCTGATTCAGAACTCCCAAGGGACATGGCAAGAGCACGGGCAAGTTCATCATCTTCTTGAGTATCCTCTGGATGGGAGAACAACCACTCCATTGCCAACTCAACACTATTTGACCCAACTTGCCTCAAAGCTTCCTCTGCCCGAGACCTGGAAAACCCCATCTCTACAATGGTTGAAATAGCCGTTTCATTAGGAGGAGGTCCTGTGATACGAGTATGAGAAGGTCCTGTGATACGAGCACTGTTGCTGCTGTTGACATTTTTCACTTCAACCCCATAATAAACATGCTTAATAATAGAAATAACAGTAGAAATAAATTCGTAGCTACAATCAACAAACTGGGGATGAGTCCAAACTGGAAGTACAGCCTTCAACACCATGGAATGGAGGACCTTCACAAAAGTCTCAGCATCCCGTGGGAAAGGAGTATCACAATTTGCAAGGGGCTGTGCAAGCAAATGCTTCGTAATTGAAGATAAAATGAAAGAGGAGGTCACTAGATGGTCAATAAATTTACCATAACTAGCTAAAGGACCATATATCCAAGAATGATCACCATCTTCTTTGTCATCATGCTCCAAATTTCTATCATCAGTATCCATAGGGGATGCAGGAGCCCGATTAACTGCAAAGAGCAGCTGACTTGTTGCTTCAAATGTAGTCAATACCGATCGAACAACACCATGTCCATACAAGCAATTCAATAAAACAGGATTGCATGAATCTGGCTTCTCCATTAGAACGCTATCCATAAAACCAATCACTTTGCCATAGTAACGGCATTTTATTGATATGGATGCCTCTCCTACTGAAGTACTTACACGACCAAAATTCATGTGATCTAGAGAAATGGATGCAAAAGTTGAAGCTACTGATTTTGCTGCTGGACTTACAGTCACCATATCATCACGGCGACGAGAAGGTAGCAGCATTGCCTTCCCTAACTCTTGAAACAGATGGGTGACATGAAATGAGAGTGATCTAACCATGTCACAACAAGAGGTATAATATGGCCTCTGCTTCTCATTATCATTCTTACTATTTGCTCCAGATGCATCAGAAGATCCAGAATGATGCAAATGATCATTGGAAGCCAACCTCAAGTTTGAAGGACCAACAGAACTTGATATATCATGAGAACCAGTGGCTCGGCCCAGATCTCTGTACAAGTTTATAAGGTCAAAAAACTGAGATTCAATGCCCCATCCAGATGTCCTCCTTCTCAGTAATGGATCAAGAAACTGCCTGAAAGAGTTGAACCTTTGCTCTTCAGTTTCATTAGCATCCACTTCAGCCTGTTGCGAATCAGCAGATGAGCAAGCCCCATTATCCTCAATATCAGGCTTTGTATCTTCAAGTAGAGCAATTTGCCATAGAACCTCACGATGGACTTGTCCTATGTCTTCCAGAACATCTTTACTTCCATTTCCAAACTCTGTTAGCAATGCAGTCACCCAGCGGTTGTCTTTTGAGGCAGCAAGAAACAGAAGGAACTCAACCAAGAAAAGTGAAGAAAAGATGCCATTATCAGGTGTCATCCTTGGGTCCAGCAATAAATGTGCAGAAGACGCATCAAACCCTGCTAGGGCTTTCTTCAAATGCTCTCTAAGAGAGGAGCAAAAGGCACGTGCTAGAGGAGCTGAGTGATGCTGAGCAAACCCCTTAAAGACCATGGTGCTATGTAAAGCAATGGACATGCCATCTGAGGATTGTGCAATAGCAGGTTGTAACAACAAATTCAGCAAAGCTTCAATTCCCAATTGTTCCACAAACAACCGACATGTTTCAGAATTTTCCATCATCCTGTGAACCAATACCATCAAATGAAAGATGCACAACTGTAAGAATTGATCATCATTCATCCCTTCTGCAGCTGAATCTGCTGTATTAACAAGGCAGCAATGTCCTTCATTTTCTTTGTCTACAGAATCTGTTTCCATCGCAGTATCCTCATTGTCTTTTCCTGAAGATCCTGTACCAATACCATCCCCAACAGATGCAATCTTATGGATGATTTCAATAATAATATCAACACCAGTACTTCGCAATGAAGATACATGCCGCAGAAGTTCCTCCACAGCATTTGCAAGAGGAACAATAGCTTCATTCATTGCCAAGACATACTTTTTACTTGTGAAGATGTCAACAAGGAACCGCAGCGCTGAAGTTTCTCTAACAGCCTCTAGGCCCTTGGCATTGAGACATATAGCACCAAGACCATTAGGAATACATGACAAAGCCCTTGAAGAAGGAAATACTCGAGATACAACTGAAGATAAAAATGCATCAGGAAGACCCATCTCATGCAGAGAAGAAAAACATGTGGGATCTTTGTGGATTATTTCACTCATAACAGTAACAGCTGAGTAGTAAATATCACCTCCAAACTTATCTACATTCCCAAATATCAACACTAGTGTTGCAGGTAAGGAACTGTCATGTGAATATTGTGATCTGGTAGAGTTCGCAGCAGCATATGTGGCAGAACCCAGTGCCTTGAGCGAGACCTTTATGAGCCTATTTTGGGAGGACAACTGATCAGTGTTATGTCTTGAGCTTTCACCAGTGAACATCAAGTCATCATCTTCTCTTACCAACCCAATAACTCTGTGCACCTCTATCTGTAACCTCTGAGCTAAAAGCTCAACACCCCCCAACTCTTTAAACAAGGATACAGCTGAGCCACTATAGTCCATAAGCTTCTGAAGGGTTTTCACAGCAAAACAGACGAGATGAATGTGTGCCGGATCAGAATCCTCCAACAAAGGCAAGAATGTGGGTACCATGCCAGAACCCCTAATATTACTCCCAGAAGTCGAGGTTGAAACCACATGGAGCAGATAAAACTGAAGAAGTGCCTCCACAAAGGCGAGGGATGATGGATCATTAGAACTTTTTAATGACAAAATAGCCCTTTGAAGCACATTCAGAAGTATCATGCGGTTCCCACCAGCAAAACTAATACTAGATCCACTCAATATCCGTGCCCGTTCATGCGATGATGTATATGCTGCTAATTGAGCTCCTAATGCAAGCATTGCTAATGTTCTAATAGATCCAGACACAGTTTTCTCAGATCTCACAACCCTAATTAACTCATTTGTATATTCTGGTTCATTAGCAAAAAAGGACACAAGTTCATCATGGGCATCACTCGACTGGACCAGCACAATAAAAGCAAGAAGGCATATCCTGCTATAAAACCTGCATATTCTTGGTGACCGGAAGGAACGAGCATATCTAATTCTCGTGAGCAAAGAAAATCGGAGATCTGAAGGAACACTATACCGCTCAATACACTGCTTCAACAAGAACAAATCATCGTCTTTCCGCAAATGCACATCTGGCATATGAATAACTCTCAAATTTGAGGAACTATCACCACTATGTTCCTTAAATTGGGCACTAGGTCCATGCAGTTCAAAATACAGAGTGGAACCAATGCGGCAATTAGATTGATCACAACCATTCTCTACATCAGAAGGAAACAAGCACAAAGCTTCATCTTGAGTTTGTTCATTTGCCATTATACAAGAATACAATCCTAAGCCCTCCTCCTTGCTTCCCCATCCCTGTGCCAGGGATAGGAGATAGCTGTTAACAGAGCCACATCCAACCATCTTTGCACTTGCATGAAGCTTAGACGGATTTATTTTTACTAGTGCAGAAAGAGTCTCCAATGCAGCTATAAGAATCTCAGGATCTGTAGAAGCTAATAAAAACTTGAAATGCTGAAAAGGGAGAACAAATATCAGGAACAGAAAAATTTTAAACATTAAAATTTAATAAAAAAATTACTCAGCTAAAATAAAGGGATGGAAGTGCAGAATAAAGACTACCTAGAACAGAAAATATTTTCAGAACAACTCACCTCTAAGCCATCGAATGAACTCTTGTTAGGACAATTCTCTAAAATTATTTGCATCACCCGTAATATTTGCATAATTGGATATTTTGGTAATGGACTTTCATCTTCTAGAATCCTATCAGACAATGTCAAATCATTTCTACATGACAAATACACCTTGAAGTATGTATCAAAATGAAGAAACAATGGTCTCCAGTGATGAAAATTGCCCTGAGAATAAAATGTATGTATATATATAAGTTATGCAAAAGATATAATACTTGGTTCAAAAAAATAGAATGATATTACCTTACTGTACTCCCACTGAAAACCAGAGAGTGGTATTCCTATATCTTGTAACGGACACTGTATGACCTTCTCAATGAAGGCTTTAATCTTAGGAGGCTGAAATCAATCAATCACAGAATTCAGATTACATTTAATTGCCACAGGTAAAGATAGAAGAACAGAATAATAACTACACACACCCTCTAGACCTTGTGGTCCTAATGTAACCAAACATAAACCAAAAAAAAAAAAAAAGAGCCAGACAGGGATTCAAGTTGACAGTAAAAAAAGTGTAGCTGATCGAAATTTCAAATAAAGAAACCTCTTGTGCGTCATATATGGTGAAATTTTTATGAACCTTCCTTCATTACTCTTTCTCTACCTTAATCGCTTTATTTTATAATGAGTAGGACTATGGACTTTGAAGATAATGCGTCTAATCTAGTTTGACTGAACAGAGGTGAAGTAACTATTGACTAATACTCCCTCCATACCTTAATAGACATATTTAGGGAAATGACCTTGGTTGTAAATATAAAACATAGTTTACATATTTATCAATATTTTACTAATTTACCCTTATTGATATTGATGCTTCTTCAAGAATAATCATGGAGGGGAAGTAATGAGGGGATTAAGGAAGATGATTATAGTGTTTTAGAAAATGCATGTCATATTAACTAATTCAACTAACTTCCTTAATATAATCAAATTAGATAAATATGTCTTAAATTAAAGACCGGAAGAGTAATAAACAAAACAGAAAGCAAATAGGAGCGGATCAGCAATCATATCTAAAACGAAACTGCATGAAAAGAGTGTGTGATGTGTTGATGGAGAAAAATGAAAAATATCTCACTCATCCACAAAAGGCAAGCACCTTGCCACCCTGAAAACAGTCACTACTAGTGGTGTAAAACGATTCTCAACACAAATTGAAGTGTCTCATTTAACAATCACTACTAATGCGGTGAATGATTCTCAATACACAAATTGAAGTGTCTCATTTCATATTCAAAGTGCGCATCTAAAATAAATAAAAGATGGCATGCTTGTCATAAAAAGCTAAACTAAATTTCCAAGTGAGCTTGCAAAAAAAAAATTGAGATGGTAAAACAGATACCCTGATGAAAGGAAGTACATATAACTAAGTTAGTGAAGGAAATCTTCACGGGCACACTCCTTAGTCAGAGATTAATCTATTAAAACACCCAGCCGGCAGAACGGGAACGGGTATAAATGATGCAACGACAAGGGTTTTCTAATTAAAATGATGATTAAAACAAACTCACCGGTTCAGAGTCCAGTTTGACGGATGGGCCAATGGCACCATCGCTGGACAAAAGTTGCCGCAGCCTCGACGGCCAGCTCGATCTTAGGGTCGTCATCTCACCTCAACTTTACTACTGCCCAACGTGAACAACAATTAAAGCCATAAGAACCAAAACAACGGCAATCCATAAACAAAGTAAATCGATGACAAAAGCATATAGATTGAAGAAGATGACGCCGGAATCAAAAAGTTAATTTCGGTAAGTGGGTTAGAAAAACAGATCATATTCTTCGCGCACGTATATAATATTGCTACATACTTTTCTATGTCAAGCGGAGAACCGATTACCTAAGAGATGAGGGAAAACGGGATTGAGCGCATCCACATCCGAAGTGCGAAAAGAATAGAACACAAAGCGAGAAGAGATTCGAAGCGAAACCCCAAGGAACTGTAAGAGGAAGGAGGGGGGTGAGGTTGAGAATCACTACCTGTGGACCTCTTTGAATAAGTAATTATTTTCTACACGATTGTTGGTCATCTTCCAAGGGAGAAAGTGTGTTTATAAAGTGAGAACTGCGCAGAGTCATTTTCTACTGCCTGCGAGCATTGAGAAAGGCGGTTTAACCTTGGTGGCTGGTTGCCCCTAGGTTTTGTGGTATTCGTATTTTACACCGTGTCTCGTTTGTTATTGGACCTCATCAAGCTTCCTTTTTTTTTTCCAACAGGCCCGAGGGCTTGAATTTGCATAGACTTCTAATAAATTATCTGAAAAACAACTTGGTCACATTTAGCACAGGATAGTGCCTTAAAAAAGAATGGCCCCCTAATAAAAGAATGTGAGTTTAGAAGGAAAAAAAAAACCTGATTCTCTTAAATTAAAGAGACTTTTTTAAATTTTGCAAATGAACAGGGTCGAGATATTATTTTTAGTTAGAATTAATGCATAAACACTTTGCATGATATTAATAATATTACGGTGTCAAGCAAATAATGTATTAAACAAAAAAAGCAGGCATGAAACCTGAGACAAATTTGAAGAAATATATTGATTTCTAAACAAAAAATAATTTTAATACAAAAACTCTATAATGCAACACCGCTAACAAGTATATATTATTTCTATAAAGCTATGCTCAATAATAAAACAGTATTAAAATAATATATTGTTTCCAGGAAGCAGATGTATTGATTTTTTTTAATATTATCACATGATATTCGATTTGAGGTTTCAAGCGACTCATTTAGGATTTGAACTTAGAGATCTAAAGGCCATATTTGATATGAAGCATTGAGGAGTAAAAACTGAGATTGGGTCAGGGATTGGACTAAATTATATAGTTTGATATAAGATACTACAGATAAATTAGAATTGAGAGTACCACAAAAATAAAATTGCTCCAAAATCACTTCTCTTAATATTATGTTTTTAATACCGGGATTTTGTAAATTTCATAGATAAAAATATCCCTGGTTATAATATTTCCTAAACAAAACCCCCCGGGAAATTCAACCTAAATTACGATCGCTCTCTAACCGCCATAATCATCGCTCCCTGGTGCTCTGGATTCAGTCCATCTCACGGCTCACACCATCGCACGCCGCTGCTCTTACCGTAGATCATCGTTGATCTGGTCGTCGCTCTCACTATTGTCATCATCATAAGGAAAGTATTTATTTGTTACTTTTAATCCTTTGACTAGACAGCGTCAATTATATATGCATTCCTACGAGTAATAATACATTTCTCTTTAAACTCTAGAACGTTGAAACCTTTTCTTGGAAATATCTTAATTTTTCAGATATACACAGTTCTGGCATTAGCAGGTGCCATCTGTTACTGTTAATCATTACTTTCTTTTATTTATCTTGTTCCCGTTAATATAACTTATGGTCCATGCGCAGTGATTCTTAGATTAATTGATGAATATTTTGGTTGTAGAAAAATGCTCCCTGGCCATCAGTTCCACAATTTGGGGATTGTGATAAAAAAAAAAGGGATACTCGTACGAGAAGAGGCAATGGCTTTGTGATAATATTTTAAAAAAAATTATCACCAGGGGCATCATAGTCTTTTGAATTTATTGCTAATTATGGAGTTAAATTAATTTACATAGTTCATATAAAGTATCTTATACCAAACATAATTTTAAAGTATCAATCTTAATCTCAGTCTCAACTTCAATTCATTAAAATTTAGTGTCTCATATCAAACAAGGCCAAAAAAATTTAATAAAACTTTGCATCGTTAGACCATCTCTATGGTAGATGTATTGTTTTTAAAACCCATTTAATCATCAATACATCTTAATAAAAGTGAGTTGATCAACTTATCGGTTATCACATTGAATTATTTATTTATTTATAATATTAATTTTATTAATAGTTAAAAATCTAACAAATTTTAATGAGTTAAATTTACACGTGTGTCCTGTTTTTGTTCCGTATGTTAAAATAAATTTCAATCTTATGAGTTATTATAATAATTCAAAGAAAATTAATTTAAATAAAGACTTTAATATGGCCAATCCCATGATATGATCGGACTGCGGATGCTATGATTTGCTTTTTGAAGAGATATTTTAGAGCAACCTTCACTATAAGAGCTCAGTTTTTTCAGCATGGGGACTCGGCGATTCAAGGTTAGGAAGAAACGACTTTCAAGAAATTTGTTGGTATAATTGATGGAGATGCTCGAAATCTTAAGACCCAAGGTGTGAGAGATTGCGCTTGGTCATGTTATGCTTGTTGAGATTTTGGACAAACTATGTTCACGGGATCTGGCTCAAGAGATTTATGAAATATGTATACGCTGTGGATCAACCTTACCCGAATTCTGTGTAAAGTTGTCAAATTTTGCTATAACCATTGTCAAGCCTTACCCAAAGTCTGAACAAGGTTGCCAACCCATCCCACCACCTTCCCCATATTTGCCAAACCTCTCATCGACCACAAACATTTGCACTGCGGTTAAAATAAGGGAAGAAAATCATCAGGATTTAAACGTAAGGATTAGATTTCTAAGCAAAGTGCTTTATAAGGAGGGTTAAGCGGGTATCGGTTGTCTAAATTTGAGCTTTTTAAAATGTTTTTTTAAATAAAAATCATTTTTCAAGTAAAATTTTAAATAAATACTATTTGAATTTAAAAAACCTTAAAAAGTCTGTTAACACATGCAAAAGATAAATATGTTTCAAAAGATTAATCTGTGATTTTGAAATGTTGTACTTTTACTAAAAATGCCCCTCAATTATTATTATTTTTTAAAAGTAAAACTCTCATTACCACCACCGGAGCTCTAACGGCCTACACCACCCCGCCGACGGGGCTCTTATGGCCGGCCGTTGGAGCTCCAATGAGAAGTTGAATAATGTGATTGACTATTTAAGTTATTTAACCTCTCAAGTCGGTGAGGTGGGACCTACCACCGGAGCGAGGGTTCTTTCTTTTAAAAAAAATTGAGAGATATTTTGTTAAAAGCATAACATTTCAAAATTTCAGAATAGTCATTTGAGATTTATTTATCATTTTCATATATTAACAACTTTTTGGGATTTTTTAAGTTTAAACGGTATTTATTTAGAATATTTCCTTTTTTTAACTTATAATAGTTAAGAGATTAATTTTATTTTAGATTTTATACCTATTAAATTATTATTATTTTTAAATGTAGATTTAAAAAAAATCAAATTTTGACCATTCAGATCAAATCTGATGGCCTAAATATACCTAACTCTTACTGTTAAACATATTTGCTTAGTGAGGAAAGCCAGAACCAGTTATGGCGTTAAAAAAGGTGTGCTCAATTGTTAAGCATGTCTTTGGACACAGTGGTTTTCTAGCATTGGAATCTGAGTTGCATTGTTCGGCAATAAAATGTAGTTCTTTGCGTTTGTGTTTTTGTTTTTGTTGGTTTTGATACTAGATCGCCATTGTTGGGTTGTATTTGATTGCAGACTGATTAAGTGTGAATGACATTAATGATTATTTTTTTTAAAAAAAATTGTTTGAAAAAAATTATAAACATGCTGAGGTTAGATTAAGATTATCTTTTTTACTGTCCTGATCTTCTCCAATCCTCTACCCCGAAACTACATAGTTTTGGATAAAAAATATAAAAGGGTTTCAAATAAAACAGAAAGAGCATTCATCATTTAAAAATATTTTTTAGTACATTCAATATCTTAAAATATTTTTTAAGTAATACCTAGTATTTTAAAATAATTTTTAATATGTTTTTAAACACCCAGGATATTGGGTATTACTTAAAAAATACCTCTATGTGCTTGGTGCAAGATACTGGTGCCATCAAAAAATATTTTAGAGTATTAAGTATATACTAAAAATTAATCTGGGATGGATACTAGATATTGAGAGAAAACAAAAAAAACACAGTGATAGATGCCTTTAAAAAAAAAAAAAAACTTCGGTTACTATTTTTACTCCAAAATTGCTACTAAAGAATGGGAGTGCACCAGAAGAGGATACGCATCCGCGAAGATTGGAATTTGGAATCATAATGTTTCATGTGAAGAGAACAAATTCATTAGCTCGGAAATGAGCAAGATGTATGGAAAAATTAATACCTAAACGTATCAATTACATTATTTAACAATATTGACAACTATTCAAGTAGATTCATTTCTTAATCAATCAATTTTAAGTATGAAACCGTCAAGTTAATATATCACTTTTTGCTTGAGAGTTCATAAGATTTGAATTCAGGAAAACATTATACTTGATTATACCGTTTTGTTTAAATACAAAGTAAATTATATTCACAAATAATATATTAATTTCATTTTATTTTGAATAGGCAAGTCATTCTCATTTTTAATTCATTATATTCACTCTAGTCCTTGATGTAAAAAATATTTACCTAGTTTTGATTAGATTGTGGAAGTTAGTTAAATTAATTTAAAAAACATATATTTTTTAAAACACTCTAGTAATATTTCTTAATTTTCTCCTTCCATTTACTTTTTGATCATTGTTGAGGATGTGTCAACATATATTATTTAGAAAAAGATTGACAAATATAAATAATATATCTTATATTTAATATCAGAACAATTTTTTTCAATATATCTTATATTAAGGTCTGAAAGGAGTAGTAATTTACAAAACTATACCTTGATGATCTTTCTTAATTTCCTCATTCAATTTACTCTTTGATTATTATTGATGGTGCATCAATAAATATAAGTTAGAAAAAAATTGATAAATATATATAAAAAATATTTTATATTTAAGATCTCTAACAATTTCCTTAAATATATCTTATATTAAGGATTAGAAAGAGTAATAATTTAAAAAATATGCAACTTACCCTTTTTTAAGGGAGGTGGAAGGCTCAATCCTCCTTTTCAAACTTCACCGCTTCAAAATATATTTCCTTTAAGAGGCCAAAAACACCTTAACACTTTAAGGTATTTTAGAAGTTAGCAAAAAATACAGCCCGCATGTTCGAAAACGCATCTTATTAAACTTTGTATGCACTATTTAATCTAATTATTAGAATTAAAATGCTTGTATGTCTGACATAAATAATTGATGGCTTGAAATATTATATTTAAAAATTTTAACATAAAATAAATAAATTGTATTTAAGCAATGCTGGAATACTCAACATGAATCATAATAACTAACGATTTAAATTTTCTTCCAATTGCAAAATTTTAAAATTTTCATTTGAAGTTTTTAATAAAGATATTTTTCAAATAAAACTTATCTATTTTAGCGCTGTTAATTTTTCTGACAATACCGTAATTTTGAATATGTCTTAAATCAAAATATCTCGAGGTTTTAAATTATTTATTCAAAGTCTTGAAAAATGCATCATAATTGCAGTGTAAAATATAGTAACAGTAATAATATAGTTTTTGATATTTAGATAATCTTTATCGTCAGCTTTTTTTTTTTTGGATACACCGGAAAGCAGTTTCGTCAGCTTATTAGCTGCATTAAGAATTGTGAGATTTTTCAACTGTGTCGTCAAGTCAATTATCAATTAATAGATAGACTTGATATGTTTAATTTTTTTATAATATTGCATTACTAGACGGAATCAACAAAGGCATATTGGGATTATCCTCACTCAAACAAACGTATTAAAAAAGGATCACGAAACGGAAATGCGTGGGGTAATTCGTTAGACGCAAAACCGGAAGTCGCGTGCCAGGGGTCCAGGTCCATGCAGGTGATTTTAAACTCAACAAATCACCACGGCAAATAATTGCATGTTCATTTACTCGCAAACTTGTACTTTTAGACTATGTTTGGTTCGATGGAGGGGAGGGGAGGGGAGGGTTTGAGAGGGATTTTCTTTTACCTTGTTTGGGTTGACAAAAAAAGAGGGGAGGGGAAGGATTTTAATAGTATCATGTTTGGTATAGGAGGGGAAGGGAGGAGAAATATTTTTATATGGACAATTTTGCTCTTATTTCATTTAATTTATAATTAATAACTTTCTAACATATTTAATAAAATATAATTATATAAGGAATTTAATACATAAAATTATAATTTTATAATTATAAAAATTAAATAAATATAATTATAAATGACATTTACTATATGAAATTATAATTTTGTAATTAAATAATGAGGAGGGTATTGTGAGAATATTTTAAAATGGTATGGACATATTAATCAATTTAAGCTCAAACATTAACATTTCCCTCCAAATCCCCCCAATTTTGGAGGGGAGGGGAGGGAGAATTTTAGAAAATTCTCCCTCCCCTCATAAAATTTGTAGTTATCCAAATAAGGGGAGGGGAGCAAAATCTCCCCATTTCTCTCCCCTCCCCTCATAGCAAACAAACCCTTAATCACCAAAAGGAAAAGGTAACCTTGAAAGTAAACGGAAATTCAAAAGATGCTCGAGTTGATATGGTTTTCAACTGCAACTGCCTTTCCCCCTTAATTACAATTCCAACAAATCCTCATTTTCTGACTAATAAAATTATCTTTATTGGAAAAAATTGCAACAAGGTCCCAAGTACCCAAATAATAGGATTAATTACAATTAGGTCTCTTGAAATCATCAAATTACAATGAAGTCCCGAGTAACCAGGGTGATATTAATTCCAAATGTGAAAATACAATTTTACCATTTTTTTTCTTGAAAATGATAAAAAAAAAACCGAATCAGAAGAGATTGTGATCCTGTTTCAAGTGTGTAATCGGCCAATCAAGAGAAAGAGAAATGTACTAGTTTTTGTTTCAAATTAAAAAGGGAGAAGACTTTGCTTTTTAAAAAGGGGCTGGACAAAATTATATTTTCAAATTTAAAATTAATATCACTAGATTTTTTGGGGCTTCACTGCAATCTGATAATTTCAAAAGGCATGTTTGTAATTAATCTATTAGTTGAGACCTAGTTGCAATCTTCCCTAAATAAAATCACTTCAGAAATAAAACATGTAATGACATATATAGGATTTACATTTTGGACAAGGAGAATTTAAAAAAATGACTTACATTTGTTGATTCCAACAAGTGCTACATTTGCTTCACAAATAGGACTCAAATTTATCTTTTCTGTTGTTTTTTTTTAAAATCATATCAAAAGAGCTCAAAGTTAAATTCATCTACGGAATGCCCAAATTTATTTTGTGACATATCTATCTGCAAATTTAGTGCAATTTAAGCAGAAGTTTTCAGAAGTTCTGATGTTTTCTAACATTAAATCTGAGGCCTTGCCTGTACTACAAATATTGTCCCGGCTTTAGCCACTCCTTCAATGTCCTGAGGGCAACCAAAAAGGCCCTCTATGATTTTTCCCGCCTCTACAATTCTGGACAACAATGATGTTTGAAAAGCTTTATCAACTATAATTGGATCTCTGGAGTAGTCTAATACAACTTTATCCACTTTGTCCATTATCACACTGCAGAATATTAGAGCAGGCGTTAATATAACAATCTACTGTAGCACAATTTGTTTGCAATTTAAGAATGAGCCACACATTTTACCTCTCAAAAATGCCAGCGCCTGAAAATCCTTCAAGGTCCTCTGCATTAGAGTCTGATCTGAATATAATGGACTTTTTACTGTACAACCCTGTCAGCTTGCTGGGGTAAACAGTAACCTACAATAAAATCCATTACTTCTTTAAGTGGTTGGGGGGAAGGCTCTGCCAGCTTTTAATTTAATGAGTGGCCATTTTTAAACTATTGAAATTCAAAGTTCAAAGCAATTGGGCATGATACAAGTAACATATAGCAATGAATAGAAATTGAATTTACCGTAGGAGACTTCAGATTAGTTTTCTTTGCAGTGAAAGTCATTGCACGTCCTGGATATGCCCCCACCAAAGTCTCTCCTAAGCCCTTCACAATCTGTTTTTGCACCAAATAAGGAAACATGAAGAAACATATATTTTCTTTGATTTGTCAATAAATCAGGAAGCAAGATTTACTTCTGCATATATCTCATTGGAATCCCCTGATATGGGATTCTTTGTGTGAATCACGAAAGCATAATCGCCACAAATTACTTCTTGAATTAATACAGCCATGCATATATCGTCATGATTCAACTTGGCCTTTTGGCAACTAAGAAAAGCTCTCTCATTCCACTTCGAAGCCCAAACCTGGAAGTAACATAAATTTTACATGGTTGGTTCTGTCTATATTGCTATTAAACATTCAGTGATTGTGGAATAGGATAATAACATTTTGTTGACAAGCAGCCATATTCTTTGTATATGAAAATCATACCATGTCCAGCTACAAAACAAAGTAACTAAAACAATCAAACATTTAGGCATTTCTGTAATAATGTGAACTAAAACAATCAAACATTTAGGCATTTCTGTAATAATGTGCAAGTCACTGTCAGCCTTCATCAAACATTGTTAACAAGGAAATTATCAACCAATACAGTCCCAAAAGAACTCAAATGAAAACCGCAACAATTATTAAAGTGGAAAAAAGAACAACAATATGACACAGAGATAAATGAAAGGATTATAAAAGTTTGGAAACAAAATTTAAGATATAATATATTATATTTATGATGACAAATTCTCACCTTCTTTATTGCTTGCCATGCACAACTCCACCTCTCGTTGCCTCCATCACCAGGCCATGTTAACCTTGAACTTCTCATTTTGTGCTTAAGTTCATTTGTCTGCCAAAATTTGTATTTTGTGTGTGTTAGGATTTAAGGGCAATGCTGATTCAGAGTAAAGTGATCGTATGCTGAGGTATTCTGAGTTTAAGTTTCATAAGCAGCATGGTCAGAAGTGTCATGTAAAACATTCCAACATCATGGAGTGATGTCATGCATTATCTGGCTTAAGATAAAAGTTACTTATAGAGAACAATTATGGCATTCATAATTGTTGGAAATCAGCCCATGATTACAATCCCATGATTTAAGCTCTATCATATCCCTGATTCTAGTGTACGTAGTTTAGGAAAGATTATGATTGTTTGTGTGATTGATTGTAATAATCTCTCATTATAGCTCATTATAGTCCAGCACTGATTGCTCAGTTCACTGGCCTATATAATACACTGCAAACCTTTCATCTAAATACATGAGAAAGTATTATGAGTTCTCTCATCTAATATGGTATCAAAGAGTGAGAGAGAGCCCTGGCTGGCCACCCACTACTAGAACCAGCGGCCATAACACACAGAGAGAGAGAGAGAAGGACACTGGCAACCAGAAACCGGTGAAGGACGGCCAGTGGGACTACACTACCGGCACAGGGAGGACCGGAGACCGTCGATGGGCGGAACCCAGGAACGTGGCGGTGTTTAGAGCAGCACGTGGCTCTCACGCATCACCACAGTACCGGCGCATGAAGCCCATGCGCTGTCAGCTACAGTGCAATTTTCCGACGAGTGTCTGTTTTTTTCAGAACCATGAATCCTTCCAAATTTCCTCGTCTTTTCAGCTCTATCCCTGAAAATTCATCTTAAACCAGACTTCATCCTGCTGCACTCATGTCCGGTACAAATTCTACAACCTCCTTCTCATCCAGCAACTCATCTTCTTCCACAACTTCCTCCACCAACAGCAGCACCTTAATGGCATCAGAATTTTCACAACCTCAAAGTATGGTCAGTAACCATAGGTTCAATGAAAGAAATTACCTCCAATGGTCCTAAAGTGTGCTAAGGTATATCTGAGGAAAACGAAAGGAGAAATACATCAATGGGGCAGTACCACAACTAGCCCCAAATGACCCAAACTTTGATACATGGTTTGCTGAAAACAACCAAGTTATGACTTGGCTTTGTAACTCTATGACTGTTGATATTAGTGAAGGCTATCTCCTGGTAAATACTGCAAAAAAGATTTGGGATGCAGCCAGAAGAACCTATTCCTCTCTTAATAACACTGTTGCCTTGATCTATTTGAAGTGACAACTTTGAGATTTGAGACAAGGTAACATGACAATAACTGATTACTATAATGCGTTGATAAAACTCTGGCAACAACAGGACTTGTTTGAAGTGCATCCATGGAAAATGTAGAGGATGCTCAGTTATACAAGAAGATAGTGGAAGAAGGGAGATTCTATGATTTTCTCCTTGGACTCAATGATTCATTTGAGGAAATACGAGGCAGAATAATGGGAATTAAACCTCTACCACACCTCTTTGATGTCGTTAACCATGTGCAATTCAAAGAAAGTAGGAAACTCTTGAACTGAAGCGGCACAAGTCCGGTTGAGAGTTCAACACTTGCAATACAAGGACCACAGGAGGAACGAAAAAACAAATGGTGCAATTATTGCAAGAAGAAGGGTCACATCAAAGAGGAATGCTGGAAACTGCACGGCAAGCCATAAACTAGCAAACTACAGGGCCATCTTACCTCAATTAAACAGAAGGTTGAAGATACTACTTCATTAAGTCAAGAGGAACTATAGATGCTTCGTCGAATACTTGAGAGTTGAGAAACAGAATAAGTCCAACTCTTTGCCAAGTGTTAACCTGGTACAATAAGGTAATTCTATTATAGCCCTCAATATTGTACGAACTAGTGACGATACATGGATAGTTGATTCAGGAGCCACAGATCATATGACTGCTAATCGAACCTTATTTACAACTCTTAAAATATGTCCTAAGATCCTTCGAGTCAAAGTTGTTAATGGGGTGTTCACCAAAGTTGAAGGAATTGGCACAGTCACACTATCCAATTCACTAAGCGTTCACAATGTTCTATTTGTTCCAACACTTACCTGCAATTTAATATCTGTGAGCAAATTAACGAAACGACATGTATGCCGCGTGATATTTGATGATGATGTGTGTCTATTTCATGATTTAAACTCGGGAAAGACGATTGAGACTTCTAAAGAGTGGGAATGTGGAATGGACTTTTCTACCTAGAGAGATTGGAGATGGAGAATAAAACGATTTGGAACACATGAAAAGCTCTAATCAGCTTAAGTTCTCAAGACAAAGATGCACTTTTATGGCATTGTTGCTCGGGACATCCTAGTTTTGATTATATGAGACATGTGTTTCCAAGTTTATTCAATAAATATTTTGTTCCTTTTCATTGTGAAACTTGTCAATTTGCTAAACAAACACAATCTTCCTATCTCAAATTGTCCTACCGATCCACCACTCCTTTCCAACTAATCCATAGTGACATTTAGGGCCCAGAAAGAACAAAAACCTGGACATATGAGAAATAGTTCGTTACGTTCATTGATGATCACACCAGAATCAAGTGGGTCTACTTGATGAAAGAAAGATCCGAAGTGGCTCAAGTTTTTCAAAGCTTTTATAACTTTGTGAAAAATCAATTTCAATCCTCCATCAAAGTCTTCCGAAGTGACAATGGTAGGGAATACCTAAATAGTACCTTTAAAAGAATTTCTTGATCAGCAAGGAATTCACCATCAAACCTCCTGTCCTTACACGCCACAGCAGAATAAGGTCGCCGAATGAAAGAACCGTCACTTATTAGAGGTAACCCGAACTCTACTGATGGAAAGAAATGTACCCATGACCTTCTGGGGAGATACCGTGTTCTACGAGGAGAATGCCTATTATCCTAAATTACCCATTTAGGGAGAGTACTTAGACATTGAATGGCTAATTTCACATGAACCAACTTCTAAAACCACCAATGCCCTACTTGTTACCCCAGAAACCACTGATACCTTGCCTAACTTCCTTGATACCAATGAAACCTTGCCACCAACCCCTGATACCTTACCTTCTACATCTCCTAATACCATCCCTAATGAACTGGAAACGCAGGTTGAGATCATGACTGGGATGGATGTAGAAGATGGATCAGAAGGAGATGACAGGCAACAATCTCAGGAGGCAGAGAGAAATGTCAATCCCACTCTGAGGAACGACCATGAATCTGACTCGAGAATAGATCCTGAAAAAGATGGGCTGGCCTATTACACTGAGAAAAGGGGTAAGGTCTTGTACTAAGCATCTAATTCAATGGTTTATTTCATATAGTAACTTGTTTGCCAAGATGCAAAGTTTTGTTGTAAACAGTGTACCGATTGAAATCCCTAGCACCTTCCAACAAGTTATGGCTGATCTAAAGTGGAAACAAGCTGCGGAAGAGGAGTTAAAGGCACTTGAGGAAAGTAAAACATGGGAAATTATATCTTGCCCTCCAGGAAAGAAGCCTGTGGGCCGTAAATGGATCTTTACCCCAAAGTTCAATTCTGATTGCAGAATCAACAAGTACAAAACAAGACTAGTTGCGAAAGGATATACACATACCTATAGAATTGATTACCAGGAGACTGCTCCAGTAGCCAAATTCAACACAATCCAAGTATTGTTGTCAATTGTAGCTAACTTGGATTGGTCACTGCATCAACTAGACATAAGAACGCATTTCTGAATGGTAACTTAGAGGAAGAGGTCTATATGGAGGTTCTGGATGGAGTCCTAGCTCTAAATGGCCATGTCTGCAAACTTAACAAATCACTGTATGGACTAAAGCAATCCCCAAAGGCATGGTTTGGCCGATTCAACAAAGCAATAAAGAAACTTGGGTACAACCAAAGGCAAGCAGACGACACATTGTTTATTAAGCATGATGATGGAAGAATTACTATCCTGATCGTCTACGTGGATGATATAGTCATTACCGGAAATGATGAAGGCTCTATTACCCAACTAAAGAGGGATTTGTCCACTGAATTTCAGGTTAAGGATCTCGGCCAAATGGGATACTTCTTGGGTATGGAAGTGGAAAGAACAAAGAGGGGCATCAATGTATCACAACGGAAGAATACCCTAGACCTGTTGCATGAGACAGGAATGTTAGGGGCACAACCCGAAGAAACACCGATGGAAGAAGGTTGTCATCTAGAAATCAAAGAGCATGGTGTCTCAGTTGACTTTGAACAATACAGACGACTTGTAGGGAAACTGATATACCTAACCCACACATGTCCAGATATTAGCTATGCAGTTGGAATAGTAAGTCAGTTCATGCATCACCATAGGAAGAACACATGGCAATTGTCTATAGAATCTTGAGTTATCTGAAACTCAATCCAGGAAGAGGAATCTTCTTCAAGAAGGGCACGGCCAGAAACTTAGAGATCTACACCAATGTAGACCATGGAAGAGACAGGGAAACTAGAAGATCAACTTCAGGATACAGTACATATGTGTGGGGAAATCTGGTGACATGGAAAAGCAAGAAGCAAACTGTAGTGTCAAAGAGTAGTGTAGAAGTAAGATTGAGAGCTGTGAACGACGAACATGTGAAGGACTCTGGGTTATCAGGTTACTGAAAGAATTAGGAATTCCATACAAGGGCCTCATGCAAGTCTGGTGTGACAACAAAGCCAGCATTCGAACAAAACATGTTGAGATAGACAGACACTTTATTAAAGAGAAGGTTGAAGCAGGCATCATGAACCTATCCTACATACGATCTGCAGATCAGATTGTAGATGTTATGACAAAACCACTAGGCAGGGCTATATTTGAAGTATTTTGGTGCAAGTTGGGAATGATTGACATACTCTCCAGCTTGAAAGGGAGTGTTGGAAATTAGCCCATGATTACAATCCCATGATTTAAGCTCTATCATATCCCTGATTCTAGTGCACCTAGTTTAGGAAAGATTATGATTGCTTGTGTGATTGACAGTAATAATTTCTCATTATAGTCCAGCACTGATTGCTCTATTTACTGGCCTATATAATATACTGCAAACCTTTCATCTAAATATATGAGAAAGTATTATGAGTTCTCTCATCTAATAATAATATTATATAAAAAATAGGAAGAAATTAAAGGTCTTTGACATGGTTCAAAAAGTTTGTCATAAACAATCAGTTTTTGTTTTTAAATTTTATTATCTCTTTTTGTCAGGAAACAGATTAGTAACAGATATACTGCAGGATCAAATAAATCTTATAAGGAATCCATTTTGCTGCATATCAATATTTAAGAGTTTGGAAAATCATAATCCAAGAATTTCATACTGCTTGAAAAATACCAGATAAGGTGGAGCGTGCATTTTTAGGATGGCTTCTTGTATTTCTCTGAGTTTTGAATGGTCACCGTGATCTATTAATTGGCATAGAGAATGGATCCTATCTGCTACATCCTGCAAGAGAATGAAGAATTTTAAACTCAGCTTTTGGAAAACCTCTGGCAGAATTATTAAGCATCAAATAACTAACAAGCATATGCTTGGAGAATACTTTTCATAAACATAATTATAAGAGTGTTTCTTGTTCTGTTAACTTACTTGGAAAATATTTCCAGGATGGTTCGTATTTATAGACCTTATATGACATGAAAGAAGTTCCTTCAGTTATTCTAGTTATGCATTTCAATTCCCAGGTGTTTGGTAGTTCTCCTTGGGGACCGGTCTTCAAACTAAATTAAGTCATATGTTACTCTCACTAGAACCACAATCTAGAGTAGAAACTTAATATTTCAGGATTCACTGTGAGGAGACATAAATCTAAATCACATTAATGACATCAAGAACTAATTATACTACATCATGTCATAACAGATGAAGTTTCAATCAACATTCATATAAATATTAAGATAATTGCTACAATAAGTTGAATTCAGCTCTTTTCATGTAGATAACAGGATCAGAAGAAAGATACTGCCTTGGGAAAAACAGTATTCTTTTGGTCTTTTAGATTGGCCATACAGGTATTACCATTTCTAGGATTTCAGACTTAAGCCAAAATTAATCTATGAACTAGTGGCAGGTTTGAAAATCAATCCCAAATAATCCGTTATAGACATTCATTTTTGGTGGAAAACATGCACTATCAAATGCATATAACTAAGGAAGGAGAATTAAGGTACATCAGTTACATTACCTTATTAACTTTGTCTTGCAGAGCAGTCTCAAATGATCCAAATGACAGGGCAAGTGACACTGGGATCTTAATCCATGATGGTAACCGTGCATTTAACAATTTAATATTGCAAGACTTCGCGCCAACCTACATAAGTTCATAAAATTCATTAGCATTAAACCACCCAGGCTTCGATCAAAATTCCCACCCAAGCATGCAATAAGTAAATAATTATGTGCGGCTTTGGAGCATTGTCCATCACAACAGGCAATAAGTCATAATTCAGTTACTTTACAGCAGGATAGAAGTTTGGCTCTCAAGAATCAGAGCAGGCATAAGTATAATTGATAGAATATATTGTAATTATTGTGATTAATTAGGAAATATTCTATGTATTTTTTATTCTCCTAGGATCATGAGTTAATAATACTACATCTATTAATATACTAAAGCAGGGCCGAAAGCAGGCTCTCCAGGAGGCCGCCATGTGGTTGCATTGGCAAATAATTAACATTTCCAAGTATCATAAGAATGAAAGTAACATTGATGCTCGATATACAAAGGCATACCTTTTCACCAGCAAATTCTTCAACAGAAACAGCGTAATTACCACAAAATGTCTTCCTTTTTATGGTCACTCCTTGAGAAATGGAGCGAAAACCAATGGATTTATGTGATAGAAAGGGGTAAATGATGTCACTACAAACACAAATAATGATAATTCTGTAAAAATCATTTAATAACCTCAAATAATTAATCAATCAAGTGACTTTTGGACATATAACCTGATAACCAAATTGGTTGACCTAATTTTTATTGATATTGCTTTCCCCTCCTTCGACTTGAGATCCTGGAATGTATTCTTGTCAAAGCATGTAGCAAAACATACCTGCATGACACTTAACACATCATATGTTAGGCTTGCAACTTTTACGTAAGAAAATTCAGTACCATTGCCCTCACCTATCAAATCAAAACAAACGTGTATGAAACTATAATACATGCCTTGCTATTTCTTGCTCTGATGGAAATATGGGACAGAACGTCGGGTGTATCAGTGGTTAGCACAGCTACAACTCCATCTGGAATTTCTTCCTCTCCACTTATTCTTGAAGCAACAATCACGGTTGGCCTTTTGTAAACTTTATTTTGAATTGTCATCAATTCATGGACTGAGGTCACAAAGCCAGAAACTTCCACTGGGCTAATAACCTGCCAGCTGCCAGTAAAAAAATGTACACACATTTATAAGAGAAAAAACTTCTGAAAAAAAATCTGCTTTTATATTTATCCGTATAGAAGAAAGAACATGTTGGCCCACAAAAAGAAAGAACATACTATTTATTGTGATGGAAATAGCTGAAAAATGAATCACTCAGCTTAGCTTAGAGTAAATCTACTACACTGAGCACACAAAAACATATGCATAACATTTTTACCTGCCTAAATTTGAAACTTTCCTAAGAATGGGGTCAGAACGGTTAATGAGAATTGACAAAATTGCAGAGCAACCCGACCTTATCAGTTCCTCCGTAAAAATATCAATCTGAATGTCATGATAAAGAAGAGCAAATATGAGAATTCAAGAAAGACCTAGGACCATGAAACTGTGGTTTTGTATTATTTTACAATTCCGACATAATCTGAGTAACTTACAGCCCATTTCGGAACACCAAGCAATTTACCAAGATACTGGGCACTTGGCTGGATACTTTTCTGGTAATGCTGAGACCTTTCAGCAAGTACTAGCTGCAACCGGTCCAGTATAGCCTTGGTCTGCAATGCCCACTGACTATCACCGGATTTGAATGATTCACAAACACGATACCAGTCCTTTAGTATAAATGCAAGGAGGAATTACATTAACCAGTCAGTAAAGAAAGCATGAGAAGTACATCATAGGCAAAAAAAACCTTAAAGTGTCAGACATATATATACCTTTGTGCAGTAAATGAAATCTTCATTGTTGACAGTTGATAAGCATAGATTCTCAAGCATCAAGGAGAAGAAAAACAAGGCTTCCTATTGACCATTATAAGAAGCTTCGTTATATTGCTTAGATATCAGTCCTCACCAAATATGCAATCATTTTGAGCAAAAAGGGAAAATACCGGTATGCATGCAAAGTTCAAATTTTTTAGTCCCCTTTCCATTGTTGTTCTGACTGCTGAGTCCAGAGAAATGTCAAGGAAAAGTAGGTCTTTTAATCTTCCATGGGAAGTCAGCAGAACAGGGCGAAGTAAAATGCGTGATTCCAGTAGTTTCTGAGAAAAACAGTATTGGGCATTTACAAAGAGAATAATTTATAAAAGCTCTACAATTGCATAAATTGAGTACAAACTGACCTCCATTACTGGGCCAATATTGATATCACCAAAATGTGCTCTGACAAAATTCAGACTTTCCTGCAAGTTGAAAGCAAGGGAAAAATAACCTCTACTGCAAATTGTCACACAAAATGTGTCATATTGTCCCAGTTGAATAATGAGGACCACATACAAGATAAGGTTATAAATGAGAAAACCAACACACATTATGTCTTCTACTGCAAATTCTATAGCCAGAGAACTGGTGAGAACCAAAAGAAAGCTTTTTATACAAGAGTTAACTTGGACTGCCAAGAAAATACAAGTACCAGCAGGTTCAGTGGCAAACCAACAGCGGACCTATGTTTGGTTGCATTTTCAACATTGCCATCCTGCAAGGCCAAGATTAAAATCAAGATTTTAAGTGCTACAAATATAATGCTGGACATGACATGAATCAAAACAAAGAGGAAGTGATCAATTTATAAAACTAACATCTGCAATAATCACCTTGAAAGAACCCAAGCACATATCAATAGCAGATTCAAGGTCAACACCTGCATAAACAGCCTGTCACAAAGAGTAAACTAATAAGTAGTTCACATAATTGTAAACCAATACAAAATATATTAGTGTTATAATTATCATCAACATTAGTTTGAGATCAATCACTAATTCCAATGGCTTATGGCACTGTGACAAGAAAAAATGAGATAATAGTGGAGAAAGTTTAACCAAATATAAATTATATCAGAGGATATCATGGATTCATTGTTCACATGAAAGAATTTCTAATGGTACTAGTACTCCATACATACGATTACTTTTAGTTCCAATTTTCATATAATATTCCTGTCATACCAAAAGATAACTGAATTTGTACAAAGCAGCTCACTGGGGAAGGAGGGTCATATGGTTATAAAATGTCTGATGAAACTTCTATAGTCAGATATTGAAGAGAAATTAGACAAGAGAATTGTATTTCTATATCTTAGAGAACAAGAAAATGATTACATTTATAGAAAAATTGAGATCTAAATTTTCTAACTTCACCTACACTTTCTGACTATGCTACCTTCATACAATCTTTGACCAAGATTATACAGCCTACCGTTACTGACTAATTTGCCTATGATTACGGGATTCTACACTCCCCCTCAAGTTGGACTATAGATATCTATCATGTTCAACTTGCCAATAAAATATTCAAACTTGTCGCTGGGCAGTCCTTTAGTGAGAACATCTGCAGTCTGTTCCTTAGATGGTATATATCGGAGATCAATGATGCCTTCATCGACCTTCTCCCTTATAATATGTCTGTCTATCTCAACATGTTTGGTTCTGTCATGTTGAACTGGATTATGGGCAATATTAATTGCAGCCATCTTATCACAGTAGACTTTGATTGGTAGATCTATACATTCCCTTCTTCAAGAACACGTTTTATCCATATGCCTTCAAAAATCCCAAGTGCTACAGCTCGGTATTCAGCCTCAGCACTGCTTCTTGCAACTACACTTTACTTTTTGCTTCTCCATGTGACCAAGTTACCCCGTATATACGTACAGTATCCTAATGTGGATTTTATGTCATCTTGATCACCTGCCCAATCAGCATCTGTAAACAATTCTAAATTTCGTTTATCAGTCTTTTTGAACAATAAGCCATGTCCCAGAGATCCCTTCAAATAACAAAGGATCCGGTATACTTCATTCAAATGCTTCTGTGTAGGGTTATGAGAGTGCTAACTAACCATACTAACGGAAAATGCGATGTCCAGTCTAGTATGAGACAAGTATATTAGTTTACCTACCATCATTGATAGTTTCCTATGTCCACCGCTTTACCAAGGTCTGCTTCTTCATTTATTTTATCAACCCGAATAGGTGTGTTACTAGGTCTGCAGCCTGTCATCCTTGTTTCCTTTAGGAGATCCAGTATATACTTTCTTTAGGAAATATAAATACCTCTTTTTGACCCAGCAACTTCCATTCCAAGAAAGTAATTCATCTCTCCAAGGTCTTTGACTTGGAATTCTTGTGTAAGGGCTCTATTGATTTGTTTGATCTCTACCTCATCATCTACAGTAAGGATTATATCATCAACATACACTGTTAGAATAGTCATCTTGCCCTTATAATGTTTAAAGAACAAGGTATGATCGCTCTTCCCCTGAGTGTATCCGTGTCTCTTAAGGACCCGAGTAAATCTATCAAACCAAGCACGTGGAGATTGTTTCAATCCATATAACGACCTTTTGAGTTTGCAGACTTGATTAGCTCTCTTTCCTGGAAACCCTGAAGGTAATTTCATATATACCTCTTCCTTGAGTTCTCCGTTGAGAAAGGCATGTTTTACATCGAGTTGGTACAGATCCCAATCTAGATTATCTGCAATGGATAAGAGAATTCTAATTGTATTTAGTTTGGCTACGGGTGCAAATGTTTCAGTGTAATCTTCTCCATAAACTTGTGTGAAACCTTTTGCAACCAGTCTAGCTTTGTATTTCTCAAGAGTTCCATCTGCTTTATACTTAGGAGTGAATACCCATTTACACCCAATGAGCTTCTTTCCTTGTGGTAGATCCATTACATCCCATGTCTTATTACGCTTGAGAGCTTCCATTTCCTCCATGACGGCTTGCCTCCATTCAGGTATAGCCATGGCCTTGTCAATTGTGTCTGGTACCTTGATACTGGCAAGATGAGAGACAAATGCCTTGTATTTAGATGAAATGGCTTTATAGGAAAAGAACTTCTCAATAGGATATCGAGGGCATGATCTGGGCACTCTAGGATTCTTTCTTACTGCAATGGGAAGATCAAGGTTAGAATTCTCTGTTACCACTGTTTCCTCTTGACTTGCATTCGGCTCTGACTCTTGGTGAGTGCTAATAGCTAATGGCTCATTACCTTTTTTATGACGTCTTATGTAGATGTTACCCCACTTGTTTGTATCTCCCTCTGGAACTAGATTATCAGAAGTAGAATTAGGTTCTATTTGGGTAGGTGTATAAATTGTAAAATTCCGGTCATCTTTTGGTGTCTCTTGTGTCTGGAATTCACTCTCACTCTCCCCCTGAATTGTAGACAGGGAATAGTAGGGAGTTTTCTCATGAAATGTAACATCACAGGTAACAAAGAGTTTTCTGGAGACCGGGTCATAACACCTGTATCCCTTCTGAGAATTGGAGTAGCCAAGGAAGATACAGTGAAGGGCTTTGGGGTCGAGCTTGTTGGTGTTGTGGAGGTGGACATAGGATGTGCATTCAAACACCATGAGTGGCAGAGTGTTTTCAAGATACGGAAGGTTATAATATTTATGCAGAAGCTGGAGAGGTGTTTTGTAGGACAATGGTCGGCTGGGCGTTTAGTTAATGAGGAAAGTGGCAGTAAGGACAACATCATCCCAATGATATTTTGGGACATTACTACTAAACATAATAGGTCTGGCAGTTTCGAGTATATGACGATTCTTGCGCTCGGCAATGCCATTTTGCTGTGGTGTATTAGGACAAGTGCTTTTGTGGACAATGCCATTTTTAGTTAGGAAGGTGGATAAGGTCTGATTGAAATATTCAGTTCCATTATCGGTGTGTATGATCTTAATTTGGGCTTGGAATTGGGTGCGGATCATATTATGGAAGTTAAGGAAGGTTTGATACACCGCAGTTTTATCTTTCAGCAGATAAACCTAACTGACAAGTGTATGGTCATTGATAAATGTGATGAACCATTTTGATTGTGTTCTGTTTGGGGTGCGTGACGGTCCCCATAAATCACTGTGAACCAAGGAAAAAGCTTTAGATGCTTGGTATGGATGTGTTGGAAAGGACGTGCGGTGATGCTTAGCTTTTTCACATAAATCACAGTGAAAATCAGATGCAGTTTTATTAGGAACAAGAGATGGAAACATTTGAGACATGTAGTTAAAATTTGGATGACCTAGACGCTTGTGCCACAACTCCAAATCATGAGTCCTAGAGAGAGATACTTTATTGCAAGACTTAGTCCTACGACTATTACTTTCATCAAGGTAATAGAGACTATCATGCTCTTTCGCACTCCCAATCGTCGTCCCCGTCATCAGATCCTGAAAAAGACAGTAAGTGGCAAAGAAGTTAGCCTGGCATCGTTTATCATTTGCTAATTGACTTACTAATAGTAAGTTGCACTTCATCTTCGGAACATGTAATACAGAGTGCAAAGTAAGTGTAGCTGAAGTTTTAAGTTTTAACAGATCCGATCCCAATAATAATAGATTCAGAGTCATCAGCAATTCGTACAGTCATTCCCTTGGAAATTGGAGTATAAGATGAGAAGAGGGTCTTATTGTCAGTCATGTGATCAGAGGCACCCGAGTCAATAGTCCAGCAATTACCTGTACACAGACTTTTTATTACAACCAAAGCTTGTAAGAAATTACCTTTCTTCACAACAGTGGCAATAGACCTTTTTGGAGTCTGAAGCGTTGCAAGCATTTCCATCATTTTGCTTATTTGATCACTTTGGGAGATCTCACCATCTTTTAAGGCTTCAGCCACATGGCTCGGCTTCCAATCAGCATGTTTACCACGAAGATTCCAACAAGTATCTTTCGTGTGCCCCTGTCTTTTACAATAATCGCAAAATGGTCGACTTTTGGAACATTTCGATTCCGTGGATCGAATAGCAAGTGCCGAGACCTCAAGAGGTGCAGAAGTAGCAGAGGAATTACTCTGAAGCATTGATTTGCGCATATCTTCTGCATTGCGTAGAATTGAGTAGACTTCAAGCATAGAAGGTAGGGGTTCATGACAGAGAAACCGAGCCCGAACATCATCATAAATCATATTAAGACCGGCTAGCAGCTCATATACTCTTTCTTCTTCTTTCTCTTTGCGGTCTTTTGAAGCATCAGCTTGACAATGATGAGTTTTATTCCTTAAGGCATCAAACTCTTGCCAAAGAGCAGACTTTTGGAGATAGTAGTCATCAAGTGACATGTGGTCTTGTTTTAACTGCCACAATTTTTTCTTAACATAAAATATGCGAGACCTGTTACCCACAGTACTATATGTTTCCTAAAGGGCCTCCCAGATCTCTCGGGCTGAGGGCAGATACCTGAAACTCTTCTTGATTGACGATGACATTGCATTGATCAACCAGGATGATACCAAGGCATTTTCAGATTTCTAGATTCGAAATGCCTTGGTTTCTGATTCAGACGGCCGTTTTGCTTCACCAGTGATATATTCAAGTTTGTCTCTTCCATCGAGAGCAAGAATCATTGATTGAGACCATTCTTGATAGTTGCCACTAGTAAGTTTTTCCGAAACAATAAGTACAGTAGAGATATCATTGGATCGTGAAATAGAGGAAGATCCTTCAGATGACATATTGATAAAATTAAATAGAGTGATCTGACCAGTTTAGTCCTTCAAATTTGAAGAATGACAGGTTGGTCCTCCGAATATTGAAAAAGACAGATTGGTTTTTCAAATTTCAGAAATACCAGTTCAATCCTTCAAATACCAAAAATGACAGATTGGTCCATTGAATTCCAACAATGACAGAATGGTCCTAACTGTTTAAATAATTGATGGAATGTCGGCTGCTCCCTGGTGAAGACAGAGAAGGAGTTGACAATGATGCTCGATGGAGACGGAGGGACGGCGGCGCTCTGCTTCTGAGCTCTTCCCGCCGGTGTGGTTTGTGGTGGCGAGATGGAACAAAGGTCGCTGGTAGAAGAAGAGATGATCGCTGGTCATTGTCGCAAATGAGCTCACGGCGCTACAACTCTGTGTATGAAATGGTAATGTTGGAGAAATGAGCCCGAGAATCGTCCAACGTCAATGAGCCCGAGAATGTCCAATGTCGGTGGAGAAATGGAAATCCCAGCGAGCGTTGATGGTTTGCGATGGTGAAGCAGAACGTCTGACGGAGTCTACCGGAATCAAATAATTCTTCACCGGCAACGACAACAACTTTTCCGGCACCTCCTGTGTATCCTCGAAACTGAACTTAGCTAAGGTTCGATGTGCACAAAGTCGTGCGTGCAGTGTGATGGTGTTGTGGTCTGCCCAGAGTCGTCTTCCAAATACTGGAAGAACACAGAAATGGCTGACTCACGTTTGGTGGCCTGAACTCAACAGAAGTGGGAGTTACAAACGAATATCTCTGGTAATTTTTCTTCAATACTTTGATACCATGAAGAGAAATTAGACAAGAGAATTGTATTTCTATATCTCAGAGAATAAGAAAATGATTACATTTATAGAAAAATTGAGATCTACATTTTCTAACTTCACCTACACTTTCTGACTATGCTACCTTTATACAATCTTTGACCAAGATTATACAGGCTACCGTTATTGACTAATTTGCCTATGATTACGAGATTTTACAGATATCGAAGTAGAAAAATATGTACTACTCATCCAAGTCTAAAACATACCTTTAATGTCTTCAAGTACGCTGTAAGGTCACGGATGAGACCATCCCTCAAATCAGATCTAAAATGTGGTTCTGAAACAATTGGGCGGTCATAGCTTGCAAGTTTCTCTCTTGTCAGACCATTTGCATTTAATGTTTCCCAATAAAAATTAATTCTGAAACCGCACCTTACGTAATTTATGAGTGCCTATTGCAGTAATAAATATAAATTGTGATAAGTATTCTCAAATTATGGACCAGGTCATTATTGTCAGTATAGCATATCCATGTTAGTAACAAATTGACATGGGCGTATTCAAAGTGAAAATTAGAAATGAGAAGAGAAAAAGAAGAGAAAGAGATAAATGTGTCAAAATGAACAGGAGGGAGAAAATGATTCAATAGATGACTTAGTTCCAAAACACAGCCTAAAAACATCAAGTACCAAGAAATTGTTTAATAATCAATAATTACAATATCCAAAAAAACGAAGGTATTATTTTTCATAAATGTCCTATTTACTATAACTTCTCAAACACATGTAGTCCCACTAGGAAGTCATAACAGCAACACTTATAAAAAACATTAAAATGCACTTTTTGTTATGCCTTTCCTATGCTCTATCACCTATCTAGAAAATTTTAAAATAATGAATGTGTGGATAAGATACCATTGAAAATGATACATTTCATTTTATAGAAAGTATATAACCAGCCAGCTAACCATGGACTTGAAAACAGAAGATTAATAATGAAGAAAAATGCCCTTCTTATACAGTTACCTCACATACTATTATATCATCAGGGCTACTATTGTTGTGCAACTTTTGATGCCACTCCTCCATCATGCCTGTCCTACAATCATAATTTCTCTGAAAAGGAAAAAAAGAAAGAAAGATCTCTCAGTGTGCCTTTATTAAGCAAAGGTTAATTTAAATCGGCAAACAATTATATATGCATATACCTGAATTAGAAGTATTTCATCGCGAATTCTCTGACCAACATCACCTGACCCTCCGCGTCCAACACATGCCATTATCAGTCTCACTATCTCCCTATCACTTGGCTGGTTTAGGTATATTTTTTGCAGTAAACAAGTAAACCTGTCTTGAGCTTCACTTATTTCACTGGATATGACATGCAATTCATTATTTTTACAGGAAATACAGAGGTTGGTGGCACCAAAACTATGACTATTCATGCAAATCAAATATATAAAGTAATTAACTGAAGTGCATTATTGCTTAGACAAACACAGCTGCAAGTATGTATTTTAACAGCAAACCTAAGTCATATGCTCTTTCAAATTAAAATATGATTTATCATTATATTTTACCGTGGTTTCACATTATAATTCTTGTTCCAAGTGAGATGCCTGCAAGCCATGAATCTTAACCAGACAAATATTCCTATAAGCCCCAATCCACCTTCAGATTTACATCGCTCAGTCAATTCTGTGGCAATATTGAATCTGATAAAAAGTAAGCAAATTGTTAGGAAACATTATGTACATAGTATTTATTAGGATCACAAGAAATCAGGGATTAGGAATCAAATCAGGGATTAGGATCAATTATCATAAATAGGCTCATTAATTCTAAGGGTTCTCACTTATGTATAAATACCCCCTTATGTATATGAATTATACACATAATTCATAATACATATTTTCTCTATTCTCTTCTCTATTAACCTACATGGTATCAGAGAGTCCTATGTGTTAAATTTTCTCCTGCGAGCTGTTTCCGGCGTGCACAGTGTGTAAGAGAAAGAGAGAGAGTTTGCCCACTGTTCACGGCCATTTCTTGGACCACGTGCCTCCTTACTGTGCTCAAGAGGTCCCGATCGGCGGAACCCCACCGGCTGCATCCTGTTTCACCGGCACATTGCTCCTCATGCGCCTCTCTGATGTTTGCCGCCTATCACACGTGTCGGCGCATGAGGGTGTTTTTCGCCTAGTTTTCCGCCACCGTTTACTGCCTCAGGATCGACTCAGTGCCCTCTTTCTTCCCCTGGTGGTCTAGTGCTGTGGGTCTACCACTTGTGGACTTTGGTTGTTGATTTTGCCTCCTTTGCTTCTGGTTCTCTTTGTTTCTGGGCTGTGTTGTTTGTGCTATCTCTTGTTTTCTTCTTCTGTTTGCGTGGTGGTCACGTGTCTAGTGTGTTGCAATTCTGGTTCTTGCTTCTGCCCTGTTGTAACTCTGGTTAGTTGGTTGTTTCCTTGCTTGGCGTTCGTATCTTTTGTTTCTTTGGTCATATTAATTATCTATGGCTGATTCCAAGGCCAATATCACTACTGAAATTGTTCCTGTGAATAACAAAATCACTGACCACAAGTTAAATTAGACAAATTATATGGATTGGAGCAAAACCGTTCGTATGTACTTGCTTAGCATTGAGAAGAAGGGACATCTAACTGATGCTCTTCCCACGAATGATCCTAAGATGGCTTGGGTCAGGGCTGATGCTTGCTTATTCCTGTAAATCCAAAATTCTATTGAGAGTGATATACTTCCCTCTGTGAGTCACTGTAATACGGTTAAAGAGCTCATGGGCTACCTGGAATTCCTCTATTATGGGAAAGGAAATATTACCCGTATTCATGATGTCTGCAAGGGTTTTTATCGTGCTGAACAGTAGGGTCGTCCCTTGAAAAAATTTTATATGGACTTTAAGAAAATGTACAAGGAGTTAAAGATGTTGATGGCGCCTACAATTGATCTTCAGGCTCAGGTTGACAATATGGAAAAACAGGCAATTATCAGTTTTCTTATTGCTCTTGATTCGGCTTATGAGACAATTCGTTCCCAGATTCTGTCTAGTTCTGAACTTCCTTCACTTCAGGATGTGTATTCTCGTGTCCTACGTGCAGATAGTCTCTCCCACCCAACTTCTACTCCTACTGCTAGTGCATTAGTTCGCCACGGTCCCACTGATAACCGGACTCAGAGCTTCTTGAAACCCGAAAATAGTACACCATCTTCTGTTGATGCTAGGAACCAAAGTCTCCCATGACAAGGCAACAATCCTTCAAACCCCGGTCCTATTGTTTGCTTCTATTGCAAGGAACTAGGGCATACCAAATGTTACTGTCACAAGTTGCAAAATAAGCAACAACGTAGTAGTGCTACTCATATGGCTCAATCCTCTGATGCTTCTCCAACACCCACTGCACTTGCTACAGGTAACTGTGATTCATGCCTTGCTATTGCTTCCTTTAAATGAATCATCGATTCCGGTGCCACTGATCACATGACAGGTAACCATCATTTGTTCTCTACATAAAGCACCTTACGCTAACCCCTCTTCAATAATGATCGCCAATAGTTCCTCCTCTCGTGTCCTTAGATCTGGTAGACTGGCACTGTTACCCCTACATCCTCTGTTTCCCTGTCATCTGTCCTTAATATGCCTGATCTTGCATTTAATCTCTTGTCTCGTAGCAAACTTACTCGCCAGTTGCACTGTTTTATCTCACTTTTCCCTGACCATTGTTTGATTCAGGATCTTACGACGAAGCGGATTATAGGTATGAGATATGAAGCGGGTGGCCGTTACTTTCTTGATGATCGGGTGCTGCGTTCTGTTGCTTGCTCTGGTGGTTCCTCTCCTTTTGACGTTCATTGTCGCCTTGGTCATGTGTCGTTGTCATCCTTGAAGAAATCGTATCCTCAGTTTCATCATGTATTGTCCTTAGAGTGCGAGTCGTGTCAGTTTTCAAACATCACCGTGTTCATCAGACACCTCGTGTCAATAAATGGGCTGCGTCCCCCTTTAATTTGGTTCATTATGATGTTTGGGGTTCTTGCCCTATTGCGTCCATGTCTGGTTTTAAGTACTTTGTTACATTTGTTGATGATTTCTCTTGAACTACCTTGCCCTACTTAATGAAAAGTCGTTATGAGTTGTTTTCTCACTTTTGCAATTTCTGTGCTGAGATTAAAAATCAATTTAGTGTCTCTGTGAAAACATTACGGAGTGATAATGCTAAAGAGTATTTTTCTACCCAATTTCATGACTATATGCTTACACATGGCATGATTCATTAGTCCTCGTGTGCTGATACACCACTCAAAATGGTGTTGCTGAGAGAAAGAACATGCACTTATTAAAAGTAGCCCGGGCTTTGATGTTTCAAATGCACGTTCCTAAACCCTTTTGGGCCGATGTTGTGTCTACTGCCTGCTTCCTTATCAATTGTATGCCATCTCCTATCCTTCGTGGTGACATTCCATACACCACTTTGTTTCTTTCCAAACCCTTGTTTCCTATTGACCCAAAATATTTGGTTGTCTGTTTTGTTCGAGATATCCGTCTCACTGTTACCAAACTTGATCCAAAATCTCTCTCAAGTGTGTCTTCCTTGGCTATTCTAGAGTTCAAAAGGGTTATTGATGCTATTCTCCCGTTCTTCGACGTTACCTTGTATTTACAGATGTTACCTTCCATGAGTCAACTCTATTCTTCCCTGTGTCTACTCCGCCCTCATCCTCGGTCAACCCTACCGGTCTTGATGATGTATTGGTCTATGAGGTTTGTTTACCACCTATGCAAGCAACTATCCCGGCTTCAAGAAAACCACCTATCCATCATGTTTATCGGAAGTGTCCCAGGGAAAGTAATATTGTCGCTCCTGCTCATGATCCACTAGTAGTGCCCGCTTTGGCGTCTAATCCAGACTTAGTCCCTTCTACTCTTGCCTCTGAGCCAGATCTGCCAACAGTGCTCAATACTTCTGATAACGACTTACCCATTGCCTTCCGCAAATGTAAACGTACTTGTGTCTATCATATTTTCTCTTTTGTTTCTTGTAATCATCTCTCTCCTCCATCATGTTCATTCATAGCCTCAGTTGACTCCATTACCATCCCTACTACTCTCCACCAAGCCTTAGCCCATCCGGGTTGGCGTGCTACTATGGAAGACGAAATGATGGTCCTTGATAAGGTAGGTACCTAGAATCTTGTTAATCTACCTCCGAGTAAGAAGGCTATTGGATGAAAGTGGGTATTCACCATCAAAACTAAGGCCGATGGCACCTTGAAACGCTTGAAAGCTTGGCTAGTTGCCAAGAGCTATGCTCAGACCTATGGTGTTGACTATTCTGAAACTTTTTCCCCTATTGCCAAATTGTTCTCTGTTCATCTATTTATTTCTATGGCAGCTACTTATGGTTGGACACTTCATCAGTTAAATGTTAAAAATGCCTTCTTGAATGGTGATCTGCTTGAAGAGGTTTGCATGGAGCAACCACCTGGTTTTATTACTCAGGAAGAGCGTGGGAAGGTATGCCATCTTAACAAATCGTTATATGGTCTGAAGTAGAGTCCTCGTGCATGGTTTGATAGGATTAGTACGGTGGTTAAGGAATATGGTCTGAATCAGAGTAAGTGTGATCATTCTGTGTTTTATCAGCGGACGGAAGCTGGCTTGATCCTCTTAGTGGTATATGTTGATGATATTGTTATTATGGGGAGCAACACTTCGTGAATCTCATCACTAAAGGCCTTCCTGAATTCTCATTTCCAAACAAAAGATTTGGGTCAGTTAAAATACTTTCTTGGGATCGAGGTTATGAGAAGCAAGAAAGGCATTCTTCTAACACAGCGGAAATATATTCTAGATCTGCTAAAGGAGACTGGAAAACTTGGGGAAGCCCCTAGTAGCTTCCCCATGATTCCTAATCCTTTTGTGGAAATTGATGATAGCATACCATTTGATGAACTGCCGGAAGACGTAAGAAAAAGGTTGACCCCGAGAAGATTAAGCCGTTTGCCTACCCTGAGAGATACTGTAGATTGATTGAGAAGCTGAACTATCTCACGGTGACTCGCCCTGATGTGACATTTCCAGTGAGTGTACTTGGCTGATTCATGATAGCACCGACTGTGGCTCAATGGGAAGCTTTGGAGCATGTCTTATATTACTTGAAGGGCTTACCTGGTCGTGGTATACTCTATACAAATCATGGTCACATTGAGATTGAATGTTTTTGTGATGCGGATCATGCTGGGTCAAAGTCAACCAGGAGATCCACCACAGGATACTGTGTGCTTGTGGGTGGAAATCTAGTGTCCTGGAGAAGCAAGAAGCAGGATGTGGTTTCATGCTCTAGTGCAGAAGCCGAGCCGAGTATAGAGCCATGATTCAGTCGGTACAGGAAATTGTGTGGATCCATCAGTTAATGAAGAAGGTTGGCCTTACAACATCATTACCTGCAAAATTGTGGTATGACAATAAAGCTGCTCTGCACATAGCTTCCAACTCTGTGTTTCATGAACGAACGAAACACATGGAGATCGACTGTCATTTTGTATGTGATAAAATTAAGGAGAACTTTATTTCTACATAACATGTGAGGTCCAACGACTAATTGGGTGATCTTTTGGCTAAGGCTCTAAATGAGACTCAGGTTGACTACCTTTATAACAAGTTGGGCTTGGTTAACATCTACGCTCCAACTTGAGGGGGAGTATTAGGAAATATTATGTAAATAACATTTATTAGGATCACAAGAAATCAGGGATTAAGAACAATTATCATAAATAGGCTTATTAATTCTAAGAGTTCTCACTTATGTATAAATACCCCCTTGTGCATATGAATTATACACACAATTCAGAATACATATTTTATCTATTCTCTTCTCTATTAACCTACACAAATAAAAGAATATAATTTAGTAAAACCAAAGTAGATATTGGAAGACAATTTTCCCTTTCTTGCAGAATTGTTTCACATTAATGTTCTATTGCCATTATGTGTTACTTTACAAAGAAGTAGCTAAGGAAAACAACAATGAGAATAATCATATTTCATAAACATATTAAAGAATACAATTTAGTATATAACCACAGTAGATGATGAAAGACAATTTTCACTTTCATAGAGAATTTTGTCATACAACACTGTTTTCTTCCTGCCTTTGTGTCATATTGCCACAGAAAAAGAGTAATTATAGTAAGAAAAAACTGAAATAAAGAGCATAGTCTCACCTGTGCATCAAAGATCTCTCAGCCTCTTTCTCTCTTAGAGCAATTTCATGTAGCAACCATACGACAAGCTCTTTCAAATCTTGACTAAACTGTTTGCAAGGCGTTTCAGACCAAAATATATAAGAAAAATTTACATAACTAACTCAACTGCTAAAATCAAACCATAAGGGTTCGGATACTCGCGGCTGAGAAAATTACCCTTTCAGGAGGATTATTTCGTTTAAGTTCAGCAAAGAAGTTTGCCCCACTATTTTTGATCCAAACCCCACCTGTCCAGATAACAAACTGAATACCAACAAAATTCCTTTTCTGCAAATTAACATCTATAACCTTTTATGAAAGGCAAAAATCAAAAGAAAAAAAGGATGAGGTCAATATATACTCTTCTCTGAATAACAAGTACAGGAAAATGAATATTAGATCATGAAACAACCTCATCGCCTAAATTACCTGAAAGGATACATTTCCTATAAACTTGTCTATAAAATAACTTTGACATGCTCCAGAAACCTGTTTTGAGTTCTCAGGCCAAATATCTGTTGGCGGTACCTTCATTTGGCAGCAAAACCAGACAAGGAGGTAAATATTTGTACTTATAGCAGTCAAAACTTAACATGGACACCCATATTTTTAAATGTTTAGGAATCTAAAATCATATAACTCACCAACCATTCAGAAGGAGAAGACTTAGATACTCCCCAATGAAGTACCGTAGTACCTTTTGTGTTGGCAGCAACAAAAATGTGATAGTCACCACTAATGGTCTTTGAAAATACCTGAATGTACAAAAACATTACAGAAACAGTCAAAAATTTTAATATTGTCCCTCTGAAAGTCATTAGAAATTGTTCGGCCAACTAGTACCAGGTCAATAGCAAAATACAAGCCAAAACTGTAACCACATAGTTTAGACCTTGTGGAAATTAAAATCCTATTATTCGGTGACTAAAACTACTTCGTAACCCGCTTCTGCAAGATAAAAGGGCGGCCCAATGCATAGGAGTCCCTCCAAGTGGGGTCTGGGGAGAGATCTTATATATGCTTATCAATCATATACTCAATAACCAATCAATGATAATTGATAGGCATACTTGGAAAGAAAAAGGCTGGAGCAGACAAAGGACTAGCGAGTTCAACAAGGCCAAATTCATTCAACTTACAACATATCAAGAACAAATCCTAGAAAACTAACCACAATTTCATAGTTATGATCAAAATATCTTTGCAGTGAGATTAAATCTGTTCCACCCATAAATCTCTCTATAAGATCCACTAGAGCTGATGATGACTTGTGGGATCTTTTGGGATGCTCTCCAGAATGCTTTTGCAGCCACTCTTGAACATTATATTTCCTTTTGTAAGAGTATTGCATGCCACTCTTGACTTGATCCCCATGACCATTTAGGGAAATTCCTTTCGACAAACGATTCAGGATCTCTCTCAATGTATTATTATGACCTTGCTGCATCAAAATACAAATATCAAGAAAGACTGAAATTTTGTAGAGGAATATATAAATTTTAATTGATTACTCCATCCACAAATATTGCATGACCAGTTATACCAAGCAATGCTTTGTATGATACAAAAATGGTGACCACAGTTCAGATAAATATCGATAGATAAATTCACTGACCAGAAGGTAATACTTCTGAAGTAGCATGACAAAATGATTTCAGCTTAAATACGGTAAATGTGGGGAGAAAATGTTAATAAATAAGAATGCATAACAAGTTAAATGACATCTACAGTGTGAGCTGTGATTTCGGATTGCAAAGAGCTAGCATACTATGTAGAAATGGTGGAGAATGACTCTAAATTACCTTATGCAGTTGAGGAGAGTAAACAGGCCCGCCCTTACTCTCCCAATGTGAGTCAGCCTTGTGTTCCGCAAGTTCCTTTGGTGTGCTAGAATGATGTATAGGAATATCACTTGCAGGTATCTCTAGTCTAAAATTTCCATGGTTCAGTTTCAACCTGGGAAACAATTAAAAAAAAAAGGAAATTAAGCAGCGCTCAATGTAGTCGACACAGAAAGTGAAAGCCACCAAAAAGAATAAGAAGAATTTGAAGCAAACCATCTGTCATGAGGGCCATCTTTGAGAACAAACTCAATGGCATGTATATTAGGGTCTCGCAACTCAATGATCACGACATGTATCTGACCATGCTGCAGTCACATGTAAAAATTATTTTAGAAAGATGACCAAATTATAACCAGCTTTGTTAGGAAACCAAATTTTAGAAAGACGACCTTCATAAATTGTGACTGCAAAGCACCATGCTTGTAAGACTTCCCCCCTGATGAATTATCAGCCGCGATGAACCAGTTCCTGGGGAGGCCATGTTATTGTGTAAAAAAAAATTTTGTTTTCCATCCAAATTTAGAGTAAATTGACGTCCTGGTTATTGATTTTAAAAAAAAACGAACGTCTTGGTCTTCAAAGGATAACCGTCGCATCAACTCAATACTTTTTTAATAGACGCGAATACTTGAAATTATATTCGAGACACTGGGGTAATAGATCATTTTTAAACCAATCTGCAAATTGTGCTCAATCAAGAGCCTAAACTGATTTAAACAAGATCTTTGATGGATTAATTTTAGTCACCAAGTCTTTGTTAAAAAAGATAACGTAGTTTTACAAAAATAATAATAATAATAATCACGTAGTAAACAAAACTTTTAGATGATTTGTTTTTAACCAGAACCTGTCGCCAACGGAATTAATATAATTTTCCAGTTATAAATTTTATGAATGCGTATATATCGACACATATTAGCCCTCATGCTCAACAGTATAAGAAAAATATTATTTACTAATGTTTACTGATTTTTGCCATACTTATTCCCGCGAAAGAGGAACCCCCAATGAAGAATCCAAGTCCTCGTACAATTTTTGAGCTTAAATTCAATTCTCGTGTTGTGCCTCTCCGCAGATCCAGATATATGAATCTAGAGAAACGAACGAAGAAAATTAATCTTTGTGATTTATTTCTAGATTTTGGATGTGCCAAAATCATCCTTCAGAAATGAAAGTAACCCTTTTACCTCGAGTTGCATTCCGTACATTAGATCAAAATGATGAACCCGAGGGATCTGACTATTGTTGTCAGCGCTGGACGACGCCATTGCAACCCTCTTTGCAACAAAATGAACCAACTGATTTCCCAAGTGTCAAAGACCAACGATGCCAATTTATATGAAAAATAATCGCTTATCAAATTAAAATTCATACAAGGATCGTCTTTACAAAGGTAAAATCCAACAACCGATGCCCTCCTGAAAGTGACTTGCAGAATGAACTTCTCTTCATAAACCCTAGGTCTGAAACCCCTAACATGAAAATTAGTGAAATCATGGAAAAGAATTAGATGCTTGAATTCAACCGTGTCTTTTTCTTATAAGAATCTTAATCTTAAAGCGACGAGGGCAAGAGAAAAACATGATTGTCACGTATAAAGTTTTCCGATTCTGCAATTGCCAGTGCCACCAGCTGTAGACAAATCCCACTGCCACTGGATCCTTACAAGCTAATGTGAATTTATGCCCGAAACTTGCAAGCTGCATATGGAATTATTCCGGCCGCGGACGTTGGCGTTTTCCTCACGCTCATCTAACCAAACTTCGCCTAACTCTGGAGTACGGATACTGTTAGAAATTACAGGCTTATTTGGGATGATGTTTAAGATCATTTTCACATATTTATCTTATATAATAAATTTTTTTAAAAGAGTTTATTTATGTAAATCAAGATATAATCCCTATCATATATTTATTTTATATAATAAATCATGAATGAAAAACTATTTTTAAAGATTCCAATATTTATTAAACTATTAAACAAGCACTGTTACTAAAAAAAACAGTTTTTTTATTATAAGTTTGTTTTTTAAAAAAAGTGTATTATTTTTGTTAAAAAATAGAAGCAAATCTCATTCATTGCACAAAGTAAGGTGCATTTTCTAAAATAATGTTGCTACAAAATTTAATACATTTTGAATTGATGATGGCATAAAAAAATAAAATAGAAAAATTGGTGAAAAGCACGTATTTAAATGTTTCTTTAACTATTTTTATATACAGAAAGTATTGGGTAAAACCCAGCAACGGACAAGCGTATAGGTTGCCTCATGAAATATGTGAGGAATGTGAACATAATGCATATATTGATAACTTAAAAGTTTTGGATTTAAAAGATAACTTAGCTCCTAAACCTATGACATCCACGTCCTCGCCTGCTCAATGTCTTCACAAGTCTTAACATTTGGAATTAAAACATAACTCAGCTCCTAAACCACAAAGTCCACGAGATAAATAGATTCATGTATTGATGATCATAAATAGTGACGAGTAGATTCATCTAATACCCATTGAGTATACTCACTGTAACATCAAATTCCTAAAGATGTCAAGGTTGATGGCCATAAAGTCTAAAACGTCCCATAATTGCAAGTACTTGATACAATTTAGGCCATCCGCCACTTGAGATTTTCCATCATTCCCATAAATAGCACCAGCGGGTGACAGAACATCTCCTTGCTGACAAGGAGGCGGACGTCCATTACTGCGAAAGCAACTTTGAGTCACATGCCACTATTTTAACCCGTCCCACATTCTCTTGGCTATCTTCATTCTTAAACAGGGCATCATGTAGAATGAAGGTCCAAACATTGTCGCAGAATCTGTAAGTATGTAGATGGCCCTGCATTTGCAAAATTAATAAGAAAGAGAATCCAGCTTAGATTTCACTAGTACGCCCCAAGACAGCATTAATATCAGAACTAATTTCGCATAGTCAACCGAAATTTAATGAATGCAAAATAGAATCATACATGAAGAATTTCTGGTTTAGCCAGGAGTAATTTTTTAAAAAAAAAAAAATTCAGTTGAGCATGTAGAAAGAGGGAGGTTTGAGAAGGTATTACTATCTTGACTTCCCCATTAATTAATTGTTTGACAAACTTGCTAAACACACAGAAATACATATAAGCAGTCACCAGTCGAAGCAATCGGAAAGCATTAGAATCTTGTTATTATAACATGTATATAACAACTCCCAAGCTTGTATTGAAATCAAATCTACCAAATCCTTTTTAAAATTGGATATATAGCATAATAATCCCATTACACATCCGTGGGCAGGGAAATAATACAGACATCCCCATTCATACTACACATCCACCAGTATATTGCATTAAATCACCAACATTAGTTAGGTTGAGTGATATGAAAGACTCAACACTCCTCAAGTAAGATCTCAAGTTTGAGCCTTCTGGATTTTTATTTTTATTTTTATTTTTTTTTTGGGGGGGGGGGAATTGAGAGAACCCCCCCTCAGTTGGGGTCCAACTTGGCCCAAATATGACTAATAGTATCGTATATTAGATGGTTTGCTTCCAGAGAGAGAGTTGCATAAACTACATACCCAGAGTATTAGCCCCCTAGTGCCAGCCAAAACCTTAAAAATATATAATAGGAAATAGCTCCAAGGTTAAAGAATACTCTTATCCATTACCATCTACTTTTATACTGGAAATCAGAAGTTCCATTTGATATGATTAACATCTTCGAGAACTGTTATATAGCTGGCAGCCTGGCATGTGAAGCCGGGCACAACTCTTCCACTCATTGTTATTTAAAAAGAAAAGGTTAAAAAAGGAACAATAGAGGAGGAACTTGAATCAACTAGGGGAAAATGGGCAGTTATAAATTATTTTGTTATCCTCACTATACTAGAAACAAAGAAAGTATTAAAGAGGAAAGCACACAATAAGCAAAGTAAAGAGATATATCCTGTGGCTCCAAATCTTATTTTCAGATGTCTACAAGAAGCAGATTATTTGCATAACTAAAAACAAAAAAGGCAAAACTTGTGTTGAAATAAAAATGTAGACCTTTAAATGGGTAACTTGTAGGTGGATAAATATCAACATGCTTACCTTTGAATGTCAACTAGAGAGGAGCCCTAAATGTCTGGCTATTGAGTTCGAAAGATGATTGCATACATGATTCTTCCTATTGCCAACTTTTAAGACCACAAAAGGCTACACTCAAGAAAGAAAATACACATTCATGCAAAGGAAGGTTCACACAGAAATCAAAAGATATAAAAGTCCATCCTCAAAGAGAGCAAGAATATCCCCCCCCCCCTTCATCAACTTAGACAGAATGCTACGAATCAAGTGTTGGCAATACTATCATCAACATCGTGAAAATTGGACTCAAATAATTAAAATTAAACTGTTTGAGTATAAATCACCTAGAATGATGTCAATGCATTCCAACTCTATCATAGTACTTCCTACTTTAATTGGGACTAAAACTGTTGATTACCATGATTTATATGTATTCAATTCTTAACAACTCAAAATGAAAAGAAACTCAGCTAATGTTCACGGGCTTTTATAGTCGTTCCAACATCCTCTTTAGTTCAAAGTACCTATCTTAGAACAAGTAAAAAAAAAAATCACTTTTAAAGGCAGTTAAAAAATTCAAAGCAAATCTATCGATTGACACCATTGGAGCAAGAATTTCTAAATAATAGATGAATCGATTATCAGTATGGGTAACTCATTCCTCAACTCCACTAATAATCTGCAAGTAAATTCCAGAAGACTTTATGAACTAGTTGCATAAAAATATGAGGCAAGTAACATACCAGTAGCAAATTTCTTGAAACAAGTTAGACGTTAGGACTACTTTGCCCCATTATCTGCTCTAACGCAAAAGTGTGACTTTTTACATGGAATTAGAGGCTTCAAAAGCAAAGTTGAGGGAAAACATAGTTACCTTAATTGAGACTTTGCTCTTAACATTAGTTTCCAGAGCTTCTGTCATTGACTAGCAATCCACATGACATAAGAATAAATGTCAAAACAAACTCAATTTAAAATTCAGATTATGCATACATAAAAAAGATGAAGAAAGGCAGTTAAACTGGACTCCCCCTCAAAGTACCTTGTCGAACTGGACAAGGACCTGAATAGCAATCTCAGGGCTGAGAGTACCATTCTGAACCATGTCATCCAAAGTCTCAGTTAGGCACATTCCGATTGTCGACCTCCGGTACAGTTCAAACGTCGCCATTCTTGCTTGCTGAATACGATCTACGTCAATATTAAACACCGAATAAGATACTAAAAACAACATATGAAAAGGCCCGCGTACAATAATGGATTAAATTGCAGTGAAGCAAGAATAAGCAAAAGGATCCATAAGAAAATGAAAATAAAGAGGATCTAGGAAGGGAATTTATATTACGAATCGGGTGGCGACGATGCGAGCAACTCTTTCCTCTCTTTCTGCTGCTGCTTTTCTCTTTAACGTTTGGCTCGATAACGTTTGGAGCAAAGTCAGCGAACAAATTTGGGGCTATTTATACCCTAGAATTTGGAGCTGAGGTATATATAGTGCGAGCTTGGAGAATGAGATGCAATGACGTTTATCTCCTCGCATAGGATTTTTATTTTTTCTTTTCTTTTTTTTCATCCAACGGACTACACCGAAACGTCAGCATTTTTCTAAAGTCAAACCAAAAGATTTCCATCGTCGAAACAGGTATCTGTACAAAAATTACTTATTATCAATTAAGCGGAAAATATATAATCTAAGAGAATTTTACATCAATCCATAGTAGATGCGAATGTTATAAGCCGTGGAATGATAAATTTAAAACATGAATAATACGGTATATATGATTTGTTCGTGGTTGAGGCCATTAGAGATTTACTTCCGTCCTCACTATAAAATCTATTTAAATAAATTATTTAATTATATATTATATATTATTAGATTATATATTAATTTATAAATAAAACATTAATTTAAAAAAATAATAAAAATATATACCTTAATATAATTTTTTTAATTTTATAAAAAAATTAACTGAATTGGATATTTAAAATTAGAGAAAGTATATTTTATACTGGTAATACATCAATATTCATATAATATTATAAATATTATGAGTGAGCTATAAGATATTATATATGAAAGTGGGTTTTTATATAAAAAATGAGAAATAAAATGAAAATAAGGCAACATGGAAATGATTGGACATTTTTATGTAATTTTTTTCATAATAATGTCTCGATAATGCAATAGAAATTTGATATTATTGTTATTAAATATACGAACATTATTTTATATTTAATGATAGTTATACTCTACTACATAGGACAATTTAAAGAGAGAGAGAGAGAGAACGACGTGGATGAAGCAAAGAGGTGCCACGTGATGAAAATGAAAGAGGCCAGAGACGTGTCAGCCCCATCCTTTTCTTTGCGAAGTTGCTTATGATTCCGGAACAACTTTCTGGAGTTCTATAAAGTGAGAACTTCAAAAACAAACATGAAACAGATCGGATCTTCAAACAATGAACTCAGACTCAGAGCGAAATCACGAGACGTCTTCGTTGAAGAAAAGCTGCTTATTTTTCAGAGCTTCTTTGCTGGAAGGCCTTACTTTTGTAAAAGCCTTCTTCATCGGTCAGGTCCTGAAACTTCTTTTTTCTTTTCCTTATTCGGATGTAACAATTTCTTTCCCTCTCTCTTTTTTTAACCTTATTACATGCATGCCGTCTTTGTGTTTTTGGGGAAAAAAAGAGCAGACAAAGAAGGTAAAGGCGAGAAATGAGGAGGAAGCAACTGCGGCGGAGCTTGAGACTCAAAAGATGCAGGTAGAGGCTGCTGACGCTGCCGAACAGACCAAGACCAAACTCAATAAATCTTCGTAATTTTTCCTTGCATTAAAACCTCTGTTCTTGTTGTTTTTAGTCAGTACTATATATATTATACATATAGTCTCGTATAGGCTATTAGTCTATTTTCGTGATTTCTCATCTTTAAAATGCTATTCCCTTTATTTTTAAAAAATACTCGTATTTAGAAGGATGGCGCACGAGCTAGTCTAAATGGCTTGGATGATTTTAGTGAGATTAATTTAACATAGTTAAACCTATTAGATGTTTCGTAAAAAAAATTATGCTGATCTGGAAAAAAATTATAAAATCATTTGAAGGGGATGAGGGTAACACGGATATAACTATAAGCCATAAGGGAAGCATTAGGACATTGGATTTTTTGCAAAATCAACACTTTGTAAACCAGTTTATAATTTTTTTTAAATATTTTTCAAAATAAAGGAACTTAGCATTTGGACAGCAACATGAACATTGTTTTTGTCAGTTTACGGTCTTTTTAAGTTTTTTTTTAAAGAAAACTAGCTTATTCATATATAAACACTGAAAAAAAAACTGGACCAGTCGGTCCGGCCGGTGATCCGGTACAGTTCATGAATAAATCGGTGAATCGGTCAAAACCGGTGGTTCGACCGGTTTGCCCTTTTTTTTTATAAAATAAATTTTTTTATTCCTCTACCTACTATTATTATTTTTTTAGAGAAAAATGAAAGTTTGAAAACTAAGATGAAGAGAAAAGTAGGTAAAAAAGAACAAATCTAAAAAAAAAGATTTTGAGAGGATATAATAATTAATTAATTATAGGAAAGAAGATGTCATTATATAAATATAGGCACCATAACTAATACCAATAGATTTTAAGCATTTTTTGTCTAAAGATCTTTATTTTAATCTATGAAAATTTAAAAATATATTAATATATATATTGTCACTAATAAATTATAATATTTTAATATAACCGGTTTGACCACCGGTCCGACCCCGATTGAATCATTAACCCTTAAATCAGTGCTGTGACCGGTTCATTACCCAGTCCGGTTTTTTTGTTCCTTGTATATAAATAAATAAAAGGGATGAAATCGAACAAAGTGTGGAGACAAAAACCAAATGAAGTAGAACAAAAATAGAACACTAAAGAATTCGTAGTCTCCACTACTAAAGTTCTTTAGCTGAACTATTGTTCATGCTGATCAAATAGACACATATGCATTTTCATTTTAATTGTCTTTTATTATGAAGTGGAACTTAGAGCATTATTGTGGGCTTTCAAGGCGTATATAGTCATACATAATCCCTTCGAAAGGACCAGTAGCTATAGCCTGCGTGAGATACAGAGTATTTTCTCCTTTTATCAGAAGACCACCCCATACATCAATACTGTATAGCCTGTAGAGTCCATGGATTCCATGCCTAGCTATTGTGTTGTCCTTTCCAATCAAACCACTCCTGAACACAGCTGGCTCTTGCTTCGGATCATTCACTCTCACCTATAAGTTAGATTATTATAACAGAATATGAAATTACTCATCAAATTCAGGGTATATTTCAAAAACAAACCAACTTTTTTTTTGGGTGAGATTATAAACCTGTAATTCGGCTGCATTTGCAGTTGCAAGTGCCAACCTTAACTTATACGTCCCACCTCCCACCACATTATCAAGCTTGAACTTGATTTGCCATGTAGTTCCTTGGTAAGTTCCATCATCTTTCTTCCTGTATTACATTCATCAATACTAATTTTTCTATGGGGAAAAAAAAAGAGGTATTTTTTAGGCTCCCTAAAGAAAGCAACTATATGCTGTCATAAGGAACTAGACCTGGTGACTTGTGCAAAGAACCAATCTTTCCCATAGTCACTAACACCGACCGTATAAACCAGATCCTCGTTTAGATATAGTTCTGCATATCTTTCCCACAAACCATACTGCCTAAACCTACAAATGTTGTTAACAAAAAGCTCAGTGAATTTTTAAGCTTTTTTTGAGATTGAATTTTTGTGAATATAAGCAAAGCCTTCGCTTTGAGGGACTGACTTATCTGGATGGTTGACATAGAGCTTGTTAATGTACATGGGATTAGGATCAGGAACATAGAATTCAGCAGCAGAGCGATCAGGAATGCCTATCTCCCATAATGTTGGACCATCTCTCGGGGGCTCATAAACAATGTCACCAACATTTATTTCACTACCTGCATAGTGTGTGGTCATAGTACATTAATTACCAGACATCATAGACTTGTTACACAAATGAGTCACACCAATGAATGAAGAATTAAATTAAAGAAACCTGGGGTGATGGTGAGGACAACATTGTTCCAGTATTCTCCGATGAAACCAGGAACCCATGCATAGAGATTGTAGTCCCCACTACGAATGTTGTTAATGGAGAAGTAGCCTTCCTCGTTTGTTCTTGTCCAGAATTGGTATCCCTGAATTGCAAATAATATTGCAGCTTGATCTCACTACTTGTATATATGTAGTCGAAGTATTTGATTTTATGAACCAATGTGAACTATCTTTGGTCACCTTACATTCTCTTTGCCATGATCCGGCGTCTCCAGGTGGGGCTAGTCCTACATATGCACCTTGTGCCAATATATAATCGTCACTTTGACACCTGAAAATGGTTACTTTTCACTGCTTCGTAACTACGTTTTTATGTTACCTTGTGACAATATATTGCAGTTCCTTATTATGTTACCTGTCTCGGACTCGTATTGTGCCACAAACACCGCCTCGTTGGTCAGACTTCTGATGATCCTCTGAAGCTGGAAAATCATAAGGCCAACTTTGAACTTGCTTTGTCATCTAAAAAAAAGGGCCGATTTGGGGCGTCTCAGTTAGTGGGATTTCTTTGTTATAATTATCTGGTTGAAAGAAACTAAAAAAGTGCCATAAAGTTCGTCCTTTTTTCTTTTTTTCTTTTTTCACCAAATAAAGTTCGTCTGCTAAAAGAAACCTGATCTTTGGCATCCTCCCAGAGCCATGGTGCGTCTTGATCATCCGAAAAAGTGTTCAGATACACAAAGATTGGCCCAAATACTTTCTTCCAAGGCTCATTCGGTTTGAGTTTTAGAACTAGATCCTCACCAGCATAATGAGCACTTAAGAACATCTAACACACCCAAAAAAACAGGGCAAGCCATTTTGTTTCCGTTCATGAAATCTCGATTGTAAATAATTTAACCGTGCAGAAATTTAAATGTTCACTAACTGGTATATCTTGGGCAATGACTTACAGCGAGGCTTATGGGGCCCACATGAGAGGTGAGGTTCTGTTTAACGGGCCCACCTGATCGGAATTCATTGCTAGGTATGATTACCCAAAAACCCATTGGAGCTTCAGTTTCTTTTTCGGAGCTGATCCACCCATGAACCTTCAGATCTTTGTTGTCACACGAGTATTGATACTTGTCATCCACCTTAATCACACAGAATCATAATTGCTTTTTTCTATTAATAATCGGTCAATAAATAAAGATACATGTTGGAAAATAAGTACTATTTAGTATATACCTCCCCCTTGAACTCTGGTTCTATAGGATTCACAAGTAAAACTGCTTCTGGAGGGGCAAGTTCTTTTCCTCTTCCAGGTAATCTATCGTCAGGAAGTGGCATGAATCTTTGCCTATTATCGGCTACGGCCATGTAATGATACCTACATAAGTAAAACTAAAGCTTCACTCTTTGAACACTAGGTGAATGTAAAAGGTTACGTGCGTGACAAGAGATTTATGATACCTACCTGTCTTTTCTGAGGACGAAGACGATTCTGATCTGGGGTATGTTGAAAGCGGGCCATTCTTTTAGGTGTTCAAAAATGGCGTATGAGTAGAAGCCTGGGGAATTACGAAGCATGACATACCTGTAGTGCATTTAGAGTCGTTGATGTGATTATCATTCAATAACTGTATCCACAACTATTGATGAGCAATGAATTTAATAAAGCACTATATATATGTATAGGAGTACCTTTTGTCTATATTCAATGGCGAAAGCTTTCCCTTCAGAGATGGGTCCCACATTCTCGTAAATGAGATCTCCACCTGTTCCTCATTTTCCACTATCACTCTAAAACTTGTTCCCACCACGCTGCAAACCATAGCCATATTCGTCAGTTTGCTTGATTCAAACCAGCTCACAACTAATGAAAGAATTAAAAATCATTTATAGTATTACTTTTTTCTATTTTTTATTTTCATCATAGCTTCTACTTTCTTTCTGACTTTATGGAGTGCAAAAATGGGAAGATGCAGAATCAAAGAGGCAAACTTTACATACCGCTCGAATGTCCCAGTGGTTCCTGTACTGCCTTCTTCACTCCAAACGACGTCCCAATATCTGGAAATTCATTATTTCGAGTGGGGGGAAAAAGAACTGAAAATAGAAGAAAACAGGTCTAAAGCTGTGTGTGTCCTGTGTATATATATACCCTCTGTTATCTCTTTGGTTAAGAACTTCAAGAATGTTATCAACGCCGTTGTATTGTATTCTAGTGACAAATCCTCCTGGTTTAGCTAAGTACACTTTCACTATGCCATTATCCATCACCACCTGCAATTCAAATAATACATTAACGACTTGAGCAATAGCTTGGTTTGCCATGAAAATATCAAAAAGTTTAAAGAAGAAAGTGGTTTCTTCTTACATGATTGTCTCCTATATGCAGCTGCACTCCTTGTGTTGACATGGTGAAGAAGATCGATCTTTAATTTGCGCGATACAAACTGTATTTAGTTTCTATCGAGACCTCGTTAAGCTGACTTTATATGGTCTCTTTCTGTTTGGTTTGGTTTTCTTCAACCAAAGGCCAAGTATTGAATTCTTTAGTGGGGGTTTTCATGTTATTTCTTTACTCTGTCGCTGATGTGGCTGGGGCAACAAACGGCATCAAATATATGCGTGACGACAGTGAATAGTGAAACAAAAAGAAGAAAATGCGATCTAAAATCTTTTAATTTCAACATCAAATTTTCATGTGGGTCATGTGTTCCCCGTTAAATTCCACAAATGTCATTATCGCAGTTTCACAAATACATTTTTGGATGAGTTTTAATCAGCCAAGCTTTCGTGTAATTTTCAAGTAATCATATTGAGTCTATAGAAAAATATACGCCTATAATACTATGCTCCTTTTTCTCCAATTTAGCATTATATTTCTAGCTCCCTTTTCATTTGCTAGAATATTCCCACAGCATATGTTACCTATTAAAAAACTGTTGGTTAAAATCTTAATTTTCTCAATGATTTTATACCTTTTCAATTTTATCTTTGAATAAAATAAGTGTCCATATTTACATGGTTAACTCCTTTTAAAGCACCTCTTTTTTATTTCAATGGATGTTAGTAATAATAAACGAATGGTAGAATCGGAAAAAGAATAATGATCTCTGTATTTTGAACCAAGTAAAGTTTTTAAAAATTGTTCTATGTCATAGATCATAGAGAGCATGTAACCTCACCAGAAAACCAACACATTAATACGGGGGAAATTAAATTTACTCCGTGCATTTAATTTTAGAATTTATGTTCTCTGTATGAAGCTTAGTTCTCTTCCTTTCAATCTTAGAAGTCAAAACTTCATCTTTAACTGGTGGGCAAGAGTGAAAACATAAACAATATACAAAGGAAAAGAATAACCGGACGAGAAAAAACAGGGAGAGAGACAGCGTGAACTTTAACTTCAAATAGAGGATAGAAAATTCCAACGGTCGATGACCTTATAATTCAATCTTGATTCATTTGTTTGGCATATAATGTTGAAACTTATATGGCTTGAATGAAATAAATAAATGATACTACTAATAATCAAGTATCCAAAACTCGAAATACAAGACTCTTGGTGTGATAATAATTGTTCTCATGGGTATTTAAGTACAGCTGTTAGGCATGTGAGTTTCTGCTGAAAGCACAAATTTAATGTTTGCCAGGAAAAAAAATCAAGGCAGAACTTGCATTTCTCAATTCAAGCCTAGGATCAACAAATTGATTTTTAGAATATATAAAAAGATTTGAATAGATGTACTATTGATCGAATATTCTGGACCAGATCATATATTACTAGTTACAGAAGAGGGCCCTTCTAAGCGAATATAATCATACAAAATCCCTTGAAAAGGACTTGTGTTTCTTGGTTGCTTTAGAAAAAAGGTATTATTCCCCTGCACAAGAAGAGTGCCTTGTAAATCAACGTTGAACAGCCAATATAGCCCATGAATTCCATGTCTGGCTATTGTGTTCTCCTTCCCAATCACTCCACTTGTGAACAAAGGTGGGTTTGCTTCTGAGTTATTTACCCGAACCTGCCAAGCAAAATTAAACCAAGAAAAATAATAATAATATGAATCGTGACTTTGTGAGCATGAAGAGATATGCACAGAGCTCATTGGAAAACTTTAGTATGAACTATCAAGTGACGTACTTGCAGCTCAGCAGAGTGCACAGATGCCAGAGCCAATCGCAATTTGTAGGTTCCATTGGTATTTACACTATCAAGCTTGAAATTAATTCGCCATGTGGTTTCTTGGTATGTGTTGTTATCTATCTTCCTGCACAATGACAACAATTCTGTGGTATACTACCAAAAGGACAATATTTGCTCTGCACATAAAAAGTTAAAGCCAAAGAACAAGGAAAACAGACATTAAAAAGTAACAAGACTTTAGCCACTTAGGGCCTGTTTGGGTTAGCGTTGGGGAAGTCCATTCACACAAGTCAAGGCAAAACTCATCTCACATACTTACCTCGTATACTGTAAATCACGTTAGAAAAGCAACTTCCACCGCTAACCCGACACAGGCACTAAGTATAATATAATGGTTATCACAAATATCTCCTCTATTCATAATTCATATATCATACATTTAGTAAATATAGACTTCACCAAATATGCCTTCAAGCAAAGGGCGTCTTTAGCAGCATTTTATAGCTCTTCATTGAAAAATTGGAAGATGTAGTGGAAGAGAATTACCTATTAACTTGAGCAAAAAACCAATCTTTTTTGTAGTCACTGGTTCCTATAGTGTAGACTAAGTCTTCATTTGGATATAACTCTGCATACCTCTCCCACAATCCATATTGCCTATACCTGCCAAATGTAGGGACTGTGATACATGTTTCTCTCTTTTACCAGGGTCAAAAGAAGGTTCAAGTGATAATCATAGGCCCCAGAGAAGGAGAGAACATTCTATAGTAAAATAGGTGAGGTATATCTTCTGTTTATTATAAATGCTACCTTCAGTTCTTAATATAAGACCTATTTAGAGAGTTAATGTTAGTTTTAAATATAAGACATATTTATTATATTTGTCAATATTTTTTTTATTTACTTTTATTGATACTCCGTCTACAATAATTAAAGAGGAGAGGAAATGAGAGAATTAAGGAAGATGATTAGAGAATTTTAGAAAATACATGTCATACTAACTAACTTAACTAACTTCTTTAATTCAATAAATTAGATAAATATGTCTTATATTAAGGAATTTCTTATATTAAGGAGCACAGGGAGTATTATTTAAATGGCAAGGAAACTAACCTATCTGGATGTTTGACATAAAGTTTGTTAATGTACTTGGGATTTGGATCTGGGATATAGAATTCAGCTGCAGTGCGATCAGGGATGCCTATTTCCCACAATGTAGGGCCATCTCTTGGAGGCTCATAAACAAGTTCCCCCACATCAACTTCACAACCTGCTTTACATATTTGTCCCATTCAATGATTTAAAGACTAACACGTTATACTTGAAGTTATGGGAAGATGGAGAGCAACACAGGGTTCACTTTTCCATTCTCCCAAATAAACTATTCAAGGGCTCATGAATCATGACTAACAGAAAAAAATATCAGACCTGAGGTTATGTTAATGACATTGTCATATCGATAATCGCCGATAAACCCATTGACCCAGGAGTAGAGATTATATTGCCCCGCCCGTATGTCAGTGATTATGAAGTAACCTTTATCATCAGTGATGGTCCAAAATTGATAACCCTGCTAACACATACCAAGTCGTATCAGTTTCCTTCTGTGTGGCTCCAGATTTCAGTTCTTCACTTTAGAAAGAAAAAAAAAGGAACTGAAATGTAACCTTGTATTCTCTCTGCCAAGATCCTGCATCTCCAGTTGCAGCTAATCCCACATAAGCCCCACTCGCTGGGACACACCCATCAGTGATATACCTATTCAACGTTTAATAAGTTCACTCATTAATACGAAGATTTTACACATGTACATACATATAAAGTGATATATTTCAGTATAACGAACTAGAAGAAACAGAGGGAAACAACTGTGGAATGAAGTGTTAACATACATACCTGTCTTGTACCACTAATCTCCCTTTAACCTTGCCTCGTTGGTAAGATGAGGGAAAGTCTTGTGAAGCTGGAAATGCATAGGGCCACCTTTCAATTTCGTTGACCGTCTGCAATTTCGTTTTTATTGATTGGAGCTCTTAGGTTACAAAGAATGTTGAATAGAGGAAAATGGAAATGAAGGAACTAGAGAGAACCTGCTGTTTAGCGTCTTCCCATAGCGTGGCCGGGCTTTCTCCGTTAGACAAAGAATTAAGGTATATGAAAATGGGCCCATATACTTTCTTCCATTCTTCTTCCGCCCCAAATTTCATTACTAGATCTGCTCCTGAATAATGGGTGCTGTGAAATACCTAATCCAGCAATATCCATAATAGTACACAATTGAAAACGTAAATTTAATTTATATTTAATCACCAACAACAATTTGTTCAGATTTTATTATTATTTTTTTAATATTAGCATATGATATTTAATTTAAAATTTATGACTACCCCTCATAAAAATATAGTAATAGTAGTCAAATGAATACAGGGTGCCTTGTATGATTCCTCTAAGTTGAAAAACGCAAAAGAGAGACTTACAGAGAGTGTGGTGGGGCCCACGTGAGAAGTGATGTATTGCTTGAGGGGCCCAGCAGATCGGAACTCATAGCTGGGTGTAATTTGCCACAACCCAACAGGTTGATCCATACATATCCAGCCATGAACCCTGTTGTTGCGACTCTCGCACGAGTACTGATATTTGTCATCCACCTAGTCACGCAACTTCGCCCACTTTAATTATCATCTCCAAACCCAAAAAACAAAAAAACCAAACCGAAGTAGTTTGCGCTCATATCGGCACAGCCCACTTGTCTGACTAAGAATTTTTGTTTTGAATCCAAGATTTCTCTTTGTTTTTTTCGTAAAGGAAAACATTCATCCACCCTGAACCGTCCATATCCATAGTATTAATAATAAAAAAGGATTAATTGATTCATGTTGTAAGAATGAATTGCCCATGATCTATAGGAGTATATAAACACCTTCTTTCATGCTTTTTTTTTCTTTTCAGCGTGAGGCCGTGACTTGTGAGTTCAAATCTTCACGAGTTATTTGGGATGGTTTATGAAGAGTTTATAAGTATTTTTTATGTAAATCGAGATAAGATTTATTTCACATATTTACCTTATATACCATAAATCATAATTAAAAGGCTATTTTTGAAAGCTTCAATTACTATTCCAAACAATCATATTATAAAACATAAAAAAGTAAGGTGGCATGGATAGAATAAAAGTAAACCTCAAACCCTTGAAAAAAAATGTATTTTCTTCTATCTTAAATATAAGAATTAGACAAAAATATATATATTAGTTATAAATATAAAATTTCAATCTACTCTTTTTTTTATTATTTTTTTTATAATATCTTTATTGATTACGTATATTAAAATTTTTTCATCAAAAAATAATTTTAATGCAGATGATTAAAAAATATTATGAAAATTAACCTACATTTAAGACATATAACTAATTTCTTTGATATAGAAAAATTAGCTTTTATTGTTCCATCCTACCTCCAATCCTTTGCCTATTGGAATTCGTGACTTTCCAGATAAGAGCGTAGTACCCTCACCCGCAAGCCACAAGTCAACAAGTCAGAAAAATTAGCTTTTAAACTAGGCACAAGAGGTAGTATAATAATTAAACTATTTTCAACCAAATCCTAATGACAAGTAAAATATTGAAATTTTTATTTTAAAATTTGTCATTATTGTAACTTATTAGTAATTAAGTCCACCAGAAAAACCCAACACGTCATTATTGTGAAGTAAGAATCATTTTGTTTGAACCTACCTCCCCTTTGAATTCAGGTTCAACAGGATCGACGAGGAGGACAGCTTCAGGATAGGCTAGAACTTGCCCTCTTCCTTCCAACCGGTCATCAGGCAGAGGCATGAATCTTTGCCTTTTGTCTGCTACAACCATGTAATGGAACCTTTACAATTTATACGCACCAAAGACATCAGAATCATTGAATTGAGCTAATGTTGTTTTGTTTTCCCAAAGTTTGAGGATCTAAACCTACTTGTCTTTCCGAAGCTTAAATGCAATCCGAGTATTGTCAAGATTGAAGGCAGGCCATCCCTTCAAATGCTCGTATATGGCATAAGTGTAGAAGCCCGATGAACCACGAAGCATAATAAATCTACCCAAAACCAAGAACTTATTTGGCTCTTCAAACAGGAAAAAGAAAAATTACAAATGCAGAGTTTGAGATTTGTGAAAGAACTTTGGAATCTCAAATACCTTTTATCGATACTGAGGGGCGGAATCTTTCCCTCAAGGGAAGGCTGCCATGTTCTGGTGAATGACAACTCTAACTGTTCTTCATTTTGAACAACTACTGTAAAATTTGTGGTTTCCAACCTGAATGACCCTCACCATTAACTGGGTCCAAGTTCAAGCAAAAAATTGGATCGGTTAAAGAATTTTACCTATCCAATGTACCCTTTGTTCCATTTTTACCGGCCTCGCTCCATACAACATCCCAGTAACTATACTCACACCAAAGAAGAATGTAAAGTGGGGGAAAACTTGAGATTTTGTATACGGCATGTTATTTGATAGCTATTTTATGCTTGCCAACTGTTTGTGAAATTGCTTAGGTGAGAGATTTCTAAGGGTAATGAGCAGTAGATTGAAAAATTTGTATACCCTCTGTCAAATTCCATGTTTTGGACTTCAAGCAAATTGTCAATTCCATTGTATTGGATTCCGGTGACTGATCCTCCAGGATTTGATAAGGTGACTTGGACTATGCCATTATCCATCACAATCTGGGTAGATGATATGCATACATACTTACTTATGAAACTGATATAAGTTGTTGAGCAGAGGCTAACCATAGTTAAAAAAAAAAACAGATTCAGTGTAAATATTGCTATCCTTAGAATTGCAGAGGATGTTTTACATGTTTTTCTTGAATTTCCAATCGCACTCCTGGGGAATGAGATGATACACATTAGTCTATTGAATTGTCCTTCATTCAAAATTCTCATAAATTGGATTCTACTGCAGCTTTATTATTTTGCAGAGAGTAAAAGCATGCAGAAATTTACAGAACAGAGTATTATAGAAGTGAAGAAACCTGGAAAAGAGACATAGCCCAGAACCAAAACCAGCAGCAGCAAGAAGAACAGGAAACAGTTGGTGAGGATCAACATCATCATCGATCGTCCTCTTCCGAGGCCTCACTCTCTCTGGGTGTCGCTTGATGACAAAATATTCAGTTTCCCAGTCCTTGTCGGTTTTCTAAGCAAATCCCACACATATTTCATTAGCAGACTTGACAAGATTGTCTTGCAATACTGAAAATCTTCAGTTGGAGCAGGAGATTTAGGTGGAAGGTAAACTGAATAACATTTTATTTGACTTGACTTTCTTATTGTGGTGACGGCGTCTAGATAGGATAAAGCCATGACTTGTGAGTTTAACAGCAAAAGCATATTGCAGTTAGACACCAGAAGTGAGACTCTCCAAGCATAAAAAGGGGTATCTCTATTAGGTGGAACGAATTTAAATGTTTAGTTGAGATAATTAGGTAAAAGGGAAGAAACCGGAGGCATGTGAGAGACTTTTTGTATGGGGAATGTTGGTGGTGGGTTAGTTTACTTCAACTATAGACAAAGCATCTATTTTTACCAACAATTTCTCTGTCCAATCTATTTTGGCCTTTTCTTCGTCGGCGTGATTCCCTGGCACGGCTGGTCACGGGTTTGTGAGCTTGAAGTCACATGAATAAACTAAGGAATATAAGAGGCTAATTGTGCTTGTTTAGCTGTATTGGTGGTAGTTCTGTTTAACGTTTTGTGTCCGATCTTGAAGAAAACCACTAATGGTGTTTTTGCAAAGCAGGGTGTAATATCTATTCAAGTTTCAATCAGAGGAGTGGGTACCAAACAAATATCATTCTGCATTATTAATTTGATTTGATTTCATCTTAAATGATTTTGATTCTGGAATAACTCCTCATTAATGAGAACTTCCTTTTTTAAATAACCTATATAAAATCAAATAGTTTCAAGAAGCCAATCAAGTACCTACCTTATTAATTAGATCCATTTTAATTTGAGGGTACAATGTGCCTATAGCCTAAAGAGAGTTCAATGGATCTATTCTTTTTAATTCTTTTTTTTTTTTTGGGAACGAAATAAAAATGTCTTTTGTGTTTGTACCAGTGAATACTCTGTCCATTTAAAAGGTTAACCGTCAACAAGATGCCACTTTTGATGAAAAATGCTTTGTATGGTAAATAAACACATGTAAATATTAAAAAATCAGCACGAACAAAATTAATATCCTGAAACTTGGAAATATTTCTCTCTACTAAGATATCAGTCCACAACAATGCTTATCATCTTATTAAATAGTGATTTTGATTTGATTATTTTAAAAAATATAAATTAACCAGTAATATTATTAGGAGAATATCATTTAGGTTCCAGTTAAGGGAAATAATATATTAACAAGTTTCATAATTTGTCAAGTTCTTTCACTTATAAATAGTTGCTCTTCATTTATCAAATATTATTATTATTTTTAGTTGGATGTAAATCAACATTTTATAAGCAGTAACAAGGTGAAGTGGGAAAAAAAAATCCAGCAAAAAGAAACTAGACACTTGTCCAGTGATGAGTGGGCATTTCATGAAGGCATATTGGTGATTTTGATATGATGATTAAACAATGTACACGTGTCGCTTCATCATTGCAATCATATTCCTAATGGAAAGGTAGTGGTGCTCTTATTCCCACTTATTTCCTCAAAATCATTATTTCTGAAATGAAATCATGCCATCCAATTATGACTATAACTAAGAGCATTCCCCTAAAACGATTGCGCATATATGTAGCGTATGAAAATAATTATTAATAAGCTCTCTCAATAATAATGATAAATATGCAAATTAATTATCAATTTATCAGCAAAATAATTATTGTAACATTTTCCATCCCAAACTTCATCATGTCCATGTACTTTTTCGTTGCATATAAGCGTTGTGCATGCAAATGATGTGTGTAAAGATAAGATTCTGTATCATTATTTGGTTACATGCACCGAAAAAAAAAAATCGAATCTCATAACATTAAATTGAACTTGTTAATGTCATACAACTCAGGATCTCAAATATCGTCGTTGGAAGCAGAGGAGGGAGGGCCTTCTAAACGAATATAATCATACATAATGCCCACAAAGGGGCCACTGGCTCTTGACTGAGTCAAAAAGATGGTATTATCTCCTTCAGCGAGTCGAGCACCCAATATGTCAACAGTGAAAAGCCAATACAGCCCATGAATGCCATGCCTAGCAATGGAGTTATCTCTTCCTAACAACCCACTTGAAAACACAGGACGAGCTGCTTTTGGATCATTCACTCTAACCTACAAGTTTCATATAAATCATATATTTTATCAGTTCAACTATAAGAGTGAATTTAGTATTACCAAGGCGAGAAATTAGTTTTTGCTGTTACTAGTACCTGCAGTTCAGAAAATGTTGCTGATGCTAGAGCTATGCGCAGTTTATAGGAACCTCTCTTGTTCACTTTGTCCAGTTCGAACTTGATTTGCCATGTGGTTCCTTGATATGTATTATCATCTTTCTTCCTGGTAAACAAATGGATCAAATCATATTGGATAGTAACAAGTTAGTTAAATGATATTCTTCCATCCTTGTAATGTTACTTAACTTTTAGAAGTTTATAATCTTAATAAAACAAATAAATGAACCTGGTAACTTGAGCAAAGAACCAATCTTTGGTGCAGTCACTAACACCAACTGTGTAAATCAAGTCTTCGTCAGGGTATAATTCTGCATATCTCTCCCATAACCCATACTGCCTAAACCTGACAATTATAATGAAGTCTTAGATGTGATATTATTTTCTGGGCCAATCCACATATCAAGAATTAAATTAATGAAGGGGACCAACTTGTCAGGATGATTAACATAGAGCTTGTTGACATATTTGGGATTGGGATCAGGAACAAAAACCTCAGCAGCTGTACGGTCAGGGATGCCTATTTCCCACAATGTTGGACCATCTCTAGGAGGTTCATACACAATATCACCTACGACTATGTCACAGCCTGTTTTTAACACATTTCAATATTTGTTGGGTCAGGATACATATAAACCAAACGTATAGGAAGAATAAGATGAAAATGTCTGAAATTGGAGACAAAAAGAAAAAGAGGAAAATGGGGGGTTTATGTAGCAGTACCTACCTGGAGTTATGTTCATAACCTCATCATATCTATAATCCCCAATAAAACCAGGGACCCAAGCGTAAAGATTATAGTCACCAGGGCGTATATTGCTGATGGAGAAATATCCTTCATCGTCTGCTTTGGCCCAAAACTGATAATTCTGATAACAAGTAATATGCCATAATTGAGTCATTCGCAGAGACAGATGGTGTTGTGCGTTTATAATGAAAATGAGAACATAGACGGAAGAAACGTTTCCATTTTCAATAATCACCTTGCATTCTCTTTGCCATGATCCAGCGTCACCTGGTGGAGCCAAGCCAACATAAGCTCCTTTTGCTGAGATATTACCATCTCTAATATACCTATATCCATTGTTATTACCAAAAGGAAATAAGGATCAGAATCAAGTAAATATACTTCAAGTTTTCATTGAAGATCCTGACTAAAAAAATCTGTAAAACAAGCAAAATATACACTAGAGCACTAGAGCCGTGTCCGCTTGGTTCAGTCAATTCGTCAAACAGGTTTCGGGCATCATCATCTTCGATTCAATTCAAGGTTTCAAAGAACAAGAAAATAAACAATAATGCGCCAAAAGAACACACCTGTCTCGGACGAGTAGCCTACCATTGACATTACCACGTTCGTCCCACTTTAGGTAATCTTGTGAGGCAGGAAAATTGTAGGGCCAACTCTGAACTTCTATCTGCATCTGCAAGTTCAGAATGTGCATTGTTTGTGTGTCACTGAGCTATATACGAGTTAAAAAATGGACGGAGGTATATATGATAAAGGAAATCCTGATCAGTTGAGACCTGAAGTTTAGCGTCTTCCCATAGCTGATTAAATAGGTTGTCTTCATTATCGGAAGAATTCAAATAGATGAAAACTGGACCAAAAACTTTCTTCCACGCCTCGCCAGCTTTGAATTTTGGCACCAGATCTTCTCCGCTATAATGAGCGCTTAGAAACACCTGATTTCCTCGTTTCAGAAAACACCCATTCATTTCCACTAATCACGTATCATCATCATGTTTTTCGTTTTCACTTTGCTACTTAATTAGGATATACAGTATTGTAGTTGCATGATGATGATGATGAGTTTCAATAAATAATTGAATATTTGGAGATGATAATTAAAAATCGATAGAGGAAGATCAAGGAACCACTTACAGCAAGAGTGGTGGGTCCCACATGAGAAGTTAGGTTCTGTTTGACGGGTCCACCGGATCGGAACTCGTTGCTGGGAGTTATTAGCCAGAATCCGACCGCCGGCTCCGTGCAAATCCATCCATGCACCTTGCTATCCTTGTTGTCGCATGAATATTGGTACTTGTCGTCCACCTATATATGCATACATCATCACATGCGTTTCTTGATTAAAAAGTAATAAAAAAATAATATCTTTTGCTGAAGTCCCATTGTTTATTACTCTTAAATTAAAGAAATCATAAATTTATCAATCGATTATCATTTTAAAATAAATGTGTATATAGTGTACCTCTCCTTTCATTTCAGGGTCGACAGGATTAACCAGAAGAACAGCCTCAGGATAGGCAAGTTTTTGGCCTCTAGGGGAGTCTCTGTCACAAGGAAGAGGCATCTTTCTACGTCTATTATCTGCCATTGCCATGTAATGAAACCTGACCAAGCACCATCTATCATTATACATTACATATTTATTGTTCATTGCCTCATGAAATTTTAAACAGGACAATATTGAAAAATTTAGAAAAATGCTTGGTTGCATAAATGTATATACTTTTCTCTGCTGAGCTTGAACGCAATTCTGGTTTCGTCCATATCGAAAGCGGGCCAGTCATCTGAGTGTTCGTATATAGCATAGGAGTAGAAGCCTGAACAACCTCGACGCATTATGAACCTACTCAAAAATTATCAATAGCTACATAATTATATTCGGACTTCTCATCACTATCTTAAATAATTTACGAACGATGTGATAGATAACGGTTAATTAGAAAGCTAATTAATGACCTTTTATCGATGTTTAATGGAACCAGCTTGCCTTCAAGTGAGACATCCCACGTTCTTGTGAAGGATAACTCAACTTGTTCTTCATTTTCCACTATCACTTGGAACTTTGTTCCCTTTATCCTGCAAATGACCCACTTATATATACGTTATTTTCTTTAAAGGATATAGATGGGAATTAGAGTGAAAACAACAAAAATGAAACTTGTGAATAGAATGGGATAATACAATTTTAATTTTGACATACACATCAAACATTCCTTTGGTTCCGGGACTTGTCGGTGAGCTCCACACAAGGTCCCAGTACCTACATCACGAGACAGTGTCTGTTAATATCTTCTATTAAGAACAAAAGAAAGCAGCTTGTTCTTCTTCTTTTTTATATAAAAAAATTACTATTATTAAACAAGTAGGACTTAGCAAAGTATTTTTAATATATATACCCTCTATTAGATTCCTCGTTCAGATATTCCAGCAAGTTGTCGATACCATTATATTCTATTCCTGTGACTATTCCCTCAGGATTTGACAAGGTCACCTTTAGTATGCCATTCTCAATCACCACCTGCACCCATCAATTTAATTTTGGTTGAAAAATGCATCTTAACAAGAAAGCTTGCTATTTGAAATGAAGTTTAATGCTATATAGAGCAATAACTAATTAACAACATTATGAAGATGATGAAAAGAACATGTTTATAGCTAGAAATAAGATTTCAAATACATGACTATCTTCAATAAGCAGTTGCACTTCTGTTAACGCCATGGTGGTAGTTAGAGATGAGAGGCTTCAAAAATTAGAGTACTCAGAGAATGGCTTAGAACTTCATATGGATGGGAAACTAAATATATATAGTGGGTGCATTCGTTGGAATGAGAAGCTTTTTCAAACACGACTCCAGAAAAAAATATTGCGCTTACGTATTACTAAACAGAAATCTGCCAATAGATTTTGGGGAAATCTAAGGGGACTTTAAAGGATTGGTTTAGTTTTCTTGAACTAGCAAGAAAGCATTCTTTTATTAGACTTTCGTTTAATCTCTTTACTTAGTCGCCAAAGCAGTTTGGTGCGTTCAGAATAAAAGCGTGCAAGTGAAGCAGCAGATTAAAAATGTGAGACATGTACATCTTTACTTTTTCCTTTCCTTAAAAAAAACCAAAAAAAAAAACCTTGTTTTGGTTTCCCCATGTTTATTTGATTGAGAGAGTTAAGCCGCGGCCTCACTTCTTAACATAACTGCTGGGAATTGATTTTTATTCAGATCCAAGAAAACTATAAACGTTGACACAGGGAAGATTAGAATTTCAAAGTTCACCACAAGTTGCTCCTTAATTACCAAATGCGTTTATATATAAATTGCGCCCGCAAGTTTTCTTTTATGAAACAGAGGTGCATGGAAACCAAGGTACATTACTATATTAATAGATTTTGGATTGACTCGATCTTATAGCGAGGAAACTTGTGGTTTTTTTTTTAAAAAAAAAAATTGTTTAACATTAGTCCATAGTTGTTAATAACATCAGCAAGTTAAATCCAACCGATGTTTATATACACGATAGCCTTATAAGAGCAAGTTGGAACAAATCAGATTGTTGTGGCTTGTAGGAAAGATTTCTTACATATCCTTAATCAGCATTGCAACCAATAGTTTGTATTCGTCTGAAACTAACAAAGAGCATAGCTAAGCACATATGGCAACCAAGCCATAACTGTTTTCGCAACAAATTCATTACGTGAAAGTATACCTTGAGCAGAGCAATTAGAAGAAAAGAAAAGAAAAGGAAGTACCAAAACGTACGTGTAACCTAAGCCAACTAGACATCCTACCTCCAATTTTAAATATAAGAATTAGTTGAAGGTTTATTTTTGTCTTAAATGTAATACTTCAATCCACTTTGCTTTCCCCTCTTTTTTTTTTTGTTGCAAAATTATCCTTATTAAATTGCATATATTAAAAGAGGTTTCCATCAATAAAAGTAATGATTAAATAGAGTATTTTAGAAAAATCAACATACATTTAATTTGTTACAGATAACTAACTTTGTTAATTTTCCTAATATCTCTAAATTAGTTATATGACTCCTATATTAACAACAGAAGGAGTAGCATTTTGTGAGTTTGTGCATAAGAGGGAAAAACGAAATTCTATTCTGCTAAAATAAAACGGAAGATACCAGCAAAATCATGGTTGTGCATAAAGTACGGTTCCTATCTTTATAATTCAAGCCACAAGACTAAGTACAATGATGATGATGATAGAGCATAGCATTACGTACCAATAATAACTGACATTCCAAGATGACGTATACGCCTCACAATTTTGTGCCAAATGTATTTATGTCCTAATGTTTAGCTTAAAAGGATATTAGAGTTATTCTCTAAAAACAAGGAGGACCTTCCAAACGAATATAATCATACATGATCCCCTGAAAAGGGCTTTGGCATCTTGGCTGCGTTAAAAATAGTGTGTTTATGCCATTGACAAGAGCAGCACCTGACAAATTCACATTGTACAGCCAATAGAGCCCATGGATTCCATGTCTTGCAACTGAGTTGTCCCTTCCTATTAATCCAGTGGTAAATAGAGGGCGCTTTGCATTTGGATCATTTATTCGAATCTTCAAACAACAATTCAACATAAAATTTTGTTAGTGTTTTGCAGCAGAATCAGACAAGAAATCCCTTTGAGTGCGTGCGAGTGAGAGAAAATTACCTGCATTTCGGCTAATGTTGCAGATGCAATTGCAACTCTGAGTTTATACGTACTTCTCTGAGCAACATTACTGAGTTCAAACTTAATTTGCCAAGTTGTTCCTTGAAGAGTGTTGTCCTCTTTCTTTCTGCAGTTGTAAAGGCATGAAAAAGTAGTCCATGGCATGTAATTGTATAGCAAAGAAATTCAACCAGATGGCAAGAAACAGGCAGGTATTATAAGATATTCAGCCACGTCGTGCAAACAAAAATCTTTGTTAGGAGACTCAAACCTGGGAACCTGAGCGAAAAACCAGTCTTCAGAATAATCACTAGCACCAACTGTGTAAACCAAATCAGCATCAGGATACAGTTCTGTATACCTGTCCCACAATCCATACTGCCTAAACCTACCAGTTGCAAAAAAGAAATAAGACCTAAAAGCATCTGAAAACCGAAGCACTTTAACCAATCCTTAAAAGAAGGCTCAGTTGGAAGTAGAAAGATTAAAAAATATTCACGTTACATTTAGCATAAATTCAAAAGTGCGCAAACAAATTAATATCAATATGAGATACAAAATCTATAACAAGTCATTTTATTTATAAGTCAGCAGCAATACGACTCAAACTCCATGAAATGCATGAGGCTCACCAATTATTTTAGCAACAAAAGAATAAATGGAAGAACGGATTGATCATCCAACCACAATAGTGAGCTAACCTGTCTGGATGGTTGACAAAGAGCCTATTAACGAGATTCGGATTTGGATCAGGAACATAAAATTCTGCAGCTGATCTATTGGGAATGCCTATTTCCCATAATGTGGGTCCATCCCTTGGGGGCTCATACACAATGTCACCCAGTTCAATATAAGAACCTGCTTTACAAGTTACCGTAAGTGCATGTTGATCATATAATGATAAATGATCTCAATTTCAACAAGCTGAGGATGCAACACCTGAATCTATCTTCATCGGATCATCAAATCTGTAGTCTCCAATAAAACCAGGGACCCAAGCATAAAGATTGTAGTCCCCTGGACGTACATTCTTAATGGTAAAAAATCCATGTTCATCTGCTCTGGTCCAGAATTGATAGTCCTGACAGGATACAAAAGTTAAAAAAATCATCTGAAAAGGGGCATTTTTTTAGCACTCCAAAATAGAATTCTCCTTGTCCATTCCCCCTTAAATCCTAAATAAATGTAACATCCGATAACTATCTTCCTCTTAGAACTTTGTTTTACATTATATATGTTTTCCAAAAGAAATGCCTTAGATTTCAAGATTGCCACAATATCTTCAAGATCAGTGCAGTACTAAATGACAGCTCTTTCCAGAAGCTTGATCCAAAGAACCAATAATATGCTCTGTAAGACACAGCAAGGGATTGTTCTCTAGTTCAATTTAGTCTGTAACTAACGAAATTCATGCATTAAGTAAAGGTAAGTAACACAGTCCCACAGAATCCCATTAAAACAAAGAAGTGATCCCTCCACCCTCACCCACCAGAATAAAATGAAGCGCAACCTACATACTATTCATGTAACTAAACCATTAGGTTTCAATAAATGCGAGGAGTGAAGAAAACCTTGCATTCTCTTTGCCATGACCCTGCCTCTCCTGGTGGGGCAAGACCAACATAAGCACCGTTTGCCGGCATCAAATCTGTGCAGATGCACCTAGAGATAAATTTAGAATAGTCTTAATCCAATTGCCCGTACAAGGATAAAAGAAAAACCACAGTCCTGCTGCAGCTATAATAAGTGCTATATGTTCAAAAATTTTCAAGGAGTAGAACCAAGTGTATATGCCAACCACACAAATAGATAATAATTGCACCTATAATAAGTGCTAAAACCAAGTGTATTTGCCAACCACACAAATTCACCCAAAAATCTTATATAAAAAGGGGAAAAAGTTTTTAGATAGCAAACTAAGGCCATGCCAACTGCTTACCTGTCTAACACAAGTAGCCTACCACTAACATTACCCCGTTGATCTGACTTCAAGAAATCCTCTGAAGCTGGGAAAAAATATGGCCAACTTTGGACTTCAGTCGTCATCTGAATATTCATTCTCATCAGTCTATTTCAAAACCTCACCATTCTAATCACTCTATCTATCCCATCAAAAGAGAAGTGCAAGAGTTCCGTGGCAAACCTGTATTTTTGCATCCTCCCACAGCCAAAGAGGGTCATCACCAATTGATCCAGAGTTAAGATAAATAAAAACAGGACCAAAAACCTTCTTCCATGGTTCGCCGCCTCGAAATTTGGGATCTAAATATTGTCCAGCATAGTGTGAACTAAGAAACATCTGAAGATGCCAATGTAGATTATGTTATGACATTAATCAGATCAAATCACATAATCTCAATTTGGGGTGGCACTCAGTCTGCAAGCCACGTTAGGAAACTGTCATAAAGGTCTAAGATCATTCACTTACAGCAAGTGTGGTAGGTCCAACGTGTGAGGTCAAACTCTGCTTAAGGGGTCCACCAGAACGAAACTCATCACTAGGTGTGATCTGCCAGAATCCCACTGGTGGGTTGAAAGATATCCAACCGTGGACTCGATTATTCATGTTAATAGATGAATATTGATACTTGTCATCCACCTGTGCATCAAGAAGTCATATCAAAACACAATGGATTCACTTCATAGGCACTGAAGCTCTGAAAAGGAAACTATCTTTATATCTTTTTCAATTAGCCTAATGAAAATGATCATGGTGGCCCCTAGGAACTCAAGACCTGCTGGTTCTGCCAACAGCTACATCAGTATAAAATCTTAAAATATACTACTGTAAGATTTCGGATGACAAAAAAAAAAAAAACACTGAAGGAAATCATTGCAACAAATACCTCGCCTTTCAGTTGTGGATTTTTGGGATTGATTAGCAGGACAGCTTCTGGGTAGGCCAAGGGCTGGCATCTTCCCGACAACCGATCATCTGGAAGAGGCATAATCCTTTGCCTATTGTCTTCTATAGCCATGTAATTAAACCTATAAACTTCTTTGTTAAATTGGTTGAACATTTAAAACTTTATAACAAAGAAAGAGATTGCTTATTGTCTCGTGTGACCATCTCTGCTCATCTTTGAAATGTCATCATCATGAACACAAGTTATAGATATAAGTGCTAACATAAATTCTTCCCTTAGATTTGTATAATAAAATAGCTGTTTTTCTTGCAAAGCTATTTCCACGTTTTGTAGCATTATTTAGCAGTTAAATTTTAAACATAGAAAGCTCCATGAAGTCTAGTTCGAATATACAAAATAACAAAAGCAACCCAAGAATGAGAGACGCTATTTCCTTTAAACTGTATTCTCTTTTATAATCCTTCTTTCTGTACATATATAATCCATGTTTTTTATTATGAAGTGTGATGTGTAAAGCATATAAAGACAAATTTTTATTTACTTGTCTTTTCTTAGCTTGAAAGTAATCCTCGTTTCACCAATATCAAAATCCGGCCATCCAGCTAAGTGTTCATATATTGCATAAGAGTAGAAGCCTGATGAACCACGGAGCATAATAAATCTGAAATTTACCACTTACAAATATCAATCCTGCAATCAGCATTTCAATAAAAAGGAAATGATACAGATTATCTGAGCAAGGACCTTTTATCAATATTTAAGGGAACAAACTTTCCCTCAAGAGAAGGATCCCACACTCGTGTGAATGAAAGCTCCACCTGTTCCTCATTTTGAACTATAACTTTAAAACATGTTCCTTTTATCCTGGATCATAAATGAAAACTTCACATTTAGTTTTAATATATATGACCATTTTGAGCAAAAACGATATTAATAGGATTTTTTAAGGGACACAATCTTAGAGGAGTTTGAGAACTGATTTTCAATTCTACTATGGTTTAACATTAGGGGGAAAACTCCCATTTTAATCGGGTGCACTTGAATACATTTTTCTGAAGAATTTTACTTGATTGAAAAATTTCATAGACTTCCTAGGAAAGAGTGGGAAGCATTGCCATACACATCAAAGATTCCTTTGCTTCCTGGTGCACTCCAAACAAGGTCCCAGTACCTAGACATTAAATTGAATGCAAGATCAGCTTCCAGCTCAACATATGTCAACTACCCTTGATTTTCACACAATCATTAAAAAAAAATCCTTCTAATAATATGAAGGTTAGAGCTCATTGTTCTATAAAAGAAAAGTAAAATTTCGTTTATCAACCAAATTCTCAGACCGCATACCCTCGATTAGTCTCATTGTTAAGGACCTCAAGCAAATTGTCAACACCATTATATCGAATCCCAGTAACAATTCCCTCAGGGTTTGATAAGGTTACTTGGAGTATGCCATTATCCATCACCACCTGAACATAAGCCAAATTATACACATGAAAGTTGAAACAACAATAAGACCTGCGAGACGTTACTCATGAGAAGTTCCGTTTTGGTTGAAATAAAAAATCTACCAAAATCAATTCTTCAGAAGTGTTCTGTGCAGTATAAAGGTATTTTGAAATTGCACACTTAAAAAAAGTCTGTTATATTTTAAGCCTAAATTCAACAATGGAAAATTAGAATAAGAAACAAAAGAAAATGAACGAATCAACTTACATGACGACCATGAAGGTGCCATTGGACACCTGGAGTCGACATGTTGTGCCCTTGCTTGTCTTTACTAACTTGCTCTGATCAGCAAAATTCTCGAGTCTAGAGAGTTGCTGAAGAAATTAAAGAAAACAATTTAATGAGATAACAGACTCGATCGACCGATCACTTCTCTTCCATGTAAATTTTCAATGCATGTCAATGTGATGAAGTAAAAATTTCCATATAAAGAAAGAGAAACGATTTTCACTATGTATATATATTTACGCTTCGTCTTCCAGCTATCAATATCTTTCATAAAGTTCGGTTTCCTCTCTCAAAAAAAACATGAAGCTAAGGAAGGCGGTCGATGGTTCTGTCCTCATTACGTGAAATAAATAGATGATATATCCATTTAACTCCCTAGACAACGATTCAATTACAATTGAATTAAATTAGATGATTTTAACACCAAAAAGAAATGGCCAGAAATTACAGAGATTTTACAGCAAAACAAATTGGGCAAGAAATTAATACCTTCAATGATTTGCTATAAAGAAGGAAAGTGGACGAAAGTATGGTGATTTCTTGGTCGTAGCAGGCTCAGAAATTATGGCTTAACAGAAAACTGCAGGAGCACTACAGAGTACATGGTGATGGAATATACGATGCCGCATAACCGAGTCTACGGAAAATAATTTTGTAAAAAGAATGTTAACGCATCTCTGAACTGAATTCCCCACTTCAGTCGGAATGAAGGATTTAAATATATATATATACATATATATATATATATAGAGAGAGAGAGAGAGTTCCCCTCATTTTACTATTTTATTTTTCAGAACATTCGCATTGGATCGCCAAAAAGAAACATTCTCACTGCCATACAGTGCAATCCCAGCGAAGAAATATATTTTTTTATTAGATTAAGGAATTTTTTAACTATCATAATGTTATTAGAATGTCAAGAATTTAGGATGCTTTCCATTCAATATCCAACACCTAATTTATTCTAAGGACCCATTTGGCACACTGAATTGAAGGCGAGAAGAGGGAAGATTCTACAGTTCCCTTGGCCAAAATCTATTTGGCGCTCCAACAGTAACCAAAAATCAATTCATGCCTCCTGTCATGTTCCCTTAAATATGGAAACCTCATATCCCTCTAAAAATGGTAGGATCTTAAAATTGTTTATGGGAAGGCAACTTGGTTTGACCAAAATACCACCTAAAAGTACAGTTGTGCTCTCGCTTTCTCGATCTTTCTCTTTCGCTCTCTTTCTTTCTTGCTCTATTTCTCTTTGGTTGGTGTATCCATTTTCTCTTTGGTGGTGTGAGAAGAAGATGATGATGATGGTAGAGTTTAGTGAGACTGGAAGGGAAGGTAACAGTGGTGGGAGTAGAGCCGGGAAATCGGGCCGAGTCCGTCGGGCCAGCCATTTTAAATCATGGACCATGCTTGAAAAATGGAGCTTCAAAAGAAAGTCGGGCCTAAAAGGGCCAGTCCTGGAGGGTCGCCTCGTAGGCCTTTTAGCTTTGCTTTTTATTTTAATTTTACTACCCTTCCTACTCATGCCATTGCTGACTCCTCCCTAAGAACTTTAAAAATTGCTAAATTTACATATGATGGTAATTTACTAATTCTTGATATTTTTACCCCTTAAACAGAGTCTACTACTTAAAGTGAAGTACAATCAAAATTCCTTGAAATTGATGATAGTAGCGAAGAAGATGAAAACAATAGTTTTCATAATCATGTTGCTTAGAGTGTTTCACTTTTTGTTTTCTTATGCTTTGTATGAGACTATAAATTACTTGTACACAATATTTTTTACCTTTAATTATGACTTAATAAATGTATTTATTTTATTGCATGAGGTGTGTAGACGTATAGTTAAATTTTGTGAAAATGACTTCTGGCCCTGCGGGCTCTAATGCTTTCGGGCCGGGCTTTGAAAAACAGCAAATTTTCTTTCCTCAGGCCCGTCAAGTGCCGGCCCTAATTCCCAGCTCTAGGTGGGAGGAAGAAGAGGGAGTGGTGCCGAAGAGAGAGAGGATAGTGAAGACGGTGGAGAGAGAGTGAAGGTGGTAAAGGAAGGTGTTGGTGTTGAATGAAGGATGGTGTGACGGGTCTAAGCAGTGTGTAGAATGGTTTCATTCTCATTGAAACCAGGCGAAGAAGATGATGAACAGTACCGACGAGGTTAAGTTCGAACTGAAACTTCTGTTGAAATCAGGGCTATTTTAGATTTTTCACACAATCTTTCCACTTAACCCAAATCCTTTTCTTCCAACCAAACAATGTATTTTCCCTCAACCTATGTTTCATTCTCATATATGCCAAACAACTCACTTTTTAAAGTTCCCTCCCAATCTTTCCTTCCTTTCTATTCATTTCCCTTCATTTCCTTTCCTTCCTCATATGTCCCCTGTACCAAACCGGCCCTAAGAAAATATATAAAATTCACGGGACAAGTGGAATTGTTACTTCATAATGGGAGTATTTTTTCTTAAATATAAAAAAACATAGGATCTATACATTTACAACATTATTTCCGTTATGCCACTATTATTCTATTAATTACATGAAATAATTCGGTAAGCATCATTAATATATCACCATGTAAGCATCATTAATATATCACTATGTCAAATATTTAGTAAGAACATTTCTGAAAAAAATAATTTGTAACATATTTTAAAAAATCTAACTAATTTAAACCATATTTTTTAGTTATTTATCTCTCTCTTATAAACAAGGGAAAAAAAAACCAACAAGAGAGGACGTTTTACTAATGCAAGTAGGGAAAAAAAGGAAGCGTTATTGCGCTAGATCAGTTTATGATAATGCCGAAGTGCTGCCCTAGAATAGCAAAGTATACGTCTCAATATGCCATATGACTTCTACTGAATACGAATAGATTTATTTATACATGATCGAAGCATATGATCCTAGAAAACATGCTCAAAATCAGCGGCTAATGCAAATCACTGGGCTCCGTCTTCCTCTGGAACAAAATCGAACCAACTAAAACGGCAATGCCAGTAACTGCTACAGTGAATAGAGTATTTCTTTTTGGGTAGTCATTCTGCGGTCGCCTTCTAGCACCTTCATCCCTTTCACGTGCCCTCGCATCCCTTCAGACAACATAACAAGCAAATGGTTCAGTCACGAGAAAGAAATACCTTTCATCAACGTCACCACATGAATGCATAGATAGTTTACACAGCACCAGGATGCTAACAGTAAGTATCTTTCTTCATTAATAATAATAAGAATAAATTTCCAAGAAAGAAGATTCACTTGCTTTCTAAAAGTTTACAACAAGCCTTCTCTAACTCGTTTACTTGGCTGGGAAATCAAAGACAAATTTGGCTAAATATTCTCGAATAAGATGAACTTATCGAACAGATATATCAAATACTATAAAACAGATGGTAATTAATTTCAACGTTCATACTGCATATCCCTGGGAGCTGTGCTATACTAGAAAAGTGGTGACAAGAGTCCTAAATGATTTTATACATAAATTTCCCACCAGTGGTCTAAAAAGTTACAGAACCAGCAGCAGATGCTGAAACTGTTAATAAAGATATGGCAAAAGAGGTCAAAAGGCTAAACACCTAATATTTGCGCTGTGATGTTCAGACATGGAACAAAGCCCCAACAGCCTAAAAAGGTCAAAGGACTCATGCTCATAATGAGATTATCTTAACATAAAGCACTCACCAAGTAAACTTACTAAGCCTATAAGCTGGACACAAAAGAGCCTTAGCAGATAATTTTGCTGACAGAATGCTTGCAATAGTATAATGACCATAACAGAACGGGTTTAATTAGGAAATACTGTGTGATTTTCTGCGCTAAGAATCAATTAAAAGGAAAATTCGACAACACCCAACAAGAATGAAATTAAATGATGATGTTTCCTACCTTGAAGATTCCACATTATTATCTGGGATGCCATTGCACCCGGCTTCATGGTTGTATCTTTCACATAGCCTAACATATCTATTACAAAGTTGACAAAGTTCTGTTCGGTTCCCACATACTCCCTAAGAATATAAACATTATACCAAGATTAGTGCATGTCCATTACCGTGGAGAGACAGAACCTCTAAATTCAATGTCATTGATGAATACTACCTGATGCTCAGCCAGATCAACTGCTGGCAATGGGAACTCACAGAACTCACAAGTGACAACTCTCTGTGGGCAGCTTTCACCTTTGTGGATTTCTAACATGTCACGCTCCATTATCTTATGGCACATCAAACAGGCAACCTGCACAATGAAGAACTCTTCTGGAAAACTAGGAACGTAAAAATGAAATGCATATCTAACATCAACAACTGCTTTGGTGCAACAGAGAGCAAGAGTGCCTGCACTGAAGATTGGGGAGGGGTGACATGTAGCCAGCCTCTCCATCTCTTCTACCATTAAAAAGAATGATCAGAGGACTAATATATCCAGTAAGCTTCCATTCCAAGCTTTGTATTTCTTTTTTCCCTTTTGATGATTGGTGGCCTCGTTCCAAGAGTGCTAATATTTAAGGATCCACAGGCAGATATTATTTTACATGATACCATCACAAAGGGCTGAACCAACAAGGCAATAACTATGCACATGACAAAGTTAGCTGTGGCAGAAATAATTAGCCAGTTAAGAGGGGATTAGTTGAGAATAACTAACTTGATGTTATTCCCTATAGCCTATGAATAGAACATGCTCCATAATGAGGAGACACTGATGAATTAACAAGCCTTTTCCAGTTTTCTCAGCATCACTGTAGCATCAGATCAACTCTTGTGATCAAATCTTGATCACAAGATTCACGGTCTGATACAACCAGTTCTTGGAGCAAAACACACGCACACAGAGGAATGCCACACATTTCGAGTGCAACATTGCTGAGGTGAACAAGATGTTTCAGTCAGTCAAAAATATCAAGGGTTTCATTGTCAATATGGCTGCAAAAATTACAGACGTTGACAAAAATTTATAGCCAGTGTTGAGGAGCAGCATCCAGCATACACAAGATAGCAATAGCCAATGGTCCTCAATTCAGATCACCATCCATGGTACTCGACTATTTGTTTCCAACAAAACAATGTCGAATCAAGCTCCATAAATTTAATGATAATGATTTATGCGGATTGGTCACCAATGCCAAGAAATTCTTGACATTGACACACCCCAGCGGACTAGAGGATTCGGTTGCTTTGCGGCCACCTCTAAAACCTCTAAAGGAAAGCATTGCAGCGGTACTCAAAGATCATTAAGAAGAGGCTGGGGAGAGTATTTCAAGAACATGGCAATTTCAGTGATGTGAATAAGGTGGATGCCATGATGGAGATAAAGAACTTGAAGCAAGAAGACTCTGTCACTGACTACCAAGAGAAGTTTGAGGAGCTCTCGCCTAAGGTAGAATTATCAAAAGCTAGCTATAAGCTGGTCTATTGTGAGGATCTGCTCTGGCATTCAAGCAGCTGAACACCATGTACTTAGCCGGTTAGACTGCCTTCAAGAAACCTACATCAAAGCCTTACATAAACAGTCCTCTGCCCCAGTGAAAGGGAACTACCCCCAACCCTCCCAATATTCCCACCAAAGAACCCAATCCAATACCCAAGAAATCCCAGCAACCCAGATAGTAATACCAAGTACTAACCCACACAACCCCAATCCCGGTTGGCAAAACCACTACCAGTTCAAATGCATGTTCCAACACCAAACAATTCAAACAGCTAAGAGGAAAATGGATGAAAAACAAAAACAAGGCCCCAGTAATTGGTGTACAGAACAGAGGCCATGCCCGTGAAATTGTGTATAAAAGAGGAGACAGCATGGAGCAATCATTGTTGAATGTGGGAAAGTCCCACATCGACAATATGAAGAGGGAGGGGGCATGGAATTTAGTATAAATAGGAGGCCCCCCTCCCTCCTTCAACTCATCCCTCAAATTGCCTTCTTCCTTCTATAAGGCATTTTGTATTTCCTCCTCTCTTATAGTATTTCACTTATAAATTGTTTAGAGTGAAATTAGATTCTGGTATTTTCCTTATTGTTGTCTTATTTATTATTTATTAGCTGCTATTAGATATAGTAGTTGTGATTTATTATATTATTAAATTACTTCTAGAAACTTTGTTTTCTAGTATTGTGATTTTCTAGTATAATCGGTTACGCTCTATATATCCCGCTTCCGCAACAATTGGTATCAGAGCCTGGTTCTGTCTGAGTATGCTCTGTGGTTGCAGTATAATCTGAACTTCCACATCAGAAAAGAATTACCTTGAGGTTTTGCATTTGCAGCTATTAAAAAATATTTGGAGCAGATATGGCGGACAAAAAGGTTGAAGAATCCACATCAAGTGTCAGCAATTCGTCGTCGGCATCTTCGCTTCTGACGAGAATTATGCCCAATGCGAAGTTTGCAGTTGAAATTTTTGACGGATCGGGACATTTTGGGATGTGGCAGAGTGAGGTTCTTGATGTCCTTTTTACACAACAATTAGATTTTGCTCTTGAAGAAAGGAAACCAGATAAAATGGAGGAGGAAGATTGGAGGATCATCAATCGTGTTGCTTGTGGTACTATTCGATCGTTTCTTTCCAGAGAACAGAAGTATCCATACACAAAGGAAACTTCTGCTTGTAGATTGTGGAAGGCATTAGAGGATAAATTCCTGAAGAAAAGCAGTCAAAATAAGCTTCACATGAAGAAAAGATTGTTTCGCTTCACTTATGTTCCTGGTACCACAATGAATGATCATATCACCAGCTTCAACAAGTTGGTAACAGATTTACAGAATTTGGACGTGACTTTTGAAGATGAAGATCTGGCCTTGATGTTGTTGGGATCACTTCCTGATGAGTACGAGCACCTGGAGACTACTCTACTTCACGGCAAAGAGGAAGTATCTCTCAGAGATGTTTGTTCTGCGCTATACAGCTATGAACAAAGAAAGAGGGATAAACAAAGAGGTGGAGAAGCAGAAGCACTAGTCACAAGAGGGCGTGCTGAAAATCAATCGAGATCAAGGAAAGGGAGATCCAAATCGAGATCCAGACCTAGTAAGGATGAATGTGCCTTTTGTCGAGAAAAGGGCCACTGGAAGAAGGATTGTCCAAAGTTGAAGAATAAAGCCAAACAGAACAATGGGAAGGCTGTTATGGATTCAAATGTAGCTGATTGTGATGATGAAAATTCAGATTTTTCATTATCTACAACGACGTTGTCAAAAGCGTCAGGCGTATGGTTGTTGGATTCAGCTTGCAGTCATCATATGTGTCCTAACCGAGACTGGTTCACTGATTTCCAAGAAGGAGGATGTGGAGTTGTCCACACAGCAGATAACACTTCACTTACTGCATATGGCATTGGTTCAGTTCGATTGAGGAACCATGACGGATTGATCAGAACATTGACAGATGTTCGATATGTACCAGATTTGAAGAAAAATCTCATTTCTGTGGGAACTCTAGATTCAAAGGGGTTCAAGATTACTGCAGAAAGTGGAGTGATGAAGATACTTTCTGGTGCACTGGTGGTAATGAAGGGTATCCGGAAGAGCAATAATACGTATCACTATCAAGGTAGTACGGTTATTGGAATAGCAGCAGTGACGTCCAGTGATGAGAAGGAGGTAGAAGCAACAAGGTTGTGGCATATGCGCTTGGGACATGCTGGAGGAAAATCCTTAAAAACTCTTTCAGATCAAGGGTTGTTAAAAGGATTAAAGCATTGCAGTTTGGAGTTTTGTGAGCACTGTGTGAAGGGGAAGCAGACAAGGGTTAAGTTCGGAACAGCTATCCATAATACAAAAGGTATTTTGGATTATGTTCACTCTGATGTTTGGGGTCCTTCCAAAACACCATCATTGGGAGGAAAACATTATTTTGTAACCTTTGTTGATGATTTTTCTCGAAGAGTTTGGGTGTATACGATGAAGACTAAGGATGAAGTATTGGGAATTTTTCTCAAATGGAAGGCGATGATAGAAACACAAACAGGCAGGAGGATCAAATGTCTTCGTACAGATAACGGAGGAGAATACAGGAATGATCCTTTCCAGAAGATTTGCGAGGATGATGGCATCGTCAGACACTTCACTGTCAGAAATACACCACAGCAGAATGGAGTGGCAGAACGCATGAACCGGACTTTGCTGGAGAAGGTTCGGTGTATGTTGTCCAATGCTGGCTTGGGCAAAGAATTTTGGGCTGAGGTAATTACATATGCGAGCCACCTCATTAATCGTCTACCATCTACTGCTATTGGTGGTAAAACACCGTTGGAACAATGGTATGGTAAACCTGCTACAGATTATGATTCTTTGCATGTATTTGGCTCAATTGCATACTATCATGTGAAAGAATCAAAACTGGATCCGAGAGCAAAGAAAGCTATTTTCTTGGGGATCACTTCTGGAGTCAAAGGATATCGTTTATGGTGTCCAGAGACAAAGAAGATTGTATTTAGTAGGGATGTTACCTTTGATGAATCTGCCATGGTGAGAAAGGTAGCAGCTGAAGATACCCAGCAAGGTGATAGTGTTTCAAAGCAGGTGGAGTTTGAAGGAAAGATGATTTTTCCAGTAAAAGGAGCAGACGGGGAAACAAGACAAGACTTTCCTGAGGTAGAAGAAGAGCCAGTTGATAGGGAGGTTTCGACTCATGAACCTCAACAGCAACGTGAATCAATAGCAACCAGCAAGCCAAAACGAACAATAAGAAAGCCTACTCGTTTTGAAGACATGGTGGCTTGTGCAACCTCAATTGCAGCTGATGACATTCCTTCAACTTATAAATGGGCTATTCAGAGCTCAGAAAAGGAGATGTGGAGGAATGCCATGAATGAAGAAATGCAGTCCCTTCATCAGAATGGTACGTGGAAATTGGCCAAACTCCCCAAGGGTAAGAAGGCAATTGGTTGCAAATGGGTATATGCAAAGAAAGAAGGATTTCCTAACCAAGGTGATGTGCGCCATAAAGCAAGATTGGTAGCTAAAGGCTATGCTCAGAAGGAGGGAATTGATTACAATGAGGTATTTTCTCCGGTTGTGAAACATTCCTCTATTAGAATTTTGTTGGCTTTGGTAGCACAATTAGATTTGGAACTAGTTCAGATGGATGTAAAAACTGCATTTTTAAATGGAGACTTGGAGGAGGAAATCTACATGACTCAGCCGGAAGGATTCAGAGTTGCTGGAAAGGAGAATATGGTGTGTAAACTTGAAAAATCGTTATACGGATTGAAACAATCTTCGAGGCAATGGTATAAACGATTTGACAAGTTTATGTTGCGACATAAGTACAGAAGAAGTAGATACGATCATTGTGTCTATTTGCGGAAGCTTGAAGATGGATCCTTTATATATCTCCTTTTATATGTCGATGATATGTTGATTGCTTCAAAAAATAAGGCAGAAATTGAGAAGCTGAAGGTTCAACTAAAAGGGGAATTTGAGATGAAGGATCTAGGTGAGGCAAGGAAAATTCTCGGTATGGAGATAACAAGAGATAGAGAATCAAAGAAACTCTTTTTATCTCAAAAGGAGTATTTGAAGAGGGTGCTAAATCGTTTTGGTATGAATGAGAAAACGAAGTCGGTCAGCACTCCACTTGCCCCTCATTTTAAGCTAAGTGCTGATATGTCACCAAAGGATGAAGATGAACGAGAGTATATGTCAAGGGTACCATATGCAAATGCCGTTGGTAGCTTGATGTATGCAATGGTTTGTACAAGACCTGACATTTCACAAGCTGTTGGAGTTGTGAGTAGGTATATGCATGATCCAGGGAAGGAGCATTGGCAAGCTGTGAAATGGATTCTACGGTATATTTGTAATACTGTAGATGTTGGTTTGGTTTTTGAGCAGGAAGGTGATCGATCTTTAGTTGGGTATTGTGACTCAGATTTTGCGGGTGATTTGGACAAGCGAAGGTCAACTACTGGTTATGTGTTTACTTTTGCAAAAGCACCAGTTAGTTGGAAGTCGACTTTACAGTCAACAGTTGCTTTGTCTACCACAGAGGCAGAGTACATGGCGATTACAGAGGCTGTGAAGGAGGCAATTTGGCTTCAAGGATTGCTTGGAGAACTTGGTATTGATCAAGAAAGCATCGTAGTTTATTGTGACAGTCAAAGTGCTATTCAATTAGCAAAGAACCAAGTTTACCATGCAAGGACGAAGCACATTGATGTTCGATATCACTTTATACGAGAAATTTTGGAAGAAGGTGGAGTCATGATACAAAAGATACGGACAACTGAGAATCCTGCTGATATGCTGACAAAGGTTGTGACTTCTGTCAAATTTCAACATTGTTTGGATTTGATCAACATTGTTGAACATTGATTGTTGAATTGTAAGCATAAATTTGTAATTAGAAGAAATTAGGAATGTGGGAATTTTCCCAAGGTGGAGATTTGTTGAATGTGGGAAAGTCCCACATCGACAATATGAAGAGGGAGGGGGCATGGAATTTAGTATAAATAGGAGGCCCCCCTCCCTCCTTCAACTCATCCCTCAAATTGCCTTCTTCCTTCTATAAGGCATTTTGTATTTCCTCCTCTCTTATAGTATTTCACTTATAAATTGTTTAGAGTGAAATTAGATTCTGGTATTTTCCTTATTGTTGTCTTATTTATTATTTATTAGCTGCTATTAGATATAGTAGTTGTGATTTATTATATTATTAAATTACTTCTAGAAACTTTGTTTTCTAGTATTGTGATTTTCTAGTATAATCGGTTACGCTCTATATATCCCGCTTCCGCAACAATCATTACCCTACAAATCCCAGCTTACATGAGAAAGATCCATGTCCTTCCTTTGACATACACTCCAACTCTTGTCTTCCTATTTCACCCCTTTTTTACTTTATCTCCATGTAACATAACCTTCAATTATTTTTCCACCAGTTCCTTTGAATCTGAATCGGAAAGAAAGAGCAAAAAGACAAGACTTCACATACCTGTGCATGTGTGTTTAAAAAGTGATCGTCGGAGTTTCTTTTTGGAATCATATCACCACAAATTGTGCATTTTTCAAGGTTCCGGGAGCAATGGGCATAATGCAGAGCAATGTTAGCAGCAGGGATAGCACGACCACTATAACATTAAAAAACAAGTCATCAACAATTTCAGGAGAAAGGCAGTCAGAACACAAACAACTACTCTTCGATGCAATAAACGACGTCTAGGAGAAGAAAATCTTGAAATATTTTTCTAGAATCATACAATGATATCACAAAAGTAGGCTAACAAATACACTTAAGCAAAAGTTCATCGCCATGAGGCGATCTTTCAAGTCAAATTGCAGTTTTGCAACAGCCATAATAGGTATGCAAAAACATTCTACATGCCACAAAAAATTCAGGAGCACGCAACCTACGAAACAAGTAATTCCCGAATTTCCATCAAATTAGGTGATTTTAGCTCAAAATTCAGAAGGAAGCAAATCACAAATTCGTCCGCAAATTTGGGGAAGGAAAATAGCGAGAATCATCCGTAAATTCTATGTTTACCAGTGAGCACATATACTAGTGGCGTCATCGGACACATCTGCCATGGCGGAACAGAGAAAATCCGAGGTCGCTCTACGATCAAATCCTCGGAAAGCAGACCCAGAAAAACTGAGGGGCAATCAAGCACTTACGGCGTTGAGGGTGGGAGGGAGAGGGGACAGATAGAGAGATTTAATCAAAACTGGGGATCCGAGTTATACCAGAAATTAAACTTCTGGCTTCAGGCGATTTCGAAATTTTTGAAGCATGAAGAAATATATAAAAAAAGGTCCAAGAAGAAATCGATTGCGTTAGATTGCGAAGGAATACGGACATTTCGTAGACACCTACTCTTGGCGGTCTAACTGCCGGTTTTGCCGTGCTGTCGTCGAAAAAGAAATACTTTATTTATTATGCCCATAATTGAAAAATGAAAACTTATTCGATCGAAAATGTTATTTTTAATTTTACTTTGATACTTTCTTCTTGTCTTTCAGTATTTTTTTAGACCATAGTTTGTTTTTTCGTTTATTAGAGAAGCCTTTTATGATTAACATTTTAAGAGCGATATCAAACCCCTAGTTTCCATTAAAAGTAAAATTCGGATTGGGATTAAGATTTGATTTGGGATTGGATTTGAATTTAAAATATTGTTATCTAACTCTATAAATTAACTTTACTTCAATGAAATGGCATTTTAAAATTTTAAATTATAGAAAATATACATAATATTTATAAGAAAAACTTAGTAACCTGAACAAACAAAAATACAAGTGGACGAAGCAAAAATCTAAAAAAAACACACCGCCCCGGCCCCACACAAAAGCAACAAGCAGGTTTGGATTTTTTTTTTAAGAAAAAAATAGCATTCATACGCACACATATGGATTAAAAACCTATTTAGATTAATAGAAGAAACTATTTTTTTAATATAATTTAATGTATATAAGATAAATATATGAAAATATTTTATCTCGATTTGTGTAAATATATTTTTTTAACGCTAACTCAAATATGTCCTAAACTGATATAAGATAACCAACATCCAACAAATAATATTTACACGAATAAATGCCATCAAATACTTCAACAAAAAAAATATAGAAATTAATGCATACAATGTTTACTACATGTACAGAAATATTCTAGAAGGATAATTTCAGATAATTAGAAAGAAATTTTATGCTGTTATTTTAGGCTTTATAAAGGGAGAAAATACAAAACAAATGAAGAAAGAAAACAGTTAGCATACTGCATTACGTTTGTCATGGAAGCAGTAGATAATGGAGGCATGTGGTAGAAAAGTGAACTCTGGTGTGAATGCTTTCATTCTTTTCTTTTCTTTTTTTAAACCTACTAACCTTGCATCTTTTTTTTCCTTTGGATGTAATACTTAGGGAAGGGAAAGGAAATGTTTATAAGTTAAATTTTAAAAATTGAAGAAATAGGGTATTAAATTTTGATTAAAATAAAATGTAAGAAAAATTAGTTAAAAAATTTAACATTATTTTTCTAATTTTTTTAAATTTAATTTAAAAAAATTTCCCACCGCCCACCCCCCCATACTAAACAGCCCCTTAGAGGTACTTTCTTAAAAATAGTTTTCCCCTTTTGCGACGAAATATATTCTGTAGAATATGAATATCGGTTTTTATTAGTTTATCCCTCCTGTAAGTAAGAATCGGGATGAAAAAAGACCGCCATTATTAATAAAACTGGGCCAGGAAGGTAAATCAACTTTTCAGTTTAGCCAGCTTGTTATTTTTCCTAATTTTGGGCTTCTTATAGACCCAGTTCAATCAGGTTCTCTGATTCCGTGGGCTGTTGTGTGTGAGTATAAAGTTTTCCCAGTTCAAAAAATATATATATATTACTATCAATACAATAGTTAGGCCTAACGGAACAGAATAATCTCTCATAATATATCAAATTTAAATTTAAATTTTTATTAAAAGAGTTTATCATATTTAGTATTTGACAATATCTCGAATAGAATTATCTTAAATAAAAATATACTTATACTTAAAAGATACTCTGTATATACATACACACGCACTACGGGTAACCACACGCACACGTTTAAATCTGAAAGATACACTTGTCAGGGAAAATGAAAACTGTTTACATTTTAAGTTTTAAAAAGGATTATACTCTTAACTAAATTAATATATAGGGTTAAGGTATAATTTTAGCAACAAAGTTTTACCTGGGGTGTCTAACACAAATAAGTTTTAGAATAGATAAAAAAAATAATTAAAAAATATGTAAATTTAACAAAATCGTTAAATTTGATTTAACGGTGATAAATTATAAGACAAAAAAATTTCTAATAGAGTTACATGTTTTCTTCTCTTACTTGCCTGCTTGAATGCCCTCTCGGATTCCGTCCAAGGCTCAATTTCTCTTGGCTTTGTTCTGGATTCTTATTGAGGGACAGAAATGAAACATCAGAAAAGGGGTTACGCAAGACATAAAGCGGGTGTTTGGATTAATATACTTTTAAGTGATTTTACATTGTATGGCATTGTTACGGGAGAAATTAATTTAATCTCATAAAAAACGCAAGAATGACTTTGCAAAATGTTCCAAAACACCCCTCAAGACCTTCAACTCTTCCCAAAAGACCGTGACATCATTCGTTGATGTTGCTCTGCATGACACTGCATCCATGAATCATGAATAAATGAATAATGCGGATATTTTTTACTATTTCAAATATTTTAAAATAAGCAGAATAGTTAAAAATTAAATTATTTTATTTTTTAATATATTGTACTAAAAAATACTGTAGAAAAAGTTATAACAGTTTTTTATTCATGCAGCTGTCAAAAAAAAAATCTTCCAAATTTTAGTATCTTAAAAGTGAAAATATTTAGATGCTTAAATTTACATTATTGACATTTCTTCTTATACATGCATTCTGTTTTGTCCATCATTCAATCTATAACTATTTTATCAATTTCTTTTGTATTCTGTCCATCATTATTGTATTCATTCTAGTTTGATTAAAAATACACATTCATTTCAGCAAGAAAAAATAAAAATACACATTCAATGTACTAAGTACATGAGAGCTCAATTTTTTCCTTTTTAAAAATGACAAATAATAAAATAAAACATGTTGGTTTCCCAAAAGAACAATAACATTAAAACATGCATGGACAAAGAGGTTCTCCTTTACTGTTTAAAAAAAACAGAGAGAGGTTATCCTTCTTCCTCCAAACTCCAAGGTCCAAGCAAGTTAGAGTGAATATTTAAGAAATCATAAAATTATGGTTTTAAAAGCCCTTTTTCATAAATTAGGATAAAATTTTTTTCAGATACTTATCTCATAAATAGTAGAAATTATCTAATTCAAATAAAAATCTTAAATTGATGATACCTTCGTGTACGATTTAGGTGATGATTTACACCAGTCCCACGTTGTTCCCCTTGCAAGGCGCCGAGAAACATACTTTATTTGACGGGATGGTCTCATGCCCTTGAATTTTGCATATTTAGCCCATTAATTTTTGGCCCAAGCCGTAGTGATTTACTTTATTAGATGTCTTCTATTACATATATTGGTCCTTTTTATAGGACGCAACGGACAATATTTATATCTAATAAAGATAGTAAGAGAATTGAAATTAATATAATATTAAATTTAGTGTATATAATAAGGGGATTGTTAAAAATTAACTGAATTTTATGATAAATTTCATTTTTTAATAATTTTTATTAGTAGGTATCACTATATGAATTAATTAGAAATATCTTATAATTTGAACTAGTGTGAAGTAGTTGAATGGCTTGTATGAATTAGGGTTTAAAATATTTATAAAATATATGTCAAAAATATATATTTATATATGTTTACATACTTATTTTGTATATAGTAAATCAGATTATAAAATAATATTTTCAGTTAATTCACAAGATCTGGTCCTATACTCCTATTATGGAACATATCATCTGAGGCATTTTTATCCTTATACGTTAAACAGTAAAAGAAAACACCCAAATGCACCTTTCTATTGTAAGGATCAAATTTTATATTTATGAGTTTTTGAGGGATTAGTGGATTTCAGTATATTATTAAAAAAAAAAAACACCCAAATGCTACGCTGTGGGAGATATTTACCAGGATGCTTCACTTGAACTCGTTCACGCGCGCCGGGAACGACTTCAAAACTGACACACAACTCGTTCTTACTTGAAACAACTTTCATGATTTGACATCACTTTTTTAATTAAAAAAACGAAATCGTTCACATGGCGAACGACTTCTCTCTGCACCATTTTGTACTGTCTCGTCTTGCGTGCCATGCTTTGACTGGAGGACGGAATTGAATGAGAGAGAAACTGAGGGTTAGTTTTGAGTTTTTTTCTCAGCTTTTTTTCTCACAAATAAAAGTGGATATGAGTATATTATATACCACTTGGCTTTTATTTATAAGTTCATTTAAATTAAAATTTTGATTATTATTATAAATTTAATTTTATAATAATAAATGTATTTTTTTATTTATTTTTTAAATTAAATTTATGTATAAATCTAATTTATGTAAATTGAGATAAACCTTATTCACACATTTATTTCATATACTGTAAAGTTACCTCATAAACTATAAAAACTACCTCATAAAAAAAAAGCTGAAAAAAAAACTCAAGAATCAAGACCCGCCCTCAATTTTTCTCTCATTCGATTCCTTCCACCCGTGAAGAATGGCCCGCAAGACGAGACCGTACAAAGTGGAGCAGAGAGAACTCGTTCCCCATTTGAACGATTTCGTTTTCTTTTAATTAAAAAAGTGATGTCACGTCATGGAAGTTGTTCAAGGTGAGAACGAGGAATGTATAAGTTTGAATAGTTCAAGGCGCGAACGAGTTCAAGTGAAGCATCTGGGTAATTATTTCTGAAAGTGTAGCATTTGGGTTTTGTTTTGTTTTGTTTTTCTGTTTGACGTACAAGGATTAAAAATCCGGTTAAAATAATTTTTTGTTTTAGAAATTTGACCCGATTTTTATTTTGATTCTTTAAATTTAAAATCGGTGGTTTTAGTCCCTAAAATTTAGCCTGATTTTGATTTTAGTCTCTCAAATTTAAAATCGGTGGTTTTTGTTCCTCAAGTTTACTCTGCTTATAACTATTAGTCCCTTAAGTTTAGGGTAATATATCAAGTCATTTTTAAATTTGAGGAATCAACAGTTATAAATAGAATAAATTTGATGGATCAAAACTACCGATTTCAAATTTAAGGGACCAAAACCAAATCAGGCCAAATTTCAGGAGTCAGAACCACCAATTTCAAACTTAAGAAACCAAAATTAAAATCAGAAATTTTAAGAACAAAAAGTTATATTAACTCCATCACATATCACATGATTTTTCCTAAAATATCATATCTTATCTTCTTGTTGGGAGCCCCATCACCCTCTGACATCATTCTTGTGGGTTCATCCAATCAAAACCCAGCCACAAGTAGGAAATGGCAGCTTACGAGTCTTAAACCTTTGCTTAGATCAGCTCGCCAGTTTCGCGTCACATTTTTTCTTCAAAAAAGGTATTTTGAAATACCTCACTAATCAATTAGAAATCAAAATACGGATAAACCCAAACCCCCATATTATAAAAAAAAAACTCAAACCACTGGGACTGTAACTTTGGCCAGTTTCCAATTTCCCATCCTAGTATTAAATTAAAGTCTTTTCTTTTTAGCCTGAGGGTCTATTTTACCTCGTAAATTGTCACACTGGAGTAATTTTATCATGCGCCTTTTTTAGGATGCAATGCTATCTTGGAAATTTTTAAATCATAAATGTTAAGTTCTCCAAATTTGAGTAATCATGCGTGCGAGAACAAAGGAATTTTCTATATTATTGAAAATCAACTACACCAATACACAATACTGACCCTATATTTATATCCCATAACCTATATCCTAATTTGAACAAAGAGACTTGTCCTTACTAAAGATATCTTTGGTGTGTGGGAGTTTGATAAGGTCCCCATACATCAAGGTGAAGCAATTCAAAACACCGATGAGTTTTAATATAACTATAAGTGAATGGAAATTTAGTTTGTTTGGACTGCACATAAATTTCACATTTCTCATTAAGCATAGGATCCTTTTGAGATACAAAACCCAAATGTTTCATAACAGAATAAGGCGCATGCCTCAAACGATTGTGCCACATGCACATATCAGAAAAACTAAGAGTCTTAGAACTAGTATTAATAGTTTCAACAACAACAACACATGATTTAGTAAGTTGGAAAATGTAAAGGCCTTCAATCAATCTACTAGTCACCCTCATCCTGCCACCCTGTAGGTCTTGCAGGAAACAAGAGTCAGAGGAAAAAGTGACAAGAAACCGTTGTTCCTTTATAAGTCGAAAGACAGAAAGCAAGTTAAATTCTAATGAGGGGCATATAAAATGTTTGAGATAGTGAGATTATTAGTAATTTTAGCACAACCAATGTGAGTAATCGGTACTCATTTTCCATCAGGTAACTTAATAGATTTGATAGGTCCATCATATACTTTATAATCAGATACTTTAATAGATTTTGGTGAGTGACTTCTATTGTCTAAAGCTGTTTGCCATGAGTCAACGACGACAATTCAGTTCTAGACAAAAGAGAGGGTGAAGGAAATGATTGACAAAGAGCAGAAGGGCGACATTAGGATTTTGTATCTGAGGAAGGGAAGTAAAGTGAAGGATGACAATGACATTACCAATAGGAATAGTGTGGCTTATTTAGACCCAGTATGTTGCTAACATTTGTAACATTAATTGAATGGCTTACCAATATGTCTGACCAATTTTGTATTGTGTTATTCAGGAATTAAAAGAGTTGCATGGAAGGTTGATGGCTATCATCGATGAGAACCACAAAAGGCTTGTTTATGCTGTTGAAGAGGAGTTGGTAAAGGTACAATTGAAGATTGAAAGGCAGTGCAACCAGCAAGCTCAGGACTTTATTAACAAGGTGAAAAGAAATGGTCACACTCCTCATAGACATGAGGAAATGGATAAGAAAGATGACTAGGAGGATAAAGGACATGATGACAGTGACAATGATGATGCCGGAGATAATGATGATGAGAACGATGATGGTGAAAATGGAGATAGATCTATGGTAGTGCCCATCACCATTTCTGAATATAATGAGGTGACTCTAAACCAAGAGGCTACATGCAATGAAATAGAAGAATCCAGGGATGAGGAGGAACAAGGGCCAAGGAGATTAAAGAGGCCAAAAAATATGTCCCTGTAGACTTTAAAAAAGCCAGTTAAGCGGAAGAAGAAGGCTAAAGATGCTAAAGACAAGCTTTTCGAGTTGATATCTCGAATGTGCAAACATGATGAAGGTCAACAGTAAGTTGTCAACTTGTTCTTCATTTATTAATGAGTAAATGGATACTGACGGTGTTTACACTTTACGGGACATTGCTTGAAATAGGCAATGAAGACATCAAACGGGATCAACTATAGATACTCTGTAGACTTAACAAAATAAGTAATCGTGTAAGTGATATAACAGTTCAATAGGTGCAAAATATATTTAACTCATCTAATACACGTGAATCCACATATAGGTAATGTCTATTGTGTGTAAGATATTAATGGAAGATATGAAAAACACAGGACAAGTGACTCGACACATATTTGACGCTGATTTTATGGTGAGTATGCTATAATTTTACAACAAAATTGTTTTATTCACCTTTATATATTTGCCTAACAAGTTTGTTCCTCATACAGTCAATATTGGCTCATAAACCAATATGATGGTCCGTTATTGAATGGAAACACCAACTACTTTTTGAAAAAGTTGGCTACAACATCGGTGTCTATGATTTGATTATAGGATCCATGTTGGTTGTAGAACAATGGTTCTGTGTGGCTAATGAAATTTCATCACTAAAAAAAATCCCCACAACACACACACTTGGACCATTGACTACTTCATCAAGATGTTTGACAATTCCAGTTTCGCAATTAACAAAGTAAGCATTTACTAACTATTTAACTTTCAACTCCACACCCATGTCATGACAACATATATTTCTCACAAAATTTACTAAATTAGTTATGCTCTTAACAGAATCTGTTATGGGATTCACTAAAATAGTAATGGTGTTGACAAATTTCGTAATAGATTTGACAAGAATCACTTAGTTTTAATAACATGTGTCAAAGGATTGATCAACAGTTTTGGCTTATTACCAATTTAGTTATGCGAGTGATGAAACATGTAACATCCTTATTTTTATTTCTAGAATATGACTATAATTTAGAGATAATTATTTTTGTAGATAATTATTGAGGATAAAAAAAATAAGGGATCTAATTAAAATATGATTTAATAATAATAATAATAATAATAATAATAATAATTAATAAAGATACACACACACACACTTTTTTTTGACACCACCCACCATAATCATACCACCTTTTAGGTGGTGTGATAAACAGGGGAGGGGTATTATATATATATACACCCCCACCCCTCTTTCACTTTCCCGTGGAGGTGAAGTGATATTTCTGGAGAATATGGCTTGTAAAGTTTTAATTTTTACAGTTTTGGAGATCAATAAGGTATTTAAAATCTCTTCCAATTACAAAAATTTCTTTATGAAAATGTTCTAAATAATTTTATCTTTCTAATGATAGTAATTTCATGTTGATTAGAGAATACTTTAGGATTGACATTTTGGACAAGTTTGAGTTTCATCATTATATGACTGTAAGAATGTAGATGATAATTAATAGTTAATTTTAATCATTTTATTTTTGTTATTTAGTTGGTATAAGATTTTATAATGAATTTTCTATATAATCAATTTACAAATAATGTTATTTTGGAATTTTTAACCGATTAAATGTGAGTTAAAAATTTTATTTGAGTTAATGAAGATATTATCAAAATTTTAATTGGTCATTTATGAAATTTATAGGACTAAAATTTCATTTATAAAATTCATAGTATTAAACTGTCATTTCTGAAATTCGTAGGACTAAACTGTCATTTCTGATATTTGAAGGACTAAAATATCATTTCTAAAATTTAAATCCTAAACTGTTATTTTTCATTTTTTATAATATATTATTATTAAAATTTGTATATAATTTATAATTTTGATTATGTGGAATTTTGGAGAGTTATTAATGGGTAGTAAATTGATTGTGATAGATTGAGTTTTGGCTTGTGTTGAGCTCTTGGATTAGAAGTAGTGTGGTAATAATTAGCTTTGGTTAGAGGTGACCACTTTCCTCTTGTTGTGTATGCTTGTATGATGTTTGTGAGTAATTTTTGAATATATAAAATTATAAATTCGGCTATTGATATGTGATGAGGACTTTGAAATTATGTTGTTAATAAAATTGTCTTATGGGACTTACTTTTATTGAGAAAGTGACTAGTAGTATTATATTATATGATTGGTATTTGTTTATGAGATTGGAAAGATCATGTTGATAATTATGAATTGATAATGATATGTTATATTGATATGAGAGGAGATGGTAGATGTGGATTTAATGGGAGTCTACTCAGAGAGGAAACAAGGAGGTTGATTCTTGTACAAAAAAAGGAAATAAGGTAGTGGATTTTCAGGTGTACACTGGTTAGTCCTTTGACCTATTTGTATTTAGAAGGGCATTGACACCCCACTAATGTATTTAGAGAGGGAACCCATGGTCCGGTCTTGTGCTCTGTGGACTTTGGTCGATCCATATTACTTGATCGGTGAGCTTGTTGAGTTAAGCTACCAGTCATATGGGTGAGTACTAGCCCATGTGTTCAGTCAAAGGAAATAAGACATGAGAGGAAATAAGGGAGGAAAGAAAATAAATTCTTGTATTTTGAATCTTGTATACATATGTGATACATATGAGAATGAGATTATGATATTGTGAATTATTATGTATACATATGGACAAGTGATATTTTAATAATGTTACTTGACACCTCACGGGTACTTACTCGTATGCCTGATGAGATGGATTGCTGGTTACTGAGGCTTTTGTCTCACCCCATTGATTTAATATTTTTTCAGGTGATAGTTGTCGTGCGGGTCCATCAGGGAAGACTCCGGAAGCTTAAGCTACTTCTATTAAAAGTAGTGCTTCCATCTTTTTAATATATGTGAGATTATTGTATATTGCCACGTTAGGGCTCATCTTCATACTCTGATCTATTTTAGAGAATTAATACATTAACTATATATTTTTAATTACTCTTGATAATGCTGGATGGCCTAGAGGCCTTATGACGTGTTTGAAACTTGCGGATCTACAATTTAGTATAAGATAGATAATTTTAATATATAATGACATATTATTCAGTTAAAGAGTTTGAACTGAATAGTAAATAGTGATGTTGAATTTTGTGAAGTTCAAAGCCTAACTAGGTGTATGAGAATGTGTTGGCAAATGGTGTTACTAAACCCTTAGTTAATTATTGTTTTAAGGAAAAGATTTTACAAAACCAGTCATGTTGTTAACAAATACCATAATGTTTCTCAGACAATCATTGGGTCATGACAACATGAGTAAATGCCTTCATTATTTTTGTTAATGTTAATGACAAATTTAGTTATGGTAATGAAAAATCCTGTGATGGTGTTGACAACAAACCAGATACAATCATGACAGCAACTACCATACACGCGTACATATATGCTAATGACAAGTCCATTGAAGATTACTCATTTCACTTATAGTTAATGCATACAACTCATCAACCCCCCAGAACATGTTCCTTTCATATACATTACTTGCAATAAATTTTCACCATTAATAAGTCATGCACATAAAACACCCATGTCATCCCCACCTAACTACCATATACAAGTCATGCACATCTCACTTATTCACTCCAAACAATCAATCATCCACATCAACTCAATGAAACTTATTTCAAATCAATAAGCTCTTCATTATACTCTCTCTCACACCTAAAACGATCAAATACATAAATAACCCACACCACACCGTCGATATCGTCGTAGTTACGTAAAGTCTGAATCTTTAATCCGCCTCAACCTACAAGCCCACTTACCCATAACCAAAACCGTCATAAATAACCTACAATCACAGCAACATTGTCATTGTTCTTAGCTATCATTGACAACCCCAAATAAATTATCTCCTACACCCCACATAAAGCCGCTGATTTTTACTGTGCATGCACCATCAAACCCACTGAACCATACCTAAAACCCACCAACATGAATAATAGGAATAAGATGGTTATTGTCTGATTCATCTGAAAAAGATTATGTTTGTCAAAAACTTACTTACACTTGACTCTTTTCTTAGCTTCCCCTTCTTTGACGTTGATCGACCACCTTGTTTTTCACCTTCACTTTCAATTGAGAGCATCGTCCCACTCAACATTTTTGCACACCAGCCACCTAACATGTCAAACCATTTTAAAGGGGGCATTTTGGTCTTTATACCAAAACTTCATAAACCCAGTTTCCCACCCCAACTTTTATCTGTCATTTACAAGTTATAATTGACTTTTATGAGTTAAACAAATTAATATGGTATTTTAATAAGATTTTTCAACCTTTTGATTAACAATGGAAGTTTGGGCAAATCAGAGGTCCGTGTCCAAAGCTGTTGGCTACTACTTCACGATTACACTTTTGAGCCCACTAGGAAAAAGTAGTTTACGCCGGGTCATATCCAGAGTTAGCCGGCATTCACGTGGTAGCTAATTATGGTTCTGATATGGAAAGAAAACGAGTTTATAACTTTATATAAGTAGCATTATAATTCCATTAATTTTCAAGAAAGACGATGAATTTATATATATATATATATAGACACACACACCATAAAGTAAATCAGCATACCTTTTTTTCAACAAACCTGCAGAGATTTTAATTCGCCCCGGTTTGTGTGTGTGTGTAACAGACGTGCGTTTATTATGAGGCCTAAACTTAACATATTAAAATTGCATGTTCTGTAATTACAAGTAACGTCGTCCGAAGTTAACTTAAGAGGCAAAGTTGAGATGAGGCGTGTCTAGCTAGTTAGAAAATGCATGTAGTGAATAACGTGGTTGTGTCTATTCAAAGCTTATTGTCGAAAAATGACTATGAGGTGCCCCCGGGCCCATGTGTATCATACAAGCATGCGTGTGTCCCCAAATGTCGTTGCGTAAAATAAGAAATAAAGGGGATCAAGAATAGCGTGCCTAGATTAAGAATCTAATGATAAACATGAGTTTTGGTGATTACTGATTAGTACCTGTCAAAATAACTTAGCTTGTCTTGCAGAATTATTGCCGAATGGTGCCTTGCCAATTAAAAAGCCAATAATTTATAGTAAGCTAACAAATAGACGGGACTTATCAACTTCTCTGCCATCGCAAGACTTTTTGTTTTTGATGTTTCATAATATTGCATGTTATTTTTTTTTAAATGTCTTAATTTTGTTCATTATAAAGTTATACCAAACTCGTACTTGCATTATCGAAAAAAAGGGGACCAAGCTACGGAGTACTTGATAAAGTTGATTTAGTCTCTATCTACATTTAAGTTATTTACAATTTTTAATTTTATCTCAAAGTTGAATAATCCTTTTCAAATGAAAAATATTGAGTCATCTAATTTTTTTAATAATATATAAATCATAATTTATCCATTCAAATAGGAGGATTCAAGTCATAGCAGTTTAGTAATTAAACAACAGGGCCAGGGATAATCTATAAAGGGGAATATATCAATTTTCAAAGCTTCATGTCAGGATCAGGCCCGGAAAATAAAGGTTTCACATCAGAAAGGGAAAGGCGCAGTCACCAATAATCCTGATCGGGAAACCTTAAAAAAACAGAAAAGGAAATCGCTTTTTAACGTTCATTTTTCATTTATATTTCCCATACAGAACAGTGACACGTGCACATTATTTCATCGTACTTTGGATGCCGAGCACTCGCCGGGTTGTTGCGCGTTGCTATTCATTGAGAATCATTTGACGCGCCTGCCCTTCCTTCACACGGTACTTTCTGCACCGAAGTTTGAGGTTCCGTTGATAACGGAGAGTGCTCATAGTAGTCTATTATTAATTTATTATAAGGTATTTTTTTTAATAAGGAATAAGGAGTTTTTATTACAGTCACTAGAGTCTTGTTGGCCACTCATTTGGTAATCTAGCTTGCGTGTCTCCACTCCTATTTAAATAGTCAACTTTCAATATTTTTTACATAGAGTAAGAAATACTTTAAATCTTAAAATTTAATAAATTTTTAACTCTACTCTTATTTAATATATATATAATATTATATGAAAACAAAATCAATACAATAATATATGAAAAGTTAAATTATACATTCACCTCAAAGTTTTAATAAAATGTATTATAAATTAGATAAAAAAAAGCTTCTCTCTTTACCCTATATATACGATCTGAGGAGTATTATTTATAAGAAAAATCCTTTAAGAAGAATTTAAAAAATGTCAAAAATAAAAAGGTGTTTTAAATATTAATAATACTAAATAGGTGTTAGGGCCTGATTCGTTATTTTCAAAATTAAAAAGAAATGATAAAATTGGCCTTCCAAATTCAATTTTCACTTCAAAAAAATTAATTATGAAAACCTTGTCTGAATTTATGAAGATTAGGTAGAAGTATGATATAGAGGAAAGCTAAAAATCTTATATTAACAAGGTTATGAAGTGAAAATGTGGCATGCATACAAAAGGGAAAATAGAGTGGCAGATTGACTTGTAGAACGAAGCTTCCTTCAAACTAACATCATTCAACTTTTAGATAGACCACCTGAGAGTTTACGCATATGCTTGTATAGGGAGAGTTAGGATATTTTTATTGACGAATAACCATTAAATATTCTGTATAATATTTAGAATATTTAATGGCTAGTACCTGTAAAATATTAATATTTAGCGCTCAGATAGTTGTTAAATACATGTAAAAATAACTGTTAAATATAAACAATTTTGTAGTAGTGCTTTTGTCCATTATTGAATGAAAAAATTTAAACATTTATTTTATTTTAAATAAAATTAATGATTTAACCATACCTTTTTATTTTTTATTAGAGGTTCTCTATATAGTTGACCCTGAAAGAATTATTAAATAAAAAAAAAATAGTTGTCCCCAGTCTACCTTTTTTTTTTTACTTGTATTGTCTGTAATCTACTTAAAATCAAGGGAAAATTTCATTAAAATACAAATAAAAATAGGAAAGGACAACATGATACAGTGAATTATTGAAATTCGAAATCTGAACGTCAGTAGGAATATGAGATTTGAAATTGTGATTAAAAGATGAAAATGGCCTAAGTTAAGTTTAAAAAAAAAGGAATTGGATGGTCAAAATCGCGTTGTGTTTTGAAGCGTTGGTTGGCTGAAGGAAGAGTAACTGAAAAAGGGACGAAAAACCTAAGAGTATAAGGGGGTGAAAGGCTAGTTGGCACAACAAAGACTTGTAGGGGAAGGATGGTCTGGGCCAACAAAGAAGAGGAAGGGAACGTCGGTTTCTTGGTTGAGCGAAGAAGAGGGGTCTTCGCGGTGTTTGGAATTGGAAGGTGGTTGACGGTGGTGGGTGTTTGCTAGCCCAGCAAAGAAGAGGAAGGGAACGACGATTTCTTTGCTGAGCTTTCGCAGCATTCTGTAGGAAAATTCTGAATTTAACAAGTTAGGGGCGAATAACAACTCTTTTATCTATAATAACAAAACCATATTTTACACTGATGACTTAACTTTCTTGGTTCACAACTTCCCATCTGACAATCAAAAACATGTCCAGGGAAAATCCTGAAGTTAACAAGTTGGGGGTGAATAACAATACCTCTGTCTATAATAACAACATCATATTTTACATTAACAACTTGACTTTCTTGGTTCACAATTCCTATTTGACAATTTAAAATATGCCTAGGGAAAAGTTTGAAGTTAACAAGTTGGAGGCCAATAACAACACCTCTGTTTATAATAACAACACTATATTTTATATTAACGACTTGATTTTCTTTGTTCACAACTTTCTATTTGACAATCCAAAACATGTCCAGGGAAAATTCTGAAGTTAACAAGTTGAGAGTTAATAACAACATATGTCTCTATATTAACAACACCATTTTCACATCAACAACTTCCTATATTCATCATATACTAGTTAATAACAGTCTGCATAATTAGATTCACCAATAACCTGAAACCACAAAATGTGTGACAGTGACTCTTTTACACATTGACATATTTAATGACAAGGGAACATTAACATTGAACTACCACATAATGTTTCCTTATCACTAAAATTGCAGTACATAAGACATTTTGAATACATTATTTACAAAATGGATTAGTCATATTATAGCAACTCATCTCCCAAAAAATTACGAGTGGGTTGATAGTAACTTCACAACAACATGAACATTACTTTCAAGAGTGTAAGTGCAAAAGATTGCAAGTTCTTCTATTTGCAAAAGCGTTACTTCAAAAGATGACTTCATCTAATTTTAGTTTGGGTTTGGATTTTTGCATGTTCTTTTAGTGTGACCGGCTTCATGACATCTTGACACAGTGGTTTATCTAATTGTTTTGGAATTGTGATTCACGCCTACTGGTTTTTGGCTTTCCAGCAGGTCAGCTGGTCCTTGGTGGCATAATATTTAGCAAACCAAGTAACTTCCCATATCATCACCCAATACATACTATTAACAATAATGTTATACGTTTTAACATTTCCATCTTCGCTATTTAACAACACCCCTGTATCATCACCATACATCTACTATTAACATCAACACAATATATTTTAACTTCTCCATATTCACTATTTAAAATACCCCCTTATATAATCATTGTGCATCTACTATTAATAATAACACAATATCTTTTCACATTCATCTTCACTAATAACAATACCCTCTCCCAACTTTACTATCGATGACCAAAGTTTATACCCTCGCAAAACTCATAAGTGTTAAACCCTTAATTAGTCGACAACAACAAAAAATGGAAAATCTTTAACAATAATGCAACCAAAGATAATGAAATCGATCACATAACCATGAAAATTCTTCTATTATCTTAAAGTCACTACATTTTCTCCGTTTTCACCGAAGACCCCTCTTCCCCATAAAACAAAACTTCTGATATCATAAACCTCAATTATAAATGACAACCAATTTTCCTCGTAGATTAAAAAAATCACAACATAAAGATGATTTCTGTATCAAAATTGCTTACCTGTGGCGCAACTGTACTTTCTCGTGCCAGGTTCCATTTATTTCCTCCCACTCTTAGGCCTTCTTATTTTTTTTGTTTGCCACTTAACCTAAGGCATTTTCATCTTTTCATCACAATTTTCAATCATAGATTTCTACTCACACTATGATTTGGGATTTTAAAAAATGAACAGTACCATTTTTGTCTTTTTTTGATTTTATTTATATTTTAATGAAATTTTCCATAAAATCAACATACTTGTTATATGAGCGGGCTTTCTTAACTAGCTTCCTCTCCCACGCACGATTTGGACAAATCAGGATGTTTTACGTACTATTGCTATTTAAAATTATCTAAATTAGAAATCGAGTGTGTAAATAAAATCAGTATGGCTAGCGCGGCTTGGCCTCTCGGCTCTCAGGGGCACTTTAGACATTTGACAGACACTGAACCCGATTAATTGAAAAAGCGGGATTTCCTTAAAAAGCAACTACGGCATGCGTATTCGTACTTCCACGCGTCAGTGGCAGATACGGCGATTGGCTCCACTTTCAAAAGGAATAAAATAGGCCAATCGTCTTGCGAGAATCGAAACCTGATTGGGCCACGTACCCAGATCCAGAAAACCGGTTATCAATTTCTACGAGCCCAATGGCGGTTTTCTTCCTCCTAGCCAAAGCGGTTTTCTACACTTTCCTTATATAGATCTTTGTCACTGAATGCTGATGTGAATGAATTCATTTCACTGATCAGTACGGTTGCTCAAGTATTCTCGCTTGTAAGCGCTCGCTCTCGTTCTCTTTCACTCTCTTTTTTCCTTCTCCTTTCTCGATTCTCTCTATGTCTCTATCAGAAAATCAATTTGACGAAACTTTCGCGCGTCATTAGCTTTTCCATCTGAACCTTAGTTTGCGAAAATTTTCTCTCCAATCGATGAGCAATTTTTTCATTCGTCTTTTGATTTCTTCCGTATTCATGCAGATTTCGTTCCGCAATCGGTTTCCTTTCTGACAGAGAGTAACAATTTTGGTTTGAAAAAATATATTCAGTTAGGGTTTAATTACTGGTATGGGGAGAGGGAAGATCGTGATAAGGCGAATCGACAATTCGACGAGTAGGCAGGTAACGTTCTCGAAGCGAAGGAATGGTTTACTAAAGAAGGCGAAGGAGCTGGCAATACTGTGCGATGCTGAGGTTGGAGTAATCATCTTTTCCAGCACTGGAAAACTCTACGATTTTTCCAGCACCAGGTGTGCTAGTCTCTAAGCTCTTAGATCTCCTCTTCTCGTAAAATGAATTGTTGTTGATATGTTAGTTATAAATCATTGTTGAAGATGAGCATGCTGGTTTGATTTTGTTCTTTGGTTCGGTGTATATATGTATGATTAATAATAGGAATAAAGCTAACTTCATAAAACTTTAATTTGATCTGATGATGTACGGAGGTTGAGAATGAGAACTTCGTTCTTTTCTTTCCTAATCTTCACTTAGTTTCAGTGAGAGGGAGTTTATTTAAGGAAGCGGAAGATAAGTTTTAGAAATTTTGAACTGAATGAAAACTTGGAAGTCCGGTCCAATGGAAGAAGTCTGGAGTTAGTGAGATCTCTCCCAATGTTTTTAAAGGAAACGCTGTATAGCGTGAGTCGAGTTCAAGAGAGCAGTGTTCGTGATCGGAAACGCAGGGACTCACACGCATTATTATTGTATATATCACATGACACTGAGCTAACTACGTCAATACTCAGTAATATTGTCTATAAGACCATGAAGATAAGGTGTTTGCTGTTAAGACCATGTGAATATTGGCGTCACAGGATGATATGGAACTTGCCTTGCCGTTGAAAGTTACATAACTTCACTATATAGCCTAGAAAACTGTAGGTTTATTGAGCTTCTTAGCACCTGTGAATTAACATGGAGGGATATAGCTAGTTATGAAAGAGTTGTGAATTAGTTAAAAAAGATTCTGTTTATCGATCGTTCAACATGTAATATAGTGTCACTCATTACTTTGGTCTCAATAATCATCGTCCTAGATGAACCTACAATATATATGAATAATTTTGTAAACCATTATGTAGTTCAAATTTTTTTGGTAATTATGTAAAGGTATTTTAGCATTTTTGACCTGCAGTTTACAAATTGTTAACGTGGATCAGCAAAAGTATGAAAATATTTACCATTTTAACCATTAACCGACACTGATCGAATCACTTATATATACTATAGTGGGCTGCCATGTTAAACTCGGACCCAGCCTAAACATACTTACGGTCTTACCTACCAAAGTCTGATAATATGCATGTGTTTCAACAAAATGCCTACAAGTTCCTTTGAATTTAGTTTATATCCTGTATCATAGGATCCCATGCAATTAAAAGTGCTCGTAATTTTTCGTTATCCAACTATACTTACATTTGAAAGTCAAGCCTGAAGGAGAATTAAACAGGGATATAAGCTAAGTGAGCTTATTTAGGGATCCCATTAAGAGGTAACACTATTTAAACTGTTCATCCTGATCTTTGAATCGTGTGAAAGAAAGACGCCCAAGTTGCATGGGAGTGCTCAGTACCTCGATCTTATTAGTGAACCTAGGCTCTCCCAGTACACTCTAGTCTGTGAGGAAACGTAGCATGAGAATTCAGAATGTCTGATTTAATTTCTTCAGTTTGAAAGTCATACATCACTTTCCTTGTTTCATTATGTTGGCAAAAGGAAATTTTTTTTTTTTTTGCTTTTTCCATAATGCCAATATTATCTTTCAATGCCGTATACATATAAATGTTGAAAAATATATATCGTATTTAATTGTGTTTGGTGTATTAATCCTTAATCACTACAACAAACTATATGATTTGCCACAGAAAAATTCGTCGGTTTCGTTTCCCCCCCCCCCCCAAAAAAAAGTCCGTTGTGGGACGGATAAATTTTTGACGCAAATAGAGGCATCACTTTTTTTTTTTTTTTGCGATGAAAAATCCATTGCAAGATTTGAGGAATATTATCTTCCTTTTGATGAATTTGTTTTCCGTGGCAAAATTTGTACTGGAAATTTTCATCAAAAAATTTCTCACAAATTTGTGACAGATAATTCTGTCGTAAACTTGCGACAATGACAAAGTATTCCTCACATTTCTTTTTTTTTTTTTTTGCAAAATCTGTCGCAAATTTTATGATAAATAATTCCACCAAAACATCCCTGTCGCAAAGTGCTCACGTCAAATGCCTGAAAATGATCTAAAATAAAGATATCATATTTGTAGTTTTGTAGGATAAAATACATTATAAACAATTGCCCAACAACATTGTTCGGGATAGTCAAATAAGATCACTAATACATAGACATATAGCTGTGTTGGCGAGTTCCGTGTTGATCTTGCAAAATCAGGTGTTCCAAAGGATGAAAAACAAGTTCTGTAGCCCTTGTTTGGGAGGTGTGTGATACTTATCATCTAAGCATGCCTCGTTGACATGCACATGCAACCTACATGCTCAATTAGTGAGTCATTCTTAATTGATATACAAGATATTGGTTTATCAGCTAGTCAATCTTTCTTTTTTTTGATTAATCTCTTTGCTTGATCCCTTCTTGTCGTTACTGCAATAAAGATTTATAAAGAATTCATTTTGCCATGTCAAAGCATCCCATGCCTATTGGTATGGAGCCCTCAACAAGGAGATAGATGGTCCTAACAAAAACAAGAGCTACGAATTTGAGTTGGATTATTTGCCATAAAAAAAAAATCATCAAATTTTTTGTTGCAAACACAGTCTTGTTGTAAATTAAACACATTTTTGGTGTGGTATACAAAGTTTGAAAAAATGAGTATCTATTCATAACTTGTGATCAATGCACATGCATATTTATTAGTTTTTGTTTGATTCAATGAAAATGTAATACAACGATGGTTACCATGTGATTGTTTGATATGCCATGGATGAATATATTTTTCATAAAAAATAAATGTGAAATAACCATTTTACCCCTAGCCACAAAAAAATCCCCTCATTATCCTCCTTCCTCAGCATTGGCTTCTCAACAACATCACCTTCATTGATCAACATCTTTACCAACATAGGCCAATTCAAACAACATGACCAAACTAGGAAAAACTCACAATTTGGAAAATGAGTTTGAAGATGAGGATTGACAAAATAGATTTAAAAATAACAACTTCTCTGTTAGAAAATGGGGATGAGGAATGAAGGATGTCTAGTCTAAGAATAGTTGTGTGAGGAGGAGAAAAATGAAGGTCTTAATGAGATCTATGACAAGGAGAACAATAATGGTGCAGGGAGAATAACAAGGTCTCAATGAGATCTATGACTAGGATAAGAACGACGGTGGTGTAAGGAGGAGGGCATGTGCAAATGATAGTGGATGAGAGCAAGATGACGTATGAGAAGAACATCAAAGTCAGAGGAGGCTTGCGAGCATCAAAGGTGGTGGATAAGGTTTGACAATGAAGGAGCATCACTGATGGAGGACATGTCAAAGGTAGAGGATGGCAACAAAGGACATGAAAAGAGGGGGGGGGGGAGGGGGAGGTACTAATGAATGGGGAGGGGTATTATGGAATAGGGATTAATTTAGGTCTAAGAATGTAATTCCAATTACAAGATTTAATTTACATCATTACTACAGAAGGGACTTTTAACGTCCGTTTTTATGCCCTTTAGACGACCGTTTTCAGGGGACGTGTATGTGAGTGTCGTTGAAAGTTTTACAATAAGCAACCGTTTCAAAACAGTCGTTGTAAGAGTCTTAAAACGACTGTTTTTACAAAAACAGTCGTCGTAACCCTTCTTTTTTTTAAAAAAAATCTTGTTCAAAACTCAAGTTTTAGGATATAACTCGAATTTTGGGACAGAACTCGAGTTTTAGGATAGAACTTGAGTTTTGGCCTAAGATGAACTTAAGTTGGTATTTGCACTCCAGTGAGTTTTATCCAGAGACTTTATCAGAATCTTACAATACTTGGAGAATTCGAGTTTGAGATCAAAACTCGAGTTTTTATAAGAAAGAAACTTGAGTTGGCATTTTAACTTCCACAAGTTTTATCCAGAAGAGTTAATCAGAAACTTGAACTACTTGGAGAACTTGAGTTTGGAAGCAAAACTCGAATTCTTGAAAAAAGAAAACTCGAGTTGGTAAGTTAAACTCTCGCAAGTTTTTAGTCAAAAACTTGAAGAATCGGGACGAACTCGAGTTTGGTAGTAGAACTCGAGTTCTAATCAGGAGAAAACTCGAGTTTGAAGAGTTCAATTAAGCTAGGTACCACGAGTATTAAGGTTCAGGTACTACAACTAACTATAACTATATTAGAAGAAGTACTTGAATACTTGTGAGTGGTACTTAAGTACGAAGTGCTATTGAGTAATCGAGTATCTCCAGAATGTACTTGAGTACCTAACAAGGTGAGAGATTTAAGTGCCAAACGTATCTCCAGAACATATCTAATTAAGGGCCAATCAATGTATGACTATTCTTAAATTCCAACAAGCAGCCACAAAATTTTCAACAACACATGTACACAGAAGGCATCGCTTACCGGCTTTAAGAAAACACCAATCAAAGCCAAATCAATATTCAATCCTAAATACCTCTTCTCCTCCACCTTCGACACTGTACCTCATGGACTGACCTAAAGAAGATCATCCGCATCCTTCCTATCGGAGCACAATTGAGCCTTTGTCTGTAGAGATCTCACCTCGACAGACATCCTTTCACTACTGGAGTACAATCGGGCCTTTGTGAAAAAGAAACTCGAGTTGGCAAGTTGAACTCCCACAAGTTTTAATTAGAAAATTAGTCAAAAACTTGAAGTACCGGGAGAACTCAAGTTCTGGTTAAGAGGGAACTCGAGTTTACGAAATGAACTCTCGCGAGTTCTTGGCAGAGACAAACTAAAGAGAAGCTGACAACACTGAAACTCGAGTTTATGCGAAGAACTCGAGTCAGGACTTTAAAAAATTGACAAGGAACTCAAGTTTGGATTAAGAATTCGAGTCTGGAGAAAAATTCTTCACGTAATCTCCAGAAACCACTTGAAGTTTAACATTGTTTAGACATGCATAATTGGTGGGAACTCGAGTGTGCAATGAGAACTCGAGTTTGCACTCGAGTTTATAGCAAGAACTCGAGTTCATCAGTTACTGAAGAGAACACGTTATAAAGTTACAGAGAATAATCCGAATATATGGTTAAATGTTATTTATTCATTATGTTTTCATTTGATACTATGCTTAAACATCAACTAACATATACTTCAAACAAAATTTCAACGAGTAACATTCAAACAAAATTTCAACCTTTTTGTTTCAGGAAGTAAACCCCAAATATAATTTCCATTCAATTTTAAAAAATGATAACCAAACAAAATTAAATATAAAAAGGCAAAGAGAAAAACCTCAAGTGCTTGCAAACACTCTCAAGCTCAGGGAAATACTTAATCTTCTGGGTTGTCATTACAACTTCAATAACACCCAAGCAAATGTTGCTACTTTGCTCAAAGACTGTAAGTGCTAAAGATCCACACACATCATACTCTTGAGCATGTTATTGATTATCAGAGTGAGGCCGAAAAGGAGAGGGGTCTCGATAACGCTGGCAAAGAAGAGGGTGAAGGTTGCAATTGGGGTCGGAGAATAGGCTGGAGGTCGTGTCTGGGGTTGGAGAGAGGCCAGATGATGTGATTGGAGGTTAGACTAAGGCTCAGAGGTGGATGGGAGTGGCGCGACTAGGAGAGGAAATACGATTGAGATTAAAATAGATCTGGGATAGGTATATTAATATATAATTTTCAATGATTGTTTTAAAAAACAGTCATGGAAAGTCACATTCCACGACTGTTTTTGAAAAACAGTCATTGAAAGTGAATTGTTTTTTAAAAATAATTGTTAAAAGACAAGTCAAAATTTTAAAAATGTCACTGCCTCCTTTTTAACTTCTATTTTTTTAAAATGGATGTTAATTAGTGACGTTAAAAGTACTTTTTGTAGTAGTGGATCTAAGAATGTAATTCGAATTATAAAAGTTGAGGGAATTTTCTTTACATTATCTAATTTCCTTTACAAGAGGGTGAATCTTGGAGCAACAATAAAGGTTGTTGACGCATGATCTAAAGGTCATGGGTTCAAACTCTGGGAACAACTTCTCTCCTTATAGGGGTAAGACTGCGTCATCTAATCCTCCCCAGACTCCACCTGGTGTGAGCCTTATACTCTGAGCTGCCCTTTTCGATCTAATCTCCTTTACCTTTCCTTAAACCAATCAAACAAATGAAATACGAGAATGTATTATGATAAATTCAGAGTTTTAAGAATATCCTTGTCTTTTTCACATTTATATCCTATTTTTATAATGAGGGTAAGGTCCATTTTTACCCTGGATATTTTACTCAAGAGCACCGGGTATCCGAAAGTTTATTTTGGAGCAATATCGCCCTAAAATTTGCCAATCCATAGCAATTTTACCCTGGGCATTAATCAAGGCTAAGCTTGACTGTTAAAACCACATAGCACTCCTACGTGGCACACCTCATTTCAACCTCGTCCTCCCTCTTTCTATGACCTTCTCTATCCCAATTCTCCATTGGAAAAACCTCGTATCCATGCCAAAATTTAGACTTTCCAAGGTTTTACAAAGAAGAGAGGAGCAATGCCTAATTGCCTGGAAGAAGAGAAATGCATACTACGCTCTAGACTAAATTGGGAATAAAGTAATCACAACCCTTAAGAATCCTCATGCATGGGCATATAAGTGAGAATTTGAAGCTCCATAACCACATACAATGGATGAAATGCAAAAGAAAAAGGAGAATAAGAGCAATAATTAGTACATAAAGTAAAAGTCAAGATAGATTAAAGTCTAATTAGATAATCATATGTTGAAAATGAGGCTTTCAAAGGAAGTGTATGTTCCATGCCAAGACCAAAACAATAAGGATGATACCGAGAAGGTGTACAACAAAGGTGAAGGCGGCACATCCTAAACCCTCTTCCTTACTATTTCAATGCCTTGTCCTCTTGTTTGTCTTCCATTCATGGTCACAATGTTGGTCTTAACGTCGGTGGCGTCATCATCTCCTCCTAAAGAACTTGATGGTGGCCTTAGGCTTTAGCGAGGTAAGCTGATTCTGATGGAGGGGTAGTTGTCTATAATGTTACTGAAAGTGGAGAAACTTCATGTTGGCACGGATCGTGGAAGGTAGGGGTAAGGGGGTGAAGAGGCTGAATAGGGTAAGGGTAAAGGGAGTGAAACAAAAAGATGAAGAGAGCATTTTCGTCAAGTAGAAGACCCATGTGGTGATGAGGTGGCATATTGAGTGCCATGTGAGATTGTCATGTGGCTTTTAACGGTCAAACTTAACTTTTATTAATAGCTAGCTAAGACAAAATTGCTATGAATTGGTAACTTTTAGGACAATATTGAAAAAAAAACTTTCAATACCTAATGCTCCAAAGTAAAAAATTCAAAAATAAAAGAGTTAAAGGTCATTTTTGCCTTGGAAGTATTCACCAGGAGCCAATTTTGCTAGGGAAGTTTTTCGAGGACCAATTTTGCCTCGAAAGTGTTAAATTTGGAGCAATTTTGCCCTAACCATTATCCCTATTAAGTTTGACTATTAGTTGACAGAATTCAAGGCAAATTTGCTCCTATTTTAAAACTTCTAGGGTAATTTTATCGTCCATGTCATTTTTGTAAGGTACAAATTTACTCCAAAAATTTTCACTTATGAGCAAATTTGCCTCGAATTCAGTTAACTAACGGTCAAATTTAACGAAGATAATAGTCAGAGCAAAATTGCTTTAAAATTGACACTTTCGGGGTAAAATTGATCCTCGAAAAACTTTTGAGGCAAAATTAGTCCCCGGTGAATACTTTGGAAATAAAAATGGCTTTTAACCCAAAATAAAAATGGACCTTAACCTTTTATAAAGAATTACATCAATATCCTATGAAACCAATGAAATATACAAGGAAAATTAACTTTTTGTGAGATCAAAAGTATCTTCCACGAGTGACGAATATTAATTTCCTCTAGAATATGAATAGGTAAAAATGCAAATCCCTTCCACTTAGGTTTTCACTATACACAAGTTAGTAATCAAGTTCCTGACCGTGTTTAAAAGATGAGAGTTTTTGTTACTCGTGATAAGAAGCTTTATGAATATTGACAAGTGTTTTTATACTGTAATTTCTCCTGAAAAGTCATCTTTCCAGGCTCATCAAGAATTCATGCCTTGGAGAGGTTCTCGTTAAAGAGACATTTGAGAGAATATTATTTAGGTCATAGCCAGAGGAAATAATATATTAACAAATCCTATAAGTTGTCAATGATAATTCTTTCACTTATTAATGATGACTTTTTGATACTATTTTTATAGTTGGGATCTAAATGATATCTTCCCTATTTTTCTCTAGTCCACTTACTTTTACGTACCTCTATCCCATATGGTATATGCCACCTTTACTATTTGACTTGTCATGACACAATTCTCATAAGCTGCCAATTTTGATGACTTCCTTCTAGTAAAGCTATGCATGATAGCCTTAACAATTACACTAGATGCAATCCTACCCTAGCCATATCACTAACATAAATATCTCCAATTAAATGCACAATCACCTATCCCTTTAAGTATTATTTCCCGTTTTGGGCTCTACCTCTACCTAAGGCAAGGAAAAATTCTTTATTGCAATCAATCCCCCCTATACGACAATAAACTTTATCTCATTAGGTGAAGTTCATTTTATAGATCACATAATATTATTATACTCTATTACCAACTAATTCTTTAGATAAATTGTTAACAACAAAAAGGCGCACTCAAAAAACTTCATTGAGTATTCTCCTGGACTCCCCTATACCTTTTTTCAAAAGACTCATGCTTAATTTGCCATTTTCATAGCACATCCAATGACGCTTTTTATGAATGTATTCAAACCACCTCAAATAATTTTTTATCACTTCTTCTTTAAAAGCAACCATTGCAACTCCCTAGCATGCATATTGATTATGAATCTTATCTTTTTCATATAACCATATGTCCATTTCAGCTACTCCTACTTTAAGACTTATATTGTTCCTTTAAAGCCCAATAAATAACTTTAACTTTAATAGCCCTTTTTTGTTTAAACCACCCACCCCTAATTACACAACCAGCACGAATATCTCCAACGACATAATGCAAAATATTTTTTCAATATAACCATCCAGTATTAAATTTGAGGTTCGTGGTTGTTCTTTCCTACACAAGAATCTTCGTTGGGACTCGAACTCGAGACCCAGAAGGAGTTAGTAGGGTTTTATACTACTAGACCAACTTTATATTGATCTAATGCAAAATATAGTAGCCTGGCTACATGATTACCTTACCCGTTATCACCAAGCTCCTAGAATATCGTACAACTATCAACCATTAAATGGCCAAAGATACAAACCTCACCGCATATGATAAAAAGTAGGGAAAAAGACAGAAAAATTCTATCAAAATTAGTAAAAGACAAATAAGTAAGTTGAATTTCAATAATTCCAAAAGGATTGATTTGAAATTTTGAAATGTTGTAAAATTTGAGAAATTACCTTACTATCCTTAGTTTTTTAAAAATAAAAAAGTCTCAACCCCTTGCTCTGGCACCGGGGACTAGCAATGGCGGCCGTTCTCGAAGCTCCAGTGGCCAAATTGGCAACCAGCCGTAGGAACTCTGGTAAAGGTTATTAACAACTCATGTATCTATATTAACAATATTAGTATCACTATTAACAACTCAAATATCTACATTAACAACTTTAGTATGAGAAATTCAAAATAAAATACTAGCCACCGGAGCTTTGGTGAAGGTTATTAACAACTCAAGTGTTTATATTAACAACTTTAATGTTGCTATTAACAACTCAAGTATCTACGTTAACAACTTCAGTTATAAAAATTCAAGAAAAAGATATTAGCCACCAAAATTCCAATGAAGGTTATTAACAATTCAAGTATCCATATTAACAACTTTAATCAGAGAAATTCAAAAAAAGATATTAGCCGCTAGAGCTCCAACAAAAGTTATTAGAAAATATTTAACAAATACCCTGTTTATAACTTTAGTATCACTATTAACAATTTAAGTATCAATATTGATGACTTTTACATGAGAAATTTAAAATATATATATAAGGCTACTGTTTACAACTTTACTATCACTATTAGCAACTCAAGTATCTCTATTAACAACTTTTGCCTGAGAAATTCAAAACAAAAAAATATTCATTCATTGGAATTCCAGCAACTAATATTTTTTATTTAAATTTCTCAGGTTAAAGTTATTAATACAAATACTTAAGTTTTTAATAGCAATGCTAAAGTTATAGATGAGATATTTGTTGAATATTTCTTAAAAACCTTTAATAGATCTCCTACGGCTAATATCTTTTTTTTTTTGCAAACTAAAGTTGTTAACATAAATATTTAAATTGTTAATAGCAATATTAAAATTGTTATTATAGATATTTGAGTTGTTAATAATATTCACCAGAGCTCTAGTGACTTTTCGCTAGTAAGGTCACAAGAACTCCAGTGACAATCGTCACGGACGACAACCTGCAAGGGGATGAACATTTTTTATTTAAAAAAAAAACTTAGAGTAGTATCAGATTTTGCAACATTTTAGAATTTTAAATCAATTCCTTTAGAATTATTAAAATTTAATATACTTATTTATTTTTTACCAATAGTATTTTTTTGTCTTTTTCCCTAAAAAGTATATGACAACCATAAAGATATGACATCAAACTTGAGAGATGTGCTCTTAATTTCTTTATGCTAAGTTACAAAATTATTATATGAACATTAATACCTACCAGAGCATAAGTTAATTTTCGAACTAAAATAAAAACAGTTAATTTTCGAACTAAAATAAAAACATCATATGATGGCAAGTGACTGCATGATTCTGATTGTGACAGAAAAGTTTGGTGATTACAACTTAGTTCAGGATTTAGCCAGGTGTTTTAATAAAATTTTGAATTGATGAACAGATACTAGTAATTTCATAATTTCATAATTACACCGTCATTTAAAGCACAGAAGCTTGACTTTTAATTGCACTTGTCTTCTAATGGTAGCTTGTTCCCCCAAATTTACTGAGTATAGATGAGGGTAACAGGAGTTTCAAACACTACTGTCACACTATATGCCTCCATACAACATGCATTTATCTGCATTGATTAAATGATCCATGGCTTTTATATGTTCATAATCACTAGACCACGCCTGATGCAATTTGATTTACTTCTTCCAGCATGAAATCAGTGATTGATCGATACAACAAAAATAAAGAAGATCAACACCCTCATATGGGGAGCTCAACGTCTGAAGTGAAGGTATTTCTAAGCATCTTGTGCATATTGCAACTTGGCCACATAGATGAAGTCATACATACTTTTTTGTCATACTAGATGCATGATAATATTTTAAACACTAATCCTTTCAATGGAATGAATATAGGGAGGATCCCCACGGGAATGATAAGAAAAAATATAAACTTTCATTCAACATGTCACAAAATTCAAAATAAGTTCGAATAAAACCCTACAATTCAACCTACCAAGTGTCGGAAACTTTACAACTTCACCACCTAGTTAAGACTGACACTGGAGAGGTCAAATAGCTTTTTCACTGCTCCTTGCGATCTTAGACATACGAGCTAAATGAATAATTTGCAAAGTTTAAGAAAACTAGTATGATTAGTTAATATGTGAAAAAATGTGTTAGTTTTCTAAAGTACTTTTAATTATTTTTATTGGAAACTACTGCCTTGACACATAACCCTTTTAACATGTGCAATCAATAAAGAGGGTTTAGGAAAAAAATTATAAATTTGCGAGAAATAGTAGATTGAAACTTTGCATTTAGGGCAAAAACAAACTCATCTACTAGCCCTTGCATTTAAAAAGAGTGGGAGTGAATAACACACCAAAAGAACCATTTACGCACATGGATCCTCCTATTTGAGATAATCTCATACACTAAATGCGGTCATCTCTTCCAATAGGGATTTGAACTTTAGTTCACCACATTGTAAGAAACTAGTCCCTTCCACTTGACCCAACAACCATTAACCTTTTCCTTTATTCTCTATATTAAGTAACCCAATATAACACTTAAGCCTCTCCTATTACCTGGCTTCCTCATGCTTCAGAAAACAAATCTCCATATGGCTTTGCGAGATTCATTTGGGGGTGTGTTAGGCCCCAACAGCCAACGTAAAACCCTATCGAATCTCTTATGAGCATGGATCAACAAAGAAATTGTGTTAATGCTAGGTCTTTGCTTGTAAGTAACACACTGTATGGCTTGAGTATAGTGAGAAGTGAGTGAGAGCCGTTGCATCGTCGCTCGGATGTAATGTTAAATGAGCAAGGGCTACTGCTCTCTTTTGAACGGAGGCGGCTAAAGAAGCTAGTTCATGAGAACAAGATTATATTTGACACTTGGAACATTGGGATTCTAAGCGGTAAATCTTAGGAGATGGTAGGAGTAATGAAGGATCGGAAGATTAATATCTCGTGTCTCCATGAAACTAAATGGTCAGGAGAAAAGTCTCGGGAAATTAATGGTTTTAAGCTTTGATATACAGAAAAGGTCAATGGAAGGAATGGTGTTGGTATCATCACTGACAAGGAATAGAGGAAGAATGTGGTGGATGTTAAGAGGATTGGTGATAGAATTATTTCCTTAAGAATGATTGTTGGGAAGAATACTATAAACATTATCAGTGCGTATACACCTCAAGTAGGGGCATAAGCACATCTTAAGGAAAAATTCTAGGAAGATTTGGAGGGATTAATTCAAAGTATCCCACTAATCGAAAAGATTTTTATTAGAGGAGATCTTAATCGACATGTTGGTAAGGAGACATGACCTCATACAAGGGCTCATGGTGGTTTTGGATTTGAGACACTCAATAATGAGGGTCAATCTATTATTGATTTCTCCCTCGCATATAACCTCAAGATTGTCAACACTTGCTTTAAGAAACGAGATAATAACATACAAGAGTGGAGCCGTAAGGACACAAATTGACTTCTTTTTTATAAGGAATGCTGATAGACGATTTTGTACTAACTGCATAGTGATCCCTGGGGATGACGTGACAGCACAACATAGGGTTTTGGTCCTTGATGTGAATATTAAGTATGTAAAACAAAAGCGCCAGCAAGTTTTAAACCCAAGGGTCATGGGGTAGCAATTGAAGGGGGAGAAAATGGAGATTTTTAAGAGAACTCTCTTGGAGGAAAGGGAGTGAGAGTTACAGAGTAATGCTAATGTCTTGTGGGAGAATATGTCTAAAAAGGTCCAGCAAGTTGCTAAAGCAACTTTGGGAGAATCAAAAAGTCTTGGTCGACAAGATAAGGAGACTTAGTGGTGGGATGAAAGTGTTCAAGAAAAAACTAAGCATAAGAAAGATTGTTTTAAAGCCATACACATGTAATAATGCTAAAAATTGGGAAATGTATCGCATGGCTAAAAAAGATACTAAAAAGACCGTGAGGGAGGCTCATAATAAAGCATATGAGGAGTTTTATAAAGAGTTAGGGACAAAGGTAGGAGAGCGTAAGATTTACAAGATCGCAAAGAACAAAGAAAGAAAATTGAGAGACTTGAACCAAGTGAGGTGTATAAAGGACGACGAAGGAAAATTTTTTGTTACTGATGGAGATATTAAGGATAGGTGGGAAGCCTACTTTTATAAGCTGTTCAATGATGGTAGAGGAGGGTCGCATTGTGACTTGGAAAATTTGACAACTCGAGAAGGTGATCTCAACTTGTCATTTTATCATAGGATTCAAATTGGCGAGGTTAAGGAAGCTCTTAAAAAAATGGATAATGGTAAAGCTATTGGACCTGATGATATTCCTATTGAAGTTTAGAAATATTTGGATGAAGAGAGTGTGTTGTGGCTTACAATTATTTAATAAGATCTTACGAACCAAGAAAATACCAGAGGAGTGGAGAAAAAGTACTTTGATTCCCATTTAGAAGAATAAAGGGGATATCCAGAATTGTGCAAATTATAGAGGAATTAAGCTAATGAGTCATACAATGAGATTGTGGGAAAAAGTGATTAAACACAGATTGAAGTTTGAGACTGATATTGTTGAAAACCAATTTGGATTCATGACAGGAAGGTCTACAACAGAAGTTATTTATTTATTAAGAGGGCTTATGGAAAAATATAGGAGTAAAGGAAGAGATTTGCATACGGTTTTCATTAATTTGGAAAAAGCGTATTACCGGGTACCAAGAGATGTACTTTGGAAAGGAAGGGGGTGAGGGTTGCATATATCAAAGCTATTCAGGACATGTATGAGGGGGTTACAATCAATGTTAGAACACCTGGAGGTGTTACAAAAGACTTTCTTATAAGGATTGAACTACATCAGGGATCAGCCTTGAGTCCTTATTTGTTCAATCTAGTGATAGATGTGCTAATTGAGCCTATAAAAGAGAAGATCCCTAAATGCATGCTTTTTGCGGATGATATAGTTCTGTCGGCTATATCCAGGGAAGAAATTAATCTAAACTTGAAATATGGATACAGACTTTGGAATTGAGGGGCTTTTGTCTTAGTAGGAGTAAAACTGAATATATGCAATGCAAGTTTGATAAAAGACAGACAAAGAGAAGTAGAAGTTAAATTGGGAGGGCAAGTCATCCCACAAGTGACAAAATTTAAATATTTAGGATCAATTATACAACAAGATTGTGAAATTGATGAAGATGTCAATCATAAAATTCAAAACGGATGGTATAAATGGAGAAAAGCTACTGAAGTTATTTGTGATCGTAAAGTACCTAATAAGGTAAAAGGAAAGTTTTATCGCACTGCTATAAGACCAGCAATGTTATATGGTAATGAATGTTAGGTTTTAAAGGGACAACATGAACATAAAATGGAGGTAGCTGAGATGAGGATGTTGAGATGGATGTGTGGTCATACAAGAAAAGACAAGATTCATAATACTCATATACGCGAACGAGTTGGAGTGGCCCCTATTGAAGCAAAAATGGTAGAAAATCGTTTGAGGTGGTTTGGACATATTCAGCGAAGGCCATTGAGTGCTCTAGTGAGAAGGGTTGATCAAGCAGTATGGAGTCCTGTTAGACGAGATCGAGGAAGGCCAAAACGAACGCTCAATGAAGTCATAGAGATAGGCCTTTTAATTAATAATATATCAAAATATATGGTTTTTGACAGAACACAATGGCGCCGTGTGATCCATGTAGCCGACCCCATCTAATGGGATGAAGGTTTTGTTTTTGTTGTTATTTGGGGTGGGGTGAGGTGGGGTGGGGGGCGTGATCTTGCATATGCGATAATATCAATCTATGGGTGAATTTTGTACAGAGACGCACAATAAACCAGGGGAGGCATATAGGGTTACAAACTAAGCACACAAATGTTAGACATCATAGCTTCAAGAGGTTTAATGCAATTTAACCAGAGATGGTGTATAACTCACATAAAGTGACTACCTCCATTTCAAAGGGAACTGGAGGAAGTGTAAAATTAAAAAGAACTTCTGTCAAAATCCCCTTTGTTCTTGTTTAAAATAACACTGATGATTCGACTTCCTATCTTACCCATTCCTATTACTTAACAGAATGAGCTATACTTTTTCTTAAGAGAGCCTGTCAGATTCTCTTAAACGGTTGAGGACTGGATAATAAAAGTCAAGCTACAACATAGGGGGCAAAACACTGTTTGGCAGTTGAAGAGCCTAATGCAATCAGTAGATGTACTATATCAGCTAATATCACAGTAGCAGAACCATCCCTAAGATAAGTACTTCCATTTAGATTTATATCTAGAACGTCAATCATCTATCCTATGGGCACGTAAGATAAACAAATGAAGCAAGTTTTAATTCCCTTCTCATCAATCATGACCGTAGTAGAGGAACCTTCCATGTGCATTAGCAGAAGGATGCGTTAAATAAACTAACCCTCTAGATGTACAAGTTTCAAAATAGTTGCAATAGAATTTTATTAGTTTAACCTGAGAAATAAAGATCAAGAACGGCAGAATATTAGGATGACTCAAGGAAAAAAAAAAACTAGTAGAAACGATTTCCCAAAACTTCATTTAAGAGTCTTCCTTGTCAGGAGCCATGCTCTCGTATAGGTAGGTCCTTGCTCAGCAGCTTTACAAACTTAAGGATATCCATCATTTGTGGCAATGCCCATGCTACCCTTAGGTTGCGTTCATGTCATATTCATCTGGCACATAAGAATACAACCATTGAACATAAGCCTCTAAAGAAGTACACCTCCATCCTTAACATAGAACCTATTAGGAAAGTTGATCTTGCTCCTAAGTACAAGACCTATTTACAATATTGGTCAATTTTTTCTCCTTATTTACATGTAGTGATGCTCCTTTAACAATAATCAAGGAGGAAATAGAAAGAAAAAATTAAAGAAGATGATTAGAGTGTTTTAGAAAATATATATCATATTAACTAACTAAATTAACTTCTTTAATCTAATCAAATTAGGTATATAGGTCTCATACTAAGGATCGAAGGGAATAACAATTTTGACCAGATTTAGAGTTTAATATATTTACTATGTTTGAACTGAATTTGAACATCATATAGGCTAAAAATTAGAAAGGATGGCCCTTCTGTTTGTGAAACATTTAAGAGGGAGGCATGCAAGCCATACAAGGGGGGAAGACAGATCAGACAGTAGAATGAAGCAAGCCCTATTTCTATTCTTGTCCATCATGCCCATAGCAAAGGAACCTTTCACATCCATTTGCAGATGGGTTGCCTTTCTAGGACCATCTGAAATAAAGAAACCTTCCAGTAGTACAGGCTCCAAAATAATTGTCTTCGAAGCTTGAGAAATAATAAATATATCATGATGACTTAAAAATAGCTTATATGGGTGTTTTCCCAGAACTCCATTAAGAGGCTTCCTTGTCAGGGGCCATGACAAAGCTAGATTCTTGCTTAGCACTTAGCAGCTTTACAGTTTTAAGTCAAACACCATTCCACATCCACTGATTGTAGCCATGCACATGCTACACACAGGTTGGGTTCATGTCATATTCATCTCACACACAGCCATTGAACATCAACCTCAAAACAAGTATCAGTTTTGACCAGATTTTGAGTTTAGTATATTTGTTACTTTTTTGATGAATTTGAACATCATGTGGACTGCCAATTGGAAAGCATGACCCATCGGTTTCTGAAATGATTTTAGGGAGAGGTATGCAAGCCAAACAAAAAATTTCATATCCTGAAATTTTTGAATGTGAAAACTTAAACAGGAGAAAAACCATAAATAACAGATTCGTAGGAGGCACTAATCTGAGTTTTCCCCATTATGAATGCCCATGTCTTTCTAGCAAATGGAATAATAGTGACATTAACACCTTCAAACCTTACCTTGGAGTAATCACCTGGAATCAAATGTGAAAACAAGGTTGGTTAGAAAACCATAGCTACTCGCAGCTAACCCATCTTATCATCTGCTGAAATTTTTTAGTTTTATATTCTCTTTTAAAATTTTAAGATTTTCATCTGATCAGGATGTGTAGATGCTATTGTTCATCACACATTCACACTATGCTAGGAAATAAAGGGGAAAATGAGTTGAAAATTGAGCAAGACAGTATAGTGTGGAAATTTTACTCTTACCGACTGTTTCTGAAAACATTACAAGAAAACCATCTGCACATCCAATCCCAAACCAGAAAAGGGATCTAGAGTCCAGATCTAATCCCTTTGCTATAAGAAAAAAAGAATAATAATAGATCTTCATTCCCTCCAATGTGATTGAAACATAGAGTATCAGCTATCAGCTCAATAGATACTGGCGAGTCATTGAATAAAATTTAATTACTTTGGACCATTAAGAAGAGAATTTACACCTATAGAAAGTTGTCTTATTTCTTCGGATACTTCTAGAATTGGGTGATATCATGGTTGAAGAGAATTTACATCTAATACTTCATGTTACTTTAGTATCTAAGTGCACCATTCTGTGTTTTCTTGTTCAATTATTTCTAGTTTTGGCAAAGGGAGGCAGCAATGTTAGGGCAACAATTGCAAAACTTGCAAGAAAATCACAGGTACATGTATATTTCCCTACAACATAAATGTATTTCATTAATTATTTTTACATATAAAAAAGTCTAAATTGAGCATGCACGTCAGCAAAATTTAGAAACAAGAGAATATTACTTTTAAGGTAGGAATCATGGACACAGACACAATAGAACGAGATATGAAATGTCTAAATGTAATTTACAGTGTCACATGGGGCCTGATCAAAGTGCCTTAGATACATTGCTAACAGACATGGCTCCTATTCTGAAATGTCCATGCTTCATAGCGCCAGCTTCAGGCCAGAAGCTGACTCTCATTACATCCCTTCTTATCATTACATTTGCTTCAGTATCTTCAGTTTTGCACTATCAAAAAACTATTTATACAACCATACCCACATATCTATATGCATGTATTAGTTCAAAGAACCTGTAAGACCAAGTTCCAATGTTTCCAAACAAATGGACTATCATACGAGGGGAAGAATCCTAGGCTAGCAACAAAAGTATACTTAAAAAATAATAAATTATTTATAAAAAATATTTTGGCCCAGTATCAGCCAATCATATTTTTTTAATAAAAATCTCAAGTCCTAAGGGCTACACTTGAATTAGTTGAGCCCCAGGGCCAAAAATGGATAGGCTGAAAACCGTTTACTAAAAATTGGGCTTCTGCATTACTGATCCAGCCCTACCTATACTTTTATTAGGGTTGAACAGACTGGGCAATCTTAAACACCTCTAAGATACAATAAGATTCTAGTTTCCAATTTCAAAGACTATTTTCATATAGGCTTTTAAGAAATATTTTCATGTTCCTCACAAGACCATGAATGTATCAGCAAACAAACTAGTATGATACATTGAGCTGGAAGCGTTTTTCACCCATGCATTGCAAGAAAAAGTTTCAAACCAATACAAAAAGTTTACAATTGCAGGAATTACAAACTAGTATGTTTACAAAAAGTTTACAAACTAGTATGTTTCATGCCTCTAACCTTGTTGATTAATTATTTGTCTCCAAGATGCAGCTCAAACTTCTTTTGTGAATTAACAGGCAAATGATGGGAGAAGAGCTTTCAAGTTTGACTGTAAAAGAATTACAGAATTTGGAAAGCCAAATGGAAATTAGCCTTCGGGGTGTCCGTATGAAAAAGGTTAGTGATACCTAAATGAAGTATTGGGATTAAGAAGCTTTGAGATAGCACAAACAGTTACTGTTTGTTTTCTGAAAAAGACCTACAATGCTCTGAAGTTTGGTGAACGTCTTATGCAGGACCAACTTTTAATGAATGAAATACATGAACTAAATCAAAAGGTCAGTCTTAAAACACATGAAAAGTAATTACACCCCTCTTCATTGAATAAACATGTTATTTAATTTCTGCAGGGTAGCCTTATACACCAAGAAAATGTGGAGCTTTATAAGAAGGTAAACCTAATTCATCAAGAAAACATAGAATTAAACAAAAAGGTATTGATTTGGGTAGCTAATTAGAGATACAAACTTAAATAGTTTCTTTATAATAAATAATGCAACTTTTAAACCAGTGAAAATTTGTTTAGAATTTAATTCTCAAACAATTAGAAATTTCACAAATCCAGGTCTATGAAACAAGATATGGGAACACAACAAACAGAAATTCTGTTCTTACGAATGGTCTGGGCATAGGAGAGGACTTTCAGGTTCCTGTAAATCTCCAACTCAGCCAGCCAGAGCAATAAACCTATGAATCTCCTTTGGAAGCCACAAGATTGAGGTGTGATCTTTGATCCTTAGCATATGAGCTATTAAATCCTGAAAAATAGAAAAAACATTGATACCAGATTTGTTTGAATGTTGCAGCAGATTTCAATTGTATCGATAGATCTACAAGAGATCCATGTTTCCTGATACCATCAAGATTATGGGGTTAGATTTGAGTATTGTGCTTCTTATTCATGATGGGTCATTAAGCCTTGTATCTTTCAGCTCTATGGTTTCAATTTGAAATTATCAAAATCAACTCTAGCATGTGTCATGTTCATGAATAATGAATACAGCGTTGTGTGTAAAGTTAAGACCAAATAAAACACAACTCTTCAAGCTACAGCCACGTGAGATGCATTTTTGCTTATTGTGTTAAAAGATTATCTTGCCCTTTGGATGGGACAAAAACTGCCATGGTGAAGGATGACAATCATAATGTTAGCAACACAAAAGAGAATACGATACAAGTATAGGGAAGATTTAATCAACAGTAAAGAAAGAATAAAATTAACCACCGAAATTAATTTGCAACAGTTTATCTTAACCCACATCTCACCTAACCTTGAAAAAGAGCCGCTGGAATTACCAATTCTCTTGTCTTCTGATTTTGCTGTCATTTAACTCTTAAAGGAGTAGATTTACCATGATATTTCATCAATGCACTGATAGAGGAAGTTCAGCATCATGCCATAGAAGGATAGATAACATTTTTTTAAGGGTTAAGGTGCAAAAATACCCATAAATTTTTACTAAAAGTGCGTCCAGCACCATATACTTTTTTATACCCATTTTTGCTGTCATTTATCAATGCACGGTGTAGATATTTTTGCTCCCATTTTGGATGTTCATAGGTATTTTTATACCCTTAAAAGTATATGGTGCTGGATGCACTTTGGGTAAAAAGCTCATGGGTATTTTTGCACCTTAACCCTTTTTTTAATATGAAAGGATGATGTATCATTAGTTAAAGACACTGCAAACACCAGAGAAATTGAGTTTAAGGGCAAGGGAGGAGCATATCAATAAGACTGGAATGATCCAGAAATGAACACAACAACAAAGCTCAAGGGGTAGGCTAATCATATTTTTTAAGGTGATGTAAACATATGGGACACAACTGCATGCAAATCACTGCTACGATTTTGCTTAAATGATATAACAGAAGGCACCACGTTAGTGCAAAACTTTTTAAAACAAGGTTCCGAATTAGAGTGGGAACACTATCTTCTGAAAAAGCAACAAGTTAATCGGCTCACAGTGCTCAGTTTGGGGAAAAGATGACATAGTTAACCAAAGAAAAGCTGTAAAAATGGTTACAACAAAAGAATCAAGCTTCAACGACATAACCAATACAGATAACTTGGATCACTCAGATCCAAATCATCACATCAATCAAGAGAGAGCCAAAAGAATGGGCATATTAATAAAAAAAAGACACTGGCAGAAATTAGACTACTAATTGCTTGAAGTTAAAAACTATATCTTGAATTCAAATGAATGCTATCAAGCTTGATTTTGCATTCTCCATTCCAGCTTAGAAGAAATCACATAAATAATAACAGTGTCATCTTCAATTCTTCATTATCTTGGAAACCCTGTAATTGTATAGTAATGATCAGGATCAAGATCCTGACTAATAATGATATGGTCACTAAAGACATGGTTTGCAAATAATTGGTCCATTCCATCATATTTGAATTAAGAATTTAAGAATAAATTACCAATTAAGATGCTAGTTTTTCAAGGGGCGGTAGGAGAAGATAAAGCTGGCAACACATGGTAACAAGCAACACATGAGCCATCATGATAAACCCAATGTTTATTAGACTCGTTTTTGCTTGCATCGCATTTTATCTTTAAGGGAGACTCATCCAGATAAAACCAGTAAGCCTGTCTATAATAATGGGTTTCTCAGGTTCTTGCCACTATTCATTTATCACTTTGTTTTGAAAAGCAAAATGCTTGATCCTTATAGACAATTTGAACATTTTTGCCACTTTCTAAGATTCCCTCTTCCATCATATGAAGAATAAACACTGGCAATAAAATGCACGGTGCACTCCTCATTCAACTTAACAATTTGCAATTACTTCAAATGGATGCATCACACAGATAGCACCAGTAAATATGACCGTTTGCATGAGTGAAGAATGATGAACTACAAAATATTTATTATTTGATGACAATATGATATTACTAATTTTTTCTCCAACAAAACATCATGAATTAGTTTAGTTCTGAAAGTTAAATGTCATATTTGAACCCCAAGCATCAATTTGCCAAAAATTCAAGTTAGAAAAAAAATTGAAATCAGCCCAAACTAACAAAATGAAAATTTTCAGGCTCACTTTTATCAATAAACTCAGTATTTATAATGATTCGAGTTGTCATTGATTTAAGAAGTCTATGGATTTTTTTTTTTTTTTTTTTTGTGAGGCTAGCGCCATAAAAGTTTGGACAGATTACAAAATTTTGATTATAACTCCCACAATGGACAGCCCAAGGAAGAACTAAAGTATAGCATTGTCAATGATACATTTTGACAAATAGTGAAATGCTCAAATTTTTAATTTAAATTGTCATAGAAATATCCAATGTAACAAATACCCTCAACCTTGGGAATCTCAACAATTGTTTAATTACAACGCACTTTGGCTAACATTTAAGTTTCTATATTCTGCCAGGGTGGCCACTAAATCGAAGTGGATGCCACATGGCAATTCCATGTAAACATCACCACATCATGGAAGTCTAAAGTGTTTTCTTCAAATTCTGCCATGCCAGGGTGGCTGCCATGGATAAAACTGCTATGTTACAGATAAGCACTTAACAGTCCACCTAAAGACTTAGTGCATGTTTGGTTGACAATTTGTAAAACATACATCTGTCAAACACTACTTTGACTTGCATTTACAAAACTAGCTTTTCATATGTATTTTCTGTTTTTCTAACTAAGCCTAGAAAGTAATTGAACATCAGTTAGGGAAAAAGTTTGTTTTGTAAAAGTCTTTTCAGCTTGCAAAAGTGGAATCCAAACATACACTATGTATCTCATCAACATGTCCATGAAAAATTAACATGCTTGGCAGACTGTGGGACTGTAACAAAAGTACAAAACTGTGGGGTCTGACTAGTGTGGAGAGCAATTCCAAGGACTAAATTGTGAAGCATATATGTTTCAGGGAACAAAGTCTATATTTTATGTTCAATCTGAACTATTTTTTCTAATAAAAATACAACTTGAGAAACACAACACTTGTCATAGCCTATCCTTGGCTTCTAAAAAAATTATTGCATATATTGTAGGAATTGTATGTATGTATGGTCTTAAGAATACATTTAATAATAGCATACGTACTGGATGAGGATCCCATAAATGCTCAACTGATCTCATAAAGTAATTAAAGTAGATCCTTCGGCTTACTTTGCCCCTTGGAGTTCTCAGGACAAGAGAATGATAGTGAGTTTTGTGCTTGTTTGAGATTACGTTTGGGACCTCCAAAAGTGTTTATTCATATAAATCGATAAAAAACTTATCTCACATACTTACCTCGTACACCATAAAATCATGATTAAAAAGCTGTTTTTGAAGGCTCCAATCACTAGTCCAAACAAGCACCGAGTTATTAGAGAGATGTGCTTTTTCCCATTAGTTGTTATTATATAACCCTTGCAAAATAATAATATAAAATACATATGATGATAATTATCTCCCACTATTTCCCTATTACAGGGAGATTGTGATCGAGAACTACTAGCTAATAAAGGGTCGTGGGTTGAAGCCTCTACCCAAATGGGCATGAGTGCGAACTAACCTATCACAGAGCACACATGAAAACGGCCCGATTTGTTTTAGGCTTAATATTATAATTATAACAAGACTAAATGCTTAAAATAAGATTAAATGTTCTCATTAATTAATTAATTAATTAATTAATGTTAATCCACATTATTATTAAATTCAACAAATTTAATCGAACGTATTTTCACTTAAGTGAAGTCAATCGACATAAGAAAGCATGTGCTCACGGCATAAGAGGGAAAAATAAATGAAATCATCAGCCACTCCACTCTCTACGGCTACAGAAATGAAAAGTGAATTCACCGATTTTCCATATCGGATGGAAAAAGAAAACTGAAATGAGAAAAAGAACTAAAGTAGGCGCGTATGAGAGGGTAAAATTTAAGCTTGTATTCGATATAATGAATCAACCAAGTACTGAAAACTGTCCTGGACCGGAAAAAAGAAAATAGGAAACATATTCAACTAAAAAAAAAAACAGAATTATATTCGTAGACCGTACCTCCTAATTACCTGAGATCCAAACGCGCATTGTCCAAAAAGCGGTCCACTATTCTCGTAAAGAAGACTAGCTAAGATAACCTATATAATATGAAAATAGACGATCATGTTAAGAGCAAGATAATGCAAGTTGCGTATTCTCTAGAAAACATCGGAATGTAGTGGTCGTGAAAAGATAAATCTCGCAAAAGTTAGGGCAGCAATGACTGTCTAATAAGATTACCGGCTTCGTTTGCTTATCTCTCTTCTTCCATTTTTCCACGAGTTCTCGGGAATCAGACGGATTCGGAGTACGGAAACACGTAGCAAAAACCGCAGCTGGTTTCCATGAAAGTGAATTCAGCCATACACGGATTCCAGTCATACCGCCATGGAAGTTATAACAGATGAAGCAACCAGACTTGGATCATGAATGCTGATCAAAACAAGCTTCTCGGAGAAAATCGCAATTGCCGAGGGTGAATTTGTGAATCGATTCGGAGAAGTGTCGGAGAGTGAGGGGGAGAGAGGATTGGGCTTAGGAAAATATCTGGAGCAATTAGGGATTTAAATATGTAATTGTGGGAGAGGGCATTGGCCGCGGCTCGCGCTTTAAAGGTTAGAGGAAACGGAACCCGTCTGTCGATTGGCGCGTCTATAAATCTATAATATGCTCATGATCCATTATTATTTTTTATTATTAATTAATTAAATTAAGTAATCAACCTTCAATTTAAAATATTACTACCTCTAATAATTTATCAAGTGATGCTATTCTGTGAGTTAAATTGGGCTTAGTGTCTTTTTTATTTTATTATATTAGTTTTATTTCTTAGTTTAATTTGTTTCACCATTTAAATTTAACTACTTCAGATATCCATCCCTGTTTTTAGCAAAATATGAATAATTTTATTTCATTATATTACGAAATTCAAACTCAGACTAAAAACTAAAATTAAAATTAAAATTATATCAATTGCATTCATTCATTTATCATTAATTTATGAAAAAAAAAATGTTCTGGTTGTGTATGATGAGATATCAGTAACTCAACTCGTCAATCTCTCTGAGAAGTTATGAAGATATTTCTTGCTTTAACTTTCGACACGTCTAGAAAGCCCACCAAATCCAATACCAAGTCCTCAATAAACAATTCCAAGTTTAATTCGGTGCAATGGATTTGCCCATAAAGCGTCCGTTGAAGCAGATAGTAACTACTGACACGTATTCATGCCAAACTCTTCTAGATAAGGGGACAACCAAAAAACTACCCCTTGAGCGGGTCCTGTGAAGAATGTTGAATAAAGAAAAGAAAAAGAATAAAGGAAAACGCCAACTAAGGTGGAGATGTGTCGATCAATTATAGCCTGTCGTGGACACTTTCCGAATAACTTTTGTTTTTGGGACCCCGAGCATACATGATTGTCATATTTTCTAATGGTGAAATTCTCCAAAGGTGGGAAGATATTTTGCCAGGCTCTATTCATTAAGAATATGATTTGACCCAGAATGCTTCCCGAACTATCCTTTAATCGCTTCGATATACACTAAAAATTCAGCGCCTGCTAGAAGCTCCATCCATCGTCTGCTTTTTATTATGCTTTTCTTGGTGATCTTTTGAACTTTTTTTTTTTTACCCTGCTGATTGTTTCTGCTTGAAGGGTCATATTTTTCTCCCTCTGAATGAATTTTGAAGGGCAATGAGAACGCCGATCTAAAATCACTAGTCACTACAAAAAAAAAAATATGTGTGTGTGTATATATATCAGTACACGACTAACAAGTGACTGAATAAGCAACTAAAATTTAAGAAACCTACACAACTCGGAGACGGAAATTTATGAGATCATATGACATTTTCTTTGTATTTTTACAATGTAACAAATGGAAAAAAAAATTAGAACAAATGAAAATTAAAAATATATAAATTTAAATACCTCGTAAGATTTCCTCACGCCTGTTTAAAATTTTGAGTAATTTATATCATTTTAAAATTAGAAAAAAATTTGTTTAATTTTAGCCCATTAAATTACATATCAAAATACAAGGGAGGGAAATCAATATGTAACATTGGAAGTTTGACTGTTCATAAAATACAAAACTAACCTCAAATCCCCAGGAGTCAAACAACTTGGTCATTTACATTACTGTAAGTTTAATGACTTTTGTGAAATAATGCATATAAAATAAGAATTCTCAGCGGGGAAAATCTACTTCTCACCAGTGTAGTATATCAATTTAAACTCATTCGAAGTAAATCCATTTCTTTTCATTTTTTTGAAAAAAGTAAAGAGCAAATTACATTCTTGCACAAAAGAAAAAATAAAAAAATAGTCTCATTGACAAGTTTAATGACGTGAATTAACAAGTTTAATAACATTTTTTCTTTTTTTATTTTATGAATTCATATTTTGGGTTGAAGTCTTGAACAACATCTGCAATTAGGGAGAGCATTGGCAGCTCCAGGTTTCAATAGAAGTTTGATTTGGGCTAGCAGTTTTCGGCCCATTCCAGATCCAATAAATATCGGTCCAAATCTGCAATCTTGGTCCGTTGTTCGCTCCAATCTGACCCACTTCTTAAGTCGCTGTCGTCCATTCCGAAGAAACGAAAGGATAACCAACAATGATAGGATAAGCATTTACTCACTTCGCACTCCTCGAAAAACCTAAGCTGGCGTTTTATCACTCTGCTTGCGTCTATTGCCTCAAACCCCTTTGACTAGCTGCACTACTCAGTCTCTGTCTCTGGACTTCGGAGCACTGAAGGAGAAAGGATTTATGACTTCTAATCTGATTCCTACCGCACTTCGTATTGGAGCATGAAAACTTGAATTGTTAGCTTTATAAGTTCGTAGGAGCTATGGATTTAGCGGCACCCACTACGTATCACTGTGAGCAGTTTTGTTCATTTCAACACTTTCACAGGGATGGCGCAAGAGGTAGGGTTTGGGATAATACTGGCACTGGTTACAAATTCAAACCGGTGGGCTGCAAAGCTCGCTTTTTGGTTCTATATGCCGGCGGTTTTGTTGAGCTTGGGAAACCGAGGGGGTCTCGAAGTAATTTGGTCAATCGTGTGTTTGCTGTTTCAAAGGTCGAAACTTCTGGTTTGAATGGGAAATTGCAGCAGTCCGGAAGAACGCCGCAAGGGACTTTGAATGGGGCGGAATCCTCGCCAAATGGATTCAATCCATCTCGGAGTTTCGAGGAGTTCGAGAGTAACAATCAGCTTCGTCGATTTGTTAGAAATGGGGAATTAGAAGAAGCGTTCAAGTTCATCGAGCGTATGACTTACCGTGGCGACATACCTGATGTCATTGCATGCACAAGTCTGATTCGCGGATTTTGCAAGATGGGAAGAACAAGAAAGGCCACTCGAGTAATGGAAATTCTGGAGGAGTCTGGAGCGGTTCCTGATGTTATTACTTACAACGTCTTAATTGGTGGATTCTGTAAATCAGGAGAGATAAATAAAGCCTTGCAGGTTTTGGAGCGTATGAGCGTTGCTCCAGATGTTGTTACCTATAACACAATTTTGCGTAGTTTGTGTGATAGTGGACAACTGAAGCAAGCAATGGAGGTTCTTGACAGGCAATTGCAACGAGAGTGTTATCCCGATGTAATCACATACACTATATTAATTGAAGCAACTTGTAAGGAGAGTGGGGTTGGTCAGGCAATGATGCTGCTAGATGAGATGAGAAGCAAAGGATGTAAACCTGATGTGGTTACTTATAATGTTCTCATTAATGGCATGTGCAAGGAAGGTAGGTTGGATGAAGCAATTAAGTTTTTGAATAACATGCCATCCTATGGTTGCCAACCAAATGTAATTACCCATAATATTATTTTGCGTAGCATGTGTAGCACTGGGAGATGGATGGATGCTGAGAAACTACTGTCTGACATGCTTCGTAAGGGTTGTTCTCCTAGCGTCGTTACATTCAATATTCTGATTAATTTTCTGTGCCGTAAAGGTTTACTGGGTAGAGCCATTGATGTCTTGGAGAAGATGCCAAAGCATGGTTGTACTCCTAATTCCCTGAGTTACAATCCATTGCTTCATGGCTTTTGCAAAGAGAAAAAGATGGATATTGCAATTGAGTATTTGGAAATAATGGTAAGTAGGGGTTGTTACCCTGATATAGTCACCTATAATACTTTACTAACTGCATTATGCAAAGATGGGAAGGTGGATATTGCAGTTGAGATACTGAATCAACTAGGAGGCAAGGGGTGCTCTCCTGTTTTAATTACTTACAACACGGTTATTGATGGGCTTTCTAAGGTGGCAAAGACAGATTCTGCTGTGAAACTGTTGGAAGAGATGTATGGGAGGGGTCTTAAACCTGATATAATTACGTACTCATCCTTAGTTGGAGGGCTGAGTCGTGAAGGAAAGGTTGATGCAGCAATCAAGTTTTTCTATGATTTGGAAGGATTAGGTATTAGTCCAAATGCTATAATGTACAACTCAATCATGTTGGGACTTTGCAAGGCTCGACAAACCAGTCGTGCCATTGATTTTCTAGCCCGTATGATCTCAAGAGGATGTAAACCGACTGAAGCTACATACACAATTCTTATAGAAGGCATTGCGTATGAAGGATTAGCTGAAGAGGCTTTGGGGTTATTAAATGAGTTATGCTCCAGAGGGGTTGTGAAGAAAAGTTCAGCTGAGCAGGTAGCAGTCCAAATGTAGGATATGCATATTTATTCTTGACTCATTGACGGCGGTATCATATTTATGCACTTTGATTTTGTAAGCCCTCATGTCAGTGATTTCGTGATCTAAATTTTTAGATTTTCATTATGAGGAAGGAGAAGCAATGCAGAGTATGAAAATCAATTTTGTGAAGATTTCTTGTAACTCATCCAGACAAATATTAGTTTTGACTTTTGAATTATATCATATCCCGCCTCCACTTCAATATGTATCATCCGTATGTCTGATTTTTTCTTGACATCCATTAAACATAGTTTTTATCTCCGATTATGAGTCCTTTGCAGCAAGTCACGATTTCATATCCTATCGATACACTTATGAAGGTTATAGTGAGTGGTATTGTTGTTCACAAGACCTGAATAGCAGGGCCCTCTCCTTGGGCTGCATGCCATGTTAGAATTGAAGTTGCTTAGCACTTATTGCAGGGATTTACTTCTTGTCTGTCTATAGGCTGAACAGAACGATATTTTGCAGCAAATTGCCAAATTGTGATGCCTGCATCTGTAAAACGATTTAATCTGATAAAGTGGCGGCTATGGGCTTTCCTCGTTGTGATGCCAGATTCTTAGTTGTCGTGTGATTTCAACAACAACAACTCCTTCGTTAATCCATGTGATTTCAAATGGGCAAATACAAATATCCTTAATGCATGCATGTTTCGGTCATTTGTATTTCACTAGTTTGTTCCGGCTTCTTTTCTAATTTTAGGACTTGCATACGTATGGGATTAAGGCTTTAAAAAAGCACTTTCATATAAGCTAAGGCAACTCCCCTCGCATGCTTAAGCACACCACAAAATAACTTTCAAAAATCTAATCCAAACACCAAGTCAAAAGCTTATTCCTCATTATACAAGCTTACTTCTATTTACAAGTTATGTCCTGTTTGGATTAGTGGTGGAGAAGTGGTTTTTTTTCTAATGTGGCTTTTGCAAAAATCAAATTGAGAAAAAGTCATATTGTAAGTGTGATGTGTTTGGATTAACGGTGGAAGAAGTAGTTTTTTTTAAAACCTAATTAAAAAAAAAAGTCAAAAGTTACTTCAATGAGCTTCTAGGAAAAATATCTTTTTTTTAAGCCCAGTGAATGCTACTGTGTTCCCAAACGGGTTTGTAAATACCAAATGAGCTTTTGCTATCTAAATAAGCTTTTCTTCCCCTCCTAATAGGTTCCTAAACAGGCCCTAAGTGTGTGTTTTGATGACTTTATAAAAGCATTTTTTTTTAACAAAACCATGGTTTGAGAGAAAATTATCCAAACATATAAAATAACTCCAAAATCTTTTTTTTTTCCAAATCATGATTTTGGATCTAAAACTATAGTTAATAAAAAAACTATTTTTTTCACTTTTCATAATCCCTTTCCTCCTTTTTCTCTTTTCTTTTCTTCTCTTTCTAATTACTATTTATAAATGATTTTTTTACTATACAATATATATATATATGTTTGATCTAATTTTTTCATGTTACAATTTTAATTTTGTAAAAAAATTCATTTCATTTTTTATATTTATTATGAAATTTAAATGTTAAAAATATATAAAATATTATCTTATCCTTTATATGCAATTATCATAAAAGATAATGTCCTTTTTAGTAATTTAATAATAAAAAATTTATTTTGATAATATTACTTAAATATTATCATTTTATCAAAATAATTTTTTTCCTAAAATCTATTCTTTAAAATCATTTTTATCACTTTTTTTTCTGAAAGCTATTATACAAAAGTTAATCCAAACACACTTTAAAACAAAAAAGTTGTTTCGTACTTTAGTTCAATTTTAAGTGCTTCTTCAACAAAATATCTTCAATTCAAAAACTTTTTAACTAGAAAAACAAAATGTATATGGGTTTCAAATCCCCAAGGTATTTTGTCAACCATGAATTTTGTGAACTCTATAGCCCTGTACTGATGGAAGCAAGGAAGGTGGAATGAACTGAGGTGCAAAGTTCTGTACAGTTAAGCACAAATGGATGGAGATCTTATGAAGTTGCAAAGCACTTCTTCAAGATCTTTTAAACTTCAGAGGATTCTTTCTGAATAAACAAATAAACACATATACTTAAGGTAAGGCTTAATTTAATTTGATTGTGCTATAAATCATAGTAATATTTTTACATTAGCAGCCTGAATTATTAAATATCAGGGTAACTCTGCCTGATAGTGCTATCAGTGAAGCAGGGTTTTCCCATGTATCCTCGAAGCACAACATGAGAATCGCAGAATCACGTGTATGGACGATGCGTAATGGCCCGCCCAGTTTGTTTCTTACGTTTCTCTATCTACAGTCTAGTCCTTGTGCAGCTTTTCATCGGTCCTTTGTCCAAATCCATCCCGTGCACAAATTTCTGTTGACTAAAACAGTAGGATGAGCAAGGCAGCCCATTTAATATCATCCATAATGCAATTCGTGGCGAATCTATGCTGCAACGTTTTGTCCACCTTCTCTTATTTGGCTAACTTGCACGAAGGACATGAATCTTGAAGAAGTACCACTAAGATCTGACCTTGGGTGAGCTAAAACCGACTCGCTTGGACCAAATGGTTCGCCAATTATGGATGCTCCGTGGCAAGTTTCAAGTTTGTCTCCTTGGAATTATTGTTCTTTGTAGTTTGTACTCACCATTTGAACGGTTCAAATTCATTCAGCTAGATTTAGCGGTGAAATTTTACCTTTAATAATTTTTAGTTCTGGATTCTCTTGCCAACGGACGGACACAACGTTCTCTTTTGCTGGACATCACACGTTCTGAAAGTGAAAAGTGAAAATGAATACAAGTAGCTCTACCCAGTGGTTCCACACTTCCACTAACATGGATATCTATTCAAGTTGTGTTTGGAGAACAACTTCGAAACAATAGGAGCAAAAATCAAAAGAGTGGTGCCCAAAAGTGAATGTGGGTAAACCAGAAGTCGTGGGCCTTCATTGAGTATTCTAATTCCATGCTATCCAAAAAAAAAAAAAGGAAGGAAAGAAGGAAAAAAAGCAAAAAGAACAGTGTTCTGAACGCTCAGAAAGATTAGATGTACAAGTTGTCTCCTGCGAATATTCTCTTTTAATGCCTCCAAGAAAAAAGTGCCCCACACCTTCTTGATTCCAAACATTCAAACAAATAGGTCTCTTTCTTGGACAACTTTATGGCGATTGGTCCTGTTGCTTGTGGTTAAACTTTCATCCAAATTCCAAAATGTCTCCTTGAACTTCCTATGCCTTTTACTTAAGTCATATTTCCTAGTTTCTCTTTTTCTTTCTGGGGAAAAAAGTGTTTGAAAGCTTAGATGGAACTGATATATTTTAAATTTACATTAATCTTTTTGGAAGTTTTAACGAGGAGCTAACTGATGGAAAGTAAATTTAAGGATGCTGTAATAATTCTAGCAGTGACCACTCACCTAATTACTTATGTGTGCAATGAGCAATATCCCCTAATATTTCAAATAATGTTTGTATTAGTGAAGATAAATCATAAAAGTTTACACGGTATCGCTTGAATTAGAATGCAACAAGTTATTTTTTCGGACAATTTTTTTGGCCAAATTTTTTTGACAATTGAATGCAACAAGATAATAAGATGTAAGTATTGCATTGTTTTGAAATCCAGCCGGGACCGGAAACCGACGAATCAGCCAGAAAACTGGTCCAGTTTGTTGGTTAATCCGGGGTTACGGGTTGACCCGAGTTAACTTTTTTTTTTTTACATTCACTAGTATAAAATATAGATTTTACACCTGTTTTTTACACTTGACAAAATATGATACGTGTAAAAAATGTGACCGGTAGCATTTTCGTAAATATTTAAAAATGAAGAAACTTTATACAGGTGTTAAAAAGACAACGCGTGTAGAAAGTAAATTTAAAATATTTTTTCTTTAATATTAATGAATTTAATTTAATTTTTAATTTTTTAAAAAATAAATGATAACTTTCTACACGGGTTGGGCTTCCAACCCGTGTTTGTTGGGTCCCAACCGAGTAGAAAATAGGGAAAATGGTTAAAAAATACCTTTTAAGCAAATTAATTGCTAAATGGTACCAATGTGCAAGCAAGCATCCATCATATGCAATCAGCATCCACATGTGCAAAAAGCATCCCTGCGAAAGTGCAAACACCATCCCTTATGTGCAAAATATCATCCACCCGTATGCAACATACTACCCACCGTGTGCAATGGTAGCAATGAGCAATTAATTTACTTACAAGATGTTTTTTAACAATTCTCCCTAGAAAATATGAGTTTCTACACCGGTTGAGATCCAACCGGTGTAGAAAACACTTTCTATACCGGTTGCAACCCAACCGGTGTAGAAGATCTATTAAAAAAAAAAAGATAACTCCTGCCCGCCTCAGCTTTTTCCCCGTCCCCTACTAAGACCCTCATGCCCTCCTCCCCCGCTAAGATCCCTTACCCTCCTCCCCCGCCAAGATCCCCTGCCTACCCTCACCTCAGCTTTTTCCCTTTTCCCCTGCCAAGACCCCTCTGTCTTAGGGGAAAGAACTTTTGAGCGCAACTTCGTATTCAAGCCTTCCCCGCGCCACATAGCTCCACCAAATGCTTGGCCTTCTCAGGATTCACATCAAGCGTGGTATTAATCTCGTTGTTTGTGAGGTTTGCTCCAGCCATCTTTACATCATTGTCAAGATGGGCAAGCATGTCTCTTCTTCCTTTTCTTTGCTTCCTCTAATTTTTTCGGTTGATTTTGACCTTATATATATCTCATGTTTTGCACCAAAAATGAGATTCTTCATCTGAGATCCTTTCCCCTGCTTTGTTACCGAGGTCTGGTCATCGGCTGGGTCTGACTTAGTTGTTGCTAATTTTATTCCTTATGTTTGCAGACAACATCATGGAACTATATCTAGGATACCTACATACGTATCTTTCTTTATCCGGTTCACACTTGGGGTATCTTTATAATTCAAGCTCCGCATTTAATTCGGGATTATGGCTTTTGAAGAGACTGACAGACATACGATACATTCATCAGCTCACTTTCACAGATGATCTAGATATCCAAAAGATGTTCCTCTATAACCTGTCTAAGGTATGGAAGGTCTTTACATATATTAAGGATCAGATGACAGGCATAAGAATTTATCATGACTGACCTTGCACATCAAGTTTCTCTAAAGAATACGTTATTCATTATTATATCACATGTCTTGTTTTAAATGTGTATAGTTAATAACTGGCTATTGGATCTCTTATTTGTTTTAAGGGGGCGTTCTTTAGGAATTTAATCCATAAAAGTTAATTGTGTTTAATAGGATTTCATTTTTCCTTGTAATGCACTAATATTTTAAGGTGAAAAAAGAATAACTCCTTGACATCGGGACTCTGGAAAACAGCCCCCTGAACCTAAAATTCGGCGATCACCCATCCTTTATATTGTATTAATGTGTGGATTTTTTTTTGGTTGAAAAATAAGGATGAAGTTTTTTATTTTTTTCTATGATATAAAATTTAGGCAAGTTGAACTCAAGACTTGTTGAGATATTAAAAAGGTTTGATTTCATAATTTAGCAATGCCAAATTTGAATATGGGATTGTCTTTAGTCATGTTGCCAATGTAGAGTGTTCTGTTCAGGATGAAATGATCTTATCCCTTGCAATCACTTCGTTTTATTTTCTAATGCAGTAAACCCCCCTTTCTTTTTACAGCAAAAGACCTTGTACCATTTCAAGCATATTTTATTGGTTTATTCCCCTCAAGTATTTTCTTCTCTCGGGATTATTCAAATTATTGTTGGGAATGTATTATTCTGTTTGGTTACCGTATATTACAATCATGGTGAGGAGAATGGGCTTAGAGTGAAATTGGAACTTATTTCATGGATTCCGTTACTTATCAATGCATGCGAAACATGCTCTTATGTCGACATAAAATTGTAAGTTTTAGGAGCCATGTATTCTTCAGCTGTCTAATTATAAATGGCATTGAAATAGGCTTCTCAATTCAAAGCTTCTCATTTCTTTTATTTAAAAAGAAAATAACGTTTCAATATAGGAAGCCTTGCTTTGTGCGAGTTGATGAACTAACCTGTCTTCAAGAATTCGTAGCTTTGTGGAATGAAATATTTTAAGAAAGGTGTGTTACTGCATAGTAATTAAGTGAAAGTTTATTTCCATTATTTGTTCTAGTGGCATCTTGCTTTCAGTTTGACTGGGAATTTCATTTTGTGGGGGTTCTTGTTCATTGGTGTGCGTTGTTCAGGATGGCTATGTGCCGTACCACTCTGCTGGGATTGAATTGTGTCAGGCAGCTTCATATGATACATCAAAGAAGGGAAGAGTGTTCTTGGAGATGTTGAACAATTTGTTGGACCAAATCTGTGCCAATCCCTCCCAGCATCGAGTGTTCATGCGTTGTGATGTCAATTTTGATACGACTGCCTTTGGCAAGAATTTTGATTCCTTCATTGGCAGGGTTGCTCATATTGAATTTCTTGAATCTGACATTTATGCCAAGTTCATTACGTGGTCTTTACTTTAGTTCATGTGCCAACTTTAATAATCTATAAGTGAGAATTATTTTTTTTTTTGGGTTTTGTATGATTGAGAAAGTGTGAGTGAAGAACTGGGTAGGTAGAGGGAGGGGGAGATAGACGAATGATATATCTTTAATCTGGTTGTCATAAATTCACATTTGAATCAGAAATACCTTTGGCAGTATACAGTACAGATATGAGAACATATAGGATCAATGGTTCCAATTGGTTTCATGCTTGTTCTCCTTTAAATAGTTCCTTTTATTTACTAATTGACGGGTTAATTTTGCGTTCATTTTTAGCGTAAGAAGAATTTGTTTATCAGGATGAGTCACCATAATGATTTTTTGCAGGTATGCTAGGAGTATTCCAAACTTGGTGCCTTTTAGTCTTCACAAAGTTCCACCTTCATTTGCTCAACATGACAATAATTTTAATCAGCTCGGTCAGATGTCACAAACTTAACCTTCACTTGGCTATGGACCCCCATCTAGCCTGATAATGAATCCTTTTTGTGCCACGGGATTGAATCAGACGTTTGGAGATGTTACTTACCTGCAGTGGCCAAGTACTACCATGATGTATGCACATTCATATGACCAATTTAGACATGTTGTTTTTCAGGTAAACAACAATTAATATCATTAACCCATCATTTTGTGGGTTGGGGTTTGTGTCTTCTAGCTTTGAATAATCATAAAAATTTTAGGTTTTTAAGATGTATGACTGTTAGCATGACCAAATTGTAGATGAATTGATTGTTGATACAGGTGTTGTCATCATACCGTGTATATGCCCTTACTTCATATGCTTTATATTTCATGCACCATCACTTTCACTAGGCGATGTATATGCTTGTCCATTCTCTTATGGGTCATGTTCTCTATTTGGTTGTTTTGCAAGCTCCTTTTGGTCAGCAGCCCCTGAGCTTTGATTATCCGCTGAACTACTAGACAATGGCTGATGGGGACTTATCAATTTGTACGCTGAAATTATTTAAGCTTTAGGTTTTGAGATTTAGGTTCATGCTTCTGAACTCCTACTAGATACCTTATTGTTCCAATTGTAGTCTGTCTTTCGTTTATAATAAAACTCAAAATTTTAGACTCGAATTTATAATAAATTTGATATTTCAGATTAGTTTTATTGTAATTATTTTTATTTGTCAGGTGTTTGGTTGTTTGTTATCATGTAAACGGGTTTATAGCATAATGAATAAATAATTTTTTTCAAAAATTAAGTTTATACACTTAACGAATAAAGAGATGTGTAAAAAGTCTTAGAAAGTAGAACTTTCTACACCTGACTTATCAAGTGAGGTGTAAAAAGTCCACTTTCTACACCTGACTTGATATGTCAGGTGTAGAAAGTCTCACTTTCTACACCTGACATATCAAGTCAGGTGTAGAAAGTGGACTTTCTACACGTGTTCAAGAGCACGTGTAGAAAGTCTGAATTTTCTACACATGTTCTTTCTACACATGTCGTACGTCAAGTGTAAAAAGACATTTTCGTCACATGTAAAAAATCTTTTCTGCACTAGTGATTTAAATTTTAGTTTCCTTCAAGCTCCGCATCTCTAATCAGTTAATCAAATCACTTAATTGTTCATGACTTCATTCACATTTCATAGTTTTACTTTCACACTCAATCAAATTTTTTTATTTTTCTTTTGAAATTTTATATTAATAAGCCTAAAATATTTAATTTCTTAAAGGTTTGGCCTGGTTTGACTCCGATCTAACCCACTGACCCTTAACCCAGTACCACAACTGGTTCAGTACCCAGTCCGGGATTCAAAACCTTGATGTATTGCATGAAATCTAAAATTTAAAAGATGCGATGTATATTATTAATTATTAATTGATAAATGGGGTAGGTTTGATATTTTATATTAATTAGACCCGTAATTAGTGATATCTTGTACCAAAAAAAAAGTTTATAATTAAGAGAGAAATTTCTTATTCTGTTTAAAACTTTAAATCAATCCATCACATCTGTTATGATGATTATTGTCGTTAACTATAGAGTGTGCTTTCCTTTTTTGTTGTAATTAAAATTTATTATTGTTATTTTATAAAATAAACTCTCATATATGTCAAATTCCTTTCACACGCGCGGCACAAATCGCTTTTTTAACTTTACACTCCCTTTTTACATTTATTTCTGATTAATATTCTGATTCTGATTCTTTTTTTAAATCCAAGTTTCGAAATTCAAATCTCAGAAAAGTTTACTGGTTATATATAGTCCATCCCATTATATAGATATTTTTTTTTTTGTAGATTTTATAAGTCATATATTATTCTCTACCATACACTCAAAATCCTAATAAGAAAGGAACAAGAAAAAAGACCCCACGAAGGTTCTTTGTTGTGTGATTCAGAGGTTTCGTTCTTCCATGAAGTAATCCCAAAGCAAAGAATGGAGAAAAGTGCATCTTCATCTCCAAGAGGCACAACATCAGAAGGTGGTTGCCTTTCATGCTGGCGGTGTCTGAAAGTGAAGCTTCCTTGGGGAAAGAGAGCAAGCACTTACAGACCAATTGGTGGCTTTAAGTATGATCCATTAAGCTATGCCCAGAACTTCGATGAAGGTTTGGTTGATGACGATGAAGCTTATGCACGTCGTGGCTTCTCTGCTCGTTATGCTGCCCCTTCTTCAACTACTCACAATAAATCGTCGCCTGTGTACAAACAAGGTTTTGATTAGCTTTTCAACTTGATGAGTCTCAATATGTGTGTATGTATACACACCTATGTTTCTAGAAATTTTGTTTCAGAATTCGCTTTTAGTTCATTTCTGATTATTATCAAATACAGGTGTTTGATTTGGAAGGTTAAATCAGCAATTAACATGAAAGGGACTGATGAGACTTGAATTATCTCTAGTTAATGCGAAGAATACAGAATATTAAGCTTCTTCTTCTTCTTCTTTATGGCGGGATACTTAATTATTCTTGTCAAATTATGTGATTTTTTTTTCTCTCTTTCATCGTCGTCTATTAACTTAACTGTCATACGGAAATACTCGAGTAAGAAGTTCAAATATTAGGTTAGGATAAATACAAAAAGGAAACTCAATCAAAATTAATGAATTGAACGGATGGCTCGGTTGGTCAGCTGCTGCAACTAAATGAGATCAAAAGCTTTCTCTACCAAAAGGAACAAAAGATGATTGATTGTGTTCAGTTCCTTATTCTGCTTCAGGTTTATAGAGAGTAAGTTAGATGGTTAAGCCATTGTAACTAAGTTGTATTGGTTAAGTAGCCAGGGGCACACTCGTCTTTTTGTACAAAGACTGTACCTAGGTTCATTATCAGAAATTCAGAATATTACTTTCAGGTCTCTCTCTCTCTCCCGTTTGTTTTGCCGCTGCTACGAGAAATAAAGTCACATGATATCAGAAAACTATCATGCTTTTCCATTCTCGTTTCTGCTTTATTTTCTGGGCAAAAAGCAGGGAAGGCACTTTAAAATTATAAAATCCTAATTCACTTTTGTTATATGATAAGAGAATAATAAAATTTGATAAGTAATTTATTACTCATTTTTTAAGAAATATATTATTTAAAATTTTACAAATTCAAATTTCTTTATGTTTCTTTTTCCCTTATTTCATACTCTTTTATTTTTATTATCTAAGATATAAATATAAGATCCAGTGGACTTGTTTTATAAAGGATTAAGAACTTAATTAAATTATTTTAAGGTGTTTATATTTATACTTTTTTTTAAAACTAAATTTTATATAATCTGATATACTGTATATGATTTAATTGAATAATTTATTTATTTATTTTTTAACTCTTTTAAAAAAAGTCAACTAGCGGAGGGAGTAATTATTTTTCTTACAGAGCATAGGTCGCATTATCTAAGCATCCAACGAAACACAGAACTTCTGGAAACCAGAACGCAAGTTGACCCCAAGCGTTACGTTGCAAAAGCTTTTGCTTCAGTTAATACAAAAGTTACTTGTTGACCAATCACGATTTGTCAACTTGGGAGGTCTTTATGCTTTTCGTAATAAGTTGATATATTTTGAAGGGTGTAGGTTTAATTTTATTCATAAATATTTTTTTAAAAAATTATTAATATTATAAATATTTTTTAGATGTAAAAATGCCTATAAACTTTATCAAGTAGACTGACGATAATGTTAATTCCGTTAACTTGGCTTGACGATGTTAGTTTTTTTGTTCATGTTGATCCCACTTATTTTTTAACAAAAAACTAACGTCGTCAAGCAAACTTAACGGAATTAACATTATCGATCTACTTGTTAAAGTTTATGGGTATTTTTACACCCGAAAAATATTTAAGGTACTGATAACTCTTTTAAAAAATATTTATGAATAAATTGAACCTTCCCTATTTTTAATCAACCTGAGTTATTGGTCCATTTGATTTGACATGATTTTTTAATTATATTTTTTAAAAAATACTAAACATTTCAGAAAGCATCATCCTCCGACTATCTTAGTGAGTGTTGACGCAAGAACAATCCTCTCTTAACCAAATTTATGATGGATGAGAAGAACAAATAAATAAAACAGAGCAATAATGCCTAGCTGTAATCGCAGAGTTTACACGGAATTTCAGACAACTTAATAAAACTAAAAATTACAGAAACTCGAAGAATTCATAAGGAAAACCTAATTGAAAAATAAGATAATGGAGAGCAACTATACCCCCTTCAACACTAAGCACACGGCTAATGCAACAAGAATTTACAGAAGCGTTGTTTCAGACGATTTTTATTTTCAAACTTTATTTTTAAAAAAAAACATAATCAATGTACAGGACAATCAGGAACTGATATACCCTTAGCCGTAGGACACGTGGCAAGATCACAGTGCTCGCCAGCCGAACCCCACCAATCCAAGGTCCTATTCTCCATGGTAAGAGCAAAGAAGAGAAGAAGCGTCATGATGGCGGTGCCAGCATCCAAGGCAGCCGAAAGAACATAATTGTAACGCTGCCACCATTTCTTACGATAATTATAGACGAAGTAATTAAATATGACCCCAACAACGATCCAACAATTGAAGTTGACGGCTGTGGCCGGTGGCATATTGGCGGTTGCGCCGAGGAGCACCGGAAAGTGAATGAGGGAAATCCATTTCTGCTTGGGGAACACTTTCTGGAGGAGCCATACCATTAATGGTCCCAATAAACCCACAAGGAAGAACCAGTTGAGGGCTGCGTAATTCCCAAGAGATCCGAAGATTCGTTTTGGACCAACCAAACCCCAAATCACTGACGCGTCAAAGAACACGTTATCGCCCGGACACGTCCATGGACTGTTTGGAGGCAGTTCGTTCGCATGACATATGTTTTTTATTGAAGTCAGAAGCCACCACGCCACGCTCATGTTGATGGCTCCAGCTATAAGAGTCCCTACGATCTATGCACAATACAAACAAGTCAAACTTTACACGCAACGCATTAAATATAAACAATATGCCATTTGGTACTTCAAATTACCTAATTCTTATATATAAATAAGAGTTAATTGAGTCATACTAAATTTTCAATTCTATCCCTATTCATGAATATATATTTTTTAGCTCTTTCTTCTCTTTTTATCTTTAACTTCAATAAGGGTGAAATTATAACATTCTCATTTATTATTTTAAATGTAGATTTATCAGACCATAATTTTTTCTTAAGTTAGACTTGTAAATAGGATTTCAGTAATATGTTTGATAGCCACTCCCAAGATTTGATAAAAGAGGAGGGTTGTATTAGACTGTCAATATAAAACTTGGTCGAATCATTAATGTACAACCGTCAATGAAGGGTATATGAAGGGTATATGTTGGATAGATATATATAGACACCTGAACAATGAACATGGACCGTGGGGGAATCTTCATGTAATGTCCTAGCTTGAAATCGCTTAGGAAGAAGACAGCCTGGTACATACTTATGTAGCCATAGGTCTTGAAGCAAACGTTGGCTATTGGTTGGCCTGGTGATATCACACCCATTAAATACTCTGTGATGATATTCAATCCTGGAAACTAAACGAATGGGGGAAAGTTTACGATTAGTATAAAAACAGATGTATGTTAGACTAGGTTCAGCTTAATTATTTTCTCTGGTATTCTCTATATATTTGCATCGTTTAATTAAAGATACCTGATTAGTGGTGGCCCTTATGATGCTAATGGGAAGAGTGAAAACAAAAGCAAGGCCAGCGGCAAAGATGAGTGCCCACCAAGGTAATTGCACTTCACTCTTCATGAAAATACAGAGTATAAATGAAAGAACAAATGAGGCCGCAAGAGTCACATAAAACCACCAGTTGGGTATGGCCTTATACTTCTTCATCAATCTTGTGTGAATGTCCTGGATCTCTGTACGCGAAGCTTTGAATTGTTGATATATCTCCCTGCATATACATACATATTGAACTGACTGTTATTACCATGGTGGTCCAAAAAAAGGGAGAACAGAATCAAGATGATGAAGTCAATTCATTGATTAATTAATTACCTTCCATTAAAAATGGCAACGTGAGACAAAGTAGAAACAATAGCAGCAAAACCGATGCCGTAGGTAATAGCAAAGAAGGCACTAAGGTTCACACGACCTTGTTTAGCATACTGCTCCAAATCAATCTGGAAATTGTCGTTGACAATGGCGGTTACATTATATTGCGCACCTTTGGAATTAAAGAGTTCATTGGAGAAGATAGGGAAGGTCTTGGCATTATAGACATTGAACACCCAATACACCAAAGGCATCATGACGTAGATGATTAAGATGTAGCCGACGGCGACATTGGCGATTGCAAAGAACGGCGAAACCAGTGGGCTTTCCAGGTAGGAAGTAACGACCGTCCAATCAAGAGCAAAAGCACCCAAACCAAGTCCTTGCATGCCTGATCCTATTTGTTGGGCTGTTACTGATTTCGGAAATAACCAACATACCCATGAAATAGCAGATAACGTCGGAAAAAGATAGCCTGGCACAGCGTACCATGCCAAGCTGCACACAAATGCGATTAAGAAGAACTTCCCGCGCGACATCCTCCTATGATCTTTTTCATGTAAAGCCCTGTGTCAATCATGGTTTACGGATCAATAATGAAATATGAATCAGTCACAAGGATTAGGGTCACAAAATATGAATGCAAAATCACGTGTAATATCTGACCTGAAGGCTGGGCACACCCTAATCCATGAGCATGACTAAAGCTAAATGACAAGGATTTTTCTGCGCCCCAGCTCATCTTGGGCCTTTCTCAAATGTCTTTTTTTTTTCTTTTTCTTTTACTCATTATATTTTTTTGTTAAATAAGTTTCATTTTGATATCTAATAATAAAATCTCAATTTTTTACGATTTTTTAAACTTCAAAATTGTATAGTTTCTTTTTAATTTAAAGCCTTAAATCTTTAAAAAATCATAAAAAAATGAAAAACATTTACATTTTTTTATTTGTAAAATATCAAAATATTATTTATTTCCATTAGAATCTAATGACAAAAAAACCATGAAAACAAGGGTCCAAAATTAAGCGGCCGCTGGGCGCAGCTCCAAAACGCCGGTCCTTTTTTATTTGGTTCTTAATCAGTTTTTTTATTAGTTTAGTTTAGATTTTTCTTATTAATTGGTCCGGTTCGGATTGATCAATTTACAGGTTGACTTCTGCTACAAATTAAAATGAAAGAAAGCAAGAAAGAAATAAGACCTGAACAAAGAGACTTGGACGAGAGTAGAAGGCCACCACATGTGAGCAGGTTCTATGACATACTTCTTCAGTATTCCAGCCCATCCATACCCCAAAACCTATGCGCATGTTCAAGTCAATTCACTATCTGTTCATAGCTTGGATTGCAGTGCACTAATATAGATGCACTAATTACCCGCGTCTAGCTAGGAGAAACCCTGATTATATTCGGTGTGTGTGTGTGTTATGGACTCACCTGCGTTGTGATGACGAGGATCCAACCAGCTAGGAAACTTATCTTTCTTGCGTAAAAAGCCTTTATAATATCGACAATACCCACGGCGTAAGCAGTATTACCGGCAACGTTGGCGAAGATGGAGATGAGCACGTGCTCCTTCACGTTAAACGGACCCGGGTTGAGTGAGAACTCCCACCCGAAGACCCGATACTTGGTTGTTGGCAGCACCTTTGCCATGAACTTGCCGATCGGAAGCGTAGCAATCTGAACTGAGATCATGGTGACGACCATAGGCTCAGCCCTGTACTGGAAGAACGTGTTGATGAAGGAGAGGAGCGCCACTGAGATGAGACCCAGAAACCACATCCGGAATGTCCAAACCGGTAGGGTCGGGTCATCGTCGGTGGGTACCGTCACCCGGACCTCCTCGATCGGTGATTCGTCGTTGTCCTCTTTGACGGTCGTGGGGTCTACCTTGATGGAGCCCATGATAGTGCACAGTTCACTATCTGCAGGTCACTCCGCCGTCGTCCGCACAAGGTGGAGTGACGTTGTATTTTATAGGATAACCTCAAACCTCAATGACTCATCGTAGGTTATGGATAGATAAGTCTCCTGATTTTTTGAAATTTAATTTGCTAATGATTTTTCAAATTTACAAAGATAAATTTTATTATTAATTAGCTAGGATGGTATCTCATTAATATGGAATTTTATTGTTGATTAGCTAGGATGGTATCTCATTAATATGGTTATTTGTGTATCACCGAGAATCTAAAAAAGACTTTTTTGGCCAATATAAAAATCACATAATTACTTTACTTATATATTATTCAAAGTTTAGAAATATTGTTTTGTTTAGAGCGATGAAGTTTGAAAGATTTGTTTTTAAATGTAGGATTTCAGGTATATCTGGAGTGTAGTTTCGTACTCTCGAGATATATACTCACGCGAACCGGATCACAGTGTAGTCCAGTTATAACACACAATAAATGCACCGGAGGAATTTGAGAGAGGAGGCAAGGAAAATGTTTTGGAAACCTTAATTCTAGAGTAGAGGCTTACCGCATAAAAAACCATAAAGCATCTTTTTATAAAGATGCTTCCATAAAAAAATAATTAATAAAATATTGTTTATTTTAATTTGAACCCAGGGCCAATTAGGTTTGGGCTTAATCCACCAAGGATGGATAAAACATATTTTCCAACATTAAAAATGTATCACATTTTAATGGTAAGATGATGAATTAACCAAGAAAAAATTATCTATAATATATGTATACATAGAGAGAGATTTTGAAAGTTTTTAGTATTAAATTTCAAAAAAAAAATATATCGCTTAAAAATAGAACGCTTTTTCATAATATTGCCTATTTTCAACGGAAAGGCGACTTGAATGGCATATATAGTTTCTGTTTCACAGAGAGAGACGAAAAGGGGAACGTTTGACCCCTGATATTAACGTGAGAGAGGGAGAAGAAAACAGATCGAAGGCGGGGTTCGCTCGCAAAGCTCTACGTGATAAGAAATCATGTTATCTTACTATGTGGTTTTTTATATAAAAAACAATTAACCAAAAAATGTAGATCAAAAAGTCGTTCAAAGACCGTCAATGTGTGAAAATTATAACATTTTTTAAATACTCTTATTTATGAGACGGTAGGAAATAAAAGAGAGAATAATGAAAATTGTTAATTATAATGTGGAAGAGAGATAAATGTATTGTAGTGTGTTTGGATGTTAAAATCAAACCATGGTTTTAACTTTAAATTATGGTTTAGGTAAAAAACATCCAAACACTAATAAAAAAATAAAAAACACTTTTTATCAAAACCATGTTTTTGAAGAAATCAATATTTTATACTTTTTTATATGTAGGTCCCACTTCATTTTCTCTCTCTTCATTTTCCCTCTTTCATTTATTCTATTTTTATCCCCATGTTCCTATTTTTTTTCCAAATACCTATTGCAAAAAAAATATTTTGTGGTTTTTTTTAAAGAACCATTATTCATGTCAAAATTTATTATTCTCTTTAGTCTTAAATATAATATAAATTTAAATTTCTTTAAGAGATTAAAAAACTAATTAAATTATTTTAGAGTATTTATATTTTAATTTTTCCCCCAAACTAATTAATTTGAATAATAAACTTATATGTAATTTAAGGATAAAAAATATATGATACGATTAAGTAATTTATTTAGCTTCCTTAATCTTTTAAAAAAATCAATTCTATCATATATTTAAGACCGGAGTGATTATTTATTTCAATCTAAAATATAGTATTATTTTGAATAATTACTATATATAAATGTTTTATATAATTTATTAATACATATATATTTGAGCTATTTTTTATGATGTTATATAATTTCCCAATGTTATAATTTCAATTTTTTAGACAAATTTATTTAATTTTAGGTATTATTATGAAATTTAATGTTAAAAATATTTAAGATAAAATCTTATCTTTTTATATGTAATTATCACAAAAGCTAATGTCTTTTTTGGTAATTTGAGCATTAAAAAAGTGATTCTTAACCCAATAGCCAAATACTCTCATTTTACCAAAATCATTTTTTCCATAATATATATATATATATATATATATATATATATATATATATATATATATATATATATGATTTTTTTATGTTAGATAATTGATTAATGTTATAATTTTTAATTTTTCAGATAAATTTATGTCATTTTTTGTATTTATTATGAATTGTCCTACTAAATAATACATAAAATAAAATATTATCATTTATATGTAATTATCACAAAAGCTAATGTCCTTTTAAATAATTTGACCATGAAAAAATCTATTCTGATCAAAATATCCAAACACTCTCATTTATCAAAATCACTTTTTTCACATAATTTATTCTGTCATAATCTATTCTCAAAAATTATTTTTTTCACTTTTTTTCCATAAGTTATTCTCAAAAGCTGATTCCAAACATATCCTTAATATGAAATCAAATTACTTCCTTTTTAAATATAATAATCAAAACATGGGTCTCACATGTAGGGAGACATATGAATGCGTGTAATTAACCATGTGTTGGTTCAATTAAGTGGTCAGCAATCTCTATTTTATTTCAAGAAGATACACATTTAAGTGCATTATATTTGCTTGTAATTTCAAATTTTTTTTTCCGTTTTAGCTGATCGATTATGACGTTTACACAAAACTGGCATGCTTGACTATAAATATTTCTTCCTCTTTCAAATATACTCGTACCTTCAAAATTTTACAATCTCCACTTTACTTCCAGAAAATACACATTTAAGTGAGTTTACTTCTAATTACCATTTGTCATGCTTTGGCTGGTTATAATCTCTATAGAAGCGTTTCTTGTTAATCACAAACAACATGTTCTTCTTTTGTTAATGTTTTTGCCCCGTCAATTAAAGAAAAATGATTCTCTATGCCTTTTCTTTGTCAGAACTCAAAACTGCTACTTTTATCTCTAATATAAGGGAGTGTGTATCGGATAGTGGTGAGAAAAGTAATTTATTTATAATCTGATTTATGAAAATTTAATATTGAAAAAAATTAAATTATATAATACGATTTATATTTGGATTGGTGATTGTATAAATGCTTTTGTGAAAGTGAAAACTTATTTGGACTGACGATTTTATAAGTGCTTAATTTGTGATAGTTATAAGATAAAAAAGATATTTAATATTATAAACAAGTGAAAAAATTTAAGTTACAAAATGTGGTGTAAAAATACATAATTTGATTAAAAAAATATTATATAACTAATTAGATCACATGTCTTGTATAAATTGATTTTTAATCATGTTACGAATATGATTCATATAGGTTGAAGATATCCAAACATAATTGGTTGAGGAAAGACTCTTCATTTACAGTAGTATTTTCAAACGGTATGTAATACCAAAATAATGGTTAAATTGGACTTTTCTATCTCACAAGCTAAAAGCTCCAATATCTGACTTCTTACAAAACATGCGATTGAGGAATAAGCCCAACTGTGCAATCATTCAACCAAACATCTAGAATTTTAGTATAAATTTGAAATCACACGATTCGGCCTCCAATTATGCAATTGGCCCAGCAGATCGCGTAACCAAACACTATAAATCAAGCAAAACCCAAAAAAAACCAAGTTGATGGAAACAGCAAGCGTAATCCTCTTAAATGAGTCCCAATGCTGTGTGGTTCGTACGATAGAAGTACAACCAAAATTATTAAATTTGGATTGGTAACTAAATCGATTAAAGTAGTGGTACTGGATTAAGGGTTAGCAAGTTAAATTAAAATTAACCCGAGGTTAAATTTATGAAAAAGTGAAAATTTTAAAGTTATTAATAAAAAATTATGAATAAAATAAAAAAAATATTTTTTAAATAAAAAATACCAACCCATTTAAACAAGTTGGATAGGACTGATTAAGTGGTCGGTTCGCCGGTTTCCATATCAAACCGCCCATTCTATTTTTAATGACTATGGGTACTACCCAAACTAAGTCGCACAAATGCTTTACTCTGGTGCTAATTATAATTACTCCCTTCAATTTACAATATAGGATGTTTTTAGAAGAATAGTTCAGTCTCAAATATAAGTCATTTACAAAATAATTAATGTTCATTTTTTGATTTTGTCCTTATAATTAATGCTCATTTTCAATTTTACCTACTCATTAAATTTTTAAATATATTTTTCAACAAGGGTAAATTAGAAATAAATTTAATTTATGATATATTTAATGAGTTTTTTTGCCAATATATTTAATGAATTAACTGTCACTTCTTATTTCTCACAAATTAATTAAAGTGTCATATATTATGGACCGGATGAGGTAAAAAAAAATGAACAGGACGAAGTATAATATTTTAATTTATTTCTCTCTCAAATTTATAATTATGATATTTTGATGCATTATTCTCTCAAATTTATAATATACTCTCAAAGTATTCTCATTGATGTAAATAGTAAGGAAATTTTTATAAAAAATAGTCATGATACACCTGGCTGAAAAGAGTACTCGATCAAATCCAACACGCGTTTATTATACATAACCGACTTAACAAATTTTTTTAATGTTCATGAATTAATTATCTAATTTTCATACTACTGAAGAAAGTACTTAAGAGAAAAACACAAAAGAACAATATATATTCCAAATTCATTCATTTAAAAAAAAAAAGAATAATTCTTTTGTAGACGCCCTTTTAAACCAGCCTCATGTTCAGTGCTGACGACTGTATATATATATATTTTTTTTTTTTTTTTTTGGACGGGTTTAATCTTATAATCCCGTGCAACAGGAGTTGGCGACTACCTAAGCTAACTATAGTTTTAACCGAAGTTGATAAGCTTGCCGCCTGCTTGTTTTAAGAGAAAATATAGCACTCTTGCTCGCGGCATTTAGTAGCCTGTAATTTTTTTTTGCCAACAGCCTGTATTTAAACTCGCAAATATATACATGAATAAAATAAAAATGAGTATAGATTATCTCCACAACAACGTGGCAACATTATTTGGATCAAAGTGAGTATAGATTATAGTACAATTTTTCGCAAATTTTCTCCCTCACAGGTTCATAGCTACTCCCAACCCCAGCTTAAATTAGTTGAAGTTATAAAAATGTTTTTAAAAAAAAAAAAAAAAAGAGCATACCCTCGATGATTGGTCGACATTAGATATCCATTCCCTTCCCCTCCGCAATTACATCCAAACACTAACAATGACACAAACGTAGATATTTTCCCATGCCATCACTAACCCAATCATGTAGTTAGTTACTGTTATCGACTCTGCTATCTCTGCCTTCTTCTTCCTTCATGGCTTCTTTGCCTTCTTCAGTTGCTATCACTGCAACCCCAAAGCGTGAACCCGATTTCAGAAAATCTTCTTCAAGTTCCCTTCCCAGCGAAAAGGTGATTTATCTCCCCCTCCCCCCTACCAATTTTCTCCTATCTCTCTACTTGAAATCTTCTATATACTTGCATTAGATTCTCAGTGTGTTATATATGTATACAATTGGATTATATTGGAAGTCATACATGGTCACCTCGACTACTGATTACTCACTTTATCAGCTACAATTCTGTATTATGTCCGTTTATTCACGTTAACTCGAAAACCTGATAATAACCTGCAATTGATACCTACAGAGTCCAAGCATTTCTTTCCAGAAAAGTCACCGATTTACGCATTTAGATGGAAATTTAGATACAAGGCATCTGGACTTCCGAGAAGCACTTTCAGCGTTAAAAGAGGGCAGAGCGGTGGACACATCTTTCTACGCTCCCCTGTTGCAAGAATGCCTGGACAAAGGTTCTGCTTCGGATGCACAAATTGTGCATGGCCACATCGTAAAAACTGGTACCCACGAAGATGTGTTTGTCATGGCGTTTCTCGTCAATGTTTATGCTAAATGTAAGAACATAGTGAGTGCTCGCAAGGTGTTTGACAATATGCCCAGAAGAAATGTTATTTCATGGACCACGTTAATGGCGGGTTATGTGCAGAATTCGCAGCCAGAGAATGCCATTCGAGTATTCCAAGAAATGCTGGATGCGGGATCTTATCCTTCTAATTACTCACTTGCTATAGCTCTCAATGCATGTACGTGCTTAAACTCTGTCAAGTTAGGGGATCAGTTCCATGCTTTCATAATCAAATATCATATCGACTCTGACACAAGCATTGGCAATGCCCTCTGTAGCTTATACTCCAAATGTGGCAGATTGGATTATGCTTTAAGAGCATTTAAACGAATCGAGGAACAAAATGTTATTTCATGGACTGCGGCTATTTCTGCCTGCGGTGACAACGGGGAAGCTACAAAGGGTTTGAGAATTTTTGTTGAGATGCTTTATGAGAATATCCAGCCTAATGAGTTTACTTTAGCTAGTTTGTTGGGCCTATGTTGTGAAATTCTCTCCTTAGAACTTGGGACACAAATTCATTCACTTAGTACTAAACTTGGCTATGACTCAAACTTACGCATTAGGAATTCTTTAACGTATTTATATCTCAAAAGTGGTTGGATTGACGAGGCTCAGAGGCTATTTAATAGAATGGAAAGTGTCAGCTTGGTTACTTGGAATGCGATGATTGCTGGACATTCACAAAGGATGGAACTCGCAAACGATGATTTTTCAGTTCATCGGAGTGGAAGTGAAGCACTTAATCTCTTCCTGAAGTTAAATCGATCAGGCATGAAACCTGATCTATTTACCTTTTCAAGTGTCTTGAGTATCTGTAGTAGACTGGTGGCTTTAGAACAGGGGGAACAAATTCATGCTCAGGCTATCAAAACTGGGTTCTTGTCTGATGTTGTCGTGGGCACTTCACTAATTAACATGTACAATAAATGCGGAAGCATTGAGAGGGCAAGCAAAGCATTTCTAGAGATGTCTACTAGAACCCTGATATCATGGACTTCCATGATTACAGGTTATTCACAACATGGTAGGTCTCTGCAGGCACTGGATCTTTTTGAGGATATGAGATTAGCAAGAGTGAGACCAAACGAGATCACTTTTGTGGGTGTTCTATCAGCGTGTAGCCATGCTGGTTTGGTCAATGAAGCACTCAGATACTTTGAGATTATGCAGAAAAAATATAAAATAAAACCCGTGATGGACCATTATGGTTGTTTGATTGACATGTTTGTGAGGTTGGGTCGGCTAGAGGAAGCTTTTGATTTCATCAAGAAAAAGGGTTTTGAGCCCAGCGAGTTTATTTGGTCTAACTTGATCGCAGGTTGTCGAAGTCATGGAAATTTAGAGTTGGCGTTTTACGCTGCCGAACAATTACTTAATCTCAGACCGAAAGATGCCGAGACATACGTTTTATTATTGAATATGTACATATCTGCGGGGCGATATAAGGATGTTTCAAGGGTGAGAAAGATAATGAAAGAAGAGAAAGTTGGTAAGTTAAAGGATTTGAGCAGAATTTTTATCAAAGACAAGGTCTATTCCTTTAAGCCCAATAATGACAAGGGACATCCGCAGAATTCACTAGTGTATCAGTCACTGGTGGATTTGGTTGCTAAAGCCAAAAATCTTGGATACAAGTCATTGGAAAGTATGGAACTAAGCGAGGAAGAGGAAGATGGAAAGGCATCATCAGTCCCAAGGACAAGTGCTATTTATCACAGCGAGAAGCTGGCCATTGCATTTGGATTGGAGAACTTGCCAAATTCATCACCTATAAGAGTTACCAAGAGCACAATAATGTGCAGGGATTGTCACAACTTTATTAAGTTCGTCTCAAAACTGACTGGTAGAGAAATTGTCGTTCGGGATAGCAAGCGGCTTCATAAGTTTGTCTTTGGTCAATGCTCTTGTGGGGATTTCGGAGGATTTGTCTGATATATATATCCTCGAAGACACAGTTATAAATCCCTGAACTGGCTATCAAAAGCTGACCATGGAAAACGAGTCGCTTTTTTTATACACCTCTTGTACTTAATAGTAACACGAGTTATCTACTTATCTACTTAAAATTGCAGCACTCACACATCAATTTTACTTATATATTGTGATTTCTTACGAGTTATCTACTTAAAATTGTGTGCTACCCCCTTTCTTTATATTAAAAAAAAAACCCAAAAAGGAAACGTTTTTGTTGCCGTTGGCGCAGGAGGTTGGTATTTAAAATAGTTTGAAAAAGCAATCCTGAATAGTCTGTTAAAACACTTGACTTCTCTCAGTGCCCAAGCAAGATTCTAAACGAGATAAGTTTAAAATTCAATTATAAAGAAAAGACACGCACAAAGATATGAAAAATAATATCGATAGCAAACATGTAAAAAGTAGTAGCTAAATTTAGGCATTAACCGACTCCTTTGCTTCCACTTGTATTCAAAATCAACAAAGCACCCCTAACGAAAATTACAACTGATGGAACTAGTGCAATTCCCTATTCTGGGGGCAGAATCTAATATAACTTCCGTGCATATCAATTGATAATCAACATACAAAGTACTACAGGATAAACTACAATGTCAAAACTAAATCTGATATATATAGATATACAAAAAACAAAGGTACAATGATGTATATCATACATATTATTTTCTTGTCTTCCAGTTTCTCTCTAGGATTTTGTAATATACCAAATTTATGTAATGGTGAGAACCTGTATATATAACCTATTGAATGGAATTAATACCGGTATTTAAGTATATAAATATGGAGCAATCTCTGGGATTCCAATGGTATCATTTATTGAAATTACAAAGTCAGGGTTACGAAATACAAGTGTAAGAAGTCGGAGGAAATCTATCGGTGTCTGTAGGACACCTAGCGCCATTCAAGGGACACGGGGGGCTTAGGGCGCCATTTGCCAAGTCTCGATATTCGTGACGCAATCCCAAGTAAGTACCAATAAAGTAACTTTATTAAAGTAGTTTTAATAAAGTAAGTCATGATAGCTAATGATAACACAATTTTATGGTTGGCACCACAAAAAATTGACTAGTGTCCTCTCATCATAACAAAATATAAGATCAATTTTGTGTTGGATGAATGAGGTGACAAGTGTCCCTTATGATGACACTTACTTTTTACCTTTTGAGTTAGCACCTTTGGGACATGCCACCTAGCACTTGAGTCTAGGGAATCCACCAGTCCCCGGCTCAGACACGTACATGACTTTCCAGAACACCGAATCTGGGAGTCAAGGGAATTCATCATGCCTCCCTTCCCTTGACATAAAAAATGACGCCTGGGATGAAAGAGAAAGAGAAAAGTTTCAAGGACACTTTGCACCTTATGGTTCAAGATCTTACATATGTCACACTATGGTACCAATAGAATAAAGTAAGGGACACATGGCATCAATCTAACTCCTCTCTTTCCCTTTAATATTTTGGTCAAGGCAAGAGAACAAAGGGAAAGAAATCTGAAAATTTCAAGAAAATAGAAAGAAGAGAAAAGGAAGAGGAATAGTAAAAGCTCTTGAGTTCTGGGATCGATTCCGACCCTGAATTGACGTTATTGACCAATAAGCCCTTTATGAAAGTTGTTCTACTTATTGAGAGCTTCATTTTTATGGTTTCATTTTCTGATTAGAGATGTTTTGAGCCATTTAGTTAGCCGGAGTGCCATCAAAATTCAGAACCGGTTGTAGAATCACGAAGAGGTAAGCCTAAACTTTGTTTTGAACCGATTGATTTGAAGCTTTAATGAGTTTTCTTGGACCTTTGGGTTGCCATATGTTTCAGCCAAGCTGAGTTTTTAAGGCCATGTGTTGAATCATAAATATATGATGATATATGGTGTTTAATGATAATATAAGACTAGTTTAAGTGCTACCAAGATTTGAGTTCTGTGAGGCAATCTGCTTGTGACATGTTTTTGACTAATCAAATGAGATCTAATGGCCACGAAACTTTCAAGATTTAAAGTAAACATCATAAGATTTAATTTGATAGGTTATTTATGCCATTTGGATTAATATATTAGGAGATATGAATTTTTGAAGTTGAATCTTTAAAACTGGCGAAATCCCGTGACCGTGTGAATTTATTTGCGATTCTGGATTTCTCTGAATGGGAATGGTTGAAGGATATATTTTTTTCTTCAAAATAGACTTAATGAGTGTCACATAGGACTTTAAACCATCCCAAGTAGAGTTTCCTAGACAAAGTTATGGATTTTCAAAATTTGTTGAAAATTCTGTCAGATTTTGATTAATAGGCGAAAATGAATTAGTTAGGGCCAAATGTAATTAATTGGAACTTCAAGGGTTAAGTTAAGCCCATAAAGCTAGTGTAGGCCCATAACTACACATTGGGCTTGATGAATTGACTTTAAAGATAACCAACCTAAGTTTTATGGGTTATCAAGAATTGGAATAAGTATTAACTCGTCGTCTGTATATTATAATTTAAAAGATTTGGCATTTACCCGGGACGTCCACTAAATTTGAAACAAGAACAGAATTCGGAAAGACTGTCAAATAATGCTCTAACCCTTATATCATATGTGTTGCTCTGTATGTATTCTCTGTCATTTGATTATGTGCGAGACAGTTAGTCCCTAGGTAATAAGATTTGTAAGTATAAGTTGCACTGAGAGTTACCCAAGGCGTCTTAAGCCAAGTAGGCTCGAGGAAGGAAGCATGTGAGTGCACCTTGTATGAGGCAGATGCCCTAAGCTGCTAGATTGAGATTGTCAAGTGCTGTGGTTTTATGATGAGGGACCAATTAGACCCTTTGTTTGCTGCATTCTGTAAGTTTTTTTGTGATGATTGTTTTTACATGCTTAGTATTCTGCATATCATATGAGTGATTTGTGTACTAATGAGATTCTTTTAAATCTCACCCTTTTTCAACCAATGATCTACAGCAAAGGCATCTAACTGCAAGGGCAAAAAGGTAATACAAACGTGCAAAGGGAGGACTAATTAATTAAAGACGTTCTGGTTATCTTTTATTTTAAATAACTGTAAAATATGTAAATGTAATTAAATAGAAGTAACAGTACCACTAACAGTAGAACTAACCGTATTAGCTATAATTAGTACGTTAGAATATCAACAACCGTGCTAGCATTCAAACATGATAAGTGAACTATAATCGAGCAACCAAACGTTAAAGGCCTATAGATTAACCACCATTACGTGAGCTATTGCCAGAGAACGCTCTACTTTTCAAACAAAATATTTTGATTATGATGAGTGGTAATGAATTTGTAAAGCGGTTTGAAACTACACTTAAAATATTTTTAAAAGTTTTTGAAAAATCTACTCAAATATTGGACTAAACCCTGCATTAAAGTCTGATCTTTAATAATTTATAATAGAATAATGTCTCAAGTTTGTAAATATTACATCTCAAATGATAAGGAAGTGGTAGAGTAAAAAAGGAAAACCAGCTTTAACCTAGCTTCGCAAGGCCCATTTGTGTATCTATATGTCAAATTAGATTTTCCTATCCCATGAAGTGAAAGGATCGCCTTCTATTTTTACTGTTGGAGCTCCTTGATTTTCTTTCTTCATAAGGCGGTTTCCAGATGATGTCATCAAGATTGCTACAGAAGTTCTTGTAAAACTGCAACACAGAGGAGGTAACTCTGTCATAAAATTAAAATTTAAGAAACTGGGGGCCGTGGAGAATGGCGGTCAAACGTAAAAGCTGTTCTCAGAACAACTGACCTTGAGGTATTCACTTACGTCTCCAGCTGCTTTTTGAATGTCTACCATGAAGAATGACGGAGCAACTTCAAAAATCTTCAGACAAGAAGGGAATGAAATGAACTAAATAATTAGCCAAGCGGTGAATGGGTGTTCGGAAGTTAGCAGAGGGAAAGAAACTTACTTCCAGGATGACCGAGAAAAAAGTTTTATTTTCTGCCATACCCTCTACTCTCATCTGAAAATTCATGTCAATATCCCACTGGGTTAACGAGAAATTCAAGCAAAATTATTCTCCAGATGAAATATAGATTATGATGAATGTTTGTGTGACAAAGTGGAAGGGTAAAACACACAATCCAGAGCAACATTAGTGGAAGCAGGATGCCAAGTAGCAGAAAAGAGGTAAAACAATCTGCTACGCATATTACAGGATACTACCTTATAGTTGCGAATGTGGGTCTTTAATCCCATTGATTGAGCCACAACTTCCATGCTTGATAAAACCACCTTTGCTGGCTTTTGAGAAATAAAGCGTGTTTGGTACTTCATGGAATCCTGAAAACATATTTGGAAAACAAACATCACAACCGAACCCAGATATGACAAATGTTAAGAGTCTCAGACTTGGGAGTTAAAATGACAGAGTAAAAAGGTATGATGATATATTTTATCACAGCATGCCTATTTACTTGGTCAAAAAATGTGAAGTCCTGCCTCACACAATATTTGTATGGACTTATATTTGTCTATCTAAAATTTTGAAGATAATTGGATATGATTACTGTTTACTGAACTATTAGAAGACACAGAAGAATAGAGATGATTACCCGTCCACGATCAAAGATTGTTGCAAGATTTAAACCTTGAGATAGAATTATCAAGTCAAATGCATTAAGCATCAATGGACCCCCGTTTTCATTTTCACATTGTTGATTATCTCTCTGATCCTTCAATGACAAATCAATCGATGTGTCAAAAAATGAGAAAGTAATTGCCACATGGTTGTACTAGCAAAAAGGAATCCAGCCTCTTTAATTGAAGAAAAAAAGACATAAGATGTGCAAAAAAAAAAAAAAAAAAAGTCAAATTTTTTTGCATTTTAGTCAGTTTCCTTGACTTAAAATTCGCTTTGTCCTCCTTGATCTTTTGTAAGCACACCAGATTTTGCTGATGCACCATGCCTAGCCCAAATGCATAAAATTCCAGTAGAATTCAGCTCAAGATGCAGCATTTAAAAGTCATACTGACCTCAGCATCATCAAAAGCTGCATTTACATCATCCAGATTCACATCTTCATACTCAAGAAGACTGACATGAACATAGTCCTTCTGAAACCACTCATCATTTCTTATCTGTTCAATGGTCATACGCTGCAAGCACATATGCACACAAAGGGGGCAAAGAGGCTTGTCAAAAACAACCAGAACCATAATAAATGTTCTCAAGATCTTGAATTCATTTCTTAAATACGTAATACTATTACATTACATGCATAATAGTTCATCCATTTTAAATACTACAATTAGTCTAACAAAGTTAACACTATACATGATGCAAGGTTTAGCCATTGGATTATATAGCTAATTATTAAAGGGACATTATCATAATATGCCTACCTGATTGAACAAATGGAGAAGACAATAAGACTACTCACAACAGTATAGGAACCTAAATTACTAGATCCTTTCAATACTAATTATTTTCTTAGATGCCTTTTGATAATTACCAGGTTCTCAAGATGCCTTATATAGACATCATGAATATTGGCTCATAAAATTCTTAAGCCAAACTTACAGTTTCAGGATTTGGATCCAAAATTCTATGTATTAAAGCTTTTGCTCCCACAGGAAACCATGAAGGGCATGAATACTCTGCATTCTCAATCTGCAAGAGTCAGGAAAGGGACCATAGCATTATAATAATTTAAATTTCATTCTAACATAAACACGGTATAAGAAGCAATGTTCACCATGAGAAACTTCAGGAACTAAGCCATCACCTCTTAGTATATGCAAAAGATTTCGAATGAACTTTTCATTTTATGCAGTATTAAAATTGGACACGCCTTTGAACCAAAAAAAAAAACAAAAAGGCTGATTGATCATGCATGATTCTTTACACACACATGTATGTATGTAAAGCACCTGGGAGATCAACTGTGTGTGTAGAAATTAATAGTATATAATTGAGACGTCTAAGTTCATGCCTTACTGTATAAGGTAGTTAGATCCATCTCATCAAAGGGAAGATATCCAGCAATTAGAACATAGAGAATAACCCCACAGGACCAAACATCTGCCGGTGCTCCATTGTAACCCTTGTGGCTAAGTACCTGAGGTGAAAATGATGCATGCCAAATAGAGAATGAAAAATATAATTAGTAACTATATATGGAGTTGACATCAAATCAAATTTAACCCAGCTCTAATCCAACTTCAAATTTACCTCAGGGGCTACATAATTTGGAGTCCCACAAGTTGTCCGAAGGACACTAACCCCCTATAAAAATATTCATCAGGCATCAAACCATTAATACAATTTCATCTGCAAGTCAAAGTCAAATTTCAAAAACGAAAATCTCACCTGCTCTGGCAATGCACTCAAACCAAAATCTGAAATTTTTATATTTCCTAGAGAATCTAGCAATAAATTTTCAGGCTGCAGAGAGGAAATATAACATTCAATAGAAAATCATGAGTAAGGATAAATGGAAGCTTCCCAGATCCCAGCCCAAGCAAACCTTTAAATCTCTGTGATAGACTCCCTTACTGTGGCAATAATCTACACCATCAATAAGCTGTTGAAAGTATCTTCTAGCTTCAGCTTCACTAAGACGGCCATGGTGTAGCTGCACATTCATTTTTACTTTTATTATCAAGATCTTAAAGAAATAGTAAATGATAAAAATCAGTAAAAGCTACAAAACCACAGGTCCATCTTGAGCTACTCACAATTTTATCAAACAATTCGCCACCTGTAATGAACTCCAATATGATATAAATCTTAGTACGACTAGCTAGAACCTGAAAAAATCATAATTTACAAAAGAAGGAAGCACTCATTAGTGGTGACAATCAACAGGAAGAACATCTTAATAATGGATTTCAGAACTAATCTCAAGTCTGCCAAGCTCTTCTTTCAAAACATTTACAAGGAACAAAAAGGAATGAGGGAGAGAGTTATGGACATACCGCAATCCAATACAAATTATGAAAAAAAATTTCCAACACCTTTATTCTTTCCTCTTTCAAAGAAAACATAGAAAGAAATTCTATAAATTCAGTCTCACTTGTATTTACCTCAAAGCCCTTCTAAAATATTTGCTAAACAACATATTTCATGCTTCATTGCTAATCATGATTTGGTAAGCAAATTATTTATTTCAAAACAAAACCCAAGCAGGACTTAGTGGCCATCATATAAAAGATGATTTTACCCAAAGTATCACATACCTCATGCAGACGAACAATGAATGGATGACGAACTAGCTTCATAATAGAAATCTCCTTCTTGATCTGCATAACAGCGAAAAATTCAATACAAACGGAAATTAGAAACATTTGCACTCATGACTTCATGACCATGAAACCTTTTTTTTTTTTTACCTAAATGAAAAAAAGTATAATCCAAGGCTCCAGGCCTGAGCCTCTTATATCGTTAATGGTATTAAATAATATTCATTCAAACGCTTTGGGTTTTTAGATATCCTAGGCTCCTAGCGATTAGATGAATTTGAATGGCAAACAGTCTGAGACAAAACTCAAAGTACAAAATCACTTAAAAATAAGCTAATACAAACACCGTCGTCATCAACATCTAAACACTAGTAGGCAGATTGGGGGCTCAAATTCAATTGAGTGTTGGAATTCCTTTTTTATGCTAGAGAAGAAGACAACAACCCAATTTGAGAAATTTCCTCCAATTATAAGTATTTCATAACTGCAGAAGGTAGGTGAATAAAAAGGTTTACCTACTTTCATAAACTCCCAATTGTGGCCTTGCTGTGATGGTTAATGTTAATTAAAACAAAAATGGCGATCTTCAGATACCCATGTATATTAAGCCTTGGTATGTTATCACTAATAAGACACCTATATACCAAATAAAACACCTTCTTAAAGTCACTTATTGGAATGCCTGCTTAGCTCAGTCAGTGTTACCGTGGCTGAAACTCTCACTAGTCTTGTAATAACTGCATTTAAATTTCTAGATATAAGTTATCACTAATAAGAACAACAGTCAAGGTGTATTTACGAAAAGTGCTCAAGACATTCAAGCTTTGCTAAGCGTACAGGGTATATAAATATCTGGTTTAGCAATGCAATTAACTAACTCCTAGCTCTAAACGATCAACTGCCAGAAGCCGTTTTACCAACGAAAGGAAGAAGCCGGGGAAATCACAACTTCAATTAAAAGAACCGAAGAAGAAGGGAAATTCAGAGAAATTTGTATTTGAAATCAGCGAAGCCTTCACAGGTAGTAAAGAGCAAACAAGTCCCGTTTTCCAAGGTTACATCGCTTTTGTCCACTAACAAATGGGTCGTCGCGAGTAGCGAAAATTGGGAATTTTACACTTGCCTGGTCGACCATCTTGTGCTTGATGATGGTGCTACGGTCGAGCACTTTCATAGCGACACTCTCGCCAGTCTCTGTGTTCTGAGCGAACTTCACCTTGGCGAAGGTTCCCTCCCCAACTGTCCTCCCGATTTCGTACTTCCCCACCTTCCTCACTACCATGGCTGCCGCTCTCTCTCTCTCTCTACACCCCTCTGACTCTCTCTCTCTCTCTGTTTCTTCTCTCTCTGCTTTTCTCACTCCAGCGAAACCACACACTCACAGCCAAGAACTCCACTAAAGCTTGATGCAAATCCAACTTTACTGACAAGCGTCTGGATTCCAACCACTATTTAATTAATTTATCGTCGCTGTTGATTTGGATGGGAAGGATCCAGGGAAAATGAAGGCCAGCAGAGAAGTGGTTTGGTAAGCCCCACAAGCACGAAAGCAAGAAGAAGGAAAATGGATTATTTGTAATCTAATTTATGAAAAAGTAAAAAAAAAAAATCTCATATAAAATTGTTTGAAATAGAAAAATTTTAAATAAGGTTGTTAAATTTAATAAATTTTTAATTAAGTTATTGATCTGATTTAGGATTTTAAAATATAAATTAAATAATTTTATTATCCTCTCCAATTTCTTCTCACTTATTAAAAGAGTTTTATTGCTTTGTAAATTATTTTTTTCAACAAGTATATATACACACATATATAAACATTAACATATAATATAATAAAATATAACTTGCTTGAACAAAGAAATTATTTGTGTTCCAGAAAGATTATCAAGAATAATTCTAGTAAAAAAGAAAGAAAAGGACGATTTAATTCCAATATCAATTAAATAATTTTTAGTTTAATACTAAGAATAAAAAAAATTATTTTTGAATTGAATTTTTTGCGAGAAGAAAATCAAACTATGTTAATCCCAAGAAAAAAAATCTGACATGTGTGATTTATCAAACTATATACTAAAGAGTTCATTAACTACATATAATAAAAGAGAGTTCCATTAACAACGTAAAAAAAGGATTTAAAAAAAAACATAGATATCACACAAGTCAAAATTGTGTGATTAATGTAGTTTGATTTTTTTTATAGAAAAAATAATAATTTAAGTTCTTTCAAAAATAAAATTTACTATTCACAATATTTAACTAAAAATTATTTAATTAATATTTAGAGTTCTGCTTTTCTTTTTACTTTTTGACTTTAATTATTATTAACGATTCTTCTAAAACACAAAAAATTAAGAATATTTTTTTAATTATGTATCGGTGTTGATATATATATATATTTATTGAAAAACTAAGTTAAAGCAATAAAACTCTTTTAAGAGGATAGAGGAGAGTAGGAGAGGATAATAAAATTATTTTACCTATATTTTGAAATTCTAAATTGGGTCAATAACTTAATTACGGATTTGTTAAATTTAACAACTTGATTTTGAATTTTCCTATTTCAGGCAACTTTATATGAAATTTTCCCAAAGTAAAATTGGGTAAAAGTCATATTGTATAATATGATTGATGTTTAAATTGGTGATTGTATAAGTGTTTTTGTAAAATTGAAAATTTGTTTGGATTTGCAATTAAACAAGTGCTTTTATGAAAATGAAAAAGTATTTAGTTTGACTTTTGTATAAGTGGTTTTTGTAATATTTAAATTTTAAAAAAAATTATGAAAAGTGAAACAATTAACTTTAAAAATTTAACAATGGTAAAATACATAATAAAATTATAATAAAAATGCGAATAAATTAGAAATGATACAAATTTAAAGTTTTTGATAAAGTGAAATATAACAAAACTAATCAGATCTAAGGTTCCGTACAATTTGGTCCCTAATGGTGTCACGAACATGATTCATTTGGGTTGAAGATGTCCGAGCATCATTTGTCAATGATGGCTCTTGATCTTGACTATTATCTATATCAACTATATTCTTATTTTCTGCATCCTTAAAGTTCATATCAGTTTGAAAATTTCTTCTAATAAAATTATGTATAGTCATTGTTGCACAAACAATGCGGACTTGCGTGTCGAAGCTGTACTTACGCATTTTTTGTAATATTTCAAATCTATTTTTCCACACTTCAAAAGTCCTTTCTATTGTGCACCTCAAGCTTGAATGATAAAAATTAAAGGCATCATTATGATTCCTAAACCCCCTCGATTCTTGAATTCTATGAGGTGGTAGCGTTCACATTTGTACGGACCAAGATACCCAACTAGTGTTGGGTAGCCAGCATTAACCAAATAATATTGGGTTAAGGTGCAAAAATAGCAATGAACTATTTTTCAGAGTGCACCAAACTAACTATTTTAGGGTGTAAAAATAGACATTATGAAATTTTTTTGGAGCAAAAATAGCAATTTTGTTATTTATTTTGGGGAGTAAAAATTACTATTTTTGCTCCAAAAAAATTTCATAATGTCTACTTTTGCACCCTAAAAATTCATAATATATATTTTTATATCCTAAAATAGTTAGTTGTGTTGGGTGCACTTTGGGAAATAGTTATTTGCTAAATATGCACCTTAACCCAATAATATTTGCCTAACAAGTGTTAAAATCATTGTAAATATAAAATGATTGAAAAGAACATGACTTTTAGTAAATAATATACATGTATATTATATGCACACAATGTGATAATTTTAAGAGAAATATTAAAATTATAAAATAAAAACATTTAATATATTATTATAAAATTTTGAAAATACTAATAAATCTGTTTGATTTTAGGAAAATTAGGGAAATTTCTTATGAGGGTTAATTTCATTCAAATTATTTTCTTTTATTTTTTCCATCTTCTTATCTCTATCCTGTAAAGAGCCAGAGCAAAGTTAAGTGTAACATGGGGAGAAGGACACATGTAGGGTAGGAGTGAAAAATTTATCATCTTCATCAAATGAGTTTAGAAAGGCGGGTGCTATTATTTGTTGTCTTCTTCGCCTGAAAAGGGATCGACGCAAGTTGGAAAAGAGGGTGTAGAGAGCGAGAGCTTTTGATATTCTCCTCCAGAAGGTGAGATCGATGAATTGCCTGAGAACGCTAGAGATTAGGGTTGTTTTCATGCGATTGCACCTTCTTCTTCTTCTTCTTCAAGTTATAATATTGATCATTTGGATATAGTTTTTTAGAATAGTTTTTGGATAAAAAGTGAAAAAAAAAATGATTTTGATAAAATGAGTGTGTTTGGATATTGGGTTGAGAATGACTTTTTTTAGTGGTCAAATTATCAAAAAGGACATTAACTTTTGTTATAATTATATATAAAGGATAAGATTATATTTTATGTATTATTTAAGAGTTAAGGTGCAAATTTAACAACCAAGTTTTTCCTGACAGGTGTCTGATACAAATAAATTTTAATTAACTTAAATAATTTTTTCAATAAATACCAAAAATAAAATAAATTTATCTATATGTGATATTAATTAACTTAACTAATTTTTTACTATAATCAAATTAAATAAATAAGTCTTATATTAAAGAAATGAGAGATCATTGAAATTTTAAAACTCTAAGAAAAAAAAACATAAGAGAGAGAGAGAGAGAATTTGGAAATTCTGGGTCCCACACATTTAAAAAATTAAAAAATTATCACATACGCCAACATAAATGACAAATGATAAAAGTTGATGTGGGGCCCACCATATAAAGGCAAAAAAATGCTCAAAAGTGATTTCATATCGTATTGTGAGCAAACCATTGTTTTATCCCAAAAATAGCTTATGGATTTTTTTTAAGTGTTTAGCAAATTTGGGCCAAAACCATGCTTTTTATGTAAAATCACATTTTCAAAAGGTTGTCAAACACACACTAAATGTCATTTGCCCCTTGTTGGCTCGGAGTCATAGCCTAACGTGATTGTACATTGATTTTGAAAAAATATTTGTATTTGGTTAGATGTAGTATATTTATGTAAGTCGAGATAAAACTCATCTCACAAACTTACTTTATATATCATAAATCATGTTGAAAAAGTAACTTCTACAGTTAATCCAAACAAACACTAAGTTAGAAATGGGAAAGGGAAGTGTCTGTTTGGAAACCCCAAATTATAGTTTCAAAAAATTGAGACAAAATTGTCCTCTAATGCTCCCTCTAATCCTTATTATAAGACATCAATTAACAATTCTCATAAACCAATAAAAACAGTTAAGGTCATTAAATGTATCATAAAATTTAAGTAATTTTCAATATTACCCCTACTAATTGCACTAAACTCTAATATCATACTATTTATCACTCTCACCTACTACCCTTATTAATTATAAGCATACATGAAAAAAATATTTAATGATATTTGAAAACAAGTAAGTGTTTTATAAAAAGGATTAAATACATTTGTTAGTTAATACCTTATAATAAGTACTAAAGGAAATACTTCATAAATTGTAAAAACAGTTAAAAGATAAAACAAACAGGCGTCAAGTGCAGGAGTGGGTTAATGGAATGGGGGTGTGGAGATGGCACCGGGGGCAGACAGAGGTATTTCACTCAGGAAGAGGTTTCCCCTGACGGCGACCTATCTCTCGTGGCGCTTTTGCTACTCTTTTACCTGCCCATGCTTTTCCATATCTTCCGACGGTACCTATTGCTCGTTTGTATTTATTTAAATAAATAATTTCATGAAACAAAACTTTGTTTGCCTATTTGTTTGACTCCATTTATAAGTTATTTATGACTTCTCACATAATCTATCAGAATAAAAAAAATATCAATTTTTTTTTCACTCTATCTTAAAATTTAATATTTTACTAGTATTTAATATAGGATTAAGGTGCAAAAATAGCAATGAACTATTTCTCAAAATGCACCCAACACAACTAACTATTTCGGAGTGCAAAAGTATACATTATGAATTTTTTTCAGAGCAAAAATAATAATTTTTACACCTCAAAATAGATAACGAAATTGATATTTTTGCTCCAAAAAAAATTCATAATGTCTAATTGTTCACCCCAAAAATTCATAATGTCTATTTTGCACCTCAAAATAGTTAGTTATGTTGGGTGTACTTTAGGAAATAGTTCTTTGTTAAATCTGCACCTTAACCCTTTAATATATACATTGCCATAATAGTACGCAAGAATATCACATAATAATAAATAAAAGATAAAATTATATTATATTTTCAAAGAAATTAATTAGGAATCATTCTTTTGTTTGGAATTTTATGAAAGTAAATTTAACATCAGATTGGTTTATTGTGCTCGTTTGAAATAGTGATTATAGTATTTAAAAATAGCTTTTAAATCGTGATTTACAATATATGAAGTAAGTATGTGATATGAGTGTTGTATCGACTTACATGTTTAAACACTTATATGTACTTATTTGGAGTCTTCAAAAGTAACTTCTCAATCGTGATTTAGAGTATATGAGGTAAGTATGTGAGATGAGTGTTATCTCGATTTTACGTACATAAACACTTATAAACCATTTCATCACTCATCTAAACAATCTTATAACTTTTTAAAAACTCATCCAACCAAACTCATACAACATAAAGCCTTTTGAGGGGTTTGTCTGTTTAATTGGGTATTTCGTACAACAAAAGAAACTTTTGGAGGAACATAGGCGGAGTGACGATTTAGACAATGAATGATGTTTTTCCATGTTTGTTTCTTCATGACTATGTTTATTTTATGTTTTAGTTTTTGGACTATATTGGAATATTGTTGTCTAGACTCTGCTATTTTATTTGAAATGCATTTAGTTTGAAAAAACAAAAGGTAAAATTATATCTTCATGTAAAAAAATGTAATAGTTTAACTTATAAATATGATTAGAAAAACTTCCTTTTTTTTTATACATAATATCAAAAGAGTATATTTATTTTGTAAAACATAAAATCAATAAGTTAAATAAAGCCATAACTAAACTAAAACAATACCTTACTAAGGTCTGGACTCGGAAGTTTTGAATATCTTGAGCGACCAGAAAAATTATTATTGAAAGATTTAAAAAAATGTAAAGTATAATTTTTGGATTAAACTTACCAACTCTTTTCCCCCATTCAAAGACAGTTCTTCCTTTTACCGTTCACAAATATATTTTTATTAGATGTAATCTTCTTTGAGATGATATTAAATGCAGGCATTTCTATGTGGGAATTCAACCATTAATATGTTATATTGGGAGAGAGTAGTCTCTAATGTTAGACCTAACCCCATTAGTTATTCAAAAACAAACTATTGTGCTAAACATAGTCCGAACTTTCATAGAAATAAAAAAATACTCCTCTTATCTTTAATATAAAACATATTTAATGAGTTAATATTGGTCATGAATATAAAACATAATTTTTATATTTATCAATTTTTTTAACTTACCCCTATTAATACTTAATCAACAATAATAAGAAAAAGAGGGGTGAGAAAATCAAGGAAGATAGTTATGATGTTTTAGAAAATATATTATATAATAACTAACTTAACCAACTTTCTTAATTTAATCAAATTAAATAATTATATTTTATATTTAAAAAAAGGTGTAAATAAATGAAAGCTAATAGCTAATGCCTATGTCATGTGAAGAACATAAAAAATGACACGACATATAAGCATTCCAGATGCAATGTCACTGTGCCATGGGCCATACCCTAGAAAGTGTACACGCTTCGATGTTAATTAAATATAAGAAATACAATTAGTGCTCGTAGTAATCAGGACCTTCAAAAATAATTTTTCAATCATAATTTACGGTATATTTAGTTTGGTATTGTCGTCAGCAATATTTAAAAAGAAAAAGATAATTTTGGAACAACAAGCTTTTTCATATAATATTATGATCATTCATATTTACTACCTACTACAACAGACTGAAGAATTATGAAGTGGTTGCATCTGGAACATAAAATGTTAACATATAATTTAGGGGAGAATTTCAATTAGCCCTAAATTGTCATGCTTCAGTTAAAATAAAATTAAGTTTTGAGGCTGAAAAGATAATGATACTCTTATTTTATTTATCTTGAAAATTATTTTATTTATATTGTAAATGCTCATATTTACCTTGTAGTAAGTGACCAAAGCTTTTAATTCCCTAAGTTGTAACACCTTAGAGTTACACTCTCGATATTGTTCGATTTAGGCCCCCTCATAACTTTAAAATGCATTAGAGGGGAGGTATCCAGACTTTTATAAGGCCTTTTTCATTCTCTTTCCCAGCCGATGTGGGATATAACACCCGGCCCACCTTTTGGCCCAGTGCCACATCGACCCACATTGACACGAACCTGACTCTGATACCATTTATAACATATCAACGCCTCGCTCTTAATATTATCCGCTTTGAGGCCCCGTCACCTCTTAACGGCTTCAAAACGCGTCAAGAGGAGAGGTATCTAGACCCTTACAAGTGTTGGGATGTTACATAGGTTGTTTTGAATCCCTTTATCTGTCTTGTAAATATTCATATTTATCTTGTAAGTAGTAAAAATGTTTTTAATTCTCTATGTTCTTTCCAATCTGTCAAACCCCTTAACATTTCGATATTCGCAGAATGATAAGCGTAAAGTTTCGTATGGCATACAGAAATAGCTATCACTTTAGCATCCAAATGGCTCCCTATGAAGCATTGTATGGAAGGAAATGCTAGTCGCCTTTGTGCTGGACAAAGCTGTCTGAGTGGCATATGTATGGGCCAGATATTGTTGATAAAACAACAGAGCAAATAAAGTTAATCAAATAGAGGCTACTAGCTGTACAGAGTAGGCAGAAGAGCTGTGCTGACAAGAGGCAGAAACCTCTTGAGTTTGAAGTTGGAGACCACGTATTTATGAAGGTTTCGCCTACTACTGGCATTGGCAGTGCGATGAAGGTAAAGAAGTTGAGCCCAAGGTATCTTGGTCCTTTCGAGATCTTGTCAAATATTGGGCCAATAGCATACCGAATAGCTCTCCCTTTAAGCTTAAACAGGCTGCATGATGTCTTCCATATGTCATAGTTGAAGAAATATCAACCTGATCCAAAGCATGTGATTAAATATGAAGAAGTGGACTTGCGAGATAATTTGACATATGAGGTCACACCTGACCGAATCACAGATCGGAGGAGAAACAACTGAGCCACCGGAATATCCCGTTCATCAAAGTGGTGTTAAAGGGATTATCTCCTAGAGAAGCTACATGGGAGGCTGAAGAAGACATGCAGAAGCATTTCCCGAACTTTATAGGTCGATACTTGTAAAAATATCGGGGACGAAATTTATTTAAGGGGGGAGAGCTGTTTGGTATGCTACTGGCCCAATATTTGACAAGATCTCAAAAGGACCAAGATACCTTGGGCTCAACTTCTTTACCTTTATCGCCCTGCTAATGCCAGTAGTAGGCAAAACCTTCATCAATACATGGTCTCCAACTTCAAACTTGAGAGGTTTCCACCTCTTGTCGGCACAACTCTTCTGCCTACTCTGTGCAGCTAGTAACCTCTGTTTGATCAACTTTATTTGCTCCATTTTTTGATCAACAATATCCGGCTCATACATCTGCTTCTCAGACAGCTCTGTCTAACACAAGGGCGATTAACATTTCCTTCCATACAATACTTCATAAGGAGCCATTTGGATGCTCAAGTGATAGCTGTTGTTGTATGCAAATTCTGCCAAAAGAAGGAATTGGTCCCAACTTCCTTTGAAATCAATTACGCACGCCCTGAGCATATCTTTCTAGTGTATGGATTGTTCTCTCAGTTTGCCTATCTGTCTGGGGATGATAGGCTATACTAAATTGGAGCTTGGTACCTAAAGCCTCGTGCACCGCCTTCCAAAACTTGGAAGTGAATCGGGGATCTCTGTCGGATATAATATTCTTTGGAGTACCATGGAGACTAGAGGTGGGAATCAGGGCTAGCCCTACAGGCCCAAGGAAAGAAAAATTGTTGTTTTTCAAAGCCCGGCCCGAGAGCGTAAGGGCAAGAAGTCATTTTTATAAGATTTAACTATACGTCTACACACCTCATGCAATAAAATAAATACAGTTACTAATTTATAATCAAAGGTAAAAAAATATTGTGTACAAGTAATTCATAGTCTCATACAAAGCATAAGAAGGCAAAAAGCTAAACACTCTAAACAACATGATTATGACAACTATCATTTTCATCTTCTTCGCTACTATCATCAATTTCAAGGAATTTTGATTGTACTTCTTTAAGTAGTAAACTCTGCTTAAGGGGTAGAAATATCAAGAATTAATAAATTATCATCATATATAAATTTAGTAATTTTAACGTTCTTATGAAGGAGTAGCAAGGACATGAGTAAGAGGGGCAATGAAATTAAAATAAAAAATAAAGCCAAAGGGCCTAACGAGCCGGCCCTTTTAGGCCTGACTTTCTTTTGAAGCTCTATTTTTCAAGCCCGGCCCGTAATTTAAAAGGGCTTAAAAGGGCCAGCCCGACGTGCTCGGCCCTAATGGAGACACACTATCTCCTTAATATAGATGTCTGCAAGCTTATCGGGAAAGTAATGAATGCTTATCGTGAGAAATTGGGCTGTCTTCATGAATCAGTCTACTATCACCTACATAACATCATGGTTTTAGTCCTTTGGTAATTCTTTCACAAAGTCTATAGTGATGCTCTCCCATTTCTACTCAGGAATTTTAGGGTTTTGTAGTAGCCCTGAAGGTCGTTGATGCTCGGCTTTGACTTTCTAACAGTTAAGGCAACGAGCAACGAACCTTGTTACACCCCTTTTCATGCCTGGCCACCAATATATGGACTTCATATTGTGGTACATTTTAGTTGCTCCTGGATGAAGAGTATATTTACTCTTATGTGCTTCCTCCAGGATTTGTCGCTTCAGTTCTGCTTGTAGTGGAACATATATCCGCTTATAGTACCAGGCTAGCCCACTCACTGACAAGTCATACTCCTGAGTCTTTCCCTTTGCAATCATGTTTCTGATAGAATGATCATGCCTATCTGGCTTCTGAATCTCTTATATTTCAGCTCTCAGATCATTCTCTATCTGATTGACATTGATGTTGTTAATCATTATTTGATTTAATAGGTTGAGATCTCGAAAGTTCTCAATTAACTTTTGCTTATGAATCATAAGGACTGCCACATGTATTTCTTTGCAACTCAATGCGTCTACCACGACATTTGCTTTGCCTGGATGATATTTGATCTCCAGATTATAGTCTTTGAGCAACTACATCCACCTGCGTTGTCGCATGTTGAGCTCTTTTTTATCGTATAGATACTTCAAGCTCTTGTGGTCACAGTATAGCTCTACGGTCGTCCCATAGAGGTAGTGTCTCCAGATCTTTAATACGAATACAATCGCTGCCAACTCAAGATCATGTGTGGGATATCGTTGTTCGTGAGGCTTCAATTGTCGAGATACGTATGCCACAACATGGCCTTACTGCATTAGGACACATCTCAATCCATGCCTACTGGCATCTATGTAAACCATGAAGGTTGATTACGGATCTGAGACAGTCATAATTAGTGTAGTTGTTAGCTTTTGTTTCAACTCGGTGAAGCTCTCCTCGCAATTGCTGTCCGACAAAAAATGACGAGTCTTCCGTGTTAACTTAGTCAATGGCAACGATATTTTAGAGAAGTTCGGCAAAAAAAGGTTAGAAACTTTTCGGCCGAGGCCAAGAAAATGTCAAACCCCTTAACATTTCGATATTAGCAGAGTGATAAGCGCAAAGTTCTGCAAGGCATACAGAAACAGCTATCACTCTAGCATCCAAATGGCTCCCTATGAAGCATTGTGTGAAAGAAAATATCAGTCGCCCTTATGTTTGACAGAGCTTTCTGAGAGGCAGATGTATGGACCAGATATTGTTGATCAAACAACGGAGCAAATAAAGTTGATCAAACAGAGGTTACTAGCTGCACAGAGTAGGCAGAAGAGTTGTGCCTACAAGAGGTGGAAACCTCTCAAGTTTGAAGTTGGAGACCACGTTTCATGAATGTTTCGTCTACTACTGGTATTGGCAGGGTGATGAAGGTAAAGAAGTTGAGCCCAATGTATCTTGGTCCTTTTGAGATCTTGTAAAAGATTGGGCCAGTAGAATATCAAATAGCTCTCCCCCCAAGCTTAAGCATGCTGCATGATATCTTCCATGTGTCACAATTGAAGAAATATCAACATAATCCAGAGCATGTGATTGAATATGAAGAAGTGGACTTACAAGATGATTTGACATATGAGGTCACACCTGACCGAATCATAGATCGGCAGGAGAAACAACTGAGACACCGGAGTATCATGTTCATCAAAGTGGTGTAGAAGGGATTATCTTCTAGAGAAGCTACATGGGAAGCCGAGGAAGACATATAGAAGTGTTTCCCATAATTTATAGGTTGGTACTTGTAACAAATTTCGGGGACGAAATTTATTTAAGGGGAGGAGAGCTGTAACACCCCGTTTTTAATCACCAACATTCCTCCTATGTAATTAATATATTCAATGAAATAAAATGGTGAATTCTAGTGTGCATAAATTTACAAAAAAAATTTCCAATCGCCAGTTACATACAAATCGGCCAAGTATAGACACAAAAGAGCAACTAATGTCCACATAAAGGCCTACTATTATAACCAAAATTGGAACATAAAATGACACAAATAATGGACTCATACAAATGTCAAAATTTTCGTTAAACCAAAGGAAAGAAGTAAGAAATGATTTATTTCGGTAAATAATAAAAGGTAGTGGCAAAACGGTAATTTTTCCATAAAATGGGGAATGCTTATTTTTTCCTAATAATTTTAGATATATGGGAACTGAAAAGAGGGAAATGACTACTTGATAATTAATAAGCCTATTTTAGTGAATTTTTATCAAGGAATGTCAAATAATCAAAAGCCAAAGGACAAAAGTCAACAACTTGTAAGATGGCAATGAAATAGTTGAGATCAATATTTCCCCTCCCTTTTCTTATGTTTTACAGTGGAATGAAGAGCATGAAGGGAAATAGAATTTTGAACAAAAGAATTTACACATAGACCAATCAAAAGCAAGCATGTGCTAAGCATTTGACTAATTGGCTATATCATCCAATTCTTCATCTTTCCTCTTCATTTCTCGTGCAAAAAAATGATTAAGGAGAGAGAGGGAGTTCAACAATAGTCAAGAACAAGAAGCTAAAAGAAGGAGCTAGGGTTCTCACAATCAAAGGTAAGGAAGTGATAATCTTGAAGTTTAAGCTTCCTAATCTCTTTTACTCCATTAAATCCATATTTTTTCAAGACAAATCAAGGGTAAAAGAAGGTGAATAGTTATGTTTTAGAGAGAGAAAGCCAAGAAATCAAGAGGTAATCATCAAAACTTAATCATCTAGTCTTGTATCATGTTGTTGGTAGTATTTGTCATATTTTTTCTTGTTTTTCAATTATGGGCTGAAGCATAATCATGGGAAAATTCTGCCCAAATTCCCTCTAAACATATCCATTTAGTGGTTAAGTAGCCAATCATGTGATTAGAAGTGTAAAGGAAGTGATTAAGCAATAGAAAACAAGAAAATAACACAAACCCCCTAGAAACTCTAACATTTTGTTTTGTGTGTGACATGAGAAAGGAGTAGTAATTTGGTAATTTTGATGATTCCATTGGCTTTAGAAGGCAAAATTGTGTAGGCATGCAAGTGTTCATGATTTTTGGATGTTTGTATGCTAATTTGGAAATTTATGAAATTTGTGTGTACATATGTTGATTTTGCCTTGTCTGAAACAATGACATAGTGTGTGGTGTTTCATAGACCAAACCTTATCCAAAAATTCTGAAACTTTCCAGAAATAAATTAGAGACATAGAGCTTTAATTTTAATAGGTATTTTATAATTTTTGGACAAGTAAATTGAGAAATATGAGTTTCTAAAGTTTAGGTATGAAAAACTAAAAATTTATGAAGTAGGGTCTAATAAAATGAAATACTGTATTTATGGGAGTGCTTTTAGTTTATGGATATATTTTTTCATGAAATTATACATAACAAGGGTTACGTAAAACTTAGAAGCATCTCATTTAGATTTTTCTAGATTTAGTTATGATTTTTCAAAGTTTGGTCAAGAAACAAGGGATTTTTGGCCCCGGCCAGAGAATTTTCTTGGCTGCGGCCCAAAAGTTTTTGACCTGTTTTTGGCCTCGGCCAAGACCTAAAATTTTCAATATATCAAATTTTCCAAGAAGTGTTGATTGATATAGTGTTTCCAAACCCCATAGGCCTTTGTTGGGACTTCCAAGGACTACTTAAGTAACTGAAAAGTCAACCAACAAGCTAAATTAAGAATAATTTAGTTTACATTATGCCAAAAAAGATTTGGATTACGTAATAACTCGTCATCCATAATTCTAATTATAGGACTTAGCGACTATCTGGAGTCTAAGACTTGCTTGAGCCCAGGAAAGCAATTGGATATCACTCAAAGGAAACGACCAGGTAGTAACATCTTTCTTACAAATACTATGTGATGCTCATTATGAATGTCATACATTATAACATGAGCCAGTGTCTTAGACACATCAATTCGCCATGTTGTATTCAAGGACCCAACAGGGGCACCGAGCAGACTAAGGGGCAAACATGTAGTTTGACATTTGACAAGTATACACATATAGTTTGATCATCTTACATGACATGATATTGCATAACCATTCCGCATTCTATATGTTTGTAAGTATGTTGCTACTGAGATTCCCTTAAATCTCATTCTTTTTCAAAACAAAACATTACAGCTGAAGCGGACGGCTCGAAATGCAAGAATATGACTTCCGATGATTAGAATCCCGGAGCTCTCAATTGCTCCTATAATTATTTTTGCTATTTTTTGAATGCTCTATACATTGTATGTATTTATCAAATCCAATGGGGGAACTTACCTGTAATGTATACTTGTACTTAATATCAGTAATGTTTCTGTTATTTCTGTATGCCTTATGGAACTTTGCGCTTATCACTCTGTGAATATCAAAATGTTAAGGGGTTTGACATAATCCCTTTATTTGTCATGTAAATACCCTCATTTGTCTTATAAATGCTCTTTTGAAAAAAAAAAAGAAGGGCATCATTGTCTTTTCATTTACAATACTTAATTTCATTTTAACCTATGAAGATGCAGTGAAATTTTAAAAAATTTTAGGGATTGATTGAAATTATGTCACATCTTTAAAGACTTGATGAAATTTTTCCTATAATTTGAGGGTATTGAGGCATGCAGTCTATCTATCTACTGAAACTAAAATGTTAGTATATTATTGATCATTTCATTTCGTGAAAGTCTTTGGCAGTGAATTTTGAAGTTGGATTAAGTGATTGTTTGAGATTATTGTTAGATGCCTCAAAAGTGTTTATTTACGTAAATCGAGATAAATTTTTTGTTACATACTTACTTCGTATACTGTAAGTGTTTGTTTGAAATAGCGGTTGAAAATTTCATAAGTGTTTATAAATTGTAATTCACGGAATACGAAGTAACTTTTACGGTCTACGAGGTAGCTTTTACGGTCTACGAGGTGTTTTTACGGTCTACGAAGTGCTTTCACAGTCTACAAGATAAATATGTGGATGAGATTTATCTCGATTTACGTGAATCTATAAGCCCGATTCAAATAAGTGATAACAAACAAGCTCTAAATTACAATTGACAAGTTAGTTTTAGAGGTTTCAATCACTATTCTAAATAAACATTAAATTAACAGCTAGGCTTGTTTGGTTGGGCTTATATTTATGCATAAGCCTGATTTACGTAAATCGAGATAAAACTCATCCACATATTTACTTCGTAGACTGTAAAAGTTACCTCATAGACCGTAAAAGCTACATCGTATTCCGAAAAACACGATTGAAAAGCACAAATTGAAACTTTCTACACCTGAGATCTTAAAAGGAAATACTTTTTGCTGTCAATAAAAAATAGCTGATATTTTTAAATAATATTATATACTGTCATTAATATAAGATATACTTTATAATCCAATTTCTTTATTAAAATAGATATATGTTAACAACATAAGGTTATTATTTTTAAAACTCTGAGACAACAAAACATCAATGTTATTAGATTTTAAACTTGTTTTCAAAGTGGCTTGCAAACACAAGATTCCAATAATGATGATGATGATTCAATAGTTGAAAATGGATGAACAAAAACAAACGAAGGGCGTTGAGGCTGGAGTGATTGAAGAACAGCCATTAGTTCCGAAATCATGAAACAGTACGCCAAATGAAGATGAAATAAGAGTGTATTTTGATCACGGGAGATCATTGAGGGATGCGTGGAACATGGAAATTCTGAGGAAGAATACCACTGCTATTACTACTTTTGTTAACAGTAGCGTATCGGGAAAGCAAACAATGCACCTGCTCATGGCTCGAGTGCTGGCACGATTCCAGGTCAAAAAAAGAAAAGAAAAAAAAGTGCTGGGCACGATTTTCCCCCACCTTCTTTTTTGTACTGTACACCATGACCAGCCTCCCGCACTTACAACACTGCGTTTCTATTGTTAGATCATCCTCCACACTTGTGGCTTTTTCACCCCCCAGAACTTCTTTCAGATGGAGAACTTAACAGCGCTAATCCAAATAAAATCGCATCAATAGAACCACTATATTTTCTTTGTCATTTCCAAGTTAAATTTCCGTAACTGAGCAACAATTTCGTATTATACATGACTGTCATAAGCATCAACTTATTTTTTACATTTATGCGACAACTCATTCATCTAGTTATGGACAATAACGAATTTACAAATTTCGCTCACAAGAGTGCGAATTTATTGAATACTATTAATAAACTCGAGCAGGCATCAGGCTTTTGCATTAAATTCAAAATAACTTCACATTTTCCGCATACTTTTTATTCGTTTTTTATTGAACAAGCATTGAATTGAATGCTGAATATCGGAATTAATCAATGCAAGTATGTAACATGAGCTAAAACAACGTAGTTGTCTCTTCTTGAATTTCTGTTCAGATCACTTAGTAACTTGTAGGTCGTTGCACCGCTGTAGAAGACAAACTAATAATTCCCCCCACTTTTTTGTGTCAAATACTGGCCTGTCCAGATTAGGGTTATGTTCCTGCCTTCGTTGGTTTTATAACTAAAGCGATCGAGCAACGTAAATGATTAGTGAATACCAAACACGGCACTAGATCCTGACAAGAATAATGTGGTAATGCAGACAATTGCTCGGGAAAAGAAATAAACTAATACAAAAAGTAATTAAAATTTACACTCTTAAACAATGCCTTGGTCCCTTCAACTATGCACAGCAAACAATATTCATACCAATGCCAGAGAAAAAGTAAACATAGAAAAAGAACATTCATCACAACCTATTCAAGTTTCATCCTTATTTAACCCCAGTGTAATAATAACAATCAAAGTAACTCCTATTCATTATCTCACTCACACAGCAGAAGAAACTTTAGCAGCAATCTTACCCTCTTGATTCAAAGCCCCCCCACCTTGCTGTCTGCCATCAATTCCAGCTGTAACCACCTGGTATGGTGGCACCACCCCACCTGGTGGCGGGGCGGATGTCGCGGCTGCATAATAGACCTGCCTGCCAGCATTGTCGTAGGCCACCTGGGCATATCCAGGTTCAGACACCCCAACCTTCGGCTGCTGTACGATTCCAGGAGTTTCAGTATAAGCCCCAACTTTGGCTTGGTTATGTGAAAGAGACGCCGGCGGTGCCGCATTGTACATTTCTGCGGGAACCATTCTCGGGACTCCATAGTAAGGCTGACCAACCGGTCCACTCATAGGTCGCAAAGTAGTTGCATGGTACATTCCGGCCGGTGCTGGGATGAGATACACCGGCTGTTGCTGATCAGTTCCAGCTGCAGAAGCGCCCAGTGGATAAGCAGTACTTGTCATATGTCTTTCAGGCAAAAACGTTGCCGCTGCCGACGCAGGAACTGGACCTGTATGTACATGCGACAGCGCCGGTAGCGGCGCCACTTTCTCTGGATTTTTCTGAGAGAAATAGTCAACAGTATAGACTCTTCCATTACCTTCATCGCTTTTCCGCTGTAGGAGTTGCTCATTGTTCACAATGTGTAATCTCTGCAAATCCTGGATCTGTCTTTGGATCTCGGCGGGGGAGAGCAATGGATCTCCAACCACGTGCCGATCCTCCGACACACATTCTAATCCCGCTGAAAAATCCTTCACCGCTACATCCGGAGCCGTAGGAACAGAAGCAGAATCGGGCAATTTCGTTGTAGGAGCCCCTGGGTAAGCCTTATCCAACCCAAACAGAAAATCCGGGTTCGTAGCCGAGACCGGAGCCGGCGGCGAGGAACCATCCACCGGTTGAATCTGCACAGAATTGAGAGCATCCACAAACCACTGCCGCTCCGATTTCAATTCGGACGACCCAAAACTGGGCGGAGCTGACGGAGCGAGGGGAAAAAGGAACAACCTCAACCGAGCGGGCTTCGCGGAGGCACGGTACAAGCGATCGTACTCAACCATCATGTGCTCTAGATCCTCATCGTTGGTGACGGAAATCAAAGCATCGAGGTCCTCACCGGGAAGTTGGTACTTGAAGCAAACGTCGGCGTCGCAGAGGGAAGAGAGCTTTGACATGAGAGCGGAGAACTTGATGTTGCGATCAACGGCTAAGATCTTGGTATCCCCGCCGATGTAAGCAAGCTGATTATCGTGAGGCCTGGGTTGGATTTTTCCGCCATAGCTGCACATGAACTTGACTTTGTAATTGGTGGTGGAATTATTGTTGGGTTCGTCCCAAGATGAGTTCTCGTTGTCGATTTCGCGAGACCTGGGTGAGGAATCACGCGAATCAGGATAGGAGTAGGAATAGTTCTCCATGGATAAGGGTTTGAAGAGAGTGTCGGAGAATTAGGGGTTGATGGAGAGGGAGGAGGAGGAGGCCATTACAGGACTTGGGAGGGTTTGTGTAGAGTGAGAAAAACGGCGTGACGGCACACCGGATCTTTTATGGGAGGTGGGGCAGGGGATTCCCATAAAGTGACGCGGAACTCTCTCCATGATGCGGGTCCCACTCCCACGCTTTAGTTTGTTCAGCTTCAAAAGGGGCTTCAAATTTCTCTTCGCTGGATCCAGATCCCTTTTATGTGGGTTCTTTAGAATTGTATAGTTGAAAAACAAAAACAAAAGGGAGTGCCTTTCGTATTTTAAATTTGGGTGAATATAATTTTTTATCTTTAAAATTTGGCTTGAATTGATTTTAATCTCTTGAGTTTAAAATTGGTGGTTTTAGTTCTTGAAGTTTAGCTAGATTTTAATTTTAGTCTCTCAAGTTTGAAATTAGTGGTTTTAATCCCTTAAGTTTACCCCGTTTATAACTATTGGTTCTTTAAATTTGAAAAAGACTTGATAATTTAAGGGACTAACAGTTATAAACGGAGTAAACTTGAGAAACTAAAATCATCAATTTTAAACTTAAGGGACCAGAATCAAAATCGAGCTAAAATTTAAGAACTAAAACCACCAATTTCAAACTTAAAAGATCAAAATCAAAATCGGATCACTAAAAAGCCGTATTAGCCTTATAAATTATTAATGCTACTATTATATTTTCCGGAGTCAATTCTAAGAGGAGCGTTTAATTTTATACTACATTGAATCATTAATTGCCGAACCATGGAAGAATATATATATATATATTTTTAATTGAGTAAGCGGTTTGCTGGTACATGAGGCTCCCCGAGCTAGAGCCTATATATTCAAAGCATTGAATAAGTCTATATTTTCCAATTAATTAGTGAATTATATTATGAATAAAAAAATATTTTTAAAATATTACTTATACTGGAGATCGGGAGAACTATGTATAAAAATAAACATCAAGTTAGTAATTGACGGGTATGAAAATGTTTTTATAAGGAGAAAACCTGCTTTCAAATTTCAGCCCGAACAAAAATTTATCCTATTTTAATGTTTTATGGATAACCAGTATATAGCTAAGGAATTAGAGGACGTGTCTCTATGCGTATGTTTGGTTTATCATAGTGATGGAATGAGACTGATTTTAATATTATCTCATTTGAATTAATAAAATAAGAGATATTTTATATTATTTTATTTGATTGATAAGGAGAGGAGAAGTAAAATATTTTCATATGGATAACTTTATTCTTATTTTATTTAAGTTATTTTTTGAATTTTTAGAATGTTTAACAATTACATAAAATTATATTTTTATAATTATTAAATTGAATAATTACAATTTTCATGAGTATAATAGTTACATCTTGCCAAAATATTAAAGTGAAGATGGAGAAAAAAAATCAGAAAAGTATCATGAGAATATTAAAAATTTATATGGGAATAATAGTTACATCATACCAAAATATTACACATCTCTTTCAAATCCCCCCATTTTGAGAGGAGAGGGTTATAAGGGGAGGGGAGTGGGAATTTTAAAAAATTTTCCCTTCCCTCTTTAAATTTTTATGTTGCTAAATAAGGAGAGGGGAGGGCCAAACAAACCCTAACAGATTTATCTCTTATAAAAAGGTGCATGTGCTTATGAAAAAAAAGAAATGTAACCAATAAAATGTTAAGGTGTTGTTTGATATGGTTAACATTTTTTAAAGGCTTGTTTGGTATGAAAGGAGGGGAGGGAAAGCAAGCAGAGATAAATTTTTTTTAGTTAGATTGAAAAAAATGAGAAAAATGAGGTTAAAAATTTTTAATTCATCTTTCTTATTTTTTTATCATACATATTCTTTTTATTAAAATTTTATTACCTGATTTCTCTAATTTTTTTAAACCTAACTTATAAAAATTTTGTCACCACTCTCCTTTCCTCCAAATCCCTTGTTCCAAACATACCATAAGAGAGTACAAGTTATAATATGAGTTAGTGCACTTGTTTAAACAGTGAAAACCCTAAACCTCGAATAAAAATAAAAAGTATAATCCAGAGAAAACATTTCCTCTGAAAAAATGAAAATAAAAGAAAACAGCATTTCCGTGGTTTCAGTGAAATCAGCGGCGGAGAGCCGGAGACACTGCTTTGAGTTCTTGTTTATTTGCTCGTTCTTGGGAACTTAATTTGTCGTTTTTGCTATCTTTTAAGGTAAAAAATATTGAGAAATCTTTATTAATTGTTGTTCATGCCAATAAACAAGTGATTTTTTTTACCCAAAAAAAAAAAAACTAGTGATATTTTGTTTTACCAGAATCAGATAGAAACTTGGGGAGGATTGGGCTATCATCAGTTATCGCCATCAGCTTTTGGTGCTGGGTAATGGAAGCGTGAAGATACTCCCTTCTAGAAAGTCAGTCCATGACGCTGAACTTACCATTTCTTCTCGTTAATTTTTTTTTTAATGCTCAGACATCGCAGCGAGATTCTGAAATTAATGAGAAGGTGTCTCTATTAATCCTTCTTATATTTTCTTTCTATTTAATATCTTAATCATTGGAGTAATAATAAGTACAATAAAAATATATAATTATAATATTATTACATAATATTAAATCTCATCAATTAAAACATGATTCAATAACTAAAACATTAAGTAAAGAGTAAATAAATAAAGAAGTTAGTAAAGATACTCATTTCATATTCCTATTATCATGGTCATCAAGTTTAATAGTACTCCCTCTGTAATATCTTATATCTCATAGACTCGGATGAATGTAAAATAGTAGTGAAATAAGTTGTGAAATCAGGATTTGGTCCCAGATTAATCAGACTTTTGAAAACGTTCACAAATCTCAATCTTAACTTAGACTTTAAACTTAGAATTGAGAGGGTTTTTTAGAAGATAAAAAAAAAACTTTTCAATCATTTTCACAAAGGCTCACCATTCCACTAAGTCTCATCGAATCTTAGTTCCATTTTATCAAAGTGTGCGAGCATCTCTCTGCTTAAAACCTCACATTGCATATGTTAGTTAATATTCCATTAGCGTTCGGAAGCGTTATCTAACTAAGTTATCTCATTATTAGGTTACTAGTACTACTAGTTCTGCCATTGCATTATTGTCAAGTTCATAAGGTTATATATACTACATACATATCCAAAATAGACAACCAACAGAAAAATAAAATCTTTCAGCTCCATCCTCTAACTGTTTGTGTTTACCTTCTTGTCCTTTGAACTGTTAATATGTATTGTAGATTGGTTATAGGAAAGAAGTGAGATTCAAAAGAATCCTATTAGTAACAGACAGTTAACCATATAGATACAAGAACACAAAACATGTCACATGGTCATCATATAAACAGAATTATGACAACAACATTCAATACACAACATATAGTTCAACATATTACCATAGCGCTAGGTATAACAAATCATATGGCTCCGGGTGTCCACTCATACATAACAAAAATTTTAATGACCTGGGCGTCCACTCGTGCATTTAGCCTCGAGCGACCACCCCACATATTTTAAATTCTTTAGAAAAATTCATGATGAAACCACAAACATGCAGAGTATCTTATAGTATATGAATGAAAGAGTTACTACTTGATCGCCTTTTTTGAGGGGTATCCAATTGTTTCCCCAAGCTTGGACAGGTCTTAGATCTTGGATAACTATCAAGTCTTATAATTAGAATTTACGGACGACGAGTTATTATTTAGTCCAATTCTCCTACAATCCAAACACTTAAATTGGTTGTCATTAAGGTTAATATACTAAGTCAAAAGTAAGGTCAATGTGGTTCAACTATCCTAAGATGGTTAATTTCACCCTTAAGGTTCAAGAAAATTATATTGTGACATTATTTTTTTCTATTTTCTCACATTAACCCAAATCTGCCAGAATTTTCATCAATCTTTGAAAATTCACAACTTTATGCACAAATATCCAACTGCATTGATTCCAAATGCTATATGACCCATACTAAGTCTATTTTCAAGGAAAAATATCACTATTAGGAAAATGAACACACACCAGTACATAATTCCGTTTTATTGACCAATGTTTCAGAATTTGTCAGTTTTACATGACTAATCTTAAACAATACAAAACTTCTAGTGTACAAATCCAATTGACACAAATGACATATCAAATTAAAACTTGACATGTCTACATTCAGACTGGAAAGTTTCACATTTATTGGACATCATTTCCCTATTCAAAAACATCAAACAATTAGATTGTCACACAAGAAAATTCACACTGGCAGAAATTATAGTTTACATTATTTATTTCCATGGTCCATAATTTACAACCAGGAGCTATTCCTACACAATTTTTCATTCTAAACACAATAGTAACATCAAAAGCATCAAAATCACATGTTTCATCCCCTACACAGTCAGGCTAAAAAAACCCTTTCTAACATAACCAACCAAATTAAAACAGAATTTTAACCACCAATCTAGTCTAACATCATCATAACTCATCATTTAACAACATATACATGATCAAGGCATCATTCATCCTCAAAAGCTCCTACTGGCCGAAAATCTTAAGCCTCTAAAAAATCATGAAAACCATAAACTAATTGGTTCAAATTAAAGCTTACGCTTATAGCTACAAGTTTTCGCAACCGGTTCGGAAATCCACAGTGCTTCAACCGGTAAGAAGTCACCAAACAGCTTCAAACAAAATTCTGAAACCGTACAAATGAAGCTTAGGATGAGGAGAAGAAAATTTATGAAAGGCTTCTGGATGACAATTTGGTAGTGTTTCGAATGATCGAACTCAATAAAATTTACTATTCATACTTTTTCTTTCTCATTTTCATTTTCTCATCATTTTTTATTTTCCCCCTAATGATGTTGGCCGAACTTTAATGGCCCTTGGAAGTCTTGAAGTTGATCAACCACGTGTCAAAATCTTGTGGTGCAATTTGTTCGGTGATCTAACTATACGGTGACAAGTGTCCCTGTCCTTAAGTAAACGGGTCCCAACTTTTTTTCTGGGCCTCTGACCATCCCATTTATCAGGGAAAGTAAGGGTTTGGTGATTTTCCTCGGTTCCCATGTTTGGTGTTTAGAAAAGTTAGTCCGGTGACTAAACGAAGACTGATGGATTTTCTCAGCTCGATGGCTAGGTGGCGTCCTCTGGGTGTGCCAACACAAAAGCAAAAGCTGATTTCATCATTAAATGGACAAATGTCACACTTCTATTAGACCAATATATAAAGTAAAAAAAGTTACTTTATTATCTTCTCAGTTAAGATGGCGCCACGTGTCCCTTGTGTCAGACCTACCATCTTCCTCTTTCCTCCACCGAACTGTCTACTTTATTAAGGAAAGGAAAGTCAAGGGATTTCCCTGGGTCCACCTACAAGGTGTCGCCTTTTATGGTCCCCACACAAGACTACTTTAATTTATTTAATTATTATTTTATAACATCAATTAGAATCTTGCCAAGTGTCATCTTTATTAAAATGGTGTTATACATAATATTACTTAGCACCGATGCGTTTCTTTTGAATAATTATATTTACAAGCAATACCGGTCACTCAAATTTCAGTATGTTACACCCTCCAGTGCTTTTTATAAAAGACCTAGAACCGAATTACGCGATTTTAAAAAACAGTTAAAATTAGTTAAAATCAATAAGTATGTTTTGAAATAAACTTTTTTTCTAATATATCCTTATTTTTTAGGGGTAAGTAAGAGAAAGAAATAGAACAAATATAAGTATCATCAACCCTTTAATCAATACAATATATATAATTAATAAGAGGCATGAATGAAAAAAAACCCATTAAATGTTGAGATAATTTTTATCGAGCTCTTATAAAAAAGACAAAGATAATTTAAATTTTTGACTTTTATAAAAAAGATTGGAGGGAGTAGTTTTTTATAGGGTTAAGGTGCAAAATTAGCCATGAACTATTTCCTAAAATGCACTCAACACAACTAACTATTTCAAGGTGTAAAAATATACATTATAATTTTTTGAGGTGCAAAAGTAGACATTATGAATTTTTTTTGGAGCAAAAATAACAATTTTTGCACCCCAAAATAGATAACAAAATTGCTATTTTTGCTCCAAAAAAATTTTATAATGTTTACTTTTACATCCTAAAAATTCGTAATGTCTATTTTTACACCTTAAAATAGTTAATTATGTTAGATGCACTTTAAAAAATAGTTATTTACTAAATCTGAACCTTAACCCTTTTTTATATTACTATACAATTTAGTAGTAACACGCTTTCTCCCTAAGCTCGAGGGTGATTGACTGTGAGTTTGGCTTTCGTTATACAGTAATGCCACCTTTTAACAGGGTTAAAGCCACTCTTTAACTTATGGGCTATTTTGTCTTGAAAATTTTGACAAAAAGATAATTTTGTTTCGGAAGTTTTTTGGGAGTAATTTTATCTAGAAATATAAACAAATGAGCAATTTTGCCCCATCCATTAGATAAGTTAATTTTAACCGTTAGCCTACATGAAAATTTTCCCGTAAAGATAATTTTATCCGTTTGGATTAGCGATTGAAGCCTTTAAAACAAGATTTTCAATTGTGATTTACGATATACGAGATAAGTATGTGAGAAGTGTTGTCTCGACTTATGTACATAAATAATTTTAGACTTTCCAATCACCCAACCAAACACACACATAATTAACATAGCCACCTCACCCAGAAGAGCCACATCATCATCGTGCTCACTTCATCTCTTCCTCTCCACACATCGCCTGCCTCTTCTCCCTTTCACTACCATGAACAAAATCTAATGAGCATGGAAACTCAAAATCCAGTACTTCTGGAAATGGTCCTTTTATATCAGAACCAAGCAACAGATGGTTGAAAAGACTCAAGCTCTCTACATCTGATTTTGCTCTTGGAACCAAGGGTGAAAAAGTTGGAGAAACTTCTTCCTATTAAGATGTACATGCGATTTTCAGCAAAATTATGAAAGGCAGAAAAACAAGTATGGAACCCAAAATAATATCCCTTACTGAAGGGTTGGATGCACCATATCTACTTGCAATAGTATCATCAAATGGTTGAGAGATTGGAAGTCGCCGTCTTCGAAATCCACCGTGAAACCCATCACTACCGTCGAGTACAAGATCCTTCCAGATTGGAGCTATGGCCACATCTAAACGGTGGTGATTTTGAATTGTACCTTCTCAGAGCCCGTCAATGCTGAGTTGCTGACAACTCCAGCGGGAAATTGGTCATCTACGCCTCCACATCCGGCGGCAGGGACACCAATTTCAACCTCACCGAGAGAATGGAGGTCCTCACGGAGTCACCGGGAAGTTTACGTCTCCATTTTCACCTCGCCAACCAAGTACGACTACCTCTACTATGGATCGTCACTGTACGGAAACTTGAACCCTCGTAGAGTTGGAGAAATTGCTTAACATGTGGGGCTCTCCGGACCCAGGTCTCATTTAGGTTTCATTAGGATGTTGAAAAATCTTTTTATGGATATTAGGTTTCATAGGTTATATTAGATTACTGGTTAAAAAAATTTTTATATAATTTTTTAAATTATAAATATTTTTTAATTGACTCTAATTTAACTTTTAAATTAATTTTAATCTAAACAACTAATCCTTAATCTCCAGTACCTTATCGTTTTCACAGCACAGTAATATTTGTAAGATCAGAAGTCAAATCATATTTTCCATAGTAAAAAAAAAAAGTCTAGAGTCTACAGGCTGATATAGCGGAGTAGGTTGAGATTCGGTCAAATATACCGTGATTTGGGCACAGGAATACTCAATTATACATCAGAATTCCGAACATATATTTTAGAAAATGGCACCGGAATACTGTCAACTAATCAGGTTGTGAAAATCGTCAGTTATTGAATTGGTTGGGTATTGGTTTAGGATTAATAGGTTAGATCGAAGTTAAATTAGGGTTAAATATGTGAAAAATTGAATATTTTAAATTTATTAATATAAAATTTTAAAAAATTTTAATTTTTTAAAAAAAAAATGGTGAACCAAACCGACCCGGCCCAATTCGTCGGTTCCTAAGCCAGATCAGCGGGTCTGGTTCATGTTCACAAACACTGCAGCTAACTTATTTTTTTCTTTAAAAAAGAAAAACAGCTAAAGCGCTTTATCCCTTATAAATTACATAAGAAGTGTCTCTAACATTCACCTTTATTTTAATAAAAAAAATATTTAAAAACATCTCATTAAAAACTTATTTACTAAATAGAATCTTCCCATATATAAAAGATATTCCCTTATATTCAAAAAAACTTCTATGTGTTCAATATATCTTCCCTATGTATGTGCGAACAATCTTTCCTTATGTGCAAAAAATATTTTCTATGTCTTATTTAGTAAATAAGTTTCCAATAAAGTCTTTATGAGCAATTCTCCCAATTTTAATTCTAGAGATCTAACCCGGCTATTTTTTTTAATATTATTTAGAGAAAACTTAGATCCATTTGTTTAAATTTATTTGATCCAATTCTCCAACAAAACCTTCTCACATGTGATTTGTATTATGGTTTAGAGAAATATTTCGTACGGGTAGTTCAAGTCTCTTATCAATAGGAATAAGTGATCCTCTAAGATCCTCTCGGACAAAAAATCAGTACTAATAAATATTTCAATCCAGTTGGGCCCTATCTTTCCTTTTTCGGTGTAGTTATATGGACTATCCAGTAATCGTGGGATTATACAACGCTTGTCAATTTTGGGCCTCCTCATTTTTGGGCACATCAGCAGTAGGCCTTCCCTGTGTCCCCTTTGCAAAAATTAATTTCAACTCAGATTCGGGATACCACAACAGGCCCAGAAGAATATGTCCAACCTTCAAATGGACTTAGCTCCCAACAGGCTTAATGAACTCTCTCTCTTGTTTTTCCATAAACTGGAGGGAAATATTGGAGAACATGTGCGCCTTATTAGCGGTGTTCTTGAGACGGGATGTGATCCCTATTCTGAAAATGGTTTAGAAATAAAAATTATTCTCGATCCCGATTCTGAAAATTTTTCATCTAGATGAGACGGGAAATTTTCGGGATTGAGAATTTTCCAATCCCGACCCCCTTCGTTTTTTTAAAAAAAATCCTATTTTAATTTTTTTAATCTATAACAAATATATAATTTATTTAATATCATATTGTATCAAATTAGTTCAATACAAATATATAATTAGTTCAATACATACTTAAAATTTTCGATTTATCTACAAAAAGCACAATGACAAGAACAAAAAATTAGAATTATTTAATAAATAATAAATGAAATTAACCAAAAAAAGTTATAAGAATAGATATTATTTTGAGGGTATTAAGAATTTTCACATTTTATTTATATTTGATCTTATCTTCTTAAATATTTTTTTATAAAAATATAAATATGTGTATTTTCGAGATCAGGAAAAAGTCGGGATCGGGAAGTCCCATCATGGATCCCGAAATTTTCCCATCCTGAAGAAAATCTCATGCCTATTTACTCGGGATCGGGATGGAAAATTAATGCACACCCTTTCTTGTGTTACTGCGTAATGCATCAAAGATTTGTATTTCGACTAAAATTTTGTTTTTTCCCCCAACTAGCAAGAGTGTATTAGGAATGAAGAATAAGCGAGATTAATGAAATGTTGTTAGTGGTGTCAGATAATGAATATTGAACTGCACGTAACACGGAGAATCCAGGACGTAGAAAATAATGTTGTGACCGAAATTGGTGCGTGCACGCACGTGTAAGTGCTTGATCTTGTTGGAAAATCACTCACAACAAACCCTATATTTCTTTCACTTTTAAGGACAACCACCCCTATATATATAATCTAGAACAAAAACCAAATACTCAGGAGATAATAGAAAAGAAATAAATGGGTCCGCATTCCATGTAAATCATAATGATAAACAATTAATTTCTCATCGTTATGAAGATATTTCATCCATTTAAATTTTGATTTGAATTGTCTAAATTTAAAATTTTGTATTTGTGATTTTTTAAATAATAAATTTATTTTTATAAGAAATGATAACTATAATATTATCTTTATTTTTATTTTTCATACAGTAAAATAAAAATTTATTTAAAATATAAAAATTAAGTTAAATTAAATATAAATCGTTCAAAATCAATCTAATAATAAAGATAGGTGATAAATATAATTTTACTTATCAAAATAATCAACATAAAACGTGCTCCCGAAATAAAGTGCACGATAAAGATCAGCAGCTTTGCCCCTGTAGATTGGATGCAGTAACGATGCTTCTCGTCTTTTCCGCCTGTGAAAATTATACACAGTTGTCAAAAAGTTACGAGAGCGTGCTTGATCTGTTAAGGCCTTTTCTTTTTCAAAAAGAAAATCTCATAACAAGGAAAATCTCATGGTTTAGAGAGCACTCAATAATAGCCTGATTGGCGGGAGTAAAATGAAAAATTGAGATTTTTCAACCGCGGGTGTTTGGTTGTAATTTTATGTGAAAAATATTTTTTTGAGCCCCACCAATTTTTAACTATATAATTAAAAATATATTTTTAAGTTAGGAGAAAAATGACATAAAAATATAAAATTCTATTGATGTGATCTTAAATATCATATAAAAAATGTGTAAGGTATGTGAGTCATATTTAAATAATATTTTTATTCTATAAATAAATCGATCTCTCATTTTTTATCTTATTTTTTTTAAACTAAACAAAAATTTTCTTATATGTAAGATACATGAGTCCTACAAACATTTAAATAATATTTTTATTCTATAAATAAATCTATCTCTCATTTTTTTTATCTTATTTTTTTTAAACTAAACAAAAATTTTCCTATCCAACTCATTTTTTTTCCAATGCAAATCAAACTGGCAAAATATTTTTCCATCTCTTCCTCTTCATTCTATTCTCTCCCAACCATTTCTTTGAATCAAACACGCCTAACAGTGTATGGACTATTTACTAATTGGTATAGCCTCATATTGCCATTATTATTAGCTCTTTCAGGCTAATTCATTTGTCCAACAAAGGGTAAACCCAATTTAACTGAACTAACTTTTATTAGCTCTTTCGTGCTTAATTATGCTCAAACATCAATACATTTCTGTGCATCCCCCCCTCCCGGGGGGCGCCCCTCTGTTCATGCACATATCCCACAAATATGTGACATTAGATCCATATTTATGGCAAAAAAAAAAAAAAAAAAAGATATGCTGTCTTCCCATAACCTTAGCACACAGATATGAAAGTTCTTCTAAATTCTAGTTGAAGATATTCCGTATTGCTAAAACGTGCAGTATTAATTTCGGTAAGATCTTGTCCATTTGGTACTCATGAATTAGCAACTTCATAGGATGATCATGATTCAGGATCAAATTGATAATAAATTAAAGGTTTTTTTTTTTTTTGGGGGGGTGAATGAGGCTGTCATGAATTGAAGATTAAAAAACTGATAATCACTAATACGTAGTACATAATGAATAATTCGTGCTTTGGCTTCGAATATATTTTAGAAGTCCACGTTAATTACTTCTAAAGTTCGTTTAATGACCATCCAGCTGGATTATCATTTGCATGCACACCCCAAATATTCCAAAGCCAAATAAAAACACACCAAATTCATATCACATATATGTACTACGTACTATTGATTATTCTCAACTATTCCCTTAAATAAAATGAGTAAACGACTCATATCACAAATCATATCATCTCAGTTCTCACACCTTAATTCCATATATAGATATAATAATCCAAACATATATACGCACACATGAACCCACACTTTCCACAAATTAACAAATCATACAATAATACCATAATATCTTCTCGATAATAAAATCCCGAGGAGTACTGGTATATACAACATAATGAGGATTAATATATATGTGCGTGTTCGCTTGCAGAAAATTTGTCGTTTCTTCTAAAGTTTGAAAATTCTTGAACTGTTGGACAAATAGTAACCACCCGATGCCTATGGTATATATCTTTTACGCTTCTGATCACTCAACTGTACATACAAGTTGGTCAATGAAACTATATTCCAAATTTAATGTGAAAACAACCTAAACTAATAAATTAGCGGTGTTGAATTTAACTCAGACAGCTACTTATAACTATATATAGTGTGGTTTAATTAATGGCAATATGTAATATATAGCTATAGTTTGGAAAGCTTAACAAGCAATCGAGCTATAGGTATAGCCGAGCATTGCCTATAATTAATGACGAAATAAAACAATCTGTTTGCAGCCACAAAATTTGGTCCAGGAAACAAACAAGTTGGATTAATTTGTTTATAATTGATTACCTGGAGAATTGGATTCTTTTAGTACGTAGTCCAAATCAAAAATCTCGATTGATTTTCTGGGTTTGTTTTTCAGAGTGCGCCCCCACATAAATTTGACTAAAAATTAGTTCTGATTAATGCAAGCTTAAACTAACATGCTTCTCACGAGAAAGGACAAATTAATGAGCCGCTAGCTGGGTATTGCCATAGTTCAACTGAAATTCATCAAATTCAATGTTTATTTTTTTCGGTCCCAATCATACATAAGCCAGTTGTAATTCCCTTATGGGGAGGATATGCTGAGGATTTTAGATTCCTTCTTTGCATATTAAAATAGTACTCAATCTAATTCTTAATATTAGAGTTAAATAACTAATTTAACTAATTAATTTATAGAAATTAAAAAAATAGTATTAGAACTACCTCTTCATCGGGATTTTTTTAAATATGTGCAATGAATAATGATAGTTTGAAAAAAAATTAGGAGATAAAATAGATTAAAATCATACATTTGAAACTAAAATAAATAATACCCTAACTAGCTTTCTCATGCGTTTAGATCAAGGAAAGTATCTTAATGCGAAATCTTAGTTGCCAGCTAGCTTGTGCTTTTGGTATTGGTATATTTTTATTTGTAAAATATTCATAATACACACGGGATGGTGATATATTCAAATGTAGAAAGTAGGTATTTAATTTGGACGTATAAGTGACTGATCACTGGATTTTGTTTCTTCTTTGAACATGGGCGCAAAGCGTAAGTACGTAACACCCACACCCACACACACACACACGGATATAAATAAAAGATCTTTTCATCTTCTTCCAAAGACTTATTGTATGGTTTAAATCATTAATTTCTTTGGAATTGAATGATCAATGGTAGGTGTAACAATATACCTCCTATATATAACATGCATGTTTCTAATCTATATATTTCTCTACTATCTCTAAAAAGACAAAGGTTAGATTACAATGTTGTGCGACCACCCTACAAATTAAAGGACCGTTCATCTTGCATGAAATATATATGTACTTTTTTTTGGTTCGAAAACATATAGTATATACTTTGAAACCATGGAAAAAGGACGATCACAACTCATAAGCAGGCAGAGAAGTCCCTACTCGTTGATATATATATATATAGAGAGAGAGAGAAGACCTTATTTATACAAGATCGACTGGTTTTCATGAGAATCATAAAACATATCACAAATATCGCCATGCTTTTTTAATTAATTCTGATAGGTTTACTTGATATAATCGTGCCGTTTAAGGACCACTTACGCCGTAAGTCCTGGTCTTTTCTTCTTGTTCTTGTTTTTTTTAACAAGTAGGAGTATAATAGAAATTACATAAAACAAAAGAATCGTATATTCAATTCTTTCTCCGCTGCTTAAGATAGTGATGTATTAAAAATAAATTAAACGATTGGATAGTCGTTTTAACCTACTTAAAATCTACATCGAGCTACAAAGAAGGACTTCCAATCTCGAGGCAAGAGAACTAGGGGGCAGTTTATTTGATTCTCAAGCAACACATAATTGTACACAGTAACTACATGCTTCATCGGCAGAAAGTTGATATAAACGTGAAAATGTATGGCTAAAAATTTAAGTTGATAAAAGAATCTTCTCAGAATAACTCACTAAAAATTCTCACATCAACCTCAAAAAAAAAAAAATGTATGGGGTTAAATATTGGAAAATGGAAAGGAATATTAGGCAGTGGAGAAGATTGAAATTCGTGGGCCAATAATGAATTTCTTTAAAAAAAAATCATCTGTCTAAAGAATACGCGGTTATATGGGTGTCACAGACATATAATGTGTGTGTGTGAATGCCCTTCTATATTTTTGGAGACGCGTTTGATCATAGATCCACATATAATTCAAAACCTATTTAGATTATCATAATTTTCAATCTCTGCTACAATCTCAGAAAGTCTAACCCGTTGACATACAGATCAGGCAATTAATTACCCAAGGATGCAGCATAGACATGTTGATTATTTATTTTAGATTTAAATTCATGTATGGCGGTTAAAAATTTAAGTTGATAAATCAAGACAATATAATTACTCTATGATCTATATATATATATGATCTTTCGACGGTGATTTCTTTAACGAAAACTATCTGTATATAATCCATATCTACGAAAATAGGGTGCTTGTTTAATTTGTACATTTTTAGCGGTAAACAGTCATTTAAGTTCAGGAAAAGCCTTACATTGATTAGGGTGATTGTTGGGTTCAAGCCAGCCGAATTGTTCTCCACGAGTAGTGTTTTTAAATATTGATAGAACCACCAATTGAATGTACTTTTCTTGGGATTTTTTTTAACCACTGTGTTTCTTTCTTTCTTTCTTTATTTTTTCTGCAACACTAACCAATGTGTTTTTGTTAATCCATCCAGTATGTACTGAATGATTAAACACATATTTTCCGCCCATTGATTTGTTTTCCTGTATGTCCAACAAATCAAACGACATGTGGGTATACAATATACATAGATCGAGGGTTGGCGTATTTGAATTTAATTAATACTATTTAAAATCATCAAATAATTACAAGTTGGATGCCACTATGATTAAATGCTGATTACATGATAATTATTAATGCATGAATTTCCTGCCACTTCCATGATATAGATTGACTGGATCGAGTAAAAGTGAAAAGGCAAATTTAAAAGAAGATGGATGATACAATGCACATATGTCAAGAATAGTCTGCCTCCACTGAAAGCGATGCTTAAGCTGTAGACTAAAATAAGTAATGATTATTTTATTATTATGTATTTTCCTGAATTTTACTACTTATAAGTAATAAATAATTTTGTTAAAATGCAATTTTTGAAATTAACATCACTAATTAGTTTGATGACAAAAATATTTTAAATGACCAATGCTCTAGTTCATTTCTTTGTATGTAATAATTTGAAGTTATATGTTATATGAGTCAACCTTTTTATGTGTTGTGCCAACAATAATATTAATGGTTGTGATTTTTTATTTACTTACTAGATTTAACGTATCTTGTATATATGTAGGCAGATTCCAGTGATGAAGAGGATAATCTCCCAAAACTCGGAACCCTTATGAGGAAAATTAATGTAAACATACATAAAATAATAATTAACATGACGAGATGTTAGTGTAATAAGTAGTAACAAGTTTTTAAGCGACAAGAACAGGGTAGGAGCACGCAGGTACATGCAGTGGTTGGAAAGGAGAGAGTGTAATTATATGGTGTAGTAGGCTTTGGCTGTATGTTGATATATGAAACATAGCGACGGATAAGAATATATAAGACGAAGCAGAAAGTGAAGGCTTGTAGGATTATATCGTAACACAGCACATAAATTATATTAATCACAATCACACTACACTGCACGACTTTTCATGACCACATTAATCCAAAACAGGCACCACCAATATTATTGTGCGTTATAATGTGGTGGGGTTTGGTTTCTCTATCTCCATCCTTTTCTATAATCTTCCTTTAATTCACTACCCACATGTATATCTCTATCTCACTCTCGTGACCTCTCTTTCCCTCTCATTTTTTTTTAATTCCTCTCCATTACCACAGTACTCACTACACGCATTATTACCCCACTCGCCAATACTCCCATATAGAGAACAAATATATATATATATTACAACCCAGTCTGAGTCTTTCACATGTCTCATTTTATTGCATATGCCAGGGGCAATGTATATATCAGTGTAGGTAAAGTGAACACACGTACACAAGCCGAACCTATGTATAAATTAAATTCTGCAAAACGACGACCTATACCTATAGCCTACCCTTCAACAAAATAATAAAGTTGTCCAGATAATATCAGTATGTATATATAATGAAGAAGATGAGTAGGGAGTAACGAACAATACGCTAGCAGACAAATAAGGAAGGAAGAGAGTTGGTGGTTTTGGTGGAGTGAGAAGAATACCAAAGTGCAAAATGAGAGATATTGTGGGCTGTGAAAGCTGAATTTTTTAGAGAGAAAGAGAGGAACAGAATCTGGTTTTGACAAAACCACTTATTGGTGTCGGGGACATAGCAGGAAACTGCCGCGGTTTTAGTTTTATGATGACACACCATTCATTTTGAGCCACATAACATTTGACTCTGTGCTCCTCGTGGTTTTTTCTGCTCAATTACTTTGTCTTCTACCTCTCATTTTCCTTTGCCTTGTTCATTATTGTTGCCTCTCTCTTAATTTGCGTTCTGATTTATGAATGAAAAAGCATTATAACTAGAGGCTCCATCGAGATTGCCTCTTCTATACTTCAAACTTCACATCCATCTTTAATAGCCAAAAGGACTGATATGTTGTTCGGTCTGAACATTTGTTGTTGGGTGTACAACTAGAAACATCATCATTACGCAATATTACTTGCCCCTGTTCATGCCGCTACCATCAGTCTCTCTCTCTCTCTCTCTCTCTCTCTTCTTTCGCAGCCCTTATATTTTATGTTAATCTCCAAAACACTGCATATTAAAAAAAAAAAAAAAACGTTCGTGCGGCTACTTGATGAGCGTAAGTATTTCTATACACACCCTGTGCGGCTGTCCGTCTGCATTAATATATAGAAATTATAAAAATGGCCAAAACTAAAAATCTTGTTTGTAGAGACATAAACTCGTCATGTAATATAATTATTAATTAATCATACAAGCAGGACGACAAATTAAGGATATGATGATTAGATATGAAAATGGCATGAGATAGTTCAGTTCGTGACTTCGTATCCACTTGGTTTATTTATACATGCAAATCCATCACCATTTGGTTTGACAATTGAATCTTGCCAAATCGTTCGTGCATGCCATCATATATATAATTGAATAAGAATTAAACGAAGGAAAAAAAAAGTGTATATTAACGTGAGTTACTCACAGCTTCCCAAGCCGAATTATTTCGCTGTGTGATTTGTCATTCCAGAAAATACCTCGCACTAGCTCCCAAGGTATTTATTCATGTTGTTCTCTGCGACATTACTTTTTTTCTAATTAGGTTATATTGTTGTGCGCATTTTTTCCTTCTGAATAACTCAAAATTCTACATCCAAGCATATATCCCTGTTATTTAGGTTATAATATAACCATAGATCAGTTATTTTTTAAAAAATACTTTTTCAAAGTGACATATTTTCATAAATAGTTCTGACAATTAGAACTTTCAGACCAAGTCATTCTCGCATCAGAGAGTTTACGAAAGGCCAGACACCATCATTCCAAAACTTTTTGAAAAATCTGGTGAAGCAAATGATTGACTCTGTGCTTAATCATTTTGATTATATACGTAGAACAGCCTCTGGTTACAAAGGTAGATAAGTCATAATAAGATTAGAGGAAAATTCAAAGTTGAAGGCCTAGCTAATAATGGAAAGAGGCTTGTCTATCCTTTTTTATGTTTTGTTTATTTATTGACTCTTTTCTCTCATTGTTTTTTATTTCAACCTAATAACGATCTCCAGAAAATAATCATCCTACTTTTTTTTTTAAGTGTAAAACAATTTACGAAAATGAATATCTTTGAAAAGTACAACGTTAATATTTTCCTTTAGGTGAAAAAAACTATGTAAATTTTGTATGTACTCGTTACTGTTCTCGTCCCTCCCTCAAATTCCACGTTTTAGAAGCAGGTTGGTTCCAGTCCCAGAGTAACAGTATGAAAATGGGCCCCACGTCTATTCACGTGGTTGCTGAGTTGACCTCGATCGATAAGTTTTTAGAAAGGAAAATACTTTAGTCATTTTAAGCGAGTTCGTTCGCGTCACCTAACCAAAAAAAGGAAAATGGCTGGTCAAGATTTTAACTACTAGTTAAAAGCATATTACCATTAATAAAATCTAATTACGTACCCGTAATAGAGTTAATTGCATAAGGCTATTAAAATTTTGTGGGTATGCCATAAAAAAGTGATTAAATGGATATGGCCACCCAACGAGAAGTTATATCATTTTTCATTTCAAGCAAGAGTATTATAGATTTTGTGAGGCTTGCCATAATTCATACACTAAAGCAGGTTAATTAGAACACTGACCCAACTCACACGTGTTAGTTAAAAGGCATTCATTCCTTCGTAAATCATATTGGCTTTGGTTTTTTTTTTGGGGGGGGTGATTACACGTAAATATAGCATGTGACCTAGCTAAATTATTCTTCACACGGGGTGATCATAACTCGAGAAAATAAGACACTTTGGCCCCATGTTCCTTTTCCCGTGACTTGCATTTCATATATACTTTTTATTTTTCACTGCTCTCAAAAAACCAGACAGTGATATTATATCCTGTAATATACTTCTTCAAGGCTCTAACGATAATTAATTAATTTCTTCATCCTGTGAAAGAAAGAATATAATCAATTAAGCACGATGCATGTCTCGAATATATTATTACATGATAATGGTTCCAAATTCACAAGTAGCTGTACACAACTTCATGGCCTTTATACACACTACACAGTGTTCGCTACGTTTCTACGTACGTAAATATGATCACCGTATGTAATTCGTATAGCATCATTTTAATTCCTAGGTGGTGTTTAGGTTTATATGTACATAGGAAAGCTGCTAAGTCAAACATGTGGGTGAGCCTTGTCTCTCTGTGTGTGCGCGTGTGATAGAGTTTTACACAAGACCTAACCAGGAAATTAAAACCACTTTTATGAATTACAACGGCGATAACAACAACAACGATTCTAATCACTGGCTACTTTTATATATGATCTCATTAATTCATGCGGTGGGATCGAGTAAGAGATGAAACAGTGTGAAAAGACTAGGAAACCCCTGCACAAAATGGGGAGAGGCCCGTAGTTGAAGATCAGAAACGAGCCAAAAGGTCGAGTTTGGTGAATGACAATTATATTAATGGGCGTTGCAATGTTGGAACATTAGCTGAAACCATAAACATATTCCAAAAATTATCCATTTCACGTGTACGTATATTATTTTCGTCTTCGTATATGTACGTTGCCTTCTCTACCTCCTACAAGATGCCAGGTGGAGTGAGAAGCTGAAAATGGAGGTTATATAATTGAAGCTTTCATCAGCCTGTCAGCTTGAAAATAAATGTAAAATAGATATATATAGACTACAGTTTTTAAATATGACAAGCCCGCACAATATTGCATAAAGTGTATTTGGAATTGAGAGATAGTGCTAGAAACAACAAACGAGACCAACAACCCATTTGAATTTGTGAGCTAAGCCAAATTTTGGAGGCATTTAGGACTGGGACCCGCCTCACATTTTCTCTTCTGTTCCCTAACAATATTATTTTACAGAGAAGCTTGAACACATGCAAAGAACCTGGCAGGGTTTTGGATGAGTAACTCCATCCTTTTTGGTAGCAGACAAAGGTGAGGGTCAAAGTTTTCTTCTTAGTAAGCCAATTAAATATTTAGTTCCCTCCTGATTGCAGAGATTTCGGTGAAAAAGATATCTTGGGGGGGGGGGGGAGAGAAAGAGAGATGAAAAGCAGATTCCATTTCAGTCTTAGCTATAGGTACTACTGGATACAACATAATTAGTACTTTTTTTCATAAAACTAAACATAATTAATACTCAGCTAATTCATATAAATAATCAATTTGCAAGAAGCTTCACCCTGTGCTCCCTATAAATTCTCCAACTTAGTAGTACTGCATAATCTCAAGGTGTTTCCTGAAGCTTTAGCATTCACTTTACACACACGCAGAGAGAGAGAGAGGAGGGGGGGGGGAATGGAACTCCGTGAACATGATCATTTTTTGGAAGAATTACTGGCTATGAAAAGGGAAACATGGGACACCATCCCATCAGAACCAAACCAACTCTTCTCTAATAGCTGGGGTTTTGATTGTTTTGATCAAAACTCTCTGGCTTATCTTCCAAACTCTTCAACCTTTCAAGAAATTCCTCAGAGTTACCACAACAACAACAATTATGCCTTCAATGAAATCTACAGTTCATTACTTGATGAATTCTCTGCTCCTCCCCAGAATGTGGATTCATCTTCTTCATCCTATAACGTTCTTGATGCTCCAGTTCTGGGTCAAGAAGATTACCCATTGTCCATGATGGAAGATTTGGAGGATCCTGGTTTGCTTGGGGATGAACTTCAGAGTTTGGACCTGCAAGCCCCATGCAAGATAGAGCCAAGCCAATCCCCAGAAATGCCAGTTTTCAACATGGGTGATACTTCTTTGGAGAGAAAGAATCGAGCAAAGAAGCTTCAGGGCCAACCCTCCAAGAATTTAATGGCTGAGAGGAGGAGGCGAAAGAGGTTAAATGATCGCCTCTCAATGCTGAGATCAATTGTCCCCAAGATTAGTAAGGTATGCCATTGATTAACAATCCCTGGAGAGCAAATTTTAACAACTTGGTTTTCTGAGATGTTAGATTTAGTTATGCAGAGCTAATTTGGTTGTTCAATGCCTGTTACAGATGGACAGAACATCTATCCTTGGAGACACTATAGATTACATGAAAGAACTCCTTGAGAAGATTAATAAATTGCAACAAGAATTAGAGGTGGATTCAAACATGGGAGGCATTTTCAAGGATGAAAAGCACAATGAACTCTTGGTGAGGAATACACCCAAGGTACATATCAATTAACTTACTCTTCTAGTTACTTTGACCAATTTTGATTGCTTCAAGATCAATATATGTATAATTTTCTTATTCTTTTGAACAGTTTGAAGTGAAGAGGAAGAATGAGGATACACAGATTGAAATTTGCTGTGCAGGAAAGCCAGGATTGTTGCAATCTACAATCAACACTTTGGAAGCACTTGGTCTTGAGATTGAACAGTGTGTCATTAGTTGTTTCAATGATTTCTGTGTCCAGGCTTCTTGCTCTGAGGTACATTCCCGTGCAATTTCTGCATCTATATAATTTTTTTTTTTATCCGTGTCATGAACTAATTCTATTATCTTATTTGACAAGGAACAGGAAATGGAGCAGAGGACAGTGCCAAGTTGTGAAGATATAAAGCAAGCTTTATTTAGAAGCGCAGGGTATGGAGGAAGATGTTTGTAGCTTGTAATGAAGACTGTTTCTTTAAGCATAAGTGAAAGTTAAGTTCCAAAATTTTCCCCTTGATCCATGGAAATAAAGTGATTTCTTCAGAAGGAGTAGTGTAAATTTTTCTTCAAAAGGACATGCCTCTGTTAATTCTCTCAAATGTCTCACAAAAGGACATTCTGATCAAACTAATGTAATTAATGTGATGGACCTTGCGCAGTCCATTCTCTAGCAAATTTCAAGGAATTCCGAGGACAAGACTTTCAAAGATGTCTTCGAAAGTTTTAATTCCTCCACCACACAGCACATGTTCACATATCACAATGAAATATGCTAATGTACATGAAAAAAACTCGTCAATGAGAGAATGCAGATATTGTCCCCAAGAATTCCTATGATTGATCGGTTGTTCAACTGTACAAGGTTCAGTAAGACTGTGTATAAAGAAGGACAAAAATGTAGACACTACGAGAGGGTAAAATTCAATCTTTTTTTTTTTTTTTGGTCTGTCTCTGTTCCTTCCTCCTCAGTTTCTTGTGTGTTTGTGTGTGTGGCTTTTATGTATAAAGACGTTCTCTTTTTTTCATACTGCTGAATGATGTGATAGAGCAGGTCTAACACCCCAATATCTACAACTTCATTTGGTCAGTTATTTTGCTTGTACTCTCAAAATAACTTCTTTTTAACTGGCTTTCTCATGTTTTCCCACTCCACTCCATCTCATCGAACAAAAGATAAAGTTAACTATTTTAAAAAGTTGGACTTTAACATTTCTTTTATTCCAGTTTACCTTTTCAACTGCTGTTTTACTCTACGCAACAGAATAAAGTGCATACATAGACAGAGATATTATTAAATGGGCTTCTCTTTCTAAAATCACACACATTGATGAACTAAACCACGCTGACTGGTTAATGTGGGTTAAAAGAAATTAATACCTATGTAAGTATATCAATCAATATATCAGTATAAAACTTACACAAACACTACTTAGAAAGCGAAGTACAATCCATTTCACAGTGAAAAGGCTTCGAAGAGTGTCACCGGACGATTGTAGTCAGCATTGGTCGGCACTAACGGCCATTGCCATAGGCCCAACTTGTGACTCCAAAACAAATACTAACAGAAGTGAAAACGATGTCTTTTTTGTTTCGTGCATACTATAATGCCATGTTCACATTCTGTAACAAGAGAAGCGATAAACTTCCAAGTTTGAGCCGCCTAGGTGGCAGTTTCTGCTTGGCAGAATAATAAAGAGAAACAAGAAAACAATACATAGAGATTTGTAGAACAATGATATTCTGATCCTCCTTTTTTTCTGCTGGTTGTTAAATCAAGATCTTATCCACTCTTGCTTTTGTTGGAATTTGCTTCTAAAGACAGCACTCAGTTGAAATTGTGAGTCACCCCGCCCCCTCACTTTGCCTTTAAATAATTGGCCAGAATCTTTATGATACCAGCAAAGAATATGGCCTCTCACTGCTTTTTACAAAGATCGAATGTTAAAGAACGTGTCACTTGAAAGCTCTCAGCACAGGGATGAAGGGCCAGAGCTTTCACACTAACATGCAGTGTCATCTCCATTATGGAAAAACACAGCAAAATAGTATAATCTGGGATGGTATTATTCTGATTTGAGATTGATTTTACCAAGGTAATGACGATTCAATGATTAATCTCACACGTCACAGCTTTCTTGAGATGCTCACACCACATACCACAGTGGCTTCTACATTTTGTACCATTGTTTCTTCCCCTTCGTGATGACCCACTAGGAAGGAGGAAACAGTCAACCTTTTTACGGTCTATTGCCCATGGGCCAACACTGACACTACCCAGGCCCATTAGGGACCAGACTGTAATTTCGCGTCCTCCATTAAGGGAAGTTTTTTTTTTTTTTTAAACTGTTAGGTGTAAAGCTTTGTGCATTGTATAAATGGAAGGCACTACTCGTTAAAAAGAATGTCTAGTTCAATGAAAAACAAGGGGAGAGTTGTTTAGATCTGGGAATTTGATTATAGACAACATTAGGTTTGAAACAATAATGCTGTCCACGTAGGAGTTCCAGTTTTTCTGATATGGACCTCAACCTAAATGCATTAAAACCTTACTGATAAGATGAGACAGAAACATTTATTTGGATTTGTATCACGAAGCCTATGTCACATTGTATTCAATGAAGATAGAATCGTTATAAACCACACGCTTTGCCGTGATATGCATGCTTCTATCTCAAGATCTCCCTACCACCTTTTTGTTTTTGCCCCCCAAAAAAATAATAATAATTTAACGTAATAGCCACAAATCAATCATCGAACCATTGCATCCAAATCAAGGAGAGAAAAGTCTGTAGCAATAATGTTGTGAATTCCATCAGAACTCCTGTGTGGCACAACATTGATTGGTCCAGCACGTTCCAGAATCTAACAAGAGAATAGCAACGCGCGTAGACATGACGCGGCGAGGCTTCCTAGTTAGAAATAGAATTGATGCAAAAATGCTTATATGTTAATAAATTTGGGACCTTCCGTACCAAAGGGAGAATGAATATTGACCCACACCATTGGTGAATTATGACTCCCATCAACGTCACATGATAAATATTTCACCATCCACTGTAAATACGGCCCTCCATTTAAAGCCCAAGTTTCCTCATTTCCTTCTCTGTCTGTGTGAGAGGGGTGACATAATGGAGGTAGGGGACGCGGCTAGCAGAGTATCAGTGGGGTTTCCTCTGAGCTTGGGGCTTCTCTTCGCTCTGTTATTGTTGCTGTGTGGTCTTCTTTGTTGCTGTTTACAGTGGGACAAGTTTCGAGCTTTGCTTCCATGTTCTGGCTGTCTCAACGCTCTTATTGGCTTCGGATCAGATTCAGTTTCTTATCATCCTCCCCTGAAACCAGAACTTCCCTTTGTGGTAATTAATCACCAAGCCATTTGATGAGAATTCTGTGAGATTGCTTGTTTATTTATTCGTTTTGGGTTTGATGGGGCAGGTGACGAAGCAGAAGGAGGTCGAGAGCTTGCCTGTGTTGATGCCTGGAGATGAGGTCCCAAAATTCATAGCTTTGGCCTGTCCTTGTCAGCCTCCTAAGGAAGAAAAGGTCACAATTTAAGTGCATAAGGACACATGAATGCTTGAGGATTATGCTTCTGGGTTTAATTAGTTGCCACGACGCTTGCTCAGAACAAATGAAGGTGGCTAGCTATGTTAGGACATTAGAAGCTCAGAGCCATGTCGCCAAACAAAACGCAGACAGCCCTTCCAGACTCTGATATTGTTTTGTACTGAGCTGAGCATATATCTGCCGGATCACAGCGATGAAGCACGGGAATTGAAAATCTGGAGTCGGAATTATTTTTGCTCTTCTTTTAATTTCCAATTTTAATTTGGTTTTTTTATCTAAATTATTGTGATATAAATTGGTTTTGCGTATGATGATGTTACCCCAGTGTCACATTTGGTATCTGCTTTTATTTTTCCTTTATATATATCATCGGTTCTAGGATTGCCGCGCGCTTTTAGTTCAACATTAGAAAGAACGATGTTAAAAAATTATGATTCAACAATAAATCAAAGGAATGGTGAGAAACTAAAATCCTCCGCTGCTACGTACGTCGACGCAGAGGATTGGTTCAGCATGGAACATATAGCAAAAATAATTAAATGAACAAGCAGACAGGCCTCGCAGCAGATTGGAGTTCCATGGCAAGACAAGACAATACACACAAAATCACGCCACGTGTAATCTTTTTGTTGAAATCTTGACCCCAGCAAGCTTTTTGTGGGCCTTTCCTTTCTTGTAAACTTGACCTTATCATCTTAATCATTAACCCAACTTTCAGGACAATATCCATAAAAATTTATAATAGATGAAAAACAAAGAAATAAAGACAAGTCGTGTTATTCACTATTATTCACTGCTACAAGTATTGAATAGTCAGATTAGATACACCCTACCTGTGAACAAAGCTAAGAGCCGGGCATCAGGGGTTGAAATAATTAATAAAAAAATATAATAAAATCCAGGCCAAAAAATAATAATCAACAAAACCATGCACATAATGAATAGGAAGCCAACAAATCTCAGGGAAGGAATTGTTGCCGCATGGCGGAGCATGGAACCCCCCCCCCCCCAACGTATCAACACAAACTTGTGGTTCAAAGCATTAGGGAATATATTTCATTTTTTGAAAAAATGAAGCTGGATCCTAAATGCTTGTTTTAAAAAAAAAATCATGTTTCATAATTTAAATGGGCTCCACGCATTGAAAAACTGACATTCTTGTAGACTATGAATTGCATTTTTATAGCTGGCAAGAAAAAAGAATTGCATTTTAATAAATTGAAAAGTTTGTGCGTTTATAGTATTTTAGTGAAAGGCCTTACTAAAAGTGGGTCATAAAGGCCTGATATGGGCGACCCAGCCCAAACATTGGGACAGTGGGTCGTGGTGGTGTCACGTGAGATGCCTAGTTATGGTTGGGGTCGTGTTGGCCGGAGGAATCATTTTGTCACGTGCCATGTCTCATCCAGTCATCCTTCACCAAAAGCTAAGCCACTGATAAATTACTAATCAATGCATGTATATAAACGCCCAGCACCATGCTCCACCATCCAGGAGGCGATTCATTCCTTATTCAAATTTATATAGGAATACGAGTATATAATTCACAACCACTTTCTTCCATTCAATGTGGCTTTTATGCTTTATTCTTTATTCATCATTCCCTCAAGTTCAGGGCTCACGGTTACTTTGACTTCCAATTCTGCTATATGCCTATATGGAATACTTAGGTTTAGTACACGAACATTTTGAATTTAATTTACACATGACTTTCAGAGGATGCGAATTTAAAAACCGACTACTAATTATGCAACTAACATAAGTCACTGTGCGATGACGTTAGATTACGGAACCAGACGAGTAAATTTGTGACGCATTAAAAATAAAACCACACAGGATTTATTTTGAGGCGGACTAGCTTATGAGTGAAGCCTATCCAGCCATCACGGAAAAGCAGAGGTGAAAGAGAGCGATCGTAAGAAGCCCATCAGGAGAGAGAATATAAAAGGACCAAAAAAAAAAAGGATGCCGTGTAATTTAAAAATGCGACACTGGATGCTCTTGGAGCTTTAATTAAGGGACTTGTGCAACAAGTTTGTTCTTTCTTTTTTTTTTTTTTGGCCATGCATGCATATTTGAAGCTTGTTCTTGTCTCTCTCTCTCTCTTGCGTTGTTGTTCTTGTCGATCTTATGGCGCAAGCGTGCAGAAAAAGTGTGAATATGCAGGAAACCAAATGTATCCACATAAAAATCCGCTACAGAGGTGAGATCCACACGCGTGCCCCACACTTCGTGTCACGAGGCGACACCATCCTCCCTATTCTGGGTTCCAAACGCTCTCCCACGGGGCCCACCCTCCCTCGCTTGATATTTTCAAATAAAGGTCATACCATGACTCCATGAGATTCATTCAATATGAATATATGAAAAACAACTTTTGTTTTGTGATACAAAATGATGCGAGTATTATGCAAAATTAAACTCAATGCACGCAATATTGCAACGTTGTTGTTGGCCGAGCGGAGGACAAAGGTGAAAGGCAGCGTCAATCGTTCATCATGGATAGGAGTGTTTATTGGTAGGGTTGGGTTGGGTATGAATTATGTCTGATGCCATCCCAGAAGATGAACGAACGGTATTTTGCTGTCCGTTGTTTGATCCTGCCCAATAAAAACTCTAATCATTTTCAGTAAGGTTGGGTGGGTTGGGCTTATATGTCTAAAAATCTTATTAAAATTAAAAATAATGAAGCATTAAATAATAATACAGAAAAATGTACAATTTGATATTTTAAAAATAGATTTTTGTTATAGTCTTTTTAAGATTTTGTTATTTAGATTCAATTCATGGGCCAATAAAACATATTAATTCACTAGAGGTTATTTTCTTATCATTTGATAATAATTTACTTTTCAAAAACTCAATTTACCGATTTTTTAATTAAATATGCATATGTGCTAAGTAAATATAAAATATTTTATTCATTAAATTCTAATTGAATGGTAAGTAAATACTTTTTAATTATATATGCATTATATATATTTTAAATACAGTTATATACACATTTCGGGCAGGGCAGCATGCCTTACCTCGTGCTCAACCCTGCCCGGTATTTGGCCCAGCCTGAAAATGCCCAAATGATTTATGGGCTTATTTTTTAAGGCCAGGTTGGGCATTACATGTATTTGGGCCCCATGAACACCCCTAACCATGGAGGAACAACTTCAAATTAAAAGTATGCAGCCACGTGGGATTGCCTGATTGGTCTAATCTTCAGTGGACAGCTCAGCTCAGCTCAGTCCATAGCGATGAGAGTAAGGGCCTCTTTGGAAAGGCGATGGTGAGCTGAAAAAAGCATGGTAGTAGAACCGCAAAATCGGATCGAGCCCATTGAGTCAGCCTATTAAAGTCTGAGACCAGTAAGGACCGGGCTTGTGATTTAAAGCCTTTAGAAAGAGTCCCGTTTAAATTTTTTTAAAATAAATCAATATATGTAATATTATTATATCAAATTATCAATATGAGAGACACTTAAGTACCTAATAGAATATTAGTAATAGGTTAACACTTATTAAATGATTTTATTTATTTGGTTTTATGCAATAGCTTTTTTATGTAAACTTTAAAAAAAATGGGCTAATTTAGACATTAGATAATTATTTTAACTATAAATCTAAAAGTTTTCAAAATATTGTATCTCAATTTAAAGTAAAATAATAAAATTGTAAAACTTAAAAATGAATTTTATTTAAATTAAAATGAGTTTAAGCTCGAGCCCATGAAGTGTCGGCCTGCATTCCCAACTATATATGGTGGGAGTAAAATGTAGTGTTTGTGTTAACATTTTTTTAGATAGACTTTTAAGTCAAGAGTTACTTTGAAGAAGAAATCACTAAGACCTATTTTTTACAGTGCAGATGGGTTTCTATCATCATCAATCTAAACATAAATCATATTTACAATATCTCTTTTATCATATCTTAAATTTATAAAAATTATATTTAAAAAAAATTACTTCTAACACCGCTAATCTAAATAAATCCTTAAATTACGTTGAACCTAAATTTTGATGCACTTCATTAGTAGGAAACGCGTTTTTGCTGTGCGCAAAACACTATGGAAGCTCCATAAGTGCTTATAAATCGTGATTTACGGAATACGAAGTTGCTTTTACGGTCTACGAGGTAAATATGTGGAAGAGATTTATCTCGATTTACGTAAATTGGGCTTATATAATAAGCCCGATGTAAATAAGCTCAGGCAAACAAGCTATATTAATAAATACCCACCCACTCTATCATGTGCAGGGGAAATACTTAAAGTTGAAGTCCTAAAATAATTATATATTAATCTTTTTAAAAAAATTTTAAAAATAATAAAAATTAAAGATAAAATAGACTAAAATATTATATTTAAGATTGATATTAATAATCTAACTAGCTTCTATTTTTAGAATCCGACGAGTAATAAACATGATCAACCAATTCAAACAATTTCTATATCCTCTTCATACAAGAATATTATAGCGACACAAAAATCTAATCTGATGATAAAATTACCGTGGGTCGAACTCTGAATGTAAAAATGAGGGGGGAAAAAACGATGGAATCGAAAAATTAGAAGTCGCTGTCTTGTCTGCCAACATATGATATCGCTTTCGGGCTTCTCTTCAAACCACTCGTCGAATCCTATGCGCATTAGAGTTAGAGAAGTGACAGACCAAAAACAATTGAGTGAAGAACTGAGTAAATTATCTGGTCCCGTGTTTCCAATTTTACCCTTCTTTCATGTAAATGGACAAGCCTAGCCATAATAATCGCTTCCACGTACCACGCCAAGCAGTGAAAGCTAGGTGCCACCCACGTATATTAGATTTGATATTCGTGTAGTCTTGCCGTTTTTGGTTAAATAAACGGCGGCTTGAATCAATATTAGATTTGATACTATTAACTAACTATATATGTTGTTTGCATCCTTGTATTCCATTGGTTGGTGACTTTTAATAATCAATCTCATTGGCACCATTTAAATGGATGTGTAAAAGAAAATATTTAATGAATGCTTCAGTCAAGATGATGTTATTTCTTATAAGTGTGTCTAAGATAATCGTAAGAAAATCTCTCATGAAAAGAATTGGATCGGGAACATGTGTGTGTATGTAGAGCTTGTTTGGAATAACGGTTGAAAATTTTATAAGTGCTTATGAATTATAATTCACGGAATACGAAGTAACTTTTACGGTCTACGAGATAAATATGTGGAAGAGATTTATCTCGATTTACGTGAATCGGACTTATATAATAAGCCCGATTTAAATAAGTGATAACAAACAAGCTCGTAAATTGGACTGATTGTGCTTGTAGCTTATAGATAGTGTTAATGAGTTGTGTATTATGAACTCATCAAGACACAGATTTTAAAGCATATAGAATGTTTATAAAGATACGTATAAATATTCATCGTCCAGGTCCTCATTATTAAATTCAAACTGGTGTGTTTTTTGCAGGACATGAGTTAGACAATAATCATCAAAACGATGACTGGTGTTCATGAGTAAATTAATATGCGTTCTGTATGATATGTCAATTGAGCGATGGGGAAAATTAAAAGTACAAAATTGAAGAAAGAGAGCCAAATGAAAGGGAGAAAAACACAAAAATATGGTTGGGGGAGTCATTTAAGTGACTTTCCATGTTTGGGTGAAAAAATAACAACAGCTAGCTAGTAGCTAGGGCTGGACATAATAATAAGGAGGGGAAAATGACTCCCATTTGAACGAAGTAAAGTGGGAAAACGACATTGGAGGGCACTGATTTAGTCTTAGACGCCTCCCAGTTCCTTGATTGAGGTAGTGCGCGTTGGAATGACAATTTTGCCATCGATTTTCTGAATGAGATGATCAGTCACGTTTAATTACATAAAATTGAAAATGAGAGAACATTGAAAATAATTATTGGAGACGTAATCTTTTTTTTAAGAGAAGACAGTTAAGGATTTGTCCACTAGTACAAATATTCAAGTCAGTCAATCTTAAAAATATTTATGTTTTAAAGTCATTCATTCATAAAACCTCTGCAACTTTGAATTTTGATGTACTTAGATGTAATTCTCCCTTATTCAAAGCATCAACTCATATTTAATTTTATCCTCTTGTCGTCTCAGTGCAGCGTAGTAACACATTCGTGATCATTATGTTTGCCATGTTCCCAAATATCCGATATCCACACACACACGTAATTGACCCATCCCAAAAAATCAGTAAATTATTATATAAAAAAAACTGTTGGATAAGATGATAAACGTTTTTATTCTTTTGAGAAGAAAATATAATTTTAAATCTCAAGAAACACGCTTATGAAAAATAAAAACCATTTGCGTTTTAAATATGAAAAGGGGACATCCATCATTAAATAAATAAATAAATAATCAGTAAAGTACTCAATTTTTTTTAAAAAAACTTTAGTTAAATCTCATATATTATGAAAAACTTTAGTCAATACATTTTAATTTATTTTGATTTTTTATTTACGAGAAACAATTCATTAACCACAATCTCATATATTATTAAACATTATCAATACACTTTAAATTATTTTGAATCTTTATTTACGAGAAACAATTCATTGACCACATCTTTATTTATTTTCTTGTTAAAAATATGCATTCAAAATTGATTAGAGACAATTCATTAATAAAATCAAATTAAATTGTACAATATGTATACTTTGAGTGATTTTGACAAGTGTTTAGAAAATGTTCAAAATACTCCGTATGAAGTACATGCCATTACAATTTACAACCAAACTGGCGCGCACGCATATGAAAAAACAGTTATGGGTAGTGTGTTAAGTCAGCTGATTAGCCTTTAGATTTGCCACTAACATAATAGGCATATTCTTGTCAAAAACGAGGCACGCAAATATATTATTTCTTTATTCAGATAATGCCAACTTTAGTGATTAATCAATTAACATCTGTCCACCTTCTTTCTCTTAATGGATTCCGTAGTACCAATGCCAAATGCCTCCTCAATTAAAAAGTTATTCTTAGCCCATCCCCAAGTCATGCATACTTGATCCCATCACTTAGCCTTTTAACAGAGCTAATAACACTTAATATTCATTAATTATAATTATAATCACACCGTTGAGTAATTTAATTTTATGTCGTACGGGCATAATAAAGCTATTTTATGGGAAGAACGAATCAACGGTGGGTTAGCAGCTATCAGAGAATCTCAGCCTTTGATTCGAGGGCACGAGTACTGTTAGGTGGATTTTAACATGAAAACCTTACATTAAAGCTAGCCAAATTATTTGTATCAAAAAAGGCAAGCCAAATTATGCTCTTCTTTAATATAAATGCAAATTACGTAAAAAGAGGAATGTCTTTTGCTCTCTGTTTCTCTCTTCCCTGCTTCAGCTTCTGTGTGTTCAACCAAAGTCTCCATCGACATTCTTCTCCTTCAGCTTCCTGATCTGTTAATATTCAGGTAAAACGTTTTGCATCTCCAGCTTCTAAGTTTTTATTCCAAGATTTGAGGGTTAAACTGAGGCATTCACTTCGGATTTCGTAGTTAATTTTCTGTGATTTTCTTTGCCTTCATTGTTTCAACTTAGTGTAGTTCCTTCTCTTCTCCTCTTACAGGTTCCCAAAACCGTTGGTGGAAATTCTCAACCTAACCCTTTCTTTTTATTTTTTCCCCTCGGAATCTCTCAGTAGCTGGTGTTTTATTTATTTATTTTTTTTTGTTGGTTCTTTCTTTTTCACTCAGTAGTGTGTTTCTTACTTAGCACAGGCACTCAAAATTTCTTCATCTCCCCTTTCATCTTCTGACGAATCAAATAGAGAATAGTTGTCACCGGAAAAATCTCGTACTTCTCCTCGCTTAATTTCTCCTCTCATTTGCTTCTCTCCTGTGCTTACTGATTTCAACTGTAGAAGCCCGTTGTCAGCTTACATGCCTGAATAGTGTATTGTGAGGTACGCGAACCTTCTACTGTAAGCGTAAAGGAATATTGCCTTGCGGTTATTTTTCTCCCCGATCTTTTTCAAGATATTGCTTCTAAATCTTGAAGTGTTGGTAACTTTTGCGTTATTGAGTTTCAATACTTGGTGATTGTTGCTTGTTTCACTCTTGTTATAGACAAAGCAAATAGTTCATGAGCAGAGGTTTTCTTCAATAGATTACGCAATGTCAGACAAATACTTGTGGGGTTTGTTAATTTCTAAATCAACTGGCTAACTTTTCTTGCTTGCTTTGATTCAAATTTTTATGCTGACTTGAATGTTCTGCATTTTGTAACATCATTAAATTACTCGAGCACTGTACCTGTTCTCGGAACAATGTCATGTGTTGTTGTGTTTGATAGGGTATACATAACAAGTAGTTTCCTCGGGTGAATCCTAATGTCTACACTGCTGCTCGGCCTAGGGGAGGACAAAGGTCAAAGCGATGTCAATTTGTTGGGCTCCTCAACCACCATGGACAGTGTTTGCCTCAACAGCTCCAAACTGAAAGAACGCAACTACATGGGATTATCTGATTGTTCTTCAGTGGACAGCTCTGCTCAGTCCTTCTCTGACGAGAGTAAAACTAGGCTGAACCTAAAAGCTACAGAGCTGAGGCTTGGGCTTCCGGGATCTCAGTCTCCTGAAAGAGAAGACTCAGCTCATCGCTCCTTTGAAGGTTCAACTCAATTTGATGAGAAACCTCTTTTCCCCTTGCACCCTTCAACGGATGATCAACACCGCTCGTCAAAGAATGTTGTTTTGGGTAACAAAAGAGGGTTCTCAGATGCTATGAATGAGTTCTCCAAGGTAAGTTATATTCATGCAGGGACATGTACTTTTTTGCTGGGCAGAACATTAACAAGTCCCTCATCTATTCATGCAGGGGCAATTCCTAGCAAATTCGGAGGGGAATAGGATTTTGTCGCCTAGACCCTCTCCTAATTTAGGATTGAAAACTAGTTCTGTGCTTGATAAAACGAAAGAAGCAGCACCACCAAAGGTGGAACAAGAGGTTTCCCATGTTGTGAACGAAACAAAATCTAACCATAATGTTTCTGCAAATAACAGCAGCACACCTGCTACGAAGTAAGTGAAAAGGGGGGATTTGGAGTTAAAGTGTTGTTTATGATGATGATGAACGTCATATCAGATATCTTGCTTCTGTGGCAGGGCACAGGTTGTGGGTTGGCCTCCTATTAGATCATTTAGGAAAAAATCATTGGCTACCCCTACGAAAAATACTGAAGAAGTAGATGGAAAAGCACTCTTTGTCAAGGTCAGTATGGATGGTGCTCCATATTTGAGGAAAGTAGACTTGAAGAATTACAGTGCATATCCAGAACTATCTTCTTCTCTGGAGAAGATGTTCAGTTGTTTTACCATAGGTAGGAAAAAGCTTTGATTTGATACTTCGAGATTTAGCACTTTTCTTATAAAGAAATGATTCTTGATTGGTCTGCCTGGATCTAGTTATTGCTTGTTTTGGTGTGATTTCAGGTCCATGTGGATCTAACGGAACTCTGGGTAAGGGGATGCTGAATGAAAGCAAGATGAGGGATCTGCTTCGAGGGTCTGAATATGTTCTTACTTATGAGGACAAAGATGGTGACTGGATGCTTGTGGGAGATGTTCCCTGGGAGTAAGTTCTGATTGACTGCTAAATAATTTCCGGAATAGCAAATTTACATTACAGAGATGTATTTCTCAAAGCATTGCGGTTTAGAAAACTGTAACTCAAATTACTTTTTGTAATTTGGTGTCCAAAAGTCATGTTGTGTTTGAAAGAAAGAGAGAAACAACACACATATATGCTTTTGAGTTTTGAGCTTTCAGGTCAAATTGCTATAATCTTAATACAGAGAGGCTTGATGCTTTTGCTTGCCACTTTAACTTTTTCTCTAAAACGAAGTTGTATCATTTGAATTTGATTGTCACCGGTGGTCATGTACTCATGTCCTAAACTCTTTGCAGGATGTTTGTTGAAACATGCAGGAGGATGAGGATCATGAAGAGTTCTGAAGCCATAGGCTTAGGTTAGTATTCTGGTTCAACTCCTAACCACCACTGACCACATGTAGTATTACTGGGGAAAATGTTGTAGTTGAGTGGCTCAAAAAGTGAAGTAGACTGTAGATTGTTTCTTGCATTTCATGAATCAAATTTTAGGAACTGAATTCCAAGTCCTAGAAACTGAATACGAAAATCCCAATTATTATCATTAAATAAACCATAACTTCCACAGCTAAACAGAAATTGACTGTGGAACAGAAGTTGAAATCCTGCCAACTTCTGTTTACTCAGGGAAGCGAAAGCAATCTGAAGGACACTGCCAAAATATAACTAACAGCTCTAGTATTTAGTTTGTTTTTGAGTGCTTACGTGATTCAAGATCACTTTTCTTGGCGTTCTTGCAGCTCCCAGAAAGAAATAAGAGGAGAAACTGGGTAGAATCACTCGCACTATCCATCAAACTGTGTGCGGTATAGAAAGCTTCATTCAGGGCTGTGTGCGGAGCAATTGCAGGGCATATGATCACTTGACGGCTAGGAATGAAGACATGATGATTAGATAAGTTTCATGTTAAGCTTCCTTAACCATGATATTATTTACCATGACATTTTTATGTTGTAATGGTGTTTAATTATGCTGAGTAATAAGCTGTGGCGGAACTGAGATATGGGGGTGGGGTTAGTTCTTGAATCTTGATGTGACGCAGGATCTGTAGTGTGCACATTACGTTGTCGGTTCAACCTTGTCTGTATGTAATATGTTTGTGTGATTGGAGAAAAGAAAAGAAAAAGCCTTGCGTCACTGTCACGTGCCTTTTACAGTATTACTGTCACCATTCATTACCTGCCATAGGCACTGACATGTTTTGGAAGCACTTTGATATATCGTAGTTGGGATATAACCAGAAACTGACGCGAGCAGAAACTGTGATACATTGGGTTTTTACCTGTTGGTTTGTGAGTTTTTATAATATTATAAACCTTGTGCTCGGTGATATGCTGTGAGTCTTACCTTAAAGTATTGAGATATTAATGTCCCGCTCTCGGATATGCATGTTGGGGGATCCAGGAGCCAAGCATGTGAAGTTCTGATCATGGCTAGGTTGTAGGGTTTGGTGCTGGAATTAAAATTCAACTTGTGGCCACATGCAAATATTTAAAAATGTGATGTTATTTTTTCATCAAGCTAAAATAAAGGTGTTTAATTTTAAATTTAAAAAGTTAAAGCTTATAAAAGTGTATGATTGTTATGAAAATTTGTGTTGAGACTAGAATGATATTTCTCTTTTTTTTTGGGTGAGACTAGAATGATATTTCTAATATGTGAGTGATGTGTTGGCAAATCATAAATATCACAAATTAAATTTATATATATATATATAAAAAGGCTATGGTCTCCAAATTGCACAAACGGTAAAACTCCGTGGAGTGCTTATCTGAAATGTCATTTCACAGATTACATATCTCTACATGATAATGGATTTAGGGATGCTCTTTCCTTTTAGTTCTTGTTCCAGAAAATTGACATGAAATGATGAAAGTATAGTGTTATTTAAGGATTTGATACGGTAAAATTGATATGAAGGGCCTTCAGCCGGGCATAATTACAGTTTAGCAACTCTAGTTTGATGCAAACCCAGTTCAAAGTTAGGAGACAAAGCAGGCTCAATGTCCAGGCCTGTTCTAAAGATATATTACTGGCTGTGGTTGTCATAATTACTCGTGAGAAATTATGAGCCTTGGTTAGAGAAGCATGAACGTCTAGAGAAAAGTGTTTTTTAATCACTTCTTTATAAGTCGGAGCAAAAACCCTCTCACATAATGATTTCAAATTTTGTAAAAACACTTCTAAAATCTTAAAACAAACAAACACTAAAGTGAAACGCACTATAAGTTAGCATTTTGATTGATGCGGGAAACACAATAAGAATTTTATCTCAAAACGTAAAAACACATGTTTTAAATGCCCTCAAACAATATTTTGAGTGTGTTTGTATTAATTTTTTAGATATTAGCTTCTGTAGAAAAAGTTTAAAAAATAACTTATATATAAAGAATAGATCAATTAACTTGTCATCACCCAGAATCACATTTCACTCTGAAAGGTGTGCAGAACTGAGGGGTCCTGGGCATAAGAGGAAATGAAAAGAACCAAACTTTGGAGATTCATTTTTTTAGGGTAAAAATATGCAGTTTTATATAGATCTCAATAAAAAAATAAGTGAATTTTATTTTTACAAGTCACTAGAATTAATTGGATCTTTGCTTAAAAGGAAAATTACATAACACATCATGTGTTTTACTGAAAGGTCGGGGCTGATGAATCACGTGCGAGGGGACCATCTTGAAGATCCAACGGATCCCAGTGTGTTGTGAGTGGCCCATACATTGTCTGATTGGCTCAAAGTTTCAGATGCAAAAAAAAAAAAAAAAACACGGCGATTCAAGCATGAAATCGTACCAGATTTTTCATGACAATTTTAAAAAAGTCCGCTTACTCGTATGTTTATCTTATTGCAACCAATCCGATTCTAGTGTTTGATAATCAACCAAAGCCATGTGATTTCAATACTGTGAACGCAAAAGAGGGGTCTTTATTTTCAGGCTCCCAAAAGTCAACTGGCTAATGCTTCCACTTTCGTTATAACTTGCATTTGTTTAATTAATTGTTTGATATCATGACAATATTTAAGTAACGCATATATATCCTGTAGCAAATTTGTCTCATGCAGAAACATGTCAACGACTAAAAGCAACTTACTATAATTCTAGCCAACGACCAAACTAACCCCACTAACTCCTTTACCTGCTAATCAACATCTCCACCTCAAAGGGTCTGTGTGCTGATATCTCTTCTATGGTAATTAACCAGACTTTTCTTTTTATGAAATCTAGCTAAAAGAACAAGCTTTTGAATTGATTCACTTTATTCAATAAATCTTGACGACGACTCATTATTAATACATACATATATAGTCAAATCTGGAGGAGGAATGTTCATTGACTACATGCATCTACAAAGACATGGTAGTTCTGAGTTATGTTTCTTGTGCCACCGTCTCATCCCCAAATCTACGCCCATATCGCTTCAATCATTTTAAAACTACAAATATTCAAAAGATAGAAGTAGCTACCTAGAGTCATAAAGCAGATAAAGATTTTAAAAATTAGATTTAAAAAAAAAAAAACAACCAGGGTCCTAATAGAACACAACAGACTAGAGAGAGCGAAGCAATTTCAACAAAGAAATCTGGGTGGATCCCACGTCGTTATCTGAGTTTCGTTGTCTGAAATAATAATAATGCAATTAATTCAGATGGGATATATGTGCTTTCCATTATATTAAACAAAGCCTAAATGGTAGGCAAGTTTTCTTCTCTTGGCGTGGCCTTTGCCTTACCTGTTCCTTCCATGATTAAAGCAAGCTTGAGTAATTACCAGCACTACCTAGTGGTTGCAATCAAATGTCATGACACATGCAAGATCATACCCAAATTATTGCTTCCTGATATAAAAAATCTCTTCCCCTCCCCACCATATATATAACTTCCCATATGGATCTCCCTATATATGAGGTGACGGTTCCTCAAGATAACCTAGTTTAACAAGATTCTTTCACCTAAAACATTTTACATAATTTTTAAAAGAGCACGTACATAGTACTTTTTATCCATCTCCCCCAATAATTAAGCGCAGCTACAGGGTATTATTATTATTAAGATGTATTCTTATTTAGTTATCTTCCCCATAAAGCCAATGACAAAATTATAGTAGCGAGAGGGACGTATGGTTGTTCACTTTATGTGACCTTGATACTTCAAATCAGAAAGCGATAGGAGGAAACACGAGCATGCGGGTTTTTGCTAATTTTGTGCGTCTTATTGCTAAATGACTCTCTAAATTAAAGCAAAGCCACATGACCGACCACTTCTTCTTCCATTCTACTTTACTGATTAGATTGTGAGTTATTAATTAATTAATTAAGCAAGGCTTTTATTTGAATATATATATATATATATATAGTACCACTAATGTATGCTTAAATTATTGGCGTGCTACTCCTTGTGGCCCTGTCTTTGACTATATATGATTTATCTCAACCTAATTAAGAACCATAAGCCTCCTTGCTTTCCCACCAAACGAAACAGTCCATGGCTGGTGTGTTGTTGGTTCCCTGTTACAGTGACAAGAGATAAAGGCATTTCTTTGGTACATTGAAATTTTGGTCATATATAGTATAATAGTGTTTACGTACGAAAGCTTTTTGGTTAAATAATGAGTGTGGGAGAAGCTAGGCAGCGAAGGGTCAAGTCATGTTTAGTGTTAGGTGAATAAGCCCAAGGCGTGATTGTTTGAGAGGGTAAAAGTGTAAAACAAAAGATCGAGAAGGTACCTATACACTGCAAATAAGGGGGAAATAAATCAAGTGATCTCGATGCATATATAATTTGAGCGTGAATTAATGGGAGGGGTCCAATTGATGGATTCGAATCTTGGTCCATCTGAAAACAACAACAACGTAACCCCATAATTTACGTAAAATTTGAGGATCATTAATCTGTGTTATGGATTTCTATGTGGGATTCATGATTTTACAGTGAAGAAAAGACGTGACGGAACAGGATAGTGGAGTTATATATAGAAAGAATTGTTAAAAATTACCTTACAAACAAATTAATTGTTAATTGCTACCAATGCATATTGTGGGTGATAAGTTGCACACGGTTGAATGATATTTTGTACACGAGGGATGGTGTTTGCACATTCACAATGATGAATTTTACACATGTAGATTATGTTTACACATAAGGAGTGTTTGTTTGCACCTATAATACCAATCAATAAATAATTTCCTTACAAAATATTTTTAAACCATTTTTCCTTATATATAATAGAGGAGTGATGAATTAAAGAGTGATCAGGTTAATTTTAAGGGGCTAAGTTGGGACTGGTCAGTTGGTGGTTTATTTTTGTCGTTTTTATACAAAGTCTCGTAAAGTGATTGTATTGCTCATGTTGGCATCATGCAAACGACGACTCCACGTAGCCCAATAATTACTGGCATATCACTTCACTTCCTCTCATTTCATATATCTCCCCACCCACTTCTTGTTTCTCTTGTTCATTGATTACACCCTTCACCCTATCGTCCACATAGTAGTCTATTCCTTTATCCACATACATTGGAATATGTTTTTATCTCTTTCTAATTTTTATTATAAGACATCAATAAATAAATATTTTTGATCTATTTTATAAGACACTTATTAATTTCTAAGATATATTTAATTTATCTTTCCATGTCTGCCCACATTTAATAAGGGTAGTAGGAGAATAATAATTTATATGATATTTAAGTTTATGATAGTTAGTAAAGATAATATTTAAAATCACTTTAATTTTAGGACAATTTTAATGCTTTTAACTGATTTTATTGATTTGTGAGAATTAATAATTGGTGTCTTATAATAAAGATAAAAATAAGTAATATTTAAGTGTAATCGTTTGGGTCAACTGACGCGGAACACTTTCTTAAGTTTTGGTCCAAGTAAGATGTTATGAGTTTGACTCCCAATAGACATATGTTTGGATTAGCTTATAGAAGTTCTATAAGTGCTTATAAATCGTGATTCACGGAATACGAAATAACTTTTACGGTTTACGAGGTTGCTTTTACGGTCTACGGGGTAAATATGTGGAGGAGATTTATCTCAATTTACATAAATCGGACTTATAAAATAAACCCGATTATTGATAGAGTTTCCAAACGAGCTAATAATAAGTGCGTCTGTTCCCTCTATTGAATAAAGAATGACAGAAGGATATACAAGATGATATTTACAAAGGTTTTATTCTGGTCGATCTATGTCGTCTGTTTTATATGTGTAGCTAACCATGCATTTATTGGATAACACTAATTAGAGGTGGAGATTCTTTAATAGCCAATTTGGTTGGATTCTATGGGAGATGATTATATCGAATTTTGATATAATAGGTTAATTACAACGTTTGGTTAGACTTATGTAATATAAAAAGGATTACATTTTGTAATTATAATTGTATCATTTGATATAATTGGGATGATTATATACTGCGAGTATTAATAAATGGGGATGCAAATATCATATAATTAAGCGAAAAAAACAAGATTACCATTATAATTTTTAAATAGACGAAAGTGCCCACCCATAAGCACTATTGAATATTTAAAGTTACCACATTAAATATTAAAAAATAATTAATAAATTTTTTAAAAAAATATCCCCCCAATTAAAAATTAAAATAAATATTTTCCACCATTAAAAAAATATTAAAATATCCCATTAAATAATATTCTCAAAATTGAATATTAAGGGCTTATTTGGTTTAATCCCATTGTACCCTACAGTGCAATGCGATGCAATGATAATCAATGCAATATTAATTATAGGGCTAGTATTTTCTTTGATTTTTAAGTAAGGTGCATTGAGTTTTTTTTAATAATTACTTAAAATTAATATATCACACAAAGTCTATTTTACCCTTAATATAATCTTTATAAAAAAATAGTTAAGAGCCGTTGTGTAGCCTCCTAATAACTATCATATTATCTCGTCGAGGATTGTTGGATGTCAACGGTTGTAGTGGTAGAGGCGATAGTAATAGTGATGTGGTGGCGGCGGGTGGTGATAGCTACAATGGTTGAGGAGGAGTAGTGGCGGCGTAGTGGCAACAGTGGAGGAGGAGGCAGCAAGGGGTAGTGGCGACGGCGGTGAATGTAGTGGTGGCAATGACGGCAATGGAGGAGGAGAAGGTAATGGTGACGGTAGAGGCAATAATGGAGGTGAAGGTGGTGGCAGCGAGGGTGGTGACGACGATGGTATAAGAAGAGGAGGTAGTGACAATAGTGGCGCAAAGGCAATGAAGGTGGAGGCGACAACTATGACATTCTTAAAAAAAATTGTAATTAATAAAATAATAATTTATTAAAATAATAATATAATAATATAATAAAATAATATTTATATTATATTATATTATATTATATAATAATATATATAGTTGGTAGGCACCATACGGCGCCTACCAACAAAGAGATAAGGGGTTGATCCCCTTATCTCAATTAATTGGCGCCATTAGGCGCCAATTATAAGGCGGGGGTATTTTATAAATACCCCCTCCCCCTTAACACTTCCTGCGTGAAGTGTTAAGGAAAAACGAAAGAGAGTGAGGTTCTGATTGGTGTATTTTCGGTTCTTCAGAGATTAATAAGGTATACAAACTCTCTTTTAATTACAAAGCTTCTTTTATAAAATATGTTCTAAATAATTTTCTCTTTTATATGATAGTAATTTTATGTTAGTTAGAGAATATTTTGGGGATATGATTTTAGGCAAGTTTTGAGTTTTATCAATATAAGACTGTAGAAATGTAGAGAATAATTAACAATTTATTTTAATTGGTTTAGATTTATTATTTAGTGGTCATGTGATTTTATAATTAATTTCTTTTATAAATAGGGTTTAAATTAATCCCTATAGGGTGTTTTTACCGATAAAAATTAGTTTAAATATTTTATTTGGATTATTGGAGGTATTATTGAGGTTTTAATCGGTTTATTTTTGTTAGATCTGAGCTATGTGAAAAATATAAATTAGGACTTAATATTTGAATTATAATTTGGTATGATTTTAATTATGTGGATATTTGAGGAATTGTTTAATAATTATATTATATCCATATAAATTATGAAAGAGAGATTTAATTATTTAGGAAGTTGGTATTGGAGATTTGTAATTATGGGTATATTAAAGGTTATTTAAGGATTTCTTTTAAGGAAATTGGAATAAATGAGGATAATAGTTGTAGAGAAAATTGGGTTGTAGGAGTTAAATTATGTAAATTAATTATTTTATTGTTATTTTTGGTTAATTGGTATCTACATTAATAATGTAGATATTTATTGTGATCGGTGATTGCACGGGTTTTACTATACAAATTAAGATTAAGCTTGGAATCGAGGTAACTGGGGTTAATTTATTTTATATGCTTGTTTTGGACTGTAATGTATTTTATAAACCTTACTTTTATCTATATTACTTGTATGTGCTTTGCAAGATTATATTTATGTTTGAATATGAATTTATTTCAGTGAAGCAGTGTATTTTCTAATTTATATATATAAGTGGAAATTATTATTAAATTGTTACTATTATGGTGGATATGTTGTTTGAGATGGAATGTTGTATAAGAATTTAGAATTCTCGTAATTGTTTTCGAAAGCTGTATTAATTTATTATTTTTATATTACGGGATATGTTGGGTTGTGTGGAAGAGATATGGTGAATTGTGTGCCCATCGGTTCTCTCAATCCTGGCCCGGATTTTGGAGCTGAGTGTTTGGGCGGACACCTCCCTGTTACGGTATATCGGTGGTGGCATGGGAGGGGGCAGTATTCTTGATGTGACTAGCTAACCTTTGGCCGGGTATACTAGCACTGATAGGCTGTACCAGTCCAGAGGAGATAAGGAGGAGCAGGATGGATGAGTGGGGATGGTTTTATTTATTGATTATATCATGTTAAATGTTAAATTATGAGAATATTATTATATTATTATTATGTCAGTTAAATCTGCTTCTCTGACTTACAATCTTTTCTTGCATATTTTGTAAATTGATTTTGGTTACTGAGACTTTATGTCTCACCCCGTCATTATAAATAATTTTTCAGGCAATACCTCTAATCTGGATAGAGGCCAAGGGAAGCAACCAGAGGCATAGACGTTGAGAATCTTGTAGGCCTCTTTTGGTATTGGTGTTGTATAAATTTCTATATTGCCATTATAGGACCCACATGTTTTTAAAATGCCACATTTACTATTTGGATAATTGTGTTGGAAATCTTTTTGTGACCCATGGGTTAATTGTGATGTGATATCAGAATAATAAATTTATCTGTAGTGAGTTTGTGGGCGAGTTTGTGTCCTGAACTCTGATATGTATTGGAAAAAAAAAATTATCGCTGCTTTTGTATATATGTGGATAATTGTTGTTTGTGAGAAAGGGTCGTTACAGCAACGACGATGGAGAAGGTAGTGGCAGCAGGCACTACAAAAGAATAGGTAATTTCAGATGGAATTTGTGACAGAACGAAGACTTTTTGCGACGGAATTCGGCCTCAAGCCATTTTGCTACAAAATTTCCGACAGAAAAAATTCCTTCAGAAATAGTGCTGTCGCAAATTGATTTGCCACGAAATATGACTTTCCGTCTTAAGTTGCGGCGAATTTTTTGATAGAAATTCCCTCACAAATTGAGACTGAATTTCCCTTCGCAACTTGCAAGGGACTTTGAGACGGAACAAATTCCGTCTCAAATTATGAGGGAATTTTCCATGGAAATTTCTGTCTCAAATTGCAAGGGAATTTTCCATGGCAAATTTTCCTACGCCATTTTTAAACGGAAACCTCCGGTCGGCAGCCGCCAAGTGTACCCACCACCGACCACCGCCACCTTTCCTTTGACCACCTATGTCTTGGTCAACTACCGCGTGTCCTGGTCAACTGCCACTTGTTACCCTCCGTCGCCCGCCAGGTGTTGATAGCACAAATTGGTTGCATTTTGTGACGATTTGAAGCCATAACATCTGATGTGTGTGTCAGTGCCTTTGCCAATTGAGCTAGAAAGAACATGTGTGATTTAAATGTAAAATCATATATATATATATATATATATATATATATATATATATATATATATTAATTTCAATAATAAATATAAATTAATAATTTTTTTACTTATATTATAATTTAAATTTTTAATTATAATATAATTAATATATAATAATTATATTAATCATTAATTAAATAAATTATAATAAAAATTTAAAAAAATTAATAAATACATATTTGTGAGGGAATTTTCCACAGAAAAAGTCCTTCGCAAATTTTGATTTGCGACGAAATTTCCGACAGACTTTTTTCATGGGAAAGTATGTACTTTTTCCATGGGAAATTATGTCGCAAATTCTATCAAAAATTCTGATTTGCGACGAAATTTCCGATGGACTTTTCCGTGGAAAATGCTGTCTCAAATTCTGTTTGAAATTTTCTGACAGAATTTGGATGAATTTTGATATGGAATTTTTTTCCGTCTCCAATTCCTTCTAAAATAAACGATTTTTTTGGTAGTAAGGGGTGGTGATGATGGCGGCGGAGGAGGTAGTAGCGGCGGTGGCGGAGGAGGAGGTAGTGATGGCGACTGCATCAACAGTGGAGGTGGTGACGACGAGGGCCATAATGATGGAGGTGACAGCATTGGCATTGGCATTGGGATGGCGACGTTGATGTGGGGTGGCGATGATAGCGGGAAGAGGAGGAGGAGATAGCGGTGGCGACGGTTGTGGCATGGTGTGACAGGTGAAATAAGATAAGTGAAATAAAGATAAATTAAACTAAAGGGTAAATTGGACTTTTTTAACTATAAAATTGAGTGATAATGAGTATTAATGGGGGAGAGGTATGAATGAGGATTACCAATTTTTTGGTAATGCTCATTACCATGGTAAAACCTATTACCATGTTAAAGAGTAACTAGACACTCTTATTTTGATAATGCAATCATGATTATCATTGCAAGCATGCAATGCGATTGAACCAAACATGCTCTAAAAGATTACCATGAAATCAACGTGTGTATATTGCATAATATTTTTACCATTAAATATTAAAAAATTATTATGAACGTAGCGTGTACATTTTATATATATATATATATATATATATATATATATATATATATATATATATATATATATATATATATATGGGTAGTTATAATTAATGCAATTAATTAATTATTATATATGTGGATAGTGGACAGTGCTATTATATATATTAGATAAAGATAGATACTTTAATCCATTATACAAATATATGTAGATAGAAATAATTTTGTCTCTGGCCATGTTATTGTCGTATATTCTCATATTTGATGTAACTTAACAAAATATTTTTATTTTTATGTATCATCTTTCCTAATAACTAGTCAAACAGATTCATTTAATCATCATTATATTACATTTTATTTCATCACGTTACATAACATTCCATTACATTCCCTTTGATTCCGTAAACCAAACATGCCACAAAAGAAATAATATTTTATTGTTTAACCATTAATATATTCATTTTTTAAAAATTATCGTGAATATATTAATTAGAGATGCAAATTCAGCAATCATGCAGTCAATAATATACATTATAAAACATTTTCGCTGATGAATACACACACACGTCGATAAAGTAAAACAGCGTTGATAAACCTTGAATCGTCGCATGAGATGTTCCACAGATTTTGCACAATGCATATATCTAGTCACATAAGTTGTATATTCATTGGTGCAGGCACGATAGCTAACTAATTATTGTTATTGCCATTATTATTATCGTTATTATATTATTGTTACACTTGATGACAAACTAAATAAATTCGTGGTCATCGATCATGGATTGTGAGTAATAATTAAGGAGTTCAGGGCATGTGATCCAATAATAAAGGAAACATCTCAACAATCATCTCATTTCACATACTACTATTTCCTTCCCAATTATGTTTCATTTCATTTTAACCTCTGTTGACTGAAATATTGTCATCGAGGCGTGCTTTTTTACATATAATTTGTTTTAAAAAAACATGTATTATATATATTTGTCATCTTTTTTATTCTAGATTGTTTTCCTCCATAAATGTAATAACTCGTATACCTTTTTTTTTTTTGGTTTGCCAACTAATAACTCGCATACTTGCTAAAACGGCGATAATCAAACCATTCTATTAATTTGGTCACGTGGCTGTTAAAAGAAGAAGTTCCCTTATTAAATGCTCAAAGCGATAAATTTAGAGTCAAACACTCTGTGTGTGTGTAGCTATTGGCGAATTTAATAGTATAAAAAATGACACAAATTAAATCAGTGAATCACCTGATCTATATTTGGTATTGTGCAATAAAAGTATAGAGGCGCGATGCCCAGCCTTACATGTATAGACCACGAAACAAACCTCTGTAGCCACGACTTGACCAACCAATTAATAATTGATAATTTAATTCCCGGACACTAAAATTAAAAAAATAAATAGAATAACTAATTTGAGTGGAAGTAGCTTCATTATCTTTTATCCGCCGTGGTACTGACATATCTGATTGTTTCGTTTTGCTTTCATCTCAAGTCATTTGGGTGGGGCATTCGGTGTTCCAATAATATAGCCGCTTCATTAACTTAACGTCTAACACAATAAATCAATTATTACGTACTTGTAAAAAATAATCACGCCCACTAGCTAGTTAGTGGTAATAGCATAACAACTTAACTGGTTAGTATGTATAGTGGTAGTATACTAACAAGCCATATATAACTTATCATAGTTTTAAACCTGACCGCCGAACAATAATCATCGTCATCATATAGCTCTTTTATATTATTTCTGATTCTGCTGATTGGAATTATTGATGATAGTCATATAGAGTAATATAATTGGAAGGTTTTCATGACACCTATACATATATCCATTATTTTTATGCTCCACTAGCATATAGCAATCAAAAAGGTCCAAGGGGTTCCATGATCATGATGTATGCATATGGCCTACCATTAATTATTAGTTACACACATTTTATTAATTCAATGCCGAAGTTAGCCTCTTCCCAAGCATTAAAAAAATAAAATATGGTGGTAGATGATAATAGCGCGCGCATATATATATATATATATTGTTTAACAAATATGGGGCTTTCTTTTATTGTATAGAGAGGAGGCATTCTCCACACACAGAGACCGTGATGAAGTTTGTTTGGCTGACCGTTTAAAATGTTTATAAATATTTATGTATGTAAGTCGAGATAACACTCCTCTCACATATTTATCATGTATATCGTAAATTATGATTAAATGTTTATGCATGTAAATCGAGACAACACTCCTCTCACATACTTACCATGTATATCGTAAATCACGATTAAAAAGCTATTTTGAAGATTACAATCACTATTTTAAATGAGTACGATCACTTCAAACCCTCTCACTCACAAAGTGCGATCATTGTCATTGGTTGGTAAATGCATTATTCTGGCATTTCTCCAATTTCAAGTTGAACCTTTCACACACAAACACTTGCACACATATGTGTGTGAGTTGTGATGTTTATCTCAGTTTGTGGATATATGTTGTGGATATATGCCGATCCATCGTTGTCACTGGCTGATGATCAAATTCGAGCTCTCTCTGGTACGAAAAGGTTCGTGAATAAAGCAATTAAAATTAATTAAGGAAGATTAATACTTTTTGATCCCTTGACCGAAGATGGATGAATGCAGGGGAAACAAACAACAGAAAACAACAAGCGAACAACAAACCACAAACGACATGTAAGATCCATATATGTCTGGTTAATGTTTTTTTACACTCTCAAAGTGAGAGACCAAACTGCCCCACTCCTACCTTGCTCTGAGAGATGATTGTTGGATGTCTACCAACTTAATCTCGGCCTGAGATTGAGAGCGCGAGAGATATAGAAACTTAATTCATATGGTTTTTACGTACTCGACCATAGATCAAGCATGCTAGCTACTTCGTGCATGAGACATCGAATGAAACACTAGTTCGTTTGTCTTGGGAGAGGACCATATTATCATACAACTAACTAAACAGAATCGATGGAGAGAGATCGAGCAACGTGGAAATGAGGTAACATTAAAGGCTTGTTTGGTTGAGTTTATACTTATACATAAGTTTGATTCACGTAAATCGAGATAAAACTTATTTACATATTTATTTTATAAACCGTAAAAACTACCTCGTATTCTATAAATCACGATTAAAAAATATTTATGAAGGCTATACAAACATACTATAATTCATTTATGTGTGCACAAGTGTTTGCGCCTGAGGCAACCTAATATCACTGAGAGCTTATAGTAAAAAACTTAAATATATAGAGAGGCTCCTAATTATCTATATATGACCCGATTAGCTACAATATAATGTTGTGAATATTTGGATATTGGAAATTCATGATTAGTGTGTCATGCGTGTTATAGTAGTAATTAGCTCTCTCTCTCTTCCTCTCACGCACACGTGAAGCATGGAAATCCGAAAAAGATTGATAGTACCGGAAACGACACATACATGTCGGAAAAGTCGTTGCCTTTGTGTGTGTTTTTATTAGAGGTGGTAATATGGTCTAGTCCATTAGGTTTGGGCTAACCCGCTGTAGGTTGGAACCATATGGGTTAGGCCCAAAAGAACCGCATTAATATGGGTTGGCTAAAAAGCCAACCCAACCCATAACCACTGGGTTGGTGGGTTAGCCCGCCCAACCCATATTATTTTTTAAATTTTTTTTTAACACAATATACTAAAAATTATTTTTTCTACAAACATAAACCATAAAGAAATTAAAAATTCATTAAAAATTAAACATTAATCACAAGTCCACACATAACCAAAAAAAACATAAATCCAAAAGCTATCAATATTTTAGTATACTAAATTAAAAAAACATAAATCCAAGGGAGGAAGGAGGAGTATACTAAATTACGAATACCACGTTTTAACTCTCAAAGACTCAAACTAGGCAACTGGCAGCAAGTCACAACCCCAAAAAGCATCAATGGAATGGACAATAATGAATGACCTAAAAGGCTACGCAAATTGGATTGGGTCTTGTTTGTCTTTGTCCCTTCACCCAATTTCATTTGTCCAATAGACACTAGACAACATTAAAAAAAAATATGGGCCAACCCACCAACTCGGTGGTCCAACCCGTCATGGGTTGGGACCATATGAGTTTTGGCCCAAAAGAACCGCTCCCAAATGGTCCTAATTTTTCAGAACCCAAACCTCTCATATTTACGGGTTGGGCGGGCTCGGCCCATGGTCCTAATCCATATTACCACCTCTAGTTTTTATCAGTGGCGAAGAAGTAGTTTTTTTTAATTTAATTTTTTATAAAAGTCAGATAGAATAAAAGTTAGATTATAAATGTGATTTATGTTTAGATTGGCGGCGGTAGAAATGATTTTTCTAACCCTAAATCTATTTGAATTATTGTTTGAAAAATCTATTTAGATAAAAAATGACTGAAAATGATATAAATCTTATTGAATACTATGTATATATACTGTGATAATTGAAATAATATGACATAAGACATATACACTTTTAATTATATACATATTGTCATTATTTATTATTTATCCATTCAATCTCTTTTTATTTAAAATTATATTATCATCTATTTATTTGGGTAACGTTTTAAAATGTTTTGTTTGTGTGTGTTGAATACAAAATTTTATAGATAATATCTAAAATATAATTGTTATTTTTATTTGAGGTTGTCAGCATCGTTTAAAAAATTAAAACACCAATGGATTTAAAATTCCAATGGAAGCAAGAAATAGAAAAGTAGAAGCACATTTGTCTATAAAAAAAGGTAGAATAATACTGATAATGTTTGGAATAACAATTGAAATCTTAAAAAATATTTTTCAATCGTGATTTACGGTATATGAGGTAGTTTTTACCGTCTATGAGATAAATATGTAAAAAAAAATTATCTCAATTTATATAAATCAGATTTATATATAAATATAAGCTAAATAAAATATCCTAAATATTAGATAAAGTGCGGGGAGGGGGAAAAACACATTTATTGGACTTTTGGAAGAAGCCACGTTTGCATCATAAGTTCAGTTAGATCCATCGCATACCCACACACTCCAAGTTACCGCAAATGTGGCTTTTTATAGTTGCATCCTGTGTTTCTGCTTTTGGCGGCAATTTCAAATAAAGTTTTTTAAAATGGTTTAAAATCATGATTAAAATCTATAAAAATATTTTTTAATCATAATTTATAGTATATAAAAAAAATTTTATTTTATCTTAATTTATATAAATAAAATTGATTAAATAAGCCAATCCAAATACCGCTTTGATGGAAGGAGGTTGAGTGTTGTGTGGGGAGAGAAGATGGAGCACGGACCAAAAACGGTTAAAAGTGATAACACAAGCAAAGGCTGCCTACCCTCTACAAGGCGAAGCACACTAGTCTCACTACATCAATTGCCAACTCCATATAACCCTTGGATTATTCAAAGTTAATATGGGGGAGTGTATATGTGAAGTGACGGTTGACGTGTTGGATTGGATTTGCGAGGGCCTAAAGCACTAAACTTTGACGACAACTATTGCCTCACTTTATTCCAAACTGGTGCCTTTGCATCGCAAGCATAAAGTGGTCCACCCAAATTGACCTCTACCTCTAAGTCAGCTCCTCCAGGGATCAATAGGAATGGGTGTTGTAACTTGTAACAAGCAGATGCCTACAACGGTGTTGGCATTAGTTCTCCCAACTTCTGACATCCCTACACTGTCACCTCCTCTTCCTTCCTCTTCCCTACGTTGCCTATTTTTGATACTTTTTTTTACTGTTTAAAATTAAAAAAGAAGTGACCGCTCTGCGATCCTAGATAACTAGATTGAGGGGCCTCCCTCTTACTCCAGGTCCCCACTTTGCGTTGAACATCCCCATGCTGCCCTTGTTTCGTCCTTGCCGATTCGTTTCAATCAACGGCTCAGATCGCTACATTCATCAACCTGCGTCGGCCCACTGTTCTCTGCTCTGTCCCTCTGAGTTTTTACTTTTTACTGTCCACTCCGCCCTCCCCTTACACCTCTAATGTGTTTGATTTGAGGTGGGAGAAAGGTATGATACCTCATTTGTTGTGTGTGAGAGAGAGAGAGGAAAAAAGATACTTAACATAAATAAAAAAAAAAGAAAAGAAAAGAATTTAATACAAAATTTTAACTTTCTCCCCTCTAATCAATCACATCTAAGCCTTCCTCCACGTGTTCTTCTGTATTGCCTATGCCTCACATTCGCCTCTTTCAAACTTTTGTTTCTTCTCTGTTGACTTGACACCATATAGCCGTGTTTTTAATACGGTTACGTATAAAAAATTAAAAATAGTGTTTTTATCGCCTTGTTTTGTAATCGATTCCATATGGGCGAAATTAAAAGTATTAAATAAAAGGAGTGGTATGTCGTCGACCGGTTGCTTCAATAACAAAACCACGACGTGCCCGTTATCTTGCCAAAATCGTTCCTTTTCTGGTAAATTTATCTTGGTAAAACATTGATTTACCTCGGCAAGTGAACGGGGTTTCCTTGTGCTTTGCCCACAGGAAATTAAAACGATATAAATGTATGTCCGCCGAGACCGACCTCCTCGTTTTAGAAACGAATCATACAAGTAGAGGGACAGTAGGGTAGAGGAAGAAAGAGAGGTGGCAGAGGGGAGCTTACGACACATCTTTCTCACTGCGTTTAATTGCCTAGATCTTTTTGCGTTGAGAGATGAGGGGAAAAAAAGGAGAACAAAAGACCTGACCCGATCACACCCTGCGCTATCCTATCGTATTATAATCTTCATCCCTTTAACTTTGTCTCTTTGCCTTTCACATTTCTTTTGCGAGTTTTGATCGCCCCTGTTCTTTTCTTCTCTTCTGCCCAATTTCCATCGCTCCCTTTTTGTCTTCTATGTCATCATCCTCAGAAGTCATCACCAGATCCATGAAAACAAACAAAAATTTGTTTTCCTCTACCCACTGAGCTATACCCTGTTGTTCTCTTCCTCTCATGAAACTTTAAATACAAGGCATATATATATATATAGACAAGTAAATAGAGAAGACAACAGAACGAGCGTGGGGGAAATGGGAACTGGTTGGAGAAGAGCCTTTTGCACTCGCGACCCAGAATCCAGAGTTTCAGACAAGCAACAGAGAAGCCCGAGCCCGAGCCCCAGAAGCTGTGCCAAATTGGGTTTTTTCTCCAGCACTCCACGCTCACAAGGGTCTCAGCCTCTGTCAAGCCCAAGCTTGCGTTGCCGAACCATCGCAGAAGCGGTTCAAACCGCAGCATATGATGATAGCCCCAGATTTCCATGCAAAAACACCACTCCTAAGGCAACCAAATCCCCCAAAGCACCATCCAACGCCTCAAATCCAACTTCTCCTCGCTCTCCTCTAAAGTTGTCTCTCTTCAAGAATAGCTTCAAATTTAGAGTAAGATTCATTCTGTTGCTGTTATAACGAAATTCGTATCTTATTTTTAGATTCAAATGATGATATTTGCATGTTTGCTTCTGGTTCTTGGGAAAGCAGAGTACTTGTGGGCTGTGTTTGAATAGCGTGAAGGCAGGTCAGGGCAGGGCCATATACACAGCAGAATGTTCTCACGCTTTTCACTTTCCCTGTATCGTTGCTCATGTACGAAAGCACGGAAGCCCTGTCTGCCCAGTCTGCAGCGCCACCTGGAAAGACATACCTCTACTCGCCCTTCACAACAACAACTCCTCTGAATCATCTCAACACAACGATGTCGTCGTCGCTGAAAAGATAATTGATCATCCAACTGCCTGCGATAACACCAGAACGGAAAAACCTTCCCCTTCAGATTTCAGCACCAAGAACGTTGAACCTCCACCACAACAACGACATCACTCCAAGCATTCCGATTCAATCAGGTCCTACGACGATGATGAGCCACTTCTATCTCCTGCCTCTGGAGGCCGAATCATTACCATACCTGAAGCTGATGAGAACTGTGAAGATGACGACGACGAAGTTGTGGAGTTCCAGGGATTTTTCGTGGATCCCAAAACTTCATCCTCAATCAAATCTTGCTCCCGTGACTTGCAATCAAAAGAAGAATCTAGAAATGTTTTGGTGAAATTGGTGCCGGAGTGCGCTATAATCTCAGTATCTCGGAGCCACCAGACTTGTGCTTTGGTTTTAAAAGTGAAGGCTCCGGTGGCTCGTACCACCAATAATATTGCATCGCCGATTCTGGACCCATCTCAGAGAGCGCCCATCGATCTTGTCACCGTTCTTGACGTAAGTGGCAGCATGACCGGAGCGAAGCTTCACATGTTAAAGCGCGCTATGCGTTTGGTTATTTCGTCCCTCGGCCCAGCCGACAGGCTCTCCATAGTGGCTTTTTCGGCTAGCGCCAAACGTTTATTGCCTTTAAGAAGGATGTCGGCTCAAGGACAGCGCGCGGCTCGCCGCATCATTGATCGGCTTGTCTGCGGCCAAGGATCTTGTGTGGGTGACGCTTTGAGGAAAGCCAACAAAGTGCTTGAGGACCGGAGGGAGAAAAACCCGGTGGCCAGCGTTATGCTCTTATCGGACGGCCAAGACGAGAGAGTCCAGCATGTGGACCCAGATAGTCAACGAAAAGGCTCCGCTCATGGGCCTTGTGCTCGTTTCGCTCACATCGAGATTCCAGTTCATGCCTTTGGGTTTGGACAAAAAGCCGGATACAACCACGAGCCGGCTGAGGATGCGTTTGCTAAGTGCGTTGGTGGGTTATTGAGCGTGGTGGTGCAGGACTTGAGAATTCAGCTCGGCTTCCAGGCAGGCTCGGTGCCAGCTGAAATTAGCGCTGTTTACTCTTGCAGTGGGAGGCCCACGGTGCTGAGCTCAGCGGCCGTGCGGCTCGGCGATTTGTGCGCGGAAGAAGAGAGGGAGATTCTGGTGGAGCTGAGAGTTCCTTCCTCAGCTTACGGGGCCCACCATGTGATGAAGTTACGGTGCATTTTTAAAGACCCTGCCACTCAGGAGATTATCTACGGTGGGGAACAGAGTATTATGGTGCCGCCACCTCAAACGGCACGAAGTTCTGGCATCAGAATCGAGAGGTTGAGGAATCTGTTCGTAACTACGAGGGCCATAGCCGAGTCTCGGAGACTGTTGGAGCACAATGACTTCACGAGCGCGCATCATTTGCTAACTTCGACTCGAGCTCTTTTGGTGCAGTCAGGCTTGATTTCGGCTGACGAGTTCGTTCGTGTCTTGGAAGCTGAGATGGCAGAACTTCATTGGCGGAGACAGCAGCAGGTGATGGCGATGCAACGGAGAAGAGGCAGTGAAAGAGAAACGTCGTGGATGGTGGATGAGGATGGGGAGCCGCTGACGCCGACATCGGCTTGGAGAGCGGCTGAGAAGCTGGCCAAGATGGCCATGATGAAGAAGTCGTTGAATCGTGTTAGCGACTTGCACGGCTTCGAAAACGCTAGATTTTAATTTAACCCCCATTTTAATTTTTTTTTTAATGGAAGGTGTTGGAATTCAAAAAAATACTTAATAATTGTGTTGATTAAAATTGGATGCGGCGGGGAAGAGCAGTGGGGGCCTGAAAGGATGTCCCCACGGGAGAATGGGAAATTGATCATTAGAAGGGTATGATTTGTTGTCCGACGCTTTTGAATATGAAATCACATTACTTGGATTTGGAGGGTGTGAATGCACAGAGATCCGAATGCTCCAAATTGGTACCGCCATACATGTAGGACTTATGATGAAGAGCCACACAAATCTGTAAATGCTCTTGGTATAAATATGCATTATCTTCTTCCTTCTTCTTTTTTTTTTTAATGTCTCTTATATTTTCTCTTTTTTGTTGCTACTTCTCTTCTGATCAGATGACCAAAAAAATGTCATTCAATTCAGATCTTCAGAAGATGCCATGGGCGGTGTATTTTGAACTGTATCTTTTTCCTATTCTTAAAGCACATGCGGGCCCTTTACCATTTATACGCTAAAGTTTGAAAATATGGTTTTTTGGTATGCGCCATGTAGATAAACTAGCTCGTGTATAAGAAATAGAAGGGTCCCTAAAGCGCTGTGATGCAATCATAGAGGAAACTGAAAAACACAGGCCGTAAATACAATCATGGAGAACGTCTCTTTCTTGGGAATACAATATTCCCCTCCTGGTGCATGGTAGGTGGTCACTGTGCATGCAGTTTAATAGCTTACATATTATATAAATCCAATCCCTTGAGTAGCAGAACCCATGTAGACTTTTGGAATTTACATCTCAATGATCAACATTCATTATCCTCCAAAATCGGGTATGGTTTGCTTGATTTGCTGATGTACACTTTAGTAAGAAAAAGTTTTCACAGTAATTACACATCGCCATCACTAGTAAGAGCTTGTTTGGCATCACTTTTATGAATCAGATTTATTATATAAACCCGATTTACGTAAATCGAAATAAATCTCTTCCACATATTTATCTCGTAGACCGTAAAAGCACTTCGTAGACCGTAAAAACACATCGTTGATCGTAAAAGCTACCTCGTAAACAGTAAAAGTTACATCGTATTCCGTAAATTACAATTCATAAGCACTTATGAAATTTTCATAAGCTATTTCAAACAGGTGTGAAAGAGATTTATCTCGATTTGTATAAATAATAAGCCTGATTCAAATAAGTGATAACAAACCAATTCTAAATGTGATTTGGTTTCGTTAATTTCACGAGCAAATATCACGTTAATTTTAAGAGCCATTATTTGAAAAGAAAAATAATTATTCACACTACAAGTACGCACTTATTTATTCCCTTAGTGCCCCTACCTCAGAAGTGGGAAAGCACACAAGCGATCTGAATTCATGAAGAGGACGTTTGTGGGAGCTCAAGTTAGTTGGTGGCTTGAAGAGCCCCTTCCAGGTAGCTTAGGGCTATGTTTGGTTCAAGAAGAGGGGAGGGGAGGTTTATTTAAGTTAGGTTAGGGGAGGTTACAATTTTGTTTGGTTCAAGAAGAGGGGAGGGGAGGGGAGGGGAGATGAGGTTTCTTGTTTGGCTTAGAAGGGGAGGTGAGGGGAGTTAATTATATGTGGACAAAAATACCCTTCTGCACATTTGTCTTCTTCTTTTACAATGTATTTATTAATAATTATTATTTATAAAATTATTATTCTAACAATTATATACACTTGTTTCACAAACATATCATCTCTTTCCCAATGTTTTCACATGTACAAAGTGGGAAAAAAACATTTTTTTCCCATGGGCAAAAGGGAAAAAAGGTTTTAACTAGTAAGGGCAGTTTCGGAATTTTGAAAAATTGCCATGGGCAAATTAGTCAAAGTTGAAAACAAATATTCTCTCCCCTAGAGAAAACCCCAAATTTGAAGGTTTTGAGAGGGAGGGGAGGTGGCCACTAAAAGACAAAAATCCTCCCCTCCCCTCCCCTACTCCCAACCAAACACCTATTTTTAATCTCTAACCCTCCCCTCACCTAACCTCCTCTCCAAAAACCATCAACCAAACAAAGCCTAGGTAACTAGCGGCATCATTAATGGCGAATTTCCATAAACTCGGGCCTTCGTAACAATGACTAGCTTGTGGGGAATAATGATTAAAACTTGTGAAAGTAAATTTTTCACTTTGATTTATGATATATGAGATAAATATGTAAGAAATATTTTATCCCGATTTATATAAAAGATACTTATAAATTAATTTTAAGCTAATATAAACATGCTAGACACCGTTCATGGTAGGACATCAAATAGGACATCAAATACATGATTAACAGAGAGTGAAGGGACAATTTAAGGTATGCTTGTTTTAGCTTGGCTTATTTTATAAGCCTGATTTACATAAATCGAGATAAACCTCCTCCACATATTTAATTCGTAAACCGTAAAAGCTACCTTGTATTCCGTAAATCATGATTCATAAGCACTTATGAAGGCTATCCAAATATGCTATTAATGTGTCTGTGCCTTAAGCCCTTGATCAACTAGACTTGGACTTGCCAACAATTATGGTTGTAGTTTAGTGGCATGAAACTTCTTATATAAGTGTGAGGTTACGGGTTAATCCCGTATGTAATCTCATGCGTGTCCGCCCTTCTTTTTTTTTAAAAAAAAAAAAGAAAATAAAATCTAGACTTGGACTGTTGAACCTTATTATTAGTCATTAGAAAGCGTTGTGGTTACTATTTCAGGGATTACGATGTCAAATGTCAAGAACCCCACCATTTCCCCATTCACTTGGCCCAAAGCCTGGAGTGATGCGCCAGCCCGACTTGTTTCGGGCCACACAATTTTTCCCCTCTGTCATATTTTTCTCAAAAAAAAAAAAACTGTACACAATTCAGGTGAGTTCCGTTATCTATACACGTGTGTTGACTGCAACAGGTGAAATGTACAGACTGTCTGAGATGACAGGCCATGTTATTCACCATTTGTAAACGCACTGCAACTTCATAAGCATGTTTGATGGTGTTGATCATGTTGTTGGATTTGTAGTTTCTTTTTTTTATAGACAAATTCTTAGTTATTCAAGACAGCACTTTTTGGTTGTTCAGGCTTCAGAGACGTTGGCAACCAGACTCGGCAAGTTGTTTCAGATGCACAGGTTCACACCACACCTGAAAATGCAAGCTAGTGAAATCTATGCCCAGCATGCACACCTATATATTACTTGAGATTAATAAGGCCGGTTAAATATATAAGATAAAGTTGATTTTTTTTTAGAAATTAAGAAAACTAAATAAATTACTTAATCATATCATATGTTGTGTATTATTATATTATATATCAATTTATAAGTTAAGTAAAATAATTTAGAGAAAAAATGAAAAGTATAAATATTTTAATGTAATTTAATTAGCTTCCTGAATCATTTAAAAAAATTAACTCTATCTTATATTTATAACAAGGAGAGTATGTCTAACAGTTACAACCAGTCTAGCTGCAGTTTCTTTTCATCAAGTCTCGTGGCCTAAACACGTCCGGATTAGAAGGAAACGACATGCTCAAGCACGTCCTGATTAGAACCTCATCACTCATGCACTATCCAAGACAATCAGCAAAATACAAATGATCGTTTTTTTATATTTGAATTTGTGTTTTTCTCTTTTAAGAGGTGATGCCGTTTATTACGTGTTTGTTTGGATTAGTGGTGGATAAGTAATTTTTTTTTATAATCTGACTTTTGTAAAAGTCATATTGTAAATGTGATATGTGTTTGGATTGGCGGTGACAAAAGTGAATTTTTTTCTAACCTTAAACATGTTTGAATTAATGTTTAAAAAGTCAATTTAGATGGAAAATAGCTGAAAAAGGCATGAATCTTATTGAATATCACACACACATACACTATTTGTATATATTGCGATAATTGAAATGAAAAAATGTAAATAAAATTTGATAAAATAAAAAAAAAGTTCAATTATATTGAATAAAATTCACTAAAGTACGTAATTAAAAATAAATAAATTTATATTTAAATTGGAATGCATACATGAAGTGGATTATTATTGGATCATCTACCCCTAACAAGTTGGTCTCTAATTGTGTCATGGACATGATTCATTTGTGTTGAGGATAATTAAAACATATATAATTAAAATCAAGAGTTGTATCCAAAAAAAATAAGAGATAAGAAATTAATGTAAATCAAGGGGTTACACTAAAAATTAATATTGGTTTTTTATTTTTTATATATTATATATGTGAAGATAAATGAAGGCTATTTGGAGAGAATAAAAGAAACATGGTGAGAAAAATTATGGTTTCCTTTTTCGTCACTTACCCTTTTCATATTTTCTCTTCTTTTTGTGTGCCTGAATTTTGGAACTTAAAAATCACAGACTCTCACCCTGTGGAGGAAAAAAAGTAGGGTCGGTGGGCTTCTCAAATAAGTTACTTTTTTTTTGCAAAAGCTCAGTATTCATTAACGTTAACCCAAACACTCCAACTCACCTCTGCTCTACTTTTTTATTTGTTATTGTGCGTTTGATAAGCTGGGCCGTGAATCCAAACAGATCCTACTTTAACCAACAACTTGTTGATGTAAACACATTTATTTTTTATATAAAAACTAAAAAGTGACACACAATTGGTATGAAATAATAACAAGTAACTTGTTTATTTAATTTTTATAAATTAACTAATTACTAATTATGTGGTATATTTACAAACGAGGCATGGGGTGATTTTCTTCTTCCTTGGATAAGGAGTGTGTGTTGGAATAACGGTGATAAAAAAGGTTTTTTTGCAATTTTACTTTTACAAACTTAAGATTAGGTAAAAATCAAATTATGTTATGTGATTTATGTTTAGATGGGCGGTTGCATAAGTGACTTTTCTGAAACTTAAACTTGTTTGGGTTGGTGGTAGTATAAATAGCTTTTGTGATAATTTTAAAATAAATTTTAAATCATAAAAAAATAAAAATATTTAATTTATTTTTGAAATTTTTGAAAATATTAAAATACTTTATTAAATATATTTAAATAATAAAAACACATAAGTTAAATCATACTAGCGGTTAAATCATTGAATATTAAATAATTAATTATTATTTAAATTATTAAGTGTAAAAATTGTCATGTTTTTTTATTGGGCAAATCTTACTAGTAGTTAAGATTAGTTAAAAATAATAAATATATCAAAAATATTATATTTCTTTCAAATATGCCTCTATTTAATAAAAGAACATAGGAGAGATAATGAGTATAAAATATGAGAGAGTTAGTAGAAAGGGAAAAAATAGTTTAAATTTTATGACATAAGAAAAATGTTGCTTATATCAAGCATTATCCTCAAAAGAGAGAAAACTATTTATAAAAGGGACTAGAGAGAGTATAAGAAGGAGGCATGAAAGAGTGCAAAAGCACTCAAACCAAAAGCCAAAAAGTAGCTTAAACACTTGATTTTAAAACACATCCCAAACATAAAATAATGAATCAATCTAGCTTTTGAAACAAAAAGGCACTTATAAGCTATTTATAAACCATCACAAACATACTCAAGGACTTTGGATAATTAAATTGAGTTAATGGGTAATTTTGCTTCGAAAGTTTTTCACTGAAGGCCAACTGTGTTCTGGAAGTATTTTGTGAGGCAATTTTTCCTTAAAAGTATAAAAAATGGAGCAATTTTGCCATAACTATTAACCCAGTCAATTTTTATCGTTATTTGATAAAATATGCTGAATTGACAATCCATGTGCCTTCCATATAATTTTTATTGAAGTGCAAATTTGCCTCAAAAGTTTTAAATCCAACTTTAAATCCACGTTATTTTTGTTAAGATGCAAATTTGCCCAAAAGTCCATGTGTCATCTGTTTCATTTTTTTAAAAGTTGGATTTAAAACTTCAAGGGCAACTTTGCACCTTCACAAAAATGACATGAATGACATGTGGACTATCAATTCAGCATATTTTGTCAATTAATGGTCAAAATTAACTGAGTTAACGGCCAAGGTAAGATTACTCTCTTTTTGGCACTTTCAGGGTAAAATTGCTCTTGATGAAAACTTCCGAGCAAAATTTGCCCCTTAACCTACTTAAATTTTTGGAAAATGATACCAAGGTTCAAAATAAAGAAAATAGTGTTAGAAAAGTTCCATAGCTTGTCATCACAAGTGAAAAAGTAGTCATTAATAAATAAAAAAATTATCATTAATAAGTTATAAAACTTTTCTAATATTATTTTTTTGAAAAAATTACAATTAAGTCCCATAGAATGAAAAATACAAAGAATTGGTCACAGGAAATGGTAGAATTACAGTAAAGTCCCATGGGACTATTTTATAATAAATTGTAATTGGTAAAAGTCTGAAATACCCTTAAGAATGGGGCAAAAAGGAAGAGACATTCCTCATTCGATCACCAGAGACTCGGTCAGTTCTATGATCCCTGCCAGGAGACATCTTTGGAAAACGGAAGCTATCATCGTGTGCGGCAGTGTTCGTAGGTCCTGTCCGGTGAGGATCGGTGATCGCCGCTTAAGCAAAGCAACTCTCATCTTCCCTCATTCGTAGGTAGGCTCTGGCAAGGTTGGTTTAGCATTGTAAATTCGGAGTAGGGTTACCTGTCTTAACTGTTTCTTCGTCGCTGGTGTGTCTGCGTTGCCTTGCTCATACAGACAAATTATTTAAGCTTCTTCTCCTTTGTCTTCCATCATTTATGCTCGCAAGTAAGGGATGCAATCAACGATTTCTCCACTTCATTTTCCTTATTATTTCCAATATTGAGAGGATAAATAACTCCAACCTCGGTTGCTGCATTCAAATTACAATTTTTGTAGAAGCATCCTTCATCATTTTGGTCACCTGAAAATTTGGTGCTTATTTTCTGGTTTTACCATTTGATTTCTTCATAAAGGATACTTGCCCTTATGTCTCTAGCTTTTGATTACACTAATTTCTTCTTTTGCTTTTATCTATCTATGTAATGCCTTATTGTCAGAGTCTCACCTGAAAGTTTATGGGTTTTTTTCCTTTAAATTTGTTTGGTGCTTGTTATATGGTTTGAATGTGGTTTTCGTTGATAAAGAAGACTTGACTTGTGTTTTTAATTACATTAAATTCTTTTTGCTGCTATTCCCATTTTGATATGCTATTTTATGGTGTTTCTATGAAGAAGAAAAACCTTGACCAAGTATGATTCTTTAGCTCATATTGCTATTATTCCCATTTGTGCAATTGCTTCTTTCAAAATTTCTCTTAATAAAAAGGACTTGCCTTATGTCTGATTCTGTGGTTTTTATAATGGAACGTTGAGGGTATATAACTGTGGATGAAAGTTATGGAAAGAACTCGTACTATTATTTTGTTGTACTAGACAACCTTGAAGATCCTGTGGTTTGTGGCTTAATAGTGGACCAGGTTGTTATAGTTTTGTTGGCTTCATCTATGAGCATGGTCATCATTAAATTCCTATTTCTTAAATCTGTTTCTCTTAAAATGTCAATTTGATCCTCCATAAACGATTTAGCATCATCCCTTAAATATTTTCACATCCCTCGTGTTACATTGTGTTTCTGCAATTGAAGAGCTAAGGAATGAAGATGAGAGTGAAAGAGTTGTGGTTACATCAACTGGTATGCGAAGGAAAAAATGTGTTAGTAATAGGTGCAGCGATAGTTGTCAATATGTGTGCTAAACTTGTTAATGACAATTGTAAGTCATATTTAAATGTTTGACTTGTGGTGTCATGATGTTTGACAAGTGTTTGAAATGTTTGCTATGTTTTTTAGTAGTTCGAGCTATTTTTACTAATTGAAAGTGAGAATTAATGAATATGGTGTGAAAGTTGTGTGGCTGGAACTCCTGATGTACAAAGTCAGAATGTATTGTTAATAGAGGTAGCGATCGTTGTTAATGTATGTGATAAACTTGTTAATGACAACTGTATTGTGCAGGTGGACAGCGGTGATGGCTTGCATGTCTAAGAAGAATCTACTATGTTTCCTTCATGTAAGAGGAAGGTTTTTAGTCAATGGAGACAGTGATGTAACAAATATTGTAGGAACAGTCAAACTAAGAACTATTAAGGAAGAGACAAATTATGAAGAGTTCAAATTTTGATAGAACTACAAACACAAAAATCGTGCCCCTGTCCTGAAGCCCTTATAGTGACATAGCTAATAACACAAAATTTGTTGCGACCACCAATCACTTGAAGGCCCTCGAGAGGCCAAAAGGTAGAAGGATTGAATCTCAGTTTCAAAACAAAAAGGTTTATCATTATGGCAGGTGCAATGAGACTGGCCATACTGTAAAGACTTGCAACAATCATAATCCAAGTTGATTAATTATGGTGCCTTGGGTTCTTTTGTTTTTGGAAAGTGCATGTCATACTATTTTGTATAAATCTCATTAGATAGAAATCCAAACCACTTGATTTTTGTGGAGGGTCTGTGAATTTGTTGTTAGTACCTTGTACATACATTTTCAGATGTAAATGAAGGTTTGATATAATATGGTTATATATCCCACTTTCATTTGTGAAAATTTGTAATTTGATGTAAATTCAATTGTTAATATATGAACATAAAGTTGTCAGTGGATGTATATTGACTTGTCAATAGACGCCCATGAAGTTGTTAATATATATGCAGTTATGTTTACATCTTTATGATGCAAGTGCAACCAGGTTATGATCATTTGGAAAATGATATTGTATGTGCATATATTTTTATATTACCTATGTTGTTGTAATTCAATATTAATTAGGCGGACATATTATATGACTTGTCAAATAACACCTATTGACTTGTCAAGAGAGGCAGATGGAGTTGTCAACGGAGGCTTCTGAGCCTGTCAATGGAGTGGCAATGACTTGTCAATGGATATCCATGAAGTTGCTAATGGATGCCCAATGACTTGTCACTTGAGGCTCCCCAACTTGTCAATGGCGACCCCAAAACTTGTTAATGGAGGCTCTTGTAGTTGTCAATGGAGGCTTGTTGAGTTGTCAGTGTTGGCCAATGACTTGTCAATGGATGCCCTAAGACTTGTCAATGATAGCTCCTGGAGTTGTCAATGTAGGCCCTATAATTTGTCAATAGAGGCCCAATGACTTGGAGGCTCATCAACTTATCAATGTAGGCTTATTGAGTTGTCAATGGGCACTCTTTGACTTGTTAATGGAGACTTGTTGAGTTGTCAATGAAGGCCCCTCGAGTTATCAATGGACATACTTTGACTTATCAATGAAGTCTTATGACTTGTTAATAGAGGCCCATTGAATAGTCAAAGGAGGCTCATTAAGTTGTCAATTCAGGCCTTATGACTTGTCAATGGAGGCTATTTAAGTTGTCAATGGAGGCCCCTGGAGATGTTAATGTAATAAAACAACGTGCAAGGTGTTAGAATCCATATTTTGATGATAAAAAATAATAATGAATTGTTTTACAAAAGATGACAACGTTTAATAAAGAACAATAAGTTAAATTGGTTGTTAAATGTGTTGCACAAACTGGCAATTTCATGTTCTAGTAAATAGCTGATGCACCCGAGTTTTATAAGGAAACTCGAGTTCTGATTGATGAAGAACTCGAGTTTGACAGATGCACTTGAGTTTGGTACGCATGTTTCGATACAACTCTTGTAAGTTTTGGCTAACACTCGAGTTGTGAACTCTATAAGAACTAGGAAGTGTTCTCAAGCTGATGAATTCGAGTCTTGTATGAGAACTCGAGTTCTAACCTGAAGTGAACTCAAGTCTTGGAAGTTTGCTTTGAGAGTTTATGCCGAGAGTTATAAAGTGATGAAACCAGACAAAGCACTCGAGTTTTCATTGAGAACTCAAGTTCTGGATAGAAGTGAACTCGGGTTGGCCAGTTAACTATTGAGAGTTTATTTCAAAAACTTAGCCAGAAAACCACATTGATTGAGGAACTCGAGTTGTGGTCTGAAGGAAACTCGAGTTTGGTTCTTAACTCTCTCAGGTTTTACACAGAAGCTGAGCCATAAGGTGAAGATATCATAATTTTGAACTCGAGTCTACATTTGCACTCTCGCGAGTTTCATCCAGAGCTTTGATCAGAAATCATAAGTTCCTGGAGAACTCGAGTTTGGTAACAAAACTTGAGTTATAATAAGAAAGAAACTTGAGTTTGCATTCTAACTTCTGCGAGTTTTCATCTAGAGAAACATTTAAAAGCGAGCAATATAGGAAAAACTCGAGTTTTGGTGAAAGTGAAACTTGAGTTTATAATTGAACTCCTGTAAGTTCCAATCAAATAATCATGCATAAACTTGAAACACATGGAGAACTCTAGTTTGGAGACATAATCAAGTTCTCGTCAGATTTACACTCGAGTTTGAAAATGAACTCTCACAAGTTCTTGACAGAGACAACCTGGAGAAGTGTTGATAACACTTAGAACTCGAGTTTTTGATGAGAATTCGAGTTAGGACATTTGAAAATCATATGAAAAACTCAAGTTTAACAGTAATTAAAGCATAATGAATTACTCAGGCGACATCCACCGAACCTCGCCGGAGAGGACCCATGAACACTGCCGCTCGTGATGACTACTTCTATTTGCCGACAACATCGCGTATCGGGGGAGCAGAGAAGTATCCAAATCTCAAGCTGTAGAATGAGGAAATCAGGTTTTATGTTTATGCTTTTTTTCTCAATTTTTAAGGATATTTCATACTTTTACCAATTACAATTTATTATAAAATAGTCTCATGGGACTTCACTGTAATTTTTCTATTTTCTGAAATCAATTCTTTGTATTTTTCCTTTTTTTTTTTGAGACTTATTATAATTGTCCCTTATTTTTTCTAATGCGATCTTATATTTTCGGATTTTCCTTGAATTTCGGCCAGCAATCAACAATTCGCATCGGGTTGGGCGGTTATTGAAAAACCCTGTCTTTTACTCTCCACAATTCTCATGGACGTTTCACGTTTGCACGTAATTTCACAATTTCCCACTGGCAATTCGCATTTCGCTCAATCTTTGTCGTTCGAGAGCTGCGAATAAGAACAAGAACCAGCCTCGTTTAATCTGGAGTTTCAATTTGTTTAATTCTTTTCCCTATTGCTCATCTCAAAAGTTAAAACCTCCCTCCTCTCCTTCAAAACCCTAAGGAATTTTTCTAAATCACCCAACCTGTACTCTCTCACTCGCCATTATTTACACACTCGTCGTTGCTGCTTCAGTCATGGCCGCATTTCCCAGAGACCGAGCACTCTCTCTTTTAGCCGCTGCCAACAATCATGGCGACTTAGCTGTCAAGATTTCGTCTTTGAAACAAGCCAAGGATATTCTTCTGTCAATGGAGCCGTCTTTAGCCGCCGACCTCTTCTCCTACTTGGTCGAGCTTCAGTCCTCCCCCGAAACCCTCGTTCGAAAATTATTGATCGAGTTCGTTCTCATACACCAAAATTCAACTCATTCTAATTTCTTTTACTGTCTTGCTTCTCCTAAGTTGCTGTTATCTTTTCGACGTTCCTGTTATATCATGTAGCCTATTTAAATTAAACTCACTCCAATTGCTTTCCGCCGCAAACTTATTCTGGGGATAGTTTCATTATGCTTTCCTCGTAAAATATATTTCCATACGAGGCAAAGCTGCGGCTACATTACTGGCTATTGCTTGTGGTTTCATGTCGTGCATTTAGTTCTGGCCGTGAAAAAATGTGCATTTTGTTGGCAAACGCCTTTGTTTTTACATAGTGCATTCAAGGAAAGAATTGTTTTTTTGAACTGTTGTAACCTTTTTTGGCACGCCTTTTCATAATGCATTTGTTATCTAATCATATTTAATATTTTGCTATTGTCCACAAGAACTGGTTTAATCTTTGTCCTTCTCTCTCTATATGTGGCAATGGCTGGTGTCTTTCCTGGTGCCTTTCTTTTTAAGATCTTCATTCTGTATTCCAGGGTAATTGAAGAGATAGGTGTAAGAGCAGCAGAGCATTCTCCAACACTAATGTCTGTATTATTAGCATTTTTACGAGATAGTGACACAATTGTTGTAAAACAATCTATTGTCAGTGGCACATATATCTTCTGCAATGTTTTGGCTGAGATGACGGTGCAGGTACTGTTTGACCCTCTTGTTGCCTTGTATGCTTCTTGTTCACGATGGCTTTCTTTGTCTATGTACTCTTTAGGCTTTGGCTTCTATAAGATTAGGGATAGGGATATCATAAGCTTGTAGAATACGTGGGATGGTTCATATGAGCTTTTAGTTATTATATGAAACTGACATTATATATAATCTATAGCTAAGCCTTTGTGCAGGTCCTGGACCTAAGTGTTTTCCAAAGATTAATTATGTTGTACCTCCATACTCCACAGTTTTATATCGTGTGAATCTACTTTAAGTGGAAGAACCCCATAGCTAACTTTCGTTTGATATCTATTTTTGAGGAAAGTACTTCTTTTTCCTCTTTATTCCTTTCTTTCCTTCATGAATGTTTCCGCCATTATACTTTTTTCCCCTAGTCAAGAAGTATAATGTTAATATAATTGGCTCATGCGTTCTTCAGAATGGAACTGACTTTATTCATTTGTTTATTTTCTTAATGTTGTTATTCATTTGGTTCATCAAACTGTTCTTACTTAGTGCACCATAATGCTTCATCTCCCCCACTCCACTCCCCCCCCCCCAAAAAAAACAAAAACAAAAAACAAAAAATTGAAAACATTCCCCTGACCCTGGTTTGTAATAGGCCACTGACACTACTTTGGAAATCTGACAGTATCAACAATATGGTAGAGTAGAGAGGTGGCTAGAGGAGATTTGGATGTGGATGCTTAAGTTCAAGGATGCTGTATTTGGGATTGCTCTGGAGGTATCTAGTTTCCTCTCCTTTTAGATCCACAGTTAATGCCATAGTTTCATTTAGATTTACGTGCATACATCTGCTGAGCTAGTATGATAAGGTTTTTCTATTTTTAAATTGCCAGTTCATTACAGGTTAGGTCTGTTATTTTTTCCATTTTCAACTTAATGAATCATACACTTATATAACAATTCAAACTCACATTTAAAGTTAATTAAAATTGCTGAAAGAAGTGGGTGGTTTTAAAATCTTAAGTCAGCTTGACATATGCTTATGATCATGGGCAGCCTTGGGGATGCTGAAGGGTTCAATTAGCAATTCCTTTCTCCACGACATCTTTGAGAATTGGGATATCTAAAATTTCTTACGACTAGGGATACTGAATTTAGAATTTGGAGTGAACTTTGTCTTTGTTAACAGTATGCCGGTAACTTTTACTTGTCATCTTTGTTCTTGAATGAGCCTCTCTCTCTCTCTCTCACACACACACACACACACAATCTTTCTATTGAATTGCTATGATTTGATGTATGTGTCATACTAATTTCACATTGTGGATAGTTGACACAGGTTTATTTCTTGACCTTCACTCATCTAACTGCCTAGTTCCTTATTTATCAAAACTGCACAAATTTTGTATTGTAGTCATATTACTTGAATTCATGTGATGGCGATGGGCTTTCTGTTTTACTGATTGGAGAGTTGAATTGCTTGATATTGTAGCCTGGTTCAGTTGCAACGAAGTTGTTAGCGCTGAAATTCTTGGAAACACTAGTCTTACTTTTTTCATCTGACATCAGTTATCCTGAGAAGTCACTTTTAGAAGGTATTTTTCTTAAAATTTCATGAGCTTAACGTTTATATTATGATGAGATTAAGGGTCTGTTTGGTTTGACGGAACGGAGGGGAGGGGAGGGATTTTAATGTTACCTTGTTTGGTTGGGTTGGGGAGGGGAGGGGAGGGACAACTTTACCCTTATTTTATAAGTGATTTTATCCAACCTCTATTAAATGTATAATAAAGTTTAAATATAAATAAAACTTTTATTTTCTAAATTATAATCAACTGTAATCAAATGTCAACCACATGGCATCCCAAAAAATATGGAGCATGGCATTGACTACTGTATGGAGTATAAATCACGTGAATTTAAAAAATGAAGGTATTCTCTCTTAGGGCAGATAAAATCATGTGAATTATTATTCAATTTTGAAATTTTGAAATCTCACATTACATTCATCTCAACCAAAAATGAAGGTTTTGCTTGTGTTTGTTGCTACTGTATGGAGCATGGCCAAATAGGGTTTGGTGTTTATGAAGAATGAAAAAGGGAAGGGCAGTTTTGGGTTATCATCAAAATTTGATGGGCATTTTTGTCCAATCTAAAATTTTTTGAGCCTCCCCTTAATCCCCTCAGTTTGTTTTTTTGGGGGGGGGGGATTTCCCCTCTCTTCCTAAATTTTTAGTCTTCCCAATCAAGGGGAGGAGACCTAAATCCCTCCCCTCCATCCCTTTCCTCTGCCCTCCCCTCCCCTCAAATCAAACAGAGCCTAGGGGATATGACTTCAGTACGCAAATAAGCTGCTGTTAATCACAAGCAGATGTATCTGCAATAGATTTAATCTACTCATCCATTTTAATTTTAACATCAATGACAATACAGGAGGCAGAAAAGTATTTAATATCTCATGGTTGGAGGTTAGTCACCCTGTTCTTGATCCGGTGGTGCTCATGTCAGAAGCAAGTAGGACTGTTGGCATTCTATTAAACTTGTTGCAATCGGCTGGTAGTCTTCCTGGCTGCTTGACAATTACAGTTGTCAATTGGTGAGTTTTCACGTGTTAGCAGTCAATAACTCGGTCCATTACGTTTATATCCTGTCTAATCCTTGTCTTTTAATGATTAATAATCTCGTGCTAGTTGTCTGGTTGTCCACTTTTTTAATTTATGTGCATATAAAGAAATGTTCTAATTTACTTTTAGTAAATAATATTGGGGAAGCGTGATTGTGATTTTAGAAAGGTGTGTTCAGTGGTTTTCTTTGATTTTTTTTGTTTGATTTATTGTTTTTCTACATTTTCCTCTTTGGGTCCTTCAAATTTACCTATGCATCTCTGTATTACAAATGTGTTTTTTGGGGTGTACCAATGGCCTCCATCATTACATAAACCTTAAATCTGCATAGTTTTGTTATGTACTGGAACTTAGAATTACTGGAAATAGGAAGGATCTCAGAGATAAAAATGTATCTTGTTTCAAATGACCTCCTGTATCCACAGTTTTTATTTTATTTTATTTTTGTGTTTAGTTTGGCACTAATCTTGTGTTCTTTATCATTATTTTTTTAACAATGTCACTTTTCATCTTGGTATGTCCTCTGTGGATTAAGTAGTTAATTTAGTGCAACGTGTGGCAACATGGTATACCATCAGCTACGTGATGAATTTCTTTGTCTGTTCATTATTCATTTTTTCCTTTCTTGTTCCCCCTCCTTTCTTCTGTTGATTGAAAGCCACTTGCTAGCTTCAACATTGGTGTGTGTGATTTCAAGGCTCCTTGGTTTCCTATGGACTGATTTCATTGGTATTAACTGCTACAACCACTCTTAGTTGCTTGCAAACTGTTTTTGCATCTCTTCTCTTGAAACATGTAGGCTACAATTGTTGATTTTGATTCTTTTCTATGTCTTCAATTTGTGTTTTCCTACTTTTAGTGTGCATGTGGTCCTGCAATTCTAGAAAGTTGGAGATGATTCTAGTATGATGGTTTCCTTCTTTACCACCAATTCTGGATTGCAAGGCTTTGTTTAACTTGTATAAAATATGTCTAATAATAATAATAATAATTAAGTGTTGGCGGTCCTTAAGTGGGTAGAGGGTAATGGCTGGATTTGAGGTCCCGTGTACCATTGTTTAACTAACTAACTCCTATTAGCTGCTTAACAATGCTACTAATTTGCGTCGTTGTATAAACCTGACATGTATTATTGTCTAGTATCCTTTATTCCTTTACATGCAGGAAGGTGATGTGTTTTTTCTTATGTTTCTAGTTTATAAAGTGATCCATGGTTACACAACTGTAACTAATTCCAATTAACCTAATACCTAATCAACTCAATTTGTGTAATATTATAAATTTGAAATATTAGTGTAATAACGTGTTACTCCCTTTACTCCTTTCCATGCAGGAAGGTGACTTGTGTTTGTCTTACAATTCTAGTGTATAAAGTGCTCCATGGCTTCATGATTGTAACTATACATGACGCTCTTGTGTCTCCTTTTTACTGATTCTATTATATGTCTTCACTTCAGATTCTGAAAGCTTTTTAAAACTTAATATATATCTGCATTGTCCTCCTGGTTTTACTATCGTCACAATTATGGAGGGATCACTGAAGCAGGGACTGATGGATAGAACAAGTTGAACTGCTTGTTTGATATCATTGCAGCTTGCTGACCAGCTCTCCATGAGGAGTGAACGGCTTTGGATTCTGCTGCTTTGCGGTTCACATAATGAAAGTTACAAGGATAGACTATGTTCATTTTTTAATACTGTGGAGCGCCAGCTGGTCGGCAATAACATGATTATTGATGCATAAAATGGTCATCTCATGAACTGAGGAAACATGGTCGTCAACGATGCAGTTTATAATTGCAAACTTCTGAGAGACCATTTAATGTGTAAATTTTTTTGTGCTGTATGTGCATACAGTTGATGTTTAGAGGAATTGAAAATGTATTTGATATTTTACAATTGGTATAACAGCTGACACACCTTTAATGTGTCAATAATTCTAATTATATTTTGGTGGGAGCTTGTGTTATATTTGGTGATTTTGCTCTATCTTTATGGCTTTTAACTTCTTTCCACATGTTATCATATTTGGATTGTTGGACTTTACACAGTTGATCTTGTATATCTAAGTCTATTTGTTCTGCTGATTCTTTCGCTATCCTGGTGACCTCCTTTTGAAATATGAATTTCCTTTACATCCCATTTCATTGGTTCATCTGGTATGCAGTGCAAACCTACATTTGAAATCAAAGTTCGTGACATGGATATTGTGCTTGGAGCTAACTGAAACTTGAAAAACCGTATAAAATTTATTATGGCAAATATTTCGATGTACCTGGACTCATATCAAACTGCATGGTTATGGACATGATGTTATTCAGAAAATTAAGTCTTAAGCATTTATAAACTTACCATTCAAGTTTATATACCATTCAAGTTTATATATGCGATAGCTCTTTCAAGTTTTTGATTGGCAGTTGTTGTTCCGAAGTTACGCTTCTTTTCATGTTATGATTGGATCGTCTCAAAATTGAAGCATTAATTCAAACAAAGGACTGGAAAGTACCTGTAAAGGAATACTTCTTTCATGATCATGCTTTAGACTCATAAATTGATTGTTTCCTTCCTTCTATATTTTTTCCGAATATATTTATGATTGCATTAGAAAATCAGTCTTGACAAGTTTTTGATCCATTATATCATATTTCTAGCTTTATGAAGTTAATAATTTAAAAAATGTTGACATCTGCATCAGTATCACAGATTCTTATGTAAACTTCTCAGTTTTTATGGTATTTGGTTTGAATGATTTCATAATTACTTCTTGTTGCTGTATATTCTGATTTTCATTGTAGTGGGAATGCCATCTATCTTGTGTGTTGATTCAGCATGAAAGTGTCAGTAATGCACATGGATCCATTTCTATATATGGACCTTTGGAAAGCATTTGGCATCCTGAATAATGCAAGTGTGATCCATATGGCTTTGCTGTTGGAATTTGCAAATGTCTTTTTAGTTATTACTACTGCTATTTTGTATGTCATTCTGCTGCTGTATGCTTCCTGAGTTTCTTTTGGTGGCAAAGGTATCATGCATGTGCTTGTTCTTAAACATACTTTAGGTAACTTGAGTATTGCAACCATTGATGCAGAGAGAATTTATGGAAGCCCTATTGTATGAAAAAATTGGGCTTGACTGTTATCAAATTTTCTTTGTCAATAAACTGATCGACTGCAGTTTGTAGCAATGCAACTTATTGCTACTGAAAAGAATTCGATTATTTTATGTTACTGAATATTTCTTTTGGTACTTTACCAAGTGCTGTTTTGGGGTAGTTATTGTTGTCGTTGTTCTTTTTGTGATCATTATAACCCCTTGGATAGTTTGCTTGCCAGCTTTCGTGGGATTCAGTAATCTATGTCTAAACTTCTTGCATTGACCTCTTGGATTGAAAGGCACCGTTTATGAATTTCTGCTGACTTTTGGATGTCTTTTTCATAGAGGTAGGGTTTAACTCTGTCTGAATGGTGCAACTGGCAAAGGCTTTTGACGAATAAAGTCCTTTACTATTGAAGGAATATTAGGTACTTACGTCAAGGTGATTTAGGGTGACCTTCAGTTCATGATGGACTTGAGGTTGCATTGATGATGGGTTTTGAGGGGGAACTAATAACACTGCAGTGTAGGTGACACCAGATTGAGTGGCTTTGCTGCTGTGTCATGGTACTAGGGCTTGGTGGCTTCACTAGTGAGGGTATTAAGGTGTTTGCTATAAGTCTTAAATTGTGCCATTTGTTTCAGTTTATCTTGTATAGGTTAAAGTTTATGCTGTAGAAAACAGCATAGGTGTTTAGTTTGCTTCCAACGCGAATTGTGCCCTAGTGAATTATATTTTTGTGCTTTCTTCTTGTTTTTCTAACTACTTATCTAAGCATTCTGGCCCATGATGCTTAGGATAATTGTTAGTTTTCCATCTGCAACTTCTTAAAGGTGGGTGAAAGCTTTGGAGTTGTGTAGTAACCTTCTTATAGTGTGTTTCATTTGGAACTTCATGGTTCTGATGTTTTGAGTTTTGTAGACACTGTTCATATAAGGAAGGTGTTGAATAAGAATTGTTTTTGACAGAGGCTTTCACTTATTTATCTTGAATTAATGATGTTATTGAGAAAGTGTGTCTTCTCTTTAAGTCGTTCCAGAGACGACTGACCTGTTTAGCCAGCTGAGATGCTACCATGACGTTGCAAACAAGAATTTGATAGAAGCAGAGGCATAATTATTGGAATTTGGAAGTGCTATTTTGAAATTCGAACCTTTATCTTCATAAGCTTGCTCATGTTTCTTTTTTCTATCACCATCTTTGTTTCTTCTAATGGGTGTTAAATAATAATTCGTTGCTTGCTTATTCATAGCAATGCGTTCTTAGATCAAACTAGACAATTCTGATATTTCCCCTCTTCTTTCTATGCTTTTGTAACTTTCTCTGCAGGTATTGGTAAATTTGAACTCCTTGATTACCTTCAGAATAGATGAATTCATATTTTACAAACAGAAAAAGGGGGAAGCAAAAAATAGAAAGTGAGCCTGTACAACTATTCCATTAGGGGAAAAGAGGCATAATTCTTTTATAAAAAAAAGAAAAAGAAAAAAGAAGAAGACATTATGCTACTGGATTCTTGGGACTGAAGGACTGCAAATTGTAATCAATATTTATTCTAAAATTTCCTTTGACATGCTATCTATGTATGTGATTCAGGTGTTTTGTTAATAAACGGTTTTTACATTAGCAAACTTAATTCCACAAATATGTTTTTGTATCTTAATAAATAAAAGAACAGGTGGGACAAGGCGTTGAAAATTATTAACTTATTCATGCGGACGTGTAATTAGTGCTGCTTTATATTTTTGGTGATAAATTCTATAACGTTACAATGTTGGATGCACATTATTTATTTAAAATAAATACCAGTGTTGGTGTCTGAGTTTGGTTGTTTTGGAGGTTCTGTTTTTCCCCAAGTGCGTATGCCCTGGATGCAATTGTTTGGTGTAACTTATTTTTATATAGGTTATACTGCTCTTAGTATTGCATTTGGTTTCCGTGGTTGATGTGCTCTTTCTCTTTTACCCTCTTGCAATGTTTCTTTCATCTGGGATTTAACCCTGTAGTTTGCTTCCTTTGACAGTCTTGCAGCCATAGCAAGGAAAAGGCCACAGCACTGCAATACTGTTCTTCCAGTATTGCTTGATTTTGATCCAAATTTTCAAACAGTGAAAGGATGTCATGATGCCAGTATTCAGTACTCCTTAAGAACAGCATTTTTGGGGTTTCTAAGGTGCACTCACTTACCAACATTAGAGGTAAATATGCTTATGTCAACCTACCTTGTTAGTCTTCAATTCTAATTGATCATTTCTTTATTTTCTAATATTCTCTTTACAGTATCAAGGTAATGATTTTCTGATATTGTAATTTGTGAGTGATTTATGGTCCAGCTTGACTCTGAATTCCTTGCTTCTTTCTTGGTGACTTAATTTATGACTAAACTGCCTAAAACGTATTTTCATCTGATTATGTATCAAAAGTTGTTAGATCTTCGGGATACTGCTTTGGATGAGTGTAGACTGCGGAGTTAGCCAAATTGAGACATAATCTAGTTATTTTAACATACCAATTCAGAGATTACGTTTGCAAATTTAGCACCTAGCCTTTTTTTCAATTTAAAAACAAACATTCTCTTTTACATTTCTATACTTTTTAGTTTGTAAACATAACTATGAAACCGGAAGATGGGACGGAGATTAAAATATAGAAATAATGCCATAAAAGAGGCTCGTAGGTATTATTGTCTTCTAAAGGCGAACCATTTCTATAGTACATTGAATAGCGGGGAGAGAAAAGTAGAGCTTATGCTATAAGGGATTTACAGGAGATGGGAAGAAAATATGCCTTTTTTATGGATAGCGCTCTACATAATTTGTCATATTCTCTATGTCCAGTCACTGTATTCCTACTTCGAATTAGTTCAGCATTTCACACACTCCCCCCCCCCCCCCAAAAAAAAAAAAGCATGCAGTCATGACCAAAGAACAATAATGAAGTTTATAGTGTGCCCCTACTGGGATCCTATGCTAATAGTAATCAGGAGGAAATGAGGCCTGCTATCATTGTGGTATAAAATGGCTTGTCTCAAAAGATTTGTGTTATTTTTTTCAGTCAAGAGAAAGATTGGTAAAGAGCCTGCGAGCTATGAATGCAGGGGATGTTGCTGAGCAAGTCATTCGGCAAGTTGACAAATTAATTAGAAATGGTGATCGCTCTATTCGTGATGTTCGAGCTAGCAAGGTAAGTGGTGACATACTGCTCATAGCTGCAAAATAAGATTGTGAAATTGAGAACTTGCTGCTAGCAGCTGATTCATCTTATTGTATTACATTCATTTTCATTTTTAATGGTCAGGATGATTACCTATCAACTCAGACACAAGTTTCTGGGGAATTATCTAGAAAAAGACCAATGCCTGTTGATAAAGAACAACTGACCAATGGTTATGAAGTTATCTCTAAGCGAATTCATTCTGGCACTGGCCCACACGCTCCTTTATCTGTTCAGATTATTGATTCTGAGCAGGATGTTAACTCTGCAAGTGAACAATCCTCTAATGTTCCTGTGCTGGATAGTGACCTAACTGCGGTGGAGCAAATGATTGCTATGATTGGTGCTTTGCTTGCTGAAGGAGAAAGAGGTGCTGAATCTCTTGAAATCCTTATTTCAAAGATCCATCCTGATTTGTTAGCTGATATTGTAATTACTAACATGAGGCACTTGCCTAAGACACTGCCATCATTAACAAGGCTTGGGGATCTACCAGTAACACAAGCTGATACCCAACGCAGTCAATTGCGAGCTGCAGCATCTGCGCCCTTAAATTCTGTTCAATCTTCTGCTATTACAGCTCAAGCTCCATTCCCTTCAGCTACAGCCACTGCCGCATCACTATGTGACGCCTCTAATGTCAATAATCTGCCTATCGATTCCAAACGTGATCCACGCAGGGTAAAATTATTGCATTTGTGTGCTAGTATTGGCATCTGTAGTTGATATTTTTGTATCTATTATCATATAATGTTAGTTTTTTCATTCGACTTGTATTCTTCCTGTCCAAATTTTCAGGATCCTCGTCGCCTCGATCCTAGGCGTGGAGCAGTAAATGCTGCAGGGACAGCCATATCTGTTATGGAAGATACTGGCTCTATGAAAGTTGAGTTTGATGAATCTTTATCTTTGAGTAAGCCTGTTTCACACTCTGTTGCGACCACTATTGGCAATGCTCCAGCACCTCTAACAGCCAATATCAAAAGTGAAGATATAATCTCTGAAGGCCCATCAGTTTCAGCTCCTGAAAAACCAATTACCGAGATGGAGATTCAAGAGAAGCCCAGTGATATTGACCGGAGTCCAGAAGAAAATGCTTTTACAGATCCCTCACTTTCTGTTGCTGATATTGTAGATGAGGATCTGAGTACAGTGAAGCTATTAGAGAACGAGACAAAAGGGACCAATTCAGATATACTGGAATATGATGAGTTTTCTCCAGATGCTACATGTGTATCTACATCAGAAGATACCTGTCGGGAATTACCGCAGCTTCCACCATATGTTGAACTGTCGAAAGATTGTGAAAGTAACATTAAACATATGGCGGTTAAGCATCTTATTGAGTCATACAAGCATTTGCATGGGACAGACTGTCAGCAGTTTTGCATGCCTTTACTTGCCCGAATGGTAGCTCAGGTATTCCCCCTCCCAATGTTTGTGATTGCATTGAAGACAGGGACCAACTGCCTTTGTTTTTTGTTTAATATCTCCGGCATATAAGGTTTAGCATCCATGGACAGCTATTTTGTCTTCTACTGTTTATTTAGAAATCTATGCTCCTATAACTAGCAATGCTTCTTAAGGTGTCATAATCAATTTTATAAAATGAAGTGCAGCTACAACTGTTGTTTCTAAGAAACTACCTCTCACACATAGATGTCTTCAAGGTATAGGCCTTATTTGAAAAAAAAAATTGTGAGTAGAGGATATTTAATTAAAGTTAGACCTTTACCCATGTTTGGATCTGCCTTAATCATTTAGTGTCTATCTAGTTTTGGGCAGTATTATAAATATATTTGTCTGCCTTGCAGATTGACGATGACAAAGAGTTTATCTTGATGCTGCAAAATCATGTCCTGGATGACCAGTGGCGGAAGGTACCAGTGTTTTGAACCTTACTTTATTTCAATTATAAAATTTTACACGATTCATTTTTCCCTATCTCCCCCCACCCCCGGCCCAAAAAAAAAAAAAAAATTGTCTTACATTGGTTAACTTTGAGTATTAGCATATTAGTATTTTTTTGCATTTATAAAAATGTAGGAGTCTTTAAATTGTTTTAATTTGCCTGTGTTATCAAGAAAATAGATGCCTAATTATTATAAGTAAAGTTCAGCATCATCTTTTTTTATTTATGCATGAAAGTTTTAAGAATAGACTGGAATTTGAATGCATTCGATGATGGATGCTTAAACTACATAATATGTTGCTTGAAGCTTCAAATATATTCATTTGTACTTTCTTAATAAATTTGGTGAAATTTGAACGAAGGTGGCAAATTGTCCACCTTATAATGCAGAGTAGTGCCTGTCAAGTGTGATTCTAGAGAATCCAAACTGTGTTGATAGATCAGCTGTTGTGCTATTGCAAGCTTAATCTACTACACTAAAACATAATTGTAGTATTTTGAAGCTCATACAGAGTTTATTACTTCTTTCAAAGTTAAACCGTAAGTTTGATGATGTGAGAACATAGGAATACATGTTGAGCAATATAATTAGTCCAATATCATAGACGTTCCCATCGGAACTGGTGAAGTTGCCAAATTTTAATATGATGAGGGTTGCCATTATCTTAACGGTTGTTTGCAATTTAAATGGTTATAGATGGAGATCATAATTCTGTTTGAAAAATATCATTTGCAAATTATTTCTGTCCATTTTTTCCTAAACTTTTAAATACTGCTAACATGATATTTGAAATGGATTTTGCAGGGCCATGAACTTGTATTGCATGTTTTGTACCATCTGCACTGCTGCGTTATGCTGGATACAATTCCGAACTCTTCATCTGCTCTTCTGTATGAAAATTTTCTCTTGGGCGTGGTAGGGACATTATAGCTTGTTTGGCCTTTTGTTATTATGGTATCGTTATTATTATTTGCTTTTCCTGAGAAAATATGGTTATACTATTTCTGAAGATTTCTAGATAAAAGTATCAAGCATATAAAGAAAATATGAATATAATTTGTCTAGTTGCTTGTTTTCATTCATCATGAGAGCTAATATAAATTGATACATTCAAATCTGGAACTATATTAAAATCCCTGAGCAGGAAGCAATAGCAAAACAGGAAAATAACTAAAACACTTGATTTTGGGCTTTTAGGGGCTGTTTGGTATGAAGGATTTGGAAGGGAAGGGAGGGGAGGGAAAATTTTTATGACTTGGATTTTAAAAAAATTGGAGAAGTGCAGTTGGAAGCTTTTAGTTTATTTTTCTTGCTCCTTTATTTTACATCTTATCTTTATTAAAATTTTATAACCCCTCATTTCCAATTTTTTAAAATCTAACTCATGAAAATTTTTCCTCCCCTCCCTTCCCCTCCATTTCCCTCCTGCCAAACAGACCCTACTAAACAAGATAAAATAATAAATAAAATACTCCTTGGGATGAATGGATGACAACAGTTTCCCTGCAGGCTAAATCTCTGTTGGAGTTTTTACCTGCTTCAGACAAGTCTTTTAGCAGACTTCTAGGTGAAGTCCCGCATTTGCCTGAATCCGTGTTGAAAGTTTTGGATGATCTTTGCTATTCTAGTGTAGTTGATCATCATGGTAAAGTCATCCGTGACATTGAGCGCGTAACTCAAGGCCTTGGTGCAATATGGAGTTTGATATTGGGCCGTCCGCAATATCGGCAGGCATGCTTGGATATAGCATTAAAGGTAACTTATCATTCATGAGTATCTACTAGCAGAATATTGCCTATCACAGGGACAGTGTGTGTTGTTGCCATTGAGGATGAAAACAATCTCATGACTATATGCTATGAATTGAGTTTTTGGACTTGTGTTGATATTTGTAGCAAACTAAAAATAAAAACAAAATTTTTATTTCTATGGATGTGGATGAAACCATTTGTGTCATGTTTGTTGGCATTACAAATTGATAACATTTGGCTAAATTCTCAGTTTTCCATGCAGCCCTTTATTGATAAAGATCTCTTAATCTATTTGAATGAGCTGACTTGTTCCAATTTTTCTTCTTCTCTTATTTATCAAATGTAGTTATGCATGTATAGCTAAAGGCATTTCAATTTCAAGCACATTGCTGGCCAGTTTGATTAATTCATGGGATTAATTATTTTCATCAATGTTAAGAAAACCAGACCTGACTGACTGATTCAACCAGAAAACCAGCACCTTGTCCTATCTGAAACTAATTCGAAACTGGAGGGGAAAAAACTGGTCAAAAACGATACTGCCCATTAAAAACCGGACAGATTCTTGTTAATTAAAAGTACAAACTTTGAGCTTTCCGGGAGTACCAATTCCCAAGCCTAACTTACATCTTTCAGGCAATCCATGAAGACCACTAGAGTTGCTCTACTCAACACTCCTGCTATTTGACCTATTGTAGCAACTGTGTATGGTGAAATGAAATGAGGGATTGAAAGCATTGTTAATGTTTTTGGAATAATTGTCTGGCCAACACTGTTTATTTGTATTTCTTATATGGGACTAATGTATTCATTTCAATGTGGCAGTGTGCAGTTCACCCCCAGGATGAGATTCGAGCAAAAGCTATTCGGCTGGTATATAAACTTGTGGCTTTATGAAATCTGTCAGACTATCAATTTATTTGGTAACCATAGTATCTTTTGTTTGGTGAGTTGGGCAGGTGGCAAACAAGCTCTATCAGCTGAGCTATGTATCAGAAGATGTTGAACAGTTCGCCAAACAGATGTTTCTGTCTGCTGTAGACCAAAAAGTCCTAGATACAGGTCTTTGTGAATCTGGACCTGTTGAGCAAGGAGCTGAAGCAGAGGTATAACACTTGTATTCTTTTTCAACCTCCTTCTTATTGTCTCTTCTGATTACACTCTGCTGAAATGGCTGCTTTGAAGAATTCTTAGTAATTCTGAATGAAGTATTGGATGTCAAGCTGATTGTTACGAAGTCCGCCCATCTTGATTCATTGGAGCTTTTTAATGTTTCTTGAGTCTCTGTAACACAGTAGAACAGGCTATGCTGTTGTCCTAAATTATAGAGGCAACTTGTGTGTGAACAACCAGTAACATTGTTTGGAGTATTGCATTCATTTTCTGTTGCTTTCAACTTTCAAGGGATTTTATTTTTCAATGTTCTTAATCAAATGAATTAATTGTCTACAGTTAATGGCCTTTTGATTTTTACAGATTGGAATTCAGGAAACACCAGGCCCATTGCAAGTTTCAGTACCCACCACATCTGAAAATGACCCCTCTAAAATTGCTCAACCAGTGGTTCCAAATGTTGCATCTGTGTCATTCACTGAAGCTCAACGTCTGATATCGATGTTTTTTGCTTTATGCATAAAGGTTTGTTTTACTTCTTTGTATACAGCTTAGAAGTTGACAATGACTGCAACTGACTACTTTTCATCTGTTTTGTTAACACCAACACATTATTTAAAATCCTGCAGAAACCCAGTCTTCTTCAGACTATCTTTGATGCCTATGGTCGAGCCCCAAAAACTGTAAAGCAGGTATTATTTCATCTTGCTTTCGATATTATTGTTTTAGAATACAGTCACTGAGGTTGAAAATCTGTGTCTGTCTATTTTTAATTTTAATATAATGGGAGGTTACACAGTTATCTTTTCCTGAAACTCAACATCCATCATGAATGTTTGATTTTGCCCGGGGCTATGAGGTTGAGAATTGTATCACATTGAATAGACTCTTTGCTTAAAATGCCTTGGGTTTCTGATTTTCCTTGATTCAGTTCCATATTCTGGCTACTAAATTATGAGAATAAGTTTGTTCATGCGACTAGTTAGGGCAGTGTACATATAAAACCATGAGAATCAAAAGACAAGTTCTAAAAAGCAGTAGACATTGTGATATTGCTTCTAACTATAATCTGCACTGCCAGTTTTTGGTTTCATGATTTTGACCTGTTCTATTTGGGTACTTGCAGGCCATTCATCGTCACATTCCTATTCTTCTGAGGGCCTTAGGACAATCATATTCTAAAGTTCTCCATATTCTATCCGATCCGCCACAAGGAAGTGAAAATCTTCTGACACTGGTAGCTTCCTCTCTCACTATTGAGGATAGCTTATTTCACCCTGCAGAAGGGAAAGTGGATTTTTGAAGTACAAAATAAATCATTATAATGTTGTTTCTATCCTTGTAGGTGTTGCAAATATTGACTCAAGAAACGACACCATCTGCTGATCTGATGGCTACAGTTAAGCATTTATACGAAACTAAATTAAGGGTATGCCTTGACATCATTCCCGAATTTTCCTCTGATGCTTACATTTTTGGATACATATTTATCCATACTAGTTCTTTGCTGCAGGATGTTTCAATTCTTGTTCCCTTACTTCCATCATTATCCAAAAATGAGGTCAATACATTAATTTCCTCTTATTTTTTTCCTTTCTGTTTATATGTGTAACCTACTGTTTAGCATGCTGCATTCACCTCATTTTTAATATTAAGTGAATAAAAGAGGGAAAGGAAATGAAGGCCATAGTATGGCTGTGATTCTGTCTAATGCTTTATTCCTTTGTAATTCAAAGACATAGAGGGCCAGACTCTAAGGATCTGGCGGAGATCACATAACATAGAAAAATACTTGCATTATAGCTGGAATAGAAGACCCTAAATAAGCAAATCAAAACGCTGACTCTTCTATTAAAACATATATGAAAGATTAGTTTCATCTGCATTGTAGACAATCATCTTTCTCCTCTGTCCTGAAAACATTAGTTAAAGAAGTTCTTGTTAGAATGACAGAAATCACAAAAGTTCCGTCCACACTCATTAGTCATGGTAAAGTATATCCATTATGAGAAAAATCTTCTGTTAAGGATTTAACCTCCGGATACCTGGTACAAATGATGCACAGACGTATCCATATATCAAATGATACAGAGCTCATTGTTAATTCCATTTATTTGTTGCGTAGCAAATTCTCAATTCTCAGTCCAGTATCAAATATGAATACCAGTTGGCATTTGGTTAAGTTATTAATTTTGAATTTGAATTTATAATCTTCAGCTAGTTTTGTTTGTAAATCAATGGCCTTATAATTGGAAAAAGTTTTGTTATGTTGATTTGTGTGGAAACCTGATGGTTAAATTGTAAATATATGTATTCATTAGAGATAGGATTTTACGGGATTTACTTTTATTCCTTGTATCCCGTTATATCCCTGTGGTTTCAGCCTTGATTGGTTGGACCTTTGCTGTATGTGTTCCTTCTATCAGAATATGTGAAAGACACAAAAGTATTCTGACTCCCTTCTACAATTTGCTTATAGATGCTAGTTTTGTCTTGCTCAATTCCATAAACAACAAGGATTTTAGAAAGAAGTATATCGAAATTTTAATTGTGATGCATTAACTGGTTATATTTTCATGTGACCAATGTTTATGGTGTTAAAGTTCAATGATAGCAGGTTTTACCAATATTCCCTCGGCTTGTTGATCTTCCATTGGAAAAGTTCCAAATGGCTCTTGCTCATGTACTACAGGTATATTCAAAGGCGTAACCTGAAGTTCATATTTTATGCCTTTGATGCTTGTTCTGGGTTGCTTACGCATCTTGGGGCTGTTACTATATTTTGAATTATTACAGTAGGATTTTGTATGAGCAAAAACTGAAGTTTGTAAAGCAATGCCATTGATTTTTTTTCATTTGCTGTTTATCATTTTCATCTAGATGTGCTTAACATTTGCAAATGTTCATGGCAGGGTTCTGCTCATACAGGCCCAGCTTTGACACCTGTAGAAGTGTTGGTTGCGATCCATGGAATTGTTCCTGAGAAAGATGGCATTGCACTTAAGAAGGCATGTTTCTGTCATTGTAAATTACTATTACAGCTCGTGACTTACCTACAACCCTTCCCCCTTCTAGAGAACAAAAGCCATGTGTCCTGCCTGGCAGACGCTCCCTTCTTTCAATGACTTTTCCTCTTGCTGTGTGCGGTGTTCTTATTATCAGACTTGATATCTCTAACCTGTAGAATAAAATTGTTTGGTTTACTATCCGGACTTAAAGCTGAATACTTGTCATGGAAAGTGTCAACTATTGGCTTCTTAACCTGGTAGACAGTTGCTATGTGTTAGGTTTCGTAGATATATGTCATGGGGGGTAGGGTTTGTGTATATTTTGGGGTTTGTGAGGGTTGGTGCTGTTAGTGGTTGTAATCAACACTTGACTAACTATTGGCTTCCCAAGGAATGGAGACTGTTGGCCCTTGCTTCTATCGGAGCCCAACAAGTTCAACTTTAATTTTATGCGGCAGTGAACAGTTCACTGCTCTCTCTCTCTCTCTCTCTTCAATTGAAAAGGAGGCCAAACTGGCCCTATGGTGAATAGAATCGTCCACCTCCCCTATGCAAGGGGACTATTTTGCCACTAGAGCAATGCATCAAATGCGGTTCTGTGCTCTTTCTGTTAGTAGTCTTTGCGTCATCTATTTCTCTTAATGGATCATTTTCTAATAGGATATTTATATTTCTCAGCATGTATCAATACCCTTTAAATTTTGCATCTCATTAGCTGCCTACTCCTTGTCATTGCAAATTTTTTAAGATATTGTGGGTCGAAGATCTAGCCAGGTTGTGGTGACTATACCATAATCTGAGTTCTGTAACGTGGTTCTGGTTTGGTTATCCTTATGAATCTAAAAATAAAACTACTATAATCTTTGCTTTGTTTTGTCAATCTTTTCTCCTAACCCGATAAAATTGCATTAAGTAATTGAAGTTCAAAGATCGTTAGTGGTGATTTCTCAAATTTTGTCTGTTTCTTTTGCATTATCAGATAACTGATGCTTGCACAGCTTGTTTTGAGCAACGTACTGTGTTCACACAACAGGTTCTGGCAAAAGCATTAAACCAGATGGTGAGCAGATTCAATCTGGTCAACAGTAATTAACAGATATATTACAATATGGTCATTTGAATCTTGTTAAAATTTTCAGGTTGACCAAACTCCATTGCCTCTACTTTTCATGAGAACAGTTATTCAGGCGGTTGATGCTTTCCCAGTACTGGTAAATATCGTTGGATGTTTTTGGTGCCTGTATTGCTGCGAGTGTTTACGTAATTTGTGGTGTTAAATTGTTAAAAAGTAATGGTAGAAGTTGCGAATGCTACTAAGGGAACTTGTTATGGTGAAAAAACTTGTGTACGCATCAATTTTGGAGCAAATGTTTCAACCAGCATCTTTCCCTAGTCCTTGTATAAAGGCTTGTTCATGAAGGGATCATTTTGTGGATATTTAAATAATCTAGAGGCGGAAGTAGAACATGGGTGGTGCTTCTTGAGTCCTCATGTTTCTTTCTAAAGAGGTGATGTTTTGAGAAGGCAGGTTCATATTGATCCACCATTCTTTTTCCCTTTATCAAATATTTCAATGAAGTCTTTTCCCAATTTGTGATGAAGTCTTTTCAATTATGGGAAGTTATTGTGCAGAATTTTATGTCTATTTTGGAACTATTAAGTTAATTATAGAAACATTTAGATTCACCCTTTTTATGTTGACGTGCTTATCCATTTCAGTATTGTTTTTTATATATGTTTAATTATTAAAAGTTATTCAGTTCAGCCGCACGACCCTTTACAAATTTGGAGGTTTTTTTTTTTTTAGAATATTTCATCTTAGTGTTTGAAATCTTTATCAGGCGTGACACAGCAAATGCTTAAAAATTGTAATATTTATGCTCCATTTGTAGGTTGATTTTGTTATGGAGATATTATCAAAACTTGTTAGTAAACAGGTAAGCTTTACTCAATCTAGTATAGAAACTATTCTGGTTCTCACATTCAACTGTCTCCTTAACACTACCGATTAACAATACATTGGATAACTAATTGATTACTTTTATACTCACGGAAGGTGTGGCGGATGCCGAAACTTTGGGTTGGTTTCTTAAAATGTGTATATCAGACTCAGCCACGTTCTTTTCATGTACTGTTGCAGGTATTACACTGTTCACCTACACAACATCATGTTAATGTGTTATCCGTTAGATTGAACCTGTGTTTTTTTGTATTCTGGATGCAGTTGCCGCCTCCACAATTGGAAAGTGCTCTCAACAAACATGCAAATCTCAGAGGTCCTCTTGCTTCTTACGCTAGTCAACCCACTGTAAAATCTTCACTACCAAGGTAAGCTTTGCTAGATATGGCTGTGAGGAAAGAAAGTCTCTAATTCAACACTTGTACAAGCACCTGAAACAGGCTTTCAAAGATTTACCTGCAAATGCTCCATCCCATCTATTTCATAATTACATACTTTCAAGGACATTAGCGTCTTTCAGTCTATTTTTTCCCATTTCTGCATTTTATACTATATGAAACTGAACACTTCTGTATTTTGTAGTTTGCTGAAGTTTTCAAGGTGAAAATCCCCGTAATTGTACGGAAGAATCATTGGCATTTTTAACAGCAAATATTCACTTAAATTTTATTTCCCCCTGGGTTTTTAAATCATTTCCGACCAATATATTTTAATTGAATGCCGGATGTCATGTTCTTGGTTCTCCGACCCTGAAGCATAAAATATGTATATTAACTGCTGAGGGATCAAGGAGATATTTGATTTTAGTCTTAAAATCATGGCATTGTTAGAGAATGTAGCCTAAATTTCGCTAGCTGTTAACTCATGTTCACATGTACAGGTCAACATTAGTTGTGCTTGGTCTTGCACATGAAACACAAACGCAACAACATCCGTCGACCTCGTTGCATCCTTCTGACACAAGTTCTTCTGTTCACGGAGCAACTCTGACATGATAGCTTAGATACTGAAAGGAATTTTAATAGTTGGCTCAGCTGAATCTACTGTAGAGCATAGAGGAGATTGGTCACTTTTCTCAGGTTTTGCAGCCGGCCCAAGAACAGTGGACACGGTGACCGATCACTTGGATCGGACTCTTCTTTCCAGAGGCTGCAAGACCGTTATTCTGGGGACAATATCAACATCTCTAGAGCCCCATTCCAGTGCTCCGGCAACTTCGCCTAGGCTGCTCGAGGAAATGCACAAGTAGTCATATATTATGGTTCTATATTATTTATTGTAATATATTCATCCAATTTTGATGCCTTCTGGAAGCTGATGAATGACCGACTATCCTCACCTAGTGTAGTAGCGTATTACCTCACGCTGCTGCTATTTTTTTTTTTTTTTCTCAGTCAGTCCATTCATTCGTTGAAGGAGTCATAGTGCTGATAAAGCAGAGAGAGGACTCGGACAGTAACGGCTCTGATGTATTTGTATGTAAACCCCCTACACCCCTATTTTCCTTCCCCCCCCCCCCCCTCATTCTTCTCTCAGGCTGTCTTGATGATTGGGTTTATTGCAAGGTAACTGCCCACATGGATGTCATTTTAAATCAAATGGCATCTTGCTATGATGGAAACAATGTTTTTAACTTCTACATTAATAGCGGGATAGATGATTGTGTACCAGTCATCCAGGTTCATTAAAATAGAAAACATAATCATCAGTCATTAATACGGTGTTTCTTTTCAACGGAAAAGGTTAAACGTTCGTGTGATTATAATTATCAGTGGTTGCATATGATAGGTAATCCTCTTCTAGTCCTACTCATAGGATAGAGTATATATTTTTTATTCTATTTATAGGGCGGGTTGTTAAATTTTTTATATAATTATATAATGTCATCCTACACTTATCAATTTCTTGCCGTGTGTAGTTAAACAAGGGTAAATCTGAAAAATTGTTGACATTTAAAGCATAGTTAGTTAAAGTTAAAAAATTTTCCTGATCTGTATGGAACTTGTCAGAAGTGTTTTTATAATTAGGACAAGGAAAAAAAATTGCTGCTTTGGTTTTGTATGTATTGTCACGCCATCCTTGGAAATTCATCAAAATGACACAAGTAGGGTGACCTTTACAAACTTAAATAGACATGGAAAAAAAGCCATAATTGAGAAGTAAACCTCACTAATTTTGATACAAGCCGTAAGTTAGAAACCACCAGCAGCTCCATCTAACACACTGAATGGACAATGGACCCTGTTGCAACTTGATCAGTGCTCCCCTTTACTTGCTCTAGGGAACCTTTTTTCCCTTCTATGGATGAAATAAGAGTAACATTTTTTACAAGAACAAAATTTGATTTTAAGAGTGAGTATTGTTCTGTTCCGAAAACAACGTAACCTGACTCTATCCATGCCAGGGAACAAAACGCAGCAGGGCCATTCTTCTAAAATTGTAGTATCTATCCAGAGATGCACCAACATGAATTACAGGTAAACTGCCAAGAAATAAAAAAGAGAGGCTATTTTAGATCCCTGTAAGAATAAAAGGCATGGATCCATAAACATTGTTGGACTATATGAATGTCAAGTCAATGCATAAAAACATTGGCTAGAAGAGACAATGTGATGGCATTTAGAAACACCGTGGTCTGAGAAGTGACACTCTTCCCCAGGTTTCTAGGATTTTTTCTATATGGTATCACTCATAAGGATCAATAATTTCAGAGCCTGGCACAATATTCTGCATTTGCTTGAGACTTCAATATGGCCGGAAAAAAAATAAATTTCAATATGCTACTTAACAAAAATAATTAAATCATAACCTACCAAATGCTCTCAATAGAATTGCTGGGAGATTACTTGACAGAGATGACAGCATCTAGGTTTTTCTGTAGCAGCCAACCCTTGGGATAATCTGTATTGCGGGCATCCAAATGGAGATGCCAATTCATTATTTTGGAACAACCAGTTGGCGAACCTTCCATTTGACTCTCATCTTCCACCAATTGTTCTATAAAGGTGGTCTCCTGCAAAACATAAAAAGTTCAGTTCACGGATTACAATAATAGCAGTAAATATTCAATGTTGCAATCAGAGGACATCTGAACTAGTTAAATGGATGAGCAGAGTAAAGACTAAAAGATAGGAAGAATACTTGAAAACCCTCCTTCACTGTGTCTAGTTGGCGAATAGGATTTGACATAGGACGCTTCCACCTTTTAGAATCCCACAAGATTGTGCTGTTAAAAGCAAATCCTGACATATCAACATGAAATCTACGAACTCTTTTACTCTTCTCATTTGTATGCCAACCAATCACTTGACTTGCATTGCATACCGGACCCTCCAAGATGGCCTTGTTTTTGCTTTGTGCAAGCATGGCAACAGGCCAAGTACCGAAGCGTCTATAAAATTAGTCTGACATTAGAATATGCCATTATAGATGAAATGTAATTGGGAGCAAACATTTCAAAACAATAGGAAAGAACACCAAGAGTTCGTTGATAGAGGCAGTCATGAAAAACAAAATGCTTATATTTCATAGGCAATTAATAGACAAGGAGAACAATAAGTGCAGACTCGTTTTAAGTCATTTAATCATAAAGAAAATGTATGCTGAGACAAAATATAATTCTCTATTTCTCAATCAACAGAAGTTAAGAACTAAACGGAATCATAATTTTTTTAAGTGATAGTGGATCACATTATTTCATAAAACAAGGTGCCATGTGGAAAATTCTCTGAAACAAAAATTATGCACAAATCAAATTGCAATTTACGGACATATCTTGGTGCAAATGATAGGCTAAAACACTTCAAAACGTGTTGGGGAATGCTAGTGTAAGGAAATTGAACAAACAGATAGCCGTTCCTTGAAGAAACCAGTAATCCAACGGCAAGTGCCCACTGCTTTGTTACCAGACAAAAAAAAAAAAAAAAATAGTCACATAGAAACGACTTACATTGATCACATCTATAAACATGCCAAAGACAAAGGATTACAATTACAAAATATTAATATGACATTCAAAAGGTAAAATTTAAGGAAAAGGCAAGGGACCAAACATAACATACTTCACATGAAGAAAAGAGAACTGAGATTTTCAGGTACATATCAAGATGCAAAGTACGTCACATAATCGCAACAATGAGACCTCCAAAACGATCTCAATATGGATCAAATCTAGACATACTAAATGCTGTAATACAAATTAGAATTAGACATCATTATATAACATAAAATCTATCTCAAGCCACATTGTTTATGACATAAATAGTGAAGAAGGGATAAGATCAAAGGTTAGATAGCAAGGTATTTGGAATACCTTATGTCTCTTAAGGTCTCAAACAGCTCGAGAGAATATATATTATCGTCATCTGCGAAGTAGATAATCCCATCTAGTCTATGGCGCTCAATGTGCTCCAACGCCGTATTCCTTTGATGAACTCCTCTGTCCTTCACATTTGTGGAGTTCTTAGTGCAGACCAAATGCCTATACATCACGGCGGTTTTCCTCAGTATTTCAGCAGTTTCCATAGAAGCTGAATTCATTTCCACTACAATCCACAGAACTGGCGGAGGTACGAGCCTGAGCACTTGACCCAGCCTGTTTAAAAAATAGGCCTGAAGCGCCCGATTATATGTGGGAGTCACCACAATCAATTGCTTCCTCGGCACAAAATCGAGCGTATCATCGGCAGCATTATGCTTATCGACGCTCAAACTCACTGGATTAACCACCAAAGTCTCATCACGCTTCAAGGCACGATCCTCAGGGACTGATTCTGCATTTGCGGGAGGCGGCTTGATCTCAAATGAGACATCCTGACGGCGAATGTCGTCGACAACGTGACCGATAGGAAACATACCCCACAAGAAACCTAAGAAGAAAAAGATTAAACAGCTAAACAATGCTCTTCTCCATTGCCCTTTCCGAGCATGCCGCCGCATAACAAACCCGGCAAGAAACCTCCGCAATCCGGCTACATACCCAAACAACACCGGAAATGTAGAAGCATACTTGGCACTATAAGCAAACTTGTGATGAGAAGAGGAAACTGAAAACGAGCCAACACCATTTTGGTACTGCCGATCGGGGTGCGCCGGCGATAAAGTCCGTCGGAACGACGCCATCAACTAATCCACGAACGAATTACAGAACTAACGAGTCATCCATTCCTAGCCCAACTCGAATTACATACTAGACTCGTGAAAAACCAATTCCGGGACAGAGAAAACAATTTGAAAATTGAAAAGATATAACTAATAAAGATCCGGAAGGATCAACTCGAAAACCCTAGCAGATAAAGGATCCGAAGGAAAAATCTAGAGGATCAGTTAAAATTGAGGAGGAGTGCAGAAGCAGAACTCGCAGGGGAACTGTGGGAGAGAGCTGTAGAGAGAGAAAGCAAGTAGGAATTTGGAGGCAGCTGCTGAAAGGTGTAGGGTGAATGAGGGGGAGGAGCGAGAGAAAGTGAAAAGTCAGGGGGCAACCCCGCAAGGGAGCTCTGAGATTGGCGATTGGAGTGCGTGGCGAGGTGTAAAGAATGAAGGCGGCATGGGAAGAGCTGGGGTGAGGAGGAGGTGTTGGTGGGTCGGGTTTGGATCCAGTTCAGATGCGCGACCCGTTTTATTTAATTTTAGTGTGAGAATAATAAATAATAAATAAATAGAAGGTAGACGTGGTGCGCCATCCAAGGAAGAACACGTGGCCAGCTGAGTCGGAAGGGTCTAAGATCCTTTGTGTCATGACTCGTGCTCGTCGGTTGATACTCTCGGATACTATCCGTTTTAAATACAGGTTTCTGTTGATATTTTAAAAGGATCAAGAAAGTTAAATATATTAATTAATTATAGTATATATTGTATATCATTAATTCATTAATTAGTTTATAAGTCACGCAACTTAATTTAAAGCAAAAATGATAAATATGAATACTTTAAAATAATTTATTTAATTTTATTAATTTTTAAAAAAAATATTAATTAGATCTTATATTTAGAATAGAAGGTAGTATAAGGTGCATTTACATATTTTGATTAGATCAAGGTAATTAAATTAATTAATATAACATATTATTTCTAAAACATCATGATATTCTTTCTTAATTCTTTCATCTTCTTTTCTCTTTAATTATTGTTAAGAAAATATCAATAAAAATAAATTAAAAATATATTAATAAATATTAAAAATATATTTTATATTTAAAACACTTCCGATTCCATGCATGTATCACGTGTTAAGGACCAGTATGTGTAATTTTAATCAGAATTGGACATTTTTATTGTACAGCTCCATCGTAATCCAACCCACGCGGGCAACCCAGGGAGAAAAGGGGGAGAGAGAAAAAGTGAGTATAGGCACAGCCTTTGAAAATGTTTTGCATGATTGTTTGCTTACACGTAACCAAACGAGGTGGGGCAATTACGTTGTAATTGGCCTCTTACTATTTGAGATGCTTCCCTTCTTGTTTAGATAACTATATCCTTGCGTCCTACTTGTTCTCTCATATCTTTAATGACAGTCCTCATTCAGATCATTCATCTTTCGTATTTTAGTTTGCTCTCAATGGCAGATTACGGAATCACATCACTTGGCGTATTAATTTATACCAAAATCAATAGTTCAATACTCCTACATTACTCTTCTTTTAGTTTTGTTGTATCTACTTTTTTTTTTTTAACTTCAAGCAAAAGAGTGCTGAATCATCTCCATATACGCAAACCCTTAAAATATTTAATATAAATTCGGTTTAATGAAAAAATATCAAACTATAAAATGAACCTTATATTTAAAATCGGATAGTATATTTTAATTGTAATGTATTGATCCTATATATAGTAAAATTTAAAATGCGTATTGACCAATTAATTCTGGGAAGTTACATTTGTTTTCTTATATGGATGACTAGCTAGTTTATTTTGAGTTTGAGTTTTGAGTGGTCTACAATTTCAAGTGAGCTAATCGTCTTACTCCTAAAAAGAACACACTCCTCTGGAGTTAACTATATAAAAACAGGGTTTAAATTAATTAAACTCTTAAAAACGATATTCAACCATTAATTTAATATTTATAAAATATCTTAATTCAATCTCACGAATAACTTTTCTAATAAAATATTCCCTCAGTCAGACAAATTTAGAATCTGATCTGAGGTGTAATTAGTGATAAATATAAGATTTATTCAAATCTTTTCGCACGGAATGAACTGGACTTGCAGATTTCAAATCACGCACATTACCTTAAAATGTTATTGAAAATATTAGCACTATTGGACTATAAGTAATTCTATTTGGAGAATTATATATGCGTATTCAAACAAATTATATAAAAGAATAATGAGAACGTATCACTGTTGACACATAACAAGAAACTATATTGATCATTGTTAATTATGTCCAGCAGAATTGAGCTGGTTGTATATATGGCTGTTGCTCTCCCGTGTCGGTAAGCCCCCGAAAAAAAAAAAGTTTTATTTTCACAAATTTTTGTATGATTAATTATGTGATTAATTTAATTATCCTGTAATGACAATGGTTTCTCACGCGTTGACATGTTCCATTTAACCACTTGTTGACTAGTATTGCCCGCAGCAGTTGGTTTTTGTCTTTCTTGCTATCCATGTCTGCCATTCCTTAAAATAATTAATTGAGGCTGAAGGTGTAATTCTATTTATTTATAGATATTTTTTAAAAGAGTAATCAGCACAATAAATGTTTTATGGGTATTTAAATACCCATGAATAATAAAAAATAGATTGAAAATGTTAATTCTGTTAATTTAGACTAAAGACGTTACTTTTTTTTCATGTAGCCCCATCTTTTTTTTAAACAAAAAATAACGTCGTCAAATAAAGTTAATAGAATTGACATTATCGGTATACTTTTTAATATGCATAGGTATTTTCGCACTCATAAAATATTTACTGTGCTAATAACTCTTTTGAAAAATATTTATGGATAGAATTATGCCATCCCAATAATTAATTATAACTTTAATCAAATCCCATAACCACCCCTTCCACAAACAAAAAAACAAAAAACAAAAAAAAACCGTAACTGCTCGATCGTAGCTGCAAATATAAATAATGGATTCGTCATTTATTTTTATGAATGTACATTGATGAGTCCTCAGTTTAAGCATATTTGGACACTAACCAAATATCGCATTCATTATTCAAAGCAGTGCCAGAATCCACATATAATTATTATTTTATTGGTTTAGAACTTTAAATACGCCAGGCTGTTATTATTCAGTGCCAATAATGCAGTTTTTATCCCCCTATTGCTATCGCATTCTGATGGCAAGTCGGCGTTGATAGCAGCGTCTTCCTTTCTTTTTTCTTTTTAATTTTCTTATTGCTTATTTTCCTATGTGTTTGTCGGTGGAGATGATTTAAACAGAAAACGTTGTGTAACAAAATTGACAGTCAACTTTGACTTCTCAACATTTTTCTATTTTCAATTTGTTCAATTTGAATGTTTCATAACCTAAACACAGAACCCGAATATAAACCAAGTTGTTTATAAAAACTATGGGGCTGTTTGTGATAACTTTTTTGAATCGGGCTTATCATATAAGCCCGATTCACGTAAATTGAGATAAATTTCCTCCACATATTTATCTTGTAGACCGTGAAAGCACTTCGTAGACCGTAAAAGCACCTCGTAGACCGTAAAAGCTACCTCGTAGACCGTAAAAGTTACCTCGTAAACCGTAAATTACAATTCATAAGCACTTATAAAATTTTCATAAGCTATTCCAAACAGCCTCTATATAAGTGCTTATGAATTGTGATTCACATAATACGAAGTAATTTTTACGATCTACGAGATGCTTTTACGATCTACGAGATAAATATGTAGAGGAAATTTGTCTCGATTTACATGAATCGGGCTTACATAATAAGCCTAATTCACAAAAGCTCATCCAAACAGCCTAGTTTTGTTCTGAAAATAAATTCAGCATCAGCCCAAAAGCTTTTTTTTAAAAAAAAAAACACCAGTGGACATTCAAGTGAAATGAAAAATTAAAAACTCTTTTTGCCAGTCAATGAACTATAACTCAAAAGTATTCTTATTGTACCAATGACCCAGAAAAATCTTGGACTTTGAAGAGAGAGTAGGGTCCACACTATGAGCTTTTTTTTTGTTTGGGGAGTCATGAGAATGACTAATTGTGATAAGAAGCATTTTGTTTATTATGGTTATATATGGATGCAAAAGCGAGACCATGTATAAAATTAAGCCGAATTGTGAGGGGTTATATAACAATCAGCATGTCGGGCCGTCTTCCTGTGTTGATAGGTCAAAGGTATTGATCCTTTCCATGAAAATATGAGTAAAGACCGAAGAGAGCAAGATGAGAGGGAACATAGGCCCAAAACAAGCGAAGCCCGTTAGGATACATGGACTTGGAATGTTTGGGTATCTCCTACTAAGGTACGTGGCATGCACTAATAGAGTTTAGATTTAATGGAAATGGCTAATTACTTACAACTTTACGAACCAAGATTCGAATTTTATTGAAAGAGGTTTCTATATTTAGTATCTGATAATACATGCCAGGTGACATGCACCTAGGCATAGGTTTTATTTTCAACTTGTGTTTGTGAACCAAATAAAACTAGTTGAGAAGAGATTGTCTTTTCTTATCCAAAACCCTTGAACAAAGCCGTCAGTTGTCCTTGAGCATTATTAAATAAACAATACAGCTGATTAACACACGGACCCAATTGATCATAACAGGGTGAAGGCTGGCGCGATTCCGTATTACTCATAACCCGCTGCTATATATAACTTTGTTAAAAATAAAAATAAAAAATCCTCAAAGTCAAAATGCTTTACTTGAAAGTCACAACAAGCGATTGTTTGTTTTCATTTGGATTTAGTAGGCTCAGTCTCAGCAACCATTATCTACACTCATAAGTGGATTATTGCTTCTTGGACTTTTAACCCACTTTGTTCACATACATACACGCACGCCCATACATGCTTTCATTAGCTTTCTTACTGTTCAAACTAATTATCATCACAGAATTGCTTGGGACGGTGGCTCACACTGATGGGACGCCCATATATATCATCTTGTTTCTGTGGCTATGTATTGTCGTTGGCAATTTTTGACCCTCCAAAGCTTTGGCAATATTCATCCAAGTGCGAATTATGGGTCTTTGGTCTGTAAACCCCACTCACAAGTTAAACAACTACTGCGAATAAATATCTCTCTGTTTCTTTTTTCATGAATTGGTTTTGGAATCTTTGCAACATTATAGGACTGTTCATCACAGTTTATAAGTGTTTTTACGTAAATTGAGACAAAACTACTTTCATATATTTATCTCATATACTGTAAATTACGACTAAAAAAAACTGTTTTTGAAAACTCCAATCACTATTCCAAATCTTTGGACTCTCCTTTTCATTATTCTTTAATTAAATATCTTCCATCGTTGTCCGTCACTGGCTCTATTGGAATATTTAAAAATGAAGATATATGTTTGTTGAAAATAAATTAAGCAATTTATATGAAGGGTTGTGTAGGTAGTTATAACACTAATTATCACTAAAGTTGTTTCTTTGATTCCTAGAAACACATATGAAAGGTTATGACCAAAAGTTCTTGATGAAATGTTGTGTTGGATTTTAAGAAAACCCTACATACTACTCCCTCCGATCCTTTTTATAAGTAAATCTTATCTTTATTGCACAAAACGAACTGATGATTAAGATTAATTAAAAACAATAAATGTGTTAAAAATGTCATATTTATTCCAAATGTGCTTATATTTATGAAAAGAGCATAAAAGAGAGAATAAATAACAAATATGAGAGAGTATGAGTATAAAATATGAAAGAGAGTGTGTAATAAATGAGTAGATGAAAGAGAATTAGTGGTGAGTGGGGGATAATAAATATACAAAATGTGTATTTAATAGAAGCAGAAAAAGGGAAAAGTAGTTTGACTTTTGTGATAAGAGAAAAAAGTTTCTTATAAAAAGAACCAATTCCAAAAGAAAGAAACTTACTTATAAAAAGGACCGAAGAGAATATAAATGTGTAACTTTTCTTGGAAAGATTATTTTAAATAACCATTAGTTATACAAGTTATATTGGTTTATGAATATAGCATATGATTATGACTTTTAATTGAATATGTATTATTTCAAGAGGCACCACTTTAAGACATTATTTCAAGGTCTATAAATACTGGCATTGTCACTTCACTTGTGACATATAAATCATATTAGAAATCACACAACGACAAAAGATTAAATTCATTGCCTTTATCCTAGAGTGCACACAAAGATAAAGTCAAATTATCACTTTGGAAAAATCATTATTATCTTAACTTTAATGTTGAGAGTACAATCCATACTCAAATGTCTTTATTATATATTGTAGAAAATTCACCATCAATCTAAATTACACCTTATTAAATAGGAATAAGTAAGGTGAATTAAGTCTAAAAGAAAATATTATCTATGACTTAAAAATATTATGCACTTCCTTTTTCTTTATTTTTTTTTTTCTTATACTCCTCATAGATCAATCCCTCCAACAAACTGGTCATGGTCATATATAGTTATGCCAGAATTGATTAGTCAAACCCCACAAACTATAAATGAAGATAGGTCAAATGCCTTTGAGATGAGGTGCGCTCAGATTAAGAAAATTATAATCCCACCACCATCTTTGCTGAGGGAAGTGGCATCTTCTCCTTGCTTCACTTCCACGTCAATTCTTTTTTTTTTTTTTTGCCAGCAACTTCCACGTCAAGTCAAAACTAGCTAATTAAGGTCATGCCTTTAATTATGATATATTCATTGAATAATCAAGTCGATTCATAGCTCAATTATGATGTGATGCGTGAAAGTTTTTTGTCTGAATACATGCGAGGTGGTTTGGATTAATTTATAGAAGTTTTATAAGTGCTTATAAATCATTATTCACTGAATACAGAGTAACTTTTACGGTGTACGAGGTAGTTTTTACGGTCTACGAGGTAAATATGTAGAGAATATTTATCTCAATTTACGTAAATTGGACTTATATAATAAGCCCGATGCAAATAAGCTCAGCCAAACGAACAATTTGGATTAGCTTATGGAAGCTCCATAAGTACTTATAAATCGTGATTCACGGAATACGAAGTAGCATTTACGGTTTACGAGGTAAAATATGGAGGATATTTATCTCGATGTACGTAAATCGAGCTTATATAATAAGCCCGATTTACGACTGCTCAACCAAACGAGCTAAATGGCTTGTTTGGAGAAGCTTATTTCAGCTTATCAAAAGCTCTTATGGGCTTATAAATCGAAACAATCTTCACCATATAACTTACTTCGTATTCCGTGAATCACAATTGAAAAGGATTTATAAAATTTTCAATCGTTGTTCCAAACATACCCTAAATCTTGGTAACGATCAATCCTCAAAATAAAAAATAAAATAAAAATTTACACCCAGCATGTTGAGTAGCAGTCAGAAATGGGATTAATGTCTGATTCAGCATGAATATTTTGGCATTTAAAAAGATCTCTTTAAATCGACGCCTTTCAATCATTTTTCGCATGCTTTAATTATATTATTCAGACTCAGCATTCAATTCAATTAAGGAACCTAGCTAGTTTCATTGTTCACCAGCTATCGGTCTCAGGGCACCTCTCAAGCAAGGATATGCTAATTAATTAATGTCACTTGAATTAAAGAATTGGGAGGGAAAAGCTCAAAAAGCGACTTAAAAGTTAAGATTCCGTATAGAATTGCAGGAATCGCGACGCCCAATAAGGAGCCAAATTAATTGCCAACAAAGTATCAATAAAGAAATTAACAAATAGGAGGCCAGGTGAGAAAATAATTAAGAATTGTTCATGATATAATGAAGCTCCTCATCTCCTCGTCTAATCTCCAACCACGCTTTGCTCGTCCATGTTCAAGGTGGGAGTTCATAAACGAAACCGCAAAAAGTATTTAAATAATATCAAGCCTCGTATATAGAATTACGACAAAACGTTTCATAAATACTAATCGATATTATCACCCATCACCTTCTTATCAGAAGGTAGTAATTGATCAAGGATAATAGTTTGCAGTATTCCAGTTTGTAATTGCTCTTTAAATTTTGAATGGAATCCAGTTTTCACTATAAAAAAAAAAAAACCCAATCGATATTCATGGATGAATGCATAATCATTATATACAACAAAATTTACAAGAAAAACAGATTATTAATAAATTATGCATACAGATAAAATATGAAATAAAATACATAGGGTTGGTCAGCACTCAGCAGTCTAATTATGGGTAACATACGCCTACATGTGTATATATGTAGCACATTTGGATAATCTTCATAAGTGTTTATGAATCGTGATTTACGGAGTATGAGATAATTTTTACGGTTTGTGAGGTAATTTTTACGATTTATAAGGTAAATACGTGAAAAATATTTATCTCAATTTACGTAAATCAGGCTTATACAATCGTGAAAGTTAAAACAAACAAGCCAATGACTTGTCATTATGTCATACGCGGGCACCCTCTAGACTAGGTAGCGGCCGAAGTAGTGGGGGATAATCTACGCCATGATATATAGGTTCCTACGTGGGGCTTTGAATATTGACTGTGTGAATAAGGCTATATGATTATAGAGGGTCAAGAGGGGAATAATGAGTGACTCGTGAAAAAAGAAAAGAAGCCAAAACAAAGGGAACTTTTGATATCGAGACAATATGCCAAATGGAGGGTGACTCAAATTGAAAGAAAGAAAAGTAAATTGATTGTACAAGAGACAATTAGCAGTACATCCTGATAAGAAAGACTCTGCGTATAAGCCTAATATTGGAGAAAACCAGCACCGTCGAAGGTTGTGGCCTACAAATGACAATTTGTGTCTCCTATAAACGACACCAGCCTCAAAAGGTAGCATTTCCTATGTGTCAGTGAGTGCCTTTAACGGATCGAACAAATTAAGGGAGGGATGGTACGAAGGGGACCCTGCCACCTCTTAGAAAACCCATTACGGCACTGCTCCTTGTCATGCTTCCATCGCAGTTCCCATGTACCACACGATTCGCATCTATCTCTCATCTCTCCTTCTCCTTCCCTAATAACTCTCAAGTAATATATAGTACCGTACTTGACTATAACTCCTCCCTTTTTCTTTTACCAGCAATAGGGTTACAAATAATTGAAAACTTAGTGGCTTCACGTGAATAAACTCGTTCAAAGTATCTATAATATTGTACCTACGTCTATAAGCTCTTCATAGACACCTGGCCGTGGCCAATAATAATGGAAGACAACAAGAATGCATGAAGCTGAAGGAGATACCTTATGCCCTTTGCCACATCTTGGACCCTAGAATGAAGGCCAATTGGTGGGGGTCGTTTCAGCTTGACAATATTATTATACAAACGCCTTGGGGGCGACACTAATTAAAGAAGAAAGAATTAGTCTTTTTATTTAATTTTACTTTCCATCAGAGCATATATAATTAATTGAAGGGGCCGAGGAGGAAGCTTTTGTGGAGGGCACTAAGCCTAAAATGGAAAATGGCGTCGTTGCTGTTCAGGAGAGGTAGGTTTGGTGAGTGACAAGACATTGGTTAAGAAGGGAACGTCGCATATGTTCCTGATTGCCACATTAAGCTAATTCTCCCGCCAACTCTTTCAGCGATGCTTTAATATAAAAGTCCACTTGTAATAATATATACATATTATATTGATGATTCCATTTCGTTTTGGATTGAAAAATTTTCTGAATCAAAGCATGTAAATGGGAAAAGCGAGCTAAGGTGGGGGAAATGGAACAGAAGAATATAATCCTTTAAAAGTGACACTACACGTGCCTTCAAGGCATTGGCCTCTATGTTGAATCTCAGTGGCACGATGAATCATATACATGAGATTGATAGCTACCAACAATTACGGGTTTCTGGGGCGATGTTACACTTACATATATATAACTCACCTCACCCTGTCTTTGTGTGTATCTACACACTCCGCCACGTTTTTATAATGTTTTTTATTTTTTTCAGTGAAAAATATAGTTAGTGTTATCTAGTGTGAAACAACTCTATATTGTAGGAGATGTATGGCGATTCCTGATGAGCTCAAGGATGAAAAGGACAAAATTTAGGGTTATCAACAAGAGCAAAGGCTCAGAGTATACAAACACAGAAAAAAAAAATTTAGCTTACCCCCTTCCATTTCATTAATTATATCTGTACTTTCAGGAAAAAAATTATTAGATTTTAATAATACAAATTTTTCTTTTAAATTATAGGTGATGTTTAATATCATTATTTTTGTTTTGCTCTTAGAGTATGCATAATAATATTTTTAAGGCATTAAAGTTTTGTTAACAATAAATTAAATAAGGATTAAATTTGATAACAACATATCATATTCTACATATATATTTAGTGGGAAAAAACATATAAATGTTATGCTCTTCCTATCCATAATACATGACTCACTTTAATAAAAGAAATTGAGCTGCAAAGTGAAATCTTATATTAATGATGGGAGGAAATATATATAGTAAAGCCAACAAGCATTTCTCTTGAAATCATACATGAATACCAAAATTCCATTCAGCATTATTGAGAATGCTAACAAGAAGTCAAACGGTACATTTCCTAGCTGAGACCTGGATCTCAATAATCAAAGCCACTGTCCATGACCATTTCTACTTGTTGAAGTTACATAGATGACATCCCATAATCCATGCAATGATTATATAAGTTGGGTAAAAATGTTTGTATGACCGTGTAGGTCATGAGCTTAGTACTTATTAACTAAATAAATTTTTGTTGGCCAAAGAGGTGAGCATACGGATAAGTAGGAAGGAGTGGATGTCACAAAATGAATGTGTATTGTTGGAAACCGAAAATAAGAATGAAATGAAGATTCAGCACAATAAATTTTATTTATTTGATTTGGCTTATGCAATTGTATAAGTAAAATTTATATAAATCGAGATAAAACTCCTCCACATATTTATTTCGTAAACCGTAAAAAATACTTTGTATTTCATAAATCACAATTAAAAAATATTTATGGAGCATTAGGTATAAAAAACGTGGAAGGTGTAGCATCCATGAGAAAAGGCAAATAATCTCTCCACAAGTGGTTTTGAGTAATGAGTATGGGGCAATACTAGGATATAGCGGCTGGATACGGAGATATATGGAGATAGATATTATTATCATTGTGCCGAAAGGAGATAAGGTGAGATTGAATTGAAGAGAGGAGATTCAAAAGGGAAAAGGGAGGAGGTACAAGACGACAAAGCTTAGCCTTATTCATAGGTGTACCACTCAAAACCTGCAAAACCATATGGATGGCCCCCTCCTCTGCATATATACGAGTAAACAGAGGAATACAAAATAGGCTTATTAATGGCTCTTAATCCAAACATCTCGGGGTTGGGTGGCCAAGTGGTAGTGCTCCGAATTTTGTCATCTTAGAAGCTGACACAAACAATAATAGCAGTTTTTTTATAAAAAAAAAAAAAAAAACAGGGCCCTCCCTCTCTTCTTCACATTATTTTTCACTTATTACTCTCTCTCTCTCTCTCTCTCTCTCTCTGCTGTCTTTTGCTTATCCCACTGACAGTTTCCACCCATTTTACTTCACCGGGTACACCATTGGTGGTGTCTGGTGATTCATTGATTCTGCTATCCGTGCGGACATCAAGTTTCAGGCTTTAAAAAATAAAACTTGTTCTGAGTATTTTTATTCCCTTCTCTTCCATACGAATTGCAGCATTATGCTAAGAGATTTTTGATGGAAACAGGGGTTAGAGAAAGAGGTCAAGACCAACCATCAGAGGTGACTTTCATTAATTAATTATATTATGATTGGAGAGGTCAGGATCATTCATTTTGTCCTCCTCCCTTTAATTCTCCGTCATTTCTTTTGTTTTATTCGGAGACGCTCAAAGCATATATGAGAGAAACAGTGTGTGCTCCAGATTACTACATATATTAAATAAAGGAATAATAACAATAATAATAAAAAAGGCTAATCAACGAGAGTTAGGCTCAGCTTTGATTTTGCTCCATTTATAGCTGTTCAAGTTTTGCCTTTTATGGAAAGGAACACCACTAATTCCTGTTCTCTTCACAAACAAACGACAGCTTATTGCCCCATCTCCTCTCTTCTCCCCAACCCTTTTCCTCATTTTTCTCTCTGTTTTTCTTTCCATCCATCCACACGACTGTACTATGGGACCAAACTTGGTCACTTTATTTCACAAAGTCATGTTTTTTCGCTCTTAATTTCGTACTACAATTCTAAATAGTTTGAATAAAACTTGGATGCTATATATTTATAAATTTTGAATTAAAATTTAATTAGTTTTATATCTACAAATTGATAGTTATAAATTATTATTGTTATTTCGTATTACCATGTTTTATTCAAAATGAAAAAGATCATTAACAACTTGCTAAAAAAGCTCCAACCATTCAAATCTAATCCCAGGCCCGAGGTCTGTTTTCCCATCACAGTGCCTTTAGCATGAAGTAATTAAAAGAACAGTCAGTTTTTTTTTTTTAATCGTCAAAAGATTATTATAGGACAAGAGATAATCAAAGCGCCAAAAGCGGGGTGGAAAATTATTGTACAGTACAGTCCAATAGAACTGGTGACTCTCCCTTTCACGGTTGGAAGGAGAAGAACGAAAAAAATTGTGCCCAAAACCAAAAACTCCGATCAATTCAATTCACACTCTGCTCATCACTTGTGGGTAATATTAACGGCTCCGTCTCACGCGACGCCGACTTGGTCCGCTCATCATCGTCACCGATCACTATCTCTTGAAGATAACAAGTATCGTTTTTGGTCTGAGTTTTTGTAAATGTGGGAGTTACAGAGGAGTGATCAGAAGAAGCAGAAGATGGGGTTGTAGTTAGGTCTCTTGCTCTTCGAACTTGCTCATTCCAGTCTGTTCTAAAGAGGACGAACATCATGAGTGTAGCACAGGAGGCTTGTGCCGCAAGCAACCCCAGCCACAGCCCTGAAAATCCCATTTTGAGCACAAATCCCAGAAACACGGCCACCGGCATACCCACAAGGTAGAAGGAACCTAAGTTGATGTTAGCTCCGACGGTGGGCCTTGCGCTTCCTCTGAGGACCCCACAACCCGTTGTCTGCGGGCAGTTTCCGAGCTCGCACATTCCGACGATCGGCAATGCTATGGAAGTGAGCTTCAGAATCTCCTCATCGGTGGTGAAGAATAGCCCCCATTGATGCCTCATTAAGGTCGTGAAAATCATGGCCGTCAGGCCTAGGCCCACCGCGCAGAACAGAGACACAATCATGGAAATGCGGGCTTTTGCCGGCCGATTCGCGCCGAGTTCATTACCCACCCTCGTGGAGACACCGAGGCTCAGAGATGAAGGGAAGACGTAGACCAAAGAGGTTGTTTGGATAAGGATTCCCATGGAAGCAATGGTCGCTTTCGGATTCACCAAAAGCCCACACAGCATTATCATCAACTCGTACCACCACCATTCCAAGCAAACAGAGACACATGTCGGAACCGCAAGTGAAAGCAGAGACGACCATCCCCTGAGACAGTCCATGCTCGGAGAAACCCAAGAATCTCTGTACACACCGGAGAAGTAAAGAAACGAAGAAACAAAGAGAAACTGGTTGAGATTGGTCAAAACCATAGCTATAGACACCCCTGCTATACCCAGCTTGAAATGAACCACCAAAAGGAAATTCAGGGGAACGTGTAAGAGAACAGATACGGCGGTGCAATATGTTAATGGCAATGTGATGCCTTGAGTCCTGAGGTAGATTCGAAGAGGTTGAAGAACAGATAGGAAAAAGAGGTCAGGGATGGAAAACAGAATGAAGCTTTGAGCCATTGATGATATGTCCTGGTCTTGACCGCACCAATTGAGGATGGTCTTCATGTTGAGCCACATGAAGGAGATGGGGATGGAAGTGGAGAGAAGGAGAAGGATTGTTCTTTGTAGTGTTAATCCCAGAAGCTTCCATTGTTTGGCTCCGTAAGCTTGGCCGCAGATAGGTTCCATGCCCATGGCTAAACCAGAGATTACAGAGTAACCGGTGATGTTGGCGAAGCCGATGGAAAGCGAGCCTCCGGCGAGTTCCATCTCGCCGAGATAGCCGAGGAAGAGCATAGAGATCATCGCTCTTGAGTACAGAAGTAAACCGGTGATGGCGGTCGGGCCTGATATCTTGCTTATGTCTTTGATTTCTGATAAGACCTGAACGCGGTGAAAAAAGAGAAGACAGTAATATTAGAGGGTATGTTATACATATCATAAACCGAACACACAGTAACTTTTTGTCTCCACGTGAGTGGTTACAGAATACAGATAAAGCAACTAGTTCATTAGATTTACATTTGCAAAAGTAATATTCTTAAAGAGTACCTCTCGCGGAGTTGGCCATCTGTGAAGATCATCGTCATGATCAGAGGGTTTCTGGGGGACTGCGATATGGGTTTCTGTGGGACACAAAAATGGAGATTCTGAAAAAGATGACTTGGAATTACACATGACAGGCTAATAACTTGGTTCAAGCTATAGAAGAAGAAGTGATGACCAATGACTCGTGATCGTGGCCTTTGTGTTTGTCGGAGATTGTAAGGGGAAGAGGGTTTTGTATGTGGGAAGGAGACGATGGAAGGGACTGGTTTATATGCATGAAGTCTGGGGCCCTACGAAGGGGACGTGTCGCTAGATGAATCAAATGCATAAAAAAGTGAAAAAAGTTATGCTATGCTATATACTCTATCTCCCAAGAAGTGCTCATGTAGTCATTGAATTGCCGACCTCCTCTTTTCCTATATTGTTACCAATTTTTTTAAAAATGGAAATTAAAAAAGTTGGGGGGAAATAACTTTTTCGGGGTAGCATCTAAGAAAATGGAAGCATTTGAGCGCTGCAGAGTGCAGAGAGGAAACATTATCCTAAGGGACGGTGAATTATGAACGGCAGAAAAAGGCAATGAACGTGTTCGCTTAAAATGAGTTAACAGCCGTCAAAGCAATGAAGCTGGACTAGTATGGTCTGATAATGACGGCGCTAATAGTAATAGTGGCGTTAATTAATCTTGCGTGAAACGCCGCGTTTGGGTGAGAGAGGAACATAAAGAATTTTATCCTGAAACAGGGAAATTAAAGGCCAAGTGGGGGGAATAATCGAAGGAGAAGCCAATTCTCGCACAGTGTTTTCTGTTCTCTGGTGGGACACCTAAGCAGTAAAAAGACGAGGGGCATGCAGCAATATGCATAGTAGTGAAGAGGGTTTGGGCATATATTTTTTTTTTTTAAAAAAACGCAAATACATATAAATAAAAGAAAGACTGTTTGATACAATGGAGTTGGTTGCTAAATTAGAGGGCAAGAGGGAAATGTTTTTGCATGTTCTAAGGCAGCCATGCATTTTCCGTTCTTCCCCCAATTCACTCTCTTGTCCCTACATAACTCTTCACTGTCTGTCTAGGTCCATCTCATCTCAACCTGAACCACCCAAACTCTTAAAGTTTTATCCACTTCTCTGCTCTCCCTTTGACCTTTATTTCTGTTTCATTCTCTATTCTCTCTAATCATTCACTCTCAAACTTACCATGTGTGTGTGTATATATATCTTAGTGAGTAGATATTATCTCTCTCTCATCTTTTTTTGGTAGTGTATAGAGTTATATGGAGGTGAAGTAGTAGTGTTAGTGGGACCCCACAAGTAGGGTTAAAGGGGGAAGGAGGTAGATGGCCATGTGGAAAAGAGACAAGATGGGAGATGGGAGACATAGGGGAGAGAATTACGTGCTTGAATTAGAGCCATTTAATGGATATCTCTAAGGTGGGACGATGCCTCTGTGCACACCACAGCATCACAGCATTGGTTTTGTCTCTTGAGGTTAGGCGAAGGCCATTCTTCACTCACTCCATCGTCCCATAACATCAAAACTTTCTCTTTCACATTCTTATTTAGTCGTTAACTTCAACGCTGGCTTTTATTCTGCTTCATTGAATACAAACCCATCTTCCTTCTCAGATTCCCTCCCCTGCTGTTACTGAAAGATATGTATCATGAAATAGAACCAAATGCTTAGATAATTAATTAATTATGAAAGAAAGCAACAGGCACAGTGATTGACTAAAAATAAGAATACAGGGACGTTTTTTGTTGTGAAAAGGGATGTATGGGAATATCGAAGCTGGCATCCAAATTGGCAGGTGGTGCTGACTTCACAAAGAGAAAACAAGGAACGTTGTGATGATGGCGTACAAATGTAGCGACATGGATGAGGAAGACATCTGAAACCAAGTTGGATATAAGTGGGGGGGATCAGAAACATTTTGGTTTTGGGGCATAACATACCTAAAATGCAAATTTCTGGAAAAGAGTGACAGGACACATTAGAATGAAGCTGATATGGGCAAAAAAGATTATGCTGCTCTAGAAGCATGATCAGATTCCCTAATTGTATCCGTCTATTTGGTTACGTGGAGTGATCAGTCAGACACCTGCGCCCTTATCATTCTCCAACTTTACAACCTGAATTAATCACTTGGGATTCGCTTGTATTTATGTTATGTGAACGAGACCCAGTCATCAAAACGTTCTGATAACGCTTTAGCCCTTTTGCATAACTGTTCCTTGCCATGCATATATTCCATCAAAATTAAATATGAAACGAAAATTACAATCTGGTACTTTATGTTGAAGGGTTGCGACCTTTTCCTTCTTCCTTCCTTTTTACCTCTACAGATGATATCACTAATTATTCGAACAAAGTAGACACGTTTCTGTGTAAAATTTTATATAAAATCTCCGCATAAACACTCATGAATTATATATTGATAATATCATAATAATTAATAATCAACCCAAAGTTTGATATTCTCGCATGCTCAATTGGGAACCTTGAAATTTGGTAACAGGCATTGTACGGGAAAGTAGGAGACACTTTCACGAATAGTATTGAATAAAACACGATAATTTATTGCATATATTGACAATTGAAAATCATTAATAAAAACCGTCATCCAAGTCCAAGAGTTTCTCTTTAGGAAGTGCCAAAAATTGGGGCATTGAAGCGAAGCCTCCATCACGGTTTCAATCAGCACAATTCACGTATTCACTGCTGGCCACTAAGCATATCCTTCACACAGACAAAATAAAAAATAAAATAAAATAAAAATTCACACATATACATAAGATTCCAATAAATCATCGATTGAATCACCATCGCACAATGAACACTTAATGCGGAATAATTCCCAACCAACAGTAACTCGTCTCGGTTGGAAAGTATGCTGCCTGACTGAGAAGCTTTAGCACCTTCTGAAGATGCTCCAACTCCAGCTAAATTGCAAAGGCATTTAGGCCATAGAAGCAACAACTTACAAAGGTGGGACTGACTTGCAATGTAGAAATTCTCCACTGATTGCAGATAATATCTTTTTCAGTATTTTGTGACAACTTTTATTTTGATCCTTGGCCATGAAGATTGAAGAGTATTCACCTTTCTTGCACTAGACAGAGGGATTTGTCATGGTTTCCATCCCACAACCATTCTGAAAGTTTTCCAGATGTTGTTTAAGTCATCAGGATCTCCAAAAAAAAACAGAGAGCGAGTTCCCAGGAAATCAAATGCCTATGAAAACTATACAACGGCAAAAATATGGCCCAACGGCTAAATGATGACCAATAAGACGAAAGCAAAACCATAGGATACAATTGTTCATTGGGAAAAGATTGGGAGAGGAGGGAGTTTTCATGAAAGGAACATCGAGAAAAAGGCTACAAACAGATAGAAGCAAGAATAGCTATATACAAATTCTGGCTACCTCTATATTTATCACCACCATGACATCATCCCTCTTCAAAGGAAACCAGTGCCATAAGCATAAAGAACGCAGTATCTCAAACGTGGGATCGAGGCTTTTGAGAACCACCACCAGATCGAGGAATAGCCAAGACAGCCAAGAGTCCACTGATAAGGGCTGCAATGGCGGCCACAGCAAATGCTGGGGAGTTTCCACCACCAAATATCTGATCCCATGGTCCACTTCCCAGAGACACCACCATCTGTTTCAAAAATCATAAATGCATAAAAATAGGTCCTTTCCCACGATGTTTACATACTTACAGAAGACGAGTCATCATTAACTTCGAACTACAAAAAATATTTAATGGTTTACACTGGGGAAGAACTCTCGTTTGCATAATTATTTTTATAACCTACATGTGATATTTCTATTGAACTCTTCTGATAATCAGTTGTTTGTCAACGCAACTAGATTTTCATGTAATTTATGTGCAACTAGATATGATATCCTCTACTTCCTATAGTAGCTACTTTCAAACTTGAGGGTCTTATTTCAATGATGTTCTTCAGCAGATGAATTGGTTTTCACATCCAAAACCCATGAACAGGCGTGAAGCTTAATTCAAGAAATTTAGGTTCAATTATGTAAGGTAGTTGATTAACCTCAAATTGGCATCTACTAAGGGGAAAAAATCAATTTAATGTGGCTTTATTGGCAATTCAACACCCCCTAAAAAAATCCAGAGAGAAGGACTCATTTTAACTAAAAGGATATTATGAAATCTTAAAGCAATGATACCTGAGGGATCACTATTGCCAGATTTAGAACCCCCATTGATAACCCTGTAAGTATCAACAATCAACATAAACAATGTAAGCATCACATCTCCAAAAGAAATGAACAGAACAATGCCATAAACAGAAGCCCACCTTGTCCAAGTCCCAAAGACTCAATATGTGCTGAGATTAAGGCGTATGGAACACTGTAAGTAATCTGAAATAATCACTATGATAAGTCAGTTTAAATCATGTGTAACACGCACATAATATCAATGTCTGCCCTCTTTATGGGGCCAATTCCAAAATTGCATTTCTGGCACATCATGGTAAAACCGAAATAATTGTGTATACGAAAATGCAATAACAATGGAATAAGACCTCCCCCCCCCCTAATTTGAGGGTTCAGAGAACCAAAACGAGGCTTGCATTCTATATTGACCGAAGAGAAAAATATGCTTGGAAGCAGATTTGAGCAACTTACCGCCAATGGAAACCCAAGAATGGTAAAAATTGTCATTGCCGCTATTAAAATGCCAATTGGTGGTTCATCTTTGCCAAGATAGCCAATGCTGCTTGCCACATAGGTTACTACAAGAATTGCAATAAAGCAGACAGCCATTACAATGTTTGAGATTCCCCACAAAAAGCCAGCCCCTCGCTTCCTGCTTAGCCATTCCATGAGTAATGATGTTATCGCAAGAACAACCGAGTTCAATAATAAACCAAATGCCCCCATTCTAACTCCTGCATCATAAGTAAGGCCTTGATTTGGATCACCACCATAAATCTCTCGACCCATCCAATCAGTATCGAACAGAATAAATGGAAACCACCCAATCCATGTCACTGCAGTAACAGACAGTATTATCCATATAGGAGCTGAAAAATATTTAAATGTCCCAAATAGCTCCCATAGGAAAGCCTCTTCTGCACTACCTGACTCTCCTGCCCCTTCATCAGTATGGGCTGCCCTACTCAAACTTAGAGGCACTTCATGAGCTGCTGTAATGCTGATATATGTGGTGATCACAATGAAAAAGACATCGAGAAGGAAAGCAGACTTGAGATTTGCACAACTAATTTTACATGCAGGGGTAACAGTGAAAGAAAAAGCCCTGTACCAACCACTGAACGACCCAGTTGCGTAGCCAAGAATGTTACCAATAGCCATAAACAGAGAGAAATAGGCATTTGCCACTCGTGTCCTTCGATGATCCTTGCCTAACATTATATAGAAGAAAAAGTCAAGAAAAGGAAGAAGGATGTGAATGTATCGTTTCTTCACAGGAGTGATCACTTTCATTTCTCAATGAATTGCAATTGACATAAAAACACTCTCATGGTGGTTTAACATTTGGGTTTTCACTTGGTTTTCCCTCTCTTGCTCTCATTTTTTATTCCAAAATGAACAATTTCTATCCCTAAGCAATGGAATAAATAATCGAAGCATACAAAGACACAGGTCTGGTAAAAAATTATGACATGGATGATATGAGAGTCTAAATTTTCATTTCACAAAGGCTTCCCTCTAATTTGAAGATTACTTTTACAATACCATTTGCACATCTGTGACAGCTTACAACAACCAAAGTTATACCACTTTAACACAGTTGCGAATGCTTTGCACAAATATTTATTTGTGTTCCAAAACAGAAACAAACAACATTTTACTAATTTGCATGAATTACAGAAAGGCATAGAATAAAAATGGAACCACTTTTTTACATCTGATGCCACTATTAAAAGAATGTTGCCAGGAAAAAGTTATTTCCCCTAAAATAATGACTACATAATATGTTAAGAGCTTGTTTGTTTAATTGTATAGGAAGATTTATTTTCATGCTGCCAAAAAAACTGACATATTGTTTAGAAATTTTATGAAAAGAAAAAGTTGTTTTGTATATGGTTATAATTTAAAACAAAAACATAAAGCACTTTTTACAACAAATTACTTCTTAAAATAATTGAAATGTACTTATAATAGCTTCTTCAAATAATGAAAAATATAATTTTTTTATCGAATTATTTTTAAAAGCTTAAGTAATCATCCTAAAGTTTATAAAAGGTAATTTTTTTGTATAAAAAAGAGAATTTTTTTTCCCCAAAAAAAAACGAAGAACCTTCAACAAATGGGCCCTAAATGGGATGCAAGGAGAAAATTTATTCATCACTAAAGAAAGCTTTTGTTCTTCTAGTTTGGTGCAGCTTGTAAATTTGTCTCTGAAAAAGTGATCCTTTGCCGCAATTTTTTCCAAAAATTCAAATTTGGCACCTAGGATAACCCTGACTAAACAATTATTGATTTTAGGTGACAGTCTTTTTAATGTTCACTGTGTCTATCATTGACAAAATTATCATGTTGTTGATGTGCATACCGAAAGCATAATTGAACACCAAAGTTTGTTTCAATACGTCATTGTATGAGTAAATTTGTTCGAATTTTGTGAGATTTACAATATCAAATAGAAGATTATTTAGAGCAAAAACAACTATTCTGGTTAGATCAACGATCTGATACTTCTGTTCGACTGTTAATTTAACATTAATCAAGTCAATGAGCGTAATGGGATCAGATAGAATATCTAAGGACAAATTAATGCTTGAAAGATTACTTGTTTTGACAAACCGAACTTCTCATTGAAGTTCAGGAAGGAAAAGTGCATCTAGCTGCTAATTCATGGTATAAAAAAAGTGAAAAGAATTAAAATTGATGCTATTATGCAGTGCTAGGGGGAAAAGCATATATAATACGCTCTTAAACAAATTCTGGTTCAGCAGAGGAGACCATTGCTAGCCAAATATGAAAAATCCCGCTACAGCAGTTAGATACATGAGTAACCATTCAAGTCAACTTATGGTGTCGAGCAGTGATGAGGAAATCACATAATGACAAATATGAAAACAAGAAGCTTCATCTTTATTGAACTTCGTTATTTGCTGACACAAATTGCAGTATTGTGCAATCAAGCATCCAGCGGCAGAATACGGACATATCTGATTTTCAGAAAAGGAATTACTAAACTAATGCCTCGTCATTTGGAAGTTATAACGTTGCTACTTTAACACTGGAAGAGTTTTCCAAAATAGAGTTCATTTACGGCTTTCATTGTCTCACAACAATCAAATATTTCAATTATTCGAAGGCAAAGTGAGAGAAGATCTTACCAGTAAGATCGGCAAGCAAAGCTCTACAAGGACCTTGAGTCATGTTGTTAGCCATGTCCAAAATCCAAAACCCGAATACAAATACCGCTATCGCTGCCGGCCGAGAATTCTCAGTGTCGCCGAACCACCAACCAATGTCAGCAGAGTGACCAATGACTAGAACAGAAATAATGATGGACGCTGCTCCGGCTAAGATAAAGGGTCTCCGGCGGCCGAACCTGCTGGTGCACTTGTCACTCATATGCCCCACCAACGGTTGAACAAAGAGACCAGAAAGTGGGCCACATAGCCAAATTATGCTAGCCCAAGCGTGAGGAATTCCAAGCTGCTGCACATAAGGCGTCAGGAGAGAAAGCTGCAAGGCCCACCCAAACTGAATACCGCCAGCCACCGACGCCACCCGAAATAATTGCCTGAGCGGAACCCTAGCCCGAGCTGAAGGCCGCGCCGATGAAGGTGGAGCTCTGGCCCGTTGACGTTGAGATTGGGAATTCGACATCACACAGTCTGGCCCCGTAATCTCAGTTCACTTCTCTCTCCGGTATCTAGTGTCACGTTGCCCGAGATCAATTCCCCGGCACAAAATAACAGGAGGAAAGAGAAAGAGTAGCGGCGGCTTAACAGAGCCTCGCTGATCTGAATATCAGAACATTGAATAGAAGAAGGAAAAATGAAGGATGACTGTGTCCTTGGGAAGAGCTTTAATACATATTGGCTGAAATCTAGCCTCGTCCCGGCACGTATTTACAGATCTATATTTTCGGAGGGGATTTACAGATCCATTTTCGAATTGATTCAGATAGAAGAATTAAGACATCACTGTTTTGAGATGATAGAAAAAAGATTCGGCCACACAGGCAAAAATGCGTTGATGCCGGTAAAATGACCAAAAATCTCTTTTGCGGTTTTTGTTGGTTATCTTGTTACTTTCCCTCGCCTTTTTTTTTTTTTTTTTGGACGGCTGCTGCATCGAACCGAACGGCCGAACCGAACTCATGATATGCGAAATGACAGGCTTACCCCTCATCATCATGGCATTTATGAGTAAAACGACAATGAATTGGATTTTTGAATTATTTCTTCTGTTGGTCCAGCTCCAAAAAATATCGCAAGGACGCGTAGTGCTGAGTGGTTCTTGAACGCTTATCTAACGGCCAGCAGTTATACACGACCAAATTCTAAAAAGAGGCTGTTTGGAATGGCTTATGGAAGCTCTATAAATACTTATGAATTGTGATTCACGGAATACGAAGTAACTTTTATGGTTTACGAGGTAGCTTTTACGGTCTACGAGGTGTTTTTACGGTCTACGAGATAAATATGTGGAGGAGATTTGTCACGATTTACGTGAATCGGACTTATATAATAAGTCCTATTCGTAAAAGCAATACCAAACATCCTCAAAGATGTTTCGAACAGCGGTTAGAACTTTCAATCGTGTTTTTTAATCTTAATTTACAGTATACGAGATAGTTTTTACGATCTACGAAGTAGCTTTTACGACATACGAGATAAATATATGAAAGAGTTTTATCTCAATTTACATAAATCAGGCTTATATATAAACATAAATCTAACAAACATCCTCTAAATATGGTTGTCGTTGAAGGACTAGAAATAGAATCCCATGCATCCTTTTCTTTTATATATTTGCGACTATAAATAGTGAAGCCTTGATGATGATGTGATTATTTTGTAGACATTATTGACTTTTAGCAAATTATATGGTGGCCACGAGATATTTGCTTGGTGTAATCCCATTCGCCACAAAAATTCATTAGTCCGCGGTCTAAGCTAAGATAATGCTAACAAGTAGAAAAATCATTCTCGTTGATTTAAAATACGCCAAATTATATAAAAAAATTTAAATTTTAGTTCAATTGCATATAATCCCCTAATATTTTAAAGTTTAAATTTAACCTCCATGACCTTTCATTTTGTAACTATTAACCCACTTTCGTTAAACAACTGTTATGTTTTTAACGGAAAATAACACGTCAGATTATGAGATGATACGTGTCATCCTATGTGGCATTATATGTAAATTACTAATTTCATGAAACCCCCTGAACTTTGAATAGTTTTAGAGAACCCCTGACATTTCAAAATTTAAATTTAATTCTCTTAAAATTTTGATTTATAATATTAAACCACATACCATTACTTTCTATCATTTAATAAATATATTACAATTTTTACTATCATTTTTCAATTAAAATATGTATTTTGTATGGCAAAAACTAGAAAAATATAAAATAAACATTGAATCTCTACTTAAAAAAATATATGTATTATTAATAAAAAATTAATGAGAGCAAGAGCTATCCTCTAACAAAAATTTAATATTTAAACTATTAATGCTCAATCATAACAAGAATATATTTAACACACATGATGACAATTTTATGCTATCAATACTCAATTAACCCAAGAAAATAAGTAAATGTTATACAAATGATGAAATTTTTATTTTTATAAATATTATTCTTCTAGTTTTTTCCATACAAGAAAACTATTTTAAGTGACAAATGAGAGTAAAAAAACTTAATAAATTTATTAAAGTGATTAAAGTAACAATATGAGATTTAGTTATTATAAATCAAAATTTTAAGGGAGTAAATTTAAATTTTAAAATGTCAAGGAAATTATTTGTAACTAATCAAAGTTTGAGGAGGGGCTATATGTAATTGTTTAAAATTTAGGGGGTTTTATGAAATTAATAATTTACACAGGATGACACGTGTTATCTCATAGTCTGAGGTTGTAATATCTTAAATTTTAAGACAAGAGGCTTGGGATTAAGTAGACTGCTAGATCCCAATTTAACAATTATTCCAGTAAGGCATACTTGTATTCCCCAAAATTTATTTATACCCTTGGGTATTAAAGGGAATATTATGGTGAATTAGAAGAGCTTGGGGGAATGACAAGACAATGCAATGAGAAGTTACACACGACATAGTAAATTAGAACACAAAGTAGTGTTGTTAACGATAAATTTTTCAGAGTGGTAGTCATGTTTATGTGACATCTTTCAATAGGCAAATAATGTCCCAATATTGTGAAACGTTTCAGGATGAAAGTAGACTTATCAAGCTTTAATTTGATAGGTCATATAAGTCATTTGGAGTTGTACACAAAGAGTTGTGTATTTTTTAAGTTAGCCCAGTGAAACTGGTGTTTTTCAGTGTTAGCTTCCAAGCATGACAATTTTGAGAAGGATGGGCTTTCAGTTGACCAAATGTTATATTTTCCCTTAAAACTATACTCAATAAGGATTGCATAGCTTTTGGAATCATACCAATTGAACATTTTTACAATCAGTTATGAATTTTCAAAGTTTGATGAAAATTCTACCCAGTTTTTCTTAAGTGCAAAAATAGGAAAAATAATGTAAGGGTAAAATGGTAATTTTTCCATAAAGCAAGAAATGAGTGGTTTTCCCTAACATTCCTAATGATTGCAGTTAAATGGGAATTAAAAAGAGGAAAATGACTACTTGGTAATTAATGAGCCTGATTTAGTGAATTATTATTAGGAAAAGTCAACGAGTCAAAAGCTTAAGGCTTTGGTCACCACTTGTAAGGTGGCATAATGAGATAGTTTGAGAGTAATATTTTTCTCTTTTGATCTCATTATTTTCAGTGGATGAAGAAGAGCATGAAAAGAAATGAATTATCATGTAAGAAAGTTAAAGAATTGGATTAATAGAGGGTGACCATATAAAGGCCACTTAGATGATTTATTTAATCATCATTCTCTTCATCCTTTCTCATTCTCATTCTTTCATGCGATCAAACAGAACGGAAGAAAGTGAAGGAGCTGGACGAACGAGAATATGAAGAAGCAAGGGAGCTTTGAGCTTTCAAAGATCAATGTAAGAGGATTTGTGATCTTGAAGTTTAAGCTTTCTAAATTCTCTACCACCTCTTCTAATCTCTTCTTTACCATTGAATCTATGGTTTTTAAGGCAAAACCTTGAGAGAAGAGACAGAGAGGGCAGGCATTCTAGAGAGATAAAGTGGAGGAATCAAGAGGTAAACTTCAATACTTGCTTCTTCTACCTTAATTGAAGTTGTTCTTGTTGTTGTTGGTGATCATGGCTTAGTTTTCTCTTGTTTTCTAATGATTAGGCTAAAGTTGAACTATGGGGAAATATTGCTTGAATTCCCTTTAAATCATGTCCAATGATTATCTAAATAGCTAATCATATGATTAGAAGTAGAAAGGAGATGATTAAGCAAGAGAAAACGAGAAACCAACATAACTTTTCTGAGAATCCTAAATCCTAAATTTCTGTCATGTGTGTTATATGAGCAAAAAGTTGGAATTTCATCAATCGGATTATTCCATTGAGTTTAGAAAGGCAAATTGTGTAGGGTTCATGTTGAGGGCAAAGTGAAAAAGCCTTAAAATGTGAAATGATCAAATTACCCTTAAAGCTCTAAGTAGCGGCTGTCAAGGGGTATTTTTATCATTTGAGCTTGAATTTGACAAATCAGAGGTCAAAAATGGATTCTACACGCGAAATTGTGTAGAATTAGCTCATGTCATAATTTCTAGTATGGTGCAATTGGACCTAGCACGGAGGGGCATAGGCGGGTCTCTGCGAGCATGTTGGTAATTTAGCATTGTTAAGCTAAGTTAACTAATAATATGAGTATGAAATGATATATGGATGAGTAATGTCTCATTTATGGTATATTTGGGAATTGTAGGACCAGACGGTTGTACTCGACCCGAAGCAAAGACGATGGTTTGAGAAATGACACAAAGTCCAAGAGGTAGTGAACTTACCTATCCTGCATGTACATGATATGTATGTTTTGCATTGTTGTATATGACTACTTAATTGATTGATTCTCTATTATATTATACGATGGCCATGAGTATGTTGTAACTTTGAGCATGCATATATGTCATCATATTGACATGCTTTTTTTTAATAGCAAGCATGTCATGTATTAAATATATATCTTTCATGCATAGTGATATTGTTTACTACTGAGATTCTCTCGAATCTCACTCCTCCTCACCCAACTATATAGGTATGTTGAGCAGGTGAAGAAAGCCTGGAGATAAGCAAGGAGGACTTGTGAAGGTAAATTGAAGATTGTAGTGCGAGACACTATTTTGTATTTGATGTAAATACTTTAGTAGTTTTATGTGATTATACATTTTATGTATATAAATGAATGTAGTGAAGTTTAAGTAGAGAATGACTCTAATTTAATTACAAGTATAATGCTCGCATACTCTGATATATTGAAATTAAGAGCAGACGAGGTACTGGTGACGTAGTGAATATTGTGGAAATGATTGAGTAGTTTTCTACCCTTTGAAAAACCCTCTCAACCTTAGGATTAAATCCTAAGTTGAGAGTGAGAATTTGTAAACGTTTTTGAACATTGTGTAACATCCCACATTTTTTTAAATAGTAAATAAATATTCATAGGATGTGATTTATTAAGTAATATGAGGTTTAGAAAAGACCTAGAAGTATTTTTGTCTATATATAATAAAATAATCTGGAGCCTACAATAATTTATGTCCAACTCTCTCTCTCTCCCTATCTTCATAACATATATATTTATATATATAATATTATATTATAATAATAATATATTATTATATATGTATATACATATACATACATACATACATACACATATATATATATACATATATATATATATATATATAATATAAGGGGGGCAGCCCGTGGGCTTCTGCCACCTTTTAATTTAAAGGGGGTGCATTATTGCACCCCAGTCTCACCTCTCTCTCTCTCTATAAACGCACAAGGTGCGTATCAGTGAGAGGGAGAGCAAGAGTAAGAGCATGAGCGAGAAAAGAGAAAGATGAAGAGTTTTGAAGTTGAATTATTTGGTGTTAATAAACTGGAAGCATTCAAATATCTTAAAAATAGGCTTGGAATAGAGGTAACCTTGATTATTTTTGTATATACTTGTCAATTATATATTTATATATGTATATATTAAACTGTTTTGGGATTTGTTGTACTTATGGAGGGTTTGATTTGAAATTGTATATTGGATTAAAATTATATTGATGAGTTTTGACATTCTTAGAGTCCTTAGTATCACCTTTCTTTTAACCGGGTTAATGAACAGTGACACCTCTTTAATTGTAAAAAGGAGGGGAGCCATAGTATAATCATGATAAGCTAGGGACCTTGATAGGGTGACGCCTCATGATTTAGAAATTATGTGTAATGGATGTATTTCTGTTGGATTATGTGTTAGTTATGGCTCCAGTCAACGGTTATAAGAGGGTGGAGAGGGTAATAAGAATGATCTGTGCATCAATATTTGTTTGACATGTTATACATGTGATATATCTTATGAAGAATATTTGGAAAATGAAATGATGCTCAATTGTTTTGGAATTCTTTTTGAGAGGAGGTTTTGATAACCAAATCGAGAACTTTGTGAAAGGTTTTATATAAAGAAATATAATTAAATTATTGTGAGTTTGAACTGTATGTTCTCGATCTTGGTTTACATGTATATTTCTAAATAACTAATGGTTACAGAGATCTTTGGATCTTATGGTTATTATATTTATTTTTTTCTAGGTGATTATTTTAGTAGGGAGAAAGGGAAAGCACACACATGGAGTGAGTCTTGAAGACTCTTTTGTACTCCTAGAGCTCATGTTATGTCTTTGTATTTACCATGACCATAAGGCTTTCACATTTTTATTAATTTTAAAATATTTTGGGGAATTAATTTGACCTTGTAAAATTGAGATCTTTCACATTAGGTAGTCCGAATTTAAATCTTAGTTTTACAATGGTTTTCATTACTCATTTATGCTCATTTGAGGTTATATGAAAGAGGGTATCACAGAGGTGGCAATTTCTATTAAAAAGATAACCATCATTTAACGGCAGATAGTTAATAATTAAAAAGTGAAAGATTAAGGGATTATATGCAACTGACCTAAAATTTAGAGAAGTTTATATAATTTAGCCTTTAAAATATAAACAAAACGTTGGGAATATATATATATATATATATATATATATATATATATATATATATATATATATATATATATAAGCAAAGCAGCTAATCTGATCTGGTTAGTACGAAATAAATGCTAAGCTCGCATTTATTTTATACAAAGCTTCAGTTCTCCTTTCTACATTGTAACATACATCAAAGATTGTAATATAAGATTATTTGATAATGTTGACTTAATTTTTTTTGTTACAAGTACCCAAATTTCTTATATTCTAAAAATATGTAAATTTTTTCTTCGCACGCACATACAAGGCTTCGCCCTAGAGGATTGAAGAACGATTACTTGTTACTATAATGAAAATTTTTTCCTGAAAAATTAAAGCCAGCCTAAATACCCGCATAAGTTTTTTCTTTTCCTATGTGGTGGCAAGGTACCAGGGGTGAGTTGAGAAGGACTTGTGAAAGGAGAAACAAATAAATCAAAGGAAAAAGATTCAATGAAATATCTTAAGAATTTGAAAATATCAAATCAATTATTCTAGGTTAAATCTTTTGTAGTTTTTGCAGAAGATTTGCCTTTTTGAAGATCAAAAATTGGAAGAAAAAAATCTATAAAAAAATAAAGACAAGTCGTAATAATACAGCCCTAGCTTGGTTTAGCTCTTCCTTATTTTATAAATGTAATTCACATAAGTTGAGACAAAATTCATCTTATATACTTACCTCATATACCGTAAAACATACTTCGTATACCGTAAATCATAATTGAAAAGCATTTTTAAAGGTTTTAATTGCTACTCTAAACACCCTCACAAGCTTTTTTGGGTCGACCTAAAAGCTCAAATTGTTAGGACAATACTTGCAATGTGAGCTTCTTTTTTTTTTCTTTTAAATGTTCGAATTTATTCTAACTCAAATAAGTTTGGCTGGACTGAAACTAGGCTAGCTCAATGAACTTAGTGGTTGTGATAGTTGGTGGATGAAGTAGCTAGTGATCTATGTTAGGGAAAAAAGAACACAATGCTAGATCTGTTATGAATATTAATTATGTGGATGTCCATTAGCTCATATCCAGGCCAACCTGCTCTTCCAGTCAATATGATATGTAAGATTAAATATCACTGTGCATTACTGTTCATTACTGTAGCAATTTCACTGTGTGGCACTGTAGCATCACGATTCTACTGTTTATTACTGTAGCACACGGAGAAGGTTACTGTAGCATCACGAGAATCACTGTAGCAGCACGGAAAAGTTACTGTAGCACTAAAAAATTTCTATAAATAGGGGTCCTGGGTTATGTATTTTGAAGTACAAGTGAATGAGAATATCTCTCTAATTTATCTCTCTAGAATTTCTCTCTTCTACTCTCTTATTATCAACATTTTTATAACTAGAATATCTCTCTAATTTATCTCTCTATAATTTCTCTCTTCTACTCTCTTATTATCAACATTTTTATAACACGTTATCAGCACGAAGCTCTGCCAAATGTATGATATTCTTATAGTTTCTTTGATAATTTATACTTTATTTTATAATATCTTTATTTCATAGATCTGGGATAATCTGAGCCATTATATGGAATTAAGAAATATATCTTTACCGATTGTTGTGAACATCGGGTTCCATGGCTAGGATTGGAGATCACTATTGTTATTATATATGATATATATCATTTACAATTTTATTTATATTATTATAATGATTATGGCCAGAAGCCATCTACATCCAATTTCTGAAATTATATGACTAGAAGTCATATTATTTGAATTTTTATGATATGGTCAGAAGCTATATCTCTATGATCTCCTATTATATGGCCAGAAGCCATATCTATATGATTCTTTATTATATGACTAGAAGCCATATATATCACAGACAGAAGCTATGTATAACTTTTATTTATCCTGAAGATAAAAAGTCAGATGCTATATATATTTAATTTCTCATCATGAGATTAATTGGCCTGAAGCCATAAGAACTGAATGGCCTGAAGCCATAATTTTCTTACCTTGCCTTATTAATTTATTTCTTGTCTTTATATATTATTGCATTTTTACATTTCATATTTTAATTATTCTCGTTTATTTCTTTAATAGTGTGAATCATGTCAAATCTTACAAAACTTGAATTTGTGGCTTTGGATATTACTGGGAAAAATTATTTATCTTGGATGCTGGATGCGGAAATCCACTTAAATGCCCATGGTCTAGAAGATACAATTAAAGAAAGGAATCATGCATCCAATCAGGAAAAGGCCAAATCCATGATTTTTCTACGCCACCATTTACATGAGAGTTTAAAAATTCAATATTTAACAGTGAAAGACCCACTTGTTCTTTGGAACAATCTGAAAAATAAATGTATGATCACCAGAAGATGGTCATCCTTCCAAAAGCTTGTATAAATGGATACATCCAATTTGCTCCTGCAGTAGCAATATTGTGAAAAAAAAAAGGTTTAAGAAATATGTTAAATTAATTTCTTGCATCCTTGTGGCTGAACAAAATAATGAGCTTTTATTAAAAAAAAAAGGCATGAATCCCGTCCAATAGGCTTAACTCCATTCCCAGAAGCGAATGTAGTAATAAATGAATTTATTTGTGGCCGTGGACGTGGCTATAGCCGTAAACATGACAATGGTCGAAATCATGGTGGTTCAAATTCCTACCAGAAGTAGGGAAAATGTTTATAAGAATCATAAAAGCGAAAATAGTGGGCAAAATAAAAATGTTGTAAATCCATGTTATTGTTGTGGTGGTAAGGGTCATTAGTCTCATACCTGTTATATACCAAGACACCTAGTTGATATTTACCAAGAATCAATAAAAATAATGGTAAATGATCAACAACTGAAGTAAATAATGTAGATCAGGCTAAGAATTATGAGTATAAAATATGGGTATTACTTATTTGGATGTTGCTGATCTTTATCTATTTGAACTTTTATCAAATATATTTATCTTAATTATGTTTTTATATTTCTTTTAATGAAGAATGAATCTTACTGGCATCAATCCTAAAGATTTATGTCTCGTTGATAGCGCAACAACCAACACCATACTCAGAAATGATAAATATTTTTTCTTCCTTGGTAATGCAAAAAGCTAATGTTCAGACTATATCTGATAGTATAAATTTGATTGAAGGCTCCGGAAGAGCTAATATTCTGTTACCTGAAGGAACAAAATTATGCATTGATAATGCAATTTATTCTACCAAGTCTGGAAGAAACTTATTAAGTTTCAAGGATATCCGCAGAAATGGATATCATATAGAAACAATAACTAAAAGTAATGAAGAATATCTTGTTGTTACAAAAATAGTTGCTGGTAGAAAATGCATATTAGAAAAGTGTCCTGCTTTTTCTTCTGGCTTATATTATACATTTATAAACACAATTGAAACACATGTTATTGAGAACCAGAAGTTCACTAATATAGACCAGAAGTCTACTAATGTAAACCAGAAGTTTACTAATGAATTTAATGTTTGGCATGACCGGTTAGGCCATCCCGGTTCAATTATGATGCGACAAATAATTGAGAATTCATGTGGACATACCCTGAAGTGTAAACAAATACCACAATCCCATGATTTCTCATGTGCTGCATGTTCCAAGGGAAAATTAATTATTCGCCCCTCACCAAGCAAAGTAGAGAGTGAGTCTCTCACATTTCTAGAACGGATACAGGGAGATATTTGTGGGCCAATACACCCACCATGTGGACCATTTAGGTACTATATGGTTTTAATTGATGCATCAACTAAATGGTCACATGTGTGTTTATTATCTTCTCGAAACCTGGCGTTTGCGAGATTACTTGCTCAATTGATTAGATTAAGAGCACATTACCCTGATTATCCTATTAAGAAAATACGTCTTGATAATGCTGGTGAATTTACTTCAAAAGCTTTTAATGAATATTGTATGTCCCTTGGAATTGATGTTGAACATCCTGTAGCTCATGTTCATACACAAAATGGACTTGCAGAATCATTGATTAAAAGGTTGCAACTAATTGCAAGACCTTTACTTATGAAATCTAATCTCCCAATTTCTGCTTGGGGCCATGCCATTTTGCATGCATCAATATTAATTCACATCAGACCAACAAGTTACTTAAAGGTTTCCCCCTTACAAATGGTTTTTGGTCAGGAACCTAATATTTCTCATATAAGGACTTTTGGGTGTGCGGTATATGTGCCAGTAGCACCACCACAACGCACTAAAATGGGTCCTCAAAGAAGGATGGGAATATATGTTGTGTATGAATCTTCTTCAATCATAAAATATTTAGAACCATCTACGGGAGATTTATTTACGGCACGATTTGCCGATTGTCATTTTGATGAATCACTTTTTCCAACATTAGGGGGAGAAAACAAGCAGTTGGATAAAGAAATTAGCTGGAATGAGTTATCATTGGCTCATTTTGATCCTCGTACAAATCAATGTGAACTGGAAGTTCAAAAGATAATTCATTTACAGAATTTAGCTAATCAAATGCCAGAAGCATTTATTGACCCTAAGAAAGTGACGAAGTCACATATACCAGCTGCTAATGCTCCTATTAAAATTGATGTCCCTGAAAGACAATCTACTATGAATGAATCTAAAGCACGCCTGAAGCGTGGCAGACCCATCGGTTCCAAAGATAGAAATCCTCGAAAAAGAAAAGGAGCAAAGAATATAGATGGTCAAATTGAGGATAATCAAGAAAATTTAATAGCTCCAGAAGAGCCATCTCCTGAAGAGTTATTATCTCCAGTAGAGATATCTCTAGAAGAGAATGTTGTAGTCCCAGAAGAGACCCAGGTACCTGATATATGTGAAAATAATGAGATCTCAATAAATTATGTTATGAATGGAATCCAACGGGATCGAAATGAAGTCAACGTTGACGACATTTTTGCTTATCATATAGCAAAAGATGTAATGAATAATATTGAGGATCATGAGCCAAAATCCATTAGCGAGTGCCAACAAAGAAAAGATTGGTTCCTATGGAAAGATGCCATTAATACAGAATTGAAATCATTGGAAAAACGAAAAGTGTTAGGACCTGTAGTTCTTACACCTGAAGATGTAAAACCAGTTGGATGCAAATGGGTTTTTGTACGAAAGAGAAATGAAAATGGTGAAATAATAAGATATAAGGCACGTCTTGTAGCCCAAGGCTTTACACAAAGACCTGGCATTGATTTTGAAGAAACGTATTCACCTGTAGTGGATGCGACTACTTTTCGTTATTTAATTAGCCTAGCAGTAAAAGAAGGGCTTGATCTACATCTAATGGATGTCGTGACTGCCTATTTATATGGGTCACTTGACAATGATATTTATATGAAAGTCCCTGAATGACTTAAGGTGCCAGAAGCATCTAATTCAAGTTTTCGAGAACAATATTCAATTAAGTTAAATAAATCCCTGTATGGCCTGAAGCAATTAGGGCGCATGTGGTATAATCGTCTTAATGAATATCTGTTGAAAGAAGGATACAGAAATGATCCAATATGCCCATGTATTTTTATAAAAAGATCTAACAGTGAATTTGCTATAATTGCTGTTTATGTTGATGATATCAACATTATTTGAACTCCTGAAGAGCTTCAAAAGGCAATTCATTGTTTGAAGAAAGAATTTGAGATGAAGGATTTGGGAAGAACAAAATTTTGTCTTAGATTACAGATTGAGTATCTCAAAAATGGGATCTTTATATATCAAGAAACTTATACAAAAAAGGTCCTAAAGAGATTTTATATGGATAAATCTCATCCGTTGTGCACACCAATGATTGTAAGGTCTCTAATGCCAGATAAAGATCCATTCCGACCACGAGTAATCAACGAAGAAGGTGATGAAGAACTACTTGGTCCAGAAGTACCATATCTTAGTGCTATTGGAGCACTAATGTATCTTGCTAATCACACACGTCCTGATATATCCTTTGCTGTTAATTTATTAGCAAGATATAGTTCTTCACCAACACGAAGGCATTGGAATGGAATAAAACATATTTTTCGTTACCTCAGAGGCACTATGGACATGGGGTTATACTACTCAAATGTATCTAAGCATGAACTGGTAGGATATGCAGATGCTGGATTCTTATCTGATCCACACGAAGGTAAATCACAAACCGGCTATTTGTTCACATGTGGAGGTACAGCTATTTCATGGCGATCAATGAAACAGACTATATCAGCCACATCATCAAACCATGTAGAAATTCTAGCAATGCATGAAGTAAGTCGAGAATGTGTATGGTTGAGGTCAATAATACATCATATACGAACAACTTGTCATTTATCTTTGGGCAAAATGGCACCAACAGTTCTATATGAAGATAATACTGCATGCATTACTCAACTTAAAGAAGGCTATATCAAGGGAGACAGAACGAAGCATATTTCACCAAAATTCTTCTTTATTCGTGACCTTCAAAAGGATGGTGAAATAGATGTCCAGCAAATTTGTTCAAGTGAAAATCTAGCAGATTTATTCACAAAGTCACTTCCAGGTACAATCTTTGAAAATCTTGTCTATGACATTGGCCTTCGGAAATTTAGAGATATCAACTGATGTTGTCAAGAGGGGGAGTCGATACACGCTGTACTCTTTTTCCCTTATCTAGGTTTTGTCCCACTGGGTTTTCCTAGAAAGGTTTTTAATGAGGCAGCACTGGACAGTGTATCAATGAATGATGTACTCTTTTCTTTGGCTAGGTTTTTATCCCACTGGGTTTTTCCTAGTTAAAGTTTTTAATGAGGCACATTCATAATAGACATCCAAGGGGGAGTGTTATGAATATTAATTATGTGGATGTCCATTAGCTCATATCCAGGCCAACCTGCTCTTCCAGTCAATATGATATGTAAGATTAAATATCACTGTGCACTGTTCATTACTGTAGCAATTCACTGTGTGGCACTGTAGCATCACGATTCTACTGTTCATCACTGTAGCACACGGAGAAGGTTACTGTAGCATCACGAGAATCACTGTAGCAGCACGGAAAAGTTACTGTAGCACTGAAAAATTTCTATAAATAGGGGTCCTGGGTTATGTATTTTGAAGTACAAGTGAATGAGAATATCTCTCTAATTTATCTCTCTAGAATTTCTCTCTTCTACTCTCTTATTATCAACATTTTTATAACTAGAATATCTCTCTAATTTATCTCTCTATAATTTCTCTCTTCTACTCTCTTATTATCAACATTTTTATAACAAGATCTTTATAATCCAGTTATTATCATTATTCCTGTTGCTGCTGTTGTCATCTTCGTCATTATAATTATTTTGTTAAACGGGAAGTGCTTTAATTATGAACCTATATCCATGCAATTTACCCCACCTCACTTCATTGTCCCTGCAATGTTAGGTGTGTTTATACTAGTTGATGCTAATTTTTGCGGCAATAATTAGAATAATAATTGAACTAATGAGCCTTGAAGATAGGGCAAGAGGGCACATAGCTCATCAAGGTTTATTTATTAATAACTCAGCATAGAATTACACGTTATTCAGAATTAAATAAAACACATGCGGTTAAGATAATACTGTATGGTAATGAACTGTGACGTTGATATGGCGAGGTTAAATATGGAGGAATATGCTTTTTGGTACTATGGTGATTCAAGCTAAGCCAAAGCCGTCATATTTGTCTGAACATTTATCCTGTCCTGCTTCACTTCAATCATGGGGTTCCACTGTTCCGTGAAAGGTGGTTACGAATTTTATTTTTTAAAAAACATTTTAATATACATATGTTTGTTTGTTCATATATCAACTTTCACTTTCACTCCTTTAAGTCATTGTCACCGCAAAACCACGTGATTAATGCTTTCAATTTGGGCTTAAGAACGGCGGATTTTAATAAAATAAACCATTGTAAAAAAATTGGATTGGACTAACCGATGTAACCTGATCAATTATATGGTCCGATTTATTTATTAGGCTATGAATCAGTTTGAATATGTTAAAATCAGAAAAATCAATGGTTTAATTGATTGGATCAGTTGTATTTTTTAATTCTTCTAACTACTATCTTGTATTATTTTTAGGGGAAAAATGACATGTTATAAACTAAGATGAAGAGAAAAGTAGGTAAAAAAAGAACAAATCTAAAAAATAAGATGATGAAAAAAATTATTTAAAAAGATATAATAATTATAGGAAAGAAGATATCATTGCATAAATATAGGTATCATAACTAATACTAATAGATTTTAAACATTTTTTTATAAAGATCTTCATTTTTACCTATAAAAGTTTAAAAATATATTAATATATATATTATCACTAATAAATTATAATATTTTAATATGACTGGTCCAACCACTGATTAGACTCTAATTAACCCATTAACCCTTAAATCTGTACAATAACCGATTCATTATCCGGTTCAATTTTTTATTTCTTAAAATATACCCAACCGATGCTCCCAAAGAAAAAACCAAAAAAGAAAGAAAGAAATAGCCGCCCAGACTCGTGGAACAATTAACGTTATGATGACGTCCCTAACGGTGCAATCATTTTGATTTAGTAAGACAGTGGAACGTCGGGAAATGAATTAGTATTACTATCAAAGTAAAGTAACAGCCCATGATTAAAATATGAAGAACAATATATTGCGACGGAGACTAAATCTGAATTAAAAATTAAAAGTTCAATTTGCATCCCTCAATCATTTATAATTAATTGGTGATTTGGTATGTTTGGGATCATGATTGGTGATCCTAAAAATATTTATATAAGTAAGTCGAGATAAAATTTATTTCATATATTTATCTCATATACCGTAAATCACAATTAAAAAATTATTTTTAAAAATTTCAATTATTATTCTAAATAAATACATTACCAAGCGATGGAAACCACTGACACTGTGAGTATGATGTCGAAAAATGAGGGGCAGAGGAGAGCCCCCCTCCCCGCCATTGGCATTGCCATACGAAATGCTCACTTGCCGAAGAATACGGGCCTAAGTGCATATGGTTTGGGCTATCCACAAATAAGTTAGAGGCCCAAGTCACGGACAAATATAAGGATTACGGAGCCAAGCCCAGTATGGAATTTTTTTAAAAAGAAAAGATACACGGAGCTTTGATCAACGTCACGTGACCTGCTCTCTCCTCGGTGGTGTTGTGTTTCCGCGGCAGCACTCGCAATGCCTCCCACCGCCATGACATCAACACAACCTGTGACATCTCTCTTTCCCTTTTCAAATTTATCACCCTCAATTCAATCAATCAAAATCCTTAAGCCTTGAGAAATATGTTCTTCCATTTTTTTATCCAAATCAAATTCAAATGAAAAGACTTGTAAATAAAGCTCCGTTCATCCGCCTGTTCCCCCAGCCAGAGGACACACTCAAAAAAACCAAACACCACAATGGCTGAAAGGTTTCTCCAGCAGAATGTGCAGAGCTCATTTGAGAGCTTCTTCGAGGCATGGCTTTCCTGCCAACAGAGCTTCGTCGACCAGCTCCTCTCTCCCTCCCTCACTCCAGACTCTCCCCTCAAAATGGAGCAAATGAATGCCCTAATCGACCAAGTCCTCTCTCACTACCAGCAATACTTCCAAGAGAAATCCAGGCTCACCGACGCCGATGTCTTCCTCATCTTTTCCCCAACCTGGTTAACTTCTTACGAGCGAGGTCTCCTCTGGATTGCGGACTTTAAGCCTTCCCTGGTGCTTCGTCTGGTGGACGGCGCCGTCGGCGTTTTATTGCCGGAGCAGAAGGTAACGCTGGAGCCGATCGGGGACGATACCAGGAGGCAAGAAAGGGTCGTGATGGGAGCAATGGCGAGCGTTCCAGAGATCCTCCTAGGGCCGTCGATGCTGCAATTGGCGTGGCGAGTGGGGAGGTTGATCGATGGGGAAATTGATGAGCTGGAAATGCTGAAGAATGCGATGATGGGAGTGTTGGAGAAAGCCGACGAGCTGCGAGTGTCGACGACACGGAAGGTGGTGGAAATTCTGAGACCGTCGCAGACTGTGCAGTTTCTGGCGGCGGCGGCTCAGTTTCAGCTTCGAGTGTGGAGGTTGGGAACGCGGTTCAGAGAGGACCAGGCTTCTACTCAGTCCTAATGGTTCTGGCCTGTCCAGATACCCATAACTGGGAGGATGTATCTCGACAGGCTAGTCCAAGGCCGTCCAAGCACTTAGGCGGCTTTCCATCTTCGAGTCCGTAACAATTGAATTAAGTCGAAGAAGTAATAATAGGACAAAAATTATGTTCCGATCGCAGACAATGCTCAAATTTAATCCTGCAACTTTAGATTAATTTGTCAACAAAAATAAAAAATAAAAAAAGCACCGAAACAAAAATACTCAGATATACTATGGTTTTTTTAATGGAAACTAAAGATCTGTATTACTCACAAAATATGTACAAGAGAATACAAGAATCAAATTTCTCATGGTCCACACCATTGTGATTTATTGTGTTGATAGAAACTGTTTTTTTAAATATGATTCTGCTTATATGAAGTAAATATGTAAGAAATTTTTTATTTTAATTTACATGAACATATTTTTTAAATATAAATTTAAACTAGCTCATATATTATGAGAAGTTGTGAGTGTTTCATACTTTACGGGCCTGTTTGGATTAGCAATGGAGAAGTAACTTTCTTTGTAATCTAACTTTTGAATAAATTAGATAGAATAAAAATCAGATTGTAAATGTAATTTGTGTTTAGATTTGTGGTGACAGAAATAACTTTTTTTCTAACCTTAAACCTGTTTGGATTAGTGTTTGAAAAGCTCGTTTAGATGGAAAATGACTGAAAAGGGCATCATGAATGTTATTGAATACTATATATAATAAAAAAGTTAAATTATTATTGGAAAAAAATTAAAAAAAAAAACTAAAGAACTTAATTTAAAAATGGATTAAATTGTAAATAAATTAGAATGTATACATCAAGTGCATCATTATTGGATTACCTATCACTAATATGTTGGTCTCTGATTTTGTCATTAACATGATTCATTTGTATTGAAGATAATCTATGGATATTTGATGATAATATCTCTTAAAAGTAGGAGGAAGTTTAATCAGTAAATTGTTTTCAAGTATAAAAAATATTAATAAAGCAATAATAAGAAATGTGGTGATATTATTTGTAGATATTAGTAATCTTATATATGTATTTTTTTAAAAAAACATGTAATTGTCTCTAATAATGATATATTTGTATGATATGCAATTATATAATTAATTTCATCACATTATTACTATTGAATAATATCTTCTCTCCATCCCTCTCTCTCTCTTCGTTATACTACTTATCCTCCTCGTCCCCTCCCTCTTTCTCTACAATATTCTTGTTTAGATTCTCTTGCTTCTCATATCCTCAGTGTTGGGACCTCCTTCGCTCTCCCTTCCTCTAATACTTTAGCAGATTGTTGTGACAGTGCTCCACTGCCGGAGACGACCCCACCGATGACATCTGGGGACAGCTGGGAAATAAGGCATGGCTCCAAGAACCACGAATTCCTATCGATCAACAACCCATAGCCGGCAACGACTTACAATAAGCTTAACACCAACGACCACAACCAACACCGGATCTAGACGCCAGAAGAGAAGAGGGTGACACAGGTTCTCGGGGGACAACTAGGGAAAATATTGTAACGGTCGCTTCCCTGCTTCACCATAATGCCACACTGCGGAGAAAAAGCACCTTTTGTGGGCTTATTCCAAAAGCTACTTTTGGTGGAGAAGCGCAATGAAACAAAACGTGAACCCAAACAAGATTTCTTCACCCTACTGTGCTTTTAGGCAATCATCGAGTGTTTCGAGCTTGCAACTACTTACCCAAACACACTTTACATGTGACATTGTGTTTTGTTGGTCGGGCTATCAGAGGAAATGTCGTCTGATGCCCGGCACAATTATTTTTTGTTAAGAAAAAAGGAACTACTATTAATTTATGTTAGTGGCTAAATAAAAAAATGGAGATAAATCCAAATTTGTGAAATTAATGGACGAATGAAACCTAGAAAAAGGTGAAGTCATAATATCCTTTAAAGTTTTAGGTCTTATTCCCCAATTAATTTCTCAGACGAGGATTTATCCCCAATTTAAAAGAATAATTTCATTTTTGAATAAATATTGTCGTAAAAGTTGTCATTATTTTCAAAAGTATATTTTCATCTAATATTTTGATTTTACATGGATCACGACGTGATAGTATTGAAATTGAATAAAATATCGGATTGAAATAGTTAGAAGGATTCTTCATTTTGAGGAAAATGTTAAGAATCCTAGAATTGTGATAGCAGGGGTGTAAACAGGTTAGGGAAGGTCAAGCTTTGGCTTTAACAGGCCTGACCTGTATTGTAGCAAATCAGCCTATGCCTGGCCTGTAATCTATCACAGACTTTTTTGTCAGCCTAAGCTTGGCATGAGGCTTGTTAAAAGGCCTGTATTTTTTTTATACAAAAAAGGCTTACATTTTTTATTTATAAAACCTGTATTTTTAAAAGAGGCAACTATTTTTTTCAATATTAAAAGAGACCACTATTTTAAATCGACTTGCAGCCTTTATAAAGAAAATGAATTAACTAAAATAAACTAATTAATCATAAACCAATTCCATTAGTTTCCCTCAAGGCCTCAACTTTTTGCCAGGTCACTCTTTGTACCATTATTCATATATGCATCTCCAGGAGGATAGCTAAATCTGCTTAAGCTCATTCCACTACTACAAAAGGGACTTTTAACATTTGTTTTTATGCATTTTAGATGACTGTTTTCAGGGGGATATGTATGTGAGTGTCGTTAAAAGTTTTAAAATAGATGACCGTTTCAAAAAGTTGTTATAAGAGATATACAACAACTGTTGTTGCAAAAACAGTTGTTGTAACCCTTTTTTTTAAAAAAATATTATTCATTTTTCTCCTCACAACATTGAAAAGCAGCCAATTTCCATACTATTATATTTTGAATTTAGAAAACACTCAAATGAAAAGACCATGTCTCTCATTAAACAAGAAACGAAAAGCTAAAACCTTAAAACACTCTTGCTAAGAAATGCATCATATGAATGTCATAAGGGATTCACAATTCACACACAAATGGATAGCATTGTGATTCAACAAGAGCACTATATGAGGGTTTTATAATAAATAGGGCAGCCCCTAAATCAAATAGACTATAGTAGCAGTCTAAAACATGTACATAGGTCAAACTCACCAATTAAATTTTGAATCTTTGAAGTTCAATCATATGTCATGCGCAAAAGAACTTAAATTCAAACATATATTATCATAATATCATTTTGATTTTCAGACTTCAACTTTCAAACTAAATCATGACAATTATATGCTCAAAGATTTATGAACAAAAGTGAACTCGAGTTGGGAAATCAACTCTCGCAAGTCTCATACAACAACTTAGTCAGAAAATGAAACTTTATTAAGAACTCGAGTTTTGGTATGAAGAGAACTCGAATTGATCTTTGAATTCTCGCAAATTTTACACAAAAGCTGAGCCAAAAACAAAAGTTATCACAAGAACTCGACTTTTGGCCTAAGATGAACTCGAGTTGGCATTTGCACTTCCAAGAGTTTTATCCAGAGACTTGTTCAAAATCTTGCAATACTTGGAAAACTCGAGTTTGAGATCAAAAATCGAGTTCTAGTAAGAAAGGAACTTGAGTTGACATTTCAACTTCCGTAAGTTTTATCTAGAAGATTTAATCAGAAACTTGAATTACCTGGAGAGTTTGGAAGCCAAAATTTGAGTTATTGTAAAAAAGAAACTCAAGTTGGCAAGTTGAACTCCTACAAGTTTTAATCAGAAACTTATTCATAAACTTGAAGTTCTGGGAGAACTTGGGTTTGGTAGCAGAACTCAAGTTATGGTCAGGAGATAACTCGAGTTTTCAAAATGAACTCTCGCGAGTTCTTGGCAGAGACAAACTGAAGAGAAGCTAACAATACTAAAACTCAAGCTTATGTGAAGAACTTGAGTCAGGACTTTGAAAAACAGACAAGGAACTCAAGTTTGGGTTAAGAACTCGAGTCTGGAGAAAAATTCTTCACACAATCTCCAGAAAACACTTGAAGTTTAACACTGTTCAGACATGCATGATTAGTGGGAACTCGAGTGTGCAATGAGAACTCAAGTTTGCACTCGAGTTTATAGCAAGAACTTAAGTTCATCAGTCACTGAAGCAGAACAAGTTATAGAGTTACAAGGAATAATCCAAATATGGTTAAATATTATTTATCCATTATGTTTTCACTTGATACTATACTTAAACATCAATTAACATATATTTCAAGTGTGAAACAGGAAATTAAACATTCGGATTATATCTTCAAATACGAAAGTCATTCATGGCAAACATCGTCACTCGAAGTTCTATAATGAATAACTATCAACTATAATTATAGTTCTATATTTCTTTTAGGAATCATAAATTTGTACTAGTTGACACTCACATACAATACAAATCCTATCTTTAAATCCTTTCAAATGAATTTGGAAAAGAAATCCTTTCCAACGAGTAACATTCAAACAAAATTTTAGACTCGTCGTTTTAAACAGTAAACCCTAAATATAATTGTCATTCAACTTTTAACATTCATAGCTTTCCATTTCACAATCAGTCGATTGAAACCCATATATTATAAGCCATCTAACCTAACCACAAATTCAAGTTGTGTGCAATAGAAAGAAAAGGAAAGTAAAAGAAATGAAATGTGGCTTACCTGAACCGGAGAGAGAAAATAGGGGAGCTACAGAATCTAGAAGAATAGAGGATTGAGAAGAGGATAGAACACGGCCAATGGTTAGAGAAGTCGTCAGAGAGCAATGTGTGAATTACCACAAGGAAAACCAAAGGAGGAACCGAATAAGGAGACAAACGACGGTTAGGTGGCGTCAAATAACAGAGTCACTGAAGGGGAGAGGGGGAGGGAGAAGAGTGTGTGCATGAGAGAGACCTAGGAGAGTATAGTCAAATAAAGTGTGCACGAGAGAGGGGACGGAGGCACAGTCGCGACTTAAAAGGGTGGTCGGAGATGGGGCTAGAGAAGGAGGCTCCAGAGACCCAAGTAGAAAAAGAAGACAACTTTTGGAACTGAACGAGTAATCTTGTATATAAAAAATAGTTTCAATGACTGTTCTCTGTAACAGTCGTTGAAACCTCCTCTTTCAACGATTGTTCTTTGAAACGGTCGTTGAAAGCTCCTTTTCAACGACTGTTATCATATATGGTCATTGAAATATCCTTTTCAACGACTATTATCATAAACAGTTGTTGAAACATAACTTTCAATGACTGTTTTAATGAAAACGGTCATTAAAAAGTTAGCTGAAATTTCAGATTTGCCACCGTGTTCTTTTTTACTACTCTTTTTTTTTAAATGGTCATTAATAAGTGATGTTAAATGTATTATTTGTAGTAGTGTTCCTTTCAAAGAGGATTGCTAAATCTACTCAATAGAGAAGCAATCATCCTAATTTCAATGCAACAATAGAAAAATATCGCCTGTACTGAAGAAATCACCCCCTGTAAAATGATAACCGTTTATCAATATGTAGTTAAGATACCACAATGCATACAAAATAGCTATGGACATTATGAAACTTGTTAGTATTATAAGATGGTCAACTTAACAAGCACAAGCATAAAACTACATCGTAAGAAAAGAACTCATGACCATCAACCATATATCCTACAACATAAACAAGGACAATTGACCAAAGAAGACAAGAATAGATATGAAATGATTGCAATTCTAATCCAAATATCACTCTTAATGCCATTGAAATGGGGACAGTGCCACTGAGACAGACATATAAGGGTACATAGAGAAGAAAATGGTAAAAATTTTAATTGATTGTGAGGAGTACCCTTGATTTTCTAGACCTACAATGTGTAGAAAGGTGAGATTATCAACTAGAACCAACCCCACAAATGTATGTAACAATGTTCATCTTCAACCACAACATGATGGATAGATCTAGAAGAAGAATGATCTTAGACTTAACAATAAGAGTAAAAAAAAATACCTTTAAATAGGAACCATGTTTATCATAGAAGAAAGAACCTTTATAGTGTAGGGGACAACCAAATTTTCTCCTAATTTCCATTTGTCCTGAAGAAAGAGAAAAACTAAATGAGAAGTGAGGAACTAATATCATAAGCCATGAAATTTAAATACATCAGCATGTATAAGGGCTTATTCAATTCGTCAGATAGTAATTGTAACATTATGCACAAAATATTTATGCAGCACTAAGGGCATTTTTTTTAACAGCTGGCATAAAGAAAGAATTCATTAAGTTGCATTCACTCTTCTCGATTCAAAATTTTCAAAGTCCAAAAATAAAAATAAAAATCATTTATCACAAGTATTGAAAAGAAAAAGAGTACCTTAAAAGTTATGCTTCCAACAGGTACCTTATCAACAGAGACATCCATAAAAACTAGGGGATCCTTCTTTACCATTGTCTCTTTTATGAATCAGAGTTGAAGCCAACAATCACTAAAGTCACAGAAGTCAGTAAAAGGACGCCAATTGATTAAGTAATATTGCATCATGCTAAACTGGCAAGCTACAACATTTATAATCTTGACAAAAAAATCATAACACACTATGTTTTCATTACTAGCTCCAACATAGCAGTGATAACAAGTAAATTGGAAGAATAAAATGGCAAGAAGAAAACAGAAAACCAAATCGTAAGAAGCCTTGATCTACTATTGAACTACTGATCCAAGCTCATCGCAAATCGCAAGAAGCAAATCACAAAACACAAGAACATCAAATACTTACCTAAGCTTTGATCTTCCTATGCCCCCCGCTGAGGAAGAGAGAGTTCAAGGATGGTGACTCGGTGAGTCAGAGAGATAGGAGAGCTACGAGTCTGCGATGGTCGATAGAGAGAAACGGTGACTCGATGACTTAGAGAGAGAGGCGAACTGCGATAGCCGAAGGAGAGAGGACAGAGAGAGATGTGTGACGTGTAACGGCACGACGTCTCCCTTGGGGTCCCTAAGCCCATGGCCGTCTCCCACCGGGGTCCCTAGCAGTGCCGGACTTGGGTCACCCCACTAAAGAGGTCTTTTCCTAAGCCAGGATATCTTCCATTTCCCAAGGAATTCTTTTCGCCTCCCCAGTGGATCAAACCCTCGCACTGGTAGCCACTTGTGCTAGTGGGTTCAAGATGTGACATCCTTATTTAAAAAAAAGAGAGAGAAAAATATTAATTATATAATAATATAATATTATAATATATTATTATATTATAATATAATATAATATTAAAAAAATTCAAAGTTGGTAGGCGCTGAAGATAAGGGGAATGGCCCCCTTATCAATATAAAAAAAATTTATATGCTTTGGCGCCATCAGGCGCCAAAGCATAAAGAGGAAGGGGAGGGGGTATTATAAATACCCTCTCAGCTAAACACTTCACGCAAGTGAAGTGTTTCGTGAAGAGAAGAGAGGGTGAGGTCTTGCTAAGGGTATTTTCGGTTCTTCAGAGATCAATAAGGTACATAAACTCTCTTTTAATTACAAAGCTTCTTTTATGAAAAATATTCTAAATAATTTTCTCTTTCATATGATAGTAATTTTATGCTAGTTAGAGAATATTTTGGGGATATGATTTTAGGCAAGTTTTGAGTTTTATAAGTTTGTAGAAATGTAGAGAATAATTAATAGTTAATTTTAACCGGTTAATATTTATTATTTAGTGGTTATATGATTTTATAATTAATTTCTTTTATAAATAAGATATAAATTAATCTCTACAGGGCGTTTTTACTGATAAAAATTAGTTTAATTATTTTATTTGGATTATTAGAGGTATTTTTGAGGTTTTAATCGGTTTATTTTTGTTAGATCTGAGCTATGTGAAAAATATAAATTATGACTTAATATTTGAATTAGAATTTGATATGATTTTAATTATGTGGATATTTGAGGAATTTTTTAATAATTATATTATATTCATATAAATTATGAAAAAGAGATTTAATTATTTAGAAAGTTGGTATTGGAGATTTTGTAATTATATGTATATTAAAGGTTATTTAAGGATTTTAAATGAGTAATTTGGATTATGAAGAATAATCTATGACTAAGAATTTGTAAAGGGAATTTGAATAATTTAGGATAATAGTAGTAGAGGAAATTGGGTTGTAGGAGTTAAATTATATAATTTATTTTATTATTATTTATAATTAATTGGTATTTATATTAATAATGTAGAGTTTTCTTGCGATCGGTGATTGCACAAATTTTACTATTCAAATTAAGGTTTAACTTGGAATTGAGGTAACCGGGGTTAATTTATTTTATATGCTTGTTTTGGATTGTAAGGTGTTTTAATAACCTTAATTTTATCTATATTACTTGTATGTGTTTTGCAAGATTATATTTATGTCTGAATCTGAATTTATTTCAGTGAAGCAATGTACTTTCCAATTTACATATATAAGTGAAAATTATTATTAAATTGTTACTATTATAATGGATATGTTGTCTAAGATGGAATGTTGTATAAGAATTTAGAATTCTCATAATTGTTTTCGAAACCTGTATTAATTTATTATTTTTATATTACGGGATTTGTTGGGTTGTGTGGAAGATATATGATGAATTGTGTGCCCATTGGCTCTCTCAATCCTGGCCTGGATTTTGGAGCTGAGTGTTTGGGCGGACACCTCCCTGTTACGGTATATTGGTGGTGGCATGGGAGGGGGCAGTATTCTTGATGTGACTAGCTAACATTTGGCCGGGTATACTAGCACTGATAGGCTGTACCAGTCCAAAGGAGATAAGGAGGAGCAAGATAGATGAATGGGGATGATTTTATTCATTGATTATATTATGTTAAAATTTTGAATTATGAGAATATTATTATTATTATGTCAGTTAAACCTGCTTCTCTGACTTACAATCTTTTCTTGTATATTTTATAAATTGATTTTGGTTACTGAGACTTTATATCTCACCCCGTCATTATAAATAATTTTTCAGGCGAGACCTCTAATATGGATAGAGGCCAAGGGAAGCAACCAGAGGCATAGACGTTGAGAATCTTGTAGGCCTCTTTTGGTATTGGTGTTGTATTAATTTCTATGTTTCCATTATATGGCTCACATGTTTTTTTTAAAATGTCATATTTACTGTTTGGATATTTATGCTGGAATCATTTTGTGACCCATGGGTTAATTGTGATGTGAGATCAGAATAATAAATTTATCTGTAGTGAGTTTGTGCCCTAAACTCCGATATATTGTGAAAGAGTTTGTGGGCGAGCTTGTGTCCTGAACTTTGATATGTATTGAAAAAAAAATTTTATCATTAATTTTGTATAACTGTATTGAATAATTGTTGTTTGTGAGAAAGGGTCGTTACACAATAAATAACAAGTTGCAAGTGGTGGCAGAGCAAACCCAATAGCAAAGCTTTGTAAAATTAGATCATCTTCTATTTTTCTTTTGTCCCATAATTGACTTATATTACTTGAATAATGAATAACCAATGTGTTGGGTGTAGGAGAAGGGAGTAAATCAATGTTTGAATTCTCGTTCAAACTAACCCTGTATACACACCAACTTAACTCACCCATCCAAACACAAGTCACCAAGGATATGGTTTCTCTCCGCTTCCCATACCAATCACTGCATTAAAATTTAAGCAGTCCAAATTGAACATTTTATAAAAATATATTTTAATGTATCTTAAGATTAAAAGCTAATATTCCTTTTATTCTTAATATAAGACTTAATTAATTAATATGAGTATATTAGGGATGTTAATTAAATAAGTTAATATGATTTTTCTTTTAAAACACCATAAACGTCTTCCTTAATTCTATAACTTTCTCTCCCACTTTATTATTATCGAGAGAAAATCAATAGATTAATTAGGAAAAAATAGATAAAAGTGTGAAGGAGGTCTTATATTTATGAGCAACATCAATTCCCAAACTAAGTCTTATATTAAAGATTGAATAAAGTAGTTTTGAATTTATTTATTTTTTAATAATTTAAAATCTTCTTAATAGTATTACAAGAAAATAATAATAATTTGGACGGGTAAAATTTCGATCTAATAGTTGATATGAGAAGAGATGAGAAGTGAAGGGGAAAGTCAATTGAGTGAATTCAAATCCGGCCAGTTAACCAAAGTCATAGTAGATATTTGAATATCACTTGTCAAGATTTAATCTAAAAAACATCTAATTTAACGAAAAATCAACATTCTACTTCCCCTAGGAAAACTGAGATTTAAGGAACAAAATCCCGTCCAATAAAAATATTCAATACTATCTATATTTAATATCTGACAGTATTTGACAATATCTTAAATAAAATTAACTCGCTCTTAACAAAAACAAAAAAGTATTCAATAAAAAGTGGGTCTTTTTCCGTGTAAGAAAATTGGAACATGGCCTCCAATCATACTCACGGCCTATTTGCTGAGTCAGCAAGTAAATTGGGCCTGACCATCTTATATTCTCCGCGATGTGGTCTGGTCGGTTATTGCACCGTCTTTGGGCCTCTTTCTTGTCCATTGTTTCTTCTCGTAAAAAACACGCAATTAGAAGAAGGAATCACACATTTTGTCGCGATGCGTCCCGTGATTTTGACGAGAAGGTACTTGAGTTTGAGTCAGCAAGACCAAATGAACGTGCAGCTTGGTGACAAGAGGTCTTTAATGGACAATAACTTTTTCTTTAAATATATAATACTGAAAAATCAAAGAAAAGGGCGATAAATAAGAAGATAACAAAGGACAAAACAAAAGGGATAGCTCTATTGAAATGGGTCAGGGTGCCCACCGCTCATATCCTTTTTTTTTCAACCTCAGCTGCGCATATTCATCAAATATTATAGTACACATTTATATCTGCATATTATATTAGAGAATATATAGGCAAAATATATACACCTGGCCAAAAAGATAACAGGTATATACACATCACAATCCCCCCCCAAAACACACACACACACAGAACAGGCGCCCCCCATCATATCCATAAAATTTGTCACTTTAAAATGTTTCCAAATTTTTTAAATATTTATTATATTATAATTTTAACAATGTTTGCATGATCCAGTTCAGCAAGAGCAATTTTGACCCGTCCCTGTGTGTCTCTCAAACGACAAGCTTCCTACGTTAGATCCTCTGGTCTCTGGATTCTCTCTCCTTTTCTGACCCAACTTTTACCGCTCGACATTTCTTACACGTGACGCATCTTTTGCCAAAATTAACTCGCACCTGCATGCCCATTGGATGCAAAGCATATTGCATTACTATATTGCATAATAAATACTGTATAATATATCTGCCAGCTGAGAAGGTTCCATTAATTTAATCTTAACTCTTTTTTTCATTAATGAGACGAAGGCATTATCATTATCATTAACACCGTATCAATTAAAACGAAAAAGAACAGGCTGGCAGTTGCGATGGAGATATGTTGGTGTCATCGTTATTTGGATAATACTAAAATGAATGGCCATATGGCCAGGCGGTGTAAGCGGAGGGGGTGGGATGTTTGACTAAAATTGCAGACTTTCTAGAACATCTTTGAAATCTTCATCCTCCTTCATACATATCAATTACAGTAACTAACATAAAGTATGCTCTATATTAATATATAGTGGCAACAAGAAGACGACCCCTATCTATCTATCTATCTATATATATATATATATATATATATTCTATACATATGTAAATAGTAATCACTTGCTCCCTTTTTTTTCTTGCCCTCTTGTAGCATATACATGAGTTTCTCCCCTTTTCTTTTGATTCTTTCCTTTTTACGGCCCGACGCCCTTATCCCATGCACCAATGTTACTTCTCAACTTTTTTTTTATTTAGTCTTTAATATAAAATATATTTATTAAATTTAATTATATTAAAAAATTAATTAACATGACATCCATCTTTTAAGACATCCCAATTATTTTATAAAATGTGGGTGTGTTTAAGGGTCAAGAGAATATCAACGGGGTAAATTAAAAAAATATTAATAAAAATCAAAACTATCAAAACATGTCATATGTGAGCAGTATAAGATTCTAATAGATTTCTTTGGATTTCAAGTTTAAGTATCAGATCTGACATTTGTATTTATAGTGGTAGCCATAAATCTCAAACCGAATACTGGATAATAATTTTAACCAAAGGGATCAGAAGAGTATTTATTTTTAAAGCAGGCGCAAATTTGTTTTAAAAGAAAGGGTCGCTACTCTGAATTTTCAAAGATCCACCCGTGTAATTCCCAACTTACACACTTCATGATGAGCTCAAAAATTGCAAGTGAAGTAGGCATGAAAGGTACTATTCATAAAGCTGAATGATTATATTTTGATTGATGAAAAAGTTAATACCCACACACACACACACAGTTGTTTTTATTTGCGAAATAGAAAAGTAAGATTATTTGAGCTGGTGATCTCATTTCACTTATCTCTTCCTAATCTTTTCTGATCTCCACAATGAAACAATGCTTTTTTGGCTTTTGATCATCCTTTTTTTCCTCTTTACTTTTCCTCACTTTATAGATCGTGCATGCTCAATTATTTGGCTTCACACGCTTAAATTTATGTGCCCTCTTCTTCTTCTTCTTCTTTTTTTACATGAAGTGTGAATGAGATAAGTTTGTTTGTTAGCGACTCTTTTTCTTTTAAAAAAAAAAAATCTGAAGGTGGATGGAGATATAAATATTAGACGCTCAAATACTCATCTTTAGTGACCCAGTAATACCCCACGTTTGATGGCATTTTTTTTGTCCACGTCTCCAAACTGAATGCGATAAAACGAATATGTAGCTCAATGCCCATTATCATTTTCAAATGCTTCCGTCTCCTACTCCATTTTTTTTCCTGAGTTGTCACCCACATTGGTTTTATCTGGCCGTGCTTGTCTTTTTTCTCTTCAGCGTTGATTGTTATTTTTCCAATCCCACCAAAAAAAAAAAAAATCCTATAGTTACATTGGTATTTTGTCAGCTATTGATACTTTTAAAAACCATGCTATATATTTACAAATTATATAAAAATAAAACTATATGTGTGTTTTCATGATTCTTTTTTATATTATTATCTGTTATCCCATAATTTTGTATAAGCTTGGTTGTGTGTTTCGCTGTCGCACTCGCATCTCACATCAACAGGTATTTGGGCTCCCGACGCAAATAAAAGAACAGCATACAAACTGATTCTCTAAAAAATACGGTACATCTTTAATTACAAAGATAAAATGTTTACTAGTTGTTAAAGATATCATGGATTGTGCGCGTGTAATTGTTTGAATGATAATAAATAGGGTTAAAGTGCAATATACTATTGAAGTTTTTCACCATGTGCAATTTTTGTTCAGATATTTTTTTGGGTGCAATTTCCCTCAACGTAATTAAATGATTGCAGGGGGGATGTGGGTATTTTTCATGACATGATGAAGAGATAGATGAAAGGTGAAAAAAATGTGATTAATAGGCTTGTGGAATATATAGATCAGCTATTTGTTGAGAATGTGAGGCTCAAAATGAATGGGAATACCAGTAGACGTGGAAACATAGCAACTGAAAGAATTGAGGAAGAATTAACAAATATACATATTGAAAGAATGAGGGAGACAATGAATAATGACACACAAATTATTGCTCTAAAAAACCAATTAAGACAGCAGTGAAAGAAAAAATAACATGTGACAATTAAAGGGCATTGGTTACCAACTGCTAGAAGAGCATTAAAGATTCAGATATGGTGAATTTGCAAATGACACATAAAGGAAAAAGTGTTCACAAAATGAGAACTTGACAACCTTCTAATACATAGCGTGTTGTAGACGGACGTGAAACCTCTCCATTTACATAAAACAACCGTGTTGTGATTTAAAATCATTAAACCTAATGAGGTTTACCTTTGGTACTCGAGTACTTCCTTCATATACCATTTAATGGTGGTGGTAAACCTCATTAGGTTTAGTGTCTTTATGCAAATTTCTCATTTCCACGTGTATTGCCGTGTATCTTAAAAAGTCAAACAAATCACTTCCTAACCGTCAACATCGTGTTTCCAAAAAAAAAAGGATCAACATTGTAATCATTTAATTACGTTGTGGGAAAAATTGTATAAAGAAAAACATCAAGATGAAAATTGAAAAACTTCAGGGTAGATTACACTTTAACCCTAATGAATATCTCATTTCTAATCATGATTGATTAGTAAGTATAATAGTTGTGTTTGGGATGACTTTTAGAACTCTAAAATGCTTATATATATAAGTCGAAATAACATTTATTTTATATATTTATCTCGTATATCATAAATCACGCTATTTTTTAAAACTACAATCACTATTCTAAACAAACATAATATAATCATGGAAAAAAGTACCTGCAGTCAAACTGCCAACATCGCCGTGAATGCTTTCAAAAGATGGAATTAACGGGAAAATGTGTGAATATGGGTGGGAGGAATCAAGGTTTGTTGTTGCCAACTGGGAATATGAAATATGTCAAATGAAGGTACAATTATTGGATATCCATGGTTGTCTTGCCTGCACACGTTACCTCCATAAATATAATGAATCCAGTGAAAAGGATCTTCTCTTTGTGGCCACACTACGCTAGTGCTAATATTTTCGAGTGGGCATTCGGGGGATGTATAGGATATAGGACCGGTTTCCCAAATTATCTTTTGATTTTTTTGTTTACTTTTTGCCTTTTCAATTACTTTAACTGATTATTTTTAAATAAAATATATTTTTAAGAAATGTTAAACAAAAAATTACCTTTATTTTAAATTCTCTATTTAATTAAATATTTTTTAAAAAAAATTAATTCTGAATCCTCTAAATAAATAAGACGGAGCTCACTCTTAAAGATTTATAAGGATCTTATCATTCTAGGATAGTTCTGTTAAAACGAGTTTGGGATGGGCGGTGATGCGCATTTAGGTGAAACAAAGCATGTCTCAAGTGTTTTGATTTTCCACGTGCTGTCTTATCGACCCCTTTTGCACCTCGCCAGTCAACCTCGGCGGCTATTCACTGCCGTGTTTACCACCGCCTCTTGCCACCTCATCAATTTCAATCATTACGACAAAATTATTTCTGCCCATCTTCATCTCGCTATTTTTTCTACCAGCAAAAGAAGGGGTGGTCAAAATCATGAGAACCAAAATTTCTCCGAGGCTGATTACGTTTTCACTCTAGCTAAAACACTGAGTCAATGACGTTTCTCGCAGAGGCAATTTCCAAACTCGGGTTAAAACTGCATGCATGGGCCTATCTTGAGGTAATCGCTCTCTGCAACTCCGAGTCAAATACTAAAATACCACGAACGAGGTAGCTAACACGCCTCTCTCTGTTTCGTGGGTGTTTTTTCTAAACAAGGAAGCTACCTCATTGGAACAACACACCAACTTAGTGATGCCTGTTCAGCCAATAGAGAACCTCACACAATCTTGCGAGTGAGAATGCATTAGGAAAAGTAGCATTAACTCTGCCCCAACGCTTTAATGTGAGAGGAACCAAAAAATTAAAAAGGTGGAGGGAGAAAGAGAAAGGGACCTGCCGTTGTAACCATAATACAAATTTCGTGGGCATATCACTGTTTGTTCGGTGAGGCGCCACTTCTTCTTTTCCCTCAAGTTCCTTCAGTTCACACTCTGTTTACGATGTCTCCTTCCTTGTGCCCTCCATCCTCCAACATGTTCCTCTCTCTCTTCTGTCTCGTTTTCTTTCTCTCCGGCGTTCAATCCGACGACCGTCAACTCCTTCTCGACTTGAAATCTTCACTCCAATATGAGTCAAACTCCCGTGTTTTTAACTCCTGGAATTCCACCAACTCCGTCTGCAATTTCTATGGGATTTCCTGCAACTCCAACGGTTCAGTGACGGATATCGATCTTTCTTCTCATAATCTTTCTGGGGTTCTGCCTCTTGACTCCATTTGCAAGCTCCCGTCTCTGCGTAAGCTGGCATTCGGGTTCAACTCCTTGCATGGCAGAGTTGCAGAGGATTTGAGAAACTGTGTCAACTTAGTATACTTAGACTTGGGAAACAACGATTTGTCAGGGCCATTTCCTGATATATCTCCTCTCAGCCAATTGCAATATTTGTTTTTGAATCAGAGTGGATTTTCTGGAACTTTCCCATGGAAGTCTCTGCTAAACATGACGCGTCTCGTGCAGTTAAGTGTTGGAGACAACCCATTTCACCTCACACCTTTCCCAACTGAGTTGGTCAATCTTAAAAGCCTCCAATGGCTCTATCTACCGAATTGTAGCCTCGGAGGGGAAATACCAGCGGGAATAGGTAATCTCACTCAGCTTGTAAATTTAGAGTTTTCGGATAATTTTATATCCGGCGAGATTCCTTCAGAGATTGGGAATCTTGGGAAGTTATGGCAGTTGGAGTTCTACAACAACTCAATAACTGGGAAATTTCCAGTCGGGTTCAGAAATCTCACAAGCCTTGCGAGATTGGACGGATCCATTAATCATCTTGAAGGCGATCTTTCCGAGTTGAAGTTCTTGACGAATCTGGTTTCCCTACAGCTGTTTGAAAACAAGTTAACAGGGGAAATTCCACCTGAGTTCGGTGAATTCAAAAAGCTCGTGAATCTCTCTTTGTACATTAATCAATTGTCAGGGCCCATTCCTCAAAAACTTGGCTCTTGGGCAGAGTTTGATTTCATTGACGTGTCAGAGAACATGTTGACGGGTCCAATTCCGCCTTACATGTGCAGCAAAGGAAAGATGCATCAACTACTTGTACTTCAAAACAAGCTTTCTGGGGAAATACCAGCTACTTATGCGAACTGCACAACATTGAATCGGTTCAGAGTCAACGATAACTTGCTTTCAGGAACGATTCCTTCTGGAATATGGGGATTGCCGAATGCGGAGATAATCGATGTTGAATTGAATCAGTTGGAGGGTTCAATTACGTCAGATATCAAGAACGCGAAGGCCTTAGCCATTTTACATGCTAAAAGGAACCGCTTTTCCGGTGAGATACCGAGAGAAATTTCAGAAGCAACGTCCTTGGTGACGATTGATCTAAGTGAGAATCAGATTTCCGGGGAAATTCCATTGGGTATTGGGGAGCTGAAAAGTTTGAGCCGTCTTCATTTACAGAAGAACAAATTATCTGGGTCTATACCTGACTCTTTGGGGTTATGTACTTTCCTTAGTGATATTGAACTGGCAGAGAATTCACTCTCTGGAGGTATCCCTTCATCTTTGGGTAATTTACCAGCTCTTAATGCATTGAATTTGTCCCAAAACGAACTCTCTGGTGAGATTCCGGCGAGTTTCACACTCCTACGGTTGAGCCTCTTTGATCTATCGAACAACCAATTAACAGGTCCAATCCCACAATCTCTCTCAATTCAAGCTTTCAATGGTAGTCTTGATGGAAACCCAGGTCTGTGCACTCTTGACGCGATCAACTATTTTAGGCCTTGCCCTGCTCATAAAGGCATCCCTAAAAGCGTCCGTACACTCATCGTTTGCTTCACAATCGCTTTGATTTTGCTTCTTGTTTGTTTGGCTCTTTACATGAAGCTAAATAAGAAGGAAAAATGTCGAGAACGGTCTTTGAAGGAAGAATCATGGGACCTAAAATCCTTCCACGTGCTGAGTTTCACCGAGGACGAGATTCTAGATTCCATTAAGCAGGAGAATCTCATAGGGAAAGGAGGATCAGGAAACGTGTACAAAGTCCCACTCTCAAACGGTAAAGAACTCGCCGTTAAGCACATATGGAATATGGATCCTGCTGGCCGGAAGAAGAGCCGCAGTAGTAGTACTCCGATGATCGGAAAGCACAACGGCAAGTCCAAGTCAAAGGAATTTGATGCAGAGGTACAGACACTGAGCTCTATAAGACATGTGAACGTCGTGAAGCTTTACTGCAGCATCACAAGCGAGGATTCTAGCTTGCTTGTTTATGAGTATCTTCCAAATGGAAGCTTATGGGATCGACTTCATGCAAGTGGGAAGATAGAACTAGACTGGGAAAAGAGATATGAGATCGCACTTGGAGCTTCCAAGGGATTAGAGTACTTACATCACGGGTGTGAGAAGCCAATGATTCACAGAGACGTCAAATCTAGTAACATTTTGTTGGATGAGTTCATGAAGCCTAGGATTGCTGATTTTGGACTTGCCAAGATTGTTCAGCCCAATTTTAGCCACGATTCTACACAAGTCATTGCAGGAACACATGGGTATATTGCTCCTGGTAAGTTTCAAATCCGTTTTCATATATGAGCTTATGATTACGTTTCTGTTTCTTAACATAATGTTTAATGTCTGTTGCAGAATATGGGTACACATATAAAGTGAACGAGAAAAGTGATGTGTATAGCTTCGGAGTGGTATTGATGGAGCTGATAACAGGTAAAAGGCCAATAGAGGCAGAGTATGGGGAAAACAAAGACATAGTGAGCTGGGTTTGCAGCAAGATGCAGAGTGAAGAGAGCACAATGAGTGTGGTGGACTGTAGAATACAAGATATGTATAAAGAAGAGGCTGTGAAGATGTTGAGAATAGCGATTCTGTGCACGGCAAGGCTTCCAGCTTTAAGGCCTACCATGAGGAGTGTGGTTCAAATGCTTGAGGAATCTGAGCCTTGTAAATTGGTCGGAATCGTCATTAGCAAAAATGGCTCTGAAAATAAAATGCAGGACCCTCACACGCCTAAGCTCAGACCAAGCACTTGATAAGAGACTTGAGTTTTGGATCATCATCAGAGAAACCACCTATCTACTTCTCTGCAGTACAAATGTAAATTTTGCAGGGGAGGACTAGGAGGGAACTCTTGTGAATTATTTAGCCAGAGATTATATATGTAGCACGCATGTGTAACTTGCAATAAGAAGAAGCAGTTTTCAATATAAGGAATTAGGTTGAGATCCCCTTGCTTGATTCTTCTCTTCAGGATTAAGTGTTAAGAGACCTGTTACGTTACAAAATCAGCTTTCAATTATGGCAGCATATATCGTGTTTAATTGGTTTGTTTCGTATCTAATCCTGACATAATAATAAGATGACTTGTGACTGGGCAAGGACCAAGTTAATTCTTCAAGAGACCTCCAATAGTTTTCCACTTACAATTTATGGATGTCTCTTTTACTATTTAAATGTGCCTTTGTGAGGCCTCAGAAGGATAAAACGCAAGACTCAATTTAGTCTCAACTTTGAACTGGTTGTGTCCATTGCATCGTTCCAAGGGGCAGTAGTATTGGACTATTGTAATTCTATTCCAGTCAATGAGGCAGAGAAATAAGAGCCGACAACAATTAAAACTTTTGACTGAGACCATTGTCGGAGCAAAGTTGACTGCAAATTTTTTCTCTGAAGTGAGTAAAAGAAATCATTGAAAGCGACTCTAGAATCTGGAGGGGTTGAACCAGAAAAGGAGAAAATGGGAAGTAACAGAAGCACCGTGGCATTTATTTATGGTCATAGATCCATCATGACCACCAAGTACCACCCTGGAGTTTTCATTGGGCTGCTGGGCTGATTGGGCTGATTGGGCAGTAAAGGAATCTTACATCATTTGGGCCTCTCCAATTTCCACAAACTATTTTACTTGTTTTTTTAAGCCCGCACAGATCAGATCTCTGTTTCAAGTTCAACTGAATTATGTTCAGCTGACAGAGATGGGCAATGTGTTATCTAAACTTAATAAATGGATGTGAAGCAGAAGCCACAATGAGCATATGACAGCAGTTGTTGAGAAAAAGCAAAGGAATTTTGGTCTTCTAGTAATTATTTGACAAGTGCTAAGGAATTTGTGGGGGCACAGAAGCAAAATGGTATATTACCATATCAGAGTTTTGTGCAGATAAAATAAATTAGGACACTTTGTGCCTATAACTTTTGGAAAGTAGAGTGAGTGCGCATCTTTGCTTTGCGCTTCCATCATTGAGCACTCATTTCACACGTAGATTCCCCCTTTCTTTTTTTGGGCTTCCACAAATCCTTCATTTCATATATCCTAACTACTAATTTCTCTCATATTTATCATAATTGAAGTACATGTTCGCGTTCTCCATAAATCTTATTACATGCACAGAAAGCAGAGTTACATACAGCAATCAGTACCTGATGGATCTTTGTGTTTTTGGTAAGGATTTCACGTGAATTAACATAATCATCTCTGAGCTTTGTTAATCTTTTGGTTCACCAACAAAAGAATCCTTTAATCTTTCCTCTCTATAACCTTGCACCTTTTTCTGAGACCCTAAACTTCTGGAGTGGGAACCTTGAAAAAGGGTTGGCAGAAAAGAGGACTTGTTCATCTCCACTTTCACTTGTTCATATATGACATAAAAACAAAACCCTTTTTCCTGACATGTTTAAGAAGACATAATCAGGGCTTTGCCCGCTGATATGATCATATTAGTTATATATTCTAATAAGGATTATGCACTTGCTTTTACCATCCGCTTACAGAGACATCAACATATAGTAGCCATGCAATTACCATGAACAGGGGAAAAGGAATTTTGCTTTGACGTGGTCCACACATGCAGGCGTACGATATTAAGATTCGTATTGATAATTGACGAAGGGATTGACCTATCTCTATATTCATGTGAGTCTATGGTGGCTCCTTCCATGTCACCTTTTTGCTTTCATATATTCTCATTTCTTCACAAATCCGATATATCTGTGACCCATATCGAATCTTAGCTAGTTTCATCGCTGACATTCAATTGAATTTGTATTTTGGAACAAGTCTAAAGCAAGTGGAATCTACAGTTAAAGTCCACCCAATAAAAAATCTCCCATGTTCTCCTTCACTTTAATTTATCTTTCATTGCCATTTAAACTAGTTTACTTTTTCTCTCTAATAGGAGCAAGTAGGAGGGAATAGTGGCGAGCAGAACATCATTGAGATGTAACTAAATTCACAAGAAACCACTATACTTTATGAGTATATGTTCTGCTTTGTCCTTTTCTCGTACAACCTAGCCACTATATGTTTGTTTTGTTCAAGCATGATATAATCGGACCCCCTTTATTTATTTTTATAACAATCCAATTAATAATATAATATGATTATTCAAGAAATTTTTCATGACATGACTATATGTATATATAAATAACAAATTCAACTAGCTGTTCCAATTTTGAATTTTGAAAATACGGCCACTTAAATTTGCATGCAAGGTGTCAAGGTTGTGGAGGCAGTGAGAGATAAAAGCAATGTGTAAGCTCCTCTCCTTAATTCCAAAATATTAACTATTATTTCTCAAAAACTAATCACAATAGAGATAATGTCTCACAAATTATTAAATAATATAATATTCAATCCATGATACAATAATCCAAAGTATGCAGACAAATCAGAGTTTATAGGATGTAGGCCCTATGAGTGGCAATATATATCAATTCAACACATAATAAACCACAAGAGGCCATAGAGATATATCTATGCCTCAGGAGCTCCTCCCGACATTCCAGCACGGAAACTATCACCTGAAAAATATTAAATCAACGGGATGAGACAAAAGCCTCAGTAACCAGCTTTCCAACTCATTACACATGCTGACATGTATTCATGAGGTGCCAAGTGGAACAGTTTATATAATAAAATATTAAAAATCTTATATCATTGTTTTGTACACAAATCTCATGTCAGAAATTATAATATTATATCTCAAATCTCATATCACAATTCCCAAATGCCTCCCATCAATCCATTCGAACCGCCTTATTTCCGCCGACTAGACCCATGGGCTAAGTTAATATCCATGTTACTGGCCACTCAAAGAGCTCTCCGGTCACATGATGAGGATTGGCCAAAATCCACAGAGCATGTTTCCAGACCATGAGTCTTTCCCCTCATTGAACTGGTGGGGTGTCGCAGTCCCTCATTGAACTAGTGGGACAGTCCCTCATTGAACTGGTGGGACAATAAAAAGCCAACCATCGTGCACCAATGGAGGCTATACCACGTGGTAAAAATAACTTCCTCCATCTCAACCCAAACCAAACAACCCAATATGTATCAATAAATAGTTCAATAGGAATTTTCTCAAGATTTCCATACACATATGAGGATATTCAAAATATACAAATACATCTTATAATTTAAATCACATGGTTCCACAAAGCAAGTGTATAACAAAATACTCCTCAATATTACTCATTGAAATAATCTATAATATCCATATATGATTTTCAATCTCATAATCATTTTACAAAATACTCACAAACACACACCAACACACATAATAAGTGGAAAGTGGTTACCTCTCGCCAAAGCTGATTATTATCACACTGTTCCAAATCCAAGAGCTCAAACACACGCCAAAATCAATCTATCACAATCAATTTACTACCCGTTAATAATTTTCTAAAAAGTCAAAATTATAACTTATTTACAAATTCTAATAATAATATCCTATAAAAACTGAAAAATAATAATTTAGGGTTTAAATTATAAAATGACAGTTTAGTCCTTCGAATTTCATAAATGACAGTTTAGTCCTCCCAATTTCATAAATGACAGTTTAGTCCTCCCAATTTCATAAATGACAATTTAGTCCTCATAATTTCATAAATGACAGTTTAGTCCTTCAGATTTTAAACTATACCAACTAAAATTTCAATAATATCTCCATTAACCCAAATAAATTATTTAATCTAAATTTAATCGGTTTAAAAGTCCAAAATAACATTATTTATAATTTGATTATATAAAAAATTCGTTATAAAATCTTATATAAACTAAATAACAAAAATAAATCGATTAAAATTAACTATTAATTATCAACTATATTCTTATAGTCAAATACTGACAAAACTCAAACTTGTCCAAAATCCTAATCCTAAAATATTCTCTAATCAGTATAAAATTAATATCATAAGAAAGAGAAAATTATTTAGAAAATATTTCATAAAATAAGTTTAATAATTAGAAGAGATTTTGAGTACCTTATTGATCTCCGAAGAATGAAAATACTCCTATCAGAGCCTTGCCCGTCACCCTATTACACAACACTTCACGCAGAATTTGCATGAAGTGTGTGTGAGGAGGGGAGGTATTTATATACCTCCTCCTGCCTCATTTTAATATTTTTTTATATTTTTTTTTTAAAAATGTGTGGTTTTTAAATGTGGGGGGCGGTTTTTATTATATATATATATTTTAATAATATAATATAATATATTTATAATAATATTATATTATATAATAATATAATATTATATTATTAAAATAATATTTTATTAATTAATTAATTAATTAATTTTTTTAATTTTTATCTATTTATTTATTTAATTATTTATTTTTAGTACTAAAAATAACCTAATAAAAATAATAATTTTCTCTAAATTATAATTATATCCTAAAATAGAAATGAGGATGTTACACAATGCAACTGTCTTTGTTTGCCCCAAAAGTGCTTATTTACGTAAGTCAAAACGAAACTTCTCTCATATACTTGCCTCGTATACCGTAAATCACGATTAACAAATTTCTATTGAAAGTTCCAATCACTATTCTAAATAAGCATTTATTCTTTAGAAAATTCATTGTCACGGCTAAAATTTCATTTTCCTAAAAGCATTACAGATTTTTTTTGGCAAAAAAAAAAAGCACAACAAAATACTTGTATGGTCTTATATATAGGGTAACAAGAGAATACATTTTTTGACCCTATTTATATGGCACCTTTATCATATTTTTTGTATGAATGTATATTTTTATCCTCCATTTATTATTGTACTTTATTTTTATGAAACATAATGTATACTTTTTTGGTCTTATATATAAGGTAGAGAGAGAAGTTTTTTTTTTGTCCTATATTTATAAGGTACCTCATTAAAGTTTTGAGGTGAATATACAATTTAATACTTTACTTATCTTTGTGTTGACTTTGTTTTCATTTGATATTTTGTATATTAAATAGGAATAGAGCTAGAACACTGTTGAATTTTATGACAGAGTATAATAAAATTTAAGGTTTTTCATGATGTGTGTGAAAAATGTTGGAAGTGCCCCTATAAATAGGATTAGAAGAGTATTTTTTTGATATTGAGTATAATGAATATATAGAAATAAAGTTAAAAAATTATTGAATTTTAAGGTAAAATTATTGATAAAGTTTAAGATTCCTGTTAAACGGTCTAAAAATTGACAAAAGTGTCCTATAAATAGCTGAGAGGAGTACTCTAGCGGTCTGTCAAAAGTAAAAAGAAAGTTATTAAATTGTGTTTGTTTAGAATAATAATTGGAATTTTTAAAAACAACTTTTTAATCATAATTTATGGTATATGAGATAAATATATGAGAAAATTTTTATTTCAATTTATATGAATAAACACTTTTAAGAATCCTAAATACGATCCCAATCAAACTTTATTATTAGTTTAGAAATCACTCAAGGGCATTTGGGAAATAACGAAGGATAGACTTTTTAAATCATTAATTGGTTATAGTTTGGACGTGATGATTAGCCTTTGCAGGTTTGATCAAACCAAGTTGAGGAATCTTTTACAGTTAAATTCCGCTGGGGGTTTAAAGTAACGTCAAATAGCTGAATGAGAAGTAGTCAAGTGTTAAACAGTGCCCGCACGGAATAAAAAATATGTACTACAAACACTGATTTGGAACCTTTGCTGAAGTAACGAAACAAATAAACTATTTATAAAACTCAGTCCGTTCAATTAAGATCACTGAAACGGTATTTGTTCGGTTACATTCCCATCGTTGAAATCGCATAACTAGTATTATAGGTTTTGACTGAAAGGAATCCAACAACAGAAAAATATACAGACGACATGCATGCATAGTTGGGGGCCCGGGGAAAACTGGTGAAAAGACAAATGGATGAGGAAGATTTCAGTGAATAATGCGGTGGTGTCCCGGATCAGATGCAGTTATATATTCTGCAACTCGTATATAGAAAGTATAAAGTGGATGCATTATTTTTCGTGAGCTAGTGGATCGCAGTGTAATATTGTGTATAGATATATAAGCCTCTTTACGATATATATATGTTCCCTCTCTTATTGTACATACACATCAAGAACCTGCTTTTTCGTCACTAAGGACCATCTCTTTCACCGCTTCACCCCTTAGTGATCCACTCACTTCCAGTTTCATCTTATATACACCTCTCACTCCTCTCCTTCTTCACCACATTAGTAACCTCGAATACTACTATACCCACTTTAGTACTCTCAAAATGGATCGTAAAACCATTTTCTTTCTAATTGTTCTTATTGTCTCCATGTCTTGTATTCCACTGGTCTTCAGTGTTAAGACCAATCACTCTCAATTTTTTGTTTTCATGAAGGAGTCTTTCTCCGGCAAGTTCCCGTCCAGTTGGGACGTCGCCGGAGGAAAACCTGTTTGCACCTTCACGGGGGTCTCCTGCAACAACCGAGGAGACGTCGTCAGTCTTGACTTCTCCGGTTGGTCTCTCTCTGGGGACTTGCCTGAAAATATATGCTCTTATTACTTGCCGGAGTTACGTGTTCTTCGTCTCAGCAATAACCGCCTGAAGAAAAACTTGTTTCCTGACTCCATACTCAGCTGTTCCCACTTGGAAGAGCTTAACATGAGTTACATGCTTCTTTCTGGGAAGCTTCCTGATTTCTCACCTCTTCAGACGTCTCTCAAGGTTCTTGATTTGTCGTATAACGTTTTTACGGGTCGGTTTCCCATGTCTGTGTTCAATCTCTCCAGTCTCGAGGTCCTTAACTTCAACGAAAATGAAGGCTTCGACTTCTGGACGCTTCCAGAGGATGTTCACAACCTCATTAATCTCAAGTCTATGGTGCTCACAACATGCATGTTACAAGGCCAAATTCCAGCTTCCTTAGGAAACCTCACGTCTCTTGTTGATCTTGAGTTGAGTGGAAACTTCCTCACAGGTCAAATTCCTCCAGAGCTTGGAATGCTGAAAAATCTGCAATATCTTGAGCTTTACTATAACAGTCTTGTTGGTGCTATACCCGAGGAGCTAGGAAATCTCATGGAGCTCAAAGACTTTGATTTGTCGGTCAACAAGTTGACCGGGAAAATCCCAGAATCTATATGTCGCCTTCCCAAGCTTGAAGTCATACAGCTTTACAACAATAGCCTCACAGGTGAAATCCCAGCTGTGATAGCCAACTCAACATCCTTAAGAATATTGTCTGTTTATGACAATTTCCTGAGTGGTCATGTCCCAAGAAATCTGGGTCAGTTCTCAGAATTGGCAGTTTTAGACATGTCTGAAAACCAATTATCTGGTCCTTTGCCAACAGAGGTTTGCAGGGGAGGTAAACTGCTCTATTTTCTTGTTCTGGATAATCAGTTTTCTGGAGAGCTACCTGAAGTTTATGCAAAATGCTTGACTCTTTTGAGGTTCAGAGTGAGTAGTAACCACTTGCAGGGCCCAGTTCCTAAGGATATCTTTGGCTTGCCACATGTTTCAATAATTGATTTGGGATACAACAATTTTTCTGGTTCCATTTCTGAGTCCATTGGAAATTCAAGAAACTTGTCAGAGCTTTTCCTACAGAAGAATCGAATTTCTGGTTCAATTCCTCCTACCATCTCTCGTGCTAGCAATCTGGTCAAGATTGATCTCAGTTACAACCTTTTGTCTGGTTCAATACCTTCAGAAACTGGAAACCTGAAGAGCCTTAATTACTGATGCTGCAAGGAAACAAGATAAGTTCTTCCATTCCCAGCTCACTTTCCTTGTTACAGTCCCTCAACGTTCTTGATCTCTCCAACAACCTCTTGAGTGGGACCATCTCTGATAGTTTATCTTCACTCTTACCCAATTATATCAATTTCTCAAACAATTTACTTTCTGGTCCAATTCCTTCCTCATTGATGAAAGGAGGGTTATTAGAAAACTTTTCAGGGAATCCTGGTCTCTGTGTGTTGCCGGTTTATGCTAACTCATCATACCAGAATTTCCCTGTGTGTTCACAAAGTAGCAGCAGAAAAAGGCTAAGTGTCATATGGGTAGGTGCAATTACAGTAGCTTTGGTCATCATTGTATTTGGAGCTGTATTGGCTATTATAAGGTGTAGGCCAACCAAAGATAAGTCAACCAAGGAACAAGATGATGAGTCACTATCTTCTTCATTCTTCTCCTATGACTTGAAGAGCTTCCACAAGTTAAATTATGATCGGCAGGAGATCATTGAGGCCATGGTGGACAAGAATATAGTGGGATACGGTGGATCAGGGACAGTGTATAAGATTGAGTTGAAGAGTGGTGAACATGTTGCAGTCAAGAAGTTATGGAGTCGAACATCAAAGGATTCAGCTCAAGAGGATCGCATGGGGTTGGACAAGGAGTTGAAAAATGAGGTGGCAACCTTAGGAAATATAAGACACAAGAACATAGTTAAACTGTACAGCTACTTCACTAGCTTGGACTTCAGCTTGTTGGTTTATGAGTACATGCCAAATGGTAATCTCTGGGATGCTCTGCACAAAAGCTGGATCAACTTGACTTGGCCTACACGTCATCAGATCGCGCTAGGGGTAGCACAAGGCTTAGCATACCTCCATCATGATCTGCTTCCTCCAATTATTCACAGAGACATCAAGTCCACAAACATCCTTCTGGATGCTCATTACCAGCCCAAGGTTGCAGATTTTGGAATCGCCAAGGTTTTACAAGCAAGAGGAGTCAACGATTCCACCACAACTGTGATTGCGGGAACATATGGTTACTTAGCCCCAGGTAATAAACAATTCTCAGACCTTAAGTCATTATCATTCAGATTTGAAGAAAAACATCTGTTAAAAGACCTATAATAATATCAATAGTGCTGTCCGTACTTGTGAGTTTTAGTAATGTAACTTTCAATGCATGTTTGACTCCACGTGTTTTCATGGGTGCCACAGAATATGCATATTCATCAAGAGCAACAACCAAGTGTGATGTCTACAGTTTTGGCGTAATTCTTATGGAATTGATAACTGGGAAGAAGCCTGTGGAGGCAGAGTTTGGAGAGAACAGGAATATTGTATATTGGGTTTCAAACAAAGTAGACAGCAGAGAAGGGATTAATGAAATAATAGACAAGAGATTATCAGGTTTATTCAGGGAGGAGATTATACAAGTGATCCGAATTGCCATTAAGTGCACCTACAAATCTCCTGCTAATAGACCAACCATGAAAGAGGTGGTTCAGCGACTAATTGAAGCAGACCCATGCAAATACGATTCTGGCAAGTTGCCAGACAAGACCAGCACCAAATAAATGTGAAAGATTGTTACCACAATAAATTTATGATCAAGTGTTGGGCTTAGAAGGGTAAAGAGGGAGCAATTAGACTGAAAGTGTTAGATCAGAAATCTAAGACTCCCCCACTATGTTATTGAGGGACCCACTGTAGAGTGCAACTTGCTAGTATATCTTTCCTATACAAAAGTAGTCTCTAGATTCTGTGACTGTGACTCTTTGTCGTTGCTGCTGCTTCCCTTTCTGATGTATATCTAATCTTGTAAAAATTTCTACGTATTAATGCTGTGGTACTTCATATATACTAATATATCTACGCCATATTTCATAGACCCACACCTGATATCGTTGGCCAACTTGATTTGAGGAATTTTTTATTTTTTTCCAATGCCTGATTAGGGATACAATGGAATGGGGCATAATTTGGCGAGGACTGTGAGATATTGCGATTCCCTTTTGAATGTAATATATATAATAAAGGCACATTTGTAAGCGGAGGGCCCCTGAGGAAGCTATCAGTCAGAAAAGATAAAAGAGAAAATCGATTGAAAAGAATCATGTTCCCATTTAAGCCTGGGAAAAGAGAGGAGAAGGCAATGTGAATCAAGTCTTTAATTATTTTTCTCGCTCTTTATTTATTTTGGTGGAGACTTTGATTGTGTTATGAGAAGTGAATGGCGCGTGTGGCTAGAGAGAGGGGCATCTTCCATGCCTTACCGTAGATAGTGAGACATGAATCTCCACTTAAAACCTCAATTCATGATTAGTTTATTACAGAAAATTTAAGTGATGTATCAGAGTATTCCATTGCCTTAAACACCAGCTTATAGCAATAATAATGTCGCTAGTCGCTACTCCTATATGACCATGACGTCCCAGAGTAGTATATGCAACCACCAACAGATATTTCCAGTCTCCAATCATTCTGAATGGAAAATTACATGCAGTTACACTATATCATTAAGGGAAACCCAAAACTTCTTGTGTGAATCAGATAACTGTGTGATTAAGGTTTTGTGATGGTCTGAACTCTAAAAAAGGAAAATTGTAAAAGCAACAAGCACAGGGACATGGACACACAACACATTATTGTTTCCTTTGACGCAAAAGTATATGCACGTTCACGTTCACACGTGCGGGTGAAACTCCAAATCTGTTATATATCTTTATGAGTGGATGGTAGGGTCATCTTTAGAAGAATGGGATTCACGAAGAAAAGGGAAATTATTTCTTGGGGGAGAGTGGTGGAAAGGCCATGATAAAGACAAAGTAAGAAGCTTCCATAATGAAAGCTTTTCAGTGTGAAGACAAGAGGATGAAAGCTAGCTTTGACTAATTCACAGTGTCAGAGAAGCTAATTCCAGAACATGTATGTCCGCCATAAGTACAAGCAAGAGGGCCAAGAATTGAGACACGAGGACACCAGCATAGGATGATCGTCAGTGCATATTCTATATCATATATCAGCTTTGTTCATGAGAAGTCAGATGTCAGTGTAGCCCACAAGGGAGGAATATATATACATATATGATATTCACTGAATCAAACAGTTGCAGCATTCCAAAAAAAAAAAGAAAGAAAGAAAGAATGAAAATGAAAGAAGAAGAAGAAGAAGAAGAAAGTTATTGATGTTTTGATTCAGGAACAACCTGCTGCTACAGCAGCAAAAATGGGGTATGTGTCTGAATTCAACTCCATTGCTCCTGAAAAGTGGCCAGTTAATCATACAATTAGAAACTTTGGCTTAAGAAGAATAATATTACGAATCCGACCAGCAAATATGGACACAGCATATATCATTATCTGTTAAAATGATATAAAACTTTAAAAGTGCCAACGGGAGCAAGGAAACATCTTTGTCAAATAATGCCGATTTCAATCACTCCAAAATTGAATAAGCCAAACTTGCCAATTTCTCTGAGACTTCATAATCTCCGTCATAATTGTTGGCTCACTTATTTGAGGAGAAAATTAATGGAGCAGCCGCACTAAAAGGAATTTAAAATGGGTCTAAACTTTTTCCCCATATACTTTTTTCACACTTGCAAAGTCTCTCATACATATGGGATGAGCATGGCCAGTGTCCAGCCGCATAAAGCTTCCTTATAAGGATACATCTCTTATTATGAATGAGTGTGTTTGGATATAGTTTTTAACAATAGTTTCTGAAAAAAAAAATGAAAAAAATGATTTTTTTAATAGATTCTAAAAAGAATATATTATGAGAAAAAAATGATTTTGATAAAATGAGAGTGTGTGAGTATTATTTTGATAATCACTTTTTTAGTGGTTAAATTACCAAAAAAGACATTAACTTCTGTAATAATTACATATAAATGATAAGATTATATTTGATATATTATTTAATATAAAATTTAACAATAAATACCAAAAATTATTTAAATTTGTCTGAAAAATTCTAAATTGTATAAAAAAAAGAAATGAAACATACATACATACAAATATATATATTAATAAATTGTACAATGAAAAATCATTCATAAATAGTTAATATAAAGGATAAGATGATATTTTATATATTTTTAACATTTAAATTTCATAATAAATAAAAAAATGAAATAAATTTTTATACAAAATTAAAATGATAACATTTATCAATTATATAACATGAAAAAAGTTATATCAAACATACATACATACATAGTGAAAAATCATTTATAAATAGTAATTAGAAAGATAAGAAAATGAAAGAGAAAAAGAAGGAAATAGATTATGAAAAGTAGAAAAACATAGATTTTTCATAAACCATGGTTTTGGATTCAAAACCATGGTTTAAAATAAAAAAGTGATTTTGGAGTTTTTTCATATATTTGGGTGATTTTCTCCCAAACCATGATTTTATCAAAAAAAGGTACTTTTAAGTTGTGATCCAAATACACACTATATATATATATATATAAGCAGAGGTGCGACTAATTCTCTTCGCACTTCCACGTTTCATATTCAAAATGTTTAAATTTATATATATTATTTATTATATATATAATATAATCCTAACTCCTTTATTTATAATTTTTCTTTTCTCCTTATTATATGTGTGTGTATTCTTATATTTTATTATAACTTCTCATATTTTCTAAATATCAAACAAAATATTATATTAGATATTAATTCTAATTAAAAAAATATGAATACTGAATCTTAAATAAATCTTATACCTCCTGATATATGTGGCCACTATCTCACTATCAGTAACCTCCCTACAGCAATTCATCTAAATATAAAATATATTTTAAGAATAAATGTATCAAAAATAAATAGAGATCACAATATTTTATTCAAAATGAATATATCAAAATAAATTTCAGCAATTAAAATATATTCATATGAGATATAAATCCATGATATAAAATAATGGAGATCACAATATTTGATTCAAAATAAATATATCAAGCGTAACCCTAAAAAAAATTAAAATATATTTGAATAAATATTTCAAAAAAAAAATAAAAATATCGGCGAGGTAGTTATTACCATATTTATGAGATAGAATTGCATGGTCTCCCTCTAACGACTTCCTAACTATTTGATTAAAGCAAAATAAATATAAATGTTTGTTTATATTAAATAATGGAGTCATGGCTGACGTGGTAGTGGAGTTATGGTGACCCCTTGCCATGGGTGTTTATATACAGTACAATCTTTTTTTTTTTTTTTGGTTACAATACAATACAATCTTTTTATATCCATATACTTTCTCTTCTACTTGCTCCATGTTTTTTCTTTTTTTTTTTTTCTCTAAGGCATATATACTTTCCTCACTAATTGCTACGACCTTGCTTAAGCATGTCATTTCTTCTTTCTTGATTTTCAGTCTTTGTTTTTGGAGGAACTTTTGAGTAAATAAATTATGTTATATGCAGCCTAGACTAGAGAGCTTAGGTTATTTCGCATTCTCTGTTTATTTCTTATATAGTTAATTTTTTATGTTATGTTAATCTAATGAATAATGTATTTAATTGGAAAAATTGTCTATAAATACTTCATCAGAAATTTATTTGTTAAATGTAACATTCGTGTGCAAAAAATCTTCCCCGTATATAAAATGGGACATTTCAAACAATATTTCCTATGTTCAATATATTTTCCCTATGTGACATTCATTGTATTCAAACAATATTCCTTGTACGTAAAGTATCTTTACTCAAGTTTCATTTAGTAAATAAGTTTTCAATGAGTTATTTTTAGATAATTTTCCTATTTAATTTTCAGTTATGATTATTGCAGGGCAGAGAATTTCTAAAATACAAATATTTTAATTTTTGACATTTTTGCCCTTGATCGCGAGGATCTGTGCTTGTTGTATAAACTATAAGGCCAATCCTCCTTTGTTTACAGGCCCAGGATTTTCTTGGGTCCATTGTTTTGAGAAAGCTCCCGACTTCTTTAGGCCTGGAAAAAGCTCCCGAGTAGTATTATTTTATTGGGGCATGGACATGAAAATAAATACGAGAGGAGGAGAGAGAGATTTGTTTTGGTAGGGGGGATTGTGATTTGGGAAAGCTGAGCAGTGTGCGGAAGGTTTTTTCAGAGAGCGGTGACAGAGACATAATAAAGGCGAAGAATAAATGCTCTTTAAGTGTGTTTGGAGTTACCATAAGAAGGCAGAAGACAACCTGGTTTTTTTGCCAGGCATGGAATTGACCTCCCACCTTCGCTTCCTTCTATAAATATATTTTAGGGAAAATCATCAATAAGTCCCAAAGGTTTAAAAAAATTATAAAAAAGTCCCAATCCAAATTCTCAAATAAAAAAAAGTCTCTAAGCATTTTTTTGTGATTAATTGAAAATGTGAAATAACTAAATTACCCTCAATGAATTAAAAAAAAAAGGCACAACTGGAGAAGTGTTCTTGCCTTTTTTTCTCATTAATTAGAAAGAGAAGACGGACAAAACTATGGTGGTTTGTTTTGTATGAACAATCTATGAGTTAAGATTAATGAGTGGGTGTTCGAAAATCCCTATGGTTGGGCAATCCCTCATAGCCTAAATTTGATATGTTATAATATTTCTTCTTTAAATGAGTCTTCAGCAATCACTCTGGTTTGCTTTTTTTCTCTTCATCGGATTTTTTTTTACTGTGTATGTTCGTTGAATTCAGATTAAATGGTTGGTCAAAGGTTGGAGTTTGGTCTCACTATTGGACTATATGCTAGAAGCTAGGTAAGTAATGCTAATATTTTACTAAATATATTATCTTGACCATTGAAGTTGGGGTTTCACCGTGGTTAGGTAATGTGAATAAAATTATGCTCTGTTTTTCGCTAAGGTAACCGAGGAATTGCTCTGTTTTAAGTGGGAATGGTTGGATGTGATAAAAGTTTGTTTGCTTACAAAACATTGATATAAGATAAAAAAAATGTTGTTAGTACATGCAGTTATAATTATTAATATGACTGTTGTAGTTGTTAATATAAAGTGTATGTTGCATATTCTTATGAAAGATAACTAGATTTATCATTGTGGGAGATGCCATGAGACTGAACACACAGTAAAGACTTGCAAAAATCTAAATTCAAGTTGAAAACAATTTGTACATGCATGTACATGTTTTTTATAGTTATTTTTTTGTGATTATGTCTATATACAACTAGGATTAGTAACTTTTTGTTACTCTTTTTGGTTTTTTGATGGGTCCAAAAGTTGGTGTAATAACAATATAGATAAGGACATGAAACTATCTTTCATATTTCAAAATAATATGACATTAAGTTAAATGAGTAGGTGGAAACAACCACTTACTCATACAACTTAATATTTAGATGTTATATGATATGATATTCAATTGTAAAAGTAGGCTTGTGAAGTTGTCAAAATAGGCAGAAGCAGTTGTTAAAATCCTGATATACAGTTGTGACATGTGGGACATGTGAAATTCTGATATGTTAAAATCAATTTATCAAAATAAGTCATGCAGTTGTGGATATATGCATTAGTACTCGTGAAAACAAACGTTAGCTCTTGTCAAAATTGGCACATGTAGTTGTGAAATTTTAAGACTTCTCCAAAGAGGGAAATGACTAACTAAGGTATGAAAAAAAAAGTTGTCAAATTAATTCATCAAGTTGTGCAAATATGCAAAATCAGTTATTAAAATTGTCATATACAATTGTTAAAGTTAGGACCTGTGAAACTTGTAATATCATGCATGTATGGAAAAGAAGTTGCCAAAATGACTCTTTAAGTTGTGAAAAATAGGTAAAACTAATTATTAAAATTTTCATATGCAGTTATGAAAATTGGGACTTGTGAAACTTATAATCTCAATTAGATATGAAAAAAAAGTTATCAAAATAGCTTATCAAGTTATGAAGATAAGAAAAATCAGTTGTTAAAATTGTCATATGCAATCGTGGAAGTTAAGACTTGTGAACTTTGTAATCTCACACATGTATGAAAAATAAGTTGTCAAAATGACTCACTAAGTTGTGAAAACATGTAAAATTAGTTGTTAAAATTGTCATTTACAGCTGTGAAAATTGAGACTTGTAAAACTTGTAATATTAGTCAGATATGAAAAAGAAGTTGTAAAAATAGACAAAATCAGTTATTAAAATTGTGATATACTATTGTGAAAGTTGGAACTTATGGAACTTGTAATTTCACACAAATATAAAAAAGAAGTTGTCGAAATCATTTATCAAATTGTGAAAATAGATAAAACTAATTGTTAAATTATTAAAAACAACATAGTCATTTTATATTCTAATTAATCACAAAAAATTCCCTAAAAACTTTTTTAATTTAGGAATTTAGATTGAGATTTTTTTGTAGTTTTTTTTAGATCCTTAAAACCTGTAAGTGATTTTGTATTTTATGTATTCGGTTGGGATAGATGCATCATTCATTCATTAATGATATTTCTGTACAACAGTTAGCCAAAGACATGTGATGATAATGATAGAGCGCGCGCAGACACGCATATATATATATACAACGACCCTTATTTGCTGGGGACCATGAGCACCTCACAAATACTCACAAACTGACGAGAGGCCTCACATTGAATGCCGTTTTTTCAGTTATCATTTGTAGCCACTCCCATCCATTATTCCTCTTCCCCTTTTTTTCTTTTCAGAAAATTATTCCTTTTATTTTTAATATAAAATATATTTAAAAAGTTATTCTTATCTCTAAATATAAAATAAAATTTTTATATTTATCAATATTTTTTTAATTTACTTTCTTTAATACTTCATCAACAATAATCAAAAAAGATAACTAAAATGTTTTATAAAATACATATTATATTAAATAATTTTTTATTTAAATTAAATTAAATAAATATATTTTATATTAATAACATTGGAGGAATATGTTATTTTTGTATCTCTTGACTCATAAAAGACACCTCTTCATTTCTATTCCCCTCTTCCAACAAACTATTTTTTACTTATAATAAAAAAAACAGCAAAAAAGAAAAAACATATGAATAAACTGCACTTACAATGGGGCCGGCTCAACTTTTTTTTTGGGGGGGTTAAGAAAATGGAAATACCAGTGAGAAAAAGGAACGCAGAATCAGGGAAAGCAGTTGCGTGGCGTTGAAGGCAAAGCACACGACAACAGAGAGAAGCAAACTGCAAATATAAAAACAAAACAGCTCTCGTCGTCTGTGTGTAGCAGTAGGCCATGAGGCCCCCCTACTTTCAATTAAATTTTAATCTCATTTCATTTACTTTTAATTATTACTCTTTGATTAATTAAACCTCCTCGATCCCTCCCACTTTTTAATAGGTTTGTTTGATTAGGTTTATATTTATGTATAAGTCCGATTTACGTAAATCAAGATAAAACTTATTTACATATTTACTTCATAGACCTTAAAAACTACTTCGTATTCCGTAAATCATGATTAAAAATTACTTATGGAGGCTATCCAAACATACGAAATTTTTTTGGGCCCTCCCTTCTCACCTCTATTTGCTCTCTTGCCCCTATATTCCTTGTATATTTTTATATTCAAAGCAATTAACCTAATGTTCTACATGGGGGCACAATGCTACTAATTACAATAATTAAATTTTCTGAAACTTTTTTATAAATATTTTTATTTTTTTATAATTATTACTGATCTTTAGCAAGCTTATGAGCCTATTTGGGAACTCATTTTCTCTCTAAAAAAGCTCATTAAATATGTAAAAGCTCATTTGCATTTAAAACAAGTGTTTGGCAAATCATTGAGGAGTAATGGGCTTTACATGTAGAAGCTTTTTTTTTTCACAAGCTCAAACTTGTAGCTTTTTGAAAGAGCTTCTCATCAATTCTCATTAAGTGGGACCCATAGAATTGGTATTTTTGCTTTGTTAGAAAGTTTACATGGGACACATATTTTGATCTAATATATAAATTAATATTTCAATTAATTATTAAAATAAATACACTAAATTATAATTTAATCAAAATTATAGAATTGAAATATATCACATTCTGATCCAATTCACGTATCACATTCTGATTGAAATATATATTTATCTTTTTTTAATTAAGTGTTTTAATGTATTTTTCTTATTTTTCAATAATTATTAAACTTTTTTCATTTTTAAAAATTGTATTTACATTTTTTAATATCAATTATAACAATATCTACACAAACAATATATATGTAGTATTCAACAATGTTTATGCCCTTTTCAGTCATTTTTCATCCAAATGGGCTTTTCAAAAGCTAATCCAAACATGTTTTACTTTGAAAAAAGCCACTTCTCCCACCGCCAATCCAAACACAAATCACATTTACAATCTGACTTTTTTTCAAACGGGCTTCTGTAAAAGCTTCATTAAAAAAAAATCACTTTTTCACCAGATTCCCAAACAGGCACTACAAAAGATATACAAGCCCTTAACAAGGTGTTTTACTTCTTCCCACTTCATTGAACGAACACAATTTAAAATCAAATTTCTCTTTAAATATAAAATTATTAGTCAACATCAATATATAGTACTTGTTTGGGAACACAATGACAAAATGACTTTTTTTTTAATATGGCTTTTGTAGAAGCCAAATGAAAAAAAAAGTCATATTATTAATGTGATTTGTGTTTGGATTGACAGTAGGAGAAGTTACTTTTTTTTTCTAAACCTAGTGAAAAAAAGCTAGAAGCTACTTCAATGAGCTTATAAAAAAATAGCTTTTTTTCTAAAAGCACAGTGAAAGCTAATGTATTCACAAACGCGTCCGCATATGTCAAATGAGCTTTTACTCTCCAAATGAACTTTTACCCCTCCCAAATGAGATCCCAAAATCATGTTTTTTTTTCAAGGCACATTTTTCCATGATATAGACAGTAACCACCCATTTTAATGAAAAATATTATCTAGTTTTTGTAAATAAAAAAATTCAAACCCAACACTTTTTCTTGTTTGACCTTTTTTTTTTACCATGCCAAGAAGGTAGGTCTGCTATTTTCGTTTATAGGATTGAATTGTTCAGGAAGAATGACATTTTATGATTCAAATAATAACGTATATGTTGGTCAAATTTATATCTTTTTTAATCAACATAGGGTTTTTTATAAATTGAAAAAATTGCTATAGGTTTTAAAAAAGAGATTTAAATACTAAAAATCCTAATAATAAGTGAATATCATAAACTTGTCTCGTCTGACAAAAAAAAAATACAAATCATTTATTACATCGAAGCTCGTTATTGTATATCACTTGTAACTTTTTTTTTTTGGGGCTTGGGAGCTTGTTTGGGAAAAGAAAATATCTTTTAAGGACTTTTCTGCAAAATGAGAAAAAAAATAAAAAGATTATAGTCAGGTCCCAAATAAAAGATAAAATAAAAAAATAGTTATTTGAAATCTCAAAATGAAAAAAAAGTATAAAGAACTTGTCAATAAAACTTCTATACTTATTAATGAACCGTTTTTAGAGTTGTCAATAAAACAATTTTTAATTTTAAAATTTAAAATGATCATTTCTTTATTTTGTCTCTTATTTAGGATCTGGTTATAATTTTCTCAAAAAAATTAGGGCCCTTTTTTAAAAGTGTTTTTACAGCATTTAAAAGTTAGTAAATATTTGGAAAATCACAAAATCATGATTTTTAAATTTTTTTTTATAAGTCAAGATGGAATTTTTTTCATATGCGTATCTCATAAATAATAAAATCTATTTTTCAAAAATAAATCCACACGCACCCGAAATATAAGAGGTTGCAGGAAACTATTTAAATTATTATTTTTTCCTTTTCTAAAACCAACATACCCTTACACGGCTAAACTGTACTATGGGGAATATGTATGATATGTTTAGATATTCTCTATAAATGCTTTTTAATCATAATTTATAAAATATGAGGTAATTTTTATAATTTACAAAATAAATATATGAAAAATTTTTATCTTAATTTATATAAATCAAATTTATATATAAACATAAATCTATCCAAACAAACCAGTAATATTTGCTTACTGATAAAGATGAGCATGGATGAATGAATTGATATTGACAGTGAAGACCTGAAAAGGCTCTGATAATGTGGGTGACTGTGGTACTCTACCCCCAAAAGTAGCAGTGGATCTGCTCGCTGCAACATGCTTTCAGAGTCCTTTAATCTCAAATGCTATTGTTGACCTGCCAAAATTGTCCTTCTACACTTTTAATATTGTTTACTTTTATTAAATGTTTTTTTTAATAATCTAACCTTCATATTTTTAATTTTAAAAAATTATAATTTTTATAATTAAATTTTAAAAAATATTACAATCAGATCCCAAATAAAAGAAAAAATAAAAAAATAATTTCATTGACAACTCCAAGATAGGATCATTGACAAATCCAGAAGTTCCATTAATAAGTTATTTGAACTATTTTTTTATTTTGAGATTTCAAGAAATTATTTTTTTATTTTTTTTATTTAAAACATGACTATAATTTTTTCTAAATTTAATTCTTTAACATTTGAGAATTTTTTCTAAATTTAATTCTTTAACATTTGAGAATGCTTTATTCCTAGAGAATATTTAATACAGCGAATTGTGTGGATGTCTAATAGGACTAAAAAAAGCTTGGGATGGGTGTTAACAACATAATTATTAGAAATGACTATACAGAGGCTATTCAATTGATTTTGAACGAGTCTCCGGAGATTCATGAAGACTGAGGAGTGATCTATAAAATCAGAAGTATTATATAACGTTCTTGACAAGAAATAGACAAGTAGAAGTAAATGCTATGACGGATATTCTTAAAAAAAGGCTCGAGATGAAGGAATTGGACTCCACATTTTCAATCCTAAGTTGCTGATAGAAATTTTATCCTCTGATTTTTAGGTTTAGTTTTTAATTTCTGGTGTGCGAAAAAAAGAAAGAAAAGAAAGAGATGGAAGATAAAAAGAGGAGGGATCAAATAAAGAGCCTGTCCTCATCGCAAACATGTCTTTTTTTATGAAGAATGTTACAAAAAAAAGGGGTTCGGTTGTGTTTAACTAGAGTATTTGGGTTGGTATTTTAATAATTAGGTTTTTTTTAAAGTAACTTATGAGAAGAATGTTAAAAGTCTGGCTTTTTGAAAAAAAAATGTTACTTTTAACACGGTCAATCTAAATATAAATTATATTTACAATATGACTTTTATCCTATCTTAAGTTTGTAAAATTCAGATTAAAAAAAAAGAAAAATCTTATATAAAGTTGCTTGAAATGAGGAAATTCTAAATTAGGTTGGTAAATTCAATAAGTCTCTGATTAAGTTATCAACGTAATTTAAGATTTTAAAATATGAGTTAAATAACTTTATTACCCTCTCTTTGTCTCCTCTCTCGTCTTAAAAGGGTTGTAGTTATTTCTAATTATTTTTTAATAAGTGAATATATATAAAAACATTAATGTATAATAAAACAAAATATAATTCGCTTAAATCAAATATTTTTTTTTAGTTTAGAAAGATCATTAAGAATAATTCAAGCCAAAAGAAAGGAAAGCATAACCCAAAAATAATTAAATAATTTTTAGTTAAATATTTAGAATAGAAAATTTTATTTTTGACTTGAATTTTTTTGGATAAGAAGAAAATTAATAAGAAAATCTTACTTGTGTGATATTATATATCAAACATTTTAGGGAATTTAAAAAAAAGTTTCATTAACATAAAAAACCAAACTAAATATCACACATGTAAGAATTCAATGATTAATGAAGTTTGATTTTATTTTTATTAACAAAAAAAATTTAAGTGTAGTTCTCCGAAAAATAAATTTTTTATTGACAATATTTAAATAAAAATAATTTAATTGATATTGGGGTTATATTTTCATTTTTATTCTTTGGCTTGGATTATTTGTGATAATTCTTTCAAAAAATGTATTTGATTTAGACAAATCATATTATATTTTACCATATATTAATGTTAATATATATAATCACGCATTTATTTAAAAACTAAGTTTTCCCCCTCTTATTTAAAAACTAAGTTCCAGTTAAAAATTCTTTTAAGAGGGAAAAAACGATAAACAATAGGATAATACAATATAGTCATTTTATTCATATTTTAAAATTCTAAATTAAGTTACTAACATAATTAAAGATTTTTTGAATTTAACAACCTGATTTAGAATATTTATATTTCAAGCAACTTTATATAGGATTTTTCAAAAAAAAAAAACCATTCCTACCACCGCTAACCCAAAATTAGTTCACTTGGGAGGGGTTGACACATAAGGGTTTTGTTTTGTTTGGATTGAATCGGGCTTATACATAAATCCGATTTATGTAAATCGAGATAAACCTCTTTCATATATTTACTTCGTAGACCGTAAAAGCTACCTCGTATACCGTAAAAGTTATCTTATAGACCGTAAAAACTACTTTGTATTCCGTAAATCACGACTGAAAATAATTTATAGAGGCTATTTAAACATGCTAATATATATGTTTACCTTGGTAAGCATTGTGTAAAAAACTAAAAATAAAACAATTTTGTAAGCACTCATGGGCATTGAGATCGGAGGCATACCATAGCCTAACAAGTCTTTGCGACCCAACTCTAGGATAAGGAGGGAGTGACGTCATTTGACAGTGAAAATGGGGAAACAGAGAGGCAGGGGTTGAAGGAGGCATTTTGTTTGTTTGTTTGTTTGTTTTGTTTGTTTGATAGAATTATGAATGTGTATAGTTTCGATGTAAAAGGAGCAAATAAAGAGAAGCAGCGATTGGAGTCCAAGACAGGACACACCAAACGCTTAGCGTTTCCACAAACAGCAACACTCACAAAGTTGAAAAAACGTCTGGCACACAACACCCCCCCTCCCTCCCTCCCTTCCTAAAAGGCCCTTTTCCTCTTTTCCTCACCAATCCTCACATTTCTCTTTACTCTCTCTCTCTCTCTCTCTCGATTCCTTCTCTCCGAGTTCTGAGAGAAACAGAGGCTTGCCTTTTGACTACCGTTCCTGTTTTCAATGGCCCTCGACGAAGACGACGTGTTTCTCTCTTCCGTTTCATGCAATCGACGCCATTATGTTCTTCCTCCCAGTCCCAAAGAGGTACCGGCCTCACTGTTCCTCTCTGTATCCTTTCTTAGATGAGAGCTTTACAATGTGGCTGCTTGTGTTCTCTTCTCGCTTCTCATTGGGTCCTAAAAGGCAGACAGGATGGAGCCAGGCAATTTATATTTTATATATATTTATCTTCAAATATACTTATTTGTCTCTTTTCTCTTCTCTATTCCATCATAGGCGGCCAAAAACGCCTTTATTCCCCTTTACGTTTTATCCTTGGTCTTGTTTTGTGTTCTACTCCTTTCCCCCCTTTTGTTTTGCGGCAACCAGAGACCTTATAGGAAGACAGAGGAGAGCTTAAGACTCGTCATCGATCTGGGTTTTTGTTATCCTACACTGAAATGCGAAGAACAGGACGTTATATGGAGGATTTTGATGATTCATTGACTTTCGCTTTTTTGTATCATTAATGCTGTACCCATTTTCCATAGCTAATGATCATGACGATGAGAATGTTATTTGTATATGTTTTTCTTCATTTATTTTACCTACAGAGTAATTTGTCCTATCAACTCACTGTTCTTTGTTCCCGTTCTCTTTTGTTTCCAATTTTTGGTGCTTCTCGCTTGCTTTGCGTTTATGCTCCTTTAGTTCGTCTTGTTTTGTTGGGCTGCACTGTTCAAGAGTATTATTTTCTGGGTTTGTTGGAGACAGTACGGGTTTTCAGAAATTTGGAGACGACTTGTTAACCGATTCCTCCGACCTTTCAGTATCATTTCAGTCTTCAGAGTAGTGTTTGCCAGTTTTTTTTTCCAATTCTGTGGGGATAGTGGATGGTGGTCTGAAATAGGGCCGAAAAGCAAAATCATGTGGTAAGTGTGGTCCTATAATAAGTCAGGGAGCATATTGGACTTGATAGGGATCACTGTTTCACTTTTATGCACAAGTGGAGCATCCTCAGCATGATTTGACTCAAGTGGGACTTGCATGACCTTGTTCTTTTCTGACGAGGGCCTGACTCGGACTGAGCATGTTCAGAAGGGTAAATATTGTCTTCTTTATTCACCTATAATGTGATTGTAATAACTAGTAAGATCCTATACATATGTGTAAGTATCAGGGATTTTCAAGAAAGGTATATGAATCTAGGTGTGTGCATATCCATGTACCTTAGCAAACATTAAGGTTTATGATTATAGTGGCATATATCTATAGGATCTTATCAGTCAGGAAATTTACCCTTTTCTTGTATATTCTTCAAGGTTTTTGGGTCACATCGTACGCTACTGTATTGTACTGTAGGGGTAGCTCTTAGGAAGATTCAGCATCTGCCCCCCTTGAAGCTGGTTTTGAAGCACCCGTCTAGAGGGAATTGTGAGCAATAAAATTACCAATTGCTACAGTGCTTTAAACTTTGGTAAGTTTCCCCAGGTCACAGATCATTTTATAAAGGCTCATGAGTAGAAAAATAGTGCGTTCTTTCTTTATCGGGACATTTTTCCAATGGAGGTTGTGTAGTCAAATCTTTACTTTTGATCATTAATAATTGATTGACCAAAAACAAAGTTATGTGAATTTTGCACTCTATTCCTACCCCGTTACTGTACTAGTTTCATCTTGTGTGGTAGGGGGTCAAATTATATCATCATGTTGCTGCTTTGAACATGTGAATTCTGACCAAGAATTGATGTTGCAACAACGATGTTGACCAAATTTTCAATCATGATAATTTAGATTCCACAAATTTTGTGGCAGAAGCACGCGTAAAAGAATAACCAAGATACGCCCTGCTTGAGTATTTTCTTGCTATTACTTTGCCTGTAACCTTTTTTTTGTTACACTTTGCCTGTAACTTTGTTACATAATTTGTGAAACAACACATTGGATTGTGGAAGAATTTACATGGATTTGGTCAACAGCATTTTGGGAACATTAGTTCTTTGAAAGGTTTATATGCTTGAAGTTGCAACTTAGAAAAATTTGATCCCTTCTGTCACATCATATGATTTACAATCCTAGGGACTAGAAAAAGTATGGATTTGTATATATAGCCTTCATTGGGGAAGTATCTTTAGAAGAGATGTAATTAGAGAGCAATCCTTGTGCGAATTTCCCCTTCTCTGTGACTGTTAGTGATGCATGTTGGGAGAAAACTTAATGCTTAAGAAGTACTGGAGCAATCCATAGTTTCAATGTTAGCATCAATTTAATGCGTAAGGTTCAATATGGGATAAGGAGACTGGAAAACTGCATATCCCAAGATGCTGCCTTCCAAAGTCTGTTCTGGTGCAAGCTGACCAATAATTAAAGAATATCATATGGGTTGAAGCATGCAAACAACTTCACAAGATTGGATCAGACAAGCTTGTCCATGTTGCTGCCTTGCTGATAATTCTCTCCTAAAACTATGAGCATAGTGGAATTACTATCTAAAATAACTACTTTGAAGAGCAGCATGGGATTCAATTGTGTTTTGAGGATCAACTGTTACTTAATGGATAGCTTCATTTTCAAATGCAAAATTTCTCTTACAGATTAAGAGGATAGGGAATAATGGAAGACTTTGGTTGATCGTATTTAGGCTTTGTTTTTTTTTTTTTGGTGGAATTGCTTAAGTTTTCATTCTTGCAAACAATCAGAATGGTCTTTTTCACTATTGCTTTTTTTTATTTTCGTTTATTCACTTTCTTAATGATTTTCTGCTCTCTCTTTGTGGATGCATTAATCACAGGATTATATGTATTGTCCATATGAAAACTAGTTACTGGCAGAATTAAAGTTTAATAAATTATACAGTGTGGTGTAGGATAGCTGAATTCCGCATTTTCAGCAAAAGTAACTACCATAGTACCATGTTCTTTCAGTTATAGGATTTGTTTACATCATGTTTATGTAAGTACTACCTCCGATCTTTAATATAATATCTAGTTTTGGAGAAAACTGGATTTTAGAGTGGCATCAATTACCATTTACCAACCTAGCTGTTGTTCTAGGAGGTATCCTGGTTAGCTGTAGAGGGTTGTGTGTGATCTTCAACTTGGTGTTGTCATCTTTTGGAAGATCATGAGTATGAATGTGTTGCAGTGTACTGGGGAAGACGAGGAGTTTAGGAAGGCTCCTGAGAACCTTGGTATTCTGGAAAATGTTGTATTAGGGTTAAGTCTGTTAACTATTAGATTTTGAATTAATTAGACATATATATTAGGTTGGTATGTCTGTTAAAATAGCTTAAGCGAATTTGATAGGATTTGCCGTCATATTGATTTGCCTCCATATTATACTAACAGCGGAGGAAGAGGATATAGTGATGAAGGAGATGAATACTATGGAACAGTACCAAGCAAAATTCCATTTCTTTTTATATTGATATCGTCTTTTGTTATGTAGCCTCTGGCACCAGGTTAATGATATAGCTGGCTCTTTGATGCCTCAGTTTGATTCTGTTAACGGGGAATGGCAGATTCGTTTCCTTTGTTGAGAAAAGCTAACTACTTTATCGCATCAAATAGGATACACTTGTGTTATTAGGCCTTGATCACAGTTGGTCATCATCATCAGCAAACATGCAGACCACAATAGCAATAGGACAAAGCCTTTGGACGAGATTATTCTATTCTATATCTCAATTTTCATTATCAGGATTCAATGGAAGTTGGCGGCTAAGACGTCTTCTGCAATACACCCATGTACGGTGTAGAGTCAAATACCAATATTTGTGAATGCAGCTCCAATTCTAATGAAGTGAAAAAGGCTCATCAGTTAACTAGTTTTATCACTTACAAGTTACAAATTGGTGTGACTGTTAAACCACCACACGGGAGTATCTCGCGTATTGCACAAGAAATCCGGGTCAATATTGACTTAGGAATTCAGCGCAGTTGACCATCAACTCTCCTATACGATACATTCAGATTAGATAACACAATTCAAGCAACATAATCTGAGGAAGCAGTAGAAAAAGTAATTACCGAAGGAAAAACTAGTGTAGTCTTGTTCGTTTGGAGGAAAAAAAAGAAAAGAAAATGAAGCGACAGTAGGTAACTATTACGACTTCCAGTCGTGTAACCTATCATGATAAGTTGATGACATAACTAGGTTCCTCGGAACACATCCTAAAAGAACATGTCCATAATTTGACATAAATGCCCAACTTGAAGAAAGAATAGTAGAATACAGATTAGACGTTTATAGCTATAAGCGCACAGCAAAACTAAGGCACTTGTTTTAAGCCCGACATCAATTTGAGATAAACCCTGAAGAGTTAAGAGAAGTCAAAGTAGAGAAATTGTTAACGGAAAAACAGTGGAAAAGACCACATGATGAACTTAGCATAAATGTCAGACTCGAGAAATTCAATATGAGCAGCCCTGCCAATGAAGGAATCAAAATTCTTGCCAAAGGCAGTCGTATCAAAATTGACATCACAACGCATGAACACTCGATGTTGTGAGGGATTGGCACGGATTTGGTCCAACAAATTGTTCAACATCTCCAAGAACACTCTTCCCTTCTTTGTTGTATCATATGAAGCTGCCTGACACAATTCAATCCTAGCAGAGTGGTACGGCACATAACCATCCTGAACAACGCACACCAGTGAACAAGAACCCCCACAAAATGAAATTCCCAGTCAAACTGAAAGCAAGATGCCACTAGAACAAAGAATGGAAATAAAATTTCACTTAATTACTATGCAGTAACACGCCTTTCTTAAAATATTTCATTCCACAAAGCTACGAATTCTTGAAGACGGGTCAATTCATCAACTCGCATTAAGTATTGCTTCCAATATTGAAACGTTATTTTCTTTTTAAATAAAAGAAATGAGAAGCTTTGAGTTGAGAAGCCCATTTCAATGCCATTTATAATTAGAAGGCCGAAGAATACACGGCTCCTAAAACTTACAATTTTATGCCGACACAAGAGTATGTTTCGCATGCATTGATAAGTAACGGAATCCATGAAATAAGTTCCAATTTCACTCTAAACCCATTCTCCTCACCATGATTGTAATATACGGTAACCAAACAGAATAAGACATTCCCAACAATAATTTGAATAATCCCGATAGAAGTAAATACCTGAGGGGAAGAAACCAATATAATATGCTTGAAATGGTACAAGGTCTTCTGCTGTAAAAAGAAGAGGAAGGGGGGCAGCATTAGAAACTAAAACGAAGTGATTGCCAGGGATAAGATCAAGTCATCCTAAACAGAACACTCTACATTGGCAACATGACTAAAGACAGTCCCATATTCAAAATTGGCATTGCTAAATTATGAAATCAAACCTTTTTAATATCTCAATAAATCTTGAGTTCAACTTGCCTAAATTTTATATCACAAAAAAAAACTCATCCTTATTTTTCAACCAAAAAAAAAAAATCCACACATTAATATAGTATAAAGGATGGGTGATCGCCGAATTTCAGGTTCGGGGGCTGTTTTCCAAAGTCCCGATGTCAAGGAGTTATTCTTTTTTCACCTTAAAATATTAGTGCATTTACAAGGAAAAAGGAAATCCTATTAAACACAACTAACTTTTATGGATTAAATTCCTAAAGAACGCCCCCTTAAAACAAATAAGAGATCCAATAGCTAGTTATTAACTATACACATTTAAATGAGACATGTGATATAATAATGAATAATGTATTCTTCATAGAAACTTGATGTGCAAGGTCAGGCATGATAAATTCTTATGCCTGTCATCTAATCCTTAATCTATGTAAAGACCTTCCACACCTTAGACAGGTTATAGAGGAACGTCTTTTGGATATCTGGATCATCTGTGAAAGTGAGCTGATGAATGCACCGTATGTCAGCCAATCTCTTCAAAAGCCACAATCCCGAATTAAATGTGGAGCTTGAATTATAAAGATACCCCAAGTGTGGACCGGATAAAGAAAGATATGTATGCAGGTATCCTAGATATGGTTCCATGATGTTGTCTGCAAACATCAGGAATAAAATTAGCGACAAAAATTCAAACTTGAGCACATCATCACATATAAATCTATGATCTACCTGCTATTGCTGTTCTTATAATGACATTCCCGATAGAATGCCCTACAAAACTTATTCTAATATCCCCCAAGGGGGCAGATCTAGATGCTTTGTCCATCCTCCTTTTAAGAAAAGAAATAACTTCCTGAGCTAGCCTTTGGCCCATTTCTCTCAAGTCTCCAGAAGTTTTGTCTTCATTAGCCTCAGACATAAGAAATTCTATGTTGGGATCTATCAGAAGCCATTGATTTCGGACAAGTTGTAGATCCAGATGATGCCCCTACAATGTTACAAGCTTTTTGCATTTTAATACTGTGATTTTCATTTGCCAATATTGGCTACACAGGAAATTCTAAACAATAGTTTTTTTCATTTTATAGTTCTGTTATTTTCACTTCAAAGTTGAAAGTTACACACTTCTTCTGAAAGAGCCAGTCATTGTCATGAACAACTGTGCTTATGTTATAAAACTTCTAGGTCCTCTGCAATCTGTTAGATTTAAGGCATACATTAAATTATTAAGATTAGAATGATGTAGATAACATTGTCATTATATACTTTCACTATATATTCCCTAATGTTAGGCTCACTTATAAGCTTGCACCAAGTTTGATCTCAAATATAATCAAGGACGCTGACCCTTGGCTCACTTAGCTTTGCTCATATATATTTGAAAATCCTGCCCATGAACGTGAATTTGTAATAAAGTAATAGACTTAAATTACTCTGAGCTCTCTAAAACAAGTGGATAGGACTAAAAATCTCAAGTCATATATAAAAAGCTGGTTAATTTTTTGCACGATTGATAGCATAACTTGCCTGAAACCCATGTACAAAGACAACAATCTTCAGTGTAAAAGCATTAACTTTTGATGCCGACTGTTTGTCTTCAATAGAAGAGTTGAGCCGTGTTTGTAAGCTATGTGATTCCATAAGCTCTACATGCTTCATGTATGAATTATCACTGATAGTACGCCGTGGTGCATTCATCACACGTTCAACAACAACAACAGGCATGTGCGCAGGATCTCCAAATATTTGCATGTCTTGAATTGACCGATTGTTAATCTGCGGGGAAGGATTCACAAATCAACAACCCATATATAAATGAAAGTCAGGATATCAGTAGTCAACACATATCAGGTGATAACTTACCCTCATTTGTGCGATGCTCCTTCGATGAAGTTCAGCACGTGTTGCTGCGGTCTGAGGAGGCTGTACAAAACATGGACAAAACAAAGGATTTTACTGTTTTACATCAAGTCCCCCTCTCCCTTCTTTCCCATGAAGATATCAGAAAACTAAAGGTGCTTACCTCATCAGATACCTTTAGTGAACTGGAAAATCTTCTATGCTTAGGTTTGCTGGAAGACCCATGACTCTCACATTTTATGTAATGATGAGGCATCTCTACCTTAGAGTGTAACATCCATATTGACCATTCGGCTTTACGATCCTCAGCCCAAACATCATGTAAAAAGTCAATAACTTTTGTTTTGTGTTCCCTAGGGACAAGTTAAAAAAAGCAATCAATTGAGCAAGCCAATAAAAAGTTTCATTATAAATGCTCTAGCAGATGCATGTCAACATGGGGATGGATGCCGTTATTAAAAGCATTCCTAGGGAAACATCTTTTGAAACAGCCACAGAAAGGATGCATATTGCTGGGGATTTGGCAACCCCGAGAAAGAGAGATTGTTCCAGTAATAACTATACGAGGTTTCTAAATGAAGTTGGGTATGCTTGCGCATTAAACGGAAAAAGAGAAACAGACTGAGCAGGAAATATCTATACTTTTATCGCAAAATTAGTTAAAGGATGAAGCTTAAAAAGCTAAAACACAAATCAGATTCAGATGTCAAATCCCACGAGTCTAGCCAAAATTGTAATGGTACAAGATAAAGAGTGAACCTATGGAACTTTAAAAATGTGTTCCACAAGTACAGCATTTGTTCTCCAAGAGAATTAAAACAGCCCAACAATTCACTCTTTGATAAGAAACGAAGCTTTTCAGCATTCTGAAAATCCAGAGCACCATTAAGTCCCTGTACAAGAAGACCAGACATGATTGATAAACATGAAACCATAAAGATGATGTACAAGAGAGGGGGGGGGGGGGGAAAGAACAAGCAATAATCTGCAACAAGAAATGTAAATAAGGACCTCAAGACCATTTTTTGGCTTGCCTTGTACTGAAACTTCAATATTGCTAGCAACCTGACTTGCTTGCAGAATAGAATTTGTTAACTTCACAATGCTCCCTTTTGACACAAACTCCGGAATATCAATTGTTGGAGCAATTGCTTTGCTAAGCTTTAACAGTTCTTCAAGCAATATATCATAAGCAGTTAGTAATGCTTTAGTGCGCAAGACATCTTTCATATCTACAACACCACCCAATTCCTGTTCAGTGACACAAACCATTTTGTTAATGCATGAAGAAATAAAGCAATAAGCGAAATTTATATCAAGGTGAAAAAGAATCCACACTGGTACACCCTGATCCACATGCAATGCAAAAGCACATGCATGTGTGGAGGTGAACTAGAGAAGACATAAACTTTCCGTTTCTTGAAAGGTGGTTGCATTATATTGACGCAAAAATATACTCAGGAGCAACAAGTATTATAGTAGAAACCAAGAAAGTGCAATAAAGCGGTCAAGGAAAAAAACATCAAATCAAGCAATACAAAAAGAGCTTTCAACAGCTATTTTGAACAAAGCCGTCTCAATGAACAATGGTTTCCAAAAAGAGACATCCCATGTTTATAACATACTCAATTCAGCATGCCATAACTTTGATCACCAACAAATTCGGTGCTGCCAAAATAGCTGGATTGGTTGAAGAGAAACAAGTGTCCATATGTAAATCAAATATGCTCTAAACGGGATTTTCTTTTTGGGCCATCCGCTCTAAAAGGGAATTTAATGGAAATAATGATGATGAATTCAAAGTCAAACTGATTTACACTAAAATTAGAGCATGAGACAAACCTGGGTACCTTCAATGCAGAATGGTAAGAGGTGGCTTTCAGTATACTGGCGTGCACACTTACATCAACGAGTACATAATGTAAAGCATCAAAATAGACAGGACAATATGAATGCAACCCTGAAAGGGATTTAGGGGGAAGTCGAAATTCATGGACAGCACAAGAGGATGCAACCAGAAAAGCCTGCAAGTCAGAACTGTAGGTGGTGGAAACCAATCAGTGTACATTTTCAACAAAGAGATATCAAACAAAAAGGAAAAGCTTGTTTTCGTTTACACTAATTGACCAGCGAATATGCTGGTTTTAGCACTTACCCATTCTGAACTGTGGGAGCATAGATAAGCTCAAATTTCATAATAACAGCAGTTGTAGGTAAGCCCTGTGATTAAGAGACAATAGAGTTCAGTGTTACAAGAACGATGAATTTGAAAGAGAGGAATGGCAAAGATAATGGTAGTAAGGTGATATCTAATTTTTCAAAATTTAGTTATCTCGATTCTGCATTATTTTCCAGTTGCTTTCTTGTCTACACCTGCTTTCTTCCTGTTTATACTCCAAGAAAGAGTACAAAACAAGAGAGAGATCCCTACCTCAAATCCATCAAGCAAAAATCTGAACGTTATCATCATGCATAAATGAATGTCCTGCCTAGCAAATTTTATCCGAAAGGGCTGTGTTGAGAAACTGTTGTCTGTGTCATCAATCCTCCATGCACCATATGTACTGCTAGAACCCATATCAGGAGCTGCAGAATAGGAATTTGCTACCTCAGCTGTTAGTTCAGAATGTAAGAAATAGGCAATCCAAATATCCGACAATTTTTACATTAAGAAAGATGTAGATCCACAAAACATAAAAGTATAAGAAAGTAATTTCAAAGAAAAGAAAAAAGATGATTGTTTCATAACTTTACTTTTGTACAAATACTCGCTCCGATTCTATATATAAGACATATTTACTTAATTTGATTATATTAAGGAAGTTAGTTAATATAATATGCATTTTCTAAAATACCCTAGTCATCTTCCTTCTTTCCTTCCTTCTCTCTCCTCCTTGATTATTGTTGATGGAACATCAATAAGGATAAATTAAGAAAAGAGTGACAAATATCAAAACTATGTGTTATATTTAGGAGCAAGATCAACTCTTCAAATATATTTTATATTAAGGATCAGAGGAGTATAAAACAATTAAGAGGATGATGCAGAAAAAAGACTGAGAAAAATAGATTATAATATTAACCATGTTACCTTGATATTGAACAACTCTTGCTGGAGTTCCAAAAGAGACATGTTCACTATCCTCCCATCTCATAGTAATCTTAATTTGATACCATCTATAGAAAGCATAGTATATCAGGTTGTCAATTAATAAAGTTAAATAGAAAATAAAATAAAATAGAAGAGGAAACATACCCCTGCTGAAAAAGGTCAAGATTGTGAAACCTATCAATATAGACAGCGATCTCCTGCACAATATTCAACATAGCCACAGGCCCGATTCTGATTGAATGTGGAATCACATCAGGCAACTTCAGCAGCTAGCCCGTATATTTCAGACCAACAAACCGCCCAACTTGTCATATGCATGCATGTAATATAATAAGCAGGGCAGGCATCTATCTTTATTAAATCAATATTAATTACCACAACTACAAATTCCGACCTTGATCTTTCATCTAACCCTATTCCTCAAACAAAGTAACAGGCTATTACGAGAACCATAACAACCTTGGCTCCTTCTTTTGACTTTTAGAGCTGCAAGTAAGGACACAGAACAATTAGAATTCATAAATGTGGATGAGAAGGAGAAGACCTGACGAGAAGCATTTAATAACCTTTTCTTTTAAAATACGTAACTGGGGGAAAAGACAACAGACTAGGATGCGTCAAAACAGTCCTGGAAAATTCATAGCTAATTGCTTGATTCTTTTTTTTTTTTTAAATTATCAAGAAGTCCAAACTGTTTTTAAAATAGTTATGGTATTTTTCTAATGTTATAGTAAAAAATGTCCTTTTAATTGAATTTTATTTCATAATTTTTAAAGATGAGATTGGAAATATATGATAAATAACAGTGAGGCATAGTTTATTTGAGTTATACTCGGGAAATTACTTTCTTATTTCCTAACTGTGAAGGAAGTATGAGGCCTAACTTTTCAAGAATTTAAGATTTTTAGTAAACCCAATAGGAGGAATTTTATTACTTTCTAGAAAATTTAATTTTTCCTCCCCGCTTACTCCTAAAGATTAGGAGAAAGCTTCCTTTCAGGCCTAAACTAAAGTGTCTTCCTTTCAGTCCTAAACTAAAGTGTCTACCTATATCTCAAAATGTCACAAACAAGCGCAATTCGTTTGTATGCATATAAGGGCAGAGATACGGTTATGAGAAGAATGAAGATGGAAAAGCATATTAGTACAAAGCCTGCATAGATTATGACGGGTCAAACATGGATAACAATCATATAATACTTTAAAAAAATTAAAAACTGCCCCCAAATTTGAGCTTCAAAAGGTTTTACTTACGTCAGACCAACAAGAAATTCGAGATTATCTCGTTAAGCCTGAAAATAAAAGGACAGGCCGGCAATTTGAAGGAGAGAATTTTCTAACAACTATCATCGTTGCTAAGAAGCTGAAATGCAGGTAAGGAACCACATTTCGCCCCCTACGGCCTGATAAAAATGGTGAAAATTCCTCAAACAGGTGGAAGCCAGATCGAATTGATTCCAAATTCGAATGACAAATAATGGAGACCGAAGAGTGACCAAGAAAAAGAACGCAACAGGAAAAAGAATGCTACGAAGGAGGAAAAATTGGAAAAAGATGAAAGACGATTAACCGACCAAAAGGACGATGATATATTGGGAAGGAGCATCCATTAATTCTGCCAGGGTTGGTGCTTCGGTGAATGATGAGGGATCGCTCGGGCAATCAGAACAGAAGGAAGCGGAAGTGAGGCGGAGGGAAGGGAAGAGGGGCCCACAGGGGGATTTTAACGATTTAGCGCGCCAACGACCAAATTTGTCACAATTTCAGGGCCCTTCCATTTTAGAACCACTTGTGGATTAATTATTTAGCGATTGTTTGATTCTATTTTCGTTTTTTGTTTTTATAAACAGTTTTATAAAATAGTTTTTGAAAATAAATTTTAAAAATAAAAAAATTTGTTTGATAAATTATTTTAAAAAATTTATTTTTAAAGTGACGTGGTAATTGTCATTGATAGTATAATGTTAATAGTGAATAAGTGACAGACTGACAGTCTCAAAAAATAAAAATAAAAATAAAAAAACGACTAAAAATTATTTTTATTTTATAATTTTTAAAAACAACTTATTATTTTTTATTTTTGAAAACAATTTGTCAAACCTGTTTTATTATTTTAAAAAAAATTAAAAACAAAATCAAACAACCACTTAATCCTCCGTAAAACTGTTCCCTGAACATCCATGCTGGACTTCAGCATACTTCCTATTTATTGAATTTTGATCCCTAAATTTAGGAAATTAGGAGTTTGGAGATTCTTTTCTTTATATCTGGGGCCAGAATTTTTAGTTAATGCGTTTGCTGGACGATGACCAAAGAAAGGAAACTGCTTTCTTCATTCCCACAGCAGAACTTTAATGGTCCCTGTTAAAATAATTGTTATTTTAATGTTTTAACAGAATATTATTTATTTTTAGATGAAAAAAAAAAATCATTTGAACTTCAAAATCTTAAATTGATTTTATTGACTATAAAAATAATGGAATTGACAAAAAAAATATAACAATTGACAACGCAGTGTTTTGAGAAATCACTAATTTAGAATTTTAAAATTCAAGTGATATTTTTTTATATTTTTTCTTTATTTTTATGCTATTTTATCTTTGATGAAAATAATAGTGAATGAATATTCACACCGGAAGAAAATATGTGAGAAAATTATTATGAGATCTTAAAAAGAAAATACCATCACTTAAAAGTTTTAATAAGTGAGTAATATGAATATGAACTTGTTATCGTTATTTATATTGTCGTTGCATGCTATTTACTTACTTTAAAACTTTGTGGCGATTAATTTTTTTTTTATTTGAGTAAAAGCAAAATGATATTAATATAAGAAGTCTTACAACGGATGGTAATAAATATTGCAAATACTATTTGTGAACTTATAAAGAAAATTAGGAGTTACAGCTGAAATTGAATCATACTTAAAAAGTTCCAAGAACTTGGAGTTGCCCTGCTCCACGGTCCTGCTAGACAATCCAATAGAAAGATGAAGCTGTATAAACAATTTCTTCTCACAAAGAATTTGCAGTTTATGAGATCCATAATAAGTAGCATACTCTGAATTTATAATCCAAGATAGAGAAGCCCTGCGGCATAAGAGATAAAAAAGAACAGGATCTGCATATTTTTACCTCCAAATGAAAAAATGAACTTTTTCAGCAAAACAAATGACTCCATGACATTCCGTTGTTCCTTTCTTTTTGATCTTTCGAACCAGGAAGGAAGTTTTCCTGGCCACATCAGAAGAAGGTCTTGAATTTAGGAAAAGAACATTAGAAATACTCAAAGCACCCTTAATTTCCTTAATAATCTGACACGGATGGAAGCACCTTCCATTATGAATAGCAACATTTCTCTTCATCCAGATTGTGTTAACAAGCAATATGATCTCATGAATAATGCTAATATGCCCCTCCCTTTGAAGATAAAGATGATTGTCCTTTAACCAGTCTACAAATTCAGCATATGTACTGAAAGAGAAACTAATTGAAATACAGCCAAACCAAACAGCCTTAACCAAAGGGCATTGAAAAAATAAGTAGTGCTCCAACGTTTCCTCAATTGCACATCCAAAAGGACATAAACCAGAAGAATTAAGATGATGTCTTACCAGAACATCGGATGAGGGGATGGCCTTATTAATTATCTTCCATATGAAGAGAATGTACTTTTAAGGAAGAGAAATAGACCACAAAAATTTCCAGAATTGATCAATATACTTCTAAAATCCGAAAGGGATCTCTCCAAACAGATATTAAATCCATCTTTCACACTATGTTCCCCCTTTGAATTGCCTGTCCATAGAAAAGAGTCTTCAGAAACAGCAAAAAGGAAGAGGTATTATTGCAATTTCATTTACTACCTCTGGAGAGTATAATAAAGATAAAGCCTGGAGGTTCTATCTAACAGGGTTTTCTAATTAAAAGAGGCATGCAATATAAGATCTGAAACATATTGATATCTCAACATTAAATCAAAATCTTGATGCATTGGCCGCCACAAAGGGTGGTTTAGAGGAATTTTTGAACCATCTCCAACTCTCTGTCTTAGATTCTGAGTAATCAAATCTGCTGAATCTAAGATTCCTTTCCACATCCAAGAAATATTATATGGCCTTCTTAAAAAAGGTTGACAATTTAGTGAAATATATTTCAATTTCTAAGTTGAGGCCAATAAGGATGGACTAACAGAAGTAGCTACACGCCACACTTGCTTAGCTAATAGAGCTTGATTAATACACATCCCCTTTCCACTGGTGAAAGAAAAACATTTCCTTCCTGGCAAGATGAATTTTCTTTGAATCACCCGAATAACCCCAGAAAAAATTAATACACAGAGAATCAATCTTATCACAAATTGATTTCGGAAGCATAACACAGGAAAGAACATGGATATTTGAGGCAGACAGCACATAATATTTTAATATAAAAACACTGTCAAACATCGTGAAATGCTACTGCGATATAAAATATTTAACAGCTTACAATTATTTTTCAGAGTTTTTGTTTGAACATAAGTTATTAGTTGCTCCAAGAAAATAATTCATTTTCTTAATATTTAAAAAAACAAATGAAAGTTTAAGATTTATCATAATTTATTTTTCATTTTTTCCCACCAAGCATGCAAATAATTACTGGTCTGGGAATCAAATTATAAGAGTCAGCAAAGACTACATGGGCCAACCATCTGGGCTTATAGAACTCCATTGAAGCTTTATTCAGCCCATTGTATTCATGATACTAAGCTCCCATAAGAAGCCCCCGTTATGGACAGTGATGTCACTGATTAGATATGATTAATTTATCAAAAGTGGGTTGAAGAGGTTAGTTCCTTACAATATGACCAATAAAAATTCGAATCTCTATTGAAAGAAGTGTACATATTTAGTGCTCGACAATACCTCGAACATGATTGTCTCTAATAAAAAGAAACTTATGCTTAGAGAAAAAAAAAACAGATATGATTAGTTTTTCTTCCCCAAAATTCTTTTTGATGGGCAAATATGTTTTTTTAGGCAATCTTATTCTTATATGAGACAATATTAGACATTAAATAAAGCACACATCTCCTAACTGGGCTCGAAACTGGGTTCTTCCACCCAAATTCTGAAGGATAGGATAGCGACGCGTGCCTTGAGAGATTAGTAGTGTTTAGCAACTGTCATGGCAATAGTGAGCCCACCAGGTGATATGATTCCCGATGTATGGCCCGTTAATGAAAGGAATAATAAATATTTTTACGTTTTTTAATATAAGATATAATTAACTTTTTTTTATGAAAAAATTAATGAAACTAAATAAATTAGTTGATGATAACATATGTTATATATTAATGTGCTCATTTAGAATAGCGGTTGGAAGCTTCAAAAATGCTTTTCAATTGTGATTTACGGAATACGAAGTAAGTTATGTGATTAGGGTTATCTTGATTTATGTGTTTAAGTTCATAAGTGTTTTTTAATCATGATAATAAGATATCACAAACATCCACATTATTTGATTATATATCAGTTTATAAGTTAAACAAAATAATTTAATATAAAAAAGATAAATATCAATATTTTAAAATAATTTATTTAACTTCCCAATCTTTTAAAAAAAAACATCACCTATATTATATTCTGAATTAAGGAATGAGAAGAGTAATAGAAAAACAGGATGCTGAGTGAAAGATACCCCTTAAGAAAAAGGAAGAGGGTGGGAGAGGAAAAAGGGCATAAACCAAAAAAATGTTCGCTCACTCCTTTTATGTTTTTCTGGAGAGATTCGATCGAGAGAACAATATATATGACCAGAAAAGAAAACGCAGAAGCTGCCAGCCTCATATACCATAAAATTCAATCGCCGGCTAACATATTGTGACTGCGACTGCTTCAAAAGTGGTCCAAATTCTTTTGAACCCTTACACAAATTCAATTTTTTTCTGGCAATCTTAAGGTAAAATCCAAATGATAATTTCGTCTCCTCTATGATTTGTCTCTTGGTGTTGGGTTGTGGAACTCCCAACCCTTTTACATGAGGAGGTATTGGGTGTTGGGCACCCGGTAAGCACAAAATCATCATAAAAACTAAAGAGGAAAAAATTCTCCCTCAAATTCTTATTATAAAAGACTTATTATAATAAGTTTAGATAAGTTAATTAAGACATCCAATTACATTAGCTGGTGCTTTTAATTTTTTAGAATTATCTTCAATGTATAAGTTATTATCCTCAATTTATTAGTTTCATTACATACCCCTCCATTTCATAATATAAATCTCCATGAAATATTTTTTTTTCAATTTTATATCTCTTTTTATATCAAAGCAGTATTTATTAACATTTTCGTATTACTCCCTTATTATTTATGAGTATTGTGAAAATGTTTTGATGCATTAAATATAAGTGTAAAGTCAGTAATTTAGTAGTCAATATTCTAATGTATTATCAATCCATTTTTTTATCTTTGTGCTAAAATCTTAAAAAATTCATATTTTGAAACAGGGAGTGCGTGCAACGTTAGTTGGTAGGTTGTTTGATTGATTAGCAAATATGAAAATAAAAGTCTATTTTACCTCAAGCCCTTTGAAAATTTGTTGAATCGTTAATTATAGTTTGAAAACAAGTCTATTCATTGAATGGGGACAAAAATGAAAAGTTATATTAGCCCAATTTTATACCTTCAAGCGAGTAATTATCTTTTATTGGCATGTGTAAAATGATTAAAAAGATCTTGAGGGAGGGAATATATATAAACATGAACTACAGCATATTGATATGATGTTATTTTATTTCCTAAAAAATCTCATTGAGAAAAATGGAACGGCCACTTTAACTATTTTTACAAGAGATTTTTTTTTTATTTGGTCAAGACTATAATTTTTTTAAGATTTAGAGTGCAAAGAATTATTGTCCCATAATTCAAATTTATGTTATTTTCCTCATAAGAATAAGTACACTTAACACCTCAACCACCAAAAAAGAGAGAACTTCTATTTTGATAATTCGAAGGTCATTAATCAAACGCACTCAATAACTATGCACTGAAAGGAAAAGGCAAAGATCCTTTACCCACACAGGCTGGGGCTTATAATTATTAGTGGAAAAGTATTAAAACTATTGAGAATATTTTCTGCAATATAACCAGTATTATAGATAAGCTCGAATATTGAACACAAATGATCGAGGCAAGAATTTTGGCCCTCCAATATTGTCCAGTCATTTTATTATAGAAAATGCATCATATTGATAGACAGAACATCAATCGCCAACCCCCACAAATTATATACGTTCGCTGATCCATCGATCTGCCAAATCACACACGCACCCACACAACATTACCATATTCTCATGCCACGACTTATATGTTGGAATCTTTTTTTGGTGGAGTTTTCATCATCACTGTCTCCTGTATAGTTCAATCATATGGGCCCTTGTACGGTTTGATTTTCTGACAGAAAGATTCTGATCTCTTGAACACTCAAGAACGTCTCCAAACCAGAAAAAAGTTATGAAGTGTAGATGTAATCCTACTGTTGTTAAACTTTGCAAAGGAGTTGTAATATTGATTTTGATATTAGAATGTTTAGTCTTTCATAACATGTTAGAAAGTAATATAAAATCTGATTGGTTACATTTATTAAAAAGAGATTACCAGTCATTAGATGATATGTACAAGGCACAAAGTTGCGCCATAAAATTCACCTAATGTATAGGCAGACAATGGTATATTCATATATTGGTTTAGAAATGTGTAGTGGTCAAAACGTGGAAGTACAATTGCTGGATAAGTGTTGGTCACGATTGTCCTCTCGAGAAGATAATGCTTCGGCTTTACTTGGAACCTTGGGAGTACGTACGTTAGAAGGAAGATTGGACAAATTAAAACTAGTGTGTTTCCTCTTTGCTGAATCAAAAAAACAGCTGCTCTTTTGGGTAACAAACAGAAACCCTGATCGTAGTTTTATTTGCTTTATCTTGTTGGGAGAGTCACAGTAACTAAAATCGACAAAAAAAAGGTTGGCTATATTGTTGGCCATGACTTGCTGTTATATGTGGCTCCACAAGGATGGAGGGGACAGCAAAGCAAAGATCCAAAGTGGCTGTTCAATTATGCAAGTGACAAAATGCCAGCAAAATTTCATCGATAAGGCCAATTCATGAACATGTGCTTTCTAGCTAGTTCTATAGATGATCACATTTAAGTGTGTACACTGTAGGCACAGTGAACTCATATGGCCCGATTCTGGTATTATATATAACTCTTCTCTTAATTAGCTTTTAGTTACTGCACAATCCAGAAACGTGGAACTAGTTCAATGTAACAAAAAAGGAACTAAGATCTATACGGTAAATGGTCAAAAAGGAAAAGGAAAAAAATATTCATTAGGCATACTAGGAGGAATAATAAAATTTGGAAGTGAAGTTTGTTGTGGGATATTAAAAATATAAAGAAACTAAAAGAGAGAAGAAAAGAAGAATAGGGGAATAATCAAGTAGCATGAGAGAGTTAGAGGGATTTCAAGAACCCATAATAAGTGGCTGCTACTCAAATAATGAAGGTGTACAAATGAATGGAGAAAATTAAAGCCTAAAATCACAGCGTGGGGACACTTTTTGGTTCCACAACCACACCAGAATCTGCCACCTTCAATGGTTCATAGCGCTTCCAAACATTCCACCCCTCCAACCACCTATCATCTTAATCCTCCCAACTCTCCCATTAACTCTCTCTTTTTCTTTTTTCTCTATTATTATTAATTTTTTTCTAAGATCTCATTGCCTTTCCTAAACCACCTCCTTCCATATATAACTATTTCTGCAAATTCCTCAAACCTTTTTGACTTCCCATTATCGCCACCTCTCTCTGTTTAACGCACTGTCATTTTTCCTTCATGCACTATCACATTTTCTTGCCTTAGCTTCTCTCTCTTCAACTATAAATATACGTGTGTCCGCCAGACACTTCCATTATATAGTTGAGCACGCCAAACCAAACACATCAACTCTTGTACGTTCTCTGAATTAGACATGGCTAGCAATAATCATCATCATCAGTTTCAGAAGAATGCCATGTACGTAGAAACTCCAGCTGAAGCGTTTGGCGATGGAGGCAAGAACTTCGATGACGACGCACGAGTCAAAAGAACAGGTACGCCTTTTGGAAAACTAAAAACATATGTATTAAATGAATTGTGACTTAAATTTTGATATTTTTGGTTGTGAAGGGACGTGGGTGACTGCGAGTGCCCACATCATAACGGCGGTGATAGGCTCCGGTGTGCTCTCACTAGCTTGGGCCATAGCTCAAATGGGATGGCTGGCTGGTCCTGCCGTACTCTTTGCCTTCTCTTTCATCACCTACTTCGCCTCCACTCTTCTTGCTGACTGTTACCGTTCACCCGACCCCGTCCACGGCAAGCGAAACTATACCTATTCCATGGTTGTCAGATCCATCCTAGGTACTCTAATTAATTTGTATCTAACTCTCTACTATATATACCTCTTAATTATAGTTTCTTGATTTCCAGGACAAGCATATGCATGTCCTTTTCCTTGTAGTCACGTTAATTTGTTCTCAATATCCTTTCTACAGGAGGCAGGAAATTTCAGCTGTGTGGCTTAGCTCAGTACGTTAATCTTGTAGGCGTTACCATCGGCTACACCATAACTGCGTCAATTAGCATGGTGTAAGAATTTACCTCATAAACTTTTTAACTTTTTAAGTGACTGTATAAGTAAAACTAATATATTCGCTTTCTCTCTTTGATATGTGATAATTAATTAACAAAACATACAGGGCTGTGAAAAGGTCGAACTGTTTTCACAAACACGGGCATCATGAGAAATGTTATATATCAAACAACCCGTTTATGATCATGTTTGCTTGCATCCAAATTGTGCTTAGCCAAATACCAAACTTCCATAAGCTCTGGTGGCTCTCCATCGTCGCAGCCATTATGTCTTTTGCTTATTCTTCCATTGGCCTTGGACTCTCCATAGCTAAAGTCGCAGGTTAGTGAAAAGTGAAAACTACTACTCAACTTTATTATTGGTTTTGATTCTTCTTATATTTCCGAATATATACCTGTACTGGGATCTCTAAAAGGTGGTAAATGCATGGTCCTGCGGGTCCAAAGTCTAACCATATATATTTGGTCCATGCTATGAAATGAAAGGTGGGGAACACGTACGGACATCGTTAACGGGAGTGCAAGTTGGGGTGGACGTGTCGGGATCGGAGAAGGTTTGGAGGACGTTCCAGGCCATCGGAGATATCGCCTTCGCTTATGCTTATTCTAATGTCCTTATTGAAATCCAGGCAAGTTCATACTTAATCTTACCATCATAGCATTATTGTTATTTTCCAATTAATTAATACACCTCTTTGCCAAGATCGAGGGCCATGCATGCATGTAACATCATCTCTATTATTTGTGAATAGTAGTAGATACTGAACAATTTAATTCATTATTTAGGTTTGTGTGTGTGTGTGTTCTGAGGTGATGACAAGTAAAAATATGTAATTCATTCGTGAATAACGGGGAATCTCTTTCTTTTATGATAATATAATAATGGCGCGCGCATGATCTTATATTTATTTATATGCGCGCGCGCGCGCTGGAAGCTTTTTAGGTTTGACCGATGACACTAGGTAATTAGATTTATAGTTCTCTTTAATTTTGAATATGATAAAACAATACATTTAGTTAATCGGTTATTTGAATATATGCTTAATGAATATTATATATTTATATGTAAATGAAATTCTATATCTGTATATATCATCGATGGATATAGTATTCTGGTATTGTAACAAAATTAATTAGAAATTATTTTTAATAATATATTAGTCATACTTAAAGTTAATAATTGCCTCAAATTCAGCTGTGATGACTTAATGGGGTTTAATCCAAGTGGCTTTGATAAATACTCAAAACCTGTATGTTACCGGTATTGAGTTAGGTATGGGTGCGTTTCCTATAGACATAATATGGTCTATGTGGGTTCTTTAAGATCATGATTATTGAGAGCTAGCCGATATATATTAAGCACGAGGGACTTGTCTTGTGTGGCCAAGTTGCTGACTTGAATTGACATATATTTAATACAGTGGGCCATTCTGATTATTACCAATGAAACAAAAACTGTAGATTTGCTGCTTCCTCGTGAAAACGACTGAGAAGACCAAGACCTTTGCATAAATTGCCCACTAAAAAGGGTTATTGCCATTCAAAAGAAGTGGCTCTAATCAATGGTTTGATTTTTTTAATTACTCGCACCTTATTTTTTCTCCATATCAGTATCGGTTGAGTTTGTGCTTATCAGAAAGTTTAGATGCACCGAGTCTTCCTTTATTCTGCTTTTCATCACAAAGTGGAGGGAGAAAAAAAATACAAATAAAAACTTTGCATCTAGTCCATGGTCTATATTAGAAAAGATTCTAAAAGAATCCATATACTTCCATCCGTCCCACTAGCTAGTTAAGATTCCTTGCATATAGATATGGACCATCAAATCGATGGACCACTATCTTTCCGATACTACTTTTTTATGAAAAATAACTTGCTGTTTTATTTTACAAAACAGTAGAATCCTGCCTTATCTCGTTCTGTTCCAAATGTCCACCATTTTTTTAGGCTCCTCTCAATCATCTGCCACCGCCAAACTTCTCCCAACTAGATTCTTCCCTCATTGGTAGGTAGTAGTAGTACAGTCAGTAAATACAAAACAAGTTCAAGTTTGTGAAACACGGACAAGAGGCTGTCTGATGAAATGGACACAGATAGTGTTCTGCATGTCAAAGATAATACTTATATATACTATGTGCACAACCATAATGAACGGGACTTAATTATTGCTTGAAGCTCGTCCACACAGGAGAAACCCACAAACAAAAATTGTAAAATATTAAAGGAGTTGCGCCTCATCATGTGCAATGCAATATTTAAGCAGTGACTTTAATTAGAATAATTAATGACATGTACCGTACATGTGAAGAGTAATATGTAGCTTAGCTTAATTTCAAGCCTAATAATTAGCGGCGACCATATGATTTGACCTGCATCAGGATACCCTGAAACAAAGCCCTCCAGAGAACAAAGTAATGAAGAAAGCAAGTCTGACCGGAATCTTAACCACAACCATATTCTACGTCCTATGTGGTTGCATAGGTTACGCAGCATTCGGAAACGACGCACCTGGAAACTTCCTCACCGGCTTCGGCTTCTACGAGCCCTTCTGGCTCATTGACTTCGCCAATGTCTGCATCGCCGTCCACTTAGTCGGAGCATACCAGGTCCGTCCACCAAACTGCCCAATATTTAATACTGCCCTGTCCATAATATAAGATCTCGTTCATTCATAATATAATTACACTTACGAGATCAAGAGGTAGTATATAAATAATTACAAGCTTATAAGTAACGTTACAATATATTGACCAAACTTGTTGATATGAGCATAATGCAGGTGTTCTGCCAGCCAATATTTGGGTTCGTGGAGAACTGGAGCAAGGAAAGATGGAGCGAGAGCAAGTTCGTGAATCGCGAGTATGGTTTGAACATTCCTATGTGTGGGACGTATGACTTGAACTGGTTCAGGTTGGTGTGGAGGAGTACGTATGTGGTGGTGACGGCGGTCATAGCGATGATATTCCCATTCTTCAATGACTTCTTGGGGCTCATTGGTTCACTCTCCTTCTGGCCATTAACGGTTTACTTCCCCATAGAGATGTACATTAAGCAGTCTAATATGAGGCCATTCTCCTTCACTTGGACTTGGCTCAAGATATTAAGCTGGGCCTGCTTCATCGTTTCCATTATCTCCGCCGCCGGCTCCATCCAAGGCCTCACCCAAGATCTCAAGAAGTACCAGCCCTTCAAACCTCAACAATGAGCATAGGCACGCACGCACGCTCATGCTTCAATGTATTCATATTCAAATGCTATATATACGTGTTGTGTGTTTGTATGTATGTTTATATAGCTTTCTGTTGTGTCAGTTCTTGTGATAATAAATAACTAGGTGTATATAGTCCAGGGATAATTTATTGTTATCAAATGTTCGTATGAATGTAACACCTAGCTAGCTGCAGCATATTCAAGTAAGAAATTTCTTAGATGCTTTTAAGGTAAATGAAGCAATAACTGTTATCTCCATCAGCTATCCCTGCAACCGCAAGCAAGACTATATATATTTGATTATGATAATTTTTTTGGCCAAAATAGAGATTATGATAATTACGACAACATAAATATGTTAATATCGGAGCTGAGTAGCTAATTTGCAAAGATTGAGTAAATAAGTCTAGTTAGATATTCACGCTTATCTGTAAAAAAAAAAAAAGTGTCTCAATTTTCTTAAAATACTCTCTTTAATCGTGATTTGCATTAAAAATACTCTTTAATGAAAAAACCCTTAATTACTATGTGCACTTAATAGGAATAATTTAGGGAAAAAGTTATAAATTTAAAAAACAAAATTGATTAAAGTTTTATATTCATAACCAAAGTAAATCCTCATATATGTATATTAAAGAAGGAGTGTATAGAAGATGCATGCATGTAGAGTCTAAATTCAGAAAATGCTCTTAATTACTATGTGCATTCAATAGGGATAATTTAAGAAAAAAATTATAAATTTTAAAAACAAAATAGATTAAAGTTTTATATTCATAACCAAAGTAAATCATCCTATATGTATATTACAGAAGGAGTGTATAGAAGTATTGAAAGGAAATTTGAAATTCAAATTATTGTTATTTTTAGATAAGATTTAGTTGTTAGACTTTTTGAATTATTAGCTTATTGTTAAGCTATTATCTATTTTCTAGCAAAAGTTGTTGCTACCATCGGTATAAATAAACCTCATTTAAGAGGAAATAAGCAAAGATGAATAAGAGAATTCATTCATAGAATTAACTTTTAAACATGGTATCAGAGCTGTTCCGATGTTGACACATATTTCAAGTTTGTTCTCTTTTTTAACCCATCAGACCCATATTCCCTCTCATATCCTTACTACTCTACAGTGAATCCCTAATTCCTAAATCTCAGCCATGGCCAACCTGACCTCGCCTCTCTACCCTGCGGCATCATCGTCCCTTACCTCCCCTCCTTCTTCCAACATCATCATCCAACAAGATAGCGCATCCCTTCCCATCACCGTAATCCTCGACGACTCCAATTACCCTCTCTGGTCTCAGTTGATGGATATGCGTATCGGTGCCAGGAACAAATCTGGTTATCTCACCGGTACGACGAAGAAACCCTTGTGCAATGATCCTACGTATGATACTTGGGTCACTGAAAATAAGCGCGTGAAGAGTTGGTTGATTGACTCCATGAGTCCGCTGTTGATGCAATGCTTCATTCGCCTGGAATCTGCTCACGACATCTGGGATGCTGCTCTTCGCACTTTCTATGATAGCTCTGATGAATCGTGTCTCTTTGAATTGAATCAACGCTCTTTCAACACCAAGCAACAGGGTCGACCTCTCTCTGTCTACTACAACGAACTTCTTTCGATTTTTCAAGAAATCGATCATCGCATGTCGTCCCAAGCCACCACTGTCGATGGGGTCATCCAATCATACTCTAACTTTGCTCGCCTCAGGGTCTATATCTTCCTCAGTGGGTTAGACTCAGACTTCGACCAAGTTCGTAGTGAAATTCTTCGTAAGGACCCCTAGCTGGACCTCGAATGCACGTATGTGTATGTCCGTCGTGAATTCCAACAACGTATCACAATGAATCATCCTCTTCCTTCGTCGGATTCATCTGCCCTGTTAACTCAAGCATCGCGCCCTCCTCTGGCCGTACCTGCTCCGAAGTCCCGCAAAGATGCTCATTCCACCAAAAATTTGGTTTGTTCCCACTGTGGCGATTTTGGTCATTCCAAAACTCGCTGCTACGAGATCATTGGCTATCCTGAGTGGTGGGACTTTACCAAACGTCCTCGCCGAAACCTTCCTTCCAAAGCTCTCCATACCAACTCTGAAGGTGACTCTGTTCCTTCTCCTCGAGCTCATACCGTATATGAAGGTATTCTGGGTAAGTCTATTGCTCTCTCTGCTCACTCTATGAATGATATGTGGATAATTGATACTGGCGCTTCTGATCACATGATTAACGATGCCACTGCTTTATTTCATTTTACTTCCTCTTCAAAATCAACCATTAACACTGCCAATGGTAGTTCTGCAGCAGTTACGGGTCAGGGTTCTATTCAACTCTCACCTTCCCTCACCCTTACTTCCGTCCTTGTAGTCCCTTCTCTTGACTTCAACCTATTATTTGTTAGCCAACTCACCTCTCAATTGAATTGTTCTGTCATTTTTTGGCCTACTTGTTGTTTCTTTCAGGACGTCCAGACACATGCAATCCTTGGTTATGGTGTTAAACATAGAAAGCTGTACTTTCTCTAAAGTTCTACAAGTGAGGATCATTTACAGTCTTGGGCTTCTACTACCACTTCCCTTGATAATGCCACTTCCACTATTCTGCTCTGGCACAAGAGACTTGGACATCTGTCATTTGGTTATCTTCAGAAAATGTTTTCTAACTTGTTTTCTAAGTGTCTTTCCTCTGTTTTTCAATGTTCTATTTGTAACATGGCCAAGAGTCATCGTATTCCTTTCTATCCTAGTTTGAATAAAAGTAAAATTATATTTCAAGTGATTCACTCTGATGTATGGGGCCTTGCCAAAATTACTTCTTTTTCTCACTCCTTATATTTTGTCACCTTTATTGATGAATGTACCCGTATAACTTGGATTTCCTTGTTAAAACATAAAAGTGAAGTCTTTACTGTTTTCCAACAGTTTCATCGCATGGTTCATACTCAATTTGCATGCCCAATTCAGATTTTTCAATCTGATAATGTTCTAGAATATATGAATCGCCCTTTCTCTGAATTTCTCTCCTCCAATGGTATTAAACATCAAACTTCTTGTACTTATACCCCTCAGCAAAATGGCTTAGCTGAGAGAAAGAATCGCCAGATTCTAGAGGTAGTTCGGGCTTCTCTATTTGAGATAAATGTCCCTCATCAGTATTGGGGGGAGGCAGTTCTTTCCGCTGCCTACCTCATCAATCGTACCCCTTCTAGTGCCCTTAACTTCATCACCCCTCAACAAAAACTTGAGTCTTATTTCTCCATTCCCTATGTCTTACGTCTTGAACCTCGTATCTTTGGATGCACTGTCTTTGTCCATATTCCTAAATCCCTGCGTATCAAACTTGATCCTTGTGCAAAGAAGTATATATTTGTAGGTTATTCAAATCTCCAAAAAGGATACCGCTGCTTTGACCCTCACTCCCATAAAATGTATGTCACTCTTGAAGTCTCCTTTTATGAATCTGAACCATATTATCCAAGGGGAGACTCCAATTCTTCTTCTCAGGGGGAGAACTAATTCCTTGAACTGGAGAAGAAGAACTGTGGTTATCTACTCCTGTGGTCTCAAATCAAACTCAAACTCCAGCTCTAGTCAATGTAAATGGTTCCTCACATGTTAAAACACCATGTTTACCTCACACAACCGGATCACCTGCTATGGATGTTCCTGAAGCACAAATTCAGACTGCTAATGAGGTAATTCCTGACCCTAATACATATCCTTCATTACTTGTACATTCTATTACTCAAAGTATAATACTTAGAAGATCAGAACGCCTAACCAAGGGTGTATCTAAACCAGTATATGAACCAGATCAAAAAAATAAAGTAAAATACCCTATAAGCAGTTATGTATCATCTCATAGGCTATCTGAATCATGTGCTCTGATTGTCAATCAATTATCTGTTGTATCTATTCCTAATAGTGTGCAGGAAGCTCTAGATGATCCTAGATGGAAGAAAGACATGAACACAGAAATGGAGGCACTTCAGAAAAATGCAACCTGGGAATTAGCCTCATTACTGAATGGTAAGAAGACAATTGGCTGCAAATGGATATTCACAGTAAAACTCAAACCAGATGGAAATATTGGTAGATATAAAGCAAGGCTTGTAGCAAAGGGTTATACACAAAAATATGGGGTAGATTACTAAGACACATTTACGCCGGTTGCAAAACTGAACACAATCCGTATCCTAATCTCCATAGCAGCAAACAGAGATTGGCTATTAAAGCAGTTTGACGTCAAGAATGCATTCCTAAATGGTGATCTAGAAGAAGAAATCTATATGGAAGTCCCACCGGGAGTAAAAATGGAAGATTCAAAAGGAAATACAGTATGCAAACTTAAGAAGGTGTTATATGGCCTCAAACAATCTCTTAGGGCGTGGTTTGAAAGATTCTCATTAGCAATGAAGAAGTTTGGGTACAAACAAAGCAATTCTGATCATACCCTATTCATAAAGCATAATAAGGGAAAGGCAGCCATACTCATTGTATACGTGGATGATATGGTATTAATAGGGGATGATTTAGAAGAAATGAAGTCACTGGAACAAAGATTAGCAGCTGAGTTTGATATGAAAGACCTTGGTCAATTGAAGTATTTCCTTGGCATAGAGGTTGCAAGATCAAAAAAAGGTATTTTCTTATCCCAAAGAAAATATATCCTGGATTTGTTGTCTGAAACAGGTATGTTGGCCTGTAAACCGGCTGACACACCTATTGAAGTAAATCACTCACTAAGTATATACCAAGATCAGATTAACATAGATAAAATCATATACCAGAGGTTGGTGGGAAGACTGATCTACTTGTCACATACTAGACCAGATATTGCCTATTCAGGAAGTATTGTTAGCAGATTTATGCATTCACCCAATGAGGAACATATGAATGCTGTATTTAGGATTCTAAGATATCTTAAAGGCTCTCCAAGAAAAGGGTTACTCTTCTCAAAACATAACAAAGCTTGTATTGAAGGTTATACGGACTCGGATTGGGCTGGTGACAAGACAACTAGGCAATCCACTTCAGGGTATTTCACCTTTGTGGAGGGAAATTTAGTTACATGGAGAAGTAAGAAACAAAAAGTAGTAGCAAGGTCAAGTGCAGAAGATGAGTTTAGAGGAATGACTTACGGAATTTGTGAACTTCTATGGATTAAGAGCATCTTGACAGATCTGGGAATCATATACAATGAGCCTATGAATCTGTACTGTGACAATAAAGCTGCTGTGGAGATTGCACATAATCCAGTTCAACATGATAGAACAAAACATGTTGAAGTGGATAGACACTTCATCAAAGAAAAACTTGAACAGAGGATCATTCAAACCCCTCATGTACGATCTGAAGATCAAGTTGCTGATATTCTGACCAAGGCAGTTTCTAGGAAAGTCTTTGAAGAAATGATTAACAAGTTGGGTATGATCAACATTCACGCCCCAACTTAAGGGGGAGTATTGAAAGGAAATTTGAAATTCAAATTATTGTTATTTTTAGATAAGATTTAGTTGTTAGACTTTTTGAATTATTAGCTTATTATTAAGATATTATCTATTTTCTAGCAAAAGTTGTTGCTACCATCTGTATAAATAAACCTCATTCAAGAGGAAATAAGCAAAGATGAATAAGAGAATTCATTCCTAGAATTAACTTTTTAACAAGAAGGTGCATGCATGTGAGAGTCTAAATCAGAAAATGATACTCGACTTACTAGTGGCATAGACATACCTGAATGCTACTCATCCAATATTTATAATGAGTATATGACGTCTCAAAATGACAAGTGTTGCTCGCATAACAGATTTAAGTGTAACAAAGAAAGAATGAGAGAAACTGAGAAGGAGAGTAATCTGGAGTTGATTCAATTTATCTTAATTAGAACTTACGTATTACAGTGGTTATATACTAACTAAGTGGCTACAACAATCATAACAGATTCAGCTAGTTAGTTACAAGCCATTGGGCCTGAAGTCCAATCCATTCACATTGATAGTCCATATACATTGATATTCCCCCTACTGAATGAAAAAAAGACATAGTGGGTAGCTAATTAATGTTTAGGAATACATGGTTTCAATAGGTACCACACGCATCTTAGTACGAAAATAAAGTAGAAGGTAAAGCCTTGGTGAGAATATCTGCTACTTGTTCTGCAGCTGGTACATACTCAACTCTAAGGGTGCCATAAGCTACTTTTTCTCTAACAAAGTAGAGATCAATTTCAAAATGTTTTAACTTATTATGAAGAACTAGATTGACTGATAAAGCTACTGAGCTAGAGTTATCACACTAGATTGAAGGAACGCCAATTGTCTCAATATGCATCTCTTTGAGGACAGCCAAAAGCCAAGTAACATCATATCCAAAATCGGCTACACTTCTATATTCTGCCTCTGTAATACCTCAGGAAACAATTGGTTGTTTTCTTGATATCCACATGATAGGATTTGGTCCAAGATAGGTACAATAACCACTTGTGGAAAGCCTTTAGAGGAACCCCAATCTGCATCAGCATAGGCTTGCACAATTAAATTGGATGCTGGTTGGATCAACAAACCAAAAGTAGGAGTCCTATTTAAGTAACGTAGAACTCGCTTAACACCTTGCCAATGCACCACTCATGGTTGCTGCACTGAGCTAATTTATTCACAGTAAATGCGATATTCGGCCTAGTAAGGCAGATATACTGAAGAGCTCCAACAATGCTTATGTTTGCATAAGGATCAGAATAAATAGGACTAGTGATATCATGAAATTGATTTTAAGTGGACATAGGAGTTGCTTTAGCATTTGACATAAGCATATGAGTCTTATGCAGCAATTCGGTAATATATTTATTTTGAGATAAATGCGTAGCCATATGAGAGCGATGAGACTCTATAACCAAAGATAAATGACACCGTACCAAGATCTTTCAAGGCAAAGCGAGAACCTATTGCTGTAATTAACCGTGTGATGTCTTCTAGATCACTGCCTGTTAATATCATATCATCGACAGAAACTAACAAGTACAAAACGTTGGTGTTAGTTAAGCGGATAAATAAACAAGCATATGATTTTGTTTGAATAAAGCCTAGATAGCACAAAGTGTCTTTCAGCTTATAGAACCAAGCTCTGGGAGCTTGTTTAAGCCCATATAAGGCCCTTTTCAACTTGCAAACCAGAGAAGGATCCTTGTCAAAGCCTAGCGTGGTTGTTCCAAGAACACTTCCTTTGCTAAATTACTATTAAGAAATGCATTATTGAAGTCAATTTGACGAATTGGCCAATTCCAAGTGACAGCCAAGGTAATCAAGATTTTGACAGTTGAGGAATTAACAACTGGACTAAAGGTGTCACTATAGTCTGAACCAGCTTCTTGAGCAAACCCCTTAGCCACAAGCCTTGTCTTTTACTTTACAGGTATACCATGTACATTAGTTTTGTTTTTGAAAATCCACTTGCAACCTACAACTTTTCTATCACATGGCCGTGGGACAAGTTCTTAGGTTTAAAAACTAATAAGAGTATTGAACTCTTCTTCTGTTGCAACCTTCCACTCAGGCTTGGTTAAAGCTTCATGAATAGTAACAAGACAATAAGATTGGATAGAAGCTACCATATAGACTTTGGGTTTGAAAATGCCAACTTTAGACCTAGTAACCATTGGATGATAGTTGTTGGTAAGGGTGGGAATAGAAGGTGGTTGGGCAAGAATGGATTCAAGGTCAAGATCAGGTGCTATGGCAGAAATACTTGGAGATAAAGTGGAATTATTTATGGTAGGATGTAGTTAGGGTATAATAGACACATCTGTAGAAGACAGATCTGCAATAGGTGGAGTTACAGGAGGTTGAGGAAGGCGAGAAGGCACTGGATGTAAAGAAAGAAACAAGGTTAAGAGAAGAAGATGGCAAGGTATGAACATTATGTTGAGTTTGAGTGGGAAGTGTACATTCATCGAAACGAACATGCTAGGAAATATACAAGCAGCCTGTCTTAGAGTCTAAACACTTGTATCCCTTGTGTTGAGTGTTGTAACCTAGAAAAATACATAGTGCAGATCGATAGGTTAACTTATTCACCTGAAAAAGTCCAATCCATGAATAATATCTACAACCAAATACTTCCAACATAGAATAATCAAGTTTCCGACCATACAATTTTTCAAATGGTGTAAGACTATGCAAAGGTTGGGATGGTAATCTATTAATAAAGAAGACAACAGAGGTGAAAGCATGTGGCTAATAATAAAGAGGCAAAGATGCTTGGGCAAGTAAAGTTAAACCAATCTCAACAATTTTCCTATGTCGTCTTTCCACTAAACCATTTTGTTTAAACGTATAAAAGCAAGAAAAACGTTGTTCAATACCACATGCATCCAAGAAAGATGAAAATGCTTGAAATTCTCTACCATTATGGGGCTGAAATTGTTTAATTTTGCAGTGAAACCGAACTTCAACCTTGGATGTAAAACTCTTAAAAGCTTGCAGACAATAGGTGCTGGAACCCACATATAAGCCATAACCAATTGAAATAGTTTATTATAGATTGTAGTATAAGGCACAAAATGTAGTTTGTGGCTTTTGCCTAACTAGCAAGCCTAACATAAGGATCAAGCACTGTCCTTAGGTATCGCTACATTATTCAAAGATAAAACTTTCTTAGTAACCTCAAGAGAGGGCTGGCATAATCTACGATGCCACAAGACTAAAGGCTCACTAGTATTGACTGAATAGCATATGCCACAATTTGATATATGACTCTTTGATGAGCTTCCAGTATACTTGTTTATGCCATAGACTTTAGTACCATACGCCAAAGTCATACAGGTCTGTAGATCCTTAACAACACATACATCAGGAAAAAAACTCAACAGAGACATGGTTCTCCTTAGTAAGCTTAGCAATGGACATGCGATTCTTTGTCATGGAAGGAACACATAAGACATTATGCAAATATAAAGGTTTGTTTACATCTAAAACAGAAGAACCAATTGTAGTAATAGGTAAGGGATGACTATTACCTACTTCAATGATACCACTGTCATTATAAGGCACATTTTGCTGAAGAACAACAAGCGTGCGTGCCACATGTTGAGTTGCACCAGAATCAAAGTACCACGCAATGTCATTATTAACTACAGAAGGAGAGGCGAGATATACTTGAGCATTTGGAATTAGATCAAATGTAACTGATGGAATTGAAGCAGATATAATACTAGCGTCAGAGGTAGAGCCAACAACAGAAGCAAGTTGTTGAGCAGAAGATGTAGATGTTGAGGTTGTAACCAGAGACTTTCCTATACTAGATCCATAATCGACACCACCAATAGGACCAGTATTGTACACATAATATGCACTAACATAACCATTAGGAGAAGTAGTACGATGATGAGAGAAATTCGAGTTATAGGCATATTGAAATAGCAGCGATTACCAGTGTATCTTATCTTGTGACATATCTGACAAGTTGGCCTAGAGGATGTGTTAGGTGATGGAAGTCGTCCTCATCCACAACCAAAAGAAGAAGTTCGTTGATTATGAGGTGGAGGACCACCTCTGTTACTACTAGAACTGGTATTATATGTAGCATTGAAAACATGTTCATCATTGTCATTAGGTTCAATAGAAGAGGATTGAAGGACATTCGTCTGAGAAGAAATAGTTTGGATAAAATTCTTTTTCCTAGTTTTACCATCAATCAGCAAACAACAACAAAGCCTTTATCCCACTAGGTGGGGTCGGCTATATGGATCGCACGACGCCATTATGCTCTGTCAAAAACCATAGATTTCGATATATTATTATTAGAAGGTCTCTCTCTATGACCTCATTGAGTGTTCGTTTTGGCTTTCCTCGACCTCGTCTAATAGGACTCCATTCTACTTGATCCTCCCTTCTCACCGGAGCATTCAAAGGCCTACGCTGAACATGTCCAAACCACCTCAAACGATTCTCTACCATTTTTTCTTCAATAGGGGCCACTCCCACTCGTTCATGTATATGAGTATTACGAATCTTGTCTTTTCTTGTATGACCACTCATCCATCTCAACATCCTCATCTCAGCGACTCCCATTTTAGGCTCATGTTGTCCCTTTAAAGCCCAACATTCACTACCATATAGCATTGCTGGTCTTATAGCAGTGCGATAGAACTTTCCTTTTACCTTGTTATGTACTTTACGATCACAGATAACTTCAGTAGCTTTTCTCCATTTATACCATCCGGCCTGAATTCTGTGATCGACATCTCCATCAATTTTACCATCTTATTGTATAATTGATCTCAAATATCTAAATTTTGTCACTTGTGGGATGACTTGCCCTCCCAATTTAACTTTCACTTCCCTTTGGCTTTGTCCTTTATCAAACTTGCAATGCATATATTCAGTTTTGTTCCTACTAAGACAAAAGCCCCTCAATTCCAAAGCCTGTCTCCATATCTCAAGTTTAGAATTAATATCTTCTCTGGATTCAGCCAACAGAACTATATCATCCGTAAAAAACATGCATGTAGGGATCTCCTCATTTATAGGCTCAGTTAGAACATCTATCACTAGGTTGAACAAATAAGGACTCAACGCTGATCCCTGATGTAGTCCAATCCTTATAGGAAAGTTCTTTGTAACACCTCCAGACGTTCTAACATTAGTTGTAACCCCCTCATACATGTCCTGAATGGCTTTGATATAAGCAACAATCACCCCTTCCTTTTTCAAGGCTTTCCAAAGTACATCTCTTAGCACTCGATCATACACTTTTTCCAAATCAATGAAGATCATATGCAAATCTCTTCCTTTGCTCCTATACTTTTCCATTAGCCCCCTTAATAAATAAATCGCTTCTGTTGGAGACCTTCCTGGCATGAATCCAAATTGGTTTTCAGGGATATCCGTCTCCAACCTTAATCTGTGTTTAATCATTTTTTCCCATAATTTCATTGTATGACTCGTTAGCTTAATTCTTCTATAGTTTGCACAATTCTGGATATCCCCTTTATTCTATTAAATAGGAACCAAAGTACTTTTTCTCCACTCATCCGGCATTTTCTTGGTTTGTAAGATTTCATTAAATAATTTTGTGAGCCATAACACACCATGTTCGCCAAAATATTTCCAAACTTCAATAGGAATATCATCATGTCCGACAGTTTTACCATTTTCCATTTTCTTAAGAGCTTCCTTAACCTCCACAATTCGAATCCTACGGTAAAATGACAAATTGAGATCACTTTCTCAAATCGTCAAATCTTTCGTGTCACAATGCGACCCTTCCCCACCATCATTGAACATCTTATAAAAGTAGGCTTCCCACCTATCCTTAATATCTCCATCAGTAACCAAAAATTTTCCTTCTTCGTCTTTTATACACCTCACTTGGTCCAAGTCTCTCGATTTTCTCTCCTTGTTCTTTGCGATCTTGTAAATCTTGCGCTCTCCTGCCTTTGTTCCTAACTCCTTATAAAATTCCTCATATGCTTTATTACGCGTCTTACTCACGGCCTTTTTAGTCTCCTTTTTAGCCATGCGATACCTTTCCCAATTTTCAGCATTACTACATAAGTGTATGGCTTTAAAACAATCTTTCTTATATTTGGTTTTCTCTTGAACACTTTCATCCCACCACCAAGTCTCTTTGTCTTGTCGTCCAAGACCTTTTGATCCTCCCAAAGTTGCTTTAGCAACCTGTTGGACTTTTTTAGACATATTTTCCTACATAACATTAGCATTACTCTGAAACTCTCACTCTCCTTCCTCCAGGAGAGTTCTTTTAAAAATCTCCCTTTTCTCTCCCTTCAATTGCCACCACCTGACCCTTGGGTTTAAAACTTGCCGGCGCTTTTGTTTTACATACTTAATATTCACATCAAGGACCAAAATCCTATGTTGTGTTGTCACGCCATCTCCCGGGATCACTTTGCAATTAGTACAAAAACGTCTATCAGAATTACTTACAAAAAAGAAGTCAATATGTGTCCTTAAGGCTCCACTCTTGTATGTTATTAAATGCTCATCTCGCTTCTTGAAGCAAGTGTTAATAATCTTGAGGTTATATGCAAGGGATAAATCAATAATAGATTGACCTTCATTATTGAGCATCCCAAATCCAAAACTACCATGAGCCCTTGCATGAGGTCCTGCCTCCTTACCAACATGTCCATTAAGATCTTCCTCAATAAAAATCTTTTCGGTTAGTGGGATACTTTGAATTAATCCCTCCAAATATTCCCAGAATTTTTCCTTAAGATGTGCAGCTGCCCCTACTTGAGGTGCATACGCACTAATAATGTTAATAGTATCCTTCCCAACAGTCATTCTTAAGGAGATAATTCTATCATCAATCCTCTTAACGTCCACTACATTCTTCCTCCATTCCTTATCAGCGATGATACAAACACCATTCCTTCCATTGACATTTTATGTGTACCATAGCTTACAACCATTAATTTCCCGAGACTTTTCTCCTACCCATTTAGTTTCCTGGAGACACAGGATATTAACCTTTCGATCTTTCATTACTCCCACCACCTCCCAAGATTTTCCGCTTAGAGTCCCAATGTTTCAAGTGCCAAATCTAATCTTGTTTTCATAAACTAGCTTCTTTAGCCGCCTCCGTTCAGAAGAGACCGGTAGCCCTTGCTCATTTAACACTACATCCGGGCAACGATGCAGCGGCTCTCACTCACTTCTCACTGTACTCGAGCCATACAGCGCGTTACTTACAGGCAACGACCTAGCATTAGCATAATTTCTTCATTGATCAATGTTCATAAGAGATTCGACAGGGTTTTACGTTGGCTGTCGGGACTTAACACAACCCTTCTCCTTTACCCGAGCTTGGGACCGGCTATAAACATAGGCGGAGTTTTTTACCATCAATCAGCATCGTATGAATTTCTGAGAGAGAGATATGACCATATACACTACTAATAACTGCAATTACAGACTCATATTCAGCTGTTAGTTCATTAAGGATATAAGAGATATGATTAGAATCAGGTACTTTATGCCCTAGCATAGCAAGATGATCATAGATGGACTTGATTGTAGCCAAATAATCACGCATAGGTAACTCTCCCTTTTTTTGATTTGTCAACTGATTGCGGTATGACAGAATTTTGGAGTCGGAGCGAGAAGAAAACAACTGCTCAAGTCTGGACCAAATTTGAACCGATGTGTTGTATCCAACTAGTTCAGGCAAGACAAAAGAACTGACCGAAGCTAGAAGCCAAGATGCAAGTGAGGAATCTTGCACCTTAAAATCTTTGAACGCTGGATTAGGAACTAGTTGACCATCATCGTTGCAAATTGTGGTCGGAGGAACTCGAACTGTACCGTCAAGAAATCCAAGCAACCAATGTTGCTTTACCATGAGTTGCACTTGCTGTTTCCACATAAGAAAGTTGTGGTCGTCGAGTTTCACCGTTATCTTTTTGTTAGCAAAGAATCGTGGTGCAGAAGCAAGAGCTTGGAAGTCGTCACAAACAAAACTAGAGCTAGTTGAAATCGACATTTTCTTGTATCTAACTGAAAAACAAATCAAAGATCATATCTACAAAAAGCAAAACACAATGGATTGGAGTCACCTGCTAAAGTCTGATACCATGCTTGCATAACAGATTTAAGTGTAATAGAGAAAGAATGAGAGAAATTGAGAAGGAAATCTAGAGATCCATTTGTCTCAATCAGAGCTTACGTATTACAGTGGTTATATATACTAACTAAGTGGCTACAACAACCATAAAAGATTCAGCTACTTAGTTACAAGCCATTGGACCTAAAGTCCAGCCCATACATCATGATAGCCCATATGCATTGATAAATGTCAGACAAAATGTCAGGTATTATATTATTCTGTACTTTTCTCTACTTCAATAAACATCACCCTGATCGTTAAAGAGAAATTCCAAAACCTTGTTAAAGAGCCAACTAATCAAGCAGAGTGCGCGGGGGCTAAATAAATGTCTATTGTACGTGAAAAGAGATATTCCAAAACCTTGTTATAAAATTACATATTAATGGAAAGCATATTTAGTGCGTTGTTAATTTTATTCAAGCTAATCTCCCTAGCTACGTGTTATTCTAGAGGTGATCATTAAAATTAATGTAGAATAATATAATAAGCTCCGTGGTGCTAGGAAAGTGGAGCTGAAATTATTGGAATTGGAATGAAAAATAAGGAATATTAAAATAAAGAAGGGCGACTTTGGACTTTGGAGCAGTGACGTCCACTAAAATCTAATCAGTAACTTGCCAATTCCCATCCATATTGCACGTATCTCATTGGCACACATTCCATTTATACGCCTCAAGGTTGGAAATTTGTTCCCCGCTATTTCTCCACTCTCTTCTTTTACTTCTATATACTGTATACTTCTCTTCTTTATTATTTAATTTGAGCATATATTGCAAACAATATTTATATATGCCCACAGCTTAAACTAAAGTGTTTCAACGGCATAAAATAAATTAAAGTACCTATCTTTGTACCGTCCCATTTTCATTAGCTGAATCTCCTCCTAGAAAAATGAAACGCACACGACAAAACGCAAAATGGACGGAGTGTGTTTGGAATGCGATGAACTAGATGATGAGTGGATCATTTTGTACCGAGTGGAATTTGAAAATTAAGTGCTTGTTAGAATTTTTATACTATAATTCCTTAATATAAGATCCAATTAATTATTTTGAGGAGGTTAATAAAGCTGAATAATTTTTTAAAAAGTATTTATATTTATCATTTTTCTCTAAAGTAATTGACCCAACTTATAGACTGAAATATAATTTAATAATACACACAACTACTTCAGAGAGATCATGTAACATATATTATAATTTATTTATTTATTTATTTTCTTTAATATTTTTAAATTAACCAATTGTATCTTATATTAAAAACTACTCATATTTTATAGTGCTTAAATTGATAAGTTTAAGATATTCTGATTAGACTGGGCCGTTGTCCCTTTGCTTCATAGCCCCCTTCTTCATCCAGCTGCACTAGTTTCTGGGCCTGAAGCTGGAAATGTGGGTGTCTGAAACCCATCCGAATTGGTTCTGACGCGTGACCTGACCCGATCCTGATGCAGGATCGCATGAAAAAACGTCATCTCTCTCATGTTGTAACTTGCAACTCAAAGTGAATTTCGCTTGGAAGTATGTGCAGGCAAAACCGGTATCAACAGCCCAACAAGAGACGCCACACAAGTAATCACAAAAAAAAAAAAAACCAATAATTCCAGTAGTTGGATTTGTTATAAGAAGAAAATTAATAACTTATTTACAGTAGTTGAATTGAAATATCCTGTCAAAATTAAATTAAATGTTTCAGTGGGGTGAAATAATTTTTTTAAAGCAGAAGAATTGTTACTTTAAAATTCAGGGAGAAGCAAGTCCAACTTTTTTTTTTCCCATCAAAATCAAATTATTTTTGGCATTGGCATCCGGGAATTGCCTTCTCAAACGACAGCGTTCCGTAGAGTCAATTTCTTTCTTTCTTTCTTTATTATTATTTTTTTTTTGGAAATCCAAAATCCCACGGACCGAGTCGTTTAGACGACATCGTTTCTAGTAGACCGCGGTCTTCTTGAGTGTTAACCGTGGCGGAAGCAATTCTCAAACGGAGGTTGGAGAAAACTGAAGGCACTGAGGCGCGCAAGTTGAGAACGGAAAATGAAGCTGTTAGGATGGTGGCTGATGCTGGTTGGCTCGCTCCGATTAGCCTCCGTCTGGTTCGGTTTCTTTGACATTTGGGCTCTTCGACTCGCCGTCTTCTCTAAGACCGATAGTAACTCCTATCCTCTTTCCTTACGCTCTTTCTTGAAATTCTTCCATTCCTACAATACCTTATATTTTCATGCGCACATAATCGGTAAATTCTTAGATTCACAATGGATTTTTGGAAGACAGCCTGTTTAGCTTTCAGTGACATTCACTTTCATCGATGAAATAACCTTCATATGTTGCTTTCGAGGGTGTGAACAATAAACGGATTGTTCTTAGGTAGCCGGAGTGGATTTTGTGTATATTCAGATCTCAAAGTCTTGGTATGCTGAGTCACATAGGTAAAGACTTAGGGGAGGTCCAATGTATCAGATCTGCTATGTCTCTGTACTAAAATTATTATCTTCTGAGAATTTATTTATACGCACAGTGCGAACTCCTTGAGCCAACTTTTCCTTTTACAAGCAAACAGGGCGTTTCGGATTTTCTTGAAAGCTTTTTCGAGTGAAAATCTCCAACTCCGATAGTGCATTTGCAAAGCTTTTTTTAATCAATTGCATTTGAAATTAGTTTTTCCACTCTCCCATTTCTTTACACCACCAATCTGTTTATTAAACTTCTAACTGATATTTGTGTGGTCAACTTGATGGAAGCATTGAGAGCAAGTTAATTGGCGTTTTCCAATTCCGAAGTATTTCATATGTAGAGAGATCAGAGAGACCTTTTTGCACATGCAGGAATGTTATTCTTGTCTCTGCTTCTTAGCTATTAAATCCCCCATTTTAAACATAGCCTGCATACATCCTGTTCTTATGAGCTTATTGGTTCCCCTAAGATCAGCATATTGAAGCTGAAATGCTTGCCTAAGAAACATACAAGAGATCCTAAAACAAAATAAGTGCCTGTCTTTTATCGTTCGTGTGTAGTCATTAGGTAATTGCAAGCAAGCTGGCATGTTTTTCTATTGGTAAACTTGTTTGAATGCATTGTTTAAGCTATTTGTATTGACTTTGCTTTCAAACATTATCCTATTTATGTCATGAGTTTCTTTCTTTGTTTTTTTTCCCCAGAATAATGTCATGAGTTACCGAGAACTGATAATACTTATTAATTATTGTGTAGTGTCTGAAGTTCATGGACGAACATTTGGAATTTGGACACTTTTGACCTGCACTCTTTGCTATCTTTGTGCATTCAACCTTGAAAATAAGCCTCTTTATCTGGCTACTTTCTTGTCATTCATCTATGCATTCGGTCATTTCTTGACTGAATACCTGATTTATCACACGATGGCAATTTCTAACCTGACCACCGTTGGCATATTTGCAGGTATGAGCATTTCTTTCTTTGTTCACCACCAAATTGACGTGCATTACATTTCAAAACTGCCTTGTAGTTTTAAGAATTGTGCTGTTCACTTTTTTTTGGGCTCCCCTGAAATAAACAAACTATCCAGAATTAGAGGAAAGGAAAAAGATAAAAGAAATCTGAAGCGTAATGCATATGTTCTACTGTATTCTTTGCCAGTAACTATCATTTGGATAGACTTTTGAGAGGGTGTATTATTTCCTTGTTCCCAGATTATGTGTTTAGGACTGGAACGTACCGCATTATTTTTCTAATCTTCTAATTTTCCTATCAGGAACTTCTATAATATGGATGGGCCTGCAGTGGAATGCACACCAGAATGTGCACTTAAAACACTCTTAAACAGGATTTGCAAGCGACAGATTTTCCTTCATTTTTCATGGTACGGAGACTTTAACCATGACATATCCTTCTAGTTAATTTTTTTAAAACATGCTTATTTTCTGCGGAACAGAGCTGGATCAAGGATTAGTAAAATTTTGAAAATTGCTTTCTCTAGGTGGGACCAAAGTGCACTCTTGTGCTGAATGTACTGTTGGACTGTTAGAAATAAAGATACGTGGCTATGAACGCCTCTTGATTTTCATATGCCTCGTTGAGGTGATGCTTTACTCTCTTCCTGAAGTTTGTTATTGCCCGTTCTTTTGTTTTTTGGCCCAAACGCACTTTGCATTCGAACGTCAGCAAGGTATAAAACAGGAAAAAAGCACCCAAGAAGTTTTAAATATCAAAAGATGCTAGCCTGACATTTCACAGGATTTTCTTGAAGGCAGTTGCTTAGTGATCAAGTAAGACCCAGATCTTACAGTCGCACTGAAGCTGTCAATCACTTTTCCCTTCGACTTGGTAATAACAACTCCGAATGCCGACTTCTGAATGAGGATTCAAGAAAAAACCAACCACGTTAACTTTTTACAGCCGCAGGCACCAATAAAAGACTGTATCGGGACTCACATTAAATGCTTCCCTTTGCAATCTCAAGGATTAGCTTAACAGCAAAAAGACCGTCCTTTCGTTCCTCTTTATTCGGTTAGGTATAATAATAAACCAGAAGGCAACGCAAGAGAATTTAATCTCTCGTGGATTATATCAATATGGGGTGGCCCCATGAAAACCTCGAGAATGGTCTAGCCTCATTTTGCACATCTTACAAAATTACTACCAATGGCTTTAATAAATACTCTCAAGTTTTTTAATATTATATATATTTACCTAATTTAATTAAGTTAAAAAAATTAATTAATATAACATGTATTTTCTAAAATATTTTGGTTATCTATCTTAATTGCTTCATTCTCTTTCTTTCTTAATTATTGTTTAGGAAGTATCAATAGGAATAAATTAGAAAAATATTGATAAATATAAAAATTATATCTTATATTTATGATCAAGATTAACACTCAAAATATATTTTATACTAAAGATCAGAGGGATTATATATGTCATATTAACTAATTTAACCAATTTTTTTAATCTAATTAAATTATATAATTATGTCCGATATTATGGATAGAAGGGAGTAGTAAAATTGAGTAAAGTTAGTTGGTTTAAAAGTCATTTTCAGTATACTCATGCATAGTAGTGTACTCTTTCCATCTCTTGTATTTTAGGTTTTATTAACAATTTTCGTAAGACCGAGAAAACAAGTTAAAAGTAATTAAATATAGAAACGTTTAACAACTTTTCAAAATAATCCTTTCATTAGTATAACTAATTGGAGCGAGAAATAATGAGGATGAAAAACCAAGAGTAAAAGAAAGGAAAACAAGATATTTTTAAACATTTTAAATTTTATAAAAAGCCTTATAATAAGAATTAGTAACGTGTAATACTATAGTAGAAATAGAAGATCTACTAATAAGATCGTAGTAGTAAAATTTGACATCAAGATATACAGCATCCTCACCCATGGTTTTGATAATTTTCATCACTAAAATATGAACAGTTGTCAGTCAGTTATGGAGTATATAACTTCTTCAAATTCTTTTCATATTTATATTGAAAATTGATTTATTTGTAGGTTGGAGAGATGACGTATGCTGGCGTGGGCTTGTGTAAATCTCTTGGAGGTGGGCTCTGTAGCTCAGCGTCTGTGAATTCTGATGCGCAAATCTTGTGGGGGATATGAAAATACAGGGAATGCTCTGAACCCGACCCTCCTTCTCTCTCTTTTTCTGCCAATTTGCATTAGTCCAATCACAAACCTTCACGCTTCCGCTTTCTCAGGATTCTTTATTAACCCTAGAGATAGCTAGGGACAAAACAGCTACACACTCCTCACTCCAATTTATAAACACCACACTCCTTAATTATCAAGTTATTACAATTCTCGCTTGTAACCTGATAAATGCCGACCAAACTACAATAAATAACACGTTTATGAAGTAAACATTCTCATAAACAAAAAATTAAGAAGCCACAGATACGTACAATAGGTGCCAAATCTCTACCCTATACGGCGGAGAAAGAGATGGGTATATTTCCAGTACTGAAGTGCTGATACAATTTTCTGGTCCCCCAAAAAAATGAACGGGACTTGTTTAGTCTTCACTTTCCAGTTTGAAATTTGAATCATGGATTGAAAAAGTAGTTGCCACACTTGCACTTCCAACTCATGGGTTTGTAGTTGGAAAGGTCATCGCTTCTGGAGTGTGGAATGGCTCTTGTTTCAGAAGGTGTTGATCTTGTTCTTCCATGGCTTTGAACTTGAGGAATCACTGGGACCTGAACCGCTTCACAACGTCCACAACTCCTGCATCTTCCTTCACACCTTGGAGGCCTTGATCCTATCTGAGCTTTCCCCTCCTTTACTAACCCCGCCTCTTCCATGCCCTTCTGAATATAGAATTACAAATTACAAATATTATGAGTTTTAGAACATACATATACTGTTATTACACGGAGAGAAGCTTAATTTTATATAAACACACACCTTATATGAGTTTGGAACCTGGGTTAACGTGGGAATTGCTCTGCCTGCATGCATAAGCGTAATGCAAAATCAGCAAATAGTATTGGGTATGAAAAAGTTTTTTTTTTTTGCACTAAAACCAGCAGGGTATAGGTAGAAATAACCTAACCTTCAGCCATGAAGTCTTTCTGAGTGAAGATTGAGGTTGACGCAAAGAGAGTGAGCAAGTATATGACCATTCGTATATATCTGTGCCAACACACGCAGATTCCATTGCTGACCATTTTCTCAGAGGAAGAGGAGGAGACTGCAGAAGAAAGGAGGAGCCGTTGCTTCTGGTGTAAATACAAAAACCTCAAGAATAAGACGTAAGTGGTATATAGTAGTAAACTCAGAGTGGGAGTAACGGACAGGCCATTTCTGCAGAACTCCAGAATTTGACAATATATGTATATAACTTTTTAGAAGGTTGAACTGTTGAAGGAGCAGAACTACGCAACAGGCCAAATGTGGTTTGTTTGAAATGAAGTGAGACCCGGCGGGAGCTATATATGTGCATGAGTGGGGGTGATGTGAGAGAGAATGAGATCGAGATGAGAGAAAAAGAAGAGAGGGTAGATAAGTGACAGCAGAGAAGCAGTGAAGCTGAAATTCTGAAAAAGGTGGGGTCAGAGATTGAATGCCACTGCCACCTCTATTATGCAGAGAAAAGGATCAACCCCTCCTTCTGATGCCTTAAATAATTTCAACATCAATTGAGAGAGCAACGTCGTACGTGCACTGCAAAACGAGTAAGAGTAGGCCAACATTTGACGTTGAGAGAAAGAAATGGCATAGCCTCGTTCACTGTGCCCCCAAAAAAACTCCGAGCTTGTACGGTGATGGGGGAAAAAAATAAATTTTAAAATATATTATCATAACACAACACGCACCAACCAAACAATCCCTTTAACAAAATAGAAAAGTCCAAGTTACGTATGAGAAGTTCACAAATTGCGGATGATGAGTCAAAGGACAGACATCATGGCCTCTCATGCGTTTTGATTTTTGATACATTCATTGATTTTTCCACTTTCTTTGGTGAAACTCTGCCCATCCCTACTCCAACACGCCAACTCTGTCCTATTTTTGCCAAGGCAAGTCAAGTCACGGAGTCTATGTATCTACAATTCTACATCAACTATGTTACCAAAACTTTTTTTTTTCGGTGAACTACAGTATTACCAAGTTATTGGTATATCAGAGATTCATCTCTCACAAGCAAATTCAGGCACACTAGTGTGATATTCAGTTTTTGGTGCATATTTTTAAGTATTAGGTCAGAGTTTTTAAGTAGATTTTGTTGAACATGCTCTACTGGAGTTTCAGTTATATCTATTTATCTAAACTTCACGTACCAACTCAATCCATGCAGGGATTTAGTTAGCAGATCGTTTTATTGCAAGATGGAGCATGAATAAATGCATCTCCCAGTGTGAGGTTGATCATCAATTACATTCAGTTGTCTTTCATAGGAAGGGTCAGGGGAGGGGTGGGTCTGTTGATATTGAAAGATGAGGAGATGCTTGTGACTTGTGAGTGAGGACTGAAGGAGACATTGAGCTTGACACTTGCTCACTGTTGGCGCTATCATGTGCTCTTGTTATTTCAGCACAACACGGAAATATTGATGTTAAATTTTTATGTATCCTCTCAGTCACACCCTTGATCCTGTGATTTGAGCTCGCTGCTTCAATTCCTCATCATTTTTATGCCGTGCAATTATGATACGTGCAATTAAGAGTTTGAATTGAAAAAAAAAAAGTTAATATAACTTTTGATCTTAAAGTTTAGCCCGAATTTGATTTTAGTCTATCATGTTTGAAATAAGTGATTTTGGTCTCTGAAGATTGGCCCAATTTTGGTTTTGGTCCCTCAAGTTTAAAATCAGTAGTTTTTGTGTCTTAAGTTTATTCTGTTTATAACTGTTGGTCCCTCAAGTTATTAAGTCCTTTTCAAACTTGAAGGATCAATAGTTATAAACGCAGTAAACTTTTTTTTTTGGCCAAACAGTCAATTTTATTAATCAACAAACAAAGATATTACACACACTAATAGCCGAAGCCCAAGTAAAAATCCTCCAAAAAACCTATGGATACAACCTAACACACAAAAAAAACCTTACCAGAAAAATAACAACTATACTATGTATAACTATCTAGTTTGACAAAGCATCCTGTTACAGTAAAAATAAACGCAGTAAACTTAAGGGATCAAAACTAAAATAGGGGAAAATTTCAGGGATTAAGAATTATATTAACAAAAAAAAAAAGATAGGAATCCAAGGAATAAATTCAGCCATATATACTTGTGTCATATTCCCTCGTCTCATATAACTTATTTAAAGAGTTGATATTGGTCTTAAGCATAAAATATAGTTTTAATATTTCTCAAATTTTTTTTAATCTATCTTAATGATGTTTCCTCAATAATAATCAAGGAAAAGAGGTAATAAAATAATTAAGAAAGATAACTATAGTGTTTTAGAGAATACATGTCATTTTAAGTAACTTAACAAATTTTTTTAATCTAATCAAATTAAATAAATAGATCTTATATTAAAGATTAGAAGGAGTATTAAGGGTCTGTTTGGGTTGACGGTGAAAAAGTTTATTCACGTAAGTCAGGACAAAATTTATCTCACAAACTTATTTCATATACCATAAATTATATTAGAAAAATAATTCCTACCGTTAATTCAAAAAGTCAATTCGTGTTACCGTACATCTAAGTTTGTCCGAATCTCACTAACACTCTTCTTTTGTTAACTAATCAAAATGCATTATAGTGAAAATTTAACATTGTGCAACAGATAGGAGAACAAAACCTACTCTGTCATCTCTTAATTCTTAAGCCTTCTTAAGATATTTAGAATAGTGATTGTAACTTTTAAAAGTAGATTTTTAATCATGATTTACGGTATACGAGATAAGTATGTGAGGGGAGTTTTATCTCGACTTACGTGAAAAACACTTATAAGCTTATGAAAAGCTATTCCAAACATAGCTGTCATGGTGGTTCAATCTGAATGTCAGCATTTATTATATATTAGGGTGGAAACAGACAAGACCAGACCAGACTTTGACTTTAATAGGCCTGGCTTGTAGCTTATCACATATTTTTTTGTTAGCCTAAGCCTGACATATTCATAGACCTAGCCTAGCCTTAGACCTGTTAAAAAGCCTACATTTTTAAAAGAAACAATTATTTTTTCCCATATTTTTTTATATTGAAAGAGACAATTATTTTAAATCGATTAGGAAAAAAATCCCGCAAAGTTGTACATCACAATGTAATAATGGGTTTGCATCCTTTATAAAGAAAATGAATTACCTAAAATAAACTAATTAATTTATGGATATAACCAACTCCAATAATTAGTAGATAATATGTAATAATAAATTAAAAGAAAATGAATTAACTAAAATAAACTAATTAATTTCCGGATATAAAGAACTCTAATAATTAGGGTAGATAATATGTAATTATTTATTTTTATCTTTCATAATCATTTATTTTTCATTTTCAAATAGAGTATTTTTTTTTTTTTTTTGCAAATACTTAACGGGCCTAAGCCTGCTTGACAAGCCTAAAAGGCCTATTCATAAACTTTGACCTAGTCTATTAAGAAAAATAGTCTTAAAAAAAGGCATTTGTCTAACATTTTTTACTAACAGATCAAATCTAACTAGGCTCTTAACATGCTAAACAAACCATCTGACTCGTTTTCACCTCTAATTATGTACCGAAGATAAGCAATGATGTGGTGGGCAAAAAAAAAAAACGTGGGGAGAGAAACGAAAAAGGAAATTACTGGTAAGAAGATAAAATTAAATGCTTAATGTTCCTTCTATATCATTAACCCTATTATTGTTCCTGTACAATTCCCTCTTTAAGCTTCCTTGTATAAGAAAGGGGTGAGCCAGAATAAAAATGGCAGGGAAACTATAATTCAAAGTTGTCAATCATATGATAGATAACGTCTGCTCCGGAAGAATTGATCCAGGAGAACTTTACCTGAACACAAGTTGAAAATAAGATGATGTTAAATGATTTACAGAATCAACAGAGATTGTAAAAGCATACAGGTAGCACGTGATAGTGAAGAAACTTCAATAGCCCCACTATTTTCTAAAGAAAGAAACAGACGAAACAAAAGCATTGCGATTCTTCTGCACGATTAATTTCTATTTCAAGACACAGAACTCGCCTGAATAGCATTATGCGCTAGATATCTCTGTCTGCTGCCACTGAAACTCACATCAATGCGATCCCAGCTCATTTTTGTTAAGCCTCTTATCATTTCCTCTGGCAAGTGTTGTTATATTTTAGTAAAATGATCGAGAATATTACAAAGCATAAATAATCAATTCTTCCGCTTCAATCAGAACCATAAATTAGAAGGACAAGCACTATAGAACACAGTGACTAGCCAAAACCAGAGAAATTTCAGTTTATAAGCACTCTCACTCTCTCACTTGTGAGCTCGGAAAGGTGAAAATACCTTCCAGGTCAATTTTATCGGACCCATTGACTTTGGTTTCAGCAAGAACATCCTCAGGAACGTTAGTGGGGTTTGCTATCTCCACATTTACAATATGTGGATACTTCTCGTGCCGTGAAAGATTCTGAGAAAAAGTAAAACTGGCACGTTACGATACGAAGAAACTAAGTAAAAGTAGCAAGTTACTAAGCAAAGAAACTAAGTTACTGAAGAACGTAATGATTACCTTGGGCTTGGGGAGTTCTTTCCTACGCCTTATAGATGACGTACTCCATCCCACAAGTACTGTTATAGAGTCAAGTTGTTCATGTAAGCACTCAAGACAGGGCAATAGATAAATTAAGATGATTCTAACCCATTATTTTTTTGTTCACACTGAATCTAACCCATTGTTAGTTCTACTGATTTATAGAGTTCTTGTCCATCGCCTACACTAATCAAGAGAAACAGGATACGATCATGACGAACATTTGCATAGGCAACACGTCGTCTGAAGGACTGCAAAGCAGATCTGCAGAGGAGAGGCACAGTGTGTTACTTTTGATGGTTCCCACGAGGCAGGTAAGTCATCAAAGTCAAATTATGAATCTAGCTTACAAGAATTTCATATCTTCATTATCAGAAACCATCTGAACAAGAAGTGGAGGCTTTCCGTTGTTTTTATCAGTCAAGAAAAGATGTTTTCCTGTTTTACCAAGAAACCATGAAACACGAGTTGCTGCTTTCTCCAGAGCGTGAGATCCACAGAACATCGGAGCCTGAAGAACATTTTAATTTGAAGCATTCAAAAACTACATCATTTACTTGCTCATTTGCATCAGACAACTCCTAGATAAGTCCCAAAAAAATTATAGATAAACCGAGTAACTTGCAAAATGTAAGAACAGAGAATAAAGTCTTAATGCACCGATATAATAGAACCACCTGTTTATGCCCTCTAGTTCCAAGGTGTGGGGTCGCAGATGTTATGAAATTTAAGGGCTCTAGTCCTGCAATTTTTCCTTTAGATTTCCTTTCATTACATGCTGGATCCGAATTGTGACTTCCAAAGTGTCCATTCTCGCGAGCATTTTCCTTTGAAATGTCCCTCTCATAAAGCTTGGCTATTGCATACCTTGCAATCAGGCCACCTAAAGAATGAGCTATAAATGAAATTTTCTGAACACCTGGGTGACGCTTTATCACTGACATGACCTGGGAAAAGAAAAGGAGGTGGGAACTTTTGGATTGGTGCCGCAGATTCAAACAATCAAAACTTTATAGATTGAATAGAGTAAACCGCATTAAATTACTCACTCCGGTCTCAAATACGGAGTGTTTTAACTAATTAACAGAAAATATGAAATAACAATTAATTCATTAAATATGATAGAAATTAATTTTTTTTTATTTTTACCTTTATTAAAAAAGTGTTTGAAAATTTAATGAGTGAATAAAATTAAAAATAATGATTAATTATATAAACAGAATTAAAAAGTCAATATTAATTATTTTATAAGTGATTTATATTTTAGACTAAATTATTCTTTTAGAAGACAAACAATTGGTTTGCTCCTAATGAAATACCACACGCAAAGAAGTATTAATACAATGTGCTTTAGTGCTAAGGTTGCATATAGCTCACCTCCTCAGCTAGTCTCTCTCCCGTGACATCAATACCATCAAATGTCCGCATAGAAGAATTACATTCACTGCCTGCATTAACATAGTGGCACACGTACGCATTCCATTTCATGATGAAATAATCCAAACCATTTAGTAATGAAATAGCCATAGCAAGATTATAGGGACTTACAGTGTACAATGATATCATATGGATATCTCTTGAGAAGTTGCTTTGCAGCAAATTTCCAATCCTGAGCACTGCGATAAGTAACAGAGGTTAAGCTTAAGCACATGATGACTGTTCTCTGATGTTAATAATTAGAATTAATAAGCTGCACAAACATCACAGGTACAACAAACACTTAATGTAAAACATTGATAATCGATTCATGGTATTATTCATCGTTTAAACCGGTCGAGAAAGGCATGACTAACCTGCCTACAAGACCGTTGACCATTATAACCAAGTGAGAGGGAGGGAGGCGTTGTCCAGAAGCATCAACAACCTCCACATCAAAACCTTCCCCTGTTGCATCAGGTTCGATTCTGAGGCAACTAAGCTTTGGAATGTATAAATTCCTTTTACTCTTCTTCCTTCTCTTCTTTAATTCACTGAGCTCCTTCTTCTTTGATCCCCCTCCTCCTTCAGCCCACTGTAGCTGTTTCCCATCAAGAGAAGCCATGAATGAGTTCGGAGAACAAAGCGATTATGAGTTGTTGCTATTCTTTCAGCTTTTGTGTCTCGTTTAGTTGCGGAACAGCGACAGGTCAAATATAATTAGGCCGGTTCAGGTTGGAAGCAGTTCACGTTGATAGATTGCACAGTGCTGATTGAAAAATCAGTATCAGGAATCCTGATTCAGAATAATCAATATGGGGATGATTGTAGTTGGGGACAGACCTTATATTCAAGATTTTTCCGTCGTATCAGAATGGGACTTGGACTGCCATGGCCAATTCTCACTTGGAGGCCAAGTTGTCCATCGATATATTAAATTCCACGATTGACTCTGACCTTTTCGTTTGACGACCACTCTATCTTTCTCTTCTTTTTCCGATCACACCACCGTCAGCATGCCCCTTCTTCTACGATTCGAAGCTTGTATTTGGATCGGAATCTAGACACCATGCCGCCAAATAATAAATCCTCGTATATAATTTAAAAATTCTACTATCTAACAACTCCCGTACTTTTCGTGGATTAATATCGAATTGAAACATATCAATTTTGTAGAAAATATTTATGAGTTATTATTAGATGTAGATTGTGCTCTATATTTGACGAAGACAAACAGTGACTCTGTAAGATAGATTTGACGAGGGAATATAGTAATGATATTATATTTAATATGGCTGACTTTTCTATCATGTTTTTAAGCTTGCAAGTCTGGAAGGAATTATCAATGAGCATTCTAGAAGGACATATTTTTTGTAATTTATTAATTATTGCGACATTCTAGAATCTTGACAGAATCAGGTCACCTGCCCCCACGCGAACCCCCTCCAATGCATTGGATTATTTAGTTGGTGGGCCATGGCCCATCGGTTCGTTTTATCAATTTCGCTCGTTTGGTTCGTTGAAAATAAAAATAAAAGAACTAACGAGGATGACTCGTTGGCTAATCTCTCAAAATATGATAAATTAAGGTTTAAATTTTTACTCAAAAAGTTACTCATATTTAATGCCCACATTGCTTCAAATAAAAATGTGTAATAATTGAATTACCTATAAAATAAATTTTCCCTTATTCGTCTCATGGCTGTGGGGCTTTGAATGGAGTAAATTATTTATCTCCTAAACTTTGAGGTTTTTGTTTTTCAAATGTTACAAATTTATTCTTTTCATAGAATGACTCTTGGCATGGAAAAATAATTTTAAAAGCTTAAAACACTTGTATATAAATGATTTGTTATATTGGTGCTTAACCATAATTCTTTATAAAAAAAATCTTAATTTTCTATCTATAGAAGGAAATGTTGAGATTCAAATACTCTTATAACCTGATTAGTTCGATTACATGAGAGAGGATTACATGTAATCTTGATATAATAGTGTAATTACAGTGTTTTGTTAGGTTTATCTAATGTAAATTAAAGAAAATTACATGTAATCAGGATTATACTGCTAGACTGATAAATAAGGATGCAAGCATCCTGTAATCCATTGAAAACGATAATATTATCATTATAATTTTTTAAATTGATCAAACTGCTCACCTATAAATACGGTTAAATATTAAATAATTTTAATTATCATCATTAAAAAATAATTAATAATATAGAAATTTAAGAAATTTCCCGCATTCAAAAATTTAAAAAATTATATTTCATCCTTAAAAAAATTAAATATCTCATTAGATAATATTCTCATAATTAAATATTTAAAAATTAACATGAATTCAACGTATACATTGCATAATATTTCCACTATTAAATATTAAAAAATTACTATGAACCTAGCGTGTACACTGCACAGAATGAAAAAAAAAATATCATAAACTCAATGTGTATATTATTATATGTAAAAATAGATAATTTTATCATTTACTATATTATTCTCATGTTCAATATAATCCAACCAAATATTTTTAAATATATATATAATTTTTCCTAATAATAAATCAAATAAATTATATAATCATTATTACATTACATCACAGTTTATTATATTACTTTCGTGAGCAAGAGTTCACATTGCACCAACAGGTAGAAATGAATCAGCATTGGAAACGTCTTCTTCAGCTCTTCACTGTGACTGCCAATTCCTCAACCTTCGGCCATTTTGCTCTCCTCTTCCCGTTGTTCTTCCGCGATCTCCCACCTATTTCTCACCGCCTAACAATCTTCTCCTCCTCTTCCTATTTACAAGTGCCCAGTCATTTAAATAGTTGCTTACATAGAGATTGTTATATATTTTATTAAAATGATAATATTTTATTTTTTTTATTCATATTACATATATATATATATATATATATATATATATATATATATATTATTTGATTATATAAATGATATACTAATTAATTATTTTGATCAAATAAATATTCTAGATATTATTAAATTATTATGAATATTAGCATATTACTTTAAATATTATCAGTTTAATATATTTTAGATAAAATATCTCTCGATTATGTCTCGCAGAGTGATTTGAATAAATATTTAGTTTAGGGTTACATGCCTCGCCAGTAAAACTGTTACAAGCCTTGATGGGAGGCTATAAATAGCTTAGATTGGATCTTAGAGCAGTACGTTGAACACTTACTTGCTCCTCAGAGATTTCCTGATGAGGGACGCCTATTTACAGATCATCACTATGCTCATTTCTCAGGTTGTGAGATATAGTAAGCAGAGTTACTAAAACTAGAGGTATTTCATCAAGTCTTCCGATACTACTCTCTTTTATAGAATTTATACAATATATTTAGAATCTTTATTATTAGATTATTCTTACATGTGAGATTAGAGCAATTCTAACATATTGAATCAAAGAAGATTTTTCGATTCCTTTCTACTTAGTAATTTTTGCATGTTATTTTATTTTCTACTTTGAAAAAAATAACATGATAATATGAGATCAATTTAAATTTGTTGCAAATTTAATTATGATCAGATGAATTACATTACTATTGATCTGCCTTGTTTGGATCTAAAAACATGAACATATTATGTGCTATCGGGTTAGTGGATCTAAAGGAGAATAATATATTATCTAATCAAATACGTCACCAACTTCATCCTATTTTGAAGTTCCAGAATTGGCTATTTAGTTTCACTTGAAATCAATATTTTGGATTTTGGATTTGAATTCGGCTCAACTTTCATCCTATGATAGTTTGCGTCATGATCTGTTGTGTTTTCTAGTATACAGGGGTATTTGAAATAACGATTAGAATCTTTAAAAGTATTTTTTAATCATGATTTATGACATACAAGATAAATTTTATAGTATATAAAATAAATATGTAAGAAAAATTTAGGGAAAATTTTAAATAAATACCAAATAAACTTGCAAAACCCTAAAATGTCTATTAACATTTCAAAAAGACTTCAAGGTACTAAGTACCGAAGTGAAATTTTAAAGTTTTGACACTTTTACCATTTTGCCCTTCACTTAAAAAAATATCAAAAAAATATCTCTTACCGGAGCACCACCACCGCCAGCCGCCGCCACTGCTGCCGTCGGCCAGGACCCTCCGGCGGCTGGAGCTCCGGCTGCCAGCCTGGTGGGACCCACTGGCCGGAGGTTTTTTGGGGGAGAGGAGGGTTTTTTTTTTGTAAAAAGTGGATGAAGTGCAAGGAGTGGGGTTTGAACCCACCCCACCCCAATACCAAAGAGGCCTGGTGGCCACTAGGCCACCAGACTTTTTTGAGATGTAGGTGCATTAATATATATATGTATAATATAAATGAAGACATGCTTTAACAAAAACAGCAATGGAAATAACAAAACTCGTAATGGGTTTAACAAAAACGATAATGGAAATAACAACTAGCGCATGACCTCCTCACCAAATGTGTGAAAGTATTTTTCCAGATGGAGGATCTCACCAATTCAATAATAGCAATGATTAAACCCATGACGGTTTTTACAAAATGATATACATTGCTCACCTCTTCACACATTTGACAAATTCAGTAATGGAAATAACAAAATTCATAATGGGTTTTACAAAACGGATAATGGGAATAACTAAACACATAATAGTTTTCACAAAATGATATGCATTGCTCACCTCTTCACACATTTGACAAATTCAGTAATGAAAATAACAAAATTCATAATGGGTTTTACAAAACGGATAATGGGAATAACTAAACACATAATGGTTTTCACAAAATGATATGCATTGCTCACCTCTTCACACATTTGACAAATTCAATAATGGAAATGACAACTAGTATAAATGTGTGAAGAGTTGAGCAATGCATATCATTTTGTGAAGACCATTATGTGTTTAGTTATTCTCATTATCCGTTTTGTGAAAACCATTATGAATTTTGTTATTTCCATTACTGAATTTGTCAAATGTGTGAAGAGGTGAGCAATGTATATCATTTTGTAAAAACCGTCATGAGTTTAATCATTGCTATTAGTGAATTGGTGAGATCCCCCATCTGGAAAAATACTTTCACACATTTGGTGAGGAGGTCATGCGCTAGTTGTTATTTCCATTATCGTTTTTGTTAAACCCATTACGAGTTTTGTTATTTCCATTGCTGTTTTTGTTAAAGCATGTCTTCATTTATATTATACATATATATATATTAATGCATCCACATGTCAAAAAAGTCTGGTGGCCTAGTGGCCACCAGGCCTCTTTGGTATTGGGGTGGGGTGGGTTTGAACCCCACTCCTTGCACTTCATCCACTTTTTACAAAAAAAAAACTCTCCTCTCCCCCAAAAAACCTCCGGCCAGTGGGTCCCACCAGGCTGGCAGCCGGAGCTCCAGCCGCCGGAGGGTCCTGGCCAACGGCGGCGGCGGCTGGCGGTGGTGGTGCTCCGGTAAGGGATATTTTTTTGATATTTTTTTAAGTGAAGGGCAAAATGGTAAAAGTGTCAAAACTTTAAAATTCCACTCTGGTACTTGGTACTTTGAAGTCTTTTTAAAATGTTAATAGATATTTTAGGGTTTTGCAAGTTTATTTGGTATTTATTTAAAATTTTCCTAAAAATTTAATCTCAATTTATATAGAATAAATTCAAACTATCCCAAACATGGTGCCGCTGATCTCAAAATCGCTTATCTTACTGTAAGGGGACCCGTCATCGTATTTCTTTTGGGATTCAAAACGAAATTTTCCCCAGTTCTTCTCTGCCTTGATTTTTTATGAAATTGGTCTTATAAATTTTGTTCTGCCTCTTGGACTTCAAACTGGAAAATTTGATCTTGTGCATGTTTTGGTAAAATCATTAGGTAAACCATCAGGTCATCAATTACCCCATTATTAACCTCTTCTTAATGTTATGTGATTTTGCCATTCATTCTGTTTTGGATTGTGCCTTTTGGATTTGCATAAGAACATCCCCTTATGGTTGGTTTCGGGCTCAAAATCAATGATCTTTCTTTATTATTTTTGGCGACCTTGGTAAGATCATGCCCTTGAATGTTTTGTCTTATTTCTCTATGAACATTGCCATTAAAAACGCCGATCAACTCAGTATAAAACAATCCCAGTTAAGAGTTTTCGTTTTTCATATAAACCAACTTCATCTCACTTTATGGCTTTAGATCATTGATAAATTCAGTGTTATAAATTGTTTGCCGCGATATTCTGTGAAGAGAGCGGTTAAAGTCGCCGGCTTTCATGCCAGAATCGCCACAAAAGGTCGCCTGAAACTGCAGGTCCGGCAGCTAGTTGTCGGATCGGGTGGTTAACCCGCATGCCTAATGAAACGCACAGCTGCGCTAATGCTGATATAGTAGGATGATTAAGTGGTATTCGAAATAATTATTACAACCTTTAAAAATATTTTTCAATCGTGATTTACGGTAGGTAGATGAGTTTTATACAAAGTTACTTGAAAAGCAATTATAAAATAAGCTATAACCCATTCAAACATCCCTATATATATTGGGTCGTTGGATTGGGCTTGACCATTTAGATTTTTATTTATTCTTTTTCCTTTGCCTGAAACTGGATTTTGGGCCTCTCTTTTTTGGATTAATTATTTTCTATCTTTTGTTTATTTTTCCAGAACATGGGCCTTTTTGGTTTCAGTCATTCACGTCAAGGAAAAAAAAGAGAAAATTCTAGAAAAATGTAAGACAAATCAGTACAGCGAAATTATAAAATTTTAAATCAATTAGATGTCAATACAGTAAAAGAATATAAAATTTTGAAATTTCGATGAAAAGGCGCTTTTACCCTTCAATTCTCCCACCTTATTAACTCAAAATAAAAACACCGGACTCTTCATTAACAACATTGTATTCTACATTAACAACACCATAATCTAAAATACAGTATTGTTAATATAGAGACTGATGTTTTTATTGACCCCTGAAACTTGTGAATTTTAAATTTATTCCCAGAGTTGTTAATAGAGAATATGGTGTTATTAATCAAGAATCTGATGTTGTTATTCCAAGCCGAGAGAGAAGAAAAGCTAAAGAGTAGAATTATCTTTTCACCGAAATTTCAAAATCCCAGATTTTTTTACCGTACTGGTATCTGATTGATTTGATATTTCATAATTTTATTGTACTGATTTGTTTTTTCCTATTTTTTACTGATTTTTTTTAAGTTTTTTTAAAAAAAAACCCCGAACAGTGGTTAGGCGAACTAGGCCGTGCATTGTGGGCTTTAGGATTATTTTTTTTTCTAAGCAATTTTTTTGTGGGCATACTAAAATTTCAATTGTTTCCCTCAAATTGTAGCGTTTTTTTTGCCTCACTTCTTGGATTTAGAATTCAATTAATATTGGTTTTATTGTTTCTGAAAATCCTTGTTGGGCTTTATTCAAGTCGATTCTTGTTTGAATTTAATCTTTAGGTTTGTGTTGTTTTTGAGCCATTTTTTTTTTTAGAAACTATTTTGGAGTTACAATTTTTTTTAATTTTGTAAATTATCTTTGGAATTCATTTGAGACCATTATTATTGTTATGGGACACCTAGTTTTGTGTCCATAATCTTATTTGGGTTTAGTTTCTATTTCCTCTAATAAATGGTTTACTTAATCAACATATTTGAATGCTGATTTATTTTTTTTTGTCATTTTAATTGTTTCAGTGTGGGAAAATTAATTTTGGCTATTTAGCATTATGGTTATTTGCAAAATTTTGTTTTGGTGTAATTACCTTCATATGGATGCGATTTTGAATAACTCTTCAACCGTTTGAATTTTGCAAAATTACATTTGAGTTGAAATATGTTGAAATTAATTTCTTAAATAATTTTTTTATACATAAAATAGTGGGAGGGTTATTAATTTAATTTTTGTTGATCAAATTAATTAGTTAATCCCTCCATTAAGATGTGCATATATTATATTTAATTTTGATGAGCAACATAGTGGGGGAATTTCTTTATGATGATTATTTAGTCACATTTTGTTGATTAAATTAATCAATAAAATTCTCATTAAAGATTTGTGCATGTTTGGAATTTAAATGCATATAGTTGATATTTCCGATTGGTATGCATCTTGCGGAATAGCTATAGCGTCCTCAATGTTGTATGTGCAAATAATCACTTATAGATTTTAAAATATCAACTCCAATAAGTGATTAATTAATTTAATCAAAGTGGAAGAATTTTAGTTGTTTAGTCACTCTTGTTGATTAAATTAAGTGCTTATATTCTCATTAGGTTATTGATACATATTTATATTTTAAATGCGCATGATATTTGTGATTAGCATGTTAGTTTCATGGAGAGTAGTCACAACATCCTCAATTTTGTTGCATGCACATTTTTTAATCACATATGATATTATAGGATATCCATTGTAATTAAATATATGGTTATAATTAGTCTTTGCCCATAGGTAGATAATTATAATTGGATATTTAATTATAATGGAATAGAATGACATTATATTTTTTAAGTAGCCTACATGTATTAGAAAATATAATTGCGTTATAGATTCATCAATTCGCGATAAATTCATGCTATACTAATGTCTTTATCCACAAGTAGACCTTATTGATACGAATTTATAATTGTATGATTTACATTAGTAAACATACACTTATTTTGTAATGGTTTTTTGTTTGCTTCTTATAGTTGTTTTATAAGCATGATCAGGTTTTACTTTAACCTTGTAGCATGATTTTTATATTTAATTATTTAATTTGATAAAATTTGTTAAGGATAATTGTTGAGCCTAGAAGGAAATGAAATATAACTTCTTCATCAAACTTGATATCAAGAAAAATTCTAGTACTCAAATATACTAGCATGAAAGGTGAGATAACATCATGAGATATAATTGTCTCATTAAATTAATCATTATTTCATGAGCCATTACTCATTTTCATGAGTATATGCATGGATCTTAGGCATTCATTGAAAATGTGTGTGTATAAGTTTAACTCATACTTGGTAAAGAATGAGATTATAAATCAGGGCTATAAAACCACCAGCTCCAAAGCCATAAAATAATAGTCATATAGAGAATAATATACTTATAGTTAAAAGACTATATTGGAGGCGGTAATTGATATACACTTGCCATAAATTATGTTATGATTAGTGAAATAATTCATTTCTCCTTATAGTTGACCTTTCACAATACCCAAATGCTATTTACTTTATAATTGAGTAGTGTCAATTGACACATTTAGATTATATAAAGCAAAATTGATGGTTAATATGATAAATGGATTAATATAGTGAAATTAGTTGGAAGAAATGGGTGATATGATAAGTACATTATTAGTAGACTATAACTTAGTTTATGTGTAAACTTTCTTCATACTTGAACTCATATAATACATGTGAAATTATTGTAAGAAAAAACATAATGGATGATACGATTTTCCTCTTAAGTACACACTAAAGACAATTATATATATATATATATATATATATATATATATATATATATATATATATATATTTATGAGATTCCGACAAAATTTTTGTTTAAATCCTTTTAAAATATCAATGGTTGGAAGCTCGATTTAAAATATACTCCTACATGGAATTGTCTTATAAAAGGAAGAGTGTGGAAGAAAAATATCCTGAGACTTCATATTTTGGTCAAAATACAGAAATGTCTTAGGAATTTAAGTGAATTGTCCATTTTATTTTACAATTTTGTGTAATATTTTGAAATGTCAGATTAATTAGGAATATCAAAATTAGTGGGAGTGATCAAACTCATTAAGAGTGATCACATATGGAAGATTCACACCTCTAATGGTAGAACATTGATTTTACATAGAACTCACCTTGATGGGCTTCAATCTATCAATGGATTTAGTTGAGGTCAATGGTGATTAAAATTTGGCAACTCATGGTTACTACGTGTTGCACTTCAAGAAATCTAACTAGAACATAACATCGAAAAGTGATCATAAATTCTAAATGTAGGCGTTAATTCATGATAAACGTGAGGTAAGCAACAACATAAGTTTATTTGTAAATTTGCTATTATGCAATATTAAGTAATATAAATAAAGTTGTTTGCTGTAATTTCTCCATGAAGAGAGAATTGATTTAGTGAGATATTTCCCCCTATATTGATGTATAATTCATTTCATATCTTCATGGTAGTTAAATGTCTATTTTGAGTTGGGATGCCATTTGTATATTTCCATTTTGGACATAAGGAGAGAGAGATATGTGAATTAGCAGAGATTGTCACATAAGTAATAAAGAGAATTTTGCCAACAAAATTGAGAGTTCGTTTTGTCATGAGCAAGTCTCACAATAGTGATAATTATGATGTGATTACATACAGGACTATATTGAAAACATCATGTTTTGTTATATCACTAGCTTAGTAGGAGTTGAGTCATCTACATGGTACAAAATGATGATTCATTAATAACTTGTGTATTTTGACTTAAGGTGTTATAAATGACTAAGTTACCATTGTTAAAAGTTGTGATATGACTAAGTTAGGCGTGATATTCTTTTAGAATACATAAAGAGTTTCCTACGATCACAAGCATTTAAACTTTCATGGATAATTGTAGTCGTTGTAAGTAATGTCTATTGTGAGAATGTGATTAGATTGTCTATATGTCTTTAATATCATCTTGTTCCTTCTAATTTAATTTTCAAGGTGTTGGCTTGCTTAAATGTGTGCACAAACTGGCAATGCCATTGCAAAAGAATTTTAAGAGGATTGTCAAATATATTCTTGCTTGAATAATAATTGAAGATGCAAGTCATGTTGTACATTACCAAATATACATTAAGTTTCATACTTTATATATAGTAGAATGATTAGTTTGTTTAGTTTTGTAAGATGAGTTAGCTATAAAATGTTAACATTATGATATATCTTTACACTTGTTGAACAAATTGCATCATGGAGGGGTATAAGATTAATAAGTAGTCACTGATTGCTTAGTTCCATCATAGATTGTTTGATCTAGTCATTCTTGGAGGTAAGTTACACGATTGCCAATTAAGGAATTTCATCAGTGTTTTGGAATTATTAAATTAATTCAAACCAATTGAGGGTATTGTATGACCATAAAGTCAAATGGGTCATAAACACATGAGGTATATATCCTTTAATAAAGAGCATGCTTTTTAGAGAAACCAAAGGATCAAATGTTTCATCAGGGAAAGATCACATTAAGTGATCTAGATGAGACATTATTAAGTGATGAAATTCAAGTTGAAGTTTGTGGTCTCAATTATTAGTACCTAAATTATGATATTTTAGCAAACATTTAAGTTAGAACCGAATAAACATTTCGGTTTTATTCATTAAGTTTTGACCTATTAAGTAAATGTACTATTTGTAATGCATGGAAGGTAATACTCGATCAAAGAAGACTTACCGCCATGATTCCTGTAGTATTATTTAAATGAACCTTACTCACCAAATGACGTTAGGTTGCGGGCTAAGTGGGAGAATGTTAGATATTTTATTAAAAAGATAATATTTTACCTCTTTGTTTATTCAGATTATATTTAGATATATATTTATTATTTGATCATATAAAGGATATACTGGTTAATTATTTTGATCAAATGAAGTTATTCTAAATATTATCATATTACTTTAAATATAATCAATTTAATATATTTTGAATAAAATATCTCTCGATTATGTTTCACAAAGTGATTTGGATAAAGATTTGGTTTAAGGTTACATGTTTCGCCAGTAAAGCTATTTCAAGCCTTGATGTGAGGTTATAAATAACCTAGATTGGATCTTAGAACAGTACGTTGAACACTTATTTGCTCTTTAGGGGTTTCCTAATGGGTGACAACTATTTAGTATTTACAGACTTTCACTGTGCCTCATCCTCCCGTTAGAAGAATCCAGAATTATTTTCTTCTAATCTATTTTTCCACTTTTCAGTTCTTAGGTTGTGAGATATAACATGCAGAGTTATTATGGCTAGAGGTATTTCATCAAGCCTTTCGCTGCTGCTCTCTTTTATAGAATTTATACAATATATTTGGGATCTTTATTGTTAGATTATTCTAACAGACATAGACTCTGTTGTATTTTCTATACCAAATTAATGATTTTCGTTTCAAGTTGTGTCCCATTAGAATTAGGTGTGCCCAGAAGCTGAAAGTAATTTGTATTTCTATTATGCTCTATCGCGTCTTTGGCTAGGTGAACGGAAAGACATACACATGAGGCTTGTTCCCAGATTCTTGTGCTAGTTTGGAATAATGGTTGGAGTATTTAAAAGTAAATTTTTAATCGTGATTTACGGTATATGTGGTAAATATATGAGATGAGTATTGTCTCGATTTACATACATAAATACTTATAAATCTTTCATAAGTTAATCTATATATGCTTATACTTATGTCTTTTTTAACAGTGCTATTGTATTCATGTTGACAAATGTTGCATATTAAATGAATCAAGCTTTTCTTTAGAAGGTTGAATCATGAAAAGAAGCTAATGGTAGGCCCCCCAAAAAAAAAAATGCTACAAGCACTACTGCTTTTCCAAGGTGTTTAAACCTAATGGGTGAATTAAACATTAGCAAATATCCAATTGTCTCTGTAATTTGCAACATGGCATCTGATTCAAGTACTCCACCGTACCAACTCATACCAGAACCCCTGGTTAAGTGGTACACAAAACATGGGAAGCTAGCTGATATTTTAAAGATACACGCTACTTGGCATATCCCTCAACTGAAGCAAGAACAGGTCCTCATCAACGTTTTTTCTGCTTCCCTCAATTCCGTTGACTACGGGAGGAGACCAGTAATATAATATATACACTCAGATTCATCACTTTCAAGATCTCCTGCTAATAACTTGATTAAAGTTGTTTGTTTGAGCTGTTCGTTGCTTATTTTAGTTATCCTGATTAGATTGTCCTTGGCTGGCGTGGTAGTGAAACTAGGAAGGGAAGTGACTAAGTTTAAAATTAGAGTTGATCGAGGTTCATGAGGGTTTAGGATTTGACTTGCCCATTGGTTACACAAAACACAATTTTGAAGACCTTCCCGAAATTTTTGATGTGGTGTAAAAGATATTGCTCATATAGTGGAGGCCCTGCATAAATCCATAAACAGGAGGAGGAGAAGGAGGATGTTAAGCTGTGAGAAATGGGGGTGGGAGATTGAGGAAGAGCCACCGGAAGAGGAGAGAGAAAGTGAAGGTTGTGTAATATTAGCAGTGGGAAGAGCCTAAGATGAAGTTCTAAGGGTTGATTCATTTTTAATAGTGGGTGCAACGTGAGCTTTTGAATCAGTTGAACGGATGAGATTTTAAGATTATGAGGGTCGATGATAAACTTGTTTCTGAGAGAAACCCAACCCCGTAGTATTGATAAAGCTAATCAAGCCACGGAAGACGACTTATTTTATTTTGGAGTTTAAGTAAAAAAAATTGTTAAATTTATACATGCATATATTAAGTTTATAGCACACAATAAGAAGTTAATTATCTCTTCAAATTGAAGAACTTAATTCAAAAAACTAAAATTTATAACAAAGTTAATATTTCTTGTTATTTTTTGGCCAATAATATTTATTGTTATTATGTAGTATTCCCTCCAGTTTTTTTTATAAGAAACTTTCTCTTTCTTGGAGTTGATCCTTTTATTAAGAAACTTTCTCCTCTTGTCACAAAAGTTAAACTGTTTTTTTTCTTTTCTACCTCTATTAAATACACATCTTTATATTTATTATCTCACACTCACCACTAATTCTCTTTCATCTATTCATTTATTACACATTCTCTTTCATATTTTATACCCATACTCTATCATATTTGTTAATCGTTCTCTCTCCTATGCTATTTTCATAAATAGGGGCATATTTGGAAGAAACATGACATTTTTAACACATTTATTGTTTTTAACTAATATTAACCGTCAGTTCGTTTTGCCCAATAAAGATAAAAGTTGCTTATATAAAGGACCGAAGGGAGTACAAACTAAGAGCCTATTTAGTTCAACTTTATTATATACTTGTAATGGTAATCATGATTGCATTACCAAGAGGAGAATATTTGGTTGCTCTTTAGCATTGTAAAAAAGTTTACCATGGTAATGATGATTACCAAAAAATTGGTAATCCTTATTCATACTCCCCTATGAATCCTCACTATCATCCCATTGTATGGTTTAAAAAAATTCAATTTACCCTTTATAGCCCGTTTGATTCGATTACATGAAAGAGCATTACATGTAATCATAATGTAATAGTGCGATTACAGTGTTTGATTAAGCTTATACAATATAAAGATAATTACATTTTGTAATCCTGATTACATCATTTGATGTAATCAGGATTACATTGCTAGGACTAATGAATGAGGATGCAGATATCCTGTAATCCAGTGAAAATGACACTATTGCCATTATAATTTTTTAAATTGACCAAAGTGCCCACCTATAAATGCGGTTAAATATTAAATAATTTTAATTATCACCATTAAATATTAAAAAAATTAATAATATAGAAATTTAAGAAATATTCCCCCATTCAAAAATTTTAAAAAAATTATATTCCACTATTAAAAAAATATTAAAATATCTCATTAAATAATATTCCCATCATTAAATATTAAAAAATTAACATGAATCCAATCTATGCACTGTATAATATTTCCATCATTAAATATTAAAAAATTACTATGAACTTAGCGTGTACACTGCACAGAATGAATAAAATTATCATGAACCTAACGTGTACATTATTATATGTGTAAAAAGGGGTAATTTTGTCACTTATTATATTATTCACATATATTCTTATGTTTAATGTAATCAAACCAAACATTTTTATGTATATGCATCATCTTTCCCTAATGAAAAACCAAACAAATTATGTAATCATCGTTACATTACGTTCCATTACATTACTTTCAATTCCGTGAACCAAACGGCCACTTAGTTTCACATGTCTTTGATTTACTTATCTCATTTTGTTTACCACAACATGCCAACTCTGCTACCGCCACTACCTCCTCCACCTCCGTTGCCACCACTGCTTCCTCTTCTACCACCCCCTGCCTGCGCCACTACCTCCTCCTCCTCCTCCTCTTCCACTGTTGTAGCCGCCGCCACCACTACCTTCTACTCCACCTTCGTTGCCCTCCTATTGGCGCCACCCCCACTGTTGTCACCGTCACTACCTCTTACTCCTCTATCGCCACCCCCGCTATTGCTATTGCCACTACTTCTCCTCCATCCCTCGCTGCCACTACTACCTTCTCCTCTTCCTCCTCCACCGCCACTGCCGTCACCAACACTACCTCCTCCTCCACCGCTGCTCGCGACCCCCACTGTTATTGTCGCCACTACTTTTCCTCCTCCTCCATCCCCCGCCGCCGCCACTACGACATCCTCCTCTATCGTTGCCGTTGCCGCCACTACCTCCTCCTTCTCCGCTACCACTACTTCCTCTTTCTTTACTACCATAACTACCACCCTTTATTGTCGCCACCACTACCTCCTCCTTTACTGTTATTGTTGTCGCCACCTGCCATTGCCATCGCTGTAGCACCATTACTCCCTCCACTATCACAACTATCACCATCGAACGATCCTCGATAAGATAACGTGACAATTATGATGAGGTAATGCAATGTCTCTTAACTATTTTTTCTATAAAGATTATATTAAGGGTAAAATAGACTTTGTGTGATATATTAATTTTAAATAATTATTAAAATAATAACTCATTACACCTTACTTAAAAATCAAACCAAACTACCTTGTAATTAATATTGTATTGCATTATCATTGCATCACATTGCATTGCACTGCAGGATGTAATGAGATCGAACCAAACGAGCCATAAGTAATAGAAATCATATTTTGAAAGAGTTCAAAATAAAAATATATTGCTGCCAATACTTTTTTATACTAATACTATTATAATATTAATTGAAGAAATAAGCTTATACCGTTAATTTAGGCTGAAAACATAACAACACCAGTAACATTAATGATTAAAGACCTTAAATTTGTATATATTGCTTGCATGTGTGAGTTTTTTCCCTCCCTTCTTTTTTGTTTTCCATTTATTTTCTGTTTTCTGTTTTCCCCCCTTGTTTCTAGCATCTGCACGTACGATTATTAGTTTCGAGAAAAAGAAAAAACGAAAAAAGAAGAAAAAAAAAATCTTACTGCCAGTGCAAAGTAGATGAACAACTGGTGGTGGGAGTGACAGCAGAGCCATATCCATACTTTTGATATGCAATCTTTGTAGTATTCGATCTTTATCGAACATTTCATGGCCTCCACTCCACTCTGCATTACTGATATTCAGACAACATAATGAATTTTGGTTTTAGGCTAAATCACAGGTGTTGTAGTGTTCCTGTTCAATCTCCTCATTCTTTCACTTCTTCACCTGTCAGGCTTTCTTCGTCTTCTGGTGAGTTCTTTTTTATACCGTCCACTTCTTAGAGGTCTTTGTACTCCATTTTAGCATGGTTGATGATGCAGATATAAAATGATTTCTTCTTCAGTTTATGCGTCTAGTCCTGGGCTGCAAAACTTATAATTTTCTGGTTCCAAATCAGCTTGATAATCTCATGTACGGATACGCCTTTAGGCGCTCAATTATGTAACTATGTTTGTCATCCGTTGCCAAAAAAGAAGGAATAATTGAAATTTCTAGTTTCTGTTTCAGACCAACTAAGCCTTTTTTTAGTAACAGTGTTCGTGTTTCTCTCTGTGTTTTTAACTTTTGGATACAATAAACATGGTTCAGCTGGAGGCCGGGGAGCTCCTTTCAATCCCACGAGGTTATCTTGGTTGTCAACCGTTTATGAGGAAGGAGAAACTTTCCAAAATGATTTTCGCAGGGCATCCAGCTCATCATCAGTTTTGGAAATCCTACATGATGATAGTTTGGAAAATGGAGAAATCAAGGTTAGCCATAATCCTTTATGACAGTCCTTGTTATATTGCAGACTTGCAGTACTTATGCATAGTTAGCTACTTGAAATATAATAAAAACATCATGTGTTTCTTAGGTTAACAAAGGAAGGAAATCTTTGAATAGTATTCATGAAATGATTGATAATACCCAAATGCCTTTTGGAGAGGAAACATTAACAACTTCTGCAAACTTCCAGTCATTCAAGGCATCACATTTTCGTTTGTTAATGGAAAACCTAGATATTTTAGAAGAAACATTTTCTGATTCTGAGGTGCTAAAGTTGGAGAAAGATATCAAATTGCAACTAGGAAAGCTTGGAGCTCTAGAGTTTTTCAATTCTCGTCTGTCAGGATCTCTTGAAACCTCATGCTTTTTGGATTTCTCTGAGAAACATCCTGAGCAAGTTGGTGAGCATAACACAAATGGCAAGGCAGATTACCACTTGGGTAAAGTTGTTGTCCGGTCCAAGAGAAAAGAAAACAAACCAAGAAGGAAGAGAGCATTAACTTCTACCAAGGTTTTATCTCAATCATTGCCTTCAGAAACTATTCAGGATGGTCTCTTGCGCCTACCAGCTTCATCTGTAAAAAGAGCATCGAATTATAAAAACAGGAGAGCAACAGTGGCTAAAAAAGAAGCGGAAATGTCAACAGCAGTAAAGGTTTGTTATTGTGAAGAGAATAGAGTGATTTTGTAGCATGCATGTGAAAGATTTGTTGTTATTAAAATTCTGTGCCACTGTAGGTACTGACGGGGTTGGAAAGAATTAGAGCAGCAATGGAAGAGGATACCAAGGAAGTAGTAAGCTTAAGGAGCTGGGCAGAAGCAGCTGGAGTTGATGAGAAGAGGTTGCGGCAGCAACTGCATTATGGCCTTTATTGTCGAGATGAGCTTATAAGGAGTACTCGATCCCTAGTTCTATACCTTGCCAAGAAATACAAGGGAATGGGAGTCGCATCAGAAGATTTACTTCAGGTGTGTTCCTAATGTTACTGTGAGTAGTTTGTGTATCACTATTATTTTTGAGGATGAGTTTCTTCTTCAACCTTCTACCCACCTGTTTACTCATGATATAAACCATGGTCTCTAGGAGCATTTGGTGTCTGTTATCTCATTCAAACATCTTGAACTGTTGACACCCTCTCACAAAATAAGGTCTTTTTGCTAGAACTATTGATATGTCACTATGTCAGTTATGCTTTACTATCTTTCTTCACGGTTTCCAAGAAAAAACACTTAGAAAGGAAGTCATGGGTGTTACTTTATTTGATGCTTTGAGCAATGCTTTCGTGAAGTTGACTTACAGTGACAATTATATGGTACTAGTAATATTGAAACTTGGCTGGCAGGTATAATTTGCTTGCATGAGCATTCTCTTGCTGATAGCTTCTGTATTGAGTATATCTTCTCTCTTCATATTTTATAGGCAGGATATGTGGGAGTTCTCCAAGGTGCAGAGAGATTTGATAGTACAAGAGGTTACAAATTCTCAACCTATGTACAATATTGGATAAGGAAATCGATGTCAAGAACGGTGGCACGATATGCCCGGGGAATCTTAGTTCCTGTATGTCTCTTTTGTTTAAGAGATTGTTTCTTAGTACCAATATCATATCTCCTGCCAGAAAAATCTTGAAATTTGATCCATGTGTTCTTTTCTCCTTCATTATTCTTCTCAGTGGTCATTGAGCAAGGCAATAAATCAGGTACAGAAAGCGCAAAAATCCTTGAAAAGTACTGCCATGCAACACTCGGATGATTATGAAATCGCAAAGATAACAGGGCTTTCTGTGGATAAAGTCAGATCAGCTCACAATTGTCTGAGGGTTGTCAGTTCAATTAATCAGAAGATAGGGGACTGCTTTAGTGTAAAATACATGGTTCGTGCTTAAAATTCTCCTGCTTAAAGATTCAAGTCTTTTTTTAATCCTTGAGGCTTTGTTGAGCGTGCATCTTTTCATGTTCTATGAAAGCCTTGCTAGGTGAAAGTGTTGGCGTGGCTGTTCAGGCACATTTGTTCAACTCCTAACGATAAGTTTGAACATTCATTTCATCCACTGAGTATGACAATTGACCGGGCGTACCTCAGAAGTCTATTTTTAGTGTTTCGCCATTTGTTCAACTCCTAACGACATTCTCATATAACATAGAATGCTCTTTTTTGGTCAGGAGGTCCCTAATTTTCCATCTCTAGATATTTTCACATTTTAATGAAACATCATAGACTCAAGAACATTATCGTGTCTCATTTGATATTGTTGTCGGGTGTAATCTATTTCCTGACGTCCATGCTTCAGGAACTCATGGCCGATCCATCAATAGAGAGCCCTGAAGAAGCTGTCATGGAACAGCAGATGAAAAAAGACATGTATGATCTTCTGAATGACTTGGAACCAAGGGAAAAGCAAGTGCTAGCCCTACACTTTGGCCTTAATGATCACCAGCCCAGGTCTCTTGAGGACATTGGGAGGCTTTTCCAAGTTAGCAAGGAGTGGGTGAGGAGGATAGAGAAGAAAGCTCTAACAAAGTTACAGAATGAAGCGACCAAATTAAATTTAAGTAATTATTTGGATTTTTAGTTTCCCCTAGCTTTTGGGAAGCTTAAACGAATTTGTAGACTCTGTCCAGAGTGGGAGACGCAGGATACAGATTGAAGTAACATCAAAATCGCCTGGAGATTGGAGACAGTATATCAAGTTGAATTTACTCTGTACAGAAGAAAGCCTTATCTCCTAATACCACCGTAAATAATAATTCTTTTAGCTTTCACTTTTTTGTACACCCCTGAAAACACGTTATATTGTTTATTTAACCATTGTATTATAGATAAGAGTGCGAGGATGATTCGTTTTATGTTGCTGCCCCTGAAGTCATTTTTCAGACTGGCAGGGGAGCTAGCTTCTAAGACGCCCATTCTGTGATTAGCAAAATATCCAAAACATTATAACACTTTGTAATAGTCTTGCATGTAATCATTCACTACATTGCATCAGATGATGATAAATTCATGGCAAACTTGAAACAGAGTAACCCTTCTATCCATTATGTAATTTTATGAGAATATTTAACTACACATATTTAGGAAGGGCAAATTGGTTCCAACTATCATAAAAAAAAGTGTCTGCATGGTTGGCCTGTGAAATGCCTGCCGTCAAAATAATTCTTGGAACAGAAGAAAATAAAGATAAATTTGCTCTCAAAAGTGTTGAATGTGGAAACTCAAGCATTTCCATGGGTCGACGAGCAATGAGGAATGCCAAGATATATGCTCTTAATTCTCTTCAATGTAACGTGACAAAATAAAACTTCAAAAGGAAAAAGAAGAAAGAATTAGAGGGCGTTCTGGTTTAGGGATCACAACCTCATGGAAAGCTGCAGCCATCACTTTTAAATACGATGGCGCAGTCTATTTAAGCTCTAAGCATATAACTCAAGTTATTTACATTTTACTCGTACAACAGAGCAAGATCTACCAATTGTACAACATACATGTACATCCTTATCCCTGCAGTAACAGGACATCTTCCAATCCAATAAATTGGATGCATTCTACTTGGATGAAGTCAAGCTCTGCGGATCTCCTTCAAGTGCCACCAAGTTGCTCCTTTCCGCCATGGTGTTGCAATGTTGCAGTTGGGGAGAATTTAAGAGGTTCTTCTGAATCTCATCAGAGGAAGATCGCAAACTTGCTGAATTAGGGGTATTGTGGCCAGACAATGAACCACACCCCACTGTTGTCATATGTGTGGGATTTCCATCACTGTATCCAGTGGAATTCACTCCCTCTCTTCCACTGCCTACATTTTAAAATTCCACTATTATCATGAGTGCGGGATTTTCATTCATAGGCCATGTTGATTGGTAAAACAATGTGAATTCAGATGATACCCACCATGAAGTTGGTAAATGATAAAATCATGCAGACAGTAGCGTGAAGCGGATAAAAGATGGGGTTCTTAAAAATTATTGAAGTATATTACTATGTATCATCACTATCAGTTTGCATGGACTTGTTGAAATCACTATCTAATCTGAATAAGACCTGGTTGGTTTAGAATCACAGGAGGAAGAAAAAAACCTGCAACAGTTGGAGTGGCGGGTGCCAAATTTGAAAATGAAGGTGAACTTCCACTTCCTCTTTTCATCTTCGACTGCAGATCAGAAGTTTAGAACAAGTCAAGATATAAGGTGAACTGATTTTTGGCTCAACTAAAAAATCACGTCTGCCATCAAAGCATCGGCAAGATAGAAGTTTAAGACATCGTTCTTAATCTAAATAAGTAAATATAGCTTTGGGTCTCCAAAAAAAAATAAATTCCAAACCAGCTGCTTACTGAAATTTTAGAAAAGATTACTATAAGATTTGGGCTTCACCAGTCAAGGGGAGATCAACTCCTGACTCAAAGCTCCAAGGAGAAAGGAAAATGTCATTTAATAAATATCTTAATGTCAAGCACCTTACTCGAAGATGTTACGTGTTTGTTCTCGTTAATAGAAGTGATGGCGCAGCAGAAAAACTTAGTGAGCATACCTTAGTAATTTCTTCACAGTGCTTTACAACAACTGAGATATTTGCACAGCGACCATATAATAGCGCAAAAGCCCACAAGAGAAGCTTCCTTGGGATGCTCAGATCAAGCGCTTCAATCCCATGCATACTTGGGTGGAACTGTGCTTCAGTTGCTAATTGAGATGGAATTATATAAAGCTTGAGGCCAGACCCAAGAATTACAGAAGAACTCTCACGGTAAAAATTGTAGGAAGCTTTGAGCAAAGTGTTTGCAGTCTCCAAATCATCGTCTAAAGCTTTATTGACAACTGTATTCTTGATTTTTGATAAAGTAGGGCTCCATTTTTTTTCAATTTTTTCTAGGTAAATTGGATCTTCGAAAGCTGTACTCCATAATTCATGTGTCTGAAGATCAACACAGAGCAACTGGCTATAGTCCATACCACCATCTATCAAATTAACGGCCTTATTCTCATTAGAGAATCCACTTGATAATTGAGTTATTTGTGACAAGTTATATATAAGACATCGGCACCATGCAACAGAAGCATGCCTGAAAACTATTGCACAGTCACTATTTGCCAACTTTGGGTTTTTGAAACGTTTGCGAATTTTCTCATTTATTGCTTCAAGAGTTTCCAGTCTTCCATGTTCTTCTAATGACATGATATATTCATGAAGATATCTGTAAAGATAAGATGACCTACTTAAGACATTGAATTTCCATTGACATATAGATATAAGAGACTTATAAATCAATTAGAGAAGCTTCAACAAGATTCACAAATTCAGGATTTGTAGGAAAACGGTAAAATACATTAGTTTAAAGTAAATTACCCATATAAAGTACTCTCAGAGGTATCTGGGCTCTTAATTTCAGGCAAGCAGCATATCTCTGGCCATAAACTCCCTTGCTCCATGAACAAAGTAAACAGCCTCTCAAGCACATAGTCAGAACAGCCTGCTGAACGGGAGCCAGCAGTCTGAGAATTATGCATGGAAGAAATCAGAGCCTTTACATACCTTCCAATGGCCACAGGTACAAGATCTTCAATACATAATGAAAACTGCATTCATGGTGGAAGTTAAAAACAAATCAGGTCAGGTTATGATACTGAAGGCTGCATATGTAATATGCTAAACTTAAAACTGACTGAAGAAATTATGCTGAGGGATAACTTATAAATTACTAAATCATCTATGGAAGTTTTCTCTTTATATATATATATGTGTGTGTGTAATTTGTTCTATTGGAGACAGTGAGCTGGTAAGAAAACTGCATTTGCTAGATTGGGTCAAGGGAAAATCAACCTCCTATGTCGGCACACTTGGATGGGCCACTAATTAAACATCATGACAAATCTCTTCCTCATGCCAAAATTCTAGTTCCATATCAACAGCAGTGAACTTCTATCACCCTGATCTGACCTCTGAGCTTAAACTAATTAATCCTATCATCATCTAGTCTATTAGATCAAACGACTCAAAAGTATCAAGTAATTTTAGCCTTAAAAAAACATCAATTAAACAGTGGAATTTATTATTCACAGATGAATAACCTATGTTAAAGTAATGCAGTAGGCTTTTGGGATTTACCCTCTTATCTGCCCGAAGAGAATTATACGCACGCTCAAGAGTACATCTATCTCCAGTTTCCTCCAGGAGTTTGAGATAAAACAGCATGTACTTACGAATGCAAGTAATGAACTTCCGTGAACTTTCTGGTAAATTAACCTCAAGGGCTTTCTTGTTCCCAGTAGAACTTGGTGTTTTGCGCCTGATATCAATAATGCAAACCAGGTTAGTTGCAAATAATATAACAATTTCCATGCTCCATAGCATACCTAATAGACAAGCCATCAAGTTCAATAAAATTTGAATTTCTTCTAGTTCCTATTAACAATTAGGAAAGGAAACAGACAAGTATAAAGTTGTACCTTCCTTTTTTGACCATGCTATCAATTTCCCACATATTTATTGTAAAGGAAGAACGTGATGACTTGAAGCAGAATGATAGTTGATCTTTTGCCCTCTCTATATCACTGCTCTCACCCCTTTTATAAATCCCTAGAGCCAACATGTATCTGGCCTTATGGAAATGCTTGAGATCCCCCTCCACACAAGTCTCAAGGGCAGACAGGCAGTCATTGTAAACAAGGGACCATGCTTGTACACATTTTTCCTTTGTACTTGTTAAGGATTCATCCATTTCACTGAGGATATTAATGACAGCTTCTTTCGTGGATTGATTAAAGGAGTGTGCTGAAAGAACCTATTTAAGACCAAAATTTGATCAAAATGAGACAGACAGCAATCTATGATAATCGTGTCACTTCAGACATCAAAAGGTTTGAGTTTGAATTAGTATAAATTCACAGCAATAAAGACATAAACCCCACATCAAATAATAAAGAGAAAATGAGTGATCATAGAAGGGGAAAAAACCTTTAGAATCTCCAAACTTTGTTTTCCATACTTAAAGAGTAGCTTCAGGCGTGAGGCATGCATTCTGTAGACTGGATCTACAGCTGACGTATTCAAAGAAATAGCTCTGTTGTAATATGATAATGAGGTTTCATATGAATATCCAAGTTTTTCACCAAGTTTGCCCAAGTAAAATGCATGCAACCAATCTTGTCTGCACAAAGAGTTGAATCATGTAAAACATAATAAAGTAGTGCGATGCACAAAGAAGAAAACATGAGAGAAAAGGAACATACTTAAGTGCAAAGGCTTTCTTAAAATGTTTCATTGAGTTCTCACAAAACATCATCCATGCTTCATCCTTTGGGGGCAAAACAGACCTCTGATCATAAAAAGGCACCACATTCTGGAGGCTGTCATAGTATACCAGCGCCAATAACTCATGTATTTCACACTGTAGCAACAATAAGTTCATGAAAATAGTTAAAAACAGATCCAATGTATTAATCAAGATACGACCGTGCATATGCTTAGACTTTCATAGTATCTTTTTTAATATGAAATCAACATTGCAAAGCATATAAAGGTGCAGATCAAAACCCCATGGATAATCTACTATGAGGTTTGCATTAACATTAACATTGGGATAGAAGTGGGAAAATTGAGGGTTGCATGCTTGGAAAAGAAGGCCTGATGTGGCTAAAAATACGGAAATATGGATAGGGCCGGGATTGTCATTAACAGGGTGCTGAAATAATGAAAAGTGAGAGTTTGAGGAGAATTGGTGGAAAAAACATAAAGGGTGATCCCTTGAATTCTACTCCCTCTAGTCCTTAATATAAGATATGTTTACCTAATTTGATTAAATTAAAAAAGTAGTTAATAAGACATATATTTGCTAAAACATCCTAGTCATCTTCTTTAATTTTCTCATTCTCTCTCTTCCCTGATTATTGTTGAGGGAGCATCAGTAATAGGGTAAATTAGGATAAGACTAACAAATATGGAAACAATATCTTATATTTAGGACTAAGATTAACTCTTCAAATATGTCTTACATTAAGGCCCGGAGGAGTATGATATATAATTGTATTTGAATTGCAGAGGTTGACAAGGCTTTATTATCTGTAAATTGTTGAAGTAGATGGATCCAATTACAGTGTCACTGTAGCATATATAAATCAATGGTTGCCCCTCTGTTTTGATTCTTGGAAACAGATTACTTTGCTATCATCCTGACTGCTCATTTTGTGTGTGTCGCATCTGGGTGCTGTAATCAAGGCTGTTGCTTTTGCTTTCTGGCCTACCATTGCTGGAATAGTTCTAAACTACTGGCTATTTTGGAAATAAATCTGAGGTTGTGCCATTATACATCTATGAGACAATTCAACAGTCTGGTGTCATATGCCTAAACAAATGAGACATCTAAATATTTCATTAATATGATCTAACTTTTTGTTTTTGGGCCTACAAATTCTTTTCTTCTTTTAACATTATGTCGCTTATATTCCCCATAAGTCATAACATAATTTAGTGTAACCTGAAATACACACACCTGCTCATCAGATGTCTTTGCCAGAGCTAAGCTCATTAGAAGGCACCGTCTACTCCTCCTTCGGCTGGTTTCCACTCTTTGAGGTAAAGTAATATTCTTCCTCCATCCTGCCACATTAATGTGTTTGCTACCATCATTCAGCAGCAAATCTACTTCCTGGATCAGCACAGCTCAGATTATTAAGAAACACAACTGCAGATAACAGACAAAGAAACCCAACTTATCATTGTTTTTACAGTAACCACAAATCACCTCATCATAAATATTTGCAAGACGCTGCCAACTTTCAAAGCGGAGAGGATTATACATTAAATCATATTTGAAAAGGTTGGCATTTTGTTCAACGAATTCTCCCCCTTCCTTGGTCAGTACAAAGCCAGGCCATTTATCTGTTGCACTCATTTCCTCAGACAGACCAAGGAAATAGTACAAGTTACAATATACCTCCAAGTACGGCTCAGACCTGATTGTCAAAATACACCAATATCACTCTAAAGAGCTAAAACAAGGAAAAGGGACGTACACTGAACATTGGACACAAGTATAAATTAATAGATGATATAGCATCTAGAGTACACAAATATACCTCCCACATGATAATGTGTTATACTGTGTGAGGCCTCCCACATCAGGAAAAATAATCTTAGTGATAGTTTCCAGGAATCCATTTGACCCAGCCTCATCAGAGAGTTTATCTTCACACAGATCAGAATCGTCCAAGAACTTATCTATGGGGTTTCCAGCCAAGACATCTTCTGGTGGCTGCAGGAAGTGCTTCCTAATAGCTCTCAAAACTCTTCGAAGCTTCACTAATCCAGTTCTCTGATAGACGCAAATTTTATCAACACAATTGGAAAAGCAAGTTGCTGTACAGAATTCTATAGATAAGCTGTAATATACAAATACAATACGCAGAAAGACATTAGAGAGTACTCACAGATGATGCCTTTGCATAGGGAAGAACATACTTGAAAACATCAGCACATTGTTCCTTAGTCTGATAGTCTCCCCGGCTTGTATTTTTGTGCATCACTATATCATCTTCATAAGATGAATCAGATCGTAGGTTTAATCCATATAAGCAGAAAAAACACTGATCCAAGGCACTGTCAATTTTTGACTCAAGTTTTTCCCTTTCATCTTCAGTAAGCTCATTTCCACATTCAATCAAAGAATTGCTTACCATTTCACCTTTGCTTAACTTACTGTCAGAATCTCCAAGATTGTCATCCTCTGCATTCTTACTGTCTTTATCATAGACTTTATGGGATGAAATGCCCCTGGATATTATTACTTTATGATCATCATTCAGCTCGGAACCTATTTCACCTACTTTGGCACAATATGTCTGAAGATCTAATGTACAAGTCTTTGATTCTTCCCTGGAAACATTAATAAGATTGTTTTGGGACGCCTTCTCATCCCATTGCATTGGTTCTTTCTTCGTAGGGTTAAAGCTGGATTTAAGCCTCATATCCAGGGTCAAAAGATGCTTTATTGCAAATCTAAGAAATGTTCCTTCCTCACCTTTGCCACCTTCACCCGCACAGCAAAGCCCATACTCAGCAAGCAAGTCATGTGTTGCAGCAATTAAATCAACCTGAGATCAGCTTTCAGGAAAGAAGATTAGTGGTGGAATATAAACAAGAATCAGTAAGACAATTTTCATTACAAGTTAAATTCTTCCTAGAAGGAAATAATTCACCTGAGTTTTAATAGGTATATTTGGGTTAAAATGCTGGAGTTTACAAAAAACAATGGCTGCATCAACAAAACAGCTGCTTTCTGCTTGAACGGAAATCACCGGACCAGAGGCTTTGTCGCAGACAAGTTTGTTTGCGAAATAGCTCATGATTGAGAGGAGCAGAGATTGAATTTGACAAATACTGCTTATTGGACCACTACGGCCATTCTGCAGGCATGATAATTAAGACAAAAATGTTTTCACTATAAATGACATTCCATTGTTAAAAGTATTGAAGAAACAAAAGGTGTTGTCAACAAAACTAAGTTTCCAGAACCCACATTAATGACCTCACAAAATTAGGATACACAAGTTGCTGTGAGCATAATTAAGAATAAAGAAGGTCGTGTAAAAATCATTCATGGAGGGGGAAAACTATAATGGATGCCTATCTCAATATATAAGATTCAAATGAAGAAGCAAATTCAGAAGTTAGCTGTATACGTCAGTTGTCTGGACAAATAAGTCAAGTAGCATTGTACAATTCATTATCTGTCAACCCCAGGAACAAATAGTGAAAGTAAGTGGAAAATTTGGATAGCTGATAGCATTGAAGAATAAGAGATTTACAAGACATTTTCATTGGTCTACTAACAAAAAATTCCAGTAATCAGGAACAAATAAATACTTAAAAGCAAAACTTAAGAAAAAGGAGAAAAACAATTAAAATTAACAAACTACTCCAAGTTATAATAGCCCCACCCACAACTAACCCTCACCCCACGTTTTGCTTCATAGAAAAGAAAAACATAAGATGAACAACTAGAATGAATTGAATTGACCACCACAGGGGTTTGGGAAAATCAAACTTCATAACCATCTTGTTTTAAAAAATTACACTTGCCTACTGTAACACTCCGATGGATATGAGTAAACCCCTCCAATTTACTTTCAATGCATTTGCATAGCATGAAGCTATAATTTTATTCTCAATATGACAACAAAAGCAACCAAGTTGATGTTAATCTCCAACTTGAGACTCTGATTCTATTCTTAACATGTCAATGAAGAAGGGGCGGCCCAGTGCACAAGACTTCCACCAAGTGGGGTTTGGGGAGGGTTAGATGTACACAGCCTTACCCTGCAAGTAGAGAGGCTGTTTCCAAAAAGCCTAATACCCCAAAATATATGAAGAGCCAAATACCACAAGACAGGCAGCAGGACGAGAATTTTTCTCACTTGCCAAGGGAAACTTTTGAACCACAATGACATATGTTGATGTTCAAGGATTAGGGGAATCAGGTATATTGTCTAATTAATAATATGTAGCAATTAATTATTATTTAAATATAAAATTCAATAAGGGATATCAAAGTCGAGGGAAAAAATTTACTGGTTTTAACAACCAGACAATTAAGAGAGTGTCGTAATACAATAGAGTATAAACTTCCTTTACAATTGAACTGGGTAATGAGCATCAAGAAACACACTTCATGTCAATGATCCAAGATTACTGAAACAATCATATTTACTTACAGAATCTCTATATTCATCAATAACTTTCTTCACTTTCGAGACACAGTCAGAAAGTGCTTTCACTTCCTCAGCCACCAGTTGACTACAGTGCTTACTTGAACCTTCCTTTGAATCAATTTCAATATTAGGAGGAATACTAATGCCCAGAGTCTGGTGGGAAGGTTTAAATGATGCGGTACACATACTCAACCCCACAATAGCCATCAGTATCTGAAGCTTTCTATGATGACATTTCAAATAGAGCTCCACATCCAGTGGCTTTGTCTTCTGGCATGCTTCTATTAGAACATCTAGAGCCATGAGTTCAACCGAAGTTATCTTTTCATCTTTTTCATCTGCTTTGGTTAAAGATAATGAATCCATGTAGACATCCTGTGTAGAGAACAGAAGCGGAGAAAGCAAGGATACACACTCTGAATACATCTCCTTCTCAACCATCTTATTGACAGACTTTTCCATCAAGAAATTAACCTTTAATATATTAATTTCATAAAGAACTCTGTCAATGCTTAGCTCTTTTATAACTTTGCAATGGGAACGGCAGACTGAACGTAGGGAATCATTCAAATTTTGCTTCTTTGCCAAAAGTGACAAACAACTGCATAATTCTTCACAAGCTTTTGCCTTGTTGCCTTCAAAATTAGACAGTCTCCCACTCAACCAGAAGAATCGAACCCAAAAAGAATTGTTTTTCATAAGAAGTGAACTGTCTGAATTACCCTCAGCAGAGGCAATGGTTTCCAAAGAACAACCTTCATTCTTCAAGTCATGAGTCAAGTGAAAAGGATAATCTAGAGCTACAGACTCTATGATCTTACAGAGATGATAAGATGCGTCTAACATAAATTTTGATTGATCAGAACCACAGGGAGAGCACAACCCCACGTCATAATACAGCTCAGCAAGAAAAAGATTACATTCAGCAGTTCTTTCCTTTCCCCAATGCCTTGTCAATTTCTCCAACTCCAGGAATTTGACAAAAGCATCTTGATATGTAGGCCTTTGTCTCGCAATCTCCTCTAAAAGTAAGTGCCCAACATGGTAAGCACCATAGTTTTTTGAGGTTTCTCTTACAAATCTAGAAATTTCATTAGATTCAATATTTACTATGTTGGATGATGTAGTGGTATCGAGAGAATCTCTACCACCCAATTCACCAGCAATAAAAGATTCTAGATATTGACTGACAAACCTGCCATGGTCCTTGCCACATGAAGAATCTGATTCTTCTTTCCCTGGTTTACGACTCCTGAGCCTTTCCAAACGAGAACTTCGCCTCTCATGTGGTTGTTCTTCTTGGGAATTTCCTTCCTTTCCTTTAAGGACACTTGAGCTTTCTATGTTACCATCACCAAAAGCAATATTGTCGCCACTAGGCCCTTTCCCGATCACAGAGTTCATGCCATTTTCTGAACAGGATATAGATATGCTCAATCTGACGTCCCTAGACTTGCTTTCTTTTTCAGGCTCTGTCTTAGAACTCTGAGCATTTGATGGAAATAAGATTTCCAGCAGTGCATCAGCAAGAGACACCCAGGAAGCTTCTGTTAAGTGAATTTCTATGTTCTGCTTTGGTTTCTTAAACGCAGCAACCTCATCCAGATTTTCATTAGTAGATTTTCTCTTGTTGGGAAATTTAAGCCTTACATGTTTAGGTTGCAGCTTGTCTATGCCTCTGGGAGCAAATGGCAATGGTTCTGGCTCTTCAATGGTATTTTTAACATACAAAGCACGAGAATGTGATGGCCAATGCCTTAGAATTAATTCTGCAACAGAGAGGCATGCAACCTCATCACCAATAGAAATAAGAACTTCCAAAAGTTTTTCCATGCAATTCCCTGAAGACATAACCAGGGGGGTGCATAAATACTAGATAAAAACAAACACACCCCCCAGGGGGGCACATTCAAGTGTAATTCATTATGAAGAAAGAGAAGAAAGGAAAACCCAACCCAAGTACATGCAGAGGAAAAGTAAGGTGCACTCTAAAATACCCAGTCAAGCATGGTGTGAATAAAAGAATAAAGGATAGCTAAGTACTTACAGTTATTAGGGCTACATACAAGGCCTTGCTCAAATGCCCACCGTGAAATACTCAATAGACCCATCGAGCATGACAATGTTCCCAGTTGGTTCCAGACAACAGAGTCTTTAGAGTCGATCTCCACAGCTTGAAGATAACAATGTAAAGCATTTTGATAATGAAAGGAACCTTGTTGAAGAAAAACGGAGGCTAGGTTCTTCAATGCCAAAAATCTGTAGATACAACTATAAGTACTACTGATATAATTTCAAGTGAATACAAATTAGCAAACTGGAAAGGAATAGAATTAGCTTGTCAGTCAATTTGCATAAATTCCACAACAAAAAAGCTTACTAGTACCAATTAGAAAAGTGTTGTTCACTATTACTAGACCACTGCAATGCAGGGAAGATATCTGTTATCCATAGTTACATAATACTAGAGATTTAATTAAAGCCAGATCAGAATCTGAAGGGTTACACAAAAAAACAGATAAGCAGATGGGAGCAGCGAAAATCTGCAACATATAAGACACAAGAAATGAATTCTCAAGCCAACAAAGGTTGGTCTAGTTGATAAAAGGGTTGGTCCATAACCATAAGGTTGTGCGTTCAAATCCCACCAATGTAAGGACCTTATTGGTATCTGTAACTAACGCTGTAAGCGCTCTTTGAACCCAGAGGTATGCCTTGGCTCTAGTGAGGCCCCAGGACCAACTCACCTAAACTTTTTTGTATCAAAAAAGAAATGAATTCTCAGGTTTGACCTCAAACCATACTCAAAATCGATTTATTTCATGTAAAGGGCGGGAAACATGTACTATACTGAGAAAAGTAGGCATCATATACAAGACTCTGGACTTTGACAGAGGAGATTAAAGAACCATGCAACAATAAAAGAACAGTAGAAATAAAATCAGCAGTATAGCATGGGACAAAACCTGAGTTGCAACAAATGGCCATCACTGGCACTTCTATCCACCTGGCAAAGAGAAACACGTCAAATTATTATTTTACAATAAAACTGGGACACCCCAATATATAAAATGTTTATGAAAGGGGAAAAAAAATTTACTTGCGCATTAGCTAGAAGAGGATCTTTGAGAACTGATTCCAAAAGCTCCCGAGCCTTATCATACTCTTTCGATTGTAACTTGAGAAGTCCTTCATGATAAGTTTGAGACAGATGAAATTCCTGAGACAAAAGGGGAAAATGTTGGAAATGCTCATGACATAATTTGCAGACGCCAGCCCTCCCCTTTTCTTGTTAATTATCTTCAAGGAAGAGCATAAAGCGGAAAATAGGCCAACAGATTTAGTTCCCACCATGAGACTTAAAATTAAAAACCAACAACAGTTATCCCAATAACAAAAAGACACGAGGAAAAGAGGTGGGCTTTCTGTCTAGTTTTCATCACACTTAACTGTGCTACCAAGATTCAGAAGTACTGTTACTCTATAACCAAATCTGTTATTCTATAACCAAATAAACCAAAAAAGAAAGGTTCATACCTGGGCTTCCTTCGTCGGCGCAAGTGGTTCCCACCGACTTCTGGAGTCCGTATCATTAATAGCAGCAATAGAGAACTGAGTAAAAAACAGGAAAAAAAATGAAACTCCTGCAAATTCATGAAGCTAATGACGAGAACGAGGAAGATGTCACAGGAATGAGAATGAAGGAGAAATTTTTTCGTAAACCTAACACAATCTCACCATATTCGACGTTCCGTATGAAATCTTCAGGATCGAGTGGCTCCTCAGTCTTTTCAAGTGCTTTATTTTTTAAATTCAATGCAGCACTTCAATCTATCACCTTCACACAAGAATCTACTCTTAGTAAGGCTTCTAGGCAAAGTCGCAAACTAATTAATTCGGAATTCCAGGCTTCAATTATGGCCTGAAAATCTTTCCGGGCGCGCGCCTGGGCAACCGACAACGACGTCGTTAAGTGGTTTGTTCGTTGCCCAGGTCAAAATTGTGAGTTTGAGTAAACTCGTAAGAAAAGGATAAACTTCTGTTTTTGGTGATTAAAAAAAAGATAATTAACTTATAAAAAAAAAAAGGATTTAACGACAACCGGTCTGACCTTTTCTGGAGTACATTAGTTATCGTTAGGGTATTAAATTCAGACTGGTCACTGAACCGGTTAGGATACTAGGTTAAGGGTTAGTAAGTCAGATCGGAGTCAAATCAGAGCTAAACCGGTGAAAATTTGAATATTTTAGACTTATTGATATAAAATTTTAAAGAAAAAATAAAAAAAAATCAATTTAAAAAAAATTAAAAAAATGACCCGGACCGGTTTACCGGCCAGTTCCCGGTCTGAGTTTGAGAACCATGGGTATCCAATGAATTCGCTCCTCCGAGGTTTATAATTATCCCTCCCAACCTAGAAATGTCTTCTCTGAGCAAAACCCAAAGGAAGATGTTTAATAAATATATAAAGATATATTTATTAATTATTAAAAACATATATAATATATGTTAGCAAAAAAAATATAAATATATTTTTTAAACATATGTAAAATATGTTTGAGATTTATTATTATATTTTACTATGACAATCTTATCAAAAGCATCAAAAAGAAATTGGGAAAAAGTACTCATAAAAAATTTCTATGCAAAATTTGTAGGGTGCTTTCTGTTTATAAAAATTTTATCAGATCCTTGCCATCAATAAAATTTTTAATGAGGGTTTTTTTTTCTCAATTTTCTCATAGAAATTTAGATGTTCTCAAAAATGATAATACATAATTTTTATAAGCAATAATTAGAAAATAACAAGCTTTACACATAATTTTATTTATGATTATCCATTTTCATTTAGCATTTAATCCAATATGATTTTATTTTATTGTCATATTCAACCTTAATAATAAAACCTTTCATATTTTAAACCTCGACAGGTTAGATCAGCTGGCTGGGGTTGTTCTAACTTAACCACGGGTTTTGAATTTGAGACATGGGAATGCCCTATCCTAGGGGCTAGGGGGACCAACCTTAATGGTTCATGTCATGTCTCCATCCGTATTAGTCCTAGGTTGTAATGTGCCTGAAAGATAGTCTGCCTTAAAATACGGGGTGCCTATATAAAAAAAAAACCTTTCATATTTAATTTAGTCATATGTTCTTGAGGATAATTTTATTTAAAAATATGCTTGATTTCATCTACCTTGATGTCTGCATGTCTTAATGGAGGACATCTTATTTTGTCAAGAATTATCATTAATTCTGTAATTTCTTAGTCTCACAGCAAGTCTTACCCCAGTTAGTTGTATAGAACTATGGATGCACCATGCTCAATAACTATTAGAGTTTTTTAACTTGCATGTGGGTGTGTCAAATAGAATAAGTCTCACATTGCTTGGGAGAGAGAGAGAACACAAGAGTATATATTATACCTTGTGCAATTGGGCTAGTAGATGGGCCAAGAGGAAGAGTGGGCTCGCGTGCACAACAATTGGTCACTAAAAGGTAAACGCAGTTGAAATCCGGCGATTTTCCCCCTGCGCGTGAATTAAAGACGAACTAGGCGGTTTTACTGCTGGTGTAACCGACTGTTTAAATGGTCTTTATGTGGTGTAAAAATGTATCCAACGTCTCTCAACATACGGCTATAAAAAGAGAGCTTGACAGGAGGTTCAAGCATCCAATTCTGAGATCACCGATCTCTCTCCTCCTCCTCTTCAAATTCTCTTTACCTATTGGTGGTCTTTGTCATACTTTACTGTTCTGTTCGCCCTGTGTAAAAAGAATCCGTTTTATCCGACGTGACTCGGATTACGCAGGAGTTCACCAACAATAACTCCGTGCTCGAAGAGTTTAATTGCATTTCCTGTCCTCACTGAATAATTTTATTGCATGTGCATTGTTATCTTCTCGAACACAACTTCCGATGATCGTTTTTGCTGTCAGGAGTTAATGCAAGATGAATTTGAGGGAAACGGACATGAGAGAAATGGTTAAAATTTCCCACACTTGCGATTCCGCGTCTTTAGTTCTTAGTTCTTACTATCTCTAATGCGAATTTTGGTCATTATTCCATGACTTCAAAAATCATTATTATTATTTTTTTTAAAGACCGTGTATCCTAGTCCTAAAGGCACACCTCGTCTTAGCTTCAGAAGTTGTTTACTGTAATAGTATTGGCGATACCGTGTCTGAGAGTTGCATTCATCATTCCTTTTCTCCTTCGATCGTATTTTTCTTCCAAAAGCTGATCAAGTCTCAAAAGAGTTCTTGATTTACAAAATGACACTACTATTTATTAACAGGATTACACGGATTTAGCTGCAACGAGGAACAAGATACAGAAAAACAGAACAAAGACGAACCCTGAAAAGATGATAAAACTACAACCTGAGAAGAAAAATGTTTACGGCCAAACAAAAAGAATAAAACGAAATAAGCAAATTCAGGTGGTACCACCTTCAACGACATGCGTGAAGTCTTGAGCCATACCCTGCACGTGCTGCCCATCAGCCTTGACCCTTTCCTTCTCGTCCCTTACCTTATCGGCAATTATGTCTCTGGCGTAGTCAAGCCGATCAGAGCCCGGCGGGTGATTCCCGGCAACGCAGTCATATATCCACGATAATGCAGCTATAGTCAAACCGGCAGGGACTAGGATGGGACCGAACAAAACTAAAAGTGGGATTGCGATGATCGAGGCCACGACGATGCCAGTCAAGGTTAATGCCATCAAGAGCAAGATGACGCCAAGAATAATGGCGGCAGCGGCGGGGGAGATCTCCGGTTGCCGTGAACGTGGGGAAGAGGGGGGAGAGGAGTCATCATCATCAGAGGATGGATGGAACAGAGATATCGGTTGATCGGACATGGTGGTGACGAGGTGAAAACAGGGAAAGAGGGAAAACCGAATTGAGAGGCAAGTGTGGCTGTTGTGGAGAGTGGCGGCGAGAGAGTAATGATTTAACATTGAGGATACGCCGAGAAATGCGGCGCAAGACGCCGAAGAGTCCTTGTCAGCGCCCAACACGTGTCACTTCTCGGTAAGCATCCGGGTATTCTCCTGAATTTGTCAATGTGGGTAGTACTATAAAGTTTCTGTTTTTGCTTTTTTAGAGAAAAATACACGTGTCGCTGACTTCTCAAAAGAATGAAAATCGTAAAGATATCGCAGGGAGTTGGCAAGAACGCAGAACTGCAGAAGATACAGTTTATTTGGCCGGCCCAAATTACCACTTCTAAGCAGAAGATACAGCAGGAAGAAATGCCTGTGATCTATGGATGGATTCATAAGCATATTCCATATAATTCATAGTTAAAAATTTAATTTGAATTAAAATATAAATTTATCTCAGAAGTTTTTACTAAAAATTTTTTTTTTAGATTAAATATTATATTAGAAATGTTAAAATAAAACAATATTACTATTTTTTATTAAAAAATTATTAATCAACGTCAACTTTTTAACAATTAACATTAATTTTTTAACAGTATGGGATAAAATCACTATGTTTTGAAACTTACATTGAACTTGAAAAATCTTTCTGAACCCTCAGAAAAATAATGATCGGGTAGGCTAGTCATATATTTGAGAAACTTCATTTTCAGATACATTATCCCGCTTCATTGTTGATGACTGGGGGTGAACTTGGTTAAATACCAACAGTTATATAATAATAGACAAATCGAAGAGTTCCCATCACTGTACGCTTCCAGCATAGCCGCTCTTGGTCCAAATAACACCACCAAATACAACAGCAGATAAGCAAGCCAGGGTTTAGTTTTTTGTCCCATTATTCCTGTCAGCTTGTTTTTCTGACTGTTGTCCACCTTCGCAGTTGCCATTATCTAACAACTGAGTTGGAGGCGGCTTTTCCTTTTTGGCTACATTAATATCTTTGGAGCTCAAAAAACTCGGCTGGTTGGTCGAAGAAAGAAGTCTTGCCCACATTCTGTCTGTTATCACAACCTTGTTCTGCCTCTCAGTGATTCTCTGGTTTTCAGAATTGTGACATCCACAGTACAGTCAGAAGAATTCTGATTTTGTGAAAATACAAACTCTGGAAACTAAAATAATTGAGTGGAAATAGAGTGCAAATAGGCATGATGCATCAGCTGTTTTTGTTCATATGCATTTAAATGTGTGGCGATAACAATGTGTAATGAAAATGCAGTTTCACTCTTTCATATCAATTATAGGAGGGACAATATATTTTGGGTTTATCATTGGCAAGCAGTTTCTGTACACAGTCACAGACACCCACAGCGATGAATCAGTACCTAAGGATATGGGATGTGACTTACATTGAATGGAATATAAGTATGTCTGCCATTGACCAGCCCAACTGTGAATCCAGTATACCCGGCCATTGCACCATGAACTGCACTCTGAGCAAGAAGTGTGCAGTAGACATTGTCTGATGCATTGCTTGGAATTGCCCGGATCATATAAGTAGGATCTGCCAGATAACTCAGTTTAGGAACTCCAAATTATCTTCTAGGTTCAATAAAAAGAAGTTTTCCATCTTCTATCAAAATAGCACACACCATATGAAGATATAAATCCATAAAAGAGGAGTCAGCATAGAGAAACTCACCTATATATTTGAGAGTTATAGCCATCTTATTTTGCCTTGCAAAATGATCCTATTTAGAAAAAGGGGGGGGGGGATGTTAGAGTGCGCAAGGCTCCAGGATCAAGATGCTACAGTACCAAAAGTTAATAGGTCAAATGGTATGCATTCACTATACTTTGCTCACAGTGCCATTGAGTTTGAATATCTGTTTTTTTTCCCTAACTCAGTGTCAATGCCGCCAAGTTTAAGAATCCAAATAATAAATCACTTTGTCCATCTAGATATAGAATATTTCGCAGTCATATGGTGTAAGCGGGTAAGATAATCACATAACCATAAATAAAGAAGAAAATCTTCAAGTGTCAGATGGCAGTGCCACCAAGTTTTAAGCAAAAATTTTCAAAGTGAAAGGAAAAAGTTCAAAATTGGCAGTAGTGCTACCAAGTTCAAAAGGTAATATAGCATATGAATGCAAAACGTCACAATATCACATTCTGCAATCTTCTAAAGAGTTCCTTTTTCTTTTTTTCTTTTTTTTTTGGGGGGGGGGGGAATTTCAAACAAATCTGGTCTGAGCCCAGTATGTCATGATGTCCAGTTGATCTCTAATAGGTAAGAGCTACAACAGCTAGAGAAAATCATCACAATCAAGAAACTCTCTGCCTTCAGGAAAAGAGAGGAGGTGACAATATTGATTTAATAGCACTTGGATGTTCTAAAAGATATATAGCTGGATGTGCAGCCTGTAGACTGTACAAACTTCTGACGAAAAAGTATTGTGTTTAAAGAATATCGTAAAATATCAGTAATACCTTAATCCTCTGAGATATCCACAGACCAACATCTTGAAGCAGTTTGTTTCCAGAAGCATCCTTCTGGTTTGCAGCCTGCATACTTTCTGTAAGAAGATCTTGTCCTGCTCCCTCAGCAATGACTATGACCATATGCCCATTTTCTTTTAGCCTTCTCTCAATAAATTCAAAAAGTCCACCCTTTCCCTCAAGGTAGAAGGGTGACTCTGGAATCAAGCAACAGTCCACATCTCTACTAGCAAGAGTAGCATACATTGCAATGAAACCTACAGGCATAGATATTCGGTTATAATTAAGGAAAAGCAACTGGCATCATTTACGAGGACTTCAATGAAAAATCAAGTCATTTATATTTGCATAAGAAAACTAAGTACTGAGGGTCCACATTGTCCAAATTATAAGCTTATAAGATGTCAAATATAAATGTGATGTGTACCGCTGTAGCGTCCCATCAGCTTTACAACACCAATCCCATTCTCAATACTTTCAGCCTCAACATGTGCTGCATTAATGGCACGTTGAGCCTCCTCAACGGCAGTATCAAAACCAAAGGACTTGTCAATAACCTAAAGTGAAAGAAGGAAATTTACATGAAGTTCCTTGAAAAATTTGATAACTAACTCTTCCCTGGTTATTATAAATCATTAAAAAGTGAGTTGAATTCATAAAGAACTAAGAAGTGTGATCAAGCATACCGGGATGTCATTATCTATGGTCTTAGGAATTCCAGCAATTGCTACTTTGAGACCCCGCCTTCTAATTTCCTGCACGTAACCAAAATTTATTCAAGATGTTTTTATCTAACATATGAAAAGATGCAAAGAATGACAATGAATCAGGCAAGCAGTTGCAGAACAGGTCCACAGACTCAGTTATCTATTGGCATATATTTCTTCACTGTCCAGCAGTTAGTAGCTTTTGGAATAATCTCTTTTGGTATTTTTGGGGAGAGACTGTGCAACCTAGCACTTTGGATTAGTTTATCCAAATTCATTGTAAAGGATTTGATTGTACGAAGGATAACAAAACTTTGCGGCAATTGCACTTTTGGGATGTGGTTTATCAGGTTGGAGTTGAATTTCCCTATCTTGAAGGGCATTATGTTATGGGATAGAATTGTCTATATGGCTATGTTTTAGGGATTGACCTATGGTTTTTCATTGAAATACTAATGTAGTAATCCACATGCCATAATAGTGTATATGATTGGTCATGCCAACCCAATTTACTGACATAGCGGGAGGGGTTCAATAGTAGGGAAAAGGTAAGTTTTATAAAAATTAAGGGACTTAATTACATAATTTTTAAAGACTAAATTACCAACTGAGTACTACTATAGGGACCAAAAAAGAAAATTAACCAAAGATATCTACAAACCATATTTCTCCTATAAGCGAAATGAGTCTCCCCACCTATTTTCATTTTTTATTGGGGCGAGGAGAAGCAGCATTTTAATACAAAATACCTCATAAATCACAGCTGCTCCTTTTTGGGTTCCATCTCCTCCAATAATATAAACCTGTAACCATGACCAAACTGTGCAGGTTTAAATGCATATAACAAAGAAGATTTAGTTTCTCAGAATTCAACATCCAGGAAACTTCATCTAAATAAGATTAATGCATAACTGACCTGGTTAATTCCACGATCCTGTATGCTGTCAACTATCTTGGCAGTATCATGCCCTCCTCGTGACGTCCCAAGAATGGTACCCCCACGCTTATGGATATCATTGACCACCTTGGGTGTTAAAGTAATGGTGTTCTTGGAGTAGAAACCTCTGTAACCCCCCTGTATATAACCACATAGAATTTGGTGGAGAAACCAGTGTACACAGTAGTGCAAATCAATTCATATGATCAAAAAGATAAAGAGAAGATAAAACAGATTTCAAGATATCCAAGTACTAGTTCAGTTAAAAATCTATATTAAAGTAAGTTTTGAACAGAAAGTAGTTGCCATTCAAATTTATATCTTGAGTCAATAATTCGAATATGGCGCCTTTGAACCATAAATTGTCATTGTCGACCTTGAATAGAAAGTAATTAATTTCCAGCACCTGCAAACCCCATAAGATGCCCATGTTTCATGTGATTATTCATCATGCTTTTGTCTTCATGATTGGAGCACTTACAGGATGGGCATCAAAATGCTGTCTTCCCAATTATTTTACATGCATATAACATATTACATGGCCTCTCTTAAGTTTTGTTAAAATTATGTAGGCATCCCCCTTAGTTGTAAAATATACAAGAATATCCCTTCAAACAAATTCTACAGCTGTAGTCTAATTTTAAATTTCTCGACTAAAGTAACGTCCATCAAGAACTATTCTTATATAGAAGGTGTTTTAGTAAAGTTTTGACTAAAGTGAATATTTTGAAAATAAGAGGAAAGTCTATGCAATTTTAACAAAACTGAGTAGAATTTTGTATAATTCACCCTTATATTAATTGCAATTTCAACATTGATTTTGCAAAATATTCATAGATTGTTATGTTATGAGCAGCTCCATACCTATAGATCAAGTTCAAAGGACAGACATTAAGTTCCTACGCAGATCCAGTGGAAATAAAGACAAACCACACAGCTAAGAGAACTCTAGCATGTCTAAGAAGAACATAGAAGTGCTCTAAAGAGATATTGAATTATAAATGCATCCAAATAGACCTGATTAACCTAAGAGGTTGCAAACAAATACATACTGACTGTAATACCTTTCATAAATGAAATTTGCTCTAAGTTCATATCTTGTACTAAGCAAATTATTCTAGCATCCAATTAAGTACAACTGTACTAGCATTTTTGTCCAAGAAAAAAAGTCTTAGCATCCAAAACATTTATACCAAGTTGGGAATGGTTGATGGCAGGGGTAAATTACCCATGCCATTCTATGAAAAGTATGAAATAGGTCGAAAACATTTAGTCTGGAAAAACGAGTACATCATGATTTCACAACTATGTAAGCTTTATTTACCAGTAAAAATCAGAGGCTGTTTAACAAGGCAACAAATCATATATTGAACGTAAACTAATTGTGAATATGCCACATACATCTATACCGAGGACTTTGTTGACACCGTACATGTGAGATAGACCACAGACTATTTCCCTTATCACTGTGTTGAGTCCAGGACAAAGACCACCGCATGTAACAATGCACGCATGCACATCATCTGACTTGAAATATACCTGCACAGCATATTAAGTTACTGTCAGTTAAATCTAAACGGTTCTCAATAATACACCTACACGAGAAAAAATTACCTTTTGGCGGGGTCCTGCACGTCGAAAGTGTACACCCCTTGGACTATCCTTATGAACGACAATCTATGGAAGGATTGCACAGAAGTTAAAACCAATGCACAATGTTAATGCTGATAAGAAGGGGGGGGGGGAATACAATTGTCTTTCCTTCTTATTCTTTTGCATTGAAAGGATAAAAGAAAAGGGGGATGGAAGCCTTTGGCATCAGTTTTCTCAATTTCAATGTAACAATAGAAGAACTTCCTCCCCTTTTCAGTCTTTCTTTTCCCTGAATATGGACATAAAGACAGACCCTGAAGGGTCACTATACTGAGTTCGAATGAAAAGGAATTCATAGATCAAGTAACACGGAAGACTGAATGTTAAAGACGTTTAAGATAGAAGAAGGAAACAAAAAGCAGCTAACGTGCAGAATGGAACCTTCTGAGGAACAGTGTCATCGACGTCAACAAAATACTGCCTGAATGATAAATATCAAGCCAATTAAGAATCAATATATTGATTACAACAAGCAAGCAACGCACATTCTAACATTAACGAATTAGAAGGCTTCACTTACTTCACAACTGAATAAGCTGGGTTAGATCGCAGCGGATTTGGGTATGCCTGAGAATACAACCAGGGACAGTGTAAAATTTTAGAAGTGAACAGAAAACTCCAATAACATCAAAACTTGTAAAGGATTCATCTTGCGATCAATAAACACGAGAGTGTGGTTTCTCTGAGCTATTGATACTAGAACATTTCCACGCAAAAAAAAACTGAGATTGAGGAAGTAACAAAAACAAAATAAGGAAGTGAAACAGAGTAGTAAAAGAGAGATACGGGAAGACTAGGAATATAGTCATTGAAGTGAGGAACGTCCTCGAGTATGTAGCCAAACTCGCCATGGACGATCTTCATCTGCGAATCCTGAGATCCCATCTTTAGTGCTGCGGTTCCTTTCCAATTTACTTCCTTTTTATTTTTGTTTTTCTTTCAAAGAAGGATGGCGACGGAAAAAGAAATGAGATTCCTTAGCCTTGGCAGGAGGGCGAGCACGCGAACATGGAAAGCTGCATTTATATATGCTGGCGCGGCGGGAGAAGACGGAGATCACGTGGGAAAGGGATGCTCTCCAATCTAGACCGTCCTGGCGAAAACCGACCGAGTGGATTCAAGAAAGTTCTTGGAAGTGCAATACAGGGTACTGAGTATTGCCGCTAGGGAATCCAGGGCGTTTTACCACCAGAACGGGGAACGGGCGGAGGAGGTGGCTGAAATGCAAAACTAACGGCGCAACTTTACATGGAACTGTAGCTAGCCCTCCCGCCGCAAAATTATTAAAAATAATAATAATAATTCGTGCCGCGTGTTTTCTAAAATAGAGCTTTCAATCGTTATTTCAAATATGTTATTGTTTGGTTGAATGTTTATTTAATTTATAAGTATTTATATATATAAATTGAGACAAACCCCATATAATATATTTACCTAATATTTCATAAATCACAATTAAAAAATTATTTTTAAATATTCTAATAATAATTTCAAATAAACTAATAATAGTACATTGTGCATTGATATCGCCACACTTCATGCGAAAAAATATGTGAAAATCACAAAAAGCCCATAACAAATTCTACTATACAAAATGTCCCTAAAGACTGTATTGTAATTATTTTTAATATGAAATTATTTTATTGTCCTCATTGAATAAAAAAGAAAAGGAGAAATAGAGGGAGTTGGCGCGCTTGTCAAAGTAGACAAATAAGGTTGTCAATATACACAGACAAACTTGTTAAAATTGACACGAAGGCTTATGAAAATAGTTACATTAATTTATCATTTTATAACTCGTGGAAGTAGGAAAATGAAGTTAAAGTAAGCAAATGAAGTTGTTAAAATAGGCATAAAAGTTTGTGAAAATAAATACATTAACTTGTCATATTATAATTTGTAGAAGTAGAAAAATGAACTTGTTAAAATAGGAAAATAAGATTGTCAAAATAGGCTGACGAATTTATCAAAATTGGCACTGAGGCTTGTGAAAATAGCACATAGGGGCAACAAAATAATTTCATATTTAGAATTAATCACAATGCAGTATCCAATGATCTTTTTGGTAGAGGATTTTATTATAGGACTTTTTTATGATCCTTTGGACTCACTGTGTTTTTTCCCAAAAAATATTGAAGAAAAAGGATAAAAGAACGAATGGGAAAAGGTTTTTTTCCATAAAAATGCTTTTTTTTTTTTGAATAACAGGTGATACAATCATACAAGTGTATGTATTTCATAATTAAAAAAAAACGAAAAAATTGGCCAAGAATCAAGATTTTGCATAGGTATATGTATTTTGGGGTGCGTAAGCCCCTAAATAAGGTCGGTTAAGTTGAATATTGACGGTGCTGCCAAAAGCCAACCAAAAAGTTGGGCGCAGTGGGCTGACTAGGGGGTGCGAGGGGTGCATAGTTGAGGATTTTGTATATAATATAGGTATGTGTATGGCATTTACAACATAATTAATGTGGGTTTCTTGGCTACGTTTTTGCTTACATGCTAGTAAGGGTTTCAAAAGAGTGCTTGTTGAATCAGATTCCTCTGCGACTGTCCGTTGAATGAATAAATTGCACATAACAGAGTCGCAAACGTTTTTTTTTCCCCATTGGATACGCGGGATGACACATGGTACATATGTTGCTGTATAGTGATGTCGCAGGCACTGTCAGCCCAAAACTTAATAATCTGGATTGTTGTTGATTGGGCATTTTGGCCCCACTTCTGTGCGGTGGAATCTGACTCCATTTCCGCCAAGACGACCAAACAAAGCTTGTTATTTGCGCGCCAATTTATAGTGAAGGATTGAAATCGGAAATTATTTTGGATTCGTGGTAGGGAGGTGCGATTCAACAAAGAAAATTTAGAGCTTGTTTGGAATAGCGGTTAAAAATTTCATAAGTGCTTATGAATTGTAATTCACGGAATACGAAGTAACTTTTACAGTCTACGAGGTAGCTTTTACGGTCTACGAGGTGCTTTCACGGTCTACGAGATAAATATATGAAAGAGATTTGCCTCGGTGCAAGTGGCTACCAGGTTCCTCTTAAGGCTCTACTTACCCCCAGGTTGAGCGTTCGAGGCCTGGGGAGGTCCCCTTATGGGGGGGGATAATCCTGCTGGGGGCAGGATGAAGCTCTGGCTGGGGTGAAGCCCCAGTCCGGCACCGCTAGGGACCCTAGGGACCCCGAGTGGGAGACGGGAGACGCCGTGCCGTTACATAAAAAGGCGCCTTTTTATGTAACGGCACAGCTTCTCCCGGACTGTCTTTACTCAGCCGGGTTCATCACTGACCGGGGACTTGCGTCTTTACTCGCAATCCCAGGCTCACCCCGCCCCCTGCGGAATTATCGCCGAAGCGAGCCTCCCCAGGTCTCGAGGACACTACCTGGGGGTAAGTAGTTCCTAACGTGAGACCTGGTACCATTGAGCCGTGAATCGGGTTTATATAATAAGCCCGATTCAAATAAGTGATAACAAACAAGCACTTATATTTACAAGCCAGTTATGATCAAAGTTATTTTTGCAAATGCTGATCCAGATAACACAGGGTATATCTATCCCTGCCACTGCGGCTAGAATTATGGGAATTCTCAAGGGTCATAGTCCCTACTTGTTTTGCTGTTGTTTGTTGATTCCGTTGAAGCTCTTGTTCTCGTGTTGAGACCGCAAAATAAAAGAAGCCGGACATTGATCATACTGACGTCTTAACGCGAATGATGGTTATCTAGGCAAAAGGAAAAAAATAGAAAAAGTTGAAGACCAGACAGAAAATGGGCATGTTCGACCACGTACAATTCATTCATTGATCCAAATCCAAGAGCCTGAACGAAGAAAAGGATATATGCTCGAAGCGACAATTGATCCAGTCAAAACAAAAAAGCGAAAAAGCCACATGCCTCCATTTATAACGAGCAATTCTATACTATTTGGTAAGAAACATCCACACAAGCTCCCCCAAAGTACACGACTACGAGTATGACTACCAAACTGCATCTATTTATATTACTCTACGTCATAATAAAATTCCTGTTTTCAGCTTTCTCGTATGTACGAGGGAGCTATATATATATATATATATATACACGTACAGTATTGAACAGGGCAAAAGCAGGCAGGCAAAGAACAGGTAATTTAATTAACTCCTCGCTCGTCTCCCGAAAATGTTTATTATTTGATCCCACCGAAAAGTTCAACACACTTCCTAACAGCAATCTTCCATACAGGTAATAATAATTTAAATAGAACGATAACGATTCAAGAAAACATTATTCACTCAGTACCTCAAGTTATTTATCCTGGCGTTATATAAAAAAAAAAAAGTAAAGCTGACAAAAAAAAACGCGACAATGAAACAGCGGCCCATCAAAGTAAAAGTGAAAATTTCATTGAGCTGAAAGGATATTGACATAATTTCAGTTAATTTTTAAAATTTTTTAAAAAAATTTAGGGAATTAAAAGTATTTTGACTATTTATAAGATAAATAAAAAAATTCAAAAGATAAATACAGACATTTATAAGATAAATAAAGAGATTCAGAAGAACCTATATAATTAAAAACATTTTAGCTATTTATAAGACAAATGTGAAAATTTATAAGATAAATATGGATATTTATAAGATAAATAAAATAATAACATTTTTATTGTTTCACCCTAAAATTTAATTTTATTTTGATTTAAATGGGTGAAAAAAAATTTCAAAATATTTTAGGAATCAACTGAAATTAAGTCACGTCCTGCGCGCTTGTGTGTTTGAAAACACACAAAATCATGGTTTACGTAAATTGAGATAAAACTCATCTCACATACTTACCTCGTAAATCGTAAAAGCTATACTCAAAAGCTAATTCCAAACTAACACTAAAATTCTCACACAGTAAAAAGATATTGGCTCCCCAAAAAGGACAAGGTGAGGCATGGAGTATGGCCGTAACAACAATTCTTCTAGATATTTATGATTTATCATGTCAATTAATATATTATATGTAGTAGTACTTATGATGAATAATATTACACTATTTTATAAAATAATATCTAATTGGGCTAGATTGTAAGAATATGCATGAAATTTAAATCAAAGTGTGTCTAGCAGTGTATATTTTTTTTATAATATAAAAATATTCATAAATATTTAAAATAAGAGTAAAAGTATTCACACAGATAAATTTAATATAAAACAATTACTTTTTATAACGGGATCCATGCTCTTTTTGGCTGTATCTGACGGATATCGTAGTAACATTTGTGCTCCCATTATAAATATTTATAGTTATTTTTCACCTCTAAAGAGTATATATATGGCGTTGAACATAATTTTTTAGGTAAGAATATCATAATATTTTTACATCTTTATCCTATTTAATTAATATGAAAAATTCAGATTTCATATTTTTTTTTTGCCGGAATTAGATTTCATATTTCTTAATGAGCAATAGATGTGGAACCGATGAATTTAGAATCTGTTTGATAGCTTCTGAAACCATGGTTACAGAAGCTATTTTCGGCAAATCAAGACAAAACTCCGCTCATATATTTAACTTGTAAATCGTAAAAATTATTCTCCAAAAACTAATCCAAACACACACTTAATTTACCCGCCAGTCTTGACTTGTACTGCCCCGCACGTCGTGCCCACTAGAGCGTTGGCTGGATCTAGGACTGGGAATTCAAGCCAACCTGAGCCCGAACGAGTTGGAGGGTCAAACAGGTCGGGCTGAATTAGCCCAACCCCTAACGGGCCGCCCAAATGTCGTTTATTTGTTTTAGTAGAAGTTCAAAGAAAGAGATCTCCCATTCATTGTTCCCCAAAACACATTAAGTGAAAAAGATTTGTAATGACTTTAAGAAGCATAACAAAGGCCACCGAAATTTTAAGAAAACAATAACTAAAACAATTCAAAATCACTAACCAAAGTCACTAAGGCTTTGTTTGATTAGAGGTTTTTAGATGGGAGGTGGGTGTTTGGTTGGAAGTATAGGAAGTGAGGGGAGGGAGGGTTTTTTGTTTTTTAGTGGCCACCTCCCCTCCCTTACAAAACCTCCAGATTTGAGGTTTTCTCGGAGAGAATAATTATGTCCAATTGTGACTAAATTGCCCATAGTAATTTTTCAAAATTTTAAAATTGTTCTCACTTGTTAAAATCTTTCTTCCCATTACCCACTTCACTTCTTTGACTGGTTTCTCGGTTTTGGTCTCACGCATTTCACCAGCGTCATCCTATAACATTATCAAATTTTCATCAGCAAATGATGATCCTGAAATGGCTTTTGAATTGCTAAAGCAAATGAAAAGTTGTGTTATTACACCCAAGTTGAGATCATACGAACCTGCCCTTTTTAGATTATGCAAGAGGGGTGATACAAATAAAGCTTACGAAAGTTAGGAGTTTTTAATAATACATTGTAAATAATAATTATTAATAATACATTGGAAAATAAAAAGAAAAATATATATAAGGGTATTTTTGTCTACTTGTAATTAACTCATCTCCCCTCTCATTCTGAACCAGACAAGAAACCTAACCTCCTATCCTCTCATTTTGAACCAAACAAAATTATAACCGCCCCTAATCTAATTTAAATAAACTTCACCTAACATAACCTCCGTTAAACCAAACACACCATACAACAAGTGCATAAACTATCAATTAGAATATGGCAATGTACTACAAGATAATGATTAAATATTTCTCCAAATGTGTCAGTGTTCAACCCACACTACCTCAGTTGCAATATTGTCAATCTTCAAAATAATCCGCACGCACTTCGTTGCTAAGGTTCGCACTTGTGCTCACAAGCAGTAGCTGCATCACATTCTCCTCCAAGATGTTCGTAATCTGCCCTTTCCTCACATTAATTACAACATTTATTTTGCCCTGTGTATGGCGACTCCTCATCCCACATTAACTCCAAAATGGTACAAGAAAAGTTGAAGAAAATAAGAGAAAAAAAGTGGAAGGGACGGATAGAAGGAGACGTGACGAATTTACTAGGTGAAGTCGATAGAAGCAGGGAGGGATGGGACTGGGAAGCAGTGCCGCTGTGCTGGAGAACTGGAGAAGGGAATGACTCAACGTTGTTGCTTGAGGTCGGAGATGAAGACAAACATGGAGGAGGCGACGAACGGAGGTTGAAATCGAATGAACTAGGTTGTCGGTCGAATGCTTGAGGACTGGAGCCTTGGCTGACTGGGATTTTGCATTTTGGGAATTAGGGCTATTAGACCTAGATGATGGGAGTAAGAATCTGAGAAAGAGATCTGATCTGATAAGGAGAAATGGATTTTTTTTTAAATTATCGGTTAGCCCGTTTAACCCGCGGCTAAACGGGCTAAACTTGTTTAACAAATGAGTTTCTAACAGTCAACCCAAAAACCCATTTATTTTTTCAGGCTGGGCCCAACCCAAATTATTAGTTATAGCTGGATCGAGGCTGTAGAGAAATGACACCTGCCAATTATAGGCATGTTTTGAATCATGGTTGATATCCTAAAATAGCTTGTTTGTTTTAGCTTCTATTTATGTATAAGCCTAATTCACGTAAATCGAGACAAAACTCTTTTACATATTTACCTCGTAGACTGTAAAAGCTACCTCTAAATCGTAAAAGGTATTTCGTATACCGTAAATCATAATTGAAAGTTCAAATATTTATGCACGTAAGTCAAGACAACACTTCTTTCATATACTTATCTCATATATAATAAATCATGATTAAAAACTTCAATCATTATTACAGCTACTGCATATGCTCCTACATGATATACTTGATATGCGTTTTTCTTGGCGACGGAAATCAAACAGTGTGGAAATTAAATTAAATTATTAAAATTAAATAAGGAAAAATGTAAAAAAAATATCATTTAAATTTTAAAATCTCAAATAGGTGATTTAACAATAAAATGATTTATTAATTACATTACCATTCTTGTTAATCCCATTAACAAACTTATTAACGGGATTTTAAAATTTAAATAGTATTTTTTTAGAATTCTCTGCTTAAATAATAACAATAATTCCATCCCAAACGCACAGTTAAAGCATAAGAAATCCCCAAATGGCCAAATCCAGCAGCCCCGCCCGCGGTGCCCCCCCTACTTTGGGGTCTCTATCTCGCCCTCGCCCTCGCCCTCGCCCTCCACCTCCAGGCTTCACATCCATCTGTGTGAGTCTCGCCGATTCGTCGCACTTTCCTAACATTTTCCCCTTTCAATTCACATCTCTCTCTCCCTTTTCCCTCCTTTCTTCCTTCTGTGCGCCGTCCCGCGTTTCACCACCTGGATTCACACTCAACCTCTCAGCCTTCAGCGGATCGATGCCCACGTTTCTTAATTTCATCATCCACAACCGAAAAACTCGGGACCTCAACGTATAAGTGTTTACGGTTCGCAACTATGTTTCCTCTCGCTGTAGCGTTCTGAATATGCAAGTCAAACCACGTACTGCCTTTGTTCCTATCTAGGTCTTTCTTTGGCTACTGAAATGATGGGTTCCGATAGTCCGAATGGTTCTTCGACGCCGCTTCCTCCTCAGCAAGCCAAAAAGTATGGGATCACAAAACCCATCTCTCTAGCCGGTCCTTCCGAGGTTGATTTCCATCGGAACATGGAACTGGAAAGGGTATTTTATCTTCCTTGAGTGTCAATTGAAATGGTTTTTTAAAGTAAAATTATTATTAACTGGATTTATGTTACACTTAGTTTTTGGTTGATTCCGGGCTTCACGAGAGCAGAGAAGAAGCTGCAAAGAGAGAAGAGGTACTTGGTCGCCTTGATCAGGTAATTAGACTTGGTCCTGCCCCCTCCCTGACGTTTGCTTTTGTTGACTATTATTCTGCCCAATATCCCATGCTCTTCATCAGGATTAGCGCCACTTTTTCTATATAACGGCAGGAGCTACTTAATACATTATTTTCCGGCGGTTAAGTTGAATTTTATAGTTTGATATTGCATATAGAAGACAATCCGGGCTTTGCCATTTGTAAAAGCAGACGCTTTTGTTGTATATTTTGCCGTTGGCCTAGGGGTGATGCCGTTTATAGTAATGATTGCGGTGCCTCGCTGTAATCAAGTTTAAACGTCACGTTAACAAAGTTGACCTGCAATGTAGATTGTAAAAAGTTGGGTGAAGCAGTTGACTCGCCAACGAGGGTACACAGACCAGATGGTAGAGGATGCAAATGCTGTCATATTCACATTTGGTTCTTATCGTCTAGGGGTGAGTCCCCCCTTCCTTTTGTCACTTTTTGCCAAGATATTGAAATGTTTACAATACAGTATGCTAATACCGTACTCTCTCTGGCTTTCTGCTGGATTGCTTGAGGATTGATTTTAAATATTTTGCAGTTAGTGGACTTCAATTCATTTGGAAGTCAACGTGTTTTGATTTGATTTATCATATTACTCATATGTTGAAAGCAAGCTTTTTTACTATCTTTTTTTGAAGTAGTTGTCAAGTGTTGGTTACATTCTAAGGAATTTAAATCAGAATATTGAGATGCTTTGAAATGGAACGGACTTAATATATGTGAGGCACAAGACATGGGCATCACGGTCAGTTGAAAATTGGAATATTTGGGGAAATGATCCAGTTATGTTTAACACTTGACAACTTTCCAGTTCTGACATTTTGGATAGTTCTGATGGGCATTTTAATTGTGCTTTTGGCTGTTCATCATAATCAGTACATGTTAATTCCTCAGCCAGTGCTGGAGTTTTATCTTAATGATGGGTCCTATTTTTTCTCATCATAGGATGATAGGAAGGGAGATACCACTTGTACTTGAGTTGTAGGCTTAAATTTATAATGGCACTGGGAGTTTTTTCTTCTTCTTTGTTCAATTTATTGTTATGTTTATAACATGTTGCCTGTATCAATGGTGGTTGCTCTCTCTCTCTCTCTCTCTATATATATATATATATATATAAATATATATATTGAATCTTAAGTAACAAATTACTTATTTACAGGTGCATGGACCTGGAGCTGACATAGATACTCTGTGTGTTGGTCCTTCATATGTGAATCGAGAGGTGACAAGTTGTAGCTGGTTGATTCTACTCAATTTTGTATCATAAATTGCATTTTGTTCTACTTTTAGCCAAATATGGATCACTTTTGCAGGAAGACTTTTTTATCATACTGCATAACATCCTTGCTGAAATGGATGAAGTTACTGAACTTCAACCAGTTTCTGATGCTCATGTTCCAGTAATGAAGTTCAAGTTTCTTGGAATATCTATTGATTTGCTTTATGCGAGTGTATCCCTTTTGGTTGTCCCAGAAGTAAGTTTGTGTGCTCTTCTGATGGGTTTTATACATTCTGGACGCTTATTTTCACATGCTGTAATTTTATCTGAATTAGCGACCCCCTTCTTTCATGGAATCGTGTTATGATTTGAGGGTCTCCTTAGATTTAGGGAGTTACTTTATGAAATTGTGAATTCCCTGGTGCTTTTGAAAAATTGATCCGTTCATGCCTGTGGCTTATGGATTGTACTATATGTATATACTCATACCATTGCATTCATTATCCTGATTTGTGTATTTTTGGCATGCTTAAAGTGGAGGCTTTTTATATTGTTTCTGTTTTATATTCTTGCGGGGGTGATGTGCTATGCAAGTATCGGAAGGGGTTAATGAGGAAGAGATCAGGAGGAGAGAGAGGGGCAGTTATATGTCTGGTCTGGTTCAGGATAATTATGGAAACTGGTGTCTTGTCTTTTTGTACGAAACTCAAGTTTGCAATAACTGCAAGTTGATTGCTGATTTTAAGTTGTCTGGCATTGTAGCTTCTTGTTATTCTTCATGCAATTCTAGTTGTCATTTGCATTGTTTATTTTGAAGCAAAATGCGTTATCATCCTTTTGAATTTTCTCACCCCTTGCTCTTAATCTTTTCCCACTCTGAATATACCTTAACTTCAATTTGATATGATTCAAAAACTTTTCTTCAGGACCTGGATATCTCAAATGGGTCTGTGCTGTATGATGTTGATGAACCTACCATTCGAAGTCTTAATGGCTGCCGAGTGGCAGACCAAATTCTTAAACTTGTTCCAAATGTTGAGGTTAATATACACAGTCTTTAATTTGGATGATTACTATATTAAATTTTAATGGTCCTTTAACTTGTTGAATTGATACTTGTGTAATCCTTGACAATTTTAGCACTTCCGAGCTACTCTGAGATGTTTAAAGTTTTGGGCAAAAAGGCGTGGTGTTTACTCAAATGTAAGATACACCACCTCTAAAGCTTTTTATCATCAGGGGACATTTAATTTTGTGTTTCTTCATTTTTGTTTTCTCTTTTTATAGGTTACTGGATTCCTTGGTGGTGTTAATTGGGCTCTTTTAGTTGCTCGTGTTTGCCAGCTTTATCCTAATGCAAATCCTAGTATGTTGGTTTCTCGATTCTTCAGGGTGTATACACAGTGGCGGTGGCCTAACCCTGTAATGTTGTGTTCTATAGAAGAGAATGAACTGGGTTTCCCAGTATGGGATCCTCGTAGAAACCCCCGTGACAGATTTCATCTAATGCCAATAATCACTCCCGCATATCCATGCATGAATTCTAGCTACAATGTCTCAGCAAGTACTCTTCGTGTTATGATAGAACAGTTTCACCATGGCAACAGGATATGTGAGGTCAGATGAGTTTACAATTATCTAGTTTTCATTAATGTTCCACACTACTTAAATTGTTTTCAACTGTGTTAATATTATCTATTTCTAGAAAATTGAGCTCAACAAAGCTCACTGGGGTGCTCTTTTTGAGCCATATCTCTTTTTTGAGGCATATAAAAACTATCTGCAAGTGGACATAGTAGCAGCAGATGCTGATGATTTACTGGCATGGAAGGGCTGGGTGGAATCTAGGTGGAGACAACTTACCCTGAAGGTAAAGTGTTGTGATAGTCTTTTTATCAGTTTCCCTCCATTGGATGTAATCCATGTCTGGGATTTTATTCATTGCAATATGCTTACACGTTATAATGCTGTCCAATTATCACTGAGCAGATAGAGCGGGACACGAATGGGATGTTGCAGTGTCACCCATATCCGCACGAGTACTCAGACACTTCCAAGCATTGTCCACATTCTGCATTTTTCATGGGTTTGCAAAGGAAAGCAGGAGTAAGAGGTCAAGAAGGGCAGCAATTTGATATACGTAATACAGTAGATGAATTTAGACAAGAGATAAACATGTATGTATATTGGAAACCAGGGATGGAAATTTATGTTTCTCATGTTCGTCGGAAGCAGCTTCCTGCTTTTGTTTTCCCAGATGGTTATAAACGAACTAGAATGCCAAGGCATCTGATCCATCCTGCTGAAAACATGGGTGAAAATGCTACAAAGTGCCACTCTGTATCTGCTGAAGCATGCAATAAGAGGAAAAGTGGTACTGAAATGCTGGATGCGAAGACAGGCAAACCAGAAAAGCGAGCATCTATTAGCCCACAAAGGCTAGATTCTTTCTCTCCTGAAGGTAGTATTAGTAGATCAGGTGGTACCTCTCATATGAGTATTGAATGTATTGATAGGTTAGAAGTTTCGACAAGCAAGGATGCTGATAGCAATTATGGAGTTGAAACATCTGATGGGTTCCTGGGAGGTGGAATGGGTACTGTAGGGCCTGACATACATATTAGTGAAACAGATGCTTGCACACTTGATAAGCAGAAATCAAGAGGTCTGGAAAATCAAAATGAGGTAAGCCTGCTGAACTGGTGAAGGAAAACATCAGGGAGTTGTTTGGTTCATGTGAAGTTCCTTATTTAGAAGTTGGTGATCCATTTCAGAATGGAGTTGACGGGAACAAAGTTCGGGATTGCTCAGAAAGTGTATCTATAAAACCCTTGCTGAGTTCTGAATGGAGTGCTGTTAATATGGACCAACAAGTAGTCAAAGCTTGTAATTTGGCAAGGGCTGAACATGCAGACTATGCTCCAAGTGGCAACAACCGGAACTTAAACTGTGAGGTGAGTGTTTTTTTTGTTAAAAAAAATTTGAGGAATTATGGAATAGGAACTGTTGTGGTTCGCAGTGACAAAAACTTGGAAGTCTGGGCAATATTGAGAGTCATGGATCTTTGCAGGGTGATGTCTGTGTGGCAGATCCTGATTCCTTTTTGAAGAGTGGGTGTTTTGATGGGAATAGAGTATTTCAAAATAGCATAACAGAAGAATTGAAGGTTTTGAAACTTCTTTAATCTCTGTGTTGTTTTTCCCCCTTAGTGAAGATGGTAGTTAATTTATAGTAATTTTCACACTTTTCCCTTAAATAACTGTTGGTTGAATTTTGGTATTTGATGGATTTCAGAAGATATAAGAGGAGAATGTGATATGGTCTTCTCTTTAACTTGTTTGATTATATCAGCTTTTTTTAAATACTCATAACGTGGTCTGTTCATGCTTTGTTCCAGTCTTGTTGGCTATTTTCACTATGACTACATGTTTTTGCATTATATTTTTCCTATTGTTACATTCTTCCTAGGTTATAAATTTTTCACGGTTATTGAATTTTGTAGACAATTTTCTGACTGATGAATATGTGGTCGCAGGTCCTGCACCACTATACGTGCTAGCTTTCCAGTAATTGTGCTTAAAAACCCCACTTTTGTGTAGAGGATCAAAGACAACACCTTCCTTTTTGTTTCACTTGTATCATTTTTAGATTAATTAGATTAATGCTTTGATGGCATCCTAAATTCTTCCTATTTTTCATATTTTCCATAGCCTGATGTCAGACTCGGAAGTGTGGTATGAACTGAAGATGGGCTTGGTCTTTGCAGAAGCTAGTGACAAGGCATGCGTGTAAACTCTTGCTATGTGACCAAGTTATATCTTTATTCTTTTCCTTTTTGGTGGTTATTGCTTTTTGTAGGAGTCAGGATGGAACAGCATGAGCGTTGGTAGGTGGTTTACTGAAGCCTCTGGTCCCCCTCCTGCCACCTTGTGCTGTATTGGGGTTTGACGTCCTTGGAGTGAGGGCGAGGTTGTATTTAAAAGCGTTGGGGAGGGAGCAAATGCAGATGAAAATGATTAAAATAGACTGGCATTTTTTGGATTGATCTGCGGCGATCGTTTGTACATAGATGAAGCTTAATGGAGATGCTTAAAATTGTGGATTCATTCGGTCCTGTTATCTGTGAATCTTGGTCTGATCTGAAGAGCCTTGATCGTTGCCTCATGCGACTTAAATATTTACGTTATTTAATTTGTAAGAGAAGCTGAACTCTGTTCTTTGCTCATGATGTGGCTGATACATGATGTAAAGTGTAATTAATAGTTGATACTTGATTGGGCAAGATGATTTAGACGAGGAAAGTATGACGGCTGATGATTGAGTTGCTCTTTCATTACCATGCCTGCCCTTGGAAGTTTAGACCCTGATCAATGTCTCGTTTTAACCTTGGTGATGAACTATTGTTAAAGAAAAAAGGCTCATATCTTTAATATAAAATCTATTTAATTAATTTTGGTGGATTAAAAAATTAATTAAATTAGTTATTTGTTTAGAATGTGTATTGGTTTTTCTAAATTAGCTTTTCGAGTCATTTGTATTAAAATTTCCCTTTTATGTAAACTTTAATATGTGTATAAGCAATAGAGGTAGTTTAAGAGGGAAATGATAGATACAAAGGGCAAATGGATTGGGGTCTTAGCTCTAACTCTTGAGAGCTAAAGCTAATATCATCTTGCCTGTGAGTAGGAGGTCCGGGAGAGGGGTGGTGGATAGCGAGACGAGAAACAGAATATCCGCGGATTTTTTTAAGGGTGAATTATTCATAAATATTTTATTAAAAATTTATTTATCAAATGGGTCAAATAGGATTTAAGGAGAAGAGAAGATTGTTTAAATAGGGAATGTCATATAGAGAAGATATATTAAATTATAGGGAAGATCTTTTATATACGGAAAAGATTATTTATATTTAAAAATTTCATTTAACAAATAAATTTTTGATGAGGTATCTGTAGACATTTTTTTCTTTTTTCTTTTTTTAAGCTTATTACACTACTCTTTTTTAACCTCAACTTTGAAACACATTGATTCCCAATCATTTCCCAATGAGCTGATTTCGAATACTTGAACGTCAATAATTGTGCTACACTACAACCCTGTCATGTAGCTCAGAAGTAACTCTCATCACTTTCACCTATAGCCGTGCTAACATCCTTGTAATTAGAAATGTACGTGGAATCGCCAAGAAGGGGAGCAATATCAAACTCAGTTCCGATTTTCTTACCGTCATGATCTGGTGGACAGCACTGCTGAAGAACCCGTAAAATCTCTCTCATGGAAGGTCTAGCTGAGGGTGATAAGCTTGTGCAAGCTATGCCTAATTTAAAGACCTTTATCATCACTTCCACATGACAAGCTTCTTTGATTTCTTCGTCCAAGGCATCAACAAGGCACTTCTCTTCACTGTGATACTGCCATGCCCAATCTACTAGGCTTGTGCGTTCCTCTGCGCAATAGGGTTCTTTTCCTGTTACAAGCTCCAGTAGTACCACCCCAAAACTATATACATCCACTTTCTCGTTGATCTTGGTTGAATATGCATATTCTGCAAAAGCAAGTTAGGCCATGTAAATATGGTTTTTATAAATCTGACGCCATAAAAATTATTCCTTATTTTCCATCATAATCGCTCACCTGGGGGTATGTAGCCGAAGGATCCCGCTATGGCAGACAAGCTATGCGGCTCCCCAGATTTCGCCAAAATCCTGGCTAGCCCAAAGTCTGCAATACTCGCCCGGAATTCAGAGTCCAGTAATATATTGCTACACTTTACGTCTCTATGAATGATTGGTGGAGAGCAATCGTGGTGCATGTAACACAGTCCTTGTACGGCCCCAATGGCAATCTTCAACCTTGTTGGCCACTTCAAGACCAGATGATTGTTGGGTGTGATCGATGCATGTCTCTTTCCATGAAGCCATCTATCAAGGCTCCTATTTTCCTTGTATTCATACACAAGGATTTTTGAGTTTTCACTTGAAATGTAGCATAGAAGCTTCACAATATTGGAATGCCGAATTGTGCCTAGGATTTCAGCTTCAGACATAAAGTCTCTCTCTAGATTATCATCCAACCTTTTGCTATTCCAAATACTTTTTACAGCAACATACTCACCCGGACGATTAGAGGGAACCCGGTAAACTTTTCCAAAGCCCCCGCTTCCAATGAGGTTATCATCTGTCAGGTTTGAGAAGAGATTCCATTCTGAGAAATCTAGCCTCTGAAATGAAGTAAGCTTCCACGTTGAAAGGTTGCGCCCGGAATTCTTTCCTGAGATGTATTTGAACTTATAGAAGGCCAGTGAGGCAGTGGCTAGCAGTACAATGATGATGAGAACAAGAATCAACGCAAGCAACTTGGATGATTTGTTTGGATACCGAGGAATTTTGGTCAAGCATTTTGGAAGTTTGATGTTTGGATTATGAGCGCATAGATTGGGATTGTTCAAGAAGCTGGTGTCATATGCGAGGTTATTGAAAACATCTGGGATGCTACCAGAAAGGTTGTTGGAGGACAAGTTGAGAAAAATGAGCCTCATATTGCCAAGCTGAGGCGGGATTTCACCAGATATATCATTTTTAGACAAGTCCAAGTCAACAAGGTCAGGGAGATCACCAATAGTTCCCGGAATTTTCCCAGAGAGTTTGTTGCTCGAGAGTGTTAAAGTATTCAGGGATTGCCAGGAGACTATCTCGGATGGTAGTTCACCGGAAAGTTGATTATTGTCAAGCCTGAGAGAATTAAGCCTGGAAAGAGCCGTCAACTTCTTGGGAATTTCACCAGAAAGCATATTGTTTCTCGCATCAAATACAACTAGATTTACTGCGGAAACAATTCCAACCGATATCTCTCCTGAAAAGTAGTTATTCCTGATCTCTAGTCTCGACATATTCCATGGAAGTTTACTAGGAAGTTGACCAGAAAACGAGTTCTCGCTCAACATCAAGGTTGATAAATTCTTGGAAGTCCAGACACTTACAGGAACCTCACCAGAAAAATTGTTTCTGTAAAGCTGAATTGTGCGCAGTGTAGTGCAATTTCCAAGCGATTCGGGCAATCTTCCACCAAGATTGTTATTAAAAGCAATTACACCTTGCAAAGCATTATTGGCACACAAATATTGAGGCAATACACCACTGATTTGATTGTCTGCGACTTCAAACACTTCAACCTTTGAATATAGGCCTAGTTCAGGAGGAAGAGTTCCATTCAACTTATTGCTAAAAATCTTGAAGTGCTTCAGCGTTTTGATTAAGCCTAAACTTCTCGGAATCTGCCCTGATAATTGATTGAAATACAGGTTAAGTGTCGTCAAGTTCTCCAACTTTCCAAAATCTTCAGGAATCGGACCTGTGAAATAGTTCATTGCCAGATCAATTTGAATCAAATTCAAAGCCTGGATCGAACTAGGTATTTCACCAGACAATCTGTTGTGGTACAGATAAAGAAACTGTAAATTCTTGAGAGAGAACAAACTACTGGGAATGCTGCCTGTCAAATTGTTCATTGACAAATCCAATTGCACGATATTCGTTAGATTGGCAAAACTTTCAGGAACTTCACCGATTAAATTGCAGCCTGTCATCCAGATGAACGTCAAATTCCTCAAGTTCCCAAACTCCGATGGGATCGCCATGGGCACAAATTTGTCATTATAGGCCAAACCGAGAATTTCGAGATTAGATAAGCTCCCAATTTCTTTGGGAAAAGTTCCATCAAATTCGTTGCTGTGGAGGTACAACGTTTGTAACTTCCATAATCTCCCGATGGCCGCCGGGACATCGCCAGAAAAAGAGTTGCCACTAAGGTCTAATAACGTCAGAGTTTTGAGTCTGTCAATGTCGTCGGGGATTGGGCCAGCGAAGTAATTTTGAGAGAGGGCAAGGAATTGGAGGTTGGAGCAATTGTACAAAAATCTCGGAAACTCTCCGCGGATGTTGTTGTTTGAGACGTCGAGCTTCGTCAGATTCTTGAGGTCGCAGATCGCTGGCGGTAGCTTCCGGGAGACACCTTTTCCTGAGAGAAGAACCTGAGTGACGACGCCATCGGCGCAACGTATCTCTGGCCAATCGCACTGTGAGGATGATGAGGTCCATGACCGAAGCGACGGTGGATGGCCCAGTTGATGTTTAACGTTGAGTAGGATGTTCTGTTCGGAGCCTGTGGTTCGCGAATCTGCACTATAGGTCACTGAGAAGCTGAGGAGGACGAAGAAAAGCACTCGAAAAGTAAAAACAAGTAGGGGAATTCTGGACATTTGGGACGTTCCAGTTTGTTGATGTGGCTTGGAAAATTGCCGGGAAGACATGGCGAAACCAACGGTCAAAATTCAAACATGGTGAGAGATCAGTGAGGTTGCGTTGCGTGATGGTTAGGCCTGAGTGGTCTCTACTGACTGAGAACTACAAATTTATAATGGATGGGCAGGTTAAAGAACCAGACCCATAATGGGGTGTAATTACAATCATGCCACTCAAGGACGAGACAGCGATCACGAGTGATTAAAAAGATGATAATCAATGATGGTAATCTAGTTTGAGTGTTTGACCTTCTTGAGAGTTTTGTTCAAACACGGAGCTTAGAATTTAGAAACAAGACACGCTAATAATTATAACATTTTATCTTAATCTGCGAGGGCCACTCAGGCCATTGTTTAATTGTTCCACCCAGTACCATTAGTATCTAGTATAGGTTGGTTAAAACAGCACCATAGGTGTGGCAGTAGTATAGTATGAGTTTCATCATCTTTTCTAAGAAAATATAATAGCATGTTGATTCTTGTTAAACTCATGAATTGATTATTTGAGTTTATTTTTTTTTATATTTTTAATTTATAAAATTATATTAATTTATTTTTAAATTCGTTTTAATTTTTTTGACTATCAATTTTATAAAAACTTTTTTGTTTAGTGTGATAAATCATGAATGTTGATAGATTTAATTTTATTTATATAGATTTAAAACATTTTTAAATAAAATTGTTGTCACTTTGTATAATTTAATTATTTAATTATATACTATAATATTTATTTATTGATAAAAACAAACTTACGAATTAGTGCTGTAAGTTTGTTTAAACCTATAAATTTGATAAATATTATTTTAAAATTTCTTTTCACTATAAAGTAGTAATAAAGTAGAGACGAGCGTTGGTAAATAAACAAGAGGCGCGTTGTCTAAGAGGGGATAAGATTGGGTTTTGGCTTTGCAAGTTGCAACCAAGGGGCTATAACGTTCATGCCCCTGTTTTTTTTTTTTTTTTTGCCATCTTCATGCCCCTGTTTTAAAGAAACTTAAATTATGGAGACTGTTATGATTTGGATTAGATTTTCTTTTCTTTTTCTTTCAATTTTGTGTGAAATGGACTATATTAGATTACTACGTCTACAATATATACAACCGCCAAAGTTTTTTTTTTTCCAAAAAGAAATCACCTACTACCTAACACAAGGCTGCTCTTATTTTATCCAAACCCTCTCTAACGAAACTCACGGCTTTGTCACGGAGAAGTAAGAAAGAAAACATGGGAGTCTCAGTTCTCACGTAGAAATCGAGGTTGGTGAAGAAGATAATGGCAAGTCGGTGTTAGGAAGGTTCACATTATCAATTTTACATAGTGGGGTTAGGATATTGTTGTTGACTCTTGCATCAAGATTAGACGATTAGTCAAGCTTTCAAAAAAAGCATCCACTCAACGATATTAAATCAAATCACTTTCTACGTGTGGAGCCCCAAAGTCTTCTCATAGTCTATGCAAAAGCATCGCATGTTTCTTATTTGTTGCCCAATTTCCAATTCTCAGAGTTTAAAAGACAAAATTGATTGACCTTAGTACCATGATGTGATATTAGTGCACTCCATACAAGAGAGGCCATCCAGACGTCCCCACTGAGTGTTATATTAGCGAAGAATATGTGAAGAAGCTGTCGACATGAAGAAAGTTCAGACCAGATTGGACCCACATTCATAGGCTATACATGTATGTGACATGAAAAGTCGAACACTTTGAAAATTTTCACCTTTTCTTTTACCAACTTCGAAAATTCTCACCAACTTTTGGAGCTGGTGAGAAATAGACAGGACAGCCATTGGTTGAATATGTCATGATATAAAAACAGGAAACAACCTTGAAAACATTTCGCTAAACTTTTGAACGCCCATTCCACTCTACGCGAGAAATTAAAAGGTGAAATGTAACTTTGAGGTTAAATTGGAAGAGTAGTAACATTTAAAGATTTCAAATTTCTAAAGAGTATTAATTAAGGATGTTAGTCTTTTATTGACATTTTAAAAACAGGTTGATAGATATGATTGTAATTGGTGACTCATTTCATCAAAGTTCAAGCTGTCATCTTAACAATGGAATATGTATGCAAAAGTTAAGATACTCAAGTTACCTACTGCAAAGCTACAAACTTCACACTTCTTAAAAACAGGGAAAGCAGACAGCACCCTCTGGGACTGTCATTATTACACTAGTTCTTCCTGAAGCTAGGATTAATTAACAATCAATTAACTACCACATGATATGGCTATTGCTTATACGTGAAGACCTTGTATTTGGAGAGATTCTTGCTGATTCCATGAATGGAGCTAACAGCTGCGGCCAATGAAACGAGGAAGCAAACAAAGTTCAGCAGTTGTAGCATACACCACCTGGTTGATCGGGTTTTTATGTCTCTCTGGGCAATGTGCATTTGTATAGGGAAGAACACAATAAGAGGCCAGAACCCAATAGCTCCCAGCAGGGAAAGGAACTCATTGAAGAAGGGCATTGCCATGGCCAGAGTAGTGGCTATTATCACAAATATTGTCCTCCAAACTAGCCTAAACTTGTTCAAATTCCATGTCACTTTGCCTATTTTACACGGGTATTCTTTGTTCACAAAATCTGACTTGGGCCACATCATCGTTGCACCCAATTCAACTATAAGAAAGAATGACTGAGCCATTATCTGTCATCGAGTATTGATTTCTCATATCAGATAAACATTATAATAATGTAGGTGGGGGCTCTTAATTCATAAAATTTTAGGGGAAAAGAGGTATAACCTGATAAGCGCCCACCATGTGGATGACGATGCATAAGTTTCCGATGTCGACCAGCCAGAAGGGTTCGTAAAATCCGAAGCCGGTGAGGATGTTGCCAGGTGTTTGGTCCCCAAAAGCAGAATAGCCAAGGCCACTACATGCAAGAAAGAGTGCCGTCATTGCTGTGATCCCTGATACGTTAGCCTTTTTCATCTGTTTGCATTCTGGTGGAGATGACTTCAACGTGTCCTAAACAAAACACACAGATGATCCATTTCACAAAAGTCATGGATCGATGATCATAAATATAATCCCAGCTTTATGTTCTCTTCATATTATTAGCTAGGATCATAGTAACATACGCTTGCCTTACCATAATATCATAAACAACAGTAGCATAAGAGCAAGCAAGAGCTATGTTCCCCATTGCGTTGAAAACTTTCCACATTTTATCTACTCCAGATAGTTCTACTCCGGTTAGACTGGTTGGCTGTCCTTGTCCTGTTCAAATCCAAACGACATCCCATGAATGTGCCAATACTAATATAAACGAATGTATTATAGTTAGGGATAAATATTAATTGCCTTGGAGGAGGACGCCGAGAGAAAGGCCACTCCCAATAAGAGCATAACCAAAGGAGGTAATGCAGGCAATAGTTGAGAGCCAGGTAAGCTCCTTGAAATTAGGAATTTGGGACAAGAATATCTGGAGGACCCCAAAACCAGCCATGAAAGGATTGTTGGAAAATTTGCAATAAGCTTGACGGCCTCTAGAGTGGAAGCACCCTGCTTTCTTGATAGCCCTGCACACACACCACCATAACAGAACTGAAGAAATTAGACTAAACTCAATTGTAGAGACGTAAAACATAAGTAGGAGTGAGGAGGGATATTGTGATGCGACGAACACTAAGCTGATGGATGTGGTGATGGTATAGCCAACAGTAACTCCGGCGAGCTTGGAATACTGGACGAGGCCGCAGGCGATGTGCATGCGGCCGCCCAGGTAAGACTTGACGGCTTGCATGTAAGTGTAGTTTCTGGTGCCGGAGATAGGGTGGGGATATCTGTAACAATCAGCAATGAGGTTGTAAGTGAAGATGGAGATGCATGAAAAGGCGACCATAACGCCTATTCCTCCGATCCATCCTAGTTGGGCCATCGCCCACGGCAGTGCCAGCACTCCTGCTCCGACCACCACAGTTATTATGTGCGTCGTCGCCGTCAACACATTACCTGCATGTCATGTGAAATGTTATTCATCTTCCACTCACCCTTGTTCACTCGCTGAACAACAAACTCAATGTTTATTATAGTTGACTCATGCATATTATAATTGTTTGCAGTTTTCTCTTATCACACCAAAGCAAAGTTAAGTCTCCCAAAGTTCTGGTCGTTATGGTTAGTGTCAAATAAAAAAAAATCGAGACTATAATTTTAAATGTCGAAATTTGAATTTCTTCTATCGGATAACCTGTAGAAGTTTATCTGTCGATCCAACGTAACGCTTACATAATATTACTCCTTAATATAAAATCTCTTTTATATTCCTTTGCACGAAATTTTAAATTAAGCACAAGAGGTAGTATTAAACTTATGAATTCATATTAAAAATAATTCCCCTGGCGAAACTTGAAGTGAAAACAAAAGATTTAACAGCGAAGAACGATGCAAGAAGAATGAAAAGCGCAAACATGAGGCAATTGCGATCAAGGCGATATTTTCCAGCCAATTAAAATAATGCATCGGCGATCTTTTAAGGAGAAAAGATTCAATCCAAACTCATAAAACAGCATATATAGAATGTGCTGGTCATGCGAAGAAGAAAAAGTAAGGACGGGATAATTAGAGACGAATTTCTGAACCTAGAAAACCACAGAGAGAGAGAGGGGAGAGAGAGAGGAACCAGTTCTTTTGGGCAAACCATCATCATCAACTAGCGGAGCAATTTTGCCGTCGCGTTCAACGTCCATTTCGATACCTTCTCACACGTCGCAACTCTGAGAAGCGCGATGTGGATGCTCACAAATGGGTGACTCGAGATGCAGCCAACCCTAACTGACACACTTATAGACACTCACTCTCACTCTCACTCTCACTCTCACTGTATCTCAAAGTATCCACAATGCTCTTCAATACAATTGCTTGGTGGGATCTGAATATTCCTTATGGTGATTTCGTCAAATGATTTAAAGCCGGACCAGACGAATTTCAGCCACGCAATTCTTTTTGTTATTTTTAGCATTTCGCATTTGAATCACGTTAAAAGCGAGAATAAACTCCGGGTTTAAGAATTTGTTGGTAGACTTATCAGTTATTAAATTAATATATATATATGATTCTCCAACTCAGGATGACTGTGGTTCAAGAATCTGTTTCATTTTTTTGAATAACGAGCGCAGACCTTACGCGATACGCGGGTAAACGGCATAAACCTCGATAACATAATCTCCCGCCACCAACCTCACTTTCACTACAAATGCATTTCCTAACTGCATAACCTAAATCCCCTACATCCCCTCTTACCATCCCTCTTAATAATGGTATTAAGAAATTCAGGTATTATAATATTACATTAATATATTAATTAAATCCTTTAAATAATTCAATCTAGTTATAGGATTTTAATCATAACATCATGTAATTAAAATAGTTAAGCAAGTTGTTACCTCATATAATGAGGACCAATGTTATCAAATTCATGAGTCTAAACAAACTCATAATTGGGATGTAAACCTCTAAAAGTTTATTTTTATTAATAAATAAATATTAATAATATATAATTAAATAATTAAAAAATAAAAAAGATGATCATTTAATTTAAATATATTTTAAATCAAATAATTGAAATTAAATTCATCAATATTCATAATTTATCATATGAGAGAAATTTCTATAAAATTCATAAATAAAATCATTGAGTATGATTAAATAAAAAAAGTTAGCATGAGTTTAAGAGTAAGCTAACATGATTTTGTAAATTAGAAACGTAAAAATGATAAATTCGGTATATAAATTCATAAATTTAACAAGTTTACAACTAACATGAGTTTAATAATATTTCAACACGATTTTGTAAGCTAGCCAACTAATGGTAAATTCGGAAAGTTAAACTACAATAATGAGAACTAATGGTGAAAACATTTTCGCGGCAACACCCAGACCGCTCACACCTCTCTTTTTATATAGTAAAAGATCAACTACTTTCAAGGATTTAATAAACATTCATTTTTTTCCCATTCAAATATCTTCTCCATTCATTGAAACGAAAGAGTATTCATGGTTCTTAAAAGCTCTTGAGATTAGGAGAAGCAGACAGCACCCGTTGGGAACACATTATTATTTTACTACACGATATAAGTGCACTATTGTTTATACATGAACGGCTTGTATTTGGAAAGATTATTATGGCTGATTCCATGAATGGAACTAACAGCTGCGGCCAATGAAACAAGGAAGCAAACAAAGTTCAGCAATTGTAGCGCACACCACCTGAGTGAAGGGGTTTTAATCTGTCTCTGGGCAATGTGCATTTGCATAGGGGAGAACACTATGAGAGGCCAGAACCCAATAGCTCCCAGCAGCGAAAGGAACTCATTGAAGAAGGGCATTATTGCCATGGCCAGAGCAGTGGCTATTATCACAAATATGGTCCTCCAAACTAGACTAAACATGTTAAAACTGAATGTCACTTTGCCTATTGTGCACCGATATTCTTTGTGCACGAAACCTGAATCTGGCCACATCATCTTTGCACCCATTTCAACTATAAGAAAGAATGCTTGAGCCATTATCTGCCATCGAGTATTGATATCTCACATAAGACACACATTATAATAATGTAGGTGTGGCTATTAATTCTTAAGATTTTGAGGGGGAAAGAGGAGACCTGATATGCGCCCAGCATGTGGATGACGATGCATAAGTTTCCTATGTTGACCAGCCAGAAGGGTTCGTAAAATCCAAAGCCGGTGAGGATGTTGCCGGGTGTTTGGTCCCCAAAAGCAGCATAGCCAAGGCCACTACATGCAAGGAAGAGTGCCGTCATTGCTGTGATCCCTAACACGTTAGCCTTTTTCATCTGTTTGTAATCTGGTGGAGTTGACTTCAACGTGTCCTAAACAATGCACACAGATAACCCCTTTCACACAAGTCATCGATGATCATATATAATCCCAGTGTTCTGTTCTCTTTAATTATGTTATTAGGATCATAGTAACAACCGCTTGCCTTACCATAATATCAAATACAACAGTAGCATAAGAACAAGCAAGCGCTATGTTCCACAACGAGTTGAAAATTTTCCACACTTATCTTCTCCAGATAGTTTGGGCCCTACTTGTACTCCGGCTATACTTATAGAGGTTAAAAAGACAGCAAAAGTGATAAATGCACCGAAAGTTGTATATTGCTTTTCTGAATGAATTGTATAGTGTACACTGATTTGTCTCTTTATATAGAAATGTACAACCTATCATATAATTACACACATAATTACACATATAGGTATCCTATGAAAGATCTAGAATGATAATTATCTTTTAGGCTTCTTCGATTTCTTGGGCTTTACTGATTCATAGGCTCTAATGCTCCCCTGCGAGTTGAGCAGTGTTGGACACACCGTGAGACTTATCCTTAAGGCAGTGAAGCGTGACAAAGGCAGAGGTTTGGTTAAAATATCTGCAATTTTATCCCGAGAAGAGACATGTAATACATTCAGTAACCCAACAGTTAGTCGTTCTCGGACAAAATGATAATCTAATACAATGTGTTTTGCTCGTGAATGAAATACTGGATTGGCTACCAAATAGGTTGCTCCAAGATTATCACAGTAAAGGAATGGGGCTTCAAGAGGAAAAATATGCAGTTCAGTGAGAATATTTTGAAGCCATATTGTTTCGCTCGTTGTTGTTGAAATTGTAATATTCTCATAATAATAATATAATATTATAAAGTAAAATAATATTATATTATATTAATATATATAAATATATAGATAAGGTAGGCGAATTCAGAAGCAGAGGGGGTATTATAAATACCCCTCAACTAAATACTTCACGCAGGTGAAGTGTTTGAGAAGGCAGACGGACGGTGAGGTTTTGATAGGGATATTTTTTATTCTTCGGAGATCAATAAGGTATATAAACTCTATTTTAATTACAAAGCTTCTTTTATGAAAAATGTTCTAAATAATTTTATTTTTCATATGATAGTAATTTTATGCTAGTTAGAGAATATTTTGGGGATATAATTGTAGGCAAGTTTTGAGTTTTGTCAACATAAGACTGTAAAAATATAAAGAATAATTAATAGTTAATTTTAACTGGTTTAGATTTATTATTCAGTGGTCATGTGATTTTATAATTAATTTATTTTATAAATAAGATATAAATTAATCTCCACAGGGCATTTTTACCGATAAAAATTAGTTTAATTATTTTATTTGGATTATTGGAGGTATTATTGAGGTTTTAATCAGTTTATTTTTGTTAGATCTGAGCTATGTGAAAAATATAAATTAGGACTTAATATTTGAATTAGAATTTGATATGATTTTAATTATGTGGATATTTGAGGAATTGTTTAATAATTATATTATATTCATATAAATTATGAAAAAGAGATTTAATTATTTAGGAAGTTGGTATTGGAGATTTTGTAATTATAGGTATATTAAAGGTTATTTAAGGATTTTTAATGAGTAATTTGGGTTATGAAGAATAATCTATGACTAAGAATTTGTAAAGGGAATTGGAATAATTTAGGATAATAGTAGTAGAGGAAATTGGGTTATAGGAGTTAAATTATATAAGTTATTTTATTATTATTTATAATTAATTGGTATTTATATTAATAATGTAGAGTTTTCTTGCGATCGGTGATTGCACGGATTTTACTATTCAAATTAAGGTTTAGCTTGGAATTGAGATAACCAGGGTTAATTTATTTTATATGCTTGTTTTGGACTGTAAGGTGTTTTAATAACCTTACTTTTATCTATATTACTTGTATGTGTTTTGCAAGATTATATTTATGTCTGAATCTGAATTTATTTCAGTGAAGCAGTGTATTTTCCAATTTACATATATAAATGAAAATTATTATTAAATTGTTACTGTTATGATGGACATGTTGTCTGAGATGAAATGTTGTATAAGAATTTAGAATTATCATAATTGTTTTCGAAAGCTATATTAATTTATTATTTTTATATATACGAGATTTGTTGGGTTGTGTGGAAGAGATATGGTGAATTGTGTGCCCATCGGCTCTCTCAATCCTGGCCCGGATTTGAAGTTGAGTGTTTTGGGCGGACACCTCCCTGTTACGGTATATTGGTGGTAGCATGGGAGGGAACAATATTCTTGATGTGACTAGCTAACCTTTGGCCGTGTATACTAGCACTGATAGGTTGTACCAGTCTAGAGGAGATAAGGAGGAGCAGGATGGATGAGTGGGGATGGTTTTATTCATTGATTATATTATGTTAAATTTTAATTTATAAGAATATTACTATTCTATGTCAGTTAAACCTGCTTCTCTGACTTACAATCTTTTCCTGCATATTTTGTAAATTGATTTTTGGATACTGAGACTTTATGTCTCACCCTGTCATTATAAATAATTTTTCAGGCGAGACCTCTAATCTGGCTAGAGGCCAAGGGAAGCAACCAGAGGCATAAACGTTGAGAATTTTGTAGACCTCTTTTGATATTGGTGTTGTGTTAATTTCTATATTGTCATTATAGGGCCCACATGTTTTTAAAATGCCATATTTACTGTTTGGATATCTATGTTGGAAATCATTTTGTGACCCATGGGTTAGGGTTAATTGTGATGTGAGATCAGAATAATAAATTTATCTATAGTGAGTTTGTGGGCGAGTTTGTGTCCTGAAATCTGATATGTATAAAAAAAATTAAATTAATCCTAATTTTGTATAATTGTATTGGATAATTGTTATTTGTGAGAAATGGTCGTTACATATAATATAAATATTATATTATATTATTTTACTTTATAATATTATATTATTATTATTACTATCATGAGAATATTACAGAAATAGTCTTGTATTCTGCCTCAGTGCTAGATTTGGCCACTGTAGGTTGTTTCTTGGAGCTCCAAGAAATTAAATTAAGACCAAGAAAAATGGCAAAGCCCCCTATAGATCGAAAGTCATCAGGATTACCACCCTAATTAGCATCAAAAAGGCAGAGATTGTGAGTGAACCAGAAGGTTTAATATGGAACACATAATAGGAAGTACCCCTTAGATATCTCAATATACGTTTCACGGCTGTCCAGTGATGATCCTTTGGGTTGTGCATGAATTGACAAACCCAATTGACTACAAAAGTGATGTCCTGTCGAGTGAAACTAAGCTATTGAAGACTACCTATAATACTTCGATAATAATAAGGATCATGAAAATCAGAACCAGAGTAGGCTGTTAAAATAGAATTGGTAGCCATGGGAGTTGATACTGGGCGTGTTGTTGACATGTTAGCCTTTCGAAGAAGATCAACAATGTATTTCCTTTGAGACATTAAAATTCCATTGGCGGAAGAAAGAACTTCAACACCCAAAAAATAATGAAGTGAGCCAAGATTTTTGACTAGAAACGATTTGTTGAGAATAAGAATGAGTTCATCAATAGCCTTTGTGGAAGAACCAGCGACGATGATGTCATTACATAGATGAGAACATAAATGGTAATAGCCGAATCATGATATATAAATAAAGAGGAGTCTGACTTTGATGTAATGAAAGCCAAGACTGAGTAGAATAGAGCTTAAACGTGCAAACCAAGATCAGGGAGCTTGCTTGAGGCCATAAATGGCTCACCGGAGTTTGCACATGTGATTCAGATAGTCAGGATGAATGAAACCTGGTGGTTGTTGTATATAGACATCCTCTTGTAAAAAACCGTGGAGAAAAACATTATGAACATCTAATTGATTGAGTACCCATCCTTTTGAAACAACAATAGTGAGTAGAAGTTGGACGGTGGTAGGCTTAACCACAGGAGAGAAAGTTTATGAGAAATCGATCCCAGGTTGTTGATGAAATCCTTTAGCCACAAGGCGTGCCTTCAATTTGTCTAAGGTGCCATCAGGTTTAAACTTCTCTCAAAAAATCCACTTACAACCTACTATGTTAATCTTTGGAGAAAAAGATACGAGATCTTAGGTATGTGTATTTATGAGTGCTTGAAACTCAGCGTGCAGAGCTTTACGCCATTCTGGGTGTTTGAGGGCTTGGTTAGCTGTGGAAGGAATTATGTTGGTAGAGGTAGAGGTATGGTAGGCTCGAGGAGGAATTGTAAGGACGAAATCAGGGGAAATGGCTTTTGGCTTGAAAATATTAGCTTTGGATCTGGTAACCATGGGATGGTTCGGTGGTGGAGGAGGTGTAGATGATGGTATAGTGGCGAGAGAATGGGTCGGTGAAGTTTGGGCTGAGGAAGATGACGAAGTGGTATATGGCCTAGGATTGGATATTGGGGAATTTAAGGGTGTGGAAGAATCGGTTAGGCTTAGAGTGGGTGAGTTGGGGTTAGGTAAGAGCGGTGGTAAATTAATGAATTGTGGTGTAATGGGTTGACTTTTGGGATGGTGATTGGCGGTAAATGAATAAAGGGATTCATCAAAAAAATATATCTCTAGAGACGTACAATCTTCCAGTAGGCTGATGTAAACATAAATAACCTTGATGATTTGGTGCATAACCTAGGAACACATATAGTTTTTTTGAACGAGCGTCTAATTTATTTGGCATGTAAGGCCTTAGATTGGGCCAACATCCGGAACTAAAAACCCTTAAGAATTGATAGTTGGGCTTATCTTTGAGCAACAATTCAAAAGGACTTTTACCCTGAAGGATTGGTCTTGGCAACTGATTTATCAAATATACAGCAGTGGAAAAAGCAAATGACCAATAAAAATTAGGTACTGAGGCTTAATGCATGATGGCTAATCTTGTTTCAACAATCATTCTGTGACGATGTTCAACAACACCATTTTGATGAGTATGAGTGTGAGGACAGGAAATTCTATGATTAATACATGTTGTTAATAAATCATTATCCAATGAACGAAATTAACCACCCTAGTCAGATTAAAAGGCTCTTATTTTGGAATTATAGAATGCTTCAACATGAGATTTGAATAAGTGAAAGACAAACTTGACTTCATTTTTTGTCTTAAGAGGATAAAACCAAATATATATCTTGAAAATTCATTGACAAAGGACATATAATACCGGAAATCAGTTACAGACACAGTTGGGGAAGGTCCCCATATATCACATAAAATAAGTTGAAAGGGAAAGGACAAGTGAGTGAGAGTGGATGGTGTTGGTAGACGGTGACTTTTGCTACTTCTACAAGCTGGACACTGGTGAAGAGGAGGCAATTTTGAAGAGACTGGTAGTGAGAACCGATGAACAACTTGTTGAACAACTCTAAATGCAGGATGACCAAGACAATTATGCCATTGAAAAAGGAAAGACACAGATGAGTGAGCTTGAGGTGAAGATACCGGATATAAATGTCCAAGACTGGGACCCTGAAGAAGAATTTTCTTTGTTCGTTTATCCTTTATACAAAAATAGCCAGAGTGAAATTTAAAGAAGACATTATTATCATCACAAAATTGACTAACAGACAAGAGACTTTTAGTGACAGATGGAATATGTAAAATATTAGAAAGAAGAAAGGAGTGAGTAGGAGTGGACAAGATGCCTGAGCCATGATGAGAAATTGTCATGGGAGAGCCATTGCTTACACAAACCGAATCATTGCTAGTATAATGATCAGCACCAAGACTTAAGTTTGAAAAATCATGGGTCATGTGGTGAGTAGCTCCTGTATCTGGATACCACAAAGAGTCATCAAAAGAGGACCCATACTCAGAGAAATTTACTGAATATGAGGGAGCAGTTGTGGTGTAATTTGGGTTTTAAAAATATGTGAGAGCTGTATGAACAGTCTCCTCACACGGCTGGCACAAGATAGGTTGGTCATTGGAATATTGACTAGGACCACCACCTCAAAAATAGCGTCCTCCTCCTCCTCTACCAAGAAAATTACTTTGACCTTGTCTGCCATATCCACGGTTATTGTATCGACCATAGAAGTTCTGAGTGGTGTTCCGACTACGACTAGCGTTTTGTATCCGACCCCCTCTTCCACGATTATAGGTAGATGGTGCAGATGATAAGAGTGTGACAAAGTTAGCGCTGATTTCAGTAGGAATAATAATAGATTTTTTATTTTGTCTCTGCTCAAATGTGAGAAGATGACTACGAATAGCTTATATGGAGAGAAAATGCCTTTGACTGGTGAGGATAGTAACTATCGTGTCGTAGTCGATGCCAAGACCAGCCAAGAGATAGGTTATGAAATCATTGTCAAGTACTGGTTTCCCAACAGCAGCCAATGAATCTGCAAGCACAGTGGCACATTTATAATAATCTTGATGGATTCACTGCCCTTTTTGAGGGTGGTTAGTTGCTGGTGTAAATAAACCAAACAAGCATGTATTTGTTGGGAGAAGGAAGTTTCCAAAGCAACCCATATGGCTCTGGAGCTGGTATGTCGAACATACTGGGATATTATCTTATTTGAAAGAAAGGCAAGCAAAATGGAGAGAACCATTTGGTGTGTGTTTGGCAACCACTTTTGAAACTATGGTTTTGTAAGAAAATTTTCAAACACCTCATTTTTTTTAAAAGCACTTTTTTTCCCAAACCATAGTTTTTGATCTAAAACCATGATTTGGGAAAAAACTACAATTTTTAGCTTTTTCTCTTTCCTTTTTCTCTCTCTTTCCCTATTTTCCTCTTTCCTCTTTCCCTTCTCTCCCCCCAAGGTAATTAAACTCGGACTGATTATTGAACCAGCTGGGGTACTAGGTTAATGGTCAATGGGTTGGACCGGAGTCAAACTGGAAATAACCCAGATCCAAACGGGTGAGAAAATGGAGATTTCATGTATGAAATTATAAAGAAAAAATAAAAAAAATCGCATTTTTAAATACTGGGTACCCCAGACCAAACAGGTTTTTCAACCGGCTCGCTAGTTTTCGGGCTGATTTTTTTTATGTTAGATAATTGACTAATGTTATAATTTTACATTTTTAGATAAATTTATTTCATTTTTTGTATTTTTTATAAAATTAAATGTCAAATAATACATAAAATATAAATCTTATCATTTATATGTAATTATCATAAAAGCTAATGTCATTTTTGGTAAATTGACTACTAAAAAAAGTGATTTTCAACCCAATACCCAAACACTTTCATTTTATCAAAATCATTTTTTTCCATAATCTATTATTCTTAGAATCTATTAAAAAAATCATTTTTTTCCTTTGTCTCCATATGCTATTTTCAAAAGTTGTATCCAAACACACTCTTGATCTTATTGAAACCATGTAAGATATTCTTTGTTGGGTGTACCATCAGAAAGAAATTGAGGAGGCCGAATTGCAGTGCCATTAACAAGATCAAACAGTTGTTGGCCATGTAAATAAGACATAACTTGAGCTTTCCACATGATGTAATTATCTTGTATAAGCTTTATGGTGATATAGTGAGGAAGATTAAACGGTGGCGTTGTGAGAGTAGATGAAGAGGAGCTTAGGTTTTAAGAAGGTGAGGCATTGGGAGAAAAAGATGATGATGATATGGCTAGGTTTTTTTAAGGCTGCTCTGACACTATATAGAGGTTAAAAAAGACAACACAAGTGATAAATGCACTTAAAGTTGTATATTTGTTTTTTTCTGAATGAATTGTATAGTGTATAGTGATTTGTCTTTTTATATAGAAATGTACAACCTATCATATAATTATATGTATAGGTATCCTATGAGATATCTAGAATGATAATTATCTTTTGGGCTTTCTTCGGTTCCTTGGGCTTTACTGATTCATAAGCTCTAATAATATTGGTTGACCATCCTTGTCTTGTTTGATTCCAAGCAAAATTTCCATAAATGTTCCAATACAAATAAAAACGATTGTATTATAGTTAATAATAAAGATTAATTGCCTTTGAGGAGGACGCCGAGTGAAAGGCCACTCCCAATAAGAACATAACCAAATGAGATAATGCAAGCAATAGTTGAGAGCCATGTAAGCTCATGGAAATTAGGAATTTGTGACAAGAATATCTGGAGGACCCTAAAGCATCCATGAGGGGATTGTTGGAAAATTTGCAATAAGCTTGAAGGCCTTTTTGGTGGAAGTACCATGCTTTCTTGATAGCCCTACACTGCCAGAACAGAACAGAAGAAATTAGACTTGACTTGATTGATGTGACGTAGAACACAAGTAGAAGTGATGCGACGAACACTAAGCTAGTGGAGGTAGTGATGGTATAGCCAACAATAACGGAATCGAGCTTGGAATACTGGAAGATGTCGCAAGCGATGTGCATGCAGCTGCCCAGGTAAGACTTGACGGGTTGCATGTAAGTGTAGTTTCTGGTGCCAGAGACAGGGTGAGGATATCTGTAACAATTAGCAATGAGATTGTAAGTGAGAATAGAGATGCATGAAAAGGTGACCATAACGCCTATTCCACCGATCCATCCAAGTTGGGCCATCGCCCATGGCGAGGCCATCACCCTGGCTCCTACCACGATGGTTATTATGTGCGTTATCGCCATCAACACATTCCCTGCATATCACGTAATATGTTATTCATCTTCCACTCATCTAATATATTGAACATAGAAAACCAAAGACAGAGAGAGACGAACATGTTCTTTTGGGCATGCCGTCGTCGTCGACTTGCAGAGCGGTTTTGCCTTCGTGCTCAATGTCTATTCCATACCTTCTTGCAAATCGCAACTCTGAAAAGCGTGATGTGGCTGCTCACAAATGGGTGACAACAAACGCAACTAACCTTTACTCACACACACACACATACAAACATATATATAGACACTCACTCTCACTCCCTAACTGTACCTTGAAGTTGTGATAAGGTAGCCAGCAAGGATGTCATACCGATAAAGTAAACTCATGGGGGCTGTTTGTGATAGCTTTTTTGAATCGGGCTTATCATATAAGCCCGATTCACGTAAATCGAGATAAATCTCCTCCACATATTTATCTCGTAGACCGTGAAAGCACCTCGTAGACCGTAAAAGCTACCTCGTAGACCGTAAAAGTTACCTCGTAGACCGTAAATTACAATTCATAAGCACTTATAAAATTTTCATAAGCTATTCCAAACAGTATGTAAACTCTGATTGTGATAAAGAATGTAAATTCATATCTAATACTCGTAGGGTTTACTTAGTAATAAATAGGTTCCAGAAAAGCAAATAATTGAGTACTCCCTCGGTTCTTAATGTAAGATATATTTACTTAATTTAATTAAATTAAGAAAATTAATTTAGTTAGTTAGTATGACATTTTTTTAAAACAATATAATCATCTTTCTTAAATTCATCAATCTCTTTCGGACTTAATTATTATTAAGGGAACATCAATAAGAGAAATATTTAAAAATAAGAGGAAAATGTCTTATGTTGAGTACCAAGACTAACTCTCCAATAAGATCTTACATTAAGGACATGAGAGTAATATAATAAAAAATATAAAAATTACAATATTTTAATTTGAATATATTTTAAATATGAATAATTGAAATTAAATTTGTCAACATCTATATATAATTTATTATAAGGTTAAGGTGCAAAAATACTCATGAGATTTTATCAAAAGTGCACTCAACGCTAAATATTTTTCAAAGGTGTAAAGATACCCATAAATTTAAAAAGTTGGAGCAAAAATACTATGACCATTAAAATGACTTAACAGATGTTATCTACTATTAAAAAAAAAAAAACCAAAATGCCCCCAATTTAGAAAAACTTAAAACATCATCTCCCTGCCAACTTCTCGATTCATCATCCTCTACTTCTACCTTCCCACTCTTTTATTGTTTGTGTGTATGTGTGCGGGCGTGTTGTGTGCGCGTGTGGGTGTGTGCGTACGTGTGTGTGGGCTTGTGGTACGCGTGTGTATGTACGTGTTTGTGTGAGAGAGAGAGACCTAAAGATGCATAACCTTCCTTCACTTTCTACCATGCTTGCGACGGAGAAGCTCAGTGAAGTTAGGTCTCAACTACTTAAGGACTATCAAATGTCAGTTGCTCCTATAATTTGAGCCCTAAGGATCTCCAAACCAAGATCTCACTCTGCGACGTGTTGATCGTGTGTAGTGGAACCAAGTTTATTCGTGAGGTGTTCAAATTATTAGCTAGAGGCTTAAGGTGATTAGGAGAGCTAATGTTGGGATAGATAGTACAAATCTAGCCGCCAAAGATGGAAGGATGTGGCTTTTGATTCTAACGGCGATGTTGCTCCGAAGAAGCCAGGGGTACGTCACTCCCTGAGGATGCTATCACGATTGTTAGGAAAGACGAGAATCACTGCGATTGTTGGTGGAGGATGATGTTGCCACCGCCAGCATCTGAGAAGAGAATAAGAAGACGGAGGAAGGGAAAGAGAAGAGGGTTCACGAGGAGAGGAAGGGCAGCAAAGGAAAATTATTAAAGGTGGACATTTTTATTTTTCTAAATGGTGTGGTTCCATTAATGAAGTTAGTCTTTTTAACGGTAGCGTCATTTTTCATCCGATTTTATAAATTTATGGGTATTTTTGTACTTTTAAAAAATATTTAGTGGTAGACGTACTTTTAGTTAAAAAATTCATGAATATTTTCTTAACCCTTTATCATACCTAACAGAGAAAGTTCTATGAAGCTCAAGTATAAAGTTATTGAATATGATCAAATTAAAAAGATTAATATAAATTTAAAAGCGAGTTGACACGATTTTGTAAGGTATAAACGTAAAAACAGTAAACTTATAACTAGCACAAGTTTTAGAGCGAGCTGACACAATTTTATATGCTATAAATATAAAATGATATACTCGAAAAGTCAACTTATGAGTTTAATAACAATTGCAAGTAATAGCCACAATCACAATGCTTAGTAATTCATTCATACGCATTTACTTTATGGGATCTGATAGTTATATCCAGAAATTAAATACTATATATTTATAGTACTATGTGTGGTTCTTAAATCTTAATATTGGAACTAGTTGATTGATTAATGGCTCGTTTGGATTAACTTATGGAAGCTCCATAAGTACTTATAAATCGTGATTTACGAAATACGAAGTAACGTTTATGATTTACAAGATTACTTTTACGGTCTACGAGGTAAATATGTGGTGGAGATTTAAGTAAATCGGGTTTATAAAATAAGCCAGATTGAAAACAGAGTTTCCAAACATGGGTAGATTAATGAAGTTTGTTATATTTATTATTTATAATAAATATAAATTTATTTTCTTAAAATATTATCTTTCATCATAACGAACTTTAGATAAAAACTATTTAATATATATAATAAATAGAGATATTTTTTTAAAAAAATTATAAATTTAGAAGATAAAATTAATTTATAAGTTATATTTAAACCTCGGCTTAATTCAATCCACAAGAAGTTTTTTTTTTTTTTTTGATATAGCAATCCACAAGAGGTTCTTATCAAGGATCGAAGGCAAAATTGTATTCCGTATTGAAATTCGGCTCAATGATTTCAAATCCGGACGAATTTCAGCCATGCAATTGTTTTTTTTTTCTTGGGCCTAAAAGCGAGACTAAACTTCAAGTTTAAGGATTTTAGTCTTTTCTTCTTCTTTTTTCAGAGATTTTGGTCTTTCTTAGAATAATTATGGTTTAAAAATGTGATATGTGCATTTTATCTTGATGAAAATTTTCTTTTATCAAAAAAAAAATTATGGTTTAAGAATTTAATAAACATTAAATTTTACGTTTCATAGAAGTAAAGGAATATTGAACGTTACAGATTGAAAAAAAAATAAAAATATTTAAGAAAAATATTATTGAAGTTTGAAATTAATTTCTTGGTCTATCAAATTAAAAATCTCAAAGTAAGGAAAAGAATATAATAAATGTATTGAATATATGCTACGTTGATAATAACTTAAAGTAAATAATATTACCCATCAAATATTTATACATATTCGGAAACCCATTGGCGACCATAACAAATAGTAAGATAATGTTACCAGGAGTAAGGTATAATTTTAACAACGAAGTTTTATTCTAGGGATGTCTGACACAAGTAAATTTTGGAAAAGGAAAAAATAATAATAAATAATTAAAAATGATATGAATTTAATAAAACCGTTAAATTTAACCTCACGTCGTTAAATGTTTTCTTCTCTTATAATTTAACATCGTTAGGTTAAATTTAACGATTTTGTTAAATTTTCACATTTTTTAATTGTTTATTGTTATTTTTGCTCCTTCCAAAACTTATTTGTAATAAACACCCTTAAAAAAATTGGTTATTAAATTTACCCCTTAGCCTGTTAACTAATAAACAATAAATTTTCCCTTTCATATATCTCCTCCTTTTATTGAAGAGAGAGAGTATTCATGCTTCATAAAAGGTCATACGATCAGGGGAAACAAGCGTACAGGCGAACATCATCAGCCAATGGGACCGTCATTATTACACTATTAATTAATCTCCCTGAATCTGTGCTTAATTAATCTATTGCCAAATGATATGGGCGGACTATTGTTTATACATGAAGGGCTTGTATTTGGAGAGGTTGTGGCTGATTCCATGAATGGAACCAACAGCTGCGGCCAATGAAACAAGGAAGCAAACAGAGCTCAGCAGTTGTAGCGCACACCACCTGAGTGAAAGGGTTTTAATCTGTATCTGGGCAATGTGCATTTGTATAGGGAAGAACACTATGAGAGGCCAGAACCCAATAGCTCCCAGCAGGGCAAGGAACTCGTTGAAGAAGGGCATTGCCATGGCCAGAGTAGTGGCTATCATCACAAATGTTGTCCTCCAAACTAGCCTAAACTTGTTCAAATTGAATGTCACTTTGCCTATTCCGCACGGGTATTCTTTGTGCACAAAATCTGACTTGGGCCACATCATCTTTGCACCCATTTCAACTATAAGAAAGAATGCTTGAGCCATTATCTGCCATTGAGTATGGATTTCTCACATCAGACTGGCATTATAATAATGTAGGTTGGGCTCTTAATTCTTAAGATTTTGGGGGACAAGAGGTAACCTGATATGCGCCCAGCATGTGGATGACGACGCATATGTTTCCTATGTCGACCAGCCAGAAGGGATCATAAAATCCGAAGCCGGTGAGGATGTTGCCGGGTGTTTTCTCCCCAAAAGCAGAATAGCCAAGGCCGCCACTTGTAAGAAAGAGTGCCGTCATTGCTGTGATCCCGAACACGTTAGCCTTCTTCATCTGTTTGCATTCTGGTGGAGTTGACTTCAACGTGTCCTAAACAATGCACGCAGATAATCCCTTTCACACAAGTCATAGATGATCATATATAATCCCAGTTACATAACCCTTTGCCTTACCATAATATCAAAAACAACAGTTGCATAAGAGCAAGCAAGCGCTATGTTCCCCATTGCACTGAAAATTCTCCACATTTTTTCTTCTCCAGATAGTTGGGACCCTACTTCTACTCCTGTTACACTAGTTGGTTGTCCTTGTCCTGTTCAAATCCAAACGACATTCATGAATGTGCCAATCCTAACATAAACGAATGTATTATATAGTTAAGGATAAAGATTAATTGCCTTGGAGGAGGATGGCGAGAGAAAGGCCACTCCCAATAAGAGCATAACCAAAGGAGGTAATGCAGGCAACAGTTGAGAGCCAGGTAAGCTCCTTGAAATTAGGAATTTGGGACAAGAATATCTGGAGGACCCCAAAACCAGCCATGAAAGGATTGTTGGAAAATTTGCAATAAGCTTGATGGCCATTTCGGTGGAAGCACCCTGCTTTCTTGATAGCCCTGCACACCCACAACAGAACAGAAGAGGAAAAAGGCTTAACTTAATTGTTTTGCCGTAAACTTAAGTACAAGTGGGAAGGGATATTGTGATGCACGAACACTAAGCTGGTGGAGGTGGTGATGGTATAGCCAACAGTAACTCCGGCGAGCTTGGAATACTGGACGATGCCACAGGCAATGTGCATGCGGCCGCCCAGGAAAGACTTGACGGCTTGCATATAAGTGTAGTTTCTGGTGCCGGAGACAGGGTGGGGATATCTGTAGCAATCAGCAACGAGGTTGTAAGTGAAAATGGCGATGCTTGAAAAGGCGACCATAACGCCTATTCCTCCCATCCATCCTAGTTGGGCCATTGCCCACGGCAGTGCCAGCACTCCTGCTCCGACCACCACAGTTATTATGTGCGTCGTCGCCGTCAACACATTCCCTGCATGTCATGTAATATGTTATTCATCCTCCACTCACCCTTGTTCACTTGCTGACCCATGTACACAATAATTGGTTCAAATCGTAGTTTATCGTATTATTTTGGAAGAGTGAAAACATGTTTTACTTGGGTAAAAGTTTAAATCCTCAGATATCTTTACTGATAACATAAGATTTCAAAGTCATAAGAGTTTGTGATGATTTTGCAATAGCGAGATTGTTGGGATATTTTAAAATGGATATATGTATTTTTATAAAGTTATATATTTATAAAAGAAAGAATTTATATGAAGGTTGTGTAAGGAGTTATAATATTAAAGTCACTAAGATTATATCTCTTTAATTCCTAAAGACATACGTGAAAGGTTATAATAAAATATATGGTTGTATTTATAAGAAAACTCTGCATAATATAAATGTATAGTTCTTTATATATCTATCCATAAATCAACATATGATATTTATGAATCTAACAAATTGTTGTAACATTTAATTAAAGAGATGTAACTTTGAGAAACATCATTTTGTAGACTAAAAATACCCATCTCCATCACTTCTTTCAGACGTACAACATCATAACACACCACACAACAACAAATGTTAGAAGAATTTTTATTCTATAAAAATTATTATTGTCTTGACTTAAGTGTTTGAAGTACAATCCATACTCATCAATGAATCAACATATGAGATTTATGAATCTAATAAATTATTGTAACATTTAACTGAAGAGGTGTAATTTCAAGAAACATCATTTCATGGCCTAAAAATACCTATCTCCATCACTTCTTTCGGACATACAACATCATAACACACCACACAACAACAAATGTTAAAAGAATTTTCATTCTATAAAAATTATTATTATCTTAACTTGAGTGTTTGAAGTGCAATCCATACTCAAAGATTTTTATTGTATTATGTAAGAAATTCGCTCATTAATCCTAATTGCATCCTATAAGAATATATATATATATATATATGGAAGCGAATGAAACCTGAGGGAAAGTGATGATTACTCCTTAATACATTTTACACTACTTTTTTCTTTATCTCCTTTTCGTTTACTTCTTAGAGAAGGAGTCTGACCAACATAAAAATGCTCAGTTTTAAGAATTTTTCTTGAATTATTTTTAGAAAAAATTGCATTTAGGTCTAGAACAAAAGAAAATATGATAAAATAATCTTTTGAAATCTTAAAATTACATTGAAGTCCCGTAAAACTTTTTTGCAATAAATTTCAATTATCAAATACACATGAACTTGTCAGTGAAAGCACCTGGATTTATCAGTAGAATTAGAATTTATTGTAAAAAATTCCCACAAGACTTAAATACAATTCTAAAATTTCAAAAAACTATTTTATCGTATTTTCTATTATCTGAGAACTAAATACAATTTTTCCTTCCATGTAGATACAGATGCAGAGTAATGAATAATTACATCGATTGAATTCTTTTAAAAACTATATACTTTTGTGATTTTAAAATATAAATAAATTTTATGTTTAAAATAAAGTTAGATATGTTTTAGTTTAAATTTAAATTTATTGATTAAAATATTTTTCCCATCGACTTAACAGCTGTAATAAACGTATATATATGTTTCTAAGAACGAAAAAAATAAAATAAATATTTATAACATAGAATAGCTTTTACTTCAAATAAGTTTATGTGCATTAAAAAGGAAAAGTAATATAATTTTTAGATTACAGAGCAAAGTAAGTTTAGGCTGAATTTGAATATAAGTTTGCTTAAAAGAGAGGTATTATTTTAAATGTCGAAATTTAGATATAATAGATATATATATATATATTAATCGGATGACTTAGAGGTTGAGCTGTCAATGGGACACCTAAATAATACTTATGAATTCATATTAAAAATAATTCCCCCGAGGCGGAACTTGAACTTTAATTCACGGATTTGTACTGAGAGGAAAAGATTTAACAGCGGACAACGATGCGAGAAGAATGGAAAGCTCAAACACGAGGCGATTCCGATCGAGGTGATACTTTCAAGCTTATGAAAATAATCTATCGACTATCCTTCAAAGAGAATAGAACCAATCCCATAGTCAAAAATAGCAGAGCATGTGTAGGATACGCGAGGAGGAAGAAAAAGGAAAGACAGGAGATAATTAGAGACGAATTTCTGAACACGGAAAACCAAAGAAAGAGAGACGAACCAGTTCTCTTGGGCTTGCCATCGTCATCCACTTGCGGAGCGGTTTTGCTGTCGTGTTCAGGATCCATTTTGATACCTTCTCGCACGTCGCAACTCAGAAGCGCGATGTGGATGCTCGCACATGGGCGACGCGAGAAGCAACCAACCTTCACTGGCACTCATATATAGACTTACCCTCAATCTCTCACTGTGCCTCCAACTTGTGATAAGGCAACTAGTAGCCATAGTGCCTTAAGTCAAAAAAAAAGTAGCCATACTGCCTTATTAATTCCTCTGTGGACCATTACTTTCTGCGCTCTGGAAGTTATTTTCAAAAATTAAATTATCTAATATTTTATTCCTTTTTTTTTTTTTTTTTTTTGCCCAGCCTCACTTCTCTGTTTTTCGCGTTTGGATCAAGCTGAGGAGTGAGATTGAACTCACAGGATGCAGATTTTTCGGCAGCCTTATCAATTATTGAATTAATATATGATTATCCATCTCATGATGTCTGTGGTGGGAGAATTTTAGTCATTTCTACCTTAATTATCAATTTAAAAATTGGAAATAAAAATTTTGAAATTATAACATCCTAAATTAGATTTGTTACTAAGTGTCTGTTTAGCTTAGCAATAAAAGCTGCTTTTTTAAAGTGATTTATGGTATACAGAATAAGTTTGTGAGAGGAATTTTGTCTCGACTTATATGAATGTCCTTTTCCACCGCCAACTCAATCAGGCCTTGAGAATTGATAAGAGAAGAAAGAGATGTAATAAGGAATTCACTTTTTTTTTTTCAAAAAACATGATTTGGCACACTGATTACACAGTGTCCTATATTTAAAATAGGAGGAGAATGAATTAAAAACACTACAGATATTATTTGTTCTTTTGTTTTTCATTAATTTCCATCCAAAACTTTATGCGTGTATGATGGTATTGGGTACGTACATATGATGTAATAGGCATATGAATTCATTTGGAAGACGCAAATTAAAGGAAGAGGTGGCGCAATGTGTGTGTGTGCGTGGCAAGGAAGAGCGAGCAAATGTTTGGGTGGGACTCTTTGAGAAGATGGGGAAAAAATACGTTTACGCAGATTAAAATAAAATTTTGCTCACAGTCTTAATTCATATATTATAAATTATGTATTACGTTAAAGATGGGTGAGGGTGGTCAGTTCACATCAGGATATGGACAAAACAGCACAGACCTTAGACTTATGGGCCATGGCTCATCAAGTGTGCTTCCTCCGACTAGGGAGAAGACAAAAAGAAGCGCCAGATTTTCACATGAGCAACACGTACATGTGATGAGGGGGAGCGCAAGTGGAGCTGGGCCCCATTCACTTTTTCAACCACGCCAACCCTTCAGGAATGTATGCGACGCTGCCACATGTGGCCAGTGGTGAAAATTAAAATTGGTAGGGTTAAATTAAGAAAAAACGATGAAAAAGTTTTATGTGAAGGATTTTTTATAAACAAATCTCACATTTTGTGAAAATAATATGAATTTCCAAGAGACATGATTATGACTAATTTTTCTTATAAAATGATGACTTAAAAGATTTACTTGTAAATATTAAAATATAAATATTTCAATAAAAAATCAGAGACGCAAGTTCTCCCCTGCAACAAAGCAGAATCTCAAGCCACTACAAAGGCAACACTTCATGCTTGTGAAAAGCTCACAAGATCAAGGGAAGTATTAATCTTATCGCCACATGATATAATTAGTGAACTATTGCTTATACATGAAGGGCTTGTATTTGGAGAGGTTGTGGCTGATTCCATGAATGGCACCAACGGTTGCGGCCAATGAAACAAGGAGGCAAACAGAACTTAGCAGCTGTAGCGCACACCAGCTGAGTGAAAAGGTTTTAATCTGTCTCTGGACAATGTGCATTTGTACAGGGAAGAAGACTATGAGAGGCCAGAATCCAAAAGCTCCCAGCAGGGCAAGGAACTCGTTGAAGAAGGGCATTGCCATGGCCAGAGTGGTGGATATTATCACAAATATTGTCCTCCAAACTAACCTGAACTTGTTCAAATTGAATGTCACTTTGCATATTCTGCACGGGTATTCCTTGTGCACAAAATCTGAATCCGGCCACATCATCTTTGCACCCATTTCAACTATAAGAAAGAATACTTGAGCCAACACCTGTCATTGAATGTTGGTTTCTCATATCAGACAGACAGCATAATAATGCCAGTGAGGTTCATAATTTTTTTTTTTTGGGGGGGAAATTGGTTACCTGATATGCGCCCAGCATGTGGAAGACGATGAATATGTTTCCTATGTCGACCAGCCAGAAGGGATCATAAAATCCGAAGCCGGTGAGGATGTTGCCGGGAGTTTTCTCCCCAAAAGCAGAATAGCCAAGGCCACCACTTGCAAGGAAGAGTGCAGTCATTGCTGTGATCCCTAACACGTTAGCCTTTTTCATCTGTTTGCATTCTGGTGGAGAGGACTTCAATGTGTCCTAAACAAAGCATACAGATATAATCCATTTCACAAAGATGACCAAATATAATCCCAGTGTTCTGTTCTCTTTAATTACATTATTAGGATCATAGTAACAACCGCTTGCCTTACCATAATATCAAATACAACAGTAGAATAAGAGCAAGCCAGCGCTATGTTCCCCATTGCACTGAAAATTTTCCACATTTTATCTTCTCCAGATAGCTCCGGCCCTACTTCTACTCCAGTTATACTAGTTGGCCGTCCTTGTCCTGTTCAAATCCAAAAGACAGTCATGAAAGTGCCAATACTAATATAAACGAATGGATTATAGTGAGTGATAAAGATTAATTGCCTTGGAGGAGGACGGCCAGAGAAAGGCCACACCCAATAAGAGCATAACCAAAGGAGGTAATGCAGGCAATGGTTGAGAGCCAGGTAAGCTCATGGAAATTAGGAATTTGGGACAAGAATATCTGGAGGACCCCGAAAGCAGCCATGAAGGGATTGTTGGAGAACTTGCAGTAAGCTTGATGTCCATGTCGGTGGAAGCACCCTGCTTTCTTGATAGCCCTGCATACACCACCATAACAGAACAGAAGAAAATAAACTCAACTTAATTGTAGAGACGTAAAACATGAGTAGAAGTGAGGAGGGATATTGTTTGTGATGAGACGAACACTAAGCTGGTGGAGGTGGTGATGGTATAGCCAACGGTTATTCCGGCGAGCTTGGAATACTGGACCATGCCGCAGGCGATGTGCATGCGGCCGCCGAGATAAGACTTGACGGCTTGCATGTAAGTGTAGTTTCTGGAGCCGGAGACAGGGTGAGGATATCTGTAGCAATCGGCGAGGAGATTGTAAGTGAAGATGGAGATGCATGAAAAGGTGACCATAACGCCTATTCCTCCCATCCATCCTAGTTGGGCCATCGCCCACGGCAGTGCCAGCACTCCGGCTCCCACCACCACGGTTATTATGTGCGTCGTCGCCGTCAACACATTCCCTGCATATTTTCTAATATGTTATTCATGTTCCACTCACCCTTGTTCACTTCTTTTATCTTCCTGATGAATTACAAACTCAGGGATTTTCATATGGAGTAAAACTAAAACTAACTCCTGCATATATAAAATAATTGTTTTAATTTTTCTCTTATCACCCGAAAACAGAATTGTAAAGGTCTGGTCGCGCGCTATGCTTAGTGTGAATCAAATCTGAAGCTTTCATTTGCTTTAGGAAGTCTTTCTATCTTGTAGATATTTTTTCCCACAGGCAATTATTTTTTCTCTTTGAATACAATACCGTTTAAAAGGGGCATCGATTGTTTCGAAATCTCATACCCTTCCATCCCAAAATGGAGGGGGAAAGGGAAAAGACAATGAAACCGGAAACTACGTTGGGGATAAGGGTTGAATTTTCAAGATTGTTATTTGAATTATTTTTATCCATGTAAAGACTTTTGGTTGGACTTATACTTATGTATAAGTCTGATTTACGTAAATCGAGATAAAATTACTTCACATATTTATTTCGTATACCGTAAAAGCTACCTCGTATTCCGTAATTCATGATTGAAAAGCATTTATAGAGACTATCCAAACATACCAATAAATTATAGAATATTACTAATTTTTATAATTAAAATAAGGTTAGGTATGTTGTAGTTTAATTTCAAATTTCTTGATTAAAATGTTTTCAATTAACAGCTGTAATAAATTTATGTCAAAAAAAAAAAGAAGAAAAAAGCCGTGATAATATTTAACGCATGCATATCTTTCTAAGATGGAAAGAAAATAGAAGATAAATATTTTTATAACAAAATTATTTTACTTCAGATAATTATTTTGCCAGACTTCAAATAAATTTTTGCACATTAAAATGTAAAAAGCATACACCCCTCTAGTAATTTTTATAAGATAACTGAATTATTGTGGGATTTGAGAAAACAATAACAATTAATTAAAAATAATAAATATTTAAAAAGTGCACTTTTGTTCTCAAGGATGCATAAGGGTACAAGCAAAAGAGACAAATAGGGGTAATATGGTAAAAAGATGTATAAAATTAATTAGGGATAAAGCTCATTAAAGACTCAAATAAAGACAATTTTAGGTGGCATCTTAAAAAAAGACCAAGGCAAATAATTTTTAGATTGCCATCATAGAGAATTAAGTTTAGGTTGAGTTTGAATGTATTTTAAAAAGAAAAAATCAGAGACGTATAATTTTAAATGTCGAAATTGAGTTTTTTTTTTTTTTTATCACATAACCTTCAGAGAAGTTGAGTAACGCCTAAATAATATATTAAACTTATGAATTCATATTAAAAATAATTTTGAATCCCTTCGGCGAAGGTTGAAATGCATGCATGGATTTATATATACTGAAAGCAAAAGATTGACTAGCGGAGAGAATGGAAAGCTCAAACATGCATCAGGCAATTGCGAGGCGATAATCTAATTTCCAGCATATTAAAATAATCCCATCATCAGCTATCTTTTTAAAAGAAAATATACAGCGCGCAATCGCATAGAAGAACATAGATAGATCAGAGGGACGAAAGGATCTAAACAGAGAGAGAGAGAGAGAGAGAGAGAGAACCAGTTCTGTTGGGCTTGCCGTCGTCGTCGACTAGCGAAGCGGTTTTGCCGTTGGCATCAACTTCCATTTGGATCCCTTATCGAAAGTGGCCACTGAGAGAAGGGGGATACGGATGCTCACAGATGGGCGACGCGAGAGGCAACTGACCTTATATTTATGGAGACGCTCACCCTACTACTCCAACGCACAGTACAATGGCACATTAATTTCTTGATCGACATTTTACTTTATGCGCTAAGAAATTCAGCCACGCCATTTTATTCGCGTTTTCGTCAAGCTGATAGCGACAGTTCTGCGCAGGCAAAAAAAAGCGAGAGTTCTGCCCTCGGTGTCTCTGTATGATTTATAATAAGCTGTTTTGCTGATCTGATTTATTAAATATGTTATGAGAGTTTTACTTAAATTTACGTGAACAAACTTCAACAACACTAACTCAAACAAGCTCTTAAGTGAATATTTGAGAAGCTAAGACATCATAGTTTTAGAACTGATTTTTCGTAAGTCTAAAAAAAATTCATCTTACATATTTACCTTATAAATCGTAAAAGTTATTCTTTAAATACTTTTTAGATTTACGAGACAAACATTAGTGCAAAATATCAATTTAAATACATGATTTCACATAAGTTATTTAAAGGCTATATGGTATGAGAGATTTGGAAGGGATGGGAGGGGAGGGAAAATTTTTATGACTTGAATTTAAAAAAAATTAAAGAAATGGGGTTATAAGTTTTTAATTAATTTTTCTTACTCTTTTATTTTACATCTTATCTTTATTAAAATTTGGGTAAATGTGCAGTTATGACCATAAACTATTTTCAGAGGTGCATTTTTTACCCTAAACTATTTTTGTGTGTAATTTTGACTCAGAAGTAATAAAATTAGAGCAATTGTGGACTTCTACTAATGGTACGTTTGCCATGTCATCATTTTTTTTTGGAAAAATAATCATTTTACCCTTACAATTTTATGAAATTTTACAATTTTGCCCTTAGCAATTGTGTGACACTTTTAAATTAGTAATTGATCTCCAAAAAATTTGAAATTTTCTAAAATAAAAGTAGACATGATAAGCTTTAATTTGATAGGTCATATGAAATTTTATTTGGTCAAAATGACCAATTTTCCCTTGCAATTTTCGCAATACTTGAAAAATTGGTAGATTTGTTACCGAACTTTAAAAATTCATATCTAATTGTATAGATATCCAATTGGGATGGTTCTAAAGCCTATGTGACCCTTATTAAGTCTATTTTTATGAAAAAATATAAAATTTAGCCAATAGTAATCTCAACATTCCCAACATTTTTATTTTTGAAGTCTGCTCCAGAAAAACGTTAAATTTATTGGGCAAAATTCAAAAATTCATTTCTCCTTGTATACAATTCTAAAAATTCTACATGACCTATCAAATTAAAGCTTATCATGTCTAATTTTATTATGGAAACTTTCATATTTTTTGGAGGTCATTTACTAATTTAAAAATGTCACACAATCTGATTGTTTCAACAGAAAATCACATTGACAGAAATTTCAACTTATGCACCAAATAACTTATCAAATATCAATGCTTCCATGGAAGTTTTTTTTTACACAGGTGAGAAACGGACGTTTGTATTCTGTTTGCACGGGTGCACATTGATCCAATTAAAATACATTAGGGGCAAAATTGCACCCTTAGAAAATAGTTCAGGGTTCTATTTTCAACTAACGGAAGTGAAACGTCCGTTTGCCACATCATCATAGTTATTTGGTGCACAAGTTAAAGTTGCTGCCAATGTGATTTCTTATTGAGACAGTTAGATTGTGTGGCACTTCTATATTAGTAAATGACCTCCACAAAATATGAAATTTTCTAGAATAAAAGTAGACATTATAAGCTTTAACTTGATAGGTCATATGGAATTTTTGGAGTTGTATACAAGGAGAAATGAATTTTTTAAATTTTGCCCAACGAATTTAACGTTTTTCTATAGCAGACTTCAAAAATAAAAATTCTGGGAATTTTGAGTTTTCTATTGGCTAAATGTTATAATTTTTTTCATAGAACTATATTTAATAAGGGTCACATAGGCTTTAGAACCACCCCAATTGGATATCTATACAATTAGATATGAATTTTTAAAGTTTGGTGACAAATCTGCCAATTTTTCAAGTATTGCGAAAATTGTAAGGGCAAAATGATCATTTTGACCAAATAAAATTCTATATGACCTATCAAATTAAATCTTATCATGTCTACTTTATTTTAAAAAATTTCAAAATTTTGGAGATCATTTACTAATTTAAAAGTGTCACACAATTGCTAAGGGCAAAATTGTAAAATTTCTCAAAATTGCAAGGGAAAATGGTTATTTTCCCAAAAAAAATGATAACGTGGCAAACATACCATTAGTTGAAGTACACAATTTCTCCGATTTTATTACTTCAGAGTCAAAATTGCATCTAAAAATAGTTTAGGGTCAAATTTGCACTTCTGAAAATAGTTTATGGTCATAACTGCACCTTTACCCTTAAAATTTTATAACTTTACTCCTCCAATTTTTTAAAATCTAACTCATAAAATTTTTTCCTCCCCTCTCTTTCCCTCCTACCAAACAGACCAAAAAACAGAATCGATAATGGATATGAAATATTTATTAGTGTCCTTAATCCTTCAACATTCTCCGTCTATTCATAATGACATGGTTTTTGATGAGGGAAGCTGAACTCAGATTGTACATTGTTGATGGTGTTTTAGTATTTAGTACGATTCTTTTTAGAGGTAACTTTGTTTTTTTTTATAAATAATTTTCTCCTTCAATTTTAAAATTTAAACTATTTTTTTACCTCTATTAAATGTACATCTTTATGTTAATTACCCTACTCACTATTAATTCTCTTTCATTTACTCATTTAATATATATTGTCTCACATTTTTTATAGGGAAAATTCCATTAAAATACCATATAAACTTGCTTAACCCATAAATGTCTACTAAAGATGAAAAAGGACAAAGAGGTACCTGGGTAGGAATATGGGTTTTGAATATTTGGGCAAAAGACCAAACTATCCTTCCCTTCACTCTTCTCTCTCCACTCCATTCTCTCTTCTTCTCCGTCTAGGTCATTTTTCGTTCAGCTCCACAAAATTAAAAAAGAAAAAAAAGTGAGTTTTCATCTTTCATTCAGCTTCACAAGATTAAAGAAGAAGAATAGTGAGCTTCCATTTTTCATTCAGATCGCGTTCTCTCTCTACTTCAACAGAGAAAGAGAAATAGAGGATAGAGATGATACACCGGATATCCTTTCGTCCTTACTCTGGTTACCCTTGAAGGTTGAAGAAACCAGTTTCTAGCAAGCTTTTTCAGTTTTTGGCAAAGTTATGCAATTTCCGGCGAGTTCATGAGTTTTCCGTCAAGTTATGAATCCAACGACTTTTTCAGTTTATGATTAATAGTAATGATATTGACAAAATGAGTAATGAGATTGACAAAAATGTTAGACATTATTCACCAACATTTATGGCCTTTGACAAAATTCGTAATGGTATTCACAAGAGTAATAATGAATTTGATAAGATTCCTAATGATTTTCACAATAGTGTTTCTTTATGGAAAAAACGTTAGACAAGATTCACCAATTTTTGTGGCCTTTAACAAAATTCGTAATGGGATTCATAAGATCAATAATGAGTTTAACAAGATTCATAATGGTTTTCATAAGAACGTTCCCATCATGAATTTTAGCGAAATGTCACAAATGTTGATAAATCCTGACTTGTATGTTTTCATCAGCAAACTCTTGTCAAAACCATTACTAAACTTGTCAATCCCATTACGAGATTAGTAATGGTTTTGTCAACCTCATTACTCATTTTGTCAATCTCATTACTCATTTTTTTAATATCATTATTCAATTAGTGTCAATTCCTTTACATATATTGTCAATATTAATGGATTTTGTCAAAACCATTACTAAACTTGTCAATTTCATTACTCATTTTGTCAATCTCATTACTATTCATTATCTTATATTGTTCACCCTCTTCTTCCTTAACCTCCTGGCTTTCTCTAATATCCTCAACCAAACTCTTCTTTGAGCTGCATAAATATTCTCTCCTAACACTACCTTTCAGAACCACAACACCCAACCAATTCCTTCCTGCTTCAAATACTTCTCATTTTTGTTTTAAAGACACACACACACACACAGAGAGAGAGAGAGAGAGAAGATGTTGTGAATGGAAAGAAGAAAGTCGTCTTCTTTAGTGAAAATGTGAGGCCCAAGCTTTCCAATGGCTAGATGAAAATGTCAAGAAGAGGAAGAGGAAGAGAAAGAGAGGGTGAGGAGAGAGAAAGAATGTGAGGGACATTTTGGTAAAAAATCAAAACTTCAAAAACACAGATTCCTTCCCAATTATCTATCTGTCATTTTCATATGTTAGTAGATTTTTTAGGATTTTGAAAGTTCATAATGTATTTAAATGGAATTTTCCCTATTTTATATTCATATTGTCTTATATTCATTACTCATTATCTCTCCTATACATTTTTTATAAACAGGGACATATTTAAAAGAAATATGATATTTTTAATATATTTATTATTTTTAACTAATTTTAACCGATAGTTATTTTTACATAATTAAAATAAAAATTATTTATAAAAAATAAAAAATATTTTATTAAAAAAAATTACACTTTTAGAGTAGCCAAAAGCCTGTTTCGATTAGCTGTTTATAGGAAGTGTCTTTTATATCAGGCAAAACTCCGAATACAATTAATCCAAACACAATCATGGAGGGCAGGGAAAACACGTGAGCCGATTGTAAATTAATGATTAACAGACGCGTAATGAATGGAGGCATCTTGAATCGGGGCGGCCACATAGAAGGGTGAATGGAAGGGTGATGAATATGGTCCATACACGTGGTGGAAGGAAATCGACCATCCACATCCGTAAGTTGGGCCCACTCACTTTTCTACTTACCCAGGCCCAGGCCCTTTAGGCGCATGTGCTCCCTGTCTCGTGACCATTTTCTTCAACACGCTTATCATCCCCACATGTGGACGCTCTGCTCCTTTTCACATTTATACTTGTTTATTTATTTATTTAATCCCTTTAATTTGACAACTAGCTTAGTGCTGTTCCATGGGCCAATGCTGTTTGTGTTTAGCAAGCTTGTTTGGATGAGCTTTTATAAATAAGGTTTATTATATAAGTTTGATTTATGTAAATTAAAATAAATTTTTTTTATATATTTACCTCGTAGATCGTAAAAGTATCTTGTAGACTGTAAAAGTTACTTCGCATTCCATGAATCACGATTTATAAACATTTATGAAACTTCCATAAGCTAATCAAAACGAATTCGAGTGAGGACCCAATTTTGGCACGTGAGCGGAATTTGTTTCCCAAACAAGGATCTATAATCTATTCATTAGGAATCTTGCGACACTTTTCACGTGTTAAAACTTGAAAATTGGTAGGATTAAATTAAGGCACATCTATGAATAACTCTCAATTAAACTAGGTATTTGCTAGTAAGTTTCACAGATCCGTATTGGCAGGAAAAAAATTCACAAGTCTATTAAAGGTTTTTAGTTTTTTTATGGGACTTGGTTTTAATTAATCCTTTTATAAAATGACACACAATTTTTGAAAAATATTGATCCATCAAAAAATATTTTTTTGGTGTTTAGTTATAAAATCAAGTATTATTTATATTTAACTTGTACATCTCAAAATTTTTCTTGGTACATGTCAAGTTTGGTTTGTAAATATTAGAGGATTACTATTATGAGAGGTTTACTTATAGAGTACTATAATTTTTTTAAAAGAAAATTATTCAACCATGATTAAATCATTGAACTCGAATTCTCTTTTTGACACTATTCTTTCGTCAATGGAGAAAAGATTGTGCTCCATTTGTCTATAATTAGAGGATTGAGCTCCACTTGAGACTGTGGGACAGGTGAAAAGGGATGTTTCATGGGCAATATATCAATCATGGCCTTCAGAATCATTGTTCGTATGGGGCACAAACAATGGACCGGCGAAAATCACACGTCAACTTGTCGTCATTTTACTCCATTCGTTTTTTGAAACTTGTTATTCACATACAGCCGCCGGAGTGTTGGAATTTTGAATAATAATTTTGAGTTATGAATAAGAAGTAGGTTGGAAAAGAAGAGGAAAAATGAATGAGAAAATAGTGTGTGGATAAAAGTTTCACATTGGATAAATCAAGAGAAATAAGAGTGTATATAATGTTCAACTTCTCACCTCTAAAATGGGCTCTTGGGCAATCGCGTTTTATTCCTTTATACCCCTTCGTGATTTTCCAAACAGTGCGGATGTGTGACCGAATGACCGAACTAGTGTGTCTTCTGGTGTGTCCAGTTGCTCTGTTCGCACGACACACCAGTTCGCTAACAAAGAGTTACTATTCGCTTCTGTTCGCTCCGTTCCAGTATGTCTGTTCGCACAACGCACTGGTTCGCCTCAAGAGTCGAGTCCATCTGATCAATTTCCGTCAGCTATAAATAGGACGTGCTAGTGACAGGAAAAAACACTCTCAATCTCAAAGCACTCATCTCTTCTCATATACTGCATAGTGCATTCTGCAATCATCTCAACTTGTGTGATTCTGAAAGCAATATCATTGTGTCCGTTCGAGCTTCTGACTGATAGTGCCATCATTCCGAAGACGCAATCCGTTCTATCCTGGGAGACAATTGTTCGAGAACCTTGAGCATCCGTATAGAGGAAACAAATTGTCTTAAGGAGACAACGTACGTTGGGCTCGGATTTTTTCAAAGTTCATTATTATTTCGGTAGTCTTGTGAATTTTTTATATAATATACATAATTGTTCTGTGTTTACAAATTACGTCATCTTAGTTATACAGATTCTTATTGAATTTTCTACTTTATAAGTACTTATAACAACACGGAGTTGATTTCGAAGAATCAATGGCCGACCAGGGAAGAACTGCATCGGTCATGGATAAATATTATTCTCCCATTTCAATATAAAATATAAAAAGGTTAAAAAAAAGTCAATGTCATCAGTATAAAGTATTTGCTTAATATAATTTGTAATCATTTAAATTTATCTTTATATTGATTTTAGCCTCTTAAGTATCAAACCATATGTTTTAATTTTTTTCGTTTCATTTTATTTAAAATATTGGTGTTTATAATTCAACAAAGCTCTTAGCCAGTTGTCTCTAGAGAGATCAGAGTTAATAGTTTAAAAATTGAGAGATCAAAATGAGAGTAAGCTTGATGGATTAAAAATGATATTAAGTATTAACCCTAAAGTGCAAAACATATTATACTGCTTTTAGGATTTATAAACAGTGAATAATAAGACTTAAGTCTTACTCTTCACGCAATAAATCATTTCAGCTGTATAACTTATATTGGTGGTGAATATTATATTTTAAAAAAAATCACAGCATCCTTCTTAATATTAATACGGATTATGCAGACTTTAAATAAAAAAATAGATAAACTTGATAAAAAATTATAATCAAATGAAATTCACTTTTGTAATTTGATCAAACAATTTTCTGAAAGATGAGTATCCAAATATCAAATTAAAGTAATTGGAGTTCAGCTTTCAATCATAATGAAATTCTCTTTTTTAACTTGATCAATCAATTTTTTGAAAGATGAGTATCCAAATATCAGAGTACTTGGAGTTGATGAGCGTTCAATCTACTGGTTTATTGAAAAATGGATGTAATGTTTACTTTATTTTGTGGTGAAAAACCATCAAGTATATTTGATGATGTTACAGCAGAGGCGAGTGAGAGTGTAACAAATCACCTCTTTGTATTATTATAATGAGGTTATGAGTATTATTTCTGAAAACTAATGCACTTAGAATAATAATACGACCACAGGCTTTGTAGCCTTGTAATAGGGATATTCTTCAATAAGTGGAAAGCCGTGGTTGGATGATGATGTTTGGAATAGCAGTTGGAACTTTCAATCATATTTTTTAATTGTGATTTACGATATATGAAGTAGCTTTTACGGTCTACGAAGTAGTTTTTACAGTCTACGATAAATATATGGAAAAATTTTATTTCGATTTACGTAAATCGAACTCATACATAAACATAAACCCAACCAAACATCCTCACCATTTATAGTTTAGGTTATTAGTACTTGTCCTTATAATAATAATATAAAAAAAAAAGATGCATGGAAGGACGATAGATGCCGCCGAAAATGATCATACATGTGTGATTCGCAGTGCCAAGAGCCCCAATAATCATACTGTAATTTTAATTTATATAATGTAAAATCGTATAATTACAGCTGGCCAAGAAAATCGTGTAATTACAGGAAAAGCATGCTTGCATCCACCATCTTATTTGTGTAAATACAGAAAATGATCAGGAAGTAAATCCAGAAAACGTAAGCTATATTTATTATGTATTTTGTGGAGGAAAGTCAAAAGTGCGTTAGTAGACGGCATAGATTTGGGCGAATCTTGCAATGATTGTTAGCCGAGTGGTGGACGATGCCCTCTTTTCCTTCTTTCTTCCTTTTTTTACTCAGCATGTTATGTCCACCTCAGATCAAAAAGTCGTTATTTTCCTATTTAATATGTTACAAAATTATTATAATATTTTGTAAATTAGATTATCCTACTAAATTTTAAATAAATATGATAAGTATACGAGGCGTAGAAATAATATAATAGCAAATTAAGACCGTCTTAAAGAGATTCAGGTAAATTAATGATTAGATATTAAATTTCTCACTTTCATTTAAGTTAAGCAAATTAAATAATGAGATTGAAAGATAATTTAAACAAGAGTAAAAGTGCTAAATTTAATGTTTGTAAGATCTCAATTAATAAAAACAACATAGAGTAGCTAATCCATTTTTAAGTCTTATAGTATATAATTACCCAATTAAAAGCACTTGATGTTAATTTATTAATCTATATTTTAAATAGATATAAGTATCTTCTAATTACTCAAACTCCCCTCTTAAGTTAAAATTGTTATTCCTAACTAATTTACTTAAGAGGCAATAAATATCTAAATTCACTTTAATAGGATTCTATAGATCCAATAAGTGTATTCATATACTATTGATAAATTAAAATAAATTTTAATCCCACATTATTTAATTATAAGGCCTAATTAAAATCACCTCTCAAAACTAATCTAAATTTCTTAACTTTATATTTAATGGTGATCAACTACTAAGTAGACAAAATATAACACAATTAAGCAAACAAATAACATTAAACACAAATTAATAAGTAGTCCCTAAATTAATTCAAGAACAACTAGGCACACGGGGCTTTAAACAACAATTTAGCAACAACAAAATTGACATCAAAATCCATACTGAAAGCTAAAAGGGAAAAATTAAACAAGAAACCAGAGCAGCAAAAATAATGTCCTATAAGTTAACAATGGCGGTTCTGGTCCAGTGAAGAAGAACATGAACAGTAATGTAGCCTCCCAACTCACAACCTCTGTCCAAGCTCACCTCCTGTAGCTCTCGCTCTCAACCTCTATGCGCCTCTTGCTCAGCGATTCAGAGTTCAGACCCATTTCCGGTTTAGCTTGAGGAAGAAGATGATGCTCCCCTGTTCGACGCCTCTGGTTCTTATTTGAGACATGATGAACAGTAACGATGAACAATGCGATGAACAGTGACCTTTCTTTTCTTTTTAGAACTGGCCGCCCCCTCTTTTTCTTTTTGTCAACACCCGTGGCTTGCTTTAGGTCATCAATTGGATTTTTTTAAAAAACAAAAAATTTTGCAGCCCTAAAACAGTAAAACGACGCCACCTATGTTCTTTGGAAAACAGAAAGGAAAAAATAATAAAAAAAAAGAAAAACATAAAAAGATAATACTATTAATAAAATGGTAAGATAAAACTTATAATTATTATTTTACTTTCTCAAATTTAAAATTTCTATTTTAATTTGAAATCCCACTATTGATGCATTCATTTAATATCTTATCAAAATCTTAAAAAATGTATCTGCTTAAATAACTCTCTAAATATATCCAAAATACAATTTAAATATACAAAAAATGGAGAGTTATCATTATAAATGTTTTTATTTTTTCTGCACAGCAGTTATTAATGGCACATATCAAATTTTAACAATTTAAATTTACTTATTCATGTTTATAATAATTTTATAAAAATTTAAATCTAAAACAAGTGGATATAAGATTTGATAATAACAAAAGCGGACGTGACCACGTGATTATCACCACTCGTGTGAATTGGGAGAAGAGACATACCTTATAGTAATCTCATTATATGTTTGTGACTAATCGGCCACACCATTTTTATCTCGGCTAATTAATCATTATGAAAGAAAATAGGAGTATGTGTACAGTGAAACCCCACTTTAGGAGGATTATGTTCCTGCTTTGACTTTTAACAAGGCAAGTGGGGGGAATTCGCCCTCCATCACTAGATATAAATTATTGTTAGCTGAATTTTTAGCCCTTGCATGTGAAACAAACATCACTAAGTAGTTAGTAACATCATTAACTATTCTCAGCATTCCAGACAAAAGTAGCCTATGTTAGTGCCCTTTAATCCTTTTGTAGTTGATTGATTTGGGTAAATTATTTTAGTTAAATTAGTTATTAATAATAAATATATGTTAGTTTTTTTAAAGGGTTAAAGAGTAAAAATATCCATAGATTTTTCTCAAATGTGCATCCAGCACCATATATCTTTGTTAGGTGTAAAAATACCTATAAATATTAAAAAAAAAAAGAAGCCTAAAAATGCCTTGTTAAACCAAGAGACGTTGACGGTTTGTTTAAAGCCGATTGACCAAAGAAGGTGTGGTGGATGCTGAGTTGGCAATAAAAATAGGATTCGACTTGCGTTCGTTACCTTTATATCTGTTACTTATGCTTTTCTTAAATCTGAGCCATTTGTTTTGTAAGAATTAAATGGACGGTGAGAAAAGACAACTTATTCAAACGACGTTGTTTTATATATCTGATCTCATCTGTTGAATGTCTCACACAATCTCAGCCCTCCATGAAATTTCCCATCAGATTTGTGTTTTTAGTAAGCAAGCAGCCACTTTAATTTCCAGCTTTGGCACTCCTTGTTAGCTTTGGCACTCCTTGTTCTTGTTCGTCTGTGGGAAAACTAGAGGAGCTTGTGAGTATTGGATATTAAAGATTGGTTGCCTAACATTTTCACACTCACAGCATTTCAAGGTTTAGAATTGGATTTTTGGTTCCGCTATCATTTAACCATTTTGACCTGGTAAAAGAAAAGGATAAGGAGGAAGAATCACTTCTTTGACAGTAAAACACGATACTTTTCTTTGATTTGGTTTGACTTGGCTGCTTATATGGTGTGTAAGGAATTATGGTTGCATCAATTAATCATTGTATATTAAAGATTGGTAACTGAAATAATAATCTTTTATTAAATATCCACCATATTCTTAATACTTCACATCTAGGTTGTATATTTATGACTTATAATCTAACTTGATAATTTTTAAGATTATTGATACCGGATATTTTATTTTTATATGTATATATGTTGTAGATATAACATGTTATTTTATTAGTTTGACTAATATAACTTTCTTTTATATACTAAATATCATTTTGATTAATCTATTGAGAAAAATGAGTATTGATTTAGGCCCTATTTGTTATTTTCTATTATATAATTTTTATTTATATATAATCTATCATACATATTCTTAAACACACGGCTTGCTGGTAAAGGTAATCGTTGATTTTAAGTCAAGGGTCTATAGGTAATAAGATAATCTATCACAATTTATATTGGGTTTATCCTACTTAATTTTACAGGAGTTTTATACCATGGATATAGATTTAATTCCCATACTTAATCTTGAATTTGATAATTTAGAAGAAGCATGAGAATTTTGGAAGGCATATGGTAGAAAAATTGGTTTTGATGTTAAAAAACAAAGCTTTAATAAGAGTAAAAAAGATAAGTCCTCATACACCTCTTATCTATATGTTTGTTGTAAAGGTGTGAGAAAATTAGAGAAATAAGAGGTGACAAATAAGAGGCCTATAGATGAGACAATAACATGTTGTAATGCCAGAATGAAAGTTAAACAAGTAGATGAAAAATACAAAATAAATGAAGTTTTCTTATATCATAATCATCCTTTTTAGTCTCCTGAAGCTGTTCACTTGTTTACATCGTTTCAAGAACTATTACCAGCTCAATGGTATGAATTAGAAAATGTTGGAATTAGTAAAAAATCAGCATTCAATTTGCAAAGCCAATATGCAAGAGGTCGAACTAATTTGGAATTTACAAGAAGTGATGTAAATAATTATCTTAACTCAAGAAGGCAGCGAGCCATGAAATATGGTGATGCTGGATGTATGTTTCAACATTGTTCGACAACATTGTCAACTACTTTGTTTATCTAGGAAATGTATATTGAGATATTCTTTTATATTTCTTGATTGTAATCACCACTTGACTGTGACATCACATCATTTGAAACACTGGATTTCAGTCAAACATACAATTCAGGTAATCATAAAGAATGATGATAAAGGAAGAACATTGACATGTGGCTTTGCTTCATTCTTCACCTTTTAATCATACTGTAATTGAGACTTGAACATGTCTTCGTTCATGAATTTGAACTCATCTATCACAGTATCTAAGAACCTAACCACATCTTTAATTGCTCATCATTTCATCATATAGTCATTGTTATGAGTAATAGATAATTGCTAATAAGTAAGAACAATGACCATTGAAAAAATAAACAACATGTAGTCACTTTTATTGAAATCAAATTTTTTTACATCTCATTGTCTCATCTTAAGACAGTTGATAATTTCAGTACTCTCACTATATATCCATTAACAATATAAAGTTACATTGTGTTGCAAACACAAGTTCAATGATTGGCTTAGATCCTCCTACATGAAGTCTCTAGTCCAACTTATTTTGTCAAGCTCCTTTATACAGCTTTTGGCTTCCCTTGGACTGCTCTCTTTTTTTGTCAAAGACGCTCATCATGTTGTTCCTTTAGGCTGCTCTTTATTTCAGTCAAGCAAGCTCATCATTTTGTTCTCTGGTGTTACTATCTATTTTGGTCAAGGAAGCTCATTGTTAATGTTATCTGTTATGAAACTAAGTCAAGAAACAGTCATTTGTTTGTCTATGGATAGATAAAGATGGTCACAAATCAGTTCCAATCCATGCCATTTACCAATGTGAATGGAAGGATAAACTAATTGTACATGGATACAATTTATGACAGTTTGTTACTTATTGCAATCCCCATAAATCCATTCTATATAGTTAAAGAAGTTCATACATGGTATGTATCTACCAATCTTTTCTTTGCTCTGTTCAACAGAAAGTTTGCCAACCTTGTAGCTATTATCCTCCAAGTTTGATATTTCTAGTGCCAAAGTGGTGGAACTTGCAGCCCCAGATATTAGTTGCTGATTCTTAGCACTAAGTGCCTGATCAAAATCACAAATAACAGTTAGTTAATTTATTGATCAACCTACAGTTAATACCAAGTTCAACTTTAAATAGTTGCTACAGAAAGTGATAGACAATTAATAGAGGCCACTCTCTATTCAAAACATGGTTTCCTCCCCTGCTTCTAACGGCTAAATAGCGAAAACAAAAAGGAACAAAATGAACATAAATCATGAATCGCTTGTTCCTTTGGGTTAGGGCCTGTGCCTACATTACCAAATTTTACAAAACATGAACTTGACAGTGATGTAAATATCATACATGTTATAGATTGAGAAATTGAAAGCACAAACTTCACTTTATATGGTGAGTAGCATCAAGGAGTGCATCATTTCAATAATACTTTCAAGTCATCTAGTGGTGTACATCAAATCTATTTACATAAATATACATATAAATGACTATTTGATTTACTTTGATGTTTGTAGGTTGCTTGGGGAAAAAAAATAGGACCAAGGATTGTGGGAAGAGAAAGCTTGAATCAAATGTAATTTTCTCAACTCTTCAAATAAATTATGCTTATTTTGCCATATACTTGAGCTCTAGTTTCTATTAAAAACACAAGTTGACACTGAATTTTGATAGGTCCCAGAAGTGATATACAAAGTATTTGATAAACCGAGCATCAGGGAAAAAAAAACAAAAATCCTGATTTACTTTTAAGTCATACTCATTGTCAAGTCTAGCCTCTTGTAAGGTCTTGTAAACTGTTGTAATTAACATAAAACCAGCTGCATTATTATCTAATTTACTTTTAAGTCATACTCATTGTCAAGTCCAGTTAGGATAAGCTATAATTAACTGTAACTACAACTAACTAATTAGTAAACCATTTATAATAACCAAATACAAAGACTCTTTAGACAAAAAAAACCAAGCATAATGCTCCAGTGCTCCAAAGACAAAAATCATGAAAAAAACCAAGCATTTTTACATTCTCTGACTACAACCAAACATTTTTATATTATCTGATTACAACCATTTATAAACCAAGCATTAGGAAAAAAAAAACAAAAATCATAATGCTTCAGAGACAAAGTACTGTAATAACCAAATACAAAGACTCTTTGGAAATATAAATCAACCGCCAAAGATTGATTATAACCCTTCTTTAATTTGATGAACTTTGTTCAGTACTCTAGCAGACAACCAATAACTTCAACGAAGAACATCCCGACTCAATAATTCAGTGACATGCATTTATGTTAATCAAATAAACCACAATGTTATGAGTAAAGTTCAAATATGAACTTGTCACATGTAAAAAGTACTTACTATGAAAGATAGAATTTTCCCAGCAAAAACCAACTTGGCATTAGATTGTAATTGGAGCCAGGAATTTTGATTTCCTGTAAAACGAGATGTTGTCAAAACTTCATACGGGGCAATGACTTAGTTCACAAGCTCTTGGGGACTGATTGGCCAAAAAGGTTAAAAATCTAAGATAATTGTGATTGCTTAAAAATGAAAAATATAAAAATGCCAGCCAACTTCAAGAAATCGCATCTGCATATAAGCCCCCTATTAATTTTGGAGACACCGTAAGCAATAGGAAGAAATGCCCAAACACAACAAGTAAAAATCAAAACTCGGGAACACTATAATACCTAGAAGGCATACCAGTTATATACCTAGAAGGCATACCAGTTATAGTATATCCAAGCATGAAAAATCATGATAATTTCGGTAGAACAATTTGGGGAAGCATCCATCTTCTTGCCCCTCGACTGTGGCGAACTCCGTCGATTGGGTCCATTTCGGTGAGAGAGGAAGATGCTGAAAATATCGACGCTTGAGGACTTGGCTGGTACGACACTTCATCCATTTCTGCTTGCAATCCGTGTTCAATTGATTTCTATCGATGCCCTTTCTGCGAGATGAAGGTCGGCTTGGCCAAAAAAAGAGAGATGAAGGTAGGCACTGGGCAACAACTGAGATGCAGCAACAACAGACGGCCTAGATTACAATTAATGGAAGGCGATTTAAGCTCAAATAGAGCAAAACGTCGTCTTTTAAGGAAAAGGATGGGCAGCGGACGCAAGCCAGATCCGTAAAGATACGTCATATTTGGTAATGAAAATATGAGGTGAGAAAGGGATTTAGAGCACGTGACTAACTTAAAGGGATTTAAAAAAAAATCATCGAATTAAAAAAAAACACGTCGAAGCTTTTCCGCCGCCAGCTCACTCCACCACCTCTCCCCACTCATTTCGCCACCTCCGACCAGAACTCCACCCTCCTCGCCACCCTCCTCGCCGTCGTTGCTGCCCACACCGGCTCATCCCATTCCTGATTCTCCGTCCAAAACCCACCTCTCCAAAGAACACTGACACATCATTGCTTAACAGCTACATGTCTCCCTCGTGATCCACATAGAATCGGCGCATATAGAGGCTGTTTGGAATAGCTTATGAAAATTTTATAAGTGCTTATGAATTGTAATTTACGGTCTACGAGGTAACTTTTACGGTCTACGAGGTAGCTTTTACGGTCTACGAGATAAATATGTGGAGGAGATTTATCTCGATTTACGTGAATCGGGCTTATATGATAAGCCCGATTCAAAAAAGCTATCACAAACAGCCCCATAATCCAGATCTGTGCCCCTATCCGGAGGCTGGGTCGCCTAAGAAGAGTGCCAAAAGTTGTTCTTCGACACTCGTCACAACAAAGAAAATACGGGGAGTCCCCGCAGGAGTTGGAGCTGCTGAGCAGAGGAGCAACGCCAATTGGGAAAGCCCAGGGATGTTGGCAGACCTAGCTAGAGTATAGATCGGAGGTTCGGCGGAAAACAAGTTGAGGGACGAAGCTATTGCGGTCGCCATAAAACAGGGCCTCCGTCCAACAAATAATACCAAGGATATGAGATAGAACAGGAAAATGGTGTACACTGAGTCCCTAAATGGAGATGAGAAACCATTAAGGCCCGTTTGATACGCTGGAGATGTTGGAATTGACTTTGATTGATATAGATATGAAAATATAAATGGAAATAGATATGGATATGAAATTGGAAATGTGATTTAAAAGTGTGTTTGGTATGTACATGGAATTCAGACATTATTTTTATTTAATATTTATATTTTAAATATGAAATTGTTAATATACCCTTATCTAAAAAAAACCTAACAAGTATCTCAAACATCTAAATTATTTTTTTTATTATAATTAATTTTTTTAATAATAATTTTTTCTAATTTTTTTAATATATTTTAACCAGATTCCCCTTTTCTTTTTATTTCAAAAATTACCTATTAATTTCATTTTTTATAAATAATTAATTCAAAATTATAAATATATCCTACAAATAAAAATAAGAATGTTACAGTTGTCGCCAGAGTGAAGAGATGTTGCCGTTGTTACCGAAGGGAGGAGGGTAATTGATGGAATTGTGGAGATAGAATTACAAATCTTAGCTTTTGGGATATAATTCATTTTGATGGAATTGACTTATTTGGCTTCCACATGAAATTAAAATTGAGAGCTAATTCTATTGTACCAAATAATCTCTCTGATGAAATTAAAACTCAATTCTATTTTCATCCTCTCCAATTCCAGCGTACCAGTATCCTTAATTTTCTTGCCAAGGATGCGAGACATGAAACAGGTTTGGGAGCGAAGAAGTTTTTGGGTAGAGATTGAAATAGTTTTTTTTTTTTTCCTGAAAAGGTGTCAGGTTTAATGGAGATGAGAAAGCATTAATTTTTTCCAACTACCACGTCTCAAAGTCAAAATGGGTATTAATTAATGTAATTAAATATAAGGAAGTTATTGAACTAGTCGGGGTATTGGGTCAAAGTCAGTAAGTTAAATCGGAGTCAAACAAAAACTAATCTGAGACCAAACTGATAAAAAAATAAATATTTCAGATTTATTAATATAAAATTCTAAAAAAACGATTGAGTTAATACTCAGACCAAACCGATTTTTTTTTACTGATTCATAAGTTTTTGGGTCAAATTGACCGATCCATTCTAGGTTTGATTACATTGGTATTAATGCACACTTAGAAAATGAAGTGCGCCCCACCTCACAAAACTAGCAGACTACGTACATGGCATTTTGGGCCTTTTTTAGTGTTGATATGCATATGTACCCGACAAAAGTATCTAGTGATGGGAATACATTTAATAAAAGTTTATGGTGATTTTTGTCTCTTAACCATTTTCTAAAATATAACATTTTATTATAATTAACTTTTTTTGGATATAAACTTCTTAATGTGTGCAATCAGTAAATATATTTTAGAGAAAATTATAAATTTGGAAGACAAAATAAATTAAAATCTTATATTTACGACTAAATTCAATCCAAAATTAGCTCCCCCCCAATTGGCTCAGTAACACTAGATTAGATATGCATGTCAGTCCACAGACATTGGTTATAAATTTAGCTGCTGGTATTTGATGTGGATTTTGAAAATATATTATGAATGAAATTGTTTTGTGGGACTTATTTTGAGAAAATAACTAGTAATACTATATTATATGAATTGGTATTTACTTATGGGATTGGAAAGATCCTTTTGATAATTGTGAAATGATAATGACATGTTATAATCATATAATATTGATATGAGAGGGGATGGTGGATGTGGATTTAATGGGAGGTTACTCAAAGAGGAAATAAGGGGGTAAATTCTTGTACAAAAGAGAAAAATAAGATGGTGGACTTCCAAGTGTATATTGGTTAATCTTTTGGCCTATTTGTGTTTAGTATGACATTGACACCCCACTAATGTATTTAGAGGGGGAACCCATGGTCCGGTCTTATGCTCTGTGGACTTTGGCTATCTATATCACTTGATCGGTGAGCTTGTTGAGTTAAGCTACTAGTCATATGTGTGAGTACTAGCCCATAGGTTCAGTCAAAGGAAATAAGGCGGAGAGGAAATAAATTCATGTGTATTGATTCTTGTACATTCATGTGATAAATATGTGAATGAGATTCTTATATTGTGAATTATTATGTATTCATACATATGGACAAGTGATACTTTAATAATGCTATACTTTTATAATTATCCCACTTGGCACCTTACAGGTACTTACTTGTATGCCTGATGAGACGGATTGCTGGTTACTATGGCTTTTGTCTCACCCCATTGATTTAACATTTTTTGAGGTGATAGTTGTCGTGCGGTCCATCAGGAAAGACTACGGAAGCTTAAGCTACTTCTATTAAAAGTAGTGCTTCTATCTTTTTAATATATGTTGGATTATTGTATATTATCACGTTAGGGTTTATCTGCTTACTTTGATCTATTTTGGAGATTTGATATATTAACTATATATTTTTAATTACTCTTTAAGATATTGTATGGCCTAAAGACATTATGACGTGTTTTGAACTTGTGGATTCACAATTTAGTATGATGTGAATATTTTAATATATGATGACATATTATTCAGTTAAAGAGTTTGAACTGATTAATAAATAATTATGTTAAATCTGGTGAAGTTGAAAGCCCAACTGAGTATATGAAAATATTTTGACAAATAATTTTATTAAACCTTTGGTTAATTATTATCTTAAAGGAAATAATTTTACACTTCTCATAGCAAGTTCTTCGGAGTCTCTTGCCCTATTGCCTAGTGCTTTCTTCCTTTGCTCACCGGTCGCTCTTGCTATGCTTGACCTCGGTAAGCTTTCTTCATCTTCATTTGCTTGGCGTGTTCTTCCCTTGGCATTTGGGTATTATGTGATGCCAAAACCACATGATACGTGCATAGATGGTTTAATGGGTTTGTTTGTTGATTTTCCTTCTATTTATCTGATCAAATTTGTGAAATTCCTTTAAATTCTTCAATTGAAAAAATAAGACCCAAGACAATTTCATCGCATGTCATAGTTGGCTTCTTCTCATTGCAATTTCTCGGAGTCCCTTGCCCTATTGCCATTGCTTTCTTCCTTTGCTCACCGGTCGCTCTTGTTATGCTTGACCTCGGTAACCTTCCTTCATCTTCATTTGCTTGGCGTGTTCTTCCCCTGGCATTTGGGTATTTCAGATATGATTCCAAACTCACATGATGCGTGCATAGATAGTTCACTGGGTTTGTTTGTTGATTTTCCTTCTATTTATCTGATCATTTGAGCTCAAATTTGTTGCCTATTAATTGAATCTGAATTCTTAAGGCATTGGAATAATCTTTTGTCTAGTGTGTCGTGACTTGGGTCTATCACATCTCTTTGCCATTTCAAAGTCATATGAATCTGTATCAATAGCACACAAATTCCTTTTCATTTTATTTTTTGAGCCATTTAGTGTACCACGGTTCTTTCCACTTTAGAAAGTCCAAATTTCAACTATAGACCGTGGCATGATACATAATGAATTGCGGTATTTGATAATATAAATGGTGCCTTTTTCGTAATAAAAAAAGTTTCAAATCCTTAATTTTTTTAACACATGAATTGTGTTAAAATAATTAAAATCATTAAATTTATAAACAAAAAAGGACTTATAAGTCAGCTCATATTCAAACAGGCTTTCAAGCTGTGTCATGAATCATTAGATTTTAGCCCAACACTTTAATGACGCAACCATAGAAAATAATGATAAGTAGATAACACAAGAAAGCAACCGAGCCACCCTCCTCCTCCTTATCATCATTATTGACTCAGCTTGGCCTCGTCTTAAGACACTTTACAACTATAGCACTCTTACAATACAACTACTGGTACAAATACATGTTCAACTATTAATTTATATCTTCTTACATGAAGTATCAATTTCAGTTTATTCAATTCAACTCATTTTCACATTATGTAACATTTCATGGGTTGCTCTGATTATTATTATTATTTTTGTCGGGCAGTCTCATCACTTTATTCTCATAGGATGCTCTTTAATTGGGTCAATAAAGCTTATCTTTTTGCTATATACTGCTCAACTCTTCATTTTATTCTTATAGGATGCTCTTGAATAAAGCTTATCATTTTGTTATTGCTCATGCCTTTCAGCTTATAGTGTTGAAAAACCTGAACACAAGCAACCTGTTAGAATGAAAATTCAGACGATCCGAGTTGTACCGAGGGATATGAGTTGGCTGATGAAACTTGCTCATTATTCATGTAATGTGTTATTAAACAAAGTCAATAAAGAGTCGCATAACAAACTGCTATCCGTTATGTACCAAGCATTATCATAACATATTTTAGTTGAAACCTATATCAAGTTCACAAACGTTCAGAGAGGATTGGCTGTGTGGTTGTTTAATTAGTGGTTCGCCGTTGACAATGAAGCTATAGAGCTACTTGGTCTGGCATTTCAATGAAATCTCACTCGATAGGTTTTTAATAATTCTAAATAATAAAGTATGATAAGAAAGTGATATCTCCATTGATCTTTTTATCTATTTATATATTTTTTATTAGATCCCTTTTTAATGGATGTTGTTGGAAAATGGGTTGGCCCACCTTTGATAGATTAGGCCCAAGCCCAAAATGTTGAGATAATAATATAAATAATATAAAAATTTGGGTTAATATATGTAATATACCCCAATAGCTAAGAGTCATATTTTTTAACCGATAGATTATAATTCGGGAGATATTTTTTCACCGATATATTATGTCTCTCCATCGAAATGATATATTATTTCTTTCAAGAAAGGACATGTTGGTAGAGAGGAAAGGGAACGAAGAATGCTATAAATAAGCGTAAAAGGTTCAGTTGAAACGAGTAATCATGAATACATAAATTTTAATATATTGATCCCTTATCCTCCTACTATATTTCTCTCTTCTTCCTATTTCGTAGTGTATTTGCTGTACGTTATAATAATTTCCGTCACTATGATCCGGTTAAGCGTGGACATTAAAGTCCAACGATCGCATTCCAGGTACGCCCGAATATTCTTACGAATGTGATTTGTTTTATTTATCATAGTAGATTTTTGTTAGATTTAATATTATAATGATATTTGTATATAGCATTAAATCCCAATTATTAAAATTTTATCAAATGATAGATACATAAAGTGAAAAGAAAATGGAAAAAGATATTAATGGAAACATTCCTCTCCATTGATACGACGGACCTCTCTCAGCAACCAATGGTATAGATTTGAAAATAAAATGGAAGGCTGAGATCTCAATGAGGCAGAAAACGGCGTCGTTTAATGTAGTGGCTGCGGGACACGTGGCGGACTGAGAGAGGCGCAGGGGAGAGAAGCCGAAATCAAAAAGCGGCTTGCCGGAATTGCTTTTGCAGTTTCAGTTGTTCCTGATCGCAAAAATGGCGGCTTCTCTTCAGTTCAACTTTAAAGCTTTGAGGTCACTTCCTCAAGACTTTCACTTGTCACCCAGTAAATCATTCAAGTTCGGCCTTGTCAGGTGCTCGGCCGCCTTCCCTACCACCAAACGCAGCTACTCTATCACTTTACTTCCTGGTGATGGCATTGGCCCTGAAGTCACCACTGTTGCCAAGAATGTTCTGGATGTCACTGGTTCGCTTGAAGGTATGTTTGAACCCTCAATAGTGTCTCTTGCTTTGTGGCGAGCGTTGATAATCATTGCTTTCTGTCTTGTTTACTCTCCTAATTTTATTTTCGTTGATTTGTGTTGCGCAATTTAGTCTCCATGTAGTTCTTGTATTTGGGATTTGATTGTCTTCCACTGGCTGTATTGATAATCGACGGCGTGTCGAATCCTTTTGCACAGTGGACTTGTTTTGTCCTATGTAGAATTCATAGTATAATAAGGCTATGCATTATAAGATGAAAATCGGGTCAGTCGGTCAGATGCGGGAATGCATGCCAAGCATTAATGAGTACAATGCCTCTGTATCTACTTTAAGCTCTTATGTTATGTGCTATCCTGTTCCTTTCATAAATCAGGAATCAAATTTAATTTCCGCGAGATGCTTCTGGGTGGAGCTGCATTGGATGAGACGGGTGTCCCATTACCAGATGAGACTTTGTCTGTAGCAAAACAATCTGACGCTATTCTGCTTGGTGCAATTGGAGGGTAGCCATGCTTTCACATTCTTGTGTTTGGAAATTGGAATGACTTTTATCCTCAAATTCTTCTCTCTACCAAACATCATGTGTGCTATCATTTATTACTTAAGGTATAAATGGGATAACAATAAGAAGCGTCTAAAGCCAGAGACTGGGTTGCTTCAGCTTCGGGAAGGTCTAAAAGTATTTGCCAATTTGAGACCAGCTATTGTATTCCCACAGGTAAACATAAGGCTGGCCTTTGGAATTTGAAACACAGGGATATGCTTCCTGTTTACCTCATGTCCCAATGTCATGTAAGGTGGCATTTAAACAGAAGCCAAGTGTAGCCTTTTCCTTTGTTATCAAATGCATATATTAATTTTGCTGAAAACATTAGAAGGTCCACGTAACAAAAACTTCCTTTCTATGTGCAATTGTTTCATTTAATAATCTTAGAAATTCTCTGGTTGGGCCAGGTTACTGGATGTGTTTAAGCATAGTATTTGATGAAATAATAGCATTATTTTGTGCAACAATTGTCAAAGCATCCAATATTATAATACCATAGAGCATGGCTTCATGTCTTGTATATCAGATACTATATGACATCCCCTGCCTAGTATCTACAATTTTGTATTAGTTTTTAAGATGGCTTTAGCATTCTATAATTCTATTAACTTTTTGTGAATTTTCCCATAGTTAATGGATGCCTCAACTTTGAAGAGAGAGATTGTTGATGGGGTTGACCTCATGGTTGTGAGGGAACTCACTGGAGGTCTGTCAAGCTTTTCATTTTGACTGTGTACAGCGGATTTGATTTTCTTTTGTGATCTTTCAAATAATAATTCTCAACGTTTTGAACTAGTTTTATATTTAATTATTTATTCTTCATCCCCCCCCTCTTTTTAATTTAAAAATACTGTAGCTAAGTGATACATAACTAAGTTTGTTGCTACTTTGTTGTATTAGGTATTTACTTTGGAAAACCCAGGGGCATTCGTACTGATGAAAATGGTGTAGAGTCTGGCTTCAATACTGAGATTTATACTGCACATGAGGTCTCTTACCAGTCCCAGTTCGTTCTCTAGATCAAACATCTGCGACATCATAATGTTATCATTTTTTCATACTATTGCTATTTAACATATGCACCCTGGTGAAAAGTTATTTTAATAATTTCTTTCTTCTTGTCTGCCTATTGATTTGCTTCTAGAATTTTATAACCTATGAATAATCCGATTTTGAAATCTCTTTATGTTGTGTTTGTTTATCCTTCTTTTATTGCTAAATCAAGTTTCTCCAAAATTTTGATATTATGTTAATCTCTAGATTAAAAAATGCATTTTAAAATTTAATGACATATGAAAGTCAATGTGTTATGTTTTTTTAATAATTAAATCCATTTAACTATATGTAAAAAGAAGTCGATAAGAAACCATATAGATGATGCATGCGACGGATTTTATAAAGGTTAAAAGGATAAAAATAAGGGATCACCATGGAAAGAGTTAGAATGATAGAAAAAATATGAAGGATTTGAGTTGGTATTTGACTTGAAATCTTTGTTAGCAACAAATTAAAGATCTCTGGCTAGTTTATATAGTACATTAAATATCTTCAAATTTTGCCAAAAGATGGTAGTAGCAATGCAGTTTCCATCATGTGATGTGTGTGGTGTGTCTTTCTTTCTTTAGGAAGAATTTCCATGTTACTTTTGGAGAACTGGCTTTTTCTAAGAGGAAGTATATGGGAATATAAGTTGTGGCATTCACATTTCTGTTTTCCCTCCAAAAAGAACCTCTAATTTTCTTTCTGAGATCTACTGACACTCTCCTGTCCTTACACTAAGTGTCAATATAATCCCTGAAACTATGATTATTTGTTTCTGACACATGTTAATTCTTACACCAGATTGATCGCATAACACGTTTCGCATTTGAGATTGCTCAGAAGCGGCGTGGGAAGCTTTGCTCTGTTGACAAAGCCAATGTGTTAGAGGTACTTATTGCCGGATCCAGTTAAGATATTTACTTATCGATTGGGATTTGACTATAGTACTATTTGAATCCTCATAGTGAGTTTGTGGCTAATCTGTGGTTGTGAGATTGTGTGATACACTGAAAATTCTTGTGCTTATGTTCGTTTTGTTTTCTTATTGAAGGCATTAACTTAGCTATGGTGTCAATATAGCCATTTTGGCACAACCCACCCCCATCCGGGGTTATAAATCTCTTTTTCTTTACCTGCATTGGTGCACATGTACAAGTATGTAAGATGTTAATAACCTCTTGGCCCTTGGATGTATTTCTCGTGCCTGGTGGCATCTTTTTGAAAGCATAATTACATTTGACTTAATGTTAAGCCCTTTGCTCGTCTAAAATCATAATGCAAGTACCATTGATAGGATTCTTTTTGTGCAAGCGAGCCTACCTTTTCTAAATACTAAAATTGGTGGGTTAGCGACATCAATATAATGAAGATACATCTCAACGGTTCTTGATAGACACATTTGTGGATATTTTACTTATGCCTGAGGAATATTGTTGGCAGCATTTGAGATTGGAGTAAGTAATATGTGTAATAATTAGCAGCAGATCAGTCAATTAATGGATTTTTTAAATAAAACTTTAAAGAAGTTAGTTAAATTATCTGCAAAATTGTTCATGACTAAATAATTAAGACTTGCCTATGAATTGGCTACTGATATGAACAATAATGAGAAACAGATACACGTATAAATGATAAATTTATGTCTTTCTCCAACATACGTTAACGTGCTTGGTCTGTCTATAATTTTTAGGCATCAATGCTTTGGAGGAGGAGAGTTCTGGCAATAGCACAAGAATATCCCGATATTGATTTATCACACATGTATGTTGATAATGCCTCAATGCAATTAGTTCGATATCCCAAACAGGTTTGCTCATGGAATATATTAGCATAATCTGTGTTTCATTTCAATTGAGGCTACATTAAATGTAATTCACAGAAGGAAAATTCTTTGAATGAAAAAATTGCAAACGTTACCTTGTTTGATGCTGAACTTTGCAGTTTGACACAATTGTTACAAACAACATATTTGGGGATATATTATCAGATGAGGCTGCAATGATCACTGGAAGCATTGGGATGCTTCCTTCTGCAAGTCTTGGTGATTTGGTGTGAAAAAAGATATTATTATAATGTAGATCATTAGTGTGTTTAAGGTGAATGACTATCTTTTTGCCCTGACCATATTGGGTTTTAATTGGTTTAGGGACCTGGGCTTTTTGAACCTATACACGGTTCCGCTCCTGACATTGCCGGGCAGGTTAGTTTCTCATACTTTCCATTTTTTGGTTGTTTATCTTTAGGCAACATCCATTATGACGGAGTAATTATCTTTATACAGGACAAAGCAAATCCTTTCGCCACTGTTCTTAGTGCTGCTATGCTTTTGAAGTATGGTCTTGGAGAAGAGAGAGCTGCTGAGAGAATAGAAAATGCAGTTTTGGACACCTTGAACAGGGGATTTCGAACTGCTGACATATATTCTGCTGGAATGGTAAGCGCGTTGTTCAGTCCCTTGGCATTCATGTCAAGTTTTTTCATTGCACTTTAGTGGACTAGGACGCCAAATGCTTACCATATGTCATCGCTTTACTTCTTGTCCACGACGTCCTTGATATGCCTACGCGTGTCTTTGTATGAGCTTTTCTCTAGGTGTTCTTGTATAATTCTTGTCTTTCCGTTCAATGAATTTGCACTGTGTATGCTTATTGTCTGTTTATGCAGAAACTGGTAGGATGCAAACAGATAGGCGAAGAGATAATAAAGTCAGTTGAATCCCAAGCTCCTGCCACTGTATAAATCGGGCATAGACATCCACAAAATTTGGGTGCTGAGTTTTGCTTGAGGATCTCTTCTGCTAGACTATGGGTGTGTTTGGAATAGCGGTGAGAAAAAGAGTTTATTGTAATTAGATTGGGTAAAAGTCAAATTGTGTTTGATTAGGCTTTTTCATAAGTGAATTTTGTGATATTTAAGAGAAAGAATTGTAAAATTTATTAAATGTGAAAAAATTAACTTTGAAAATTTTATAATGGTAAAATACATAATTAAATTATAATGAAAATGCAAATAAATTAGAAATGATACAAAGTTAAAGTTTTTTATACAATAAAATATAACAAAACTAATCGGATCAAATGTCCCGTACAATTAGGTCCCTGATGGTGTCACGAACATGATTCATATAGGTTGAAGATGTCCGAAAATAATTTGTAGACTGTGGCTCTTGATCTTGACTATTATCTATATCAACTAAATTCTCATTTTCTGCATCCTTAAAGTCTTCATCGGTTTGAGAATTTGTTCTAATAAAATTATATATAGCCATTTTTGCACAAACAATGCGACTTGCGTGTCGAAGTTGTACTTGCGCATTTTTTGTAAGATTTCGAACTTATTTTTCCACATTTCAAAATCCTTTCTATTGTGCATCTCAAGCTTAAATGATAAAAAATGAAAGCCTCATTAGGATTACGAAACCCCTGTTGATTCCTAAATTATGAGAGGTGGTAACATTAACCTCTACACGTTCACCTCTATAAAGGCAACCACAAACACCATACTTTTTTTTCCATATTATTTTATGTAACCAGATAATAATATTGAAAAAAAAGTCTTAACTCATAAATTAATCAATGTGTCACCAAAAATATATAAAATAACTAATCAGAAATTAGCAATTTTTTTCCAAAGTTTTAACACAAAATACTAATCATTTTTTAGTAGATAGTTAAAATTATTTATACTAATCATCTTCTATGATCCATAAACTTTAAACCAGAAAAAAAAACTTTGTTTTGCATACAGATCAGGGAAGGAAGCAGAGGGATGATGAAGCAAAGGGAAGGTTAAATTCAAGCCACAAGATATAGTACCAGACCAAAAAAAAAAACCCATAAAAAAACAAAGTCCATGACAACAATCATTTTTCCCTGGCTGCCGAGAGAGAGATTTGCAGGGAGAGAGAGTGTCGAGATTTTTGAAACTTTCTTTTTCACCCAAACATGACGGAGAAGAAAATAAGAGAAGAGAGAGAAATTTAAAAAAAAATAGGTGGTTCACGTGGGTCAGATGCATTTAATTTTCTTAATATTAATAAATTTTCTGTTGACACTTTTTAATAGGGATGTCCATGGATCATACCAGACTGAGTTGGGCCTCAACTCGAGGTCTGGCCCTTATAGGACCTCAGGCTGGACAAGTCAGCCCGATGTCCGATCTGGTCTAGCACTAGCCCGAGCTCGGGCTGGACCAGACCGGTCTAGTGGACTGTCTGAACCAGTCCAGGCAGTTCAAGAGGACTTATTTAAAATTTTTGTTCCCTTGTTTGGGCTGACGGAATAGTGAAGAAATATATAATAAACCTAACATGATAATACCTATAATTAGAAAAAATACATCACAAAGCATTAAAACCCAATCATAAATTCATAATAATCTCCAACAACGTTGAACTAGAATAAAAAACAACAACATCCAAGTTACTTTAATACAATTCATGAGTCCATAACAATGAATTAAACACATTAAAGCTAACAAGTAACAACAAGTCTATCACATTACACAAGTGAAAAACAAATGATTAAGATAAAATTCATTTTTCTTGAGCATTCATTATCATTCATTTCTCTCCTCCATCTTCAATGACACTCGATCCATCTAAAAAACAAATTGATCACTAGGATCAAATATTTCTACAATATACAATAGGCTTGTACTGAAAATCCCAGCATCAACTTAGAATTGCCATTATGCAGACATGGACGTAGGGCAGAAATATAATAATCAAGTGCTGTTATTTATAAAAACTAAAATATCATTATTAGTGAAAATGACCAAGTAACAGTCATAAACATAAAAGACAAGCCATATAATAAATAGAGCTGGGAAATCAGGCCGGCCTTTTTAAGCCCTTTTAAATCACGGGTCAGGCTTGAAAAATGGAGCTTCAAAAGGAAGTCGGGCCTAAAAGGGCCAGCCCATTAGGCCCTTTAGCTTTGTTTTTTATTTTAATTTTACTACCCTTCATACTTATGCCCTTACTGACTCCTCCCTAGAAACCTTAAAAATTGCTAAATTTACATATGATGGTAATTTACTAATTCTTGATATTTTTACCCCTTAAACAGAGTCTACTACTTAAAGTGAAGTACAATCAAAATTTCTTGAAATTGATGATAGTAGCGAAGAAGATGAAAACGAAAGTTTTCATAATCATGTTGCTTAGAGTGTTTAGCTTTTTGCCTTCTTATGCTTTGTATGAGACTATGAATTACTTGTACACAATATTTTTTTACATTTAATTATGAATTAATAACTGTATTTATTTTATTGCATGATGCGTGTAGACGTATAGTTAAATTTTGTGAAAATGACTTCTGGCCCTGATGCTTTCGGGCCGGGCTTTGAAAAACAACAATTTTTCTTTCCCCGGCCCTTTTAGGCCCTGGCCTGTCAAGGGCTGGCCCTGATTCCCAGCTCTAATAATAAAAGATGCCCTATATTAGGTGATTCACCTGGAATTTTTGGCACACCAAGCCTTTTAGAGAATTCATCACAGAAATGGTTGCAGTTTTTGGATAACAGGTCATAAGAAATTCCAGGCCACTCTTTGCTAAGCTCTCTTAATATTTGATTTACTTTGAGAACTGAATAATCATTTACCCCCATCACTTCTTTTAATTCGGTGCAAGAGCCAATAAAAAAACCACAGTATTTGTTAAAAGGAAGCCACTTAAACTCTGTTGATAGATCTTTGATTCGATCAAACCAGAGTTCAGCAAAAAGTTATTTTGAGATGGGTTTATCATGCACCAAGGAGTTATGAAAGACAAGTCACTTCCACTCATGAATTACAGATTGCAGAGCCGCAAAAAAAAGATCGGATGCAGGCAAGAGATTTAGAGTTTTATACATTACCGGTGACTGTGAAGAGAGGAGGAGAGGCGCCTGGATCCAGAATAGCCAAAGAGGATGGAGACATGAGAGACGGAGACTGAGAGAGATGGAGAGCCGGAGAGCTGAGAGACGGAGAGATCGAGAGATGGAGACCGAGAGACGGATAGCCCAGAGATGGAAAGACCGAGAGCCGAGAGAAGGAGGACCGCGGCCGCCCTAAACGACGGAGGACTGAGATAGTGGTCATTTGGCCGAGACAAGACCGAGGGGCAAAAAGGGAATGGCCGAGACAGTGGAGACTAGGGATTCAATTGGGTAGTCAGATTCAATTAGCTAATTGAGGCATTAGGGATTGAGGTCTGAGGATATTAAAAAAAATATAAATGTTAAAAAAAAACCTTTTGGTCAGACCAGACTAGACCAAAGGGTCTAAACCCTTGGCCTGATGTTCAGTCCGGCCCGACTAGACCAGTCCGATCTGGTCTATTCAATTTGTCCCGGACCAATTTTTTTCTTTTCTAACTGGGTCGGGTCATATCGGGTTGGGTCGGTCTACCCAGATCATCGGGTTTTTTGGACATCCCTACTTTTTAACCACGTTAAGCTATTGGAATAAGCTAGAGCTGATGGTTAAGCTGCTGGAATAAGCTAGAGCTGATGGCTTTTAGTATAAACTACTTATCATCCAATAAGCTCAATAGCCAAAACGTCCAACCAAATGAATCAAAAATTTTGTAATGTGATTCAATCGAGCTTAAATGGGCTAAAATATCCAACCAAACATGCATGTATGATTATCAATGCTTCCTTAACGCTAAGTAGAATAAATTGTCCCGTACTGAAGAGATTTCCAGGCTCCTTTTAGGTGAGGCGACACGCTGCTATTCAAGTGAAAAAAGGAGCGTTCAAAAGGTAGTTTGGCATCTTCTGTTTTTTTTTTTTTTAAAAGGTAGTTTGGCATCTACGGTCATTCTGTCAGAAGACATGTGCATGATGAAAACCCACTTCAAGACGATATTAAGCTCGTTTGGATTAGCTTATGTAAGCTCAATAAGTGCTTATAAATCGTGATTCACGGAATACGAAGTAGCTTTTACGGTTTACGAAGTAGCTTTTACGGTCTACGAGGTAAATATGTGGAAGAGATTTATCTCGATTTACGTAAATCGGGCTTATTATATAAGCCCGATTGATAAAAGCTTGGCCAAACAAGCTAATTGTGGATCTCGGAACCATAACCGCTAATTTTGTTTCTGCTTTGACTTTTAACAGGCAAGTGGAGGAATTTGCAATCCATTAGTAAAAAGCACACAGTAGTCCACTTGAGTGGGAAATATATGATGTTAAAGTAATTCCCATGACTATGGTGTTCTTTGTGTTGAAGCAAATGATTCACCCATCTCACACTCACACTCACACTCACACTCACACTCACACTCACACTCGTACTTATTGAATGGCCAACCTTGATCTCCAATAAGCACCTATGATTTTTATTTATATTTTTATACATGCTCAATATATAACTACCGGTTAAAATTATGTTAGCTTAATATATTATTGTTTATACAATGATGATATGCTATTAATGTTTAGTAGAATAATTATATAATGAGTCACATATTTTTTTTATATGTAAATATAATTTGGAAGAACAATAATTCTAGGGAAAATTTTTTAAAAATATATTTTAAACTTCAAAATCCCGTTGACAAAGTCATTAATAGGATTAACAAGAATAGTAATGCAAACAACAAATCATTTTATTGTTAAATCACCTATTTGAGATTTTGAAGTTTAAATGATATTTTTTTAAAATTTTCCCATAATTCTATGATCTCTTCTGAAATTAAGAAATTAATGAAAATAGAAAGATTTAGGGAGAGAACCTTTGCACTTCGAAGGGCTTAAATCCTGCAACCTTGATCTTGAATAGGCCATCTATCTGTATTATAGGCCTACAGCAAAAGTGAACAAGCCCAACTCAAGTTTTTATATGACAAACCCATACTCTCATTTTGAAGTGGGTTTTTTACCCAAAAAAATCAAAACATTTGTACAGAAGTCCGATTCTCTCTCGTTTCCCAGTCTTCTGGCAACATCAGCCGTGCGTCTGGAAAGCAGTGGACACTGGAGTCTGGAAACGAGAAAACGAGCAGTCCAAAACAGATAGAGCTTGAGAGAAAACTGAGAAGAGGAGATTTGCAGTTTGCATCAACGGTGATGAGAAAATTTGTGTCGTTTCATCCACGTCATGATTAAGAGTGGGCCGACTAATTAAAAAGGACATCCATTAGTTCCTTACTACAGTTTCATTTCATTTTTATCATCAATTTGATTTGGATGAGAACGAGATCCCATAGTAGTAATGGATGACGATAATATACGCGAGAGGGATAGGCGTCAGATCGAGCAGATTCGTCAGCTCGATCACGAAGAATTGCAGGTTGAGGAAGTTGATAACCTAGAAGACGATAGAATGGCTGTGGTAATGGGTGACGATAGAATACTCGAGAGGGAGAGGCTTCAGATCGAGCAAATTCTCCAGCTCGACCTCGAAGAATTGCAGGTTGAGGAAGTCGATGACCTCCGAGACTCATCCGACGAGGATGCCAAGTAATTAGCCTTTCTCCTTCATACCACCTACAATTCGTAAACTGCCACTGGTTTCTTTGATTTTTCTCTATGTGCTTTTCACGAGCAATTTTATCTTATTATGTGAACTGCTGATGATCTTATGATCATTTTGTTTGGACCGCAGCGGCCGTACCGGCCATGCTAGGCCTGCCTCATCCGATGATTTCACCTTCGATACGTGTATTACGTCTTTACATACATATCTGGGTGGTAGGCATTCGTTTGTTGGCTATACTTGGCCCCTTTCTTTGATACATCTTCCAATTGAATTGTTCCATTTTACTCGGTCATATTTCCATGTTTCAGAGGTTGAAGACACACACCACAGGACTGCTTTCTTGGATGGTGGTGCTTGTTTAAGCCTCCCACTTTTCTATCTTGAAGGTATCCACACCTGTGTGTTATGCCATACATTTCGTATGGTGGCTTCTGTTTGTTCTCTCTTTTAATGGGTTTGTCATTACTGACTGTGGATATCTTTCCTGTTTTATGGATGAGCTAGCAATCAATAATTGGTGTGAATTCAGAAATTGATGCATATGTCCTGGAAAGTTCAACTATGTCGGTGCTTAATATATGACATATTTAATTAATTTGATCACTAAGGAAGATTAAGGAAGTTAGTTAATATTACATGTATTTTTTAAAACACTCTAGTCATCTTTCTTAATCCCTTCCTTCCCTTTTCTCTTTGATGACAAATATGAAAATTATATCTTATATTTAGAACTAAGATTAACTCCTAAACTATATTTTATATTACGGACCGGAGGAAGTGCTATATAACTTATATATAGCTTAAAGGGACACACACCACACAAAAAAAAAAAAAGAATTTATATACTGGATCTGCCACAATTTAGGTTTTTGCTCAAAGTCTTGGTTTTAATGCGATATGTCATGTCCGTCAAAGATCACTGACACTTAGATTTATAGAAGTTCATATCATAATTAGTGATACGTGCATTCTGAAGTGGTCAAAATATGAGTGAAAAACCATTTGCTTTAGAGTCTAGTCTATCCCAGAACCTAAAAGGGTTCCTTAAGCGGTAGATTTCTATAATTTACTTGATAATATGAAAAAACTGCACCCCAAATATTTTTCTGATTGTTGTTGGTATATCTCCTTATGGAAATGTTGAAACTCATGGTTCCAAAGAGGTGTCGAAGGAGTTATTCTAGGATTGCTTATTCAAGTTTTTCTTTGCAATGCCATCAACATCTTTCTCATTATCTGTTTTTTTTTTCCCCTTTGATTTGTTTGGTTGTTGTGATGGTATCTGACATGTACTGATCCTCTTTCCTTCTATGGAACTGTGATGGGAGATTGTTGGATATTGCATTATTGGTCTTCATTTAAATTAGTATCGTTAAATGTAGCCTTAAATAGTCCAAATAAGGTTCTTAAAGCACTAAGAGTGTGGCTGAAAATTGGTCTTCATTCAGGAGTTGTACTCTTTCCGGGGGCTACTCTTCCCCTGAGAGTTATTCAACCCAATTTGGTTGCTGCTGTTGATCGAGCTCTGGGCCATGTTGATGTTCGTTACACTATTGGTGTGGTAGGTGAACTCCTTATCACAAGTGCTAAAAATATATGTCAACGCCAGGGATTTGCAGGTAGTTTTTCTTGTAAAGCTCATGTGTGTTCTTCTTCCAGATCAGAGTTGAGAGGGATCCTCAAAATCGTAGGGCAAAATTGGCAAGAGTTGGAACAACTGCGGAGGTATGATTTGAATTGCTATATGTTTGTGTGCATGCATAGTCTATCAAATATCAAATACTACTCTGTTTGCTTTAGTTATAACCTCAAAACATAGTAACCACCCTGATGTAGAGTTGAAGACGGTGAAGTACTTAACAGATATGATAAAGATATAAGCAGCTCCTTTAGCTTCAGAAAACTTTTCTGATGCAACTTAGGTGTTGCTTTGTGAGATTCGAATTAATTGTTTACTACGTTTTATTCATTGAAATTAAAAAAGATACATGTAAATACTAGTTAGAATATATGCATAGTATTCTAATATCAAATAAACTGTATTTTGGCTTATTTTATTTGCTAAACACTTACAGATTCGACAATACAGGAGGCTACAGGATGGTTCACTGAATGTGGTCACCCGTGGACAACAGCGATTTCATCTAAAACGCTGTTGGTCTGATGTGGAAGGAGTGGTTAGTACATTATTGTGCCTGTTGCTGCTTCTTTTCAATATTCTGAGCAATAGTTATATAAGTAAAAGCAGATATTGATGTTCTTCTCTTTCTTGTTGAATTGTTATGATAATTTGTAGCCTTGCGGAGAGATTCAAATAATTGAGGAAGATCTACCATCAAGAACTCCCAAAGACACTTTAGTAAAATTAGCTCCATTAAGTAATCTACCTCGTAACCGTGGCGCCTCACATATGGCTTCAAATTTTTCTTGCACTAAATTGCATGGTTCCAAGACTAGGGACTATGATTCTGATGAGAGCTTTGAGGATGAACTTTCACCAACAGAAAGGAGAATCCACCGAACAATTGTTGGTTCTGGTCATGAGCATGATATTATGGATGATTCATCTAGCAGCGATTATGAAGAATGCATGCATGAGCCTGATCAGGAAATTAGATGTAGCCTAAATGACTCTGACATGACAAGGTCATTGTTCTATGACCGTGGGAAACAAGCTGTAAACATAGGCTTGATTAGTGGCAGCTGTTCCACTTCAGCTTCAAGCAAGCAATCCTGCAAAAAGGAAGCATGTAAAAGTACAAGTGCCAACTTCCCACATGGAATTCCAAGATCATTCTGGCCCCATTGGGTATACCGAATGTATGACTCCTATTGCCTTGCGCAGAGGGCAGCAGGTAGTTTTGCTTTACCTTTAACTAACCCAACACTCTTTTTTCACTAAAAACAACCCAACACTCTTTGCAAGCTTTTTCTGTGGTTTTTACATTATAATGGATATTATTGGATAAGATAAGCCTTGATTTTTTTTTTCCTGCATTTTGGTTTGTATTATTTTAGATTTTTAACGTGCCAGGAGTTGCTTATGCTCTGCAAATGCATTTATGCGGAGCATTTTTACTGAAACCCCAATTACTATACTGAATATTCAGAGTTTTTCATCTAGGGTCATATTTGGTGGTCGTATACTCGTATATCTAAGCCTTTGTCTGTATCTTTTTCAGACTTTTTATTCAGATTGACTTTTGAGTGATTAGGGCGTGTGGGGATTGGGGTAGGTCATATGATCGAGCATGGTAAGCAGTAAAATGTCTTTAAGGTATCAAAATTGAAAAAAAAAATGAATATCTTGTAGAACAACTTTAATTAGAAGTTATAATATTAGCTCCTTGGAAATAAGATTTCATATTAAACAAAGCAGAATTTGTTTATTTCTAAAATTTCGTCTACTGTACAACAGTCTAAATGTTGTAGAACAACTTTAATTGGGAGTTATAATACTAGCCCAGATGTGGTCGTGTATGAATAAAAACTAAGGTTCATGTTGATTATTTGTAGATTTGTGGAGGAATGTGGTTGGGACACCGAGCATGGATGGTCTTGTGAAGAAGCCGGATGTTTTATCATTTTATATTGCCAGTAAAATACCTGTGTCCGAATCTACAAGGCAGGAGCTTTTGGAGATAGATGGCATCTCATATAGATTGCGTAGGGAGATTGAATTGCTAGAGTGTGTTAATCTTGTCCGATGCAGAAACTGCCAGGTAAGCTTCATCCCACTAAAACCTCACTCTGTTTGGTGCTTGTTTGTGTAAGTAAAATATCCTTTTGTTTATAATAATTTGTGATTCCAATACAGTTTTTTTTTGGCAAAAAAAAAAAGAAGACATTTTTGCAACTTCCGTCAAATGCAGAAAGTAATGTACTTTCTTTCTTTTTAAATCTCACTAATATTTTCAGACTATCATTGCACGGCGGAGTGATATGTTGGTGATGTCTAGTGAGGGTCCTCTTGGGGCTTATGTCAATCCAGGTGGTTATGTGCATGAGATCATGACCCTGCACAACGCAAGTGGCTTAGCACTTGTTGGGCGAGCAACTACACAGTACAGTTGGTTTCCTGGGTAAGTAGTTTGTCATTTTTCTTATCCTCAGTGTGATGCTAAGAAGGTATCGACTTGTTTATGTGGTATGACTTTGATTTTCCAAATTATTACTGTTAATTCTTTATGGCCATTTTGAAAATTATCATTATCATTAATACCTTAGTTCAGCTAGCTGATTGAAAACTATTAACATTTCTTCTATTGTTGGTTATATATGCTAACTTCTTCAGTTGTTGCTTTTATGTGATGGTATTAATATTCATGAGCAACTTTTAATGGCTCTGTATTAATTTTACGGGAAGATAATGGGGGTAATTTGCCACTTTTGACAGCTATGCATGGACAATCGCCGACTGTGCTACATGTGAAAGTCAAATGGGGTGGCTTTTCACAGCAACGGACAAAAAACTGAAACCCAGATCATTTTGGGCGATACGCAGCAGTCAAGTTGCGGAAGAAATGCGCTAAAACTGTGTTTAGTCTGGATACCCGTCATCTTCGTTCAGTTTGAAGTAGTTCCCCATGTTGGTGGCTTCATGCAGCCCTTTGCGATGTGTACAATATTTCTGGATATGCATATATAAATGCTTGCATCGTAACAGCTTTGCCAATAATAGTGAACATGAATCTAACTTCTTTTATTATAGCCTTGTTCTTTCATTTCAAGTGTAGAAGACGTGGGATAATTAAGCAAATGACTTGTTCATTCCTGTTCTTTGGTAAGCATGGAGTTGTGCCTACAGCATCTTCCAGTTCTGGCAGCTCCGCGCATCGGCTGCTGCATGTTATGTTCTCATAGATTAGCTGTCTCCTTTGTGATACCGTCTGTCTCACAGCTATAGGCTTGGGTTGGGCATGAATCTGTCAGGTACATATCGATCTTTAATTGGGGAGGAGCATAATTACCGTCCACGGAGATGCATGAGAATTGATTTGATTATTTCAAATCTTATACTATTTGTTGCATTTTTCTTTTGTGCATGCAATACGTTGTTATACTATAACGTAGCCTGCTTATCTTATATTATTAGAATTATTATTTATATTTAAATTTAATTTGTTCGCTTGTCATTTGTGCATGAAGAATCCTTTGACGACAAGAGCTTCCGGTCCACGTTTATTCTTTACTTGTTTTTTATTTTTAATTTATTCTATTTAATTAAAACTCTCTAATAAAGGAAATTTTGGATAATCGACTTATATTGATTATAATTAATGAAGGCAATATTACAAAACATGATTAACTTAAAGAAATTTTAAAGGGATAATTCTTTCAAAAAAAAAAGTAAAATTTCAAAGTGGTATACATTTTAAAATGGTTGTGCATTTTCAATATGGTGAAAGCTAATTTAAGTGTGTGAGTGTGTGTTTGGAATTAGTTTTTGAGAATATCTTTTACGATTTATGAAGTAAACGTGTGAGAGGAATTTTATCTTGATTTATGCAAACCATGGTTTGAAACCATAGTTTTGTGTGTTTCCAAACACACATTTAAGTAAATTAAATAATACATATTAGTCAAACTTCAATAAACGTGCATGTGCGAACTTGTAGTCTTAAGTAAAGTTGTAGTACTATTATTTAGATTATGTGTGAATAATAATTAGAACTTCTAAAAGTATTTTTTAATTATGATTTATATTATATATGATAATTTTTATTGTCTATAAAATAATTTTTCCCATCAAAGAATTTTACTTCAATTTACATAAATCACATGATTTATAGATAAGTATAAGCCAATGCTTGGCAGAGAATCCGCGTTGCACTTAAAAACAAACAATCAAATAAATCAAAGTAGTTTCAGTTCAAACCCTCCATGCATCACATTTATTCTCGGATCTCGAATAGAGCCCCTCCGTTGAGTGGGAAGATAATGCAGGTTGAAATCTATGGCGTCTGCTAAAACCGGTGGGCCATTTCTATAGGCTCTTCAGCGGCTCCTGTTAACTCTTGCAAGGCTGCAAGGGAGGACCACACAAACAATCATTCCCGGTAAATGCACTGGCTGGAAACTTCGTTTTTGGAATTTGACCGCAAAGATGATTGTAGCTTACATTCAGTTTTTCAAGCCCAGTAACCGCGTTAGGAACCTTTCCAAACACCGAATTCTTCGCTAAATCCAAATATTTTAATGTTTTCACTATCTTTAACTTCCCCAAATCAAACCGCAGTTTGTTTTCCGATGCCCAAAACCCCACCAAATATTCTGTCCTGTTCAGCAGCCCAACCAGACTTCCCGTTATTTCGTTACCGGAAAGGTCAATATAATCATAGAAGTAAGTCTCTACCGGCTTCCAATCTTCCAGCTTCATCTTGATCCCACACCTCGCGAGCTTCAGAGAGAAGATAATCGGAGAGGAAGTGACCCATCTGGGTATTTCACTCAAATGAAATCTGTTATTGGACAAATCAAGCGATTCAATGCCCTTCACATTCATCTCCGGAAATGGGTCCACGAGAAAATTGTTGGACAGGTCGAGATTGAAGATCTTCGTGAGGTTTCCGAAACTTTTCGGCACGGTCCCAGAGAACCGGTTTGATGAGAGATCCAGGGTGTCGAGCGCCTTGAAATTCCCGAGAAAATCAGGGATTTGTCCCGTGAGATAGTTGTGGCCGAGCTCAAGGTAACTCAGCTTCGGGGCAAGCGATGATATGGAAGGTGGGATTCTACCGGAAAATTTGTTCCGGGAAAGTCTGAGAATCCGGAGGTCGGTGAAAGAGGAAAAGAAGTCAGGTATTGTACCTGTGAGTTGGTTGCCTTCTAGACTCAGAAACGAGAGACTCTGAAGCCTGCGAATTCCATCGGGCGCCGATCCTCGGAGAAGGTTTCCACCGAGTTTGAGCTGAGTTAGCTGTGTCAAAGCAGAAATTGAATTGGGAATTGGTCCCGTGAATCTATTCCCGGACAAACTAAACGCGCTCAATCGGGTCATATTACCAACAGTTTCCGGTATCCGACCCGAAAGTCTGTTATTTTCAATGTAAATGAATTGGAGGTTGGGTAACTGGAAAACGAAAGCGGGAAAACTGCCCGAGATGTTTCTGAGATTCTGGAGGTAGATGCCGTCGAGGAAACGGAGCTTTGAGAGTGAAGGTGAAATAATGCCAGACAAAAAGCTATTGGGGACGTCGGGCTGACCAGAAAGCGAGAGACGGGTGACCCGCTTGTTGTCATTGAGGCAATTCACACCGGCCCAAGTACAACAATCGGTACCCGACCTCCAGGAGGCAAGCATATTGGATGGGTCGGACGTGATTCCTGATTTGAAACCCAGTAAAGCCGATTCATCATCGGGGTGGCAAGTGGAAGCAGAGACAATGAGGCAGTGGAGGGTGAGGATGGTGAAGAGAATGAGAAGATGCTTTGACGAGAGTTGCATATTGCTTCGAAAGAAATGATACAGGATGGTGTTTGTAGAAGAAAGAAGAAGGGACTTGGATTTTTATAATAAAGAGGCAATGTTGCCACTTGGGTGAGGCAAAGATAGGTTCGTGGCATTTAGTCAGATTTAGACGCAGCCACCACTACTGACTCGCCAGCGTCACCAGTTACGTTACGGATCAGTGATCATTAATAAAAGGTGAAATTACATTAAGGTGCTAACTAAGAAAGAAAATAAAAAAAATAATTTTTTAAAATCGTAAAATAAAAAATTGGTCTTAAAAAATTATTAATAGAGCCCCTCAAGTTGTTAATTGACAACTTAAGGGGCTCGATTAACAACTCCTTAAGATCAATTTTTCATTTTATGATTTCCAAAATCATTTCTTTATCTTTTTAATTACTTTAGACTACAGTATAATTTTCCCTTAATAAAACTATCTCTTGCCACCCACCACCACTCTCAGTTTCTCCGTAAATATGGTTTATCCCCTACCAATTCTATCCGATAACATGATGGTCCTGTGTGTGTGTTTTGTGAACATCCTTCACATTCTTCGCCTTGCTTCGTGGTTATAGGTAGTGTTCTCCAACTGGACCAGCTCACAGATTACGCCATCAATGCGAAGCCTTCCCTCTAGTCATGTGCCCGCCCTCCATACTTGACCGTGCTGGATGCTGAAGGCAACGAATGCAACCAATTACAAACCAGATAATGTTACAACATGGCAAATCCATTACTTGCTCATTCAGGCTTCTTTGCTTATCAAGTGCGTTGCATGGGTATCTGGAGCTCCATATTAAATAAAACCGCAGAGTAAATAACTTCTTTCTGAGCATGAGGATAAGTAACTGTTCTACTACCGTGTTCTTTTATTCTTTATCTGCATCAAATAAGGAACAAGACTATTCAGTTAGTGTCACTGACTTGCAACAAGTTATTCACATACTTAAAATAAGTTTAGATAGGTAGCTTCTATCTCATTTCCTTCTTGAAATCAGCCCCCTTTGCTGTCAAAATTAGATGTCTTTAATTCAGCATAAAACATGCAAAAACTATAAAGGAGGCATCAGGAAACAAATTCCCCCCACGTTCACCACATATATGCCACATTTCCATAACTTACACTGGCAGACATGAGGAAAGAAGATATTTCATCCATTTCTTTTTTTTTTAAATATAGAAAAGAACAAAAGCATATGGTCTTTCTCATTATACCTATATAAAACTTGAACTACACTAAAATAAATAAATAAATAAATGTGATCTGCATCCAAGCGAAACCGCCCAATAAGGCTGTAGCCACAGCTGAATAGCTTAATTGAAGCGTGGGATTAGTCCATTGCATTCGCAGAGGAACCATTGGGCTCAACTCGGCCCAAGTCCATGAAAGGCCCATCACTTATTATATTACGGGCCCACTGACATTTCTCTTCTCCCGACGTGACGACTGATCATCCCCACTGCCGCCTGAAGCAGCCGGCTCGGCTCGGCTCTCGATGTTCTTTCAGTTTCATTATGCAAGTATCCTTTTAAATGCGAAGATGCAGTAACAATACTGCAAACCCCTTGCTAGGGTTTTGGGTAAATCTGGTACTTGGGGTAGCAAAACTGGGCAATTCAATCATACCAGCGTTTTAGTCTTATCGTCATTTTCTTCGCGAAAAAGGTGTTTCCATGGACCGGTTGCGTCCACGGAACAGACCGGTCTTTTTTGGATTCACCAATGCTGAGGTATAATTGTATTAATCTCATATTTTCCCCCCTTAAATTTTGGGTTATTGGTTAATGTTTAAAATTAAACAATAGCTAAGGCAACCGATGGACTTTAAAAGAAGCCTATATTTAATTGTTGTTTGGTATAATTACGTTTGTGGAATTTTAATCGCGAATGCCTACGTTCATTAATGTATCATAAAGTTTATGAAATGATGGCTATTCTATCATTTGCGAATATAAACTTGTGGAGCACTATCTATTGGTTTAATTATCCTGATAACATTTCTTTTCCAAAGTTGTATGATTCAGTCTACAATATTGGTTGATAGCAAGATCAACTCTGGGCTTATTACTTGTTAGACATGCCTGAAGTAATTATTGTTCAGCCTTTGTTTTTTCCCTTTCCCCCTTTATAGAATCTTTCCTCTTATGCTAGATGTCCTATTTATTTCTAATTCTCTGCATGGTTTAATGAGATTCATGCATTTCAATGAGGAGTGATGACTGGGGAAGCAACATTGAGACCTATATGTCTGTTTACTATCCCTAAAATTGTAAGAGCTTCTCTCACTACAGTCAAGAAGTACATCAGTATATGTAATCTGAGGGCAATGACACTCGCTTGTAACTCTTGGCAAGTTGTTTCCTTTTTAATGAACTTCAAAGATTGTCTAATTTTTCTTTGATACAACGGCACAAAAGGATTTTCTAATATATACTAACATCATCAGTTAAATAATATTGAAATCATGAAGGTGTGGTATCATTTGAGTAACACTACATAATGTTTCTGCGATGCATCAAATATTGTTGTTAGTGTCGTTAGGGCTTTATGGCCCTTCTTAGCATGTAAATATGTACTTTGGAGACTTGTTATCTGAAAATGAACTGACTTTTCTGTCACCATGGTGGACAGATTGAGAAAATGGAAAAAGTGCTAAAAGAGTCGGGGGAAGAATCACTTGGAAAGGAGTTTTACCAAAGACTTACTAAAAGTTTTAAGTGAGTTTCACTCTGGATGTTCTAGTGGTATAATTTTCAGTATATGTTGACTTTTCTTCTGGTAAAAAGATAAGATGCTTATGTTATCCTGAGGAGTAAGTGCTGTTTGCATATTATCTCTCTGCAGCCGCTCCTCTGGTCGTGCGGGCAAACCTGTCATAAAATGGACTGAGGTAAGTACTGTTTTCTTTTATAATATGTATGTCATTCAAGGTCCAATTCACCTTCTTTGTGGCTTTTAGTTTTTTCGCTCTTTGTAAATTTTTAATTATTCCTTTTTTTCTTTTGGGGGGGGGGGATATTTAGATACAGAGTTGGTTTCAGACAAGGCTTACAGAATCACCTGAAGTCGCTAAAAATAAATTAACTCGTACAAGAGGCCAAAGTGAGGAAGGTGAGAGCTCTTGTAAGCCTGAGGGATGTTTGGCATATCTCCTTCTTCTACTTGTCAGTTTTGTCCTTTTATGTACAAAATGTTCATGTTTCGTTGGATTTACTTTATCTTCTTCTCTTGGTTCTTTTTTACTTTTTAGGAGGAGTTTCCCAAGATTCATTAGAGTTGGAATTTGAGGCAAGATCATCAAAAGATGGAGCATGGTGAGCATATGTTCAGCTTGTTTGAATTTATTAATTTGTAAATTGCTGAAGCAGTGGGACTGAGCCACATTTTAGCCCCTTGTCCACAGAGCGTAAACATCTATTACTAAATGCTTCTCTGCTTTAAGCTAGTTCTTCCCATGCTGCATTTGCCTTCTCAAATATTGTAATTTAGTAGTGATAGATGTTAAACATATTGACAATCTCATCAAAATAAACTCTAATCATATAATATACTGATGTTGCTGAATTTAGGCCTTTCTGCTCTTGTGTACTAAAATCTTACTTTCATGTGAAAACTATAAACTTGCTTTCACCTTAAAGCTGTTGTAAGAATATTGATCCGTAGTGGGGTTCTGACAAAATGCAACACAGTTAACCTTGCCCTAAATCCCTGAGTCTGTATGGTTAGTTTGAGCTCATTTTTCAAAAGTTGTAAGGTTTTGATATTATGCAGGTATGATGTCGAGAAGTTTCTTAACCATAGATTTCTCAGCACAGGTGAAGCTGTAAGTTCTCATTATTTTAAGTTCCATGGCATAGTACCGCCAGGCTTTATGTTGGGTTTGATCATTTTGACACTCCCAACGAAGAGTGGAAAAGATGTGTCTTTGATACAGTTTTGCCCTTTGTTAAAGGAAGTCCGTGTCAGATTTATTGGATTTGGAGCTGAGGAAGATGAGTGGGTCAATATAAAAAATGATGTGAGAGAACGCTCTGTGCCTCTAGAAAATGCCGAATGTTCAAACCTAAAAGTTGGAGACGCTGTCTTGTGCTTCCAGGTGACTCAGACTTTAGCGTGCTGATCATATGTAGTTTTCTTTCTACCTTTCAGTGTATTTTGCATTCACTTGACAAGGTCATCTTGATTCCAGGAGAGGAGAGATCAAGCAATTTATTATGATGCCCGTATTGTAGAGATTCAAAGGAAAATGCATGATGTCAGAGGCTGTAGGTGTCTCTTCTTGATTCGGTATGATCATGACAACACTGAGGTGCGAATTATTTCTTTCTCTGTTGGTGCCAACAGATTGGTTGGGTTATTGTTGGGTAATGCAAAATTTTCAATTAAAGTTTCCCATTTTGCAGGATAAAGTTCGCCTGAGGAGACTTTGCCGCAGGCCAAGATCCTAAGTTTAACTTGTCGGTAAAAGGGAAAAGATCCTAGGTTTTTATAGTACAGTGTTAATTTCTGAGCCTCGGCATTTTGGGCTTCCGCAACGACCTGTATACCCGGCGAGAATCAGCATGCAGCTGAATATTTCTGTGTTTTGGCTTTTGTTCATATAACTCTTAATAGCTGAAACGTGGAATTTTGTTAACTTGGGCGCGAGGGAGTTGATGCCTAAACCATCACTATAATTTGCGGATCAACGATTAGCGTGCTGCCTTGCAGTCATACAACTTTCACAATCTTAAGTGCCTGTTAACGCCGTCCCAAAAGTGTTTTTTTATAAGAAATAACGGTGGCGTCAGGTTTTTTGAAAATTCAGGTGTTTAGATTAGTGTTTTAGTAATTATATTTTTTTTTTCTAAAAGCAGTTTTTGAGTAGAAGCTCGAAAGTCTGATTTTTTTAAAAAAATTATTTCTATCGGCGTCAATTCAAATATAAATTATATTTATAATCTGATTTTTGTTAAAGTTAAATTAAAAAAAATTATTTTTACCACCGTTAACTTGAAGAGGCATATGGTCACAGACAACCTAACATGATAACACTGTCTTCGTTGCCAATTTCGCTTGTCTTGCATCCAGAGAGACAGGCTCTAACATGATACTAATCCTATGTCTGCCAATTTAATTGAATTCATATTTCCAATTAAATTGTGCCGCGACATTCTTGGGGATAGGTTTCCCATTACTGATAAACTGGACCCTCATTAGATACCCGTTTTACAGGATGCGTTTATTACTTGATGAAATCTAAATTATTTAATGGCCTGCTTGGCTCAATAAGAGGATGGTAATTTAATGAAATGGTTAAAAAAGTAGAATGTAATTGCATGAGTTTACTAGTATTTTAAAATATTTATATTTATTTTTTTCCAAACTAATTAGTTTGACTTGTAAACTGAGATATAGTCTAATGATATGTAACATATATCATAATTAAATAATATATTTAGTTTCCGTAGTCTTTCCTCAACTAGATCTTATATTTAGAATTGGGGGAGTATAATCATATATAACATCAAATGCTCCATCGATCAGGTATTCACTCCTGTCTTTGATATAAAACATTTAGTGCCCGTTTGGTTTACAGAATTGGAAGTAATGTAATAGAATATAATGTAATGATAATTACATAATTGTTTGGTTTGTTAGGAAAAGATGATGCATATGTATAAAAACAATTTGGTTAGATTACATTGAACATAAAAATGTATAAGAATAATATAGTAAGGAACAAAATTACCCATTTATATATATATAATAATGTGCACGTTGGGTTCATGATAATTTTTTTATTCCGTACAGTGTACACGCTGTGTAACGACCCTTTCTCACAAACAACAATTATCCACATATATACAAAATCAGTGATAATTTTTTTTTCCAATACATATCAGAGTTCAGGACACAAACTCGCCCACAAACTCTTCCACAACATATCGGAGTTTAGGGCACAAACTCGCCCACAAACTCACTGCAGATAAATTTATTATTCTGATATCACATCACAATTAACCCATGGGTCACAAAATGATTTCCAACATAGATATCCAAACAATAAATATGACATTTTAAAAACATGTGGGCCCTATAATGGCAATATAGAAATTAATACAACACCAATACCAAAAGAGGCCTACAAGATTCTCAACGTCTATGCCTCTGGTTGCTTCCCTTGGCCTCTATCTAGATTAGAGGTATTGCCTGAAAAATTATTTATAATGACGGGGTGAGACGTAAAGTCTCAGTAACCAAAATCAATTTACAAAATATGCAGGAAAAGATTGTAAGTCAGAGAAGCAGATTTAACTGACATAATAATAATATAATAATATTATCATAATTTAACATTTAACATGATATAATCAATAAATAAAACCATCCCCACTCATCCATCCTGCTCCTCCTTATCTCCTCTGGACTGGTACAGCCTATCAGTGCTAGTATACCCGGCCAAAGGTTAGCTAGTCACATCTAGAATACTGCCCCCTCCCATGCCACCACTGATATACCGTAACAAGGAGGTGTCCGCCCAAACACTCAGCTCCAAAATCCGGGCCAGGATTGAGAGAGCTGATGGGCACACAATTCACTATATCTCTTCCACACAACCCAACATATCCCATAATATAAAAATAATAAATTAATACAGCTTTCGAAAACAATTACAAGAATTCTAAATTCTTATACAACATTCCATCTCAGACAACATATCCACCATAACAGTAACAATTTAATAATAATTTCCACTTATGTAAATTAGAAAATACACTGCTTCACTGAAATAAATTCGTATTCAAACATAAATATAATCTTGCAAAACACATACAAGTAATATAGATAAAAGTAAGGTTTATAAAATACCTTACATTCCAAAACAAGCATATAAAATAAATTAACCCCAGTTACCTCGATTCCAAGCTTAATCTTAATTTGGATAGTAAAACCCATGCAATCACCGATCACAAGAAAAATCTACATTATTAATGTAGATACCAATTAACCAAAAATAACAATAAAATAATTAATTTACATAATTTAACTCCTACAACCCAATTTTCTCTACAACTTTATCCTCATTTATTCCAATTTCCTTAAAAAATCCTTAAATAACCTTTAATATACCTATAATTACAAAATCTCCAATACCAACTTCCTAAATAATTAAATATCTCTTTCATAATGTATATGGATATAATATAATTATTAAACAATTCCTCAAATACCCACATAATTAAAATCATATCAAATTATAATTCAAATATTAAGTCCTAATTTATATTTTTCACATAACTCAGATCTAACAAAAATAAACCGATTAAAACCTCAATAATACCTCCAATAATCCAAATAAAATATTTAAACTAATTTTTATCGGTAAAAACGCCCAATAGGGATTAATTTAAACCCTATTTATAAAATAAATTAATTATAAAATCACATGACCACTAAATAATAAATCTAAACCGATTAAAATAAACTATTAATTATTCTCTACATTTCTACAGTCTTATATTGATAAAACTCAAAACTTGCCTAAAATCATATCCCCAAAATATTCTCTAACTAGCATAAAATTACTATCATATGAAAGATAAAATTATTTAGAACATTTTTCATAAAAGAAACTTTATGATTAGAAGAGAGTTTGTATACCTTATTAATCTCCGAAGAACCGAAAATACACCAATCAGAACCTCACTCTCTTTCGTTTTTCTTTAACACTTCACGCAGGAAGTGTTAAGGGGGAGGGGGTATTTATAAAATACCCCCACCTTATAATTGGCGCCTAATGGCGCCAATTAATTGAGATAAGGGGATCAACCCCTTATCTCTTTGTTGGTAGGCGCCGTATGGTGCCTACCAACTATATATATATATTATATATATATATATTATTATACAATATAATATAATATTTTTTATTATTTTATTATTTTATTAATTACAATTTTTTTTTAAGAATGTCATACGCTGGGTTCATGATAATTTTTTAATATTTAATGATAGAAATATTATACAATGTATAGACTGAATTCGTGTTAATTTTTTAATATTTAATGAGATATTTTAATATTTTTTTAACGATGAAATATAATTTTTTAAATTTTTGAATGGGGAAATATTTCTTAAATTTCTATATTATTAATTATTTTTTAATATTTAATGGTGGTAATTAAAATTATTTAATATTTAATCATATTTATGAGTGGACACTTTGATCAATTTAAAAAATTATAATGATAATAATGTCATTTTCACTGGATTACAGAATGTTTACATCTTCATTCATCATTCATAGCAGTGTAATCCCTTTTACATTACATGAGCCTAACCAAACGTTGTAATCGTGCTATTACATTAGGATTACATGTAATCTTTTCTCATGTAATCGAATCGTACAGCTATTAGTTAATTTGGTTAGCTTAGGAAAGTTGGTCAATTTCGTTAATATGACATATATTTTTTTAAATACTTAGATTATCTTCTTTAATTTCTTCATTCTCTGAATAAATTTAAAATTACATCACCGATATATAATTGTTTGGTTCAATCGGGCTTATGCATAAGCCCGATTGAACCAAACAACTTATATATTATAAGCCCGATTCACGTAAATCAAGATAAATCTCTTCTATATATTTACTTCGTAGACTGTAAAGTTACTTCGTAGACCGTAAAAACTACCTTATATTCTGTAAATCACGATTAAAAAGCACTTATAAAGACTATTCAAACATGCTAATTAAGGAAACGGAGAGAGTATTCTAAAAGAGCTTCAACGTGATTTGAGAACCCAGCTTTATTTGTGATTTGCCACAGAAGAACGAGGGTAGAGAAAGAAGATGGGGGAGAAGAGACGTTCACCTCTACACGAACGAAAAGCTTGTATGGGGGAGATTGAGTGTTACTGTGAGAAGACGGTGGCGGAGGCCGTGGTTTGCTGACGGCGGCAAGTGAAGATCAAAGCTTGCGGCCGTGTTGAGGACGGAGGCACGGGAGGATGAAGATGAGGAATAGAAAAGTTAAGAAATGATTTAGGATAGTGAGAATAGGATTACATAGGCTGTTACCTAATCTCCCGTCTCTAGAAGGATTGTTGAGCTACCCTGAACTCAAAAACTGAAAGAGGAATAAAATCGGAGAATTATTACTTGCATATTCTTATTTTAAGTAAAAACATGATGAATATTTTCGCCAAAATGTCTATTGTGGGATGCTTACTAGATTTCTGTTTCTATTTTGTTGTTATTTATACTTAACAAATCGGGCCTTGTTTTTTCACTCTGAGGGGAGAATTTGACAGCGGAGGCCTTTGTTGATTTCGACTTTCGAGGATGGAGAAAGATCCGAAGGAGAAATGGGAAGGGAAGGTATCGGCGACGCTGCGAAATGCGTCGGCGAAGCAGACATGGGAGCTAGTGAAGGACTTCTTCAACCTTCACAAATGGTTCCCTACTCTGGCCACTTGCTATGGCATCCATGGCTCCAACGGCGAGCCCGGCTGCATCCGATTCTGCTCGGGCTCTTCCATCCCCTCTGACGGCGCCGATCAACGCATCAGCTGGTCGAAGGAGAGGCTTCTGGCCATCGATCACGATGAACGCACCCTCGTATATGAAATCGTAGACAGCAATATCGGCTTCAACTCCTACCGCGCAACTATGAAGGTGTCGCCCATGGTTGCCGACGGCCACGACGGATCTCTGATAGAGTGGCATTTCTCCCTCGATCCTATCAACGGCGGCGTGCTGCAGGATTTGATCGCCAAATACGATCTTGGCCTTCAACGCATGGCTGCTAAAATGGACCATCATATTCATACTGCAAATTCGCCCAATGCTTAATGCCAACAGCTCTCCGTTCTGTAAATCTGTAATCAAAACTGCTACTCTCTGCTTCTTGTCGTCTTACCAATAAAAATATCTTGTTTTAGCTTATAATTTGGTCTTGCTATTATTTTATTTCTTCCCTGTTGCTATTGTTTTCTTTCTTTCTTTTTTCCAAAAGGAATAAGAAAAGAGGATTAGACCTCGAACATAACAGCGTCGTGAAATAGCGCGTCCTAAATCAATAAATCATCCTCAGGAAGCACAGGGGATGAGTAATGATTACTTGCCAGTTATGCTGAAGAAGTTGCTGGATGCTTTTGACGAGATCACTGTAAGAGGTTGTTTGGAATAGCTTATGAAAATTTTATAAGTGCTTATAAACTGTAATTTACGGTCTACGAAATAACTTTTACGGTCTACGAGGTAGCTTTTACGGTCTACGAGGTGCTTTTACGGTCTACGAAGTGCTTTCACGGTCTACGAGATAAATATGTAGAGGAGATTTATCTCGATTTATGTAAATCAGGCTTATATGATAAGCCCAATTCAAAAAAGCTATCACATACAGCCCCTAAGCATCAAGTTGTTTTCTTCTCACCTATGTCAGCTAATCACTGTAAGCATCATGAATCAGAGATTCCATACTCTATACAATACAAGCTCATACATATCTCTCTCAAAACGAATAAATTAAATTTATTAGGACACGTTATTTGGGTGTTTGGAATAGTGATTGAAATTTTTAAAAGTGTTTTTCAATCGTAATTTATGCTATACGAGGTAAGTATGTGAAAAAAGTTGTCTTAACTTCTATGAAAAATACTTATAAAATAATTAGTCGCTTATCCAAACATCCCCATATGTTTGGCTGTGTCATTGAGTGGTTTATAAATGTTTATATACGTAAATCGAGATAACTCTTTTCTCACATATTTATTTTATATACCATAAATCATAATTAAAAAATTATTTTTAAAAAATTCAATCTTTATTTAAAATGAACACGGTCAACAAATTCTATTATAATAATATTTTTAAAATATATTAAATCTAGACCTTTCAAATTTTAAACGACTTGAAAACAGAAAAAGACATTAAAAAAAAGGATGGGAGCTGGTTCCCGTTAACATCTTTTTCAAACTAAAAAGTTTTGTTCTACATGCTAAGATTCTGCCCAAGACCAACATCTGTCTTCCATTAATGCTCCTCTCCCATTATTAATATCATTTCACGCATTTTGTGTGGCTCCAAGAACTTGCGTGCCTCCACAAAGATACAACGTAGTTCAAAAATCCCCACTTCCATTACTCGTCCTTCTCTGTTGTTTGCTCACCCTGTTCCAAAGACAAATGGCAGAGGAGCCCAATTCTAAATGGGAAGGTAAAGCCTGCGTTGAGGTCCCAAACACAGGCACAGAGCAAGCATGGCGTCTCTTGGAGGATTTCTGCAACCTTCACAGGTTGATGCCCATAGAGACGTGTTATCAAGTAGAGGGCTTTCCTGGTCAGCCTGGCCTCGTACGGTACTGCGCTTCCACCGTTAAAGGCGGAGGGGAGGGTGAGACCACCGTCATGTGGGCCAATGAGAAGCTGGTTGCCTTGGATCCCATCCAACACTGTTTGACCTACGAGGTTGTCGATAACAACATCGGATTCAAGTCCTATGTGGCCACAATCAAGGTGTTGCCCATTGGGAGTGATGTGGAAGTTCAAGGATGCAAGATCGAATGGTCGTTTGTGAGTGATCCAGTGGAAGGATGGGCATTTCAAGATTTGATCTCTTACATCGACTCTTCTCTTCACTACATGGCCAACAAGATGCAGCAAGCATGATCTGCTAATTAGTAATCTCTTAATTATCGCGTTAAGGTCAAGCCATGATCTCCTAATTATCGCGTTTGATATGTAGTTCTATTATTTTCTCAAGACTCTTCGCTTCCTTCCTTTTTTTTTGTTGTTGTTGCAATAAACGTTCTTATCATTGTCAATTACCAAGTTAGAAAACTTCGGACAAATTTGTTAAACCCATACACGAATATCAAATTCGTAATCTCAGATGTGAAACTCCCACGTTACAGTAATGGATGAGCAGACGTGTGAAGCATAGAAGCACTATCGTCAATCCAATAAAAACAAAATACTTGTATAAATAACAAACAGTAACTATTAATGCATTTATACATTTATCTATCTGTAAAAGCGGTTTCTTTTTCCCAACTGATCTGTTACCTTGTTTGCTTCAACTTGCAAATCCAATGCAGAAGCAAACAAGAAAACCACTCCCACTACCTTCATGAACGACAAAATAGACACCCATCCGTTCACGAAAGGCAAACAAGAGACGAACACATTATCACAGGATTGCGAAACATTACTTGTTACTTCGCTAATAACTAACAACTTTCACGATGGAAAAAACAATCACACACATATAGAGTCCAACATGAAATGAAGTACCTATCTGCCTCCCCCAAACCATTTTCCCGACAGCCCTGTTGAGTGCTGGTTACCAAACTCAACGTCCCTTTTAACCATCCCTTCCAATTATTCCCTAGCATTAACATTTTCATAAGTTGTTTAATCTCTCTTCCATCCAATTAATGATGTCCTGGGCGATCTCTTCACGCTCAGGTTCAAAGAGAAGGTCATGCAAGAAACCATCATAAAGCTTGATTTCTTTGAACCGTGAAGCTGCCTCGTTGTACAGATCCTGTGAGGCAAGTGGATCAGTCACCTTATCAGCAGTTCCGTGGAGAACAAAGAATGGTACTGTCACAGATTTTAGGTTCCGCATTAAGTAGGAAGAGATGCGCAATATTTCATGCCCTGTTCGGACCCTTATGGGTCCTGTGTAGACCAAAGGATCAGAGTACTTGGCCAACAATGCTGCTGGATCTCTGGAAACTGGAATGCCCCTTTTGTTTGCTCCTTTAAATTGCAATTTCGGAGCAACCAGGGAAAAAAGTGGGGCAACAGCCTGCATGATGGAAAGCAAAAACACATTAAATATAGAGCCCATAACACATTAGAACGCAATAATCTTGAGGTTTTTTCCCTTTACGGAAAACTTGACACACACACACAGTATATTAAGGGAATTCTATCTATACAAGCATATTGATTGTAAAACCAAGAGAATGAAGTACAGGGAAATATCATCAATCATCATCATGCCCATTTTTGACCTCCATCTCTATATGCCTATGTCCACGTTAAAGTAAAACAACACATATGAAAGTCTGTCCACGCTGGTTCCAATAACAAAAAGAAAGTATCAAGAGGACTCACTATGCCTATTTTTGGCACCCTTTTCCATTTATTTAAAAAAAATTTACACGTACTACTCTAAGAAGTTACATAGCATGATATCAGAGTAAAACAGAGCTTTCAACTGTTCATTCTGTTCTGGTTCCAATAGAATCAAATATTTTCTGGGTAACTGGATCTCATACAAATGATGATTTAATTAATTGAGCAATAACAGATGCTTTCCTAGGTCTCCAAAAACGAAGGCAACTAATCACAGCCTATGAATGCAAAGCTTACCCCAACAATAGGATGAGCCGGCTTAACACGCAAAGCTGGTGAAGTTAATACAATTCCTTCCACCAACTCTTCAATATGAGGGTAGGAAGCCGCCTACACAAAAAGTACATGACCTTTCAAATTAGAAAGGAAGAAGGGAAAAAAAAAGAAATAAACTCATGGAGCTTTGCAGAAGATAAACAGTCCTTTACCTTTAAAACCACAGCTCCTCCAGTGGAGTGACCAAAGAGAAAGCATGGTACCCCAGGATTGTCCAACTTTATCTTCTCTAAGAATGAACCCTGTTTAAATTGTTGATATTCAATGTTAAAATGATCGAGCAACATTTGCAAGGAACACTGGTTAAAGTTTTAATTATAAAAACAGAAAGAAATGCAGTTAAACATACTATGTCTGCAACAACATGATCAAGTGATGGAACGTAACCATGCAATCCATCACTCCCTCCATGACCTGTAAAAAGAAAGCATAAGTGTAAACCATCAGATAAGAAAATGGCAGAAAAAATCCATAAAGAAAATCCTCGCTCATAGTTAGGAGGAAAAAATAAACATCGCAAGAAAGGGTATACCCATTCCTATTACTACATTATCCAAGAACAAGAGGTTAAATCTTATTTCAACAAGATAGAGATCTACTAGAGAACAGAAGAGTATTATGGAGCAATGAGGTGCAGATGGATAGAATTAAAAACAAGTCGAAGTATAGTAGTTACCTATCCAGTCCATTGCATAGACACCAAAGTTGCATAATGTCAATTGCCTTGCAAAATCAGCATATCTTCCACTGACAAATGAAGACTGAGTCAGACTAAAGGCATAACTTTTAAATGCTCTAAAAACGATAATGAAAGTATTATGGAAAAATAATAACTTCCTCATCCCTTAAACAGACATAATCATTTAGCTCTAACAGAATCAAGTTTCTCTAAGTTGATCAACTTAAGCTTACCTGTGTTCATTAAGCCCATGAATGATTAAAAGAATTCCCCTGAAAGAACAAAAGAGGAAAAAACTTGAGAAAATGTGAAACAGGCAGCAGAACAAAGGCAGCCATGGGAGCTGTAGACGACCATCAGAAAAGAGGCGGGATATGAAAAACAAGGGGAACAATTCAAGAAGACGGAACCTCAATACGATCATCTGAAAATGCCTCTTGAGAGAATGAAAAAAAAAAGTATCTTGACACAATTGACATGACAACTACTTAATCCTAACAAGATGACAATTACATTCCACGGAACTTTAAGTTTGTACTTCACTGTTGATTGTTAGTGGACAACCAAAATAGAGATCAAAGAACAGCACACAATAACATAAAGAATCAGGGAGCCACATAATTTAAAAATTGGGAGAGCTGAATTAACACACGATCACTTTCATTCATATTCACAATGAATAGCATATTTAGCTTATTTCACAGCTTAGTTCCTCCACCTGTTAAGTTATTTTCAATACTACAGATTTTCCAACGTGAAATTGAAAAAACACTAACGAGTTCATTGAACAGCATAAATCTTAGATAGGAATTTGTAATCGCCAATTTCACTCTTCTAACCCTTCCTTCTATTGAGAAAGGAACTCGACATTCAGAAACGGAGGCGAGGACTTGAAGACTAAAAACCGAACCAAAGATAATGACGAGGCAGAAAAAATATTAGAAGACCTTACTTAATATCATCAGAAACAGGAAACCAGGAGCGGCAAAAGAGAGCGTTACTTCTGAGGCCATAGAAGAGAGAAGTGGACCATCGGCAAGCGGCATCGTCGCGGGCCATGCGCACATCTTCGGCTAGAGCTCTTCTCCTGAAGGTGTCCTCCTCGTCTCGGATTAACCACAAGGACCTCCGTTTCCGATGCTTCTGAGGAGAAGACGGTGGAGTGCCGAGCAAGGGAGGAGAATAAAAGCGACGAGGACGAGGGAGAATGAACCATAAGAAGGAGAGGAAGAAGGTGTATACGAAAATCAAAGAGGCCCTTAGGGCTTTGACAATGGGAATGATGCGATTGCTAGCACCCGAGGTCAACTGGTCCAATTCCGGCTCGGCGGAAGCCATGGCGATGATGGGATTAAGGAATGAGAGACGCAGAGAAAGAAAACAAACGCGAGAAGCGATCGTGGTGGTATTTATTAACAAGACAGCGCTTAAGGAATGGGAATCGTCGAGGTAGGGAAAACCTACGGTGTAGATTGAACGAGCCAGCAGCGTAGTGTGAGGAGGAACTTACGAGGGAAAACGTGGCGCGATGTTATTGGCTAAAAGAAGCGCGTATCCTGATTTGACACCGTCATAGTTTTACGAGGCCGTTGGGGGTGAGAATAAATAGGTCCGCACCCAATCTTAATTGTCTGAGTTGAATTAGCCTTCAGTGTGTGTGTGAGTTTTTTTTTGGGGATCACAATTGTATCTCTGCTATTCCTGCGATATTATTACCTCACTGAGGGGCAACTGGCGACAACCCACACGGTTTCTGTTTTTTTTTAAAAAAAACCAATTAATTCCTCTTTTAGTAAGTTAATGTCACAAGTTTTTTATAAAGCTTCCTATTCATTTTTAAATCCTTTATTTTTTTTATTATTGTTGTCAAAATATTAATATAATATAACTAAATTTAAAAAAAAATTGATAAATATAAAAACTATATCTTATATTTAGAATTAAGATCTACTTTCTGAATATATCTTATATTAAAAATAAAAGGACAACAATTTAATTAGATAATTTTAACTCAATTAAGTGCATTGTGCACCTTTCGTCTCTGTATGTTTAATTATTTAAAAAAAAATTCTCTAAATTTACGACATAAATAATATGTTTCTTAAATTTTAAACATTTAGGACTAAAAATTTAAATATTTTTTCCCCTAATCTATCAAGTGGTGCAATGTCACACATAAAATATGAAAAAGGGATGCAACATTGTCCCTTCTTTTTTTTTTTTTTCCTTTCCTTTCCTCCAGGAAATAGAAATAGTATTAATACCCGAAACAACAGCATATAAAGTCTGAAGATAGAACTACAAAAACACCCAGCAGACAACAGAATTGTGGAAATTCAAAGACACAAGAAAAGGAACAAGAAGGAAAAGGTGAGGTATTTAAACATAAACATGAGCCTGGATCAAAGGACCATATCCTTGGAGTGTGGGTTCTGCAAGTGAAGCAGAGGAAGGGGGACAAACCCAATCCAAAGACACGATTATCCCTTCTTTAAACATATTATTTTGTTAATAGAAAAAATTAGAGACGACGTACTCATTACTCCAGAGAAAGATGTACTTTTATAACTCAAAATAAAAGGACGTGCTCGCACCATTGGAGGCTCTGTTTTGGTTTGAAGAGAGGTGTGATAACTAACTACTCGTAATAACCAAGCACCCAAATCAGGGGGCACTTCATTTGATCAACCATCTATTCCAGTTTACGCAATGCACCAGTTAATGATTCGGGCCCACTTGTGTGTTTGCCACGTGTCATCATTCATCTGGATGCAGTTGCTTTTGCAGTTATTAGGTGAGCAAGTCCATATACAGATTGGCGGTGTTTTAATTTCCCCTCCCTATTCACTTTTAATCCATCAAAGTCCACACATGACCTCAAGGCTGAAGCAATATTATATATTCATATACCGACCTCTATGCTTCCATCAGAATAAAGCATCCGCGTATGGAGACCCCGAGCTCATTTACTAATATTCATAACGTTGGTATTGCATTTTTTCAAAAGCAGTTGGTATATTATTAAGAAGTGGATTGGGTTAATAATGAAATTCGTAATTAAGGGTTTATTTGGATTAGTGTGACAAAAGTATATTTACGCACGAAACAAAACTTTTTTTACATTCTCATCTCGCACACCAAATCACGTTTTCAGCTATTCTAAACATACGCTAAGAAAGCTGAAAAGCAGAGAAAACAAACAAACATCATCATTGGAAAAGGGGTTGCAATTAGGCCAACGGAACTCAACAATATGATGAAAGGAGAGGGCCCCAACAAAATATGGGGGCCCACAGAAGGACGAAAGAATTGGGTCTCTTTGATTTGGACGTGCCTGGGCCCAGGACCACAACCATCCCCTGAACGAGTCAACATCAAGATTTTTCTGATCCCCCCTATGCCTTTTTTTAAAAAAAAATATATTTGATGTTTATCATATTGAATAAATAAAGATTCCCAACCGAGGAAGAGTGGAATTGACGATGATGACGATTCATCCTGATAAATAATTATTCTGATTCTCTTGTAAACAGCATCAAATAAGCTCCAAGATAGGTAGGTATTGACGGCATGAAGCCACGTTTTATAGGAAAGCCAGTCGATATATTCATTAACTTGTAACATGTACTTATAATCTTTGACACGGGCACCTTGTATTTCACGCAGTTGTTGGATTTTAGTGGATATGGATAAACGACAGTGAGTCTAATACCTTCTCTTTTTATTTAACTCTCTCAATCAATGTCCTTGTTTCAGACTCCTGGTGCGTGTTCATCTAAAAGAACGGTTCTTTTTCGTTACATTTTAACTTTTACTGTTCTTAAAATAGATTATGACAATTTAAAAGGGGGAATTTGAGATAAGGTGGGTTGGAAATTTCCAAAGATGTAGGCATAGGAGGGATCGGAGCGAGCGCGGAATATGGAGAGAAGAAAAGTCGTGGCTGTCCTGATCAAGAGGCCTCTGTTTTGACGATAAAGCAACTTTTCTTTTACAAAATATAGATGCTCGTTATTAATTAATATTTAATAAACAAATATGTTGTGGATGAGAATAAAATCAAGAAGCGCGAGTGGATGCCAATGGCGGGCGTGTCATGTTTTGTTTTTGTGTGAAATTATAGAAATCAGCAACAGAAGCATAAATATCAACGGCATCTCAAATCCAAGTCCATATATATATATATATTTATATCGGATCTCCTTCTGGTCTCCTTTTCAAACCAAAAAATATATATTCCTTTCCATTTATTTTTGAACACACGATATCTTCAACGTGAATTTTTAGATGGAATAAAACTGAGATTAATAATGTCCATTCACTATAAAGAGTTCTGATAGGATCAACTGTCAATTTTCATAATACTACAAATCAATAACAGTCAAATAATAAATAATTAAAAAAGAAAATTACAATAAGGTCCAAGTAAATAAAAATATAAAGAAATGATCGCAAAGGGTTGTTAATGACGATCATCATACTGTTAATGGAGGATCCTCATATTGTCATTAACAACCCCTTAAGACTATTTCTTCATATTTTTATTTGTTTTGGACCTTATTGTAATTTTTTCTAATTAAAAACAACAAATTATATGCTAATAAATTTCTTATTCACATTCAATTCATGTGATAAACAACTACACGCGAAGTTAAGTTAAAAAAGGTATTATGTAGAGAGGCAATAATAAAAATTGAATAAACATTCAATTATTGGTTGTTGCTAGATATCGTGACAAGGGAAGACTTGGACATTATTTATGAAAGATGTGAGAGGCTTGGATATATTTATAGTGGTGGTGGAAGATAAAAAGTGTCTGGCCAAAACAATTATGGGTAGGTGTTATGAATATTAGGAGTTGTTGTTATATGTTTTATATATGTTGACATTGATATTGGGTCTTGTTATTGGGCATTATCGTGGTAGGTCCAATGAGTCTTGCTTGAATCATAAATGTTGTGTTTAGTCGCTAATAATAAGTTCAGCATGTTTTGTCATTTTTTTGGTAGTCTATACCTATTGAGTTTACATGGTATCAGAGTGTAGGTTAATCCACTAAGCGTGAAGGCAAATTTTGAGGCCTAACTACGTCATTTTTGCATAGGCCGCCTTTCATCACCGCAAACGACGTTGTTTGCAAAGAAAAACGTTATAGAATGAGCTTTTCTTGGATTGGTCGGTTCTTAGTGTTTTGCTTGTGCCCAACATGATCCATCTTTGTTCAAATTTCCTAAGCGCTAGAATTTCCCATAATTGCCCACAATCTTGCCCAAATTTTCTATCAATTTCTCATCGATTGAAGACATGGTGGACTCAAGTTTCAACCTCTTTAACATCTTGTAGCCAATTCCAGTACACGACATCTGCGATTTGATAATGACGCAGTGATTCGATTGATCTCCTTTCAATCTCTGCAAATCATGATCGATCTCCTCTTCCACCTTTCAATCTCTGCAAATTACGCAAGAATCAACAAAGTTCAACTCAGTCCAATCAATCTCTACCTTTCAGTTCTCATTTCACAGGTATTCTCTACATTTCAAAAAGTTCCACTCAATTCAATCGATCTCTGCCTTTCGGTTCTTGTTTAAGAGGTATCTACGCTCCTTTTACTCTATGATACCTACACTATTCTTGTCTCAATAGGTGTTTTTTGTTTTTGTTTTTTTTTTTGACAATACCAGACTCATTTTCAATTTAAGATACCGGCGCTCTTCCGACTTTTGTACCTTGTAGGAGATGTCAATAGGAAAATCCTAGGTGATTGGTAAGTTTCTTGAGGGTTATACCTAACTAGAAAGAGCCTAAAGACTGAATCTGGTTTGAATTTGCAGCATAATAACAAGAGAAAATAATTTTTAATACTATGGCATAATTGACTTGGCCACACCCCACTAGATTACTTAGGAACCTAGATATAACAAATAAGGGAGACATTGATTTTTCCAATCCAACTAGTTGTGATGTGTGTTCTCAAACTAAGCAAACTCGTCTATCATTTTCTTCTTTTGTATCTGCCACTACTTTACCGTTTCAATTGATATATGTAGATGTTTGAGGGCCATATAGTGGACATAAGTACTTTTTGAATGTTATGGATGAGTTTACAAGATGTATTTGGATTTTTCTACTTTCAAATAAAAGTGATGCTATACCATGCCTCAAAAATTTTGTTTTGTATGTAGCTAATCAATTTTCTGATGGCATAAAGAAAATCTGATGTGATAATGGTTTAGAGTTTGTCAATTCTCAAGTTTTAATGCTAAAGGCATTGTTCATGAAACTATATGCCCTTATACTCAACAACATGGAGATGTTGAAAGAAAACACTAGCACTTGTTGAATGTAGTTCGGAGCATCTTATTTTGTTAAAGGATCCCACTCAAATTTTGGGGGGAAAGTATTAAAATTGCTGCTTTTCTTATAAATAGAACTCCCTCCAAAACCTTGAGACGCAAGACCCCTTATAAGATGCTTTCTCATAAAAAACCTAATTTGAGTTCTCTTCGTGTTTTTGGGTGTTTAGCATTTGCCACTAACCAAAATACTCATGATAAGTTTCACCCAAGGGCCGAGCCTTGCGTTTTTATGGGATACCCCCTAATCAAAAGGGATACCCACTTTGTGAAATCAAGTCTAAAACATTACTTATAAAATCGACATATTACTTTTATTAAAAATAAATTTCCTTCTAAAGATTCCATGTGTAATACCTCAAAGGGGGTTGGTAAGCCTACAGTTAACTACTTTGTTTATGAAACTGCATATTATCTTGCTTTAGCAGATGCAGAATAGTGGCATAATGAACAATAAGACACGGACTCGGGTGCTAATCCAGGTAATGAGACCAATTCTGACATTGATTAACATGCAAGGGGGTCAAATATTCAATGCCCAAATACATGACATGTGATAATATATCATATGAATATAAAAACTATTTGTTGTCTACTGATAATGTTTATGAGCCTTAGTTTTCAAGAGGCAGCACATGACCTATGATGGATGAAGGCTATGAGAGAAGAGATGAAAGAGCCTTGTAACAAAATGGGACTTGGGAGATTGTTGACCTCCCTAATGGTAAGAAGTCTATAGGCTGTAAATGGGGTTTCAAGATTAAGTGCACGGCTAATAGTAAGGTAGAAAGGTACAAGGCTCGGTTAATTGTAAAAGGTTATAGTCAAGAAGAAGGAGTAGATTACTTTAAGACACTTTCACTAGTAAAAATAATGGTTACCCTAAGATTGGTACTTAGCCTTACAGCAACGCATGGTTGACACTTATTTCAAATGGATGTTAATAATGCATTTCTTTAAGGAGATTCACATGAGGAAGTATGCAAACAAGTGCTCCAGGGATTCGATCAACTTGGACAAAATAAAGTTTGCAAGTTAATCAAATCATTGTATGGCCTTAAACAAGCTTCCCGACAATGGAATGCCAAGCTCATTGAAACTTTAAATAAAGGAGGCTTTCGGCAAAGAAAATACGACTATTCCTTATTTATAAAGCAAGAAAACAAAGATGTTACTATTGTTTTGGCTTATGTAGATGATTTGGTTATAGCTGAAAATAACATGCAACAAGTTAATGCTATTAAGACACATCTACATTGCCAATTTAAGATAAAGGACCTTGGCATCTTAAGTAGTTATTAGGTTTGGAACTTGCACGATCTAGTAAGGGTATTTTTATTAATCAAAGAAAATATGTACTTAAGTTTATAGCTAATATGGGTTTGAGTAGGGCAAAGCCCTTGCAGGTTCCTATGGATCGAAATGTAAAGCTCACTATTGCTGGATGAGACCCACATAAGCGCAAGAGTAATAGTGCAAATCAAGCTTAAAGGAGAAAGCAATTTGAACAGGTTGATTCATTATTACAAGATCCATCTAGATATCAAAGGTTAATTGGTAGGTTGTCATATCTTACAGTAACAAAGCATACTATTTGTTTTGTTGTGCAAACTTTGAGCCAGTTTATGAGTGCTCTAAGGAGATCTCACATAGAGTTGGCTACACCAGTTGTAAGATACCTCAGGAGGGGTGGCGAGCTTGGGGATTCTCTTGGCTCTAACACAACATACTAGGCTTGAGTGCTTCGTTGGTTTTGATTAGGCAGCTTGCTAAGACACTAGGAGGTCCGCAACGAATTATGTAGTAAAGTTTGGAGAATCACCATAATCTATTGAAAATCCAAGAAACAGCATACAATGTCTACATTGTTGGCTGAAGCCAAGTACTGTACACTATGTTCAGGAGTTTGTGAAATAGTTTGGCTAATGTGTATGTTGAAAGATCTTAGTGTACAAGACTTGGAACCAGTTTCTGCATGTTGTGACAGCCAGATTGCGATCCGTATCGCAAGTAATCCCATTTTTCATGAGGTCACCAAGCACATTGAAATATATTGTTACTTTGTACGCGAAAAACTACAAGAGGGAATCATTTGTTTGGAGCATGTAGCCAGCAAAAACCAGCTTGCTGATATTTTTACAAAGGTCTTAAGTAAAGAGGATCATGTTACGTTGTTGTCCAAGTTGGGGGGGGGATTTAACTTATACAGCCACCAACTTGAAGGGAAGTATTAGAAATATTAGGAGTTGTTGTTATGTGTTTTATATATGTTGACGTTGGTTTTGGGTTTTACTATTGGGCTTTATTGTGGTCAGCCTAATAAGCTTTGCTTGTATTATAAATATTGTATTCAGTCATCAATAATAGGTTGATCCTGCTTTGTCATCTTTCTTGTGATCCATACCTATTAAGTTTACAGTAGGTCACAAGCACTTGTTCACTTATCAATCTCAAACTATCACCATCGTAATCTCCTTAATATATTAATATACATATACACGCACACATACCTGATAATATAAGTTGGCTTTCTATACATGGACAAGTACCACATCATTCTTCTAACTCTCTCCTCACGGCTCAGGTTTCTCTTGTATTAATTCAGCACACCCATAACTTATGGGGACTATGTGTACACCTCAACAGCCATTCGTTCAAGTGTGTTTGGAATTAGTTTTTTTAGAATAGTTTTTATGATTTACGAGGTAAGTATGTGAGAGGAGTTTTATCTCGATTTACGTAAATCATAATTTGAAACCATGATTTTGAATGTTTCCAAACACCCACCAAATCCAATATACAGGTTTTATCACTCGTGCACTCACCTATCTAAATATGTGGACAAAGGATCCCTGTTACTTCAGTTTTTTTATTCTCGTCTTTCATTCACGTCATCATTTTTTTCGTTTGTCTGATTATTAAGCACCTGTTGATTTTTATACATGTGGCTTTTTTGTTTGCTTTGGGCCTTTTGGGCCTCAGGTGGATCTTTTTATGTTTTTCCGGATTGCTAGATGGGCTTTCAAGAATGGAATGCCCACTACTATATTTCTTCCCACGAATTCGTTCTAGGTCCGACCGTTTTTGGAGCCGTAGGCCGTCCAGAATGAATAAGACATCAATAAAACAAATCCACATCTATATAAAATACAAATCCTCGTATCGAGAAGCATAAAATACGTAGAAAGTGACGTATTTGACTTGTTAATCGTGCTGACTTAAGATATTTGACTTGCTTTAGCCCGGATATTTTAATTGTTTAAGAATCAATAATTATTTTCCAGAATAAGAAAAGCGGAAGCTGCATTCTTCCCTTCTCCGCCAGAGAGGCCAAAAAGTGGGAATTTTATCTCCATCCTTCAAGAGGTGGATACATGTGAACGTTATCTGCCTTTATTTTCCTTTCTCCTAAAATGATAAGCTTGACTCTCTCTCTCTCTCTCGCTCTCTCTCTTCACATGACTCACTGTTCCTTTTCTCTCTCGTGATTTCGCATTTCCTTAGGGATGATCTAGTATTTTTATCTCCTCACTGTAACATCTTACAATGTCTATGCTGCCTTTGTTGGCTTGTCCCGCAACCATAGTTTTTGCAGCTCTGTATACAGATTTTTTGACCTAAAAGCGATCACATTCGCCTAGACTATTTTTCTAGTGTTGCCTGTCTGGGAGGTAAGGAAAAGTACCAGCAGATTCCAGCGTGCTGGTACATCTCATTTGTTATTAATTTATAGTTTTTCTTGTCCAGGGAGATTAAAAAATCATGTTACATCGTTAAATTTTGTCTGCACTTTATTTATAACCAATTCAACACCTTCCCATACCAAAACTCACATGGCCCTGTTACTAATAATTAACACAACTGCTTTGGATATATATATATATATATATATATATATATATATATATAAGAAGAAAACAAAGTGAGCTCACGAGATATATAAAGACTTGGAGAGGTAGTCATCCCCCAACTTGGCTTCGTGAAAAACCTGGGTTAGTCTGGGTTTTTCTGTCACTTTCATTAGTTACTAGACTCAACACTACTAGAGCCCACAAGCACCTTCCTCACACATGAGAAATCTTATGTATAAATATAACTCATCAGCTGTATATGTCATAGTCTGCTGTCTGCCTAACATTTTGTCATCACAAGCTATCCGTAATTAACTAGCTACACAGTAGTCTCATATATTTGTTCACTGATATAGATACATACTCATCATCATCACCAACATGGCCCCAAACCCAAACAAGGGAAATCAAGTGGTAGGGTCGTATACAAAGAGCAGTGATGAGCGCAGAGGGCCGAAGGATGGTGTTGAAAGAGCTGTATCTGACATGATGACGTTGGAAGTGATAAAGAAACAAGGCATGGGCATGGAAGAGGAAGAAGGGGCTGTGAGTGCCTCCATTATTAATAGGGAAGTGAAGAATGCCAAGTGCGAGTGCTGTGGAATGTCAGGTGAAGAGTACATAAAGGAGGTGAGAGGTGAGGCTGTGAAGGGAACGATGCTTATGAATGGAAGGAAGGGAAAAGAGGCAGTGGAAGATCACATGAGTGCATGCGTCAAGTTCAATGAGATGGGAAGGTCGTATCCAGTGTTGTACGAGGCTGAAACCATCAAGCTGATCTTGAAAAAAGCATCACCAACCACATCTTCATCATCAGCCACGTCTGTTCAGGAGTCGCAGTTGCATTCCTGCAATCACTCGAGCCTCCATCAACAACCTCGTTTCTTGATCCATCATAGGCCAAAACTTGATTACTTGTATATATATTATCTGTACGAGTAATCATTTATATGTATGGCTAGTTTGTTGTGTTTATCCAAGGAATATCTCACAGGGGCACAGGGAATAGATTTGGCACGCCTAGGGTACGGTAGTTGAATAATCCCGTACATGTAATGCAAGAGTGTGAATATGGTGACGAAAGCGGTGTACTTATCTGAAAACACTCTCAGAATAATACAACAACTTGCAATCGAATCGGTAACGAGAAACGAAAATGCTTTATGAATAACAAGTAGGTAGGTAGGAAATTGAGAGAAGCAAGCAAGGTTATGGAGAGGAAATTTAAATTGGGGATGCAATTAGCTAGTAGCTTGTTAGATAGTATAGTACATTAAATGTGAGATATGGAGAAGATGAAGAAAGGTGAGGCAAGCAATACAATGATGGTGGAGGTGCATATGAATGAGAAGATGGAGATGTTTAAATGTGTTAAGTTGCGTCATATGGTTGGTGAATGGTATTTTGTGGGGAAGCAAGTAGTGCGCATGCACGCTCCCTCTAGCTAGGCAGCAGCAACTAGCAACTAGCAACAGGCTCGCCACTTGGGTCTTCCATTACGTACCCACTTTCAATTACTACTTTGCATATAATGAAATAATCAGGTGATGATAAGGGCAATTCTGAAATTGTCGTTTTGGGTTCATTCTAGCCACCTATATTATATACATATCCCTGGGAAGTCAGTAAATCTCTAACGGTTTAATTTACAAGTAGAATTGGCAGTGAAGTTAATGAAACAAGGCAACATGGCTCTTAGGTTCATCGTGTTAAAATTAGGTGGTCCTGCGTCTATTGCATGGAGGCTGCAATAATTGTTAATAATGCTTGAAATTACCAGTGAGGCGGATTGGGCCCATAAAGGAAAGAGTCAGGGCAGCACATTCATATAACAGCGCCTCGGCTCTCTCTCTCTCTCTCTCTCTCTCTCTCTATATATATATATATATATATATATATATATATATATATATATAGGGACCCTTGTTCTGTTTATCCTATTGTTTTCGTTTCACATATTCAATTGCTGCGATTTATCCATTAATGAACGGAACAGTTTATATATGCACTTTAGGCTTTATACAAGTTTTACTTTCATTAAAAATACGCCATTCTATTTATGAAATTTTTATAATTCAGTTTTTTTTTTTGTATTTTATTTCTATTCAGATTCTAAAATCAAAACTAATATTTTGTTCAAGTTTAAATCCCCTCAATTTACCCACAGAGAGAGAGCGAGATCCAAATTATCAAATTAAAATATATTATATGCATTACACATAGACACAGTCACATACACTTGTATGTATAAACTGTCCAACCAGAGTTAATTAACAGAGATTTAATAATATCTTGGTTGATTGTGTTTGTGCCAGGTTATTCGGGACCGTTCAATTAGTTTAGTCTTAAGTTACACCACGCACCCCCGCGGGGGGCGGGCGCGGGAAAAAAAAAATCCAAATACTCCACACCGAATTAAATAACTCACAAACAAGATTGACAAAGAAATTAATTCGTTGGCAAAAGAGACAATGAAACTAATTATATAGCTAGCAATAATTTTAATAAAATGATTAACAGATATCATTCTGTATTTAACAATTATTATGAATTTTAATGAAAAATATCAATATGTATTGAATAATTATTATGGATGTCTGTAATAGAACTGTTATCTTTGATCTCTTAAGTTTATCCTTATTTTAATTTTAATCTTTTAAATTTTAAATTTTAGATTTTAATCTTTATAAAAATAAAATGATTCAGGTTTTTATTAGATTATAAAGATCATTATTCTAAATGAATTAAAGTTTAAAAGACCAAAACCAAGTTAGTTTGAGGAACCAACCCAAATAACATGATAATAAGGTTAAGCTCAAGCCTAATTTCCGGGCCGGGCAACGGTCAAGATTGGGAATTTCACACGTCAGAATGTAATAAAAAGTCAACTCTAGTAAATTCCATTAACACAAAAGTCGACAAATTTCCTTCGCGGCCATTTATATCTGACTTATATAAGATGCAACACGCAATTAAAATATTTCGGCACGGCCTAAATGGAGCTTAGTGAAGTGTACTATAGACATCAAAATGTGTGCGTGCGTGCATGTGAAAGATCATAATGCCCTACTTTAACTTTATATAATTGATTCATTTCGCTGGGTCTATCATATATATATATATGATTAATTTGCATGTGCATCCTGACCAGCTAACTTCCGATTATATGAAGTGTAAGCCTAATTCATGCTTTTACATTATACACATATCATAAATAAGCACAAATTGCCTTACAACTACAGCGGAAGACTCATAAATACCTCTTGCCATTGCTAATTTCTGAATAGGGGTGAAATCCACGAGTTCCTCAGGTGAACTGCAAAACAGAAAGTACGTCAGAAGGCTGTCAGGTACTCTTCTGACTGACTGCAAGGCACAGTGATGGCAACTGGGTGGGAGCCGTCGCCAGTCAGGGAACCTCAAAGAGCTGCTAGGGTTTTCACTCGTACGCTCAAATATCACTGACGGCTGAATCCTTTCTTATGTTTATTTCACCATCAGAAATAACATTAATAGCCTGTCAGTTAATTACCCTAATCCTGCAATTGGGCCTGGATCTGACTAACGGGCCACACTCTGGATATTTTAATTAAACCTAATTAATTAATAAATAACTAATATATTATATTATAATTAAAATATCTCACATTCTCCCACTTGGCCCGTACCTTGATGTCAGTCGCCCTATCCAGATTAAACTAAGGCTATGCTGCAAGAATCATGGCGATAAGTCCTCTTTGGTCGAGTATTATCTTCCATGCATTACATGCAACACCCTTACTTAATGGGTATGACTTTATGAATAAACTTCTACGTTTATTCGGTTCCAAACTTAATGTTTATTATTTTCATCAACTGAATGTATACAAATAATGATTGAAATAATAAACCGCATAATTAATTTCATTGCGTACCTCTTCTATATGAATGATGGTTTAACCCCCATCTGAGGGACGTGTAACACAAAAGCACTCGGTTTCAATCCCTTAGTCAAAGGATCAGCTAGCATGTCCTTTGTATTGATATGATCAACCGAGATTTCGCCATCTGCAATTCTCTCTTTTAAACTTAGGAATTTCAGTTCGACCCATCGGCTTCGACTTCCACTCCTTTTGTTATTTGCAATGGCTATTGCGGCTGTGTTATCACAATACATCCTGATTGGCCTAGAGATTGAATCCACAATCTTAAGTCCAGCAATGAAATTCCTTATCCAGATTGCTTGTGAACTTGCCTCAAAACACGCTATGTACTCAGCATCACAAGTAGAGGGAGCTGTAAGTGATTGTTTTGCACTTTTCCATGATATAGCTCCATCCGCTAGTAGGAAGATGTAACCAGTAGTAGACTTGTTTGTGTCTAAACATCCTCCTAGATCAGAGTCTGAGTAACCAACCACTTCCAGGTTTTCTGTTCTTCTGTATGTGAGCATGTAGTATTTAGTACCTTGTAGGTACCTAAACACTTTCTTTGCAGCTGTCCAATGTGCTTCCCCTGGATCACTTTGGTACCTTCCCAACATGCCAACAGCGAAAGCTATGTCAGGTCTTGTGCAAACCTGTGCATACATCAAGCTTCCCACTGCTGATGCATATGGGACCCTTTCCATTTGCTTTCTTTCAAGCTCATTTTTGGGGCATTGACCTAGACTAAACTTGTCCCCTTTTTCAAGAGGAGCTACGTTAGCTGAACAGTTCTGCATCCTGAATCGTTCAAGAACTTTGTTGATATAGGTTTGTTGAGACAAGCCTAAAATGCCTTGCGCTCTATCCCTATGGATCTTGATGCCAATAACATAGGATGCCTCACCCATATCCTTCATATCAAAGTTCTTACACAGGAACTGTTTCACTTCACGTAATAGTCCTAGATCATTGGTAGCAAGTAGTATGTCATCAACATACAAAACCAGAAATATGATCTTGCTCCCACTAACCTTGTGGTAAATGCATTCGTCCATGAGGTTTTCATCAAAACCGAATGATGTGATTACCTCATGAAATTTCAAATACCACTGTCGTGAGGCTTGCTTCAAGCCATAGATCGATTTCTTCAACTTGCATACCAGGTGTTCGTTATTCTTTGCAATGAATCCCTCAGGCTGCTTCATATAGACTTCTTCCTCAAGTTCCCCATTGAGGAATGCAGTCTTGACATCCATTTGGTGCAACTCTAGATCAAAATGTGCAACCAATGCCATGACTATGCGAAAAGAGTCTTTCGTTGATACAGGGGAAAATGTTTCCCTGTAGTCGACTCCTTCGACTTGTGTGAAGCCCTTGGCAACCAACCTAGCCTTGTATCGATCAATGTTACCTTGAGAGTCTCTTTTGGTTTTGTAAACCCATTTACAGCCAATGGCTTTAGACCCACTTGGTAACTCCATAAGATCCCATACACCATTGTTTGCCATGGAATTCATTTCTTCAGTCATAGCATCATGCCATAACTTAGAGTTTTCACTCTTCACAGCCTGAGTAAATGTAAGTGGATCATCTTCAATGCTAATGTCACAGTCAATCTCAGTAGAGTACACCACGTAGTCACTAGGCAATGCTGGTCTTCTCTCTCTGGTTGATCTTCTTAATTCAACCTCTTGAGTTGGTTCAGGTTGTTCATTCGGGACATCCTCCTCCACAACTTGTCTTTGTTCTTGATGTATGAGAGGTGGATAAATCTGAACACACTCATCGTTGTGTAAATCAGGGGTCACTTCCATATGATCTTCGTTTGTTTGATCACTCCCACTGATCACGTCATTTTCAAGAAAAACAGCATTCCTAGATTCTATAAATCGTGCAGAAGGTGAAGGACAATAGAACCTATAACCCTTAGTCATACATGGATAGCCTACAAAGTAAGCTCTAATGGTTTTAGGATCTAGTTTCTTCTCTTGTGGATTGTAGACTCTTACTTCCGCAGGGCAGCCCCATATCCTTAGGTGTCTTAAACTAGGTTTCCATCCTTTCCAGATTTCAAAGGGTGTTTTTGGCACTGCCTTTGTTGGAACCCTGTTTAATATATACACAGCTGCCTTGAGTGCTTCTTTCCACAAGGATGGTGGAAGTTTAGAGCTATTCATCATGCTCCTAACCATGTTTAGCAAGGTCCTATTCCTTCTTTCTGCAACACCGTTCATGTCTGGTGAACCAGGCATGGTGTATTGGGCAACTATCCCATGCTCTCGAAGGAAGTTTGCAAAAGGACCTGGCGCTTGTCCTTCACTAGTGTATCTACCGTAATACTCACCACCTCTATCGGATCTCACGATTTTAATTGGTTTTCCAACCTGTTTTTCTACTTCAGCTTTATATTCCTTAAAGGCATCTAGTGCCTCACTTTTATTATCAAGCAAGTAGATATACGTGTATCTCGAATAATCATCAATAAAGGTGATGAAATATTTTTGACTGTTTATGGATAAATCAGGGCAACAAATATCAGTATGTATTATCTCAAGTAGCTCAGAGCTTCTCTTAGCTCCCTTTTGTGACTTATTGGTCTGCTTTCCCCTTATGCAGTCCACACAGGTATCAAGTTCTAAATGGTTTAAAGATGGAAGGATTCCATCCTTAGTTAACCTTTTGATCCTGTCCACGGAGATATGTCCCAATCTCCTATGCCACAAGTCAATAGAGTTCTCATCAATAATACTTTGTCTAATACCATGCATAACAGAAAAAACTTGGGGCGGTTCAGGAATTATTTTAAATAAATCGTCAATCATAATAACTTTCGCAATTGGAACAAGGTCCTTACTGAAATACATCAAATCTTTATGCAAATAAATCCCATAGTTCAAAGGAATAAGCTTTGAAATAGAAATCAAGTTTCTCCTATAACTAGGAATGAAAAAACAATTAAGAAGATCCAGCACGGTTTTATTTGGGAAAACGATTCTAAAAGTTCCAATTGCTTTGACCGGATCTCCTTTCCCACTCCCTGAAAGGACTCGAGCTTCATTGGGAAGTGGAGGTCTGGTTCTTAAAAACCCCTGCATGGTAGTAGAAATATGGATCATTGAACCCGTATCGATCCACCAAGTATCACTATCAATGCTAATATGATGAGATTCAAAAGCTAAACTTGAATGATACATACCTTTACGTTCCAGCCATGCCTTCCTCTTCAGGCACTCATCCTTCATGTGCCCTTTCTTCTTGCAGAAGAAGCAAATTGCTTCAGCTTTCTTTATGGATGGCACAGCAGGAATCCGTTTCTTCTTCTTGTCCTTGTCCTTCCTGCCTCCGGCACCAGTCCTGGAGGAACTTTCAGCCAAATGAGCTGCCCTAGGTGCATCCCTTCCACTCATTTGAAGCCTTGTTTCCTCCTGAACACACATGGACAGCAGTTCATCAATTGTCCATTTTTCCCTATGTGTGTTGTAGGAGACCTTAAAGGCATCATACTGAGGGGGAAGGGAATTCATCACCAGATGCACCAGGAACTGCTCTGTCGGTTCCATGTCAAAGGCTCTCAGCTGGGAAGACAAGTCTCTCATCCTCATAATGTGTTGCCTGACTCCGTCCGTCCCTGTCAGCTTCATTGCGCACAACTCCGACATGATGGAACCACCCATCTGTTTGTCTGTTGGCTTAAATTGCTTATCAATGGCTTCGAGGAACTCCTTAGCTGTTTCACACTTGGGGATTGCTCCCCTAATGCTTCGTTGGATCCTGGTCTTAACATAAGACAAGCACATGCGATTGTAGTGCTCCCAGCGCTCCTGATAGTCAATTTCATCCTTAGTTGACCTGTCAGTTGGTTTGGGAGGTCTAGGTTTCTCTATGACAAAATGCATGTTCATCATATCAATTTGCAAAGAAATATCTTCCCTCCACTCAGGGTAATTGGTACCGTCCAGTATGATTTTGCTAGTATTTTCAGCAAAAGGGTTAGGGAAAACAGTAGGTGCTGCAATTTAAAAACTTAAGTTAGCTCACAAGATTTAAATTTGAGACAATCACGAATTCTGTGCCTTTGTATGCATGTTATGCTTTAATGGAAACATGCAACATATATAAATGCGTATCACTAAATTCTACCTGTGGGCAAAGAATATAGCATTGCATGCATTTATCTCAAATTGGTGGGCCTAGAGTGTATAATTTTACATTTCCTAATACCTGTGGGCTACTTAGAAAATATAAGACCAAACTATCCCACCCTAATTAAATATATAATTATAATTGTCTACCTGTGGGCAAAGATCAATTACAATTCTATATTTAATTACAATATGATATTTTATAAGTTCCACATGTGATATTATTGCATGCAAAACTAAAGGATGATGTGGCTATTCCTTGAAAAAAGTAGCATGCAAATCACTAATATCATTTTAGTGCATTTAATCAAAATATGCACATCCTAATGGAGAGATTAATCAATTTAATAAACTTAATAATTAATTAAATCCCTCCCACTGTTCTATGTATCCAAAATTGTTTAAAAAATTAATTTTGACATTTTTCAACTCAAAATCTGATTTGTAAAATTATAATTATTAAATAATTGTCTAAAGATAATTTTCCTCAATTTTAGAACAATTAAATAATTCATGAAAAATAATTTCACAAATTTCCAGTATGTGAAAATAGCCAAAATTAATTATTTTTCATTTATTTAAACAATTTTGGTGTCATTTATAAAGAAAATTACATAAAACAGAAATTAATTAATTCAAATAGTGAATGCAAGTATTTGAAAAAGGCCCAAAAGGCATTCTGGAAATCAATTATTTATGTCCCATAAAATCAAAATTTAATCAGCCCAACATATTTTTCTGGAAAGTCCAAAATGATAGCCCAGAAAAGAAAAGAAAACAAACAAAAGAAAAAAAAAATTGTTGGCCCATTTCCATACGGCCCAGAAACGAAAACATTAAAAAATTTATGTCAGCCCATAGTCCACGGTTTTTTTGAAGGAAGAAAAAAAAAAAATTGCGTCGGCCCAGACGAGCGGCCCAATCCGAGTTTATTAAAAAAAAAATAAATAAATAAATAAACGCAGGCCCAAAAGCTGAGCCCAGTCCAGATAAGCGAAACGACGTCGTTTGCAGCTGTGAGAGAGATCTTCCTGATGCACCGAAACGGCGACGTTTTGAATAAGTCAAAACGCCGTCGTTTCAATCTTCCCTCCCACCCGTTTAACAGAACCCTACCCGACCCGATTCCCTGTAGCGACCCGACTCTGCCGCGATTCAGGTGGCCGTTTTCCGGCCGATGGGCAAGCTCAAATAGCGTTTCTCACGGCGTTTCTTGACCGCGAAAGAATGACAAACAGGATATATGCAATATACTACCAATTAAGCACAGATTTTCAGATCAAGATATTCTCATATTTGAAAAATGAAAACAAAGAACCCCGACGCCAGTTCTAACGGTGGCCCTCGACGGCGAACACAAAGACACATATACAGAATGCCAAAAATAGCAGATTAACACAGATTTTTGGCTAAAAATCAGATCAATAACCAACAGAATATACGAGCATGTTGAATGGGAATCTAAGAGGTGTTCTGACGGAAAAGCATCATCTAAGCATTTGAAACAATCTCCTCAGAACATAACAACAAAATCAGAGGCCCTGATGATCTGTTTTACGGTAATTCCAACAGCGGTGATGGGCAGAAAATGTACAGAAATCATAGAAGGAATACGCAACGAAACCACCGATTATCTTTTCAACAAAATTGAAAAATCAATTGTAATTAGGAGTGAAACCATCACCGATGACATGTTCAACAAAATTGAAATGTCAATTTTAATCACTCTTAATTTTCAGAAATTAGAAGGCAGATAATAACCTGGCTCTGATGCCACATGTAAGCCTAATTCATGCTTTTACATTATACACATATCATAAATAAGCACAAATCATCTCACAACTACAGCGGAAGACTCATAAATACCTCTTGCCATTGCTAATTTCTGAATAGGGGTGAAATCCACGAGTTCCTCAGGTGAACTGCAAAACAGAAGGAACGTCAGAAGGCTGTCAGGTACTCTTCTGACTGACTGCAAGGCACAGTGATGGCAACTGGGTGGGAGCCGTCGCCAGTCAGGGAACCTCAAAGAGCTGCTAGGGTTTTTCACTCGTACGCTCAAATATCACTGACGGCTGAATCCTTTCTTATGTTTATTTCACCATCAGAAATAACATTAATAGCCTGTCAGTTAATTACCCTAATCCTGCAATTGGGCCTGGATCTGACTAACGGGCCACACTCTGGATATTTTAATTAAACCTAATTAATTAATAAATAACTAATATATTATATTATAATTAAAATATCTCACATGAAGAAGTGTTTTTGGATGGGTTTCATGTGCATGATTAACAGAGATATGGGCTATATAATTCAGCACTTTTTTGGATGAACATTTGAGGTTTCGACACCCATTTATATTAAAAGGACAAGGGGCTTACGCCATGTGGTGCACAATTTGGTTCATCTTCTCACTAATTCATATTTCTGATTGGCGAGGTAGTCGCCATCTTGGAAAACCTTTATCCTGCAATTATATAGATTGTAGTGCCCCTTTAAAGTTTAAACAAACATATTTTATGATGGTTAAGTGGTTAACTTCATTATATTCTCTTTTGAAAGTGCATAAAAACTTTCATGCCAAATAATAGTGCTCAATCTGCCCAAGAAATATTAAAGATATAGCTAAGTGATTGAGCTGGACCACTAAATAGTGAACATGAAGCCCTACAAATATCAAAAAGAGAGATTCAGACCCTTATTCAAGGGGAATTGGTCGGCTCCACGTCATGCAAACCTCAACGAATGTAAGGACGAGGCTGTGTACTATTTTTTTTTTTTTCCTTGGATGATAATATCTATATGCTGGTAAAACATATTGCATCAATGAATGCGTAAGTCCAAACGAAAGCACTAATCCTAGTCTTGGACGGTAATGCTCTTTACAGCATATTGGCATAGATATATCCACTTTTCTATATCAGGAATCTGTGAAGTGGATGGCCGCATATTTTATATTTAGTGAAAGCTCACCTCAATACATGTAACATGAGTTCGATTAATGAGAAGTACAGAAAAACAAAATTATGGGAAGTAATGGGCCATACGCCAGAATACACTGGACAGGCCTGATCAGAACTTAAGATGGTGGATGCGTGAGTGCTTTAGCACGCCAAAATCAAGTGATTAATTAAGCCAATTATATGCTAAACAGGTAAGCAAAGCATTCCATTGAAGCTAGTGAGAGTGGGAATGAATGAGGAGTGAAAGGGAAAGAAAATGGAGCGGGGAAGAGATAGGCATAGCGATAGATATGAAATTGGGGTGATTAGGGATTGAAGAACCCTAGAAAAGCACGCCTGAGAGTGAAAAGGACTACACACTGTATATTCCTTCGAGAAAGGCAGTGTAGGCCCCTCAGTGTTCAAAGCACACAGGTGGTGATCAAGAGGAAAGTGAAGGATTAATTAATAAAAGTGAATATATGGGCGCACGAGTACTAGTGTGTGTAACGAAAAGACCAGTGACTTTTTCTTTACATATTAATTCTTCTCCTCTGTGCCCTCTCTTTTTCGTTTCTTTTTACCGTTCCATCTGCCCCCACTGCTTCTGCTTCTGCTTCTGCTTCTGCTCCTTCCTCTTTGCCTCTTTCGTAACCTTCTCCTCTGTATGTATCTGTTATTTTCTACCCCTACAATTTTCTGTGTATCCCTCACTTTTATGACACCCAGCAAGCATCAACATGAGTATCTAGACTCCAAACGAAAGCTGCTAAAATTTTTCCCCTTTTGACGTTCAAATGAAGGAGAAAAGCTGAACCTATATATTATTTAGTCACCTATATATATGATGTTCCCTCGTGTTCATTTATGACATATATTAGGAGCCACCAGTTCATTTTTAAAACGTGATGTTTAATTCAATACATTGTCCCGGCCGGTCTAAGAGGAGGGAGTAGTCAATGTTATATACATACATCTATATTGTTTTGGCTTCTCCCTGTTTAGTCATGGTCGTGTAAATAAGTAGACAAAGAAGGCGTATGCACGCGCGCGCGCACATACATATATAATCTGCCCACTTTCATATATTCACTGTCGACGTCGTCGTTTGGTCAAAAAAAATATTCACCGTGGTCAAATGGGTAAACCCGATGGACCTTCGAATATCTTTGTTTTCAACGGTTACAGAAAATTCTTGTCGCTATCTAAAGTAGTGGAGTGGCGTGTCAGTCAAAAGAGTATTTTGGTGATAATCCGACAAAATCAGAGCCTTTTTCCAACATGTGTCCCTGTTTCCCTTTCAACGTTCGTGTTCAAACTTATTATTTCTAAAGGAGGTCAAGGTGCAGTTTAGTAATTACAATCCAACCCGATGCCCCATTTTCAATCTCCTCAACTTCTATCTATTTAAGCTCACATTCATCCCTCTCTCTCACATCCTTCCAATTCTCTTCAAATAGTATTACTGTTGTTCTTCTTCAACTCTACACCATCTCCCCCCCCCCCAATCATTCATCACTAGCCAACACACTAACATGTCTTTCCGATTATGAGTTTTAGGTTCGTATAACTCAGCCGTTTAATTTTTCTCCTTGGTCATGATTTAACTTTCATTTTTTTGGCAGCCTCTAACGTAACCCATATTATTATTCGATTCTACATTAATATATTTAAAAAGTCATTCATATGCTAATCATTTTATTCGCTTATTTTACAGCTTGGGATCCGAGGAATTCTCATAGCAAGGCAAAGAGATAACTGATAATTTACACGAGAAATCTAACTCTGCAGTTAGCTTGACATGGCCAAAGGAGTTCATCCAACGTTTCCAAAGTGCCTCACGTTCATATGCCTTGTCATGTTGGTGTTCAATCTTCACTTCTCACAATCACAAGGAGATCAACAAGAACAAGAACTTGAGCTTCTGTTATCCTTCAAAGCTTCAGCCAAGGACCCAAGTCAATCTCTTTCAAACTGGCTCAATTCTTCAGCCACCTTCTGTGACTGGTATGGCCTCACCTGCCACCAAACCTCTTCTCACGTAAACTCCATCCAACTTTCAGGTAAAAACATGTCCGGCACAATTTCCTCGTCCATATTTCAACTCCCAAACGTTACAAACATCGACCTCTCCAGCAATCAGTTTGCTGGTGAAATTTCTTTCTCCTTCCCTTCTTCCTCTCTCTCCTCACTTCTTTACCTTAATCTCAGCAACAACAACCTAACTGGCTCGTTGCCTGAGTTCTTATTTTCTGTGTCGCTTTTCCGCCTGGAATCCTTGGATCTCTCAAACAACATGTTTTCCGGGATAATTCCACATGAGGTTGGTCTTCTTTCTAGCCTAAAATACCTTGATGTGGGAGGGAACGTTCTGGTTGGAAGAATTCCAAGTTCCATTACCAACATCACAGGGTTAGAATACTTGACATTGGCTTCCAACCAGTTAATAGGTGACATCCCACGTGACATAGGTGTCATGAAGAGCTTGAGGTGGATTTACATGGGTTACAACAATCTCTCCGGAGAAATCCCCAAGAGCATAGGCAACTTATTGTCTCTGCATCATCTCGATCTTGTTTACAACAATCTCACAGGTTTCATTCCTGAGTCTCTTGGAAACCTCACCAATCTTGAGTTTCTGTTTCTCTACAGAAACAACCTCATGGGTTCGATTCCCACTTCCATCTTCCACCTGAAAAATCTTGTTTCGCTCGATCTCAGTGATAATTCTCTCTGGGGAGAGATTTCTGAACTTGTGATTAACCTTCAGAGACTGGAGATTCTTCAGCTTTTCTCAAACAACTTTACTGGAAAGATTCCGAAGGCTTTAACAGCTTTACCTCGGCTTCAAGTTCTTCAACTGTGGTCCAACAGATTAACGGGCGAGATTCCAAAACAGCTGGGAATGTATAACAACATCACTGTTCTAGACCTTTCCACCAACAACCTCTCCGGAGAGATCCCACATGGCTTATGTGACTCCAGGAATCTTTACAAGCTTATTCTTTTCTCCAACTCTCTTGAAGGTCAAATCCCACACAGTTTCAGCTCCTGCATAACCCTCCGCCGAGTTCGTCTCCAGAACAACAAGCTTTTCGGCCAATTACCGTCGGAATTCACAAAACTTCCACAGGTATACCTGTTAGACATGTCTGGCAACAACCTTTCCGGGAGGATCGATGACCGGAAGTGGGACATGCCGGCGCTTCAGTTGCTGAATTTGGCTAAAAACAATTTCTCAGGAGAGTTACCTGATTCTTTCGGGAGTAACGAACTTGAGAACCTGGACTTGTCGGAGAACCAGTTTTCAGGTGATATTCCACGTGGCATGGGAAGCTTATCGGAGCTGGTGCAGTTGAAGCTGAGCAGAAACAGGCTGTCAGGTAACATCCCAGATGAGCTTTCTTCGTGCAAGAAGCTTGTGTCTTTAGACCTCAGTCAGAATCAACTTAGCGGGCAAATACCGATTAGTCTCGGAGAAATGGCAGTTCTAGGAATGCTTGATCTGTCTGAAAACCAATTGAGAGGTGAAATTCCAGAAAATCTAGCAAGTGCTGAGTCACTCGTAGAACTCAACATATCCTATAACCGTTTTCATGGGAGGTTACCGTCCACAGGAGCTTTCCTCGCCATTAATAGCAGTGACGTCACCGGGAACGACCTTTGTGAGAGTGATGACGTCAGTGACAGTAGGAGCGGTTTACCACCCTGCAACAAAAGAGAAGATAATAATAAGAACCCATTTTGGTGGTTTTTTCTGTTTGGCCTTGTAGGGTTCCCGCTTGCTGCTTTTGTTATTGTTGTCTTCTTACGTAGAAGACAGAACTTGGAGGTGACGACCACAAGGGTTGAAAATGAAGACGTTACATGGGAAATGAGATACTTTGACTCCAAGGCTTCAAAACTCATCACCATCCACGATGTAATATCTTCTGCAAAAGAAGGAGTACTCGTAATCACTCAAGGACGAAAAGAGACAGTGCAATTCGAGGTGAAAGAGATGAGTGACCTGAATTGCTTCTCGGAGGACATTGGTAAACTTCGGCATCCAAACATGGTTAAGTTGATGGGAATATGCAGGTGTGGGAAAGGAGGGTACTTGGTGTATGAATATGTGGAAGGAAAATATTTAAGCGACGTCGTTGGGAGTTTAAGCTGGGAACGACGACGGAATATTGCACTTGGAATTGCAAAGGCACTCAAGTATTTGCATGCTCATGGTTCACCGTTTGCTAATTTGGTAGGTGAGATGTCACCCGATAGAGTTGTGGTCGACGCAAAAGATGTTCCTCGTCTCATGTTGTGCCCTCTCAAGGCTTCCATTTCTTCACCTTACGTTGCCCCAGGTATTCACAAATTCAATTACTATTTTGTCCTTTCTTAATCTACTATATTTTTTGTGCGATAGATTAATTAACGGGTTATTCAAAAAATGTTGCAGAATCAAGAAATGAGAAGGAGGTGACAGAGAAGACTGACATGTACGGACTCGGGGTTATTCTGATAGAATTATTGACGGGGAGAAGTTCAGTGGACGAAGAGGTGGGCATGCAACACGAGAGCATCGTGGAGTGGGCCCGTTATTGTTATTCGGATTGTCATCTGGATACCTGGGTCGACCCGAACGTGAAGGGCGGGGTTGCGGCGTCAGCCCAAAACGACATCGTTGAGGTTATGAACCTGGCCCTCCAGTGCACAGCCACTGACCCCACAGCTAGGCCGAGCGCAAGCCACGTGTTCAAAGCCCTAAACGCTTGACCCCTTCCACATCGTCTTGTGTTTAACATCCATAGTCCATCCTCACCCTTCATTCACAAAAATATATTATGTTTGTTTCTGTTACTCCTTTTTTTTCATTTGTCTTGTTTTCGATGATGGATTTTAACTTTTTTTTGGTTAGTTTGATGAAAGTTGTAGCTTCCCACAACTAAAATGTCGAGTCACCAAATTAAAGGGATTGCTAGGAAGATGTTTTTCTTTTTTACATTTGGGATTCAATATGCTTAACTAGTGTATGTAAATCATAATAACAATATGATATCTTAATTATATTGTCTTTGTTTCAAAACAATTATCCTTGTATGATTTTATTTTATGTAAAAGAATCTTGCGCGTTCGTATGAGTATTTTTTCTAAAACATATAGAGCTTGTAAAATATTTTTAAAATAACCGGAAAGGTATGCTATCAGGAATAAGATAAATTATTTTCTTTGTTTATTCGATCTCTGTCTTGCTTTGCACCATACAGTGGGGGAATCTTGTGAATACTAATTAAATAATATAGCAGCATAGAGTAATTGGGACTGCACAAGTTCCACATTCCAATTATCTTATGAATATACCAATACCCTAATTTGATGGACAAACAGTGCGTGCGCAGACACACATTGATGAAGAAGTAGCTAGACATCCTATGATATAATTATATAATTACAAGGCGACATAATTTACTTTTTTGTGTTGAATGAAAACTGTAATAGGAACCTTTTAGGGAGGTTATGATTATATAATAGGATTGATAATTGATGAAGCAGCGATTAAATATATTCTCATTGTCGCTTTGCTTTTGTCGTGATGATGATGCAAGCTCAGTTTGAATATCTCATAATGACTGCACATTCACAATCACTAAGCGACATGGGTCTCTATAATTTGCTCGACTCAACTTGCCGTATGACCTATAAGCTAAGCATCCATGGATATATATCCCTGCCATAAGCCATTAATTTGTTATATATTTACCCCTGCAGGCAAAATCATTTCTTGATTATATTTTCTTCCTTAATCTTTAATTTATCTGATGATCCAAAATCCTAATTAACTAGCTAGAATGGAGTTCAAATCAAAACGATGAATCTTTATCTTCGATCTGCGTGATGTGTGATGAAGCAGAAGAGTAGGAGTACTAAGGGTATCTTTCTACCCATACAGGCTGACCACAAAATAAAACTGACTTTCTGGTGACCCACCTTCTTTACATGCTATGATGATGGAAACAAATAATTGTCCATATTTCATGGGCTGAGTAATGATGGCGGGGCAAGAATCGTTGATATGCTTGGTTCAATCACAAGTGTAGGAGAGGATTTAGAACTTCGAAGATTCCATGAATGAGAAAGAGTTTAAGCATAAAAATATTAAAAAACGACTGAGGCTGAGACGACAACGTAACAGACCAGCTCAGTGTGTGGCTGGCACCAATATGATTTCTTCTATGGCACTGCTTTCTTTGTTTCTTTCTTTAATTTCAAAAGCGCCCTCCAACATATCAATGATAACCCTCGGAGACCATGCAAAAGCTTCTTTCTTCCATTCAAAAAGCCCCTTTTCTTCTGTTAAAGTCTCCCCCCTCTCCGGTTTACTTTGGCTGTTGCAAGAGTTACGACGTCTGAGATATATGATACTCATGTGTCTTGCCATTTTGTTGACTCCTTTTTGGTCTACTTTGTGGGTTGATTGAGATATATTATATATATATGCTTGTGTCAAACAATACAAGACAGCTAGCTCATCGTAAGCTTTAGTTTTAGAATTTTTAATGCACAATCAATGAGGCTGATCGGGACACGTGCAAAGTGGGGAGCCAGCATGGGATGTTGCAGCAGCAAACAAGCAATTTTTTGTCCCACAACACAATTCAAAGGGTTCGAAGTGGGTGAATTAAGTTGGGAAAGGAACAGGAGGACAAGTTTGTGAATGGAGTTTTATGGGTACATGGAGCAGTACTCGTGCTCATCCCATCATTGCGTTTTTGACTTCATTCGTTTTGATTTTTTTCCCCAATAAATAAAAAGTTTATGCGAGTTAGATCCAAAACTTATTAAGATCAAATCATTCCTCTCAAGTCAAAGATTACTTACAGAAATATTTATAAAAGTCCACATAAGTTAGATTTTTGAAGCAGTAATTTGATGCTATGAGCTCTCTCTATTTCCACCACCTAGGTAAATCTTTATTATCCATTTTGATTTTGTCAACCCCTAGAAGAATCTATCATGATGTCATCCTCTACGTACACCTTCCAACGTCTCTGAATAAAGTCCTTTTCTTTTTCTTTTAGAAAAAATCACTCATAAGCTTCAAGGATAAAAAAAAACCACAACAAAATCCTAATATAAATTTTAAAATCAGAATAGTCCCTATAGACTTTTATGTAAATAATTATCAATTTGAAATGACTAACTTACCACTAAAGAATAAAGCAAGAAAAAGACACAAAAGGAAGTAGAATGTCGTGTTTTTCCCATTAATGAGAAAGAGAAAACAGAGGAATAGTGATTTCTGCTGTAACTTTGAAGGGATTAAGTATAGTATTCATATCTTAGGTAAAGGTTAGACTTTCAGCCTTTATCTACTGTTTAAGAGGTTAAACAGTGACTTTGAATTTTTTTTTTCCACTATGTATATGTTAGGTGATTGAGATTGATGAGTTGGTCAAAGGTTGGACCTTGGACTCAATAGTGGACTATGTGTTAGGAGGTAGATAAGTAATGCTAAGATTTTAGTAAAGATATGATCTTAACCATTGAAGTTGGGATTTTACTATGATTGCGTTGTGTGAATTTTATTATGCTCTTTTTTTAGGGTTGGTTACATAGCAAGTGCTTTATTTTTTGGGTTGGTTGAATGTGAATGTGGTTTGTATGCTAAAAAAAAGCTGATATGATATTAAAAAAAATATTGTTAATACATGTATTTGTAGTTGTAAATATTGTTGTTGTAGTTGTTACTACAAAACATGTGGTCTATTTTTAGGCAATGTAATAGAGGGATTGCTTTGTTTTGGGCAAGCTAAGGTAATAGAGGGATTGATCAGTTTTAAGTGGGAATAATTGAATGTGATGATGATTTGTTTGATTACAAAATGTTAATATGATATAAAAAAAAGTATTGTTAATACGTATGGTTGTAGTTGTAAATATTGATATTATAGTTGTTACTACAAAACATGTGCTCTATTTTTGGGCAATGTGATAGAGGGATTGCTTTATTTTTAGGCAAGATAATAGAGAGATTGATCAGTTTTAAGTGAAAATGATTGAATGTGATGATGGTTTGTTTGATTATAAAATGCTGATATGATATTAAAAAAATGTTGCTAATATGTGTATTTGTAGTTGTTAATATTGATGTGGTAGTTGTTAATACAAAGTTTATGTTGTAGATTGTCATGAAATATGAGAACTAGTTCGGGGAAGAAAATATTATGTTGTTTCTTTCATGTGGGGAGAAGTTTTTAAATGGTGGAGAAGATGAAATGCAATATGTTGATGGTTTGGTAAGAACAATATGCATAAAAAAGACACAATGTATGAGAAGTTTAAAAGAATCATATCATCTATAATTGGAAAAGAAAGTAATGAAATTTGTTTAAAATTCAAAGTTACCCTTGATATATCAACATTTGTGGATCTTATAGATGATGAAGGGGTCAATCATTTAATAAAATTTAATGAAGAATACGGTCATGTGTACATTAAAGAGGATGGTGATAATGACAATATAGAACCAACAATGAAAGGTCAAATGGAAGAGCAAGTGTAAGTTGAGTTGTCTCAAGAAAAGTAATCTATTGCAACGTAAATATGACTCATGCACTTATAAAATAAGGTAGAAGAAATTGTTAAAAACCAATTAGCTGTTATGACAGACCCTATGGGAATAACTCGTGCAGCTGTGAAGATTTGTCATTTCATTCAAGCATGAAAAAGTTGTTGTAAAAATGAATCAAGAAGTTGTAAAACCAAGCATAGCTAATTGTTAAAAAAGGAATACACAGTTGCCAAAGTTTAAGTTGTGAAAATGATCATTTCAGTCAGGCATGAAAATGAAGTTGTAAAAAATGACTTAAGAAGTTTTAAAAACACACTTAACTAGTTGTTAAAAAAAGAATATGCAGTTGTGAAAGTTGGAGTTGTGGAAATGGTTATTTTAGTAAGGCATGAAAAATAAATTGAAAAATGGCTGCAAAAGTTGTAAAAACACGCTTAACTAGTTGTTAAAAAAGGAATATGCAGTTGTGAAGGTTGGAGTTGTGAAAATGATCATTTCAGTCAGGCATGAAAAAGAAGTTATAAAAATGACCCATGAAGTTGTAAAAAAGCATTACATGTTGTTAAATTTCTAATAAGCAATTGTGAACAAAGGGACTGCTAAAATTTCAAAAGAACTGAATGCATCAAAAAGAAGTTGTGAAAATAATTGATGAAGTTATTAAAATTCTTATTAGCAGTAGTTGTAAACATAGGGACTTCTCAAACTTAAGATGAACTCATTGCATGAAAAAGAGGTTGCACTAGTACAAAATAGCATTTTTAGACCGTATTATTTAGACCGGTTATTGCGGATAAGGTCTAAAAGAAACACGCGGTGGCAATTCCGTAATTAAAAGCACTTTTTTAGACCGGTTTTATAAAAAACCGGTCTAAAAAAATCTTATTTAGACCGCTTATACAAAAAAACGGTCTCAAAAAAACATTAAGACCGGTTGTTTAAATAACCGATCTTAAAAGTCAATAATTTAAGACCGGTTATTTAAACAACCGGTCTGAAAACAAATTATTAAAATGAATAAAAAATCACGATATGATTAAGACCGGTTGTCTAAATAACCGGTCTTAAAAGTCAATAATTTAAGACCGGTTTTTTAAATAACCGGTCTTAAAAACAAATTCTTAAAATGAATAAAAAAATCACTTTATTATTAAGACCGGTTATTTGAAAAACCGGTCTTAAATATCAATAATTTAAGACCGGTTATTTGTATAACCGGTCTTAAAAGCACTTTTAAGACCGGTTATTTATATAACCGGTCTTAAAAGTTTGAAATTCAAACCTACGGCCGCGAAAGTTCATTTCTCATTTACGTTTCACTTCCCACTCTGTTTCCACCGCCGCGAACTGCTCACTTCCAACGCAGTAGGTGATATTCCGTCGTATTCTCCTGCCACCCTTCCAGTCGCCGCCGCCGCTTCCACCTTCTTTCCCATATTCTGTTGTCGGCGTTTGAAACTCCCTCCTTCTCCGTTCGTACTTGTCGTTACTGCGAAGTAGTCACCGTGAGTACCATCGAAGAAGCCACTGCTGCCCCTCTCCTCCTGCGCCTCAAGCCACGGTCCAAGTTACGTCAAACAGGTAAAACTCTGTTAATATAATGGCTGCAATTTCTTTCATCGTTCGGGATATTAATAATGGATGGATTATAGAATTGTTCATGCGGAATCTGTGCTTTTTGCTGAAGGCTAAAGGGCTAGCCCTTCTTGATGCTATTTCTTATGCTTCCATCAATCAATTGTAATTTGGCAGCAGTTTGGATTGCTTGGGTATATAAAACTCTGTTAATATAATGAATGCTAATATAAAACTTTTTTGAATGGGTATTATCTGGATGATTGGGTTTGAAGACCTCCGATGTAGTTACCAAAGATTTTGGATTATGATAATAGTAATGTTGATGTTGAATCAGGCTGAGAGTATTAGCTTTTTGTATTTTTATTTTCCTGTAAGCTGTTTTTGTTTCATGGAGATTGTATTTCGTTGAATAAGACTTGTCTTGGACTTCCTTTTTCCTGGAATGGAAGTTAATTTGTTGGAAAAAAAATGTTAAGGATCACCTGCGTGCTCTAGAACAACTTTTTTATCCACATTCCTTGCTTATCACCCTTAAATTCTTGGGATGTGACAACAATAACCTGAGACTCAGGACAGAAACAATTAAGGGTTGATTAGAAACTTAGCTCACAAGCCCCACACTATGTTGAACCCCATAAGTGTTAGTTCTCAAATATGTTTTGATGATAACTAATCTTGATAAACAATGAATACTTTGTGATTCAAGTGAGTTAAGAAAATTTTTGAAAGTTTAAAGTATGTTTGAGACAAAAGAAATGAATTTAGAAAGAAACTTGAATCAGAAGATATTCATCCTTCAGTGATCTTAGATGATCACTCGAGTGATAGGCAATTCACTTGAGTGATTCCCCTTCACTTGCTAAGATTACGCAAGTCACTTAATAACTCAACAATTTGTCTTAACAGTACAATGACGGATCCGGTGCATCCTACAGCCGAGGATCAGGTGCATCCTACAGCCGAGGATCAGGTGCCTCCTATAGCAGAGGATCAGGTGCACCGTACTGCTCAGCACAGCGAGCCTCAGAGTGTTAATCAGGGGCAGTCATCGGGTGAGCCGAGTCACCAGCCTAGAAGGAGGGCCAGGACGGCCACACGGTTGAGGGATGTTTCCTTGAGTCGGTCTGCCGGGGAGAGGATACCGATCCAGTTCGATCAATACTGGAAACCGATCTGGCCGAATGCCAGTCGTTTTAGGAGTTTTGTTGGCCTCCTCGCACGGAATAAGCCTAGCATATTGATAGAGGAGTGGAGGAATGTCAACAAAAATGTGAAGCATCATATTTGGGACACTATTCAGGTATAAAATTCCATCTGTATGTTTCTTTTATCAAATTCGTTTCATTACTGTCACTAACTCCTTTCATTCATGAATAACAGCTCACTTACGACGTTCCTCAGAGTGAGATCTTGTATCACAAGACTATGACATATTGTTGTGAGCGCTGGAGGAAGTTCAAGACGAGTCTGTCGAACAATTACGTGCATATCGAGGTGCCAGCTGGTAAGCCACGTCCTACTCCTTGCAGCAAGTACTCATACATCGATGAAGCAATATGACAGGAGTTTTTTAGGCTTCGGACTACTCCAGAGGCTTTGGTGAGATAACTTATTTTGTACTTTATTTACTTATCTTTTGTCTTTACTGTTTGTAACCTTTTTTTTCCCATTTCCTATTCGCAGGCAAGAAGGCAAAAGGCACAAGCGAGCGGCAAGAAGAATGATTGCCCCCACACAATGTCTCGTGGGGGATACGCAAAGGCCGAGAAAGACTTGTTGGCGGCCAAACAGAGGAGATTGGAAGAAGCATCTCAATCCGATCCTTCTGTTCTGCTATCTCCACCATCTCCGATACGGCGTGAAGAGTTGTGGTTGCATGCTCACCGGAAGAGTGGTGGATCCTATACGAGCGACCAGTCTCATATAGTCGGTGAAAAAATTGTAAGTATCGTTGTTCTTATTAACTGTTTAATAAACATTTTTCATTACTCATGTGTGTTTTTTGTATATCTCACAGGAGGAACTTCAAAAAAAGAAAGCCGAGGGAACCTTCAAGTCCGAGGGGAGGAATGACATTCTTATGGTTGCTACTGGAAAACGTGAGCATCCAGGCCGCGTCAGGGGAGTTGGAGGAGGGGTGGGTATAAAGGATTACTTTGGATCCTCCTCACGTAGTTCCTCCTCCAACGTGGTCACGAGAGACGAATTGGAGCGTATGTTGGCCACTGCGAGGGCGGAAGCAAGGGCCGAGGCAGAAGCATCATTTGATACACTATTGGATGCCCGGTTGAGCAAGATGAAGGACGAGGTATATGCCATGGTGAGCACAAGACAAGACACCGCTCCTATCCACGCACAATCGCTCGATCGCCATAAGCAGAGCACCAAAGGGAGTTGTTGCAATGTGGGACAGTCATCAGAGGGTCCTGGAAAGGACGATGCTGAGCCTTGTGATTTATATGTTGAGGATCCTCTGAGACGGTTAGTTGCACGGGGGAGTGTGCATAACCTAGGATCAACTGTTCACCACCTCGAGATGACAGATGATCAGGTTAGGGTGTCAGTTGAGGAGGTTATTATCTCAGACGCACCTGTCCCTATCCCTTCTGAGGAGTTCAAGATTGTGGCCGATGTCTTGGGTACTTTCATATCATGGCCGAAGAACCTTGTTTCTGTTGGAGCTGCGGATTCCCCGATCAGAGCCCCAAGTCCAGCTCCCGTCCCTCGTGAAGTTTCACAGCCTCCACCACTGAATGTGATGCAGCAAGTGATTCGGATGGCATTTGACACATCTTTCCCGACTAAACATTAGCCTATGGATTCAGTTGTTGGACCGTCAGGGGCGGCATGCTATCTTGAGAGGGATGATTTAATGTCCATGGTCGCTCCTAGACAAAATATTACGATTGCGATTGTCCAGGTTTTTTTTTATGTAAGTATCTTCTTCAATTTGAAGTAAATATCTTAAAAATTACGCTCTGTAACCTTAATTTGTGTGCTTCCATTTTTGTAGGTACATGAATCGTAGGTTGGTTTCCTCTGGGCAGAGCGCTAAATTTGGATTCATGTGCCCAGCTCATGCCACGGAGAAAGGGACCACTGCTGCCATCAGACATAGATATTTATCACAGAGGCTCAGTGAAACAGAAACTGACTGTTTCTTGGTTCCTTATATGCATGGGTAAGAAACATCAAATTTATATTCCGAAACATCACATATAATGCTTTATATTTGCTTAACATTCATCTCTTTTTTCAGGGATCATTGGCAATTGGTTATTCTGTGTAAGGCTAGTTACACAGTAATCCTCATCTGCTCCCTCCACTTCAAACCGAGGACTGACTTGAAGAAGACCATGAACTCGTAAGTTTTCTTGCTTTATTACCTTTTGTGTGCAAAGTTTGTGTGCAGAATAAGTAATCTTTGTGATTTTGATCATAGGGCTATGCGGACTTTCCTACACGCTAAGTGTGGTAGGCATGTTCGTGACTTAAAAGACCCTACATGGATCACGCCAAAGGTTAGTACATATTTGTTTTCTTTAAGATGTGTTTCATAAGCTATGCTTTTATGCTTGCTTTGATGATTTCATGTTCTTTTTCAGACCCGTAGGCAACCACCGGGCTCCAGCTTATGTGGTCTTTATATTTTGAGGCAGATTTACAATATTATCAGCCTAGACACGACTGACTTTACCGAGGAGGTAATAAATGTATATTTCAAATATTTTGTATTACTTTATTGTTTTTAAGTTAGTAAGTTAATGTTTTGTTTGGCTTCGGTGTTACACATACAGATGTTTGATCTTGCTGATCCCTTTCCTGAAGAAGATATTGATTTCATCCGCAATTGTTGTGCTGAATTCATTTATGAGCTTTTACAAGATTAGTAAGTTTTTGAATCTGATTTATGTTGTTCTAATAATACTTATGGTTTTCAAATATATCTAACTTGGTTTATATCTCTGTTTAGGACAAATACTTGGATATTGGCGATACTAGTTGGCTTTTGATTCAAGCAGGGATCACTATTGTCAATTTTCCTCCACTTAGATTTTTTCATTTCTCTGTAAAGCTTACAAATTTTTTCCATATAAGTTGATCATGTGTTATTGGTAGTCATTGGAATTGAATGTGTTTGTTTTCAATGATTTTTTTTCATAATGTTCATTCTTTGATTGTTGAGAGTCGAGGATTGTGTATTGGTAGTTTCTGGAAATAAAAATGTTGTTGTCACTGCTTCTGATTGTCAATATATACATATATGCATGTGTATGTAATGTGACAGGGAGAATGTTGTTGAATATGGCTTACTGGCCTGGGTAAGATTGAAACAAATAAAATAAAAAAAAAACAAAACAAAATTTTAAGACCGGTTCTCTTAATAACCGGTCTTAAATATATATTTAAGACCGGTTATTAAGAGAACCGGTCTTAAATAAGTAAACTTTAAGACCGGTTCTATGAATAACCGGTCTTAAATATATATTTAAGACCGGTTATTAATAGAACCGGTCTTAAATTGTTATTTTTTTATGCTGAAATTTCCCTAATTGTTCCTTAGTTAAACTTTAAGACCGGTTGTTGAAGAACCGGTCTTAAAAGTTCATATTTAAGACCGGTTTTTAACCGGTCTAAAAAGTTTAATACTTTTTAGACCGGCTGTATCAAGACCTGATCCAGAACCGGTCTAAAATATCGTTTTTAACCGGTCTTAAAAGTGTTTTTTGTACCGGTGTTGTCAAAATGAATGATGAAGTTGTTAAACTTCTTATTAGCATTGCCTTTCAAAATCGAACTTGGTAATGTATTATTTGTCCTAACTTGGCACCTACACAAGCCATTGAATGAGTTGTCAAAATATTCATATATGATTGCCTTTCCTATAAGAAGCCTTTATTGCAAAATAACATAAAGTTAGCAAAATAGCCACAAATTTACATAACATGAAGCCTTTCCTACAAAATAACATCACAACTGCTACGTGTCTTTCTTCCTCTTACTTTGTTTTTTTGCCAGCTACAATGAACAACATCTTTTACGTATGTATGTTCTTCTCATGTTGGCCAATGTAGTCAATGACATATTAGCCAATGTAGCAAAGGGGTTACTGTACCTATGGCATATAATGTAAAGAAAATTGCCACATTGAAGTGATATGAACACACAAAATATATTTTACAAAATAACAATAATAATGCAAATAAAAAACTCTAGTCGTAAAAGTGTCAAACTTGATGTTTAAATGTTCATGATAATGAAAAAAAAAAGGTTTATATTTAACATAATTGAAAGTGGCTAACCTAAATGGGTTGTGTTAGAAATTGAGAAAAACTAAAGCACTTTCTTGATGAAGTCATAAAATATAGATAAAATTTAAAGATGAACAAAATAAAGTATTAGAACGTTGTGAACTCATACAAGAAAAAGGAGAAATCAGAAAATTACAACTACTTTTTGCACATGTTCTAATGTTGTTCAATTCCAAAGGCAAAAATAAGATCACCCTACAACTAACATATAATGTTGTATAACTACAAGTAATAAACGCATTTCAGTATATTGTTGTGCCTTTTGACTCATCTTCTTTATTCAATTTTGACGAAGCAACGGAGCAACGACGGATCCTGAGGTTGCGGAGGAGCGATGGAGGCTGGGGCTTTGGATGAGTAACGGATTATAGGGCTTCGGAAGAGCGACAGACAAACTAAAGAGGCAAAACAAACCACTCTCCTCCTCATCCAATGTTTTCAAATTTGAACATAGACTCTTATCAATTCTAAGGACAACTTTGTTATTTCACATTGACAATTAATCACATAAAAGTCTCCAAACATTTTTTTTTAATTTTAAAATTTATATTAAGACTTTGTTGTGATTTTTTTTTTTTTTGTCTTTAAGACCTCAAATGATTTTCCCCTTTTTTTTTTTCTCCTCTTCGTTTCCCACATCAATCACATCCAGCACATGAAACATTATTCTTCCCACCATGCAAGAGCGAGCAAGGGAAACAAATAAATAGCCGTTACTTCGTTCTGTTGTACGATTAATTCGTGAAATCTTAAAAAAATAATTAAAATGGTTATTTATAATTAATGTATAAAGAATTTATGATACTTTTTTAAAAAATACATCTACCATTCAGTGATTTTTAATAATTAAGATTTTAATGCACCAAGATAAAAAAAGCCCCAATAAATAAGAGTATTATGCAAAATAAACAATTGATGTATGAAACAAAAAGGAATTACCAAGTTAAAACTTTCAATACCGTCGGGAAAAAAAAAACTCAGGTAGATTATATATATATATATATATATATATATATATATATATATATATATATATATTTGTTCTAACATCCTTTATTAATATGCCTGGTCTTATAGTGCACTTGTACTACTATTAAGATCCTTTATTATGAACATCATTCAACTCATCTAAACTATGTGTCATTAAAGAATTAATTGCGTATCTATTTTTATTACAATTGAAGATATCTTATGGGGTGACTTTACTTTCTAATACATAACTTGCGTAGGTGTTTTCATTGATTTCTTTATTTATTTTTAAATGTATCTATTATTAATTAACTTTTAATAGTTGAGATTTAATAATATATAAAGAATATTATTATAATAAAATTCTATTATGATAAATATTAATTATTAAAATTGATCTAATAATACATACATTCAATAGAAAATAAATAGAGAGGGAAATTAATGGAGACACATTCTCTTTTAAAATAGTAGAGTAGTATCATTCCCCAATTTATATGATATAATGAACAAGGCTTATAACTGAATTAGATTTTGGATTAAGGCAAAAAATACTCATAAATTTTTACTTAAAATACACCCAACTCTATATACTTTTCGGAGATACAAAATTACTTGTAAACTTTTAAAATGAGAGTAAAAATAAAATACCAATCACCCCGTTAACCTCAGTTACGTGGACAGTTAGTTTGACTAAAAACAAAGACTTGGATTATGACTCATATAATTTTGATCTTACCTAGCAGGAAGGAAAGAACCACTTATCATCCGGTGGAGAAAACTCACACCACCAACCTTCCTCACTTTCACATTACCGAAGAAATCAAAACCTATGAACTTCAAAGTACACATCATCCATCATCCATAAGATCCACAAACTTATAAATCAAACACCAAAATGACAAATCAAACCCAGACCCATTAATCGAAGAAGACAGAAATCATTCCATATATTACACAAACTCATGTAATCAAAGCAGAAATAATATCAGATCTACAAATCGCTCCTAGTCGTTCATTGAAAAACTGAAAAAACAACTCAGAAACTTCCAACACAAGCACTGTTGCTCCACCAAATCTGAGGCTCCCTTGCATCGTCAATACGACCTGTGTAATGTTTTGACCTGCACCAACTTGAGGCTCCCCAGTGTTGTCACTTTAAGCAGCAATTTCGGCAGTACTTGTGGTGGGTCATCAAGCAGAGGCGCAGTAATCAGACTTCCATAAGAGGGAAGGTTGGTGGTACTAACAAGTCTGAGGTGAGGGAAGCTGAGAGCTCCGTCTTTGAGGCTGAGGAGAACGAAGCAGAGGGGAAGAGAAAGTGGCGGAGAAGAAGAAGATTTTGAGGAGGAAATATGAGATCTGAGATCTAGGAGGAAAATGGTGAGACAAAGGAAAAAAGGGAGAGGGATCGAGAAAGAGAGAATTGGTTTTTGCCGTCGAAACTTTGGAGAGAAGGAAGAGGAATGAAGGAGACAAGGTATGAAAAGGGAGTGCGACGGCGGACGGCGGCTAGGACCATGTTCATCGAAGAGGACGGTTGTGTTGCAGGTGAGGGGAGCGAATGAGGATGATGCTGAATCTGCAGATGGTAGGGTAGGCTCGGGATTTTCATTTTTAAAAAAGAATAAATTAATTATAGCCGGCATGTTTGGATTATATATCTTTTTATTTTCTCTCTACTGCTAAGTTAGACATTATTAAGGCTAAATATGTTTTCATGTAAAAAATTTCAGCCAGTCTAACGGTCGACATAACAGAAGTTTTAGTGATGATGATATTTTTGCTTTTGTATTTAAAATTTATAGGTATTTTTGTGCCTTTAAAAAATATTTAGTGCTGGATATATTTAAAATAGAAGTTTATAGCAATTTTGGCTTCTAAGAATTTCATTCTTGTGTGAGGACGCGAAGTTTTGTAAAAATATTCATCCACGCCTTGTATAGGTTTAACAAATAAGTTAATGATGAAGTCAAAATGGATTATTTTGATTCGTACGAAATAAAATGTCGTTATTTAACTAATTTACACAATAAGAAATATTAAATACTATATTTATCGCGGAGATTCACGGAATCTTGAAAATTTAGAAATCTGAAGCCGACGTTGAAAAAGATTCCTTCGGAGGAAAATGACGAGTCTAAACAAGTGATGATCCATATTAATCATAAGATTCGTTACCAAACAGTTAGCTTATTTGAATGAGCTTAATTCAATCGGGTTTATTATTTAAGCCCGATTTATGTAAATCGAGATAAATCTCCTCCACATATTTACCTTGTAGACCGTAAAAACACCTCGTAGACCATAAAAGCTACCTCGTAGACTGTAAAAGTTACTTCGAATTCTGTAAATCACAATTTATAAGTACTTATGGAGCTTCCATAAACTAATCCAAACGAGCTATGATGCAGCTAATCATGCATGGCGCTCTCTTATGCGAACAAGTTTAGTTTCCCACTTTCGCTGAAAACAATCTCTTGATGAAATCGGATTGAATTCACTTGGGCCTCTCATCCTATCATTCCTATGATTAAAGAGTCTGTGATCTAACCAGACTTCGAACTATATTAGCCAAGTACAAAGAAACACGGTGCCTCTCAACCACGGGGTTCTTCCACAACGCAAAAGGCAAAGATAGAGAGAACAGTGCACGAAGGCCCAAGAGGCGTAATGATATATATATATATATATATATAGGAACTGATAACCAAAAATTGGAAGACAGTTTTATATGCAACATACTCATTCTAGGCATTCTTCCAAGTTCAAACAAGATGAAGATACTACCCTGCTCTAGCCTCTACTTCCTTAGACTACATACTTTCTTCTCTAAAAGGTATCAGACAAAAGACCAGTTGATGAACATGAAACATATGCATTGGGCCACTTCTTCTTCGTTCGACACTTTCCATGCCACTGCTCTCTCATACGACACTGGCCTTCCCATGCTGGATAAGCAGATCCCACCTTGCATGCACATAAATCCCTGCATCCATCATCATAATAATGCCTCTTTAGAATCTCAAAACACCAATATCTGATATCTATATATATTCATCTCCCGAATAGATAACTGTGGTCCCAGCAGGCGAAGTAATAACATGGGATCTAAATGTTATCGTAAAAAGAACAGGAGCTATATATGTTTGTGTAAGCATGCGATGCCCACATTTCATACCATTTCCTTTATCAGAACCAGCCATACATTTACTTTTATCAGTCTAGTGAGGAAAAAAGCAATATACCTGTTGCATTATATGGGGGAACTCAGAGAAAAGGGTTTTCTTTCCACCGTCGTCAAAGATTCTTTCCAGAGTGATGTCTTGAAGAGCCACCAAAGTTGTCTCAAGCATGTCAAGTCCAGCTTGATTAGCGAATGTGAACGTGGGTAATGCCTGGAAATACCATAAAAAAAAATTGTACCGTCTTAAATATTAATGTTGTTACAGAAAGCAAGAGGAAAGGAAACAACACAACAGGCAGTAGCAGGAGCTTAACAGTATTGGCCTGATATATAAGGGAGAAAGTTGTTAATATCAAGTTGAAGATGATAAAGATTAAAGAAAATAACCTTCAAAGAGCAGCACAGGACCGCATCTGAGTGATGCCAAAGGGATTTGAGAATGGACTCACTGCCTTCACATTTTAGCAGTTCTACACCTAGATAGCATCTGCAAGGAATGTCAACGGTTAAAATATAAGTACTGATCATCTTGTATAAAACTTCCACGTGAATTATAAAATGTGTGGGCCAGCCTTAATGGCAAAGGTGTTTTGGTCAGACAATAATATAATATTCCACACCGAACCTGTTTTTGTGAACACAATTTTCCCTTTCCAAGGTATTCTGTGGATAAAATATTCACTACAGGCACTGAAAAGGATTTCTCCAAGTATTACTAAGTGATGAGCAAATACTGGCAAATGGAACCTGAGCAGAGATGTAACAATACTAGCTCTTTTGGCAGAACTTGCTTTCAAGAGGTAGTGAATAATGTTTTTCTTGCAATTTCAGTCATTTTCCTGAATTATGTAGTTTAGCATGGAATGTAAAGCGCTATGCCAAGAGTTTGATTGAGATGTACAGATCATAAAAAATCCACTCATGCAAAGACCAGGAGTTAAAGAACACACCTATGGCTTTGACAAATCCAACGAGCAAGTGTTTGTGCCTCAGGAGGGCCAGTTGGAGCATGCAAACCATTACGAGAACCAAAATGCAAAGGGGAGAGTGCTAATGCAACCCTTTGAACAGAAGCAATGATGCTGCGGGCATACTGCCGGGCCATAGAGGCTACGCTGTCCTGAAGGTGGACTTCAAATGCAAATTGGAATGCCATTGTCATCACAGATTTTGTGTTACCATTATTGTCACTGCCAGTGCCTGCTTTGTTTGCTGTGGTTTTAACTTCAAGAGAAGAAGCAAGATCAAGTGTACGATTTGAACTTGAAGCATCCTACACCATATTTAGGAAAATGATGTCAAAGTCCTTGCTTTAAGTAGGAAAGGGAGCAGGGCAGACGAACTTCAAGACCAGTGCAATCAAACTTTATGTTATTCTAAAGACTTACCGTGTTAGAATTGAGAGCTATGATGCGAAAACCAGAAGGTAATACAGGTGCATCATCTGAGAAAGATGCATCAATAGGAGCAAAAATGAGTTCTGCATAGGAACCATTTGCATGCTCATCTGCTCCATTACAAAGCTGGGGACAAGTGCAACCAAAAGAATTGTTAGTTTTGTATGTATGTAGGGTTGAAAAGAACCTTGTAGAACTATATGCAGATCTCATCATCCTGGCTACAAATTGAAGTACTCACTTGCAAGAGGAAAACATCCTCAGGTATAGTCATGTCATCCCTGTAGTAACCCATGTTTTCAAGCTTAATGACCTCCATGAACTGTACCAAAACAAAATGCAATTTAGTTCAAAATGTATAGAAAAGTAAGCAAGTCAGAAGAACGATAGTCTCCATATGAAATTCAAGGTAAGAATAACTAGTGTTAAATAAAGATTAAAGGAAACTTAAAATATTCAAGAGTAGTGACAAATAACTTGCCTCTTCATGCTCAATAGTGTGAGCCAGAGGCAGAATGACCTGACCCCCAAAACTCCCTGCTAGGGCTCCAGGCAAGCTACAGGGACCAGCTTTGATGGCAGCAGCTGAGTAAGCATCAATACTGCTATCTGCCCACTCTGATCTGTGCTCCCGCAAGAATCTGAGAAGAATTGCTGGAGGTACATTCTGCAAAAGACAGCAAGAGGGCATAAGTAGAAAATTAGGAAGAGGTAAATAACAGCAAAGAAATAGGAATTGCCACTAACAAATTTGGATTTTGATAGTTACTGAGATCATACACAGAAGCTGTTAAACTTGTGTTAAAAACTGCTTCTAAATATGGTCAATAGAATAGACAGAAGCAGCCTGAAAAGGAAGCTTGAATTGACATATTTGACCATTAGCTGTTTAGTTTATATATACCCAAAACAGTGTCAGTTTTGTTTAATATATTTTGCTGCAAGACAATTATTGACTGCATTCCCCTTTTATTCTAGCTGATGAACTTGATAGGAAGTTCAAATCATACATTTTAATTCAAAGTAAACAGTTAGTAACGAAGGGGGAAAAAACTTTCTTCTCTTACGAGATCAAAATGCAGATATACGACATAGTGAAGCATTACAAAGTAATCACCTGTAACAGCATTGATGCTTTGGCACATAGCACTGAAGTGCTCATATAAGGAAATCCATTGTTCTGAACAAAATTGACTCCCACCATCTTGTTGGGAGATGAATTCACCAGAAGGGTGACATCATCAATGCCATCACTTTCTAACATAGACCAGCCATCATCTGCAAACCCATTGACTGCTTCATTGAAACCCCTGCCAAAAACACAAGAATAAGTTTTGACTGTCACAGTCAATTATTTCTAGTAACAGTGGACAGGGCATTGAGACAAACTTGCTCAATCGCTGACTAAGCGCACGTAGAGCTGCAGGCCTTCTCCCCCATCCGGAGACATTTGGTTGAGAAGCTTCTTGAGAGATCTGCCTCAAATGACGTAAGGCCTGAATAACAATTACAAGGTTACTACGTGAAGCATGAGTTCTTTAAAGCTAAATTCCCATATAATGAACAATCAGCCCTTAACACTAATGTCTACATGAAGTAGTAAGGGTTTAAGTCATCAGATAGAAATATGTGAGTTACCGCCATTGTTGTCTTTTGAGCATGCAGCGTTGATGACTCGTAAAGTGGGCGCAACACTTCAGGGACACTCCAGGGCTAATTTTAAATAACCAACGAGTCAAATTAACAAGTTAGAATGAGTTTGATCCAGTTTTAAAGAGTAAGGGATAAGGGTACACACCTCTAAGTCCATATGATCAACAATATGAATAATGGATCCGCCCCCTTCACATGGTCTAATCAGATACCCGCTAGGCAGCATGTCTGCCCTGACAAAGTGCTGCACTGGTGGCACTGTAGGTCCATTCTGGATGTTGTTAAGTGATCTTTCACAGACCTGATAATATGTTACAAATATTTAATTTTTTCTAAAGCAACCCATATGAATGTCAAGGATAGAAAAGGAATTCACTTCAAAGAATGAGGGGCGTGCATACCACTAGACTGCCGTCCTCCAAAACAGATGTGTAGCGCAGCAACCAAAAGTCACGAGCAGGAGCCAAAGTTGTTGGTGAATACAACTAACAAAGGTGGGAAATGTTCAAAACACATTAAGTAAACTTCCAAATTATACAAAACAAACGTGGCAGAGAACATATCAGCTATAGTGGTTACCTGCATGTAAAGCATTTCAATGGTTCCCCCATTTCCAGTGGGCATCGCATTCAGAACGTCCAAGGCTCGACAATCACGAAACCACGAGGGCCTATCTTTGAGTATTTCCGCAACCTGTACATACATTTTCAAGCAATCAATGCATCTCTATTGAAGAAAAAGAGAGGGGGGGGGGACTTGAACTTGTACTTGTACTTGAAACATTCTCAGAGAACTTACCCTGGTAGGTTCCAAACCCACAAGGCCGCAGGCTCGTGCTGCCACTCCAGGGCAATCATGAGAAATAGCAACGATTCCAATGGAATCCGGACCAGGCTGTGTGCATGCAAAAACATGAAACTTACACATATATCCAAATTAAAACAAAACAAAACAAAATAAAAAAGCAGATATTAACAGTCTTGCGTTACTGGATTTTTTTACTGAATGAATGGCCTGATGATGACGTAATACTGTGTCACTGCTTAGTGTTTCAGATGATGCGGTGTGGGAGTTGGTTAGAAGGTTAGCAAGGCTGATGTACTCTATTCAATTAAATAATGTTCATATACCGACAAAGAAAAGAATAATGCAGTGTACTGTGGTGAACAGATTCGGATGACGACAAGAAGGGAGGGGCAAACCTTCATCCCAGGCATTTGGACCCACTCCACGGCAGTTCCAGTGGCCTTCGAAAGAAACTCTGCTAAGGTCTCCTCTGCAATGGACAAAAGTCTACCCACAACAGAGACAACTCTATTAGCCATACAGAATATAACACAAGCCCCAAGAATCAAGAAACGGTAATTATTTGGACTCACCCAGCAGGGCTGGCATCCCTTGGTGGATGCTGAGGGGTCACATGGTGCTGACCGCTGGTTACCACCGACTCACAGCTTGTGTCCGTCGTAGCAAGGGCCGCCTGCTCAACAATTATTGTTATGTTCTCTTCTTCTGTTCTTCATCGTTAAGTGACCAAACTAACTCGGAAATGAATCTTAAGCATAAAAGAGGCAAAGAAGGAAGAGAAGCATTACATTCTGTGTCTGTTGGCGGAAAAAGCTGTTCTCATAAACCAGCCGTGACACTTGCTTCTGCAGTCTCTCATTTTCCTCCATCAGTAGTTTATTCATGGCCGTCAGCTTCCTGTTCACAGCTTGCAGCCGAAACGATTCCTTCCTCTGCTTCTCTCTACATCTGCAATTACAGAACATCAGAAAAACAAAATTATATTACAAACAGTCAGATTTTTATGTAAATATATCTTGAATGGTAAAAAAATCCTGTTACAGACACAGAAAAGGGAGGGTTTTTGCCAGAAAAATAAAAGAAAACAAGAGAGATGAGGGGGAGTAGAAAATATTTACTGTAACGTTGAATCATATATAGCCGAATCTTGTCTTGTAAAGAATGCGGTTAAAATCGATTGGTGGAATCTTAAGAGAAAGTAATTGAAGCATGCATAGGAGTGAAAACACATCACTTTCTTTAGTTTCACAAAGTTCACTCTAGCAAGTCAAATATGGAAGGAAGAGATACCTTCGATTCTGGAACCAAACCTTGATCTGCTTGGGCTCGATATTAGAGAGAATGGGGCATTCTCTGATGAGCTGGTGGCGACGCATGGAGCTGGGCTTAGGACATTCATGATAAAGCCTCTCCAGAGCTTCAACCTGCTCCGGCGTGTACCTCACATACTTGCCGTTGTCCATTCCCACCTTGCTTCCCTCTTTACTCACAGCCATCATCCTTCTCACATCAAAACCCAACAAACATTTTCATTATACCTCAAATTTCATAATTAATGGGGAAATATAATCGGAGACAGACACTTACCTGTGGCCCTCTTGTTTCAGCTAAGAGCAACGAAGCATGAGAGATCAGCGGCAACAGCAGGCATGCAAAGGGAATAAAACTGGAGAGTGAAAGGAAGGACTCAGAGCTTGTCTGGGGAATAGTTGGATATGTATGATGAGATATATGGGGCAGAGGAAGAGGTACAGAGACCAAGGGTGAGAATAGGAAAAGCAAGTGTTGGGTATATCGGGATTGGGATTTTGGTGAGAGGACAAACCCCAAATACCAGACAGGGCAATAAGAATAATAAGCCTCCCTATTTGTTTTCACGTCATTCATGTCTTTTCAGTTTTCACCCTTTTGCTTCTTTGCCTTTTACCTCCTTTTAGCTGTTTCTTGTTGCTTTTGATGCACTCTTTTGCTCTGTTTTGGCTCCTTCCAAGCTTGAAAATGAAATTCCCTCTCTCTCTCTCTCTCTCTCTCTGTGCTGATGATTTGTAATCAGAGGGGCCCATTCTCTCTCTCTCTCTCTCACACACACACAAGAACGCGTGCCTAGTAAAGTGTTGCAGCGCACACAGACAAGCCATTGTGGTGGAGAATTTGCTGCTTTCGCTTTCACCTCATTTCATTTCTGCTGAGACACTCCAAAATGTGAATGTGGCCACTCACATCATTTGCCTCTCTCTTCTGGGAATTAGTTGTGTTTGTTCACTTTGAGCCACGAGAATCTTCATTTTATTATGTATTTGATCCAACGGTTATCCGCCAAGTTGATTAAAATGACGATACTTTAACATTTGCATAATGAATGTATCACAGACAATATAGGTTAAGGATGATGAATTGCCCATTGTATTATAGTAAGAGTCATGTCATGAGTTCAAAGTGCTCAAATAGATATCTTTGGAGCCGACATCAGAAACTGCATGAAACAGAAAAATAGGAGAAGAGAGATACAACAGAGGTACATGATGGGCATTAGAAGTGTAGCGCAAGCAATCGGACTGCGTTTAATTTAATATTATACTATTTCCAGATCATGCAACATTGCAGACACATTCATTGATCAACAAAACTTCGTAGGTAGGAGTATGTTGTTGAGGTTAGAGACACACGCCCTGTTCAGAAATTAATGTCCATTTCACAGTTTCACATAAACCAGCTCTTCATTCATTTTTTTTAACTAATTACTCGTATTATTTTTGTACGAGAGAGAAATAAAGAGAAGACAGAATTATTGGGTTCCTCGCATGCGGGCTGTATTGAATTCCTTATGACTCACTGCGCCCATTCACATTGAAAAATTCTCCTCTTTATTCCTTAACAGGCCATAAGATTCATGTTTATATGAAGAAAGAAGAAATAAAAAAGAAACTTTTGTCGGCCTGATATTGTGTTCCTCTAGTCAGACACTAGTACATTATTAGAATTTGGTAATTAATATATAGGTGAAAAGTTTATGTTTCATTTATTAAAATGAAGCACGCTGAAGATTTACTACATACTAAAATTGGAGTGTAAGAAATGAAACGTAAGTGAACAGTCAACAGATACGCACACATATGCATGCTAAGCAAATGGGCGTCTGTAATCGTAACTAATACGTAGCTAACTAATGTTGCTTTGGGAAACAAATGATTCCGCTAATTGCTGAGAAATAAATGCAGAGGAAGGGAGACGACGCAGAAGTCAATGAGAAGTGCCAAATTAAAATAATGTGAAAAAGAAAAGTCAATAGTGAAAAGGGAAGGTTGTGGGTGTAGGAAGAACATAAAGTAGGTGGAGGTGGGTGTTGCTTGTTTGCCAAACTTGGGCAACATGGATTATAATGAAAGAAAAGGAGATATTGCAAGATACTATAGTATGGACAAAGTGGCTCTAAAGCTGCACTAATGGCAAACCACTGCCAGTGGAGTGGACTTTGATTCTTCAACACTCCGCATTCCTATTTAATTAATTACACCCTAATATAATGCTGCCTTTTTAAGTTTTTTGACATAGGGTTAAACGGAGCAAAGCTTCTAAGATTTTCACCTTGCATTGGGTATTTGGAAGTTTTTGAGGGGAATAATGTCACCCTAAACCTAACAAACCCAAATGACCAATTATATTGAGTCGTCTCTACCATGTAGGATCATACACCACATCATCATCACACTTCATGGAAAAAAAGAAGCCTTCAAGCACAGGCAAGCCAAAGATCTCGCCCTCCTCCAATGCCACCCAGCTCTACAAAGCATGCCCTTAACCCTCACCAAAGCATCCAGTAATGAACAAGAGAGATGTCGTCAAGATTGCAACGGCTAAGTTGTAGTATCAGATCAGATGCCAAACCCCTTGGACCTCAATCGATCTCCTCCTCCGACTATCATCTTGGTGGAAATCTTCAATCATTTTTAAATGATATATATATATGCTTTACCATTTACTTCTCTGCCTTATTTATAAATCACTTTTTTCTAACATAAGTTCACACGGATTAAAAAAAACATTAAATCTCATTAATTATATTATGAAAATAAATTCAGAAAAATAATAAATGAAATATAAAATTATAAATTTATATAAAAAATTTAATAATGTGATTTATAAATAAATATTGGTAGGACCAGAAGAGTGATAATTACAATTTAATGCCCAAAAAAATGACTCGGAGTTTTCTCGAACCTCAATGGACCCGGGCAACTCAAGATGAATTAAATATTGATTGGTGTAGTAAATGATTGATGATGAACCTTAATGAACTGCCGTATCAAACAAGGGAAGGGAGGGTGATCCACTAGAGATAGCACTTTTGAGAGAGATATGAATGTGGTTTTGGGTGTAATAATGAAGACTCCAAGACGAAAAGGTGAATTATGCTTTTAGAGATAAGTAGAAATAAACAAACAATAATAAGAGGGAGATCGAGTGGTGAAAGGAACGGAATGTGAAATATATAGAATAAATAGAATGACTTGCAAGGTAAAGGTGGCAGCATTTGCATGCCCCTCCCTCCTTGGAAACGTCTTTTGTCCCACAGCCATGTGCATAGCTTCTTTTTTAAAACCAACGAATAAAATAATTAAAACATCAATATTCTCAAGTATTATTAAAAATGAATGTATTCAACATTAGTTTGACATTGTAAATGAATAATGCATAGTACCAACGAATGAGGGGATGCATGATATGTATCGTACCGAGAGAGAAGGCAGCAGCTTGCTTAACAAAACCATGGGTGACCTTTCCTTTCGAATCTTGGTGTCCACACTTCACACCTGCTTACCTGTTTTTTCATTCTGTTTCCTTCCTACTATTCATTATTATTCCACCCATTTCTTAATCTCAAATTTAAAATTAGTCACTCATTTTTTGAAACAGCAAACATCTTACTTTTTTTTTTTGGCTAAATATAGGTATCCTCTCTTTCTCTTATGAGAGGCAATTATATTCAAAACATTATCAGACACTAAATATAAATATTTTTTTCAATAAAATTCTAACATTTATTCGCCACAATATAATGCCCCGTTTGGTATGATGGAAGAGTTTTCAGAGAATTGGAAGTGGAAATAGAAGTAGAATTGGAAGTGGAAATGGAGATGGAAGTGGGGTTTAAAAGTGTGTTTGGTATGGCGGTGGAAGTGAGATATAATTTTTAATCAAAATACATATTTGTAATATGAAAATACTAAAATACCCTCCAACAAAAAAAACATCTTCTACCTAAAGACCATAGTCACCATTGTGAACTGCCGCCAACAAAAAGACGGAGGATCGCCACCACCACCGTCGCCGCCACCGCTACCGTCACCGCCGCCGGTGCCACCATCGCCCTTATGGTGGAAGATCATAGTTGCCGGTGGAGGGAAGAAAAAGGGTGGGAGGGTAGTAAGGTAAATAAACACAAGGAAATGGAAGTGGAACTCACTTCCATGGGGTGAGTGATGTAATTCACTTCCATGGTACCAAACAGACAAAATGGTGGAACTCACTTCCACTTCCACTTCTCTCCCATGAAAAACGAGGCATAAAGGCAACCGCGTGAGATCTTACTATTTTATTACACCACATGCCGTCCCCAGTTTGAGTTTGAGTTTTTATTTTATTTTTTATTTTTGGGGTGGTATGGCCCATTGGAGAGAACAAAATTGGAGCAGAAAGCACGTGGGAGCGTAGGGGCCACAGACTAGCACGCGTGACCCCACCTCCTCCCTCGGATGGGGATTCCGTGCGACGACTACCCTCTCCACTCCTGCCCGCTGCCACTATACCACTCCATTTTGTGAGGGGGAAAAATAATTTTTATTATAAATTTACTTTTAAAATAATAAATTAGAATATTATGATTCTATCCCTATTAAAGGTAGAGAAATTTTTTTTAAAAAAATTATTTTATTTATGAAGACAAAATTTTAAAAAAAAAAGCATTAATTTAGTTGATATTTATTTACTTAATTAAATTTTTTTAATACATAGAATTAAATAATTTAAATTTATAAATAGGGGTTCACTGATACTAATTAGCCAAACCTCTTATTTATAACAAATCATTTACACAATTAGACTACGGAATCGTTGGCACACCACTGAATTTCTGTCACTCAAAAGTCAGTAGCGCCCTTTCTCAGTTAATAAATGATATATTTGGATAGTTACTATAAGTATTTTTTAATCGTGCTTTTTAGAATATGAGGTAATTTTTATGGTATATGAGGTAATTTTACAATCTATGAAATAAATATGTAAAAGAGATTTATCTCAATTTATATGAATCGGATTTATACATAAACCGGATTCAAACAAACATAAAATATCTATCTCTTGACACGAGATGGATTATATTTTTTTTCCTTCCCTCTGAGATTTTCTTTTATTGCTAGAAACAGCCATCTAATGTTTTTTTATAAAAAAAAAAAAGAAGAAAAGGTAAGTAGCAAAAGGTTGTTATTTCAAAATTGATGATGTTGACAATATAATTCACTCAAATACTAACCTTAATGCCCCCATGATGTAAGAGTTTTTAATGGAAATGGAAGTGGAACTGGAAGTAGAATTGAAGATAGAACTGGGTCTTAAAGTGTGTTTGATATAATGATGGAAGTGGATAATTATTTTAATTTAATATATATATTCATAATATAAAAGACTGATATGTCCTTATCCAAAAATAAAATACCAATCTAAACCCCAAACATTAAAATTTCCTTAAAAATTTTGGTCAAAATTTTTCAAAACTCTCCTCAATTCCATAGGTCTATCCAAGGAAGTGACTTCCATCATTTTGATGGAAGTTGATTCTAATCTACCAAACAATTTAATTTGGGGATTTCACTTCCACTTCCACTTCTCTAAGTTCAATTCCAACGTATCAAACAGGGCATAAGAGCCAATTTCGATCGCAAGAAGGTTGGAAAGGAACGAAATGAAAAAGAAAAGAATGGTAAGTATTTTGCTATAGAGGTGTTTGGTTAACATTAGGAAAAAAAAAAGGACTAATAAGAAAAAATTTATTTGTTTAAAAGAAAATGAGCTAAAAACACTTTTCCTCTTGTTTTAAAAGTATTATCTAAAGGGATTTGTTTTAAAAATATTATTTAAAGGCCTATGTTTTCATTTGAACCCCTTTAACTATATGTACCTCTTTAATCATTTTAAATAATTCATGTATAATCATGGCTTAATCACCATAAGCTGCATGTGGTAAAAACGTGGAAGAAAGAACTCTTTGCTCATGTTTTCTCATAATGTAACACATTAATAATCTTGAGATATCCACCAATCACTTATGGTCATATATGAATGCATAAAAATAAATTTAACCATATGCATGTTATGTATAACTCATGGTTATATGCGACAAAAACAACTTTACTTATAACCATTACATACCCATCACGCACACATAGTCATAACTACTTTCTGTGATCTTATTTTGCACATGGGTACATATAATTACGGAATAGTTATCTCACTTTACTCTCACCCGTTAGTCACACTTTTTTTTCTTCATCTTGTCGCTTCCTTCTTCTAGATTCACCAATTGCTGCAAAATTCTTAACCAGCAAGATGAACTTCTTGATCTATGTGAATGTGTGGTTTTTGGGATTCTGCATTTTAAATCAAACGACAATCCAAGCTCGAGAAATTCATAAGCCATTAGAGCCATCGCCTTCGAACCACACATAATCTCCCCAAGCTCTGATTCATCATGACCTAGCTTTTGCCTCAAGATTCTTCTCAATCCATTTTGCTTGCTCATGACTTTGCATTTCCTCTCTATACCTCAAATTGATTCCAGATACTCCGTTGCGCGCATTCTCAAGTTGAAGATTCCATCAACGAAACACAGGACCACTCTCAGCGAATACAAATACTTCTTGATGATCTCAATTTTGTCTGCAAATTAATCATAAGAGTCTAGTATTTCAACGTTGGTCTCGAGGTAATGCTCGAGAGCTTCACGATTTGTATTATCTCTATAAGGAAAATTCGCCAACATTCCCAAAGCAATCTTTTGAGTGGTAACGAAAGCGTCGAGAAATCGAATCAATCCAGCGTCACCCTGTTACGACGGTCGGAGTGTATCCAACTCCACTGTGAGCCTTTCATCGAAGTGGCTCTTCTCAGGCAATGGAACCACCGTGGAAGGCGGAGCTCTCGGTTGAATCATTCGCAACAAGGAGAGGCTTCAAAGGATGACTGAAGGTGTTCCCATGGCAGTCTTTTCCATCCAATGCCATGTGAAGGTGCTCCCAGATCCAGCATTGCGAATTTCGCTTAATGCCTTCACCTTTATATCAAGTCAGCGGTCGCATCAGGGGTTTTTTGGTCTTTGGCCAAATTCCTTAAGCGTTGGAAAATTGGTTTCCACTATTTTTTGTGAGAACCGATTTGCATTAAAACAGGGGAAAATGAAGGCTAATGGGAAAATATTTTCTCAGGTACATGGTGAACCAAACAGCCGCTGCCAAAGGAAAATTCAATTCTCCTTTTCTTGCCCCTACTTGCTTCGATCCAAACGTGCCCTAATTCCTGTAAGGATGAACGGGGGTGATGTGATGTAATTGAAATGAAAACAACAACAATGACACCACCACCTCTGTCACCCCTATAGTAACTTCATAGCTTCACCCTTATCTAGGGCCTTCTAGCTTTACCAATGAATCATATTATAATGGGGAAAATTTCAGTCAGTCCTAACAAATTAATTTCAGTTAATCTCAAATTTTTTTGAAACTTCACTGTATTTTATGATTAAGATGAAATTAATTTTTATGAGTAAAAAGATAATGTCTTTCTTTTATTTTTAAAAAAAAAATTTATAAGATAAATACAGGGATTTGAACAAACCTAGGGAGTTACAAATATTTTGGTCATTTATGAGACAAATATTGAAATTTATAAGATAAATATGAGTATTTATAAGACAAATAAAGATATTCAAGAGACAAATAAAAGGATTCAAAAGAATCTAAGGAGTTAAAAATATTTTGGTCATTTACAAGATACATATGAAAATTCATAAGATAAATATGAGTATTTATAAGACAAATAAAGGGATTCAAGAGAACATAGGGAATTAAAAATATTGTAGTCATTTATAAGACAAATATAAAAATTTACAAGACAAATAAAATAATTTACATGATAAATAAAGTAAAGACATAATTATTCTTTAACTCACAAATATTAATTTCACTTTGACAATATAAGTGCAGTGAAGTTTCAAAAAATCTTAGAGGTTGACTAATTACTACAAAGGGCTTACTGAAATTTTCTCCATATAATGTGCTTTTAGCTTAACTTTATTTTAAATAACTTCGTTTCACAAAAAGTAAAAGAGTTTTGTAAAATCTAAACTAGATACCCTCACAACATCAAACATCCTAACTCCAGATTTCCTTTTCTCTTTAAATTTTTAATATAAAATATATTTATTTAATTTAATTATATTAAAAAATTTATTTAAATTAATTAATATTACATATATTTTCTAAAACATCTTGATCATCTTAATTCATTAATTCAATTTCTTTTTAATTATTGTTGAGGCAATATCAATATGTCTTATATTTAGACTAAGATCAACCCCAAATTTATCTTATATATTAATTAGAGTACTAAGTACTCCTATGTCCCTATATATAAGAGTTTTTTTAAGACTTGTCCCTAGATATAAAATCTCTTGTAAATTTATCTCAATAATAAATGTATTTTTTTTTATTTTTTGGTTAATTAATTGTTATATTACATATATTCTATTTCATCATTTTTTCATTATTACTCTCTCCCATCCATATATATAAACAGGGACATTTAAAAAAATAATTTTTTACATAATTATTAGATTTAATTATTTTTAATTAGAATTTAACGGTTCGTTTGAAAGGCTCTAATACATGGACACAGTACATTAATAGGAGGAATAATAAGGACAAGAAGAAGAATAGCGGGAGGGTAGGAGTGATAGGGATGGGGGGAGGGACAACATAAGGAGGCAATCACGGTGAACGAGGTAGACATTCCCTTGTCACATCAGACACGCCATGTCATTCTGTGTCCCCTACCCAACACCCCTTTTTCATTCACTTTCTCCCACGCGCCACCCGCCCCTCCCACATTTACAACATTCGGCTACTCAATCATCACATGGCTATGACGTGGCGGTGTCGTTTTCTGATGGTGGGTCCTACATCCCAACTTGAGCTTCACACCATTGTTTAGAAAACTGGACGGGACCAGACGGTCGGACCGTCGACTGATCACTGAGGTGGGCCAGATATATACGTTGGACTATTTTTTTGAGAGAGTCGTTTTGGACCTTCATTTAACTGTTTTTGAGCCGAAAACCAGACCGGTTTTTCAAAAACCGTCCAATCCAATAAAAAATGTGAAAAAAAAATTCTGCAATTTTTTTTAAAAATTTGATGCTGCAAAATTTTTTTAAAAAAAATGACATAAATTTTAGACATATTAATTTATTTTATTTATATTATATATTACTAATTTTAATAATTTAGTGTGTTACAAACTATTTTATAAAGATACTTTTGAAGAAAAAACCAATGAGGTTCATCCTCAAGTTAAGGATGAAATTGGAAGCACTAAAATTGGAGTTAAATGTCTTGATTTTGGATAATTTCCTCAAGAAGATTATAACATTTACCATTCTAGTTCTATTTATAAGTCTTTTTTAACTAAATCTCACATACCAAGGAGATGTAGTTAACTCAATGATTATGGGTTAAATTTACAACTATACCCTCATTTATGAATAGGTACTCTTTAACTCTTTTTTCTCTATCTATCTTTAAATTATTTCTTCATTCATACAATAAATAGGGGTAAAATTGTCATAATCTCATTTATTACACTGAAACTGAACTTATAAATAGAACCAAATTTTTTAGTCAAAAAAGGATTTATAAATAGGATCATAGTGGTATGATCTCAATACATTTGAAAAAACTTATGCTTAAATCAATCAAGAGCCATCAATATTTGACAAATCATAAAATCATTATTGTTGGTATATTTTATTAGGTTGATGATTAACTTAATATTCTTCTTTAAATGTTATTTTGTGACTTAATAATTAGACTATATATGCATATATATATATATATATATATATATATATGTGTGTGTGTGTGTGTGTGTGTGTGTGTGTGTGTGTGTGTGTGTGTGTGTGTGTGTAATTATTACATCACCAGTTCGACCAAACAGTTTGACCGTTTCAACCAGTTAAACCATGACCCGCTTACCTTTCCGGCTCAATGTTCAGTCTGACTTTTAAAACATTACTTCACACCTCCCACCGCGCTCTCCTTCCTCAAAGAACGCAAAATGGTACAATGAAAAAAGAGGAGGAGAAAGTGGAGGCAGACAAATAACTGGAGTAAGCTTCCAAGATATGTTTCAAAATCATGAGATGGGAACTTTCTCGCCATCTCCACCCCTCTTCCTCGTAGAGATTAGGCCTCCGGCCACCCTTACCACAAAATCAACAAACTCAACACAATACAATCAATTTCTGCGACCTAAATCTGAATTAAACACAACCCATAAGTAATGAAGATCAAACAAGTAAGCGTGGCGGAGGACACGGCACCTCAATTTGGGTTGGTCTTCCAACATTGGACCACAATCGCACAATCAACATGATCCTCTTGTCTTTGCTAATTGCCGCAGTTGCTCATCACTGTTACACCGTGTACGTCACGCTCCCCCTAGGACGCAATGTATTTGAAATCAGTGGGGGATTAGGGCACGGGTGGGCTGAGGCTATAATGGGAAAATACTTTGGGTTTCATGGAACTTTCAACTTTGGGCATCTCCGTCGTGTAGAAGTTGGAATCCGGTTCAGGGAATCTGAGTGCAATTGGTATTAGGCCATAAGAGAAATAGTGATAATTGGAGCCCATAAAGACCCAGCCTCTTATACGCCTAAAAGCTTATTCTACAATTTTGGTTTCGTTTTCATTTCACAGGCTTGGCATGAGCTCGCAAATTCGGGTCCACTCTCAGTGGGCTTAGACTTGAAACCAACTCTGCAGCAGAAAACAAGAAGGAAAAAAAGCCCAGATGCCAGCCAGGCCAAGTAGGAAGCAGATAACTCGAGAGGTAGAAACCTAAGAACTACCAACACAAATTGGTCCTCTGGTCTCGAGTTCGAATCTTAGAGGAGAGAGACACTTGTGATGGAAAGAACAACCACAAACCTCAAACTAAATACCTAATGATAATATAACAAAAACAAAAAAAGAAACCCAAGTACTAGAATGATTATCAGAAACAAGATTGCACTGTTATCATGGGGTCAATTTATGAGAAGAAAAGGCACCAAAATAAGGAGAAATCTGTTTATATTTATATTGTATTTTTCATGCTACCTAAATTACAAAAGAGGAAGATAGTAGATATTTATAATTGAAACTGTATAGTGTAACAAACATCCTAGCAATGACCTAATGTTATTTTCCATTCACATAGTCAAGCAGGTGCCGATCAAGCTCAAAATGCCGAGCAAGAAGTCCCTGCAATCCAAAAATTCGATATGATTATAAATTTTACTTCAGACATTTAATAGTGGAATAATGCGTGACTCATGCAGCACCATCACAAGCCACAGTGAACAGATATTCAGACTTAGAGATAAAGCATATACCTTGTTCCCCTCATTTTTACCAACATTGTGCTCAATAGTACTCTAAACCAGTAACAACGGGTAGTTATTCGAGAAACCCCCACGTGCCTTGTTAGAATGGACGAAAATGCATGACATTATAAAAATATAAAGATGCCAGCGTTATTTTAAGATATTCATCTGACTGAGTGTTACATACCTTCGTAATTGTAGGTTGAAAGTACTTTCCTTCAAAATCCAACTCTGGATAACGGGTCACCTCGGTGGCATTGTCAAATAAGATAAATGTTGGAAGCTGGCTCATGCTTCCTGAGAGCGACGAGTCATCACATCAATTGAAAAAACACAATGTGATAACAAAAGGAACCAGAAAAATTGAAATGAAATCAATTAATCATTTTTAAAATCAAATTTACAACGCAATTGATAAGGCTGTATTCAAAGTAAAATACCGCTTAGAGAGATTCCAAAATTTTCTGCAGCATTAGGAAAGAGTCCGAGATCAACTATGCCAAAAGACAAATTTTTGTTTGAATATCTGCAATGCAGCAATATGAACATCCAGAAATAATTAGTAGCTGCTTAGATTGATCTTGACTGCATCAGTGTACCTTCGACACTAGTCACATGCACAAGGAAGCAGATTTTTCACTCACTTCCTTGCTATCTGATATTAATTTCAGACGTATCCAAGCAACATAAAAGAACAAGAAAGATTGAATTGCATTTGAGTCAGAGCATCTGCACTTGGAAGCCAACTCACAAATTTTAATGTTTGAAACTTAGGACATTTATCATAGCAAAATAACCGTAGAGAGCATAAATACTTGAATTTGTGTGTAGATTATTATCCCATCTGTTGAAGGATGAGGGGAACTTCAATGTGAAAAGAAAGGAGAAACTTACGTGATTGAGAGATCAGAAAAACACCGGCTTGATCGAATGCAAGCAGATGAATAAGAGGCACGGAACTCCACCTGCCAACTCATACAACAACAAAAATGATAGATAAGCACAGGGGGGAAGAAGTCCCAATAGTAAAAGAATGTCACGGTATTATGGGTGTGCTGATATATTTGCAAATGCATCCATCAAACATATTAGAAGGGCATGGCGATCAAATAATTTATTTTCATCTTCTGGTTTGTTTACTACTAGCTTTCCCAAACCAAGCAAAACTGTCAATTTAACACCCAAAGGCCAAAACTCAACCTGTTCAGATCTCTGAATAAAAAGTATAAAAAATTCATAAAGAACTTCTGTTCAATTTACCAGCCAAAATCTTGAAGTTTTCCCTTCTGTCAGCAAGCTTTCCAGTTGCAATGGTGTTAACTTGTTAGAAGTACCTTGAAGAATAAATTCAATAGAAACAGAATTTATTAGGATTAAATTATAAGGCAAGGCATTCTTATAATTCTTGTGGTACTCTAAATTCTGAAATCTCAACTGTAAAAGGCTAGAAGAATCATTAATTGTGCATAAAAAGCAAACAAATAAAAAACAAGCAATTCTACCTGATTCTTCAAATGGTGGTTGCTGGGTCAGCATATGTAACACTGCATTACAAAACAATATTATAAACATTGGTGTTATTCTAGCATGATAAAGTTTATGTGATTGACATCCAATGCAATGTGTTACTTGGACTTATTAGCATGATGTAATGAAAAGATAATCAGTTTTCTAAGACTGAATGAGAGATATCTAGATATAATAAAAGTAAAGAAAACACCTAATAAATGTTTTTTCTTTTAAAAAAAGGTTCCAAATTAAGACAGACTAGTGTTTCAAGAAAAGAGAAACATTATTTAAAGAAAACCGTGATCCAGCAGTCCTTCTATGACTAAATTTGTAAATCAGTTAACGATCATATTATGAGATAAAATCACCCACCTAAAAATACAAGAATATACCAGATAGCTAACCAGCGATCCATTGTGTAGGCAAGGGCAAAAAGGCAAATCTGAAAAATATTCAGTTAAGACGTGGAAATGCTAACAAGAGCAGCATAAGCATAGAAAGGTAATTATTGCTGAATCACAGGCCATGTGCATCGAGAAAGTAATTTAACATGTGGGATATTTCATTGCTTGCTTGTCCTGGGAAAGTGTTCAATTACTAGAAGAACAAATAAGTAACAGCAAATAAAACCATCATAGGCTCCATATCTTAATAGGCCTTTAATAAGACTAAAGCAATTATATATTCTTTGAAAAACCTAAATGCATCAAACTGATCACCTTGGCAAGAAAAAGTGCATCAGGGATGAGAGCCTCCCATGTTTCTTCTTTCACTCCCTGACAAAAGCAGAGAACAAGGTTAGAATTAAGAAACATCCAAACAAGTATGCAAAGAGGGAAGCGAGTGATGGTTTGCCGCCATTGATATCAATGAACTGGATAGCCTCTTCGAGTACATAGGGAATCAAATTGTAAACAAGAATCAGCAATTAAACCGGGAGAAGTTTTATAGTTCAGGTATCAAGAATGATATCACATTCGTATCATGAACGCAAAACCAGAAAAATATACGGCCGATTTCAAAGGTCTTTAGAGGTTTGAAGATTTGTGGTTCCAAATTATTTTTTTCCTAAAAATAGGGAATATCAATATTTGTTGCTGGAGTGTATAAAATATAAACTGGGATTTCGTCAGTCAGGCACCCTTGATATAATTAAGAGACACAACCAAATTATGGCAGAGTCAGAGTGAAAGCTATCAAATTGCTTATGTAAGCCAGAGTCAGAGTAGAATATAGTAATTTTCCATAATGAACATCCAATAATTTTTAGTTTTGGAACACTAACTTAAGCAAATAACATGTGAACTATTCGGTGCAATTTTTCCAAGCAGACTAACTGACTGAAATTATGATCCTCAACTGATGACCTTTGGTTCTATCTACGACGCATGAAGCGTAAATTATATGTGATAAAGCGGCTTAAATCAAAGCTAGAAGACAATAGATTTGGTTAGCTTTCAATCAGAAGAGGATGAAACTAGTGCAATACGAGGAACGAAAGCGGTACCTTGATGAAAGCCAAAAGGGCAAATACTATCAGCGTCTGCATTTCCTGCAAATTCAAATGTATTAGAAAGGGGAAAGTAGGGAATGGAAAGAAAAGACGGAGGACGGGCACGGAGAGATAGAGCGTTACGCGACGAAGTAGATGATGAGCGAGGTGAGGGGCTAGGGCATTGGTTGCGGAGCTACGAATTATGAAATACGAGAAGAAAGTCAATAAATGGAACAAGTAGTAGGGCTCTGAAACAAGGAGGTTCAACCATTTCCCTGGATTAAGACTTTCCTTCCCCATTCCGAGTCAGAGAGCTGCTCGAACACTTGTAAATCTGGAAAACTGGCAAGTTCCTTTCAACCTCAATGCTAATTGAGCTCCTTCCTTAGTTTGATATTCCTCTTCTATTTCGATCTCTACGTTCTGGCTAACAAAGGGTAATAAGAAGGAAAAATTATATTGAGGTCTTAAATAAAAATAAAAATAAAAATATTATCTCTCAAAATTAAAAAATAAAAAATTAGTCTCATTAATAACTTTAAAAACTGGGTATTAATAAATTGAGTGACTTTATTAACAACTCTTTTAAACTAATTTTTTATTTTACGATTTCAATTGACCATTTTTTTACTTTTCTTTTTATTTGGAAGCTCAATGTAATTTTTCTAAAAGAAAAATTCTAATAAGCCGTACGTCCTATTTTTTTCTGTTCATCATCTTGCAAGACTTAAATGAGTAGTATATGAATGATAAATTTCAACTAAAATTACATAAAAGTCAGCTTATAACTCCATTTACAATAACTCTATGGGACCCTAAAATTACATTACAGTTAATTAAAAATCATATAAAACTGTAAGAGTCTCGTGAAAAAAAATTATAAAACATAATTAAGAATGAGATAAAATAATATAAATTTATAAATTAAATTTCTCAATAATCGAATCGTATTAACTTGGAGCTTATGGTTTTTGAGAAGTTGTAGCGTGAATTGTCATCTTCTTGCATATAGATTTCATCAAATTAGTTCATATAAAAAATATTCTCTAATATGTTTCTCACCATGTACTTGTTTGTCACTGAAAAATACTACTTTCAATTTTAAAAAGTCTTGGATTCGTATGAAAGGTTGAGAATGCTATCACCTTTTTACTTAAAAATTCAGAAAATTCTCATCAAAATTGTTTAACTCCTGGTAGGAATAAATAGTTGATGATGTCCAATTTTTACCCAAAAGAAAAAAGGTTAATGATGTCTAAGAACTGCTCGTAATTTCTTATATCAAATTTCGACCAAAAAGTTTCTTAAGTAAAATGGATTAAATGCTAAGTATGGGTAATCACGCGCTTGAACTGAAGGCGAAGAAGCTGACCTGTCATTTGATTCCATATCTATGACAGTTTAATCCATTTAATTAATACGATAGTTATAATTATATAAGCAAAATAAAGGGTTAAAGGCAATTTTAAATATCGTTGGATGAAAAAAGCAAGGGTTAAATCCAAAGGCTGGAATGCTGGATGACGCAAAACTCAATTGCCATGCCTCACAACAGCACAATTTCCGAGTTATCCGTAAAATTAGGCACCTCACGATAACTAAAGACTATTTTTTCCCCTTTGTTTTGAGTTGACTTTTTATGTAGTTTAGAGATAATGTCCAATTTTAGAATGGAAAATTTTGCTGAAGGGCTGTAAGTATTCGAAAATTTTTGTAGGCTTAAACCTTTAGGATGAGTTTGCTTCTTTCTAAATACTTTTGGAGTGAAATTGATTAAATTGAAATTTTTGGTCACCCACAACTCTCTTATATAGAAACTTCCAATATTAAATTTCACCTTAAACGTTAAGTTTGTAAATGAGAAGAATTCATTGTTTCCACTTGCTCTACCCTCGCGTTGCTGCTCAGTGCTCACTTTACTCTCATGCTCACTGTCGATTTCTAATCAATTGGTTTTTTTAGATATATTAAAAAAATAAAACGCGGTTCTGAATTTTTACTGGACAACTTGTGTGCATAATTTGGTTACAGGTTATTTAAAATATTCAATTTTGAAATTTCACTAAACAACTACTCCTCAAGTAATCTATTTAAGAAAAACTTTATGGACCCAACCAGTCATATTCATAAGACACACATAAAGAATGTCTTATAACATAATCAATTTTTTTTCATCTCACCCCTTAATTATATGTTATGTCACTATGATAATTATTCCACACCCATCTCTTTTTTATAATCAATTTTCACTCTTATACCACAAAAAATTTCCACTCTTTCTAATATTCAATTTAATTAATAGGGAGACATTTTATCTTCAACTAAAAGAAATTCAGTAAAAGCGTACTTCACGTATACGATAAAACAGAAAATTTTCTATTGAATCATACTCCTACTTGGATCTATATTCCCTATACAGACAATATTTTGTTGAATCATACTCCTAATTTAATGTTTTTATTATTTAAAAATAATTATTTTAATAGGTAGAGAATTAAAATAAAGATGATTATTTAATTAATATTTTTTTTAAAAAAATAATTTTTTATTTAAAAATCAGCCGTTTAAAAAAATTAAATATGATGAACAGTTCAAATCGGCTGAAAGATAGACATCGAAACCGGGTCCACGTCCCCACTTAAGGATACTTGAATACAGTGATAATGTTGTATTCCAGCACATATGTTATAATACATTGTTTATGCTTGAACTTTGAAATTTATCTGCATCGTCGTCTTTTAATTAATTTAATGCCAAAAGGACTTGAGTCACATGGTATATTGTGGGAAACCGAAAGCTTTCAATTTTCCGCGGCAACCTCACATGTTCCGTTAAGTTGAGTCGGGATCCATCCATGATTCTTTCACATGATTTCAGATCAACTCCCATTACTAAACGGATAAAAACATAAATATAGCCACCCACAAAATAATAATAATAATAATAAAACCCCGAATCAGTATCGTGAATCAATTAACTAACGTATGTACTTTGAAACAGTGAAGAAATAATTAAAAGAGAACGATCCGAAAATGATATATAGCATATATAAATAGAGGCGAAGCAAAGCCTGGGGGATATCGAAGAAGTGTATAAAAGAGAGAATGATGCATATGATGCCAAACATGTGTCTAGCTAGGAAATTCACTTTCCATTTCCCACCAACGTAACATTCTCTATAGACTAAAACCTTATTTCTCTAATTAACCCAAACCAGACCCAACATTATTCTCACTCTAAGTCATGCACATTTTGATCATTTCCATTTCGGGATCTATGCCTGAGAAAAAGAAACCACATACGGAGGCACAAAAGGCGAGTCATCAATAATGAAAGGATATGGCGTTTAATTGCCATCCAAGTTAGTTTGTGTTTGGATTAGTTTTTGAGAATAGCTTTTACGACTTATGAAGTAAATTTGTGAGAGGAGTTTTATCTCGATTTGCGCAAACCATAATTTGAAACCATGATTTGAAGAGTTTCCAAACATACACTTAATCATTAATCATTAGATAGCATAACGTCTCATCATCGGAAGATTACGACGCCAATTAAATACAGGGCAAGCTGTTTATTTTTTTTATGACTAATCATGCTATTGAATCATAACAAGAGAAGCATAATATAATATCTTCGGTGACGGTTTTGGATAAGGTCTCTATTCTACAGATTGCCACATTAACATATTTGAATTAGTAGCATTACTCATGATTCTTGTGGAAAATCTGAAACTGATCGAATGAATGCCCGAATTAGAAAATGCGAATCTGGATGGAGAGTTATGCCAATTTCGGGCTAAATAACGACTCCATCAGAATCATTAATTAGATGAAACTACAAAAACTAAATTTTTCTAAAAAAGAAAAAAGAGAGGAAAAGACTGGGTTTAGGGAAACTAAATGAAAATCCCCATGAAAAATTAGAAATTTGATAATCTAAAAAATTTTGAAAAAAAATGAAGATGGTTGCTAATTCTCATAATAAGCTATAACTAGCAAGCTACTAAATGAGCTGCCGGAAGTCAGGGCCGAGGCGGTGGTGGATCAAGTAATCGTCCCCATTGGACACATGAAACTCAAACATCATATTGGGATGTTGCAGAAACTGATGTTGCTGCTGCTGTTGCTGCATTTCCTTCTGGCGCCGGAGCTCCATCACCTTCCGGTGCGAGTTCGAATGCTTCGTCAGCACGAACGTCGGGCTCGCTGCCGGCCGGTACTCCGGCACCAGCCGCCCTGACTTGTACCTCACCCCGCACGCGTTGCAAAGCGTCTTGGGGCCCATGGGTCCGGTCCGCCACTGCGGTGTCTTATCTGTAGCACAATGCAGGCACTTGCGACCCTCGCCGCTGTCCTTCCGCCTTGACGCCGCCTTCCCCGGTTTCTTTCCGGTGGAATGGAGGGGGACGGGGTCGGGGTCTGAGGAAGATGATGCGGAGGATAGCGATGGCGTTGGAGATTGAGACGGAGAAAGGAGGAGGAGGCGAGAGGTCCAGTTGCATGGAGAGCCACGTGAGCGCTTGCTGCGAGCTTTTGCCGGAACCGAGACATCGGAGTTGAATATGGGGTTGTTGTTGTTGACGCTTCGGTTGGTTTCGGCCTGGAATTCGTGAGTTTCCTCGGACGCTTCGACGACGTCGTTTCGGGCCTTCATCCCCGATATCAACTGCAGCTTCTGCAGGTCCTCGCTCGAAAATGATTCCTCCACAACGTTCGAAAGCCATTCCAACTCTGCCATGTCATCATCATACTGTGTTTCTCCACATCAATCAAAACCCAACCAAGAGGTATTAGTTTCACACATAACTGTCTTCAGATATACATTTCCTCCTGTACTTTTGTTTCTAATAACATTTTCATTTCGTGTAGTGATCGATCGGCACGCTGCTTTCACGCGTGCATGATGAGTAATTCGAGTTTCGTTTTCTTTCTTTCTTTCTTTTTTTTTGGGGGGGGGGGGTTGGGCAGAAAACGCAATCACAATGGGAATTAACGAAACAAACATGGACAGATTATGAGAACAAGAGAAAAGGTGATTTCTGACGTAATAATAGTTGGACATGCTTCAGGAATCAGGAATTCAAACACGCAATTCATGATTAAGTGTGTTCACTCAGTGAGAGAGAAATATTTATACCGGCACGGGGACGCAGAGGTCGGCGGAAAAGTGAGGGACTTGGAAACTGCGGCAGCCAATATTATCGGCGACGGCATTATTAGAGTGGGAGCCCGGGGAGGTAGCAGGGGCGGTAAGGGGGGAAGAATTGGTTGAGTCGCCGGGGAATGAATGAAGGGAAGCGTCGTCGAGGAGGAGAGGTTCGTCGTCATTGGGGAAGTGAAGAAGGTCTTCGACAACAAAGGAATCCGCGGCGGCCATGTTGTTATTCTGCAACAAGTGGGGGAGCTTGCATTGCATGTGGTGTGGGAGGGAAAATGAGAGGAGTGTGAGAGAAAGTAGTGGCTTTGAATGAGAGAGAAGTGGAGAGAAGAGGGTTTATTTGCGTTTGAAGGGGACAAGCGCACTCCTAATTTTGGACCCTCCTCTCTCAGCCATGTAATTCAATTTTCAGGCCTCACATTTTAAAAATCAAAACCATATTGCTTCCCTTTTACTTCACACATGCATGCTCCCTTTTTTTATATCCCCGCCATCTCCTCTCCTACCTACAACACTGTAATAACAATGGCAACCAGTTAATAGCACACCTAATTATTTCTCTCTCTTTAATCCTAAAAAGAACCAAAACAAAAATGTGGTTTACAGGTTAACTTTTTCCCCTTTTGCGGCTGCTCTTTATATTTTCCCACTCATCCTTCTGTTTACCCAGTCTTCTTCCTTTCTTTATCAAACTAGCGTCTCTCTCTTACCGTCATTTTGTGCTCTTCAAAACTAATTAAATTCACATAATAATAAAATATGCAAATATGAAGAAGTTAAATATTGACACTCTTGGGATGACATGGTTTATTTCTTTCCTTATTTTAAATTAGAGAGGTAGCTAGACATTAACAACTTGACGCTACAATCTTGCGACTTCCCACACTAATAGGAGAGCTCTCATGACAGCTCAATTTTAAGACCCAATAATATATACAATGAATTTTCTTGACCAACTTTTGCGTATATATTTCCATTTATGAATATATTATGTGAATAGATGGAAGTTTGATGATATTTAAACTGCTAAGGTTCTTATAACTTCTCCCTTTTCGCATCCGATCTCAGAGGGACATGAGTAATTGGAAACAGCAGCACATCAAAAATCACTTGCAGTTTCCTTCCCTTCCTTAGGCTTTGACCTCATCGCTGAACCCTAAAAAGCATGTTCATCTAAAATTAGATAATTTATAGAACAAAAGTCATTAATTTTGGCCTAGTGTAAACAAATTTCACATATTTTCTTTATTTTTTGTGTTTTGGTTAATCTTATTGTATTAGAATATGAGACCATAAGGATAAGGTGGGAAATTAGTAGGATTAAAAGCACTAAACCTCTTGGAGTAAAAAATGTAAAAAACGAAAAATGGAAGGGCCTTGTAACCAAAGCATGTGTACCCCTATTTCACCAAATGCAATATTACATGTAATTGAATAATTTTTATGTGGACATACAAAATAATTTTACCTTTTTCTCCTGTTGAATCAATTTCTAATGGATAAACTTTAACATTTTATAATAATATACTATAAATTTAAATAACAAAAAATTATAAAATAGTTTAATAAAAATCTACAGATAAGAAGTATTCAAATATAATTCAATTAAAAAAAAATAAAAAAAGGCTAATTTAAAGAAAGTGGAGACATATTTTGCCTGTCTCTCACCACTTCAAAAAGTCAAAAGGCACTTTTTTTTTAATGCAAGAGGAATTTATCCATTAATCTCTCCCTCTATTTTCACTCTATTAAATATCTCTATCATTAAAACAAGTTTTAATGATTAAGATTTTATACTATACAAAAATATTAAATATAACATTAAATAATATTAAATCTCAACATCAAAAAATTAATCTAATAGTAGAGAAATAAAAAGAAAGATCAATCAAAACATTCTCACACCTTTTTTAATTAGAAAAACTGGTATGCTACAAGTGAAATTAAATTTGTCACCTCCACACATTCATGCTTTGGAGCCAAACTATTCCAAATTGCCTAGCAGCCTCGTTTTTCAAAGCATACGAAGTCCCACTGAAACCTTCCACGGTGAAAAAAGTGAGTTCAATGCCATGGCCAGGTTAACTGTCGTCTGCTCTTTGGATTATAATTTACCCTTTTTGTACAAAGCTTTCAGTACTTATAGTAAAACAAAGCGCCAGCACATGGCACTCGGCATCTAAGCAGAGTCCCACATGCTGATATATTGTTATCAGAGAGACAGACTCTGCCATCAAGGCTGTTGATGAACAAATCAGAGACATGGTCACTACACACTTCCGGATCCACCTTCCCACGTGCTCCCACATATAATAACCCTATAAAGATATTCTACATAAATGATATCTGCTCCACACTCTGCACAGTGACTACAATATTACCTTTGCCTAACCTAGCTGCGGAAACTGAATCAATTACAGCTCAGATTATCCATGAGATGGAAACAATCAGAGGATATGTGCTGATTTTCCTGCTACGTTATCCCCAAACAGGGTGCTTAAACAATGGCCAAGTGCATGAACGTATTCTTTATTTGTTACTGATCAAGTACCAAAGCTCAAGTCTATCTTTCAAAACAATTGAACCTGGATTGAATAAGCATTTCTAGGGATCCACAGCCATAGTTACAGGAATAGGGAAGGATTCTTCCAACTATGTACCCGTTGTACTGAAATGTTCAACAAAAATTAAACAGTTCACTGCAAAAAGCAAGCCAGCAGCGGGACCGATGACTGTAATTCATCAACCATTGGTCTTCTAAAACTCTTATCGAGGTGTGCTGAGGCCCATTTCTGTGGAAAATAGAGGGGAAACGCTATATAAGCATTGGTTTACACAGGGAAAACATTCTTCTACAATAGAATAACCTAAACAAGGCAAGTAATATAGTTTCCACTCAATTAAACCGCATGATTCTCAAGTGAACTTGTGACATCTCTTCAAACATAACATAAGGACTTACAATTATAAGAATGATTATCATAAAATGTGCCATCATGAATCCAAAGTGAAAAGATAGTATGCAAATGCCAGGTTAAATTGTATCCCTCGCAACATTAAAGCATTAAACTAACAAAACTGGTCACAAAACACAGTTTCTCATTTAAAATTGCAAATGCAAACATTCATTGGAACACCATCCCTGCAAATGATCCAGACTACACAGATGGCTAAATGCATAACAGTTTCCTGAGGAGCAAAAAGTCTTCTCTGCAATACTATTGACTTAAGCCCTAGCCTGTGGTTTAACTAGTCCTAAATTATAATTAATTCAGCCCCAATGCATCACAACAGATAATTGTATTGCTCACATGACCTTGAAGATATGGATCATGTCTATACGTGTTCCAAGGAATTTGTTCTCACCTTATTAGAGTAACAATGTTTGCAGGAGCTGCTCTTGGTATGCAGTGAGCACTCGCCAAGAGTCAATCATCATGCAAAATCAGGGCTTGCCAATGGCATAACCCACAGAAAATGACATTGACCCAACACAAAGCACAGTCACACAGGGCTTTACAAAGTATTGGGACTGTTCATTTTAATTTACTAAAAAAAACTGAAGAATATAAAATAAAATATTAGGGACCCAATAGAAATAGAAGGACCCAAGTCCTCGCAATTTCTAAAGCTGAAAATTGCAAAAAGGAACGGCGTGATTCAACGCTTCCCAATGGCAAGCCACAATGTAAGCAAAACCTACAATCTTCTATTAAGAAAAAAAGACAATCTAGATGCACTATTCCTGTTTTGCTAAAAAAAAAAACTACATCTTTGCATTTACAGAAGAATATGCTTTGATTTTCTTATATTTTAAAAACTAAACAACACAATAGCGATACCACAAATTATCTTCAAACGAGACATTCATTCCAGTAGAATTCCTAAGTTCTTGATGTATTTTTAATAGGGATATAATAGACCTAATGGTTAAGAACACGGCTAAAACATCTTGGCATAGAAGTTAAAGCTGGGAATTATTTATAGCGTCAACAAATAACAAAAAATTCATGCCACAAACATGATCAAAGAGTCATCCAAGTAAAAAGATTTTCACTGATTTCATATAATGCAGCCCAGGATGATACTTTTGAATTAACAACAAAACTTCTATGATTATATGCATCTTGATTACTGAAAAACGAGAAACATTTTTTTTAATCTAAACCACTAGCAGAAAAGCAGCCACAGGTAATCATAGCTAACCAGAAAATGCAAAGCTCTGAATGGATACAGAATTCCGTAGCTGAGAAGATGGCAGCATGCAAGTTTCAAAATACTTCCACAAATGGGAATAACATAAGAAGATTAAAGTTCAATTCTAGGTTTAGCCCCTCGAATAGGGAGGAAAAAGACTATCATTTTCAACTAAAGTAGTCGACTTTGAATCAACTAGCTCAAGTTTTGATTTTCTCCTCCTCCACGTCTTTTACTTTTCTAACATCTTTGGAGCATGCAAATGCGTGACTAGATTAAGTGAGAATAATATCAAAAGCACCTCTATACATTACAGGAATGACGGGAATTCAATAACAAAATTCTTACGCAAAATGATCATAGACAGTAACTCGTGAGACAATTCTAAAAAACTATAAGCTCTTCTTGATACCAAGGAAGGATTAAGCTCAAGTTTTGCATTTTAAAACTGACAAGAACTGATGGAGAATATAAAAATATAAAATAATTTACTAACAATCAAGACTGAAGTATAACACTTGTATAGAGTAAAAGTTGCTTACAAATACCAAATAAAAAATATTCGAGATATCAAACTCCGGGGTTGGCACTGCAGAGCATACCCTGAGTCAACGACCTGGAGTTCCTTGAATCTATACCAAGGCACGAGGTGAGGCGAGCTGAGGAGACTGCTGAGTGGAGGGGAAGTAAGGACTGCACGCAACCAAGATGAGGAACCGCCCTGCAATTCGAAATCAGAAATTCTTTAAAATAACAGCGAGGAATGCAACCAGGAGAAAATCAATTTATGATGGGAAAGCGCTGAAAGGAGAAGATATACTTGCCTTGGTAATGTAGCAGGCGAACGAGTGTGTTGGAGGAAAGCTGAGGACTTGGGCTTGCTTGATGGTTTCGAAATCGTAGATTTAATGAGGGAGATTGCCGGTTGCGACAGAGATCTACAACGAGAGGCCATTTGAACAACAGCACCAAAATTTCAGAGGATTAGCGCTTTTACAAAGAGAACCTGTGGCAACAGAATCCAGAGATAGGAGCTAGGGTTTTACTAAGGTTTAGGTATTTTTCTGAATTATTATTATTAGTAGTCGTAGTGGTGGTAGGGTTTTACTAAGGTTTAGGTATTTTTCTGAATTATTATTATTATTATTAGTCGTGGTGGTGGTGGTGTCGTCGTTCGTTGATTCCATGCCCTTATTTTTCTCTATTATTTTTTATTACAATTTTCTGTCCAAATTTTTTATTTGATTTATATAATTTTATATATATTTTATTATTGGCATTGATGATATATTGACATCAATTTTTTTTTTCAAATATTCATCAAAACTTTTTATTTGAGTTTTGAATTCGTTCAACCATTTTCTGTGCCATGCCAACGATTTAATTAAATAGGCTGCTACAAACAGAATTGTGCATACATCATCAAATCATTAATGATAGTTCAATCAGTAAATGATTACTTTTTTCATATGATTTTATAAGATTGAGTGTTTTGTAAAAAAATTTGCATGTTATTCTCTTATGAAATAACCCAATTACAAAGTCATAAAAAATTGTAAGTGTAATAGTGACGCGTTCCTCAAGTTTAATTGACAAATAATGTTTCCTTTTCATGAACTAATGTTCCCAGTTTCTGTTGAGGCGAGTACTATCTGTCTTGTAAGAAAATGGCAGTAAAGCAAGAGGGAAAAAAAAAAAAAAAAGAGGTCTTTTATTTGTTTCTCTTGGGGGCCAAAGAAGACATTGTTGCCGTTGCCGAGCATGTACACGAACTGCGTGTAGAGTTAATCCCAGTCGTAACAAGTTTGGCCATTGATACAACTACAAGTGATCAAATTAATACAATCAGAAGCACAGAAAGAAATTGGCATTCAATTAATCAAATCCTAGCAAGAGAATTGGGTGAGCGTTTGTTCCGTGCCAGACAGTGAACCAGAAAGACAAAAATTTAGGCCACTTCTATTGAGTTTCTTCCGACAGCAAAGTGAACCACCTTAACCAGCAAATGACTTCAAAGGTCTCAGCAATTCAGACGATCACAGTATGAATTTGGAGGCTGAAGTGGTTATTAATTATCACTATTTGTCAAAGCAGGGCCAACTTCCCAGTCACCGAATCTACATATGCTTTTGGACCTTTTCCAATTTCATCATCACATGATTAGTATCAGATCCAATACACCCAATATTCAGTTTCTGAAAACTAAACAAAAGCATCAAACTACAAGCTTACCAGGTCCAACTGCAAGAACGGTCTTCGACCCTGACATAACCTGAAACAGCAAAGATCATCAGAAAAACAGCCCTTAATTTGGCTCTTGCAAAGAACAATCACAAAACACCAAATTCATCCGGGCACAATTAAATCCTAAAATACCTCACTCTCCCAAGATCGTTTTATTGAGTTTAGTTGATGCGAGTACTTGTAGTCTTACAGCAGTGTGTATAAAACTAATTTTTGTGCAGTGTGCTTCAGATTTTGGTGTCTCATTCTTTATTATGTAGAAGACACATATGGTGGTTCCATCATCACTCCACACTATCCTCAATCAAGGTGGTTTTTTGCGGTAATAGAAATTATAATATTATGCCAAACTGCTAGGTGTTACCTGGGTTCGTCCAGCATCAGCAACAACAAAAGTAGGAAGGCCGATACTATCAGCTGCTTCCTTCAGCCTATTCCTGTTTTGTAAGTAAAGTGATCGGATGAATCCATGTACTAGACTGGAAACTGACCATACAGTATTGACAATAGAAAAAACTGCTTACATTTCTTGTTGATTCTTGCAAGTCACAACAATTTTGGGTTGGCCACACTGTTCCCATTGTCTCAAAAGGGATCGATGGCTGCAAAACAAGTCAGTGGCAGAGCTTACAGAAGCGAAAGCAGAGAATATACCAATTTAGATTAACCCTGAAATGAAATTCAGTAATTCACTTCAAACAATACATTGTGATTCTAAGTTCTTCAGTATGATATAACAATCCTTGTTGAATGATCAACATCTCCATGTTTGAGATGACAAGTTTAATACATGCATGCACACACAAAAGCTCCCACCTACTTGCCCAACCTATGGCATAGTAAACGTCAAAAAGGACTTCCCCCTTGCCTTCCTCCTTCCCCCTTGCTCCCCGAACAATAACCAAAAAGGAACTATTACCGATCAAGACCCCAAATTTTCATCAAACATGAACAACCATATGGTGGCCACACAGATCAGCAACTGTTACAGTTTCAATTTTCAAATTGAACAAGCAAAAGCAATTGGTTTCTAAAACATTGAAGGCAAGAAAGTGTAAGGCTTGCAGGCCAGTGGATTGGATTGGCGAGTTCCATATTAAAACAGGGAAATCTCAAGGCTCAGAAAATACACTTTGAAGTACCTGTACATTAGTTCAGCATACATTCCAGTGGCAGCATCTGCAAAAACAGTAAATGTAAACAAAAAGATATCAACTGATAAGACAAAGCCTGAGGGGATAATCAAGTTCATACATCATATAATAATATAGAGGCTTGAAATATCAGGATGAAGTGAAAATCCTCAAATTTAAGAATGGTCAAGTATCTTACGAGCACACTGGGATGCTATCTTTCCTGATTTCATCTTTAGGTCTTGTCTCACTACAAGAACCTGGCGCAGACAGTTCAAACATTGAAACCAGAAACATCTCAGCAATCCAATAAAACGCCTTATTTACATGAGGCAAAATTAATCTACCAAAGAAGCATGGAAGGAATATTAAAAAAAACGATGTAAAGATAAGGCTGCCACAACATGAGAAAGCTATGACAAGGCGAAGTAACAGACCATTTTAAGCTCTTGATCACCATTGCTTGGGACTGACAGCTGCTGTTGGAGCTTGCCCGATGATAAGGTTTTCTTTGTCGAGTAATTTCTTCCGGGCTTTGATAAATCAAACAACAACCCAACAATGAAGCCTATGACAAGACCTGGAATGAAGTTTTCTGGCTTGAAACCTACTCCTAACCACTCTCTTTCTTGCTTTTGTTGCTGTGTGTGTACAGACAGGCAAATAAAAATATTGAGAAGGAAACAAAAGACATCACAAAAGTCAGCATCTTTTCAAATCATAAAAGCAGAAACATATTTAATTTTCACTAGGAGGAAAGGAAGTGACTCAATATATACAAATTTCAGAGAGTTCATGGAAACATCAAAACTAAGATTACTCGGGAAGTATAATTCTCTAAACTTTAAACAGAGCAAAATAAAAGCAAAGAGTATATCAAGAGGAAATATATAAATTCATGCTGGCAGCCTCCATTCTATCAGCTGCAAAAATGAGAGCCCGGCGAAAGAAGGAGGAGCAATTTCCGGCCACTGAGAAATATGTATCACCGACTAATACCAATTCGATTTCTTTCAATTACGCAGGAAAGGAAAGAGACTACGAATTGTCGGCTGAGTAGATTGCTAAACCAAGTAAGCCCAAAGCCCGCTAATTCGTTTACCTGCACGTTGAAGAAATGGTTTTTAAGAAGAAGAGGGAGATAGATATTACCTGGTCCCGAGGTTGGCTATTTTTTTGAAAGGAAGGGAACATTGAGGGAGGGACGTAAAATGGAGAAAGATGAAATTTTTGGAGTGCCACACACTGCTCCTCTTCTCTATAGGAAAGGGATATTGAGGAGATAATTGAAGTGGAAGTTCGCTTTCGCCCTTGCTTCTCCTTCGGGTGCAGTTGTCAACAAAATATTCAGAGGATGTTTGGTTGGGTTTATATACATAAATCGAGATAAAATTTTTCTACATATTTACCTCGTAGATTGTAAAAGCTATCTCGTATATCATAAATCACGATTGAAAAACACAATTGGAAGTTCTAACTGCTATTCCAAACATCCTCTTAACCTATATTTCTTTCTTTTTTTATTTCTTAACAGTAAGCCCATTTTTTTACCTTGAACAGTAAGCCTTTTGTTTCTATATCTTTTTATACGATTCTAACCTTTTTAATTTTACAAAGTATATTTTAATTAATTCGAATTTGGTTAGTTTTAAATCAGGAATTTTTTTTATGTTAACATTGTTATTTTTGAAAATTAACTTAATACATTAGTGTCTAAAAATATTTTGTCAATATTTAAAATTTCAATATAAACGTGTTTTATTAGCGAAATGATTGAAAAATACTATTTAAAATTTTGAATTATAAAAAAACCAAAATATTTACTAAATTAGTAAAATGATAAATAGATTATTTTGTAAGAATATGAGATTTTTAAATTTAGGTGTTGATAATTTAAGTATAAGAATTAACAACCTATGTATAGAAATTGACAATTTGAACACCACAAATTGTCATGGTATATACCCAGTTGTTAATTGTTATTTTTAAGTTACCATTATTTATACTTAAATTGTCAACACTCAAACTTCAAAATCATAAATTTCCACCAGATGACCTATTTATTCTTTTGCTAATTTAATAGATATTTTAAGATTTTTTTAATTCAAATGACATTTTTCCTTTTATTAATAGCATATATAGGGTGTGTTTGGATTGGCGGTGAAAAAAGTGACTTATTTAAAAAGTGACTTATGAATAAGTCCAATTGGGTAAAAGTTCAATTGATGTAAGTTGTTTATATTTGGATTAGCGATTGGATAAGTGTTTTTATAAAAATGAATGTGTTTGGTTTGGCTTTTCCATAAGTGACTTTTGAGATATTTAAAATAAAAAATTGTAAAATATATTAAAAGTGGAAAAATGTATTAGAAATAATTTAGATAATTAAATTGCAATGAAAATATAAATAAATTAGAAATAATACAAAGTTAAAATTTCTGATATAGTCAAATATAACAGAACAAATCATATCAAATGTTCGCAACAATTAGATTCCTGATGGCGTCACGAACATGATTTATTTGGGTTGCAGATGTCCGAGAATCATTTGTTGATGATGACTCTTAATCTTGGCTATCATCCACCAAAATTGTGGCCTCATTTGCTGCATCCCTAAAGTGTGCATCAGTTTGAGAATTTCTTCTAATAAAATTATGTATGGTCATTGTTGCATAGACCATGCGCACTTGAGTGTAGAAGCTGTACTTGGGCATGTTTTGTAAGATCTTGAACCTATTTTTCCACACTCCAAACATCATTTCTATTGTGCATCTCAAGCTTGAATGATAAAAATTGAAGGCCTCATTAGGATTCTGAAACCCCCGTTGATTCCTGAATTCAGGGAGGTGGTAACGTTCACCTCTGTACGAACCAAGAAATCCAAGTGATGATGGGTAGCCAGAATCAACCAAATAATATTTGTCTAACATAAGTTAAAATAATTGCAAACTTTAGATTATTGGCATTCAATTGGGCTTAAAGGGGAAGAAAAGCTAGTGAGGGGAGCTTAAAGGAAAAGTCACTTATTTTCCTTTAAGAGCTTAATTATTAAGCTTTTTCCAAACACTCAATTAAGTTTCAATTGAGCTTATTGGCATTCAATTGGGCTTAAAGGGGAAGAAAAGCTCAACCAAACACACCCATAGTTAGAAGAATGAGAAGGCATGTTATAAATTTAAGGTGCAAAAATAGAAATTGTGTTTTGCATTCTAAGCACACAACATAATTATCTTTTATGAGGTGCAAAAGCCGCAATAAACAATTTTTAAGATAATTAATATGACAATTCCATTAAAGTTAGACTATATAGTTTGTTTGTTTGAATTGGGTTTATGCATATGTCTGATTCACGTAAATTGAGATAAACCTCCTGTACATATTTATTTCGTAGACCGTAAAGTTACCTCATAGACTGTAAAAGCCACCTCATATTCCGTAAATCATGATTGAAAAGCACTTATGAAAGCTATAGATATATTGACGTGGTAAAGTTTGAAAGTTGATATGTCAAACTTTGATAGATATGTGGCAGAAATAATTAAAATGAAGAAGTAAAGTTCAAATAATAGGCGGAAAAAGCTTTATTTTATTAGTCAGAAAACCTCATTTAACTGGAAAAAACTAGCTAGATTAAAATTTAAAGGATCAAGGGATCATTGGGAAATTAGGGTTTGAAATTGAAAAAAAGGGGTGAGATGGAGAAGCAATTGTCAACACCGTGTATGGCAAAAGATGAGTGAAAGGTCAAAACTTAACTTTCGTGGGAGCGGATCAGATTTGAGAATATAATAAACAGAAGAGCTCTGGGGTTTATGGCAGAAGTTGTATCTCAAGCCACAAATAAAACAAAGGGTTAAATAGTAAATCCGTCCCGAAAATATTCACTAATAAATAAAATTATCCTAAAAGTCTTTTTAGTCTTAATGTTATTTAAAAGTCTTAAAACGTAGCAATATCACGGGATGTTAATAAATGTTAAGTTTGACCATTTTATTTAACTAAGATATCTACATGTCACTAACACATGGCATTCAATGATCCAGTTCATCACCACCTCAGCATCTTTATTTCTTCCCTCTCTCATTGTGTTTTGGTCAACTACAGTGCTTCCTCTTCATATCATGACAGTGTCAGAGATGGAACATGCTCCATCCTCCACTTAATGAGACTCGATCAATCTCTCTCACACTCTTTGCTTGTCTTACAATCTCGATCTCTAAGCCTGATTGACTCCTAGAGCTTCACTGATAGATCCATCTTCCTCTAAAAGGAAGTTTGTGGAAATTGTGATGGCAGGAGGGAATAATGATGGTGTTGCAAAGGGGCTTGGGCTTGGGAACGAAGACGTCGGCGTCGAGCCATTGACAGGTAGCCTCCACTACTACTGACGTGGAATATAGTGTCATATTAGTGTCATCTGACGGTGGCACGTGCTTGTTGAGATTAGAATCAAAATTAGCTTGATTTTTTCTTCTTTATGTGTCTTCGTCAAGCGTCGCCTTCATCGTCTTCCATAGACGCCGGCGATTGGACCAGAGAACATTGGAGTGGGTGGAGACGTTTACTAATTCTCCTTTTTTTTTTAATTCAGCTTCTTCATATTGTTTTGTGATGTGTGAGGTTGATTGTGAAACCATTGTTGTTCTTGGTCTTTAGCGTTACCGGAAAGGTCGCCAACAATTCATCATGTTCATCTCTTTACATAAGTGTGTGGATTTCATTTGCGTATGTGGTGGAGGGGTTTTTGTGGGATAAAAAACCAATTTTTTGAGTTTCTTTTTTTTTTTTTGGTGGATGAAATTATGTGCGCGTCTACCACAAAGAGATGTAAGATGGAGGAGCAAGCTCCCATTGAAGAGTCAGAGTTCTTGGTAATCCGCTCTCAGAAAGGCAAAGGGATGCTATTTCTAAAAGTTTTTAAATTTCCACCTAACTTCCAAAATTTTTTTTTGAGAGATTTAGTGTATGGTCCAAAGTTGAGAGAATCAAAATGGGGCAGAGGTAGAAGAAGGGGCCATGAGTGGAGAGGGGAGTTGGGGTGAGCTCTGAGAGGGAAGATAGAGGCAATTTTTTGAGGGTGTTTTAGTAATTTCAGTCTTTGCCTGCCACATGCACCAAATATTTGTTTCATGACTGCCACATCACTTGCCAACTCATCATTTTTTGAGTTATTTTTTAACCACATTACTATTTTTAGGATATAAAAAAACTTTTAGAACAATATTAGTCATTCACGAATCCTTAGAGAGGAATTTATTATTTAACCCTGAAACAAATTCCAGGAGTTCATCTTCTTTCAAATTATGGCTGTCAATAATTTTTTAGCTTCCCTTCTTTTCTTGGGATCTGGTGAAGACATAAAGCAAACCATTATCCATGGAAGGAAGATTGTTAGATGTGGGTTCTACCCTTTGGCAGAAGAAACCATGATCTGACTTCGCCCCCGGTGAGGATGAAAAAGCAGAGGAGGGAGACGCTGCCAAATTTGTATGTTTTTGTTTTCCAATTTTTCTATGAAATATACATGAGCTGATTTGGAAGCCACAAGTGCAATTTTTTAATATTTATTTTTGCCACATAAAATAAAGCCTTTTTCCTTATTTTATTTCTTCGTTTTAATTATTTATGTCATGTCTTCTACGAAAGTTTAACACATCAATTTTTAAATTTCGCCACGTTGCCATATTTAGAGTTTGGTTGGATAGCGTTTTATCATCTCAAACATGACTTTTTTTAAATATTTAGGTGTCAGTTAGTTTAGGATGTTTGAGTTGACGTTTTGGTAACTGAATTTTTTTTTTTTAAAAGTAATTTTTGAGAAGAAGCTCAAAAGTCTCTCTTTTCTAAAAAAAAAGCCATTTTTACCATCGCCAATCCAAACACAAATCACATTAACAATATGACTTTTATCCTATTTAATTTTTATAAAAATCATATTAAAAAAAATCACTCATACCATCATTAATCCTACCACCATTAATCAAAAGGTAGTTAAACTTTTCCCTCCACCTTGATATTTAAGGGTTAGTGTAGAATTAACATATTACTTACCTTATAAATTATTTATTGCCGCATTTACACCTAACAAATGATAATTATGGTTGACGCTCCTAAATTAAAATGATGAGAATTAAAAATGGATTTTAGCAAGTGATGACAAAGTACGCAAGTTAGCGGCTTGGTTTACGGAATTGATTCCCTTCTTCTTCGTCTATCCTTCACGTGTCCCTCAATTCTCCCTCAGGAATCCATACCCCTCATTTTAACATCACCATTCATCTCTCACCTTCTTCAATTCTCTTCAACCTTACCATCATCCATGGATTCTGTCTCCCCCGATGCTGGCTTCTCCGGTCGGATCCTCCGCGCTCTCCGCCACCCTCTCCTCCTCCTCCATCGCTCCCACTCCTCCTTCTTCATATTGGGCGCCACCGCCAATGTCTACACCGTCACCCTCTCCTCCCTCCCCTCCTGCACCTGCCCCGACCGCAGCACCCCTTGCAAGCACATCCTCTTCGTCCTCATTCGTGTTCTCGGCCTCCCCCTCGATCACTTCTGCCTTCGCCGCCGAACCATCCGCCCCTCCCAACTCCGCCGCCTCCTCGAACTCCCCACCTCGCCGGACGCCCTCGCCGGCTCCGCTCTTCGCGAGAGGTTTCACCAGCTTTTCTTCGCCGAAAGGCAGGAACCCAGTATAGAGGTGGAGGATGGCACCTCGTGTCCCATTTGTATGGAAGAAATGGGGAAAGAAGACAAGGTCATCGCCTGTGGAACTTGTCGGAATCCAATTCATGAAGAGTGTCTGATGAGGTGGAAGAGAAGCAGGGGAAGGAGAATGACTAGTTGTGTGATTTGTAGGGCTAGATGGAGGGGCATGAATGATCAAGATCAGTATCTAAATCTCTCTGCTTACATTAGTCAGGTCGATATTGCCGAGAGCAGTAGTGCTGGTCCCTGCGCCGGTTAATTCTGTATATTGCTCTGTTCATAACTAGGTTAGATTATGAAAATGCAGATTTTTAGGATAACTCATTCTTAAATTCATGATCGTTGTGTATATTTTAAGAAAGACGATAAGTTGTTTCTAGTTCATTTGCAATCAGTTATTTTTAATCTACGGATTTCGGTTGCAAGCTTATTTTTCAATTCATGCACGATGCACAGTGGTTTCTTGCCCTGTTTGAGTTACCATCGCTAGAAAAACAGCCCCTCCCATTAATTCAAATAGAAACTATGTAATGAAGGAGATAGTAACAAGATGACGTAAACGAACCCGTGTGAGGAGTACTTTTTGTTATTGATGCCTTATCTCCAGATCATACAGGGGTTGTTTGTGATAGCTTTTTTGAATTGGGCTTATCATATAAGCCCGATTCATGTAAATCGAGATAAATCTCCTCCACATATTTATCTTGTAGACCGTGAAAGCACTTCGTAGACCGTAAAAGCACCTCGTAGACCGTAAAAGCTACCTCGTAGACCATAAAAATTACCTCGTAGACCGTAAATTACAATTCATTAGCACTTATAAAATTTTCATAAGCTATTCCAAACAACCTCATATTCATATTCCAACCTCAATGCCACAGCTACGTAATACATTTGGCTAATCCTAGATGACCATCTCAAATCCCCACTCAACACCGCATATACCTTGAAATATGCTAAAGTAATCCGACTTCCGACGACCAATTCCCGAATTTTCAATGCCGCATTTGACGATTAAGCCGCACAATATATAAAGTTTTCATCTATCATAACCTGCCAACTCTTTTGAATAAGACCCGGGATGAGAGATTCAGCCTCCCATCTTTTAATCATTGGACTAGAAGGATAAGGATTGAAGCCGACGAGTATTACCGAAAGACAGAGATTCGTGGTACTCTTCTCTTTGAACCCAGTATACACGATCGTTATTTTTTTGGTTTTGTACAGCTAACTTGAATAAAGAGAAGGGATTTTGCTTTCATTATACTGTAGTATGATGATGAAAGGATACTAATCACTGCAGAAGCAATCACCTTGTCTAATTTGCTAATCGAGAAAGTTAAACACGTAACAATCAAACAATCAATTTTGAAGGACTTTTTTTTTTTTTTTTTTTTTTTTGTGTGGAGCTGAAGGCCGATGTATTATCATACCGTGACGGGGAAAAGGATAAAGTCAATTTATTTTTTTTATTCATATGACCCCCATTACAACTTGACGGCTGTTATAAGCTCAGTATAAAGGAGCTTCGGGTTTTATGGATTCACAACCTAAACCAGTCATTGCTACTACTACTAGTACGTACTTGAATATATTTAGTGACAGGAGATAATGGAGGACGCTGCGAATTTTGCCAACTCCGGCAATTTATCTCGCAAAGTAGTCGCCGTAGCGGCCGGCGAAGCACATACTCTAGCTCTAACCGGTAAGACCTGTGAAATTTATCGGAACAGTGTTTTGGGCTGCCAATCATGTGGTGGATCCTTATAGTCTTCTGGGATCTTATCCGTAGAATCGCAACCTCATGCATGTAATAAAAATTTCGGCATTTCTTTATCTAGGGTGCCCAACTAGCTTGTATGATCACTGAGTTGGACGCCATTGACAAGTTTCTTGATTTGCCATTACGATGGCTGCGGAAGGGGATTGTATATTTATTTCTGCAATTTTAACAATTCTTTTAGAGACATCTTGCATTGACGAATGCAGAGGAACTAAAATGTTTCTGATTGTAGGGGATGGGTGTGTATATTCTTGGGGAAGAGGAATTTTGGGGCGACTTGGTCGAGGCTCAGAAGAGGACGAGCTTTTTCCTGTTCCGGTCAAGTTTGAGAACCCCAATTCATCAGGAGACACTATCAAAATTGTGGGAATTGCTGCCGGTGCCTATCATAGTCTTGCTCTTGCAGGTTGTAAGACTTTTTACCTTTGAGTTTACTCTAACAGGTCAAGTTTGAGTTTGCTGCATGATACTAAGTGAAATCCTCAGAATATAGGATCCTACTGAATATATATGTATGCTCACTTTTAAGCATGATCGATGTAGCCGACCCACCTAGTGGGATAAAAGCTTTGTTGTTGTTGCTGCTGCTGCTCACTTTTAAGCATGACAGTTTACCATGTTGGCTAAATTTCTCAATATTTGGCCTTTCAGTGCAATGGATTGTATGTTCAGTTATTATCTGCATTTAAGAGATTCTCTATCGGTGCCCTTTAGATTAAATGTTTTGTGCATTTGTTTGCATATTTCACGCTTTTAGACCTTATGTCAGAATAGAGATAAAACATGCAATATCCAGTAGACTGCAATCTGATAACACTATGTCTCTGAGGTAAACTTTGGGCTGCTTGATAAAACTGGAATTTGAAGGACATTCCTCCAGTTTAATTTTTGCTGCTGTATGTGTTGACAGATGATGGATCAGTCTGGTGCTGGGGCTACAATATCTGTATCCTTAACATAATTGTAGTGCCTCGTGAAATTCAAATACAAAATATTACTAGTTCCTTCTTCTATAACACTCTATGTTTGTTGGTTTGTATTATTCAACTATAACCTTGACTATTGTATGGATGGTCAACTCGGTGTTACCGAAGAGGACTCCCGTGACTCTAGTGGAGATAAGTCTCTAGTTCCCTGCCTATTAAAGAAGTTTCTTGAGCCTGATTCTTCAACAGACACGCCAGAAGAAGAAAGTAAGGCATCACTAAAGGTATTGGTTAACTGCATACATTCAGTTCTCTGACATACAAACAGGACAAGGTGAGATAGCCATTAATTTGCTTGTGTGTGTTCAATTTTTGCAGATATGTTCTGTCAAAGCAGGAGGAATGATGTCTCTGGCTATTGATAGCCTAGGGGCCCTATGGATGTGGGGAAACTGCCCACAGAAAAGCAAAGAAGGAGGGTTCTCTCTTGTGAGCAGTTTCATTCCCACACCGGTATGGGATTTTCACGGCCATACTGTTGTCAAGATTGCATGTGGAAACGAGCATGCTGTGGCTCTAGTTACTGCAGGAGAATCATACGTAGGCGAAGACCTCGAGTGCTACTCTTGGGGTAATAACAGCCATGGTCAATTAGGCTCGGGGGATAGAGAAAGCAGGCCAAATCCAGAAGTTGTAAAAGCATTTGACCAGGAGTCCCCATGGTCAATTTATGAGGTAGCTTGTGGTGCCTTTCACACTGCTTTGCTCACTCACAAAAAGAGCCCCAATGACACATCAGCAAGCATGTGCTGGACGTTTGGCCTTGGGGATAATGGGCAACTTGGGCATGGAACCACACAAAGCGAATTGCTTCCTATGCCTGTCAAAGAATTGCCACAGCATGTACATCTAATTTCTGTTGACTGTGGCTTGTTTCATACCAGTGTTGTTTCATCAGCTGGTGATGTGTGGTCATGGGGAATGGAGAAGGGCCTTGGTTTGTGTCCTGATGCTAGTTTTGCTGGAACTGATTCTGGGGACGCGCTATCTCCCCTTCTTATCTCATGCACGCCATATCAGCCGAGGTTTCCAGAGCCGATCCAAGTTGCTTGTGGAGCTGCGCATACTGTTGTTGTTGCAGAGGAGGGGTATAAGATTTGGTCTTGGGGTAGGGGAAGGAGTGGGGTTCTGGGAAATGGTAAGGCAGTGGATTTTTACACTCCCATACTAGTGTTATGGCCTCCTCTGATAGAGGATTTCAAGCAAGAGGAGCAGAAGAGTAGTGGAGAAAAAGAGACTGAAGCAGTCACAGAAATTGATGAGAAATTAGCGTCAGCATTGAATGAACTGAAGCTGCTTCAGACAAGGTTTTCTGTAATGGAAAGATATGCAAGTATACTTCATGGTTCAATATTTGGAAAACCTTTTGATGAGAGTGATATCCCAGTGTCATTGAAGAACTCGGGTGTATTCGACATTGCAAAGGAATGGGAGAGCATGTTAGAGGAAGCAGATCGTAGTAAGCTAATTAGATTGGAAATGTTTTACAGAAACATGATTGCTGGTGTGAAAGATAAACTAATGAAGAGAAGGATCAAGGAGATTATAAAGGAATGCCTCCCGGCTTCAGAATTTGCAAAACAGAACACGTAGTTGTAATTAAAGTCTTTTAAAAAATAAATTTGTAGCCCCACCCCCCAAAAAAACACTGTTAGATCACAATTTATTACTAAATAATATTTCTTAATTGAGGAAGTCTCAAATGACGGGATCCATGTCCCTAAATACTTCTCCAAATGCATTTTAAAAACTTCCATAGAAAAAATTAAAGCTTTTTAACCCGCTTGAGAGCACGCATACACATGCTCTATGTAAGGACGCTATATGCATTTTTATTCGTTTCCTATACTTCGGTAATAATACATTAAAAGCTGGAGAGCGCATGTTACTGAAGGTTTATCTAAATTCAATCATTCGTCAAGTATCTATATAGCTTAAGAAAGGTCTTGAGTGTTTTTGTCTTGAACAGAACGTCATTATTCCTAACAAGTATCCGGTCATATTATCATTTTCAGAAAAGAGGACATGTTAGCGAATTCCTTCATCCTTCAAGGTCCCTACATCAATCTAATACAATTACTGATAGTGTTAGGAAGTTAATTTCAGTCTTTGCTTCTTGTAGTTTCGTTCTTCTAAATACAAACATTAGGAAGTGTCCAGCTTGTTAAGTGTGACATAAAAAGGCCAAAGCCTTAATGGCTTGATGGCATCACTTGCACCTCTCAATAGAGAGGTTGCAAGATCAAATCCCAGAATGGATGGATAGTGGAGGGTGTGCGTATTATAAATAAAGGTGGAACATAAAAAGCATTCACATAGACAAAATGATCCCAACATAAAGATGAATAGTAACATCAATAGACAGATGCTATACACTGCTTTTGTTTCTTACTAGTAAAAATGTGATAAGCCACTCCAAGGAACTCAACAAAAGAATTTTTCATATATAAAGAACTCGCAGAAGAGAAGTGAAAAAAGGCCACCGGCGAAAGAAACCACCAGTAATACTATGAAGATGATCCTACCTTCAAATGATTAACGAATCAGAAAGAATATTCAACTATCTTCGCAAGTAAAGCCTCTGCCCTAGGAACACTATAGGCCACCATATATGCAGCACTTCTCCCGACCCATTGAATATGGAAGTAGCACCACCACTACCAATTTGAACAAAATACACTATACAAGACAGCTGCATCCTGTAGTAAACTTCGCTCACCAATGCAGATAAGGTTACCTGCTGGGCAATATTGTACCAAATACAAGCAGAACCAGAAATATAAGCATAATGCATTTTCCAGCAAGAATATCTTGGTTTCTGTTCTGTGCACAGATTCTCAAGATTCTTACAGTTTCTTAGGTAGATTATATGTCTTTTTAAGAAACTTAGAAGCTGAGTCATCATTCCTATAGCACAAAACACGTAATAAGGTGTTAGGTTCAGATGGATTCCACTGTCCAGAAGTTGGAGGTAAAGGAAGCCTGGATCTAGCAGAGGAGCCCAATGTCTCCAGGGTTACCCTTCTAAACCGCTCAATGAGGCTATCAGTCTCAGTTCGTAAGAGGGGGAGGATAGACCTTGCCGTTGTTGAAAACTTATCTATTAAGTCGGAAGGCAAGCCATCCCCATTTGCCCCGAACAGATCCTCAAGGGATTTGAAATCATCCTCTATGATCTGAGAGTCCTGCCTGGAAAATGCACGTGAGGGTCCTCCAGCAAGCAAAACCAGCAAGAATCCCTCAAAGGAAGCTCTCATTATATCAGTAAGGATCCGTGTACGGACTCTTTCATGGATTGTATCAGAAATGGTCATCAGGTTTCGCTCAAGTTCTTGCAGAAATGGTTCAATCCTGGAAGATGATGGATCTCCAACATATAAACCATCCCATAAAACGTGGCTTAGATCATGGAATATGATTCTGTATGCCACTGCCTCACATAGTTGCTGAATTCCTTCAACACATGCAGCTGGAGATAATTCAAACTTCTTTGCCAATCCATTTGAAAAATCTTCTACGTTAGCAGATTCAGAGTTTCGTAGAAGGGTAATAATTCTTTTCTCCAGAACATCAAATTCACCCCGGATCCATTGCAAAGTGTTTATGCGAGCACAAAGCTGTGGTACCCCAAAAGATGCATCCCCATTTGTTGTAACCTGAGAGTTTCGCTTCTGAACATTAGGTGATTTTTCTTTCTTCTTCCCAAAGCCTTGAAATTTTGACTCAATAGTACATCTGGTCAGTGCTGGCAATGTTGGAAGAAATGTATTTCGTGATCCTGAATATTTCAATAAAAATTAAACCAGTTATTTTACTTTATTTTTTCTTTTTTGGGGGGGGGGGGGTGTGGAGGTGTTTACGTATACTAAATATCAGAGCTCATCTATTAAATTCAACATTATTTACCACAGCCCGATTTTGCTTTCATAACATAGTATTGAAGGCATCTGTCGAGACCATTCATCAGATCAGGAAGTAACGCAGGATGCATTGGTATTGGAAGCTGAAAGAATGCATCCAGAGTTTCATTTATAATCCGCAATACTTCAACAGCAGAAGGGGCATAACCATCCTGATTTGTTTGTGGACTCCAGACCTATTATATCACAATAAACTAATTACTTTGAAGATATTAGGCAAATAATTAAAGTATACATAAACTCACATGTTCCGTGACAATGAACATGTTGCCAACCAAAAGTTCTTACAAGTAGTAAAATATTTTTATATTAAAAAAAAAGGCAGTTATAGTTTACAATCTTGCAGTTCATGCAGGACTTCAAGTTTGCAACCAACTCTGGAGTTCATGCAACGTAAATCCAATGGTCTGAACAAAAAACATGGATTAAAATACAGGAATGGTTGACAAATTTCATGTGAAGGAGCCTAAAATTATTACATGCATGCAACATAAAACAAAACAAACAAACCAAATATAGAATGAGCCAGATGTCAGAGGCTTGACCAATCCATTTAAAAGACAAACAAATTATGTACCACAACATTTTGCCAATGCTTTTAACTTATTCCAAATCAGTCTACTACTCTTCAGTAAAAATGATTTAACATAATATTAACATTAATTCATATGAGGATGCAATTAAAGCTGAAACCAAATTTTATTGGTTGACTCCATGCCTTAATGTAATTAATTGATAATTTATTTATTTGAGGCAACCAGACAATGATAAAACATCATATAAAAATCCTACGATTTACAATCACACAAATTAAAGAGCAAAAACATTTAAGAATAACATAACAATGGTTTACTTATATTTTTATAAACACCTGGCCCTAGTAATACAGTGGTGATGAAAAATCGTCAAAAGGAAGCAAAACATAGAAAGATGATGAATGCAAACCTCTTGCTGCAGGTTTCTATCAACCCACTCTTTAAGTCTGTCTAATCTAGTCTTAATCCATGTTTTCACCATATTGGCAATAGCAGCTTCAGCCTCATAAGGAGGCATCTCACGGATTATTGCTTTGCCACCATCATCACTCTCTACTGAATCTTCCACAGCTATTTGTACAAGGTCTTTCTCCAACTTATCTGCAGCTCTCAATACTTGTACTGCATCAGGTGTCAATTCTGTTATTCCCGAGATGAACTGTTTCAATTCATTTCCATAGCATACATGAAGAGTGGCCACAGCAACACCAGCTGACAAAGGATGCCACCTTTTTAGTATTGGACTGAACACTCGCTTCTCTTTTAATGCCAGGTTACCAACATCCTTAGCAAGAATGGCAAGGACAGGAAGAGCATTTGGCTGATTTTTGGATGCTCTCCTGCTTGAATCTGCCTTCTCCATTATCTATAAAGCATAAAAAAAACATATTTCAGAAAATATGTCTGTGGTCAATTGTAGAGAGTGAGAGAAGAGTAATTCAAGACAACTATTGCCATGACTTTACTCAGACTCACAATATTTTAGCTATTAAATATCCTAAGATTTGTCTTAAAATATCTATTGACTTGGCTGAAACTTGATCGACTTCTTAGCTAAATTAACCAAAGGGGAGGGTAAAGATTTATCTTAAGACACAATATTCAATCTCTCACGTGAAGCATATAAGGCTACTCTACCATATCTGCAGCGCATGGACCAGGACAGAATTTATCTCAAGTCTACCGCCTTGTACTAAAGGAAAAGGCCAACAGAGCAGACAAGGATAACTTACCTGAGCAAAAGCAGTACGTAAAGATGACCTGATGTAAGTATCAATTCTTTCTCGGGCAACATTAACTTCATTTCTTCTCCTTCTTCGATACTCGTTAGATATATCTTCAACCAAAATCTTAGCTGCTGCTACCCCTAAAGAAACAATGCCCTGCATGGTTTCAACATTTCCATTATCAAAAGTTTCATGATATGCAAGAAGCCTTTTCTCTGCCCACCCCAATATAGAACTTAATGTAGAACTCAGAATTTTGGAATACTCTGCATCCTTTGTTGTCTTAGCATCATTTGAAACTTCTGCTAGAAGACCATCAGCGGCAGACAGTAGACCCAAATCCATCTGTCCAGTTGCAACAAATTGGTGGAACAAAACCCAAGTAAAGCAGAGATTATGAAGTGTTTGGTTCAATCCAAGAATCCCCCAGGTCTTCTTGATTTGTTCCATCAGCTCATCAAATTCGTCAATAATCGAGGATTCATCGTTAGCATCAAAGCAGGACTGCAGGAGCATTTCATAAAGCCGAAGGTTGAAAGGGATTCCATCTGCCCAGTGGCATGAATCAGGCCCATCATAGGATCTACAAGCAAGAGACATGACAGCACTGCGAAGAATCTGCATAGATTCATTATTCTTCCCAGTCTCTATAGGCCTATCCAAAGCCCCATGAATAATCTGCCGCAAGCGCTGTGCAGAAGGATTTGACTTATCTAGAGGCATATGGGGATGCAAAAGTAGACCAGCCTCTAGAACCTTCAGGGTTCTCTTCAGCCATTCCTCATGCTCTTGCGGATCAGGAAAATCTGAGAGTTTAAGCTGCTGCAGTAATTCTAGTGGAACTACAACAGACTCAATCCTTCTTCCAACCTGTAATACAGCAACAAATAGCTTCGCCATGATTATTTTAACTTTTGTTGATTTCTTTCTGTCTTTGTGTTTTCAATGCAAACAACCGTCCTCTCAGAAAAATATGCATACAAGCAATTAAAAGCATAAGCAATAGTGTGTATCTACGTACATGTAACAAGTAACAGGCTTAAACGAGCACCTCTAGTATTTACGTTTCACCATGTTCTTAAACAGGAGAATTTGAGAATTTATATGATAATTATTATTTGATTTATGATGACAACTTTAACATTGTCCCCATGGAACAACTACGATCCAAGTGCCAAGGTGTAAATAATTTCAAAATCGAAGAGAGTATGGAAGAGTCATGTAGCTTTGGATAACAATAAGAATAACAAAAGTCAGTCATCTGCATCATCATTTCCATCGGATGGAAGAGACATTAAAATCTTTAATTTACTAAAATTGAAGAACGCAATAGCAGATCGAATAAGTTTTAATGTCAGAAGGACCATTCTGAAACTTGAGCTCCACGTAATTGCCCTTTAGCGCGAGCGAAAGTAGATGGGAAAGTTAATTTAAATGAAGATTGGAAAGAAAATCAACCGAGAAAACCAGATCAAATGCCATCTTCCATATACACTTACATGCATACACACATTCATTCGTAAATGTGCATCTGTGAGGATAGGTGCAGAAGTGTGAAGTGCATTGGCAAAGAAGTTGCTATAGAATTATTTGAAAAAGACCTGCCCAGCGGAAATCCTGAGTAGCGCTCTCCTAACGCGCGAGTCCATCGCCTCCGAAACCCCCATCTGATTTCTCATGAGCTCCCCAACCGTCAATGGCCGCTTAGACTTCTGCTGACCTGAGCCCGGACTCGAAGCGGAGCCCGGACTCTTCCTGGATCCCGAGCCAGGTGATTTTAAACCGAATGCCTTCTTGACCTTGCTGGCGGCGGTGGAAGTTATAGATCGCTGCAAGGCAGAGGAGTTCGAAGAGTTGGTGGAGTGGTGGCTCGGAGAGTCTGAATGGTTAGAGGACGAGTTAGGACCGTTGCTGAGTGGCTTGCCGGAGGAAGTGCGGCAAGCAGCGACGAAGATCTCGAAAGCGGTTAGCCTGAGTTCGGAGTCAGTAAGCTTAGAGGCAAGCTGACCAAGCGGCGAGGGAAGGACATCGGCGACCATGGCTGATTTACTGACCGTGACTGTCGGTGGTGATGCCTCTCTCTTGGAGTGGCCCAGTGATAGGTCTCGGAAGAGGAGAGCCATTGCCGGGAGAGAGGAAAGGAGGAAGAAAGAAAGGAAGAGCGGGTCAAGAATAGATACTACATACACGGTTAATGCCTAGAGCGAGAGAAGTAGAACATTCTTGGATTAGTGATTTTTCTTTCTTCACTCCTTCTTTCCCATCTCGTATGTAGTATAAAGTATATATTCCGGGGATTTTTACCATCGACCAGTAATATTACAGTGGACACTGTTTGATTTTTTTTTATTTATTCAATTGTTATTGTCAAACTATTTTTACTTCTTGAATTGGCAGAGTAAAAAAGGCAAACTAGTAAAATGAAATTACAGTCCATGACTCCACGTACATGAAAATGATAGAAAAAGAAGAAAGTGAAGATAAAAAGAAATATAATAGTATGTGGATTTTGGTTTTGTGATATGAGTATAAACTAATATACCCACCAATATAAAATTCCTAAGTTAGAGATACTCTCACTTCTCTCGTATTTCTTGAATTTTTTCAATGAATCTTTATTTATATATTTTTACGATTTGTGTGACTTTTTATTCTTTAGAATTTGAATATTACAAGATGATTACGATGCTTTTTTTATCCGTACTTAATTATTTAGTAGTAGTAGTTATTAGCGTGAGGGAAAATATCTAATTTTATTTTTAAACAGTTTCATTACCATGAGCCACGTTCCTCTCAGAGTCAAAGAGACAAAATAGTTGGATGCTTAATATTCTTTACTTTTTTATTTTACTTGCATTGAATTGACAGATTCGATCAAATATCTGGCAAATATTGTAAATGCAATTTAAATTAATTTTTTGCGGAATACGTTATAATATTTTCTCAACCCTTCTTACCTGTAATAAATCTTTTTTTATTTGTTAGTTTAATAAATCCCACTTCCAATTCACGACCCCTCAACTAAAATGGACAAATGGATTAATATAAATATATAGATAATGTTTAGTTTAGCTTATATTTATGTATAAGTCTAATTTACGTAAATTGAGATAAAACTCCTCCACATATTTATCTCGTAGACTGTAAAAGTTACTTCATATACTGTAAATCACGATTGAAAAATACTTTTAGGGATTCCAATCATTATTTCAAATATACTCATAATCGTTGTGACCCTGACCAATGTAATAAATAATAGTTAAAAAATAAGAATGATAATGATGTTTTGCTGACAAAAGAAAAAGAAAAAGATAATGATAATGATGTTTTGATATTTCTATATGCAAGGCCTTGCAATTGTACACAATTCGATAAACTTTGAGTCGCGTAGTGTTGAATAAATAAATATCATGACAAAAATATCAAATTATAAGTGAAATGTTGTTCATAACCTACGGCTTTCGTATTGGACTACAGGAGTACACGCAGAGGTGTTTAGATAACCCAGCTGAGTGATTATTTAAAGGGAAAAATATAAAATTTTTAGTTTAAAATTTTTTTTATTATTAACAACTTTTAACACAACTACTCTAATTTTTCAAATATAACTTATAAAAATGCTTGTTTTACCTTTTTAAAAATGTTTTTAATGCATTCAAATTAAAAATATGATAGAAATTTTGTCTAGACTTGCGTAAAAGACTTATAAAACTATGATTTAAAGGACTTCCTCATCAGGCTTGATAAGGGCGGACTTAATCCTCTTTTCCGGAGATTCCAAGTGAGGGAATCCCACGATCTAAGTCTGTTTGGGAAGCCCGAACTCCCAAAATCCTAGTTTTAGAAAACTTTTTATATAAATTAAAATAAAACTTTTTCCACATACTTACTTCGATGGTTATAAAAATAGTTTTAAAAGGTTAAAACAAAATGACAATAAATCAATGAGACCAATAATATAAGGATGCTAATGGAATACAAAACCAATATCAAATTAAAAAAAGAATACAAAACCAATAAAAATAAGAGATGGTTGTGTGCGGTGCGCCAAATAAACACGTGAATTAATATGAATATTAGTATTCTTATTATTTTTAATATAAAATTTATTTATTTAATTTAATTAAGGATATTAATTGAGTTAGTTAATATAATATGTATTTCTTAAAACATCATAGTTAATTGAGTTAATTAATATAATATATATTTTTTAAAATATCATAGTCATTTTTCTCAATTCCCTTATTCATTCAATGGGGATAAATTATACAAAATTGAAAAATATGTATATTATATTTATATTTAAGAATAACATCAATTCCTTAAATACATCTTTTATTAAGTATCAAGGAAAAAGTAAATAAATAATTTTCGCAAGTGGGGGGTCCAAAGATATGGGTCATATAATTATACAGCTTGAAACACGTATGGGTCATAAAATCTAGGTATAAGAATTGAATGAATGATTCAATTACAGAGCAGCATTTTGGGGTAAAACAATAAATTAGGCCAACAACTAACGTAATTATTTAAAATTTGTTGGTGTTTGTAAAAGGGTATGTGTGCAGTCTGCGAGAATTTGAATGCCTGACGAGTGCGACGTAATTCGGGGAAGGTCAATGGCAGCTGTGTTGTGTTTGGAGTACACTCATATACTTTAAGAATTTAAAAATGTAAATGTAAATATGATATGTTTGACTCCAAGAAAATATCTGTAACGTTTATTTTTTCTGGCCGCTGCCAATGGCTTTGCTAAACGCTAATTATATTCAATATCTTCTCTAGTGCATTCCCCCAAATTAAAAAAAAAAATATCGTGGTTGGGTAAATAACAGTAATAATATTGTCAACAAATTAAAATTATATAATGATATAAAATTGTGTATATACTCATGCATTTTCCTCTACCCATCAGTTCTGAAGGTATATACTTTAGACAAGCTGAGGGACTAAGTCAAAAGGGAAGCGACAGTGTTTAGAGGCACCGGATTTCTTTCTTTCTGCTTTAATTAATTTGTCTTTTTTACACCAAAGCTTTATTAATTTGTTTATTGTTTTTTTTTTCTTTAAAATAAAGTTTGGGGGCAAGCAATACGAAGCATTTGAGATTATTGCTACAACTAATTATAGTACTTGAATGTGATGTGACTGTGATTTAAATGGGATACAAGCATTAAATATTTTAGTTTGAATAAATTAAATACTGAAGCTTCTTGATTATTGCTTATAATTGGTACTGAGAAATGAGGTTACTTTTAATATACGACTGTTTGTTGATAAAAAATTATACGACCATTTAAATGGGGATGGATATAATAGACTAGGATCGTGTTAATAGTACTGAAACTTCTTATGGTTTATTGTTCAAATACATAACACATGCCCCTATAATACGCGGGCACATGCAAGTATGTTATAATACACACACACCCCCTATATGAAAAATATTATTATAATTCACTTGGAAGATATAGTCGAAATCAATATTGATGCCAATATGTAAAATATAAAAGTTACAATAAATCATAATAGATATTGGTTTTTATAACATTTGTTGTTTGTCTCGTATTGGGATGTATGGAAAAGGAAAAGTGGACAAAGGAGGATGCGTCATGCAACGAGCTGAGATGAGCTGTAGATAGGGTGGCTGGCGGGGACCTTTCATGTGCCCGACCCTTTCCCACATTTCATTGATTTTGGCTTTTTTATTTATTTATTTTTTAAAAAAATGACAGAAAAATGTCATTTGAGTTTAAAAAAAAACCTAAAAAATATCTATTAAATAAGTAAAAAGATAAATAATTAATCTTATAGAATCGATTTTAAAATTTGGAGGTTAACAGCTTTAATAAAAAATTTAACAACTTTAACATAGAGATTGACAACTTTAACTTCTCAAGTTATTATTGTGTATATATAAATTGCTAATTGTTATTACTTATATTTAAATTTTCTACACCTAAACTTTAAAATCTCATATTCCTACTAAATCACATATTTCTCTTTTATTAATTTAGTAAACATTTTAGAGTTTTTATAATTATAATGGTATTTTTCTTTTTTCTTTTTTTTGCCGTACGTGAGTGTGAATTTTTTTATACTCTCTCGGTTTTTTTTAATAAGAAGGCAACTCTAACTCTCTACTCGCTAACCACCTTATCGCAATCAAAAAGAGGTGGATAAATCACAAATATCTTTATCTGCAAATAAAATAAAATTGAAATTTAAGAGGTCGGAGAATTTGCAGCCATTGATGTGTGTGACAATGTGATTCACCTAGATTTTTAACCATGAATTTCATTTTTTTTTTTTTGCTCACAAACTCTGTGCAATAAAATTCGTGGAGGAAAAGTGGAAAACAATTTCCCTTGCTAAATTGGAATAACCTCTCGTTTAAATTAATATTGGAACTGATTAGTCACGATTGTTTAACAACAGAAATATAATGCTCATTGCTGATTCACCTTTTTTCCCCCTTAATAGGCCTCATTTATCATGTTTTGATTTTTGAATACCGGCATGAACGTGAATATTGTCTACTTTAACGCGTTGTTTTCTCATTGGTGAGTACATTATGATTCCCATCTTAAATGACAATGCATACTCTTAAAAAACAAGGGCGGAGGGTACTTGTGAAAAACAATATATGCTTTAAAACAGACTTGATGATAACGAAAAATTAGTTAGGTGCCCTCAGGACAAAAGGCTGCAGGTTTTTCCCCCCCTTTTTTTTAGTTTGGTAGTCTTGCTTGCGAGAGGAGAGTAATGTTTCAATTTATTTTTTTCATTAAATATATACATTATTTGATAAATTTTAATAATTGAGATTTAATGTCATGTAAAATTATTATTAAATATAAAAATAAATAGTATTAAATCTCAATCATTAAAACTTGATCAACACATTCAATAAAAAAAATAAAGAGAAAATCACGCGATGCAGTTAAAATATCTAGACTTTATCCATGCCAGGAGGGAAGAATCATAAAATTGCATATTCTACTATTCCATTTACACTAGCTGAACTCTCCTAATATGGACATGTACTATTCAGTTATGAGTGGGAAAAAATTGTAATTAATCAGATTACAGCGTTGAAGAGTAAAGAAGCCGAGTACCTTGCACAGACCTGGAGGTGAGTTCAAAGAAATTGACAATTTTGTAGTCATTAGCACCTTAATTGGATCGTACAAAGAGTCATTATATTGTTCATTAGGTGGCCAATACACATACGCCGCAGTACTGAAGAACTAAAATGGTAAGGAAATTAGGTAGAGTGGGAATGCTGATGGCTTCAGGTGTGGGCAAATTTATCCCCACAGATATCAAATCGTTTACCATAAAATTACTCTATCAAATTAAATGGCATGCAAAATTAAATTAAGGTTAATTAGTTAATGCGCGATAGCTTGGAAACACGCATCATCATCTTTACTTTTATCACTTTTGCTTTCTTTATCTGAAACTGGGGGGCCATTTTGTAAATATCAAAGTTTCTCACCAAACATGTCCTAATTCCGTATGATTTGTATTGCTTTATTACCTTTAATTAGCCATTCTTTTTCTCTACAATTTATAAACTGCCCTGGCTAGTTTAATTTCCGTGGTTGATTGAATATAATTGTGATTATCACTAGCATTACCGCGGGCGGCCCCCTGCTTTCAAGACAAACATCAAGCTAAATGGTGCAATATCTACACTTTAAAGTTTAAACCTTTCCTTCAACTGAAAGTTTCATCATTCAGCAAAAACATGTCATCATTTTTGGCTTCTACGTAATTAACAAAATAATGCATAGAATCTAAGCATTTTGCAAATTTCAACTAATTAGGCAAGGGTGTGGGGTATAGCATTTCAGTGTCTCACTCTCGATATTATATATTTTGGGGCCCATCACTCCCTCACGGCTTTAAAACGCGTTAAGGATAAATATATAGATCTTTTATAAAGTGTATTTCATTTCCATTCTTGACCTAGCCGACATGTGATATAACATTCTATCTACCTTTGGGTCCAGCATCCTTACTGACACATCAGCCCACATCGATCCAAACCTGGTAAGCATCATCCTCTTATACCATTTATAACATCCCAGTGTTTTATTTTTAATATTGTCCACTTTGAGGTCTCGTTACCCCCTCACAGCTTTTAGAACCCGTCAAGAGGGGGAGGTATCCAAACCCTTATAAGATATCTTTTGTTTCTTCCCCCAACCAATGTGAGACATAATACGAGGAATTGACTACATTTATAACACAAATGATGATATTTATAAAAAAACATTTATCGTTTCATCAATGTCACTTATTACTACTCTTAACAAGTTCTACATATAGGGATTTTCAACTATACTAATTATGTGTTTGGATCGGCTTTTAGAGAATATCTTTTATAATTTATGAGGTAAATATGTGATAAGAGTTTTATCTCGACTTGCATAAAAGGACTTATTAAAACATGGTTTCGTGATTTCCCAAACACTTGCTAAACAACTGTTTGGGGATAAGAGGAAGAAAAAAATACTTTTTACACAAGTTAACATACTTATCTCAAATGTCGTAAAAACATTTTTTTTAAAAATGATTCTTATTATGATAAATCCATCTAAAAAATAACTAATGACAATGTTACAATTTTATCCCTATTACATGTAATGAAAAATAAAGGAGTTAATTCATGATAAAAAGAGAGACATATAAAAACAAGGGTTGTAAATACTATTAAGGGAAAATGACATCAAAATCCCAATTAAAGAAAATAATATCAAAAAAGTTCCATAACTTATTAATAATAAGTGAAAGAGTAATAGTTAACAAGTTGATGAGCTACTATTAACAAGTTTTGAATTTTTTTTGATATCATTTTTCTTAATTGAGACTTTGACATCATTTTCCCTACCATTAATAAATATAAATAAAATTAAAAAAATATATCAATTTAAAATATATTTAATATGTTAACTTGACTTATAAAATGAAGGGGAGAGTGTGTGGTAGTTGCATCACCCTTTGTGTATTTGTAAGAGATTTTCCCTTTCTAATTTCCTTTTTTCCCCAAATGTTTCTGTGCATTCACACAAAAGTAAGCTAATACAGTAGTAAATCACAACTATATCATGTTATTGCATTATAAAGGATAAAATTAAGGGAAAATTCCAATAAAATACTAAATAAACTTCAATAACCCAAAGAAGTCTATTATAAATTGGAAAAGACAAATAAGGCTGGAGGGAGGAATCTGGGTTATCAAATTTATGTTTAAAGTCCAAAATACCCTTAAATTGAATAATAGATGCACACAATTGAATCTAGGGTTCAGAATTGTGATCCTCTCTCATTGGCACAACCCGATCGGCCCTCCACCATCCATGACCTTGCATCCGATGTCCCTGCTTGTGTCGGCCGTCCCCGCTTGCGTTTTGGTCCGTGCTGCCGTCCGCCGTCCCTGCTGGCGTCGTCATCCGTGGTCTCGTTCGCGGTCCCTGCTTGCATCGTCGTCCGTGCTCCCGTCCGCCGTCCCTGCTTGAGTCCGCCGTCCCTGCTTGCGTCGCCGGCCCTGCTTGCGTTCGCCGCCCCTGCTTACGCCGCCATAACTGCTTGCCTCCGCCGTCCGTGCTTGCGTCGCCGTCTCGTCGTCTCGTCGTCTCGCCTTCTGTTGCTGTGAGTAGGAGGTTCAATGGGGGTAATGCTCCTAACCCTGACCTCTAATGTATTCTTATATGATGATCTTCTTGTTAGTTTGATTGTGGGAATTATGTTATGGTGCCTTTAGTTTTATCATATTTCCCAATGGAGGGAGGTTTTATATTTTGAATATGAAGAGTATGCACTTGATTCATTATCTACTAGTTTGTAGGCATGTTAGTCCCTTTTTTTCCATTTTTTCTAATATCAAGAGATTCAATTGCATTTTTGTTATTATAGTTTTAATTACATTCAATTGATGCTTTGTACTTTTATTTCAGTTTTCAATTGTGGCCGTGTAGTTTTGATTGGATCTCTCGCTGTTGTAATTTATGTCATGAACTTGACAGGCAAAGAAGCTTATCATAATCATCTAGTTATTTTGAAGTTAATGCATGAATTGTGTTGTCTGAAATGGCTTTTTAAGTGTTGATGCACTTTTAGTTATTTGGGTGTAAGCTTATGTTGAAATAGAATGTGTGCTTTTGTAGCGCCTCTTATGGTTCCTGCGGTGTTGGCAAAGTTTTTATCATTTTGTTACTTATGAGGCTGATACTTGGGTTCCCTGAATCTCCCTTTTCTATACTTTTTATACTTCTTTGAATGAGATTATATCATTGTTTGTTATTATTGTATCCTAAAGGAACTTTGTATGATCTTTTCAGAGAACAGGATGATTATGAGGTTGTGCGAAAAGTAGGAAGGTGAAAATATTGTGAAGTTTTTGAGGGTATAAATGTTAATAGCAATGACCGCTGGATAAAGGTGATTTTTTCCCCTTTCGTACTTCCTTGCAACATACAACCTATGAACAATGCTATAGTGCTTGATTGGAATTTTTTTTCGTGAATCCTTAATGCTTGTCAGATCATAGATTGAATTGCAAGTCTCCCGTCTAAAAAAACTAGTGTATAAAGAGTTTGCACACAACTCTGAAATCATATATTTGTCAGATTTACTTTTAATATAGTTACAATAATTTTGATATCTTATGTGGAAGTTAAGTTATACATCATAGAATGTTGATTTGTTCATTACATATCATTATTGTTGCAAAAATATTTATATTTTATGAAACACTCATTATCTCTGTAGTGTATCCATACCTTGTATTTTGGAAATTAGATTATGAATTTTTCCCTTTTGTTGGTTTTTTATGGTGGTTAGTCTAGTAAGGATGCTAAGTTCTTGGTATACCCAGGGATCACATCATAACTTGAGGTGGACAGATCTGCTCTGCATAAGTTACAAAAGTGGTTGTGAAGGGACTATTAGAGATGTAGAAGGGAATTAACTATGTGGCTTTAGTTGCAAGCTTACTTCGATTCCTTCTACAAATGTAGAGCTGATTGGAATAATCAATAGAATAAATTTGTGTTAGTCTAAAAGCTTTCAAGAATGTTATAGTTTATTCAGATTATACAGAGCCCAATGACTTTGTTTTAGAGGTTGTGATTTGAGCCACCATTTTAGAGACATAATTGATGATATGCTATTAGCAATACATAGGAAATATAAGGTGTGATTTAAACATACCCTATGAAAAAGTTAGTAACATATGTGTTTTCATTTTAATTTGTTAATTTGTTGTTGGTGCTGATGTTTGATTGTGAAAATTACATGTATCTCATTGTGATTTGTTTTTGCATTTCAATCCATTACAGCAATTAGTTCATGACAAACTTTTAAATTTTCCTGCTCAAAATACCTTTACGTTCACCATCTCTCCTTTGCTGCCTCTAGAATGATACAGAGTAACTTTGTATTCAATTATGAAACGTACTTCTAATAATTGTACCATAAAGGGTGAACAAAGACATAATAGGCACTGCATGTATTGGTAAGTCAAGTTATTCATCTTGAAAGTTGAACCACCGTTTTGTTTTTCTTTGTTTTAAGTAGGAAATCTCCATTTATTTATCTTATTTTCCTCTATAACTTTGTAATTGTAAGTATTTATATTTTTCGTCGACGAAGAAAGTTATTGACTCTTTTCCAAAGACAAGTAAAGAAGTTGACAGCCATAATACACACGTGGGCAGTAAAAATTAAGAGATGGGTATGAAGAGGAAAGCAGTCTATGCAAAGAGCATTGACGGGAAGGCACGTGAAACAATGGGAGATAAAAAGGATGTGAAAAATACACACGTGAGGAATGGTTACATTCTATTTCGCATGGAGTTTGAAAAGGGGAAGCAGTTCATGACTTTTGCTGAGAAGCTTACTGAGTCAACAAAGGCGTGGAGGAATTTGACTGAAGAGGAGAGGAAAGAATATAATGAGAGGGCAAAGCAAGGAAGGCCGGAGAAGCTAAAGAGGAACTACACTGTTGCTTTTCACTCACGTTGCTCTTTGAATCAATTCACCAAACTGGTTGACTACGTAAAGGGTAAGCCAAAGTTAAAAGCTAAGATAGCAAGGATAGGATTTGGAGATCTCCTAGATGTGGAATGTATGAGACTCCCACGGGACATTTTAGTTGCTATTATGAGAGCATATGATCCCCCTACCAATCAATTTAGAATAAGGGGGAAGACAATTGAAATTTAAGCGAATGATGTGGCAGAATTACCCGGGGTACCTCATGGTGGGGAGGAAGTTAAAGTAGACATTGGTGACACAAATGAGACATTTAAAAGACTGAAGACAAAGTATGGCAAACTCAAGTATGAGAACATACTTAATGCCATAACATCCGGGAAGGCAGACGAGGATTTTGAGTTTTTATTCATGTTGTACACGCTAGGTACTTTTCTAGTTCCAACCGCAAGTGCAACAATTAGTGACAAGTTGCTGAAGCTAATGTGTTACACCATGAAAGGATTTTCCCATTTTGACTGGGCAAATTACATTATCAATGACCTGCGTAGAGAGATGACAGATTATGTCCAGCTGATTAGATCAAACAAAGAGGGAAGCTGCTATGTGGGAGGGTGTTTATACATGCTATTGGTATGTACTCTGAGTAGTTAATTGTTAATTTTATGTTTTATCCAATGACAAAAGGTCTAACGTTTGGCTTTATTGTTGCAGTTATATTTTGGTGAGCGGTTTCCCTTGTCTAAACCTGTTTTCCATGAGTCGACGACGGCAATTCAATTCTGGACAAAAGGGAGGGTGAAAGAAATGATTGAGAGAGAGCGGCAGAGTGATATTGGCATCTTGTATACAAGGAAGGGAAGAAAAGTGAACGATGACAATGACATTGCCAACAAGAATCGTGTGCCTTATTTAGACCCAGTATGTGCTAACATTTTGTAACGTTAATTGAATGGTTGACCAATGTATCTAAGCAATTTAACATTGTGTTATGCAGGAATTGAAGGAGTTGCATGGAAGGTTGTTGGCTATCATTGACGAGAACCACAAAAGGCTTGTTTGTGCTGTGGAAGAGGAGTTGTGCAATGCACAACTGAAGATTGAAAGGCAGCGCAACCAGCAAGCTGAAGACCCTATTGACATGGATAACGAAGATGATGAAGGACATGAAGACATTGACGCTGATGTTGATGATGCTGATAGAGATAATAATGATGAAAACGATGATAGTGACATAGGAGGGAGGTCTGGACTACCGAACATCACTATTGCTGAATGTAATGAGGCAACTCCAAGCCAAGGGGGAACATGCCATAACACAGAACAATCCGGGGATAAGGATGAACAATTGCCAAGGAGATCAAAGCGGCCGAAGATGCCAAAATACATGTCCCCGTGGACTTTAACAAAGCCAGTTAAATGGAAGAGGAAGGGTAAAGATGACAAGGAAAATTTCTTCCAGTTGATATCGTGAATATACACAAAGGATGAGGGTGAACAGTAAGTTGTTAACTTTTTCTTCATTTATAAAAAGTAAATGGATACTAATTGTTTTTACACTTTACAGGACCCTGCTTGAAATAGGGGATGAAGACATCCAACGACATCAGCTATGGACACTTGGTGGACTTCACAGAATAAGCAATCGTATAAGTGAATAACAGCTCAATAGATGCATAATATATTTATCTTGTCTAATACATGTGAATCCACATGTAGGTTATGTCCGTTGTGTGTAAGACATTAATGGTTGATATGAAAAACACCGGACAAGTGACCCGACACATATTTGATGCTGATTTTATGGTGGGTATGCTATAATTTTTTTTAAAAAAATTTGTTTTATTAACCTTTATATGTTCGCGTAACAAGTTTGTTCCTCATGCAGTTATTATTGTCTCGTAAACCAATAGGATGGTCTGTAACTGAATGGAGAGACCAACTACTTCCTCATAAAGTTGGCTACAATATTGCTGATTGTGAATTGATTATGGGACCCATGTTAGTTGCAGAACACTGGTTTTGTGTGGTCGTAGAACCAAAGACGATGAAATTTTTTGTGCTTGATTCCATGAAGCCACTATCTTTTATGAGCAAGAATAAAAAACTGAAGAAACAAAGTGCCCTTCTAAATCCCCAAGAAAGTGTTTTATGTCGAATTGTAAGTAAACGTATAGCTTGTTTTTAGTCATTAGTGAGTCATCTAGATGTGATATGCATGTGTTATGTATGCAGAGGGATCGATTTGATGACATCATTTCCCTTGTTAGACCCCAACTTGCTGGGAAGAAGGCAAGAAGTGAAATTATTTGGGCCCCCGTTCCACAACAGAACAATTTGTGAGTGTTTTTATTTTTAAAAATGTTTTAATACACATGAATATGGTTTATTGTTTGACCATAACTTCACTGTGTCATGCAGGTGAGACTGTGGTGTTCATGTGTTAATTTGGCTGAAGAATTGGAAGCCTGGTGTAACCATGGAGTATGGTGAGGATGAGGTTCAGGAGTACAGGAAAAACCTAATGTGGTGGCTAGTAAACCATGAATTGAATCAGAAGAGGGACACTGCTTTAGGACTCCTCACTTCACAAATGACACAGACCAGGCAAAAATGACTACCATAATTTCATTGTTTCTGTAAATATTTTCCCTTCTAGGTTCAAGTATATTTTTAGAATTAACCAATCTGTTAAAGAGATTCACAAATGATGTTTAACTTATTTGCCAGTCATGGCATTTTGGGGGGTGATGTTTAATTTTGTTAATGTATGCACATTAACATAGGTGTGGTCTTTTGTGATTCCATATTAGTCAATAACTAACTAACGCATTGTAATAATGTTAACTACAATTGTAATGATGTTGAAAAAATTCATAATACAAATGACAAATGCTGAATATCATTCTGATGAATTGTGTGAAAGGTATGACCACAATGGGTGGCCTATAACAAATTCAGTAATGGAAATAACAAAGTTTTTAATGGAAATAACGAGATTCAGAATGAGAGTAACAACGGAGAACACATGTCTGATTCAGTAGTGTGGGATGATGTTGCCCCAAAGAGGTGGACTCTAACAAATTCAGTAATGGCAATAACAGAGTTTTTAATGAAAATAACGAGATTCACAATGGGAATAACAACGGCGAACACAGGCCTCATTCAGTATTGTGGGATGATGTTGCCCCAAAGAGGTGGACTCTAACAAATTCAGTAATGGCAATAACAGAGTTTTTAATGAAAATAACGAGATTCATAATGGGAATAACAACGGCGAACACAGGCCTCATTCAGTATTGTGGGATGATGTTGCCCCAAAGAGGTGGACTCTAACAAATTCAGTAATGGCAATAACAGAGTTTTTAATGGAAATAACGAGATTCATAATGGGAATAACAACGGGGTACACAGGCCTCATTCAGTATTGTGGGATGATGTTGCCCCAAAGAGGTGGACTCTAACAAATTCAGTAATGGCAATAACATAGTTTTTAATGGAAATAACGAGATTCATAATGGGAATAACAACGGGGTACACATGCCTCATTCAGTATTGTGGGATGATGTTGCCCCAAAGAAGTGGACTCTAACAAATTCAGTAATGGCAATAACAGAGTTTTTAATGGAAATAACGAGATTCATAATGGGAATAACAACGGGGTACACAGGCCTCATTCAGTATTGTGGGATGATGTTGCCCCAAAGAGGTGGACTCTAACAAATTCAGTAATGGCAATAACAGAGTTTTTAATGGAAATAACGAGATTCATAATGGGAATAACAACGGGGTACACAGGCCTCATTCAGTATTGTGGGATGATGTTGCCCCAAAGAGGTGGACTCTAACAAATTCAGTAATGGCAATAACATAGTTTTTAATGGAAATAACGAGATTCATAATGGGAATAACAACGGGGTACACATGCCTCATTCAGTATTGTGGGATGATGTTGCCCCAAAGAAGTGGACTCTAACAAATTCAGTAATGGCAATAACAGAATTTTTAATGGAAATAACGAGATTCATAATGGGAATAACAACGGGGTACACAGGCCTCATTCAGTATTGTGGGATGATGTTGCCCCAAAGAGGTGGACTCTAACAAATTCAGTAATGGCAATAACAGAGTTTTTAATGGAAATAACGAGATTCATAATGGGAATAACAACGGGGTACACAGGCCTCATTCAGTATTGTGGGATGATGTTGCCCCAAAGAGGTGGACTCTAACAAATTCAGTAATGGCAATAACAGAGTTTTTAATGGAAATAACGAGATTCATAATGGGAATAACAACAGGGTACACAGGCCTCATTCAGTATTGTGGGATGATGTTGCCCCAAAGAGGTGTACTCTAACAAATTCAGTAATGGCAATAACAGAGTTTTTAATGGAAATAACGAGATTCATAATGGGAATAACAACGGGGTACACATGCCTCATTCAGTATTGTGGGATGATGTTGCCCCAAAGAAGTGGACTCTAACAAATTCAGTAATGGCAATAACAGAGTTTTTAATGGAAATAACGAGATTCATAATGGGAATAACAACGGGGTACACAGGCCTCATTCAGTATTGTGGGATGATGTTGCCCCAAAGAGGTGGACTCTAACAAATTCAGTAATGGCAATAACAGAGTTTTTAATGGAAATAACGAGATTCATAATGGGAATAACAACGGGGTACACAGGCCTCATTCAGTATTGTGGGATGATGTTGCCCCAAAGAGGTGTACTCTAACAAATTCAGTAATGGCAATAACAGAGTTTTTAATGGAAATAACAAGATTCATAATGGGAATAACAACGGGGTACACAGGTCTCATTCAGTATTGTGGGATGATGTTGCCCCAAAGAGGTGTACTCTAACAAATTCAGTAATGGCAATAACAGAGTTTTTAATGGAAATAACGAGATTCATAATGGGAATAACAACGGGGTACACAGGCCTCATTCAGTATTGTGGGATGATGTTGCCCCCAAAGAGGTGGACTCTAACAAATTCAGTAATGGCAATAACAGAGTTTTTAATGGAAATAACGAGATTCATAATGGGAATAACAACGGGGTACACATGCCTCATTCAGTATTGTGGGATGATGTTGCCCCAAAGATGTGGACTCTAACAAATTCAGTAATGGCAATAACAGAGTTTTTAATGGAAATAACGAGATTCATAATGGGAATAACAACGGGGTACACAGGCCTCATTCAGTATTGTGGGATGATGTTACCCCAAAGAGGTGGACTCTAACAAATTCAGTAATGGCAATAACAGAGTTTTTAATGGAAATAACGAGATTCATAATGGGAATAACAACGGGGTACACAGGCCTCATTCAGTATTGTGGGATGATGTTGCCCCAAAGAGGTGTACTCTAACAAATTCAGTAATGGCAATAACAGAGTTTTTAATGGAAATAACAAGATTCATAATGGGAATAACAACGGCGAACACAGGCCTCATTCAGTATTGTGGGATGATGTTGCCCCAAAGATGTGGACTCTAACAAATTCAGTAATGGCAATAACAGAGTTTTTAATGGAAATAACGAGATTCATAATGAGAATAACAACGGGGTACACAGGCCTCATTCAGTATTGTGGGATGATGTTGCCCCAAAGAGGTGGACTCTAACAAATTCAGTAATGGCAATAACAGAGGTGTTAATGTAAATAACGAGATTCACAATGGGAATAACAACGGAGAACACAGGCCTCATTCAGTATTGTGGGATGATGTTGCCCCAAAGAGGTGGACTCTTCAGGTGCACAAGTTCTAACAATCACACCCTAAAAGAACATGTTCCTCCTTGTATACACAAGTAACAATAAAGTGTAACCACTGACAAGAGTCGTAATGATAATAACAAGTACAGTATTAGGATTGACAAAAACCAGATTGTGCATTACAGCAACTACCATATACATAGTCAAATGACAAGTGAACATTACGATTCCACCTACACCTAATGTTTTCTTGTCACTCTCACCATATAAAATATTCTTTTCCCTATATAGTACTTACAAAAAGGGTATCCTATATACCATAACCCTTCTAACCAAAAATATGTGAAGGGATCCAAGTCATTGTTTATATGTTCAAAAGCTCACTTGCAAAATATTTACTCCCACGTCTGCACACCAAAGGTTAAGTTGGATTTGGATTTTTGCACGTTCTTCTAGTGTGATCTGCTTCATGACATGAGCTGCAATGATAAATTTTCTTGTTTTGAAACTGTGACTCTTTCCTTACAAATCTTGGCCTGCCAGGAGGTCAACTAGTTTTCGGTGGTGCCAGGAACTTTTGAGTTGCTATATTATGTAGTCGGTAGTCATTTAGGCTTGGCATGCCTATTGTCACAACTGGGATCATTGTTTTCCTTTAAATCTTTTGTTGGCTTGTAATCTTGAAGCATTCATCAACATAATCGTAGATATTGGCATAAACTGCCTTTATGGCAGCACAAGCATGAGGACAAGGAATACCTGACATTTGCCAGGCTCTACATGTGCATTCATGTATGGACAACTCCACCTTTAATGATCTAGTAGCTGTATGGACTTTCACCCTGCCACCTCCATATACTTGTACATCCATGTTTTCAGCCCGTTTAACATTGTCCATCACTTGTTGTTCTATGTTCGGATCGACACCATTTTTCCATTTACTCATTCCCATGTATGCTACATACATCTTCTTCGCTACTTTGTCACGATGCTCGTGGATAAGCTGGGCAACATTATGACGTCTCTCCTTTACCATCCATGCATTGAATGACTCTGCAAGGTTTGTTGTTATTTGATCCCAACATTTAAATGGGAACTTGTTCATAGCCTATCTTTCAATATCACCATGATTGATCAGTCACTCATATAATTCCTGATTAAAAAGCCTCATTTGTTCCATTGCAGTGTCGAAGTCACTATCAAGCCTTGCATATGCAATTGCATCAAGTAAGTCTAATGCATTTTGCCTTCCTTGCCTCCCGGTCTTCCTCTTTCCTCTATTTAATTTAACCACTTGGGCACTAAAGTTTTCCTTAATGTGCCTGTAACAGTACGCATGTCTATCACCTCCAAATACTCCTCGCACAGCAGTGATGATTGAATTGTGTCGGTCTGATACAATTGTTATTTGTAAAGAACCTAATGTCTTCTTAATCATGTTAAGGAACCACGTCCAGTCCTCAATTGTCTCTCCCTTCACAATTGCAATGGCAAACGGCAACAATTCATTGTCTCCATCAAACGCAGAAGCTGACAACAGAGTTCCCTTGTATGGTCCACTTAAATGAGATCCGTCTATGTATAGTATAGGTCTAGCACCAGCAATGAATCCCTCTATACAACAACCATAGGCAATAAAAACACGCTCAAAGGTGTTCCTTCCACTAGCCACCCATTCAGCCACAGTCTTGTCATCACTTTCCTTCAGCCTATCACATATCCATGGTATTAACATATATGTCTGTTCAGGTCTACCATAAATTTCCTCCATTGCCTTTTCCTTTGCCCTATATGCTTGCTTATACGTCAATTGCACACCATAATCTGTAGCCAAACTCTTCCTTATTTCATTTGGACGCTTGTCAGTGTGATTTCGAACCTCATCAATAATAATTGATGATGTCAAGTTAGCATTTCAAGCGTGCGTCACTTTAAGATTGTCTTGGGCTGTATGAACATGTTCTTTAGTGTATCTGGTCACACGTACGAAAGGAGTACTCTTCCCTATTGCCCTCACAGTTATCCTCCATGGACAATCTTCAACCTTACATTTAACATACACACAATCCCTTGAATTCTTCACATATGTATACTCAAATTTGTGTGCAATACTGAACTTGTGCAGCACCTTTTTGAAATCATCTGCATGTGCAAATGTTTGATTCACTCCTACCAACAAATTCATCCACTTTTTCAAGTTCATCTCTGGCATCGGTGTCGGTGTGCTTTCAACTGCACATGGAAGGCTGAGAAGAGCTCTTGCATTGCACTCATTTCTTACAAATTCATCACTTATTCCATAACACATAGCCTCATCATTGTAACACATTTGCTCCACAACCCCCACAAATTTATTAACCCTGCATGTATATTAACAAGTGTTGTCAACATATTACCAAAAATACTATTGGAAATAACTACTTCTTTAACTAAATAAAGTGTCACTTGCCTTTCTGCATTATCAATGGCCATTCCTTCATTATCACTTCCTTTCAATGCTACATACACATGTCCACTACTGTCATTATAATGAAACAGATTTTCCAATTCAGAATCATCAATAAGATCTACTAATATCTTTTCATCACAACTTAAAGTGTATTTAATATCACACCTATGACCATCTATACCAAACCATCCTCCTATCATTACCCTCAACTCTTCAATCGTCATCCCTTCCTTTATCAATTTTACCCTCACATTCCCACCACTATATTTAACTTCACCTTCAATATTAGTTACAAACTCCCCCCCAACATGGAAAAAACAAATAAGTGACTTTGAAGAAGGTGTTGCTCCAATATTCCATGTCATCTTGCATGCTAACCTACAACAATACAAAAACAAAATTAGAATTTCATATCAGTCCTATACCAACGATATTTCATCACTAAATAAAATTCGCACAACACACACTTCGACCATTGACTGCTACTTCATCAAGATGTTTGACAATACTAGTTTTGCAATTAATAACAAAGTTAACCATTCTCTAAGTATTTAACCTCCAACTCCACACCCATATAATAACAGTACACATTTCTCAAGGAATTGACTAAATTAAGATACTCCAAATAATCTGTTATAAGATTCACTAAAATATTAATGGTGTTGACAAATTTTATAATGGAATTAACAAGTATCACTAAGTTCTAACAGGATGTGCCAAAGGATTGACCAACCATTTTGCCTTGTCACTACTTCAGGTGTCATGTTCTTTACAAATACCAACATATTCCTCACACAATCGTTCGGACATGACAAAACTAGTAAATGCCTTACATATTGTTGTTAATGTTAATGACAAATTTATTGATGGTAATGACAAATAGTCTGATGGTATTGACAACAAACCAGATATAGTCATGACATCAACTACCATGCACGTACATATACGCTAATGACAAGTCATGTTTCAATGCTCATGACACAACTAATCAATATAATCAATGAAACCTATTTCAAATCAATAAACTCTTCATTATACTACCTCTCATAGCTAACACAACCAAATAATAAAAAATACACACCACTCCATCGATTCCGTCATAGTTACGTAAAGCCCGAACCTTTAATCCACCTCAACCGATAAACCCACTTGCCCACAACCACATCAACCACTATAAATAACCTAAAATCACAACACTATTGTCATTATTCTTAGCCATCATTGATAACCCCAATAAATTATCTCTCACAAACCAACGTAAACGTCCATATTTTTTCTATCCAACCACAATCAAACCCACTGAACCCCACCCAAAACAAACCAATGTCCACATTAGGAAAAAGATGTTTATTGACCGATTCATCTAAAAAAGATTATGTTTGTTGAAAATTTACTTACCCTTAACTCTTTTCTTACCTTCCGTTGCTTTCACGTTGATTGCCAACTGCACGTTCTTTAACTTTAACTCACAGCAGAGTCATCGTCCACACTCATCAGATTTTTCCTCACACCATCCAATTAATGTCTCACCATTTTAAAAGGGGCATTTTGGACTTTTGATATAAACTTCATAACCCAGATTCCCCCCTAATGCCTTATTTATCTTTTCCAACTTATAATAGACTTCTTTGGGTTATTGAAGTTTATTTGGTATTTTATTAGAATTTTTCCTAAAATTAACAAGCAGTTATAAAAACCATATTTTTTATGACAAGCTTCTGTGCGGAAGGGATTCGGTGGCCGAAGAACGCAGGCGGTTGATGTCTCATTTGGGAGACGACGAATTAGGCTTGATCCTCAAATGGGTCTGCGACGGAAACGACAGGAAGTCCTTCTCCCAAGTCTGCAAGTACTGGCTGCGTCTGGAAGGTCTGACCCGTTCCTCCATACGGGTATTCGAACCCGACTCACTGCCTACCATCTTGCCCAGATTCCCTAATCTTCGCAAATTCGATTCTTCAAAATTAGTCACCGACCATCACCTTCAAATTTTAGCCCAATTTTGCCCCAAACTCGAGGCTATTAACCTCAATTTCAGACCAAAGCAAGGAATTACTGATTACTCGGACGAATCATCGTGTTTCGAGGACATCGGAGACGACGGCGTGCGCGCTTTGGCCGCCGGGTGTAGCAGGTTGTCCGAAGTTTTGCTCAGGAGAAGAAGGAACGTTGGGAACGTTGGAGTTATTTCAATTTGCAGTTCAGCGAAGCATCTGAGGCATTTGGACTTGGGTTGGTGCAATTTGATTACGGACGAAGCCCTTGAAGCAATTTCTGCGGCGACATGCATCACTGTTCTGAATCTGGAAGGCTGTTCCTTGATCACGGATCGGGGCTTAGCATATTTAGCGTCAGGATCTTCATCAAAGTCCTTGAAAAAGCTGATTTTGGCAGAATGCGATCGAATCACGGACTTAGGCGTGTGTCTTCTGCAGAAGATTCATCGTTTGGAGGAGCTAAACTTAGCAGAATGTGGGCCTAAGGTGACAGACACAGGATGCTCAGCAATTGCAGAAATTGAAGCCATAAGGAAGCTGAATCTGTCGTGGATGTTTAATGTATCCGATGCAACAGTGATTGCATTGGCAGAGAAGAGCAAGAACTTGGTGACCATCGATTTCACAGGGTGTGAATTGATAACTGGAGCTGGCATTCGGGCTTTTGCAAACCATGGAAGCTTGGAAGGTCTAGTGTTGGCTTCTTGTTACAATATATGCGCAGATGATGTAGAACACACGGTTCTTATGTGCAGGTCATTGAGATATATTGTGCTTCATAAGGGACTTAGAATGTGGATACCAGCCACCACACTAGATAATATAAGCAGATTCTGCGAGTTGCATTGGAGATGAAATCTCAAATGGTGAAATTAAAACCAAATGATTGATACCTGCTTGTCGGTTCAAGTGTATCTGTCTTGTTAATCTGTATCAGGGCAAAAGTGTTATGACCTATATAAGCTATGTGGATGACAGTGATTAGAGACTTAGATGCGTTAATACGATATTTCATTGCCACACTTAATTCAGCAAGTATTTGACTTGGATATCCAATGTTTAAGCGACTTTTTAACAATGGACGTCTTCCCTGGCACTTGGATGCATCCCAAGCTTTGTAGTCTAAAGTTCAAACTTAAAACTCTATCTGAAAATTAAAAAAAAAAAAACAGTTTGCAGCAATTGAACATCTCACAAAACAATTATTTACTTCGGACGATTTTCTGGTGATTGGTTCGCTTCCTCTAATATCAAAGGGTTAAAATATAAATTTATTTTGAAAGTTTTAACTGAAGAGTAATGTTACTTTAAAATTTTTCTAGGATCAATATTATCTTGAAACCGTTAAAATGAAACAATATTACTCATTTTTATTAAAAAGTTCCCGGTCAATATCAATTTTTTAATGATCGATATTAGTTTTTTAACAAAATAGAGTAACATTACTGTATTTTGCAACTTTTGCAGTGATATTGAATTTAAAAAAACTTCTAATGTAACATTATTCCTCAACAAAAACTTCCAAAACATGTTTACATCTCAATCCAATATATTAGGCACCGGTGTTCTCAGTCGTGGCCTTATGGCCAAAAAAAGGTTCTTGAAGAAACACCTCTTTGTCCCAGACAGATCTTGATTAAAATCCATCATCACCCGTATGTGTTGTTTTCTTTTAACTTGGGCTTAGCCATTTTGTATACCCAAAGGGAAGAACAGTATAAATTCTTTCCATGTGTTTAACGAACTTTGCATCTTCTGCCGAAAAAGGAAAAAAAAAAAAAAAGGGGAACCTTGCACCAAAAGGAGAAAAATCAAAGAATTTACTGTAGCTAAAATTTCTCCCTACAAAATTCGTTGTTTTTTTTTCCCTGAAGAAAACAAGAAGAAGAAGAATTGGATCGACAATGCGCTATGCTATTCGACGGGGCAGCTTAGAATAAGTCTGTCATTTACTTTTGATGAAGTGAACAGAGAAACTACAAAACAAAAATCAGCAAAATCTTGCATAAATTTGAAGGGCGCTTGCACTAACATATAGTCCGGCTTTCTATTGAATCGGAGGGATTAAGCAACGAACTTGGGCGGGAAATAAAATGAGTTCGTCCCTTACTACGAGAGCAATTGGAGCGGTGCTTCACAGATTCTCAAATGGCGTCTTATCCAGACGCAACAATGCCTTCTTTCTACACAGTACTTTCTGTGTCCCTTCTTCTCTGAACTTTTATTTTGTATCAGATGACGATTTCTGAAACGTATTTAGTAACCTCTGTGATTCAGGGACTAATCTGCTGAGCAAAGGTTTGTCGTCTGCATCTTCTTTCTCGTCGTTGGATACGATCCAAGAAGTGAATTGTAATAACAACTTTCAATCGAGAACGATACGGACATTTCCTCCCGTCTGTATGGGCAGACGTTCCAGCAAAATTGCTGGCAGAAAGGTCGCTCTATTCTCTCTGTCTATGCCTAAGCCTGGCATCAAACGCATTTTTATAAGTGGAGAAACTCTTCCTGATTCTGCCACCTGATGTTGATTGGTTTTGGACACTTATTCAGCTGATTGTAGATTTCGCCACCATAAATTTATCAAATACTTTTGTAGCCTCTTCTTCATCTGGACTCATTGTTGGATCAACTGACCGTCCCTGGCCTGTTGGTGTATGCGCATGCCATGTGTTTGATAAAAATCCGATGACACTATGTATTACTTGAAGCCACAACTTTACTGTCATAGCTCTTAAATAGTACTTTCCTCGTAGATTTGCTCACCTAAAAGATAATTCAGACAATGCCATTGTTGAAGTTTTCATAACGCTTTAGGGAAGGCTGAAGACCTGCTCTTGCAATTTTTGTTTTTCTTCTTTTTGAATCACTGTATTGTATTTTATTAGAAAATTAAATAATTTTTCTTCCTTATGCCTTGGTTAACTGGATTTATGTTCATCATAAGGGAAAAGAAAAAGATATTTGAGTAACTTTGGAGAAATAATGATATAGAAGTGATGAACTTTGCAATGGAAGAATAAGTTATTGTAATTATTCCGGGAAATGTAATTATAGCTGCTTTATGCACTTGTTTTTCTTGTGCTTTTTGTTAGATTGCAGTTGGTGCTTAGTGCATACTCTTCTGTGATTTTAATCCGCAAATCCGCAAATACGTTCTTTGAAGTCTTCTACTTACGAAATAACATATTTGCCTTGTATACAGGAGGCTCAGGATGCTAAGAAAGCAAAGCTGTATTCACGGATTGGAAAGGAAGTTGTGTCTGCGTAAGTCATTTTTCAACTCACTTGTAGTTCAATTGGCTAAGATGGTGAACTTTATGTAATATGTTGTTCTAGGACTATAATTATGACCAGAGGGAGTAATTTATAGGGGTTTGAAGTTCCAACTAGAGGGTTTTGTTGTATCTTACTTTATTGATCTGGGTACCAATTCGCACCATTGTAATCATACTTACTGAATGACAGGGTGAAGAAAGGTGGTCCAAATCCAACATCCAATTCAGTCTTGGCTGCTGTACTTGAAAAAGCCAAGGAACTTGATGTGCCAAAAGATATTGTTGAGCGCAACATCAAAAAAGCTTCTGATAAGGGACAGGAAGCATACATTGAGAAAATATATGAGGTTATTAAAATTATTCATGATTTGATCTTGAAGGTGTTAAGGATTTGCATTTGGTGATTTTATACTTGGAATATTACTTAACCTCGTGAGCTGCTTCTTTTATGCTTCAGGTATATGGTTATGGTGGAGTTAGTATGGTAGTTGAAGTCTCTACTGATAAAATAAATCGTTCAGTGGCAAAGATCAGAGAAGTGGTGAAGGACTATGGAGGAAAGATGGCGGATTCTGGATCTGTAATGTTCAAGTTTAAACGTGCTCGGGTTGTGAATATAAAAGTCACTGATGCTGACAAGGATCAGCTCCTTGCCATCGCTTTAGATGCTGGGGCTGAGGATGTAATTGAACCTCCAACTTATGAAGATGATACTGAGGAGGATAGGTCGGAAAGGTAATGCTTTTTAATGATTCTGGGTAATATATAGATAAGCTGATCTGATTTTCTTTTCTGGTTCTCTGCTCTGTCTGTAAGATAATAGGTCTGGCTCATGGACTTGGAGCTAGACTGCTGGAGACATTAGCTATGCTGAGGTCATACATTTAGGTTATTAAATTTTTAACCCAAGTATATTTAACGTTTACAACTACAATTATGAAGATTGCAACTATCATCTTAATGTTTTCTTCCATTTAATGAAGAAAAAGCTGTCTAGTTTCATTCGATGAAGAATAATGAAATTTAAGATGCGGGGAGATGGAGGCAGCTCAGCTGGCTTGAAATTTCATGTTTTAGCATGTGAAGCAATGATTTCTTCTCCAGTAGTCCTTATGTTTTATGGGTATTCTCATATCATATTTATGAGTAATGACATTGCATGAATTGACTGAGGAAAAGCTGAACAAGTCAAACTACTGTAGCTGATCTTAAGATCTCTAAGGCATGATATATGTTGACTGTTGACCATGTTGATTGTAGGCTCTCCCCTTGTTACTACTATTCTTACTCAGTGGTTGGGATATAATGGCTAAAATTTAAATTCAGCTATGCAGTGTTTGTTTCTCATGACAGGTATTATAAAATTGTGGGCTCATCAGAGAACTATTCTGCTATACTATCAAGATTGCGAGAGGAAGGCCTAAATTTTGAGCCTGATAATGGTTCTGAGCTTCTTCCGATTACCACAATTGAGGTTTGTTTCAGCACATATGACATTTCCTTTGTGTTTAGTTTTGCTTTTATCCTTTGCTCTTTGTCTATGTCTCCGTGCATCGTTTTTTAAGAAGCCTCCTTGGAGAATACAAGATAGACTTGCTATCAGTTAATTACTTTCCAGTTTTTCATGTTATAAGCCCTATTGGTGACTTGGCGTTTCTTGATTATGGTATCTGCAGCCTCAAACCTACTTCATATAAGAACTGAGGAACTGAAACTGAGACTGTTCGTCTTATCAGCTATATAAGGGGTTTTTTTTTCTTTTTTTCTTTTTCCTTTGGCATTTGAACAATTATTTTATGGTTTTCTGTATCTCTATGTAACTGTTGAAGTATAATTTACTGTTTGAAATTTTTGCTTTCCTATTCCTTCTCCAAAAAGAAATGATCAAAGGGACTGATCAATCAATTATTGTTGGTTTTCAGGTAGATGATGAGGCTATGGAGTTGAACAAGGAACTTATGAGAAACTTACTTGAGCTTGATGATGTTGATGCTGTTTATACAGACCAGAAATAACCATATCTCTTAGCTTGTTAAAGCTGCTCAACTCAGTCAAGTTTTGATATTGGGAAAACATACGTGTTCCATTAGCAAACCATTAGGTACTCTTGAGTTCTTGCTTTTTGCGGATCTCACATGTACGCTCCTTAATTTGATTTCTTTTTTGTTGGCTTCCACATTCTTTTGGTGGTCATTTTGAGATGGGGGGAGGGGGCCATTGGTTATTCTTTCCTAGGACCTCATAACTGAGTTAAAACTCAGACTGAGCAATTCTTATAACGATGTTGTCTTGAATGACAAAATGTTATTATATGATTATAGAATAGTAAATGTTACCCTTCGTCCTGCTTTATGCATGTCCTCATGAGATTCCAGCCATTTTTTCTTTGTCACCGATTCGTTGGATTTCAGTCCACTGTTCTGTTTGAGAAATATCAAATATGTCGTGCCATTACCGACCGAATATACTAGTTTTTTTAAAAGAATATTAATTAATATTTGTATCTTGTTTAGTTGGTAACCTGGTATGGTTTGTATATATTCAAATGAAAAATAACCAAGCTAAACGGTGCGATTCGGGACGTTGTTGAGCCTAGTTGGGCATGCTGTAACTTAAGCGGCACGACCTTTTTTCATATTTATGATTACATTATTTTAGGGAAACACACACACACACTCACACTATACTGGGAAAGAAATTAAAGATATAATAAATGCGTACATAGCTTTTAGAAGGGTAGTCATGAGAGAGCCGAGAACCAGAAAGTGGTATCTTATATGGGGAAAAAGAATATCCCTAATCACCACTCGTATATATCATACACGCTTAGTTACTATATATATATATAAGCTTATGCTAATCACACATATATATAGATATATATAGCTTACTGGCAGGCGCATAAATTCATTGGGATATTGGGAGGGCTGAGTAGGTAATGAAGTGTATAGAGGAAGTATGAGAAGTGGAAGGTATCAGTGTTTGGGAACCCAGCATCCATGCAATCCGTAGGGCATTCCATAAGGGAACTTGGCTCTCGCAATCTCTTCAAAGGAGGAACCATCCAACAACAGCGCAAATGCTTCTCCATTTCCCTCGCTTACTATGGATATAACCACGCCTGCCATGTTTCATTTCATTTATATATATATATATATATATAATATGTATGTTAGAGAGGTTACAATCTAAGACATATATATTGCAAGAGAGAGTAGAACAAACGATGATCGAAAAACATGTTACCATCGTCTTCTTCTGTAGCTCCCGGTCTCGCGACGAAGAAGGGTTCTGAGGGAACAGCGCCTTCCTCGTACCAATTCTTGGCCTTCTCCTCCTCTAAATCAATCTGCATTATATTATATTATTTAGTTACACACTCATGAGCCTGCTCAAACCTAATTACGTTGGACGACTAGGTTTACGTTAATTAATAAATCAAAGCTAACCTTGGTGAGGGTGTTGGGGAAGTTACAAGGGCGCTGGGCTCCACATGCATAAGCATATCTGTATTTCTTTCCCAAATAATTAGGGTTGATGCTGCACATATCCATGCCTCTCCCATGTTCATTTGGCTCCAATGCTGCCTCTAATATTCCATATTCACTCCCATTCATTGGTATTCTGAACCTCCCCACCCTGTCATTTCAAATCCCTACCCTTTTCAGTCTCATAATATGTATGGAGTATAATCAAAACATATATCTCTATTACACACCTAGCATCCGGCAGTACATCCTGGCCGTTGAAGGATCGGAGGTTGTTTAGCCTCAGCCTATCAAGAATGGTGGTGTCAGCGCTATGCTCACAACAGTCCGCAACAATGGCCGTCACTCTTCCATCTTCATCTTCTTCTTCATATGCATTTATGAAATGGAACGTCACGAACAATGGCACTTCCACGCTTGCCACCTTCCAAATCATCACCACCAACGTTATTCCACTGTCAAACTAAATTAAACCCACAAAATAATATGTCATACACTTACTATATTTCCGCTAGTCCTGCACATAACATGCATAAAAGCTCTGGAATCAGGGTGCCACTCAAACTTGTACAAAGGCGTGGGTTCAGCTCTCAGCAAATTCTGGGCACAGTATCTCAGGGGCATTTCAGGCACAATAATATAGTGCTCCGTCACAGGAAAAGAATGGACCCAACCCGGTGCCGGCCCGCCCCGACAAGCAACCCGACCTATCACCTTCCGTTCATTCGACCCGGCTTCCATCCTCACCACTAAATACCCAGGCTTTATCAGATCTGGTAACAACGTCAAGAATTCTTCATCGGTCACAATAGGATGTGCTGAGTGAATCAAACCACCTAACGTGTCACTGTACTCAAATCTCCCCACTGTCTCCAATGTCTCTGGATCTATCACGTATGACCCTTTCTGGGTCTCCGTCAGGCAAACCACACGTCCGTCGCCGAGTTTCACGACGCCGGTGTTTGCGTTATCGGTGAGAGAAGCGCCTGAGAAGAGATTAGCGAGCTCACCAACGTAGGCTAAGAAATTGTCATGCTTGGGGACTTCGGAGAATTCACGGTAACAGAGCTTTTGGTTCTTTTTGGCGGCTTGATAGGCCTGAGATTCCAGTTGGCGGTGGCCGGCCATCAATCGACCTTTCTCAAAGTGAAGCTTGACCAGAGTGGCGTAGCCGTCAAAAAGGTGCCTGAAGTTGTAGTCCCCTATATGCCACAGCCCTGGACCATTCCTCAGGTACGTTCCTTTCTGCATGTTATTTTAATATACGTTTACATGATTAAATCCCGGAGAATATATGGAGAAACCAAAAGTACAGATTTATTTCTGTAATGTTGGAGGCGAAAAAAGGATTTATTTCTGTATCATGCCAATGATTATGAATTTAAATTTTTTTAAATGTTTAAAAGACAAAGTAATCCCTTTCGTTTCTATCATTTTCTTAAAATTTTCCTCTTGCATGTTACGTTAACAATTACGTGACTTGTAAAGGTTAAATATTATTTTTTGTGTTAATTTAAAACAATATAATATTATATTTAAAGGTTATGTACTAAAATAATACTTCAGCTATCAGCTATTATTTAGAGAATTATTATATATATTATGAAGAATCAGACGACGGATCATGGAATTTTAAAATTAACGCACCTGAAGACAACCTGGAGAAAAAGAATAATCAGGGAATACATAAAAGTATATATTAACAGCTTGCTTGATCTTGTAGAACTAAACTAATATAATTATTTTTTTTTGGGGGGGGGGGACTTTGTCGGCGTCCCAGATGACACAGAATGATGACAGATGAATTGGCAAATCGATAAGATTCGCTTATGTATCACGTGAATCACCATCAACTTTAAGTCCTTTTTCCCCTTTGGAGAAAACAAGGTTTCTTATTGACACGAACAATTCTCTTCAATATGCGTACGTTTCATGTGACCCTTGGACTATACATACATCTAAATTCTCAGGTTTCTTAAAATTTGAAACTTACTAGATGAAAACTTTCAAGTTTCAAGTTTATCCATCAATTAGTTTCATGAACTTGCAGATTAAGATTAAGGACTGTGTGTCTATATATATAATATATATAAGCGTGTATGTATATATACCGGGGAAACAGGCATACGTACACGTACCAGCCATAAGGGTATTTGTCCTTGAACATGGAGTTGTCCTACCCATCTCTCTTGGGGGATGCTAGTCCATGCAGGATGGTGGGGGCACCCGGTGGTGTCGGATCTCTCAGGCGGTGTTAGTGGCGGCGGAGCAATCGGAGGGGAGGGACTGGCAACATTAGTGACAGACAAGTCAGGATGATGAAAAGGGCGTTGGGTTCTGAAGAGGCCGTTGATACTGGGAAATGATGGGAAGGCAGACTTTTTATTGGAGTGATCAGAAAGCGCCATTGTTGGCCATGAAGAAAGGGAGGTTCTGATGGGAGTGGACAAAGCCATGAAATTATTTGAGAGGAAGACGACGACAGAGGAAGGTGTTATGTTGCTGAGTAGGAAATGGGGAGTGTGAGAGAGGTATTTATAAGAGCATCTCTGAGATGGCTTTGATTATTAATTGAGCTGTGAGAACGAGATACAAAGTTTGGCCTATATGTGTTGGAGGAATCTTTAATTGTTGGATATCCTTTCACTACCAAACACATCTTTTTTTTTTTTTTTTTGGCTTGCCATACTAAAAGGCATACACAAAATTACTTCATTATAATTTTCGTATTAATAAAATATTATTTTTAGTATTTTAATTGCTTAGCGGGGGCAACTTTAGTGGCAATATTATATATATAAATATATATTAATAACAAACAATTATCTGAGGCGCTGAAATTTTCAGAAATTTGTACTTAAGAAATAAAAAAGATATTGCTAACAAATATCTAGTTCAAGCGTGCAATTTAATTCTTCCGTGAATTTTAACTGGTGCAGTTATTCAGGATTATAACAGCAGTGACAAGGGGAAATTAAAGCTGATAGTTTAGACTTTAGAGTGTTGTGTGTGCGTAGAGGGAGAGAGGGAGAGGTGGAGAGATACACTCTTCAAAGATATCTAAAAGTAAATCATCTAATTAAGTGCTAATATATTAATAGTGAGCTGTGGATGTTATGTACTTATGTTCCTTGCGACGTGGATAAGTAGGCCATTTAGTTTTTTGGTGCCCCAATATTAATTAAACATGTTATTGGCTGTGATACAATTAGTTAAGATGACATTAGTTGGTTAATCACAATGGGTTACCTAGCTACTTTAGGATTGTATATAAAGGAATCCAAGTTATAGTTTAATGTCAAGGGATCTAAAAGAGAGAAAGAGGATAACTTGAGTCCCTCTTAAATATTACATATCCTCTAAGAGTTTTTGGGTTTGATGTTACATTAGTTATTGCCATTTGTCTTGACAATTAATAAAAATTCTCATTTACTCAAGACATACATGTAATTTAAAAATAAGGGCAAACATATGGTTTAATAATTCAAAAAAACGAGTGGGGGTAACCAGTTGTTAATAATTAACTTTTAGCAAAGTATAAATTTAAAATATTAAAAAGGTTGCTTGTGAAGACTACTAACTTGCATATATTATCTCGCTTAAAAGATAGATCGGTTTAATTGATCGTAGTTTGCGAAAAATACATTACGAATTTCAGTTCATTAAAATTATATATGGATGTCGATCGGTCATGCGCATTTGCATTTCGAGTATTTAATTTGCTTAGTCATTGCTTACACTAACTCCGATTTTTATTACTTGAATTAGCCTTATAAAGTCATGTCAACAATGATTATACGCTCTTATTTTCTTATTATATATATAGATCTGATCCTCTTTATCAAAAAAAAAAAAATTCTTTATCTTCTTGCTTATACATAAGTCGTGTCATTAAATTTATTATATAAATAGAGGCAGTTTGGAATAGCTTATAAAAATTTTATAAGTGCTTATGAATTGTAATTTACGGTCTACGAGGTAACTTTTACTGTATACGAGGTGTTTTTACGGTCTACAAAGTACTTTCACGGTCTACGAGATAAATATATAGATGAGATTTATCTCAATTTACATAATAATAAACCCGATTCAGATAAGTGATAACAAACAAACTTATAGTTTTAGTCTCATAGGATAGTGTATACCCCTGCAAGTCAAAATATAAGGTTAAGAACTGTGATGGGTTTTATTTTTATATAAGTTAAAGTACTATAAATATGGCCAAAGTAGAAAAGTTGTTTAATTTCATATTGATGCCTGTGTCTTCTCGAATTTGACACCATGTACCTATAAACTTCTCATCCGCTCCTAAATATAGAATGAATTTTAAATGTGAATTTTGATTTTAAGTGTAAGATTTTTTTCCATTTTATATTTTATATTTATTACTATCCTCGGTTTTTAATGTAAGAGCTAGTTAGTGGTTGAATTCAGTTCTAATAATAGTACATCAACCTACTTTATTCCCCATACTTATCATGTTTTTTATAAACTATCTCTATTCATTACATATTTTAATAAGGAGTTTGCATGAAGAGGAAATTTTAATATAAATGATTTATGAGAACATTTTAAGTGGCTGTTTAGTATAAGGGATTTGATAGAGAGGAGAAGAGTTAGAAAATTTTTATGACTTAAATTAAAAAAAATTAAAAAAAGGAGGTTGAAATTTTTTAGTTAATTTTTCTTACTGTTTTATTGTATATCTTATATATATATATATATTTATTAAAATTTTATAACCCAATTTCTCCAATTTTTTTAAATCTATCTCTTTAAAATTTTCGTTCCCCTCCTGCCAAACAGTCCTTAAGGAAACTAATACACATAGTTGATAAAAATCTAATTTAGCTAATTTTTTTTATCTATCCAAATTAGTTAATTAAGTGGATCTTTTATTAAGAACCAAAGATAACATTTTTTTCCAAATTACTTTGCTTAACTTATAAATTGATATATATAATAATATTACACAAAAGTATTTTAGAAAGATCGATCATATCACATATGTTATAATTAAATAATTTATTTAGCTTTCTTCATATTTCTAATTTAGACAAATAGTTGTTATATTAAATATCGTACAAGTAACCCGATTTAATAAGGATCGTCGGAAAAATTTTGCAAGGTCTTTTATTGATGCCAAACTCTTGTAACTAGATGGATAAGTTGGCACATTTTTTTAATTTTTAAAATGTCCCCTGTTAAAACCTAAAAGTTTAACAAGGAACATTTTAACAACGAATAAAGTAATTCTGAAACTCCAAATTGCTCTCATTATAAACTGAAATTAAAATGGTTTTTTGTTCCTGACATGTCCTCAATATTGATACTATTAATTTGGATGATTATGAGAGGTTAGAAACAGAAAAAAAAAATACTGTGAGATTCATGTACAGTACAGATGAAATAAATTAGTCTCTTGAATCCACTCTTAATGAAACTATTAAATATGTACAATTTCCATTATTCGATACCGGTATAGACGCTACCACGGATCGGAGGTGCTAGCTGAGAAAGAAAGTGATTAGTGATTACACACTATATTTCGCCTATTAGATTCTTAAATTTTTTTTTTTGGTTAAATACCGTTTGATTAATTGAATTAATGTAATTAGAAAATTCATTTATCGAGAAATCAGGTGGGTTATAATGCACATCAATGCCCCATTTGACCCTCAATTCAATATGATCGTACCAATAACCCACAAAGTTTGTCTTCATTTGTTGATTTAGAATCATCCCAGTCCTTCAAAATCAAACATATATATCATTATATATGTTTATGCTCCCAATTACATTTGAAGAAATTTTGACGTCACAAAACCTCACTTTACTCGACTCCAAAATTAGAGTTTCTTGGCCCTGTTGGCTATTGGTTCCAGTCTCTGGATGCCTCAGGACAATCGTTATTTTTTTCCCTCTAAACATATCACGGATTCTTAATTTTAACTGATCGATTAAATTCACACGAGAATCAAAATAAATAAATTTAATTAAATTCGAGTGTCTTTATTAATGTTAAGGGGGGAAAAATAAAAATAAAAATTGATTAGGGCGAGAAGAGGTGATGAGGTGAAAATGATGGAATATTTATGTATTGGAGTCGAAAGTGATAGGAAAAAAACAAAAGAGGTGACCTTGGTTGGACTTGGAGATTTGAATTATATCAAAGCAAATAATGATGCTTTCCACGAACCCATTACTCATTTGTATAGGTCGAGATCACTTTTAATGATTATATTGTGTTTATATGTGAATACATTTTCTTGAAAAAATATTGGGGTTTCTTATTTAATTTCTTAGTTCATACCCCTTTGGGAAAGTGGGAAACTGCAATGTTGCCACTTGCCTCGTCCTAAGAAGAAACCACCTCTCTTTTACTGTTAATTACAAAACTCTGGGTCCTCATGCTTCCCACTCACTTCTTTTTTTTTTCCTTCTTCTTCTTCTTCAATTTCATTTTTCACTTTAATCGATTCCCTTTAATTCAAACCACTCAAAATTATATCAAACTCTCCCCTCATCACAAAAATATTCCATGCTATTCCTTTTCTTTCCTATGTTTCTCTGTAGTACTTGAACTCTCAAAATAATAACGATAATATATACACGCGCACACACAGAGTTATATATTCTTGAGTGGCATATATATATATATATATATATATATATATATATATATATAATATTAATAATGACTTGGAATATATATATATATATAGTCGTCGTTTTGGACGGAGAGAAAACGAAGGCCTCTGTAATTGCTGGGGTCTCTTCATGCCCTCCTTGATTCCCACAACTGTCAATCACAGATTGTACCATTTCGATTCATTGTGGCAGACACAATTAGGGTTTTCCCACAAAGCCCAACACTTAATCCTGTAATCTAATCACACACCTTTCTTAATATTATATATATTTACAATATTGAGCTAGAGTTAACGTATTAGTGGAGGTCCTCCAAAAACCAATAAATTAACATGTGGGAGGTGCTGATGCGCGCTGACGTAGCACAATCTCAAGCCCTTTAATTAGTTGTTTAAGGTAAATGGGAAATAATTTTCTATTAATCAATCTGCATACTAATTTCTTATACCAAGATTATATTTTCTGGCAAGAGTCAATAAAGTTGCTGATTCCAGTGGCAGATGCAGAACAAATGAAAGTGGTGAGAGATATGGAAATTCTTAAACAAAACAAAAGTGCTTATATATGGCCTTCAGCAATAATAATGAAAGGCTTTGAATTTATTAATGTTGGGAATTATTTTACGTTCAAGTGCCTCTTACACTGCAGATGCCATCTTCCACATTCTCTTGCTCTTTCCAAAATGCTTTTGAGTATTTTTCTGGTTGACATCTAGCTTTGTGGATTCGAATTCGATAATATAATGACAAATTATATCTTCATTATTTTATCGAATTATTTACCATTTGGAGCTTACGTCAGTTTTGGCCTTCTAAACTAGTATTCGGCTACAGGCTAAGTAATTATTGATATGTTTGGATAGCCTTTATAAGTGTTTTTCAATCATAATTTACGGTCTACGAGGTAGATTTTATGATCTACGAGGTAACTTTTACGGTCTACAAAATAAATATGTGGAAGAGTTTTATTTCGATTTATATGAATCCGATACTTATATATAAGCATAACCTATAGGTAGCTTGGTAAGTGATTCGTATTAATTTAGGGTATTGTGTGCCAATCATATGTCCTTGTCGGAAAGTTTATAAATAGAATTAATACTCTTCTTTAATCCTTCCCAGTTCCCTCGGTTAATTCACTACGCGCTTCAAGTTTCCAAGTTAGAGTCTTTCCAAGGAGAGAATATTTTTATCCTTAATATAAGTTACTTCATTAAATTTATTTACATGAATGTATAAATTATACTTAATTTATTGTTTTTGAATTTTTGAGTTCTCACTCACTTCTTTTATACTCTCTTTAATTTTTTTTATAAGAGTTCAAAATTTAAATTGTCTTATTCTTTTTTATAAAAGTGATAAGAGTTGTATGAACATTTAATAAGTTTTTTTTATAATTTTTATCCCTCATTAATTATATATTTTATATTAATTAAAAGGTCGGTAATATCCATATTTACTCTATTTCTCTCTCTTACTTCTCCTCATAAATAAGGGTATACTTAGGAAAAAAGGTTTATTTCAAACACACTTATTGCTTTTAACTAATTTTAATGCTCATTTGGAATAACGATTGAGTGCCTATTTGGATTAGCGGTGGAGAAGTAATTTTTTTTTCAATCTGACTTTTGCAAAAGTCATATTGAAAAAAAGTCAAATTGTAAATGTAATTTATGTTTGCATTGACGATGACATAAATGACTTTTTTTCTAACCTTGAACATGTTTGGATTTGTGTTTGAAAAGCCCGTTTATGTGAAAAATGACTAAAAATGGCATAAACCTTATTGAATACTACACACACACACACACAAAGATATAGTTATAATTGATGTGAAAAAAATGTAAATAAAATTTTATAAAATAAAAAAGATCAATTATTATCGAAAAAGAAAAAATTTACACTGAAGCACTTAATTAAAAAAGGATAAATATATATTACAATCTTAATGTCATGCATGAAGTGAATTATAATTGGATTATCTATCCCTAACAAGTTTGTCTCTGATCATGTCTCGAACATGATTCATGTGTGTTGAAGATAATCTACGGATAGTTGATGTGAATGCTACATCAACTTGGTCATTATTACCTTCAGCAATTCCATTCCCTATTTCAGCTTGTTGAAAATCCACATCTATTTGGGAATTTCTACGAATAAGATCATTTATAGTCATTATTGCTAAAACAATGTGGACTTGTGTTTCAAAGCTAAATTACTTCATTTCCCCCAAGAGCTGAAATCTATTCTTCGATACTCCAAACGTCATTTCGATAGTGGTCCTCAAGCTTGAATGATAATAATTGAACATCTCATTCGGAATTGTAAATCACTGGTGTTGCTTGAAGTCTGAAATGTGATAACGCTCACGTCTATACGGACTAAGATATCCGATTGGTGTTGGGTAGCCAGCGTCGACCAAATAATATTTTCCTAATAAATACACAATTTTGTTTAACCCCATAAAATTATAGCGAATGTCAAACAAAAAACAAACACACAATGTAGGTGCAGGTGTTGAAGAGATACCTTCAGGTGGATAGGGAAAATTATAGATGGAGTAGATATAGCATTTTGGAAGACACAAGCACCATGTGCAGTTCCCTCCTATCCTGCCAACACAAAAGTGAAGCACGTGTCCCAATTACATACGACCATGATATTCTATGTAAGATATCCCTTTCTGCCGATATATTTCTCTTGTTCAGACTCGCTGACCACACACCTGATATGAGTTCTATCAATTACTCCTATTACATCCTTGAAATATAGATAATATCGCCGATCATTGAAGATTTTTGGGTGACAATCATGGATCTGAGGATCAAGCGGTTTGATAATTTATGCCGATAGGTTCACAGAAGCATCCAAAACTATGTGGAAAATCCTGTAGACAGTTTCTCTAGAATGTTGAAATCGTTCTTGTAAGATTATATTTCCTTGTACATGTCCAACTGTATATAGGAACATGGCTACCATTTCTTCTATTCCAATGTACCTAGTCCTCCGTAACCCATGTTCTACCAATTTGGAGCACAAGAGATAGAATATATGCTTTTATACTAAAAAATTCTCAGGGCAAACTCTATCATGGCCTTACAATACCTATTGCACCCACTGTGCACCTGTTTGCTTACTAGTTCTGCTTGGTTCTTTGCAAACATAAGGCACGATATATTGAGTCATCAAGGCAGCCACCTGGTCATACTCTGTCATCTCTTGATCTATAAGGGATATGAGTTGGGACCTTCTATCTGCACGAGACAATCCTACTTCCTCTGTTCTCTCAGAAATATCCTCAAACTCGAACTTGCCATGAACGATGTAACATATGCAAGTGACAGGATTGTATTAAATCAAATACAATTATAACACTGTGCAAATTGAAAATCAACGTCATATAGCAAAGGTTAGTAACATTCATAGGCAAAAAATGGATTAGCGGTATGTTTGAATTATACATAACAAATTTATAAAAAGTGACATAAAGTAGAGTTCAACGAGTCGGAGGTTTCTGAAGCTCAGGGCTGTTGTAAGCATGTTCGTGTAACCAGTCTAGCAAGAGCTGTTTATCTTCTCTCAGCCCAACATACATGTCGCGAGCAAGCTGATGCATCATCATATTACAACAACGTCAACAAAAGTCCCTGTCACTGGCAACTTCCGGAATGGTCCGTAATTCTTTTACGACGTCGCTCAGTTGTAGATCATTCGTTACGATCTTTTTTAATGCATATGCTCTATCCTTAAATGCGTCAGCTCTTTTACTAACCGCATCTGCTATTACTTTAGAGGTTGCGGTTTTTTTCTTCTTTGATTTGCCCGACCCTTCAGCCCTCTTTCTCTTCCCACCAAGGTTCTAAAAATCGGACCGATCATTGAACCGGTCGGGGTACTGGCTCAAGGGTCAGTGGGTTAGATCGGAGTCAAATCGGAGCTAAACCGGGGCCAAACCGGTGAGAAATTGAATATTTTATACTTATAAATATGAAATTCTAAAGAAAAATTTAAAAAAAATTAATTTTTAAAAAATAAAAAAAAATACTGAACCGGTCCGGTCACTAGACCAGACCGGTTCAGCCACTGGGTTACCGTTTCTCGGGCCGGACCGGTCGGTCTGGTCTGGGTTCCATAATAGTGCTTCCCACTACTTTCCGAAGCACTAGGCACACTAGGTGGAGTGTTTGTTGTCAAGGTAATTCCTTCGAAATCTTCTATCACTCCCACATTAATTAGGTCCAGTACTAGAAGGTACAAGATCTTTCTCACTATCTCCTGAACCTTCTTCTAGGTTCATTGTAGGTTGATAGACGTCGTCGTCATCATCAACCAATGACATCCGCTGTGTAGAAGAGGGTGTGAACATTCTGTTGCCCGATGCCATAATATCCTTAAAAAGTATCTATACTTGGCGTAGTCTCTTTTCTCCTGTATGCATATAATAATGACAATACATTTAACAATAATAATAATAATGATGATGATGATGATGATGATGATGATGATATATTATATTTATATTATCATCATCATTATCATCATCATCATCATTATTATTATTATTAACAACAACAACAACAATGATAAGAAGGAATTTGTACTGATATTTTCCTCAACTACCACTATCTTCTGCAATCACCATATTCTTCGCAGAGTCAAAAGCTATACCCGTCTCTCTAGAGAATAACTTATCACATGCCTTCCATTCTTTCCTCAGGCTATCTAACCTATTTTTAAGTTGCTTCTTGTCATATGATCGTCCTGTTTTCTTATTAAATGAGCGCAGAATGTTCTTCCACCTATCATTTGTGAATGACGATCCTAGTTGTTCTTTCTTGTATATTTGATCAAGTCATTCGTGTATGAAAACCCCCGTGGTACTTATATCCCATAGTGCCTTACTTTTGTCCTTGTTCATACTTCTATGTCAACTATGAACAAGTTCAGACAAACATATATTAACTATTCCATTACAGTTTAATCACAATGAATGACACAATAACTTAAACCCCAAAAACATATTTATAATCACAAAGAAGCACCTCATTTCAATTTTTCAAATTCTTATGTTATTCTCAAACCTCTACCAATGTCATAGGATATCATGCTAGCCCTTTTTTGTTAAACAAATAATTTATGTTTGGTTTTTTTAGTACTACGTTGATTTCAAAATAAAAGCTTTGAAATACATTGAGCTTCAAAGAATAAACTATTAACATTATTAAAACAACTATCATAAGCCTATTAAAAATATTATATTTATAGAATGTTGTTATAAATCCATACTTTTTAATTTCATAACTATTATAACTATTATGTAAATGCATGGAAATTATTCATTATCTTTATAACATTTGGTAAATATTAATGAAAATTATACATGACCCTTACTAATAAGAATTGAACTTCCATTTTTCAATATTGAAAGGGAAACTCTTTGAAAATGGAACTTCACCTAAGCGGTTTTCATCACCATATCCAAACAATGAAAGAGATACAATAATATAACCTTCATATTATCTTTAGCTTATATGAATGCCATATGAATTTCAAATCAAAAATTTATATATGGCCAATTTATTGCACAATTTATGTGAACTTCTGTTTAATACTTCAATTAGATATGTCCTATTTTTGGACTACCAAGAGCCATATTTACGTGTAGTTGCTTCCACTAGTCATAATAAAAACAAATAACCACAAGTAGCCAACTCATAACCATAATCCCTTCAGAAGTAGAAAAAGTTACTACTCCAATTTGCACTAACACCTTACGTTATGGATCATTGTTTTAACTAATAATTTGTGTAGTCCAATATCATCTATGCAAGCATAGATTAAGGATGCACCATGCAATTAGCTTGCCGATATATTAATTTTCAAGATCTTCAAAGAGGAAATAAAGAATTAGGAAAGTAGGTAAGATGCAAGTTCAAAACTCAACTGTAGTTATCACCTCAACATGAGACCTACCAACTCCCACCACTTTATTTGCCTCCCCATTTTTATTGCTCTGTTCTTATCTCATGCGAAGCTTAGATAAAGAAAGCCACAAAGATGCATGGAAGACACTAAAAACTACACACACACACACACAACGTGTCGGCACGTTAGAACAGAACAAACAATGTTATAGCACTTTCCAGTTTATTCAATTTTTTCAAAAAAAAAAAATTGTGTAGCCTTTATTGACCAAGAAACTATTCTCCAGATATTTCAAAAAAATTGTGTTTGATGCTATTCAACTCTCGATCTCTATATGTTTTTCTTTACATAGCATACAGGAGGAATCTATATTAAGCAAAAGTTCATAGGTTCATTACCAAGCACAGAAGGCGACACTCAACAAAGCTAAAACAAGAACATCAGCTAAGGATGACAACAACGAATAGTGATGATGACAATTTGAAGCCAAAACATGAAACAGAGTTTAGTAATTAGCTGTCACGGTCGTCGTTGTTTTTGCTTCTTGGGTAACAAAAACTAGAAGCATCTTTCTTTAATTTTAGCATTGAGCTTTGTTTTCGCTGGCTACAGTAACACCGGTAACCGTGACACCGTGCAACGGTGGCCTCAGGGGAAGGGAATAGATGGGTAATAGCTACACTGGAGGAAAAACAAAGTGTAACCCCAGTGTCGCACAAAAACCACTGAAAAAAAACCAAATAACGGACCTACCTGAATGCCACAGCTCCAGCAACTTTGAAATTTTCTGGCCACCCGATAATATTCGGCAAGCGCAAATCAGGTCACCTAACCACGGATCTGCCCAACACACGGCAACCCCAACAGATCGCAATGGTGAAAATGCCAAAAACACATAGATCCGACAACTACCAAGTCGCCACCTCCAACCTCCGATGCAATCTAACCAGATTCACCCTCACATCAGTAAACCCGCTGACATGCAAGGAGGAAAACACACAGTTGCCACTCATGAGTACATGAGCTGCGAAAGTTTCCGCCAACGGCCACAAGAAGAAGACGCAATAACGCCGTCACGCCACCCTTCAACCACAGACAACCACCGCCATGCTTCTCACCGGTGATCAACAGACAAAAGCCACTGTCATAGCTACAGGGAGTGCAGACCAGTGCCGCCAACAAGACGAAGAGATTTTTGCTGGAGAAGAGAGTAAAGACTAGCTACATGTTCATTATGCAAGACGAGCCACGGTGTGGCAGGAGCAAAAGCTGGGACTCCCAACTTCTATTAGAAGTAGTAATAAGGAGAAAAGCCCAGTGACCATGATCGTGGACCTAAACACTCTTTCAGATAATCCATTAGGCTTTTTTCTCTTCCCATGCATTTGGGTGTTCAGACTGTGTTTCCAAATAGACCCTGAAGTCTTCAAAAGTAGCTTTTCAATCGTGATTTACGGTATACGGGGCAAGTATATGAGATGAGTGTTATCTTGACTTATGTGCATAAACACTTATAAGCAAAAAACAAGCTTATCCAAACATGTTGTTAATCACTTTCTTTAACCATGTAATTGGATTATCAAGCTCTTATAAATAGAACTAGAGGGAGTGTTAAATAAGGTGGGGAGAAAGTCAAAAAGTTATTAAAAAATTTTAAGTAGGGTCAAAATGAGAATTAAGATTTGTTGTTGATTCCTAAAGAAGAGTATATTGAAGATGCTTTGTAAACTGGAACATAGTAGTTCTGAATTGTTACTCGGGCCTTTTTCTCTTGTATATCAATTTTATTAGGACCTGATCTGGTCTGATATCTTTATTGATTTTTTTCCTTGCATTTAGTTGTGCATGGATTTAATAACAAATTAATCCAAGCTGGCATAAATTTCAGTATTGCTTGTTTATTATGTCCGTGAAATATCTACTACATTATTAACTCCTAAGATTTTTTTTTTGGCCTGAATTAACTATAGAGATATTGATTCTTCATTCCACTCATCATATTAATTAGGGTTTGGTTTCTCACATTATCATCTTTCTCACTTTCTTCTCGTAATCTCATATATATCGTTAAATTAAAACAATAAATGATTCAGATTCAATATCTTATAAAATTATTTCTATAAACATAAATAAGTAAATTTAAACTCTTGAAAACTGATCTATATCATTCATAACTGTAATAAAAAAATAAATTTTAATTTATAATATATAATAATAATAATTTTATAAAATATTAAATTTAAACCATCTATCACATGATTTAATGGTAGAGATGAGATTATGAGAAGATAATAAAAAATATTAATTATGAGAATGATAATACTGGTAGTTGTGTAAGATGCATGCGCTGACAAATTTCTACATATAGAATATATACAAATTATTGGCAGTTGATAAGCATGTCCACATACGTGTTAATATAATCGATGGACTCGTCACTACACGAAAAGTATGTATGGAAGAATATTCTGATGTGAGACAAACATGTAAAATACATACGATGGATACGGGCTAGCGTGGCTGGATGAAAAGAACTGAGCATCCTTGTGGACGTCACCTGACAAAATTAAAATAGTAAAATAGTGAATACAAATGATGATTATTTATGTAATTTATGTGGTGATGCCATTATTTTAACCATAGTCTCGGTGAGTGGCACGTATTTTCTTAATAATAAGAGGTTAGAAGTCAAAGGCAGCCAACACAGCCAACAAAGTAGGACAATTTTTTATTTTTTATTTTTAAGAGAGAGAGAAGTAAACGATGAAGAAGAAAAGAGAGAGATATTGGATGGAATAATGTAGGGTGTGATTGGCAGATAAGAAAGAAGACGCGTTGAGGTGGCATTATTAGTCCTGTTTTATAAAATTAAGAAAAAGGTTGATGAAACGGTGGTGGGCTTAAGTTAAGACAGAGACTAGGGGATTAAACATTGAACACCAATCCGAATTAGCGTTAGCCTTAAGAGGTTGTTCCTTTTAAATGCTTTAGTTTTCAGTTTGATCTTTAGTACGGTGTATATGGAGAAAATCTATTTGAGAGAGTTACCCTCATCTTAAGCCTAACAGAATCTGAAAGATTAGTTATTGAACTCGCTCTCGTTGATACCCTGCATAGCCAAAAAAAAAAAAAAATGAACCATGGGTGAAATAAATTCATCATTAATCCCTGATCTCATGAATAACTCCAACCTAAATGCATGTTTTGACTTTCCTTTTATGGGCATATCCATTAGGATGCTACACCCTCTAGTCTTAAATATAAGATAAAGTTAATTTTTTTTAAAGATTATGGAAACTAATTAAATTCTTTTAAAATATTTATATTTATCATTTTTTCTTCAAACTATTTTATCAAATTTATAAAATAATATATAATCTAAAGATACAAAATATATGGTATAATTAAATAAGTTATTTAACTTTATTATCTTAAAAAAAAGCTAACTCTATGATATATTTATGATATATTTAGGGAGGGAGGATTAGTTTTCCGGAACGCACGATAATATGCCACGCAAGTGTCCAAAATCAGCACACTCATAAATATATCCTGTCCCAAGCCCAAAACCACTGTCTAGTCACCACTCACAAGCGACAAAATCAGGCTTCTCGTAGATTTTTTTGGGACATGTTAAGAGGGAGAAGGAAGCCCAATTGGAATGGCGTCAAAAAAATATGGCCCAGACAATACGAGTATGGGCTTGGGTAAATTTCTTAAGTAAGCCCAATTGGGGGTCTTATTTATCAGCGGATGTAACAAGATCGCACCACCTAGCATGGATGTGGGTGTTTCTGTATATTTGGACACTATGGATATGGAGAAACAAGGCTGTTTTTGAGTCGGGCTTTATCAAACCGTTGGAACCAGCTACGGTTATTATGCAGGAAATGGCGAAATTTTGTTCAGGTCCATGGTTATACTTATAATAAGGATCCATCTCCTTGAAACCGTTGGTTTGTTTTAGCTTTTCATAAATCTTTTACAGTATTCAAGATTATGTAAGAACGAGATCCACTTTATGTTTGATGCAAAGAATAAATAAATCTCCTTGAGTGGCCCTCTTAGCCATTGGCGCTTGAAGAAATTGATGGGGTCAAATTCAACCCTCTTGTCGCGACCACAATTTTTTTGTTCTTTTATGGCACATGTCATCCCCAAACTTTGTCCCATAAACACGTGGTCCTGACTCTTGATACAGATGCATGACGCTGAGATTTTTTTTTTTTGGCATTGACTATAATAGAATATTAAAAAAACCAAAATATTAAATTAGTTATTTTTTACTAAAATGAGTTGTCAATTATCATACTCTTATAGACAACCATATTGATTTAGAATTTTAATGTTTAAGTGGTATTTTCTTATTTTTTTAATTAGAATATTTTGACAGTAGTTAAGAATTTCTGAAAGGTGTTGACAAAGGGGAAAAAAGAACTTCTGAAAGTAAAAATTATCTAGAGATCTCAAGTAGGAAGAATAAATATTGTAAGTCCTTAAAAAATTTAATGTTTTTACAAGTTTGATTTAAAAATATGAAAGTTCAACATGTGAATATGAAAATTTGATCGGTAGATATGTAACTTTAATTTATAAATATGAAATTTTTAAATTTGTTGTCCTTAAATTTCTTGTGTGAAATTAATAAGTGATTTTCCCTTTCTGAAATTGAACAATTCTTAGATGAGAGGGAAAGCACAGTGGGGTGTGAAAATTAATGTGTTGGAGCCCACTACTTCTAAAATTGTCTCTATTTCTTACTGCTTAATACTATCCATTTAAAAATCAATGTACTCTTTCTATCCTCCTTGATAACAGGCATTTTTCAGGGGAAAACACTAAATATCTTAAAAGCCTATGCAAGATAATTTATATGGAGCATCATTACAAATTATTTTTTTACAAAAAAAAGATCGCTTGATTGAGATGACAGCAGAGGATATAGAGTAAGGTAATTAAATCCAAACTAGTCACTAAACTGATCGAGATATTAAGTTAAAGGACAAACTGAAACTATTCAGAGACTAAACCTGTCATAAATTAAAAATCTTAGAATTATTAATATAAAATTATAAAAATAATATCAGATTAGGTTGATATAGGACTGAACCGATTTAACTGTCATACCGATTTCTAATCCAGACCCACCAGTTCTATTCAGATTTCAGTACACTCGTGTGGTGTAGAGTTTGAGGAGTCCGGGAGACTTGAGAGAAGAAGACGTGGGTGACAGCTGGAGCGCGGTGCCAATGCCTAAAAGCCTTCTATTTCAACTTGTCGTTTTGCTCTGCAGCAGCCTGCAACACTCGCATTGACCCTCCCCACTTTATTGTTAGAGTTTGAAGTGTTAATATGGTCCAGTCTATTGGGTTTGGGTTAATCTGATGTGGGTTGGGATCATATGGTTTGGGCCTAAAAGAATCACATTAATATAGGTTGATATTTAGCCAACCTAACCCATAACCACTGGGTTGGTGGGTTAGCCCGCCCAACTCATATTATTTTTTTTAAAATTTTTTTAAATACAATATACTAAAAATTATTTTTTTCTCTAAGCATAAACCATAAAGAAATTAAAAATTAAACATTAATCACAAGTCCACACATAACAAAAAAAACATAAATCCAAAAGCTATCAATATTTTAGTAAACTAGGTAACTGGAAGCAAGTCACAACCCCAAAAATCATAAATGGAATGGACAATAATGAATGATCCAAAAGGCTACGCCAATTGGATTGAATCTTATTTACCTTTGGCCATTCACCCAATCTTCCTTGTCCAATAGACACTAAACAACATAAAAAAAAAGGTCAACCCACCAATCCGGTGGTCCAACCCGTCATGGGTTGGGACCATATGGGTTTGGGCCCAAAAGAACCGCTCCCAAATGGTCCCAATTTTTCAGAACCCATATTTGCGAGTTGGGCGGGCTCGGCCCATGGTCCCAACCCATATTACCACCTCTAGTTAGAGCAAGCAGATCTTAGTGTGGGTTTTGGGAGAGCACTAAAAATAAAAATAAATGTTTCTGAGTACTGTGAGATAAAATTCTCGTCATGTATTTATTTTGTATAGTATAAAAAGACTCAAAATAATTGAAAAAAAAAAAGACTCAAAAAAAAGTATTCCCAACTATTCTTTTTATCTTTATTATAAGATCCTAACAAATAAGTATTTTGGATTTTTTTTATAAGACATTTACAAGTTTTCAAGATGTATTTAATTTATTTTTTTTATGTTTGTCTACATTTAATAAGGTTAGTAGAAGAATAACAATTTATATGATATTTAAGTTTATGGTAGTTAATAAAGGTAATATTAAAAATTATTTTAATTTAAAGATAATTTTAACTAATTTTATTAATTTATGAAAATTGATACAACAAGTGAGGAACTATCTAGGAATATGGCACCTGTCATCGCGTTTCTTTCCTATCTTTGTCCTTAGGTTAGGCATGCACGCAAATGGAGAAATTCAGAAACAAATACAAGGTAATAAAACAATGCCCAGCCTCTTTCCTCGTTCTTCCCCTAGGGCTAATTAAGTAGGCAGGCAGGCACGTGGCATGGGCATTTAGCCCTCACAATGGGCCCAACGGGCTTCAGGGCCCAATCTCTATGTCAACCTTCCGTACATCTGTCTCTGCTCTCTAATGATGAGTTTATTTTTCTTAAAGGGGGAAAAAAAACATTGCGTAGACTAGAGTCTAGGGTGAATGAGGATTGTGACGTCACGGGGGCATCATACAAGACTATAATTATCTTGAGGAGAAGGACTAAAATACGTTCTAGAAAACTTACAAGTCTGAGAGGGGGTAGTAATACAATCGAGTTGGATAATTATGGTGCTGATTGAACTAATCATTTTGTGTGGACGTGAAACGAAAACAGTTTATAATTTTGCCTTTACACTTTTCGTATTTAACCTCTCACTCACTCACTCTCTCTCTCTAGCCTCTACCTGTTTTATGCTGTCTCCCATATTACTTACTTCCACTTGTCACATCTACACACGACATTATATATCAACTTCACCCCTCTCCTTTTGGGACTTGTTGCTTGCTGCCTAGTGTCCTCAATCCTTAACTGCTGAGTCACGAATTCCCATAATGTAAGAGTTAATTGGTGATTTTTTTAAAACTGATTAGGAAAATTAAACAAGTTATATTAAAATAATTATATTTATTATTATTTTTAAATTAATTTATTTAATTTATAAAATGATATATAATCTAACAACACACAATATATATTATAAATAAATAATTTATTTATCTTCCTTAATATTTAATAATATGTGTTTGTATTAGATTTTAAAAAATAATTTTTACGATTTATAAAATAAATATGTGAAAACAGTTTTATCTGAATTTCGTGGAATCTGAGGGACTATTATTATTGCCACCACAACTTCACCCTTTAGCTTGGATGCTCTTTTTATCTTCTTATACTCTTATGCCCATTTAATTTTAAATATAAAATTTTACATATACTAGAATTTTTTATTTATTTAGAATGTAGTTTTAAAAGGAGTATTTTAAGAAAATCACTTACATATTTTATAAATAATTAATTTAAATAATTTTTCAATCTGGACAAATTAATTATCAAAATTTTATATTTAAGATGGGAGATAATACTACTATATATAGCCACTGACACTTCATTAATATAGCATACAATATTTACACTACTCATACAATTTTGCCTACAGACTAAAATTCAAATAAGCTGGATGCCAAAAGAAAACAAAAGAAAGCAAGAGCCACCATAAGATTTAGACCAAGGTTTACCCTATATCTCAATCTTACCAAAATTTACCGCATCAGTAAATCAACTTCTTACTATTTCATATATATATATATATATATATATATGAAGAAGCTGGATTTAAGATCTAAACTTTAATTTATGCCCAGGGCCAGAGACGAAATATGGGGATAGAGGGATCAATAGGACACGTGTCCATTCTTCGTGATGCCGACAGTCGCTTTCAATCTAAACAGTGACCACCAACCTCAATCATTCAAGTCTCCATTTTCAATTCCCGCACTTTATCCCCAATATTATGTCCAGTTTCGAATTAAAATACTTCGTAATATGAGGGCTAGATGGGGTAGAATTTAGTTATATATAAATATAAAATATCAATTCATTTTATCTTTTAAAATTATAATTTTTTTAAGATATAATTGTCCATAAAATATGATATTTTAGAAAATTCAACGTATACATATTTATTATAAATAACTAATATAACTAATATTTTTAATCAATCTAAATTAGTGACATAGTTCTTATATTAAAAACTGGAAAGAAGGAGTAGCGCATAATAAAGACAGACTCCCATTTTTCATATTATAATAAATAAATCACAATAAATAAATAGAGCTAATTTATGTTCTAGCACTATACTGAGTATTTAATAAATTTTCTAGGTAGACTACTTATGCAATGTGAAACATCAATAATAAACAAAATTTAAATGAATGATTGAAAGGCTTGTATTTTAATTCAAATATAACTAATTTCTTCAATATAGTTGAAAGGTTTTGTTTTAGGAAAATTAATATATATTCACTACAAATATAACTAATTTCCTCAATTTATTTAAATTAATCATATTGCTCTTATATTAAAGATAAAAAAGGTCCTACTATTTTTATTTTGGACCATACTTAAATCAAGTTTCCTATATCCATTACCTCAAGTTCTCCAATAACATATGAAAATGTGTTTTATTTTTTCATGTGGGTTTATAATTAAATGATAATAATTAAAAATATGACATATTATTTCATGTAATTGGAGTACTTTACAAAATGGATGTAAGGAACTTGGCATATATAATTAATATTTTCGTTTTATTTTTTGTCGACAAAATTATAAACATGTAAAGATTTAATAGATGCGACAGATATGAATTTATTTGGTTAGATCGGCTTTGAGTTAGGTAATAGAAGAAATAATATATATATATATATATATATATATATATAACATAAATTTTTTTAAGCTATACTATATTTATATTCCTGATACATCATGCGAGTCGTTTCTTAAAAATCCAGGGAACAAAAAGTCCAAAATGTGAGGGAGAAAGAAGATTATGAACGGGTCAACCTTCCAGGTCGATGACAAGACGGACCGGGAAAAAATTCAAATCTGGACGCTTCATAACTTTCTAAATTAAACTATGCGATAAATAAACACTTGAATTTATCATCATGAAAAACAAATTGGAGCCCAGCTACAATCGTGGCATTCTGTTTATCAATGAGCAATGATAAAACAATAAAGCTCGTGCTTTTAATTTCCAGTGATCAATTAAACCGTACAGTAAATAAAGAGCCCGAAAACGTCATGATATTTAATTTGACACAATATATCCATCGTTAAGACGATAAACAACACAGATAGAGAGAGAGAGAGGACCCACACATAAACACACACACAATATTGAACAACAAATGCGATGCAACGAAGACACAAGTTTGAGTTTGACACACAGTTTAATTTGGGAGCTATGGCTGTAGAACTATTGGCTCAAATGCGATGCGTCGCATACATACATTGCCACAAGTCGGTCGGAAGTTTGTGTAAGGAACTTGTCATCGTAAAATGCGTCTCCAATTCGCTTCAAAAAGTAGCTGAAATTGTAAGTATATAAGGAACTGACGCCAAAATACGTACATTATTCGATATATTTATAATATTGTCATTGATTCTTCATTACTACTAGTTTTCACTGTACTGAATAACAACTTATCTGCTTTATTATTTTAAATTTAATTATAATATGCACTTACAGTCTTTAGTTAATTATCTTTTTACACTGAAACTAGCTAGCTATAATAGTGTAGCTATATATAATCTTTGCATGAATTGTGTTGGAATATATATACTAGTTCATTTTTGATGAGTTAGGGCTCAAGTCTAATGCAAATTGAGACTACTATATAAATATGAAGAAATATGGATTAAAGAGAGAGTTTTTCCATTTATGGCTCAAGAGTTTTTATTCTCATATAATGGTAAGCTTGAAGTGTTATACCTATTCCTATAAAGGATGTGGGACTGAGGGAATAATGGGTTTAAACATATAACACACAAACCTCTCTTTAAAAGATTATCTCGTACGAATTCTCTCTTCGATCTCTTCCTCTTTGACACATTTGTTGTATAATATGATCGGAGTCGTATCAGTACTTTGATTTCGTATGAGTACTTGAGTGAGTTAGACACGTTACAAATACGGCTGAAATTCTTACCATAATTGGATGTCAAAATACTTGCTGAGTGTAGGGGCAGCTGAGGAATATGAGTAAGATAGGCAGAACACCAATTGAACTAAGGAAATGAATTTTGACAGGCAACAGGGGAAGCAATATAGTGGTAATTAATATGCATGCAATGAAATTAACTAATACTACATATATATGGGAAAACTACAGTAGTACGCGGGGGATTGAAACATGTAACCCTACTGTACGGACACAAGTGGTGTTTGGTGGGTCAATACCCTCCCAAACATGTCCTTAAAAATCACCCCTCCATTCCGCAACACCCGCTTCTTGTTCTGCTCTTCTGTATAACACCATATCTCTATGCCTATTACGCACACACACATTACATACATATACATAAACTCAAAGTGCATTTTCAATATCTGTGAAATATTATTATTATTATTCACACATTCATTAAGTTGATCCATCCACCTCCCAGGTAGAGCTAGATAGGGGCCTCCCTCTTATATTTGCTTCACCTTCTTTCACTGTGTTTGTCTCTCCACTGTTTGGCTTTCCCTTAGCACTGAAAGTTACACCCTCCATATTCAACCCACCGCCCATATTTTCAACCCTATATATATATATATATATATATATGCCCCACAATGGTCCTCTATACTGCTGTGTTATTTGATTGACGTATCGATCTCTAAATAATTGACCTCTATCCCCCAGGCCACCCCTCCTTTAATTCCTCTCCACAGTTTATCTTACCTTATATTTGTGTGTTTCTACACACACACGTCTCCCTCAGTGTTGGAATTTTGGGTCTAACTTTCATGGGTTATAAATAAGAAGTAGGTTGGAAGAGAAGAGGGAAAAGGAAGGAGAAAATAATGTGTGAATAAAAGTCTCACATTGGACAAATCAAGAGAAATAAGAGTGTATATAAGACTCAACTTCTCACCTCTAAAATGGGCCATTGGGCCAATCCACAGCTTTTGTGGAGGAGTGAGGACGTAGATGGGCCTTGGTCCACCACACGCGCGCGCCGCATTAAATTATTTTTTAGTTTGTCCGAATAATCCGTGAACTTTTGTTTAATTCATTTTTTACCCCTTCGTGATTCTCCCAACAGCGCGGCTGTAGCGAAACGCTGTGATCGAACTGGTGCTTCCGTTTTGGTGCATTCGTTGGCTTCATTCTGATGTGTCTGTTCGTACGACGCACCAGTTCACCAGCAAGAGTCACCATTCGCTTCTGTTCGCTCCATTCTGGTATGTTTATTCGCACGACGCACCAGTTCGCCCGCAAGAGTCGAGTCCATCTGATCAATTTCCGTCAGCTATAAATAGGACGTGCTAGTGATAGAAAAAAATCACTCAATCTACAAACTCTCCTCTCTCATATACTGTATAGTGCTTCTTGCAATCATCTCATATACTGTGCGATTCTAAAAGCAATCTCGTTGTGTTCGTTCAGGCTTCTGATTGATAGTGTTATCATTCTGAAGACGCAATCCGTTCTATCCCAGGAGACAATTGTTCGAAAACCTTGGGCATCCGTATAGAGGGAACAAATTGTCTTAAGGAGACAATGTAGTTGGGCTCGGATTTTATCAAAGTTCATTATCATTTTTGGCAGTCTTGTGAGTTTTTCTATAGTATACATAACTATTGTATGTTTTACGCCATCTTAGTTATACAGATTCTTATTGAAATTTCTACATTGAAAGTACTTGGGAACAACAATGTTAAGACAATTTGTGTTAGTTTTGGTATTGGAATTAGCTAAAGTTAATTTATACCATTGGTGTCTAGAAAAGTGATTTAATTTAGTGGTTATTTAATTAGTCACCGTTGCAGTAGCACGGAGAGACTCCCACTTCATTTACACTTACCTGGCCAATTGATATAATAAACAAAGCTAGTTTCATATACTGGTATAAACATGATTTTAGCTTTCACTTGATTATGTTGAATATGTGTTTAGTATCTTTAATTTTGATTATTATATTATTCTTAGATTAATCTGTGTGATTAATCAGAGTTTCAGTTTGAGTAACAGAAATGGCAAGTTCGAGTACAAACTTGATGAACCTAATTAGTTCTGCTTCAATGCATGGTGAGAAACCAAAAAAGTTCAATGGGAATGATTTCAAGAGATGGCAACAGAAAATATTTTTCTACTTAACTACCTTGAATTTGGCACGGTTTCTTACTGAAGATGCTCTGAAATTGGAAGAAAGACAACCATTAGACAAGGAAAAAGTTGTTGCAATTGATGCTTGGAAGCATTCTTATTTCCTATGCAGAAATTATATTCTCAATGGTCTAGACAATATGTTATATACTGTGTATAGTACTTTGGAGACAACCAAGGCATTATGGGAAAGTCTAGACAAGAAGTACAAAACTGAGGATGCTGGCTTAAAAAAATTTATAGTTGGCAGATTTTTGGATTTCAAAATGATTGACTCTAAATCTGTGGTAAGTCAAGTTGAAGAACTTCAATTGATTGTGCATGAAATTCACGCCGAAGGGATGTCTCTTAGTGAATCTTTCCAAGTTGCTGCATTTATAGAAAAATTCCCACCATCTTGGGGGGATTTTAACAATTATCTCAAGCATAAGCGCAAGGAGATGTCACTTGAAGATCTAATTATAAGATTGAGAATAGAAGAAGATAACAAGATTTCTGAAAAGAAATCTGGTAGCAATCCTATAGTTTTAAAGGCTAATATTGTTGAAGATGGTCCGAAGCCCAAGAAACGGAAACGCTCTAATGAGGGATCATCGAATCAAGCCCAAAGTAAAAGTCATAAATTCAAAGGCAATTGTTATAACTGTGGGAAGCCTGGTCATCGTGCTAAGGATTGTAAGAAGGCAAAGAATCACAATAAGAAGAAGAACACTCAAGCCAATATTGTTAAAACTATTACTGATATGATTGAAAACATGAATCTTTCAGCGGTTGTGATGGAATGTAACTTGGTTGGAAATACCAAGGAGTGGTGGGTGGACACTGGTGCCACTAGGCATGTGTGTGTCAACAAATGAATGTTCTCTCCTTATATCCCTGCGAAGAAAGATGAACAACTTTACATGGGTAATTCTTCTACTTCAAAGATGGAAGGTGTTGGGAAGGTAGCCTTAAAGATGACTTCTGAAAAAGTCGTGACACTTAATGACGTGCTTCATGTTCCTGACATTCGTAAGAATTTAGTGTCTGGATCCCTCTTAAGCAAGAATGGTTTTAAGCTTGTATTTTTTTCTGATAAGTTTGTACTTTCTAAGAATGATATGTATATAGGAAAGAGTTACCTTAGTGATGGCCTTTTCAAACTTAATGTAATGATTGTAACCAATGATGGTGTTATCAATCATAATATTGCTTCTGTTTATGTGATTGAGTCTTCTGATTTATGGCATCAAATATTAGGACATGTTAATTTTAGATCAATTAAAAGTTTAATTCATTTAAATTTATTGGCTAAAGTTGATTGTTCAAATAATGATAAATGTCAAGTATGCATTGAATCAAAATTTTTTAAGTTACCATTTCCTCCTGTTGAAAGATCATATGAGTTATTATATTTAATATATACTGATATATGTGATATGAAATCTGACCATCTAGGGGTAATAAGAAATATTTTATTACATTTATTGATGATTGCAGTAGATATTGTTATATGTATTTACTTAATAGTAAAGACGAGGCTATTATTGCTTTTAAACAATATCAAAATGAAGTTGAAAATCAACTTAATAAGAAAATTAAAGTAGTAAGGAGCGATCGTGGGGGAGAATATGATGGCCCTTTCTAGAAATTCTGTATAGATCTAGTATTATACACCAGACAACTGCTCCTTATGCCCCGCAATCAAATGGGATTGCAGAAAGGAAAAATCGGACATTGAAAGAAATGATGAATGCAATGTTGATTACGTCCATTTTACCACAAAATTTTTGGGGGGAAGCCATTTTAATGGCTAATTTTCTTGTTAACATAGTACCCCACAAAAGGATACATAGCATACCTTATGAAATATGGAAAGGAAAGAAACATTCCTTGAAATATTTGAAAGTGTGGGGGTGCTTGGCTAAGGTCGCAATTCTTGAACTCAAAAGGTTGAGAATTGAACCTAAGACAGTGGACTGTGTGTTTATTGGCTATGCTCTTAATAATAGTGCATATCGGTTTTTGGTTTATAAGTCTAATGTATCAGATGTCCATGTTAATACAGTTATTGAGTCAATGGATGCTACGTTCTTTGAGAATGTATTTCCTTATAACAAAGAAAATGAAGCAAGTGGTAGTAATAATGACAATACTGTGATACCATGGGATGCTACGACTAATGATGGTTCTGTTGAGAATGAACCTAGACGTAGTAAAATGTAAAGGATCGTCACATCCTTTGGGCTTGATTTTCTGACTTTTTTGTTAGAAAATGAGCCTCAAACATATGGAGAGACTATGGACTCTCCTGAAGCACCATTCTGGGAAGAAGCTATCAATAGTGAAGTTGAATCCATTCTATCAAACCATACCTGGAAATTGGTTAACCTTCCTCCTGGCAATAAGCCTCTAGGAACTAAATGGGTCTTCAAAAAGAAGATGAAAGCAGAGTGCACTATTGATAAGTACAAAGTTAGGCTAGTAGTAAAAGGCTACAGACAACATGAAGGCCTAGACTACTTTGATACCTATTCACCTGTTACAAGGATTACATCCATTAGGATGTTAATCGCATTAGCAACATTAAATGGGTTGAAAATACATCAAATGGATGGTAAAATAGCTTTCTTGAATGATGACTTAGAAGAAGAAATCTATATAGAACAACCTGAGGGATTTGTTATCTCAGGACAAGAACAGAAAGTATGTCGATTGATAAAGTCCCTTTATGGACTTAAGCAGGCCCCGAAACAATGGCATGCGAAATTCGATGAAGTTATGTTATCAAATGGCTTTAGCATTAATAAATGTGACAAGTGTGTCTATATTCAAAATACTGAAAATGGGTTTGTCATAGTCTATCTTTATGTAGATAACATGTTGATAATGGGTAGTAATAATCAAATGATTAAAGATACTAAGCGATTGCTTACCAGTAAGTTCGACATGAAAGATATGGGTCTAGCAGATGTTATTTTAGGAATTAAAATCCATAGAACATCTGAAGGGTTGGCTTTGTCACAAGCACATTATATTACAAAAATTCTAGAGAAATTCAAGAGTTTGAACATAGTTCCTGTAAAAAACCCTATAGACCCTAGTTTTTGTTTGTTGAAAAATACTGGCAAAGCTGTAAAACAAAAGGAGTATGCTCAAGTGCTAGACAGCCTTATGTATGTTATGAACTGCAGTAGACCTGATATTGCCTACGCTGTAAGCATGTTGAGTCGCTTTACTAGTAATCCAAACGAGTATCATTCGAAAGCTATGGTAAGAGTTTTGGGTTACTTGAAGCACACTCAAAACTTTGCTTTGCATTACGAGAAGTATCCTGCAGTGCTAGAAGGGTATTGTGAGGAAAATTCAATCACCAGCTCTAACGACACAAGATCCACAAGTGGATATGTGTTCACCCTTGGCGGAGGTGCTGTGTCTTGGAAGTCATTCAAGCAAACTTGCATTGCAAGATCAACTATGGAAGCAGAATTTATTGCTTTAGATAAAGCCGGTGAGGAAGCCGAGTGGATTCGTAATTTTCTTGAGGATATTTCTAGTTGGCCAAAGCCGGTACCGGTAGTGTGTATACACTGTGATAGTCAAGCAGCTATTGGTAGGGCTAAGAATGTCATGTATAACGGTAAGTCTAGACATATACGTTGAAGACATGATACCGTTAGACAATTACTCTGTAATGGAATCCTCTCTATTGATTATGTGAAATCAAAAAAGAATATAGCGGATTCATTGACTAAAGGGATTCCTAGAGAATTGATTAGAAATTTTTCGAAAGGAATGGGTTTAAGGCCGATAAATTGTTGATTATTGCTGTAACTCTACTTAGATGAGTGGAGATCCCACAAACTATGTTCAAAGAGATAACTAAGTGATGATTGATTGTAAATACTGTGGAGTTTTAAACTTATACTCATTCCTATTACAAGACAGTACATATATATAAGGGTAAGCATTTAGGCTTTTAATGGTTTCTTAATCTGATGTGTTCATATGATGTATATTAACTTACATCACAAGGAATCACCTATGTGAGTATGAAGTGGGGGCCGCTTCTATGAGAATTTAAAACAGCCAATTCTCTAGAACAATCGCAGAACCAGGCAGGTGTCCAGGGCCAAAATGGGCACAACATGAGGACCAACGATACTAGAGGAGCAATTGTGTGACACATATTGTCTTGGGATAAATTAAAGGTCGACGGTTCAAGATAACACGTCTACCGATTGACCGAATATATCCGATAGGTTTTTACTAGAGAAGGTTCAAAGGTGACCCCTACCTACCTCGATGCAATTGCTTCTCGTAGAGGAATCACACTTTGCATACATGTTCATTTGCATTTGGTTATTATGGACTAACTTCTTATCTATATGGGGGATTGTTGGAATTTTGGGTCTAACTTTCATGGGTTATGAATAAGAAGTAGGTTGGAAAAAAAGAGGGAAAATGAAGGAGAAAATAGTGTGTGGATAAAAGTCTAACATTGGACAAATCAAGAGAAATAAGAGTGTATATAAGACTCAACTTCTCACCTCTAAAATGGACCCTTAGGCCAATCCACTTTTGTGGAGGAGTGAGGACGTAGATGGGCCTTGGTCCACCACACGCGCCGCTGTCCGTCCAGCTCGGCTCGGTTTGGTTCGGTCGGTCGCCGTCACTGGTCCGGTCCAGTCCGTGCGTACGTGCGTGAGATTAAGAAATTAAATTTTTTTGAGTTTGCCCGAACAATCCCTGAACTTTTGTTTAATTCCTTTTTTACCCCTTCGTGATTCTTCCAACAGCGCGGCTGTAGCGAAACGTTGTGACCGAACTGGTGCTTCCATTTTGGTGCGTCCGTCGGCTTCATTCTGATGTGTCTGTTCATACGACGCACCAATTTTCCAGCAAAATTCATCATTTGCTTCTGTTCGCTCCGTTATGGTATGTCTATTCGCACGACGCACCAGTTCGCCCGCAAGAGTCGAGTCCATCTGATCAATTTCCGTCAGCTATAAATAGGACGTGCTAGTGACAAAAAAAAATCACTCATTCTACAAACTCTCCTCTATTATATACTGCTACTGCATAGTACTTCCTGCAATCATCTCATATACTGTGCGATTCTAAAAGCAGTCTCGTTATGTTCGTTCGGGCTTCTGATTGATAGTGCCATCATTCTGAAGACGCAATCCGTTCTATCCTGGGAGACAATTGTTCGAGAACCTTGGGCATCCATATAGAGGGAACAAATTGTCTTAAGGAGACAACTTATGTTTGGCTCGGATTTTATCAAAGTTCATTATCATTTTCGGCAGTCTTGTGAGTTTTTCTATAGTATACATAACTATTGTATGTTTTATGCCATCTTAGTTATACAGATTCTTATTAAAATTTTTACATTGAAAATACTTAGGAACAATATTCAGTAGTAGTGTAGTACACACTAGTACAGAAAAGGCTTTTTACATGTGACGGAAACGACTTTTTACACCTGACATAAAACACGTGTAGAAACAGTAGGTGTAGAAATTCCAGACTTTCTACATGTGTCGTATATCACGTGTAGAAAGGCACACTTTCTACACCTGACCTACCGCATCAGGTGTAGAAAGTCTGAAATGGAGGACTTTCTACACCTGACGTAAGAGGTCACGTGTAGCAAGTCTGGACTTTCTACACGTGACCTCTTACGTCAGGTGTAGAAAGTCTGAAAAAAAAAGAGACTTTCTACACGTGACCTCTTATATCAGGTGTAGAAAGTCCCCATTTCAGACTTTCTACACCTGACTTTAGAGGTCACGTGTAGAAAGTCCAGACTTTCTACACTTGACCTCTTACATCAGGTGTAGAAACTCATTTTTGAAAAAAAAATAATTTTTATTTAAAAACAATTTACAACGAAACTAATGTGAAATATCAAATTCCATCCAAAATATTAAAAAATCCATATGAAGGTACATAAACTTGGCTTCATTTTTACAACGAAATTGTACAATTAAAGTCAAACTCAATACCAAGGTTTTGTGTACAGATCCATCAAAACATCTTTAAATGATATAAAAGACAAGGATGGTTGAGAACCCATATTATTTTCACACATCATGTTCACCTTTATTACATGCTTGCAGAGGTTACCTTGCAGTGACCAAGAGCAATCACAAAATGCAAATTCTGATCCAGGATTCCACATCAAATGTCTTAAAGTGCTGTCTTTCTGACTCACAACTCTCGCAAAGAGGTGGTCCTTCTCATCCAAGGTAACGGCAGAGTCAGGAATTTGTAGTGCTCGATGCCATGATGTGGAAGCAATATATTCCTCCTTTACATTCAGGAAAGAATCACTTTCATCAGCATATCGGTCAAGCCAGTAGCTTAAATGGAGTTCAGTTGTTAATTTGTGCACCAACCAATCGACTCTTTGAAGTGCTCCAAGATGTGAATCATCAAAAAGTTTGGCCTTCAGTTTCACATGATAAGCTTTTATGGCACCAGAAGCTTCTAGACTTGCTAGTGGAAGATTTCTCATCATTGAAAGCCACATTTCTGTTTAAAACAGAAGAGGTAGAAGGAGGGGAAGGCAAAATACTAAATTAATGAGCCAGACCATAATTTTTTTAAGATAGTTTCGTTTTGATTGTGATTTATGGTTGTCAAGCATGCATGCCACAATGCCAATATGTTCAGCCAGATAAGCATTTTTGAAGTGATTCAGTGCATGAAAGAGAATAGGAAGAACATCAACTAACCAATCTTGGGCACCCAGGAGGCTTTGAAATATTCCATGAAAGCAGTTTGATCAACAAAATCCATGACAAGTTGTTCCAAGGCGATATATGTATTGTCTCCACCCCATATGCCATATACTATAGTCCCAAGACGTTTGAAAATCTCTCGCTGAACCTCAATGTTACAGCATTTCTTGACAATATTCCTTAGCCACGATATCTGAATACGCCAAAGTGAAATAGGATTGGACAGCAAAATATATCTATGTTAAAGCAGAAAATCCTAGTAAGACAATTATATATAATAAAGAGGTTTTAAATTAAGTTAATTTGTCAAGCAATAAGTTCTGCCTCAAAAGATCTATATCAGCAGCTGCATCATCAATTAAAAGTCCACTGACTTTCCAGCCAGGTTCAACACTTCGAGCTCGAGCAATCAAAGATTTCAGCCACTCTGACACATCATGCTTTGCAAAGCTACGTGTAATAACCCATGCAACAGGCAGTGCATGATTTCTTAAATCAAAAACAAGTAGCGTAAACAAAGGATACTGCAATTAAGAAAAGCATGCTAGTTCAGTACAATGCATAAAGCTCTCTTTTATGTCTTTTAGAAAATGAAAGTAAGAAGGCCAAGAACGAAAACTAATTACTTTAAGTCTTTTAATGCCAAAGGTTGAGTCAACTGCAACAATACTATGGTGACCAAACCGAATCATTTGCTGCAACTGCCACTCTGTTTGGATTCCCAAGATAAAAGGGTCTGACTCTGAAGCGTCCTGGTTAAAAAATACAGACTTCTTATTTCGTTCAATCCACATGCGAATGCTGGCCTGATCATCAAGGTCCAGCTCATAAGTGGACCTTTTGATAATCATCCCTAGTTTGTGGACAACAAAGTGACAGGTACAACCCCGCATTGATTGAGGTCTAGCAGCACGATTTCGGGTATTAAGCCGATATCTTCTACTAGGTAATATACCTCCACCTTCCCCATAATTTTCTGGACCGAAGGAGCACCAGAACCTTCATAGATAGAAAGATTCAAACCATAACATAAGTATTGGAATCCTGAATTTGAATACAGACATTTCCCCAGAAAATCAACTATTTTTATAATATTCAGTTGCCATTCTGCTGTTGGATGCAAACCCCAAACAATAACTGGAGTAAAGAAAAAAATTGGGGGAAACTAAGATAGCAATAAAATAAAAGCCTTAAAAAATCAAGCATATGTTTCAACGGCAAACTATTGACTCATCACTCGATTGGGAAAAAAACTCAATTTATTTGAATAAAGAATAATAGACATATGAAGTAAGTATGTAAGAGAAGTTTTATCCCAAACTCATATGAATGAACACTTTTGGGAGTCCCAAAAATTATCCCAAACAAACATTAAGATATACGAGTAACTTCTTTTGGCCTTGTTCTTAGCTCAGAGAGCTGTGTTTTGAAGAGAAATTAAAAGCAAGAAAAATTTAACATCAATTCAGTTGCATGTAAATGAAATGAAATGAAATGAAGCAGTAGCAGTGGTTAATTATATTAATGGATAAGAAGAAATTGTGAAGGTTGAAAAGAGAGAGTGAAATTTGTAATTAAGGCCTAAACCTTTGCCTGCAAGATTGGCAAGTGATCTCCATGCAGGCAGCAGAGCCAAGGTGCCTTGTGGCTCTCTCTTTCATCCTCTCCGCTCTCTCCACCTCAGCTCTCGCTCTCTCCCACACGTGCCTCGCACGTGCAAACTCCGACTGCGCCATCTCTATCTCCCTCCTCGTCAGCTCCCTCACCCTCTCCGCGTACGCCTTCTCCATCGCCGCCAGCCGTATCTCCTCCGCCGACTCCCACTTCAACGCCTCCACGCTCAATCCCCCGCTGCCACCGCCATCCTTGTACTCAGGCATCGGCCTTAGGCTAATCGACAACTCCAAGTCCAGTGAGGGCGTGGGAGGCGTACCTTCGGTGGAAGACGACGACGACGTCGACGCTGCCGATCGAAAGTGTAATAAGGAAGAATCGGATGGTGGCAAAATGAGAGATGATGGTAGAAGCTGAAGCTCCTTGTGGTGGTGGCGTGAGTGCTCCATTAATTTGGAAAACAGAGAACGAGAGAAAAGGAACGTGTTTGCCTTTTGTAGAGATAGTGGGTCTACACCGGTTGTATTTGAACCGGTGTAGAAAGTAACATATTCTACACCGGTCCTTTTACAACCGGTGTAGAATATGCTGAGTTATTTTTTTTAAAAAAAGTAAATGATTATTCTACACCGGTTCTAATTTAACCGGTGTAGAATTAGATGAATTTCTACACCGGTTTTAATTCAACCGGTGTAGAAAACTTGGATTCATTTAAAAAAAAATAAAAATGTCTTCTTCGTTATATTTTTTTTGTTTAAGTAAATTAAATAATTTTTTAATTAAATTAATTTCATTTTTTTAATGAAAAAAATTTTTAAATTTATTTTCTACACGTGTTGTCATTTTAACACGTGTAGAAAGTCCAAAAATCTTAATTTATTTACGAAAATGCCACCGGTCACACTTTCTACATGTAACCTGTTTCGTCAGGTGTAAAAAATAGGTCTAAATCCGTGATTTTGTACTAGTGACAGCTGCTTATTTCTCCCACATGCTCCAACTAACAAAACAACTATATATAATTATACTCGATTGCTACGTTGATTAAACCATCATAACTTAACCTAGCCTTAATTTATATCATTGCTCTCCAAAATTATACATAAAGCTTCCCCCCCCCCATGTCAATTTTATTGTCTTTTTGTACGTCACACTTTCTACTTATTATATATATATAACTAGTGCCCCTTTTCCTTTTCACTTCATTCAATCTCCTCACCAATCCGAGTGAATATATGTTCCAATAATTTGAACATTGACAATAATTGAAAACCTAGCTGGCTAGCACACACCTACATCCAGTTATAGCGCGCGCACATATATATGTTTATTTTCAGAATATAATAACCCACTTTATGATGAATGAATATCTCATTATCTCAAGTTGCTTATTATTATATATAAGTGCCATTTGTCGGCATTCCGTAATGAAGGGTCGGGCCTTTCCCTTTTCTCCAAGCAAGATAATAATTGAAAATGATGTGTGTGGCAGATTAGGCACCACACAAAACTAGTCATAGGACATGCATGCAAGCCTTTTTCCTCATATTTTTTTATATACTCGTACATGTTTTGTATCATCACTCACATTGTGTGATGGATGTACTAAGTTATAAAGTCAATTAGCAAAGGGGAAAGATTTGGAATCTGAGGAAAATGAGATTGTCATTTTGGAGCCAGCAGGAAATATAATTGACATGCAAAATGCGAATACTTTAATCTGCTTTCTGGGTAATAAATCAATTTAGTTGTCGGGGGAATGATTAGCCCCCTTGCCCAATATAAGATCTGCTAATTGACTAAACTAAACATTTAAAGCAAAAAACTTATGCGGGTGACAATCACACTTTTATTATTATTAATTATACTTTTTGCAGGATAATTATTCCATTTCAGGAAGCAAGTGGGTCTTTCCATCCCATTCATTATCATGTCACTGACGACGCGTCTCTATTAGTGATAATCCACGAGCATAAAACAAACGTTAACTCCTAAATCATTATCTAACCAACGCAAACCAACAAAAATTAAGGACGATGAAAAGACAAGAAAATTAATAAAGCGCATAATAGTTTCCTTCAATGAATTGAATAAGAAGCCATATACCCCCATGAAACTTCAATCCCTCTCTTAATATCACACACACACATATAAAGCAGGCGTTACATTAATAAAAGAAAGAACAGTGAATGAATGGTGTGCGTGGTGCGTGTGTGTGTAAATAGGGAGCTAGGTAGGCTTGTTGGAGGGAGCAAGCTGGGCAGAGGGGTTGAAATATTTGGAAGAAGATACGTCAATATAAAAGTTGTGGCTTTTGTGGATCTTGCTTTTCTTCTCAATTATTCGATGAGGGGTCTATCTCTGGAAGCTGGATCTGTCCGTGACGATATGAACAAAAAAACTCCAGAGAGAAATGCTTTTTCACTGTCGCTGCACTTAATTCCCCATTCCGGATACTTGGATTTATGTGTGTGTGTGTATTATATTTTCTTGTTACCTGAACTGCGAAATGTATAATCTGGGGACACTGCTTCATATAATAATAAAGGCTGACTCAAAAAAGGGTGTGATGGTCCATGGCATGAGAAATCTATATTACTCAAAGAGGAGAGAAAGCGTGGAAATAACAGAAAAAGGGAATTTTGTCGAATTGAAATATAAGTTAGTGTGCAAGTGAAGGAAGAAGAAAATGGAGAGGCAGTGATTGGCGTTTAGTTCTTTGAGGAGGGGGTTCATAGAGCCCACTTTGTACAGATATGAATGGATTTTGGACGAAGCATGCAGATCCACGTAGCTGGGGATTTGCATATATTTGTATATAAAGTGATTGATAACTTCACTAGCGGGGTTGGTATAATTGTAGTCGTACACGTACCATGTACTCCTCCTTTTTTTAATAGTATACATCTTAATCTTAAATATAAGATATATTTTTTATAGTTATCAATCTTTTTTTTAATTTACTCCAATTCAAAATTCCTCAATGTTAATTAAGGGAGGAGAGGGGTGAGAGAATTAAGAAAAATAATTTTAGGACTTTTTGATTCTATTCTCTATTTTTTGTTCTCAGAAACAATTTTATAAAACAGTTTTTTAAAACAAGTTTTAAAAATAAAAATATGTTTAGATAGTTGTTTTGAAAAATCTATTTTTGAATATGACGGTGCAGTCATCAGTGATTATGTGGAGGTAATTGTCACTGATAGTGTAGTATCAATAGTGGATAAGTGACGGCCTTAGAAAAAAAAAAAATAACTAATTTTTTTTTGTTTTTTAGTTTTTAAAATTAAATTTTTGTTTTTTATTTTTAAAAACTATTTTTTGAAAACATTTTACCAAAAAGTTTTTATTGTTTTTTTTAAAAAATTAAAAACAAAATCAAACCATCCATAAGGTGTTTTAAAATATATATCATGTTCTATTAATTAATTTAATTAATTTTTTTAATTTAATAAATTAAATAAATATATCTTATATTAAAAAACTATACATATGCAAGAGGGAAGCACGTAAAAGAGGGTGAGATTTGAGGAAGGCAGCAAAACGACACGAGTGTTCAGTCATGACGTCGATGTAAGGTATTAAGATGATAATTAATTACAAAGTTAATTGTTGAGTGTAAAAGGAGATAGATACATGGTATGTGTGAATTAAATTTTAGATAATAATTTTTATAATTTATAAGATAAGTATATAAAAAAAATTTTATTTCTATAAAAAAAAGACTTCTGATCGAAGTCATGATTTTATTATTTCCTATGGAAGCCGGACGTTGTGGAGGGTTTTGCCTTATTTGGAGGCCGTAAGCCCGTAATAGGCAAAGCTCCGTTAGCGGCAAATAATTAAATTGCGCTGTAAGAATAATGTCACGTCCATGCATGCAAGCAGCCATTTAGGAGCTTACATATAATCCCGTGAACGTCACATAACTAATTTGGAGTGCTTTGATCTTGGGAAAGCTAACACCCCCACGAGTTCCTTCCAGAATGATTGAATTTATTAATTCAAATTGTATCATGCATTTAATCATTAAATATTAAGAGTGTTCTGACGCTACAAGACAGTATCATTATAAGGTAAGGAACCAAGTGTATATAATAACGAGTGAGATTAGGGAGCTCTCTCATCTCATGCTTGCGTCATTCCATAACGGGCATTTTGCACGGCACTCTGCATTCACATCTCCTTTCTCTTTTCTTTATTTTAACTTTTCAAAAAAAAAAAATAAAAAGGAAAATCGGTGTGCCGTACCAGTTACCACAAGCCACGACTGGGATGATAGCGTGTGAGGAACCCCACCATGAAGATGATGGAGCCAGATTCTGTTTCTGCCCTTTGTTTTTTGGCCCTTTCTCGCTCTCTTTTTGAGTGCTTCTACTTCAACGCAGTTATGATTTTCATGGAACCAGCAAAATTCAAGCTTGTGACATAACAGGGTACGGAATTCGATGGCATTTTCCCCCCTCCTTAATTTCAAAACCATTTACAGAACTGAGTCCATACAAAAATTACACAAAACAAGAGACTACTAGCTCACACGCAGACTCATGAATCTCCTTAGAGGGTGTGTTCTATAGCCCCTCCGCCTAAAAACCACGAGGCCTTATCCACTAAATTCAAAACAGAGAAGATATCATATCACATATATTCACAAAACAACAACAAAAACAAAAAATAATAAAAAATAAACAGGGCACTTTCAGTAATTCCACAGCTGATCGGCGACATACCCGTCACAGTCCTCCATGCTCTGTAACCATGGTGGCTCGTACATCCATCCCTCTTCCGAGTCCACGTACACAAACTCCTTCATCAATTCCACCGCCTCGTCGTTGCTCGTTTCCAAGTTTGGCAGCTTTATTATCTCGCTCAGTTCCTCCGACTCTGTTCCCAAGTCCATTGCTGAAACCAGCGACGACAGTGATGAAGAGGACGATGATGTCGGCAGGTCGAACTTATCCATCTGAGCAGCCTTCGCCGCCGCCGCCTGTACGTCTCGAGGAGCGAGCGACACGGGACGAGGAAGAAGGTCGATCAGCTCGGGGAAATTGAGAATAGCAGAGCTGCCTTTGATGCTCAGAGCGGCGACGTCATGTGCTCTGGCTGCCATTTCCGGCGTCGGAAATGTACCCAGCCATATTCGCGATTTCTTGCGAGGCTCACGAATTTCAGACACCCATTTACCCCAATTTCGCATACGAACCCCCCTGTACACTGGGTGGTTGCTGGAGTCTCGAATTCTCTTCACTTTTTTAGATTCCGGGCTCTCAGCTTTAGCTTGCGAAACAGAGTTTTGAAGAGTCAGAGCCGAAGGAGGAGAGTGTGGGGAGGTAGGGGAAGATGGGAATGAGCTTGAGTTTGAGGTGCTCTCTGTTTCAGAATTCTGGGTTTCTGCAGTCATAGTTATCTCCAAAGAACAAGTATATGGTAAGATACAAACAGGTTTTGAGGAGAGCAAGAAGAAGAGAGAGAGAGAGAGAGAGAGCGTCAGCAAGTGAAATGGATGATGAAGTTAGCTCCTTGTTCTGCTGCTTCTTCTTCACTTGGATTAGCTATGCCTTTTTAGTTTTTTCCCGTCACTTCCCAATGGGTGATTCAATACTTATAAAGCTTGAAAGAGGACCCCACAAGAGAAATGGCCAAAAAGGTCATCCTGCAACTCTACTAGCGTCTAGGCTCCTTCTCTTTCGCCACGCTTACTCTTTCTTCTCTCTATTCTATCTTTAACCATTCCCTAGTTTCAACCACGTTGCCTATCCTCTCTTTTTTCCATTACCATTTTTTTGTCTCCTTCCTAGTTGTACCCTGTTCTGTCCTGTTCAGCCCCATGATCAAACTTTCTTCTCCTTCATCATTCTCAGTTTGCATCTTTTACAAAATCACGGATCTGATGAGAGCACATCACTGGCAAGCTGGGTACTTAGTAATCTAAGATCTGATGGGGTTAGCGTTGGAGAAACATATTTGTTGGCCTAAGTTGAAATAAGACTCCTCTTATATGATTACATCATACACTATAAATCATATCACCAACCAATAGCAACTTAATTAGACAAAAGGGCAGCATATATACAAACCTCTACCCCTGTAAGTATTTAATAGTAAGTGGGTGTGTCATCGAAGATGGGTATTCTGTATTCTACTACACTCTCAAGTCTTGAGTCTTGATTTGACTTATCTTTATGCTCTGATTGAATCATGGGCCATTATTATACAGCTAGCTTTGTCACCTGTTGAAATTTTGAGGCACTCAATTCTTTAAACCCCAACTCCCAACTCCACATATATTAAAGTCACGAACCAGTCCTCATTCACCCATGTGAATCAGCTCATTTTAATCTCTGGTTTCAGCAGAATGCTGCTCCGAAAGGAATTCCCCAAGTATATTTAGGTAAAACCGGACAAGGAAAGAATATGGACTCAACCAATGCATGTGATTTGCCTTGAAAACAAAGTAGTTGGAGCCAGCGATGATTTAGGTTTTTGGACCCTTCTTTTCATATCTTGACCAGAACTAGTAATTTATTTTCCACTCCATATGTTTCTTTATTGTTTTATCCGATGGTCTCTGTGCTCTGCCTACTAATATTAGGGTTATTAGGGTGTTTAGAATAGGGATTAAAACTTTTATAAATGATTTTCAATCATAATTTATAGTATATAAGGTAGTTTTTACGATATACAAAATAAATATATAAATGATTTTTGTCTTGATTTATATAAATCAACTTTATACATAAATATAAGCTATGCCAAAACTAGCTAATATATTGAGATATTTTTCTTTCTTGTTCTGATCTCACGCTGAACAGTAGATAGATGAGTAAGAATAAAAAAAAAAGGTGAGCTAGCTGTACTTGAATGAATGGCCATATAATTTTTGTTTTCTTGCGTTAAAACGTGTAATTACTGTGGAAGAGCAAAAAGCCATATGGATGAAAGAATTGGCAACCGCATCTAATGAGGGACAAGAGTCACAGGGGTTCCTACTTTGGTGTTGCCACGTGGTGTCCAGGAACAGCGATTTAACCATAATAAATGGACAAACCCCACATCTTCAAAGTGATATCTCTGTATCGTATTTACCACAGAGGGCCCTCTTCCTGTTAAGATTTGACACATTGACAATGCGAGTAGTTTCAGTGCCAATTATTTGGACATTTGTAACATAAATAGTTTGGGGTTATTTTTAAAATTTAAGAGTGTTTATTTATATAAATTGAAATAAAATTTTTCTTACATATTTAATTTATAAATAATAAATTATCATTAAAAAGTTATTTTTAAAAGCTTCAAACACTATTTCAAACTATCCAAAAATCAGGTCCCAAATGTACTGATTCAGCCTTTAATTGCGACGTTCATAAATTTCCTACAAATAAAGATTGGTTTCTTTTAGTGAATTTATCTTCTATTGGTGTTGATGGAAGCGTGTTTGGACCCCATCTAAGTGACCTGGATATACAGGTGTTGTTAGACTAATGAAACCAAGTTTCTTATTGTGCCAGGTATTAACAAACACTTAAAACCTATCGCATTCCTTGAGCATGCTTGAATGTGAGCAACCAGGAGACGGTAAGATCTCTATTGGGCTAAGAGAGATTTCCTCTTATTTTGCTTCAATAATTGAGATATTTTTTTTTATTTAACTTGGTTGGTCATTATGTATATTTGATCCTCAAGCGTTAATATTCTGTTTAAATTGCTCACAATCTGATAACGACACTCAAATTTTTTATTTTCATAAATAAATGGAAAAATGACGCATCATTATCAGAAACTCGAGTGAATTTACTTCCCTAGTACACATATCACCATAACGCCACTGTTTCGGCTGTACGTCCCTTTTTATGGCCGGTCACTTGATTTGTCGATCTAGTTCCAATTTCAAGTTATGAACCCATCTGTAACAGTATATTCGTCTTACAATTCAAGCTGTGGCACATTCTTATACGATAGTCAAGTATCAGATAGGAATGCTGGCATCAACTTACGTGTCTGACAATCCTTATCAGTCATCATGAACACTATCAAGCTCTCCCTTGGCAGAGAAATATGAAATCAGTCACTTCTCCATTCATCTGCTTGAAAACTTAAATTCAGTCCTACAGACATTTAACATAGTATTCTCATGACATGCTTGACAAATATGAAAAATGAGCACGTGAAAATGGATAACATGCTGCTAATTTTCCCTACTTTCAGGCATGCCCATCTGGGACTTTCCCCAGTCACATGTCATTTTACTTGACTTGCTTTGTCTGAAAGTGAAAGGTGAACATCCACCAGACACTTTCCTTCCAGAAAAGCCAATTCGAGTAATCTTCTGATACTGTGCATCTCATATTCTCATGCATGTATTGTAAGGAAATCCATTTTTAACAGTATCTCGGCTTGAACTATGGAGGGGAGAGTACCCGATTAAATAAGAAGCTCTATCACCGCTAAAGAGTTAGTTGGTGAAGATTAATCAATTGTCTATATCATGGCACAGAAGTATATAAAAGAGAAATTTAGTATCTCCTTTATTGTTTCAGTGAGTCAAAAACATAAAGAATGTCTTAATCTAACAATTGTTAGGTTGTCTGACAACACTTTGTTCTTTTTTTTTCCCAGCTAAAAAACGAAGTCTAATGAAGCAATGCTTCACATAGCTGATGGCTTTGTATGGGTCACCTCCTTACCCTCTTTTTCTTTTAGAACTTAAAATGAAAACGTCATCGTCATCACTTTCACTCGCAATTCTTTTCTTGGCTTTCACATCACCATTCTTTGATGGTCGTTGCTGCTTCTGTGAGCTCTCAGGTTTACTTGATGATGGCTTCGATGGCTTAGAAGGAGTTCCCAACCGATTCTCCTTTTGCTTCCTCTGTTTCTTCTCAAATGCTTTCTTTGCTCGTTCAGGAGACAACAACCCATGTTCCATCAACCTGCAAGTTGAGGTCTATATGCCTTAACTAGTAGTTATTTGAATAACAATTATTACACTTCACAGAAAAGCAATAAATAATAGAAAAATTGGTATGATCTCCACTGGTGTGTGTTAATCAGATATTATCCATGTGAAAGGTCAAAGGTTCACCGTACGCCTGCATTCAAGTAATGAAACTGTCTTTCTACATGATGGATCACCACTCCATGTTTCATTATATGTAAAGGATCGACATTTGAGTCAAATTGATGTCTTCCCCATGGCTGGGGAACATACAACTCTATAACTAACGGTAGTCCCGGTCAAGTGTGAACAGGTGTAGCAGAAATACAGCCACACCTCGTAAAGACCAGAAATAGTGCAAGAAACCAAATTCGTAGAACATGAAGTGCATCAAATGTTTAGTTTTTCCCTCTATAGTTGACAATTTTCTATTTTAATTTCAATCAAATGCCACATCTTTTGTATATATCAATTTAGAGTAAAGTCGATCACAATCCTGTGTTACAATATTTCTAGCTATGCTGAAGAAGAATTCAGTTTGTGGTGGCCTTTGTACAGATGGAAGGCATCATTACTCAGTCTACAGGTGATGAAGGAAAAGAAAATGACCAAAGAAAAAGGTCATCACGTAAGCAGAGGCGGTTATTCGCTGCTTCGTGTCCTGGAAATAAATCACACTCAGATAAAGACAAATATGTACTTCTCAATAGACCAACACTTCTATACACATGAAAGGAAACTCAGAGAGCATCTAGAAGTTCTTCAGAAGAAGCCAGTGAAGAAGAGGGGTATAACAAGGCTGTTTGTTCGTTATCACAGATCTAATACTAGTATTGAAAGCCAGGCATTGGATGGAAGAAGAGACAGCAAGATTTAATAATCATGGAGGTGGCAGACCACATGAGGGCAAATAAACGATTTCAACTTTAAATTATGCGCCACTGAGACAAAAAGTACAAGCTTAATGATACAAAATGACACGAGTTCCTGTGGTTGTCAATGGATAGCTATCTCTTAGAAACTGAAGAGGCGGTCTCATGGACAATGAATTTATTGATTAACAAAAAGGCTCCTATCTCGTAGAATTCCTTCGTTTTCACAGAAGCAGCATTTAAAAGAAAATACTAGAATCTAAATACTGACAGAGATGTCGGCAGGTCACATCATCACTCATAGCAATAGAGGAAAAATTTATAAAGCTAACCAAACTATAGAAAACGGTTGATGAAAATATAAAGTATATTAATCCGAGGTAAAAAATTCTCCGATGAAAATTTTACTGAAAGGCTCTTGTTTATCTACTAGAAGGTCGGAAGTCAGATATCAATGAGAAGGAATGGAAACAGCTTTTACAATGATTTCCCCTTGGTCCTGTTGGTTAACCAATTAAAAGTCAAGAACTGATAAGCTAGTGGCTGCGCTTCATGCCTATTGATTAAAGAATGAATTTTTGTTTTAAAGAAAAGTTCCTTGTAATATCTTTAGCTCCAGGAAGATAGACATTCTCGTTTCTTAGTTAAACAGTTAAATGGAGCAGCCACTCCACAGAAATGTAACCTTTTCTTTATCCATAAAAAGGTTCAGTCTTTATGAACTTAGGGGTATGCATTGGCAAGTACTTCTAGACTTCTTTATCATCATAAGGCCATAAGCAAGTTTTGCTCTGGTGACTATTTATGGAGAGGTCCATGCACAAGCGGACAATGTTGGGGGCTTTTGTTTAGAGAGGCCAAAGCAGGCACTAGCAGCTGTTATAATTAAGATCACGTCTCAAGAGTAATACAATTCCTTTGGAAAAGTAGGAACAGTAATTAACATGAATGTATGAAACAATAATTTGTTCAATTAAAACTGAGGATTTGAAACTCACCAAAATTCCGCCATTTCACTTGATGGTATCTGTTTTGACAAGGACTCGTAGAATATCCGCAGGGGTTCTTTCTGTCAATAGGAACATGAAAAACCACAAGGATGAGCAGGAGTGAGTCAACATATACAGACATTAAGTTGTAAATCGCAGGAACTGAAGGGGATGGGTTCCGAACCACTTCGGGAGGATCATGTTTCTGGCCAGGCAAACTGTAGACTTTCTTCTCTCTCACTTTGGTTGTAGCCGTCTTCGTTGTTATTTTTGACGAAGATGATGCCGTTTTCGATTTAACCTTCACATTATTTTTGAAAAAGATTATTTAGCTCCATGACCATCCTAATTGCATTGAACAAGGCTGAGGCATAAAAAATAGAGGATTTATGGTGCGAAAGTTCTATTATAAAAACAGAAGTTAAATCCCTGCAAGACAGTTCTAATGCAAGTCCTTGTATAAAATCATCGCATATCATTTTCGTAATCAAGAAATTCTGAACCACACTTTCTCAAGGCGCACAACACCAAACAGGTTACCAGTCATTCTAATTTCCATTAGTCAACTAAAATCAGCTAATCAATTCATTAGTCCACAAATTCAGACGAACCAGATAAAATTCAATCAAATTAACAACACCAACCATAGGGCCGAAAGCATACCAAATCTATCCGCAGAATAGAAGAGCTCCGAACTTGAAGAACAATACCTCAGATTTCGTGACAGTGACTGATTTCATCTTTGAATCAGGTGGGTGCTTGCTGGAGCTGTCAATCTTCTTCTTGTTCGATGAAGAATCGATCTTCCCCTTTGAAGACCCATCTTGGACACTTGACTTCACTTTCACCGCAGTGCTTTTGGTATCTGTAGCCATACACGCCTTTGTCCTCCCTCTTACTGATTTTGTTATAGATCCGACCGACTAATCCTCTTGCCTGGTCCTTTCATTGATAAATCTTCATCGGCTCTGTGTTTCTCGGCCTACCTCTCAGGGAATTAATTCCTATTCCGTAAAGCTACACGTAAAAAATATCATTTTTCTTTTCTTTTTGTTTACAGCAACGTCTAAAAGTAAAAGCAAAACCAGGGTAGGTCAGAAAGTTTTGCCGGTTAATATTTGTTTAACTGCCCATTTCTCGAATGGCGGATAAACCCAACGGTTCTGGTATGATGTACCTGTTCGCACAGAATTGGAGCCTGGTGGAGAAAGACATGTATGCCCTGGTAGTTAATACGAGTTAAAGTTTAGGAGCATGATTTAGATGATAGGTTTGGGTTGAGGGGAGAGGATTTTTTATTTTATTTTATTTGGTAACATAAAAATTTAAAGGAGGATGGGAAATTTTTGTCCCCTCTTTTTTTGGAATGGAGGATTTTGGAGAGGAGGGGTAATATTTTGGTATAGTGTGATTATTATGCCTTTGAAAATTTTTTAATATTCTTATGTCACATTTCTGACTTTCTTTCTCATCCCTATACTCATTTTAGTATTTTTGTATGGTGTAACTATTATGTCCATGAAAGTTATAGCTTAAGCTTAAAAAATAAATATTTTTCACGTAAGTCGAGACAAAACTCATCTCACATATTTACTTCGTATACCGTAAATCACGATTGGATGTTCCAATCGTTATTCCAAACACCCATATAATTATTCAATTTAATGATTATAAAATTATAAATTCTTATAATTATTAAACATTCTATAAATTTTAGAAAATTATTTAAATAAAATAGGGATAAAGTTATTCATATGAAAATATTTTACCTCCCCTCTCCTCATTAACCAAATAAGTTAATATAAAATCCCTCCCCTCCTCTTCCTTCTTATAAATCTAAATGAGGTAATATTACAATCATCCCCTTCCCTCCTCTCATTTAAACCAAACAAACCCTAAATATGTCTTTTGTGTTGCAAGTTATACCATTGAAGAAAATGCAACCAAATGTGTTTCTATTTTACTTATTGATTGTTTTTATAAATAATCTTTTATTTTGTAGAGTTGGTTCTTAATATAAATAATTTTTTTATTGTATATTAAAATTTAAACTATTTTTTTATACCCATATTAAATAGGGAAAATGGTTAAAAAATACCATTTAAAAAAATTAATTGCTAAATGGTACCAATGTGCAAGCAAACATCCATCATGTGCAATCAGCATCCATATGTGTAAAAAGCATCCCTGGAAAAGTGCAAACATCATCTCTTGTGTGTAACATATCATCCACCCGTGTGCAACATACCACCCACCGTATGCAATGGTAGCAATGAACAATTAATTTGCTTACAATGTTTTTTTAGCAATTCTCACTATTAAATATATATCATTATATTAATTATCATTCACTCATCACTAATTCTCTTTTATTTAATTATTTATTACTCATTTTCTTTCATACTTTATCTCATCCCCTCTTATATTTTTTTATTATTTTCTCTCCCATACTCTTTTAATAAATAAGGACATATTTAAAAGAAACGTAACACTTTTGATATATTTATTATTTTTAACTAATTTTAATTGTGAGGTATTTTACACAATAAAAAAAATTATTTATAAAAAAAGAATTACGAGTATTTTATTCATAAAGATGAAGGATTGATTTTGGACTCTGATGACCGGACGGTGAAGAATCGCAAGAGCAGACATCTTCGGGAGGGGACACTTCCTTCAGAGCTATTTAAAATTTTCACGCACTCTCACGTGAACAGTAATCAGAATACGTGTTAGCGATTGTTGCTTACAGCTCACTATTTTAACGGTGTTACCTACTGTCAGTCTGTCATGCAGATTTATGTACCTTTTTTTTTTTGGGTGAAATGGGCTGAGGCTTTTAGCTCAAATAAAATATTTTCTGAATATAAATATTAGGGGTTATTTCACCGAAAAAAACTTAGGGGTTTAAATACTACTATATTTTTTCGAATTCGATTGTGAACTTTTCCATTTTATTTATTTTCGAAAAAACTCCTGCTCCTGTAATGAAATCGAAAGTAGACATAATATTTTAAAAATATATAATTATAGTAATTCTGTTTTTTTTTTCAATTATGTTAAATTAATTTAAAGTGTGAGGAAGAATAAATGGGTTCCACATAATTCAAAAAAAAAGGAGGATGTAGAAAAAAAAATAAGTGGGTTCCATATTAAAAGAGAGACAGGTGTTAAAATCAATTTAACAAAATTGTAGAAATTACACCATTTTTAAAGATTGTGTCACTTCAAAATTTAATTATGCGGCATGCTTCATTACTAAAATTACACTTTAAACTTGTTAAAAATTCAGCGTGACTCCTAGTAAATGCTAATTGATGGAGCACCTGAAAAACCGCTGCAAATCGACATATATCACGTTAGGCTTCCTTTTTTCCACCACGGTCTGACAAGAATGGCATGTTTAAAATTTCTGTCAGTACAAGTTCTCATTACCCCTCCTCCATTGTCCTCTAGATTCCAGAATACGTACAGAAAGTATGTATAATTAAGCAACAAGAAGCTGTATTTTCTCTATCTGTTTCTCTCGTCAACCCTTTGTTTGAGTCTACCAAACACAAGGTATGAATGAAGTCCACATGCTAGTTTTCTACAAAGTGATTCAGTGTCTTGTTTGGAAAAGTCTATTATACCAAATAGAGTGAAGAATCATATGAAACAAATCATACTTCACAGGCTCACCATGCCACAGGAAATGCTGTTGTACCTGTTTCACCCTCTTGTACATCTTTAAATAACTTTCTTCAGAGAAAGACAACAAAATATTCCTCAGATTAGGGATATCTTTCTCAGTCAAAATCACAGCAAAAGCTTCCCAGTTCAAAACCTCAAAGAATGGTGGCACAAAGTTGTCTGATAAGATCACTGGAACACACTCACTGAGTATAGCCTCTACCACTCGAGGGCTATTAACTTCATGACCCCTTGCACAGATGCAATATTTGCTGCTCTTCATGAGCTGAAGATAGTTGACATTTCCCCTCACATGTGGCAATGGACCAGATATTTGCATGTCAGCTTCTTTGTTCTCCCAATAATTCAGAAGAATTGGCCGAAGATAACCATGCAAGCCACCTGCAAAGAAAGCCAGGATAGGCCTCTGGGAAGGAAGGTTTCCACCTATATTTTTTACAGGATTCTGAGCTGAGGTCACGTATGTTTCTGGGAGAGAAACATCCTTCCCTATCTTGAACCCTACTTCTATGTCTGCATTGCACAGGGCTCTGATGCAATTAAGCATGCGTCCTCGTGTTTCTGCAGGAGCCTGAGAAATTATATATGCTCGTTACTGTTAGAATCTGGAAAATATGAATAGAAATAGGAGAAAAGGGAAGAAAGATAAGAGAGAGAAAAGAGAAGAGGAGGAACTTTAGAACCAGAATCTCTAATCCTAGGGCTAGGGAGGAAAGAAGAGAGTAGAGAAGAGAAGGAAGAGTAGAGGGATGAGAGAAGAAGGGAGAGACTAGAACTAGAAGAATTCTAGAGAAAGAGAGGAGAGAATGCTCTTAATAATAACTTCATTCCTCTTGGCATAATAAGAAAATGATCTTTAAAGCCTAGCACATAAACTGAAAATAACTACCTTATCCTATCCTTACAAAACTAACAATAACCACACGGGACACTTGTAACAATTAACAAAAGACACATAAATAAAACACAAAACACAAATAATGGCTGATTCCTATCAGTTACTCTTCCTCTCAATAACTGGTCAAAACTGCTTCAGAAAATTATGATTTGCTTAAATGGAAGGAAGCATACCCAATCATGGCAAGCAACAACGAAGTGATCTGTTCCATTGGTTCTATTCCAGAATGGATGTTTTGCTGCAATCTTGTCCACGTAGTTTCTCATGTACTCTATTAAGTTTGATCGCCTGTGTGAATTTTTTACGTATAGTGTCAGCTGTAACAATCTTGAACTGAAAGGTATGTAAAATAAGTGAGCCTTCCCAGGGTCTTGGGTGACAAATTGTTTGTTTGCCTCCATCTGCTTCATGAACCATCCTTCAGAAGCATATATACCATCCAATAAGTACTCGTGGAAAATTGGTTTATCTCCATCCTGGTAGATGTAAACTTTGAGCATCTTCTCCATTAATTCGTAACTCCTGCAGATATGAGCTATATGAAATTCTTCCAAAAAAGAATATGAAACAGAAGATACTCTCATCACAGCTTTTAAACTCATTAACACTAATGAGTAAGCTTGTATTTCAATTATGGAACTGAATTCTCCTATTGTGTTTGGTTTGAGGTGCTCACTCCATGATCAGTAAGTTGACTTGAACGTCCTATAGAAAACATCTAGAGTGGTAACGACACAATCTATAGTCTGTAGAACAAATTATCATACACCAAATGTTTCCAACTGGAACGATTAAGACACTAATAGATACAGGTCGTGAAAAACATTAGCGATATGATTAAACCAGAATAATGGGAGAAATCGGATGTTTTGCAAGTCTAAATAATTTAAATGGAAGTCTTGTCTCAGGCTCTATGAAGTTCTAATTTATATCTAATCAAATTATTTGACCTAGTTCACTCTTCAGAAATATATGGTTGATAAGTCAGGGCATATTACAGTAGCTCAAGCAGAACTTTGGCCATCTGACCACAGGTTCAGAGTAAAACTTGTGCGATATAAGATGATAAATGCTAATGATACCTTTTGAAAATGGAGGAGTTCCTATAGATAGGTGAGTTAAATCTTGAATCTTTCCCGATGATGGGGGCATTTTCAATCTCTGATCTTGCTTGCTCTATTTGCTGATCAACACCTGAAGTCTTTCTTGGATTCTACCAAACACCATGAGTTAGAAATCTGATGCATATATCAATTTTACACTTTCAGATTTGACCCATCAAATGTTACATACCACTGTCCTGGATGAAGCATGACTTTGCTGCAGTATCAAGTTCATCTCTGATATTGAAACTACTTTAGACGGCCGTTTTTTTGAGGTCTTTCCGGTTGTGGGGTTATCTTTCCTGGACTTTGAACTATACCCTTGCTTAGTAGCATCTGATTTCACAAAAGTTGCATTGGGAGGGACAGATATCACGGGACTTCTTGGCTCAGTTTCTGAACCTAATGATGTTGTGCTGGTCATTGAAACCACAGGCTGTGGGGAAAATGAGGGAGGTTCAATCTTTCGTGAAGTGAAATCAATATTACTTACAGGTGAAATGACATCATTAGCTGTAAAATTCTTAGTCTCTGGTGCAAGGCCAGAAGAGAGAGGAGTAGGACTACTGGCCATGGCTTCAAATGAATTAGCAGAGCTAGCATTTGAGCGATTGTTGTTGCCTTCTATTTCAGAATAACCCAATGATGTTTCTATCTGGGAATTGCTCATCTTGCGAATAGAAGGAATCAGGGACAACATTTTACCGTATGGAAGTTCAGCATACTGAACAACTAAAACCAGAATAGCTGTTACTCCTAATAATGTTAACAACCTTCTAGTTTCAGACTGACAGAGAATTCTAAATCCCCGATCCATTTAGCAGTTAAAGAATCAACACAACAGGGTGCAATTACTCTAGCATAGCCAACAATGTTCCGAAACCTCGTGATCTAGCTACAGAATATCTTAGAAAGCGACCTAAACTACAACAATATGCAAGGATAAGTCGAATACATCCTTTGGTTAGTTAGTCGGCGTCTGTAGAAGGAATTGAAGCAATCTCGTGAAGATCAACCATCAAAATGGATAACAGTTTCAACAAGAACGAGGGAGCGGGAAGGTAAAGTAGAGTAATGAGTAGAAAGGGGAATTGTATCGCAACCATGGGAATAATGAATGTTTTGGAGAAATTTCAGGTGAGTTTACCGGTGATGGAGTGCGAACAAGACAAGTTCTCAGCAGGAAATAATTTTTCCTCTTCATCAACTGCTTCAAAAAGCTAGAGGAAAAGCAGGGCAAAGAATAAACTGCAATGGACAGAGAAAATGAATGTGTTTACAATTTCGTGAAATAAAAAGCCAGGATTACGATGAATTTACATCATTCCAAAACTCCAGATGGAAAATGGATCCAGGATCAATCATGATCAAACGCATTTGATGGATCGTACTCGTACCTTGCGAATTACTAAAAAGGAATATGAAAAGCCCACATTCTTCACTCGTACTCGACGTGTTTTTAGCGCCATAGACAGCTAGACGATGACCATTAACCACCGACATAACTGGGAATTATATATATACATATATATTAGGAGGATTTGTTCTGACTTCTAAGGATGTTTTTATTTCTCTTAGATGCGTTTGGTTGGATGGGAGGGGAGTAGATTAAAAATAAGCCCTTCACCTATTTGGTATAAAAAGTTGGAAGGGAGGAGAATTATATGAGGGGCTTCAAATCCCTCCCCTTCCCTTCATTTTGTTCCCTCCAAATTGGAGGGATTTAGAAGGAATAAAATATTTAACTATTTTACCATTAATATTTTTTCATATTTCTAGTGATATTCTTAAACAAAAAATAAAAATACGTATTTACAAAGTTTTGACCTCGTTTCTCACAATTTCTGTAATACTTCTTTACATAAAATTATAATTTCATTCTTTTTACTAATAATTATTTTAATAATTCCAACAGTATAAATTAAAATAAATTTTTGTCCGCTTGGTAAAACAAATTTAAATTTTAATAATTTATTTGATTTATATTGAGGTGTAAACTAATTTAAATAAATTTTATTTTAAAAAAATTAATTTAAATTATTTATATAAACAAAAAAAATATAAACTAACATATAAAGGTAAAATGGTAAATTAGTTATTATCTCCCCTCCCTTCAATCAAACCAAACAATGTGACCTCCTCTCCCCTCCATTCCTTTCCCTCCCATCCCCTCCTGTTGAACCGAACAGTCCCTTAAATCTCCATGAAATTAACTAGATCAAAAGGTTTAATTAAGGATTTTAGAATGCTGTTAAATGACAACAATACCCCTAAATTTGAAAAGAAACTATTTACGCAATTATTGCATCTTTTTTCGTTTTTTCTTGATTAAGAAGTTATAATTAAAGCTTTCTCTTCCAATTTTGAATCTATTTTTCTTGAAATAAAACCTCGTGGATTAAAAATTTTGGAATTCACATTCGCAAGCTCTTGGGTCCAAAGTGGAAAGGTACTCATTAATTAGTAACATTGAGATTGTGGAAAAAGGGAGATCAAGATAATTGCCTTTTTGAAACAATATATATTTTTAGTACAATTAGGGTTAAGGTGAGGAGACATTTTGAAGCGACTAATACACAATTCAGAGTTTGGATCCCTGGAGACGATTTCAAAATTTCTTTCTCTAATCTTATTTTTTATTTTGGGGCTAGATCATGCATGATTCTCTTAAAAACAATTGTCAATGTGTTGTAAACGATTTCGCACATAGAATTTGGGTGTTCATTGTGCAAATAAAACTGGCGCTTTGATTGTTGGCATTCCAGTCAAAATTCAGCGAAGCGTATTGACGTTGGGAAATTGATACAAAATAAATATTAAAAGGATTGTGGGAAGTAAATAAAAATTTAATTTTTTTTACATAAAAAAATTAATTTTTCCTCAGCTGTGTTGCTGCCTTCCTTTTCTTTTCAAACATATGGGTATTGTTGTTATATAACAACATTTCAAAACTCCTTATTAGGTATTTTATGAATTTATTTAAAGTGTAGGCCTGATTTAGGTTTTGATTATTTCAAAAGGATTTAATTATGATTCTTTTTATTATCATTATCCCATTGCGTCCTCGTAATTTGTAAATTAATTTAATGAAAATAAAATAATATTTTTACAATTATTTCAAAAAGAAATTTATTTAGTTAATTCGACAATATCAAAAAAAATTTTGGAAGTGTTTTAAAATATCAAAATTCAAAAAAAGATAGGGAAGTGTTCTGTAATAACAATGGGAGGAATTTTTTTTTTTTGTAAGATTTTCTTTTTACTTGACTTTTAAAACCTCCACCATTGGTGTTTCAATTTTTTGTTTAACTTTAAAAAAACCCAATTTTGTTTATATTTTTTAAGAATGTCTCCTTAACAAATGGTATACCAATTGAATAACGATTGAATAGTAGCAGAGTCTGAGAACTTTACTTGAATTAACAGAGTAATCACATAAATTTATTAAACTTGAAACATAATCAAGATTTTTGTGTCATTTGTACACTCTTAATTCAACAATTCTTGGAAGCACTTCACAACTTGTATCATAAACACCACAGTAAGTGAACTTTGCCTATACTGCTAATCAGCAGAGTAAAAAATACAGAGAAATTTTCTTCACAAATTAAAAGAAAAAAAAAACAGAGCAAATCTGTATGTGCATCAAACCTCGAGAATCTGTACATGACCCGCTCCAAGAAATTTTGCTACCACCAAGCTAATCCATTTCTAACTTCTGACTTATCTTGATGTTGCAGTGAAGACTCTGTTATACCAAATAGAATGAAGTACCATGTGAAATATATCATACTTGACAGGTTTAGCATGCCAGAGAAAATGCTGCTGCACCTTTCTGACTCTCCTCTGCATTTGAAGAAACCTTTTTTCAGGTATGGAGAGGAGAATATTCTTCAAATTGGGAATATCCTTTTCCATAACAAAAACTGCAAATGATTCCCAGTTCAAAACCTCAAAAAAGGGTGGCACAAAATTGTCTGATATGATCACAGGAACACATTCATATAAAATGGCCTCCACAACTCTTGGACTGTTCACTTCATAACCTTTGGCACAAATGCAGTACTTGCTGCTTTTCATGTATTGAATGTAGTTTCTGTCTCCCTTGGACTTTGGCATTATCCCAAAGATCTTCATGTCAGGATCTTTGTTTTCCCAGTGCTTCAACATAATTGGCCTAACATAACCGTGCATGTTCCCAGCGAAAAAGGCCAGGGTTGACTTTTTGGAAGCCGGTTTTCCTCCCATGCCTCTCGTCGGATTTTGAAAATTTCGGATGTATGTTTCGGGAAGAGACACATCCTTCCCAAACACAAAACCTTCTTTAGCATCAGCATTGCAAAGAGCTCTTATACACTTGGCCATCTTCTGCCTTGTCTCTCCTGGAGCCTGCAGAATCCATAGGGCTTTTTCTGTTAGAAGATCAACAATGATTACCAATTCAATGGTTTTGTTATAGTATAATCCCTAACGTGCCTCCTTAATCATAGACTCTCTAATACTTAAAAAAAAAAACAACTTCATTATTAGTTTTGTTATATTCTCTAACAAAGGTCACATTCATGAATTCAGTATAAAGCATTACCCAGTCATGGCAAGCAACAAGAAAGTGATCAGCTCCTCCAGTTCTGTTCCAGAAAGCGTGTTTGCTAGCAATCATGTCCACATAATTATTCAGATACCGCCTCAAGTTATTGTGATTATGTGAGTCCTGTACATAAAGGGTTTCTTCTAGCATTCGAGAACTGAAAGGTAAGTAAAACATGTGGGCTTTCCTTGGGTCCTTGGTAACAAATCTCTTACTAGCTTCCATCAATTTCATAAACCATCCTTCAGAAGCATATATTCCCCTGAGAAATGGTGTATGCATTATGGGTCTTGCTCCTTCTCTGTATATATATACTTTAAGCCTCTCTTCCATTATATCATAGCTTCTGAAAATAGACAGTGGCAGCTTAGTGAGAAGATTGATATTTTTAACTGAAATAGTACAAGACAAGACACAAAGGCACTACAAAAAAGGTTGCAATTCTTTCGTGACAATGGTAAATGGGGATTCCAGAATGATCTAACTGTCAAACTTGTGGTTAGGATTTTTGTCATTACCAAAAAGCTTGATATATCAGCAATTATACCAATAGAATTAACACTTCCAAACCTTCAATTGGAAAAGGGGGAAAAAAGGCATGGTAATCAAATACTACCTCTTGAACATGGAAACATTTCGATAAAGGGGAGAATAGAGACTTGGATCATTCTTTATGATTGGTGCATTTTCAATCTCTGACCTGGCCTGCAATAGCTCTTGATCTACTGCAGAAGACCAACGGGGTCTCTGGAAACAAAACAGCAATAATGTGTCTAGCAATACCATTAAATGGTGAAAATTAAATATTACTAGTTATCAAACTAAATATGGTGTAGCTTCACATAAAATCATTACCATAGAACGATAGGAAGCATGGCTCTGGAGCAATAATGTGTTCATTTCAGAGATTGATATTGCTTCAGGTACTTTCCTAGAAGAGCCTTTATTCGGACCAGGCACACCAGAATTCTTGTCCTCTACATTGATGTCATTTTGGGATGGCTTGTGATTTTCATTCTTCAAGGAACTAGTCGTGTTGAAAAGAGGGGGCACAACAGTGATAGAAGAATTCTTATCCATTGTATAGACATCATTTTTGGATGACCAAAGACTTTCATTCTTTGAAGAAGTAGTTGTGTTGTCTTTTGAAACTGAAGGCATGCCGGAATCATTTGGTAACTCTGGAGCTGGTGTAGTGAAATTTTTGCTCACTTCCGTTGAAGGACTTACAGAAGAAGTTTGATAGGTTGGTGCTATTGCAGGAAAAGGAGCAGTAGAATTAACATAAGAACTTCCAGATTTATGTTCTGATATTGATGATGTAACGTTTTTCTCCCCAGAACTTCTTGTCAAATTATTCATACCCAAATTCATAGATCCATCATCTAATTTCTGAGTAGTGTCCACAATGGAACTTCTGTTAGACTCGTTAGATCCTAAAAACATGTTGGATTCCTCTCCTGGTTTCAAGGCAATCCCAAGATTTGGATCAGTGTCATTTTCTATTTTAAGGGCATGTCCACCATGGGAGGTTGCAGGATTTAACGTTGTCACATTGTCAGGTGTTTGAGACTTAGATGATGGATATGTTATCTGGAAGCTAATACTTCCTGAGGGTGGAATCTTGCTGGTAGAGAATGGAGAGAGTTTTCCATATGGAAGTTCAATATATTGGAAAGCTAATATTACTGCAAATGTAATGACGATAAGCCATAGAAATCTCTTTGTATCCAACTGAAATAAGGATTGAAATTTCTGACCCATTTTCCCAGGACTACTAAATTATCATCAGTTGACTGCCACAGACCATATGTCCCCTGCAGATTACACCAAAACCTCGAAATTAGTAAAAAACTAAAAGCATGGTTAAGTTAGTTAAAGAAACAAAATTTATACCCTCAAAATCCTCAAAAGCAGCAATTTTGTACTCCCCAGGAAAGAGCAAGTAACATAATCAAGCCAGAGAGAAGTTTCACAAAGTTCAAACACATAGCTAAATGACGTCCCCAGTTACAAGAAAACAGAACATAGTTGCAGTTTTTTCTTGAATGTAATTGGCGTTCATAGAACGGAGGGCCAATTAAATGCAAAGAGAGGACAAAAGAAGAATTAAAGAGTTACTCAGTAAATGATGTCCACACATATAGGAACTCCTGCTTTCCTAAAATCACAAGCTTCAAATCCAGATTTCAATAGTTCAGAAGATATTATCTATCATCAAAACCCACTAAAACGAAATCATCATTATCATCAGCCCAACTACGGACTGATCGTTTTGCCGACACATGCACCAGGAAAGGTTCAATTCATGTGATAACTCACTCGCTATGCAAAATCCAAGTCAATTCGCAATTATAAGCACAATATCAATTTCTTTTATAGTTTGATTTCGGAAGAAAAGAAAATGATCAACAGAATTCCCAGACAGTGAGGCAAAAAGAAGAAGAAATAATTCAGGAACTGATAACCTTACCAGCAACCAAACAAACAGCAGTCAACTCATCGGAAGCTACGAGCCCGGCGAGAAGGCCAAGAAAGAGGTAGAAAAAAAGCTTGTTGGGAATTACTTGTAGCTTGGGTAACTGAGAAGGGTCAGGGGCCAGTTGTAAAATGAGACTCAAAAGGTTTGCTCTTTTGTTCTTTGGTACACTTTTTTTTTTTTTAGGAGGAGGGATTGATTCTTTAGTTTGGAATATATAAATCCAAAGGAAAATAATTGAAATTTCAAGCCCAGACTCTCACGTAGGATCTTCTACGCCGTCGCGTTCACGAGTTTTGACCTTAATCTTAATTATGAGTGACCAAACGAGTATATTTATAAATATGTGGGAAGTCTGAGATTGGAGGAGTCGAAGCAGAGGCAGAAGCTGGTTTTCCGACAGACAAAAGCCAATTTATATTTATATTGTGCTGAACGCCACCGATCCTACCACCTACCGTATTAAGTCTGACTTTTAAAAATCAATCTAATATTCGTTTTCGTTTTGTCCACGCGCTGCGTCGACGATTACGCCAACAACTCCTGTTTTGCACATGCTTCCTCCGCTGTTATTCTTAGAAAAACAAAGGATTAATTAATTTACATTATGGAGAATCTCTTATTTATTTGACTCATAATTTGTAAATAATTCAACGGATTATGTATCGTTTGATTTTAAAAAGAGGTAAATTGGGATTCTTCATTTGAGTCTCTTTTTTAAAAGTAAAATAAAAAGAGGGCTTGACCTTTATTGATTCTTTCAAGGGAAAAATTGGGAGAAGGAGCATTTAATGGATGTTCACACGCCTTGAAATTATAGAGTCTATTTAAATTAGTGGGAGAGAAATAGTTTTTTTTAATTTGATTTTTCGAAAAGTCAGGATAAAAGTCTTATTATATATGTGATTTGTGTTTAGATTGCCGGTGGCAGAAGTGACTTTTTTTTTTTCTAATTTTAAACATGTTTGAATTAGCGTTTGAAAAGCTCGTTTAAATGAAAAATAACTTAAAAGAGTATGAATCTTATTGAATACTACATATATTTATATATTAGTTGTATATATCGTGATAATTGAACATAAAAATTTAAATTTAAATTTGATAAAAAAAATTCAATTATTATTAAAAAATTAAAAAACTATAAAGTACTTAATTAAATATATTTTAATTGATAAATTAGAATCCATATAAATGTATATTTAATAGTACATTGTTTATTATATCACATATCCCTAATATTTTTCTCCAAGAGCCAAAAAAAGTCATCCAGAAGTTAAAAAAAGTGACTTCTATCATAAATCATTTTTTTTTTCAATAAATCCATATGAGATCATCGTAATCACAAATAATCTATTTTTTTCCCTTGGGCTTAAATCATTATGCACTGGACTTTTTTCTTTCCTACGGAGATTGCAAACAGACCCTTACATTCCCTTGTTGATCTCATTCTAATCTCAAGTTGACCCATTTCCTAATTTTTATTCGTATTATGATTCGTTTCCACACAAACAAATTACTCCAATGAGATTACTTACGTTTCATTCATTTATTGATTTCCTCATAAATCCCATCCTCCAACTTCTTAATTCTCTTTCCTTATTTAAATTTACCTAACCTTAGTTTGCATTTTCTTCCTTTTGTCTGCGAGTGCATTATGTTCATGAAACATAATAGAATAAAAATAAAAATGCATATCTTCGTCTTGCTTGTATATATGGGGTCCTATCGTTGGCTCTTGGCGCAAAAACGATGGCGTGGTGGGGCCCACTGGTGTCTTTTGCCATGTCTACATTGCCGATACCAGAATTGGTGGGCCCAATTTTCCTATTTCCCCATTTCATCAATATCATTTTCTTGAATTCATGCAACGCACGAGAAGGTGATTGATTGCTATATGATAACCTCCTTTGTTTACATTATTTTCTTAGTATTTTGTTTGAGCTTGCTATTTTGATTTCACATGCCCCCTTTTTTAAGGAAACGCCGAAATGATCATTTAAATATTTTTATGCATACAAATAATTAATTCACGTCGAAATATTCTTTTATTGTCTCACCTGTGCATATGTAATTGGATTCTTTTTTTTAAAAAAAATTTCTCAAGGTCATTCTCGATTTTTACATTTTCTATTTGAGCTTAAATTTATATGATCTTTTTTACAGGATGGGGTTAATTAACACATCAATCAATAATTTATTGATTCAAAATATTATAGGGCAGCTCTTTCAATAGGATTTAAATTTTATTTCATCTCGTTATAACACCAAGTGCTCGATTTTACTTTTACCTAAACAATGTTGCCTCTCTGGATTATAGTTCCATGACAAACAAAACAAGACATTGCTTGTATTTTTTTAGCCGTCTCTTTTCAATGTTGTAAACACAACGAAGACAAATTTTTGCATCCAAACAGATGCCTGGGAATATAACATCCATTCATTAAATTTTTTTAACCAGCATATTTAAATCTTAGTTATATGCCAATTCCGAAAACCATAACAACAAAATGTACACATGTTATCAAATTCGATCTTTTTTAATATTTGTATGGTAGCAGACACCTATCCTAATGAGTAATATATGGGAGGTTAGAACGAAGAGATTGTTCATATCTTCTTGACCTGGAAATGATGAGCTCTTAATGTTTTTCTTTGTTTTTTATAATCACTGTTATGAGCCCATCAACTCTATTTTTGTTTTTCGCTGCAGCAACGACAGAACTAGGAGGACAAAGGCTGGAATTGGTTAAGAAGGAATATTCCAAGTCCACAAACAGCCGAAAACGTTGCTATAGAAACCGATCGATTCAACATAGGAGTATAAAATAACGGCTTCTCTTGCTGTTCCTTATGCTTAACCTTTACCCGCAAAAGAATGCAGATTCACTGTTTGTGAAAATGACAACCTGACATTGACTAGATTTTGGAGCACCACATTAGTAATATTTCCTTCACCCCCCTGCCTTTATAGGCAAGTTCTTAGTAGGTTGAAGCCTTCACAAACAAACATGGCAGCTTCACATACGGCATTTACAGTGAAATGCTCTGTTCATAAAAAATCCAGCTGTGTCTCCCACAATTTTTACCACTTCAACATTCCACTTTCATCTTTTTTCAAGGTTAGTCATTATACTTTCTATATGACTTGGTTTTATTTTCGAGTTAGTTAAGCTTATGGACTTGTGATTCATGAGCAGCCGATCCTTGGATCTCTTCCTCAAATCCCTTTGCAAATTGATGTACCCAAAGCCCTGACCAGCTTCACAGCTAAAATACTGGACGCTTTTGTGGATTCAGTCTTTGAGTTCATTGACCATCCATTGCTTCCATCTAAGGTACCTTCATTTTGAGTTTTCCACTATCTTCTTCTTGGAGACTCTTCAACTGAGTTTCTACTTTTTGTTACCTGAGTGCAGAGTAACTTTGCTCCAGTGGAGCAGTTGGAGGAAGCCATGCTTATCACAGACATAGAAGGAGATGTCCCACATGATTTTCTAGAGGGTGTCTATGTTAGAAATGGTCCTCACTCTAGTCTCTTGTTGAACTATTGCACTTTGTAGGTATAAATGAACAGGCCCCAATGGTATAATAATGGATAAATCCAAAGGCACTTTTTCTTCCTTGTCTAGCATTTAGGAGTTTCCTCTGTACCCTGATGAATATTCCAAAGAAAATGATGAAAGAATCAAAGAGATAAGAATGCATTAATTTATTCAGCCATTGATTATCACCAATGCTAGCTGTTAGGAAAGTGGTCTTCCTTTTTGACCATCATTCGTTGTAGTAACTTGTAGACTGCGTTGTTAACTTGTTATCATAAGCTTCAGGACGGGCCACGTATACGGGATACAATAATATTTGCAAGAATGATGAAAACAAGCATAAACTATATAGCATATCGATGTTGGTGGTCTCTATATCTTATTGCAGGTCCAAATCCACTATTTGGAGGATTGAAAACAGCCAAATCTATCTTTGGAAGATCAAGTCACATTTGGGTTGAAGGAGAAGGAATGCTTCATGCTTTGTATTTTAAGAAAGCAAGCGATGGCAACTGGACGGTCATCTACAAAAACAGATATGTAGAAACTGAAACTTACAAGCTAGAGAAACAAAGAAACAAGCCTTCCTTTCTGCCAGCCATAGAAGGCGATTCACCTGCCATTTTGTCTGCTTATCTCCTAAACTGGGTAAGCTTATTATTAATAAACTAATTAGATCGCAGTAAAATAAGCAGCCTTGGTTCCAAGTTCAAACCAACTACAATGTTACGTTGTGTGTTTCAAAAATTTATCTTTTCTTTGTGTATGTTTTAACAGTTAAGATTTGGAAAAGTGAATAAATACATTAGCAACACCAACGTGTTTGAGCATTCTGGGAAGTTTTGCTCCATTGCTGAAAATCACATCCCACAAGAGATTGACATCATCACCCTCAAAACCTTGAGAAATTGGGATATCAATGGAGCATGGAATCGACCTTTTATAAGCCACCCGAAGGTTGCTTTCTCTCTATATATTTTCAAAGTGTCAGATATTTCCTTTTAAGTACTCCTCAATTGTCAGCTCACTATCAACTTGTTTTGACATAATCTCAGAAAGCTCCAGGTACAGGAGAGTTAATTATAATGGGGGTGTCTCCAACTGAGCCTTTTGCTACACTTGGAATCATTTCTGGTATGATCTATATTACACTTTTACTGGCTCTTGTTGCAACGTGCAAACTCAATGACAAGCCTTCCCCTTATTTTTTTCAGATGATGGAAAGAAATTGATTCATAAAGTGGATATCAAATTGAATAGGTGCAGTCTTTGTCATGAAATAGGCATTACACAATGGTAACATTGTTGATGTACACACACACTCTTTAATCTGCCTTGTAGTTATGATGTAAACTGTAAAAATGACAGTGAAACTTAGTTGCAGGTTCAATGTGATCATGGATTTTCCGCTAACCTTGGATCTAAACAGACTTATGAGAGGAGGCCCGTGAGCACTTACCCTTCCTTTTTCTTAACTTTGTGATTCAATTTTTAGAAGTATAAAAGTGGTCTAAATTGGATTTTCTTGTTTGCATGAAGATTAATAGAGTATAATAAGGAGGGGTACGCAAGAATAGGGGTAATGCCTCGCTATGGTGATGCCAACTCAATCCAATGGTTTGAGGTGAAACCTAATTGCACATTTCACATCATCAATTCTTTTGAGGATGCCAATGAGGTAACTGAGGTTTCCATAGCCTATTATATGTTCAGCGTCCACATAAAAGCTCAATGGTTGTCATTGTAGCTAACCCAACCCATTCATTGACTAAGCTGCTACTTTTCCCCCAAGACTATGTTTCATTTTTTGTTGACAGGACCTAATGTGTATCAACTATCAACAGGTTGTAGTGTGGGGATGCAGAGCTCTTGGTTCGGTAGTTCCTCGGGTTGACCCTAGTTTGAATCCATTTGAGGCATTCTCTCGTTGTTATGAGTGGAGATTGAATCTGCAAAGTGGGGAAGTTAAGGAGAAGGATCTCAGTGGAACTAAAGAATTGAATATGGATTTTCCTACGATTAATGCAAATTTTATAGGTATTAAGAATAGATATGGATACACTCAAGTGGTTGACCCAGAAGCTAGCTCCAGTGCAGGTACTTCTAGGAAGAAAAAAAACTGATAAATTACAAGCAGCCTTATCAAACAGATGTGCTTGTAATTTTAACTTCTGATTTTTCTCCTTGATCATTTAGGAGTGCCTAAATATGGAGGCCTAGCCAAGCTCTATTTTGAAAAGCCATGCATGGATTTATCAACGGTGAGAGCCTACTCTGAATAAGATACTCTGCCATCTGATCATACTCGATCGGTCTTCCATGATCACAAACTTGATTTTGTCAAGCAGAATAACAAACAGCATGAAGAACCTATAAAGGTGGAATACCACATGTTTGAGAAGAATGTATTTTGCACAGGAGCATCCTTTGTCCCTAAAAGTGATGGAGTTGAAGAAGACGATGGTTGGATCATCACTTTTATTCACAACGAAGACACTGACATATCTCAAGTAAGTCAATTCTTTAGCCTACTATTGATCTTGTAGTAAATTAAGGCACTCACTTCAGTTTCCCCTTTCTCCTCCCAGGTTCATATAATTGACACAAGAAAGTTCTCAAGAGACGCAGTTGCCAAAATTACAATTCCTCTACGAGTTCCTTATGGTTTTCATGGGGCTTTCATGCCAATGTCATTGGAAGCTTAATTTGTCAGTGTTGATCATCAACCCCCAGAGCAAAAACAAATGATGGAACGTGTATATTCTTGAAAATAACTTCTTCCTTTCTTTTCTGGGCTGAGTTTCTTTTTCCTGTCCCGTTCAGTATGTGGTAGCTTGTATTTTGATTACTAAGCCATGAGTGAAGCAGGTGCATGTCTTTTGTACATTTTTTGAGTAAATTGAATTGAATTGTTTGAGTTGTTTCTTTTATTTTAGTTCGCACGTTATCACCACTTAAAACCTGGTCAGATTTTGATCTATAAGGATAACATGTCATTTTCACCCTCCCTTAAAATAAGGTGCAAGTGCAACACATGAAAAGTAGATCCTACAATTAAAACTGAGGAGCCCCATGTAGTGGATTAGCATCAATCCCTTTTTTTTCAGATTTAAAAAAAAAAAAAAACCCACATCCATGTACTTCTAATATCAAAGTGGACTAGTAGGCCTCTTATTATAGCCCCTTTAAATTTTCAACCGTTGTGCTTTAAGCGCCGTACATGGACTTCCATTATCTAATCTCAGACGAATCAAAAGACAACATAGATAAGTACAAGGAATTGTTTAGACCATGGGACGAATCATATTCAAGTGGCTCAGGTTGAATCTTGATCAGCTCCAAAAATTTCCATTCTGATGCTCTCCCTTCAATTTCCTATTCAAGTGGCAGAGCCAGAGTGGAACCAGAAAACAAACAACTCATTCATCTAAGTGTTAACTGGGACAGAGTATAACCATAATGGCTATTACCCCCTATGAAATCTTTCACAATGATTTATTATTTGTCCTTTGGTCAGAAACAGAGGCCGTCTCCTTACGAATGCAATTTGTCTTCACTGATATAAGATAAGCTTTGTTAATTTCCCAAGACAACGACTCCTGCATAAACCAACAAACACATAAATCTCCTCCTTGTGGGGACTTTTACAGTGAGAAGAAATATTAAAAAAAAAACGAAACCTTTTTGGAATTGTCTGCACTCTTTGGACAGAGGATAACCCTCGAGATTCTCCTCTAAATATCCATTTCTACCGCTTACAGGGGGGGGGGGGGGAAAGCACCTCAAGAATCAGATTTGGTAGGCAAGAACAAGATATGCCAAAGATGAGTGAGTGTTTGGTGGTGTTCGTTATGACTCTTTCATTGTCGTTGGATGTGAAATCCCAGGGAACACCAGAGAGCCTGCAAGATAATATGCCTCAAAACTTCCATCCAAGTAAAGGAGTTATAATAGCAATCCTCACTGTTATGTTTGTGATATCATTTCTCCTTCTGGCTTATGTAAAGTTCTGTAAAATCCGGTCCACTGAGTCCCTAAACCTAGATATGAACAATCCAGGAATAGGCCGATCCAGATCAGGATATTCCGGGATAGACAAACAAGTAATCGAATCACTGCCTTTTTTCAAGTTCTCTTCCCTCAAGGGCTCAAAAGAAGGCCTAGAATGTGCCGTTTGCTTGTCGAAATTCGACGACGCCGAGGTTCTAAGGTTGCTGCCCAAGTGTAAGCATGCTTTCCACATGAATTGCATCGATAAGTGGCTCGAATGTCACTCGACATGTCCTCTTTGCAGGTACACGGTTGACCCTGAGGACATCAAGACATTCAATTCCTCCATCAGCTCCAGGTTCCTTCGAGTTCCCTCCGACATAACAGAGGTCCCTGATCTTGAAATCTTCGTCCAGAGGGATCAATCGAACCAGAACTCAAACATATTTAGCAATCGGAAACCTGCGCACAGGCTCAATCATAAAATAGTCATATCCGATGTTGCTACGAGGAGCAGGTGGAGTGATCTTAATTCCTCGGACCTGCTGTCGTTGAATTCTGAGATTCTCAGTGCGATGTCGAGCGCGACATTCTCTGGTTCCAACGAGGAAGACAACTCGTTTACGTTGTTGACTGCTCCGGGAGAGAAGAGATCTAAGTCGGAGATTGCCAACGTGGCGAGATTTGCAGAAATCAGAGTGGAGAACAATGTGAGGGAAGAGAGAGTGAGGAGGATTTGGTTGCCGATTGTGGAGAGAACAGTGCAGTGGTTTGCGAGACGAGAGAGCGTATTATCGACAGAATCGAGACACAAAGGATTTGCTTCAAATGTTTGATCATGGCTTTGACTCACTAGTACTGTACTTACGTGTCGTGTCCTGCACTAGCTGATTTTTGTCTGTTTGATAAGACTTTGTAACGCACTTTGTTTTAATCGCTACGTGTTGTTTGAAACAGTGATTACAACTTTTAAAATATTTTTAAATTATGATTTATAGTATATAAAATAATTTTTATCATTTATAAAATAAAAATATAAAAAAATTTTATTTTAATTTATATAAATTAAAATTATAAATAAATATAAACTAAACAAACTATTCTCAAAGCCATTCCATATCCATGCTACGCATCGAGATCTTTCGGAAAGTAATTAACAAAATCTCAGAACAGCGTTCTTTTTCTTTTTCCTGATCTCTTTTTTCTGCGCGCGCCTCAAGCTTTTGTTTTGTTTTGTTTTTCTGTTCAGTATTGACAAATTTTTTGAAGAAAAAATTAACATTTTCCCGTAAAAATATCTGCCACCTCAGATCGTGTGGCGGAGGAAAAAGGTTCTGGCCTAATTTAGCGGCCAAAGCTGAGACACGTGTAGGGTCGTGTGAAAGAGACCCGCTCCATCTTTTGATTCCACCCCTTTAAAACTGAGTTAAAAGGATTTTTTTCTGATAAAAATGCAATGAGAAATCAAGTATTCGAGAACAATTTATGGGTTATCTCAGTGGTTAATAAAATGATTGAAGACCCATAATGTATGTTAAATTTACACGTGGGTCATCAGTAGCGGCTGCCACTCAAAGTGAATCTGCCTTTGATGCTTTTCCTAGTCAGTCGTTTCCTTTTACGCTCATTATATTTTTATTTAATCAAACATCACACAAACAGTTGTATGTCAATAAAAATGTGACAAAGTTACTATACTGTATTTGCTTGGCCATTCACTATTCTCACTGGTGCATCACTGCAACCACTCCGCTATGAAATTAATTTTCTTTCTTAACCGTTAATTTATTATTAACTACTCAGTTATGATCAATAGCTTTGGGTTGTATAGGTTGCCACCATTTAATATTAACTCATAATCTTTATGTTTCAAGGGTTTCATCTACACTAGAGGACCTTTAGCTGCATTAAAAGGATATTATTATTTAAAGCGGTAAACATGGCTCCTACTCAATCAAGAACAACAAAAATAGCCCTAAATGTTTGAGCGCAAAATGCTAACAGAAAGCCAAGGCAAGCGGGAAAAAAAAAAAAAAAAACTTACTTTTATGTTTAGATAGATCCTCTTCTTCCTATTCACAAATAATCGAATACAAAAAATCGAACAACCCAACAACTGATTCATGCGTTCCAATGACCCAAAGCCGTCGTCTTCTCTAGTCCTTCAGCATGTTACCTCTTTTTCGCCTTATTCGCGTCCGCCGTCTCTCTACAAAATTTTTCTCTGGCCTGTCTCCTCAGGGAATTGATTCGAGTAATCACCGATTGAAGTTGGGACAATGCTATGGCAAGAAGAGGATATTAGTGGATCAAGAAAATCTACAGCTAGTTATTCGTAAAAAGTAGAAAATTGTCTATAAATCCTAAAAATGGAAGAACCTAGAAACCAAAATCAACTAAGAGGATGTTTGGAATAGCTTATAAAAATTTTATAAGTGTTTATGAATTGTAATTTACGGTCTACGAGGTAACTTTTACGGTCTACGAGGTAGCTTTTACGGTCTACGAGGTGCTTTTACGGTCTACGAGATAAATATGTGGAGGAGATTTATCTCGATTTACGTGAATCGGGCTTATATGATAAGCCCGATTCAAAAAAGCTATCACAAACAGCCCCTAATAGTGTGTTGGGTAAATTTTTAATACCATGATTTGGCACTAAAATCATGATTTTTGAGAAAAATTAGTCAAACACTCTATTTTTTAAAAAACCATGGTTTTATCCCAAAATTATGATTTTTGATGTCCAAAACAATGGTTTTGGAAAAAGCTTATTTTTGTTGCTTTTTGTCCAAAACCATACTTTTTTTTGTTTTAAAAAATGTCCAAAAATATTTTTTAAGTAGCATGTAGTATCTTAAAATAATTTTTACTACTTTTAATTATTTAAAATATTTTTTCATTCGTACCAGTGTATTTGTAGATTGATTACAATTTTACCCTTAATTTATTTTTTCAGCTCTAAATATTATTTTAAAGTATTTTTTTAGTTATACCTATTGTTATCCACTCTAAAATATTTTTCCAAGAGCACCTAATATTTTAAAGTAATTTTTGAAGCTAAAAAATTAAATTAAGGGTAAAATTGCAATCAGTCTGCAAACATATTGGGTACAACTGAAAAAATATTTTAAAGAGTTAAAAGCACTAAAAATAATTTTAGAATACTGCATGTTACTTAAAAAATATTTTTTGATATTACATACGTCCAAGAAAATATTTCAAAAATACTAGATATCATTTTTTTAGACAAAAAAAAAAGTTCAACTCCTTAAAAGTTAAAACTACACCAAAATAGTATAGTTTTAAGAAAATAACTGGCATTTTTTTTGTTTGTCCAAAATATAATCTTATAATTCATATGTAATTATTATAAACTTTCAATGTACAATTTATTAATATATTTATATTTCTATATATGTATGTATAATTCATTTTTTTTATCACAATTTATAATTTTTTGGGAAAAATTTAAAGAGTTTTTGGTATTTATTGTTCAATTTTATGTCTAATATTTTATATCTAATTATTATAAATTATTTTTTACAATTTATTATATAATATATATATATATATATATATATATATATATATATATATATTATACATTTTTAGATAATTTTATACCATTTTTTGTCTTTATTATGAAATTTACTATTATATAATATATAAAATATAATATTATCCTTTCTATGTAATTATCAAGAATGTTAATGTCATTTTTAGTAATTTGACCATGGAAAAAAAGCTATTATGATTATAATATCCAAACACTCTAATTTTATCAAAATCACTTTTTTCTTATAATCTATTTTGTTAGAATCTATTCTCAAAAATCATTTTTTTTACTTTTTCTTCATAAGTTATTCTCAAAAGCTAATTCCAAACACACCCTAAGCTATAGATTACTCAACCTTCGACTTAGATATCTCCACACCGTCTCACACTACAGACCCCCCTATAGTAAAATACAACATACAGACTAAAATCAAATTGACAAAACGTTTAGAATGAACTCTTAAATAAGGAACTTGCCATTAAAAAGAATTTAGAGAAAGTGTGCATACTGCAAAACAAAAAGAGGAGTATTCAAAAGTAACGTGGGTATTATAAAATGTTCATTTAAGCGGGGAGGTCAAGGGTGCATTCAAATTATAAGTTGGCACTAAAAAGAATCTAACTTGCCACAGAACCATGGCACGGAGCTAAAGGCAAGTCTAGTGGTAAACGGCTTCCATGGAGCCATGGGAAGCTCAGTTGGCTCGTGAACAGTAATTTTAAGATGGCTAAGCGGAATACAACTTGATGATACTACGATTCCATGCTCTTGATCTTCTTATGATGTATTTTGAATTTTACCACATACCCATTATTTATGGTGGGGGACTTTCTTGGGAGATAATTTTTCATTTTAGTAATTATACAATTAGATCAATGCTTATTGCTTTATATGGTGACTTGTCGATAGGATTCCTGAATATTTTAGTTGCCTTTTTCATCATTACTTCCACACTTGATACTCTTGTCCACATTGCTGTGATATTTGTTTGACAATAAAAATAAATAAATACTCCTAAATAGTTCAATCAATTTGAGTATATTTGAAGATTTCTGAATTGGGCTCACACATTAAAGCCCGAATACGTTTTGAGGCCTGTAAAAGTCGCCCACGTCTTCCACTACATAACCACACTGACACAAAGACCAAGCGAAAGAGAGTGAGCTGGTGGCAGCAGAGTGAGTGCTCCAATGGCGTCATCCTTATCTGCAGCTCTGAATCTCTCTACGGCCAGACATTGTGCTTTATCATCACCACGCTTCTTTCGTTTTCCATCAATTAGAAATTCCTGCTACAATCCTTCTCGCAGGCTTACTCTCTTTCACCTTGGGACCGGTAATTTTACCTCTCCATTTCACTGACCATGCATGCATGCATGCACAGAATTATACCCATACTTTTCAGTTTTCCCTTTCTTTTTGTTTTTTTTTTATTTCGAGTGTTCGTGCGGTTCCTTGCTTGGTAGTGATAATAGAGTGACAGAGAGTCAATTTTGGCGTCTGTGTCATCCTGGATTCAAATGGCAATGCATCGTTCTCACGTTTTTAATATTAGTCCAGGAGTTTATTACTCGATTTGCTCAAGGGCGGAGAGCATTTTTTTAAAGGGGAAAAGGGAGAAAAAGTTAATTGTACTTTTGAGCTTCGACATTTAATTGTTATTGAATTGATTGGTAGCTTTCTGCATCTGAAAAACATGACATAAACTGGACTAATATGCAAAAATTGTGACAGTATGATTATTATTTGATGCGAACATTCATTGTATTTCTTCGCTAACAGAGCTTGGTTAATTATCCTTATCTAGCTCTGCCACAATCCCAGCTATTTGGTGCAAAAGGATCTGAAGTGTTTAAAGCAGAGGGACAAGCAATAGAGGCTACTACTGCAGGAAAACTAGCCCAAGCAAATAATTCTGTTACTGAACAGAATTTAATGGACTGGGTCAAAAATGACACGCGGCGATTGCTTCATGTTGTATATCGTGTAGGGGACTTGGAGAAGACTATAAAGTATGTTATTTAAGTTAGATAATATTTAGCTGATACTTATGCTCAAGTGCTTAAGCATAATGCCTTAGTGGTGTGTAAGTTCTGATTATACTGTTGGGATGCAGATTCTATACTGAGTGCCTCGGTATGAAGCTATTGAGAAAACGTGATATACCAGAAGAGAGATATACTAATGCCTTTCTTGGATACGGTCCTGAGGATTCACACTTCGTAGTTGAACTTACTTACAGTATGTTGATATATGAATGCTTCAAATATCTTGTCTTCTACAAAATCCTACTCCTCCGCTCCTAAATGTAGAGCATTACAAACTGGGTCCTATATTTAGGACAGGAGGAGGTAGTATTATTTATGCTTTTTATGAAATGACTTCTCATCACACTATTTTGTTATCATTGCAGATTATGGAGTGGATAAGTATAACATTGGAACTGGTTTTGGTCATTTTGGTATTGCAGTTGAAGATGTAAGCTCATATTTCTTCCAAAAGTAAGAAAGTTTGTAGTTGACAACTGACAACCCTCTCATTCTCACTCCACTGCATTAACATAATTCTGGAAAACTTTTTTCAAAAATCTTATTGGTAAGTTTTTCAGGTTCTGACACAGAATTTTAGTATTCTGACACATGGCATTGGCTTTGTTACCAGTATTTGCACTTTAAAGATTTGCATATAGTTATTCTCCAATGGAAATTCAAAATGTAAGGGTCACTTCTTTTGGATAAAAAAACAGTTAATTTCTTTGTCGTTGTGTTTCATTATTGCTATAGTGTGCGATGAGATAATCATGGCTTATATCTACAACTAGACATGTTTTTTTCCATACATTACATGGAGTTTGAGGAACAAGTTGCACTATTTAAAGCTTGTGAGTTGTGCGACCTGCTATGGATTTTCTTTTATATATTGAATATTGTTATGTTGATATATTAATATATTAATAATTGTCTAGGTTGCCAAGACAGTAGATTTAATAAAGGCTAAGGGAGGGAAGGTTACCAGGGAACCAGGACCTGTCAAAGGTGGCAGTACAGTCATAGCTTTTATTGAAGACCCTGATGACTATAAGTTTGAGCTTCTTGAGAGAGGTCCCAGTCCCGAACCATTATGCCAAGTAATGCTTCGAGTAGGTGACCTTGATCGTGCCATAGCCTTCTATAAAAAGGTCAGTGCTACTCACTGCTCTGGTTTCTTAGTTTTCTTCAAAGAGTTTCAGCTCACTCAGATTTAAGCTCACAGAAATCTAATGTTTCCCCATGTATTTGTTGATTTTCAAAGGCTTTTGGCATGCAACTTCTTCGCAAAAGGGACAATCCTGAGTACAAGGTGAATTCCCTTTCTACCAACTGATAAGATCCATGGTTATTTTTGTACAAGACATTATATTTTAATGGTAATGTTTTATATAAATGCTTACAGTGGTTTTCGTTGGTGTCCAGTATACAATAGCTATGATGGGATATGGTCCTGAAGATAAGAATGCGGTTCTAGAACTGACATATAACTATGGGGTCACCAATTATGACAAAGGAAATGGTTATGCACAGGTAGATTCCATAATTTTCTGTTTTCAAAAGAGAGAACTTAAGTTTCTTATTTTATCCTTTAAGCATTGTACGGTATGTCATTGTAAAAATGAAACTTATTGTGTTTGAACAGATTGCAATTGGCACGAATGATGTTTATAAGACTGCAGAAGCAATAAAATTTTATGGAGGGAAGATTATCCGTGAGCCTGGGCCTTTGCCAGGTATCAACACCAAGATAGTAGCTTGCTTGGATCCTGATGGTTGGAAATCGGTATGGCCTCTTGTTCCTATCAAATTTGATTTATGTAGAATGGTATTAGCCATATTTAGGTGATAAATTAATTGGTGGGGTTTAGGGTTTAGGATTTTCATGACTAGTAATTTGAGTTGTATAGAACAGATGCGCTTAATACAGTTTATTGTACAATTATTTCATGAATGACACGCTGAGGAATTGACCATTTATCCAAAGCAGGAAACCAGAAGGAGAAAATCTCAAGATCTTGACCAGTGCTTTGATTTTTCTGATATTAAATTAGTTTTTCCATATCTGTCACACTTTGAGTTCCTAACATTAACCTTGGACTATTTGTAGAGCACAATATGCTGGCACATATGTTACAATCTTTTATAAGTACTGCATGTCATATACCTTGGTTTTATTTTTGGTTTGACTTATATATCACTTCATGCAGGTGTTTGTTGATAATGTTGATTTTCTGAGGGAATTAGAGTGACAGAAGCACAATATTAGATTCAAAACCTCTTCACCGAAGGCAGGGACTCTGGCAATTTTGTCCATTTAATCTGTCTTACCGACAACTCTCGGTCCTGAGAAGCTACTTCCAATTAGAAAGTACAGACTGCTTATTCGAGTTTGATGACTTATTTTAGAGGGGGAAAAAGGGAATGAAAAGTTGAAAGTCGTACTCACAGCAACCCCAACTGATGTAGTGTCCCATTTTCGTCTTATAGAAGTCAAAGGTTCCCACCAATATTGCTAGCAAGCTGCCGTCAGTTTCACTATAACTATGTTATACCCATCTTCCTCATAGTGAAATAAAGCTTGTTTGTATCTAAATTATAATTTGCCTTTACAGAAGCTGAGTGGTTACTGCTGCATTTATCTACACAAGCATCTCAAAACGCAACTATACCATGCTTAATCCTATTATGACCGCTACAACAGGCTGGTCACAGATATCTTCGAAACTAAATCTCTTGCCTTCATCCCCACAGTTACTATTTTTATCCGCCCACAGAGAGAGAGAGAATTGGTAAAAGGGAAGTCGTCGACAGCAGGATTCGAACCTGCGCAGGCAGAGCCCAACAGATTTCGAGTCTGTCTCCTTAACCACTCGGACATATCGACGCTTGCTAAGCCGGCTCTCGTTATATATTATATGATCACAACTATTATCCCTCGAACTAGTAATCAATCAACATATTGCCTTTTTTTTAAAAAAAAATTTTAGATTCATATTTACAACCTATTTTTTCATTTGGTTTTCATTGGGAGATCCGCACCTATATTTTTCACATTTTCCTTGATCATATGAAAATAAAAAAAGTTGTTGAGACACTTATTGAAGTCCAGTGACGAAATCAAATAACGAAAATGAATAAATGTAAATATAAATAATTATATGAATGAGTAATCTCTGCGGTAAAACGGATAACATAAAGGATGCACCTAAAATGTATAATATTAATAATCACTAGTCCTTAATTTTTTTATAATGAATAAATCCTTTTTTTCAGGATAAAAAAATTATTTTTTTGGGCCTGATATTATGAATAAGCATTATCTTCTCTTCAACAAAACAACGAGAAAAATAATATATGGTAGGGTTAGGGTTAGGGTAAGTATTCCTAATTCCGGTTTCACCGGTAAAATTCGAATTGCAGTTTTTTTATCAAAAAAAGTCTAATTCCAACGCTGCGTTTTGGCGCAGCCGGATTTCATATTTATGTGGACACAGCACAGTAGCATACACAAAGTTCAGCTTCTCTGGTCTCTCACTCCCGTCGCACTGGCTCTTTTCAGATCCGTTTCCCAGTCATTCGGCGAATAGATTCTGGCTGAATCGCCATGGCCATGGCGATTAGGGCTTTTCTCGCTCTTTTGTTATTTCTCTCGTCTTCCCACTTTAGCTTTTCGCTTTATGAAGACCAAGTTGGGCTTATGGATTGGTGAGTTCAATTTCTTGTGTATTTGCAGCTCTTCTTGGTCATTGAGAAGCAAGGTTGATGAAAATTTTTAACCTTTCGGCGGTTTATCATTGCTGGATTTTTAATTCGACCCTTGATGATGATAGTCTTGGATTTATTGTTTGTCAATTCAGACGTGCTCGGATTGTTCATCAAATTCATCCATCCTTAGTTATTGATCGATCAATACAATAGGGGATTTCATTCAAAATTTTTAAAAATAGCTTGGAAACTTGGCGAGCTGTTAATATGGCTATACTATTTAATGCACCTGTAAAATTGATATCACCTGTGATTTGAACTTGTCACATCATTCCATATGCTCAGGTGCTTAATATGTTCGAATTTCCAGAGTAGTAGTCGCCTTATGTCTACACTACCTGCAGCCCCAGATAATCATGTGATGAATTTGCCAATAGGGTTCATCAGTTTATTATCTCAGCAAACAGTTGCATTTATAATGGTTTTATCTTTTATATAAATTTCAGGCACCAACAGTACATTGGCAAAGTAAAATATGCTGTTTTCCATACTCAAAAGACGGGACGGAAGCGTGTTCTGGTGTCCACTGAAGAGAATGTTCTTGCTTCTCTTGACCTTCGTCATGGAGAAATTTGTAAGTTTGACTTTTTCGACAGATTCTCAGGACTCATTAATTTAATTTCTAAAAAATGTCGTAATGCCTACGAAGCTGCAAGACGAATGGTACTAGCATTGAATGTAATAACTTGTAACCAGCATGGAATCAAATCAAACATTACTGAGTAATATTATTGCATACTTAATTATTTGTTCTGATTTGTTTGAAATCAATACGTGCTGAACTATGTTTCACTTTTTTTGCAGTTTGGAGGCATGTTCTTGGGACCAACGATGTAATCAATGGACTTGACATTGCCTTGGGAAAATGTATGATGCTTCTGCTTTCTTTGTTATCTACTTATATAATGTTAATCACACTATCTAACCATTATTGTAATTGGGCTGCTTCAGAAAAGTTATACATAGTTGTTTGATTAAAATTTCACATCATGAGTATGAGGCAATAGTGTCTTTAGGCCCCAACTGGAAGCTGTTGCTCCACTAACATTTGCTAATAATAAGAAGTAGCCTTTTGCCTGCAGAGTCATCTGCATCTGCATCTCCATCTCCATGTTCTCTTTTCTGATTTTCCATTGCTGAAGCACCTAAAGAACTTAATAATTTTATACATGGGCCCTGGCTTATCAATTAATGTTCTTTATATTCTGGCTTGACCGTCCTTCTGGATGATATTGTCACACAAGCTTGTTATCCCATGAGGAGGGAAAAATTGATTTCAAAATGAAATCTCTTTCATTTTGATTATTTGTCATGTCTATTGCCCAAATATGTATTTTGGTTGTGCACCTAAAATGAAATGTTCTATGGCTTTGGCTATGGCATTGTTTTGAATATTGTCACTTTTACGAAACAAAGAAAGTCAACTTGGCCACTTACGCCACCATCATTGAATCGCAATGATGTCAATAATTAACGAGCTTGAAACTTAATTGGCTTCATTATGAGGTCACGGGTTTAAATCCTGGAAACAGCCTATCCGCTTATGAGGGTAAGGTTGCGTACATCTATCCCTCCTCAGGACCCACCTAGTAGGAGCCTTGTATACTGAGCCATCCTTTTGATGCTTATATGCCTCTTTACTACTTTCTAAGTGATTTTTTGGTATATATTTGATAAACTAATCAGCCTATATTGATGATAAAATTCATTACTGTACATTGAATTGTTTCAGATGTTATTACTCTTTCGTCTGATGGTAGTATATTGAGAGCATGGAACCTTCCTGATGGCCAGATGGTTTGGGAGTCTTTCCTTCCAGGTTCAAAGGCTTCAAAGTCAATATTAAATATTCCTGTGAGTGAATAATTGGTTGCCTATGCGAGATTTTTTTCATGTTAATAATATATGTCACGCAATATTTTTATTTGATAAGGAAAGGAATAATGTAAGAATGAGATGAAATAGTACCAGATGAGAGGGCACTGTACTGCACCATCTAGACAGTGAAAAGGATTCAATGGACAGAGCAAAATAGGCTTAATTGCACTTTTCACCCATATAGGCTAAAGTAAACCTGCTATTCAATCCTCATCATCCTATGCGTATTCCTCAGTATTATTCTTATCCTGGTCATGAACCTGCCCTTCTTGCCTGGTTATTAGTAATGTCTAAGAAGAAGTTGTTGATAGTGCACAAAATTTGCCATGTTTACACAATAACTGCTACTATTATTTTTGCAGAAAAATTTGAAAGCGGACAGGGATGATTTAATCCTTGTTTTTGGTAATGGATGCCTTCATGCTGTCTCTAGCATAGATGGTGAGATACTTTGGAAGAAAGATTTTGCTGGTGAAAGGTACGACACATATGGAGTTTTGTTGAGCTAGTTATTCTTTTTGTAGAGTGAAGCATTGTTATTTATGTTGCCATCTTCATCTTGTTTGCAGCCTTGATGTTCAGTATCTTATTCAGTCTCCTCATGATGATATAATCTATGTAGCTGGTTTTTCTGGCTCTTCAAAATTTTTCATGCATCAGTTCAAAGCCAAGAATGGAGACTTGTTAAAGCATAATGATGCAGAACTTCCCTGTGGTACTTTTGGAGAATTGTTATCAGTCTCCAATGATATGTTTGTGATATTGGATGATATCAGGTCAAAGATAGTAACAATAAACATCAAGGATGGAGATATTAATTACAACCAAAAGTATATTTCAGAGCTCATTGGTGATTCATCTGGGCAGGCAGTAATTTTACCATCAAAGCTTCCAGGAATTTTTGCTTTAAATCTTAATTCCCTTATTATCCTTCTTAAATTGACAAACGAAGGTGAGCTGGTGGTGGTGGACAAAATAAACAATGTCGCAGCTATTAGTGATGCTCTATCAGTTTCTGAGGGCCAACATGCTTTTGCATTTGTTCAACATGGAGACAATAAAGTTCATATTTATGTAAAGTATGTCAATGCCAATGATTTGAATGGCGACTTTGTTAAAGAAAGCGTAGTAATAGACAATCAAAGAGGGCATATTCAGAAAATTTTTATAAACAACTATGTCAGGACAGACAGATCTCATGGGTTTAGGGCATTGATGGTAATGGAGGATCATTCACTTATATTAGTACAACAAGGAGAGATTGTTTGGATCAGAGAGGATGGTCTTGCTGCAGTTGTAGATGTAACAGCATCAGAACTACCTGTGGAGAAGGACGGTGTATCTGTAGCAAAAGTTGAACAAAATCTCTTTGAATGGCTCAAGGTATAACTGCCATTTGTGTACTATAACGAGGACATCTACCTGAATAATTTAATGCTTGTGATTCAATATAGAAACACACTTGTAATTGCTGGCTAAAAAATGAGAAACAAACTTACAATTATTGGCATATCTCAGTGCATTGTTTAAAATAATTTATAATGTATGTGCAATTTCAACTCTTATTTTTCTGACAACAGATTAGGGAATATGGTTGGGATTATTATGAGCTGCTTCTCTAACTGTTCATTTTTGCTGCAATTATTTATTATTGAAAGGGACACATGCTGAAGCTCAAAGGAACCTTAATGATTGCAAGCCCAGAGGATGTAGCAGCAATCCAAGCGATGAGGTTGAAGAGTTCTGAGAAAAGCAAAATGACTCGTGATCATAATGGTTTTCGTAAGTTACTTATAGTGCTTACAAGGGCAGGAAAAGTTTTTGCCTTGCACACCGGAGATGGGCATGTAGTTTGGTCTGTGCTATTACGCAATTTACGTAAATCTGAAGCATGTGATCATCCGGTTGGGATTAATATTTATCAGTGGCAGGTTCCACATCACCATGCATTGGATGAGAATCCATCTGTCCTTGTAGTTGGGCGATGTGGCTCAAGTTTGGCGGCACCAGCTGTTCTTTCTTTCATTGATTCGTACACAGGAATGGAGCTCAATGCTTTGAGTCTTTCTCATACCATTGCTCAAGTTATTCCACTGCCTTACACCGATTCAAAAGAACAGCGTCTCCATCTAATCATAGATGCTGACCAGAAAGCTCATTTATACCCCAGAACACCTGAAGCTATTGTAATTCTGCAACATGGATTTTCAAATGTGTACTGGTACTCAGTTGAGGTGGATAATGGTATTATTAGAGGGCATGCCTTGAAGAGTGATTGCATTGGCGAAGTAGTGGATGAATATTGCTTTACCTTCAGGGACTTATGGTCAGTTGTATTCCCATCTGAATCTGAAAAGATCATAGCAACTGTGACAAGAAAATCAAATGAGGTATGGTGTCTTCTGTACATAATTTTTTTAATTGAAAATAGTAGTCATCCTTGAACTTGGGAATCTCAAATTCTACTACATCTGTTATTTCCTCCAATACCTCCAATGTTCAAAGGCTTTCGTTTAAGCTTTGTTTCCTTTCATTATCTACAATCTATAATGCCTATTCATTGTCTTTTCGTATCACAAGGGGCTTTTAATAAACCTATAACAGTAAGATTGTGCAAGACAATTGAAACGAGGAATTTCATGAATTTGCAATTTTCTTTTGTGGCAAGTAAATTACTGCTTTCTCCCTTAGCTTTATTGCCTGTTTGTTCATCTGTATTATCTAGGTGGTTCATACTCAAGCAAAAGTAATGGCTGACCAAGACGTCATGTACAAGTATATATCAAGTAATCTGCTTTTTGTTGCAAATGTGGCACCAAAAGCCAGAGGTGAAATTGGAAATGCAACACCAGAGGAGGCATGGCTGGTTGTCTACATCATTGATACTGTAACTGGCCGTATATTGCATCGCATGACTCATCAGGGTTGTCAGGGTCCTGTTCATGCTGTAAGCATTTTTAACTGTCTGATCACTAAAATGGTGCCCATCATATTGACTGTATCTTACTAATATACATTTTGTAGGTATTTAGCGAAAACTGGGTTGTGTACCACTATTTTAATCTCAGAGCTCACAGATATGAGATGTCAGTTGTTGAAGTCTATGATCAATCTCGAGCAGTATGGCAGTAAACTTTATCTTCATGTAGAGATCTTCTTTGTATATGTAAATGTTCATTAGAAATTTTAAACTTGAATACAATTCACAGGATAACAAAGACGTTTGGAAGCTTATTCTTGGAAAGCATAATCTTACATCACCTGTCTCTTCATACTCTCGACCAGAGGTCATTGCTAAATCACAGTCGTACTTCTTTACCCTTTCTGTGAAAGCAATGGAAGTGACTGCCACTGTCAAGGGCATTACCTCCCAACAGCTTCTTATTGGAACAATTGGTGATCAGGTTGGGACACAGCTGTTTGTTAGAATGTCTGTACCATGAGAACTAAGAGATTTCTATGGGTTGCATCCCCTGCTCAATTTACTTTGTTCTCATTTACTGACATTCTCCAGTTAAATCTAATGAATATTCGTACATTTCTGCATATCAACTGGGAAATTTCTTCTGCAGGTTTTGGCCCTTGATAAGCGTTATTTGGATCCTAGGCGAACACTCAATCCCTCACAAGCTGAAAAAGAAGAAGGAATTATTCCTCTTACTGATTCATTACCCATCATTTCTCAGGTATTGTGTAACTTCTATTTCTTTTTTTTTCTGCAAGGCAGGCGCTATGTGTATATACTAGTATCTTGTTTGATTTGTCTGCGTGTTAGCAGTTTATCTTTCCTGCAACTTGTTTATAGTAAATGTTATATTGTTCAAGGTCAGGTGGGTGAGGTACTTTGAGAAGAAAGAAGGTAGGGGAGGGGAATGAGGATTCATTTTGAATGCAGAAATTTCCTTATGCAGGTTTTGGCCCTTGTAGTTCTTGTAAGATGAATCAAAAGTTCAGCCGATAGATAAACATCTAAGTTGTACTTTCCAGCATGCTTTGGTGGTATAACCATGTTTTTTTTATACACTAACCATGTTTGTACGAGGCATGAACACTTGATTTGTGGTATGGCTATCTATCTTGTAGCGGATATATTTGTTACATGGATATTGTTTCTAGATAACATGATGGCTCCCCTCCTTCTTTAAATGATTACGAGAAGAATTAAGACTTGAAGGGCCAGTCTGTACTATTGTTTGCTATGACTGGAATTCTAATGTCTGCCTGCAATTAGTTGGCCCATGTAGATCTATTTGGGCAAATGCCTAACAACTACTTGAACCCCATTTTTTGTTAAAGGCTAACACTGATTCTTATTGAATCCTGCAGTCTTACATCACGCATTCCGTTAAAGTGGAAGGTCTCCGACGAATAATAACAGTACCGGCCAAGTTGGAGTCTACATCACTGGTCTTTGCCTATGGAGTAGATTTATTCTTTACTCGGATAGCACCTTCAAGGACTTACGATTCATTAACTGAAGATTTCAGCTATGCGCTACTTCTCCTTACAATTGTTGCACTTGTAGCAGCAATTTTTGTTACTTGGGTATTATCAGAGAGGAAAGAACTTCAAGAGAAGTGGAGGTGATGTACCATCATTTTCCCCCAGAATTCCTTTGACTTTGGACATTTGGTAGGTTGTAATCGGTGGTTTTTTCCCGGTAAGTTAAAATCAGGAGGCACACTTGAAACTTGTAGCTCTTGTTGCAATTCTTAATGTGAAATTCCTTTGATTTAGGATGGTTGAAGGATGTTAGTTTAAATGTTGTAAATTTAGTAGTATGAAATAGGGTCAGACTTGAGGCCACTTTCAAAGGGGAAAGTACGGTGGATTGCAGTTGGCGGGACACCCTAATTTTCTGCATGCAATGCTTTTTCGTCAAAAATAGGTCTCGGTTTGAGACGACGTTTTGAACTGTCTTGTCAATAATTTCCCTCTTACATTAGTTATGGTCTTGCAGATTCAGTTCTTGAATTGAGTTAAACCCTTTTTTTTTTTTTTGGGAGGGGTGGGGTACACAACGCTTAGCCTTAGCAAAAATAGGTGTATAACTTCAATGAATTAAAATCCCAGAGATCCAACTATTATGCATAAAGATGTGAGTACAATACTGATAGAAGGCTTGTATCTAGTATTACAGACGTATCATCCAGAAGGAAATGCAGAAAAGGAAATAGGATGGTACTCTCCTTCGTTTTTAATTTGAAAGTTAATTAAGTTGGTTGATGTGATATGTTATTTTAAAAATATTATAATTATTTTTTTTAATTTCTTTTATTTAATTTTTATTTTATTATTGAGAAAGTATTATTAGAAGTAAATTAAAATAAAAGTATTATTAGGGATAAATTAAAATAATATTAACAAATATAAAAAATAAGTGTTACGTTTAAGAATTCTAAAATAAAAAGAGGAGAATATATACGGCCCCATAAGATCTCCTGAAGGAAATGTCTCGTGAAAAAAAAAATCACACTCAAATTGCAAATGGGTCGCTTGACACGTGCGCGCCAACGTGATTCATTCAGCCGGTGTCGATGGGACAATCCGCACTCAGGGTCTGTTTGGAATCTCATTTATGATCAAAAAAAGTTCATTTGGGACCTATAAGCTCATTTGGGTAAAAATTTAATGTTTGGAAACCCATTAAATGTTAATGGACTTTAGCTTAAAAAATAGTTTTTTTTTCAAAAGCTACCACATATAACTTTTGGTCCCAACTTCTCATCACTTTTTATAATTTGCATTACTTTTTTTTAGGAAAAATGATATTAAAAAGATAAGTATTAAGTATTAAATATTTTTTGTTAAAAATGAGTTACAAACATGAGAGTTTTAGTTGCAATAGAGACTTATATTTGTAACTTCTGGTCTGGAAAAATTTTTTGGGATGTAACTGTAGTTAAATTTAACTTTCAGGAATTAAATGTAATTTTTTTTCTTTTATTGTTTTTTTAAGAAAAAAATCACCCTTATCTTCATCACACATGAATCATGTTCGTGACATGATCAGAGACGAACTTGTTAGGGGTAGATGAACTTGATAGGGGTAGATGATCCAATTATGATTTACTTAATATATAATATTCTGATTGAAATTGAATCCTTTTTAAATTAAGTGCTTCAGTGTATTTTTCTTTTTTCAATAATTATTTAAATTTTTTATTTTAAAAAATTTATTTATATTTTTAACATCAATTATAATAATATATATACAAACAATATATACTTAGTATTGAATAAGGTTCATGCCCTTTTCAGTCATTTCTTATCCAAACAGGCTTTTCAAACGCTAATCCAAACAGGTTCCTTAAAAAAAACCACTTCTCCCACCGTCAATCCAAACACAAATCACATTTATAACCTGACTTTTTTTCAAATGGGCTTTTGTAAAAGCTTCATTAAAAAAAAAAGTCACTTCTCTACCGAATTCCCAAACAGGCACTCAACATTGCATCTGTGGGAATTGGGATGCAATGAGAAAAATGTATTATCAGCAATTGAACTGATTAAAATCACCCTTCCCCTCAAATCAAACAGAGGATTAATGTTCCCATATATCAAATGAGAACCTTTAAATTGTAAATTTTGAAATTGTAATCATAAAAATGTGCATATTTTATATTATATTGATTCCGCTTGATTGTCATTCTGCCGTTAAATATTCCCTACTTGCACGTATTCAGGTTGACGCTTGTCCAAAAAAAAAAAAAAAACTTCATTGGTCTGTCGTGAGATTTTTGCCTTCTCCATGTGTATTATAAGATCTATACATAGAATTTATTTTTTTCTAAATATAAAAAAATTATGCATTTTGTTTCTTAAATTTATAATTATCCCTCAAAATATCTATATTATATTGATTGCTTCTATCAAAGCATAGTAAAAATACACATGATACCGGGGGGGGATATTGTACAGAAACTAACACATTTATTTGAAATATTTAATTTAACTAATTTTTTTAATATCCTTAAATTAGTTATTTAAGGATTTAAATACGGTCTTAAATTATTAGGTTCTAAAATTCGAAGGGGTCGATCCAACAACGTTAGCAGTGAGCTGCTGATCCAGAGACTGACAATTGAATGTGTTTGGACAAATTCCCTGTGGGTTTGTACACGATTTATTCATGGCTCGCAATTAATATATTAATAGGACAAGATTTAGTTACCCAGTATTATTATTTTATTGAAAAAAATTAGATGAATTAGAATTCGGGTATGGCAACTTTTAAAAACTAAAAAGTTTTTTTTTTTTTTTTTGGGGTTCAGTTTTAAATGTTCTCGCCTTTTATCAACGCTCATTTCTCAGTTTTTTGTTCCTGACAAAAGAATACTGTCTTTGTTTAGTTAAAAAGATTAGCAGCCGTATGGAAATCCATGGCTGGAAAAGACAAACAACATGAGGGATATTTTCTTCGGAACCGGACGCCATTACCCTGACAAGTAAAAATTTAAAATATTAAGATGCCATTTTAGCTCAGAGAGACCATGAGAATGGAATGAAACGTGAGAATAGGGAATATAATGTACATAATAAAATGATTATTAATAGCGTATTTGTTTGATATGCTATGAAGTAATCGTGAAGTTATATTTATATCTTATCTAAAAAAATAAAGAAAATTTGAAATAATCTTTCTAATTCTATTAAGAAAAGTGTGAAGGAGCAAAAATACCTATGATGATTTGCAAAAGGAGCATCCAGTACAATGAAAAAATTTCTGGTTCAAAAATACCTATGTACATTACAAAAGGGTTCAAAAATGCCATGTACATTACAAAAAGGTTCAAAAATACCACCACCGTTAATTCCTCTAATGCCATTAATTATTTTTCATAGGCACTGCAACAAAAATACCCATGATCATTTGCAAAAGGAGCAACAGGCACCATGAATTTTTTTTATTTAAAAATACATATGTACATTACTGTCCATCCGGTTCGGGATACTGATATATCCTAAAATTCCAAATTGATGATTCCATTGAGTTATTACTTATTTAAAATTTGTTCTAAACTCGTTTTGTTAGTTATCTTAACTTAAAATTGCTAATTGACCAAAATGCCCCTAAGGACCCAATATAAGTCTCTTTGTATCAGGTCTAACTGCACTTTACCAAAATTTGTGACTGAGCTAATCCTACACAATTTTGCATATAGAATCCAATTTTAACCTCAGATTTGTCAAAATCATCCTCAAGTTACAAAAATACCCCTGACAACCACTATGTTAGGGTTTTAGGAATAAAATTGGACTTGATTTCAGTGTTTTTTATTATTCCATTGAGTGGAGAATGAAAAACTATGTAGGAAATATGTGAATTATGAAGTGTGAAGGCTTTAAGTAATGAAATAACAATTTTACCCCTAAAACCCTAACAAAATGGCTACTAGGGGTATTTTTATAATTTGAGCATGATTTTGACAAATATGAGGTTAAAATTGGATTCTACATGGAAAATTGTGTAGGATTAGCTCAGGTTATGATTTTTGGTAAAGTACAGTTAGACCGAGTACAGTGGGGCTTAGACTGGGTCCTTAGGGGCATTTTGGTCAATTAGCAATTTTAAGTTGAGATAACTAACAAAATGAGTTTAGAACAAATTTTGAATGAGTAATAACTCAATGGAATAATCAATTTATAATTTTAGGATATATCAGTATCCTGAATCGGATAGACAGTAATGTAGATAGATATTTTTAAACAAAATAAATTTTCATGGTGCATGTTGCTTCTTTTACAAATGATCATGATATTTTTGCTGCATTTCCTATGAAAAATAATTAATGGCGTTAGAGAATTTAATAGTGGTGGTATTTTTGAACCATTTTGTAATATACATGGCATTTTTGAACCCTTTCGTAATGTACATAGGCATTTTTGAACCAAAATTTTTTTCATGGTGCTGAATACTCCTTTTGCAAATCATCATAATTATTTTTGCTCTTTCGCCCTTAAGAAAAAGGACATAAATATTTATTGTTGGGTGCACGTGCTTCATTTAAGGGGCACGTCACGGAATAGATTGAGTGTTTATTTGGGATAGTGATTGGAATCTTTAAAAATAGTTTTTCAATTGTAATTTACGGTACACGAGGTAAGTATGTGAAAGAAATTTTATCTTGATTTACGTAAAAGAAAACACTTATAAACTAAAAATAAACTATCACAAACAAATTATAAAATGTTAGGTGGATTTATTGTTATATTAGCCCCACCACGTGCTTAGCCCCTTATTAGGGGCTATTTGGTATGAAGGATTTAAAGGAGAGGGGGAAAATTTTTTATGACTTAGATTTAAAAAAACTAAAGAAGTGAGGTTGAAAGTTTTTAGTTAATTTTTTTTATTTTATATTTATTAAAATTTTATAAACTCACTTCTCTAATTTTTTAAAATTTAACTCATAAAGATTTTACTTCCCCTCCATTTGCCTCTTGCCAAACAAATAATTTATTTTATATGTTTTGATATGTTTATCGTTTTATTGTTTCTTTTTCTTATTTTTTTTGGTTTCACTTTTTTTTATCTCTCATTTTATTTTCATTTTTTAATAAATCCTTTAATGTTGATTTAAAATTTTTTCAATATCATCATTAATACTACTTCATAATTCATTTTATTCTTATAAATCAAATTTTGGATAAATTCTTTTTATTCTAATAATTACATAATAAAATTTTTATTTATCATAAATAATTTTTTATTTATAATTAAATTCTAAAAATAAAAATTAAAATGGTACATTTTTCATGTGAGTCTAACACCCTTAAATACCTTTAAGTGTATCAGCATCATAGAAACACTGAAAATAGTTTAGAATGCTAGAAGCACATGTTAGATGCACCTTCGAATTTTTTTAAAGGAAGATTTCAAATCAATCCCTCCCCTCTTTAATACTATAAAGTGCTTCCTTTATAGTTTATATTCCCTCTTATCTTTATTATAAAATATTAATTAATAATTTTCATAAATTAACAAAAACAGTTAAAATCATGAGAAAATTCTAAATAAATACCAAATAAACTTGCAAAACCCTAAAATGTCTATTAACATTTCAAAAAGACTTCAAGGTACCAAGTACTAAAGTGGAATTTGAAAAAAAGGGAAATTAAAAAAGAAATGATGAACTGACCTTGGAGATGGCACCCAGCATTCCCAATGATAATTTGGCAGCATTAAGTAGAGGATCTTGTCGTTCCAGCCTCAAAATCTTGGCATAGCCTTCAGATTTGGAAGCAGGAACAACAATACTAATCCCGATAACATGATCATGAACCGCCCCGCCATTACCCCACCACGAACTGCCATGAGCACCGGTGGTAATCAGCCCAGCCACCGTCACGCCGTCCCAATACGGCGCAGCAACCACACTGAACCCACTCTCCTCCACCCTATCAATCAAATCACGAAGCGGCACGCCCGAATCCACCGTCACGGCCAGATTAGCGGCGTCCATTTCAATGCCTGAACTGTACTTCTCGGTACTGATGAGAAGAGTATTATCATCGGGGGAAGGGCAAGCCAACTTGGGAATAGTGTGGGAGAATCTGGTGACGACCTTTGACTTGAGATTGTTGCGATTGGCGTAAGCGACGGCGAGGCGAAGCTCTTGCTCGGTGGTGGGGTAGGTGACGTTAAGCGCGTGGCAGGAAGCTCGATCAGGCCACGCGCCGTAGGAGTTGAGGAGGGTACAGCCATGATTGTCGCAGTGGAGAGGAGAAGGAGGAGTGAGAGAGTGGGAGAGAGAGAAGATAATGAGGATGAGAGAGAAAAGGCAGAAACGGTTTGGCATTTTGCGATGGATGTCCTATCAGCGCTGGAATTTGGTTTGGTAAGGATGCACATCGACAGATAGTATATAAATTGAGATAAAAATCATTTATTTTATATATTATAGATTATGATTAAAAAATATTTTTAAAGGTTTTAATGAATATTTTAAATAATCACATAATATATATTATTTTATATTATTTATTATAAGTCACCAATCAATAAATATATTTAATTTTTTTGTCATTTACACACAAAATTTATACTAGTTGTCATTTCCATTATTGAATTTTTCAAACGTGTGAGGAGGTGAGCAATGCATATCATTTTGTGAAAACCATTACGGTTTTAGTAATTCTCATTAGTAAATTTGTCAAATATGTGAAGATATGAGCAACGCATGTCATTTTGTCAAAACCATTATGTGTTTAGTTATTCCCATTATCCGTTTTGTGAAAACCATTATGAATTTTGTTATTTCCATTACTGAATTTGTCAAATGTGTGAAGAGGTGAGCAATGTATATCATTTTGTAAAAACCGTCATGGATTTAATCATTGCTATTAGTGAATTGGTGAGATCCCCTATCTGGAAAAATACTTTCACACATTTGGTGAGGAGGTCATGCGCTAGTTGTTATTTCCATTATCGTTTTTGTTAAACCCATTACGAGTTTTGTTATTTCCATTGCTGTTTTTGTTAAAGCATGTCTTCATTTATATTATACATATATATATATATATTAATGCAACCACATGTCAAAAAAGTCTGGTGGCTTAGTGGCCACTAGGCCTCTTTGGTATTGGGGTGGGGTGGGTTCGAACCCCACCTCTTGCACTTCATCCACTTTTTACAAAAAAAAACCCTCCTCTCCCCCAAAAAACCTCCGGTCAGCGGGTCCCACCAGGCTGGCAGCCGGAGCTCCAGCCGCCGGAGGGTCCTGGCCGACGGCAGCGGCGGCTAGCGGCGGCGGCGCTCCGGTAAGGGATATTGTTTTAAGTGAAGGGCAAAATGGTAAAAGTGTCAAAACTTTAAAATTCCACTTTAGTACTTGATACCTTGAAGTCTTTTTGAAATGTTAATAGACATTTTGGGGTTTTGCAAGTTTATTTGGTATTTATTTAGAATTTTCCCTAAAATCATTAAACTTATTTTAAAATTTAAGTGATTTTTAATATTATCTTTATTAATTTTATTAAACTATAATATCATATTGATTATTATTTTCACCTACTACCCTTATTAATTATGAATATAATATATATATATATATATAATATTTAATACTATTTAAAAATAAATCAATGTCTTATAAAAAAAATTAAATATAAAATAATATATATTATGTGATTATTTAAAATATTCATTAAAACCTTTAAAAATATTTTTTAATCATAATCTATAATATATAAAATAAATGATTTTTATCTCAATTTATATACTATCTGTCGATGTGCATCCTTACCAAACCAAATTCCAGCGCTGATAGGACATCCATCGCAAAATGCCAAACCGTTTCTGCCTTTTCTCTCTCATCCTCATTATCTTCTCTCTCTCCCACTCTCTCACTCCTCCTTCTCCTCTCCACTGCGACAATCATGGCTGTACCCTCCTCAACTCCTACGGCGCGTGGCCTGATCGAGCTTCCTGCCACGCGCTTAACGTCACCTACCCCACCACCGAGCAAGAGCTTCGCCTCGCCGTCGCTTACGCCAATCGCAACAATCTCAAGTCAAAGGTCGTCACCAGATTCTCCCACACTATTCCCAAGTTGGCTTGCCCTTCCCCCGATGATAATACTCTTCTCATCAGTACCGAGAAGTACAGTTCAGGCATTGAAATGGACGCCGCTAATCTGGCCGTGACGGTGGATTCGGGCGTGCCGCTTCGTGATTTGATTGATAGGGTGGAGGAGAGTGGGTTCAGTGTGGTTGCTGCGCCGTATTGGGACGGCGTGACGGTGGCTGGGCTGATTACCACCGGTGCTCATGGCAGTTCGTGGTGGGGTAATGGCGGGGCGGTTCATGATCATGTTATCGGGATTAGTATTGTTGTTCCTGCTTCCAAATCTGAAGGCTATGCCAAGATTTTGAGGCTGGAACGACAAGATCCTCTACTTAATGCTGCCAAATTATCATTGGGAATGCTGGGTGCCATCTCCAAGGTCAGTTCATCATTTCTTTTTTTAATTTCCAGGCACATATGATTTTGGGTGGACACGCACCCCATGTGATTTTTACTCATTATTGGTCTGTCATGAATACAAAAATAATGCCTGCCCGCGATTGGGTTCTATAAAACTATTCTGTAATTAAATATATGATTAAATTATATATAAATTTATAAATTAAATAAATTAGTTTGTAAAAAAATAATAAATATAAATATTTTAAAATAATTTATTTAATTTTATTAATCTCACGATAAAAATTAATTCGATTTTACACGAATGATATTCGAAAAAATGGCCTGTACGATCTCGTTTTGTTTTATATATATATAATGATGATGAACAACGTACAGGTGAAGTTATCAATAGAGCACAGGTTCAAGCGAAGCATAACATACAATTTTACAGATGATGCTAATGTGGAAGATGAGTACATGGAGCATGCAAAAAAGTATGAATTTGCAGACATTACTTGGTATCCGTCCCAGCACACAGCTGTTTACAGATATGATTCCAGGGTTCTCTTAAATGTCTCCGGTGATGGCGTCTATGACTTCATAGGATTTCAGCCCAATCCTATTTGGGTCTCCAAATTTGTTAGAGAAATAGGTAATCAATATAATATAATAATAAGTACCATCTCCTCCTCCTTTTTTATTCTTCTTTATTTCTCTCTGAAGATCTCACTCTATATATATCACCATTAACCATAGGGAGAAACTAGTGATGTTGCAGCTGTCAGTTTTCTAAGTATTTATTATTACTTGTTAGCGGATTCATGCATCTAATCTCATAACGCTTATATTTTGGATCATCCACCAATCGTTTTAGTGATTATGATATATATTAATTATACGTTCATCAAATGCAGAGAAGTTGCAGGAAAATACGAGGAATGTGAATGGGAAATGCGCAACGGCAGCAATTACATTAGCATACAAGAAATTAATGAAAAATGGGCTGAAGAAGAATGGCGTAATCTTCACAAGCTACCCAGTTGTGGGATATCAAGGAAAAATGCAAACCTCAGGTTCGTGCTTATATTCAACAAGAATTGACACTTCCTGTGCTTGGGACCCCAGAATCAAAGGACTCTTCTTTTACGAGAGCACTGCAATTTTCTCTGCTTCCACCTTCGGAGACTTCGTGCGTGACGTGAAAAAGCTAAGAGACCTAAATCCACAAAACTTCTGTGGCCTTGACATCTACAATGGCTTCTTAATACGCTTTATCAAAGCCTCTAATGTATATTTAGGCCAATCACAAGACTCGGTGGTGGTTGATTTCAACTATTATCGTTCAGATGACCCTTCAACTCCAAGACTAAACCAGGACGTGTTAGAAGAGGTTGAGCAAATGGCGTTCTTCAAATATGGAGCTAAGCCACATTGGGCTAAGAACAGGAACGTAGCTTTCTTGGGTGTGCAGGACAAGTATCCCAAGTTTAAGGAGTTTGTGGCAGCTAAAGAACAATTGGATCCTCAGAATATATTCTCAAGTAAATGGTCAGATGATATAGTGTATGGCAAAGAAGGCGAAAAAGTTGATGGGTGTGCGTTGGAGGGACTGTGTATTTGTACTGAAGACAGACATTGCAGTCCACAAAAAGGGTATTTCTGCAGACAAGGCCTTATCTACAAAGAAGCTCGAGTTTGTAGGTACTACCCACCAGCCTCCATTGCTTGATGCTTTTGCAGAACACGGACACACACATACATAATACCCGTTTAATCATAATAAGTGTTGCCTGTGTATCATTATATTTTATCAGTTTATAAATAAAATAAATTAATTTAAATAAAAAATAAATATTTTAAAATAATTTTTTTAGATTGGGTTTTATATCTAATACTGGAGCCTAGAGGTAGTATTATTCTCTCCTGCCCTCCCCCCCCCCTTAATGAAAGATTATATATGGATCGTCCCTCAGTATGGATGCTCATCACGATAATTATTGTCCAGCGCACTAGTAATTAGGTGAAAATAAATCAATAAGTTATGGGGAATTTTTTTTCTGAATTTTGTTCAGTCATGCAGTGAGGTATAATTAAACAGTTTGTTATTTTTACCTTAAAAGTTGATAGAAGAGCGAAAGAGGGAATGTTCAGTCGTGCCTGATGGTCAATATATGGATTATCTTTACGATTAGTTAATTCCGTTTTTTTTTATAATTCTAAAATTTTGTTTATTGGGGAAATTTGACTAGTTAAATCAAATGAGAAGGTAGCGAGGCAAGTGTGCGGAGGGGCATACTTTTTCTGCATTATGTTGCTGCATAATGAATCTATAAATTAAAATGCAAGCAATAGCAAGAGTAACGTCTGCGTATGGGGAACGAAGGCGTTAAGTTTTTATTCAGGGTTTGGAGGCAAACCATATTGAAAGGATAAGATTATTTAACCTAAAGGGTTAATATCATTATTATCCTTTAAATTTACTCTTATTTTAGTTTTAGTATCTTAAATTTTAAACAAGAGGTTTTGGTCCCTTTAATGATAAAATGATTTACATTTTTATTGAGTTATAGGGATCAATGTTTTAAATAGAATAAAACTTGAGATATTAAAAGTCTTGATGATTTGAAACTTGAAAGATTAAAATCAAAATAAAGATAAACTTTTAGAGATCAAAAATTATATTAACTTTAATATAAAAAAACAAAAATAAAAAAAAGCGACCAAAGTAGCAAGCCTAAAACAAAATATTTGGATGCATGTTTATATTCTAGTCCATGTTGAATCTTTGGCGTGCTGGTGAGAGCATCTTGCTTTCGCATGTCAAATCATGCGTTTGACATAATATATACCGTGTATGTGTGCGCGTATAATAATATATTATTTGGATCTTATTATCTTAATTCTGATTTCTGAGTCATAATTGTGTGTGAGAAATTAACTTGAAGAGAATAAAACATAAGAATAATAATATGTACACAAACAATAACGAGTAGTTATTACATGAAAGATCCAACATGATAATACATAATTAATTACATAATTATTTTGCCAACTTTCTATATCTTCAATTGACTATAATTGGTTATTAGGCACTAGAGTATATACACACAACCCATCTTCCTCCTAAAGCAGCTAGTTTCTTCAAGATTCATTCCTGAGGTTAATTGCTTGATCAGCTTTAATTTGTTCGTGTAGGCATTTTCATTTTAGCCTACGCGTTCCTGTGCAGATTCTGTAGTTTATATATATACCCCTGTAAAGAAGTTATGTATGGGCATGCATCAACGTGTGTATAGTTTGCCTTAAATATTTTTACAACAACAACAACAATAAAACTTTTATCCTACTAGGTGGTGTCAGCTACATGGATCGCACAACGTCATTGTGCTCTATCAAAAATCATAGATTTCGATATATTATTAATTAGAAGATCTCTCTCTATGACCTCATTGAGCATTCGTTTCGGCCTTCCTCGACCTCGTCTAATAGGACTCCATCCTGCTTGATCCACCCTTCTCACCGGAGCACTCAAAGGCCTACGCTGAACATGTCTAAACCACCTCAAACGATTTTCTACCATTTTTTCTTCAATAGGAGCCACTCCCACTCGTTTACATATATAAGTATTACGAATCTTATCTTTTCTTGTATGGTCACTCATCCATCTCAATATCATCATCTCAACGAATCTCATTTTATGCTCATGTTGTCCCTTTAAAGCCCAACATTCACTACCATATAACATTGTTGGTCTTATAGCAGTCCGATAGAACTTTTATTTTATCTTATTAGGTACTTTACAATCACAGATAACTCCAGTAGCTTTTCTACATTTATACCGTCTGGCCTGAATTCTGTGATCGACATCTCCATCAATTTCATCATCTTGTTGTATAATTGATCTCAAATATCTAAATTTTGTCACTTGTGGGATGACTTGCCCTCCCAATTTAACTTCCACTTCCCTTTTGCTTTGTCCTTTATCAAACTTGCAATGCATATATTCAGTTTTGTTCCTACTAAGACGAAAGCCCCTCAATTCCAAAGTCTGTCTCTATATCTCAAGTTTAGAATTAATATCTTCTTTGGATTCAGCCAACAGAACTATATCATCCGTAAAAGGCATGCATGTAGGGATCTCCTCCTTTATAGGCTCAGTTAGAACATTTATCACTAGGTTGAACAAATAAGGACTCAATGTTAATCCCTGATGTAGTCCAATCTTTATAGGAAAGTCATTTGTAACACCTCTAAGCATTCTAACATTGGTTGTAACCCCCTCATGCATGTCCTGAATGGCTTTGATATAAGCAATCCTCACCCCTTTATTTTTCAAGGCTTTCCAAAGTACATCTCTTAGCACTCGGTCATACGCTTTTTCCAAATCAATGAAGACCATATGCAAATCTCTTCCTTTGCTCCTATACTTTTCCATTTGCCCCCTTAATAAATAAATTGCTTCTATTGTAGACCTTCCTGGCATGAATCCAAATTGGTTTTCAAGGATATCCCTCTCCAACCTTAATCTGTATTTAATCATTTTTTCCCACAATTTCATTGTATGACTAGTTAGCTTAATTACTCTATAGTTTGCACAATTCTGGATATCCCTTTTATTCTTATAAATAGGAACCAAAGTACTTTTTCTCCACTTATCCGGCATTTTCTTGGTTCGTAAGATTTCATTAAATAATTTTGTGAGCCATAACACACCATCTTCGCCTAAATATTTTCAAACTTCAATAGGAGTATCATCAGGTCCGACAGTTTTACCATTTTCCATTTTCTTAAGAGCTTCATTAACCTCGCCAATTTGAATCCTACAGTAAAATGACAAATTGAGATCACTTCCTCGAGTCGTCAAATCTTCTGTGTCACAATGCGACCATTCCCCACCACCATCGAACAACTTATAAAATTAGGCTTCCTACCTATCCTTAATATCTTCATCAGTAACCAAAATTTTTCCTTCTTCGTCATTTATACACCTCACTTGGTCAAAGTATCTCGATTTTCTCTCCTTGTTCTTTGCGATCTTGTAAATATTGCGCTCTCCCACCTTTGTTCCTAACTCTTTATAAAACTCCTCATATGCTTTATTACGAGCCTCACTCATGGCCTATTTAGTCTCCTTTTTAGCCATGCGATACATTTCCCAATTTTCAGCATTATTACATAAGTGTATGACTTTAAAATAATCTTTCTTATATTTGGTTTTCTCCTGAACACTTTTATCCCACCACCAAGTCTCTTTGTCTTGTTGACCAATACCTTTTGATTCTCCCAAAGTTGCTTTAGCAACCTGTTGGAATTTTTTAGACATATTTTCCCACATAACATTAGCATTACTCTGAAACTTTCACTCTCCTTCCTCCAGGAAAGTTCTCTTAAAAATCTCAATTTTCTCTCCCTTCAATTGCCGCCACCTGATCCTTGGGTTTAAAACTTGCCGGCGCTTTTGTTTTACACACTTAATATTCACATCAAGGACCAAAATCCTATGTTGTGCTGTTACGTCATCCCCTGGGATCACTTTGCAGTTAGTACAAAAACATCTATCATAATTTTTTACAAAAAAGAAGTCAATTTGTGTCCTTACGGCTCCACTCTTGTATGTTATTAAATGATCATCTCGCTTCTTGAAGCAAGTGTTAACAATCTTGAGGTTATATGCAAGGGAGAAATCAATAATAGATTGACCTTCATTATTGAACATCCCAAATCCAAAACCACCATGAGCCTTTACATGAGGTCATGCCTCCTTACCAACATGTCCATTAAGATCTCCCCCAATAAAAATCTTTTTGGTTAGTGGGATACTTTGAATTAATCCCTCCAAATCTTCCCATAATTTTTCCTTAAGATGTGCAGCTGCCCTTACTTGAGGTGCATACGCACTCATAATGTAATAGTATCATTCTCAACAATCATTCTTAAGGAGATAATTCTATCTCCAATCCTCTTAACGTCCACCACATTCTTCCTCCGTTCCTTATCAGTGATGATACCAACCTTATTCATTCCATTGATATTTCTTGTGTACCAGAGCTTACAACCATTAAATATTTTTAATCTTTAGAATTTAATAAAAAATTATAATAAAAGTCTAAAGGCAAAGAATTGAGTCGTTATTATAATATTTCTGAGATAAATATCATTAATTCAAAATAAAGTTGTTCTTTGGTTAGTTATGAGGTACTAATTTTAAATCACAGGATAATCTCGTAATCTCTGGCAAAAAAAAAAAAAGGGATAATCTCGTAATCATATATACTCCCACACATTTGAACCTTTTTTTTTTTTACCTGAAAACAAATGAACCTATAACAAGAGTTTTTTCAAATTTGAAATGTTTATTGTTACGCTACGTAGAAACGAGTAGATGCTGCTGAAAAATTAATTTGCAAAAGGAAAAAAAACAAAGATAAAAAAACTCCTATATCTCCTGATAATGGCCTCCAGAAAATGCAGTAAATTACAGCGTCTATCTTTGTATCTCTGAAATGACGTCAGACTTTTTCTTTGTTTTTTTTTTCTTTATTACCACTTCTATATGTAATTTTATTTGTCAAAATTAGAGATTGAAACAAATGTGAGACTTCCGATATTGACTTTTTGATAGGTGGAATAAATGAAAACTGTTCTGAAATGCCTATGCAAAATTACTGCATAGAGATTGGGAGTGAAGGAATCAAGTTTAAATTTTCTAAAGTATAAAGCTCGCCACGGGAAAAATTAAAACCAAATTTGCAACAGAAATTAGACTAGCATCGAATTTAATAAAATTACTTTAAATCTTATATTTTTTTATGGAATTATCAGTTATCTGATATTTAGTAAAGTTGAGGTCATATTTAAACATTATGAAACCTTATTAAGAATACCTCACTCTACAATATAATACTTTTTTTACGTTAGAAAACCTCAACATTGTTTATATTTAGTTTTTTATGTTAATAAATACTACTTCGATTTTTAATATAATATATATTTAGAGAGTTGATATTGATCATAAATATAAGACCTATTTTTTATATTTGTCAATTTCTTTTTAATTTACCTATACTGATACTTCCTCAATAATAAGCAAGGAAAAAAAGGAATGAGGAAATTAAGAGAGACAACTATGGTAGTTTAAAAAATACATATTATATTAACTAACTCAACCAAATTTTTTTAATATAATCAAATTAGATAAATATATCTTATATTAAAGACTGAAAGAAGTAAAATTTGCACAAAAAAGTAAGTTGATCGTTATCATTCTAAATGCCTATTTATTGTTTTAGTTTTTCAGAAGTATTTTTATTATTTACAAGATAAGTATATGAGATGAATTTTTATTATTTACAAGATAAGTGTTTTGGGTTTTCCAAATAGGTACTCCCTTCGTTCCTATTTATAAGCAATTTTCTCATTAATTACGCAAAACGAACTGGTAGTTAAAAGCAATAAGTGCGTAAAAAATATCATGTTTTTTTTATATATGCCCCTATTTATGAAAACAGAGAGAAAATGTATATAAAGTATGAGAGATAGTAAAATATGTTTTCTTAATGTTTTGTTGACTTCATTCACCTAGTGAGTTCTCTCTCTCTCTTTCCCCTTAATATAACTCTTGGTGTTTGTGATAATTAATTATAAATAATATGTATTTAAGAAGGGTATAAAATAGAAAAAAAAGACTTATATTTTCAGACACAATAAAAATTGTTCTAAAAAGAACCAATCCCATGAAAGAGAAAGTTGTTTTTAAATAGAACCGGAGGAAGTGCTGTATAAATGAGTTTTAGTGGTTTTTTTGGAATAAATTAAAACCTTCAAAAATAACTTTTCAATCGTGATTTATAATATATGAGATTAATATGTAAGATGCAAGTATGTAAGAAAAAATTTATCTCAATTTACATGAATAAACACTTTTAAAGTAACCAGAATTGATTCCAAATAAGCACCAAATATATCACCACCTCGGTAAAAATCGAGACAAATAATTAAAAATAAAAAAGCACAGTGTCCGACTCAACGGCTCTTCGAAGTATGATTAGGAAGAAAACTCATTTCAACAAACCATATCTGTTACATTGGTTTTTGACACTTCTACATAATAAGTTACAGCCACAGTACACTATGGATATTAACTTATTCGATCGACAGTTGACAATTTACTTTGTTCAGTCTTCCGTTTAGTGGCTGATGGGGCCTGTCGGACAAAATGCACCACACCAAGTCTTGAAAAACTGAGGGGGTTATCTCAAGGCTTCCCCATCAACTTATCACAACACAACCAACATTGAACGCTAAATATAAATTTGTGGAAGAGCAAATTAAATCAAATGCTACACACAGAATGTTAATTAAATTACTTGGATATAAAGGTCTTCTGCTTGCTTTATATCAGCTTAACATCAGGCTTAGCGATCAGCCACATGCGCCAAACTCACGGGAATCTCACTTTTGAAATCGAGCCCATGCTCCTACCTGAGAGTCACTTTGATACTCCTCCTTCAATATTCTCACGCAGCATGTAAGGGGTTTCAGCAGTTACTGACATTTTTTGACGAGAACAGAAGGAGCAGGTGTCAGAGAAAACCAGTACGAGTATAAGTACATTTTAGACTTGATAGAAAGAGAGATTCAGAGAACCTACCAGATTCTGGAATGTTAAAGGACTTCACCATTTTTCATGATCCTTTATTTTGGTCTCCTTCAAAATTCTCTGCTGTTTGCATCCCTGAAAACTAACAAAGCAGGGCCTTTTCTTGGGATTACTAGGCTTCTCAAATTTCAAATCTTCCCCTCTGATCATATAGATATTTCCCATATCTGGCAGGGTGAAATCAGCTGGATTTCTATTTATGCTGCAAGAGTTGGAATCTTTTGAGGGTGGCAAGGCTACACAACTACCATGAACTTCCAATTTACGTTGCAGTGGAGTTTCTGTTTCTGTTTCAACATATGTCCAACTAAATTGCTTATTTCCTCTATTCTGCAAGACCGGGTTGGAGCTCTTAATCTTCTCCTTCTTTCCAGACTTTAGGGATGTTTGATTATTGAAGCTCCCAGCTTTAATAGATTTCTGTTTATGCTGGATTGATGAAGATGCACCAAAGGTTGGTGAGCTAAGAAAACAACCATGAGATTTATTTAACAAGTAATTCTTGCTGTGACAATCAGATGATGGCTGCTTCAGAGAACTGAGCGCCTTGTCAATCTCCAATTTACTATTACAATCACCATGATAAGAGGGTCTGTTGAATGTTTGAGCACCGACACTAGCATTGGAGGGTTTAATGGACTTCATACCTGCATCCATAAGGCTGAGTAAATGCATGGCTGGTATTATCTCGTTGGAATATGAATCCAGAGATTCCCTCATATTTTGTTGAGGCTCTATTCCATTATGTTTGCATGGAAATAGGTATTCTCCATGCATACTATTGAGGGTTCCAAAATCCTCACTCCTATTAAGCTTTTCAAGGCCGGGAGCATTTAAATTCAAGCAATTAAGGTCAATATCCCTGTTCATGTTCTGCTCATGTAGCATGTCGGTTTGGAGTGAAGTCATATCCATACCAGTACGAGTAGATTGAGAAACAGCCCTTTTGGGTATATCATATCCCAGGGACAAATGATTTGGGGTCAAGGATGCCCAAATATGAGAAGCTTTGTCATCTGGATGTAAAATAGTTTTGTGTAAGCTACATCCTCCCAGGACACGCTCAATATTACCCCCATTCATCTTGCAATTTTGAGCACTACCACAAAGGCTGGATCCCATGGGTGGAAAATGAAATCCATTGGGTGACCTCTTTTGGGAATTGGAAACTTCAAACAGCAAGGAGGACTGAGGTTGACAAAAACTATTCCTCTTCAAATGGTTTCCATCATCAAATGGAGAAAAGTAGTGGGCTGACTTTCTTTTGCCTGGCCTCAAATTCTCTCCCCGCGAGGTCATGCCATTTCCACCATATCTTTCCTGAGGTTTTACTTTCTGACCTTGTTCAAACAAGGTCAATAACCCTTTCCCATAAACACCAGTGCCAACTGTCATCTGTGCTTTCCTTTCATTAGCGCATTTTGTCAACTGACAGCGTCTATTTTCTGCTTCAGAAAGACGCCTCTCATGTTGATTCTTTGCCATCAGCTCCACAATTTCTATGGGTATATCATCTAATATCCCCTGCTCAGACACTTTGTCAGCTGTTTGATCACCACTGGTTTTCATGACACTTGCATGTTCCCAAGCTTCAACTGATTTTTGTGTGTTTTTTGAACCAGTAATTTCCTGCAAGCAGAAAGTTATTTCCTTAGAAACATTTTTGTACCATATGTGCTTGATGATTGAGCCAATAACAAGACATTCATGCAATGAATACGTCAGAGTTAAAAATTTCTTTTTCACAGCAGTATTTCACCACTAACACAAACTTTTTTGAAAAAAAAAAATCATTTCACTAGAAACCCAACTGGCCACTGCCAAGGCTATTGGTAAGGAACAAAATACAAAAATATTGTGAAGAATCATAAGAAGAAGCTTATCAACTAGCATGAATAAGTACTGGACAGATCACAAGATTAATTTGATTTTTTCTTGTTGATGCCAAAAATCCAATTTCTAACTCAAAAATTTAAAAAAAAATCACAAAGGAAAAGAATGAAAAAAAGTAATACAAGTACAAAACCGAATAACATACTAAGATACTGTTCATGCTCCCCGCAAAATAAATATATAAATCACTGAAGTTTAAAAAGAAAATGAAAAACTAACTACAAATACCATTTGCTTGTCCTGGAAATGATTCCCACCTTCAACCTGAGAGGCATACTTGTGCTTTTCATTTCCACTTACTTCACAACTTACCCCTCTGTCAGAAATAGCATCTGTTATCTGCTTGTAAGGTATTCTTGGCTCTCCAACGACATCAGTTTCTCCGCCTTTCTTGGCAAGATTATGTACTTTTGATGTGCCCTCTTGCAAAGACAATGATAAAGGTAGTTGATTATCTATTTGACTGATGCATTTTTTGTTGTGAGCCTGAGCTGCCAAATAGCTGTTTGGAGAGAGATGAAGTCCCTCTTTTACTCCATTTTCATTCGGTATGGAACCTTGCACTGAAGAAATTGGAAAATCTGCAGGCATATTAGACATTGATTTTGCTCCTGCAACAGAAAAAGAATCTTCTACAAGCTTGTCATTTTTATGACAAGATAAGGGAGCCAGATCCCCATCAACTTGCAGCATCTTCCCTTTTTGTTTGGAAAAATTGCATTTATTTCCTAATCTCAGAGCATGAAAAGGAAAGCTATCCATCCCTTTTTCTGAAAATTCACAAGGTGATGCGTGAGACGGAGTTTTATATGCATATGGCTTACTCACAACATGCATATTTTCTTCATTTTGGTATGGAGAAGATCTCAAATGTTTGTCAACAACTTGTATCTTCTTCTTATTCATGGTAAGGCTTCTATCAATTTCATGTTTACTCCAGTAGCTCTTCACATTTTCTTGCAAGCCTATTGTGGAATGCACATCTTTAAATCCAGCATCCAGAATAGTTTCATCTACTTCTGCATCTCCCTCCAGATTTTGACCTTCTGCAAACCTATGTGAAGAAACTTCAGCTGGTTTCAGCTCTTCATCAAGGAAAAACTTTTTTACACTTTTATCCTTATCTGTCAAGTCTCCCTGAATAGATGTTGGCAGCATTTGTAAAGTCGCAGATGCCTCGGAAGTACCATCAGATGAGAATCCTTGTATAGCAAACTTCTCAGTCTTTGTCTCAACATTTTCACTTAATAAGTCAGTTAGTAGGCGCACCTTCCGAGGCTTCCTACGAGGCAAACCAGATGACTTTTCTAGATGATGATCCTGAAAATCATTTTCAACCAAATTCTCTGTAATTCTTGGTAAAGCCTTTTGACTAGCAACTGACTCTATAGGTGAATGCCCAGTTGTGTCATCAGTAATATGGTCTGCCACAGCAACTACCTTGCCAACCTCCAAAATCGAACAAGTTTTATGGTCTGCCACAGCAACTACCTCTTGATTAGCAGAAACAAGAGTTCCTCCGTTGCAAGACTCAGAAGAATTCTGGTTTGCACATTTGAGGTTGCTTGTAGCAAGCTTAACATCAGCAACTTCATTACCTTCAAAACCTATCTCAAATAAAAGAAAAAAAGATATGAGCTGCAGGTTTTGAAATCAGTAGAGTATTGCCTCAATCCATAAAAGTATTCACAGTTAAGGGAAAAAATTAACTACTGTTGGTTGATAACCATGCATGCTATATAATTGAAACTTACCTTTATCATTTGTAGGTGCTTTCGGTATGAGGCAAGGATAAATTTCAGGTGGCGGAACATGAGTTATTTGATGATTAAGCTTATCCTCCACGACAGTCTCATGATCTAAAGAAAACATAGAAAATCAAACCACACATTGTAAAAGACAGACCATAGTAATATAAAACTGAGCCTTTAACTTACCAATCATTCTGTTGTTTACAACTTCGAATTTCTTTTCTTTCTCATTATTAGTCCGTAAGCAATCATTTCCACAGCTCAAATCAGTAGAACTATTAAGATCAATTCCTCTATTTTCAAGAGTGTCAGCTGTTGAAGCTTGCTGGAGCTGAATATCAGACCTGACAGCTGCATTACTAAAGCAATTGCTAGCAGATTTGCATCCAGTACAGTAAGAATGAAATTCTCCTTGGTTATCTTTATCACTGCCTTCAGCAGCAATTTCTTGCTGACCAGTTTGACAGCAACACTGTCTGAATTTGGGTACATCTAATGGCGGAAGCAAACATGGCTGATCCTCAGACTCACTGTGGTTGTCTTGCAATGGAAATGGCCAACACAATTTCCAGTCCTTCTTACGAATTTCAGATACATATCCACTGTGTTAACAATAAATATAGGACATGAGGAATAAGCTTTTGAAAAAGAATTGAAAGATGGTTGTTCTTCCACAGAAGAAATATTAATTCAGCTTTTCTTTTTTGCAAAAAGAATATGATTACCCAACAACATAGATGAATATAGTAATATTCAAAACTATTCTTTTGATCATGGTCCTTATAAATGCCACTAAATTAATTAATTGACTTTCAACTTTGCAATTCTGGAATCTGTAAATCTCAGTTTTAAATGAATGGAGATATAGAAACAACATATATCTAGCTATCAATCACATCGAATTCACATATCAATCGACCAAAAATAAATAAGTAATCCAAACAAGCGATAATCAGAAATCATGCAAACTTAATTAGAAGGTTTGTAGCTTCAAGGCTTACCGTATTGAGAAATGATGATCACGTTTTCCTGAATCACTCTTTTCAACAGAATTGGCAAGATCTATAGAGATGGAGTCGATCTGGATAAGTGATCCCATGATTTCGATGACAGTATTTTAAAACATCGTTTGAATGAATGGTTCTCCACAGCTACGCATACTCATTTCCGAATTAAATACAAGCAACCAAAGCTAGAATAACATGAATAGAATTTATATTATTCAACAGCATTAGAATACCAAAGTTATATAATGAATACAAGTTAAGGTTCTACGTACAAAGTGAGCCAAGATTCACTAATTGAATGATGATCACTGCCACATTGTAACAGATTTATGTGCATGTAAGCAAGGAAAAACACCTTATGACATGAAAATATATTAAACAAACTTCCTAACAAAATGCTAGGGTTTATACAACTCCTAACAAATCAAAAGGAAGGACATGTTAAAGAAGACGACTATTACAGCCAAAGTGGAATAAATGACATGAAACCTTCATACATAGTAATTAGACACATAAAATAACAACCTTAAGGAGCAAGGAAGTACATAAGCCCTAGTTTTCCATCAATAAATCCAACGCTACATAAGCTCAAATTCAGCATCTCCATTGTTTAAAATCATATGATGTAGATAATAAAAGCCCGCGCAACCATCTGAGTTCGTAAAAGAAAGAATACGTACATGAACCAAGACTCAGTACATACTAGGGTTTTTAAACTCCATGAGGGAAACTAATCATATATTGGTGTAAATATCTCAGGATAAGAATTGACTCCCGAAACCCACCATTTGTGAAGTCAAAACCTAGTCAGAAAATGATGTGTTACAAAAACCAAAATTTTACGGTTTATCAGCCTAGATGTATAATTCACCTCTTATTGACTCGCAAGCTCAATTAAATTTAAAGTGAATAACCCAAACAGAAAGGAAAATGCGAGAAAAGTGTGAAACGGCGCCAATAAGGCAAAACGCAGATTAAGAAATAAAAACACAAAGCATAAGCTGAACTGGACATACCATGAACAGTACTGTCACTAAAATATCTCAAACAAAAAAAAAACAAGTAAAAAACGGCCGGAATTAGTAACGATTAACACGGAATCAACGGCCGACTCCAAAACCAGAGAAATAAAAGGCAATATGAAGACAAAAGCGTACCGAAACAATACTGAGGACCAACCGAGACGAACCGTCCAATCTAGACGCTGATTCTTAACGGCTCTTCGAAGAAATGGTAGTGAGATAGAGCATTTGACGGAGAAAAGAAAGATGGTAGCTCAGCGATGCGATTCCCAGCTCGCTGACTACAATTTGAGAGCGAAAGACACAAAAACCCTAGAGAGAGAGAGGCTTTCAATTCTGTCGAGAGGAGAGAGAAAGATAGAGGGAAGGTGTGGAGAAAGTGAGAGAATTTTTATCCCTCGTCCTTGGCAGAAGGTGGTGCTGTTTGGTGTTGTACTTTAAAAAACGCCATATCATGTCCTATCTGTATGTAATCCATACGCTTAGAAATTGTAAATCTAGAGAAAGAGTGCGAGGACAGAGAAACTCATAGCCAATGAAAATATGCCAGGTGGCGGTGATGTGCGGTTCTTTATCACTACCTATTCATAATTGCGCGCGTCCGATTGTAGATCGCAAGGAAACCCTAGATGGAAGGGTAGGAAAAAAAGGGGGGAAAAGAAAAAAGCTGGAACAGTCTCGCGCGTTGACTACACGCCCTCCATTTTCGTGTTGGTGGTAATAATTTGTGCCTGTCGTGTCAACGAAGGCTAAAGGTGCTCATGCTCCTTGCACATAAAATGGCTGTGATTAGTGCGTGTTTCTTACGGGATGTGGAGGAGGTGTGGGCGTAGATGGAGAGGTGTTGGAAACCCTAGGTCTTTTTCTGAGAGGGAAATTAAAACGGAGGGTAAGGGTACGTAACCCTAACATATTATTGTTATTATTGCAGCTGACAATAACACATAAGCATCTCTATCCAAAATCCTTTATTAGATCTGAAACGAGTGAAAGTGAAGATAAGGTTTGCTTTCCATCAAATAAATGAATGACATTGATTCAAGTGACATTTTAATAGTTTTATCAATACGTGTAATTCACAACTTCACAAATTAAATATGCATTTTGAATATAACTTTGCATATCTTGGCTCCAATTAAAATTAAGCTTGGCTTTAGAGAGATGCATTTGAAGAGCGTTGCAAAAACCATGTGAAGTAAATTTATTGTGACTTGGCTGTCATGTCGATTAGGTTTTGAATATATTATATGAATGAATTTAATGTTGTTTCCTAAAAATAATATGTTAGGAAAATAAACTTAGTTAGTAGTCGGATGGATACTCCCGATGATTGATGTGTCGTATTGTATCTGGTCTCTACAACGGTTGAAAAAGATTAATTTACCTTCTTTTTTTTGTCATGACCAATTTGTACTGCAAATTAAAATTCAGTTTCTGCAATATATATATATATTTGAGTGAGTAACATTTATAATTTGAAAATTTAATTTTATAGTTTGATTGTACAAGCTTGTTTAGAATTCAATGTCGGGGGTATTTTTCCAATAAATTTGAAGTCAAATCGAGCAGTTCATTGAGGTCAATTCTCTGTGTTTGTGCGCGTGTGTATTGATGTTGGATATCTTTCCAAACCTCCAATTCCAATGGCGTAATAATTAGAATTAGAATAAGCTCTTGATAAGTATACATGCATGTATATACGTACACACACGTGCCAGTTGCAAACTTTCCTCTACTTCATGATTTTGTTCTTATTTCAGGCAAATCATACAAAATTACAAACGGCACTAGGTCCTGGAGTCATTCGAAATTGACACAACTCTCCAACTTCTTGGAGTAATTTTTTATTTGAAGTTTAGAACTGACGTACACATAAAAATAAAAGCAATCAATCTTAAGGAACATTTTAATGGTTTGCTTATATGATGCCATGTCTTTATGTCATGCTTTTTATTGGCCACCTCCTTTGATTTGGATCATACAAAGAAATAGTTGGTCATGAAGAAGGACCTACAAATTTATATATAAAAAAAAAAATGAAGGAAGGTGTTTAGATCCCAACTTCACATGTATAAAGAAACATATGTGTGTGTAGAGACTCGTGGTAGGGATAGGTTTCCCTTGTTATATTGGGAGGGGCCCTTTGGGTCATGATGCATATATACGGATATAAAAGCTTTGATAAAGAAATAGTGTGTGTGTGTATAGTCTCTCATGTCCCATTTGTGGTCATTTTGTAATGGCCAATAAAGCCTGTAAATATTTTACACCTGTCCAGCGCGCGCGCGCATTTCCTTAATTCTCACATCATTTTTTTTTTGGGGTAAAAATACGGGCAACACGCCCTTCTATCGCATCATATCTAAAATTAACCAAGCTAATTAATTAACCCAAACTTTTCGTTCATTCCTGTAATTAATTCAGGGGAATCTAATGCTTTCCTCGACCAAACTTTAATTAACCCCTTGTGTGTGCCTTTGGGTCGGGCAGATTATAATAATTATCATTCTTGTTCAATAAGATCTCAAATTATATACAAGTCAGTATCGCCGCCACGTCGGTATCAAAGTTCATGTAACGTTAAAAGCTAAGCTGACAAGTGCATGATAATTAAAAGCACAAAAAAGAAAAGTTCGTTATAATGCGGGAAATTAAATTAAACTAATCCTTTGGTGGCTTTTTTTTTTGTTTTTGTTTTTAATTACTCGAAACAATTTCTGTAGCTGCCTTGGACTTTCATGGGCTTTGTCATAAACAAATTGGTGGATCCCTATGGAAGCTTCTTGAGAATCTCGACCAAAACCATAATTATAGCCGATGAGGAGTTTGTGAGTATAAATCCACCTTTTTCCTCTTCAATTTTCAACGGACCTGATGCAATGCGTAAAGCAGTTGTTTTTCTTTATGCTCAATTTTGTTATTTATTCTTTCCTTTTTCTTTATCTGATAGATTAATTTATTATATCAACTGAGCACAAAGAGAAACAAAATGTTTTTCCTTAATTAATCTCATTCCTCGTCGCATGGGTACTATCCCCGAGCTAGATAAGCATGCCCAGGGGATATAATTAATCTCACCTTAATTATTTTGTCGATAACAATTAGCGCAATATAGTTATATATCTTCGTTAACAATATTGTGATATTAGCACTGACGTACAGTTTTCGTTTAGTAATCTTTGGATGTTTTTGATAGGATCGTCCCAAAAAAAAAATGGTAACCTTTGAAGATCCGAGCAATCAGTGACTATATACCTTTAACTCAACCCCACAAAACAAAAGGTTCAGACACAATTAGTAGTCCTATTGTCCTACTCGTTAGTAATTAAATCATAAATTAAGCACAAAATTTTAATTACCATGAAACATAATCGAACAGCGAATCTAATGTAAGATTCTGGGTTTTGATTAATTCTTTGACTCATACAGCCCTCGCCCATCCCTCGAAGTATCAATTGATTCAGAGTTATGGGCCTATGAAAATGAAAAGAAGTGAAGACCCATTGAAAATCACATACATAGTATTCAATCTGCGTTTTCGATTTCGCATTACCTGTCACGTCTTTTTCATGTCCCTCTGATAATTCACAATCTTGAAACCTCTCGCATCAGATTAATTGCGAATACATATATAAAATTCCATATTATCCAGCAATGTTACCATATCGATCGCCCTATATATATCTCTCCACGTATATGTGGTTCCTCTTTTTAACAACAACTTGTCACCATCGATCGTCCCTAATTTTAACTGGAAAGTGACTCGGCCTGAGTCATCCGTGGATGAACAGTGAATGGGTAAAGGAAAAAAGAAGATTTTGATATATATATATATATATATATATATATATATATATATATATATACTGCTTCAGGGTTGGCAAGGTTCGATAGGACAATACTGTGTAATTATATATTTGCAAAAGCCAGCATATTCGCCGACTTAATGCGCAAATTTAGGCTTTGGAAAGATAGGCTGTCCAGCCCCCAAATTATATATAATGGATATTTAATTTATGTTAGTTAACTGGTGATTTAATATTAATGTGTGTGTTAGTTATATATATAGATCGATCTGAGGTATGTTCGTAATTAATGTATGTGGTGGGAAATGCATATTAACTGAGAAGATAATAATGTGAGAAGAAAGTAATGAGAATGAAGAAGCTTATACCTTTTTTACGTGTCGTAATTTGGTTGAAGGATCCTTTTCATGCAAATAAATTAACCAGACATGTCAAATTCATCAAATAAACTATGGTTTTCGATCTTTCGTGCCCAGAGCTTCCAGCATGAAGCACACAGATATTCCACTGCGGGATATTTTTTTATCACTTTGAGCGAGAGAGAGAGAGAGAGAGAGAGAGAGAGAGAGCTGGTGGATTTAATAGGCTATAAATACTTAACTTGTAGCGAGAAGTAAAAGTCTGTTGCAAATTCTGTGGCCTATTAATTATATTCATATAGTTTCTAATCTGCGACACACACACACACATTTACATGTAATTATATCTAGTTTATATGTGTTAATTATTTTAGGGGAAATATTTACGAACCAATATGATCATGGCTCTAGTACTGGTTATTATCATTGAATAGATTGATGAGCACTTGTCAGATCACAAGAATTGATATCATCAATTTGTGTTGGGTGAATCATCAGCTGTATTCCGTCTTTCCGTATATACACTCGTAAATACAGTAATAATAGGAGACATTTTGACTGGAAAACAGATAAATGACTTTGGATATAAATAGTTTATATGTTGGGGGAATACCGATAGATCCGACTTCAGTTCTAGTTTTTAAAGTATTCAATGAGCTTAATTAAAACTACTTTTTTCTTAACGATAATTAAAACTATTTCTACTAATCGATAATATTACATGGTAAATATATTTTACAGGCACGCCGTTTGCAAACTTTGATAAACTATTCATTCCTTTTATAATGCAATCGTCCCTACACTAGTTACCCGATCGAGAGACATGCACAAAATTTAAAGGAACAATATATTAATTTGTGATCACGCACGAAGAGTCTAATGTAGATGCAACGCAGTACGCACACACATGAAGTTAATTTTATAATGAGACTCGTTCTTCCACCGGTTATTTTATCAGTTTAGGTGGGTCTGCCATCTTATGACGAAGCAAAAGACAATATGTAGTTTCTCTTTTTTTTTTTTACTGAAGCTGAATATCAAGTAATGGCTAGTATAATTAAAGAAGTCGTATAGTTGTGATGGCTCCCTCATAACTTTGGGGCAACTCGATAGTATTCAACATCACTATATATTGTGATAATCAAGTTACTATTCATATTGCCATGAATCTAGTTTTTCAAAATTAAGTATGTTAAAATTAATTGGTATTTTGTTTGTGAACGAGTTCAGTCTCCGGATATCTCTCCATTAAAGTTCTAAACAAAGCATCAAGTCGTTGACATCTTCACAAAAACACTCAGTGTTGACATATTTTAAGAGCTTTCCAGCAACTTGGACACTCATGATCTCCATGTGCCAACTTGAGGGGGAGCGGAGCCAATATATATTAGAGAATATCATGGGATTTCATATTATAATAATATGATGATATTATGATTTTATTATTAACTAATATTATCGTAATTAAATATTAGTTTAGGAATATAATTGTTATGATATTCTTTATCACGGTACGCACATACTAGCATTATATACATACCTCCAATCAATTAAAGAAGTGCAATAGACACATGCATATATATATATATATATATATATATATATATATATTAGTGTGAGTTAACGATATTAATTATATATCAGTGATTTACTTATAATCTGAGGTTTTGGTAGCGACATATAATAAATAACAATGCAGTAAATCTGTTTTTTTTTTTGGGAAAAAAACAACTGCAGTTCAAGGCAAAGTCCGTTCAGAAAATTCATTCAAACATACAGTAAATGGCATTTGTTTCTTGTTTTTTTTCCAAGAGACTGGAAATATTTAACTACATGGTATGGACTACGGAAGAAGAAGTGGTCCATTAGAGGAAACCAGATACGTGGGTGTTTCTTCATTTATGGCAAGCCACGTCCCCCTGCTGCGGTCCATGCGTTTCGACGCGTTTCATTTTCGACAATGATCTGCCCAACCCAATCAATTCTCATTTAATTTCCTCAAAAGATACTTTAATTTGCCCACTCTATTACTCCTACCAGTCTAAAACTATCACGGCTCCTACCTGCTTTCTTGTCATACCTACGAACTCTGTTTTGTCTATTAAAAAGAAAACGATGAATTGGGTTTGGCAGTATACTTAACTTAATCCTGTGCTTAGCTCAGGTGAATATGAGTAGGCATAATTTTAACAATACATAATATACACAATATACACATGTATATTTTAAAATATCTTAATAACCATCTTTTTTAATTTTTTAATTCCTTCATGCTCCTCCTTAATTATTATGTATAGGTAAATTATGAAAATATTGATAAATATAAAAAGTTTGTATTATATTTAAGACCAATAAATATAAGACCTGGTTAATTTTTTTTAGAGAGATTAGTTTAACATCCAAATTTTTATTTTAGTAGTTAAGTAATGTTAGAAAGAATTATGTTCATGGAATTTATCATGTAATTATTAGAATAAAAAAAGTCTTATGATTCATGAAAGCAGTAAAAGAAATTGTAAAGTGATAATAATGAAATGAAATAAGAATGAAGTAAAATACTAATGATATTTTTTATCAGACAAAAATACACATAAGTCCCCTAGACTTTAAGCCAATTGCATGTGACTCCCCCAACTTGACTTTAAAAGTTTAAAATTAACATCCCAACATTTTATATTTTGATTATTTACTCCCCTGCTGTTAAGCCACGAGTAAATCTGACGTTGGTTGCCATGTAATATTTTGAGTAAAAACACATGGCATATGACGAGGCATCATCTCCCCGTTTCTTCCTTCGTGGGCTTTTGGTTTGAGAGGACAAGTCATAGCGATTCAAAAGCCTCTCGAACATGACTTTGGTGTTTAACTTCACCCATATATAACAAGTTTCAAAACTCTAAAAAGAAAGTTCCCCTTTTTTATATACCACGTTTTATGGATGAGTAGCAAGTACCCATTGGGATTCTTCGCTACAATGATTAGCCAAGTAAAAAAACTTTCGGTTCTGAAACTTGCAAATCTTAAAATGGGCATAGTTGTTGCTTCTTACCATTTCTTTCTTGTTCAAAATTTATTTGATTATGAGTTTTGCAAGTGGAAAATATGAGATGGGCCACTGTCTTTTTTCACTGCAACCTTAGCTAATCTCTTAGTGGAGGCCTCATTTGCTTCACCTAGCAGCAGTATTAATATCCCTTTTAATTTCTACCCAATATATATAGTTCATGGTAGTGGCAGATCGATGATGGAGAGTGTTCCCTTCTAAATTTTATTTGGCCTTTTAACACAAAAATCCATTCATTCTGGAGAAGATGAAAACGATAACAAAATTAAATCATAATCTTTTAGGAGAAAAATATAGCACCTTCCATCTCACCTTTTGGACCTCCACTATCAATGGATTATATTCCCAGAACAGAAACGTGAAGAAAATTGCCCAGAAAAATTCCTAGAAATTGCAGGAGTGGCTACATAAAGTGTCAATAGTAGTTAAATTAATCAAAACACACGGGAAAGAGAGGCCAGGAAATTATGAACGAATTGAGGAAGTTAATGGAGATGTGATGGCTACCAAATGGGATTTTGAAGGAAGAAGATGATCTCATAAAGTTTTCCAAATTTCAGGAAATCCTAAAAGAGAGGCCAGGAAAATACGGCTTCGGTGATGATGTTGATTTTGATTTATTATAATTTCCTAGACCACACAATTCCACACCATCTACCATGTGTCTTTCCTACGTGCTTTTTTTATTCTGACGTGGCATATACCATTAAATCTAACGCTGTTTTTGTTTTTAACGGTAGGAACTAATGGTCAAAACTTTAAAGATGAAGGGTGTTGGTTTTAAATTTTTAAAGTTTAAGGTGGTTGTATGAAACTACCCAAAGTTCATAGGAGTTATATGTATTTTAGCTTTTGTATTACTATTATTTTAAAAAAAAAACTGAAAATGAATTGAAAGTAAAAAAAAAAAAACAAAAGAAAAGAAAATTACAAGAAAAGGGCCCGTGGCCCATAAGGGTTATTTAAAGTAATATACACACTCACCTGCATTTTGAAATTTAAGTCAAGTGTCACGGGGTAACTAATCTCATTTTTTTCAATAAACTTCATTCTTAAAAGTTGTTCCACGTATTTTTATCTTATAATAAATTTTAAGATTTGTTATAAAAATACTAATTAAGGTGGGTATCCATAAACTCTTAACTCTTAATCTTTTATTTTCTACACTCTATAACCTTTAAATGAATAGTCTTTAGGAGTCTTCATGCTTATATTCAAATGTTACAATATACACTCATGAGGATTAAAGTTTATCATTTACTTTGTGTAACTCTTGGTTAAAGTTGAAAGCCTATAAATAGAGCACTATGTATTACACTTTAGTTGCATCCAAAATGAAGAAGAGATCACTCAATCTTTCTCTCTGATTCTCTCTTCATCTCTTTTATTTCATTTATTGTATTTTCCCTTTTTTATAACACATTATGCAATTCGTTTGCATAAATCCTTATATGGATTGAAACAATATGAAAGAATGTGGTATAACTGTCTCAGTGAATATTTGTTAAAAGAAAGTTATAAAAATGATCTTATTTGCCCATGTGTTTTCATAAAAGGAAATGGATTAGAGTTTGTGATAATTGCTGTATATGTGGATCATTTGAATATAATTGGAACTCCTGAAGAACTTCAGAAAGTTGTTGGTTATTCAAAGAAAGAATTTGAAATGAAGGATCTTGGAAAAACAAAGTTTTATTTCGGCTTACAAGTTGAGTACTTAACAAATGGAATTCTTCTTCATTAATCAACTTATGTTGAAAAAATATTCAAACGATTCTATATGGATAAAGCATATCAATTATCTACTCTAATGGTTGTAAGATCACTTGATAAGAAGAATAATCCTTTTCGTCCTCAAGAGAAAACGAAAGAACTTCTTGGTCCAGAAGTGTCATATCTAAGTGCTATAAGTGTACTAATGTATCTTGCCAATACAACACGACCTAATATTGGATTTTCTGCAAATTTATTGGCAATATTTAGTTCTTCTCCAACAAGAAGGCATTGGAACGGAATTAAACATATATTTCGATATCTTCAAGAAACAAATGATATGGGATTATTCTATTCTAACGAATCTGGATCACAATTGATTGGTTATGCAGATGCATGGTTTTTATCAGATCCACATAATGGTAGATCTCAAACATGATATTTATTTACTTGTGGAGGTACAATTGTATCTTGGCGCTCAACAAAACAGACTTTAACAGCCACCTCATCAAATCATGCAGAGATAATTGCAGTTCACGAGGCAAGTCGAGAATGTGTTAGGCTAAGGTCAATGACTCAACATATCCAATCTGTGTGTAGTCTGTTTCCTGAACAAAAGTTTTCAACAATACTATATGAAGACAATACAACATGTATAGCTCAATTGAAAGAAGGGTACATCAAAAGAGATAGAACAAAGCATATTTCTCCAAAATTATTTTTCACTCATGATTTTATGAAGAGTGGTGACATAGATGTTCAGCAAATTCGCTTATGTGACAACCTGGCAGATTTGCTTACCAAGACACTGTCAACTAGAACATTTAAGAAGTTAGTGTATGGTATTGGAATACGTAGGCTCAAAGACATAAAGTGATGTTGTCATAAGGGTGAGTAAATATTGTGTACTCTTTTTCCTTCACTAGATTTTTAACCCAATTGATTTTTCCTAGTAAGATTTTAATGAGGCACAATATTTGTTCATAAACATCCAAGGGGGAGTATTGTAAAAATACTAATTGAGGTGGATGTCTATAAATTCTCAACTCATAACCTTTCATTTTCTACACTCTATAACCTCCAAATGAATAGTCTTTAGGAGTCTTCATGTCCATAATTCAAAGGTTACAATATGCACTTATGATGATTAAAGTTTGCCATTTACTTTGTGTAACTTTTGGTTGTGGTTAATAGCCTATAAATAGAGTACTATGTACTACATTTAGGTTGCATCCAAAATGAAAAAGAGACCACTCCATCTTTCTCTCTAATTCTCTCTTCATCTCTTGTATCCTCCCATTTTTGTAACAGGATTAGAGTTTTAGGAGAGTTTTAAGTTTTGACAATAAATGACTATACATAAGTATAGTAAGGCTAATAGTTAATTTAATCGGTTTAGATTTATTATTTAGTTATTTTATGATCTTATAATTAATTTTTTTTACAAACAAATCATAAATTATTTTTTTAAGACGTTTTTGTAGATTAAATTTGGGTAAAACAATTTATTTGGGTTATTGGAGGTATTATTGAAATTTTAATCATTTTAATTTTGTTAGATATTTGAGCTATATAAAATTGTAAGTTAGGATTTGATATGATTTTGATTATGTAGAGATTTGAAGAGTTGTTTAATAACTGTGTTATGCTCATATAAGTTAGAAAAGATATTTAATCGATCTATGATGTTGATATTGATGATTTTATGACTATGGGTGTGTTGGAGGTAAAACTTTAACTTATGAAATTGAGTAATTGATGCAAGAGGATGGTGTAGAAGTTGTCTTAGGATTTAATGAGTGATTTGAGCTCATGAGAAGTGTTATATGACCTTGGATTGTCAAGGTTAAAGATTGTCAAGAAAATTGGGATGTTGAGGATAATGGTTGTAAAAGAAATTGGGTTTTTGGGAATTGAATTGTATAACCTATTTATTTTATTGTTGTTAGTTCTCAAATTATGTTTTGATGATAACAAATCTTGAATCATTAATCAAGACACTTAAGTGAGTTTCTGGGCATTTGAAGTGACATAACTATTTTGGAATCAGAACTTAAATAAGAAAAGTTACACCTTCAATGAGATGAGGTGATCACTCGAGTTATAGGTAATGCACTCGAGTGATGATCCATAACTTTCAGAGATTTTGCAAGTCACTCGTTGAAAAAAGAAAGTGATGCAAAATCACTCGAGTGGCTAAGTCAGCACTCGAGTGATTCTTCCTCACATGCATAACTTCAATAAGTCACTCGCATGTTTTTTTGAGAGTTAAGATAAGAGGTCACTCGAGTAAATAAGTGATCACTCGAGTGACAGTGATCACTTGCAAGGTTTCTGCAAGTCACTCGCATGTGTTCTGAAAGTTATGATAAGAGGTCACTCGAGTGAATAAGTGACCACTCAAGTGAAAAGAGCTTATTTACAGGATTCTCAAGAGTTACTCGCGATGGATCTGCAAGTTATAAGTAAAGATCACTTGAGTGAGTAAGTTGTCACTCGAGTGATGGTGTCAACACTCAGTACCTTTGCAAGTCACTCACGATGATTTACCAAGTTACAAATAGAGCTCACTCGAGTGTGTAAATTGTCACTCAAGTGATGGAAGGCAACTCACGAAACTTCAGCAAGTCACTTTCTATTAAAGCAAGAGTGAAATGTATTTCAACTATAAATCATTCAAGTGATCTTTGGTGTCACTTGAGTGATTCAAGGTCACTTGCAGACAAGTACAAGTGATCTAAATAAGCACCCGAGTCTGGTAGTGTTGATCTCTTATCTTAATACATAAATATTTCTTCAACACTTCACTACCAGAACTCAGAGATTTATCAGGCACTCGAGTTAAGATATAAAATCACTCAAGTGATGGATACCCACTTAAGTGAGCAAGAATTCACTCAAGTGCAAGTTCATCGTCTCTTTGAAAATCACCGCCTCGATTAACTTGAAACTCAAGATAAACATTATTAAGCACTGATTATTACTTTTTCATCAACTTAATACTACTAATGATTTATTTATATAAGTTTCAGGAACTTAAACCATGGAGCAAATTCAAATTCACCAAAAGCATATTTGTTGTCAGAAGCAATAAATGCTCAACCATAAAACAGAACAGACACCAGAAGGATTTCGTCTGGAGATTTATCGCCACAGAGACAAAAGCAATTCAACACCGAAATCCCTCAACAACTCTAAGCCAACCTAACGGGAAGTTTGAATGCTCTTAACGGTCATTAATGCGGATTACCTATAAATAGACGTGCATTCAATATAGAGGAACAAACAAAGCCAACGAATATTTTCTCTTCATTTATTGCTCAATTAATTCTTTGTAAAATTCTATGATATTCATTTAGTTCTTCATTGATTATTTATCTACTCTATAAAAGAGTCATTACCAGAAATATCATTTAATCTTTGTAAAATCTTAAGGTAGTGGGACCTTGAGTGTGGTGGTTGAATTATAACGTGTATGGGGGAGTGAGTCCTGTAGAGAGTCATTCATTGTTACATACGTTGTACTGAGGTACCAAGAACTTGTAGAATCTTAGAAGTATAGTGAGAACTTAGAGACGCTTTGAGAACTGAACGTAGATCAGTGAGTTAAGACCGAATCAGTATAATCCGTTTTGCACTCTACAGTGATATCATTCTTACTCTCATTCTCTATAATATTTTTCAATTAGTCTTATTTAACTAAGTTTTTTAATATCACCCAATTCATCCCCTTCTTGTGTGAAAGTTAACACTAACAATTGTTTCTTGTGGTTGATTAGTATCTACCTTGATAATGTAGAGCTTTCTTGTGATCGGTTATTGCTCGTGCTTTGCTCTTCAAGTTAAAGTAAGCTTGGAATTGTGGTAATCAAGGTTTATTTATTCTATATGCATGTTTTAGGCTGTAAGGTATTTTCTAAACCTTAGCTTCATCTATACTACTTGTATGTATTTTAGAAAATTATGTGTATATCTAAATATGAACTTAATTTAGTGAAACAACATATTTTCCAACTAATATGTAAGACTTGGGATTATGATTAAGATTGTTACTATTTTGATGGTTATGCTAGTTGTGATGGAATGATGGAAATGGAATGGTAGTCTTGTAAAATGCTTTCAAAAACTATATTGATTGTATATTTTATGTTATGAGATATGTTGGGTTGTGTGTGAAAGATATGGTAAAATTATGCCCATTAGCTCTCTCATTCCTGACCCAGATTTAAGTTGAGTGTTTTAAGTAGACACCTCTTTGTTTACGGTATATCGATGGTGGTATAGGAGTGGGCAGTATTCTTGAAGTGACTAGCTAACATTTGGCCGAGTATATTACCACTGATAGGTTGTACAAAGTTTAGAAGATATAAGGAGGAGTAGGATGGATGAATGTGGATGGTTCTAATTGTTGAAAGTATTATGTAATATTTAATTATTGAAAATACTATTATTATCTCAGTTAAACATGTTTCTCTGACTTACAATCATTTCTTACATATTTTATATATTGATTTTAGTTACTGAGACACCCCAGCGTTATTAATCTTTTTTTCAGGTAAGGCCTCTAATTCTGCTAGAGGCCAAGGGAAACCGCTAGAGGTATATGCGTCATGAGCTTTATAAGCCTCTATTAACGTTGGTGTCGTATCGATTTCTATATTATCATTCTAGGGCCTTCATATTTTTAAAATACTATATTTAATGTTTTAGATAACTGTTTTAGGATGACTATTTAACTATTATTGGGCTTGAAGCCTTATTTTGATATTTTTGTGGATCCATGATCCTATCTTGTGTTGTAAATTATTTTGTATAGACCTTTTGTTTTGGGTTCAGTGTTGTAAAAATCGTAGGCTATATTTTTTTTTGTTTGGTAATTGTACCCAGAGTAATAGATTTTTATAGTGAGTTTGTGGGCAGGTTTTGTACCCTACGCCCTGATGTGTCTTCTTGGAAGAAATAATTTTCAATTACTACTGATTAATCAATTTTATAATTGTTATTTATGAGAAATGGTCTTTGCAATCAAGTAAGTTATATAAATTATTTAATCATATTATATATTTTATATAAATAAATTATATATCAGTTTATAAATTAGACAAACTAGTTTTAGTTTGGAGAAAAGATGATAAACATAAATAATTTAATTTATTTATTTAATCTCTTAAAAAAATTAACTAAATTTTATATTTAAAACTGAAGGTAGAACATGTTCATGAGAGGGAGTACTACAAAGCGAAAGAATAATACAACGTTGCCCGAAAAACTAAGAAAGAGGGAACAATAGAATGTTTGAGGCGAATTGCAGATAATGTGATTGTTCTCTGTTAATTTTATATTTGTCCATTGACGATAAAGTGGTATATATATTGTAGCATGTATGGGTATCTTTTTGTTGTTGTGGGTGACCTGAACCCAAATGTGTAAAGTTAGTGGAAGCATCCTCTCACATGTATGTGTTACCCTTTTTGGCCGCTACCAACATGAAACCAAACATGGTCTGATTTACTTGTTGGTCTATGTACTGTTGAAAATAAATTCGTATAGTTTATTTGAGAGTAAGACATATAGAAAATGATGTTGTCTAGTCGGGTTAATTAAAATCTCCAATACTGTAGGTGTAAACACTAATTGTGATTAGAATTATACGTTAGATTCAGAGAAGACTTTTATATAGTCTGAAGTTGCTTCTGGCCAAAAGATGTACTGTACTGTGAGTCTTCTTTTTCTTTTCCCGCCGGAACAAAAGGTCTGAGCTGAAATATGTAGAGTTTAATGTACATAAATCTGATTTTAAATATTAAGTGTCCATATTCACCTTATATGTTTTTAAAAGAAAATATGAGCGAGGAAGATGAATATATATCACTAATTAGCTTATTGTGAAAAAAATTCACTTCAAAACAAACCGAGTTTATAGAGTAATCTTGACTCAAATTTGCTGTGACGGGGTTTTTTGAAGTTAATTAGTATTATTTGAGTGGCTGACATGGCAATGAACACAACTACTAACCAGAAGGTTCATGTTTGTGTATATTCTGGGTGTGAAATCAAAATGTAAATTTTGAGAGGCATATTTATCCAAACAACATAATCAAGAAGAATTTTGCAGTTTAAATTATTGCCTGAGCATAGTAATTGCTAAACTTAATTATATTTATTGTTAATGTTCATTTCATGATGTCAGTGATCCATAATTATTTTTATAGCATAACAAAATGGTTAGAATTAATACACACATGCTTGTATATGATGAAAGTGAAACACATCACAAACATAAGTTTATGAAATTGCTATCAGTGGCTTTGTGCATGCACGAAAAAGATGCTGTTTAACAAGGTAAATATAAAATTTAAAAGAATTTTAATATTCATGTTTAATAGTGTCAGTGTGCCCCCAACAGCTTATTTACTGAACAATATATGATATAGAAAATGTTTTATGTAAGAAAATGATAATTTATTTTACTGTGATCACAACTACAGAAAAGAGTTTTAAATCACGGTTATTTTTAACTTTAATAAGTAAAAAAAACAAGTGTATTAGATCTGTTTGATTCTCATGATACAGATCGAGGGGGGAAGGCGTGCCAGGGTTAATGCAATTTGGCAAGTTCATGGCAAGAGAGTACTTTTGAAATCATCATCATTTACTCCCTCTCTTGCAGTAAATATAAAGATAAAATTGATTTTTTTTAAAAAATTAAGAAAAATAATTAAATTATATTAAAATATTCATATTTTTCTATTTTTTATTTTACTTAACTTATAAATTGATATATAATATATTTATGATTAAGTAATTTATTTAACTTTCTTAATTTTTATAAAAAAAATTAAATTTACCTTATATTTAGGACAGATGGAGCATTATATTTTTGGTAACGTCATTATTTATTTATTTTCTGACAAAGCAGGTTCAAAAAAAAAAGTGCTACTTTTGAAAAAGGAAAAAAAAAATAACGTGGATCGTTTCAAAGGTCACATGCCAAACACTGCCCCAGTTTAATTCAAACACGTCAACGATAAACCGAATCCCTTTCTGCTTTGGATTCAATTAGCGCCAAATTCTGGCCACATCATTTTCCCGAAAGGGGTTGGTGCCCTTTTTTGAAAATCCCACGCTTTAACGAACTCTTTCGGAGCCTAGGCAAATCTCAGCGGTTCATTACAACTTTCAATTTCGTCCGTTCGATCCTCCATTGCTTCCATCCCACCGTTCAGCTTAGTCAATCCAATTTTCAAAATCTCAGGAGGGAGAGGCGTCACGGTAATGTCTTCCTCGGAGTCTCCCAGGGCAGATTCCCGATCAGCTCACCGGCAGCCCTATCAGGCCACATTGTCTCTCAATGCAAGGGAATTAGGTGTTTGCATGCTTCTTTTCTTCAAAATCGGGAACTTTATTCCTCAATCGTCGTCAATCGCTGACTTTGGTTAAGATAAGCTCCTGTGGTTTTCTGTAACGTGCAGCCATTTATGGTGGAAATCTGTGCCTAGAGTGGACGAAGTTTTGTTGTCTTTAGTATTTGACCGTTTTATTTTGTACTCAGTGAAGGCCTTGACCATATGTTTCGGAAATTCACTCCGAAACTGTGAGTAGTTCGACATTAACGTTGGATTTGAAAGCGAAATGGCCAATTGGTGTTGATAGTTGCCTACCATTGTTGATGGAGCAGAGTGAAACCATTTCTGATTCAGCACCACGGAAATTTGTTCGGCAATTGGATTTCACGGCCATCGGCGTAGATTCAGTGAACGTAGAATTGCCGCGGGCACCTGAATCTCTGACTCATTTAGAACTACTACCGCAGACGCAGAAACCACTGCCACAAGCGATTTTGCGGCCACAATCACTATTGCCGTCTCAAATACAAATTGAACCGAAGTTGCAGTCGCAGGCATACTCACCGACACAATCAAAGTTACCTCTACGGTCGCCGGGGCAGCAGCTATGGTCATCTTCACACACACAACAACAGCGACCACCGCAATCTCAGGTCAACCAGCAATCGAAACCGCGGCCGCAGCTAGTTTCACCTGCTCGTCGAATTCCGCACCCTGTGCAGAAAATTTCGATGACGACGTTACCATTACTGTAAGTCTCTTGACCTGTACCACTGAGAACGCTCAATTCGGTATATTTGAGTGGCGACGATGGTAAAGATAATGTAAAAACTGAAGACATTTGCTCAAAGGTGAGAGTGATTTTTGTTGGAGAGAAGGAAAGAAATGATAATAGGCAGAAGTAATTTCATAACATAAACAGATATATACGTCATGCTGCGTGGAAATTCAAGAGATATGATCTGGAGACAGAACAAACTGGTATTATCACGGGCGAGACGCTAGTTTAGTATGAAGACTAACTATTATTCTTTACAAAATATTAATAGAACTAGAAAACAAATGTTTAGGGTCATTCCGAAATCCAACTTCTTGTAGTTTATAAATTATGCAAATGATAAGTGTGTATGTTTTATTTTATTTTTGTGTCCTCATGTAGTTTTGGAACTTATTAAGATAATCTTGAGGGTTCCTTTAATCTATTCGATGTATGGATCATGCTGAAACCTGAAATCAATATATGTTGGTTGAGAAACAGAGATCCAACCATCACACCATTAAAACTCAAAAAAGGAAAATTTATGTACAGTATTTGTTTCTTCTGCGAGGAATAATGCTCAGATTATATTATCAATAAAAAGTTCAAATTTTTAATCCCTTTCTTTCATTTCAATGCTTACCATCAGAAAAAAAATTCTCTCTTCAATTACGTTTCACCTTTTAGGGTGAGGCTATATTCATAAATTGGCATTTCTTAAATGTATGGGCATACGTGTTTTTCTTCAGGAAGCAAGAGTCTCCCAGTAAACGACCTTGGCATAATGTGGGATCAAAAGACAGCACTCCAAAGAAACAAAAGCAGTGCAACTGCAAGAATTCTCGGTGCCTCAAATTGTAAGCACTTCATATTCTCTGGACAGACATCTTTTAAGTTTTATCAATAACTCTTAATCACAAGAATACTTTGCAATATATGGATATCTTGTATGTATATTTCTTACTCATTTACCCACAAGCGAAAGCTAATTTTGCAAATGTTAGGTACTGTGAGTGTTTTGCTGCTGGTATACACTGTGATGGCTGCAACTGTTTAAATTGTCATAATAATGTGGATAATGAGGCCGCCAGACAAGAGGCAGTTGGAATAATTTTAGAGCGCAATCCAAATGCGTTCAGACCAAAAATTGCAAGCAGTCCACAAGAACCACGGGGTTCTAAGGTCGGTAATTCAACTATCTCAAGTTTTTATAATATTGCTTGACCAAGCTATTTAAGGGCCTATTGTCGGGCAGAGTTACCTTCTTATACATGATTTAATTTTAGGATGGGACTCCCTTTAGAACTCCATAGATGTCTAGTTTACTACTCCAACTGTTTTGCCCTTCCCATCATAGTAAAGGACAGTTTAATTTCATTTTGAGAGTTCAATTCAAATGTTCTGAGTTCTGATCATAATGATAAAATTATTCTGGTGGTACTCCTTACTCCTTTTTGCCTTTTTGTAGTGAGAACTTAGATTAGATCTGTATCCAAACTGATAACTCTTCCTGTATTAACAAGATTATATGGCATGAGTTGATGTGCCAAAGAGCATACAAAATTCCAATTAGATGATTCTTTGTTGTCAGTCTTGTGAATCAACCTACCTTCTTAGCATAGAATGATGCCTAGTTCCTATGATGATGCCTGATATGCAATAAATAATTCTATGCCTTTTTTCTGCTTTTGAAATATAGCATCACTTATAGCTTTTTATAATAATAATTTATGCAGAATCAAGCAACAAGCTAACCAATGTTGATCACTTATGGTTAGTTAACAGACTAAAGCGTATATTTTGATTAAGATGTATGCTTATACAGAGCCATGGCTTCATATCAGAGGGGATAGGAAAATATGTTTTTTAGTATTTGTTAAGCATCAAGAATATGATACCTCTTAAGTCAAATCAGGAATACAGATTTGCCAAGAAATTGATGTGTATGAGCCAATGTACTTATGATATTAGCTACTCTGTATCTGGCTTTTTTATTTCAGTTGACCTTGCTTGTGGTCCATAATAAATATCCTGAATAAATTCAGGAAGAGGCTGAAATTCAAGTATTAGGGAAGCATAATAAAGGATGTCACTGCAAGAAATCAGGTTGCCTTAAGAAGTATTGTGAGTGTTTCCAAGCCAATGTCCTCTGCTCTGAAAACTGTAAATGCATGGACTGCAAGAATTTTGAAGGAAGTGAAGAAAGAATTGCTCTTGATCCAATGAACCTCAAACAGGCAGCTAATGCTGCCATCAGTCAAGCAATTGGGTACTCTAGCTATGGGATGGACATAACACCCAAGAGAAGAAAACTTAAGGAAATAATTTCTGGCAAAGCTATCACAGATCAAGCTGTTTTGACAGCTCAATTCCAACAGGTGCCCCATTCTTTGCTCCCTCTGATATATTAGGATGATTTATGTTCATTTAAATTATCATTTTGTAATTCTTGATTTGCATCTTCATAATGTTTGGAAATCATATGAATTCAATATATTTAAACCTTTGAATCATGCCAGACTATGAATATCAACCTCTTACCCTGAGTTCCTTCAGACTTCTTTTTCACATGCATTTTTCATTTTCCTTATTACTTTCCAGCCTCTTTCAATTTTATCCTTTTTTTCTCATCAAAATTTCAGAATATAGTTAATATATTTAAAGCTTAATCAGGAAAATGATCTAGTGGTTGCGACAACTGGTCCGTCTGCGTCTGTTGCCTCTGACATTGCCAATGTAACAATTCCAGGGTCTGCAAGATCAACATACAGGTATGTGTTTTAGAAACAGGATTTGAACATTTTTATTTTGTTTTCTTAAATTAAATTTACAGTTGCTCATGCTGAAGGTCCCCATTGGCGGATGCTCTCCAGCCACAGGATGTGAAGTATCTCTGTTCACTTTTTGTTGTTCTATCAGGATTAGCCGCAGAGTCATATGCAGGTTTTGATTAACACTTAGATGCGTACTATCTTTTTCTTGTTATGGATAATTTCTTTTGGCAGCTTAAGAATTTATTTACCATATGGCGAAGGACTACATATGGTTTTTAACTGACGAGTTAGAGGAGGAGAAGATTTTATATGAAGTTTTTATAGTAATAGGGAAGTATCTATCTGCAGCACACAGAAATAAAATGATATAAAGGTTTGTTTAATTTAAAAAAAAAATATTTGGCTCTAAAAACTAAGTGTATATTGTTCAAAGTTAAGTACTAAATTTGTAGTGTTTGGAATTGTCTTTAAGCGGAACTATTGACATTTTACCAAGCTCGCGGGTCTGAAATAAAGGAATATATAGTATTTAATTATTGGAATAAGGAAAGGGTGGTTCGGTGAGTTTCCATATGGTGAATGTTTGATTAGGCACAATCAAACATCAAAATAGTATTTTCAGCGCTGAAAACTTTCAATTTCAGCATGAGTTTTTCAGTGGACCTTGGAGTAGGAATTATGTTATTATGTATATTAAGTTAATACTTCTCTATCATCATGTAATTTGCATCCCAATTGTGTTTCAACTTGTCAGAGTCAAGAGGCAGGGTAGACCAGCAAATGGGGATGAAAAAATCTGAAACTTCTGTTGCTTCATCAGCTGAATTACTGCAAGACAACAATAAAAAAGTCCACAAGCCTGTTGTTGATGGTCATGCAAAGAAAAATGGAGCAGAGAGAAGTGGAACTAGTGATTCTGGATCAGAAGGAGATGATATGCAGAACTACGGGAGGCCATTGTCACCGGGAACGCTAGCATTGATGTGTGATGAACAAGATGAGATGTTTCTTTCTGATAGTGCTGCCAATGCTGTGGCTTGCGATGATCAAAAAATGATTCATAAGTCATCAAATTCTGATGTTTACGTGGACATTTATGGAGAGCAGGAACGGCTTGTGCTCACCCGGTTTTGGGACGTTCTCCGTGGACTCATCACTCACGGAAGCATAAGAGGTTAGGTTTCGGAACCAGCTCCCTGATCATCTAAAGGAATGAGAGCTACTCCCTTTTAAAAAAAATTATTTTAATAAATAGAGAATTTAAAATAAAGATAATCTCTTAACTAACATTTTTTTAAAAAAAATGATTTTTTTATTTAAAAATCACTAATTAAAAAAAATTAAATTTAAACGTTTTAAATCAGATAACTTTCCCTCCTCATCATTTTGATGAGCGGAAAACCAATGATGAGGGGAAAACCGGGTCTGTCAGGATTCTTGGGTCACAATATATAACTTTCTGAATAAAAGAGGAAATATCTCTGCGATACTATATCTAAAAATAGTTGTCTTGTAGAAATTACCTAGCAGAGATGATATTTTTCTTTGAGCTTGTTACAAACTCGCAATACTATTTCCCATTTTAACTTGCCATTTGTAACAATTGCAGAAGCGATGTGCTCCCCATCAGCCAATAAAGAGGTGGGAAGCAAACAAGAAGCAGTTGATAATAGCAATAATGGAGCTGAAACTGATTTAAGTGAGAAGGGGAAGGGAGTTCACATACACAGCAATCGCATAGCAAATTCCCACATCCCATTAGCCACTAAAGTATCTGAAACAAGTAGTGCAATGCCTAATGGACCAGACAATGATGACCTATCATTGAGGATCGGTCTGCCTACTGGAATTGCTGGGTTAATATAATATCTTGCATTGTGAAATACTCTTTGATTGGTAAAGTACATGATTTTTTTTCGGTGTTGGTGAACAGCCAGGAATATGCTAGCATCCATAACTGGAATATCTTCTTTCCTAGCATCCTTGTCTGAATCCAAGCCTCGGTCAGTAAGTTCCTTGCTTAATCTGATGTTTCTACATGGTAAAGTATGTCATCTCAGGAAGATGACGAGGTTTTTTTTTTTTTTTTTGGGGGGGGGTGGTTGTCAGAAAAGGCCCATATTATGGGCTGATAACGCAAATTTTTTTAATGTTGCCCATAGCCGGCAATTTTGCATCATGCTGTTGACTGTTACGGGACTTTACTGTCCACTTCGGCCTAGCTGGTTCTCAACGTTTAAAAACGGATGAAATTATGACAGAAATGAAATGAGGAGAAATTCAACGTTAAAATTATTTTTGTTAAAAAGTAAAAGATAAAATAATTTGAAATAAAGAGAATACTTAACCTACTTTATCGTGATTGAAAAGGAAAAGTATATTCTCTTTTACAAAGTTATGCTCAACTTCTTATTGATGACCAGCAAAGAGTATGATATATATTGTCTTGTTTCAATCTACTATCTCTTTTGGTCCAAAAAAAAAAAAAATCTACTATCTCGTCATAAGCTTTAAGTACTTACCTTATGGTTATTTATAAAATAAGTGCGATTCACGTAAGTCGGGATAAAACTCTTCTCACATACTTACCTTACATACCGTAAATCACGATTAAAAAATATTTTTAAAAGTTTTAATTGCTATTTCAAACATCCACTACATTTACTTTGGCGCTTATTATCCGATGCTTGTGGATTGAGAGATAGGCTTTTTGAGCTGAATACTATCAGGAAAAAATTTACCGAAATGCTGAATGATTAAATAAATAAATAAACAGTAATATTAAGACTTTTTTTTTTGGCCCTCAGCAATACTAAGACATAACACTTTCTTAAATTTATTTACAAGGATAAATAAAGTGTTAGTGTTAGGAAATTCTACTGTGAAAAGGATTAATCAATGGTACTAAATGTTTTGCAAGAGGATAGCCTTTTTTTTTAAAAAAAAATCACTGTTTCTTTTTGGCCGCAGTGATTTTTACTTGGGAAAATCTTGTGACATTAATCCTTTGTTGATGATAGGGATTTTACTTGACCTTAGGTATAAAATAAAGTATTTGCACTATGCTTTTTAGGCTATCTTTTAGGAGGCTGCATAGTGTGAGACAATGATGAAAATAGTCTTAAATGTTTTGTATTGTTTGTATGATTACTATGTAGTTGTGCTAGACACATCTCAATCTCATACTCTAAGCCAAACTCAGGCATAAGCATCGAGTGAAAGTCAAAGTACTACTACTAATACTTCTTCAACTGAGTCTCGCATATTTTTATTGTGTAAAAGAATGCCTATAATGAGGCAGTTTGTGGATGGAGTTGAGGCTAATAATTAGCTAGATAAGTGTGGAGAAGTTGATACATATCGTAAATATGAGTTGATTGCATTAAAAGATAAAGAGTTTGATGTTTTGACCTGGTGGAAAGAAAATCATTGTAAACATAGAGTCATTTCATTGATTGCACGTGATGTGCTGGTCATACCTGTCTCCACCATCTCTTCCGAATCTATATTTAGTATGAGGGGCTGTGTCATTTTTGAATACATAAGTTATCTCTCACCAAAGATAGTTGAGACACTCATTTGAAAGCAAAATTGGTTGTAAATATAGAGCCATTTCATTGATTGCACGTGATATGCTAACTATATCTGTCTCCACCGTCTCTTTCGAATCTGTATTTAGTACCTAGGGGGGTTGTGTCATTTCTGAATACAACAATTCTCTCTTTCCAAAGATAATTGAGGCACTCATTTATACACAAAATTGGTTATCTTCATCTACTTCCGCTTTGTGTGATCAACTAAAAGGACTTTAAATTGATAACTTCAATGACACTGTTGCTTTAGAACAAGGTAATATCTATTTAAATTAATAACTTCAATGAGGCACTCATTTATTATTCATTAATTATTTTTATTTTTGGTTTTTTTGCTTGTGCTTTTTGCAGCTAAATCAGTAACTTCAAGCATGTCACATAAAGAGGATGCGTTGGACAACTAATCAATGGTTAGTTTTCTTATTGTTTCATTTAGTTTAATTTAATCTTAATAGTTGTCTGAAAGTTAAGGACATGGAATATAACATTTTGCCTATCTAGGGTTGCTGCAATTTGATCTTATTTTTTGGATGTTCTGTTATATTATCAGATATGTCCAATCAATAGATGGTTGCTGCAATTTGATGTTGATTTAGAATTTCTTGCCTATCTAGAGTTTTTCCTATCAAGCTTATTTCTTTGCATTTCTTGGCAGTTGCTACTTGCTGGTTTTGGGTTATAGGCTTCTGACTATACGAATTGAATTTTGCTCCACCATTTTTGAAAGTGATCGGTGATCTGTTGGACCCCTAGGAAGCCACTATATTGAATTTGTGCTTGTATTTTTTGCTACACTCATGCAAAACAAGTTTTAGATAAAATTTATTATATATTTGATTTCTATAGCTTTGTGGTTGCTAAACTGAGTTAATTGTATTGTCAGAGGTTCAATGTATTGATTTCTAATATTTTCAGAATGTAGGGGGAATTTGCTTATAGTAGCTGATTTAATCATATGCAGGTTGATTTTTTTATGATCAAGAAAGTATTCATATAGAAAATTTTAGAGTTGGTAGGAATTTCCGTTCAAAAGTCTGGAAGTTTAAACGTGAAATAGCACCCATTGTTATAATGATTTATCATGTGTGCTAAAATTATAGTCAAGTGATTTCAAAACTTCCTGTTGTAGACTTGTATTAGTAACCTTATCCTAAAACTCCTGAAGCACATTACCATCAGGAAATGGCCTCAGCAGGAAACCGTGCAGGCATATGTGTAAATTTCCACCTCTGGGAAGAAAATTATCGGGATCGGGAATGTTGAAGCTATCATCAAGTTCTCCAATTCATTAATTTCCCGATGCTCTCGGCTGAGAAGCAAAGAAGTATTCTTTTCACTTGAACAACCCATTGCCTCTGAAAATAATATCTCCACTACTCCTTGTCTGTTTCATTATCCATCCAGACGTATATATCAAGCATGTCAGGCTTGAGTGGAAAAGGAAAGAATCCCGCTACTGCTCCGTGTGGGAATGGGGAAATTATCTGGCTAACAAAGATGAAGATGCTGATAAAGCTGACAACATTAGCTGCCTGTATGTTTCCTTCGGGACAAGCCTTTGATGCTCAGAAGCTTCGATCAGATTTCCGCCAAGTCCTTCGAAGCAGGCGAGTTCGCGAAGGTACGTAGAACTAGTATCCGAATCTTAGCATCCATTGCTTCCCTCTGATTGATGAACAAGTCTAGGACTAACGAAGGAGACATCCACGTCTCGATTTTATTATACAATTTCCATGCTATCGAATTGAGCATAGGCAGTGAACTAGCTAGAGAGATGAACATATTTGATCGGTCTGTTATTTCTTTCCCCGTACTCGACGATTGAAATTTTTAGCCACGTTTCAGTTCCGCTACGTGTGGAGTTCGCGAAGCCAGCGGCCAAGCCTCTGTGTCAAGACAGTATTCAACCTTCCACTGAGGTTTCCACTTTCTCTCAAGAGTCGAGATAGCCCCTTTTCGCTGGCATCTCTTTTATTGTTCTGTAAACTCACGTTGTGAAGTTATAGCAGGCAGGCTTGGAATCAAGGCCAAAGGCAAACATTAGCAACATTGAAGACTCGCTGAAAGAGGAAAGACTCTATTTGACCACAGAGGTAATTTGAGTTGATCAGATCCTTATTTAAATCCAGAAAAGCTTTAATTCCACGTTAATATGCTTTTTATTATTATTATTATTTTAACATTTAACGACGTATTATTGATGATCATGCATACATTAGGGAGGAGAGCAAGGGCGCTTGCCTGTTCTGATTTTGAGCTTGAAGGGAAACAAACATCAAAGAAGGCCTGCTGTTGTTTTTCTACATGGCACAGGCTCTTCAAAAGAATCCTTATGCCCATTACTTAAGGTCCCTACTTTCCAGAATCTCCTCTCGTTTTCTATCCTCTCAAGTCCTATAATAGATTAAGTAGATGCTTTTTCTCGGTCTTTAGCTTCTAATTTTGTCCTCTTCACATTTCAGGCATATGCTTCACGAGGATATGTGGCACTTGCCATTGACTCTCGCTATCATGGTGAACGTGCTCACAGCTCAACCGCCTATCAGGATGTACGTACTTAATTTTCCTTTGCTTTTACTGAGTTTTTAATTGATCGATGATTTTCACTATGTTATGCTGGAAAAGAGATTAAGCTAAGCTCAAACTTATAACTTAACATTTATGTAGTTTTAACGGTAGGATGTGATTTAATCCACTAAATAATTAACCTTTAGGATTTCTTGTCAGTTTTATTCACCATTCTTTTCTAGAGAAAAAGTGGATTATTTTTCTGCTTAAATGTGTACTCAGAATCTTCCGTAAGTATTTTATATGCAGACTAGCAGTATGATTTTAGAAACTGATCGTTTTTTTCTGTTTACATAAACCAGGCTCTCATTTCTGCTTGGAAAACAGGAAAGACAATGCCATTCATATATGACACGGTAATTTGCTTATCTAATTACACTGTTTTCATCATATAGTTACTCAAAGACTGAATCGCTATCCATACCAAGATTTGAAAAAGTTGGCCGTAGATGATGGGATTTGTGGCCTAACAAATGATTAGTTCTGTTAAAAGGAGGTACTTAATTTTATGTTGTGGCAGGTCTGGGACTTGATCAAATTGGCAGATTATTTAACTCAGAGAGAGGATATAGACATTTCTAAAATAGGAATCACTGGAATATCCCTTGGAGGTTGGTCTGGACAAGTTGAAAGGAATATGTCTGATGCCAACCTTGATGTAACTTGTCGTTCACATAATTCCTTGTTGCAGGAATGCATGCATGGTTTGCTGCATTTGCAGACACCCGTTATGCTGTGGTAGTCCCAATGATCGGTGTTCAGGTGACATTGAATTGTTGAATGGAATGTACATTAGTCATGATTATGTGCTTCAGAGACAAGAAGGTGAAAATTCCCGTGCTATATCTTACTGCAGGGGTTTCAATGGGCTATTGACAATGATAAGTGGCAGGCTCGAGTTGACAGTATAAAGCCTGTGTTTGAGGGTGAGAAAGTGTCAAAACAAATGAAAATCTGAAATCTTATTGCAGTTTGATAAGCCTTTTTTTTTTTTTGGGGGGGATTTTTCTGTTTTATTGTCTTTAGTCTGATTCCTGCCTATTCTGCTTAGATTCATGCAAAACCAATATCTTGCAATTTCCGATTTGTATATGCAGTGCTCGTTGTATATTTGATATGTTTCTTCCAATTTTCCCCTTTTAAGAATGATCTCTTCTTTCTCAATGTGCGATTACAATTGCGTGGCAAAGTTGGAATAGTATCTGAGTAAAACCTATAAATGTAAGACAGAAATCAAATTGAATCATATTGCTATTGATTGAAGAATGATGGTAGTGACTGCACATCCTAAAGGTGGTGTGGTTTATACATCCCTGATGTCCTTAAGGTGATGAATGCAGTGGCTCGTGAAGATTTGGGTAAAAGTGCTATTGACAAAGAAGTTGTGAAGAAGGTCAGCCAATTTTTCTTGAATATTACTACGAGTCTCCAAATGATGAATTTCTATTTGCGTTGATGATTGATATCTTTGCTTTATTAAACTTGGACTGTCAATGCCTGATGAAATGGCACAGACTCTATAAAACAGCTTTGTGAGTATTTTAAGCGTCTAGGCTCAGATAATGATTTCTTATTTGAATAAGTACTGCAACTGGCATTAGTAACTGAAATAAGCAACAATTACTACAAGAAAACGAGTTACCTTCTATAACAGTCCCCTTCAAAATCGCTAATTTTGAGCTAACCTAACGAGACAATGAGCATCCTCATTGCCTTCCCTATTTACAATATTAATAGATATAAACCAGTTTCTATATATCAAATCCCTTGTCTCGACAATACTCTCTTGGTAGGGGTGGAAACCATGAAGGTCTCTAGTTATTCTGTTGATAGCTTCAGCACAATCTGAAAAGACCTCCACAGACAATGATTTCATAGTTTTATGATCTAGGCAGGTATGGGACAGGATTGCTCCTGGGCTAGCTTCCAAGTTTGACTAACCATACACAATTCCAGCTATTGCACCACGGCCTTTACTTATTCTAAATGGTAAGATCCCTGCTTGTGCTTCAAATTTATTTTATTTTGAGCTATTAAACATTGTCGAATTGTACCAGCAACATTATTCTTTATACAAATTTATAGATGGAAAAACCAGTTAAAAGTTGCTGCAATATTACTCTATATGGTGATCAATGATATGATAGGCCTCCATATGTGTATGACTCGGTTACACCATAGGATTCAAATTTTTGGTTCCTTCTTTTTTTTTTTTTTTGGTGGGGTGGGGGAGGTGGTTAGTTAATTCGGAATTGAAGCATTCTCTTTGGACATTGCTAAGGTGCTGAAGATCCTCGATGTCCCCTTGGAGGTTTGAAAATTCCAGAGTCGAATGCACGGCAGGCATATGGAGAGTTTCACAGGCTGAATAATTTTAAGGTATGAACTTCTATAGTTTGAATTCAAACTCTCTATATATTCCTTCATCTTCAGTAGGCTGCAATTTCCAAAATGAGTAAAGCAGCATAAAAAACCTATTAAAATTATTGGAAGGGAAGTTCCTTGAATTGGAGTTTTACCTTGCATAGTAGATGGGAGATACGTCCTGGTGCATGTACACATAGATTATGAGTTTTCAAGCGTGAGGGCCATCCATCTTGTTTGAAATCATACGGCATGATATATTATGAGCGTATGTGTTTTATTTGTTCCTTTGGCATGCCTTACATCTGTGTGTTCATTGGATTATGAATTAATGAGAATAATAATGACTAGGACTACCGTTTTTGAATCTTATTTTGTATAAAGTTTATCAAGTTTGACAAAAATAAAAGTTTGTAATTTCTCCCAAGATCAAAATAGAATGAATTCATATTATTTTTCATTGGAATAAAAGTTTCTCCATACTAGTATTTTCTTTCAACGATAAAGTAAAACTGTCTTACTTATCGCCAATATATCTGTTTCTTTATTTATCTTTGGCTGCTTTAATATGCAGTTGATCGCAGAACATGGAATTGCGCACCAAGTAACAGCATACATGACTAAAGAAGCATCTGATTGGTTTGACAGATTTTTTAAGACTTAGTTTAGGATCTAAAATTTGCTCTTCAAGTCCTATTTTAGTGTAAACTTTTCATAGGGGAAATTACAACCAGGTTCCAAGTAATATAATTAATCAAGACTAGGTCTCTTAAAATATCCAATTGCAGTTAAGTCTCATGGGATTTGGGTGATATTAATTCCAAATGTGAAAATACAATTTTATCCCTTTTCATTTAAAATGAAGAAACGAACTAAAAAAGATCGTGATTCTATTTCGCATATGTAATCTGTCAATTAAGAGAAAGAGAAGCGAACCAATTTTTGTTTCGAATTAAAAAGGGAGAAGATTTAGACTTTCTTAAACAACTAAGCCCTGAATTCCAGTTTTTGTTTTAAATTAAAGGGGGGCGAAATTGTATTTTTACATTTGGAATTATTATCACCTAGTCCTTTAAAGTGTGTTTGGTTTGAGGGGATAGGAGGATATGTTACCTTGTTTGGTTTGTCAGAAAGGGGGAGGGGAGGGAATCTTTAGAGTAAAATAAAAAGAGGGAAGTGAATGTGATTCAAAATTTACCTACTCATTTTCTCCCCACCCTCAAACCAAACACACCCGTAGGGTTTTACTGCACTTTAATAATTACAAAAAACACCTGATTGTGATTAATTCTATTATTTGGGTCTTAGTTGCAATTTTTTCCTTTTTCATATGAACTTGCTGGATTTTGCCACAAGCCTACAGCCTATTTGTCATATTTTAAATTATGCCGCCCTTTATCTGTTGAAAACAAACTCAGTGTGCTGCACAAAACTGATTAAAATGACAGAGATGTTCACAATATTTGGTGTTTCACTGTTTTGATTAGCTTTTAACTGAAGCTTTTTTTATGATATATCATCAGCTTTTCCAAACGCTCCGTTTAACGCCACCTAAAAAATTACCTGATCCCTTTAATAAAATTGCACTCGATCCCAGATTACGTTGTTTTTTAAAATCATATGTGTGTGTGTGTAGATTTGAAATTTTATCTTTAATAATTGACTGTTAAAATAATTGTAAAATTCTTATATGGTAAAATTACTATATTAATAGCCTCAAAAAAGGAGTAATAATGTTACCTTCTAATTTTATTCCAAGTTTTGTTCATCACCCAAGATGCATTAAGAATAGACGAAAGAAATATAATGCCTCGTGGCACAGTAGAAAGAAAGGGAGGCATCTGATTTACAAAGGGCGATCAAAGTTGCAAAATATGACTAAATTTCTTCCATGTAGAAAGAAAAGTAATTGGCATCATTGTTTAAAAAATAAAAACAAAAGAAGTCTAGCTTACCGATCAAAAGTTAGAAATTCATTTCTCCTCCTCCTTTAAATTTTCGGGTGTAGCTTTTGCAGTGATTATATCATTTTTCATAAAAATTTATCAAGTTTTTCTCATCAATAAAATTTTCAATAAGAAATTTTTTTTTAATTTTTTTTCATTAATTTTTATATAACTGAAAGCAAAACCGTATTATCATTTATTTTTCTAAAAAGAAAGCAAAAGTTGAAATGAAATAGGGGAATGAGAAGAGGTTAAAATTATTTGATACTTACTTCGATCTTTAATATAAGATATATATTTGAGGAGTTGATTTTGGTCTTAAATAGAAGATATTGTATTCATATTTATCAAATTTTTTAATTTACCCTTATTAATGCTCCTTTAAGAATAATCAATGAGAAGAGGGAATGAATATGACAAGGGTGTTTTTGAAAATATATGTTATATTAACTAATTTTTTTAATCTAATCAAATTAAATAAATATATTATATATTAAGTATATAATGGAATAATTAAATTGAATATATTCGCTTGAGGAAAAAAAGGCAGCATGGAAACCTAGGGAGGGAGGGAGAAGGGCGTAGGTCGGTAGGGGTCTGTATGTCCTGCTTATCGCATTTATGAACTGGGTATGCTTATCCCCAATTTTGAGGTTAGAGGCCTTTTTATTTTATTTTTTTATATATACTTATTTATTTAGATTAAATTATATAATATAACTTAAAATATTTTTGACATCATGTATTTTAAATTAATTAATTTTTAGTTATATATTTAGAAATATTTTTTCCTATAACACCAGTATTCTAAAATATTTTTCAGTAGCATTCAATATCTGAAATATTTTTACAACACTCAATATCTTAAATTAATTAATTTTTAATGCATAAAGCATTTTTTTCTATAACAAATTAAAAAAAACTTTTTATTGGAGAAGAGTATTTCTTGTGATAAGCAGGAATGTGGATTCAGTCAATAGGCATACATATTCCCCACATTTCTCTCTCGTCATTTTAATGTCTTCGTATCACAGGTGCTATGTCTGTCTGGATTAGCAGATAGCCGTGGTAAAGATTTTTTTAAATTTATTTTTTATAAATTTAAAATAAGATAAAATTTATATTATAGATGTGATTTATATTTAGATTGGCAATGTATAAACCTATTTATATTGTGAAAAAGAGATCTTAGTAGCTTTTTTTTAAAAAATAACTTTTAATCTAAAAATTCATTTAAAAAATTATTAACCCAAACACCTTATTTTAGTCGGAACGTAATTTTTCTCTTCAAACCTACTTTCTCTTACTTTCTCAACCACGTTACTTTTGTAAATAGATAGGCCCTAGTAGCTGGAAGCGGGGAGAGAATTAAATAAGAGAACCTATCAAAAAAAGACATTCACTTCGTTTTTCAAAATAATGGTGACTCCGTAATAAATGGTAAATGGTCCGCACACCTGTCAACATTTCGTCCATAAACATTAAATATAATTGATGATACTAACAAATGATTGAGCATGATCAATCCTGAATATCAGTGTATATGTTGATATTGATGTATCCTCTAGCATTTATATATAGTAATATGTACAATTACATGATGCATCCCGATGATTCTATAAATATGGTTTGAATTAGTTGTTAAAGAATAGCTTATATTATTTATAAAATAAATATATAAAAAAATTTTATCTCCACTTATAAAAAAATTTTTAAATTTATAATTTCAATGATTGACAAATACCCTATTATGGTTGGTAGCCTAATGTAAACTAATATTACTTATAGGTGGTCTATTTGGTAGGGCAATTTCTTGTGAATGTTCTATAGGATATGATAGCACCTTCCTCCAAAGCACAAAAGCAGGCCCTGATTTGGTCAGTTGCTATATAAATATAGCATATGAAGAAAAGAAAAGGTTGCGTGGGAATCCGCACACCCTCCTTTCCTTTTGTGATTTCAATTGAAACAGTTGGCTCCTTAATCATTCACTTCATTTTTAAAGATAATAGTGTCTTAATAAATGGTAAATGGTCCCCACTTGGCACACCTACTAATATTAACTCCTTTTTTTTTTTACCTTAATATTAACTCCTTTCACAACAGTAACATCTCGTCCATAAACATTAAATATAAATATATAATTGATGACATTAACAAATGATTGAGCATCATCCATCAGGTATTAAAGAATATCAATGTATATGTTGATATTGATGTGTCGTCGTCTAGCATCTCTCTCCAATCCTCGCAACTGCAGGATGCAGCCCGATATGAGACCTGTCAAAAAAATTTTAGAGACAAATAAAATAAAGAGTTTAGATGAAAATATAGTAAAGAACTATTTTTAATATTAATCCAATACAATTTATTATTTTAAAGTGTAAAAATAGATATTATGAATTTTTTTAATAAAAATAGTAACTTATGTACTCAAAATATTAATGGTTAGATAACGAAATTGTTATTTTTTATACTAAAAAAATTTATAATGTCTACTTTTACATCATAAAATAATTACTTATACTAGGTGTACATTAAAAAAATAGTTATTTGTTAAATCTGTATTTTAACCCTAAAACAACTGTACGGTAATTTCTTATTTCTTACTTACATAATTATCTGACGTGATCGCCTGGTCATGGTTTGATGTAAATCCTAGCCTTCAATTATTTACGTATGATTAAAAATATATATTAGTTAAATGGTTGGCTATGACAGTGCTATTTTGTTTTCTTTTAGTTTTTGGGACAACAGGCAATTGAGATGCGATTCATGATCATGTAAATTGAAAGGAACAAATTGACAAAATGATGGAAGTGCCTCCCCCGCACGAAATCTGTTAATGCACACGTGTCATTTGTTTTTTGGCCCCCGCCAAAATTGTTTACTCATAAATACCGACCTCACTCAAAGTGATCACTCATCGCTGCAAAGTTCGCAAAATGGGAGAAGCCACTGATTATCGGAAGCTCCGATCAGATTTCCTTCAAGTCCTCCGTGAAAGGCGAGCCCCTGAAGGTATTCACAATCAGTATAGGATTTACCGAAGGACGTGTCCGCTTATCACTTTGAATTTTCCTTCATCTATTGCTTCATTTGTTCTCTATTTTGTTCGATTCCTAAGCCACTGATACGAACACGGTTCGTGAACTAGCTTATAAAATCATCGAATTGAACCTGTTTCGACTTCATGTGCAGTGAATAATTTAATATTATTTGAAGACTTAAATTCTTTCTGTCGTTTCAGTTCCGCTGCGCGTGGAGCTTGCAAAGCCAGTGGAGATCCCATTGTATCAGGATGATAATCCACCTTATGCTCAGGTTCTGACTTTCTTTCGCTTTTTCTCTTGCATCTGATTTAATTTTTAGTTGATTTACTTTATGAACCTATACCAGGTAAACTTGGACCCTTCTCTGAAGGCAGACAGCGAAAACCCTGAACACTTGCTGAAAGAAGAAAATTTCTATTTGATTATAGAGGTGTGATTTGAATTCATCAAATCTTTTATCTGAATCCTGAATAAGTTTTAATTCCACGTTGACATACATTGGTTGGGATTGAACGTATAGTAACGTATCAAATGCTGACCGTGCTTTAGGAAGGAGAGCAAGGACGCTTGCCTTTACTGATTTTCAGCTCGAAGGAAAACATACATCAAAGAAAGCCAGCCGTTGTTTGCCTACATAGCACAGGAAACTGTAAAGAATACTTGCGGCCGTTACTTAAGGTGCCTACTTTCCCTATTCTTCTCTGGTTCTCTGTCCTTTGGGTTTTTATAATGGATTAAGAAGATGCTTTCTCCTAGTTCTTCATTTTCTAATTCTGTTCGCTTCTTGTCTCAGGCATATGCTTCACGAGGATATATAGCAATTTCCCTTGACTCTCGCTACCATAATGAACGCGCCAGCAGCAAAAATACCTATCAGGATGTCTGTAGTTTTCCCTTTTCTTACTAAGTTTTACCCTGATCTATGATTTGCACTACCTTATGTACAAAAAGAAATCCAGGCCAGCTTAAGTTTTGCCTTACTTTTATGCTACTTTTGTTCATCATTCCTCTTTTATAGTAGAAATCGACTATTTTTTCTCTTTGAATATGTATCTGGGTCCTTGATAAATAGAATATATATTAGTTACAGTATGGACATAGAAACTGATCCTAGTTTGCTTTCCCCCTCTTGTTTTGTTTTGGATAAAAAGGCTCTTGTTTCTGCATGGAAAACGGGTGAGACAATGCCATTCATATACGACACGGTAATTTCCTTGTCTATTATGCATTTATGCTGTTTTTATCATACAACTGCTTAAGACTGAATTGGTATCTTCTCCGAATGATGGAAAAGTTGAAAGACATCATGGAATCAGCGGCCTAACTTATTATTAGTTTAGTTAAAAACAGGTGTGTTATTCTCTGTTGTGGCAGGTCTGGGACTTGATAAAGTTGGCAAATTATTTAACTCAAAGGGAGGATATTGACCCTTCTAGAATAGGAATCACTGGATTATCTCTTGGAGGTTTGTTTAGACTAGTTTGAAGGAGTATATGTGATGCCATGCCTAATGTAAACCGTAACTCATGTAATTCCTCTGTGCAGGAATGCACGCATGGTTTGCAGCATTTGCAGACACCCGCTATGCTGTCGTGGCCCCACTGATTGGTGTTCAGGTTACACTGAATTTTTTGATGGAATATTTAGTGATGGTGATTATGTATATGTGCTTTAGAGACAAGTAATTGAAAACTAACGTGCTACGGTATTGTAGGGGTTTCGATGGGCTGTTGACAATGACAGGTGGCATGCTCGGGTTGATAGTATAAGGCCTATGTTTGAGGGTTAGTTCCTTTGAAATAAGTTAAATAAAAGTTTGTAATTTCACCTTGACTTAGTCAAATAGAATGAATTCATATTATTTCACATAGGAATACAAGTATCCCCGTACTTTTCTTTTGTCTTTCCATGTAAAACTGTCTTGCGATCAATATAAAGTTAGTCTTATATAAGGTTATGTTAGATTTTTTTAAATCTCGAGTTTAAATTTTAAATGAAATATTTGTATGGGAAGGGATAACAACAAACCTTGAACTAGATAATGGATCATAATATCAAAAGAAAAATCAGAAAGTAAAGTTAGAGAGTAAAACTGTCTTGTTTTATTTATCTTTAGCTACTTTAATATATAGTTGATTGATTGGAACATGGAATTACGCACCAAATAACACCATACATGACTAAAGAAGCATATGATCGGTTTGACAGATTTTTTAAAGCTTAGTTTGGGATTTAAAACTTGTTCTTCAAGTCCTATTTGAGTGTAAATTTTTTTGCTGGCCTACATAAGGCTACAGCCTCCCTGCCCTGGTTCATGTTTGTGATGTTATGAATTATGCCACATACTTTATCTGTTGAACTAGACGGCAAACCCCATGCATTGCCCAGGATGTGTCAATGTTTTGAATAATAGAGATAATAAAAATGACGATGAGTTGGTGTTTAGACTAACTCTTATTTTAAGTTTTGTTTTTTTATTAGATTGTGAGGTTTTCCAAACACCCTAAACGTCGCCTAAAAAAATTACCTAGTTACCCAGTCCATTTAATAAAATTTCACTAGACCCCATAAAAATTATGTTATTTTCTAAATCACGCACATATATGTGTATGATTGCACGGGAACAATTCAAAATCACAGACAAATCAAAGTAAGTCATTCACTTCATTTTTTAAGATAATGGTGACTAAATAATAAGTTGTAAATTGTCCAAATTAAACACTTGTCATTTGTCAATACCATTTCTTCACAGCACTAACATTTTTATTTACAAACATTTAACGGTGTGGTATATTCATTCCTAACGCTCTTGCGGTAATTAATGCAGCGGCTTGTGATGATTTGGGAAAGAGTGCCATTGACAAAGAAGTGGTACAGAAGGTCAGCCAATTTTTTGTGACTATGACTCGCGAAATGAATATCTATTTGGCTTGACAGTTGATATGTTTGTTGCTTTATCTAAAATGTAAAACTGGATTGTCAATTCTTGATGTAAAACAGCTTTGTTCCAGTTATTCTCTCTGTTTTGGCATAGATAATCCTTCTCCGTTCCTAAATGTATTTTATAGTGTGATATTCCTTAACAGGTATGGGACAGGATTGCTCCTGGTCTAGCTTCCAAGTTTGACTCACCATACTCAATTCCAGCTATTGCACCACGCCCCCTGCTTATTCTAAATGGTGAGATCCTTGTTTGTGAATCTGAGTTTATTTTGCAAGAGTTACATATGAACATTCACGAAGTTTAATCCTGATTATTCTGTGAATTCATAGATGAATAAATCAATTAAACCACGCCATAATATTACTTTATAGTGTAGTCGGTGGTATGATAGAACTCCACACCTGTATACTCATCAGTTGAATAATTTTGGGTGTTCAATGTCTCTGCGGTTCCTTCAAGTTATCTTGGACTTAAAATATACTCTTCTATACGTTGTAAACTTCAGGAGCTGAAGATCCTCGAACTCCACTTGAAGGTTTGGAAGTTCCAATATCAAATGCACAGCGGGCGTATAAAGAATCTCACTGTCCGGACAATTTCAAGGTATAAAATTCTCAAAGTTTGATCAAACCTGAGCTTGTTATTCTTTCCTCGGCGTGATAAGAAAGATTTCACATATAGTAGTCCGCACCAATCTCAGTGATGCAACGATTCGTAAAAACCTGTCATACTAATTCTTTTTTTTCTCTCATATTTATGTATTTTCATTTAGATTTGATTTCTTTGACCTAGATGATCGCGGAACCTGGAATTGGGCACTTAGCAACCCCATACATGATAAAAGAAGCATCTGTTTGGTTCGATAGGTTTTTAAAGGCCTAGTTTGTGCCCTCAGATTTCTGCTGCCGCTACAGATTGAACCCGCACATTTCAGATTCCTTGCTATATCATCCGTTGGGAATAATACCTTGCTTTGTCCCTCAATCTATATGTCTCGAGGACCGTCGCCATGTCCGTCATTCTCCACTGAGTCGTTTAATGTGTTGTTCTTCCGGAGTGAGTGTCCTAAATAACGAATAATGTTTTTATCAATAAAAAAACATGAAGTTTATTTCTAAATATGCGAGTGTCCTAAATATGTGAGTGTTGTTCTTCCGGAGTGAGTGTCTTAAATATGTGTCTCGTTTTAACCCTCTCTGTATTTTCTATTTATTTCTCTATATATTTTATTGAATTTCATATGATGAAGTTTATATTTTTGAGACGCTCCTACTCATAAATGTAAAATTTGTAACAAGGGCCCGAGGCAGTATTTATTCATGGCCTCTCCTATATTTTAAAATTTTGTTGGTCATATATGCCCATTTCGTTTTGCCATGCGCCACGTGTGACATTTTTATCCTTATTTAGTGCTGATTTGGAAACATATGAAAAGGGTGTTTTTAAACACTTTTTTTAATTCATAATAAAATTCCTCTTACATACTTATTTTATAAAATATAAAAATATTTTTAAAAAATTAAAATAAATATATACTTATAATATCAATTATATGCCTCTTATTATTATTTGTTAGTATGTGTGTGCATATACACGGGTATTACTTTTTTTTAGGAAAATTCCAAAAAATATCTGTAATGTCACCTAAAAAATTATGTTATTTTTAAATCCATATCCACACATGTATATGATTGCATGAGGAACAATTTAATAGGGTATTTGGAATAGCGATAGAAATCTCTAAAAGTACTTTTCAATCGTGATTTACGGTATACGAGGTAGCTTTAACGGTCTACAATGTAACTTTTACGGTCTATGAGGTAAATATGTGGAGGAGTTTTGTCTCGATTTATGTAGTCAGGTTTATACATAAGTATAAATTAAACCAAACATCTAAAATCACACATTTTATACATAAGTATGAATTAAACCAAATATCTAAAATCACACACAAGCCAAAGTAAGTCATTACTTAAAATAATAATAATAAAACAAGCAAGTCATCGTTCACTTCATTTTTTAAGATAATGGTGACAAAACAGTAAATGGTAAGTTTTTCAAACACCTATCAATACTAACTCTTAGCAACACTAATGTGCTTGTTTGTTTGAGCTTATTTGAATCGGGCTTATTATATAAGCCCGATTCACGTAAATCGAGATAAATCTCCTCCACATATTTATTTCGTAGACCGTAAAAGCACTTCGTAGACCGTAAAAGCACCTCGTAGACCGTAAAAACTATCTCGTAGACCGTAAAAGTTACTTCGTATTCCGTGAATTACAATTCATAAGCACGATTGAAATTTTCAACCGCTGTTCCAAACAATATTAATATTTTGTCCAGTAACACTGAATATGACTAATGATAGGAAGAAATGACAACTCGATCCATTAAATATCAATCGGATCATCATTCAGAGGATAAGTGTAGATATTAATATTGATGTATCCTCTAGCAGATTTTTATAGGGAAAATTTTAGATAAGGTTTCCTGTAACAAATTAATTTCCATTAGCCTCTAAAGAAATTTAAAATTTTAATTCAGTCTAATGGCTTTAAAGTGAAATTAATCTGTGAAATAAAAAGATAAAAATAACCTGAAACCCATGACTTAAAGCACCACAAAACCACCGACCCAGTTTCACTTCCCCTTCCTTCTTCTTCACCAACTTAAGAACAAAAGATCTATGCTTGCTATATTCTTCTACTTCCCCACTTCCTGTTTCGCTGTTCTTCTTCTCTTCCGGGTTGCAGTGGTTTCACAGTTTTCTGGGTTCAAGTCTCTTTCTTGTTGGCCAAATCGCCCTTGAAACCCATTGTTTTATTGCAGGTAAGTGAGCCCCAGGAAGAATCAGTCCCGAAGTGGTCTTCTTCCCGTTGTTCGCGATCAACAAGGACGATTCTGCGACTTTTTCGAAGATTCATTTGCCCTTCTTGTAAAATTCGTCATTTCCCACGGTACCCACCGATAAATTTCTATTAACAGGTCGAGACGAGCTAGGAGACACAAGAGGTGCCAAAGAAGTGTGCACACAGAAGCTCAGGTCTCGTTGTTTCAGACCAGAATCAAAGTATTTTTTGCTGGGAATAATTCTTCTTCTTCTTCTTCCTCTTCCTCGTCATCATCTTGTAAGATAAGGTTTTTCATGACTTGGATTGCTTCATTAGAATCATTTGGTGACATATAGTTCTCAGCCATGGAGAGCTTGTTCAAGTCTCACCCAAAAGCTTGCTGGGTGGTAGTCTTTAAATCACTGGACTCCCATGGAGGCTCTCAAATCCTGAAGCCATTTTTACCAATGGGTTCAAAGTAACAGGAATTACCCTAGATTTTGATTACATATTCAAAGACAGTCATGCAGAAGCATGGTACATTGGTTTGAAGGAACGCAATGTGAATCCACGTGAAATCTCTTTAGGCCAAAGCCAAGGAGTTGCATTTTCAACAACTCGTAGTTTCTGCAATTTGTGAGTGGCGAATAACACATTAACACATCAAGTAAAATTCTATCTGTAACTAGCGAAAACATCATAATCAAGTGAAATAATCAAGTGGAATAGTTCTATGAAAAAGATAAATTAATTTCTTAACAACACCATATTTAAATAAGTGCTATTTACAGGTATTAAACTTCTTATAAACAAGTGAAATTGACACATGTGAACTGCACAAGTTAATAGGCTAGGTTATAATATAAAAACATATGATCATAAAATAAGTCTTACTTGTAAGTATAATCCAACTCTTTATGAACAAGTGAATTATACATATAAATAATACAAATTAAACAAGTCTTACTTGTAAGTGTTATACTCTTCATGAAAAAGTTTATAACTCTTTATAAACAAATGAAATCCTCTTATGAACAACACATTAATTTTTGGTGGTCGGAGCTCCGACTGGTCGTCACCAGAGTTTCGATGGCTAGCTGACGATGGCCGCTTTGCCCTAGCGGCGGTCGGTGACCAGTCCTTAGAGCTCTAACAACGATCAAACCTTTTTTTTAAAAAAATAAAGTAAGGGTATTATTGTCTTTTTTCCTACAAAACTTATTGGGAAAATTCCAAAAAAATGCATTCAAAAATGAAATTTTAGAGAAAAAATAATTTTGTCATTCACCTCTCCCTCCCTCTCAACTCAGAATAATAACACCTCACTCTTGATTAACAAAACCAGACTCTTGATTAACAATACCGTAATCTAAAATACGGTGTTGTTAATATAGAGACCGGTATCGTTATTGGCCTGTGAAACTTGTTTATTTCAAATTTATCCCTGAAGTTGTTAAGGGAGAAGACGGTGTTATTAATCAAGAGTCCGGTGTTGTTATTCCGAGCTGAAAAAGAGGGAAAGCTAAAGGACAAAATTGTCTTTTCGCCGAAATTTTAAAATCTCATATCCCTCGTCCATATTGACACCTGACTGATTTGATATTTGACAAATTCACTGTACTGATTTGTCCTTTCCCATTTTTGGTTGCATTTTTTAAAATTTTTCTAAACTTATTTTCATTTTAGTCTTTAGTCTTGTAGTAAAATTTCAGAATGTTTTGATAATTGCCTGAAATAAATTTAGTCCAGGCTCCTAAATTGAAATTCTCCCTTTTTTATAATATGTACAATTGCAAGATGCAGCCCTATGATTCTAAGCAACTTGCATGGCTGTTAGCTCAATGTAAACCTAGTATTGCTTATAGTTGCCCTACTTGCTAGCGCAATTTCTTATGAACGTTCTATAGCACCTTCCTCAAAAGCACAAGAAGCAGACCTTGATTTGGTCAGTTGCTATATACTGCTTTACACAAGTGTACTTTGTACTGATGCTACGATATAAAAGACAGGAAATGGAGCTTCCATGCGACTTCCTTGCTATGTTCTTGTGTTTTACAATTTGATCGTCCTTTTCTGGGTTCTTTCCCTCTAAATGATTAGAAAGGTTAATGTTTTTTCTTTCTCTCTTTTTTTAACCGTCATAACGTTTTCTTCTTTCACTTCATGTGAAAAAGATAAACACGAAAGAAATGACCTTTGGAGAGAACTAATTTTTTTATGAACTAACCTAAAGAGAGCCATTAACCTTATTTTCCAAAATTAATATCACAAAAGTTGAAAGACAAATTAAACAAATGTACGATAATTTCTTAATTATCGCCCTGTCATGGATGACCTGGAAGGTGTCTGTCTTGATGCAAATCCTAGCCTTTAATTATTTCCTTATGATTTCCCCCCCCCCCCCGCTTGTTTTCACGTTGTAGGCGGGTAACGACAGTTTTTATTTTGTTTTTTGTTTTTTATTTTTTTGCCAACAGGCAATTAGCCATTAGGATGCGATTTATGCTTAACAATAAACCCGGAGCCGCGAAAATTGTAAGTGAAAAATGATTAAATGTTGGGAGAGAAATATAATATTAAAAAATAAAATTTAACATATTAAAACCTATTTTAACCATTTATGTAAGAGGGGAAATTAAGGGCATGAAAAGGCTCATTTAGAGAGAAAAAGTTAATTTGACATCTGTAGATCCGTTTGGGAACATGTAGTATTTACTGGGTTTAAAAAAAACTTTTCATACAAGCTCATTAAAGTAGCTTTTGACTTTTTTGATTGGGTTTAAAAAAAAGTTATTTCTCCCACCATCAATTCAAACATAAATCACATTTATAATACAACTTTTTTTTAATCCGATTTTTTAAAAAAGCTCGCTAAAAACAAAAACTTCTCCACGTTAATCCAAAAAATCAGGGTAGGAGAAAAAAACGGGTCAGCGTAATCCCGACCTGCGATGGAGAATGGCGGTGCCGGTGGCTTCGCTCAACTACCCTTCCCTGACAGGTCTGTTCTGTACGTCGCACGCGCGGAATCCATTAAAGCACACGTGTCATTTGCCCCCGCCAGAATCGTTTATTCATAAATACCGAGCGCATAATGCCTCAGTCAAAGTCGTCACTCTTACTCATCGCGGCACAGATCGCAAAATGGGAGAAGCCAGTGATTGTCGGGAGCTCCGATCAGATTTCCTTCAAGTCCTCCGTGGAAGGCGAGCCTCTGAAGGTATTCACAGTCAGTATATATCATTACCAAAGGAAGCATCTGCTTTTCACTTTGAATCTTCCTTTATCTGTTACTTCATTTATTCTCAATTTTGTTCGATTCATAAGCAATTGAATCCAACACAGTTCGTGAACTAGCTTATAAGATCATAGTGTTGAACTACGTGTTTCGACTTCATATGCGATGGATGATATTATTCGAAGACTGAAATTCTTACTGTCGTTTCAGTTCCGCTACGCGTGGAGCTTGCAAAGCCAGTGGCCAACCCTTTGTATCAGGATAATACTCCACCTTCTGCTGAGGTTCCGACTTTCTCTCTAAAGTCTAAATAGTCCCTCTTCTCTTGCATCTGATTTGATTTTCAGTTGATTTACTTTATGAACCTATGCCAGGTAAGTTTGGGTTCTTCTCAGAAGGAAGACATTGAAAACTTTGAACACTCGCTAAAAGAGGAAAATCTTCATTTGATTACAGAGGTGATTTGAATTTATCAGATCTTTTATTTGAATCCTGAATAAGCTTGTTAATACTACGGTGCATGCATTTGTTGGGATTGAACGTATAGTAATGTCTCAAATGCTGACCGTGCATTAGGAAGGAGAGCAAGGACGCTTGCCTGTACTGGTTTTCAGCTTGAAGGAAAACACACATCAAAGAAGGCCAGCCGTGGTTTTCCTACATAGCACAAACAAATGTAAAGAATTCTTACGGCCGTTACTTAAGGTGGCTACTTTTCTTATTCTTCTCTGATTCCCTGTCCTTTCAGTTTTTATAATGGCTATAGAAGATTTTTCCTCCCAATCTTCAGTTTCTAATTCTGCTCGCTTCATGTCTCAGGCATATGCTTCACGAGGATATATAGCAATTGCCGTTGACTCCCGCTACCATGGTGAACGCGCCAGCAGCACAAATACCTATCGGGATGTGTGTATTTTTCCCCTTGCTTTACTAAGTTGATTTGCACTACATTATGTAGAAAAAGAAATCTTGCTTAAGTATTGCCTTAATTTTATGCTACTTTTATTCATCATTCCTCTTTTATAGTAGAAATCAACAGTTTTTCTCTCTTTGAATGTGTATCTGGGACCTTCGTAAATAGCATATTAGTTACAGTTTGGACATAGAAACTAATCCTAGTTTGCTATCCCCCCTCTTGTTTTGTTTTGGTTAAAAAGGCTCTTATTTCTGCTTGGAAAACGGGTGAGACAATGCCATTCATATATGACACGGTAATTTCCTTGTCTATTATGCATTTATGCTCTTTTTATCGTACAGTTACTTAAAACTGTATTGGTATCTTCTCCAAATGATGGAAAAGTTGAAACACATAATGGAATCAGCGGCCTAACTTATTATTAGTTAGTTAAAAACAGGTGTGTTATTCTCTGTTGTGGCAGGTCTGGGACTTGATAAAATTGGCAGATTATTTAATTCAAAGGGAGGATATTGACCCTTCTAGAATAGGAATCACTGGAATATCTCTTGGAGGTTGGTTTAGACTAGCTGAAAGGAATATATCTGATGCCATGCCTAATGTAACCCGTAACTCATGTAATTCCTCTATGCAGGAATGCATGCTTGGTTAGCAGCATTTGTAGACACCCGGTATGCTGTGGTAGTCCCAATGATCGGTGTTCAGGTTACATTGATTTTTTTAATGATATTTATTAATGGTGATTATGCGCTTTAGAGACAAGTAATTGAAAACTAATGTGCTAAGATATTGTAGGGGTTTCGATGGGCCATTGACAATGATAAGTGGCAGGCTCGGGTTGACAGTATAAGGCCTATGTTTGAGGGTTAGTACCTTTGAAATGAATTAAAATAAAAAAAATCGTTTTCCAATTTGATTGTTTTTCCTGTTTTTTGGTCTTTAGTCTGATCCTTTCTTCTTCTGTGTGTGTGTGTGTGTGTGTGTGTACACACACACATATATTGTTGATGTTATGCTTTATGTAAATTCAATGATCTTGCATGATTAAATTCTCACATGCAGTGCTTGATTTTTATTTGATGGATAGCTTTTCTCACAGCAATGACGTGTTCTCATTCATCATAGACTAAATTGCATGGTAAAGTTAGAGTAGAATTTGAGTAAAACCTAGAACTGCAAATAAGACATGAAACTGAGTCATATTGAGTATTGATTGAGGCATGGTGGTGGTGGTGAATGCATATCCTAAAGTTGGTGTGGTATATTCATCCCTAATGCTCTTAGGTAATTAATGCAGCGGCTCGTGATGATTTGGGAAAGAGTGCAATTGACAAAGAAGTGGTAGAGAAGGTCAGCCAATTTTTTTGTGACTGTGACTCCAAATGAATGTCTATTTGGCTTGACAATTGATATGTTTGTTGCTTTATCAAAACTATAAAACTGGATTGTCAATGCTTGATGCATTGTTACCGACACTTAAAACAGCTTTTTTCCAGTTATTCTCTGCGTCTGGGCTTGGATGGATAATATCTCATAGCGTGATATTCCTTAACAGGTATGGGACAAGATTGCTCCTGGTCTGGCTTCCAAGTTTGACTCACCATACTCAGTTCCAGCTATTGCACCACGCCCCCTGCTTATCCTTAATGGTGAGATCCTTGCTTGTCAAACTAAGTTTATTTTGCAAGAGTTATATATGAACATTTACTAATTTTAGTGAGAAACCTTATAATTCTATTTGAGTTCCTAGGTATATAAATCAATTAAAGCACGCCATAATATTACTTTTTAGTGTAGTCGCTAGTATGATAAACCTCCACATGTGTATAACTCGGTTGAATTTTTTTGGGTGTTCAATGTTTGTGCGGTTCTTTCAAGTTACTTTGGAATTAAAATACTGTTCTACATTATAAACTTCAGGTGCTGAAGATCCTCGATGTCCCATTGAAGGTTTGGAAGTTCCAAAGTCATATGCACAGCTGGCGTATGGAAAATCTCACTGTCTGGACAATTTCAAGGTATAAAATTCTCAAGTTTGATTAAACCCGAACATATTATTCTTTCCTCAGCTTGATTAGAAAGATTTCAAATATTGTAGGCTGCACCAATCTCAGTGATGCTGCAATTTGTAAAAACCAATCATACTAAGCTAAGATTTGGGACAGAACCTGGAAAAAAAAATGTTTTTTTGGTTGGGGGGTAAAAAAATTATGAGGGCGGAAGATTTTAAAATTTTGGGGCTTTAGTGTTATATATACATATAACTACATGTATATGAAAATTTACTCATTTATCTTTTGGCTGCATTTTGCTCTGCTATCATAGCAACATGCAAGTGCATGGATACATAAGTGGTGGGTTTTTTAGCGTGAGCATCATCCATTGTGCTATTTTATTATTGAAAAATGAAAATTGAATCATGTGATATTTTGATGAAGCTACAGATTTTATTTATTCCTTTGGCAACGCTTACGTTTGGATCTGTGACTTAGATAATAGACCATTGTAGTTACACACAAACAAAACTATTCAAACACGATTCAAGAGTAGTGATGATACGAGTAGTTAGATGGAGCTCTAATTGATTCATTCTCACGGTATCAATAATTGATGGAAACAAAAACTACCAAGACTGGTGGAGTGAGTTTTGGATGTTATTTTCTATACTTTTTTCCTTATTATAATTTGACATGGGAGTAGAAGTTCTTCCGTCCCTCTATTTTCTTTCGATTTTAAATTAGTGTTACCTCACTTGTATCCAATCTGATTTCATTGACATAGATGATCGTGGAACCTGGAATTGGGCACCAAACAACACCATCCATGATGAAAAAAGCATCTGATTGGTTCGATAGGTTTTTAAAGGCCTAGTTTGTGCCCTCACTTTTTTTTTAAAAATCTCCAGATGGAACCTGCACATTTCAGATTCCTTGCTACATGATCCGTTGGGAATAATATAATGCATTGTCCCTCGACGTATCTCCAGGACTTTCTCGTCTCATTATCTGCAATTTAAAGATATCTAGTGTGTTCGTTGATCAGTTCATTTTGCTTGCCAAAACAATGTAACAATAATTGTTTCGAAAATAATTAAATTACTTTTTCAACATGAATCTAGACATAGCAATAATTGCTTGAAATTACTTCAAAATACTAATTATCGAGTGACACTTGAATAATAATTAGACGTTTAAATCCTCCTAATGAAATAAAAAATGAAGATGTTGAGAGGTGGTTTGTTTTTTTTCACCGATATGACGTAAATTGTATGCATTATTGATTATTATACATTTTAAAAAAAATTATATACATGTTTTGCTCCTAACATTAAGCATTTAGATCTTGAAACATACACAAATTTAAGATTTTGGAAAATTTCTGATACCAGTACAGTACGATCTTAGTGATCACTGATCTGACACGATTGGGTATGGACAGCTAGACGTTAATTATTTGCTACAAAGTCATCACTTATATAAATCCCACCACCCGCAATGAGAATCATCTGCTCGTGTCTTGAAATCTATAATACAAAGCAAATATAAAATACACAGAACTGCCCGTATCAGTAACTGGCTTCTTCAAAATATCGTAGGGTATCAACACCACACATAACATCCACATATTTACGCAAAAGCGCTTCCTGCAGCTAAGAAATACACAAGGGGCGAGTTATCTGAATTTTGAAATAATTCAGCCTTTCTTTGGCATTGCAGCTAGTCTAGTGTACATTCTGGCCATGGACTGGTACCCTCTAACATCGCCTGAACGCAGAAGATTACCTGTGCACAAAAATGCATCAGGTAGTAGTAATTTCGATGGTCGTCTTCAGAAATTTGGATTCTTCCATCCCAAAAAAGAATATACATAGGACGCTTTCAAGTCAAATAAAATAGAAAAAATGAATGTAATAATGAAATGCGAATCCTATGTTTCTTGTGTCACATTCCAAAGGTATAAATCCATGGATGTATACGATCCAATTTACTTGAAAATAACATGTACCCATTCAGCCAAAAAAAAGGTATAGCATGTATACAGCTTACTTTTAAATGATCCCAAAAAGAGATAACTTGAATTTATCAATTCATCCTAGAATAGAAAAATACCATAGAAGACAGTTCTATAATCGATAACAAAAGTCCGGGAAAAAGGGTGTCAAATTCAGACATTACTTGCAACTTAAGATGAGGAAAGTAAGGTTAGGAAAGAAAATTCCCATACGATCTATATCTTTTGAATTGTCTTAAATTAGATCTCATAAAACAAGATGAAATATATTACCATGGAGGACAATTAATGAAGTCTTGTCCTTGAATCAGATATTTTTCTCATTAATTTTTAATTCCATTACTAGAGAAGCAATCATAATTATAGATTATAAAATTGATGAAAAGTGGAGAAAGTTTGTGAACCTGAATCGCAATTCAATGGACTGTCAGGTTCTGGATGGGCCATCAGAGCTATTATAGCCCTACAGACAGATTGAAGTGTCCAAGCTGGGCTCCACGCATTTTTCAAGATGTCCAGACAAATCTCCCCTGTCTGAAAAGGAAGATAACTATTACTAATATATTAAAACATTACCAAAACATAAATCTACGAAAGAAGCAAACCCTTATTAAGGATAGACCCCCACCGTGAGTTGTTCATAAAACAATAGATTTCTCATAAGTTCCTTTTTCCTTCTCAGATATAGTAGTATGCTCAAACTTTATAAGTGAAAAAGCACCAAGATAAACTGAAAGTTACTTTGTGAGGGATCCTACCTTAAAATGTACATTTGGGTGAAATATTTTAGTCAAGAACCGCACTTGAGGAGGTTGTAGAGGATACTGCTCCGGAACAGCAAAAGCAAGCTGGAAAACACCCCCCTCATATGGAGTCTCTGATGGTCCCTATATGGAAATGAAAGGAATCAAACTCCACCAAACCAATCTGAGAAAAGCAAATCTGTATTATGAATTCTTCTAAATGACTAAGCATACCTTGATAAGGGCAGTCCATTTGAAAATGTTAGAATCATCACAGACGAGTTGAATATCTGGGTCAGCTGTTTTCTCTCGTTGAACCTCTTTATATTCCTTAAATAACCTTGCCCGTGATGCCTGTGTAGATTACATAAACCAGGTTTCTATTAGAAGGCATTTTTTAGAAGTTATGCCAATTATGAAACATTGCATCTGGACACAGAAAAGTGCAATAAACCATAATTATCAATGGGAAGACAAAACTAGGAAAACTTTGAAATAATACAGTATTACAATTTTTGCACAAAATGTTAAGAGCACATTTAAGTACGGCCATTCAATTGCTTTATTCTAATAAAATATCCAGCTAGTCCCTTCAATCTGTAAAAAATCCCCTTAAAATTAGCCAAATATAACATACATAACAAATAAGCAGAGAAAAGAAGGACATCGAACCTGCATATCTGATATGATCACACTGGAAACAAACCTCAAAATAACTTATAACTGCATGATAAACATAAATGTTCCATTATTTGTGCGCCAAAAATGAGAACCATAGGCAGACCTATATTACACTGAAATTTCTGAAATATGCATAGTTGATATCATACCCTTTTAATTTTGGCTCCTGATACTTTAACGAAGAAGACTTAGTCAGCCAATTGATTCAGGCAAATCCTCCCAGCCACTGAAGAAAGACAATGATAACACTCTTACAATTTATAATCTTCCAATTTCATCTTGCAATTTATGATCATGAAGAATGTTTCCTGGTGTGAGTAAGGTGTGCAATTGATTGTTTCTGTCGATAGCTTCTAAATTCACAGACCAATAAGTAGCAGGAAATGATTTAAACTCAAGCTTCACTCGAGCCAAAGTCATTTACCAGATGCATCACAAATACCTTGAAAATTGTCTAAATTGATGATAATATAAAGAGGTTAAACATAATGCTGATACACAACAAATCCAGCATTGCACAACAACACAATCCAAAGCAGATAAGTCGCTAGTAATCAAAATGAAGAGGGCAGAAGTATGATAGCCAATTACGTGCCATTCAAGCAAAAACTAGTAATCAAAGTTGTAAAAAAACATTAAACTCAATCTGTAAATATTTCCAGATTCAAAAGCGTCAATATCCAAACGATCATACTACCAGGTCCAAAGCCAAATTAAAATGAAAAAAATTAAAACAAAGCAAGAAACGGTGCAACGGCGTCCGACACGGGATTGACAACCACGCAGGGAACAGACAACGCGGGGAACAAATTCAAACATAGATACAAAGCCCGATTGAACAAGTCAATCTCACCGGATTGGGAGAAGACGAAGCCCTAGGGTTCGAACCTTCTTCAATACCTGCCGGAGAACAACCACTTAGAGCTGATAACGAAGGAAGGCGTCCAACGCCGAGCTCGACCAACTGAGGAGTGCTTGCATCCGCTTCTTCTAAAGTTCGATCAGACGAGATGGCGATTACATGAGGGCGTCTTTTTAAAAAAAAAAAAAAAGAAAGAGAATATAAAAAACAGAAGCGGGCGGGCAAAAGTATCAGATCGCCCTGTCATCAAGGGGTGATCGGGTCGGTTAACGGATCAAGAAGTCCATTGAGGCGTTGACCGAATAAAATATTATAATTTTTAATGGCCACTTTTCCTCAATTTTCTCCAACTTAAATTATGAAAACAAACAAAATAATTATTGCTATAACTTATTCCAACTTATTACTTTCCCACTTTTGCCTTGGAAGTTGATTAAAAAAGAAAGTCAAATCGTTAATTTAGAATGTGATGTTGTTATATGGGAGGAAGGTGTTGTTATTGACCCTCTAACTTGTTTCTTTTCACCTTTTATATTTGATTCTTTTCCCTTTTTTCATTTGAAGTTGTTAAAAAAAAATAAAGTCGTTAATATAGAAGATAATATTATTATTAAAGAAGGGGGTGTTGTCATTGACCCTCTAACTTGTTACATTCCTATCTAAGATAAAATTGAAAAGATATATTAATTTTTTTTTCAAAAACTCCTTAAAACTCTGTTAAAAAAACTCCACAAAACATTTTCATTATAATCCGAATGTAAAAATATATGTATTATCCTCTATTCTTAATATAAGAGCCAAATGACTCTTTTTTTTAAGAAATAAAAAAAACTAAAATAGTTATATTAAAGTATTTATATTTATTTTTTTCAAAATTAATTTGTCTATTGAGAAAAAAAAATTAATTTATCTGACTAATAAATTAATATATGATCTAATAATAATCAACATATATTATAATTAACTAACTTCTATAACTTAGTATCTCTTCAAAAAAAAAAAAAAAAAAAGCCAACTGCCCTTATCTTAACGATTGCAAAGAGTGTGAATGTTTAGCGCTTCAACTTTTTTATTTAGGGGAGACCGTACCTTGTGACCCCACAGAAAAAAAGCCCCCCTCCTGTTACACAATTTTATGTGGGAAAGAAAAAAGAAGAAAACGAATAGTTTTGCTTTATACACCAAAATTTGAGAACGCCATGGCCGGATAATCGTCCTAATGGATGAATGGAAGAATGATTGAACGATGGCATGGTGCGCAATATTGATTGATGACTTCTTATAAATCACAGATATAATAATACTTAGGTTTCTTTTTAGTTTTTATCTTCTTCCCAATATTTCATTTGCGAGAATAGAAGATAAAGAAACAAGCTCTACTCTCATTTTATCAGAACTCTAAAGAACATGGCCTGCAACTCGAATGATTCTTCAGCAGGCACACTTTAAAAGGCAAATATATTTCCGTGCAAATTTAGTACAGCAGTTGTCGCGCCTTTCATAATGCGAATAGATATTCTGTGACAGAACAGATAGTTTGTGAGTTTATGAACAGCATCACCTTTACAGAGCCATCAATCTCCCGCGTCCATTTCCAGCTCACCGTAACACTACCATTATACTTCTAATTGAATCAATTGTAATGGGAACCATCCTGATTACATCATCCACATCTCGGTCGATGGCTTGTGCCCAAGGGTATTTATTATTTTGACGTGGAGGATGCTGTAGCCAACTTTCTTTTTAGTGTCTTTCTAGAATGAATGTACACAATAATCACCATGCCATTGCAAGACAAGCAGCACAATAACAATATATATATATATATATATATATATATATATATATATATATATAAGGGAAAATGGAAAAAGAGGGAGGGAAAAAAATGCAGGCCCAAGTTAGCAAAATGTGAAAATTGCAAGCCAGTTAGTCATAGTTTTACATGCTACCAGCTCGACCTGGAGTGGGTTTTGGTTTGACTTTTGCCATGTCAACAAGGTCCCCAAATAACTTGTCCTCTGGTTTGGAAGGTTTGCCAGGTGGCACATATGATGATGAGGAAACCTGGTAGGGGTTTCTCAAACCATTATCATCTCTAACAGATAGGCCATACATTTGCTGCTCGAGGTATGGGACACCCTGTTGCTGATGCTGACCGTAGCCATATCCCGAGAATTGGTTGCCATACATCTGTTGAGGATACATAGAAGCCATAGGAGCAGCTTGAAATTGAGGAGAAACCATACCCATATAGGGTCCTGCGCCACCCTGAATATGCTGAGGGTGCAAACCCATCGGATTGCTGTGAACAACATGGTTATTCATTGGTGCATTTGGCTGCATATAAACAACTTGGTCATTCCCCAATGCTGGAATTCCCTGAGTATGTTGCGTCATAACCACTTGAGAGACTTGCATTGATGGGGTATAATTGCTGCCGGCTACTGGACTACCGTTATCTGTTGGTTGAGCTTCCCATGGGGGTGGTGGCAATGATTCACTGCTTTGCGCACCTATAAATCATGAAAAGTTGAGTTACACAAGCAACAAAGCCTGACATTTGAGAGCACAAATCCTGACATTTACATTCTCCATTAGACAGCAACTCATGCATTATTCAACTGCCAACCAGTTGTAAAATTTAAAGACTGAGAATGTAGACCAGGAATTGTGCCTCACAGAAAATGTTTCAATTCAAATCTAAGGAACAGTGTGCACCATAAACTGGTGAAGCTGATGACTGTTGCTGCTGCTGGGCAACCTGACCATTCCAGGAAGGACCTGTGCCTTGTGAGTAAAGTGATTGCTCAAAATGAGGTGACCCCACATTAGGCACGCTTCCATTGGCATAAAATGCCCCTTGTGTAGGTATGCCCGTCTGCTGTTGTTGACTGTGGGGGGCTAATGGACTGGTTTGTCCAGCTACATTAGTTGGCTGGGTCGGCTGTGCGGAAGTCAGTTCACTGCTTCCATTAGAAAACATGTCAAAAAGAACAAGGGCATTCTGCTGAGACACGGGATTTGTTGGTTGCTGTTCTCCCACAGAAACAAGAGCAAGTGAAGTCTCTGCTTTCAGTGAGGCATAATCATCACCACTGAGCAAGTCCATTTTGGGATCAGCCTTGGCATGAAGAGCTGAACCATTGGAAGTGGGAGGAGCAGGAAGCAATAATTGGTTCAACGTTTGGGACCCACCTTCAGCACTAGAACTGAGTATGCACAAATGAAAATATTAATGTATAAAGAAACAAAATAATAAGAATTATATAACTGGAAGCACATATTCTTGTTAAGCCAACCTGAAATGTAATTTCAAACATCAAGCTGTTTCTACCTTTGCCTGGAGAAAATTCAGGCTCTACGTGACATGAATATATATAAAACCTATCATATTACTCATAAGTCTGCAGCCAAAAACTAAGACTCAATACGTAGTTTCTCAAAGACAAGATCCCAAGTGAAGCAAGGACACGGACACAATTGACACACAATTATTGAACATGATATGACTACTACAATTAACCATTGCCAACAAATTAGCAATTATCATTACATTAATTCTGTTGGTCAAAATGAAAGATTAGTAAGAAATGCGGCAGTTAGATAGCATGGTCAGCAATGTAAAGCACCACAAAGAATGGATTACCTCCCATCAGTTTGTTTGCTAGCATCTCCATTATCAATTAAAGGACCAACATCTACAAGTGCTCCAGCAGGCTCCGACTTCACTTTCTCTGTACGATTTGCAACAGAAACACCTGAGGCAATGGCTTCATGCTTTGCAAGTACTCGCTGCAGATCATCATTGAGAGCTAGACCTTGGCATAGCAGTGACTCATCCCTGAAAAACAGAAATGGAAATACCATAAAAACAAAGTCTTCATTTTTCTTTTATTTCTTCTTTTTCAAAAAATAATCATTGAACACAATACCAAAATGAATAGAATGCAATAATAATGCCACCGTTACATTATATCATAGTTTGAGGATAGGAATATTAGGGCTTACGAAGTTGAATTAACAAGGTGTACCACTCTCTGCTTGTAGGTTCGACACTGCTCCACCAAATCAACAATAACCTCCTGCCTAAGACCCTAAAAATAGAAATAAAGGTAATATATGGGAATTTGTCAATGCAAAAATGATAAAAATATCTTAATTTTGTGTTAGAGGAAAAACATATTTAAAGCATGCTTGGCAGAGGTTTCAGAAGGGCCAAATCAGGAAGAGAATGATCATATAATTGTTTGCCAGTAGTTATAACAATTTGATTTAGTTTAGCATGAACCACACCAAGATACTTGAGCGTAGTACAAGGATATCAAACCAATATCCAACTAAAATTCAAAGACTGATTCATGATAAGCCTATACAGTATCCCAGACAGGGTGCTAAACACTTTCAACCTAATCAGTGGCTAAATTGACAAAAGCAAACAATCTATGACATCTTTGCCAATAGTCAGTAGCTAAATGTATTCTCGTATGATACATCATGCTATAAGTGTATATTCAAGGAAAGCAACTTACTTCTTTGTTACTAGGTTCTATTGCATTGAGCATTTCTGCAAGAACATCCATAATACCACGAGCATTCTGAATTTCAGTCAAACTGGCAGTAGAAGGTTTGATTAAGAAAAATATAATGGCATAAAATTATATGGACAGCATAGCACAAGTTGTACAATCATGTTATGGCTGATCATAACACCATCAGTAGAACATACAAAATTTAGCATGTGCTAATCTCAATCCAAGGCAATTCATTAAGTCCAATTTCTTACATTTAAGAGAATGTATCACCAAAAAGGGGGGGCGTATCAAAAGCTGCATTCATTTTCACAACATATAAAACAAGAAACAGCCAAAAGCCTCCAAATCAAACCAACCACTTTTATGCTATGCAGGATAGATCAAGAAAAGAATAAGCAAAAGGGAAGAAAAATGAAAAATGTGTCCAAACTTGAATTAAGCTAGTTTTCTGTTACCTTATATTAATCTTTGATTTCATCCCCAAACATTATAACTCCAAAATATATGAAGTAACAACCATCTTAAATGAAGAAATGCAAAACAAATATGCAAGGCTAGGCCAATAAATTAAAACATGACATCGGAGCTCAATGAAAACCTGCCACAGATAATATGATAATGATACTTTTATTGTGGTCAATATGATAATGATGCTTGAATAAGTATATATAGCAACAAAATGTCTAACAAGTCACAGTACATAGAGAATGCTATAGAGGTTACATGAGTTACGGGTTAAGAAATGGCCACAATCAACAACATAAACAATAAAGCCAGCTTCCTACAAAGGAGCAAAAAATAAAAAAGGAGGTAAAAATGTACGTTAGAGTTGGAAACTCAGGCTCTGCAGAGGACTCAGCTGCATCCTGACGAGCCTCAGAGTTGTGTAAATTTTGAGGATATGATGACAATGGTTGTGTTTGTGGAGGTGTGAACACTGGAGCAGATTGTTCAGACCTCTTAGGGAATACTGCCCCAGCACGCTGAAATAAACAAATACTATCATTTTTCATCTCTTGAAAGGAAATATGCTAAATGTTTTTATAAATTGGTTTCCTCCCCATACAAAATGAAAAGTTAAAAGATGATTATTGCCAAACAATCTCCGTGTAAAGAACTTCAAGGTAAACATACCAGCAGTTCCTGGTATGCGGCATAATATTGTGGGTATCTAGCCCTTGGTCCTCCAAAAGCTTCTTGCCAAGTATCTATAAGAATCAGAATCTTCTCTCTGACATGAAAATCAGGCTACAATGGGCACAATAAATAATTCACAACATGGAAGTTGACATAACATGTGATAGCAGTGAAAAATTTTAAAATTATTTATACCTTCTTCTTTGTGATTTTTACCATCTCATGAAGCACGTCTCTCTCTGCGACGTGCATGTGAACAATGTCCCCACAATTCTTTATGATTGTCTCCAGTAACTAGAGCAGAGCATCATAAAAGAAAATGAGCTTTTCTAATTGTAAAGACGATACAGGAATGGTAACTAGATACAGACAACAGACAATACTTGCCATCTAAAAAAACACTACTTACTAGAAAGAATCAAAGGTACTTTAACACTGAAGGCAATATAAAACAAGCACAAGAATAATGCATTATGAAACAATCATTATTGAAGCTTGAACAACACAATGATAGTGACCCCACTCTTCACAACTATTGTGCAAAGACTTCCTAATTAAAAATCAATGCAGTGACTGATAGGCACCAAAGCCGGAAGAGAAATCCTCACTTGCAAGTTAGCTTTGAAGTGGGGAGACTAAGCAGTCAATATCAATTGATTACGGATTTAGGCATATCATACTACTTCTGGTCTCTATCAATAGAAAGCAATTATGAACGGGGCTACTGAAAATGGCCATTTCAACAAACGGTTATGTTATAGAATTTAGTTGAGAAAGAAAGGGAAAGAGATGGAAAAAGAGAGAAAAAGAAAACAGAGATATAGAGAGCAAGATAATAATCTGAATAAAAAAAGAATCCAACTAATCCAAGTACTTGTCAGTCTCATTCCATACATCTAATATGCTAATAAAATTTTCAATTTCATGCAAGAAAAGAAAAAGGTAAGAGAGGCATCCAGAAACAATTCAAACCTTAAAAATTATACAAATACTGGTCAAATATGACAAGATTTCTCAGGTGGACGCCAAAATCTTACAAATTGCTAAAACAAATCATCATTATTAACATCCAAACTGAAAAAGTAAAATCAATGCTTTGATGCTTACAGTTAATGCAAGAAGTTGAACTTTTGAATTCTTACTTCCGATCCGCTTCTTTATACCTTTAACAACGTCCTTTGCTTGCCTGATGAATCATAACCAGACTGAGTTCTCAAACTACTGAGACCATAAATGGGGATCAAAACTTGAACTCATGCACACAATTCCAGTTATCACCCCCTCAAAAAATTGAAAAGAAAAGAAAAAACTAAACTTGAAATACCAAAACATACTTAGAGAACAACAGATATCAACTGCATAACTTCAAAACATCACAAAAGAACATATTCAGATACGACACCTTCATGTCATCTGTCCTTCTTTCTTTTTAGGGTCAACATGAGGTCCGAGTTTGGCAAGGATTCAAAATCCACATGTTCAATTCTTCAGCATAAAGAAACGTTATAAAACTTTAATTCTTACTTTTGTTTTTCTCACTACAGGTTGACAAACTGTTACCTTGCATTCTCTGTTGAAATTAATCAGCATAAGAAACTACATTTTCGCATAAGGCTTTTGACCCCCTATAGAAAGTAAGGAAGATGTATATTTTCAACTTATTCTCCCCAGCCCCATCTTTGCAAAATAAGTGGAGAATCATAAATTCTTAGACGCATTTAAAAATACTTTTGATGCATAAGCATGTATAACCGTTCATCCCACAGAAGGGCACTAGCAACCTATGGTCAACAGCAGCAAATTATACATCACGCAGCACTTGTCTAACCGTCTGATTGAGGGGCAAAATGCTGAATCAAGCGTAGCCAATAGCCAGCTAGTATAACTGATTAATCGACATCATATAGTTTGGCAAGTAATAAAAATAGATGACTCGAATAAAATCTAAAGGTATGAGTTTACAATTTTTCTCTTGAGCAATATAAGTTTACAATTAATACAACCCAGATCAAGGAGGGCGATGAGAGTAAGTCAGACCACAATCAACCGATTAATTGCCGCAAGGAAAGCCGGGTCCAACATCTAGTTCAAAGGCCAAGATTCTTAAGCCAAGAATTCGATATTTCATAACTTTCAAAGCAATGTAAAAGTGACTTCACTGCTATGAACAAAGAAGAGCTACGAAGAATTTGCAAGAAAGACCAAGTTCCATCCGTCGATACAGTTAAACCCCACGGCTTGTCTCAACTCTCAAGCGCCAATTGGAATTTCCAGTATCAAATAAACGAAGTTTCAGTCGCAAATTTTTTTGGAAACCGCAGAACAATAACGATTCGATCAAAATACAAAGAATGTCACGCATGATAACACAAATTTCAATTAAATAAGAAAAATAAAGTAGAGAGAATCCAGTGGTATGCGTACCCGGGGTCGCTATTCAGCATGTCACAGATCTCGATATTCATCGCCCAATCAGGACCAATGAGCATGTCGCTCGTAGCTCGTTCTACCATAGAATTCACCATCTCAGCTCACGAAGGACGATTCCAATCTGAAGATCGATATTTTTCTGGTAAGTGGTGACCTTTAACAGAATATCGACGAGATCGAAGACAATTCGGGCAATATCACAGGAGGAACGGGTTTCTGTTCCTCTTCTCTCTCTTGAACGCTCTGCCCCACGAACCAGTTTGCTGGTTTACGGTGGGAAAATTTTAAGGTCGCGTTTGAATGATCGGAAATCTTTTCGACTGAGAAGATCAAGAGAAATAACTAAGACAAATTTTAATTTTAATAAAAGGAAGGGAAAATATTAAAATTAAAAAGTAAAAAATACTCATTATTATTCAAACGATTTGTTCGTTGTTGCCGCATCCTGCTGCTAATATAACACCTATTTCAGGGATTAGAGTGGGTATAAACACCAATCTATTTTATCTCTTACATCCAAAACTTTTATCCCTAAGTATTTTATCAAGAATAGTGGTGATTAAAGATGTAATTTTAAAAAATTCGACTTAGGGGTTTTAAAAACTTTTTATTATAAGTCGAGATAAAACTCATCTCACATACTTACTTTGTATATCATAAAAATTATTCTCTAAAAATTAATCTAAACACACACTTATTACCGATAACTAACCTAATCAATTTTTTAAAATATTTGCAAACTTCTCAAGGATAAGATGTAATATAAATAGTACCCGTGATCCTTGAGGTATGACATAATTAACTAAATTTAGTAGATTAATGATTTTAGTTAGATTAGTTAATATTTTTTTTTTCTAAAACACCATAATCATTTTCTTAATTCCTCTTCTCTCTTCTATTTGATAATTGTTGAGAGAATATGAATAGGATTAATTTAGAAAAAAATTGACACATGTTTAAAATAGATCTTATATTTAACACTAATGCCAACTCCCTAATTTCATATCTTCAAGGGTGTTTTAAATATTGCCTATTTAGCCTCTTGAAAATTGAAGCAAACATAAATTTTTAACCAACTCTCGTGACAAAGTAACACCCAAACAAAACACTGAATAAATAGAAAAAAGAATCTTATTATGTGGATAATGCGAGTACTACACTATGCACAAGTCATCATACAACTTTAAACAATAATGCATCTCGTCACGAAAACAATTGAAATAACTTCTTGGACGGAAAAGGGGTTGGAAAAAAAACAAATAAGATCACTCTTTTCAAAGCAAGTGGCATAGATAATAACCATTCAAGCAACAGTTAAGGTTATATTCTCCGTTAGTGTCCAATAAATTTATGCTCATGTCACGTTATGAATACGATAGACAATTCTTACCCTTTTCACATCATGAGCCATAACTACATGCTTTTTTCTGTTCCTTTTTTTGGGTCATCCAGTTTCTTTCTAATGGACTTTTTCTTCAGTCTTCTGGATTTTCTAACAAGTTCATCCAAAAAAACAAAAAAAAAAAGAATGAAATGATACTGATAAAAGTGGCAGCAAATCGGACTAGCCATAATATAAGGAAAGAGAAATTATTTACATTTTTTTCGTCAGCTTTTGACACCAGCATGATAGATAAACAAGTCTTGAACATGCTGGTATATCACTAAGCAACAAAATGGTTTTACAACATAAACATTGTTTATAGGTAAGCGGTGACAGGTTGACAGCTCCACGATAATTTGTAACAACCATTTTCCAAGTTTGAGGCTCCATCATGATGGATCAGAAGGAAATGAAGTCAGCTCAATAAGGAACAGGTAAACGAACAGTAGGAGGGCCAGATTTCATGTCCTCTACAATTAAATTCAAGAGAGCCTGGGCTATAGAGCCTTCCTTACCTGCCAGAAATGAAAATGAATCAACTCACAGAAAGACAAGGTGCATCCAATTCTACTAAGTAATAATGATTTAAGAATGGCATTCCAGAAATCTCAACCAAGCATGAAGCAAGAAAAATCCTGAAAAAAGTCTAACTGTTTAAGCCCGTCTTGAATAAGAACAAGAAGTACAAAGTAACACTAACAACAATAAATGTGACCCCAAATATAGCCCGCAAATACACCTGATCACCAAAAATAGCACGAGATTTATGGAAATTAATAACTTATATAGTCAGGTACAAGCATCATAAAGAATTACATCAGAAACCAATCTACTCTGTCTTATAGAAGCCATGTTGATCCATAATCAATGCAAGTGTTTAGTTTATAATATTAAATATATAGCATCCATCTTTCCAGGAGGGTAGAAGTATACAGCTATGAGCACTTACCGTCTCCAATGACTTGATCATCCCACTGCACCACAGGGCAAACAAGGACTCCACTACCAAGAAGCATCATTTCATCCGCATTTTTCCCTTCCTCCACTGTCACATTTTTCATCCTTACGCCCCGAATCTTACCCTCTTTCACCAAACTCTCAGCAAGGGTTAAGACTCTTTTGGCTGTGCAACCACTTAGGATTTTGTCAAAATGAGGCATGATAAGCTCCTTCTCCTTATTGACAAAAGCCACATTCATGTTAGGCCCTTCAGCAACAAAGCCATCTTCATCCAGCCAGATGCCAGCAAAAGCACCAGCTTCTTCAGATTCCATCTTTGAAAGTACATTGGGAAGGTAATTCACGCTCTTAGTAGTGGCAAACTGAGGAGGTTTAATTGGGACAGAAGAAGTAATAACTCTAACTCCCTTGGAGCTATACGGGGACAGACTCTGAATTACAATCGCATACAGACCAGATTGAGGGCAGCCAGAGGGAGATAGCTGAAAATCACCAGGTCCTGCTGAGAGCCAATATCTCAATGATCCATTTCTACATTTGGAAGCACTTACAGTTTGTATGAGTATTCTTCGTATGCTTTCACGATCAAACGGGGGGTTTATTTTGGACCTAATGGCTGATCTTAAAAAACGATCAAGGTGTAGGTCCAGCTCGTACAGATATCTGGAATGCAGAAAACACATGATTTCAAAGTTCTACAAAGTAGATAATAATTGTGAAGTTCGTAGAAAAAGTAGTACAATTTTTTTTAAAAAAAAAAAAAAAACTCTTCAAGTTACTCCCTCTTTAAACACTACAGAAAATTTACTATAGAAAACTAAAGGGTGTTTAGAGCAAAGAATCTAAATTCATATTCAGTCATATGCACTCACTATGAGGTGGAAATCAACCACTTACCCATCCATTATTGCTGCGGTATCAAAGACACCATGGCCCCTATGAACCATGTGGTCGTCCATGGGGATAACCATAGCAGCTGCATCAGTGGTTATCCCACCAAAAATGCTGGAATACATAGCAAGGTATTGCTGATTTCCCTCTATCTTTTCTCTGTATGCTTTTAGCTTCTCAAAGATCTTGTGATAAGGAAAAAAATAAAGAAAAAAGAAGCCATGAGTAATAACCTAATAGTCCTTCAAGGACAAATACAAGTCAATTTCTATGTCCTCATTGGTAAGGCACTTGAACTATAATACTCAAGAATAATAGCTATAGGTGTGCATTGAACCACATCTGGCGAAAGGATACTGGCTTACAAAGCTTCTTGATTAAATTACTATTCCAAACTTCGTTAAAGTAAAAACCAGGGCAGAGTAAAAAAGTTGGACCTCCAAGCCGGTCAAGAGAGGAACATCGGAAATTCCAGTTTTAGAATCTGCAACGTGAACGCATTCCATTAGTTCAGTAATCAAGATCATTAACAATTGAGATCCCATAAACGAGTGGGGCCAGATGAAGTGCCTGGGATCCCATTTCGTATGATTTCATACACAATTATGCAGAGGAAGTGGGAAATGTACCAATCAAACCACCAGAATTATGAGAATTTCTCACGATCCTTGTTTTACTAATGGACCCATCTTGAAGAACCCGTTGCGTCAATCCCAGGAAAGGGAGATTTCGTGAACCTGAATTTGAAGCTAGATGGAGACGAGGTAGTTTCGGTGAAAAGATTGTGGTTTGTGGTAAGGGTTCTGGAAGGAATAAGAGAGAATCCATGGCCTTGACCAGAGCAGCTCTGTAAAGGGATCAAATAGTATCTCTATTGTTGGTTGACTTCCGTATCTCTTCGGACTATAAATGGAAAGAATTAAGGTAAAATTACAGTCAGATACTAAATATTAAGAAGTAAAATAAAAAAAAGATTTTATTGATAATTTTAGAAGTGCGTCATTGATAAGTTTAAAAGCTCTATTCAAAAGTTCTTAGAACCTTTTTTTTTATTTTGAGATTTTAAGAGATATTTTTTTTATTTTGCCTTTTACTTGAGACCTGACTGTAATTTTTCCAAAAATTAATGACATTTCATTGAAAAACATACCAAGGTTAAAAAAAATCGAAAGACATATAATTGTCATTTTAACTTTCAAAATCTAGAAAAGTCTCTTAACACATGCAAGTGACAAAAAGAGGATGGGTGAGAATCTAGGTTTTTCATGTTTGAGAGAAAAAATGAAAAAGTCTACATTACTCAATCATTTTACATATATTATCAGTACTTATTGATTTTGTCAAAACCATTACTCTTTTAATTAATATCATTACTCAATTGATCAAAATCAAAAACTATCTGCCAATCATTTTATATATTTTGTCAATATTTATTGATTTTGTCAAAACAATTACATATTTCGTCAACATTACTATTCATTTTGTCAATCACATTATTCAGTTAGTCACAACTCAAAACTCTTTGTCGATCCTTTTACACACGTTGTCAATACTTACGGATTTTATCAAAACCATTACAGATTTTGTCGAAACTATTACTCTTTTAGTCAACTTCATTACTCAGTTGGTCATAACCCAAAACTCTTACTCAATTATTTTATACATTTTGTCAGTGCTTATTGATTTTGTCAAAATCATTACAGATTTCGTTAACACCACTATTCATTTCGTCAATCTCATTACTCAATTAGCCGCAACTCAAAACTCTATGTTAATCATTTTACACATATTATCAGTACTTACGGATTTTGTCAAAACAATTACTCTTTTAGTCAATCTCACTACTCAATTCATCACAACCCAAAACCGCTACTCAATCATTTTATACGTTTTGTCAGTACTTATTGATTTTTTCAAAACCATTATAAATTTTTTCAACACTATTATTCATTTCGTTAATCACATTATACTATTGGCCACAACTCAAAACTCTTTATCAATCTTTTTACACATATTGTCAATATTTATGGATTTTATCAAAGTCATTACGGCTTACGACCATAGCTTTGGCCGTGCTGAGCGCGAATCACAACCCTACCTTTAGCCATACCTTCTCATTGGTGGTGGGTATGGGACTTGAAAACTGAACCAGCACCCTTACTCTGAAGAAGAATCACTCCACTGATCTCAACCTTCTCTGTTGCACAGTTTCTCAAAACTATGAGATTGCATATGAAGAAGAGAAGGCAAAGTAGGTGGGGTAGAAGGTGAGAGAGAAGGGGGCATTTTGGTAAAAATGCTCAAACATTCAAAACACATATTCCTCCCCAATCCCCTTCCTATCATTTATAAATGTTAATAGATTTTGTTGGGTTTTAGTAATTGAGATGGCATTTATATGTCTTTTCCCAAATTTATTTTTTTAGTTTAGAAATTGGGGAAAAGATAGAAAAATACTCTTACAATTGGTAGAAGACAAATAAGTATGTTGAATTTCAATAATTTTAAAGGGACTGATTTAAAATTTTGAAATGTTACAAAATTTGAGAAATAATCTAACTACCCTTAATTTTTTTTTTAAATTAAGAATCCCCAATCCCTTTTTGGTCGACGGCGGCGGCGGTCACCGGAGCTCCGATGACCTTATCGGCGAGCTTCGACGGCCTAATATATATATTTTTTATTTCTCAAGCAAAAATTATCAATATAAATACTTGAGTTGTAGCAATACTAAAATTGTAAATGCAGCCTAATATATATATATATATATATATATATGAATTTCTAAGGTAAAAGTTGTCAATATGGATACTTGAATTGTTAATAGTAATACTAAAGTTGTATACGGGGTATTTGTAACATTCTGATTTTTATTTATAAGATATAAATATAATTAAGAAATAATTATTTATAAAAAATAAATTTGGTAATTAATTTTTGAAATAAAAATAAAAGGAGATCTTATTAAAATATAATTTAAAAAACAATAAAATAAAATAAAATTATATATATATTAAAAAATAAACTAAAAAACACCATTTTTTACAATGGTGGCGCCTCTTTCAGTGCCATTAAGTCAAATAATAAATAAATAAAAATTGGTGCCATCAAGGGCTATATGAAGGAGGAGGGGTATTATAAATACCCCTCTCAATAACCATTTCACGTAAGTGAAGTGTGGTGCAGACAGTAAAGACACTGGTATGAGTATTTTTTATTTTTTGAGAATCAATAAGATACTCAAAATCTCTTCTAATTACAAAACTTTCTTCATAAAAAAATTTTTAAATAATTTTCTCTTTCTTATGATAGTAATTTCATGCTGATTAGAGAAAATTTTAATATCAAGATTTTGGGCAAATTTGAGTTTTGTCAATATAAGACTATAGGAATATAGAGGATGACTAATAGTTAACTTTAATCGATTTACTTTTGTTATTTAGTTGATATAAGATTTTATAATGAATTTTCTATATAATTACCCTATAAATAATTATATCTTAGACTTTTTAACCAATTAAATTTGGATTAAATAATTTATTTGTGTTATTGAATGTATTATTGAAGTTCTAATCTGTTTAGTTTTGTAGATTTTGTGTTATATGAAATTAAAAATTATAATTTGATATTAGAAATTAGAGTTTGATATGGTTTTAATTATGTGGAGGTTTCAATATTTTTTAATAATTGGGTTATGCTTATATAAGCTAGAAAAGAGATTTAATTAATTTAAGATGTTGATATTGATAATTTTATGACCGTTGGAGTTAAGGAGATGAGAGAATTATTCTTGTCAAAGATTTTATTGAGTGAAATAGAGTTAAGAAATTTTAGGAATTTTTATTTTTTAAATAAATTTGAGGAATGGATAAATTGTTGTTATTCTTCTATAAAGATTAAAGTGAGCTAATTATGCGGGGTTATTTTGTATTAGTTAGCAATTATTATTAATTTTATTAACATGTAATTATATATTTATTGTAGAGTACATTTGGCTTGTTGAATTTGAATTCTCTTAAGTTTAGTTGTCAACAACTCGAGATAACCACTTTTCAATTTATCTTGTGTGCTTGTTGAAGTGATTATAAGTATATGTTGGTATTTTCAATTGCTATAAACATGATATAGTATTTTATATATACAAAATATACAATGTCAGTATGAATTATGTTTTTAGTAAACTTGTTAGTTAAATGGGCCTGAATGGTTTTGAATGATTGATGGTGCATAGTATTTAATATGAAATATATGAGAATAAATTATTGATATTTGTGATGTGAAATGTGGTGAGTTGTGAGGTTTGGTTCTTTTATACCATATAGTATAGCCGCTACTGTGCGCACAGTGGATGACTTTGATATTCTCAGGGCCCTTGGTATCACACTTTCCTCTGGTCGGGTTAAGGGTTAGCTTAAAGGATAGGTGACACATTTCTATGTTCGATGGAAAAGGAACCCATTATCTAATATGAGTTTTATAGCTTTTGGCTAGGCTACACCTTATTATTAGAGAGCTTGGTACAGTCTTGTCAAATATACTAAACCTATTATATGTTGTAGCCCATATGTTCTGTCAGCGGTTAAGGAGGTTATAAGAATGGTTGAGGGAGTTCTATACATATTAAATTGTTCACTTGGACTATTAATGTTTTTGGAAGATTATACTTTATGTATGTACTTATATTTTGTCCGCTTAACTATCTTGTAATCATTCTCCACATATTTGTTAAAATGGAAGTGGTTGTTGGGTCTATGTGACTCATTCTGTAGATTTATTATTTTTTTAGGTAAGAGTTCAGGTGATGCTACCAAGGGGAAGGCATGTCGAACTTAAGGGCTTTTTGGGTATACGTTGCATATGTTGAATACTCCAATGCATACTGGAATTTGTACTATAGGCGGAGCACTTTGATATGTTGTTATGTAATATTATTTAATGTTTTGATGGAAATGATAAATTTTACACTGATTTAAGGAGGTTTTTACAAAGTTGGTATTATAGCATTGTGTTTCGAGGTTCTCTGGAGTTTTCAATATTGCATATAGTTGCATTAGCAATATACACTAGGATACTCATGTGCTTCCCCTTTTTGTTTGATCTGTTATTTTTTCCTTATGCTTACTTTTATTGTTAGTTACATCCTTTAGGAGTAGAAAAATGGTAGATACATGTAGGACGTAATCAACTAGAGACCCAGTTGACAATGGTCAACCTTTATAACCATAAGACGCTCATGCAGTCTTACAAGAGCTATTGACCATGGTACGTGGGTTGGGTAAAATGGTGTAAAGGCATGAGGAGGAATTAAACAGAAGGAAATGCCAGGAGGAAGAGCACTCTATTCATAAGAGCGGGTTTGGGGATAATGAAACTCACAATGGTCATCATTATGGTGATGGTCATAATACCACCATAGAGATAAGGGACAACAACTCTCAATAGTATGCTAGAGTTTCTATCACTAAAGTCTGAAAATAGGTGCACAAACTATCACCACAAACATTTGACGACAAGTTCAACTTAAAATTTAGTGAAAGTTGCATTGATCGATTGGAGACTATCTTGTCTGTGGTTGAATGTGATGAAAAACAAAAGGTGATACTAGCAGTAGTGTTGTTAATGGATGATGCAAAAATGTGGTGGAAAAGCACCAGGCATGCAGATGAGACCATTCTAAACTTGAAAGAGTTCAAGGTGATATTCCGTCAACACTATGTTCCAGCAGCCTTACAATCACTTAAGGAGATTGAGTTCCATACTTTTGAACAAGGTGACCTGGATATAGATTCATTCATTGCACATTTTCTTGAGCTAGTCAAGTACACCACCTATGGTCAACCACAAAGGAATGAAGTTTGGATGGCGGACAGGTTACTACAGAAGGCTAGACCAGAATTTAGAAGACAATTAATACATCTTCAGATTACTTCTTTTGAGGATATGTATACACGAATATGTCTTTTAGATGCAGAGATACAATGTTATAGTTATGAGCTCGAGCCTAGGAAGGACCCACAGGGCCGAATCTCATCTTATACTGGTCCTACCGGGGGTTTTAACAAGAGGAGTGGTTATAGTTTTAGAGACTCTGGAAGTTCATAAAAGAAGAAGAACAAGTGATTGATGGGATCATTCCAGAGTGCGTCTAATTTAAGGACTTAATCTCACAGGAGCCAAGGTGGGGGAAGTCAATCATCCCATAGAGGCTTTATTTCCCTTGTACCTAGTATTGTTAGGACCCCAGCTTGCTCGAAATATGGAAGTCACCATCAGGGAAATTGTTTGACTTGCTTTACTTGTGGTAAGGTTCTCGTTTTTGTTCATAAGGCAATTTGACTTGCTTCACTTATGGTAAAGTAGGGCATATCTCTCGTTTTTGTTTGGAAGGCAAGCAGAACTCACATACCTCCAAATCTACTATGTCAAGATGAGTCTTTGCTTTTACTCAAGAGGAGGCGAGTACTCCACCTGATCTCATTAGAGGTAAAATTAAATGGCAGAGTCATGATATACTTCAATCATTTAACTCCGGTGCCACATACTTATTTATAGCTTTTGATTGTGCCAAGAGACTAAACTTACATGTATGCGAGTTACCTTTCGATGTAAATGTATCAATACCTACTGGATCTTTTGTGAAAACTTCTAATGCATGTTTGAATCTTGTGTTGGAGTTTGAAAGCCGTAAGACAAAAATTGATCTTATTTGCTTGCCACTTAAGGGACTTGATGTGATTGTGGATATGGATTGACTTATAGCTAATGGTTCCATACTTGAGTGTAAAGCAAAAAAACTATTTATTTACTTGTGTATTCTATGCTTAGAAAGGTGTCTAGTGGCCCTCCATTGTTATCAGCTGTTCAAATTGAAAGTTGTATCAAATAGGAATGTCAAGCCTATATGGTTTTCTTCTTTGTTCAAGCTGAGATAGAGGAAGGGATCGATAGAATTGAAATAGTGAATGAGTTTTTTGAGGTATTCTGAAAGGAAATGTTAGGATTACCCCTTAAGTGAGAAGTAGAATTCTTGATTGACCTGGTGCCTCATATAGAGCCTATCTCAAAGGCTCCCTGTCAAATGGCTCCAGCAGAATTAGTAGAATTAAAGAAGCAACTGGAAGAACTACTTGAGAATGGGTTTATCAAACCAAGTATATCACCGTGGGGATCACCTGTTCTATTCTTGTAAAAGAAAGATAGGACCTTGCGATTGTGCATTGATTACCGCCAACTAAACAAAGTCACCATCAAGAACAAATACCCTCTTCCAAGGATTGATGACTTGCTAGATTAACTTGTAGGGTTAACAGTGTTCTCCAAAATCAACTTAAGGTCAGGATATCATTAGTTGAGAGTTAAAGCAGAGGATGTCTCTAAAATGGCCTTTCGTATACGATGCATACACTATAAGTTTCTAGTAATGCCATTTGATTTGACTAATGCTCTAGCGGTATTTATGGACTACATGAACCGAATCTTTATACCATATTTGGATAAGTTTGTAGTAGTTTTCATAAATGATATTCTCATATACTCTTGAAATGAAGAGGAACACCGAGACCACCTTAGAATAGTGTTGCTAGTGTTGAGAAAGCACAAGCTTTATACGAAATTGAGCAAGGGCAAGTTTTGGCTTAGAGAGGTGAAGTTCCTTGGCCATGTAGTTTCAACTGAAGGGGTTGTGATGAACCCTACCAAGGTTGATGCAGTTCTTTAGCGAGAACAGGCAAGTTTATGACTGGAATTAAAAGCTTCTTGGTATTAGCTATATATTACATAAAGTTTATACAAGGTTTTTCCCAGTTAGCAATGACACTTACTAAGATGACCAGGAAGGATAAACCTTTTATTTTGACAGATAAGTGTGAAGCCGCCTTTCAAGAGTTGAAGAGGAAATTGACATTTGCGCCAGTATTGGTTATTCCTAACCTTGATTTACCACACACCTTGTACAATTATGCTTTTTTAAAGGGTATGGGATGCATATTAATGCAAGAAGGAAAAGTTGTTGCTTATGCTTCCAGAGAGTTGAGGCCACATGAAGAGAATTACCCAACCCATGACTCAGAATTGGCAGCAGTTGTATTTGCACTGAAGATTTGGAGACACTACCTCTATGGTCAGTGATTTGAAATTTTTAGTGATCATAAGAGTTCGAAGTATCTAGTGGGTCAAAAGGAGCTTAATAATAGACAGATGAGGTGGATGGAGTTTCTAAAAGATTATGACTTTGAACTAAAGTATCATCTTGGTAAAGCCAACGTTGTTGCAGACGCTTTAAGCAAAAAAGCTGTTTATGTATTTCACTTGAGTCTTTATGAGAACCATTAGTTAGAAATGCTGGAGGACATAGACATGCTAGTCAGTAAGGAAGTTATGATGCAATTCTTACGAATTGAGAATTAATTTTTAAAGGAAGTAAATATAGCTCAGTTGGAGGATGAATATCTATTAAAACTTAAGAAGGAATTGGAAGAAGGAGGAGTCAATGATTTTAAAGTAGGTGATGATAGTATCTTGAGGTTTAGAGGGAGGATTTGTATCCCTAATGATGAAAAATCTAAGACTTATATCATAGAGGAAGCGCATAAAAGCAAATACACCATATATCCGGGGATCACCAAGATGTACAATGATCTGAAGCGAAATTATTGGTGGCCTAAAATGTAACGTGATGTGACAAACTTCATAATGAAGTGTCTGACTTGTCAGAAGGTTAAGATTGGGCATCAAAAGCCTTCAAGGCTACTTCAACCTTTAGAGATTCCCTAATGGAAGTGGGACAACATTTATATGGATTTCATTGTGGGATTGCTTGAGACTATAGCGCACCATAATTCCATATGGGTCATTATACACAGATTGACGAAGTTGGCTCATTTCCTGCCGATCCATATTGGATATAGCTTACAAAGACTACTCAGTTGTATGTAGATTGGATTGTTAGGTTACAGGTGTGCCTACAGAGATTGTGTCAGACCGTGAACCGAGATTCATGTCAAAATTTTGGAAAGCGTTACAGGAGGCTATGGGGACTAGGTTGAAGTACAGTATGACTTACCATCCGCAGACCGATGGTCAAACTAAGAGGACGGTTCAGACTCTTGAGGATATGTTGAAGTCTTGTGCTATTGAGCTCCCTGGTAGTTGGGATCATCACCTGCCTTTGGTAGAATTTGCCTACAATAATGGTTACCATTCTAGTATTCAAATGGCTCTTTTCAAGGCATTGTACGACAGGAAGTGTAGATCTCTTATCTGTTGGACTGAATTAAGTGAAAGAATCATGATTGGACTAGACTTGGTGGATGAAACTACAAAGAAGATTGAGATGATTCATCAAAAGTTATTGACTGCTCAGAGCAGACAGAAGAGCTATGCGGATGGGCGGCGTAGACCTTTGGAATTTGAAGTGGGTGACCACGTATTCCTTAAGGTTATAGTAGTGACTGGTATTGGCAGATCCATTAAAGCCAGGAAGTTGACTCCTCAATTCATTGGACCATACGAGATTCTGGAGTGAATTGGACTATTTGCCTATTGAATCGCCTTGCCGCCACATATGTTGAATGTGCACAATGTATTTCATGTGTCACGGCTTAAGAAATATCATCTGGATCCTTCCCATGTGATTGAGCCTGAAGAGATCGAGTTGAGAGAGAATTTGACTTACGTGACTGAATCAAAATGAATTTTAGATGTAAAGGATAAGCAATTGCGGAATAGAACAATCCGTCTCCTTAAAATTTTGTGTAAGGGTATGTCTCCCGGTGATACTGCATGGGAAACTGAAGAGCGAATGTGACATAATTTCCCTGATTTGTTTATTTAGGTATGTGTCTGTTATGGTAACATTAATATTTATGTTTGTGTCATATCGAGATCGAATTTATGTAATGTTGCGTAGGAATCTTGTGTTGTGAATTTTGGAGACAATTCTATTTAGATGGGGAGAGTTGTAACATCCTAATTTTTATTTATAGGATATAAATATAATTAGGAATGATTATTTATAAAAAATAAATTTAGCATGTAATTTTTAGAATAAAAAAAGATATATAGTTAAAATATATATATATATATATATATATATTATTAAAAATAAAATAAAATAAAAAATTAAAAGTGTGGAAGGTGACGCCGAAAGCACCGCCCACCATTTTTTACAATAGTGGCACATCTTTCAATGCCACTAAGTCAAATAATAATAAAAAATGGCAATATCAGGCGCCATAAGAAGAGATGAGTGGTATTATAAATACCCATCTCAATAACCATTTCACGTAAGTGAAGTGTGGTGCAGACGGTGAGGATATTAATAGGTGTATTTTCGGTTCTTCGGGGATCAATAAGGTACTCAAAATCTCTTATAATCATAAAAATTTCTTTATGAAAAATGTTATAAATAATTTTCCCTTTCTTATGATAGTAATTTTATGCTGATTATAGAAAATTTTAAGATTAGGATTTTGGCAAATTTGAGTTTTGTCAATATAAGACTATAAGAATATAGATGATAATTAATAGTTAATTTTAATCAGTTTATTTTTGTTATTTAATTGGTATAATGAATTTCCTATATAATCAGCCTATAAATAATTCTATATTCTATATAATCAGTTTATAAATAATTATTTTTTAATTATATTTATATCTTATAAATAAAAATCAAGATGTTATATATGTTGGTATTTTTAATTGCTATAAATATGTTATAATATTTTATATATAAAAAATATACAATGACAGTATGAGTTATGTTTTTATTATTTTTCTCGAAACTAATTTATCCAAGTTATAAATTGACATATGATTTAACAATACATATAGGTATTTTAAAGACATCAAGTAACATATGTGATAATTAATTGTGCAAAAAAAATGATAATTAAGTCATTTATTTAATTCCATTATCTTTTTGAATTAATCAGCTAACTGTTATATATAAGATTAGAAGTAATAGTAAAGTCAATGTAAAAAAAGTAGTAAGGGGAAAAAATAATTTAAAATAGGGAAAAAAATTAGGGAGCATAATATCACAAATTTCAAACCAGACTCAATGAAGGAATTTGGGATTATCATATGTTTCTGAATGACTAATATCCTTAGTTATTTGGGAAGCTCAAACTGTTAATATGGATACTGAATTTGTTAATTTCGAGTTGTCAAATATTATTCTCTATATATAAATAGCCAATGATGATTAAGAGCATTTATGAAACTCAAATTGTCAATATGAATATTGAAGTTGTTAATTATGATTATAAAGTTGTTATTTTTCTATACTAAGTAGTTAATAATGTCTGACATGTGTGGCTTTGAACTATTATCTATAAGGCAGTTGATATCTGAGGAGCTTAAATTATCAATATGGGTATTAAATTTGTTAATTGTTATTATTAAATTGTTATTTTTTATACCTAAATAGTCAAAATAATATGTATAATATAATTTGGAAACCTTAGGGGATAGATTGGTTATTTAGAAACATTGACTAATTTCATATTCCTTCCTCATATATGACTTATAATTTATGGTATTGGACCTTTTATTTATCTTTTCCATATTTTAAACAAATATTTTTAGATTTTTATTTTCACTGGTAATAAAGTAATACAGCTAACCAAATAGCCCGAGGCTAAAAAAATCAAATAAAGGGTGACAGAAGTGAATGGTAACTATCTAACTGACTTTTTATCGTGTAAGGACAAAAGAATATCCCCTTTATTTTCAGGAAAGATGGCATTAAGATCCCACAATTAAAAAAAAATATAAAAAAAATCTTAAAACTTGTCAACTATTAATTATTGGTTTTTCATTTATCATTAATTATGAGACTTTTTTATATTATTTTTTTTAGTGGGGACTTTTATGTCATTTTCCCCTATTTCTATTAGAGTCCCGTACCCTAGTTGCCACCAAGCCTACACGGAAAGAAAGCTTCGCGCCTTCTCCTTCCGAACCATTCTAATCTCTACCAGACCCAGAAGTCGACCTCTTCTTTTTGCTCTGCCTCTGCCGTAGCTGTCCACTGGTGGTTCCCTGTGTATCCGCCTCCGCCGTCGCCTTCGTTTGCTTGTCCACGTCGTCCTCCGTCATTTGCGTGCCTCAGTGCCTGTGTTATTCTGCCTCACCCTCAAATCGGAATCCCCAAGCACATAGACACCACCAGAGACCTCGAAGGTAATCAAACCCGCCGCTAGCAAGATGGGAGTCCCGGCTTTTTATCGTTGGTTGGCGGAGAAGTATCCATTAGTGGTGGTGGACGTGATCGAGGAAGAACCTGTCGTAATCGACGGCGTCGAAATTCCCGTGGATACAAGTAAGAAGAACCCTAACGACATCGAATATGACAACCTATATCTCGACATGAACGGAATCATTCACCCTTGCTTCCACCCTGAGGATCGGGTATGCTCTAATGCCTTACTTTTATCATTTTGCCGCCTCTCTTGTCTTGGGCCCTGGGAGAGTGTTCGATCACTGCCTCCCTTCTTGCTCGACGTTGCGTATTGCATGACACTCTTTTTCAATTAGCGATGAATATTGGCTGTAGGCAATTTTATACTCTTCTGAAGGCCTAGATGAGATCGTAATGAAGCCCAAGGAGGGAATAGGAATGCAACGCGTTGAATGCTTATTTCTTTACTGAATTTCGGAAGCAGATAGAATGATGATATATGTTCATTGAGTTTCCAATCAAGTTTATACATTTTTCTTTCTTTCTTTTTTTTGCTAGAATATTCTTTTGGTTCATGCTTATGATAAGTCGTCACTGATTGCCGCTATAATTGTCGGTTTCTGATCTTCATTAATGGTTGTCTGGAGTTAGAATCTATGTTTTTAATTAAATTACTGCTATTTTAAACCTTGACATTTTGGATTTTTCCGCTGAAACTACTCTTTTTTTGGTCACCCTAATGTAGATGTTTACTTATCCTTCACCACATTGTTTTTTCGTGCATTGCAGCCATCCCCAACTACGTTTGATGAGGTGTTCCAGTGCATGTTTGATTATATTGACAGGTTATTTATCATGGTGCGGCCTCGGAATTTGCTATTTATGGCTATTGGTATGTGTTTGGATTGGTCTTGTTGGCTATAATGATGTTATGACTATCATGTGTATGTTGAGTGAATCTTATCGTGCCTCATTGTAGATGGTGTTGCCCCAAGGGCTAAAATGAACCAACAGCGATCTAGACGGTTCAGAGCAGCAAAAGATGCAGCAGAAGCAGTATGTAATGATAGTTGTTTACATCACCTGTCAACTATTTATCATTATTAGTTTATGGAAGGATAACAACTGACAATGTTTATTGGATAGGATTTGCCCCTGCTTAATTTCTTTCTTGTTTTTTGAATTATAGGCTGCTGAAGAAGCTAGGTTGAGGGAGGAATTTGAGAGGGAGGGTAGAAAGCTTCCTCCTAAAGAGAATGTACAAGTTTTTGATTCGAATGTTATTACCCCAGGAACTGAATTTATGGCTGTTTTGTCAATCGCACTTCAGTACTACATTCATCTTAGGCTGAACAATGACCCTGGTTGGCAAAATATTAAGGTATGAAGCTCATTATACCTTTTTAATTATCTGGATGCTGGTATGGGTACCTTAATTGAGAGGAATTTTAATGTTATAATTCTTTTTATGGCTGAAGGTCATTCTTTCTGATGCAAATGTTCCTGGTGAAGGGGAGCACAAGATTATGTCATATATTAGGCTTCAGAGAAACCTGAGTGGTTATGATCCAAATACACGGCATTGCCTGTATGGTTTGGTATATCTCTTATATCTTGTTTCAAGTTTAGCTTCTTCTGTACTTCACTCCATGTCATTGCTTTATTTATTATGCACTTATCCAATCATATTGTCATTTGGTATCGCATGACAGGATGCAGATTTGATTATGTTGGCTTTAGCTACCCATGAAATTCATTTCTCGGTCCTAAGAGAGGTGTGTGATTGTTGATCTTTACTTAAAACCTTTTTGAACTAGAATGGTACCTCTATGATGATAGTCAGAGAATGAATTTTATTACTGCTTGTGGCTTATCTTTGAACTAGAGTAGTACCTCTATTATGATAGTCAGAGAATGAATTTTATTACTGCTGGTGCTTTATTGGTTTTCCCATTACATTTGGTGAATGATTAGACTTTTGGCAAATGGGGTTGTTGCAGATCGTATTTACTCCTGGACAAGACAAATGCTTCTTATGTGGCCAGATGGGTCATGTGGCTGCAGATTGTGAAGGTAAGGCTAAAAGAAAGTCGGGAGACTTTGATGAAAAAGGCAGTCCTGTTGTGGCAAAAAAGCCCTTCCAGGTAGATCTTATCAAGTTAAACTTTAGAACTTTTGTCATGTTGTCCCACATGTGAAATGATAGTCTAGATTATTCAGTCCTTAACTCTTACATATCTTCTTTCTCATTCAGTTTCTAAACATTTGGACTCTGAGGGAATATCTGGAATATGAGATGAGAATACCGAATCTTCCATTTGAGATTGATTTTGAACGCATTGTGGATGATTTTATCTTCATATGTTTCTTTGTTGGTAATGATTTTCTACCACATATGCCTACACTAGAGATTCGTGAGGTACGATTTACTCTAGATCTGATTGCATTCTGTTTCTTTTACTTATTGTATTTAATTTGCTTTTCATATTTTAAGGCTGATATTCTAAACATGGATTTGGTCTGAAATGTCACATTGACTTAAAAGTTTATAGTTTCTTTACTGATGCATGAGTTCCCCTCCCCCTCTTTTTTTGGTGGCCATTGTAAAGTGTGTTCGTCCCTATTGAACTTGTTGGATATGACTTCCATGCTGTCCTGTAATTATATCACCTTGTGTCAAACTCTCAGATGTGTGGTATGAATCTTTGTTTCAGTTTCTCCACTGTAAGATGTGTATTGATTGACCCTGGAACATTAAAAAATAAATTGGTTTATTAGCTAAAATAGGTTTCAGCGATTTAATATTATGGGAAACTATTGGTCAGTTGGTCAGGTGATCTGGATTGTGTATTCTTGCAGAAATCTAGCATCCTACGAATTTTACTCATCAGTCACTTTGGCCTTGAATTCAACTTTGGATATTAAGTTGAATACTTAAATGTGTCGAGCTAACGTGCCTTTCCTGTTACAAACAAGAGACCGGAGATTGTGATCTCAGGTTCTGAACCCAGTAGTTTTGTTTAGATATTATAGGATCCCACAACATTGAATAGGTTGAGAGTGAGCTGTAGATTTTCCTTTTGTCGCAAAAGAAAGCCCTAATGTTTTTGAGAATCTTTGAATTGTGTTTGAGGTCATTATTAAACTTTTGATGAAAATATGACAATGTTTATGATGTTAGATCATTGCAGCTTGATATAATGCTTTGTTCCTATAACTGATCTCCCCCCTTGGGCCTATGCCACGTATCTGATCTATTTCTTGGAATTCTGTCTTGTGTATTCCTCTAGGGTGCAATCAACTTGCTGATGGCAGTATACAAGAAAGAATTGAGGGCATTGGGGGGTTATTTAACTGATGGAAGCAAGGTATATAATGTCAATTTGGGTTAGACACATGTCGCTTTCTGCTCTGTCACATTTCATCTAATTAATGTTTATTGTCCTGCCTCTTTTTTATCAGCCATGCTTAAGCAGGGTGGAACGTTTTATTCAGGCTGTTGGATCTTATGAGGATAGAATATTCCAGAAAAGAGCTCGGTTGCATCAGGTCTGTTTTCATCTGCCTCTGCTGTTAGTGATGTGCTTAGCAGAGATGATACTAAATATTTCCATTCTTTATCAGGAGTGCTATATTTTACTCATTTCTGGCCTCGTGTTAGTTTTGTTGAGGCACTGACACTTCTATTTTTCATCTCTGTTGTGTTGGACGTGTGTCTGACACCAGTGCTGCCATGACATGTTCACATGCATTGGACATGGGTATGGATGCATTAAAATAACTTTTTGGTTCAGGTTCTTGCTCAACATGGTTCAAACTTGAACAGCTCCTTCCCCCACTAAAAAAAAAAAGAGACTGTAAATCCGTTATTGATTTAGTTTTTTTTTTTTGGCCAAACTATATTCTGGTATAATGTCCTTAGGATACTGTTACTTGTGTTTTGATTTAGAAGGACATCACAAATTCAGAGTTTAAGCTATTAGGGCTGAGTCTTTGTTGTGTTTATATCTGTTCAAGTATGATGTGTTGACGTGTCTGTATTTTATGTCCCTATTGTATTGTGTCAATAATAATTATTCATTACATTGAGATATTTTTCATCCAGTTTGCAATTTGTAATTGTGAGATTGAGACTTTATGATGAAGAATGGGAAAAGAATGTTATGGGAGATATTAGAAATTATTTCTAAACCAGGGATTAAGGATAAACATGGCAATTAGAAACTACCTCATTGGTGAATTAGTTTTGATTTGAATTCGATTAAGCTTTTGTCATACTTTTATTATTTTGGTTTGCTTCTCTAACGAGGATTAATCTCTTGGTCCTATGTAAAGCCTTCAATAATTAGGGTTTTGGTATCCTTTTTTTGAATTGATCAGTAGTAAAGATTCTCTTGGCTTGCTGACCATCTCTCTCCCCTCCCCTCTGCCTTTCTCCCTATTTCTCCTTGTTTCTCCCCTTCTTCTTTGATTATTTCTATTTTTTTCTCATAGAAGAAATAGGTAGTACCAGTGTAAAATTTCATCAAAATTTGTTGCTTTATATGTCATGGAGGAGGAAGAAGGGAGTATGCTAAGAAATTGGCAGATACTAAAAAGTTTTATATTCATGTTGATAAACACTGATCTTCATTATTTTCTTCTGCTGATGCCTAAATCGATGAGTGAGGTATCATAATGCATTTTTTCTTGTTCATGGAACTAGACATTTTATCCTCCAGAATATATGGACACTAGCTGTAATTATACTAGAAGTAAGATGGTAACTCCATTCCTTATTTCTTTTCTTCTTCAGCGGCAAGTGGAAAGAATAAAACGCGACAAGGCCCATGCGAGAAGGGGTGATGATGCTGCGCCTCAAGTTCTGCCAGAGTCTCTAGTTCCAGTTTCACGGTTCCATGGTTCTCGTCTTGTTTCAGCCCCAGCACCTCCATATCAACAATCTGGATCAAATGGCTTACAATCAGCTAGAAACCGTGTTGGACAAGCCACGAAGGAATTTTCAAATCTTGAAATAGGAAAGCCTTCTAGAAGCAATGAGGAGGCCTCTGAGCGGCCTCGCAAAGTTGCTAAGTTATTTCCAGGAGCAACTATTGGTGCTGCTATTGTTGAAGCTGAGAGTAGTCTTGAAATAGATGTATGTTTTCCTGCTTCAGGAGTGGCATTTTAATGTTATTCTGACCTTGTCAACCATTCTCTAGAACTAGTGCTCAGGCCAACCTGTGATTGGGTATGAGCCTGATGAGGAGTAATAAATGTTTTTTGTTGTCAGAGCATTTTGATATTTGTTTTCAAAACAGTTCTTGTGATTTCATCTGTCCTTTTCTGTTGACTCTTTTTGGTTCAGGTTCAAGATAACAAAGATGAATTGAAGGCTAAACTTAAGGAGAGGCTGCGTGAGAAATCTGATGTATTCAACTCAGCTAATCCAGAGGAGGACAAGGTCTGAAGTGTTGAATTCATATATTTATTCATATAGTTTTATATTTTGGTTGTTATGATGTGCATTAGACTTCACAGCTTACACCATGCACAAATAATCCTGCATATATATGTATATCATTTTAGTTTCAAGGCTTTCTAAATTTCATGGAGCAACTAGTTACCTATGGTAGAAACTCATGTTGGTGTTGTATTATTATTATTTTTTAAATAGATGAAGCTTTGTGCATCTATTTGAATTTATCTATTCTAATCATGTTTCCAACAAGTTAATTTTCCAATAGGAAAAAAATGGAGGCAAACTTGTTTTTGATTGGTGTAATTATTTGTCCAGTTATTGGATTAATATTTACTTGCTAAGGTTGCCCTGTGCTGTTAAAGTGATGACCTGTTTTCCTAATTGGTTGAATGGTAGATCCCTTTTTTAATGGGCAATTTTGCACTTGCTCTAGTGATGCCCTGAAAAACTCGGTTCGACGTACAAATGCTGAATTTAACAATCGAAAGATGGCTTTTTCTCGTCGTTTTGCATTTGTTTATCATGCTTATCCTTGGAAATATTTTGTTGTTTTGAGTAGTGTGACATTGGTGCTAATGCAACTTTTCTGTCATTCTTTTTGTTTTGCTAATATATTTATCGCCGAATAGCTATTTTCATTTAATTTCACTTTATTTTCTCTAATATCTCTTGTCTTAATAGATTAAGTTGGGAGAATCAGGCTGGAAAGAGAGGTACTATGAGGAAAAATTTTCTGCTAAAACTCCTGAGGAAGTTGAGTTGATATGTAAAGATGTTGTAAGTAAATGACTTGAAGAGTTTCTAATTTTACTTCACATAGAGATCTAGCTTAAATTGCACTTTTGGTGTTTAGGTCTTGAAATACACAGAAGGCCTATGTTGGGTTATGCACTACTATTATGAAGGGGTTTGTTCTTGGCAGTGGTGAGTTAAGTGATTTGCTGAGCCTAGTGCTGAGATGGCTTTATTTTGCTTACTATTTGTAAAAGCTTTTTTTTCCGTTTCCTCACTTTTAGGTCTGCTCACTTGCATAAGTACACTGAAATGAATTGAACAAAATTTGAGTGATGAGTGCCCTCCATATTGCCATTTGTTTCTTTTTATTCCTTCCTTCCTTCCTTCGTTTTCTTTGTTTTTTTGGGGGGGTTTGGATCTTGGTAAACAGTAACTACATCTTCATCAGATTAATATGGGTCAATTGTGGTTGGGTTGCTATCTGAAAATCCTTTTTGTACTTTTACCCCCAAAACGTACATAAGTTGGCCTTAAATAGGTTAAAACATTGGGATGAGGTCCCTCCTTTTGAACCCTGGATGAAATCAATCACACTGTAGGGTAATGTTATAAGAACTACTTTGAAGTAACTGGTTTAAATCAATGTTTTAGTTTGAAAAAGTAGATTTGAACTGTAATGGATTGAAGGCCTAATGTATAAATGATGTACCTTTTTATATTGCCTCACACGTATCACTTATGTTTTCTGGATTTGGTTTGCCCCAACAAGGGCTAATTGTCTTCTTTTTATTTTTCTTGTGTGTTTATGAATCAGGTTTTATCCTTATCACTATGCCCCCTTTGCATCTGACCTGCGGGGCCTTAGTGAACTTAATATAAATTTTGAGCTGGGGACCCCATTCAAACCGTTTGACCAGCTTCTAGGGGTTTTTCCTTCTGCAAGGTTTGCTAGCTATACATTTTTGTTCTGATTATGTTGGAATGGTCTAGTCCATTATATAAGAAATAAGTTGTGATTTGGCTGCAGCGCCCATGCTCTTCCTCAGCCATATAGGAAATTGATGACTGATCCAAACTCACCAATTATTGATTTTTATCCGAGTGGTATGCTGTTATTTTGAAAATGAAGTTTAGTATGTGTTACCTTTGTTGCTCTTCTTTCTCACATTGTTGCATTGGCAGACTTCGAAGTGGACATGAATGGCAAACGCTATGCTTGGCAGGTGTGTTGCGCTTGTACCTTGTTTTAGCATATTGTACAACTGAAGTTGAGTGTGTTAAATGTTACTTGATGTGGTCCTTGACATTTCGTGGGATCCTATATAACTAGGCGGTCTGGAATCTGAGCTTTGTTACACCCTCTCCACATTTCTTAGTTAAAAGATATATTTTTTTTTCACAAGCTATGTTGCATTTGTACTGCCTCCGCAGCAGGTTCAAGGGGTTATTTTTCGAGGAGGCAGTTAAAATATTAAGAAAACCAATAGTGGACTTTCACTTTATAGATATAGCTTTAAAGTTGAAGTGATCATTGATAGAGGTAATTATTACATCTTGTGGAGTACTGAACATTGCTACTGCTTTCACATGTAGGGTGTTGCAAAATTGCCATTTATTGATGAAGCACGTCTTCTTGCAGAAGTTGGGAAAATTGAACCCCTGTTATCGGTATAGCACGCTCTCTATTCTAAGATGTATATGCTTATTCAATCCACCTTTCTTGACCTCCATTTTATTTTTATTGCTGATTTTCATTTATATCTATTTATGTTTTGCTACGTTATGCAAAAAAAGGCAGAGGAAACCCGACGGAACAGTGTTATGTTTGAATTGCTTTTTGTCAATTCTTGTCATCCTCTCTCGGCATTCATAAGCACACTTGACAACAAATGTAGAAATATGTCAGACAAAGAGCGCATTGAGGTTAAGGAACCAATCAATCCTGCAGAGAGGTTGGTTATGCTTGGCAATTTGCTAAAGAAAATTTCTTATTTGAGGGAAGATGTAAATGCTTTTGATGACTGTGTCATAAATTTTTTTGTTTGGAAATTGTGGCTTCTGATCAACAATCCAAGTTTGAATTTCAGTTTTTATCATGTGATGTGATGAAACATAGAATAATCAACTCTATCATTTAGGAATCTTTTTGTTTTCATTGATTTACAAACTTGGACCTCTAATGTGTCACTGGACATGGAACTACGTCTTCCATGACATAATTGATAAATGTTTCCCTTTAATAGATTAAGTCATAAAACATATGGTTTGTCTTTCTTGATAGTAATAACTTTAAACACAAGCTGGGACAGTCAGTAATATATTCTGTTAGGTAGGTAGATCTCCCAGATTTTTATGACATGTCAATATGTGATATTGATACTTGGTAGTAACATTGGTTGATTTAGTTACAAATCGTTTTTGGTGATGGAGCAAATGTTGGTTGATGAGATTATAGTTTCCAGACAATGAACATATTTACTTATTATAGCCATGATAATGTGAATAGGAAGAAGTAGAAAGGGTGATTGAAGAGCAAATGTCTTTGTAAACTTTGAAATCACTATTTAAACTAGAGTGATCAAAATTTGATTGTTTAAAAAGAGAACTAGATAACTATTTAAACTAGAGTGATCAAAATTTTTTTATTTTGTTTTCATGTCCATTATTTCTCTTCTTGATGACATTTAAGATCTGGTTGAACTATTTCTGATGTTATTTAGGTTTACGACATGCAGTGGTGGAATGAACGGTTACATATCACTATGTGTTGGAGAACCTTGCCCACCAATTTTCAGGTCGCCTGTTGTAGGCATGGAAGATATCGTGGACAACCAAGTCATGTGAGTCTTTCAATGTCCATATGATTTGATTTGACTTGATTTATGGCCATTGATCTGCTGAAAGCCTGAAACTTCCTGTAAATTTGATCATTTTCCCACTCCCACTTTTTTGTGCAGATGTGCGATATACAGACTACCAGATAAGCATAAGCACATCACTCGGCCTCCTAAAGGAGTTCAATATCCCAAGAAGGTACTGCCTCCGGTCTAACTAATCTGTAAATATTAAGTAAATTAGTTAAATTAGTTATTTGTAACAAATATTGGTTTGTTTTCCTAAGATCCCCTCTTTATTACTTACAACTACCCTTTGACGGAAACCCCTTAATATGTGTGATCCATGTGGATACTTTGAGAAAAAAGTTATGAATTTGGGAAACAAAATGTATTGAGGTCTTATACTTAGGACAAAATCCAACCCCCCAACGAGCTCTTATAGTAAGAACTAGAGGTAGTATTTGAATTTGCTCTTTACTGCTTATTTTATCCTCTATTTACAGGTTTAAATTTAAGAGATGCCTGATTAAAACAACCTGTTTTTATGTTTTGTTGGCTTACAATGGTAATATAGGCGGTAAGAATACTATTGAGTTAATTTTTCCCATACAGATCGTGACAGTTGGTGATCTGAAACCTGAACCTGTTCTATGGCATGAAGATTTTGGTCGGAGAAACTTGATGACTGGCGGGGGGAGGTAAGGCTTTGACTTTTGATATCAGAATGAAACCTTTGGTTCTATACTGAAGCCTGTGATTTACTATTTTATTATTCAGAGTCATCCACCTGGCCTAAATTTTGACTGGGTCAATGGCTTTTTATTTCAGGAAAAACCCTCCAGGATCCATTTCTGGCAAGCAGCTGGGAGAGGCAGCACATCGTCTCTTGGTTAACTCTTTGCAAATGAAGGTTGAATCTAATGGACATGAACATATAACTAATGGAGAATGTCGTCCTTATGATGCACAAATGGGTCCTCCCCAATCATTACTTCCGTATCCAATGTATCATTCCCACTCAGGATACCATGGCGCATCTAGACCTGTGTCAGCTCCTCCTCCTCGAGGCCCTCAGCTTCCGTCACCCTATGCTCCTACTCAGCAGTATGGCTACACTCAACCTTATGCAGGACCATCGATGTACAACTCTCATCATCAATCTAATTCTTATGGAAGAAATAATCATGAACGCCCTAGATCTCATCATTATGGAAGAAATAACCATGAACGCCCTAGATCTCATCATTATGGAAGAAATAACCATGAACGCCCTAGATCTCATCATCATGGAAGAAATAATTCTTCAATGGCTCATGGTACTGGAGGAAGTGCTAGGCACGGCTATCAACCATCAGATGTTAGTCATGATGCCAGGTTTGTGAATGCACAAGGAGATGCTCCTGCGTATAATGGTGCATATAACAATTATAATTACGGTCAGCACAGCTCGAATTTCCACTCAAGTAGAGCACCGAGTCATCAACAGGTTTGCCAAAACTCGGTTACCCGAAGTGAGGCAGGTGATCATAGAGAGCATGGTCGCCCTCAACCGCCAGCCAACCAATTTTCTCAATTAGATAGAAGAGCAAACAGGCACCAACAACAACCCCCACCCTTTTAGGGCCGCTAATTCATTCATTTTCTGAGGAATATCAGCCACAAGGAAATGAATATGTTGTTCCATATATTTTCGCCCTCCCATTTAGTTGGGCCTGAAGTGTTGTAACATTAGCTCCTATTCGCCATTCAAATGTTAAAGGTTATTTCCTGCCCATTTTTTAAGAAGTTAGCGTGATAATTTAAAATAATTGCCTTATTGGCATTTTCTGATGCCCTTTAGTTTCCAGTTTAACAGACCGGTCCAATTGTTAAATTGTTTGTTCCCTTAGGTCTAGCTTGTCGCATTTATTTGCCGATGCCGATGCTGCAGAGAGATTTTTAGCGCAAGGGAGTTGGAATTTACGTTCCCTCATGTTTGTGCGCTGGCGGGTGGATATGTTATCATGTTGCATTCTTCTGCTTATTAAATATTTCTTCTTGTTTCGACTTGCTGACTTGCATCTGCAATCACTCTGACAACTCTCTTTTTAAGCCGGCGTCTGTCTCTGTGAACCATGGATTATGTCACTTTCATTTTGGTGATTAAAGTTCGGAGCATGACTAGTTTTGATGAAATATGTATGACGTGTGGTAGATGGTTAATTAATTTTAGCGTTAGCGGAGAATTTTGTTCTGGAAGTTTTTACCGAGGGACAATTAGTTTTTCAGGGGTAATTTTGCTCCGAAAGTATAAAAAAAAGGAGTAAGTTTGTCCTAACCGTTATTTCAATTAATTTTGATCATAAGTTAATTAAATATACTGAGCTGACAATTTACATGTCATCAATATTATTTTTGTTAAGGTGTAAATTTGTGCTAGAAATTTATGTATCATCTACTTTATCTTTTTTCAAAGTTAGATTTAAAACTTCTAGACAAATTTACACTTTAATAAAAATAACTTAAATAATATGTGAACTACCAACTTAGAATGTTTGCTTAACTAACGGTCAAAATTAATAGAGATAACGGTCAAGATAAAATTATTCTATTTTTTATACTTTCAGGGTAAAATTTCCCATGATAAAAACTTTTAAAACAAAAATGCCCCTTATCCCATATTTCTAAAACCCGTTGATGGTTTCTAAAATCATCGAATAACCCTAGCTTCACCCGCATACTGTGTGCGCGCTCTTAGTAAAAGGCTATAAACATTTACGTGAAAGTAGATTTAAAAAAATGTTAAGACGTGTTGATACTAGTAAAGGGGTTTTTTGACACTTAAATATGAGATTTTAACTCTCAAGTTCATATAAATATAAAAAACATCTAACGTCCTTGAGAAAATTACTTCTAATTTGATCCAACAACGTTTGAATCATAAATCATACAAAGAAATAGCTACATAAAGAAGAACATAAAAAAAATGCTTTTACGAATAATAAAAAAAAATAATACAACAGATATTGCAAATTAGTACGGAATACTAAAAATAATGCTAGGATCGTGCACGGAGCATCTTTCGTGTAGTTTGGGGTGAGACCTCGTCATTTACAACTGCAGATTGATTGTATTCCTCGTACGGATTTATTGTATGTTTGTATTAGTTTTTAAAAAATAATTTTTATAATTTATAAAGTAAGTATATAAAAATTTTTTTATCTCAACTTACAGAAAAATATTTCTAAAATCACGGTTTTATTGTTTCGAAATATGCACTTAGATAATTTGCTGTTGCATTTGTGGTTGTCCACGGAAGCATGCGGCGTGATGCCCAATCCAACCCACAACATGAATACGGAATGTCCAAATAAGAAGTCCAACCCTAGCCCAGCGGGCTCGTTCTTGGAATAACGATTGTTTTGTTGGATTCCGGGTTAGCACCAAAACCCGTTAACCAAAAAAAAAAAAAACCTAAACCTAAAGAAGCTCGCTCTTCTGCGTCCTCATTCCCGGTGACTCTGAAGTCTGAGCGAGCCTCTTCGAAGTTCAGCTGTTGCATTACCGCCATGGCTTCCCACGAATACGATGATGCGCGTGCCGGATACGACGACCATCGACAGCCACCATCACAATCTCAAGACCTGGGATATGATCCTAATTTCGTACCCGATTCTGTGAAGTCATTTGTTGTCCACCTCTACCGCCACATCCGAGAGAAAAATGTGTACGAGATCCACCAGATGTACGAGACCTCTTTCCAAACTCTCTCGGAGCGTCTCTTCAAGGATACTCCTTGGCCTTCTGTGGACGCTGTCGCTAACTACGTTGACAATGATCATGTGTTTTGCCTCCTGTACCGCGAGATGTGGTTCCGCCACCTCTATGCTAGGCTTACGCCAACGCTTAAGCAGAGGATAGATTCCTGGGACAATTATTGTAGCCTCTTTCAGGTTGTGTTGCATGGGGTTGTCAATATGCAGCTACCCAATCAGTGGTTGTGGGATATGGTGGATGAGTTTGTTTACCAGTTTCAGAGCTTCTGTCAATATAGAGCCAAGATGAAGAACAAGACCGAGCAGGAGATTGCAATTTTGAGGCAGTACGATCAGGTAATTCTCTTCGTGACCGAAAATGAATTTATGGGCATTGCACTCTTCCGTCGGGACGGGGCTGTGGGTTATAGTTTATTCGTTTTCTTAGCCCAGGATTTACGGTATAGAGGGAGATATCAATTAAGCAACGAATAGGAAGTTCCTTACATGCAATAAGTTCATTTCAAAACAATTCGAGTTATCTGAGTTATCGTTAGCCCGTGCTGGTTACCTAACAGTTAAGCCATAAGCCATAATCTTGGCATCTTCATGTCTCTTGGTAGAATTTGTCTTTCATAATATATATTAAGAGTAGCATGTTACTATGCCTCAGGCTTGGAACGTGTATGGTGTCCTCAACTTCTTGCAAGCTCTTGTTGAGAAGTCCATGATTATTCAGATTCTTGAGCGAGAGAAAGAAGGCCTGGAACGGTTCACTGATACTGATGGGTATGATTACAGCGGAGGGAGTAATGTCTTAAAGGTTTTGGGGTATTTCAGCATGGTAGGATTGCTGCGAGTACATTGTCTTTTAGGTGATTATCACACAGGTCTCAAGTGCTTGCTTCCTATTGATATTAGTCAACAAGGCGTTTACACCAGTGTTATTGGAAGCCACATTACCACCATATATCATTATGGTTTTGCCAATCTTATGTTGCGAAGGTGTGGTGATCCCGGGGATTTTGGTTAATATTTGACTGTTTAATTACTTTACACTTATGCTCCTCTTATATCGTGGTATATTCACAGCCTTTAAAATTCTTATCCTACATGTGATTACTGTTATTTTTTTGGTGCATTCCATTCATTGTAGCTTTGGCACTATTACTTTTATTTACATTTTAAGTCATAAGCGCTACAGTGTTCTGGTTTTGGTTTTGGTATTGTTCTTGTATTCTTTTCTTCGTCCTCACCATTTAAGTATATGGCCTAATTTATAGCCTTTTCTTCAGGTATGTGGAAGCAATTCGTGAATTTAACAAAATTCTGTTATATATCTACAAGACAAAACAGTATCATCAGAAATCCACACAGTATGAACAGATATTGAAGAAGAATGAGCAAATGTATGCCTTGCTGGCTATTTGCCTGTCACTCTGCCCCCAAAACAGGCTTGTTGATGAAACTGTAAACTCTCAGTTGCGGGAGAAGTATGGTGAGAAGATGATTAGGATGCAAAGATATGACGATGAGGCTTTTGCCATCTATGATGAGCTCTTTTCCTATGCATGTCCCAAATTCATCACCCCATCAGCACCTAGTTTTGAGGAGCCTCTAGTTAATTACAACCAGGTTTGCCTTAATCCATCCGAGCCAATAGAAAATCTGTAAATTTGATTGCTTATTCTTCATAGATTTCTGATTTGAAGTTTTAAATTGATTTATAATTTTCTGTTAATATGTTAAATGTAAGTAATTACCTTCCATTTACAATTATAAAAGGTGGAACTAAAACTGTGTAGGTTAGGATTGTCTACCCCTCCCCACAAAAGAAATGTGAGAAGAGAATGAAAAGGATCTTTCAAAAAGTTCATTTGAGCAGCTAGTGAACCATGTTAAAGTGGATTTGATTATTTGAACATTTTGGACCCAAAGATTTGGTTGAAGTTGTTTCATTTGGTAGGGATTATTGTTTGGACAGTCTCTAATCACCCTTTCCTCGTGTGAATTGCTGATTTTTACTCCCTCTTTTTCAGGATGCCTACAGACTTCAGTTGAAACTGTTCCTTTATGAAGTGAAGCAGCAACAATTGTTATCAGGTGTCCGGACCTTCTTGAAAGTCTATTCGACAATCTCTCTTGCGAAACTTGCTAGCTACATGGAAGTGGACGAAGCCAATTTAAGGTTACAACTTATACAACACATACAATTCTTGGATCATGTTTACTTGTTTCTGTATATATCTAGCCTCATATCCTGTGCTATGCATAGAGCTCAAAAAAGGCAGTTACTATTTCTAGGCCAAATGGCTTCCTACTATAGGGTTTTTTATAGACTAGACTTGAAGTGGATTCTGATCAAGGAGAGACACATTGTGCACCGCTTGTGAACAATTCAGCTTCATATAACTTTTATAGATATTGAAGTTCGAATAAGTTTCTGATATTGTTTGCTTGAGTTTTTATTCATAGAGTGCAGCGGAATTTATGGATGCATATCTCTGAATAATTAGGGAATCATTCCTGAAATAATAGGAGAAATACTGGCCTAGATAATTTCAGAGATTCTAGCCTAGATATCAGGGAATTTTACTTTTAAGTTCAAATACATAATCTGTAACTAATCTAATTATTCTAACGGCTGAGGCCATTGATGATTTTGTAGACAATTATTTCACATCCTTTCTAATGTGATGCTTGGCAGGACTATTTTGATGACATACAAGCATAAAACTCATGCCGTTGATAGTGATGGAAAAATTGTATCCAATGCTGATGTGAAGTTCTACATTGATGATGTAAGCTTGTTGCTTTTTTGTTATGTTCAAATAAACTTGAACTTGAGGCAAACAGGAGCATTTTCTGTCAATTTCTCTTGAATTAATGATTAAATCTCTGCTCAATAATTGAAAGCGGCTTTTGCTAACTTTTGGTTGGCTATTGCCTTTGTGGCTTAGTTGATTATTCTTGTTTGTATTATATATTTACACATAATATAGATAACTTAAGAAGGATGTTAGTGAATGGCTGAGTTCTTCAACAGTTTGTGCCGTCATAAGCATTGAACATATATGTTGCGCTATACAAAAGTTAGGTTTTAAGAATGCAGATGTGTCTATCTAGTAGTATTGTATAGTATTGTTTCTCTTTCGGATTACATCTGGTTGGGTGAAATGATTGAGAAGTTTACATGGTACTTCCTATGGTTAGACATGGTTTGTTCATGGATGCTAAAAAGGAAAGAGATCATTGGAACATTATGGGTCTATGAATGAGGGTGATATGGATTTTGCCAATCTGCTGTTAAAAAATTGTTTTTGCCCACTCTTCAGACAGAAATTTCTTATTGGCAAACCACTCCGGAAGCCAGAGATTTTTCCAAGTTCAATTTGTCTCGCTTTTGTTGAACCAACCATTGTATTTTCACTTTTTCAGGGATTCCTTTGAACCCTTGGATCTGATCTGAGAAAGGATAGTCTTGATTTCCAATCTTTGGTGTTTAGTCCCTGATCTCTTGAAAGATATTAAAAGCACTTGGAGGGTCTTTTTTTGTGTTGTTTTCTGTTTTTCTTGTGTTCTGTTCGGTGTGTTTATCATCCGCCTATTCTGTATCGAACCAATTATATCTTTCAATTGACTGGATAATTTATCGCAGGATATGATTCACGTGGTTGAGTCTAAGCCCCCCAAGCAATATGGGGATTACTTCTTGCGTCAGATAGTCAAGGTATGTCATATTCACTCTCACTAGACTATGGCTCTTGGTTTCATGATTCATCTTATTAGATCGGCACTTAGTAATCCTGGCACGACTATTTCATTTGGTGGTGTATGCAGCTTGAAGGCGTTATCAATGAGATAGACGTTATAAAGCTGGAATAAGCTGCATGTGCCTTCCGCCATGGGCGGAATTTTCCCTGAGGTGTCATGACATAATGATACTGTTGTTGCGGTTTTGGGGGGGGGGGGGTGAGATTAGCATTCTAAATGTAATACTAATTTTTTTTGCTTTCCACAATGGAGCAATTAGTGCTTCTAACATGGCGGAAACGTTTACAGTCCTCCAATTGTGTTGGCAAGTTGTTGTGATTGATGTATTCCGTAGCGGAACCATGGTTTTCTCATCCAGGGCCTTCGTCTCACGAGTCCCCCCACTCTTGCCATCGTTTGGGCTATAATTTTACAGCTAGTGCTAGTTCAGGAGGCTATTATTATTAGGCCCAATGGGAAAAGTTGAGAACTCGTCCGCGGTTGACTTTTTTTTTTTTTGAAAAAAAGTGTTTATTTTTTATATAAAATAATCATAAGATGTTTATGAATGAAAAGTTTAAAAAAAGTGTGAAAGAATTATTTTCTAGACTAAGCCCCTGTTCACGCACTGGGTTTTGAAATAAATTTCGAATAAAAAAGGAAAATTGGGGGAAAAAGTAAAACTAAAATAATAATAGAAAAAAAAATTCATTGATGTTAGAAGAAAAATAATACTCATTTTGATTTTTTTTGTAAGTAAATTTTTTTAGGGTTGGTCTTTATTATAAGTAATTTTTTTTGTGTCTCAAAAAATAAACTGTTTTTTTTACCTCTATTAAATACATATATTTATATTAATTATCTCTCATTAATTACTAATTCTTTTTTATGTGATCATTTATTATACATTCTTTTTTTTTATCCATATTCTTTTATGTTTGTCATTTATTTTTTTTTCCTATATTCATTTTATAAATAAGGGTATATTTAGAAGAAATATGATTTTTTAAAATATTTATTATGTTTAACTAATTTTATCTGTTAATTTATTTTATATAAAAAAATTAAAAATTATAAGAGGAAGATGGGAGTAGAAAGGTGCATCGAACTTTATCGTTTGAATTGATGATGGGTTGATTTTGTCGGAAGCACTGTGTATTATTGCAGAATAGGGTGGTCTCTTAGCCTTTAGCTTCCTAGTTGGTGTGATGCGAGAATCGAAGCTGAAATCAAACGATGAGTTTGTTTGGTATTGTTTTTATGAATCGGGTTTTTATATAAACCTGATTTACGTAAATCGAGATAAATTTCCTTAACATATTTATCTCATAGACCGTAAAAGCACCTCATAGACCATAAAAGCTATCTCGTAGACTGTAAAAGTTACTTCGTATTCTGTGAATCACAATTCATAAGCACTTATGGAGCTTTATAAGCAAATAAGGTCACGACTCATTCATTTGTCTCCTTCGTATTATCCCCTTTCCCTGGGGAAATGGCTCAAGATTCGTATTTTTGACTGTCTGTTTCATATATAAAATGCTATTAAAATGGAAATAAAAATAAAATGAATAGTTTAAAACATAAAATAATAGGTCACGGATTTCTATTTGTAAATGAAAAAAAAAAAGATATTGGTGATTGATGCTGGCATCATAATATATATTTTATTTTATTTTTGAGGCATTAAAAACAAATATGATGTCTCTTTTATTCATAAAAGTAAAACTGGCTGGCTAATTTGTTACTTGTCCGAAGCGTCTAATACTATAACAGTTCTGCCAAGAAAGATATCATATTTACAAATTAAATTTGCAGCGAATCTCATTATAACCTAGTGACGTGGAAACGTTTATAAGGGGGGGACATATTTAATCATACTTATAATATCAAGTGGGAGTTAATACATACCTCTTTAATTTAATCAAAAGAAATTAATATATATACAAGTTAAATTTAATAATTTACATTTAAAAGTGGAGTTGTATGATCTACAGGTCAAGTTTATAAAAAGAATTAAATTTCATAATATCTGTGTTTATTTATTTTTTCTTACGACATTATGCAGCCATAACCCCCAGTCATACACGTCACGAGGACTAAGGGATGTGCATCATCCATGAAAATCACGCGGCGCGTAACCTAAGCTTGTGACGTGTTACTTCATAAAGAAGGGCGGGGAATTAGTTCGAGAGTCGAGGCGGCCACACACAATCATAATCACCCGAAGTTTTTATTGAATTAGTATTTTTCTTTCCATATTGATTCGAGCGAAGCATCAAGAGTTTCAATACCAATACAGCATGCGCCCACCGATCACTGTCCCTAGTTTTTCTAACTACTGCTCCTCTTCTTCTCCCTCCTGCGATCGCAGACTCGCTACTCTTGCCAGACATATACTTCCAATGGATTCTCACGGCGATTCCGTTTCCGCCTCCCCAACCTCCGCTTTCCAGGCTGATTCTGTCTTCACTCACGTCGTTCGTGCCCCCGAAGATCCTATCCTTGGGGTACTCTCTTTACTTTTCTTTTCTTTTTTTTTGTTAGTCATAAAATGATCAACTTAGTACTCTTGGAAAATTTGATTGAATGGTGCGTTTGATTTTGTATGACTTACGGCCTGAATTTTATTGTGACTCTGATGATCAATATGTTTTATCATATCGGAGACCAGTTTGTGGCTTGTGGTTGATGTTGGTTAGAGGTCTCTTACGGAAACAACGGCTCAAATCTATAACTGTTGTTTGCTGTTTGTTTTCTCAACCCCCTCACCCATGGGGAGGTAGGAAATTTGTTTGTTGATTGACCGAAGGTATGATCGCGCATTTGATCCAATTGAAGGACCTGATCAGTTCGACCCTTCGGGTTTCTTTTTTGATTTCCCGGAAAATTAAGTCATGTACATTGCTACGTTGTCCTTTATGCATTAATAAAGTATTAAATGTGAATGCTCATGCTGCACAGCATTTAGTGGGTTGTTACGTGTTTTGATTGTTAATCCTTATTTTGTAACACACGGAATCTTCTGGCACTGACACCGTCTACGTTTTTATTTAAGGCCATTTTAAGATATGTATGTGTATTCTTTTTTCTAATGGTGTTTATTGTCTGCCTTCTTTTTCCGTCATATTCTAAACTAGGTCACTGTAGCTTACTACAAAGATCCAAGTCCAGTTAAGTTGAATTTGGGTGTTGGTGCATATCGGACAGAGGTGAGTGCTGTTCGATTCCAGTTCTGGTTATTAATTGTCTGTAAACAATGAGCACCGTGGGAATGGACAAGATAAACTTGATCTGGCTTGATATTATTGATTTTCGATTTAGGACTGGGTGGAAATGATGGAACCCCATGCTAAATGAACATTAAATAATTCTGATAATGATTTAACTGTGATTGGACTAAATTGGTTCAGCTATGCTATAACAGGAAGGAAAACCTCTTGTTTTGAATGTGGTGCGTCGAGTAGAAGAGCAACTGGTTAAGGACAGGTTAGTGGGCATCTATACTCTCTTTGTTCTCATTTGAGTTGTATTATTTTTAATATAAAATTGTAAGGACTTTTACTCTGTGCCTCTTTCAGGTCACGCAACAAGGAATATCTTCCTATTGTTGGGTTGGCCGATTTCAATAAACTGAGTGCTAAACTCATTTTTGGTGCTGACAGGTTAAAAATATAACCATGCACCCTTTTCTATCTCTCTTTTTTTGCTTAAAAAAACATGCATTTTTAGGGCCCCCTTGGTTTGAAAGATAACTTGCTTGCTTATTTTGTTGAATGTAGTCCTGTTATACAAGAGAACAGGGTAACCACTGTTCAAAGCCTGTCAGGAACTGGTGCATTAAGAGTTGGAGGAGAATTTTTGGCTAGACATTATCATCAAGTAAAATGATTCGTCCTCAACTTTCCTTCTCTCAATTTCCTTGAAAACTGATTATTATAAAGTGCCAACTGCCTATTTACCTCTTTGATTTTTTGGTCTCTTCAGCGGACCATATACTTGCCTCAACCAACTTGGGGGAATCACCCAAAGGTCTTCACCCTAGCAGGATTATCAGTCAAAACCTATCGCTACTATGCCCCAGCTACACGGGGGCTTGACTTTCAAGGTCAGAAATTACATGTTATATCAGCTTATGCAGAACTTGATCCTGACTCCTTTTTGTATTTTTGTCAATGTGCATTATGATTCTGGCTTTGTATGTTAATTAATGTTTTTCTATTTTCTAACAGGACTCTTGGAGGATCTTGGTTCTGCCCCATCTGGGTCTGTTGTTTTGCTACATGCATGTGCCCATAATCCTACTGGTGTTGATCCAACCCCTGAACAATGGGAGCAGATGAGACAACTGATAAGATCAAAAGCTTTGCTGCCTTTCTTTGACAGTGCTTATCAGGTTGGCTTCTTGAATGCAACAAATATTGCAGTGCTACCTTCTCAATGTGATAGTACTCCATTGACCACCCTAAAATTAGGAATCGAACCCACAGAGAAATGCAAATTTCATTATCTGAAATCTTAGTACGATCCATAATAGACCTTGTCCACAATATAGTTTTTATTTATTATACCTTAAATACTCATGTTTTTTATTTAAAAAAAATGTGTCTTTTAAGGAAATCATCTTTTGTTGCTATAGGGTTTTGCTAGTGGAAGTTTAGATGCAGATGCCCACTCCGTTCGTATTTTTGCTGCTGATGGGGGCGAATTACTACTTGCCCAGAGTTATGCAAAGAACATGGGGATGTATGGAGAACGTGTTGGCGCTCTAAGCATAGTAAGAGTTAAACTTCAGAGTGCAAATTGCCAAATGTTGGAAACTCTGTAGGCCTTTATATGCAGTTCTTATTGTCTTGTTGACTCCAATGGTTTGATCACTTCTTGGATCTGTGTAGTGTTTCGAGAACTGAAATGTGTTTCTCCCCTCTTTAAGATGATTTTTTTTTCTTTTTAAAATAGTTTTTCCAGGCAAAAAGTGTGGGTGTTTGCTTCAGAGAGCTGACTCAATTTTTTTTTTAATTTCTAAAATCTTAATTCAGGTCTGCAAATCAGCCAATGTTGCAAGTAGAGTTGAGAGCCAGCTGAAACTTGTGATCAGGCCCATGTACTCAAGTCCTCCCATTCATGGTGCATCTATTGTAGCTGCCATTCTCAAGGATAGGTAACCAGCGGTGATTCTTTTTTATTTCTTTGTATGTTGAACTGAGCAAAAAGGGATTTGTTGTTGACTAACTTTTATCTTTCCTTTCTTCTGTGGTGAAATCTATTGTTCAGGTGTTTTAGTCGTTGTTGATGAATTTAGCGATTCTATTGAATTCAAGTATATATACAGGCCATGTCCCTATATATGTTTAGTTCTGATAAAAGGGAAACTCTATCGAAGATTGTTTATTAGAATTTAGAAGAGCGAAATTTGGCAGTTTAGATTGCTTCTTTTGTATATTGTGGCTGTGCTTTGGTGCTTCCATTGCATATCAATTACTCCTTCCAGTCCTTAATATAAGATATATTTACCTAATTTACCTAATTTGATTAAATTAATGAAGTTAGTTAAGTTAATTAGTATGAAAACACCTTATTTATCTTCCTTAATTCCCTCTTTCTATCTCCTTTTTTATTATTGTTGAGTGAATATCAATAAGAGCAAATTAGAAAACGATTGATAAATATGAAAATTATTTGTTATATTAAGGGCTGGAGAAGTATATTTTAACGTTGACTCAGTTTTTAAAAATAAATGTAAATTATGTTTTTCTTATTGAAAGTGAATCTCATTGGAAGCATACCTTACATGTGTTTAGTCATAATCGAATTTGATACATTTATGCTTACAAATTAAATTTAATTAAGAATTAAGAATTTTTCTATTTTAATACTGCTAGAATTGAGATTCTGGTATATATTTTGCATTTATAGGTAATATTTCCTTGAATTCTTTTGTTACGAAGACCTTTTTTATCCGCTCTTTCAGGGAATTGTTCCATGAGTGGACTATTGAGTTGAAGGGCATGGCTGACCGCATTATTACAATGCGCCAACAACTTTTTGATGCTTTGCGTGCCCGAGGTCAGTTTTCTGATAGCCTCTCCCCCAATTCGCAGTTCTCTTTAGTGGTTACACCTGTCTTTAGTTTTTAAATATTTTCCAATGTATCGTTTCTTTGTCTGCCCTCACCTGTTTCTAGTCTTTAGGCATGCGTAGCTCTTAGTTGTTCATGATGTTGTGCTTGTCAAAGTTTTATTTAGTTTTTTCTTTAAAAAAATTGAGCAGGTACTCCTGGCGACTGGAGTCACATTATTAAGCAGATTGGAATGTTTACTTTCACGGGATTGAATGCCGAGCAAGTTTCCTTCATGAATAAAGAGTACCATATATACATGACATCTGATGGGTACGATGCTCTATTTGAATTCAGGATACTGTTTTGTAGTGTGCATCATACGTATATTGTTATTACTGAGTTCATTTATTCTGCCCCCAACATAAAGAAGGGAAATTATTAAAGCATGCACAATTCTACAAAATACAAATTACTTCTGGTGGTGGAATGCATGACTAATATCAATTTTAAGCAAGCATGATGTATGACGCTTGAAGTGGGTTACCTCTCTATAGGGTTCTGGAGAGCTCTTGTTATGCACCAGCGAGTGTTTTTTATCAGATTGAAACGTTATGAATATCTTTTACCATTGAGTTGGGACAATCATTGTGGGGTTCGGAATTTCAGATGATCCAATCACTGTGTTGAATGTGCAGGAGAATTAGCATGGCTGGTCTGAGCTCCAAGACCGTCCCTCATCTGGCAGATGCAATTCATGCAGCTGTAACTCGAGTGGTCTAGATTATTATTCCGATATGATCCTCTTTCCCTCAATTCTCTGTTCCTTTTTCAGAGAAATAGTATCAGCAATAAGGAGAGAAGGCAATAGGAAATCTGTTTTGGGCAATTTAACCTGCCTCTGATGTGGAGGACTTCAATTTATTTGTTGTAACATCAACAGGAATTTGGGGTTTAATTTATTGCTAGAGTTTAGAACTAAGATTTACATAATTTTTGGTTTGAACTTTTAACGTTAGACCACAATGTTGTTTAGCGAAGTATGCAAGGTAAACTCTCTTCTAAATAACTGAACTGCAGCAAATTTTAGCAAATTTTAAAGCCGCTTCCTCAACCTACTTAACGAAAATGTGAAGGTGTTGGAAAATTGCTACGATTTTTGGTATGTAGGCCTACAAGAGTAGAGGATTTGAAAGTTTTCCAGAGACATTGAGTTACCCGTTCCGAATATAATTTTAGTATTCAAATTGAGACGCGTCACTCCTACTTCACGATTGAATTTCTTTGCGGTCTAAATTCTCTCTTCAAATTAACATGTATAAAAGTTTTATGTTATCAGATATGTGTATTGTCTTCTCAACATAGTTTTTATATTTTCATCCTTTATAAGTAATTTATTTTTATAATTTCAATTACAATGTAGAGAATAGGGAAAATCTTTGAAAAAGAATTTTAAAATAGGTAAAAGATAAAAAGGTGATTTGAATTTTCATATTCTCATAGAGTGTTAGTGTATGAATTGGAATTTTTCAAATTGAAATGAAATTGCTAAGTAACCTTGGTAGTTGTTAAAACGAAAAATAGTGAGGTAGGCGTTATAAGGGTGGTCGTGCGCAAAAAACAGGCCAGGACTCTTCATCTCTGTTTGCCATCGTGAAGTATTCGATATATTTGTTGCTGGAAGTATTCCTGATCCCATTGTTAAAGAGTGGGACCAAATAATTGAATGGCGCAGTTGATGGAGCCTGGGTTCATCACATTAAGAGAGGAGAGTGGCTAAGAAGTCGGTGTGGTCAACTTTAAGGAGGAGGGACAGTCCGAACACTCCATTGCCTGAGTTGGTTGGAAATCGCCATCGACAGAGTTTGAGTTTGACCCACTGAGAGAGGAGAGTGGGAGGGAGTTACTTGTTTACTAACTTAAGTATCGGAGTGTTTACTTGTTTTGGAGGGTCCTCTATATATACGCTGAAAAACAGGGATAATCAGAGAAGAGTTAACTAAGAACACTCAAGTGATCAGAAGAAATGATGAATAATTTAGGAAAATCACTAGAGTGAAACTCTTCAGCACTCAGTGATTCACCTCACAATCGGGTAACTGGAAGAAGGCCAAATGACAACATCACTCGAGTGATACTATAAGCACTTGAATGTTCCCCAACACTAGAGGATAACTAGAGAGTGATTGGGTTAAGTCTCACAACACTCGAGTAAGTTTTAAGGTTCCTGGTCATCTTATTCCAACATAACACTCGAGTAAGACACTAAGCACTCGAGTGATCCCCATCACTAGAGGGTAACCAGAGAGTGATTGGGTCAAATCCCATAACACTCAAGTGATGATAGAAATGGTTTCTCAAATCGAGAATAGCCTTTCTCAATACACCGTTATATTTTCTCAATGTCATATAAGACTTTCACAGGTTCATCAAAATCCCCCAATCACTCGAGCCCTAAACATGTCACTCGAGTGATTAAGGGGCTGTTTGGTATGCTGGAATTGGCTTCATGAAAATGGAAATGAAAATGGAAGCCAATTCCATGTCTTGAGGATGTTTGGTATGATGGAATTTGCCAAAATTCCATTTCCACATGGAATCCAATTGGGTCCAATTCCACTAATATTAATTCCACCAAAAAAAGCCAACTTTTGTAATTCCACCCCTACATTTTCATCACTACCCTCCTCTCTCTTCAGCCTCCTCACTCACCGGCGATCAATGCTCACTCACCAGCGACGATGGTGACTTCTTCTCCCTCACCGGTGATGGCAGCTCTCCCCCCTCTATCGGCGACAACGACAACTGTGGCATCCTTTAACACCAGTGATGACAACCACGACAGCTCTCCCTTACCAGTGACGATGACGATGACGACAGCGACCCCTCCTCTTCGTCTGATCTGGTGAGATCTAGCCTTGCGTCATCAGATCTGACCTTGCTTCGCCAGATCCTCATCTTTGTCTACTCTCTTCTTCGCCGACACTTGCAACCCATGATACAGCTTCGCCTTCTTCATCTTGTCGCCTTCTTAATCGACGAAGCTTGTAGGGTTGGCGGTGAGCGAGGAGATAGTGAGGTGGTTGCTGGGAAGAGATGCAGAAATGGCGAGGTGAGGCTGGTTGAAGAAATGGCGCGATCTGGTTAGTGAGGGAGAAGAAGATCTGGTTAGGTTTTTTTGGAGGGCATATTAGTAATTTCATATTTTAAATATAAATATTAAATAAAAATAATATATGAATTCCATGTACATACCAAACACACTTTTAAACCCCATTTCCATTTCCATTTCCATATTCATATCCGTTTTCGTTTCCGTTTCTATATCCATCAAAATCAATTACAGTGTATCAAACGGGCCCTAAATGGAAACACTGTGTCACTATCATGTTACTTGATAGTGACACAGTATTTTGAGTCCCCACTAAAAAAAACTGTTTTCTCAAATCGAGATTAGCCTTTCTCAATACATCGTTACATTTTCCCAATGTCATTAAGACTTTGACAGGTTCATCAAAATCCTTCAATCACTTGAGTCCTAAACATGTCAGTTGAGTGATTAAATGAAAATATTGTTTCACTATTATGTAACATGATGTGACACAGTGTTTCGAGTCCCCACTAAAAAAACCATTTTCCTAAATCAAGATTAGCTTTTCTCAATACAATGTTACATTTTCCCAATGTCATATATGACTTTCATATATTCATCAAAATCCCCCAATCACTCGAGTACTGAACATGTTACTCGGATGATTAAATGAAAACATTGTGTCACTATCAGGTAACCTAATAACCTGATAGCAACACAGTGTTGAGTCCCCACTAAAAAAAAACTATTTTCCCAAATTGAGAATAGCATTTCTCAATACACCATTTCATTTTTCCAATGTCATATAAGACTTTCATAGGTTCATCAAAATCCCTCAATCACTTGAGTCCTGAACATGTGGTTAAATGAAAACAATGTTTCACTATCAGGACCTGATAGTGACACATTGTTTTCATTTAACCTCGAGTGACATGTTTAGAACTCGAGTCCCCACTAAAAAAAACCATTTTCCAAAGTCATATAAGACTTTCACAGGTTCATAGGTTCAAGTGATAGCCAAAAGGCTTGGGAGTTACCTCATAGTAACTGGCCAATTTTTAAAAAATCACTCGAGTTACAAATTTATCACTCAAGTAATACACAAATATTTGTAAGTTACCTCTTAGTAACTGGAAGAAGATAACATGAGAACCTTTAAAAATCAAACATCACCCAAGTGGTAATTGCTCACTCAAGTGACACACATAAACCTCGTGTAACTACTCACTCGGGTAATTTCATCCATGACATATCTTCGACGGGAATTTTACAATTCCTCCTAAGATTTATTAAGGGAATTTTGCAACTACATTTCCTTCAACATTTAGTTTTAAGAGTTGGATGATTGGCAATTCAATTACTTATCTCATATGTATGATTATACTTGCCGACCAATATTTTTTTCTTCTTGGAATAGGTTCTTGCATTCACCCATCATCGTCCTCATCTTCTTCTTCTTCTTTGCCATCGCCGCCAGCAACTCCTATGCCATCGCCCCCAACAACTCCGTCAGCTTCTTCTTCACTGTTATCATCGACATTTGCTTTATCATCGACATCACTGAAAAAATCTCCTACTCCAAACGACAACGTCATCACTAGGAGGAGGTATTTTTGGGTGAGTTACACTTACATGGCTTCACCAAGAGATTGCCTTTTAGTCTTTTCCCTATTTTAAAGTTATTTTTAGGGATTTTCCCAAGAGAATATCAACTAAAACAAGTTTCCACTCAGTGGAATCGATAAGATCATGTAGCTGTTATATTAAAACACACGCACCCATTAAATTTAACCTACTGGAATCACGAACTCAAGTATAAAGAAACCTTCATAAGCCAATGTAAAATAGACGTGCAGTTGAGAAAAACAGCTTGATAAAAAAAAATTGAGATTCCATCTCTTAAAATCAATTAACAAACGGAAACAACTCAATGAATCTCTTATAAAATGACTAACAAATCATCCCCCAACAGTGGATCACATTCCTATATATATATCGTGACCGCAGATGGAAACGACGAAGCACCATTCAGATCGTCCATGTGAACCTACAGAGCTTGTTCAGGGTTGTGTATCATTGTAACAAACACCCATATACACGAGTAACTCGGTCACTAGAAAAGATCAGATAATTTTCACTTTCAAGATCAGACGGCTCAATTCAAATTTACTTGCACACGTACAATTAAGAAACACGGTACGTAAGTGTATGGCTAGATATGATTATGTAATCAGGAATGCAAATTGCACATTTGCCTCCCCATCCTTAAAATGGCATAATCAATTCCCCGAAATCACATGTTAAAAGAGAACTGCATGTAGAATAAATAATGCAGAGAAAGCAACTATACTTGTTACCTTTCATATCAGTTCATGTTTCCTTTCTATTTTTGTCCCGTTCAACTTGTTCACAATCTCATTGAGAAGATTCTCCACTCTCACAGTTACTAACCTAATTATGAAGTCCTATAAAACCAGATCATAATGAACATAACATTCATGATTTTTGGGTAGTGAAACCCAACTTGACCAGCATTTATTGAAGCAGTTTCCTTTAAATTGGACAAGGAAGTATAAAAAAATGGAGGATATTTCATTCCACACAAAGGTGGATAACTTCCTGTATTCGTACGTAGCCCAGATAAAAATTATCCAAAACAATTCAAAAGAAGCACTGTTTCATAAATATGATTTAGATTCGCATCACATATCTTATCCAAGCCACGGCTATGGAGCTCTGTCAAAGGGTTGTGTGTCATTGTAACAAACATCCCAAACAGCTTCCATGGCATCTTTGGCAGCTGCTTCGGAGCAATTAGGATTTCCAGATACTGATGCCATAACTCTTCGTCTCACACATTCTTGTTCATGGCCACGTATTTTCAAATGACCTCGCAACAGTTCCCGTTTGTGATGACAATCACCACTTAGATGATTCGCTCGGATCTCACTACAAGCATGGTGAGCACAATTATTCCAATTCAAGTTGGCCGCACGACACTCGTCGAAGGCATGAATCAGTTCATGAGCTATCACTTGGTTAACCTCATCTTGTAAATTTATCTTATTCACGCACACTACTATACCTTCGCCGGGAATGTAACCGCCACATCTGTTCACCTCGCAATTTACAGCTCTGAAGAAATTGTTACCCACAGGACACCCGGCTTTCTCCAGGCGTTCCCTCAAAAATCTTACCATCGGAGTTCGGAAGCTTTTCTGGATCATGGATTCGCATTCCTTCACGGTTTTTCCGCCGCGGGAAGCAGACGATGAAGCCGCTTGCTCTTCCATGCTTCAGTTGAGAGACGAGGGAACGCCCTAGGGTGAGACTTCATCGGTCGCCGTTTCAGTTTTAATTGAATCTATTTCTTTTGGGCCAACCTTTTTTTTTTTTTTGTATAAAGTTTGGGCCAAGCCTTTAGGACCTGTTGTGGGGGAAACTTTTGTGAAATTACTGAATTGCCCATTGTTGTCCCACCAAAAAAATGTGAAAAGTCATATTGGGGCCCAAGTTTAGATCCTTTAGGAGCACCGAGGGAGGCTTCAGCTTTGTTAATCATGGAGATCGCACAAAAGCACCTCCTTCCATAATCTCTACGTGTCTCAGAATGATTAATCTCTAACCATCGATTAGAGGATACCACCTGGATTCTACTATGGGAGGTTCAGTCTCTAACCATAGACTGAAGAATACTACCTGAATTCTACCCAAAAATCAAACAACTTTGATAGAGTTATTAGGGAGGCAATGGAATTGATTTTTCCCATTTTCTAATTCGGTCCACTATATTCTATATGCTACCTCCATTAGATCTTATATTAAACACTGAATGTGTTATATACATATAAACCGAAATTTACGTAGTCGCATGCCCTCGTGCATATTAATATTCTCAACACAATCTAGTATGCCAATACAAATGGAAGTTCAAATTCGAAGCTAAGAATTTCATCTTGAGTATCTATTTGGATCAACTTAAAATGAGTACTTTTAACACTTTTAAACTCCCACATACTTTACAGCACAAAATCAATTATCCACAACTAATTTATACCATAACTAGAGGTAACCATCATAAACAGCTTATGAATAATGCATCATCCAATTAGTTATATATATCAACTATATATTTATATTTATTTGAGACCCCGAACTCTCAAGAATTTTCAATATTTTTTAGATGTTAATTTTATTCAAAACAACTAAAGGAATACAGTATGGGCATTCAAGCCAAGGGAAAACGAAAAACCAAACTAGAAAGAGTACAGACCGTTATAACGGTTACTTAACAAGGAATCGTAGTCGGTCACCTTCGAGTCTTCGACCACCAATAAACCAGTTTAAAACCAGTGTCGAGCAAGGTTGTGTATCAGGCATCGTCGTCATCAGGTACAGAGATAAGTAATTTTACTCCCCATAAATCCCCCTACTTTTTTCCCTCGCCTCAAACACATAGCACACACTACTAGCTCTCTTAATCCAGGTAGGCAGATTACTGCCATTTCAACTTCTAAGGTTTGGTTATTCAATCGATATCTTTATCTGTTGGGTGGCAGATTGGTCGCTAGTTATCTTAATTATATCCAATCAACAATGCTTACATGAAATCATCCTCCAGCTCCTGCAATGATTTACTGGCGGAAGCTATTTGTTTATTGGATGTCATATTTTCAGACACCATCAGACCCTTGTAGCTCCTTAGTTCTGCCTGCCTCTCCTTTTCCATCCTGTCCAATTCCTCGTGCCGTTTCTGTGCAAAGAAACAGAAATACATGGGATTTTATTTAATAAATCACATGTTCAACAAGAAGGTTTCGCATTTAGGCACCACAGTTCACTGCGGTATGCAGAACTGACTGGATGACAAGAAAGAAGACATTTCACCAACTAAATGAATGCAAATTGAATTTCACATATTCCACAGCCCAAAGACAAATGTCACTCCGCAAATTTCAAGAATCAGGCCCCCAAGATCAACAAGACGCAACGTCAAAAAAACAAAAACGAAAACATCCACAAAACTCCAAATTGACAGATGGAGATCATCTGCTACTTAATATGGCAATTTAGCCAAGAATCATGCTTATAGCAATTTTCCACATGCAGTAATCATGAAAAAAGAAACCTGTCTTTATATTCAAGTTAAGCTCTAGTTACAGGCTTACTATTGAAATCTGAATATAACTGCAGAATATGCCACGCATAGAAAGTGGGAATTTTACATCAATATTTGGCCATGCTATTACCAAAACAGCGATCCCAGCATACTCACCTTTTCCCTCAGTTGTTGTTTCCTTTCCGCTCTTTCAGCGGCATTAACTGCTTCCCGCTCAGCTGCAATGCACATAACAAATACATATCATAAGTAATATACAGGCTTCACTAGGGCAAGATTAGACCACATTCAGTTTTAAGATCAGACAAGTCAAATCAAATTTCCAAGCACATGTACAATTGAGATACCCAAATGGAAAATTAGACTAAAGCTTGATATGATCATGTAATTCAACACGTAAATTGCATATTTGCCTCCCTAGCCTAAGAATGGCATATTAAATTTCCAGAACTTAAATAGTTAAATATGCAAAAGGCAGCTTTATGTAGAAAGATCATAAAAAGAAAGTAAATATGTTAATTACCTTTCAAATCAGGTTTTCTTTCCACTTTAGTCTTGTTCAACCTGTTCACAATCTCATTGACCCGCTTCTCCACTCTCACAGTTCGAACCTAATTATTATTAAGTATAAAACCAGATAATGATCAATTATAAATGCATTGCGAGACACAATCCTCCCTACCCTACTGCTTTGAGGATGGAAAATAGCAGAGTCTCAGCTATAAATAACATTCACCATTTTCGGGTTATGAAAACCAACTTGACCAACATCCATTGAAGCAGTTTTCTTTAAATTGGACCAGGGAGTGTAAACAACGTCAACATTGTTCACCTTGTTTCCTGTCATGATTTTATTAAAAAATGTAAGATCCAAACAAAAAGAGTAGTACGCACAGAAAGTTTTTTGACTAGTAAATATTGACATCAGAGGGATAAAAGTTATGCATATGTTTCTTTAAACCCAATAACAGAGTTGCTGTCAATCAGACATTCAGTGATAACTTTTAGGGCGTGTAACTAAAGAAAACATGATAATCTTAGAAGCAATAATGGATGTTAGAAACGCTGTCCATTGGCTTGCTAGACTGCACGAGTTATCAATTAAAAGTAGGCAATCAGCTTCTTTTCACCTTGAATTGAATTTGCTTTGACAAGCTGAGCACAGTCTTCCAGTACACCTTCGCTTATGTCATCAATAGTCTGACCTTTATGCAGTCTAAGATAGACATGGGCAGAAGACATTTTATCCACATGGAACCTGCAGGGTACAGACCTCATCGTTATAACTTCAATTTTTATTTTTATTTTTTGGGGGGTGGGGGGGAACTATCTGAACAAGCCCCTCCACTGGAAGAAAAAACGTATAGTTGCCTGATAATAGTATACATTCATACTGCAAGAATTTATAGTTTAATTAGATGGAAACTATTGACTCATTCAAGATAACATAAAGATAGTGTTGCAAGTTCCAAATAACGGTATTGAAATCAGAAAGAGAATTTATCTTTAAATCCCTTCACTTGGGTAAATAGTGAAGAAAAATTAAAATCAAAATGGAGCAGCAGGCACATAATATGCTAACAATTGATCACCACACCGGAAAACAAATAAACAAAGCTATACTTTTTCCGTGTAGTGAATTTGTACAGAAACCGTCGAGAAAATCAGAAAATTGAGCAGTAGCTCCGGCAATAACAATTACCAAGGAGCAAGCATCAATTGTTTTTTTTTCCCCTAAAAAAGAAACTGCAATCCCAAACCCTATTAAGTTCGGTATTCAAGGTGCATGTGGAGTTTGTAAACATAATTGTCTGGATCCCGATAAAACGCGAAGGTAGGGATGGATTACCAGATGTCTTCGATGAAACCGTATTTGATAAGCTCCTCGTTCTCGAATTTGTCAAGACCCATGAAGATGGTGTAATCGCCAGCTTCTGGCCGTGCTTTGAAGTAGAACACCATGGTGTTTCTTCGCTTTTACGCAATCGGACGCGGAAGGAGCGAACGATTGATTGAACGAGCGAGCGATAGTGTGCGCTAGGGTTGTGAGTTTGGGGAAATAACAAATCCACCCTAGGCTTCTGTTTTTTTTTTTTTTTTCTTTTTGGTCACCCACCCTAGGCTTCTGTAAACGCAACAAAAGAAAAGGGCTCTCACTCACCTTCATTTTCAATTTTTCCATTTATTTCCGATTCCGATAAAAGAACGAATCAGATTGTGAAAAGGCAAACAGAGCATCCCGATCAATTCATAAATCGGTACATTTTTTAGTGGGGAATTTTTCCCTAATTACAGAAACCTTTAAATAAATACTTTTTGAAAAGATTGGGAAAATGCATATTTGCCAATTTAATGGGTGAGAATAAACTAAAAAAATTTTAGGCAGTGGTCTGTGAATATTATACGTGCTGAGATTTTAATTTAGATCTTTCTCACCAATTGAATTTTCAAATGGGAATCTTTTTCTCCAATTTTTTCATACTTACTTTATTAACTGCAAAAATATTGTGTCAATGGCTTTTCTCCCAATTAAGCAACACTTTAGGTCTCTAGGTAAGGAAAAAGAAAAAAGAAAAGAAAACACTTTAGGTTTCAACAGGAATTTTTAACTAATTTATACGTTAAATTGGACATAAAATTTAAATAATTTTTAATATTATGCCTATTAACTAAATTTATTCCTATTTATAAGTTACTTCATTAGATTACTCGTATGAATCTACAATTTTATCCCCTATTTATCATTATATAAATTTTGTTTTTATATAGTGTCGTGAATGTTAAATAGAGGTAAAATTGAAAATTTGTTAGATTTTAAGGTAGAGTAAATGAGATTTAGGATCTCATTAGTGCCGGTGGAACATACATTTTCTGGTCCTAAATATAAGATAAAATTGACTTTTTACAGAGATTAAGGAAGCTAATTAAATTATTTTAGAGTATTTTTATTTTTATTTTTGTTCTCTAAACTAATTAGTTTAACTAATAAACTATATATAATATAAAGATACACAATATATGATATGATTAAATAACTTATTTAACTTTCTTAATTCTTCAAAAAAAGGTCAATTCTATCTTAAATTTATGACCAGAGGAGTATATGTTAAAAATGATGTGTAAACAAGATCATAGGAGTATATGAAGCTCCTGCATCATATTAATTTATACAATCTCATTGCCCCTTCATAAATATAAGCATATATGAAAAAAAGTATTCAAGGACCAAGTTTTAAATGAGTGAGTAAATTAAGTTGAGATATGGTTTTATGGACTAAGTTGTAAGTAGTTCAAATTTTTAAAAATTAAAAGATTAATTTTCTATTATGAAAAATATGGATATTTTTTGGAATGTAAACTAATAAAACTTATTTTTCAAGACTTAAGTGATGGTTTTGGTTTAAAAAAAAACATAAGACTCAAGTGATGATGATTAACTTTATATAATACTCAACAGAACATCTTAATTTCTTCCCGTGTAATGGGCAGCCAACGTACGGAAAGAACAAAGGATGATTATAAAAGAAAAATTGAAATATGTATAATGTATTAATTAATAAAAATTGGAGGATTCACTGATCCTCACTCTCACTGTATATTATTTTACAGAAGGAGCTATGAACGTAAACCAATCACATTTTGTCTTGTTTGATTAAGCTTAGCTTATTTTATAAACCCGATTCACGTAAATTGAGATAAAACTCTTCCACATATTTACTATGTAGACCGTAAAAACTACCTCGTAGACTGTAAATCACGATTAAAAAACACTTATGGAGGTTATCCAAACATACACTCTTATAAAACCCGATGAACTCATCCTCTCACTGCACCAATAATATTATTTGAACATGTATACATGACCTTAAAAAGCTCTAGAAGACAGAGCCTCTTATGAGCAGAAGTCGTCAAATCCCATGTATTCATGCCACTCAATCTTCTCAATCATGTCTGATATTCCAACTCCACCTATAAATAAAACCACAGAAAAACCATCAAAAGGCAATAAATCAAAACCTCAAAAGAAACAAACAAAAAGGACTCACCCAATGCAAGTGTACTAACTAATATGGTGAAGGCTAAAACAAAGATAATGAGAGACGCCCTTCCAAAGAATCTAACCAGCCTGTCCATTATAAACTGCCCTACGTACGCTGCAATGGTTGCCACAGCAGTCAGATACAGAGCTGCAAAAACACAACAACATCAATCACCAATCATTACATGTTCAAAACCAAAAGAAGTATGAATAATATTAATAATATCATCGATCTACTTTACCATAAGGAATAGGAAAACGTTTCAAGAGGGTATACTGTACAACAGACAAAGATGCAGAGAATGACATTCCCAACGTGGCCGTGGCACTTGCTACCTGATGCAATACACACTTGGTGAATTCCCATCTAATTAATGCCCTTTATTAATACATTCAAATTCAATAATGTCTGAGGTTTCAATCACCTGAGGGGCAATTCCCAATTCCATAAATAAAGGACCCATGACAAATCCACTACCTACACCGAGAAGGCCACCGACAATGCCCGCCGTGAGAGCACAAAATATAGCCAGAATCAGAAGGTGAAGTGGCAAACGTGTGCCTTGTTCTCCTTTGGAAGCAATAGATCTCCATCCCTGATACAGCCCTGTTGCTTGGTATATATACACTGAAAAAGAAACTGGTATCTGCAAAATATATCACAACAGTGATGATTCCACATTTTAAGCTATACTGCTTCTGGTCCTTAACATAAGATCTCATTTGTGATCTTATATTAAGAACTAGAGATAGTACCTTATGCACACGCACGACGCTTAATTACCTGCAAAAAGTATAATATCCAGTATAAGAGTGAACAGGTGGTTGTGTAAGTCTGTGAAAAATGTGTGTTTGAGTGTTAGTTAAAGGAAATGTTGAAAGGAAAAGTGGGGAGGAGGATGTAGGGAAAAGACGAAAGTGACCGTGGCAATCTGCAGGAGAACGTATGAGATCCAGACCAAGCAAAGAACTCCGAGCTCTTTCCAACAAACGTTTTGAAGAATGGAAACCTGAATCATTAATTAGTTCCATTTAAGTAAACTAGGGTCAAGATTTGATTTTATTTTCTTTTTTGCTCAATTATATAATTTGCTCATGACCTCAGTTTTTTTAGTATCCACTTCAGGCTCTGCAGGAAGAGAGCTGTACTCTGCTAACCCACTGGTCGTTTCTGCATAAAAAGACATCCCCAATCTAGTTTTAATTTCTTCACTTTCAGCATTACATAACTACAAAAACATAATCCAGCAATAACAAACACACGAACCGGCAGATTCCAAAATCTTGGCGGTCTCCTGCAATTTTAAGAAACAAAAAGAAGAAAAACAGTATCAAGTCTATATATATATTAAGCAAAAGGACTCACTTGAGTGAATCTGTGGTTAGATATGAACCTGTTTTACTATGTTTTCCTCTTTCCATGTTTCAGCACCTTTGAAGAACGCTTTGATTGAGGTAGCTGTAGGCGCCCAGATAGCAAAATCAAGCATGGATGTAAATGCCAAGTAACTAAATAGCAAAACATGAACACCTATTTGAACATTCATATTACCTATGAAGATAATGATTAGAAGAACAGTGATCATCCAATTGGCAAATACAACACTCAAAGAGACTCCTATAGAAATCCCCAGCAAGATTACGGGCAACATAAGCAGAACAAGATTATAGTCAATTAAGGGTACATCGAGCGTAGGATGCCTCAGCTTCAAGTTGAAGTAAACGGTCGAGATTCCTGCGCCGGTGATCATACCTGCAGGATCATCATTTTCTAAGTACTTACTATACGTACATCGTCATGCTCAGTCATATGTAGATGATCTTGAATCTTACATTTTGAAATGGCAGTTGCTGATTTTGCATCAAACCCAATAATGAGGATTAACATTGGCACAAAGAACCCGCCGCCGCCGACCCCGCCCACGCTCCCAAATGCTCCTCCCAAGATTCCGATCAACGTCCCGATAATGATTGGCCATCCAAATTTCATTTCCTGTATGTTCAATAGTTACAACACATGAGTCGCCAAAGTTTATCTTCATCGATCAATCCGAGGATTCATCTAATGGGGAACAAAACATTTAGAACCTTAAAAGACACAAATTAGCAGCAACATTCTGTCTGCCACACAATATAAGATATAATATCTTAACGAGAGAGAAAACACGTCAGCTAATTAATTAATTAATTAACTGCCTAACAAAACACAACTTGTAACTTGTAACCCGACAGAGATCTGAGGCACAGTCATGTTAGAGAAGCTTCTTTGACAGAATGGGGTGGTGAGAGAAACTTACCGGCCAGACATGTTGATAACCAGATCGAGCAGGGTTCCATAAGAAATCCATGGCGTTGACCAGAAAAGTAGAGAATGTGTCTGTTTGGTTCGAACCAGGGGTGAATCTTCCTTGAGCTGAAACAGTAACTAGAGCTCGCAACAAAGTGAAGACAACCACGGACATGTTTTTCCAGACTCGCTGACTTGCTCCGATTGGAGGAGCCATTGAGAGAACTCAGAAGTGAGTGGCCAAGAGAAGCAGTTTGATCTATCACTTTTCTTACGAAGGCAAAACTTTCCCATAAAAATCTAATCAACATCAAGCCCGATTCCCAAATCGTCATTATATTAATATAAAAATTGGACATTTAGATTTTTGACCCTTCTCCTGATGTCAAGGATGATTTAACATTTTTGCGCATGACCACGTGATTATATTTTTTATATAATATAATGATAATGATTGAAATTAGTGTCGATACGCTACACACACAGAGAGACTGTAGGCAGAATATAATTAAGAACAGGGAATTATTCCCAAATAAAAAAGAACAATGAACACCTATGATTTGCTTTAATTTACTACTTTCTCCATATTAAGTGTAAGATAAAATTGATTTTTATTAGAGATTAAAAAAATTATATTGAGTTAATTAATTAGTTAGCAAAACACAACTTGTGACCTGACAGAGATATGAGGCTTAATCATGCTAGAGAAGCTTCTTTGACAGAATGGGGAGGTGAGAGAAACTTACCGGCCAGACATGTTGATAACCTGATCGAGCAGGATTCCATAAGAAATGCATGGCGTTGACCAGAAAAGTAGAGAATGGGTCTGTTTCGTTCGAACCAGATGTGAATCTTCCTTGAGCCGAAACGGTAAGTAAAGCTAGCAAACCATGGACACGTTTTTCCAAACTTGCTGATCTGCTTCGATTGAAGCCATTGAGATAACTGCGAAGTGAGTAGGCGTTAGAAGCAGTTTGATCTAATTTTATTTATAACTAATTTTTTTTATTACATAAAACGAATTAATAGTTAAAAATAATAAGTATATCAAAAATAACATGTTGTTTCTATATATGCTCCTATTTATAAAATAGAAAAAGAATGTATAAAAAATATAAGAGATAATAAAATATTTTTCCTAATGTTTTATTGAATTTATTTATCTAGTGAGCTCTCTCTCTCCCAAATATAACTCTTGATGTGTGTGATAATTAATTATAAATAATATATGTTTAATAAGGTTAAAATAGAAAAAATGAATTTATATTTTTATATATAAAATAAAAATTGTTTATAAAAGAGATCAAACCTATAAAAAAAATTATTTATAAATAAGATCGGAGAGAATATATTTTTTATATAATAATGGTGACTATTGAAATTAGTGTCCATACGCTACACACACCCAGAATATAATTAAGAATAAGGAATTATACCCAAATAAAAAAGAGCAAGGAAAAACACCAATGATTTGGGGGAAAAAAAAAACACCAATGATTTGGTTTAATTTACTACTGCTATTTAAAGTAGGCCAGAAGCAAGTGATTGGTGGCCGTTTGCTTCGAGGAAAGTTTGACACGTCAACATATATAATGGAGCTGCGTTGTAAAAACCCCGTCAAACTTGGGAACGGCAGTATCCCCAAAAAAAGGAGAAAAGTTAGATGTAGGGACACAATAATGACAAACAAATACTTAGTCGGGTCCTCGTGATGTGATAAGTTTGCCCGAGTTGTTTGTGAGAGAGACTTTAATGAGCATGTTTGATAAAGTTTTGAAAGATTTATAAGTACATAGATCCATTAATCATCTAATCAGTAATCACCATACAAGACGGATAGCGAGCAACAAGCTACAGGCCTCAAGGGGTTCGAATTGTTTATTTTGTTCATCTAATGACGTGGCAAAATCTCCTCCGCTCTTATCGGCATTTCACTTGCCTTTACATCTCCCCCCAGATTTTGCAGGGTTTTTTACCCAAATAACCTTGCCTGATGAAGCACGAAATCTATTGGGATGATTGTGTCCGCGTTTTTTATTAAGAAAACCATAGCTGCCTTTTGTCCTTTTTTCCTAATCAAATCCAACCACATTGCATTGATCTGGCATCTAATCTAACCTATTGGCTATTCTTCGAAGCTGCTGATTGATGAAGAGTTACATTTTCAGCCTTAATTTTTGGACGAAAAGACAGTTACAATTGTGTCATTATTATTTTACAAGTGTTACATGATTATTTATAAAATAAGAGTGATAATTTATAAGTCAAATATGTTTAGTGTTTATTTAGAATAGTTATCAGTGTCTTCAATAGCAGTTTTTTAATTATGATTTATGATATATTAAGTTAAAATATAAAAAAAAATTTATCTCAATTTACGTGAATAAACATTTTTTAAAATTTCAAAAGTGATCCCAAACAAACATTTATTTATAATATAAGTAAGTGAAATTATAAAATCACATAGGCCATATACAAGAGAAAGAGTATATTCATATAAGTACATGCTATTTATAAGACACATATAAAAATTTATAAGTTAAATATGAGTATTTATAAGACACATGTGAAAATTTATAAGACTATCTCAATTATTACAAGACAATGTATAATTTTTTTTTCAGCAAAAAAAATATAATTTCAATTTAGTCCGAGAAATGAAATGAAATTTCAGAAAATTTTAAGGACTTTTTGATATTAAATCGCTCAAGGAGTTTGGTGAAATTTTCACTATTTTTTTTTAAGGGGAAAAGGAAAATATGGAACTCCAATTATTGCTTGAAATAATGGGATTCTTGTTAACTTCTTAAAAATTATTCTGAAATTAAGTGTTTTTTTAATAATATAATTGCCTTCACGTGAAAAACAAACTCCCTGATGGCGCCGGCAACCGGTGGTTGATTAAATTATTTTTTCACATGGTTCTCTGATCATTGGTTGGGGTCGATTTTCGTCTTAATACTTATATATATTAGTGTATGGTTTTGGTTATGATTATAATTATTATAATGATGGTTGTGATTGGTGGTGCCTTTTGATATAACTAGCACAGAACCTGCAAGATGTTCGGGTGGTTATTCTGAAAGCAGTATAATTCGTATGAGTTTTTTTTGTCTTTATTGTCATATACAAATATAAGACAATATCTATTTTTTTAATTAGATATGAAGAAGAATGAATGATTTTTTTTCATGATTAATATATATAACTTCTAGAAAGCTCTATATAAAAAGGCGTTATCTTTATACAATATTAAACTACAAGCACATAAAAAATATTAAGCAACAACCAAAATCTCAATACCGACCACACAAGAAAGCTTCACATACCGCTAGTCCCTTCAATATTAGGTAGATATTTTTTTTAAGGAGGAAAAACGTACAAATACAAATGAGAAACAAAAAAGACAATAAAACTCATGTCCATACCCTACAACACTATAGCTCAATGGATGAAGAATCCTCATTTATGTATGAGTATGTCATCTTCCATGGCCTAACAAAGCGCACACAAATGTGGTTGTTTCGTAGCTTGAGATTAAGGGCACATGTGGTGTCAAAAGAAGAATTCACGGTTGCTGGGAGAAGAGACGCGGGAAAAAATAAATGGCAGAAGTAGAAGATAAAGTGGATGAATGGAAAAAGACTTTAGGATATATTTAAATAATTAAGCACACTTATAGGAGTGGCCATCATAACCCTCACCACCACATCGAGAAAGATTTTAGGATATATTTAGATACTTAAGCACACCCATAAGAGTGGCCATCATAACCCTCACCACCACATCAACCAGTGGAGGCATGACTCATTTTAGGGTTTTTAGAGTGTAAGAAATATTAGAGGGAAGTGACCACATAATTATTCTAAAATTTGAAAGGTTAATTTAGTTGAATTTTTTTTTATAAAATAGCTAGAGCGTTAGAGGGATTAGTGAGATTTAAAATAATACGTTATATATTTTTTCTTAACTTTCGATTATTTCTAAACTATATATCCAATATAATTTGAAGATACTGCACAAGATGAGGATCTACTCAAGATGTTGTCACCTCCTGCCCACTGTATTAAGAAAACTTAAAACTTAATATATTGCTTCATGCTAAGACTTAATATATTGCATCATGCCTGTAAAACGAAACTGAACATGTAAAAAATGTCGGGGATAACAAAGCATTTAAATTGCACTATATGCATTACCTAACAGCTGAAATTCTATTGGTCACCTTATTGGTGGTATCATATATGTATAATTGTGCAAATTTTGAAGGAGCCCCATCAGGGGAAAGAATGCTACCAATTCTATGCACATTCACGGGCACACAAGCATAAGATTAAAGGATGTAATGTGTGAGTGATTTAGTAGTGTGTGTACAAAATAACATGGGAAAAATTAGGGAGAATGACCAAGTGTAAATCATATTTATGAGGGAAGGACTGATAACTCTCTATTTTTAGATAATTTTAATATATATTTTAATATATTTGGGAGTCATCTAGGTTAAATTAAAGGGATTTGAATAAGATTTTGATAAGATATTAATTTAGAGGGATTTTCTTATAAATATCAAAGTTTAGAATAAAAATAATGATTTTGATATTAAAAATAAAAATAATGATATTAATAATAAAAATAATAATTTAAGATAAAAAGGAAAAAATATTTCAGTTATCATCATCATCATCATCTATTTTTTTTATCTTTTTGTTTGATTTTATTTTGCTAGAGGGATATTACATGAGGGTCTAGGAATCTGACCTATATATAAGGAGAACACACGTTCAAGGACGGACAGAAGGAGAGACATTCAGGTTTTGTCATCATCTTCACAGGAAAACGAGAGGACAGTGGAGGTGACTGATTTGAAGACCAAAAACGTCATTGTACATTGGACCAGAGGATACTGTAGAGAATTGGAGGCAATTGAAGCTTAGAAGTGATTTGGGGCTCAATCTTTTGGTTTTATTAATTTATTCTCTTTCCTTTCAGTTAACTCTTATTTTGATGTGAATTATTATTGCTTTGATTTGATTTTGGTTATGACTATGAGTAGTTAAATTTCGTAATCTATGATTGCTTTGAACTATTAGATAGATTAAAACTTTTTTATTTATTTCTTTTATTGATTAATAAAATTTATGTGTTGATTTTATCTCGTGCTTAATGTTTCTGGGTGATTGGCCACCACTTAAATTATTGTGTTCAATTGAGTGATGTTTGAGAAAGCTAATTTAATTGTAGAACTTAGGTAAAATCATGTTAGACTTGAAGTTTAGAGGTTAAATGGATGATTTGTTAATAGAATAGAGATATATCTATTAGCCTAACATTGTTTAATTGAGGTTTGAGTTTAATAAGTGTTTTCTTTAGCTGGGACAAGAGATTGCACATGTTAATCGAGAATATAAAATTGGTTTTGATTTGAGAAAGCTTTATCAATTAATTTTGAACCTCTGACAAACACATGTTTCCATCATCAATTTAAAATTTAAGTTAGTCATATGAAGTACAATAGGGATAAGTAATCCTAGGTTCCTTCCGTCTTGAAGTTCTCGAATAAATTCTTTTTAATAAATTAATTCTTAAATATAAAATCTCTTTCAAATTACTCTCACTCAATCTAATTAAGCACATAAGTGTTATAATAAACTCGTTTTTGCCTTAGTCCTTATGGGAACGATATTATTATACTACTTGTGACGATCTGTATGCTTGCGATTAAGTTGGACAGCTAACAAGGACCAAATTTCAAGGCATAAATTTAAAAACACAAAATTGACCCTCTTATATTTTCTCTAAGCATATATCTCATGTACTGGAGAGTTATTATTGGAAGACAAACATGAATAGAAGGCATGCGTTCCCTTTTGACCTTTTCAACTCATGAAAATGATCAGACAAATTAAACGCACAAAATCATCATCTGTGCGTTTCAAAATAACTTTATATAGTCATCTATGAATGAAGGACTTGGCATTGCTAAATAGAAATCCACGAGATCATCACGTGATTAGGGAAACTGCCTCAATACTCCCTATGTAGCAGCCATCTTTGCATTGAATTTTTGCTTATTCTTTATTATTCCTGTGCCTATTGAGATTATGAGGAAACTATTAACAAACTTATAATTGGAGAAAATATGAATCTCTTCTTGAGAATTACAAGCCACAGTGGCATTACAACTATCAACCATTCTTGGGTGATATTACTATTAACCCTAAATCCTAGGATTAATAAGAGGTGAGGACCAAATTAATCTCCCTCAATCTTGGTGATGATCTACCATCCTTCACACTTTGACCTATACAATTAAACCTATATTTATAGGGTCTTACAATGATTAACTAGCTTATTAAGGTGTTAACTAACTAATGAGGATTTCAACTAACTAATGATTTTATATCTCTAACATGCCCCCTCGAGTTAACACTTCTTATACTCATGAAAGTGTTAACTTGCCAATATAACAAATAGGGTTTAGTGAAATGAGATTAAACTAATCATCTTATTTTACAACACTTTTAGGAGACATCTTCCTATTTGCCTTCATAGAGATATCTTCCTCTTAATGATTGGAATATTGTTCTTCAACACTCCATTCTTCATATATTGCAAGAACATGTATGACTTTGATGAACCCATAATTTCTTCATTCACCTATTGACATAACAATGTTATTAACTTGACCATTTTTTTCCTTTTTCCAAGCTTTGACTAGGACAACCCAATAGCTTATAATCAACACCATTTTCACAAGTCTCAATGAAAAATATACATGCCACGTGCTTCTAAACTTTCTTCTACTACATTTCTTGATTCATAGGTGACCACATGCTTCTAAACTTTCTTTTTCTATGTTTCTTGATTCATAGGTGATGATTTGATGCCATACCCATAAATCTACTAAAAGAAAACTCTAATCCATCCATTTAGAAACTAGATCTGATGATAAAACACTGAAGAATGTTAAGTCTACCTCTGTAACTACAGCCTTTGCTAAATATGACTTCCATGTTCCAGTGGGACCATACAATAGAAATGCTCTCCATGGTTGTCTCTTCCCCGTAAAAAATTGAGGGTACCTAACAGGTATTACCATAGCCTCATGTAATGCTTGTTTGGCATTCTCAAGCCCAGCAACATCATTCCATTTGACATTTGGTTTCTCTCTCATTATTACGAAATCAAGACAAGCCATTGGCTTTGCTTTCTCTAGATCATCCTTATCTCTAGCTTCTCCACTCTTCGACTTTATATTTGGTCTCACATCAAATTTAGCTGCACCACCAAAGAAGTTAGGCTCAGGCCCACTTTCTCCTTTATCAAGAATGGCATGCATCTCCTTTACCCTATTCAAGTATTAAAGAAATTTCTCATTTATTATTTCCTTGATCCTATGGTTCTCACAATAAATCTTTGAAACCATTAACAAAGCTAAAACATGCTTAGGGTCCTATTTTATTTGCTGCATAACAATTTTCTAAGAAGTCCCAATGCCACCAAGTCCTGACCTGATCTATAATAACAGAAAGCAAGTGTTTGGCACTTTTCTGTTAGATTGACAGAGGAGGGGAGTAATTAATCCAATTGATTGGCTAGAGTTGTCAATCACATATCTTAGCATAATAGTATAGCCTCTTGTTTGCAGCAAATTTCCTCTATGACATAACAACATCTCATTGAAGAATCACGCCCAAAGAATGACATAGCAATGACAACAGATATATTTGGAGAGGAAGTCAAACCTTTGGTCACAATGAGAATTCCCCTAGAATCAATTAACTGATACTTACTGAAGATGGCAATGACGCCGCACAACTGGATCCACACAACATTGAGCGAAATCAAGACTATATTAGCCACGATATCGTTCTTGAAGGATTATTTCTCGAAGAGCACTCCAATTAAATAAACTGTGACATGAGGAGGAGAGAGTACGGTCACCACCGAACAAAAGCAAACACCACCTAAAGATGTGATCTTAGCAATTTTGGACTCGAACAGGAGGACCCAAAATTGCGATTGGAACAACACTAATTTCAGGATTTTAAGGGAACGATCTTGATATAATCATGGAAGCTTTGATGCATGATATTGGCACTATTTCTAGATATGATTTGCATTTCTAATGGGAGTAAGAGAGAATCGCAGAAGTAGTGCATCGTGCGATTGCAAAATCTTCAATCACAGAAGGAATTGTGAGTTGGGAAAGATTCACTGCAATCGTGTGATTTACGAAATTTCTGACAAGATTCGCAGCGGAAAAATTTCATGGAGATTATAGGAAGATAAACTCGTAAACTTTTGTTGGAAAAGAAAAATCATGATTTATGCTCCAAGAAGTCGGGTCTCGAAACGCTGCATAGGTGGTTCTTGGATCACCAATTTCTTTTGGATCTCTAAACGCTACAGTGGGTGGATCTTGAATATCTGACCTGTGCTTGGGCTACATCTTTACTCTTGCCCATCAAAAATTGTTATTTTTTTGTCAACTTAGGCTCTGATACCATATTAACAAAATCATAATTAGAGAAAATATGAATCCCTTCTTGAGTATTACAAGCCATAATGGCATTACAACTATCAACCCTTCTTGGGTGATACTACTATTAACCCTAAACCTTAGGATTAATGAGAGGTGATGACCAAGTTAACATCTCTCAATCTTGATAAGGATCCTACCATCTTTTATATTTTGACCCATACAATTAGACCTCTATTTATAGGGTTTTATAATGATTAACTAGCTCATTAAGGTGTTAACTAACTAATGATTTTATATTTCTAACAAATACATCCATAATGCATGGGCCTCATGGAGAAGGAGTCAGGATTTTCATTGAGGAACTACAACATTACTTTGGTTCAAGGCAACTAAAGTCCGCATCATTATTCAATAATCAAAAGTTAATTAGGAATTCATCTAATAAAAATATATATCATTGAAAACAATAATTTTGAGTATAATTTCTTCCAAAGGACTAACTTATACAAACACCAACAATAATATTGCATTCATTGACGTTGCCTTCGGCATATTTGTTCCTGAAGTGGTAGACCGCACTGAATTGATGAATTAAAAGTGAAGAACAAAAGAGATATTTACGCAAGATATTCTAAATTAGCTAGAACTGAAAAACATCTCAAGATGTTCAAAATATCAAAATGACTCCAAATAGACGTATGAATACAATCCCCCTAGTACAAAAGAATGAAAGTTCACCAAACATTCAGAATTATAGAACACAAACCTTCTCATCTTGGAAGACTATCTCCATTAAGGAAACCAGCTCATGAGAATACCTGCTAGGCATTGTCCAAGAGTAGTGTACATTGTCAAAGGTTAGACAGTAAAAATGTAGATGGAGAATGAAGTAGGAACCTCGTAAACGGGGGCAACAATTTATAGAGGATGGAAAGACGCATAACATAATTAATTTGCTGATGGCGAAATTTGCAGTTAGTGCTCTAATAAATGAGCCACGACATAACCATCGAAGTTACACGTACCTGGCTTAGGGGAGGATTACAAATGGTCACCGGGGAATGAACCTCCATATACCCAGCCAATGGCATATACGACGTAGGACCCATGAATCAGATGGATAGTTAAAAAAATGTTTTAAAATCTTAAATTTGGGACGTAAAAAATAAAAACAAGATATAGACTAAAAAATGTTCAAATAAATATATAAGGAGAGATAAAGGGAAGGGAAAGTAGTTACAAAAAGTTATGAAATCTTAAATTCATAAGGGAGAAAAATCAAATGAAGGTATAAAAGAAAGTATTATCAAAATAAATAAAACATAAATAATGATAGATAATGGGACCTGAAATATTTTGATATTTAATAAAAGAATATATACAAGATAACATCTATTTGGTCCAACGATAGGTTTTAGTAGGCCACCAAAAAGAAATTAGTTGGTACAAAATGTTTCAAATATAAAGAGGGAGAATGGGATTGATAGTTATTTTGTTTGGATTGATAAAAACAAAGAGGAGGGGAGAGATTTTGATATTATTTTGTTTGGTATAGAAGAAGAAGGGAGTGAAACATATTTATATGGACAACTTTATCTTTGTTTTATTTAATTTGTATTTTATAACTTTCTAATATATTTAATAAAATATAATTATAAATGGTATTCAATACATAAAATTATAATTTTATAATTATAAAAATTAAATAAATATAATTGTAAAATATGTAATAGTTTTGGGTAAAGATGGAAAGGGCACTGTGGGAATATTATAAAATAGTAGGGACATATTAATCAATACATATCTAAATATTAACATTTCCCTCCAAATTCCCCCAATTTTGGAGGGGAGGAGATTTTTCCCCCACCTCCTAAAAATTTTAACAATACAAATAAGAGGAGGGGATAAAATCCTCCCATTCCCCTCCCCTCATGCCAAACAGACCTTTATAGATTAATAGATAGATAGATTTCCTGTCCAGATGTATACTTGATTACCACAACAACATTCTCAAAAATAGGTAGTACCTTTCACGGTCTCTGAATCTGTATTTGACCTTCCATTATTTATATTACGCCCTCTATGCCTAAGTTTTTTGGTCTTAATTCCCTCCAATAACGAAGAAACCCTGTTAAAATAGATGATATCATCATCTCACTATATTTTAATGATCCAATTTTTTTTAACCGGGGCTTTAACTTTTCACATCGTCTAACTTAACATTGACTAAAGATATTGTCTTGCATCAGGCAATTATTATTCGTATCTATTAAGGGGCTCAGAGCCACGTGGCAGTTGATTCGCCTTAAGTGGTTCTTTGGTTGTCGCATGTGCAATAATTTCCAATTCATTTGGAACCCAAAAAATGACTTTATACTAGTTAGTGGAAAAAAAGACCCCGGGGGTGAAGTTGATTAATCACTTGCTGGTGTCAGTTGTCACCACTTTGTCCTATACTATTAATTTTTTTTCCAGTATATTATTGATTGCTGATACTAATGTTTCTACCGAAACTGATAAAGGTAACAGCCAATGAGTCCTACCCGCAAATAATCTCCGAACTACCGGATTCAGGTATCAGGTGGTTCAATCTATGGGCAGCTAAGGGGCTGTGTGGTTTTTTTTTTTGGGCCCGGGGGGGGGGGGGGAGGTTTGGGGATTTGTAGGGTTGAATTTAAAAAAATTAGAAAAGTGGGGTTATAAAATTTTAATGAAGAAAAGATATATGATAAAAAAGTAACAAAAATTAACTAAAAAATTGTAACCCCACTTCTCTAATTTTTTTAAATTTCACTTATAAAAATTTTCCCTCCTTTCCCTTCCCCTCCAAATCTCTCATACCAAACAATCCCTAAAAGTGTAGACAGAGGTAATTAAAAGAGTAAAGAGAAAAAAAAAAAGAGTTTCTTAGATTTTTTTTTAAGAATTGAAAAAAGAAAGAGAGGTATAGCCCCAAGCCCTCACAACACATGATTGGGACATGAGTTTACAGAAGCCAAAAAGGATACTGTTTTAAATAAAAAATAAATTTAATTTTTTTAGAGATATTACAAAATTTAATTAAATTATTTTAAAATATTTATATTTATAATTTTTTCAAACTATTTTACCTAACTTATCAACTGATACATAATCTAATGATACACCATATATGATATGATTAAGTAATTTATTTAACTTATTTAATCTCTTTTAAAAAGATTAATTCTGTCTTATATTTAGAATGAGAAATAATAAAAAGTGATTTCCAGAGTCTGACACCACTAGCAACAGTAATGGCTAAAAGCAAGAATACACAACAACAATACTGATAGAATGAAGGAACATTCAGGGATAGAATGCGTGCTAGTGGGGATTTTTAGTTGTTTACGTTGGTTGAATCATGTAACAATGAAGGAAACAGAAACACCAAGGCTTTGTTTAGTTAGAAGTTTTTAGAGGAGAGGTTAGGTGAGGGGAGGGTTGGAGATTAAAAATGGGGTGTTTGGTTGGAAGTAGGGGAAGTAAGGGGGGAGGATTTTTTGTCTTTTAGTTGTCACTTCCTCTTCCTTACAAAACCTCCAGATTTTGGGGGGGGTTTTTCTAGAGAAGAGAATAATTGTATCCAACTGTGACTAAATTGCCCATGGCAATTTTTCAAAATTCTGAAACTGCCATCACTTGTTTAAACTCTTTTTCCCTCTGCCATTTCGTTTTCTTCATCCATTTCTCCCGTTTGAAACCCCTTTTTTCCTCCTCTCCTTTGCGCTTTTGGTAGTTGAGCATCGTCTCCGACCGCTCCTCCCACTGCCGCCTGCAGCCACCATCTGTTGTTCGTCGAAGGTGGGCTCATCCATTTATCCTGTAGATCGCGTCATCTCCTTCACGATTCTGCTCCTTCAGGTAGATTGCGTCACTCCTCGATGGATTTCAACTAGCATTACACCATAAGCCCTGCCTTACTCCTCCATCACACCTCTTCGATTTTACTTGTAATTCTATCTCACTTTTGCTCCCATGGTTACTCTTGCTTTCTCCCTCTCAAATGTTGCTTCTCACTCTCTGTTTCTTTTTTACTTTGTTCCTTCTTCAAGGTTTTGAATCTTGATCTGCAATGGCGCTCAAGCCTGGGTTGTTTAACGGCATGAGTAAAAGCAATGGATCTCATTTTTCTATTCTGGCTTTCATTCTAATCTGCTTTCTGGCACCCTTGATTTTCTTCGTAGGCTGAGGCCTTCAAACTTTAGGTTCGTTCTCCTGCTTCATTAGTTTTCTTTAAACTCTAGATTTTTGTTTAAGGCTATTCGTCCCAGGTGTTAACTCGCAAATCTCCGCATAACAATGGTGTCGGGATGTATTGATTAAGAAGTGTTTGTGATTTGTTTTTTGGTTAGCATTTCATTTGTATTTGGTTTGATATGAAAGTGTTTTTCTAAAGGTGACGGAATTCAAATACCTTCCTTAGTACTACTTATTTTCAAACCACAAATATGAGGGTATAGGACAATGAAAATAGAAAGCGCTTGGTGGTTTGTATTGCAAGATCTCTGCTACTGTGATTCCGCTTTTTATTGCAGTAAAAAAAAGCATATATTTTCCTTTACCATTTTGATAGGATGATGCCTTGAGAATTGTTTTAGAATGATAAATCATAAAGGTGAAAGGGAAAAGGGAGAAAACTAGATAATTCTCATGTTAATGATGAGTTGATTCTCTTGTTATTGTTTTTGACTTTTGTATTTATTTCTATAATCTTTGATTATTCATTTCATGCTTGTTTATGAAGGACCCTGATTGACAACTTTCCATTATTGCTGAAGGTACTTATGATGACAGCCATTTTTATGACCTGATATCCTAAATTTAGTTAATCATTTATGTTACAAGGTTTAGTTTACTTAACTTGTGACACTCCGCAATGCACTTATTAGGCTTGTTTCTTCTCTCTGAAACATTGAATTACATTCTTGCTTTCCTTTAATTTCTCATTCTTTCTGTCATTTCCCCCTCTTTCTCGAGTGGAGAAATAGACATGGTTTCCTCACTTATGTTTGTAAGTGGATCTGGCCATAAATGTAAATGCACTATCTTTCTTTTGCAAATATTATTGATACTTGATTTGTTATTTTTTCCGTATTAGCTAAGCAGAATTAATGATTCAATTGAATGGGGGAAGAGGATAAACTAGGAAGCCAGAGAGATGTCAGGTGTTAACTGTGTGATATTTGAAGGAAAGTGAGAGGAAAGAAACATCAGTTGCACATGCATCCTTTTTGTATCTATGAGTGCCAATATATTTGAAGGTGTTAATCGTGAATTATGCTTGTCATACTTCTAGGACTATTTCTTATAGTTTGCGATACCTTAAATCTTGATATCATCAAAGATATTTTGTGATCAGTTAGAAGTTTTTAATAATACATTGGAAATAATAATTATTAATAATACACTGTAAAAGAATAAGGAAAATATGTAGAAGGGATATTTTTGTCCACTTATAATTAACTCTCATCACCTCTCCTTATGAACCACACAAGAAACTAAACCCCCTCCCTTCCTCTTGAACCAAATAAAATTATAACATTCCCTAACCTAACTTAAATAAACCTCACCTAACCTAACCTAACCTCTGTTGAACCAAACACACCCTAAAATTGTGAGCAATACTGAGATTGAAGTTGATCGTAGCCAATAAATCTTATACTACTTTATATCCAAGGCACAATTTTATCTTGAGCCTTTTAATTAAATCCATTTTACTATTTGTTTGGTAGTTGGTGGGGGATGTTTAATGAAGTCACAAGATAATCTTCCCAAATGTTCTCTATGATTATATTGGTGGCTACAGATATTCTCAAATCCCATGTATTTCATTATTCTCTATCTTTCCTACCATATTCGCAATGCTTTGTTTGGTATGAGGTGGAGAGGGAAAGTGAGCCGAGAAAAAAATTTTAAAGTTGGAATTAAAAAATATGAATTTTTTTAATTAATTTCTTTTACTATTCAATGTTATATTTTTTTATTAAAATTTTGTAACAGCATTTCTCCAACTCTTTTAAATTTAATTCATAAAAATTTTTCCTCCCCTCTCTTTCTCAAAAAATCCCTCATACTAGACAGACTTTGGATTAAAGGGTTATTTTGTCGTAAAAATTGTCAAGATAGGATAATTTTGATCAATTTTTTAGGGTGTAATGTTATCCCAAATATATATATATATATACACACACACACAATATTATCCCAATTTAATTGACTTAGACGGTCAACCATTAATTGACCCCACTTATACTGAGGTGGCTCAGCAACGTAGGATGGTAATACCACACCATCGATTCTTCATCATCCTTTAAAAAACAAAAGAACTCTTCCCCTGGTTTTCATGCTGTTGCACAGGCACCCCCGAGCTCGCTCGCATTATTGAGTTAGAAAAGGGGTCGCGTTGTTCTGGTTTCCTGTACGCTATCCAACAAAAAAAGAGCAAGTATTGCTAATTCAAAGAGAAAATTAATACGGATTTTTTTTGAAAAAAAAATTATATATTTTATCCTTCAACTTTTCATTTATTTATAATTTTAACTTGTTGTGACTCAGTTTTAAAATTTTTGACCCACTTGATTTGGTCCTTGTTTTCTCTCCTTACCATTTACTCCCCTCCAATCCTATTTATAAGTAATTTTCTCTCTTATGGGCTTGGTTTCTTTTATAAGCAACTTTTACTTTGTGTCTGAAAATATAAACTCATTTTTTCTATTTTACTCTTATTAAATACATATTATTTATAATTAATTGTCACACACACTAAGAATTATATTTAGAAAAGAGAGAGAACTCACTAGATAAATGAAGTCAACAAAGTACTAGGAAACGTATTTCATTATCTATATCTCATATTTTTTTATATATTCTTTCTCTATTTTCATAAATAAAGGCATATATGAAAAAAAAAACATGACATTTTTGACACACTTATTATTTTTAATTACCAATTTATTTTACACAATTAAAAAAATTATTTATAAATAAAATCGGTGAGTATAAATCAGTTGTCCCGTGGCAAAAATTGCTTCCAACTCAGAAACACGTGTGAATAATTATTCTAACTCATCTCTGCAATGACATACAGAATTACAGATTGATTTGATACCAATTTTTCGGAAAGTGACACAATTCCAATTTAAGTTTACGAGGGAAAGGTATTTTATTGATCGCACAGACACCACCCACACTCCCAAATGCTCCTCCGAAGACTCCGATCAACGTCCCAATAATGATTGGCCATCTAAATTTCATTTCCCGTATGTTTAATAGTAACAGCAGATGAGTAAATATTAAAGTTCGTATTCTTCATCGATCAATCAGAGGATTCAGCTGACAAGGAACAGAACATTTAGAACCTTAAAAAGATACGAATTAGCAGCAACATTCTTTGTGCTACAAAAGAATATATCAAATATCAATATAAAATATGATATTTAAAAAGAGAAAAAACATGTCAGTTACAGCTAATCAATTAATTAGCTGTCAAACAAAACTCAACTTACAACCCGATAGAGATATGACGTATAATCATAAGTGGGGAGGTGAGAGAAACTTACCGGCCAGACATGTTGATAACCAGATTTCTAGAAGACCTCCCTTGGTTACACAAAAAAAAAAAAAAAAAAAAAAACCCTCCCTGGTGACGCCGGCAACCGGGAGAGGATAAAAATATTTTTTACATGGTAATCTGATCCTTGGTTGGGGCTCATTTTCCTTTTAATATCGGTATTAGTGTTACAGAGCTGGTTATTATTATACTCATACTCCCTCCCAGTATTTTACAAAAGAGATATTTAACTAATTTAATTATATTAATTAATTAAATTAATTAATTTGATATGTATGTTCTAAAATATTATAAACATTTTTTTTAATTCAATTCTTCCTTTTTTTTTAATTATTGTGAAGGGAGCATTCATATAAATAAATTAAAAAAATATTTATAAAAACATAAATTATGTTTTATATTTAAGATCAATATCAACTCCTTAAATATATTTTATATTAAATATCAGGAGTAATAATATGATGGCATGGTTGGAAGGTTGGGGGGAGGGCGGGGGGACTTCGATATAATTTCCTCTCCAGATGTATTCATGCCACAATAACATTCTCAAAAATAAGTAGCACTTTTCCCGTTCTCTGACCTTGCGTTGATTATATCACGCGCCCTTCATGCCTCAGTTTGTTGGTATTAATTCCCTCCAGTAACGTCAACAAAAGCATTCTTGAAGGGTGTTGAAACCTGGAAAAACGGAAAGAAACCTTGTTAAAACGGGATCTCACCACCTTATTAGCTCATTTGGATTAGGTATATTTGGAAATTCTGTTTCCAATCGGGTTTATTTTATAAACCCGATTTACTTAAATCTCTACCACATATTTACCTCATAGACCGTAAAAGTAACCTCATAAATCATAAAAGTAACTTCGTATTCTGTAAATTACGATTTATAAGCACTTATAAATCGTGATTCACAGAATACGAAGTAGCTTTTATGGTCTACGAGGTGCTTTTACAATCTACGAAGTAAATATGTGGAGCAAATTTATCTCGATTTACGTAAATCGGGCTTATTATATAAGCCCGATTGATAAAAGCTTGGCCAAACAAGATGTACCTTTTTGGATTACGGTTAAAAATTTTAAAAGTGTTTATATACGTAAATTAAGACAATAATTCTCTCACATATTTACTTCGTAATCATAATTAAAAAATTATATTTAAAGACTTCAATCATTATTTTAAATAAATATTAATCTTACATGGTTTTTTCCACCTACTCTATCAAGCAGACTCAGAGCCACGTGAATTAAGTGGTTCTTTGGTTGTCCTATGCGCAATAATTTTCAATTAATTTAGATCATGTTTGGTACGAGGTATTGTGGGGTAGAGAGTGAGATTAGATCAGGGATTGAGTCAAAATATATCGTTTGGTATGAGAGATTACAGATAACTAGGGTTGGGAGTACCACGAAAGTGGAATTGCTGCAAAGCCACCTCCCCCTGGTATTATGTTTTCAATCTCTGGACTACAAAATTGTAGAGATAAAAATAATCTTGATTAAAATGTTTTTTGGACAAAAATAACCCCCTAATTTTAACCAAGAGTCCATCTCTCTCACATAATCACAGGGTTTTAAAACTCGGACCGGACCTGCCGGTCTGGACTGGGAACCGACCAATCGCCGGTAAATCGATCCGGTCAGGAGCCAGGTCCAATCCACTATTTTTTTAAAAAAATCAATTTTCTTAATTTTTCAATAGAATTTCATAATAATAAGCCTAAAATATTCAATTTTCACTGGTTTGGCCCCGATTTAGCTCCGATATGACTCCGATCTGACCCACTGACCCTTAACCCAGTACCCTGACCAATTCAATGATCGGTTTAGGTTTTAAAACCTTACATAATCACTCTCTCTGTTTTTTTCTCGCTAACGACATAATTAGTTACTATTTATTAAATAGGATTAATGAAATTATTCCCTCCAACTATTACTTCGTACCAAACATATTTTTAAAGTATCAATCTCAGTCTTAATTCCAATCTAAATCCCAATTCCAATTCTAATCATAATCCATCAAAATTTAATATCACACATCAACCTGGACCTTAGGACATCGAAAATGACTTTGTATTAAGGGGACGGTAGGAACCCGGTAAAAGTTGATGAAGCACTGGCACGTGGTCAGTGGCCCCCACTTGATTTAATTAAAGAGTTAATTTTAATACTTGATTAATTTTTTAAAGTAACTTTTTAAATATAAAAATTTTTTATTTAGATTTAGATAAAAAATACTTATAAGCTAAAAATAAACTATCATAAATAAACTTTTAGTTTAAATATAAAACTTATTTATCATATTTATTAATATTTTTCTAATTTATCTTTATATTTTTCAAAAAATAATCAAACCGGTCCTCTTTTTTGTACATAGGAATAAAAAATATGTCGCCAACTCCGAAACTATTGGATCCTGTCATAAGATATTCGGTTGATTCAATCTATGAACGGCGAAAAGTGTAAATTTTTTTTTAAAAGAATTGAAAAATAAAAAGAGGTATAGCCCCAACCCATGACAGGGACGTGAGTTTATAGAAGCCCAAAAGTAAAATAAAAAATGGTCTCCAGACACCACTAGCAATAGCAATGGCTAAAAGCAAGAAACATATGCAATACTGATAGAATGAGGGACCATTCACAGATAGAGTGCGTGCCTTGTGTGGTCAGAAATGGGGATTTTTAGTTGTTTACGTTGGACAAATCATGTGACAATAAAGGAAACACAGACAATAAAGTTGTGACAAGTGTGAGCAATAATATACTAATTTGGAAATAAACAAGCTAGCAGAAATTGAAGTTGACCATAGCCAATAAATATTACCCTACTTTATATCCAAGGCACAATTTTATCTTGAGCCTTTTAATTAAATCCATTTTACTACTTGTTTGGCAGTTGGTGGGGGGATGACTAATGAAGCCACAACAAGATAATCCTCCCAAATGCTCTTCTATGATTGGTAGCTGCAGAGGTTCTCAAATCCCATGTATTCATTATTCTCTATCTTTTCCACCATTTTCGCAATGCCCACCCCACCTAGCAATCCAAATAAATACGCTTTCAGAATAATTCACATTCTTTTTTTTTTTTTTTTGAGCAAAAGAATAATTCACATTCATATATAAATCTATATGAATGAAAAGAAAAGGGCAGAGAGATTTGCAGCGTAACGCTCACCTAAAGTGACCGCACTGATAATTATAACAGATGCTAAAATAAAGATGATAAATGATGCCCTCCCAAATAATATTAGAAGCTTTCTCATAACATGCTGTCCTATGTAAGCTGCAATAGTGGCCACCGCTACAAGGTATAGAGCTGTCGGGCAAAAACAAACCCATTGAATGTTCAGTTCAAACTTGAGAGGCGATTATATGTGTGTGTACCGATATATATATATATATATATATATATATATAGGAAGGAGAACGCTAACCATAGGGAACTGGAAATTGTTGAAGCAGGTAGTATTCTACAACAGACATGGATGATGAGAAGGTCATGGCAAAGGTGGCCGTGGCGCTTGACACCTGCAAATTAACAACACATCAACACTGTCTGCTATTGCCAATGGCTTTATAGCCTAGCAGTATAAATATTTCCCGTAAGTAGGAAGTCGCAGGTTGGATCTTGGTTGTAATCTCAAGTAGTAGTTAGTGTCTGTCATTTTAATTGAAAAAAAGCATTTTGTGAGGCAGTCATATTGATTACTAGCCAAGCCAGCTTTGCACATTAACCTGAGGTGGGACCCCCAACTCTAAGAAGAGTGGGCCCATAATGGAGCCTCCTCCTACTCCAAGCAGGCCACCGACGATTCCTGCCATTAATCCCAAGAAACAATAGAAAACCAGCTGCAGAACCCGGAAACTTGTGACTTCATCACCCTTTGAAGCAATTCTTCTCCGTCCTTTGTACAGAGACACTGCCTCGTACATGGACGCACCAACTGACACTGGGATCTGAATAAATTTCAAGACATGCTCCATAAACGTCTAATTCTATGATATTGTTCTAAGATATCAGAAAACACATCTTCAAGGAAATGAAGAAACACTAATCTATTGTATATCGTATGTACTTAAGTAATGCAAATGTTTGAAACAGAATCACCTGTAGAAGATTCAGTATCCAGTATGCCGCTGAACAATTTGCTGTATGATTCTGTTGTCAATACGAGATGATTAATATAACTGATATTAGACAAACTGCATAGGATAAATTATTCTATAAAGGAAGGGTAAGACACAGCAAATTATACCTTGGCAATTTGTAGTGCCAGGAATGCAACCCAAACAAAAACAAGAAGCCCAAGTTCCTTCCAATATATATTTTCAAGAATGTTCAACTGCAACATGTACGTTAGTTAGATAAGGGAATCCATGGATTTATAAAAACTCGCTAGCAGTCCATTGAAGAGCATATTTTACGTTAGCTTGAATGGTGTCCTTTTGACGAACAGCATCGTTTGGTCCGCTAGGAAGTGCTCTGTATTGCACTTCAGCCCCAGAAGCATCTAAAAACAAAAATACCTTCAGGCTGAATTTAGAAATGAAATATAAACCACAAGATGATGCATGAAAAAAGCCTAGAAACACACACTAATCATAAAATACTAGGTCAACTAATAATATCCCTTAGTTCTCATGTGACAACTGTAGGAAGCCTACATAGTACAAATAGGAAAAGATCTTAACGAATTTGTATAAATGAAATAGTAGTTTATGGTTGTGTGTAATTTCTAATGCTTTTGCCATGCATGTTCATAAAGCATTCACGTCTTAAAGCATGTTAAAGAATTATGCTGTGATAAGGCTTTGTTGCTGCTGCTGCTACGGCTGCTTTTGCCATACATCGCACCATGATATTCAAAAAGCATTCACGTCTTAAAGCATGTTAAAGAACAGATCGAGGCATCACCATTTGACTCTTGTCGCTTAGCAGCTTCCTAAAACGTAATTAAAATCGAGAGTCAATTAATGAATGAGATAACTGAGTGAATTAGCGTTATTAGCTTTTAGGGAAAATAGGATTGTTAAAATATAATGAGATGAGATCACCTGTTTTAACAGGGTTTCCTTTTTCCAGGTTTCAACGCCCCTCATGAACGCTTTTGTTGACGTTGCTGGAGAGAATTAAGACCAAGAAACTGAGGCATATATAAAGGGCGTAATATAATATAACCAACAAAAAGTCAAAAAACAGATCCAGAATTAATGTGGAAAATAGTTTACCTAAAAAGAGAATGATAAGAAGGACAGTGACCATCCAATCAGCGAAAACAACATTAAAAACCACCCCAATGCTAATGCCGAGCATGAGCATAGGTTGAATGAGAAGTGCCAAATCATAGTCGATGATGGGCAAATCCAGGGTTGGGTGCTTTAACCTCAGGTTATAGAACACAGTTGATACAGCCGCGCCCATAATCATACCTGACATATACCCACAAACATAATTCCAAATTTAACGAACGAGATAACAATTAATGTGGTAAGAGAACGTTAAGTGGTAGGTACATTTGGAGAGAGCAGTGGCTGATTTAGGATCAAAGCCTATGACCAAGCGCAGCATAGGAACAAAAAAGCCTCCACCACCAATTCCACCTATACTCCCAAATGCTGCCCCGAAAAAACCTATAGTAGTTCCCACAACTATTCGCCACCCCAATTCCATCTCCTGTACAATAAGCTATCAGCATTATAATCATGGCGATTACCATACAACATCAACAAGTCTTATTCCGGTTGCTATGTCAACAACTAATCTTTAAGTTAAGGCTAAGCATAAAGTTACGCAAGTGTGGCCTAGTAGCATACTGACGAACACAAAAACAACAATACTGAGAATGGAGCTTTACCGGCCACACGTGCGAATCAGACGATTCACCTGACTGCCATAAGAAAGTGAAGGCTATACTGAGGAAACTAGGTGCCGTAGCATTGGATCTGAGGACTGTTTCCGCGCCGGACACAATCGGCGACGCCAACAGCGACAGCAGCACCATGGATATGGATTTAACACCTCTCCGCCGCAACAAACCGCTCCACGGACCACACCAGTCAAACAAAATTTCATTTAGAGGCCTCTCGTTGCATCCCTGCTCTACTGTTTTCAGAAATGTTCTTTGTCGTTGTCTCATTTTTCTTGGATCGGTTTTCCTCCTTTTTCATTTCTCACTTGTTCAGTAAGGTCGGTTTGGTTAATTGAAATTGATTTTGATGGTTATAATATGGAAATGAAAATTGATATGAAAATGATGTTTAAAAATGTATTTAGTATGTATATGGAATTTAAATATTATTTTTATTTAATATTTATATTTAAAATGTAAAATTATCAATATGTCAACCTAAGAAGGTAAGATGAGATAAAACCTTTTTTATTAAACCCGGATCGAAAAACCAGTTTGATCTTGTGACGACACCGGTTCGGGTTTTTTTAAAATAAAAATTCATATTAATAAGCTTAAAATATTCAATTTCTCACCGATTTAGCCCTGGTTTAACTCCGGTCTGACCCACTAACCCTTGACCCAGTACCCTGACAGGTTCAGTGACAAGTTCGGGTTTAATAACCTTAGATAAAATCATGCAAGTTGAAGGGCAAAAATGGATTTAGGTACATAAAATTACAAATCTTTATTTTTTGAGTGAAAACGAATTTGATGGAATTGGATAGATTTGGTTTTCATATAAAATTGCAAAAATTTATAATTCCATCGTACCAAACAAACTTAACTATAGAATTAAGATCCAATTCAATTCTAATTTCATACCTCTAATTCCATCATATCAAAAGACCTAAGGGCCCGTTTGGTACACTGGAATTGGTTTTGATGGATATGGATATGGAAATGGAAATGGAAATGGATATGGATATGGAAATGGAAATGTGGTTTAAAAGTGTGTTTGGTATGTACATGGAATTCAAATATTATTTTTATTTAATATTTATATTTAAAATGTAAAACTACCAATATGCTAATCTAAGAAAGTGGAATGAGATAAAACCATTGTTACTAAACCCGGACCGGACAGATTTTTTTTAATAAAAAATTATTTTTATTTTTTTAAAAAAAATTCATATTAATAAGACTAAAATATTCAATTTTTCACCGGTTTAACCCTGATTTAGCTTCAGTCTGACCCACTAACCTTTGACCTAGTACTTTGACTGCTCCAGTTAGGTTTTTCTTAATAAAAAATTATTTTTATTTTTTTAAAAAAAGAAATTTCATATTAATAAGCCTAAAATATTCAATTTTTCACCGGTTTGGCCCTAGTTTAGCTTCGGTTTAACTCCGATCTAACCCACTAACCCTTAACCCAGTACCCTGACCTAGATTTAGGTACATGGAATTGCAAATCTTTGCTTTTTAGGTGGAAGCCAATTTGATGGAATTGGAGAGATTTGGCTTCCACATGGAATTGCAAAAATTTCCAATTCCATCATACCAAACAAACTTAAGCATGGAATTGATTTCCAATTCCAATTCCATACCCCCCAATTCCATCATACCAAACATGCCCTAAAAGAAATCGCTGATGTCAGCTTTCATTTCTGAGTGCCGGGATTTGGTATTTTTTTATTGACTTATCGCTGATTAGACCTTAATGATACAACTTCTGGTATGCTTACATTGCGTATTCGAACAAAAAACATGCTCCCTTTTTCTTTTCTTAATATTAAGATAAGAAATATCGTTTTTATCAGTAATTTTTATTTTTATTGTATAAAAACAACTTATAATTAAAATTAGTTAGAAATAATAAATATATTAAAAATATCATATTTCTTCTAAATATACCCTTATTTATCAAAAGAGCATATGAGAGAGAATGAGTAACAAATATGAAAAAAAAATGTACAATAAACGAGTAGATGAAAGAAAATTAGTTGTAAGTGGGGATAATAAATATAGAGATGTGTATTTAATAAGGATAGAAAAGGAAAAAGTAGTTTAATTTTTGTGACAAGAGAATAAAGTTGCTTCTAAAAAGGATCAAACTCAAGAGAGAGAAAATTGCTTATAAAAAGAATCAGATGGAGTATTTATCTAATTGATTAAATTAAAAAAGTTTATTAAGTTAGTTAATATGATATGTATTTTATAAAAGACTCTAACAATTTTTCTTAATTTGATAATTTCATTTTTTCCTTGATTATTGTTGAGAGAGAATCAATGAGATAAATTAAGAAAAGATTAATAAATATAAAAATTATGTTTTATATTTAGAATTAAGATCAACTCCTTAAATATATATTATATTAAGTATAGAGAGAGTATTACAGTAGTATACGCTACTAATATCTCTACTGCTTGCCCTGTGTTCGATGGTGTAGGCGTGAGGCAAATATGGTAGCTGATAGTTTAGCAAGAAAAGCGTTTGAGAATTTTACGGACTGATTATTTTTCAAAAGTGCCGCAGTTGGTTTTAGATATTTTGTAGCCAGGGAGAAAACCATGTAGTGCTCCGTAGTTACAGTTAGCTCTTGAAGTCATGGGGAAAGAAGCTACTTGTTGAATAATTTGGCAGATTTAATAAATTAGTTATTTGTAAAAGTATAGGTTTATTTTCTTTAGATATCATCTTTCATCATACTTCAGTGGTAGTATTTCATCGTTAATGTATTGCATTAAAATTTTAAAAGATAAACATATCAAATTCTCATCATCAACCATTCGCACTTGCCAAAAAAATAATGGCCTACTAGCTTAGTAGCATGTTAAAAAAAATCATAGGTTGAATTCCTATAACATTAATTAGCAACTCTCCTCTTACTATTAAACTTTAATCGGCCTATGAACCAATGGAGACAATATATCAAAGGTTAATTAGTTAAATTAGTGTCAACTTAGAGTTAAAACGATAATAATTAAAATAATTTAATTTAATTAAAAATATCCATATTTTATTATAGACAATTAAATATTTTTACTTTAATTCAAAATTGCATCTAAAAGAGTGGAACATATACATTAAGGGGCTTGCTGAAGGACTTAATTCAACGTTTGGTATTATAGAAGTGGAAGTAAAAAGTAATATTTGTATGTTTGATATGATTGAAGACATTTCTCAAAAAAAAAAAAAAAAATAATTTCCATCAAAATTGATAAAAGTGACTTTCATTAATCTCTTAATCTCAAACTGGTTCACTTCCATGAAAATGGAATTTATTGACCATTGTCCCTTCTTATGTATTATCAAATTTCCAGCTTTGCCCCCTCCTGCTTCCTCCCTTTCTCTTCAACCTCCAACTCGACAGTCAGCAACCTGCATCTCCCTCTCTCACAACGATGGTAAGGTACGATGTACTCCTTATTTTTCAACCCAATCCCACCTCTCTCAGACGCCGTTGAACCCTTCCCCTACATCCATCGTCTCCTCTCCTTCCTCAGCCTTCATTGCCACCATCAACCTTGCCGAGAACAAAGTACCCCACGGACCTCACAGAGAATGAAAGTGCATCACCGTGATAGGCTTCGGTGAGGGACAATCCTCAGATCTTCGACTAGGAATAGTCCTCAAATCTTCGACGAGGACAGAGTAATAGGCCTCGGAAAGGAACAGTCCTCAGATCTTCGATGGCGAGGAACAGTATAGGTCTACCTCAAATCCTTGATAGCATGCTCCACCTCAGATATTCGACACCATAAGTTAGATTTGAATTTTTTTTTCCTCTAAATTTGAGTTCATTGGGTTTGATTTCTAGGTTGAAATGGAACTTTGATATTTTTTCATTAGATTTATGTAATTCGATATCTGGTTAGACATAAATAACAAATCAATCTATTTTACTGGTATTTTGACTTCTATGGACTGATGATTTGTTGTTCTTATTCATGGAGGTTGTTCAATTTGAAGCGGAATGATGAATGCGATGAATCAGAGAAGTCCCGGGGAGGAGAAGGGGTGATTTTGTTTTTATAGTCAAGGGTGTTTTGGTACTTTACATTATAAATATCAATATTAAATTAAAATAATACTTCCCTTCCAAGTTCCATAGTTAATGCAAACATACTTTTAACCTCACTTTCACTTCTATCTCCACTTCTACTTATATATTCGTTTCCACTTCCAGTTCCATCAAAATATCTTTCAACGTGCCAATAGGGCATAATAGTCTTTTTATTTTCGAATGAAGGAGATAATAATCATATCTTATATTGAAGAGTGGTCGGTGGGTGAACCATAAAAAAAAGAAAAATTACATCCAAGTCCAAGACAAGAAGAAAAATAAACAAAATAGTCCCTTTAAATTTCAAAATGAAAAAAATGGTTCTAAGAACTTGTCAATGACGCCCCTCAGATTGCCAAGAACCCACACCTCGAGTTGTCAATGAGATAATTTTTTTTATTTTAAAATTTGAAGGGACCATTTTTTCATTTTTTTTCTCTTACTGGATCTAAATGTATTCTTAAAAAAAAGCGTTTTTTTTTATATATAAAGAAGGCTAAGCACATAATTACTCAATTAATCATAGAGGGAAACACTCGCTATCAACCACAGTCCGCAGCTGAGTCTAACACTCTTTAAGAACACTTGACTTAGATAAGCCAATCTCGGCTAAGTGATCTGTAACCCGATTGTAGTCCCCTGCTACATATCTCAGCTAGAGTTCCTATGTTTGTTCCATGAGATTCTGGAGTTGTATAGACAACAAAATCCCAGACTTATGACTACTTCTATTAGAGAGCACATCAATGAGTGATTTGGCATCCGATTCCAAAATGACTTTCTAAAATCACATATCCCATACTAGATGGAGTCCCTTAAAGACCGCCCATTCTTCTGCCTCCATTCTTTATACTATTCAACCACTGAGGAAAGTTATGGTTATGGGTGCTTTTTCCTTTCCAAGGTGCTTTTTTTTTAATGTTAGGGTTATTATGTAGGGGCGATCAATTGTTTGTTGTTCTGCATGGTAAGGTTGCCAAGGAAGAATCAACTTGTCTTCTATTTGGTTAAACAAATCTATAGTCTTATAATTACGAGTATGTTATATATATTCATTTCAGTATGTGTGAAATACATGAATATATATATAAGCATTATATATATTCATTAATATATATTAAGGTTACATTTATATATTTATTTCATTTAAGAAGGGGTTGCCCTCTTTCAAGTGGGGTAAATTTTCATGGACAAATGCACTGAATTGGGTTTAGCATTGTCGATTTTTTAATGGTTCAGTTGGTGTGGAATAAGCAGTTTCTTTATGCAGGGTTTTATGTGAAAGCAGAGATCTAGATATATTACGTTTTAATTTTGCTATAGTCTTGCTGGGTATGTAGGCTGACTAGATGATACATTTCGATTTAAAGGATTAATGCTAATTATATATGTAACAACCAGTTATGATATAATCATCATCTAATGTTGTAGTGAAGGTCTACAAAATATTTCTATCCTGTTCAAATTAAAATATTAACTCAAATAAGTTGGGACAACCTAAACCTAAATTAACTTTCTGTAAAAGGGTTGTCTTCATTAGGAGGTTATTTATGATAGGGTAGATATAAAAGCAATGGTGCAAATTTGTTTAGCACTGGTCAATGGAAATAGTTCTTCCATATGTAGCCTCAGGACATGATAACGACTATTTGAAAGGAGTAGGTGTGATTGTGTATGTAGCTGTTACTTTTGATATGTTCATTTCCTTTTGTTTTAGTTGAGAGATGCAAAGTATGTTTAGTAGTACTAAAATATAGTTCAAAAGTAAACTGAGTTGAAATTATCTAATTTTAAATTACTCATTTGTGTATGATATGTATGATTTGGATAGCTTCTGTATGATAGAGTTGCTATACCATTACTGCTACATCTGTTTTCAGCATGAAATATGGAAGTAGAAATCAAAAGGCTGTCAAAATCAACTTTCTTATATCCAAGCAATTTTCTATGGCATTTTTTCATTGGTAATATGGCCTCAACATTTTAAATATTATAGACTATAGTTAGGCATAATGATGTATGTGAGAAGAGATATGGAAAGTTAGATATTGTCGTCGGATTATCTTCATTCTGATTAGAATATCCATTTCTCAACCGATACAAGAACCATTTAAAGGATTGGTCAGTTCAGTGACAACCAGACCGAGTGGACTTAAGTTCTTTGCGGTCTGGTAATGAATATATAGATCTCTTGATGAAGAGACTTTGCGATTAGTATTCATCTTATCAGTAGGATCAATGATGAATTTATCAACCATCACCAAGCAGCCTTTGTCGACTCAACAAGAAATAACCCCCATCCAGGTCATATATTCCTATTAACAATGCCCTTCGTTGTGTACTTGTGTCCATTTATATTTGTGAATATATATGTTGTTATTAATTATTGAGGCATTTTTTTGGTGATTAGATCCAGAACACTATTATGGAAATATAGAATTCTCATTTGATGAAAACTTGGGTTCTAATGATCAAGTGAGTGAGAATGATGAAGCAAAATCAGGTGAAGGTTGTTTAGGCATTTGTTACATCATATACATTTAGGGATGATATTAAGTTTGTAATGTTAATATCTGAACCAAATGATGATGTTGAAGACACAGTAGATAACATGCATGATATTGACGTTGATGCAAGTAAGACAAGAAGGAGAAGAAGATCAATGAATATTAGTATAGTCATGTTCCGATGTTGAAGACACAGTAGATAACATGCATGATATTGGTATGTTTACGCCCAAAAAAGCTTCATTTATTTTTCATGCTATTTTTCTTTGTCTCTGTTTCCCCCTTCTAATTAGCATTTTCTTCATGGCGGGCTCAAGATGTTTTGAAGGAATTTGCTGCCAAGAAATGCGTGAAGCTTGGGAAACTGCTGAAGCATAGAGGAATCATGGAGATTCAGATGAATTACAGAGATAACAGAGCTGTAAATCCTAGTACCGTGAAGGTAAATAATATAGAATGCTACCTCCATTTTTCAAATTACATTAACTTGAAGCTATTTTGATTTTAATAATCAGACCTACATCGTTAAGGTGGACTGGTGTTTAGCTGGATGGGTTTGGGATGTAGCTATTCTGCTTTGATTTTTGTTTCTGATAGCTTTAGGTGTACGTAGAGAAATGGAAAACAGAGAGATAAAGGAGAAGTTTACCTCTTCCTTTTTCAATCACAATGCACAAAGGCATATTCATTATTTCTTTTTGTTGGATTCGTCTGTTGAGAGTGTGTTAACTCATACATGATCTTGTCTTCAACTCTTGGAAGAATCGACCTTTGTCCTATTTATAATCATAACTCATGTACAGTCTTAGATAATGGTATGTTTCATAGAATGGTAGGTAGATATGTAGAAGCATTAGACATATTAGCTTTATTTCAAATTTATTTAGATCATTTATGAGCATTCAGATCATATTACTATTTGGAATGGTGACTCTGTCATGTTGTACATTAAAATTCAATGTAGTAGTTGCATTTGGTTGGTAGGAGTTGATATATTTGATGTAGATGATTTGTTGTACATAATTATATGTAAAGATAAATCCATAATGGAACATGGCAATGCTAAGGCTGAGGTTGGAAAACCCTTTGTTTAATGCTTAAAGGAAAAGAGTAGAAATGAAGAAAAGGAAATAAAGGAAAAATATTTCAACCTTCTTATCTAAAAGAAATGTAGTTCGTCAAGCCTGTATATTTCTCAGCTGATAAACTTGTATCCGGATTTTTTTATTTTTATGCAACACTTTGGCACGGCAACAATATGCCAAGAGTCGTACAGTCTTGTTGTTTTACTGCCTGACACATATTCAACAAAACTTCAGTTTTAAAAACTTAATACACAATTAGTGCTACATCCAACAAACGTAATAATATGTGACAATATTATATGGTTGATGGGTTTACGATTTTTTAATAGATTTACTTTGCGATCCCCAGTCGTTATGGTATGTATTTTGCTCGACCATGCTTTAGAAAATGTTCACTTATATTTTCTGCTGCACTAATCTGTGTAGTAAACATTGTTGATGAAAGAAAGTTATTATTTTCCTTTAGCAAATGTTGAGATTTAGATTAGTACCTTCTTACATGTCTATGAGTTATTGCTCCTCATCGATAGATAGTCAAAATGGTGTATTTACTGACTCTTAGTGGTGCCCTTAAACGCTCATATATGTTTTAGGAAATGTCTTTGTCTTGAAAATTTTGAGAGAGAATATTTTCATGGCTTCTCGCAATGGTTGTCAGTTGTTTTTTGAACCACAAAGAGGTAAGCTCAACAGCTTGAATCAAGTATATCAAACATGTGATCTCCTACAAATAGGAAGAACTTGGTGCCTCTAAGCCACAGGGCCATTGACAGTGGTTGTTAGTTCGAGATCTTAATTGGAAAGATTGAATCCATGTGGCAGATATGCAATGAGATCGGAGAGCCGAACCCTTTGTATTAAAACAACCATCTTATTGTTGGTCTCTAGAGCTTTATCTGTTTTCTTTTGCTGTTTCATTTTGACGGTGGTTAAAATTTTTACGACCAGATTATGGCTGTGATGTTTTATGTGCAGCTAGGCTGCATTAAGCTAGATGACTAAAAGTGTAAAAATATCAGAACTAATTCCTTTTCTTTCTTGTAGCAAGGATGATAATACCATTTGTTCTACTTAATGAAATAGCTTTGTTCTGACCATCATAATCTTTAATTTTAGGTATGTTGGTGTCATTTAGGCCCTGCAGTTGAAGTTTCTTTTTGTATTTTACAAATTGATTGTTTGACTATCTATAATACCTTAAGTGAGTAGATAAGAACCAATAAATAGTTGCAAATGAAATTAATGTTTTGCTATTTAGATTATTAAACTAAATTTTTTTAATACAATCGAGGTTTTAATATTCGATTGCTTCATTAGGTTTTGTAGACTTTTTTCAATTTACTCACATTTTAAATTTAAGATTAATAGCATTTACTTGTACAATCAACATTTGAATTTGTTACGTCAGAATTTTTCGTTAACAACATTAATAGTATTAGAATTATAGAATTAAAAGTATACTTTATAAAGTTAAAAGACCAAAAGTATGCTCATATAAATTTGAAGGACTAAAAGTACTATTGATGTATTACTACCTACTTAAATTGAATTCATATGATTAAATTTTGATTATGTGGGTATATAGAAACTATGATCTAATTAAGTTTTTTAGGTGAAATAGTAACTTTTCCATCTCTATCATTTCCTTATGACATCATCATCTCAAGTTTCTTCTCTTACACTTTAAGTAGATCTTCCTTGTGTGCAAATTTGTGTATCTATGCTCTCATCTTAATGTGTGTTTCATTTTCAATGAAAGTTGTTGCAATGTCAACTTTAGGATTTTTTAATTTCTTCTCACCTTATGTAGTAATTGTAAAACACATCAGGTTCACATACTTTATTATATGTTAGCATGTTCTACTATTTGCAAATGTCTATATGACTTTATGTGGAGGATGTCTTTGTAATGTTATGTTGTGGTTTGCCAATAAGCATATGTTAAGTTTTGTTGTACTGTTTTTGTTGCTTTAAATTGCTGGAGTGGCAGGTAAGTATATGCTTTGTTGTGGTGCAGTTCGTGCACCCGCACAACGTGCGGGGGAGGTTGTGCTTGTTAGTAAAAAGACAAATAGATAATTTGATAGGAATATGAGATTTTGAAGTTTAGATGCTGATGACTTAAGTACATGTAATGACAACTTCAAAATAGCAATTAGCAACTTGGATATACAAACTAGATGAGCTTAAGTTGTCAGTCTCTATATCTAAGTTACTAATTCATATACTCAAGTTGTCAATACACAAGCTTCAAAATCTTATATTCATATTAAATCACCTATTTATCTTTTTTGTTAATTTAGTAGATATTCAAATGATTTTTTTGTCATTTCCCCAAAAAAAATTTCAATAAAAGGCCAATAAAAGCTTTGACCTGAGTCAAGGAACATTAAGGGTCTGTTTGGTATGAGGGGAGGGGAGGGGAGAGGAGGGGAATGTGGGGGATTTTGATCCCCTCCCCTTATTTGGATTGTTAAAATTTTTAGGAGGGGAGGGAAAATTTTTTAAGATTTTCTTTCCCCTCCTAATCCTCCCCTCCCCTTCCCTCCTAACCCTCTCCTCCAAAATTAGGGGAATTTGAAGGGAAAGATTAATGTTTAGATATACATTGACTAATATATCCTTACTATTTTATAATATTCTTACAATGCCCTTTCTATTCTTTATCCAAAACTGTCACACATTTTATAATTATAATTTTATGTATTGAATATCATTTATAATTATATTTTTTTAAATATGTTAAAACGTTATAAAATGCAAATTAAATAAAATAAGGGTAAAGTTGTCCATATAAAAATGTTTCCTCTCCCTTCATCTCCTTTACCAAACAAGGTAATGTCAAAATCCCTCCCCTCTCCTCTCTTTTTGTCAATCCAAATAAAATAAAAAAAAATCCCTCTCAAATCCCTCCCCCCTCTCTCCTCCATTAAAATCATTTCTCTCCCCTCCATCAAACCAAACATAACCTAAGCATCACAAAAGCAATATCTGCCCCCCAGATGGGCGATCAGGCCCTCAAACAGTCTCAGGCCATATAAAGGCCCATGAACAACCCAAGCCATCGAGATGCTAAAATGATCAAAGGGCAATTTTATTCCTTGCCCTAAATGTACATTTCCCAAAGTAACTGAGGAAATAGCAGAAATGTCAACTAATATCACAGGAGAGGAAGTTCCCCGTTTTTGAGTTGTCATCTTTATCTCTCACCGATTTTGATGCATCATTCTCTTCTTCTATTTCTACTTCCTTGAACGGCGTTCCAAGGAATTCCTGCTGAACAACAGGAAATGAAGCAGGTAATTCCAATGCCCAGTCATCCTCCATTGTTCATCATAGATACCGTGATCAAGGTTTAGATTGGCGAATTAGCTTCAAAATCTGCTGCGAATGACCGCTTGACTAATCCTAAAAGGGAATTATTTGAATGATCGATGATCATTCCGAAGTTAAATCACTCTCGTTTACTCTGATTCTGTTCGAATCGGGATATGCTGAAGTTGTGGAGATGGTATACGAGCTGCTTGGCTGCTCACCCAGTCAAGACTCAGATCATAAGCTCTGGTTTGATATGGGGGGTTGGTGATATAGGTGCCCAGGCCATCACTCACTCCACAGCCCGGAGCCAATTGACACGTGAGGTAATCTTCTCGTCATTACTCATGTTAGTTATTGAACTTTTCAGAAATGTGTGGTTTCTCAGACTTTTACCTCCTCGACAAATGCATTTCTCTCTTTCTTATATATTCGGTGAATGGATCCTTGCTTATGTGTGAGTTCGGTAGCTGAAAACTTGTTTTGGAAGGTAGAACCACATTATAATACTAAGCATGCATTCAACGGGGAAAAGGTGTAAAAGTATTTGATTCAGCCGAGCGATTGCCAGACTGATCCTCTTAGTCAAATTAATTTGAAACTACTTTCTCTTTTGCATAGATGCTAGTTCTTTACTAGAACAATAGGAAGAGCTGAAGAGTAGAGGTTGACTTGAACTTGAAATATTCCCTGACATTTGTTTGTACTTGTATGTGAATTGTAAAGAATCTCTGCTTTTAAGCATACATACACAAGCACGCATGTTTGAGACTCCTTTTGTGCGTGCTCATGTTGACTACAATCACTAGGTTTGCATTTGACTCATGACAAATATAACTTCTCCATTTTTTGTCCAAAGTAGTGAGACAGGGGTTGATAAAGGGGAAGAGAAGGTAGTGAAACAGGGAAATCATTGACATGATCCTTGCTTTCGGGTTAAGGAGAAGCAATGATAATGTAGTAAAAATATAATGCTTATTTTCATTAATAATCCGCCATTTTAGATTAACTTTATATTCTAACTTTCATATTCTTTCCATGTCATTAGTAACATGTGACAATTACATACTTAGAGAAATTTCAACAGTTTTTTTGCTAGGGTTTCAGTGCGACACCTAGTGTTTGCACATCAGATCATTGAATTTTTTTTTCCTCTTGATTAATGGCAATCTCTCCTCTATATGTCAGGATGATGATAGAGAATTTAAGATCAACTGGAAACGGACGGCTGCAACCAGCTTGTTTGGGTTTGGGTTTGTTGGTCCAATTGGCCACTACTGGTAAAAAGCACTACCTTTTCAAACTTTATTTCCTCGTTGTGTATTGACATTGGGTTATTGTGGGAGGTCTGTTTATTGATTCTTGGATCCTTCATCCTGGATCTTTTTCAATTTCATGAGTATCAGCCCTGAAGAGTTTTTCATACAAAGGAAACTGCTTCACAAACTCCAGTATCTCTTTCTTTAACCCCCTCCTTATGTCTTTATGGCCCCTTGGAATTCAGAAAAATTCAGGTGAGACAGTCTTGAATCCTGCAGTTGGGGCTGTACTGCAAAATGATGATTGCTGCTTGTTTCTAGAGCAAACAGTTACTGCTATCCAAGAAACTGGTTTCTTATCGATGCCAATGCTTCAAATATTGAAAGAGGAATTCAACACTTCTTAGAGCTGAAATCCTTACTTTCAAATCTTCTAGCCATATATTTAAGACAAATCTAAAAATGGACTTAGTTTGGCCATAGTAGCGCTGTTGTGTTGTGACCTGGCCATCTACATTGGTTTTGGGCTGTGAACCTATTAGTTTTTCTTCAATGGTTGATAAAGCTTTGCTGCTGCTGTCTTAATGTGGTGAATCAGAAAAAGAAGGCTTCAGGCCAAAAAGAAAAGAAAAGAAAGAGAACACAAAACAGAAAGAAAAGGAAAAGAAAAAGGGACTTCAAACTTCGTGTGATTTGTTTTTTGCAGGTGATACTCATTTTGTTTGTTTCATATCAATCCAATTCTCTGATCTCTGTTAATTTTTGTAGGTACGAAGGTTTGGACCGATATATAAGATTTAGACTCATGCTTAAACCCAATTCCTTCCGTTTTGTTGCCACTAAAGTTGCTGTTGATGGGTTTATCTTTGGACCACTGGATTTAGCCGTATTTTTTACCTACATGGGTTTTGCCAACGGGAAGAGTTTTCCTCAAATTAAAAAAGATGTGAAGAGAGATCTTCTGCCGGCCTTTGTTTTGGAAGGAGGCATATGGCCGATTGTTCAAGTTGCAAATTTTCGTTTTGTACCTGTGAGGTATCAGCTTCTCTATGTCAACTTCTTCTGCTTGTTGGATAGCTGTTTGTTGTCTTGGATTGAACAGCAACATGATGCTCCTTGGAAAGAATGGATAAAATCTTTTCTTCCTGTGAAGGAAGAGAAGCGCCAAAATGGATAGTTGCTCTTTAATATCTCATTATCTCCATCTTTTTATCTCCGGTTTCGCCATTCATTGTGAACATGACCAAAAGACAAAGGTTGACAAGGTTAGAAGCATACAAATTCTGCATAAGACTTTCAGAGTTTATTCTGGAAGCGATGCTTTCATGTGAGATGTGTTTCTTCTTGAATACAAGTTGGCAATTTCGTTGAATGCATGTAAGCTGAGTTTGCTCTCAAATCCCTAGTCCTCCAGCATATTAATTTGATTACCTCTTTCCTTAACTGGGATTCATCTATTGCACATTGTGTACAATACTGTTTGTTTGGGCCGAAAAAGTCATACTGGCTGTTTCCTGACTATAGGTTGTCACAAAGTTTGTCTGTGGGGGAAAAGTTTGGAATCCTCCATTTTGTACAATGGGGAGAATTACAGAGGGAACAGCCAATTATGTTGCAGTTAACATTGACACTACTTGTTCCTTATGGATGCATACCCGCATAGCTTGATCTTAATCTTTTTTTACATCTCTTTTTATATTTGGGTATAAAAGGCTCTAAAGGATACTTAGTATTTTTTTCAGTATTTGGTTGAAAGACGTATATGTGTTGCATGCTTGTCCATCCCTTTGTTGAAGAGTGGAGAGGTACTCCGATATTTGCCTTACGATGTGAGGAGCCAAATCAGCGGCCCGATTAACATGGTCACTATAAGGCAGTGTTCGTGAATCTAGAAATGGGAATTAGCTATGCCTAGGTTTGGAATTAGTAAAGATAAAGATCTCTCTCTCTCTCTCTCTCTCGATGGGATCCATATTATTCCAATGAAAAACCTGAGAATATGTTGCCGTGAATAAGCAATCCGCTGCGTCAAATCAGCTTAGTGCTTGTTTTATAAACTGTTTTCCTAATGTAATTTATGTCATATAAAGTAAATATATGAGAAAAATTTTGTCTCGGTTTGTATAAATACTCTTCTTTGATACTACCTCAAATAGACCCTTAATAGTTACCTTATGGCTTTTAAATGGGGCGTTGGACTTTTTCCTTGGAGAGTAATTTGGTAATAAGACATTAGGCGCAAATGCTAATTATTGTTTTAGGTTGAGGTTTTGATATCGTCAAACAAAGGAAATATAAATAAAAGGCAGGGGAAGAGGGCGTGGTAGGTAGGTGTGGATAAGTGATTGTGAATTGATGATTTCTTGTTGAGCGTGATTAAACAACACATTGCAATGCATTATGAAAATAAATAAAGGTAAGAGCACATGATTGAGATGAAGGGCCAAGAACAGTGGCAGCAAGATGACTTTATGGAATTTTTTTTTTTTTTAGTGGAAATGGATTATCATTGATCAATATAAACTGTATAGGTACAATATAGTATAATGATAGAAATGTGAGACACAAACAAGAGAAAATTACATGAGAAATCTAAAGGTAGAAAAACTTCTAGAAGTGTGATCTATCATTGCCCGAATTTGCACTAATCCTCCTTCAACAGTAAAGATTTTATTTGTGAAGATATGGTGGTTTCTAACTTTCCAAAGCTTCCAACAAGTGACAAAAAATCAAATCTTCTATGACATGTTGAATTGGGAGTTTTTTAGCAGATTAGCAAGCCAAGATGTTACATTGTTCTTGAAAAATTCCAAACAAATATCCGTCGGTAGGATCTTTTTTCAAACAGATGAAGCAAGTGGGCAATGCTTAAAGACGTGGTTAATGTCTTCTATGCCTCCTTGACATAAATTGCAGCGTTGATCCGTGGTTATTCCTCTCCTGTACCTTTCAACATTTGTGAGCAATCTCTCCTTAAGAAGCAGCCATGAGAAAGTTCTTACTCTGAGTTACTGGGAGTTGCCATAGCTTTTTCCATTTATTGTCCTCTACATTCCAATTAATTGATTCTACTGCTTGGTAAGCAGAGCGAGTTGTGAAATGTCCCGAAGCTGTTTGATTCTAAAAGCATGAGGGATCCTCTTGGTGATTAGCAAGCCTAATCTCTGATAGATCTTTAAGGATATTAGGAGGCAAGAGGTCCTGGAACAAGTGTCATTTCCAATGCCCATCCTCATTAATGAAGTCCGATACAGGTGTATCTAGATCAGATTCGTGAATATCAACATAGGAGACGTGCTTTAATGGTCCATAATCTCCTACCCAATAATCAGTCTAGAATTTGCATTTAGTTCCATCCCCTAGCTTCCACTAAATGTTGTAGAATGCATCTTCCTAATTTTGAACTAAGGCCTTCCAAAGGTGTGAAGTGTGCTTTCTCATGATGCTTTTCTCAATTTCATCCATACTATATTTTCCTTTTAATACATGGACCCAAAGAGCATCTAGATCATAGTAGAGCTTGTAAATCAACTTTGAAATGAATGCTCTGTTTTGAGATTGGAGGCATAGGAGGCCAACCCCCCATTCTTTAATGGTTGACAAAGATCACTCCATTTAATGAGGTTGACTCCATGATGCTGATCTGTAGAACCCCATATAAACTTCATAATGACCTTCTCAATGTCCTTACAACATGTGTTTGGAAGGAGAGTACTTTGCATTGTGTAAAGCATAATGGAAGATAACACTGACTTTGCCAACGTGATTCGATCGACAAGGGAAAGAGATCTACTTTTCCATCCTGCAAGCTTGCTTTGGACTCTCTCTAGAATGTATTTGTAGGTGTTAGTAGTAACCCGACCTGTAATGAGTGGCACACCTAAGTATTTTGATACACCTTTTTAGTATTTTTAGGATCCTTTCCTTTACATCTAGCAGCACTTGTGTCATTATTTTGATAATGGAGAACAACATCATACACCATGTGCCGTGGTTCCTCCATGTCTGCCACTTCATTGAGTATGTCATACCTTGATGTCGTTGTAATACCTATGTGAGCTTGTCCTTAATCACGTTTGCCACCCCTATCATAGACACGACATCTGCGTTGTACCTGCATCCAAGCTCTAAAGGGGCTTGATTCACGAGCATCTGGTATTGGGTGATGAACGCTCTCCTGCTGTTTTAGGGAGTTTTCTTACGGCACCACATTTTGGCTGGCCATTTTTTTGGGGTATGAATCTTCAAGATGTCCATATCTCCCACAGTGGAAACAAATAGTAGGGAGCCCTTCATATTCTACATAAATGATTTCCCTATCAACTTGGATTTTTGAGGTGAGAGGCTTTATAAGATCAATGGTTATTGCTAATCTTGCAAACTTCCTTCTGTCACTAGAATTAGTATTATAATCAATCTTAATAACTTCCCCAAAGACACCTCCAATGGAACGAACAACATTCTTGTGGTAGTATCTTGCTAGGAGTTTTGAGAGCCGAATCCAAGCTACAACTTGGTTAATCTTATGATCTTGAGGTTTGAACGAAGGGGACCAAGGCGAGACTGTTAAATAGTGACAAAAAACAAGCCAAGGTCCATTAATGAGGGCATTTTGAAAATCCATTTCATCCTTGAATTTAACTAGAAAGCAATCTTCATCCATATCAGTGAGTTGGAAGTATCTCGTCGGTCTCCATATGTTTTGTAGTTGAGGTCGGAGTTGACGATATCCTATTGTGTGTCCCAAAAGCTTGACTACGACCGCAAAACCCATCCTCTTGTTTAAGACTTCAAGAACATGGGTAGCAAAGTTCACAGTGGGTATATTACCATTCAATCCTATGGTGACATCGCCTTGTCAGAATATGACCTTTTCCTCTTCTTCTTCATCTGCAACTTCTTTGTCTGCGTTGAGCAACTTATCCTTAAAAAAAGGAATAGGTTTATCTGTGCAATCCTTGTCGACATTCATATCGTCAGCATTAATGTTGGTATGACCCTCTACAACATCTTGCGTCTCAGGAACAAACTCCACTGTATGGGTTGCCGATACATGAGTTTCTTATACTATCAATGGCGAAGAACAAGCTGCCTCTATTGTTTTGTCGGTGTCTGGATTATCTCCCAGCTTTGCTTTCTTGATGGTATGGTCATCTCCAGGATGAGGAGGTGATTCATTTTTGAGATTGCTTTCAATTGGAGTGTGGTGTATCATTTTAGTGTGTAGGTCTCATAATTCTAGAGAGAAGGGGGAGCTTCTCACTCTAAGACATAAGAGACAATTTTACGGGAGAAGATTTTCTTTGATGTGGCAGACTTTATGGAATTAATTAATGGAAGCAGGATGGTGGAATGAATCTAACACAAGCTTTTACTTTCGTCGCCTACCGTTTCATTATTATGACTAAGAAATAAGACATCAAAGTTAAGGAAGACAATTAGGGGCAGGAGGCTTGACTTAATCTGTCTCGTTGCTTTTGTTAAAGGCAGGTTTTATTAAGTATTTCTCAATTTTGCTCTAATCACACAGAGAAGGTGGAAAAAGACAGACCATCGCAATAAAGGCCCATTTTGGTCCCAATGGAGGATTTTATGGGCCATACAGATAAAAGAAGAAGAAGAAGAAGAAGAAGAATAAGCAGAAAACTATGGTTAATGAAATATGTAATTGTGCAAACAAGAAAAAAAAAGAAAATATATAATGCTCAATCAAAGATTGAGGAAGCAAGCAAATATGCCTGCGTTGACCAACACCTGCACTTTTTTTTTTTTTGTTTAATCAAGGGTTTTCTCTTAAGATTTAAGGAAGAGTTCTCATCTCTTTTAACTAGTATGTTTTTTAAGATTCAAACTTATATTTTTATCCTTATAATAATAAGGCCCTTTATCACATTGACTAAATAGTTTATTGGTAACACCCGCACGGTGTTGAAACCTAACAAAAGCTGAAAACATGTGCAAGCTGTTGATGTCATTTATTCTCAAACATGCCGCAAAGTTTTTCCTTTTCCAAACATTTCTAATGAACTTAATTCTATAAAAAATTATCATAGTTCATTTAACTAGAAATTTAATATTATTATTCTCCCTTTTTTTGACAAAAATAATTCAAAATTCTCAATCTCATGTCATGGTAATCATATAAAATTTAAATCTAATTCATTAACTTAAACGTTATTCTAATTTGATTCACAATTTAATATATTATTATCTCCGGTTTTAAATATATGATTCATAGTTGACTTTTTTGAGGAAATTAAAAAAATTAATTAAATTATTTGAAAGTATTGATATTTATTATTTTTTCTCTAAATTAATTTTTCTGACTTATAAAATGATATACACTTTAATTAGATACAATATACGATATGATTAAGTAATTTATTTAATTTTTTTAAAAAAATCAACTAACTTTTATATTTATGATAAGAGGTAGTATCAGATTCAACATAAGAGTGAAGAAAAATCATAAGAAATCAGATCAGCCTACAAAATATATAGATCGCCCAAGCCCCCTCCTTGGTTGCTGGGATTTTCACGTTGAACTGTTTCGAGAAGATATTTGGGATTTGGGAAACGGGATAAGATTCATCATATCAATATGCTTCCTCGCATTTAGAAGTGCGTCTCGTGATATCTCTGGATTTGAGAAGATATTTTGAATTTTTGAATTATAGTCGCAAATCCCTACAAAAAATCATAATTGTGTCTTCCCCCAATTATCCTTAGCTTTACATAAATGTTTCGAAATTTTATATACACAGGTTAATTTGTTTTTTTTATTTTTATTTACTTATTAAGATGTGAATATTGATAATTAAAAATTTTGCTAATATTTACAGAGTATATTATCAGGACTTGGGCCTACTTAAAAACTCTTGTTCGATCTACCCCAATCACCTATAACTAGTCGGTTTAAGAATCACCTGGAATGTTGTGATAATAAACCAAGTGCTGCCAGAAAAGGAACCAAAAAATATGCTTGGTATGATGAGAGTTTCATACATACATTATTCAGGTTTAATAATTATTGCTTGTCAAATACTCATTCTAATTTAAAATATATGCCACTTTCAATCATTTTACTGGAATTAAAGATAAACGATTAATTTATTAAATATGTATTAAATTAAAAAAATATCCAATTTTACTCATTTTAAATGAGATTTTGAAAGAAAAAAAATATGATGAGACAAATAAGGATTAATGACCCCTAATGGCTTATATTATGGATCAGAGAATTATTGTATAAAATAACTTATATTCTGAATAAAAAAGATTACTTTCTAGTATCTTCAATCCTAAACGTAATACTTGGTTTATACTTTATAGTGTAAATAGGAGTATATTGCAACCCACATCCGCATGGTAAAGCCAAGACAAGAGGTGTTGTGCTAAATTTGAGGTGAAACACAAACCATGGCCGATGGAGAAACATAACTGTGAGACACAGTGGATCAATTGTGGAAAATGGTGGAAATGATTACAATAATAATTATATGGAAAAAAGAAAGAAAGAAAGATCGGATCTACTGGGGGATTCAAAGTTCAAAGAAATGACAGTTTGACAGTAGGGTTGGCTAGCTAGATTATTAACGTTGACCCCATATGGCCTTACCCTTTTTCTTTTTCTGATTACAAAGATCAGACCAATGTGACCGGGTAGAGCTTAATCAGATGTCATTTTACCTTCAACTTGCATTTTGTGGGGTTCCCTCTTTCTGATAAAGCATAGCAAATAAACAGCCTCCTATGAAATCCCTCACTTTGAGCTCCTTTTTATTGGCCAAGTCCCATCAATTAAGTTGGTCATGAATGTGGTGTTGCAGCTTTGAATCTGAGGGAAATCAAGTGCTTGGGTAGTTCTATTGTTATTTGGTACTTGTAATCATTTCGATATCGAAATTGCATGAAACCAGTAATCAAATCTGCTCATGATCTCCCTTACTACCACACCATTATAAGTTAAGACCCCAAAACCTGAACTGAGTAATATACATTGAGAGAGAGAGAGAGAGAGAGAGTCAAAGAGGCAATATGTTATGTATATATATAATAATACACTCAATTGTCAGGGAAAAAGTCCGCAGGAATAAATTATTAGAAACATTTATAGGTCAAAGTAAGCATATAAACCATAGCTTTGTCAATCACATCTCTCACTCCCATCCCTCTTTTTCTGTCACTCTAATTCAAATCCTCTGTAAAGTAAAGAGTCGAACCTAAAGAGAAAATCTGTGAGATACTGTGAAAGATTTACAAATACAACTAATCAGCAAGTGATGAGGGGTCCTCCCCCAGTAAGGTTTGTGATATAAAAACTCAATAATGTCATGTCCTGTGCTCTCTTTGGTCAGAGAGAGCGTGGCTTGGTGAATGGTGACTGATGAATCCTTGAAAAGCTGATAATGAGGGGCTCCATATATAGTTGGAAGCATCTTCTCTCATATTCCCCTTAATTATGCCCACTTTTCAATTTTCATATACATAAGGGATTTGAATGGGTGGAGCAACATCAATATGAGGTACAAGCATTGAAAGATGAGCCCATGTGTGATGCCACCACCAAAAATACCTCCCTTGACCATATTTAGAGTCATGTACAGCTCAACTTTAATATGGTGTCCATTACTGTGAATCATGAATTGGGTAGTGCCAAAAGTGATGAGTAGGAGGCCAATGTACTGAGATGCTTTGTCTCTGCCCTCCAACATCCTTCAATATCTTCAGATATTCTCTTGGCATCCATGGATGCTCCAAGCAATCCTCGTTTTGTGAATCCCACTGCGTATAATCCATTCTCTCCCCTCCAACCATTTGGGAATGGCCTCCTTGGGAATCCATCTTTCTCACTGAACATATCATCTTCCTGCACTTAAAATCATACATCTCAGTTATTAGTTAACCAGTTCTGTTTCTCATATTTCACTTTAGTTAAAAGAAGAAAGCTTTTTAATTGGCTATTACCTTTAGCCAAGAGGGGACATTGCTTTTGTAACCGGTGGCAAGTATAATGGCGTCAAAATTCTCAGTCTTGCCGTTCACAAACTCCACGGCATGTCGTTTTAGCCGCTTGATGCCTGGACGCACCTACATATCAATTCAATCAGTCAAACGACCAATCCCCTGGGGAACCACAAAATATTAAAACATGCCCCTAATTGCCTCGCTAATTAAATAAACATGGTTGAATTAATTACCCTCTTTTTTTGTCGCTTTGCCTTTAACCCTTGTGATGATGCTATAGACGGATTGATGGAAAATTAAGAGTGATACGATGGGAAATCTCTCGCCAAAAATGGGCGGATTTCAATGAACTGTTTTTTCCTTTCTTGTCCATTCGTTGTGCTTAATATATTAGTCTCTTGAGCTTATTTAATTTGAGTTGACTGATTTGATATATTAAAATTTGTGTATTTTTCAGAAATGGAATGAAAGTACCTGAATGTGGCCAGATTGAATCTTGGAGAGAGTGCCGACATCAAGGACGGGGGTCTTGCCGGAGAGGTTTTTTAAGCGAAGGGGGCCAACGGCGGGGCGGTTGAGTCCAAAACGAGAGGTGTCGCCGAGCATCACCCACGACACCATCAGAAGCAACGCATCCACCACCCTCATCGGCACCCACTTCAGCAACCACATCGATAATCCGAAGGTCGATTTTCCCAGCATCTCCCTCGGCAATATGTGCACCTGCATATCCACAACATACAACAATTAATCCTTCATCATTTTCATATATATTATTATAATAACCCCAGCTTCTAATGCATGAGTTATATGCCACCCCAGTACAGTGAATGGCTTGATTTGGTAGTAATTAAGAAAAACGTTCTTGAGACCGTACGTGATTTCACAGTGAGAGAATTTTTCTGATAATTAATGGATATTAAGGCATTCAAATTTCGCATTTAAGTTGCAAACAGGGGATTGGTGAGGTGATCTTGGGTTTGTGTTTGGGACTTGGGTTTTGCTTCGGAACCACTGCTCTGAAATTTGACAAAACTCATGATGAAAATAAAGGAGGTCGGCTATGGAATCAATCATTTAATTTGTCGCTCTTTCAAATTTAGTATGGTTCACATGAAACGAAGAATTCCAAAAGTAGATGCAGCACAGTGCACATAATACAGAAATTCTAAAATATATAATTAAATAAATGGATTGATATTGTTTCTTACTGTATCTCTGACCACGAGAGAAGGAGCAGCATTATGGTTACAGAGATCCAAGCAAACTTCCATGCCGGAATTCCCACACCCAACCACCAACACTCTCTTCCCTCTGAACTCTTCGCCGCTCTTATACGAGCTCGTGTGCCTTATATCCCCTCCGAATTCCCCCATTCCTTCAATCTCCGGCACCGCCGCCTCCGCATTCTCTCCCGTCGCCACGATCACCCACCGGCACCAGTACTCCGTCGTTTTCTCCGCCTTGTCCACGCTTTTCACGCGCCAAAAACCGAGAGTGGCGTCGAATTGCACTTGCCTCACCGTTTCGTTGAACCTCGGCCTGATGTCGAACCTCTCTGCGTAGCTCTCTAAGTACTGTATGAACTGCTGCTTAGTCGGATACGTCGGAAAATCACTCGGAAAACCCATCAATGGAAGCTCGCAGAATTGCTTGGGCAAATGAAGACGAAGACGATCGTAGGTTTTGCGCTGCCACAGAGAAGCTATGCAATCGGATCTTTCTAGAATCAAAGTCGGAACTCCTTTCTGTTTCAGGCAAGCCGCCGTTGCGAGACCGGAAGGCCCTGCTCCGACGATCACAGGACCAGGGACCCACACGCATCGTCCACGATATGACAATTTGGTGTCGTCGTTCATTTTCTCTATGAACAATAACGGATCATTAGCCTGCTTTCCTTCTATTTCTCGCAGGCAATACTCCATCAAAAGAATCAATGCAACCACCAACAACAACAACAGGTCACAGTTAATTAACCAGATGCACAGGTCACAGTTAATTAACCAGATGCACTATTATAGAGTATGAATTATTGAAGTGGTGAATTACAAGAGAAGAGGAAGGTTTGAGAGATTTGGAGTACGTGATTGATTTGTTCTGTTTCGGTGTTGCTATAGCTTAATGGAGGGAGGGTTGATTTGTTCTGTTTCTGTGTTGCTATAGCCTAATGGAGGGAGGGTTGAGCAGAAGGATGAGGACCAAACTACAAGGAGGTGTGATTCAGCATGAACAGAGAGAGAGAGTGAGTGAGGAGGATGATGGCGATGTTTCGCTCTCTATCTATATATATATATTCCTTTGCTTTCATACAAACAAAACAATTTAATGAATTTACATAGCAGAGCCAAAGCCTAGTGGTTTTCAAGTAAAAGAGAGGTACGCTCGCTATAGCTAGCGTGGGCTGGCTACACATCCTTTTATTTATTTATTTATTTTTTGAAAAAATATCAGTGATAACTGTGAGGAAATTTTGTTGGCCAGAAGAATCTAATGTTTTGTACGGGATCTATACATCGTTTCATACACAGATAGTCGAATCTAGATATCTTTCGACGGGAATAAAATTTTCAAACAAAAACTCTTCTTCAATTGTTCCCCAAAAAAAAAAACTATTATTACTGTTATTAATGAATGGGGGAGTTTTAAAATTGGTGAGCACATGGAGGGATTGAAATTTAGGAGTTAATTAAAGAGGAGGAAGCGAGAGAGTTGGAAATATTGGGGTTAAATCAAAACTATAGGAAAGTATAAATGGCTGACAAATCTAACAACAATTATACGAATAATAGTTAAAGGAGACACATGCATGGTTCTCAGTGGCCAATGTGGGGTGTGAATATTGAATCCAATTAAGATGTCGTCCGCGTTATTAGTGGGATTCATATTTATTACTTCTTCTAATAGATTTTTAGACTGATTAATTATAGTAATTAAAATGATGACGTGTTTAAATAATAAAAGCTTTAAAAAGTTTACAATGATATGAGATATAATTTAAAAACATAAAAGATATCTTGCGAAAGCTCCCAGATAAAAGGAGATTCTGTATAAATTAAATATGGTGTTTGTAATCATGGGGTTAAGGTTAAGGTACTTGAGAGAGAGTGAGTGAGAGAAAGGGCGCGAAAAAGTCGTTAATTAATTTGGTTTTAATTTTAGTTAGGACAAGTTAGTGTGGTCATAGATTTTAATTAATTCAGAGGACGGACGTACGGGGGCGTTGAAAATATTTGAACTTGAAAGAATATACGATAAGGCCATAGATTCCCTTTGATACACAATAATAACCATATTTAATTTTTTTTTGGAAATAATAACCATATTTATACCACAGTTAGTTTAGTTCGCTATTCTTTTTCCTGCCACATACACATGATCCTGGTAAAGTCTGTATATATATATATATATATATATATAAAATCGCACTTCTCATCCTTGGATAATATTGATATTATCAAAATACAATAGATTTCCTCGTTTGATTATTCAGTTATTATTTTACGTATCTTAAAGTTATTCAAGATAAGATATAATATTCATTGATGAAATCTCAATCGTATCATGAAAATAATATGACTAGTTTGACACATAAATTGGCATACTCCTTAAACATGTGTAAGACTTGTCAAAAGCGAATTTTCATTTTGTTCATATTAAATCGTTGATGAGTTGTTAATGTAATTCAACTATTTTTTAAAAAAAAAGATAAGGTTATTAAATCCAGATCGGTTACTAAACCGTCTGGGTAGTGAGTCAAGGGTTAGTGAATCAGATAGAAATTAAAACGGAGCTAAATGGATGAGGAAGTAAACTTGAACGATAATATTTTTTGGAATGATTTTAGAATTTAAAATTTTTTTAAGATCAAATGATAATATTTTTTAGTAATTCTTTTTTGCATTATAAAGTAGACATCCCAGGCTTTCAATAGAGTTTTAATTTGTAATTTTAAAAAATATGTAGAATTATATATGAATTTTTAAAAATTGAAAAGTCTGAATAAATATTAAATAGGTTGAACCAGTCGGATCAGACCAATTAGATAACTAGTGTAACGGTTTTCATGATTAAACCGGTCAGTCCGGTCCAGTCCAATTTTAATAACATGACAAAAAGAACATATTATATATACACACTGACATTCATTGCTATCCAACTTATGCAAATAATTTTAATAAAAAAATTGATAGCTGCGAAGAGGAAATATGGTATAGATTCGAGATAATTAGGCAATATGAACAAACAGAGATTAAATGCCATCGGATTGAATTGAGATAGAAAACACAAGCATTTTCTTTCCTTGACTCAAAAAATTAGCTATGCAATATATAATATATATTATGTTAGTTTTTGTTATCATTTAGTACTTGTAAATTTTATCGATCAATATAATACTCGATAGCATAAAATTATCCATGAAATTAAATTGCTATTTATTTTTTCTAGAGCACTTGGGATTTGGGCACAAAAAATCTAGCCAGAAGGTTTAATTAGGAACAGGTACGGAGTATGATGTATTAATAAAGTTGGGTAAAATAAAAAAGAACTTAATTTTAGGATATACTCATTATTTTAATACTAATATTTCCAATTAAGCTAAACAATACTGGGTGTGTTTGTTTCAGTGTTTAAATGATTTATAAGTGTTTATACACGTAAATCGAGACAACACTCCTCTCACATACTTATCTCGTATACCGTAAATCACGATTGAAAAGCTGCTTTTAAAAACTCCAATCGATATTCCAAACACACCCACTAAAATTTCATTCTGGCTAAGGTAAGGTAAATCAAGAGTAGGCTTTTTGGCTGAGAAGGCATGTGTGAAGTGAGACCATGATGATTAAACAGAAAACCAATTACACCCACCGACAAATTAAAGCCTAGTTAATGTTCACGTCCCAACTGGATACCTCGAGTACTTGTTCTAGCAGCCAAATATTAGGTCCCCCCTTCTTAGTTTATTAAATCTCAGGATATATTTACAAGTATTAAAACTAAATCATATATGTGAGGCTATATTTAATTTGTTGAAGTTATATATATAAATGTATGTATGCTATATCTGTCTTGTCATGATCGAGGTTTGACTAATAAGTATATTTGGTTGGATGATTGAAAGATTTATAAGTATTTATACATATAAGTTGAGACAACACTCCTCTCGTATACTGTAAATCATGATTGAAAAATTGTTTTTAAATATTCTAATATTTTTTCAAACATCGACGTATACTTAATTGTGGAACTGTTGGAAGCAAGTCGTACAAATCGATACGATGCTAACAATAATAACTCGTACCACATCAACAAGAATTTACTTCTTAAAAAAAACAATGTGGTGTGGGATAAAAAATAATTGCGTGTTAATTTTTAACAACACGTTAAACCTTTTTTCGTGAGTTTATCCAAGTAAATCTGAACATTCTGTACTAAAATTAGGCGGGGGCATTAATCTAGTGGTTAATATAGATTAGAGCATTCAGAGAAAGTTTTTCAATAGTTATTTATATGGTGTACACAAAAAAAAAATATATGTAGAAGAAAAAGTTTTGATTTGAACATGTTTATAATAAGTATAAGCATGAGTAACTCCAAACAATCATATAGTAATTCACTTATATGTGAACTTGTATTGAATCTCTAAATTTTGACTTGGTGGCTCGCTTAATGCAACTAAATTTTTATAATTTTAACTTAAGTAAAAGTCAGCCTAAACTTTAACTAAGTGACTTTTAATATTATCCCTACCAACTACACTAAACTGAAAAAATCATATTAATTATTACTCTCTCTTACTACCCTTATTAATTATAGGCATACATAGAAAAATAAATTTAATATTCCTTGAAAACTTGCAAGTGCCTTATAAAAAGAACCAAAAAAATTTGTTAGTTGGTGTCTTATAATAAGAATCAAAGGGAGTAATCCTTAGGGTTTTAATGTTTTTACCCTTGGCCAAGACGTTTCATGAAATATACAACTTTAATTTTTAAAATATAAGGAATATTTTAAATTTTAAAATTATATTAATCAAAATTTTTAATTGAGTTAAAATTATAAAGACTAAGGGCCTATTTGGTTCGATTCCATTACACCCTGAAGTGCAATGTAATGCGATGCAATAGTAATGCAATGCAATATTAATTACAGGGCTAGTGTTTGGTTTGATTTTTAAGTAAGGTGCAATGAATTATTATTTTAACAATTATTTAAAATTAATATATTACACAAAGTCTATTTTACCCTTACTATAATCTTTATAAAAAGAAAGTTAAGAGTCAGGTGGAGGAAGGTGATAAGGTAGTGGCGGTAGTGCCGGGTGGTGGGTGGTTGCAGCGACGGAGGAGGAGGAGGAGGTAGTGGCGGCTGCGGCGACGAAAGAGGAGGAGGAGGTGGTGGTGGTGGTGGAAACGAAGAAGGAGGAGGTAGTGGCGACGGTGGCGGGTGGCGGCAGAGAAGGAGAAGGTAGTGGCAGGTGGCGGCGGAGAAAGAGGAGGTAGTGGCAGAGGTGCCGGATGGCAGCAGCGTTGGTGGAGGAGGAGGAGGCGGTGGCGGCAACGGTAGAGGAGGTGGATGGTGGCGACGGTGGTGGAGGAAGAGGTGGTGGCAGGTGGCGGCGGTGGTGGAGGAGGAGGCAGCGGTAGCGATTGTGGCGATGTGGCTAAGTGAAAATATATAAGTAAAATAAAAAGAAGTAAAACTAAAGGATAAATTAGACTTTTCCAACTATGCAATGGAATGGTAATGAGAATTCATAGGGGGGAGATATGAATGAAGATTACTAATTTGTTGGTAATCATCATTAGCATGGTAAACCCTATTACCATGCTAAAGAGCAACCAAACACTCTTCTCATGATAATGCAATCATGATTACTATTGCATGCATACAATGGGGTTGAACCAAACGGACTTTAAGTTATTATATTGGATCAAAATTTAGAGATTGAGATACATCCGACTAAAAACATTAGTAAACAAAAGTTAACTTTTCCAAATTAATATTTTTTGGAATCTATGACATTCACGTGTGCATATAAAAATAAATACCACTCATTTGATCCTTAATGTATTATCAAACTGAGGGATTGGCTTATTGAGTTTAGTTCTAAATACAAAAACTTAATCCATGTTACCTCTCTCATATTTCAGGTTTTAAACTCGGACCGGATCGGCCGATCTGATGTGATTTTTTTAAAATTATTTTTCTTTAGAATTTTATATTAATAAGTCGTCTAAAATCTTCAATTTCTCACCGGTTTAACTCTGATTTAGATCCGATTTGACCCACTGACCCTTCACCCAGTACCCTGACAGGTTCAATGACCGGTTCGGGTTTCAGAACCTTGCTCATATTTATCGCTTTACCTAGACTAATTTAACTAACTTAGAATATAATAAAACCTTATGTGTGAGTATTTTAGGGGGAGATCATGTTATGTTTGTCATAATTAACTGATTTTTTAGTCTTCCTAATATACCAAATGTAATTAAATAGATTTTATATTAAAAATCATACAAGTATATACATTGAATTATTAATAATAATATGAAAAAAATTGTGCTAAAAAAATTGAAATCCATGTGACAGGAGCACGTGGATTAAGTAATTGTCAACTTTCATCTCTTCGTATTGGTGTCCATGTAAACAAAATGACCAAAAGAATTACTTTCATTGATGGGATTTCATATCAAATTCACAAAGTATTATAATAAAAATATACTATCTCATATCCTTAATATATAATATCTCATTTATATTACAAACGAGATGTGATGTAACCAAAAATAGAGTATATATATATATATATAGAAAGTTTATGCCAACCTAGAGTTAAGACCCAAATAAAATTCTAAATACACTCACATGGAACTAGTGAAGCGCGAGCTTTAATATTAGCTCGTTTAGAATAGTGATTGTAGTATTTAAAAATAATTTTTTAATCATGAATTATAGAATACGAGATAAATATGTATAAAAAAAATGTTGTCTCAATTTACATATATAAACACTTATAAACTAAACAAACACTCAACCAAAATTGAAACTCACGCTTCACTACTTCCGCGAGTGTATGATCACTTTAATTTACTATAATAATCAATTTTTTATCATATATTATTTGTGCTTAAAAAATTAAGGCTTTAATTTATTTTAATTTTAAAAATATTATATCGAGCGGATAATAAATAGTAGGTACGTGAGGTGTAGTGATTGCATTGGTGGGGCGAGGAGGAAGGCTTAAATTAAAGGGCAAGAGGTGTGGAAGGGAGGAATGCCTCAACATTTATGTAAAAGTGAAATGAGAAGTCATATTCAGAGAGCAGAACAGAAAGAAAGGTATATATCACTGTCTGTTTCAATTCTCTTGCCAATCCCTATCAATATATATCATTTACGTATTGCAAGTGAGTGGCCCAGGTGTGTATTTATGTTATTAATCATTACGCGCATTCATTCATAATCATTAGGTTTGTCCCATTCCATGTTTAATATCACTTTAGTTATAAATTTCCTAACCTTTTTCTGCCAGCTACAATGCAAGTTTCCTATTTTTAACCCATAGGCCTAAATACGTTGCGGGGTTTTATAGGCTTAAACGCCAGATCTTTGAGTTATAAACAGTACTGTGAATGTAGAAAACAATATCCGATAAGATAGTCATATTAAAAAAAAAATTCATAATTTTTGTCCCAATATTTCTAGAGATTCTGGCCATTTGTTTCTTTCTTCAACCGTTTTCTTTGTATTTTTTCCCCTTTTATCCAAATAACATGAAAGATGGTGAGCTTCTAGAATCTATATCGTTGTTATCACTTATGTAACCTAGAATTTATAAGTTTAAATTTTAAAAATAACCTCTTCACTAACATAAAACTCTATATATATCTCTATCCCTCCTCATACTCATATGTAATAGTAGTTTTGTGCACTGAGCCACCCTTTATTCAAATAATTGATAAATATATTTTATCTTATAATTTTTTCTGTCCCCTTTTATTTAAGTCCAAACCGAAATTTCAACTACATATAATTAATCTCCATTTAGGAGGGAGCAGGTGATTAATCTAATCATAGCATACTATGTACTATCTTCGACCTTCGATCTTTAATATAGGATCCAATTAGACTTTTTACCAAGGTTAAGTCAGCTAAATAAACTATTTAAAAATATTTTATTTATTTTTTATATCAATTAATTTATTTGACTTATAAACTTATATATATATAATCAAATGATATATGACATGTGATATGATTAACTGACTTATTTAACTTTTTTTTATTTCTTTAAAAAATATTAATTGAGTCTTATATTAAGAAATGAGGGGAGTATAATAATAATTGTATATTGCTATACGTGCCATTTTAAAATGAAACAAAAAAAAAAAGATTGAAATGAAAAGGGATGAATCCATATTGAGTAACTTTAGTCCGCCGTCTCAAGTCTCAAATGGGAACTAATTAATTAATCCAAATATAAACCTAGTTTACTAGCCTATGTGATCCTGATCCCAATTTATATAATTTTTATGTTTTAGGTTTTTAGTGTCATTCTTTGCTTATACGTTTAACATTCTGTTTTTATGGATTATACAATAGTCATGGTTTGTGATTAAAAAAATAACAATTTTAGCACATTATTGTAACGAGCTGTGAGCTTATTCGAATTATAATAATACGGGATTTTTTTATGTGGGCCGGAATAATCTGGGATGATAAAGACAAAAGAATGAGACTTCAGATTAATATATATCAAGGCAGGGGATTGATATTATTCAGTCATATTATTACATGAGCATTCTATATTTGTCTTTAATTTGAATAATTATTAAATGTTTACAATAAGTTGCAGTTTGAAAATATATATGATGATGATGATGCTTTGGTACCTGGCCTCCACAAAGATATGCCAAATGAATGCTTGTATATTATGTGTGTGTGTACATCGGAAGGTATAATAATTATTGATAATAAAAAATGCATTATCATCTTGCCATGATTTCGTGTTCATTATTTTTAATTTTAGCAACAAAATAATCAAGTGCTCCCACTTTTTTTTTATCCTCCTATATATTGTTGGCGTAGTTCCAGTAAATACACTATGTAATTTGAATTACGTCCATAGACGCTATCAGTAAAAGTTATTTTACAATCACTGGCTGATAAGAAGCGGCACTCCTCAGGATAAAATAGACTCTTCCTGCAGATACAAGATGAACAGAACAACAAAATATAGAAGAAATTAGCAAGAAAAAAATATGAGACGAAGAGAAAGCTTGAAAGCTTCAAAGGAGGAAGAGAGAGCTCAAGGATTTCAGAGTGAGGTGCTTGAACCTTTTACAAGCAATGCATTTTATAGGCCACCCATGCACTCAAACATTAGACAGAATTTTAAGACCATTAAACTCGTTGATGACAATTTATTCTCCGATTACAAACATTAAGAAAACCATATCATCCATTTTGAACATTGAGGCTAAGGAAGACTTCGGTTTTGAACATTGAAAGGCAATGAAATCTGATTTTAACGTTGGAGAAGATAACTGGTTAAACCAAAATAAAATATGACTTATAGCCCTCATAACCCAAACATCAAGCTCTCAGATTGGGTTTATTCGGTTCCATTTTCATGAAATAAATTTCATAATTTCTCAAAAAATATTTTCATAAAAAGTACTCAGTCCATATTTAACTCGCGCGCAAGGGGGAAATCATCATATTTCCATGGCATTTTCCTTCTTATAGCCTATTGTTGTGGGTGTGACCCCACTCTTTCTCTTAGCACATTTACTAGCTTAAAATCATAAGTATAATATATACACTTGTATTCTCCCCCCCAAGCAATGTGGGATTTTGTTTCATTTGACACACCCACTTTTATCTCATGACTCCAACATATATATACACATATTTATATAAATCAATTTTGTTAGTGTCAAGGTTTCACCTAAGAGAGGGGGTGAATTAGGTGATATAAAAATTCAAAACGTTATAATTAAAATACTTAATTAAACAGATAAGAGTTGGAGAAATATCACCGAAGTGTACACCAGGGTTTATACTGGTTTAGTCTCAACAACTTGACATACGTCTAGTCCTCAGAGCGCCTCTGAGATTTTCAGTATACTTCCAAAATTCGATGGGTTCTTAATACCACAGTACAAGTAAGCTCATCAATAGGACACTCACTCCTCCTTACACTTTGTAATTTGATACCCACTCAAGGTCCCACTATCTTGAGATTTTCTTCACACAGATAGTGAATGAAAGTATTAAAGACTCTTTCAAAGAGTAGATAGATGAATACTGAGGAACAATGAGAATTTCAGAGAATAATAGACAGATAGAAAAACAGAGCACTTAATGAATATAATTAATTTCGTTGTTGGTTGGTTACTTCATTTTGAATGTTGTTGTATTTATAGGTGGAATGTAGTTGATGGCCGTTGAAAGCATTCAAATTTGTCTGTTAGAGAGTAATTGTAGTCGTTAATGAAAAATAGTGTTTACGCCACTTTCCTCTACTATGCATTTAATGCTTATGTCAAATTTTGCTTTTTGAGATTTTGAAGATAATTTGATGTTGAAGTGCCTGAAACTTACTTAGAAATAACTTCACTTAGTAATTGTAGGCATGATATAGAAGTTCAAGAAGCAAATCAAGATGTAGTGTGTAAGTATTAAAATTTACGAGACAATGATTATTGGTTTCTAATAACTTCACTTGAGTGAGTATAATAATCACTTCAAGGGATTTTCAATCACTCAAGTGTTCATCTCTGTCACTCAAGTGTTCTTGGTGAACTTGCACTCTTAAGATTATCAAGGAACTAGTAGTGATGATTTTGAAGACTGAGCATCACTCGAGTGCTTAGAACAATCACTCAAGTGATCTTATGTTGTTTGAAAAGTTTGTCAGTTCACTACCGAGTGCTTGAGGGATAATATCATCACTTCCAGGTCACTTGCACAATTTTGTAAGTGATCACGGATCACTCAAGTGATTTGTAAAAGCACTCGAATGATCTTCAATGAAGATCATATCGCTTCAAGTGATCCTGAGAGTGATTTTCAGAAAGTGTGACATCACTCAAGTGATCTTGCCTTTATCATATATCACTCGAGTTTATCTGTCATTAATCACATATCACTCGAGTGATTCTTCTAATCATTTGAGTGATATGTGTTATCAAGTCACTATCACTGCAAGAAATTGAAACATTACTCAAGTGCTTACCATTCATTCAAGTAGTATGTCTTTGATTACATATCACTCGAGTAATTCTTCTAATCCCTCAAGTGATCTGTGTTATCATATCACTATTACCTGCAACATCATACAAGTGCTTACCAATCACTCGGGTGATTTTATAATCTCAGTGCATTAGCTTTCAATCATTCTGATAGTCACATATAAGTGATTTCATCACTCGAATGCTTATCCATTCACTCGAGTGATCTGACTTAGTAAAATTTTCACATAGTTTGATCACTATGGAGTGACTTGGAGTTTTCTGAGAGTAAAGCAACATCACTCGAGTGATTTCCTTTGGTGATTCTGAGTTCAAATTTAAGTTAAAGTAGTTCACCATGGATTTCACACTCTTTTCTTTTCAAAAGGATTAAACATTACTTAAATCTAATAAATTAGGATTTGTTATCATTAAAACATTATGAGAATTACCAAGTTTATATTTTATTTTAATTTTAATATATAAATTATTAAGAAGCTCTTTAGGATAGTATTCGTGTGCATATGTGTATAGCAAGCTTGCACCACTTTATTTCACAATTTATTTTTCCCCAATATTGGAAAGTATATAATATCCAGCAATCACTTGCTTAGTGCATAATATATCATGTTCTTCAAAACGCCACGCTCCCCTAATTTATCGTTTTTTCTGGTTAATTTGTTATATTTAATCAAGCTAGCATTTATCTTTAATTCATTTTAATTGGAATGGGAGCTGATGACATTGTTAATTGAGGATTTGAGATTAATTAATTAAATTGAATAAAACCAAAGCATGATGGAACTTTTTTATGGATATAATCCAAATCGATCGATCGATCTCTCTCCTCAATATCTTAATTATCTTGTGTACTATGCACATAATAACAAAAGCAAAACCATTATAATAGAACTAATTAAGTGGGGACGCGAGGGAAAAGAAAAGTGAAAAAAGCAGGGTGTTTTTGGAAGCACATTAAAAAGTTTTAAGCACTTGAATATTATTTATATTATATAATACTCTACTTATGTTAATTAAAGGGGCAAGGCAGTGCAAAAAGTCCAAAAAATAACGAAGTTAATTCAATTAACTTCAAAACGTGCTCGTATATAAACAAATATTATATTGCAGGTCACCCACATAATTAAATTAAAGTATATATGTGCAGTACTGTGAGTTATTGCATATAAATAACCTATGTGACTGTTATTTTAATTATTTTCAATTACTATTGTGAATGAGCATATTGCTACACAACACACATATACAATTATAGTAACTGAATAATGAATTATTTTGTGTTCATGAGTGATGACATTGCAGTAGAGTATCCATTACATAAGTTCAAAAGAGAGCTTTTTATGAAGAACGTACTTTTACGCAACAAAGAAGACACTTTATATTCCATCAGGTTATATCATTATTGTGCACAATATATATGATGGATCTTCATGACAAGGACATTTCAAACATGAACAATAAAACGCTTAACTTTCTTTTTCGTTTTAAAAGAAACTAAAAAATCAAGGTAAAGCAGAGAGAGATATGAAACATTATATATTGGCAAATAATAAGGACATGACTTGTATAATCATCAGAATCGTTACAATATATAGAGTCCACTATATCTCTGTAAGAATCAAAACTTAGTTGTCTGTGTGTGTACACATGCATGCACAGAAAGGAATGACAGAATCAGTGTGTGGGACTGTGGGTCATCTTCTCCACTTAATTGTTCGGATGAATTAGCTTTTTAATTATTATCAGTAGGTAGCTTATATATATATATATATATATATATATATATATATGTAACTACTATATTAATACAACATATAGTGTTTGTTTGGTAGAGCGATCTTGAATCATGCTTATTATATAAGCCCGATTTACGTAAATCAAGACAAATATCCTCCACATATTTATCTCGTAGACCGTAAAAGCACCTCGTAGACCGTAAAAGCTACCTCGTAGACCGTAAAAGTTACTTCGTATTCCGTGAATTACAATTCATAAACACTTATGAAATTTTTAACCCCTATTCCAAATACTCTATATAGTATAAGCCTCTCATCAAGGGCTTGATTAGACAGGCGTGGGTATGAGACTTTATCATGTAGCACGTTTGGATAGCCTTCATAAGTGTTTATAAATCATGATTTACGGAATACGATGTAGCTTTTACGATTTATGAGGTAGCTTTTACGGTCTACGAGGTAAATATGTGGAAGAGGTTTATCTCGATTTACGTAAATCGGGCTTATAAAATAAGACAAATTAAAACAAACATATGTATAATTTATAAAGCACTTATATTTGTCCAACGCTAGCTCTTTCTGCGATTAGATGAGAATATACAGTTATATAAAATAGTTTTGATATATTAAATTATTGACCACTCCTAAGATAACACTAATCATTCGCTTTCTACACACTACACACACACAATATCTGGTCATCACCTTTAATTTCTGTTATATATAAACAAAATTGTGTCAAGTGTCGCCCTTTTCCTTGTTTTTTAAAGGCGCTCAGATATCATATAGTGTGCCCAAGCAATAGTACTGTATATGGCATGCTAGCTATTCATTTTTCTTTTTCGTTGGGATTCATTTAATTTGGCCAATTATATGCTATTACGTCCCTAATTTTGTGTCTAATCAACTTTAATGCGGAGCTAAGCATCTTGCTCATCATGACATATTGTGTGGCTGATTATTAGGCGTTCAAAAGATCTTAAATGCCTCTCTATATCGGAAATGTATATCACTCTCATCCTTATGAAGGGTGTCCGCTGTAAAATTTGTATCATTTTAAATGTATGTTGTAGTATTGCAAAAATTAATAGTATTAAAATATTTTGTATTACAAATACTCTTATGTAATTAATTGTATTTTGGAGAGATCATGTAAGACATACATTAAAAATAATTAAAATATCTTTTTTTTCTTTATCCTTATGTAATTTTATATTAAATTGTTCTTTCTTTAATTTGTTTGTCGCGGTAAAGGTGCATCTAACACTCTGATTTATTTTTGGAGTTGCAATCAGCGCCCCTACAGTATTTAAGGGTACAATTAGCATCCTAAAATATTTTTGGAGGTGCAATCAGCACTCTAATGTATTAACAATGGAGCAATTATACTTCTTCATTAACATAATACTAACTCCGTTTGTTAACACACACTCTTTCCTTTCTTCTTTCATCAATCTTCAACATGTTCATCCCTTCTTTTAGTATTTAAAGATGCAATTTTGCCTCTAATGTATTAAAAATGGAGCAATTGCACCCCTTCATTAGCTGTGATAAATAGTTCTTACAAGGAAAGAAGAACTTATTAAAATAATGAAAAGAAGAAAAAATGGATGAACATGTTGAAGATCGATGAAAGAGGAAAGGAAATAGTGTATCAGCAAACATAGTTAGTATTCTCTTAGTGAAGGGGTGTAATTGCTTCATTTTTAATACATTAGAGTGCTGATTGCACCTTCAAAAATAGATCGAGGTGCTGGATACACCTTTACCTTTTTGTTCATCTCAAATACTTTATATCTCAAATCCTTTTGAGTTTTAAAAAATTGTACTAATAATTATATTTTTTACTATTTTAATGGAATATAGACTGCTTCTAACTGGTTTTCTTTATTAGCAGTTAGAATTGTCTTAGCTTTTGTTTGTCTGCAACAGATGTTCAAGTAAATGATCTTTTCACCTCGTTTGAAAATTTACTACCATTTCAATAGGGGGGGGGGAATACAAGAGGATGTAGTTTATAGTGTAATACTAGATCCTAAATTTAGGAGCGGGTTAATAATAAATTAGACATTTTCTATTACAAATGGTGATGAACTATATCCATCTGGAGAAGAATTTAATATGAATTAAACACGATAAAAGTATATAGAAAAACCTTTTAGAAATATTTTGGGCCACCTCTTGGTTATTAATAAGGCACATTTTAATTTAAGGCCTATCCAAAAATTTGATTTTTTTTTATAGAGTACAGTAATACGCGTGATTTATACAAATAACCTATCTAACAAGATAAGATCATTTGTTGTTACTGTAAGTCTATAACGATATAAGAAACAAATTAACATAGATTAATAAAGGATGTTGTTGTAAAATAATTTGCAATCATAACTCTCACAAAGTTGGGGGTCCAAATTCTGCCATTTATTGATATGAGAACTTTATTGATAAGCAACTTGTGAGTCATTTTATAAGTACTCAATGAGTCCAAAGACATATTTTATTCTAATAAATTCCTAAGATCCAACTCAAAAATAAAAATAATAGTAATTTTCGTTTAAAAAATTAAATGAACTTTAATTGGATATTGAATCGGGTATTGAAAATGACTCTCGGCATGCCCATTATTAATACATGCCTGCCTTCAATATTCATTTAGAGAGTTTGGCATTGCACATAAAACTAACTAATCAGTTAATATGTTTGAAAATACATACGCGCGTAGACACTTAATAAGTTGAATGACAAAAACACATGATTAGATGCAAGGTTAGTTCAAATTTGTCTCTTACCATAATGCTCCCGGGCCTAAATTAATATTCCCTCCGTTCTTATATATACACATCAGAGAATTTGTCAGGAACATCATATTTCTATTTATAATAGATACTAAATAGTGCGTCGTCGAAAGAAATTCTTAATTAGCATTATTTTTCATTTTACTTTCATTAATTACTGGTTAATCTTATCTTACTGTATCACTCGCTCGCTCATCCTTCATTAAATAATTATCTTATTAAGTTATTAGAAATTAAGTTAATGCATTTTTTTTTATAATAATTAACTCACTTTTTTGTATACATAATTCAGTTATTTACTGGTACACCAATGATAAGAAGTATTCTAAAAACTTATTATTTCCTCCCGTTTTTAATATAAGATATATTTAGAAAGTTAATATTGATTATAAATATAAGATATAGTTTGTATATTTGTTAACTTTTTTCTAATTTACTCCTATTGATGTTACTCAACAATAATCAAGTATGAGAGAAATAAGGGAATTAAGAAAGATGACTAAAGTATTTTAGAAAATACATGTTATATTGATTAACCTAACTAGTTTTTTTAATTTAATTAATTTAAGTAAATATATCTTATATTAAAAAATAGAAGAGTAATTGCCTTATGGCATAGGGTAACGTGGGCACCAAATTTCCTCTCGCCATTGTCCCACTATTCCTCCAATATTTCTAAGTGCCCGCAATACATATTTTCTTTCTTCCTTTATCATTAGTTTCCTCCGACTCATTCATATTGTTGTTATTAGTTAATTATAGTGAGCCTGTTTGGAATCTTATTTGTTACCTAAAAAAGTCCATTTATCATGTAAAAGCTCATTTGTCTTAAAAATTAGTGTTTAGAAAATCATTGAAAAGTAATGGGCTTTTAGATGTAAAATAGTTTTTTTTTCAAAAGCTCTCACACATAGCTTTTAAAAAAAATCATTTTCTCCTACCACCAATCCAAACACAAATTACATTTTTAATCTGACTTTTTTTCAATTGGGCTTTTGTAAAAGCCCCATTTAAAAAAGCATTTCTCCACCGAGTTCCCAAACAGGCCCAATAATGATTCAACTTGAACATTTACACCAAAAGGCATTCAGACAACATTCTTCCATCCTTTTTGTTGAAGCATTTTTGTCAAGAAGAGGGGCAAGAAAGAGAATTTAATTATAGCCATTCCATATCCATTTAACAAGTTAAAAAGGAAAAGAAAAAAAAAGTAAAAAGAAAAAGTCAACAATTGCAACTTGAAAATGTTGACCCAAAAAGTAAGACAACAAGAGATAACTGGTCAAACTCTTTTCTCCTTTTTGAAGAGGAATTGGGTCAAGCAAGAGGAAGAAATAAAGAAAGAAAGTTAACTCAATTAAATTTAACCATGATTGGCTCTTTAACTCACAATTTTATAAGGAGCCATAAGAAGGTGACATATGGATTTTTCTCTTACCTTTTTGGTGATTTTCGGTCAAGGATATTAAGTGGTTGAACTTAGATGATTTAAACACATATTACTCTCTCTTACACACACAAAGAAGGTTGGCTAAGGAGAAGAAATGAAAAAGAAAGCGAAGCTTCAAGAACAAAGCCACAAGGTGAGTTTCTTGTTCTAATTTCACTTAGTAAATCACCTCTTATGTTCAAAACCTCTTCATAAACCTTTTTCAAGAGGAGGTGTTTTGTGTACTCAAAGAAGAACCAAAGTTTGAAAATCAAAGAATAATCTAGAGAAAGTGCTAGAGGCAAGTAAGAGCTTTATTTTGAGCTATATATTGTGTTGATTGGTTGAGGATTTTGGGATGTGAATTTCTACCCTAATTTTTTGTTATGCTAGGGTTTGGAGGTTTCATGATGTTTTGATTGTATAAATGATATATTGTGATATTTAAAGAGCATACAAAACTAGTTTGAGGATTTAATTGGAAGTTTAATGATTGTTGGATTATGTGTCTGATTTCTGCCAAAACAGGACACATAGAAGGAGTATGAATTTGATAATCTTGATGCCACCAATGCATTCTATAAGAAAAATTATATAGGATTAGCCTCTGGTAATAAATTATGGATCGCTGGAATTTAAACTCTGCTACCAATGTGATTTCCTGTGAGGCAGTGAGATTGTAATGTGTTTTTGGATAACCAGATAATGTCCAATGAATGTGAAATTTTTCTGAATAAAATTAAACATAACAAATTTTAATTTGATAGGTCATTCATGTTATTTGGATTTGTACACTAAGAGTTATATATTTTTGAAGTTAACTAAGTAAAACTGAGATGTTTCTGTGATAATGTACAACAAATGATAATTATAGAATTGTGTGCACCTAATTGGTTTAAGGGAATATTTTGCCTTCAAAATAGACTTAATAAGGTTTTATAGCCTTTAAAACCACTGTAATTAGACATTTGTAAATAAAGATATGAATTTTTAAAATTTGATGAAAATTTTGTTAGCTTTTAGTCAATGTTCGAAATTAAAAAGATAATGACAAAATGCAATTACCTTGAACTCTAAGGGTAAAAATAAGCACTTTGAGTTAAGTTGACCACATTAATCCTTCATTTAACTTAGTGCATTAGCCCTAATGATAACCAACTTAAGAGCTTGAATTCTGAAAGAATTTGATAAGTAATAACTCGTCCGTCTGTGAATATTAATTTTAAGATTTGATATTTTTCTGAGCTGAACAAAGAATTATTAGAACGGATTAGCTAGCAATTGGAAAAGATTCCAGGTAGTAACTCTATCTTTCATAAACTATGTGATTGTTTATATACTTTGTGTTGTCGTGTTCTGTGATATGAATTGTTGTTACAAAACCTAGCTGTGGTGTGGGAAAAGTACAAGTACCACATGTCAAGTGAGACCCAGCTGTGGTAGTGAGACAAGTACGATAAGACAGTTGTCTACTCTGAAACATTACAGCAAGTAAGGGTCAAACTGTCGTTTGATCCTAAATAGAGTACATAGTATGGCCAGTAGGGACAACAATTATTGATCCTAAACGCCATACAAACAATTATGGTTGCAGTATATTTGTTGTGTTATATTATATGACGCATTACATGTTTATTTATCACATTTTATATGATTGATGGTGTATTACTACTGAGATTTTTGTGAATCTCACCCCTTCCCAAATATTTAAAAATTTATTCAGTAAGAGACAGTGGCTCCAAGGGCAAGGAAGCAGATACCCGACACTAAAGAACACAGACCTGTCCAAGCAGTAGTGTTGATTATCTGTAGTTTTGTGTTATTTTGAGATTTGTAAATATTACGTACAAACCCTGTGGGAAATTCTTGTAATATAATCAAGTACTTTATATTAATATGTTTATACTGTTTCCATTCGTCTGTTGAACTGCGCGTTATTATTATGATAAATGTCGAAATATTGAGGTGGTTGACATTAAATATAAGATATATTTTTAAAATTTTTCAATCATTTTCTAATTTACCATTGATGATGCTCTTTCAACAATAATTAAGGATGAGGGGAATTAAGGAAGATGATCCTAGGGTGTTTTAAAAAATATATATCATATAAATTAATTTAATTAATTCTATTAATCTAATTAAATTAAATAAATATATCTTATATTAAAAATCAAAAGAAGTAAAATTTAAGGAGAATTTCAAAAAAATACCATTTAAACTTCAAAATCCCAAATAGGTGATTTAACAATAAAATGATTTATTAATTGCATTACCATTTTTGTTAATCCCATTACCAAACTTATTAACAAGATTTTAAAATTTAAATAATATTTTTTTAACATTCTCCCTAAAATTTAACTCTCTTCTAATATTAATGATAAGCTCATTCTAGCCCTAAAGGGAACAAAAACGAGCTTTGATAATTAATGTGGATTGGATATACCAGTTCCCTCCTTCCATCTTTACCCTCGTATTAAGGGACCACAAGTCCATAACGTCCAATCGCTTCTGACACATGCCTCTTGTTATTGTATGAATATATTTTTCCGATTTAAAATATAAATCACTTTCTAAGAGTTTATTTGTTTATAATATAAATCCCTATGAGAATAATCAATGCTCATTTACTATTTTTTCCGATAACTAATGTTTTAGTTTGACTAATTATAATTTTCTTCCGTCCTCAAGACCTCATGTAACAAGAGTAAAGTTGAAAATTTTTTTAATTTAAAACAGATTTAATAAGTTAACAATTTTTTCACTAGCTCTGGTGACATACTTTTTTTCCCCTGCCAAAGAATTTCAGTATCATAATTGAAAGTACCTTATGTTTTGAACTGAAGGGAGTATAGTCCGATTGATTAAATAAGAGTAAATTAATCTACATTACTTATCAAAGATAAGCATAGTTTTTTTTTTTTTTTTGGGTACAAGCATTAACAAGTTTGGATATAGTGTGGCATAAAGACTTGGCCCACACTACATGGGATCGTACAAAATGGCCTAACCCATACATGTGATTCGGATGTTACGTTGGCTCCAAAACAACGAGGAGCAAAAGAAGTCCGAGCAGACGTGGTTGGTTTTGATGGAGATTGTAGAGTGATCTCAAGCCTTAAAAAGCTTTTATAATTTATAGCATAAATACTTTTAGACATCGTAATCATCAATTTCGATGAGCTTAAAAATATGAAATATAGTATGTTTGAAAATTCTATTTGTAATCGGGTTTATTTTATAAGCCTGATTTACGTAAATCGAGATAAATCTCCTCCACATATTTACCTCGTAAACCGTAAAAGTAATTTCGTAAACCATAAAAGTTACTTCGTATTCCATGAATCATGATTTATAAGCACTTATAAAACTTCCATAAGCTAATTCAAACAAACTAAATACCGAACAGGACACAAGGGAAGGCAGGGAAAAGCAGAGGCCGAGACTATTTTTGCAGGTAAATTACGTCACACAGTACAAGCTTGATTGTTTGATTTGGCGGGTAATTAGTTTTACCCAAATTTTGGAGGGACACATTGGGAAGAATATTAGTGGGGATGGATCTGTCTTAGAAGTCAGGCTGCCCCTGAACACGTGTCACGCAGGGAAGCCAATGAGGGTGACCACAATCCACAGGGGATTTTGTCTCTCTTCCCGACACAAACTCGTCCTTACCCCTTCCTAGGTTTCGTTTAGGCTTTAGGAGTCTTATTCTGTTGTCCTCCTCTTCACCGGGAAAAAAAGAAACAGAGAGGGAGAGACAACAAACTTGGGCAAACTTACAGGCCTCCATGGGCCTTAGGCCTTAGGCCCTGTATGGGAAACTTGAATTCAGGCCCAATGATGGAGTCCGAACTCCGCCCAATTGAATGCATGTTAAGTGTTCTTTAATGAAACAACTTCACGAGCCTTGCAACCTAACCTTTCCACCGCTCTCCCAAATCTTAAGCAAGCCCAATAATGAAATTACACCATACATGCAAGCAAGCACGCACGCACGCACACATACACATATACAAAATTTAGAGGGGACACTCTTTCATACCACCAAGTTTTAAGGCCATTGACACAATGACTATATTCTAACTGTGATTCGTTTTGGGTTTGGTGGCTGCCTCTCTTATTAAAAATGTCTCTTTTAGAATTCAAACTCCATACACAACAGGATTTAACAAAGTCTTATATCACCAACTTTGTGTTGATACCATTTCATGTTCCTTTATTAGCCTTTTATTGATACTTTAGAGATTTGCATTCTCATCATTTTTTAAAAAAAAAATAGGAAAAAAGATAAAAAAAAATACTATTTGAACTTCAAAATCTTAAATTAGTTTTATTGACTATAAGAGTAATGAGATTGACAAGAAGAGTATAGCAATTGATAATTCAATTTTTTAAAAAATCACTGATTTAAAATTTCAAAGTTGAAGAGATATTTTTTTATCTTTTTCTCAAAAAAAAAAAAAGTATGCATGAGCAATATATGCCAAAATTTCCGTTTTTCCCCACTTGACTAGAAGACGCGCGCACGTGTAAATGTTCAGTTCCTTGTCCTATACTGTGGTCATACTTTTCTGAAGCTTTTAGGCATAGAGATTTTAATAATGCGCAACCTTCACTTCATGTTAATCCTTAAGGACTACATTGATCATACAATTTGCATGGAAGAGCCATACAAAACATGAAATAAGACAGCATAAAGAAGACGTAGAAAAAGAAGAACGAGGGTTGGTTCATTGAAAGAAATTTGAATAAAAGAAATTAACCAACACAGCTCTTGAAGCATATCAAAACCAAAAAAGGCATACCCTTCTCGTACAGCCCCAACTTCTTTCTAATAACTGTTGCTTGCTTGCTTTTGAGCCATATGTTCAACCAAACATGCCCTTCACGCTTTAAAAACGAATCCACAAACCCTCCCCAGCAGAAATACGTAACAAGGCAAGAGCAATAAATTAGGTCAGTGAGGAAGGGGTAGTTGAAGCTATTAACTTATAAACTGATTAATGAAATTGGAGTTCAGCTACTATTCAAACAACCAACTTTAAAAACCATTCCCTTTATAGATTTCTATATAAAGGCTTCAACCCATTTTGCTCTTCATTCCATCTCTCACCCTCATTTTCAGTTTCATCAAACCACATCTCTAGAGGAGTCATTTCGTTCAAACTTTCTTGTTCCAGTATGAAGTTTCAAATCTTTTCCATCTCTGCTTTTCTCGCTGTAAGCTTCAACTAACTCTTTTCTGTAATTAGTAATGCATTTTTTTTTTAATTTTCCTTTTGTGTGATTTTTGCCCTTAACTTGTTTGTGTTAATGCTCTTTTGACCTAAGGAGTTAATGAGGTTGTGTTTGGGGAAATTATGCAGCTTGTGGTAGTGGCAACTCATGCCGCCTTGACTCCTGAACTCTACTGGTTCTCCAAACTTCCCACCACCCCAATGCCAAAGGCCATCACCAATCTCTTGCATCCTGGTTTGTCTTTGTTTTGTTTGTTTGTGTTCAAGGGAACCCTTTTTGCAAAATTTCATAAAAAGTAGATTAAGTATTGCCATGTTACTTTCAAGTGCTTTCAAACTCTTATCATTATCAACAACTAATTGAGAACAACATAGATTGGAATATCTATGGTACTATCTTTGGTCCTTAATATACGACCTACTCTAATAAAGAAATTGAACTATAAAGTGAGACTTATATTATATTAAGGACTGGAGGGAATATTTTGCAACTCAAGCCATTTGCAAATTTCTTTCTCATAGAATATGAATGGTATAAAATTATCTCCCACAGAGGACTAATTTGCTGACGAGCATGGAAGGGACTCCTAAATCCTAATTAAGGAATAGAGATAGATAATAAGAAGAATATGCAACTGAGAGTGGAAGATCTAAATTTATGTCTTGATTAACCAAAGTTGGGTATATTTGCAGAGTGGAAGGAAGACAAAAGCACCTCAGTAGGTGTAGGGAATGGTGAAGTAAACGTTGATGCTGGAAACGCTGGAGGCGGCGGCACCAATGTGGATGTTGGAAAAGGAGGAGTTGCTGTAAATGCTCCACACAAGGGAAAGCCTGTGTTTGTCAATGTTGGAGATCCATTTAACTATGTTTATGCTGCTTCTGAGACTCAATTGCATCATGATCGAAACGCCGCCTTGTTCTTCTTGGAGAAGGACATGTTTCCTGGCAAACAACTGAACTTACATTTCACAAAGACCACACAAAATGCAGTCAAATTCTTGCCTCAACAAGTTGCTAAAAGAATACCCTTTTCATCAAACAAAATCCCAGAAATATTCAGCAAGCTCTCTGTCAAATCTGGGTCCTTGAAGGCTCAGACAATGAAGAATACCATAAAGGAATGTGAAGAGCCAGGGATAAGAGGTGAGGAAAAGTATTGTGCCACTTCCCTAGAATCCATGGTAGAATTCACAACTTCAAAGCTCGGGAAAAATTTGTGGGCCCTCTCTACAGAGGTTGACAAGGAGACCCACATGCAGAAATATGTAATGACAGTTGGAGTGAGGAAGATGAGAGGGCTAAAGGCCATTGTGTGCCATTTAACAAAATACCCATATGCTGTGTTTTACTGTCACAAAACAGAGGCCACTAGAGCTTATTATGTGCCTCTTGAGAGTGAAGATGGTGGAAGCAAAGTGAAAGCAGTAGCAATCTGCCACACAGACACTTCGCAGTGGAACCCAAAGCATTTGGCCTTCCAAGTGCTTAAGGTTAAGCCAGGAACTGTTCCAGTTTGCCATTTCCTTCCTGAGGATCATCTTGTGTGGATTCCCAAATAGAAAAATTTAAGAGGGGATATTCATGAATTACTAGGCGGTTGCGGAAACATCTGCTCTAGAACTCAATTCTTTTACTTGGCTCTGTGTCATTTACCTTTACGCTTATTTTAGCAGCTTGTGTCGTGCATCGTTAGTTTGTAATTGTGATGGATCACGCGTGAAATTGTGAGGGTTTGTCTTTCCTTCTCCTAACTATGGGGATCTACATGTTTTCTTTAAAGAATGATCAAATTACTTAAATCCCTTTGTCTCATTATTCTGGCTGGAATTTACAATTTAAATCTTCTAGCCCTTTGAGGTTATATTGCTTTCCAGCTTTGTTAAATAGAGTTTATGTATCTTTGTTGTTTGATGAAAACATGAACCTAAAACTAAAAGCTTTCCTTTCTCCCAAACAAAAAGTACAAATGATTGCTCCAACAGGAGCATGTAGAAATTTGAAGCAAATATGACAATGGAGAGATGAATAATTTGATTTTAACTTTACAAAATAAAAGATCAGTTGTTCCATTTACATTAGATTTGACAACAAAACACTCTACAACATTTGATTTTTCTACCAAAAAGAATGAATCGAATAGTGATAACAGTATTGCTGCTTGCTGGGCATTGAAGCTTACTTGCTGCATCATTAATCATTTTCTTTGATCTTGTCTGACAGAGGCTCCAACATTAATCACTGTAACTTGAATGATCGCAGCATTGTTCTTTCCTCCCGCCAGAAACAAACAACAATCCTGTCATAAAGAATTTTCCTGTTGTCTTGTTCTTTCATTGCAAATCTACAGTGGCTGCATTTCCCAACATGTTAAGAATTTTCCTTTTTGTCCTGAAGAACAGCCTTGCCTTAGGAGTGAGTGCCATGATCATAGTCTTTGAACTTAACCAGGTACTAAAGGCTCCAAAGATCCCCATGTTCTCCCAACCATAAGTTTAACAGGCAGAGGAACTGCAAAGTTATATATATATATATCACAGTAAATTTCATGTGAACAGAGAAACTCATTCTCCTTAACCCAGCCTTTTTCCAACACACAAAAAAAAAAAAAACGCAAAATAAAAAAAAAACTGAATACAAACCAAGAAGTGAGACAGCATTCTCCATGCTAGTTTTCAACAACAGGGCAGCTTCCTTAATTACAGAGGGATCAACTTCCAGCACCAATTCATCATGAACCTGAGTAACAGTCACTTTGAAAATGAGGAACCAAAAAAAAAAAATAGAGGGGGCAAAATCCTTTAAAAGCTACCTGTAACAGAATGCGACACCGATCTCTAAGCATATGAAACTGGGTAGCCAATGAAGAACTGGAGCCTGGGATACTAATGCCATCGGCAGTAACAGAGTAGATTCTTAACATTGCGATCTTAATTATGTCAGCAGCAGACCCCTGGGGACAAACACAAGAACATCATGAACATTAGCAAGCTCTGAAGGAAAAGTATGCTTACTCGGCAGGAAAACAGAAGATGTACCTGACAAATGGAATTCACAGCTTGCCTCTGAGCTTTTGATTTTTCTCTACTGCAGCCAAATTTTATTCTTGACAAAAATCGTTTTCTTCCCTCGAGTGTCTCCACATATCTGGGACATGCATTTACAAAAATGGTTAGTCCAAATATGGCCCTCGAGTAACATGACTTTAGCAAGAACACACGGATTACAAGACCAAAGTGCTGAACTAGACCACTCTTAGCTAGAAGAACTGTAGTTCTCTATATAACGAGATGTGGAGGCGAAAAACAAGAAACAGCAATAAGATATTATAAATTACAATAACTTTAATAACAAAAAAATTATATAGTATAGGATTAAAGCCAAAGACCATTTCTTTTTGCAATCAACATTCAAAGTGCTTGTGAAAACAAAAAAAATGGTCACAACAATTAAAGATAACTGTTTGAACCGGAGAGTACCCAATGCCTATAACATAATCATTCTATTAATGCTAGAGGGTGTAAATATGTCAGTCGTCATATGCACAATTTAAACAAGGTGTCCAGACCCTTTGCTACGACAAGATGCAACAGCTTCTTGAAGCCAAGAAGCAACGGCAGGAAAAGAACTTTTGAAGTTTTTGATCTTTTCATCAGCTTCAACTGGAGAGCAATCCAGTTGTTCTGCAAGGCTATTGGCACCCATGCCATAAAGAATGCCATACACCATCCTTTTTGTCTGATCTCTTTCATGGGGGCCCACAGAATCCTCAGAACACCCAGTCCATCTAGCAGCTATCATTGTAAAGACATCACCATCAGGTTTACTAAGAAGTTCAATGAGTGAAGAGTCCTTTGAGAAGTGAGCCATCAACCTCAATTCTACTTGAGAATAATCTGCTGTTAACAGTAACCAATCTTCCTGCAATTAAAAAAAAAAAAAATAGAGACTACCCTAGTTAACGTACGAAGAATTCATGCACAGTAGAAGCCTACAGAAGAAACCCAAGGTGCCAATTAAAACCTATCACCTGAGTAGGGATAAAGAAATCACGAGCATTAACAACATAGCGACAATCATCAGCATCACCTCCATTTGTATCCTCTTCCATGTTGAATTCCACCTTATGCTCAACACACTGCATAACTCAACAAGAACAGTACATAACATTAAACTTACTAACAACTGGGAAAAACAATAAAAGAACAAAAGCTTGCAATTAATTTTACAATTTAAACCTGAAGATTAGGTTCTTCCATTGACAGCCGACCAGTTGCTGTGGATGTCTGGAGCCAATGACCATGTAATGTATACTTCTGTGTGCTTACAGATAGTCTAGCCAGTGAGCATATAGACCCCAGAGTGGAGTTTAAGAGCTTTGCCAACATGCGATACTCTTTGATGACTGGAACAATGGGATGCACATTCCTGAAATACAATCAGACTGCCTAAAAAACAAATTACAAATAAAGAATACAATGGAAATTTCCTACATGTTGCATGCAATGAGAATCAGAACGCACATAAAAGTTGAGAGGTTCCTAATAAAGACGCAGACTCAAGCACCTTCTAGCACGGTTTGAGTAAATACAGAAGCATCTTTGCTCCCAATTCCCATATGAGAGATATTCTAAGACGTAGTATAAATGTAGAAATAATGCTCTCAAAATTAGCAGTGAGGAAAGTAGCAAAAGAATCACCCAAGGCCCTCAAACTACTAATTTGAACATTGATTTGTCTGCTATGGTGGCTTTTGGTACTCATCTCCCTAGTAGCTTACTACAGAAAAGACAAACTAAGGCCTGGTGTGATCATTGCCAAAAACCAGGTCACTAATGATGTTTGATGGAAAATTCATGGTAAGCCAGCAAAATGGAAGCCAAAGTCGAAAGATGAGACCCATGGCTTAACCATGCCAACAAAGAAAAGCCTCAATGCGACTACCTGAGATAATCTTTTACCAAGAACAAGTGTTATAAAATTCACTAGGATATAAGGACTGATACACCCCGGGGAAGATTATTGGTTCTAGCTCTTTTGCTTAAGAAAGATTTGGGCCTGGAAAAGATTGTTGGTTCATGTTGGAACCCTTCATCTTAATGTCCTATTCCCACAGTGTTTCACATGGTGATTTGATACCTTTAAGTTAAATGTTTTATTTCCTGTTATGTTTCCTTAATTTTGTTATTGTAACAAGGTTTTTATTCCTGTTATTTATGTCGTCTGACCATGTCAATTATTGGGGACAGTCAATGCTTTTATGCTGGCTTTATTGGCTGATTTTCAGGAGTTGAATGACAAGATTATTGCCCTATGCTTCTCTATATATTTTCACCTCCTTCCTTGTGAAGAGTCTTCAGTATGACTACTATTCTTATGGACCATGGATTATGACACAAAAATGATAAGAAAACTTGTTGAAATGGTACCTTAGTGCGTCCAAACAATGCTTGTCAGTACTCAAATGTTGCTTTCCCTTATTGCACCCATTAGGAATGGGCAACTTCAAGTGTTCATATAGTACATTTGCAATATCTGCTGGCATATGCAATGAAAAAGTCCTTCCAGCCAGCTTATGAGCTTCTTTTTCAAGATACCTTAGTCTCCTTGCCAACAATTTACGAGCCTGGATGCATCTCTCCAAGTCAACACCAATTCCCCAGCATTCCATGTCAGCAAGAACAATTACCTGATAAACAAGCACAGTTGATAATGTACCGTCAGAGATCTCACACATGCAACCAATTTAAGAGAATAAAGTATATAAAAGTAAACAAGCAAGGTAACGGCTTCCAAATTAATGTCCCACCGTTATCTGTTAAATAGGATGAAATAAAGCTGAAGCACAATAAAACAGAAATAGTGATTTCATTAAAGGCAATGCGATGAAATTATGATATGTTGCCCATTTCACTAGTTAAACATGATAATAATTCATCAAAGTTAAAAATACATTCAACTATGATAAACAATAAATTAGCTTGGGTGATCATATATATATTTATATAAATAAATAATCCTTCATCTTTATGCTTGTTCAAGTGCCATATCTCCTAGAAAAAAACAAGGGAAATGCCCAAGTTGTGTCAAGTCACATGCATGCACAAGATGTTTCCAGAGCATCCATCTTCAAGAGGTGTCCAAGGTAAGTTGAAAACTTTTCAATACTTTATCTCACTTTTTCAAGTATAGACATGCATCAAACACAAGAAATGACGTGTCTTAGATTGTTGAACAGATGTCTGGAACAATACGTTTCCATCTAAGTATCAGATCTTCATGAGCTCTCACCAATGGGATTTCTATGCTCATAAGCACTCCAACAAGTTCCTCAGAAACAAGTAGTTTCCATAGAACAGAACATAAGGCTCGCATTTGTGCTGCCCGACGGCAGCACCCATTGTGTGCAGCTCTACGCATCTGATTCTTCCATCTTCCACTCCGATTAGCTGCAGCAGCATCCTCACTGGATAATCTTTTCTTCACCTCCTGTTTTCATTAACACCACATATCAAAATGTCTTTTTAAACCATTTACATTTCACAATGATGATACGGGTAATTATGTCAACCACAGATTAAGGTATCGAGTTTTAGATTAGGAGCACTCTTACAATCTTTAACTCATTGTTTTGAGTTCATTTTCCATATACAACTTCAGTTGTAGACCTTTTATGTTCAGTTTTAGCAGTTGAATATTGTTCATATCCCTTAATCTCTATCTCCCGATCATTTTCCCTCTCCATATAGATATCTTCATTTCTTCCCTTTCCCTACTGGTTCTACATCACTGTTTATTTTTACCTTCTCCAGATTTGGGCTGGAGCTCCTCTCTTCGTCAGGCCACAGAATCCAAGACACAATGCACAAGTCAATTGCGTCTTTAACATGAATAGGGGGCAATAATACATGTGAATTGTCTACAGCAGAAAGGTCCATATAATTGCCAATGTTATCCAGGCAACCAAATCTCTGAACTGAAACTGCAGGCCTTTTAAGCACCTGAATCTGTGTCTTCAAATTCCAGGAGAACTTTCTGGCATCTCTTTTCCCCATAATTTTTGTAATCATGCTCCATCTATGCCTAGCGATCTCCAAGTCAGTCTTAGAAGATGATACCTTATGTTTATTACCACATGCACTAAAGGAAATGTCATAATCTTCTCTATTGTCAATCAACAGAAGATCCTTGGGAAGATTAATGTAGTACACAGGAGAATTTTCCCAACAGATGGCTATGCCATGTATTTCAAAAGGGGCAGCAGAGTTCAGTTCCAACCGTTTGTTGTAGTGGATATCAAAGTAGAATTGTGGTGTACTGTCCCATAGATCCAAAAATGAGTCAAACCCACCAGGACTACATGCTGCATTGATAGGACCTCTCTGACATGAGTTATCCGTTTTGCCAATAGCCATATTTTCCGTAAAATTTTGTTGCTCAATACCATAAGAAAGACACCTAACGTGGAGCCCACTATGATCATTTGGTTTCTCTAACTTGCCGGTGGTGGCAGTAGCCATATCTTCAGTAGATTTAAAAGTACCATTGAGCCCACCCCTCATAGTTAGAGAGTTCTCAACTGGAGCAAGAGACTTTTCAGTAGACGTACTACATGGCATTGCACTTCTTGATTTTTGTTCTGCCAGAACACCATAACAGGACGATTTTTTCATGTCTTCTCCTTCATTTTCTAAAGGACCATGATCAGAACTTTCCATATGGTCAGCATCAATAAAGTTATTATTAGTAACAGCTGCGTCACTTCCAGAGGAGGTACCCCCTGCTCCTTGCCTATTAGAATCAGAAGCAACAGGGCACAACATTGGGGAAGCAATCTGTGGGACGTTGTAACCAAGTGATTTAAAGGCCAAAAAGGCAGCAACCCTCGCCTCTTCAGCTTTATCAAGAACAATCTTACGAGCACCATTCTTTATCTTCTTGGCTACACCAACTTGAACACGCCTTTGTGCAGAACCTTCCAAAGGGAAAAATAAACTTTGGAATAAGAAAAATATACATAAGTTCACTAATCAAGAGAAATATACATAAGTTACCAGATGGTTGAATAGAAATATAGAGGAATTTGAAGGCAAGAAATAAAAAATCCAAATAAGCTACAAATAATCACACAATTAGTATTACTAAATTCAAAGAAGAATTTAAGAAGTAAAATGAAAGATAACTTACACATGATGGTTTTTTTCTTTTTCTTTTTTTCCCCTGGGGGGGGGCGCAATAAAACTTGAACCATGTAAAATTATGATGTTACTGATGGAACCCAGTACATTATAAAAGATAAAATCTGGTCACAGGGATGGTCTAAACTGGAGTCTATGGTAATAAAAATGAGATGCCCCCAAGCCCAACTTTCTTATGCTTCACAGGGTGAATGAGGAAGAAATTGCAGTGAAAGAAAACAATTATCATGATGGAGCTGGGTATTCATAAAGATTAGTTATGTTCTTTGCTTATCTTCCAGCATTTCTATTCTTTATTATCTTTCTAGGATTATCCGAGGCTGTCAACTTTCACCCATACTCTATTTAGAGGGAATAACAGCTTCATTTATAGAATGAGAAATTGAAAGGTTCTCATCAATAACCAATGGCCTAGAAGCAGTTAGGAACAATAGCAGCATGATTTGTTGATCCAGTGCTTTTTGTGCCATGTCTATCATTAATAATTTCAAGGAGTAAATGTCAACAATATAAGCTCATCCTTTACAAAAACAAAAACTTCGCTCAATACTACTATTATATTACCATCTGAGGCCCATGATGCAGATTCAAAGAGTGCTTTTACAATTTCAGGAATGGACGCTTCAGCAATTGCAAGAGGCGTGCGTAAACCTGCTTTATAGAGTGCTCGGGCTCGAGAACCCTGCAAATGGAACAAGAGCAACATGAAACAAATTCAAGTAGAAATACAAGACAATATTGACAACAAAGCAGAAGTTATTTAAGGGTTGTAGTGTATGCAATACCGTCAAACGACCTGAGTTAAGCTTACTTACCTTAACATATGGAATAGTGGTAAGCTCTACAATCTCTGCTCTGACTCCAAATGATACACGATTTTGAAACTTGGAAACCAAGCTTTCAAGATCATGCCATCCGAGCCTCTCACAGAACACAGAAACCATTGATGCAAACCTCCCAGCATTCTCTTGCAAGGCTTGGACCATTCCTCTGGCAACTTTAAATGCTTCACAAACCTCACCCACAGGTGTTTCCTTCATTAAATCATAATTTTTTCACAAAACTATAAGCTCAACTGCTCAAGACTATACCAGGTGAAAAAAAATATATAATCGAGTAGGTGAGTAAAAGATAAGTTCCCAACATTCAGACCAAAGGGATAGGGGACATAATCAGAGAAAAACTAAACTGATGGTACAAAAAAACATTTGACCAGAGAATCAGACGCATGCGAGACTTGCGTGTATAAAATTATAAATTAAGGATACAAAATTTACAATTTAGAGGACCAATTTGGCATGACTCAAACTAAAAAAGACCAACACCAGTCAAAAGAATAAAAAACCAAAGGGACTAAAATATTAATTAAACTAAATAAAATATTTTTAAAAACAAAGAAAGTGGTACTTTTCAGGGGATCAGAAAAGAAGGAACTGGAGCAAAAGGAGAAGAAAAATGAGGAAAACAAAAGGAAATACTAAAATAGTACAAAATAATATTTTTTTATAACATATATATTCAATCAAATATCTAGTTGGACAAGAGTTCTTCCAAAAATATGCAATCCATCCATTCAAAAAATGTAATCCAAAAGGTTAAAGATATGAAACATTCAAAAGAGCTCTCTTATCAGGAGAAATTTAAATTAGTGCGAGAGAAATGCACCTGAACTAATCTTGACAAAATAAGAGCAACATAGAATCTTTTACACACACGAAGTGTTTGATCATCAGAGTTGATTGTTCCATGGGATATCCCAATTTGATTTCCTTGTTTACTCCGCATCCATTTTGTAGTGGCTCTTGACTTGTTTGAAATGCATATTGGTGCGCCATGCGCCATGCGCATCAAGAATGGTTCTGTCACACCCACACGATTGCCTACTGACTGCAACAATAATATAATTAACATTAACTAACAATATTTAAAATATTGCAAGGTATTCCATAATTAACTAACATTTAAAATATGATAGAGCATTCCATAATAAATTGATAATAGCAAGTATAACACGTTAAGTGAATCTTCGAAGACAATTCAAATAGTACAATGGATACATAAAGGAGAGATTACAGAAATGATGTATCTATTTGATGGATTGCCTTTTTAATTTTTTTAAAATGGAGTTTCATTTAAAATAGCAGACCCCACCTAGTGGATAAGACTTATTGTTGCTGTGGAGTTTCATTTTGAAAAAATTGTAAGGAGCAGTCCATGTCCAGCAAAGCCATTTATCAACTGTTTTTATCAATATTATTGTATTTGGATATTATTGCAAAGAAAGTGGAGTTTACTATCAAATTACTTAAAAGGGCATGTCTTATAATGGGTCAGTAGAAAAGGGTCAAAAATCATTAAAGTAATAATGATTTTGAGAGGTGATACTTCTGACATAAAAACAATAATGTTATCCTCACCTGTTCCAATTTGAAGGTATAGCTGCAATCCTCTGCTTCCTTCCCAAACCCCAAAAAAAAAAAAAAAAAAAACTGACACTGTTTCTTTCTGCCTCGATTGATTAGCGCTTATTTTTCCTATAGAAAAAAGTTCCGCAAAACACTAAAGTTTCAAAATAAGTCCTCTTGTGAAAGATAGGCAGCTTCTTAAGCTAGGCAAGCTTGACCCAGCACATCGGTTACCAACATCTAAAGTTTTGTATTGCAAAATAAGGAAGGAGAGAAAAGATTAAGTTGCTAATGTTAAGAATAGAAAGTTTAGATTAGTTTCTTGAGTTATGGGTTAGTCTATTAGGTTATCTATAGAAAGGCCTTTTTGTATTCTCTTTTATTCTCAATGATCAATAATATTAATATTTTTCGTGTTTCAATGTGATTCTTCAATTTCAACATGGTATCGGAGCTCTAGAGTTTTCTTCTCATCCCTGGATTATTTTCTGCTTTCATTCAATGGCTTCTTTAGCGTTCGTCCCTGGTGAGACGTTTAAAGTGTTGTTTGGTTCCTGGTGAGACCTTTGGTTGTTGCTTTGGTCCCTTGTGAAACCATTCGTTGCTGTTTTGATCCCTTGTAAGACTATTGGTTATTATTTTGGTCCCTGGTGAGACCATTGGTTGTTGTTTTGGTCCCTAGTAAGACCTGTTGTTCAGCTCCTGGTGAAGTTGTTGGATTATTACTCTTTGAATGTCCCCAGTGTGACATTTAGTGAAGCTTTCTTGGATGTGCTCAAACTTGCTGCTTGATTTAGGATTTCATGAAGAAGCAGATTATTGGTGATCCTGCTCACATTCAAGCTGCTTCTAACTTGAGGGGGAGTGTTAAAAATAGAAAGTTCAGAATTAGAAAATTAATATTATTATGATTGATATTTATTACTTAATATATATAAGAATTTGATATGAATGTTTTATCATTATGATTTGATTTAATTATATTTGATTAGATTAGCTTCTTGGGTTATGAGTTAGTCTATTAGGTTGTCTATATAAAGGTCTTTTAGTATTCTCTTTTATTCTCAAAGATCAATAATATTAGTAATTTCCATGTGATTCAATGTGATTCTTCAACCTTGTATTCAAAGAGAGACCATAATCTATTATGCATATTTCACAAGGCTTACAGAAGGGTATTTATACAGAGAGAACATTAAATGCCAACTCCCAACTACCAACAACTACCATAAACTATTAATTACACCTATTAATTACATCTATGTTCCTAACACTCCCCCTCAAGTTGAAGCGTAAATGTTAATCAAACTTAACTTGTTAAAAAGATAGTCAATACGAGTCTTGTTTAAGGCCTTAGTTAGAAGATCTCCCAATTGATCACTAGATCACACATGCCAGGTAGAAATAAAGTTCTCCTTGATCTTATCACGTACAAAGTGACAGTTGATCTCAATATGTTTCGTACATTCATGAAATACAGAATTAGAGGCTATGTTTAGAGCAGCCTTATTATCACACCACAACTTTGCGAGCAATGACGTGGCAAAACCAACTTCCTTCATTAATTGGTGAAGCCACACAATTTCTTGCATGAACTGAGTCATGACTCTATACTCAGCTTCCGCACTAGACCGATAAACCACATCTTGCTTCTTGTTTCTCTAAGACACCAAATTTCTACCCACAAATAGCAATATCCTATAGTGGATCTCTTGGTAGCTTTTGACCCTACATGATCTGCATCACATAAGCATTCAATCTCAATATGACCATGATTCGTATAAAGTATACCACTACTAGGTGAACCCATCAAGTAATATAAGACATGCTCCAAAGCTTCCCACTGAGCAATTGTTAGTACTGTCATGAATTGGCTAAGCACACTAACTGAAAATGTCACATCAGGACGAGTCACCGTGAGATAATTCAATTTCTTAATCAGTCTACGATATCTATCAGGGGATGCAAATGGTTTAATCTTCTCTAGATCAACCTTGTTTCTCACATCCTCGGGTAGCTCATCAAACGGTATGCTATCATCAATGTCTAAAAAAGGATTAGGAATCATTGGAAAGCTACTTGGTGCAACTCCAAGTTTCCCGGTTTCTTTTAATAGATCAAGGACATATTTCCTCTATGTTAAGAGGCTGCCTTTCTTGCTCCTCATAAGTTCGATCCCAAGAAAGTATTTTAACGGATTCAAATCCTTCATTTGGAAATGAGATGTAAGAAAGGCCTTGAGTGATGAGATTCCTAAAGTATCGCTACCAGTAATAACAATGTCATCGACATATACCACTAAGAGAATCATGCCAACATCCGTCCATTGATGAAACACAGAATGATCACACTTACTTTGATTCAAACCAAACTTCTTAACCACAGAACTAAATCTGTCAAACCAAGCACGAGGGCTCTGTTTTAAACTGTATAAAGATTTCTGAAGATGGCGTACCTTCCTAGGCTCCCCCTAAGCAACAAAACTAGGTGGTTGCTCCATATAAACTTCTTTAAGAAAGTCACCATTCAAAAAGGCATTCTTGACATCCAACTGATGAAGATCCCAACCATAGGTTGCTGCCATAAAGATAAATAGGTGAACAGAGGACAATTTGGCCACAGGGACAAGGTTTCAGAATAGTCAACACCATACGTATGAGCATAACCTTTAGCAACCAATCTAACCTTCAAACGTTCCAAGGTGCCATCAGCTTTTGTTTTAACTGTGAATACCCACTTACACCCAATAGCATTCTTTCCAAGAGGTAAATCAACAAGAGTCTAGATATCATCCTTATCAAAGGCTATAATTTCCTCTTCCATCGCAACATGCCAATCGGGATAAGCCAAGGCTTGATGAAGAGTGGTGGGAATGGTGATAGAATCTAAGGATGCTATGAAGGAACAGGATAGAGACGATAGGCGGTTATAGGAAACAAACGAGGAAATAGGGTACGTACAGGTATGTTTACTTTTATGGAGGGCAATAGGCAGGTCAGCAGAAGATGCATCAATATCAAGAGTATCAAGCATTGTTGCAGGTTCAGAAGCAAGAGGTGGGGGGACTAAGTCCTGATTAGATGTCAAAGCGGGCACCGGTGAGTCAAGAACATGATTGACGACATTACTTTCCTTAAGACGTCTCGGATAAACATGATGGAGAAGGGGTGGAGCAGGTGCCGGCGCAGATGCTTGCACTAGTGATAAACGAACCTCATACACTAAGATATCATCAAGATTTGGGTAGGTGGCTGAAGGTGGAGATAGATGAGAGACATAAAAGAACGGAGTCAACTCATGGAAAACGACATCCATAGACACAAGGTAACGCCGAAGAGAAGGAGAATAACACTGATAACCCTTCTGAACTCTAGAATAGCCAAAGAAGACACATTTAAGAGACTTGGGATCAAGTTTGGTCACGGTGGGATGAACATCACGAACAAAACCGACACAACCAAAGATTTTGGTATCAATAGGAAACAAGGGTTTAGAAGGGAACAAAGTTGTGTATGAAATGTCACCACTGAGAACAAGAGATGGCATACAATTAATAAGGAAGCATGCGGTGGACACAGCATCAACCCAAAAGGGTTTAGGGACTTGCATTTGAAACATTAGAGCCTGGGCCACTTCTAATAAGTGCCAGTTCTTTCTTTCGGCAACACCATGTTGAGCATGTGTATCGTTACACAAGGACTAATTAATCATGCCATGTTGAAGCATATAGTTGTAAAATTGGGCAGAAGAGTACTCTTTAGCATTGTCACTTCGTAAGGTTTTCACAAAGACACCAAACTGAGTTTTAATCTCAACACGGAAATTGCAAAAGTGAGAAAACAACTCTGAACGATTTTTCATTAAATAAAGCCAGGTAGTTCGTGAAAAATCATCAATGAAAGTAATAAAGTATTTAAAACCAGATGTGGACTCTACAGGACAAGGACCCCAGACATCAGAATGGATTAAATCAAAGGAGGACGCAGCCCGTTTATTGATGTGAGGTGCCAGGTGAACACGGTGCTGTTTGGCAAAATTGACACAACTCATTCTAAGGATGACAAATGATGGAACTGAGGATACAACCTCTTCAAAGATAACAACCACACATGACCCAGTTGACAATTAACATCAAAAAGAGAGGAACCACCAGAGCAAGCAATAGAGTGCAGAATCCGATCGTCAAGGAAGTAATGGCCGCCAGATTCATATCCTCTACCAATAATTCGCTTCGTCATGAGATCCTGAATTAAACAATGGTCAGGAAAGAATGAGATAAAACAATTTGATTGTCGAGTAATCTTACTAGGAGATAAAAGATTAAAGATAAGATTAGGAACATGAAGAACAAACGACAAGGAAATAGACGTGTAGGTTGAACAGTGCCAAAACCAAGAACACTAGAGGACGAACCGTTGGCAATTGTTATTGAAGAAGAGTTGGCATAAGGTACATACGTAGAGAACAAATGATGGTTACCTGTCATATAATTAGTGGCACCATAATCAATGATCCACTTCAACGAAGGTGTATCAAAGCATGAATTACAGTTACCTGTAGCGAGTGCACTTAGTGTTGATGTAGCATTATTAGAATTTTCAGAGGACTGTGCCATATGAACAGAGTCACCGCGTTGTTGCTTATTTTGCAACTTGCGACAATAATGTTTGGTATGACATGGTTCCTTACAATAGAAGCAGATAATCCCTCCAATACAAGTATGAGTACTATTTCCCTCTCTCGGGGAACCTTGGTTCCTGTTAACAATAGAGCCACGACCAACTAAAGCACTAGCGTTAAGGTCAGAAGCTGGTTGAGATAGACTATCAACACGTAGCATCTGAGAGTACACATCTTGAAGCGAAGGAAGCTCGAAGCTGGACAAAATTTGAGAACGAACTGTCTCATAAACTGGATCAAGAACAGTAAGAAAGCTCATGATGGTTTGTTTTTCCAAATTGTTCACCTGAGCTTGAAGATCAGTAGTAGGTGGCATCAACAACTTTATTTCTTCATACATACGCTTGAAGTCCATAAAGAAACTCTTCAGTGGATGGTTTTGTTGTTGGGCACGATAAAAACCCTAACATACTTTGTAAATATGAGTTATGTTTCCTTTTCCAGAATACAGAAACTCTAGATAGTCCACAATTTCTTTAACAGTGTTACAATGACTAACAAAGGGAAGAATGTCGCCCTCAATAGAGTTCTGAATTTGTAAGAATAATCGGGCATCTACTCTAGCCCAAGCCAACTCAGGATCATCCTTTGGAGGTGCCTGAATCAAATGACTTTCTTTTTCAATACTTAGCAAATACATCCGAATAGTCTTGCTCGAATACGAATAGTTTGTCCAGTTCAACTTATAATCAATAATTTTGTTGGAAACAGGAATCATCTCAGTAATAACACTAGTCTTAGAGTCAGCCATAGGAGTCAACCAGGAAAATGTCACAGGGCAATAGTCACAAAAGAGATTCAGACAAGAAAACAGCAACTCGAGAGCAACAAATGTGACTTAGGAAACCAAACAGCAAGTACAAATAGTTCTCCAAGAAGCAAATCAACCAAGCAGCAAGCCAAAAAAAGTCAAAAAACACCACTGCCTCAGCAGATAAAACAAGGGACCCACACTTTGAAACATAAGAAACGCCGAAAGTGGGCAGAGGAATTTCAGTAACGCCACTACCTCAACAAATAAACAAGGGACCCATACTAGGAAGGACAAATCTAGGGTGCAAAAACTCCTAAGGACAGATTGGGTTCAGAAAATTAAGGCCAAAACGCGGTGACAAAGGGAACTTGATTACCAACCTCGACCATATGAACATGAGACCACCAGGGATAAGCCGGATTCCTCCTTCCGATGCTCGAAGAGAAAGCCGCCGTCGAAAAACCCACCACACGCTCCCTTATGCGCCGTCTGGAAGTTCTTCTGCCGGTGCGCGTGTAACCCACGTGCAGCCAACACATCGCCCGATGACCACCAAACTTCCAGCGAACACCGATCTAGGGGTGGGGAATGCAGTGGTGGGGCGCGTGCGTGAAGAATCTTCATGAACAAAACTCCTAACTCTCTCTCTCTTACTGTTTCACACTACCAAAATTGTCTACTGGCTACCAAAAACTGTCAACTCTCAATTCTCAACGCTCTGATACCATGTATTCAAAAAGAGACCAGAATCTATTATTCATATTTCACAAGGCTTACAGAAGGGTATTTATACAGAGAGAGCATTAAATGCTACTCCCAACTACCAACAACTACCAGAAACTATTAACTACACCTATTAATTACATCTATGTTCCTAATAAACCTTAACAACTAAGTATCATATACCTGATCAAGTGGAGACAATTGCACAAAACGCTCATAATACAGTTCCCAATCTGGCTCAACATCAACGTTGATTGGTGTCACTAAGTAAACTAAATGCAAGTCCGATGCCAGGACAAATCCTTCCCTTGCCCTTGAAAGGTCAGCTAGCACAATCTAAGAAATCAATTAAACAATATAGTGATTATTGGGAAACCACCAAAAGTCAGCCACGTAAATACGAACAATCAGGTACAAAAGTGAAGCCAAACAAGTTGTAATAGCCAAAGCTGATTGGAAATGAAAAAATTCTCAAAAGCAGTAAAAGTAAAATAGATTGAAATACTTACAAGTGATTCTTCAGGACAGAGAGAACTGCCAAAGGCTGCCCGTCCAAGAGGTGTGGTACTATAAAGTTTGGTTTCTTCATTCCATTCAAGGAATTTTCTTTGGCAAAGCCATTTAAGGGATTCTTGCGCTGATTTCACCACCTCTTCAAACGGTCTTGTGGAGTTCAAAAGAGTGCATCTAACATAACGATGAATATCATTAGCAGTTTGAACTGTTCCTCCAGCCACCACTTCTAGAATTGCATGAGTCATTCCATTAATATCTTCAGACAAACACGAATGTAATGGTGCACAACTTTCATTAAGAAGTCCCATAACTTTTTTTATCTCTTCTGATTTGCAGATAAGTACCTATCAAAATTTGATGGCATAAAGTAATAAATTAATACAACCCTGCAATTAATGTCGATAGTAGATATGCTAGACATAGGCATATATTATTAATGCAAAAAACCTACAAAAAATAAAACAACAGCATATATGCATAAAACCCCCAAACAATCAGCATGTCAGGCTGGATGAAACCATGAAAGGTACCCATTTAGTACTAGATAACATAATAAGACATACACTTTCTCCTTTTGTATCAATTCCAGTTCGACCAGCCCGACCAGCCATCTGCTTGTACCTTGTCCCATCAATAAAATCACGACCAATTCTAGGCTGGCGAAAAATGACCCGCCTGGCTGGAAGGTTAACTCCAGCTGCTAAGGTTGATGTAGCAGTTAAGACACGCAAAAGGCCTCTGCGGTAACAAGTTTCAATAATCTCTCTTTCCTCAACCTATGAGAACAGCATAAAAACATAGCCTAAACTATAAGAGCCATGTAGGTATTACAGCATTTTCATACATGTAATGAATAAATCAAAACCAGTTATCAAACATGAGATTCTATCACCAAAAGTTCATGATAACATTGTGAATAGAAGCCAAAAAACCAAAAGCAAAGAATGAAGAAATACCGTAAGGCCAGCATGGTGAAATGCAACACCAGAAGGAAGTGTTTCCTCTAATATGGGGTCCAACCCAGCCGGGCACTTTCTCAAAGAGTCAATAGCTGAAGTAATATCAGCAAACTCACAATCACTTTTTTGAAAGTCAACAGTAAACTTTTTAAGGAACTTTGCCACATGCTTTGCAGTTGATTCACAACCCTTTCTGCTAGAGCAAAATATTAACACTGAATGTCCCTCTTGAACAACCTGACAGTATACGAATTTATCCATAATGAGATTCAACTCCTCAAATCATAACAAATTGCAGTAAGGCATTGAAGCACACCTCATTACACAGTTCAACAACATGATCAGGATCTCTACCACCAAGGTCAGCTGCTTTCAGGATTGTTCTGGTAAGCTCCATTCTCTTGTTATAAATACAACTACCAACTTTAATGTATTCTTCTAAGGGAACTGGCCGAAACTCAGTCTGGTATAGTGCTGCCTTCATGAAAGTTTGTGAGAAATGGAATTAAATGTGTGCCAAGGTTTCAACTTTAAAAGTGTATCAATTTAAGACATAATAAGCAAACATTTCATTTGAATAAGATAATACAGAGCTTGAAAAGAAGTAAATGTATTAAAGGCCTAGACAGAGTCTATGCCAATCTTAACAAGAAGACACACATGTTCATCACTTCATGTGTTGCCACCCAACATTATCATAATGCACAAACCAAGCTAACTAACATTGACTCCTTCATGATGCCATCCAAAAGATCCTGCACGTCTACATTTTTATTGAAGGAATCTCCCATCTGCAATCTACAACACTTTTCAGGATTCACAATAAATAAATCATCTCTACACTATACAATTCAGCTCTTTCTGATCAGCTGAATGCCAGTCATTTTACATGTGTACCCAAAAATAAGTACTAATTTACTTCATATAGATTGTAGAGCATTTCAAGCATTCGCCAACCAACTCTTTATTGATATCAACAACTTTTAATTAAATGTTTGTACCATATTAGACATCAAATGACATGATATAATCCATAGTAATGTCCTTTTGTGTCCTGTAAATAATGACATCCAGAAGCTATAACTTTCATTTACTAGACAATAAGGCAAAACTTGGAGAAGGTCATACATGACAAGGCAGTATTGAACACAAACTATGCAGCCAAAAGAGGGAATGTTCAATTTCGAGGAGAAAAATGTGATAATCAGATGGATGCAACAAGTTTTGCAGACTTATGGACCAATTTAAAACAGATCCCAATAAATCCACTGCCTGAAGTCACAACAACATAAGAGGACTAAAATATGGACTTTCCAAAGTGAAATAAAGACCTATATAGGTCATGGGTACAGAATACAGATATGCTTGCAATTATGCTTACTTGAAGCCAATCAGCAACTGCAGCAACGTTTGGCATTGTTGCACTCATTCCAACTATCTGCAGTCCTTGAGCAGGATCAGCTCTATTGCTGCTTCCACCTGAACTTTCTCCACTACTAGATTCTGAATGGCCTTCACCAGCAGCATAACGAAGCTTTGTCAACATAAGTTCTAGGAGATAACCTCTACTTGGATCCCCAACCTGTCATCAGACATAAGCAGGGAAAAGGAATGAGAGCTGTCCAATTATGAACAAATAACAATGGATAATATATGAACAAATAACAACAAAACCAATGGTCAAAGATACCATATGTAGTTCATCTATCACAATAATTCCCATTTCTGATAGACGGCCCTCTTCCAATAATCTATTTAACAAGGAGTTTGCCTTCTCTATGGTGCACACAGCTACAGAAGTATCTTTAGGAAGCGTCCCACCACCTTGATTTCCATAATAACTACGTACATGTTTGCCAAGGGGCTCAAGAAGACGCTCGAGATGTTCGGCCTGCCAAAGTCAAAATGAAAGCGTGTACTCATATCAAACACAATTATTAACATCTTAGACATAAATACTGCAAACATATATGTGTATATAAAGAACCATTTAAACAAAGCCCACCATCTGAAAAATATTTAAGGAAGGAAGGAATATAACCTTTTCAGCACAAATTGACACATATGGAAGAACAAGCATTGCCATTTTTCCTGTCAAAACCACCCTCCGTAGCATTAAAATCTCAGCAACAAAACTCTTCCCAGCACTGTAGAAACAAGAGAAACATCAATATATACCTTTCTTCAAAATCATCACCACAACCTTCCTCACCCCTCCCCACAAAGGAAAAGAAAGAAAACAAGAAAGAAGAGAAAAGAGAAAAGGAAAGAGGAGCATGAGACAAACAGAAAGAAAAAATAAAATAATAATATAGAGAAAAGATGCAGCAGAATGCCAAAGAAACAACACAAGGAACAAAAGATGAATATCAAATCATCAGGAGGCTTAATTAGATGGAAGGTTCAGTACAAGAAAAGGAACTATCAATAAAATAATTACATATTATTCTGCTCTTAGTCCCAAAGGAGACAGCGTAAATGTGTGAACCAAAATTGTGGTTAACATCACCAAATTTGAGGTGATGAAATTTTCCCTAAAATAAATTCATTATGGCAGAAAATGCTTAGTATACACTGGTCGATCTCATGAATGAAGAACAACTAAATATTAAACCCACCTACTCCCCAAATCTATGTCCGATTTGATTCTTATACCTGCTTATAACTGAAGAGAACACAAACCATTTAAGGTAAGCAGTAATTTCCAGTCACGTGAGAGAATACCTTGTAGAAGCACAATATACCAGATTTCTTCTCTGCAAGACTCCATCCACCTGAAGGCAATCAACCTAAAAGACAGAAAAATGAATGAGAACTGTTAATTAAACTAACATTCGCAAGCAAACAACTAAAGTGTTAATCAAATTCCATAAGAAAAAAAACTTCAGGAAAATCACACTCCACAGCAGAACAATGAGCAGAGGGAGAGAAAAGAATTACAATCAAAGGTGAGATTTAAGCCAATCAAACAGACAGAACTTTCGGCAGGGAAAAATGCAGTATAGGGAAAAGCAGCAAATTTGTCCTTTTGGGCAGAGGGGTGAAATAACTTACATAAACCAAATATAGTGCACTGCTAAAATGAGCAGCAGCTACACTCTCAAAATGCAAATATACCTGCCAATCATATAACTTTGAGATTCCTTTTTTCCTATATATGCTGCATATCTCAGGTGGAAGCCAACTGTTAAGGTCTAAACGACCATTAAGTAACATGTTGCTTGAAGGAGTACTGGTCTCATCAGATGAATGAGCACGGACTGAATTAGATGTCAGAACATCGTCATGCTGACTTGGTAAATTCACTTCCTTGCCTACAGCATGGACTGAAGCCTTCTCCTGCACTTCATTCATTATTTTATCCGTATGAGCTGTCCCAACCAGAGTGAAGTTCTTGGTAAAGTTCACTCCTTTAGTGCTGTCTGAACTTACTTCATACTGTCTATGAGCCTCATGAATTATGCTAATCAGGCTGGTAGCACCACGTTGTTGTGGAGAATTCTCATCCAAATTTGTGTCCTCAAATGAAAAATCAAAATGCTTAACAGGCAGACCAGACACTTCTTTCACAGAATCTTTTCCATGCATCCCAACCAACCCTAGAGAAGTACCCCTTTCAAAATTCTCACCTCTGCTTTGACTCTCATGCAATATTTTGCTTGGCTTGCCCTCATTGTTTTGTAAATTGCACGAATTCTTCTCACAAACTTGGTCTTCTGCCATATTATTATGTCCACCAGCCTCAAAAGAATTATAAGATCTGGGAGCACACAAACCATCAGCTAGTTGAATTGCTTCATCCCAAAATGCCTCCCCAGGTGAAAACATTGAGCTCCCACGTGTTGACTTTGGGGTCTCCTTAACACATTCTTTAACAACCAAGGATCCTGGTGTGAAGCACTTATTCATATTCACAGACGACTTAGGTGTATAATTACACCTTCTAAAGCTTCTGTCCAGAGCATTAGTATCGTCACCAGAGTAAACCTGCCGCTCAGAAGCATGACATAAAAAAAATCTCAAAATTATGCAATGAGAACCTTGAACAAAATTTAAAAAAAAAAAATTGAAGTTGGTCTTACCACTGTGTTACTGCCAGACACAAATGCTGAAGAATTACCAGCAGCATCAGGATTGTTGCAGTCGGGGTTTTTGTCAACTGTGGAAAGGTTTTCACCAGAATGTGACTCATTATTGGTATCTTCACACTTTTGGGGCAAACTAATCTTCTCCTCCGGCAAAGTTAAAACATTGTTTCTAGTAGAGCCATCTTCATTCACCCCTGATGGAGAAATAATGCTGCGTAGTTCACTGCATGTTGCATAGATTTAACAAAAAAAAGAAGAGAATAAACTTTGAGAATAAGGGTGGTATCTGGCAACAGTACTTCATCTCCATTTGTTAAGGATCCATTCCTCAACATAATATTGTCACCGTCAACCCAAAAAAAAATTCTGCTATATGTAGATAAGTTACCTACAATACAGCGACAAAAAGTCTGCTGCAAACTGTTTACGAACTCCCTGACTGCTATCTGCGCCATTTTCTCCGACAGGTTTTTCAACTGCTTCATCAATCACCTTGGGTAAATCATTTGTTAGTCCCATCTGGGTTGCTTGAGAGTATTGATGAATTTGAGCAGGCGGAACAGGCTGCTTATGTTCATTGTCAAAAGAACTATTAATCGCAGGTGCCAAGCTTCTTTTAACTGCACCCGCCCTGGCCGAAGGATCGGCGGTAGTGTATGACAGCCTAGCAGGACTGGAATTTTCCTGTGAAGAAACCAGGTAACTGTCCAGGGTGCCTTTAGCACTCGGAGAACCATCGACAGTAGTTCTTCCACCTTTTTCAGATCTTCCATGTTTAGAGACAGGTGACGCGGCTTTCCTTTTCTTTGAAACAAAAAACTGCATACATAAATCAACAACAACATCAAGAAGTAACCCATTGAGTTCATAAGAGTGAATTCGAAGCTACTGCCAAGCACGATTCTTTTGGCACAGACTCAGCAAGATTATTGAAAGACTTATTTTTCTTGGTTCCCAAATTTGAGCGCCCAATTTGTTTACACGTTTAGTTCGGAAATAAATTCGAACCCTCATGGTTTCAGTCCATTTCTTGGCCCCCAAACGTAAACATTATAAATAACTCATATGCATCTTTTCCAGCAAATTTTTTAAGCAGCCAGAGTGATGAAGTTTTTGTCTTTGTACTAAATTTGATACATGACTCAAATTATTGGTTTCGCTCGTGGTGCCCAATAAAACCAAGAAGAAATCGGCACTTGTGCGGTACAATGCGCAAAGGAACGGCATCGAGGGTTTGCAAACTCTAAATGCAAAGGGAAAGACCTGATCGATACGGTCCCTAGGCGAACCAGAGGCCATGGTCGAAGAGGCGGAATTCCACGAAAGTATGCAGAAACGCTAGGCCCTTCTTCCTGACGGTCTAGGCGTGAGAGTCCCATGTTGGACGCCGCGAACCTCTTGAGTCCTCATGTCGAGCGTCGCCAGTTGAGACGATCAGGGAAGAGGGCGCGGTTCTGCAGTGGCGGCAGTTCGCTGCTAACTTCAAATTGAAATTTACGGGGAAAAAAAATGTCACGGGAAAATTGGGGAAGTCCAATTGTTTGGCCCGCTGCACCTGCAACTCACTTGCTCTAGTTTTTTTTTTTTTTTTTGGACTAACACTTGCTCTAGTTTTAAATCGATTGCAATTTAATTTCTAAACTGCAATTCAATTCTTATTCCTTTAGTTTTAATTATGGTATAATTTAGTTCATGTCCTTACTAAATGTGTAATTTCATTTTTTTTAGAATGCAATGTTAACTTATAAAATGCTTTAAACTATAATAATCGAGTTAAAATAAGTTAAAGTTTTGAGATTAAGTAATAATTATGTTAAAATTATAAGAATTAAGTTATATCAAATCAAAATATAAAAACACAATTATAACCGAGTCAATGTTATATAAAACAAAAGATTAATCTCACTATATTTTTATAAATATAGGTCATTGTTGGATCGTCGCTAATTAAACTCTAATGAGGGACTTTCCCCATAAAAAAAATATGTATGAATTCTCATATATATTTTTATTAGTGTACATCTAGCACACTAATCTTATTTATGGTGAATAAATATGGCGCCCTTATATGTTGTTCTAATGTTTTGAACACCGTAATTTTATTTACATCACATTTTTCTAGCCCATATATAAGATTATAGTATTACATGTAATTAAAAATTAATATCAGATGTTATATGCACCAGGAAAATAGCATTGGACAACATAAATGAGATTAGGGTGCTGGATATTATCCAGAGATAAAATTAGAGTATGGGATACTACTTTACCTTAATTAAGCATTATGTAAAAAAATTAGTCATTCTTCAAGTATAATGTTGTCTTACTTAAAACTCTGTACTTAGATCGTAATTAGATTAAATTTAATTTCAACTCCACGAATCATGTTTTGCTATTTGCTAAACTCTAATCTGATTGAACTTAATTTATATGAATCAAAACATGGGGACTAAACGCCTATTTTTTTTCATACAAAATATATAATTTTTATCGGCGAATATAAACATCTTTTGGTGAAGTCAAAATTATAGTTGGTGGTGATACAATTTTCCATAATTTTTGTATAAAGTATGCGTGTTATTTGAATATATAGGTCAAAGTATATTTTTAATCATTTAAATTTATATTAAGTATACTTTTGGTCTCTTAACTTTATAGAGTATATTTTTGGTCTTATAATTTTAACACCGTTAATGTTGTTAATGAAAAACGCTGATGCAACAAACTCAAATGATAACTATATAATTAAATATTATTAATCTTATATTAAAATATGTGTAAATTGAAAAAATCTAAAAGTCTAATGAAGCCGCCAATATCAAAATGTCGATTGTGTTAAAAAAATTATAGTTTGATAACCTAAATATATTAGTTTATTAAAAATTTTAGTTTAATAATCAAAATAGCAAAATCTCAATTTCATTTGTACTGATTTGTTGATTTGTTTTAGTTTAATAATTTAAATATATTATATTAAAAAATAAAAAATTAAATATACTTTATCATATGCACAATCATCACTTTAGTTTTATTTGCAGCGATTTATCAATTTATTTTAGTTTAATAATTTTAATATATTATATTAAAAATTTAAAAATTAAATATACTTTATTAGTTATATAATCATCATTTAAATTTACTGTATCAACATTTTCCATTAACCACGTTAACTTTATTAGAAATATAGAACTAAAGGCAGTGACACTTTGTTATGGTAATATGGCGGCAGCACAATGTATGCCTGTTAACTTATTAAAAAGTAAAATAAGAAGCTTGTGTTCCGGCCAAAGGAAAAAAAAAATAAGAAGAAGAAGAAGCTTGTAACCCAATAATACTGTACTCTGTTTTAAATTATAAACTCTCGCACATAAATAGATTCATGGACAAGACCCTTACTGCTAACAATTTACTACTCTTATTTCTTTATTCACTATTCCTGTTTCGTTATTTTGTTACACTAACTTACCTTTTTCCATTGACTCACACAACTTAAAAAATATATCCTCAATCTGAAAAAGCCAAAATCATTATACTTGTAACAATGGAGCAAAATCAACAATATCATACCATTTACAAAATTAGATACGGCAAAAGCGCATTGAAACATGGTATAATATAATGGTATTAAAAACATCTCATTAGCTATTAATACTATACTCAAGTCATTGCCCATAAATCAGAATGGCCGTGATAGCCCCACCTCTTTTTGTATTAAATGAAAAGTGAATATTAAGGGCCCGTTTGGTACACTGGAATTGGTTTTGATGGATATGGATATGGATATGGAAATGGAAATGGATATGGATATGGAAATGGAAATGTGGTTTAAAAGTGTGTTTGGTATGTACATGGAATTCAAATATTATTTTTATTTAATATTTATATTTAAAATGTAAAACTACCAATATGCTAATCTAAGAAAGTGGAATGAGATAAAACATTGTTACTAAACCTGGACCGGACAGATTTTTTTTTAATAAAAAATTATTTTTATTTTTTTAAAAAAAATTCATATTAATAAGACTAAAATATTCAATTTCTCACCGGTTTAACCCTGATTTAGCTCCAGTCTGACCCACTAACCTTTGACCTAGTACTTTGACTGCTCCAGTTAGGTTTTTTTTAATAAAAAATTATTTTATTTTTAAAAAAAAAGAAATTTCATATTAATAAACCTAAAATATTCAATTTTTCACCGGTTTGGCCCTGGTTTAGCTTCGGTTTAACTCCGATCTGACCCACTAACCCTTAACCCAGTACCCTGACCTAGATGGAATTGCAAATCTTTGCTTTTTAGGTGGAAGCCAATTTGATGGAATTTGAGAGATTTGGCTTCCACATGGAATTGCAAAAATTTCCAATTCCATCATACCAAACAAACTTAAGCATGGAATTGATTTCCAATTCCAATTCCATACCCCCCCAATTCCATCATACCAAACATGCCCTAAGGTTTGACATGCACTTAACGTTTTGTATTTTGTCACTTAATATTAGAGTACATATTTCATTCACCATACATTACTTACAACCTTTAATTTCTCCGAAAAAATATAAAGGGTTCGAGCCAAATCACAAAAAAATCATCTAGCTATATTTACAACCAATTTCAAGATGTGTTCGGATTTTTGTAGGTCCTTATTTGTGTGACCAGTGTGGTGGCATCTTGCACATGGGTATTTCCTCTTCTTTTGGAATTGTGAGTCACGAACTAGCTATTAATATAGAAATCATTGAGCATTAGAGGAACATAAATTTAGCTGGCAAAAAAAAATTGTCTTTTTTTTTTAGTGAAAAGGGGTATTATATTATCTCAATGTGGACTGTACAAGTGCTATATCCTTGACGGATTTACAATGGCAGCAAAAAGCAGAAACTCAGACTCTATGATTTACAATGAAGGGTAAATAGCATTAAAGCTTTTTAAAGTGTGTTTAACTATAGGTCTAATCTGCATCAATATGGTATCTACAGTGTATTCACAATATTGGAAAAGTCGATGATTCCTAGCCTCCCAAAGCTTCCAACATGTAAAGAAGAATCCAATTCTCTAGGATATGTCCATCGTGGGAGCTATTACTATAGATGTTAGCCATGATGCTACATCAATTTGAAAAAAGTTTGTACATATATCTGTGGGGAGAACCTTCTTCGAAATTGTTGATGCCATTGGGCAATATTTAAAGACATGGTTAATATCTTCTATGCATCCAATACAAAGGGGATATCTTGCATCATCTGTCATTCATCTCCTCTGTCGTTCACCATTTATAAGCAATTTTCCTTTCAACAGTAACCAAGAAAATCTGCGTATTCTCTGCGCAATCGGGAGCTTCCAACTTTTAGCCCACTTACCCTTTGTATTGTTCCAGCTTATAGACTCGATAGCCTTATAATCTGATTTTATAGTGAAATTTCCATTCGGAGTTAAATTCCAAAAGCATGTGGGCTCTGCTTATCCCCTATGAATTGTTGTGTTCAATATAGCTACGAGAACATCATTCGGAAGGAGGTGTCAAAACATAGACCTTTGCCGATTACCATTCTCATCAAGAAAGTCATGTATAGGTCTGCTGATCTCAGACAAAGGAACATGCGAGAAAGAGATGTTCTTTAGGAGTCCATGGTCGCCAACCCAAAACTCAGACCAGAATCTAATTTGTTGGCTATCACCTGAGTTCTATTTGATGTGAAAGGATGCTTCCTCACATGTCTGCAAAATGTTCTTCCAAAAATGTGAACATTGTCTCCTAGCCTATTCATCAATTCTATGTTGAAATCTGTATTTTCCATGTAATACATGAACCCACCAAGCCTTTGGTTGTGTGTGTATCTTATAAATTAGCTTGGAGAGGAAGGCCATGTTCTGTGATTCAAGACGAAGCAAACCACATCCGCCATTTTTCAGAGGCTGATAAATATCACTCCACTTAACGAGGCTAACTCCTCTTCGGTTGTTAGAGTAACCCCATGTAAACTTCTTCATGACTTTTTCAATCTTGTTGCAATAATTAGTGGGTAAGAGGGTACTTTGCATTGTATAAAATGGAATAGTTAAGAGAAATGATTTAGCGAGAGTTATTCGCCCTGTAAGTGAAAGGGATTGGCTCTTCCATGATTCAAGTTTGCTTTGAACTTAAACTAAGGATATGCTTGTAAGTGTTAAGCGAGACACAACCAGTAAGAAGGGATACTCCTAGATATTTCTCAATTATTGGAGTTTGTTTATAACCCATGGTATTGCATATTGATTTCCTGAGTGAATGGTGAACATTTATAGAAAATAAATCTTTTTTTTTGTTTGACTGATCTTATGCCCAGAAGACTGACAAAACTCAAGGAGAATCTATTGTATAATTGTTGCCTATTCCAATGACGCTTGTCTGAAAAGTATTAGGTCATCCGCAAAGAACAAGTATGAAAGAGGGAGACCCCACCGCCCTGATTTGATAGGCTTCCAGTTTGTCTTAGCAACTTCATCTCTTATCAAATGTGAGAGGCGCTCCATGCATAATATAAAAATGTAAGGAGATAAAGGGTCTCCTTGTCTTATGCCACGATTAGGATAAAAGACCTTAGAGGGTTTTCCATTCCATAACACTTATATTGATGAGGTAGTGATGCAGGACATAATTAGATCAATGAAATGTTCTGGAAAGCAAACAATCTTCAATGTATCTACTATAAAGTCCCATTTAAGTCGATCAAATGCCTTTTCTAGATCAACTTTTATGGTCATCCATCCCCTTTTACCTTGCTTATTCCTCATAAAATGAATCACCTCTTGAGAAATTATAATATTATCAAAAATGTTTTGGCCTTCAATAAAGCTTGTCTTATATGGACCAATTAGCTTGGGGAGAATGAGCTTAATTCTATTCACTATAATTTTTGTATGGGTTTTGTACACACAACACAAACTTATAAGGAAAAATTCACTAAGGCAATTGGGTTTACTGACCTTGGGAATCAAGGTAATGAGAGTCATGTTGAAATAAGGATTTAGTTGCTGCTTGTCCCAAAACTCTTATACAAAGGAGAGGAAGTTAGGAGCTACAATGTGCCACTGAATTTGGTAAAACAAAGTGTGTAAGCCATACATTCTAGGAGACTTAAGAGATTTCATTTCGAATAGTGCCTTTTAAACTTCTTTGAGCTTGACCTTATTGTCCAACTTTGCCAGATCATCATGAGGTAAAAAGGGAAATGCACTTGTAGTGATTAACGGTATGAAAGTAGAGTCGCTTAGTGAGTATAGGTTACTTAAATATTCTTGTGCTATCCTTTTTAAATGTTGCTCTTTGTTTATCTACTCTCTTTGCCCATTCTTTAATTGCAAGATGCGATTTTGTTTCCGGCGAAGCAGGGCCTTGGTGTGGAAAAAAGAGGTATTTTGATCCCCTAGGTAAATCTAGTTAAAGGTCAATTTTTGTAGCCATAACATCTCCTCTTGGAGACAAATTTCTTCCCTCTCTCAGGGGTTGATCCAGTTAGGAAAAGTGTTCTGAGAAAGGGCATTCTTCAATTTTATGTTGTACCCTTCTGAGTCTTGTCAATATTCATTATTTTTGTTTGCTAATGCTACCAAACACCTCAAGATTCCAACGCTGGGCTTGAAAGTGAAGGATTTAATATTATGTAGCATATCAGAATTGGTATCTTATGTTTCTGTTATCAATCACAAAAAATTAGGGTAGCTAAGTCATGGTGCCAGAAATTTGAAAGGCCTCTTAGTTGGATTAGGCCTGGAGATGCCAAGATGTATTTAGATTGGCCTGTGGTCTGATAGAACTTTGATAAATGATTAACATAGCTATGCTGGAATATGTGCATCTATAGTGGGTTGCAAATAGCTCTGTCAAGACGGGCCATAATTATTCCCCTTTGCCAGGTGTATTTAGGCGCATTGAATCCCATATTAATATGCCCATATTCATTAATGAACGATTGGAACAAGTGACACCCATAGTTTACATGACCTGAGATTCTTGCCCTGTCCTCTTTACTTAATTTTATATTAAAATCTCCTGATAAAAAGGCCAATATGGTGGAGGAGCAATTTTAGAAAGTTCTTGCCACATATATTTTCAGAATGTGGCATAAGAACTCCTATAAATTGCAGTAAACACAAATTGCCTATTTTGCTCACAGTGAGTAACCTCCATATGAACAAACTGTGTGTTATTAACAAGAATGTTAATTTTCACTTGAGTAGACCAGATGATCTAAATGCCTCCCGAGAATCCCGTAGCCTCAACAAGGTGAGAATGCAGGAATCCCAATCTTCGAATAACTCTATCAGCTTTATCCCTGATATTCTAGGTTCTACTAAAACAAAGATAAAAGGCTTATAGTTAGCAACAAGAGATTTAAAAATAGAAGGGAACCTTTTATCTAAGGCACCTTGACAATTCCAAGTTATTATAGACATAAATAATAATCAGGAATATTTTATAGGGTTAAATTCAACTCCCTCTACTTGCATGCCAGCATCTTCGTTGTTTAGTTCCTGTTGGACACCTCTAACAATCTCTTTCATTGTTTTCACTGACATGTTGGAGACGGAGGCAGTTCTATGGGAGTTGGACCCAATATTTACTATACTCAGTCCAAGGGATACTTTTACTCCTTTGCGTCGTGAAGCTGGATTAGGGGTTTTTATGAAATATTGCTTGGTCCATAATCATATGATGGGCCTAGTGATAAGAAGAATGGCCCAAATTTTTTGTAGGACTATTCTGATTATTTTTCCATTGTGGGCTTATTTCATCTGTAATTACAATAGCAGCGTTGTAATTTTTGTCCCATGTTGTGTCTTATTGCATGGTCTTATACGACTGGGATTAGAAAATGCTGTTAAGATTATGTCTGAGAGGTAGATTGTCATTTTTCCTGCTAGGTGGTTTCACCTTTTTTGTGCTTCTTTAATCCCTACTTTTATGTTTCACAATTGTAGCATCTCCACTAGGTTGTTGGTTAATGTTCTCATAAGTGACGTGTGTTTCCTCTTCGCCAATTCGTTATTCGCTCAAAATATTGAACTTGGATGTTGAGACAAACTTTGTGCTCCTATTACATTCGTCCTTTCTGTAACCTCTGCTATATGGACGTCTTTTCCTTTATACCTGCATCTATGCGCCGAATTGGCATTTTTCTTGTACGTTAGTCACCGGCTATTGAGGAATCTCCGGCTGTAATGGTTTATTTTCCGGCAGCATTACTTATTAAGCTTCCATATTTTTTAGGCATAAGGATTCCAAGTGGCCATATCGCCCACAGTTGAAACATATGGTTGGGAGGCCTTTGTATTCGACATAGATCACTTCACTGTCAACTTGAATCTTCAAAGTTAGTGGCTTGGTTAGGTCGAGGATGACTGCTAGCCGAACGAATTTACCCCTGTCTTCAGATTCTGTGTTGTAGTCAATTTGTATAACTTATCTAAAAATACTGCCAATCGACCTTATAATGGTCTCATAATAATATCTAGCTGGTAACTTGGGCAGTCGGACCCAACAAAACACCTGTATGATAATATGATTCTGGGGTTTGAAGGAGGGAGTCCAAGGATGAACAGTGAGATAGTGGCCAAAGATTTTCCATGGGCCATTAATAAGAGCGCTCTGGTAATCTAATTCTTCCTTGAACTTCACTAAAAAACAGTCATCTTCTAAGTCGGTAAGCTTAATCTTTCCTATTAGTTTCTATATGTTGTAAAGCTGAGTCTTGAGGGGGTGATACCCTTTTGAGTGTCCCAATAGCTTGATCACATTCTTTTGTTGAGGACCTCGAGTATATACGCTCCACAGTTGACAGATGGAATGTTACCCTTTAGTTCAAAGGTCGCATCCCCTTGTTGAAGAGTAATTTCCTCTTCTTCTTCATCACCATTCGTATCTTCCTTATCAATATTGAGTAGCTTATCCTTGAAAAATGGGGCTGATTTCTCGATGGGTTCAGTATCAATATTCATGTTGTTAACACCAATATTGTTTGTAGTTCTTACGTCCCCTTGAGAGTTAGGAACAACTTCTATCGATGGAGTTGGGGAAATATGGGTTTTTGATAACAATGGCGTCAAGGAGAGGGCCAGCTCTATAACTTTATCGGTTTCTCCTAGCTTGACCTTCTTAGTATTTTGGTCTTCTCTTGGATATGGCGGTGGTTCAAACTTAAGGTTGCTTTTGAAAGGTGTGTGGTGCATCATTACGCAATAATGTGTCTAGAAAGAGGGCAGAGCTTCTCTCTCTAGGCTCTATATCCCTGTGTAGTTTAAATATTGTCTTATGGTTCTATTTGTTAGTTCATCATCATATCTAAAGCAGTTTTTATCCAATTAGATTTCATAACAGTGTGATCCTACTGAAACATTATCTCTCACTTCTCTTTCTCGTTTAGTTGTTAATAGGAGGAGTATCTATTAACAGACAATTAGCGGGAAAATACAAAATATTAAAGCACCACTAAGTCATCCATGTTAAAATATCCTAATTAATACTTAATAAATTACCAACTAACATTAATAAATATTACCTACAGTACTAAATATAAGACTTAGTTAATTTTTTTGAAGAGATAAGAGAAGTTAAATAAATTATAGAAAATAGTTTATGAGGGTTAAAGTAATTAGTTAGATCAGTTAGGTGGTTAGAACAGTTAAGAATTAGTTGGTTTAAGGATTTAGAGGCTCTTGTCTATATAAGGCATAATAGTCTCATTGTATCAGTTATGTTTTGCCTGAATAGAATTTGGAATCCCTCATTCTCTCTCTATTTCTTCTCTCGTTCTTCCTCTTTCCTCTCTCTATTCTTCTCTATTCATATCTCTTCCTTCTTCTTTCTCTACACTTACACATCAGAGAGAGTATAGAGTCTGGTAACCTTTGCACTAACTAAGAGGTTTTAAAATAAGTGGCTCGAATTCCTCACTGTTTCTTCTATGAGACTTCTTTATTTCATTCTATTCAGTCTTCCATCATCTAATTCCTTATCCTATTTTCTTTAATTTTCTTTTCTCAATTCCAATTCTTTATGGTAATGTGTATTCTCCTCTTTCCTGCCCCTTTTTTAGTGATCTTCCATTATGCAAAGGCTTTAAACGAGCAGTTGAATTCAATCTCTCTTTTCTTTCTTTCTTGCAATCCCTGTAAGTTGACTTAATTTTTGTTTGCATTCTTGATAATAATTTTTAAAACTTGTCCTTTTTTATGAGACAGATTTTCCTGAGACCCTAAACCCTGAATTTGGCATCTCACTGTAAGTTTCACTTTAGAATAAGAATCTCTTGAATTGATTTTGTTTTCCTCCTTATTCTATTTTCTTTTATTTCTTTTTCTCAATTCCAATTCTTTATCGTAATATGTTTTCTCATTTTTCCTGTTCCTTTCTTAGTGATCTTTCATTCTGCAAAGGCCTTAAACGTTGCTGTCCCTTTATTTTTCATGTTCTTTATTGAAATTATTAGTACTAATTAAAGTATTCCTTTATTCTAGTTGTCCACTTTCATTTCATTATATTACCTTGTTCATTACAATCCTTAAAAGTCCTGTCGATTTAATTACTTTTGCACTAACAGATTGGTGAGACCATTGTAAAAATTTATGTCCTTCAAAGGAATTGTTGCCTGAGATGGAGAAGTGAAGTGACTGGAGGAAGAGGGAGGTGCAAAACAGGGTTGACCGTGCCTGACTCTGATACCAATTGTAATATCTCAACACCTCCTCTCGATATTATCCACTTTGGGGTCTTCGTCACCCCTTATGGTTTTAAAACGTGTCAAAAGGGGGAGGTATCCAAACCTTTATAAGGCATCTTTCGTTTCCTTTCTCAGCCGATATGGGACATAACACTCTACCCACCTTTAAGCCCGACATCCTCGCTGACACATCAACCCACATCAACTCAAGCTTAGCTCTGATACCAATTTTAATATCTCAGCACCTCGCTTTCGAGATGATAGGTTGTTATAAACACTGTTTCGAGTTCTTTTGTGGTTTAAATATCAATTTCCCCTTTTTATTTTTGTCGAGAATTTAGCAAAGTTAGCAAGTTTCATACAAACATTCGAGTTCTTTAAACATTTAGAAACATGTTCATTCACGGTTTAGGAATGAGTTTATTCACGTTTTAGTATTATGGTCTGTTTGGTTGGAGGGGAATAGAGGGGGAGGGGAGTGGGATGGAGGGATTTTACCCCCTCCCCTTGTTTGGCAACATTAAAATAAAATTTTCCCTCCCTTCCCCTCCAAATCTCTCAAGGAAAGGTCAATATTTTACCCAGCTTTGACCATTATGCCCATGTTTCTTTTCAGTATTCCCAAACTACCTAACCTATTTTCTTCTTCCCTACCGACACCAATACTGCTTTCGTCGCTCCTACTACCGTGGGTTTTTTTTTGGAAAAACTATTTTGTCTTCTTCATTAACTTAACTATATATAGCATTTAATTCTAATAAGAAACAAGTTCTACTTCGTCCACAATAATAATTCATTCACTGCAATCTTTAAGTTGGAGCCACACTTTATCCACTGCAAACTACAAAACCTCGAGATATACTTATGCAAGTATACAATGATTGTGTGTCCACATTGAAGCACTAACCCATTGCAATTTTTCTTATTATATGTCTTTATATTATAACTATAGTATTTCTAATTTTGTATCAAAATAATATTTATAATGATTATCGTATATATGTGTTCGTTAAGTATAATTATAATTAATGGATATATTTTATTGTATGTATTAGCTATTATAATTGTATTCACACAATTTAATTTTATTAAATTTCAACAAAAGTATGAAAATAAAATACATGGACAAAGTTGTCCATGTAAAAATATGTTCCCCTCCCTTTCTGAACCATTTAAGGTAATATTAAAACCCTTCCAATCTCCTCCCTCTTATCAATCTAAACGAGGTAATATTAAAATCCCTCTCTTCCACTCCCCTCCCCTCCCAGCCTTTGAACCAAACAAACCCTTAAATCACTTAATTTTTGTTTGCGTTCTTGGTATTAATTTTTTAAAATAAGTCTCTTGATTATGGGAAAATATCAAATAAATAATTTTCAGAATCAAACAGGATTTTAAAGTGAAACTGACTTCTCATTCCTCTCTCGTCCTTGTTTTTTGTGAGTCACTTCTCTCGGCCTTTTTTAATTATCTGCCAATTTTTCCAATCTTGTATAGACACTACTATGGTTCTTTAGCTTTGCAAAGGCCTTCACCCTTCCTCACTCAGCGTAGTTGAGTATTTCCAATACTCTTTGTTTTCTTTGTTGTAGTTCCGCTTTAAGATTTTATGGAAAAGAATTTTGGAAGTCTTTCTGAATTGATACTTTTTTATGATTTAATGGGATATATTTGGTTGTACTCGAGGCCTTGAATATTGAATTTAGAAGCTCACTATAAGTTTCACTTTAGCTCTCTAAAAAGAGAAAGAAAAGTAAGATAAAAAGAAAAGAAGAAAGAAAAAGAGCATGCAAGTAAAAAAAACAGAAATAAGAGAAAGTGTGTGTATAAAGCGAGTTGTTTTCTTTTAAGTCTACATGCCTTCATTTTTCATGTTCTTCGTTAGAATTCTTAGCACTAATTAAAGTATCCATTCATTCCATTTGTCCACTTTCATTTCGTTATATTGCCTTATTCACTGCAATCCTTAAAAGTCCTTTTGATTTGTATATGCAATAAATGGGATGAAATTATCGAGATTGAGATGATAAATCAGCCTATGAGATCAAACAACTCCTTTCTATTTAATGATTTTGATTAGTAGAAATTTTCCTAATATCTATATTTTGTTTACTTTTTCTCAAATGGATTGGTGCGGCCATTATAAAAATTTCTATCCTTTAAGGGAATAGTAGCCTGGTAATTGTAATATTTCCGGGGACTGGGAATATTTGATGAAAAAGAGGTGAACCACTAAGCGAGTGAGCATAGTTTCGTGAAGTTAAAAACCCTGTCAAAGAGAAATGCTTTCTTTGCAAGAAGGCCCTCAGTAAGGGTGAGGTCACTCAAATAGTTTATCAGGATGTATTTCACAGCTAGTGTATTAAGTGGAGGCTGTTGAATTCACATACTCTATATTTAACATGTCTACATTTCAAGTGGAAGTTCTAAGAGGATCTTTCCAATATGGTTGTAACTCCTTAGTAGCATGGAAAAATGCTTGATGGTATTTAATGAACCACAAAATATTTGAAGATGTTGGTATACTCAGATGGTAAATGATCAATACAATATTTTTAGCTTTTTGATATTATAATAATAATTTTATAAATATTTGTTTTAATTTAATGTTGAATTTTGGGGATTACGAGAAGAAGAAGAAAAATTATTTGCTTCCATTTCTTAATGTCGTTGGGCCTTGGTTTTGTTAAAAAGAAAATTTAAAATCCCTGGTTGGAACACAACCAAGACTGATAATCGTACAAGGGAAATACCAATCTAGGTTTGCAGCCTTTAAGGATATGATGTTTACAGAGGAGCATGATTTTTAATAAAAGGAAGGGTATGGCTACATCCAGGGACAAGAGAGTAGAGATTAGAGGTGCCTGGAGAAGTGGGTTTTATGGTTAAAGGGAAAGACAACAAAAAGCCTCTGACCGGGATGATTATAGGAGAAGGGCCAACTTAAGGCCCTAAACCTAGAAATCATTGGGCCAGGATTTGACTTAAGGAATTACATCATTTTTCAAAGTTTGAAGCCACAGAGGTCTCCACAGCCTTCATCATCCAACCTCTTTGTCACCAAAAATCCAAAGCCATTTAGACTTCGCTGATGTTAAGGAATTCATGGATGAGCATGAGTAGGTAGTTGGTGAAACTCAAGAGGGGTTATTGGATGCATTTTGATGAAGGTAATTAAACCCGGATTGGTTACTAAACTAGATGGGGTACTGAGTAAAGGGTCAGTAGGTCAAACCAGAGTCAACTCAGGCCCAGACTGGTAATGAGTAAACCGATCCTACTAAGAAGAATTGGTCCATTGTACTCCCATCAAACAAGAATCGTCAAGAACAAGTTAATCTTGAAAGTCATGACTATTTGAATATTGTTCAAGAAGATCCTTCTTTCGAGCTTTTGGGGTCAGAAGATATTGGTATAGATTAAGATGAAAATGAACCCTTATATCTGAGACATGATCATGCAGAGGGGACTTGGGTCAGGCTGACAAATCCATCTACTAGGAGACTCAAGGGATACACAACTGTCAGTTTAACAAGAAAGAGGAAAAGATAATGAGTTCCTGATTTGTTTACTTGTATGTTTTACCTGTACCCATATATGTCAAATTCATTTATTTTGATTGACATGATTTTCACTATGCACTTATATTTTCTTTTATTTGTTGAACTTGTAGGAAAATTGATTCTCCGCTTGAAGATGATAATGTTCCTACGCATGTTGGTAGACAAAGATTTGTTGAGCATGTCGCCCGTGGCAGGACTGTAATGGCGATGTTGATCAAAATGAGAAGTAAGGGTATTAAATTAGAACTTGATTGAAATAAAAAAGGGAATCCAATTAGACCGAACAGTAGCTCCCTCAATAATTTCATTGGGACTACAGTCTGAGACAGAGTTCCTATTACAATTCAAGATTGGAGACAAGTGAAGAAACAATATGGGAATGAAATATGGGGTGAAGTCCAGGTAAGACATTAATTAATTTATTATTCAGGTTGTTTTGTTTCATATGATTACAATATAACATATTAGCTTTTGTTTTATGGCACAGCCTTGTTTTGTTATTGATGGTGATGATCACGAGAACTTCATGCTTAGAAAAGCCGACAAACTTATGAGAAAGTTTCATTTTGATCTTGTGAAATATTTCTTGAGGGATGATAACGAGAATATCATTCCAACACCGTCGAAATTATACAGCGGGATCATTAGTCAAGAAACATGGGATGAGTTCGTGAGAACACATACAAGTCAAGAATTTCAGGTAATGTGACATTATACTTTATAAAATACTTGTAATATATTTGTAATTAATATTTATTAATATGTATCATTTTGATGTAAACATGAGCTAAGTGAGAAGAACCGCTCCAATGCAATCAATATGACATACCGCTACACACAAGGACATGTATCTTATGGAAAGTTAGAGCAAAAAATGGTAAGGACTAATGATTATTTTTTTAATTTGTGTGACTCATTTTTAACTCCAACTAACTTTCATATGCAGATAGAAGAATCAACTTCAGATATTACACAGGTTCCACGACATGACTTGTGAGTAGCCAGTTGCACAAACAAAAAGGGGGAATTTGAAGTGAAAAAGCAAGAAGAGTTGCAGAATATTATGTAAGTATTGAAACATATGATAACGTACAATAATACCATTGCTTAGATGATTCTGGTTTATATTAACTACTGGTAATAATGTTGTAATTTATTTTGTGATAGCGATCAATGACATAAGAGGTGCCACAATTGGCGGCTTATATTGGCCATAATGATATGCTAATCAGAGTGCTGGGTGTACCTGAGTATGATGGTCATGTTCGAGGTACTGATTTTAGCGTGACACAAACATCATACTTCGGACATCAGAAGCGCTTGAACAAGAGTGACTTTTTGCAGCTACGTAAGGAGATGAACAGCTTCAAGCATCAAATGTAAGAACAATTTGATTTGCAAATTTGTTTGTTGCAAGAGCAAAACGCGTAGCTGAGGGCGAACATTGATCAGTTAGTGCAGTCTAAGACAATGCCAAATGTTCCTCCTTGTGACAGCCCAAATGTGAGAGATAGTTGTATTTCTATCTCTAAAGTACACCTCCCTTTGGTAATTAATTTCTTCTTTAATTAATTGTTACATTGTCAATAAGTATATAACATAACATCCTAAACTGATCTATCTTTCATAGGGCGAGTTAGCGTGCAAGTTATATGTTGAACATTTTGGAAAGCATGCAGTTGCGGTAGGTGTTGCCTACAACACAGATAATGATACCCTCCACAATTCACCATTATTGGTGAACACAATCCGAGTAAGGTTCGACGTATTCACGGATGATGATGCGCTATTACCCATCCCTTCTCTGGATGACGAGACAATGGTTAAAGATGTTGTCGGCGGTTATGTTGCTTGACCAATGGGTTTGATGGAGCAATGTCAGAAGGTAGTCAAGAACATAATTCCTTCTATTTTTCCTATACACTACATCATTTAATTTCACGCTTTGTTTTTACAGTTTGAACGTTCTAAAGGAAAACAAATTCAACTGCATGGCAAGGTCTCAAAGTGTTCGACCACATAGCCGAATTCCAAAGCCTCAGCTAGCCAACGGAGTAGAAGACAAACAATCTCATATTACGATCAGTTGGCATGCATTGCACCTAGGTTGATGCACGAAGGAAGTCTGTCATTGTCATTTGATAGACACATCTATGGTGTTAAGGCCATAGAGGAACATATTACTGCTGATGTGTTGAGTGAAATTTTCAATCGTGGATGGATTGGTGCTTCGATCATCAACATCTAGATTATGTACTTTATTGTCATCATTTATCGTTGTTATTATTATTCATCTTTCAATTTTTTTGTCATCATCACATTTCTTATTTTTTTGTAAAAGCACTTGTACCATGACATCTTGGTAGACGCACAAAAGGTCAAGTTCTCCTTTGTCAACCCTTATCTCATTGGACAGCACGGGTAGAGTAGATCCCGATACCCAATCCAATTATCTAAAAGAATACTTTAGATAAAGAACAAATCCAAATATGTTATTTCTGATGCCATACAATGCGGGGTAATAAATTTATTATTAGTTGTCATATTTTACTTTACATTTCTTTACTGTATTACTTTTACTATATCATGCATGGTTGAAGAAAAACTTTCAAAATCTTTTAGGGCACATTGGATCTTGATTGTGATCAATGCAGCGACACCTTCTGCCCCTCGCATTTACTATATAGATCCTCTAAGTGGAGGTATTCCTTCATACCGTCCTCATTTGTTGCGGTTGATTAATAGGTAAGCATATATATGCATGTATATGCGTGTGTAAATATATATTTGTGCAAGCCATTAAATACCCTAACGTAATTAACATTTATTTGTTTTCTTAGTACACTGACTGCATATAGAGCCTTTGCCAGCTTGAACTTTTCTAGATCTGTAGATCCTGCTCATAGCTATACCTGGAAGAAGATACATGTACCGATTTAGGAATTTAATTGCATTTTGATTTTAACAAAATTGTATTTTCAAATTTATTTAACTATTTTATTATATTGTTATAGTGCCCTTTCCAGCCCAATAACGATGATTAGGGGTATTATATAATGAAATTCATGAAGGATGTCATTACTCATGATCAGCTTCAGGTTCTACTAAAAGTAAGTCATTTTAGTACAATAAATGTTGTGTTTTAAATTTAAATAATTGTCTGATAATTAATGTTTAGTTATATTAATTCATTTTCTGCATTATTGTATTGGTGTAGTATTATGAAGATTAGCGTTCTGACAATTTAACTGACAATCAAATCAATGAACTCATCGAGGAATTGTGTGAATATCTGTTGAGGCACTATTCTGACTAGCAATACTGTATAAACGTGCTAGGTTGTTTATTTGTCTATTGCTGTTATTGTGGATTTAAGTAGCTGAATTAATTACTGTCTTATATTCACAATTGAGTAAATATATATTTAGAGGAGATTTTGTTAATTAGCTATCTGTTTGTATCAATTTAGTTATTCCATTGTGGTTTGCATGGGTATAGAAATTTTTTTTTCACTATCATGATACAGGAAAGGTCTGACAAAAATATAAAAGGATTTATTAAAAAAACCTGAGAAAGCGCCACCCTATGTCAAATAAAAATATAAAAAAATAAACTCACGAAAAAATTGAAAATAAAAAAATATATACTTAAAAAAAATAGGTCAAGGGTGGCACTTTCTTAAGTAAGCGCCACCCTAGGCCCATTTAATAGAAGAAATAAAAAATTCAAAAAAAGATAGGGTAGCGTTTTTTAATATAATTTTATTTTATTATATTAATATATTTTAAAAAATATTTAAATGGACCTAGGGTGGCGCTTATTAGGTTAAAATAAAATAAAAAAAAATGAATTAAAAAAATTAAAAATATATATCAATAGTAACGCTTATTTAAGAAAGTGCTATAGAAAGTTCCATACAAACTGTGGTGCTTTCTTTAATAAGCGCCACACTTAATTATTTTAATTTTAAAAAAATATTAGATATTGTAGCGCTTATGTTGGAGCGTCACAGCTTGTTTTAGTGGCGTTCCAATATATGACACTTGTCAAGTACCACTAATATTGTTGTTATTATAAGCACCATGTCTTTTATTTTTTGTATTAGTGAAATATCACCTCCTATCTATTTCTCATAGTTAATTCTCTTATAATATGATGTCCACAGTTTTCTATGAGTTTATTCTTCACAATTAATTGTAATTTGTGCTCTCAACCATTAGCAACAGTAATGTCTTTTATTTAAGAATAAAATCAACTTTTTAAATATATTCCCTCTGGTTCTATTTATAAGTAACTTTTTTTTATTGCGTAAAACGAACTGGTAGTTAAAAGTAATAATTGTGTAAAAAGTGCTATGTTTTTTTTCCATATATGCCCATATTTACTAAAATAAAGAGAGAATGTATAAAAAATATGAGAAATAATAAAATATGTTTCTCAATGCTTTATTGACTTCATTCACCTAGTGAGTTATTTCTCTCTTCTTAATATAACTCTTGGTGTGTGTGATAATTAGTTATAAATAATATGTATTTAATAAGGATAAAATAGAAAAAATTAGTTTATATTTTCAGACACAAAATGAAAGTTGTTTATAAAAGGGACCAGCTCCATGAGAGAGAAAGTTACTTATAAATAAGACCGGAGGGAGTATCTTGTATTAAGGATATGAGGGAGTAATTCTTATCCCTATTTATGTAATTAAATAATTTATTTAACTTCTTTAATCTTAATAAATTAAATAAATATATCTTACATTAAAGATAAGAGAGGTACTATGACATTCTCCCTCAGAAACGATCTACTTAACATTAGATTTTAAAACTTTTTTAGAAGATAACCTCGATAGAAAAGAAGATGACTCACTGTAAGTCTATCAGAGTTATAAAAAATTGTAACATTATTTTTTGTGTGTCTCCTGTAACATTAGTTTTTAAATCTTAATTATGATAGAACAAGAATGCGCACATATAAGTTTATCATAGTTAATTAAAATGATCTATAATCTCACATGTATTGAAAGTTATAAACACATCGTGCTCATGTTCATGTGACAGTTATATCAATTTTATGGAACTCAGCTCTAGGCCTCCGCCCTCACAGCAAGTACATTACACAGGAGCTCCACTCTGGGCCTTCGACCTTCAACACAGTCAAATCAGTTCAAGTATCAAATCAAATCAATGAATGTGAAATAAAATTTCAGTGGAATAAAACATGAAGTAAAAATCACAATTCTCATAGAATCGTATTTTTGAATACAACACCTTTTCTGAAGCTTCTTGCTTTAACATTCTTACCTGAAAATGTTAATTATGAAAATGGTGAGATTGATATCTCGGTAACTAAATCTCGTCCAATAACATAATCACTACGTGTTTGTAGATGTCAAGTGGATTGTTCACAATAAGTGTACGCAATGAATATAATATCATGACAATACCACATCAATGATAACATTCTACTGTCATGAGTTCAAATAATGTTAATTTTTTTTATTTGGTCAAGATATAATTTTTTTAGACTTAGAGTGTAAAAAATGTTCACATTCTTTAATAAGCATGTTTTTCAAAATTTGAATTTATGTTGTATTTATTAAGAAAATAAAATATTTATGTGCATGTTTGGATTATCGATAAAAACTGCTTTCTAATATGATTTATGATATGCGAAATAAATTGATGAGAGGATTTTTATTTTAACTTCTATGAACATATTTTTCCACTCCCAACTACACAAGCCTATATCATATTAACCATCGATAGCTCAAAGTTGTTTCCGAGTAAATACTAGTAAAAAGGGCCAGAAGAATTACTATTTTTTGGTAATTCTGGGAACTCCTACCCAGTGGATTTTTCCAAACTATCACCATCCACAAACAATTAGAAATTCCCTGCGGGCACAACCCACAGGGCCCGTTTGTTACCAAAATTGATTTAGATGATATAAAAATTGATATGGATATGAAAATTAAGTTTAAAAATATATTTAGTATATCATAAAAATAAGATCTAATTTTTACGTAAAAAGATCAAAATACCCCCTAAGTTAAAAAACATAATAAAATGTTCCCCAAATCCCACCCCTACGAAACTCGGCTGTGTGGGACAGAACTATGAAATCTCATATAGTCAAAAGCTTCCATGGAATACCCAAAAAAAAAAATCGAATCAATAGCATCAAAACTAAACACAAATGTCCATCCTTGATCTATCTTTTTCTTTCTGTCATGTTTTTGTTCAGATCAAGAATGAGATTGCGACGAAGCGGGTCTTCTTCGGCATGAGCTTGAAGCCGAAGTTGTGGTTCTCCACAACCTGAAAAATCAACAGCATCGAAATTGAAAAATCAATGGAAGGTACCAAGATCTCAATCACCACAGTCACCGATGAAATGGTAGAACTTTGCCACAGGATGATCGAACTCCCATATCTCACGTCGGCGATGAACGTTGCTGAAGAACGAGAACGAGAAGATGAAGAATGGGGAAGAATAGAAAATTTGGACCAGAAAGTTGAAAGCCAGTCAATCCATAAAGGAGGTGTGTGGATCTTGTTGCCGTCGTCGGAGATCCGTCAGGAGGATGAGTCTTCATCACGGGTGGCTGGAGGTCAATGATGAGGTGATGGGTTAGGGTCTGAAGAAAGAAGATGAAGAATGAGGAGCAAGACTAGAATTTCATGAGTTGTATGATGAAGTTTAATTCCATCAATTTTGATAGAATTGGATTCTACGTGGAACCCAATTCCATGATAACTAAACGTAATTTTTTTTTTCCTTACGTGTACTAAACATACTTACAGATGAAAATTAACTTCATTTCCATATCTGCCCCAATTCCAACGCACCAAACGGGGGCAATAGTGTGCTGTGCCTCAAAAAATGTGACCGTTATTTTAAAATATGTTGACATGACACCTACTCATCAAATGTGGCGAGTACTTTCAATTTTCTACTCTCGGCGACTAGGCAACTTTCTGTTCTCTTCACTCTGCTCACACTGCTCTAATCATCCACGTACTGCCTCTTGGCTGTATCTCACTCTCCCTTTATGCTCGACACACTTCCCAGCTAGCCTCAAGCATCCCCTTTCTGTAACAACGAGCCCCTTTTTCCTCTCTCTCTAACCATCCCTCAATCGAGAGAATCAAGATCTTGAAGCCGTTGTTGATGTTGTTGTTTTTTGTTTCGGCCTAAAAGCCGTTGTTGTTTGAAAGCCCATCTTTTTAGCATGATATAATCATTTCATCTCTTCATTTTAGTTCAAAGCAAAGGCGTTTTTTTCTCTCTGACAAACCCCTGGAGTATTTTTCTGACTCTCGAATGGGTTGTGGGCAATCAAAAATAGACAATGAAGAAGCGGTGGCTCGCTGTAAAGATCGCAAGACCTTGATGAAAGAAGCGGTGGCCGCTCGGAATGCCTTCGCCGCCGGCCATTCCGGGTACGCTATGGCTCTCAAGAACACTGGAGCTGCACTGAGCGACTACGGCCACGGCGAAAGCTACGTCACTCAAGAACTCCACCAGCCGCCATTGGACACCGCTTCAGAGCCGCCGCCTCCGCCTCCACCGCTCATGGAAGACAACCTCCCGCCACCTCCGCCCCCGCTCCCAAATTTCTCTCCGAGCCCGCTTAAGCGCGCAGCGACGATGCCGGCAATCACTATGCAGCACCAAAAACCCTCCCGCGCGATGGATTCCGACACCATTGCTGAAGAAGGTGAAGAAGAGGAAGAAGATATTAAAATGAGTAAAGGTAATGGAGGAAAGTCGTCAAAAAAGGGAGGATCTGAAGCAGCATCGTCTTCTCCGCCTCGGACTCCAGATATGAAGTCAGTTCCGCCTATGCCTGAATCGAAGGGCATGGCTTGGGATTACTTTTTTATGGTGGATAACATGCCTGGACCATCATTGGGTGGGGAAGATGAGATTGGAAATGAGAACGAGGAGAGTGAAGCAATGGGTTATCACGAAGCTGGAAATGTGGGCGGCGGCGGAAGCAATATGAATGAAGTTGAACCCAAGACGCCGGAGAAGGTAGAGGAAAATGTGCAGGAGGAGATTGTGGAGTCTGTGAAGGAGGCAAAGCATATTGAGCACTTGAAGACTGCTCCACCAGACTTTAGGAGAGTAATGAAGGTGGTTCCAAGTGTTAATCTGATGCAGATTCTTAGTAAGCTTGACGATCATTTCTTGAAAGCTTCGGAGAGTGCACAAGAGGTTGCCAAGATGCTTGAGGCCACTAGATTGCATTATCATTCAAATTTCGCAGATAATAGGGGTAATTTCCTTATTTCTATATATCCTTGGAAGCATTCTGATATAATCTGTAACTAATTAATGTCTGTTGTTGGCGCATATCCAAAATATCTTTTTATGTGCTTTAGCCTTTAGGCTTAAGTTTTGTGTTCTCAAATGTTTAATATCTGTTGTTTGCTACAAGCTTAAATGACTTGCCAATGTCGCATTGAGTGATTTGGGATCACTATTTTTGTTAGATTCCCTCTGGATTCTCCCTATTTATATAATTATACTTGGCAATATATCTTCACTTTTGTCTGGGAACTATTGATCAATTACATGCACTGCTTATATGTCTAAATCAGGCTTTGTCATAGTTGATCATTCTATATCTGTATAGATACAACACATAGTACACGTTCTTCTCCATTAAAATCCACTGTTCAATGTGTAGCGGGATTTGTAGGAAGCAATCACTCATTTCTCTAAAACTTAGTTACTACCATTATTACTGCATTGTCTATGCAAACGTGAAAAGAAGCAACTAGTTTTGCAGTCTATTTGCATCGGCATTCTGAAAGACAATAACTTCTTCACAAACTTAGGGATACTTGTTGAGCTTTTTGGATGAAAAATGCAAACCCCCCCCCCCTGTATTCTCAACTTTCACGATGAAATTGAAGTTTTTATGTTGTTCGATTCCCTTCCCCATATCTTCAAAGGTGTTTTGTATGCTATCACTGATTATTAGTTTGAAGAGATGAGAGAATTGATGCTTGCTTAGACGTCACGTGCAGCTGCACTTTTTCATTGTTGGCCTTAAATGGTTGGACTAACTTGTAGTTGTATGAGCAGGACATATTGATCATTCCGCAAGAGTTATGCGTGTGATAACATGGAATAGATCATTCAGAGGTGTGTCTAATGGTGATGGAGGAAAGGATGATTTTGATTCAGAAGATTATGAAACTCATGCCACTGTCTTGGACAAACTGTTAGCCTGGGAAAAAAAACTCTATGAAGAGGTGAAGGTAGGTGTAATTTTACAAGTTTACAAATTTGTAAACAGAGGAATCTGAGTGACCAAGTGTTTGGTTAACCAGCTGAAGATGCAATCTTTTATTCTACCCAAATGAACTTTTTTCTTTAAAATTAATTGTGTTGAGCTGATCTTTTATGAACTTTTTTCATGCCCTTGCCAAACAGCAAGCTGAGCTGATGAAGTTTGAATATCAGAGAAAAGTTGCATTACTGAACAGACAGAAGAAGCGTAATGCGAGTGCTGAATCTCTGGAAAAAACCAAAGCAGCTGTAAGCCACCTGCACACAAGATATATCGTTGACATGCAGTCAATGGATTCCACAGTTTCAGAAGTGAATCATATTCGCGATGCCCAGTTATATCCCAAACTTGTTGCTCTTGTTAATGGGTAAGTATTTATCATTGCCAGTTTGAAATAAAATAGATCAGTGTACTACTGTATCAGAAGTTGCCCCTCTATATTGTTTATGGTATTTGGTAATTTCATATGTGTGCTGTATCTCTATGTTACATTATATCTATTCAGGATGGCCAGTATGTGGGAAAATATGTGCATACATCATGACAGCCAGCTGAAAATAGTTACAGATCTCAAAGCTTTAGATATATCTCAAGCTCCTAAGGAAACAACCAATCAGCATTATGAGCGGACTATCCAACTTTCTAATGTTGTCCAAGAGTGGCATTTACAATTTGAGAAGTTTGTGACTCACCAGAAACAGTACATCCAAGCACTTGGTAGTTGGCTAAAGTTAAATCTTGTCCCCATCGAAAGCAGCCTTAAGGAGAAAATCTCCTCGCCACCAAAAGCCCAGAATCCGCCTATCCAAGCCCTCCTTCAAGCTTGGCATGATTGTGTCGATAGGCTTCCAGATGAGCTCGCGAAATCAGCTATTTCGTCGTGTGCTGCTGTGATAAAGACCATCATACTTCAGCAGGAGGAAGAGATGAAGCTAAAGGAGAAATGTGAGGAAACCAGAAAGGAATACATGAGGAAAAACCAAGCATTTGAGGAATGGTATCAGAAGTATTTGCTGCGGAGGGGTCATGATGAAACAGAACATGAAAGAGGAGATGAAATAACTACTAACAATCCTGCAGCAGAGAAGCAGTTTGCTGTTGAGAGCTTGAAGAAGAGATTAGAAGAGGAAATTGAATCTCACCAAAAACACTGCGTTCAGGTTCGAGAGAAGTCGCTACAGAGTCTCAAGACCCGTTTGCCCGAAGTTTTCCGAGCAATGTCAGACTATTCTCATGCTTGCGCTGATGCTTATGAGAAACTGAAGTCTATTGCACATTCACGGGATGCTACTCCAAGACCCTGACGATGTAAAAGCTTCAGTTTGCTTCTGATAAGATTATGTAATTTAAACCTAAGGTCTTATTCACCCTTCCGAAAAAGCGGTTGTTCTCAATGGGGATGCAAATTTATCAATCTGTTATTGTGTGAAAATTTTGCCATGGCTTCTTGACCATTTTATTCACGCAATGATGCGTCCCAATGATATATTGACCTTGGCAATGCAAGTGTTTTTATGATAAACTTTAAAAATGTGAATATAAAGTATCATCTGGTTCAAGGATTGGATGAAGAGTTTATTTATATAATTCATCTTGCTTGACTCTAAAGGTCCAAAATGCAGATCAGAAAATTCTTCGGCTTTGTGACACGTGTGGTGGTTGTTGATTGTTTTATACTGCTGAACTTCGTTTCAGCACAAAAAAAATCTGAATTTTTTTTTAGGTTTCCCTGCGTTTCAAGGAGACGAAACACAAATGGGTAGGAAGGTGGCTGGCAAATGATGACTCTTTCGGCTGTAAAACTTTGACGTTCCTCACTCGCGTCTCCTCAAGCCAGATTGTTCCAAGGGCCAACGTAATTTATTTAGTATTTAATCTAGCACACCGGTTTTAAGTCAGTTTCCTTTTTTTTTAAAAAAAAAATAAGATTATTCAACTTGCGATTATATATTACAGATAAGAATGAAGAATATATAACACTTGAGAAACAAAAGTCTTCACTTCAAACACAAAAGTTATCAGGAGAAGAGGCTAGAGGGAGTATAGAAAATTCCCTCCTTTTCCTTCCTCATTGCCCTCAATAACTTATGGTCTAATCAGCAGAATCTGAATCATAATGTCATGTGGCAAGCCTGAAGCTTCACTGATATGAAGTTTTCACTGTGCTTTTAAAGCCATAGGAGTTTCAGCAAAACTTGTGCCTCTTTCTGCAACAAAATGGATGTGAAGAAGTACTGGTTCAGCTCAAGCAGGAGTAGCCAAGCATCTCAAAGCGTCCGTCTGGGTCGAAGCTACACGAAACCACGTAGCGGCCACCGGAGCATCGACGGCGGCGCAAGAACGGTGTGGGATATGCTCCGGAGAAAACTCAAAAAAGAGAAGAAGGAAGCTTATGACCCAGAGACATATTCCCAGAACTTTGACCAAGGAGTAGGATCCATGGAGCCCGAAAATCTGTGTCGTTCATTCTCGGTTCGGTATGCTGATCCATCCAGGATTTTACCACCAAAACATGTAGTGGATTCATGAACACACAAATGTAATATGTTCCATGTTATGTCCTGTTTCTTTCAGGGGTATCTGTCTCGTGCTAGCTTTTTGATCTATATATGGTCTCATTGGTTTTGATCCATTCCTATAATGCATATACATGTTTCTTCCTTACTGGGATTCATTCGTGTTGTGTTGTGTTCTGTTTCTGGGTTTGACCATTTGATCATGGTGAAATGATGTTGAGATTATAAGAGAAGCTTTGAATGTTTCATCAGGCTTTAATTTTTCTACCTTCCTTTAGTCTCAAGCAAAAAATTAAAAAAGCGACCAACTCCTCACGCAGCACGCTCATACCAACCTTTTTTTTCCCTTGATAAATAAAGTGTTAGCGGGAAATGCCGGCGAAAATACAAAAGAGAATCTTCAGCGCCTGGTAACCCTAGAAGAATATATGCTCTTTTAAATGTTGCAGGGAATTTCAGTTTCACATGCAAGTATTTCAGAATTGCAATTAATTTCAATGATTGAGGTTATCATGTGATCTACTATTTTGGCGTGGATCAGAGTGGTTCGATGTAGCCTTCACTAGTTGCCCATAGGTCATACCTGTAGATTAATGAAAGCTACCCCAAATTGAATTGAGTTTAGAATTAACAAATAAAATATCCAGTATATTTGGAATAGCGGTTGGAACTTCCAATCGTGCTTTTCAATTGTGATTTACGGTTTACGATGTAGCTTTTACGGTCTACGAGATAAATATGTGGATGAGTTTTATCTCGATTTACATAAATCAAGTTTATATATAAATATAAATCCAACCAAACATCCTCGATTTTTGGGTTCATTCAAATGTGGTTCCATAATGAGGTAATAGGTTTAGACTCAGCTCAGATTCCGTGCCAATGAAATAATTTTGAAATTCCACTCCCAGCCGTCATCACTTAATATATGCATGTAAAATTTTAAAGGTCAAAAGCGTCGTCTTCATATATTGGAGACTCATCGTTTCGTTGAATTCAATTCCATATAATGTATTGATATACGAGCCAAGTTTGAATATGACAACGTGAATAATATTCTCCTATAACACCACTTTCATGAATTTTATGAATGTGTGGATCTTGATATTTTTAATGGTTAAAATTTGAGACAAAGAAATCAAAGACATGAAAGAGAATAGTAGCAGGGCAGGCTTTCGGCGTAAGGGAACATTGGTGTGGGGCAGCACGTGAAGCATGGACATGGGATAAAGTGCATCTTTAGAAATTCGGTGAAAAAATGGTTTTTTTTTAATGGAGTTTTTACAAAAGCCCATTTAAAAAAAAGTCAGGTTATAAATATAATTTATGTTTGGATTGGCGGTGGGAGAAGTTGTTTTTTTTAAGGAACCTATTTGGATTAGCGTTTGAAAAGCTCGTTTGGATAAGAAATGACTTAAAAGGGTATGAACCTTATTCAATACTAAGTATATATTGTTTGTATATATATTATTATAATTGATATTAAAAATATAAATAAATTTTTTTAAAATAAAAAATTTAAATAATTATTAAAAAAAGAAAAATACACTGAAGCACTTAATTTAAAAAGGACACATATATCTTTCAATCAGAATCTTATACATTAAGTAAATCATAATTGGATCATCTACCCCTATCAAATTCGTTTACCCCTAACAAGTTCGTCTCTGATCATGTCACGAACATGATTCATGTGTGATGAAGATAAGGATGATTTTTTCTTAAAAAAACAACAGAAGAAAAAAAATTACATTTAATTCCTAAAAATTAAATTTAACTACAGTTACATCCCAAAAAATTTTGCCAGATCATAAGTTACAAATATAAGTCTCTATTGCAACTAAAACTCTCATGTTTGTAACTCATTTTTAACAAAAAATATTTCATACTTAATACTTATCTTTTTAATATCATTTTTCCTAAAATAAAAAATAATGCAAATTATAAAAAGTGATGAGAAGTTGGGACTAAAAGCTATATGTGGTAGCTTTTAAAAAAAACTACTTTTTAAGCTAAAGCCCATTAACATTTAATGAGTTTTCAAACATTAAACTTTTACCCAAATGAGTTTATAGGTCTCAAATAAACTTTTTTTGATCCCAAATGAGATTCCAAACAGACCCAAAGACTTTATTGTTCAGTGAGAAAATGGTATATATATTTGCGTGCTTTTTGAGGTTTTCACCGAAGCACCAAAAGCAGGAAAATGAAGCAACTTTTCAGATTAAACAGATTTCAAATGTTTCTTCCAATGATACGAATTGGGGACAACTTATATTTAGATGAGATGGAGTATAAATAGAAAATAAAAATTTTATAGCAACAAATGAAAAAAAGGTCTCCCGTTAAAAATTTATAACAACATATATGGGGCCTTTTGCCAATTTCCTACTTTATACTTGTTAAGAAAAATAACTTCATGTAAGTTTTTTTTTTAATTTTAAATTGCATAAAAAAATCAAATTTTTTTTTTTTTTAATTACAGGAACAGACACCAATTGTCTGGATTAGAAACGGAATCGAACAAGTCACCTCCCATTTATTTATTGGGAGCATCCATATACCTTTATAACAAGTATTTAATGTTGTTATACGGAGTATATGAGTAAGAGTACTTTCAGCATAAAAACATAAAAGCACATGTGACCTTTCTTATCTTAATGGGAGAAAAGCAAGAAAAATGCCCCCATGCAGGATCGAACTACATACCTTCAGTTTACAAGACTGACACTCTACCACTGATTCTCACGAACGTTTAAAAGTGCACAACGTAGATAGTAGATAGTAGATAGTACTGTTTTTCCTCCTCTTATTTTAACATACTATTTAACCAAGCTTCTCAGGACTAATTTGGTCTCAACATAGTATTTTTAATGAAACGAAATTAAGATTACAAAAGGAAATGAGATGAAAATAAGTACGAAAAAGATATATTTTGCATGAAAGTGAAAAGACAGCAAAATTGAGTTTCAGTTTGAATTCCACTTCCTATAGTGAATCTACTTTCTCTTTGGAGTGATGGGTACGTTAGAATTGATTTTAATAGATATGGATATTGATATAGAAATGGGGTTTAAAAGTGTATTTTTATTTAATATTTATATTGAAAATATGAAATTACTAATATTTCTTCATTAAAAAAAACCTAACTAACCCCTCAAACATCCAAATCACTTTTTTACTATTATTTTAATTAATTTTTTAATATATTTTAACTAAATCCCCTTTTCTTTTTATTTAAAAAATTACCTATTAATTTCATAAATAATTATTTTTAAATTATAATTATATCCTAAAAATAAAATTAAAGATTAAAGATGTTATACAGTTGTCATCAGAGTAAGGAGATGTTGCCGTTATTGCCGAAGGAAGAATGATAATTGATGAAAACGTGGAGGTGAAATTATAAATCTTGGTTTTTGAGATATAATTCATTTTGGTGGAATTGATTTATTTGACTTCCACATAAAATTGAAATTGAAAACTAATTCTATTCTACCAAATAAATCCCCTCGTAAAATTAAGATCCAATTCCATTTTCACCCTCTATAATTCCAGCGTGCAAACGGGCCGTTAATGAAGCAGCCAAGGAACCCAGAGGTGGTATACGAAACTTGCCATCATTGGAAACCATGGACCTTTCCATTCCCAGTTATCAAGTTCCGATTCAACAAAATAATGCAGCCTAATTTGTAATTACAAGGACATACGCATTAAAAAAAGGGGAAAATCATACAAGCGTTTTTTCATGCTTGATAGACAAAACATATTTAGAATTTGATCAAGGCTTGTTTGGAATGACCAATTTTAAGTGATTTTGGCTGCGTAACGTGTTCCAAACAGCTTTCGTTCATGCTAAAAATTTTTACACGGCTGATGCGCTCCGGCTCCATGCCTACAAGGGTGCATCTCTTGGTTTTGATTCTTTAGCTCACCTACTCCGGCAACCAGGAAATATGCAGTGTGCCTGCAAATTAAAAAGGGAATATGTTTGTTTGTTTTTTGTTTTTTTTTTTGGAACAAGAGAATATGGTTTATCACAATCCTGAGAAGTCATTTCCCAGAAACCAGTACTCATGAGTTTAGAAAGTAAGAAGACCAATTATAAAAACCTGAGGAAGTTCATGATTTTGATCTTGGATTCTTCATCTATCTCTCTAGTACTGTTCATTGCTTGCTCCATGTGATGTAACCACCTCTCTGCTGCTTCACGCGTCACAGCAAATGGTCCATGTCGAGCAATCAGAGCAGGATGCCCTGCCATAAACAGAAATTACAGAACCAGAATTATTGCTTATTCTGATACAGATAAATGAATTCAAAATTTCAAATGGAATAACAAGAAAGCAGAGACCTCTTCTCTGGGAGTAAAGAGGAGGACCTCCCAATCTCTGAGCAAGAAACTCGTACTGGTTCTGAATAGCGTCTTCTTTCTTAGAATTGGCAAATATTGAACGAAACCATTCTTCTTCGTCATCATACACCCTGCTGGGGTTCAACTTCAACATGTGTGTGTGGAAACCCCAATGAAATGAACAAGTAATGGGTTTAATTTGTATAAGATTGTTAATTACCTGTTGTAGAAATTAGTAGAGAGGTTGACAAATGATTGAAGGCCGAGCTTGTGGAAGAGATTGGAGTCATCAATGGCGAAAGCATCGGAGGTGGGAACACCACTCCATTCAGAGGCCTTGTGCTGCAGAGCCTGCATGTTCATTATTAGCTATCTGTGAAAGTCAAAAACGAAGGGATGAGAGAATAATTGATCCATGAGGATGATATTATATGGTGGGGATTGTGCAAAGGAAAAAGCATCTCTCTCTACGCTTTCTTTTTGGCCATGATTCTCTCTCTACGCAGCTTGAAAGGATCTTTCATTTCTTATTATATTATTATCATTTTATCCGGTGGGCGCAGCATCTGGTTTTTCGTTTGTTTGATCCTAATAATTACGAAACAGCCAGCTTTCCACGGGGGGAAAAAGTGCAAACTACACAGTGAAAAGCAAAATAAAAAAAACCAGTAGATTTAACAATAATATTTTATTAAAAGTGTGTTAAGCATAATTAAATTTTGTTAGGTGTCAAATTATATATAAATATTTTAAAATGAGGTAAAAATAATAAAACATTAAGTAAAAAAATGTTCTCTTTCTTCTCTCCCTCTCGTCTCACACCTAATCGCCGGCGGTCCATTCCTTCCCAAATAAAAAAGGCGCGATTTTGCTACTTTGAAGAAGCATGGGTTTTACAGATACACTTAGGGACATATAACAATTTTTGCTCATTTGGATTAGCTTATGAAAGTTTTATAAGTGTTTATAAATCGTGATTCACGAAATACGAAGTAGCTTTTACGATTAACAAGGTAGCTTTTACGGTCTACGAGGTAAATATGTGAAGGAGATTTATCTCGATTTACGTAAATCGGGCTTATATAATAAGCCCGATTCAATTAAACTTGGCCAAACTATAAACCCGATTCAATTAAACTTGGTCAAACGAGCAATTAAGCTGTGGTCAAAAATCACTTTTAAATGGAGGGTCCGTTGGTATGAAGCATTGACAATGGTTTCTACTTTCTAAAAGCCCTCCAATTTGGCTGGAGAAGTCTCCAGGCACGAGAGTGCGTGGTCACTTCTCTTCATTTTCATTGTATCTCTATTTCTGTGTGGTTAATTATGGTATTGATGTTATTCCCAGTTTCCCCCTTTTTTTATTTCAGAAAAATATAGTCAAAATTGAGAAAGGACAAAAAAATGTGGTGAATTCTTGAAATCCTAAATCAGAGCAGGAGTAAGAATCTGATATTTGAAATTTTGTGCAAAAGACGATAATGGCCTCAGTGAAGTTTAAAAAAGAAAAAGAGAAGGCCGAAATAGTGGGTTGGCGGAAGAGTGATTAAGAAACAGAGGAAAAACCTAGGAGGGGAAGGGGCGAAGGGCTAGTCGGCATGGTGATTGAAAGAGAAGGACGGCGTGGGCAAGCGAAAAAGAGGAAGAGAACGAAGGTCTCTTGACCGAGCTTCGGCGGCATGCTGTAGAGTTGGAAGGTGGTTTGATAGTAGTTGGTGTGTTGAGAGACGATCGGGGCCGGTATGTTCCCGTGTTTTCCTTTTATGAAGTTTAAGCGTTTTGGTTACATAAAATCGATTCATGTGGTTAAAAGAAACAAGTGAAACTTGAGTTGAATGTAATGAGAATTACACTTTAGATTCGGAGGCGTGAAACATGTGAAACTTTAGAGGCTAAATGGGGAAAGTAACAAGTTGGAGGGCTAATAACAATACACCCCTCTCTAATAACAACAACATTTTTTACATTAACGACTTTACTTTCTTGTTTAACGACTTCATATACAAAAGGGGGAAAGTAACAAGTTGGATGGCCAATAACAACACCTCCCTCTCTACTAACAACACAAGCTTCCACTTTAACAACTTCACTTCTTTGTTTATCAACTCCGGAGGCAAAAAGGGGGAAAGTAACAAATTGGAGGACCAATAACAACACCTCCCTCTCTAATAACAACACCACCTTATAAATTAATGACTTTACTTTCTTGTTTATCAACTTTTAAGGCAAAAGTGGAGAGCAACAAGTTGGAGGGCCAATAACAACACCCCCTATTTAATAACAACACAATCTTCTACATTAACGACTTCACTTTCTTATTTAAAAATTTCGGATGTAGGAGGAGAAGTGACAAGTTGGAGGAGGGCCAATAATAACACATCCTTCTCTAATAATAACACCACCTTCTAAATTAAGGACTTAAATTTCTTTTTTATCAACTTTCAAGGCAAAAGTGGAAAAATAACAAGTTGGAGGGCCAATAACAATATCCTCATCTTCTACTATTAACAATAGCGCAATTTATTTTAATGTATCTATCTTCACTAATAACAACATCCCTATATCATTTCCTTGCGTTTACTATTAATACCAACACAATATCTTTTCACATCTCCATCTTCACTAATAACAATACCCTCCCCCAACCTTACTATTGAAAGCCGGTTGAAATTAACAAGTTTCAGGCATGTATCTTTATTAACAACACCATATTTTATATTAACAACTTCATTTTCTTATTTTACAACTTCATATCTCAATTCACACCCCTCACCGACCCAATGGCATGTTCCTCCTCGTCAATGGTGCTATTGGCTTCGTCGGCTCCCACTGCTCCTTGGCCCTCAAGAAGCGCGACAACGAAGTTCTTGGCCTTGATAACTTTAACGGCTACAACGATGTCACCCTGAAGTGTGCCAGACAGGTGCTTATTTCTAAATTCCAAGCACCAAATCTTCATTGTTGAAAGCGACATTAATGACGGGCCCTTGTCGAAACTCTTTGACATACACCCTTCACGCATATGGTTGGATTCACTAACCTCCTAGAAAATCGCCAAAGTTGCGAATGCCCAACCTGCCATTGTGTAGGCGTTTTTGAGCTTTGTCACCAAAAACTCATTCTCTAAATTACGTCAGAACGATCAACTGGTGGAGAGGCAGATGAAAGCCAAAAAAAAGTGGCCAGATTATTATGAGCTGAGAGAGAGGGAGAAGATGATAAGCTCAAGGGCAGGGGCGTCTTTCAAGATTTTATTATTTCAGATTCCTCCACTGTATTGATATGGGATTTTGTAAATTGGAATCACTGATTTGTCCTTTTCTAATTTTCAAAGTATTTTTCTGGAATTTTCACAAAGCCAAACTTAGGGAGAAAAAAGGGAAAATTCCAGAAAAATATAGTCACAATTAGGAAAGGACAAAATAGTGTGGTCAATTTCAGAAATCCCAAATTAAAGAAACCGTAGGAATTTGGGATTTGAAATCTTGAGGCAAAGATGCAAATGCCCTCGGTTTAGTGACAAGCAAAAGAAATACAGAGGGTGCATGAATGGGAGGAAAGAGAGTGAAGCTGGCGCGAAAAAGTGACAATACCGAAAGAGGAAAAGTGACAGAAATGAGAGCTAAGCCATGGGTAAGTAAATTTGGGACAAAAATTATTTTTGTGTTGTGATTCTTCAATGTTTTGTAGAAAATTGGTTGCAGTTTGTGATTGGGGTTTATCATATCGAATGTTTTGTTTTATGGGTAATGGGGCTCTTAAGTAAAGATGGAGAAAAGACAACGGCTTTAAGATAATGAGACAATGTTGATGGTTATGTGATCGATTTTATTGTGTTTGGTTGCATTATTGTTGAAGATTGTGCCTTTTTTGTTGTTTGCGACCGATTACAGGATGAACGGTAATGGTGTTGCGTCAGTATAAAGTTCCGCAGGTCGTCGATAGTAAGGTTGGGGGAGGGTATTGTTATTAGTGAAGATAGAGATGTAGAAAGCTATTGTCTTGGTATTAATAGTAGACGCAGTGTAATGATATGAGGGAGTGTTGTAATTAGTGAAGATGGAGATGTTAAAATAAATTATGTTGTTGTTAATAGCAAATGCATAGTGATGATATGGGGTGTTGTTAACGGTGAAGATGGAGATATTAAAACATATAGAGTTATCGTTAATAGTAGGTAGTGGGTGATGATGCGGGAAGTTACTTGGTTTAATAAACATTATGTCACAAGCTTACTGAACTAACATTATAAAGAGTGGTGATTCTATAAAGGTGAAGTGGCTAAAACAGGTGATAACGCTGACAGATTTGAGGTTGATGATATCATCATTGATTAATATTGATTCTAACATGTGTGAGATGAAATATACAATAAGCTTTGATGAAAATACATTAATATATTTAAATGACGATGGTGAAGTTGAAAACCTTTTTGACTATAATAACAGGAGTGGGCATATGTATATAGCACCAAAAGGGAATAATAATGTATCCGAGATATCCAATGACCCAGAAACGTAAGTGAAAAATCTTTAGGTATCATAGTTGTTATTTGTTAAAGTGTTGTTGGTTATTAAGTAACAAAAGTTGTAATTCACTGCAGGGTTGAAAATTTGTTGGGACTCTCACAACAAAGATCTATTCTGTGTCCAAGCATTGTGGAAAATGATTATGAACCGGTCTATTATGAAAGTGTTGCTGCTTGTGTGATGGCTGAAATTGGTGGAGGATGTAATAGGCTACTATGTGGAGTAAAGAGTGCACATATACCAATGCTGGAGTTGAACTGTACAAAATGGAGGGGATTATTTTTCAGGACTGATGCAGACTTTTTCACATGCAGATGCTTTTAAGAAGGAACTGTACAAGTATAGCATAACACACAAGTTTGAGGTCGAATATGTGAAAAATAGCAAGCACAACATTTCAATTAAATGTAAGATTTCAGGTTGTCTTTAGAGGCTAACACTTTTGCAAATACAAGGACCTGCAATATTTTGACGTAACACTTTTGAAAGTAGTGTTCATGTTGTTGTAAAGTCACTGTCAACCCACTTATAATTTTTTGGGAGATTGGTTGTTGTCATATGCTCAATCCATTTTGTAATTAATGTATTCACAATGTCTTATATAGTGTAATGTTAGTGACAAGGAAATATTATGTACTACTGTAGTGTTAATGTTCCCTTGTCGTTAAATATGTGAATGTGACAAAGAGTGAGGGTCACACATTTTTTCAAGTTTTTGGTGAATGTAATTATCCACACCGTCATTAGACAAAATTTGATAAATATAGCAAGTTGTAAATGTAATTATGCAGACTGTCATTACACAGCATATGATAAATATAGCATGCATTTGATGTTAAACTCTGTGTTGTTGTTATAAAGAGAGGAGTTGAAATTGGCCTTGCAACTTGTACTTTTGACACTTTTCGCTAGGCATGCCTTGAATTGTTTGATAGGAAGTTTTGAAAGCAGAAAGTCATGTCGTAAATGTTGAATACTATATTGTTAGTATAGAGAGAAATGTTGTTATTGGCCCTGCAACTTGTTAATTTCACACTCTTCGTTGGGCATGTCTTAGATTGTCTGATAGGAAGTTGTGAAAGTAAAAAGACATGTCGTTAACGTTGAATTTCGTGTTGTTGAATTAGAGACATGTGTTGTTATTGGATCTCAAACTTGTTACTTTCATACCTATACCTATAAAGTTGTTAAACAAAGAAGTGAAGTCGTTATTGAAGAAGGTCGTGTTGTTAAATAAGAAAGAGGTATTGTTATTGGCCTCCCCGACTTGTTTATTTAGAACGTTCCCATACGAAGTTTTAAACAATGAAGTTAAGTCATTATTGTAGGAGATAATGTTGTTAAATAAGAGAGGGGTGTTATTATTGGCCTCCCCGACTTGTTCATTTGGCACTCTCCTATACGAAGTTGTTAAACAAGGAAATTAAGTTGTTATTGTAGGAGCTCGTGTTGTTAACAATGAGGGATGTGCTGTTATTGGCCTTCCTGACTTGTTTATTGGACACCTTTCCATACAAAGTTGTTAAAGAAGGAAGTTAAGTCATTATTTTAGAAAATCATGTTGTTACATAAGAGAGAGTTGTTGTTATTAGCCTCCCCAACTTGTTCGTTTGAAACATTCCCATACAAAGTTCCCTCCCTCTTCTTCGCTTGGCCACCAACCACCCACCTTCCAAATTGAAACACTGCTGACTAAACCACCCTTCCCTTCCAATCCTGAATTCCCTCTTTGATGACCCACAGTTCCCTTCCTCTTCTTCCCTCGCCCATACCATCATTTCCTTCCAATCTCGCTCGTCGACCACCCCTTTGCCCCCTTCCCCTTCTAGGTTTGTAGTATGTGTCTTAGTTAACCAACCCTTCAAAAAATCAGAATAAACGCTGAAACTAGCGAAATAAGTTTGGTGAAAGACAAATAGAGCGAGAGCTAGGCTTCTTTTATAGGTACAAGTAACTGGAAACGGAGACAACAAGAGATGGCTAAGCGAAGCTTAGCGAAGAGACTGAGTGGTGGCTAACCCTTTAGAACCGCGATTTTACCCTTTTGTTTTTTAAAACTTAACGAGGGCATTATCATCTTTTCGTCAAAATTTTAAATCCTAAATTCCTACTATTGTTCTGATTTTAGATTTCACAAATTCATCACACCTTTTTGTCTTTTATTAATTTTGACTATATTTTTCCTGAAATTTTCCCTTTTTTTTCGGCAGATTACAAAGTGGCTTTGAAATCCTCGAGGGATTCACTGAGGTGGATTAGCAGTTGGCCCCTGTAACCTTGCCGCCAGTAGTGCTCGAGAGAGCTAATGTGTACTAGAGAGAACATTTGACTTGGCTTCATGGGCTCCACAAATAATAAAGTAACAGACGTTTTCTTTGACCTAACGATTTGTTTTTTTACCTATTTTAAAATATTTATGGGTAATTATGCTTCCAGCAAAATTTAATTATACGAGACTCACCTTTTATAAAACATTATTATTAAATCTACACCTTAACCCATAAAAAAAATATGTTATATTATATTTCATTAGCATGAATACAAATAATTTTCTTTTAAACAATGAGAAACATCACAAAAAAATATAATTATTGATATGCTTAAAGACTTTTAACCGAAGCAAAAGTATATGCTTAAAGACTTGAAGCTTCGAATAACCGACAGTGATATTTGAGAATCTTACAAAATATAATTCTCATTCTTATTGGAGAATGAAAGAAACCACTTGTATTTCCAAAATTATTACGATTGGTGTTTTTAAAATCACAATTCCAAATTTAATAATAATTAATTCATAAATTAATTTGATTTTTATATTATTTTGGATGTCAATTTATAATTTTAAATTCTAATTATTCTATATTATTTTAATAATTTTTTTTAAATATCAATGTACTACCTCAGTTCTTAGATATAAGATTCAACTGACTTTTAAAAAAAAATTAATGAAGCTAAATAGATTATTTTAAAATTTTTTTAATATTTATTGTTTTTACTCCAAAGTATAGTCTGACTTATAAACTACCATATGATGTAATGATACATAACATAGCTATGATTAAGTAATATATTTTGTTTCCTTAACCTTTCAAAAAACATTAATTAGGTCTTATATTTAGAAAAGGAGGGAGGATTACTCTCTGTTGTTCATTTTATAAGAAGTCCTCTACAATACAATTTTGATTAATATGATATTGAAATTTAGTATAATGAATAAAGTTGATATCAATTATCACTTGAATATTATGATAAATTTAATATTTTTTTAATCTTAAATATAAAATTTAATTGACTTTTTTGAAGAGATTAAGTAAGCTTAATAAATCAATTAATCATAATATATATTATATATCATTAGATTATATATAAGTTTATAAGTCGAATAAATTATTTTAAAGAAAAATGATTAATATAGATATTTTAAATTAACTTATTTAATTTTTTTAAAAAAAAATCTATATTTTATATTTAAAATAACAGATAGTATTTAATATTCTCGTGACTTTCACTCCATCCCGTCTTTCTTATAAAAGCATTGGCTCAGTGCTTTTTAATGCAAAAAAAAAAAAAAAATGACTTGGTGCTTTTTTTTTTTTGTGTGAATAGACTTTGTGCTTTTTACAAAACCCTTATATGTCACCTTTTTTTGGTCCCCCCTCAATTATCCGAATTACTGGTGGGCGTCTGGGGGATAACTGCGCGAAACACAATACAATCAACAAAATTCGCGCAAAACTCCAACCGCCGTGGTTCCAAGGTCTCTGGTTCCGTTGTTGTCCGAACCCCAAGCTCGAAGATTTCCCAGCCTCGAACTTTAATAGTCAGAAGAGCTTGAAGCCCCTATTTCAAGTCCTAACTTGTTTTCATTGAGATTTTTTTGGTAGGATACGATTTGGCTTAAGATATTTGTGACGAAACCCAGATATACCCCGGAAGGAAGGGTTTAATTCTGTCCATGGGAGCCACGGAAATTAAAAATATGGAAAGGGAACGAACCCGGAAACGGCCTCGTCTAACGTGGGACGATGCCCCATCTTCTGAGACCGAGGTTGCTTCATTGCTATGCTTGGATTTCTTGATTAGGTTTTAGGGTTTTCGGAAAGAAATATGGGTAACGCTAATTAGTTGAAATCTGACAAGGAGTTGGGATGGTTCTCCGTTGCTTCATCTTGTAGGCGCAGAGGTCTCTTGTGTTGGGTGATGGAGTGTTTCAAAGTAGGCATGCATCGCCTCCAAGAAGGGACGACGATCGTGAAGGCCATTACGTGTTTAATCTTGGCGAAAATCTCACTCCTAGATGTAAGTTCACCGCAATTTATTTAGTTTTAGTCATATTTAAGCTTTTTTTGTGAAACCAACACAATTTTGTATGCATCTGCATGATTTCTCTGTACTATTTGATGGAATGTTCATTGCTGTTGTGCACCGCTTTGTTCATATTTTTATTTGTAATTTTTGCGTCCTGCCCTATGTGTTCTGTCTTACGCTTAAAGTTCCCTTATTTTCCTTCAATGAAAAAAAAAATATATTGAAGGACTCTTTATTTCGGTAGTTTTTTTAGTTCATTCCCACTTTAGCTTTTTGTTGAACCTTGCTTGAGTCATGTGACCTATAACTCAATTTGTTTTAGTTTTTACATTCAACAGGTCAGTCGATATTCACTCATTTTAAAACAATGCGTATGAAACCTGAGCGTCATGTTTTCTGTTATGTGCTATGATGCTACAATATGTGATCTTTTTTTAACCCCTGTTTTGCTGGTAGCCTTTTGCTGTTGAAGTTTCCAGATTATCTCTTTAGAAATATTTCTCACTGTCTCTTTCATATATAACAGATAAAATCCTCAGCAAGATGGGTGAAGGTTAGCGGTCAAGTGCATCTGAATATCAGATTTTATGTTTTTTGATTGCTTGTGTCATTCGGCATATTGCTAGTGCTGTAGGCACATTTGGCCGAGTTTTGGAATGTTGGGACCGCCAAAGACGAGAATATGTGGCCATCAAAGTAGTTAGGAGCATACCAAAGTACCGTGATGCAGCAATGATTGAGGTTGATGTGCTTCAACGTCTAGCAAAGAATGAGAGAGGCAGTTCACGGTAAAAGATCTGGATGCAAATGGCTGCTGGAATTCGATTAGATGTTTTCTGGGACAATTGATACTTACTCCATACTTCCCTCATTGCAGTTGTGTACACATTCGGAACTGGTTTGATTACCGGAATCATATATGTATTGTAAGTATGCTGTTTTTATTTCTTTCCACAAAACACTTTCCTTGATTTAGCATTGCTATTCTGATTAATTGCTGCAATATGTTATTGCGTTTTTTAGTTGCATCTGCTAGTGGGATTTAGTTTTTGCATTATGCAATGGATTGGACTGATTGCACTCCCCCCATCCCCCCGGGGGGGGGGGGGGAGTATTTTGGTCATTGCATTGTGACCTATTGGTTGCTCCAGTGCAGTTGTGTTGTATTTGCATGCCTATAAGATATTTTAGTCTACTTTCCAGTTTCCAGGAATGAGGCGCGGGTTGTGCCCAGTTGTGCTACAAGTGAATGGCTTTTTTAGTTCAGATGTAGTGTGTTGTTATGTATATGTCAATGTGGGCTTTATTCATAGATCTGGGAACTAAGCAGAATCCTTCCTTTCAATGCATTTTGATGGTGTTACCAGGTATTTGAGAAGCTTGGACCAAGCTTATTTGATTTTCTTAAGAGAAATAAATACTGCTCATTCCCTGTGGATCTTGTTCGGGAATTTGGACGACAGCTTTTGGAATCTGTAGCATGTCTGTGGATTATTTTTGCTCTTCAGTTTATCTCACGTTTTATTCTTACTTCACCAATCAACCGCTGTTTTCCTTTGGCCTGCTTAGTCTGTCCAGGGATGCAACATATATTGGATCCATTTCCTTACTATAATTTTTTTTGGTGATTTATCATATACAGATATGCATGACCTACGCCTAATCCACACTGACCTGAAGCCAGAAAATATACTTCTGGTTTCTTCTGAATTCATAAAGATCCCTAGCTGTAAGGTACTTAGCATTTTATGTCCCCAAAAATGACATTTTCGATGTGGACACAGACTCGGTTATTATATATTTAAGGAAAATTTTTGGAATGATACAGAGGGTTTACTCAGATGAAATGCAATTCAGGTGCTTGCCCAAGTCTAGTGCTATTAAGCTGATTGATTTTGGTAGTACCGCATTTGATAACCAGAACCATAGCTCCATTGTTTCTACAAGGCATTACCGAGCCCCTGAGATTATTCTAGGTATGGTTTGGTTGGCATGGCAAGAAATTGTTGCTTTTATTACTTGTCTGTCTGTTGTCCTTCAGAGTCCAACATGTAAAACATTGTGGGGTTTGATACTGGTAAGGGGAAAAGTTCAAACCCCTTGAAAATGTAATTAATGGCTGGCAGTCTCAGTGAATGCTCACAACACGGAGTTCACTAGATTATTTGCCACGTGTTACTTTTCATCATCTTGTGGTTCTGCAGCTTGTGATGTTTTCTTCATTGGCAGTTCTAAGTCCCTTTGTAATGGGTAACACTTTGCTTTAAACATATTTGTATGCTCGCATGATGCTTATTCATCGTTGATTATTCCTTCCCTTATAACTTTATAGTTCGTGGCCCTTGTGTTATCCTTTGTGATCACGTTCTCCCCACTCTCAAAGGGCATTTATAATTACAATGCCTTTCACCTCAACTTTAAAAGAGAAAGAAATAGATGAAGTGTCAAACATTCATATCGTGTTAATTTTAAAGGTTGTATCAATTAATGTTTTGTAAGTATGCACAGTATTACTGCTGATTTCTATCCATTAGGATTCAAAACTGTTAATCTTTTTGGCTTGAATTCGTTTTGATGGCTACACAATGAAATGGAGCCATTTAGGAGTGTGCTGTATGGCTGTTTCCTTGGTTGCTTCACTTGGATTAGATCAAAGGCTATGAAGTTTAGCAAGTAACGTAATTATGCTTATTTATTTTCTCTCACCTGCACTTGTCATGATAATTTCAGGTCTAGGGTGGTCATACCCATGTGATTTGTGGAGTGTCGGATGTATTCTTGTTGAGCTAATTTCGGTTGGTGTTACTTCTGTCATGATATATTAAACGTGTGTTAATTGATTCTTGAACTTGTCGTCTTAGTGGTTTGCATGCGCAACTTTTGTCAGGGCAAAGCACTATTTCAGACTCACGAAAACTTGGAGCACTTGGCAATGATGGAGAGAGTGCTGGGGCCTCTGCCTGATCATATGGCTCGAAGATCTAAGTAAGTGTCTCTCCCCTGGCAGACTTATTGATTTATACTATACTTCAAAAGCTGGTTTTTATGTAAGTTATGAATCAACAAAGAGGGAAAATGGGCAATAGCCCTGTTTAATTAAAATTCTATGATGTGGCGACATACTCATTTCCCCAACTTGGCATTATGCAGCCGAGGTGCTGAAAAGTATTTTAGGCATGGAGTGCGACTAAATTGGCCTGAAGGGGCTGTTTCAAGGGAGAGTATTCGAGCAGTGAGGAAGCTTGATCATCTAAAGGTATATTTATGTTTCTTTTTTACCTGATCGTTTTCAGTTCGTGTTGTTGAGGTCTTGCTCTGCAGTATATATGTATGTATATATAATATTCTTCATGGGTGATCATATCCGTGTATGATGTTTTATGCAGGAACTTGTAGGACGCCATGTGGACTCACCAAGATCCTCTTTAACTGACCTGTTACTTGGATTACTGGCCTATGATCCGTCTGAACGTCTGACAGCTCGCCAAGCCCTTGATCACCCCTTCTTTAAGGATCCTACTTGAGAGAATCGAATTGAAATGCAGACTTTCTTGCTTCTTGTTGGTTATGTAAAGTTGGGCTGATCTGTCCACAAGTTCTAGCTTAAAAGGGAAATGTTTCTTAAATGTTTATAATGGCTAGATCCTAGATGGCTAGATGTTAGTGGTTTTGTATCTGTAGTCGCTTTGAACATGAATTAAATAATAGGGTAAACTTTCCTTTTCATGTTTTCAATGCTCACTACCGGTTCTCTCCACTCATCCTTTATTAACGAAACTTAATCCACTCACAGTTAAGATTAATTACAGAAATAGATGAATAGAAAGAATTAATTGAAGGAAAAAAAAATTGTTTGCACACTTCAATTATGGGTGTAGGGATCGGGAGTAATTTTTTCTGAAAGTATGAAAAATGGAACAATTTTACTTCTGTAATTATTTCAGTTAATTTTAATCATTAGTTGATAAATATGATAAGCTAATAATTTATGTTATTCACTTTATTTTTGTTAAAATGTAAATTTAGTCTGAAAATTTTAAATCTAACTTTGAAAACAAATAAAGTAGATGATACATGAACTTCTGATATAAATTTACATCTTAACAAAAGTGACATGGACGACATATGGACTGTCAACTCAGTATATTTGATCAACTAACGTTTAAAATTAACTAGAACAACCGTAAGGGCAAAATTGCTCCATTTTTTATATTTTCAAGGTAAAATTGTCCCCAAAAATCTAAATTACACTTCAGTGAACTTTTTCGGGATAATTTTATCTCTTAACCCTTCAATTATTTATGTTTGGGATGGGATGCGAGAAAGTCGAGAGGAAGAGGTTATCCATTTTGTTTTTGAAGGGAAGCTTGTTTTTCAAACAAGAAAAAAGTGAAGCTCGTTATTATCAGGCCCCACAAAAAAGTAACTCGTTAAAAAATCACTGAGGGGGATGAAAGTTGAATAGGGTGTTTACAGAGTCAATAATTTGGCATCACCAATAATCTCCACAAGAACACGAGCCATTCTCAAATCTGTGGAATCTGTTTGCATCTCTCACAACCAGCACAATTTTCAGAAGCTTTGACAAACCCTTGATAAACGTATGACAGTCACCACAAACTCTCAAGTTTTTGAAAATACGAATAATCCTTTTCCCATCTTTGCACCCACCACTTACCAAAGCCAAGCCAATCGCCAACCTCTCACTATGAAACCTTAAGCTCTCCACCTTGGACTCTTCTTCAACATCATGCAATGCAAAATTTATGTTATGTACATAACCAATTTCTTCCTTCACCCTCTTCTCTGTTTCCTTCAACACCTCGTGGATTTTCTCTGTAAGTGGATGGGTTTCGTCTCCATTGTAAAAAAAGTGAACTTTCTTGTCTATCTCTACCCAGCTACGTCCTGCCTCTTTCTTCAATCCCTTTCTCTTCACCATATATCTTATTTTCTCACTCTCTTTCCAATACCCAGCATTAGCATAGATGTTTGACATCATCACATAGTTGACTGGATTGTTACTGTCTAATCTAAAGAGTATCTCTCCTACTTCTTTACCCATCTCCATGTCTCCATGAATTCTACAAGCACCAAGCAGTGTCTGCCATATACCCACATTTGGCTTCAGCGGCATTTTCTCTATAAGATCCTTTGCTTCCTTTATACGTCCAGCTCTTCCAAGCATATCAACCATGCAAGCGTAATGCTCCACTTGTGGTTTGCTTTGCTGATTCCTACAGAAACTAGAGAAGGTTTCTTCACCTTCTTCAACAAGTCCAGAGTGGCTACAAGCTGAGAGTACAGCCAAGTAAGTCACATTGTCTGGTTTGATTCCATCTATTTGCATTTCATTGAAAAGATCGACGGCCTTTTCTCCAATGCCATGTTTTCCATAGCCAGTGATCATAACTGTCCAGGAAACCACATTTCTTGCCGGCATCTCTCTGAAAAGTGAATCTGCCTCATCTGTTAACCCACATTTCATGTACATATCCAAAATTGAATTAGAAACCGATATTTCTAAACCAAATGGGAGTTTAATGGTATAAGCATGCATTTGCTTCCCTAGCTCAACAAGGGCGAAATCGGCAAATACACCTATGAGGCTTGAAAGCACAAACCCATCCACTTGATGTTTCTTTTCCCTCAGCTGCTGAAAGAAGTCCATGGCTTCTGGCAAATTGTCTTCTAGTGCATATCCAAGAATCATCGAGTTCCATGATATCACATTCTTTGGTTCAATTTGATCAAACACCCTCCTAGCTTCCACTATACACCTGCATTTGACATACAGATCAATGAGAGCACCTGAAACGGTTGATTGAATCAAATATGGGAATCCTTGCGTGATTAATGAAGCATGTACTTGGGTGCCTTCTCTTACTGCACCAAGACAACTACATGCCTTCAAAATACTTGAATATGTATATTCATCAGGAATGTCACCTCTTTCTTGCATTTTCCGAAATAGATTTAAAGCCTCTTCACCATCTCTTTTGAGGGTGTATCCAGCAATCATTGCATTCCAGCTTATGAGATTTTTTACTGGCATAACGTTAAACATTCTTGCTGCCTCACTAACCCTATCACATTTTGAGTACATGTCAATAATAGAATTGGCCACAACAGGCAGCCATTCAAAACCAGATTTTGCACAAACCCCATGAATTTGTGTTCCATTCTCAGCTATACCCATAATTCCTGCAGCTTTTAGATTGGTAGACAGTGTGAACTCATTAGGCTTAACAGCTGAATGGCCCATTTTAGAGAATAAGGATAATGAGGTTTTAACATGACCATCTTGTAAATAGCCGCACATCAAAGCCGTCCAAGAGACCACATTTCTGTTAGGCATTTTATCGAACACACAACAAGCAAGGTTAATCCTGCGGCATTTCGCGTACATATCTATGAGATCGTTGTTTACGACCATATCACGCCCAAATCCCAACATCTCTACTAACCCATGTACTTGCTTCCCCTGATCAAGCAAACAGTTCTTCGCACACCTCTTCAGGAGCCCAGTTAATAATTGTCGGTCATTCATCAATGGCAGAAGATCACAAATTACTTTATAGCAGAAGTTAATGGAACTTTCATTCACAAAGGCATTTATGGGAACGGCAACAAGAAATCATGTTCTTAGACAGATGGAAAATCATTTCGTGCCTGCTTTGAGCAGTTGTATACACATAGCGCAGCTAAAGAAAATCCATGCTTGCATAGTCAAGCTATCGTTATCACAGAGCAACTTCTTGGTGACAAAAATGGTGGATGTATGCGACAATTGTAGCGATACAGATTACGCGACCCTGCTTGTCCAACAACTAGAAGAACCAAACGTGTTTTCCTACAACGCGATCATCAGAACTTACTCCCACAATCACCTATATAGACTCGCAATCAGTATGTTCAAGCAAATGATGAGACATCCACGGAAATCAGCAGAAAATACTATTTCACCAGACAGATTCACATTCCCATTCTTGATAAAGTCATGTGCTGGGCTTTTGTGCCATCGTCTTGGCCAGCAAATTCACGCACAACTATGTAAGTTTGGGACCGATTCCCTTTGTATAACGGAGAACGCGCTGATAGATATGTACACAAAATGTGATGATTTGACAACTGCATACAAAGTGTTCCAGCTAATGACCAACCGAGATGCAATTTCTTGGAATAGCTTAATCTTTGGACACGCACGGTTGGGTCAAATGGAAAGTGCAAAAGATCTGTTCGATGAAATGCCTTGTAGAACAATTGTTTCTTGGACAACAATGATTACTGGGTATGCAAGAGTTGGCAGCTATTCTGAAGCACTGCAAATTTTCCGCGAAATGCAAATGGTTGGTATCGATCCCGATGAGATTAGCATCGTCTCTGTTTTACCTGCTTGTGCACAGCTAGGAGCTCTAGAGGTTGGGAAATGGATTCACATGTACTCTGATAAGAACGGGTTTTCGAAGAAGACTAGCATTTGCAACGCACTAACTGAAATGTACAACAAGTGTGGTTGCGTTGATCAAGCTCGGGACTTGTTTGATCAATTGGTTGATCGGGATGTGATTTCTTGGAGTACAATGATCGGAGGATTGGCTAATAATGGTAAAGCTCATGAAGCACTGGAACTCTTCAGAGATATGCAGAGAGCACAAGTAGTTCCAAATGCGATAACATTTCTTGGAGTCTTAACAGCTTGTACACATGCAGGATTATGGAAAGAAGGATTAAAATGTTTCGATTGTATGAGAGAGGATTACCATATAGAGCCAGAGATTGAGCACTATGGTTGCTTAGTTGATCTTCTAGGACGCTCGGGACGGCTTGATCAGGCTCTTGAGACGATAATGAAAATGCAAGTAAAACCAGATTCAAGGATATGGAACTCTCTACTTAGTTCTTGCAGGATTCATCACAATCTTGATATGGCTATTATTGCAATGGAACACCTTCAAGAGCTGGAACCAGATGAATCTGGGAACTATGTTTTGCTTGCTAATATATATGCGGAGCTTGGAAAGTGGGAAGCTGTATCTAGCATTAGGAAACTCATTAGAAACAAGAGAATTAAGAAAACTCCAGGTTGCAGCTTGATTGAGGTTGATAATGTAGTTGAAGAGTTTGTATCAAGTGACGATTCAAAACCCTTCTCGAAAGATATCTTCTGGATCCTAGACGTGTTGGCTTTGCATCAAGATAGAGCCAATGAAGTGAATGATTTCGAACAAGAGCTTACTGATCAAGCTTTGTGTTAGGCTGTAAGTTTCGTTTTAAACCCCTTCTCCAAAAAGAGGGGAAATATTTCATTTTGTTAAAAGGCGTCCCCTCTTCTCCTAGTGCAGAGCTCTACTTAAATGTAACAACCTTTTCTCTTATTTGTTTCAGTTTCCACAGAAAAGTATATCTAGTACAGGAAAACAAGTCAATTAACAGCACCTACATTGAATAGCCACATATATATAACAGAACTAACCAGAAAGGACAAATAAATGGAAGCGAAACACAGATCTTGAGGCAGACACGAAAGAATCACTTGATAAACAGAACTACTGGAAAGAGAGGCCGCATATGACAATGATTGCATAAGAAGCACAATCCATAAACATAGCATCCATCGCGTTCCGCATCACCAAACCTGCTTCCAATGCTCGACTAAGATGTTCAACCCAGTGATCTCCATCAGAAGAAATTTCATTTTGTCTTCCTGCAACCCGTCTTTGTTTACCAGTAAAAAGTTGCACAGCCACAACTGTTACATTTGTCACCAAAACCAAGTAGAGTGGTCTAAAGCTCAGTACACTGTTCACATATCTGCTATCTAGCAAAGGAAATACTAGATAAGACAAAACCACTAGCAGGGCTACACAAATAGAACAACAAAGGCGGGTAATCTTTGATGCAGTGATGGCAGAACTTATTTCGCCAGGGGTGAAAATTTTAGTGCCCCTAGACTGCAACCGTGATTGTTGCACGGCTCCTGAAGTACAAACAGATGAATCTGGAGGAGGTTGTACTTGATTAACTTCTGAGGTAACCACAGATGAACCTGGAAGCTGTTGCCCTTGTTCAACTACAGAAGTAGGTAAGCTTGAAATTCCATTTTGTTGCTCAAATTCATGCAAAGGTGTCTGGCTGCTGCTGTTGCAGGCACTAGAGTGGTAGGGATCAGTAACAGGCTCAGCTTTGAGCAAAATAGTATCTGACTCCTCTGCCTCAACTTGCGGAGAAACTGCCCATAAAAATAACTGATCAGTAAAAGAGGGGACAGAAGTTCTACATTTTCAGTTGATAAGTGAGAGACAGAAAGCACTAACTAACAGTTATGACTTATGACAATGGTTTGCAAGGTTTCATATCCCTGAACAAACCCGAGTTCAGATATAATGAGATATTTAACGAGTAGTTACTTGGGTACAAATTAAAAACAGGGAATCTAGTTTGTCATCATCTAACATCTCATTTCCCCACAGAGTAAAATTAAATGCGACATCTATTCTACCCCAATAGTTTGTCCACTCAGTGTCCAGCTTAACAATAGTGTATCTAAACAGCCTAAACTGCCTTACCTATGGTAAAGCACAGCGTCTATGTAGCGAAAAAAGAACTGCCGGAGGCTTTAGTCATGAGTTATGACAATAGTCTCCTAAGTGACATCAAATAGTTATTCTCCTTCTAGAAGAAATGCTTCTTATAGGTGCATAAAAATTCACTGAACTATCAAGGGACTGTGTGTGTAGTGAAAGTCCATTACAAAACATTCATATTCTTAGGTAATATAACCTATAACAGAACATCCTAGTTCTGTTACTCTGAAGCAGAGTGAGTATGTAACTATGTATGTATATGGACAGGGGATCCAACATTCAGAATTTCTGAATAATTTTTCTTTCTCGAGGTTTAAACTCCAAAGTACCAACCACACACTTTGGTTTTACCTTATTATAGATTGCAAATCTTTCTATCATCTTCCCATGGTGTTTTTTCTATAAAGGGGAGACCAATGCAGCTATCCAAGAAGTGAACCATTAAAATTTAAGTTTGAAACACTAAACCTCCTATTGAAATTCAGCCGACTAGAGAGCAAAGCACGGAGTGTGCCCCCGCTATCGCAGTCGCATAGAGCACTACTTAACGAGTTACATATCTCCCGTCAATGAATCCTCCAAGTAATAGCAGGTTTCAAATTAAAAAAAAAAAATTACACATCAATTACAATACTTAGTTGATACATGGCCGGTCTATTCGCATTTAACTTAAGAGGAGATTTGCCGCCAAATAATATATTTTCAGTGAAAGGAGATTTGGAGATAGAAGAAGCATACCAGTGGTGTTTGGATAGGAGACGAGAGGTCGAATGGCTTGATCGTCTGCAATTAACGGCTGGGATAACGAATCCGCATCATCACCGGAAGGTTGGACGTAGGACGGCGGAGGAGGAGGCTGAAGAGTGTGGGTCCGACCCGTTAAAAGGGCTAATCGGTCGGATTCCCGTTCCAAGATTTTCCTTCTTCGGGCTTCTCTGGCGTTCGCAGCCATCACGTAAACCCACTGATGAAGACGGAATACCGCAGATATTTTTTAATGATTCACCTATACTATTTGTCTTCATCAAGGAAAAGTTTTATGATTTATTAATGGAAGAATTAATTATTCTACGGAGTATAATTTATTTTGAAAAATTTATTAGAAAATTAAAAATTTTAGAGACATGATCAAAATATTTAGCTTTATCAGAAAAATAAAATCAAAATACTTAGGATAGTAAACTACACCCGCCCATCATATTTATAATCGGCAAATTTTAGAACACTGGGTTTAATGAAAAGAAAGAATAATCAACCAATCATAAGTGCTTCGAACAAGAAATGTGTGTGCGTGTGTGTGTGATGGAAGAGTCTCACAGTGTAACGAAAGTTTAAATTTCTGCCAAGAAAAGTGCTTAATTATACGAGGATGTTTATGCTGATGTATATAGAGATAAATCAAGATAAATCTTCTCCACATATTTATCTCGTACACTATAAAAGTACCTCGTAGACCGTAAAAGTTACCTCGTAGACCGTAAAAATTATTTCATATTTCGTGAATCACAATTCATAAGCACTTATAAAACTTCCATAAGTTAATCCAGCTCATATTCTCTCTGGCCTTTTACTTTCCTCTCCTCCTTTGGTTATTCTCTTTTCTTTTCCCACTCAGTCCACTTAATTATATAAGCTGCTTTTCTTGCATCCTAAATATTCCAACCATTTCAGCCAATAAATACTCAAAAAATTAGCAAACTCATTTGATTCATATTAATTTAGGGACGTGGCAAATTGCAGCGCCTGTTATTTTATTTTGAAGTGCTTGACAAGTAAGTAGCATAACAAGGCACATATCAAAGGGCTCATTTTGATAAATAGAGGGTTCTTCTTGATTCTTGACGAATTAATGCCTGTCGGTTAATAAGCATGGATAAGTCTTCAGGGATTTATAATTTAATTAAGATATGAACATGTTCAGATTAAATAATTTAAAAAACATGTATAAATTATTATATTTAATAGTAGGGCGTTCAAATTAAATGAATCAATGAGTACGCAACTTGAGTTGACTGTAAATTTTGGTTATGGTGCTATGATTTTAAATATAAAGTATAGTTAATTTTTTTATAAAAACTAAGGAAGCTAAATAATTGTTTTAAAATATTTATATTTATCTTCTTTTTTAAACTAATTTGTGTGATTTATAAATGAATTTATAAATTCAATTATACATAATATATATTATAATTAAGTTATTTATTTAATTTTTTTAAAATCTGCAAAAAAAATAAATTATATCTTATATTAAGGTAGGAGTATAACAACACTAATCTCCAACCATCCAATACGGTTGTGACATAAGATATCGATGCTGGCTAAAAACCCTAAGCTAACTTCTAGAAGAGAAATAAAGAATATACGATGGAGGATGTATAAGTTTGAATTTAGGACTTTCTCTAGCTAATACACCACACGTCTAATTAATCAATTAACATATTTATTTAACAATAGAATCAAACCCAATCTAGCACGGTGATGTGTGCATATACATATTACATACGTAAGTAAGCATATACGTCAATCCCAACGAATACATAATAATTAATTAGTTTCAACCTCGTGTGTGTTATATACTTAGCTTATATATATATAATACTCTGTTTATATACACCGCCAAGTTGTCTGCAATGTGAAACCAATTACAAAGCCTTTTTCTTAAAACAAATCAATCCAGTCTTCGTTATTCCAAATATATTAGTCTAATTAATGACTCGTGTGTTTCCCCCTGTCTCTCTCTCTATATATAATGGTATTGTTGTTCGCGTCAGTGTAGCCATGAAAGAAATAGTTGTTAATTTGTTATATATATATATATATATAGCCGCCTGGAGAAGGATAGATAAGGACTTTCCTGGTGACAAATGGAGCTTTCTTGTCCTGCACTTCAACATTAAAAACTTTATAGTAGTTATTATCTTTAATATAAGAGCTGATTAACTAATTAAGATACATTAAAAAAGTTGATTATGTTAGTTTTTTATAACATATATAGATTGATTTTTTTAAAATACTATCTTTGGTCATGACTATTTTTAGATAAAAAATCTTCAATGTTTGCAATTAATAGGGATACTTTTAAAAAATATTATAAATTTAAAAAAATAAAGTTAATTGAAGTCGTATATTTTATATTTAGTACAAAATCCAATAATCAATTAGATCTTTTTTTTTTATAAGACTCACCAACTCTTATATTAAAGACAGAAGATAGTAATAATTAAGATACAAATTAAACCAGCTTTATATGTTCTATGTAAAGGTTGACCACTTATATTAGCAGAATAATGAATAAGCTTAATTTCATTTAAAAAAAATGAAATGGTCAACACATGGAAGGGTTTTCAGCTAAATTTATTGCATTCATACGAACACGCGTATGCATATGCCTGCTTAAATTTCACTATATACTACAATTTAAGCCGGATTTATATATGTTCATGATAAAGATTAAGCCTGATTTGTTTTAATTTCTTTGATCTTTTTTTTTAAAAAAAAAATTGTTTAATTTTATCGACACCTTTGAATCAGCAGGATGTTTCAGTAATTAGTTTATTGCTATCTGGCGCGCATGCGTACCTACAAATTCGGACACACGAAATTGCTAGATTTTGAGTAGATCACAATGACCTAACTCAGATTTCTTCTAACTAGTTTTTCCTTATTGCTAGGTTATTATGTTTATATATGTTAATTATATATAACTAATCTTTGTCTTAATGTGCGAAAGCTCTTTATATCAGAAGAGTGATTATTTTCATCAGAATTTCATTTCGTTTCGTACTTAATTAATTTAGATTAGATGCCTAAAGCAACATCCTCGCAATTTTCCAATGAATATATATATATATGAATTCAAGGCTTCAATAATGCGCTTAGCTGGTGTTTTCAGAACAGGTGAACATGATCAGGACAGTTGAAATTGAATATTATTTGAAGTGTAGCATAAGAAAGCTTTGGATTGTCTTCTACTTGTCCTCAAACGCCAGAGGCATATTTATATTTTACTTAAAAATTCAAATCCAAAACTATGAATCTTCCCCAAATCATAACTAACCTTTGAAAAAAATAAACAGATCAAAAGTAGAATTCATTGTCCCGGCAATTAGTTCAATTCAAACACGTAATTTCAGCTTTCACCTTTGAAGACAAGATCTCAGTGTGTTCTTCATCTCAAACAAGGAAAGTATCTCTTATCAGTTAGTTCATATATTGCTGTATTACACAAAAACATAAGGCTAACTTGTGTCTGACTGTAAGTATATAATTACAGGCAAGGATCATTTGTTTGATATAAGAGAGATAATTTATCTTGGTCCTAAATATATAAGATATATTTTTTATATTTGTTAATCTTTTTCTATTTTACCGTGATGCTACCTCATTAATAATCAAAGATAAGAGGGAATTAAACAAAATAATTAGGGTGTTATAGAAAATATATATATCATATTAACTAATTTAACAATTTTCATAATCTATCGGATTATGTAAATAAAAACAAGACATAGTTTGGGTATCGTATCAGCATCTGCAAGCTAATAAATTATATCTGCTAGCTGTACTTGAATGTACCGCGCACACAGATATATTGGAATAAAATCTAAAATATGGGTCATTGGTACATTATAAATCACTAATTAGAAGACAAGTATGTGCGTGTGTGTGTATATATATATATGTATTGAACAAAAGAATCTCACACGACACACGTACATGTGATAAAGAAAGAACATTAATTATATTGTAAACTATTCTTGAAAAAATATGGAGAAAAGTCCCCTTGATGAGAACCTTAAGCTCTCTGAAACATACTAGAAAAAAAAAACCGTGAGAAAAGCAAAGAAAAAGAGAAGTATAATGCTTGTTTCTCATGGGATATACGTGAGAGGGAGAGAGAAAAGTAGTCTTTGAGATTTCATATATGGGTTTTGAGATGTGTAGAAATTAAAGAATATAAATTAAAATATAATATAATATAATTATTTACGTGCGGGCGTGTGTAGTGCAAACTCCCGTAATTTCCATACGCAAGCTGGTTTGGTTGAAATTGCGAGACAGTACAAGTAATGAGCAACGACTGAGTATAGCTGCCCGGGTCATCTCCGTACGTATACTTTCTAAACAAACACACATATATAGAGAGAGAGAGAGAGAGAGAGGAAAAAGAATCCATAAAAATCAAACCAAATAATTTCCCCATCGAAGCAAAAGATTTGACTTGACTCATCGCAATTCCACAACTCAATTTGAATCCATGAAATGTATTTGGTCCTGTGGATATATACGCGAAAGTGCGTAAGTACATATGTGTCTCTGCGGATGTAACAAAGGTTGAAAATTTTATATGAATTAACGTTGAGGAATGTTCCTTAGGCTAACAATTAAATTAAAGTATGCCCTAATAATTTTAATTTCTACTCTATAATGGAAAGGTTAAGGCATCAAGAAGGAAGAACACTAGAAAAGGATTAGAAAAGAAAAACTACATCCAACCTTTAATATAAGAGCTGATTAGCTAATTTAAATAAATTAAAAAAATTAATTATATTAGGTATTTATAACAAATATAGATTGATTTTATAAAATACAATATTTTGCAACAAAACAGTATAATATTACCTCTAATGAATGGATTGGTAGATATTAATTCCTTCCATTTGTCTTACATTGTACACAACTTAATTAGCAATTTAGTTTATATAATAAAATGATGTAATGTAATTTAATTATGGGAAAAGTACATTTAGATCCCAAACAAGAGAAAAAATAAAAAAATGATCCTTTAAAATCTCAAACTTATCAAAAAGTCCCATAGGACATTTTTGTAATAAATTCTAATTCCGTTATCAAGTCTATGAGCGTCTTTTTGCAAGTCCATGGGTACGTCATTAATAAGTCAAGGAGCATCTATTAACAAGTTTAGGGACGTTCATTGGCAAGTCTATAAGCGTTCATTGACAAGTCCATGATTAAAATTTATTATAAAAAAGTCTCTTCATGAGTGTTTATTGACAACTCTATGAGCGTCCATTAACATGTTCATAATTGAAATTTATTGCGAACTTTTTTACAATTTTGAGATTTTATAGGATCAATTTTTTTTATTTTTTTTCTCTTATCTAAGACTTAAATGTAATTTTTTATTTAATTATTTGTATCAATCTTACCAATCCTTAGTTGTCTTCCTTTTCTAATCAGAATCAAATGGTCAAATCCCTTTCAAGAGGATGGGGTCTAAGTTTTTGTAGAGAAAATTTAAAATAAACACGGGAAAATTGTCCTGACATTCTATATTACATAATAATAGGATGAAAATATAATTCTACCTATAAATATTTACCAAAAAAAACTACAGGCACATTAAACATTTTTTATGAATAAAAACATCCATAAATACTAAAACGAGACGTTGATCGTAAAAATGTAACCTTGGACCAGATGTGCTGACATATATGGTGAGCTGGCGAATAGAGTTTGGAAATTTTGAACCAAGTCATGCTGACGTGTACATTGGAAATGGAAAGGGTCTTTCACCAAAAAAAAAAAAAAAAAATCAGAAAATCGCACCTCCCAGACCGGAATTGAGGACCTGCAAATCTTATGCAGGAGCATGAGCAAAAATCATGGTTCTTCGATCAAGGTTCAGCCAAATGCAAAAGCAAAAATCATGGTTCTTCTCAAATGCAAAAGTCGATTGAGCTTGTTTACAAAACTAAAGACCCATGTTTACAAAATCAGAGCTCAAGCTTGGAAATATCAGAGCAAGAAAAATCGAGGAAGCCGTGGGTGGTTTAGATCTCGGCAAATGAGACCCATGTTTTACAAAATCAGAGCTAATGTTTGTAGATCAGAGAGAGATATCTTGGAGAGAGAAGGAGGAGAAGTGAGATCAGAAAGAAGAAGGCAAAGGAGAAGGCAAAGGGTCTGTTTGGTAACCCGTTCAAAGTGAAAAAAAGCTCAGTTGCAGCTTAAAAACACCTAAAAGTCCTTTTTTAATGATGGGAACCCGTTTGGCAATGCTTATACTCTTACTGGGCTTTTCAAAAAAATGGAGCTTTTGTAATAAGCTTCTTTTTTTAGCTTCTGCAGGCACATCAAGAGCATTGCATAAAAACAAAAAAAAGGCAGTGAGGAGACAGGGGAAAAGGGAAAAGAAAGGTTGACACAGAGAGAAACAACCTAAGGAAAATAATAATAAATGAACGAATGTAATATCCATGATAAGAAATGATTTAAAAGTGGGTATGTAATTATAACAATAATTATTTTTTAATAATTATTAAAAAAAATTTATTTATATTTTTTCACATCAATTATGACAATATTTACACAAACAATATATATGTAGTATTCAACAAGATTCATGCCCTTTTCAATCATTTTTCATTTAAACGGGCTTTTTAAATACTAATCCAAACATGTTCAACTTTAAAGAGAAATCACTTCTCCCACCGTCAATCCAAATACAAATCACATCTACAATCTGACTTTTTTTCAATCGGACTTCTGTAAAAGCTCCATTAAAAAAAACTACTTCTCTACTGAATTCCCAAACAGGTACAAAGTCGCGATTATTCTCAAATCGCGAAGTCGTCGTCGAAAGGGTTTCCGTGAAGTGGGCGGAGACGCGATTATTCTCAAACTAGCATGAAGAAATGAAAGGCAAAGTTGGCGATTGCAAACACAGTTGCACAGGCTCATACAATGGGTTCGCTTCGTTTCAGACATATAACCCCGGCATTTCATGGATAATAGCGGCATCCATTATTATTTGGTTGAAATGGCCTCCCCAACAATTTAATAAAATAGTTAAGTTAATTTTTAAATAAAAAATTTTTGATAACTAAATTTAAGTAAATTTATATATAAATACCTCAATATTTCTCCAACATAACTATCAGTAGGGTCATTATGTTTAGAGTAACACAATCCAACATGTTTTTGATAGGCAGCCAATACGCTAATAAAACAAGAAGTGACTAATTACTTTTGGTTATTCCATTACACAAGTAAATATTTACACATACATCTGTATACTTACTTGTTGAATATAATTATCATATCAGGACGGTCCTCTGAAAAACCAATCACCAAAGGATCTAAATAGAAAAAGTGAGAGCCGTCAGGTGCCGCTAGATGGATAACCATCAATATTCAATGTGCCCTACCAAAAATTCATCAACATAACATTCTAAAATTTGAAGTTTTTCAAGTGTTAAACCCTCTCCTTAAGTAACAAATAATCAATCAATTAATCTCATAGCATCATAATAATTTTTCACAACTCACAAAAAAAATTATATTTTCCACTAAATATCATAGTTAAATTAATTAGTTGCATTAAAGCCAACAAAAATACTAATGTTATAATTAGTTCACTTATGCAACTCATCAATAAAAATTATTACTATTTATAAAAATTATAACTATTATACATATCTTCACATATACAACCTATATAAAGTAAATGTAATATTATCTCAATTAATTTTCAACATATACAATGGAGAATATTTTTTTTCAGATTTTATAATAAATTAAACATAAAAGACATTGAACAAATTAAACTAGTAACAACTGATAAAATTATATTTGTAAGATCAAAAATTAAAAAAACTTACAATATATAGGAAATTTAACACAAAAGAGTAGGGGTGTTCAAAGTATCCCGGTCCCGGTTGTCCCGGAGATTTTAATCCCGGGAATTTCCCGTCCCGGCCGGGACCGGGATTTACCGGAAATGGGACCGGTTTTTTTTTTAATTTTTTACCTTATAAATTAAGTTATCTTTTTATTTTTATATTTTTTACTCCATAAATTAAGTTATCATTTGATAATATGTGTATTATATTTTTAATTGAAGCTAAACCGTATATATCATCATATTAATCCTAACTATATAATGTATAAAGTTAATAACAAAGATGATAAAGATGATCATAATAATAATAATAAAATACTATTTTCAATTCTAAATCAATTTGTGTGATTATCATGGCCTTGTTAGCCGTTAAATGATTATTTTAAATACTAGATTATGAAAAATTTAACTAATATAATAATATATTTTAAATTTATTTTTTTAAAAAAATGGGAATTCCCGGTTTTGTCCCAGGACCGGGATGCATATGTACATTTCGGCTAAAAACCAGGACTGAGACCGGGATTGGGGGATCCCGGTCTCGGATTTGAACACCCCTACAAGAGAGTTGTAACTTCAAACAAGTACCTGAAAAAAAAAAATTACAAACGCATATAGAACTACAAGCTAAGATTCATATTAAATTTTAAACTTAAAAAAAAAAAGGAAACTGTAGTGACGATCGACAGAAGCTTCTGTATTAAAAAAAATACTTATAAGGGAGCTTCTGTAGGAGGAGATAAGAAGGAAAAAAAGTGGGAGACCAAGCTTTATAGTGTCAATGGAAGTGGGGACTAAATGTTGAAGAAATATGAAGGAGAAGGAGACAAGCAACAAAAAAAGTAGGGGACCAAAGAAGCTTCTACACCTGCAGCTGTAAAAATAAAGAGAAGGAAGTGGGGAACAATGCCATGGGTTGTTGGTAAAAATAGAGAGGAAGGAGTGGGGACAAAATATTATATAGGAAGAGGGGAGTGAGGAGAATGGATAAGAAAAGGTATGCGGTGGACCAATGGAGCGGGGACTGAATATATAAGACAATATTTTGAATAAGATTTTGCTAGGAAATGGGGAGCTTAGGATGATGATGCCACAAGCCTGGTTATGGGGGGAAAAGGGCCTTGTGTGGCTCTTGCCTAGCCTTGGGCAAGTGTTACACAAAGCCTTGGACAAGTGTCGTAATTAACCCTTTATTTTAAAATAAATAAATAAAGGCAAGCGCTATACAAGGCTTTAGACAAGCGTTGTAGTAGATTTTTTTTTTAAAAAAATGCAAATGCCACATAAGGCCTTAAGGGCAGCTATAGCGTTTGCTTATAGCTAACCCTTTATTTTTAAAAAAATAAAAATAAAGGCTAAGCAAGCGCCACAGAAGCCCATGTACTAACTATTACACTTATAATAGCAAGTGACACAGTTTCTATTTTTTTAAAAAAAATTATTTATAACACTTTTTTAAAAAAGTGTCATAGGGGCGTTAGTAAATTTTTCTTTTGTAATAGAGTTGGGTCGGCGGTGAAGGTGGTAATATGGGTTGGGACCACGGGCCGAGCTCGCCCAACCCGCAAATATGGGCGGTTTGGGTTCTGAAAAATTGGGATCATTTGGGAGTGGTTCTTTTGGGCCCAAACCCATATGGTCCCAACCCATGACGGGTTGGACCACCGAGTTGGTGGGTTGGCCCATATTTTTTTAAATGTTGTGTGTCTGTTGGACATTGAACAAGGGAGGGAGATTGGGTGGGCAAACAATACCCAATCCATTGTGTAGCTTTATGCCTTTATGGGCCATTCATTATTGATTTATTGTCCAGTTCATTTGTGCTTTTTGCCTTGCTTTCGGTTGCCTATTTCAAGTCTGAGAGTTGAGAGCTGAGACGTGGTAATGTGGTATACTGTACTGGTATTCGACCATTCATAATCCTCCTCGGCTCCTCCTCTGAACGGCTGAAACCTAATCGGCCAAAAATTTCAGTCTCTCACTCTCTCCTCTTTCTTAGTCTCTCTCTCTTCCTGCTCTAAATCCTATAGGACCAGAGGATGTGTGTGTTCGTCACTGTCATATTCCTTCATATTTTCAGCTAGGGTGAGGTCTGGGTTCGTGGTGCCTCCTCTTTCACAATCCCTAGCTCTCTTCTTACTCCGAGCCCTCACTCAGTGCCTCAATCCCTCACTCTCTTCGTGCTCAGCTCAGCGACTCGGTCCTCTGAACCAAAAAGGGTTGCTCCCATCGGCCACTTGCAAGTGTGTGAGTGTTGCTCTAATAGTCCAATCCCTCACTCTCTTCGTGTTCAGCTTAGCTCCAATCTGTGAACTATCAAGGTATCTTCTTCTCTCTTTTCTTTCTCCGGGAATGAACCATAATGCTAGCTAGGAATGGGTTGTGTCAAATGATGTCTTGTTTTCCTTACTAAGTATTCCATGTTTTTGTGTTTCTTATGTAAATTGTTGTGGTCATTTCTATTTCTATTTGATGCTTCAATGGATTGATTGGTCATTTCTATTTGATGATTTAATGAGTACGCCATTTTATTTTACTTTTCTGACTTCTGGAAGATTTTTTTTACCTGGTGAGTTCTAGAAGATTAAAGAGTTGAAATTGAAAGTAGAGCTGGATATTGTCTCTGTTTCATTGAATTAGATTTGGTGATAATAATTCTCAAAGGGTTTTATTTGCATAAATAAGATGTCAAGTGAAATGGATAATAATATTGCACATGAGGGTCAAACTAATGTTACAGAAGGAGGTGGAAAAGACTTTGAAGTTAACTCTTCTGTGCATGATACTATTGCAAAAAGGGCTAAAAAATGCACATATGATGTTTGGAGGTATTATACTAAACTAGACACACAAGAAGATGGGAAAGAAAATGCTAAATGCAAAGGGTGTGGAAAAGAATTTGCTGTGGGGAATAAGAATGGCACTTCAACAATTTGGCGTCATGTGGATTCATGTCATGAAATTCCAAAATATCGTGACATTGGTAATGATGTTAGACTAAACTGCCAAGGTGAGAAGTAGACATCTTGATCATAAAAAATTTCGGGAATTAGTTGCTAAAGCTATTGTTGTACATGATTTTCCTTATTCTTATGATGAATATGATGTTGTTAGGGAAAGAAATCAATTTTTGAATCCTAAGTGTAGGTTCATTACTAGGAAAACTTCTGTGGTAGATGTTTGGAATCTCTACCTTAGAGAAAAAGAAAAGTTGAAACAAATAATTGCAAAATGTCCTAGTAGAGTATGCTTAACTACTGATTTGTGGACTGCAATCACTGCTGAAGGATATATTTGCTTGACTGCTCATTTTGTTGATGACAAATGGAACCTTAATAGCAAAATACTTGCATTCACACACATGGAACCTCCACACTCTGGAGTTGAATTGGCTAAGAATTTGTATGATCTAATGGTTGATTGGGGGATTGAAAATAAAGTGTTTTCTATTACTTTGGATAATGCTTCAGCAAATGATAGTATGCAAAAGATATTGAAAGATAGGTTAAATTTGAGTAAAAGTTTGATATGTAATGGTGAGTTTTTTCATGTAAGATGTTGTGCCCATATTTTAAATCTCATTGTTCAAGAGGGGTTGAAGGTAACAAGTGAAGCTGTGTAAAAGATTCGGGATAGTATTAGATATGTAAGGGCATTAGAGGCAAGGGCTATCAATTTCAAGAAATGTCTTGAACAAGTTGGTATTACAACTTATATGGGTTTGAGGTTGGATGTTGCAACTAGATGGAATTCAACATATGCAATGTTGGAAAGTGCAATTACATATCGAGATGCTTTTGCTACTTTAGCTTTCCATGACACCGGTTATAATCATTCTCTAACAGATGAAGAGTGGTCTAGAGCATTGGAGATGTGCAACTTCTTGGCTCCATTTGCAGCGATAACTGAGTTGATTTCTGTGTCATCATATCCAACCGCTAACATGTATTTTGTGCAAATATCAACCATTGAGTTATTGCTAAAACAGCATGTGCATAATGAAGACCCTGTGATTTGACAAATGGCTCTGAACATTATTGGAAAGTTTGACAAATATTGGAGTGATTGTAGCGTCATTCTTGCAATTGCAATCATTCTTGATCCACGGATGAAGTTTGATATAATAAGGTTTACTTATTCTCAACTTGATCCTGTATATTATAATGAGAAGATTGAATATATTAAGAGGAAGTTGTATTATGTTTTCAATGAATACAAAAGTTTAAGTGTCATGAGAGTGGAATCATCTTCAGCTCTTGATATTGTTGCATCAGCTGGTTCAACTTATACTTCTAATGTCAATGAAAATGTTCCAGTAACAATATCTAGCCGACCTCCTCTTCATCCTATTGCAAGCAGTGTAAAAAATGGTCATTTATCCAATATAGCTTTTGGGGTAAGTTTGCAATTCTTGAATAGTTAAATTCTTAATCTTATTTTGATTGATAGCTTACTAATATTTTATTTATATGTTATAAACTTATCTTAAAAGCAAGAGTAAAGACATTGCATCAGTGGAAAAGTCTGAAATAGACTATTATCTGGAAGAAGCAACACTTGATCCTAACTTATTTGTAGACATGGAAGTTTTGGATTATTAGAAGACTAACTCTATTCGTTTTCCTTGTCTTTCAAATATGGCTTATGATATTTTAAGCATTCCAATAACTACAGTAGCCAGTGAATCAGCTTTCAGTATTGGTTCACGAGTTCTCACGAAGTATAGAAGTTCTCTTTTTCCTGATAATGTTCAAGCCCTAATTTGTATACGTAATTGGATGCTTGGTTTCCCAGCGGAAGATGATATTGATGATGGTAATATATTTATATTTACTCATTGTCATTTACTCCTTTATTTAAAATTAGCATAATATTATCTCTCATTTTGTTTTATTATCTGTGGCAGTGACAAATTTACCTGTGTAAAAACAAACTGATTGAGCTCAACAAAATCTTGCAGCTTCACATCATGCTTTTGAATTTATGTTTTTTTTTGTTATGTGTGGACTTATGATTAATGTTTAATTTTTAATGAATTTTTAATTTCTTTATGGTTTATGTTTGTAAAAAATAATTTTAATATATTGTGTTAAAAAAAATTTTAAAAAAATAATATGGGTTGGGCGGGCCAACCCACCAAACCAGTGGTTATGGGTAGGGGTGAAAACAGGCCAGACAGCCTGTCAGGGGCCTGCGGCCTGGCCTGTCAGGCTAATAGGCCAGGCCAAGGCTATATAAAAAGCATGTTTGCATTAAAAGGACAGGTCAAGGCCTACTGACAGGCCTGTTAGGCCTGTCAGGTTGGCCTTGGCCTGTTAAGGTTTTTTTTTGTAAAAAAAATAAATATTAGTGTAATAAATTTTTTTTTGGTTGAAAATGAATTAAAGTCGAATGAAAGGCTTCGCAACAAGTATGGTTTAAAGAAGAAACAAAAGGTATAAATTTTCCGTTGTTAAAATAATGTTATTTCTTATATATATTATTTGTTAAACTGTGTTATGCTCTAATACTATATATTTTATTAATTTTTTTTCAAGGTCTTCGAAGGAGAAGAAGAAATTATATTGAAGATTTGATGTGAAAATTGGAGAATTTGTATTGAAAATTATTATATTGTATTTGATTTCACATTTTATGATGTATTTTGGATAATTAATTTATGTATTGGGATAATTAATTTATGTAATTGAGCTTTTTTTGCCTATTTGAAATAAACTAGTTTTTGGCTTGTGGCTTGTTAGCCTTTAAAAAAAAAATTCAAGCTTCTTTAACAGACCACATGCCAGGCTCAGGCCTGAAAATATGCCTGTTACAGGCCACAGGCCAGGCTCAGGCCATATAGTGCCTTAACAGACCAGGCCTGTTAAGGCACAAGTACAGGCCAGGCTCGACCTAAAAATATGCCTGTTACAGGCCACAGGCCAGGCTCAGGCCATATAGTACCTTAACAGACCAGGCCTGTTAAGGCACAAGCCTGGCCTGGCCTGTTTCCACCCCTAGTTATGGGTAGGGTTGGTTAAATGCCAACCTATATTAATGCGATTCTTTTGTGCCCAAATCCGTATGGTCCCAACCTACGGCTGGTCAGCCCAAACTCAATGAGCTGGACCATATTACTACCTCTAGTCAGCCGTCCTGAAAAACGGACGCTAGCGCTCGTGAGAAATTAAGGCATTCTTAACTTTGTCCAACGCCACAGATGCCATTTTCTGGAAAATATTCCACTTTTGAGGAATGGGCTGATCAATATCGTAATCAAAAGCTTTTTTTTTTCGATTTACCAAAAATAAAGCTGTTTTTTTAGAAGTTTTCTTGTTCGGTGTGGTGTGGTTTTAGGAGGAGGGTGCTTTTTTTGGTGAAAAGGGAGAGTTTGGAGGGAACAAAGTACATCAGGCTTTCCATTTCGTTTTTTTTTTTTTGGGTCAATGACTCTTTCAGTTTTCAGTGTCCACATCAGCATGATTTGTTTCAAATTTTTCCAACCCTATTCACCAGCTCACCATACATGTCAACGTTAAATTTTTCAAAAGTTACATTTTCACGTTCAACGTCCCCAACATGGAAATGGTATTGTTGGATTATTTTTTAAATGTTTATAGATTTTTTTACCTCTAAAAAATATTTATTGTGCTTATAACTCTTTTGATAAATGTTTATAGGTAGAATTGCACATTCATCTTACGTAATATCATAATGCAATCAATTGATATATGACAAGATTTGAAATATAATTGAATGAGAGATTACACACACAGTTTCCTAGTATGCTGCCAAAACAGGATACGATTAAAAAGAGAGATGTTGCTTTAATTTGTGAAAGGTGTTACCAATAACTAAATAAAAAGATCCAAAACGAAACGAAACACAATAATTAAAATTATAGCCGAAGTCAATTAAAAATGTGGAGAGAAAATCGAATAATGGACAAAGGCCAAAAAATCCCCTGACTGCTGGAGATTATTAGATTCCATGCTTTTCGCTTCCGCTTTGTTTCTCATCTGTCTTTTATTATAACAAGCAAATTATGACCATATTTCATCAATTTCATGCGATGTATATGCGCTTATTCAATTTTCGCCACTTAACTTTATATATATATTCCCATTAATTCTAATTAACTTAACCTTGGCCTGGATTTTTTTCTCGGCCAAAAGCAATATGATTCCAAATCAATACATTTCATTGAACTTTTAGCTATCTTATTTCCTCTTTTACACTATTACAAAAAAAGATAGCTGTAGTGTTTATTTTTAAACTAATTGTGGCGTTTAAGGAGTGTCACGTATCTTATTACCATTAAAAGAAGCCGTGTCACATATCTTATTACCACTAAAAGAAGCTGTGATACTTGGAAGCACTACAATATATATATATATATATATATATATATATATATATATATATATATATATATATATATATAACACTCCTCATAGGAAGTCTATAAATATTTTTTTAAAATTTTTTATTCATGTGACACTTTTATGAGGGAGTGTCGTAAGAAGTATTATTTTAAAAAAAAATATTTTTTTCATATTTTTTTAGAATTCTATAATTATAATTGATAACACACTTTAAACATATTTTCATATCCACAACAAAACGAAAAAAAGTAAACCACAATCAAATAACTCCAAAATGATATAAATTAACAAATAACTAATTAACAAAATCACTACTAAGTAAAATACAAGTGTTAAAAGTAAATAATTATTTTACTTATACAACTCATCAATGTTAACAATTACTACAACTACTAAAAATTATAATTACTACATATTTTCACATACAATTTATACATAATAACATTTGATTTTATCTCATTTATTTTTCAGCATATAAAAATGAGAATAATTTTTTTCAGATTTCATAATAAATTAAATATAAAAGATATTGAGAAAATTAAACTATTAACTACTAATGAAATTAGATTTGTAAGCTCAAAAATTAAAAAAAAACTTACAGTGTATAGGAAGCTTGAATAGAGTGAGTTGAAACCTCAAATACAACACCTAAAAAAATTAATAAAGGAAAAAGAGAAAGACAAAATTGCATGCATGTTTAAAAATTAAAAAAGAAAAAGGGTGGTTAAGAAGACAATGTGCTCTACATAGCTTTAAAATATATATTAAAAAAATGAAAAATGAGTGGGCACGTACTTATAGGACGAAATGAAATCATAAAGAGGATGTAATGAGACCAAAAGAGAGGAGGAGTGAGGTTGGTTTGGTGCAAGAAATGAGACCAAAGAAATGAGAAGGAAATGCCAAAAATGAAAAAAGAAGAAGGAGGAAATGTGAGAAGTGATGGAATAAAGGAATGAGGAGGAAGTGACAATCGAAATGAGGACGGTAATGAGTGACAAAAAGAGGAGAAAGAGGAAATATGGGACTAAAATGATAAGGAGTAATGACATGTGTTGGATGAGGAGTGTGAACAAAGAGGATAAAAGTGATAAAAGTAGATCGTGAGAGAGAGAAATGTTTGAAAAAAAATTTAAAAAAATTATTTTGTGTGGCGCTTACTAAGCTAAATGTCATATAAAATACATAGTAACTACGACATTTTCTTAAACAAGCACCATAGTTGCTAATTCAGTTTAAAAAAAATACTTGTGTGGCATTTAGTCAAAGTCTCTAAACAATTTAAGGAAGCGCCACAACATACAATTTTTTTTTAAGGAAAAAAAATTCCAGAACAAGAAGTACCACAAAAAAATACGTCCCTGTTTTCTATTTTTGTAGTAATGTTAATTGATGCTACATGCACAGCAGAACATCATCTCTTTTTTTAAATAAAAAAAGTAACTTTAATTTATTCTCTGGATTTTAAATCGGTGACGACATGCATGGATAATAGGAAAAATGAAGGAGACAAGAAACAATAGAATCCTGGGAATCGGCCATGGAGAGGCAAGAGGGTGTTTAGGGTTTATTGATATGATTATTGTTTTATATATTGAGAGTGGTTGCCTTCTGGTGGGGGTCTTGTTGCCCTGTTCTTCGTCTATTTTTGACTCTTGCATTGTCTTTATCTGATGACACGGCTTCTCCTGATTGGTCACAGAAATCAATTAGTGGCATTATATTAGGTGAAAAAGCTTGACCCACTCCATCACGTGCATGATTGGCTCGTCCTCATGTTGCTTGTTAAGTGTTACACGTTGGCTCAGAATTTCATGTGGATTCTTCATCTTTGACGAGGTCACGATGGTCATTTTGATCAGATCATTTGAGTTGCTGTACATCTTGAGACTAGTATTAATGTCAGGATTTTATACAGCTGGTATGAATATTTGCAACTTGAAGGTGAAGACCCACGTTTGGTGAAAGCTTCACAAACACACTCTTTTTAAGTTTCCCAGTCTTGCTTCTCTTCTTCATTACCTGCCTGTGCACTTAAATTCCCTAACCTAATTAGCTTGCCATGCATGGTGAACAATATTAAAGAAGGCTTCCTGGTTTCTTTTACGTTTACAATATCTATATTGGTGCAGTATTTCTCAAGTCAGGGTTTCGTTTGCAACTGAACGAGGCAACAACACCCTCAAATAATTAAACATCAAAACCTGGATCGGAGGAGAATTTTGTCTCATCATGCAAGTAAGTGTAACTAATCAACCTGCAGATCGATCCATCCTATTATAATTCAACTCATTTGAGGGAAGTTAATATATACATACAAGTCTTTCCAAAATGGTTTAGATTTAATTCTTTATTTATCATGTTTATTCTTTAGTATACGCATGATGATGATGTGTTAAGTTGTTATTGTGTGCATGTGTGTGTGGGGTTACAGAAGGAGAAGGAATCAAGCTGTAGGGAGATGGAGATGTGTGGAGGGAAAGAGGAAACCCTACCACCAGGATTTAGATTCCATCCTTCAGATGAAGAGCTTATCACTTACTATCTCATCAACAAGATCTCTGATTCTAGCTTCACTGGAAGAGCTATTGCTGATGTTGATCTCAACAAATGCGAGCCTTGGGACCTCCCTGGTACTTACTTGTCTTCATCATCGATCTACAATTCAGATTCATTATTTGTCAAATATTACAATCATATTTATTACTCTTCCCCCTTTTTGTAACTCTCTACATAATCTAATCTTAAATTACAAAGGTAATCATCTTCCTTCTTTCTTTCCGATTATCATCATTCACAGTTATGAGTTATCCAATATCTAGGGTTTTTGTTGTACTACCTTCTCGTTCGTAATGCAAATGAGATCTTATGTTGAGGTAGTATTAAAACACTGCATGCTAATTATCTATTATATTCTGGTAGACGATATTACGTTCTTTCTCTTCATGTGTATATTAAGGACAAGATTTGTGTATGTATAACGTTAGTTGTTGGATGAAATAGGGAAGGCGAAGATGGGAGAGAAAGAATGGTACTTCTTCAGCCTGAGAGATCGCAAGTACCCAACTGGAGTGAGAACGAATCGAGCAACCAACACAGGCTACTGGAAAACCACCGGCAAAGACAAGGAAATCATCAACACCGCCACGTCGGAGCTCGTCGGCATGAAGAAGACTTTGGTTTTCTACAAAGGCAGAGCCCCTAGAGGCGAGAAAACTAACTGGGTCATGCACGAATACCGCATCCACTCTAAATACAACAAGGTACGTAGGTCAAACACACACACTGAATACAATCAATACATGATGAAGTTATCTGTATCTTACTATATCAATCGTTGATTAACATAAAATTCAATTGACATTTTTTTTTCAGAGATTAACAAAACTGATGAATAAATTATTTTAAAGTATTTATATTTATTATTTTTATATCAAACCAATTTATCTTACTTGTAAACTATTATATATACTCTAATAGTATAAAATATATGCTATGATTAAGTTACTTCCTTAATTTAAAAAAAAAAATAGCCAACCCAATCTTATATCAAAAGATGTTATGGATGGGGTATTATATATATCTAGGGTTTAATTTCACTGCATGATCATTTTTCGTGTTACGTGAAATTAACAGCAAGATGAATGGGTGGTATGCCGAGTGTTTCAGAAGAGTGGGACTAGTGTGGTAAAGAAGTTCCCTTCCAACCATACAAGAGGATCTCTGAATCCATATGTCCTGGACATAGCAAATTTTACTGTTGGTACTGGTATCAATATGCCACAACCCATGAATCTGATGCAGCTTGCAGATCCAGCCGCTCATTTTCCTTACGGAAGGAATATTAATAATAATAATGGTTACATGATGAATCATTCTGTGCCAAGCAATACTACTACTTCTCTGAACCTACCAATGCAACAATCTCATTTCAACTATCCAGTTACAGCTTCAGGAGGGTTCAGTATCTCAGGACTAAATTTGAATCTGGGAAATGCGTCATCAGTTGCAGTAGGTGATGGAGCAACACCTACGTCATCATCACAACCCTTTTCGCGACCATTCAGTAACCAACATGATTTTGTGAGTGCTAACAACGTTGTCACACCTGTCACTTCTCTCGTTGCAGACAACCTAGGAGGCTATGGTGTGGATATCAGCAACGTCATCAATCCTCAGAACCAGATCAGTAGTAATAGGTTTATGGGCATGGCGGATCACTGTGTGGACCTCGATGCTTACTGGCCTTCCTACTGATAAATTAAACCAGGAGGATGAAGAAGAGGATATAGTGCACCGTCTTCCAGTTTATTATCATTTATTAGATATATATGGTATTATATATATATAATGCCCAGAGAATATATTAATACAACTTAACTTTTAGTTGGATCAGCTACCCTCGTAAACGCTCTGCCTACTCAAGCTAGTGTTGTGTTTTAAGTTTCTTGTGTGGGTAATTTCAATGCATCACCCAGCAAGCCAAGTCTTGTATTCCTTCAGAATCAAGCAACTTTTTCTAATAATGTTCTGGTTTATCAACCTTCTTTAATTTTCTGAATTCAGTATTACTACCGAATTACCATATTGAGATTTCCTTAACAATATGATCTGCGCAAGTAACTCATGTTTCGTCGTTTTATTGTCTACTCATATATATGTTGGAGCTTGCTCATATAAATTGATTAGAATTTAGAAGCATTGTGCGTGTACTTAATGTGCAGTCCGTGATTTTTTTTCCCTGTTTACAAGCTTCCTTTCTTTTTCTCTTGTTAAAATTTACAAAAGTTAATATATATACATATAATGGTTTCAGTATATTATGGATGTGAATGCAAAAGTACAAATGGCTTTTTGTGCGTCATTTTTGGGCATGGGCCATGGTGATATTCTCTGCATCGTTCTAATTTTATCGGAGGTCCCACATGGCTTTATATATATTTTCTCTTCAAATGCAGCTAAATACTTTTTTAATTTAGCAATTATTTAGTATATCTAGTATTTGGTTCTTAAGAGCTATTTTGGATTCTACGTATAGATGATGGATTTTAAATGAAACGTGGCTCACTTAAAATAATCAAGCTATAAGATTCGAACTTAAAACCTTGATTTAATTGACTGGTAATGGTTTCCTGAAGTATATTTCCCAAAAAGAACACCGGTTACTATGGCATAATTTCGGTGCGTAATACTGTAGTGCTAATTTTAATAAAGCAGTTATAGTTCCCTTGCGTGAATGAAATCATAAACACCCACCATTTTTTTGGGGCAGATACTCCAAGCTTTATGAATATCCCAAATCAGTTGGCCACATTGTTACACATGGAACGGAATTATGCAAATTTCGAAGCAATGTTCAAGAAAAGGTAAGGAACGATTAATTAGAATAAGAATAATTACTCCTTCAATACTTAAGAGTTATTTAAGTAATTTGGCTAGATTTAGGAAGCCAAATAAATCATCTAATTATAACAAATATGATATGATGGTCCAAAATATATTTGTATAATATAAACATTAGAAGTTAGGTAAATTAGGTTGAGGTAAAAAAATAAAATATATAGAAGAGACAGTAGACTAAAGTATAATATTTCAAGTTAAATTAAATCCCATAACTAGCTCCTCCAAAACTTATGTTTCAATTTTATTTTTTTTAAAACTTTTATTTTAATCTAATCCCTTAATTTTGTGTAAGTGCCCTAATCCCTCAATGTTTTATTTGTATCACTGTCATCCTTTTAATATATGCCATCAGTAATTGGATTGAATAAAAGAAGCTCAGTTTACTTCGAAATTAAATCTCATAAATGAAATTAAAAAAAAATCATACGTTGATAGAGATGCCACAAATTGAGTTCAACAATGCTTCAATCTAAACTAAAGACGGGGCGGGGCATATGATATGATAGTCAAGTGAGTATATGTATTTAAGAAGACGGAGTGAAGAATAAAGCAGCGTTCAGTAACATCAGAAATATCGTCAATAGCTCTAAAATTCTAATAAACAAGCGGCCATGATGCGTTGCCCAGCTTCACGGTGTGAAATTTCCAAGCAGGTAGCAAGTACTGTTCACATAAAAATGAGTATGGTTCCCAAGAAGTCCATGTGAAATGCCAGAACCATCTGCAGGAAACGGAAACAGAAACATTGTTATCAAAACTCTATATTATAGGACCAATTACAACAGTAGTAATGAAAAGTAAAGCCTCTTGACTTTTTTTTAAAAAAAAAAAAAGAAAATGGTACATTATATAGGCAGGCTGTTTTCGATTTCCATTACTCACAAATCATTCTCAATATGAGACACATGCCCAGCACAACCCCTCCCAGCCGCCATTCTCACACACTACATAGTGAGGAATTTGAAAATATACGTTAGCTAGCAAAAGCAATAAGCCAGTCAAATGAAATTGATTCTTTACCAGTTTTCATGCACAAACCCATAAAAAGATTAAGAGAGAAAATTACAGATGTGTACAATTCTCGGATCATGTTTACAGATAAATACCAAGCTATGGTAATTCTCAGTTTAACCGAGTATTTATTTGGACATTTATAACATTCTTTGGCCCTTTATAATTTCAAGCAACTGCGATGAGGTGGAAGCAAGGGTATCAGCTTCTCGGTTGAAGGATTTTCTTTATGTTGGTCTCGATTTATATACCCAGAGAAATATACGTTTCACTACTCTAGTTTTATTTGATTTGAAATAAATTTACCAAAAAAAAAAAAGGGGGTTTAGCCCAATATCCAAGAACAAGTTCTGTTATGGCTCTGCTACATACCCAAATCGATATCATCATGCATCTCTCACCAGTCACCAAATCCCAAAGAGCCAATAATAGATATACAAGGGTAATTAACACAACCCAAGATGACCATACCAAGGATCTAGTAAAATTTACAAAAGTTATCCTCAGAACTACCAGAGAAGCATGCAATGACATCATAGCAGAGTGAAGAAACGAAGCAAGATTTACTTTGCACGGCACCATCATAACAGACAATCAATGAAAACAGGCCGCAGGCTTCAATCTAAAAGAATATTGATAAATTCTATACCCAAAAGATATCAAAAAGGCGTACCTAACTACTCTCAATAAAATAAACAAAGAAAATCCTCAGTCATCTACTGATCGACGTCCTCGTTTAGCTTTACGGCGTGGATGGTGTGCGTTTACATTTTGAACTGATTTATTTGCCTTTCTACTGCAGTGCAGCAGACAAGTAAGAAATGTTGTAACCAGGAGTTAAGTTATAGTTCTAAAATATATTAACATACACAAATGTAAAAGGAGAGTGATTAACAAACAGTAGAATCAGAAAAAGAAATTCCATACTGACCAGAAAATGGCAGAGAACACTCTAACCAATAAAATAAAAGGCAAGCCCAGAAGTGCTGATGCCTGCAAATTTACAGTGTTCATCAAACCACCCAAATGATTGATTATATCAATTTCACTAGTTATTTCATTTGTCTGAATAGTTGAAATCCTTAGAAACATACAGCAAACCATCCTGACTCCTTTGTAGCAAAAGGTCTAGTAAGTTCATGCTTTTCAAGCGTCTCTCGGACAGTAGCTTGTACCTTAAAAGCAAAAGAACATAAAAACACCATAGCAAGCAATAGAAGATTGTCTTTCTGGTATCTCTCTTAATAAGTAAAAATAATCGCACTAAGAATTTTCATGAAAGGAAAAAATAGAAGCCTTAGCCTCCTACTAAGCAACAATCCTAAACAAGAGAATGTGACTAAAAGATCGCTTTATCAATTCTAGGCAGTAAGCCATCAAGTCTTATTATAACAAGGCACTTGAAGAACTACGGATGAATCTTTTTTTTTTGGGTATTTTTTTTTTTTTTTTTGTTGGGGGGTGGGGGTGGGGGTGGGGGTGGGGGCTGCTCTTCATTACCATCCATTTAAAGGCCACACAGAAGAGATGAAGCAAGATACCTGGCCATGATATGTAGTAGCTGATTCCAAGAACTTCCCATAAGCATGAATGGCCTTCTTTGTGTAGGGATCTGAGGCCACTAGTAATCTATCAACATGAGGTTTAGCTGCAACAGCAACCTGATCAAGGTATGGCTTGCTTAACTTTTTAACTTCCTGTCACCCATTAGAAATCACATCAAGATATACATCATCCGATCAAACTAACTATAAGGTTCAAGTAGTATGCTATGTACCTGAAAATAAGGATCAACAGCTTGTTGTATACTGATCAAGTGTGGAGTAACTAAACTCTTGGAAACCTCATAAACTTCAACAACTTTTGTAGTCAACAATTGCACATGAGGTCTGGCCTTTGTTTTCAGCACAGAACACTGCTCTTTCATAGCTGGGATCCATTTCTTCAAGTAATAAACAAGAGACAGTGAGAAGGAATGTAACAAAATTTACGTGTGTTCAAAAAACCCGCTATTTCTTACATAAAAAAGCAACACCCAAATGATGTGATCAGGTTATGAGCCTATCAAACACAAACTTAAAAGCAGATTCATTTTCTAGCCACCGGGCATGAGTATAATAGGAAAAGCTACCATTCAAAATGTGATGCCTCTTAAATATACATATCATTTAATTATTTTATGTTATATATATAGAAACATCTCCAGACAGAATATACATAAAAATCAGAATTACATAAATTTATAAAAGGAAGACTTACAGTTTTAATTATTTCCACGTGGGGTTCAGCCCACTTTCCAGCTTGTGCCTTTTTCTCTAGAACCTGAAACAAAAAGCACAACATTGAATACAGAAAACAACATTTCACCAAAATAAATAAATAAATACAGAAAACAACAGGTCCTGTTTGTAGTCATTAAGATAATTTTTTTATTCAATCAAAGCATATAAGGACAAGTATACGAAGGGTACCTTCTGAGTAATCATTTCCAAAGCAGGTTTCCCATGCTCATTCCAATGTGTCTGAAGGAAGGACTAGCAAATTCAAATAGTTTCAGAGCACTCATGAAGAAACCTGTTCTCATAAACATTATGCAGTATATGACCACAGCTAACCTTGCAGTGGACCCAGCGTACAGCAAGCCAAGGTGGAAGCCAGGCATCATAGACCTAATCATTAATATCAGCATCCATCACTCACATGCCAAATGCACATCATTTATACTACTATTATAATTGTTAGTCATAACTCATAAAAGAGAAACAAGACAATATTAATCTATCATTAGTATAGTAGCTAAAGACAGAAACTGCCTATGAAACCCAAAACAACAACAATTTAATAAAGCTACTAAGTGAAATATCATGTTGTTAATGACACATCAGAAGTCTACAGACTCTCCACTGGTGTTTAAGATCCTTGGTTATTTTGAATTATTTTTCAAAAATATGTCCAGAAATTAGGATGGCTCAACAAAGTCAACCCTAGTAAATCACAACCACGTACTGGGTCTAAAAGCAAATTAAGTATTGCCATTCAATCAACCAATAATTACTTATTTTCCCTTCAATAAAGTGTCATGATATTATCATTTCCAAAAATTCCTTAGGCGGGTACTTTTGCTGCAATAGGTGAAGCCATTGACACTTGAAAACGCTTTCCTTCGTTTCCAAGAAAAATTAAAATGATTTTCAATATATCACGCTGTCAATCATTAGCCTGGATTAATGGCTGTCCAAGCAAGTAGGAAAAATAACAGGGTACAAGTATCCATCCAAATAAATAAGTACCTCCATTAGATCTTTTCTTCTATAACTTTCCTCAAACTTTGAGCTCACAACTTCCTCCTATATCAAAATATTGGGTGAAGAAACCAAGAGACTTGGTAAAATAGTTACAAGGCATCTTGTACAGGAAAGACAAGAATATTGTGCATTAACATACCTCAGAGACTCTGAGAGCACGCTCAATTTTATGAATTTGCATCTTTTGTTCCTCATTTATCTTTTGAAGCTGTCAGGGAATCACTACAGAAATTACCACATAATTCTCGAACAAAAATTGTTTTAGGCACGAGAGATTGAAGTTAAAAGTTGTACAAGTTGATGTCTACTTCTAAAAGGTAACACCATTATAGTCCTAACTATATAATAAAACTAATTTTACAAATCCATGTCTAACCAGAAAAACTAACTCCTTGCCCCATCAAAAGAGAAAGAAGATTAACGAATGAGGAGCATGCACTTAAAAAAAAGATTACATGTTGCTACCAACAACTTCCAGAAACTCAGATTCTAAGCCCTACTGAACAATGGAAATATATGGGAACTCGTTATGTCTATTTTGACTAAATTGCTGCCCCATCCATTAACCAAAGGACTCATGTTACCCCCCTAGCTTTTGTCACTTACTAAGGTCTACCACCTTCCAGCTGTGAAGCCATATTGTTATGAAGTATGAGCATAAACCCCCAAACACAATCCAACCAAAAAGTTCCCAAGACACCATTACGACATAGGACATGACAAAAGCAAAATCTGAATGATCTAGCCAAACACAACTTACATTCTCTAATTTTAAGTTCAGTCCAAGGATCTGTTCCTCAGCTTCAATTGCTCGCCGTTCCAAGGTCACTTTACCTTTATTTTGTGTTTCTATTTCCATTTTAAGCTTGTTCACCTGGGAAAAGAACTTCAGAGCAGGGGAAAAAGAATCGTGCTCAGGTAAATTCTCTTAAGTGGTTCCTACCAACCTGCTTTTCTAGTTCAATGGCACGGGCATTAGCCTTTCCAACCTTCAACTGAGAATCTAATGCACCTTTTTTCTAAGAGGAAAATACAGAATTAGTAGAATTAATTTTACAATAATCATTAGATACAACTTATACAGAAATTACAACAAAAACAAGAGTCTGTCATCCCTTCTCTAATATTGTTTCAAGATAAGCAATAAGAGAAATAATCCCGTCGTGAAAATAAGATAAAAAACAGAACACGATGAAACTTTTGGTTTGCATGTCCAGAGATGACATTTCAATTCTCACCTGCAGAGAAGCAATCTCATTCTGCAAGGACTCGATGCTATTTGACCCATCTTGAATAATTTTTTCCTTTTCTGCTAATAATTCATTCTTGCTCTTCAATTCTTGGGTTTTTTCACTTACATGGGATTCTACAATAAAATAAACAGAGTGCGTTAGTTATTAAATAAAGTACAAAAACCCATCATGTCCCAATGATTTCCCACAACAACAATGAGAAGAGGGAATATAACGTCTTGGAATTTGAAAGGACCTATAATTAAGTAGGTCCCTCCAATCATGAACAAACAGCTCTTTATTGTGATAGCGCAAAGGTTGCTAGTTTGGAGATTAATCAACGAAAACCCGTGCCTGACTTTAGTGCCGACAATTCCAGTATACATTTACCAACCAACGTTCTCGGACAGTCCCAACCCTGGAATTGCTATCGAGAAGGAAATAAGGCTTGAGCCTGCCCTCGGAGTTCTTTCTTTTTTTCTTTCTTTTTGCATCTTTTCACTCATAAGATGCATAAAACAAAGATGGACAATTTCAAAACTAAGACCTATTAACTAAAGAATTTCAGTTTGTATATTATCTAGGAAACATCCCTGTATGCGGATTTGCCAACAGAATCATTCCCTTCAACCCCATTCAACTACGGGTGCATCATATAAATTCGTTGTGGCGCTCTCGGAGGAGTTATGTTGATTGGGCTAATATTTTTTTTTTTTTTTAAAAAAGACTGCTGATAAAAGAACGATCCCGCAGATGACATAAGACACGGGCCATGACAGTGACCTCGGCGGAAGTTCGCTGTCAGACCTCGAAGAGTGGAAGGACATTGGCATGGTTCACATATTACTTGCAGTTACTGTTCTATGTCTAAACGATGGAGAAAGAGAGAAAACTACTTGGAACCTTTGTAACAAGAACTAACCAAGAGTTTGTATCTTTGACTTGAGTTGATCCAGCTTAGTCTTAAGAGCCAATGAATCAGAGTCGTCGACCACGTTTACAAGCAGTGATTCATCTTCGGCAATGCCTTGTTCGACGGAAACGTCGGCCCTCACATGAGAAAAAAATAGGGCTACAAGAAATATCAACAGAACAACAAGCTTTGGAGACGCCATGGAATGCAGATTTACCGCCAAGAATAGAGTCTGAGAGACAACAGCGAGGAACATAGACTATCTGATACTTTCAGAAATGGCCCGGCGCGTTAAATATCAGCTGATTTTTCTGTTCTGATTTTGGGACCCGATCAAAATTAGGGGAATACGGATGCCGTGCGCCCGTCCGCAGGGGAATCTCAATGCGACGGGCAATCTTGGCACTTGGTGAAAATAAGGGATCCACTCAAATGACATGGCAGGTTATCATATTTTCTTTTATATATATTCTGATATGATTGTGTGATGCTAGCAAAAAAAAAAAAAAGTGTTTGTTTGAGAAAATAAGATACAAACCCAAGAATGTTAGGCTTTGAGAGGCAAACTAGAGCACAACTTCATGACCGTGAATGTTAGGTTTTGAAATTCAATATAAACATATAATAGGATAATTAATATAAGAATGTTAAAATGGATGTATAACTATATATATATATATATATATATATATATAAAAGATAAGATCTGTAATAAACATATTGACTTAAGAGTCTAAGTGGCATTTTTTAAAATAAAATGATAGAAAATGTTTGATTTGATTTGGACACGTTTAAAAAATGATATTGGATGCAATGGCAAAAATAGTTGATTAGGTGGTATGGAGTGTTTTAGGGTGTGTTTGGTTTAATGGGATGATATTTTACCTTGTTTAGTTTACCAGGAAGGGAATAGGGTAGGCGATCCTTAGTATAAAATAAAATAAGGGAATGAAATTTAATTCAAAATTTTCCTTCCCCTCCAACCAAACACACCCTTAAAAATGGCACTCTATCTATCAAAGATCTTTTGGTCTAGTGGTGTAAGATTTTTTTTGTGACACCGAGTTTGTTATTGCCTCCTACCTTTAATATAAGATATATTTGGGGAATTAATCTTTGTCTTAAATATAAGACATGTTTTCTATATTTGTCATTATGTTTTTAATTTACATGTATTAATACTCTATCAACAATAACTAATAAAGAAAAGGAAATAAATGAGCTAGATCTTTTAGTTAACAATCAGCATCGAGATTTTGTTGTTAATAAAGAAAACCGGCTGTACATCATACATATAAGAGCTTTATAGCTTTGTTGTTGTAATACTTCCTATCCTTTTTATAATAATCTAAAATTTGAATTGATTTTGTCATTTTTATAAGAGTCTAACAAGAGTTATTTGAACATTTAATGATTTTTTTTTATTTTGTTCCCTAATTAAATATATGTATTACATTAATTAAAAAGTCAATGATACTCATATTTACTTTATTTCTCTCTCTTATTGGCCCCTCATATATAAAGGCACTCTTGAAAAATAATAAACTATCATTTTCATTATAATAAGAGTCACATGACATATATGGTTTCCAAATTCTCATTCCACGGCCTGTTTAAAGGGATAAAATTACCTAATTTTAACTAATTATGTCTTAAATATACTTCCATCTTTTTAAGAGATCATTTCTCATAAAGACCTTATTGAAAACTTATTTGTTAAATGGGACCTAGGGAAGATTTTTTTCACATAAAGAAAGATTATTCACACATACATAGGGAATATATATTGAACACAGTGAATATTTTTTAAACACAAGAGAAGGTCTTTTACATGGAAAAATTTTTTACATGCGAAGATAACATTTGATAAATAAGTTTCCAATGTGATATTTTTAAACAATTTTCTTTTTTTATCAATTATACCTTATTTATTTGTACTCACTGTATTTGAAAAAGTTGACTCTTCAAAGTTTCATACATGAATAACTTTTTATGACGAATTAATGATCCTATATGCTATTTGTTACTTTACATAAAATAATTTTTTTTTTGCCTTCACTCTGCATAAAAATTGAAGTTTTTTTTTTCAGAAATTACTCCTATTTACAATTTCCAAACCTTTTTTTAAAAAAAAATTATTCTTTTAAATAGAGGTTATCCGATCAAGTTATTTCACTTTTAAATGTTCTAATGATTTAACTACTTTTTTTAGAGGCTGTTTGGAATGGCTTATGGAAGCTCCATAAGTGCTTATGAATTGTGATTCACGGAATACGAAGTAACTTTTACGGTCTACGAGGTAGCTTTTACGATCTACGAGGTGTTTTTACGGTCTACGAGATAAATACGTGGAGGATATTTATCTCGATTTACATGAATCGGGCTTATATAATAAACCTGATTCTTTAAAGTAATGCCAAACAGCCTCTTAGTTTAGTGAGATATTAGAAGATTATAAGTATCTTGTAGTTAAGATGGGAATCTATGCTTTTAAGTAGAGGCTAAATTATTTCGTTTTTAAATAATCTAATGATTTAACTACTTTTCTCCAGGTGGAGGAAAAAAAACTACCTTTCTTAGTTTTAGTCAGGTATTAGTTCCGGTAAAAAAAAAGTGAGATATATTAGAAGATTTGAAGTATATGAGATGGTACTCCGTAATAAAAGCAACCCGTATAATAAATAATTAATTTGCAGTACATTTAATGGGGTGAATTAAAAAAGTACTAAATACTCCTCGAATTTTTATAGGAAAAATTCTAAAAAAAATATAATTAAAAATAGAAAAAGATAAATTGATACTGTAAATTTATCAAAATTTAAGTTAAGACTGAAGTAGGAATATGATATTTCTGACCGAATGACCAAATTGCCCTCAGTAAGTTTTATAGGTCAATAACAATATTTGTATCTATATTAACAACATTAGATTGTACATTAATGACTTTACTTTCATGTTTGACAACTTCATATCTCAAAAATCAGGGATAATTTTGAGGGCACAAGTTTCAGGGGTCAATAAGAACATCTATATCATATTAACAATATTAGATTTTACATTAATGAGTTCACTTTCATATTTCACAACTTTATATCCCAAAAACCATAAATAATTTTGAGGGTATAAGTTTCAACGATTAATAACAACATCTGTATCTATATTAATAATATTAGATTTTATATTAATGACTTCACTTTCATATTTCACAACTTGACTCAAGGAAATTTAATCATTTGGTAAGAATTATAAATTCCAAATTCCTACATCAGTACTAACCCGAGATTTGATAAATTTGCAGCACTAATTTATTTTTTATCATTTTTAATTGTATTTTTCTAGAATTTTCTCATTTTTTATATGTCATCTTATAGATAAAAATAAGGGAAATTTTGAAATTACAAAATCCTAAATCAAGTTTATTATCGATAATTAATTGATAAAGTAATGACGAGACTTGATAAACAATTCACAATTTATCCAATAAAAAATGCCCGATTCAAGATTTTGCAACTTCAATTTTTTTTTATCATTTTCGCTAAAAACAAATCACCTTCAATTTTTGTCTGTAACTATAGATATGGAGGGAATATTCAAATTTACTCTATGGTTAAGAGCCTGAGACTTGAGAACTAAAAACCTGTTTGGTTAGATTGCATTACCACCTGCAATGCAGTGCAATTACAAGGATAATGTTTGGTACGCTTTTTATAATGGGTTGCAATGAGTTATTTTATAATAATGTTTCAAAATTAAGATATTTTTAAAATACCACTTTACCCTTTAAAATAATTCACAGCCTCCAAGTTTCTCATTTGAGGCATGCAAATTCTAATTGCTTGAATTATCTAAACAAGGAGGCGGATAGTAAATTCAAAAACCTAGCGACATCGGAAGTCATACTACTATTGCAATTAGCGATGCCATGATGATCATCATTAATTTGCAACTATAAGGGAGGAATAACAGATGCGTCGTCGAGAAGGAACTCATCAACATTAAAGGGAAGATCATCCAAGTTAATCTTGAAATCATGATATTAGCCACCGTTCCTCTCACATTGGTGGAGGAAGAGAGGAGGGGACAATGATGGCAGAGGGGACGAACGATGACACCGAAAGACAAGCACGAAGGAGGAAACAATGATAGCGGAGGACGAGAACGGGGGATGGGGTGATGATGGCAGAGGACGAGCATGACGGGGCCATTGATTTCGCCGGCTCTGATGTCATCCACATAGTCGGTGGCATCGCTGGATTCTGGGGTGCCTTTATTGAAGGCCTATGTAAAGGAAGATTTGATCACGAAGGAAAACCCGTGGCAATGCGAGGACATAGTGGAACTTTGGTTGTTCTAGGCACATTTTTATTATGGTTTGTGTAACGCCTCAAAACAAAAAACAAAATACTTAACCAGAGTATTTGACATATCGTCAATAGGGATGTTCAACATCTAAATCATCAAAATACAAAATTAGTTCAAATGAAACCTACACCACAGTGTTAAATCAAGTTCTCAAAATATTCCAACAAGACAAAATAAAATGCGGAAGTTTATGGTCATGACAAATAGTAACAACATAACATGTGCTCTAGGAGCACAAGAGAGCCTTCAAGGCTCACTCCATAGGTGTATTCCCTTGCTCCCTACTAGAACAATCACCTGAAAAATGTTAATGGAAATTATGAGATTCTACTTCTCAGTAACTACTGATAGTTTCTACCATACACAAGCAAACCACATATGATAAAAAGAAGAAGCTAATTATATATATATATTTGTATGTATCATGATCCTCATACAAGACAATTAATAATTAAATCATCATTATGTCAATCTGTATTTTCATCACAACAAGTAATATATAATTATGCAATATGCAAAAATGCAACTTCCCTTATATCACCGTCCACCCTTATTCCGCTGACTGGAGTCATAGGCTAACACATAGTCAAACATAAACTCATTCATTTGACTAGATTGTCTCAAGCTCACCAGTTCTTAAGATGCAACAGGCCAAAGGTGTAGAGCTTAAGTCTGGACTATGGCTCCTCTCCTTAAAAGACAAAACTAAGGAGGTGTCATATGTCCTACAGCTCCAATGCAATCCCAGCCAAAGGAAAACATGGAAGAAGGGGCCCTGACAAGTGACATACACTGTGCACCGAGTGATGGCATACCACGTGGTAAGAGATCTCATCATACAAATTCCTCCTTACTCCAGCCCATCATAAATGCAACCACCATGACAATTATATTTAATCATAAATAAATATAAATAAAAGACGAGGCATAATAAATCATGCTTCCATTCATATTAAACATTTTCAATTTTCAAACAAGCCAAAAAGGAACCAATAATCCAATCAATACATTAATTATAATTAAATTATTAACTATGTGAAAAAAAATTGAGTTATTAAGAAATTTGATTGTAACATTATTTATTTAAGAATTTATAATACATACACATATACATATAATTCAGTCATTTTTTAATAAAAGATATTTATTCACAATCATACACAATTTACAAGTATATGAGAGAATATTCAGAGTTACCTGTTACTCTCTAACTTACAGGTAATTACACAAGAGTTACTCTCAAGCTCTCAATAAAAGTCTATAAGATCATAATATAAATAACTATTAATATATATGTAACTCAAAACTACTCTAAAGGTACCCTTTAGATCATATAACTATCTTATAAAATTAACTATACGATAGTTGTCTTGAAAAAAAAATACTATATACATACATAAGAAAAGGACAAGATTGGGATGTGAAGAGGAGGAAAATAATATATAGACCCACGTAAGGAAATGGGTAGGATACTAGGATAGTTTTATTCATCTTCCAAGCTTCAAGACGCAAGCACAATATCAAAGTAACCAACGTGGGACCATGGAGCAATATGATAAATAAATATTAAAAAAATGCACACTCACAATGCATTGATAGGAGAGGAAAAAATAATATAAATAAATGAATTGGTTAGTGTGAACCATGATAACGAAAGAGATGGGTTTAAGAAAAAAAAAGGGAGAACATGCTCATTAGTTATAGGAAATTATAAACATATGTTTAAATAAATATATGTGGATCAAGGTACACACAGTGAAGGGGAATAAATAGATTATAAGGGAAAATCAATAAACACACACTCTCCCTTGGATACAATAACATGGTCCGCTTAGTGAAATAATATATATATGTATATGTATATATATGTATGGAAAAATACACCATCATTAACAATAAGCAAATGTGGTGGTTGTTAAAAAAAATTCTTCTTCTTACACACACACATATACATGCGTATGATTGTGTAAGAGAGAATTTAGGATATTGAGGGAAGATTTAGTAAAATATACAATACACACATTCACACACAGATCAAGGTAAGAGAAGGGGTTTTGGTTGTTATTGATAAAACATACTTACACCTTCAGAGGAAAAATGGTAGTTACATAAGCATACAAAATAGTAAATAGAAAGAAAAAAAGGACAAGTGGGTATATAAATATATAAAGTGTAAACAAATTCATTGTTAGGAATGTAGTAGAGGCCTGGAAGGGATAAGTAAAGAATAAGAACCTCCTTACAATTGCGCAAAAATCTCTCTCTCTATATATATATGTAATATATATATATATAGGTATGTAAACCCGTGCGCACATAAGAAAGAAAAAGATGGAGAAAAGAACGTGGAGTTAGAGAAATTGCATTGAAGGAAGAGCTTAAGATGCATAGTAATATGGGATAATGCGTGGGTCAAGTAGCATCTCTCAATTTCAGATATACAGCAACTTACCCATAATAGTAGCTATGTGATGGTAAGAGGAAAATAAATTAAAACATTTTATATCATTAGACCACGAAAGAATATCAGTCGAGACATGAGAGAATGAACAAATAGGAAGAGTAAAACGAAGAAAAGAGAACCTGATAGCCGTTGGAGAGCTGCGGTGGCTGAGTAGTAAGAAGTGAGAGAAGAGATGTTTTTTATAGGGGTAGGGTTATGGTTGGACCCTTTCTATTAAAATAATATTTATTTAAAATAAAATAAAATAATAGTAGTAATAATATTTATTGTTCAGTTTTTTTATCACTTATTTCAATAATATCTATACTCATATATTATTAAATAATAATTTTATTGAGGTATTTTACTTGTACTATTATTATTATTATAAAAAATATTTAGATTTTTTTTAAAAGAATATTTAGAACTTGGTACTTCTATTAGATTATTAATCTATCTTATACTCTTTGCTTAAATAAAATATAAACTACAACTAACTCTAAATCCTAAGAAAATTAAGGGTGTTACAATTTGGTTGGTACGGATTCAATCCAGGATCATTCCTCTTAATCATAAAGGCCTATGGTACTTCATGGCTTGCCGAGAGATTTAACCCATGATCATTCCCCTCAATCATTTTTATTATGGTTTGGGTGGTAACGATGACAATCTTAACGATTTGTTTAGTAAGGGTAAATCTTGTCTTTTTATTATATTAGTAGGGTTATAAATGGAGATTACCAAAAAAATGTACAACATGTTTTACAATTGTAATCTATATTATCATTAATAAGCCCAATCAAACAAGCCACTAATAATAATACAATAAAGATTACTATCACATGTCCAATATAATCTACCCACTAATTTTAGTTAGTTGTCGCAATCGATAATTTGCATACCGATTAAAATATTGCATGTGCGTAGATTACGTATTCTTTGTTTTTTTGGTTTGTATGCCAATCAACTTTATAAATTAGCAACTTAGCATGCATCATGCATCGGTTTTTTCCCTTCTTCCGTGATAAGTGAAGAATAAATTAAATATTTTTATCACGTTAAATTAATAAAGAGTGACAGTATCATTGGTTAAGTTTGTAATTGTTAGTTATAATTAAAACACATTTAACATTACTAGCATTGAGATGATAAGCAATATCATTTTATTTAGTCAGAAAAAAAAACATAAATTTAAATTATATATTTATTAAAAGATGTGAAAATTCTTTGAGCCTGTAAATTTTCTCAAGACTACAAACTTCCTGATAAATTATCAAATATTCTAATTCAACGTGAAACTTCTATTTCAAAACATTGGCCTGAATACTCAAATTGAGAGACCAGTTTAAAAATCAAAAGGTGGTTGGCTTGCTACGAGTAAATCAATTAAAGGAGTATTATGTGACCACAGACCAAAGATAATCTAGAAGAACGGAAACTCCTTGGCGGGCGTAGAAAACGAACGCACATTGACTGCCATCTAACACCCCGTTTCCCACCAACCTCCCTTGATTCCAACGCCCTCCTATTTACTAGTACTCATTTGATTTAAAATAAAGTGTTGAATAGAACTCCACAAAAAAAAAAGGATAAATAATTATATGATATTGAAGAAATTAACATAATAAATATAAAAAATTTGAATTAAGTGCTTTTTTTTTTTAATTTAACCCATCCTCATTTTTTTTATTCTTAATACCCCACCATGTCAGAAAACATATGTTACCTCCCATTTTTAATATAAAATTCAATAATAAGATTTTTTTTTGGTGATACATGGTGAGAATAGTATTATACAGATTTTTGGTTCATAACCTGAACCGCAGAAAACAAAACGGCATATCTGACTTGTAAACTGTGTAGATTATTATGAATTATTAAATGAGGTATTTGTATTTTTTTTTTGCAAAAATGGTATTTGAAATAATATACGAGTATTGATAACCCCCACAGCCTATATTGACAATCCCTACAGCCTCCATTGACAAGTCCTTCATGTTGCGTTAACAACCCCCACAACCTATATTGACAACCCCGACAGCCTCCATTGACAACCCCCACAGCCTATATTGACAACCCCGACAGCCTCCATTGACAACCCCCACAGCCTCCATTGACAAGTCCTTCATGTTGCGTTAACAACCCCCACAGCCTATATTGACAGCCCCTACAGCCTATATTGACAACCCCGACAGCCTCCATTGACAACCCCCACAGCCTATATTGACAACCCCAATAGCCTCCACTGACAACCCCTATAGCCTCCATTGACAACCCCAACAGAGGAGGAGAACCCACTGACAATGCTGATTTCAATTGCCGCGGGATCCAGAAATGAGGTAAGCAATGGAGGGAGGAGAGGGATCGGATTGGGCGGCTTTGTGGAAGATGATGCGTTTGGTTTGGTGAGAGGGAAAGAGAAAGGGGTCAGGGCTAGAATGGGAAGGAGAGGAGGAAGACGAAGAAAGGAAAACGATAAGAAGAATAGAGAAAAGAGAGAAGGAAAGTAGAATGAGGAGAATTGATTTGGGGTCTCTCAGATTGAAGGACGAAAATGAAAATGCACGTGAGGTTGATGCAGCTGTAAGTGAAGCTTGAGTTTGCATTTTTTTTTTGGGAAATTACTGTATAGGGTTACTTGGGTAATTGTACAATTGCAATTTATTAAAAATCAGTCCCTTGGGACCTGACAGTGATTATGTGATTTTTTGGGACTGAATCTTTATTTTTTTGTTTCCTTAGAACTGTACAGTAATTTTCCCTTTTTTTTTTCCAATAAAATAATATAGATTCATCTATACTATATATCAATGAAGTAAAAACTAAAAACTGACAATATTGCATGGATGACGACCTAACACGTGTCGAGATCTGGCGCGAAGGCCTGTCGTATTATCCCCTCCCTAAGTCGGACCCATTCCCATCTCGCGGCAAGCGAAAACACAGGAAAAAGTGTTTTTGTCGATTTTTTTTCTCCTTTCGGCTTCCCTGTTTGCTAAGCAAACCGGAAGATTCTAATTCCTGTAAACGACATTGACATTTCTTCGTTGAAACTTCTCCTGCCGCTCTCTCTATTCACTCCTGGCGCTCTTTGTTTTCCCCGCTTTATCGTTCTCCGACTCACTCTAATTTCCCAGACTTCAGGTACACGCTCTCCTGATTTTCCGATAATAATTATAGCTTAATTTCGCTTTACTAATTCAGCTGTGTGATTTTGAGCTCAGGTCTTCGGGAATGCGATCTACGTTTTATGAGTCTCTGAAGTACTGTTGAACCTGTTTATTTTATTCGTATTCTCCATTGATTGCTCTTCAGTGTTTAAGCCTTAAGGCGTCCAGGTCGCTCTGTAATCTGGTTATTGATGGATTCATGAGTTTCTTAAACGCGAATTATCTCAATTTAGGTTATTTTTATTCTTTCTCTCGAATTTGGTTAATATTTAATTTACAATGCGAGGATTCACGATGGTTAATTTAAAAGGTCCTTTTATCCAATGATATTAATCAGTCTTTCAGGCTGTCATTTGAAGTCGGTTCATGTTTCAAGGATTAGTGCATATTAAATCACGATCAATTTCACCACTGCTGTAATGAATAGCTTTTTGTTTTCATTTTTTATGTCTTTGATGCTGGTTTGTAATATGAATCTTTATGAATTGGGGAATTAGGGTAGAATTAGGAGAAATCAGAAGGATTCTGTTTGGTACGCCAGAATTGGTACCATGGAAATGGAATTTGAATTGAATTCCATGTTTTTGGCTTGTTTGGTACAAATCTAAGAGCATGGAATTGGCTTCCATGTGGAGGCCAATTCCATCAAACTTGATGGAAATGATTTCCATCAATACAACCTATGGAATTATAAACAATTCCATGGAATTCTATTTTTATCCCTCTCCATTAACATATTAAACTCACATTTAAATCTCATTTCCATCAAAATTAATTCCATCATACCAAACAGGGTTAGAGAAGAACAGAGGAGAGTAGGGGAACAAAACTGAGAAGAGAGGAGTAGAGAGAAATAGAGGGAAACTGAATGGTACGTGTTTCATTAATGTGCAAAGTCTGAATCTGTACAGTGGGGGCTGCCATATATATAGGCAGCAATCAACGGTAATAGTTAACAGTAATATCAGAACCAAACAAACCTAACATTATTACTACCCAGGGGTATTTTAGTTAATTAGGCACGGTTAAGGCCATGTTTGGCTAACACTGCTCCTAAACGGCTAGTGCCACTAATGGTTAATCCCGCTCGCCTAATTAACTAACACAACTAACATTTGAAATATTTCCAAATTACAATATCACATCAATACCCCCCTTTAAACATCCTTGACCTCAAGGATTAGGAACCACAAAAGTAGGATATTGTTGCTGAAAAGAATAAAGAGTAACCCATGATGCTTCTTCATCCGGTAACCCTTTCCATTGAACCAAGATTTCTTTGATCATTCTCTTGCGCCGCTTCTTAGTCCTTTGGTTCAGAATTTTTTCTGGTTCCATGGCCAAAGGCAATTCTGGAAATTCAGTTGGAGGATGCCTAGGCCTAACAGTAGGATCCGGGCATAGTTTCAGCAATGAAACATGGAATGTAGGATGAATTCTGGATTCTGGAGGTAAGTCTAACTTGTATGCAACAGCTCCAATCTTCTCTATTAGCTTATAAGGCCCATAGAATCTAGGAGCTAGCTTTTGAGACACCCTAGTTGCTGCAGAAATCTGTCTATAGGGCTTAAGTTTCAGGAATACCCACTACCCTACCTGAAATTCACGATTTGACCTATGCAGATCTGCCCGTTGCTTCATGAGATTTTCTGCCCGATGCAAATGATGCTTCAAGAGTGCCAGAACTTCCTCCCTAGCTGTGAAACTTCTATCTACCAACTCCAATACTGAATTATGTGGTAAATAGGGAGTATGCAAAGGAGGTTGCTGCTCATAAAGCAACTCATACGGTGTAGCCTTTGTTGCTGTGTGGTATGTTGTATTGTACCACCATTCTGCATGAGAAATCCACTTAGCCTAATCCTTAGGCTTTTCCCAACACATACACCGCAAATAGGTCTCCAAACACCTGTTCAACACCTCTTATTGCCCTTCCATTTGAGGATGATATGCAGTATATAGCTTTTGGTTCACACCCAACACACGAAGAAATTCCTTCCAAAGCTACTAACAAAAAGAGAATCACGATCACTCACAATTTTAGCTGGTGCACCATGGAGTTTATAAACCTGATCCATAAACTGTCGTGCCAAGGTAGATGCCGAAAAAGGATGAGCAAGAGGTATGAAATGGGCATACTTGCTCATTCGATCAATGACTACCCATATGGTATCCTTCCCTTGTGACTTAGGAAGACCTTTAATGAAGTCCATGGCAATCGATTCCCACACCCTACTAGGTATAGGCAGAGGTTGTAGTAATCCCGGAGTAGCTATAGCCTCATACTTGCACCTAGAACATGTGTCACACTTCTTCACATATTCCACAACATCATGTATTAACTTCTTCCACCAAATGAGACTCTTAATTTGCTGATAAGTAGCTTGGATTCCCAAATGGCCTCCTTGAGGACTTGCATGAAGCCATTCAAGAATATGCAATCTAAGAGCCTCTACCTTGCCGACAACCAACTTACCCATTCGTCTTAAAAGATAACCATCCCATGTAAAATGGCTCTATACACCTTTATGTTGCCGCACCTTCTCAAGTGAAGAGCTAGTAAAGTCATCCGCTTGCCAACTATCCTTCACTTGCTGCCATAATTCAGGTGTGGTAGTACTAAAAGTCATTTACATTAGTTGCTACTTAAGAAGGCGAGAAAGAGCATCAGCTACAGAATTATTCACCCCCTTCTTATACACAATGTCATAGTCAAACCCAGCAAGCTTAGCTACCCAAAACATTTGAAATGGTGTTTTGAGTTACTGACCTAACAGAAATTTCAAGCTTTGTTGGTCAGTACGAATGATGAACTTCCTTCTTTTAAGGTATTGATGCCAATGAAGCACAACCAGCACCACTGCCATAAACTCTTTCTCATAAACTGACAACCCTTGGTGCCTTGGAGAGAGACCCTTACTCAAAAATGCAAGAGGCTGCCCTTGTTGCATCAAAATAGCCCCTATGCCTACTCTACACGCATCAGATTCCACCACAAACTGTTTAGTAAAATCAGGAAGAACAAGTACCGGAGCTGAAACTAAGGCTTGTTTAAGATGGTTGAAGGCTTCACTTGCAGATTCAGACCACTCAAATGCATTCTTCCTCAACAAGAGAGTCAATGGCCTTGCAATAACCCTATAACTCTTAATAAAACGCCGGTAGTAACTGGCTAATCCCAGGAATGCCCTTAATTGCTTCACGGTAGTAGGTTGAGGCCACTTTGCAACTGCTTGTATCTTCCTGAGGTCAGTTGCTACCACTCCATTACCCAAAATATGTCCCAAATACTCCATACTTGTAGCAGCGAAAGTACACTTACTTTCCTTGAGGAAGTAATGATGTTGCTGCAAAGTTTGCAAGGCAATCCTCAAGTGCTCTTGATGATCTGCAAGAGTAGGGCTGTAAATTAGTATATCGTCGAAGAAAACTAGAATAAATTTTCTAAGAAAAGGACAAAAGATATCATTCATAGCTCCCTGAAACGTTGCCGGTGCATTAGTAAGCCTAAAGGGCATTACTAGCCACTCATAGTATTCTAAATGCGTTTTGAAAGCCGTCTTGTAAGCATCTTCAGGTACCATTCGGATTTGATGATAACTAGCCCTCAAATCAAGCTTTGTGAACCATATTGCCTTGCTCAACTCATCAAATACGTCTTCAACTAATGGAATAGGGTACTAATTTTTTATCGTTTTCTTGTTCAATTCACGATAATCCACACACATTCGCCAAGAGCCATCCTTCTTCTTAACAAGCACTATAGGAGCTGAAAATGGAGAACAACTCTCTTGCACCACACTAGCCTCTAATAACTCAGCAACCAACTTCTCAATAACATCCTTCTGTGCAGCTGGATACCTGTATGGCTTCAAAGAAATTGGATTTGTGCCCTCCTCTAGCACAATAGGGTGATTGTGCTCTGGCCTGAATGGGGGCAGACCCTTGGGCTCTCCAAATATGCCCTGAAATGCCTCCAAAACCCCATGTATTTCTGCTGGTAGTGCAGCACCAGAACTCTGAATGGCGAAACAAGTCAGTCCATCCCCTTCCACTTCAACTAGCTGCATAAGGAATAGCTGCTCCTCCTTAAGGCAGCTGGTTTCAACACTTTTGGGTGCTACAAACCTCAAGGAATGGGGAACATTAGCTTGCAACTTGACTTGTTGCCCATCCTTCAAGAAATGCATGGACAAAGATTCATAATCCTAAAAAGCATTCCTTATGCTCTTAAGCCATTGCAAACCCAGCACCACATCATATGTATGTAGCTCAATTATTCGAAAATGAAAAATGAAGGGCCTTGCATCTTCCATCGAAACCCATGCCAAACTCCATGAACCTTCAATTTACCTCTACCTGCAATTTCCACACATGCAGAAGGTATCTCCTGTGCTTGCCAACCCAGCTTAATGGCTGTATCTAAATTCAAGAAGCCATGCGTGCTCCCACTATCAATAAGAATCTGCAATTGATGCTTCCCAGCTGTACCCATGACTCCCATAGCCTTAGCCTTATCACTTCCATTCATAGCGTGCAAAGAAATGCTCAATTGCTCTGTTTCGACATCAAGTTCAGAACCAGCCATCTCGGAAGCCTCTTCTAGGATAAGGGATTCCTCATCATCAAGCAAGACTAAGTGGAGTTGTATCTTCTGCCTTTGGGCACACTTATGATCCCTAGAAAATTTCCCATGGCAGAAGAAACAGAGGTTGTTCGCTCTGTGCTCTGCTTCTTCTGCCGTGAGTGCTTTCACTGGCTGGTTACAGTTCTGGAGTTAAAACCCGACGCATGTGCCTTGCTATTATCAGAAATGTTATTACCATGATTATTGTTATGGTGAGGGGCAGCATGGTCTTTTCTTGGGTACCCATTATTAAAAGAAGAGTTCTTGGTAGAATCCAACACTTCTGATACGAACCTTGACCCCGAATTTTCATGCTCTGCTTCTGCGATTTATCCCCACCAAACCGTGCAGCCTTGCGATTCACCGCAATCTCCTGGGATCGGGCGAGCCGCCGTTCCTCTTGCAAAGTTCTGGGATTAAAGAGGCGTACCGAATCGGTAATTTCATCACACAAGACCCCCACGTAAGCGTCGACCAGATACTCTTCTGTTAAGTCAAGCTTCGCTGAAACCTGGTCAAATTTGGTGTTGAACTCGGCCACCGTCCCTGTCTATCAGAGATGTGTGAAGTCGATCATGGATGTCTCAAAAAGCTGACTGAATGTGTCACGGAGCAGTGTCGCATACGCTGCCCATGCCGGGGGTTGTCGCCAACGTCGCTCCATTGCGCGGTGCCACTGAAACCGATCATCGTCGAGGTGCATGGACGCCGTAGTGATCTTTGACGCTTCTGGAGTTTCATTTATCGCGAAGAACCATTTAACCTTGTCAATCCAGGTATCCATGTCTTGCCCCATGTACTTCAGAAATTCTATCTTTGTGAATTGTGTAGGTCGCGGGTATTGGTTTCGACCATTTCCTCTCCTTTCTTGAAATTCCGGCGGCTGGTGCGCCACGTTCTGGGTAATCCATCCAGTGTTCGGAGTTCTTGAGTCAGAGTATTGAAGTTTTCTTGAACTCCCCTCTGATTGCCTTGAATTCCTCTTTGAACCAACTGTAACTCACCGCAGTAACCCTAGATGGAGTCATGGAGGGATTCTAATAATTCGTGGAGGTTGTCGACGGTCTCTAGCTTCTACTCAATAGCCTGAAACCGGTCGTCCATGATTCTTGAACTTTCTTGCAAGCGTGTTTCGACCATTCAGCGTCACGTTAGAGCAGATAATCCATAACAGAGAATATGGCGGCTTTGATACCACTGATGCTGGTTTGTAATATGAATCTTTATGAATTGGGGAATTAGGCTAGAATTAGGAGAAATCAGAAGAATTAGAGAAGAATAGAGGAGAGTAGGGGAACATAACAGAGAAGAGAGGAGTAGAGAGAAACAGAGGGAAACTGAATGGTACGTGTTTCATTAATGTGCAAAGTCTGAATCTGTACAGTGGGGGCTGCCATATATATAGGCAGTAATCAACGGTAATAGTTAACGGTAATATCAGAACTAAAAAGACCTAACATTATTACTAATCAGGGGTATTTTGGTTAATTAGGCACAATTAAGGCCATGTTTGGCTAACGCCGCTCCTAAATGGCTAGTGCCATTAATGGTTAATCCCGCTCGCCTAATTAACTAACACAACTAACATTTGAAATATTTCCAAATTACAATATCACATCAGTCTTTTAGTTGATAAATAGTTATTATACTTTCTTGTGTCGTATGTGGTCAACATTCTTACTATCTGCATTTTTCTCCTTATTTCTATAAACTTGAAATAGCTCATTGCCAAAAGTGGTTGTGTAGTGTTAAGACCTAATTATGGGTCTTCAATTTCACATTGGAAGGTGAACTTTTTTCAGACCTTGGGATCTTCAACTTCAAGTGTTAGCTTTTGATGTGGTTTTCCCAAGGGTTATCATCATTCAATATCAAACTCTTCCACTACATCCAAATCCCAGTGGCAATCGCGCAGCATGAGCAGTGATGATGATATGTTGTGTTGTACTATATGCTGCTTGGTAGGAATTCAAGATATTGGGGCATCTTATGCATAGGTTTTACTTCCATAGGAGTTAGGAATTAGATTATCTTCAGGGAGGCTTAAAGATCCTGGAAATAGAAATATGAACTAACGGGAGCAGGTTGTTTCTTCAGTTCAGTCTGTCCAGATCTCAGAGTTGTTTTGTTACTTATGCTTGCTTGTACTATCCTGCATTCTCTTTTTCACTAGCTCAGTCAGTTGATTCTTTCTTATCACTGTTCTAATGTGTGTTATTCTCTGGATTTCACAATGCTTGTTTTATTGAAATTCTGCAGGATACAAACCAGTCACTCTGTCTTATTTGTCTACGAAAAGATCTTTAAATTTATAAGATATTGTGATTCCATTTTTTAGCTCACCTGCGAGAATGGGGCGGGGAAACATTTATAGAAGACGTGTTAGAATATTCACAATGGCTGTAATAGTATACCTAGATTATAAGGTGAACTTTATTGGTTTCCTGGATTGTCTTATCTAATTTTTATATTAATCTCTATCTAACACTTTTTACCTCGTTTCTCACTCTTTCTTTAGTCTGTGCAACAAAGAGAGAAGTGGACTAGCAAGTCTAAACAATCTGCTCTATGGGAGAAGGCTCATGAACGCAATGCCATGCGAGTTCTGAATTTGATGATTGAGCTTGAAGGCTTGTGGGTCAAACTTGGGCAATATTTGTCCACTCGTGCTGATGTGCTTCCAGCTGCATATATTCGCCTTTTGAAGCAGTTGCAGGATGCTCTTCCTCCTCGACCTTTGGAAGAGGTTTTTTCTTTCTTTCTTTTTTTTTTTTTTGCTTTAAATTGAAGAGCTATATTGTTTATCCATTGAGAAAAAGGGGCTAAAATTTACGGCATAAAGTTTATTGTATATGATGATATGAAGTGAGAAAATAAATCCCAATATTTTCAAACTTTGAAAAGAATCTTATTCTATAATGAGCTAGTTATGGGGTTAATGGATTTTTGTACTTCAACATGTGCATGAATTTCTCATTTAGTCTGATGAAAACAATACTGTTAGTTTGAGCTTCACAAGTTCATTACATGTAGTTTTTCCATCCATGATCATGAATAATGGCCTATATGTAAAATTTTTCAAATTTTCTGTTGCTTGGGAAAAACCTTTAGGCTTCTCAGTTCTGACATGAAGTTTATATATGCAAGATCTATGGCACAATTCAGAAAGAGCTGGGGAAATCAATGGATGAGCTATTTGCGAATTTCATCAATGAACCTTTGGCAACAGCATCAGTAAGACCTTGTGGATGTTATTTCTAGTAGAGAATAATAGCATAACTTAGTATTTTGGTGGCTGACTATTTGTCCTGGAGTGAGTTGATTCAATTCCATCTGTGTGCCATTGAATTATGCAGATAGCGCAAGTCCATCGTGCAACTCTCCTCAACGGGCAGGAAGTTGTTGTTAAAGTTCAGCATGATGGTATTAAGACTGTCATACTGGAGGTTTGCTAGTTTTCGTCTCATTTTAGGTTGTCTGAATAAAATAGTGAATCAGGGTTTTCCAAATGGTTTGGACTTGTATTATTTTCAGGACTTAAAAAGTGCCAAGTCAATTGTTGACTGGATAGCTTGGGCCGAGCCGCAATATAATTTCAATCCCATGATAGATGAATGGTGCAGAGAAGCTCCCAAAGAACTTGATTTCAATCATGAGGCTGGTATTCCAGATCTTGTCTAAAATTTAGCAGTGTGAATTTAAATTTGTAATCAAACTTTATCTGGCATAATTGGTGCTCCTAATGATCTGGGTGAATGATGGGATGCATTGCCAACTAACCTATGATATATCGATATCCTTTCTTATTGGCCTTGCTTGGCTCACTACTGAATATCTATCAATGTTGCACCTATGTTATGGTTCTCCGTCCTTTTGTTTTCTTATTCTCATACTGTTTGGTATCCTGGATGAAAAGGAATAGTCTTTACATATTCTCTATAATGTCTATTATACTCTTTTAATCATTACTCAGCAATGTTACTTCTTTTCTTTTCACTTTTTATAAATTCTAAGTATAGGTACAAGGATCATTTCTTATCATCAAAATTGCTCCTTTTATTTTATTCCTTTTTACTATTTCATTCTATTTTATGTGCCTAGCGAGTATTAGTTGTTGTTGTTGTTCTTATTCTACATTGCCTGTAGGATTAATCTGGTTACTTTATTTCTTTGAATTGCAAATTTTTCTCTAATTGATTTTTTTACTGTAGAAAACACAAGAAAGGTGGCAAAAAATCTGGGTTGTAGAGACCAATATAATGGCAATATGAATGCCAATCGAGTTGATGTTTTGATTCCAGATGTAATTCAGGTATTTCGATGTCTCAAGTTTCAACCCCCTAATGCATGACCCTGCCCATGATTTGCTGAATTTAGAAGTTTTAGACAGTTTTTGATAGCTTTGAAGTAAACATTTTAAGTTCAGCCATTCCAATCTAAATATTAATCATGAAACAGAGGATTTAATGATTAAAATGCTGATATCAAATAAATATGGTAAAATTGATAATTATATGCATTATGACAATGTTACACATGGGGCATTGCGGGATATAAAAAATGTTTGAAACAAGTGATTTCTTCTTTTATAAAAACCCCATCTCTAATAATGGTAGGGTAATGCCTTATAGAATCATCCCTGGAAAGACCTAATCGTTGCAGTAAAGGTGAAGAAACTTGATAAATAAATTTGATTGTATGTGTATCTAAATGAGAATAGAAGCGACACTGGTTTTACATATTTGCCTACCAATTTTCATTACCAATGTGCTTAAATTTTCCCCCCTTACACTTACATGCCTACTACTTATTGCCTTATTCATTAATATCAATATCTCAAGTGAAAATTTTCCTTTGGTGACGCTCTTTCAATTAAGTGTTTGCATCCCGTCTCCCACTCGGGGTCCCTAGCAGTGCCGGACTTGAGTCACCCCACTGAAGAGGTCTTTTCCCAAGCCAGGATATCTTCCATTTCCCAAGGAATTCCTTTCGCCTCCCCAGTGAATCGAACCCTCGCCCTGGGAGCAAGGCATAGAGTCTTTCCCATGACCACACTGGTAGCCACTTGCACCGCGGCGCAAGTGGTTACCAGGTTACTCATAAGGCTTGTACTTACCCCCAGGTTGAGCCTTCGAGCCATGGGGAGGCTATTAAATTCCTATGGGGAGGGGACAATTCCTGGCTGGGAAAAGACCTCAGTGAGGTGGGGTGACTCAGTTCGGCACCGCTAGGGACCCCGAGTGGGAGACGGCTTTTAGTAATGCATTTCAGTTAGTATTTGGATCTTTTTGCATTTAAAAGGAAATGCGCAAACTTCCAATTGTTCTATGTTTTTCTTCTCTGGTGGAATTTATCATGTATGATTCACTCTTGTTACTTTCGGTGGCAGTCAACAGAAAAAGTCCTTGTTTTGGAGTACATGGATGGCATTCGACTGAATGATTCTGAAGCACTAGAAGCTTTTGGGGTAAATAAGCAAAAGATAGTTGAGGAGATAACCCGTGCTTATTCACACCAAATATATGTTGATGGGTTTTTCAATGGTGACCCTCATCCTGGTACACTACTTCTCTCTCCATCTCTGCATGTGTTTATGTGTATGATGTGAATATGTGCCATAGTTATTGGTTTGTTATATTCTGATGACCTCTTTGTTGAAGACAAGTCAACTTCCAGTTTCAATAATCATAGTTATGTATTATTCCTTTGCTCATGGCATATTTTCACTTTTGTTTTTTTCTTGAGAATATTACAGGAAATTTTCTTGTGAGCAAGGAGTCTCCGCATCGTCCCATTTTGCTGGACTTTGGGCTCACAAAGAAACTAACAACTACCATTAAGCAAGCTCTTGCAAAGATGTTTTTGGCATCTGCTGAGGTTTGTGCAGGCTTCATTGCTGTATTAGTAAGATGTATATGAATAAATTTATCCAGTGTTAAACTAGTGTGATTACGGTTGTGGTTTATAACATCTTCATCTAGAGCTTAGTTTAAGGATGGGTATTGGGCTGTTGACTTGAGCGGCTAACTGATCCTAGCCTGGCGTAGAATATTCAGGTCTTGAATTGAGGTTTATTCTTGACCATCAAAGTTCATCAGATCTTGTAGCAGAAGAAGCTTGGTCTACTTATGATGATTCGAAGTATAATGTTATTAGATATATCTGTTTGTCTTTCACCTAATAGATACTGAAGCTACCCTTTTACTGGTTGGCCTATATTAATTTTCACTGCCCTAGTTTCCTCATTCTTTTAGTTAAAGATTGAACATAACATAATTGTAGGCCTGTGATCTGTTCACCACTTGTAGACAGTGAGTTGCGTTCTGTCTATGGAGTGTGATAAGACATTCTACTGCCATTTTCTAATTCTCATTACCCAAGAGGTTATACTTCAGGCTGGATGATTTTAAACACTTAAGTACTCATGGTCTGAAGTTAACAAAAAGTGCTCATGTCTATTGATCATGCAGAGTTCAGGATTCAAGAACAAACTTCTGTTTGAATTGCTAATTCCAATCAATGATATGCTTTATTTGTTTATATTTTAGTTCCTTCTAGTGTTGACTTAATTGCCAATGCTTTTTATACAAGGGAGACCACGTGGCTCTTCTGTCTGCCTTTGCTGAAATGGGGCTTAAGTTTCGGCTGGACTTGCCAGAGCAGGCCATGGAAGTAACAACTGTATTCTTCCGTGCTACAACACCAGCAAACGAATCCCATGTAAGTATGCAGTGAAGTCTCAAAATTATACTCGTCCTTGCTTTCAGTTTTCTATCTCCTATCTAATTGTGGGTTATTTCTGGTGTTACTAAGAAAACAATGAAAGAGTTGACCGATCAAAGAGTAAAAAATATGAAAGTTATACAGGAGAAAATGAACCTGGACCAGAAGGAAATGAAACGCTTCAATCCTGTGAGTTCATATATAATATTGAATTTTAGTATTTTAAAACTTTGCTATTCGTTACACTTCAGATCCACCGTCAATGTGAATTTCGTTGTCTTTTCAGGTGGATGCATTTCCTGGTGATATCATTATATTTGGAAGGGTTCTTAATCTCCTAAGAGGTCTGTCCTGACCACTATGATGCCAGAGTGATGTTTTTTTTTTCCGAGTGAAAAGGAGTATATTAACATATATGTACAAAAGAGGTACAAAAGCGCTAGTAACTAGGCAACAGGGTCAATTGATCTAAGGAGACCCCCAGCCTGAGTTGTGTGATCAACATGGTTACAGACTGAAAAAATGTTCTCAGGAGTCATAGACTCCAGAGTGATGTTTAATTATCTACTCATAACCTTTTTTATCTACCTGGCTTTGATTTAGGACTTTCATCCACCATGAATGTACGCATTGTGTATTTGGACATAATGAGGCCATTTGCAGAATCTGTTTTGAGTGGGTGTGTCTTTTGAACTCTTATGATTCTATCTTCAACTTTGTTGGTTTGTTTTTTGGCTGAATTGAGGAGAATGTGGTCAGGTACATTAATCGAGGACCATCAGTAAATAGTAGGTGGATCTTTGATACACCTGTTCATTCTGATGTAGAAGCCAAACTGAGGCAACTTCTGATTGAACTGGGAAGCAATGATAAAATACTTGGAATTCAGGTGCATCCCCCTATTTCTTATTGGTGACTTGGTATATTTTAGCTTAATTTTTTTTAATCTTGTCAATTTATGATTGTTTTACCTTTTATTTTTGTATGTGTGTGTGTTGTTGTAGTCATTCATCGAGGGTGAATGGGTTCTTTCTTAGCTGTATTAGGTCCTTTTAGTATTGGTGTGACTATGTTGTTTTCATTTGTTCCTTTATTTCCATCAACTGTATCTTCCTTCTGCTTAGTTCATACATTGGCAGAGGATCTTTATTTTAATTTCTAAAATTTGGTTTGGATAATCTTTTGTCAAGGTTTGTGCCTATAAAGATGGAGAGGTGATTATTGACACTGCTGCTGGAGTGCTTGGTAAATATGATCCTCGTCCAGTTCAGCCCGATAGCCTTTTTCCAGTTTTCTCTGTCACAAAGGGTATCACAGCAGGAATGTTACATTGGCTGGTGGACAATGGGTATGTTTTAAAGATATACTATAACTATGGAGCTTCAGCTCCTTAAATTGGTTGCATTACACTCTTTCTTAGTTGGGCAAAACAGGGTTGTTGCTTAAGGTAGAAATTAGTATGACCGCCAGGGCCACACTGAATTTCATGCCTATAATAGACTTAATTCTCTTCATGTTAAGTCATCTTTAGGTAAGGTATCATAATTGAAAATGGAAAGGGAGTGAGTGAAAAGATCCCCCCCCAAAAAAAAAAAAAAAACAGGGGTTTGAATCTTCAGTGTTAAAATGCCTTTTGCCATTGATGTAGGCAAGCTAAAGTGAAGTTGGGTTAGAAGAGGAGTCTGGTGAAGACAATGGGTCACTTTGCTTTTTTGATTGGAATAGAGAATTTGTAGAAGAGAATAGCAATACGAAAGTGAGTACGAGAAGTCCTCCCAAAATAAGGAAAAAATTATAGACTAAATATCTAGAAAGAGCATTTGTGTAAATCCATGAGTGAAACCACCTTAAATAAACCACGAGCTTAAGTGCCTTTTTGTTTTAACTTTTTAGAAGTGTTTTTATGATTTACGAGGTAAATATGTGAGAGGAGTTTTATTTCGGCTTGTAAAAAAAGGCTTCTGAAATCATGTTTTCATTGGTTCCCAAATAGGTACTAAGCCTACAAGAGGCCAAAGAAAATAATTCTCCCAAATTGGTCTTGTAGGATTAAACATCTGATTAATCACTTTTCTGTTTTGTTCTGTTATAACTGATAATACTAAAGGCAAGCAAGGACTGAACACTGCCAAAGAACTTATGCTTCTTTCAATCAAAATCATTTTATATAATAGTGTACAAAGAAAAACTTATGCCAAGCAAACTATTCCAAATCTGCAAGCCATTTCACAATGCAAGAACAGATGATTTGTTGCTTCTGAATTCAAGAAACACGGCTCGCAAACATATGGAGAAATGGCCATATTGGGCCTTTCAGTTTGAAGCATATTATTGGTTTTGATTACATTTAAGTAGTGTAGACTACAAATTTAAACCTGTATAAATGTGTGATTGCAAATTTGTACCTGTATATAACACTTCCAAGGAAAACAGTGGTGAATTATCAGAATCATATTTTCTTTCTATTTCGCTTTTAATTTTTAATTTTCTCACCATATCGTCTCATGCTAAAAACAAAATCTGTTGAAGATGCAATTAAAATAGTAGGCAATCCTATATAATCTTTGAACACTAGTGCCGGTGCTGTTTATGTGATATGAGAACTTATGTGTGATTTTGTAGTTAGACAGCTGAAAATTTCAAAAGTCTCCTCCAAATATTGTAACCGCTTGTTGAATCTCAAGCTACTCCGAGTGTTACTTTACACATAAGCATTCAAAATTCTTGCGATGAGTTTCAAGTTACATTGTTGATAGCTCGGTTGGTGTGCTGAGTATATGTAAATCTAGAGATATTCTGCAATCTGTCTTTTGAAGTTAACAATTTTTCATTCACGCACTATTTAATATAATATAATTTTTCGTGGTCAGGAGAATTTTTAACATGTAAATTAAATATCTCATTTTGATTCCATTGACCATTCAAATATACACTTTGCCATAATCGTTGTAATGTTTATTATATTACAGAAAACTAAAGCTTGATGAGAATGTTGCAAATATTTGGCCAGCATTTGGATCAAATGGAAAAGATGCAATAAAGGTCAAGTCTTGATTCCCTCTCTCCCTTTCTTCCTAAACTTAAGATTTGAAGATTACACTTGTGAATATTTGAATTTTCTGTTTGTTTAGAGCGTGAAATTTACTTGTACAAAGGCCAGTTCTGCTGGTATTTTCATGGACAGTCAATATCTTGGAGGGAGCACGGCTGTCTTGTATGGCTTTTAGTGTTCTTCCCATGATTTTCTTGGGGGACTCTGTTTGTCCAGTGAGACCAGTGAGCTCTTTGGCACCATATAAAAGTTCTACATGTTGTATTTTTTCTTTCTAGCTGTTTAGGAGGATAGCTTTACTGCCCTCTTAATGTATTTCTCTTGTCTAAGAACAAAATTTCTCATTTCTTCATTTTCATATACAAAAATTATTTATTTCAGGTTCATCACATTCTTAACCATACATCGGGTCTGCACAATGCATTGGCAGATCGAGAAAACCCATTACTGATGCTTGATTGGGATCAATGTTTAAATCGCATTTGCATGTCAGCACCTGAGACTGAACCTGGAAAGGAGCAGTTATATCATTATTTATCGTTTGGCTGGCTGTGTGGCGGAATCATCGAGGTATGACTGCAGTCTCTTGCTCATAAGAATTTTTTAGAGCCTTGTACCAGTTTAAATTGAATAGAGATAAAATTTTGCGGCTAAAGATTCTATTTTGGCCTGATAATTTATTTGGATAAAACAGTATGCATCTGGCAAGAAATTTCAGGAGATCCTGGAAGAAGCAATAGTTCGCCCCCTCCATATTGAAGGAGAGCTATATATAGGGATTCCCCCAGGCAAGTTATTGTAAATTATAAATATTTTTCATAATATGTAGTTTTGTACATAATTAGATTTTTTTCCGTGCAAATTAATAGTAATTAAATATAAGGTAAGTACTAATTTAGTAATTTTAAAAAGATTAATAGTGGAACTTTGATTGCATTTAGTGATTTTAGATGTGCATGTATGAGTAGTAGAAAATGAATATACTCTTTATACGATCATTAGGAGAAGTAAAAGAAAATGTTCAGGTGACCTGATTTCTTTGTCACACTGGTTCATTGCCTTTGTGTAGGGGTGGAATCACGTCTAGCGGCTCTCACTGTAGATACAGATGAATTAAGCAAGCTCTCAGGGTTGAGTGGTCGTTCTGACCTCCCCTCCACCTTCCAGCCACAGCAAATTGTTCAAAGTGCTACTAGTTTGACTCCTCTTCTTAATGCGCTACATGTCCGCCGTGCCATCATACCGGCAGCAAACGGGCATATGTCTGCCAGGGCCCTTGCTCGTTACTATGCTGCCCTTGCAGATGGCGGTAAGATTCCGCCAACTCATTCTTCCGCTTCTGAGCCTTCTCTTGGAAGTCATCCCCACAAACCCAAATTTTCTTCTCCCAAGGCCACCGCAAACGAGAGAGGATGCAGACCCAAGAGAATGACCATACCTTTAATCAACAGGACTAACGATTCCGAAGACTTGGAGTCTGACAGGGGTAGAAATACTAACCGGGATGGTTTTACTAGAATTCCTACTACTGATAGTAGCTCTAGTTATAGCAGCATCAATAGCAGCAGTAACGTAGACCGTGATTCACGTACCTATTCTTCTACCAAGATCTTTGACAATCCTAGGATCATTGATCAATTCTTGGGTACTGGGGAATACAAGAATTTCGCTCTGCCTAGTGGTGGTTTTGGTCTTGGATTTAAGAGGTTTAGTTCAATAGACGGCTCAACCCTTGTGTTTGGGCACTCTGGTATGGGTGGGTCCACGGGTTTTTGTGACGTGACAAACAATTTTGCCATTGCTGTCACTCTCAACAAAGTAGCAATCGGAGCTGTCACTGCAAGAATTGTGCATCTTGTTTGTTCCGAGTTAAATATTCCTGTGCCAGCCGATTTCACGAGATTTGCAGCTGCGCCCGGAGGGCCCGATTCCGAATCCAACTATGCAGCACCTATAATTAATTGAGGATCAAAGCTTTTTACTTCTCTTCCTATTCATATGTATTATATATATATATATATATATATATATATATATATATATATATATATTTTGGTCGCCTACATATTATGTATCTGCAGAAATGTATAATGCATATTTCCTCTCGTGGTTTTTGGTCCTCCATGAACATTTTTTTGACTTTCTTTTGCTTCAGAAATTTTAACTGCACACGGGCTACTGAAGCCCCCTATCACGGTCCAAACTGTAATATAGTTACAAATACTATTTTTTAATTGTATCTTAAATGTTGGTTCATCGAGTATGCTTTCATGCGTTTGGGTATGCTATGTTGCTTTAGCTATTGATGCAGATTCATAATTTTGAGAGAAGAATATGGGTTGAACAATGAATTCCCCCAACCTCAATTGACGCGCCTAGACATGTTTTTTTCAGCTTTAGTCATATAAGTTTTGGAAGACCGCTAATTTTCCTGGTCGGGGTTTGCCCGGGATAATACTATATTGTCTCAGATGACGAAGTGGTTACAGTGCACAGCTAATGCAATGCTTTTGTGCACCCCAACACACTGTATTTTAACCCTTTGATACAAGTTACATAGAATTGTACGCCTATATATATTGTTAGTGTACATTGATCATATTTAATTGATAAAAATTTAAAATTAAAATTATTACATGTGTTCTTTTTCCTCCTATTAAAGAATTCCATGTTTGCTATTATATATTTATATACATATATTTATGAAAAGGTTTAAAATTAAAATAGATTGCAGAAGATTTTCGTTCCCTACGGTTCAACTTGAAAGTGGAGCAAATTAGTACTCCCTCCCATCTCAAATATAAGATGGAAAGTTTTTTTTTTTAAATATTAAAAAAGTTAATTAAATTATTTTAAAATATTTATATTTATCATTTTTTTAAATTATGTTGTCTAATTTATAAATTGATATATAATATTATTAATGATGCACAACATATATGATGTGATTAAATAATTTCTTTAGTTTTTTTAATCTTTCTAAAAAAAAGTTAATTATATCTTATATTTAAAATAAAAGAAAATATTACTCAAGAGTAATATCTGGGGCAGTGAATCTAGCAACATTTCCAGCACACTGAATCCCCAACCCTATAAAATTAAAATTTAGGAACATGAATTAATAAAACGTCCACGTGATGTAGGCCTCAGTGGGAGCAGGAAGAAAGGCCAGCGAATCAGCCATTATAAAAGAAAGTAAATACACATATAATACTGATGGTACAACTACAAAACGCGGTTTCTGACCATGAATTAATAAGTGTGTGTTTGGAATTAGTTTTTGAGAATAACTTTTACAATTTATGAAGTAAGTATGTGAGAGGAGTTTTATCTCGATTTACGCAAACTATGGTTTGAAACCATGGTTTTGTGTGTTTCCAAACAAACACTTAAGTAATTTGATATGATTTGATCCAGATCTCTTCGTTTTAAATATTTCCGACTATTTCATCGTGCCCTCTTAATATATGAAACACTACATTACAGTATTACACCAGCAGCAGTGTCTTTCAATGAAGCTGCTTGGATAGAGCCTTAGCCAATCAACTTGATCTTTCCACTTTCTGCTCCTTTTGACGTTAGATTAGATCTCTAAATACGTTCAAAAAGAAACACGGTTTATTGCTTTTTTTCTGGACCCTACGAGACACGAGTATCTCATATTTGAAGGACACGATGAATTCAACAGACCACTTGATTAATTTCCACGATGCTAGAAATAAGAGAAGAACTCAGCATTGTCAACCAGTAGTGTACTGTTAACGAGATGGTTCTCTGGAACTCCGCACTGTCCTTAATTACACTGAAATAAAGATATAATGAAATAAAACAAAACAAGTCTTGGAATATCCATATTCAATGCATTTTGCCAGCTTTGGAGTCCATAATGTCATTCAGGCACACACAATTATTAGTATTATTTAATCGCCTATGATTCTACCATACAATGGCATTCAATATAGTATTTTACAACGGTGCTATCTCATGGATCCAACTATAAAAGTAGGGCACTTTGATGAAAATAATCATCATACTTGTTGCATGCATCACCCCTCTAGCTATCTTGTGGTTACTTCCTGTAATTCAATTCTCAGCTCTCATTCCCTTTTTTGTTGAATTCTGTTCTTGGAACACTGCCACAAATGGGGATAGCAGAAGCATGCTCCAGGATCATTGGAGACTTTTTACAAGCTTTAAGAGGTTCACAAGAAAGCTCAAAGACTCAAGTAATTGATCACAATGATCCTCCCTGCAAGCCCCAGAATGTGATCAAACTTGATGACAAGATGGTCAGTGCTCTAATCACTGTGTTTGGCATGGAAAACAATGGAAGAATCAAGAAGGAAAACGCAAGGCAAGTGGTAGAGAAGCTGGGTTTGCTGTATGGTTCAGAGGAAGATAAGTCCTCAGGGTTTGAACTTGCTAGTAAAGCAGGAGGCTTGGAAGATGAAGAGGTTCCAGTAGAAGAAGTGCTCGATGGATTGGAGGATATGTCGAAGCGCAGCGAGCTGTTACACGAGGCCTTCAAAATCTTCGACGAAGATGGAGATGGATACATAGATGCAATGGAGTTGAAGAGGGTTCTGGATTGCTTGGGGTTGGATAAAGGTTGGGACATGAGTGCCATTGAGAAAATGGTGAATGTTGTAGATTTGAACTTTGATGGTAAGGTTGATTTCACTGAGTTTGAGTTGATGATGGGGTAGTAGCAGTTGATTCATTTTGCTTTTGGGTAATAAGATTGTTATTATTATCATCATTCATCAGCCAATTGTATATTACTTCTTCCACAGTTTGGTTTATATTCATCATTTGAGCTGCACAAGAATTGGGGTAATTAGGAAACACAAAATAAGTACTCTTATACATGACAAAATACAACAGAAGCCATACTTAATGGACGTAGAGATTAGAAAGAAGAGAAAAAAGAAAACATTAGACAAAACAGAACCCACTAATCTAACTAGACAATGAGGATATGAAGCTGGATCTAATTGTGGGGGAGTGAAACATTATTCAGCGATAAATAATCATTGATACAGCTCATAGCATCACTAATAACAACTCCAGAGTTGAAATTGGTGTTGCTGATATGTAAGTTTCCAAGACCAAGAGATGAATTGTGATCATCAACTGCAACAGCATATGAGGCATCACTTCCATGGACGGCCATGGTGGGCGAGACGTGTGCCATGCCGTGTCGACGCAGGCTAGTCGTGTTGAGTTGTGGAGCTGCGTTTAGCTGACTCTGATTCTGAACAAGAGGATTGTTTAAGGTCGAGAAGGAGCCCCTAGTCAGCATATCTTCAGCTAACTTCACCTTAAAAACCAATTAAGTACACAACTTGGGTTAGTCATGAGAATCTAATCAACAAATTTGCTTCCCAGAAGAAAGAACATATCTATACACACACACACACACACACACACACACCTTGGCTCTCAAAGCTTCGACGTCTGATTTCAGAACTCGGTTATTTGTGTTAGCCTCGCGGAATTGTTGGCTGGCATCTGTAAGCTGCTTGTAGAGAGCGGCATTCTCCAATCTCAGTTGCTCAACCTAAGGAAGACAAATTCAAAGTTATTTCGTTATACGTCGATTTTTGGTTCCCCTCCCTAGCGGATGTGGGACGACATCATTCCCCTGAGCCCAAAACATTAGTCCCCTCACCTGTAACTCAAGATCAGACAGATGCGCTTGCTTTCTTCTTCTGGATCTCCTGGCAGATTCCCGATTAGAAACTTTCCTGAAACATTAATGAAGACGCTGTAAAGCAGGGGAGGAGGATGAAGAAGAAGACAAACAGATGTTTGAGTTTATGGAACACACACATACACATACATATACCTTCTTAGACGCTTCATATCAATGGGGTTTGTGCTCTGATCACAAGGACCAGCTACGTCATCCTCATCAGATTGTTCATGAGACGAAGCACTTGTGGTTCCTTTGGCTTGATTATCTCCAAGTGTTGTTGCTTGATTAGCTGACACAGGGCTGCAAACTGCCCAGTTTCCAATTGATCCAAATATGTTAAACTACATCAACTAAACCCAAGTTCCTTATGAGCTACTATATATCAGTGCAGGCCACATTTGGGTGCGTGACATGCAAAACTCTCTACTTTAAATCACAAAACACACACACACAAATCATATGATTACCAGCAGTACCACAAATGGATGACTGAGATTCAATCGTGGCACAGAGAGGTGAATTCTTGGGAGTCTCATTCGGAGACCATAATAGTGAATCTGCTAGTCCCTTGCAACTTGAAAAAGCACTCACTGCATCCTGAAATTACACATAAGCTTGAATTTTTAAGGATCAGATTAGTTCACTTGTATATATAGCAGCATAAGGTACTCTTAAACGCCATGATTGACTCACAAAGAGGAAAGTTTACGAACTTTTTTCTTTTCTTTCCTATTTTTTTTATTAGATCTATTGTCTTAACCGGTTATTTGTATCTTCTTTCTTTTTTGTCCAAATAGCACTAGAGGAAGAAAAGCACGAGGAGACAGGCCATAGAGGCAAGCAACAAAGTACACCCCTTCATGATCAGTCCCTCAATTAGGTTGTGGACACACCACTGTGGATGATGAATGATTCCATGTTTTTAAGTCGGTGGTGGTTGAAGCAGCCAAAAAAGTTTAGATTTTTATTGCTTTGGAATAAAGGAGGAAGGTGAAAAAACAAGAAAATAAATAAATAAATAAATAAATAAATAAAAGAGTATGCCATCTAATGGATGCTTTCCTTTCCTTCTTCATCCCCCATAGGTGTGATTTGTAATTTCATATTATTCGCTTCTATGTTATAAAGAAGCAATGGAATGTTGGAATCCAATTTCTTTTTTTCGTTTTCCTTCCTCTGTTCTTCATCTCAATAGTTTAACATGAATTAGTGTGAGAGCAATTACTATGGGCATCATGATAATCAACCCCAAAGACAAATTCTGTCCATGTTTGAGATAAACAGTATCATAAAATCATTTTTAAATAATTGAAAGGAACAATTTTATTTGATTAATATTTAAAAAAAATGGGCTTTTCACGCTGTCTACTGTGTTTGAAGGGAATCTTGCACGCTACGGTCTTTCTTTAAAAGCAAAGGGAAATATATATGAAGTGACAGAAAAATATCAAAACAAAGAACATAACAAGGGGTTTCAATTTCATTTGGTGCATGATTTGTGTGAATACATTATTGCTTCAAAAATTGAGATATATGTGATGGACTGGTAGGTTAAGTCTAATATTCCAAATTTATTTGCAAGTCTTGCTCGTGAAGACGTCGCTTTTCCTCAATTTTCTTTTCTCTGTTTCTGTTCAAACTTCCACTGTACTTTCCTCCCCCTACAAGACACCACTGTCTTCTCGCTTTTTTTTTTTTTTCTTAACAAGATTAAATTAAATTCTGTAATAATAAACGTCAAGGGAAGGAAATTTCGAGGCAAGTTCAACCATATACAAAAACCTGCAACTTTATTGTCCCATCAAAGAAGATTGTTACATCAGTTTAATAGCCAAGAAAAATGAAAGCTGAAATTTTAGCACTACTTCTACCTAATTTTTCAATTTTTCTATTATTATTTTTTGCGTTCGGTTTGCTATTTTTTTTTTTCATAAATTTTCCTTGCCTGAGACCGATAATCTCTCCAAAAGACATGTTTTCTAAAGTAATCACATAATCAATTGTTATTTATATAATGATAATGATAATAATCACTCTCAATCATTGTGGTTTTATAGAAATCAGGAGTTCGTGGAGTAGCTGAGGGTGATGACATGTACACTGCACTTCATTCACAACGCGTGAAACAACGAGGGTGGCCACGTCATCAAGTAGCCGAACCGCGAGATGACGTGGAAAATAAAAGATGGTTCTGGAATGTACTTATTATTTATTTTTCCCCCTGATACAACAGCCAGAGAGAGCAGAGCGTTCGTAACGTGGGTTAAGTGAAAGAGAGCAACTAACCGAGTTTCGGAAAGCGTGATCGAAATCGTCGCCGGCGAGAAATGCGTCCGCGTCGGTGAAACTTTTGTCTCTTTGACCCCAAAGCTCGCACGGTTTCACGTCCTCGTCGTTGGTCGACGACACCGCCTTGTTGAGGAACTCTTCCAGGGCCAACTCCGACGGCGTCCGTTTCATGTTGCAGACGCCGGTGAGAACCAACGACGCGTGCAGGGATTGGGATTGGGGCTGAGCGGCGGTGCATGCAGCCAAGACGGCGGCCGGCTTCGTCTCCATCATGCCGGAGAGAAAAAATAGAGGGAGAAAGGAGGAAAGAGAAGGAAAAGGGAGCGAGGGAAGCAAGTGAAAGGGTATAAATAGGAAAAGTGAAAACGAAGTACGTAAAATATTTGTTTTTATTTTTTTATTAAAGGAAAAAAGATTGGGCGGCACATGAAGTTAAGCCTTTAGTAAAAAGTCGTGGGCAGACTGAAATTACGAAAGTGACATCGGAAGTTACGTATAATTACGTGTTCCACCCGTGAGGCTCACTTCATGGCCCATGCCAATAATTGGTTCAGCCATGGTCATACTAAGGTTGGGTGAAAAATTTACTGTTAACTTATACTGAAACTAAAAAAATAACCATAAATTTTTTTAGGTGTGAAAGTAAATATAATTATTATTAAATAAAGTAAAAGTTATTTTGATGGTATTATCATTTTTTCTTTTTTTTTATAATATTTATAGTTACTTTTATAACTAAAAAAAATTATAGTTAATTATAATTTTTGATATAAATTAATAGTTATTTTTATACCATAACCCTCCATACTATTGAGTTTGGTTTGCTCCTTAGTATTATGTGACCCGAAATATAAATCAATTTCAAACACCCCTAGACCTTTAAAAAAAGAGAAGGTTAACTCAATATTGGTTTAGCTTATAAAAAGTTAACACATATTCATACCAAAAAAAAAATGGTGAATTCAAATCCCATTATTATAAACCCTTTGATTGTGACGAGCTCCGGTTTGGATGTTTTTTAAGAATGATGACCATCGAACTCATTAAATTTAGACCGTCCAAAAGAAATCATTGGAAAAAATTTGGTACACCAATCCGAGGTAAGGAGGACATTCCGGGAAAGTAGTGATAATTTGGGGAATCTGGCAAGCATCACCAAATCGCCACGTGTGAATATAGAAAAATCTGTGGGGGTATCTTCTTGAAATTTTCAAATGAACTGATGAGACAAATTTTTGAAGAATTAAAGTATATCTGCTAGATTTATATTTTCAAATATTTTCTAAGTACAATATTATAGCATATATTAAAAAAATTACTACTTATTTTGTAAAATTTCAAACATTAATAGAATATGATTTCTGATTTCTGTTCGATATAATGTGATGACAATAAGAAACAAAATTGGTATTAATAATTATATTTATATATCATGAAATTACATAATAAGTGTTGATTAGTTTAGAGTGAGTAAAGGTCAATACTGTAGGTTGATTATGGTTAATTACTTATGACCAATTAAGATCCAAAACATGTAGTAATAACATAAAGTATTAATTATGGCCACTTAGACACTTATTGGGGTAGTGGTGAAGGCGACTACTATCATTCATCTCTCCAAGCACTAATCAATAATCATCTCCTCAATTTCTCTTTCAACCTTACGCTGATATCGTCTCACATGAGATGATGAGAAGGGAATTCACAAATTCTAAAATTTAATAAATATTTTAATGACTAAATTATATAAATAGGCATCTTGACTGGCAAATATGTCGAATTTAATTTATATTAAGATTATTATTAAGAAGGATCCGCCATATGAAAACGATGGGCTACTTTTGTGAGCAGCATGAAAGAGAAACAAATAATTTTATAGTATACATCAGAGTTACTTCTTGACCAAGAGAATAATATAATAAAATGGAAAACTTTAGTAGAATTAACAAGTGCGCAATATATAATGAATACTTTAGTCTTTAATTAAGATATAATTAACTTTTTAAAAAAAAATTAAAAAATTAAATAAGTTAATTAATTATAACATATATCGTATATCATTTATATATCATTTGATTATATGTATGTTCATGAGTCAGACAAATTAATTTAATATAAAAAGATAAATATCAATACTTTAAACTAATTTTAGTTTTCTTAATTTTTTATAAAAATTAATTATATCTTATATTAAGAATCAAATGGGTACCAATGAAAAAGAATAAAGAGGAGCAGACCAAAAGAGAAAGAGGGCTGCCACAACTTTGATTCTTTGGCCTCTTGTGTGTGATTTAGTAAAGCGAAGAATAAGAGTACAGCATTTGGGGGCAAAACATTTGAAGTCACATTGGCCAAAATTAGGAATACATCACCACCACAAATAATGCAAAAAAAAAAAAAAAAAAAAAAGAAAGAAAGAAAGAAAGTTTAGCATCTCTAATTCAAGAAGTGGATGAAGCAAAGCAGTATATCACAAATAATGGGGTGACATCTGAAAGAGTATAGCTATACCTTTGGCGCTTAATGAAAAGTGTTATGGGTATTTAAGTATTAGATTTCATGATTGAATTGGTGTAAATGAAAGTGAAATTTTCAAGATTGAGTATGACAGTGTTCCAATCTATCACAATATTACTGAATATCAAATACTCCCACTAGTTTTAAATGTAAGAACTAGATAAAGAATTTATTTTGATTTTAAATATAAGACACTAGTTCACTATATCTTTTAAATTTAATTTTTTTTATTATATATAGTAAATGGATTTTCATCAAAGTGTAATTACAATATACATTATGAGGAAAATATGTTATAGGAAAACTAACACATTTATCATAAATAACTAACTTAACTAATTTTATTAATATTTATAAATTAATTATTTAGCTTTTATATTACGTATAGTATTTTATAAGGCATGGGATGAGTGTGAATTATAATTAAAATCTTGTACACATGAGGAGAGGACCACACAATGAATAGTGAGAATGAAATTGCAAAGGGGCAAAGTGGGGGAGGAAGAGGGTGGCTAAATTGCTTTATTACTTTTGCAAAAGCAGCAAAGGCAATAGATTTGGAAGGAAGTAGCAAAGATGAAAGAAGAGGAAAGGTACAGTGACAGTGAGTAAAGAGAAAGACAGAAAAATATACATAAGATCTCAAGAAATATATACAGGCTTGTTTGGTTGGGTTTATTTTATACATAAGTCTGATTCACGTAAATCGAGATAAAATTTTTTCACATATTTACTTCGTAGACCGTAAAAGCTACCTCGTATACCGTAAATCACGATTGAAAATTTCAACCGTTATTCTAAACATCCTCACTTATAATAACAAGATATAGTACAGAAAATGACAACATATCAAATTATTTATGCTGCTCAATACTCAATTGTTATTGAGATTTTTTTAGTGATTAGATTTTATAGTAATTTTTTAAAAAACAAAGAAACAAATAAGTGGGTTTCGTAAAAGAATGTGGGGGGATTGATGGGGACAAGCACCGCCCCTAAGACAAAGGCTGGTACTTGCAAAAATAAAAATAAGAGGATGCTTTTAATGGGAGTGGTGATAAAAAAGCAGGTTAGAGCTCGCTTTCTGGGTGAGTTTTTAAAAGTTGTTTGCATTATTAGTTTAATGGCATCATCACTTTCCTAACACAATGCAATAATACCTAACTTTGTGAGTAGGGATTGCCCAGTGGCGTTGAAAAGGTAAAGCCACCATTCCAAATTTATAGAGTGGGGACGACACCAGTCAGGAGCAGACTAGTTCTCCATTTTGCTTTTTTCTACATCACATCATATGCTTCATCATTTCATTTATTATATTTATCTCTTACTCCTTTCTAAATACTATATTCTATTATACATTGATTATAGACTTTAGACTAGCCTATCTATCATGTATGTATATGCACTACTCAATTCCACTTCTTCCTCCTCCTCCTCCTTTTCTTTTGTTGCCTTATCCATCTTCAAATCCAACGTGCGTTCAGCTGCCATTTGTATTAGGAACCAAACGATTTATCACAACTCAAATGTGTGTGTAATGATATTCACAGAAAGTCAAGTTTTTGAAAAGAACAGACACTTAAGCTTTAGACGACGGGCTAACATCAGCGTCCCTTGGAAGGAAATAGAACCACAAAGAGGTGGCGCACCTTCTCTCTCTCTCTCTCTCTCTCTCTTGTTTTGAGGTAAAGCTATTTTCTTATTAAAGATAGTTCTGTTTGAGTCCCTATTGGACACTAAACATGTACAATTGCTCCCAATACATATTCATATTTTGGTTCACTACATTGTAAGGACGCCCCATCTCTTTTGTTTAGTAAACAAGGACACTTGACCCTTTATTGTTTTTTCAGTTTATTAGATTCTACAGTCCCTTTGAAACATGAAGTAAACACGTCAATAGTGATTGAGACTTGGGGGCCCTTAAAAATGATTAAACTAGCACTAATCAGTTTTTTATTCGAATAATGTACTGATTGCTAGGATAAATATCTTTTTTTCCTTCTTAGGGCACATAAATCGCGGCCTTCAATCTATTTTGAAAAAATTTACAAACTTTTTTAAAATTAAAAAACGACAAAGATATCCTGGTGAATAATGGTCATCATTCTAAGGCCATATTATATCGGATATATAATAGAAGGCATATGTTTTCCGCATACATACATCTGCCACAAACAAGGTCTTATCCATAATCATCAGATAGGCAACGCAATGCGATTAGTGAAGCATAGAAGTGCTCAAGCCTTGAGATCAGATACCACACTTTATATCTGTAAATTCAAGGTTAGACTGGCGGTGGTCACCATCAACCCCTTTGAAGTTTGAACACAATCCAATGCCAACCCGGAAGAGGTTGAGCTATATAAGACTAGCACAATTTCTAGTATCATAATTCAAGAAAACAAACAGAAACAAAATGAAGCTCATCATCGAGAAACAGTAACAAAGTAATGTCGCAGGAACATTAACAACATAATAGTCTATGCCATGATTTTGGCAGACCGAACATAAAGGCTGTCCACAACCTTCCCTATGTTGGAAATAGTTTCCAAGGTTGCAGGATATATGGCGTCACTCTTGGGATCATCAAATATGACTAGGCATCCAGCACCTTGATCCAACGTCCCAGCAAACTTCTTGTCCAAAATCATCTGGGACAGCTTCCGCTCCACATTATCAATGGGAAGTTCAATTAGCTCAGCAAGATGCGCTATCTCGACCCTCGAGAATGGCTCGATTAATCTGCAAAGGTTCTGCTCCAGAAGGGTATCATAAAGGGATGACAGGTGCCTGTGGACAATTGGGTCTTCCTCCAATTGTGCCTTGTAGTCCCGCAAAGCAATTTCAAACAACTTAAGGGAACGTTTAGAATGAGCATCTGCAACAGCTTTCATGGCATCCAAGTCAGGACCAACATATTGGAGGCCTGCTTTAGAAGATATAATGCTCGCCACATCATCAGCTTGACTCACCATAATCTTGCACAACAGCATGTATTTAAGGCTAAAAACAGCCTTGGGGTCTTCAAGTGAATTGAAGGACTCAAAAGCTTCAAAGAAATAACTATATGCAGTTTTATAATCCTTCTCCTCTGCGTGAAGAATCCCACTTTGTAAATCAATGGCGCCTTGCTGAGCAGGGGGCACATAAATAGCGTTAGCAGCTGTTCTTGCTGCTGTGAGGGCAGCTTTTGCCTTTGGAAGGTTCCTTAAGGAGAAGTGTAGCTTGCTTTCCAGCAAGTCTATGTCCACAAGAAGAAGTTTGTCATCCAATCTTCTAACCTCTTTGACCAGGCCAGTAAGGAGAGTCAAAGCTTCTGCATACTCCTTATTTTCCATAAGAAGAGCCGCAAGCCTTGCCTCAACCCGCTGCCTCAGAAAGGTACGCTTTTCAGCTCGAGTCCACTGCACCATTTCTTTGCAGAGTGCAATCTGTAGATCAGATGTCCCTGGTATTTTAGCAACAGAATCAATTATTCCCCTCACTATTTTTGCAGTTTTTGCCTTAGGGATTAAGGAAAAGAATGGCCTCAACTGAGTGAGAAGGCTGCGCAGATCCTCTGCCCTATTCTCTTGCTTAAGAAGATCAGAGAGGTTTGTGATGGCTTGCTCTTTAATGCGTAGAGCTTCTGGAGATGCAGAGGGGTTCTCAAGTACACGATAGAGAATAGAGATTGCCTCAGATGGGTTTTTGGCCTCCAGTGCCTGTGCAATAGTCTCCGTTGTAGCAGGGAGATACGAGGAAGACATTTTCACTGCTTCCACAAACTTCTGAAAGAACAATTTTATTAATTATGAGAAACATGCAAAACCACTGGAAATGTCTTCACTTTTTAAAAATTTTATTAATTGTTATATGGCATTTGCCAAGACCACAGGACACATGGAAAAGGAAAATTAAGACTCATGAGCAATCTTTACTGACAAATATGTAATATGTGACTTGATATATGGCTCGCTCATGATAAAACACAGACACCTAAAAGAACTCTCTCAGTTAAGATTACCATAGCCAGCAATATTAGAGGAATGATCACAAAACATATACAGTACATCTTCAAGAAGGTACAAGCAAAGGCAACATTCAAAAAAGAAAACTTGTAAAAACTAACATAATTCTAAGGCATAATCAGCTACAAGCATTATAACTATCTTATGAAACTGAATGTAATGAGAATTAGAAACACAAGGTGAAGAAATTGCCTTGAAAAAGAATAATTGATATATTCCATATTGAACGACACTCCTTTTATGTGCATCTTTTGAGTTAGAAGCAATATTCCTTATTGATTACCTTCACGCCCACGTAAGTTGGTGATGAGAAAAATCTTCCATCAGATCTACCAAGGGGTGCTTTCTGAACCGTCAAACTTCACAAATTGGGGTTTGTTCCCCCACATCCCCAACATTCTCTCTTTCACTACTGATTATTCTCATCTTATTTCCGCCTTCGCTCTTCAAATAGCCTTTTTTTTTTCTTTTGCGCCAGATCGCTCATCAAATAACTTAAACCCTCTAATTTATCACTTGTTTTTACTAGTTTATTGCTTAGTCTTTTAGTTGCTTTTCGAATCTTTATTAAACCCTTAAAATAAGAAACCCTAGCAGCTTGTTCAATTGAATGGAAGAAACAAGTTTTGCCGTAGGCAGAATAGAAAATGCGAGATTATGATAGTTGAGGAGGATACCAGGAGCCAGACAAACACGCACGAAAACAGAAAATTCAAGAAAATATATGATATTGAATAACATATATGTATAACGAAGCAATCTCAGCCGCAACCGAAGCAGAGAGTGCGTTTGTGTGTGAGTGAGACTCCGAAGTAACGAACAATCCCAACCAAAAAGGAGCCAAATCACGTACATTCGAACTAATTTCCAAACAGGAGCCAAAAAACGCACGCAAAATAGGAGCCAAATCATTCGAAGAAGGGGAATTAGGGATTTTGGGAGGATATGGCGGTAAAACTCCGAGAAGTGTGGGAAGTAGAGAGAGAAATTGATGCTTACCTCGACAGTAGTGAGCAACGAAACGAGAGTGGAGAGGGGATGCGGCGGCCGGCAAGACTGGAGTAGCGGCGGCCAGAGGGTGTGGACGCAAGCAAGGCCGAGAGCCGTATGGGAGTCGTGATTCGTGAATGTCGGAGGAAATGACAAATGAGAGAAATGCGGCAGTTTGGTGAGGGGTTTAAAACGCAGCGTACCACTGCTCATTCTTTTCTTGTTACTCAATTCACCCTTAAGAATTGGACCTCTCTACCTTTTGGGCCATTTGTCTTCCATTGTTGTAAATGGGGCCACCTTACTTCGTGGGTTAAATTTGTGGAGGGAGAATAAAAGACCAAAGCCCAATAATGTTTTTAAGAAAATTAATTTTTCCATTCTACAAATTAACGCAGTTATAACTCAGCCACTGTGACTTATTTTTCATAGTTTGTAACTCAATTTTTAAACTTTTGACTCACACTCCTTAAACCTTATAATGAACCATTTTATAAGTTTATTCATGTGTTTTAAAATAGAAAATAATATATATCCATACATATACATATAATAAAAAATAGGTATTCAATTACAAAATAGTTAAAATTATGAAAACTCAGTTACAAAGAGTAAAAGTTCAGGGGTTGAGGTGTATCGAGTTAGAATATAAGTAAGGATTAAATTATAATTGAATTGAAAATATAAAACCGGAAAATTATTTTTTCCTTTTTTTCACCATGAAGGTCCAATAACACGAAGCTTCCTTCTTACGTATTGAAACAAGCGATTCGGTAATATTATTGGTAAAAAGATGGAAGGTAAATTAATTTACAAACAAGAACATAGGACCAGTCGTCTAAAACGAAAAGCAAATACATGAAATTAATTAATCAGATACAGACGGCATTCTGATTGGAGTGATCGATCTTGGTGTTGTTGGCAGAGGCAGAGAAGAGGAAATCGAGGTTGTAAAGAACAGGAATCATAGTAAGAGTAGAGAGGAATACGAGGAGAGGACCAAAAATCCAGAGCAGAAGAGGAAGTGCGGCGTAGAAGATTCTGTTCCCGACGGTGTTGAGGTTGAAGCCTCTCTCTAAGATGAGGTGGATATAAGAGGCGGTGACCAATGACGTGGCGCTTTGTGGCACGTTGACCAGGATGTTGACTTGGTTGATGAACCTGATGGAGAGAGAGTGGCAAAAGAAAGAGAATATGAACAAGGCAAGCATGGTGACGTATTTGAGCGCCACCATGAACTCGCCGTGAGCTCCGTACACGGCGTCGTTCAGTGGCTTCTTCATGCTGTAGGTGCTGCTTATCACCGCCGCTAGTCCGGTACATAGCAGCACCGACGTTGTCGCCATTAGAGTCGATCCCATGATCACGTTCCTCAGCGACTGAACCGCTAATATGTTTTTCTTGTCATTGTCCTGCCACAAGCGATATAATATAATAATCACTGTGAGTGTGTGTGGTCCATTAATATGCATAGAATGTGAGGGTACGGTTAGTATATATGTACATATATACCTCCAACATGGAATGGACCCAGTTGCGGCGAACGGAGGCGTTAACGCCGATGGTGGTCCGGTGAGGCTGAGTCCGAACAGTGCGCCACAGCCAGAGATGGTAGGCAATGCTCATGAGTAACGCCGATGGCACCAATATCACATCCAAATAACACTTTCTCCATTCCATGATCTCTCTCTCTCTCTTTCCTTGAGAAACTAATAATTAATTATTATTGCAGTGCGTGTGCTTCTAGACTAAATGATATGATCTTCTCTCTTTGTGTGCGTGTGTTTTTTTAATTATATGTATCGTGTGCGTGTGGTGGTGATATATATAGAGGGGAGACTATGCATGTATGTGGACATGTTTGAATGGGACGTTCAGTTTTCACTGTAGACAGTGGGAGTCTTAATTTCCGCACATCCAACTAATCTTGTCCTAAATGTGTTCAAGTGGGATTCTCATCCTAAGCCACCTTCTTCTGTTTTTTTTTTATCTGTCTTCTCAATTATTTGCTGCCTTTAACTCCAATTCGTCTTTTTCTTGGTACGTACTGTGCTTTAATCTGATTTGTTCTTCACTAGGACCTTGACCCATAACATGTGAGAACTTGTGTGGGTGTTTGCGAGTTACTTGAGGACAAGAACGTCAATTTAATGGGTGAGTGATCCGGTAATCTGTTGCGGGCTGTGCCGGCCCCACTTTAGTGGGTTGGGAAATCATTAACCCTAACTCATATGTGTTAATTCTGAGGTTAGTTTGGGAAATCATTAACCCTAACTCATATGTGTTAATTCTCAGGTTAGCCCGCAGCCCACCTAATTTTTTATTTGTTTTTTAACATAATTGAGAATGAGGCAAATTGTTAATAAAAAGAAAATGTTACAGGTCCACTCACACTGTGTTATATTCAAGCTCAAGTGTCTAAGTCTAAAGTAAAAAAAAAAAAATGTTTCAGGCACATTCACATTGTGTTATATTCAAGCTAAAGTGTCCAAGTTCAACAAGCTAAAATCCAAAAAACAAGTAAGCAACTATGTTATATAAAAAAAAAAAATTGTGACCCGGCCTGCATTAGCTTACGAGTTGCGCGATGCATGCTTGTGCGGCCCGCAAATTTTTGGACCTAAAAAACTCTAACCTTAACCCTGTCAAAACCCACTGCAAATTGAACCTATTTTACTGGCTCTAAGGATGACAAAATAATCATGTTGCCTGACTCTAAGGGTGACAAAACCCACTGCAAGTTGAACCTATTTGACATGTGTGTTATGAGAAATAGATTACTAAAAGCCTTATAGCCTAATAATATAAATATTTTCCTATATATAAGAGATAGGTCATAGATTTAATCTCACTTATTCTAATTCAAGTCGTTAATAGTGTATGTCATTTTCCCTCGTAGAGGGTGATGATCTGAAATATGGGCTCCTTGATATTTAATGATTTAACATTTTTACTTTTATTTTTTTAAAAATTATTATAATAGGAACATAATATAATCTAAAATAAATATAATTTTTTAACTATTAGTTTTTCTTATTTAAAAAATTATTAAAGTTAATTTTAAAATTTAGACCTTCAAAATTATATTTGAATCAACCATATATATTTTATTAGAGTGATGAGTATAAAAAATGATTCGGTTTTAGTCACTCCTTTCATCGTTCAAAAATACAAGTTTTCACGACTAATTAATTTATATAATGCAAAAAATATAGGTGAATGCGTCCATTATTATAATTAATATGTAACAAATATATTATACCTTTTAAACAAATACCCCAACTATTTAATAATTAAAAGTTATTGCTCATCAGAGATAAATTGTCCTAACAAATAAGGTTTTCCTTAATGAGTTAATATGAGAGAGAAGAAAGAATTAGACTTTATATTCATGATCAATTCAAAAATTTCACATTGACCTTATATTTAGGATAGAAAACATATTTTATTGTCTGAAAACCTCTGTGTTTTTTTTTTTAAGAAAAAAGGAAAGTAATGAGAGCGAGACTCGAGAGTGTTTTTTTGTGAGGAGGTGCGTTCTATGTCAGACAAGATAAGGGAAATGAGCAGTGTCCACATCATTGGTGCGCATGAACACAATTACTTGCCAGACACAAATAATTAACCTTATCTTTATATGTATTTATGTATAATACTCCTTCTGATTTTAAATATAAGACGGGGTTGATTTTTTTAGAGACATCAAGAAAACTAAATAAATCACTTTAAAATATTTAATTTATTATTTTTTTCTCTAAACTATTTTATCTAATTCATAAACTGATATATAATCTAATTATATACAATACATGATATGATTAAGTAACTTAGTTGGTTTCTTTAATATCTTAAAAAAAGTTAACTCTGTCTTATATTTAGAATCGGAGGGAGTATCTTGAGAATCTTTGCTTGCTATTTGATATTTTCAATTCATGAATCTTGGATATAATGTGTCAATACTTCGTGTATTATTTCTTACTAAGTTATTTAAATTTAAATTGTGTTTAATATATGTAGCTGCACGTGATATATATAAAATTAATAGTTATAAAAAAATAAATATAAAATTTATAAGAAGCCAGGTTATTTATAATTCATCAACAATATATAATAGGGCTCAAGTATAAGTTCTTAAAAATAAAAGCACACATGACTACTATTTTAATTATCCCCAGCTTTAACTAGAAAAAACTAGGCCAATTATTTTTAAGCACGGTTACTGTATTATTATGACCACTTCAATGATTTGGACAAGATAATTCTGTTGATATTTCATACAGAGAATATGTAGTTACTTTTAAAAAAGAATTCGCACAACCCAATAATTCATGTGTGATTTTTGACCCAAAAAAAAAAAAAAATTCGTGTGTGGATAAGCAGTGATTTGCGCTTGATATTCATATTCCATTATTGCCGAGGGATCACAAAAAACAAAAATTTCTTCCACAATTTCTGCAAAGCAAGCCTTACTTTAAAAAAATAGAAAAAAAATAAAAAGTTCAGTCAAATGACAAACAAATTAAATGCGGGAAAAAGGAATGGAAAAGACGTTGATAAATAAGGCACGGATGGAATTGCCCGAGCAACAAGGACACGTTAATTCAATTTCATGCATGATCATGATTCCCGCAAATTAATACATTTTTGTTGATATATTAATGGTATTTGGTTGATACAATAAAAAAAGAATTGATGTGATACTAATTACAAAAAATTAGGCAATACCGTTACATATTTTTGGTGTTATAATATAAATTTAGAGTATATTTGGGATAATTTTTCTTATAGGCAATCGTGGGATTTGAAAGACTAATTAAGTTTATGAGGTGTTTTTACTTTTTTTTCATATATTTGGGATCACTTTTCAGCAATTGAGCTTACCAGAAAAAGGTGACTTTTTCCACTAAACCAAAAATCTCAGCTTTATGGAGCTTATATGATTGACGGTTGGTGAATATTAAGTGAAAAATACTGTTTTTTTTTTTGGCCATTAAGTGAAAAATAATTTTATTTATTCACCAACCTATTTCTCTCTCTCTTCTTTGATCAGAAAATAATGTTAGTTTTGATATATATTATTTAATTAGTTATGTAATATTATTTGATTAAATTATGTATTTTAGCACCAAATTGTCTAACTTAACTTTTTTCACTTTTTTTTATAATTTTTAGAATAATTTTTATCTTATAATTATTACAAAAACCACTTATATTACTATCAATCCAAATAAGTTTTATTTAAAAAAAAACACTTATGTTACCACAAATCCAAACATATATCATATTATCCATTATGACTTTTGTCGAATTTTAAATTTATACAAGTCATTATAAATAAATCATTTTTCTCACTGCTATCTCAAACCAACTCTTAAACTTATACAAATCATCAGGTCGACGTCCATATATTACATGAATCATATTTTGATATTTTTGCCCTCCGTCCATGGTGTTGACGGGATTTAAAAGATAATTTCATATTTATTTTTATATAAAATATAAATTTTATTTCATGATTTCTTGGCTGTGTGTCAAACGATACATTATAAGTATACAAGTATAGACATTAAAATCAAAATTAAAAAGAACCAAAATCTAAGGAACAAGTTTTAGTTTTGATCTCTATACCTTTAATGAGTTTTCATTTTTGCCCTTATACTTAATGGTGTCGATAAGTCCATATAAAAACCACACGAACTGAAAACCATAGTTTGAAGCTATGTAGTTCATATGAACAAAGACAAAAAATCAAGTGCATGATTGTTTTAGCTTTTCAAAAATACTTTTCTAATTTATGAAATAAGTATGTGAAAGTAATTTTACTTTAACGTATGAAAAATAGTTTTTGAAATTATAATTTTTTTTTAACATTTTTTGGTTATATTGTCCGCTAAACTAAAGCCCAAGTCCAGTATGGGCAATTTGTTTGGATCGAGTTCAGTACTTGTATTACAGCCCAGTCTTTGTCAAAACAGCTCGACAATGTGATCAATACATATGGGTGACAGTTGACACCATCCAACAAAATTTGGGATGATGCATAGAAAATTATAACGATAGTGTTCAGTGCTTTTGTAAGATTCAACAATTAGTTAAATTTGTTGGAAAAAAAACAATTTGTTAAGTTTGACAAAAGTCCATTTCAAGCGGAAGTTAAACTGACTTTTGAGAGTAAAACAAACGTGAATAGTTGGGTACTAGTAGTTTGTTATTTTTGCTTTTACATGTCGTTATTTAACGGTAATGACCATAGACGTGATTTACTTTTGCTTAACTTTTTAATGAAATTTTTCTGCTTGCTTAGCGAAATTTAAGATAGGTGACGATCGCTCTACTTTAAGTAATTCATGCATACAACATCACCCAGAAAAAGTTTCCTAGGTTTTTTTTTTCTCCCTTCACGTGTTCGCCTTTTTATGAACATTTACTATTTCAGTTTTCACGTGCTTGTTACTGTTTTCCAATTAGATAGACACCAATGTTGGCAAAAAAAAAAGTATATAGACGCTAATATTTTGTCTCTTTGGGACCAAATATATATACTGTAACATTTCGAAGTTCAGCTATGTAAAAGACTAAAAGTGCATAATTCCACTAAATAGTGCACGAAGAAGAGTATTTATTAATTACCTGTTAATAAACCTGGCCAAAAAAAAAAAATACTCATGTTAATAAACTTTGAAGTCCCACCATGTATTGCTAAAACGGAAAGTTGTTCCCTGTATGCATGCCATTTAATTAAACTCTTGATTTAGCTGATTGAGTATTTGTTTGAGTTAATATTTAAAAAGTATGTTTACGTAAGTCGAGATAAAACTTCTCTCGTATACTTATCTTATGTATTGTAAATCATGTTAAAAAACAGTTTGTACTGCTAATACAAACAAATATTGAGATGTCAAGTTTAACTCCTAAGCTTCAAGGGAATTGAAACTAATTTATATTTTAAAATTGAAATTAAAATAAGTGTGTGAATCCTAGCTAGAAGTGAGACATTTGGATTGTGACGTGTGTTCTTCCCTCTCACCAAAAAGGTCATATACGTACCACTAACTCATTAATCATCAGAATTAATTAATTCTTCAGTTAGCTGGCAGAATAATTCAACTAAACAATACACGAAGCATAATCATTTTCATGTTACGCCCAAAAAAAAAAGATCTTACATTTAATGAGCACACACATAATATAAAAATTATAATTATTCAAATTATTCATGAAATATAAATAATGCCACTAATTCCTTAAATTCCAAACCTTTGCTTTGGCAAAAAAAAAAAAAAATCCAAACTTTTAAAATATATATATGGAAATGCTGATTAGTGCTTTCTTTGGTTGGATGAATTTCACAGCAGATTGCGTTTGGTTCGTATTTTGGCTCATCCCTTTACACTGGGCAAAGGGGAATCGGATTATGGGAGCATCCTACACAATTAAACTTATTTTTTTCAAAAAAAGAAACAAAATTGTTCAATAATAATAACAATTAACAAACACGACCAACTTTTGGATGACGACAATAGCAATAAAGGGAATTACAGATCATAGAATCAATCAGGTGGCTAGGCAATGATTGTTTAGGAAGAACAAAAAAAGGAGAGTGGCTCATTTCCATTTTTTAAGTTCGTATGTATATATATATATATATATAGCTGTTCTTGAATCGATATGTTAATTGATTAATCAGGTGGCTACACAATGCTCCCATGTTCATCCACACGTCCATTAATCGAGAGGTAAATTTTATATGATCAAAATAAAATATGAAAAAGAAAAAACACAGTGCATTAATAGAGAGGTGTTGCTACCTTAATGAAACAAATTACTCATGTTTAATCAAGGAAGCCAATAATATCTCATGGGACTGTGTCCATGTGTCTCTTGAACGACATGTATCCGGTGCTTAAATATTGACTTGAAACATTTTTTATGTATCTTCTTATACTGATAAAGGTATGAGCACTTTGTGTTCTTAAAACGGCAATCATTAGACTAAATAAGCCTCTCTATCTCAATCTAATTTCCCAAGTCTTAACTCAGCTAGAAATCAGGAGAGCTTAAGTTTTTGGGACAATAGAGTTGACTCTCTATAGCATAAACTTGGAAAGCTAGTATAGTTAGGGCCTTCAATTTTTTTTGAAGATAAAATAATTCAGTTGTGGATCAAGGAACATTTCATCAAATTATTGAAGTAGCTTAAATTAAGCACCCACCGATGAAATGCATGATTAACAGCTACTTTAAAAATCAAAATCCACGGACGATTCTCTATTAATTGATGCAATGGAGTGCGGATCATGTTAGGAGCACCTTCCATTATCTTCCAATCATCATTTAAGTATGGAGCCAAGTCAAATGTCCTCTCTCTATATATAAAATCTACATTATTCAAACACCTCTGGGGTCTCTCTCTTCCAAGTTTACCATCATATTTTAATCAGAAATAACAAATAGTTAGATGAGGCTCTTGTGAGGACAAAACTTGCAATCTTCTCACAATTCACAAAGTATGGTATAGGTAATGCCACTGAGTTCTCAGACTCAAAACTACACACATTCAATTTGAGGCACACATGCTTCTAGAAGAAGTTCATATTTAGCCACATGAATTACTAGACAACTTATGTAAGTAAATTAATCTTCTTTTTCCCAATGTTCTTATACACTTGCCTACTTAGATTCAATTTATCTGATCATCTCCAAGGAAGCTTTCTCTTAACAGGGGGAAAAAAGTCTTTTTTCTTTCGTTTTTACTTTTCCTTCTTCTGGTCCACAGTACATTGAATTGAATAACTTTATACTCACAACAGTGCACAAGTTTCTGCTTAATTCTGGGGAATTAAAACTTTAAACAGCACCCGTCTCTGTCTGCGTCTTTTGATGCTGCGTCACATGGAGTTCTTGGAAATTCTAAAATAAACTTGCTTCAGATCGTCAATATACAGTTAAAATTAAAACAACAATTATAAATTAATAAAAAAATAAGCTCGGGGTATGAACGGTACAATTATAATGTACGTCAGAGGGTACCTTCTTGGTCAAAAAAATAATAGGGTGCCTAGCTAGCCCTTGACTGTTAGGGTAGTTTGCCTTGGAAACCAAAGCTGCCAGAACCTAGCACTGACTTTAAACGACCTAATAGCTGATAATTAACTCACAGAATCTTAGTCCTAGTCATCACTGATTAGAATAAAACCAAGCACATATGGATTTCAACTCTCAAAACCAGGAACTGTGAGAGGGAGAAGAGTTCAGAATTACAATAATCACTCACATGTGAAACCTGGAAGACAGCAACTTTAAGTCTTTAACTACTCATCCTAACCAAGAAAACTTCTCTTGTTGGCTTCCCCATGTGATAGAAAAAATACAAGTGCTTTTGTAATCTTGTTCACATAAAACGAAATATTTATATATATATATATATATATAGAAAGAAAAAGACAAGAAGTGAGGTTTAGGAGTTTTAGAATCCACAAGGTCTCAGACTTCTATAAATTGGAAGCGTACGCCAATCAGACCCCAAGTGCCTAGCCTCACAACCCCCGAGACTAAGAGAGACACCATATCATTTCCATGGATCCAAAGAAATCTAACAAGATCAGAGATATTGTTAGGCTTCAACAGATCCTTAAGAAATGGAGAAAGCAAGCCAACTCTTCAAAAACCAGTGGCAGTAACAGCAGCAACAGTAGCAGCACGAGCTGTAAAAGCATCAAGTTTCTGAAGAGGACACTTTCTATGTCAGAACGTGAAGGGGGATCAAGCAATGTTGTTCCAAAAGGCTATCTCGCTGTTTGTGTTGGGGAAGAGCTGAAGAGGTTCATCATACCTACTGAATATCTGAGCCATCATGCATTTCATGTGTTACTGAGAGAAGCAGAAGAAGAATTTGGGTTTCAACAGACTGGTGTTCTGAGAATCCCTTGTGAAGTGCCAGTTTTTGAGAGTATCTTGAAGATGGTGCAGGGAAAGAAGGACCAATCTAGCACTCAAGAATGCAGAGTTAAAGTTGAAGAAATATTGGGATACTGCTCATTAGAACACCAGCTTACTTACTCTCACCATCCCCAGACTCCAATGTGCAGATAGTCTAAGTTTTTGAAAGGCTTTTACTCTAATGTTTTTCCCTTTTTCTCCACAGGGAGGCCCCTTAATGTATGAGATTGTGAGTAAGAGAGATTTAGATCATGTAAGAGAACCTGTTTGGGAATTTATGAATAGATCTTCCATATCAACTTTTAATTTCTAGTACACATGAATTGTTTTCGATCCCGAGACCTATGAAGCATACCTAGCCACTCTGTTGTCTGAATCTATCATTCTAAGGCTGAAACTTTGGCATTATGCTGTGATGTTCAAATCATAGCCTCTCTTTATCAAGACAATTCACATTAACGAACGAATATGATATTTCGTCCAGTACAGAACTAGTGATCGTGCAGGGTTCTAAACATAACAAAGTTTTTGGGAATTTCCCTCACAGAGTGGGGTATGGCTTTCTATAACTTTGGAACAGAGTCAAAGTTGAAGATTATTAACACACACACATATACATATAAGTGATAACTAAGCATTCGATTCAGTTCAAATCTTCGAGCAATAGGTCAAACGCCAAGAGCAGAGCATGACCTTGGTTCACATGACTTGTACAGAGCTTCACAGAAGTATAGCAGTACAGAAGAGAGGCAAATATTGAAAGAAATTCATGAATTGTTCCTTTTTGGAAAAAAAAATCAGAACCGACGGAAAAAAATTGGAGAAAAGGGTAGAGACGTGCGTGGTTCCAAAACAGAAATAATTACGATACTCATTGTGAAGTTCAGGCTTCAAAGTACATAGGGGAAAAAGTGAGAGTTTCTAAGTTCACATGGACTAGTTGTCACAGGTACGGTCCATTTAAGTGTAGGAACGTACAAATACTCACCCCTCCCAGTCCCACCTCCCTCCACTCTCGGCAGATTCTTTCATAGAGATGAGCTTCGACCAGCCTCACAATCATAAATGCAAAGTTGAATTTTTTAGCTTTCAGAATTTCCCCCACGAGACGAGGTTTACAATGTGACAGTTGGATACTACCATATGCGAAATCCACAACATTGTGCTATACTGTCATTATTTTCCTTACATAATTGTTGAAGTCCCTCACGAACCATTCTCAAGGAAAATTGTTAAGATTACCATAAGCAAAGACCAGTCAATATCTTGAGCACAAGGCAACCACGTGTTTCGATGTTATGGTTAAACAAGTTTTTATATAACAGTCCCCTAGCCTTCAAGTCATGTTCGTCTTAAAATTTCTCGGTGGCATATTCTCAAACATGTATTATGCAACTCACGTGCAAGCATTCATTTCAGCCATTTTCAGGACATGAATAAAATACACCTCAACAAGAAGCATTGAAAAATTAACCCTCGTTATGTGTGGCATATATATATTATATATATATATATATATATATAAACTTAAACCGAAAGCAAGTAAGGAACATGGAATCTTGCATCAATTCTAGAACACACCTCTTCACAGAAATGCGCCACAAGTCCAAACAAAAAACGAAAAAGGGAAAGAAAGGAGAGGGAAAAAATCAATCACGTGATAGGTATTCTGAATTCGTGAATGTAGCGGCAAAATCGGTTTCTTTCGGGCATTTTTTTTGAGTATCTCAAGAAACTGTGCATCACTACTGCAAGAAAAATTAAGATTTTATAAATGCGGAAGACTACGTACAGAATACAGTAGAAGAGAAGCACCTTGAGATCCAATTCAAAGCACTAGCACCCATATGGCATCAGTCCTAGGGACCATGTGTTATCAGCTCAGCATTAACCGAATTCTCAATACTTGAAGGAAGCACCAGTCGGATTGTTAAGAACATGTGCGACCTCCTGATATATTAAAAAGTGCCCGCGTCATCAGAAGATGAGACCTATTGAGACCATAGACTCTGTAGTGTCCGGCCCACATTGCATAAGAGAATCAGAGTCAAGGTTAAGTAGGCCCGAAAATCAGCCCATGTATATATTGGGCTAATGACAATGGCCAGTTCGATTGGATTCCTGGGTGTCAGCTCAAATATCCAAAGCGAATTGAGGAAGACAATTAAGCTTTGGATTCCACAGGTTACATTTTTTATAAGGATGGGGTAAACATAAACAACTTACACCAATTTGACTTTTACCCAATCGGACTTATCCATAAGTCACTTTTCAAATAAGTCACTTTTTTCACCGTCAATCCAAACACACCCCAAATATTCTAATTTTCTATTGTACGCGCTAAATTGAACGAGAAGCAGCCACCACAGAAACAGATCAAACCGGAGGACAAACCCAATGATGCTAATTACACCGTTGATACTAATGCTGATATAGACAAAGTAGTAAAAACCAAAAAGCAGATTGACCTCTATCTATATTTCATATTTTCTGGCCGTAGTAGTAGGTTGATTGCAAAAACTTAGAACCAGCGCTTAATATATTAAATTGGGATGAAATTTCTTCACATATTTATCTCATAGATCGTAAAAATTATCTCGTAGAATCATGATTAAAAAACACAATTGAAAGTTTAAATCGCTATTTCTAACATATTAGACACGCATGAGTCCCACTCTCCCAAATGAAAGCTCTTTTATGTGTCAGTGCCGTACATATATCTTTATTTCCATAACTAAACACACGAGCATCTTCTTTATTACTGGTAGCCGTTTTTAATGAGGTTCCAACTATTACAGCTTTTCCCCTGGGGACAAAACTACCATATGCAGGTAGACAAACAAAAGCAACGTTCATTTCTGCAGGTGCCTGCAAGTGGCTCGCTGTCATCTTAATTCTTTAATAAAGGAAACGGGCACGCCAAAAAGGAATAAGATCGTTCGGCAATAAACAATCTTCTGGATATTATGAATTTCATGAGAATCTCTGTTCAGTCCTTGTTAATTTACTCGAATCAGTATCAGTATCTACATTGTGATTTGTATGTCACGGAGCTGAATTTCATGAAATGACCCTTGTTCGTTTAATTTCTCCCTCGCCTCTCATCCACGCACCCACCAGGCATGGTGTTCAGCTGACTGACTCGCTGCCAGTTAACACATGTTGGTGTCCTTTTTTTTAAAAAAAATGGCATCCCCAGATCTGCCACGTGGCGTATCTTGTCTTACGTGTCCCAGCTGACGTGCCCCACGCTCCTCGCTTTCCCCTTTAAAAACCATCTGCTTTTGCTTCCACCGCCTGAACCAAAGATTAAACTAACCCTCCACTAACGTATACTCTCCAAAATATTACTCCTATCCTTGGATTCTCTCTTGCATTATTTCCTTTATCATACATCGCTACTCCTCGGGTTCTCTTTGCTATCATTCTCAATCCCTCGTCAGGTCATTATTCAGAAGCTTAAAGTTTATCAACATCAATGGCTGAGACATCTGGTAGAAAGCTTGTAGTGGAGGTTTGCAATGCCAAGAATCTGATGCCAAAAGATGGCCAAGGAACCGCAAGCGCTTATGCGATTGTGGATTTCGACGGCCAGAGACGGCGAACCAAGACCAAGTCCAGAGATCTAAATCCACAGTGGGACGAGAGGCTCGAGTTTATTGTTCACGATACAGAGGCTATGGCATCCGAAATCTTGGAGATCAATTTGTATAACGATAAAAAGACAGGGAAGCGAAGCACATTTTTGGGCAAGGTTAAAGTATCAGGAGGCACTTTCGTGAAGTCCGGTTCAGAAGCGCTTGTGTATTATCCTCTGGAGAAGAGGAGCGTCTTCTCTCAGATTAAAGGTGAGCTCGGGGTCAAAGTTCATTATATTGATGAAGATCCTCTGGCTGCCGATGCAGCAGCCGCTGCAGAGCAAAAGACTGAAGCGGCGGCGCCGGCGACTGAGGAAAAGCCACCAGAGAATGCCGCGAAAGGGGAAGAGAAGAAGGAAGATAAAGCTGAAGAGGAAAAAGAAGAGGAAAAGAAAGAAGATGAGAAGCCGGAAGCCAAAGAAGAATCTAAGGAAGAGGAGAAGCCGAAGCCACCAGAACCTGATCAAGCGAAACCAGAAGAAGCTCTAGCTGAGCCTGCTCCGGTCACACCGCCGCCTGAGGTGGATCCGCCGATAGCTCATACGGAGAAGGCGAAGCAGCAACAGCAGAAGGTGAAGCAAGGCGAGATGCAAGAGCGTCCTGATCTCAGCGTAAATGACATCGAACTGCGATCTCTGAGCAGCGATCGAAGCCGTAGCACTTACGATCTCGTGGATCGAATGCCATTTCTCTATGTACGGGTTTTAAAGGCCAAACTAGCCAAACCAGGGTCTGGATCGTCGGTTTATGCTAAGCTCGTGATTGGAACACACAGTATCAAGACTAGAAATGAAACTGACAAAGATTGGGATCAAGTCTTCGCGTTTGACAAAGAAGGTCTTAATTCGACGTCATTGGAGGTGTCTGTGTGGTCGGGGGAGAAGAAAGAAGATGATCAGAGCACAGAAAATTGTCTAGGTACTGTCTCCTTTGATTTGCAGGAAGTTCCAAAGAGAGTACCCCCGGACAGTTCTCTGGCTCCACAATGGTACACTCTGGAATCAGAAAATTCTCCGGGAAATGACGTCATGCTCGCTGTGTGGATCGGAACTCAGGCAGATGAGGCGTTCCAGGAAGCATGGCAATCGGATTCGGGTGGATTGATACCAGAGACCCGATCTAAGGTTTACCTGTCTCCAAAGCTTTGGTACCTGAGGCTAACGGTCATCCAGACCCAGGATTTGCAAATAGATTCGGGATCCGAACCTAAGGTTCGGAAGAATCCAGAACTTTACGTGAAGGCTCAGTTGGGGGCGCAAGTGTTCAAGACGGGAAAGACATCGGTGGGCCCGTCATCATCCAGCTCAGCTAATCCGACTTGGGATGAGGACCTCATCTTTGTGGCCGCCGAACCGTTTGAGCCGTTCCTACTGGTGGCCGTGGAGGACGTGTCTCATTCCCAAACAGTGGGACAAGCAAAGATACACGTGTCTTCCATCGAGAGGAGAACAGATGATCGAACGGAGCCAAAATCAAGATGGTTTAATCTGGTAGGGGACGAGAACCGGCCATACGCAGGAAGAATCCACGTTCGAGTGTGCTTGGAAGGGGGCTATCACGTGATAGACGAGGCTGCTCACGTGACCAGTGATGTTCGAGCCGCCGCCAAGCAACTAGCCAAGGGTCCTATCGGCATGCTCGAGGTCGGAATTCGCGGGGCCACTAATCTGCTGCCCGTAAAGACCAAAGACGGAACTCGGGGCACCACCGATGCCTACGTGATAGCCAAATACGGGCCCAAGTGGGTCCGAACCCGCACCATCTTAGACAGGTTCAATCCACGTTGGAATGAGCAGTACACTTGGGATGTGTATGACCCTTGCACGGTGCTCACAATAGGCGTGTTCGATAATGGAAGGTACAAGCATGATGAAGCAGGGAAGCCAAACAAAGACATACGAATTGGGAAAATCCGAATACGTCTCTCCACGCTGGACACAAACCGAGTATACATGAATAGTTACTCCCTCATCGCAATCTTACCAAATGGTGCCAAGAAAATGGGAGAGATTGAGATAGCAGTAAGGTTTTCGTGTTCGTCCTGGTTAAGCTTGATGCAGGCCTATGCAAGCCCAATTCTTCCAAGAATGCACTATGTGAAGCCCTTCGGCCCGGCTCAACAGGACATCTTACGTCATATGGCTATGCGTATTGTCACCGCTCGGCTCGCGCGGTCCGAACCACCTTTGGGTCAAGAAGCGGTTCAATTCATGTTGGACTCCGACAACCACGTGTGGAGCATGAGACGAAGCAAGGCTAATTGGTTCCGGGTCTTGGGTTGTTTGTCACGTGTCGCAACCGTGGCGCGGTGGCTTGATGGGATTCGCATGTGGGGGCACCCTCCTACGACAATTCTAGTGCACGTGTTGTTGATGGCAATTGTGCTGTGCCCTCATTTGGTGCTTCCCACGGTGTTCATGTATGCTTTCTTGATATTGGTGTTCAGATTCCGTAATCGACGGAGGGTCCCACACAACATGGACCTCAGGATATCCTACGTGGACGGAGTGAGCTTGGACGAGCTTGACGAAGAGTTCGACGGGTTCCCCAGCACGAGATCTGCGGAGCAAGTTCGGATCCGTTACGATAGGCTGAGGGCACTGGCGGGTCGGGCGCAGACATTGATGGGTGACGTGGCAGCACAAGGGGAGCGTTTGGAGGCACTGTTTAATTGGCGAGACCCAAGAGCCACTGGGATATTTGTGGTATTTTGTTTAGTGGCATCGTTGGTGTTCTATGTAGTGCCATTTAAGACACTTGTTTTAGGGTATGGGTTTTATTATTTGAGACACCCAAGGTTCAGAGGTGATATGCCGTCGGTTCCTGCGAACTTTTTCCGACGGCTTCCCTCGTTTGCTGACCAAATTATGTAAGGATGTCACAGGTGGCGGGCCGGCAGATACTTTTTTATTGGTTATATTAATATTATTCATTTGTTGGTTTGTGTCGACTAAATTTTTCATATAAAGGAAGCAAAAAAGTGGTTGGTGGTACGTGCCGAAAGCCTATAAAAGTGACCGTTGATAGTGCACCAAAAAAGTGCTCTGAAGCCATGAGGTACATTATAAAGTGGATGGTGATGTGCAGAGAGGAGGGAAGGAGGCCGTTGGTGCAATATACTTTTGGAATGGCGTTAAGGAAACGTTGCTTTTAAGGAAGGTCGGTTGCAGGAGGCATTTGAAATTTTGGACCACATAAAACAGCCAAACGTTTCCTTTTTAAGATTTGCCTTTTAACTAGCCACTAGCTAGTGTGTTAGCTCCTGAAACCATTGTTTCAGGAGTTATTTTTTTAAAATTGAGATAAATTTTTTTTTTATATATTTATTTCGTAAATTATAAAAATTATTATTAAAAAATTAATTCAAACACACACTTAATAAAAAATTTGATTTCACTTTCCCAGTGAGGATAGCGACAGAACTACTTGGATTTCATATTTTGATGAGTAAAAAAAAAAAGGCACACTCTAATTTTTTTTTTTTTTTACTTTTGTTTGTGAAAAAATCACAACACAATTTTAGAGTACCTTCCCTTTTTAATGATTTATACTCTGAATTTAATGCAGATCCATTTTCCAAATGACAACTGCTTGGATTTCATGCTTTGATGTTATACAATTTTTTTTTAAAAAGTCATATACAAGAAATACTAGGTATAATGTTTTTTAATTGAAGCTGTAAGCTGGGTATACCAAATTTCATAACTTCAAATATAATTATTCCTGTTTGAAATAATAATTTCAAAACAAATTAATTTGGAACCAGTTATTTTTTGTCATCCAATGATCGATATAGGATACCGTGAAAAAAAAAAAAGAACAAAAAGAGATTTAGGCCCATACAGGCAAAATTTAACTTTATATATGTATACATGAAATTTCCAACTCATGACTTAAAGTGAATAGGGTACTGATTAAGATAATGAAACAACTAACTTACAATATACCTATTTAAATTAAATCAAATGCACACATTTTACCTTTTTTGATTCCTCAACTTTTTTAATAAATCCATTTGTAGAGTGGATATATGTGACCAGGGGTAAAACTAACTCTTCATTTTCCTATTCTAATAAAATTAAAGGCCCATATAACATGTTTCAAAATGCCTCTACTCTTTCAACAAAGATAGTTTTGGTAGTTTTAATGTCTACTGAAGTTACAGTTAAATCCAAGTGAATTATTACCATACACAAACTAAAACAATATATATGTATGTAATTTACACTATGTGACCTTAAAGTGAATAGGGCACTGGATAAGGAGATAACACAACTAACTTATAATTTACTTAACTAAATTATATTCAATGCACATATTATGCTTTTCTGGATTCTTTAACTCTTTTAATGAAGTTAGTTTCAATAGTTTTAACATACATTGAAGTTACAATTTGGAAACAAATGGCCCAAAAACACTAATCAGTGTGAAATAATGGCACATCACTAATTACTAAATAAGAATTGATAACCCAATAAATGATACATCAAAGAAGAATAATTGTCATATCGAGTTTTTCAAGAGTATTACCATTCCATTCTTCAAATTTCTCTTTAGATTGTTTAGGACAATAACATTGGTGGGTCGTCAATTTAATAGTGTTAATAAATATTGCAATTAAAGTTATAAAGTAATGCTTAACAGTGTGCCTTTTTAGATGCCTAACCTTATTGTAATATCGATACATCACTATCCACAAAATCACTATCAATTGATAAACCAATAAAAGCCATATTAAAGAGGAATAATTGCCATATTTTGAATTCTTCAAAAGTTACAGTTTAGAAATGCAAATAGCCTATTCCAATTTTCAAATTCTATAAATTTCTCCGACAAGTGAGCGGGGTCACCGTACGATACGTGGCATCCCGAGGCCATCACATTGTTGACCATCACCCAAACAACCTTCAAGGGATAAAAGACCATGCTCCTCGACAAAATTTACTAACCAATTTGACATGCAACATGCATATTAGAACCATGAAGTTTATGTCACTTGGAACAACAACATTGGTAGCTCGATACTTAAAAAAAGTCACTTTCAAAGGCAAACTAGCATGGTTGCAATTCCAAACTTAGAGGCGCAACTATCAACCCATGAAAAAGGTAAATGAGTAGCATTATATAACAATTAATGTTTAAATATCCTTCATAATAACTAATACAGTTATAATTACAAATACAAATACAATTAACAAAGACGGGGCAAATTTGCACTTACAAGAATGTGACAAGGGTTACTCTTAATCCTTTCCTGTATTTTGAGAACTTAAATCACTGTCTGTTAGACCAAAATATAGAGAGGGCCAAAACTAAAGAATCTCTCTCCTAAACAAATTTGGTAGTATTATTCAAGGGAACAACACAGACAACATAATAGACGGGAATCTTAAATATCGAGACACCAAAGAAGTATCCAACATAGCAATAATTCCTTCGGCCCGATAATGATGAGAGAGTTGTACTCTTACTTGCTTTGGTATCGTTAAAGACATTTAGCCATGCATGCATATAACAAAGGCTCTTCCATATGTCATAGTTGCAAATTCTGGGTACCAAGATGTCTGGGCCAAAACACACGCAATAAAATTTTTTTAAAAAGAAACCTACAAGCCGAAAGTCAATGGTTGAAGTAGGAACAAATATTCTCCATACAAGAAAAAATTATGGGTATCACAAAACAAAACAAAACCCCTCAATTAGATATAAACTCGCCAAATTAACTTGGAGCTTTTATCATCATAACAAACAATTTTCAAACACTTTGACGACGACAATACAGTGATTCTCACTAACTTGCTCCAACTACTGGAACTCTATTTAGAATCCTAAAAACCAAAACAATGCAACCCATCACCAAAATGAGTATCCTACACCTAATGTCAAAGGCTTGTAAATTTGCACCTCCTTACTAAGGTGGGTTTTAGTCTCCAAAAAAAACAACCGTATATAGTTCACTGACCCATGCAACGCGCGTGGAGAATACCTCGTTTTACTGTGTTTTGGATGAACAAGTGAGCGCGGGGGCGGGTTTGTGTACTTATGTTTCACGCGCATACGCAGAACGGCAGAAGGATTGAAATTATTCCGCACGATGAAGCGCAAGGAGGTCGACGAGGCCTACGATGATTGCTCTCCGACTTGTCTCTCCAATCCGTCAATAAAATTCCGGAGACTGGTACCGTTCTTCGCAAAATTTCCATTCAGTGATTTTTTTTTCCTGTTCATTAGTCTGAAACTCTGAAATCTGAATTGCTTTGTACTAGTTCTCGTTCGTGGCTTGATGCATATAGCTGTAATTTCACGGTATACCGTTGTTCTATTTTTTTTTTTTTGGGAAGGATGCTGAGTTTGTTTCGTTCATGGATGAAGATCCAAACGTTAGTGCTCCCCATTTTGTTGAAAGAGGGCTATCGCCAGAACTACCTTGGACTAGCACTTCCATGGTGCATACAGATGTACTATCAGTTGAAACACTGCCAACGAGCAATGCGATGGAAGAGAGAGCCCTTATGCCCTATGATCCAACTAAAATCCCTTTTGCCAAGCATCCGAGCCTTCAGAAATTCCCATTCGTTGTGCAATCTGACTTGATTCCTGGCTTAAAGGGTAATTGTGAAGATTCTAAGTTACAGTTCTTTACAGCTTTTGGATTGACCCTAATGTCTGTTGTTATTATTTGCTTTTGGATCTAAGGATTGTTGAACCCCCCCCCCCCCCAAAAAAAAAAAAAAACACACACACACACACACACAATTGGCAATAACTTATAATTGATGGTTGAAAGTAGTTTGCCGCTTTTAAGTGGTTTATGTTGCTCACTAGTAATATTTTGGATCATATTATGTTAGTCCCAATCGAGAGACAAGCCCAATTAAAATCAAAATCTATCTTCATAATAAGATTCTTTAAAGCTCTTGGGCGTTTCTACCAGTTTCTCAGTCTTAGAGTGAACGTAGAATCTTCAATTGGTCAGTAGCATGAAATGTGTGTGTTCATCGAGAGGTCAAAGTGTAATAACATGTTTGTTTCGTTTTTGTTGGGAGGTTCTGTCTTGACGCCATCTCTTTTAGAAGCCTGTGTTTAATTTTCCTTTGTCATTTTGCTCATAGGGATGCCAACGTCTGATATAGGTAAACTACTTGAAATTCTCTGCATTGCAAGGAATCTGTAGGCTTAAATATATACCTGTCAAAGACTAATGATATTTACAACATCCCCTAATATGATGAATGAGTTGTATCACACACGATGACATGAACTTTATAATATTCACGATCTTTTGCTGTTTCTGCTTCAACTTGTTCTAGTTTGACTAGTAGAACCTTTTGGATAGATAATGTGATTGGAGTCCTGCTCAATCATCTGTGGTCTTGGAATTTGATGAGCATGATGATTTTAGAATGAGAGTTAATCATTCAGAAGTCGTACATCTGTAAGAAGATCAAGTCCAATAATGAGAAGTTATTGATGATAGCTTCCTGAAATCTGCGGCAACATGAAGTTCTGCTGTAACTGAATATTACGAGTTCACGACAACATTTTATAGAAAATTTTCCTATCAAATTGCAATGGACAATTGTACTTTGCTGCATGAAGATTTTCTATGGAAAATGTTGTTGGGAACTCATTAGAACAACATTCAACATAGATGCAGAATGAATCCCTGTCTTTCAGTGATATGATATTTCATATGTTCAAGAATTTTTTTAAGAGTCCAATATAAATATTTAGATTACGTGATTACATAGAAATGATTTTTCACATGCTGCAATAGTTGAAGAATGAAATGAGGCTGCTCATAATAATCCTAGCATGAGAATACATGGTAATCATAATTTTAAAGTGATAGGTGTTTTGGCTCGGCCGCTTGAAAATATCTGGAACTATTGTTTTCATAATTTCTAGATTACCTATCATCGTGGGGTATTGCAAAGTTAGAAAAATCCGAGGAAGATTGGACGAGCAAGGAAAAGAGCTCTGAAGGATCAAGAGACAGATTGGCGGTTGTCCCATGTGTTAGATCCCATTGGCCGGTGGTGAGTGAGCAAACACGTTCAGCGGCTTGTGAACCTTTAGAGGCAGAAGGTCAAATGATGGACTTGGATGAACATGAACCCTTTGTCAATCGCAGCAAAGAGAGAAATATGGAGATTGGTGAAAAGATTGAAGCAATGGGGGTTATGTCCCCATGCCAGCAACAACACCATATGATGCTTGGTCTCTCGCAAAACACTTTCACTCGTATGAGTTGGTGATAGTTTTGAGTTCATATTTTGATGTTCTTATGATGGCGTCACTATTTACTGATCAGCCTTCCACTGGCACTTGTTTTGTACACACTGAGGACTCCAGCTTTGTATAGCTGTTAATTATCTAGAATTAGTGGACGACCTAATCTGAAGGTTTATGCCATATTTGACATCTCCAAAATTCAAACACTTGCACCCATTTTCTTGGCTTTGTTAGAGCATTGGGACTTGGAGTTTGGATAATGTGATGAAATTTAATTATGCACACCCCCATTTCCTGGCATACCATGTGCGCACAGAACGAAAGGATATATAACTCAACGGCGGATATTTGTTTTCAAGTTCAACTAGGATGGGCTTTGTACTTTTTTGTTGTTTCAATATATTTAGTTTTTTGTTGTTGTAAACGATACTATCAATTTCTTTCCCTAAACTAACATGTGCTTTTAAACAAAAACATGGTCATTAGCATTCAATAAGCCATTAATGATTGTCTATAGAGGATAAAAGAGAAGATGCGAATCAATTAAACTTTATAAATATATATGTTCGATTCGATTCACATACTTTTCAGGAAATTTTAATTTAAAACTGGAATATTCCCAGCTCAATACCAGAGCTTCCATTCAGTTTAGGTCACAGATTTGGGTTTTATGAGTTCAAATCCTACAGGGCTGATTTGATGTGAGGGATTTGGATGGAATGAAAACTTTTTATGAGTTGGAATTAAAAAATTCTGAGATGTGAAATTATAAAATTTTAATTAAAAAAATGTAAGATAAAAGAATAAAAAATTGTAACCCAAAATTTTTAATTTCTTAATATTTAACTTATAAAAATTTCTCCATAATAGTAAACTAAGATACCAGTTCGTACTTAGTGCCTGGCTGTTCTTATTTTTATTGTGCGTCAACATTTTTAAAATAACTATGATAATAACCTCCTAAAGAAAACCATAAAGGTTAATTAATACACATAATAACAATATCTAAACTTGTAATCCAAATACTTGTAGAATTCAATCTGGATAAGTGTTCGAGAAATGAGGTCTTAACCACGTCAGATAGAATAACTGTAAGATTTTGTGACTAAATTCCAGTGTGAAATGTGTGTCCACGTAATATTTGAGCGAGGCGATCATCCCCTTTGTTGAGCCTCGTTGCAAACAGATTCCTTTTCGTACTTCCCAACAAAGATCTCAATTGAAGTGATTGGGATGGGACAAATGGACTCATGTGAGGTTAATGAGTATAATACCAATCACACTTCATCAACAAAGATAACAAATGGACTCAGGTCCCACTTTTGGATGCATGTGGTTAGGACATGACACAGTGGCTATGAAAATGCTCTGGCGATGGATGCATAACCCTTTTATAATAACATATTTGCCCCCGTATTTATTTGAAAATCGACACACATAGATATTAATATTTTTATTAATAATAACATATGGGAAAATGGCAAAAATTCCAATATTTCCCATAAGAAAAGTTGGAATTTTCCAATTTCCATATTCTTTTTCTGTAATTTTTTTTCATATTTTTATTTAAAATTAATTTTATAATAACATATTTTAACGATAATAATATTTTTAATTTGTAATAAAATATTTTCTTTAAGAAATAAGATTAAGAAAGTTAAAAAAAATTATTTTAAAGTATTTATACTCATTTACTTGATTGACATATAATCCAATGATGGAAAATCTATAATATAATTAAGTAGTTTATTTAACTTTCTTTATTTCTAAAAAAAAGTCAAATGCGTTGAAGGAGTATATTTTTCCATTATACACATTAATGTTACCACACAAATCCAATTAAGTTCATAACACTTTTTATTAAAGTAATTAAACCCGGACCAACTATTGAGTCGGTTAGGATATTGGGTCAATGGTTAGTGGGTCAGACCGGAGATCTGGAGCTAACCCAGGACTAAACTGATGAGAAATTAAATATTTTAGGATTATTAATATAAAATTCTAAAAAAAATTAAAAAAAAAATCATTTTTTTTAAAACCCAAACCGGACTAAGTCACTAGACCGATCTACTGGCTGGTTGGCCTGTTTCCAGTCCAAACTGGGTTTGATAACCTGGCTTTTTAAATATATGTCGCATGGGGGGGGGGAAAAGAAACCGTTCTCAATCTTTAGTAATGTACTTGAGCTTACTAGATCAGCTTCAAAGATAATCTCAGCAAGTCTGAAGAGCAAAAGCATTCAATTTAGGTGTGGTTTAACACCTCGCCTGCCATTTAATCGCGGCAAGAAGGTTGTCTGAATTACCACTCGATATATGGACCCTCTCTCTACGAACATTAAAAAACAAAGCTTTAACTCTCCATTCGCTTCTTTCTTCTTATTAAAAGAAGAAACGGATCCGACCAAAAGGATGTTTTATTTAGTTTATATTTATGTATAAGCCCGAATGATATAAACTGAGATAAAATTTTTTCACATATTTACTTCATAGACCATAAAAACTAACTATATACCGTAAATCACGATTAAAAAATATTTTTAAAGATTCTAATCGTTATTCCAAACATCTTTATAAATTATATCAATATTACCAACAGAGAATCGCTAGATTCTCCAGAAAAAACAAAAGAGGAAGGAAAGATTTGATAACTTTTGTCATTTGGTGCTGTATTCAGCCAAAGAGCCATACTCCGGCGCCTTCATCATCTATGACTAAAGCAAGTATTATTCATCAGGATTAATGGTAAAAGTTTTTTTTAATATAATTTATGGTGTATAAGGTAAATATACACTAACTTAAACATATATTTATATGATAAAAATAAATACAACCAAATTGCTAATTAATAACCTCTCGACTAAAACCCTAAATCTAACTCAACTGATAAATTTTAGGATGAGTCGTGATTTAACTCTTTATATATATATATATAGAAAGAGACGAGGATTGTTTTTTATTTTGGGTCGGATCTATATTAGCCCACGAAGCTAAATTCAACTGTGATGTCACTGATGTGACATTGACAATGTTGATGTCCGGATCATCTTAGGGTCTGATTCGTGAAAAAAAACAACCTCATTCACCATCTATAAGTATAATTGGTTTACTTATGTGTATTTTAGAAATCTATTAGATCTTAATGAATTTTAGGTTAGAAAGTGACTTTTTTTTAATAAGCTCTTATACAAAACTTCTAAAAAAAATATATTTATCCTACCGTCAATTTAAATATAAATCACATTTACAATCTGACTTTTTTCCAATCTAGCTTCTGTAAAAACCACATTAAAAAAAAATCACTTTTCCATGACATTCCCAAACAAGCACTTAATTGAACTTGCGTGAAATTGTTTTTATTTTTTAATTTTAGTAAAATCATGTTGGTGATGGCAGAAAAAAAAGAAGTAGTAAAATCATGTTGGTTGTTTTTTTGGTAAAAAAAGTTTGTTTTTATTTCTTATTGTCAATTAGTAATTTGTTGATTGTTAGGTTTTATTCCTTTTTGTTGATAATTTTTTATTAACTCAGGTTCAGAAGAACCTAATCAAGACTTTCCTTAATGTGATGGATGTAAATCTTTTTTAATGAAACAGTAAAATAATTTATCGTGTATGATGATAAGTTACTGTCTATTACTTATAAAAGAAAGTAACTGTTTATTATCCGGCAGAAAAAGTAACGGTTTACTAACTCGATTGAGGTAATATTAAGATAAAAAAAACAAGATCAACAGTTCAAAACGAAAGTATCAACTGTCAAAATGACTTTTATAATATAAGGCAAGTTAGGCAACAATGAATTTGATACACACATAAATATTATGGAGATCAACTCTAAAATAAAAAATAACAATATAAAAGGAAAAAATTATGAGATATTTTATAATATTTTGTCCCTATTTGTAAGTATCATGATATAAAAAAGAGATCTTAGCTTTACTTTTAATTAATCTATAAAGTGCTTCGACTTTTAAATATTAAGGTTGTAAAATTTAGACCGGTCATTGAACCAGTTGGGGTGTTAGGTTAATGGTCATTGGGTCAGATCGGAATCAAACCGAAACTAAACTGGAGAGAAATTGAAGATTTTAGATTTATTAATATAAAAATCTAAAAAAAATAAAAAAAATTATTTTTTAAAAAAATAATAAATATCATACTGGACTGGTCGCCAAACCGGCCTGATTTACCGGCCGGGCCGGGTTTTAAAACCCTGTTAAATATAGATTCTCTCTCCCTGAAAACAATGCAGCAAAATAATAAAATACTGGTACTGCTGGTATATCTCGACCATATTTTGTTTCTTTATTTCTTTCTCTAATACCTGATATACATCAATCATTGAAAGCCATGTCACGAGCAATGCGGTTGCTGGGATATAAAGTTGGGCGATGCAATATTTTTTATTTAACATTAACCTCAATAGTTGGAATATTATCAAGTCAGCATTTCACCAGATAAAGAAAATCCTTTTATCCATTCGTCCTTTTTATTATCTTTACGCACACATATTGATAATTAAAATTATCATTACTTTTTAATATAATAAGTAAAACTTTATGTTTATTTTATATTATACTTCAGAATAAAACTCTAAAATAAAAAATAATAAATCTAAACTGATCTATCTAAGCTCATTCATCTAATCTATCTAAATGCTAATTTACAGGATTAAAATCCGAAACAATCCGCGCGTATGGAGCTCTATATAGGACATAGCCAGGCTCATTCTAACAGAATCTTTTTGTACACGGAACTGATTTGCCTCGTCATCCCTATCCCATTTTTTCGGTATCCGAATCGCAATCTTTTCCTCTTTTCCTCCTGTATATATATACACTTTTGAATTTCCCATTCTCTGTGTGATCATCACAAATCATCCTCCTACCTTCGAGTTGACGAGTTGATTTCAAACAATGAGGATCGAACAAGGAACTGATGCAGTCTCGGCTTCCCGAAAGCACCTGGTCTTCGCTTATTATGTTACCGGCCATGGTTTTGGCCACGCCACTCGTGTTGCTGAGGTCTCATCTCCGATTCTCTGCTCTTTTTTCTGTTTTCCTGTCACTTTCAGCTCAATAGGCGTCTTTTCACTTTCACATTACTGCAACTCATCCTTTTCTCTGGCTTTGCTATTTTGCTTCTGTAAAATGGAATTTTTCTTTGGAAAAGGAGATTCACTTTTTTAGTTTCTTTTTTATGACATTTCTGCTTTGTGTGTGTATTACTGAGGCTTGCATGCGATCTGTTTTTTTTTTTTTTTTAACTTTCCACTCTGGAATGCGCAGGTGGTGCGGCATCTAATTCTTGCCGGGCATGATGTTCACGTGGTCACTGGTGCTCCTGACTTTGTTTTCACCTCTGATATTCAATCTCCTCGTCTCTTCATTCGCAAGGTGAGTACGATCTAATCTAAAATCGCTCCAAATACGAGAAAGGAAACCGTAATTGATATTGTAGTTCCGGAAGACATTACAGTTAATTGCATAAAACTTGTGGAATGTAACGTAAATGAAATATAGCCATATCAAACCAAACCGGAAGCAGTTCAAGATAGCTGATTTCGAATATTCTTTCGGATGCGTATTCTGTGTTTGCGAAATTTGTATTTGGAGTTGTCATTCTTTATTGTTTTAAAAAATTACCTAAAATGTAAAATTAGGTGCTTTTGGACTGTGGGGCTGTTCAGGCCGATGCATTGACTGTTGATCGCCTTGCATCTTTGGAGAAGGTACAGAAGCATCATTCTTCGTTTCATGGTTAACACATATTCTTCGAGTTTTTTAATTTGTTTTCCTCATGAATTTCTTGTTTTCTGCTATATGCTATGTCAGTACTCTGAAACAGCCGTCAAGCCCCGTGCTACTATCTTGGAAAAGGAAACTGAGTGGCTAAACTCCATCAAAGCTGACTTAGTGGTAATTCAATATTTTGTGTTTTCCCCCCTAATTGTCTGCTAACAAATACTCCTCCCATCAACAGAAAAACGGAAAAGAGAGATGAAAGATAACGTTTCACTAGGATCACACTGTTATGAAATCTGATTGAAGGAAAACTGCTTTAGATATGATGATGAACTAACAAACTAACAAATAGAACCAAAAGACAAGATTTTGTAAATTTCATTTCTGTTTAGAATCTCCTCCAATAGAATATATTGTATTTGGTTGGTCTTTGTGCCGCTAATGTGGGAAAAAACCAGGTCTCTGATGTAGTTCCAGTTGCATGCCGCGCAGCAGCAGATGCTGGAATTCGTTCTGTTTGTGTTACCAATTTCAGGTAACTTTTGTTGACTACAAGTTAATTAAATGTTCGGTATTAGCTTTTTTTGTGTTTTGCAGTACCCAAGGGCCCTTCTGGGTATTTGGATTTACTTCCAGTTTCGCGTCCTTAGACATTATCAAATTTTAAATTCAAGTAGATGCCCAAGAGGACCTGTGTCTGTCAATGGCTTAATTAATTTTGATCATTTTTTTTTTTCCTGAACTGTGAATGTTTAACCCTCATTGCATGTGTTTGTGATATCAGCTGGGACTTCATCTATGCTGAATATGTCATGGCTGCCGGGTATCATCATCGTTCAATAGTTTGGCAGGTTATAACACTTTCCTTGTTAGGAAGTTATATTGTCTGTTGTGTTTCCCCCTCCAATCTCCATTATACTTGTTTCTGAAGAGAAGTTTTTATCTAATTTAAAATATAAGACCAAAATTGTAATCTGAATACAGCAATGTCAATATTTTATTCTGATTTGGTTATGATAGAGCATGAACTGATCAGATAGATGGAGTGACAAGTTATTGGATAAAATGAACATAAGCAAAACTTTTAAACTGGGAACTGGTCGTGCATTAACTTTTCCCTTTAGTTGTGTTTCAAACATATTGATATTTGTTGCATAAAATCTGAGACAGATAGCAGAGGACTATTCTCATTGCGAATTCCTTATCCGCCTTCCAGGATATTGCCCAAGTACGTTAGCTCATAATTTCATACAGTTGCCTAACATTTTATCAATTTATTACTAGTTTTTTCTTGGAAATAATTGAGTCAATCCATGGAATCTTTGATACTGTAGTGCCAGCTTTTCGTGATGTTATTGATGTGCCTCTGGTTGTGAGAAGGTTGCACAAATCCCGGAAAGAGGTACTACCTCAGAAACCTTAGTGCAGCACTTCTATATGATTACATAATTCCAAGTTTTCATAATCTTTTGATTACACTGTTGAAGGTGAGGAAGGAACTTGGTATAGCAGATGATGTGAAAGTAGTCATCCTCAACTTTGGTGGCCAGGTGATTACTTGAATTTCCTCTGACAACCAGAACTTGATTATTTTCTTGCCGGTGATAAAATATGCTTCTACTGTATATTTCTACTCTCTATGTTTTTCCCCTATTGAACGTATGTGCTTGATTTCTGCTTGATGTCTTGGTAGATATTTTATCTGTATGTAAGTTGGTGTGAGGTGCATATATGATATTCATCTGAAAAGTGGGAATGTCAAATGTAAACCGTATGATGCTAGAATTCCTGAGTCTCTTCGTTCAGTTTGTTATTATTTGCTTTTCATCATCACAGTCCCGTGATTTATGTTCTAATAAAAATCTCCTGATAAAAAATCCTTCACTATTTTGGATGCTGAATTCTGCTTTAGTTGTCTTCAAAGAAACTCTTATTTCTAAAGTTCTTCAACCTCTCTCTGCTTACTTACTCTCTCTTAACATCTAAGAATAAAGTGATGTCATGACCTCATATGTATATCTATGTTTGACGTCTTCTGTCTTTGTGATTGTTCCAGCCATCAGGATGGAAGTTGAAGGAGGAGTTCTTACCTTCTGGCTGGTTATGCCTGGTACGTAAGAAACTCTTTTTCTTCATATACTTGTCTATTTTAAATTTTGCTTCGCCATTGTGTTCTCAAGTATTATTTGGTGATGGTTTGCTATTGTGAGCTAGGTTTGTGGTGCTTCTGACAGCCAGGACCTTCCACCAAATTTCAAAAAACTTGTCAAAAATGCATATACACCTGACATTATTGCAGCATCTGACTGCATGCTTGGTTCGTATGAAACTTCCATAACCTTGAAGAACTTGTTAACATCTAAGAACGTTTTAACATCTGACCGAGGACACTCGTTGCTTGTCATTTCAGGAAAAATTGGATATGGCACAGTTAGCGAAGCCCTGGCATTCAAGTGTCCATTTGTCTTCGTTCGGAGAGACTATTTCAATGAAGAACCTTTTTTGAGAAATATGCTTGAGGTACCCTGGCTTTCCCAGGCTTGTTTGTGTTGAACTGTTGGTTCTGTTCCTCATATCAAAAGTCTTACAAGTATTTGTGTTGGACATCTTTATTTAGCATTATCAAAGTGGTGTTGAAATGATTCGAAGGGATTTACTCACTGGTCATTGGAAACCATATCTTGAACGCGCAGTGACTTTGAAACCATGCTATGAAGGTGGCATAAATGGTGGAGAGGTACATACTTTCTCTTGCATTGTTGACTCTTTGAAAAGTCTTGAATGCAGCAGCATGAAAGAAACAAATGGTTTAAAATGCAGTATCAGAAGCTAGAATTGTTTTCAAGATTATTCTTTTAGTTGACCTATAATACATTAATACCAATCTTTAAGCACCTATTGTTGCAACGTTTGAAGACCTACTCCATGAGATGAATTTTCTGGACTTGCTATCTGTATTGCACAATTTAAATGAGACCCTGAAGTGTTTCATTTTTAGTTTCATTGTCACTGTCCTTTCATGACAATTTACCTTGTACATGAATTTTTTGTCTTAACCTAATTTCAGATTTTTTTTCCAGTCCAATTATTGATGGTTTGTTCACAAATGGCTTAAAAATATAGGTGGCGGCTCACATTCTGCAGGAAACAGCTTTTGGGAAAAGTTATGCATCAGACAAGGTAAAGGAAAAATCCTGAAGAAGCTATTTTTCAAGCTGTGGCCACATTTTTTTGTTTTTGTTTCTTGATATTTTGGAGAAAGAAATGAAACTTACATATTAACTATGCAAGATATAGCTGAGTGGTGCAAGAAGATTGCGTGATGCTATAGTTCTTGGGTATCAACTACAAAGGTCCCCTGGACGAGATATTGCAATCCCAGATTGGTATGCAACTGCTGAGAATCAACTTGGACACTCGTCATCTCCACCTTCCTTAGTGGATGATGAAAGCTCCATATTCAGCTCGTGAGTATCACTTCTATTTTTGTGCCCTGATAATTGTATTCATGGTTATAGGTAGCCTTGGTAACATCATCCCAACTATATATATCTTTTCAGGCACAATGAGCATTTTGAGATTCTTCATGGAGACGTTCAAGGTCTTCCAGATACTGTGGCTTTCTTAAAGACCTTATCTGAACTGGACGAGAAACACACAACACGTGAACGCAAGGCTGCTGCTAGCCTCTTCAACTTGGAGGTCTTGTTTGTTTCATCTGGATAATTAGTTTCTTGATATATCTGTTTTCCCTTTTAAATTGATTTGTCTCAGTAGCTACCAGCAACCTTCTTAAAACAGCATCACTGACTAAAACATTTATTTGCATGACATGAAATAAATTATTAGGTTGAAATACCTTTCTATGTTGGAATTTATTTCTCTTCCTTTCAATGTATAGGAAGAAATTATTGTGACGAGAGCTCCGGGAAGGTTAGATGCCATGGGTGGAATTGCTGACTACTCTGGAAGCCTTGTCCTGCAGGTATTGTTTATTATTTGCTTAGCATTTTTTTTTCAGCTGCATTTTTTTGGCACTATTTTTCAGCTGCATTTAATTGCATATATATTAATCTTTGACTGCCAACTATAGCATGTACTTGTGCAGTTCATTGAAATGTTAATTATGTAAACTTCATGCTATGAAGTTAGTTTCAGTAAATTCAAATAAGAGAGCTTTGGTAGTCATGTCAACTAAAGAAGAATTTGCATCACCCTTTGTTTCGTGACATTACTCCATATTCTGAGCCAGATCTTCAATTTTTTTGTTATGGATTCTATATTAAATGAGAAACAGCATGTACAGATGAAGAAGTGGCATTTTTGGAAAAATTGTGCTGACTAACAAAGGACACTACACTGAGAAGCTTCCGGATACATTTGTAGGGTCTGATGTTCTTAAGTATTGCACAAGTAAAAGAGAATTCGTTGACATTTATAGCATTTAAAGACAAGCAATGGAGTCAAGAAGAGACAGATAACATTTTCTTTTAGTATACAATGAGTCTTCATTGATCAAAAGGGGAAACATTACAAATGAAAAAATGAGAGACAAAAAAAGATTAATGATGAGTAACGTTATAACTCGACAAATCTAGCATGCCTATGTTCAATACTTATTAATCTATTAGGAATAGTATGATAGACACATAAAAAAAATCAAATAATTTTATTTTCAATGAATAATGGTCAATTCTGAGAATACTTTTATTTCTGGACAGGTTCTCACTCCCCTCTTACATCTATTTTTCCTTCATTTCATTTTACTGTAGATGCCAATAAGAGAAGCCTGCCATGTTGCTCTGCAAAGAGTCCATCCGGGTAAGCATAGGCTGTGGAAGCATGCTCAGGCTCGACAGAATGCCAGAGGGGATAAACCAACTGCTGTTTTGCAAATTGTATGTTCAAAATTATGTGAAACTACTTGTTGCCCTTTCAAGAATAGGCTGAGGAAACATGCTCAGGCTGATGCATGATAAGTGATACGAACATTTATGAGAAAATGCTATCTACTGAAGCTGAAATATTGTTTTATCTATTTCTTTAAATCTTGGAAAGAAGAATTAATCCTATCAATTTCATAAAATTTGTACTATCTCAGGTATCATTTGGCTCAGAATTAAGCAATCGAGGCCCAACCTTTGACATGGATTTGTCTGATTTTATGGACGGAGAGAAGCCAATCTCATATGAAAAAGCAAGGAAATTCTTTGCTCAAGATCCTTCCCAAAAGTATGTAGCACTTGCATTTGACTTTGTATGCATCTTTTACCTTCCATTATACTAATGAGTTCTACAACAGGTGGGCAGCATATATTGCTGGAGCAATTGTGGTCTTGATGAATGAATTGGGCATACGTTTTGAAGATAGTATCAGCATGCTGGTAGCTATCGTTCTCCACCTTAGTAGCTTATGATTACATTTACTGCAGCAAATAAAATATCATACTGATGGCTGAGACAATTTGCTTTGATTGTTTGTAATATAATACTGATGAGTTTCATGTAACTTCTCATGATGGAGTAATATTTAATGGGGCTATTCATGACATGTATTATGCATTTTGAGTGAATGATATGAAATTGATAGGGTAGCTATCATTCTCCACCTTAGTAGCTTATAATTACAGTTGCTGCAGCAAACAAAGTATCATATGGTCGAGACAATTTGCTATGATTGTTCAAAATATAATTCTGACGAGTTTCATGTAATTTCTTATGGTGTAGTGATAATTGATAGGGTTATTCATGGCATGTACTATGCACTTTGAGTGAATGATATGAAGTTGCCACGTCTTATACTTCAAAAAAAGGGCATTTAGATGAAATATAACTGCCATTCTATCTCCATCTACTTTGCTAACATCTAAATATTTGAACGAAAATGGACAGGTTTCTTCTGCTGTCCCAGAAGGAAAAGGTGTTTCATCTTCTGCATCTGTGGAGGTTGCTAGCATGCATGCTATAGCAGTTGCTCATGGTAATAAATTGTTTTTCCTGGGAACATTTTATAGGTTTACTTTACTTTATTTGATTTTATTATTTTGGCTCAACCAAACATTAACTGCATAAATTTATTACTGTTATACAGGATTGAATATCAGCCCAAGGGATCTGGCGTTGCTTTGTCAGAAGGTTTGACATTTTCTGCTGTTTAATTAATATCCAATTTGGTGCTATAAAGTTCCTCTAGCATGCATTGTCTCTGAAATGAACCTTCTATTTTTTATTTGAACATTTCATTAGGTTGAAAATCACATTGTTGGAGCTCCATGTGGTGTCATGGATCAAATGGCTTCGGCATGTGGTGAGGCCAACAAGCTTCTTGCAATGATTTGCCAGGTGGGAGTCTGTTCAAGCTAAGCAGAATTAATTTTCCCCCCTTAATCTTCGCAAAGATTTTTATGTTACTGCTTGTTTTTGGTGTAGCCAGCAGAAATTGTCGGCCTAGTAGAAATTCCCAATCACATCCGCTTCTGGGGAATCGATTCTGGAATAAAACACAGGTAGGGTGTATTATCTGAAATTTTCCTGTTTGTGCTTTCCAGCCATTAGTTGGGGTCCTTCCTGATTCTTAATGACATATTTCTAGACATCAGCTGACAGCAATAAAATTAGACTTTTGAAGCCAATTTTCTAACGAGTTTCATGAGTGTAAAGAAGTTAGGAAGAAGAAGATTTTGGGGCCTCTGTAATTAACTGGTGCTAGCAAGGTTAGATTTTAAATGCCTTCCTAGGATAATTCAAGTAAAATGGCACTAGTTTCTGGTATTCAAGACTGGATTGAGTGGTAAGATTTATCACTTGAAGAGAGGATAAACCTGGGCAGCTCAAATTCACACCTAAATGATCAGAGAAACAATGTGAACTGCTGAACCTAAATGCTCTGATTTAAAAAGCCATTTTGCCTTTCCTTCAGTAGGTGGTAGTCTGTTTCACTATTCAGAAATCATAGTATCTGGTTTTGTAAGTTCCAAGAAAATAATACATACTGGATGAAAAGGATGTTACACAAGTTTAGGGCTCTACCCGGGTAGAAATATTTGTTTCATTGACTTTTTAGGATCTGCAGGCTTGCAGCTTTCATGTGGACCCGTGTTGCTTTTCTTCTTTTTTGGCTAATCATCACTGACTTTAATAATAACAGCCACTTTTACCTCCTTACTCTCCTTTTGCTGACCCATCTTTATGGCCATCTATGTTAGTGTTGGAGGCGCAGACTATGGGTCAGTCAGAATTGGTACCTTTATGGGTAGGAAAATGATAAAATCAAGAGCCTCTGAGATATTGGCCGAGACACTTCCAAATGGGGTGAACCATGATGAAGTGGAGAATGATGATATAGAACTGATGAGCAAAGAAGCTTCTTTAGATTACTTATGCAATTTGTCACCTCACAGGTAATGTCCACCCTCTTCTCTCTCGTCTTTACTTTGTAGATTCTAGAAGGAGATAAATCTCTCATATAATCTATTCCTGAGGTTCAGTTTTACTCTTGTTTCCTTTCCTTTTGGTGATATTTTTCATTTGTTCATTGCCTTGTCAATTTATATATCAACACCACTACATGAAGTTGCCTTCTTATTCCTATCCAAGCCTTGAAATTGCATACCCTACCATGTTGCTGTTGCAATGGGTACAAGCGCATCATGCTGCAATTGTGAGATGTTAAAATTCATGGCGTTGCATTGCGACAAAAAAACCTTATTTGCAATTGACACGAGGCATGGTTGTATTGTGTGAATTTAAAAAAAAAAAAAATCATAGCCACAACCTATGTTGTAGTGTTACCCGCGACCTAAATATAAAACACTGCTTTTTACCTCTTTTATAGATATGAGGCTCTTTATGCCAAGAATATGCCGGAGTATATTGTTGGTGAGACATTTTTGGAGAAATTTGCTGATCATAATGATCATGTCACTGTTATTGATGAAAAACGCACTTATGCAGTGAGAGCTCCTACAATACACCCCATCTATGAAAATTTCCGTGTCAAGGTATGCACTTCATCAATTTTTAACCGATAAAGACTAATACTAATTTTTTTTTTGTCTTACTATTATACATTCTTATTTGTGAAACTAAAAGTGTTCATTGCAATTGTTCTGTTTTGACATGCAATATATAAATCTAGAAGTGTTTTTTGGAACTCTACTTGATAGATCTTCTACCATGAAAATTTTATTTTGACTATGTAATTTGAACTCATAATGTAGTCAGGCCGGTGATAATATCCAAATACATAAAATATTGAATCCTCATATGTCTGCTTCTACACTCTTGTTGCTATTTATGATTTCGAAATGATATGCTTTCTACAGACATTCAAAGCACTGCTGACCTCAGCAACTTCGGCTGATCAGCTCTCAGCTCTAGGAGAATTGTTGTATCAGGTATGAAAAAATGTGCAGTTTAAGTTGATATACATGGCAAGGAACTCGCTTCTAATCTTCTTCGTGTTGACTTGATGTTCTTTTAGCGAAGTGGGTTTTTTGTAACCTTTAAAACAAACTTGTGACCACCAGTTTTGATATGAATTTGCAGTGTCACTATAGCTACAGTGCTTGCGGGCTTGGGTCTGATGGGACAGATAGGCTTGTACAATTGGTTCAAGACTTGCAGCATAGTGCAATCTCTATAGTTGAAGGCGGCACATTATGCGGAGCCAAGGTCACTGGTGGGGGTTCTGGTGGAACGGTTTGTGTAATTGGTAGGAATTGTCTGAAAAGTAATCAACAAATTTTTGAGGTAATCATATTTTATTACGAATTTGAATTGAACATACTTTGTACTAAAATCAGGCAAGCTTTCATAAAAGGGCAAGTGTAGGAGGCTAATTGCATATTGTGTGCATTGTTTTCTTTGATTTCAGATTCAGCAGAGATACAAAAAAGCCACCGGTTACTTGCCCTATATTTTTGAGGGTTCATCACCAGGTGCCTGTAATTTTGGCTATTTGAAAATTCGCCGCCGTGCTCCTTCAAATCATTGCTGATCAAAGTTCTACCCCGAGAAGTCACAGTTTGGCAGGGGAGAACTTCAATGCTATACTTAAATTTCAAAGGCCCTATATTATAATGGTGGCGGCGGTCTTTAGGGTGTGTTCGAAGCTGTATTGTCAAACATCCCCTATTGTTTTCTTTTCTTTTCTTTTCTTTTTTTGGTGAAAACATCCCCTATTGTTTTAAATGCAAATACTATTGTTCTATATTTAATCTTCACCTCTATGTAAGCGGAACAGAGATGCCCATGGCATTTGTTTCGGGTGGCCTCGTGGCTAAAACCAGTATTCCTGGCATGCCCCAACGTGATAATCCGTAGTTAGAATTCACCTGTTCATAACATAGGACTATTATATCAGCCTTTACTCGCAGCTAAACTGATACAAGTACATCAACCTAACGACAAACAAATTAGGAGTCAAATAACAAGCAACCAAACTTGACGTGCGCTAGATTGAGACCACGAAAATTACAACAATAAGTGAACTGGACAGAGAGACTGAGCTTAGTCTAAATAATGTTAACCATATAATCTCAAATTATTTAAGACAATGCACCAAAGAGCAACGAGTTCTTCAGATACTCATCGGCTCAGGGGTACCAAGGATGTCCAGCAGCGAGTTGTGCGACTCCAGCTCCTCATGCCACAGAGGAAGTTGGTCCCCAGGATAGAACTTCCTAGTGACTCCCTCTGAATTTATCTACAAGGGAAACAAATGATAAAAGATCGAATTCAATGAATATAACTCCATTTTGTTGATCAATAAATCAAGTCAGAGATGAAGTATCTTACAGTAACTGTTCGGACAACACCCCCACTAGCACCATCACGTGCAATGGCAAGTGAAACCGCCTTTTTAACCAAGTCCTGCCATTAGACATTAGAGACACTCAGCAATAAGGACCTAAAATATTACCCATGGAAAAAAATCCTGTTCAAATTTCCCAATACCAAGCATTATCTATACCTCTAACACAATATTGGCCATAATATTAGCAATCCAACCAATCCCCTAAATAAATACTGTCAATTCCTTGCTTATTTTTCAGTTTACTTTTTGAGCATACATTGCCCCCAAATCAAATTCCGTACCTCAGCTTCATCTTTGGTCATTCCTTCTTTCCATGCTTGGTCAAAGAATCCATACAAGTAACTGGAGCCAGATCCTGTGAAGCAAATGATCGATCAACAAACAAAAGGCATGTACCCGAAGGAAAAATTAACAGACCAGTAATGAAAGAATTTAAAAAGAGACAACATCATTACGTGCAAACATGCATATCTCAACCAAGTTATTCCAGATTAAATTATACCACCCAAAAAGTGACAACCAAATCATCAAATGAAAATGGTTTCAAGATTAACCGTCCCCAATGGAAAAACATACCATGACAGGAGACACAGCAATGCCATAAAGTATGCGTATTAAGAAGACAAATTACCAGAATTCCATAATAAAATTCTAAACTATAACAGATATATTTTAGATCTAATTTTCATAATTGTCTATGCTTGGGCCTTCCATTTCCACTAGTTGTCACAGACAATCAAGATTGGTTTTTGAAACGAGCTCATTCTGCATAGATTATTCTAAGGAATTTTTAGCAAGAGAAAAAAAGTTTCAAAAGGAATCAAACATGTCAACATTTCAATAACGAAGGAACAAGATTAGCATTTTTTTAAAAATTTTTTTTATGCCAAGGTAAGTGTTTGTTTTCATTAATACGTTTATTTGAATATAAAATTATACAGCCCTAACACTGCCAAGTTGTAAGGATAGCGCCCCCCCCCCACCCACACACACAAGGTCTTGCATGCATAAATCATGATAGAAAATGTATTCATGCCTCATTTTTAAATTACCTCCAATTGCAAAAGGTTGTTGAACTATAGTTCCACCAAGAGGAACACCATAGATTTGACCACCTTCATATTTGTCCCATCCACCAACAATTAAACCAGTCTCTAAGAAATTCTGCCAATGAGAAGAATTACAATAAAGTCAAATGATTAAAATAGGATAGCACTCCACTAATTAAAACGGAAGTATGGCAATGCACTCGATAGACTGTTAATTCTTTTCAACATTCTTTAGTTACCCAAATGCTTTCCTTTGGCAATTATAGCAATGCTTGACGGCATTCAAGCCAATAACCAACCCAACAGGAAGCAAATGAAAGCTAATTTAATAGGAAATTAAAAAATTGTTTTAACCAATAGTTCATGTGAAATCAACATCAGCATTATTTAATTATATGAATACTTGTCTGAAAGCCAAAAAGCACTTCTCCACTTTCAACACTGACAAGGAAAAATCTATCATCCAAATAGGATCTATTGTTCTAAGGCACACATTGGTTGCAGGAGAATGACATTATAACACATATTTTATCTTTCCTTGGAGGGGGCTGCCTAGAATCCTTGAACAAAAATGGTGACAAAATACACAAGGTGACTCAGCTACAATTTGAAACAGTGATCCTTGAATCAGATGGTATGGTTCTGTAATTTTAGACAGAACCTTGTAGAAAAATAGAAAAGATAGGTAGAAGGAGAAGGGAAGAGAGAAGAGAGAAGAGAGAATCTGGACAGACAGAGTAGAGAGGGAGAGACGAGAGAGAGAGAGGGAGGGAGAGACACAAGAGTGCTGAGTATTCTCCAATTCATGAAATACCAACACACTAGTTTACAATGAGAGGGTATTAGGCCTTATATAGAGAGCCTAATAGCTGCTGCCACCTTAACAATAAGAAAAGGCAGGTCTGCCGCCTTACTTCATTAATGAGGGGAAGATCTGTAATTAACTCCTAATTCTTCCTAAACCCTTAATTAGCTAAGGAGCTCAACTATTGTTGCTCTTGGCTAATGCTATTCTAAAATAGCTACACCATTCTCAACTAATCATTGATCTCTCCTTAATTAACTAACCTAACATTTGGGAATTAGGGATTACAATAGGGAATTAGGGATTCTAATTACAATGTCATATCATCTGATATCTAAATCAGAGATAGAAACTAGATCACACACATTCAACGTGCAAAAGAATTTTTAAAACTCAAACCTTGTTGTTATAGGAGAGAAGTCTGACAAGGTTTGCGGCAACTTTGACTGTTGCAGGTTGTCCCAGCTGTATTCTGTAAAAGTAGAAAACTAATTGTCAGGGAAATGTCGATAAACACCAATCAGTAGTTTCCCATCAAGTTAAACCTTATAAAATTAATAGCACGAAGAAAGTAAGAATACTGGCCCCAAAACAAAAAGTACTAGTTACTAGTCAAACAAGATAACAGAGACTCAGAAAGCATGCTCTTCCACAATAATCCCTTAAGAAAACCTATTACAAGTGTAATTATGATAAGGCAGGTTTCGTTGGGACTTTGGAAACTTCTGCCAATTCAAGCCCTTCTATCAGCTATTCCATTAGTTCTTACAGGAAAGACTCGAGAGAACTGCACATGTAACTTGTTAGTCATCTTAACTATCAAGACAATCTCACTAGACTACCTATCAGGATTCTTATAAAAACCTACATTGGAAAAAGACACAAGGTTCAGCTAACGAAGATCACAAGAAGTAGCAGTAAAAGCCTGAGCAACAATGACTTTATAGGTAATGGATAAAACCTAGGGGACTTGAATGGTGCTGGAATATCTAAAACTCAACAAAAAGAATGGGCAACAGAACAAACTCCATTAAGCCATAGAAGAACTTTCGAGGCAACAAACTCAAAGTATTGTGGCCCATTTCAAACAAGTTTCAACTTTAGCTTACATTTCAGAATATCCAACTGTTGTAAATAGGAGTAATATCACTTACGTGTGCTGGTGAAGGAAGTAGCGCACATAATCAGAGACAATCTGAGAATCAGCAGCCTGCACAAAAGAATATATCTCAGGATTATATAAACCTAAAATATCAGAAAGTTATGAGAGAAGGGGGAAGATCAAGTCAACAGCTAAAGTAATCACGGCATTAAGTTAATTAAGACTACCGTTTGTAGAAAAACATAATCATAAAGCCGAGAATAATATTTCACTGGATGCAGCAGGTAAGTATCCGAAATACAAACGAGGCAAACAACAAAAACAAAGCGACTTAAAATTGTAAACAGCAACACAAATCAAAACCAAGAATAATGACGCATTATTACCACCCAAGATATTAACCTAACTCCTAACTTGCTAATGTAGAAAGAGAAATACCGATCCAGAGCGACAAACATAGACATTATCAGTTAACTGCGTAATTTTGTCTGATGCCCGGTTTGCAACATATACTCCTGCAAGTGTAATAGGAAAAGAGATCAGTCATTAATCCCAGCAGTGGCCAAGAGGGACAAATAAACTTTCCAACTAAAATTAGCAAACCATTAGTGAATAACGAACATGATGCAAATATCCATCCGGAAACCCGAAGAGGGAAGTGAACCGGAAAGAAAAATAGATATTGAGCAAGGGAAGAACAAAGAATAGAACAACAAGAAGCTCTCGGTGGATGAAAGAACTTATTCACGAACTAGCAGGTTTCAGAATAACTCAAGACGACCCGCGGTCACAAACCTAAATTCTACTTACAACTAATTTTTCCCTAAGATCTCCAAGTCCAGACAAATAGGTAAAATACGCAGAGTATGCAAAGGAAAAGTTGAAAGTTACCGGTGCTGGTTCGAGAGTCAGCTCCGAGAACGACACCGCCGTTGTAAGTGACGCCGATAATGGTGGTTCCCATGGAATGAGGAGCGCTGATATCGGTGTTACGATCCATGGTGATCCGAAAAGAGGCAAAATGTTTCGATACTCTTTGACCTAACACCACCACGGAGATCGATCCAGAAGAGTAGATGTTCAAGATGCCGAGAAACGAATCCAAAGGGAAAACACTGGGTTCTAACTTCCCGCACAAGTTTTTTCCTTTTCCTTTTTCTTTTTTTTAATATATATTTTTTTTTTACCGAAAACTTTTTTTAATAAATAAAATACTAACTACGTTTATAATATTTTACTCTCTCTTATTTTTAATATAAGATATATTTTGGGAGTCGATCTTAATTTATAAATTTTTTATATTTTTCATTTTTTCATATTTTACCTCTATTAATGTTTTCTTAACAATAATTAAAGAGGAGATAGAATAAGGGAATTAAATAAGATGACTAAGGTATTTTAGAAAATACATATTATATTTCTTAAATTAACCAACCTCTTTAATCTAATCAAATTAAATAAATATATCTTATATTAAACATTAGATAAATATTTTTTTGTAATCTTGGATTGGATTATAAATCTAATTTAATGTTTTTACGCTTTTTAGCTTGGATTTTATTTGACAAAATTGTAGCATTAGTAATTCAAAGTTTTCAGCTTTCCTTTTAGGGAATAAAAAAAATTAAAAAAATTAAAAGATAAAAAGGTATTTCGAATATTTATAATATTAAAGAGGTATTGGGGCCTAATTCGTCCTTTTTAAAATTAAAAGGAATGACATAATTGTCTCTCGAAATTTAATTTTACTTTGACAAAATTAATTATGAAAATATTATCTAAACTTATGAAATCTTTATTATAAGTTGTAATATCAGAACTTCATGATTTTGTTAGTAAATGACTAAAAGCTATATATATCACTTTAAATTCCATCTATTTTGTAAAAGATCACTTTGTCATTTCAATGAATGATATGTATTTGTAGAAATTTTGTAACACTATGATTTTTTAATAATCATAAATGACATAGCTTTGAAGGCCAAATGTTACCTTTATTATAGTCCTGTAGAGCAGACTGATACTTGTTTATAATTAATTACTTAATCCCCCCCCCCCAACACACACACACACACACATATATATAACAAATAATATAGTACTGAAGGCTAATAATTCATACCAAATTGCTAATAGTTCAAGCGTAGCACTATTTATTTGAAAAGATTCTTGTAAGGTCCTAAAGACTAATATTTATGGAGATTTATTATAGGAAAAGTAATAGAATTTCTTCAAACTTACAATGTTTGCTTGTGTTATGATCATGCGTCACTTCCAAAAGTAATAAATAAAGGCAATAATGTTTTGTCATATATGATGAAATAATGATTATTGATTAAGGCTCCAGAAGAGACAAAGACATCTAGCTTAATTAATATTAAATAAATGTCTCGTTGTCTAGAAGGCTGCATGATAATTCAATAAATATCTTTATGCCCAGAAGGCCACATAATATTTATTTGTTACTAGTTAAGGTAATTTACTTTATGGTATTTGTATGCTCTTCAATTTTAACTGCTAACTGGCTTTTATAGTCAATGCGCTCTTACAATAATAATATTAGAGTATAACATTGTAAGGTACATCCTTACATTCCCTTCAAATTTTCTTTATTTCACTTTAGCCCCTTGTAGTAAGTGATCTTTATATAGTTTGATTTTAACCTTTATGAATCTCTAGAGATACAACAATATATAAAAATTCCTGAAGAACTACATAGCATTTCCAGCAGAACTTTATATAGCATAAAATGAGATATTATTAATATAGTTTCTGAAATGCTAATAACAAATTAGTATTGATATAGTTCTTGAAGAATTAGGAGTAAGAAAAATATGCATGTATAACTCACACTTGAGGGGGAGATTGTTGGAATACAAGTGTGAGTCGTATTGAATGAATTCCAATTTTGTCATGTTATATAATTGAAAAGTTGTTAAAGTAAAACAAATTTATTGTTGGCGTGACTAGTTTGATCATCCAAGTCACATATATGATGTAAATTATTAGATATTATATATTGACATTCATTAAAAAATCAGAAGATTTTTCATGAATAGTCAACATATTATCATGTGATGCTTGTTCTAAAAAAAAATTGACCATGAGAATATCATTAGTTGTGATTTGGGATGGATCTCTAAATTTCTTGAAATATATTAAACTCATATATATGAGGCCATTCAAATAGCATGTAAATCTTATAAGTATTCAATAAATAAATTTGATAAATGTATCTATGAAATGGTTATATGTTTGCAACCTGAAGTTTGTAACGTTATTTGAGTAAATTATTATAGTATATAATTTCCAGACTATATGATCCATAAAATGATCTAGCAAAATTATTTATTAAAACCTCTATATATATAGTTAGATCAAAATTTATGAAAACAAAATTCCTATTTCAGTGTTGGGATTATTGATTTTACATATTGTTGTACATAAATGCATCAAGTCAACATAATATTATAAATTCTCCCATTATAATTGGCTTTTGGCAGGGAGTAAGATAATTTTCATCTTATAATTTTGAATGTGTAAATCTATTCTTGTTATTCCACTATAGTATTGCACATAGATGGCTATTCAAAGAAAGTTAGGATAAATGTTGGGTAAGAACATCATCTCTCTTGTTGGTCCTCAAATGAAACAAAATGATGTTTATATAGGGAACAAATAGATTTAGGAGACTTATACTGTATGGTTAGTTGATTTTCGTTTGACAAAGTTTTTCTAACATGAGGGGGATGAGTAGCTGAAAAAGAGAATCATTGAATGCATAAAACATAGATACTCAAATATAATAGTATGAATCAGATATTCATCAAATAATGCATTCTTAATATATTGTAAAATATATTCTAGATGCAGTCACTGAGCTAAATAAGAATTATTGAATCTCATATTCTAACTGAAAAAAATGCTCCATTAAGTATAAATGAAAATGAGACATGCTTGAAGCATCAGAAAATGATCAATTTCAAAAGTAAAGAAAAGGAGTAAATAGTCAAGATGATCAACCTGAGGAAGCATGAACTAAGACATAACTTTTTGTAAGACTCTAGAAGATGTTCAGGTACCTGAAAGAAATAAAGAGATATCAATTAGTTATGTCATAAAAGAAAAAGAAACTGAAAAGATAAAGTTTTCGACAACAATTTTGATAATAAAATCACATAATCAAAAGAGGATCTTGTATGAATCATGTCATGAAATATACACAGATAGATAGTTGGCCAACAAAATAGAAAAGGCGCAACATGCAATATTATAACATGAATTTAAGTAGTCCAAACACCTGAAGTGCAATGTTAGTATCACATAAATGGGCATTTTTGCAAAAGTTTAATGTTAGCAGACATTATCTTGTGGTGGATTAAATGTCTTGTTAATTTAGAAGTCTTACGGTATATACAATTTTGATATGCTTCTTGAGAATAAGATTATAACGTGTGACTCACTATATTGTGAATTATATGTGATACCTAGAAGGATTTAAAATGTTAGATGTATAAATATATTCAGAAAATTGTTATACTTGTAAAGTCCTTGAAGGATCAAATACATGAATGGATTTAGATATAAACTTATGAAAGCCCCTGAAGGATTCAAGTTGCCAGAAGCATATGGTCAAAGTATATGAAAGTCTCTAAAAGATCAAGTTACTAGAAGCATCAAATTCAAGTCCTCAAGAATAATACTCAATTAAGTTAAATAAGGCCATAGTCTATATATGGCCTGAAGCAATCAGGGCGCATGTGGTATAATCGTTTCAGTTAATATCTATTGAAACAAGGTACATAAATGATTTAATATGCCCATGCATCATTACGGAAAAACTATGAAAGTGAGTTTACTATAATTGCAGCTTATATTGAATAGTTTAAATATTTTTGGAACTCTTGAAGAGTTTATTAAAACTGTGATTTGCTTGAACTCTTGAAAAGCCTGCAAAGCTGTGAATATAAAAGAGAATGAAATTAGTATCCAGCAATGAAATATAGCAGATTTGTTCACCAAGCTACTTTCAACAATAATAATTGGAAAGCTTGTTTGTGATATTAGACTTCATAGATTCAAATATATCAACTCACATTGCCAATAAGGGGAGCTGATACTCATTGTACTATTTTTTCCTTGTTTATAATTTAATTCCACTGAATTTTCCTAATAAAGTTTTTAACGAGGCAACACTAAATAACATATCAACGAATGATGTACTTTTTTTTTCTTTTGCCAGGCTTTTGTCTCATTGAGTTTTTTATAGTTAAAGTTTTTTTAACGAGTCATGTTCGTATATAACGGACATCTAATGAGAGTATTATAATATGAATATCATATTTATATGAATGTCTATTATCTCCAATATCTCACATTTATCTCATATTATCATTAAATATATAGATATCGATTCTATTGAACTTGTATAGTTATGCTTATAAATAGAAAACACGTATTATACCATATAGACCTTAATAGTTAATGAGAATTGTTGTCCCTTTCTCTTCTCATCTCCCTTTTTATTCATAATAGCTTACATAAAATATAAAATAATAGACTTTAGTCTACTATGTATAAGTAAATTATCCAATACTTCAGTTAATGCACGAGAAACATATAGGAGTTGATCCCACATTCATGTGACACATGATATCCTTCCTTATATTTTTAGATCAACTTGAGATGTACGCCAAATATTCGTAATGTAATTTGTTTGGAAGTATGAGTAGAAACTAGAAAATGTATATAAAATCAGTAGCTGCCAAGCCGGGATTGAAGTACAGATTCATCTTCCAATTCTATCATCAGGACTCATTGCTAGTAACCTACTAAAGCGAGTAAGGTGAGTACAACTAGTTGAAGAAAGGTATGAATTGATAGTAGAGTTTACGTTAAAAGGGAATACAAAAGACAGAGTAGCCTAAGAAATGGATTAGCAAGTTTCTTCTTCCTGGCAAATTCAGTGAGGTCATGAGGTCTTGTCCTGCCCCCAAGTAAGCATGAGTCCTACGCAATTGGCTCTGGAAGTGGGTGCAGTGGAAGAGCTGGGATAGGCACATGAGAAGGTTGTTGAGCAAGTTGAGGTGCTCCAACTGTAGACGGCTCCTTTGGCGGAGTCACATTCCCCACAACCCCAAGTACCTTCCTCACTTCATTAGCAAGCTCTATCACTATGTCGTCCTCATGTCCTGCCCCATCATGATAAAAACCTTTCTTAACTCATCAACATGAATCCATAATAATTCTCCAATAACACTAACACACAGATGACTCACCAATATCATACATGGCCTTCTCTAGACAGAAGAGATAATCTCTGTTGTTCCCACAAGGACCAACGGCTGTTGCTATTTGCCTGAATATATATAAACGGATATTAGATAGGAACCACAGGAAAGCTAGGATGCCAGTTGATCCTAGAAGGGAAACAGCAAAATAAAATACCTGGCCATGTCTTCCAAAGGAGCAGGTCCCAGGTAATATTTGTTTGCTTTGTCTGCTGTAGATGTGAATCTGCATACATTGAAAGGGGTCCCTTTAGCAATTTCATCAGGAGTTGATAGAAACGAAAGCAATAGGAATAGTAATAAAGCACAACACTAACTTACACTATAATTCCAGTTACAGCAGGGTTCACTAAATCTCCTTCCTAAAGATTAAAGGAAGTAACGATCAATAAAACAGAATAAAGCATAACAAAAGCTGACAAGCAAGGCCGATGAAATGGTAATCTCACCTTGTAAAAGTCTACAAGGGTCCTTTGATCATATTCGCATTCCCTCCGCTCCAAATACTACATGACAAAAAAGAGTGATGATGAAAATGTTGAGTGCTCTGTTAGAATTACTAACGGAAATGGGAATGGACCGCATGCTGCAAATCATATAGAATAGTTCATAAGGCTTTAAAACCTCCTGCTAATTTAATTTCAAGAAGAACGAATAAAGAAAGTCCCAAAAACTGTTCCAGAGCTAATGAAGTGACTACCTGCATAGTCAGTTTCTCCTTTTCAGGGCCTCCACGAACACAATAAGCAGTGCCCCACTGAAAATACATTGAACAAGTTATAAGAAAAAGGCCAAACACAGAGTTGCAAGACAAAGTCACACACGGCATGTCCCCCGAGAGCTAAAATAAAATAAAAAATAGGTGGTCCACTTTATCAATCAATAATTAATTACATTTTCATACATCCACACATGACCATTAGACACAAACCACAGAAGTGATAAATGAAATAGGTCCTTACGCAAACTGCCCCTTCTTTTGGCTCCAATGTGCAAGTTCTTGCTGGGTTTTCAGGTGTACCCCTGTGATCAATACATGCTGCAGAAAAAAAAATGACATGCCTAAGCAATCGTATAGATTCAGTACAAAACACAGACATAGGCACATAAATACCTACATGATAAAAATGAGCTTACCTAAATCAAAGACGCGTCTATAGTCCTTTATGAATCCAACCATTTTCTCGTCGTAATCAAATCCTGGGTTCCACGCCAGTGAACCATAGCCAAAAACCCAAAACACCATGGCTGATTGATTTCTGGGAAAGAAGAAAAACCACTGTCAATAACGGTTTCATCAAATTAAATGAAGTTGAACTTTGAGATGGTAATAACAGAACTTGTCCTTTCCCCATAAGAACTTCTTTCCATTCGCTTTAAGAGCTAATGAAGGTAAATCCGTTATGGAAAACACAAAACGTTTTAACTCAAATAACTGATTTAACTCGAATACCCGGCTGCCGATTTATAAGACTTTCATCAAAGCCCTGTTTCCTAGTCATTTTCCTCAGCCACATATATAAAAGCCGAGGCATGCAAGACAGTACACGACAAGTCAAAGTGAAAAGCAAGTTGGCCGGTATTTATCATGAAAGCGAACAAAATGCCAATATCATACTCTAATCCTCGCCAGCAGACAAAGAAGAGGAAAAGAAGGGAAACAGAGATTTAGGAAAAAGAAAAAAGAAAATACTTTCTATAAAGAACCACCAGTCAGGCTTCGTTAATTTTGTATGTTTTCGGAGCAGCTACAGATAAAAATAAACAAATATGGAACAGTTACACCCCGCCATTTCAACATCAACAAATAGCAATCATGGATCAAGGAAGGCAATAGACAGATAAAGAAACTCATGAACACTTACATTAAAACAGGAATATTACCGAGAGAACGAGAAGGAAAGTGTGAAAACAATATCCTCCAACACTCAAGGGCAAAAGGAGATGCTCCGAGAATTTGGGCGCGAATAGCACAGGAGAGAAACAATGGCAGGGAAGCTAAACGAGTAGGGCTTAGCTTAGGGATTAGGGCTGCGATTGTCCCTCTCCGCGAGCCTTTTTCTCTACTCTCCTTCTCTTTTCTCTCTCTTGTGCCAGGAAGATGAGGGATTCCAGGGATACAAGCTTCATATTTATAGTCGAACGAGGCGAGGCAAGCCTTCTTCACCTCATGCCATGTGCCTTACATGGATGTCCGAGCTTCTGTGTTTCAATTAATTACGTATGTTTAGCTTATGAGTTTAATTTACGATATAAAATTACTTCACATATTTATTTCATAGATCATATAAACTATTTTATATAAATTATGACTAAAAAATATTTTTAAAATTTTAATTACTATTCTAAAAATCCTAAAATCGGAACTTTATTCACTGAATTAGAATTTTTTTTTAAATAAAATTTTTGTGAGGATTGAATTAGTGAAAATGAGTGACGAACCAGGTTGCGTCACGTGTCTGAGTGAATTCGGTTACTCAGGGAAAAAACAGATAACCTGTTTTTCTTTAGGAAACAAAGGATAACAGGAAGGATAAACAGAAAACTGTTGGGATGTAGGAGATTGGGGATGAGGGACCATAAGATATTCAATGAATGTGGACAAAATACAAGTTGCCTGGAGCAAACTGGTATGGTTGTCCTTGTGGGAATATTTAGGAGGATGTGGGAAGAAGACTGGTTGGAATCAGAGTTGGCGTAAACCGTGATATTGAATTGGAGTGAGATCAACAAGAAAAGAGTAGACCACAAACCAAACACTTGAAGCATTGATTAAGGTTCATTGAACCTGGACGCCATCAAAAGTAAAACCCACGAATTTCCTTTAATTTTTCCTGGCCGCACCTAATTTCCTAGTATGTTGAAAGTTGAAACTTCAAAGTAGTCGGGCTTCCTTGGAATGGGTCGTTCAAATTGCAAGTTCTACGTTCAAAACCGTGTTTTGACTGCACCTTCAAAACCCACCTGATAGGCTAATACACCCCAGTTGAGAAACAAACTCACCTAATATGGACTGGTAAACGGGGTAATAAAATCATAAAAAAGGTAAGAGAGCATCCTGACAAAATATAACGCTAAAATCATTATTTTTATGGGCATCATTACTTTAAGGTCATTACTTATTGTTTGTTTGGATTAGTTTATGGAAATTCCATAAATGCTTATAAATCGTTATTTACGGAATATGAAGTAGCTTTTACAGTCTACGAGGTAAATATGTAAAAGAGATTTATCTCAATTTACGTAAATCGGGCTTATATAATAAGCTCAATTCATAAAAACTCATCCAAATAAGTCATTAACTTATATCATCATCGTGCAAGCTGTTTGGGCCTGCGGTTCTATCAATAGGTTGCATTTTAAGCTGGTTGGGGGTGGACTACAAGACTAGAATAGAAGGCACCCATGTTAAAACATGCACATGTTTGGAAATACATCTGTCAAGTCTATTCATTTGACTTTAAATGCACAAATGGAAAATAAACCCATGAACATTTTAGTTATAAGTCTATTTGCCTAATTTTTAAAGGTTAAACAGTAATCATTGATAAAGTCGTCAGCTCTCCTTTTTTTTTTTTTTTAATCAAGCAGAATATAATTTATCACCTATTGGGAAAAAGTAAAACTACCAGTCCACTGGGCATCCCTTTTTAAGTCGAATATAAAACGTAAATCTACGACTCCACTGGGCATCTTTTTTGAGGTAGAATATAATTTCTTTTTTGAAAAAAATGTCATGAAAAAAAAAAAGAACAAAAAAAAATATACGACTCCACTGGGGATCGAACCCAGAATCTCTGGTTCCGTAGACCAGCGCCTTATCCATTGGGCCATGGAGTCTCATGCAACGAATAAAACCTGATGTTCAATTCAAACTTTAAAGGCTTAATAAATATATTTGATTTATTTTTTACCTACGCGTGATCGTAATAGGCCACACTCCTATATCCCGAGCTAAACAGCCTCAGCTCTTGGATTAGGCCTTGCACGGAAATAGCCTTGAAGGGAACGTGCCAGAGACTGCTGAATTTTTTAAACACTGAATTGGATGCTCCAACACCAAAAAGCTTAAGCAACTACGATCCCAGCTCATCCGGTGATGGCTAGGCTGACTTTCATCGATGTTGATTTTTATCCAGGTTTTTAAAAGTTCTTAAATGTTTTTTTATTCCCTTGCACGCTTTTCAAATTTCTCGCAACACAATAAAGGTTTTAGAATATATTTAGAATAGCGGTGAGAAAAATAATTTATTTATAATTTAATTTATGAAAATTTGAGATTGAAAAAAATAAGATTATATAATATGATTTATATTTAGATTGATAGTAGAATAAATATTTTTTTAAAATAAAAATTTATTTAGATTAGTAATAGAATAAACTGAGTTTTGTAATAATGATAAGAAAAAAATTAAAATAAAAATTAAAAAAATAGTGAAGTTGGTAGCTTTCACTTTCAGGGTTGTAAAAATACATGCTTTGGGTGCACTGTGAGTCTGTGACGTGTGGGCGTGACAAATGATGATTGCTTTCAGTCTGATCCCATCCCCACAAGCGACAAGCTAAAAATAGGACTTTATGGCTTTTTTAAAAAGCAACTTATTTAAAATAAGTTAATGCATGTATAGTGAAGTTCTTAAAAGATTTATAAGTATTTATATACTAATATTTTTTTTATATACTTATTTTTTATGAATTGTAATTAAAAATTTATTTTTAAAAACTTCAATTATTATTCTAAATAAATACTTGAATTGATAAATCTCCCAACCAAACAACTTCCAATCACTGACAAAGCCACCTTTCACATCAGGAAGAAAGAAACGCCCTTTACTTGAAATTGTTTATAAGTGTTTATGTACGTAAATCGAGATAACACTCCTTTCATATACCGTAAATCATGATTAAAAAATTATTTTTAAATATTTTAATCTCTATTTTAAAAGAGCACATTGATAAGACAGAGGTGGCCGTGGCTGCTTTACCTCCATTGATAACAATTCTTTTCACTTACAATAGCCATTACTGATAAACACAAAAGGCTCTTGTTTGCAAGTAGGGTCGATTCTCATTTGGACCGGCCGACTCGATTGAACATGATAAAAGAGCTAGCAAGGGGGTTAGCATACCTGTACGAAGAATTTCTGTGGCATGACCTTCTCACGGCCATCTGAAAATCCTCAAATGTTTCGCTGCAACAATCTTCTGAACCCTATCTCACAGAGAACGATATTCTCCCACTGATAAACGAAAGCCATGCTCAACAGTTCATAGCTACGTACAAGGCACCTGAGGTGAGCCAATTAGAGCAAACCAATTAGAAGGCAGACATGTGGTGCTTAGGGATACTATTTCTTGAACTACTTACAGGACAATTTCCAGCAGATTAATTAAGACGCAGAAAAGGGAATACCGAAATGAAGATCTGGGAATGTGGATGAGATCGATGTTGAAAGATGGATGGGCAGGGGAGGTTGCTAATAAGGAGATAATGCGGGCAAGGGACTGGGAGGGTGAGATTATTGAACTGCCAATGGAATGTGAAGAACAAGTCGAATTGGAGACCAGTAATGGCAAAGATTGAAGTGTTGAAAGAGAGGGATAACGAAGATGATTAAATGAATACTCTTTTCATAAGTGAAGGAGACTTATATTCGAAAACATTAACCGAGGATGACTTATCTCTTCTTTGTCATGAAGTAGGATAATTTAGAACATCTGATACGGAATAATTCATAGGTTGATCAGTATTTCAAGCTAACTCGCAGCAAATAAAACAGGATCTCCAAAACAACGGTGATGCAAAAGCGATCTAGATTCTCTCGATTCTTTGCTCTTCCAAAGTTGTAAATTCGGTGCTAAGATCTCACAAATCTAAATGCATAACTAACAGGATCACACTGTCGTTATAATGGCGCCATGGAAACTCTCTTTCGCGCCATTTCTCGAAGATATCTTTTGCGCCATTTCGTTATAATACACAGCCGTACTATTTCGCCGTCTCTGTCGCTTGTAACCATTCCGATTATCTGCAGCTAGTACACAGCACGCAATCTGTCCGGTCCTCTGAAAATACGGCAAAGGCCAACACTACCCGCGTTTCGAAAGAGATGTTTTGCTTTTGCAGGGCTTTTCCGGTTAAATAAATAAGCAGAAAAATAGATCGAGTCAGATCTGAGTCTTTTTTTTCTTTGTTTTTGGTCCAAAATGATTCAGATCTCAGTCTGAAACCACGACCATTTTACTCGTATCATCATCATCATCAAATATATACCTCACAAACTTGTATCTGAACAGCAATTGACTATTAGAGTCCAGCACAACTAGCCGTCTCATGCTCAATGGTCATTGGTTTACCCTTGCTTTTTATGTCCTGCCATTTATACAGTCATGTTAGAGTAATTGAAAATTTGGAAATGGAATTGTATGTGCTTACTGTTAGATCATCTCTACCACGAGTAATTAATTAAAAATATGAAATCAAATATATTATATTGTTGCAGAAATTTAGATATGGAATCTTCTTCTAACTGGTTTACTACGCGGCATGTCACAACTCACAAGTAACAACATCAGTTGGCCATATTAGACATGCGCATGGTTCTTTATCAGTATTCTTATTGAAAAAACAGTTTGTTCAGAAGCATTGAGCATTTAAATCCTATTGGTCATTGCCATTTAAACAATTTTATAAATTGCAACCTAGGGAAATGAAGCATCTAAATCCTATTGGTCATTGCCATTCAAACAATTTTTCTTTCTGCACAATTAAAAAAGACCTAAAGAGCATCTTCAGGCACTTTATAAACAGCATGTAACTACAGCTATCAAATATAAATCCTATTCTAGTAGTAGTTATTTAATATGAATTGATTCACTTGCAGGTAGTTGTTTGCAATAATAAAAAAAACCTCCCTACCTTCTTCATTCATTACATGTACTCAACATGATCTCAGTTAGATCCAATTTATATCACGGTCAGTCATCATAATTTTAACAAGTAAACATACCCAGTGCACTGTAAACGTAGATAAAATTTAACTTTATTATGATATCCAAGATAATTTAAGATTTGTCAAGATATTGAGATATGTAATATATTTAAAAGTTATGTACTTAATTAACTACGTAAATTACATACCCATCACATCAAGTTTAAGTACATAACTTTTAGATAGGTTGGAGAAAATATACTCAGGCTCCAGGACTTCTTAACTTTGGGAAATACATACAGGCATGTGTCTGAACCATGACAACCATCAATATGGTGCTCATGCAGGCATGCGGCTGAACCATGACAGCCTTGTAAAAGCTGTAAAACTTATCCTAGTTACAATATATGTGATTAGTAGGTTGTTTAATGCTCTTAACTCCATGTTTCATGCGAAGTATTATTTTATTTCAATTGCGTATGGCATTATATTCATATGGCGGGACCTATTCCCGCCAAATCATATCTATTTAATGGTGTTGAGTCGCACTGAAGGCACCCACCATTAGAAAGCACACCTTTCTTTGGTGTTTAGTTTCTTCATACTACACGAAAGGCAGATTTAGTATCGGAAGGTTAAATTAACACAAATCATTATGAAATTTAATTTTCATAACTACTACAGTAAATAGTCGTGATAATATTTCCACTACTCAGAGTCACAGATGTTTGTGTCTCACTTTCTGTCGTTATGTTTTCCTGCATGTTTAGTACTTCATTTAGTGATTTTAGTTGTCTTGTTCAAGTTATTCTTAAGTAGCTCTTGCTCCTAACATGTAAAACTGTTTAAAATCTTGATTATTCCTTTTAATATTTTTTTCGGTTAGGTAAGATGTAACTTCAGTTTGAATTTATGAATCAGTTGTGTCTGTATTTTATCATGAATTAATTATCATATATTATTGCTTTTATGTATTAATCGTTGAGTTTTATTTAAACTTGAGGGATAGGTACATTATAAAGGCCACCGTAAACAATGGCCAATGAACATTAAATATAATAAAAGAAACATTTGAAATTGCAAATAAAGTTTTGAAATAACGTGGAAGACTAACATCCACATTTAAAAGTTAAAGTAATCATTGGGAATGAAATGCAGCGGCATTATTGAAAATGATGCTTTATCAAATAATCTTATAGATATTAACTCCATGTGTGCGCTTCAGGTTGAACAACAATGGAGATAAAAGTTTTAAGGTGGACAAATTCATAAATGGATTATATATGGAAGAGGGGTGTCTCTATTGATTATTTTATTTAAATATATTAACTTTTTAAATTATATTTATATTAAATTTTTTTATAAAGCCATGCATAATTATGTTTGACATATGGAAGAAGGGTGTTTCTATTGACTTTCCTCTCTATTTAATATGTTTACAATTAGATTGACTTTTAATGGTTAAGATTTAAAAAAAGATATAAAAATATTATTACAATTCTAAATATAGTAAAAATCTATCATTAAATCTCAACTAGCAAAAGTCAATCCAATAGTTAATATATTAAATGAAGAGCAAATGGAGATGGAGGTTCGGTCAATGGAGACACCCCTTCTCTCACTTGATTGGCATATTATATTTTTATTCTAATTTATTTTTATAAATAAGAATCTACACACAAAGTAAGATATTAAGATCCTAAATTTTTTTGTTAAGATAATATCATTTCATATACTAATCATAATTATATTGTCAAGTTCCTAATTTTATTGTTAAGTTGCACACATAATTATATTTCTCATTCTAAACATCTCAATATATACCTTTGTGTAAAATTCTCTTCTAATATTGAGAAAAAAATCTCTTCTAATGTGATTTCAATCAGATAATAAAAAACTGTAATAATATATCTAATGTTTATTAAAATTTTGAATCATGGTGTGATATAATGGATATAAGCAATCAATTAATTGGAAAGTGAGTCAAAATAGTGGGCCCAGAGTCCACTGAAAATAATACAACACTAAATTTAATAGTTTAAATGATGAGAATTAATTTATTAATTTGTTGAAGGAATATAACATGGTGGGGCTGGAGTCCACGCTTTACAATGAGAATGCTTTTGAGGTTGAACGAATAAAGCTATTCCTGTTATGGCAAAAGGGATTTCAGCAAAAACATGCACTCATGGTTACTTAGTGACTCAGTCAGCAAAAACATATGCAACTAAACCTTGATGACTTGGCGATCCGTACCTTAAGAGGTAAAATAAAGGAACGGATCTAACCCTCCACTTCTAAAGCCACACGATACATTATAATGGAATCAACTGTTGCTATTCTTTCGTTGTACAGGAGAGACTTCACAATTTAAATAGCGTGGTCATCTCAAACTAGAGTTAAGTTACGATCACACAAGCACAAAGCGATATAGTAATGAAGATATCAGTTGGACTCATCCAGCAACAAAGTTCTTTCTTCTAGAGGTAACTAATAGCGTCTCTATTTCTCAATATTATGAGTTACCCTTGTGCTATTCTAATTGCATTATATTGGTATAATGGTATAACTATTACCCTGTGTATGAACATAATATGCAATGAAAAGGCCATTGACAGATGTATTTAATGGAGAAGGTGAACTCTCTTCTGTTTCTGGCAATTCAAATTTACATACTCCTAGTCCCATATGTGTCCAAAGACACCACATAGAGCCGATGCTACTAACTCCTCAGCCTGAGGTTATCGATCCTTCCTCCCAAGAACAATGTCGAGTTGTATTAGGCGATGTAACTAACATTCAAGGGTTGAAAAGAAGCTTACATAGTAGGCAATATAATCCATCTTCAGAATACAACTCAACGGTTTATAGAAGTGGTGCTGTGAATTCAAATACTCAGACTTGGAGAAAGAAGGTAAGAAGGTCGAATGTAATCATTGATGAAGTTCGCGCAGATCTTAATACCAGTCTTTATCAATGTTATGGAATAGGTAATGTTTCTCACTATTTTGACCCTCAACCACTTTGTCTATTTGCTTATTTTAGGCGAGTGTATGATGTATACTAATGTGTGATTTATGTATACAGGGTGAAGATTTAAACGAAGAGGAGTTTGTAGATCCAGAACTTTTCCATGACAATAATATCAACATACCGACGCTTTTTCAATCGAGTTACCTTGATGAAGGTGAAGTACATCAGTGCGAGTTTTGTGGTTCATTAATATGGTTCAACGAGAGATTGAAAAGAGTTAAGAAATCTGAAAGGCCTCAATTTTCAATGTGTTGTTGTCATGGAAAGATAGTCGTCCCTTTCATATAAAGTCCACCTGATGAACTTGCATCACTCTTTTTCAATAAACAAACGTCATTATTCTAAATTTTTTTTGAAGAATATACGAGCCTATAACAACATGTTTTGTTTCACGTCTATGGGAGGTAGAATAGACCACACAATGAACACAAAGGGTGGGGGTCCATACTCATTTGTTCTTTTTGGTCAGAATCACCACTTGATTGGAAGCTTATTGCCGCCGGAAGGAAGTCCTCCAGTATACTCACAATTGTACATTTATGATACCGATCATGAAGTTCCAAACAGAATAACCACTGTCAGGTAAGCTACCTTTCCAATAGATCTTGAAAATGCTATTTTTAGTTCAAAACTTGATTATTCATGCGATTATATACTTTTCTTATGTACTTGAATGTAATGATGCAGTCGGAGTGGAAGGGGAGACAATCTGGATCCAGAGATAGTTCATTACTTAAAAGGTAGCCTTGATAATCACAACAAAATTGTAAATGAATACATATCTACTGCTGAAATAATTAGGCATAATAATGTTCCAGAAGTTAGTATTGGGCTCATCAGAAATAACAGCCCAAATCCATATAATAGACAGTATAATATGCTAACAGCTTCTGAATTCGCTGCATTGATTGTTGGTGATTTTGACAAATCGTATACAAAAAGAGACATAATTATTAAGAAGCAAAGTGGAAGACTCCAAAGAATTGATGTTCTACACATGGCTTATTTGTCACTTCAATATCCTTTTTTTCACTACGGTGACAATGGGTATGACTCTACACAAGAGCACAATAAAGAAACATTATCAATGACCAAGAAAAAGAAGAAACTAACACCAAGGGCCCCTTTGGTATATTGGAATTGATTTTGATGGAGATGGATATGAAAATGAGATTTAAAAGTGTGTTTGGTATGTCGTGAAAATGAGACATAATTTTTTTTAATTAAAATATGTATTGTTTGTGTTAAGAGTCCACAATATCCTTCATAATTTTTTTAATCCTAACTTCCTAAACCAAGCCCCCATCTGTTCGACCAAAAGCTATTTGTACAAAAGATAAGCGATGGCACAGAATCGAGCTCGTGGTTTTCATGGATCAATTGTGCCCTCGGTGGAGTTTTCATCGCACATAGGTCATTACCGATGGTGATGGAGCCGGAGACGACGTTGATCTTGTGTGGTTGGAGAAATCGATGAACATATGAAGAACATGATCTTGCCGTTAGTGATGGAGCCGGAGACGACGTCAATCTTGTGTGGGGAAGATGAAGAAGACAAAGTCGAAGAAGGTCAGCCATGGTTTGTCAATGGAGGTTGGGGGAAAAGATGAAGAAGACAAAGTTGAAGAAGGTCGATGGTGGGTGGGGAAGAAGGTCGTCGGCGGTGGCAGTGGTGGCGGCACTAGTGCAGAAAAGACTTTTTACATGTGACGGAAATGACTTTTTACACTTGACATAAAACAGGTGTAGAAACAATAGGTGTAAAAAGTCTGAACTTTCTATATGTGTTCTAAAACACGTGTAGAAAGTGGGACTTCTACACGTGACGTCTCACGTCAGGTGTAGAAAGTGTAGACAATAGGACTTTCTACACCTGACGTGAGACGTCACGTGTAGAAAATCCCACTTTTTACATCTGACTTCTCACGTCAGGTGTAGAAACTCATTTTTTGAAAAAAAAATTACTTTTTTATTTTGCTATAAACCCGTTTACATAATAATAAATAACAAAACACCTGATAAAAAAAAATTACAACAAAACTAATATGAAATATCAAATTCTTAGGATTTCTACAAAGGTCATCGTTGAAAGTTTTGTTCATAACTTAAAACATCTCCTTACCTTAAGAGTTAGTTTAATGTTTATTTGGAAAGACTACTCATAAATACCTATTTAGAGAATTAGTTGTCCAGTTCTACCTGATATGTTTTTATGCATAGAAACTAACTCGAATTCAAATAGCATTCATTGGGGAATTAATTCTCTAAATAGGTATTTATGGCCAATCGACCCTTTATTCTTCATAGCAAAAATAGAAAATAAATGTCTAACAATATTTAAAAAAAAAATCTTTCACAAAAATGCAGAAAGCGATTTGGTAGCTATGTCAGTACTTCTGCCACTGCAAAATGTAGTGAGTATAACTAGCATCCAATAAATTTCCATGCAAAAGAAATCCTCAATTCAAAAAATAAATAAATACAATTATTCTTATTATCCATCATGGTAGTAATTGGCTCATTGAGAGAAGATGAGAGCTAATAAGTCAGCTTAAGTTACAGCCTATAGTTATATTCACAGTGACAATGTAGGAGATTTGTAAGACAGAATTCAAAAGAGAAAAATCATAAAATCTTGCCAGATATCATACAACATGACAGTTTGCAAAAATACACCCAACATATCACTGCAAAAAAAATGAAGAATCTTATATCAGAGGAAAATACACAGAAACACTTGTATCATTCTAGACACACTTTACATATGTTGAACAACAGCATTAAACACAATGCAACTCTTCAAATTTCCATTTGCACATCAGCTTTATTGTGTCATGCTAATGTCCATATCAATACCCATGCTTCTTCTTAGGAATTTACCAAGCAATTTACTTAGTTTGATAAATCTTACAACCACGTAATATCACTACAAAACTTAAACGCCTCGTGAATGAACCCACAAATCACAATCATTAACCTAAAATCTTTATTCTGATCTAATTTAAACCTCATGAATGGACAATAGTAACCAAATATATTGTTTGAAATTTTACTTTAATAATCATAAACATTTTTCATATCATCTGATAGTTGTAATTGATACATTTGGAATGTAATAAGAATATTTTAGAAATTCTTTGAGCACAAGAATCAAATAGAAACTAACTTACGTTTGCTGTAACTATATACAAGAGGGTAGATTATATAAAAAACTTACATATTGCAAATAAAATGTCATTGTCAAAGTATACTTACGTGTCCATCGTTTTCTTCAAATTATTTCCCATATTATAATGTAATGAACATAAAAGCGTGGCAGAGACAGAGACTGAAGTAATGAAGAACAATCATTACAAACCTTAATTCTCCCAAATCTTACCACTGCCAAAACAAATCCTTTTATAGAGAGAGCCCATCAAAAAGCAACTCCAATTCCTGCTCCTGTTCTGCAGTTCTCTCTGACATAGTATTTTTTATAAAAGGGGATAAGGTAGAACATAGTTAATCACGCACCCCTAGCATATACTAATTGTTGAATATAACCACAAACCATATCATACACTATATTACAAGAACTTCAGTCATCCCTTCGTGAGGACTAAACATACTTCATTTAACTAAATTAATCAGCACATAATTTAAGAATATAACCTATATAACAAGTGTCAAAGTTAATTAACCTAAAATGTAAAATCTATTTGCCAGCATTTAATAGTGAAGAAGAAAACAAATGTCTAATTTGGTATAATCTTTAGAGTAAGGTATACACCAATCATAAATCAAAAGATGAGCGAAAATTTTTGTTTGTCCTGTAACTCTTTTACCTTAAATCTATTATAATCTCCATTCCACAACCTAACACCTCACATCATTACATCTCCCTCTTGAGGATTACAAATACAACATTGTTATATCTGGACATTGACCTAAATATGTGTTGCTTTTCTTCTAATCTATTATGTTTGCTAATTTCTTCCCCCTCATCGGTATTTTCATTAACTGAAAATTTATATTCCAACACTTTATTTCTCTTCATTTTACTAGTAGCCAAATATACTATTTTATCTTTTCCTCCACATCTCCCTATTCAATGCTTTGGTTCTAATATGAATGTGAGTATATGACAAATATCCCCAAGTAAAAACATATAACAATACTAGACAAATTTTATTAAAACATGATAATCAATACTAGTATATATGATTAAAAAAATCAAATTCCAAACAGAATAATCCAAATGGACCTACCTGAATTGATATAAGTTGCAAGATTTGATTAAGAATCCTCATGCGATGAGCAACATGAGTACTTTTTGCAGGAAGTTGGTTCATTCCTCTTATTTCTTCATGAATAAACAGCAGCCTGCTTTTATTCACTCCACATCTGTTTTTGTGGTGTGGGCTGGTTAGTAACTTTATCATCGATCATCGGATCAAGGGTATTACTACCCATTAGGTGGTTAAAGGAATCCACTTTTACAACTAATGCACCCAAAAAAATAATAAATAAATAAACAGAATTAATTAATTAACCACAAAAATCACATCAGATAAACAAATACATAAAAAACACCTCTAAGAGCAGGAGCATGGGCCTCAATTGATTATAATTGAATTATTTAACCACAATAAAGCCATATAAAGGGGAAGAAAAGGCCTTAGAATAAATAACTTGGACATGTGAGCTACACTTGCACACACCAACAGGAGTTTTCCTCAGTTAGCACACTTTCATCTTCATGATAACACTAACAATCAGTCACAAAAGTCAAAAGCTCAAATTATTCCTATAATGCTCTCCCAAAGAAATTGACCAAAAGAAATAGTTTCAAACTTGCAATGCTGAGCCAGCATGACTGGTTGTAAAGTATTGGTATTTAATTTTCAATACCATTCCCCCGCTCCCCAAACAAATGGAGCAAGAAAATTACAACAAGAGAATATCATTATGAAGGAAACGATTTATAGGACCAATATGCAGAACAATAAAGAGAAATTAGAGCCCTAGAAAACAAAATCAAAGAGGAAGCTTACCAAAGTTGTTCGATTCTTACGGGAATGGCTTTGATGTCAAGGAAAGATGGAGGGTATTATTAGTTTGTCGCTTTGGCCAAAGATCACCCCGAAGCATAGATACCCCCGGCCCCTCAATCTCTCCCTCAAAATGGCGGTTGCAAGATGGAAAGCAAGGAAAAAAAATTTAAACAGAGCCATTGTTCTTTCTTCATCACCCAGAAATTGATTACCTTCTTCATATGGGTTCTGATTTCGGAGTTTCTCTGCCTGGCGAGCTCTCTTTAAGGCCGCGAGAAGTAGAAGTACCGCAAGGAAGAAGAGAGGAAAGATTGAAGAGCAAATGCATGTAGGTGAATTACAGGGTTGGGGGGATTAGATGGTAGGCAGGGAGGGAGCGAGGTTACCTGAACAAAAATTATAGGGTTTTGGCGGCTTTTGAGGACGAAGCAAGCTGAGGCGTGCGCAGGAGTTTTGAATTTTTTTTAATAACACTTTCTACACCGGTTAGATCCCCAATCAGTATAGAAAGTTAGTTTTTACACCGATTGGATCTCCAACCGGTGTAGAAACTCAAGTTTCTACATGGGTTGGGACTCCAACGCGTGCAGAAAGTTTTCTACACGTGTTGGAGGCCCAACCCGTATAGAAACTTGAGTTTCTACACCGGTTGAAACCAAACCGGTGTAGAAAGTTGCATTTATTAGTAAAGAAAATTGTTTTAAAAAAATTAAAGGCATTAATATTAAAAAAATATTTTAAATTTACTTTCTACATGTGTTTCCTTTTCAACATGTGTAAAAAGTTCTTTCATTTTTATTTATTTACGAAAATGCCACCGGTCACACTTTCTACACGTGTCCTGTTTGGTCAGGTGTAAAAAATAGGTATAAAATATATATTTTATACTAGTGTGGGAGTAGTGGTAGGTGGAGAAGAAGGTGGCTGGTGGGTGGGGAAGAAGCTCGTCGCCACCAGTGAAGATGAATAAATGATGCGATAGAGTTAGGGATGATGAAAAATGAGAGGGGCAAAAATGATTTTTTTAAGTTGGAATTGACAAATCTAAGCTTTTAACATGGAAATGATTTCCATCAATCTTGGTGGAATTTGCCTCCACATGGAAGCCAATTTCATGCTCCTAGATTTGTATCATACAGGATAAAGGCATGGAATTGGCCTCCAATTCCATTTTCATGAGGCCAATTCCAGTGTACCAAACGAGACCCAAGAGAATATATGACTTTCAAGCTCATGAGGAGGAGATCTGAGTAATCTGCTATACTCCATAGTAAAAAGTTACTTCAACAATTTATTGTCGATGGATATTCCATGGTTGAAAGTGATAGACTGGACTACATTAGGAAGCACCAAAAGGAATTAAGGGTCGACCTTTACAGTGGCATAACAGATGCATTAACAAGAGGAGAAACTGATCTAGATTTAATGGGTAGACGTGCCATACTTCCATCATCATTCACAGGTGGTGCAAGATATATGATTCAAAACTACCAAGATGCTATGGCAATTTGTACTTGGGCTGGCTATCTAGATATATTTATTACCTTTACATGCAATCCAATGTGGCCGAAGATCACACGTTATTGTGACGAGGATGACTTAAAATCATGCGACAGACCATAGATTCTAAGCAGAGTATTTAATATGAAGTTGGACAAGTTGATGCACACATTAAAAGAAGAGAAGATTTTTGGCACTATCAAAGTAGGTAAATAGTTGATTATATTATTTACATTTAATTTACCTGTCAATTTAGTTTGTCCCTAGATTTTAAATTAAACATGATCTGGATGTGAACTGAACATGCTTTCCAATTATTATTGTCGAACTGAATATGTTTTATTAATCATATGTATAATCACATTAAAACATGGATCGTCCCACACATTACCAATGCGAATCGATAATGATAAAATGTATACATGCACACATATGCATATAATTTGAGTGTCACATCTTTACTATATATTACGTATGAGATCTATTGCAATGTTAGAAGTATTTTTTTATAGTTTATTCATCATTTCAGCGCTTCTACATCATTAGCATATATAAATTTCTTTGTGCATGTTGATTTCCCTTACCTGTTAGTTACATGGTAATAATTCCATTTACATGTAAATGATTTGTTTTTTGTGAGCTAACTTTTAAATGTACTTAAAATACTATTAACAAAATATGTGATAATTGCTTACATTATTTGGTTTTGCTTTGGAAGAATTTTTTTATTTATTCATTATTTTATTTATTTATTATTTTTTTCCAAGTAAAATTTCATTTATTTATTTTAGTTACTAAGTAATCGTCCATATTATAACCTTGACTCTTAATTATATGGAAATTCAACCCACAGAGGTATACACAATCGAATTTAAAAAACGAGGCTTGCCACATGCACATATCATTTTGTGGTTGGCCAACACTAACAAATTGAGTACTCCATCGGATGTTGACAATTCATTTCAACATAAATTCCATACAAAAATGAAGATCCGAAACTGTATGAATTAGTTGGAAGTTACATGGTGCATGGGCCATGCGGAACAACTAACAAGAATGCACCTTGCATGAAGGATGGAAAATGCTCTAAATACTTCCTAAAAAGATATACAGAATGTACGCTTCTTGATGAGAATGGATACCCTACATATTGTAGGAGAAACGACGAGCGAAAAGTTACTAGAAAGGGCATTGAACTTAACAATAGATTTTTCATCCCATACAATGCTAGGTTGTTGAAATTATTTCATGGTCATTTGAATGTAGAGAAGACAAATCAATCGCATGCCATCAAGTACCTCTTCAAATACATCAGCAAAGGTAATGATCATGTCATCGCTGGCATATATAGCAATAGTGACTCAACAGGCTCACAACAGTCTTTCGATGAAATAGCTTACTACCTAAACTGTAGATACATTTCTTCTTGCGAAGCTTCACAGAGAATTTTTGGATTTGATATTCATTATAGGCATTCACCAGTTGAGAGGCTCAACTTTCATCTACCACAGCAACATCCAGTTTACTTTACTAGAAGGGACATAATTTGTTCTCTGGTCAATAGTGAGAGAGTCAAAGAATCGATGTTCCTCGCTTAGATGGAAAAAATGCAGATGATCCATTTGCAAGAACATTGTTATACTCACAATTCCCAAACTATTTCACTTTTGTAAAGGAAAAGAGATTTTGGAAGCATCATGAGCGTGGCTTTTCAGTTGGAAGACTTGGACATTGTATACCATCTCAAGGCGAATTATACTTCATGAGTTTGCTATTGACAAAGGTTCGTGGACCCAAGAATTATGCGGATATACGTACAGTTAACAATGTCGTCTATCCAACATTCAGAGAAGCATGTTATGCATTTGGATTACTTGATGATGACAAGGAGTATGTAGATGCCATAAAAGAAGCGTCATCGTGGGCTTCTGGGAACTATCTGTGACAATTTTTCATAAGTATGTTATTGAGCCATTACCTTTCACAAATAAAGGAACTTCTTAGCGAATATCTATTGAATATGAGGCATGATGACTAACGTTTCACATGTACAACATTGGAATAGTTATAATACATTATGAAGTATGTTTTCTTTTAAAATGATAGCATTAGAAAGATTTTCCTTGTGGTTATTTCATGAAAAATATTTTGTCCTTATAAATTTGTCCATTTTTAAAAACTATGAGGATATAGCTGAATGGCTATAACTGTAAACGATAATTGAATGAAAGGTTAACAATATTAACGTTACATTTCAAAATACATGTCTTTAGCATAAATCTAGATTTGTTGTTGATTTCTTTCAATTGTATCATACAAAACTTGTATAGGAGGGATTAATGTTTGGTTTAAATGTACACTGATGTGCAGATTTCAAGGCAACACAAAGAAGAAGCATGCATACAACATATACAACAACTTCTGCTTTGAAATGGAAAAACCCTTAATGATTACCCATCCATGCCAAAGCCATTGAACGAGAACATAATTGACACATCAAACAATCTAATCCTGCAAGAGTTAAACTACAACAAAGAAGAAGAAAAATCAAAAAGCGATTAATTGAAGGAATCTATGGCAGATGAGAAAATAATGGTATTCAAACAGATCATTAATGCAGTCTCTTTAAAATCAGGGAGCTTCTTCTTTGTCCATGGGTTTGGGGGGATTAGAAAAACTTACATATGGAATGCCTTGATTGCAGCAGTTAGAGCAGGTGGTGGAATTATTATTAATGTGGCTTCAAGTAGAATATCTGCAACTTTACTGCCATCAGGCAGAATAACACATTCAAGGTTTTCTATTCCAAAAGATATTAATGAGGACTCTATTTATGGCATCGCCCACAATTCACCATCAGCAAATCTAATAAAAGCAACAAATCTTATCATTTGGGATGAGGCACCAATGGGGAAGAGACATTGTATTGAAGCATTCGACTGCACATTAAGAGATTTAGTGAAGTGTGATTGTATATTCGGCGGAAAATGTTTTGTTATGGGAGGTGACTTCAGGAAAATATTACCAGTTATACCCAAGGGTGGTAGAGCTGAAATTGTCGACGCAGCCATCAATACATCTTATATGTGGAAAGAGTGCAAGTTGCTCCACCTTACAAAGAATATGAGGCTACAGTCATCAACAGATCCAGAAGAACAAGAGAAAATTAAGTCTTTCTCAGAGTGGTTACTACAAGTAGGAGATGGAAATATAGGACTTCTACATGATAGCACTAAGGAGATCTCAATACCAACAGAATTGTTGCTTTTTGACGATAAAAATCCAGTCAATTTAATATTTCAATCATCATTTCCAAACTTAGTGGAACGTATTGGAGAAGAAAATTACCTGACCAATAGGGAAATACTGACACCTATGTCAGACAATGTTGATATGTTGAATGATTACATATGCTCTTTGTTGCCAAGTAATGCAATGGAGTACTTCAGTTTAGATTCCATTAGTTGCACATGTAATGCTAATGAGAGCTTTGAAGATCTTTATGATACATAATTCCTAAACATAATCAGATGCTCAAGGATACCGTATCATAAGCTAATCCTAAAAGTTGGTGTTCTGATTATGTTGATAAGGAACATTGACCAAGTAGCTGGGTTATGCAATGGGACTAGGTTGCAAATAACACATTTGGACAAAAACTTCATCAAGGTGAAGGCCTTGAATGGAATAAGCGTTGGTGAAGATATATTGATACATCGCATGGACATGAATCATTATGAATCTAAACTACCTTTCAACATGACAAGGAGGCAATTTCCTATCATTATTTTATTTGCAATGACCATTAACAAAAACCAAGGCCAGTCTATGTCCAATGTTGGGCTATACCTCCCAAGCCCGCTATTTTCACACGGTAAATTGTATGTCGCACTATCAAGAGTGAAGAGCTACAATGAGTTGAAATTATTTGTACTTGATGAGCGAAAGAAATGTACTACTCAGACTACCAGTGTAGTCTATAGGGAAGTTTTCCAAAATCTGAACTTACTATGAAAGAATTGAAAAGTTGATTTTGAAAATTATAGTTGTTTTGGTGTGAAACATATCCGTGCATCGCACGGGGTTGTTTATCTTGTTAAGGCCCAAATCAAGTCGAATGATAAGATCATTGAATCGATTGACCCCCGAACTTCTGCTTGATTCTACCTTTTAGATATTACTCTTCTTCAAAGAGAGTTGGTTTTTTTTAAGGATCAAGGAAGCTGCTTAATCATCACATGTATATAGTATTTTTAGATTATATATTAATTTATAAATTAAGTAAAATAGTTTGAAAAAAATGATAAATATAAATAATTTAATATAATTTAATTAATTTCTTTTATATCTTTTAAAAAAATCAATTTTACCTTATATTTAGAACTAAAAAAATATTAAGTTAATATTTATATATCAACCGGATCAACATCAATATATCACTAATTAACTTGGTTGGTCGACTTTTTGAGACCTCGTCTACTATATACTATCATATCTTTATCTTTGAATGACATTCATTTGTCTTCTTTTAAAGGAGAGATCTTGAGGCGGTAAAGCGAAATGAAGTTTTTGTTACTCTCTCCGGTCTTAAATATAGAGTAGAGTTAAAAAAAATTTGAGAGATTAAAAAAGTTAAATAAGTAATTTAATCATATCATATATTGTGTATCATTAAATTATATATCAGTTTATAAATTAGGCAACATAATTTGGAGAAAAAAACGATAAATATAAATATTTTAAAGTCATTTAATTAGCTTTCCTAATATCTCCATAAAAAGTTAACTCTGTCTTATATTTAGAACTAGAGAAAGTATAAAAATGTGGCACCTTGAAATTAATACTCCACTGGTCCTTAATATAAGACATATTTAGATAGTTGATTTTGGTTATAAATATAAAACATAGTTTTTATATTTATCAATTTTTTTTAAATTACCCCTATTGATACTCCCTTAATAATAATAATCAAAGAGGAGAGGAAATAGAGAATTAAGAAAGATGACCAAAGTGTTTTTTTAATAGAAACTAATATTCATTAAAACACCTAGTAAAGCATTACAAACCTAGGGCACAATAAGCCCTATCTTCCATCATCAATGACCGCCTCTCAGTAAGAAGGTGGTGATTGTTCAAGAAGAACAAAATTTCCTATAATACTATGATCTAACTTAGTTAGATGGCCTGCTAATGTATTTTACTCTCTAGAAATATAGCTGATTAAAATCTACCAATTTTTAAACAACCATGTCCTATCATCAATAGTAATATCTTTGAAGGGATGATAGTATTCACAGCCCTTTGTAAGCAGATTAATAGTCACAATAAGGTTGTTTGGATCAGCTTGGTTTATAAGCCCGATTTATGTAAATCGAGACAAAACTCCTTCACATATTTACTTTGTATATTGTAAATCACGATTGAAAAATACTTTTGAAAGTTCTAATCGCTATTCCAAACACCCTTTAGTCGGTAAGCACTACAATTTTACTAGATCCTCTATTCTGACATAGTTGTAGCCCTTAGATTACTGGGACGATTTCTGCAATTGTTGGAGGAACTGACATGAGTTTGCAAATATAGTCATAAATCCATCCTCCATCATCATTAAGAATAGATGACTAGGGTGTTTTAAAAAATACATATCATATTAACTAATTTAACTAACATCTTTAATCTTATCAATTAGAGACTAGACTTTTTATTCTAGAAAAAAAAGAGAGACTCATCTTTTAATTGATCCTTTTAAAAAGTATTATAAACTAAAATATCCCAATTCAGTAAAAACATGATGACTTTTTTTTTTCAAAGGCTAGATATTTAGTGTTGGTAGCATTGACTAATCCTCTCACATGGAAAACTTCTTGAAACAAAACTTCAATCATTAGCCGTGTGTATAGAGAGGATCTTATGACTAACACTAAAGCCCCTTTCAAAAAATTTATGATGCGAAGGGATTAGTCACGGCTACTGGCGATGGATACCTTAAGCTAAAAAAAACATGATGATTTTTAATAACTCAAATTTTAATTGATTTATATATATTGCATATTGTGTGTATGTGTGTGTAATTTATCAAAATAAAAGACTCAATTGTTAAAAAAAAATCACCAAATAAAAGAGAATTTGTTTTTTTAAATCGGATTTCGTGCGCTGGAGAGTTGCATTTTGGAGCAATCAGCGTATCCAATCGCCCGAGTAATGTGCCTCGCAGACGCCCAGGAATATGCCTCTATCTACTAAAACGTCACGTCCTATTTCTTTTCCTAACGAAGGGGACCAAATCACAATATTATACTAAGAAAATAAAAAATAAAAAGAATCCCTCCTATAATATCCATATCGCCTTAAGTCGTTTTGATCATGTGACGTGAAATTATTTTTTCCATTCTCGCACCGCTCTCTCCATTCCCCTTCTTCTTCTTCTTCCTCATCCACGGCACCACCTCCAAGGTACTTCCTTTAAACTTGGTCTATCTCTGCTTTATGATTTCGAACTTCGCAGAATCAGGCCACGAACCTTTTAATGCTATTTTCATAATGGATGAATAGCTTTCATAATCAATCAAGCTCTGATGAGCTCTCTGCCATTAGACATCTCTTTTTCACCTGTATACTGAACTTCTTGCGCAGAAATCTTTAGTTAATAAAAAGGTTGCTTTTGCTCTTCTTTCAAGAATCACTTTCTCCTTTTTTACCAAGGACTGATTTTTTTATTTTTTATTTTTAATGTTATGAAGTAAGGGTGATATTTTGTGTATGCTGGTATGGAACAACCCTGTTGATGGGGGTTTAGAAAAGAGAAAGGGTTTCTAAAATCTAAAATTGGTCAAAAAGGGAAAAAAGAAACTTATGTGAGGGATAAAGAAATAATTCACCACGTCATTGATGCTATTTTGGGTAATATTAATCCCAAAAACTCGTGTATTTCTCTTGATCAATTCGGTTTCAAGAGAAGAAAGGAACATCCAAGGATTGAGAGCGAGGAGATCATCTTCATTTTCTGCAGTTCCAATGGCGGGCTCTGTCCATGAAGCCAAACTCGTTGAAAGTCATGATATCATGAAGATTTTTGCAGTTGAAGGCGTTGAATTCCTTTTATCTTGTGATGGAAAGGTAGCTTATTCCATGCAGAGTTCTTTCTGTTTTTGTGTTTCAGCTGACAATAGGCTAATTGATTTTATAACTTAGACGAATCAGTAGTTCTAGCAAAGTGTACCATCCAGGAAAAGTTCTTATTGTTCCTTCCCAATAAAGAATCAGAACATTGAGCACATTTTTTCCTGATTTATGGTCATGATTGAATCCTAAATGTAGGTCCCTGTGTCATCATGCAAAGGGAAAACCATATTCCTATATTTCTCTGCAAACTGGTGCAGGCCTTGTAGAACATTAGTTCCTCTTCTGGTTGAACTTTATGACACGCTGAACAAGAAAGGAAAGAGCATAGAGATCATTTTCATCTCCTTTGATCATGACGAGAGTGGTTTTGATCAACACTTCAAGAGCATGCCATGGCTTGCAGTCCCATTTGATGCAAATCTACACAGAAGGCTGATCAACAGGTATCAAGTCCATAGAATCCCATCATTCCTTCCATTATGTTCAGATGGCATAACCATTGAAGAAGACATGATTGGCTGCATCGAGGACTATGGCGCTGAAGCATTCCCTTTCACAAACAAGAGACTTCAAGAACTGAAATCCATAGATCAAAGAAAGCGAGAAGAAGCCAATTTGGAAGAACTTTTGGCTCATGAAGCACGCAATTTTCTCATCTCTAGGGATGATAGAAAGGTTCTGCTTCTTCTTTACTACTCATAGCTCCCATAGTTTCATGGAGAACACAAATAACATATCCTATATATTTTTGCAGGTACCAATATCTGAACTTGCAGGTAAAACACTAGGCTTATATTTTTGTGCTGACTGGTCTCCACCTAGCCGTGCCTTCACTGCGCAACTTACCGACGCGTACAACAATCTCAACACTGGGAAAGATCACTGTTTTGAAGTTGTTCTGATCTCAACAGATAGAGACCTCAGGGAATTCAATGTGAACAGAAGTAGTATGCCATGGCTGGCTGTTCCCTATATGGACAGAACAAGGAATGATGTTTGTAGAATCTTTGCTATAAAAGGGATTCCTGCTTTGGTTCTTATAGGGCCAGAGGGCAAAGTCATAAGCATGAATGGCAAATTTGTGGTATCTTCTTATGGTGCTGAAGCTTTCCCTTTCACTGATGCACGTATAAGGGACCTTGAAGCTGCACTGAGAAAGGAAGGAGAGGCTTTGCCTCAGGAGGTCGAAGATGTGAAGCATGAGCATGTTCTGAAATTGGACATGGCCAAAGCTTATGTGTGTGATTTCTGTAGAAAACAAGGCAAGTTCTGGGCATTTTCCTGTTATGTTTGTGATTATGATCTTCACCCAAGTTGTGTGGAAAAGGTCAGCGAAGTTGAAAGCTTGTAGAAAATACAGTCATGGCCTTGGCATATCTGCAAACTCATAGACTAGCAACTTTTTGTAGGGATTGCATAAGAACCAAACTACAACTACGTTAATGGAAGCTGCTATTTTGATGTTGTGAGAGTTAATCCATCTCTGCTGTCCAAATTTGTACTCCTATTTGTTTACAAGGAAGTCTCTCACTACTAATTCTCAAGCACACAACGTCTCGTGCATGAAAAGAATTTCTAGTTATGCAGGAATTACATTACCGAGCACTCGGGGATAACCATGTTTGGGGTTCTACCTCCCGTCCTATATAGCTAATACAATGGTTAATTGGGGTTAGATTTGGTTGTATCCTAAATTTATAATTTTTTTTAGAATATCTGTATGGATTGTATACATTAAGAAATTTCTATTCCTATGATGAAAATTTGTATTTTAGAAAAAATAACATATATTTGTTACAAATAAATAATATAACTAACTACTTTAATTTACTCAGATCAATTAACTAACTTTCATATTAAACATTTAGTCTTTAATATAAGACATAATTGGAGAATTAATTGTAGTCCTAAATACAAAATATAGTTCTAATATTTGTTAATAATTTCCTAACTTACTTTTATTGATATTTCCTCGATAATAATCAAGGAGGTAGTAGAACGAGGAAATTAAGAGAAATTACTAGGGTGTTTAAGAAAATAAATGTTATATTAAATAACTTAATTAAATTTTTTAATTTAATCAAATTAGGTAAATATGTCTTATATTAATGATGAGGGATGTATATCCTTTAAATAAGAATAACTTTCCCCCACATAATTTTTTTTTTAACAAGAATGTTTGAATTTGAAATTTTATTTTGGAGTATCAATGTTTTCAGTCTAAAGCCATTGGTTTTTTTTTTTAAAAAAAAATATATAATATTGTATGTAATATTCACCAAATACTAAAAAGTAATCATATAAGACATAAATCTTTGGTAAAAAAAAAATTATATATGACATAAATAAATCTAGGAAAAATTTTATTTAAATACTACATGAATTTACAAAACCCACAAAAATATATTAATACTTGAAAATGACATAAATGTGCCATATATCAAATTGAGATTTTAAAGTGTTGATACTTTTACCATTTTGCCCGTCAATTTAAAAAAAGGAGAATGTGCCTCTTGTTAGAGCACCACCGCCAGCCGGCACACTAGAACTCTGGTGCCGGGGTTTTTTTTAATGGTTGAAGGGCAAGGGATCAAACCAACCCCACCCCTTTGTAAAGGGGCTTGATGCCTATTAGACCATCAAGCTCCTTTGATATGTGTGTGTGTGTGTGTGAAGGCATAATAATTTTAACAAAATAAGTGATGGAAATGACAAAATGAGTAATGAGATTAACTAAATAAATAGTGAGATTGACTAAAAGAGTAATGACATTGATATTACTTAATCATTACTCGCTTAGTCAATATTATTACGCATTTTGTTGTTTTTATTACTGATTTTGTTAAAGCTATTATGCCTTCCTTTACACACACACACATCAAAGGAGCTTGACAGCCCAATGGCCTCCAAGTCTCTTTACAAAGGGATGGGGTGAGTTTGATCCCACCTTTTCACCCCTTCAGCCATTTGTTAAAAAAAAAAATTACCCTAAAAAAAGCCCCCCAACACCGGATCTTGGTTGCCGGTTGGCGGTGGTGCTCTAGTAAGGGTCACATTTTCTTTTTTTTTTTTTAAAAAAGAGAGAGGCAAATTGGTAAAAGTATCAATACCTTAAAGTCTCAATTTGATAAATGTCACATTTATGTCATTTTCCCATAAATCTACTCCATCAATCATAAATATAAAATATAGTTGACTCTTTTTTTAGAAAGATTAAAGAAGCTAAATAAATTATTTAATCATATCATATGTTGTGTATCATTAAATTATATATCAATTTATGAGTTAGATAAAATAGTTTGAAGAAAAAACCAATATTTTAAAAGCCAAATCGGATGTTGAGCCGGAAAAGTTAATGGGTCATTGTTCAAACAATCGGATCGGTTGGATTGATATTATAATAAAGTAAAACTAATATTATATATAATGGTATAAACATAATTTGTCCAATTTATTAAAAAGTTAATGAAATTTTACATATTAACATATAATAAAATTTAATATAATATTACATATTCAATAAAATTTTTGCCCAACATAAACTCATTGAGCTGCATTAGCAAAAAAAAAAAAAGATATATTCAACTTGAAAATATAATAAATTAAAATTAATAATATATTTAATTATATATTAATTGTTTCAGTAAAAAAATTATATTGATTATTATAAACAAAAACAAAAACAAAGTAACAATACTAAAGAAAAGCACGTTAAAAAATGATAAGACTTGAGGTAAACATCTGGAATCCAATTGTCTAAGATACGGGTTTGTCAATTTTATTTTTAAATTTGTAGTCTTAGCAACATTTAATGTGATCATGCCATGTACACAGGCACACATCTTTTCGTCATTCCTTAGTTTACTAGCTTTTGTGCGTTGGGCTACCGGTATTTTTCTTTTTCATTATTTCAAGTTACTCTTGCTTTCTTTCAAGTAACTCTGTTTGAGACATAAAGTGAGGGTCCCTAGTTCTTGTTGCTTTCTTCACTAGTTTTGACGGCAAGAAAGGAAAAACACTCAAACGATGAAACACTTCAAGCTTACTTTTTTTCTTTCTCTCAACCTTCATCCATGCCAATTGATTCAGGCAGATGAGGAAACGAATAATATGCCTTTTTTTTCTTCTTAGATTCTTCCCTTTTCTTCTATTTTTCCCTTCTCATTCCTCTTTCTTTTTTACTGTCGACTAGGTTTGTTTGAGTTCATATTTAAAAAACATGTTTACATAAGTCGAGATAAAATTTATCTCACATTCTTATCTCGTAAATCGTAAATCATGTTAGAAAAGCAACTTCTACCGCTAATCCAAACAAACACTAAAATCTGAACAGCTGCAACTCGGATGATTCCCTGAAAGCCTCTCCGGTTCCCGACTTAACTCCAATTCACGGCTCAAAAGTTGGTTCTGAACGGGTCAAAACGGTTGAACTCCCAAAGCGGCCTAAACATAAAAAATGAGCCATTGTGTTTTCTGGCCGTCAGTCCGGCCGTCCAGTCTGGCTTTGAAACCCATTAGAAAACATAATAAATATAATATTTTTAAGTAATTTAATTAGGTTTCTTTATATTTAAAAAAAAAACTGTTATATCTTATATGTAAGACAGGGGAGTATATAATAACATGTTTTTATTTATATGATTTAATTGAAATTTTTGAGTAAAATAAAAATAGATAAAATTTAAAAATAATTTTGTAAAATTTGAACTTATTTTAATTTTGTTTAGTGGATAAAATCTGGAGTTGGGATATTATTTCGTAGTTGGCACTTGGCAATGATAATAATAAATCCAGGAGACTAATTTTGTAGTCTGCACATTTTGAATTATTCTCGGAGGAGGGAGAGGAGGGACCATTCATGCGTTGTTCTCTCGTAGGCATAGGCTCAAAATAGCTCCAAGAGATCCCGACAATGGCTGCTAATTCTGGAAGGAGAAGAGTGTGTAATTACTATAGATTTGTTGTCCAAACGCCAGAAGAAACACGAGATTCCGAGAGCCCAAAATAGTCAAATGCAAAAACGCAAACGTGCCTACTAATTTCAGAGAGAAGATGATTAATCTGTTGGCACTTTCTTCTCTTTCTAACACGGAAAGGAATAAGAGAAATAAATCAATCTCTTTCTCAAAGCCCTCTTGTCTTTCTTCGCCGTCCAGGGATGGAGGACGGAGGAGCTTTCTGAAGAGAAAATTTGGCTCCTTTTCTCTTGGAGGAAGCGAAATTGCTAATCCAGTGCTTAGGGTTTTTGGATTTATTTTGTTTTTCTTTCCTTCCATTGAAAGAGACACAGGAAAAGAGATAGAGGAATGAACAATTATAAGGATCAATCAGAGAAGCATGAGAAAAAGAGTGCGAATGGAATAGTGGCTGTGGGAATAGACAAAGACCACAAGGGCAGTCAAAATGCACTCAAATGGGCAACTGAACATCTCCTCGCTAGAGGCTCAACCCTAGTTCTCATCCATGTCGTTGTTAAGGGAACGTCTCAGGGTTCATGTCAGTATACCTCGTTCTCTGCGTACAATACCCAAAAGTAGCCTTCAAGAAACATTATGTTATGACATAGTAATGGGAGAAATGCCTCCTAACTTGGCTACCAATGGCTACAAGATTAATTGACCTCTCACTCTTGCTGAGTGCTGTGCAGGGTCACTGGCAAACAGTATTGTGGACAAGGTTTCATCGCCACACAGAGACTCTGATGGTCGCACCGACGAAATTTTTCACCCATGTCATGTCTTTTGTGCACGGAAAGGCGTAGGTTTTACCTTTTTTTTACCTTCCCTGAGAAAATAATCCGAAAATTTTGCTCCAGGAAAATGACCCAAGTTTAAATAATTCAAATTTTAGCAATGATTTCCATTGACACTTGGATGCAACTTTTAAGCATTTTACTATGTCCTTTTGATCTTTTTTCCCCAACCACCTTCTTTGGTGGGGAATTGGGTGGTGGTCTACAGATAAAATGCAAGGATGTCATACTAGAAGATACAGATGTAGCGAGAGCTTTGATTGAATATGCTTTTCGCACAGCTACTGAGCATTTAATTCTTGGCGCTTCAAATAAAACTGGCTTCTTGAGGTATGTATATCTCTTGCTGGGTCACATGGTTGTACCTTAACTCTTTGCGAATTATCAATGGAATAAATACCAAATAACATTAGATGAATTCAAGCAAACTTGACTAACAATCAAGCTTCAAATGAGAAAAGGAAACTAACTTGCCATTTAGTTATGCCATATTCCATATAATTTCATTTTATCAATTTAACTTGATATGGTTTGTAACACTAAGAAATGTTAACATTAATGTGACCTCGACTGCTTCCATTTAAGTTGAAAATATGGTTTAGGATTCAGTAGTGTTAGTAAGATTTTATGTTTCTAGCATGCCTATATGAATGGATGCATATCAATTCCCCAACGATTTTTTTCATTGTTATCAGAAGATTCAAGCTAGCTGATATTCCAGGAATGGTGGCAAAAGGGGCACCAGATTTCTGTTCTGTCTATGTTGTTGCTAAAGAAAAGATTCAAACAATGCGATCTGCTTCTCGTTCTGCTCCAGCCATGCCCCCTTCCAGCAAGCATATCCAAGCAAACACCAAGCCAAAACTATCAGAGACAAATATGCCATTAAATAATCATGGTACGAGATATTGGATTCATTTCTTCATGAACCACACGCACATACACTGGTACATATTGCATTTATTTCGCTCACTGAGATATGTGGTTTCTATCAGCACAGGAAAAACGATCCACTGGTGCACAAAGTACATTAAAGGATGAAAGTGAATCCTTCAGGTCAGTGGCAGTTCATACTCAGCAAATTCCTTCAAGATTTTTCATTTTGTTCTATCAATTTGTTCTTGGCGTGGTTAACTAGCATGTGCTCGTCAACTGAAAGGTGAAAACTATTTGCTATCAATATCAGGTCACCATTAACCAGGAGAAATTTAAATGGCAATTCACATGGGGAAAATACCTTTCCAGGTACTGGCATATCCTTTGTAAGCTCTGAAAGGCCAAGTCCATACCATATATTCTGTTTGTTATATGATAGCTCTGATTCAGGGATGTCCAACCATGGGGTATCATTTAGCTCAGAGGTAGATGGGAAAGATAGCTTTGGGTCATTGCAGTATCGAAAGGGGTCTATGGATATTAGCTCTCCTCTGGAATCCTTCTCATCAGATAGTGATGGACTTTTAACATCACATGCCACGGTATGGAAGATTGGGCAATGTACATTCTACTTCCTGTACTGCCCATGCAGTGTGTATTTATCAGTAGTTCCTGCTACTCATCTTGCAGCCTTTTGAATATTACCTTTAAATTTCCTTTTCACATACTTTGATAGATCACGTTTCAGTCAATCCTAACGATCAAATGGTTAGAGAGGCCTTTCCCTGATTGCTGCATGGGTATATGTTGTGATAAAATTATAGGATGATGTTATAGAGGCTGAAATGAGGAGACTAAAATTGGAGCTTAAGAGAACAATGGAAATGTATGACGCTGCCTGTAAAGAAGCGCTCCTAGCCCAGCAGAAGGTACAAATTAATTTTTTCTTTACATATGCATAAACACATGAGGATTTGACGCTTAGTGTCACAGACAATGGAACTCCAACAATGGAAAATTGGGGAAGAAAGGAGATTGGAAGAGGCAAGGCTTGCTGAGGAAGCTGCATTTACAGTTGCAGAAAAGGAGATGGCCAGAAGCAAAGCAGCCAAGGAGGCTTCTGAAGCACGAAAGAGGATTGCAGAACTGAAAACACAAAAGAGAGTTGCTGCAGAAGTGGAAGCACTGAAAGAATCAGAAGAGAATACAGAAGCACTCGGTGCTTTAACAAATACAGACATCAGTTATAGAAAGTATTCAATTGAGGAGATTGAAGCTGCGACAGAGTACTTTTCAAATTCATTAAAGATTGGAGAAGGGGGTTATGGCCCGGTATATAGGTGCCATCTAGACGGTACACCTGTGGCAGTGAAGGCTCTACGTCCTGATGCAGCACAAGGGAGGTCACAGTTTCAACGAGAGGTAATCAGTGAAACAAATGAAACAAAACTGGGTCTATTGGCAATATAGTTAACTTGCTGATATATTGTTACAGGTTGAGGTACTGAGCGGCATAAGGCATCCAAACATGGTTCTCCTACTGGGAGCATGTCCAGAATATGGCTGCCTTGTCTATGAGTACATGGCCAACGGAAGCTTAGAAGATCGCCTCTTTTGTCGCGGAAACACTCCCCCTCTTCCTTGGCAGCTCAGGTTCAAAATTGCAGCCGGAATAGTCACTGGCTGCTTGTTTCTGCACCAGAGAAAACCAGAGCCTCTGGTGCACAGGGACTTGAAACCAGCTAACATCCTGCTTGACAGCAACTACATCGCCAAGATCAGTGATGTAGGCTTAGCCAGGCTAATTCCACCATCTTCAATTGACAGTGTCACACAATATCAAATGACATCCGCTGCTGGAACTTTCTGCTATATAGATCCAGAGTACCAACAGACAGGATTGGTTGGGGTGAAATCTGATGTATACTCCCTTGGGATTATTTTTCTGCAGATTTTAACAGCTCGGCCACCCATGGGCTTGACCCATCAGGTTGAGAGAGCCATTGAGAAAGGAACATTTGCTCAGATGCTGGATCCAACAGTGCCCGATTGGCCCGTAGAGGACGCCTTGAGCCTGGCAACTTTGGCACTTAAGTGTTCCCAGTTAAGGCGAAAAGATCGACCTGACCTTGCCAAGTTTGTCTTACCTGAACTGAACAGATTGAAAAATCTTGCTTAAAATACTAATTAGCTTTTACCCTCAAGTGGTTCTGTAACTATATTCAGTCATAGCAATGTCTCTGTACAGCATCTGTTAAGCTCCATATTTTCTCAATTCCCCTTCACCGCATAAAGATTGTTTTGACTGTTGCAGAATGGAGCTGGCCCTCCCCTGGGGTGAGCGTGAGAAACAACTCGTTACCGGTTTGAACAGTAAACACGTAATCATGTGGAGAGAAGTAAAAGAAAAAAAAGAGGGAGAGAATTTTTCTACCGGATTGAACTCAAGGACATAGCATAAAATGCATCTGTAAATTCATGCGGTAGCATTCTTCGAGCAGGACCACTTCAGGGTTTTTCAGGGTCTCAAATAAGCCCTCACCACTGAGATGAATTTTTCAGTGACTCAAATAATCATAAAAGGTTGTGCTAATAGGTTTTTCAGTTTGGTAAATCAATCCTCCTTTCAATAATCACTTGGACATTATTGTTTTTCAAAGGAGCCACTGCAACACAACACAAAAGTTAGGTCTAATTATTTTGTTGGTAAACGTTAAATTAAAGCTAAAACTGACATGAAATCTACCGCCAGATATAGTGCTAAATTAAAGCTAAATGGAACGTACGTGAGGACAAAAGGATCGAGTGCTCTTCCATTTATAGCCAAGTTACAATTGAAAGAGATGAAACTCTTCATGCTCTCTTTTGCAGCATGCAATGGAAAATGTAAATTTAAAACTGAAATTTTAATGACTCAGAAAAAGGGGGAAAAGTGAAAGAGAATGAACGCTTAAGCGCTGCTTCTAGGGACAGATTATTTCTCTTCGAGACGAAAGGAGATCGCACACTAATTAAATGGGAATTTATTAAAAAAAAACAGTGAGCAAGGTTAATTGAACTTTGGCTTCGCAAAGCTTTAAAATATACGATAATCTGAGGACATTCTGAATCAAAACAAATAGTAATATAGATAGAGCGTTGTTATTTTGGGCATTATGGTAAGTTCCCATTGCTGGCATAACAAACCAAATCACGATCCGTTAATGAACCATTCCAACATCTCTTTTATCATTTTTACGAGTTTCCAATGCCAAAATATTATACAGTGTGACTTAGATGCCTGAGCAAGAGGTGTAGCTACAAGATCTAATCCCATTACAAAGTATTATAGCTTGTGTCCATTTTGAAGCTTGTATAGTACAACAGTTGTGAACTAAATGTCCTCTGCATCCTTTGAGAAGTCTGGCTCTTTAGGCTTTTGTAACTTAGGCATCTCAATATCCATCATCCTCAGAGCTCCTCTCCTTGATATGGCTATAGGTTCACTCAGTGAACTATCACTTGAAGTCACAAAACTAAGAACTTGCTGGCTATGTCCCATTTCATCAAAATCAAATGATTGATCTTTCCTCAAACTCATTGCCACCATTCTGTTCTTGTACCTTCTCCAAGAAGCCTGAATGAAGCAGGCTGCCCATGTCCTCCAATGGGACGAGTAGAATCGGAAGGTATGCTGAAGCTTCTTGCTGTGAAAATGACGAAACTGATTCGCCACAAACTTGAGATCTTCAGCTTTCAGTGCAAAGGCCTCTACTTGCACAAGGGCTTTCACTGTTCTTGTAGAAGAAGGCAAATTGAGAGTGGTTGTTGTTGGAAGCAATGCCCATGATAGTAACTCTCCTCCACAGAAATCACCTGGTTTCATTACATTAGAGTTGAAGAAACCTGTCCTTCCTCCATTTGTGGTTGAGCTTTCAAGTTTTCCTCTTATTATGAAAAGCATCTCTGTGACTGGATCTCCTTCTCGGACAACATAACTGCCTTGAGGACTCAAGAACAATACCGATCTCTCACATATTGCTTCCTGTAGCTGATCATCCATTTGTGAGAAATACGGGACCTGCAAATTTAGTTTTAGTTTTATATGGGTGGCTAATAACTTGTTGGATATGGTTAAAGAAAAGATTTTGATATCAGAAATAAGCATACTTGTCCTTATTACAAGTCTAGCTTTGACTAAATCTCACATACTAAAAAATGGAAGTTAAGACATTTCATGAGTTTTAAATTGATTAACTTTATATTTAAAAAGTGGATGCTATTAGTATATTTTCTCTCATTTATAAAATAGGGGTAAAAGTGAAAAACAGTCATCAATAACTCTTAAGGTAGATTTATATTTAGGACCAAAATTTTTTTACAAACTGAATTTGTAATAAGGATAAGAGTGCTATTTATTTTTAGGAGCAATGAACTCACACGTCGAATAAGATCTAAGCAAAGGTAACATTGAATATGTCTACGTAGGTCTTTGGGAAGGCCTCGCAAGATAGATTCCTCACTGGTTCCTTGAGTTGCAAGCCACTTGTATTGAAGAAATCTTCGAACACGTTCTCTCAAATGTTGTGGAAGTTGGCGATGTTCCATCCATTCTTCAGTATCACGTCGCTTGAGTCTCCATTCCTCAACTTTTACAGTAATGGATTGCAAATATTTCTGCAATAATTTTTTTTGTTGGGTCATACACAGGACATGTTATGTAACAAGTTTGTGTTCATGGTTCAAGTGTCAAAATAGTTAATTTTTATAATACCTGCATGTTTCCAATCAAGTGGGCAAACAATACTAAACCAAGGGTACATACGAGTATTGAAAATGTAGTTTCCCCAATGAACTTAGTTGTAATCAAATTTTGGCCATAGCAACTGAAATGTTTAGAAATGGAGGATTAGTAATATTCAACTTAGATAAAGACAAAGATGAAGACAAGCCTTATTCTATCTTATTCTATTAGGTGGAACTGACTACATGAATCACACTACACTGCGTATGAAATAAATGCAATCAATTCTTTAAATAGTACCTCAAGTTCTGCAAGCCCCACCACAGACAATAGACATACTTATGAACAAACTGTAATGAACTAACGTTATAGTTAACTGCTGGTTCAAAAATGCCGAATTCGAAACCGTTGCCGTTTGATGGATTGCAGCTGCTAAACACAGCAGTAGAGTTGACCCACTTTATGCGATCATCATCGTTTGAAGTTCTGCAATTCAAATACTTGAGAGCACATTGACTTTCACTTTTGCATTCAGAGTTCCAACAAGTAACATTCCTTTCAAACGAAAACAAATACCATAATGCTCCCAACACCTACAACCACATTAGTTTTTTGTACTTGCGTCAAAAATGTAACTTTCTGAGGGATTTATAAATCCATGCAAGTGAAGTTAATTTACATACATGGCTAGCCAACATGTAAAGTAAAAGATTATAAGCAGCTCCTGCCCAAGCTGTCTTTGTAACAATACCAGCCGCTTTGATAATCTGAGACCTTAATGGGAAAATCAAATATAATCTGGGAAAATATTGAAGCAGAATGATCAGTACAAGAGTATCTCTGGGCTGATCTCCACGGGAACTTCTAATAACCCAAATCAGGATCTGCCATTGAAGAAGAAATGCCAGCTATGAAATTTCACATCTCTTTCTGTCATCTTCACAAGTTTCCAGAGATAATCAACAAAGTCCAACCAAATCTAATTTAACCACGTCGAACAAAAAAGAAAAAAAAAATCTAGTTTTGATACCTGAGGAAGGGGCGGTGTGGCTACAATATCTATGATGAATTCTGATCTCAAATACCTCTTGGCAATCAACCATGGATCCATAACTAGCTCACCTCTGCCAAAAACCCTTGAATTTGGGTGCACATAAGCTGTTCTGAACTTGATGAGCATGTTGAGCAGATAGAAAATATCAGATAATGTACGGAGACACGTCAGAACAATTGCCAAACTCGAATCAGTAGTCATACATGATGAGAGTCCATCATTTTCAGATATGGGCACGTAGAAAAACAGAGGATCAATAAAGAGGGCTAGTAAGCAAAAACCGAGGAAAACTCGGTTCCACCTCAAATATGCTTCACTTCCAGGATCAAAAATCATCATCATCACCTTCTTCCTCTGTTCATGTTTTTCTGGGAATATCATATGCTTTACAGGTGAATGAATTTTTCGTTTGACTCTGTAGTTATCATCAATCCTGGTTTGGCCTTCCGGGTTTATTGTTGCCTTTAACTTGGAACGCTCTTGGTTCTGTTCACCGTAGATGGAAAACCTGCAAATGTTTCACTTTTCTAAGCAAAACGATGCAAGGTGATCGTGGGAATAGAGGAAACAGAGGATATGGAAGAGAATTTACCCTAGTGACTTGTCTTTTTTGAGCTTCATTATGTGTGTGAACTCAAGCCATATGCTGAAGGAGAAACCAGTGGTACAGTTTAAGAGATAAACAAAACATGCTGTATGATTTCCAACGGAGGATATGTAGACAAATCAAAGCCCAAAGTTGAAGACTTTAGAAAGAAGCGAAGAATCAGAGAGGTGGATTTGACTTCCTCGGAGGGATAAACAAAGGAATACGAAACCAAATAATCAAATATATGTATAATATGTTATTGGAAATATATAAGTACGTGAGGATTTGGAAGACAAGAACATTGACAAATTAAAAGTTATATAGAATAATAGATGTGATGAAGTCAAAACAGTTGCTTGCAAAATAAGGTTTCGCTAGTACACGGCCTTCTTATTAACTACGCATTTTTCAGAGTCTATATTGGGTAGATTACATTTGCTCTGAGTAGTTTATACTTTATACTTGTATCTGAGCGAACTATGTAGTAAAAATGCAACTGAGCCAATTTTCTTCTTGTTCTGATGTTTTTATTTGATTAGTGGTTTATGATGATATAGGCCCAAGAATCAAATATTTGTATACCAAACTAAATACTACCTCCAGTCCTAAAGGGTCTTATTTGACTTTTTTAGATAAATTAAGGGAATTAAATAAATTCTTTAATTATATCATATATATCGTATATAGTTATATTATATATCAATTTTTAAGTCAAACAAATTTATATAAAGAAAAATGATAAATATAAATATGTTAAAGTAATTTAATTAGTTTGTTAAATCTCTTTAAAAAAAGTTAATTAGATATTATATTCAAGAATATGAAATTAGTGTTGCTTTGTGAAGTTCAGGTTGAATATAAAGTGATTCTTATTTACAAGAGGAAGCCAGAATTTGTAAAACGGGTCAAGCACTTGCTTGCCAGAAAGTTGACTCCTATATATGGCCTGTTCTTATAAAAGCCTGCTAAAAAGTAAAAACACAGGCGGAGAGACAAACTCAACACTTTCCAACGATTTTTTTTTTTTTTTTTCGGCTGACTAGCAGATATTTTAGGCGCAAATCTCTCTTATTGCAAGAGACACTACATCTTTAATCCTTTTTAAAGCTCGTATAGTCATTGTGAGCTAATCATCCTCTGCTTCCACCGAGAAGCCTGGATCTTCAGGCTTCTGCAACTTAGGCATCTCAAGATCCTTGATCCTCTGAGCTCCTCTCCTTGTGTTTGCAGCAAATCTTGAAGCAAGTATAGTGACACTTAATGAATTTGCACTTGAACTCACAGCACTAGGCTGCTCCTCCTCTTCATGTCTCATTACATCATTAATGTGTTCATCATAAGTAAATGATTGGCATTCATTCAAAGTAAGGCTCGCCGCGAGCTTCCTCTTCTTGAACCTTCTCCAAGCAGCTTGAATGAAGCAGGCTGCCCATGTCCTCCAATGGTGAGAGTAGAAACGGAAGGTATGTTGCAGCTTCTTGCTGTGAAGACGGCGAAACTGATTCGCAACAAACTTAAGATCCTCAGCTCTTAGTGCAAAGGCTTCCACTTCTCCGAGGGCTTTCACTGTTCTAGTAGAAGAAGGCAAATTGGAAGTAGATTTTGGAAGTAAAGCCCATGCTAGTAGCTCTTCTCCACAGAAATCACCAGGTCTTAATGTAATTGAGTTGAAGAAACCTGTTCTGCCTCCATTTGTAGTTGAGCTTTCAAGTCTTCCTCTTATGATGAAAAGCATCTCGGTGACTGGATCGCCTTCTCGGACAATGTAAGTGCCTTGAGTACTCAAGGATGAAACCAATCTCTCACATATTGCATCAAGTAACAGATCATCCATTTGCGAGAAAAAAGGGACCTGCGAATTTTGGGCAAAGACATTGCCAAAGCTATTAGCTATATAGTTGAAGTAATAGTTTCTATTCCTGTAGTTAACAGCAGGATTTGTATTCTTGAAAATAAAAACATGCAAATCATGCCATGTGAGTTATTAAAGAAAAACTTGATGCAAAGAATATGATGGTTTGTTGTTAGGAATTGGGAGGAACTCACACGTCGAACAAGGTCTAAGCAAAGGTGGCGTTGGATGTCTCTACGCAAATCTATGGGTAGGCCTCGCAAGATAGCTTCTTCATCAACTCCTCGAGTTGCGAGCCACTTGTATTGAACAAATCTTCGAACGCGTTCTCTCAGATTTTGTGGGAGTTGACGGTGTTTCATCCATTCTTCAGTATCACGTCGTTTGAGCCTCCATTCCTCAAGCCTCACAGTGATAGATTGCAGATATGTCTGCATTAACTCTTGTCATCAGCAAGTGAAATACATTTGAATGACATGTTATGTAGCAAGTTCTTGTTTGGTTCTTCAAAAATGTGACAAACTGATAGACTGAGAATTTTAAGAATTGTGCTCAAGAAGACATAAAGTGATTAAGGTTTGTATAATATTGGAAAGTCCTATGTACCTGCATGTTCCCGATTAAGTGGGCAAACAAAACTAGACCCAGGATAGCTATAAGTATGGCAAATGTAGTTTCCCCAATGAATGTGCTTGTACTCAAAGTCTGGCCATACGAACTGCAAAAATCAGATGTTAGCAAATAAGAAGTCAACGAAGGACATGGATGAAATTCAGTTATGATATTCAAATTAATCTACATCAAAATTTTCATCCTTTTTGCTGATATCAGAAAGATTTCAACTTCAGATACTATCCTCACCCCACCCTATTCGTTACCACTCGATCTAATCTCAAATAAATCTCCATAAATAAAGAAAGACATATTATATTAGTACTCAAAGCACAGAAATATCACAGCTAGAATCAAACCTCAAGTTTTGCAAGCCCCACCATAGACAATAGAGATACTTCTCTAAAAACTGTGAGGAAACAACATTGTTTTCAACTGCAGGTCCAAAAATGCCATACTTGAAACTGATGTCATTATTTGGATTGCAGTTACCAAACACAGAAGTAGTTTGTACCCACTTCATGCGATCACCATTGTTTAAACTGCTGCAATCCAAGTATTGAAGAACACATTTCATGGGGGAAGTTTCATTCTTGCAATGTGATTTCCAACATGTAGCATTCCTTTCAATTGACAACAAGTACCATGATGCCCCCAACACCTACAACAACAGTAGTTGTAAATTTGTGAGGAGAGAATAATAATAACTTGGGAATCATAAAAATCACTGGGTGAAGTTAACTAATATACATGGCTAGCCAACATGTAGAGTAAAAGATTATAAGCAGCTCCAGCCCAAGCTGTCTTTGTGACTACACCAGTGGCTTTGATAATCTGAGAACTTAAGGGGAAAATCAAATATAATCTGGGAACATATTGAAGCAGAACAATCAGTACAAGAGCATTATTGGTGTGATCAGCATGAGAGCTTCTAATTGCAGGCATAATAAACCAAATCATGATCTGCCATTCAAAAAACACCAACAATATCATTTAACATCAGTTCCTGTCATTCCCACAAGTTTCTCAGAGACTAAACACAGATACACACAACAGAAACCAGCAAAGAGGTTAGAGTATCAATGAATAAACAAATCAAATCCAGAGATTCCAATCAATCACCAAAATATCTATATATATATATATAGTGGATGTTAAGTTCTGATACCTGAGGAAGAGGTAGTGTAGCTATAAGATCTATGAAGAACTTTGACCTTAAATACCGTTTTGCAATCAACCTTGGATCCATGACTAACTCACCCCTTCCAAAAATCCTTGAACTTGGTGATACATAAGCTGTTCTGAACTTTATGAGCATGTTCAGCAGATAGAAAATATCAGCCAATGTTCGGAAACATGTAACTACAATTCCAATACTCAAATCAGTAGCCATACACGCTGACTTTTCATCATTTGCCACCGAAGGCAGGTAGAAAAACAGTGGGTCAGCAAATAGAGACACAATGCAAAAACAGAGGAAGACCCTGTTCCACTGCAAATATATGTCACTTCCAGGATCAAGGATTCTCTTCTTCCATGGTTTATGGTTTTCTGCGAATACCTTGAACTTTCCAAGAGAAGGAATTTTGAGGTTAATTTTGTTCTTATCACAGCTCACAAGTTTCCCTTCAGAGTTTACGGCTGAGTGTACCTTGTATACTGACAATGGATTTTCCAAAGAAAGCTCTAGTTTCTGTTTACCATCATCATAAAACCTGCAAATTTTGAAACCTGCTAAGCAAAACGATGCAATCGTATAATGGGAATGGGGAAACAAACAAAGAATTTACCTAACTAGCTTCTCATTTTTTAGCTCCATTGTGGACGAACTCAAGTCGTATACTGACGAGAAATCAGTATTCGCAAGAACATTATAGCAGCATAATGATAGTTCGTGAGAAGACCATTTTCAAATGCTCCCGTTTCTTCTGAACTATACTTCTCTGCTCAACATAAGTTCCAGACTTTAGAAAGGAGCGAATCGAAGAGATTTTCCTCGATTAACGAAAAATGATATTATGGTCAGAAATTAGCTTTCGGACCATATGGGCTTGACTTTCTTGTAGCAGCAAAGAAATCGACAAAACGGCCTCCCACTAACACACAGCTCAGATAGTGAGCCATATTCATATTATAATGCGTATTGGAAATATAACAGTTAGTGAGGAACGTGAGAACCTTTACATGCTCTATATATATAATAAATGGTTGGCCTTTCTTTAAAAAAATTTCCGGCCTGAATATTCATATTTGGATTGAAGACAAGAATAATAGCGGCTAATCATGGATTTTTCTTTCGTTGATTTTGGCCAAAAAAAGATATACATTTTTGGAATCTATATTATATTACGCTTGGCCTAGCTAGTTTTATTTTTTTTTATTTGGAGGGAGTAGGATAATCTCCCCACACACACACACGCACGCCATGTCAAAAGTATCACTCACAAAGCGACAAATGGAGGGCAAGAATCTTGCACATACAAGCATCTTCCCCTTTAAAAAAAAAACAAATATTGCTGTCATTTAAATTCTAATAACATGATTTTCAGTTTTTCACCTAAAAGGATAAAAATATTGATTTCTCCATGCCAGGGAATTATCGGAAATAAATTCAATGTGCTGGAGAAGTAATTTAACTTATTGATATTATTGGTTTAGTAGCTTGATATTCAACTTTTAAGCATATTCAGCTTTCAATGTGCTGGACAAGGACTAATATGAAGGTGAAGCGGAAGGAAGAAAGCAACTAAAAGAATGAAATTTCATTTACCTTGAGAAAAAATATTAGAAGGAAAAAGTCTCAAAAATAGGAAATTTTTTACTATTTTTATAAGTTTTTCTTCATAACATCCACTCTCCTATTATCTCTCCATTCAAACAAACACAGAGATTAGACAAGTCAAACTTTGCATTTTTTATATTAGATGTTATGACCAAAGTTGTTAAATTCGGATTGGACACTGAATCGGTTGAGGTTTGGTCAAAAGTCAATGAGTCATATTGGAGTCAAACTGAAGCTAATGATGCCAAATTGACAAGGAAGTGAAGATTTCAAGATTATTAATATGAAATTCTAAAAAAAATAAAAAAATGGTAAACCAGTTTAGTGGTTCACCCAACCCGGTTATCTGACCAATTCGTAGGTTTCCAGATTGAACCAATCGGTCCGGTCCGAATTTAATAAGCCAGCTCTAATCCAAAACTAGTAAACAATTGGGTGATATAATTTGGTTAAAGTGGAGGTGAATGGTGCCATGCTCGAGAAACCAGACGTTAACCTTGGGAGTGAAGAAACAATTGTCAATTTAAGGAAGACAAATGAAGGCAAATTTGAGGGAGGGGAGAGAGAGGGAAGATTCCAACTTATCTGTAATAAAAGAATAAGATCACAACTTAAGCGTCCATATCAATCAACGCATGTAAAACGCCTTCTATGTGTAGACGTGCCAGCAACTGTACATCAACAGATTTTATATTTTTTATTCTTGTGGGCCCTAAATTATAACATATTAAGACGTGATCATTTTTATCGTTGCCTGAGTTGCGAACCGCACGTCTAGTGACAAAAATTCAGAGGCTCCGAAAGTGTTAAAGATACTTCAATTTCCTCTCCCAATCCTGCAAGTCCAATCTTTTCTCCTCTCAATTTTACTTATATTTTATTTTCCGAACACGTCGATTGAAAAATTAAACAAATGTATCACGTTAATGATGTAAACACACATACACAAGAACATATATACCCTCTTACGATTTGTTAAACTTCAATGTGATTCAACCATATGTAAGCACGTTAACTTGGCCTACAGACGGTCTTCTAACACACTACGGTAAGCATTATTATTCAATGTGCGGTAGAAACTAATTTGTAATCAACACTTTCATGTATTGCTTTCCAATTTCAATAGAGCGATACCCAGTAAGGAGCACGGATCATAATTTCATACTTGAAGCTATACCCAGCAACCGATTCATAAATTTTACATATCAAACTCTACCATCAACGTTTATATTTTTGTCTAAAAGTACTATTTATGGAACATTTTAGAAAAAACCAAGAATGCTTGCTTTGACGTAAAGGAAAACATGCGTCATTGGATAAATGAAATAAATACAAAATATATATACATGAAATTTAGACGACTCCCAGTGCCGACACGAAGGGTGTAAAATAAAGAGAACAGATTGTGGATAAAATAGGGGCAATCCATTCCATTAATGGGGTTTAACTAGAAGCAATTCGTAGATGAGACGGGGTATGCCGATGTTTCACATGTAGGCTGCATGAGGAAAGCAAAGCGACCAACAACATTCACGGCCATTGTCAATCACCCATCGGATGCAACTAATACAGGTTCATGCAGAAAAGAGCTTAGAATATTCTGCCCTCAGCAAAGTTTGACTGACTTGCTTTCGCTCAGAGTTTTGACAATTAACAAGTGCAGGTTCAAGCAGATATCACAGTTTGCACACGTATTCTCTGCCACGGATTTGTAATCCCATGCATGGCTGACACCACTCTTAACATCTACCTTAAATTCCTATACATGGCTGACACAACTCAAACACATATTCCTACCCCAACACAGCCAAGACAAGAAAACAAAGCATCACATCTTCATCTTTACCTACCCGATCTAAATAACAGTCATATGACGGGCCCCTCATTACTCAACAGCATACAGTACAAATAACCCACCACCAAATAAGTTCATTTCATGGAAATACACGTGAGGCCTGCCCTATACTGTTAAGTTATTTTCCTAAACGATTGAGATCCAATGAAATTTAAAAAAGAAAAGGGTTCAAGATCAAGCTCAATATAATTAAGACCACATCCAGCAGGAAGAACCCAGGGCAGCTGCCGACCACATGATTTTCAAGCTACTCAATCGGGGGAAGCTTTTCAGAGCTAATGACATGATGAACAAAAATCAGGTTTTTGTAACATTGAAATCCAGTACTACGGGAACAATGTTGGGTTCAATGAAATGTGGGGAAGGTACATAAGTTAAACCTCCTGCAAACTAAGTCTACTTCCCATGAAAATGACAAGAGTTGCAAACAAACTAATCCAACTCCAAATGATTTGGGAAGAAGGCATGCTTACACCCACGGTAATGAAAAGATTGAGTTATTTAAATTCTTCTAATTTGAGAGAATTGGGGTGTAGGGCCATGCTAAATGCATCAAAAAATTAATTTATTGTAATGCCCACCTCTCATCTATGTCAAGAGATTCCCCAACACCACCCCCCTCCAAAAAAAAAATTCTCAATCTCCATAATCTAGATTTCAATGTCACATGTCAGGAGAAGAACCCACAAGCCCAACTTCTGTAGAACAGATTGAATACCTGCCACTGCCAGAAGCATTTGATGCAGGCTGTCAACCCCTTTTAAGTTAATAAAAAGAAATGCCAATAGAGTTTGAGGTGCGCAAATCACAAGTGAGGAGACTCAAACAGAAGCATGTAGCCGGATGGGACCCAAAACTATTCAAAATTGAAGATCCCAGAGAAGGGCAGCCAGGAACGATATCCCAGGGAATGCAGAAGCACAAAACCAATGAAGCAGAAGTACCAGAAGACACCTCAAAACAAAACAAGAAAAGCATAAATTTTAGCAAGATCTCAAACTCTTAACAATGCGATAGCAACTACCAGAAAAATACTCTATTACCTGTAATGGAACTACATGCGTCCTGCATAGAATAAAGAACACAAGCTGAGAAATCAAGAAAGTAACTAGTCCAATCCCAGAGTAGGATGTTCAGGGCATTGCCCATCTAAACAGACTTGAACTGCAGTGCAAGCACACTAGTTTAACAAAATTTCAACATCCACTTGCAAAACACAGATTGCCAACTCTTCTAAATCAACTTCTGCTTCGGCGTCGATCCCTTGCACCATTTCTGCATATTATTAAGCAACATATTATCAGTATGAATATAAAATGATGACCTTGATAACAGCACTGACCACTTGTCAGCATATAGAAAAAAGAAAACAATATGGCAAGAGGATTCCACATTACAAATCCTTGTAACAACTTCAATAGAAAAAAGAAAACAACCCACATAATCATGACCTCATTCGTTGTCAACAGCTCTTACAACTTGGAGAGTAGAAAAGTGGGTAACATCAAGCATGGATAGGGAGAACGCAAAGGATCAAACATTTGAAATTTGTCAGTAAGAATAAAAAAACAATTAAAAACAAGTATTAATGATGTCAAATAATAAGCCATGTTAAATGTTCAATAATAACAAATCTGTGCGCTGTACAAGTTAACATTCACCTAATTAGAAACTGGCAGTAAAAATATACATGATTATCCAACAAAACGGTACCCAATTTGAAGCTGGAAATCAAGTCCAAAGAAATAGAAGCATACCCATTAGCATATGGCAACTCTTCGCGTCCACGATAAGGAGGTGACCTGCTATAGCTGCGTCCACGAGGTGATAAACTGCGGCGCCTAGGAGACCTACCACGGGGACTATAACTCCTGCTTCATATAAATAAATAATGTCAAATCAAACACTGAAGAAATTAGAAAACTGCATATTTGGGGGGAAATACCTACATTTTCCCGCAAACAGTAACTATGAAAACAAAGTCCGACTTGAGAAGACTAACAACAAGGATCTTAAGTCATATAGAATAGAAAAAATTGAAAAATAACAAGATTGAACTCACAGAATTACCAATATCAATATTTATATAATTTCCCAATGTTAATCACAATCATTGAGTCGCATTCATATGAACTTCACTAATATCATGGGAACTAAGGTTGAACCATATGAAAGAAACGAGAGGCTCAGACAAGATCATTGCAAGGTTCCATTATCAGATAAAAGCCAACGCCACCTTGTGCTAGTCTACACAAGTGCACATATTAAAGACTATGAGCTAGCAATCTAACCTTCGCCCATAACTTGGACTCCTGCGAAATCTTGGTGGGCTGCGACTGCGGCTGCGACGTCTTCCTGAACCACCACGCATGCGACATTCACGAGCAAAATGACCAGGCTCACCACACTCATAACACTTCAAATCCGAACCACCAGAACGACCACGACCACCTCCACGCCCACCACCTCCACCTCTGGAATTATGGGAAAGCTCTACCCTCCAACCATTCTTACCTGCTCAGGGAAACAAACAGGCTAAATGAGAAGAAATAATAAATACAGAAATCCAAATAAATAGCCATTTATTCAAGAGAGAAAACAAACAACCACATCTACTTTGATTGTAAGTCAATTCCAGCAAAAAAATATGGCAAGGTAACTTCCTTAACACGCAGATTAAAAGTAAGAAGTAGGTGGCATAAGTTAATTGAACAAAGGTATCACTCACATGCCCATGGGTATATCAGTCTATTAGAGCTCAAATTGCTCATAGAAATATACATTTAGCACAGGCAGCACTCACATGTCCATAGATTAATTGCAGTAGCATACATCTCATAAAACAAACGCATTATGTAACAGATGTGTAGCTTCGGCATAAATCTCCAAACTAGTGCAATTCCTCAGTTCACATTCTTATTTCCTTTCACATACAATCAATCTCTCTACAAATCAACAGTCTTTGATGAAGACTGGCGGAAAAACCATTACTGCAGGCCTGCTTGCAGAAGAGAATTGCAAGGAAGTAGAAGAAAGAGAGTATCTCCTAGCACGTAGGCCTATAGCTTCCTCAAATGAAAAAAGAAGACTTAAATGGGAAGTCGAGGGAAACCCTTCAACATATCAACCAGAAAAGGGGGCAAAACAATAATAAATTAGCAAGTAAGATGAACAAGATATTAAGAGAAATTTGCAAAACAGATTTAGAAAGCATCGCAGTTTTTTTAAAATGTCTTAAACATACCATCCAATTCCCGAATAGCATCCTGTGCATCTCTGCGGTCATCAAAGTCAATAAAAGCATAACCAGGTGGCCTCCTTGCAACCCACACACTGCACAAATAAAATTCACAAGGCAAGTTTATTAGCTAAAATGAATAAAAATAAATTCCGGAAACAATTCATTGGCATGATGGATGCAGGCTACAAAACTTAAAACATAGAAAGCATCTTGTTAATAAAGCACTTAGAAAACACTCCTATTCATTCAGAAAAGTATAGATTATAAACTCCAAAATTCACATCTTCGATGAGACCATACCATTCTACGCAAAACTTTGTCAGCACAGACAATGACATTGTAAAGTTAACCTAATTTCTCAAAATTACGGAAAACGAATAGCAATATTACGAATTGACGGTGAAGCTACCTTCGTATGACTCCAAATACACGGAATTCATCTTCAAGGTCTCTCTCAGTAACTCTTGAATCCAAGTTACCAACATAAACACGAGACATGGCTTCGGCCTATCAGAAGAACCTGATGCAACCACACAGACAACAGGAATTAAACAAACTGTCAGAAATCGTGCAAATTTTGCAACAAAAAATGAACATGTTCAAGGAAAAAACGAGGCCAGGCTTCAATTCCAGGTAAAGAAAAAATAGACCCTTGGCATGAATCAATAAGATAAAAGATTAAGTGTGAATAAAATGAAAAACAAAGACATGCGCTTCTATGGCTTCTTGGAAGCAAGCAAGACACAAAACCTGAATAGTAAAGAAGCGAGATCTGAACCTGAAGCGATGCAATGAAGAAGAACAAGAACCAACGAAAAACCCTAGCCTCGGCCGCCTCCCACTCCTACTTGCCCTAGTATTGGTATCAAAGTCAATTTATCAAGGCAGGAGAAAACCATCACAAAACGCATTATATCTTCTTTTTCTATTTAACAGTGTGGTTTGGTAAATTCTTAAAATCATGGTTTGGCTCTAAAATTATGGTTTTGAGAAAAATTAGTTAAACACTCTTTTTTTTTGGAAATCATGATTTTATCTTAAAATCATGATTTTGATGTCCAAGACCATAGTTTTGGGAAAAGCTTCTTTTTATTGCTTTTTTGTCCAAGACCATAGTTTTGGGAAAAGTTTCTTTTTATTGCTTTTTTGGTTTTAAAAAATTTCTAAAAATATTTTTTAAGTAGCATGTAGTATCCTAAAATAATTTTTAGTACTTTTAATCCTTTAAAATATTTTTTTATTTGTACCCAGTGTATTTGCAGACTGATTGCAATTTTATCTTTAAAGTATTTTTTCAGCTCTAAAAATTACTTTAAAGTATTTTTTCAGTTGTACCCAATGTCATCCACTCTAAAATATTTATCTAGAAGCACCTAATATTTTAAAGTAATTTTTGAAGCTGAAAAAATAAATTAAGGGTAAAATTACAATCAGTTTGCAAATATATTGGATACAACTGAAAAAATATTTTAAAGAGTTAAAAGCACTAAAAATTATTTTAGAATATTGCATGTTACTTAAAAAATATTTTTTGATACTACATACATCTAAGAAAATATTTCAAAATACTAGATATCATTTTTTTTGAACAAAAAAAAAGTTTAGCTCCTTAAAACTACACAAAAACGGTGTAGTTTTAAGAAAATGACTAGCAGCTTTTTTGGTTTGTCCAAAATATAATCTTATCATTCATATGTAATTATTATAAACTTTCAATGTATAATTTATTAATATATATATTTCTATGTATGTATGTACAATTCATTTTTTTGTTTGTCATAATATATAATTTTTTTAGACAAATTTAAAGAGTTTTTGGTATTTATTGTTCAATTTTATGTTAAATAATACCTAAAATATAATCTAATATTTTATATCTAATTATTATAAATTATTTTTTACAATTTATTATAATATATATATATATATATATATATATATATATATATATCAGATAATTTTATGCCATTTTTTGTATTTATTATGAAATTTACTACTATATAATACATAAAATATAATCTTATACTTTCTATGTAATTATCACAAAAGTTAATGTCCTTTTCAGTAATTTGTTCATGAAAAAAAGTTATTCTGATCATAATATCTAAACACTCTCATTTTATCAAAATCACTTTTTTTTTATAATCTATTTTGTCAGAATCTATTATCAAAAATCAATTTTTTCACTTTTTCTCCATAAGCTATTCTCAGAAGCTGTTTCCAAACACACCCTAAAAGACTTCTTTTTTTTTTTTTAGGGGCCGTCTCTATTTAAAAATACTTCAGGGAAATTAAAAAAAATCCCCCGACGCCGTCTCGTCGTTGCCCTGAAAATTCCCTAGAACCGAGATAGTATCATAGTCATAACACAAAGTATTTTTAATTTAATTAATTAATCTATTGTTATTATGTATATATAAAAGGAGATAAAATAAAATTAACAAAATAAACTTTCTAATGGATATAATTTTATTTTTATTTCTAATTATGAAAGTTAGACTTTTGCTGCCTTTGTTCAATATTTATAAAGTTGAAATTGGCGTTATCGTCGTTACCCTTATTCTGTTTATTTGAAAGGTAGAGTGCTTACAATAATATTGATATTAATTTCCTTATATATAAAATTTTGCTTCATCATAAGATTCTAGATTAAGAGAGTATTTTAATTTAATTAATTAATATCCATTAAGAAAAGTCTTATGTATTACAGTATAAGATTCGTGTGAAGGATATTTTCTTTTTGATATATTTGAAGGAATCGAGTTTCTATGCTTTTTTAATATAAAATGCCATTGGTTCACTGAATTTGAAGTGATATAATATAATGTAATGATAATTATATAATGTATTTGATTTATTATTAGTAAAAGATGATATTTATGTATAAAAACTTTTGGTTGGACTATATCTAACATGAGAATATATAAAAATAATATAGTAAGGGATAAAATTATCTTTATCTACACATATAATAATATACATGTTAGGTTCATGATAATTTTTTCAATTCTGTATAGTGTACATGTTGGGTTCATACTTCATAATAATTTTTTAATATTTAATGGTGGAAATATTATGGGTTTATGTTAATTTTTAATATTTAATAATAGGAATATTATTTAATGAGATGTTTTAATATTTTTTAACGGTGAAATATAATTGTTTTAATCTTTTTAATAGAGGAATATTTCTTACAATTATATATTATTAATTAATTTTTTGCTATTTAACGGTGGTAACTAAAATTATTTAATATTTAACAGCATATATGGTGGGCATTTTAGTTAATTTAAAAAATTTCAATGATAATAATGTCATTTTCATCTTATTACAGAATGTCTATATCTTATTCATCAGTCATACTAATGTAATCTTGATTACATCATTTGATATAATGAGGATTACAAGTTATAATCATCTTTACATTATATATGTCTAACTAAACATTATAATTGATCTAATTATATTTAATCATCTCTCATGGAATCGAATCAAACAAATTAAAAAGATTTTTTTAATTTATTTTAGTTTGTATAATGAAAGGCATGATCGGAGAAGTAGGATTGTGAAAGGTAAGGGAATGCTAAAACCAAATTAAAGGTTTAGAAAAATGGTCGAATAATAGTGCACGCGTTTATAAAGCAATGGCCATGTTTTTACTGTCTCATATTCATCTGTCACGATTTCAAACTAGTATTATCTGTAATCTTCAACTCCTACTTACACCAATCTTTTTTCTTTCTCGGGTTCTTCTTCTTCTGAACCGGGGCCATATGAACCCAATCTGTTAAACAAAATCAACATAATGTATTTTAAATTAAAACTCCACCTAAATATATAACGTTTGGCCAGCTAATATTGGTGTTGTGATTTTTTTAAAAAAAAAAAAATCCGTTATTGCTATCTTCATCCTACATTTTGCTTCCAGAACCTGAAAGAATGAAAACAAACTGGAAAGAATTGAAAATGAACCGTTTCAATGCCTTACACTAGTATAATGATTTCATGACCAATAGATTGGAACATTCATAATGAAGCTAAGATTGATATGATGATACAAAAAGAATGGGCTGCTTTGAAATTTCTTATGGCTCAATAGATAGAAAGACACCAAAATCAAAGATCCAAAGAACAAAAGAATCGCCATTTCCTAAACCTATATTATATCATACAATCTGCTATCAATACGTCCCATGACTTCTCTCAAAGGTGAAACTATCAGGCTCTTCGTCCATTTCCCAAATTCACCTTTTCTTCAATGTTGTTTGCACTCTGCACCTTTTCCAGCATCTGTATCTCCATTCATTCATAACAGAATTCTGCAGATAATAGTCAGACAGCCACAACACGAAGAAAAGAGAGATGCTGTACATATATTTCCTTTTCATCTCCCCGGAATCATTATATCCAATCTTAAAAGATAGGCACCAAAAAATTGGCCAATCAATTATACAAATCCAATACCTGACTGATCATCAGATAAATCAGGGATTCTCACTTTAAACCACAAAAAAGGCAAGGAGTGTGTGCATTATGGCCCAATAGATTATAATTCCAAGTCGCAAAGCAGGCTGTCTCATCAGAGCTCGATCACATGATACCCTGCAAAAAAGTGAAAGAAAGAGAAACACCAAGCCATTCACTTTTTTTTTTAAAGAACTTTTTATTAAAGCAATACAAAGAGGAGGAAGAGTAAACCTACCACAAGCCATCAATCATGTCAGTCAAAGGTCTGGTAAACTTTGGGAGGGGGACAATTTTTGATGAAGTGAGCGGCTTAAATCCATGTACTGTGGCACAAAGTGGAAACAGGAAAATATATGAGACTACATTCTGCCTTAAAAAAAAACAAACAACCAGTTAAGTAGTGCAGAATCACCTTTGTCCTCTTCTTCATCTTCCATCCTACTAGTACTACCAGGGTCTACATCTACGGCAATGGCAACATGATCATTGTTACCCTTGCGTAGACTGCGAACTTGAGGTGTTACAGAAGTCCCTGCTGTTGTCCACTTGTTGATCTGCTTAGAAGCCAGTCAATAGTCAAAACAAATCAAATCTTAATGCACGAGGCAAGAAGACAGTAAGCTTTATATTGGTGCTAACAAGTCCCATCACTTCCTTTTCATCACCACCCAGACACATACTTTATTCTTTCATACACACACACACACACACACATTAAATTTTACCAGAGTAAAATGGTGCATTAAGCTGCCTATGTGAGAGTGGCATGTAAATCGGCATATTCCTTATCCACAAGCGAAACCAGAAATATGTAAAGATAAGATTTTTGCCTCACCACAGGTTCAACTTCCACAATTTCTGATCTTGTGATAGCTTGCTCTCCAGACTCTTCCACACCATCAAGCAAATTTAGTCGTGATTCTTTCTCATACAAAGACTTCTGTAGAGCTTCAGCTTTGTGGGTCAACTCTTCTACCTTCCTACTTTCAATTTGCAACATTGCATCCTTACTATCTGCAACTGTCCTTGAATTCTCTATTTCTGATAACAAAGATGCAAGCTTCTTATGAAGTACCTCTTTGTATTCATCAACCTGAGTATTACCCTTCACTCCAGGATGTATATCATGCATCCCATCTCGAGAGACCATCATGTCAACCCACATCAAGAACTCTAGGATCTCATCTGAACTTCCCTTGTTGCTACTTTGTGATGCAAGAAGATCATTGGTACATCTGGTAACCTCTTGCCTTAAGAAAGAAATCTCAGAATCCCGTTCTTGTAGTTGGGATTGCAAATTTTCAACCTCCGCAAGTAGGCTTGAAGAAAGGTGGTGAAGCTCGTCAAATTTAGTTACAGTGATTTGAAGCTTTTTTGTAACCTTACCATTAGAAGTTTCAAGATTCTCGATTTCCAGATTCTTCTGTTGAACAACCTTTTCAAGTTCCTCAATCTCTTTCGTCAATTCTTCCATCTGCACCTCTTCCTCATCCAGAGCTTGTGTTAGTGCCTCAATTTCTGCAGTAAATCCATAAGTTCCGAAATGGTAGTAAGTACTATTATATATATAGTACAAGTTTAATTAAAGAAACAAGTAATCAGACAAAACTCACCTTGGTCTTTGCCAGACAACAAATCCACCTGACATCTGATTTTCTCCTCTAATTCACCAGTTGTTACTAGCTTATCCTGCAGAGCATTCACCTTCTGCTCCAGTATCTTCCTTTCAGCCTCAATCTCATCAATCTGTTTGACTAAATTTTGCTCTTCCATCTTTGAAGATTGAAGTAGTTCTTGAAAGTAACTGTTCGAAGCACCTTCAGCAGCCTTAATCTGATTTACAAGGTCCGTGCAGATCCTGTCCCTTTGAACATCCTTCTCCTGAAGTTCTCTCTGCAAATTTGTTATAGTAGCCTTCATTTCCTTTTGGTTAGCATCCAGAACTTTAGTTTTTACACTAGCAAACTCATTTGCAGCCAACAGCAATTTATCTGCTAGAGTCTTGATATATTCCGCAGATGCTAGGCGAGCCTCAACACTGGAAGGGTGTATTCCATCCTCAAATGTTGTTGATTGGAAATTAATCCCAAGATCTGAAGATGCTGACTCATTAGTAACCAGATCAGCTTTTCCATATTCAATTACAGCAATCGAATTAGCACATGCTTGATAAAGGTGAGCAATATTCTCACGTAAAACAAGAAGTTCCGCATCTTTTTCACTAATTTCTTTCTCCATGGCTTCACAGAACTCTCTTTGGGATATCATATCCCTTTGAATGCTCATCACTACTTCAGTTAATGTTTTGCTCTGTTCCTGTGCCAAACTCAAGTGCGTGTGTATGCTTTCCTTATAAGAACCAAGCTCAACCAATAAATTTTGCAGTTGAAGCCCAAGAAGACGACAATTTTCAATCAAGCTTTCATCATCAACATGGTCAATGGTCTCTGACCAAGGGTCCACAGACACAAAGCTCTTCTGAAGAAGAACACAATTAATTAAATTGGATGAAAGAATAAGTAATATGCATAATAACAATGAGGTATTGCATTGTCTCATGCCAGGGAAATAATGACATGTGAAAACCAGATTCCCCATATTATGAAGAAAAACTTAAGTTAGCAACATAATAAAAAAACACAATGAAGAAACGAGTGATCAAAAGCAATCAATATGTACAGAATCTGCAAATACTGAAGCAAACTATTAGTAAATAATATCTCTAGTACTCAGTTTGTTATACTTTGAAAAGTCAGCATTAATTTAAAACAAACATATATTAAAAACATATTTGAATAGCTCAGGTTATGACATCATCTATTTCTCGTCCAGTTGTCCTCATCCCAGATAAAAGACATTTGATGTAGATTAAAGCGAAAAGATAAAACATTAAAACAAGAGCAAACAAAATTTAACTAAATGAACATCCCTATGGTAAAAATACCTGATCAAGAGATGACAGTCCTAAAATGCCATCATGTCCTCTAGTAACAGATGAATCTACGACAGCGGCAGCATTTTTGGCTTTCATGCATGACTCAAGGCCAACCTTTAGACTTCGTAAAGATTCCAAATCCACAAAAAAAGCATTGGCCATTAACTTGCCAGTGTCACTAAAGCCTTTGTGAAGTTGGTTCAAGCTAGATTTTAATCCCATGATCTCAGCAAAATGGCTCTTCCTTTCCTCCATGTGCAAAGTTGATAACTTCTCAAGATGAGAAATCGCTCCCAGTTTGTCAGCCTCGGCTAAATCCCTTTCCTTTCTGATATCCACAAGTTCACCAGCAACTTTTGCAAGCTCCTCCTGGAAGGCATCATTCCTCTCTTGAACTTCGTTCAACTCAGCCAGGAGGAGTTCTACTGCTCTTTGAGATTTCATGGACTCTTGCTCTAGAGAAGCCACAGTAGCATGCAAACCAGAGCATAGCTTCCCAACCCATTCCAGCTTGTTTACTGGATCACTTGTCTTAGATGCATTCTCAGGTTTAAGAGCTTCTAGCCTATCCACATAACTGGACAAATCTTTAAACTTCTCTGCAAACTCTGCAAGAGCATGTTCCCAGTTGTTATTCTCAGATTTCAAGTACTCCATCTCATTAGTCATCTCTTCAATTGTTTGCTTTAGACTGTCTCGTTGTTGGACCAGCAACTTCCCTTTCCTGACTGCAACATTTAACTTCTCTCTAACGGAAGCTGACTTCTGTTCCTCCTGATTAAGCTGCCCCTGCAACTCCTCAGCTCTTTTAGTTAAAGCTTCAACTTCACCAGATAACGCTATTTGGGTGCCCAAATACTTATCTCTCTCCTCCTTCACACGCATCAGTTCATGCAAAGCCTCTTCCAGATCTTTCTTCAAACTATCAATAGTTGTCTCCTCTGTATCATCAATATCTTGGCTTCTCACCGCATTAAGAGCAGCATCAGCTTCTTGTGCACGTTGTCCATCAAATGCATCCACATATGCTGGTTTTGTTTCCGAGAGAGTTGTATAATTCTCTAAGAGCTTTCTCAACAGAACTTCCAAGGAATCAATACTCTCCTTGCCAGAAACCGAATATTCTGTTTCAAATTCCTGTAAGGCATCACCAACTAAATTTTGCAATTCTCTGATCCTGCCCTCAATGGCGAGCATTTGCTCTTCAATGGCAGATTTATGTTCCAATTTCTCCTCCAAGCCAGTTACCTCAGCAGACAGCCTTTCATTCCCAAGTTCAGCTTCCCTTGTCTGCACTGAGAGTTTCTCACATTCATGCATCAGAAACTCCACTCTGTCAGAAAGATGCTTCCTCTCAGAGGTAACAACTCTGACCTCTTCCTGAAGAACAGACACTCTCCTTTGAGACTCTTCAAGATCAGCATTTAGCAATCCACAATAGCTATCATATTGTTCAATCTTAAGCTGTAGAGAATCTCTATGATGATTAGCCTCAACAAGTGCTCTTCCTAACCACTCAATCCTATCAACTGTCTCCATAGACCGCAGATGTGAAGGCATATCAATTTCGTCTACAAGCTCTTCCCACCTCTGCACTAGCCTGTTTCTTTCCATTAATGACTGCTCCAGCATCTCATTTTGTTCAGCCAACACATAGTACTTACTCTGCAAGTCCTCGAAGTTTTTTCTAAGATCTTCCCCTGTATCAGATTGTTGCTGAACATCTTTCCAGGCACCCATGACAACAAAGCCAGCATCAGAGAATGAACCTCCTTCAGCTGAAATCTTCTGATCTGAATCATTCAGGGGCAACGAGTTTCCTGCAGTTGATCTAGCCAACCAATCAATCTTCTCAATAAGGTCTCTTGAATGAAACTGCTCTGGCAGATCTAGGTCTTCCAAAATCTCTTCTATCCTCTGGAGTAATGAATCTTTATGAAGAAACGACTCTCTTAAGGCATTAGCTGAATTGCGAATATATGAAAGCTCAGATTCCAGAGCCTCTACACGTTCACCAGCTTCAGCATAGGTCTTAAGTTTAGCTTCAACCTCATGAATTCTAGTATCTTTCAACTGTAACTCCTCCAAGCATCTCTCCAATTCACTGGATGTTTCAGCCAAGGACTGTTTCAGGCCATCCCGCTGTACAACCAAGCCTTTACCCTTGCTAACAGCTATGCTAAGTTTCTCCCTTATTGAGGAGACCCGTTGTTCTGACTGCTCAAGTTCTCTCGTCTTTACATTCAATTCAGAACAAACAGCAACATGAGTTTCCTCAGCCTGATGTAAGCTTTCCCTCAAAATAAGTATTTCATTTTCATGCTCAGCACATTGGGTTTCTAGGTAATGTATCTTTTCCTGTATTTCAGATAATTCAATCACCTTAATTCCATAGCCTTCTTTAGCTATGTGTTGCTGAAGTTCAGCTTCTCTAGTTTTCTGAACAAGAGTAGATACTAATGATTCTAAACATGAGAGAGGTGCTTTGTTCATTTTGATCTTCATCTCGTCCACTTCCAATACACCTTCAGCTTCTTCAACTATCTTACTAACAGCATCTAAATCAAGACACTTCATGTTCAGTTCCTCCAGTTCTTTTTCCTTGTGCATCAAATCTGACTTAATCTCTCTCGTGACAGACTCAAGTTCCAACCTCCTATTCAGTATGTCCCCAAGAGATTTCATGAAGGTCTCAAAGATGCTATAGTTCAGTAGATCAGGCAATGGCTCACCTTGTACATCTATGTTATCTTCATCTGTAGACCCACAGTGCTCATAGACAAGCTTCCTCAGGTCACCGTATATTTTATTCAAGATAACAACAGCCAATTCATTCTTCCCATGAAGCTCATTACACCTTGTACTCATTTCTTCATACGTAGTGCTCACTGTTCCTTGTTCTGCATAAGCAGTTTCAAGTTTCTTCCGAAGATCTGCAATCACTTCAATGGCCACATTAACAGAAACTGCAAACCGGTGATTGATGTCCACACTACTGTAACTGTCAGTAGAGGTGGATGAAGAAAAATTTTCTCCAACTGATTCATCCAGCTTTGCAGCTATTTCAACGATCTCAGCCATAGTAGTATTCCAGCCTTGCTCAAGTAGCATTGCCCTCCCCGTCACCTCCTTCAGAAAATTTTCCAGCTGACTGCCAACAACAGAAGCCATGTGATTTGTAATTTGTTGCATGTCATATAAATCAATACGCAATTGACTAATTTTCAACCGGCTTTTTTCAAGCTCTACACAAGCTATACTGTTTTTGGCTTTGCAAGAGAGGTTTCCTTCCTTTAAAACTCTGCAGAATTCCTCAAGATCATTATTCTTTTCTTGAATGTCACTCAGAAGTCGCATTGCAGCTTCATATTGAACTGCAAGTTCAATGTTGGATGCTTCTAAATCTGAACAATGTTGTTGCAAAGCTTCATCCTGGTATTTGTCACCAATTTCTTCTATTTTAGCCTTGTACACATCCAAAGTACTATTGAGAGAGGTATTTTCTTCCGCAAGTTGTTCAAGATGTGCTTTGGCTTCTTTAAGATCAACTTCAAATCTCATCCTTTCCCCCTTTTCTGAAGATAACTGATCTTGAACAGAAGCAACCAGAGATGAGAATATATGAGTCTCAAGAACAAGAGATTGTTTGTCCTCTTCAAGCTTCTTTTGCTGATCAGATAATAATTCCAGGCTCCTGTTTAAGCCTGAAATCTCTAATTGTAAACTTGCCACTAAATCTTTACTTTCAACAGACTCTACTGACAGCTTGCCAATCTCATGGGTTAGATGCTCAGCTTCTGTAATAGTATTATTCCTATCCTCAGTCGCCGAAGACAACCTTGCACTTGGGTTAGAATTTTCATCTCTTAATCCTTCAACTGAACTCTTTAGGTCAGCCAATTCTGTTGACAGCTTTTTACTTTCAAAAAGATGAAACTCCTTTTCCTCCTCAAGTTTATTTTTCTCTCCACCCATCAAAGAAAGTGTTTCACTCACGAGTTTGTTTTCTGTTTGCAAAGCTATGACCAAGCCTATGCAGTCAGTCAGCTCTGTGGACAGATCCAGTGAATCCCTTTGAGACAATTCTAAACTATTCTCCAACGCAACTACTCTAGCAGAAAGTGCTTCAGCTGTTGCTTGGGCAGAATTGAATTGGCTCTGCAGTTCAACACTCTTGCTGACAACATTATGTAATTCAATCTGGCAATTAGTAAGCTCTTCTGCAAGGCGATAATTCTTGTCATTGATGTCATTATGTGAAGCTCGGAGGTGAGATAGTTCATCAACCAACAGACAATGTTGACTATCAGATTCCTGTTGAAGCTCCTGCTGTTCTGTCAGTTGCAAAGTGAGTATATCATTCTTTAAGTTTGCTAGAATCAATTCTTCTTTGACTCTCTCAAATGATTCTAGAAAGGCAAAATCTTGTAAAACTGGACTTCTGGCTACAGGATCTACATTAGAAACAGTTCTTCTAGAATTAAGCAAACATTGATAATCTTCTTCACTCAGCCCATTTATAATTTGTGTCAGCTGAACGAAACTGATTGAGTTCACATCAGAAATAGAAGAGATGCCCGGTGTTTTTGAGTTTACTTCCTGAGCTCCTATTGACAATTCATGGCTGTTATCCACAGATACAGATGCAGCACGAGTATGCCACTGGTTAGGCTCCTCCTGAAGACCCTTGTTCTCCCCCCTATGAGGCAATTCTTCATGAATCGAACCTGGAAATATCTCTCCCTCCAAGTTATTCAAATCCTTTCCGGCCATTGCATCTTCCACGCCTTTAGTAGAAGCTGAAAAATTATCAGACATGATGTCCTTCAAAGAAGATGCTTCAACTGCCTTGCCCATTTGGTCTGCTTCATTAGATGCATCCTGAATTCCAGTCTGCCCTAGAGCAATGCCAGAAAGAGCCTGAGCAATCTCACTGACCTCAGACAAAGGAGTCTTCTCATGACCATCCATTTCAGCAGCTTGGCTTTGAAAAGAATTGTTTGCCTCCAAACCATCAGCATCCTGCATTGTCCCTACCAAGCAACCAATGAGATCATAATTAAACATAAAATACACAAAACGGTTTAAGCAGCCAAATCTAATAGAATATTATTAATTTATTATCCAGAAGAAGAAAGGAAGAAGTTATGGCCTTGAGTAAAATGAAGAGAGGTAAGAGAAGAGAACAACCTACATCTGTTACCTGATCTTCCCTCATTAGCGTTAGGGATGTACTGAAAATTTTCTCAGGTGAAAGCAAAGACTCTTTCCTCTCCTCACCCTCTCTTTCTACTCTAGTAGCATCAAACGCTGCAGCTGAGGCAGGTGAGGACAAGTCATCAGGTGCAGTAGACATATGATCGTCCATTACTCCACCTTCAAAATTAACCTCCCCCATATCCGTACCAACATCTTGAGTATTTTCTCCCTCATTCTGAACTGACAACTGAGCATCAGCTTTTGCAACTCCCTGATCCTGATGTTCTAACTCAACACTAGACGCCAATTCTGACTCGATATTTGCCTCATACACAACATCCACTGACGATGAACCAACAGAAGGAGCATTAAAGTCAGGAGTTGATGAATTTGCCAGAGACTGCAACCCTGATGATTCTGGGACACCCAAATTACAATCAGCACCAGTCTCAACCTCCTCATCAACAATATGAGATGATGCTGTTGATATAGGTGCACTAGTTGCAGCATCGGCATCAGACTCATGCTGCTCAGGTTTGCCAGGTTTTTTTGAATTCTTTCCAACACTGCTACTGCCTTTACTGTCCTTCTTTTGACGAAATTGCTGGAGCTGAAAATAAAAACAAATGATAATTAAAATTATGAACCGCCAGCGTTCCCCTCCACTCCTTATACCTAAAGTTTAGGGATCTAATCATTTAAATAGGAAGGGAGAACTAATACCAACTAAATAATTTCAGAACCACTTTTTTAGGGTGGGGGATAAACATTCCAGTTTCCGGGCAAAAATAATGATACTGATAATAATAATTAAAACAATAAAATTGAATGAACATCATTGTTTTCTTGAGTGTAGTTATTTCCCAATTCCTACGCAACAACAGTCTAACTCCGTTCATATTCAGTGACATAATGAACTCAATTGTTGCGCTTCCATCATGTAACCAAAACTCCGTTATCACTCAGCGTATTGAAATGGACGAGAAGCAGTTCGTTATTGCTATGTTAAAATATAATTTAAAATTATAATCAAACGATATGGCAAATATAAAGATACCCTTTTTCTCCCGGCTGCAAGCAGATCGGTGCGACTCTTGTTTTTGTCCATCCGATCCACTCGGTTCACGCTTCCTGCTGTGACGGCAACAGTCACCACGAGCAAAACCCAGCTCCCATTTAATTCCTCTTATTCTGCACCCATAAGGGAATAAAATATGGTGACGTTAAAACTATCAACAGGGTAGTCAAAATTCAAAACAGCCCCCGCGTTCCCTTCATAAATCATGGAGACTAGCTCTTCCAACCAAGATAAAACGCTGCACACTCCTTTGTAACAGAAGATTTGTACGAGTGCAGTAGGCCCTAAATTTTATAATTTCAATTTGATTTATATTGCCAAATCTCACCAGCAACCAAACGAAGCATAGCCAACTAATTTTGAAATATCAGAAGAGACACGGCGCCAGAAAACCCGCAAATCAAGAAATGAGCTTCGAAATTATTTGATTAACTAGACAATCAAGAAATCAGTATTCAAAAGTGGATACTGGAACGAAAATAATCAGCACCTTGATTAGGGATTGGCAGCGACGTCGCCCCCGTAAATTTGTTAGTAGGCGTGATGGTAGCTTCGATGCAGTGTGACTGCAGATTCAAAAAAAATTGTGTTTATGGCGTTTGATTCTGTGCGGGTTAGATCTGACGCGGCTAACCTCTTTCTTGTTGGTGAAACTGTGCTTTCTATGGTCGGTTGATTAAAGCAGGAAATTCTGTCAACTTTTTGGTGCGAACCTGCGAATTTCATTTTGCACAATCTCTGGATCTATTTGTTTATGGTATTTTTTTTCTTTTGCATAGTTTTTTTTTTTCACCGTGTTTTAATTTTGGGATCGGTTAGGATTTTCTGGTTTTATAGTTCTCTTCTCATCTTCTTTTTATTATTTATTTCAGTCTTTACATTAAAATTTGAATATTTCAGATTTAATATTTATAAAATATTTTAAAAATATTAAATAATTAAATAAATTTAAAAATATTAAATTTTAGTTATCATAATACAAACATGTATTAAAAGATATTTAAAAATAATATTTTTATAAAATATTAAATCTAAATTATTTAAATTTTAATAAAAATACTAAGATGAGTAGGGGGAGAAGATGAGAATGGGAAGATGACCGTAAGAATTGAGAACCGAAACCAAACCTTTTATTTTTATAGTTAGACATTATATATTAGAGTGTTTAAAATTTACTTTCCCATGAAGGATTGAAGAATGAAAGTGACGTGGGTCCTCGTTGATCACGTTCACTGGTTCAACGTGTTTTCGTCCACGTCAAAATATAATATTTTTCTTGATAAATGAATGTTGGGTATTATGTGCTTGTTTGGTAGAGCGATTTTGAATCGGGCTTATTATATAAGCCCGATTTACGTAAATCGAGATAAATCTTCTCCACATATTTATCTCGTAGACCGTAAAAGTACCTCATAGACCGTAAAAGCTACCTCGTAGACTGTAAAAGTTACTTCGTATTCTGTGAATAATAATTCATAAGCACTTATGAAATTTTCAACCGCTATTCCAAACAAGCTTATCTGGCAAAAAAAAAATGTTGCGGTATTATAATTTATAAGTTGATTGGATCTTGATTCTTGATTGTTTTTTCTTTGGTGAGGAGTTTCTGTTGGGATTCGTACACGCAGCGGAAAAATTAACCGTTTAAAAACCTCGAATCTCAATCACGGATCTATCAAAGACGTCTAAATCGAGTAGTTAGAATAGTACATTTATGTTTTTCGTGCTTTCGATCTCTTTGAGTCAACACCTCTGGTCGCCTCCCTCTATCGGTATCCACACGAACAAGACCCAATACGGCAGCGTGCTAGCGCCTCCAAGATGCCTCTCTAGGGTTTCTCGCGGCTCTCCAAGTTCTCCGTACAGCCTAGGGTTCTCTAGCCCTTCGAATTTTATGTCTGATGTAGGCCGTATTGGAATCTCAAAATTAATCTTAATTAATTTGAAATTCAAATTAAATCAAATAAATCTGACTTGATTAAATCTGTCAAACAGATTTAATTTATCATATTCATTTAATCTAATTAAAGAGCCAATAGATTTAATTTATCTTTATAAATTAAATCTAAGATACGATATCTATATTAGTTTTAATTATTTAATTTATCAAATAAATTAAATATAAAACTAACATCTTATAATAATATTATAATCTATATATATTATTATTATTCGAATATATATATATATATATATATATATATATATATATATATATATATGTAATTTATCCACCCTAGGTCAAATATTGTATTCATTAAATCTTAGACACATCTTAGATTCAATGAATCTGGACATCATAGCGCGTGTTGAGCTATTCTTGTGTGCGACCCTGTAGGCCCACATGAAGTTGGCAGTGGGCCAAAAACTATTCTAGCCCACAAGTCGCAAGCGGCCTCTAGCAAGACATTGCGACTACCCAATTCACATGAGGATCGATGATACGATGCAACCTTTTATACAACCATGTCACGTCCCTTTTTGTCACAAGATATTTTGGTCAAGGATGAGGCATGGACAACGTCATCCTCCTGTTCCTGACCATCACTTTCCCGATTCCTGAGTAGCCTGAAATTAGAAATGGAAACTCATTCCCATTACAGTATGGCCATACATTTCTCAGACTCACTCATCGAGGGGCCCAGTAATATCTCTCACTAATGTGAGGGGAAAATTCCATCTTGACCACTCGCATTCCTCTTCATGAAAACTCCTAAGCCCGATTGTAGCCTTTATCATCACCCGGTCAAATGGGACTTTTGACTAGGTCAAAACTTAGCAAGTTTCATGCAGGAATCTATGATGATCTCAGGTCAGAGGGCACTGTGACATGATTATATGTATGAGATAAGCTTATGACTTAATCCATGCAACTTTCTCATAGCGGGTCGGTCCAAGACCTTATACTCCTACAAGTGCCTAAGACTTTGATTTGTATCTCTATACCTCATCAAAGTCATACCGGTCTTATTTCATATTTGCTCCCGCATAGATAATTGACTAGGGACATTTAGGATAATCTTTATAGTTCATCCATTGATACAATTATCATAATAAACATGCAAATGATATGATAACAATAAGGAGAAATTCTTAAATAACAATAATGTTTAAGGTACAATGATTGGCCCTTAGGGCACAATTTCCAACAGTTTCTTGATTGTTTTCTACTTTTCTGTTTACAGTAAAATATAAAGCTTCTCAAATTTCCTGGGCTCGAGCAGAGTTATTTATCATTTTGCTATCTACTATTATCTATTATGATCATAATAACTGAATTGCCGTATAAGCATCACTAAATAATCACAAAAAAAATATATAAAAAAATAATATTATTGACTCAATTACTTTTTTATATAGAATATTTACTGAAACTGTGCAACGAGACATATTATATATTTATTATATTGGTGGAGCCTTGTCTTCTAAGTAATACACTGGTGGGTGGAACTGGGATTGTTGGAGGCATCATCGTCATTTCTGTCCTTTAAAAAACAAAAACAGCAGCAACAATAAAGCCTCGCCAAATATTATTACTGTAAATATTATTATTACTAAAGACTATCATTTAACTAAAAGGGCTAGTCAATAGTAGTCGCTTGCAATGAGATAAACCAATATTAAAAAATTTTATTGTGAGAATTGTATGTGAGATATTTTAATTATTATGATATAATATATTAGTTATTTATTAATTAATCAGGTTGAATTAAAATATCCAGAGTGTGGCCCGTTAGTCAGATCCAGGCCCAACTTCAGGATTAGGGTAATAACTGACCGGCTATTAATGTTTTATTTCTGATTGTGAAATAGAACAATCAAGTTTTCAGCCGTCAGTGAAATTGAGCGTACGAGTGAAAACCCTAGCAGCTCTTTGAGGTTTCCTGACTGGGGACGGCTCCCACCCAGTTGCCATCACTGTGCCTTGCAGTCAGTCAAAAGAGTAACCTGACAACCTTCTGACGCTTTTCTGTTTTGCAGTTCACCGCTATAACTCGTTAATTTTCCTCCTAATCAAAAGTTAGCAATGGCAAGAGGTATTTAGAAGTCTTCCGCTATAGTTGTAAGATGATTTATGCTTGTTTAAGATATATGATGTAAAGCATGAGTTTAGTTTTACATGTGATATCAGAGCCAGGTTCTCTGATTCTCTGCCTTCTAATTTTTGAAAATCATTGATAAAATCCAAATCATGGAATTAATGATTTATTGATAGGATTTTCTAATTTCAATTTTGAAATCATTGACGGATTTTTCGATTTTATTTTTCTGACCTGAGAACAATTTTGATTTGAAACTCAAATCGGTGAACTATTGTATATTTGAGAAATTTTGTGTTATGCATTTTTCTGTGGGTCACCTTCGTCAGAATCGTTGTCGGTACCTCTGAGTTCATTTTGCAAATGTGAACATATTTGATTCGAAGCTTATTTAATCAGGATATATTGCATATAAATTGTTTCATCTGTTTCTATATGTGTTTCTATGCATCACCGTCAAAACCTCTGTGAGAATCACCGTTCCGAGCTAGCCGATTGGCTGGAAAACAGCCGGCTGAGAATCGCGGGTTGCGACGATCCAACCAGGTCTGTTACAGCGAGGCGGGTCGGGTAGGGTTAGCTGAAGCGAGTGGGGGAGACGACTCAAAATGCGGCGTTTTAACTTACTCAAAACGTCGTCGTTTCGAGTCCTTCTGGAGAGCCTCCCACACCTGGCGAAAACGGAATCGTTTTGTTTTAAGTAAAACGTCACGTTTCACTCGTGCAGCTAACTGGGCTAGGAGCTTCTGGGCTCAATTTTGGGCCTGGAGTTAAACTTTTTTTTTTGTTTTACAAAAACGCGGACTGGGCCGACATAAATATATATATATATATTATTAAAGAGATTGGGCCGTACAGAACTGGGCCAACGTAATTTTTTTTTTAAGAATGATTTCGTTTCTGGGCTATGATTTTGGACTTTCCAAAAAATATTTTTAGGCCTTTTTTTACACTTGTACTTACTGTTTAAACTAATTGTTTTCTGTTTTATGTAACTTTCTTTATAAATGACACAAAATTATTTAAACTAATGAAAATGATTAATTTTGGCAATTTTCACATACTAAAAATTTGTAAAATTTCTTTCATGAATTATTTAATTGTCTAAAATTTAGGAAATTAACTTTAGACAGTTATTTAATAATTAAAAATTTTACAAAATCAAATTTTAGTTGAAAAATGTCAAAATTAATTTTTAAACAATTTTTGAATACATAAAACAGTGGGAGAGGTTTAATTAATTATTACTAAGCTTATTGAAATTAATTAACCTCTCTATTAAGATGTGCATATTTTAATTAAATACACCAAAATGATATTTGTGATTCGTATGCTACTTTTTCAAGGAATAGCCACAGCATCCTTTAGCTTTGCATGCAATAATATCACATATGGAACTTATAAAATATCATATTGTAATTAAATATAGAATTATAATTGATCTTAGCCCACAGGTAGATAATTATGATTATATATTTAATTAGGGTAGGATAGTTTGGTCTTATATTTTCTAAGTTGCTCACATGTATTAGGAAATGTAAATTATACACTCTAGGCCCACCAATTTGAGATAAATGCATGCAATGCTAGATTCTTTGCCCACAAGTAGAATTTAGTGATACACATTTATATGTGTTGCATGTTTCCATAAAAGCATAACATGCATACAAAGGCATAGAATTAGTGATTGTCTCAATATCTACTCTCGTGAGCTAACTTGAGTTTTTAAATTGCAGTACCTACTGTTTTCCCTAACCCTTTTGCTGAGAATACCAATAAGATCATACTGGATGGTACCAATTACCCTAAGTGGAGGGAAGATATTTCTTTATAGATTGACATGTTGAACATGCATCTTGTCATGGAGAAGCTCAGACCTCCCAAACCAACTGACAGGTCAACTAAGGATGAGATTGACTATCAGGAGCGTTGGGAGCACTACAATGGCATGTGCTTGTCTTACATTAAAACTAGGATCCAAAGAAGCATTCGGGGAGCAATCCCTAAGTATGAAACAACTAAGGAGTTCCTCGAAGCCATTGATAAGCAGTTTAAGCCAACTGACAAACAGATGGGTGGTTCCATCATGTTGGAGTTGTGCACAATGAAACTGACAGGGACGGATGGAGTCAGGCAACACATTATGAGGATGAGAGACTTGTCCTCCCAGCTGAGAACCTTTGACATGGAACCAACATAGCAGTTCTTGGTGCATCTGGTGATGAACTCTCTTCCCTCTCAATATGACGCCTTTAAGGTCTCCTATAACACACATAGGGGAAAATGGACAATTGATGAACTGTTGTCCATGTGTGTTCAGGAGGAAACAAGGCTTTAGATGAGTGGAAGGGATGCACCTAAGTCAGCTTATCTAGCTGAAAGTTCCTCCAGGATTGGTGCCAGAGGTAGGAAGGACAAGGACAAGAAGAAGAAAAGGATTCCTGCTATGTCATCCATAAAGAAAGCTGAAGCAATTTGCTTCTTCTGCAAGAAGAAAGGGCACATGAAGGATGAGTACCTGAAGAGGAAGTCATGGCTGGAACGTAAAGGTATGTATCATTCAGGCTTAGCTTTTGAATCCCATCATATTAGTATTGATAGTGATACTTGGTGGATCGATACGAGTTAAATGATCCATATTTCTACTACCATGCAGGGGTTTCTAAAAACCAGACCTCCACTTCCCAATAAAGCTCGAGTCCTTTCAGGAAGTGGGAAATGAGATCCGGTTAAAGCAATTGGAACATTTAGAATCGTTTTCTCAAATAAAACCGTGCTGGATCTTCTCAATTATTTTTTCATTCCTAGTTATAAGAGAAACTTGATTTCTATTTCAAAGCTTATTCCTTTAAATTATGAGATTTATTTGCATAAAGATTTGATGTATTTCAGTAAGGACCTTATTCCAATTACGAACGTTATTATGATTGACGATTTGTTTAAAATAATTCCTGAACTGCCCCAAGTTTTTTCTGTTACGCATGGTATTAAACAAAGTATTATTGATGATAATTCTATTGACTTGTGGCATAGGATATTGAGACATATCTCCGTGGATAGGATCAAAAGGTTAACTAAGGATGAAATCCTTCCATCTTTAGACCATTTAGAATTTGATATATGTGTGGACTGCATAAGGGGAAAGCAGACCAATAAGTCACAAAAAGGAGCTTAGAGAAGCTCTAAGCTACTTGAGATAATACATACTGATATTTGTTGCAAACTGATTTATCCACCAACAATCAAAAATATTTCATCACCTTTATTGATGATTACTCGAGATACACGTATATATACTTGCTTGATAATAAAAGTGAGGCACTAGATGCCTTTAAGGAATATAAAGCTGAAGTATAAAAGCAGGTTGGAAAATCAATTAAAATCGTAAGATCCGATAGAGGTGGTGAGTATTATGGTAGATACACTAGTGAAGGACAAGCGCCAGGTCCTTTTGCAGATTTCCTTCGAGAGCATGGAATAGTTTCCCAATACACAATGTCTGGTTCACCAGACATAAACGGTGTTGCAGAAAGAAGGTATAAGACATTGCTAAACATGGTTAGGAGCATGATGAATGGCTCTAAACTTCCACCATCCTTGTGGAAGGAGGCACTCAAGGCAGAGCTGTATATATTAAACAGGGTTCCAACAAAGGCAGTGCCAAAAACACCCTTTGAAATCTGGACAAGATGGAAACCTAGTTTAAGACATCTAAAAATATGGGGCTGCCCTGCTGAAGTAAGAGTCTACAATTCACAAGAGAAGAAACTAGATCCTAAAACCATTAGAGCTTACTTTGTAGGCTATCCATGTATGACTAAGGGTTATAGGTTCTATTGTCCTTCACCTTCCGCATGATTCATAGAATCTAGGAATGTTGTTTTTCTTGAAAATGACGTGATCAGCGGGAGTGATCAAAGAAATGAAGATCATATGGAAGTGACCCATGATTTACGTAACGATGGGTATGTTCATATTTATCCACCTCCCACACATCAAGAACAAAGACAAGTTGTGGTGGAGGATGTCCCGAATGAACAACTTGAACCAACTCAAGAGGTTGAATTAAGAAGATCAACCAGAGAGAGAAGACCAGCATTACCTAGTGACTACGTGGTGTACTCTACTGAAATTGACTGTGACATTAGCATTGAAGATGATCCACTGACATTTACTCAGGCTGTGAATAGTGAAAACTCTAAGTTATGACATGATGCTATGACTGAAGAAATGAATTTCATGGCAAACAATGGTGTATGGGATCTTATGGAGTTACCAAGTGGGTCTAAAGCCATTAGCTGTAAATGGGTTTACAAAACCAAAAGAGACTCACAAGGTAACATTGATCGATACAAGGCTAGGTTGGTTGCCAAGGGCTTCACACAAGTGGTATGGGTTGACTACAGGGAAACATTTTCCCCTGTATCAACAAAAGACTCTTTTCGCATAGTCATGGCACTGGTTGCACATTTTGATCTAGAGTTGCACCAAATGGATGTCAAGACTGCATTCCTCAATGGGGAACTTGAGGAAGAAGTCTACATGAAGCAGCTTGGGGGATTCATTGCAAAGGATAAGGAACACCTGGTATGCAAGTTAAAGAAATCGATCTATGGCTTGAACCAAGCCTCACGACAGTGGTATTTGAAATTTCATAAGGTAATCACATCATTTGGTTTTGATGAGAACACCATGGATAAATGCATTTACCATAAGGTTAGTGGGAGCAATATCATATTTCTGGTTTTGTATGTTGATGACATATTACTTGCAACCAATGATCTAGGACTATTATGTGAAGTGAAACAGTTCCTGTGTAAGAACTTTGATATGAAGGATATGGGTGAGGCGTTTTATATTATTGGCATCAAGATCCATAGGGATAGAGCGCAAGGCATTTTAGGCTTGTCTCAACAAACCTATATCAACAAAGTTCTTGAACAATTCAGGACGCAGAACTGCTCAACTAACGTAGCTCCTTTTGAGAAATGAGACAAGTTTAGTCTAGGTCAATGCCCTAAAAATGATCTTGAAAGAAAGCAAATGGAAAGGGTCCTATATGCATCAGCAGTGGGAAGCTTGATGTATGCACATGTTTGCACAAGACCTGACATAGCTTTCACTGTTGGCATGTTGGGAAGGTACCAAAGTGATACAGGGGAAGCACATTGGACAGCTGCAAAGAAAGTGTTTAGATACCTACAAGGTACTAAATACTACATGCTCACATACAGAATAACATAAAACTTGGAAGTGGTCGGTTACTCATACTCTGATCTAGGAGGATGTTTAGACACAAACAAGTTTACTACTGGTTACATCTTCCTACTAACAGATTGAGCTATATCATGGAAAAGTACAAAACAAACACTTACAGCTCCCTCTACTTGTGATGCTGAGTACATAGCGTGTTTTGAGGCAAGTTCACAAGCAATCTGGATAAGGAATTTCATTGCTTGACTTAAGATTGTGGATTCAATCTCTAGGCCAATTAGGATGTATTGTGATAACACAGCCGTAGTAGCCATTGCAAATAACAAAAGGAGTGGAAGTCGAAGCCGATGGGTCGAACTGAAATTCCTAAGTTTAAAAGAGAGAATTGCAGATGGCGAAATTTTGGTTAATCATATCAATACAAAGGACATGCTAGCTTATCCTTTGACTAAGGGATTGAAACCGAATGCGTTTGTGTTACACGTCCCTCAGATGTGGGTTAGACCTTCATTCATATAGAAGAGGTATGCAATGAAATTAATTATATGGTTTATTATTTCTATCATTATTTGTATACATTCTGTTGATGAAAATGATAAACATTAAGTTTGGAACTGAATAAACGTAGAAGTTTATTCATAAAGTCATACCCATTAAGTAAGGGTGTTGCATGTAATGCATGGAAAATAATACTCGACGAAAGAGGACTTATCGCCATAATTCTTATAGCATAGCCTTAGTTTAATCTGGATAGGGCAACTGACATCAAGATACGGGCCAAGTGGGAGAATGTGAGATATTTTAATTATTATGATATAATATATTAGTTATTTATTAATTAATTAGGTTTAATTAAAATATCCAAAGTGTGGCCCGTTAGTCAGATCCAGGCCCAACTTCAGGATTAGGGTAATAACTGACTGGCTATTAATGTTTTATTTCTGATGGTGAAATAGAACAATCAAGTTTTCAGTCGTCAGTGAAATTGAGCATACGAGTGAAAACCCTAGCAGCTCTTTGAGGTTTCCTGACTGGGGACGGCTCCCACCCAGTTGCCATCACCGTGCCTTGCAGTCAGTCAGAAAAGTGACCTGGCAACCTTCTGACGCTCTTATGTTTTGCAATTCACTGCTAGAACTCGTGGATTTTCCCCCTAATAAGAAGTTAGCAATGGCAAGAGGTATTTAAAAGTCTTCCGCTGTAGTTGTAAGCTAATTTATGCTTGTTTAAGATATATGATGTAAAGCATGAGTTTAGTTTTACATTGTATAGTATTTAAAATTGGATCAAATCGGTTAGTTCAAATCGAAAACCGGCGAATAGGACTCCAGATCGGTCCGGTTGGGGTCAGAGAACGGGGGGTGAAACGACCCGGTTAATCCGGTCCAACCTGGGGTGAACCAATGGGTCACGGTTTGCCCCCATTTTTTTAACATTTTTATACTCAAAATCACATCGTTTTGACTTTTTCTTAAATTATTTCCTTGAAAAAATTTTATTTACAAGGAGCTTTAAAAAAATTGTGGAATACTGGTTGGAGAAAAATCTTTATGTACTTAATGATATTTTTGTGGACATTAGGTTTAAGAGGTTATATTGGACTATTGATTGGAAAAAAAAAGCTTTTATGTAATTTTTTAAATGGTGTGCATGATAAGGGTGTTCAAAACCCGGACCGGGACCGAGATCTCCCAATCCCGGTTTTTGGTCGGGATGCATATTGCATCCCGGTACCCGTCCCAGTAATCTCGAGACTAGGAATTCCCGGTTTTTTTTAAAAAATAAATTTAAAATATATTATTATATTAGTTAAATTTTTATAATCTAGTGTTTAAAAAATCATTTAACGCCTAATAATACCATAATAATCACACAAATTGATTTAGAATTGAAGAAAAATATTTATTATTATTATTATTATTATTATTATTATTATTATTATCACCTTCACCATCTCCCTTATTTTCTTTATAAATTATAAGTTAGGATTAATATCACGATATAAACAGTTTAGCTCCAATTAAAGATGTAATACATATTGTATCAAATGATAACTTAATTTATAGAGTAAAAAATATAAAAATAAAAAGATAACTTAATTTATAAGGTAAAATTTTTTTTAAAAAAATCTGGACCAGGATCACAAAGGGTAATCCCAGTCCCGCTCCCGGTTCCAATACATACTAGTCTTGACTGGGACATGAAATTCCAGGGATCAAAATGTCCGGGACCAGGCCGGGATAACCGGAACCGAGATACTTTGAACATCCCTAATACATGAACATTTAAATTATTTTTTTTAATTGACCTCAATCTGAACTACTGACCCCTGATCCAGTGCCTTGACCAGTTCAATATCCGGTCTGATTTTTAGTACCTTAAAGAATTGAGAAGTATTTATATCTACGTATTTAATTTAAAGTAGTGTTTCAAATAAAATTGTCCTCCATAAAATACTAGTTGAGCCAAAACAAAAATATTATCAATTAGGATAATGATATTGTTAAGATTTAAAAATGGAAATTGTAAAACCAAGGCAGTCATTTGGATATCGTGCGAAGAGGGTTTGTAGAGATAATCGAGATTGATGTGCCACCTCCCTAGAAAATTTCCTTTGCTTTTTACGAAGCATGTGTTACTTTTAATTGGAGATAATTTTATTTAAAGTATTGTTATACACTAAATGTAAATATATCTTCCAACAAAAATTGAAATTTTCATTCACTGAGGACTAATCCCTTTCTATTAGACTCGATTCCATTACCATTAGTTATGAAAGGTTTCATGATTTCTTTTTTTATTTTGCCCAAACGCACGTTCAATTTAACAAATTTGGTTGGGAAGATTTTGGGCCGAAAAAGATAGCCCATTACAATGTTGGGCTTGCAAACCTTGATGAATAAAATTGGGCCAACCTTTGAAGGTTGATGTATCAGCCCATAACGATCCAATATTCCAATATTGTGGGCCTGGCTGCAGTTTGACACTTTCCAGTGATTTCCTTTTTAATTTGCTAGTTTTTTTCCTTTGTTAATACTTATAATATTAGAAAAAAAGACACTTAAATATAATTTAAATTTTAAAATAAGAAATTAATAATTTTCTAAAAAACTGAGTTATCAATTGCTATACTTTTTTTATCAATCATAATATTCATATAATCAATAAAACTAATTTAAAATTTTAAAATTTAAATAGTATTTAAATATATCTTTTTTTTAATATATTTTTAGTTATAAGAGCAGACACTAACTACCTGAATTACAAAAACATCCAACCTAATTATATTTATGTTCTCCATAGTTTTAGATGCAAGCCTTTTATCCACAGCACTCCTAATTTGACCGCTCTATGGATACCACAACACAAATAAATAGTACTCCTCCCACCTTAACTTACTTAGTATAATATATATTTATTTAATTTGATTAAATTAATTACATTAGTTAATATGATGTATATTTCCTAAAACATTGTATTTATTTTTCTAATTTCCTTCATTCCATCTTCTTTTTAATTATTATCGATAAAACATTAATATAGTAAATTATGACAAATGTGAAAATTATCTTATATTTATGATCAATTTTAATTTTTTAAATATATTTTATATTAATAACCGGATAAAGTATTTGACTAACTTGATTAAATTAAACAGGATTGCAATAAAAGTTTTAAAATTCACATCACCAACTTAAATGAACCCCACCAGCCAAACAAACATGAACATCCACCCTAAATTTTATTAATAGTATTATTATTCTAAACCTGATTATCAATCAGACAGAACACTCACACATGTCCATCATCTCTCGAATTGTCACCATTGATTATAAGTAATTAACTCTTAAGCACCAAAACTTTGTTCTCAAACAGTCCCCGTAGCGAATGCTTAATGTATCATATCGTTGCCACTCAAAACCATTAACAGCGAAAGGCACGATAAATATTACAATTTTGAATTTAAAAAATACACATACTTTAAACTTTAAAGTCTCTGTATCATTTCATTTCACAGTTCACATAGCGATTGCCAGCTTGATTTAAATTAAAAAATAAAATAAAATAAACAAAGAGAAGACGAATGCGTGAGAATCTTCTAGTGACGGGGCTCCAACTTGCACAAAGGAACAATTATGAATTGTTAATCCCATAGGGGACGACACATAAAAATAATGGTTTGTTAAATTAATTAAGAATAATTTGGGTCAACGTCTTTATGCGAACAACTCAAAGATATCGTAACATATAATTTTACCCCGCCGGTACGGTGGACAAGTGGAATGCGTATTATATTACATAACACGCTATTAATTAAATACTAGTCCGCATATATATATATATATAATCATAGTTAAGTCAGACTTTTGCGCCTGAGATTCTTGAGTGTGCTCTAAGAATCTTGAAAATGTAGCAGCATAATTAAGAAAAGGCAGTTAAGAATAATGTAGGAAAAAATATAAATGAAAGGGGTCGTCTCAGACACCACAGACAAAGTGACAGGTGTTTTATTGGCCAAACAATGCGTGATTAGGAATCAAATCTTCACCCATATCATTCAGAATGTTGTGTTGTGGTTTTGAATATATTAATTAATTAATTTACTTATTATTATCTGAGTGTGCTGACCTTAGAATATCAAGCTAGCTACTCGTGTTGAGGAAATAGAACCATGGAGCCCAAACGCCACTTATTCTCCTGAATAAAAAATAATATTCAACCTAAGTTGTTAGTTACCAGCTCAGTATAAATCTCATAACACGGACAGCTTATAATCGAAACTTTGTATTTTTTTAACACTGGTATTTTAAAAAAATAATTAAAATATTTGTTTTGACTGAGAATCAAAGAAAAATAAATAAAACTGAAATTGTGTAAGACTAACTATCATAGCTAAAGATTCTCATATTGTCAATTCAATTGATCAAAAAACAACACCGTGGAAGGAAAATTACTTTCTCAAGCATATTGGCTTACTTTGATCAAATCAATTCTCTCAAGTGTTAACCTACATGTCCTCTCATGTATCAAAATTCCTTACTACATCAGCAACCAGATTAACTCAAAATGTGCTAATTTTTTCTAGGTAGCAATTGGCAATGTCGAGAAAATTCATCTCATAAGTAAAGAATAAATTTTTAGGCTTAATTTTGAATATGGATTAGGTCTCATATCTATATCCAACGTAGATGACTCATTGCTTGCTAAGCAAATTTGGAGAATTCTTCACTCATCTCCAGATGAATTATTGGTAGAGACTATAAAATTTAAATATTTTGATCTCAATGGTTCCAACTTATTTAAGAAGCCTTTATAATTCATCATGGATGTGGAAAGGTATTTAAAATTTGCATCTATTATCTGTGATCATGTTCAATGGAGAGTGGGGTCTAGTTGTCAAATTAAATTAAGGGAAAATTACAGTTAGGTTTCAAGCAATAGGCAAGATGAATAAATGGTCCCTTAAAATTTCAAAATGAAAAAAAATGATCTCAAGAACTTGTCAATAGAGCCCTCTTATTTATGACTTGACTGTAGTTTTCCCTTAAATTAAACCACCCCTTGTGGTGGCCTATGCAACCTAGGACTCTAATAGAAATAAATGTTAATGAAGTTAGGGGTCTATTAGTGCCTCTTCCATCTAGTTGGAATCCAAGTAGATGGAATTCTCCTCTTATAAGATCTTTATATCTAAGAGAGGTTGCTGACACTATCATCAGCATCCCACTTCCCCTGTATGACATAGAGGATAGACTAGTTTGGAAATTCAGCTCTACTGGAGAATATTTTTCTAATGATGTTTATAAACTTCTTACTCATACTGTGTTGACCAACTCACACGATCCTTTATGAAAATTCCTATGGTCATTGTCTTTACCAATGAAAGATTTATTTTTCATTTGGAAGATTTTAAATGCAACAATTCCACCAATTGATATTCTAAATGGTCATCACCTAACTATCACTATTTGTTGTGCTTTTTGGTGCTCTAAAATAGAGTCTCTTGATCATATTTTCTTGCTTTGTTCATTTACAAAGGCTGTGTGGTATGGTTGTCTTTCTGTCTGTTTGAATTTTCAATCCTTCAATCAACTTAAAGATTAGCTTAAATCTACACCGATTATTCTGTATAGAGATGAGTTTTTTTTTATGAAATGATCAAGTTGGTTAAATTATTTTCTACCATATGGATGAAAAGGAATTTGCTGGTTCATCAATAGGTTGCAAACTTTACTCCTACAGACGTAATCAATGAAATTAATTTTGCTGCAAGTCTGATTGTTTTGGCATGTAGCAGTAAATATCCTACAATTTCTACAACTTCAATGTTAATTCCAAAATCTCAACAGTTTAATGGCATCCCTTTTAAAAAATGGTCTATTCTTTTGTGTAAAAGGAAAATAAATAATCACATAATACGTCAATATTGGATTTGTTTTCAAAGACAGGTAGTTTAATCTTTCATATGAAAGAGAACAATGACAGTTTTTTGTGTCTCTGCACTACTTCATAAGAACATTGTTTTAGATTTTAAACTCAGCCTTATTTTCAAAATGCTTCTCCCTTCCAAATTTGATGGTCATAGATCTCATAATATATTGTACAGAGACATAAATATCATTTTAAGTTATTTTAAATTTCAATATATAGAGTCTTAATTCTTAAGTATAGGGCCCCAATTAGCTTTTCTCTATAATCATGCTTAGTTATTATTGTAAGATATATCATGCTCAGTTATAATTGTAGAATGTTATGTAACATCGTTTTTCCTTTAAATAATAATTGCTTTTTATTTATGGCGTTACAAATAAAGTCAGGTGAGTAAATTATTTGAGTGGAATCTGGCAAAAAAAAAAAACAATTATTTGAGTGGAAGGGATTAAATCATTAGAGTAGATTTTTTCCCCTTATTTTTTTTTGGGGGGGGGGGGGGTGAGGAATATGAATTGATCTGATTCACATGAACGCGTGCATGTCCGATCAACACTAATAGGGAAATTAAATGAGAGAGAGCACAAATCTTCAAAGATCCAATTATTCTATATTTGGCAAAACACCCAATAACGCGTGGCAATATTTCACACGCAACATTTCACCCCCAAATAAAATAATTGCATACTCGAACAACAATCCTTGTCAGACTAATCAAATTATATTTGAAATCATAGCTATGATTAATATTCAGTGCATTCAAAAGTTATATTAATTGTATTATTCGTAATCATTTTTAAATCAGACTTCTAGACATACTAAAAGAAATAAAATGACCTTCCAACCCCTTATTTGAAAACTAATGATACTCATCATAATGTTATACAGAGTGAGTCTTTTTTCACCAATATTAGCCGTGTACGGTGTAAGTGACATGCACTTTATCCCTATTTAATCATATGCTTTTTTTAAAAATATCAATCTATAAAATAATAAATAATAAATAAATTTATATATCAAACACACTATATAAATAGAATCATGGGAGTATTACACTATGACTTTACAAATTTAAAGGGTTCAAATGTCATTATATTTTAATAAGGAGGCGGTTTTCATTTGACCGCGAAAAAATGCCATGACATTGGAGAGAGATTCGCAGGATTTCTCCTACCTAAGTGGCCAAATTCACGGGCTTAGGTCAGACCCATTATTATAAATAATTGATATTAATAATGATATAATTATTTGTTTTCCTTATCTGTTCCTTATTCCAGTTAGATATTTTCGAGATCCGAGAATTTCAAACCATGAAACTATAATGACCTTGTTGATTTTAACTTTAAAGATTATTTATGCGGGTTTAAGAGTCCACGAAGAATAAAAAACTGTTCTTCTAGAAATGAAACATGTCCCACTTGTCTTCCCCCATATTTAAATGATGCCATATGCCTTCAACCCTGTAAATATTCATTCACATTAATTATTTAAAGTTTATCATCGCAAAATTTGTATTGGTTGAATTTTTTTCCCATCAAATATTAATATCCTTATCTTTCTTATAGTATGTTAGAAACAATAGTAAGTTTTGATTTTTTTTTTAAGCTACTATAAACTCTAAAGATTGGACACAAAAATCATATAAAGACCCAGCAGTATTGTGGACAAGTTAGGAAATGGCGTCAAGTTTATACTGTTTATTTGTCATTAAGATTTTTTAATTAGTAAATCCTTTACTTCATAGTAAATCTTCTCCTCTTTGTTTTTTTTTTACTCGCAAGATTAATGCTTTGTAAATTATTCTTCCGGAAATGAAGTATGTCCCTCCTTATGTCCATGTCCAGAATTAAATTTAAAAGATGATGCCAAACGCTTTCAACTATATAGATATTCCTTGACACTATTTATTCTGCAGTTCAGTGCTTATCTGGATTTTTAAAAAGATCATACTACCTTTTTTATCCAGAAAAATCAGATCACTTTATATGCATATAAATATATTGAAAATATTAAAAAGTAAATCTATATATTAGATTTGATCCTCTTTATATCTTTTAACTTTAATAATTGTAATTTTCACCAAAAAAATTGTAATAAATGTAATACTTATTTGGGTACAAAAATTTTGTTTACCTGCGGGTACAAATATTATAATACGATCTTGTTAACATGGTGTTTAGTTGCATTTGCATATTTTTAAATGAGTTAAGATTCAATTTTCTCTCAATTTTTTTAAAGAATTACGAGTTATATGAAAGTTTTAATTGAAGCAATATTATCCCAGGAAATATTAAAAGAAGGGGCCAAATTATCTTAAATCTTAAAATCAATGCCGGTTGTCAATATTTATTGCGGTCATAGGCGATAATGTTACTTTTTAAAAAAATTTATGAGGCAATACTAATCTATAAAAAATTTTCAAATACTCACATCTTCTAGGTGAAATCCTTAAAGCAAAATTGAACATTCAGTCATTCACCTTTATTGAATTTAGTAAATTTATCTTTTACTCTTTAGGATTTGTTACTTCCTCTTATCTTTTTCATGAATAATTTTTTTTAAAGTTGGTTCTTTTTATAGATAACTTTCTCTTTATATTTTAAAATTCAAACTAACTTTTTTTTCTACCCCTATTAAATACACCTCTTTATATTAATTATCCCCACTCATCACTAATTCTCTTTTATTTACTCATTTATTATACATTTCCTCTCATATTTTATACCCATACTTTCTAATATTTATTACATATTCTTCCTCCTATGCTTTTTTTCTTAAATATAGACATATTTAAAAAATAATATTTTTGATACATTTATTATTTTTAATTAATATTAATCACAAATTTATTTTACATAATAAAAATAAAAATTACTTATAAGAAAATTAGGAGTGAATAGCCTATAAAACACTATTTTACTTGATACAAAACGATGAAGGGGAGACAACATAGTTATCACACCTGAATTGGATTGGTTGGTCTAGATCGAAAACAGGCTAATTGGCTGGTAAATCGGTCTGGATCGATTTTTTTATTTAAAAAAAAATGATTTTTGAATTTTTTTATAATTTTATATTAATAATTTTAAAATCTTCAATTTTTTACCGGTTTAGCCTTAGGTTAGCTCAGATTTAACTCTAATTTGATCCACTAACCCTTGACCCAATATCCTAACCGATTCAGTAATTGATCCAGATGTAATTAGCTTGGAGACACTATATGCCTGTTTGAATTAGCAGTGGAAAATTGATTTTTTTTTAATTTGGCTTTTGTAAAAGTCATATTATAAATGTGATTTGTGTTTGGATTGGCGGTGGGAAAAGTAGATTTTTTTTAAACCTAGTAAAAAAAAGCTAGAAACTATTTTAATGAACTTCTAAAAAAAATAGGTTTTTTTTAATTTAATAAATACTATTATATTCCCAAACATATCTATATATGCCAAATAAACTTTTATTCTTCAAATAGACTTTTTTTTTCCCCCTCGCTTTGCTAAACAGACCCGTATTTGGTGTCTCCCGACTGACTTCCAGCTTATATTGACGACTTTTTAAGGTGTTGCATTCACGTGGCAATATCAGAGTGGCTCCATCTGCTTTGAGGGAATCCGCATTTAAGAATTAAAAAAGCTATGTTGTAGTCAACTCTTTCCAACAATAAGGGCCGTCAGATTACAATCATAATATCTGACGGTCCACGTTGGGTTCAAAAAGTCACCGGCTACAGAAGGTGATGGCGATGAGTTAGATTAAATCATAAAGAAATAAGAAAACAAAAGGAGGTCAACAGTTTGTCCGAGTAACTTGAGAGAGAATGACTTAAAAAATACTTTCACCATAAATTAATTACCAAATATTATTGTACATGTAAATAATTTTATGTTGTGTATAATAGATCTTTTATTATGTATAACTAATCTTTTATATGTATATAAATTTTTTTTACAAACTTACAAACAACTTTTGATATTGTGTAAAATATATGCGTAATAGATCTTTCATGGCAACATTTAACAATTAATTTATCTCTAAGATATTTTTAAACAATTCTCCTTTAATTTTATTCATAGAATTGTAATTATAGTATAATCTTTAATTATAATTACAATCATAATTATTTGATTAGTCACGTGGTCTTTGATTTTATTAAATTAGCTAAGACCAGCTTGTTTTTTTTTAAAGGCAAGGAAATATTGGTTTACCAAGTCCACCTACAAGGCTACAATACTTTTTTTCCACGTGGTGAGGGAAAATTACATTTAATCACACCAATTAAAATTCTATTTGAATTAATATTAAAAAAAAGCATGTTAATCTCAATCAAAACAAAAGTCATTTTCTATATTTATCTCGTACTCTTCTATAATTCGCATTGAAAAAACAAATTCAACGTTAATCAAAAAATTTACCAACCTTTCGATTATGACTTACTAATAAAACGTCTTAAACACAAGATTGAATCGGTTCTTATTTTTTAAATATTTTTATGGACAAATGATTGAATTCTGTGAGCTTTGCACTTGTCCCACCCGTTCTTCTAGACTTGTCAACTATTTTTACTCTCAGAGAAGTTTGAATAAAGAAATTGAAGGCAGGAACGGGTCAATTATGGGTATGTTCTTTTAATCTATTAGTTTATTTGGGATAGTTTAATTTTAGTTTATTAATATCTTTTATATAAATCAAGATAAAATTTATTTCACATATTCACTTCATATACTAAAAATCATAATTAAAAAATTATTTTTAAATATTTCAATTACTATTATAAACCAACCCTATATATATAAAAAAGTACATAGTCGAAGGCAACCTTTAATTTAAAAGTGCAATGTGCCCAACATAATTTAAATATTGAACTAATTGTGTTTGCATGCGATTGTTCTTCTATCGGGAAATTATCAACTTTTTATTCTTCAACCCCGTTTTATATTTCATGTGTGTTATTTTACAAAAATTGTTTACTTCTTCGTGTTCACTTATTCATTAATTGTCTGAACATAAATAAAAACGATACATAAATTCTATCACTTACAGGTACGCGCTACAGTACATGCTGTATTTATATTTATAAAGTTCACAATTAATGTGAAATTAAACATATTCAATATTCCACAACAATTGTTATTGATGTATTATTAATTTTCTTTTATAACTATCACATATCTGTGATTTGTTACCCCTAATAAAATTTGATGCCGTGTTTAGTTTAAATAATATATTTTATTGAAATATACTCTTATTTATATTAAAAATGAAATATATGATATTCAGGTCAAGAGAGAGAAATAATTATATATACACAATCTTATCTATTTCTCCTCATATACTTTTAAAAAATGTATTAGTCATGCCTCATGGCAGTTGACGTATTTGTAAGTTTCAAACGTGTACAAAAATACTTTAGCCTTCACTAATATCTTGTTGAATTGAAATTATCGGTCAAAATATTTTTATTGGGAGTGAACTAAAAAATAGAGATTAAGTTTTCAATCAACCCATGTTTTTGGGAACCTCAATTGCGCATGTATCCTCAATTTAAAAGTTATTGTTTCTTAATAAGGATTCTTCATGCTCTACATATTTGATAAAAAAACAAAAAAACCTCTACGTATTAAAACTTACAAGTATTTATTTTTGGTTGCGAAGCCATATGTTAATTAGAGGGCAACAATTCATGGCTCTAGTTGTGAGATAAGTATACTCATTTCATTCTATATATAAGGTATTTTCAGCATTTTTCATATAGACTAAGGAAAACATTAAACTTCATCAACTTTTTTATAAAATTCAATAACTTTTAACTTTATCTATATTTAATATATAGGGCGAAGGTGAAATTCTACCCATAAATATTTTTGGGAAAAGCTACTAGCATAGTAAATATTTTATGGGTGCAAAAATAACTATGAACATTAAAAAAGTAGATCAATAATGTCAATTCCGTTAATTTCTGCTAACGACATTACTCTTTCGTTCATGTGGGCTCCACCTATTTTTTTAAACTAAAAAGTAATACCATCAAATAAAGTTAACGGAATTGGAATTACCGACTTACTTTTTAATGTTTATGGGTATTTTTGTATCCGGAAAATGTTTACTGTGTCGTAGCTCTTTCGATAAATGTTTATGGGCAGAATTATACCTTCACCCTAATATATATTATATCTCACAAAAACAAAGTCAAATATAATAATAAATAAAACATAAAATTGTACATTTACATGTAAATTTTCTCTCTCTATCGTATAAATAAAACCAATTTTTTCCCCTTCTACCCTATGTATCGGATCGGAGGACTACTTTAGTATCGAAACTCTTGTTGTCTTAATAAGCATATACACTCTTTTTATTTGCCAACTATCTTAAACACATATAAGACCAGTGTTCCAAAACTAAATATATATTTATGTCAACAAAATTATATATATACAACCTGTTTTGGTTCTCATATGTTTTGGTTTACTTGCATCACAATTAACTTGCTGATACAAGTTTGTAATATGAATTTTTTTGAATTGGGGAATCATTATAGAATTAAGGAAAATCAAAGGGGTTAGAGAAGAACAGAGGAGAGTAGGAGACAAAACAGATAAGAGAGGAGTAGAGGAAGAGAGAAAATAGAGGAAATTGAAGAGTACGGTTTATTAGTAATCTCATAATCTGATATACAATGGGTAGGTTGCCATATATATTGGCAGTAGCCACGGTAGTGATCCTTGAACCAGAACAGACCTATTATTATACTAATTAAAGGTATACTAGTAATTAGGCATGGCCTAATTAGCTAACTCTCAAATTATGCCTAATTAACTAACTTTCAAAATATTCCAAATTACAATATCATATCAATATCCCCCTCTCAAAAACATCCTTGCCCTCAAGGATTATTGACAACAACAAAATACAAAACTGAACTAAAACAATCTAAAAGTACAACTTCATAAGCTCTAAACTATGGAACACTTCACTGGTCATTGAACAAATATGTTTCTTAAACTACTGCACACTTCACTGGTGTCTTTTCTTTCCTTTTATGCTCAAAGAACTGAATCTCCCACACAACATTGTGATTATCTCTCCCCTGAACCAAGCTTGCTACAGACTTTGTGGGGAAGAGAATGAAAGAATAGAGACCCATATTTGCAGCAGGCTAGTATTGAAAATACCCAAAGAATTTGTGCAACCCAAAGGCAGAGTCATGGGCTTATTTTCTTTGCAGCCAACTTCAAAGCCTACAGTCATATTGCAAATCATTAATGCCAATAAGCCTTCAAAACATCCTTAACTTAATCCCTTCCCAATTTTAAAAAAAGCTGGTACCGTGGGGCCCACCAAGTGCATCACCCTGCTGCCTTTCCCCTTTTGTTGCAAAACCCCAGTTATTATCCCCTGGACAATGTAGGAAACTAGAACCAAAAAGCATCTTCATCAATCCTCCTCTGTACCAAGACAGAACCAAGCACTTTGTAGGAGAATATTATAAATGGAAAGCCCAATAATGAAACACACTCGTCGGTCCATAAGGAAAAAAGTATTGCAGAAACAACCTTGGCTTTAACCCCTGGTCGGCTGGAATTAGAAAGTACAGTACATCAAAATACCTCCCACAATTTAAGAAAATGGGAACCAGATGTAGGTTTTACTTTTAAAACCGAACTTCACTTAGCCACATAAATCCCAGGATAAAAGATTGATGCTCAAAGTAGTCCATATCTCGCCGTTTAGCTCCTTCAGATATCTTCGGGATACGTCCCCTAACATCCGACTCTGCTTCCATCACTATCTCTGTGTCTTGTTTCGTGATGACTGTGGCTTCTTTATTTCCTTTCATCGCACATAAAGCCTTTCGAACAGAGCTGGAGTTGTCAGTAACCATAGTTTGAGCATTTATTGTGGCTGGTTGCACATACTCTACGTCTGAAACATGGGGTCACATGTCCTTGTCAGCCTTCAAGTGATTATTCTGCGCATCTTCTACACCTTCAGTAGAGTCTTGCGAGATGCTACCACTATCAATAAGAATATGTAATTAATGCTTCCTTACCTATGACTCTCATAGCCTCAGCTTTATCACTTCCATTCATAGCGTGTAGTGAAATACTCAATTGCTCTATTTCGGCGTCAAGCTCAGAATCAGCTATCTCGGAAGCCTCTTCTTGGCCAAGAAATTCCTCACCGTCAAGCAAGACTAAGTGGAGTTGCATCTTCTCCCTCTGGGGATATTTATGATCTTTGGAGGATTTCTCATGGCAGAAGAAGCAAAGGTTGGTCGCTCAATGGTCAGCCTCTTCTTCGGCTGTTAAAGCTTTCATTGAGCATATAATGGCTTTGGAGACGAAACCATAATTTTGAGGTTTATGAGTGGCCCCATTGTCTTTTCATGGGTACCTACTATTAAAAGACCTGCTCTTGGCGGAATTCAACGAGTATGAAACAAATCTTGACCCCGAATTTGCGATGCTCTGCCTCTGCGATTTATCTCTACCAAACAGTGTGGCCTTTTGATTCACTGCAATCTCTTGGGTTCACGCTAGTCGCCGAGCTTCTTGCAAATTCTTGGGGTTGAACAGCAGCACCAAGACTGTAATTTCTTCCTTCAAAGCGCTGATATATGTGTCCACCAGGTACTCATCTGATAAATTAAACTTCATCGTGATAGAGTCGAACCGCACATTAAACTCAGCTAAAGAACCGCTTTGCTGAAGGTAAGTAAATTGAGTTGGGCATTGGTAACCTAATCTACCATTCCCTCTTTCTTGAGTCATGGGTTGGCTGTTTGGTGGGTTTCTTGGTGCCGCCGCTGCTAAGGCTTGCACTACTTGCCTTAGAGCCCCTAGGTGTTGTTGCATTCCTCGTTGTTCTAATTGCAGTTCTTCCTTGAAGCCTTGAATTGCATCGTGAAGAGCATCCACGGTCTCAAACCGTTGCTTAATGGCTTGGAATCCTTCGTCCATAATTCTTGCGTTTTCTTGCTGTCGAGTTTCTACCATGCAGCGCCAATTGTAAGCAACCGATAATCCAAGGCCGGGGATCACTGCTATGATACCACTGATGCAGGTTTGTAATATGAATCTTTATGAATTGGGGAATTATGGTAGAATTAAGGGAAAATCAGATGAGTTAGAGAAGAACAGAGGAGAATAGGAGACAGAACAGATAAGAGAGGAGTAGAGGAAGAGAGAAAACAGAGGAAACTGAAGAGTACAATTTATTAGCAATCTCATAATCTGATATACAATGGGTAGGCTGCCATATATATAGGCAATAGCCACAGTAGCAATCCTCAAACTAGAACAGACCTATTATCATACTAACATGGTAGTATATTAGTAATTAGGCATGGCCTAATTAGCTAACTCTCAAAATATTCCTAATTAACCAACTTTCAAAATATTCCAAACTACAATATCATATCACTTGCATAGCATTTTTCAACTCATGAGTGCTTATGGAAGCTCCATAAGTGCTTATGAATTGTGATTCACGGAATACGAAGTAACTTTTACTATCTATGAGGTAGCTTTTACGATCTATGAGGTGCTTTTACGGTCTACGAGGTACTTTTACAGTCTACGAGATAAATATGTGGAGGATATTTGTCTCGATTTACGTAAATCGGGTTTATATAATAAGCCCGATTCACAAAAGCTCATCCAAACAGCCTCAAAGTTTATGTCTCTGTATCGCAATTAACTTTTATTCAGTATGAATTAAAATTGTTAATATTAATTAATCACTACTCCTTAAACTATTTTCAGTTTCTTTCATGATGCAGGGGCCAATACTAGCTTATCTGTTTTTGGGTTAAAGTGTAAAAATACTTACAAATTTCTTTCAAAAGTTCACCCACCACCATAATTTTTTTCTGTTACAAAAATAACCATAAGCTTTTAAAAATAAGGCAAAAGTCACACAATCATTAAAACTATCTGACATCCGTTCACTATAGTATAAGAGTACCAAAATACCCTAATACAAAAATACCCCTAACACGAAAAAAAGGTCTCCCTATAAAGCTCCCACTTACCTTTTACTTCTTCATCATCAACAACAAATATGAAATTCGTCATCAAGCTCTACTTATCAATCTGAAGCCCCAATATTGTCCCCCATTTATCGCTTCATCAGGACTCGTGAGTGTGATCCTCTAACATAATTTTTTCACCTTGTCAAAAGTCGAATCCAAATGAAAACGATGCCCACGAGTTACCCAGTAATCAATGCCCATAACAGAACATTCAGATGTTCAAGTTAGCCTTGGCTTGGTGGTTTTATCCAATGTGCTCAATAGTGATTGGAGTTTTCAAAAATAGCTTTTCAATCGTGATTTACGTTATACGAGGTAAGTATGTGATATGAGTGTTATTTCGATTTACGTGCATAAGCACTTATAAGCCTTTTCATTATTGTTCATCCAAAACAAGTTGAGATGTCTAGTTATTCTGGCAATTTTGAACAATCATCAAGACTGTTTGAATTAGCTTGTGGAAGTTCTATAAGTGCTTATGAATTGTGATTCACGGAATACGAAGTAACTTTTACGGTCTACGAGGTAGCTTTTACGATCTACGAGGTGCTTTTACGGTCTACAAGGTGCTTTTACGGTCTACGAGATAAATATGTGGAGGAGATTTATCTCAATTTATGTGAATCGAGCTTATATAATAAGCCCGATCTAGAAAAACTTTACCAAACAGCCCCTAAGACATCAACGAAATCAATTATGAGCAATCATGCAACTAAGTGTGTGTTCGGTTGGACGATTGAGAGATCTAAAAGTGTTTATCCACGTATATTGAGACAACACTTCTCTCACATACTTATCTCGTATACCATAAATCACAATTAAAAAGTTGTTTTTAAAAGCTCCAATCACTAATCCAAACAAGTACTAGATGGTTAGACCTATAAGGCCTCCGAAAGGAACATGGAGAGAGATATAGGAAAAACCATAGAAATCGCTTCCAAGTTCTTGAGAGAGCACATAGAGAAGCAAAGTGGTGAGAAAACATAGAGGGATTTCTTAGAAGTCGTGTTCGACAACCCTCAACATATTCATATTGGGAAGTCTAGTTAATTTTATCACAACAGCACTTTTGGATAACTAAAGTTTTGAAACACAATTGGTTAGGTTCTGAGTCAGGAAATTTTCTTGGCTAATTTAGAGACTATGAGAAGAACTATTGAATGAGCCCTGATGGGGTGGCTGTGCAACCAGAAGATGTTGCCGAAATTTGAGAGAAAATGGGGGAGTTGAATGAGAGAGGGGAGGGTTTGAGAGAGGATTGGAGGAAGGTATAAAGGAAGGGTAGGGGAGGAAATTAAAAAAAGGGAGAATGCCAAAAAAATACCATTTAAACTTCAAAATCTGGTTAATAAGTTTGGTAATGGGATTAACAAGAATGGTAATGCAATTAACAAATCATTTTATTGTTAAATCACCTATTTAAGATTTTGAAGTTTAAATGGTATTTTTTTAGAATTCTTCCTTAAAATAATTAGGTATTTTATATTTTTTAATTATACGGGGCCTACTAAAAATGTTAACCGCCGTTTTCTAAACTTGATGGAATGTTATTTTTATCCTATTTTTAAAAGTTTATAATGGTAAGTGTATTTTTGAAAAAAAAAATTGTGGGTAATTTTTTATCTTAATACTTTTTTTTAATAAAAAAAACCAACATATCACTCATTATTCCCAAGGCCCAGCAAACTTCCTAATTCTATATTGCGTTTAACCTAGAACCAATCAAATACATCAAAGCCAACTCATTAATGCTTTTGATACACTAAAGGTAATTTTTCCGGCTTTCCTTAACTCATTATGTTCAATACCCAAAATAAAACTCGATCGAGATTCACATAAATACGGAGAATAAAGCTGACAACGATTTTATAAAATATACAGAAAAATATATGGAATCTTTAAAACTTCACCTTAAGAGGTAAGACTAAAAGAAAATCCCGTCTGAGTCAAACCCGTTTCTCCCTCTCCCTCTCTCTATGACCCGGTCATCCGGTAACGCAAACCCTCAATATATCTCTCACCTCTCTTCCATCTCCTTTACTCTTTTCCCCTTCCAAACCTCAACCCATTTCTCCTGCTCCTGCTCCTGCTCCGTCGTCATCTTCTTTCTATGACCGTTTCAGTTTCGGTTATTCTCTCTGCGTAGAAGATCTGATGGCTGTGGAGCTCATGGGATTCCCCAAAATCGACGAGCAGAAGGCGATCCAGGAGGCTGCAACGGAAGGCCTCAAGGGTATGGAGCACCTGATCCGTCTCCTCTCTCACCAACCCAATCGCACAGACTATACAGACCTTACCGACGTAACCGTTTCTAAGTTCAAAAAGCTCATTTCTCTCCTCAACCGGACCGGTCACGCCCGGTTCAGGCGAGCGCCCATTCCTTTTTCAACGCCTTCTTTTACCGCTCCGCCGCCTCCTCCTCCGCCGTCGTCCTCCGCCTCGATTCCTCAAATGCACTCATTTAGTCTATCTCCGGCGCAGTTCACCTCTTCAGCCACCGTGTCTCCTAGTCCTATTGTAAATCAGGCGCCTGTGCAGCACGCGCCTTGTAGTGTTGTTCCTCCGTCTCAGGCGCCGCAGAGTTTGACTCTTGATTTTACGAAGCCTAACATCGTAAGCTCTAAGACTAAACCCTTAGAGTTTGAGTTTTCGAAGGAAACCTTTAGCGTCTCGTCTAACTCGTCGTTTATGTCGTCCGCCATTACCGGAGACGGCAGCGTTTCGAACGGAAAGCAAGGCTCGTCTCTCTTATTGACCCCGGCGGCACCGACGATGTCCGGCGGAAAGCCCCCCCTCTCCTCTGGGCCGTTCAAGAAAAGATGCCATGACCACCGTGACCGCGCTGACGACGCATCGGGCTCCGTCAAGTGTCACTGCGTGAAGAGAAGGTACGCTACAAAGCTTTTCACTTTTTCAGTTGTCGCAGAGACCTTTTCTTTTCTCTCTCTTCCCTGAGCCCTTTCGTTGGTTCGAGTTGTGTTGTCAACTCAGTAAACGGTTATGGAGGCGAGTCTATGGGGGTAGTGGACTCGGTCGTGTGTGGACGAGTCGGCGAGATTGAGTCAACGATTTTTGGTAATGGTGCAGTTAAAGTCATTAAAAACAAAACACGCGTGAAAGTGACAAGACATGGGGCGCTGTTTTATGCTGCCTTTTATCATTGATAAGATGCTGTGAAATCAGAAAAATTCAAACTTACCAAAATAATAACCTTTTGTCGTTATCTTCAGTTTTCTTTGACTGTTGACCGTTCCTAATAGCACCCCACAGCTCATGTTAGCAACCACGGCGCGTATTGTAATTTTAATGAATTTATTTGTTTCTCACGGTCTAAACTAATTTATTCGAAATGAATTTTTATTAAATCCAGGAAAAATCGGGTGAAGAAGACAGTGAGGGTGCCGGCAATGAGTTCAAAGATAGCGGATATTCCGCCGGATGAGTACTCGTGGAGGAAGTACGGTCAGAAGCCGATCAAGGGGTCGCCATACCCACGGTGAGTTACGTTACCTGAGCTATTAGCCGTTGTTTTGATCACAGGTGGCAGGCGGTCTGACGCTGATCGTTTTTTTTTTGTGATGTGGAAACAGAGGGTACTACAAGTGCAGCACAGTGAGAGGATGTCCGGCGAGGAAGCACGTGGAACGAGCCACCGATGATCCGACGATGCTGATCGTGACGTACGAGGGGGAGCACCGACATGTGATCGAGGGTGCGATGCAGGAGAACATGGCCGGGAATGTGGGTTTGGTGTTCGAGTCAACGTGAGGTGGTGATGGAACAGAACGAGATTAGGGCAGATATGACTTGCATTTTCTTTTGTTTTTTTGTGGTGTTGCTGATGAGAAAAGGAGCTGAAGGGGGGGCTGGATTGTAAATTTGGTTTTTGGTCTAGAAAATTATGAATATGATGATATAGTCGAAAATTTGGGATCTCAATATTAGATGCAGCATGACGAATCATTATCATTATCACTATCGATTATTTAATTACAGCACTAGTATTGTTTATTAATCACAACTTGTTAATTGGAAAGAAGTGGGTATCCAATGCTAGTTTAATGGGCTTAACCTTGGTTGACATAGCCACTCGTTAGTTTGAGGTTTTATTATTCCCTTTTGTCCAAAGTAAAAACAGTGGTTTTTTTGGTTGGGTGATGTCACGGGTGTTCTAGAATGGGAGTTTTTTTTTTTGTTTGAACATGGAAGTAGGTTCTGAGTGTTCCTTATGAACAAAGTTTAATAATGTGGGTTTTATAATTTTGACTTTGGAGTGGTGACGAACTCAGAATATCTGGAAACCTGAGCTGCAAACAAATAGAAAATGAAGTACTCCGGAACATGTTGCGTGTTTATATGAAGCAGGCAAGCAGCAATCTATTATAATAAAAAAAAGGAAGGAGGAAGAGAGAAGTGGTACTTTGTGTTGTGTTGGGTTGGGTTGGGGTTTTATTGTCTTTGAAGCAAAGTAATGTCAGGGAATCAAAACAGGGATTTTGACTTGTCCACTTGCCTCTGCTTTCACTTCTCTTGGCATGCAAACCAAGTTTGCTTTGTCTAGTTTCAACTCCCCATTCAAACCAAATTATATGCCAAACCTCTTCATATAAGAGGATGTTTGGAATAGTGATTGAAACTTTCACACATGCTTTTTAATCGTAATTTACGGTATAGGAGGTAGTTTTTACGATCTACGAGGTAAATATGTAGAGGAGTTTTATTTTGATTTATGTAAATCGGGCTTATGCATAAGGATAAGCCTAACCAAACATCCTCTAAGTTCGTTTGATTCGATCACATTACATTCTGCAATACAATGTGATACAATGTAATATTAATTAAAGGACTAGTGTTTGGTTTTATTTTTAAATAAGATATAATTGATTATTATTTTAACAATTATTTAAAATTAATATATCACACAGTCTATTTTACCCTTAGTATAATCTTTATATAAAAAATAGTTAAGAGACATCGCGCTACCTCATCATAATTATCACGCTATCTCGCCGAGGATTGTCAAATGACGATGGTTGTGGTGGTAAAGAAAGGAAATGGTGTTGTGGCGATAGCGATGACGGAAGGTGGTGATAGCAACAACAGTGGAGGAGGAGGTAGTGGCGGCGATGATAGGGGTGACAACGGTAGAGGTGGAAAGTAGGAGGTAGTGGTGGTTGCGGCGGCGATGGTGAATGAGGAGGTCATGTGGCTGCTGTTGCAATAGTGGTGGAGGAGAAGATCGTGATGGCAAGCAACGACAAAGGTGGATGTAGTGTGGTGACGAGGTTTTGCTGAGGAGGAGGAAAAGGTCGTGGTGGCGATGACAATGATGGAAGTGGCAGTGACAACAATGGAGGAGAAGGTAGTCGTAGTGGAAGGGGATGGAGTAGGAGGAGGTAGTGGCGACATCAATGGTAGGGGGTGGCGGGGGCGATGGTGGAAGAGAAGGTAGTGGCGGCGGCGGCAAGTGGAAGTGACAGTAGTGGAGGAGGATGATGAGGTAGTGACGGTAGCAGTTGTGGGGTGATGTAGCTAAGTGAAAAGATATAAATAAAATAAAGAGAAGTGAAACTAAATGATAAATTGGAATTCTTTAGTTATACAATGGGATGGTAATGATGATTCATAGGGGAGGTATGAATGAGAATTACCAAATTTTTGGTAATCATTATTAACATAGTAAACCCTATTAACATGCTAAAAAATAATCAAACACTCTTATCTTAATAATGTAATTATAATTATTATTGCAGACATACAATAAGGTTGAACTAAATTCTTAATGCTTATCACTTTGCTGTGTTTTTTCCCTATAAATATAAATAATTATGTTGTGTCTGAAATTACCACGTCTTCTAAAGGGTTTGTCTCTCCTTCCATTGTTTGTTTTCTTTATTTGAACTGGCCTATCTACTTCCGGTTTTCAATTCTTTTAGTTGCGTCAAAACAAAGTATGTGTATCATGCCAAATTGGCTTTTTTGGTTAAGATAAGTATAATATAAATTTGTTTTTTAAGAGTATTTTCTTGGCTGACCTTTTGAGATGATTTTGTCATCTACTAAGTGAGAAACATGAGTTGTTCTTGACTGGGAAATTTTACATGTGAAAATAAGTACTTTAAATACTTTTATTGGAATTTACGTTTCTTTAAAAAAAAAAGATTAAATTCAGCCATATTTTTTTTTTAATGTTACCATGTGCAAGATAGTGGAAGGAAAATAAAATTGGGAAAATGGATGTGAGATCCCAAGGGACCTAATTAATAGCAAAGAAGTTCTAAGCCAAATTGCTCATGCAGAAAAGTCCCAAGGGACTTTTTTGTTATTAATTCCCTATGTAAAAGGACCATCTTGCCCCCAAAGAATAAAATAAGAAAAACACACAGGAAAGAGAAAACACAGAAAGAGAAAATGGAGAAAGAGTAGATGAACAAAAAGAAATAGATTTTTCTCGCCTCTCTTCACGCATCAAGCTGGGGTCTGCCGAATTTTTTTTACGTTCTTGAGTTTCAATGACCATTGTTGGGTGATCTTCTTCTTCTTCTTCTTCATCAAAACAATCCTGATTGTAAAGAATTAAAGTCTCAGACAGACCTAAGAAGGGTTGGAGACTCCTTACTGGAGACTTCGCTGAGCTCTGTGATCGATATGGGTGACTAATTTACTATTTTGTTGACTCATACAGTGTGTTTTTTGGGGTTAAGTTTGGATTTTTGTTTTTTAAAATTTTTTGTGATTCACTATGCACAAGATTGGGAATATTTGAGATTTCTGGGTTTTTGTATCGCTTTTGTTAAGGCTTGCAGCTTCTCTATTTTGAAATTTTGCAGTAGAAATTGTTGTTATAGCATAAGTTTGCATTTTGCTTGTCTTATATTGTGTATCACTTTTACTAGACGAGTGGAAAAATTGATTTTGTGGCTTTGTCATGAATGCGTGAGGTCTCATCTATTTTAGCGAAAGTCCAGAATTTAAACATGAACTAAGTATGGTTATTATAGTTGTAAATATTTTAGACTAAAGATGCATTGTTGAATATAATTTGTTTAACAAATATAATTTGTTTAACTGCCTCATAGTGATTTTTGAAACACCATGCTAATGGGGAACTAGATTGAAAACTTAGGTATAAAATGATTATTGTTTAGTATGTTGAAGTTGTATCTGATTCGATTGAACGATTTTTGAAAAAAAGAAATTCTATTTTTTCATTTTGTATTGGTTAATCAAAGGTTGGAGCTTTTGGTGAATAGTGAACTATGTGGTAGGAGATATATTAGTAATGCTAAAATTTTGCTAAAAAATATGAACTTCATCATTGAAGTTTGGGTTTTTAATATGGTTGGGTAATGAGGATGTTAATGTGCTCTGTTTTTGTAGTTGGTTACAGAGGGTTTGAGTTGTTTGTAATTGAAATAGTTGAATGTGGTGGGGTTGATTAATCAGAAAATGTTGAAATGATAATAAAAATATTCTTGTTAATATGTGCTGTAAGAGTTGTAAATTTAGTTGTTGTTGTTGTTATTACAGAACATGTGCTGTGTTTCAGAAAGATAACTGAGGGATTGATCTGGTTTTGGGATATGTAACGGAGAAATTGATCAGTTTTAGGTGGGATTGAAAGAATATGATGGTGGTTTTTGTGATAAGAAAATCGTGAGTTGATATAAAATTACTGTTGCTAATATTATCTTTCGTAGTTGTTATTATTGGTGATGCAATTGTTAATACGCAGGTTGTGTTTCATATTGTCATAAAAGATGGGAAGTTGTTCGGGGAAAAATCTATTATGTTTCTTTCATGTGGGAAGGAAGTTTTTAAATGGTAGAGAAGATGAAATGCAATAAGTTGTCCCAAATCTTGTTGTTAATAAGACTAAACTGTTTGTGAAAATATGCAGTACGACTTGTCAAAGTATGAGTCAGTTTCTGTCAAAATATGCACAAGCTGTTGTAAAGAACAACTGGTGATGGCATGGGCCAAGAAGATATGCAGAAGCTGTTGTAAAGAAGCTGGTGATATGATTGATGTCATGTCAACTGATGCCATGGGCTAAGAAGACGCATGATGTTGTGAATGTGACCAAAAATGTTATTACACAAAACTGAACAAGTTGTAAAAAAATGACAATGGCATTTCTGACTTGCTTCATCTCATCTTAATGTACTGAATAGCTGTACATGTGACTTGGTTCATGTCATCTTACTGATTATTTCATCTGACGTTAACCATGGCAAACTGAAAAGGTTATTAATAAAGCTTTCGAAGTAGTTATAACGGACTCATGAAGTTGTAAACACAGCATAAGCCAATTCCGGATTAGTTCATCTGATGTTAACCATGGAAACTGAAAAGGTTGTAAATAAAGCTTCCAAAGTTGTTAAACCGCACTCAGGCAGTTGTAAACACATAATAAGCCAATTTCGGATTAGTTCATTTGATGTTACAATATGGAAAGTGAAAAGGTTGTAAATGAAGCTGTACAAGTTGTTAAAACGTACTAATGACATTATAAACACAGCATAAGGCAATTTCGGTTTAGTTCATCTGACGTTAACCATATAAACTGAAAAGGTTGTTAATAAAGCTTTCGAAGTAGTTATAATGGACTCATGAAGTTGTAAACACAGTGTAAGCCAATTCCAGATTAGTTTATCTGATGTTAACCATGGAAACTGAAAAGGTTGTAAATAAAGCTTCCAAAGTTGTTAAAACGCGCTCAGGAAGTTGTAAACGCAGCATATGCCAATTCCGGATTAACTCAACTGATGGTAAACATGGAAACTGAAAAGGTTGTAAATGAAGCTTTAGAAGTTGTTAAAACGTACTCATGAAGTTGTAAACACACCATACGCCATTTCTCAATTGGTCCATGTGATCTTAAACATTTAAACTTATAAGGTTGTAAATGAAGTTGTCACAGTTGTTAAAACGCGCTCAGGAAGTTGTAAACGCAGCATACGCCAATTCCGGATTAACTCAATTGATGGTAAACATGGAAACTGAAAAAAAGTTAATGTCATTTTCAGTAATTTTTCAGATAAATTTATGTCATTTTTTGTATTTATTATGAAATTTACTACTATATAATACATAAAATATAATCTTATCATTTATATGTAATTATCACAAAAGTTAATGTCATTTTCAGTAATTTGACAATGAAAAAAAGCTACTCTGATCATAATATTCAAACACTCTCATTTTATCAAAATCACTTTTTTCTCATAATCTATTTTGCCAGAATCTATTCTCAAAAATCATTTTTTTTCACATTTTTTCCATAAGCTATTTTCAAAAGCTAATTCCAAAAATATGCTATTTTAAAGTTTTTCTTACTTACTATAAAATAAACCAAATTCGCTTAGCACCTCATAGCGTAGTGGTAAGGTATTAGGCCTTAGTGCCTCCTTCCAGGTCCCATCCAAGTCACGCCCTTTGTGCTTCTAAAAAAAAAAAAAAATTCAAATTCCGTTAATGTCCTGAACATGTTGGTGATGCACGTTCTGTGGCACACACCAATGGATAACATGTTAAACATAGTTAGGAATCCTTATCTGTCAATCACATTCGTTGCTTTTCCAACCACACATCCTCTTGCTTCATTTATGTATCATAAGATGATCACCTCACTTCTCTCTATTTCTTTAAAAAATATTAAATAATCGAACTTCATTGGATCCGAGGAAAAAAAACAAATTAGTCAACAATAATTATACTATTAATGAAGGGAGTAAAAGGTCGTGTAGGTGGCCACGCAATTATCATCGATTCATTTCATAAATCTTAAAGTCACGTCTATAATGCGGTGTTTCATACATTTTTGCGCGCCCACACGTGCTTCTCATGTCATATCCATCTCTGTCTAACAATTTAATTATAGGTTAAGATGTAAATTTAATAAATAAAAATTTAACAGAGGACTGGCACAATAATATTTTTTTAAGTATAAAAGTATATATATGAAGTTTTATAAAAGAAACAAAACTAATAACAGCCGTTAACTCTAACAAATGTCACTCCTTTCTTTTTTGTGGGGCCCACTACTTCTACATCATATCATCTCTCTCTTCAATATTGTACTTCTCTCCTCCCTCCTCACAGTCATCAACGAATTGAAACACTGCTTGATGCTTGTCCTTAACCAACAACGAGCTTCAATTTGTATCCTCTAGTCTTCCCCACCCGAAAATCTAACCATGCATCTCAACCCCATCAAACACCTTACCTTAATTAGCACGCCCTTTGAGAACACTTACAAAGTAAAAACAAAAGCCAAGAATTCTCCCAATTTACTTCTCTCCTCATTCAAGGTTCACTACCCAAAGAATTAATTCAAGAAATAGTTGTTTTTTTCCCCTCATTTGTTTTCTTCTCTGGTCTCCTCATACAATATCCAAAAAGATCGAGCTGTCACTAATATGGATTATCAGCTATAATTGAGGTTTAGGTCAGACATAGACGAAGCCAAACAATGGTGGGTTTGTTCTCACTAGGCAGTGGAGGAGGAGAAGAAAGTAACTAAGAGGACGAACCCCACCACCACAATATCCCACCCATGGGAGTTGAAGCATTTTCCACATTGAATTATGACATTGTCGTTTGGGGACAATCCAAGAGAGGCTGCGAGGGAGGAGGGAGAGGAGAAAAGTATGATATTGAAGAGATTGATGAGATGAGGTGGGGGCAGTGGGTCCCACAAAAAGAAGAAAAGGAGCAGTATTTATGAGAGTTAACGATTGTTGTTAGTTTTACTCCATTCTTAATGCTTCAAGTATTTTTTTGGACTTAAGATATTATTGTGTCAAACGTTCCTCCATTAAAATTTAATTATTAAATTTACACTTTCACCCTTTAACTATTCTCATCATCTTTGAATTTGACTACTCAGCAGTATTATTAACATTATATTTATTACATGGAGAAAAAGTGTACGGACAGAAAATAGAGGGAGGAGGGAAAAAATGAACTTGTGGAATGAGATCATGCAGTTTATGGCGGAAAAAAAAAAAACAGAGGGTAGGGAGAGACCATGTAGTCAGAATCAGAACAGTTTTGGAAAACAAACTTTACTCTCCAAAATCTCTCCAAATTCGGAGAGAAAACTTGGACTGAAAAAATCAAAAAATCGCAGCCCATGTGATTTTTCTCTTTCCACTCTTTTCTTCTCCCACTTTCTCCTCGAATTCAAACAGCTCCATTTCCTCTTACTTTTCTTCTCCCCAAATTTTCTCTCTACCTAGGCACATTTGTAGACGAACTGCATTGAATTAAAAAGGCTTAATAGTCTGAATATAGTTTTTATAATTGCGAGCCTTTAATAGATTATATTCAGATTAAAAAGAAAAATATCACTGGATCGCTTTACCACTACATGAATTGCTGCATGGGTAATTTTGTTTGACATAAATAAAATATTCATTGATAAGCGAATAGTTAAAATGATAAATAATTTCATCTCTATAAAAATAATGTCATAAGTTCAAATTTTAAAAAGTATACTTATTAAAATGCGTACCCCCATATATCAATCATCAAAAAGAATCTTGCAAGTCAAAAACGAAGCAAGGAGACGCCGGTCAGCCTCAAGAAATAGAGAAAGAATATTTAAGAAAAAAAGGAAAGATAAAGAATGAAATAGAAGAAAGGGTCAAGGTTTTAAATAATTTTTAATTTTTCTGGAAAGTATAAAAGTTATCGTAAACTATTTTTTAAAATAAAAATAATCATAAATCTTATAAAATAGGATAAAAATAATCATAACGTTAACGCTTATTAATATGAGTTTCTTAATAAAATATTAAGGTGTTAAAATAGCCATTAACTTATACTAAAAGTGTAAAAATAATCATAACTTTTTTCTTAGATGCAAAAATAATTAAAAAGTGACTTTTTGAACATTAAATCATAAGTTTTTATTTCACTTTTGCATTATGATTGTTTTATATTAAAATAATAAAAGTCAAACAAACACTTTATGAATTAATGTTTAGGAAGTTACCTCTTTTTTTAATCAAGCAAAATGAAGAAACGAAAGAAATGTGTGACCCCAACTATAAAAGCTAAAATCCTCAACATGAATTACTGACCTTAAAAGTAATTCATCGCTAATGTTGAAGTAATTCTATAACTAAAAATGAAAGAATTCTAAGGGAGGATATCTGAGAGGAAAATTAGGGCAATGGAAGATCGTATATGAATATGGTAACGTTGGGAAAATCCATGTCACCCTCATTCATCTTATAATTAAAATTCATTTGTCATCCAACCCTACCATATGCATATGTGATCATTGAGGATTTTAGTTTTTCTCTCAGATATCCGACCTTAGAATCTTATAATCGTTGCTTATGAGATTGCTTTAACATTAGCGATAATGGTACTTTTAAAGCCAACAATTCATATTAGGGATTTTAACTTTTAGAGTTAGGGTGACAAGTTTCTTTCGCTTTGTCATTCTAGCTAGAATTAAAAAAAAAAAGACGACTTCTTGAATATTAATTTATAAGTCTTGTCATTTTAATTCCTAAATTGATAAAACAATCATAATACAAAATCTTAAGAAAAACTTATCAATTAATGTTCAAGAAGTCACTTTTTAGTTACTTTTACATTTAAAAAAAATTTATAGTTATTTTTGAATTTTTAGTATAAGTTAATGGTTATTTTAGGATCTCAACATTTCATTAAAAAACTCATATTAATTGATGTTAACGGATGTTAACTACATGATTATTTTTACCTAATTTTATAATATTTATAATAATTTTTTATTCAAAAAATAATTTATAATTACTCTTACACTTTTTTAAAAAATTGAAAGTTATTTAATCATCTTAACCTTAACCTAAGAGGTATAAAAGATATATATTTAAAAAGAAGAAGAAATAAACGAAAATATTCAAGAAATGGCATTGGCGCCTTCGGTAACTAACGGAAAAGTATAATAACAACCCTAGTTAGTTTCTGTGATGTACTCTGTCCTCTGTCCTCTGTGTACGTCCCTCCCCTCCTTTTCCTCTGCCGGCGACGTCATTTCCCCTCCGCTCTCTCTCTCTATCCATACACTGTACAGTCACATTCTCTCTCTCTCTCTCTCATCTCTCAATCTTTCTTATCTGCAATAACAATCCACCTCTATTCTCTGTTCAACTCTAAGCCCCACTTTCCTTCCATGAACGGCACCGGAAAGCAAAACGACGGGTCGGACCGCCGGGGAACGAAGCGAGGCAAGTTTCTTGCGGGCGATGATTCATCGAAGAGTTCTCCGTCCTCTATCGGAACTCCAAATGACAGTGGAGAAGATGAGGTACAGAGCAATTCGAATCCAAGAACAGGGTTAGATTCTTTGGATTCTTTGCAAGACTCCCTTCCCATCAAGTTAGTGTTCCTTCCTTCATTTTTCGTTTTACTTTCATATTTAGGGTTTCTTTATAAATCTTTGCGATAGTCTGAAATCTTTAATTGGCGCCATGCATGCAGGAAGGGATTATCGAGCCACTTCGATGGAAAATCAAAGTCATTCACAGATTTGAGCTCAGCGAACGAGTTGAAGAAGCAAGAGAACCCAACCAACAAGAGAAGAAGAATTCTGACGTCATCTAGGTGGTCCAGAAGAGCCTCCTTATGTAACTGTCCCGACCCTAATTCCGTGCCTCTTTTGCCCCTCCCCGACGAACAGGATGACGACGACAAAGAAGAAGAAAAATGCGGAGAGCAGCTAGCGTCACCGTCGTCCTCGTCGCGACCCCGCTCATCCTCATTAACAGAGGGAAAGAAACAAGAAGATGATCAACAGCATGACGAAGAAGAAAAGAAAGAAAGTGACGAAGATGATGCTTAAGTTTTGTTGTTCTTATTAGTAGGAATCTTAGATGAGGGTACTTCCTTTTCAGGACTTTTTGGTTTTAGTGGTGAATCAGAGACAAGATATTGACACACAAGTATTTCTTAGTATATTAATTAGTTTTCGGATACTTTTTTGAAGCTTATAATGGCACGAGTCTGGTATGTACTTCTTGAGTACTGAGTTGGATATATTGGAATTAATGTTCAAAAGACTATTTCTTGATCATGGTTTTAGGGTTTTAATATTTTAATCCATTCGATTTTTTTTCCGACCTGAAATATAATCCATTGGATTTGAGTATATTCGATTTCACTGATGGTGTCTTGGGACCAATCCATATTATCGTGTCTCATTAATGTTGACAAAAAAAAAAATCCTGTCTGATTAAGTGTGTGTTTGAAATTAGCTTTTGAGAATAGCTTTTACGATTTACGAGGTAAGTATATGAGAGGAGTTTTATCTCGATTTTCGCAAACCATGGTTTGAAACCATGGTTTGGGATGTTTCCAAACACACACTAATAATTATCGATGCCCGCATGAATTGACCAATGACTCTTTCTTTCTTTGTTTTTTTTTTTTCGGATAACGCGTAAGGAATGAATTTATTGGTGGGTTGTGACTTGTTTATTTATGATTTTATGATTATGAGTTACGAAAGCAACTTGTGTCCTTCCCTTCTGTCAACCTTTTAGACTAGAACGAAGAATCTCGAATAAAATTAGGCTAACTTTTGGACTCAATGAATTACGAAAAAAAAAATTTATATTTATATATGTGTGTGTGTGTAAATCACGCTGTTTTTTATACTTATAAACAATATATCTTATTTGTGTTTTATTTTTTTATTTTATTTAACAATTGTATGCATTGGATTTACTTTATTTTAGTTAAACCTGCTGCAAATTAAAACTTATCACAACTTATCTAAGAATCCAATTGAAAATGTTCTCTCAAATTTGTATGGAAAGTAGTAACATCGATCTCCTCTTCCTCGAGGAAAAACTCCAACACTTTTTAAACTCAAATGTACCAGTAAAATTCAAGATGTAGAGATATATAACGATTATAATAGCTTTTTTATTAATATCCTATAAACAGTAAAACGTATATACTAGTCTTATTCTGTCGTGTCATAAATATAACACAGATTTATCTTTTTTTTTACATGTTAAAAAAGTTAATTAAATTTATTTTAAATATTCATAGAGAGAATGAAATTTAAATATCATATAAAATGTCAAAACCCAGAAAAATATACTAAAAAAGGAAAAGGACAGAAAGATACGCAGGTATAAATGTGAGTTTTGAATATTCTGGCAAAAAACAAAATTACCCTCCCCTTCATTCCTTTTCTCTCTACTCCATTCTCTCTTCTTTCCTCATTCTCTGCAACAACACACCTCGCTCCTCCCTCCTCCCTCCTCACAGATCTTCATATCCATTGTCGCATGGTTGCTTTCAGGTAGAGCTGGGAATTAAGGCCGACCCTTGACGGGCCAGGGTCTAAAAGGGCCGGCCCTATAAGCCCCGGGGAAAGAAAAATTGTTATTTTTTAAAGCCCGGCCCGAAAGCATTAGAGCCAGGGCCGGCACGCAGGGCCAGAAGTCATTTTCACAAAATTTAACTATACGTCTACACACCTCATGTAATAAAATAAATACGGTTATTAATTAACAATCAAAGGTAAAAAATATTGTGTACAAGTAATTTATAGTCTCATACAAAGTATAAGAAGGAAAAAAGCTAAACACTCTAAGCAACATGATTATGAAAACTATCGTTTTCATCTTCTTCGCTACTATCGTCAATTTCAAGGAATTTTGATTATACTTCACTTTAAGTAGTAGACTCTGTTTAAGGGGTAAAAATATCAAGAATTAGTAAATTACTATCATATGTAAATTTTTCAATTTTTAAGGTTCTTAGAGAGGAGTCGGCAAGGGCATGAGTAGGAAGGATAGTAAAATTAAAACAAAAAATAAAGCTAAAGGGCCTAACGGGCCGGCCCTCAGCCCTCCAGGGTTGGCCCTTTTAGGCCTGACTTCCTTTTGAAGCTCCATTTTTCAAGCCCGGCCCGTGATTTAAAAGGGTTTAAAAGGGCCGGCCCGATTTCCCGGTTCTACTTTTCAGGAGATCGGCTCTGCCTCAAGTACGTTTCTGATTATCCCCTTAGGCAATGAAGCTAGTAGCACCGGTGAAGAGGGATGGAGGATGGGCGGATGTGTTTCTCCCAAGTGGAGGTGGCACCAGCGTTGGCACCAAAGAAAGCGGAAGGAAGAAAATCGTGGTTCTGTGAAAATAGTTTGGTTGAGGATACTGGAGAAAATAAGGAGGCTGAGTAAGAAGATGGTGAATAGTAGAAGATGGTGAACAATAATGAGATTGACAAAATTCATAATGTAATTGACAAATTTAGTAACGAGATTGACAAAATTCGTAATGAGATTGACAAATTTAGTAATGAAATTGGTAAAATCCGTAAGTACTGACAATATGTGTAAAAAGATTGACACCAATTGATTAATGAGATTGACAAAATGAGTAATGAGACAAATGTTAGTGAATTTTGACTTGCACGTTTTCATCAGCAAACACTTTTATTAAAACCATTACAATTCTTGTCAATTCTATTACGAATTTTAGTGAAATACCACAAATGTTGGTGAATCTTTACTTGTATGTTTTCATCAGCAAACTCTTTTGTTAAAATTATTACAATTCTTGTCAAAAACCATTATTAAATTTGTCAATTCCATTATAAATTTTGGTGAAATGCCATAGATGTTGGTGAATCTTGACTTGCATATTTTCATCAGCAAATTCTTTTGTCAAAATCATTACAATTCTTGTCAAAACTATTATTAAATTTGTCAATCCCATTACGAATTTTGGTAAAATGCCACAAATATTAGTGAATCCTGACTTGCATGTTTTCATCACCAAACTCTTTTGTCAAAACTATTATTAAACTTGTCAATCCCATTGCAAATTTTGTCAATCTCATTACTGTTCACCTTCTTTCTCAACCTCCTGGATTTCTCCAATATCCTCAACCAAACTCTTCTCTGAGCTGCATAAATCTTCTATCTTAGCGATACCTCTCATTACCCACAACACTCAACCAATTCCTTCTTGCTTCACAACCTCTACTACCATCATTGCCGGCGACTTTCACAACCTTGACATCACCTTCCTCCGTTTTTCCGACGACAATTCAGACCAAGGGAGTGTCATAGACATCTGAACCTAGGAAACCTTTATCTTCCATCATTTTTACTTTGCTCTACCTCCATCTTCACTCCACCATTTATACCACTCAATCTTCACAAGTCTCCGCCCTCATTTTTCATTTTTCTTTAATTTAAAAATTGAGGGCATAATGGTAAATTCATCAAAATTTTAAAATCCCAATTTGATCCCTGTCACCTTTATGTCATTTACAAATATTAACAGGCATTTGGGGTTTTGAAATTTCATATGGTATTTATCTAGGATAGATTCTCCCATATTTATATTTATCAATTTTTTTAAACTATTTTGTTTAATTTATAAAATGATATATAATATAAGGATATATAATACATAATATGATTAAATAATTTATTTAATTTTTTTATCTCTCTAAAAAGAATAAATTCTATTTTATATTTAAGATGGGAGAGAGTAATTTGAGGTTACTGTCGTCTGTTTGCCCAGAAAGCAGTTCTTCATTCTTATGTTTTGATATGGCCCAATAAAGGGCCCAATAAACACAGACTTTGGTCCCAAGGGGGAATAAAAAAGTGAAGTTTCCCGGTAACCCAAGAAAATGTGGAAAAAAAGGCTCCGAGAAAAAAAAAAGAAGAAGAAGAGAGATTTCGTTACCACCCACAACAGATTTTCATGGCGTGTGCGATCTCATCAGAACGTTTATTTCTTAGTCCCTCTTCTGGTCATAACTTCATTTTCTCAAGCACGAGAGTTAAAACACAGACATTTATCTGGAATCGGGTGAGGAGACTCAGCTCGCGCTCGATGAGTCAACCCGCTCTTGCGTCCACCACCGATCCCGTCAGTGCTTCCTCCCAAGATGACAAGTCGCAGGCCGAAATCGCCGATGTTATCATGCAGTATGTGGTGCTCCGGCGAGACCTGATCGACACTTGGCCCCTTGGAAGCGTGGTTACCCAAGGCTGCCATGCTTCTGTGTCCGCCATCTGGTTCAATAAAGATGATCCTCACACCGTCGATTACTGCAGCCCCGAGAAAATAGATTCAATGCACAAGGTAAGGTTTCTTGTTTCTTCTTACAAGTGACATTAGGTGCTATGTTAATAGAAATTGTATTTTTTTAATCCCAAATTGTCATCTTTGTCTTTTGGGTAACGAGTTGCAATTCTGTTTAAATTTAGGATCTTCTCATTCGTTAACCTAATCGTAGGGAAAGAATGAATGTGGAATTTTGCTTTTGTAGTGGCGATCGACAGAGCTGGATGCCCATTGTGTTATCTCGACAACAATAGAATTTTAGTAATTAGGAGCAACTTCAGTTTTTTTTAACTTAGATCCATTCCTGACGCATCAATTTATACACTCAAACCCTTGCCCGTTGAACCTTGAACTAAGGGATTGGATACTAATTGATTGATTGTATATCGAAGATAGAGGCCCAACATGAACGTAACAAAGCTAAGCTGGTAGCTATAAAAGGAAATTAGAGTTTTTGACTTCTATGGGTTTACTCTAAAAATTTTATGGCGGCAGCAGAGCTGTAGTGTAAAAGCTGATGTTTTGGCTTATATGTTATTGCTCTAAAATTTTACCTCACTGAGTTTACACGTTAAATTTCTTGTTATTCTTTAAATGTAGGTCACACTTGAAGTGAAAGGGGAACCTCAGATTTTAAATTTGTCTGAGAAGCTCACATCTGGTGGCATTGTTCACAAGTTGTGGATCGAACAACCTGAAAACATACCAACATGCCTTGCGACAAAACCTTATCCAAAATCATTGGTATCTTCGTATTTTAAGAAGTTGAAACTTTGCAAGTGATGCCATGTTTGATATCATCCCATTTTTGTCCTGCTATATGGGAGGAAATGCGCTGAAATGTGATGCAAACTGCAAAGTGCTTGCTTTTCTGGCCATCTTCTCTTATACTGTTGAACAGATTTCAAATGGAGCAGCTGATTACTAAGTTCATTAACAATGTATACATGATAATTCTTTTTTACATATGGCTACAATGCTGCCCTTCATGTTTGTAAACTTAGTCAAATCCTTTAATTTTCTTAATGAAAGATGATATTCAAATAAGGCAATTGTTCAGTTACTAGAGGCGGTGGTTTTTATGTGATCAAAGTTTCTCTGGTATCCCGCTATATGCATTGATTTGACAAAAAGATTATGTACAATAACATGTATGTGCATATGCAAGAGAAAGATAATGTTTCAACATTTCTCATTCGTTAAATCAACTACCCTGGAATATTTAACAGAGTTGGATGGTGACGTCCTTCCAAGTTTATGAGCTAGTTGCTCAATGCTCATCATCTAAAAACCTCCTTCACGCATCTTTTGTATAATTTTTCTGTACTCAATTGTATGGATACTCTGTACCAATGAGGCGCTCTTACCGACTCATGTCAAATATGAGGCTTGCTTCATTTGGACGAGGTTTGTTTGTTAATGACACTCTGAAACGCCCCAGCCAGTGCTTTCACCCTATCCCTCCTCGTCTCCTGCAACTTGCTTACTGTCTCTTCGATCACATTTGCAGATGCCTGAGACTCCTTGCCTTCTTCTTTTGGTGGTGTTGACTCTGTCTTGACCTCCTCAACTTCTGTCTTGGGTACAAGATCATCACTGTCATTCTTATCTTCACTTATTCTTGTCTCCTCTCCTTCCTTCTCTTTCGATGTCTTTCCCTCATTGTTGTTCTCACTCTCTTCATCTTCTATAACTCCACCTTCTTCTTTTTTCTTTTCTTTGACCTCAACATCTCCATCAGCTGCAGGCTGCTCTTCTGGGTGTTTCCCATTATTGCTTTCCCCTTCAATTGTACTCTCATCCTTTGTTTTCTCTTCTTTTGGCTCCCCCTTTTCTTCCTCCACCTCAGCAACAGAAACTGGCACGCCCGCTGGCGCACCATGAATTGGGCTCTCCTCATCAGCTTGAATCTGAGGCTGATCAGGCTCAACCATGACCTGCTGCTCATGTTGTTCTGTAGTGTTAACATGTGGTGGAATATCTGATGCTTTTTCAACCTCTTGATGTTCATTATCTTCTACCTTTAATACCCCACTCTCTTGTTCTATAACTGGTGGCACAGTTTCAAGTCTAGAGGCTTCTGCAGCAGCATCAGAACTTTTCTCTGGAGCATTTGTGGAGCTAACAGGAGCATCAGCCACCTTCTTGTTGGTGGCAGGAGCAGTCTTCTTGAGAATTGTGCCATTTCTAGAGGATGATGGTTTGGGTTTTGCAGCCCTGGGCGTCTGTGGGGTTGTTTTAGAAAAGGGTTTGGAAGAGATAGTGGCTGTAGGTGGAGATGGAGATGGATTTGATGATGTTCTGAGAAGTGTTGTTGTTCTGTGAGGAGGGCCACGAGAGACAAGTGCTTTATATGGCCTTGAAGAGGGGAGTTCCTTATTCGCCTTGGGTTTTGATGAAATGGAAGCTGATGCTGGCTTTTCATGAGAGGGCCTTCTGTTTAAACTAGGCTTCTGAAAAGCAGAACCACTCTTGAGTTGCTTCAAGGACTGGGATTGAGACACACAACTGGAACTTGATTTAGGCTTCCCATAATAACTTGGGACTTGTCTCTCTGATGTCTTTGCCTTGTGATGATCCAGTGAGCTGCTTCTGGTGGCTGGTTTTGTGCCCTTTATGGGGCTCCTGGCCGTGATCTCGGAACCGGACGATGGGCCCCCCTTCGCCTTCTCATTTGCACTGCTCTCTTTCGCTCTTGCTCTTGCTCTTGCTCTTGTTATTGATATTGCCATCTATTCTTTATGTTTGCACGTTATCAAGCAACAATGTCACGCTTTGTTTTGTAATTTCACAAACGCAAGTTTCAGGGGAGGAAAAGGTGCCTGGGTATTGTAAGTTAGGAAGCAAAAGCTAGAGAGAAATGACATGTGACGATGATTGTGTTGCACGTCTTTTATGAAGAGAACAAAGTCCCAGGACTTGATTGGAAAGCCAAGATTAAAAAGGAAGAGAAAGCGTAAATTAGAGATAAACAAAGGGAAGAAGGTTGAGATGAGAGAACGTACCTTGATAAAAGGAACTAAAGTTGAGGAGCATGTGCAAAATGAAAGAAGAGGAAGACAAAGATAAGATTAAAAATCAAAAGCTGGTTTTTGAGAGCTGTGGGATAATTACTCCACCAATTTTAGACGTGCATTTATTGGTTATTCACTAATTATGTCGCTTCTATCTTTTGCTTTGCCTTTTCACGTTCTGAGTTATAAATTAAGGGCATGGCCAGCCTGTTTGCCTATTCCTATTCTATATCTTAACTCTGCCTTTCACTTCTATGGGGACCAAACACGCCTGTCCTTGAATTCTAAGTTTGCCTTCATTTGTTTGATTGATAAACATTTAAAAGCTATGATTTCTATGACATTAATAAGTGGAGCAAGGTACATTCTTGTTATTATTTCTTTAATTATTGACAGAGGGCATACAAAAAACTATGCAAGTAATTGATGATGCCAGCTCTTAATTCTGATTTTTTTTAAAAAAAAATTATATCTATTATTTTCCTCCTTATTAATTCACAGTGACCGGAATTTTATAGACTAAGAATTTGTATGATTATTTATTCGAAATATGCCTCGTGGCATCTAATATTTAAAGTACTAATGGATTTGACTTTCTCACGTAACATGATGGTCTTCAAGTATCCATACTATTTCTATTTAACCAACCAATAAAAAAAATACTAGATATCAATAATATAAATGAATATCTGTTGATAAATCAATTTTTGTTGTTGTGGTGCATGACACTTATATTTCCTTTCCTTTTTTTGCCCCCCTATTTCCTAAGCTTATCCCACAAACGAAGGCCTTCCCATCCAATTGAATATTTGGCTGGAATCACACTATTTTGGATAATCCTTTCATCGACTTTTGTGGGGCTCAAATTTAGATGTTTGTTTGTCGGTTATGACAAAAAGGAGTGTTCCATTTTTATATGAAAATACCATTTATTTTTTTAACTATTGCAACCCATTAATATTTTTACAGGGTTTTTTTTATCATATGTATATGGAGAGGGGGGGGGGAGAAAGAGAGAATTTATGGGTCTCAAGTGTGGTCCAGATGGGTGGCTGGTGTTTATTTCGGTCATTAATTAAGTTTATCCAAAATTGATATAAAGAAACAAAAAATAGAAAGATGGCCAAGAAAGGAGCAATCAATAAGAACAAAATCTAAAAGCTAACCCAAAAAAAAAAAAAAAAAAGTTACATCACTCAGTGCTTGTGGTTCCCAAGATACCTTCAGCCATTCTCTCCCTTTCCTGCGCATGGCTGCCCTGCCTTTTTTTTTTATTAAATTTATTTAGATTAGTTATGGGAGTTTTTAAAATAATTATGATTTACTGAGATAAGTATGTGAGATTGATACTATCTCGATTTACATCTATAAATATTTTTAGACCTCTCACCCGCCCAAACAAACACACTTATAATTTTTCTTTACCCCTTTCCTCTCTTCCTCATTTTAATTTCATTTCTTGTTACCCTTTTTGTTTAGGGCCCAGTTAAATATAGGTATCTCAAAGATACTATGTTTGATTTTTTTATAAATAACTTTTTTTTAAAGTTAATCATTTTTATAAATAATTTTTTTCTTATGTCTTAAAATTTAAATCACTTTTTCTTTTTCTATCCCTATTAAATATACATCTTTATATTAATTATCCTTCACTCATCACTAGTTCTCTTTCATTTACTCATTTATTACTCATTCTCTCTCATATTTATTATTTATTTTCTCTCTTATGCTCTTTTCATAAATAGAGATATATTTAAAAAAATATAACATTTTTGACACATTTATTATTTTAATTAATATTGACCGGCCTCTCATTTTTTACAATAAAAATAAAATTTACTAATAAAAAAGATCGAAGAAAATATTTTTTTTATTCACACATACTTAAACTCAATACCTCATCCTCAAGCATCCAAAACCTCTTTTACTATAATAAATTCCTACCTTGTTGGTTTTGATAGTTTCTCTTTTATTATATGATACTTATCCCGTCTTAAATATATGACTCATTTTATAGTTTAAATTAAAGATAAGGAGTGTAATTGAATGATTTATAGTTTGTATAGGATATAAATATAATTAGAAAATAATTATTCATAAAAAAATAAATTTAGAAAATAATTTTTAGAATAAAAAGAAAAGAAGATCTGATTAAAATATAATTTTAATATATATATATATATATATATATATATATATATATATATATATATATATATATAGTTGAAATAAATATCTGTAATTTATATAGGAAAAAACTAGCAAAATGTACCAATAAGAGCGATATACGAGAAATAAATTAGGAGTAAAATGGAGATTTAATTTTGCCCCTTCTATATATTTTTAATAGGAAACCCTGATATAAAATAAGGAAAAAAATCTAAATGAATGACGATAATTACAATAAATGTGATGAATTAACTGAAAGAGAATAAGAAACCATACTGAATTGGAAATCATAGATGAAAATAAAATTATGGATTTTATATAAGTAGAACTCCTACCTTTTTTCTCGCCTACCAAATTGCTTCATAAAATATTTCACATGATCCTATTCACAACGGAACATCATGCATAAGATGCTACACATTAGAGACAAATGCCGGAAGGGGGAAGAATGTTTTCTCAAAGGCTTGTTTTTCAACAACTGTTAATTCGATCTTTTATCAATTTTTTAATATGTTTTATTAACAAATTTTAATTAAAAATTAACTTATTCAAATAAAAGAATAAGGTTAAATTATACAAACATTCTATCAGTTTTACTCATTATTTATCCACAAATAAATTAAATTTAAATGGATCTATGAAAATATAATTCAAAGTTTAAGGGGTTATATGTTGAAAAAAAAATAATTTGAGGAAGTATAAAATTGCTAGTTTGCGGTTATTCATATATTTTCGAAAGTTTAGAGCGCCTTATTACAAAACTTCAACTATTAGAGAGATTATTTATATATAACCTAAAATTCAGAAAATTTTATATAATTTAACCCATTTTTTCAGACTAGGAGTATATTCCATGGATGTAAAAGATTAATCTTCTTGTCATCATCTCTATGAAGGCCAAAAAAATCTCTTTTGTTTATTTTTACCATTTGATAAGAGTTGTTATCCATCGCTCATATCAATGCGACTTGGAAATGATAATAATATTATACTCCTGCGAATGAATGAAGAATTAATTTTGAGGTTATAATAATAATAATAGAAGGGACCAAATGGGGCCCACATTCATCGCTTGTGGTCCCCAACAACGACATGAATCCCACTTTACTGACTCGCCGTAAGGTTCTTGGAGTAGGGAAGTCGGAGTCGAATCGAAGCCGTCCACCTTTGACTCTTCTCATCCATGCCTCAACACATAGGACGGCTTTTCTGTTTTTTCTTTCTAAATTTTCATTTTTGTTTCTTTATTCATATTCCTTAATTCAATTCGACTTTTCCCTCAGTATCGGATCTTTCACACGCATTTCCCTCTCGCGCTTTCTCTCTCCTCTCTTTCCCTCTATATCCTGCTCCTTCCTTCTCCCGGGTTCTCTCAACTCTTCTTTTCCTTTGCCCTCTGTTTTGAAAAGTACAATAACAAGAAGAAGAAGAAGAAGGTAGCCAGCAAGCTCAAATTTTTACGCTGCCCCTTTTGGATGCAGCTTTTATTTTTCAGTCTGTCTGCTTCCTTCTGCTCAGCGTCTCAAATAACACACATGGATGACTGAACGTCCTCCTACTCGTATATTATATTGGTTCTCTTGGCGTTGCTCCTTAACGTGTTCTGTTCCAGTGGATTTTGATTTTTTTTTCCTTTATTAAAACTTACTGCTGTGCAAATTTACTGTTTCCCCCCTTTTTTGTTTCGTTTCCAATAAATTTCATCGCTTGTCTGATGATTTTTGAATAGGACCTAAAATTCTGGTTGGTTTCCTTTTTATGGTGAACTCTCGAGGAGTTTTCAGCTTCTTTTCAGAGATGAAATTGCAGGGACAAAGTCTCTTCTGTAGCCTTATCGTGATGAGAGAATTGAAGCGAAGCCATGCCCTTTAAAACCGAAGCGAACCTCATGTTTTTTGGGACGAATAAGGGCACGTGGCGATCAGGCTTCTCGTCTTTCTCGTTTCCTCTGTTACTGTAACATTGGTTTCATCGTGCGATTGCATATATTATCCTAGGATTTTTTGTTTCTTGGGCAATCGGGTTTCTTTTCTTTGTTGGCGATTGGTATTGATCGTGATCGAATGATGCATTCGCGCTTCCCCCCACCCTCAGATATATGTGTTCTTTGCTCCTTTTCAAAGTAATAGCATTTAAAGTAAAAATATTAATCAGCATAGAATACGTATATTAAGACGTGTAAATTTGGCTCACCCCCTCTGATGTGGCAGCTTGGAAGTTCTGACTCTTAAGTCCTGAGAAGAACAGGGCAAATATGTAAAAAAAAAGTTATGGTGGCTGCTTCAAACAAGCCATAGGAATGTAGAATTTTAATCTCAGAACTGGACCTGTCTTTCTATATCCGTGCATGCTTGTTTTGGAAACTGTTTTTTTTTACCAGGATGGTTACAAATTCAATAACTCAAATTGGCTTCTTGCCTCAGGTATTGAGTATTGGATTTATGCTTGTGGACTTCTTCTGATTTTCTAAAAATATCCAATCAGGCTTCCTAATTTTGCCTTCTGATTTATTCATCTGGCTTTTTCTTCTTTTATCATGTGAATTTTGAAGATATTCTTCCTTATTGTTGATATTGAATGCTTGCTTTTCTTACCCCAGCTAGAACACTCAAATTTAAATCATATTAATTAAACTTTGGAATACTATAATGGTTTAGTGCCTTTGCTCTGATTTTTTACAATTTCCTTAAATATGTCTGATTGAACCCGCTTTCTTCTAATATAAAAAAAAAATACTAAAAGAAAACTCGCCCCTTCCATGATGGAATCCAAAGTTATAATTGTTTTATGTGCCATGATGGTATTTTTCTGCTGACAATCAAGAATGTATTTATTATGTTACCCGTGCTTACCATTATTTCTATTTTTGGCCTTATGAATTTCTTATTAGATATCTGCACTAATCTGATGCTCCCATATGAGTTTTTACTAATTTGAGACATCATGCCAGTGTGTTGCAGATCTGAAGGAAAAATAAACAACAGATGGATAAATATGGTGGTAAAAGAGTTGTTGAAAGGAATGTAGTCTCTAGAAAGGGAATGCCTCATGCATTCAGAAGTCCTCCTAATACTAAGGATCTAGGTGTTCAGTTGTGTAGCCGACCTAATTGCAGCAGCAAGATTTACTCTTCTATAATTGCTGAGAATGATTCATGCATGAAAGGTAAATCTTTGAGGTCTCCAACCCAATCCTGTTTAAGTGGAAAGGAAACAGTTGGAAGATCCTGTAGAACTTTTTCAGGAACTAGTAATCCAAGGAAATCCCTTAAAGAGCCTCAGCAACGAACACTACCCTTTAGGTTAGAGACAGATTCATCTGATACGAGCAGCATACAGGATGAACCTGAAGTTTCAGTTCGCATCCCTTCTTCGTCTGCAACTTATCAAAGTCAGCGTCAAGCTGAACAAGCACTAGTGGAAGTGGCAAGCACTAGTGGTGTTTCAAGAACAAGATCACGGAGAAGTTTTCATCAACCTGGATCGCGTGGTCAAGAAGCTAAAAGCACTAGCTCAGTGACACGTGCTGGTACCAGCCGATATAATTTGAGGAACATCAAGTGCAAATCAATAAATGATGTCAGCTCCACAGATTGTTCTTCTTCGGAATCAACCATTAATAGAAGGAAGGATATGGTGAAAAGAAGAAATTGTGAAAGGGAAAGTAGTTCTTCTGTCAGAGGACAGAATTCTAGTTCTGGAAGCAGTGGCATATCTATTTCTGGTCCAAGAAGATCAAGAAATATTCACCCTCACACGGACAACATTGCATCGGTTAGAACTCGAAGGACTATGAGTAGTAGTGCTAGGGAAAGGATTCCAAGCCGTGGAAATGCACGCCCTATGCGGCCCAATGAATCCCTTGCTTTGTTGCCACCTATGCCTCGTGAACTTTCTTTTCCACGTCATGTTTCTGCGGAGTCTCCTTTAATTCAATTGAGCTTCCCTAGTAGACCAGGGTCAAGCAACGGGCGGCCTTCATCTCCTTCAGAATCTGACACCACTCGTCCTCTAACAAATCGGAGTAGAAGACGGTACCAAAACAGTATTGCTGAGGTAATTTTCCTTGCAAAACATGGAGATGTATTTTCCTTTTACCAGTCCTAATTGGGGCAGTTTACAACGAACTTGTTCTTCTATACTTGTGTACAGGTATTATTAGAACTCGAGAGGATTGAACAAGATGAAGATCTGACAGAGGAGGTATTTCTTTGATTCTATATTCAACATAGGAGCTTACAACCAACTCATTCATCTGACATTTTCTTTCTTTCTTTCTTTTTTTGTGTGTGTGTGTTTGGCAGGAAATTCATTTATTAGAGACGAATTTCCTCCTTAACGGACTATACTTGTATGATCAGCATAGAGACATGCGTATGGATATTGATAATATGTCATATGAGGTTTGTTAATGCCATGATAATACTACAGTTGAGTTTATGATTCAATTTCCTTTCTTATCGTATGATGTTTTTAATATCCTGCTGGCTTGAATAAAAACTGTCTTAAAATGGCATATTAATAATCTGATAATGAAGGATATAACCTAAGAATAAGTGCTGTTCATGGAAAGAGTGATACGCATTCAACATTCTATTAAGTGGCATGAAAAATTAATTGACTCTGAGAAGGATGCGTATTGACTCTTTCCCAGATGATATATTTCTTACCGATTTTGGCTAATATCTTAATAACGTCTCAAATTTTTCTTACCAATGACAGGAACTATTAGCCCTGGAAGAAAGGATGGGTACTGTGAGCACAGCTTTAACAGAGGAAGCACTGTCAGAATGTCTTAAGAGAAGCATCTTTCAGCCTACACCTTCAGATGACGATGACGGCAAGATTAACATAAATACCATTAATGATGATATCAAATGCAGCATCTGCCAGGTATTTTCCTCAACTCTACTGAATCCTTCTTCAAGGAAGTATGCTTATTTTGTTCATCAAAGTTAAAACTAAGGACGCAAAGAAGCATATTGCCTTTGTAAGGATTTTTCTTGACAAATTGTTATAGCCGGCTGATCACAGCTGAACGGCTGAACTGTAGACTAGGTGTCATTTGGTAAAAGGACAGCCACATTAGTCTAAACTGAAAAAGGGTCCAGCTAGCATTTAGTTATATAACCTATGTGAAAGCTTCCAACTTTTCCATACCCCAAATGAATTTATTCAGGCTAGCTGTTAATGTCAAATGTTATCAAGTGAAAAGATGTAAAAGATGCATATATTTCTGGAATTGTAGGATGAATACGTGGTTGGAGATGAATTGGGGAGTCTGCAATGTGAGCATAGATATCATGTGGCTTGCATACAACAGTGGCTTCGCTTCAAGAACTGGTGCCCTATCTGCAAAGCATCAGCAGCACCTTCAGATTCATCTGTTGCCTCTAATCAGGCCTGACCAGTGAGCTGGGATAGTTATTTTCTTCTTTTGTTTTTAATTTTTAGTTTCCCTTCCTCGTCTCTCTCTCTCTCGCTATTTCTTTTTTGTATAAATTAGAGGTGTTATTTGTCAATTCTTATTGGTCATTGTGTACATAGTCATAATCTTCATCATGGTCAGTGACACAAGCCACTGGCCTGACTGTGGAACTTCTTGTTAAGTGTCCTGTCTGGATCAAGCTTCATTTGAACTTGTTCTAGTTTGATGGATTTGTCTTCCTCCTTTCTCCTATCTAGTTTCTCTGCAGTGTAAAGGATTTCATATTCATTTTAAAACTTGGAATTAGCTCCACTAATAATGAACATTCCATCTTTTGGCATGTATGTTATCTAGATGCTATTCTTCTATAATGGTTTTTACGCTAGTTTTCTCATAACACAAATGTTATCAAATTTTAATTCCATTGATAGCATATTTTGATTTAGTTTGCATATAACAGCTGATATCACTGTTCCTTGCATCATTTTTCCTGTGGATTCTCATGTCAGTCCAAGCCACACAAGAATATCCACTTAAGGCTAACCATGTTCATGAGAATGTCAGCTTAAATTTGCCATTATTGATTGGAATAAGAATTGAGTGCCTTTACTTTTTCATGCGGCAGCACAAATAAGTAAAGACTGATTCTTCACCAAGCTCAAAATTTAGCAACTTTGTGATGTACTCTCTACACTTTGAATTAATTGCATCAGTTTGCTGCCCAGATGAAACAGCAATCCAAATGCTAAAATCAGAGTTCTTAAAAAAAAAAAATCCCCAAGACTAAATCTTAATAGGTTGTTTCTCTGTCCAAACATGCAAAATGTCAGGTTTCTGTCCTCTTAATGCATTGTTAAGAAATGTCAGATTCCAAAGAAGCATAAAATACACGAAAATCCTTGTGGCTCTGCACAAATAATTCCACTCTGTTTACATCAACGCCGCGAAAAGGTTTTAGTCGCCCGTGAACTGGAAGTAAAAACTATTTTCTTTTCCTCTTTGTTTTTTCTCTTCTTTCTCTGCCTGGAAGAATTATTGCATAAAACTGTGGTTTTAGAAGTTTTTTTTCATAAATCCGAAACAAAATTCCTTCCATATATTTACTTAAATCATAAAAATTATTCTTGAAAAGTTAATCTATAATATCTTTTTATCTTTTGCCACAATATCAACATCTTGTACAATCCAATTCAAATATCATGGCCTCTCACTGCGTTTATTTCATTAGGCATTATAGCACCATATGTAACAAGAATCTAATACCCTGCATTGCATGACAAACTATTGAAAACCATGCTACTTGGGAACAGTATGAATTTTTAAGGCTTTCGTGTTTGTGTGTATTGCTATTGATTTTAGACTTGGACACCAAGCCAGGTCAAAAATAAATATATAAACTTAGACCCTAAGCAGCTTATGATTTAGCCGCTTCATTGGAGAAAAAATGACGTCTTATTTCATCGCAGACAGAACCAAAAAGTACTAAAACTTCAAATGAATAGTATGTTTCAATATGCATTAACAAAGTAACTTCAATGACAAAAATAGGTGGAAAATTTCAAGGCTGACGTAAACTTTATATTTATAGTCATAAAAATTGATGTGCTCTGTCAAGTACAAACTACAAACAAGCATGACAAAATTGAAGGACAAAACACTATGTCAGGAATCTGTGCAGATATTTCAGACATTAAAAAAGTGAAATCATCGAGGCAATTTAATATATGTTAATGTGTTATTGATATCGAGTTTCAATCAATCCTCAGATTCTAAAAATACATACACAGACACTTTGCAGCTCTTATACATGTGACTAGGAGAATTTCCTTGATCCAAAAGCCACAAAAGTAACCCTGCAAAACTTCCTTACTTTCCTTTCTCAATGACTTTAGAAGTAAACAAAAAAGCTCGATATCTCTAGGGATGGCAGACAAAAGCCAACACCAATGCTAAACATACAACAGTGTAACCAATTTGGGCTCTTTGTTGGTACCCCTGGTTACAGTTAAATAAATTTCTGATCCATCCAGGCCCTACAAATAGCAAAGACAAGGCAAATTGGAGCTCAAGCCCAGTATTTTAACCTGGAAGAGTCAGAACTTCGGGGTCATCTGGTTCATCTTGGCAATGAGAATGAGAACGCAACTGAGAAGGCTGATGATCACCAATCATCGTCGAGCCATTAGAACCAGAAGAAATTGACACAACTTTGGCATAGAACGACAAATCGTCACAGAAGTGTTATTCCTCCAACGTGTGCATAGAAATTTTCTCCAATAGCAATGGCCAATCTTCTCCAAGTTGCTGTGGATTTAGGTCCATGGCAACTTTAAAATCTAAGAAAGATACCATGCATGGCGGTCTGTGATCAGGCACTGGTTCTGTTGACCCACCAGCACTCTGCACATGGAAATTATTATTACTTGGCCACATGCCATTGATGACCTTACCCTGAATCTGCTGTTTCTGGGAAGAAGTCTTCCTCAGTTCGTTTGCAGACTTAGCTTCCACTAAGCCAACACATGACCTAATTAGACGTTTCAAATACACATCCACCATATTGTTCAATGTATTAGCACATTCCACGGAAACACCTCCAAGACCCTGTACTGCAGCAATCTGCTCCATGCGCCTTCTCAGTGTTTCCGTGTCGGACAACCAGCCACTGTCATAACAGCTAAGAAAATCACCTGTGCTAACCACAGGCAAGGCTCTGCGTGCTCCACCCTCACTTGCTGGGCAGTACGGGATTCCGAGTGGTGCTAGCAGGGGAGTTCTAGAGAAGTGGGTTGATTGCTCCACTTCTTCCCCGTCTTCAACAGCTGATAACCCGGTTGGCCCTTTGCCATGTATTCTTAGTTTATCAACTGTACCATCAACTGCATCCTGCCTTTCATTCTCAGGAAGCTCAGCAACTGCTTGAAGTAGTTGAGTTGGTCTTTGATAATCACATGGAGTGAGAGTCCCATTCTCCATATCAACCTTACTACCACTGTCTTCTGTACCAAGGGACTGATGCGAAGCTGAATCAACCTTCCCATTTGGTCCTAGCGGACTGGGTCTATCCCGGTTCTTCATACGCATCCCAGACCTCGTTTTACGTGGGGACACTGGTAAAACCCCATTTGACCAAATGGATACATTTTGACTTTGATTTTGGAAGCTAGAACTACTGTGTTCATTCCCATCTTCTCTTCCAGGAGATATTGTCGTTGCAAGTGTTCCAGACTTCAAGGGGCCTGATGGCTGGATTGGAGGAGATGTCTTGGCTTGGCATGCGTTCTTCAAAACTGATCTAATAAAATGATTGTGTAATGGAAGATTCTCCCTCCCAAGTAACCGATAACATACCTTATCAAATTCATTCTTGGTCAGCTTCTGACTCAAAAACTTGTTCAGGCAATAGAAGTACCGTTTTGACTTATCAGCACCAATCCTCTTTACAAGTTGCGCTTTTATTTCACCCAAGTCAATTCTTGAGCTCTGCTGGGGTTGCATTTTTTGAGAGACAGATTCATACACTGCTTAAAAATTCACAGAAATAAACACCCTTCTGTAACCCCAATTTGCAGTTATTTCTGTTTCCAAAGAACTCTAAAGTTGCTCTGCCCCATATCATTGAATAAAAGTAAACTGCTCCATGCTCTGCATAGTAGAACACCCAGATGCACAAGTCATGCTAATTGAGTAACCCAATAGGAATGTCCAATTCTGAACCGGAAAATAGTTGCTCTTATGCAAGAAAATTCCCAAATTCAGGAACCAATAGACCATACAATGCAAAGCCAGATCTCATATCCCAACAGCAAAACCCTAGAGATCAAACCACTGCGGAACTCGCAAAGTACAAGCGTAACATCAGGAAAATCAAACTTAATTAATTGAATGTCATGGTAAATCAAAACCCTAAGTTTGAATCATCAAACTCGGGTCCGAAACATCATGCTTGCCTCGAACAGCACGAAGCTAACATTGCATCACTGTACCACTTCAAACTCCCATTGTTTGACCGAATTCAAAAGACTCTGAACTTCAAAATTCGAAATTTGAAGTTGAGGGGAGGAGATCAGTGAGTTAATCAAGATTGAGTCCCGACAGAACAACAAAACACAAATTGCAATGGAAAGGAGCACAATGAAGAGCAAAGTCTAAAGCTTGCCAGTGTAATGGGGAAAACGAGCGGGTTTACACATTGGTTGAACCCTGACCTTAGAGAAGCTGAAGAATTGCATAGAAATCGAACCTCACTAAACTGGGCTCCAATCTTTGAAGGTCCTCCTGCTATGTCACGCTCTGTTTCTCTCTCTCTCCTGCTCTCTCTTTCTTTTTCTTTCCTTTTCAATTTCCCCCTCCAAAATTTTACAAAATTTTTGCGATTGAGGTTTGGTTGCAGATTTATGTTGAACTTCGCTGTGAGAAGCTCGATCGCTGCTATTACTATCCCTCTTTCTTTCTTCTTTTTTTCGCACTCGTCTTTCTCGGTATCCCTCTCTCCCGGTCTTCCTCTTCCCTATTAAAAAAAATAATATTTATTATATTTGCAATTAAGCTCTAGTGTAATTTGTAATTTATTTTAATTAATGATCAACAAAATTAGTTATCATCCTGCCTTTCTAAATCTTTTAAATTTTATCAAAAAAATATTATTTAATTCTGTTCAAATACTTTTCACAAATTTTGAGAATAAATAACGCGCAGTTTGGATCGGTCATTTTTGTTGCAAGAGAAAAAAAATTGTTGTTGTTGAACTAGTACTAGTTTCCAAGCATGTTTGAGTTTAGACTGTTGCATCTTGTTAGTTAGGGTACAACAGGCGAGCGAGAAGCTGGGGACACAATGTCACTCGCGGGAAAAATATATTCATTTTTTTGCTAGAGCGGGAAAAATACCTTCAGTGTTATTATTAATGGCAATTATAAAAAATTGAAAATTTTTCAATATAAAAAACCAATGCGTGATTTGATATAGCTAGGGACGAGGAGAAACATAATGAAGGAGTGATCAGTTGTTAAGAGTGAGTTCATTGATTTGGACTTTTTTGTGTTAACAGTGGTGATTTTTTTAGTAGTAAGTCATATATTTATGACTGATGACAGTATTAAGTAATTTAGATTCAAATATCCTTAAATCATAATTAACAACATTATATCCGTTATGGGAGATCTCCCCGGGCAGCAACACACAAGATTAAAAAGGAGCTCAGGAGCGTACCATGCATAAGAGATTTAAAATGAGGATTATTATTATTATTATTTATTTGACCTGAATTTTTATTATTTACTAACAAAGTAACTGTTTATTCATTCATTTGAACTTTCATATAATTTGTACAGAAATTTATTGAAATTAATTATTATAGAAAGTATATTGGAAAAAACATTTAAATATCACTTAATTTTCAAAATGTCAAATCAGTGATTTTTTTAAAAAATTGAGTTGTGGATTGCTATATTTTTTTTATTAAAAAACCAATTTAAGATTTTAAAATTCAAGTGATATTTAAGTGTCTTTTTCTCAAGTTGATTTTTCTTATGTGTTATATGCATGATAGATAATAATTTATAAAAAAAAAAAAAATGTGAGGAAGTCAAGTTAATTAGAAGGACCAAGTTGAAAATAAAAAATATTTAATATGATTTATAAGAGATAGGAGAAATAACTGTCTATAAAGGTAGACCTTCATGAGTATAGACGTATACACAGCCCAATGTGAGCTTCACCAATCGGTTTACTTGTTATAAAGGCCTCTAATATTTCACCTGGGGCAATTTTTTTTCTGTTTTTTTTTTTCAAGGGAAGGCCTCTGAAGGCAAAAAAAAAAAAAAAAGAGGTTAGGATCCTTTTTTATTGGGAAAAAAAAGTTGGACTGGGTCAATCTTTTTGGTTTGATGGTTTGTGTTTAGTGTTTACACTTGAGTAATGGACAATCTTTTTTGGTTTGATGGTTTGTGTTTAGTGTTTACACTTGAGTAATGGACCACCTAGGGGTAATATATTCCTGGGTTAAACCCACGAGCTATTCACTTATAGCCCGTTTAGTATGAGTATATGGGAAATGATTATATGTAATTATGATATAATAGTATGATTATAGTGTTTAGTTAAGTTTATGTAATGTAAAGAGGATTACATTTTGTAATCTTAATTACATTATTTGATGTAATCAGAATTATACTATTAAGACTAATGAATGATGATGCAGACATATTGTAATCCAGTAAAAATGACACTATTATCATTATAATTTTTTAAATTGAACAAAGTGTTTACTTATAAATGTGGTTAAATATTAAATAATTTTAATTACCACTATTAAATATTAACAAATAATTAATAATATAGAAATTTAAGACATATTCCCCCATTCAAAAATTTAAAAAATTATATTCTACCCTTAAAAAAATATTAACATATCTCTTAAATAATATTCCCATTATAAATATTAAAAAATTATCATGAATCCAATTTATACACTCCGTAATAGTTTCACCATTAAATATTAAAAAATTACTATAAACCCAGCGTGTACACTGTGTGTGGAGTGACAAAAATTATCATAAACTCAACATGTATACTATTGTATGTGTGAAAATTGATAATTTTGTCCCTTCCTACTATATTACTTCTATATATTTTTATGTTTGATGTAATTCAACCTCACGTTTTTATACATATGCATCATCTTTTTCTAAGAATGAGCCAAACAAACTATGTAATCATCATTACATTAAATTTCATTCCATTGCTTTTAATTCCGTAAACCAAACCAACACTTAGAAAGTGAAAAATTGATATGAATTAATTAATATTGATATTGATTTGTAACTACTGTTAAGATTTATGAATAACCACACGTGTCGAGTACATGGAAGATAGATTATGAAATGTTTAATTTGCTTTAAATTTTGTATTTAATGTTGATATTGATTTATTATTTTTAAAATAAAATCATAATTTACTCTTTGAAATTGTTTTCTTTCTAAGTTAGTTTTGAAAATTACTAATTTTATATCATACAAAAATTTAATATTTAGTCAACAGGATGTCAGGATTTCAGTGGGAGGGCTTTCGACAGCTTAAGAATAAGGTCTCGATCTTGAGGCTGCCAATACATATTAGTATATTACATAGTCATGTAAATAAATTAACAAATAAAAATAAAAATTGGGAAAATCCCACTAAAATAATTTTAAAAATAAGAAAAGACAAACTAGTATTTCGAATATTCATGAGAAATGTTAGAACTAATTTGTTTATTTGAAATTTAAAGGAATGACACAAATACCCTTATGTGCATATTTTTTAAAAAATTGCCCCCACCGGGTGTTACTGGCGGTGGAGCTCCTACAACCACCTACGTCCCAAATGGACACCAATGGCTTTCAAGATCTCCTGCAACCACCTACATCCCACATGGACACCAATGACTTTCAAGATATGATACATAAAGAAATATATATATTAACTTTTGATCTTTAATCCAAATCTATTCACAAGTTTTATTTAGAAATTTATGTTATTTTATTAAGTTTTAACAATTTTTGTTTACTAAGTAAAAAGTTCACACTATTAGGTCACTAATAAATTTTATCACAAATTCATAACATTTTATTAGGTTTTAACAACTTTCATTTACCAAGTAAAAAATTCACAATATTATATCATTCACAAGTTTTAGTAACAAATTCACGACATTTCATTAGGTTTTAACAACTTTAATTTACTAAAAAAAATTCATAATATTAGATCATTCACAAGTTTTGTTAAGAAATTCACAACACTTCATTAGGTTTTAACAATTTTCATTCACCAAGTAAAAAATTAACACTATCAAGTTATTCATAAAGTTTTGTTAAGATATTCCCAACATTTCATTAGGTTTTTAACAACTTCTGTTTTCTAGGTAAAAAATTCACACTATTAGGTTATTTATAAGTTTTGTTAAGAAAATTACCATATTTCATTAGAATTTAACAATTTTCATTTTATTTTAAAAAAATTAACAAGTTGTTAAAACCGGATAATGTGACTTTTTTAACAAAATTTGTTAGAACCTACTCAAATATCGTGAATTCTTTAATAAAAATTGTGAATAATATAATAGTGTGACTTTTTTACTTAGTAAACGAAAGTTGTTAAAATCAAATGAAATTTCGTGAATTTCTTAATAAAATTTGTGAATAACCTTATTATGTGAACTTTTTCCTAGATGAACAAAAAATGTTAAAATTTAATGAAATATTGTGAATTATCTTAGTAAGACTTATGAATGACATCATTCTATGAATTTCTTACTAAGTGAAAGGAAGTTGTGAAAATATAATGAAAATATGTGAATCCTTTAAAAGAGTTAGCTTGTGGGTGTGTTTGGATGGGCTTTTTCAACCCCTTAAGCTCAATTAAAAAGCCAAAAGCTCAATTGAATTGGAGTATATGATTTTTGGGTGTTTGGTAGGGCTTTTGATAAAATAGCTTATAGTTAAATAAGTTCCTTTGGAATAAGCTCAAAGTTGGAGCTTTTAGCTTTAGCTTTTGGAATAAACTCATTGTTTGATGGTAGAATGTTATGGTTGTTTGTGATTGGAATAAGTCTGTATTATCTGTGCAACAATGGCTATACATAATTTCATTAGAAGAAATTCTCAAACTGATGTGGATTTTAGGAAAGCAAAAAAAATGAAAATATAGTTTATGTAGATATATTTGACTGTATCAAAAACTTTAACTTTATATCATTTTTAATTTATTTACATTTTCATTACAATTTAATTATCTATTTGACCATTGTCAAATGTGATTAAATATATTTTTCTCACTTTTCATATATTTTATATTTTAAATATCATAAAAGTCACTTATGCAAAAGCCAAACCAAACACATTTCACTTTTATAAAAGCACTTATTCAATTGTCAATTCAAACATAAATAACTTACACAATTTAACCTTTACTCAATCTAACTTATCCATAAGTCACTTTTCTCACCGCTCATCCAAACACACCCATATATTTGTGGCTACCAATGTTTTTGGTAAAACAATTAAGAATATTTATTCTCACAGAATCTTCGCTGCCGGCCGACCACAAAGCTCCGATGACAGGTAACCGACAGTCGGCCGGCCACCATGCTACCTTGAGGTTTTTTCTTTTAAAAATATGTGTAAGGAGATTTTTGTCATTTTCTTTTAATTTCAAAAAGAATAAATTGAATTTAACAATTATGTGAAATTACCAATATTTGAAACACCTTTTGTATTTTGTATTTTTTAAAATTCTTTTATTAGAATTTTCCCATAAAATTTTGAGACCGATGGATTTTTTTTGCGCAAGAGATTTTATTTCTGGTGACCCAAACCAAGGTTATGGCATTTCCCCTTCATCCTTCGCTGAACACGCAGGGCAATGGAGAGCGACATAGAAGAATCTCTGAGGAAGAAACCGAGAAAATACCATTTTCCCGGTGATTCTACTCGCAAGGTTTATCTCATTAACGATTCATTTTTATACTCGCGATTTTAAATTTATTTTCTTTCTTCAGTCTTTCATGGGTTCCAGCACTTGAGCTATTGCTTTTTTTGATGAAGTACTTTACATATCAGAAGGTAATTACAAATATGGTCTTATAAATAGTGGAATTAATCGGCTGAAGTGTGTTCCGAGGCATGCTCGTGAATACTGATTAGCTGCACTTATGACTATAAAATCAAACCTAACATCTTCATACATGTTGTTGTAAAACTGTGTGTTTTTAATGTTAACACAAACAACATGAAGTTTGATGACTTTACCTGATAGTAGAAACTTGTGAGAAATATTGCAAAAGATGATGGAAAGGAAAAAGTAACTCCCTTTTCTGCTGCAGATTTTGGTCCCCAAATATTAATTCTGGTTTGCTTCCCTACTTGTCAATTTATATTGATGAATTTAGCTGGAGGAAGGAAGCACATAAAAAGGGATGTTGTTAATGATGTTTGTTTAGCTTATATGCTTCTTTAAGCTAATTTCACAGACCGTCATGGGTTATTGGGATCTGAACTCTCCCATTTTGTTAGCGTTAGGCTTTGATTTGCCTCTGTTGTAACCATTTTAAATTGTTTTATAAAAAGAATTTATAGATTATCGTTGCCAAATATACTTAGGAGGCCCACGGCGATTTTCTGGTATGGAATTGGTTGCTTGGCTTTTCAAGATCATCGTAATATCTCTAGGTGTGGCTGGGGAAACAACAATATAGATCATAAGCATATTATCATGTCTGGGCTTTTTATTTGTGCTGCAATGATTCTTTCCACTTCTATTTCCTTTCTGGTTTGGCGCTGAATAGTGTGTGTATGTGGTTGGTTTGAATGGAAGCACTACTTTTGTTTTTTTTTTTTTTTGGGTTTATTTCTAATACCCTGATTCAATAGAAAAATTAAATGAACATATAGAATTGATTGAAATGAAAATGAAAACTCCGTTTTGCTTTTCATGGAATTGCTTGATCCTACATGAGATTGGGGTCAAAATCTATGCACTTTCATTTTTTCTTAAAATAAAACCGTGTGGTAGAGTTAGATTTTAGTATTGTTAGGCTCCATTGAGTGTAGGTCTCTCAATGGAATTTTTTCCATACACTAGTTTTGAATTTTTACCCTGTTTAAGGGGAATTGATTCCCCCCCCCCCACTTAACTGAATCTCTGCTCTACATGATTTCAGTGTTAAAAGTATTTTTAATTTATCAATCGTGAAGTTAACCATGTTATGACATTACCATGGATTTTAGCCTCTAATGACTTTTTTCCCCCTAATCAGAACTTTGTGCAAGACGATGACATTCAATTGGAGACTACACGGGCTAGATGTAAGTTCAAATTTTCAGCAGTTTTCTTCCATTTTGTGATTGACTTAAGGGTTTGTCTTATTATTTCATGACAGTTGCAAGTTTGCTTAAAAGGCATGGAGAATTGACAGAGCGTCTTTCTAGGTACAAAGATTCTGGACTCGCATGAGGTTTTTTTTTTTTTTTTTTTTGGGGGTTCGACTTATCCTTCAGAAGTCATCATCACACATGTGGCAAATGTGGCGATTTCAAGAGCATTCATGATCATTTTCTTGCCCTCCAATAATTTGTGAAGTTTCGGTTTGATAGGAGGGAAATTTGAGAGCGGTTTATAGGTTAATCATATATTGACTTAAATACCCACTTGCTTGGCTAGTTAGTAAAGTGGACATATTTTTTCCATGATTTACTTAATTCTTCAAAGATTATTTCTGTTCATTCACTTTTGATTTCTATCAACATTTCGGATTATTTTTAACACTTCAAAGCTCCTACGTATCCAAATATGAGCTAACTGATCGCGTCAGATGTGGTTATTTTCATCTTTTTTCACTGACGAATAAAGTAATGCATTACACCTATAAAAACATTACACTTTTTTCAACATATAGGGTGATTATTGTAGAATTTTCACTGGGTGTTGTATGCAGTAATAATGATATTTTTCGGATATGTTCCTGGGTTCATAGGGATTCTGACAAGATGATATATGAGCGTCTACTGAAAGAGTTTGAAGCTGCACGAGCTTCTCAAACTGAAGGTAATGTTAATTTTGGTGCTTGTTAGATTCTTCAAGTCTTTAACTACAGAAATTTATGAGATGTGAATCTAGTTAGTTTATTGAAATATACTCATCTGACTCCTCACTGTTTCTTCTTTATTCATTTGTGGAATTGCTCGTCTGTATTCTCTGCCATTTATCAATTTTCTGATGTATAAAAAACTCATTTCCTTTTTATTTATAATAGAGGTAAGTTTGGATGGCGAACAGTGGAATGATGGTCTTTTAGCAACAATAAGAGAGAGGGTACAGCCCTGTTGACTTTCTCATCTTCAGATATTTGAGTTCAGTAGTCTCCTTGACTATCAAATTTGATGTTTAAGTTGTGCATGATCAAATGCTTTATATGTTATATGCTTTTGTTAGGTGCATATGGAGGCAGAAAGAAAGGCAATGTCTGGAGATGCTAACAGCTCGGAATGCCCTCAGGAAAAAATTACTTATAAAATTGGAAACAAGGCAAGTAATATTCTGGTGATGTGTGCTTTAATCATGCAGTGTTTGATGAGACTATTATGACTTATAAGCTAGCTTTCAGGTAAAAACTAGATAGTACCGTTTGAAAGGGATATCAGTTGATGACGAGGGGTGGAAGAATAGAAGTTGTGGTCAAAGATGAAATTTAAAAACTTTGATAGTCATCCATTAATATAAGCTGTGTGTAAAAAATGTTAAATCTAGGATAGGTACTAGTGATGGGATTATGCCTGCCATCTTGATCTTTGACCTGAATGAGAAGAATGAGGTTAGCTGAGGGTTGTATATTGTATAGCTGTGGATTTTGAATCATGATAATATAGATGCTGCTGCTGCCTGTTAATGGGCTATAGATGGTCAGACTCAATGGCGATTCAATATGGTAAAATTGAGGAAATATGCTCAGCATAGATAGGATTGTAGGTTGTAATATTCTCATTTGGCATTTACAAAAGTTCGCTATAATTATAATGTTTCTGTACCTTGTGTCTATTCTTTGATATTGGTTTAGTGTTTTGGAAGCAGGTAATTTGCTGTTTGGAAGGGGCTAGAATCGGCATACAATATGAGACATCTTTTGCTGGTAATTTTGATTAAATCATTTTTTAGTCATTGACTAAACTTTACTGAACCTGGCAACACCAGCATTTTGTTTTAGCATACTATGACACCATTATTTACAAAGGGGAGGCTGGATCTTTCTACACTGCCCTTCTCACTGTGTCTTTGTCTAGAGTTGATGATATATTTTTATGTATTGGCAGGAGAACCATGTGAGTTGTACCATTGTGTGCTTGAAAGCAAATCATTTCTTGAAAAGATGACTGTTCTTGAACACACAGTTCCATTTTTTCTGCCCATACGCGAAGCAGAAAATGATCTGCTTTCATCTAATGCAATGGTTGGTAATTTACTATGTTGGTTTACTTGTTTAGTTCCAATCTTCTAAGCATTGGTTTTAATGTTCTGCTTTCAGACATTCATAGATCATGTCGGAGATCTTCTACAATCATATGTAGATAGACGGGAACAGGTAGACTACCCATGTGTGTCTCTACTCTCTACTATGTGATCATTGAGAGAAGCTTTGATATTTTTGGAACAAGAATATTTTGTGTTCATAATCTGCATGAATTTTCTGTCAGATACTGAGCAGCATATCCATTTATAAAGTCAAACATGAAGTTAGAAAAGTGAATAAACTATAAATAATAATATCAATTTATATCACGCCAATTCAACTATATGTGCACATGTATTTGGTTTGTTTATGCAGGTACGACTTATAAAGGAACTTTACGGAAATCAAATTGCAGAACTGTATCATAGCCTTCCTTATCACATGATTGAATTTGTACTGGACGATTTTGATTGGTGAGGATCTTACTGTGATCTGAAGCTAAGAAACTGTGAATAGAAAATGTGTTAAAAAAATTCCCTCTCTTTTTTCAGCAAAGTAACTGTCAGCCTTAGATACGCGGATCTCGTCTCTGTGCTTCCAACTCGAATTAGAGTGCTAGCATGGCCAATGCACCAATCCAACAAAAATACAAGCACTTTGAACAGGAAGGAAGACGGACTACCTGGAACTAACCCTCCCGTTCGTCTAACTTATGCAGAAGATGCCCTACGAACCATGAGTTTACCAGAAGGTAACTTGATGTTTTTTTTTTATGCAGCTTATGTCTTAATCAGAGTAGTTATGTTCTGCTTTCTGGTTCCAGCATACGCAGAAATTGTGTTGAATCTTCCACATGCTCTTCAGCAGATGTTCAACCAAAGAACGAATTCCTAGAGCTTCTGGATCTGTGCAAACCTTTGGTGGAGATAGTGTTCAAGTAGCTGAAAAATACTCTTACAGACTCTTTAAGTTATTACTTAGTCCAAGTGGATTTGAACACAGCTGATTTTTATGTAATTATGGCATGCGCCATGTGATCTCTCAATACCTACTCTGGTTTGTTGTATTGCTAGTTACTTCTGTAGGCCATTGGAGACGTATTCTCCATTATAACAAAACACATACCTTAACGTGTAATTAAATGAAGGGTTTTCTCAATTTGGTTTCCATTCATTGCCCAATAAGTCGAGGGATCTTTTTGAAGTTTCAACAAGGGAATGTAGGTGTCTTTTTTTTTTTCTTTTTCCGGATATGTCTTTTCATATGATTAATTAACGTTGCGTGTTAATTATTTACTAACATTCCCGTGGTACTTTACAGTTCCAGTAGATTAAAATACTAGGAACGTTGTGTAGAATCTCTTGATTCAGGACAACAGATTTAAATATTAACGGCTACCTAGGTGGTGTGGAAAACGCAGCCTATGCTAAGTGCCGGGGCCATCTTACCTAATTGCCTCAATTAAAATGAGTAAATGACATTTAAAGACTCTGCAAAACATTAACGACGATCCTTCACCCAAAAAAAAAAAAAAATTAATGACTATCCATTGTAAATTGTTGGATATGAGTTATAAATTACTTAAAAATAAATTTTAAATAAAAAAGAAACATCATGTTTAAGATTTTATGATGAGACAGGGTTATACATTTCTAAAAATTAGTCCTGAATTATTGAAAATTAAATTTATTTACCATCAAATCAACTTTCAATGGTTGAGATTTAATAATATGTAAAAAATATTATTATGATAAAAATCTATCATGGTAAATCTCAACCATTTAAAATTGATCTAATGGTAGATAGTTACATTCAATGGAGCAAGGTTATAAAAACCGGACTGGTCACTGAACCAGTCAGAGTACTGGGTCAAGGGTTAGTGGGTCAGATCGGAGTTAAACCGGTGAGAAATTGAATATTTTAGATTTATAAATATGAAATTTTAAAGAAACATTTTAAAAAATTGATTTTTAAAAAATAAAAATATACTGAACACCGGACCGGACCGGTTCCTGGGCCGGACCGGACCGTCTGGTCCGGTACGGGTTCCAGAACAGTGCAATGGAGAGTAAATGAAAAGGAACATAAATAGAAACACCCCTGTGAAGAGAGAGAAAGAATAAGGTTTAAGGAAGGCACATGGCAAAGTCGACAGTGTCACTCTTCCATTTGTGGAGCTAATTTGATAATGGAATCTCTATCAGTAAGTGCTGCAAACACCTTCGAAAGTAGTGAATGCACCTTGTAGCAGTTAAAAGCATGCTCTTTTTTTTTTAATAAAAAAAAGCACTATTAGTACAGCTAATGGCAACTTAATGACATGCAGTTTTGTCCAATTCCTAATATTCCAAGATCATGTACAAACCAACTATCTGTATTTTGAAGTAATCCAACAAAAAGAACAAGTAAAATAAGTAATAATTATCCACGTATGTACTTTAAAACGCACTTGGCGATATTGCACCAATCCAAGAGCTTCCACTGCAACCTCTTAGTAAAAATTATTAAGCAGCATAGTGATGAGTGCATTGTCAGATATTATTAAAAACATTGACACATTCTCCTAAAGCAATCTGTGTTGGTATGTAGTTCTTGCTCTGTTTCTGGCAAATTCTCAACCCTCTACGATTCTCTCCATAAAATAATCTGTGACTATTTAAGGGTGCAGTGGTGGAGTACCAAGTCCAAAACCAGCAAAAGAAAAAATGAGTTGCCAGAGTAGCTTCGTTTTGTTTCTTGGTAGCCTCCTTTTTCTGCAGCTCATGGCTACAGGTTTTGGCCAACTTCAAGTGGACTATTACAGAAACACATGCCCAAATGTTGAGTCAATAGTTCGAGCCGCAGTTGAAAAGAAATTCCAGCAGACAATTGTAACTGGACCTGCTACACTCAGGCTTTTCTTCCATGACTGCTTCGTTAGGGTCAGCAAAACTTGTCTTTTCTTCTTCTTCTTCTAACCCTTTTGGCAATATCTTTCCTGGAAGCTTAAATTGTATGTATGTGTGGATAGGGATGTGATGCTTCTGTGATTCTGGCTGAGAAAAATGGAGCAGCAGAGAAGGACAATCCTATCGATCTATCACTGGCTGGTGATGGGTTTGACACTGTGATAAAGGCCAAGGAGGCAGTTGATAGTGTCCCTGGCTGTACAAATAAGGTTTCATGTGCTGATATATTGGCATTGGCCACAAGGGATGTCATTTCACTGGTACATAAGAATACCCTTTTACTATCTAGGCATATGTTTAGCTAAAACAAGCAACAAAACAGAGAAAGTTCTATGCTTTCAATCAAATCACTCATTGTTTGTTAGTGACTTTGTATTTGTTAGGAAAAGTAAGGCGTAATTAATAGAGTTAGGAAGTAGTTGGTAGTTAGGGGTTAATATTTATTAGTATTGAAGAGCTCTCCGTGTATAAATACATATGCATTCCTTGTGAATAATATAGATATCAGTGATTATGAACTAACATGGTATCAAAGCATCTTTGAAAAATCTCTTGCCTGATATTTCTTCTTACTCCGTTGAAATACCTCCGTTTGTGCGACACAGAGAGAGAAAGAGAGAGAGAGGTTGTGTTCTGCCCTTAGCGATATTACTGTACACGTGCCTTACCATTGGAATCGCCGGCCAAAGACCTTGGCGGTCATTCGATGCTAGGACCTTGGCTCATGGACGTCATGCGCCTGAATGCCAGAATCCTTCATCGACGCGTGATGGCACGTGAGCCGGAGTTCTGGAAGGTAGTTTTCTCTGCCATCACCGACTTCTCCAACCCGATTTTCCCCTGGTGTGTTTGGGTTCATTTGAGTACGTTTGATCATCGGGTTCTCCTTGTGTTGGATTTTCTGGCATTTTTCTCCAGCGTGAAATGATGCTAGCATATCCGAATTGACTTCGGTAACAACATTTCCATCAGTTTTATCACCTTCAGATTCCTTCAATACTATTAATTCATACTTTTTTGGTGGGTTTTTTGTATTTCCTGGTATGGGCCCCTTTTGTCTGCTGAGATAGAAGCGTTTTTGGATGTGGGTTTCTGTCTTCATTTTCTTTCGGCACCAACTTTGAATTTTCAAGTGTAGGTCCCTCGTTTGTTGACTGAGACAGTGACGTTTCTAAAATTTTTTTTTGGTTTGCTGCCTAGTTGATTATTTGTGCGAGTTGCCTCTTTTCTGTTTATGTGTTCTTGCTGTTTGGTTTCCTAAGTCCTATTTGCCTCTCTCGAGTTGCTATTTTGTGACTATTGCCGTGTGACGCTTTCTAGTTGACTCTTATGGCTGACTCTAAGGCTAGTGTTACTATTGAAATGATTCATGTTTCAAACAAACTTATTGATCATAAGCTAAATTGGACAAACTATTCGGACTGGAACAAAACCGTCCGCATGTACTTACTCAGTATTGAAAAGGAAGGTCATTTAATTGAGACTCCTCCCAAGGACGATCCTAAGTTTTCTGGGGCTAGAGTCGACTCCTGATTATTCTTATAAATTAAGAATTCTATTGAAATTATGGACTACCTGGACTACCTGGAGTTCTTGTATTATGGGACTACCTGGAGTTCTTGTATTATGGGAAAGGAAATATTACTCGCATTCATGATGTCTGTAAAGGTTTCTATCGTGCTGAACAGTAGGGCCGTCCCTTGAAGAACTTCTTTCTGGATTTTAAGATGTGTAAAGAAATGAAAATGTTAATGCCCCCGACGACTGACCTACAGACACAAGTAGATAATCTGAAAAAAGCGATCATTAGCTTTCTTACTGCTCTTGATATGGTTTATGAGATAGTTCGATCTCATATCTTATCCAGCTCTGAGCTTCTATCGCTCCAGGATGTGTACTCTCGTGTGCTGCGTGCTGATAGCTTATCTCAATTGGCTTATAATCCTCATGCCAGTACTTTAGCTGGCTGTAGCTCTACTGCTAATAAGAACTAGGGCTTCCCGAGACAAGTCAATGGTGGACCGAATTTGGTTTCTGTTGATAACAAACATCAAAGCCTTTCTCAGAATTTTGGAGCTATTGTCTGCTTCTACTGTAAGGAACCTGGTCATACCAAACGTTATTGTCGCAAGTTACAAAATAAGCAGCAGTGCAATAGTTCTGCTCATATGGCCCAGTCCTATGATAATTTTGATTATGTTCAATCAATACCAACTGTGCTTGCCACAGGTGATTGTGATTCATGTCTTGCTACTTCTTCCTCAAAGTGGATTATCGACTCCAGTGCCACTCATTATATGATAGATAATCATCATTTGTTCTCTACATATGCACCTTATGCCAATCCATATTCGATAACCATTGTCAATGGCTCTTACTCCTATGTTCTGGGCTCGGGTACTATTACGCCCACCCTGTCTATTTCCCTCTCATCTGTTCTTCATGTTCCTGACCTTACTTTTAACCTTTTGTCTCCTACCAAGCTCACTCGCTAGTTAAACTGTTTTATCTCACTTTTCCCTGAGCATTGTTTGATTTAGGATCTCACGACAAAGTGTATTATTGGTAGGGGATATGAATCTGGATGCCATTACGTTCTTGATGATCGAGTTCCGCACTCCGTTGCTTGCTTTGGTGGTTCTTCTCCATTTGATGTTCATTGTCGACTGGGTCATGTGTCGTTGTCATCTTTAAAGAAGTTGTATCCTCAATTTCATCATTTGTCTTCCTTACAATGTGAGTCAAGTCTGTTTGCCAAACACCACCGTGTTTACCTAGCACCTCGCGTCAATAAACGAGCTGCGTCCCCCTTTGATTTAATCCATTCTGATGTCTGGGATCCTTGTCTTATCGAGTCCACAACCGGTTTTAGGTAACTTATTACTTTCATTGATGATTTCTCTCGAACTACCTGGCTTTATTTAATGAAAAATCGTTCTGAGTTGTTTTCTCACTTTTGTAATTTCTGCATTGAGATTAAAACGTAGTGTAGTGTCTCTGTCAAAACCTTATGGAGTGACAATGTTGAAGAGTATTCCTCTGCCCAGTTTCACAACTACATGCTTCAACATGGCTTGATTCATTAGTCCTCGTGTACCGACACACCTGCTTAAAATGGTGTTGCCGAAAGAAAGAACCGGCGCTTATTAGGCTCTAATGTTTCAAATGCAAGTACCTAAACCTTTTGGGCTGATGCTGTGTTAACCGCATGCTTCCTTATTAATCGTATGCCGTCTCCTATTCTCCATGGTGACATTCCATACGCAACTTTGTTCCCTTCTAAACCCTTGTTTCTAATTGACCCTAAAATCTTTGGTTGTATCTGTTTTGTTCGCAATGTTTGTCCCACCATTACCAAACTTGATTCTATGTCTCTCAAATGTGTCTTCCTTGGCTATTCTAGAATTCAAAAGGGTTATAGGTGCTACTCTCCTACTCTTAGACGATATCTTGTGTCTATGGATGTCACTTTCCATGAGTCGACTCCGTTCTTCTCTGTCTCTCATTTATCTCCACCTTCAACCACCACCCCAGGTCTTGATGATATCTTAGTGTATGAAGTTCGTTTATTACCAATGCAAGCGTCTGAGCTGGCACCTACTCCACCCCCTCTCCATCATGTTTATCGAAGGCGTCTCAAGGAAAGTAATGTCGTCGATCATGTTCTTGACTCGCCAGTACCCACTTCGACGTCTGATTCGAACTTAGTTCCTCCTCCTCCTGCCTCTGAACCTCCAACAGTGCTTGAAACCCTTAATATTGGTGCTCCTTGTGCTGATCTGCCCATTGCCCTCCGCAATGGTAAACGTACTTATACTTATCATATTTCCTCGTTTGTTTTCTATAACCGCCTATCATCTCCGTCTTGTTCCTTCATATCATCCTTAGATTCTATCACCATTCCTACCACTCTTCATCAAGCATTGGCCCATCCCGGTTGGCGTGCTGTAATGGAAGAGGAAATGATGGCCCTTGATAAGGCTGATACTTGGACTTTCGTTGATTTCCCCCTTAGAAAGAAGACTATTGGGTGTAAGTAGGTGTTTACAGTTAAAACGCAAGCTAATGGCACCTTGGAACGTTTTAAGGCTCGATTGGTTGCCAAAGGTCATGCTTAGATGTATGGTGTTGACTATTCCGAAACCTTCTCTCATGTGGCTAAGTTATCCTCTGTTCGCCTCTTTATCTCTATGGCGGGGGATTTTCATCAATTGGATGTTAAAAATGTGTTTTTAAAAGCGACCTTCTTGAAGAAATTTATATGGAGCAACCACCTGGTTTTGTTGCCTATGGACAGTATGGGAATGTATGCCGTCTTCAAAAATCTTTATATGGTTTAAAATAAAGTCCTCGTGCTTGGTTTGACAGATTTAGTTATGTGGTTAAGAAGTTTGGCCTGAATCAAAGTAAATGTGATCATTATGTGTTCTATCAGCGAACAAATGCTGGCATGATTTTCTTAGTGGTATATGTCGATGATATTGTTATTACAAGAAGCGATACTTCGAGAATCTCATTACTTAAGACCTTTCTTACATCTCATTTCCAAATGAAGGATTTGGGTCCGTTGAAGTATTTTCTTGGGATTGAAGTTATGAAAAGTAAGAAAGGCATCCTTTTATCACAAAGGAAATATGTTCTTGATCTACTAAAAGAAACAGGAAAACTTGGAGCAGTACCAAGTAGTTTTCCCATGATTCCTAATCCGTTTTTGGACATTGATGATAGCATATCGTTTGATGAGCTACCTGAGGATGTGAGAAACAAGGGTGATCCAGAAAAGATTAAACCGTTTGCATTTCTTGAGAGATACAGTAGAATGATTGGAAAATTAAACTATCTCACGGTAACTCGTCCTGATGTAACCTTTCTTAAAAGTGTGCTTAGCCAATTCATAACAGCACCAACCGTTGCTCAGTGGGAAGCTTTGGAGCATGTCTTACATTACTTAAAGGGCTCACATGGTCGTGGTATACTCTATACGAATCATGGTCACACCAAGATTGAATGCTTCTATGATGCAGATTATCCAGGGTCAAAGGCAACTAGAAGATCTACTACAGGATATTGTGTTTGTGGGTGGAAACTTGGTGTCCTGGAGAAGCAAAAAGCAGGATGTGGTGTCTAGGTCTAGTGCTGAGGCTGAGTATAGAGCCATGGCTCTGTCAGTACAGGAAATTGTGTGGATTTACCAATTAATGAAGGACGTCAGTCTTGCCACGTCATTGCCTGCAAAATTGTGGTGTGATAATAAAGTTGCTTTACATATAGCCTCCAACTCAGTGTTTTATGAACGTACAAAACACATTGAGATTGACTGCCAATTTGTACATGATAAGATCAAGGAAAATTTTATTTTTACAGGACATGTGCGGTCTAATGATCAGTTGGGTGATCCTTTAACTAAGATCTTAAATGGAACTCGGGTTGACTATCTCTGTAATAAGTTGGGCTTGATTAACATCTACGCTCCAACTTGAGGGGGAGTGTTAGGAAAAGTCAGATGTAATTAATAGAGTTAGGAAGTAGTTGGTAGTTAGGGGTTAGCATTTATTAGGATTGAAAAACTCTCCGTGTATAAATACCTATGCATTCCTTGTGAATAATATAGATATCAGTGATTATGAAGTAACAGTCTTATTAGTCTTTTAGTGATCTGGTTAACTTTAACATTGTGATTATAAGTACAATTTTACTTGTCTGCAGACAGGAGGACCATCTTATGCGGTAGAGCTGGGAAGGCTTGATGGGAGAATCTCCACAAGAGCCAGTGTGAGACACCACCTTCCTCATGCTAATTTTGAATTAGCTAAGCTTAAGGCAATGTTTGCTTCACATGGTCTCACTCTTACAGATCTAGTTGCCCTGTCAGGTAATTTACTTGTAATGTGAAAAAAGGTTACTAATTGGACACACAAACTATGATTATGATCTGAACTGAAATGGGTTGTTGCAGGAGCACATACTATAGGTTTCTCTCACTGCCGTCAATTCTCTAGACGCATTTACGGATTCAGAAGCAGGAACAGAATTGATCCAACACTTGATTTGGGCTATGCAAAACAGCTAAGGGAAATGTGTCCAACAAATGTAGACCCCAGAATGGCCATAAGCTTGGACCCCACTACGCCTTGGATATTTGATAATCAGTATTTCAAGAATCTTCAGCAAGGCAAAGGACTCTTAACATCTGATCAAACTTTGTTTGCTAATGCAAAGTCAAGGAAGTTGGTTAACTTGTTTGCATCCAATAGCACAGCCTTTGAACAGGCTTTTGTAACTGCCATGACCAAACTAGGACGAATTGGGGTTAAAACAGGAAACCTGGGTGAAACCAGGCATGATTGTACCAGGGTCAACTAGAATCATTGTCCTTCCTTCTTTATATTTTTCTTTACAATTTATCAATGCTTGTTTCATTTTTACTTTGTAGACCGTAACACATGGAAATGGAATGTTGCCATTTATCATACAAGTTTTTACCTCATGAATTATAATATTGCCTTTTGAGACCATTAACCAAGAGAGCAACAATTATGAATGTTTAAGGAAGTAGAGTAAATTATGCATGCACGTACCTCAGAATGTAAATGACTAATACAATTATCAAACGACAACAACATGAGGAGCTGTAATGTGACCTGAATAGCATTAGTATTGTGCATAGCAGAAAGGATGTAGGTAAAACCCTTCCATAACAGTGGTATTATTTTGGTACCAAAAGTGAAAGGGAGCTCTTGCAAATATCCACTAGATCACACTAGTGGCTTCCCTACAACGAAAGAAACAGGAAAAAAACTACTGTTTCCAATATAAACATGGATTTAACTCGGGGCTTTCTTCGTCATTATATTGGTCAAACTAGTTGTTGGACAAGCGCACGTTTCTTCTTCAAGGCTTCTAAGCTCCTTACACTGTATAATGCTGCTGAATTGTATCAATGTCAAGTCCCTTCAGCTTCACCACTGATTCAACATGTCCCTTCAGAGTGTGTAGCTCCCTTAGCCTGTAACGCCAATTTAAAAAAGATCCCAAAACAAAAAAAATCTCAAGTAAATATATAATACACCCTCTGAAGATTAAGCTTGAAGCTAAACAAGTTATAGGGTTACCTTGCAACCTCAGCTCGTCGCTTGGCTTGCTCTGCAATCTCTGAAAGCTCCCTGTAGCTATTTCTGTCGTTGAAAAGGTTTGTAGTTTCTGGTGGCTGAAGACCATGAAGGGTTCTCTGTGCAGCTGCCCACTGTGCTTCCCTCTCTTCTTTCCCATAATCTTTCTTGGTAGTGAAGGCAGTCTGCGATTACAAAAAAGCATGAGAAAACTCAGAATCTCGAACACCGGATATTACACCATAACAGAGAAATGAAAAAGAAGCTACCTTGTTCTCCAATATATTATCCCAAGCCTTCCCACTGAGACCGTAGCGAATAGCAAATTTGAGCAAATCAAGAGGAATATATGTCACTATACTGTAGAGCCAGATTACACCAGCCCATCCCCATCCCATTCCCTTAATCCTTGCGAATTCCCAGTGTGCATACACAGCAATCAAAGTTGCTACCTGTCAAACACATAATGAATGATTTTTGTCACGCACAGCACTTAAAAATGATGTTTTACAAAAACTAAAGAGAGGCTGCTTTAAATTTCAATCATAAAGTTACCAGCTGAGCAATCAAGAAAGCACCGAGAAGGAGGAGACCGGGTCTTTCAACATAGGACCAGCTACGAGACCTAGTGACAAAAATTAAGGCCTGGCTTATAATACTGACTTGTAGGTACAAGGCTGCCATCATTTCATCAGGTCTGTGTCTCAGAGACCTCACACCAAATTTGTCCTGGAACATTATGATATCACTCTTAGAGCTTGAATTGTTGAATAATATACTGAGAGTAAAAGATGAAGATTGAGTTATTACTGAGAAGAAGTTGGTATCGTATATAGCCCAGAAAAAGACAACTGTCATTAGTGCCAAGTAACCTCCAAGCACAACGCCAGTAGCAAATATCTCCCTCAATTTCCAACTGTCGGGCTGTGGGGATGGCTTCACTCGATCCTTGGATATTGTCATAATGGTTCCTTAAGGTTTCACGGTTAGAGATATCAGACTAATATTTCCATATCAACGCAATAAGCAAGATATTTTGAAGAATCTTACCGTCATTTAGTATGGCAATAATCAGAACCATGAAGGGTGCAAAATCAAACTTCCAGATCAACGCAATAAACAAGAAACCAAACTGCAAAATAATAACAATAATTAGCATTAACTACAAGATTTCTTTACAATTCTTAATATTAATATAATATAATATAGTGTGAACGTATTTGCATACTTACCACGATACGAATAGTGATGGACACAGCATAAATCTGCCAAATTCAGTAATAAAAAAAAGTCAGATTTGACATGTCAAACCATTAAAGGAGTGGCTAAGATAACAGAATGAGTTATGCAAGGTAAACTACAGTGTAGTTCTTCATCCTCTGGAAAATAGCCCTGCTGGTGAGCACTGCACTGACAATAACACTCAAACCAGGTTCAGTGAGGACAATGTCAGAAGCACTCCTAGCAGCATCAGTAGCATCAGCAACAGCAATTCCAATATCTGCTCTCTTCAATGCAGGCGCATCATTCACACCATCTCCTGTCATTCCACATATATGCTTCCTCTCTTGCAGCCTTTTCACTATTTCATACTTGTGCTCTAACATATCACACCAAAAAAACGCAAAGTGTCAACATGTTGGGAGAAATGTTCAACATTTCATTACACATACATATGGTCAAAGTACATACCAGGAAAGACTCCTGCAAATCCATCAGCCTTCTCAATCAGTTCATCAACCGGCAAAGCTGAAACTGTAGCATCCTTTTCTCCTCCCAGCAATGAAGAAGATGGGTACATGTTTGTTCCCATTCCAAGCCTTCGCCCAGTTTCCTTGGCAATGGCAAGCTGATCACCTATAGAACAAGATAACAACACTCAATTTCTCATTCTATTCCAAGCTACAAAGTTGTCTCAGTTATATTATACACATAACTGCTAACACTACATATCATTGGCCATCCGTCTTGGAGTGACATCCTAACTACCTTTCTTACTTACTGAAATAGAAAATATGAAAAACCTCTAATCTTACCGGTGATCATCTTGACATTGACACCAAGGTGAAGAGCTCTTTTGATGGTCTCAGCACTGTCATGCCTAGGAGGATCAAAGAGAGGTAGCAAGCCAACAAATTGCCATGGTGCCCCTGGAGCATCTTTTGACTTTTCTGGCACTTGCTAGAGACAAATAATCAAAGCAGCAACAGTAAGGGAAGGATGTTCAGATTAGGTAGGAAAATTCGTCAAGATTAATAATACTAGCTTAGCAAAACCTGTCTTGCAACAGCTAAAGAACGAAGTCCACGCTCAGCAAACTTGTCAATACATGAGTGAACCCTCTTCCTTACATCCTCTTTGCAGTTGCAAAGGTTCAAAATCTGAAACAAGACAAAAACATGGTTCAATTCACTGAGCAAACCTAGCTAGTCTTCCGTATTCATCATAGAATGTTTGCTAGTGACATCCTTATCTACCTGCTCGGGAGCACCTTTACTAGCCCTGTGCCAGCTTCCATCAGAATCAATGTATGTAAGAGCAGTCCTCTTGTCCACAGGATTAAATGGCAGAAAATGAACTTCCCTGATTCCAGCTCGAGCCTAGCCAATTCAAAAGTAGTTAAAAATTAAGAACTTGGGTGAAATAACTCATATCACAAGCTTAAAAGAAAAAAAAGGGGGGCTTTTTTGGGTAATTCTATACCTCCTTCGGATCAGCTAGCATCCCAACAATTGCAGCATCAATGGCGTCCTGATTCTCTGTTCTGGAAGCCCTTGCTGCTAGAAGTATCACAAAATCCTTCTCAACACCTTTAGCAAACACCTCAATCAAGTTCCTATCAACAGTTAGCTTATTCAACGTGAGAGTCCCAGTCTTGTCACTGCACAGAACATCCATTCCTGCCATTTCCTCAATAGCAGTCATTCTCTTAGTGATTGCACCTTGTTGAGACAACCTATGAGAACCAATAGCCATAGTCACCGACAAGACAGTAGGCATGGCAATTGGGATTCCTCCGATCAAAAGAACCAAAAGGTTGTCAATTCCATCCCTGTACTTGCGATGCTGAATCGGGTACATCACTATGAGCTCAATCACTATTCCAACCGCAATTGAACAAATACAGAAATTACCAATGGCTGTGAGCACTTTCTGGAAGTGACCAACTTGGTTGGTACTATCCACCAAATGAGCAGCTTTACCAAAGAAGGTGTGAACACCAGTGGCAATCACAACTGCTTCAATCTCACCCTTTTTAACAGTTGATCCAGAAAATACTTCATCCGAAGGCTTCTTGGTTACAGGAAGAGACTCTCCTGTTAAAGCAGACTGATCAACGCTTAAAGGATCACCCTCCAGAAGACGTGCATCAGCTGGGATAATATCTCCTAGTTTGATGCTGATTATATCTCCTGGGACTAAAATTGCAGCATCTTGTTCACTCCATCGACCATCTCTCAGAACCTGTAAAGACAAAAACGTTGTTATATTAAACCAATCATGAAGAAGTTCAAGGAAGAGTATGTACTGTATTCCCTTGGAGGTGCGGTTAATTTTTTGTAGAGATTAAAAACTTAAATAAATTATTTTAACTTTTTTTTTAATTAATTTAGTTGATTTGTAAATTAATATACAATATAACAGTATAATTGAAAAATAAAATATTTAATTTTTTTAATCTCTGTCAGCCGGGTCGACAGGTGGGGTATTATATATGGTGTTTGAGTATGACCTTGGTCTTGGGAGCTAAACCAGCCATAAGTGCAGCAGCAGCATTTCCAGCGTTGTTTTCTTCGATGAAACTGATTGTGGAGTTGACGAGCAGAAGAACAATGATACCGACGAAATCTTGCCAATCTGGAGGTCTTCCTCCTCCGTTGGCCAAAGCAATAGCCATTATTGCAGCAGCTTCCATGACCCATGATAGAGGGTTCCACATGAAACCTAAGAACTTCAAGAGTTTGCTTTCCTGTTGTCATGAAACAAGACGAAGATGTGTTATGGCTTGCTTTCACATAAACACGAGGAGAGAATTGACGTCTGAGTTTATGAATCAAACGCACCTTTTTCTCTTCCAATTTGTTGGGACCAAACACCTGGAGCCGATTGGCTCCTTCGTCTGATGTTAGACCTGTTCTTAAACATTTCAGCTGCTCAAACACTTCCTCTATTGGAATTTTTTCCTGGTCACAAGATGATCAATGTTTGTTATCTCCGAATTCCGAAAGCTTCAAGAGAAAGAAGAATCTATCTCTGAATCGCTTTCTTTCTATGCCAGTTTCAATCATGGCTATTTTGTTAAAACAAATATCGCTCATTCATAAAGATGTATTTAAGCCCCGTGTGGTTCGTGAATTCGTGATCCCAGCTCCAAAAGATTAACAATACTCGCATTATTGGTAAGTTCAACCCAAATATTCCAGTAACAAAGCACAGTGAATCATATGGTTCATAAAGCTAACATGTAAGGTGATTTAGCGAGAATAAGCAAATATCAGAAGTTTAAATTTTTTAAAATAGTGGGTAAAAGGCTAAAAGCAGCATAACAATCATATGATATGATTATGAATAAATTGACTTTAGAGAATTCTCGTTGTCTCTAGGAGCTGGAATTGTAGATTATTTATAATCTATAAATTAAAATAAAAACGTATATATATTATATAATATGAACGATGGCGTGAAACACACGGCGCTGAAAGAGCGTGAACAAAAGCAGAGAAGGAGGCCGTGCGTGGAGAAGCCGCTAAAGCTAATTCCAATTCTTTGGCAACAAGTGGTCATGGCAGGACGCACCGTAGCAAACATTGGAATTACCATTTTGAATTTTGATTATTAATTATTCCGATAGCATGAACTAAGTTAGAAAAATCAAGTGAATAATGGCAAAAATCTATTAATAAGCAGCATGAAATTGAAATCAAAAGAAGAAAATTAATGAGAAAGGTAGGAACATGTTCATACCAAGTTACTAAATGGAAATCAGTAGGTAAAGAAAGTGATGAGTATGTATGAGAAAGAAATAGTAAAAATGTGCCTTCTGTTTTCGAGAACAGTGATATCTTTCATGTAAAGCAAAAAGAAGAGGCAAAGGTGAAGGAAGAAGGGAGGAAGCTTCATGAAAAGACGGTTGAAAGAGCAGTTTGGAGGATTAATTGGAAGTGGCAGATAGAGCCGTTGAAGAATTTAGAGGTAAAGAAGAAGAAGAATGAATGAATGAATGTTTATATATATGATCAAGTATGAATAAAGAAAGAAAGAAGAATGATATGTATGAGAGAGTACCAAGTCGACGTTCTCATTTTTGATCTCGTCGAGAGTGATGGCCTTGTCGCCGGCCATGGTGAGGTGAGATGGAACAAAGAGAGATATAGAGGAATGGAGGGAGTGATGTTAGAGAGTGTGTGGGTTTATAACTTTATATATATATATACATAAAAGAGGCTGATACAGTCGAGCCTTCACTGCTTGAATGCTCTCCCTTGGGAGTTGGGTCCCACCCCCCTCCACTTTTCCCCCGCTCTTTCCACCCCTTCGAAAATGAATAAATCAAAAATATAAAATAATTACTACTTCTACGGTACGGCATTTATAGAGAGAGACCCTTTCATCCCCACGCGCCCCTCTCCTATTTATTCCTTACACCTGTCTTTTGACGTGGAGAAAAGTTAGGAGAAAACTATGAAAGAAAATTTCTGGTAAAAAATTTACTATTTTTTATATTTTCTTTCCTATAGTTTTTTTCTCCTAATTTTTTCTCCATTTGAATATAAGGTAGAGCTGTTAATCTCTCTCTATTATTGTTTTGCAAGGGTAATGAGATTTTTTTCCTGCCTTCAGGAAAAATGAGATTAGGGCTCTTAATAATAATAAATGGATGGACTAGTAATCTGTTATATGTTTTGATGACAGATCAACAGCTTTTAATGAAATAAGTTGGTGGGGGTTTGGTGCCACATTAGAAGTATACATGGTCAACGTTGTTAGGATTTGGAGATTTCCGATGCAACATAGGAATGCATGGGACTGGAGAAGTTAATATTATATATAAGGTACTTTCACTGTTTTTCATACAAACCATGAAAAATATTAAATATTATTAATTTTTTTACTAATTTTTTAATTTTACCTCTATTTAATATAGATATTACTCCCTCCATCCCCTCATCCATATATATATATATATATATATATATATATATAAACTTTTTTTTAATGGGTTTTTCCTTAAATATAATATCATTTTTGAGTTTGTCTCAATAATAAATATTTTTTTTCTATTTTGTCCTCGTTTAATTATCATACTAGATGCATTCTCTTTCAACATTTTTCTCATTATTACTTTCTCTCACACCCATTTATAAATAGGGGCATTTTTGAAAAAATAAATAAACTTTTTATATAATTGTTACATTTAATTATTTTTAACTGTTTTTTTTTTAAATCTCGCCATTTGGTTAAAAAGTTCTTATATATGTGGATAGAGGGAGTATACCTCATGAGAGCAAAGTCAATAAAAAAATAAATGAAAGATGAAATTATACATTCATATGAAAATTTTCTTTCTCTATCTTATAAACATAACAAACAATTTCCTTCTCTCTCTGCCCTATACATAAAATCAGGGGAGTAATAAATATAAGAAACTTGTCCTAAGTATATTTTCTTTTAAATTAATAACCTTTTTTCAGCCAAGTTTAAATTAATAGTCTAAATGTAAATTAAGAGGCTGTTTGGAATAGCTTATGAAAATTTCATAAGTGCTTATGAATTATAATTTACGGTCTACGAGGTAACTTTACAGTCTACGAGGTAGCTTTTATGGTCTACGAGATGCTTTTACGGTCTACGAAGTGCTTTCACGATCTACGAGATAAATATGTGGAGGATATTTATCTCGATTTACGTGAATCAGACTTATTATATAAGCCCGATTCAAATAAATGATAACAAACAAGCTCTTACAGCAACAAAATATGTGTGTGTGTGATAGCACCGATTGTTATTCATTCAGAGAGTTAAAGTTGTTGCAAATTTAGAATATCGCGCATGCGGGTGTCAAGTAAGTGATGAATCATATACTTGTGTCACTATTATTATTGATAATCTTGTTATTTGCTCTTTTCCTTATTTATGAGTATAGCCAACTAATAAGAAAAACCACTGGAAAAACACGATATCGTTATATAAAACTCTTACCAATTACAATAATGCAAATTGGAAACTTATCTACATCGCATCACGTACGCTGGAAAATAAACTCCACTAGTATTCTCTTAACATCACATGCTCTGCAAGTATCAAAAAAAAAAAAAAAACACTCACGATTACTTCAAAGTGCACAATAAACAATTGTTAATATGTTTTAATTAATGTAGATTTATTTTCTTCATTCCTTCTGTTAAAATCTCTAACCATCTACGAAACTTCTTTCTCATTATTCTTTTCTTCTATCATACAATTTCTCCCAAAAAAAGCACACATATACAAAAGGTTATACGGAATCATTCTGCGTCACACATATTGCCTTCCATTGAAAGAGAGGTGAACAAATAAACATAATTAAATTTAAAAAAACTCGTGCTACAAGTAAATAATACAAATAAACAATACTTATTTGCTTATATATGAATTTCAAATAACCGATTAAAAAGAGAGAGAGAGAAAAGCAGGGGATTGTAAGAGGAATCGAGAGACCTGTTGCACGTGCATATATACCTTTGCAGCCAAAACCAACTACTATTATTGATGCCCTTCATAATCACAGTGCACTTTGTATTTCTACATGTTTTTCCCTTTCTTAATTTATTCATCGCACATATTGTCCAATATGTTGGCAAGCAAGATACTTGCTTATCTTAGCTGTCATCGTTTTAAAATTATGTCTTAAATACATATTATAGCCAAATAAACCTTCAACACGCCTTCTCTAAAGCAAACAATTAATAATATATAGCTACACTCATGCTATATTATATAGATCTTATATAAATTTTGTTAAAATCATACCCTCATCAGCACAAAAACCCTTCTCCTATTATTTCTGAGAGAGATTCCCCCCCCTCCCAAGTTTATCAGTCACTTCACTCATCTTTTTTGGTGTAAACATATAATTTTTTGTAGTTTGGATTTTATTCTCATGGTTATGGACTATTGTATACTCTGTTTGTCTGATTCACAATATAAATCACTTTAAATTATTTATTAAAATTAAAAATGATGGTTAAGTCATTAAATTTATTTTAAATTGAATTTTTTTTAACTTTATCCATATTAAATGAAGTACTAAAGGAGAGCAAAATATAAGAAGATATATCTAAACATTAATTATATGAATAAAATTGACAAATAAATATTACATTACTCTTCAAGTTATTTATATTATCGATTAAGCCGTTCTCATAGAAGCCACTTATAATGCAAACGGAAGAAAATATATTAAATCATGGTAAAGTTAAAAAATTATAAGAAAATTATTCAAAAATATTTTATTAGAAACTTATTTACTAAATGTGACCCTCGTATGCAAAAGATATTCCCTTGTATTCAAAAAATATTTCATGTGTTTAATATATTTTTTCTATATATACGAATAATCTTCTCTTATATTCAAAAATCTTCTTTAAATCTCATTTAATAAATAAATTTTTAACGAGGTTTATAAAAAATTCCCTAAAAAATTATTTGATTTGAAGACAGAATTAATCAAGTCTTAAATTGTCAAGAGAAAAGGGTGATGGAAAGAAGAGGAGCGTGTGAAGGACGCGCGGCGCGCGAGAAATAAAAATAGAAACAAAGTGAAATTCAATACATTAATCTTCATCGTATCTCAGCCTATTCTCCCAGGATTCGTCTGTTTACTTCATCCATTGCTTGGTTTTATTTATAAGTAAATTGTTTTTTATATTTAAAAATATAAATTTATTTTTTTATTTTATTCTTATTAAATATATATTATTTATAATTAATTATCACACAGAGTTATATTCAGAAAAGAGTGAGAACCCATTAAGTGAATGAAATCAACAAAATATTAAGAAAATATATTTTATTATCTCTCTTATTTTTTATACATTCTTTTTCTATTTTTATAAATAGGGATATATATAAAAAATATGATATTTTTGATACATTTATTATTTTTAACTATCATTTCATTTTACACAATTAAGGATAAAATTACTTATAAACAGGAGGGAGTATTATTTATGGGTATTTTAGTTTTTCTCCTTCTGAAAAATAGGGGTACGTGTCAATTTTTTGTTGCTATAGGTAGGAAAGTTTCGTGCCCCCACTTTGTTCCTATTCCCAATGTTCATCCTCCCTTTAATATGTTCTTATTCCCAATGGCTCAAACCTCAAACCCCTGATTAATTATCTGCCTTTTATTTTTCGGGAAAAAAATATGTATATAAAAGATATTCTTCTTCTCCATGTATACTTAACCTCTTTATAAAAAAATACTCCCACCGTCTTATTTATAAGAGCGTGGTAATTATATTACGTGATTTAAAAAAAATAATAAATATATCTTAAAATAAACCTTTTTTTAAGTATGCTCTTATTTATAAGGGGTAAATAAAAAAAAGAAATAGAGTAAATATAAGTATCATCAACCTTTTAACTAATACAATATATATAATTAATAAATGATATAAATAGAAAAAATTTATTAAATGTTGAGACAAGATTGTCAAGCTGGTATAAAAAAAATTAAACCAATTCAAATTTTAGGTTCTTATAAAAGGGATATAAAGTAGTAGTAGATGGCTTATAAAATTAAAATGATTATTTATTTTATGGTAGATTATTAAATAGTAATTTTTAAGAAATTGAATGTTTCATGAAGAATTCTTTTTTGATTTATTTTATTTCCAGTGCCCAACCTTTGTCGTCCCAGTTAGGGGTGTTCATGAAGTTCGGGTGTTTGTTGCGTCCGCCCGAACCTGACAAAATTTCACCCTGCTCAGCCAAAAAAAAAAAAAAAAAAATTGGGTACAATTGGATTAGGCATTTCTGCGGGCAGGGCCGGGCATCGGGCATGGTATACCGTCCTGCCCATTTAACCCAGCCCGGTATACACACACACACACACATATATATTTATTCATGAATATTTTTTTTACTCAATTGATTTAAATACTAAATATATAACTCTTTTAAGATATATGTTAGTCTTTATATATATATATTCATAAATATTTGACTATTTGTTAAGACATATGATAGTCTTTTAATTTCTAGACTTAAGTTATACACTTATTTTAGAATATTTCAAAGTGTAGAATTATGGATTATATTTGAAGTTTATAATATTATTTATTAGGTATGATTGTAGTTATTTTTTTCTACACAATGTGTGGTAAAATATCACCGCTCGGGCAAGAAGCCCGCTCTACCCAGTTCATTATTACTCTGCTCAATAATATTAAGACTTTTATCAGATAGAACCAGATATCAAGTTATATTTTACGGTCCGATAATACTTTAGACAGGGCATCAGATAAAAACTTTGCCTTGCTTAGCCCACATGCACACCCCCAAATCCCACTATGCAGACATGTACGTGAACTATCAATATTAATTAACCTGTTCAGTTTTTTTTTGGAGTTTTTTTTTTGTATAATAAAGATAATAGTATTAGATTTTTACCCCCATATGTATTTGGGCATAGAATGCAAGTACAGAACGTACCGTAGAGGACTAGGGAGGTGCTTACGTTCCAAATGGCTCTAACTTAATTTAATTTTATATTTATTATTTTTTCCACTTGCTTTAAATAAGCAGGTACAGAATACAGATTGATGATTTTCCAATTCCCACTAATGCGAATGAGATTTCGAAGAGTTGAGGTTGAAGGATGAGTGAACATTTTGCATTGGAAGGGGCAATTCAAAAGTGGATTCCAACAATATAATAGTAGTACTTATTTTTTATATATTTTTTAAAAAGGTTATAATTAATCAAGTCATGTGTCATGGTATGGTCATGGATAATATTATTGGAAATGCAGCCACCAACAACCAAAAAGCAGAACAACATTTAAATGAATCCCCTAATTTTAACAAGTGAGGCTGGGAATAGTTTGTGCAAGTGTGACTGTGCGCGTGCGTGTCCGTGCTTGTTGCTTTTTTTGCAATTCTAATGTAGAGTTAGGATCGGAAGATAAAATTCTTTTTATATATTTGTTTTATATTAGAATTAATGATAGAAATTATTTTTTTATAGTATACTAAGTAAGTATTTTTTTATCCATAATATAAGACATTTCAATTAATTCAGAGAAAATTAAAAATGACAGTTAATTCAATAAATATGTCTAAATTAAATTTTTCTTTCATTTTTATCCTTAGTGAAAAATGTGTTTAAAAATTTAATGAGTGGGTAAATTGGAAATGAGTATTAATTGCAGGAAAAAAACTGAAAAATAAACATTAATTATCTTACAAGTGACTAATATTGTGGACTAAGTTATTTTTTTAGAAGTGCTCTATATTATGGATTAGAGGGAGTATGTAAGAGGAGTTTTACCTCAATTTACGTCAACATGCTTTTACAACACCAACTCAAATAGGCACTTATATTATACACAGTAAATTACATTATAAAAGCCAGCTTCTATTTCTATTACTACTGCAAACATACATTTATCAAATTTGCATTGCAAATATATAAGCGCCAACTTGGTGACTTTAATGATAAATATTACTAGGACGAATTAAGAACATAAGTACTACGCATGTTGAATAATTTACGGGACAATGAAGGGGACATAATAATCCGGAATAGTCAATACCTATTCCTGATTTGTTTTGTGTGGTGTGTGCACCATTACAAATAAGGGACAGGCCACAATCTCAACTACTAATAGAGCACCTCCAACATCAACAAACAACAAACAACAAACGACAAACAACGTTAAATATCTGCGGTTAAAATTTGGGAATTACATGATTGGGTCTGTGTTGGAAGCATCAGCATCATCACCTTGACCCTTGAAAAGTTACACGCCACACGCTGTACCTTGTTGTATAAATCTTTGTTACTCCTTTGTAACAAGATTCTTTGACCAAAATTAGAATTAATTGGAAAGTTATTGCGTTTTGAATTTTAAGTGGAATGAAAAAAGAGGAAATAAAAATAAAGGACCGTGGACTCTAGACAGGGAAGATAAAAAGTGGTCACTCACGCACTTCTAAGAACCCAATCATGGATGCCTCTTACTTACCCATCCACTTTGATCTGAAAATTATAACCAAGTTACATACTAAAATATTATACGACAAAAATTGAATATTTCTCGTTTTCTCATTACATATTACTTCTTATATTTATCTAATTTAATTAGATTAAAAAATTTAAATAATATGATATATATTTTTTAAAATATCCTAATAACTTTATTTAATTCTCTTATTTCTTTTCCTCTTTAATTATGATTAAATGCGTATAAATAGGGGTAAATTAAAAAAATATTAATAAATATAAAAACTTTATTTTATATTTAAGACTAAAATCTACTCTCAAAATATATCGTATATTTAGAAATACATACTATTATATTGTATGTACTTTGTGTATGCAATTTTCTGAAGTATAGGATGCCTTTTAGAAGCAATCTTAATTTTTTGTTTATTTTATCCTCACTCATTGGTGATCCTGATACAAATTAAATATTGAGAAAGAGGTGAAAGGTGACAAATTTAAATATGAGAAAAATATTTTTTTAAAAATTTATGACATATTTAATAAGTTAATTTTTTCTTTTATTCCAATTAGATAATTGAAAATGTCTTGAATTTTGAATAGAGAACAAACAATATGCCTATGAAATTGTACATGAATGTGTACGGAAAAAGAAGGAGTTGATGTGCTTTAGGTGGGCTCACATCACTTGGTGACAGAACTTATTCCCCTCCCAGGCCCGTGAAACATTGACTTGTAGTATAATTAAAAACAGAGTTAATCTTATCTACCAACGAAAATTATGTTCATAAAACACAAATTAATGAAGCTTCATTTGAATATATAAGAATACTGTTAAGTGCTTGTGATTTGAATTATTATGCTCCCTTTTCTTTTGCCTTATCACGACCGAACATTAATTAACATCTTTAACTGATCTGATCTGATCCCAGAAATTTGGTCTAAGCTTCAAAAGAGAAGACAGAGACGCAAGATCATCATGATATTGGTAAGCTAATAATGATACTTGTTGACCATTATTATTTAGTGGATCAACAAATTGTATTGTGCGATCCAGAATATGAATAGGAAGCTTTTAGAACAAGGTTTTGAGTAGTGGAAGGAAGGCGTGAGAAGATAAGTACTACTGAACCACCAAAAACAGAGAGAGAGAGAATAAAAACAAAGCAAGCAATGGTTGAGGATTGAGCTGGTCCTCAGTTTTGGGGTACCCTAATCCGCACAAAGTTGCATTGTGGGGTCCTCTCTTTTTTAGACCCACTTCATGGAATAAATACACCCCAAAGAAAGCCAAAGATATATATGCCATAAGAATAAATACGGCTCCCCTGCTCTGCTAAAGTCAGTTCCTTTTTTCTCTGTTTTGGGTAGGTACGCAAGTATTGGTGCCAAATATGAATTGAATTGAGCATAGCTAATGCAATTTGAGAGGCACTAAGATCGCTTGGTTTAGTTAGTGAGCTAATTATGATCACCAAGTTGTGGTAAATCAAAGATTCCGAATTGACACAAAGGCTTGGATTACGAAAGGTGTTAGCAGAATGGGATGCAGTGGGTCAGAGAGAACATGTATATTAGAATTCTGAATGAGATAGGTTTTGAAAATGATTTTAGACACATATCTCTGTTTTTTTAGGCACTTGAAAATTAAAATACACAGTTTGAAGGCACCTCCACACAACACCATCCAATCGTGGTCTCACACTCATCACAATTTGTGATAACTTCGAATTACTTTTGATGCTGTTATATTCCACAGACTTATCTCTCAACCTACCTTCTCCTCCTAATGCTCTCTCTCTCTTCTCTTTTTTGAATATGGAAAATTAAATTATAAAAGCACATGTGACATGTAGTGTTGAAAAAGATTCATCACAGTTGTGGCATGAACACCTCTGTTTTTAGTTTGTGTTATGAGCAGAGCAACTTCGAGATCACTGTGGAGGTGCAGGACAAAACAGAGGATGGAGACAGATAAGAATTCTGGAAAATTGAAATGATGAACGTGAGGAGTTCACATGAAAAGAGAAATAGGCAAGTCAGAGTAAAGTGAAGGAGAGAGAGTACAGGTGTAGGGATTCTGAAAGTTACAAGCAAGTGAGGTTCTGGAAAATGAAATGAGAAGAGACTTGTGTGGTTGAGACAATTGAATTGAACACAAAACATGTTTACAAGTGTCAGAGAGAGAGAGAGATTGGGAAAAAGATATCAAAGGAACAATTTTGTGGGGAGAGATTGTGATAGTGGTAGACTGGTAGTGAGTTCTATTTCATTTCATGTTTGTTGTCATCTTTATCATTATAATATATATGTTACCTTCCCAAACCAATAAGCCCTGCAATTCTAGACTTTTTTTTTTTTTTTTTGAAAAAGGGTGCATAAACTGAACTCTCTCCTGGTTAAAAGTCTGAAATAAGCAAGGAAAGAAGAAAAATCATATCATGAAACACATTTCTTAATTCACCATATGGAGATTACATGCACTTAAAAAGGGACTTTATATGCATATCCTAGTTGCAGCATTTCAATGACTACCACTTTACTAAAATGGAAACAAAAGGTCCTGCGGTTTTTACATTTTAATTTACATATTCTTCAGCTAAGTTATATTAATTGAATAATTTTCCAAACAACATGGGGCAAGTATATGTTTTTTCTTTGCATAGCGTATAATTTTATTGAAAATGCAATAACAAAAATATAAAAAATTGCCTCAACCCAAATCTTAAACCAAATACAGTGAATATATGATTTTCTTTCGGCTGAAAAATAAGACGCTAGATTTCTCTCTCTTGGTTATTCTGTGTGTACCTTTATTCTTATTATCCGATTCACATGACAGCTTTCTCTCTCTTGGTTATTCTGTGTGTACCTTTATTCTTATTATCCGATTCACATGACAGCTTTATGGACCATTAGATGGAAGATTCTTGCTTTCCGTCTATATTAGACCAAAGATTCTTGAAATGACATGATTTACATAAAGCGAGGAACAACAACTCACAGGCCCAGGCAGAGAATAATAATAGTAATGGAAAAAACAGAGATCAAATCAAACCGGTAACGATTTGCGGAGCAAAACCCACTCATAAGATGCAAGCAATTTACACACTCTCAGCTTCATTTAAATAATTATTCATAAATTAAGAATATTTTTAACATCAAACCAATCCATAGTGACAGCGCCTTTTTAATCTTAGCCACTGCCATATGAACAAGTTGCCATTTGCTTATGGTTACTCACTCTCAAAGGGCCTGCACAATAACAAATGATTGGATGAAACTTTCCTTATTTATTTTGCTTTGCAAACGTAATGTCAAGATCACACTTTTTTTTTATATTCTCAATCATATTTTAGTTTAACCGCAAGGCCAGACAGAAAAATATTGTTGCCAAACCACAATTAGAATTAGAATTAGTTCAAAATGATCAAGGAACGAAAGGATTTTTTTTTCCTAACAGATGTCCTTGCACACTTTAATTTAAATAAAAGGGTAATTATCGGATTCCAATGCAATATATAGTCGAGCCTGAGGTGACAATATGATGAGCTTGAATGCTAAATGCAGCACCATTCTCAAAAGAACAGAGTCTCTGTTGTTGGTTGCCTAGTTGATAGTAGTACCAATTCCATATTATCCCCCTAAAAGAAAAGCAATTAAATGGGTGGTCTTGAGAAAGCACGCCAGATGATATGCTCGAATCAGCAGAGGATGTATATAAATCACCAAAAAAGGAATTAAAAAAAAAATGTAACTCTCTCCATGATGCCAGGATCAGCTTTCAATCATTGGTTCAGGGTCAGATGCTTCAGCAACGGAATTGGTTGCTTGACGAACAGAGTTGAAGAGGGTGTCCTTGATGACCTATTTATACATTAGAAGTAATGTAAGAAGAACCTAAAGATTGAACATAAAGTTTGAGGAGACTAGCAGAAACTGTTTCAGATTTTCAATTCGATGCAACTCACCTGCGACATCAAACCATGTACTTGCTCCACAGTAATTTTTGCACTGTCACGAGTAATCTTAGCAAGGGGAGACTCTTCCTGCAATTCATATAGATATCAGCATATGGTATGAAAATGGGGGGAAAAAGGAAGCACAAGGAAAGGGGAGAGGGGGAGAGTAGGAGGAAGTGGAGGATGTAGACATCGGCATTGAGATCAGGTATGCCGGCCATCATCTTGAATGGACAAAATCTATTTTAAAACTCTATGGAACACAGGGGAGGCCGTGACTTATCTTTTTTTTTTTTGGGGGGGGGGGACTGTCCCAAAGAAAATGGTGCATTTAAACTAATAGACCCTACCATGTTTAAATTTGAGGTTATTTTGAGTGTACTCATTTCAATAAAACCTAGGAAAGATACATATTACCCCCGAAAAGAGGATTTGGGGGGGGGGTGTTCTCTCAAGTTTCAATTTTTAAGCCGCACGCCCCTGAATTATCAACTTTCATAATTTCCATCCTATTGCCCTTTACACGTTCAGTTCTCATGTCTTTGTTTTAATATTTTAATTTTTTTCAACAAACATTTGGTCGCAAAAACCAATTGGAGCACCATATGCTGTGACAAATGAAATAATCTGGTGTGATATCCCAGTCCATGGCCTTCATACAGAACAGAACAGAAGGATCTAAATTTGGAAGGGTAAATTTCAAAGATTATTTTATGGTGTCAGAAGTTAAAGTGGTTGGTGCATGTATAGGTTTGCTATAAAAACAGAACTGTTCGACAGTTAGCAAAATAAGGGGATCTTTAAAGCCATGGTGATTTTAAAAGTAATCTGTAGAAACTCCACTGTCCAGAGAAAAATCAATCAGAAATAAGGCAAGTCCAAAAATTTGATAGATGCATCATGATTCAGCCAAATGGAAATAAGCTCCAGGCAGACACAAACCTTGTTCGGAAATTCATTTAAATAAAATATAAAACCTTCTAACAAGAGCAGTAAGTATTAACGAACCAAGCATCTACAGGACCTAATGAGAACACTCTTAAGACAGAAAAGAGAAGAAATTCATATTAAAAGTTGAAAAAATCATATCACTTCCAAATCATAGGACCGCACAACCTCAAGGTGATTAAACAAATGGCTTATCCAGGGGAAAAACCTCACAAAGGAACCAGGTTTAAGAGGGTATACAGAAGCTATAATCAGACGCCTCATTCTAGCTGTATCTTATTCTTTTCACATTCATAAAAATTCTTTCTGATTTACGAAGAACGGCAATATTGACTTAAAAGTGCACATGGTGGGATAAGGGTGTTTCAAAGAAGTCCTCTTGTGAACAAAAATCAATGTGCAAATAATAGGAGCATGCATGTATCTTAGAGAAAGTTAGAACATTTCCACTAATATCATTCTCCACAAAACAGGAAAGGCAAGACAAGTTCTGCTATTCGATCTACATAAAAAAAGCTTGCATGGTCTTTTTTTGGGGGAAAGGAGGAAATCCATTCCATGAAAAATTACTGTACAACGGCCATGTTAGCTTGCACGGTCTGTTGTTGTAGGTCAAGTACAGGTTAGTAAGCATACAGGATGAAAACAGTCAAAAACATATGATGTTAGGCTAAAAACACATGATGTGCATGTATCCCTTTAGAAGATGCAGTACTTTGACACTTATAAAAGCTCCCTTCTCTTGAAAGTGGGGTATGACTGAGTTTATATCTACCAAATTGGTGTCTAGTTTCCAAGACTCAAAAACCCTCCATTCAGTGCGTTGAATGCACATTAAAAGAATAAAAAATAGAAAAAAAGCATGGGAAATTCTGCAAGTAACATATATCCAACTCCAACACAATCCTGTAAATCAATCTCTTCTCTATATGCCAAGATGTAATGCGGGATTTGAATTTCATTATGGAATATGATTTCTAATCCCAAATCCCATGGTGTGGTTTCAATAATGGAAAGATCACGAGAGGTGTTGCTTAAATCCAAAGTAAAAACAGCTATAATGATTATTATTATTCATCCTATTGCAAAGTTGATTTCGTAGATTTTCCAGAAAGACCAATAACCAAATGGCAAGGCTAGAAACAATATGTTGATCATGGGTTCTCATTGTTGACCTTAGAATAACATTTCAACCAGAAGATGCATATCAAAGTTTTCCCACAACATAAAGTAGAAGGTAAATAAACTGAGGACGAATTGACTATCAACAAGTTATAGGGACGCTTTCTTCATATCAGCGTGAACTAATTACTAATCTGACTTCATAATAACAACTAACAAGAAGTACTACCATGTATAACAAGCAGGAAATTACAATTACTTACTCCTTTCTTTTTTTGAGGAGGACCTATTATTGACCCAAAGCGTGGGTGTGCCAACTGATTTTCTGCTTGTTCTAGCTTTTCAGCTGCAACAATGAAATTTAGCAACCAAGTTATTTATGCTTGAACGATCATATCCATAATACATTTCTTAACAAACATATAGAAATGCGATAATTCATCATTGGGACAGAAGAACAAGAACCAAAGAAATTTAAGCAATAGCATGCAACATAACAATACCTAGATCTGATATTTGTCCAGCGACATAGTCTCCATTACCCAATAATGGAGAAGATGAAAGTGTATTCACCCAATATTTGTTCCAAAGAAGATCCAAGAGATGTGAATCAAGAGAAGACTTAAAGTAAGTGATATCCAACGCATAGTACTGCAAAAGCACACGAATGGAGTTCAGAAATATAATAGAACACCTGTTCTTAAAAGAGGTAGACATGAAAGAAGAACAACCTGTTTACAGTGAACACCAAAGTCTTCAATCTTATTTAACGGGATCGTTTGATACTCAGAGACAGGTTCATCTGGAGGCTTATAACCTTCTGGGTATGTCCTGAAAGCTCCAATATCAACTTTTCCAGCAGAAATCGTCCTAGTTGGGTCAATGACTACAGCCAAAAAGGGCTCTTGAAATTGCTGATTTAGCATTTGCGTAGACACGTCAATGCCAGAAAGCCAACATCCATAACCAGGGTGGGAATGGTACCATCCAACAACGTTTTCCAGACGCCCGGCCTACACGAGGATATATTCCGTGAGCTAACTATAAAAATGCTTATGTATTGACATAGATCCCCCAAGTTACACAGTGGCAATGGAATTTTTCATTTATCAAGACCTAGGGCTTTTGATCATTGAATTCAAATTATAAAAGTGAAAAGCTTGGGTAAACAAATATACAACCAACGATTCTCAAATTTGCGACCTTTACCATGGACTAGGGTTTTCCATTTTTCCAAGGAATCCATAGAACTACAGTCTAAGTTAATCAGGAAGACAAATAAACTGAGAGAAAATAAAAATAAGGGAAAGAAAGATGGGGACACAAGCACAAACCTGCTTATTAGTCTGAGAATAATCAACCATATACTCGTAGGCATCGGCCTGCGCATTGACACGAGTCTCGGTGCCTTCAACGGGCAAAGCGAAGGCGTCCATGACGATGATGGCATCGCCGTCGGTCTTGCCCTGCATGAGACCCATGACTTCGATAGTGCCACCAGAGCGAGCATGGACAACCATCTTGAGAAGGGCGAGGGCGGAGATCTTAACGCGCTTGAAGTAGTGGGGGTCGTTAACCCAAGGCTTGCTTCTCTGGAATTCGGTCTGGGCGGCCTCGTCGTAGTAGAAGATGGCGTCGGAGCCTTGGTCGGCGCTGGTAGTAGGAGAGTCCATGGGGACGATATTGTTCTCAAGCTCCCAGGTTTGCTGAGCGATCCCGGCAGAGGAGGTGGGAAACTCCATGTTTCCTTTGAGTAGACTGTGACTATGCTGGGAGGATACAGACCCTTTTGATTTTCTCTATCTCGTTCCTGCGGCAAAATCAAAATGCCGCGAGTTACTCCTTTGGTACTATTTGTAAGTGGCTCTGTTTCGTGTTACCAGTCATTAAACCCCCACCCCCCCCCCCCAAAAAAAAAAAACTCCATTAATCCTCCCTAAAAATTAGATTTTTTTTAATTTTTAATTTTATTTAATACATATTAAAATATTTTATAAAAATAAAATTAATACAATAATCTTGTATAGATAATGAATAAGGTTTGATATGAGGGATTGCCCCCTTTTCTAAAAAAAAAGTTAATACAGTAATAACAAAATAAAATTACTCTTAAAAATTTTTTATCTGTTTCATAAATATGACAAAAAAAAAATTCTTTTGACTATAAATAAGACTAGGGGGTAAGATTATTTCTTGCCCAAGTCGAAGAACTACAGGTTTAGCCACGGGCTCGCGGCAAAACTAAAATAAATTTTTACATCACCTCAGGGCTCATTCAATATGCACATGGAATGTGCTTTTACTTTTAATTAATTGATTCTCGTTCTCATTTTAAGTAATGCATATTTCTTTGGAAAAAAAAAAAAAAAAGATGCGCTTTTACCTTTTAATGCGTTTTTTTTACGGGAAAATTTTAAAAAAATATAAATAAAATTGATAAAAGACAAAATGGTATAGTGAATTGCTGAAATCCCAAATCAGACCATTAAGAATCTAGGATATGGAATTGTGAGCAAAAGACAAGAATGCCCTGAGTGAAGTGATAACCAAAAGAAATAAGAAGGCACACAAGTGGAAGGAAAAAGATTCAATCTAGCGTGAAAAAATGACGATATCAAAGAGAAAAAGTGACAGAAAAGAGAGTTGAGCCATGGGTAAACAAATTTGGTATAGAAATCATTTTTGTGTTGTGATTCTTTAATCTACATGAAAAATTGGTTGTAGTTTGTGATTGAGGTTTATGATATCGGAGGTTTTGTTTTATAAGTAAGGGGCTTTTAGATAAAGATGAAGAAAATGTAGTAACTTTAAAGTAATTGGAGAATGTTCATTATTGTATGATCAATTTCATTATGTTAGATTGTATTATTGTTGAAGATTGTCCTTTTTTTGTTGTTGTTGGTGACTAATTAAGGGTTGAACGCTGATGGGTGTTGCGTCAATATAAATTTCAACCGTTGATAGTAAGGTTGGGGGGTGTTATTAGTAAAGATGGAGATATAAAAAGATGTTGTGTTGGCATTAATAGTAAGCGTGTGGTGATGATATTAGGGTGTTGTTATTAGTGAAGATTGAGAAGTTAAAATAGATTGTGTTAGTGTTAATAATATATGCAAGATGATAATATGGGGGTGTTATTAATAGTGAAGATGGAGATGTTAAAACATACAGCATTATTGTTAATAGTAGGTGGTTGGTGATGATATGAGAAGTTACTTGGTTTAATAAACATTGTATTACAAGCTTATTGAACTGACATTATGATGAGTGGTGTTTTTTTTTTTTTTTCAGGCAGGCATGCAAAATGACATGTAATAAAGGGTCATCATCTTTAAAAGAACTATTTTATTATTTCATATTGGAGGAAAATCTGTGTGTAACGATAAAGGTAAAATTTAATATAATAGTGGTTATGTGAAGTTGAAGTCGCTAAAAGAGGTTATAACACTTATAAATTTGAGGTTCATGATATTATCATGGCTTCGTGTTGATTGTAATATGTGTGAGATAAAATATACAGTAAGCTACACTAATAGATTTAAACGATGATGGTAAATTTGAAAACCTTTTTTACTATAATGGCAGGAGTGGGCATGTGTAAAAGAGTCACCGTCATATATTTTTTGGCTTGAGGTTATTGGTGAATGTAATTATGTAAACTGTCATTAAACAGTATATGATGAATATAGAAAGCTGTAAAAGCACAAAGTGATGTCGTTGATGTAGAATATGATATTGTTAATTTAGAGACATGTATTATTATTGGTCTTCCAACTTGTTACTTTCACACTTTTGTTTACGAAATTGTTAAACAAGAAATTCAAATCGTTAATGTAGAAGATCATGTTGTTAATAGATAAATAGGTGTTGTTATTCACTTCCTCAGCTTGTTAAATTGACACTTTTCCATGCGAAGTTGGTAAACAAGAAAGTGAAGTTATTAATGTAAAACATTGTACTGTTAATAGAGAGAGGTGTTGTTATTCGCCTCCCCAACTTGTTAATTTGGCATTTTTCTATACGAAGTTGTTAAACAAGAAAGTCAAATCATTAATGCAGAAGATGATGTTGTTAATAAAGAATGAGGTGTTATTATTGGCCTCCCCAACTTGTTAATTTGTCATTTTTCCCTACGAAGTAGTTAAATAAGAAAATCAAGTCGTTAATGTAAAAAATTGTCTTGTTAATAGAGAGAGAGGTGTTGTTATTGGCCTCCCCAACTTGTTAATTTAACATTTTTCCCTATTAAGTTGTTAAATAAGACAGTATAGTTGTTAATGTAGAAGATGATTTTGTTAATAAAGATAGAGGTGTTATTATTAGTCTACCCAACTTGTTAATTTAACACTTTTCCATATGAAGTTGTTAAACAAGAAAATCAAGTCGTTAATGTAGAAAATGGTGTTGGTAAGAGAGAGAGAGAGAGAGAGAGAGAGAAATGTTGTTATTAACTTCTCCAACTTGTTAATTTAGCACTTTTTCCTACAAAGTTGTTAAACAAGACAATGAAGTCGTTAATTTTCTCACTTTTTCACGCCAACTTCAATCTCTTTCATCCCACTTGTGCGCCTTCTTATTTCTTTTGCTGCCATTTCACTCAGGGCGTTTTTGTCTTTTACTTACAATTTCAAATCTCATATTCCTATTGAAAGTCTGATTTGGGATGTCAAGAATTCACTTCATCATTTTGTCCTTTGTCGCACATGGCATTTTATTGTAGCTTGCATTAAAAAAAAAATAAAGGTACCCTGAACAACTTTGAATTTAATTTTTTCAATCTAAATTATCCTCAAGTCACTTTGTATTTGGGCCTAATTTTTGTCAGGTCAGAAGAGTTAAGGCAAAAGATTTAAAGCCCTCCCAACAAGTGTATTTCCTCATATTCGAATGTGCGTTCTCTTTCTTATGAGATAAGATTGTTTACCATCTCAATCAACAACTTAATTTTTGTATATGACTATCTAATTAGGCCAGACTTAAACATTGTTGGGTCCTATTGAGATAACTCTTTGAAAGGCGCTGCCCCTAACAGGGCCAACAATGCTCGAATCTACTTAATCAAATAATTATATAAAAAAAATAAATTCAAAGTTTTTAGAATGCCTTTATTTTTATTTATCCATAAATAAACAAGAAATATTTAGTATTTTATATTAAAAATAAGGTTCATAGCATAAATTTACGTATAAAATACAAATTAAAATGTTAAGTATTGATTAGCAGGTAAAATAAAAATGGTTTTCTTTTATCATTGGCGTACGTATAGAAAAGAATTTATATAACGACATAAGCTAACTTTTTTTCTGTTTCCCGAATCCTTTTGGGCAGGGTGTGGTTTTATATGTGATTTTCAAAATAAACAATTCAAATATAATTTTACTATTTTTTGGTTTTCCAAAATCGTTCTAAAGAGTAGTTTCACTAAACTATTTGAAAAATCCTAAATAAAATTGTACCTTTAGCCAATAAAAAAAAAAACTCGTGAGGAAAGGTTAATTACACGATTAGATGAAAGAAAGGGGGGAATAAGAAACATAACAGAAAGGAAGATATTGCAACTCATTCAAAGAACCAAATGGTGCATAATTAGAACCAGGTACTCTCCTTAATTTCCGAAAACGAACAAAATTCGACTTTGATGCATTTAACCAATTTTCACAGCAAATGCATATACATGCCCAATTTCCTGGAGCCTACTTCGCGGGACTCAATCACTGAGCAGAACAGAACAAGAGGGGCAAGAAAACGCAGCCCAAGAAAGATGTTGAATCCTACACATTGATTACACAATAAATTGATCTGTGGATACGCAACACACAATCCCTACATTCTAGGCTAACAGTAAGTTACAAATGATTTGGCACAGAGGGTATGACCCCCCATCACTTGGCAACCCTGCCTCTGCTTCTGCCTCTTCGGTTATATCCGCTAATTCTTTTACTCTTTTGCTTCTCAGCAGCACTCCTCGTGGTCACTGCCGTGGCCGGTTCTGGAGCTACCTCCAAATGTTCCAGCTCAAACTCATTTTGTACACTTGAACTATTCTGTGAGCCAGTCGCAACACCATCATCTTCGTTGGTCTCAACGTTGTTGTTTGCAGTCACATCAGGAACTTCCATACAAGTACCACTCAACGGTTCACAAGTCTCTTGTTCAGCTACCCCCTTAGATATCCTTTCATCACCTGAACCGACTGTATCGTGTTTGTTATCCAATGTTTTATCATCTTGTTCAGTAACCTGCCCTGCATTACTAGAAAAGCATGGAAATACAAAAAATTAGCTTGTTTTTTCATCGTAAGGACAAACTGGCCAACAAATGTTCTCAGACATGTGAAAAGGAAGTTCACTGATTCCCCTGATATGATTTTTCAAGTTAGTCAAATATTTTTTCTAGTAATTAAGTGAGTGGGGTGCAAATGAGAATCGATGCTTGTTTGTGTTACCCACGTTTCGATTACAATTAGTAAAGTAACATAATTTATAATCAAAATTAAGGTATCAGATATTTACCTGGGTCCTGAAGAAGGGAAGCCATTTGCTGACGCATCTGCTCCTACCTTTTCTTTGAGCACTGAACAGCTTCTGACGTGCAATACAGACTCTGAAGCTGCATTCAGAAGAAGGATGAGAATGTAATGTTGGGAAATGCAAAAGGGATTGACTAAGTACTTTAAAATAGGGAAAATTTCAAGCATCCTCTAAACCTACATAAATCTGACAGATAAATGTGAAGTCATGTAGACAACTAGCAATATATATGGAAATGGGTTGTCCAGAAAAAGTAAAACATGTTCATAGAAGAAGAGACATGAATACCTTCTCTAGTTTCTTTTGCTGAATCTATCTCACAGTTCGCCCCATTCATATCAGTGATGCCATTTACTTTAACCATGCCACCATCCCTATCACATTCATTCAATGAAATGTTAAAAAGAAGACGCATAACTGAAAAAGATACTCCAGAAAGGGAAAAAAGAATAGACACCATCCATATTCTCCAAATTAAACATACTTGGTAATCATAGATGCTTGAATGGGATTACAAACTTAAACATAAATTTTGATATTCATTGAAGCAATTTCGCACTTGTGACGCCTTCAAGTTGGAAAATTTTCCCATTGGCAACTTAAAGAAAGTGCCATCATCATAATCAAGTATGGGAATTCAGGCTACTTCTAATAAGGAGAAGATCAATTTCAAACATAGTAAGCACCATACTGAATTTTTAACAATGTTAGAAACTAGAAAGTTAAGACCCCTCATAAAAGCAAAAAGAAATGAAACTGTAGTAGGTTAATTTATACACTATTAAGAACTTCAAAAGCAATTCTCAATCACTCCATAGATCAAAAGAAAAATGAAATCCAGTTAAAGAAAAGTCAAACTGGGTCGAGGAAATAAAATAATATCAGAAAATAGAAAGTAAAATGTTAGCCTGATGAAAACCTAACATAAAACTATTGAAAAGAGAGGAATGTAAACAAGAAAAATATTTTCTGACCTGTTTGTTATCACATCATCTGACGACCTTAGTTTATGCCCTGAAATTGTTTTCTCTCTGCAGTCATCTTGTGAACCTATGTGGCATGATTTTTCATAAGCAAAGTAAAACTTGTAAGGGAGGAAATGAAAACTATGAGCACGCATAAGTGTTTTATCTGTTCATATTACAAGCACAGCAACAAAGTTCCCGGTTACAAACTTCTTATTTCACAGTGCTAAGATGAAGATGGATAATTACTTGTTACGCCATAATTTAAGCCAAGATATGACCCAAAAATGTTAATATCAAATGGTATAAAGGAATCAGTATAGTTGGAACAGATAAATAATTTAACCTGGTAAAATAGCAGTAGTATTTACCTTCAGTTTGCTGAAAGTTGGCTTGTGAGACCTTATGAAAATGCCAAAAAAAAAAATGTATATATATTGATATTAGTTATGATTATGAACATCATGAAGGGGGGGGGCGCTAGAGAGCTTATAAGCACCTGATTTTGTTCTGAATTAATTTTAGGTGAATCAGACTGCTCACTTTCAAGTTGAACACCATCCTGTTTCCTCTCCAAATCTGGAGGCAAGAAATGAGGTCAAATGTTTTGGACGGCATCAAAAAGTAATTCATGTTCTGGAAAAAATAAATCCAAATACAGCTATCTGTACTGCAACAGAAGAGTGGATACCACTGAACAGATCAATGGGTTCCCCACAGCAGAAGAATCATACCTGGAGCTGAATGAGTATTATATTCATCTACCACAGTAGCGTCAGTGTTTTCAGTAGTTGAAGGATTCACGTTATTTTTACATTCCACAGCAAATGCGGACCAATCAATTTTTGAGGAGGGAAGTGAACTAAGCATCTGCTCAGTTGCCCTGGAACGTACTCTTCGTATTTCATCCTGAATACTCCATGACCCAGTAGCTGGAGAATCCCTTTTCAACTGCATCCCATAATCAGCACAGAAATCACACTATAATCTGTGAGCAGAATGTTTTGACATTTCACTCTAATGACAGTCATACATAAAAAGTAAAAGCCCAGCTATGATTGACATTTGATAGAAACAACACATATAACTTCCTTGACAAAGTAATTATTAATGTAGTGCTAAAACCAAAACCTGCATGAATAAGTTTGTCTTGTCCTCAATCTAATGTCCATTTGGATAAAAATTGGCACATCATGAATTTCAGTACTAATGACTGTTCTGGTTTATCTATATCTCTGGTCATGGGAGAATCTGTTTAAGAAATGGGGACTCGTTGTCTAAAGTTGAGAATCAGTGGTAGTCAACAGCATCTAGCTAAAAACACCAGCCTAAATACAAAACAAGCCCTTCTAGTCATAATAAAAGCAACAAGAACATGATATACACATAGTTTGAAAATAAAATAAAATCAACGAATTGCACCTTGGTGGATGATGTAGAATAGCCGCTGACTGGATATGGTGTTTCGTCTTTTAATAGCTGAATTCCAATTGGTGTCAAAGGCTTCCTATGGTCTATGGAAGGAGATGACCAAGGTGGGAGTGAGCGCATATATGACTTAGCCACATCGACAGGCGATCCTTCATCTTTGAGGGCCTGCAGACCAGCCAAGTACATTGATAAAACCAAACAACCCAAAGGGGAGAAGGAAGCACATATAAGCACCACAATATGTTTTGCACCAAGAGAACAAGAAAAAGTTACTAACTTGTGGCAATGTAACCATATTTAAATTGTGACTTCCATAACCTAAATCTGGATTTGAATCTAATCTGAACTTCTGCTCCTCTAACCATTTCTTTGCCTCCATAACAGCAGCACTGCTGAGATCGGGTGAATCTGTGTTGGAAAACACAAGGTCAGGTAACTGCAACCATCTAAGATAAGAGTTGTGTGGTAGAATATACCATTTGCAAGAGTCCTGTTGAGCATATCATTTGGCCTCTCATTCCATTCATCTTCATTGGCAGAAGTATCTACTACTCTTGATCTAATTATTCTTATAAATCGATCACATTCTTCCCTGTTCAAATATCAAGCTCTTTTAAAACCTTATTCTGAGTAACTAAAGCAAACAGTATTGAAACCCATAAAAATTACAATTTTTCAGCACCTTGAGAATGTTTCGTGCATAATTAGCTGCTCAATGACCCGCTTGCTTTTGCTATTCTGAACTACTGGTTGGAGATCCTTCCCAGAGGCATTGATCACTTCCAGTGTCCCACTCTTCCAGAACAAAAAAATTAAGAAAAAGATCTTATGCACAATGTTCTCACACAACAACAGGAGATCAATGCAAATAAAAATCATTCATCAAAACTGCCTCCAGCTAAACCGAAAAAGGTTCTATGTAGTATGGGATGTCCATATACATTAATAGAGCAAAATGCCTCAGACGAAAACATGAAGAACAATACCAGGCCTATGGTATGTATAAGTAATTGCAAGCGACTGCATGCATTTTTGTCCACTTTCAATTTCATGCATGTGCGGTAAACAAAAGCAGCTGGACTTCAAAAATAGAAAGGCATAAAAGTATAGTAAAACAGGCTTGCTAAATAAGAAACTAGCAGAACATCTCTGGCACAATAGAAAATAGTAGGGAATCAATTACCTTATTCAACATATCGTCGCCTTTAAGGGAGACACCATTTTCATTGTTAGCAGTTCCAATTTCCTCCTCTGCAACAAGTCACAGGGCAGACACATTATTCAGGACGGAATAGGAGGTTAAAAACAAAAGTCACGTTTTTGCCATTCGATAAAGCGGGGCAGACATGCATGAAAATACATAATTCGATATATTCTATTTTGTAAATCTAATTAAGCACATTCGGATAGCTGTAATAGTGGGGTACCTACACTAATAAGTCTATGGCTAAGCTAGGCACACAGTAGTTCTACATAATCCAGTTCAAGAAGGGAGATAGAAAATTTTTCCGAATTGATAACTTCAAAAGAATAAACGAGGCTTAAAACCCTAGAATTGCAAGTAAGTCAACCATCCAACTCAAACTTGTAAAATTGTTACGTGGCATAGGCATTACCAGCAGTGGAATCGTTAGCAGAAGACGAGGAAGAAGATGATGATGAGGACGACGACGTTGGCGAAGATTCTAAATCGAAAACGGTGGATAAGAGTTTCCCAGTACCAGAAGCAATGGAGCGAGTTGGGGAGAAAACGAAACGAGAGAACCAACTAGGGCTCCGAGAAGTGGAATTGGAGGGAGTAGGCCGGTCGTAGGGAGTCTTGGCAGCAGCGAATCGGCGAGGTCGGACAATTTTGCCGCCGGATCGAGGCTCGGGAAGTCGTCGAGATCTGGAAATGGAAGCCATGGCAACGCTATGAGACCAGAGATGAAAGAATAGGCAGAAATAGATGGTAGGAAGCGCAGAGTTTTGAGTTGAAGTTGTCTGCTTCTTGTCCTTCAAAACTCAAAACCTCTGCTCAGAGAGAGAGAGAGAGAGAAGGAACAGAACGAAGAAATGCTGTTGACAGTCCTGCATTTGATCGTTGGAGCGGTTATCTTCGGTTTATTCCCCTCTTTTTTTCTCTATCTTCCATTTTTCCCCTACTCATTTTCTTTAAAAAAAAAAATATAATACAGTAATCATTTTTCATTTTCGCCTTTTTTGGGCCGAATACTCATTTGCATCTGTGATTATTGATTTAAAAAATAAAGCTCTCGTTTTTTGGTAAATTAATCCCATGTATACAGTATTTCAGGCAAAGACAAACAAAGTTATCCTTTTTTTCACTTAAAAAACCATACAGAAGGAATTTCAAACTTGGCTGCTGCTGGAAGGGGAGGCTACTGATGTTGTTGTCATGGCCACGCGCTGGCCTTAGTTTTCTTTCACATTGCTCTATCAATCAAAATGCTTCTTGTTCGCTAACCACCATCAAAATATATATAATCAGGTCAAAAAAGTAAAAAATATATATAATAATTTACGTATTAATTTAAATTATATTTATATAATCATCACATGGCCAGCATCTTCTCCTATTTCCTTCTCATCCTCTTCTTTTTCTAATAATGAAATTGATATTTAAATGGTTTATTTTTAAAAAAAATTAATATTAAATTTCAAAAATAAATAATTTCATTTAAATGGTTAAGATTTGATCTAATTTACAATTATAAAAATTAAATTAAATCTACTTTTTTTCCGATGTTGATGTGATGATTGAAAAAAAGATAATGAGATTCCTCCCTTCACCCCTGTGATGGAAATAGGCCTGACTCCTAACAGAGTTTTATAACCTAACCAACATAAAGTCTTGTCTAGCCTATTCAGTAAATAGATTAGGCTCATACCTATTGTCAGGCCTATTTAGATAAACAGGCTAGGCATATCTTCATAAGGCCTGACTTACAAGCCTATAGGCCTGACTTATTTACCTTTTTTAATTTGTATTATTATATGAGTATATATAATATCATTTAAATAATTTTATAAATTATTTACAAATTTAATAACTTAGCCTTAATTCTAAGTTAAAAATTTCACACTTCATTGTCATTCACACATTCAACCCTTCAATTATTCACCCTTGCCTCTTTTCTCTTCAATTGCTTAAGATAATAACACTAACTCATTCCCTCTATCCTGATTTGTATCGTTCACTAAAACTTAATAATTGCTACAAGTTTATTTTAGTGTCAAATGAAATATTATAATCTCAGTATGAAGAGTTTGTCCTGATTTATGTGGGAAAAGTAAAAGAGGTAAAATCTAGTTTTTATATGCTGCTTGTTATGCTTGGTCAATTTTAAAAAATTTATCTCATTAGTCAACAAGCGATTGATTTTTCCTATTCTTAATTGCTCGAATAACTATTGTCACTAGGCATTATTTTCTTTTCCTTATTAAACCCTTATATTATGACGAGAATGGATGTTAGGCTTTTAATACATAATGTAAGATTATAAATAGGCTTAAAGGGTTATATATAAATTTAAAGGTATAACCTTTAAAGGCTATTTAAAGACTTACATAATAAATAGGTTTTTAAACAGGCTTCAAGCCTTATCAAGCCTTTTAAATGTAGGCTCATGTCTAAAAAAAAGCCTACATAAAGTCTTAGTCCTAAGTTCAGGCTTTGAATCCATGTTGTAGGCATATGCCTATTTAAGTAAAGTTTAGCCTAATATAGCCTATTTCCACCCCTAACCCTTACACTTTCGAACTTTTTTCCCCAAATGCAGCTTATAGTGCAAATTTTTTAATATTTAATAGGGTTAAGTTGCAATTATAACAATTAAGTTTTTCTCAAGGGGCGTATGGTATAAATAAATTTTAGAATAAGCAAAAATAACAATAAAAAATTTAAAAGGGTGTAAATTTAACAAAACTGTTAAATTTTCCCAAATGTCATTAGCGGTTTTCTTCTCTTATAATCTAACGCCAATTTAACGGTTTTGTTAAATTTGTATCATTCTAAATTGTTTATTATTATTTTTTCCCTTTCTAAAACTCATTTGTGCCAAACACCCCTAAAAAAAATTTAATTGTTAAAATTACTCTTCAACCAGATATTTAAAATTAAAATTAAAATTTTAAAAATACTTTTCAATCACACTTGTAAGCTATGCGAAACAAGGTATGGTGGCTACACCGAATTGTATCTTATTACTGGCATGGTAGAATTGTAAATAAATCAAGGGCTGAAGCAAGGGCTTGCGTGAGGTCTAGATATCTCTCTATTTTGCCACTTGCCAGCTGTGTTTTTTTTTTTGATAACTGAAGAAGCTAAGAAAAAGTAGTGGGCCGAAACATAGAATGGTGCGGATCTGTGAGATATGGATCCGTAAGTAGCAGACCTAATGGGCCGACAATTAGATTAGCAATTGGGCACCCGCTTAACGCATCTCCTTCGTTTCACTTTCACCGACCCATCTCTCTCCGTCGTCGCCTGCCTTACATATGATCACCGAACTGAAGCAATATCAGGCTCTCGCCGAGCAAATTCTCGTGACCAATAATTTGTTTGGAATGATTGAAATCTTTAAAAAAGATTTTTTAATTATAATTTATAATATACAAGATAAATATATGAAAAGAGTATTATTTTAATTTATGTATATAAATATTTTTTTAATTGTATAAATGATACAAAGCATAACACAATAAAGTTAAGGTGGATTCATAAGAGATCTCTAATCATGCCAGGTTTGACGTGTAATGTTTGCAACAAAGAATTCAGGGACGATACTGAGCAAAAGCTTCATTACAAATCCGAGTGGCACCAATACAATCTCAAGCGCAAGTTTCCCTTTTTAATCCGAACGCTTGCTCATTGTCCTTTTTTTTTGCATCTTCGAATTTCATAAAACTGTGAATATAATATTTTCACCAGCAAGAAAACAGTGAATATAAGCAATATATATATCTAACGTGGTTATGCCCCCGGAATTTGATTACATAAGAAAGGATTATATGTAATTTTGATGTAATAGTATAATTACAGCGTTTGGTTAGACTTATATAATGTAAAGAAAATTACATTTTGCAATCATGATGTAATCAGGATTACATTGTTAGAACTGATAAATAAGGATGCAAACATCTTGTAATCCAGTGAAAATGACACTATTGCTATTATGATTTTTTAAATTGACTAAAGTGTCCACCCATAAATGCAGTTAAATATTAAATAATTTTAATTATCACCATTAGATATTAAAAAAATAATGAATAATATAGAAATTTAAGAAATATTTCCCCATTCAAAAATTTTAAAAAATTATATTCCACCGTTAAAAAAATATTAAAACATATAATTAAATAATATTCTCATCATTAAATATTAAAAAATTAACATGAATCTAATTTATACACTGTATAATATTTTTATCATTAAATATTAAAAAATTACTATGAACCCACCATATACACTGCACTGAATTAAAAAAATTATCATGAACCTAACATGTACATTATTATATGTGTAAAAAATGGATAATTTTATCACTTATTATATTATTCTCATATTTAATATAATCTAACCAAACATTTTTATGTATAGATCATCTTTTTCTAATGACAAACTAAATAAATTATATAATTATCATTACATTATATTACATTACATTACTTTCAATTTATCGTGAAGTAAATGGTGCACTTAATGTTTTGCGTTCAATTGTGAACAAGTAAATTGAATTGAATTGGATGCTCGGTTACTCATTACTGATGTTACGGTTCAATGTCCCACCATAAAATAGGATATTTAGATTATCTATTAAGATGTCAAATAAAGAAATTCATCTATTAGATTTATTATTTTAATATTTACAATATTCAAATAAAATAGTATATATAGATTATCTATTAAGATCTTAAATAAACATATTTATTCATAAGATTATAATTTATTATTTTGATTTATTAGATTATATTTATTATTTTAATTTAATATTTGCAGCATCTCGGATTTTTAATATCCTACGTTATCTTAGATTTGATTTCGAGTTGGATTTAAATTTAGATTATTATTATTTTATTATTTCTTCCTCTATAAACAGAGGTTATGTTGTCAGTTGTATTCAGTTTTGTGGATCCATTTTCTCTTCTCCCTCGTCGGCTTTTGTCTTCTCTTTCTCTTATTTATCTTCCCCTATTCCCTTCTCCTTTTACATCACAACGAGCAAACCTTACCTCTTAGATAGGTACGCATGTCATAATATTCTCAAGCATGCATCTTTATTTTTTAAAACTCCAAATGCTCTAAAGCAGCTTAAAAACACTTGAAGAAAACTTAATTTTTAGCTGCTCCTTTTTTTTTTTGGTTCTTAGAAAAGCTTGTTTAGAACTCAATTTTTATGTTATGTATTTTTCATGCATTAATATATATGTATACAACTTGTATTCGTATCTTAAAATAAAATTTTCAGTATCTCGTTATACCTGGTACGCTTATAATTGATCCCAATTTCCTGGGGTGACAGAAGCAGTGTTCATGGCTAGACAACAATCTGCAGCTGCTCAAGAGAAAGATAAAAATGAAACTCTGATGCTCCCATGGCAGCGGACAAAGTTATGAATGTTGCAAGGTTCATGCAGAGCACCTCAAATCAACGTCCTTGACTGGTTTGAATGTGAATGAACACGACGAGAACGAAGAAGAAGATGATTATGGGGATTTCGATCCATCATGTTGTTTTATGTGTGATGAAAAGCATGATAATATAGAAAGTTGCATTGTTAACCTGCACAAGCAGCATGGATTCTTCATTCCAGATGTTGAGTATTTAAAGGATCCTAAAGGCCTCCTTAATTACCTGTCTAGGCCTCAAGGTATATATTTAATCAATTGAATCACAGGCTCTTGATGCTATTGTTTTATGCTTAGTTAGGCTTGATTTCATTCATCATCAACCTTGTTTATTTTCTAGGCCATGAGGGAATATAGGTGTCTTTACTGCAATGATAGATGCCATCCCTTCAGCAGCCTAGAAGCTGTTAGGAAACACATGGTGGCTAAGGGTGTGTTTGGTTGGAGGGGAGGGAAAAATTTGAATTAAATTTATTTCCCTCCTTTTATTTTATATTAAGGATCCCCTCCCATCTCCATTTTCTGATAAACCAAATAAGGTAACATACCCTCATTTTCCCTCCTCTCACCTCAAACCAAACACACCCTAAAAGTCACTGTAAAGTGCATCATGGTGATGATAACGAGTAGGAGGAAGTGGAAATGGAAGAGTTCTATGATTATATGTAGCAGCAGGTTAGCACATTAGCACATTTCAACCTTTGTTCGTAGAGCCATTTCATTTAATCTCATTGAAAGTGCTCTTGAGTTTGTTTGGTTGTTGGGGAGGGGAGGGGAGGAACCCTCCTCTCATTTGGTTATAAATTTTGAAGTGGAGGAAAAATGAGCCCCCTTCCTTCCAACCACTTCATTTTGATCCTCTTTAAATTGAGGTTTTTTATAGGGGAGCAAATTTTGAGATCAATTTGCCCTCATATATTTTGTTATATTCCATCTATACCCATGCCCAAAAAAAAACACTCTATGTCATTCATTGTTTGTGTCTTGCTGAGTTCAAACCATTTTTCATTATATATGGCCGAAATCAAGTAGACTTTTTTTCCTATTCACAGGAAAGTGAAGCTTTGCCAACACAAGGACAGAAGGAAAGGAAAAAATATAATAAAGATAATGAAGGGAAAAAATATACTATTATATATAATTAAAAATAAAATATTATTATTATATCAATTTTTAATACGTATGTTAATAACATATGATGGGATAAAACTTTATTTTTATAAATTTTATTTATTTATATAGTAGCTGGACAAAAAAATTAATTTATATAATATGCTCTGCAGTTAGAAGACGAGATTCAAATTGTGATTGTATTGATGAGAGTGAATTTTCAAAAATTATATAATTTATATTGAGGTATAAACTAATTTAAATAATTTATTTAAGTAAATATATATAAACTAATATATAAGGACAAAATGATAAATTATATATTATCTCCCCTCCCATCCTCTCTTGAATTAAATAAGTGATCATTAAAAAACCTTCCCCTTCTTTCCCCCCAACCAAAAACCAAATAAAATAACCTCCTATCCTCCCCTTTCATCCCCTCCCCTTGAACCAAAGAGGCCCTTAATTTTGCTAACAGTTATGTGGATGAGCAAGGGAAGCAACTAGTTGCATCTGGTGAGTCAACCAACAAAGTAGAATTTGGCACTGGTGGATCCGAGCTCATAATCATTAAGAAATCAAATGATGGACATGGAATGTCAACTAAAACACTTGGTTCCCGTGAATTTTTACGTTATTACCGTCAAAAACCTCGCCCATCACCCGCAAATAACAATCTACTGATGTTGCAATTATGTAGGAGAACGTTGGTTGAATTAATTAACACTCTGGTGAAGATGGTTTATTTATATTGTATTTGTTTATTTTGATTTGTAGGCACAGGAGCATGTGTTTGGCGAGTGTGCAATCAAAGGAACATAGGATGAGGCTGAAAGTGCTGAAGGAAATGAATAGGTCGGGCGTTGAAACCATGCGTTCTAAAATTCCCAAGAGAGACATGGAACGGAGCCAGGAAATGCTGTTGACAAAATCTTCCATTTGATGATCTTTCGATTTTTTTTATATAATAAAAAAGGGTTAAAAGTTTTTTTTTACTCTGAAAGTATTACCTTGGGGCAATTTTGCCCCGAAAATTTTAAATGTAAGGCAATTTCGCCTTGACTGTTATCACAGTTAAGTTGACTGTTAGTTGACCATATTTAGAGACAAATTTGCTCTAAAGTGAAAACTTTTAGGATAAATTTGCCCCTAAAATAATGACAAAATTGCTCTGGAATTTTCAACTTATGAGCAAATTTGTCTTGAATATTTTTACTTAGGAGCAAATTTGCTCCTCAATTTGGTCAACTAACGGTCAAACTTAATTGAGATAATGGTCATGTCAAAATTACACCATATTTGAAACTTTTAAGGCAAAACTGCCCCAAATGAAACTTATCGGACAAAATTGTCTTTGAACCGATACTTATAGAACAAAAATGGCCTTTAACTCTAAAAAAAATACCAAGATACTCATTTTCATTGGCGGAATACTCCCTTTCTTCTGTTGTAAATAATGTTCTCGATTTTTGGTAAATTAATCCAATGTGTACAATTTTTCAGCCAAAGATAAAAAAGGCTATTCCCTTTTTCGCTTAGAAAAACCATATAGAAGGAATTTCAAATTTGGCTGCTGCGGCAAGGGGAGGCCATTGATCATTCATTTTGGGTGTGTTTGGGATAGTGATGGAAAAAATGACTTATTTACAATCTGATTTATAGAAAAGTAAGATTAGGTAAAAGTCAAATTGTAGAAGTGATTTATATTTGGATTGACAATTGGATAAGTGCTTTTATAAAAGTGAAAAGGTGTTTGGTTTGACTTTTATATAAGTGACTTTTGTGATATTTAAGAGAATTTTTTTTTAAATTATGAAAAGTGAAAAAATTAACTTTGGAAATTTGGAAATGGTAAAATACGTAATAAAATTACAACAAAAATGCGAATAAATTAGAAATGATATAAATTTAAAGTTTTTGATAAAGTAAAATATAATAGAACTAATCAGATCAAAGTCCCGTAGAATTTAATCCCTGATGGTGTCACACACATGATTCATTTGGGTTGAAGATGTTCGAGCATCATTTATTGACGATTGCTCTTGATTTTGACTATTATCTACATCAACTATATTCTCATTTTATACATCCCTAAAGTCCACATCAGTTTAAGAATTTCTTCTAATGAAATTATGTATAGTCAATGTTGCATAGACAATGCGGACTTGCGTGTCAAAGTTGTACTTGCGCATTCTTTGTAATATTTCGAATCTATTTTTCCACACTCCAAAAGTCCTTTATATTGTGAATCTCAAGCTTGAATGATAAAAATTAAAGGCCTTATTATGATTTTGAAACCCCCCTCGATTCCTGATTTATGGGAGGTGATAACGTTCACATCTGTACGAACCAAGATACCCAAATGGTGTTGGGTAGCCAGCATCGACCAAATAATATTTTTCCTAACAAGTGTTAAAATCATTGTAAATGTACAAAGAAATGTAATTGAAGTATACGAAAATATACATTGGTCATTAGGGGAATTCATGGCTGGATTTGAGATAGCAGAGTGCAAAACACGAGTATCATGTGCTGAACATTCTCATCTCGCTAACACGAACGTGAAAACACATATCACAATCACAAACAACCAAAACATTCCATTTTGGATATCCTTTTTTTCCAATAAATTTATCTCAGCCCGGTCTACTTATCTCACACCTGATATGAGTACTATCAATAGCTCCAATGGCATCCTCAAAATATGGGAAATATCGGTTGTCATTTGTTATTTTTGGATGACATTGACGGAATTCAGGATTGCATGGCTTGATAATTTTGGTTGCAAGATTGAGGCAGGTTGTCAACACTGTGTGTAGAAGCTTACTTACAGTCTTGCCTGAATGTTGAAATATTTCTTGTATTAGTCTATTTCCAACTCCGTGATCGATAGTGAATAAGAACATCGAAACCATTTATTCGATATCTACATTCTTAGAATTTCTTAACCCATACTTACTTAATTTATTGCATAAGTTGTTGAATATATGTTTTTCCATTCTAAAAATCTTATAACATTTTAAGCCTTCAGTTGCCAATATTTCTTGTACCCAATAGTGATTTGTTCGCTTACTCATTCTACACGATTGTTTGCATACATATGGCACCAAATATTGACAAAGTAACATGCATAAGTGTTCATATTCATCTTAACAATCTTCATCTTTCTCCATCCCCTATAACTTGTTTTGGTTGTTATGATGTGCCATTGATGTACATGTGATTGTGATGAAAATGTGGTGTGAGCAGGACGATTAATTAAGAAGCATAACATATGATACTACCATCAACAGGATAAAACCGTTCTAAACGAAAGGTCAATTAAATCGAAATGTAAAAAAAAACTAAAAATGTTTTAATTCAAGTGTCCAGACATCAAGTTCAATTGGAGTTACTGCTCCCCTATGATGAAACACAACTATGAGATCAAGTACTCAGGGTCTCCTTTTAATGACACAAACATTTCCCGATGAGCCTTGGTCTCCAGAGCCTACATACACCGGACTCCAAAGGCTTTGTCATGCTTCATGTCGTCAAGGGACATCAAATATTTTCATAACCTCTAGGATGCTACTTTCTTTATTTCCAGTTAAGTCCGCTACTCTATCCAGAAATACATTAACAATAACACTGATAGCATCAGCTATTTGCTTTGCAGTCAGAACTTTTTGCTTTTTGCTCTTACTATACCCTTCACCTCTCTTCCTTTTCTGTAGGCTTCCAGATGCACTGGGACCAGTGTCTGATGGTGTTGATGTTGTTAATCTAATGGTTGCCATTTCATCTGTGACTCCTGTACTAAATGCAGGGGTCAACACTGAAATGCTCATCCTCGTTATCCCCAGAGCCTTCTTCTTCATCTACCATGGGTATGTACACATCGTCATTAACTTCCTCATTCGTTTGAGCATGTGTGAAAGAGGGTGAGAAAATGTGCTCTTCGGTCGCCATGACATACTTGAATATTATTCTTAACTCCCTTTCATGCTTTAGGCATGAGTACCTAAACTTCTTATATCTGAAATTCTCCTGCATGCATACTAGTAAAATGAACATTTAAATGAATTACATACCCACTCTCAAGTAGGCTCATAGAAAAAGTGATATAATAAAACTTGTAAGTTACATTGAAAAATTTTTACCCGTATTTTCCGCTCCCACTAGTCGGTCGTTTTAACGACATTGTTCGTAATAGGGTCTCGAGCCACACTGGTCTCCTTGATTAGGGAATCCTAAATCTTCATATCTTTCCTTAAGATATCTAATATATTCTTTAATTGTTTTTTCCCGTATTGTTTCCCAGTCTTTTCATTAAATGTGGAAATAATATTCGTCCATCTCATTTTTGCAAATGTTTTCCTAGTGTGTTCTTTTTTGTATATTTGTTATATGCATGTGTTGATAAATATCTCTGTTGACTCTAAATCTCATACAACTTTTGTGTCCATCTTTCTATACAAAAAAAGTCACATAGAACACACACCAGACATAACAGAAATCCAAAAAATATATTCCTGACCTTAAAGCATCATAGCATCTAAACTTTCGGTTAATTCTATGTTTATACAAAAATCACACAAAATACTTTTAGGGTCTGTTTGGTTTGAGGAGAGGGTCCCCTCCCCTTGATTGGTTAGATGGAGGGGAGGGGAAATTTTTTGAAATTTTCCCTTCCCTCTCCTCAAAACCTCTCCCCCCCCCAAATTGGGGGGATTTGGAGAGGAGGTTAAATTTTTTTTTGATTGAACAAAAATTTCTTTGGCCATTTGTATATATATGATAAGTAAAATCATGTAATATAATTTTAGATATTTATTAATATATTATAGTTATATTTATTCAATTTTTATAATTATTAAATTATAATTTTATATTTATAATATATTTTATTAAACATTGTACATAATTTTTAAAAAATTAAATAAGAGGGTAAAATTGTCAAAATTAAAATATTTTCCCTCCCCTCCCCTCCCCTCCCAAACCAAACAAGGTAACATTAAAATTACTCTCATCCCCTCCACTCTCATCACTCTAAACGAAGTAATATGAAAATCCCTCCCCTCCATTAAAATCCCTCTCCTCCCCTCCCCTCCGTCGAACCAAACAGACCCTTAGCATAAAGAATATAAACAAGGCATACTTGAAAGAACAAGCATTGAAGAACATCAAAAATAAATATATCAACCATGCACAAACTATCTCTCGTGTCAAAGGAAGATAAAATGCATTATATAGAACCCTATTGTCATTCAATACTTCCATGAAAAGAATAACTTCAATACACTTGAAATGAGATCAACTTAATTTGCCATTGCCATTGCCATTGCTACAGTGCTAAAATGAAAACCCTTATGGAAAAAGGGGGGAAATGGATGATGACTTGGTCTGGTTTTATTTTGTAAGTTACATAACATGAATTGGAAAAGCTTATTTATTTATTATTTCAATCAAACCAGACATCCTTTGACCATAAAAAAAAATCAAACATAATGTTATGTTTGGAATAGTGTTTATGGAAAGATGTGGGTGGCTTCCAAAATTCATATATCATCGTAGGTGCACCACCACCAACGATTTCCTCAATATCAGAATAGTCATAACATACTCAAAAAGCACATGTTAAGGGGAAAAAACTCCTAACAAAGGTTTTTTATGCATGCGAGACTGAGAAATTGAATCACCAAAGAACAATTGCCACAGATCCCCAGAAAAAAAAACAGATTACTCATAAGCTACTCAAATTCTAGCTCTGTCTTCTAATCCAAAATTTCTTTTACAAGTCTTAACCTTTGTGCAACATATCCATCGTCCATACCAGTCTTAATGACAAAAACACAGGGACAAAATCACATAAACGGAATGATGATGAAGGGGAAGAGGGAAAGAAGTTAGTTAATGAAGATACCTTAGCAAGCTAACAGATCACGACGACTCTTGAGCAGATCGGCCACTGCACGAGGTTTAACTGGAGAATGAGACTTCAACGTCCCTGGCAAGCAGAAACAGAGCACCACGAGCATATCTGCCACTTATTGCTCAAGGTAGTCGAAAACCGGAGGCAAACACACTATTGGACTTCGACGGAACCTGCCAGACTGCAACCGCAATTCACACTCTAACAGAGAAGAACAGAAGACGTACACCGGACGCCAAGCCCATCGATCGAGCTCAAGACCATGCTGAAATCACTGCCACAGACAGACGTGGTTCGTTGTCACCATGAGCTAGGGAGTTAAAGGTTGGAGGAAGAGAGATTCGCACGTGTATGGACAACAGGACAAGACACAGACAAACAACATGGGGTTGGAAAATAATTTGAACGGTTAATAAATGTAGGGTAACGGTAAATTGGGTTGATGATTAGATGAGCTAAAGGCAAAAGCTCCAACTTGGAGCTTATTTTGAATTGTGCAATTAAATGTAAAGTTCGATAGGCTTAACGCTCACCCAAACAGTTAAAATTTTATCAGTAGCACCTAATCACACGATTGGGCCGTTTAAACGCCTAGGCAAACTTGCTCGTTATCTTGGACTCATGGCCACGTACTAGGTTTAGTTTTCTTTCATATTGTTCAATCAATCAAAATATTTTTTTCCCTAACATACATCAAAATGCATATAATAATTTATGTATGAACTTAAATTACTCATATTTATATAATCAGCACTAAGGTTATTAAACCCGGACCGATCATTAAACCAGTCAGGGTATTGGGTTAATAATCAGTAGGTTAGATCGAGTCAGACTGGATCTAACCCAGGGTTAAATCGATAAGAAATCGAAGATTTTAGGGTTATTAATATGAAATTATAAAAAAATAAAAAATAGATTTTTTAAAAAAGGTGAACCGAGTTGATGTCCGGATCGGACCTGTTCAATAGTCGATTCATCGATTTTCGGGCTAAACCAGCCGATCCAATTCGGGTTTAATTACCTGGATTAGTGTTGGGCTACCGCTTTCCTTCTTATCCACTTCTTTTTCTAACCATGAATTTAAGACAAATAATTAAATTTAAATAGTTAGAATTTCATCTAAATAATTTATTAAAAAAATTAGAATAAAAATTGTAATTATTTAAAAAGACTAAATATTAAAATATAAATTTAAAAATATTAAATTACCCTAACTAAATTTTCAACTTCTCACTCATCTATTTTTTTAAAAAACCTAAAACTTCTCACTCATCTATTTTTTGCCCACTCTGTCGTCATCTTTCGTTTGCCCAATTATCTTTCAGTATTTTATTTTCTCATCTTCTTGCACAGGATGGGCTTGTGAGTAGAGGGTGCATATTTTTATTGGTAACAAAGAATGAACAATAAATTTAGGCTTATCAATTTTAATATTATTTGCATAAAATTTAGTTTTAACACTTATGTTATTAAATTTTTTTGATAAGTATTGAATTGATATCACGTTAATAATATTTTTTTTTACCAAATGATATCATGTTGATAAACCATATAAAAAAACTTGATTATATAAATGGATAAATATTGATTTTCATATAACTCATTGATTTATTGATGATGTGGATATCGGCCTTGGTGAAAAAAATTAAAAATAGAAGTAAGGGTTATTGTTACATAGATTATGGGCAATTTAATGTTTTTTTTAATTCTTAGTGTAGAAAGATTTGATTTGGGATAATTTAATATTTTAAAATTTATATTTTAGTAATTGATACTTTTAATAATTGTATTTTTATCTTCCTCTCTAATAGATAATATTTTTTTAGGCCCTTTATTCTATTTTTCTCATAACTTACATTTATAAAAAAATGTTTTAAGAAAAATAAATCTAAAATTCTGAGAAGACTAAGAAAAGTAAGAGAATGAGACTCCTCTCATGACACCAAGAACAAAAAATCGGATCGGACAATGAACCGGTTATGGCACAGGTTTAAGGGTTAATGGGTCAATCGGGGTTGGACCGGTGGTTGAACTGATCATATTAAAATATTACAATTTATTACTGGAAGCTTTTAGCATCATGGTTAGCGCTTCACAGTTAAGCGTGCTCAGCCAAGGGTAGTCACAGGATGGGTGACCCCCTGGGAAGTCCTCGTGTTGTGGCGCTTCGTTCCTGAGGTTTGGTATCAGAGCCAGTACGGGTTTGAATCCCGCTTCCATCGAAAGGTTCGAGGACGAACCTCCTTAAAGAGGGAGGGAATGATACGTCCCGGGTTTGGGAGAGGGTGTGGATCGAGTTCGGGGTCTGGTGGCACTCACAGTCGTTGGAGACAGGGGCCCGTGTTTGTACTGGGTTAAAGGAATAGGGGTGCGCCTCTACTACCAGCTTAAGCTTTTAGCACGATGGTTAGTGCTTCCAGTTAAGCGTGCTCAGCCGAGGGTAGTCATACACACACACACATATGTATTTAAAATTCGATAGATAAAAATTAAGATCTTTAGAAAAAAATACTTAAAATTTATTAGTATTAGTTATAGTGCCTCTACTTATGCAATGATATATTCTTTCCTATAATTAATTAATTATTATATCCTAAAAATTTTCTTTTTTTTAGATTTTTGCTTTTTTTATTTACTTTTCTCTTCATCTTAATTTTCAAACTTTCATTTTTCCCTAAAAAATAACGCGAGATAGTAGTTAGAGAAATACAAAAATATATTTAAAAAAAAGGGGAGGACCGGTTCGACCACCGGTTCAACTATTTCACCAGTTTAACACCCCAATCGGACCGGACTATTGACCGATTCATCGGTTTTCTGATCCGACTGATCGATCCGATCCAGTTTTTTGCACTTGACATGACGCCCTTATATTTTCTAATTTTTTTCCGATGTAGCTTTATCACGCACAATTGTTTAATATTTAATATCTCACATCAAATATTTTTGGGGCGTACGCCGAACTGTATTTTATTATTGGCATGATACCACATCCCTTCATCGCATCGGTAATATACAATCCAGTTAATTTTATTGTAAAGATTAAATAAGTTAAATAATTTATTTTAAAATATTTATATTTATAATTTTTCTGTAAATTATTTCGTCTGACTTATAAATTCATATATAATCTAATGATACATAATATATATAATTAAATAATTTATTTAACTTCTTTAATCTCTTAGAAAAAATTAATGGATCTTATATTTAAAAAAAAAGTATAATTTTTTTTTAAATACAAATATCCTCTTATTTAATACAATTATATTCGAGGTACTCTAAGAACAGTAAACGCTCTCCTACAATATTCTCTCTTTTTGCAGGCTTTGTTTATTTTTTGTAACTAAACAAAGCTAATAAAAAGTAGTGGGCCGAAATATGGAGATGTAAGTAACAGACCTAATGGGCCGACAATGAGGTAAGCGAATGCGCAACTGAAGAGCGCGTCTCCTTCGTTTTACCGACTCGTCTCAACCCGCCGTCGCCTGCCTTATATTTGATCACCGAACCGAAGCAATATCAGGCTTGCCGAGCGAATTTTCCTGACCAAGATAAGTAAGGTGGATTCATAAGAGGTCTCTAATTATGCCAGGTTTGACATGTAATGCTTGCAACAAAGAATTCAGCGACGATGCTGAGCAAAAGCTTCATTACAAATCCGAATGGCACCGATACAATCTCAAGCGCAAGGTTTCCATTTTTAATCCGAACGCTTGCTCGTGATTTTTCTTTTTTTGCATCTTTGAATTTCATTCATCTATTGCATTCTTCTCCGAGAAAACTGTGAATATAAGCAATATATTTCTGACAAGGTTAAGCCCCGGAACGGTTTTGCCTTTTCAGTTGTGAACAAGTGAATTGAATTGAATACGCGTTTGCTCTTTACTGATATTACTTTCGTTCAATGTTACACCTATACTTAAAAAGAGCAGACCTTACCAAGATAGGTACGCGTGACATATTCTCAAGCATGCATCTTATTTTAAAAGAGAAAATACAAATGCTCCAAAACAGCTAAAAAGCATAAACAAAGCTTAGTTTTTAGCTGCTTTTCTTTATGCTGCTTTCGAAGAGCTTGTTGAGAACTCTGTTTTTACGTTATGTAATTTTCACGTGTTAATATATATGAATACATCTTTTATTTGTATCTTCAAAGTATTTGACAGTACTATCGTGTTATTGCCTGGTACGCTTACTCGTAAATGTGCAACACAGCTTTCAATCGATGCAATTTCGTGTGCTGTTAGATAGTATGTACGCATATCCCGTTTTATTTTATCTTCTGATATGGCATTCTGTGCTGAATACGGGATTTTATTTTGCAAGAAGGACTGTTAATTTGTTTGTTGAATTTTTGTGGGGAGGTTTTTGTTACTTGTTTACATGTGCTGTGCCTGTGTCTAAGCTTATAAATGATTTCTGTTGATATCATCATACGCTTGATTTTCAAGGTGGCTGGTGTTCCTGGGGTGACAGAAGCACTGTTCATGGCTAGGCAATCTGCAACTGCTCAAGAGAAAGATAAAAATGAAACTCCCATGCTCTATAGTTGTGGCCTTTGTGGAAAAAGTTATAAAAGTTCTAAGGCTCATGCCGAGCATCTCAAATCCCGTGGTCATTTGATGCGGGCATCTCAAGGAAGTAGTCATTCAGATGACCTGGCAATAGTCAAGCCACTACCACAACGTGTAGTGAATAGACCTCCTCCCAGAAGAGATGTAGACAATGATGAAAGTGAAGGAAGTGAAGATGAATGGGAGGAGGTCGATTCGGAGGATCCTTTGATTAACGAAGCTTCAACGTCCTTGACTGGTTTGAATGTGAATGAGCATGATGACAATGTTGATATGGACGAAGATGAGGATGATGATTATGGGGATTTCGATCCATCATGCTGTTTTATGTGTGATCAAAAGCATAATAGTATAGAAAGTTGTATTGTTCACCTGCACAAGCAGCATGGATTCTTCATTCCAGATGTCGAGTATTTAAAGGATCCTAAGGGCCTGCTTACCTATCTAGGCCTTAAGGTATTTAATCACAGGCTGTTGATCCATGCCTCGTTTATTTTATTTTGCTTAGTAAAGCTTGATTTCATGAACCTTTCCCCCCTTGTTTATTTTCTAGGTCATGAAGGATTATATGTGCCTTTACTGCAATGATAGATGCCATCCTTTCAGCAGCCTGGAAGCTGTTAGGAAACACATGGAAGCCAAAAGTCACTGTAAAGTGCATTATGGTGATGGTGATGATGATGAAGAAGTGGAGTTGGAAGAGTTCTATGATTATAGCTGCAGGTTAGTACAATTTTTTCTTTTGAGTTGTTCCAGTTAATTCGGTGTTACCTTGTTCTCAACTTTTGTTCTTGATCCCATACAGTAATTATAACCTGCCATTCCATCTCATCTAAACGACTTCTCTTAATTATGTTGACAGTTATGTGGATGAGCAAGGGAAGCAACTAGTTGCATCAGGTGAGTCAGCCAGCAATGTAGAATTTGGCAGTGGTGGATCGGAGCTTGTAATCACAAAGAAATCCAATGATGGAATATCAACTAAAACACTTGGTTCTCGTGAATTCTTGCGTTATTATCGACAAAAACCCCGCCCATCACCCACAAATAACATGTCTGTTGCTGCCGCATTGGCCTCCAGGTTTTCTTCTAAACTTTGTGATCCATTTTCCCCCCCAATTATCAAGGAGAACATTTGTCAAATTAACAGTGTGTAAATGATATAGTGAGGATGGGTTCATTATCTTGTATTTGTGATTTTTATTTGCAGGTACAGGAGCATGGGTTTGGCAACTGTGCAATCAAGGGAGCATATGGTGAGGCTGAAAGTGCTGAAGGAAATGAATAGGTCTGGTGTGGAAATCATGCGTTCTAAAATAGCCATGAAAAGTAACATCATCAGGAACTTGCCAAAGAATGTGCCATATTAGTCCCCTGCTTCCTATGCTTTATGTGTTCTTGTGTTATTTAATCCCAACCGTGTAACTATTGAGTTATGAGCTTGCTTTCTAAAGTAATTTGGCTCCACTTCAATGTCCGGGACTGGGATTTCCCACTGGCATCAGCACTTGTGTGTGTATGCTTAATGAAATGACATATAGCTTGTTTGGAAACTCTGTTTCCAATCGGGCTTATTTTATAAGCCCGATTTACTTAAATCTCCACCACATATTTACCTCGTAGACCGTAAAAGTAACCTCGTAAACCGTAAAAGTTACTTCGTATTCAGTGAATCACGATTTATAAGCACTTATGGAGCTTCCATAAGTTAATCCAAACGAGCTAATAGTGTTTTTACTTATTGGAAGATGTTACATGATTTGACTGTTGCTTTCTTTAGTGCGACGTCTGTCATTCCCGTGATTGCTTATTGGGTATGTCAAGAACTGAGGGAGTGTACTATAAGTCTAGGGATGAGTTTAGGCTAATTGCTATTGAATTTTTCAGGAACAGGGGGGGGGGTTTGATTTTGGGTTCATAATTAATTTTAGCATGTATAGGGGTGTTGGGATTTTTTTTTTTGGGACAACATAGATTAAATTGGTTATGGACTGGAAATTAATCGATTATGGATGGTATAGGGCTGGAAATGGGACTGCAAAACATGGTGGAAGTCTGGAAGATGTTATATTCAATCACAAAAAACATTCAACTTATTAATACATCCCAAAAAAGATGCGCGCGCGCGTGTATATATATATATATATAAACCTTGAAAATTTAAGTGAGAAGCGGGGGATGCCAAGATGACCTGGTCTCTAAAATTAGTGGTTCCATTGGCAAATACCACCCTTCATGGTGATGATGATGATGTTGTTTTGGGTTTTGCTATTCGGAGACCTTACCCCAATTAGTGTGCTGTAGACTTCTTGCTTTTCCCACCTTCAGACGAAAAAATAAAGTTAGAATAGAATTGTTTGTTTATAATATAAGTCATTTGAACCAATTCATTAAATACAAGAAATAATATTTTTTTTGCCCCCTATACAAGAAATATTAGTTAACTTATTAAATTTGTTTTAAATTAAATTTTTTTATAACTTTACGCTTAATAAATGAGGTTTTTACAAATATACATTTAAATATAAATTACATAGACAAAAATCAAAGTAAGCATTAACTACTCTCTGAATAAATTATACTGTGGATCAAAGTACTCTTTTATAAGTGAATTTATATAATGGACCGGAAGATTATATAATGTTCAAATGAATTGATTGAATTCCATGGGAAAGCTGCGAAGTAAATCGGAATCACAGCCCTTGGGACCTGAATCTCCAACCATGCTGAGAGTTCCTTCCGCAGCCAAGAAGTTTTCATTGTGGATCGTGGTTTCTCTTTCATTCATCTCACTTAATACAGCAAATAAGGCTTTCTGTTCCCTCAAACCGGTAAGGATTGAAAAATATGGCCAACATATTAATGAAGCTTTACAACCTTTTCCTCTGTGACGAACTTGTTAGTTGTTGCTACAAGTTTTGGAAAACGATGAGAATTTTGAGGAACTCTCATGATCTCATCCAGCCGGCATCTTCTTTGAATATTCCAACTAATTATGGTGGATTGAGGAGTCCCTCTCCAACATGTGAACATAAAATAAATATCTCTTATCGTGGAACCTTTTGGGTTCATCATTTCGACCGAGGCTTATACCAACTACACAATTTCCTTGGACTTAAATGGACACTTTTCTTTCATTTACGAAGACATATTTCTCCTCAGTTGGCAATAATCTTTTTACCTATTAACTATGCCTCCACCACCGCAAATATCACCATCCCACGATCTTCGGTGAGATAATATGACTATTATGATAAGATAAGGCTCTTAGTTATTTTTTTTATAAAGATTATATTAAAGGTAAAATAAAATTTATGTGATATATTAATTTTAAATAATTATTTTAAAAAAATAATTCGTTACATTTTTTTTTTAAATCAAACCAAACACTCACTATGTAATTAATACAGCATCACATTACATTACAGGGTGTAACGGATTGAACCAAACGAGCCCTAAGTATTTATTTGTGACAGGAAACAAAGACGTTTGTCGCATTTTTCACCCAATAAAAGTTTCTCATATTCAACAAGGAAATTCTTTCTTAGATATACCCTATTCAGGTATGTGATAAATTGATACTCTTTCCTATTCTTAATATTAGATACAAGACATAATTTTCCTATTTGTCAATTTTTTTTAATTTACCTCTATTGATGTTCTCTCAACAATAATTAGAGGGAAGGAGAAAATTAAAAAGATGGCTAGGGTGTTTTAAAAAATACATGTCATATTAACTAATTTAACTTCCTTAATCTAATTAAATTAAATAAATATGTCTTATATTAAGGATTGGAAAAATACCATTTTGGCTTGATCAACCTGTGAGAGAGAGAGTAAACCTCGATGCTTTTGCCCATAGTATGAACAATAAGCTGCATCACTCATAAATTATGATTAATAAATTCCATAAAGTAAAATTGGTGTCAATTTTCATTTTGCTTTTTTTGTTTTTAATAGTAAGCAGACACAAAAGTCCGAATAACATAGAATTGAAGAGGCATGAGGTAGAATATAATCATGGAATCTTTTCAAGACCTTCCAAAATTTTACCTGTACTAAGAAATTTAGATGAGTTGTTTTTGGTAACCCATCATAGTTAAAACAGACATGATGACTCGTGCTTAAATACTCATATGCTACCTGCTGATAGATTTTGCACATCAGTAGGGGAATTTAAACTACACCCGTCCTTATCAAGTACACCAACAGTTAGAAATTTCCTATTTTTTTTCATAAGAGGCCCAAAAGATTTTGCAGACTACATGAAGCATCTCAAAGTGATAGATTCAATCACAGAGTGAACAAATGAAAGTCCTTACGGAAGAGTTAGCAGTGATGGAAATTGGATGGGACGCATGCATGTGCAGGGCGAGTTGGGTTGAAGTGTATGTGTTAACCAAGTACTCATTTAATAATTTGTTGGACTAGGACTCTAGGTTGCCAATTTGAAACCGAAATTTAACAAAGTTTTGGTATCTATTTCAATTATAGTGCCAATTCCGGCAAATGGACGCCTCAGACTATATGGAGAATCGTTTCTCGTACAGGTGATAAATCTCAAAAGTCATAATAAAGGAGATCAGAATCGTAGTCCCCTAATTTTACAATGGTGGCGATTGCTGTCTAATTAATGAGACCACAGACTCAAACAAAGCCAAGCACTATGGTTATGTAAAATTATAAAGTAAATATTATACATATTCAGAAAAAGAAAGGGCTAACAGCTATTATAAAGTCATTATTCTAATATATCACGATCAATTAGCTATATGTACAGGGAAAATATGTAAACTAGTTCTATCATAACCAAGCATCAGGATGCTTGCAGAAACACTAGAAGGTCGCAAATGAGTAAATTAACAGGCTTTCAATGCCCAGCATTCATTCAGATTGAGCAAACAACTGGAGCGTTTAAAGCTAACCATAAAAAAGGCTTCGAGTATGTGACCCACAAGTATGCAACTGTTCAGTTTGTAAAGTTGGCCATCAGCACATCTCATTGAAAATGCAATAAATGTAACCTTGAAATATATACGAGCTGCACGGAGATCACACTGCTTCCCATGACCTGTGGAACTCTGCCTTTCAGTTTGCTCCACTTCTGTTCAGGTACTGCTAGCAAACTCAAAAATAAGTATGTATATAAAGGGAACGAAATAAAAAGCCTACGGCACCACTGCTCCACAGGTCAGCAAGCAAGCTATCATTATTGAAAGCACTTTAGGGGACTGAGGTCACATCGTGACTCTGACACAGAAAGAAGTATTAACAGGCCAATTTAGGTCTGGAGTTTGGGACATTAGTATAACAAAAGAGGAAAACGCAGATTGTTTACTGGCACCACATACCTAGTAGTTAGTTGTCATAGAAGCGGGATCGGCGTCTGTGATATCTGGAACGAGGAAACGGGAATACATGATATAACAGCAAAGGGAATATAGAAATTCTACAAACTTCGGCATGCCAAATGTTATTCTGGTTCAAACATAATATTCCCACATCTACAACCCTGACAACTGCTTCAAAATTAAAGATTACATTTATAGCCAATATGGGTTGCCAATCACATATAATCATGGGAAAATGGTAATGGACAATCGCTTAAATTTAGATGAATCTCATCCTTAATGGAGGATTCAAGGTGATATACACAGTGGTCATCACAAAAACAGAGAGAGGAAAAGGAAACTTCTAGATCTAGTTTGTGTGAGGAAGCTTGGCACAAATTTAATTATAGTCCAAATCATTAAACATTAAACATTCTTTACAAATTCTGGTACTGAAATTGCTAGACATTCACATATCGGAAAGTCAGCATTATTATTAGAATGTTGCAACTGGCAAAAGAGTAAAGATGAAGAAGAGTGACTCACCTGCGATAACCACTGCTACCCCTTGAGGGGCCAACTGTACTAACAAACTCATCATCAATCTCATCTAGCCTATAATCAGTATACTCGACTGATGCTACAGAACCTTCATCAGAATTTGAAGCATCATAACTTAAACGGCGATTACCCCTTCTTGTATCACTAACTCTTGACCGTCTTCTGTTCCTGGAACTCCTGAAGTTGTCAAAGACCTGATATAAGATACAAGATGTCCACCAGTTGCCTTCATCTCCAGGGAAGTCTTCAAACTCATCAGCAGTATCATCATCTCCATATTCAATCACATAATCTCCTAAAACCACCCCTCGAGGGATTTCTGAATGAATAGTGCTCAAAACATCTACGATCTCAGTGGACTGCTGAAAATTCTCCCAATCAAGCTGACGAGCAGGGTCAATTTTTGATGGACGAGCATGGGGGTGTTCCTGTTGGGCATGCTCTTGCAGCTCCAAGAAACTTCCCATGAACGAGCATTGCTCCTCGTCACAACAACGCTTCTTCTTATCCAGAAATACACGAGCTCTGTCAACAACAATCCACCCAGACACTTCACCTCTGCACAAGGGACAACTAAGCTTGCATCGGTCATCTGATACCACTGGCTCTTTATTTTCTATGGAGGTTTCATCAGACACCAAAGATGATGACATGCCACACGAAATTTTAAAACGATCCAGACAATTTGAGTGTAATTGACTTGTGTCACATATGAAAGGACGGCATCCTTGATCATAAGATGAACATTGGAGCAGAACAGTATTATGAGGAAAATCCAAGCATATGGGGCAGACTATGTCTTCCCAGTGGGTAGCTGATATATCCTCCATGCCGTCTAAATCAGCTTGGACTGACTATTACAAGAGGTTTGAAAACCAAGAACAGGCCACTTATATGAAATTTGTGCTGGTGCTTGGCATTTTCTCACATCAGATTATGTTGCTGAGTCGGTGGTAACATATTTAGAATGCTAAATATAACCTAACAGAATAACATACAGCTAGTTTAAAATGCTATTCCAATAAAGTATCTAGGTATTGAAATGACTTGGTAAATTTTAAGAGCTAAGAAGATATAAACCCGTTCAGAATGTTATATAGACGAAGATCAAAGGTATTAAAAACAATAATTATGTAAAGGGCAATATAATGCTTCAGCACACCAGATGTCCAGATCATCTATCTTGAAAGTGATACATCAGATTAGGCTATATGGTTTTCATTAACAAAAATACATGAATTCCATAATCTATATATCTCCCACATCCAAAACTATAGCTAAACACAGCTGATACCTGTATATGCTTACAAAATTAGCATAAAAATCGAATACCAAAATCAAATAAAATATTCTACATGACAACACAGATAGTTTAGTGAATACAACAAACGGGTATACCAAATAAACAATCAATATTGGACACGGGAATCAATATACAATAATATACCCAACCAAACAAGACAGGAAGAACTCGATAAAATGTTAAATAACATAAAATCATGTGATTCTGTAACCCAATTTCTCTGTTGAGTAACATAGACCAGGTTGACTGATTCTCAATTAGTGAGTATAAAACTAGTAGATAAGAAAGATAATCATCCGTTTGGAATAGAGATTGAAGCATTTAAAAGCATATTTTGTGAGTTACGGTATACTTATGTGAGAGGAATAAGCAATTATAAACTCTTTAAGCCATCCCAAATAAGGTAGAAAAAATTATAAATCGCGAAAAAAAAAATTGCGCTCGAACTCCAAGAGTAAAGCCAGGAGATGAAGTGTGAGGCACTCAAGCAATACATTGAGAATAGGCTCAAGCTTACCTTGTATATGAGAATTGATGAGTGAAGATTGAAGACTAATACGAAGAATAGTCGAGTGAGGGGGCGGTGAGAGAGAGAAAGGTTTGTGATCTTCACGAAAATGGAGATTCGGGTTTGAGGCGTGGTAGGTAGGTCTCTTTCTTCCGTCTTCCAAATGCTATTCTCTCGCCGTAGGAAGATATAAAGGCAAGGGTCGTAATCGAACCGAATGACGTTAATGCCCTCCTGATTTTGCATAATTGCGTTGACCCAAACCCCACCCAAATTGTGTCCTGACAGTTCCCCAGAGATTAAGGTTATTAATTACTCGCCAAAAAAAAAGGATAAGAGATAACCATGGATGAATTTTAAGAATTTGTGATGAATATTTAAAGTAAACAAAATGAAAATTTATTAAAAAACTGAAAAAACTATGTCCCTACCTGGCTAGCTGGGTATTCAAGAGGCCTGCTATTTTGATGTCCCAGAAACATGTCTGTTCAAATTTGTGAGCAACTGCACAGACGTGTTACAACAATTTACAAAAGTAGCTAGTTTTGCACAGACGTGTTGCTAACTGCTCAGTTTGAAATTCCGTGAAGCACTTTTGACGGCGGGAAAAGGATCCTCTATCTCCTTAGTCAATGCATGAATGTAGAGCATAAAGTAGTATTAAGATTAAATTTATTTATATTATTAATTAAAAACTGATTTGTTTTAGTAAATTTAAAACACTGTGATGGTAATTCCAGGAATAGTTGAAATTCGTGACCCGGTGACTGGGTCATGTTGACTGGATAAAATGAATAAAGCAGTTAGAGAGGAACCCAACACATTGGACTAATGGTTTTGGACCGTTAATATTTTAATGGCGGTAATTAATGGAGTCAACGCCATGACTCCCCCAACAGTCCAACACGTTCGTGAGAGCACGCAGAACAAAGACAGATGGAGTACTTACTTTGCTTGCCGAGTTTTATATCCACATTCCTCTCTCCCGCCGTTTGTCCACTCTCTTGTCAAACTTCTCATTCAATGCCCCATGAAAGCCCCTCTATTTGTAACTCAATAAATTCCATTTTATATTTACCCTTTAGCAAGTCAAACTTTCTTTATTCCCATCCAGCCTCTCCCCTGCTTCATGCACTGTAAATTACTCATTAACTATAACAAATCAATTTTCCTATGACAAGTTGTGCGTTTAGCAGGATCAAGTTTTAACATAGTCCGGTTATTTTTTAAAAATCTTTCTTAAGTAGGTTGTAAATTCAAACTTTCTGTGGCAGTTAAATTGGTTGAGTTAGTTGAAAAAAAAAAAGAATCTTCACAAAGGCAACAGAACGGTAGCATTAAAAGTGCCAAGTTGCTCCATTAATTCTTTAAGGTATTGAATGGGTATTAAGGGTAAAATGGCACGTGAGTTATTAAAAAAAAAAAAATCTTAACATAACCAACAGAGAATAGTAGAGTAGCATTAAAAGTGATAGTTACGCGACTCAGATATTGAAAAATTATCGACAGTTATGAACAAATATAGATAGTCCCGTCAAATTTTCTGTGCGAAATGGAAGTAAATCTAGCCCAATAGATCAAATCATGGATTAAATCAATAATTTACAATTACAAAACGCATATCTTATTCCCAACGCAGAAGTTAATTTGTGGTGTAAGAAAACAATGAATTTGTGGATTATGCTCAACTATACATTATTTTACTTGGAAAATGTTATTCCTATACATAATCGGTAACATGATATTGTGAACCCGTTTTGCTATAGAGGAAAAAAGAAACACGACAGGCGTGTACCAATAAGTAAATGTCTGTACCCCTTATGTTGACAGTCCGAGGACTTTGGCTATCTATCGGATAAGACTGAATCACTCCAGGAAAGTAGGAGATCTTTGACAAACGTTGGGAAGTCTACAAACAGAATAGAAGCAGATTAATATTCAGTTTGCCATACGTAGCAAGCCATACCAGAAAACAATCTAAACTAAGGAAATCCAAGCATTACCTCTTGCTACTTCTAAAGCCACTGAAGGTACGTCTATCTGGTCTTCCACTAGCCTATACACATCAACAAGCTGCACAGAACACAGATCAAAATCCACAAATCCAAGACTGTAGACCTCTAACAGAGAGGGTATATTAGGACCAAACCTCTTCTATATGAAGCTTTGAATCCTCAGTCAAAGCAAGAAGAAGCTGTCTACGTATTCCTTCATCAACAAAGAAAAGACGAGCTCCATCTTTGATGGTGTCTGTGAGGTCTAGTTTTCTTGCAACTCGCAAGTTTCTTGTTCTTTGCCTGTATAGATCAGCCTTAGGTGAATATTACTTCTTGGATGACTCTAAAGTAAGAAACCAAACACACACTATGGATTTGAAAATACACAGACATGTCTTTCACTTGCAATGCCGGATTGCTACTCATCTTGGCCACATTTTCCTTCGCAAGAACAATGAGGTTTTCAAGCCGTTTCCACTGGAACAGACCATCTTTAAATAGAACCTAAAAAGCAACAAGTTATTTAAAGTGATGAATAAAACATGTTTATATAGCAATTATAACAGTTTGGGTTTGATGTCTTGAAGGGAAAACAAGAATCAACGAAGTTTTTGGGAAAAACCCGTAAGTGCCAAGGTATCTATTATCTAATTGCACAGCACAGGAATTCTCAAGCAGATAGAACAACTTGGATTCAGTACTTTGACAAAAGTGAGAAGAGGAAGAGAAAACATGGTAGCTTTAAACTAACCTGTATGAGACGTTCACGTAGAGCTGGATTTGGGTCTGTTAGGAGTCTCTTAGCCACATATGGATAAGCAACCTATTTGACATACAGAACTTGTTATTGCATTGAATTAAGGTATGATTAAAAAAATTGAAAGACATACTGAAACATTGTTTAGATTAGTTTTTGAAAATAATTTTTATGATTTACGAGGTAAGTATGTAAGAGGAGTTTTATCTTGATTTACAGAAACGGGTTTTTGAAACTGCAGTTTGGGTGTTTCCCAAACACTCACTTAGGATTACAGTAATGAAGTGCCTGCTCAAATATACTAAACTTTCAACTTATGTTTGTCCCTGCTTCTTGCTCTGATGCAGATTGGGAAAATGCATTTTTCCCCATATGTGATAACTTTTTATCCCCCAACTTTTAGCTTCCTTATCCAGAGTCATTCTGGATATATTTTCTTGTCTAAAATAAGTTATATGCAGTTTGTAAATCAACTGGTATCCTGAAGAACTCAGAAAAGTTGGAGATTTTACCTCAAGAAATTTGAAGTCAGGCTTCAGAGTAAAACATACGCCTTCTTGAGTCAGTAAAGAACGGATTACCAGGGAGAACCTTTCAGGAATACGAATGGGATAATTGTAAACCAATTGGTTAAACTTCCCTGCAACATATTTTACCATGGCATCAGTTTACATGAAATCATGCATGATAGGAAGTAACTGGGCTGGTATAAATATTGCCTACCTGTGACACTCCGAAAATTAAAATCTGACAGTCCTTTCCCAGCAGAGTTCTGCCAAATCGCTTCTAAGGCTGGAATTATAGGAGTGACATCAGTCCCAGGTGATAGGAAGCCCAGTCTAGTGAAATCATTAGCCATCTCAGCATAGTCCTCATTTACAGCATGGACAACAGCATCGATTAAAATTTGCTTATTTTGCTGGAGAAATGGATGCATGTTAACATGTCAGCCAAAAGTAAATACATTGTTAAGGTTATTATACATCAGCTGATGCTGATATTGCAATTTGTTCAAACACTGGAAAAATAATTAATTTGAAAGATATATTTGCTGGTCATTTTGGGATGGGGAAACAATCAGGAGAAAAAAATGGATAAACATTATTAAAAAAAGCACCAACATAACTAGCTATAAGATGTTTTTTTTTTTTCCCTGCTCACATCAGAGCTAGACATGGATGGAATACAGTAACACAATATGCACAGTGCAACACATGCTTTTCAAAGGTGTATCTGCACGTATATAATGCAACGGCAGGCACCCACATATGGGAAAAGTGTTGAACCCTTAATTTCTAGTGCACTTTACAAAAGTTTAAAGGACATACCTGCAAAGAGGCACAAGGTGTTGACTCTAAATATTTATGTGATGATCACAACTCCAAAGGAGAGCCCATCCTAAAAGGCTAGCCTATTAGGAGGGAGAGCCCCTTGACTTATAAACCACACTACACTTGTAAGGCTTCCCGATGTGGGACTCATAACAAAGTCACCCCCTTTAAGAGCCGATGTCCCCGGAAGCTCCACACCACGGCACTACACTCGGCCTCTTGCCAGTCAGAACCCTCCATGGGTAGCCCTTTTCGTGAACATCAGGCTCTCAATGAAAGCACCAATGTGATGATCACAAGCCCAAAGGGAGATCCCATCCCAAAAGACTAGCCTATTAAGAGGGAGAGCCCCTTGACTTATAAACCACTAATGTGATGATTACAACCCTAAAGAGAAAGCCCATCCCAAAAGACTAGCCTATTAGGAGGGAGAGCCTCTTGACTTATAAACTACACTACACTTATGAGGCTTCCTGATGTGAGACTCATAACATAGTCACCCCTTTAAGAGCCGATGTTCCCAGAGGCTCCACACCATGACACTTCACTCGCCCTCCTGCCGGTCAAAACCCTTCGTGGGTAGCCCTTTCCGTGAACATTGGGCTCTCAATGAAAGCATCAATGTGATGATCACAAGCTCAAAGGGAGAGCCTATCTCAAAAGACTAGCCTATTAGGAGGGAGAGCCCCTTAATTTATAAACCACGCTACACTTGTGAGGCTTCCCGATGTGGGACTCATAACATAGTCACCCCTCAAAAGACTAGCCTATTAAGAGGGAGAACCCCTTAATTTATAAATCACGCTACACTTATGAGGCTTCCCGATGTGGGACTCATAACATAGTCACCCTTTTAAGAGCTGACGTCCTCGGCAGCTCCACACCATGCCATTTCACTCGGCCTCCTATTGGTCAAAACCCTCCGTGGGTAGCCCTTTTCGTAAACATCAGGCTCTCAATGAAAACACCAATGTGATTATCGTAACCCCAAAGGGAAAGCCCATCCCAAAAGACTAACCTATTAGGAGGAAGAGCCCCTTAACTTATAAACCACATTACACTTATGAGGTTTCCCGATGTGGGACTCATAACAGTTCAGCATATGAATTACCTGACTAAGAACAGCAACATTGCCAAAGTCCACATATGCAATTCGCCCATCGCGCATGGCAAAAATATTTCCAGGATGTGGATCTCCATGAAATAATCCGAATTCCAGCAGTTGCCGCAGAGCAGCACTCACACCAACTGTTAGAAATCCATCAAGATCAAGACCAGCTTCTTTAATGGCCTGATTCACAAGCAAGAAAATCACTGAGTTAGAACAAAAGGCCAAACAATGTTGATTGTAGTAGACACAATTAGCAAAGGCATTACAACATCACCTATCCATTTAAACAAACCTGAGGGTTGGTGCACCTGATACCATCAATCCATTCCATTACTAAGACACGATTACCAGAAAGTTGTTTGTACACCTGAGGAATTTTGACAGTAGGATCATTTTTAAAATTCTCAATGAAGTCTTCAATGTTACGGGCTTCCTGAAACAAAGAAAATGACATGAGTACATTTATTTAAAAGTAAAATATACAGAGAAACCATACTTGATATGGCATTGGAATCAAATTTTTGCTCTTTGGTGCTTTCATACATTCAAAGCACACATTATATGTCTATTCTAAGGACAAGACGGCCAAGTACCAAGGTATAATCAAGCTCTTCCAAAAGTTTTTCACCAAATTCATCGACTATCAGCTCAGCATTACACCCCAACTTTTGCATACTAAGTTCATTTAAGAATGAAGCAAGAGTGCGGAATAGGAAAAGATCTCGGTATATGATGGGCTCTATCTCAGGTCTTTGAACCTGCAAGTATACCAAAGCTAATCATCAGAAGTAGAAATAACCTTGTTCTAAACATTTTGCCTTTCCCCACGCCCTTTGTTTATCTTTTTAAGAAGGAGAATATAAATATGCAGCACTTTACATGCAGGAAACCAAGCAAATAGCTTGATGAGTTAAATCTGTTGATGCCATCAATAATGATTTGGACTATGGAAAACAGGAAAACGGGTAAAAATGAGAGGGGAAAATTTAAAAGCTAGCAAATCAACGACTGTAAATGAAGAATTAAAGTGACTTCTCTTAAGCAGAGAGAGCATGCAAATATCAATGAACTATCACACCCAGCAGGGTAATCAAATGCTACGGTTGGGAGCTCTACAGCACCTTGATGGCCACATCCTTGCCATTGGCACGTAAAGTAGCTCTGTAAACTTGACCCAAACTTGCAGCAGCTATTGTTTCTGATGAGATTCTGCTGAAAACAGCTTCAATGGGCTGACCAAGTTCCTCCTCTATGATATCAAATGCAGTCTAGGCAATTTTTAAGCCACGTGTCAGAAATATAATAGCCTGGTAATCAACAAAATGAACCTGACTTGGTATAAATAAATTCAATTGACAAAACTATTGGGACTCAGTAACAAGTTTTACTTGATTGGGAAATGGAGGCACGTCATCCTGAAGAATGCATAGCTCATTCATATAATCTTCTCTAATGATGTCAGGCCTGTTTGCAAGGACCTGTCAGATCCCAAATAACTTATAAGAAACTGCTATATGCAAGCTAAGACCTGCTTGGTCTGACTATTTGACTGAACCATAACATACCTGGCCAGCTTTAATAAAAGAAGGCCCCAAAGCACACAAGAGGTTCCTAAGCTGCCGAGCGCGATATGGAACAACCTCCTCATCCCTTCCAACTAAGAAATCATACATCAAAGTGGACCAGTACAAACCCAGATTCCAAACTATCTCCACACCCCGCAGTATTAGTGACACAATTGCCCCTCTTGACTCAAGTACCTTGTTCCTGACCTAATTACCAGCAAGAAAAAATTAGGCACAGCAAGTTGCACCAAATTAGAATCAAACTTGTTACATACTGGACCAAATTAAATACACACTTCACTTGAATTTGGTCATGATTTTAACCATATCTATCATGCACACTTGTTCATTGGTTGCTTGTTTATGCAATCGCAACCAAAGCATCGATTGTAATGGTCACTGCTTGAAGACAAAAATACTATTAACTTCTCACGACTTGAGATTTCCAAAAAATCAAATGGCATGTCTCTTGACGGAAGAGCAGATTTAATGCACAGCATTCGCACAGCTAAACGCATATATAAATGAAAATGAAACATAAAGCCGAAATTCAAATTTAAATTGAAAGAACTGGTAAAGTCATACTATCTCGGGAGAGTACTTGCGATATGGAATGCAGACGCCGCGCTCGATGTCAAGCTGCTCCAGCGCACTGCTTGACTTGCTGGCCAACGAGGCCTTGCTACCGGTCTCAGCCGAAGTGGTTTTCGTTGCGGCAACCTTACCGTTGGAACCAGCTGCCGCAGCGAAGCTCAAAATTCGCGTCCGCCATAACTTCTTGCCTCTTCTTCCCCTAAGCGATACGAATGAAGGAGATGAAAGCAAAGTCCTCGATAATCGACTCCTTGAGTGGTGAAGGTCGTAAACTATGTTGCAAGGTTGAGTATACAAGGAATAGGTACAGATAGAGTCCATGGCAGAATGAATTTGGACTGAGATTGAAAGCTGAAACCCTAAATTAAAGAAGGGAGGGTCATCTTCTATGCGTGAATTTGAACGAATCTGCAACTTGCAGGCAGTGGTATTGTCTGGAACAACGCTCCTTCAAGTAATGTTCGAAGTTTTTTACTATAATTTTTGTAATAAAATTTGGAACAAGAAAAGGGGTAGCGCTTTGGGCGTTAGGAGAGGATAGCCACAGAACTTTGTTGGCATGATGGGACCCGCGCGAAAGCGCCAGATTTCCCCTTCCATTTTGTAGTTTCTATTTTTGTGATGAGCTTGTGATTACAATATACAAGACATAAAGCTTGTTTGGAAACTTTGTTTTCAATCGGGCTTATTTTATAAGCCCGATTTACTTAAATCTCTACCACATATTTATCTCGTAGACCATAAAAGTAATCTCGTAAATCGTAAAAGTTACTTCGTATTCAGTGAATCACGATTTATAAGCACTTATGGAGCTTCCATAAGCTAATCTAAACGAGCCAATAGGCAGTTAGTCCACGGAACTGTCACTATGAATCTATCTTCTGTTTTTTTTTTTTTGGGCATTACGGATGATTTACAAGTACACGCATATACGATATGTGTGTGTGATAATTTTATCAACATTAATATATATATATAAATAAATAAAAGCATAAAACTCACACAATAGCTCTTGGTAATATATATATATATATATTTTATTATTATTATTTTTTATTTTTTTTTGTCAAGAGCTATTGTGTGAGTTCAATGCTTTACAAGCCAAAAATTGAGATGTGTTAAGTATAACTGGATGTATATTCTAATTTTGATTGCCCACGGCTTCTGACACTTGCTTATATTCTTTTTTTTTTTCGCGCCTTCGACACTTGCTTATATTCACATGCCTTTTGCATACAAGATTGGTTATTAAGACTGCCTCCTACTCATTTTAATATCTGCTGTTTTTATTCCCCCCCCCCGGGGGGAAATAAGGAAGGTTATATCATGGGCATGGCACCCTCTTGGAGACTCTGTGTATGTGAGAGTCTATGTCATGCAAAACAAGTAAAGGAATATAATCTTGCAATTATTTGGTTTAATTTGTTGGCTCATTATCTTAACTACTTTATAATTGCTACTTCTGATCTTCTATATAAGATATAAAAGTTAAATAATTATTCGATGAGTGTTAGAAAAATTAATTAAGTTGTTTGTATTAGACTTGTGTTTATTTCACTAAAATACTCTATTTAATTATATACATTCGAACTATCATGGATAAAAATATTCTTAATATGTGTAATTTATAAATAATATTTTGAAATAATAATTATAAATTTAGAAAATAAAATAAATTCAATTCAACTAGGTGTGGTATATTTAGCATCCAGATAAATATTTGAACTATCTTTCATATGTAGTATGGGGTATTATACAGGATGAACGCTTGATGTCAATCTTGATCACTTCCTTCAAATTCTTTGTTCTTTTATAAAGTCCGAATATTTTTTGTTATTTCTCCACAATCAAAAAGATAAATAGAACTATAGGAGCCAGATCATGTACGAACTTGATGGGGGAAGGAATGCGGCTAAAACGACGGAGCACAAGAGGGATGAGGTGGCACTTCCCTACGGAGACATGGACACGTGTCCGAGTGGGCTTTCACGTGAAGACCCCGACCCATGCGAAAAGGACTAGGAAGCATGTTAGTAAAAAATTGTTCAAAGGGGTTGGAAAAAGGTACGATGCTTTGTTCACAAATGATTGGTTACAAGATTCTCACTCACTCACACAACTTGTTGGTTTTGTTGGGAGAATCATATATTTGTTTGTTTAAATCGGGTGTATGTTTAAACTTAATTTATGTAAATTGAGATAAATTTTTTTTATATATTTATTTTGTAGATCATAAATGTATCTCATAGACTATAAAAACTACCTTATATTTTATAAATTATGATTAAAAAACACTTATAAAAACTATCCAAACATACTACATGTCTTCCTCAACCTCAACTTCTAACAAATTTTTCTTTCTTTTTTGTGTGCAAAAATTTTCCTTTTATCACTATTTACTTATTATTCTGATTATTTATTTTTTTGCTAGGAACCAATTTCATTCATAAAACCCAAACTGGACACTATCTAGTAAGGTTATTAAATACAGACCTGTAACTGAACTGGCCGGGGTACTGAGTTAAGGGTCAGTGGATCAAACCGGAGCTAACCCGGGGATAAACTAGTGAGAATTTGAATATTTTAGACTTATTAATATAAAATTCTAAAAAAAAATAAATTTTTTTTAAAAAATGGTGACTCGGACCGGACCAGTTCGCTGGTTACCGATCCGGTCTGGGTCTGAGAACGCTGCTATTTAGTCCTTGTGATGAAGGCTTCTTTCACCAACAAAAATTGGTATGGTTGGAAGATAGCTTATAACAACAAAATTGTCAGTTTAAAATTTTATTAATGCGAAGATTTTATTTATGGACAATATATAAATATAACTGTAAGAACTAACTAACCCCTTAAACTCAACTCATATAAACTTACGGGGGGGAAAAAAAAGACTCCACCCGAGATAATTTAACGCTTAACTAGAAGGAAACAAGTTTGCTGCATCAACTACCTACTAAAATTTTATACCCTCAGCCTCCAATATCCTCATTAATTCGCGGCTTAGAGCTTTATATTAAGTATTAACCAATGGATTAAAGAAACGCGTACGGCGGGACCTTTTTTTGCCGAGTTGGAATTTTTCCTCATTCGTGTATATATTCACTTGCTTATAGAATGCTGACATGGCAGATGACTCAATCTGCCGAGAGATCAGCCAATGATGAAAACTCTTTTTCTCTCATCATTTCAAAATGCCCAAGGCCGTGGAGGCTGGCAACCATATATAATAACAATAAAAATGCGAGGAAATTGTTTATATGGGAAGAATATTTCATCCATCTCCGTCATCCAAACCATTTTTCTTTGGAAAAAAAAATTATTATTTATTTTTTAAAAAAATCATCCCCTTGAACACACATATACACTCACTTGAGTTAGATCTCCGTTCCACTGTGTTGCCACTCACTTTCTCACTCAGTTATCAACCTCAGTCAATCAAATTAAAGTGAGGATAATAATATAATCCATAAAACTATGTCAGTGCACGAGGTTAATAAAACTAAAGGAAAATAATATCGATTCATCCCATTAATACACACTGCTGAATCAAAGACGTTATACAATCATCACCATCATCAGAAGCAAACCAAGCACACACGTACATGTACTGGATGTCTACTCTTATTAAAACATGGCTACATGTTTAATTTATTCCTCATATACATACATACACATATATCCACAAGGCTATATATATAGAGAGAGGAAGCCAAACAAACAAACAAACCCTTGCTACTAAAGCTTCCATCGTAATTTAAAAAAAAAAAAACCTAACTCAAGTAGAAGCGAGCAGACTCGGATGAGATAAGAAAACACACCAGAAACAAACGGAACTAATAGGAGAGTGATGAGTGTTCTTCAGACGTCGCGGACATGGAAGACATTGGGATTCTTGATGACGATATCGTACATATGGATGGAGTTGAACCTGGAGAAGTCTCTGGGGAGAGAAATGAGGTCAATAGAGGAATGCTTGTGAAACTGGTACAAATCAGGATCTCCACCATAATACCTCTCCCAACCCAAACCAGTGAGGATCTGCTCTAAGAAGCTGTAGGAAGACACAACCTGGCCTGTGGGCAAGTACACCAGAACCTTATTCCGGGACCCACTTCCCTTGCCCTGCCTCCCCTCCGACGCCTCCGCCTGAGGATTCTCCACCAGACGGTACACTCCGTTCCTGAACACCCAAACCCCTGCCATTATATATTATTATTGTTCTCTTATGATCCACTACTTTGTTGATGGCCGCTTTGGGTTGATGAGGAGGGGTATATATATACCTCTGTGTGTGAGAGAGGGAGGTTAGATAAAACAAGGGCGAAATACTCGAACTAGTGGCCATGAGAGAGAAAAGTTGGGGGATATTATAGTAATACTAATAAAAATAAAAAGGGTTTTTTTTTTTTTTGGGGGTGTTGGGCATATGTATAGAATCTAGATATTGTGGGGTATGAGTGGTTTAAATATGAGACTACATGGATGCCTCCCCTAAAGGGGCTATTGAGTTGAAGGCATACAAAAACCGGCAATGGGGTTTAATTTTGTTTGCCAGAATCTTCAATATGCTTCTTCTTCTTCTTCTTCTTTTTTTTTTTTAATTAATTATATTTAGAGATGACAGAAGGAATCTGCAATATCTAATTTACACACACACATATACAAAGTCAATTGTGCGTGCGCCCCCACTCACATCACGAGAAGTCCACGTGAAGAGGGTGGGCTTTGATTCATATACTTTCTAGCTATTACAGTTATACAGATATTTGATTCATCATTGGGACGCATAACATAAAGCCAATTTCTTAGTTAACTTTCTATTGTGTCGCACAAATTAAATGTGCTCATTATTACATCCACAAATCATTAAACCTCCTCCCTTGTACACCATATACTAATTTGCATCACTCTCCATACCTTTTAATTAATCACATCATGCTCTTCAATACATATGTTGTCAAGTTAAATTTAGTTCAATGCTTGAAATTATTAGTTAATACTACTTTCACTCCTTAATATAAGATTTGTAGTATACTACAAATTAAGGACCAATGCCAATATAAGTTTAAAGCCCATTCCTCGTAATTCTTTCATACTCTTTTGTTGTTTGTTCTAAATACCCGTAGGCAGGGATTAGTTTCTTTAATCGTATAATAAGCATGGCTTAATGCAAGAGTATGTATTGAGACGTACTTATAATATTTAGTATATATATTGGAACAAGTTAGTGCATAGGTTTGCTGTGTGCGGCCGACAAAGGCCAAATAATCGGTACTTAACTAACCCTGATAAAAAGAGCATAAACTTATTAATTAATTAGTTCTGGAAGCTAAGCTGAATCATTACTATTCATATGCAATTTCCTTTTTTAATACGTATTTAATTTCACTGAAGATGAGGTCACGTGGATTGTTTATTAATCTGGTTTTCGTATGTGTATTGATAATGTATTTTTTGATTCGGTAAAGAAAAGAATCTACGAATGACAGCTAGCTAGTACTTTATTTCAGCTCTTTATTCTCTCAACGCCCTACAAAGCTCAAGTTTCCTTCCCCGGTCGCTGCCACATTCTCTAGCTATTTCCAGATTCTTCATTCCAAACATTTTGAGTAATGGGCTAACGGCGCAACCTTTTTTTATTATTATATATATATATAAAGAAATTTTCGATCACACGAGGAAAAAGGGGACAAAAAAAATTGACCTTGTATACACATATATCTTGCTGTTTAATCAAGAAAATGGACATAATTAGAAAAAGATTCTAATAAGTTTAAATTTCATCACTAATTACTCTTAATTGGAGATACACACACACGTATGTGTGGCTGCAATAATAATTTTCTCTTAACCCACACAGTACTTTTTTGTACATATATATGCTGTTTAATGAATTTGTGGGTGTCATCAGTTGGTGATTGGTCAAGCAATCATATGCCCATAATAATTAGGAGATGATTGAGACATGGACAGATTTTTCTAGGAGTCATGATTAACAGAGGCCTCAGCTCGGATAGTTTCATGCATACATCATCACCAAGGTCAAGAAATCAAAAATAATTGAGGCCTTCAAAAATATGTTCAAACAAGGACCACAAAAGGAGTTAATTCCAATGTTGTGGATATATCACTATCATTGTCGGATAGATTTAGGTCAGCTTATATAACACAGAATTTTTTGTTGCTTCAAATTTCTGGGTTCCCCACAAGGCATCACATGGGCATGGTCCTCCACAAATACCACACAAATTTGAACAAAGGATATAACTGACAGAAACTTCTATGCCCATGCACGAGTGAAGTTGAAAACTTTTATTAATTTAATACATATTTAAAGTGCTAACTCTCATTCATTGATATGTATGAATTAGTTGACTACTGTGTTTTACAATTGGGACAAAATTGAGAGAAATTCTTGTGTTAATTTAGTTTGCCATATCATTTGTGGTTTGTCCAGTTAAAATACAACAACATATTATCTAACATTAATCTTAATTGGCTGCTCATGTATTTCATATTTTTATTTATCTTAAAAGAATGAATCCCTTAATTAAAACTTCACAGTAAATCTCGTAAAATCTTTTAATTTTATTAATATGCCAGCTAATATTTAGGAGGTGTTAAATCAATTCATGAATTGTTGCATTTGAATTGGTTAGACTACAAATGACGTGACAAACCAAATTCATATAAAAATTTCTCTATAATTGAATATATAATAGGGTTAAGGTGCAAAAATAACAATGAAATATTTCCCAAAGTGCACCAAACACAACTAACTATTTTAGGGTGCAAAAATAGATATTATGAATTTTTAGGGTGCAAAAGTAGACATTATAAATTTTGTTTGGAGCAAAAATAGCAATTTTGCACCCCAAAATAGATAACGAAATTGCTATTTTTGCTCCAAAAAAAATTCATAATGTCTACTTTTGCACCCTAAAAATTTATAATGTATATTTTTGCACTCTAAAATAGTTAGTTGTGTTGGATGCACTTTAGAAAATAGTTCTTTATTAAATCTGCACATTAACCCTATATAACATACTCATCATTTAACACTTAATATAAGACTTAATTGATGAGTTGATTTTAATACTAAATGTAAAATTCATTTATGATATTTCTCAATCTTTTCCTAATTTACCCTTATCGATGCTCCCTCAATAATAATCAATTTAGAGATGGGTGGGAGAAATAAGAAAGATTATTGGAGTGTTTTAGAAAAAATACTCTAATAATCTAATAAAATTAATTAAATAGGTCTTATATTAAGGATCAAGGAGTATAGAAATCAACATTCAAGACCAATGCATAGTGTAGTTAGCCTCAAACTTGTGGCAATTAAAGGTAGTGGCATAAATTACCAAGATCATGGCTAGAATATAATTGACAGGCATGAACAAAAAGTTTCATTCAAATGGTGTGGTCCAAAACTAATCAGTCTCTGAGCATCCCAAAGGTTACTTCATGTTGGCATGTTTCTGAGTGTTTCACTTTAGGATTGCCACAAAAATCGTTTGGACGCAGACCTTGCAGACAACACCCTATGATCTTCCCACAATTCCTACGTGACGCTGTCCCTTAACTTTTTTCCATTTTCCAGCTAATTTGATTTCATTCTCTGCCCCTGTTTTAGATAAAAAGAAAAAAAAAAAGAGAGACTTTGCATATTTCCCAATTACGAGACTCTCATATATGCTTTCAATTTTTGTTTGAATTTTGGACGACACACCCTCAACTCCATCTGCCATAAAAAAAGATTCTAATCCCTTCTCATTTGTTGAAGCTAAATGAAGAACAGAAACATAACGAGCAAATTAAAAACAAAAAAAAAAGGGAACTTTTCGTGGGGGCTACGTCACTAAATTCCGTGAGGCACCCACAAAACTTTATGGCAAAATATGCCTTCATTAATACGCACTTGAAAATTACTTTCGTGAGAAAGTTAGGTCCTAATCTTCCAACTATATATATGTATATATATTTTTATGTGCATGCGTGGGATCAAGTTGTAAGGATAGTTGATGAAATAATTAATATGTTTGGTTGAGTGTTTGTTTAATTTATAAATGTTTATATACGTAAGTCAAAATAATATTCTTTTCACATATTTATCCCGTATACCGTAAATTACAATTGAAAATATATTTTTAAAAATTTCAATGATTATTCCAAACAAGTTAAATATGAAGCCATCTATAAAAAGGAAGAGTACATTGATTACTCAATAATATTATAAAGTAAAATTATTTAATCAATAATCTATTAAAAGGCATAATTTTTGATAGAGTATAATGATATCATATAATTTAGGTCTACGACCTTATCTAATGAGATAGAGTTTTGATGTTGTATATCATTAAAAAAAGGGCCTATACCTAGCTGCTAGCTACCTAGTTCTCTCAAAACTGTACTACTTTACAATATTTCTCTTCACTTCTGGAAATATCTATGCGACACATCTCACACACATCAATATCAGTTCCAGTTGTAAAACGTTAACGAACCCTTTGCTGAAGTTGACATTAAATATTCTCATCTAAAGTTTTCTTCTTCTTTTTTCTATCAGCATTCTTCCTTTTCGTATATTAACGGTTTGAGTAACCAACAAGTTTGGGAATTGTAGAAATCATGGTTTTGATTATTAGAAGCCCTTTCACAAGAAGACAGTACATACAGTAACCAGCTATTATTATATTTGTTAAGCTAGCTAGCTATCTATTACGCATGAAGACTTCTACTTCTGATTGAAGGGGGTTATATAGCTAGCAGAGATTCTGATTCTAACAAGTTTTAAGTTATATTCGCTCTGCTTAAAATTTAGTTGATTTTTTTTAATTAAATAAATTATTTAATCATATTATATATTATATATTATTATATTATATATTAATTTATAAATCAAATAAATTAGTTTAGAGAAAAAAATAAAAATAAAAATACTTTAAAATAATTAAATTTACTTTCTTGATTTCAAAAAAAAAATTTATATTTAAGATTGGATATGGTATATATTACTATAATATAATATAATAGATGTGGATTCAATAAAGAGAAAGCCTTTTTCCCCCCATTAACTTAGGGTTTAAAAGCGATTCGTCCGTTTTTCAAGGGATAGGTACCCCATAAGCAAGCCACGATTTAATTAAATATTAATGCCTATCGATCGAATTGTATCTGATCCTGGGGATCAATCACACACACACACACACGGGTATATATAAAGCAAAAGAGATAAGAAAGTTAAACAAATAAGATTAGTTAGATTAGCATATTATATGGTTAGGTGAATAATTAGGTTTCTTTACCGTAATTAGGAATATTGGAATTTGAATCTTTTTTTTTTTTTGCGAGAGATCTCATGCCGTGTGTGTGTATATATATTCCTTTTAGAAAGATATAATAAGTATGTAATGAGGATTAAAGGCGATCGACAAGAGCAGCATCTAATGCCTTATAATAATATAATAACAAATAAAAAATGAAAATGAGAGAGGTCAGAGAATGCCCGCAAAGGTAAGCCAGTAATAGTGGTGAAGAAGTGTGAAGGAGTATCTATTCCACCATTTACTTAATTAATAATTAATTATATATAATAATCATTATCATCATTATTATTTGATTATGATGGGACATTAATTGCGACTGCGCAAGTTATCTCATTCGCATGTTTAATCGTTTACGTGAGTTAATTAAGAAAGAAAATTCTGTGATGTGAAATTTATTACTATATGCAAGCTAAGCTAAAATAGCTGGATGCATTATTATTTATGAGTACAAGTGAAAGGTTACCAAAACAAGACCCTACAGGTAGCTATACATATCACACGTGTCGTCTTTAGAATCAGACTATGGATTAATTTATAGTTTTTTTAATTAATTATAGGGATTAATTAGCTAGGGAGCACACAAGAGTTGACATACATGTATAAAATTGGCCCCCGGGGGGGGGATGAATGTTGATTGTATTACATATAGGAGAAAGATTTAAGCCATTTTTAAATGAGAATCTGAGCACCAAAATTAGAATAAAACGATCTTCTTAAATTATATATGGAACTGTCATCGACAAGATATCATTTATCGTGTACACACAAACGTACAAGATAATGTACCTGCCAGCTTTGGGTTATTGTCGATTCGTACGTAGACACGACCTTTTACTTTAGAATTTCTACAAAATGTGCTAATAAACATTTGTAGAATGAAGAAGAAGCGCTCTGTTCACTACTCTTCCTATTATGTTGTTAAAATATATTGATCAAGGAGTCGGCCTATGCAATGGATGCAATGGAACACGGTTAGGTGTCATTTTTTTTTTGGGAAGTCTGTCATTGAGTAGAGGGGGTAATATGGGTTAGGATCACGGGCCGAGCCCGCCCAACCTGTAAATATGGACGGTTTGGGTTTTGAAAAATTGGGACCATTTGAGAGCAGTTTTTTTGGGCCCAAACCCATATGGTCCCAACCCATGACGGGTTGGACCACCGGGTTGGTGGGTTGACCCATATTTTTTTTAATGTTGTCTAGTGTCTGGACAAGGGAGATTGAGTGAAGGGCCAAAGGCAAACAAGACTCAATTCAATTTGCGTAGCCTTTTGGGTCATTCATTATTATCCATTCCATTGATGCTTTTTGGGGTTTTGACTTGCTGCCAGTTGTCTAGTTTGAGTTTTTGAGAGTTAAGACGTGATATTCATAATTTCGTATACTTCTCCTCCCTTGGATTTATGTTTTTTTAATTTAATATACTAAAATATTGATAGCTTTTGGATGGACTTGTGATTAATGTTTAATTTTTAATTTCTTTATGGTTTATGTTTGTAGAAAAAATAATTTTTAGTATATTGTGTTAAAATTTTTTTTTAAAAAAATTTGGGCGGGCCAACCCACCAACCCAGTGGTTATGGGTTGGGTTGACAATTATTAATATGATTCTTTTGGGCCCAACCCACGGCGGGTTAGCCCAAACCCAGTGGGCTGGACCATATTACCACCTCTATCATTGAGACAGTTACACTAAATGGTTACCATCCAAATAATAAGGTGTTGATTCACAGGATGTGCATGAGTCCATCATAAACTAGGTTGCCTTTCAAGATGAAAAGGAGACAATTTCCTATTTCTCTCTCATTTACAATGACAATTAATAAGAGTCAGGGTCAATCGCTGTATCATATAGGTTTATACATATCCAGGCCTGTATTTTCACATGGTCAACTGTACGTTGCCTTGTCAAGAGTGCATAGTAAGGATGGACTAAAGATTGTTCTTCATATTTCTATTGATATGGATACAAATAAAACTACAAATGTAGTTTATAAAGAGATTTTTCACAATGTATAGTAACCTATTTAGTGTGTGCCAATTGCATTGGAACATTGATATGTATTGCATGGCTAATAATAGAGTGAGTTTATGTTGTTTGACGTTCTAATGTTAATGAGTTGAAAATGTCTCTATTAATTAGCACAACAATGGCGTTCATTGATGAATGAGTGAAAATGTATTGGCTATTTGTTTATTACCAAAGTTGTCATGAACGGCCTAATTTTTTGCATTGCGTATTGTATATGTCTGTGTTATATGTGTATATATTATGAATGTGTGTCTTTTCTTTGTAGGTTCTGTATTTGTTATTCATGAAGGATGTGTATATATATTATGAATTCTGTTGTTATGTTAAGTAGTTTTAATAGTTTTCAGAAGGTGAAAGTGGCCTAATGTCAGAACAAGTTGTATGTATATAGACTTTACAGAATTGGCGGATTGACATATTGTCTACGTTATGTGGTCATTTGATTTGATTATGGGAAAGTTGGCTAGGTGTTGATGCATTGGTTTGCATTTGTTGTCATGTTACAGATATATGTGGTTTTCTTAAGTCGTGGTCCTTGGTGAATCCTGCATAAATTGTAGGAGTATTTAGGAAGGAGGTACCCATTATCCTGTCAAGGGCAATTACAGAAGATGGGAGGTATGGGAAACACACAACCTATTATATATGTTGACTTTAATAAAGTATGGATGGTTGTATTCATAAGTATGCTAAATGTGGTTACAGTGAACCCCTTGATAAAGCCGATGTCACTATTGGATGAGTGTGCTGGTACAACATTAGCGAACATAGAATGCATGGGAGTGCAAGTTGGTAAATTTGTCATAGTGCAGCATGTGGTTGGGATGTTTTTGAAGGACATAGGTAAATAGTAGTACATTTCAAATAATAATTCTTCTATTATATGGTGTATCTTAATATAGGATGATTAATCATGTATGTGGTGTTGTTCGCAGATGGTCCTCCAATTTCCTCTTATTGGGATGCAACAAGAGTATTATTCGATACACATTTTAAGTGATGAGGAAGAAGGAAGTTTTTGTAATCAAGTTGATGTCTTTGTTGTTAAACTACTGTAATACGATGATAAACTCTATTAGTTTAATATGAACTAGATATGAAAACGTTGCGAATGTTGGTTAAGATTTTGATCGAAAATAATATAACACATATAAAATGGTGTAACTGTTAGAAAGTCCAGGCTATGCCTTGGGAGTAGGGAGGCTGGAATGGAATAAGTTCTGGAGACATATGTAAAGGGAGAGAATGCACACCGCGCAACCCCGAGGGGGAGTAAAAGCTCATTTGTAGAATGAAGAAGAAGCGTTGTTCACTACTCTTCCTTTTTTCTGATTCCCATATTCTCAGGGAAGAAAATTTCCCTCAACCACACCCATTTGTACGTAGTGTAACATCAATTACCAATATAGTGTATAGAAAAATAAATTGCACTATTGAAACATCGTATGAGCACAAGAATCACAGTCTAATCATTCATACATATTGAAATATAATTCATCAACTATTGTTTTTTTGAGATATTTATAACGTCAACAAACAAAGTTGTGGGTTGAATTTATGAATTTCCAATTTTTAAAAGACAATATATAGTTTCAACTACAAAAAAAGGGGGAAAATGATGCTCCATCCGATGAGTATATATTACATATCATTATATTATATATATCAGTTACAGTCATGTGAATTAGTTTGTAGAAAAATTGTATATATAAATAATTTAAAGTAATTTATTTAGTCTTTTAATTTTTTTTAAAAAAACTAACTTAGTCTTATATTAAAAATAGGACGAAGTAGGATCCTAAATAGTGAGATAGTTGAAACTTAGCTGGTTTTTTCTAAATTGCCGTTTATAGACAGGAGGAATTGTACATTTCTCATTAATTATTAGCTGAGAATCATTTTATTGGCATCATAGCAGTGAAGATGGCCTTTCAAGTTTCAGCAGATACCACAATAAAATTTGATATTTTTAGCATTGTTGCTATATATAAAAAAAAACACCAGAAAGAAAAATCCATGATAATTATCTGATTGAATGCTTACCAACAATGTTTCCGAACCAGTTAATGAAGTATTCTTAGTTAGTTGTTAGTCTGGATTTCATTCAGATTATTTTCATGAATTTTATCAAGACACAAAAAAGATAAAGATGAAGGATATAGCATGGAGCACTGAAAATTAATATACTGAAGAGCACAGGAAATTACTAATTTGCACAAGAGTTACATCTAGAGCCAGTAAAACGGACTCAAACCGTAGTTCGCGGGTTATGACAGGATTAGGGTTGGGGTTTGAAAAAATGCGGGTTGCATAGGCCCACACTATCTAACCTGAGGGCTGGAGCATGCAAATTTTCTTTTGTTTTTTTTAATAAATGCTGAGGTGAACTTGTGAATTAGTCTCTGGTAAGTTGTGTTGAAGCTCGTTAGCCCAAAGTGTATAAAAACCCTAGCCCATTTCCCTATGTTCTGTTTGTTAAATTTTAGGATTTTTTGTAACTAACCTTGAAGGCTTATATATAAGTTATATCTTATGCGTTAGAATGTAGTGTATAAGGCAATTCTAGCATAGTAGGACAAACATAGGATAAATCTATATAAAAAATAAGGGAAAACAAGTTTTTTTTTTTTAAAAAAATTGTGCAGGCTGTGAGTTAGCCTGAGAACCCACATATGCAGGATATAGGTTGGCAATTTCTCAGCTCGTGCCGCTTGAACGGCTAGCCCATATTCCTAACTCTAGTTACATCATTGATATAGTCAAGTTAAACCACTCCTTATTTAGAGCTAGAGCCTCAACTACAACTCTTTTTTCTTTCCCTCTCCTCTCGACTTTTTGGGTGGTGGGAGCTCTTCTCTCATCGTTGGGTGAACATTTTTCACAGCGTCTCCCTCCTTAGTTTCGGTCAGGGTGGAGACATCCATATTTTGTGTTGTTCTCTATTTATTTTTTTTGATTTTTTGGGCTTCTTATGGTGGTGTTAATTTTCTTTTTGCGGTTTTAGGGGTTGGGATTTGGTAAATATAATCATATATATTGTTGGCTCCATCTTACAAAAGACTATTATATGTTGTTAGCAGTGATGAATCCGAAACATATGCCATGGTCAAGACCGTGCGGTTTTGACAGCTTTTTTGTCTCCACCTTTTTTATTGATGTTTGTGGGTGTTTTTCCTTTTATGAGATTTTCTCATAAAGTTTCTTCAACAACCAATCTAGTTGCTCTATTACCGATAAAAGCGGTGGATCATTTTGAGATGGTTCTTCGAATAATTATTTATTATAATGACTTTGTTGACAATGACAACGTTTTTCTACCCACAATTCCAACGAAGGGATTATGAAGGCGAAATGGTTTTTGACTATGGCAGCGGCTTCATATCATCTATTTTAGAGTTAGCTTATTTTTAAAGTTATTTTAAGGGTTTCTTTACATTATTATATATTTGGACTTTTTTTTACAAACCTTTTATTTTAGGCTTATATCTTTCTTTGGTTAGTTGTAATGAAATATACTATTTTTTAGCGGAAAAAAAGAGAGTTAAACAACTCCTTGCATATCTAAAATAAAAGAGAAACCTAAAGTATGTTTGGAATAGTGATTGAAACTTCCAATCATGTTTTTCAATTGTAATTTACGATATACGAGATAAATATATGAATGAGTTTTTTTCTCGATTTACGTAAATCGGACTTATGCATAAACTTAAACTAAAACAAACAAGCCTTTAAATAAAACCCCCAAAAAAAAAATATTTTGTGATAGACTTCTAACACTCTTTTAATTTATTTTGATGAATTTTTATTAATCACCCACACTTGCAACAACAATGTCTTCTTCCCTCTCATTCATTCTTTACCTTCATGCGAGTCACAAGGCGACCAAAAGTGAAGCCAAGGCCATGGCTGTCCCCACCAATCCCTTGACGCGTGTCAAGCTGCTAGAAGAAGACGAGTCGCTGCCACTGTCCTCATCGGCGGCAGCCGAGTTATCGGCTGGTCCCGGAGCATCTGCCGGTGCAGTAGCCGGTGCACTCCTCGGTGAAGGGGATGAAGCAACGTCATCACTTGGTGCATCGGCCGCCGCGCTGTCGTCATCATTGGATGGAGACTCCGCCGCCGGTGTATCGGAAGAACCGTCGTCCTGCTTCGGAGGAAAGGCAGTATGGGCTCCCGGCGCCGGCCATGGACTCTGAGCATCAATGCCGGGGGGAATGATAGGCTGAGAAACCTGGAGAACAGAGATGTTATAAGGCTGAGTAACGACGGTCTTCACGAACTGAGCGTTAAGAGAAGCGCCTTTGACGGCGGAGCCGAAGTAGAAATGGCCGCCGCCGGCGTTGTAGGCGAGTATGAAACCCTGATTATCATTGGCGATGCCACTGGACTGGAACAGAGTGGTCAATGTGGTGCTGTCGTTCTTGATGTTCATGAGCTTCTTCTCGTCGTAATAGTCGAGGATGACGTGAGTGCTGACGATGGCCTTGATGGAGTCCTTTGATCGGCCGGAGATGGAAGAGAGGGTTGAGTTGTCTACCGCCAAAACGGTGACGGTGCCGCGTCTGTTGATCTCGCCGGCGAGGCCGTTATCGATGATATATTGATTCAATAACCCAAACTCTGGGTATTGTCCCAACAATCTGGTGACATTGTAAGCCTGAGTGGTCGAAGAGAAAGCCAACAAAACGGAAATGTAGAAGAGGACACCTGTGGGGCCCATGTTTGTAGGGATTTAAGGACTTTATGCGTCCTTATTATTGATATTCAAACAAGGGCTCGAGGATGTTAGGAAAGTGAAGGGGGTATTATATACAAGTCACGCTGGTGGAAGCAGAGAAACGAGATCAAATCTGAATGAATAATCTCAGCCTTTACTACTTTAGAGCATGCTTTGGATGGTTAAGCTTGTCTTTACTTAAAAAGGAATTAGGAGTTCAATGCTGGCAAGTCGTTGCTCCAAAATTAGGATTTTTGCTAATTTTCTTTTTAGGTGTTCGCACTATGCAGCTCTTTGAAAGGTTCAAGTTTACTGAATTAATGAACAACATGAAATCTAATGCCTTTTTAGATTAAACAAGAATGTGAGAAAGATTTTGTCTCAATTCAAATTGTGCTGGGGTGGCAGGCAAAATAAGCACATGGGATTAGAAAACCTGAATCAGGCTGGCCGAGAGTTGTTGGCGACAACCCAAATCATGTGTCATCCTTAACAAAGTTATCATTCCTAAAAACACCATAATAATCTATTTCATGATGCTAGGTAGATCTAAAAAATGAGAACACAAAGTATGAAGGTGGGGTGGGTACTGAGTGATGCATGCCCCCAAAAACCAGTTGGATCAGAAATTCCTTTCCTGCATTGTCAACTGTTGTTAATCTTGTCAACGATGTCTGCGATCACCTTGTCCATGTCTAGTTCCTTCATTGGTTTAAACGGACGCTTCATGTCCTGCAACAAGCAGCAGCATCGAAAAACACAAGATTATAATACCACTTGTTAAGATCTCAACAATAGAAACAAGCACAGAGAGAAACACACACGGAGAGTCCAAAATCTTAGGTGATTTAACATCTAAAATGAACCTACATCCAAGATCACAAACAATAACAGCAATACAATTTATCCCACTAAAAGAATTGGCCACACATATCATATGACACCATTATACTTCATCAACAAAATCTTTAGATGAATTGTTAGTCAAAAAGTTTCATTCAATAACTTTAAAGAGTGTACTTTTTTAGTCTTTATATATATCTTCTGAAAGGAGTTTACACTGTATGATCTACCTCCTCACAACAGCTTTCTTCACACATTCAAATAATTTTAAACGATTTTCTAACATTTTCTCTTCAATATATGTCATGCCAAGTCTTTCTCATATATGTTCATAAAAAATCTAATCCTTTTTATGATTACACATCTAACTCAACATCCTTTGCTTTCCCAGCTTTATACTCTTGTTTTTCTTTAAAGCCCAACATTCACTACCATGTACCGTTACTGATCTTATAACAACTTGATAAAAACCAATTTCTAAAATTTAAATATCCACAAATCTGACTTTATCATCAAGCTTTTAAAGTTGCCTCTTAATGTGGGACTTGAAAACATGTTCACCAAATGTTTAAGCCTTGATAATCAATGGCAAGCTACTCCATAAATCCCTTCCAACATACTTGATTCACCAGAAACAAATCTGGCCTCAATCTACACTATGAGAAAACCAAAGCGAATTTCATCTGATCATTGATTGGGAAAGAAACATGTATAAGCTTATTACTGATAAGATGCTACTACTACTACAAAGCAGATTTCTAATTTAGCAGCTCCGTTCAATCAGATACAAAAGGTAGCAACAATTATTCAAGTTATTTGGGTTTGATAACACTATAGAAGGACTTACCAAGAGGCTAATGAACGTCTCGCCACCTTCTTGCCGTATTTCAAAGCAACCTCTTCTTGGCTGTTCAAAACAAGAAATCAAAGGAATAATCAATAATAGATTAACTAGGCAAATAAAGGCTATTCAGATAATAAATCATATTATACTTAATAATCATTCCCATAGTATGACATAAACATTATATATGCCACAGAGAGAACAGAGTTACACAACCTAAAAGTAAGAATAAAAAGTTGCAACCGCCTTTCCTCCCCAACATGCAAATTGCCTACCATCCATATATAACTAATGTCCCACATTTTGATTTCCCATCCCATTTGAATAAAGATATGATCAAGCATTCAGCTTCATGAAATGAAGTAACAAAACACTGGCAAAATCAACAGTTCTCACAGCGTACCTTTTCAGGATTCAATATCACCACGATCCCATCAACACTTTTCTCAAGACCTTCTTTCACCAGATTAGCTCTCGTTTTAAATGAATTGCATTGTTTACTAATAAAAGGAAAATTCTTAATCGTCAGCATTTTTCAAGAATCAGGGATATTACTTAACTTCAAATGAAACTGGAAAAACTCAAAGTTCACTGAAACCCGAAAGCTAGTAGCTTCTTTGTAAACTCATCTTATAGAAAAGAAAATCTTTCTTGAACACGTTTACTAAAAAAAATCCAGCGCATAATGGGGTTTCAAATATCGACTTATTTTGGACCAAAAAAAGAAAAGAAAAAAAAAGAAAGATTTCAACTTTATGAGCACCAACTGAGGAACAAAAAAAAAAAAAAAAGGTATAAAAGTTCACAACAATGCGACCGAAAAATGAATATTTGAGTCAAATCTTGACCCCTCTCCTCATCTTCCTAACAAGTTTAGGCACTGCCAACACCAGCAGAAACAATAAACCCTCCTCATTCTCCTCTTTATAAAAGAACACTTTGGAAGCCATTCACTAGAACCCAAAGAGTAAATAATAAATAAAAAAAACGATGAGGTACCAAAGAAAGAACAAGAAAATAATAACCCAAAACAGGGCAAACGGCCAAAAATGAAACTTCTTGAATACCAGTGCTCAATCACAATGGTACACTTGGAACCATCGCCGGCACCCCCAGAGTCAGCTTTGGGTTCCTCTTCTTCCAGCTCCTCCTTCGACTTTCCCTTGCTTTCTCGTTTCGGCTTCTTGGTCTTCTTCTCCGGCAGCTCAGGGACAGAAACAGAGTCTTGGGCGGCTCGCTTAGCGGAGGCACGAGTGACCCTAACGGACGACGTTGCAGAAGGGACAACAGCAGGCCGTTCTTGCTTACCCTTGGTTTTTCTGGGAGCCATAGTAAAGAACCCTAGAGAGAAAAATGAAAAATCTCAAGAGCTCAATCCCTGAAAGTTGGGGGTTTGATTTATATGAAGTGATATTATAGTGAGATGCTCTCTCGCTGGAGCAGACTATAGGTACTCAGAAATGAGATGTTAATTAGAAAAAAAAAAAAAACGCCTTTTACCGCGACTCTGAATTTGAACTGATGGTTGAGATTTGATGTGATATTTCTTGAAGGATCTTGACCCTTGATGATGGGTGGCTTTTCTTGTTGCCAGAAACGGAAATTGAACGGACAACACGAGCTCTGATCGCTATTAATACATGAATCGGACCCTTCCAATTCGGTTCAGGCTTCAGACCAATAGGTCACGAGTATTTTGTTTTTATTTGGTTAATGTATTTATTTAAGTCCTTGTCCACGTAATTAATACACAATGTCCTCATCCTAAGGTTCATCTCACTACACTTTCCACGTCATCTCCTTTGCCAGTGAGAGGTGTAACAACTCAATAGTGACCGTAAGATTTCACAAGAGTCTACTCTATCACTTGTCCTTTATCTTTTTTAATTTGTAATCATTTTTTTTTCATTTTTAATATTAGCATTTTATAATTTATTATGCAAATTCCAATTCAACTACATATGAAAACACTTGCTGTCGAAACAAAAAGTACAAAAACACAACTATACCAATATGTTATCAACATAAAATATTTTTATTTAAAAAATTGAAGTCTTTTTTTAGGAATTTTTGAAGTATAAATATATTAATTTATTTTAAACCGGTTCAACACAATCTTGAATCATTGTTCTCTCTTATTCAATGACCATTCGAATCCTTTTATATTGCTCGAGTAAGGTGCATTACATTACTTGCTTTTCATCATAACCAAATCGTGTTTTGCAAGAATCAGAGCTAGGCTTATTAGAAGTTTAGAACTATAATGTAATACATCTACACTCCACTTGAAGTGCCAAGATAATTTAAACAACGGAAATGCACACAATTAACGTGCCAAAAGTTTAATATTAAAACTTCTTTAAAACACCTAAATATATTTTTTTTTACAGGACCAAAATTTTTCTTGGTAAAAATGAATCTCATGGCTTGAGTATCAAATAAGAAAAATATAAATATAAATAAAAATCCCAAGACATCAATTCAAGCTGCTTCGCTAGGAACGGTTGTTACAGATATCATCCTCTATATATACGCATAGAATTCAGTGTATAGCTGCTTTTATCTCATGAGCCCAAAAGCCTAATCAAACAATCCTTCACCTCTAAACCGTACAAGCATATTGAACAACAAAGTACTGAGCCATTCAGAAAGTAGTAGTATTTGATGCATGGTTGCTGATAAGAGCTTGTCCAGGTTAAAATCCAGCAAGATCAAAACTTCTCCTCCTACTCTGTCAATACACAAAATTTTCATCTTTGTTTCGTAGTTTTCCAAATGTGAATGATCGCCAGAAAGTGAAAAATGGTCAGATCAAATCAGCTGCTATATCTTCCTTAGGCAGCTGCTTCTGGAATGTGAGACTTTTGCAAAGCAAATCTTATCAATTCAGAGTGTTACGTTGTAAAATTGGAAAAAAGATGCATCAATCTATCCAGAGTTCGAGGGTAAAAAATTCTGGCAAACAGAAAACAAGGTCGTTTCGACCCATTCCAGATGCATGGTGTAACCAGCACTGATCTCTGCAAGACATGTAACAAGATAAAAAATCATTATATTGCTTGTTTCCACAAAAGCCAAAACACCATCACAGGATCAAGGATTGAGACTTGCACAGCTGCACGTACCTTAGAATCACTTGTATAATGTACACTTTCATCAATTGACTGCGGTAAATAAGGAAGTGACATTTTAAACCCTGGAATCTAAACTTCCAAGTAAACTTTCTGAACCTCTAGAGATATATATATAATGGTCAAGTCACATACCGATATGGTGTTCAGAAGTTTAGAAGTGACATCGTGAACCTTGAATAATCTGGGATGCCATTTTCCCTCAGACCAATCTACGAATGTTACTGACCATTTTGCTATTCCACTTGGATCAAACATCTGAGCACAAACCAAATAAGTTGGAAAGGAGATTATATTTTATGGTCGCAAAGTAATGAGAGAAGAGATTGGTGTGCTCTGACGTTAAAAAATGTTGGCAAGTAATGCTCACTAGCGAAGCAGTTTCGTCCTTTCATTTTTGGCTGCAAAAGTTTTTGAACAATGAGAACAGTAGGATGTTTCATGTTTGTCTAATAATAAGCTACCAATTCTCATTCTTCCTAACAAACTTCATCAAACAAGTTATTTGTTAGTAAAATGTATAGTACCCTGCAATGAAGCTTGAACTTTGTGAAGTAAAGACTGTCAGCCATAACCATTATAGCGTGCTGCCGTTTCATTGAAAACCACTGCAATACAGAAGTGATCACAGAAACAACCTTATATCAGGGGGAAAAAAGTTTCTTTAATTTTGATATCCTACATATCTACATTTCTAATTCAGTGCCCTTTTCTCTGTCCAAATATGAACTTTGGATCTTCGATCAAAAGTTCTGAATTTTAAAGGAAACCAATCAGGAAACATACCTGTGATCCTTTTCGAAAATCTTTCTGCTCTACTTCAGGCGACATTTGCTCTATATACCTGCCATTTCCATGAACACCCGGGTCCACATAACTGTTTTTGAATGGGAAAGTGGGGAAGAAAAATAGAGAAAAAATTAGGTCAAGTTTTCAACAAAACAGCTCTGCAGCAACAAATGTTTAATTAAGATAAGTTGCTTTTACTTTGTCTTACCATTCAATAAAGCTGACATTTGCTAACAAGAGGTAATTGTACACAAATTCAAAGTTACGCACTGGTATGCAACTGAAACACAACTTCAAAATATAGTTAACCAGATTGAGTTAAAAGTTAAAACAAGCATGGCTTAACGAAAAACAACCAGATAACTAAAAACCTGTCAGACAGCAAAACAAAATGTTGGTTATCAGGATCTAGGAGTGCATTAGCCAAAAGTCTCCGTTCTGCCTCAACCGTGGAAATTGATCCCCAACCTACCTGTTAGGATTTTGAAGTAGGTCTTTAAGACTTAGATTCTTGCCTTCTTTGTTATAAACCATTCACATCTAAGTATCATGAAATTAAATACTAAAGAAATATATCACAAGATTAGAGGACAATCTGCAATTTATTTTCCAAATAATACACAAAATTATAAAAAAAGGGTGAGGTATCCAGTGTTAACATTTGAAACCCCAACAATGAAAATCACATAAATCTCACTAACACTATTTTTAAAAAAAATCACAACATTTATAGGATAATGTCCACAAATTCAACCAATTGTCATATTATACATTAAGTCAGATCCATAACAGCCAGAGGTTTCATATCTGATCGCATGAATGCTGAGATTAATTTCTGATGAAAACAGCCTTAACTAATCACTTCAAACTGTCTCATAAAGAACAAGTAATTTGTATAGTCGAAGCATATATGTGCTATGCCCCATACCGGTTTGCTACGAATTTCTCTACCGACAAAATAGCGGCTCTTATGTACCGGCTTTTCATTTGGCATGTGCACATATACAGAGAATTTGCCTTCATGACCCTGCATTTTGTTTTTACTGGAATTCACATAAGTAGGATATAAACATAACAAACTATATGGTATTCAAATGAAAGAAGTTGCAAGATGAAGTAAAAAACATCAATGTTTCACCCAAAAAAGTTCTTTCAGATAAGCGCAGCATCTTTTTAGAATAAATCCATCTTAACCAGCAGTAGTTGCATACACTTAGCCCTAACTTGATTCATCATGTTATCATATTTAAATAAAATGATGGCAGACATAACAAGAAAACGGAAGATACAATGAAAATGGAGGCACCTCCTCTTAATAGGTGAAGAGATTTCATTGCTTCACAAACTAGGTACTTATCTTTAATAATTAACTTATTGTGACTTATTACTTGAACAAATAAGTAAATCATTCAATGTGAAATAAAAGCCACGGAAGAATTAATATAATTACTTTTCAGGATAAGATGACTTAAATTCAACCCTCACGAAAAATCTGCTGTAGCATTATATGCATAAGCATAAGACTACTCTGAAAAACCCCAAGATATAACTAATACATTGAACAAAAAGGTACAAATAAAATGAGTTCAACTAAGAAAATGAAAGATAGAATCGATACTCGTGAAAGTAAACAAGAAATAAAAGTTTAAGGAATAAGAATGGCATACTTCAAAGAATGTGTCCCAGAGCTTCTCAAAAGGCAAGGGACCTGGAGTCAGAAACAAAAAGGCAACCTTGGGGTTCTTGGTTTCAAGAGGCGTAATCTTCAGAATTTCCTCATTAACAACCCGAGATTCAATCTCATAATCAGTTAATTGCGGAAAGGCATTATTCGGAGACAGATCATTGGAAAAATAAGTGTAGGCAACAACAAGGAAAATGATCACTATACAAGTAGTTACAATATTCCTAGAATGCCTCCTCAAAAGCAACCGATTTCTCGACCCCACCATGATCAGAACTCAGAAGCTTTCTTACACCTTACAGCCATGCATCTACTTTCTTCTTGCAAGTTGAAGACACCTCAGCTATCATGCTCAATACCGGCCCACTCTATTTGTTCCTACGAGAAGAAAGAAAAGGGCAATTAATAATTTTTCTAACAATTCCCAAAAGGATTAAATAAATTCACACGTTAAGTTTCAGGAACCTGTTTTGAAGTCGCTAAACAAATGTATCAGGACTATTGCTATTGCGATGAGGCACGTTAAGCATAAAGCATGTTTTAGACACAGATACGACGTCTCAATCAACAGAGCGATGAAGATTCATGAACAACAACAAAATGACGCTGACGACTATAACCCATCTTCGTTATTGATTATACACGTACAAGTGTGGCATTCGGCAAACGCAATTGATTCAGAAATATAAATGCCTGTGACACAATGCAGGGATCCAGAAATTTGCGAAATGAAGGAGATCACAATGAATGAAAATCCAGGAAGTATGCTTGATAAAGGTTTTGGGAAAGAAGTGTGGTTGTGTACCTGGTCGCTCATACGCTGCTGAATCAAGTTTGCCAAAAAGAAACGAAGATGGGGGAGCAAAATTTGGTGCTTTTACCACGTCACAAGCCAATATTTGTCTCTGTATATTTACGGATCCATCACAGAGGGGAGTATGATCCAGTGATTTTTTTATTTATTATTTTAATCTTACAGCGAGTCACTGACTACAGAATAAGAGTAAGTTAAAAAAATAGAAAAAATAAAAGGAAGAAAAAGACTTGTTAATTAAATCTCACGGGGAGGGTGAAATACTTTACTACAGAAAAAATGGGATGAAGGAAGGAAAATGATATTCAAAAGTTTTATCTGAAAATAAGAAAAATTATTAAATAATCATAACAATGTCATGATAAATATCATATGGTGTAAATTATAAAATAATCATAACAATATATTGATAAATGGAAGCAGATCTCCTGATAAATATCATATGATTTTAAAATAATCTTAGTTTCTTAATCCGCTTTTCCATTTCAGTTGACAGTCATGCAAAACAGGGGCCTTCATCAATGAAGTCTAATCCACAGATCAAATAAGGCATCTAGCTGAGTGTTTCCAGCTAACAGTTGGTTAAAATGCAATAATTGTTTTGATAGTCAAGTCTTTCTCTTTGGTTGTTAGAGGGTGTTTGGATTAAAAAAAAAAAAAGCACTTTTGTGCTTAAAACCATGATTTACTAAAAAATCATCCAAACATTTGGAAAAATTGAAGAAGCACTTTTTAATCCAAAACCATGGTTCTGGCTTCAAACACTAATCCAAACAGATTCAAGGCTAGAAGAAAAGTCATTTATACTACCGCCAATCTAAATACAAATCACATTTACAATCTAATTTTTATAAGGTTAAAAGAAAAGTCACTTTTGTCACCGTCAATCCAAACATAAATCACATTTACAATTTGATTTTTTTTTCAATTTGACTTTTACAAAAGTCATATTAGAAAAAATGTTACTTCTCCACTGTTAATTCAAACAGGCACTTAGAAGCTGCATGAAGTGACTCCACTGATATCACACGTTTAGGCCCAAAAGTTAAATGGGAAAAGCGCCATGTCAAACCTAACATAAACAGAGCCGTACAATATGTTTGGGATGACATTCTACTATTCCAAATATGACCTTTTTTTTTTTTGGAGAACTACATTCAGTTTCCGTCCAAAAGAAAAAATAAAAAATTGGTCCTACAAAATTGTCAATTGCGCTCCTAGATTTCTCAATTCACGCTCCAGCACAATTTTTTCATTTTTTCTCTTGAGCGGGACCTGAATGTAATCCTACCTTTTTTTTAAAAAAAGCATAATGGTATCTGAATTTTAAAAACTAGGGTGTTTAGGTTGACGTTTTGACAGCTGAACTTTTTTTTTTTCTTCTAAAAACATATTTTAAGAAAAAGCTCAAAAGTCTGACTTTTTGACAAAAAATCCCTTTTACCACTACCAATCCAAACACAAATCACATTTACAATATGACTTTTATCTTTTTTTAAGTTTGTAAAAATCATATTAAAAAAATAACTACTTCTACCTCCACTAACTCAATCGGGCATTAGTTAAACTGATGCAATCTTGATTTACAATTTGATTGAACTCGACCGATGTGTTGGAGATGTAGCTTCGTGCTGAAATGGTGTAAGATGTGGTGCATTAATATGAGCAACCTTTTAATGACGTGACTTCTTTTATTTTATTGATTTATCGATGGTAAAGCCAACGTTTAATTTTAACTTTGCTGTATCTATTTAAGGGGTTTGGATTTGTAGGAATGCTAGAAGCTGAGAAGTTTTGCGATTAGTAGTAGTGTAGTACAAATAGAGTTTGAATAAGCTGGCAGGTTATGGGCGGGGCTTAGCCAGGCCCCACTTTGGGAATATCGTAGTGCTCACTGAGATTGGCTAGGTACTGATTAAATTCCTGAATGCGAGCGAGCACAATGTGACTTGCTTGCCATTTTTGCCAGCCTTTGCAGCTCCAGTTTTTCAGTTTGCTGGAGAAATCGCCTCTCAGCTGGCGTTAGAATATCATCATATGAAACACCTTGATCATTGCTTCCAATTTCATTTAAACCCGTTGATAACGTATTGCCACCTATCAGTCTCCAAAGTAAAGAAAAATAACATTAGCAAAAGATATTGTTAACCAGGACAATCAAAGACTCATGTAGAAGGTGACTGACTTACAACATGATGAGCTGAGGTCAAATATTCTTTACAACAATCCATCATTGTCAGATTTCGATTTTGTCCCATCATAACTGTTCGGATCATGGATTCAGCAATTGAAGCCGCAGTACAAGGCTCACAGAGATGCAGCTTCTGGACGAGTTACGACTCTAAATTTCACACGTAAAGTTCATTTGATATGCTTAAAATAATCTAAAACAAGAGTGGTCAAAATAGTTGTTTAATCAACAAAAACCCTATTACCCCGATATTGAAATGTGATAGTGGAGGCTATGTGGCCATCGGTAGTATAATCTGAAAGTAAGCTTCTATCTGTGGCTAGGTGAAGAAAAGAATGAGTCTTTCTTGACTTGTTTTTCCTCACAGGCCCGAGAATAGCAACCGACAATATAATGTTATAAAAGTGACTAATGCAATATTGAATTTTTTGCTTATAAAAATTCAAAAAATTGTGTCTGGAAGTGACAACAGCTGCAACAATAGAAGCAGATAGCAGTATCATCATACACCAGAAGAAATTATATCAAATTAGCCAAAGAGTAGTATTTGCAATAAACCTAAACTAGTTGTCCCAATTTTAGAATATTAAATCAACAGATATCCCCAGATATGATGACTCAACTCCAAAGTACACTCCTAAAACTAAATTGGAAGGGGCAACTACAAAAGCCAAGTAAAACTAACAAAAGAACAACCCATACAAGTCCACAAGCTATCGGTCCCCGATCGCCAATGTAGAAATGATCTTACATTCCCTACTTCATAGGATTAAATAACATCGCACACATTATCAAATATCTCTCACATACTAAAAATGAAGAGAATAAGATTTGTATATTAGAGCCATAATACGATGAATAAAAAAATTTGACATTATCTCAACGTTTCATTGCCCTTGAGATAAAGTCTTTCATTTTTTATGTTTTAGTTTACTAGTAAAATTTTCTCCCCTGTACCAAATGTCTGTTGATTTAAAAGGCAAAATAAAGCAAACTCGTTCGACTTAAAAGTTAAAAGAATTCCAGCCTTGTACGCTCACGTAACAGATCAATGGGCAACTGCCCCACAACTCATAGTTCAGTTGCCTTGAGATATCTGGCACTATTGGTTTGCTAATAACCCCAGCACTCTTCTAAAGGGTAATGGAGACGTTATGTTATTGCTTCCCCACAAATGCAAAAACTGTTGTCTTATTGAGTAGCAACAGGACAATATCCAAGCCAAAAAACAGAGGCCTCAAGAAAACATCAAAATACATTCATTTATCCATGAATTGCAACATCAATCAATAGTGTTACTCAGCTAAGAACATTCCTAGACTCACAATTTCCCGCGAAATAGGATGCATGAACAGACCACAACCAACCAAACAAGACTTGAAGATAACAAACAACATAATCTTCTCAGTGAATTGAAACATCAGCATAAGAATCCCAACACTCACAGCCACTCGTGAAGCAGAACATGTTAACACCCTCGACCAACCACAAATTTAGAAAGCAGATATTAGAAAACACGGAAGCAGTTCTTCCACCTTTTTCAATAATATACGATGATAAAAATAAAAAATAAAAAAAGGACCCAGACCAGGATTTATTTGAGTCTGTTCAAGCTTCGTATTCAATTCCATAGCATCCGAGTTAAGAAATTCTGGAAGACAGAAAAGGAGTATTATGCTCACCTTGATTGATCAGAGCCAACTGACCGTGACTCTTATCGTGCTTCTTCTTCTTCTTCTTAATTCCACTGGCCTTGACATCCAATGCTTTACCCTTCAGCTTCAATTTGCCAACGACAACGTTATCGTAATTCGACATCTGTCCGACCGGATCTTACCTCGAGCTTCTTCAAAATGCGCCTGTTACAAATGAACCGTAAAACTCTCACAATCGTCGTTCAACGACGAATCACCGAGTTTTCTGGGAATCAAGACTAATCAGAACGCAGCAATCATCATCATTCAACAGGGACGAAAGTGTCCAGAAGCGAACAAATGGTCTTACAGAGCAAGGTCGGATTTGGACATGCTTTAAGTCTTCTGAGTGGGCGAACGTTCTGGAAAAAGTCGAATGGTGGGATACCTATTCTTCAAAAACTAATATTTTTTTTGGAAAAATTATAATAAGATACTAAATAAATAAAAATATGAAAAAATAATTTAAAAAATTGTTAATGGTGATCCTCATATTGTTAACGGAGGATTCTCACGTTGTCATTAACAACCCCTTGAAACCATTTCTTCATATTTTCATTTGCTTGGAACTGTAACTTTGTCTATTTTTTTCCGTCAATACAAACAGTTCATTGGTTGTTGGGCCAACCCAGGCCCACCAATTTTGCTGAAAGATTTTTGTGGGCCTAGGGATTCATAAGGTCCCAACCTCGCTTTTATTTAATTTATTCACAGTTTTTAATCATTTTTCTAAAATAAAAATTTTAACATAAATAATTAAGTAATAATCATCAATAAGACGATAACTATGTACATGAATGTAAATGTCATCATTAATATCAAATCAAGTCAAAATAACATCAAAATTAGGAAGAATGATAAACATGAACCACTCAAATATGCTAATAAATTTATTTTATTTATTTTGCCTAATATAATTTTATTTCCTATTCAAAGAACTAATAATATTGCCATGCTCATCCTTTTTATAAATTTAATTTAGAAACAATTGTAGTTTTTATTATAAATTCGCTTAGAGAATAATTAATAAAAGTGCTACAATTTTATTTTGATTAAATATAATAAAAAATGAGTTCATTCACTTCAGAAAAAAAGAAAAAAATTGATAATAAAGATAAAATTAAAAAATTATATCAATTTAAAATTTAAAATAAATTTAATAAGTTAACTAATTTTTATTGTATCTTAATTTCCTTTTATTTTCCCTACCTTCTTGGAAAAAAATGGAGCCAAGGAGGGGGACATTGACCATGAATGCGGCGTGGGGGAAGGTTTTGGTAGACTGACCTGCCACATGATTCTCTATGAGTAATAACGTGCACTAATGGCAGGAGGATGATGAAGAGGCGTTGAGCTGTGGGATGAGTTGGGTCACCGTGTGCCTTCATTTCATATTTGGAATTGCGTGTTTTCGTATCTGCTTTGCGGAAATCCCGAATAGTGATAGGGGACCCATTTCTTAATTTCCAAGCTTCTTTCCTTTCTTTCTCTGCTTTCCACTCACCGCGCAAACACAAACACACATTTCGCTCCATCATCAACTTCTTTCCTTCCTTAATTCACAACATAAGTAGTGAAATCGAAGCATTTCGCATCCGCCTTCGCCCTTCTTTTCTCAGGTTTTATGCTCGATCTGATACTTTCTTCTTATTTGGCACCATCTGCCTTCTCATTCTTTTCTTTTTCTTCTCGAACGTTCTTCCCTCTAGAATCCAGATTTTGCGCTTCATTCCTTGATGCATGGAAGAAAATTTTTTCATAAACACACCATTAATTTATTGTGTGTTTTTTGTTGTTCACAGTTGCGATGGTGAACCCAAAATGCTTGTAATCTTGAACTTGTACTGTCGTCTTTAACCGGCAGCCTTCGACTCAGGTAGTGGTCTTTGTAGACAATCGTTTTAGTTTCTCTGAGCTGTTGACTAACAGAGGAAGGGAATTGAACTTGTAGATATACTTTTTCTTTGACAAAAGAACTTGTAGATATACAACTTAAGTAGATTGGATAACTGGATATGGTAGTATGGATTATTGTTCCTACTACATTTCACCCCATTTAATGGATATTTGCGTGCTGACTTGACCTATGCCTTGATTAAGTAGATCAGAGTAGGGGCTTTTCGCTTTTGTTTTCATGCTATAGTAATGACTACTGATCTAGTGATCTGATCTGTGATGATTTACACATGTTCTAGGAAGTCAAAATGATGGCTGATGACAAAGGAGTTGTAAAAGATGAAAAGAAAGAGGATGTTTCTACGGCCGCTGGGAATAGAAAGAAGCGCAAGGGACTTTTTTCCAGAATTTGGAATGCAATATTTAGATTACGTGAGGATGATTTTGAAAAGAGACTAGAATACATTTCTAAAGAGGAAGCTGTTGTTCTGGCTAGGATGAGTAGGAGATCTCGATGTTGGAGGCGAACAACCCGGCATCTTATTTTATTTTCTGTTATATTTGAGGTGTGTTTTATTTATTTATTTTTTAATGTGCTATAGATGATAGTGCTTGCCTTTCTCTGTCTTAATTTTCGTCGTAAGATGGAAATATAATTCAGATTTTTTGTACTTTATGCACCGTTTGTGGAATTTTATTGCGTTCTGGAGAGAAGCTCTCACTGTTCCTAAAGCGACTAGTCTTGGAACTTAATATTATCCTACTGTGAGTTTTATTTATCCCGCAGCCATTTTGGGTCATGTTCAAAAAATAAATTTCTGGATTTTGCTTGATTTGAATTTTCAGGTCATTGCTGTAAGCTATGCTATAATGACAACGAGATCAAAAGATATCAATTGGAAGATGAGAGCAATTCGGATTCTGCCGATTTTTCTTTTGCCTGCTGTATCAACTGCTGCCTATTCAACATTTATCAGCTTTACAAGGATGTGTGAGTGTCAAAAAAGTTTACAATTAAATTAGAATATGTGACAGAGCTAGTGTATTTTCTTAGAATACACAAGTTCCAGATGTATGTTACTTCATTTTATAGTATGATTGAAATTATTTATGTTCCTAAATCTGAAGTGAACAAACAAGTCAACAGAACAACTTTGAATTGCTGAAATAATTCTGAAACAAACTGATTGTAATGAGAACAATATCTGAATTCATCACTTTCATTAAAATCACTGCCATGTATTCTGGTTTCTATTCAACATTATGCTAGAAAAGCTTCAAAGGCCGGCAAAAGCCTATAATTGAAGATTGATATCTCAAGTTGAGGGAATGCCTTCAATATCTTCTTAGTGCTTGTCAAAAATGTATTTAGTTTTGTATTCTGTGCGAGGATTGCTTCTTATTGAGTAACTTCTCCATGCCATGGAATTGGAATATCTGATGTAGTCTTCCAAATATTAATATTTCAACCATGCATAAATGATTGATATGATTGATTTTTGTATACTTTTATATTCATTTAAAGTTTCATAAGTTTCCAACAAAAATTCAGAGAGGAGAAAAATGCTTGAAGAGAATTTGATACTAACAGCTTGGTTAAAGAAATTCGATACACTCATTCATAAGTTTAGCAAAAGCTATGTTTCACAACTCTGATTATTATCACTGGATTCCAACACAATGATGCAAATTCTAGACATGTTGCTTGTGCTAATATACGATATTCAGACAAGATTTCTTTAGTCGTTCATATGCTTTGTGTTTGATAGGTGATCGAAGGGACCAGAAAATTCTCGAAAGACTTCGAGCTGAAAGGCAAGCAAAAATTGATGAGCTCAAAGAGAAGACAAATTATTACATTACTCAACAGCTCATTCAGGTGATTGTCTGTTGCAAGTCTTGTTATGTAGCTGTTATCTTTAAATCCTTTTGTACTTTATTATTATTATCTTTGGTGCAGAAAACCATATTTTTAAGATGTATTTTTTGAATTCTCTCTCTCTTCTCTCAATTCTATTCTGTTTCCCTATCTTCTCTTTCTCTATTTCTTCTTCTTCCAATACCTTATCGCTGAGATTTGTTCGCGCATGACCTTCTTGGTCCATTGTTTTCTTGTTTCCTTGTTGGAAGAATCAATCCTTGGGAGAGGATCTTATGTCTGATTAGCATGAAAATGAGAGAATATGTTGCCAATTTTCTGATTTTTTTTTTTTGGACAAGCCAATTTTCTGATTGAAGTAATGGTTTTCTTTTTTTTTTGGTCATTGTGAGCTGGGCCAAGGGCTATTCTTGATCTGCCTGTTGGAAAGGAAGCTTTTTAGGGTAACTCTTGAGAATATCTTAGCAGTTGCTTTACTATTGTGTCTACCTTGCTTGTGGTCTACACAGAAATATGACCCAGACCCAGCAGCAAAGGCAGCGGCTGCAACTGTTTTGGCATCTAAGTTGGGTGCTGATTCAGGATTGAAAGTGCATGTTGGAGACGAATCTAAGCATAGTGGTTCAACAGGGAAGAGCAAGGATCACGAACTTGTGGGATCCAGTGGACTTCGAAGTCGCAAACAAGTGATTTCTAGATCCACTAGTCCTGGGACAACTACACCTACAAATTCTAATCAACAATCTGTTGGTTCTGGAAATATTGATCAGTCTCAAATTTCTATGCATAACCAGCTTGGAACAGTGGTTGGACGTCACCAACCTCAAAGTTCAGCCACACAGGATGAGGGGTGGATTGCTCGAATTGTGGCATTGCTTGTGGGTGAGGATCCAAGGCAGTCTTATGCTCTCATATGTGTTGACTGCCATATGCATAATGGTGAGTGGATTGGATCGGATATTTTTAGTTTTTCTAGCATCAATATTATGTTGGTGGGCCAATGCTATTATTATGCCTGTTATTTGATGTAGATAAATTTGTATTAATGAATACCGTGGCAGGAAAAGTGTGAATAAACTTATTTCTCTACAGGTCTTGCTCAGAAGGCGGATTTACCATATATTACTTACTATTGCCGGTACTGTCATGCCCTGAACAAACCTAAGCAATTGGATGAGCGGAACTCTGGTTTCAGTTCCCAAAATATGGGGCATCCAAAGACGGACGAGATAGCTCAAAATGCTAGCGCTTCTACAGGTGACAGCATAATTACTAACAGTCCGGTAAAAGCTAGCCTTGAGATGGAGGAAGTATCCAAAAAAGCAAGTTTGGAAGAGAGAGTTGGTTGAAAGGTACATCTTTCTTTGGGAATTGGACAGGTGGTTTTTTATGCCTAACGTCTTACATCTTATTTGTAGGCACAAGGAGAGAAGCTTCGTGGTTTCTTTCCTTGCATTGGTTTTATAACTTCAACAGAACTGAGATATGTAGCTTTGAAACTATCTTCTGAGCTATGATGCATATATTGCGTTACACACACAGCTTGTAAGTTGAGGCAATTTTGGCATTCTCATGATTAACTTTAGGTGTGTTCTGAATTTCTGACTGCATACTTTTAAACTGGGATTGCACATGAAATATAATATAAAACCAAGTTTTTTCTTCTTCTATAGTTGAGTCCTCGAGCTAAAATTTAATTAAAAAAGAGAGAGAGGCTGCTGCTGATGGTTCTGAATGTTGCCGCCCACCCATTGCCCCTACTTTACCCAACCCTGATTTTGTGATATAAATTCAAGCTTTCCCATGCAGTATTAATTACATAATTATTACCAGAAATTCAAAATCTTCATATCCATTTTCATAAATATTACTATTTAATTTACTAGAATAACTTTCTGTTAGAATTACTGGGGTAATTAAGAGCTCTTAAAAATAAAGTCATCATTGGGATTATAAGTAACACCCTCTGTTGATATTTTACCATAAAAACACTCTTAACAGCATAAGTAAGCCAACAATTGACAGGAACGAGGTGGCAGAATTGAATTATATATCGTCTACGTGGTAGCATGATTGCAAAATTGGGTCAAACTAGATATTTGCTTGGATTTGACTTTGTCTTATGTCTGACTAAATATTAAGGCAAGGTGCAGCTTTTAACTTTGTATTTATAAAAGACGCCCTAGTTGACATATATACCCTTGTTTCGAGAAAAACTTGCTTTCCCCACCATTCTCGCCACTTTCTCCAACATCATCTTCATCGTCCCTCCTGTGCCTCCTTTCTCCACTATCATCCCTTTTGTATTTCAAGTCATTTCTCCACCACCACCACCATCATCTTAATAATAAGATCAATTCAATCATAATAAATATAGGCCGATCAATTTTAAATGCAATGTATGAAAATTCAACTGGTTCAGCCTGATCAATTAATTAGTGAATTAGTGGTTAGCTTAGGTGCCTTGTCTTTTAAATGAGGGGTGGTATGGTAAAAACACAATATTTTCAAATTCTATTTTGGTACATATAAATTGATATGATATTATGCAAATTGGAGTTACTAATTTGGGTTTTTATATTTAAAAAGTAATTATCTAAAAAATTTCCCAAATTTAAGCGAAAGGAAAAAAAAATCAAACTCTTGAAACTCAAAATTAATCAGAGATGATTACAGCTTGAATTAAACAATTTATGACTGCCAGTTTTGTAATCATGGATAAATCAGGTTGGTTGTGTTGTGTTTCCTTCGGTAAAGTAGTGCAGATTGAACTAATAATTAGAAAGGGGGAAAGGAGCAGATCTCAGAAAAGTAGTAGACCAACATCCTCCTCCTTCTGCCATTTAACTGTCACTCTTACTCGCAGGGAGATCCAAGGAGAATTTTAAGAAGGTAAGAGGATGAAAAATATAATTGCTATTTAATTCATAAAAGTGTTTACAAAACCATGTATTGAGACTCAAAAGTCATTAATAGCCTCAATTTTAACCCAAATCAATATTAAAATAAAACGTTTCTAATTCTTTTCTAATAAAACTAATATCTAAAATATTCAAAAACATTGCCTAGCAGTTTCCATTTGCTCCGGATCAATTTGGTGGGTCTATCAGAGAACCTGGCAGCCAAAGAAAAGTCATCGCTGATATCACAGAAAAGAATAATGGTTAATAAAACATAAATCACAGTAATAATGAAAGAGAAATTACCTACAGCTTCCAATGTCGTGCGAGCCTCATCCAATTTCTCAGCAATGTCAGCATCAGTGTAACCATGATCAGTGAGTTTATCTTCGAGGATCGCTAGCTTGAGCTCAACCTGACGTTTCCGGTCATGATCAAGGATCTCTTTATCAGGCTTCCTACTAACACCTTGATCATCCTCATATCCACTGGTGTTAGCAGCAACTTTGCCTCCCTTGGGCTTGGCAACGAACTTGTTGCTCTGGACGTATCCACTCGTACCAGATCCCCTGGGCGTCGGCAACCCTGCTCCGTTGTACATATTGGTTGCTCAAGAAAAAACCTCTGCAAGACTCTGCTGAAAGAATGAAAAAACAGGGGAGGGATAGGCCCGAAGAGTGTTGAACGGGTCCTTCACTATTGCTCTCTAGCAGCTTATATAATAAGCCAATTTTTAAATTATTTTTTTAATCATTAGATTAGAATACATGTAAAATGAATGATATTTTGTGGGATGAAATGATGCAATTTTAGAAAATTATTATAAAAAATCATATTTGTACCATTTTATGCTAAGATAATATATTGTTTATAAGGAAAAAAAAAAGGAAATATTTGGGTTGCTGAGGGCATTACAAGTGACATTATTAGAGACCCAATCTAATAATAATAATAATAAATAGCTGTGATTTTGTCCTTTTTTTTTTCTGGAGTATGAGCGGTGATCTGAGCACTTCCATTATTATTCTGGTAGACATTTATATAATTATATTTAATGTATTGTTGGCAAAAAAAACATTATTCTGGTACTACTTATTATTTGAATTTTGACATACCATTTTGAAACTAATAACATCAATTTGATCCAATATTAGTCACTTTTCAATCAATAATTTGACAGTTCCTTTTGATGGACAATATAATTTGATCGTTTTACATTTTGGTTTTTCAAGGGAGGTGTGGGATTTTTTTATCAATGGAAATTCTCTCAAGTGTCCATAATATAAGAATGGTTTGATTCATAATATAATTTACTTAAAGAACAATTAATATTTGTTTGTCAAATTTACCCTTTAAATAGAACTCTGTATTTTGTACTCATTCAATACCTCGTTTAGTGAGTAAAATTAAAAAAAAAATAATTTACAACAAATTTAATAAGTTAACTAAAATTTCTTGGTTAGAGATAGTAGTAACTAATTATATTCTGAATATGATAAAACAAACTAATTACCAATAATTAGCAAATAAAAATAAAAATATTAACAGTTAATAACAGATCCTTAGAAGTGAATATTTCATTAGGAATTGAAGTTAAAATGAAATAAAGAAATAATTAAATAAACATTTTAGCAGTAATAATTACATAGCAAAAATTAATTTTACTATGCATTATATTTAGCTGCATATCTGGCCCAAAAAAAGCTGCATATGATGCAACAATTTGTTCAAGTGATCTTGTTCTCCCTGAAAAAAAAAAAAAAAAAGAGGCAAGGTGATCTCCACAAAATATCATTCATTTTACGTGTATTCTACTAGTGGTAGAGGACAGCTACACATTAACGAGAAAAATTGAAACTGAAAAAACAAAAGCTAAAGAGACAGAGATATTCAATTAACGGAAATTGTGAAGCTACATTACAATTCAGGAATGCATTGATTAGCCTACAGAGTTTATCACAAACATCTTATTGTACAATACGGTTTCCAAGAAGGAATAGAAAAAGAAGGGCATCAGGCGAACTCAAAAAATCAGTATTCAAGAATGGGGAAGCCAGGACTTAGTGGGTGAAACGTCAAAAGCCCCACGATCAGATGTCTGAAGCTGAAGCTGACTTTGAGTATTCTAAAGGCCAACCCAGTAGGAGCGTCCATTGCTATTGTGAATTGGGGACTGGGAGGGAGATGTAACGCACCACTCATACCAAACCTGATTAACATTATCACCAAGTGCCAAATCAATGCTATGAAGTGGAAATAGTTCCCAAGGATCAAGGCTAAAACAGTAGTACACACCAACCTTTGTTGAACCACAACAGCGCCAGAAATGTGCTTCTAAAGTAGCTCCCCGATCCACACAAACAGGCTCCCTTAATGGGAAATATATTGCAAACCTGCAAATAATTTGAAACCCGAAAAAAGTTTAGCGTCCGGGGAGAGAATATTTATCAGTTATACCCCTTATATCTAACCTTTCAAGATGCCTCTTAAAGAGAGATACAATAAATAAATACACCCTTGCATTCATCATCCCACGATGAACTTGTTAAAAACACAAGAGTAGGCTCCTTGTTTTCACTTCTGGAAAGAATTCTCTCACAAGTTAAGAATAAATATAGCACAAAACATAGGCTTAGACATCTGAAAGTACATAATACGTTTTAAAAAAAAGATATTTCTACATAATCTAAATCAGCCAGTAATTAATAGATTTAGCTATACTATCCCCTTTTCATTATAAAGATAACAATAATAATTCCAAAAAGTATTCGTAAATGAGGAATGCAATTACATATATTATGAGTCAAACAGCTATTATAACACACAGGACACAGATATCAGGAATTAAATTCGAATAGGATGGCTCTACTTCATAATGAATAATAGTTTTTTTTTTAAATGTCAAAAAATAGAGCCTAATTTGTCTGAAATCAACTTTATTTTAATTGTTCATTTCATTTCCAACAGCTAAGTTTGCCTTGCATGTTGCATGTAATAAACCGTGTCATAGGATTTCAAGTTTAATAGAGAGAAAAAAAAGGGGAAACTAAGTTCAATACCAGCTGAACATATTTGGCGTTGCTGTTGAGGGTTCAATTCCAAGATGCACATCTTTGTAAAGTGTAGCATCAAAGTAGCCAGCAAACCCTATGGTTAAGGTGTAAAAATGTCAACTTGAAAGAAGCCCATATCACATACTGTAACTAGATAGAAATTCAAAAAGCCACTAGATATATGGAAAGAGTTAACAATAAGTTAACCATGGGCAACAGCAAACTGATGTTCAACGAAAATTTGTCTTTCACAAGAAGTTATCGTGGCACCCACAGAATCTCAATACAGCCAAGCAAGAAGCTCACGAGGAGGTTCAACAAGAATTTGTTACTATTTGTCACTAAAATGACTTATTAAAGCTTGTTTGAATGAACAATGAAAAGACTTATAATTGCTTATACACGTAAGTCGAGACAACACTTCTCTCACATACTTACCTCGTATACTGTAAATCATTATTGAAAAGCTGCTTTTGAAGATTTCAATCGCTATTCCAAACGAGAACTAATTCTTTTCTTTGGAAGGAAAAGGGATAATAGGGACAAGAATCCAGAATTATGCTTTTGTGCATCAGCGATCAGAGTTTACAAAAACTACCATATATGTATAACTCTTGTTCCCTGACAGCAGTTACAAGCCTTCTTTATTTTGTTTATGACAAAACATACGGGCATAGGTGCACACAAAGTATGAATGGAATCCAAAAACATTTAGAATGTGACCAGATAGATGCACGGAAGGGTTCATATCCACAAACATGAAATGCATATTGTATCATATATATCCAATACAGGGACATTTTCTTTTCTTTTGAAGTATCAATGCTTCATATATATATATATATCCAAAAATGCACCACTTACCATGAACTATAGCTAATCCAGTGTCATCAGGTATCACAAATTGCAACTTCTTATATCGATGGTTGCTTTCCGTATCCAAGGGTTTTGGATGAGTAAAAGTAAAAACCTGCCCAAGTAAGATAAGCATTCACAAAAATAAGGACAAACCACTAACCGTAAAATTTTTTAGCCAGAAAAGAGAACTCTAGTTAAATGTTTGCTGAAGAATATTTAGCAAAAGCATACATGGACCTCAAACAGTGTAAAGATCAGATTTGTGAATAAATTGAATAAAAGAAATAGACTGCATGAAGAGCCACTCACAGGCTGAGTTGGTGCCAGCCTGGCCACATTGTGTAATTTCACAACATAAGCAGTTTCAAAGTGTGCTATATCTTTATGTGCCTTAACCTGAAAAGTAACCATAACCTTGTTAAATAAAAATTGAATTTGATGCAAGTAAATTAGACAGTGAAAATACAAGCGACATACATCATTATATAACTTTGAAGCTGTCACTGGTTGGAGGAAACTTGTGTACCTGAAACGAAAGGTCAACAATGATTAATAAGATAACAAAAGAAAAACAGAAAATATCAATGAAAAAGCCCTTAACATTTAGCTGGTTGGTCAATAACATCCATATGAAATTAAAGTTGCCTTTCTGACACTGATCTAAAATCACAGGCAACCAAAATCAATAAAAAATTGCTTGAAAGTAATAAGATAACAAATGGCTTCCCAAATATTCAGGTAATGCCAACATAATAGGACTCAAGATTATTTGGCTATTATCAGCTTCACTTGTTCTTTGATTCTGACATTATCCAGCGGAAGTTTACAGTATAATTTAACTAGACGATCATATGCAGAAGGATTTACTCACGAAGAAGGTATTGAAATTCCATCTTGCTTCAAGAACCTCTGGGCTCCATCAAGGCACTCAGGAGACAGTTCATTGTCACCAAAAGAACCTAGCAATTCACTTACCTAGATCAAGACAAGGAGCATTAATGCACTAAGTATAAATAACGTAATTTAAACAAATGACAAAAAAGGAAATGCTAAGATACCAATATGTCAGCCTTTTCAGGGGCATTCCAGTGGCGCATGTCACTTGAGACTATGGTAACTGTATGTTCCCAGCCCTCTAACCTAATCAAACTCTGTTGTAACAAAAACACAATGCCATCTTTAAGATAAAAATGTTTGTAACATTTAGAAGCTTGAAAACATTTTTTACAAGCTACAGATACTAAATTCCATCAGCGATTAGTAAAATAATAAAGGGGAGAGAAGAAAACCAATTTATAGAAACACTCTAAACAACACGATGAAAGGGCTCACCAATGTTCATCATAAGAAACTTAAATACACAAAATAAGATGGCATGATCCACAATAAAGAAAAACAGCAACATTCTTTTAGCTAACAGTGCTAGAATAGCAAATGAATAACGCATTTAACTGTCCATCATGCCAAGCTTTATAAAATTTTCATCCAACAACAAAACCTTTATCCCACTAGGTGGGGTCGACTACATGGATGGCACGACGCCATTGTGCTTAAAATTTTCATCCATGAATTAAAAAAGGAAAAAAATGATCATATTCTTTTATACACACATCAAACACTTACATGTTGAAAAATAAGTGATGACTTAAAGCTAAATTAAAACTAAGCTTTTAAAGTTGACAGACATAAGTCGCTGCTATTATCAGGAAAAAGATTAACAAATGCGTTTGAATTTAGCTAATGCAATACGCAGGAATATTAGCATATGGGAAAACAAATGCTTTTCAAATCACCATAAAAGAAAGGGGGAAAAAACCCCACATTAAGTGTGACAACTGCATTTGGATTCTTTTCCACTGCATAAACTTTTAGCCTCCTCCCAGTCTCTTCAGCTGCCTACATAAAAATCACCGCGATATAAATTCAACAGAAAGTCTAAAATATACAACATATCCAAAAATTCATAACATAAAGTACAAATAGACACCTCTAGCGATGCCCGAACAAGAGGCCCACGCCCAGCACCAACAACCATCAATACCTAACCATAGGAATTCCAAAAACCATTATGTCTGACCAAGAAATGATTGAACACAATCCAGAGCAATGCTTGTTTAACTTGGTGCTAAAAAATAACAATCAACAAATCAATATGCACAAAGGATCACAAGAAATCTTACAGTGGTAATTTCAGAAGCCTTTTCATCAGGAACCCTATCCAGCAATGCTTTACATACTGCTCTTTGATACTACACAAATAAAAAATGATGTTGGACTAAGACATAGACTCCATCATATAATCAGAGCCACCAGTTGCCAAACCCTCTAGCACCAGGGTACAAACAAGACAGAGGCCCTTTCTTTACAATGAGGGAGACAATTGCAGGCCAAGATAAAAAATTTGAACACATAAAAAATATGCAAATATTAACAACTAAAGCGTGCGTATTAAAAAATTAATATTGAATAGTAGGGAGTCAAATGAGTTGCCGGGAAGGAAAGTGCCAGCATAAAATCATGGAAAAATAAGGACGCATGAAAAAAGAGAAGAAAAATAAAGAGGAATTAGGTAAGATCAAAATGACTTGAGGAATAAAATTTTTATCAGGTACACGCGGCAAAATGTGGCATGAAGGTTCACACGATATTGCACCATCTGAATCTTGCAATACCACAAATTGCATGCTGCATGATGGATTAGCAAGATTTCATTACTTCCAATGATAACCAATTAATTCTCCAAGGTGACTTAAAAAAATAGATCCCTGATTTACAGAGAGAAAAATAATTAGGAATATACTGATTCAATTTTAGGGCAGTAAAAATCATAGAAATCTACATCAATGGGTGTGCATTTGGATACTAGTTTGCAAAATGTGGGTTTGGCTTAAACGCAAAACAAAAAAGTGAGTTCATGGTTGTTTGCTCAAAAACATGGGTTTAGAGGTAGGTTTTCTTTGCCTCAAATGAAGGTTTAGAGAAACCAGACAAGAAAAGTGATGGTTGCTCTGGCTCTAATATGAGTTTAGTCTCACAAAATGGGAAACCAAACATAGCATAGGAGTGCAACAGTTACTGCAGACTGGACTATGTTGTTTAAAATGGAGTCCAAGAAATTCGTTGCTCTAGAGTCGTCCAATGAACTTGAGGATCCACATTAATTAATTACTATAGCTTACTGAATCAGATTTATGGCATCGCAAGATGGAAAAAACAAAGAAAGAGGCTGACAAGTATACACACACACATACACAAAATTGAGAATAGATTGAATGCATTACCGTACCTGACTGTATTTCACTGTGTCTTTCTCAAATGTTTCATAGGTTTGAGCCTCTAGATTATCCATGAGAGGCTGTACAATTATTTTAAAAAGCACCTCGTCATTCATCAGAGAATGGTGAAAAATTAAGCAGAAACAAAGGCCAAAAACAATTGAAGAGCCAGATCAGGAAATACTTACTTGCAAGGGTGCCTGTAAAAAGTCCCTATAACCAAGCTGGCATAAGAGACTGAAGGTCAAGAGGAAGATAATAGCAGATAATGCTATGCCTTCATACAACACAAGGAAAAATAGATACCTCAAAGCGTTCTTGCTCAGGAATAGGATCCATTCTTTGGTATAGATAGGCAACATAGTCCAGATAAGGCCTCAAAGGATGTCTTTCTGCGAAACAAACATTCAAAGCTGAATACTCTTGGCCAAAGGATTAATGGTCAAACGTAGATAAATAAAACACAAACTTGCAAATATAAAACGTGCAAGTGCCATAGAATAACAACAGTGCTAATAACCAAATTCAGACTAAAAGCAGCACAGCACAAAACGAACAATTTAGACTAATTTATTACTGCTCAAAGTATGATCTATGGCATTAAGATGTCATGTGTGTGTAGAAATAGAAAAATATCAGCAACCTACCCTCACCAGTATGAGAAGCATCTGGATCCACAGTAGCTCTCGGATGAACTGATTTTCCGGATATAATTATCTGGACCAACGTTTCAAGAAATTTCAGTGGAGAACAGGAGGCTTGCATTTTATTTCATCAGTAAGTATCTGATAGTTAGGACTACAGACTATAGTATCCCAAAAAAGATGAACAAGATCCCAGGATTGTAAGAATAAACTCAGACTACAAGGCTATCCACAAAGCAAGTAAAGGCTCAACTTGCTATATGCCACCTAACAGCCATTGCTAATTTAGTTATTGGCTGACACAAGATTCAGAGAATTTAGATGGATTGCCTGTATAGAATGGTTAAGAAAACGAGTAATTAGCATCTGGTGGCGCTTTGAGAGGCATGGATAACCGCGAGCATTAGTCAAAAAGCACTGCCAAAAATCCAGCATAAATAATTACAAATTAAAATCAGAAACAGCAGCACCATAATATGCAGAAGCTGTATTAAATATCACAAAGTGTCCTTACATCAGTACTTATTATAGCTGATCTAACAGGCTCCCCAAACCAGCGTCCAAGTGAGTTTGCTGATGGTAAGGTACTCCTGATAAACAAGAACATTGAGCATATCATGGCTAAAATAAATTATGACATTGGTCCAACTGTACAACAAGCTTGACAAAATTTAACTACAATACATGATACGAGATCAAAGTATAAACAGCTATGAATAAAGGGACTGATTCTGAACCACTCACACAATATCAAGTGCGATGGACAATTGACTATGATGCTCACAGAGAAGACGAAATGAATTCCAAGTTTCCCAAGAATCAACCTGTAAACCAGGGAAATAAAAAGCTTGAGTGAAAATAAGGCCAGCATTATAATTTTCACAGCTAAGAAAAACAAAAACATTCAAAGATCAGATAATGTACCGCCCCAATAGTCTGATCCTGAATAAAATCATTTTTACAACTTTTCAACAAATACATATCACAAGAAATATTTCATCCCAATATAAGGCTAAAAAATATGGTTGTCATATATGTCTAACACGCTTCTTGATAGATAAAACACAGGCCTATCATATCCTGTACTTAAATTTATTTTAATTAGAAGCTTTAGGAATGGCTATAATGTTATGTAGTATCTCTAACAATATAAGAACACCACATGATTAGCAACCAAAATGTACTACATCAAGGAACAATTCATTCAAAAGGCTAAGAAGTCTCATGAAAAACCAAGAACAAAGAAAGCCCGCAAGTTAAAAAATAAGTTCAAAATTGAGTTTTGAAATTAGATGAGGAAGGAAGAAGTTGCAATACAATGTGGCTCAAATAAATAAAACTAGGCAATCTTGCAAACAGGATTTTAGAATATACTCACCGAAGTTTCAGAATCGGCACCCATGGAATCATCGTCAGACATGATCAATGGAATCCTAAGAAACAGCTTCATAACAAAGTTACAGAAAATGAGAATGTTAGTGAAGGGGAAATGACATTTAAGTAGGAAACACAAAGAAATCAGCAAAAAAGTTGAAGGACGACTAGCACCTGCATATGATTTAGGTTCTGCAAGATTTGATTCACACATCTAGCATAATTAGCACAAGATGCTCTCTTGGGAGCTGGAAGAAGGCAAGCCTGCAGAACATCAAAACAAATTAGGAAAAACCACATGCAACTCAGAGCTACAAAATAACAAAAGGCAAAGATAAAGGTAGCGACAACATCAAAATACTAAACAATACTGAACCAAAAAGATACCAAACAATATGTCACAGAGTGACGGGCATATACTGGTCATATGCACATTAATGTCCCGGTAAGATTTCATATAACAAAAATGGCATTTGAATCACATCCTAATATCCTAGGAAGAAGTTAATATTTTCATGCTTTATATGTCACACACACACACACATTCATAGATTCCAGTACATTAGAAATTAAAATGCCCACTTGCCAAAATCCATTCACAGTGACTCTCAAGTGAAACAATATAATTCACGTATCTTTTCATAGGTCAACAATTTTCACTCCATACTTCGATAGATTATACAAAAAAGGGTTTACTTGCTTCAAGTTTTAAACAAAAAATTCCCTGTGCCATCATTTCCCTTCAGTTCTTCAGTTTATAATTTTAATCAGAATTATCCAGTATTTTATTATTGGAAGGAGCTATAGTAGCTTAAAAAAAGGAATAAAACAAGGAAAAGATAATCAAGTCATTTCTGCCAAGAAAACGGTGGCTAATTAAGCATAGCAGAAGTCTCAAGTGGCAAGAGTAAGCATGAGTAAATCCACAGGGTATATTAAGAAATCAAAACCAAAAGGGAAAGCATCAATTTAAAACTTGCCTCAAATTGGTCGTGCCAAAGCTTACCTGTAAAGAGAGATGAGATGCCCAAGATATTTCTTGTCTGAGAGTGGTTTCAGAGTCCATCCTGAGGGTTTCATCCTCTGAATCCAAATCTATCCATGAGCTAATTTTTCCTGAAGAAATGCAACAAACCATCTAATAAATTTTACACAATCCTAAATTAACTAGACAGAAAGATAAACAAGTTATGCTTCCAACACAACAAAGTGCTTCTTGCAAACACGCGAATGGTATTAAAAGAGCTACACAGCTTAAAATTGATGTCACAGCCCCCATACTATGAACGCCATTATTTTTTTTAATTATGTGACAAAATTTCAGTGTTAGAAACTCGACATGCCTCAAAAGAAACAGCTCCAAAGAACAATCAATCAAAATATAATACTACATGATACTTAGTTCAGGAAAAAAATATATTAATAGGTGACTCAAACTCGTACCCACTACATGAGTACTCCACTGTGAAGGGCTCAAAACTAAGTCTGATCCAGCAAACGGAAGAACAGCAGAACCAAAACTATCCTTCTGCACTAAGCTTGGCCGATATGCAGGATCCATCTGAATCGGACCATTAAAATATACAAGTCAAAACAGACGTGAGAAACCAGATATCCTTCTGCACTAAGTCAGTTGCGGTTAATTTACAACAACCATGATTTGTTAGAATTATGATAACCAAGACTGTTATCCTTCACCAGCTGATAACTTAGAATTAGCGGCGTGAGCCACTAATTGGCCACGGCACAAAGTCCACTTTACTTTTTTTTTTTCACTTCAGATTAAACTTCTCATAAAATATATATATGTTCGATAAGGCACACACATGAGGAAACATAGATACAGCAAAATGCCAGTATGTTTCTTCTCAATTCAATGCCAAAATAGTTAGAAAAGCACAATCTACAGAACTTTCCTCCAAAGAAAAATATCGATTTCCACCTATTCACGTCGATAATGTTGAAATTTAAAAGTAAAAAGTAAAGAAGACTAAGAGAGGACGCATTCGACACAAACCAGAGGAGCAACAACGAAATCGAATTTCCCAGACACGAGATGGAGATTCAGCACGTTTGGCATGTCATCATTGAACTCTGTCTCGACACCGCAAAATCGTGATTCGGTGTTATCCCCAGCCCTTTCTCCGAGCGGCATTTTCACCAACTTTCAAGAAGGAAGTATGCGAGCAACAGAGAGAAAAGTAGAGAGACCAGAGAAAAAGAGAGCGAAGGATTCTTGAAGAAATGGGCAAGAATGTAATCAAATCTCCATATACAACCCTCTAGCAGCCCGAATCAATGATGCCAGCCTCACTAACTAGGTGGCAAGCTCGGAGATTAACCAACTAACAGGAATGCGATGAAAACAGAAAGAGTGCTAACAGTCACAGATGATGATGGAACGTGACTGAGAAGCTCGCATGCTGAGCTCAAGGCGGGAGCGAGAGAGGGTTTAGGTAGGGCTTTACGAGTTTACGGTGGAAAAGAATGTTGTAAGAATTTTATTTGGGTTAACGGATCGGGTTAGGCCCAGCCCATCAAATTTCGCATGTTAAACTTTGGGTTTCTATTTGAGCAGCCCAAACTGTCCAATAATCAGGTATTAAGTATTGTTTGGTAAATCCGTCTCCTAAGTCTAGCCTCTTAAATTAATGATATCAAGTGGAGTATTAATAAATTGTATCTATTATTAATATCAGTATATTTATTAATCATCGCCAGTATTTCAATCTTAATATATCGGATAATAAAAATTTAACACCTTATAAATAATCAGTATAACTTATCTGGAATTCCACCCCATGGAATCCACATATAATATAAATTTACAATAAACCAAACTCTTGCAAAAACATGTTTGATTTGTTGATTAAATATATACACACGCAAAATTTTTTTTTTTTTTTGGTTATTGATGGGAAGAGGTTAAAATTGTAAAGAAAACAATGGACTCGTCGACGAAGAGGGGAATAATTTAAGGCCACCAAATATATTCCAGAATCTGATGACTCATTGCTTGTGGGCATAATACGTAAATAAGAACTTTAGCAATATTCAAAGTGTGCTTGGGATTTTGATGTGCTGGGACTGGACAATTCATAAAAATGGCATAAATTATCACTGGCCCACTCGGATTAATCGTATTTATAACCCACCAAAGGAGCCAGAGTCAGATCAACAAGTGTCATGAAACCGGGCTCTTGTAATTTTTTTCAGCTTCTTTGTAGAAATAGGCCGTGTGATTAGAGTCCAGTCATTGGGCCTTATATGTGTCTTGGGCCCAGTGTAATATAGGTCAGTGTAATAGGTGTGGTTTGTTATAAATATACTGATAGCCTGCCTCTTGTGTATTAGTTGAGTTGATATCAATAAAAGTATTATTCTGTTATCATGGTATCACAAGCTCCAGGTTTAAGATCTGAAAGAATGCCTCAATAGTTGATTGTAGCAGCCCAACATTCAAGAAGATACTCAATATCCGAAGCTTAACAGTGCGGATCATCAAAGAACTCTTTGGGCCAAGTCTACTTTCTAAGATAACAAATTGGGCTAACAGACAAAAGACAAATCCATCATCACCACGTGACAGCTCAGAAGATAGCTCCAAAAGCTTTCTTGAAATCCACCGCAGACAAAGCTTCATCCTCCATCGTGAAATCCACCGCCACGCGAATCTTGAGTCTAAGCTTCACAGTCCACACCGAACCTCCGATTTGCAACAGTGCAAGATTCTCCCTCGTCTTTTCAAGATCTTCGCGGTTTGCCTTCACCGTTGCAACTTCTCGCTGTTGTCCTCATCTCTTTCAGCCGCCATTTCAAGATCTTGGAAAGCCCTCGCCGTTAAGACTCAAATTTCTGTCATCATTCCCATCAGTCGTCGGAACGCTCTTCCTCGATTTTTCAAACCCCGCCGTGAGTCTTTATATTTCTTGATTTTCTTTCTTCGGTTTGGCTCATTTAATCTGTTATGGCTGAGAAGAAAGACGACCTCACCGGTGACTCTATCCCGTTTGCTCACCCTCTATATCTTCATCCTTCTGACACTCAAGCAACCTCTCTTATACCCCAAGTGCTTACTGGTTGCGAAAATTACACTGTATGGAGCCGGTCTATGCGCATCGCCCTTAAAGGAAAACAAAAATTAGGATTCATTGATGGGTCATGTATTAAGGAGGGTCACGACAGTAAACTTCATGATCAGTGGGAGAGATGCAATGCAGTTGTACTCTCTTGGCTCCTGCATTCAATTTCTAAAGAACTTGCCAACAGTGTGATTTTTCATCAAGATGCTCACCTCGTCTAGGTTGATTTACAAGAGCGATTTGATAAAGTGACAGGCTCACGAATTTTTAGTCTTCACCGGGAATTGAATTCTATGCGCCAAGGGAGTCTTACTGTCTCTCAATATTATTCTAAGATGAAGGAGTTTTGGGAAGAAGAATCAGCCCTTCTACCAATCTCGTCCTGTAATTGTGCTACTTCACAGGTTTATTCACAACGCCTACAACAACAAAAGCTGTTGCAGTTCCTGTTAGGACTCAATGAGTCTTACAGCACTGCCAAAAGCCAAATTTTGCTCATGAGTCCCTTACCCACTGTGAACCAAGCATTTGGCATGATCATAGAAGATGAAGCCCAACGAAATCTCAGTAATACTGTGACATCAAGCCCTCTTGAAGGAATGGCGATGACTGCTCGGGGAAGGGGACGTGGAAGAGGCAGGGGAAGAACTGGTCCCCTACCTGAGTGTTCTTATTGCAATAAAAAGGGACACATTAAAGAAAACTGTTGGCACTTAGTGGGGTTTCCCTCTGACTTCAAAGGCAACAAGTCATGAGTGACTCATCAGACTGCAAATCTAAGCCAATTGGACAAAGAGGGATCTGCTCGGGGTGATGAGATTGTAGCGCCAACATTCACCCGTGAACAATATGATAAACTCATGGAGTTCCTCAAAAAGGATGCAGTACCGACCACAGACATACATGCATTAACTAGTACAGGTTTGATCAATTCCTCTTATCATCACTCTTCCTTTACTAACTGGGTAATAGATTCCGGCGCAACTACTCATTTGGTTAGTGACTTGTCCTTGTTAAATTCTTATGATAAATATGTAGGGCCCATTAAAACCATTAAAATTCCTAATGGTGAAAGGGTAGAGATTACCCACATAGGACATATTAAGCTTTCCAATAACCTAGACTTAAGAAATGTTCTGTATGCACCAAAATTACAATTTAATCTAATTTCTGTTTCAAAGCTTACAAGTGAAGGAAATTGCATGATCACTTTTCTGCCTAATCAATGTATCTTGCAGGGCCTTCAAGCTGGGAAAGTGAAGGCGACTGGTAGATTAGTTGAGGGACTTTATATTCTGCAGAATGAATCGAATAGTTATGTACATGCTATGAGTTTGATTGGTAAAGAAAATGTAAATCATAATGACCCTATAGACATTTCAATTCTGCATAACAGATTGGGTCATGCACCCCCTTCGGTTTTAAGGCATTTGAATTTTGTAAGAGACAAACATTTTGATATGAATAAAGGTTGTGAAATTTGCATTCAGTCTAAACAGACCAAACTTCCCTTTCCCTCTAGTTGCATTAAATCTCTTTGTTGTTTTGAGTTACTTCATATGGATGTGTGGGGTCCATATAGGACACCTACTCATCAAGGCCATCAATTTTTCCTCACAATTGTTGATGACTACTCTAGAGCAACTTGGATATTCTTGATGAAATATAAATCAGAAACTGCTAGTTACATAAAGAACTTTGTTGCACATGTTCTTAATCAGTTTGCTTTTCATGTTAAACGTATACGGAGTGATAATGGGACTGAATTTGTCAATAATAATTTGCAATCCTATTTCCTTGAGAAGGGTATCCATACATGAAACTTCTTGCCCATATACTCCAGAACAGAATGGTATTGTGGAGAGGAAGCATAGGACACTTATGCAAGTTTCTAGAAGTCTTATGCTTCAGTCCAACATACCTATTCAGTTCTGGGGAGAATGTGTCAAAATGGCCTCGTATATCATTAATCGAGTACCCTCTAGGATTCTAAAGTTTCAAACTCCTTATGAAATAGTATATAAGAAACAGGCTGATTATAATTGTTTGAAAACCTTTGGTTGCTTAGCATATGCCACTAATTTGACTAATTCTGATAAATTTCAATCAAGAGCTATTCCTTGTGTCTTTATGGGTTTCCCAAGTCATCAAAAGGGCTATATTCTTCTTAACTTGCGCACTCAGAATTTTATGGTGAGTAGGCATGTTGTGTTTATTGAAGATGTTTTTCCTTTTCGTAATATAATGTCTGCTGACCAGGTAGGACATCATGCAGAAATCAAAAAAATGTTCCTATTTGATGATGATTTAGTTTTAGATGAAGGGCATATGCAGTCAATGATATCTGATACAACTAGAGACAAGGTTGAACAGGTTGTATCAGATTCTCATCAGGTTTTTGATTCTTCTAATTCACAGTCATTGCCTAGTGAGGGTAATAGGACAACAAGGGAACGACGTCCTCCTATATGGGCTACAGATTATGTTTGTGGACTCCTTACTTTAGAAAATGGCACATGTTTCGAACAGAATCACTGTTTATATCCTATTCATGACTATTTGACTTATAAACATATTTCTGATTCACATCTTTGTTTCTTGTGTAACATAGATTTAGTTGTTGAGCCTACTTCATATTATGAAGCTGTACAAGATGATAAATGGGTCCAAGCAATGAATTTGGAAATGGCAGCCTTGGAACGGAATAAAACATGGGATATTGTTCCCTTACCACGAGGTAGAAAGCTCATTGGTTGTAAATGGGTGTATAAAGTTAAGTATAAATCTGATGGAACCATAGATAAATATAAAGCTCGTTTAGTAGCTAAAGGTTATACACAAAGAGAAGGGATTGATTATCATGAGATCTTCTCACCTGTGGCTAAGATGGTCACAATTAGGATAATTCTTAAACTGGCTGTTATGAATAATTGAAGTTTATCTCAAATGGATGTTGACAATGCTTTTCTGTAGGGTGATCTTAATGAAGAGGTATACATGACTATTCCCCAAGGCTTTGGAAGCCAAGGGGGGATGGTGTGTAGGCTTAATAAATCCCTTTATGGCCTCAAACAGGCTTCTAGACAGTGGAATGAAAAATTGTGTGCTGCATTAATAAATGGTGGTTTTAAACGTAGTAAACATGATTATTCCCTATTTTTTAAAAGAATTGGTAGTGATATTGTACTAGTTTTGGTTTATGTTGATGATATACTGATCACAGGTAGTTCTGAATTAAAAGTTCAAGAAGTAAAGGATTTGTTGCATAGCAATTTCAAAATCAATGATTTAGGCATACTGAAATATTTTCTTGGTATTGAAATGGCTAGGTCAACAGAAGGTATAGTGCTTTCCTAAAGAAAGTATGTTTTGGATTTGCTTGTAGAAATAGGGATGAGTGGTTGTAAGCCACTTACTATACCAATGGCCACCAATTTGAAGTTGGTAGCTTATGAAAAAGGGAAACACAAGAAAGAGGATCTGTTTGGAGATCCTAAAAGATATCGAAGGTTAATAGGTAAATTGATTTATTTGAAAAATACCAGGGCTGATCTCTGTTTTTCTGTGCAGGTCTTGAGTCAATTCATGTATCAGCTCATGAAGTGTCATATGACAGCAGCTCTGAACGTGTTGCGCTACTTGAAACAGAGCCCTGGTGTGGGAGTGCTGATCAGTAGAGAATATGCTACTACCATGGATTGTTTCTGTGATGCTGATTGGGCAGCTTGTGAGATGACAAGAAGATCGGTCACAGGATACTTTTTAAAGCTTGGTGGTTCTCTTATGGTGTGGAAGACTAAGAAGCAGCTTACTGTTTCAAAGTCATCAGCTGAAGCGGAGTACCGGGCACTTGGTTCTGCGGTATCTGAAGTGGTGTGGGCCGTTGGTGTCCTTAAAGAAATTGGTTATGAGCATTTAACTCCGGTAAATGTATTTTGTGATAGCAAGGCAGCCTTGCATATTGCTGCCAATCCGGTATTCCATGAGAGAACTAAACATATTGAGATAGATCTTCATTTTGTTAGGGAGAAGGTCTTGGAAAAAGTGATTACATTACAGCATGTGCGTTCTCACAGTCAAGAAGCAGATATCTTGACTAAAGCTGTGGGTAAAAAAGTCTTAGGTAAAATGCTTGGCAAGTTAGGAGCTGTGGATTTATTTAGCCCCCAACTTGAAGGGGGGTGTAGAAATAGGCCGTGTGATTAGAGTCCAGCCATTGGGCCTTATATGTGTCTTGGGCCCAGTGTAATATAGGTCAGTGTAATAGGTATGGTTTGTTATAAATATACTGATAGCCTGCCTCTTGTGTATTAGTTGAGCTGATATCAATAAAAGTATTATTCTGTTATCATTCTTAATCATTTTGATTTTTGACAATAAGTTTAAAAGTTAAAATTAATATTTAATAATTTGAAAAGAAAAAAATAAAAAAAAATACCACTTAAACTTTAAAATCTTAAATTAGTTTTGTTATTTATAAGAGTATAGGTATTAGCTATAAAAATATAGTAATTTAAAACTTTTTTTAATAAGAAATAATTGATTTGGGATTCAAATTTTAAATGATATTTTCTTATAGTTTTGAATTACTAGAAGGGTCTATGCCATGTTTGGAAGGTCGGAGGAGTCCATGACGCAAGAAGCGGGACCAGGGACCAGTAGCTACAGAGAACAAATAGAGATTATTTGATAATTATATTATCAAGGTGATAAACAAAATTATTAAAAAAACATCTGTCTCTACCAAGCGAGGCTCAAGAAAGAGCAAGAAATTCCACCCTATGGGATGTTTGGATAAGGTAATTAAACTCGAATTGGTCACTGAATTGGTTGGGTACTAGATTAAAGGTCAGTGAATCAGATCGGAGTCAAACCGAAACTAATCCAGAACTAAACGAATGAGAAATTGAAGATTTTAAACTTATAAATATAAAATTAAAAAAAAACAATTTTCTTAAAAGAAAAAAAAAATGACTCGGACCTAGCTAGTCTACTAACCCCTTTGCTAGTTTCCAGGCCTGAAAACATAGGTTTGGATTAGCACAAGAAGACACCTCCGGAGGGATAAGTGAAGAGGCGGACAAACAAGTATCTTAATTTCTTTTCTTTTCTTTTTTTACCAACAGTATCTTAATTTCTTAAAGCAAACTTAGGGCCTATTTGAGATCTCATTTAAGAGAGGAAAAAGCTCATTTGGAAGGTAAAAGCTCATTTGACATCTGCGGACGCGTTTGTGAACACATTAGCTTTCACTGGGCTTTTAGAAAAAAAACTACTTTTTTTAGAAGCTCATTAACGTAGCTTCTGGCTTTTTTCACTGGATTTAAAAAAAAAAGTCACTTCTTCTGTCAATCCAAACACAAATCACATTAACAATATGAATTTTTTTCTATTTAACTTCTATAAAAGCCACATTTAAAAAAAAATCATTTTTCCATTATCTTACCAGACAGGCACTGACGTTAAAGTCTTTTGTCTGTTTTTAATATGCCTTTTACCAATCACGTACGTAGCTTCCAGGCTCTTCTCCTAACCGCTCTCTCTTCTACGGTTTTTGAAGACTGAAGTCTTCTTAAAAAAAATACACAAATTCATGATTTTTGTTAGAAAAATAACTTCTTATTTCTTATTTTATCTTTTAACTTTCAAAATATTTCTTATTGGTTGCTTAAATATTGTTCAATATTAAAAAAATTTAAAATTGTGAAAATACCGAATAGTTTCACCTAAATCATGACTGTAATTTATGTAAGTTGTAACGAGGAAACTCAGGAGATTATGACTACAAAAAGGAAAAAGGTGGATATGAGGGTGTTTCAGTCTGCAAGGGGCATCTGAAGACCATGGTGTGAAGGAAGGTACTTGTCTGAGGAAGGCAACAGGGTCAGCGAGGGAAATTAAAGGAAGGCTTTACACTCCAGCAGTGTCACTTCTGGATCATAGGAATCACTATCACGAATATTATAGTAATTAATTCGGGGGTGAGACATAAATCCAAAATTTTCATATATATTTGTTTAAAAAAAAAGTCATTACTTTGTTGCGTATGATTGCTCGCTTATTGCACTCACACAAAAAAAAAGAGATGCTCCACCATAACTTCTTTTTCATGCTTCCTTGATCATTCTCCTCTCCCTCCCTCCCTCCCTCTCTCCATCTTTCCTAAACTCTATCATATGCTTAAGCTTAACTACACCAAATCACAAGTTTTCTGCAGCATCTCTTGTTCTTCTTTCGCGGCTTTCTCTTACTTGTGCTTTCAATCTGAACTTATCATCGTGTCACTGTGTTTTCTTCATCTCTATATGAAGTAGTCATCAGCGATCGCTGTATTTACAATTCTGACAAGTTTCATATCAGCAGTAAACAAACACTTGAGCTCTGCCTTGTAGCTATCCAGCTTTTGATTTCTGGGGCTAATTCTAGAGCAAACCAAAGTACCTCTGTTCATACCCAAAACCCAAGTAGCCAAAAAGCAGATTTGATCCTCAGCTTTTTTTGTATTTATCTGGTGATACAGTCTCAGTTTCTGGTTGATGATGGGAAGGGTGAGATATGGTGGGGCTATTGTGGCTTTGTTGTGTAGTGTGGTGTTGGTTGGGATAGTGAGTGGGATTGGTGTGAACTGGGGGACACAGGCAACACACCTATTGCCAGCATCAACAGTAGTAAAAATGCTTAAAGACAATGGAGTTCAGAAGGTGAAGCTGTTTGATGCAGATTCAAATATTCTGGATGCTCTGAAGAAGTCAGGGATTCAAGTGATGGTAGGAATTCCCAATGACAAGCTCGCTTCACTTGCCAACAGTGTCCAAGCTGCTGAAAAATGGGTCTCCAAAAACGTTTCCTCTCACGTTTCTTCTGGTGGAGTAGACATCAGGTAAACTCACACCCCTTTCACTAACCATTAATTCAACCATCACTTTTTTCCGCTACAACTTATACTACCTCCGGTGTAACTTAAACTATGAACGAACGAGATCTTATATTAAGAAGTGGTCATGTGTACCACAGGACTTGAAAGCCTGACTTCCCTTGAACTTTCAGTTCTGCTTTAGAGACACTATGATATGATCATAGAGTAAAAACTGCAAGTGACTGATGAGCTTTCTTACCTATTATTTCTTCTAATAATTTTTGCAAGGTACGTTGCAGTGGGAAATGAACCTTTCTTGTCAACATATAACGGCACTTTTGAATCTACAACTCTTCCAGCCCTCCAGAACATCCAATCAGCTCTCATCAAATCTGGTTTGGCCAATCAGGTCAAGGTCACTGTACCTCTAAACGCCGACGTGTATCAGAGTTCATCCGACAAGCCTTCCGACGGGGACTTCCGGCCGGATATCCATGACCTGATGCTGCAGATTGTCAAATTCTTGAGTGACAATGGAGCCCCAATTACAGTCAACATCTACCCATTCATTAGCCTGTACAAAGACTCAAACTTTCCAGTTGACTACGCCTTCTTCAACGGCTATCAGACCCCCATAAACGACAATGGAAAGATCTACGACAATGTGTTTGATGCCAACCATGACACGCTTGTTTGGGCATTGCAGAAATATGGATTTGGAAACTTACCCATAATTGTGGGAGAGATTGGTTGGCCTACGGATGGAGACAGAAGCGCAAATCTTCAGTATGCTCAGCGTTTCAACCAAGGCTTCATGTCTCGCTATATTGCAGGAAAAGGGACTCCAATGAGACCTGGTCCTGTAGATGCTTACCTGTTCAGCCTCATAGATGAAGATAATAAGAGCATTCAACCTGGCAACTTCGAACGTCATTGGGGTCTGTTTTACTTCGATGGTCAACCTAAATACCAGCTTAATATTGGGTCGTCATCTAAAGGTTTAGTGGCTGCTAGTGGTGTGCATTATCTGGAGAAGAAGTGGTGTGTGTTGAAGCCTTCAGCGAACCTTAATGATCAACAAGTGGCACCAAGTGTGACTTATGCTTGTGAGAGAGCAGATTGTACTAGTCTCGGATATGGGACTTCTTGTGGGAATTTAGATACAAAGGGTAATATATCTTATGCATTTAACAGTTACTATCAGGTACATGACCAGCTTGATAGTGCTTGCAAGTTCCCAGGCCTTTCCATTGTCAGTAATCAAGACCCTTCAGTTGGAGATTGCGAGTTCAGAATCATGATCCAGACAGATACTGCTAACCCAGATAGGAGGGTTGGGTCTTTCTCAATAGCGTTGTTTCTGTTTTTGCTTTTTACTTTCCTGTAATCTAAAGTAGCTTCAGGTTTTCTTTTTTAGATTATATACTATATACGTGTCTATGATTAATTAAAGCAATGCTTTCCTGAATCCTAATGATCCCCACGACCGAATCCTATGTTTGTGTTTTTGTTGTTTTCTAATATTTTCAAACTGCCAAAAGCCCAAAACTGTATGAAAGGAAAATTTGGGTTTTCAACATCATTTTATAAACTTCAGATTACCCCTCATGACAATATAAACAGATGATGCTTGCTTCAAAAATGGATTTAACCGGACAAAATTCTCAACATATAACAATCTTTGACCGGGTAAGGTGTCTGAGGTGAGGAAAAAAAACTTTTTACAAACATTGGTGCATCATCTCTCACAGATTGCTAATAATCCAAATGCAAACTATAGTTTCCAAGTTGTCACAACCAACAAAAAAAAAAAGGCTAAACTTTCCGAGCCAACCCCACCTACACACACCACAGCTTTCTTGGCCATCCCATCAGATCAATTCTTGAAGAATATTCTTCTCAACCAATACTTCTATGCTAATACAGGAAGGACAAGAAACATGATACTTATCCATATGATATACATTATAGGGATTGTTTGAAGAAGCTTATTTGAGCTTATCAAAAGCTCTTATAGGCTTATGCACATAAATCGAGACAATCCTCACCACATAACTTACTTTGTATTCTATGAATCACGATTGAAAAGCACTTATGGAACTTCTAATCACTGTTCCAAACATATATAACGGGTCAGTCCTAGAGCTACAGACTCAGTCACTTTCTCGGTTACGTCATGGCCTTCCAAACAAGATGTATCTATTAATTGTTTACAAACCTTTTAAACCGTAAGCATTATTTTTTAGGGTGTAGTAGGCCTCGCATTCCTTTCCTTTTGCAAGCTGTTCGCATATAAGCTGACTGAATGGACAGGATGCCGCTTTTGGCTAAATTAACAATTATGCTGTCACTTGTCACTGTCAGAGACGATGCCACAACGAAGTAGCAGGGATGGCTCAAGTATTTACTGACCAGATGATTGAACACTGATAACCAAGGTAAGATGTTCCAGCGTCCTTTTATTTGACCTTTTAACTTGTGCTGGTGCTATCCAAATATTTCAAGTCATCCATGGCTATTGGCTAATATAGTGCAGGTTGACCATCTAAGTTAATTCGTGTCCCTTGCGTCCAGTAATCATGTCTAACCTCGTAATTTTATCTCACACAAGCCTGATGGCATAATCAAACCTGCCAGAATAATGGAGCAGGGGAACCAACTAATTATTAAATAGCCCAATCATATCATAATTTATACTCACAATGAGATAAAATCAGTGCTAGAGACAAAATAAAATCTGTTTCATTCAAGTTTGTGCCAGGATTGCATCAGATGATTGGTTCAAGAGATGGGGATAAGCAAAAAAGAATGTTATAAAAATGAAAAATACCAAAATTTAAAATTCTTGAACAATAAATTCCTAAATAAACTGTCAATATCACATTAATCTCAATATCTAGATAAAAGCCAATTCAATTTAAGGACGCAATTGAAGAGAGAACATCAATTGATAATTAAACATCAAATATTTGAGATGGGCTTAGAGAAAATATAAGGAGTTTGGTTAGAGTTAATTTCATAATTAAATATTTATATTTCAATTTTTGGCCCTTTGAAATAATTACAATTTTTAAGGTCTCTATTTATAAATATTTCTTTTCCCTAGTTCTTCTCCCTAATTTTTCCAAATATTTATCAATATATTTCTCTTCCTTTTTTAACCTTTGCTAATCTTATCTTTTTTGTGGTCAAAATACTATGGTTTAGAAGAAAATTGACTGTGTATTTAGAGATAGAATAGCGATTGTGCAAATGTCTGTTGGGGAGAGAATATATGAAAAAGGACATTCATAACGGAGTACATGCTCTATACTTTTTATTTTAAAGGGAAAGATTGGGAAAATATCTATGATTATCTTGATTAAAAGTTATTTTTATTTATTTTTGAGCGAGTCAGAATCTCTTTTCTAATAATAACTAAGAAGCAAATTTTCGAGGCCCTATCTTGCACGGGGGAGTACCAGCTCGTTATCTGAAAGGAAAAACCTTGGGTTTATTCAGTTATACACCTGGATGTGAAAAATTATGATGATTTAACCACTTAAAACATCGACCTGGCACACAATTCCAATTATTTTAGCTCAATCAGGCGTTTAAAGTGAACACTGAATAGCAGCATACCATAGTGATGTTACATAGTTCTGCCATTCATTTGTAGCGTCCGGATGTAGTCTCTAGATCTTATATCAGCCTGCAGTTCAGTTGAAGATGTAAGGGCTGAATACTTTGCCTTTTATCTTCTAATCTATAAATGCATTAATCAACTGAATCACTAAATCAGTCAAACTGTAAATTGTTGTAACAGGAGACTTGTAATCCCAATCTGGCAAAATTCTAAGGATCAAATAAGGCAGCAGTCTGCAAGAGAAGACTTTGAGATGAACTGCTATACAACAATCTACAGAATTGTGTTTGAGAGAACAACTTAAAAGTGAAAAAGGACAGCGTCTCCCCACCACAAGTAACTTTTCCTGTAAATCACTAAATCCTAATAACTCAACCATATAACTGGCAACAGCTTTTGAACAAGAGAAGAGTCAATAATGACTCTAATGAGAAAGAACTTGATAAGGCATAAAAAATTTCCATGTACTTTATCTGCTTAGTGCAACATTAGTCTTTCCCTTAAACTAGTAAGATATATGAATCAAATCCCTACAATGAATTCAGTAGATTTCTTATGCTTCCAATTTTCAAGTGGCAAAAAGTTTCACCTGCCTAATAGGCTCAGGCACACGATACTTGCAAGTCATCTGAACAATTGTAATGGCAGTGGGAAGTGATATCCGATGACCAATTGAAATGAATATTGGCTTTACTGATCCCTGTGTAGATCTCATGGCCTGTGTGAATTGAGCATGCAAGATAAAGATACCAAGCAAAAGTTCATAGGCGTTTTATGTTATATTTTAGCAGTTTATATTAATTCAAGCTTGTTTGCATTTAAATCAAGCAGACCATATCAAGATGTCAACTTGAGTTTGTCACATGTAATACTTTGAAATGGCATATAGAAAAAAACACATAATTATTGATATACTATTACATGAAATGACACCAAGCACCAATACAATAGTGTCTTACCGCTCCCCATGTATGTCCAGAACATCCTACCAAAGTGATAAAATCTTTAGCAAGGTTTTCTTCAGCTTCTAGAAGCTGTCTCACTCTAGAATGATTAAGACCATCCACATGATGCAGCTGGAGCAGGAAAAGCTCAATAAGTATTTAGGTACCAAATCAGAACTTCTTAACGAGAAAAGCAGATATAATTTCCATTCCATGAGTAAGGGCAGAGAGGCCACTATTATAAAACTCTATCAAATATCAGTATTGAGGTACATGAGGGACTGGGAAAAGAAATAATTTGGCTTTATTGTAGAATGAATTAATTACTATTACTATCATTACTGACATTCTTTCCTATCCCAATTGTTGGGAGATCAGCCACAACTCCAAGATGACAAGCCAGGCCAAAACCTGTAGAAGTTCAGGATTTAGAGACTTCTCAGAATACCGATAGGGAAAATTGTAAACAGTTCATACAAAAAACGGTGCAGGTGTTCCAACTTCCATTTTCTAAGACGGCTTTAGGAAAACAACTTACCTCGAGGATGGAGTATTCCGTTTCCATCAACCAATAATAACTGTCAACAGTATCAGCAGAACCTTATATTAAAATGATGAAGAAAACAAGTACAATAGACCTACGAGAAAGTCCTAAATAGCCAGCGATCCGTTAGACACAAGGTTTTTGCGGCAGCTAAAAGGATCAGTACCACCAGAAATGTTATTATGTCAATAATAAAAAGGAAAAAACTTTGGTACATTTCCTAGGTGATATCAAGTCCTTCATTGACAACTTAAAACGTGGACATTTCTTACAACCAGTTGCCACTCTTCTAAGAAAGTTCCTCACCATGTCATATTTTATTGTATGTTGTGCTGCTAACTAATGAAATCGGTGCAAGTTTCAAAATCACCACAACCAAATTCATATGAAATTTTATTATGGGGACTCGTATGACTTTCGTGAAACACACCACAATTACCTGTGGGTAGAAAGGATTGTTACTTTTTTTCATCTTCTCCAGAAGCTCTAGAAGAACTGGCGCCTATAACAAGAGAACAATCAGATAAAAGCTGAAATAAATACTTAATGAGAGGTTTTGGAAGCTGAAAGAAACAAATAGAACCTCTCTAAATGCAAGGAAACCGGGAACGTAAGGGACATGAACCGAGACTAAAGAGAAGTCCTCGTAGACAACTTGTAAGGTTGGGCAATCTAATACCACAAGGGTACCACATGCCATTGAAGGATCATCCTTAGAGAAGCTTATATCAACCCCACCTACATATCTTAACACTTCCAAAGCCCCTTGTTTGCTTGTGCCAGCAGATGTGTTCAGTTTCCATGTGAAACTATCGTCTGTGATTAGTTTAGTCCTGAGAAAATCTTGAGCACTGGAAAGGAAAATCGAAGGGGTTCCAAAAATTAAGATATGGTTGCTTACGATTTGACTGAAAATATCTCAAATTTAGATATGGAAAAGAAAATCACACACGCAATCCAGTTCTGTTGATCTTGTGACGAAATGAGTGAATCTAACGAAGCTTCTTGGGGTTGTTTTTCCATTGATTGAATTGAGCATACCCAACCACGCTTCGGTGACGGGTGACGGGTGACGGGAGAAGTGCGAATCGAAACGATTCTCATTACCGAAGTCAGCTGCGTCTCGTGAATCTAACTGTTTTGCGCCGATTTTTTATTATTATTGAAGTAAATTATCGGTGGGATCATAATTTTATTTTTCCAGCAACACTCAGTTTTACGTATTTTTTGATATACCAAGACTATTTTATTTATTAAAAGTGATTAACGCACAGAGATAACTCAACCCTTTCCTTGAACTCAATTTTTTTATTACAAAAGATGTCTTGAATTTTTTGAAAGAATAAAGTGAAAATTTGTTCAAAAATTTTGGTTGAAAAGTAATGTTGGTTCAATATCACCAAGAAAATCTTAAAATGTAATATTATCCCATATCATTAAAAAACTAATTTTAACAGTTTAAAAATTGATTTAAATTTTAATATTTTCAGGACAACATTGAACCTAAAATTTCAAAGTAACATTGTTTCTTAATGAAAATTTCCTAAACAAATTTATGCCTTAACCATTTTTTTTTTTAAATGAGAAAAAATCGCATAAATAAAATATCAATATTTTGGATAAAAAATTGGGAAAACCATGATTTTCAAGGAATTATCTGCAATTCTCCCCACCAAAAACGAGGTCCTCAAGCATAGTATCAATTTCCATTAATACGTTAGGAGCCTTTCACATGGGTTTTGGCTAAGAAGTCAGAAGCAAAGAAGGGGAAACATGATACGTTGAACTTTACAGAAAGCTCAAACACAAAAGAAAGGAATAGAATGCACTAACCAACCATACAGTAGTATCTGCATAAGAGGTTCTCCTATACCACCTCACAACAAATGCATCAGTTCATAAAATCCAGAATCCAGATATACAAAAGGCTGTGTTGCACTTTCGTAGACCCCCACCCAATAGCAGCAACACTTGAAAACCTAAAGAACGAAAAAGAAAAAGTCTATATATATACTATATACCCACTGATGCACTTGCGTTCTTCAAAAGCTGTCAATGGACACGAGGCCATTAATCAGTCTTCATCTTCTGAATCAAGCACAAGAACAGTTGGAATTGCAGAATTGCGGATGGGTCTCTGTCTCAGTATTTGATTTGCTGTAAGGCCCCTGCTTTCTATAATACTTTGGCTGTGAACTCCGGCAAGCCTCTTACTCCGGCGAACTCCCACTTGTTCAGAAACTGCAGGGCTTGTGTCTGCTTCAAAATGGCCACAAATCAGAATCATCATCAACATCTCTATAACGTGTCGCCATTGTTAAATTTTTAAGGGTGGCTCCAGTTCAAATCATAAGTAAAGCGTAATGTTGTGCATATGTTACCGTTAGTTCTACTACTTGAGAGCGCCTCTTTGCTTTGTTTCCTTTTCAGTTGTCTTACTTTGTTCTGCAGAATCGATCAATAGTTCTACTTGTTATTAATGTGCCAGACAGATATGAGTGTTCACTGCTGAGAAGTGAAAAATAATCCAGCCATCATGAAAAGGACTCCCATTTACCTTGTGAAGCCTTTTAAGAGAAGGTATAGCATCTCTCTGAATTTTCTTGCCCATAACAACTTCGGCTGCAATATTGCTAGATGAGAATTCTTCCTGCCATTATAGTCACCAAAGTAAATAAAAAAGTTTCTTTTTCATTATGTAAGGAAATAAAAAGTGTCTAATCCAGGAAAAGCAGGATATATGATCTTACCGCTACTCTAGAAAATTCTTCAAGATTGGAAGCTAGCGTTTCCCACTGAGAACTGATGGTGGGAAGTGGGCAGGATTCGTTGCCATTAACCTCTGTATTTGAGTTCAATGTGATTATTTCCTTGTACAGTCTGTGGCCTTTTGCACTTGCGTCATACCTCCAATAGTAATAGACAGATCAATCAACAATCAGCACTAAGATTTGAAAAGACGTAAATATCTTGGGAATATCTAGAGAATTACCAGTAGAAAGTCCCCTTTCCATCTTCTCCACATGCTTCTTTGCGGAAAGAAGATATTTCAGTTCCTTCGTTCAAAGCATCTTTTATGTATGACACTACATCGTGATGCTGAACAAAGACAAGCACAAAGAAAATATACGTGGTCAGCTCAAATTAGGAGGACTCCCTTGTAGAGGTTTATTTAAAAAAAGAAGAAGAAAAAATTCTTAGGAGACGATGAAAACTAATGTACATCAGCTCTAACTTCACATAGTGCTTTCAGGAGTAGCAATCGATCCAATGGATCAAGTTCCTTGTACTTGGATATCTCCTCTCTGCAATAGCAAAAAGGACGTCACTTATTTTAAAGCCATCAAAGCAAAGGTTTTACTACAATATTTGGTGCATTACTAGTACCCTTTGGACGGCACAATTGGAATCTTCCCCTCAGCAACCTGCAAGAAAAAGGCATTGTGATGGGTAACTGATATCAGTAATAGAAAGAAGGGAAAATGGTTAAAAAATACCATTTAAGCAAATTAATTGCTAAATGGTACAAATGTGCAAGCAAGCATCCACCATGTGGAATCAGCATCCACATGTGTAAAAAGCATCCTTGCAAAAGTGCAAACACCATCCCTAGTGTGCAAAATATCATCCTTCATGTGCAACATAGCATCCGTCCATGTGCAACATACCACCCACCGTGTGTAATGGTAGCAATGAACAATTAATTTGCTTATAAAGTTTTTTTTAGCAATTCTCCCTAGAAAGAATAAGTCAAACTCGGGCAATTGAACTTCTTATGACTCACCCATGGCCACCACAAAGTCAGTTTCTTACACAGTTCAGTCACCCATGCATCAGGTTCATCCAGGTTTTTACTTACAGGCGGCATTCCCTAGAAAAAGTACAGAAGAAATTAGAATTCAGAAAAGGAAATAAGGCAGATCGGAATAAGATAGGAAGCCATCAAAAGAATTTTGTTAAACATGTGAAAGAACGCCAACAATAATTTCAGCAAAGTAACTATGGGAACTACAAAAGGCAAAGCAATAGCACGCTCGGTTTAAAGAAATAGGCATTAACATTATTTGTGGGTATCAGCTACCTTTAAAAGTACAACATGAAGATGAGCTAGTGAAGCATCAGGCTTTATGAGCCCCAACTCTATGTCTTCAGCTGACAGTTTCAAGTCCTTAACAATTACTGGCCCAAAAACCTGAATCAGATCACTACGATGTAAGTTAGTCTATACATGGCCAACGCTGAAGCATTTGTCACTGAAGATGAAATACGATGACCAGCGCTATGACCAAAAACAACGTCAACCATTTACCACCAACTATGGCCAAAAAACGATTTTTCACCGCAAAAGTCGACAGATAAGTCGATTACGTCCAAGAAAAGTCATACAATTATTCAAAACCCCCAACAACGAAAAAACAACGTCAACCATTTACAAATGCCCGTAGCCAAGGAAAAAAGAAAAGATTTTTTGGCATGAAATTCAATAAATGCCGTGAAATCTTACGTCTAGGAAATTCAGAACAGAAGCTAGTTCCCATCGTCGGCGTAGCTTCAAAACCTCAGCTTGAAGAGGATTTTCTTGCGCAAGGGCGGTCAGCTTCTCGCCGTGTCCGCCTCCTGCAGTCCCCAGGGCCATTACCTAACCTGCGGCTTCGCTCACACCAAATGCAGTTTCGCAGGGCCAACGTATAGGGTTTAGCGAGAGAAATTGAACGCAGGGCGTGGAACTGAAGAACTCGAAACGTTCGAGTGGGGGTAAAATTAGAGAATGGGGCGCCTTCCCGCCTAAATTTTTGTCCCATTTTCAATAAATTTAAACATAAGATTATTTGAATAAATATCTGGACTAAAAATTATCACTCTAATCTTATTTATAAGTATTTTTTTATTAAAAAAAATTAGTTCTATTTATAAGTCTAATTTCATTATAATAAATGAGATTGTAATAATTTTGCCCTTATTTATTATATCAATAAAGAAATAATTTAAAGATAGATAAAGAAAAAATAGTTGAAAAGTACACATTCATAAATGAGGGCATAATTAAAAATTTACTCCATAATTATTGAATTAACTACATCTCCATAGTATATGAGATTTAATTAAAAGAGATTTATAAATAAAACTAGAATAGTAGTTAGATAGATTTTCTGGGGAGCCGGACTCACTAAGACAAGTTAATATGCATTAATCAGTATATTGTATAAAATTGAATTATTTTACCTTTTAATAATGTGAGTGTTAATTTATTCTAGTTTACAAATTGATTTTCGTTTTGGATTTCATGTTCTTTTAGCAAAGGCGTATAAAATCGGTTAAGAAATTTTTTCAGAACATTTGGTGAAAATTTTCGTTGTTAGTATGTGTTTGGATTAATTTTTAGAGAATAATTTTTACGATTTACGAAATAAATATGTAAAAAGAGTTTTATCTCGATTTACAAAAAATATCTTTTGAAACCACGACTTGAGACTTACTCAAACACTCACTTATGGTATGTTTGGAATAGCGATTGAAACTTTTAATCGTAATTTTCAATTGTGATTTACAGTATATGAGATAGCTTTTACAGTTTACGAGGCAGTTTTTATAATCTACGAGGTAAATATGTGGAGAAATTTTGTCTCAATTTATGTGAATCAGACTTATGTATAAGCAAAAGTCAAAACAAATAAGCTTTGTTAAGAGACTTTCAACTTTTCAAGTGTAAATATATGTTGTTTGAAGCATTTTCATTAAATGTCAGTTTGAATTGATATTGGAGTCACGTAAATTGAAATAAAACTTTTCTTATTATATACTTACTTTATACATTGTAAATCATATAAAAAAATAATTTCTACCGGAAACAAAACACCCACTAAATCACTTGTTATCGCACGTCCGTCTAGTTATCAATATACATTTGCTGCAACAAAAAATCTGGTGTACTGGCATGTTGGTGGCGAACACCATCGATCTCGGTCCTCGAATCAAACGCAAGCCCTATTTGCAAAGATAGCGTAACAAACACTCAAACAGTGTGATTGGCAGAACTAGATGAAGCTTCCAATCACTGAGCACAAATTTTTTTTAAAAAAAATATTTTTTGCACTTATTTAAGAAGAGAGAAAAAAAAAAAGAAATTACTATATACTCAATGACTTGGGTTGCAGAGGTCTTCTGCGTATTTTTTTCCAAAGGCAAAGTGGTAGTATTTTCCAAGAGAGAGTATTGCTTATTTAGAATAGCTATTAAAACTTTCAAAAATAATTTTTTAAATTATGATTTATCATATATAAGATATTATGTTAAAAAAAATTATTTTAATTTATGTAAATAAACATTTTTAAAATTCTAAAAATAATCCCAAACCAGCAGCAAATCATGGCTCAAACTCACTTCCATCCAACTGTCAGGAATGGTGTTTTCATTCGTGGCCCAAAAAAAAGGGAATGATCTTTTCATCATGCATATATTTCATTAAGCACACGAATCGCAGTCAAATAGTGCAAACCAAACAAAGACGGAAAATGTAACTCACTTCATTGCCCATCGCGGCAGGACACCAACCAGGGTGAGAGGAATCGTCTGATACATAAAATTAAAAAAATTACATTCATATTTTAAAATTTCGGAAAAAATATAAATTATAGTAGTATCAATCCTTGTTTTTAAAATCACTCGAGGCCATTATTGTAGAGATTGGTATTTACTATGCCTTCCTACATGGCTGACTAAATCAGTGATGGTTTACAGTCAAGTTTCATCTTTCTTAGAAGTATAAAATCAGGCGCATTTAGAGAGGGAGAGAGACGAATTCTATAAAATTCTAAAGAACAAACAGAATACTAAGTACTGACCGAAGGTCGGTCTGTGAGACTTGTTCCTTTTCAAGTGACAATTCCAAAACTTCTTTTATCGACAATCAACATGAATACTGACAACCTGCATATATACTACAGTGGAAATCAGAAATTTCTTGTCTGAAATTTGAGGAACTGAATGCCTTATAGCCAATTAATCACTTTTTGTGAGCATGTCCAGAACAGCAGAAGCAACTTTCTGAAATTGCTCCCTCTCTTCATCCAAGGTTTTCTTCCTCTGAAGAGCAGAATCTTTGCATTTCTCGATTTCCACCTCTATTACGTCAGAATGTTCTTTAATCCCACTGTAGATGATTATTGAAGCAAAAATACTCAGGAATCAGGATATATGGTTGTTTGAGAGTACAAATTAAAATTACAAAACGATAGTAGGCAATGGCTTAGAATGTACAAGCCAATCCAAAACGACAGCTCCGCGTTGATATGCATTTAAAAAAAATATAATCTATACTGTCAGACTGATAAATAGTAATACCAATGAATAATGCTGAAGCAGACTTCTAAGCTGATAAGTGAAAATTATAAGTTGAAGCGTGAACGAAGGATGACAAAAGCATTAAATAACAAACAATTTGCAAAAATCAAGTAAAAAAGAAAATCACCACCACCACCACCAGCGTCGTCATAGTTTTGATTTAAAATTAACAAACGACTATCCTAAAGTTAACGATGACCAGTATTCAGCAAAACTCACTTGGTCATATTAAGCATGTTCTCCACCATCACTTGGACTTCATTCGGTATGCCTGCGCGGATTATCAGAGTAGATAAAGAGAATAATAAGTAAAATTATGCAACGGTCCCATTCCATTGCTTCAAGATTAGTCCATTAGAGCTCAGAAGATGAAATAAAGCATCCGATTCCAAGATCCAGTACACGGAATCAATTAAGAGCAGGAGATCAAGTAAATGGTGTTATTGTTGACAAGTTGATCTTGCGAGCAAGCGACGCTCACGACTAAACAGACGAAATGCTTTTCAAACCACACAGTTACGCTGGAAAAATCGAGAAAATATTGAGGCATTTCAAAATCGGCCTGTTGAATTCTTGAATTCAAGAGCAAGATTCGATTGGAAAGCAAGAAAACCGAAATCTAAAACAGCAGCAACGATTATAGTAATAATAATCATCATCAGATTAGAAGCAACAAGGAAGAAGGACTCACTGTTAACCAAAGCGGAAAGCCGATTTTCGGGTTCAGGGATCGATGTTGAGTGCTCCATGTCCATGGCTATATACAATACAAGCTCACCCACAGTGCCTATCCTTACTTGGGACTTTTGGACGGAAATCACTCTCCATGGTATAAATGGGATCATTGGGATGGCAAGGAGTCCGGGGGCATGCTTGGCGCGAGGTTCGACTTAAGCTTACGAGGGACAGAGGGAGGGCCCATCAATTGTGGTCATGGCATCTCCAACTTGGGCCTCCTCTTGGCCCATTAGGCCGAATTTATTAGTTATTAATACTTGGGTTGGTAAATGTATTTTTACCCTTACCGCCTAAATTTGGCCATAGGTTAATTTTTTTTGGGCCCCATCTGATGTTCTGTTAGAATTGAATGTTTCATTCATTGCTAAAAAAAACGTGACGTGAGCTGTGGAAGAGGCGGGAAGATGAATTTATTTATTTACCTCTCTCGCCCATCGATTCTTCCGCCTCTCATTCATGGACTCGGCTAGCGTCTGTTGTGAGTCCCTTTCACTTAAATTACAGCGTTTTGGTATAGTTTGGCTGAAAAGAATGATAGGGTTAGGTGTTTTTTTTAAAAAAAAAAATTAGTATATAGTATTTTAAAGTATATTTTTAGAAGTGTATAATATTTTAAAATATTTTTTAAATAGCATGTAGTATTCTAAAATAATTTTTTATACTTTAATCTTTTAAAATATTTTTTCAGTTTTACCCAATGTTTTACCGGTAAAATTGTAATCAGTCTCTTAAGACATTGGATACAACTGAAAAAATATTTTAAAGGGTTAAAAATATCAAAAATATTTTAAATTAATTTTTGAAGCTGAAAAATGATTAAAGGTGAAATAACAATCAATCTGATAATACACTGGATAAAATTGAAAAAATATTTTAAGTTATTAAAAACATAAAAAAATTATGATATTATATACTACTTAAAAAATATTTTAAAATATTATACATTTCTAGAAAAATAATTCAAAATACTATGCAGAATTTTTTTTTTAAAAAAAAACCAATCCTATCATTCTTTTCATCCAAATTACTTAAAACGGTATAATTTGAGTGAAAAATATTGACAGCGGATGTTTGTGCAGCGGACGCCCTCATCTAACGCTATTGTTTGCTGTTATATATAGTTTTGTCGTTCTTGAATCCCCCCGGCTATTGAAGCATTAATTAAAAAAAACTCTCAATTTAGTAATAAATTATTAATTAAGGTGATAAATGATCTTACCCTTTAAAAATTAAAAAAGATAATATAAATTTAAATTTTAAAAAACCTACTCCCTCCGGTCTTATTTATAAGCAATTTTCTTCTTATTTGTGTAAAATGAACTATTACTTAAAAGTAATAAGTGTGTCAAAAATACCATTTGTTTCCATATAAGCCCATATTTATGAAAACATAGAGATAATGTATAAAATGTGTAAGAAATAATAAAATATATTTTCTTAATATTTTATTTATATCATTCACTCAATGAGTTCTCTCTCTCTCCTGAATATAACTCTTGGTGTGTGTGTGTGATAATTAATTATAAATAATATGTATTTAATAAGGGTAAGATAGAAAAAAATAGTTTATATTTTCAGACATAAAATAAAAGTTGTTTATAAAAAGAATTAGCCTTATAAAAAAAATATTTATAAATAAGATTGATAGAAGTATTTATTAAGTGAGCCGAAAACTCAAATTCTGTTTAATCAACTTTGTCATCTATATAATAGGGTTGTTAATTTTTTCTTTTTGGACAAATTGGGTTGTTAATGAAACTTCAAATATTTGAATGGCGTGCAGGATATAATAATACTTTGCACGTGTATCCTTGAATTGATGGCATACCTCTAATTAAAATAATGGGAGGGGTTGATATGAAATGCCCTGCAAGCATTTTTTGGGACTTGGGATCCTCTTATTTCTCAGCTGACAGTGACAAAGTTGTCGTCATTCGCTATTTCATGTCATCGTCTTCGATGGGTCGGGTTGGTGGGTCGCAAGATTTTGCCATTCAATTAAAGCACCACTACAATATGTCATCCCTCCCCATCGGACAATATAGAAACTTCACCACTAAGCAATTTTAAAAGTCTCAATGGTTATTTTTGTTATAAAAGTATCTGCTAAGGAGCTAATAGGCATTTTAAATTTTTTTTATTTGGCTTATTATTATCTATAAATTATTAAAAAATAACAATATCAACATAGTTGTTAAAAGATGAACGTTAACTGTTAAAACTAACGTTCTGTTAACAATTAGTCAGAGTGATACGGCTCATCTTTTTAATACTATTTTGGGGTGATACAAAATACTAAGCTTACAAAAATTTCTGGGCAGCCATAATTGGTTCGTATATATGTTTAGAACAAAAATAACTATTATATATATTTAGATTAGTTTTTAAAAAATAATTTTTTAAAATTTATAAAATAAATATATGAGAGAAATCTTATCTTAATTTACAGAAAAAAAAATAACTTCTCAAATTATAATTTTTCTGTTTCCCTCGCATACACTGATCCATCTTAAAATTACCGCCTCTTCCCCGACAATGTTTGGGTAATAATAAAACAAGTTAAATGTTGTTTCATTTCATATGTCTACAATACTATATTTTTAGTTTTATGTTTCATCCGTTGTCATATGTTATTGCGACTTTTAAAATGTTCTGTTCTGTCCTGTTGTCAAAGAATCTTCTGTTCTCGCAGTTGTCGAATTTTAAATGGCTACATGTTTGAGACGCACACGTGTCGACCGTCGAGCATAGTTGCCAGTCTCACGCTCTCAGCAAACCAGGTTCATGAAAAAGCTGTAGCTGAGTCACATAAAACGACAAAAGCTATAACTGAGGCACCTGACTAACGAAGAAAAACTAACGGAAAAAAAATATATAAGTAGAAAAGTAAAGGGCAAATGTTTGTGGTAGAGTAGTATCTTATATCACACAATGAACTAAAACTAAAGGGGCAGTATCTGTGTAAGAGAAGTTACGCGGTAACAATATAACGGTGTGAGATCATGTAAAATAATAAGGTAAATCAAAATATTTATAAATTTGACTTTTGAATGACAGAGAATCATTTTCATTGAAGTACTATCATAAGTAGTCTTATATCTAGACATCATAAAATTACATTAATCGAATGGATGCAACTAAAATATAATTTTATAGGGAATTTTAAGTTAGTTACCAACTTGATGATAGAAGGCGTGCCGAAGATAATGGTGTTGAGGTAGATAACATATGAGGTAAAGAGTGGAGGGAGAGGAATCTGTTAAAAAAATAGTTTATAAAATATAAAAATAAATTTTAATTTATAAAAAAACATTAGTAATGTGATCAAGATGGGTGTATCTTATTAGTGAGATAAATCCATTCAAAAAATAGTTTATGAAATATAAAAATAATTTTTAATTTCTAAAAAGCATTAATAGATTTTGAAACTACCTTTTTCATTATCTCTATTTTAAAAATATTTTATTTTATATTTTAATGTTTCAAAGTATCTTGTAATTTGTAATCATCTCTTGGATGTATCTTTTTATTTTTTATCTTTATTTTAGTTGTTATGATATTCATAACGGGGGAAGGAGAACTCTCGAAGTAAAATATTTTTTAATATTTTAATATTTTAAAACTTGAAATATTTTGTAATTTATAACTATATCCTGATATTTTTTCTTATTTTTTGAAGATATTTTATTTTATATATTTAATTTAGTTATTACAATATCGGTGAGAGGACGAGGGATCTTTTATTAGCTTGTTTAAGATAGTTTAAAGTTATTTTATAAGTGTGATTTACGTAAGTCGAGATAAAACTTATCTCACATACTTACTTTATATACCGTAAATCATAATTAAAAAGTATCTTTAAAGATTTCAATCATTATTCCAAACAAATAATTATATAATTTATAGATAGATTACTGTCTTTCTCCATTTACTATTTAATTAGCTCATCTTTTTTTTTATGAAGGTGGGAGAGGCATGGTAGGTTTTTTATTTGGGGGGAGAGTGGAGAGAAAAGTATAGTAGGGGAATGGCTTGTCTTGAACTCAAAGCAACCAGAGATTTAATGATGCACGGATAAATTTTTGTAGTTGTTTTTAATAGGTATAGGTATATTTTCTTTTTCAAATAGTTTCAGTCATATTTGTTTTAAATTAAAATTGGGTTGGGTGGAATGATATGGAGGAACGGACAGGGTAGAGAGAAATGGGCCTGCTTGGGTCAGTCAATAGAGCAGAGCACTGTGACGGTGTGACCCCTTCCCTTTCCCTTTCTCTCTCTCTCCCCACTTTTTGTCAGTTATAATTTCAGCCCCTCCCACACCTATTTTGTCGTCTCTCTTCACCACTCACGCACTCAATAATCTCTAGAGATTCACACTGTTCCCCATACCCCTCCCCTGTTTTTGTTTTACCCTTTATTTACTTTCACTTTCCCTTCCAACTTTCAATTCATCTGTTGAATGCATAAAACACCCTGCTCTTAATACAGCCTTGGTCAATGAAATCACCCTAAGAAATTGAATACAACACAGTTTATGATGCGCTAATTAATGAATCCTGTTCCAACCCCTTAATTAATGGAATACGTGCACAGAGACGGGTAATAATGACCTGAACTTGACGTGTGAGAGAGACTGAATAAGATGCTTTATTAATGAATTGAGATTTTGAGCCAATGAACTGCATACATTTGGACGTCTCCCACGTTGATATGAGTGTGTAAATTTACTTGTCAAGTTAAAAATAATGAAAAAGTTAATACAACCAGCTTGCTTAACCTTTGGATTCATCCGTGAATTATTACCTGGTCCTGTTTTTCACAGCAACGATTTGCTATGAACCCATTGAGCCAGAACGTACAAAGTACGAGCTTTAATTTTCAATCCTGTGGGCTATTGTCCTATCGTATACCCATTATTCATTTATTCGGGGGAGAGAGATTTCAGAAGCTCATTGCTTCGCTGATTTTGAGGCATGCAAGAGGAGAGAGATAGCACTAGCAGAGTACGGCACAAGTTTCACCCCTCCCTTATTTTTCCTGCATTTGGACCTTTCTTCAGCATCCATCCCTGCCAAGTTCTCACAGCACAAGGAGAGAACACCCCACCAGGTCGGTTTTTCCTCGCTGTATTTCACCCTTCGTCATGGCTATTCGTCTTTTTCTTTGGATTGAATGATTCTGATCTCTAGTCCATTTCCGTTTTGATTCTGTTCTACTTTTTTTGTGAGTGTTCTGAGGTGTTCCTTAAATGTCATCTTATGCCTGATAAATCTGTTTCATTTGAGCTTCTGCCAGCAAAAAAAAAAAAGTTTTTTTGTTCTTTTTATCCGGGTTCTTCTGCTTGTGCATTTTTAAGACTTTATTGGCAGCTGCTCTGTTTAGCGAAGGATGTGGAATGACTCGAGCATCATAACTACGGTTTTAACTGGTATTTTGTGGGTTTTTGGCTGTCAATGTTGTTTACTGCTATGCATTTGAGATGAAATTTGTTTGTCTAATCGGAGCTCTAAAATTTGCCTCTTCATTCACCCATTTGGAATCAAAGTGGCGAGGCGGTTTTCTTTCGTAAAATTTACAAACACATAAATGCTTGCCTTTTCCACGCGTACTCACAAAAGCTTTAATCTTTTCACAGAGGTAGCATACTGGCATCAAATGTTTATTAATCTGCGTTGTCACTGGATATTGATATTGTTTACTGAAAACTCATTCTTTGTTCTTATATATGTTCATAAGATGAAACTTGGGGTTTTTTTTTCTGCAGTAAATTCGAGATAATGCTGCGGAAGAGGAACAGGTCTCTCCAGAAGGATCGATGTCACATGGGTCATAATTGGGAATACTATTCTCAGTCTCATGGTTTGGGGAACAAATTCAGAAACAACTTAATTTTCAATGTCCCTCGTTTGTTTGTGGGTCTTGTTCCTATCAGTTTGTTAGATTCTGATTCAATGAGGAGCCCCACATCTCCTCTTGATGTTAAAGTGCTTCCAACTTCAGGCAACACTTCTAGAAAAACTCCAAAATCATGCCTGAGGAGCTGGGATTGCAGCAAAGTAGGCTTAAGCATACTAGATTCTTTTGATGATTCTTCTTCTGAATTTTCTGGGAAAATTATATCTTCATCAGAGAGCAAGATTCCAATCATCAGTCCCAGGATGAAAATTAACTTCTCTAATTGTTTCAACAATGCTAATTCTTTTGAGGCATCCAAGTCTTTACCCAAAGATTTTTGTAAACTTCCTTATACCCATAATAGATCTGATATTCATCACAAGGGTGATTCCAATACTCTTTTTGAGATTGAAGAAACCTGCCTAGAGCATGAACCATTTAGGAAAAGCCTGTCTTCTTCTATGGTTTCCTGCAATCCACTTAGAAGCTTCACTGGTCTGACTCTTTCCAACTATGATTCGGACCCTGGGTTTTTCTCAGTGAAAGATGTGTCCACTCAAACAATCTTTCCTCATTTTAATGAAAGAAACCATAATCCAAACACCTCACTGCCTACAGAATTGAACTCAAAACAGGTTTCTTCTCTTGAACTTGTTGAGTCGCTATCTGCTAGTGAGATTGAGAACTCTGAAGACTACACATGTGTAATTTCCCATGGTCCCAATCCCAAAACAACTCATATTTTTGGTGATTGCATCTTGGAAACTCATTCTAACAATCTTAGGATTCGAGTTAAGAATGAAGAGAAGGAAAATGGAGTGTTCCCAGTGGCTAACTGCTCAATAACTCCAAACCAGCATCCCTCTAACAATTTCTTGAGTTTTTGTTACCGCTGCAACAAGAAACTGGATGAGGGAAAAGATATTTACATTTATAGGTTGGTTAGCCTTATCAAAATTGCATCTCTTGTTTTGACTTGCTTTTCCTTTTATGGTTAGAAGATTATCCTAAGACTGGCATAATTCCTTTGTGATCCTGCAGAGGTGAAGAAGCATTTTGCAGTTTGACTTGCCGTGATCTGGAGATCATGATTGATGAGAAATTGCAGAAATCCCGTGATTCTAAGAAATTTCGAGAGCAATAAGAGATTGGGGAGGAACTTTTTGAAACCGGCGTCCTCTGGCAGGAAGCTTTTCTGTCACAGCCACCATGTTCATGAGAATAGAGACGCAGCTGATCATCTGTTCACATAAAGTGCTGTCTTTTATATGTGCATCTATCTGCAGCCATGGATGATCATTTTGTACATCGCTGCATTTGCTTTATAGGCCTCTCGGATTTCGTGTTCTTGGTGGATAACGACTCTAATTTAGCTTTTTCAGTATCCATATAACTTCATATATCTATATATATATATATATATATGTATATTGATAGCTTATTATCCATGTGGAAAGGATTGAAGCCTATTTTTCTGGCTTATCCTCAGGATTTTCCTGCATTATCATTTCTTATGCCCAGGATCAATGTATACATAACCTGAACGAGTTTTTCACTTAATGGTATATTACTATTGTATATACAACCTGCTTCGTTTCCCATGATCATTTCACACTAATGGAAAATCTGATGCATGTTTGCTTATACAATTGATTCACCAATTCCTGGCAAAGGGCAGGAGTGAGTTGATAAGACCTGGCAAAACTGATTAACTTGTCTGCAGAATCCATCCACACATATAAAATATTATGAAGATGATGTCAGCTTCATCTTAAATGACATTCTTATCCACAAACTCACAGGAGTAACTTTCTTGATACACCTCTTTAAGAGAATAAATTAAACTCGTTGCTTCTGTTAAGGTCAAATGGCTTCCCAGCCATGTTCTGCATTAATGCGGCGTTTTTGCCTCTGGGGAATCCACAGGTCAACATCTTGGATCTTACGTTAATTTTCTTAAATATGGGTCCAGTTTTGGTCAATAAGAAGCTCAAAATCATGTGAAAATGCAATCTGAACGCTGGATACGGCACATGCTGTTGCTTCTAAATAACAAAATGGTAATGGGACAAAGCAACCAAGCATAATTAATCCCAGTGCATAGGGTTTAAGATGGAGTCAAGTCATTATCAGAACATCTGAAAACAACATATCACCTAGCTTCGAGATGTGACACCATAATCCAAGAAAGGGAAAGTGAAGTAATCGTGCCCAGGAACAGTAGCACTCAGGGCCCGACGAATTCTAATCAAAGCAAAATTAAAAGTTTAAAACAAATTTTATTATCTAATATGATATAATGGCATCAATCTAACAAATTTGCGTGCATTTATAATCTTTTTGATTAAAAGCATGCAAATCAAACTTTTGAGGTGTGTAGGAAAAGGTTTGAGATGATGAGGTCGGGGCCTTGTATATGTAGCTTTTGACAAAAAGTTACATGTCAGGCTCCTTTAATTTTCTTTCTACATGTCAAGTTCATTTTATTTTCTCTAGACTTTATTGGGTTGGTTTCTGTCACGTCCTAGCTCGAGCTCCACTCTTCTTAATTTTTCATGAAAGCTTCGTCCCACAACGATCCCCCGCGCGCGCGTGCGCATGCATATAATGCCTTGTTTTCTCTCATGTGGTTGGTCACTTGGTGAGAACCATAATATCTCCTATTATCAGATAACATCTGAGATCAGAGAATGATTATACATACTCAGCGTTGAAGCAAGAATTGCTTAATCACAGAAAGATATATAATCACTTTCTATACCGCGTGGAAGAAACAGGACTTGGATCACTGATTCAAAGCTTTTGAGAATATGATTATTAGAAATATGAAATCACTGACACGTGTGATTTGATTAATTATCAGAGCTAGAGGATAGCTAGCTGCGAAGGAGATATATATAGTTGTTTTTGAAGATGGGTGGGGCATAGAGTTTTGGCTCCAAGTTGAACATGCTTTAGCAGGTAATAATAACAAAAGCAGCCGGATAATAATTACCATAACAAATAAAGGTGTTATAAGATTTTGTACGAATCAACTTTACATTTATGAGTTAAAACAATGTAATTGTCTCCGGAGTATGCTTTGAAGCTATTCTATCTCAGACACCACCAAATCAGATGCATAGAACTTATAACTTGTGGATAATAGAGGGCTTCGTAGTGCAAAATAGAAATGCAGAAGAAGTTGCTGAAGAATATTTAGATGAATTAATTAGTACCCTTATGGTAGAGTTTCAAGTTGTCTGGTCCATGGTTAGATAATCATGACGAGGAATTTGGATTTCATGAATTGACCAGACGTCTATGAATAATCCAAGCTATCATTAATGATGATGAACAGAGCAGACCTGCTTATGATATGGTGAGGTCTTGTTTTGTGTTTGCCTTGGAAGTGCTATCAAAGTGGATGGTTGAGCCAAGTTTTAAGCTCTTAATAGCATTAGACATTGAAGATGCACCCCTTGATTATCCTCATGAAGCAATTGAGAAACTGTTGCTCTTGAAATATAAAAGTCTTGGGAATACAAAGATCAAGACCATTCCCAAGTTCATGGGGAATCTTTGAAATCTAGAGTCATTGGAGCTAAAGCCTACTCTTGTTCAATAGAGAGCATGAAGCATCCTTTTTAACTGAGTACTCGTGTAGCAGAAGAACATAAGGTTAATATTGATTCGGAACCATGACATGAGCCTCCTGGAGAATTGAAGCGCCTTTACTTGGATGCCGACATAGAGATTGAGTTTTCTCAAGAGTCAGGACTATTGGAAGGTCCAGTTCATATATATATTCTTAAAGAATATTCAGATTCACTGTGATGAGTTCAATAGCATCGATCCCCAAGCTGGCCCCTCAGTTAGTATATCAATGTATATACACACCAGACACGTGTAAAGTAAAATAAACAAACCTATACTATACATGTAGGTAACAACTCTACCTGAATTTATTGGACTTTGGTTCTAAGTTCGTTCTTGATGGGTTGGACTATTTGATTAGGATGTAAGTAGTCTAATCAAATAAGAAATAAATCAGTATTAATTATAGATTTGAAAATAAGTTAGTATTAATTATGAGATTTTTAATTGAGAATCAAGTCATCATAATTCAGAAAATTAATTGATAATTAATTCTCTTTATTACTAACTTGAAATGTAAGAAGGAATGCACATTACTTTTTAATTAGTAGCCACCTTAAACCACTATAAATAGGAGGTGTCTCCTTCAATTATAATACATTCTTGTCATTGAGCTATCTGATAATCTCTTTTTTCTCCTACCATCTTTCTTGTTTTGGTTATCTGTTGTACCAATCCTAATTAGGCTCTAGTAGTATAATAATTACGTGAGTATTATTATATTCAATTAATAGAGCATTTAAGCTTTGACCCGGATCCGAACATAAATTTGCCCTGATAGACTAGTCTATACTCTCTCCTTATTTTCTTACAAGAACCTTCTATGCCAAGGCTTTAGTTAAACAATCAGTAACTTTTTTTTATTATTATTATAAAAGGTAAGTTAAGAAATTTGGAGGTTGTGATCACATCGATGTCGACTAAATCTAAATGTAGCTGGAGTTGATCTTCTAACAAAATGGAGAGGCATTCCAGATGAGGGCTTTGCAACATTAACTTATCTTCCATGAGATTATTGGCGTCCTTAGCAAAACAATCAGTAACTTGAAGATGTAACATATCAGACAGTATGGGCATTTGTTGAAATCCCTTAACTACAGGTCGTGCTTTTTGTATGTGATTAGAACTATGAGCATTGAATTTAGATTAAATAACCTTAACCTCTATTTTGTTTTGTTATAATTACATGTACCTCTTCTTTATTTTAAAAACATATATTTAAATTCAAACCGTTAACTCTGTTAAGAATTTTTAAAAAATATATTTTTAATTAAATTTTGTTTCAAAATAAATTTTATTTACTAATTTACCCTTTATCATTACCAATCCTTAATGTTGACTAAAATTGTTTACGTAATTTAAGATTTTTTTAATTTTTTTTATTTTGAAAATATTTATTTGTTTATATTTTTTATCATCTTAGAATAAAGGCTAAATTGATTTAATTAATATAGACAAAAGTGTAATTATATATATGATTAATTATTTTATTAAAAATATGCTTAATTAAATTTGTTCATAACTGTTTGTAGGAAAAAGATTGTATTTAAAATTTAAAATTATAAATTTAAATAATTTATATAATCCCTCAAATTTATATTATTTATAATATAGATACAAAAATATGTGTTTGAAATATGTTTTTAGTCATTTAAAAGAAAACTAAATATATGCATTAGAATTATTTTTTGGTTGCTAAAAAAATTTTTTTAGGCAGATATGAATGTTAATTCTATTATTGAAAGAGGGGTATTTTGATTAAAAGAAAGCTATGATAATTAAACTTAACAGTCAACTAACAGTTGGATTGACGGAAATGTAATATCAAATATACAAATATAAGAGATGTTTTTATAACATGCATTTTAATTTTAAAGGAGGTTTATATACGTTTTAAAATAGATAAGAGATTTCTACAATTTAGGTAAAAATAAAAAGGTGATTAATGTATTTTACTCTTAAATTTATTCTTAAAACCTATTTGCAATCAGTAACTTTTTCGGACAGTAACTGGTTAGGCCATTTAGAGCTGGGAAATCGGGTCAAGCCCGTCGGGTCGGCCCGTTTAAGCCCTTTTAAATCACGGGCCGGGCTTAAAAAATAGATCTTTAAAAGGAAGTCGGGCTTAAAAAGGCCGGCCCTACCGTTAGGCCCTTTAGTTTTTTTTTTAAATTCCCTTGCTCTTCCTCTTCATGCCCTTGCTGACTCCTTCCTAAGAACCTTAAAATTGCCAAATTTATATATGATGGTAATTTACTATTTTTTGATATTTTTACCCCTTAAGTAGAATCTACTACTTAAAGTGAAGTACAATCAAATTTTCTTGAAATTGATGATAGTAGCGAGGAAGATGAAAATGATAGTCGTCATAATCATGTTGCTTAGAGTGTTTAGCTTTTTGCAATCTTATACTTTGTGTGAGACTATGAGTTACTTATGAACAATATTTTTACTTTTGATTATGAATTAGTAACTGTATTTTTTTTATTGTATGAGGCGTGTATACGTATAATTAAATATTGTGAAAATGGTTTCGGGCCGGCCTTGGCCCTCATGCTCTCAGACCGGGCATTAAAAAATAATAATTTTTCTTTCCCCGTACCCACTAAGAATTGGGCTTATAAGACTAGGTCAACTCTGATTCCCAACTTTTAGTCATTAGGCTCAATGAAACTAAGTCCCTAAATGTAAAAGCCCAATAAAAAGATGTCTGGTCTAGAATACCCCCATTATTTTTTTACCCGTGTGGCCGTGTGGTCGTGTGATGAATAAAACTTCCACAAGCCATTTGAGAGCCTTCCAATATTTTAGACGTGGGGGTGATAATATGGAATCAATTTTTGAGTCTGATTCTGTTATTTAAGTGAGAGATTTTTTAATTAATAATATATTAAAATTTATTAATTTTGATAGAGTATAATAGCGCCGTATAATTCATATAACCGACCACACTTAATAGGATAAAAGGTTTTTATTTTTATTGTTGTTGTTGATTCTGTTATTCAAGAATTCCAAAACAAACGTAGATGGGCTGTCAGTTTCATTGTTTCATTAAAATCTGAAAAAGGTCAAAGGAGGGAGCGAAAGCCTATTGGGAAACCCTCAATACAAAGGTGTCTCTTGAAATAAGTCTTTATATAGGTATACCATAAACTAATAGGATAACAATCTAATAATAACTCAGATTTATTATACTTGTGAGATGGTTGAATAGAAAGCTGCTGGAGCCCCCAGAGTGGTGGAATTAGCAACCGAGGTAGATAATTTCCTGCATATTCAAATCATTGCTCAGCTTCCACGACATCCAAAAAAAATTTTGGGCAAGAGAAATTATAAAAATGAGGAGCGTCAAACTCATAATCAGGGTCAATGTCAACTTCCATGGCATCCAATGAGTTTTTAGGGCAAGAGGAATTATATACGTTGAACTCATAATCAGACAATTGTTCAGCTTTCATAGTATCCAAGAAATTTTCAAGGTAAGAGAAATTATAAAGATGAGGAGCGTCGAACTCATAAACAAAGATCGATATTAGCTTCCACAGCATCTAAGAGGTTCTCATGGCAAGAGAAATTATAGAAATAAAGAGCATCAAACTCATATTCAAACCATTGTTCAGCTTCCACAACATCTAATAAACTTTTGAGAGGAGAGAAATTATAGAAATGAGGAGCGTCGAACTCATAACCAAGGTTTGCCATAACCTTTCTTCTCTAAGTAGAGAGAAAATAAAAGCTTATAAATACTATCCATTTTTGGAATGAATTAGTGTACATATAAGCCTTTATATAGACAAATTATAAGCTAACAAACTAAATTTAAAATTTAAAATAATATAATCATAATTAAATTTAATAATATTTCAAATTTATACTTTTAAGATATATTAATATCTCAACATATTCAAAACAAAACTCTATTTTTTTATATGACCCATGTCTAGGTAAAACTGACTTCAATCCTTGCCGGGGGTTCATTGTATCGTAAATTATAGGATCCATTTCTTGCATTTTATATAAGTTTCAAAAAAATATATCTATTTTATCATAATTTTAAATGTGAATATTTTGTTTGAAGTAAATTAGATTATTCTTTATTTGAGCTCCCAATTGTTGATTCTTTACTCGCCCACTAGAGGTGGTAATTTGGGCCGGGTAAATAAACGGGCTCGGGTTTGAAAGTCCAAGCCCGTTTATTATTCAGGCTAAACGGGCCGGCCCGTTTAACTATTTAAAAAAATAAAAATATATATTTTATATATTTTTTAAATAAGTTAGATCTCAATGTTTTCAGTTCTTAGTGATGTTGTGTTTAAAGACTTCCTAATTTTTTTTATTTAACACGTTTTTCATATTATATCTATTTATTTTCATTGAAAAAAAAATCGGACCGGACCGGCCGGTTCAACCGGTCCGACCGGTGATCCGGTCCAGTTCATGGGCAAAACCGGTGAACCGGTAAAATTGGTGGTTCGACCAGTTTGACCGGTTTGCCTTTTTTTTTAATAAAATACATTTTTGTATTCTTCTATCTACTATTGGGCATTATTTTTTAGGGAAAAATGAAAGTTTGAAGACCAAGATGAAGAGAAAAGTAAGTAAAAAAAGAATAAATCTAAAAAAATGATTTTGAGAGGATATAATAATTAATTAATTAATTGGTGGTTCGACCAGTTTGACCGGTTTGCCTTTAAGTATTTTTTACCTAAAGATCTTTATTTTAATCTATAAAAATTTAAAAATATATTAATATATATATTACCACTAATAAATTATAATATTTTAATATGACCGGTTCGACCACCGGTCCGACCCTGGTTAAACCATTAACCCTTAAACCAGTGCTGTGACCGGTTCATTGACCGGTCCGATTTTTTGTTTCTTGATTTATTTTACTATTGTTAAATTTTTTAAAAATGTATTCATATGTTTTTGTGATGTAAGTAGACAAAAAAATAGAAGGTAAGAACAAAATTGGTTTTGTAGCACGAATATATAAAAGAAAATAAGTGTGATATGCATGGATAAAAGAGAGAGAATGAGAGTAAAAAAAATTTTTAAAAAATAAACTAAAAAAATAAAAAATGACGAGCTCGGGCTGACGAAATGCCAACCCATTTATAAACGGGAGTTAGCCCAACGGGCCAGCCTGATGGACTCGAACTTGCCTGTTTTCCCACCTCTACCACCCACACACCCATATATATTCACACACGTATCTTTTTCCGTGTGCTTATTGCTTTTTTTTTTTTTAAATCCAAAAGCGTGTGTTTATTGCTGATGTAATATTTAGTTAGAAGAGTAGTCGTCCACGACAATCATGGCTAAATTCGATAAAAAAATAAAATGATAATGAAAATTGAGAAAGAAACAACGAATAATTCAAACTAATTTATAAAATTTATGGCAAACCTTATTTTTCTAAAATTATAAGTAATTATTTAAATTACTCCAAACTTTACGTGCAGGGCGCTATATATCTATTTTAATTTTTTAGTGTTCTCTTGATTTTCATGCTCCAATCTTTAGGATCTACCTACTTTAGCAGTTAGATGAGTATGAATGATTTATAATGGACAGCTAAAGTATCTTTAACAAGGGTTTGAAGTACTGAACATTCGTGGTGAAAAAAGGGACTGAACATTAGACATGGACTAATTAGTTAATTAATTAATTAAGCTATATTTTTTTGCCAACAATTATTTGAGCTATATATAATTTATGATCCGCCCAAGAGCTCGCAGCATAACGAAGGTGAACAGGTAATTAGGTAACCAATGGCCCGCCGCAAATCATTAAAAGTAATGGGAAAATTTGAACAATGGACCTAAAAAAAATATTTATTGAAGAGTGCTATAAAACTTCTCCCTCCTATTATTAATATAAGATCTAATTGATTTTTTTGAAGAGATAAAATAAACTAAATAAATTACTTAATCATAATATATGTAACGTATCATTATATTATATATTAAGTAAATTAGTTTTAGAAAAAGACGATAAATATAAATATTTTAAAATTAATTAATTTAGTTTATTTATTAAAAAAATTAATTAAATCTTATATTAAAGACCGGAAGCAGTGTAACTGTTTAGAATGACCAAATACTAACATATAAATTTTAAAAACCAAATTGCCCCTAATTAAATCTCCAACATTTTCTCCTACATTACCGACTTAAGGACAAAAAATAAAACTACCCATAATCTATGTAACCATATCTTTTACTTCTAATTTTAAAATTTTTTCTACTAAGATCCATATTCATATCATCAATATACTTCTTTGATATATAATATAATATATATTTATATAATTTGATTAGATTAAGAAAGTTAGTTGAGTTAGTTAATATGATATGTATTTTCTAAAATACATTAGTCATATTCTTTAATTTTTTCATTCTTTATTCTCCTTAATTATTATTAAGGGAATATCAATAAAAATAAATTAAAATATAATTAATAAATAAACAAATTACATATTATATGTAAAACCAACATCAACTCCCTAAATAAAACTTAAATAGCATAGGAGTATCATTTAATGAGAGATTGGAGTTAGTATGTTAAGATAGCCTCCATAAGTGCTTTTTAATTATGAGTTACGAAATACGATGTATATTTTACAGTCTATAAAATAAATATGTGAAAAATTTTTATCTCAATTTATATAAATCAGACTTATATATAAATATAAATATAACTAAACAAGCAAACCGTGACGAGTTCAAGCATCGATGCCCACGCTGGACCCTCATTCAATATGCCAATGCATGGTCCCACCAGACACGTGAAAAGTAAAATAAACAAACCCACACACGTACGTAATACCTCTAGCAGAAGTCCAGAACCTTCTATACAACCCCCGCTGAGAAGTGAAAACAGAGGATATGCAAGGATTTAGTTAAACAACCAGCGACATGGAAGATGGAACATATCAAACATGAAGTTGTATGTCCTGCCACCACTTTATCATGTACAAAATAAATATTATGGGATTGTTGAAATCCCTTGACTACTACAAGTGGTGGTTTCTGTCTATGGAAACCACTATCAGCATTGAATTTAGGAAAAAATATATTTAAATAAAAAATAAGAGAAAATATAAAAAAATAATATATTAAAATTTTAAAATTGTATTTAAATTCTGTGGAATTTTTTTGTACTAAATTTTGATTGTCGATTACCCATAGATTTAAAGATGAACACTCATAAACTTGTTAATGGATTCACCTAAACTTGTCAATGATGCATCTCTAGACTTATCAATAACGCGTCAATGTACTTATCAACAGACATCCATGAGCTTGTAAGTGGACGCCCATGAGCTTTTCGGTGGAATTAGAATTTATTGTGAAAAAGTCTCAAGGGACTTAAATGTGATTTTGAGATTTTAAGGAACTTTTTTTTTCATATTTTCTATTCTTAGGGACCTAAATGCAATTTTCTCTTGAATTTATCCCTGAAAACCTATTTGCAATCAATAACTTGGTCTCCCGGAAACTAAGCCCAATAAAAAGATGTCTGGGCTTGACTATACCATTTTAGGCCGGTGATGAGTAACTCACATTGACAAAAAAAGAGTTGGGCTGGGATTCATCAGTGTCAGGCACGCCTCAAGTTCAATAAATGTTTACAGCCGTACATCGTTTACCAAGTGTTTGAACTCAAAACTTTATAGAGTATGAGTCAAATAGTCAATGTCGTTATGTATGATGTGTTCAAAAATAAACGTAGATGGGCTTTCAGTTTCATTGTTGAAGTAACATTTGGAAAAGGTGGGAGCTGATTGAATGAGCGAAAGCCAATGGGAAAAAAGCCTTCAACTTGAGACTCTCAATAATTATTTCGCGACAAGAGTCTTTCTTTTGGTTAGGTTTTTGACGTTTGTTTGGTTGTTGGCGATAGAATCTTCTCATTCTGTGTTGATCTTTTTTTTTTTTTTTTGCCAATCATTCTGTGTTGATCTCTTGTTCAAGACAAAATTCTATATTTGTTTTACTGCTGTGTAAAACACTGACTTCAATCCTTGCCGTGCTGTGATTGTCTCGTAAACTAAGTGCTTGTTTGTTATTATTTATTTGAATCAGATTTATTATATAAGCCTGATTCATCTAAATTGAGATAAATCTCCTCCACATATTTATCTCGTAGATCGTGAAAGCACCTCGTAAACCGTAAAAGTTACTTCATATTCCGTAAATTACAATTCATAAGCACTTATGAAATTTTCAACAGCTATTCCAAACATGCTCTAAATTACCCATTTCTTACGTTTTATGTATAGTACACGAAATATTCCTATTTATTATAATTTTAAATGCGAATAATCTGGTTTTGGAAAAAAATGAAATAAATTATTTTATTCTTCATTTGAGCTCCGATATTGTTGATTTTTAACCCGCCCACATACACGTATCTTTTACCGCGTTTTTATTGTTGATGTAGATATAGTACGAGTAGTATTTGGTTAGAAGACGAGTTGTCCACGACAATAATATCTAAATTCGATTAAAAAATATAATGATAAAGAAAATTGGGAAAGAAAGAAAGAATAATTCAAACTTATAGAAAAACTTAGGCATTTGTTATTGATATATATAATATATAAAATTATGGGTGATTTATCTTATTCCAAAATTACGTGCGGGGCTTTATATCCTTTTTTTTTTTTTTATCGAAGTATGCTCATATGTTTAAGATACACCTAACTTAACCTTAGACGTTAATTAGATGATTATGGATTATTTATAATGGACAGCTAAAGTATACTATTTAACAAATGTTTCAAAGATTGGACATATTAATTAGGTATGGACTAATTAATTATTTAAGATATAATTCATGATTCGCTAAAAAGAGCTACCAGCATAACAAATGTGAACAAGTTTATCTATGATACACGGTACTCAATATTAAAGTAACCTCCTTTTATATCAACGAAAAAAAAAATCTCCTTCTTTGGTAGGAAGACCTCAATGATACACGGTAATCAGCATAAAATATATAAAACTTAGGTTTGAATGGTAGTTAGGTTTGGACAATTAGGATTAAAAACAATTTTTTTAAAAAAATATTAATTGCAAATTCAAGGGTAATTAATTATTATTTTTCACTTTTATTTGAGAGAAAGAAATGATAGATATTAACTCGATATGTGAAATTCACATTATTTAATAATATAAAATAGATAATTTTTATTAATTTAAGACATGTATATGCATACATGATAGCCAACTCAGTATATACTCACTGGTCACCCCAGTTTATGTTTATTTGAAATAGTGATTAGAGTATTTAAAAATATATTTTTAATTATAATTTACAACATATAAAATAAATATATAAAAAAACTAATATCTCAACTTACGTATATAAATATTTATAAATCTTAAATAAACTAACCTAAACATGTTGAGGCTGTTTGAAACAGCTTATGAAAATTTCATAAGTACTTATGAATTGTAATTTACGATCTATGAGGGAGCTTTTACGGTCTACGAGGTGCTTTTATGGTCTACGAAGTGCTTTTATGGTCTACGAGATAAATATATAAAAAAAATTTATCTCAATTTATATAAATCACATTTATTATATAAATCTGATTTAAATAAGTGATAACAAACAAACTCGATGCTGTGAGCGCGTATTCAGGGGAACACACAGCGAGCCTTGTGTGCTGACGCGTGTAAAACAAGGGAATCTCACGTGAGAGGATGGTTAAGAAAAGGAAAAAAATTAATGTGTAAAGATAGGATCTGTCTTTGACTCATTGTCGTCAAAATTCATTTTTTATTTTATTGCCTTTTTATTTATTTTTTTAAAGTACTCAAAGCGCATGATATGCCCTTCACAAAGCAACTTAACGAAGAAAATGAGAATGCATGAAATTTAAGAACTGAAACAAAACAAATGTAGGTGGGAAGTCAGTCTCATGATTGTCTCTGTAAAACTTGAAAAGGGTTAGCGGATTTGATTAAGATAATTCCAGACTCAATGATACATTTCGTCTAACTTCAATATAATGCGGAGTGATTATCTCACAAGCTATATTATTATACTCTCTCATATTCTTATTATAAGCCCCTAATATTTGTAAAATATCAAAACAGTTCTCAATAAAAACCACCAGTTTGAGGAAATTGGTTAATTAGCTAAAATGTTTTATAAACTATCAAAATCAAGCGTTTTAGAATATTAACTAAAAGTAATAAATGTGTAAAATATATATTTATCTTTTTAGTTGTGCTTTTATTTATAATGAAAGTACATGAGAGATAATAGGAAAACATTTATTATATTGAGATAATAAGCGGCTTATGTTTAATGGGGGAAGAATAAAAAGATAAATTTAAAATTTAAGATAAAAAAGAGTTATTCCTTATTTCAAGAATTACTTTATAAGAAAAGACAAGAGGGAATAATTTGTTAGGTATATCATGAAATATATTGGGGTGTTTGAAATAAGAACTATATAGACTATACAATATTATTGATTTTTTACCTTATGTATTAAAAAGACAAGTCTAATTTGCTAGAATTATAAGTGTGTTATTATTTATAAATAGAGCAAAGATTCAATTTTACCCATAAAATATTTATCAAAAGAGTTACCAGCACCGTAAATATTTTTCGGGTGTAAAAATATCCATGAATTTTAAAAAATAGACCGATAATACCAGTTCCGTTAATTTTGCTTGATAACGTTAGTTTTTTGTTCATATGGGCCCCATCTATTTTTTAACGAAAAACTAAAGTTGTCAAACAAAGTTAACGGAATTGGCATTATCGGTGTACTTTTTAAAGTTCATAAGTATTTTTACACCTAAACAATATTTACGGTGCTAATTCTTTCAGGAAATGTTTATGGGTAGAATTAAAAATTCACCTTTATAAATATTCTAATATTTGGTGTGGATGTCCGTAACCTTCCAATATGAGTCATTTAAAATTTTACACTTAAATCATAGACTCTATGACATGAATGGTTTAGAGGGAATTTTTTTTTATGATTAATGTAAATAACCTACAAAGAATTTATATTATACCATTATGTAGTTTTATTATTTTGTTGTAACTTTTATAATGGAAGTAAAGGATTTGTAGTGTGCAAATATAGACATGCATCAAAACTTGTGTGCTTGAAATGAAATAAGAATAACTCTTTCATTGCTCTTCATTTTTCTCTTGTATTTCTTCATCTCAATCTCTTATATTTTATTGACTTCATAACATGTTATCAGCACGACTTGGCTAAAAAATGTCTATAGTCTAATTTTCTATTTCTTCTACTATCTAGCTTTCTCATTTACATACTATATTTTATGTTATTTATTCTTTATGTTATTTCGTCGCTCTAGTTTACGTTATCGGTCTTTAGTTATATATTATTCTGATTATTTTTCTTTTATCTGGAATAATCTAAGCCATTATATGGAATTAAAGAGACTCTTTTACCGATTAATTTATACATCGGGTTCCATAACTAAGATTGTAAATTATTATGCTTTATTATCTTTTGCAAGTTTTTTTTTACTTTTATTTATCATTTTTCGGGAATATCTTATTATGCAACCATTATTATATCCACCACCAAATGTTGTATCTATCATAATCATCATTACACCTTGTGAAAATTTTTATTTTCACATGAATATTCATATATTGTAAATAACTTTATATTTCAAATGTTTTGGTTTTGTATGTCCATAAATTTCACATATTGAAAGAACATTTTACATTGCGTCTTGTCTCATTTTTTAATTGGTCAATCACCTTTTTTTTGGTGATGTTGTCATATGGGGAGTAAAATTGATGTTGTTATTAGGGGGAGCAAATACGATATTATCATCAAGGGGAGTAGATGTCATATTGTACTCTTTTCCTTAACTAATGTTTTGTCTTATTAGGTTTTTCAGGTAAAATTTTTAATGAGGCAACTTCAATATGTATTGTGTATTATTTTTCCTTTATTAATTTTTTGTTTCATTGGGCTTTTCCTAGTAAAGTTTTAATGAAACACAATATTTGTTTATAGATATTCAAGGGGGAGTGTTATAAATATTTCAATATTTGATGTGGATATCTATAATCTCATAAGATGAGTTTTTTAGAATTAAACCATATAACATATGATATGAATGACTTAGTAGGAGTTTTCTATGATTAATGTAAATAACTTATAAATATTTTATATTATACCATTACGTAGATTTTTTCTTTTGTTGTAGTTTTTGTAATGGAAGTTAAGGATTTGTGTCTTATAAATAGTAGGTATATATCAAAGTTTGTAAGCTTTAAATGAAATAAGAATAACTCCCTCCTTACTTTCCATTTCTCTCTCATTTCTTATATTTTTTTGACTTCATAATAAAGTGCGAATAATTTAATTTGAAACAAAAATTTGGTTCAGCCTCATGCATTCAAAATTACCTGTTTAAAATATTTTTTTTTTAATTTTGAAACACGAGTCTAAGATCATATTTATATTTAAGAAGGTACATTGGTTGTTCAAAATAAAAATAAATCAAAATTCGTTACAGCGAAAAGAAATAAAAATTATCCATTTATTCTGATCCTAATTTTAGAATAGCAAGTTAATAGAGACAAGCAATTGCTTAGTTTATTCTTCATGAGAGGCTCCCAATTGTTGATTTTTTTGGTTCTCACCTATATATATATATATATATATATATATATGTTTTTTTTCTTTCCCCACACGTATCGTTTACCTTGTTTTATTCCCTGATGTGGGTATTTACTCAGAAGAGCAGTGGTCCGCGACTAAGTTGTTTATATTCGATTTTTTAAAAAAATGAACGGTGATGAAAATTGGAATTCTTGAACTTTTATCTGAAAAATATAACAAAAACACTAACACAGAGAGAAAAGAGCTTGCAAGGAAGGCAAGAAAGTAACAGCAGCAATGAGCCGGGACGAATATAGTAATTATTTGAAATGATGATTAAAATTTTAAAAAATAGTTTTTTAACTGTATATAAGATAGATATATGAAAAAAAAATGGAAGAATTCTAAAAAAATACCATTTAAATTTTAAAATATTAAATAGGTGATTTAACAATAAAATGATTTGTTAATTGTATTACCATTCTTATTAATCCCATTACCAAACTTATTAACGAGATTTTAAAATTTAAATAATATTTTATTGACATTCTCTAAAAAAAAATTATCGTGAATAAAATTTTTTGGGGGTGCCTAAAAGTTAACCAAAGCAAACACAAATTAGTTGATAGTGATCGAGCCTCTTCCATAAACTTGGGTCATACTGGGCCTAAATTATCGGTTATAATGTTCATATAGGCAATGACTATTTTGTCCACTGCTTGATTTGGTGATACATATTTTTCTCCAATTTTTTCTAAAAACCGAAAAATAGTTCTAATTATATATATGTTTGTGATCATATTTAAGATTTTAAAAATATTTATTTATATAAATTAAAATAATTTTTTTATATACTCATCTTATATATTAAAAATCACAACTAAATTTTTTGTTAAAGGCTCCATCTATTCAGAACAAACAACGTGTCTACAACAGTAAAGTATTACTGTCCATATGTTTATGCCCCCGAGGTGCACAGTTGAGTACTAGTCCGAACACAATTAAAGCTGTCAGAGCACTGATGATCCCATATTTATTTGATTCAATTTTTTGTTGTTGTAATAAATAAGAATATAATTTAAAAAATATCATCAGTAATTTTCTTAAGAAAGAAAATTATTTATTAAAGTCCAATCCACATACATTAATACAGAGTTGGCCTAATTATCTGAAATCCCACTTAGACTTTTGTAAGTTTTGAGTTTGTTTTCAACAAAAGACAACTGCAATGGAAAAAATAATCATAAATTCTAAACCAAATTTAAAAAAATAATGTGAATGTTTAGAATAGTGATTGAAAATTTTAAAATATTTTTAATCATAATTTATAATATATGAGATAAATATGTAAGAAAAATTTTATCTCAATTTATATTAAAAATAATTATAAAATAAACTACAGTTTATCCAACCATCCTCAATATAAGAAAAAAAGGTCCAACCGACTTCCGGCACGCACTCACACACATATTTCCTAAGGTAATTCAGCTCCCCTTGGGAAAACCTCAATGATATACAATAATCCATCAATATAAAATTTATAAAATATTAATATAATCTTTAATTATTTAAATTTATCTTCATTATAGTTTTGATCTCTTAAATTTTAAATTAAATTTTAGTTTCTCAAATTTATTTTATTTAAAATGTTGGTTTCTATTACTACATAAAAATTTGGATCATTTTACCTCTTATAATTAAAATCTTTTATTTAAAATTTAAAAGATTAAAATTAAAATAGAGACAAATTTTAAAAAATAAATATTATATTAACCCATTTATAAAATATACTTCTATGTTTTATTTTCTTAAAACTCCGTATAAATGCCTCCAATTATTACTCTACATTAGAGTGAGCACCTAACTCGGGGGCTACAACGAAGACATTTGAGACCCGGCGAAATTGATTTGAAATAAATTGTTATTCTTTAGTCACAGTCCATATGCAAGTTGCTCATCATTCCCACTCATATGATTAGCCCTTGCCCAACAAATTTCTATATAAACAAACCCCATCCGCATTTCATACTCACACTCACACTTGTCCCAGCAATATCATCATTCATCCATGGCGTCTCAGAACCCACCATTTTCAGACCTTGAAGCTCTCCAAAACCCTCAAGCATCTCGTTTCTCCACCAACCCAATTCACAAACTGAAAGCCAACTTGGCTTTCCGTTCTAAATGGGCTGAACTCAATGGAGCCATGGGAGATCTTGGCACGTACATACCTATAGTACTGGCTCTCACTCTAGCCAGAGACCTCAATCTCGGCACCACATTGATTTTCACAGGCATCTACAATTTCATCACCGGAGCTATTTATGGGGTTCCTATGCCTGTTCAGCCTATGAAGTCCATCGCCGCCGAATCCCTCTCCGACCCCAGTTTCGCCGTGCCGGAGATCATGGCCTCCGGAATCTTGACCGGTGGGGTCTTGCTGCTTCTGGGTATAACGGGGTTGATGCAGCTCGTGTACAAGTTCATTCCTTTATGCGTTGTTAGAGGGATTCAGCTTGCACAAGGCCTATCCTTTGCTTTGACTGCTGTGAAATACGTCAGAAAGATACAAGACTTACCAAAGTCCAAGTCTTTAGGGAACAGAGGATGGTTTGGTTTGGACGGGTTGGTTTTGGCTCTTGTATGCGTTTGCTTTATTGTCATAGTGAACGGAGCTGGTGAAGATCATCATGGCAGAGAAAGTACCAATTTGGATGACCAACAACGCAAGGTAGAAGAAGAAGGTGCAAGAACAAAGAGAAGAAGAAGCAGTAAAGTCAGAAACATAATGTTCTCTCTTCCTTCAGCTTTCTTAGTGTTTGTACTAGGTGTCATTCTGGCCTTCATAAGAAATCCCAAAGTTGTGCATGACATCAAATTTGGACCATCCTCTTTTCAAGTGGTGAAAATTTCTAAACACTCATGGAAACAAGGATTCATAAAGGGCACAATCCCTCAACTCCCATTATCAATTCTGAACTCAGTCATAGCAGTGTGCAAGCTATCAACAGATTTATTCCCAGAAAAGGAAGTTTCAGTGACTTCAGTTTCTGTAACAGTGGGATTAATGAACTTAGTGGGTGGGTGGTTTGGGGCTATGCCAAGTTGTCATGGGGCAGGTGGGCTAGCAGGTCAGTACAAGTTTGGAGGTAGAAGTGGAGGCTGTGTGGCTCTTTTGGGAATTGCCAAATTAGTGTTAGGTTTGGTTCTTGGAAGCTCAATAGCTCACATATTGAATCAATTTCCAGTGAGTATTTTAGGGGTGTTGCTTCTGTTTGCTGGGATAGAGCTGGCTATGGCAGCAAGGGATATGAACAGCAAAGAGGATTCCTTTGTGATGCTAATTTGCACAGCAGTTTCACTGGTGGGTTCAAGTGCAGCACTTGGGTTCTTGTGTGGAATTATTGTCTTTGCTTTCCTCAAGCTAAGGAATTGGACAAAAGGTGACCCACTTTCAACCGTTTGGATGCATGGAACCCCTTGATTAGCTATCCTAAATTGTGTGTGTATATATATATCCTGCGTTTTGTTGTATAATAGCACAATTTCTACGTATGACTTATTATTATTGTTGTTGGTTTTTTATATATAATAGTAGCCAGTTTGTGCTATATAATAAATATGTAATATATAAGATTAGATGACTAATCAGTACCAAAGATTTTGTAGCTTAGTAGTATGGATACTTCACTGTTAGTGGAAGGTTGTGAGTTTGATTTCGCTTGTTGGTAATTCAGGCTATTAGTGTCTATTCTTATGAGTAAGGGGAAAAAAAGAATTTTGAATTTCTTACTAACTTAAAAAGTATGTTTTTGAAGATTACAGAGTATTTTCCTCCCTTTCTTTGGTTATGTGATGCTAATGGGAGGCCGGCCTCATGATAGAAAAACTTTTGCTAATAATTTAAAACAAAAAATAATGAAATTAAAAAACACACAAATGCGATTTTAAAAAAAGCTTTTGTGTTCTTGTTATAAAAGATTAAAAGTATAATAAATATTAAAAGATGAGAAAAATAAATCTCCCCTGCTTTGTGGCAAAGGGGCCATATATATCAGTTGTCTTGGTTGTAATAGTGAATTGCATCAGTGTCCATTTGAGTGCATGATATGGTGGAAGTGTGTGGATTCTTGTTGGACAAAGAAGAAAAGAAGCAAGATTCTTGCTTTTAAGTCAGCACACAACCCAACCACTAAACCAAAAAAGACGAGCTTGTTTGTAATGGAATGGAATACCCCTCAAGTTGAAGATCAGATGCAAACCTGATAGTAATGTCCAAATAATGTGGCATGACGCTACTGCATTAATTCTTTGAATCCCCAAGAATTTAAACATTACTAGCAGTGTGTTTTTTGCCCTCTCAAATTCACTTTATCAACATTTGACCTTTTGCTTGGAATAAGACTACTGCTTTCATCAATTCTCTCACCTTAGTGTAATCTCCATTATCACGGTGAAGAATGAGAATAAAGATTAAAGCCCATCAAATGATTTGCCATATCTATGGTTCAGCAACCACTTGTTCCTTCAAGCTAGTATCCCACTCAACCAGGTTCAAGTTAAAAGATATCATAACACAACAACATAACCTTAATCTTATTAGGTGGGACCGGTTACATGGATCAAATAATGTCATTTAGCTCTGTTAAAAACCAAATTTCAAGATAAACTGTTAACTAAAAGATCTCGCTTAATAACCTCATTGAGTGTTCTCTTCTATTTTCCTCCACCTCTTTTAATTGGGCTTCAAACAACTTGATCTACCATTCTCATTAGTGTATTCAATGGCCTTCTTCATACATGCCCAAACCACTTTAGACTATTTTTTTTACCATTTTTTCTTCAATAGTAGCCACTCCCACCCTCTCTCGTATAACTTAATTACAATTCTTACCTTTCCGTGTATGACCACACATCCATCTCAACATCCTCATCTCAACTACCTTCACTTTGTGCTTGTGTAACCCCTTCACAATCCAACACTCACTACCATAAAGTATTGCTGGTCGAATAGCAGTACAATAAAATTTTCCTTTGACTTTATCAAGTACTTTTCAATCACAGATAACTCCGATAACTTTTCTTCATTTAAACTTAAACCACTTAGCTTGAATTATATGATTAACATCTCCATTAATTTTATCATCTTCTTCTAGAATTGATCCCAAATATCTGAACTGTGTCACCTATGGAATAACCTAATCTCCCAATTTGACTTTCAAATCACTTCTTACCCCCCTCTTGTCAAAAGTGAAATGCATATATTCTGATTTACTCCTACTTAATCGGAAACCCGTTGACTCTAAGGTTTTTCTCCATAACTTAAGTTTATAATTAATTCCTTCTCTTAACTCAACCATAAGAACAATATCATCTGCAAAAAGCATGCATTTAGAGATTTTTTCTAGTGTACGCTTAATTAGAGTGTCTAAAATCAGATAAACAAATAAGAATATAACGAAGTAATTTTGATAATATTATTGTCATCAACAAAAATTCTGAAATTTCTATTTCATCGTTATGCACTTGACAAATATAAATCTTTTAAACGAGAGAGACAAAGCTACGTGCTTCAAACACATGTTTATAGGGAAAAAAAGAGGATGGTCTCACCAAGATTAAAGAAAAAACATTAACCGAATCGGACAAAAAAAAAACGAATGATGCTCGGCATCAAAGTTTCGGTCCAAAAATATTTTATTAAGAAATATATGGCCCACGTTTTAGGGTAAGAATTGCTCTTTTACTTCGAACCAGAATAATTCAAGCCTACGCACTATAGGCGTTTAAATTAAAACGATTCTTCTCACTTTCATTGACGCCAAGGGGCAGAACATTAGAAAGAAAAAGGATAAAAACCTCGACTATTAGATATGGCCATCTTCGAACAAGACTATTAGATATGGCGAGTATATAATATATTCACATAATTATATTACTTACTTGCCTTCACTTTTTTGAGGGACACATTGCCTTGAGGCACCGCTCTGAAGTTGGCAATCTGCTTCACAATGTCCCAATTTGGAGCTTGACTCACACTTCTCAAATGAGACCCTCCCAGCTTGGATAGTTAGTCATTATTGCATATATATACAGTGACGGAGACATGCAACAAAAAAGTGGCTACTACTATGAAGATTCTTCTATGCTATCCGTTATTACATTTTCTTAGATAATTTATTGTATGATAGTTTATTACTTTATCATTTGACTAAAGGCAAGGATAACATTTTCACACGAATATTCTAAAAGTGATGTTCAAATATCAAAATTAGCATTATATTTCTCAACAACTTAAACACAATCGATAAATTAGAGGCAAGTTGGTGCATGAACAAAGTTAACCATTAGCAATCAAGAAGATAAGCTCTCTAGTGACCATGTGATAATGGCTTTCAGTAAGAGCAGCAACAACAACAATAAGCCTTATCCTACTAAGTAGGGCCGACTAAATGAATCACATGATGCCATTATATCATATAAACAACCAAAACCTTGGATAAATTGTTGATGAAGAGATCCCGGTCAATAACTTCGCCGAATGTTCTCTTCAATTTTCCGTTGCCCTTTTTAATGAAGCTCCATATTATTTGATCTACCTTCTTTATCGGCTCATCCAATGGCCTTGCCACAAGTGTTTCTATAAGAGCACTGGAGACGGATATTGATGTACTTTAACAATTGATAGAATAGCCTAATACATCTTCTGATCGCTAGAGATGATATTGTGGTTCTCCAACATCATAATGCACACAATAATTCCACATCATATTCCCCCTTCTCAAGTTTAGGGCTCAAAATCAAGATGTTGACGAGGGAGTTAAAGTTGAAGATGTGCATGGCCACTCTGACATGAATAAGCAATATCATAATCGAATTCTAAAGAAACGGTTAAATATAGAACATAAAGGCTATATGATGTTTTACATATGATACAAGGGGATCGGATATTTACCCTATGCTATGACACAGCCAATTCACGTCAGAACCAACACATTCTCAAGGCTTAATTTCTCTTTCCTCGGTCCATGTCTAACTATGCGATCTTTGAGTGAGCAACCGCATTCACTGGACACTGGGTCATGTACCACAGAAGACAGAAGAACACCTGGAAAATCATGTGCTGGACTATTACCTAATCTCTGAAAAAAAGGATGTAATTCCATTCAAAGTGTTTTCTTATTGGGCCCGTTTCTCTTCTCGTATTGCACATTTGAACGTGAGGTTAATATGGAAAAGCAGGAAGACGGGCAAGAACCAAAAGAAATGAAAAAATCTGTACAAATATTGACAGCCAAAATTCCATAGATCCATTAGTGGCGGTGAAACAGTACTGAACTGCAGATCTCAACCTGGAGAAAGGTCTGGCGGTCAGCACTTGCTGTGTACACTATGAAGCAACAAAATCTCCATCTCGTTGCTCTCAGACCGCACGACTTAAGTTCACACCGGAAAATCTGGGCATTGACAAAAGTTTAACACCATTGACAAAGTAAAAACCACACCCATGTCTAGCCAAAAAAAAAAACGATAAAAGATAAAAGGTGGAATCTACTTACTTGCCTCTATGCAGCTCTGTTGTATATTAAAGGAATCCATGAGGTTGCCACAATATCAGGCGTTTGCCAAGTCATCTATCTATCTATCACCATTTGAGTCCTCAGAAGCCTTCATTGCTTCAGCAGTCATAAGAGCAGCCACAGCCTTGTGGATTGCTAGATCTGCTCTGTAGAGCAATCTTCGAGCCCTCTCTCTCTTCAACTTAGCCACGTTCAGTGCATGCTGAGCAGCACCCGAGGCATCACGCAACTTATATTCATCAAGGTCTAAACCATCAAATTGTTCAACCCCATGCCTGTACGAGCCATCTAATTTGTATTGCCCCTGGTCTGGCCAGTCATAACTCAAATTCCACTTACCAACACCACTTCTCTTTCCAGGCATTCTATGACCGTGATAAGCCATCGTCTGTGGATCATCATGATGTATAAATGACCCAGACTTTTTTGACTTGCTCCTGTAAAGTTTGGGTACTCGATTTCTATCATACCCATCATTGCTCAATGGAAAATATCCCAAGCTGCCAGCATCCCTTGGTGAGAATACCCTTGGTGAGGTCAGTGACAACGGGGAATCATCCAAAGAGTCATAATTATGGCCTAGGTATGTGAGTTTTTCATCACTAAACACAAAGCCATTCATTCTTCTCCCTGAGTGAACAACATTCAGATATAAGGAAAAGTTCATTATATGTTAATGAGTGACAGTCCGGGGTCAGCATGAAAATAAACACTCACCAAAATTGTGAAAACCATCCTGTTCACCTAGTATGGTGTTTGTATGCCCAGAAACTGAATATTTCTTCTGTGATCGATGTTTTGATCCTTTATTTGGTACTTCCAAACCCCTTGGTTTCAAACAGAAAGCAAACATGGGTGGCTTCTCCGAAGCTGCAACCTTATCCAGGCATCCATAAGAAGGGGGAGTATTATTCTTGTTCATAGCTACTTCCCACTCTCTTAGTTCTTGTTGATATCTTTCCCACAGAGGAGGCTGAGCAAAGCATAACATGTAGACATTATATTTCAGAAAATTAATAATCAAAGATAAAGATCATGCAAACAAGAAATATAACACTATAGATCTGTGGGAGTTATTAGAAGTCGTGTAGCAATTTGGGCAATAAAATAAATCAATTAAACGAAGTAATCACACTCCAATGTTTTGACTATTCAATCAAACATAAAACTTGACCAGCCAAAGGAATTCAAATACATAAACAATTTTATAAATTCAAACATAAAACTTAACCCACCAAAGGAATTCACATACATAAAACCTAATCCACCAAAGGAATTCAAGTATGACAAAGGAGCACAACACACTGAGGATTCAAAAAGGTGGGTTGTAGAGGCATACCCCAAACATCAAATCCTCTGAAACGGAAACATATTGCAGCAGTTCATGCAAGCATTCAATCACAGGAATCAACAATATCTTTCAAATGATTGACAACCCACAAAAGCAACCAGAACTAAGGATGTTACGACCCAAAACCACATAATGCCTCAAAACAAACATTTACGATATAATTTCATCACAGGCATCTTATTTCCATGACTTTTTTTTGTCAATTCATTATAGGCTAGGGCAAAAGGAGTAGTTGTCAAATTCTTTAAATGTGTGATCTTCTGGAGGTTGTGGTGTTCAAAAATGGAAAATCGTACCAGAATTATTAATCTGGCGTTTTTTTCCCAAATCCACGCCTACCTTTGGTGAGACAGTTGCTTTCTTGATTTCCTCTCAGTCAACAGATAGTTTTGGGGGATTCTCTTGCTAAATTAAGAGCTGCTACTGAGCCTAAACTTCTTACCTTTAGCTTAATAAAAGGAACAAGTTAATTCTTAAGTTTCAATCTCCTTTCCCACTCCCCACATGAAACCACTCTCTTTTTATCTCCTGGGCTAATCTATTATTTTATGTTCAGTAACTAACTGGTGCCAAAAAAGACAAAGTCCTGAAAAGCAATAAATAAATGCATGATTAGGATTGATAATTGGGACAGTACCTGAAAATGCCGTACTAGAGCCATTCCCTTTTGCTGCCTTCTCCACTGCCAATGCCCATAGATGGTTTTGACTAAACACAAGGGCCCAACGTCACCCACGATTTCCTCTATTTCATTAGGTGTAAACTGGTCACATTGTCGAGAGTATGCAGCCTTCTCAAACATGTCCATTATCTTCTCAAACATCTGCGCAATTCCCTCCAAACTACTGTTGCCCTTTTCAGATTTCTGAATGTTTGAAATCCACTGCTCATCCTCGCTATCCATGTCATACAAGACCTGAGAAGGATTTAAAGCCATCTCAACATCTGTTTCAACTTGTTGAAAATACTTTGAGCCACGAACAAATGCAACTTGAGGCCCATTGTCATCGTTTTCCTCAATCAAACAAACACCAGGAATAGGTATATTTTTAACTAAAGCAGCACGGAGATTCCGATTGTAGCATTCTTCATGCATCTCCTTGAAAAGGGCCCACTGGCTCCTATCAGTAAATTCTAAGGTCCAATCCTTCCCTCCTTTCCACATCATAGCATGTGTATAACGATTTGTTGATCCTGGCTGCAGAAACTGATGTGCTTTATATGAATACCTAGTAATCCCTGAAAATTTTACAGAAAGCTTCCACTCATTATGATCAAACAGCTCAAGTACAACTTGGGCTCCAGATTCTCTCCATCCTTTATCACCAACCGTAATCAAAACATTTGCATCACAATATAAGGAGTCCAAATCCTTTTTAGGGCCTCTGGCAACATCCGATGACTTCTTTTCATTTGCCTTTCTAATTCTCTTCTGATGAAACCCTTTCTGATTAGGGTTTCTGTGCTTTGAACTGAAATCATACCCAGCAAAAGGCAGTGAATATGAAACTTGTGTCCGTGGTTTCTTTGGTCCATTACTGAAACCATTGTGAAAAGAGTCATTATTTCCACCAGACCACCCATGTGACAGGAAGCCAAACGATGAGGAAATATTTCTGTTTTGATGCCAAGAACTTCTGGGAGCAGTTGATTGGGGGCTTGGAGTGACACATTCATTTACATTCCAAGACGAATCAGAAGAATCATGAGCACTCTGCATGTCACCATCCGCAGGTTTCCTGGTTTGGTCAACTGAAGGAATTTGAACGTTGAGGTCGCCCAGAAAAGAATGGGGAATATCATCAGCCTTATCTTTGTCGACTAAGGAGCTTGAAGGTAAAGAGCATAGTTCTAACTCAGAATTATGGGATTGCCACTCATGTAACTGAATAGGACTAAGCCTCTCAGAACCGGGGGAACCAGAAATGCCACCTGCACTAAGACCAATGTTCTGGCCATTGCGAGAGGCAATTTGATCACTGCAAACAGAGGGACTAATTATGAGGTTTGGTTCAGCACAAGCCCATCCATCAGAAGCAACACCATCAGACAAAGTCATCATATCTTTCTTTAAATTAATTTCTTCCTTACTGTGAGAGCAATCATCAATGGTAGAGTAGCCATTTTCCTGACCAACTACTAATGAATAATCACAGAAGCTTAAATGATTTACAGACCGCTCCATCAGTAACTTGAGATGCAAACTAAGAAAAAAGGTGGGTGCAGCAGCAAAGGAAAGTGCAAATAGTGGGTGCTTCCTCTTGCCAGCAACAGAAGACTGACTAGCATCAACTTCAGTGAAATCTGTGGAAATTCCCATAAAATTAATCCTCATCCTTGTCCTCTTGGGCATGACCTGTTCGTGCACATGTTACACAATTTCATTTAAGATAATCCCAACATAAATCAACTGGACGTGAATTTTAAATCTTGGCAGTTTTGGCAGGATAAAATGTTTAACTATAACAATTCATATTAAACATGGAGGTCAAAGCATAAATAAACAAATAAATTAAATATGAAATATTTAGAGATAAGAGAGATATGGAATTAGAAATCAGAAATTTTAAGGTGGTACCTTGAATGAGGAGGGCTTGCCATTGATGGTAGTAATTGGGCACTCGTGTAACCCGTTTTGAAGTGCCTGGATGTTATCATATGTGCATTCAGAGATATGGAGGCGTTTACTGAGAAGGCAATACCTCTTAAGTTTAGAATCCAAATACATCCACTTTGAACTCTGTAAACTAGAGAAGTAGTAGAATGCAAACACAACCTGCCTCTTGACATCATCCATACTTGAAAAACTGAATCTAATAGATGTAACCGGTAATTGCATGTCAACAAACTTCCCTTGCTCAGGAGATTCAAGAAATACCCTAAGGATCATAAAGACAAAGGCTGCAGCCATATTCAAGCAGCCTTCAAACAATAGAAACCGCAGCCCGACCTCGTTATCAACAAAAAGCATCTCCAAGTGAACTCTTGGCCACTTAGTCATAACTGCACCATTCTGAAGAAGCAATACAGCATGAAGTAGCCACAAGCTCTCCAAATCATAATTCAGGGGCGATCTTATTGGAAGGTTTATGTCAATTTTAAGTGCTGCTGATTCCAAGTCCAGAAATCTTATTTCTGATACACCTCCCACATTGTAAGTGAAGCACAAAGGCCCATCAGCGTCAAAGTTTTTATTGTCAGGTTCATTTACATCATTTAGCCGGCCAACCAGAGGATCAAAGAAAATAGAACCAGGGGCACTTATCATAACAGGTTCACCTTCAGACACATGAGGGGATATTGGAGTCAACCTGCGAAACCGCCTTCTAAAGTAAACAATAGGCATTTTACCATCTTTAGAACAAGTAGCATTTTCTGATGAGGGCTTCTCTATAAAATTATCATCCACTTTATCTAGCAATACAGAATCAGAGGATGGATTGCTATTGCTTTTACCTCCCCTCAAGGAGCTCTTAGGTACTCCCTGCTCTCCAGTATTCTCTTCATACAATAATGATGAGGCTGATTTCAAAGGTGTAGAAGAGGTTTTCTGTTTTTTGACACCATTAAAAAAAGAAGATTTAGCCCGATCAGAAGATCGAGACAGCCAGGAGATTATAGGCTCTGAGTCCGTAAAGCTTCCACTGCAGCTATCATCCTCTGTAATCAATTTGCCTTGTCTTTCTTTTCTGGACTTGCTTCCTTTTTTCTGAACAGAATTACTTTTCATTGCAGATCTTTTACGGCCTGCATTTCCTGGAACTTCACTGGGAAGTAACAAGAGTTTGAACCTCTCAGTTTGGAGATTAATCCATTCTTCATCTCGATCATCATATTTAATATGGTGAAGTTTCTTTGATTTGTCATAGTCGTTGACAGTGCCATAATACCAACTCTGGTCTAATGGCCAAAAAACCTTTATTCTCTGGTTCAAAACCCAATATGCATCCAGATCATCTAAGAAGATCTCATAAAAATGACGCCTCTTCCGGGCACTACCCTCTTCTTTGTGTTGTTTCCTTGGCCTTAAGACTCTACCTGCAGCGTCAACTGATGGTGATTCTGAACCTGACAGAGACTTTGACCCATGGCTTCCATGATTTTGACCAGGAGATGGTAAAATGGATATACCACTTTCAGGTGGCAACATAGAAGAATTGCTGCTAGATGAAAAGCCAGTACATCTGGGATCAAACCTCGATGATAGCATCCTTGCTGCATTCTCCTCAAGATTCTCTTCATTATCTTCCTTCAAATTACCAGATAGTTTACTACTTTTGATCACAGTTTCAGCCTCCACGGGAACACTATCTGGAGCTAAAATCTTTCGGTTCCTGTCCCTTTTCCTAGAAATCTTTTTAGAATCACCGCTATTTACAACAGCATACTGGGTAGAGTCTTCATTCCCCTTGAAACGCTGAACTGAATTTGAATCGCTACTCATGTTTTCTTTAAATTCATCAGTATCTTTCTGTTTAAGCATTGAAGACTCGACACCCTGGCCCAAATCATCCCTAATTAGTTCAGGCATTTGATCACCATGGCCACTTTTACTACTAGTCTGCTCTGACAGATTTTGTCCTTTAACAGTTTCAAATTTCTTCCGCCTCACAAGACCCCTCTTTCGCTTCGGGATATGAACAGCATTATCCCCAAGACTAAGTGAAACTCTATTAATCCCGTTACTGCTACTTAGTCTCTGACTCAGACCTGACTGCAATTCACATGAATCCTTCCCATCAGAACTTGGCTCAATACAACATTCTCCTTCAACAACCTTTTCAGCGTTACAATCAGCATTTTCTAAGCTACTCAGAGACATTTCCTTTCTAATCTTCTTTTTCTGGTTCGTTTTCTGATCACCATCCTCGTGACTGCTACCTTTTCTCTTCAAGTTCTTCTTATGAGTCTTTTTTGGCACTTTGAGATTATATAAACTTTTAAGATCCAGTGATCTTGATTTTTTAGGAATTGCAATGCCATGGAAATTCTCTGTTCTACCTTCCATTAACAACTAGCAGTACAGATGCCCAGAACGAAATTTTTTGAATTTCATATTCCATTATACATTCCTGTACACGTTTTACAGATCTGTAACGCCAATCTGATGAAAAATCACAAATAATCCCTCAACCAACACGAAGACTAAGGCCATAGACAATGTCCAATGCGCTAGGCGGATTTCATTGAACAGCGCCAGACATGCAAAACACAAAATTACAATACATTACATACCTCAACCGACACACAACGAGCACGAAGTAATCGTTTCTTCCAACGAATCATGAAGATCAATATCATGAATCATGGGTTGGGGCTTGAATCTCACAACTGGGAATTGAAACCCTGAAAGAGCCCATGAGTATAAAATTAAATTTCCGATAATTCTGATTTCTCCTTTTTTTTTCCCCCGGTTCGATTTTTACCGCGAGAGACGGACAAGAGCTAGGGCTTCGGGAGTCAGGGCTTAGATCGAAAATTACAAAAGATGAACTGATTGAAATGGAAAATAGCTCGAAGAAATTTTTATATTATACACGTGGAAGAGGACTGGCCGTTGGATTAAAACCTTTTGGGCGTGGGTCTTGGTCTTTTCCGTTGAGGTATACAGTAAACGGCCCCGATGTAAACTTTCGAACAGCAGGTTGAGATTTTAACGGCTAGGATTCCCCGCTTTCAGAATAGGGGCAATTCAGAAATTCTCTAGGAGTTGTATCGGCTTAGGCAAAAGTGCTCATTGAACCAGTGATTGAAGTATTTAAAAATAATTTTTTAAGTATGACTTATGATATATGAGGTAAGTATGTAAGAAAAATATTGTTTTAACTTATATATATAAACACTTATAAACCTTTCATGAGTGATATCAAACATGTTAGGAAAGTGAAAATGAAAATGACACATTAAGTTTAAGACTACCAAATAAAACAAATGACATTAAATGGCCATAAATCAATATCAATATCATTAATATAAATAACTCTTCTATTATCACTGTTCATAAGCCAATTCCTAATTTTTCTCCATTCGGCTTCCCTCACAATTTTACTGTTCATTAACTACTTCACTCCTCCTCTGGTTTCGTGAGAGATGACCTCCATATCCCTTTTCCCGCTAACCAACATATCTACCCCCATTTGAATTTGAAATTTAAATTCGGGTCCCATAAAAACACCATGAGACTTCTACTCAAAAGCATAAACACATACCTACTTCCATCATACCAAACTAAAAGTATCCACTCAACATAACCCATTCTCTCTCTCTTTCTATTCTTTTTTCTTTATCTGCATGTACATCATTACCATCTGATCACCACCTTCAACATCTTCTCCTTATCATCTCTATTATTCCTTATCATCTCGTGGGAAACTTTAGTTTTCATCATTTTCATAGAGGAAACTCTTACAAAGCTTAAAAATAGGTCCCCACTCTTCCTAAAGATGTGCTCAGGAAGATCTATATCTATCAACTTGAAAGAATTAAGACATTTAAGCGTTTGTGCCTTCCTGAGGATGTACAATGGATCATTGAAGCTAAGGTATGTTTAGCAGGTGAGATTCATTAGTCATTTATTAAACATATGCCAGGAATGTGAAGAAGTTCTTACTCTAAAAAGAGAAAAGCAAAAAGAATGAAGGTCTGCCATAAATGTGCAAGGTGGACATGTGATGGGCGTTGTCTGAGCAAAGGTATGATTTCTATAAATTGAGAAGATAAAATTCAATTCATAAAGGATGGACTAAGTAAGGAGTCATTGGATGATATTATTCTGACTCTTGAGACGCATCCTAGTGGTGATGTTGATGTTATTCTTATTAATTTAATTAACTTATTTACAAAAAAAAGAGCACTACTGTCTTAGGAATATGACATTAAAATACCATGTTTGCCAGTTTATAAGAAAATTGGATAGGAAGCAAATTAATAAAAAGAGCGCTACTATCTTTTGATTAAAGGCAATTAGCTAGAGAGTGTTATTTGTTTGAATGTCGAGATGATGACTTTTACAGTGGTACCTTTAGACTTTGTGAATCACATTGATTATGGAGATATGATATTTGAATTTAATTGTATCTACACTAATAGGTGTAATCATGTTTTTTTTTAATTTTATATTAGCATCTTGATTTTCTTACCAAATTTTTCAATGTCTCATTTCACATTACACTCCCTCAATTACAATATTAAAATTTCTTTCACGAGATATAGCCATTTACAGATTGACACATACTTAATTAAATTTCTCCCTGATATAATATTTTATATATTATTTAAGTTTAGATGTTGATCAGCAATTTAATGTTAGGACAACATTAAATAGCAATAATAATATGTGAGTGTGTGATTAAAGGCAATTAGCTACATAATGTTATTTTTTGAATGTGGAGATGATGACTTTCACAGTAATACCTTTAGACTTTGTGAATAACATTGATTATTTAAAAAATTGAAAAAGTCGGGTTAAATATTTAAAAAAAAATACATGTAAGATATAATAGTAAGAAAAAATATTTAAAAGGTTTTAACTCTACTTCTATAATTTTTATAAAATCAAACTCCTTAAAATTTTCACTTCTCTCCCTTCCCCTTTCTAAGAAAAATATCTAGACATACAAAATATAAGTAGAAGGAGATAAAATAAAATATTTCAAAGTCTTTAATGTAGTCTAGAAAAAACCATCACACTAGACAACGATGTGGAAAAACAACTTTTTTTTTATTTTTCATATCATATTGAAGTTTGATTGAAAACTCTACCAAATTTATGTCATACATTATAATTATAAAGTAAAGTTGGATACTCAAGTCAAAAAGAAAAATTAATAGAAGGCAGAGTTAGTTGGAAAATCTTAAAGGCATTGCTTCTATTTGTAACAAAAAAAAAACATGTGCTTCTATAATATTTCCTATTTTCTTCCCTAATTTTCTTTCTTCACTCTTTCTCTCCATCTAAATAGGGGTACATGATTCAACTTATGCTCATTTAGTTTTTTCCATTTCTTTACTTTATTTTCTACATTCATTAAATAAAAAGAAGAGAAATTCGATTAAAAAATCCCTACTTAAAAATTTCATTGCTTAGAAGGATTTGAATTCATGTATTAGTATTTTATTGATGAGGAACCAATAAGTAAGTTTAAACCCAAAAAAAACCACAAAAAAAGTCAAAAGTAATGATCACATTCTGATCCACACGTTATATGTAAAATTGTCAAAAGTAAAAACTTCACTTTAAAGACTTCTTCATTAATATGTGTAAAGTAGTTAGAAGTGGGACATGCATCATTGAAACTTCACAGGTAGTGATTACTTCCATAATAATGGCTAATAATGACCAATTTCTTGGTACTTGATTTCAATTTGTCATTTTTGTGAAAGGACTATACTGCCCTTCATCGTACAATTTGAATTAAGCTCTTGGCATGCAAAAGAACCAATAGTTTCAAGATCCAACAAAGTCTGCCTACATCATCATATTGTCCCAAGTTTGTTTTTCTTCTCTATTGAATTTTTTGTCTTTGACAAGTTGATTCTCTGTTGAAAAACAATTACATTAATTATTATGAGCTTAAGAATATTCCAGATTTATATTTGCTTATTGGATGTGACTCTATCTTAATATTTTAATCTGAAGCTAAACTTATTAATTAATATGTTGATATATAGTTTGGAATCAATATTTGCATTACCAATACACTTCATAATTTTGAATAACTTTGTTTTCCAACTTCGGTGAACACATACACACACACAAATTAAAATATTGACAAATGACAAATGCATGGAGACAATCAATTCAACATTTAAATAAACTTTTGTATAGTTAAAGTTAACGTTTTAATTAAAATGATATATTTAATCAATCAATTCATCATGTAAATAAACTTCTAAAAGGTGCGCTACAATAAAGGATGGTACAATTTTTTATTTTAATTGTGAATTTTTTTAAAGCTAGAAAATTTTGAAATTAAAATTGAACACGTGAAATATGAAGTCAAGTGATGAAACAGAAGGGTCGTAGAAAGAAATGATGATGAAGCTTTTTGATTGAAACGAAAACAGAGACCAAAAAGGAAAGGAAAGTGGGACTCATCATGATGAAGGCATAGGGATGGTCCTAAAGCCATAAAACATGGCATTTATACTCCCACACGTCATGATGTACGTTTTCATGTTTTGAAATTGGCAGAGAGAGATGGACGTTGCACATTGATACCTTTAGACTTTTTGAATCACATTGATTATTTAAAAAGCTCAATTTTAAAAAAATTAAAAAGTTGGGTTACAAATTTCAAAAAAGAAAACATGTAAGATATAATAGTAAGAAAAAATATTTAAAAGGTTTTAACTCTACTTCTATAATTTTTATAAAATCAAACTCCTTAAAATTTTCACTCCTCTCCCTTACCCTTCATAAGAAAAATATCTAGACATACAAAATATAAGTATAAGGAGATAAAATAAAATCTTTTAGAGTCTTTTATTGAAGTCTGGAAAAAACCATCACACTAGATAATAATGTGGAAAACAACTTTCTCTTATTTTTCACATCATATTGAAGTTTGATCGAAAACTCTACCAAATTTATGGTAGACATTATAATTATAAAGCAAAGTTGGATACTAAAGTAAAAAAAATTGATAGAAGGCAAAGTTGGAAAATCTTAAACGTATTGCTTCTATTTGTAACAAAAGAAAAACCATGTGCTTCTATAATATTTGCTACCTTCTTTGAAGTCATAGTTTAGGTGGGAAAAAGAAAAGCTACATACTGCGAAATTTCACGTGGAGACAAGAAAATAGTGGTTTTGTTATGGAAAGAAAGTCATAGTTTAGGTGGGAAGAAATTGAAAGATTGATATGGGGGAATGGACCCTACAATACACACACACACACTGCATTGAAATTAAACAAAAGCAAAAGTCGGTGAAATTGTCATTTTAACGTTGGAGTAGTCATAAAGTTAAAAGCAACAATTGTTTCCTTTCTTGAGGATATATTCTTTTGCTTCCAAGGGAAAATTGCCAGTAACTTTTGACTTTTTTTACACGTTTTGTTTAACTTCTTCACATAACATTACACTGGTAATTTATATCAGATTTTTTTTCAAATTTCTTTGAAAAATGCATGATTTTCATGATATAGTCATGCTGCTTTAGTAGTATAAATATATACTCTTACACTTGTAAACACAAAATTTCTGAGAGTAAATAAGAGAAAAAGGGTATCACACTAAAATGTAAATTTAAATCTATCTGTATGTTTGGTGAAACTGACTTGGGAAAGGATGGAGAGTTTATACTTGTAGTAAGAGAACTTGGAAGTGCATTAGCTGCTAGAAATATTAACTTTGTATGCAGGGGAGGGATCTAGGGCCTAAGGGGAAGTGTAGTCATTTCTACAAGCATTAACGAAAGCAAGGGTTTGAATGTTACTGTGAAGGAGTTGGACAGTCACATCTTTTCTGTTGGACAGGAGTTGCAGGTTTTAAGCTTGGCTGAACGTATGGGATGTATGTTGTACCATGCTAAAGCTTTTATTGCTTTACCCAGTGGTTTGGAAATGTTGGATGAGATTTCTAGCGTTGCATATTGGGCTAAACTAAACTATCATAAAAAACCATTAAGAGTGTTAAATGTTAATGGTTTTTATGATGATCTGTTGTCTTTTTTTGACTAGGCTGTGAAAATGGGATTCATATCCCAAGCGACTCGCTATACCATAATTTATGCACTAACTGTTGATCAACTGATTGATTAACTGTAAATCTATGAACCCAAATTAGATCCATTAGTCAAGCAAATAGGTGGACAATATTCAAACAACAGTTAGAAGCAGAATCTAGATACCACTCTCCAGTTGTAACTTTCTTCTTTAGATAGTTAGTTAGTAAAACCATTAGATACATGGGCTGTACAAAGATGACAGAGTAAAGAGTTATTCTTAACTTTTGAGACGCATTTTATTATTTGCATGTTTCTGTTCCATCTTAAAAAAAATTGTCTAAGTGCTTTTCAATGATTTTAAGAAGTATATACATTTTAAGCCTGGATCAATTAATGGCAATGCTGGGAGTTGAATATTAGTCTACTTTCTCTATTACATGTTATTTATATATTACTGTACTTTATTTAATGTTGAAGATATTTTATCATTTATTACGTTTCCTTTATTTCCCTTGTCTACGCTATTCTTTGTGGGTTGTGTAGGACGAATTTCTTTGATTATGCTTTCTATTTAACTCATTTATTCAATTTATCTACATTTTAAATTTCACTTACTTATAGCTATGCATCCAACAAACATTGATAAAGTTGCATAAATACACCAATAGGCCAAACCTTTTTTATTGTTTCGTTTAAATTTTTTCTTACATTAAATAATAAATGTCCACTAATCTAATATAAATGTTCAAAAATTAACATATAGCCAAATTAATGTCATGTCTTTTTCAAGCTAAGATATGATTTGATTTTAGACGTTAGATCCTACCAACCAGTAAATTGGCTTAGTCTATACAGTTAAGTGAAGCTTTAGCCTTTACCCTGAATTGGTATGTTTATGTGTGTGAGTATGTTTAAATTTATAAAATAAAAAATACTCCTACTTACATTTGGTCTCATATACAACTATTAAACTAATACAAAACCAATTTGCCCACATTTGTCCTGTCTAACCCCTAACACTACCTGCCACAATCAATATATAGTTGGCATTCATATATATACCTACTAAATCATTCATATCAACATTTTATTATTATTTTTAAATCTTTTTTACATGTTTCAATATTATTTAGTGTATTTTTAGGAAACTCCAAGACGCATCTTTTCAAGATCCAACAAACTGTGCCTACATCATCATATTGTCCCAAGCTTTATCATAACATGGGAATGCAAGTGGGTAACCCTACCACTAATAAGTGTCATCGTGTAGGAATAAACAAAAACCTTTTTTCCTTTTACCCCAAGATAGTTGGACATATGGTACTTACAATTTTGACCACAATTAATTAATAACGGTTGTGCAAATGCATTTATCTAAAAGTTGGTCACCTTCTTCAAAGTGTATAAGTACTTGTGGTTCCCACTTCTTCAATCCTCCCCTTTTTTCCAAGTTGAATAGTAATGTTCGTCAAATTCAAAATGATAAAAGGAAAGGAAAAATGTTTCAATATGGGGATGATGACTTCCAAAGTGATACCTTTAGACTTTGTGAATCACATTGATTATGGAGATATGATATTTAAATTTAATTATATCTACACTTATAGGTATAATCATGTTTTTATTTTTTTTATTTTAGCTTCCTGATTTTCTTACCAAAAAGAGAAGGAAAGTGGGAATCGTCATGATAAAGGCATGAGATGGTCCTAAAGCCACATAACATGGCATTTAATATATTAAAACATTTTCTATATCAATAAAAGAAACTAAAATTATCATAAACCAAGTTTACTATCATTTATTTGTCAATATGAATGTGAAATATAATTAATAAACTATTCAATATATTAAAACATTTTCTATAAAAAGTGCGACACAAGGATCGGAGATGGCAGAAAAGTTTATAAATAAGGAAATTTTCATATTTATATAATTAAATTATAATGCCCATTCTTGACAAAAACAATATAATAATGAATCCTACAAAAATTTTGCCTAAAACACAGACTAAAAAGTAAAGACATAATACTTTTGGAAAACATTGTGATGGGCGTGAAAGCGTCTTTCATGTGCCCAAATCGCCAAAAAAATTGTGATGAATATCATAAATTAATATACTATTTAACATGAAAATATGATCTATGATTGTTTTTTCAAGGATATGATGATATGAACTATAGAAAGTGATGCCTTTTGTTTTAAAATTTTATGAGCTAGTCTTGACGCTTTAGTTTTGAACAACTTGATTTTTAAAGCAGGTTAAATTTATGAAACAAATTAATTAAAAATTAAAGTGGGATAAGAGTCACAGACTATAAATTATTTGAAGCTCACTCCAATAGAATCAATAAGAGTCACGGGCTAAAGAAAGTTATCATCTGCCTACATCAGCAAAGCATTCACTTTTGATAACCATATTGCATTATTGATTTGTGTTGTAGTATGTATATTGTAACGGCACGGCGTCTCCCGTCTCCCACTCGGGGTCCCTAGGGTCCCTAGCGGTGCCGGACTGGGGCTTCACCCCAGCCAGAGCTTCATCCTGCCCCCAGCAGGATTATCCCCCCCCATAAGGGGACCTCCCCAGGCCTCGAACGCTCAACCTGGGGGTAAGTAGAGCCTTAAGAGGAACCTGGTAGCCTACCAACTTGAATGATAAGGGGGAGGTGAACCCCCCTTATCTTTTAAAAAAAAAAATTTAGATTGCTTTGGCGCCTGAGGCGCCAAAGCAGAAAGTGGAGGGGGTATTATAAATACCCCCTCAACTAAACACTTCACGTAAGTGAAGTGTTTCAGGAAAAGAAGAGAGAGTGAGGTTCTGATACGGGTATTTTCAGTTCTTCGAGGATCAATAAGGTACACAAACTCTCTTCTAATCATAAAGTTTCTTTTATGAAAAATGTTCTAAATAATTTTCTCTTTCATATGATAGTAATTTTATGCTAGTTAGAGAATATTTTGGGGATATGATTTTAGGCAAGTTTTGAGTTTTATCAATATAAGACTGTAGAAATGTAGAGAATAATTAATAGTTTATTTTAATCGGTTTAGATTTATTATTTAGTGGTCATGTGATTTTATAATTAATTTCTTTTATAAATAGGGTTTAAATTAATCCCTATAGGGTGTTTTTACCGATAAAAATTAGTTTAAATATTTTATTTGGATTATTGGAGGTATTATTGAGGTTTTAATCGGTTTATTTTTGTTAGATCTGAGCTATGTGAAAAATATAAATTAGGACTTAATATTTGAATTATAATTTGGTATGATTTTAATTATGTGGATATTTGAGGAATTGTTAATAATTATATTATATCCATATAAATTATGAAAGAGAGATTTGATTATTTAGGAAGTCGGTATTGGAGATTTGTAATTATGGGTATATTAAAGGTTATTTAAGGATTTCTTTTAAGGAAATTGGAAATAATGAGGATAATAGTTGTAGAGAAAATTGGGTTGTAGGAATTAAATTATGTAATTAATTATTTTATTGTTATTTTTGGTTAATTGGTATCTACATTAATAATGTAGATTTTTCTTGTGATCGGTGATTGCACGGGTTTTACTATTCAAATTAAGATTAAGCTTGGAATCGAGGTAACTGTGGTTAATTTATTTTATATGCTTGTTTTGGAATGTAAGGTATTTTATAAACCTTACTTTTATCTATATTACTTGTATGTGTTTTGCAAGATTATATTTATGTTTGACTATGAATTTATTTCAGTGAAGCAGTGTATTTTTCAAATTATTATTGTTACTGTTATGGTGGATATGTTGTTTGAGATGAATGTTGTATAAGAATTTAGAATTATTGTAATTGTTTTTGAAAGCTGTATTAATTTATTATTTTTATATTACGGGATATGTTGGGTTGTGTGGAAGAGATATGGTGAATTGTGTGCCCATCGGCTCTCTCAATCCTGGCCCGGATTTTGGAGCTGAGTGTTTGGGCGGACACCTCCCTGTTACGGTATATCGGTGGTGGCATGGGAGGGGGCAGTATTCTTGATGTGACTAGCTAACCTTTGGCCGGGTATACTAGCACTGATAGGCTGTACCAGTCCAGAGGAGATAAGGAGGAGCAGGATGGATGAGTGGGGATGGTTTTATTTATTGATTATATCATGTTAAATGTTAAATTATGAGAATATTATTATTACTATTATTATGTCAGTTAAACCTGCTTCTCTGACTTACAATCTTTTCCTGCATATTTTATAAATTTACTTTGGTTACTGAGACTTTATGTCTCACCCCGTCATTATAAATAATTTTTCAGGCGATACCTCTAATCTGGATAGAGGCCAAGGGAAGCAACCAGAGGCATAGACGTTGAGAATCTTGTAGGCCTCTTTTGGTATTGGTGTTGTTTTAATTTCTATATTGCCATTATAGGGCCCACATGTTTTTAAAATGCCATATTTACTGTTTGGATATCTATGTTGGAAATCATTTTGTGACCCATGGGTTAATTGTGATGTGATATCAGAATAATAAATTTATCTGCAGTGAGTTTGTGGGCGAGTTTGTGCCCTAAACTCCGATATGTTGTGGAAGAGTTTGTGGGCGAGTTTGTGTCCTGAACTCTGATATGTATTGAAAAAAAAAAGTATCACTGATTTTATATATATGTGGATAATTGTTGTTTGTGAGAAAGGGTCGTTACATATATTCTCTGATATCATCTTTATCCCACATCATCAATCCTCACCTCACATTTCAATCCCGCTAATTTGCTATGAGTCTATGTTATTGCTTGAATATGGTGACATGTAAGGCTCATCCCACATCATCAATCCACAACATACCCTCTATTTATGTTTTTCCGGTGCATGTAGCAGGTTAGTTCTTCAATAGTTTATTCTACTTGAAAAGTGGTAGAGATGAGAGCAATGAAACTGAATTCCAATAGCCATGTAAATTCAAGTTTTTTTAACCTATAAATAGTTATGCATGTTCGCTTCCCTTCTTTATCTTCCATACTCCAGCTGATATAAACTCATAGACCACAGGTATGTTTTGTAGTGCCTTCTACAGTTGCTCAATTTTTACTTTGATCTCAATTCCATTCTTTTCATACTTACTAAACATTCTTCATTAAACATATACTACTCCTACTTGCAGATCATATAATGCGGCGCCATTCAATAGTTAAGGAATTGCATGATGGTATCGACCAATGGAGCATAATTATTAAAGTGCTCAGGAAGTGGAATGTTTACCAGAAGACAACCCCCTCAAATGTTTTTTGCATTTCTATAGTTTTAGTTGATGAGGAGGTATATACATTCTTATCTGTTGGTCTCATGTTACTTTCATAAGCTTGATATGTTTTATATGTTCATAAATTAACCATAAATATCTTGGTGATTACTTAATGATTATTTCATTACTATATTCCAGGGGTCCAAGATACAAGCAAGTGTCTTGAAAAAAGCACTGCATGAAAAATTCAGAAGTTCCATCACATAAGGACAGACTTACAAGTTTGCTAACTTTGTAGTGACTCAAAATGGCAGTCAATATAGAGTAACAATCAATCCATGTAAGATAACTTTCACTCCACATACATATATTATAGAGTAAGATGCTTCTATACCCTCCTACTCTTACTCATTCATGCCCATTTCTGAAACTATGAAGGTGGATCAAGATAATCAAATGGATCATCTTATTGGTATCCTCTTTCTCCTATATTTTACTCTTGTAGATTCATGCATTAATTTTTTATGTGCATTAGATCTTTTACCTTTTTTGACATTATCAATTGTAATGCAGATGTACTTACTTTCGTTAGAAGCATTAGTACATTGGAGGAATTTAGTAGGCATAATAAAACTAAGATGAAGCTGAGAATGCTGTTGATTGACGATGAGTAATTGTCGTGAATTTATAATTATGCAATTATATTCCCCAATAGATAATTTTCATATTGGATCTTCACATTTTGTATTCTGTTTTCCAGACATAATGATGTGGAATGTGTGCTCTTTGATAATGTTGCTTTTGATGTATTTTTGGCTCAGCTACAAAACAATGAAACACCTGCTATTATTGTACTTAATCTTAGAGTGGGATTTTCAGAAGATGGTAATAGCTATACCTATTATTCTATCTACCTTTTGCAAATTGCCTTTTTCATTTTTTCCCTTTTGCCATGTTATATAGCATATAAACCAGTCTTTACAAATTATCAGGACTTCCAACAATTTATAGCTTATTCAATGCAACCAGAGTATAATTTAATCCACCAATCAAGGAGGTCAAACAATTCATAGAAAGGTCTAACCTATTTCAATCCAACTATAGTTTATATGAGTTTGTTTTCTATATACTATCATATTGTATTGACATAAATTTGCTTTCTGCATTTATTCCATTACTTCATTTCCATTCACATTATAACAGCTCCAAGGATGGATTTTCACCTGTGTTGACTCCTTTGAGTCAGCCCATGTCATCCCAGTCAACCTTGCTGTCAAGTGAAGGTTCTTTGCACTCCCAGAGAAAGATTACTATATCCGATATAGCAGAGCAAGAGATTGTCAGTCTAATTTTTTTAGTTTCATAATTTCTATAGATTATAAATGTGCTGAAATATGATATTGAGTCTTTTTCTTTCATTACATAAAGAAACCATAATCTCATGATTAAAATATTATAGATTACTTTTGTCATTGTATCTGAAATATCTTCAAGTAACATAAAAACATTATAATCACAATGATATATTTGTTATAGGGAGCATATTTTGTAATTACTTGTGAGTTAGTAAAACTTAAAACAAGATACAGTTGGACCTATGATAGCTGCTTTAAGTGCGGCATAAAGGCTACATCAGAAAATTTAACTATTGTATGTCCTAGCTGTACCAGAAAATATCAATTTAAAATTGAGCCAAAGTATAGTTCCTTTTGTTATATATTTTGATTATCTCCTTTAACATATAAGCATATATGAAAGAGAACTAAAGTGCTTAATTGCATAGGCTTAAAGTTCATTACGTTGTTAAGGATGAAACTGGATCTGTTTCTGTCATCTTTTAAGATAAGTTAGATGTTCAATTGATTCAGAAGACAGCTGCTGAGTTAAAGCTTATCCTTAAAGAAGTTTGTACTTTAAACTTGATCTTATAATACTCATAATTTTGAAGGTATGTTAATGGTAACTTTACTTTGAATTTAGGAAAAAGTAAGTATGACTTCCCTGATGAATTGGATAGCCATGTGGGTAAGACTATCCTACTAAAATTTAAGATCAATGATTACAACAAAAAGCATCCAACTTCTAGCATTAGTATTAGTTAATTCACTATATATGAAGACCTCATGAATCATTTCATGGAAGCAACTAATGAGGTCATCTTACATAACTTTATTATCTTTACTAGAAAAAGTTGACTAATTGTTACATTTCTCTAACTTCATAATTTTCACTTATGGGAATAAATCGTTAATTGAATAGCCCCAAACAATCAAGGCCTTGATGATGTTCACACTCTTGCCTTGGCTAGTGCAACTGAGGGAAATGCTGATGAGACTTTAGCCTAACCTCTGGTCACACATGCACCTATCAAACAAAATGCTGATGAAAAACTTGCCTAACCTTCTTCACAAAGAGAAGAGAACCAAGATATTGTATTAGTTGACCTTACAAATCAAGTCACACCTGTACCTGTACGTCAAAGGCAAGAGAAGGACCAACATAAAGAGGAATGTTGTTAGGGATGATGCAGCCCCTACCGCTCAAGTTCCAACTATCAAATGTTCTGATGAAAGGGTTGTAAAAGCTATTAAGTAAGAGAAGTAGATGTTATTAAAGTGTTGTACTCATGTGTCCCTTTTAAGTTATATCAGAGTTGATATTAAATTTCCATGTCAGTGAAGTATTAGGTTTTAATGTTAGTGAGTCCTTTATAATATTAGTGAGTTCATTTTCATAGTTGTCATGTGATGTTATCAGTTTTCTATTTGAGTCTGTAGCCTGGATTTCAAATTTTAATGAATTTCATTTTCCATTTATCTACTATAATAACCACCATCATTTTCCTTTATTGAATTATTCACTCTCACTGTGTAATTAATCCTTTGGCAATAAATATCCATAAACTTCATACATGATTAGAACTAATACTTTAATTACCATTCAATATTGTAATGCTCAAACACTAAATATCCTCCACCCAGTCTGTTGCTCATTAAAATGTCACATAGTTCTTGCAAGAAAGATTGCACACATCTGTGAAATATAATTAGGAATATTATCTCAATGCTCTCAGCCTAAGCTACAAGAGCAATATCTTGAAAATTTGGTCCTCAAGATCAATGTTAAGGTAAATTTTATCTAATATGTGACAACCAGCCTAACCAGTAACTAATTTTATTATTTCTGATTTTTAGTGTTGTTTATATATGTTGGGGGCACAATACAGTTTCATGCTTCATTATCTTCCTTAAGCTGGAATCTTGTCCATGCTTGAAAAGGGATGACATATCTACAAATCTGAAAAACTCCATTCCTGTTAGAGAACATGTATAATGATCAAGAAAGTTACTTCCATGATAAATGCGTACCTGGTATATTGCTTATCAACTATCTCACATTTTTATTTTATTTATTATACTTGGCATACTTCTGGATCTTGCTTGGTAGTATCTTCAAAGGTTCTGATGTTTGATTTTTTTTCATTAGAACAACTTAAGCTCAGCGTAAACAACTTCTACATCTATCATTAGTCATGGCAGCATCTCTGCTGAGTCTAAAAGGATAAAGCGATCTGGAGTTCTTCAAGAAATACTCAATATCTCTTCAGCCACAACAAATTCTTCCAAGAATGGTACACTTACTAGTTATTCTTTTTGGGAATTCATATGTACATTATAGTAATAGAACTTAACTGAAGTTGTTCAATATGGGCACTAATGTAATCTTTTTCTTGATATACTTGAAACTTAACATTTTTATATCAACATGGAATGTATTTCGAAAAGTTTTTCTACAATATATGTTTCAGATTATGAATATAAATGTAATATTTTATGCCAAAATATGCTTTAATATTATTTTGATTGATTGAACTCATCATTACCTAGATTATTTCACATCTTAACTTTAATAATCTTTCACAATGGAGTACTTATTATGGTACAACATTAATATTTCAGTAACCAACGGTGGTCTACCTAATTCACCTTCTAGATGCACACTTATTGATGCATCCATTGGTAAATATACTCATCTAGAATCAATCTTTAGTTATCAATAAGGGAAGAAGCTTCGCAGGCAACCAAAATTGGCAACATCATTGAAAGATATAACTAATGTTGCATCAAACTTATCACATGAGTTCGATAAAAGTGAAGGTATATATACATTACATTTGTTCAATTGTTGTGCTATGAAGTAACTATTATTGCTATTAACTACTCGCAAAGGTAATCTAATTTCTATGTATATCAGGCTTAAACCAATAATTAAATTGTCAACCTTTGACTCGTAAAAGTGCTAGATTGAGGGGTTTAGAAAGTAATAATAAAAAACTATACAGGAGAAGCAAAATAATACACCAAGGATCAAATCAATGTTACTATATATTATATTTTTTTCATAATAACATATGTCATTTTATATTATATTCATGTCATTCCATTATATGACTTTATAAGCTGATAATCTACTACTACCAATTCAATCTGATATTATATTAGAAAATATAGTAGTGGATAGCAACTAGCAGATTCCATCCATGGACTACATGACTCTGACTCATTCTGGTACAAGTTCTTAATGTCCTTACTTAATCTACTACATTTTTTAAGTATCTCTGATAGTTTACATCTGTGTATTTTATTAGACATTGATTGAAAAATACATTTCTTTTTTTCATTTGGAGTTTGAATGCGGAGAAGTACTTAATCCACTTCAATTATCACATTGAATATAATCATGACTATATTTGATAATTGTTCTTATTATAATATAATTAGAGATGATCAGCTTGCTCTTCATTGAAATGTAATAATTATGCATGTAATTATTTTTATTTGGTATGTTGAAGCCCCACCTCAAACAACATATTATAAAGATATAGAGTTTCCAATCAGGATGAATAAGAGAATTGAGAAAGATAGTAATAAAGGTGGTCAAGATGGGGATACGCATCAATATACATTAAACTTATTTATTTTAACAAATATTTCACTTTATATCGATATTAATATCTTCATTATTTTCAAACACTAGATGAAGGTACAATAACACCTGACCTTACAAAAATGAATTCATTATATTAATGCTCTTAAGAGTTTCAAGGTAATACAACTACCATTACTTAGTACATTAGATATATTTGCATATCTCATTTTACTTAACTCTCATGTCAAAGAGTATATAGACGAAGGAAATCCAATTTATGAATGCAAATTTTGTAGAGTGCTACTATGGTATAACGAAAGGATTAAGAAGGATAAAAATCAAAGAGAGGTGAAATTATTTTATCTTTGTTGTTTGAAAGGAAAAGTTGTCTTACCCTATATGAAGAGTTCACCTCCAATGTTCGAAAAGTTATTCTTTGATAAGAAGTTAGTTGAATCAAAGAACTTCCATGAAAATATCAGACAATACAATATTATGTTTTTATTCACACCTATAGGAGGGAAGATTGATCATTCAAAGAATTCTGGTAGATGACCTTACTCATTTGTCATGTCTGGAATGAACTACCACAATATTGGTACCTTATTACCACTTGAAGGATCAAGACCGTTGTACTCATAGTTATACATATTTGATACAAAGAATGAAATATCAATAGAATTGCAGCAGTTAGGTAAGTTCACTTTAAATATGACATAACAATATATGATTTTATTTCTATTATTTTAATTCACAAAGCACATTTTGTTGTTTGCAGAAAATTCCAAACATAGTCTTCAATTGATCCAATAATATGGATCAAATAAAGCAGCAACTGGATAAGGTAAATCCATTTGTTCAGTAATATCATCTTGCGTCATCAATGATTTATAGTCAAAATCAAACGCTATTGAAATTGTATTTGTTGGGGACAAGACAAACTGATGGAAGAATTTATAACATGCACATTGCTTCCGAAGTTGCAGCATTAGTTGTTGGTGACATAGATATGTCATATAATGTGCAAGACATCATTGTTGAAAAATACTCTAGGAAAACAAAGAGGATAAATGAATTACATGTATCATACCTTTCATTGCAGTATTCAGTTCTTTTTCCATTTGGAGAAGATGGTTACGTAGATGATATTGAACATAGAGAAGAAACACTTAGGGTAACCAAGACAAAAAAAAACTTAGCGTGCGAGAGTTCTTCAGTTACAAGCTTATGACTAGACTTAATAAAAAGTCAACTCTTTTGCATGCTTATAGACTATTACAACAGTTCATAGTGGATAATTACACAATGATTGAATCGCAGAGATTACTTTGGGTTAAAACATATCAGAAAGAACTTAGAATTAATTTGTACTAATGATTATATGATACAGTCATAAGGGGAGAAAGGAATGCTGCATCTATAGGCAAGCGGATTGTTCTCCCATCATCATTCACAGGCGGAGCAAGATATATGATACAAAACTGGTAAGATGCCGTGACAATATGTAAATCATAAGGATATCCTGATCTTTTCTTAACCTTTACTTGCAATCCTTCTTGGCCTGAAATTCAGAGATTCTGTGAAAAACATTTGTCAAAGCCTTCTTATCGTTCGAATATCTTGTCTAGGATGTTTAAGCTGAAGTTAAACCGCTTGATAAAGATATTGAAGGCGAAATTTTTTTTTGGAACTATTCAAGCAAGTTAGGATGTCTACTCTAGATTAATTTAGTTATTAATACATCCAGATATATATGGTTGAATTCACTAATTACCTCATAATATACTATTTCTAATCAATCTCTACAATTTTGTTTCAGAGAAATATATATCATTGAGTTTCAGAAGAGGGGACTTCCACATGCTCATATCCTAATATTCCTTGATCCAAAAGACAAGGTACATGATCCAGAATCAATTGACAAGGCCATTTGTGCTTAAATACTAGATAAGACCAAGGAGCCTCTTTTGTATAATTTGGTAAAGAAGTATATGCTTCATGAATCATGTGGTACAAACAACATGAAGTCTCCTTATATGAAAGATAAGAAGTGTAGTGTTACGAGTGTAGGATAATGTATTTAGAAGTGCAAGTGTACACTGTCGTAATCAAGTAATATAGAAGTGAGTAGAGTATCGTTCCCACGAGGATTGATCACTAAGTACCAAAATTGGTAATTTTAATTTTATGTAGTCGGTTGATTAGTTATGATTGAGATTGCAAGATAGAAATGATGAAATATGAATACAAGTGATATAAAGAAAAATATGAGAAAAAGCCATAGGGATTAGATTTCACTTAATAAATTTCGGATCGAATCACTTATTTATTCTAGTCCAATTTATTCCACATGATTAATAGTCGAGTTTCCCTATTTTAATTACTAGCCTTTTCCAAGGTCAAGTAATTATATAATTAATTGCTAACCCAATATATTCCTATATAAATTTAAGTAACCAATCATGCATTAAGATTTATGGAACTCAATTAAGACTACACAACCCATATGAATATATTCCTATTTCATATGCAAATTATGGTTTTAATTATAGGATCCACACACATGTATCTCCTTCCGGTCTCAACATGCATATTAAAATCATCTAAAAGGTGGCCAATCAATTGTAAGCATTAAGAGCAATAATTAAAACTCAATCATGAAGGAAAAATTAAAACTAGATTTAATAAGTTAAGATTCAATCCGTCATTAGTAAGCTACGTCATCACCCTAGGAAAAGGAAAATTTACCTCATGATAAAATTAAAAACAAAACCAAAATATATTACAAACATCATAAATATTACATAAACATTAATTACAAAAACATAAAAATACAACTACAAGATGCATGAAAATGGAAAATCTAGCCTACCATATAGGAGGTAAAACCATCCATGTAGGTGGCAACCTATACCATCCATAAAGGAGGACTACCTATGCCTTCCATATAGGAGGTAAAACCATCCATGTATGAGGTATGCAAGAAGTAAAAAAAATGCAAGAAATAAATTCTAAAAATAACAACTCTCTCTCTAAAATAGAAATTCTCTCTCTTTCTTCCTTCCTCTTCATTTTAGGGTGCCAAGAAGCTCTATTTATAGCATTGAAAAAAACCGGACCGGACCGGCCGGTTCATGGAAAAACCGGTGAACCGGTTCGAACCGGTCGAACCGGTTTTGACCGTTTTCCTTTTTTTTTTTAATAAAATACATTTTTTTATTCTTCTATCTACTATTGGGCATTATTTTTTAGGGGAAAATGAAAGTTTGAAGACCAAGATGAAGAGAAAAGTAAGTAAAAAAAGAATAAATTTTAAAAAAATGATTTTTAGAGGATATAATAATTAATTAATTATAGGAAAGGAAATGTCATTATATAAATATAGGCATCATAACTAATACTAATATATTTTAAGCATTTTTTACCTAAAGATCTTTACCACTAATAAATTATAATATTTTAATATGACCGGTTTGATCACCGGTCCGACCCCGGTTGAATCATTAACCCTTAAACCAGTGATGTGACCGGTTCATTGACCGGTCCGGTTTTTTGTTCCTTGATTTATATGCTTCATTTTCTGACTGCTACAATATTTTTCTACAGTGAACCGACCACCCACTTGCTACAGTGAACCGACTGCTATAGGAACCGCACTGAACCGCCCCACTTCCACACACACCGATCGCTACAATACAACGCAATGGTCCACTGCAGTACAACGCAATAGTCCGCTACAGTACCCCTGTTACAGTACCAGACATGAACAGTGCACAGTGAATAGTACCTCATGAATAGTAACTTCCCCTTAAATGCCTTCTTTAATTCTTCTTAATCCGGTACTGTCCATGACTGCAAGAAAATCATTATTTATTTATTAATTACACCCAAATTGATTACATTCAGCTCAAATATAGTCCACAAAATCATCATATAAGGGAAAATAAATATGTAGATATTTTACTTATCATGTAGCTAGTACTTCCCAAAAAAAATTCAACGACATTATGACGATGCTATCCCACATATAGATGAAGGGATGATAGAAGAATAATTGAGGTTAAGGGTGTCCCATTGAACAATAGGTACGTTGTTCCATACAATCCACAATTGTTGCAGATGTTACATGCATACATAAATGTTGAGAAATGCAATCATTCTACCGCTATTAAGTATCTATTCAAATATACCAGTAAAGGTAATGACAGAGTGGTAGCTACAATTTTTTATAGGAATAGTAATCATAATGTACAGTCATTAGTAGATGAAATAGAACAGTATTATAATTGTAGATACGTGTTTACATGTGAAGCATCATGGCGTATCTTTGGGTCTCATATTCATCATATGAGTCCTTCTATTGAAAGATTGAGTTTCCATCTACCAAACCAACAATATGTCATATATGGAAATACAGATGATGTGTCAGAGCTATTGAATAAGCCAAGGGTTTATGAATCTCAATTCCTTTCTTGGATGAAAAAAATGATGGTGACGATGATGAATTTACAAGGACCTTGACTTATATTGAGTTTTCTAAACATTATGTCTATGACAGGAGAAAATAAGAATGGAAACGTAGACAAAAAGGAAATTCAGTTGGTAGGATTACCCACGTATCCCCCTCCTCAAGCAAATTATATTATTTATGTGTTCTACTCACACAAGTTAGAGGTCCACATTCATTTGATAATATTAAAATTGTTGATGGCATTGTCCATAATACCTTCAGAGATGCATATTTTTCACGTGGCTTATTGGATGACGATAGAGAATTTATTGCTAGAAGCACCATTATGGGCATTTGACACTTTTCTCATAAAACTTTTTGTTAGTATGATGTTATGTTCATCTCTACATCTTCCTGAGTGTGTTTGGCAACAGAACTCAAAAATACTTTCCGAAGATTTGTTATACATTCCTAGAAATGATCCCATGTCATCAAGTAAGTTTGACAATAATCTTCATTTACATTAAAAGTTTTTATATGTTTATTAATACTTGATAGACTACTAGACATGCATGTTTTTACTATGCCATTTTCTTATTTTTGTTGTTCCAACATGTAGGTGTTACTATATCTTCTTTTGATAAAGAGTAAATGGCATTACATGAGATAGATTCATTGTTGTGCAAGAATGGAAAGAGTATGACTGACTTCCCTCATATGCCATTACCTTAGGACATCAATGCAGTTGAATTTTTAAATCACCTAATTCTACAGGAGTTAAGTTATGACATAAATGCTTTAAGTTTCGAGGAAAATGAACTTGTAGGATCCTTAAATATTGAGCAAAAATAGATTTTTGATATGATTCTCGCATCTTTGAAAAAGAAGCGTGGGGGTTTCTTCTTTGTTTATGGATATGATAGCACTAGAAAGACATTCTTATAGAATACATTGTCTTCGACCCTTAGAGCAGTTGGAGATATTGTGCTTATTGTTGTATCCAGTGGAATTGCAGCAACTTTTATGCCATTTGGTAGGACGACACACTCCTAGTTTGCAATTCCAATTCAAATTATTGAGTCCTATGTCTATTCGATAAAGCAAAATTCTCCTTTAGCAAATCTCATACAATGCACAAGTTAATTATTTGGGATGAGGCTCCAATGGGTCAACGTTTTTGTGTTGAGGCATTTGACACCTCTCTAAAGGATATCATGCATTGTGATAGGCCCTGTAGAGGGAAGTGTGTAGTTATGGGAGGTGATTTTCATCATCTATTACCAGTTATTCCAAAAGGAATAAGAGGAACCATCATAAATGTCTGTATTAATTCTTTACACTTATGGGACCATTGCACCATTATTCACCTCACAAAAAATATGCGATTGACTTCTTCAGCATCAACTACTGATAATGCAAAGTTGGCATCATTCTCACAATGGTTATTAGATATTAGTGATAGTAAATTAGGTAACTCACAAGATGTCATTGTTGAAATTGAAATCCCTGCTGAATTGTTGATATCAGATTGTGAAGATCCAATTAAAGCCATTGTTGAATCAACATATCCTAATATCTTACACAATTTACATTCAAATGTATATTTCAATGACATGTTAATATTGGCGTCAACCATAGAAATGGTAAATCATATCAATGACCATTTGTATTCCCTCTTGCCAGGTGATGCCCATGAATTTATCAGTTGATACTCTGTTTGTAAGTCCAATAAAGATAGTGATGATTTTGAAAATTTGTACACCACAGAGTTCCTTAACACAATTAACAGCTCTGGTTTGCCTCCATATAAGCTAATTCTTAAAGTTGGAGCACCAATTATGCTACTGAGGAATATTGATCAATCTTCAGGATTATGCAACAGAACCCACCTCCATATAACTCAGTTGGGGAAGACTGTTATTGAGGCAATCACTTTGAATGGGTCACATCCAAATCAAAAAGTCCTCATTCATATAATGGATATGAATCCTTCAGAAAGTCGATAATCATTCCGTATGCAACGGAGATAATTCCCAATAACTCTTTCATTTGCTATGACTATCAACAAGAGTTAAGGACAATCTCTACAATATGTTGGAGTGTATCTTTGCAAGCCCGTCTTGACACATGTCCAGTTATATGTTGCATTGTCTAGAGTTAAAACAATGGAAGACTTGAAGATAGTTGTTAATGATAATAATAGCATGGAGAAGAGGACCATAAGAAATGTTGTGTACCAAGAAGTTTTCTGAAATGTGAGTTAGTGATAGTATGGCTATTATTATTGTACTATTTATGCATTAGATATATGTTATGACTATGTATTCATTATTAAAACTATGTGATACTTTGACTGAAATATGAGAATTTTACAGTGTAACGGCACAGCTTCTCCCGGACTGTCTCTACTCAGCCGGGTTCATGAATGACCGGGGACTTGTGTCTTTACTCGTAATGGTATCAGGTCTCACGTTAGGAACTACTTACCCCCAGGTAGTGTCCTCGAGACCTGGGGAGGCTCGCTTCGGCGATAATTCCGCAGGGGGCGGAGTGAGCCTGGGATTGTGAGTAAAGACGCAAGTCCCCGGTCAGTTATGAACCCGGCTGAGTAAAGACAGTCCGGGAGAAGCTGTGCCATTACAATAAACCCTATTATAAATATTGTCATTTACGTTATACAAAAAGTTTAAAATATCATCCCTTATTATTTGTACAGTGTCTTTGTTGATAGTGGTCACGATTTTTTTTTAAAAAAGGGCGAAATTATAAAAATACCAACATTTTAATATCCCATTTAAGTAATTGAGGGAAAGGGATCCTTTCACTTTCCCCTCCATTACCATCCTCTACTCTTTATCACCCATTAGATCAAAAATTCAATGGTCTAGATTTGATATTCTATAAAAATATATATCATTATAATCATCATTTCAAATAAAAATAAAAGATAAATTTAAATTGCTAAAATTCCATCTGAACTGTTAACATGAAAAAATAGAAAAAAATTTACTTCATAATAATAGTCTACAGGATAAAACTGCTCAGATCTAATTGTACCAACTTAAATTTATTTATCTATTTTTATATTAAATTGTAATAATATCTATTTTTATAAAATGTTAAATTTGGATTATTGAATTTTTGATCCAAAGGTGATAAGAGTAGAGGAAGGTAAAGGAAGGGAAGGATAAAGGAGATGATCCCTTTAATTGAGTATTGATTTGAGATTTTGAAAACTTTGATAGCTTTTTTGAGATTTTAAAATTCAAGCCATATTTTTATGGAACTTACCGATTTATAATCCATAACAACACATATAAATTATCAAAGAAAATGAATAGTTTGATCACATTGGGTACAAACACCTTTTGTCTTTCACAACTTTTTATAATATTAAATTTGAGTGGTTTAAATTTAATATTTTAAAAATCATTTTAAATTTTTTATTACCCTTGTAAACCATCATGACTAAGGGTCTGTTTGGCAAGAGGGAAATGGAGGGGAAGGGAGGGGAGGGAAAATTTTTATGAGTTAGATTTTTAAAAATTGGAGAAGTGGGGTTATAAAATTTTAATAAAGATAAGATGTAAAATAAAAAAGTAAGAAAAATTAACTAAAAACTTCAAACCCCACTCCTTCAATTTTTTAAATCCAAGTTATAAAAATTTTTCATTCCCTCCCCTCCCTTCCAAATCCCTCATACCAAACAACCCCTAAAGCTTAGCACTTTGAGTTAATTTATTTTTTTAAAAAAATTAGTATTTTATTAGAAATTTTATAAAATATTAAATTTATATCGTTTAAATTTCAATCTAAAGGATGTTGATGGGTTGTGAAAATGAAGTAGAATAGTAAATGATAAGTGTAGAGGAGGAAAAGCCAAATCGATTATTCTCATTTTAGATAAAACTTTACTTATATATTTTACCAAAAATGACTTTTTCTTACCAATATTTTTTTTTTGGGTTATGACCTTAAAGGACAAAAATACTTATAAATTTTTCTCAAATATGTGCCGGGCGCCATAATCATTTCTTAGAGACAAAATTGCATATGGACTTTTTAAAAGAGAGCAATAATTCCATTCCGTCAACTACTATAAACGTCTCTCACTTTTTTTATGGTAGGCCTCACACAATGATCAACGTGCATTCTCACTTACACTTCACTTCATACTCATCTCTCTTTCTAAAGCTCACCTCCCTCTCCCGTTCCACTTTATGAAATGTAAAACATTCTCTCAACGTACTTTTCCCTCTACCATTAATTGCTTATGTCAACTCTAAGTCCAGTATTAATTGAAGGTTAATAGTAAATGAGATCCGGGATGACTAGGGTAGGTGGGACCTACAACAACTAGTGTATATATTGGCAGGGAACATTATGCAGGATATTGAAAACTCCACAACACCCAGTGAAAATGGCCAAGAAGACCAATTTTGATGGACCCTGACAGGAAATGGGAATTTTGAATATGAGTGATAGTTTGTAGACTGGGGTCGTTTAACTTGTTTCTTTAATTTTGGATGGTCTACTAACCGGAATGTAACAACATTATTAAATTACCTCAAAATTTATTATTCCATCAAAATTAACTCACATTACATAAATAATATATCAAAAGGCTCCACCCACATTATAAATCCTAATATGCAGGCAATGTATGCCTAATAGGTCTTTAAGTTTGACAATATATATTATGCTCATGAAACTAAACGAGACATACAACTTAATATCAAATTAAGCCTTGTACGCCTTCTCCTTAGTAGCACCGCCTGAACTTTCACCTAAAAAAATAATAAATCGACGGGATGAGTCACATAGACCGACTAACCACTTCCATTTTAACAAGTATGCAAGGAAATGATTCAAGATAATTAAGCAGGTAAAATATATATAAAGTATAATCTTCTAAAAAAACATTTATATTTCAAGAGAACAATTTAAGATGTATAAAATTCCTTCAACCATCCTTATAACCTCTTTAACAACTGACAGAACCCCTCCTTAACAGCTGACAGAACCCCATGGGTTACAGCATATAATAGATTTAGTCATTTTGACAATACTGCACCAAACTCTCCAATAATGAGGTATAGCTTGGTTAGAGGCTACAAAACTCATATCAAACCACAGGTTCCCTTTCCATCGAACATAGAAATGTCCTTTGAGTTGACCCTTAACTTGATCAAAGGAAATGATGATACCAAGAGCCCTTAGAATGTCAAAGCCAACCACTATGCACACAGTGACGGCTATACCACGTAGTATAAAAGAACCAAACCTCACATAATCTCAACTCACCACATTCAACATCTCATCATCACAAATATCAACAATTTATTCTCATATATTCCATATTCAATGTTACGCATCATCATTCGTTCAAAACCATTCAAGCTCACTTAACTAACAAGTTTACTAAAAACATAATTCATATTATCATTGTACATTTTTCATATATAAAATACTATAATATATTTATAGCAATTAAAAATACCAATATATACTTATAATCTCCTCAACAAGTATACAAAATAAATTGAAAAGTGATTACCTCAAGTTATTGACAACTAAACTTAAGAGAATTTAAGTTCAACAAGCCAAATTCATTCTACAATAAATATATAATTACATGTTAGTAAAATTAATAATAATTGCTAACTAGTACAAAATAACCCACATAATTAGCTCACTTTTATCTTCGTAGAAGAATAACAACAATTTATCTATTCCTCAAATTCCTTTAAAAATAAAAGTTCGTAAAATTTCTTAACTTTATTTCACTCAATAAAATCTTTAACAATAATAATTCTCCAATCACCTTTACTTCAACGGTCATAAAATTATCAAGAGCAACATCATAGATTAATTAAATCTCTTTTCTAACTGTATAACCTAATTATTAAACAATATTGAAACCTCCACAAAATTAAAATCATATCAAACTCTAATTTTTAATATCAAATTACAATTTATAATTTTGTATAACACAAAATCTACAAAACTAAACCGATTAGAATTTCAATAATACCTCCAATAATCCAAATAAATTATTTAATCCAAATTTAATCGGTTAAAAAGTTTAATATAGAATTATTTATAAGTTAATTATATAGAAAATTCATTATAAAATATTATACCAACTAAATAACAAAAGTAAACTGATTAGAATTAACTATTGACAAAACTCAAATTTGCCCAAAATCTTAATCTTAAAATTTTCTCTAATCAACACAAAATTACTATTATAAGAACAAAAAAATCATTTAAACATTTTTCATGAAGGAAATTTTATTATTAGAAGAGAATTTGAGTACCTTATTGATTCACGAAGAACAAAAAATATTCCTACCAATGTTCTTACCGTCCGCCCTTTCCTACCATACTTTACTTATGTGAAGTTGTTATTGAAGAGCATTTATAATACACCTCTTTCAACACATGGCATCTAATGGCGCCAATTTTTTTTTAATATTTTTTATATTGAGTTAAAATCTATGATAAATGTTTATTTGGTTTGCATGAATTGATTTCCATGGTAAAATCAATTCCATCAAAATGAGCTGAATTGGGTTTCATGCTACCCATAGAAATGATATGGTTCCGTGGAGGTCAAATTTTAGAACTAAAATATCCTCAGATATGAAATTTATGGACACTTTTACCCAAATTAAAACCCTAAACCCCATCTGCCATTTCTCTCCATTACCTTCCTCTATGCCTTCAACCTCCTCACTTATTGGTGGTGACCTGCGACAACGGCAACCTATGCTCACTCATTGGCGGCGACAACAACGACCTCTTCACTCCAGATCTGGGTTGCCATCGTCCTCCATTTTCACACCCTTCCTCTTTTTGGTCGGAAAGCTTCACCGTCACCACCGGTGATGACCCACGTGCGGCGGAAACTCCAGCGAGAGCACAATTGATTCGTGATGGCCACTAGCTCGATCTTTGTGTGAGCTTGATTATGTGCCCACGCTCGTCTCGATTGAACAAGCTCGTCACAAGCTTAACAGCCACGAGCTCGATCTCTGTGCGAGCTTGATTTTGTGCCCTTGCTTATCTTGATTGAACAAGGTTGTCACAAGCTTGATGGCCACGAGCTCGATCCGTTACGTCTTTTGCACAATTTCGATTTATGTTTGATTCTTGTGTTAATTTTGATTTTCCATATTATTGTAGATAGTAGATGTTGATTCTGGTAGTGTGCGGTGGCTGATTGATTTTGAAGAGTGAAGAGCTTCGATGGTAGAGGCTCCTAGAGCTTCATCAAATAACGGTGGCAAAAATGGGTCCTTTTGGTCAAACAGATGGATTCTTGGGTTCTTAGAAAGTTAGGGTTAAAAAAATTATAAAAATATTATAGATTTAACTCAAACAATATATATTTTAATTAAGAAATTATGTCTCATTTCTATATACCAATAACACTTTTAAATATGATATCCATATCCATCCTTGCCAAAATCAAATTCCATTGAATCAACGGCCTATAGCTTGTCTCGCCTCCTGCCATGCACAATTCTGATTTGAAATTGCTGTTGTGTTAGCGTCAGTGTCAGATTGGATTTAGGTCCTCCCTTTCGCCTCTATTCTTTGGTTCCCGCCGGAGCGAAAATTGGATTTCCGGTACTCAGGTTATGGATTCGCATTTTTTTGGTAATTGATATTTGAAACTTTTAGTTTGATATCCGAAGTTGAACGGCGGGCATCGAACATGTCTATGAAATCGGCGCAATCTTCATTTCGGGATCGGACACACGAATTTCAGAGTATTGCTGGGAAGCTAAAGAAATCATTAACCTCAGGATCAGGGATAGACGGGTCTAGCAGCAGTTCGAGATCCGATGAACTGCGATCTAATGTTGTAATTCAGTCAGAGTTCAATAGGAGGGCTTCTAAGATTGGTTACGGAATACACCAGACGTCTCAGAAGCTCGCTAAGCTAGCGAAGTGTAAGTATAAACTGAATTCGTAGAATATGCATGTAGTAATCTGATTAGACCTTCCCACGCACCCGCCTCCCGCTATCATACATGAGTTCATTGTGCTGAGGCCTCGGAATCAGTAAATCGCCAGGTATACAAGTTGAATCCCCCAACAAAAAAAACAACACACACAAACAACAAAAATAATAATGTATTTCGAGATCTGTGTTGTGCTTGATTGCTAACTTCTGCTAAATTCACCACTACTGGATGAAAAAATGAAGGAAGAAAAAGGTAAAGTAGCCTTTTCTCTCACAGGTGGGGAATGCTGGTGCCGAATGCTGTTTGTGTAGCAATTACAATCAAAACGCGCAGATTCTGACAAATTATGTTGTGCTAATTTTGCTTCATAGTGGCAAAAAGGACTTCGGTTTTTGATGACCCAACTATGGAAATCCAAGAGCTTACCACAATTATTAAGCAAGATATTACTGCATTGAACTCGGCCGTTGTGGATCTTCAGCTACTGAGCAACTCTAGGAATGAGAGTGGGAATACCTCTAGCGACACAACTAGTCATTCGACCACAGTTGTGGACGACCTTAAAAATCGATTGATGGGTGCCACGAAAGAGTTTAAAGAAGTCCTAACCATGCGAACTGAAGTATGTTACTGATGCCATTGTGTGTTTGCTCGGTTTAATTATTATTTCATACTATAATGCCGTATTTCTCTTTTCTGGCACATTCAATTGGCTGACTTGTTTTCTTTCTTTGATCTTGTACACATTTTACATTATCTTTGCATGTCTGATGTGTGATATTATTTATATTTCTATGAAGAACTTGAAAGGACATGAGAACAGAAGACAGTTGTTTTCTTCCACTGCTTCAAAGGATTCTGCCAACCCATTTGTCCGCCAACGTCCATTAGCTTCGAGAATGGCTGCTAGTGCTTCTAATGCCCCTGCCCACCCATGGGCTAGTGGGCCATCATCTTCAGCGCAGTTGGTTTCTGAGTAAGTTATAGTTTCGTTTTACATTTTATTGGTTTAAGGTTAAGGATTGACGGCCACAACATCAGTGTTCTTATCCTATGAATTATTATGACTACTTTATTTTGAACCACCTCTTTCTCTCTGATGAGATGATTTCTGAGTTCTCATTAGTATTGAAGCAGAAATTCATAGCCTTTGATTTCAGTGAGATCTTCATTGGCTTAATTTAATTTCTTGCCTTCAATTACTTGTATGGTTACTCGTCATGATCTGAGGCATTTTCTCCAAGAAGTGTATGGGAGTTTTATTTTGGATGGAATGAAATGGGGTGGCATGGCAAAAGAAAGTTTTTGTTCTGTGAATCCATGCTTTGCTGCAGAAAGGTTGTTCCAGCTTGGGCTGAATTGCATCTGGAATTCTAGCTTCGTCTTCATTAAACTTTGTTTTTTCTGTTATTGGGTTTTTAAGTCACCGCAAGCAGGAGGATAGGGACCGTCAACCCTTGCTACAGCAACAGCAACAGCAACAGCAGTTAGTTCCATTGCAAGATAGCTACATGCAAAGTAGAGCTGAAGCTCTTCAGAATGTCGAGTCCACTATTCATGAGCTAAGCAACATTTTCAACCAATTGGCAACACTTGTTTCCCAACAAGGAGAGATTGCTGTCAGGTTTTGCTTCTTCTTCTTGCTCAACATATTTGTCAATGTTTTGGATCTCCATGACTTTATCCACCCCTAGTGTTTGCATTTAAAAAAATAAAGTTCAAAACCTTTCATTCCTTCATTGGTGGTTATTGTGCTCACTCTGTGTGCACTCTATCTATACAATGTACCTTACAGGCTTACACTTCAAAGGAGTTTGATCACATGCACTAAACCCGTGCTTTAGTCTTCCTCTTATTGCTTTAGTTTACTCCCTTGACTACTCATGTTTTTTAGTCTGTAATAGTCTTGGCATAGACTTATTTCCTCTTAGTATGTGAGACTAATTTATTTACTCCCTCATCTTTCTTTGGGAGGATACAATTGGATAATACCAATGAAGGAAATCTAGGTGTTCATTTTCTAGTTCCTCTTCCCTTCTTTCCTTGGTTATGAATAATATTTTTGTAATTTTTTATTATTTCATTTTCTGGTTTAACTCACGAGTGATATATATGAGCTCGGCTTTTAATATCTCGGAAGTGGGATGGGATGGGATGTTGTTAAATAGTTAGCACTATGCCTTAGGTCCTAAATGAATCTTTGATGAGGACGGGCTTGTAGTTCTTGTTTGGCAGAAGCACTAGAGGCAGTGATAGTTTTGTTTTTGGATTGCTTGTTCCTCCCTTCTAATGCTTGATTTATGTTTAGTGCATTCTTCTGATTGCGAAAGAAAGCACAACTACGACTGTCTTATCATCACCACAATTTGTTCCAAGAGAAGGCAATTTGATGAATAGAAAAGTGAATATGGGGGGAAAATCCTGCAATTATTAAAAGTTGTCATAGTTTAACACCTGAAAACTGCATAAATATGCTTTGAATAGGAATACCATAAGGCAATTTGATAATTGTTTCCTGGTTTTCTATCTTGCATTGGCTATGAATTTAAGACATTCAGATTGAGGAAGTTTTCTACTCACAGGATTGACGAGAATATGGATGATACATTGGCAAACGTAGAGGGAGCACAGGGGGCTTTATTAAAGTATCTGAACAGCATATCTTCCAATAGGTGGTTAATGATCAAGATATTTTTTGTACTAATATTTTTCCTTATGGTATTCCTATTTTTTGTGGCATAGTCATTATTAAAAGACAATCTAATAAATATGAAGACAAATGTGACGGTCTTGTTACTGTTGGTAACTGATAAGCCGTCTATAGAGTTTTTCCTTGTGGCTTTCCGTTTGTGACCATTATACTTTATATAGTACCCTGTATGACAATTACTGTTTTTTTTGGCCGAACCCTGTATGACAATTACGATACTTGTGTTTTGTGATTAATGTGACAAGGTTACGAATCATGAGAATTGAGTTTTATTTCGTAATATTTGCGATTATATACTTTTGATTTTGAATGGCTAGGCATGACGGATGTTTATCGTACAAGAAAATGCTAGTGTTGTGTTATTATTAGCCAGCTGCTATTCTACAACATTGATTCCAATTACTTTTGAGCAACTGTATCGGGACCTCCTCGAAGAATGACGAGCTTGATGTGTTTTCAACCTCAGATCTGCATTTTTAATGCTATCTTTGAACCTAGGTTGCTGGGGTAAAGGTAGGGACTCCTCGAGTACAGAGGGAAGGGATCAGGGTAGGGTAGTGGAGGAAACTAAAAAAACAAATGGACGTATTTTTTGTTTTTTAAGTCGTGTGGGACCCACTAAAAATGTTAACAGCCGTTTCTAAACTTGAGGGTGTGTTTGGTTTGAGCATAGGGGAAGGAAAGTTTCTCATTTTTTCATTTAGTTTGAATTTTTGAGCGGGAGGGAAATCAAAATTTTGGCTCTTATTCTTTTTTCTCTTTTTATTTTTGACTTTAATTATAAAAGATTTTTTTTCCATCTTTTTTAACAAACTAAATAAGATAATATATCTCATTCCCCCCTTTCAAATCAAACACACTCTACCGGAATGACACTTTTGTCTTTTTTTATTTATTTAAATTTTATGGTTATTTTTATCATTTTATGTTTAAAAAAAATTATGATTACAAATGCACAATAAAAAAATAAAAATAAAGGGTTGTATTGTTTTCATTTATAGGTCATATGATGTGACTTGATTCTGGCTAATGAAAGAATAAAGGTGAATTATATTTGACTCACATTGCACATATATCATAATTGATTTTAATTTAAAATTGGGAGAATCCTAAAAAAATATCATTTAAACTTTAAAATTCTAAATAGGTGATTTAACAATAAAATGATTTGTTAATTGCATTACCATTCTTGTTAATCCCATTACCGAACTTGTTAACGGGATTTTGAAATTTAAATGGTATTTTTTTGGCATTCTCCCTTTAAAATTTTATCTTAAATTTCAGTAAAATATCAAGTAAACTTTAATAACCCATAGAAGTCCATTATAAGTTGGAAAAGACAAATAAGGCTTTAGGGGGAATATGGGTTTATCAAATTTATGTATAAAGTCTAAAATATCCTTCAAAGTAAATAACAACACATACCTAATTGAACCATGTTCTGTGTGGTTCTCCATCGTACAATGCTCCGTCTCCCTTCTGCAACCCAGTCGCCTGTCCGTCGCCTTCCATCACCATGAGTGGGAGGTTTTGTTCAGAAGGTGCTCCTCCTAGCTGTCAAAATCCCCTCAGTCTCGAATCTCAGTCGAATATCACTCTTATCTCAAGATAATCAACAACGGAGTTCTCGAGTATGGAATCGTAGCTAGCGTTGTCAAGTTATGGTTCTCGGATTCTCCGATTGTCCCTTCTCATGGCAATAGGCATTGGGCGGCTCCGTCTCCTTCGGCTTCATCAAGAAAGAACACAGGTCTGATTCAGTCTTGTGTGAAGATGTTGCCCCCAAAGAGGTGGCCTCTCACAAATTCATTAATGGAAATAATAAATTTTTTAATGGAAATAACGAGATTCATAATGAGAATAATAAGAAAGAACATATGTCTGATTCAGTCTTATGTGAAGATGTTGTCCCAAAGAGGTGACCTCTCACAAATTCATTAATGAAAATAACAAATTTTTTAATAGAAATAACAAGATTCATAATGGGAATAACAACAAAGAACACATGTCTGATTCAATCTTGTGTGAAGATGTTGCCCTAAAGAGGTGGTCTCTGACAAATTCATTAATAGAAATAACAAATTTTTTAATGGAAATAACAAAATTCATAATGAGAATAACAAGAAAAAACACATGTTTGATTCAATCTTGTGTGAAGATGTTGTCCCAAAAAGGTGGCCTCTCACAAATGCATTAATAGAAATAACTACTTCTTTAACCAAATAAACTGTCACTTACCTTTCTGTATCATCAATGACCCTTCCGTCATTATCACTTCCTTTCAATGCTAGATGTACATGCGTACTACTATCATTATAATGAAACAGATTTTCCAATTCAGAATCATCAATGAGATCTCTCTTTTCATCAAAAATATGGGTCTTTACATGGTGTGGTTCTCATTGATGATTTTGAATTGGAAAATATGTTTTTTTTTAAAAGGCCCATATTTTTTGATGAAAAGATATTAGATCTCAATGATGATTATGAATTGGAAAATCTGTTTCATTATAATGACAGTAGTGCACATGTGTATGTAGCATTGAAATAAAGTGATAATGAGGGAAGGGTCATTGATAATACAGAAATGTAAGTGACATTTTATTTGGTTAAAAAAGTAATTATTTCTAATAGTGTTTTTGGTAATATGTTGACAACACTTGTTAATATACACGCAAGGTTAATAAATTTGTGGGAGTTGTGGAGCAAATGTGTTACAATGACGAGGCTATGTGTTATGGAATATGTGATGAATTTGTACGAAATGAGTACAATGCAAGACCTCTTCTCATCCTTCCATATGCAGTTGAAAGCACACCAACACCGATGCCAGAGATGAACTTGAAGAAGTTGATGGATTTGTTGGTAGGAGTGAATCAAACATTTGCACATGCGGATGATTTTAAGAAGGTGCCCTTTTTGTAAGTATTGTATAGGGAAAATAATATTTTACATGGTAAGAGTGACAAGAAAACATTAGGTGTAGATGAAATCATAATGTTTACTTGTTATTTGACTATGGATATGGTAGTTGCTGTAATGCACAATCTGGTTTTTGTCAATCCCAATACTGCACTTGTTATTACCATTACGACTTTTGTTAGTGGTTACACTTTATTGTAACTTATGTATACAAGGAGGAACATGTTCTTTTAAGGTGTGATTGTTAGCACCTGTGCAATTGAAGAGACATGTTACTTTGGCTTCAGCATCTGTGTTTTTTGTTGTTATTCCTATTATGAATCTATCTCGTTATTTCCATTAATGAATTTGTGAGAGGCCACCTCATTGTGGCAACATCTTCACATAAGATTGAATCAGACTTGCGTTCTTTCTTGTTATTCTCATTATGAATCTCATTATTTCCATTAAAAAATTTATTATTTCTATTAATGAATTTGTTAGAGGCCACCTCTTTGGGGGCAACATCTTTACACAAGACTGAATCAGAATTATGTTCTTTCTTGATGAAGCCGAAGGAGACGGAGCCACGCAGTGTCTATTGCCATGAGAAGGGACAATCGGAGAATCCGAGAACCATAACTCGACAACGCTAGCTACGATTCCATACTCGAGAACCCCCGTTGTTGATAATCTTGAGATAAGAGTGATATTCGACTTGAGATTGAGACTGAGAGGATTTTGACAGCTAAGAGGAGCACTTTTTGAACAAAACCTCCCACTCATGGTGACAGAAGGCGACAGACGAGCAACTAGGTTGCGGAAGGGAGACAGAGCATCGCACGATGGAGAACCACACAGAACAGGGTTCAATTGGGTGTGTGTGTTATTTACTTTGAAGGGCATATTGGACTTTAGACATAAACTTAATAAATCTAGATTTCCACCTAAAGCCTTGTTTGTCTTTTCCAACTTATAATGAACTTCTATGGGTTATTAAAATTTATTTAGTATTTTACTGGAAATTTCCCTTTTATTTTTTAGTTTTTATTTGATTAATTAATTCTGCTTTTATTTTCAGAACTTATTTAATTTCATTTTTGATTTAGGTTCATGTTTTACCAATCAAATTTTCATTATAAATAAGGATAAAATGTAGGGCTAAGGTGTAAATTTACCAATGAAGTCTTACCAAAGGAGCGCCTGACACATTTATCTTTTGTTGGGTGCAAAAATACCCACGAACAATTAAAAAGGGTGCAAATTTACCAATGCCGTTAAATTTGACCTAACAGCGTTAAATTATAAGAGAAGAAAACCCCCTAACGGCGTTAGGTCAAATTTAACGGTATTGGTAAATTTGCACCATTTTTAATTGTTCGTGGGTATTTTTGCACCCAACAAAAGATAAATGTGTCAGGCGCTCCTTCGGTAAAATTTCATTGGTAAATTTACATCTTAATTGGCGCAAAAGCATTAATCATTAATATACAATCAGACTTCTGGCAAAACAAAAAAAAAAAACGTCAGGCTAAAATCATAATTATTGCACACTCGCTACTTAATTTTACATATTACACGGAGACTAAAATCACAAACTGCTCTATTATCTATCACTCATTTTCTTTTTGTCATGACGTTATCACTCGTTACACTATTACAGCATTGCAACGTGCTAATTTATTATGTCACCTTTTTATTAAGAATAAAAGGTTTTAAAATTTAGAAAAAATTCTAAATAAATACCATTGAATTTAAAAAACACAAAAAAGTCTGTTAATATATGAAAATGATAAATAAATCTCAAGAGATTAATATGAAATTTTGAAATATTAAGTTTTTGCTAAAATGTCCCTCAATTTTTTTTTTTTAAAAACCCTCTTCGGTGCTAGAGCTCTGGCGGCCGACACCACCTCACTGGCGGGACTTCGGCGACTGGTTATCAGAGCTTCGGTGACAACTTGAATAATGAAATTGACTACTTAAGAATAAAGATTGGCTACCTAAGCTTCTTAAGTCCCTATCAAGCGTCATTGATAAGTTGAATAAATGTAATAACAACTTTAATATTGTCAATGATAATTTGAGTTAGCTATTAACAACATTGTGAGCGCAGTTTATTAATCACTATATTCAAATTATCATTGCCTTTATTCAATTTGTTAACGACGTCAGATATGATTTATGGAGCTTAAGTAGTCAATCTCATTACTTAAATTATCATTGGAGCTTCGATAGCCAACCACCGGAGTCCTGTCGGCGGCCTAGTGTTGGCAGCCGAACCTATGGCGGTGAAGCTCTGGCACTGACAAGAGCTCTTTCTTTCACGTGTTAACATATTTTTAAATTTTTAGAATAATTTTTTAATATTTATTTATCATTTTCATGTATTAACATATTTTTTAAAATTTTTTAAATTTAAATAATATTTATTTAAAATTTTCACAAAAACCTATTCCTTCCCACGTCCGAGGAAAAAACTTATTCCTTCCGAATTTGGAAATATCCTAGAACCAATCCGCAAACAAGTAAAATATTTAAAAGCAATATTCTGTATATTCCACACTTCCTATGTAAACTCTATTCCATGCCCCTTCCCCATTCCCATTATCCTCTTCTCCGTTGAAACCCTAGTTATAACCACCCAGATAAATTGGCACCTCTTGCTTTTTCGCCCATTATCGCGTCCCCTTCTTCTCCCCCGCTTCTCCTATACGAGGCTATCATACCCTAATTTTCGCCTCTTACACACTCGCTATTGATTTTTCATCGAGAATTTTATAGTCCTGGCCGAATATCTGATCTTCTAGACCCCTTGGTAATTGCTATTATAAGTTAATTATATGCAATAGGAGTGATCTTCATTTGGCAAATGCTTTATCCTAAGTAGCTGTGTTTAAATTATCGAGATAAGTTTACATTTCGGACATCCGGTTGATAAAAATTATTCCATCACTCGACATCTGGTGCTTTTCGTTGATCTGGGCATACAACGAAATGGTAGGGGGTGGAAGCAGAAGAGACGAAGGTTCGTTGATGATTAACAACACGAACGTTTTTGCTGCGCTTGATGCTCTCAAGAAGAAGAAGAAGTCCGATAAGGAGCGCAAGAGCAAGGGGTCGTCTAAATCACAGGTTCAGTCGAAGGAACCTGAACCTCAGGTGTTTTGGGCCCCCACTCCCTTAAATGCTAAATCTTGGGCTGATGTTGATGACGATGACGACTATTTTGCGACCACTGCACCGCCTCAGTCTGCCTGGAGTGTATCCGAGGCGGAGCAGAGTAAGGAGAAGCCGAGCTATGTTGAGGTTGGGATTATTGTTTTTATATTCTGTTCATTGATGTCATAGATACCCATTTTTGAAATCAAATCAATATAATGCGAGTGCAGTGAGTGTAGTGATGATCGTGTTGTCATATTTGTATTTGCTGTTAGTGGTGTAAAATTCGTTTCCTAAGGTGGTGAGATGATTTGTTATTCTTGGCTAGCACCTCTCACACCATGGTCGATGGCGATTGCCTTTTGGCAATTTTTCTGGCCGCCTCAGTGCCTGTGTTTGAAAAGGGAAGTGTCATCATACAGTGTAGATTTAAGAGTAGGGGGAAATAGTTGTTCTTATTCTGAAACATTATTTAGGCAATTATATTTTTTGGGTATTGTAGACAAACAAACACAGAAGGCAAAGCTATCAGGGACCATAGCCACACTATAAAGCACATGATCTTAAAAACGGAGAAGAAATTGATGATTATAGATGGACAATAATCACATTGAGTTTCAGTTGCTTTAGTACATTGGGCATTTAGTGCCTCTCTGGAAGGTGTTTTAGACATATTGAGCTTTAAGGGCTTCTTTTTACCTTCTTGCTTGTGACTGAATTCTATAAGTTCCATATGACTCATCTCTTTACTGTCAGACATCCTTGTCCATGGACATTATTTCTGGTTCTTGAAAAAAGATGGTAAATAATGGAAAGCAGTGGCAAATAAAGGTGGTTTTGTAACATTCTTCCTCCTTAGTAAGAAGTACATGTGGTACATGCAAACGTTATGTGATGTATTGGGGTTTTATTTTTGAAAAGAGTGGGTAATTTCATTCTTGATAACACTTCGTTTATTCTAGTTGGATATGAAGGCAAAATGGAGAGTCTTCAACTTATATTAATAAACTTAAAAAATTTATCTTCTTGTGGTAATAATTTTGTAATTGGCCCGTGTTTTTGGGTATCATGATCTCTTGTATATCAGGAATGTGATATTGTTCTGGATTTGATGTATCATAATTGATAATTTTGCTGATTACAGGATAGTGAGAGTGAGGAAGATATTTTAGATGAAGGAGATGATGATGTTGAGGAAGAGCATGATCATGAACCTGAGCTATCTGTAAACCCTGAGCATGGGGTTAAAAAGCCTGCTGAAGTTTCTGTGGCACCAAAGGAGACCGAACGCCAACTCTCCAAAAAAGAAAGGAAGAAGAAAGAACTTGCAGAGCTTGAGGCTCTTCTGGCTGATTTTGGTGTTACACAGAAAGAGAGAGATGGTCAAGACGAGTCACGCGGTAATTATGCATTATTATATGCTTTTTGACCTAGACATTAACTACTATTTGCTTTGCAAGGTACATTGAGTGCCATGGCATGCATTTTTTTCCCATCATACTTTTATCCCTGGAAAAAAATTCAGTTTTTGCTTGTAATTTGTTCCTCTTTATTTATTTTTCTTCTGGAACTATTAAGTTCATGCAGTTGAACTATAACTCTTGCCTTTGTTAAACTTCTGTGCGGAGCTTGCAATTATTCTAGGTTACTTATTGTTGAATTTTGCTTGAACTAGTCTTTTTCATAATGCATTGCAGGTGCACCTCAGGATAAGAAGGATTCTGAGGCTGACGGAGAAAAGAGAGAAAGCATCACTGCAGAGTCCAAAAGTGCCAAGAAGAAGAAAAAGAAGGATAAAGCCTCCAAGGAGGTGAAAGAATATCAGGATCAGCCCAACGTTGCAGATACGAGCAATACGGGTGATGATGAGGTTACTGCTCCAGCAAACGTGGAGGAGGATACGTCTACTGTTGATGTTAAAGAGCGTCTCAAGAAAGTTGCGTCGACAAAGAAGAAGAAATCAAGTAAAGAAATGGATGCTGCTGCAAGGGCTGCTACTCAAGAGGCTGCGGCAAGAAGTGCTAGGCTTGCGGCAGCAAAGAAGAAAGAGAAGAATCATTATAACCAGCAACCTGTGCGGTAAACGCACCGCCCCTTGTTTTTTGGGCCATAAGGTATCAGTTCTCTAACGTTCATTTAGGAACATGTGTGTCTTGTTCATATGACGGTGCAGAATAAACGGTTGGCTCTGTCCTCTGGGGACCCTGGTTGTATTATCATGTCTTTTTGCGCCAGAGAATTTTAGTAGTGTGATGCTAGACAAACAACATATATCTGCATCGGTTTTTTGTTCCGAGTTGGATCATACAGTTGAATGAGAGATTGATTTTTCATTCACAACCTGTTTTGTTTACCATAAAACTGCAGAATAAATCCATTTTACGACCATCTCAAGCTGCAAATCCCTGCTATTTGTAAAAAAAGTATTGTTTGGGATTCTAAAGCTGCAAATTCCTGCTTCCTAAAGATTTATTCATTATCTAGCATCAAATCAAACTCGTGTAACCTTGATGGGAAATCTAAAGTTTTATTGATACAAATTAATTTGTTTGCACTAAATCTGTTTTTTTTTACCTTGACAGAATTTATCAAATATAAACGATTCAATATAATTTAATGAGTTAATATTTTACTAATTGGAGATATGAAGATAATGGGATACAGGACATGACACGAATATATGCTCTAACATTTCTCTTTAAGGGGTGAATTACGCTAAAAATGGTAATACTACTATAATTGATTTTATTTTATCTTAACTTTATTCAATTCCTCAAATTTATTTAGAGGGTGTCTGGAATAGAGATTGGAACCTTAAAAGTGCTTTTCAATTGTGATTTACAGTAAATTAGGTAAGTATTTAAGAGTAGTTTTATTTTAATTTACGTGAATCGTACTAATAAAATAAGTATAAGTTCATCCAAACATGACTTTAATTTTAACTTTCCTTTTACCAAGGGAGACAGTGTTGGTGACATAGTTTTATGTTTTTTGGCCTGAGTTGGTGAGTGGCACCATAAGACAATGTCTTACCAGTTAAATCTTCATTCACATTTCAAAGGATTAAGGATAAAATATATTGTTACAAAATCGTTAATATACGTATAATCTAAAATCATAATTATCATCCATTCGTTAATTAAACTGAGAACAGTTTTTTAATCCGAATTTGGAAATATCTGAAAATCAAAGGAAAATCACATATAAAGCTACTTGAAATAGAGAAATTCTAAATCAGGTTAATAAATTTAATAAAATTTTAATTAAGTTATCGACCCAGTTTAAGATTTCAAAATATGGGTTAAATAACTTTATTACCCTCTCCTTATCTCATCTCTCATCTTAAAAGGGTTTTAGTGCTTTCTAACTTATTTTTCAATAAGTGTATATATATAACAATATTAATGTATACTAAAACAAAATATGATTTACTTAAGTGAGTATTTAGGAAACACCCAAACGTTTCAAAAGTCATTTTTCGTAAGTTGACACAAAAATTCTTTAAATTAAAGAAATTTTTTTATAGTTTGGAAAGATCATCAAGAATAATTCAAGTCAAAAGAAATGTAAGCATGACCCAAAAACAATTAAATGATTTTTAGCTGGATATTGACAATAGGAAATTTTATTTTTGACTTGAGTTTTTTCGAATGAGAAGAAAATTAAATTATATTAATATAAAAAATCTTACTTATGTGATATTATATATCAAATATTTTCATTAATGGAATTTAAAAAAAAGTTTCATTAACGTAAAAAACCAAACTAAATATCACATATGTGGCATGTGAGAATTGTGTGATCAATGAAGTTTGGTTTTCTAGTTCTCCCAAAAATAAAATTTTTTATTGACAATATTTAAATAAAAATCATTTAATTGATATTGGGGTTATATTTTTCTTTTTATTCTTTGATTTGAATTATTTATGATAATTCTTTTAGAAAATTCATATGATTTACACAAATCATATTTTATTTTGTTATATATTAATGTTAATACACACACATTTATTTTAAAATTAAGCTTTTTTGCCTTCTTATTTAAAAATTAATTTTTAGTCTTGTAAAATAACAAAATTATTTTAAGAGAGAAAAGATGATAAAAGAGAAGAGAATACAATAAAATCATTTTATTCATATTTTAAAATTATAAATTAAATTATTAACTTAATTAAAAATTTATTGAGCTTAACAACCTGATTTAGAATTTTTCTATTTCAAGTAACTCTAGATGAGATTTTCCCGAAAATCAATTCCCAAGCAAGCAGTAATATTTAAATAATTTTGAAAGGAATTGTTGTGAAATTCCACACTGTACAAAAGCCGTCTTCCACGGTGTGCCCGTTTCTCTTGCGTTATCTTCTCCGTCGAAACCCTAGTTATCATTAACCGGATAAACTGGCCCCTATCCTTCTGTTTTTATCTCACTCGGTTCCCTTCCGCTCCCCCTCTTCCTCTGTGCGATATCAAGCCCTAATTTTTTTTTCTATCGTATTTTCTATAATTCCTTGAAAATTATATTGATCAGAACCCCTGGAGTTCTTCGGCAATTGGTGTTATAAGTTAATTATCCGCAATAGGAGTGATCGTCATTTGAAAATTGCTTTATTCTGAGTAATTGTATCACCAAGATAAACTTACATTTCGGACATCCGATTGTTAAAAATCATACGCATCACTCGACATCTGGTGCTTTTTTTATTATTGATCTGGGCATACACAGCAATGGTCGGGGGTGGAAGCAGGAGAGACGAAGGTTCGTTGACGATTAACAATACGAATGTTTTTGCTGCGCTCGATGCTCTCAAGAAGAAGAAGAAGTCCGATAAGGAGCGCAAGAACAAGGGGTCTAAATCACAAGTTCAGTCGAAGAAGCCTGAACCCCAGGTGTTTTGGGCTCCCACTCCCTTGAATGCTAAATCTTGGGCTGACGTTGATGACGACGAAGACGACGACTATTTTGCGACCACTGCACCGCCTCAACCTGTCTGGGGCGGTTCCGAGCCGGAGCAGAGTGAGGAGAAGCCTAGTTATGTAGAGGTGGGGATAGTTTTATATTCTGTTCATTGATATGATCGAAGCCTATTTTTGAAATTGTGCTGTGATGATCGTGTTGTGCTTCTGGCGATTTCCCTTGCCGCCTTAGGTACTTGTCTTTGAAAAGAGAAGGTCGATCTAATCAACACAAACTCAGTAAATAAATAAAAATAGTTATAGGATAAAATAACTAGTTACAAATTCTAACCCAGCCTTAGAGATTTTAGAGAATGTGGTGAAATAGTTATTCTTATTTTGAAAGGTTATTTATGCAATTATATTTTTAGGGTTTTGTGGCCATTGGTATGTTGGTGTTTGTTTTCTTTGAACTTTTCCTTGTTGGGTTTTTATTGCTTTTAGCCAGAATTTCTCAAATGATATTTGAACACTATGGATATATGCTAACCGATTATATAGAAGATAATTTACTTAGCATATGCTACTTGCATCCTTAAAGTCTAAAAGTTAAGAATTTCGACAGCTGGAATCTTACAAGGGGCTTGATAGTTATCCGTAAATGTTATGAAAACAGTGAAAGGTCCATTATTTGGCATGGAATCTTGTAAGATCCTTTTGGACGTGTCTTCCTAGATTTAGAGAATCTGGAGGTTTTGATGTATTGGGTTTTTATTTTTGGAAAGAGTGGATAATTTCATTCGAGGTAACATTTGATTTGTTCTAGTTGGATAAGGATATGAAGGTAAAACTGAGATTCTTTGACTTATATTAATAAGCTTAAAAAATTTATCTTCTCATTATAATAATTTTGCAATTGGCCCCTTGTCTTTTTTTTTTTTTGTTATCATGATCTCTTGTATGTCTGGAATGTGTTGTTGTTCTAGATTTGACATATAATTGATGATTCGCTGATTACAGGATAGCGAGAGTGAGGAAGATATTTTAGATGAAGGGGATGATGATGTTGAGGAAGAGCATGATCATGAACCTGAGCCCTCCATAAAACCTGAGCATGCGGTTAAGAAGCCTGCTGAAGTCTCTGTGGCACCAAAGGAGGCAGAACGACAACTCTCCAAAAAAGAAAGGAAGAAGAAAGAACTTGCAGAGCTTGAGGCTCTTCTGGCTGATTTTGGTGTTACACAGAAAGAGAGAAATGGTCAAGATTTGTCACGAGGTAATTATGCATTATTATATGCTTCTTGCGCTTTTTTCTTTTTTCTCTTTTCTCTTTTGAACTATAACTCTTGCCTTTGTTAAACTTTATCCATGGATAGAAAAGTAAAGGGTTAATAGTTTACCCTCATTTTGTTTTTGCCTCTATAGTTTCAAACTATAGGTTTTGATTGTTTGGTTCAATGGAGGGGAGGGGAAACAGGTTAAATGAGGGGAGGTGGGGGGGGGGTTATGAGCTTTGTTTGGTTGGATGAGAGAGAAGGGGAAGAGAGTGTTCTTGGTTGGTTGAGGAGGGGAAGGGATGTGAGTCAATTAAATGTTGACAAATATGTCCTAGTACTTTATTTAGATATCAAAGTTATTATTTCCTAATTTATAAATAGCAAAAAAATTCTGTTACCTCACTTATATATGATAAAAAAACCTTATATACATTTGAAATGATGATTAGATATATTTTTATTAGATATATTTTTTGATTTAGGAAAAACATATATGCCAGTCCCTATAATTTAACTTGATTTTGAATTGGGTCCCTATAGTTTATTTTCTTTTTATTGGATCCTTGAAGTTTTTTTAACTGCAATCATCAGTCCTTCTGTCAATACTACTCCAAACAGCGTTAGTTTTTGCTGAGATGACTACCACATAGTGAAGATAAGTCTTTAGTTTTTAACTAGTTCTCGCACAAAGAAGGCAGCCCCAACTGATTTTGTACACCATTAACGAGTTTCATCACTATTGATTGTGCTTATGGAATGGCGCTTTGGTTGTGCTTTGCTTTTCATCACTGTTGCAAGGAGGGACTGAATTTGGCATAGGGAGAAAATTCAAGAAAGATGATGCATATATATAAGAAAACATTGGGCAATGTTCTTGACACATGAAAAATAGGAAAACTTGTTCCTGTCCACTATCAGTGAGTTGCACACAAGCTTCATAACTCCTCGTTATCGTTTTCAAAGCGTCCAAAAAGCAGGGCTAAAGAGAGGAAGTTGCTCTGCAGCGTTTTTAAACGATCACAAAGCCAAGCAGAGACAAAGACGGGTTTATTGGCAAAAGCAACGTATGACAATAGCTCTAGCACTGGCTACAACAACAATAACAGGAACATGCCCCCCCCCCCAAACACACAAAACAGACACACAACAACAACAAACGAAAGATGATTCCGCCATTACCGACAAAACCAAGCTTTTTTCTTCCCTCTCTATTGCTTCATCTTCTTTATCACCCTCTAATCACTTGCTTCCTTCTTCAGTAGAAGTTTGAACTGCCTTTCCTGTGCAAGAACCAACTGGGAGAACTATCAAAAGCAAGTAACTTGTTGGAAAGAAAATAGGTGGAAAACTAAAGACTTGTACTTCACTGTGTGGCAGTCACCTCAGCATGAATTAACGCCGTTTGAAGTAGCATTGACGGAAGGACAGACGATTACAGTTAAAAAAACCTTAAGGATCCAATAAAAAGAAAATAAACTATAAGGACCTAATTCAAAATCATGTTAAATTATAAGGACTGGAATATATATTTTCCCTTTGATTTATTTGGCTTATCCTAGTAAATATCATATGGGTTTTATAATCAGATGGGTAAACTTGGGATAATGAAAAATTATTTTGGGTGTTTTAGTTTGGATAAGACATGATATTTCGTAGCCCTCGAAAAACCTCAAATTTGGAGGGGCGCGAAAAGAAGGGAGGGGAGCACTAAAAAACAAAATTTCTCCCTTCCCTCATTTTTCCCTACCAAACCCGCCCTTCAAAAAACCTTGAACCAAACAATGCCTGAAGTTTCTTTCCGTTTAAAATGTTAGTCCCCTATATTTTTAATAAAAACCTACACCTTTTTTCCCCTTGAATGACTAAAGCTTGTGATTTGAAACTATAGGGATCAAAACCAAAATAAGGGCAAACTATATGGACTAAACATTGTATTAACCCAAAAATAAACTTCTGCGCATAGAATGAGCTTGCAATTATTCTAGGTTCTTGATGTTTAATTTCCCTTAAACTATTTTCATAATGCCTTTCAGGGGCACCTCAGGATAAGAAAGATTCTGAGGCTGATGGAGAAAAGAAAGAAAACAGTACTACGGAGTCCAAAAGTGCCAAGAAGAAGAAAAAGAAGGATAAAGCCTCCAAGGAGGTGAAAGAATCACAGGATCAGCCCAACGTTGCTGACACAAACAATGTTGGTGATGAGGTTGCTGCTCCAGAAAAATCTGAGGAGGATACGTCCCCTGTTGATGTTAAAGAGCGTCTAAAGAAAGTTGCATCGATAAAGAAGAAGAAATCAAGTAAAGAAATGGATGCTGCTGCAAGGGCTGCCGCCCAAGAGGCTTCTGCGAGGAGTGCAAGGCTTGCCGCAGCAAAGAAAAAAGAGAAGAACCATTATAACCAGCAACCTGTGCGGTAAAAGTATCTGTTCTGGTTTTTTTGTGCCATCAGTAAAAGTTATCAGTTCTCTAACGTTCGTTTAGGAATATGTATTACTTGTTTGTAATTTTATATGATGGTGCCAGAATAAACAGTTGGCTCTTGTGACTTCGGTCGTATTGTCATGGACTTGAGACTTTATTCTTTTTTATTTTTTAGCTTAAAATTTCCATTTTATTTCACATGGAGCTTAGCTGTTGCACTATTGTTATGGACGTATCTTCTTGCAACAGAAATTTTAGATTTTAGGAGTGTAATGGTAAACGAACCATACAACTTTTGCATTGTTCCTTTGCCCTGGGGCGGATAATGTTGTTGAATAAGAGAAATAAATTTTAATTCAAAGTCTGTTATTTAACCATAAACTCCGGTGTTTGTAGTTTTGTGGATCTGAGGATAAATAGAAATTGACTTCTGTTGAGGGAGAGAGATGACAAAAGTACTATTTAGGACTTGTTTGATTTTATTTTCTCAATAGAACAATTTTTGAGAACAAGTTTTGGAAGAAATTTAAACAAAATTATTTGAATCATTATTTAAAAACATAGTATGCAATATTTTTCGTTTCTCCAATTTATAAAATAAAAAGTAATAAAATATAAAATTTCTAATTTTTTTGAAACAATTTTTTTTTTAATTTTCAGAACTATGAGTACATTTTTAAACAAGTTTTTTTTTTAAATAAAAAACTTTTTTAAAAACATAAAATTAAATGGACCTTAGGCCTTTTGGGATAATTCTCTCACGCTCTCTATTTTGTCTTAACATGTGACATTTCACAGCAAACTTAGTTGGCGCCTCAATCTCCCAATCTCTCAGGATCTGTTCAGTTTGATTGCATGAAGGGGAGCAAGGGTTTGATAATAAATGGGGGGTAACTTGAACAATGTGGACACATATATGGAGTGGTCTGAAAATTTTTAAAACAGGGTGACCAAATGGAAAACTTGAGTAAACTATAGAGATTATATTATTAAATTTTTTTCATTGATATTATGCTATTTTTGAAGCTCAGAAAAGTGTTCGATCAGTAAAATAATTTAAAAAGGTTTAATCTTTTTTTATTAAGTCTTAGATTTCTGCCTTTCTGGAATTATTTGAAGTCAATATAAACTCATTTAATGAAATATTATTTAAGTTTGTTTTTTTTACATTAAATATTTATGTTCGCTTAAGCTTATTTTTATTGGAAAAAAGCATATTTTATTTAAAAAGTATATTCTGAAAAATCGGGCATTAAAACTGTTAGCTTGATTATTGTATTTAACAACCTATTTTTTTAGAAAATTGTATTTAGGTCTTAAATAAAGAGAAAATATGATAAAATGGTTTTTTATAATCTTAAAATTGCATTTAAGTTTTGTGAGACTTTTTTACAATAAATTTTAATTATCAATAAATTCTCATTAACTTTTCAGAATAAGCGTTCATTGACTTGACAGTAAACATTTATGAATTTATCAAAAAAATTAAAATTTATTATAAAAAAATCCCACATAACTTAAACATAATTTTAAGATTTTAATAGATTATTTTATTATATTTTTTTTATACGAGAGCTAAATACAATTTTTCCATTTTTTTCATTCCCTCCATAAAGTTTATCTCGGTTCCGGCCTTCGGGAACGGTATTTTTGTCATTTTGAAGTGCTCACAGCGGGTTTTCCGTCAAGCCATACCCCCAAATATTCGTCTTATAAAGCATGGACACTACTATTCCATTTCGTCCCACCACCGAACAGAGCCAAACAGTTCAAGCTCACAAAATTCGAAAGCAGAGTCCCGTGAGTAGAAGAAACAAAGCTACTCAACCGGCGAAATTTTAGACTGCTTTGATTAGGGTAGCCTGGAAAGGTCGTCCCTTACTCTAAATGTTCGCAGGAGAGGCCAATAAAGCCAGATAGCTGGCTACTTCCACATGTTGTAAATGACTCAATACGTCAAGTTCTCCTGAATTGGTGAGGGACTGAGAAGGACAGCTTCTTGGTCCCTGTTGTATGAGCCAGGAGAATTTTGGTGGATGTTTACGAGGGAAGATGTCGAGCGTGAAAAGTTACTGCACATTTCTTGGGATTGAGCTTCATGGTTCTTTGGAACGTAGTAGCAGCTGTAGGAACCTCTTTCATCTGAAGACGAGGGAGTTTCCAAAAAGAGATCGTCGTAGATGTGCTATATCTGCTAAACGAAGTAATCCAATCAACCAAGAATTTAGGTTTTCGTATTTTTCTGGAGAACATTTAGAGTTTTTGAGGAGATCCCTTGTTTTAAGAAATGGTTCGAGATTAAAATGCATCAAGGAGCCTTTTTCTCGAAGCAAGGACCTGCTTAGTTATTTGAACCCTTTATGGAAGGAGGGGCTCCTTTTGATAAGGGCCTCTGTTTATACAGCCGTTATATCTGGAATGTGTCTACTGGCATGGTACGGGCAGAATAAGGCCAAGGGTTTCATTGAAGCCAAGCTGTTGCCTTCGGTTTGTTCAGCAATTAGTGAATACATTCAGCGTGACCTTGAGTTTGGTAAGGTTCGAACAATATCACCGTTAGGCATTACATTGGAGTCATGTTCATTTGGGCCACATAAGGAAGAATTTTCATGTGGCGAGGCTCCCATAGTCAAACTTCGAATTCACCCCTTTGCAAGTCTGAGGAGGGGAAAATGGGTGATCGATGCTGTTTTGTCACAACCTAGTGTCTTGGTAGCACAAAAGAAGGACTTTACTTGGTTAGGAATACCACAATCAGAAGGTGGTATACAGAGACACTTATCAACTGAAGAAGGGATAGATCATAGGACGAAAATCAGGAGGCTTGCACGAGAGGAAGCAGGTGCTCAATGGACAAGAGAAAGGGATGCTGCAGCTAGGGAAGCTGCTGAGGCAGGCTACTATGTTTCTGAGTTTTTTGGTCCATCTGGGGATGATGATTTAAAGGAGATTGTGACTCCTTCCGCAGTACCAGGGAATCCCAAATCATTTTTCTGCATGAATGAGGAGAAGCATGATCATCATTGCATGGACACTGGCGTTGATTATGATATGAAACATGCCAAGTTGGAAAAATCATTTGGGGTGAAATTTCCTGGTTCTGGGCTTAGATTTTGGTCCAGAGTAATAAAAAGGGGTAAGGCACATAAATTTAAAAGGAAGGCTAATGGGAATGGCAATTGTGCATCTGGTATTGCCATCAAAAGAAGAATTTTTGAACGTAGTGCATCAGCAGCTCATGCATATTTTTCTGATCCACACGGGAAGTTTGGGGATGCTTCATCATCACCTTCTGAATGTTTTCATTTTATGAACCATAATGAGCTTAGGGTGACCAGTGAGGTTGACAAAAGTGCAGAATCTGTTGCCAACAGTGATGAAAATAGAAGAGATAATAGCAAAAGAGGGACACATGCCACAGATTTTGGAATTTGGTCTCCTGCAGTTGATGAAGATGTTAATGGTCATTCAGATTATGTCAACGGTGACCAGAATTCAACTTTAGAGATGAAAGAAAGTAAATATGACAATTTGCAGTCTAGTGGTGATGTTGCAGAACCTGATAATGTTAATAGTTGTACAGAGGAAAATGAGATGGGACTTGATGTTGCGGACAAACAAATTTATGATAACATGCCGGGGGTTCAAAGAAGTTTAACATCCGAAAGTCCAGGTTTTTTGCAGCCTAAGCCTAGATTACTGACGTATTTTGAAGCATCCATTAAACCGTTGATCCTGAAATCTAGCTCAGTCTCATTATTTAGAAATGTTGGGAAGTTCATATCTTGCTTCCTTTCCAGTCCCATTCAAAATTTGAAGCCTTTCATGGGTCTGAAAGTTGAAGATATTGTTACAGAAAATGTTGATGGTGTAGATGTTCAGCATTCTGAAGGCATTACTAACATGCTTCCTGTTACATTGGATTCTGTTCATTTCAGCGATGCAACGGTGATGCTGCTTGCATATGGTGACAAAGAAGTTAGGTGAGCCAATGCTATCTTATGACCCTTGGTAACTCTGAAGATGATGTGATGAAATGGCTCTCAACTAGCTCAGGATTTTAAATATTGCTTTGAAAAACTAAAAGATGTTCTGTTAAATCTATTTTTCTTATGGTATAATAATAAATTATATGACATGTTTGATGAGCTATCCTCCTGGCATGTAAATGAATTCAATCAATATATGTGGGTTTCATACAAAAGAGGAAATTTTATTAGAAAGAGGAATCCATACAAAGAAAAAGAAAGGATGATATATCTATTTTGCAGACCCCCCACCACAAAAAAAAAAACCCTAAAATTAAAAAGTAAATATATTTTATATTATGTTGTATTTGATAGAGAATTGGAGAATTCTCTGATACCCTTGCATGGGATGTTCAGAATTCCATGACTAATTCAATCTACTGTTTGGGGCTTGGTTTTGGTTGTTCCTGTGTGATTCTCTTGGAATCGTGTAATTTTATTTTATAGTCATGTTAGTTCAGGCTGTTGTATTTTGTAATGTCAAGGTTTGAATAAATATATGTTTAACTGTCAGGGAGATGGAGAATGTCAATGGGCTTGTGAAGTTCCAGAACCACTATAGTCGCATAAATGTGCAATTGAGTGGAAATTGCAAGACTTGGAGATCAGATATGATGTCTAAAGATGGTGGCTGGTTGTCTGCCAATGTTTTTGTTGACATTATTGAGCAGAAATGGCATGCTAATTTAAAAATTGGCAATCTTTTTGTACCGGTAATGTAAATTCTAATTTGAAATTCCAATTTATTCCTACATTGCCATTGAAGTTTGATAGACTGCTTACATTTCTTGTGTTGAGCTTGTGTTTTGTGCAGCTATTTGAAAGGATCCTAGAAATTCCAATAACCTGGTCTAAAGGGAGAGCCAGCGGTGAGGTGCTTTTCTAACTTCCAAGCCCCCCACCCCAAATTTACAGTCTCTTTTAAATCTCGGATTTTGATGAGATTTCTTATGTTGGACCCATAAATGATTCATAGTGGGAAGGAGAGCCAATGATCCTTCCAGAACTGAAAACGGGAGCCATCTCCAACATAAAGATAAAACATTGAAATAAAGATATGTTTTAGAGATTACATTTTGGGGCACGTGTTGGTAGCACCCACCCTGGGATTAGCATCCCAGCCATTTTGGTGAACACCATATTTATTTGACTCCTTATCACTCTATGCCAGAAGGAAGTAGGCTCCACAGGGAACTGCCGAAGCTGTTTAGCTGCGAGGGAAATGTATCTAGACACCAAGTTACCTAGACTTTAACTCTTCATTCTCCTTCGACATATAGCATGACTCCCAACTAACCAAATATTTCTCTTACTCTCATAGCTCCTATAAATGATAAATTCCTTGTATTTTTTTCTTCTGGTTTGCTGCCTCAACTGGATTTTAAACGAAAGAAAGATGGTACGAAGGTCGGATTTATGGTCTGGCATGGTTGAACCCAGCTGAGCTCTACTATCCTTTATTGAATTATTGGGCTATTGGGCTTTCTGTGTTATATTTAATGCATTATTTTTAGTATTTTAATAGATGTTATTTTCAATCTGCTGTGGTAAATTGTGGAGTTAGAAATCAGAATTGTAAAAATATTCGGTAGACTGCTAGATATTGAACTCAATGGTGATTTTAATGGAACTTAAATACTACATATATTTTGGCCTCTAATATATTTTCACCTACTAGTTATTTTGTATTTATATGCTTAGGTTCACTTGTGCATGTCAAGGGGAGAAACTTTTCCCAATCTTCATGGACAGCTAGATGTGACGGGTTTGGAGTTCCATTTATTGGATGCTCCATCATCATTTTCTGTATGTATTACTTTTATCTGTACTAGAATGCCTTATACCATCCTTTCATTTGCCATATATTGGGTTTTCTAGGTTTTGTGATTTATTATGAGAAAAAGTGAGACTGTTTTTGAGAAGAGATATGGTTACTGCTTATTGCATCTACATTACTTACCAAGTAATAAAGTCTTGAGTCTAAAATATAAAAGTAATAAGAAAGGTGATGGGTATATAAGCTTGTGACAATTTTAACCAAATAGCTTAAGCTATTTTGTTGATATGGACAAGTCTAAGACTAAGTTCACTCAAAACTTAACATGATATCAAAGTCTAAAGGCTGCAAGATTTGGGAACCTAAAACAAATAATGGATTTGATGCCTCCAAGGTTCAAGAGTACAAGTTTAGGTTAAAAAAAAAAATGAAGGTTGTGACTTGAGGCTTTCGAGACTCGAAGGATACCAACCCATGCATGTAGAAAACTAAATTTAGGGAAAAAACAGTGTGTGGGGAAATTTGGTGAATATAAGTCTCATCTAAAAATAATACGAAAGATTAACCAAGTAACTTGTTGATGTGGACAAACCCAAGTATAGGCTATGTCAAAACAAAATGTGGTCTATGTGAAGGTGTACGAGTGGTGATCATGGAGACCATGAATTGATTATATGGTTAGTAGCATGAATAGAGAAAATCACATTGTTGAGATGATGCTATATGTTGATGGAGTGATATCCTGTAGGTATTAAGCGATATTGAGAATTTAGGAAAATGTTGTTGGGTAGTAGAAGAGTTAGCCTGATTAGAGGTATAAGAATCAGGCACTTTCCTCATTGAATTGATGAGGCTAAATTACTACGGGTGCAATCTTTTGTTCTTCAGCCTTAATTCTAGATTTATTTGATTTCCATGAAGTTATATTTTGATTTTTTTTCCATCCTATAAAATGCTGTAACTTTTATACTCTGTACATGTATTTGAACTAAACTTCCTGACTTTTATTAGTTTTTTGATAGCATGACAATAACGACTTCCTTTTATGGTTGATCATATATGCAGTGGTTAGGCACATAGTTTGTATCTAGACTGACTATTATTTCATGATGGTAAGCTTGGATTGTAAATTGGTTTCCTATCTAAATTGTTTTATTTTTTGAATCTTCTTGCAGAAAATGTCAGTTAGTTTATGTTTTCGCGGCCAAAGAATATTCCTACACAATGCAAATGGCTGGTTTGGCAGCATTCCTGTAGAAGCATCAGGAGATTTTGGCATTCATCCTGAAGAAGGAGAATTCCATCTCATGTGTCAGGTGTAGTTGGTGCTTGAAATCGTCATAAATTTTACGTTATTATTTTAGAGTTGATTCTTTATATAGATCTTTTTAATTAAGCAATTACTTGTTCAAAAAATTATAATTTATTTCTGGCAGATACAGATATTTAGCTTACTTTGCTTATTCCATATCTCATTCAAGTCTTGGCAGATAGTTGGAATTGTTTTCCTTTATCTTATAATATTTTATATGTTTGAATGTCCAGGTTCCTAGCGTTGAAGTGAATTCCCTGATGAGAACTTTTAAGATGAGACCTCTCTTATTCCCTGTAGGTTTCTCTTCAGTTCAGTGCATTAATTTCTATAATCTAAGTTATTTGCATTTTTATGTTCTGTAATTTTGTGTTTTGCACTTCTGAAATTTGAAAATAGAAATGGTTAATTTCATAAACATTCTCCCAAGATTCATTTGCTTTTCCTTTTGCCTTTTGGCATAATGTTTTACTTAAAAAATAGTTTGGATGCTTCAAAAATACTAGGAAGTTGCATATGACATTGTAAGGGTTAAGTGTACATTTTTTAATTAATGAATGAAATCCACCTCTATGATCAATTTCAAGTTCATTCCCCCTGTTGATAAATTTGTATTAGCTTAGCCAATATCAATTTTGGTATTCCTCAATTAAGATTTATTGATTGCAGATTGCTGGTTCAGTAACTGCTCTATTTAATTGTCAAGGTCCATTGGATGCTCCTGTATTTGTGGGCAGTGCAATGGTTTCTAGGACATTCTCTCAATTGCATGTTGACACCCCTACATCTGCAGCATTTGAAGTGCTTGTTAAAAGCAAAGAGGCTGGCGCACTGGCGGCATTTGATCGTGTTCCTTTCTCATATGTGTCTGCCAATTTCACTTTCAATACTGACAACTGTGTAAGCTGTCATGATAACTAGCACAAGGCAGTTTGGTGCAGTGACACTTTGTAAATGTGTCATCTTATATTCTGTTAATACTTATTCATGTAACAGGTTGCTGATTTATATGGAATTAGGGCAAGCCTAGTTGATGGTGGTGAAATTAGAGGGGCTGGAAATGCATGGATATGCCCCGAGGTATATAGATGCTTGTTAGAAAACCTGTATATTTTAGCTATGAGATATTTACTATACCTTGGTTAAACTAACAGTTCACATTTTTCTTATATTCTTTTTCGGTTCTCTTAAATTGGAGGCATTCGTGTAATCATGTAAGGTTGGAATGCCATCAAGTAGGATTCCTTATTGATGTTTTATAGGAAAAAAATGTCACTTCAAATTTATTAGGAGTATTAATTTATCCTCCTCACGAGCTTTGGTTGCATACATTGCACAAGGAAGTGATATTCATAGACCTAAATGTAGTGAATCTTGCATTCCCAGATCATCACAAATCAGGAAAGTTGGGGTTTTCAGCTATTTGGCTGGAAGAAATTTCAAATGTGAATATCATTTCCCATTTGTCTGCCCTCCCAGAATAAAGGAGGTCATGTCTCCTACAGTAGTTGCTTTTTCCTTCCTAACGTTACTATTTTCCTTTTCCCTTCAGGGTGAGGAGGATGAGACAGCTTTAGATGTGAACTTATCTGGAAGTTTGGCCATTGATAAAATCTTGCTTCGCTACATACCCAGTTATTTTCACTTGATGTCTTTCAAATTAGAGGACTTGAATGGAGAGACAAAAGTTTCAGGATCTCTTTTGAAACCGTAAGAATGGCCATTTTTTATTTCTAAATTTCAATTTTCTCCCTCCTGTTTATTATGCTCTCATACTTTAAGTTGCCTAGTTCCGTTTTTTTCATGATGCTTCTTTCCTCATTGAATGTCTTCTGTCTTAATTTGATTTAATTTTTATGCAGGAGATTTGATATAAGATGGACTGCAGCTAAGGCAGAAGGGTCTTTTAGCAATGCTAGAGGAGACATCATTATCTCTCATGAATCCATTACTGTCAATTCTTCCTCAGCTGGATTTGATTTGTATATGAGAGTTCAAACATCTTACATTGATGATTTTCCTCTTAAAAGAGAAGAGTTTTATGCAACAAAAACCGTTCCATTTACTATTGATGGGGTTGAGTTGGATTTGCGTATGCATGGCTTTGAATTCTTCAATTTGGTTTCTCCATACACGTTTGATTCTTTAAGGCCTTTGCATCTCAAGGCAACTGGAAGGATTAAGTTTCAGGGGAAGGTCTTGAAACCTAGTACTGGTGATAAGGAACAAAAGTTTGAGGACAGGCATCAGGAACAAATGTTGGAGAAAGGAAGTACAGATGGTCTTGTTGGTGAGGTTTCAATCTCTGGTCTCAAACTGAATCAACTGATGCTGGCACCTCAGCTGTTTGGGTTGCTGAGAGTTTCTCCCGAGTGTATCAAGGTCATTAAACTTTATCTTCTTAAAAATATTTCTGTCTAGAGATTTTCTTACTTTGTTATATTATACTGGACTGCTTGCCAATATCACCAAGGACAAGTTAAAATTAAATAAGTTGGAGTTTAATATTAATTTCTGTATTATTCCTACCTAACATTTTTTGGGCTTTCTTAATATATAAAGTTTCCTAACCATCTTTCTTGGAATACAGTTGGATGCCTCTGGCAGGCCTGATGAAAGTCTTGCATTGGAATTTGTTGGGCCACTACAGCCCAGTGGTGAAGATGGTCCACAAAGTGGAAAACTGTTGTCCATATTCCTACAGAAGGGTCATTTAAGAGCTAACATTTGTTTTCAACCACTTCACTCGGCTAACTTGGAGGTATCCCTGTTTTATTTTGGGTCTTGTTTGTAGTCTGCTGACTTTTCTACTTGCAAATTTTTGATCTTCTCCATATCGGACCAAAAGGCGCTATAGAAATTTATCCTTTTCTTCATCCCTCCGTGGCACTCACTCTTAGGTACGGCATTTTCCGCTTGATGAGCTGGAGCTTGCATCTCTAAGGGGTACTATACAAAGGGTATGTGACTTAATGTTTTCCTACTTTATTGTTTTCTATCTTTCCCCTGCACTGCTGTAATCTTCTATGCATACCTCAACAATATTGAAGTTAGTCCAACTATGTCAAGCAGAATAGAGTTTATGGGCAAGGTTCTTACTTCTCACTGTCTTATCTGCCTGAGAAATGTCATTAGAGGAATATGTGTTGTTTTCAGCTGGTAGCTTATTTGCTTTCAGGCAGAAATCCAGCTCAATCTTCAGAAAAGAAGAGGACATGGAGTTTTATCTGTTCTTCAGCCAAAGTTCAGTGGTCTGCTTGGTGAAGCCCTTGATGTGGCTGCTAGATGGAGTGGAGATGTTGTGAGTGCCTTGACCCAATCTTTTATTTGTTGGAACCTGAATTTAAGCTACATGATTGTTGACTTTTGGTTATCTTGGGAATTTGAGGAATAAGTTTGTTTTGCATTTCCTAGAGTTGATTGTGAATGTGTGAGTGTGCGTATCAGTCTGATTCTACTAACTTTATATCTCGTCTTCATTTGCAATATGAAATCAAGTTATTTGTTTTCAATCTTTGCCTCTGGCAAGACCCATTCAAATATATCTTGCCATTAATGGTTATATAGCGATGGATTTTAACACCGTGTAATGAATCCAACATTTTTTATTTTAATGTCAAAGCAGTGAAAAGATTGCAAATTTTTTAATTGCCTTGGGCTTCTTAAACCCAACAAATTGTATGAATTATGTTGTTATTTTATCTTTAGTATCATTTTGCACAAATGGAAAACTGTGGTGTTTATGTTTGATACCTGATTATTAGTCGATGCACTGTTGTTCAGATCACTATTGAGAAAACTGTTTTGGAACAACACTACAGTCGTTATGAACTTCAAGGTGAATATGTGTTGCCTGGCACCCGAGATCGAAGCCCTGTAGGCAGAAAGGGGGATGGCTTTTTGAAAAAGCTTACGTCTGGGCATCTTGGTAATGTTATATCCTCAATGGGCAGGTGGAGAATGAAGCTTGAAGTAAGTAGAGCTGAGGTTGCTGAGATGCTTCCTCTTGCTAGGCTTCTTTCTCGAAGTGCAGATCCTGCCGATCATTCAAGATCAAAGGTCATCAATGCTTTCTTTTAAACTAGTTATGGTGTTGTCTTCAACCATGCATTCTTGTTTTGGTTTTCTTAAGATCACAAGTGAAATTATCTAAATCATTGCAACTTTAGCTATCTTCATTATTATTTTATTATTACTCCTCCTCCGCCCGCCCCCCCCCCCCAAAAAAAAGAAGTTTTTCTCTTTTGCAAAGACAAAAGTATATGGTAGCCATAGTTAAAAATTAAAATCAACGTAATCTGACTTTATGGGAATGATTATGTAAGTAAGAAGGAAAGTATATTTTATTTGATTTTTGGAAATATGAATATACTGTAGGATAAAACTAATGTTATAAGGGTGACCTTTGTGCGATGGAGAATCTGAATATGTAGGACTTGTATATGCCTGTTTTTCTCTGATTGTTTCCCTACTGAACTGTTTTTTCATAATTCTTTGTCATTGTAAAATTTTTCATTATTAATGGTTTTCCCCTTTTTCCTCTTTTGACACATACCATATAATATTGCAATTGTCAGCCATTCCTGTAAGCTGATAGTTACCCGCTATTTTATGCTTAATTGTTACAGCACGGATGCTGACTTTAAGTATTTCTGATGTGGTTTTGTTGTTTCCTTCAACAATTAGTTTAGAGAGTCTGTCTGTTTATATATATTTGATGAAAGGTTTTGCATGTTGCTATGTAAAATATATGCAGGATATTTTTATTCAGAGTTTGCAGTCAGTTGGATTATATGCTGAAAGCCTTCCACAATTGCTTGAGGTATTTTCGAGGGATCATAAAATCTTTTCCCCCACCCCCCTACTAGTGGCAATACCTGATGCATGAGTTTGTGCTCGTAATTTAGTGCATTTGATGTCTTTCTTTCATTTCCTTTCCCCCCCATAATATATTAGTTAGAAGTCTCTAGCTGGCACTGGAAAACTTGACGTCTCCAGTGACTGTTATTAATGGATATTTGGACAACTTGTAGGTAACAAGGGGGCATCATGCTCCATCAAATGACGTTGTTCTAGAAGATTTGGACCTCCCTGGTTTATCTGAACTCAAAGGTCGTTGGCATGGCTCTCTTGATGCTAGTGGTGGAGGAAATGGAGACACTGTGGTAAACTTTGTTCTGTTTGCATTCCTTACAGTTGGCATGAATTATTTGTGTTTGAAGATTGGCTTTCACATTCTTTGTTGGATCAGGCAGAATTTGACTTTCATGGTGAGGACTGGGAGTGGGGAGATTACAAAACCCAGCGGGTTTTGGCAGTTGGTGCTTACAGTAATGATGATGGAATCCACCTGGAGAAAATTTTTATCCAGAAGGATAATGCCACCATTCATGCAGATGGAACTTTGTTAGGGTCTAAAACAAACTTACATTTTGCTGTCCTAAATTTTCCTGTTAGTTTGGTCCCAACTCTAGTTCAAGTCATTGAGTCTACAGCAACAGATGTTGTTCACTCACTGCGGCAATTGTTGGCACCCATAAGGGGTATATTGCATATGGAAGGAGATCTCAGAGGAAGTTTAGCAAAACCAGAATGTGATGTGCAAGTAAGGCTCCTGGACGGTGCCATTGGTGGTATTGATCTTGGGCGAGCAGAAGTTGTTGCTTCTCTTACCTCATCCAGTCGTTTTCTATTCAATGCAAAATGTGAACCCATAATCCATAATGGTCATGTACTCATTCAAGGAAGTATTCCTGTCACTTTTGTACAAAGTAGCACGCTACAGGAAGATGTAGAATTGGATAAAAATGGGGCTACTTGGGTTCCTGACTGGGTAAAGGAGAAGAATAAGGGTAATATTGATGATGGCGGTGACAAAAAACTTTCTAGAGATAGAAATGAAGAAGGTTGGAATACTCAGATAGCAGAAAGCCTTAAAGGATTAAATTGGCAGATGTTGGATGTTGGAGAAGTCAGGGTTGATGCTGACATAAAAGATGGGGGAATGATGCTGCTGACAGCTTTATCTCCTTATGCCAATTGGCTCCAGGGTAATGCTGATGTCATGCTCGAGGTGGGTGAAGTCAATATTATTTCCTCATAGTTCTTTTTTTTTGGGTGACATATTTCCTCACAGTTCTATTTATTCAAGTTATGCATTCTTCTCTAAAGTGTTTCCTATACTCCTATTTCCCTTTTTAATAGGTCAGAGGCACTGTTGATCAACCGGTTCTTGATGGATATGCATCATTCCACAGGGCATCTATAACTTCACCGGTGCTACGAAAGCCACTCACCAACTTTGGTGGCAATGTTTATGTGAAATCAAACAGGTTATGCATAAACTCATTGGAGAGTAGGGTAAGCAGAAAAGGAAAACTGCTTGTAAAAGGGAGCCTTCCTCTTAGAACTAGTGAAGCAGCACTTGATGACAAGATTGAGTTGAAGTGTGAAGTTCTGGAAGTACGAGCAAAAAACATTTTGAGGTTGTTATCTTAACTTTTGCAGGAGGGTTCTAAAGTTATTCTTGACTTATTTGCGGGTATATGAAACTGATTTGACCTTCAAATCCTTAATATTATTTTTTTCTGGGAAATCATTTCTATTATTGACCAACGGAACTGTGACTTTTTTCTTCAGAATACATGAATTTCCTTAACATACATTCCCTGGTTTTGTTCTTTTTTTTTTTCAGTGGTCAAGTTGACTCCCAGGTGCAAATAACTGGTTCCATATTGCAACCAAATATATCTGGGAATATTAAACTTAGCCATGGAGAGGCATATTTACCACATGATAGGGGCAGTGCTACTACCTCTAATAGATTCCCATCAAATCAGTCTATGCTTCCTGCTGGTGGTGTAAGTCAAGCAGTTGCTTCAAGATATGTTTCACGTTTTTTCAGCTCGAAATCTGCTGCTTCAAGGACCAAAGTTTCTCAATCTTCTGGTAATCCTACTTTACCTTGTGATTACTTCTTTCTGTATCTGTTTCTGAATCAGAAAAATTTAAAACAAAGAAATAAATAAAACTACAAAGAATAATCACAAGACCCACTACTCTAACAAGTTGATATTAAGACTAAAAACAGAAATAGACAAGAGAATGGGAATAACTTGATATTGATAATACTATTACTGCACAAGTAAATTGAAAGATGTACGATAACATTACCAAAGATTGATGTCGAAGATTTTGTATTTGTTTCTGAATAGAGGACAAGAATGGGTACAGCTTAAATAGGAAAAATTGAATCAGATGAGGAGTAGAAAGATCCTTGATTCTCAGTCGAATAGGAGAGAGAGAGAATTTGAAAATAATAATTCTATACAATCTGTTCATAATTAATTCTGAATGCTTCAGTTTACTAGCCAGAAAGGAAGTAGACATCCCCGTGAAGGATTTCTCACTCCCTCTCAATCTAGGGAGTAAATATTAAACATACCTAGTTTGGATGAATGAAGAACATAACATGGATAAATGAAGTATCAAATTGGGTTATTGGAGTGCACTTGGTCAAAGTATGACGAGTTTGGTGGGGAGCAGATATGTAAACGAAAACACCTTGCTCAATGTTCTCTTTGAACACGTAATTTTGATGTGTTTGGTTTTATCATGATGGACTTGGTTCCTGACGCTTATTACCCCTAAGAGTAGTCTTCTTAGCCTAGTTCCTTCACATATTCCTTGGTGTGGTCCTATACTTATAGTTACGTCCTGAGTGAAATTGCTGATGGACAGCAAGTTACATGACAAATTTGGCACCAGAGGAACCGAATATGGGTTGAAGAACTAGAGTTGACAAATTTTATTCCTCTTGTCCCCCAACCCAAAAACACCCCCTGATGCGTTCAAATAGAGCAGGTTCAATAGGAACTTTGGCAGGGCCTTCAGTGGAGGCAACAAAACCTCTTCACCCTTTCCTTGCTCGGCTTCCAATCTGTAGACTTGCCATGGATCTTCAAATAAGTGTCTTATGTTGGCCTGTGTTAACAAAAGTAACCTAAAACTCATGTTTATTCATATACATAAGAGAGGTATTTATACACAAGGAAGAGGCCTTTGACTTAATGGGCCATTATCATAATAGATAACCCTAATCTCTAATATTAAATATATTAATATTTCCCAACAGCCTGAAAAGCAGCCACAGTCAACCTAAACTCATGTTTATTCACATACATAAGAGAGGTATTTATACTCAAGGAAGAGGCCTTGGACTTAATGGGCCCATTATCATAATAGATAGCCCTAATCTCTAATATTAAATATATTAATATTTCCTTACAGCCTGAAAAGCAGCCACAGTCACACCATGGTCTACCTTTTTTATCACTGCGCTTAGGTGCACCTCTATAAAAGATAGCAGAGCCTTCATGAACAACAGCAGTGTAGATGGCCAGCATGAATTTCGTATGACATTCTTCCCTTCTAAATTTTAGCAAGACAACTTTGTTTGATGGCAAGGGATTTTAACTCAGAATTCTCCCCTTTCATCTAGTGATATGGTAAGACTAAGGAAGGATTTAAATATTTGCTCCTTCTCTCCAAGTTCTTTCCTTGGCATCTACAGGACCCTACCAAATCTGAGATTTCAAAGGGTCTAACTACTATCCAATGTAGGTAAGTGCATTATTGAGTTAGAGAAAACTTATAATCGACTACCACAACAGCCACTACACAAATTGGATAATAGTTAATTAATTATTAGAGTAAACTTATAATTCATACATGCATGAATAGTGAGAAGTAGTGGGAAATGGCTAACCAGGTTGAAGGAGTGGCGGGTGAAATGGAACATTCTGGAGTGGTAACTGTTACACATCTTCAGCAGGTTGGCCACTTATGTAGTGGGTAGGATTTCATTAGTTTTAGCAATTCAGTCGTGTACTTCTCTAGTATAAATGGGTGTAGGAGGATAGAAATAGCTGATCAGATTAAAGGTCTGTTTGGGTTCACGGCTGGGCTTGCAAAACACACGGTAACCCAAAAAAAGCAGTGGCGGGTTCTTGGAGTGTTTGGGTTCATGTTATGTTTGACTGGGCTTTTGTGGGAAAAGTTGTTTCTAATAGAAGCCCACCTTCCCTACTTCTTTTCCCTCCATGCGGTGAGCCTCTCTCACGGTGGCTGAAAAAAGAAGACCGGAAGTAGGTGCCAAGTGCCTACAGTAGTTATTTGATGTGGTTCTGTAATATTTGACAGAACCGCGTATGAAAGATAGGTAGAAGGAGAGGGAGAGAAGAGAGTTTAGACAGAAAGGGAGAGAAATCCGAGAGAGTGGAGGAGAGAGAAACACACAAGAGTTGCTGAATATTCTCTTATTCATGGATATCAACAACTAGTTTACAATGAGAGGGGACTAGCCCTTATATAGAGAGCTTTAAGGGATATATGGGAAAAATCAGGGTACTGCCGCCTTACTCATTAATGAGGGGGCAGATCTGTAATTAAACACTAATTCTATTTAAACCCCTAATTAGCTAAGGAGCTCAACTATTGTTGCTCTTGGCTAATGGTATTCTATAATAGCTACACCATTCTCAACTAACATTGATCTCTCCTCAACTAACTTACCTAACAATTGGGAATTAGGGATTGTAATTACAATTTCATATCAATACCCCCCTTTTGACATCCTTGCCCTTAAGGATGTGTCACAGCAAAATCTGTAAATTGCTCTTGGAAGTGAAAAAGTGGCAACCAAGAGGCTTCTTCATTAGGCAAGTCCTTCCACTGCACAAGGACTTCAGTAATAAGTCTTCTACGCCTCTTAACAGACCTTCTATTAAGTATTTTCTCTGGAAATAAAGAAGGTAGAGGCTTAGGGAAGTTAGAAGGAGGATGTTGAGGCTTCACAGTAGGATTAGGACACAATTTGAGCATAGAAACATGAAAAGTAGGGTGAACCCTTGATTCTGGAGGTAACTCCAGCCGATAAGCCACTGGACCAACCTTCTCCAGCACCTGATATGGTCCAAAATACCTTAGCTAACTTTTGGGAGCTCCTCACAGCTGCTGAAATCTGCCTGTAAGGTTGCAGTTTCAGAAAAACCCACTGACCAACCACAAATTCTCGGTCAGATCTGTGCATATCAGCCTTCTGCTTCATTCTATTGGAAGCACGGTGTAAATGATGCCAACACCTGTTCCCTAGCCTCAAAGGTGCAATCTACAACTTCTAGGACAAAATTGCGAGGCAAATAGGGGCAATGTAAAGGAAGTTTCTGACCATACAAAAGCTCTTAGGGAGAGGCTTTAGTTGATGTATGGAAAGATGTATTGTACCATCATTCAGCTTGAGATAACCATTTGCTTCATTCCTTGGGCTTTCCCAACACATACACCTCAAATATGTGCTTGTTTGACATAGCGATTGGAGTCTTTAAACGTACTTTTCAATTGTGATTTACGAGATACGAGGTAAGTAATGTGAGAGGAGGATTGTCTCGACTTATGTGCATAAACACTTATAAGATAAGCCACCGCTGAAACAAACAAGCTAATAATGTCTCCAAACACCTATTGAGCACTTCATATTGCCCATCTGTTTGAGGGTGATTATTTGAAGATAGCTTCTGTTATATTCCCAAAACCCTTAGAAATTCTTTCCAGAAATTACTTATGAAGATAGGGTCCTTGTCACTAATAATGTTAGTAGGTGCTCCATGTAATTTGTAAATTTGATCTAGGAAAACCTAAGCTAATGAGGCTGCTGTATAGGGATGAGAGAAAGGTACCGATTTGAGTAAGGCTCATGGGAAGGTTAGATGACAATAAGAATGTATATTGAGATAACTAAAGTTGATATGAGAAAATTAGTTGAGAAAGTTATGAGTAATTCTGAGATAAAGAGTAGGCAAGAATCTCACCTCTTCTATAAATTACTCTGTTTCTTAAGAAAAAGTAAGAATCTCACATTATTCTTAAAAGAACAGCTCAGGAGAATCTCCAAACTAATTTACTCTCTGAAATATTCCATGCTCTTATTGATAAGGCACTATGCCTATTTATAATAATTTACAGAGAGAAAGACTCTAATTCAAAATTCAAATACGAAATTCAAAATATGAAATTCAAGTAACTCATAATCCTATATTCTAGCAACTAAATCTATCTAGTGGGATATTCCACTTATTTCCTGATTTCCTAAAGATAATAAAAACAAACTCAATTAATTAAATAACCAGCAAATAATAATTAATATTATTCTTCTCTGAGACGCTTTCCTTTTCTTGAATAAATCAACTGATAGCGAGGATCAGGATCGCTATCATATCTAACTCGGTACTCTATCACCCACAAAATGAGCATATTTACTCAATCTATCAATTATAACCCAAATTACCTCTTTCCTATTAGATTTAGAGAGTCCCTCAATGAAATCCATAGTGATTGACTCCCATATATGACTAGGGATAAGGAGGGGTTGCAATAAACCAAGGGAGGCAATAGTCTCATACTTACATCTAGCACATGTGTCACAATTTTTCACATAGGCCGTAACATCTTCCATCATCTTGTGCCACCAAAAGGGAGACTTAATTCTTTGATAAGTAGCTTGAATACCCAAATGTCCTCCTTGGGAACTTGAATGCAACCACTCTAGGATTTTCTTCTTTAGAGTAGTCATTACCCATTACAAGTTTACCCTTTCTCCTCAACTAATTATCACTCCAAGTAAAATGAAAAAGGGATTCCTCACTAGCTTGTACCTTTAGGAGTAGGTGCTGCAAATACTCATCTTGCTCCCAGCTTTGTTTAATATGCTGCAATAATTCAAGGGAGGAAATGTTTAGTACCATTTGTAGCAACTGCACTTTAGGCATTCTAGATAGTGCATCAGCAACCAAGTTGTCTTGACCCTTTTTGTATTGAATTTCATAGTCAAAACCAGCTAACTTAGCCACTCAAAGCTTTTGAAATGAGGTCTTTAACTGCTGGCCTGGAAGATATTTAAGGCTTTGTTGATCCGTACGTATGACAAAACATTGCCTCTCTAAGTATTGGTGCCAATGCAGCACTGCTAGAACCACAACCATGAGTTCTTTCTCATAAACAGACAGCTGCTAGAGGCTTCCCTTCTTGCATTAAAACAACCCCTATACCCGTACCACATGCATCAGCCTCAACAACAAACTGTTTTTAAAAATCCGGTAAAGAAAGAATCAGGGCTGAAGTAAGGGCCTTTTTTGAGATTGTTAAAAGCATCCGTATCTTCTTGAGCCCAAACAAATCCATTCTTTTTAAGTAGAGATGTAAGGTGCCTTGCTATGGTGCCAAAGTTCCTAATAAAATGCCTATAATAGCCGGCAAGGTCCAAAAATGCTCTAAGTTGCTTGATGGTAGTGGGTAGAGGCCATTTAGCAACAACTTGGATTTTTGTAGGGTCAATAGGCACTATTCCAGCACCAATAATGTGCCCTAAATATTCTACATTTGCTGCAGCAAAAAGGCACTTGGATCTCTTGACGTAAAAGTGGTTGTTTCTCAAGATATGAAACACCTTCTCCAAGTGTGCAGCATGTTCTGCAAGAGTAGAGCTATAGATTAGAATATCATCAAAAAACACCAATACAAACTTACGTAGATGCACCCGGAATAGGTCATTCATGGTTCCTTGAAATGTAGCTGGTGCATTTGTCAAGCCAAATGGCATTATTAGCCATTCATAATACCCAGAATGTGATTTAAAGGCTGTCTTGTGTACATCTGCCGGTTCCATTCTGATTTGGTGGTAGCCAGCCCTCAAATCCAACTTAGTAAACCACCTAGCAACTCCCAATTCCTTAAATAACTTCTCTATGAGTGGTATGAGATATTGGTTCTTGACTGTTGCCTTGTTAAGCTCACGAAAGTCAATGCACATTTTCCATATGTCATATTTCTTCTTAACTAGAACAATGGGAGATGAAAAAGGGGAGGAGCTTGGTTGAATAACCCCAGCTTGTATCAGCTCCTCAATTAACTTCTCAATAATGTCTCTTTGAGCTGTTGGATAACAGTAAGGCTTCAAGCTTATAGGACTTGTGCCTTCTTTAAGCACTATAGGGTGATTATGGCCTTCCCTAAATGGTGGGAGGCCTCTAGGTTCCTCAAAAACATCTTGAAACTTACTCAAAACCCACTTAATGTCTGCTGGTATGCTGTTGGCAGCCTTAGAAGTAGCGAGACAGAGGGTACCTTCAGGTTGTTTTTGCACTAACCAAAGGAGAAATAGATGATCTTGCTGAATAGAATGAACTTCAGGTTTATTGGGGTGTACTAGCTGCCAAGAATTAGGAGAAACAACTTGGAACTTCCTAAGATCACCATTATACCAGAAATACATGGATAAAGAATCATAATCCCAAAATGCATTTTTAATACTTTTAAGCCATTGCAATCCTAGCACAATATCATAGGTATTTAATTCTAAAATTCTAAAATCAAACTTAAATTCCAGCTCTTGCATCTTCTATTTAAACCCTTTTCACACCCCATGTACCTTCAATTTTCTGCCTCCAGCAACTTCCACTGAAGGAAGGTTTGAATTATCGCCCTTCCAACCTAATTTCTTTGCCAAGTTGAAATCTAGGAAGTCATAGGTGTTGCCATTGTCAACAAGCATCTGAACTAATCTTTTCCCCACTTGTCCTTGCACTGTCATAGATGTAGCTCTATCAACCCCTTCAATGGCATGTAGGGATATGCAGGGTTGAAGTTCTTCTGCTTCTTGATCAGCAAGATAGTCCCTTTCTGGTCTTCTTTGCTATCTTGATCAACATCAATGTAATGCAGCTGACTTTTCTGCCTTTGTGTGCACTTATGATCACGTGAAAAGGGACAATGGCAGTAAAAGCACAGATTTTTCAATCTGTGTTCTATTTCTTCTTCTGGTGTGAGAGGTTTGAAGGTTCAGTTGGGGTTTCTGGGCACCAAAACTGAAGTCTTGGAGTCGTTCTTAGAGGTATGGTCAGTTGCTAAAGGTTTGTTTGTTAGTAATGCAGCACGGTATGGTGTAGTTGCTGCGGGGTTTGTGGGGCAATTGAAATTTGACACATAAGTAGAACAAGCATTTCTTGATTCTTTATTGGTGGGATTCTTGAAAGAATTAGTATCAAGAAACTTAGAATTCTGTTGTTCGAAAATTAACTCTTGTATTCTTACTAATTTCCCAGCTTCAATTAAGGTTCTTGGATTCAAGATTCTTATCGGACCCACTAATTCCTTCTTCAGCGATGAAATATAGATATCCACAAGGTAATCTTCATGCAGATCCAACTTGACCAAAAGAAAATCAAAGAAAGCATTGTAATCAGCCAACGAACTTGTTTGGCGCAAATGGGTCAGATCACTTATCCTAGGATACTCATCCTAGGAGGGTAAGCGATTCCTGAATCGGCACTCTAAGGCTCTATGCCATTGGAAATAGCGCTCACATTTTATCACCTAGGTTAGAATATCCTCACCATTGTATCTAGGAAAGTCCATTTTTGTGAACTGGGTTGGCTTGTGATAAAGCTGACCGCCTTCTCTTCTTTCATGGTTTCGGTTTGGCTGCTGTCTTTCCTTATTCTTGGCATCATTATGGTTCATCAAGACTCCTTGAATGTCACGGTGCAAGGTTTCCATGGAAGTGGAGAAACCTGCCGTTAATTCTTGGATGCGGGCAGTCATCGTTGCCATTTGTTGCTCTAGCACTTTAATTCTGTTCTCTTGCATTCTGATTCTTTCTTGGTTTCTTGTCTCTACCATGCAGCAAGAAGAGTATGTAGAGAATCTTTATCTCTGATACCATTGATGTGGTTCTGTAATATTTGACAGGACCGTGTAGGAAAGATAGGTAGAAGGAGAGGGAGAGAAGAGAGTTTAGATAGAAAGGGAGAGAAATCCGAGAGGGGGGGGGAGAAACACACAAGAGTTGCTGAATATTCTCTTATTTATGGATATCAACAACTAGCTTACAATGAGAGGGGACTAAGCTTTAAGGGATATAAGGGAACAATCTAGGTATTGTCGCCTTACTCATTAATGAGGGGTAGATTTGTAATTAAACACTAATTCTATCTAAATCCCTAATTAGCTAAGGAGCTCAACAATTGTTGCTCTTGGCTAATGCTATTCTATAATAGCTACACCATTCTCAACTAACATTGATCTCTCCTCAACTAACTTACCTAACAATTGGGAATTAGGGATTGCAATTACAATTTCATATCATTATCTCTCTCCCCCCACAATTTTTTTGGGAAAAAAATCTACTCATATTGACGTTGACAAATCACTCAAGTGGCCCACAATTTACAATTTGTTAATCACAAGGATTTTGAGGGAGAAAATCAGTAGGGAAAAAATTCTTATTTAAACATTTTTTATTGGTCAAATATATATATATATATATATATATATAGTATTAAATAAGGTTCATGTGCTTTTCAGTCATTTTCTATCTAAACGAGATTTTCAAACACTAATCCAAACAGGTTTAAGATTAGGAAAAAAAAACCACTTCTGCCGCCGTTAATCCAAACACAAATCACATTTACAATCTGACTTTTATTTTATCTGATTTTTCCAAAAGTCAGATTGCAAAAAAAGCTATTTCTTCACCACTAATCCAAACGGGCATTAAGTGTTTTATGTCCTACTGTAGGAGTTGATCATGCACTTCTCACGTACACATTTTTGTTTCTATGCATTTGTTTTTAAAAAAAAAATTATAGGCCACTTTTATCCTTAGAGCGCAGCTGTTCAGACTGTAGGTGCTGCCAAATCCAATTTAATTGTTTAATCTTCGACACTTGTCTATGTAGTTAATTAATTATTAGGGTTTATTGTTATACTTTTATATTTATCGTGACAATTCTTTAGAAATCTCACAATGCAGTTAAGTCAACCCAGGTTGAAAAGAACATGGAGCAAGTGCAGATTAGACCAAATGTAGAAGCCCGTCTTAGTGATTTGAAACTTGTGCTTGGACCTGAGTTGAAGATAGTTTATCCTTTGATTCTTAATTTTGGTGTTAGTGGAGAGCTTGAATTGAATGGCCTTGCTGACCCCAAATGGATAAAACCTAGAGGCATACTGACATTTGAGAATGGTGAAGTGGATCTAGTTGCAACACAGGTTTGTCCAATCTTTTATTTCTTAGCTCTTGTAGCATAAACTGTAACCCCTGGGAGTCTTGTTTGGCTGTTTTCATATTGACTTGGATTTCAAGTCCATAACTCATTGTTAATGCCACATCATTCATTTCAAATGCAGGTGAGATTAAAACGAGAGCATCTAAATGTTGCCAGATTTGAGCCTGAATATGGACTAGACCCCCTGCTGGATATAGCCTTGGTTGGATCTGAGTGGCAGTTTAGGATTCAAGGTCGAGCAAGCAATTGGCAGGACAAACTTGTGGTGACCTCAACACGTTCTGTGGAACAGGATGCATTATCACCCACTGAGGTAAAAGAAAACCGCCATCCTTCTGAAGCCTTTGTAAACCTGATAAAACCCTCCATTGTTGAAAGACAAACCCATTGTATGATTTAAAACAAGAGATGCTACAGCAAAGAGATTTAAAAATGGAATGTATTTGAAGCCAAAATAAAAGAACTAATGTCATCTTATTTAATGTTATTAGATTAGTTACCTAAAATCTATATATTTGCACCTTCTAATCTTTAGTCTGCTAAGTCCATGCATAATTTCATCTGGGAAAATAGGATGTTCATGATCAGAACTCCAGGCATCACGGTGCTATAATTGTTTCTGTATGCGCAGGCTGCCAGAAGGTTTGAGAGTCAGTTGGCTGAATCCATTTTGGAAGGGAATGGTCAACTGGCATTTGAAAAACTTGCAACTGCAACTCTTGAAAAATTAATGCCAAGAATTGAAGGGAAGGGAGAGTTTGGACAGGCAAGGTGGAGACTAGTATATGCACCACAGATACCTAATTTTGTTTCTGTTGATCCGACAGTGGATCCTCTCAAGTCACTTGCCAGTAATATATCGTTTGGTACGGAGGTTGAAGTCCAGCTGGGGAAACGTCTTCAGGTAAGCATGATAAAAATCCTAAATCTGTCGGATTTTGTTCCCATGACTCATTGTTTATTTTACCTACCTTCTCAATAAATAAGTAGACATCAAATAGATCAGCAGTAGGGGGGAGTAGATTAGGTATAATGTTGCTTTAGGAACAAAGAAAGAGCTACCACTTCTTAAATTTGAGATCACATACTCTCTAAGGTTAGAGGAACAGTCCTGGAGTAATGGTAAAAGTTGTTATCATGTGATTAAAGTTACGGGTTGTTTCAAATTCTGTAAACAGTTTGTAGGGTTAAGGTTGCGTTGTTGTCATGTGATTAAGGTTACGGGTTGGTTCAAATTTTGTAAACAGTTTGTAGGGTTAAAGTTGCGTATATTTGATCCTCTGTAGACATGCAAGAGTCTTCAAGAGATCATTCTCTTTTATTCGTTTATTATTATTGTTGTTGTTATGTAAATCGAATGATTTTGTTGTGCCAGGCAACAATCGTAAGGCAGATGAAGGAATCAGAGATGGCAATGCGGTGGACATTGAGCTACCAGCTTACAAGTCGTTTGCGAGTGCTCTTACAATCAGCTCCATCCAAACGCCTTCTTTTTGAGTATTCTGCTACGTCCCAGGATTAAATCCTCAACTATGTTGTGCAAGTAGATGTAGGGGCTGTTTGGTACGAAGGATTTGGAGGGGAAGGGAAGGAAGGAAAACTTTTTATAACTTGGATTTAAAAAAATTAGAGGAATAGGGTTCGAAGTTTTTAGTTAATTTTTCTTACTCTTTTATTTTATATTTTATCTTTATTAAAATTTTATAACTCTGTTTCTCCAATTTTTTAAAATCCAACTCAAAAATTTTCTCTCCCCTCCCTTCCTCTCCTGCCCTACAGACTAGAAAGTAGCGTACACATGCATGGTTCTTTTGCTCGGATTGAGCTTTTTTATTTGTACAGAATATTCAATTTCTAATAAAAGGAAATACATTAATTTAGACAACCATAATTTACTCCCATCAACTTTCAAAATCGATCATCGGTCCATAGTCTCGTAATTTCGTGTAAGATAATCCATGCACTTCGTCTCCCGACGCCTTCGTATTGACCTCTCGATTCCTATCATGGATGAGACTTCTGTATTTCAATTATAGTGAAATTAAGGGTTTTGTTCAGCCATACATAATTGGTTGGAACTAATTGCACCAAAATCATTTACAATGAGCTTGGGTGCGTCACAAGTCCATTTCAACGTAAGCTTCTGCGCAAGAAAGCATTTTGGCGCAGAAGTGTCGCCAAGATCGAGTTACTAGATGGGAACAATAAAACTGAAGAACTTTTACAAATGACAACCCAAAGAATATGACACAATACTCATTTTGGATTAATCAGAGGAATAATAAATGACTATGATAGCCTAATAAAATAAACAAAATTTAGGGTATTCACCAAAATCTCCATGGATCTTTGTATGGAGGAACATACTCTTCTGTTGGACTGACTAGACGGAAAGAGTTCACTGTTTTTTCAAGGAAAGGTCCCATCTGCATCAATGAAGTCAAAATTCGGGAGCTAAAATCAATCACATAAGAAATGAAGCGATATACACAAACTATTGCCATCATTTCAGATTTTTCTAGTAACATTCAATAAGATAAAAATTCATAACGGTAATAGCTTGAAGCTAATGGAGATCGTTGTTTCAGGTGACTATATATACATTTATTTACTAGAACTTCAATTTATTCAGGAAATTGAAATTCAGCACCCGTGGAATTATATACTTCCAATAACTCAAGAAAACATATCAAACTAGTTTTGCAACAAAAACTCTTCTTGCTCACAATCATTATAAAAGCATTTTGACACAATACTTCATATTGCCAATATGCATGGAGGCTGAAAATAATACCAGGAAATACCACAACCACCAATATGCATCAGCAAGTTCACATTTATCATCATAACATCGTATCAGTTTTCAGCCGAAGTCCCTTTTGGTTGATATATACTCCTGTCCTGAATGTAGGGTCTAGTTTATAATTCAGGACCGGAGGTGATACGTAGTATCTTTTATGTATCTTTTATTTGATCTTTCAATAAATAAAGAAGGGAACAGCTATGAGTGTCTCCAGTCAACTTGACTACGACATTTCAACTGAAGAATTACTCGCATTTCTACTAGTAAATGAGGGTGGGACAGTTTAACACCCCCTTAGACGTGTTAGGCTTTCATGCTAGTGGAGTAGTGGTTGAGGTTTTTATCCAATAAATTACATGAAAGTAAAAAATGCGCATCCCATGTAAAAGAGAGAGAACGAGTTACCCTTTTCCACTGTGGGCTTAGGGTTGAAGCACTCAGAGAATACAGATAACCTGTACCAGCAGAATAGAAGTTTTAAACTGAAATACCAGGCAAGAAGATATAAACTGAAGAGCTCAGGAGTTACATGAGAAGAATCCAAGGTATGTCAACATCATTGATGTCCCCCACAAATTTAAAGGGATGGATTAAACTTGAGATATTTCCTTTATTTTTCAATCACCATCCTCATTGAATACGAGAAGCAGGAAAGATAAAAGAAAACCATTGCCATCAACTTCTTTCAAGTGCTTCATATGGACATGAAAAGGACAATCTACGAAGGGGGGAATAATCCAGACGTCCAAAATCCAAAAAGTAGTGCAAATAAGAGGATTTACCATCTCTTTCTGCTGTTGAAGAAAGATAGTGCCGGTAAATGGATTCTTGGTCCTATTTATGATCACAAATCACTAATCAAATAACCATCAGAACAATAAGAAAATAGGCTTAGAGCTTAGGTGCACTTTCAATTTTTAGAGTTGTCTCACTAAAAAAATTTTGGCCCTCTATTCAATATGACTAAATTTCTCCCTCTAGTTAGTTCATAAAAAGCAACTTAGTTCTTCCAGTTTCAGAATAATATTACCTCTAATTACTGAAATGAATCAATTCGAAACAATAATTGAAACAGACAGCTAATAACTTCCATTACATCAGCAAAAAAACTTAAAACTATTTTCAAATACTTTTTAACTCTTCACTTATTAAAGACCAGATAGCACTATTTATTTAAAACTAAAGGGACTAAAATGTTCAAATAAGAAAAATAAAGAGATAGGGTTGCCACAATTGAAACTCGTAAAGGCTAAATTGCTCTACTGAACAAACTGGTGAGAGAAAATTAATGTACAATCAAGACAAGAAATTACTCACCAGCCTTGTTGGTGATTTTCGAACAAGGTATTCATAATACCAGTAACGCTCACCATCAATCTGTGAGGTGACAAAAGATAAGCTCAATATGCAAATTAACTTTCATTTAAGTTTCTTTTTTTAAGCTCCAAAGTATCCATAAACCAATACAAATTTGCTAATTTTCCATTTGGAAATATCTATTTATAATAAATGTCCTCAATCAAAAGAAATGTATTTATTGAAACATGCTAATAAAAATTTTCCCCTCATAACATCGGAGAAGAGAAATAGAGATAAGTCACAGAGCTTACTTCATGAGAATGTGTATCAAGAACTGAACTCTCAGCTAAGCGCTGACTTGAGGTGACTCGCTGCAAAATGTTATAGCTATCACTTAAAATTTTCAAATATTTCCACCACAGATTGTTGTTGGAAAAGCACTTTTGTGATGCAAATAGTTCAGGGCAAATAGCTGCTATTTGTAATTAGTATTATCTTTAATAAGTAACTTGCACTTGCACATAGAAAGCTCTAAACTGCATAAGAATAGCAAGAGCAAAAAAGCTATAAGTAATAATCAAGTGAGATGTTGTTACCAGAGCAGACTTGTCAGACAAAACTGAATCAGTAACATCTTTTGCAGTCCACGTACTCTTGTCTGTTGATTTTATAAACTTTGAATTTGGAGGACCTATCTGAATAAGATAGGAATAATTGGTGTGGCCAAAAAGAAAAAAAAATAATTGGGAAGTGTTATTTTTATAACCAAAAGTAAGCATATGATTGAGATCATACCGTAACAGAGATTATGAGATTATCAATAATATCAACACGCTCAGACACAATGCGAAGGCGAGCATCAGCTGCATACAATTTACAAAGCAATCATAATCATTATTTTCAAGGTTGCTATTGAAAACGCCTGGTCATTCAGATAAGTTGAAGCAAAAAAAAAACAAAAAAAGAGTTCACTGATTAAAACAAAATTTAAATGTTGGTGGTGAGGAAGTTCAAAGTGGAATCAACCTCAATCTTTATGTGAACTTTCAATTGGACTAACTTTAGCCCCTATATAAAGAAAGACAACACAACTTACGAGAAAGTGGTGCAGCTGATGAATATCGTTCTGGCTTTCTGGATTCTACCCTTTAAATATATTTGGGGGAAAAAAATTAGACTTCCAGAATTTAAGGATATATAATTGAAATGATATTGTCAGAAAACAAATGAGCATAGAAAATTGCCAGGGAAAAAGGGAGTAATTTAGCCAATTGTAGAATTCAATATAGGTAACATAAAAAGTGCGAAAAGTGCAATTCTTAGAGTTCAATGTGCAATCAAGCCCAAACTAAATGGATGAACCATCTAAAATAAAAACAATGCTCATATAAGCCAAATAACTTGCATAATAAATAAATGAAAATCTGTCTCAATGGTGCACCATTTGAAGAGAAACTTCTTAGATGGCAACTCCACAGGATACAAATAAGCATAAGCATTTATTTCATCCATGAACGAAGCCATTTTCAGCTCTTCATCAGCAAGGGTAGCTGAAAAAACAAGGGGGGAAATTATGAGTAGTTAGATTCATGGTAAAGAATAATGACAAAACTAATGTATCTCTAATTCTCTATTCATCTACATGTATAGAACTACGCACCGCACTGTTTAGTTTTAGAAGCATAGTTAATTTTCCTACGAATGGATTTCTCAAGAAGAATGTAAATTCGCATTCAACAGAAAGAGCCCCTGGCGCAGGATAAGCATACCAGAAAATGGTAAAGTTATGGACACCGAAGAGAGGCCCAACACCACCAAGGCCAAATCCCTTCTGCAAATCCTCCTTTGAGGAAAGGGTTCTAGAGAACAACATGAAATTTCTCGTTTATGCTGGGATACTCCCACTCTGCATTTCTTCTGGGTTAGAATTATCCTGCTACGGTTTCTGAGGACCAAGAGCACAGTGATTTCAGAGAGGAAAGAAGATAAGTTGAGAAAGAAAGCATAAAGATATAACAGAGAAGAATGGAATGAACAATACGAGTACCTGAAAAAGAAGAGATTGGTACTGCTATTACCAGTGGGGACGAAGAGACAAAGGCTCGCTGGGTGTATAGCTAAAGCCATTGCTGTTGCTAGCTTTGCTTCCTTTTGCTTATATCGCTATGCATCAAGGACACACTTAGGAGTCACTCTTCCATATCCACTATTTTATATTTTTATTACAAAAATTAGTTCTTATTAATTATTACTTTTAGTCAGGATATAGCATAAAAATTTAAAATGAGATGTTGTTAAATTTTTTATAATATGTATATTTTTTATCAAATAATTTTTTCATATCATATTTTTGTGAATAGGTTTCCTTTGTTTTGTGTGTGTGTATATATTACTTTTACGATAAAACTTACGTCAAGTTTCTCATAATTATTAGGTTGATTATCCTCACTAAATTATGCCATGTATTCTATTTCTTCCATCAAAATTTGGGGTTAAATGCTAATAGAAGAAATTCATCGGAAAAAAAATGCTAATAGAAGAAAATAATATAGGTAGCAGAATTTGATTGGTACAATAGATGTAATGATTTTAATAAACTTGATTTAAGTTTTATAGTACACGTATTTCAGGTGAATTATTAAAATGATACTCCATAGTTCGTTACATAACAATTAAAATTACTATAAAAAATGTAATTATGAATATATAGTTATGGATTTATAAATGATCATATATCTTATTTTATAAAGTAATAGTAGTACATGAAAATCATACAGTTTATTTTAGTTGTTAATTTTATATTTGCATTTGTTTGATTGTAGAATAATAGATTTCGTTTTTCTTGTAATAAAAATAATATACATGTGTGTGTAACTTTTTCTTATATCTCTGATAAACGAAGTACTTAATTTATGGTTTTATCATTCAAAAAAGAAATTAACAAATACAAATAAACAATACTTCCATGCAGCTGCAGGCATGCATTATCAAGTTAATTTGGATTGAAAATTGCTGATTAATTAAATATTTTTGGCCTTATCCCCGTTAACTGAAACCCATCATACGATAATCAGTTTCCAAACAAGCACTAACAAACATTAGTGAGTCGGCGCAGTCAAATCGTAATTCGTCACTGATTTACTTTTATATTTTTCATTTTTTATTATTATAAATAAATAAATAGTGATCTCCCACCAAATTGCAGTTACGCTAAAGACTTCTTTGTTTCCCAAGAAGTTTTGCGTTTCAATCATTCATCTGCACTTCGAGCAATCCGAAAAGACTAGGCTTCAATCTCACATCGGTGTTCCGATCCAGTTGGTTTGTTCGGATTCTTCATCGTCACTCTTGGTAATTCTTTATTTTCTTTGCGTTGTGCTTCTGCTTTTCTGATTATAGTTATTCTATTTTCAAATCATTGTTATTTTTCCGTAATCGTAGCCATCGAAAAAAGTAATCGAATTGGAATCCACCATGTTCCTGATCGGTGTCTCAGTGCCTGTCCTTTTATGTTCTTATTTAAACTTGTATATATTCTTTTAGAGAAAAGGGATGTTAAGATTTTTACTGAGTAGCGTATATATGAAAGAATTATGAACTATAATCTTGAGGCATGTTTTGATTCTTTCTCCTTCGATCTACTTCTAAAATCTATTGTTATGTCGTTGAGGATAGTTTGTTCTACAATCACCGTGCCAATCGTGCCCCATCCTAGCTGATATAATATGTGACAAGCAGAGATGCCTGGGATACCCCAGCCACAAGCTGCTTCAATATGCACCACAGTTATTGTCTTTGTAATGGTTACCAAGAAAATTCAAGACAGATGCATCACCAACAATAACTCTGTTTTGATCACTAACGCAGACCACTTAATCACACACTACTTTTTGTTGTATTTGTGAATTCTTTTGTCTTGAGACACTTCGGACTTTTTTCTTTTTTTGTATGGCATGTTGTCTAGTTCGTTCTTTGAATTTTGGGGGCTCCGCAATAAAGAAGAAAAAAGAAAATTGCATTGGCTATCTGAACAAAGTCAATGAAGCAAAGAGGATCTTCTTTGAATCCATACGCGGCCTGCTATATTCCAGTTGCTAGAAGGGAGGCAGATGGTGGAACCTCTGTAGCATACAATGATTATAAGAGTTATGAAGGGCCTGTCGGGTTTCAGACTCCCCAGCATACAACACAAGATCAGCACAGTCTTCACCGGAACACTCATGCTTCTCAGAAGCTCTCTACTTCTCAGGCATATCATGTGAAGAGCCAACCTGAATCTAGTTCTTCTGGTTCAGTAGTGCAGGGTGCAGTTCAGATGATAGATAAACAGCTGCTGGATGAAGATTCTGATATGGATCTGGAATATCTTAGGATGACATTTCCTGGTATATCCGATCAATCCCTTCTTGATGTCTATATGGTCAACGGGCGTGATCTGGATGCTGCTATTGACATGCTGAGCCTGCTTGAGGTAATATTATAATTATTTGCTTATGGATTCTTAACTTTTTTGCTTCCCTTCGTCCATGCCATTGATGTATAGCATTACAGTTGCTTCCTCTGCCACCAGCTTTTTAAGTGACAGGAAATATCTGATTTTTCTATGCATGCTAGATTTTGTTCCGGCTGTCTGCTGAATTTTTTAAGATAATACTAAATTTATCACTGCATACCCTCCTGTTTGGAACCCATAGTTGATTATTGATTATCGATTATAATCAACTATCAACTAAATTGTCCTGTGTTATATTCAAAGATAATAGGTGAAGACAAGCTTCTTTTTACTTTTCACTTATGGTTTATTTGTTTCTAGATGTTTTTTTTTATAGAATTAACACAATATTTTGGTCAATTTTGTCAACATTAGCTGAAGTCTAAACTGAGAAGTGTTGTTTTTATTATGTCCTCCTTTTTTGAGAAGTGTTGTCTGCTTACAGTTTGATGTTGCCCAGTCTTCTGAAAGTCTTCCAGAGACACTGGACATCGGTGATATTTCAGAATCTGGAAATTTTGCTGATTCTGCTTCGTTAAAGATGAAGAAAGCAGCAGCTGAATCCAGCACTTCTTCCAGTCCCTCAGCACCAGCCACTGTCTCGTAAATTGTTCAGAAAGCCATACTACTCCTATGGTATTTTTAGAAGTGTAAAATTAGGGAAGGGCTCCTGAGGTGGGGGGCATCTCTCATACATTCATGGTTCAGTTTCATGGTTTTGTATGGTTCTCAGCTTCTTATTTTGTTGTGGCGATCAGATCTGAATTGTCTCTGTGTTGCTGGGTTTGCTTGTGCAATGTGCCGTGTGGAATGGTGCAGCTTTCTATTTTGATGATGATGATCTTTGTTGGGGATTCAAATTCATCTTATTAGATGATGATCTTTGTTGGGGGGTGGATTTGTCTGCCTGTACATTGTACCGAGGGCAGTAACTTCGGTTCGTTATGCAACAGATTTCATACAACATCTTTAATTCACCTGTGTTTCCTTCCTTTCGTCGAGTCTAAGGACATAAATTCCGATGACGACTAATGATAAGCGAAATTTCTAGAAAGCGAACCTATACATATGTATATATCATCTGAGGATGCTTTGCTTGTATAGCTTCTTGAAAGAGAGGAATGCCACAACACACATATATGCTCCGTATCAAATTTCGATGATTAACCAGTTTAATTTAGGTTGGTATTCCTCATTGATGGGAATATCATATCACATATTCTTACAGGGGTAAACTAGAGCTATATGATAGCTTGCTAGAACTCATGACTGGGACTCGTATGTATATTACTGTTCTTTGTCGCCAAATAGAGATGAGTTGGTAACACCTTTTTTTTTTTCTTTTTTTTTCGTGGGTACTCTAAAACGATTTGAAAACTAACTGGAATGAAGTCAATGACAATGAATTTCCTCTTTGATGTGTCCTTTGGCGTGCAATGTAGACCACCATGTTATATCATGATCTTTAATTATCAATTTTCTTTCAAGTTATATAATAATTATGTCTTAATTTCTCCATAATTAAAACTTCCGTAGGCCTTATCAACGAGTGTATAAGCATAGCTAGGGGATGATCTTGCTTGCGTAGCTGCCTAGTCTCAGATTCCATATGAAATTTGAATTTTCAACACAACTATTTTAGAGACAAAACTATTTCTAAAGTTCTGATAGTGTTTTTCAATTTTTAATCTACTATCCCTCCAAGTTACATCGCAGCAACATTATCATTGCTGTGCCAAGAATAGTTTTATCTTATTTTTTAATATATATACACCTTCCGAATTAATAGAAATTAATAAGAATTGAAGGAGTATTGTTTTTCTTTTATTTGGCCCTTTATATACAGATATGCTTGAGTTGGGATTGGCAATTTCATTTCACACGCTCGCTTCCCGTACAACAAATATAAAAGTTTCCGTAATTCCCGCGCTTATTGATTATATTCCATCGTTCTCCTTCAGTTCTTCACCAATATCTTTCGGTCAATTATATTCAATCCATTCTTTCTTGATCTGTTGGAAAATCAAAATGCACGTCAAAGCCTGATTCCGCATATTCAAATATATTTCTTCTGCATATTCATTCATCAGAACACTACAATCCATTTTGTCCTCAATTTCCAAATTATATGCACTGCGTTCCTTCTCCAGCAACTAAATTTGTAATTTTATCAGATTCTTTGGTTCTGGCTCTGTTGATCGCGTCGTCTCCTTCATCCCTTACAATCGTCATGGAACGTCAACTCCAAAGAACGATTGGATGAGGTTCTTGGCGGGAAGAAGCAGTGATTGTGTGAGCCACGGTCATAGAAGAAGGATCGGATTCCAACAATTGGTGTTTTAGGATCAGATAGTAAAATTTAGAGTTTCTCTGAGGGGGAGAAAACAAAATGGGGGTAGATTACTACAATATGTTGAAGGTTGATAAAAATGCTACAGACGATGATCTGAAGAAGTCATATAGAAAGTTGGCCATGAAATGGCATCCGGACAAGAATCCCAACAACAAGAAAGAAGCTGAAGCCAAATTCAAGCAGATCTCAGAAGCCTATGAGGCAAGAATTTCTTCTTTTCAATTTCTTTTGCCCTTATCTTTTATGAATGTGCGCTACAATTGATAATTTTTCTGATAATCAAATTGAATGATCATAACGAACTTCCTCCGGATAAATCGTGGAAGGGCTCTGCCTCTGGTATATGAGAAAGTTTATGAAAGAATGGGGAATGCACAGCACAGAAACACCCTGTTTATCCATTAACATTAGAGATTGACTTCCTCCACTGTTGAAATCAATAAGGGGGATAACTATTGAACTCCATTTGCTCGACTTTTTGTTTGATGAGTTGTCCTCTGAATATGGATGTCTACAATTTTATGAATATATGTAGAAAGATGACAAAGTTTGAGATTTTAGGGAAGTTGAATGTGGAGACAATTTTTGATAATGTACGAAGTTGTTTTTGTCCATTCAGGTACTAAGCGACCCTCAGAAGAGGATGGTTTATGACCAACACGGAGAGGAAGGGTTGAAAGATATTCCCCCACCAGGGAATGGACCAGCAAGTGGGTTTAATCCCAGAAACGCTGAGGACATTTTTGCAGAATTCTTTGGGAGTAGCCCTTTTGGATTTGGATCCATGAGGTACCAGTCGGAAGGACCTGGAATATACGGTGGTTTTGGTGGAGGCGACAACATGTTTCGTACATACAATGAAGGTAAGCAAATGCCCAAAAAGCCACCAGCTGTAGAGAGCAAATTGCCTTGCAGCCTGGAGGAGTTATACTCTGGATCCACAAGGAAAATGAAGATCTCAAGGACTATTGATGCCAATGGGTATGCGTAACAATCTCATTCACTATTTTCATGTACAAGTTTTTTGTCTCTTGAATCGTATTTTCCTTGGTATGCTGAATGGTTTGTGGTATTTATAGCATTTTTAATCCTTTGCATTGTCGAGTTACGTTACATTATATGAAGTTCTTGGCTGGTCAAGTGATAGATTGCTCTTCGTCAGTTTAGGCTTGAGATGTTGAGTGTCTTGTGCATTAAGATTTTCTCCTTTTCCCCTACATTTGTAATCATTTATCGTCGGTTAATTAAACGGGTATTTCTTGGTGAATAAACTCCTTTAACCTTTAGTTCTAAGAATTGTGCGTAAAGACTTGTTTTCTTTCACAATAAAATTTCAATAGCCCCAAAGCATTCCTTTGTCAACCAAGCTCAAGGTCGTCGACCTTAATCAACTAACCTCTCTTTTCTTATAGAAAATTGTTTCGAAACATAGTGAAGGTCCGCTGACCTCTCATTTCTGTGCCTGAAAAAAAAAAACTGAAGACGACCGGTTACAGAAACAGAGATCTTAACCATTGATGTAAAACCCGGATGGAAGAAAGGGACCAAGATCACTTTCCCAGATAAAGGGAATCAACAACCAAATCATCTTGCAGCTGACCTTGTGTTTGTGATTGATGAAAAGCCTCATGATTTGTACACGAGAGATGGTAATGACCTGATTGTGAGCCAAAGGGTGTCACTAGCAGAGGCAATAGGAGGAACAACGGTGAATCTCACCGCACTTGATGGACGGAGCCTATCAGTACCGGTAACTGACATTGTGAGCCCAGGTTATGAGCTTCTTGTTCCAAAGGAAGGAATGCCAATAGCGAAGGAGCCTGGGAATAGAGGTGATTTGAAGATCAGATTTGAGGTTAAGTTCCCAACAAGGTTAACACCAGAGCAACAAGCAGGGCTTAAAAGAGCACTGGGAGGGTGAGGATCCTCTTTCTTCATATACCATGTATTCCACAATTCTGATGTATGCACACTGGGAATGGTGGGGAGAAAAAATAACTAGTCCCCATTTCGGTCCAGTGATATTCAACGTTCCTTTGTGTGTAATTGTCTAATATGGCCCATCCTACTGTAATGTGCAAAATTATTCATACTTGCATGGACTCCATGTACTTGAATTGGATGCAAAGAACCTAGTTGATATGCCATGTATTCCACAATTCTGATGCATGCACACTGGGTATGGTGGGGACACAAAATTGCCAGTCCCAATTTATGTTCAGTGATGTTTAACGCTCTTTTATGTGTAACTTTGTGTAATATGGCCCATCCTATTGTAATTTTGTGTAAGTACCAAGTACCCTGACTAGATCCAAGAACATAATATTTGGAAAACAAAAATTACTGTACTAAAAAATAAAAACATTGCATAGAGTATAGTTTACATTTTTCATTTTATATAGGCATCAAATTTCATTTTAGCCCCTTAAGTTTATTGAGTGCATTTTTTGCCTTTTAATTTTAACCGCATTAATTTTATTTAACTGAAAAAACTAACTTATCAAGTTTAAGTGATGATTGTGCAATTAAAAGCTAACTATGCTTGCATTTTAATATAACATTTTTATGTTTAAATTAAAAATAAACCAGAGAAAGACAAAACATCGTCTTCTCCTCTTGAAGACTCACCTAATTCTCCAAACCAGAGAAAGTTTTCATTGCTCGCCGCAATTTTTGAAGTTGTGATCTTGATGATACAGCGAGGCTATCTTCACTGCATTAGTAAGATAAAATTTCACTGGCACCAGAATCCTTTTAGTTTCGGTTACAGAAATGGCCACAAATGGTAAATATCAAGGTAAACGAATAAATATCAAGCTTTGGTTTGGCTTGCAGAATAAATTGCATAGTGTTGAAGTGAAGACTAAAAATATAAACACTTGAAAGATTAAAATGAAACTTGATGTGAACATTAAAAAAAAAAAATCAAAGGTACACTTTCACCTAGCTTATTTTATTTAAAACTATTTGCCATCTACAATATTGGAACACAAGATTTTACTGGAGCGAACCAGCTGCGTCAAAAGAAGGCTATAGAAGGCAGTGGACAACACCAAGATCGGAAAATATTATCAAAAATGAAATGGAATGGATAAACTGAGAATTAATCATCCATCATTCCATCTAAGCCAAAAAAATACTTTACAGAACAGTCTACGTATACAAGGAAATTATACTATGCTATTGATCGGGCTAACTCCAACTCTGCTCTCACCCCTTTGTTGGTTGGAACCTTCACCAGAGACTGATCCTATTAGGTTCCCACCAACATCACTTTTGCAAAGAGGGCATGATGCATTAATCTTGAGCCACTTGTCTACACAGTCTTTGTGAAAAAGATGCGAGCATTGCAACTCTCTCAGCTCATCGTTATTTTCATACTTTGCCAGGCAGATGCAGCAAACCTGTAGAAAACCACAGAGAAGTGCAGAACCAGAGTCAAGGCCAGCACGACAAACCAACAAAAAGAATAACAATCACAGCCCAAAATTATGAGAGAGGCAAACTGGATTGCAGTATCTTCTAACACTATCAGTGAGTAATTGGTGATAATAAGTTGACCATCAGCCAAGAAGTTAAAAATATAATCACTTCCATATTAGCAAGCAATGATAAAATGGAACAAGCACAAAATTCCGCCTACCAACCGATCAGATTGGCCTACTTACTGCGTCTTCTCCAGAGATCACACGCTCCTTTTCAGTTCCAGCAGCGACAACTCCACCTTCAAAAACATTTGAGTTGCTTTCATCACTGTTTTTATTGCTGTTTTTACGTTTCTTCACCTTGAACTTGTACGTTGGCAGGGCACTGATAGATTCAGAGGTTGCCCCTCTTGCTTGTGCCAGATCCTCTCTAACCCCAAGAATGGAAATTATACAAGGCAGACAACAGCAGATTGTTGCACATAAAATGAAGGGCATAGCATAGCCAATACAGCTGAATGTCAGAAACACAATACATAACCTGCAAAGCAAAAGCAGGCAGACAGATTCAGATTCTTCTATGAGAAAGCACCAGGTTTAAGATCTGATCCAAGGCAATAATACCTATACATATTAGGAGCATCACCAGCAGACGAGTTTCCACCAAAGATCCACACATTGCCAACAACGAACCATACAGCAAAAAAGCAATCTAAGGCCATTTTGAAATATTCCACTAGCGACTTTAGTCTGCTGAGCAAGTAAGACCAACTAGTTAAGCACTAGGCAGCTTCTCAAATTACTCAGATCACAACTTATATAATCATTGAAATATAAATCAACATCCCAAAATTGAATGATGGTAATTGTACTAAATGGGCCACAACCCACCAAGATTTATATGTTGAAATCAGATAGCATATTCAAATTATGGCTACAAGAGGAATCATCATATAAACAACTTCCATCAAGTTAGTAAATTACACATGTATTCCCAAACTGGTGTTTAGGATCTGCAAAGTATTGAATCAATGTTACACAAAAAGTATCATGAGATAAAGAAATTTTATCTGGCAGGCACATATGCAATATTACCACGCCCTAATCCCAAATCAAGCTGCCAAGAAAACTTATTTAAGAGTAGCAAGTGGTTTAACTCATCTATAACTCTTATGGAGAAGGAATTATACCCATTGCAAGATGGTTTTCCTCATGTAACAGGAACAGAGTCAATGTCAGCCAATTATACAAATTACCAATTGCTGGAGCAGGTACTTATGTATTGTCCACAACATTGACAACTGCGTAGGGCTAAAAACTTCTTAATTAAGACCTTTGTTGAGTCTGGTGACGTGTGTTCCATGATGCACAGACAATAACATGGGTACAGACAGACATGTTAACATGTCAAACTTCTAAAGAATAAAGAACATGACATAACATATGCATATATATTAAACCTTCTATTATTGCCTAATGAATCTAAAGAAAAACATAAGCATCATTATTGAAGATTTTAAGCATCTCACAATGTTTTTTTTTTTCAAGTATTTTACAATCTTTGTTATATCAAATCTACTGAATCAAGAACTGTTAATTTGTCTATTCAGACTATTCATGCACAGCCAGGAAAAGGGAATTAACTTCAACTATTCCATCATAAAGGATTCTCAAGACTTAAAACACCCCCCCCCCCAAAAAAAAAAAACCCGGGAAGAAGTCTATATTTTATGTTTATACAGACATGTCTATATACAAGCTGGACACAAGTAGGCAGTGTATCATGCCTTAGGTGGGAACAAACATATTAGCCGACAACAACCAGTGTATCTGTGTGTTAGAAGACAGCACTTTCAGTAGTGTCATAAAACATTCCCTAAATCACTCCACTATCCTTAACTCACTCCACTATGTTTCCCACTATTGTCTCCACTATCATTGTTTTTCATTTCTTCTTCCTGTGCACTACTTCTGTTTCTTCCTATATATACACACATCATGTAAGTTGGTATTGAATCAATGAATCCTGGACTCTATAAGCCAATATGGTATCAAAGCCAGTTAAATACTAAGGGTGAGGCAACAGTGAGACAATCGCTGATGCCAGAATTTGAGCGACAAAGAGAAAGAACGAGAGGGACGGTGAGAGCTGGAACTTAGTGAGTGACAGCGAGTGAAGCTACACCGCCACCACAAGGACGACCGGAAACCGCCGATCGGCGGAACCCAGAACCACGCGCCTCCACATCACCGACGCGTGACCCCACGCGCCACCGTCCATACTGTTCTCCGGCGACCATTCTTCCAGAACCATGAACCCCTCTGAATTTCCTCCTCTTTTCGGCTCTTTTCCTGAAAATCTAACCAAAACCAAGGCTATTCCAGTAGCACTTATGTCAGGTACAAATTCTGAAAAAGAAGACTCTTCTTCCACCACTCATACCTCAACCAACAAAACGGTGACGACTCCAGAACTCTCAGATAGTCAAATAATGGCCATCAACCACAGGTTCAATGGGCGAAACTATCTTCAGTGGTCCCAAAGTATGCTAAGGTATATTCGTAGGAAGCGGAAGGAAAAATATATCAATGGAGTAGCACCTCAATCTACTCCAAATGATCCAAATTTTGACACATAGTTTGCTGAAAACAATCAAGTTATGACTTGGTTGTGCAATTCTATGACAGATGACATTAGTGAAAGCTATCGTCTAGCAGATACAGCAAAGGAAATCTGGGATGCAGCAAGACAAACTTACTCTTCCCTTGAAAACACCGATGCGTTACTTCACTTGAAACGACAACTTCGAGACTTAAGGCAAGGTAACTTAACAGTTACAGAATATTATAATGCCTTGATGAAGATCTGGCAGCAACAAGACCTCTACGATATACATCCATGGGATACTGTCAAAGATGCCCAGTTACATAGAAGACTAACGGACGAGGGAAGAATATATGACTTCCTTCTTAGGCTCAATAATTCTTTTGAAGAGATAAGAGGTCGAATCATGGGACTAAAACATCTGCCTTCCCTACGTGAAGTTGTCAACCATGTGCAATTTGAAGAAAGCAGGAAACTATTGACTCAAAACTGTTCTTCCATCCAAAGTGAAAGTTCAGCTCTCACAGTGAAAGGAACAAAAGATGAACCGAGGAATAATAAATAGTGCAACTATTGTAAGAAAAAGGGACACATCAAAGAGGAATGCTGAAAGTTACATGGTAAGCCACCAACCAACAAACAACATATGTCGCCTAATGTCAACTTCACAGCAGCAGATCAAAGAGCTGAAGATAATGCATACCTAAGTTTTGAAGATGTACAACTATTTCGTCAGATGCTTAACAAACAGAATAAGTCCAACTCTATTCCTAGTGTGAATCTGGTACAATCATGTAATTACATTATTGCTCTTAACACTGAGGTGACTAGTAAAGATACTTGGATTGTAGATTCAGGAGCTACAGATCACATGACGGGTAACAAAACCTTATTCCACAACCTTAAACTTTGTAATGAACTTCTTCAAGTAAAAGTGCTAATGGTGTTTTCACAAGGGTTGAGGGACTTGGCACTGTCATATTATCTAATCACTTGGAGCTTAGAAATGTACTATTTGTACCTGCACTCACTTGTAATCTTATATTTGTAAGCAAGTTGACTAAAAGTCGATCCTGCCAAGTAATATTTAATGGTGATCATTGTCTTTTTCAGGATTTAAAATCGAGGCGGACGATTGGGACTTCTAGAGAATGGGATGGACTGTACTATCTTGAAGAATCAAACCTGAAGATTATTGATGCAAGGAAGACAAGAAGGACACTGGTTAGCTCCAATTCTCAAAATCATGATGTACACTTGTGGCATTGTCGCTCAGGTCATCCTAGTTTTGAATATATGAAGCATGTATTTCCTACTTTATTCAATAAAAACTCAATTCCTTTCCATTGTGAAACTTGTCAACTTGCTAAACAAACCAGATCCTTATATCCCAAACAGCTCTACATACCCTCCTCACCATTCACACTAATCCATAGTGACATTTGGGGTCCTGCTCGAATCAAAATATTTACTAAAAGACAAATCTGAAATAGCTCAAATATTTCAAAAATTCTATACCTTTGTGCGAACTCAATTCAACACTTCCATTAAGGTTTTACGAAGTGATAATGCAAAAGAATACATGAGCAATGTCTTTAAAGACTTCCTTGGTACACATGGAATTCATCACCAAACTTCCTGCCCTTACACCCCTCAACAAAATGGAGTGGCTGAGAGAAAAAATCGTCACTTATTGGAAGTAGCCCGAGCCTTATTGATGGAACGGCATGTGCCTACCATTTTCTGGGGTGACGATGTACTCACTGCAGCTTATCTAATTAACAATATGCCATCCAAAGTTCTCAATTACACCACTCCTATCCAAAAACTACTTGATCAATTTCCAACTTGCCCACTGATCAATTCTCTATCTCCCAAGGTGTTTGGTTGTGTTGTCTTTGTTCATAAAAATGATGGCAATAAATTTGATGCTCAAGCAGACAAATATTTCTTTCTTAGCTACTTCTCTACTCAAAAAGGGTATAAATGCTACTGTCCTACTTCCAAGAAACTTATTATCTCCAGGGATACTGTGTTCTTGGAAGAAGAAGCATTTTATCTCAAATTACCCATTCAGGGGGAGTATACTGACATTGAATGGTTAAAAGACTTCCCTCCACAACAACTTAAACCCAACCTCATAGCCACAATTGACTCATTTACTCAACATGAACCTGAATAGAGAACACCTCAATCTGAACCCACACCTAGTGAATTGCAAACAAATATTGAGATCAATTCAGAATTGGATATCGGATCACGACAAGAGGAAGAAATAAGGCTACAAGGAAGAGATTAACCAAATACTGGTAGTACTATTCCTCCCATTCAACAGAATGACCAAGACTCCAATTCGGGATTAAATCCAGAAGAACTGGGTTGGCCTATTGCATTGAGAAAAGGGGTAAGAGCTTGTACTCAACATCCAATTCAACGATTTGTCTCATATGGTAATTTGTTTGCGAAAATGCAAAACTTTATTGTAAATAGTGCATAGATAAAAGTTCCTAACACATTTCAACAAGCTATGGCTGATCCAAATTGGAAACAAGCTGCAGAAGAAGAACTGAGAGCACTCAAGGACAATGAAACGTGGGAGATTACAACTCTTCCCGAAGCCAGTCGGATGTAGGTGGATCTTCACCCCAAAATTCAATCCTGATGGTAGTATTAACAAATACAAGGCGAGACTTGTTGCAAAAGGCTATACCCAAACATATGTCATTGATTATCAAGAGACATTAGCTCCAGTAGCTAAGCTCAATACCATCCAAGTGCTACTATCAATTGTAGCTAATCTGGATTGGTCACTGCATCAACTGGACGTGAAAAATGCGTTTCTAAATGGAAATTTGGAGGAAGAAGTATACATGGAGATTCCAGATGGAATTTCTGCTCCTAACAACTCTGTATGCAAACTCAACAAGTCATTATATGGACTTAAACAGTCACCTAGGGCATGGTTTGGTAGATTCTCTAAAACGATGAAAGGACTTGGGTATACCCAGGGTCAAGCAGATGACACATTGTTTATCAAACGTGTTAATGATGAAGTCACCATCTTGATAGTTTATGTTGATGACATAGTCATAACCGGAAATGATGAATGATCCATTACTCAGCTAAAACAGAACTTGTCAACTGAGTTCCAAGTAAAAGATATAGGACAAATGAGGTATTTCCTAGGAATGGAAGTGGCAAGAACTAAAAAAGACATCGATGTATCTCAGCGGAAGTACACACTAGACCTGTTACATGAGACAGGAATGTTGGGTACACAACCTGAAGGAACACCGATGGAAGAAGATTGTCATCTGGAGATCAAACCAAATGGTGTCCCAGTCAACTCAGAAAGATACAGAAGACTTGTCGGGAAGCTCATATACTTAACCCACACACACCCAGACATTAGCTATGCAGTCAGAATAGTAAGTCAATTTATGCACCAACCACAGGAAGAACATATGGCTGCAGTATACAGAATCCTGAGATATTTGAAATTTAATCCTGAAAGAGGAATCTTCTTCAGAAAAGGAACTACCAGAAATATCGAAATCTACACCGATGCCGACCATGCAAGGGACAGAGACTAGAAGGTCCATCTCAGGGTATTGCACATATGTGTAGGGAAATCTAGTCACATGGAGGAGTAAGAAACAGACTGTGGTGTCAAAAAGCAGTGCAGAAGCAGAGCTGAGAGCAGTTAACAATGGAGTCTGTGAAGGAATTTGGGTTATCAGATTGCTTAAGGAGTTGGGAATTATCTAGAGGGATCAATTCAAGTTTGGTGTGACAACAAGTCCAGCATCGAGATGGTTAAAAATCCAGTTTACCATGATAGGACAAAACATGTTGAGACAGATAGACACTTTATCAAAGAAAAAATGGAAGCAGGCATCATGAGTCTATTCTATATCAGATCTGAAGATCAGATTGCAGATATAATGACAAAACCACTTGGTAAAGCTAAGTTCGAAGGATTTCAGTGCAAGCTGGGAATGATTGACATATAATCTCCAACTTGAGGGGGAGTGTTAGAAGACAGAGCACTTTCAGTAGTGTCATAAAACATTTTCTAAATCACTTCACTATCCTTAACTCACTCCACTATGTTTCCCACTATTGTCTCCACTATCATTGTTTTTCATTTCTTCTTCCTGTGCACTACTTCCACTATCCTTAACTCACTCCACTATGTTTCCCACTATTGTCTCCACTATCATTGTTTTACATTTCTTCTTCCTGTGCACTACTTCTGTTTCTTCCTATATATACACACATCATGTAAGTTGGTATTGAATCAATGAATTCTGGGCTCTATGAGCCAATACTGTGCATTATAAAGTGTGCTTTGAAAAGTTTGACTGGATTTTCCTTTACATGCTTTTATTTGCTATACACCACAAGCACGTGTAGGTTAGGCTCGTTATAAAAATTCCAAATATCTGATTTCTGCCTATTAAGGGGCCAACACCAATCCTTGGGAAGAGGAATATCTACTCCATGTGTTACAATGACCATTGATTTCAAACTTGTGAGAAAATAAGATTATCAAAAGGTTGTGATGAAACACACACAAAATTCCAAATGCTTTTGGCATCATTCGTTCAGCCCATAGCTTCCAAATTAAGAGCAAGAAATCTATCTTTCTTCTAACCAAAGCTGCTGTTCTAACAAAAATACAGTGTTAAATGATAATTAAAAGAGAGCAGCTAATTACATCTTCATGCAAAATATTAGCTGGCATCAAATATCCCGCACATAATATTAAAGAGACCCGGGGTTGTAGTTCCATCATAATGAAAAAAGTTAGTTAATATTGATTAAAACATAGTTAACCAAAATTTAATAAACCAATACCTTGGATTCATCATTAATGAAACTTGACTGCTTCTAGAGGATGAAACAACAGCCTGATTGTCTTCTCCCCCATTATTTCTTGAAACAGAAAGTGTCCTCGAAGAAACATTAACTCGAGGGGAAGCTTGACGTGGTTGAGATGAATTTCGCTCTCTACTCGGGTTATGATGATAATACCTCCAACCAAGCAAGGGGATAGTAGCAACGCATCCAGATGCATAACCAACAATCCATGCAAACAGTGGAGTGCGTGGATGCTCATGCCTTGACAAAGACAAAACAATAATAGATGCAACAATCTGGCTTACTGTGAGGACTAGCTCAATAGATATCCATAACCCTGAATTCAATGGACTCCTATGCCGACGGGTGTCCCCTCGTCTTACAACTGAAGAAATCCTAGAATTTGTACCACTAGAAGCAGCAGAAACTGAAGGAAGAGAAGCTGGTAACCTTGCACTACTAGTAGGTCTGTCTTCATGTTGTGATGTACCTCCGCCATTAAAATGTCTATCATGTGGAGAGGTAGATGTGGAAGCTTCACTACTTCCAGCTATGTCAATAACGAACTGAGTGCCGTTCAAGGGCCCAGAATTCTCCATCGACAATGGGCAAGTGTCGTATAAACCTTCAAGATATAGTTTTAGTGAGGGAACGTTCATCTAAGTCCAACCCAACTCACCACCAAAGAAGCATAGAATCACAGAAAAAGTATACCATGTATAAATACACCTTGTCTTCCGAACTAAGACAAAGCAAATGCTGCTTCTTTCACTCAGGCAGATCAGCTTGCGTAAATAAAAATCCTACTTAGATGTTCGTATATGACTTGATTCACAAGATGCCACCGATAAAGTTCAGAAGTATCCCCGTCTGCAAAGAAGAAACGAAAAAAATAATTGTTCGTCTGGAAAATTATGATGAAGATACACTCCCCGCCCCCAGTGCCAGGGGGTGGGGGAAGCACCTAGAGCATCATATCTTTATTCAAGTCATATGTCAGCTCTACATGTACTAAAAACTGATCGGGCACAATTAGACAGATTTAATGTATACTCTTGAATCTTGAACATGTTAGAAAAAAACGACTAACAGAGACAAGTAATTCTTCCGACTCTCGAACACTAGACATTCAGTTTGACCTAGCATCAATAATCTACTTCTCTTTTGACTCTGTCTCAGATTCTCTTGTTGAAGAAATCAAATTAACGAATTCAAGGTAACACCCGATTTGGCAGCGGATAAATGACGTCAATTCCGTTCTTCCACCAATTAAAATACGGGAAAGAAATCAAACCAAATAATCCACACGTTGACTCACATTCAAGAAAGATCCCGCACTGAAAGAATCCAAGACCAACAGCAAGATTAGCAGGATCATAAACCACTAAAGACGCAAAACGTGCAAAAATCTCGATATAAATGAGAAATGGGAAGCAACTAAACCAGAACAGAGGCAGCGAGAAACCGAATTGGAGCTGCGACTGAGCTCAACGACGGAGAGGATGAAACAGCGCCGTGGAGAGGGCGATGATCTTGGCCTGGTTAGGATATGAGTACCTTAAGGGGCTTAACGTTTTTGGTGGGGTCCACTTCGGTGACGGAGGGAAAAGGGAATGGCGTCAAACCGCTTAAAATCTCAGTCCCACCTCCTTTGCTTCGTTTAGTCGCCCGAGAATATCTTTTGCTTTCTCGTGTTATACTATGCTCTGACGTTTTTGCCCTCGCTGGTATTTACCCAAGATCCGTACGTTAGAATTTATTTTGATAAAATTAGAAATGGAGATGAATATAGAAATAAAGTTTAAAAGTACGTTTGATATGTCAAGAAAATGAGACCTGATTTTTACATAAAATGATCAAAAAGCCCTTCTATTTAAAAAAAAATCTTCCTCCAACTTCATCCTCTCCCTCCTTTGAAGCTCCAGCATCATTCAAATTTTTTCTGGCAAGATTTTATATCAATGAACACAAAACACCACAGACACCATATAAGATTTAGGAACTTCAATCTTGAAGTTTAGCAAAACCCATTGCTAGCAAATCGACCACCACCACATTGTTGGCATCGATGAACTTCTACGTTTGTGAACTCTTCGGCGTCGTTGACCACCACCACAGCGTTAGCTTCAAAGACTGCCATCGAAAATGTCACTCCAACAAGGTTCGTTTGCCACCACTCACCTTCAGCCGAAGACTGCCGTCGAAGGGGATAAGGGGAAAGTGCCTCCACCATTGCAGAAGGCTTAAGTCACCGTCATTCCAAGAGGCACTATCGCTATCATTACTGGTAGTAGAGCATAATGAGTAAAAGGCAAAGAGGGTGAGATTGGAAATGAGGGCATCGAATTATAAATATAAGTTTTTCTGATGGAATTATTTTGGTAAAATTGATTGAGGTGGCTTCCACCTATAATTCCAATTCCAAAGTCAATTCTTCGTACCAAACATGCAATCAGTGTAGAATCCAATTCCAATTTCATGTCTTGAATTCCACTGTACCAACACATGCCACTATTTCAGTTCACACTGGTCACGTTAAGGAGCGTGGGTCGAAGTAGGTTTTAATTGCCGTAAGGCCTTGTTTGGTACAATGGAATTGATTTTAATGGAAATGGATATGAAGATAGATATGGAAATGGAAATAGAGTTTAAAAGTGCATTTGATATATCATTTAAATGAGTCTTAATTTGAAATAAAGATACTAAAATGCCCTTTATTTTTTTTAAAAAAATATCTTCATTAACGATGGCGTCAAGTCCACCTCTCAATCCCATAAATCACAATTCATGTTCAATAACCATTAATACATTCAATAATTAATTGAAAACAAAGATAATAAAAAACGACCCAGACAAAGATTTCTTTGGCAAACAAAAGAAAAAACTCATATTCAAAACAAACAGCCTCCGAAGCAAGAGGAAAATAATATCAAGGAGGTAGTTGTTGTTGAGGTTCATGTTCTTCAGCTTTCTGATGGAGAACATGCCCAAGGAAAAAGAAGTCAGAGGAGATTGTGGCTGCTGAAGATTGCCATTGACGTCTTGCTTGGGCTCCAACGGTGATGTCGGCAAGTTCGAAACGAAGTGAGAGAAAGCGACCAGATCTAACGGGGGTTCAAAACAGATTAAGTGAGCAAGGTCAAAATGGGGAAAGGGGACATGGACAACAGTGAGGAAGACAAAGAGGCTGCTATGTTGCTCTTGAGCTTGCCGGTGGTGGGATATTGCTGGGCTTTGGTTGGAGTTGTGTTCGTGCAGTTTCATTTTTGTGAATGAAGATGAAAAATGAGAAGGGTAAAATTAGAATTCAATTGAATTTTTTATAAATCCATGGGTTAGTATATGTAATTCAATTTTAACAATTTTGGTGGAAATGAAAATAGAAATTTCTCCAATTCCATCATACCAAATATAACATCCTCATGAAAGTCAATTCCATTTCCATACCCTTCAATTCCATCGTACCAAACTAGCAATAAGTGTGGTTTTCCGAGGCTAAAATAGGAAAGAAATAAACATTTAAAGAGGGAGTCATTATTGGTAATAGCGACGACTGTGAGGGCACCGATCACATTTTCAGTCATTATCATGACCACTGTGGATAATGGGCTGTACACCATAACCAGCCTCATGTTTATGGGCTATGGATTATGAGCTTATGAATAGGGTTTTTCAAACAAAAATTACTAATAATGAATATGTAATTAAATATCGGCAAAAAAAAAAGAATATGTAATTAAATAAATAATATAAAATCATTTTCAGAAATTATCATTTAATATTTATTTATTCATCTAACAAGTGCCATGTTTTAGTGGGTTAAAATTTAAGTATTCTTATATGTTTGTGCAGAGAGGATTTTCAAATATGAATAATACCGATGACCCAGTAGAACCCGATCAGATTATATCGTCAACAAGATAAATAAATAAATGACTCTGCTCCCCCAGGTTGTGACGCAGTACTGGCAACTTGTTTAGCTGGGGGAAATATCTGTGGTCTTTTATAGTAAACTAGAGAATTATTCAGAATAAGCAGAGAACGTTCTTAAACCACTAATAATAGCAAGTTTGGATCATGATTGGTTTTTAAAAAAGTTTATACATATAAGTCGAGATAACATTTATCTTATATATTTATTTTATATACTATAAATTACGATTGAAAAACTGTTTCTGAAAAATACAATCGCTATTTCAAACAAACACTAAATAAACTAATCAAATATAATAATATGAGTGAAATTCTTGTATTTGTATAGATAACCAAAAAGTTTGGATATATACTATTCTTCTTAGTTCCAATGTCCATTACGGAAAATTCATAACTCTCAGCTTAATGCGTACTAGTTGAAACAGGTATTCCAGATGAGGTCACATGAAATGTCTTCGTTTGTTTTCTAAAAGCAAGTGGGGAAAAGTCACAAAGGCAAGAGAGGAGTTATTATCACGCGTCAAAATAAGTGACACGTGGACATGGTAGGTAATAAAGTGGCTAGTAATGAATGTGCAAATGGAGAAGAAGAGTATTAAATAATGGATGAATATGAATAATAGGTTTGTTTGGAAATTCTGTTTTTAATCGGGCTTATTTTATAAGTCCGATTTACTTAAATCTCCATCACATATTTATTTTGTAGATTGTAAAAGTGATCTCGTAAACTGTAAAAGTTACTTCGTATTCAGTGAATCACGATTTATAAGTACTTATGGAGCTTGCATAAGCTAATCAAAACGAGCTTATTATAATATTATATATAGAATCTGAGAATGGGAATGTGTCATGGAGTAGATAGGAACGTAAAATACCAAACTTGTTAGACTTGAACAAGTGTAGTAATTAAGAACCAAAATCCCCAGTGGGCCCCGCGAAGCTTTATAAGAGCAGAAACTTTTGGAACGGGAACTGGAAGAGGGAAAGATAGTTTTGAATTTGCTTCTGCATGCTTTATAAATTATCCTAATATAATTACATTAAACAGGAATATCCTAATATCATGGGACTCGTGTCATTGAGAGAAAAAAAAATAGGTGATTTTTTTTAATTACAAAAATAAGTATAAAGCTTGTAAATTCTACACCACTCTATTATTTAGATAAATGTTAAGGTACAAATTTAGTAAAAGAATTATTTTTTAATATACATTCAATGCAAGAAACCTTTTTGGGTGTAAAAAGGAGACATTATAATTTTTTTTAAAGTAAAAGTAACAATTTTGTTATCTAATTATTAATATTTTTAGATACAAAAATAGACACAAATTATTATTTTTGCTTCTAAAAAATTTATAATAATCTATTTTTATATTTAAAAATAATTAATTATGTTAGATATATATTAAAAAATAGTTCTTCATCATATTTACACCTTAATACTGTAGACATTGACACAACTTTCTTGGGGCAGATTACCGCATTCCAGTCTAAACAATTTCATACGCTCAAAAGGTGGCGTCAACAAAATAACAGTCTTATTCATCGCTTGAACCGATTTAGTCAAATAGTCAGCACATCTAAATCCTTCCCTACAAACCCTTGCCTGCTGCAAGAATGAATAATCTCTAGATCCGAATAGGTGAAGGTATTTAAGTGGAATGTGTAAGGAAAATCCAGGTTCAGAACTGGAGAAGCGGGCTCATGATGATTCCAACTTTTTCAGGTGGTGATGAGTATTATTTTAGAGAAAATAAGAGAGCAGGGGACGTGCCGAGTGAATAGTGTGGTAAGGGCATATGATTGATGTGGGGGACGAGCGTGGGATTAATGGCTTTTAAGTACAAGGAATGATGTATATGAAATTTTGTAAGTGACGGTGTAAACTGTCACGCCTGAGACTGAAATGATGAGAGATTTTGCACACCAAGAGCACAGGTTCGTTCCATTTGATTTGGGTATTGTGTGGCACGCACGAGGATGAATCATCAATCTTCTTCCTCTGTTTTACAGTTTTATTCTTTCCAAGGATCAATGACGCGTGTGTTTGCTCGGTTTTAATGCTGCCTTCATTATTACCGATGATCATCTACAGTATACTTGACATTTTCCCTTACCACTATTTTGTTCCCTTAATCTTATTGTTCATCTTTATAATTTGATTTGATCAGTTTTTAGTTTCATCGGTTTGATTAGCAATCTCTGTGAAAAAAGAAGTAATATCATTTAAGTTTAAAAACTAATTTTTTAATAAGTTTTGATTTTGATTTTTATACTTAAATTTAAAATAAATCATTATAAAACTATAAAAATGAAAACTAACTATAAAGATCATCTATAGGGGGATCTTAATGAAGAAAGTGTACTATTATTCTTATCCGAAGAAGTTTAACTTGCTGTAGATGCCCAAAAGAAAAAACAAAACTTGCGGTACTCTTTAGGATTTAGAGTTTAATGGCATCCAGCTTCTTATTAAAAAAAAAAAATAGATACCAAAACTAAAATTGAGTGAAATTGTTAGGACACACAACGAAATTAATCCTTAACACAGTTTAAATTTATACTTTCTATTTTTATAAATTACTACAATTTAAATTTATTTCATAGCGGTGCCTACACGGCTCAAATTTAACAGTGGTTTTATACTTTCTATTTTTACAAATTACTACAATTTAAATTTACTTCATTGCGGTGCCTACGTGTTGATAAGGGTTTGTGAACCCGGACCGGCGGTCCAGCTCGGAAACAGTCCAACCGGCAGCAAAACCAGACTGGTTCGGTTTTTTTTTTTAAAAAAATCAATTTTTAATTTTTTTTAAAATTTTATATAAATAAGTCTAAAATATTCAATCTCTCACCGGTTTTATCTCAATTTAGCTCCGATTTAATTTCGATTTGAGTCACTGACCTTTGATCCAATATCCTGACCAATCTGATTTCTTGGTGTTGATATGATATTGTATAAATAAGTATTTTTTGAAATTTATATTGATATTGATATTGACATTGACATTGACATTTATATATTATAAAAATATATGGTTTCAACGTATTGATATGCCCAGGTGAAAAAAAAAACGTATTGATATGGCAGGTCAAAAAAATAAAAAAATAAAAACGTATTGATATGCTGTTGATGATATTATGGATTTTAGTACTGGCTTATATTGTTCGGTTTCCAATTTCGTCCAGATCGGTCACCGTCAACTGAAAGAAACAGCTCCGATATTCCATTGCCCAAAATCTTTAACAGTAGCTCCGTGATCTTCATATCCCTCTGAACTTCCCTCTTCTGATTTTGTGCCTTCAAACCTCATTTTCCGAACTCCACCTCTCGTTTACTTTCTACTTTCCCTTTTATTCGGGAGGGGGAAGTTCGAAACTGTTGCTACGAGTAAAATTCTAGGAGATTTAGCTGCTAATCTTCGTTCTCACTTTCAGTACTTCTCCTTTGGTTGACGTTGTTTGGCCTCCAGAAATTTCCAAGTTTTCTTTTGATCTTTTTTTAGTTTCAAGCCAAGGTGTTGTGTATCATCACCGATGTTTCTTGAATCCCATCCATACTCTGGTATGTGGATCTCAGTTTCATGCAAGCACTCACTCTGTTGCCTGCTTCCATGAGCGAGATCTGGGGTTTAACATCCTGCCTCATGCATTCGCTTTCCTGGTTCGTCTAGAATTTTCTCATTTGGGGCCAGATTGATTCTGCATGGGTTCCGTCTGAGGCTTTAGTAGTCCACTGGTATTAGCTTCATATCGCCATGCTCAAGCAATTCTTCAGTAAGATTCCTCGCAAATCATCCAAATATGATGAGGAGTCATACCGGGACCCAGTGACCGCTTCACCGCGCGTCACTGGCAGGGCTAATCGGCCGAACGGTGGGAGTTCTTCCACTCGATCCAATGCTGCGAAACGCACTTCTTCGTCGGCTGTTTTTCCAGCGAGCATCGTGTCTGGGATCGAACCCTTGGTGCCTTTCAAAGATGTGCCCCAAGCCGAGAAGATGAACCTGTTTGTGAGCAAGTTGAGCCTTTGTTGTGTGGCTTTCGATTTCACTGACCCCGGTAAGAATGTCGTGGAAAAAGATGTCAAAAGGCGAACATTGCTTGAACTCGTCGATTTTGTCGCTTCTGGGACGACTAAATTCAGTGAACCTGCTATTCTTGCTTTGAGTAGAATGTGTGCTATTAATCTCTTTAGGGCTTTCCCGCCACCGTATCGATCTGATGGGAGTGGTACTGGTGGCGAGATTGATGATGATGAACCAGTATTCGACCATGCTTGGCCACATTTACAGTCTGTGTATGAATTGTTTCTTAATTTTATTAATTCTCCGTGTCTTGATGCGAAGGTGGCGAAAAAGTACATCGATCATTCATTTATCTCGAGATTACTTGAACTGTTTGATTCAGAGGATCCAAGAGAAAGAGATTGCTTGAAGACCATTCTGCACAGGGTTTATGGAAAGTTCATGGTGCACAGGCCCTATATTCGAAAATGTATTAACAACATATTTTACCGATTTGTGTATGAGTCCGAGAAACACAATGGCATCGCTGAGTTATTGGAGATTTCTGGGAGCATAATTTGTGGGTTTGCCTTGCCTTTGAAAGAGGAGCACAAGATCTTTTTATGGAGGGTCTTGATCCCCTTGCACAAGCCAAAATCTATGGGTGTTTATTTCCAGCAATTGTCTTATTGCGTCACACAGTTTGTAGAGAAGGAGCCGAAGCTAGCCAGCACTGTTATAAGGGGGTTGTTAAAATATTGGCCAATAACAAATAGTCAGAAGGAGGTCATGTTCTTGAGCGAGGTGGAAGAGATTTTGGAAGTAATCAGCATGGTAGAGTTCCAGAGGGTCATGGTCCCGTTGTTTTGGCGGATTGGTTGCTGCATTAACAGCTTACACTTTCAGGTAAATAGTTATATACTTCATTTGTTGCTGAATTCTCGTCATTAGCTTATTCCTGTTTCTTACTTCATTTGTTACTGAATTCTTGTCATTAGCTTATTCCTGTTTCTTTGCCCACTTTAAATGAACTACTAGTACATCGGTACAGTACTTCCGAGATTGATGATCTATTTTGCTTTTATAGTTATGTTGTGGCATTACCCTTTTGCTTTATTTGACATTGGAGGTATCATCAAAATGCTTCCTTTTCAGTTGTTTTTCTAGTTTCTCTTAGCTCTCCTGTAGGCTGTAGATTGTTTACTAATTTCTGCTATAGCATAGTTTGGGTTGATCTGCTGTTCTTTGCTATAGCATGTAAATTGTTATTTCCTATGTTTGAAAGTGTTAAGTTATATGCGTCATTATGTCTTTACTTTTGTAAATTGTGATCATTATCCTCAATATTCTCGGGCCTCCCATCTCTGTCAAATAGCTTTGTTTACCTGCAATGGCTGTGAAGCAAGTTGAATCACATGGGATGTCTTTATTAGTGTGAATCATGATAATTATTCATAATTATCAACTGCAATGAACCTTGTGTTGGGAAATTCTACTGTGGAGGTGCTCCATTAGATTTTTGGGTTCCTAGTAGGTTCTGAAGTAGTTTAGTTTCACACCTTGGGGGTTCATCCATGATATTAAAGCAAACCACCTTTTAAGTGTTCCATTTTTTTCTCTGGAAGTAAATATTCAAATTCAAACCCTTTTTTGGGGACTGGACTTGTCCTTGCTTGCAACATTTTATAATTGTAATTTGATTTCTTAAAATTTTCTCCATCTTTAATGCATTTTTCGTTTTGTCCTATAGTGATTCTCTTGAAATTAGTTAATTCCAATCCATAGACATCCCTGCAGTGTCTCCCTTTTGCTGGTTGCCTGAACGATTATAACTCTAATTCAACTCGAATTGTTTTCAGGTAGCTGAAAGGGCCCTTTTCTTATGGAACAACGACCATATTGTGAACTTGATAGCACTTAACTGTCAGGTGATCCTGCCCATCATATTTCCTGCACTAGAGAGAAACACTAAGAGCCACTGGAGCCAAGCTGTGCTCAACTTAACTCTTAATATTAGAAAGATGTTCATAGAGATGGATGAGAAGCTCTTTCTGTCATGCCATTCTCACTTCAAGGAGGAAGAAGCCTTTTTAACCTCAGCAGCTGCGAAACGAAAAGAAGCATGGGATCGACTAGAGCACACCGCCAGTCTCCAGCCTGTGATTGGAAATACAGCTGTTTTAGTGTGTCCCTTGACAACCTGAGTTACATACTATGTTTCCAGGTTTTTTAGTAACTCTTTCACCGCTGCTGTGGTGGAAATGGCCGTGAATGGGGGCGTTAAGGTATTTGTTTTTGGTGATATCTATATGCTTCTGCCAGCCTGATGTTGTATATCATGGTTTTGATTGCGACTGTGTGGAATGCCTAGCAAATTCATGTAAGTTATGAGAAGGACCGTGCAGTAGATCAATCGATTCACTGCATTAGCTTATTAACAAACGAAATATTGTTCTTAGGCAGACTATCTACTAAACACATGTGATCCGCAAATGACAACGAGAAACAGTTATGTCATATGTGGATATTTTAAGTAGATTATGGTTTAAGAATCTCCTCTTCTAGATATGCGTTTTTTTTTTTTAAAAAAAGGTTGAGGTGGTTGGGTGGGACGAATCATATCCATGTTACTCTGATTAAACTATGTGGCCCTTTGGGGCCATTTTAATACCAATATGCAGTCATATAATGTTAATAACAAGGAAAAAGATCAGTCAATTGTGGGTTGGTGTTCATGCTTCGAGGAATGTCTCAAGTTAATGAAAAATTTCGATGCTGTGTAAAGGAATGCGGCAAATCAAAGACGCGACACAAACATGAATGATGTGAATTACAGCTTAATTTTTCCCAAAACCTGACGGGTCCTACTAATTAGTAATTAATTTGGAAATAAATGTACTGTAATATTTTGATCCCTGGATTGTTCTAAGTTCCAACATCGCCCCAACTAGAAAGAAAGATGGAATGTAAATATATTTTTGTGCATTTTTTCATTACAGAAGTTTGGGTACAATAGTAATATTCTTGACAGAGAGCTTGTTGCAAGAAAGCAACCTGAAGGGTGCAGTTGATGTTAGCAATTAAAGTACTATTTGGTAGGAGGAGGCTAGCTAGTTACCAAAAAATAGGTAGCTCTAAGGGCATTACATACAGACCTACTGGTTGAAAACTATCTTGCTGTACCAATTTCACGGAATCACGTCATAATGACGTCCCCCAAACAGGTCCCATATTAATTGTTTGAGTTTGAAGCTCTGTTCTGTACTTCTGTATCATCACTACAATTAAGTCTCGAAAAGAGGTTGCACCGGTTTTGCAGACAATGCTGCCACGCGCTTGAACTGTCAGAGAAGAGAAACAAAATTCACTGTCATGTCACCATCTTAAAGGAACCGCATTAATTCCAACCACCCATATCAATTAATGGAAGATATACAGAAGAAGAGACTAGGACCAAGAAACTAACGTAAGAATAGCTTTCAAACAAGGCAAACTTAATGTGGGGGGAAAGTGAACTTCACAATATATTGTTAGCATATATACCATGGAATGAAATAGAATGAGTCGGTCTCCGATATTTTGCGTGATTCTTACCTTCTGAAGTCTATATTTTTCACGTATCGCGTTCAGGGAACATGCGTTGGTATTGAGCTGTAAATCTTCCAGGGCAAGAACACTAGCTTTAAGTTGTGGGGCTCTGTAACTTGTGTAATGCTCTAGAGTTGGGTTCTGCAGAGTGCAAATAGTACACGTAGTGGAAATCCTCTTAGAATAGTTCACACGCCAAAAAATAATAATAATAAATAAAACTAAGGTGCAGAGTCAGCAAAATTTCAGACCCATGGGTGTTCTGACTGGTTGAGCGTCCATCTGGCAAGGAAAATAGCAGATGCAGCAACAAGGGAAGGTAGAAACTTGAGGAAGCTGTATTCAACAAGTGTAAGCTCTGTTAAATAATTTGCCAGGAATTCCAGTTCAACACAGGGGACCTATACAAAACGAACAGATAAGCATTAGCTTATTGGTTTTCTTTATTTTGTGGTCAGTGTAATGGCGCGGGCAAAAAACTCAAGTACCTCGTAGGAACATTGTGCTACTTGGATGTATCTCCTGAAATATTACAGTAGCTCAGTTTAATTGAATGGCATTTTGCCGAAGTAAAACTTAGATTTGTAATACATACCTTAGAAATGTTTTGGTGGTGGGAACAGATAATTGAAAATGCAGAAGATTTAAAACCTCACTCTCCATTTTCAATACCTGTCAAGTGCCAGGGATTTAGGTGCCTTATATACTACTTTTGATGATCAATGTTTGAAGTTTGATTAGACTGCTAGGTAATTCTTTCAAACAAATATGTATGCCATAAAATCTATATATCTCAGAAGTAGATATACCTCATCTCTCGCGTATGTATTGTCTGTGATGAAGCAAAAGTCTTCCACTCGAGGAGCACAAATCTCTTCATACTTTCTTCAGCCAAGAAAGAAAAGAAAACGTTAGAAGCCCCTGAAAGGTTAAGAAATAACAGAGATGATATATTCCATCGCCACCTATATGTTGCATCACATATACTCTTACATTTCAGGATCAGATTATATCCGTAATGTCACATTCTTCTAGCTTTTTTACAGCTAACGACCATAGCAAAACAATTGAAATGTTGCCGCTTCAAATTTGCGTCTTACATACAACTAGGGAGTTTGCAAAATTTGTTGGTTCTCAATAAAATCACGCTAGAGGTGCCACGGAATATAGCATATCAGAATATAGCTAAGGGAACTCACGATGCAATTAGCATGCAAGCGACACCGACAAGCTGAAGCTTTTGTTTCGTTGTTAAACTTATAGAGAGAAGCCGGTCAATGAGATTTACAGTGAGGTAAAGAGTATCTGGAACAAGCTTATATTCCTCAGAAACCTGAAAGAAATATAGAGAATATTAAGCAATGTTTAATGCCCTTTTTTGGACTGAATGTAGTTTGATGCATGACAAGTGAAGAATCCTGAGGAACTAACCTCCACAAGCCAATCAATCAAAATTCCCCTCATGTTTGGATTGATATCCTGCTGCAAATTCTCCATGTAATCAGTTGATGGTCTTCTTTCAAGCTGGATTACCAACAAATACTATGAAATTATTTTTACTGAAGCTTATCACATTTCTCATACCACAGAAAAAAAAATCTGTTATATAAAGAATTCTAGAAGAAAACTTTGTGGGTTCTAATTGCTATGTCCTAAAGAACCTTATAGCACCGGACGACACAAGAAACGGAATATTTATTACTTGTCACGTATACAGAAAAGCAGAGGCAATAATCAGAAGAAAATGTCAAAATGGCAACGCTACAACACAAACCTCTGTGACGCGTATGTTATTGTATATATCCGAGGCATATAAACTCCAAACTTGAGAATCCTTTAACTCTGAATCAATGTCTACAATGCCCAAGCCATCTGAGGCTCTTAGTTTCTCTATTTCTGCATTAAATAATTAGGACACATTCAAACTTCGTAGATTAGGAGGTGACATCGTATAAGATTTGGATGCAGACATTTAGTCGGTTGCTTCTTGTAACTTCTCGTGCTCATGAAATTGAAAGTGAAAATATTTTTTGAGCAAGAAGAAGCAGGAGTCATCATGTAAATATTCCAATCACTGGTATGTTAAAACCAATATCAAATAACCTTTATCTGGAGCGGTCAGGATTTCATCAGACTTCACAGAATCCTGCGTTGAAAGCATGGGGTCTGCCGAAAGACAACCTCCTATATCATTGGACATGCATCGTTGTGGTGGCATTTTATCCTCTAAATTCAATGCGTCAGTGATGTTACGTGATTCTACCACCCTTATTTTGGATAATTCTTCAGCTAACTTTGTTTTAACATCTTGTGTTGATGAAACTTCTGTGGATACAACTGAAGCTGACTTTGTGTTTTTACCTCCTTTTGCCTATATAATGGACATTCAAGTGGCATCATCAACCGACGCTATAATATCTTGTAATTGTATATGAATATTGCAACTCAGTAAAACAATGACAAATACTCAAGTGAGAAAACAAGGGACAGTAGAGAAGATTTTCTGCTCACAAAAACAATGACAAATACTCCGTGAGAGTACTTGCATAAAACAAAACAGTAGGTCTACAAAATATTGATAATTTGGCATTTGCCTTTGCAATGTATGAGCTGTTTCACGCATACCTGAAACCTTGAAGCATCAATACTTCTTTCACATGAATTTTCGCAGATGTTGGTTGCATCTCTGAGCACCGCCCTCCTCTTATTCTGAAGACCATCCACAGTAACGACCGAAGCTTTGTTCTCATCAGACGCTGCTCTTTTGGACTTTGTTGGATGGGCACACTTCAGTTCTTGTTTAAAGGGTGGCCTTGAGGAAGGAGGTATTCCTCCCAATGATCCCAAGGCTCTGGCCCTTGCTCTAGTGATTCGGACTGGAAAATTTTCACCTTCAGCATAAACAGTATTTTCCTTGTTCATTTTGTAGTATGCCTTGAAGAAAAACAACCTGATTGCTTCAGACGGTTATTTTCTTCATGCCTGCTCTTCAGAGACCAAAACACCATGAGATAACAGCAATAAACGCAGCAGCTAGGAGTGACAATTTCACAGAACAAAGTCTTGTTCCCCGAAAAAAAAAGAGCAGTAAATATCAATTCAAAATGATCTAATAGACCAATCTGATATTTATGCATTCATTTAAGAGTATATTAGGCGAATGTTATTAGTGGAAATTCTTGCTTTTTCCCATTTATCTTGCTTATCTCTGGGAAACACATTGTATCAATGGCACAGATACATTCTACACAAATTATTTTTCCTAAATGCAGCCCTTATAACTAATTCGTCATGGTATGTACTGTAATCATTTGAATATACATTTACGAACAAAAGAGAATGGGTTAAGAAGATAATATCATAAGGCTGCGTAATAGTTAGAATCTAAATCAGGGTCAGATATCTCCTGCCTGGTAGTTGAAACACAAGAAACTTGCGACCATAAACAAAATTTAAAGAATGCGGTTCATGAACAGAACTAAGACAGCGCAACAATGCTCAAAGTCTAGTTTTTCTTTGCTCAGTACGCACTTCTCTTCAATAATCAACCTAAGAGAATGTTGCAGATCACAAAAATTTCATTCCTTGACACGCACACTCGCGTTGTTTTCTGAGTATATTCTCCAGAACCAAATCAAGAGCCCTAATTTAATAACAAATGTTATTTCAGCTCCAAGCATACTCAAACTTCTTAAAAGTTTTATTATTAAACACAAACGAAAATGAGAAAAACTCTACAGCATTAACTCCAATCAAGTGCAGCCATAAGTTAGAAGGCAGGTAAGAAATTCTCCAAAAATTAAGCACAAGAAACGGATTGTCGAATTCTCTTTTCCCTCTCAAAGGATACAAGAAAGAGGACAGGATTCCTGAAAATGCGAAGCAATGCAGCTCAAACCCAGATCCACAAACTATAACTAAAAAAATACGAAAATTTTCGGTAGCAACAGCTCTCAATCAAGCTCCTTTTCACCAAAAATGATAAGCAACATAAAAATGAGAAGAAGAAAAATTGGCTCCATCATCCACAAAAAAAGAGTGCGAGCTGAACTTACTAAATTGTTGGGAGCTCTCGACCTTTTATGACGGCGTGTGCGAGCTCCGATGAAGGAGAGAAGCAGGAGAAAGAAGCAGTGGGTGAGAGCGTATGAAATGAAGTGAAGAGCGGTGAGAGAGACAGGGTGAGAGTGAGAGTGAGAGGACGTTGTTATATTGATACAAGAGGAGCGGAAGCGGGACGTAAGAGAAACAGTTCAAACTTCAAAATTGCGAATTGCGAATTGCGAATGCGAAAAAAATATATATATTAATTTAAATTAAATAATTTGCTTTCTCTTAACGCTCTCGAATCTGCTGTTTCCGCTATGCCCCTTTTGACTTTTCTGCCCACGACGACCTTCGTTCGCTGGACGCTTCTAATGTTAAAAATAAATAAAAAGTGAAAAAAAAAACCCGTTAAAAATTACATTTGAATTTTCCCTTCCTCAGGCATTCGAATTTTTTCGCATAAAAAGTTATGTGAGAGAGATATAGCACCGAAGTCTTGCTTTTTCAGGTTTTCCTTTCTAAAAATTTTTCCAGTCAAAACTTTATGATTGAAATATTATTAACTTCCTTGTATAAAGAAATGGAAAGGATTGGTTCCAGGAATTACACTGGTAATTAGCATGCTATGGCATTTTTTACTTCTGTTAAACTTAGAAATGATTAAAAATATTTTTACATATTCTTATAATGGTTTGAACTTTGAGCACGCATTTTATTTTCTTAATTTGTATAGAATATAGATAAGTATCACTTTGAATGGGAATGTGACTCGTTTAAAAAAATCTTGTAGATAAATGTGTCCGAATTAGTAAGTTTGAGAAATTTAGTAAAACGTTAAGAATTGAATTTGATATCTATAAAGACACCAGCGGGGAATTTTTTTTTTTAGATTCGAAATAAAAACGACATTGGTCTCACAATGGTCATCCTTTATAAATTCAGACCAGATATAAAAATGTGAAAAATTATTTTAAAATACTTCATTAAAAATTTATTTATCAAATGGATAAACAATCTTTCTGTGTGCAAAAGATATTCTCTTGTGTTCAAAAAATATTTTCAGTGTTCAATATATATTCTCTATGTATGTGCGAATAATATTCTCCCATATACAAAAATCTTTTATATGTCTCATTTAGTAAATAAGTTTTCAATTAGTCTTTATTATGAGCAATTCTATCTAAAAATAATGCTAAATTCAGACCATTCCCACGGGAAACTATGTATTTTCTCAATAGATTTCAATTAAATGCTAAAACGAGATTCTCGACGAATGTTAGAGAATCCGTATTAACCGGAAAGTGGAAAAGATTTGAAAATGCCTATGATTTTAGGGATGATTTGAGGGAATTGTATTTTTTATTTTTTTAAATTAAGAAGTTTATATTTTTTAAAATCATAAAAAATTTAAACTTTTTCATATGACTCATCTGTAATGTAGAATTAAAATAAGATGAATTGTTATATTTTAATTAGTTAAAATATAAATGAGATAATACTCCTTAAAATATGTAAGTATTTCAGGGTCATAGGTATATTCATTAGTTGTTTTTCAAAAAGATATTAATTGTTGTAATAACCAGTAAAAATAATTGAACTATTTGTAAGAGGTCATCGAGGCTCTGCTCTTCACAGATCTTTCGGCCCTTTATTATTACTGTACTACTCATGAGTCATGAATAACAATAGTTTCAATATTATTATTATTATTATTTGGCCTTCTGTTTTAATTAAAGAATACTGAATTCTGAATACCATTAAAATCTATTCAAAACGTGGTGACTAACTTTTTCACAACCATGCATTTGTTTCCACCCAGTGAAATTTCGTGGCTGTATCAAGGAACAATGATTCAATAACCTTTTTCAAGCATGGCAACACAATAAGCCCCAAAGAGGGAATTATATTCAATAAAAAAAAAACTCATTATAATGATAATAATGATACCGACATCTCACAAGAAAATGTCAAAATTACCCAAAAAGAAAAAACTTTTACTTCTTGGTAAACCGGGCAGCAGATCTGAGGAAAAGATTCAAATTCAATGCCAAAAGTTCATAAGTCATTCATTTTAAAAATAACAATATGATTGACTAATGAGTGGGGAAAGTACAAAGAAAGTTATGAATTTTGAATTGATGAACATGACCCGCCACAAGCAACTACATCACGCTCTTCACTCACACTGACTAATATAACAAAATAAACTATAATTGAAGGTTTTAATTAATATTCATAATCAAGAAGCTGAAGATGACGACGAAGCCCTTTGCTATTGGAGAAACGAAGTGTAAGAGGGTCAGGACATCACTCTACGTTTGGGGCCTAATCCAATGAGATTGGCCCACCAAAGCCACTGATAGGTTCAACCACCACAAGCAATGGTAATGAATGAATGGGGCTGACAAATTGAAACCCTAGGAAATGGAATCCACATATAATTCTGTACTCACAACTTGCAAAGGGTCCCAACAAAATGCACGAGCTTCAGCCCCTCCAATGCAACAATTAGTTTTTGATTCAGAATCACTAACAGGTGTTCATAAAAATAGAAATATGTTTCAAGGAATCATAATGGAGACATTGACTAGGGGCAGAGCCACCATAATGGAAACCTCACTAGAACCCAACACAATGGGTTGGTCTTGTCTCACTTCCCCGCTCCCTCAAGTATATAATAAGTTAATAACAAGGATAGTGAAATGGATAACAAAGGGACGAAGAAACTATTGAGCAATCTTAAAAGTTGAGGGGACTAAGAGCTTATTTGGAATAGTGATTGGAAATTTTATAAGTGCTTATAAATTGTAATTTACGGAATACGAAATAACTTTTACGGTCTATGAGGTAGCTTTTACGATCTACGAGGTGCTTTCACGGTCTACGAGATAAATATGTAGAGGAGATTTGTCTCAATTTACGTTAATCGGGTTTATATAATAAGCCCGATTCAAGATCACTCTACCAAACAAGCATTAAGTGGAGGCGGGGCTATAATTGATTGGCAAGAAATCTCATTCCCAACTTTTCAAGATTTTAAAAATCAAAGTTGGCCCAGAGATCCCACCACCATAAAACCATTTCTGGCTTGGCAATATCTAGCTTTGCAGGAATCTCAGATGAAGCGCGGGTGCAAAGTGAAAAAACCTCTACAAAAAGCCCAGGATAGGTGGCTTCTTTGCTTCAAGAGAAAAAGCCAAAGAAAAGCTCCAAAACGCTCTCTCTAGTTTCCATCTTGAAAGAAGTGGGCGAAATTTGAAAGCAACCCTTCTGCTCCTTTTTTTTTTTTTTCCAATTATTGAGTAAAAGCAACTTCTCAGACGTGTCTTTCCTGTCCCAGATAAGAGAAAGTGACATCTCTGTAAAATTTGAAATTTCTGAAACTGCAAGTAATGACTAATGAGGATATAGATTATTTTTCAACAATTGCTGCTTGCTTGGCTAAGAATTGAGATGAACAATACCTACCTTAGGCGCTAGAGGCTCCAGTATACTGTGGCACTGCTGTTTCACTTTTGTAGATATAAAAGTAAACATTGACTATACCAGGCACAACTCTTTCAGGCACTCAGCGCTCCATAGCATTGCTCGTGACAAAGGATATCTGAGAGTGTGGTGGATGCACGTGGGACATTCAAATCTGTACAAAAGCAGCAAAAATGACATCTCAGAAAGTCAAATTACTATAACTGTAAATAAACTAGAGCACTGGGGGAAAACAAAACTTATTTTTATTACCATACTGACGGGTCAAGGGTTGGAAGGACAAGTTAACAAGGGGGCACAGAGAGAGTTTCTGCAGCTCAGCTAAATAATTGCTCCAATCCAGTTGAACCAAACTGAACATGTAATTTCTAATTCTCACCACTGCTCATCAATACTGTCCTATTCGACAAGTTAGAAAACTGTATTTAAGAGTACGGCACCGTCATTTTGATGCAGGAAATAAGCACTTGAAGCAAACTAGTGCCTCTGGATTTTGCATTATTTTGATTGTCTTCCCCCTCTTGACAACAGGGAATAATAATGAAAAACAATAATCCAAACTTCCGCACTATCGCTATTGGGATCAAATAGTTTACACGTGGAATTATAGCATTCGGAGTTTTGTACATGATAGATATACCAAGGAGTAAGCATTAATTATACAGTCGTTCATAACAGGGGAAGAAGGAAAAAAATACATTACACACACATCTGCGCATCTAGTCATTTACATTCTAAATCATTGTTCAATTTAGTATGACAAATGACCTGTGGTGATGCTACAGGCAAGCGCTTACATAAATATCTCTGTATCGCCTCCAACTCAAATAACCTACTTCTCATCAACTAAACATATGGTGCTTTTGAGGCTGGGCATCAAGAGGTGCTGCTTGATTCTCTCTGGCTTGGCCTGGCTTATTACTTCTTCCACTGTGGAATCCTTTGAACAACGACCTACAAACTCATTGCAACGACATAAATCAGCTGGCATCTCTTTTTGAAATCAATTACGACATAACCAGGCCTTCATATATCACTACACCTCATTTTTTTGGGACAGCCTCAAAAATCAGTAGGGGTTTCCCCAGTCATTAATTAGATTTGTTTGCTTTAAGATGACAGAGAGTACACAAACTGACTTCCGGCATATTGTATGTGTTCACTTGTAGGCTTAACGCGTGATAAAGATGTTACAGTTGATATTAGTGGGATACGATATAGTATTAGTTTGCCGAAAAAATAAGATAGTATTATGTGACTGTCTAAATATGATATCCAATCAGTGTATACTTATTAAAGAATCAAAAAGGATAACACACTTTTATCATAGAAGATCACAGTCCTGGAATGTTCTGCACTATTAATACTTCAAGCAAAACACATCCTCCGTGGAACACTCGGTTCGGGACAAACATGAAAGTTAACTATACACGAAGACCATCATTTTTTAAGAACTACCTTGCCAGAATTCTCTTTGTTTCCAACAATTGTTTGACAAGCCAGCCTCCAAGATTGGGGTTTCTGCAGCCACAAGTAAATTAAGTAGCTGGTTTTAACAAATAAATCATACTATTAGAATAGAAATGTCTGTCTATGCGTGCGCAAGAGACAGGTAGAGACAGAACATGCCTTTTTAAGATACCGAAGTTCAGTATTTGTTCTTTCATTTAAAAAATCTGCTCCATCAATAATCTGCAATAGAAGAAATAATAATAATGTTGCTTGCATGTAGATACAAACGAATATTTAATTTTTAATGCTCATTTGATGGAGACATCGTGTGGAACTGTGGATAGTTCAGTAACATTTGAACACAACTGAGAGAAATAAAAAGCTCATTGTAAATATGAACACAAAACCTTTTGATGTCATTTCAAAGAAGCAACATATAATAATTCATAAAATAAAAAATCAACCTCAGAGATTCCAAATATTTTTGTTGCGCCATCAATCAATCAATCAGACAGAAGGAAAGCAAGTACATATAACAAGACGCAAGAGGCACACAACAACGTGCCTCCTTGCTTTTTCAATAAAATATATGTTTAGATAATTTTTATAAGTGTTTTTTAATCGTAATTTATGAAATATGAGGTAACTTTTATGACCTATGAAGTAAATATGTGAAAAAGTTTTATCTCAATTTACATAAATCAAATTTATAAAATAAGCTAAGCTTAACCAAACAAGGCTATCAATTTTCACAACTTCAAATCACAAAATCCAATTTTCAAGTGGAATTTCATTTCCGGTGTCCATGACCTTCTCCCGGTAAGTTTAATTTGAGGGGAGGATATGTTATTTTATTTGATTTATAAAAAAAAAATATTTAATATAAAATAAAAAAATTAATTTAAAATTTCCCAAACCCTCCCCTCCAACCAAAGACATAGAGCTTGTTTGGAATAGCGGTTGAAAATTTCATAAGTGCTTATGAATTGTAATTCACGGAATACGAAGTAACTTTTACGGTCTACGAGATAGTTTTTACGGTCTACGGGGTGCTTTTACGGTCTACGAGGTGTTTTCACGGTCTACAAGATAAATATGTGGAGGAGATTTATCTCAATTTACGTGAATCGGGCTTATATAATAAATCCGATTTAAATAAGTGATAACAAACAAACACATATAATAATTATAAATCAGTGGGAGGCTTTGGCCGGTACTATTAGAATTTCACAGTGTGGCTCCAATAAAAGCGCTAGTTAATAGTTATGTACCTCTACTATGCAAGTTCCGCAGCTACCACCTCCCCCGCAGTTCATTACCTTCCCCTGTTGAAACAGTAAAAAATGGTTCGCAATCATGAAAAACACCAAAACAAATAAACCCGTAAAAGATTACTCATTATTGAGCAAGCATGATTAGTTGTGATACAGGGAAAAAGGAAAAAGAATCATTGAAGCATGTAATCGGTTTGACAAGACAGTGCACACATAAAAAGCATATCCCAGCTGTAAATTTTTACGTGTCTGCTGCATATACAGGTTGGATAGTCACAAATTATTTGATAAATATAATTTATGTAAGGTAAGATAAAATTTATTTTATATATTTATTTTATATGTTATAAATTATAATTAAAAAATATTTTAAAAAATTCTTACCACTGTTTCAAACAGCCACACAATTAAGGGTGTGTTTGGAATCAGCTTTTGAGAATAGCTTATGGAAAAAAAATAAAAAAAAGTGATTTTTGAGAATAGATTCTGACAGAATAGATTATGTGAAAAAAATGATTTTGATAAATGAGAATGTTTGGATATTTTGATCAGAATAGTTTTTTTTGTAGTCAAATTACTGAAAAGGACATTAGCTTTTGTAATAATTACATATAAAGGATAAGATTATATTTTATGTATTATTTAATAAGAAAATTCATAATAAATACAAAAAATGACATAAATTTATCTGAAAAATTAAAAATTATAACATTAATCAATTATCTAACATAAAAAAATCAAAATATATATATATATATATATATATATTATAGAAAAAAATGATTTTGATAAAATGAGAGTGTTTGGGTATTGGGTTAATAATCACTTTTTTAATAGTCAAATTACCAAAAAGGACATTAGCTTTTGTGATAATTACATATAAAAGATAAGATTTTATTTTAAATATTTTCAACATTAAATTTCAGAATAATACCTAAAATTAAATAAATTTGTCTAAAAAATTAAAATTATAACATTGGGCAATTATATAACATCATAAAAAATAGCTCAAACATATACGTATTAATAAATTATATAAAATATTTATATATAAAAGTAATTTTAATAAAATGAGTGTTTGGATATTAGGTTAGGAATCACTTTTTAGTGGTCAAATTACCAAAAAGGACATTAGCTTTTATGATAATTACATATAAAGTACAAGGTTATATTTTATTAACAATAAGAGAATAAAACTCTTAACGGCGTTAGATCAAATTTAACGATTCTGTTAAATTTGCACCCTTTTTAATCATTCATTATTATTTTTGTCCCTTCCAAAACTTATTTATACCAGACGTCTCTCATAAAAAGCTTGGTTTTTAAATTTGCACATTTACCTTTATATTTAACATTAATTTTTTAATAAATACAAAAAAATTTATTTATATATGATATTAATTAATTTAACTAATTTTTTTAATATAGTCAAAATAAAAATTTTTTAATTAAATTTATAAATTTTTAAAATTAAATTTTAAATTTTTTTTAAAATATTTATCATTAAATTTTTTTAATTAAATTGCTATATTTTTTAATTAAATTTATAGGAATTTCAAAAAAAAAGATAAAGGAGAGAGAGGAATGTGGGTTCCACAAACATGAAAATCAAACTTATAGGTGATTCTCCCAAAACCATGGTTTTAGAGACAAAACTAAGGTTTTCAAAATTTTAGTATGTTTGGATGATTTTACACCAAAACCATGGTTTTGTACCACGTTTATTCAATAATTTTTCGAAATGCAAAATGGCGTTGCCATATGCGCGACGGTGAAATGATTAGAGAACAATAAAACGACGTCGTGCGGTCATATAGTCGTCTTGATACTCACATACGTGGCATACAGCTCGATCTTGTTATCCAGCATGATGTTCCTCAGCAGCTTCTCTCCACTAATAGCTTTAGCTTTATCTACCAGATACGATCCATCACTTCCCGGCTTTGGCTGCCAAATGTAATCATAAATATTTAAATACAACTAAAATTGCAAGCCGTCTCACGTTCTAAAATTCAGATTATTGTAGAACAATAAAGACGCATATATACTAGATATTATGTATAAATCAGTACCCCAATGAATTCGAGCTCGATTTCTGGCTTCTCGGTCGGAATTTCCGACGAACCGCCGGCGAATGAAACTGACCGTAGCCGCTGGCGGGGGTAATAGCCTATCGGATGCTGAGAGGTTCGGACACTTGCGGATAATTCATGCGAACGAAGCGAAATGGTTGAGAATATGTTAATGGAAGCCATTGTTGTTGTGTTTCAGTTGCTTCCAGTCCACGCTTTGCCCTTACGAGTTACGACTCTCGCACCTGTCCGCCATCGACCAATTTGTATTTCCGCACTCTTATCCCACTCTCCTGTTTTGCTGGAAGCTTCGCTCTCTAGATCGCCTCTTCCAGAAAATACCAGAACGACGCGTCGTTGCGATATAGCCCCTTTTTGGCCAGGGCGATATTAGCCTTTTTTAATGAATTACTTTGTGAGAGAAAGAATGAGCTATATATAACGATAGAAGCAAGATTTAAACAATTTATTTTATTTTTATTTAAGTATAAACAGGTAATGGATTAAAAATATATTCAGCTCTTCTGCAGTATGTTCATTTTTCATGAGGAAACATTTTGTTGATGGTTATTCTATTTTTTTAATTTAATTTCATATAATGAATCGATAATTATAGAGGATGACAACGCAAACAAATAGGGGTGTTTAAGGGACAGACCGGGACTGAGAAAACCCGGTCCCCTCCAATCTGAATGAAAGGGTTCGGGATTGCATTTGTTATCCCAGTCTGGATTCCGGATGAGACAGGATAGGATTGTCCCGATTTTTTTTATTTTGGAAAATTTTTTCCCTTTCTTTCCCGTAACAGTTTTGCGGTTTTGCCCTAATATTAACAGAATCTTGGCCCAAAACAATAAGAATGAATAGAAAACATCAATTTAACTAACTCCAAACAAATACATAGGAGCCAAAAGCAAGGGATTAATTTTTTAGAACAAATTTTTTAAAAAATATAATATACCAAATATAGGACAAGATCGAACATTCCAAAATTTTTTGAGATATTTGTCAGGGTCTGGAACAAGAACACCCCTGCATACGAATAAACAATTAGGTAGAAAGGCTATGTTTCAACTCTAAATTTTGTTTGGCATGAGGGAAATAAATCAGAGCGAAAATTTTTATAAGTTTAATTGTGAAGAAAATTAATGAGTGGGATTATAAAATTTATTCTTTCCTCCTCCTTACTTTCATTTCCCTCATACCATGGAACAAGTGAATGAGTTTTATTATATATTTGTACTATTTTCGATTATTAAGAAAGTTAGTTAAGTTGATTAATATAATATAGTATATATTTTAAAAAATACTCTAGTTATCTTTTTAATTTTTTAATTTCCTTTCCTTATTGATTATTATTTTAAAAGAGCATTGATAGAAGCAATTTAGGAAAATATTTTATAAAAATAAAATTATGTCTTATATTTAAGATTAAAATCAACTCCTTAAATATATTTTACATAAAATATCAGAAGAAGTAAAACGTGAATCACTTTTTATTTTTGGATAAACGACAACTTCCATTAACAATTAATTGTATGTTTGGTTCAACGTTTTGTGAGTTTATAAGTATTTATATATGTAAATTGAGACAATCCTCATCTCACATACTTATACTGTATTATATAAATCATAATTAAAAAGCTGCTTTTGAAAGCTCCAATCATTATTTCAAACTATCTTTAAAATACAGTACATTATAAGTCTGCAATCAAAAATCGTAACATAAAACATGAATGACGTACATGGCAGGAAATTTCATGCTTCAGGAGTTTAAAGAATTATTATTAATTTTATATTTAAAAATTTGTAGCAAAGAAAAAGTTTTGACACGCCTGCTAAGGGTGGGTTTGGGATTACGTTTGAAAGGTAAAATGTGCATCTCAACAGCGAAAACCCGCCTTTTGTGATGTTTGGATCAATGGTTTTAAGCAAAAATTGTTTGCTTCTGACTTTTTCACCGTGAAGAGAAAAGAAATTAAATATCACAAGAAAAAAAATAATGAGTCTCACCAGCTTTTCTTAAAATAACATTATGATCCTTATTATAAATAAAAATTTTGATCCTAATTATATAAATATATTTAAAGGTTAATAGCAATTGCTTCCAATTTATCATTATTTATGAACGTATCTGAAGAAAAAAATAATCAATTAGAAATTTAATTGGCATGAATAACCTGATAAATTTATATATATAAAGGGAAAATTTCAGAAAAATATAATTAAAAATAGAAAAAGATAAATTGGTGTTGTTAGTTTATAAAATCCCAGATAAGAACTGAAGTATAAATCTGAAATTTCCAATTATGACCAAATTGTTCTTAGTTTAATTGTGAAACATGAAAATAAAATCGTTAGTATAAAATATGATGTTGTTAATACAGATACAGATGTTATTATTAACCCTTGAAACTTGTGCTCTCAAAATTATCTTTGATTTTTGGGATATGAAGTTGTGAAACATGAAAGTAAAGTTATCAATATTAAATATGATGTTGTTAATATCGATACATATGTTATTGTTGACCTCTGAAACTTTTATTCTCAAAATTATCCCTGATTTTTAGGATATAAAGTTGTAACATATTAAAGTAAAGTCGTTAATGTAAAATATGATATTGTTAATATAGATACATGTATTGTTATTGACCCCTAAAACTTATAAAATGGACTAAGAACATCTTGGTCATTTGATCAGATTTAGAAATTTCAGGTTTCTACTTCAGTTATGACTTGAGATTTTATAAATTAATTGCATCAACTTGTCTTTTAGCATTTTTAATTGTATTTTTTAAAATTTTTTCCCTATATGATAAATAAACTGATTAAAGTCATTATCACCAATAAGATATCTAAAGGGAGACTTTTCTCCAATTTTTTTTTTAAATTTAAGTAATTTAGTATTTTCAATTTTTCCCAATAATACATTAAATTTTTTTATTTTTACTAAATTTATGTTATTTTCAGTCATTTTACATTCAAACTTATTTTTACATTAATCATCTAAATAAGTTTCAATTTATTAAATTAAATTTTTTTAAAATCAATTCAAATATAAATCATATTATACAATCTAAATTTTTTACCTATCTCATATTTATAAAATTTAAATTAAAAAAATCACTCCTACCTAATTCAAACCCATACAATCTAACAAGCTACTTTAACTTCAATATTCCATTTAAGAAAATAGGCTTGTGCTCATGTGGGCCAAACTTATAAAGGCCCGTCTACCCATTACCCACCACTACTTTATAACCTTGTCTGGATTATCATGTTATTCCGACATTCCCTATCATTTTTGTTATACTCGTACTAATATTTATATCTCAAATTACTTCTAACTCCTATCAACAGAAAAAGGAAAAAGATCAGTGCAGCTAGAATTTAGGACACAAAATCCAAGATAATTGAATTAAATAAAATAGATTTAATTTATAAATGGAAAATTTTATTCCACATTTTAATATCAAATCTAATTAAAATTTAAATTAGTTAATAATATTTAATATCTTTTTTTGGCGACTAATAATATTAATATCCACACCTCATTAGACAAGGAAATTGTCTAAATACATCTAAAAATGAGCATACAGATAAACATTTAGCTTGTTTGGAAACTCTGTTTTCAATCGGGCTTATTTTATAAGCCCGATTTACTTAAATCTCCACCACATATTTACCTCTTAGATCGTAAAAGTAACCTCGTAAACCGTAAAAGTTACTTCGTATTCAGTAAATCACGATTTATAAGTACTTATGGAGCTTCCATAAGCTAATTCAAACGAGATAATTATTAGTGGATGGGAAGGGATTTTGTAGCTCAAATGAGTATCTCTTTTTTTTTTTTTAAATCTTTTTAAGTATAAGGTTATGAGTTTGAATTATCCCTAAAAGAGTAAAAGGCATCACTCTGATTTTTAATTATAAATCCAACTTGATCAAGTATTGTTGATTGATTTTTTTAAAAAATTTGCCATTAATGAGTATTGAACAATGTTATCAAACCCGGATCGGTCACTGAACTTGTTGAGGTACTGGGTCAAGGGTCAGTGGGTCAGATCGGAGTCAAACGGGGGTCAAATCGGTGAGAAATTAAAAATTTTAGGCTTATTAGTATGAAATTTTAAAAGAAAAATAAAAAAAATCAAAATTCTTTTAAAAAAATAAAAAAAAACTGACCCGAACCGGTTTACCGGATGGTTTCCGGTCCGGGTATGATAACCCTAGTATTGAAGGAAAAAATTATATTTAAAATTAATTTTTTTACTTAAATTAGACTAATAATAAGAATCAGAATGATATATAATAAATGCATGAATTACAGGATAAAAACATTATTGGTGGATGGAGGATTTGTATAATTTGAAATCGAATTCATGTAAAATAATCGAAATAGTGCGGTTTGTTTTTATATCTTATATTTATAATATACTAACATATATAACATTAATATCAATGACGTTCTTGACCCGAAATATTTGACTTTGGATTAGCTTATGGAAGTTCCATAAGTGTTTATAAATCGTAATTTACGGAATACGAATTAACTTTTACGATTTACAAGGTTACTTTTACGGTCTATGAGGTAAATATGTGGTGGAGATTAATCTCAATTTACATAAATTGGACTTATAAAATAAGCCCAATTCTAAATAGAATTTCCAAACATACTAATTAATGACTGATTTTCTGCTTCTCACTTAATAAAAAATTGAGGAAAAAGACAATAAGGGGGAGAGAGAGTGAGAGAGAGACAGACATGCGCCTATTTAGTTGAGCAGAGGAGGGCAGTAGTCTTGAGAGCCTTTTGCTTTTTATTGCTTTCTCATTCTCTCTCTCTTTCATAAAAGGATTCTGATTCCCTTCGTTTATCTTTTCTGGAGATCGTGCTCTCTTCTATCGCTCTGCGTGTGGAACGGAAGCAAAAATGGAGGGCGAGAAGGTCGTGCTGCAGTCGTGCTGCTGGTAATGGCTCACCATAACAATGGCAACAACAGTTCGAGCCAACAGTTAGTTAAGACCGTCTTCCATGATTTTATGGGCGCGAAGCCCAATGATTCCCTTGTCGTTTTGCCCCCCAAAACCGCCACCGTGAGGCTATCCGAGGCCTCGCCGTCCTCCGCATCGATGTCCGTTGCCGCCTCGTCTGGCGGTGGCCGTGGTCCCTTCTCAACCACTTCCGACATCGGCTCTGGTCAGTGAGTCCCCCCCCCCATTTGTTTTTAAATTTTCAGTTATTTCAGTAAAAAGGGGAAAAAGTAAACTTCTTTTGTACCATATACTATCCTTCCAGCATTTGGGTGGGTGCGGTTCTGAATTATTTTTTGTGGGAAGACCTGATTTTTGTTGTGTTTGTCTGCTGATTCTCATTCACTATGTGTTTTAGCCATCCGTTTCTTCTCTCTTTCTTTCTCCTTCATAGCATGGAATCTTTCTGATGGACTGATCTTTGTGAGGTCAGAAATGGAGTGGATTGGTTAGGTACTATGTTGGGTCATCTTTTCCTGTACACAGTATATTTTCATGTTTTAATTCCCCCCCCCTACAAGTTGTTTTCTTTATTCCCTTAAGCATTTACCTAGTGTCAGCAGGAGCATTTTCTGGTTGGTTTTGTAAATTCAAGGTTTCTTTGTTCATAATTTAACTTTGCAATATCTTGTTTGTTTTGGTTTTTTGCTTTCAAATACATGTGGAGTAAAGAACTGAATGCGTGCTAAGACGATGCCAAGTTTTGAAATCTGAACAGTAAAAATTAGTCAGCATACTACCTTGTTTGTCAACAACTGTGGATTGGGTGATGATGATATTTATTATTCGTCCTCACATAATTATCGTCTTGTTGTTGTTGTTTATTTTGGTATTTCATAACTTGAAATGGGAGATTCTTAGTCCTCAATCTCATTGTTTTTTATCCAAATGTATATGAAAAGCTTCTGTGTTCTTTTTTGGGTATTTTATTCTAAAAGAGTATGATGTTTTCTCCTCATCGATGTGATAGAAAGACAGGTAGGAAATCATCTCGAGGGAGTTCCATTTTATGGACCTAGGAGTGATTTTTCTGACACTGGGCCAAGCAATAGACTAATAGGAAACAAGAGAGGCAGTTCTGAGTCCGCTTTCATGGGATCCTCCAGAGATGCCTTTCAAATGGTCCCTGACTCCATTCAAAACTCACATTTGATGAAAGTATGAATCATGAAAATTTTTCTTCTCCTATATTCACAGTAGCTGCCAATAATTTTCCTGTTTTTAATATTATTTGATACTGAGCTGTGTTTTTGTTTAGATCTTCCGGAGTACAGCGGGAGGAGATCATCATAGAAGATCTAATGATGATGAAGTTTTTCCTGGCATGCAGTCACTGAAGCCAACTTCAGCTTCTCAGATATTTCAGCCTCTTACTGGAACTAAGTTTGATGCCAATAGATGGGAACGGTCTGTCGTTATGAATGCTGGCCCCTCGATGCAGCATCCACCACGTGGGGCTCAATTAACACCTTTTGTGCACCAGATAGCTTCAAACAAGGTCAGGGAGACCAACATTGGTCCTTCATTTATCTCTCAGTCAGCTGCTGATGAAGGATCTAGAACTGGAATGAAAGGCCCTGGAATTTTGAGCTCTATAAACATCACAACCTCTGCCACTGAGAAAACTCCATCTGCAGTGGTGCTTGGTGGAGGCAGGCCAAAGCCTATGATGAATGTAATAGATTTAGAATCATCCAATCCTCTTAGGTAAATATTGTGAGCCTACTCATACAGTTTATGCTCCATGATGCTATTTATTTTCAACTTCTTGATTGTGTGAAAAGAAGACTGATTATTTGCATTTGTTATTGACAACAGCCAACATGAGTTGAGATCTGCCAGCTGCCAGATGACCATATTCTATGGAGGTCAAGCTCACGTGTTTGATAATGTCCACCCCAATAAGGTCTGATATTTGGTTATTAGTGGTGGGGTTATTCTATTGCATTGTGTTCTTAGGCCTGAAATTGGTTTATATGTGAACTGTTGCAGGAAGTTTTCTTATTTAAATAGTTTACTCTGGAATTTATTTCCATGATTGCCGTTCCCCTTTTGATGAAACTGTCGAGGCAACAACTTTTGCAGATTTCCATTGCATGAAACGTTCAAACTCATTGGATTTGTTCGGTGATTCTGATTTAATCGGAAAAGATGTCTGGTCTTGATATTTTAAGTTCTTTCTGAAGTTACATTGATGTTATTTGTGCAATAATTTACTTAGCTACTTCCTGCAAAATCTGGTGTGTATGCTGAATCTGTGGTTGTTACTGGAAATCACGGGTAACTGTTATTTGCATGAAATGCTCATTCACTAGGTGAAAGTCACCGTTGAAGATTACCTATTGGAAGTTACTGGTGCAATTATCATACTTTTTATTCTATACGTGTTTATATCTAGCATAGGTAACAAAAATATATAATTTTTATAGGGTTAAGGTGCAGATTTAGCGAAAAACTATTTCCCAAAGTGCATCCAACACAACTAACTATTTTAGGGTGCAAAAATAGATATTATGAATTTTTAGGGTACAAAAGTAGACATTATGAAATTTTTTTGGAGCAAAAATAACAATTTTGTTATCTATTTTGGGTGCAAAAATTGCTATTTTTGCTCCAAAAAAAGTTCATAATGTCTACTTTTGCACCCTAAAAATTCATAATGTCTATTTTTACACCCTAAAATAGTTAGTTGTGTTGGGTGCACTTTGGGAAATAATTATTGCTATTTTTGCACCTTAACCCATTTTTATATAGAAAGTAACATTTGCTTGGTAAGTTTTGTTTTTTTAATTTAGGGCCTGCTGTAAGCAAGTGGTTTATTAGTATTAAGTCCTACTAATCTGCAACTTTTCGTCACTCACTTGATTCAACTTCTGAAAAGAAATTTGGAACTTGCTTAGAAATGGGTGGTGGCATCTGGGCTTTGGCAAAAAAAATTATGCTGGACTGCTGCTCACATCCCACAGAAGAATTAAAGCTTTTCTCATTTTTGGTTGAAATGAATTAAAGGTTCAGTTGTACTCTGATGGTTTGCGTTTCTATATTTTGATAGTAATACTGAGTGCAAATGATTGATGAGCATGCTGTATACTCTTCATCCTAATCATCTGCGTTTCTATACTTCAAGTTGTTTTGGAATCGCAATTACTGCTTTGAGTTTCTGAATTTTTTGGCATTCCATGTTGGTTTACAGCATTTCTCCTCCACCAGCTTCTCCTGAGAAGGATTTATAGTATCAAGAATGTTTGTATGTCTTTATTAACATATTTGTTGTTAACTATCTACTGATTTGGTAGTAGCTAGTGTCCTGGGACGTCATGTGTTGGTGTTTATTTACTACCTGAGTGCATCCACATTTTAACCATGTTTTTGGCATTCTTCAAAGGTCTATACAGCACTTGGTTTAGAATCTATCTTCTTTTTGGTCCTTGGTCTTTCTCATCATCTTGAACTTTTCTGCAACACCAGTATCAGCCAATCTTGGTCATATATCTTGCTATAAAAAATGATAGTGATGTTTTGCATAATTGTGTGCTCTGCTTCTTTCTAGATTTGTATTCTACTGGTATCTATATGAATATTGCAGATAGACAATTACAATTTACTGGGTAGTTGTGACCAACATTCTCCCCTCAATCCTGTCTAATTTTGCTCCATACTCTGCTTCCAGTTGTGAATATGTATGTATACATGTACTACCTTCGGTCCTTAATATAAGAGTTAGATACCTAATTTGGATAAGGAATTTGGTTGAGTTAGTTATTTGTAATAAATATATGCTTATTTTCCTGAAATACCCTCCTTTCAGCATGACTACTGGTGTATGAGAACCCCTTAATGTGTACAATAAATAGAGATGTTTTGGGAAAATATTATAATTTTGGAAGGCAAAGTGAATTGAGATATTATATTTGGGGTTAAATTCAACTTTGAACTAGCTCTTATGTTAGGGACCGAAGGTAATATATATTTTTCATTTGACTTTGACTATGCATGTACATGTTTGCATCTTGGTGTGTTCATGTTTGTATAGCTATAGCAAGTGATATGGACGGATGTTGTATGCAGGCAGATGTTATAATGAGCTTAGCAGGGTCAAATGGAGGAAGTTGGTCCACAAGCACTTGCTCGCCCAAGCCTCCATTAAAGCAGCTGCTTCATGATTCTGTAGAAACTCAAACAGGGAAGCTTCATGCCACTCCACCACCACCACTTGGTATTCCTCAACCACAAATAAATCCATCATGATTCACAATTTCTTTGCTTCAATTGATTATTAAATAATGTAAACCTTCTTTATTGTAGCAGGGCGACCTCAAGCAAGTGTTGCTGCCAAAGAAGATGGTAGAAGAAACCCAGTTGAAGTAGCCGAGCTAGGTCCCATTTCTCAAGAGAAGAGAGCCCAATGATGGATTGATTCAAATTGACGATTGGTTTTTGGATCTATCTGATTAAAAACAAGTTTCTTCTCGCATTGTTATAGTTATTCCTCTCATCATGAGCTTCATTCTAATCCTCGTTATATCAAATGTTTAATTAAACAAGTCCCATCACAAGTGTTCAATGAATGTGTGAAGTGCCTTGGGGTTTGATGGATCGGGTTTGGAGTGGTCACACTATAATTGGCATGAAAAATCCCAATGATTTTAACAAGAATTCATTCCAATAATAACTATTTATAATGTACATAACTAAAATGATTGTGGTATTCCTAACATTGTCATTTATACGATTATTATGAATCAATATAAAAAGATGAGTTAAATGATCGGGCCAAAAAGGGCTTATTTTTATATGGGTTGGTTTTTTATTTTCAACCCAACCCCTCTTGAAAGATATGGATTATTTTGTACAAGAAAGAAGAAATATATGGATTATTTGGTCCAACCCATATGACTGGACTTATAATTGAATACTCTTAATTGTTGTTGCAAATGTAACGGCCTCTACGGCAAGCTGGCGTGTCCAACTTGTCGGCGACAATAATGAGGTTGTGGGCATTTAAATATAGGTTTATGGTGTAACTTCAGTAATAAAGTTTTATTTAAGGGGAGTTTGACATAAATAAGTATTAGAAGGGGTAAACATAACAATGCACAATTAAAAAATGTGTAAATTTAATAAACTGTTAAATTTGACTTAACGGTGTTAAATTATAAGAAAAGAAAACTTCTAACAACGTTAGTTTAAATTTAACGGTTTTGTTAAATTTTCATCATTTTTAATTGTTCATTGTTATTTTTGTCCCTTCTAAAAATTATTTGTGCCAGACGCCCTTGGATAAAATTTTGTTACCAAAATTGCCCATTGACCCTTAAATATATTGTGCCACAAATTATTCTAATTATGAATTTCCTTGATTTGCATACAATTAATATTTTTAAAGCTTATCAAGAATGCATTGCATTTGCATCCGCTTTCTTCTAATTCTTTGAATAGTGATATGAGCTTCTAGATATTGTAGAAAATGACTCATAAATAATGATGAACAAGAAAATATATAATAATGACTAAATATTTTTTCCAATGTATTTATAGACTATATGTATATATGTTAATTGATTAATTATATACCTTTAAAAAAATATCATAAATAATATACCTAAAATAGCGTAATTCACTTTCTTCATATGTACCAAACAAAAGATACAATTCAATCATGCATAGGAAATTATTCATGGAGTATAAATCTCAATTCATCCCATTGCAAGAGATTAGTCTTTTCCTTTTCTATTAGATCTAACCCTATTGGCTATTGGTGATAAATCATTATGGCTTGTTTGGATTTCTGTTTGAAAAACCGTAAAACGATACATAAATCCTCTTAAATACTAAGATTGTATACTATAAATCACGTTTAAAAACAAATTCTACTGTAAATCCAAACAGTCCCGTTAAGAGTACTTTAGAATGAAGAAGAAGAAAAAAATATATGTGAACACAGGATATGAGACGTGGCTTATCCTTATCTTATATAACCCGCTCCGCCTACCCATATTTATCTGGATCCCATTTTTCTACTGTTATCTTTTTTACATTAAGCCGAATAACCTTAGCATTCCTACTCATTTCACCTGTTGCTCTACCACCCTAACTCAATCATTCATCTCTCTCTTAAAATAGAAACGTTATCACTCAGTTAAAATGTATCTAATAAATTGAATGATATACATGCATGTATTTAATTAATTAAATATGTTGGGTGCACATGTAATTAATTATATCTGTGGGCTGCAAATGTAAAAGGGGTGATGAATCCAATGCATGTTCTCAATCTATAAAAAATCTCATACTATTCTTAATATTCCCACACAAGTTACTTGATCATCTTACTTGTCCCAATAAAAGCAAGTTCGTCTTCGAAAATGGCTGGAGTTCTCTCTAGTAAAGTAGCCAAAAACAATCCCATAGATTTCTCTTTAGAGGAGAACTTACCTGAATCTCACACATGGTGGTCAAACGTATGCTCTGATGTCGTTGATGGGTCGACGGTATCCATACCGGTGGTGGACCTCCAAGATCCAAATGCCATGGAAACAATCAAGCTTGCATGTGAGGAATGGGGTATTTTTCAACTCAAGAATCATGGAATACCTTTATCCCTATTGAAGGAGGTGGACGATGCGATCAAGCGCTTCTTCTCTCTCCCGATTGAGCAAAAGGCAAAAGCCTTAAGGCCTCCCAGTGGCCACTCCGGCTACGGTTCAGCTTACATCTCACCCTACTTCTCCAAAGCCATGTGGCATGAAGGCTTCTCCATTATTGGTTCATGCTACGATGATGCTAAAAAAGTTTTGCCTGAACATGAACTTGCCCGCTTTTGGTATATGTGTGTGTGTTGTTCTTTGTGTACCACGTATTTATATCATGACGTTGCTAAATAAAAGTGATTATTTTTTTCATGTAGTGAAACAATGGAAGATATTCAGAAGCAATTGAAGATGGTGGCAGAGAAGGTGACAAGTGTTATACTGGAGTTATTGGTGGTACGTGATGAAGAGGAGAAATGGGTTAAGAGCGATAAATGTTCACTTCAATTGAACAAGTATCCGAGTTGTCCAGACCCGGATCATGCCATGGGTTTAGCTCCACACAAAGACACCTCCATAGTCACATTCCTGCACCAAACCCAAGTAGAAGCCAAGAACGGAAGCGAGATCCTAATAGAGGACCAAACCCATGGGCTCCAGATTTTTAAGGAAGGAATTGGGTGGGTTCCAGTTCACCTAGATCAAGATGTGTTTGTGGTGAATGTGGGTGATGTGCTTGAGATACTGTCTAATGGGAGGTTCACATCTGTGCTGCATCGAGCCATAGTAAGTGGAACAACTGATCGATATTCGTATGCATATTTCCATAGGCCCTCGCCAGAAACTGTTATCTCTCCTTTTAGCTCTCATCCTCGTTTTCGTGCTCTCACTTTGAGGGAATATGACAGTCTCAAGGCTAAGGATCGCCATAATGCATTAGCTTCCATCTCCATTTGAAACTTGAACTGAGAAATTACCTGTGTTCCTTTTAAGTAATAAAGATTATGATAAAGTTACAAGTCCATGTTTTTATTTGTTGTAATGATCACAATAATATATTTATATATTATAGTGTCAAAAAAATTATTAAACGAGTTGTTATCACAAGCACAAACCTCCTATTAGGTTTGCTTTTCCCCCTTATGACATAGATGAAGAAAGAATAAAAGGAAAAGAATTGGGGTTAATTAACTAGTTAAGGAAAAAGGATATATAAGTCGCTTAGATGGAAGTTGTATTCGAGTCACACTGACCCACACCGAACCATTGGTTTAATTGGCTCCACAAGACCCACGGGTCTCATTATCAGTTACCCCTTCTGGTTCTTAATATAATACTTAATTGAGGAGTTGATTTTCTTTTATCAAAAATCCTTCTTACATAGTGCAATATGCTATTTTCCTCCTAATAAATTTGTGTACAAAGTTAATGATAAAAATGAACATTTAAGTGAGGTGCACAACGTAGATGGTGGATTCTTACTTATGTTTGGTTCCCTATGTTGAATGTCATTCTAAATTTCAAAATAAATATAATTAACTAATTTAACTACCATCTTTAATTTTTTTTAATTAGGTAAATATGTTGTATATTTAGAACTGGAAAGAGTACAATAAGACAAATTATTTTGAAATAGGAGTATTCTTGTTGCATTGTGGCTGTGTTGGTTATCTGATACCAGTGGGGAGGAAGGGTTCAATTGTCTAAAAGAAAGAATAAGAATAAGGTTTTGCAAACAATTTTTTTCTTTTATAAATTTAAAGACCCAATTTTTATCATAAAATAAGGTATTCTATGCACTATTAATCTTCAATTAATCTCATAGCTCCCTTCCTCACCAATTTTTTTTTTTTTACTAACTTTCCATATTCATTGAACTTATTATACTATATATTATTCAACTACGTACACAAGATTGAAATAAGGAACCGGTTCCGGTGCTCGTTGCAATTATGGGCATTGAGAGCTCTTCACCACTGAACATTGTTTAGATCTAATTTGGATATTTGAGATTGATTTTTTTTAATTTTAATTTTTTTCAAAAAAAATTATTTTAAGTCTATAAAATTTAAAATAAATACAATATCTCAATATTCATTTTTTTTTAAAAAAAAATTTTATTTAAAAATATTTACTTAAAATTCTTAAATCTAGACCATTAAAATTGTATTTGAACTATGCAAATCTCACCACTGTGAAGAGCTCTCTGTGCTCAGAATTGCAATGATCATTGAAATTGTTTCCTTAATACATACACCACTAATTCAATTCAACGACCGAGCCTCACTTATCTCTCTTAGAATCAGGTTCAGTGTTGAACTCAATGGTGAGCACCAAGAGCTTATCACTATTGCAGATCGTTCATATCTAATTTACATGGTTCATTTTTTTTTACTTTTACTTTCTTTAAAAAATTATTTTAATGTGTACTAAATCTAAAATAAAGCAAATATTTTAATTGATAGTTTTTTTAAAGGATGACTTTTTTACCTAAAAATTTTAATTCTAAACTATTGAAATTCTATTTGAATTATTATCTATATCTCACTACAACGATGATCTCTTGATGCCTATCAATGTGATGAACACTAAAACTGATTCTGAACTGTCTCATTTTAAGAGGATAATCTATTTTGGTACTCAGGTAATTTAATTTCCCGTAGTTAATTATGTCATTTCTTGAATTATTCTTTAATCATATAGGGCTATTAGTATAAATCTAAAGAACTGCTTCTAATGAGATGGCTATTAAATACATGAACCCTCAGTTAAAAAAGACAGTCATATATTTTTCTTTGATATTATGTTTTTGAGATCTTTGCATTATTCAGCAGTGATTCAAATGAGAGATTACAAATGGAATTTTATCACAAAGACTACAAATAAAATCAAGGGAAAATTGTAAAAAAATGCCTTTGGGGTAAATTAATTGTCAAATGCTACTACGCGTGCAAACAATCTTTCTTCGTGTGTAAACAATCTTTCTTCATGTGCAAATAATTTTTCGTGTGTTTAAAAATCTTCCATATGAACGTGTAAACATCTTCTATTGTGTGTAAAATATCTTTTGTGAGTGTGTAAAATATCTTTAATTATGTGCAACGGATCTTTTATTATAGCATTTGATAATTAATTTACTCCAAATATATTTTTTAACAATTCAAAATCAAACCCGTAACTCTCACTCTCAAGAGCTTTCACATGTCACGAGGTCATAATTGATAAATATTAAATAAGGTGGTTATTTTGTATCTAAATGAAGATATTACTTTAAGATGAATCCATGAGTATTTATGACATTCCACAACCTAGAATTTGGCACCAAGGGCTTACTATTACATGATTTTTTTGTATAAATTATATTATTTTTTCTAAATCCTACTAATAATAAAATAGGTGTGGCTTATCCAGGTTTTATATAATTTATTTTAATTTTTGTATATGATATTAATTGTGTGAATTATATACATAATGTACCTAAAATAATGTAATTTTTTTTTATGTTGTATAAAGAAAGATACGATTCAAGCACATCTAAAATGATGATATGATGCATGTATTGTAATTGGTACATGCAATATAAAATTGATTATGTATGTTAATTTTATGAATAAAAACCAATCATACATTGTACATTTGTACCTAAAATAATGTAATTCATTGTTTTCATAATGGAACCTTTTTTGTTCAAATATAATTGGACTTTTGGTCTCCATGTTTTCTACTTCAAGCTAAACGGCCAGTCCACTCCGACATCCTTAGAGTTTGTTTGGTTTAACTCCATTGCATGCCTGCAATGATAATTATGATTGCATTACCAAGAAAAGAGTATTTGGTTGCTCTTTAACATGGTAATAGTGTTTACCATGGTAATGATGATTATAAAAAAATTGGTAATCCTCATTCATACTCCCCCTATGAATTATCATTATCATCCTATTGCATGGTTAAAAAAGTCAAATTTACCCTTTAAGTTCACTTCTCTTTATTTTACTTATATTTTTTCACTTAGCCACATCATGTCACAACTGTTACCGCCACTACCTCCTCCTCCTCCTCCTCCACAGTGTCACCTCCATGTCTCCACCTATCGCCGCAACCACTACCTCCTCCTCTGCCACCCCTATCACCGCCATTACCTCCTCCTTCCCTACTGCCGCCACCGCCGCCACTACCTCCTTTTCCACCACTGCCGCAACCGCCCGCCACCATTACCACTACCTCCTCCTTTTCCACCGCAGCCCCCGCCACCCCTAAGTATTGTTGCCGCCACCCCCACCGTTGCTGTTGTTACTACCTCTTCTTACTCCATCCCCCTTCGCTACTACTACCTTCTCCTCTACCGCCGTTGCCGCTACCTCCTCCTTCTCCTCGGCCAAACCTTGTCACCACTACGTCCACTATTACCGCCGCCCACTATCACAACCTCCTCCTCTACATCCGTTGCTGCCACAACCACCACTACCTCCTCCTCCACAATTGCCACTGCCGCTACTACCTCCTCCTTTTCCACTTCCACCATCGCCACCCCTGTCATCGCCGCCACTACCTCCTCCTCCACTATTGTTGCTATCACCACCTTCCACCGCCATCACAATGCCTTTACCATCCTCCACCACCACAACTATCACTATCTGATGATCCTCGACGAGATAGCGTGACAGTTATGATTAGGTAGCGTGATGACTCTTAACTATTTTTTTAAAAAAATTATAATAAGAGTAAAATAGACTTTGTGTGATATATTAATTTTAAATAATTGTTAAAAGAGTAGCTCATTGCACCTTACTTAAAAATCAAACCAAACACTAGCCCTGTAATTAATATTGTATTACATTATCATTACATCGTATTGCACTGCACTACAGGGTGTAATGGGATCGAACCAAACATGCCCTTAGTTTTCTTCCTCTTTCTACCTATTGCTCCACCACCTTAACTCAACCATTCATCTCTCAATGCCAAAGAAAAAAATGTTATCACTCAGTTAAAATGTATCTAAATTTATTATGATAATATATGTATGTATTTAACTAATTAATAGAGAGGAGATGAATCCAATGCCTCATCTCTGTCTGTAAAAATACCCTAACTATTCTTACTATTCCCATACCTTACTTGATCATCACACTTGTTCCCGTAAAAGTATGTTTGTCTTGAAAAATGGCCGGATCTCTTTATGGTGAAGCACCCAAAAACATTCCCATAGATTTTTCTTCAATGGAGAGCTTAATTGAATCTTACACATGGTTGTCAAACGTATGCTTCGACGTCATTGACGGGTTGGCGGTGTCTATACCAATGGTGGACCTCCAGGATCCAAATGCCATGGAAACAATCAAGCTTGCATGTGAGGAATGTGGTATTTTTCAACTCAAGAACCATGAAATACCCTTATCTTTATTGAAGGAGGTAGATAATGAGATTAAGCGCTTCTTCTCCCTCCTGATTGAGCAAAAGGCAAAAGCCTTAAGGTCTCCCGACAGCCACTCTAGCTACGGTTCACCCTATATCTCACCATTCTTCCCTAGAGTCATGTGGCACGAAGGCTTTGTCATTGTGGGTTTTTGCTATGACAATGCCAAATTTTTTTTACCTAAACATGATCTTGCGCATTTTTGGTATATTTGTGCGTGTTGTTCTTTGTGTGCGACATATTTATATCATAGTGTTACTAAATAAAAGTGATTATTTTTCATACAGTGAAATAATGGAAGAGATTCAGAAGCAATTGAAGATGGTGGTAGAGAAGGGGACTAGTGTAATATTGGAATTATTGAGGGTATAAGATGAAGAGGGGAAATGAGTTAAGAGTGATAACTATTCACTTCATATGCATAAGTATTTGAGTTGTCTGACTCGGATCGAGGCATGGGTTTGACTCCATACAAAGACACGTCCATAGTCACATTCCTGCACAAAAATCAAGTAGAATCTAAGGCTAGGAGTGAGATTTGAATAAAGAACTAAAAGCGTGGGCTCCAAATTTTCAAGGAAGGAACCAGGTGGGTTCCAATTCACTTGGATCCGGATGCGTTTGTGGTAAATGTTGGTGATGTGCTTGAGATATTGACCAATGGGAGGTTCACATTTGTGCTGCATTGAGTCACAGTGAGTGGGATAACTTATCAATATTTCTATAGGCCCTTGCCTGAAACTGTCATCTCTCCTTTCAATTCTCCTCCTCATTTATGTGCTCTCACTTTGAGGAAATGTGACACTCTTAAAGCTAAGAATCGCAACAATGCATTGGCTTCTATCTCCTTTTGAAGCTTGAACTAAGAAATTACATGTGTTCCATTTAAGTAACAAAGAGGGTTGATAAACTTAGAAATCCATGTTTTTATTTGTTATGATGATCAATAATAATATATTTATGGGTTAAAGTGATTCAACAAGTTGAAGTATTTTTCCAGATAAATCTATTATCTTAAAGTATTTTGTGGTACATTCAATACTAAATATTTTTTTAATTGGACTTTTGTTCATTGTGATGAAAGAATAATGACATACTCTCTCTCATCTTATATTTTGGGCACATTCTAGAAGGATGTCATAGTCAATTAATAAAATTCATTTTATTATCTCTTGAGACGACATTTAATAATTTTTAAATCTCCCCTTAAACATATTCCAATATAATATAAAAATATCTTAAATAGTGTTTGTTGAGGGTAAAAATAGAAAGTGATGCAAATTTAAGACAATTTAATTCTTCAAACTAATTAATGTATTTTTTATTTTGGCCAGTTAGGTGAAAGCCAGGTAACTTATATATAGAAGCAAAATAGTACTATTCCATTGATAAATGGAAGATCTAATTTGTGATAGATTTTGATGTTAAATGTAAAACCTATTTCTATTTTATCTCTTATATTTATCATTTTTTCTTTTAACTAATTTGTCTAACTTATAAATTAATATATATAACCTAATGTTAAGCATAAATATTTCAAAGAAATCATGTCACACGTGTTATATATTTAAGTAATTTATCTAGCTTATTTAATCTTTTCAAATAAGATAAATATGTTTTATATTAAGAATTAGAGGAATATAAAAAAAGAGATACATAAATTAGGTGTGGCCAACATGTTTCACTCTCCTATGTATCATCCTCTCTCATTGCACAGTCATATTGTTTCTCTTATTGTCAACCTTGTGAGTTGACATTTTAAATTTACCGTTTTAACGTTTTTAATTTATATAATTACGTCAATTCATCATTAAACTCGTGTTATCTATAAACCCAATTGAACTTTTGAGTTTACTCACCACATTATCATCTTTAAGGTTACATCTTACAAATTTGCATCAATTTGTTCTTAAACTTGTACTAACTTTTTATATTTAATTATATGTTCAGTAGTTTCATATATGACCTTCCTATAACTTTTAATAGATGAAAGAATGTTGATAGATTTTATTTCAATTATTTAAATTTAAAATATAATAAACCTAATTGCTGCCATTTTTAATATTGTAATTATTTAATTATATACTTTTAACAGGTTTTATTGATAAAAGTGAACTATAATAAGTTTATGATTCAAGTTCACTATTCAAGTTTTTGTTTCTGTCACGAGTTAACTTAAACTGATGAGTTTTCCAATCATGATTATTACAATAGAGTTATTAGAACCTTTAATATAAGAAAAAATGCAGGTTAAATGTATCTAAATCATATGATACAAGAATGAAATTACATAAACATGTGTATTGCCATGAATATCTACATCAGGTATTCTTTTAAGAGAAATCTACATCATGTATTTTACTTATTAGTAATAAAGGGATGAATGAATCTAATCCGTCTTGTAAGCCTATAAATACTCCAACATTATTCTAACTATTCCAACAAATAATCACATTTGTTTCAATATTCCTCAAACATGAAAACAGAAGTGCTTGAAATGGCTCGTGATGCTCTGACTGTCTTATTGCAAGCCAAAAATATGACCATAGACTTGTCTTCAGCAGAGAGCTTATTAGGGTCTTAGTGGTCAAACGGATGGTCCGACATCATTGACGGGTCGATATCCATACCCGCGGTGGACTTGACGGATCCAAATGCCATGAAAGCAATAAGTAGGGGTGTTCAAAGTATCTCAGTCCTGGTCCCGGAGATTTTAATCCCGGGAATTTTCCGTCCCGGTGATTTAATTTTTGTATTGTTTACTCAATAAATTAAGTTATTATTTGATAATATGTGTATTACATTTTTAATTGGAGCTAAACCGTATATATCATAATACTAATCCTAACTATATAATGTATAAAGTTAATAACAAAGATGATAATAATAATAATAAAATATTATTCTTCAATTTTAAATCAATTTGTGTGATTATTATGGCCTTGTTAGCCGTTAAATGATTACTTTAAATATTAGATTATGAAAAATTCAACTAATATAATAATATATTTTAAATTTAAATTTTTTAAAAAAAACCAAGAATTCTCAATTTCGTCCTGGGATCGGGACGGGACTAGGATTGGAGGATTCCGGTCCCCGATTTAAACACCCCTAGCAATAAGTATGGCATGCTGAGGAGTGGGGTATTTTTTAGTTGAAAAATCATGGAATACCCTTATTTCGTTTCAAGATAGGGACAATGAGGTCAATCTCCTCTTCACTCTCCCAACTGAGCAAAAACTGAAAGGCACCATGAACGGCCTTCACGACAACCCCACGTGGCCAACTTGCTCACGACAACAATAATACTAATTATGGAGTGTGTTTGGAATAACGATTAGAACTTTTAAAAATGTTTTTCAATTATGATTTACAGTATACGAGGTAGCTTTTACGGTCTACGAGGAAATATGTGGATGAGTTTTATCTTGATTTACATGAATCGGACTTATACATAAATATAAACTAAACCAAACATCTTCATGACCTTCTTCTAATTGTTTGTAGATGGTGTCGAAAATGATCATGAATAATGATGGACAAGGAAATATATTATGACAAAAGATTTTTTCCAATGTGTGTGTGTATATATATATCTTAATTGATTGACTGAATTATATACCCTTAAAAAAATCTCATATAATATACTTAAAATAGCGTAGTTCATTTTCTTCATATTGTACAAAAAAAAAAATCCTTCTAACCCTTAATATAAGAGATAATAGAAAAATTGATATTAGTTTTAAATGTAAAACATATTTTTTTATATTTTTTAATATTATTATAATTTATCGCTATTGATACTCCTTCAAGAATAATCAAGTAAGATAAGTACGCCATATTAAACTTCCTTATTTTAAACAAATTCGGTAAATAGTTCTCATATTAAGAACGAGAGAGGGTACAAGTCAATTAAGAGAATATAAAAATTTTTGGTTTCCTCTATTATTAGAGGACTAACCTCTTCCACTAAATCCAACCTTATTAGGAATAAATCATTATGGCATGTTTGAATTTACATTTAAAAAATATATTTATAGAAGTTGATTCAAAACTCATGGTAAATCACAATTAAAATACAACTGTAAATCCAAACAGTCCCAATAAGAGTACTTTAGAAACCGAGGAAGCGGAACTGTATATGTGTAAACAGGGGATACAGAGGACGTGGCTTATCCTTATCCAATATATCCTGCTCCGCCCTCCCATATTTGCCAGGGATCACCCCATGACCCATTTACTGTTGAAATATTTTGGTCCATTTCGAAAGTTGGAGTGGTCTTGGGCTTTAGTAAAAAAAAAAAAATTAAAAATTCGCAGGGACCACTATCAAAGGTGCCTCAGAGACGGAAAAGTCCTGGAGGTGCACGTGGCAGGGTTGTACAAAATTGACGCCACACACGTCAAACTTGTTTTCACTCCTGCATGTCACCGTTGCAATTAGCAATCCTTTATCTAACGCTACGTAATATATACGGTATATTTATTATATTAGAGAAATTAATTAAATTATTTAATGTGATAATTTTTTTAAACACTCTAATCATTTTTTTAATTTTTTTATTCCTTTTTTTTTCTTAATTATTGTTGAGGAAATATAAATAAATTAAAAAAAATAAATAAATATAAAAACTATATCTTATATTTAAAATTAAAATTAAAATTTTAAATATATCTTATATTTAGAACCGCAGATAAATTACTCATTTTGACATCAATTAAAACACTTGCCCCATTACAACTCTGGTCCCTAAACGAATACCAGATCCAGCATCATTTCCCTTTCTTTTGCAAATCTCCTTGAAATGCCAATTCTTTCCTTCTCTGTACAAATTTCAATGCCTTCATTATTCATTCAATAACAATACCTCCCTGGATAATAAATATAAGGATCAATTGAAATGCCAATTCTTTCCTTCTCTGTACAAATTTCAATGCCTTCATTATTCATTCAATAACAATACCTCCCTGGATAATAAATATAAGGATCAATTGATATTATATATATATATATATATATATATATATATAAAGTAAATTAATTAAATTATTTTAAATTATTTTTATATTTTTTAAACTAATTTATTAACTAATATATAATTTAATAATACATAACATATGATATAAATAAATACGGATTGGAATAATCAACACTAATATCTTCTTTCGTTGAATAATTAATGACAATGTTATTGCAATACGTACGGGCAATGTCGTCTACGCTCATTGCTACCAAAAAAAAACAAAGTGATATTTATTTTTAAGAATATTATCACATTTAGAAAGTATTATAAAAAAAAAGTTATAGACATTTTTTAAATCTATAAAAGCTCCACAACTTATTTCTTTTTTTTAATAGCCTTCTATAGCGCTTCATTAGGAAGTATCATATGAAGTCATACACTTTCTATGACACTTCCTAAGGAAATGTTATAAGAGATTTTTTTTTAAAAAAATAATTTTGCGTAATTGTTTCTTTTTTTTTGTGAAACCCTGTGTATTTACCATCCAAATCCATAACAATTCACAAATACAATCCACAGTAAAATGAAATAACTCATAACAAAAAAATAATTCATAAAATATAGTAAATGTAAGGTTATTAAACCGGAACCGGTCAGTGAACCGGTCGGGGTACTGGGTTAAGGGTCAGTGGGTCAGACCGGAGTTAAACTAGGACCAAACCGGTGAGAAAATGAAGATTTTAGGCTTATTAATATGAAATTATAAAAAAATTTTTTTAAAAAAATTGATTTTTTTAAAAAAGGATCGGTTTCCTGCTCGGGTTGCCGGTTTCGGGTCGGACCGGCCGGTCCGATCCGAGTTTAATAACCCTGAGTAAATGTATTTAATTATAACAATTGTAATGTACAACTAATTTTAAGTGAATAAACAACACAAAAATAGGTAAGAAAAAAACCTACATACCTAGATATTAGCTAATTATCTAACCATATATTCATATCATTCCTCAATCATTTCATCCACTTGTTGGCCAGTCAATTGGGAAAAATATTGATTTTCATAATACTACATAAATAATCATGCACACAATAAATTAAAATCACTAAAAATCAATTAGTTTAGAAACTTGTCAATTAAATTTAAAACGTGCGGACTTAGACTTTTGTATATAAAAAAAAGACTTATAAGCTAGGGAACTTCTATAGGAGGCTGAGGCAAGAAGAAGAAAAAAACACGTGGAAAATCAAGCTTTGTATTGCAACGGAAATGGGGACTGAAGGAATACAAGATGGTGAACCAATCAAAATAGAGAGCTAGAGGGCATACGAGAAGACGATAAGCTAGGGAACTTCTATAGGAGGCTGAGGCAAGAAGAAAAAAAAAACACGTGGAAAATCAAGCTTTGTATTGCAACGGAAATGGGGACTGAAGGAATACAAGATGGTGAATGTGACATTCTAAAAAAAAAAAAAAAAAATTAAATTAAAAATTAATTAATTAATAAAATAATAAAATAATATTTTATTAAAATAATAATATAATAATATTATATTATATTATAATATATATATATATATATATATAATATATATAGTTGGTAGGCACCATACGGCGCCTACCAACAAAGAGATAAGGGGTTGATCCCCTTATCTCAATTAATTGGCGCCATTAGGCGCCAATTATAAGGTGGGGGTATTTTATAAATACCCCCTCCCCCTTAACACTTTCTGCGTGAAGTGTTAAGGAAAAGAAGAGAGAGTGAGGTTCTGATTGGGGTATTTTCGGTTCTTCGGAGATCAATAAGGTATATAAACTCTCTTTTAATTACAAAGCTTCTTTTATAAAATATGTTCTAAATAATTTTCTCTTTCATATGATAGTAATTTTATGCTAGTTAGAGAATATTTTGGGGATATGATTTTAGGCAAGTTTTGAGTTTTATCAATATAAGACTGTAGAAATGTAGAGAATAATTAATAGTTTATTTTAATCGGTTTAGATTTATTATTTAGTGGTCATGTGATTTTATAATTAATTTCTTTTATAAATAGGGTTTAAATTAATCCCTATAGGGTGTTTTTACCGATAAAAATTAGTTTAAATATTTTATTTGGATTATTGGAGGTATTATTGAGGTTTTAATCGGTTTATTTTTGTTAGATCTGAGTTATATGAAAAATATAAATTAGGACTTAATATTTGAATTATAATTTGATATGATTTTAATTATGTGGGTATTTGAGGAATTGTTTAATAATTATATTATATCCATATATATTATGAAAGAGAGATTTAATTATTTAGGAAGTTGGTATTGGAGATTTTGTAATTATGGGTATATTAAAGGTTATTTAAGGATTTCTTTTAAGGAAATTGGAATAAATGAGGATAATAGTTGTAGAGAAAATTGGGTTGTAGGAGTTAAATTATGTAAATTAATTATTTTATTGTTATTTTTGGTTAATTGGTATCTACATTGATAATGTAGATTTTTCTTGTGATCGGTGATTGCACGGGTTTTACTATCCAAATTAAGATTAAGCTTGGAATCGAGGTAACTGGGGTTAATTTATTTTATATGCTTGTTTTGGAATGTAAGGTATTTTATAAACCTTACTTTTATCTATATTACTTGTATGTGTTTTACAAGATTATATTTATGTTTGACTATGAATTTATTTCAGTGAAGCGGTGTATTTTTCAAATTATTATTGAATTGTTACTGTTATGGTGGATATGTTGTTCGAGATGAATGTTGTATAAGAATTTAGAATTATTGTAATTGTTTTTGAAAGCTGTATTAATTTATTATTTTATATTACGGGATATGTTGGGTTGTGTGGAAGAGATATGGTGAATTGTGTGCCCATCGGCTCTCTCAATCCTGGCCCGGATTTTGGAGCTGAGTGTTTGGGCGGACACCTCCCTGTTACGGTATATTGGTGGTGGCATGGGAGGGGGCAGTATTCTTGATGTGACTAGCTAACCTTTGGCCGGGTATACTAGCACTGATAGGCTGTACCAGTCCAGAGGATATAAGGAGGAGCAGGATGGATGAGTGGGGATGGTTTTATTTATTGATTATATCATGTTAAATGTTAAATTATGAGAATATTATTATTACTATTATTATGTCAGTTAAACCTGCTTCTCTGACTTACAATCTTTTCCTGCATATTTTATAAATTTACTTTGGTTACTGAGACTTTATGTCTCACCCCGTCATTATAAATAATTTTTCAGGCAATACCTCTAATCTGGATAGAGGCCAAGGGAAGCAACCAGAGGCATAGACGTAGAGAATTCTTGTAGGCCTCTTTTGGTATTGGTGTTGTATTAATTTCTATATTGCCATTATAGGGCCCACATGTTTTTAAAATACCATATTTACTGTTTGGATATCTATGTTGGAAATCATTTTGTGACCCATGGGTTAATTGTGATGTGATATCAGAATAATAAATTTATCTGCAGTGAGTTTGTGGGCGAGTTTGTGCCCTAAACTCTGATATGTTGTGGAAGAGTTTGTGGGCGAGTTTGTGTCCTGAACTCTGATATGTATTGGTAAAAAAAAAAATTATCACTGATTTTGTATAAATGTGGATAATTGTTGTTTGTGAGAAAGGGTCGTTACATTTTTGGTATCAAAGCAATGTGTTTACGATTTTCCTGGCCCTATCATGCATTACATTTAGAGTATGGCAATATAGGATTTTACACACCTGCTTCCCTTTTATGTTGTGTTCTGTTTCTCATTTTTATTTACCATCTTTGGGTGGTTTTACCCATAGGTGGGGAGAGATGGTGAATACTGGACATACAGACATCGGTGACAATAGTCAACAGGGCCAACAGAGACCTAATAGGCCCCATGAGAATTTATCTGAGGCTGAAATGTTGCGACATCTGTATGGATGGACCATTGCAACAGAGGAACGATTGAAAAGGCTTGAGGAAGGCAGGGATAATGAAGGACCGAGCGGAGCAAACAAGGATAAGACTCAAGAGGTGAATGCTGAAACAGAGGAGCAAAACAGTGTTCATTCTGAAAAGCTAGTTCTGCATCCAACATACTCTGAGACGGATGGGTCAGCAGAGCAATTTAGAGCTCCAGATATGTTCACAGTGTGGAAGCATTTAGATCGTTTCCATCCTGAGACATTCTCGGGAGGATCGCCAACAGACGCGGAGAGTTGGATTGATAGGCTGGAAATGCTATTTGAGTCAATTCGATGCGATAAATATCAAAAGGTGATTGCTGCGAAAACTTTACTAAAGGGTGATGCGTTGAATTGGTGGAACACTGTAAAGCCTGCTGATGGGCATGATCTTAAGTGGGATGAGTTTAAAAGAATGTTTTTCGATTTTTATTTCCCCATTGCAATGAGGCATCAAAAAGAAGCTGAGTTCTTCATTCTTCGGCAGGGGGAGATGGATGAAAACACTTATATATCTAAATTTATGGGGTTGGCCAAATATGTATCACAGTTAGATAGAACCAACAAGGCTCACAACAATTGGTTGGCCCGACAGATGTTCGAGAAATGTAATGATAGTGTCAAAGCGAGGATGGGCACTTATGACATCACTACCCTCGAAGAGCTGATTGCCAAAATTCGAGAAGTCTGTAGAAGATATAGAGATGCCGAGAGATCTATGAGAAGGGATTTTCAAGGCCGATTTAACAGTCATATGGGAATATCTGGGGGAATTAATAAGAGGAATTATCCTTCAAGTTCTGGTGCATCTGGAAACAGAAGGAGTTTTCAGCAGGGAAGCTTCCAGCAGAGGAATCGTCCTGTTACAAATCAGAGCAGGAGCAACAATACCAGGGTGAATCAAGGCTTCCAGCAAAGATCAACAACATCAAGTCCTAGCGTGACTCAGCGTCTTCCTTGTACTCGTTGTGGAAGAATACATTATGGCGAGTGTTTGACTTGTTTTAATTGTGGGGAGAAGGGTCATATTGCGAGATATTGCTTTAAAGGAAGGAAAGAGGATCAGACATCTAGACCATCGATGCCCGGGCGAGTGTTTGCTTTGACTGCTGAGGAGGCGAGGGTCGCCCCAAATCTGATCAGAGGTAATGTTCTTCTTCAAGGACATCCTTTATCTGTTATATATGATTCTGGTGCTACCCATTCTTTCATTTCCTATGATTGTGTGGAAAAATTAAAGCTTGTTATGAGTGATCTACCTTATGATCTGTTTGTGTCTACCCCTGCTGGTGCATGTGTGAAAACTGTTATGGTGTGTAGGAAATTGTTGTTTGTATGTGAGGGTCGTGAAACGACCATTGATTTGATTTGTCTACCTTTGCGGGGTATAGATGTGATTGTGGGTATGGATTGGTTATCATCTAATGATGTAACCTTACAATGTAAGAATAAAACTGTGCAATTTAATACTTGCACAGTAATTAGAGAAATACCCCAAGGCTCGATTATGTTGTCAGCGGCCCAGGTGGAGAAAAGTATAAGGAAAGGGTGTAAAGCTTTCGTGGTGTTTTTCTCAGTTCAGGTAGAATCTCAGGAAAATATTGACCAGATTGAAGTGGTAAAAGAGTTTCCTGATGTGTTCCCTGAAGAGTTGATCGGATTACCTTCAGAACGAGAAGTCGAGTTTGCCATTGAGTTAGCACCAGGGACAGAGCCGATCTCTAAAGCTCCTTATCGGATGTCACCTTCGGAGTTGGGTGAATTGAAGAAGCAGATTGAAGATTTGTTAGAAAAAGGTTTTATCCGTCCAAGTGTATCTCCCTGGGGTGCACCAGTTTTGTTCGTGAAGAAGAAAGATGGCACCTTGAGGCTTTGCATTGATTATCGGCAGCTAAATAAAGTCACTATTAAGAATAAGTATCCATTGCCGAGGATAGATGACTTGTTAGATCAGCTCGTAAGTTCATCTGTATTTTCAAAAATTGATCTGAGGTCGGGATATCATCAGTTGAGGGTACGAGCAGAAGATATTCCAAAGACTGCTTTCCGTACTAGATATGGTCATTATGAGTTCCTTGTTATGCCTTTTGGGGTAACAAATGCACCAGCGGTGTTTATGGATTATATGAATCGGATCTTCAGACCATATTTAGATCAATTTGTGGTGGTGTTCATTGATGACATTCTTATCTATTCAAAGAGTGAAGATGAGCATCAGAAACATCTTCGAATAGTACTACAAATTTTGAGAGAGCATAAGTTGTATGCGAAGCTGAGTAAATGTGAATTCTGGCTAAAAGAGGTTAAGTTTTTGGGTCATGTAGTTTCAGAAAAGGGAGTAGCAGTTGACCCCAGCAAGGTAGATGCTGTGTTGAAGTGGGAACCACCTAAGACTGTGACAGAGGTGCGCAGTTTTATGGGATTAGCTGGCTATTATCGTCGTTTTATAGAGGGATTTTCTCGGATTGCCACGCCACTCACCAGATTGACTAAGAAAGAACAACCGTTTATTTGGGATGAGAAGTGCGAGGCAGCTTTTCAGGAGCTAAAAACTCGGTTAACAACTGCACCTGTTCTCACTATCCCTGATCCACACAGACCATACACGGTGTACACAGATGCATCATTTAAAGGTTTGGGATGTGTGCTTATGCAAGATGGTAAAGTGGTGGCTTATGCATCTCGTCAGTTAAGACCCCATGAAGAAAAATACCCGACGCATGATTTAGAGCTTGCAGCCGTTGTTTTTGCTTTAAAGATCTGGAGGCATTATCTGTATGGGTCCCAATTTGAGATCTTCAGTGACCATAAAACATTGAAGTATCTCGTGGATCAAAAAGAGTTGAACAATCGACAAAGGAGATGGATGGAGTTCTTGAAAGATTATGACTACGAGTTAAAGTATCATCCAGGGAAGGCGAATGTAGTTGCAGACGCTTTAAGCCGGAAGTCAATACACATGTTTCATATGTGTGTGACTGAGCATAATCTCCTGGAAAGATTATCAGAAGTTTATCTGGAACCAAGGTCAGAAGTGATTTTGAGTACAGTAGTTGGAAATTTTGATTTTTACGGTGATTTGAAGAAGGCCCAAATAGAAGATAATCGATTGCTACGGATCCGAAAGGAGTTGGAAAATGGTGAAGTACCTGACTATGATATTGGAGATACAGGTATATTGAGGTACAAGAAGCGGATTTGTGTTCCAGACAATGAGGAAATTAAGAAGAATATTCTGGAGGAGGCTCATCAGAGTAAATATACCATTCATCCAGGAATCACTAAGATGTATCGAGATTTGAAGCAAGGATATTGGTGGCCTAAGATGAAACGTGATGTGACAACCTTCGTGCTGAAGTGTTTGACTTGTCAAAAGGTGAAGATTGAGCATCAAAAACCTCCAGGGCTACTTCAACCTTTAAAGATTCCTCAATGGAAGTGGGACAACATTTCTATGGATTTCATCGTGGGATTGCCTGAGACTGCAGCACATCATAACGCAATATGGGTCATTGTGGACAGATTAACGAAATCGGCCCATTTTCTACCGATCCATATTGGTTATAGCCTGGAGAGATTAGCTCAATTGTATGTGGATTGGATTGTTAGGTTGCACGGTGTGCCTACAGAGATTGTGTCAGATCGTGATCCGAGATTCACATCAAACTTTTGGAAGGCATTACAGGAGGCTATGGGAACTAGGTTGAAGTATAGTACGGCTTATCACCCACAGACCGATGGACAAACAGAGAGAACAATTCAAACCCTTGAGGATATGTTGAGGGCTTGTGCCATTGAGTTACCTGGTAGTTGGGATCATCATTTACCTTTGACAGAATTCGCTTACAATAACAGTTATCACTCAAGTATTCAGATGGCGCCTTTTGAGGCATTATATGGCAGAAAGTGTAGATCGCCTCTCTGTTGGACTGAGTTAAGCGAAAGAACTGTGATTGGACCGGATTTAGTAGATGAAACTACGAAGAAAATTGAGATGATTCGCCAAAAGTTGTTGACCGCTCAGAGCAGACAAAAGAGCTATGCGGATAGGCGGCGTAGACCTTTAGAGTTTGGAGTTGGTGATCATGTTTTTCTTAAAGTTACTCCAGTGACTGGCATTGGTAGATCTATTAAAGCCAAGAAGTTGACTCCCCGATTTATTGGACCGTACGAAATTCTAGAACGAATTGGCCCAGTTGCTTATCAAATTGCATTACCTCCACACTTGTCGGGTATTCACAATGTGTTCCATGTGTCACAACTTAAGAAATATCATCCAGATCCTTCTCATGTGATTGCACCTGAAGAGATTGAGTTGAGGGAGAATTTGACCTATATGTCTGAGCCAGAGAGGATATTAGATGTGAAAGACAAGCAGCTGCGGAATAGAACCATTCGACTCCTAAAAGTTTTCTGGAAGGGTATGTCTCCCGGAGATGCTACCTGGGAAACCGAAGAGCGGATGCGACGTGATTTTCCGAACTTATTTACTTAAGTATGCTTCTATATTTTAGTAATGTTAATATTTATGGTTGTGATGTGTTGTGTTGCAATCGAATGTGTAATCTTATGATTAAATTTTGTGTTGATAACTTGTGTTTTATTGTGATTGGAGTGTCAATTGTGTTGTGAAAATTTTTGTTTTGACATTTATATGTATTAGGAATTTTGGGGACAAAATTCTATTTAGGTGTGGAGAATTGTGACATTCTAAAAAAAAAAAAAAAATTAAATTAAAAATTAATTAATTAATAAAATAATAAAATAATATTTTATTAAAATAATAATATAATAATATTATATTATATTATAATATATATATATATATATATATATATAATATATAGTTGGTAGGCACCATACGGCGCCTACCAACAAAGAGATAAGGGGTTGATCCCCTTATCTCAATTAATTGGCGCCATTAGGCGCCAATTATAAGGTGGGGGTATTTTATAAATACCCCCTCCCCCTTAACACTTTCTGCGTGAAGTGTTAAGGAAAAGAAGAGAGAGTGAGGTTCTGATTGGGGTATTTTCGGTTCTTCGGAGATCAATAAGGTATATAAACTCTCTTTTAATTACAAAGCTTCTTTTATAAAATATGTTCTAAATAATTTTCTCTTTCATATGATAGTAATTTTATGCTAGTTAGAGAATATTTTGGGGATATGATTTTAGGCAAGTTTTGAGTTTTATCAATATAAGACTGTAGAAATGTAGAGAATAATTAATAGTTTATTTTAATCGGTTTAGATTTATTATTTAGTGGTCATGTGATTTTATAATTAATTTCTTTTATAAATAGGGTTTAAATTAATCCCTATAGGGTGTTTTTACCGATAAAAATTAGTTTAAATATTTTATTTGGATTATTGGAGGTATTATTGAGGTTTTAATCGGTTTATTTTTGTTAGATCTGAGTTATATGAAAAATATAAATTAGGACTTAATATTTGAATTATAATTTGATATGATTTTAATTATGTGGGTATTTGAGGAATTGTTTAATAATTATATTATATCCATATATATTATGAAAGAGAGATTTAATTATTTAGGAAGTTGGTATTGGAGATTTTGTAATTATGGGTATATTAAAGGTTATTTAAGGATTTCTTTTAAGGAAATTGGAATAAATGAGGATAATAGTTGTAGAGAAAATTGGGTTGTAGGAGTTAAATTATGTAAATTAATTATTTTATTGTTATTTTTGGTTAATTGGTATCTACATTGATAATGTAGATTTTTCTTGTGATCGGTGATTGCACGGGTTTTACTATCCAAATTAAGATTAAGCTTGGAATCGAGGTAACTGGGGTTAATTTATTTTATATGCTTGTTTTGGAATGTAAGGTATTTTATAAACCTTACTTTTATCTATATTACTTGTATGTGTTTTACAAGATTATATTTATGTTTGACTATGAATTTATTTCAGTGAAGCGGTGTATTTTTCAAATTATTATTGAATTGTTACTGTTATGGTGGATATGTTGTTCGAGATGAATGTTGTATAAGAATTTAGAATTATTGTAATTGTTTTTGAAAGCTGTATTAATTTATTATTTTATATTACGGGATATGTTGGGTTGTGTGGAAGAGATATGGTGAATTGTGTGCCCATCGGCTCTCTCAATCCTGGCCCGGATTTTGGAGCTGAGTGTTTGGGCGGACACCTCCCTGTTACGGTATATTGGTGGTGGCATGGGAGGGGGCAGTATTCTTGATGTGACTAGCTAACCTTTGGCCGGGTATACTAGCACTGATAGGCTGTACCAGTCCAGAGGATATAAGGAGGAGCAGGATGGATGAGTGGGGATGGTTTTATTTATTGATTATATCATGTTAAATGTTAAATTATGAGAATATTATTATTACTATTATTATGTCAGTTAAACCTGCTTCTCTGACTTACAATCTTTTCCTGCATATTTTATAAATTTACTTTGGTTACTGAGACTTTATGTCTCACCCCGTCATTATAAATAATTTTTCAGGCAATACCTCTAATCTGGATAGAGGCCAAGGGAAGCAACCAGAGGCATAGACGTAGAGAATTCTTGTAGGCCTCTTTTGGTATTGGTGTTGTATTAATTTCTATATTGCCATTATAGGGCCCACATGTTTTTAAAATACCATATTTACTGTTTGGATATCTATGTTGGAAATCATTTTGTGACCCATGGGTTAATTGTGATGTGATATCAGAATAATAAATTTATCTGCAGTGAGTTTGTGGGCGAGTTTGTGCCCTAAACTCTGATATGTTGTGGAAGAGTTTGTGGGCGAGTTTGTGTCCTGAACTCTGATATGTATTGGTAAAAAAAAAAATTATCACTGATTTTGTATAAATGTGGATAATTGTTGTTTGTGAGAAAGGGTCGTTACAGTGAACCAATCAAAATAGAGAGCTAGAGGGCATACGAGAAGACGATAATAGCAGGCTTGTGAAATCATTTAAAATACCTTGTATGATAGACTTGTTAAATTTTTTAAAGTATCTTGTATGGCGCTTGGTGAACAAGCACCATACAAGATATAGGGAAACTTTGACGCTTGCATATTGCTTTCCTTGATTTTTTTTTAACAAAGGGAAGTTTTGTGCAAGTGCCATTATTTCCCTTAATTTTTTTCTAAATGGTAGATAAAGAAGCTTTGGCACCTGTGATTTTTTTTTTAAATAAAGGGAAGCTTTTTTAGAAAGGGCATTCCAAAGGTATATTTATTTTTTAAAAAAAATATAAGGCTAACTATAACATTTATTTAAGAAAACGTTATAGTTGACACTTTATTTTTTATTTTTATAAAAATAAAGGCGTTGTGTGACGTTTATTTTAAAAAATGTTATACAAATCTAATACTAGTTATATCATTTCTAATAGAAAGTGTTAAAGCTTTTAAATATTTTTTTATAAAAAAAATAATTATCTATAATATTTTTTTAAAAAAGTGTCCTATGACTGCTCTTATTTTTTCATGGCTCATTTGCCTTTTTGGACGTCCATTTTTCCAGCTTTTCCTCAGTTTGGATTTTGAATCCTGACGTCATTTTAATTATAAAATACTAATAATTGTCAGTTTTGTTGACTGTGGTGAAGACGACACACTTTGATTATTGACTTTGTCCTGCTGACACCAAAAGTCAGTAACCGACTCACATTATAGGCCGTAAGATATTTCGGGCCTCTTTGGATTCTCTGAGGATAGAGAGCTGATAACACAGAATGCTTGAGATGCGCAAAAATAGAGCCTTGCTTAAATTGGCAATCATTTATATGGGGAAGGGTTCTCTCCATTTTTTTTATTATTCATTTTTTTATTATTCATTTTTTTTATTTTTTTATCCTCATCGTTATATTAATTCTGAATAGTTAAGAGTTAATATCTCATAAAAATATTATTATAATATTAAATAAAAAATATATATATAAACAAATTTAAATCATTAAAATTTGATATAAATAATTCATATCTTTATACTTTTGTTAAAATATTCTATATATTTCCTTTTCATAGGATATTGAATCTCAACCATTTAAAATTAATATAACAGTGAAAATAAAGAAGTAAAGAAAAGTTAATGATAAAAGAAATGGAGAGGTTCTTCTTCCTTCATTTACAATCTCTTATTCTCTGTGATGCTATTTATTCAATGCAATATATATATATATATATATATATATATATATACATGCACACTTATTCAATTCCCACCTGTTGCTCCACCACCCTAACTCAACCATTAATCTGTGTGCCCGAAAAGAAACGTTATCACTCAGTCAAAATGTATCTAATAAATTGAATGATATGTATGTATGTAATTAATTGATAGAGGGGTGATGAATCCAATGCCTCTTCTCTGCCTATAAAAAATCCCAAACTATTCTCACTATTCCCTCACGCTTACTTGATCACACATTTGTTCTATTGAAACCAGGTTGGTCTTCAAAAATGGCTGGAGCTCTTTCTGATGAAGCAGCGAAAAACATCCCTATTGATTTTTCTTCAATGGAGAGCTTGCCTGAATCTCACTGGTGGTCAAATGTATGCTCTAACGTCTTTGATGAGTCAGTGTCCATACCGGTGGTAGACCTCCAGGATCCAAATGCCATGAAAACAATCAAGCTTGCATGTGAGGAATGGGGTATTTTTCAACTCAAGAACCACGAAATACCCTTATCTTTATTGAAGGAGGTGGATGAGGAGATCAAACGTTTCTTCTCTCTCCCAATCGAGCAAAAGGCAAAAGCCTTAAGGCCTCCAGGCGGTAGGTCTGGCTACGGTTCACCTTACATCTCACCCTTCTTCCCCAAAGTCATGTGGCACGAAGGCTTCACTATCGCCAGTTCATGCTATGACGATGCTAAAAAAGTTTTCCCTGAATATGACCTTGCACATTTTTGGTATGTTCTTTGTGTGTGACATACTCAAAAAGATACATTTATATCATACTATTGCTGAATAAAAGTGATTATTTTTTGTGGAGTACACATGTAGTAAAACAATGGAAGAGATTCAGAAACAATTGAAGATGGTGGCAGAGAAGGTGACAAGTGTAATATTGAAGTTATTAGAGGTACGTGATGAAGAGGAGAAATGGGTTAAGAGCAATGATTATACACTTCAAATGAACAAGTATCCGAGTTGTCCAAACCCAGATCAAGCCATAGGTTTGGCTCCACATAAAGACACCTCCATAGTCACATTTCTACATCAGATCCAGGTGGAAGCAAAGACCGGGAGTGAGGTCCCAACAGAGGACCAAATCAGTGGGCTCCAGGTTTTTAAGGAAGGAATTGGGTGGGTTTCAGTTCACCTGGATCAAGATGTATTTGTGGTGAATGTGGGTGACATACTTCATATACTATCCAATGGAAGGTTTACATCTGTGCTGCATCGCGCCACAGTGAGTGGAACAACTCATCGATATTCGTATGCGTATTTCCATAGACCCTCACATGAAACTCTTCTCTCTCCTTTTGCCTCTCCTCCTCGTTTTCGTGCTCTCACTATGAGGGAATACGACACTCTCAAGGCCAAGGACATGCACAACGCATTGGCCTCCATCTTCATTTGATGCTTGAACTAAGAAATCATCTATGTTTCGTTTTCGTAATAAAGAGTGGATAACAAAGTTAGAAGTTTATGTTGTTTGTTATGATGACTGAATGATAAATCTATTTATCATAATTACAAAAGAAACTATTAAACAAGTTGTTATCACATGCAAACACATACCTCTTATTGGGTTTGTCTTTTTCCCCCTTTATGGCAAAGATGAAGAAAGAATGAAAGGATCCGCGGGTTTACTAGTTGAAATGGATTAACAACAAAATTGAAGTTGGTTAACTAGTTGACAAAAAAGGATCAGCGGGTCGTTGTCACATTCGGGTTACATTAACTAGTTGACGCAAATTAGGACACTGTCGTACCAACACTTTCGCCGCTTGTCTTACAGGCCGAAGACATGTATACATGTACAGTAACTACCCAAGTTTCATCCATATGTTTTCACCTGCTTATACTCTCTACTTTGCCTACAACGATATTATAAATAACAGGCCTCTCGTTAATTTCTTTTCTTGTCATATACAAACCACGTACGGTGGCTTCAAAGCGCTTCATAATTATGATACCTGCCATATGTTGAAAGGCTTTCTGGTTTCCTTTCTGCTTATTTATGATTTAAATTTGAACTTGTCCATTATGCCTCTCCCTTCCTCAGAAAGTTGAATATATATTTTGTCTTTTGTTGTGAATAACTTAAGCTACCTGCTCCAGATTCGCCACACAAGCTTATACTTTGTTTTTTTTGTTTTTTGGCACGATAATGTCGATGGGACTTTTAAGACTATTTTTTACTGATAATCCCTTTTTCTTTCTTTCTTTTTTAACGTCTTGAAGTTTGAGTGGGAAGTGTGTGTGTAGGTGTTATATTTTTGGCTATGTAGTGTACTCACCGTATGTATCTATTTCGTTTTCAGTTGTGTTCAATAGGTTATTATAAAATAGATTCCTCAACTACGAATAAATCCGTCATGATTCATAATTTACTATTCTCACTTGATTACTAAATTATGTAAATCTTATTGATTGTGACATGTTATTATAAAATGATAAATTAATGTGTGCAGTGCCTTGGGATTCATGGATTGGGTTTGGAGTGGTCACGGACAAAATTGACATGAAAAATCCCAGTAACTAAACAAGAATTCATTCCAATAATAACTATTTATAATGTACATATCTAAAAAGAATGTGATATTTCTAAAATATTTATTTTATTATGAAAATTAGAATGAAGGACCTGAATGAAAATATATTTATTGAGAATGACCATAAAAATTATAATTATTTAGAAAGATTAAATATAAGAATATAAAATTAATAATGCCAAACTACCCCTAAGACAATCTTCTCCATTCCCTCATACATTTTCTCCCACACTCTATTTTGAAAATTAACACAAAATTCTAAATTTCATTAAATTAAATAAAATTTTTCTCAATTTTTATTTTTCACAACTTGTATAGATATCCAAGGACAAAAAAAAAAAAAAATACACATTCTTCAATTTTGTCAAATTATATTTTGTTAAAATAAAAAAAAATTTAATTAAAAATATAATTATATGATTTTAATAAAACTCAAGGTGTTTTATAATTTATTATATATGTTAAAAAAATTTATATGATTTATTTTTATTTTATAAGAAATATATGTGGTTTAAAATATTCATTTCATTTTAATAAAATTTAAAAATATAAATAATCTATTATATCCTGAAAAAAATGAAACGAGTTTAGTTTTTTATTTTTATAAGAAGAGCTTAATCGATATCAACGTTGATACTTAATAATATAAATTTGGAAACTGGATGATATATTTATTAATTAAATGATTTATTAATTATATGAATATGGAACTTGTTGAAAAATAAATTTTTTTTAAAAAATATGAGTTTGAATCGTAGTTGATTAAAAAATATATTGATTTTACATGAGTCTAAAACTTAAAAAAAAGAAGATACCATGACATTACATGTGAATGATAAGCAGTTTTACTTTTAATTTTAGTTATTTTTTTTATTATGAATGCAAGAGATAAGGTAAGAGGTTTGAATGGGGGCAATTTAGTAATTCTAAATTTATATTATGATATCTAGTCTTTTTAAATAATTACAATTTTTATAGTCCTTCTCATTAAATATCTTTTCATCCGATCATTCATTCTAATTTTTCCTATTTTATTTATATGAGTATTATACATCATAAAAGGGGGGGGGGGGAAGAGTTCAATGTCGGGGCAAAAAGTGTTTATGGGTTGATTTTTATTTTCAGCCCAACCATCTTGAAAGATATGGATGATTTGGGCCAAGTTGGCAAAAGAAAAGGATTATTTGGGCCAACCCATATGACCCGGCGTGGACACGTCGCTTGCAATATCAATGAGGCTGTGGGTATTTCAATAAGTTGTGGCACAAATAATAGTAATTGTGAATTTCCATGAATTGCATGTAATTAATATTTTAAAAAACTCATCAAGAATCCACTGCATATGCAACGGCTTTCTTCTAATTCTCTGAATAGTGATGAGCTTGTAGATAGTGCAGAAAATGACTCGTGAAGATACGATCTAAGCACATCTAAAATGATGATATGATGATGTATTGTAATTGGTACATACAATATAAATTTGATTATACATGTTAATTGTATGATGAGTATCCATTTGCCGTTCAAAAAAAAAAAGAATAGTATCCATTTTTAAGAATCTCATATATACATTGTAATTAAACTTAAGGGAAAATGATTTAAAAATATCTTGGGGATAAATTATTTATCAAATTCTACCACGCATGCAAACAGCCATCCGTCGTGTGTAACAAATCTTTCGTTGTGTGCAACCAATCTTCCGTATGTGCATAAATCTTCTCCGCAAATATGCAAACATCTTCCGTTGTATGCAAAATATCTTCCCGTTGTGTGCAAAATATCTTCTGTCATGTGTAACAGATCATTCATAATAGCATTTAGCAATTAATTTACTTCTAAGATATTTTTAAATAATTCTCCTTTAAACTAATATAATTCATATGGTTTTCCGATGCAATTTTTTTTTGGGTTCAGATATAAGTTATATTGTTGCTCTTGTTGTTAACCGTACAAGTTAACATTCTAAATTTACCATTTTAATGTTTGGAATTTATAAAGTTATGTCAATTCATTATTAAACTCGTATTATCTGTAAATCCGATTGAACTCGTTAATAAACATGTGTATTGCATAAACATATGTATCTAAATCATATGATACAAGAATGTAATTACATAAACATGTGTATTGTAACGAATATCTACATCAGGTATTTTTTTTTTTTGAGAGAAATCTACATCATGTATTTTACTTATTAATAATAAAGGGATGAATGAATCTAATCCCTCTTGTAAGTCTATAAATACTCCAACAGTATTGTGACTCATCCAACAAATAATCACACTTGTTTCAATATTCCTCAAACCTAAAACCAGAGGTGCTTGAAATGGCTGATGGTGCTCTGACTGTCTTATTGCAAGCCAAAAATATTCCCATAGACTTGTCTTCAGCGGAGAGCTTACCAGATTCTCATGCATGGTGGTCAAATGGATGCTCCGACATCATTGACGGGTCGGTATCCATACCTGTGGTGGACCTGACAGATCCAAATGCCATGAAAGCAATAAAGATGGCATGCGAGGAGTGGGGTATTTTTCAGCTGAAAAACCATGGAATACCCTTGTCTCTATTGAAGGATGGGGACAACGAGGTCAATCGTCTCTTCACTCTCCCAACTGAGCAAAAGCTGAAAGCCATACGGCGTCCCGGCACCGTGAACGGCTACGGCACGGCTCACATATCGCCGTTCTTTCCCAAGGCCATGTGGCAAGAAGGGTTCACCTTTGTCGGTTCATCCTACGACGATGTTAAAAAAGTTTTGCTTGAACATGATCTTGCACGTTTCTGGTATATATATACGCGCTCGTGTGTGTGTGTGTGTGTTTGTGCATGTGTGACATAATCAGGCGCATTTATACTATAACGTTGTTGAATATAAGTGATTATTTTGTTGGACACTGTGTACACATGCATGCAGTGAAATAATGGAAGAAATCTTAAAGGAATTGAAGAAAGTAGCAGAGAAGGTGACACGTGTGATACTGGAGTCATTGGGGGTACACAACGAATTGGAGAAATGGAGCAAGGGCGATTATTGTCTAATTCAAATGAACTCGTATCCGAGTTGTCCAGACCCGGACCGAGCCATGGGTTTTGCTCAGCACAAGGACACCTCCATAATCACAATGCTGCATGAAGCCCGAGTGGAAACCAATAAGACTGGGAGAAAAATCCTAACCCAGGACCAAACCAGCGGGCTCCAGATATTCAAGGAAGGAATCGGGTGGGTTCCGGTTCGCCCGGATCCAGAAGCGTTAGTAGTGCAGGTCGGAGACATACTGGAGATACTGTCAAATGGAAGGTTCCGGTCGGTGCTGCATCGAGTGACGGTGAGTGGGAGTGCTCATAGATATTCGTATGCATATTTTCAAAGGCCCTCATCGGAAATTCTTCTTTCTCCGTTAGGCTCTGATCCTCCCCGTTTTCGTTCTCTCCTTTTAAAGGAATATGACGATGTCAAGGCCAAGGACCGACGCAACGCTTTGCCTTCCATCTCCATTTAAAGCTCTTGAACTGTCTATTTATTTTATGTTCCGTTTCTATAATAAAGAGTGATAAATTCTCACTCTGTTGTCATGATGCCTGTCAGAAATCCACCCACGTGTTTCTCTTTGTTATATATGGTGATGTTTCTTTTGTTGTGAGAGAAGTTATTTATCAGATTATTAAATAACATCTAGAGGAAGTTAATTATTGTTTGATTAATATATATATATATATATATATATATATATATATATATATATATATATATATATATAGTGAATTATATTACAGGTTTATCATGAAATAAAGGGTTGAGGGATATTGAGAAAAGCGTTCAAACTGGGCTTCACAAAGCTTCAACCTCAAAATCATATTTGAGCAGTGAGGGTTACAGTCTGCTCCATTCAATGGGCAGAAGTTTCAGGAGCATATACTTGGCTAAATTAGTCACAAAGATACTTTATTAGGGTTTAGGGTTTAGTTCTGTTCTTTTTTACTTACATATATAATTTCATATTTTTCTTCGTTAAGTCTCCCTCCCATGGCAAAGACACTTTACAAAACTATCAATAATCTTGAAGAATATCTAATTAAATTTGACATTATGATATCATCCCAAGCACTGGAACAAATTAAGCGTGTCGGATTTGTCTGTATTAGTGGACATTATTAAATCAGAAGAGGAGAATGATTTGTAAGGATTGACAATTGAGATTCCCTTCAAAGTCCTGAATCATATTTATTCAGAGTTAATATACAATTTTAATTTCTTCCATCATCAACAACTTAATTATCTAAAGGAAACCACGAGGAAGCTAGCCATATGTATACTATATATATATATAGCTCCCCTCCTGATACAACTTTCACACTAGCTAGCTAATTGGTTACAAGGATGCCATGAAAATAGAAATACATGCTCTCTTTTGGCCCTTATTAAATGAGGATGCAACTTTTCTATCAACTTAACTTGTTAATATATCTCCACTTTTTTTTTTTTCATATTGAAAAATTGAATTGAATCCTGATACGTGCACGCCTAGGAGTTCAACAATTATAGTAACACTCCCCCCAGTCCACCTCCAAATTCTTTCACCAACTCCCTCATTTTTTTCCCCACACTTCAATCAAAGAAGAGAGAGTGAAGGAGAAGGTGGTGGGAAGGCCACATTTTGCCATAAGGCACCAAGAGTACAAAAGTGGGGTACATAAATTATGCAGCTTTGCAGGGCAAATATTCACACCTTAAGAAGAAAATTTGGGAATTCTTTCTATATAACATTTTTTTTTCCCTTTTAAACTTGATGAATTTCCGAACGGATTCCTCAATGAACCAACCTGGAAATTGTTGAATTTTTTTTTCAAATAAAGCATTTTCAACCTAAATTGAATTTTCACGTCGCCAAAAATTAAAAAAATATACTGATAATTCTTTCTGCTTATTTAAAATCTAGTGTTTACTACTCAAACCAAGATGAATTTCCAAGTCTCGGTTCTTTAAAAATTAATCTCTTTTTAAAAACATATATGGTTTTCAAAATTCAAGATAAGAAAACATACCATAATATAATACTCCCTCCGGTCTTTAATAAAAGACATATTTATGGAGTTAATTTTGATCTTAAATATAAAATAAAATATTCATATTTGTTAATATTTTCCTAATTTACTTCTATTAATACTTTGTCAACAATAATCAATGAGTAAAAAGAATGAGAGAATTGAGAGATGTGACTAAAGTATTTTAACAAAAATATATCATGTTAAGTAATTTAACCAATTATATATATATATATATATATAACATCAATCAATAATTAATAATGAAGAATATTTTTACCCGTTCACCAATCAAACTATCGCAATTCCTGACACACACATTAGCCAATGGAGTTTCCCCGAAACTTGTCATTTCAAAGAAGAGAAGGCATCACTACATAAATCATCCCTCATCAGAGTATCGTTCCACATTCCTCTACGTACACGATCCTTCGCTCAGTCTTGAAAGCCCTTCCTTTCATTTCATATATCCATCTTCTATCTTCAGTTCTTCACCAAGCCAATCGATCGAAGCTATGTACAGAGTAGCGAACGCTTCACAATACCTGGCCATCACTGGGTATGGAATCAAAGACATAAAGATCGCCAAGAAATCATGGGTTTTCCCATGGCAATCTTGCATCGTCCTGGACGTTTCTCCGGTGAACTACACGTTCGAAGTTCAGGCGATGAGCGCCGAGAAGCTCCCTTTCATTCTGCCGGCCGTCTTCACCATCGGCCCCAAGGCCGACGAACTAGAATGCCTCCTCAAATACGCCAGGCTCCTCTCTGCCCACGATCAACACTCTAACCACGTCAACGATCTCGTCCAGGGTGTCATCGAGGGAGAGACACGTGTCCTTGCCGCTTCCATGACCATGGAACAGATCTTCAAAGGCACCAAAGAGTTCAAGAAGCAAGTTTTCGACAAAGTCCAGCTTGAACTCAACCAATTTGGGCTTCTGATTTACAATGCCAACGTCAAGCAGCTTGTCGACGTGCCTGGCCATGAGTACTTTTCGTATTTGGGGCAGAAGACGCAGATGGAGGCGGCCAACCAGGCTAGGGTCGATGTGGCGGAGGCCAGGATGAAGGGAGAGATCGGATCGAAGACGAGGGAAGGAGAGACGCTGCAGAACGCGGCCAAGATTGACGCCGAGACGAAGGTGATAGCCACTCGCCGGCAGGGAGAGGGACAGAAGGAGGAGATAAAAGTGAAGGCGGAGGTCAAGATTTTTGAGAACGAGAGGGAGGCAGAGGTGGCGGAGGCCAATTCAGAGCTTGCCACAAAGAAAGCCTCATGGATTAAATCTGCTCAGGTGGCGGAGGTGGAGGCGGCGAAGGCGGTAGCGCTCCGAGAAGCGGAGCTGCAGAAGGAGGTGGAGGTCTTGAACGCCTTGACCATGACGGAGAAGCTAAAAGCAGAGCACCTATCCAAAGCAAGCGTCGAGTATGAAATCAAGGTCAGTTTATCCATTTATCTATAAATTATATCGTCTTGGACGAGAATTTATGGGTTTGTCTTGCTTTTTTTTTATTAGGTACAAGAAGCAAACTGGGGCTTGTACCAGAAACAAAAAAGTGCAGAGGCTATTCTTTTTGAGAAAGAGAAAGAAGCAGAAGCAGAGAAAGCGATGGCGGAGGCGGCTCAATTTGCTAGAAAGCAAGCAGCAGATGCAGAGTTATATGCGAAGATGAAGGAGGCAGAGGGGATTGTGGCGCTTGGGCAAGCCCAAGGGACCTATCTGCGAACTCTGCTTGATTCACTGGGTGGTGATTACGCGGCTTTAAGGGACTACTTGATGATTAACGGTGGTATGTTTCAAGAGATGGCCAAGATCAATGGCGAAGCAGTTCGTGGGCTTCAGCCCAAGATCAGTGTTTGGACCAACGGGGCGCAAGGCGGCCACGGCAGCGATGGTGGCGCTGCGGTGGCCATGAAGGAGGTGGCCGGTGTGTATAAGATGCTGCCTCCTCTGTTTAGGACAGTGCAGGAGCAAACGGGAATGCTGCCACCTGCCTGGATGGGCTCACTGGCCAACCAAGATTCTTAGGATGCTTGCCATTGATCTCATGTTCACGTGTGTTCGGCTTGGTGCTCTCAATTTGTTTTCTTGTTTTTGTGGTCGCACCTAGGAATAAAATTCGTATTTTCTAAATCCTTGGTTCAGAAATATGAAAGAAATGTATAAATGTTAAAGAGTTTTGGGTTTGGTCTTACTTCTTTATGGATTTATGGATATGATCCAATGATTCTGATATATATACAATTCTAGTTTTTAGTGTGAGGCACGTATTTTGACTACCCACATGGACTTCGAAGGTTCTATGACAGATTAAAACTAACAATATAATGACCGATTATTTTGAGTGGAAGGCTCTTGCCTTCCATTGTTATGGCGTAGGTTCAGTTTCATGAAACTCGCACAAATTAAACATAAAAAAAAAGAAAAATCTTTCATGCTTCAAAACATATGAGAAAGGGAAACATATATGGACCTAGTTTCCTACTCATCCAAAAGATGAGCAGGTACAGCTCTTTTGATCTAGACCGTCGGTAATATTTAAATAAAAAAATTATTTTTTAAAAAATTGTTAGTTAAAATATTATTTTTATTTTAGATTCTTTACCCATTAAAATAATTTTAAAAAAAATTAAATATGAACTATCCATATCTCATTTGGATAGTACAGATGGAAGGAGCTCCCCCTGCTCATCCTTTGGATGAGGAGAGGAGCTCGTTCCAAACATGTTATTTTTAACTCTATTATGAATATGATATATATTTTTTTAAATAAAAACAAGGTGAATAATGGGTATTAACTGCTGCCTATTTGAATTGAAATTAATAAGATTACCCTTGTACTGCTAATTAAAAAGGGGAGAGAGAGAGAGATTACCCTTGAAGGCTTCATCTCCACACACAAAAACAAATAAAAGTCAAAAGCATTGGTGTAAATGTAGTGGTGAGAAGTAGTAGTAATGGTAGCTTAACTACTATTGAGAAACAAACATGCATGGCGACTGGGACGTTCAAAGTGATACAAGATGAGAAAGAAAAGGCAAATAATAAATGGCTCCTCACAATTTTCAACGACCAAAATTGACCCATCAAGAGTTACAGAAGTTTGAAAGCGAGAGGGAATAGTTTTCAGGATTCGCACAAACTTCACAACTGAACTTGAAATTCAATTCAAATTTTAATTTGATAAGTGAAAACCAACAATTCAATTTTAATTTTAATTTGAGTGGAGGCTCTTGCCTTCCAATTGCGTGTGCTTTTCCCACCTTATGATATCACCTTTGAAAGCTTTCTCATGTCGTTTTTACTTTTCTACTTCTTTTGTCACCTGCATGCTTTCATTTATTTTCTTTTTCAATAGGGTATAAATGATAATAATTTTATTATAGTATATTTTTTGACATAGATTTTATTAGGTAAACATATTTCTTGGATCAATGAGCGGCCATCAGGAATTATATATTAAACAGTGATTTATTGACTAATTAATGAATTACCCTGTGACTCATACTAATACCATTAAGTTAGGGGAGTGGAAAAAAGTACTTGGTCTTCAGTTAATTTTCCCTACACACAATTTTAGTTTCCTTCTTTTATTTTAGTATTGAGAAACAAATATGCACGACGAATGAAGACATTTAGAGTGACATAATGAGTTACCATCGCCATACACAAGGTTGTTAAACTCGTGATAGTGACTCATACTTATATTGTGAACTTAAAAGAATTTATTTTTATCATTAAACATGTATTAAGTGTGCATAATTAAATAATTAAAATAAAAAAATGACAATTGACAAGAAGTTGATTTAAATATATTTTAAATTCAAATAATTTAAATTAAATCAATTAACATTCGTAATTTATCATATTTAATAAAACAATTTTATAAAATTTGTATATAAAGCCATTTAGAATGATCAAATTAAAAAAGTTAACATAAGTTTAATAGTGAGTTAATAGGTTTTGTCAGCTAGGAATATAAAAGTGGTAAACTTGATGAGTAAATTCATAAGTTTAACCGAATTTATAATAAGCATAAATTTATTAGTGACTCGACATGATTTTATAAGCCACAAACATACATATTAGTAAACAATAAATTAGGAGAGTCACCTTATTAGACAAAAATAGTGTTACATGTATGTTTCTCAATATAGTAGCTACTATTACTACTTGGCACAATTACAACACCTTCAATCCAACCCCTACCTGTGAAAGCGACGGGAATAGTTTTCAGGTATCACACAAAGCTACCCCTAAATTTGATATTCGAATTAAAATATCAAATTTAAGCTTGTCCGAAGCATCTATATATTTAAGCTTATCTACCCACCATCCATGCATTCCCATATATATTCATGTGATAGTTTTTTCCAGGTATGTACGTACCTTGACAGAGAACAAACTGCTTATTTCCGTTGCTTTGTGAGTTAATTAATTCAATGTGCCGATGTTCTTATCATGTATATTTGCGTTACAATGAATAGGAATACGATGATGATAAATGTGTGGGATTATTCAAGTGATTTTGCGATTGGATTAGATTACATTCACATGTATGTTTGGAGGTTCATGTTCCTCGCAGGTATACTTTTCTACAGTACGCCACCAAACTAAATTAGATGGGTGTGTGTCTGAGATCAGAGCAGAGAAAACAAATGATGAACATGTGAGAAAAGAGAGGTTCTGACAGAAAGAAAAAGAAGAGAGAGTGAATTGAAGGAGATCATCAGGTAAACGGTCCCCCACAATTAACATCAAGTCATTGATTTCTTCCGTGCATATGCTTATCCTTGCTTGCTCGCTCTATCAGATTTAAACGTGAGAAATTGCATATATTATAAATCAATACCTCTCTCTCTATATATATATATGTAAATATGCCAAAGTCATTAACTTTAAAAGAGTTAAGATTCATCCATCAATGTTTGTCCTTTCTACTCTTTCCACCTGTTGCTTCACCTCCCTAACTCAACCATTAATCTGTGTGCCAAAAAAGAAACGCACTTCGTCAAATGTATCTAAATTTGTATCATATGCATGTTTGTAATTAATTGAGTGTGTATGTGGGGTGCACTTGTAATTAATTGACAGTGGAGCGATGAATCCAATGCATCTTCTTCCACTATAACAACTCCCAAACTATTCCCACTATTCCCTCACACCTACTTGATCATCGCTCTTGTTCCACTAAAAGTAGGCTCGTCTTCAAAAATGGCCGGAGCTCTCTCTCATGAAGTAGCCGAAAACATGCCCATAAATTTCTCTTCAGTGGAGAGCTTACCTGAATCTCACTGGTGGTCAAACGTATGCTACGACGTCGTTGTCCATACTGGCGGTGGACCTCCTGGATATAAATGCCATGAAAACAATCAAGCTTGCATGTGAGGAAGGGGGTATTTTCTAACTCAAGAACCATGCAATACCCTTATCTCTATTGAAGGAGGTGGACGATGAGATCAAGCACTTCTCTCTCCTGACTGAGCAAGTGGCAAAAGCCTCAAGATTTCTCTATGTGAATATGCCAAAGTCATTAGCTTTAAAAGAGTTAAGATTCATCCATCAATGTTTGTCCTTTCTACTCTTTCCACCTGTTGCTTCACCTCCCTAACTCAACCATTAATCTGTGTGCCAAAAAAGAAACGTCATCACTTCGTCAAATGTATCTAAATTTGTATCATATGCATGTTTGTAATTAATTGAGTGTGTATGTGGGGTGCACTTGTAATTAATTGACAGTGGAGCGATGAATCCAATGCATCTTCTTCCACTATAACAACTCCCAAACTATTCTCACTATTCCCTCACACCTACTTGATCATCGCTCTTGTTCCACTAAAAGTAGGCTCGTCTTCAAAAATGGCCGGAGCTCTCTCTCATGAAGTAGCCGAAAACATGCCCATAAATTTCTCTTCAGTGGAGAGCTTACCTGAATCTCACTGGTGGTCAAACGTATGCTACGACGTCGTTGTCCATACTGGCGGTGGACCTCCTGGATACAAATGCCATGAAAACAATCAAGCTTGCATGTGAGGAAGGGGGTATTTTCTAACTCAAGAACCATGCAATACCCTTATCTCTATTTAAGGAGGTGGACGATGAGATCAAGCACTTCTCTCTCCTGACTGAGCAAGTGGCAAAAGCCTCAAGATTTCTCTATGTGAATATGCCAAAGTCATTAGCTTTAAAAGAGTTAAGATTCATCCATCCTATTGTCCTTTCTACTCACCATAATAAGCATTCTGACGAAAAGAAAACGAAGGGAGAGTGAATGAGATCGAAGATCGCGTGGGATGGGCATTTTGACTGAGAAAGGGATGAAGGGACTTATATACTCCTTTCTATCCTTAATATAACATATATTTGAGGAGATATTTTTAAGATTAAATATAAAACATAGTTTTTATATTTATCAATCTTTTTTTAATTTATCTGTAGTAATGTTCTCTCAACAATAATTAAGAAAGAGAGAAGATGAGGAAATTAAGGAAGGTGACTAGGGTATTTTAAATAATATATTTCATATTAACTAATTTAATTAATTTTTTTAATTTAATTAAATTAGATAAATATATATTATATTAAAATACGAGAGAACTAAGGACTGGAACCATATTATACTGTTGTAGCTGATTAATTTAATTAGCTGAATTCCTTTTTCTTTTTCTCATGATTCATTTGCTGCTTCTCATTGTTCTCCAAGATCGAGTTGATCTCTAAGACCACATTATGTGTCTATATATGTGAGAGGATATTACTCTCTCACTCAGATCTCTTTCTTCACTCTCTCTCACTTTCTACAATATATACTCTACACATCTCTCTCCCTCTCCCTCTCCTTCTCTCTCTCCATTTCATAACACAATGAGTGAAGATCGAGATTTGGTGCTAGAGCTTTTAGAAAGAAGCAAGGCAAGTCAATATTGTATCACAGAAGAATGTTGTATCTTTAGAGTTCCCTGTGTGTTTCGGGAAGGAAAAGAAGCATTCTGTTCCCCAAACGTTATTTCCATAGGACCGTTCCATCACAACAACAAAGAATCCTTACAACAACACCTCAAATCCAAATATTCTAACATGTTCCTTCAAAGGCTTGGCCCTGAAATGATGAAGAATTACGCAGCAACAATCCGACGGCACGAAGCTAAAATCAGACGTTGTTATGATAAGAAGATTAACCTCCAAACCCATGATTTTGTCAAGATGATTCTATTGGATTCTTGTTCTATCTTTGAGTACTTCCGTCGTACGTGATCAGTCTCTGAAAAAAGATGAACAAGTGTTAATAGATTGGCGAAGAGAGCGTATAGTGAACGATTTACTATTACCAGAAAATCAAATTCCTTTGTTCATTCTTCAACAGCTATGCGATATGGCTTTTCTAGATATTGTAGGACAAAACTCATGAATTCTCTAATAAATTATAAATAGAGTACATGAATTTTTTTATACCAATCAGCGGAAGACTTACAAGAATTACCTCTCGCCATAGCTAATCTCTGATCAGATTTAGAATTCGTAAATCCTGATGAAAGATACCTGCAAAATATAAGATGAAGGCAGAAGATAGATTGTCAGGTCTCTTTCTGACTGGCTGTCAGGCACAGCGATGGTAATTGGGTTAAGAGTTGTCACCAGTCAGGGAACCTCAGATGAGCAGATTAGGTTTTCCTTACGCTCATCTCATTTGACCGTAAACTTAAGTGTGTGTTTTCCACCATCAGAAAAATCACATTAATAGGCAACCCTAATCCTGAATTGGGCCTAAATCTGATTTACAGGCCACACTCAGAATATTTTAATTAATTACTAAATTAATAATAACTAATAATAATCATAATATATTAAAATATCTAACATTCTCCCACTTGGCCCGTAACTATATGTCAGTTGCCATGTCCGGATTAATTAAGGCTATGCTGCAAGAATTATGGCGATAAGTCCTCTTAGTTGAGTATTATCTTCCATGTATTACTTAGCAACACCCTTACTTAATGGGTTAAACTTGATGAATAAACCTTAAATGTTTATTCAGTTCCTACTTGAATGTTTATCAATCTTGATAACTTGGTATCAATATGAGACAACAAACTCCAACTTGAATTTCATCATTTGACAATACCTTATTCAGATCACTCAATGTGATCCAACTCACAAATAAGATATTTGATCCTTTAATGTCTCTAAATGCATGCAATTCATTCAAGGATAAATACTTTATGTGTTTATGACCTATTAACTTTATGGTCACACAACACCCTTAATGGGTTTAAATAAATTTAAAATCATATGATGAAATTCTTTAACCGGCAATCTTATAACTTGCCTCGAAGAATGATTAGGTTGAGCAATTCATGGAGGAACTAAGCAATCAGTGACTACTTAGCAATCTTGTATTCCTCTATGTTGTGTTTTGTTCAGTAAACGTAAAGATGCATCATAGTATTAACTATCTTATAGTTAACACTTCATACGAAACTAAACAAAGCTAATCATTTTCCTATATGTAGAGCATGAGACTTAATGTACATTTTGCAATGTACTTCATGACTTGCAGCTTTTCAATTATTATACAAGTAAGAATATGTTTGATAATCCTCCTAAAGTTCCCTTCCAATGGAATTGCCTGTTTATGTGCACATTCAAGCAAGCCTATACCTAGGAAATTAAATTAGAAGGAATTCAATGATATGTATTAGAGACATATGGACAATCTAATTGTATTTTCGTAGTAACTACCATCTATTCACAAATGTTCAAATATTTGTGATTATAGGTTACCTATGACATTCTCAAGTGTTTTGAGAACAATCCCTATATGTATTCTAGAAGAATACTACATTTATCCTAGTCATATCACAAACTTGAATAATGATGATTTTGTTATATGCAACACCTTATGTCAAAATTCACAAGCAATGAGTGAATCATCATTTTATTCAATATAGATGACTCAACTCTCATTAATCTAGTGATACAAAAAGACTATGATACTTTCAATTTTATCATGTATGTGATCGTATCATAATAAATTTATCATTAATGTGAAATATGCTTGTGAGGATGATTTCTCAGTTTTGCTAACTAAATTCTCCTCATAGTTTTTGTGACCCTTTCTTTTAATTCACATACATCTCTCCTTGTTACTATAATGGAAAGATGCCAATAGAATTTATGGTTACTCTCATTGTTTATACTCTAGCCAGATTACTTGAAATACATAATGTATAGTTGGTAGCAATTGCTAAATTTGAATTGTCATCGGTCTCAACCCAATCTGTTGACAGTTGAAGTTGTATAATAAGAGCATCATTTATCAATTTGAAATACCCCTTTTTTTGTTCCAAGATTCTTTTCCTAATAATTGACAGAGTCCTTAATGTTGATGCTTCTTATTTCAAACTTGACCAATTGAGAATTTCAAAACCTCATGATGTTTCACATTTACCTCAAGGAGAAGAGTATCATGTAAAACCAATGTTCCATCATGATTAGTGGTTACAATCCGTTATGTGTGATCATCCTTAACGAATTTGATCACTCCCACTAATCATGTCGATTTTTAATAATTTGACAATTCAAAATTAATACACAACTTCTAAAATGACATGGACAACTCAATAGAATTCCCAAGATCTCTCTGCATCTTCACCAAAATGTGCAGTCTTAGTCCTTACGATGTTTTCCTTCCGCACTCTTCCATTTATAAGACAATTCTATATAAATTGAGCTTCCAACTTTCAAATTTTAAAAGGGTAAACACAATTTTGTTGGAAACTCATCTAACATATATAATTGTCTTGAGTGCATTCCTTAAGAGGAAAACATATAGGCTAAGTTACCATCCTCTGTCATATACCCATCATGTCATCCATCTCTTCTAATTGATTTCACTATATTAATCCGTTTACCAGATTAAATCACCCACCTTTGCTTTATATTCTCTAAAAGCGTCAAAAGACATTGCTTAATTATAAAGCAAATAGTATTCAAGTATTGTGAAGAGTCAACTGTAATCAGGATGAACTATTTTATCTGTTAGAACAAAAACAATGGCAACTACTGCCTCCAATCAACCGTCCAATTATAGACAGATTAAACTTTATATGTCTATAACTTTGTGGCTTTTGGGTTGATAGTTAAATAGCTCTCATTTAAAATCTCATACTTTTCCAAAAGGAAGCAAGACTTGTATATACACATTTCCAATGAATACTTGATATCCATACATGTATTCATAAAAAAGAGTAATGACTCATGAGATAATAAACTGAGGATCTGTCTCACCCTGATTAATGGAGACATTTTACCCTATTACGGAGAATCACTTCATAGTCAACAAAACAATGCAATAACATTTATGAAAATTTCTAAATCTGTCCTTCAGCCTATCAACAACCATTGACTTTGTTCCATTCTTTATGTACTTATAATAACTAGCTCTTAATTGAGATTACTTTATTGAGACAATAATATTCTCTCATTTCTCATGCTAGTATTATAAATACTAGAACTTTTCTTAATGTCAATTTTATCCTAATAGTAGGAGTTCTCCTTATAGGCTTGATTGTCTGTAATAAATTATATCAAACTAAATAATTGAACAGATAGCAATTGTAACGGCACAGCTTCTCCCGGACTGTCTTTACTCAGCCGGGTTCATGACTGACCGGGGACTTGCATCTTTACTCACAATCACAGACTCACTCCGCCCCCTGCGGAATTATCACCGAAGCGAGCCTCCCCAGGTCTCGAGGACACTACCTGGGGGTAAGTAGTTCCTAACGTGAGACCTGGTACCATTGAGCTAGTCTAGCTCAATGGTACCAGGTCTCACGTTAGGAACTACTTACCCCCAGGTAGTGTCCTCGAGACCTGGGGAGGCTCGCTTCGGCGATAGTTCCGCAGGGGGCGGGGTGAGCCTGGGATTGCGAGTAAAGACACAAGTCCCCGGTCAGTCATGAACCCGGCTGAGTAAAGATAGTCCGGGAGAAGCTGTGCCGTTACATAAAAAAACTCTAGCTCAATGGTACTAGGTCTCACGTTAGGAACTACTTACCCCCAGGTAGTGTCCTCGAGACCTGGGGAGGCTCGCTTCGTCGATAATTCCGCAGGGGGCGGGGTAAGCCTGGGATTGTAAGTAAAGACGCAAGTCCCCGGTCAGTCATGAACCCGGCTGAGTAAAGACAGTCCGGGAGAAGCTGTGCCGTTACATAAAAAGGCGCCTTTTTATGTAACGGCACAGCTTCTCCCGGACTGTCTTTACTCAGCCGGGTTCATGACTGACCGGGGACGACTAACTCAATGGTACCAGGTCTCACGTTAGGAACTACTTACCCCCAGGTAGTGTCCTCGAGACCTGGGGAGGCTCGCTTCGGTGATAATTCCGCAGGGGGCGGGGTGAGCCTGGGATTGCGAGTAAAGACGCAAGTCCCCGGTCATTCATGAACCCGGCTGAGTAAAGACAGTCCGGGAGAAGCTGTGCCGTTACAGCAATCATGCTGCAAAGTCAAAATAAAAGTAAATCATGCTTGCAAAGTTTACTATAAGAGACAAGCTACCATCACATATAAGCGTATGTTTACCAATGTAAATCATACAATTATAAATTTGTATCACTAAAGTCTACCTGTAGGCAAAGACATTAGCATAGCATGAATTTACCTCGAATTGGTGAAACTGGAATGCAGTTATATTCCCTAATGCCTGTGGGCTACTTAGAAAATATAATGTCGTTCCATTCCACCCTAATTAAAACTATGATTATAATTATCTACATGTGGGTAAAGATTAATTATAACCATACATTTAATTACAATTGATGTCTTAGATCTTTATGTGATGTATTTTGTTCATTAGAACAACATTAGAACAAAATAAAGCGTATGTACCTAGTGAGGATGCTGTGGCTACTCCTCGATTATACATACTCATCATAAAGACATCACATTATTGTGTATACTAATTGTACATATGATCTTAATTTGATATGCTAAAACCTTATGTGATTAAACATGCATACAACAGTGTATAAAGATGCTGTAACTATTCCTTAAACAGAATATGTATGCTAATCACTAATATCAAATATGTACAATTTAAATACCATACACACACACACACAATGTCAATGGGAATCCTAATTAATTAATTTAATCAACTAAATCATGAATGTGAATAAAATAATATTTACTCACCTTTAAAAGATTGATATTCCAAAATCCATATGTGATTACTTTGCATGTTGTAAGATGGTGCGGTAGCTACCACTATAGCACGCAAATTAATCATAAATGTCAATCATGTGCACTTAATTCTGTATATGCACAGCTTCATGGAGGACTTAACCAATTAATTTAATCAACATAAGTGACTAAACATAATCCTTCCACTTTGATTAAATTAATATTACCCATTTAATAAAGTTGATATGTTTAAAACACATAAGTGATTATCTACACATGCAATAGAGGATGTTGTGGCTATTCCCAAAGATGCATGGTAATCACAAATACCAACCATGTGCATTTAAATTCTAAATATGCATAAATTCTTAATGAGAATCTATCTAATAGATTAATTTAATCAACAAAATGTGACTAAATAATCAACAAAAATAAATTCTCCCACTATTTTGTGCATGCAAAATAAATCCAATACATGCACATTTTAATGGAGGGATTAAATTAATTTGACTAACAAGGCCCCTAAATAATTAATTAGAAAACACTCCCACTGTTTTATGTATCCAAAAAATTGTTTAAAGAACTAATTTTGGCACTTTTTGACTTAAATTAAGCATTACAAAATTTGAATGCTTAGATAATTGCCTAAAGTTAATTTTCCAAATATTTAGACAATTAAATAACTCATAAAATAATTTCACAAATTTTTCAGTATGTGAAAATTGCCAAGATTAATCATTTTCATAAATTTAAACAATTTAATGTAATATAATCAAAATTGTACATAAAACATAAGTCAATTTAATAAACAGTGAGAAAAAATGTTTATTTAGCCCAAAATGTGTTTTGGGAAATTAAAAAATATCATGGCCTAAGAAATTAATAAACATAATAAAGCCACAATGAATGCCCTGATAGATAAAATCCAAAACAAAACCCAAACAAAGAATATGCATATTTAAACTCATTAAACAAATCAAATAAATAGCCCAGAACGTAAATGTTTATGTCACTATTGTTAGGAGATAAGAGAGCCCAAAATCAATTGCAAAAACTTGGTTTAAAATCAACATTAAAAAAATCATAGGCCCAAAACGGAAAGGCCTAGAGAAATACCCAATGATAATAGGAATTGCATTCGAAGCCCAATCTCATAAAAAGCCCAATTCACGTTGTTCATCAAATACAAAAATCGAATTCGGCCCAGACTTGAAGCCCAAATGCGCGTTTGGCTCAGCTTTAGAATGTGTGAAATGTGCGTTTCACTATGGCCAGAAAATGACGCTGCTTCGCGTAATGGAAGGAGACAGCATCCATAGTGCAAAACGGAGTGCCGTTTTGCTTGTCTTCCTCGCCATCCGGATCCCTACCCGATCCGACTCCTCTGCGTGACCCAGTTGCAAACCCTGATGCTGCTTGCTGCAATTCCAAGGCCATTCCCAGGCTATCGAAGCGCTCGAGACGGTGATTCTCATTGTGGCAAACAGAAAAAATGATCCAAAACACAATAACCAAATGATCGAACAAAATCGAGAGAAATACAAATCAAAATAGGCCGAATCAAATCTAAAAGTATTATGTGTTTCTTGGTCTCTTCGATTCATCGATTAAGGAGCGGCGACGATGATCTTGGTGAACGTTAATCTCAAAAAACAAGTGGGAATGAGATCAGGATAATAATTCACGTATAAACATAACAATCTAATCGCAAAGTATGAATTCAAAATGCAAATTGAGATGCGTTTTCGTTCCTTCGATTTTCTAATATAATTTAAACATAAATCCAAAAGCACAATCTTTAAATTGAAACACTCAGACATAAATTTGCAGATCAACATAAACCAGAATTTTCTAAAGCCATCAATGAACAAGATCAGAAGGTAACATTGATCAAAAAGGCTAAAATCTCTAAGAGAAAATGTGGGATGGTGAGGAAAATTTCCTCTAAATTTATTAATCCCAAAACAATTTAATATAATAAACAATTTAGGAACTCGAATGAATTAACTTTCACCAATGATGCAATTCATCTACTAAAAAAAGTTTAATCTCCAATCTAAGCTATGGAATCAATGTAAAATCACTACGGTAAATTTAATTTAATTCCATGCTTAGATCATCCTCGATCAAAGAATAGAAGGCAGAGGGTCAAAGAATCAGGCTCTGATACCACATGTAGGACAAAACTCATGAATTCTCTAATAAATCATAAATAGAGTACATGAATTTTCCTATACCAATCAGCGGAAGACTTACAAGAATTACCTCTCGCCATAGCTAATCTCTGATCAGATTTAGAACTCGTGAATCCTGATGAAAGAGACCTACAAAACATAAGATGAAGGCAGAAGATAGATTGTCAGGTTTCTTTCTGACTGGCTGTCAGGCATAGCGATGGTAACTGGGTTAAGAGTCATCGCCAGTCAAGGAACCTCAGATGAGCAGATTAGATTTTCCTTACGCTCATCTTATTTGACCGTAAACTTAAGTGTGTGTTTTCCACCATCAGAAAAATCACATTAATAGGCAATAACCCTAATCCTGAATTGGGCCTAAATCTGACTTACTGGCCACACTCAGAATATTTTAATTAATTACGAAATTAATAATAACTAATAATAATCATAATATATTAAAATATTTAACAGATAGGTGTTTCACGTGTTGCTTTGATGATTTTTCTTTTCCTTAACAAGATAAGTGATGTAATTTTGTTCATCAAGAAAAAGTAGCTAGCGAGCTACTTCTTTCATTCTTTTTTTTTTGGGTGTGTGTTATTTTCTGTGTATTTGATGGTGTAATCATGTATTTTCTTTCATTATCTACATCTTTATGATGACTATATGAACTCACCGACATGAAGCTTATGTCCCTGTCGTCTCATTTTCTTATTCCTCCTCTTGGATTTTCCCCCCTATGAAAACAATTTTATTCCAGCGGGATCAGAGCTGATTCATTATCTGAAACAAATAACTTGCTAATTCTGAAACCAATATTTTAATTTCGATGGATAAACATATTTTAATATTTTAGCCTCTAGTTTTCGAAATGCAGTTGACAGCTTCTATCATCTATAATAAAAAAATCTAATAATAACTGGATTTATCATTATTGATTTATTTATAATAGAAAATGTCTTAATTATTACCGCTAATAATTAAAATTAAAAAGCCTCACCCAGGAGAACAGAACTTCAAATTCCACTAATAAATAATTATTCTGACATTACCTTTACCTATATAATAGCATAGTAGTAATAGCAGAGTTGTAAGCGACTCTCTGCTTGACACATCAGCTCCTTCGCAATCTCACACTGATTTTTATATATATCCTAATATGTTGATAAATATAATTATTTTATATTTACATATCCTTATATCCTAGTTAAAGCCAGGAAATCGGGCCAAGCTCGTCGGGTCGGCCCGTTTAAGCCCTTTTAAGTCAAGGGCCGGGCTTAAAAATTCGGACCTCCAAAGGAAGTCAGGTTTAAAAATGCCGGCTCTGTAGGGTCGAGGGCTTACAAAGACCGGCCCGTTATTTATTTATTTATTTTTATTTCCCCTACCATTGCCCTGCTGCCTTGTTATCTTGCTCCCCTACCCCCTGCCCGTGCCCCTCCCCCTAAAACCTAACTTTAAAATTGCTAAATTTCCCACGGCATTTCACTCTCACTCTCAGATTCAATTATACTCAATTGGTTTCACACTCTCACATACTCAATCTCATAGACTCAGTGGTCGACGGCAACGGCAACTCGGCGCTCGCTCTGTTCGACTAGTCCTCCATGTTCATCTAGTACTGTGAGACTGTGAGTTATTTGTAAATACTATTTTACATTTGATTATGAATTAGTAACTATATTTATTTATTACATGAGGTGTGTAGTTAAATATTGTGAAAAAATCTTCTTGCCCGTATGCTCTTGGGTCGAGCCTTGAAAAACAACAATTTTTCTTACTTCGGGCCTAAAAGGACCAGCCCTTTTAAGCCTTGACCTATGAAGAGCCAGCCCTGATTCTCAGCTTTAATCCTAGTTAATTTGAGTATTCAAACTTAATAATTGTATCCTTCAACTACGACAGATATTGATCAAAAATAAATTGGGCCAACTATTTTACAAAATTTTTCATAGATATTGATCAAAAACAAATTGATCCTGATAAATACAAATTTTCATAGATATTGATCATTATTATATCATATATAGTGTGAACTCCACTTTGTTGAACTATACTTTGTAAGTATGATACTAAACGAAGGGGAAACAAAGAAAAAAGTAGGCTACATTGCAATATTTAAATTATCTTAAATCATGGAAAATATTCATTTGTGTGTGAAACTGCCGTGTATTTAAAACAGCTCCTAACATAAGTAAAATAAGTAAAGCGCATAACTTAAAACTGCCGTGTCTTTATTTTTTTTTTATATATATATATATATATCTTGATTTAATTTAAAACAATTTCATATTTTTAAAATCTAAATATTTATTTGTGATTAAGATTTACATTTATTATTTTCAATATTTTACTTATTATCTTACTGCTCCACTTTTATATGTTATGCGCTATTTTTTCTTATTTAATCTCTAGATTTACTTGTGATTAAGATTTAAATTTATTATTTTCAATATTTTAATTATTATCTTAATTTACTTGTGATTAAGATTTACTTATTTTCATAGTTTTCGCCATTTTATTAAAACAAAACTACCTCTAATTTTAATTTCTACAAAATTAAATAAAAACTAACATTAAATAAAGAAGGATAAAAGTAACATTAAGATATGCGTTGAATATTTCTTAGTTGTCAGAAACAACAATAAGATATTGTTTGTATATTTTAACACTAAATAAATCAATGGCATGCCGTGATTATGTGAGATAAATCTTACCTTCCGAATATTCATGAAATTTTTTAAAAAATATTTATTTTCAAAATTTATGATTAAAACAAAAAAAAACATTACGATATTAGTTTTTCACCATAAATAATATTTACAAATTCAATGAAATATTTTAACAGTCAATAAATCAGGTCCATGCCAGGAAAATGGGAGATAGTTACAGATTAATTTCGGATCTTATCCTCCGGATTTAAAAAAAAATACATTACAATATTATTTTATTTTTGCCAATGCTTATTGAATTTAAAAAAAAATATGTTACACAGATAAACCATTGTGGCTATATTTTTTGATCATCCTCTCTCTCTTGAATTCTCAAACTAACATGAAAATTAATTTATACTTACTATAAACGTGAAAATAAAGCTGTCAAATTGGCCAAGGCAAAGAAGAAGCATAAGTTTGTTATTGATGGTTAGGGTGATTTGTTGTCGCTATTTTAGGCTTTTCTCAATTGTTGTGGACTTTCATTAGTTTCCTATGTTTATTTATAATTTCAAGCTTTCTAATGTTGTTGTTGGATTTCCCTTGATGTTTCCACCTGTGGTGTGCTATCATAATTTTTCTTCTTTTTCTACTTTTCATTTCAAGTGTGATAAATAATGTTATCTATTTCTAATCGCTAAATATATGACATGCTGATGTTCCTTTCATATTCATAAATATATTCATATTTAATTAATTAATTATGATAGATAATAAAATCTTAACTTCATTATTATATTATATATAGTATGATCTTAACTTTGTTATTGTGATACCCTATTTCCAATAACCTCAAATAAGTACAAATGAGTACTGCAATCAGTTGTGAAACCAGGATTTGAACCCGGACTATCCAACTTTCGAAAACGTTCATAAATTCCCAACCTCAACTCAGGAGTTGAAACTACCTAGGGTTGAGAGGGTTTTTCAAAGAGTATAAAACTTTTCCATCATTCCTATAAGTTTCATTACGTCACCAATGTCTCATTGGCTCTTTATTTTATTATATTAGAGTATTCAAGCGATTTTCCTTATAATTCAATTAGAGCTATTCTCTGCTCATACTACACTCATTCATTTATATACATAAAGTATAATCACAAGACTATCTAACAATTACACCAAATACAAATTAGTGCCTTACACTACGATCTTCACTTCACCTTCGCAATTCCTCTTTGCATTTCTCCAGGCATTCTTCACCTGTACTCAATATACCTATATGGTTGGGTGATGAAAAGTGAGATTCGAGAGAATTTTAGTAACAAACAATACCACTATACATGCATGATATATATTTAATGAATGACATGCTTGCCTTTCATAAAACCATGCCAATATAATGACATCTCCATGCATGCTCAATGTTACAATATACTCATGGCCATTGTATAAACATAATACAGTTTCAATCAATCAAGCATGTTCAACACAATTAGGCAAAGCAGCCATATAAATCAATGCAAAAACATACATATCATATACGTGCAGGCTAGGTAAGTTCATTATCTCTTGGACTTCATGCTCTTCCTCGAACCACCGTCTTTACTCCGGCTTGGCACAATCCGTCGGGTCCTAAATTCCCAAATATACTACAAATGAGTCACTACTCATCCATGTATCATTCTATACACATTTTATTGGTTAACTTAGCTTAATAATGCTAAATTACTAAAATACCCCCGAAGACCCGGCCTACGCCTCTCCGTACCCTATCCAACTATACCATACCAGAAATTATGACCCAGCTCAATCCTACACAATTTTGAGTATAGAATCCATTTTTGACATCAGATTAGTCAAAATCAGGCCCAAATAATGAAAATGCCCTTGATAGCCCCTACTTAGAGCTTTAAGGGTAATTTGGTCATTTCACATTCTTAAGCTTTTCTCACTTCACCATCAACATGAACCTTACATAATTGTCCCCTCTGAACTTAATGGAACCATCAAATTGATGAAATTCTAGCTCTTTATTCACGCCACACATAAAGCAGCAATTTAGAGTTCTCAGAAAAGTTGTGTTGGTTTCTTGCTTTCTCTGTGTAGTGTGCATGTAAATAATAAATATCAGGGGCGATGAATCTAATGCCTGAATGATATACATGCATGCATGTAATTAATTAAATCTGTATGGTGCGCATTTAATTAATGAATATAGGGGCGATAAATCCAATGCCTCTTCTTTTTCTATAAGAACTCCCAAACTATTCTCACTATTCCCACTCACTTACTTGATTATCGCACTTGTTCTGATAAAAGCATGTTTGTCTTCAAAAATGGCTGGAGCTCTCTCTCATAAAGCAGCCAAAAACATGCCCATAGATTTCTCTTTAGCTGAGAGCTTACCTGAATCTCACATATGGTTGTCAAACATATGCTCCGACGTGGTTAACGGGTCGGTGTCCATACCGGTCATGGACCTCCAGGATCTAAATGCATGGACGCAATCAATCTTGCATGTAAGGAATGAGGTATCTTTAAACTCAAGAACGATAGAATACCCTTGTCTCTATTGAAGAAGGTGGACAATGAGATCAAGCGCTTCTTTTCTCTCTCGACTGAGCAAAAGGCAAAAGCCTTAAGGCCTCCTGGCGGCAAGTCTAGCTATGGTATCCCTTACATCTCACCCTTCTTCCCCAAAGTCACGTGGCACGAAGGCTTCACCATGATCGATTCATGCTATGATGATGCCAAGAAAGTTTTTCCTGAACATGATCTTGCTCGTTTTGGTGTGTGTATGTGTTGTTCTTTGTGTACGACATATTTATATCATAATATTGCTGAATAAAATTGATTTATTTTTTTTGTTGAATACACATGCAGTGAATGAAAGAGATTCAGAAGCAATTGAAGATGGTGGCAAAAAAGGTTACCAGTGTAATATTGGAGTTATTGGGGGTACATGATGAAGAGGAGAAATGGACTAAGATCCATAACTATGCGCTTCAAATGAACAAGTATCTGAGTTGTCCTGACTCAGATCGAGCCCTGGGTATAGATGCGCACAAAGATACCTCCATAGTCACATTCTTGCACCAGACCAAAGTAGAAGCCAGAACCGAAAGCGAGATCCGAACAGAGGACCAAACCCTCCAGATTTTCAAGGAAGGAATCGGGTGGGTACCGGTTCACCTGGATCCGGATGTTCTTGTGGTGAATGTGGGTGACCTACTTGAGATACTATCTAATGGGAAGTCTGCATCTGTGCTGCATCGCGCCACAGTGAGTGGGATAGCTCATTGATATTTGTATGCATATTTTCAAAGGCCCTCGCCTGAAGCAATTATCTCTCCTTTCGACTCTCCTCCTCATTTTCGTGCTATCACTATAAAGGAATATGAAGCTCTCAAGGCCAAGGATCAACACAATGCATTGGCTTCCATCTCCATTTGATGAAACTTAAGCTGAAAAATTACATGTGTTCCATTTCAGTATTAAAGAGTTGTGATAAACTTAGAAGTCCATGTTTTTATTCGTTATGATAATCGATAATAATATATTGATGGGTTAAGTTGATTCAACGAGGCTAAAATATTTTCCGAGAGACATCCAGTATCTTAAAGTATTTTGTAATGCATTTAGTAACACAAAGTAATTTTTTATATGTACTTAAAGTATTTTTTATGCATATAACGCCTTGAACTTTAGAGTGATAGACATACCTAAAAAAATACTTCATAATCTTATATATACCATAAAATATTTTGGGATGTATGCATTTAAGAAAATATTTTAGGGTGTTGAGTGATTTTAATTATTGAACGAGTTGTTATCACACGCATATTGTAACACTCCAAATTTTAAATCATAATTAACTCATCAGTTAAGTATCCTTCCATGGTAATGAAGAGTTAAAACATAAAGATTAAAAATTACCATGGTAGAAAGTTCAAAAGTCAATTAGAAAACATTCATCAAACTAATAAGACTTCACTATAGTAGAAAAGAAGACAATTGCATATAAAGGGTCAATCATGGTCACTTAGAAAACAATTACTTACTTTAGAGCTTTTAACTAAAGTCGGGAAATTGAGCCGGCCCGTTTAAGCCCTTTTAAATCACGAGCCGAGTTTGAAAAATGGAGCCTCAAAAGGAAGTTGAGCCTAAAAAGGCCAGCCCCAAGGCTGAGGGTCGACCCGTTAGGCCCTTTAACTTTTTTTTTTAATTCCCCTGCCCCTCCTGCTCATGCCCTTGCTGACTCCTCCCTAAGAACCTTAAAATTGTCAATTTTACATATGATGGTAATTTACTAATTCTTGATATTTTTACCCCTTAAGCAAAGTCTACTATTTAAAGTAAAGTACAATCAAATTTCCTTAAAATTGATGATAGTAGCGAAGAAGATGAAAACGATAGTCGTCATAATCATGTTAATTAGAGTGTTTAGCTTTTTGTCTTCTTATGCTTTGTGTGAGATTATGAGTTATTTGTGGACAGTATTTTTTATCTTTGATTATGAATTAATAACTGTATTTGTTTTATTGCATGAAGCGTGTAGACATATAGTTAAATCTTGTGAAAATGGTTTCTGACCCAGCGGGCTGGCCCTAGCCCGCATGCTCTCAGGCCGGGCTTTAAAAAACAACAATTTTTCTTTCTCCGGACCCTGTAAGGCCAGCTCTTTTAGGCCCTGGCCCGTCAAGGGCCGGCCCTGATTTCCAGCTCTACTTTTGACACACTATCATAGGAGAAAATGATATGACATAATATAATAATTTTAAACAACAATTTGAAAAGCTAATAAAAACAATTTAATGAACCATTTCCAAATACACCAGAAGTACATATTATTGTACTAAGCATATAGAATTTCTTGCAAATATTTCTGCAAACCATAGTTGGAGAAGACGGCCTGAGACAAACTTGATAAGTGATGAGAACTCTGATACGATATATGTGATGTAATTTTGTTGATGAAGAAAAAGTTGCAAGCGAGCTAATTCTTTCTTTCTTTGTTATTTTATGTGTATTTGATGGTGTTGTAATCATATATTTTCTTTCATTATCTACATCTTTATGATCTCTCTTATGAACTCGCCGGCGTGAAGCTTATCGTCTCATTCTCCTATAGCTCCTCGAGGATTTTTTCCCCCTATGAAAACAGTTTTCTTCCTGCGGGATCGGAGCTGATTATATTCGTTATCTGAACCAAATAACTTGCTACTTCTGAAAAAAATAACTTGCTACTTCTAATAATAACTGGATTTATCATTATTAATTTATTAATAAAAGAAGCTGTCTTCATTATTACCACTAATAATTAAAATTAAAAAGCGTCATTCACGTAAAGAGAAAAACAGAACTTCGAATTCCACTACTAAATAATTATTTGGGAAAATTATAATTAAAGGCCTAGAGTAGATTATATTTATTGAGAATGACCGTAAAATTTGTAATTATTTAGAAGAACCAATTATTAAAATATAAATTTAAAAATACTAAATTGATCTTGAATAAACTTCCTACAATCTTTCCTTCAATCTCTCCCACATTCTATTTTTAAAGTCATTTGAATTTTATATCCCACAAAAATTATAACAGCCAAAATCACCATTTTCTTATTTTTAACTAAAACCTACATAATCAAATAATCAATATATCATTTAATTATTTACTCAGATATTGACCCATTTAAATCATTAATTTATTTTCCTGACTTATATAATCCTATATAAAATAAACTCTCAGTAAAATGGAATAATTTAGAAGATTTTAAATTTTCTATCTAATACCTTAGTTGTTAAAAAAGCTTTATCCCAAAAAAAAAATGAAAGGTTATTATTTATTTATATTATAGAATTTATTGATTATATTAATTTTTTTTATAAATATTATTTTTTGGCTTACACACTAGTATTTTCAAGAGGGGCAATCTTGAATATCATTCTCGAATAAAAATTGTAATAGATCATTTAGACGTTTTTTTAAGTATATTAACAATATATGGTTTTTGGTCAAAAAAATTACATAAATTTTTATTTTTAAAGCTCACATAAATCTATTTTGACATAAAAATAAATTATACAAACCTCCTTTGAATTGTTTAAAATTATCTATATTTTAAAATTTTTTGATATATATATCATTTCTTTAACATTCATAATAAATGATAAAAAAAATTTGAGTTTTCCTAAAATTACATCATTTTTATTTTTAAATAAAATTGAAAGGTGGTTGTGTTTTTTTTCCCAATAGATACATACGTAAGTGGTAAAAATTCAAACAAATCGTGTTGAATTTAACGAAATCTAAATATTCATATAGTTTTAAAAATAGAATGTGCAAGAAAATGTAGAAGGTTTAATCAAGAGCAATTTAGTATTTTTAAATTTTTATTTTGATAATTGGTCCTGCTAAATAATTATAACTTTTACGGTCTTTCCCAATAAATATCATATATTGTAGGTCCTTGCTTCATTCTAATTTTCCATAATTATTTTTCACATTTTTTACTAATTATAACAAAAAAAAATAATGACTTGGCTATTCTAACTACTTATTTACAAATAAAATACCAGATATATATATATAGCTGTTATCCTAGAAATTTTACCATAATCTCGTGATTCATTAGTAAGTTTGTGGTTGCGCTGCAATTAACTGATGATAACTAAATATACATTTTTTTATAATATTAACATTATAATTTCATTTCATGGGCAAGAAACAAAACTGCTCCAAATGCTCCATGTTTTGCAGCAATTCCTGCTTTAAACAAAAATGACACGGGACGTTTTCTGCATCGGGCTAGACGGCTAATCCACTTGCACTCAGACACATCCCGCCCGTTGCTCCACCACCTTAACTCGACCTTTAAACTTTGTGCCCAAAAGGTAAACGTTATTACTCAGTCAAAATGTATCTGGTAAATTGAATGATATATGTGCATGCATGTAATTAATTAAATCTCTGTGGTGCACATGTAATTAATGAATGATATATGTGCATGCATACAATTAATTAAATCTGTGTGGTACACATGTAATTAATGAATATAGGGGCGATGAATCTAATGCCTGAATGATGTATATGCATGCATGTAATTAATTAAATTACTATGGCGCGCATGTAATTAATTAAATTAGCCAATGAATCTAATGCATGAATGATATATATGAATGCATGAATGATATATATGAATGTAGGGGCGATGAATCTAATGCCTCTTCTCTTTCTATAAGAACTCCCAAACTATTCTCACTATTACCACCCACTCACTTGATCATCGCACTTGTTCTAGTAAAAGCATGTTCGTCTTCAAAAATGGCTGGAGCTCTCTCTCATGAAGCAGTCAAAAACGTGCTCATAGATTTCTCTTCAGCGGAGAGCTTACCTGAATCTCACACATGGTTGTCAAACATATTCTCCGACGTGGTTAACAGGTCGATGTCCATACCGGTCGTGGACCTCCTGGATCCAAATTCCATAGACACAATCAAGCTTGCATGTGAGGAATGGGGAGTCTTTCAACTCAAGAACCATGGAATACCCTTTATCTCTATTGAAGGAGATGCACAAGGAGATGAAGCGCTTCTTCTCTCTCCCAATCGAGCAAAAGGCAAAAGCCTTGAAGCCTCCCGGTGGCTTCTCCGGCTGTGGTTCATCTTACATCTCACAATTCTTCCCCAAAGTCATGTGGTTCGAAGGCTTCTACATCATCAGTTCATGCTATAATGATGCCAAAAAAGTTTTTCCTGAACATGATCTTGCTTGTTTTCGGTATATGTGTGTGTTTTTTTTCTTTTGTGTGTGATATATTTGTAATATTGTTGTTGAATAAAAATGATTATTTTTCATGCAGTGAAACAATGGAAGAGTTTCAAAAGCAATTGAAGATAGTGGTAGAGAATGTGACCAGTATAATACTAGAATTATTAGGGGTATGTGATGAAGAGGACAAATGGGTTAAGAGTGATAACTATTCACTTCAAATGAACAACTATACGAGTTGTCCAGACCCAAATTGAGCCATGGGTTTTGCTCCGTACAAAGACACCTCCATACTCACATTCGTGCACCAGAACCAAGTGGAAGCCAAGACCAAGAATGAGATTAAAACAGAGGACCAAACATGCGGGCTTGAGATCTTCAAGGAAGGAATTGGGTCGGTTCCGGTCTACATGGATCTGGATGTGTTTGTGGTGAATATGGGTGACATACTTGAGATATTGTCCCATGGGAGGTTCAAATCTGTGTTGCATCGTGCCACAGTGAGTAGGATAGCTCATCGATATTCATTTGCATATTTCAATAGGCCCTTGTTTGAGACTCTTCTCTCTCCTCTCGACTCTCCTTTGTTTCATGCTATCATTGTGAGGGAATTAGATGCTCTCAAGACGGCCAAGGGTCCTTACAATGTATTGGCATCCATCTCCATTTGAAGCTTGAACTGAGAAATTACACGTGTTCCCTTTCAATAATAAAGAGTGGTGATAAGCAAACTTAAAAATCCTTGTTTTCATATGTTATCATGATGGATAATAAAACTGCTTCTTAATTACTTTTTCTATAAGTCAAGTCAAAACTCTTCTCACATACTTACTTCAAACATCGTAAAACACATTTTTAAAAAATTAAAACAAAACAGGCACTTCATTTTAAATACAAAAAGGTGTTTTAGTGGACCGGTGGGGTGTTGACTCTGATATCAACAAGGAGGGAGGGTTAAATTAGCTAAAAGAAAGAATAGCAATCAGGCTTTGTATTTTGTAAACAATTTTTAAAAAAAGAAAAAAGACCCAACTTTTGTCTTAAAAGACGATATTTTAGGCACTATTTTTCTTCAACTAATCTCATCCCCGCAGGAATTTCTTTTACTAACTTTTCACATTTAATCTCCCAAGGTTTTGATTCCTTAATTTTTTTTCTATATAGAATGTTAGTCCCTATATTTTAACACCCAAGCCACCAAAAATTTTAGTTTAAAATATAAATTAAAATCAATATTTTAAAAACCGGACCAAATGTCGAGATAGAAAGATCAACGGGTGATGGTTCAAACGGTTGAAACAGTCTGGCCGTTCAGTCGGACCGAATGTAATAATTAAATAAAAAAATAATATTATCCACATATATAATATTCCATCTGGTCCTAAATATAAGATCAATTAATTTTTTTTATAAGGTTAATGAAACTAAATATATTACTTAATCATATAGTAAATGATTATATGTTATGACTATATATTGTCTATCATTAAATTATATATCAATTTATTAGTTTATAAGTCAGACTAACTGGTTTAGAGAAAAAAATATGGATATAAATACTTTAAAATAATTTATTTAACTTTATTAATCTCTCTTAAAAAAATTGGAGAGGTAGTAATATAAATATAACAGATAGATAAAAAAAAATAATAGAGCATCAAAAGATTTTATTAAGCTCATCGAACAAACTTTTATATATAGATGGCATAAAATATTTTTATAATTAAAAGATAACAATATAATAATAATATAAAATATTTAATTTGGATTTAGATAAGAGTTAGTCACGTCTCCAACTAATATCCAGAAGCTAATATTATCTTTAGGATTATCCATGGTACTTGCATTGAAAGTAGAAAAAGTTAAACTGTATACGGAGGAAATCGAAGTCATTAATATTTGAATATGATTAATATTAGACATTGGCCATTGACTTTATTTTACTTTTTTACTGTTTTTTTATTCACGGGCCACCGCCACCATATTCCATGTCCTCTTTCCTTAATTCCTTCCCTAGCAGCATTTCTTTCTACTATTGCAGTCTGCAGATTTGAAAATGGAGAAGATTCTTCAGCGAGAAGGATGATGGTATTCAGTAATGGAGAACAAAAATCGCTAATCTAGTAATTAACACGTCAGCCTTTTCCTTCTCTTTTCTTCTTCTTACTTCTTTACTCTTTCAATGACGGAACAAAAAAAACAAATGAAATTTGGCCCGTCCGGTTTACATAAATCCGCTCCGGATTCCAACTTAACTCCAGATTCCAACTCAATATCCGACTTTGGACAGTTCAATCTAGATCAACCATTCAAACGGTCTAAATGCATAAAACAAGTCGTTTTATTAAGTGGGTGACAGCTGGACCAGTCCGACCGTCCGGTCTAAGTCGGCTTTTAAAAACTTGATTAAAACCAAAATGAAAGTAAATTATAAACAGAAATATTATATTAACCTTAGTAAATATAAAATAACTCCAAACCTCCTACTATCAACAACGCAGGCTTAACGGCAAGCCATTGTGACGACTTGAATACTTGAACGCTTGAAGCTACTGTAGGACCAAACTCTTTCATAGATCACTGACAGTGAAGTGCTGAAAATATAACAACGATACACAAATACAGATGTAGAAATCTCCAAAGTATATTAAAAACTAATCATTACAACAGGCATTCAACCACGATGATAAATACAACATTAGAAAAACCATGGCATCTAAAATTACATGGAAGATGGATGGGATACACTAAAAGGCAAAACAAGAAGAGTGGGGAATGGGTAATTGAGACACGTGTGATCAACAGAGCTAAGACCTATTTCCGAATCGCAAGCTTCAACAACACAGAAGATGCAACAAGGTTATTTCCAGAGCTTGACGAACTTGTCATGGCTAGCTGAAGCAACCAAACCAGTCACCGGAGACACTGCCAATGCAGCAATGAGACCTTCATGGGCAGACACAGTCATTGTCTTGTTCTCCGCTATATTCCAAAGCTCTAAAGACTGCTCATGCACAGAATTTACCAAGAGTACCGTGTCAGAATTATGCTCTTATTGTTGAACACAGTCATTTACAGAATATGGATGAGGAATAACAAAACTACAAGGATAAAGCTTCATGGAAGTACATCATTCTAACAAATATGACCAAATATGAAAAGTTAATCAACACTAATTCTGATGTGAAAAATCCTTCCGGAACTCCGCATTTATAAACTGCCTTGAAACCTCCTCTCAGAAACATGCTATTCAAATGAGGATTAGGGAGGGGGTGAATAAAAATGAACAAGGACAAGGCACTTCAATTACATGAACATAGATAGATACACAAAACTCAAGGGTGTCAAGAAGGAACAACACCAAAATAAAACGACAGAACAGAATGTAACTTGCCTGGTAACAGCCAATGACAAGCAAGTTAGAATAAGTTGGGTGGAAAACACAGGAGTGGAACTTATGGCCGTTACAGCTTAGCTCGTGAACACATTCTCCTTCACTTCCTGCCCCAAGAGTCCAAACCCTGACTGAGTCCTCACTCACAGATGCCAATAATTCCCCAGTAGGGTCCCAGCAAACAGAATGTATTGCCTTTGTATGTCCCTACAAGCATAGTATCATCATATTCCAAGAGAGAAAGTTAGTGATCATGGACTGTGACAGAGCAATAGAATTTCCCAGATGCGGAAAATATAAAGTCATCGTTGACAATACACCATCACAGAGACAATAGACAAACTGCAAGAAGTACGAGGTTCAGACAAAAACTAGAATAATGTCTCTTCCTTAGATCTCCCTCCAGAAAAGGCAGCTATTGGCTGGTAGTTTACTCAGAGCAGTGCTAGTTCAATTCTATGGTACTCAAATGTTTCAACTCATTTTAAATCTTTTATTAATTGATTTGCTTTCAGAGACATCAAGAGACTTTATACAGAAAATTTTATGCAAGTGCAATGCCGCATCCACCACCTCCCAAACAAAAAATTAGTCAATCCTGCAATATTACAGCTTCTAAAGAAGACAGAATTTGCTCGTAAACAAATTTTTCCTACGGTGCTCTATATTCCACAATGATAACTAGAGAAGACAGAAAACATCAACTCCATAACTCTCTCAGAACGGCTCAAACATAAATGAATACCTCCGATTGACAAACATTTTTTCTACAAATAATGAAGAAATCTTATATCATGAAAATGAAACCTGTAATGAATATCTGCATGTATGTGTCTCCACATCAAATACAGAGACAACATTCTCTGAAGCTGCAGCAAGGTACCTCCCCATACGAGGTTGAAATCTCATTTGGGCAGTGCCGCCCTATTCAGCAAGATAATTATTAGTGCAGAAAATCCTGGTAAATAATAAACACTGATAAAAAAAAATGCATGCATATATGATAAAATAATTACTCGGATTCTACCTTCGAGACTCTGGTACAGCTACCATTGGTTATACCCCAATATCGTATCTCACCATCACCATCACAGGAGCAGATCAGATCATCCTTATTTGGGTGAAAATCTAATGACATAACATGTGCAGAATGTCCTGTAAAGGTGCGAATTGTATATCCAGGCTGCATTATGGGCAAATTACTATATTCAGCCCAAGCGGGATAGCAATGTAATAAAAAAAGGCACAATGCCACTACAACAAGACAAAAAAGAACTACAAATGAACAGTAAGCCAGTCATAGATAGTCTTAGTCATCATATCTAATTTTCTATGTCTAATAAATGTTAAGATGTTGATAGGATGATTGAAGAAAGAAAGGTGAAAGAGAGAGGAATAGAGGAAGTAAAGGAACAGATGGAGAAACTGAATTATATTTTCAAAACATAAGAAAATAGGACCGATGGTTACCCTTGTTCATAAGTGATGGGTAATCCAAATCCTAATTAAACATCTCGTAATATCTTATCATAATATCTCATAACATCTACTACTAATCCTAATTAGATACTGTAGCCTTTTTAATTAAAATAAAATTAAGTCTGTGGTTGCGCTGTAATTAACTGATGATAACTAAATATACGTTTTTTTTATAATTTAACATTATAATCCCAAAATGAAATAATCAATTGACAATAAATTATCAAATCTTTTTGAGATGGGCAAGAAACAAAACTGTTCCAAATGCTCCACATTCTGCAGTGATTCATGCTTCAAAATAACTTTGATTTGAGGGTTCACTGAACTTTGCTTTGATCAACATGACACCCACTCCCTCTAACATAAATAAAACCAATGCCATCAGATGTTAATACCACAGTCATTTCTCTTCTCCCTGTCTTCAGAGTTTTACAAGTACCATGTGTTTACCAAGTCCCTCACAAGAAAGGCCCAGCATCTCGTAGAAAAATAAATGCTTTTCGATTGACTAGGCATCAGGTTCAGAAGGATATCACCATATCCATTTCATTATGTTCAAATTTATATGGCAGTTTGATAGAAGCCCACGGCCTCTTTTAGGAAGAACGTGACTTAAGATAATAAGTTTATGTCAGTTACTTTTCTAGTGGGTGGTTATTTAGTCTGTAGCAGTTTATGTCAGTTTCTTGGGTTATTCTTATCTTTAGATATTCAGTTATTAGACCTCTATCACTATATATATACATGTCTGTAAAACTCATTGGTTATGAAATTGATTATTCAGAAATACTGATTTTGTACTAGAATTTCAGATTCTGATTCTACTGTTTCCTCCTCTCCTTGTTATATTCCTAAAACCTATCATTTTGGTATCAAAGCCTCTTCTCTCTAGACCTATGTGAGTTATGGGAAATAATAGGAAGAAACAGAATTCTACTGGTTCTGCTATACCTAATCAGGAGGCAGAATCTTCCAAATCCCATGAGACAGAATTACCTTCAACCCCAGAAAGTATGTCTCAACAATTAAACTTTATTGTATCTAGACTTCTAAGTTTGGATGCTGACATGAAAGAAGTGAATAAACAGAAGGAGACAACTGTTATGGAGAATCACTTGGGAAAAGAGTTTGGTAAAACTCTGGAAGAATATGAAGAATTGGATAATGAAACACCTTGGTGGAGCAAAAACCCAAACAAACGCCTACATACCGAAGTTGATTTTCCTAAATTTGAAGGGGTTGATCCTAGAGGTTGGGTATTGAAGGCTGAGAAGTACTTCAGATATTACCAGACTCCCGAGGACTTGAAGGTAGAGGTAGCAGCCATGAATTTGGAGGGAGACGCTCTAGATGTCTTCTCTTGGGTCTCATCCACAAGAACCATTCATTACTGGGAAGAATTGATTCAAATCTTCCAAGAGAACTTTGGCCCTACAGAATTTTGGAACCCTGACATATTCTTATTTGAGGTCAAACAAACGGGGAGTGTTGAAGAATATAGAAAGGATTTTATACGTAGATCTTCAAGGGTTCAAGGCACGCTGAGTCTTGCTTGTTAGCAATATTCATCAACGGTTTGACAGAGGAATTAACTCCGCCTATGTTTATAACCGGTCTCAAGCCCGGGTAAAGGAGGAGGGTTGTGTTAGGCCCTGACAGCCAACGTAAAACCCTGTCGAATCACTTATGAACATCCACCTAGTGAGATAAAGACTTTGTTATTGTTGGTTTGACAGAGGAATTAAAATTGGACGTCAAAATTCAGAAGCCTGGAACCATGTATAAGGCCACAAGTTTAGCCCTGGAATTTGAGGCTAAATTAGCATCACAGCAATCCACTAAATCTGTCTCCAAATTTAATTCCTGCAATTATGATGGCGGCAATTATGTGAGAGAGTCCAAAGGCTATTTTCCACGTCAGCAAGGAGGATTCGTTCAGCAACCAAATAAGGCAGTTACGTCTTATTCAAATTCCGCACAATCAGGGGGTTATTCTAACTTCCCTAATCATGCGCAATTTTCAGCCAATAATGATCTTGAGAAACAATATCGGCGTGATAAGGGGTTATGTTTCCGTTATGGGGAAAAATCCATGTCAGGTTACTGTTGCAGATCCTCTACCTTGCAACTAATGGAGATTACTGAGCAAACCGACGCTGAAGAAGGCAGTTCTCCGGTGGAAGAAGAGAAGAATTCTGGTGTGACTATGGCTAAGATATCTTTACACGCCATTCTCAGCAATTCCTCGGCTTCAACAATGAAGGTGCACGGTATGTTGGGAACCAAACAAATCCTGATTCTAATTGATAGTAGTTCTACCCATAACTTTATTTCCAAGAAAATTGTGACCGAATTGGGTATTCAATGTCATCGGCTTCCGCCATTTGGGGTTCAGGTTGGAGATGGTTCCATGGTTCAGTTAGAGGTTAAAGTGCAGAGTCTTACTATCCAAGAGGATTTCTTCCCTTTTACCCTCGGTAGTGTTGATATGATGTTAGGAATCAAATGGTTGGCTTCTTTAAACACTGTTGAGGCCAATTGGCAGCAGATGTTCATGATTTTCTGGGTTAATGGTCGACGTTACAGATTGCAAGGTACTCCACAAAAAGATTTTTCACCTTCCCTTCATAGTACTGACATTGGCCATTTTTCTTCTCCATCACATTCATCTATTCCTGCCAGAACCGAAATTCTCATTCATCAATTTGAGGAATTACAGGAACTTTTACAAGAGTACCATTCGGTTTTTGAAGAACCACACAGTTTACCCCCATTCAGAAACCATGCCCACAGAATTCCTTTATATCCTTATTCTATTCCTCCAAATATTTGTCCTTACCGTTATCCTCATTCACCAAAAGATGAGATAGAGAAATAGGTTGAGGAATTATTAACCAAGGGATTTATTAGGCCAAGTGTTAGTCCATTTGCAAGTCCAGTACTTCTTATGCCTAAGAAAGATTCAACTTGGCGATTCTGTGTAGATTACAGAAAGCTCAACCAAGTCACAATTCCAAATAAGTATCCAATCCCAAACATTAATGAATTAATTGATGAATTACATGGGGCAAAGTATTTTTCTAAAGTGGATTTACGATATGGATATCACCAAATTCATGTCTTGTCTGAAGATGTGCAAAAGACTGTTTTTCGTACACATTCAGAGCATTATGAATTTGTAGTTATGCCTTTTGACCTTACAAATGCCCCTGCAACTTTTCATGCTACTATGAATGATTTACTTTGCCCTTTTCTTCCGAAGTTTATACTGGTCTTCTTTTTTTATGATATCCTCGTTCATAGCAACACTTTTGAAGATCATATGTCCCATTTGCATACATTGCTTTATACTTCACAGCAGCAGCAATTTTTTGCCAATCCCAAGAAGTGACTTTTTTTCTTTGGAGGTTTCGTTTTTGGCCCATGTAATAACAAGTGAAGGAGTTTATGTGGATCAGGATAAAATTGTGGCTATCACGGCTTGGCCACTACCACAAAATGTGACTAAATTACGGGGTTTCCTTGGCCTCACGGGCTATTACCGCCAGTTTGTCAAACATTATGGTCAAATTGCTAAACCTTTGACTGATATGACCAAACGAGATTCTTTTGGCTAGACAGATTTATCCAAGCATGCTTTCTTACAATTGAAGGAAGCACTTATCAACGTGCCCATCTTGCAGCTGCCAGATTTTACCAAACCTTTTGTGGTTGAATGTGATGCTTCTTCTGATATTGGGGCCATTTTACAACAAGGAGGCCCACCCCATTGCTTTTTTATAGCAAAGGGCTGTCTTTAATCAAGCGACACAGGTCTGTTTATGATAGGGAATTACTTGGGTTGGTTTCAGCATTGCAGAAGTGGAAGCATTATCTTTTGGGACATAAATTTGAAGAGCATACGGATCATAATAGTATGAAATATTTAATGGATCAGTGTGTTACTACTCCTGAACAGCAACGATTATTGATGAAACTTCTTCCATTTGATTTCCAAATTAAATACCATACGGGTCCTTCCAATTATGGGGCAAATGCTCTTTCTCATATTCCTCGTTCTGCAGAATTTTTCATGTTAGCTGTACCTCAAGCCTCTTCTTTGGATGATCTTCCATCTCTGTTACAGCAAGATCCTTTTACTGCCTCCATCATACAATGCCTTCAACTTTATCCTTCTTCCAAACCACACTTTGCATTCTCAGTTGGCCGGTTGTATTATAAAAATCATTTGGTTATTCCTGCCAATTCAGCACTTACTCAGCTCCTTATAATCGAAGCCCATTCTTCTCCCTTAAGAGGTCATGGTGGTGTGCTGAAGTCTCTTAGATGTCTGCAGCAACAATTCTTTTGGCAGAATATGAAGAAGGAAGTGCGCGAATTTGTTATTAATTGTCTTGTATGCCAACAGAACAAGTATCTTCCTCAAGCTCCAACTAGTTTGCTTCAACCATTAGATATACCTCAGCAGATTTGGGCAGAAATTTCCCTTGATTTCATCATTGGGTTACCTAAATCAAATGGATGGGAAAATATTCTTGTAGTTGTTGATCGATTGAGCAAATACGCTCATTTTATTGGCCTACCAAGGTATTATACTGCAAAATCAGTTGCTGGCTTTTCCTGAAAGGAAATTGTGCATCTTAATAGGTTTCCTAAGTCTATTATTTCTGATCGGGACACAATTTTCTTGAGTTCTTTTTGGCAAGAGCTCTTTAAACTTAGTGGGACTACATTACAAATGAGTATCGCATATCACCCACAAATTGATGGGCAAACAGAGGTTGTTAAGCGTTGTGTTGAGACTTATCTCCATTGTTTTTCACAGGATCATCCTAAATCTTAGGGTCAATTTCTTCATTGAGCTGAATTATCTTACAACACGAGTTTTCATACCTCTTCAGGTATTACGCCATTTAAAATAGTATATGGGCGTGACCCTCCTTCTCTTTTGCCTATTCCCCAAGGTTCCACCAACTTGTTGGAATTGGACACTTATTTTCCTAATAGGGACGCAATGCTTTCTATCATCAAAGACAATCATTCTTCAGCCTAAGCCAGAATGAAGTCTTGTGCTAATATTCATCGTCATGATGTCCATTTCCATCCTGGTGATATGGTTTTTCTTCAGCTACAGCCTTATAAGCAACATTCTTTGGCTAAACACAAGTTTGAGAAACTTGCTCCTAGATTTTATGGTCCCTATCCAGTGGTCAAGAAGATTGGTGCTGTAGCATGAGTTGCAACTCCCTCCTAGCTCTCGGATACATCCTGTTTTCCATGTCTCTTTTCTCAAGCTTGCTCATGGTTATTCTTCAAACTACCTTCCTCCTCTACCCATTGATGATAATTAGGAGCTTCAATTAGAACCCGAGCAGATTCTGGATCCTTGTTTTGTTGCCAATTCTTCTAGTACTGCTTCTACTGGCTATCTTGAGTTATTGGTCAAGTGGAAGGACCACCCTTCTGAGGATGCAGTTGGGAGCTTTATGATTCCATTGCTAACCAGTTTCCTCATTTCCGCCTTGAGGACAAGGCTCATTTTCAAAGGGGGGGTTAATGATAGAAGTCCACAGCCTCTTTTGGTATATTCCAGGAGGAAGACCGTGACTTGAGATAATAAGTTTATGTCAATTACTATTCTAGTGGGTGGTTATTTAGTCTGTAGCAGTTTATGTCAGTTTCTTGAGTTATTCTTATCTTTAGATATTCAGTTATTAGACCTCTAGCACTATATATATACATATCTGTAAAACTCATAGGTTATGAAATTGATTATTCAGAAATACTGATTTTGTACTAGAATTTCAGATTCTGATTCTACTGTTTCCTCCTCTCCTTGTTATATTCCTAAAACCTATCACAGTTGTCCTAGGCACGTTACCATAATCCAGGGGGAAAACAAGCAAATTTCCCCAAAAATCCTCTTCAATAAAACCTGAAATTAGCCGATAGTTTATGTAATTCTATAAATACTGACAACGAACAAAATCATGCCATCAATCCTTACATTCAAAAGTATATTAGGCCTAAGCCTCACATCTATGTGAGAAAAAGGAAGAACTCTTTATCATCTTTGTGTGTAGATGAAACAATCATTTAGACCACAATCCTCCATAAATTAGAGTTCATTGTGTGATTTTCTTAATAACAAAAAATCTCATCAAAATAATACTTGTTGAGTAAAATGGGAAAGAACTACTAACATTGTCAACATCCCAAACCCTGACAGTTTTATCAAATGAAGATGTTGCAAGACGAGGCATGCTTGGACTGAAACGGACATCAGTGATCATAGAAGAATGTTCTTCTAGAGTGGCCTTTTGCTTTAATGAATCTGTGTGCCATAACACAGCCTGCATTAAAAAACCATTAGGAGAAAATGTCATATTGCATATTAAGCACAATGAATAATAGAGATTCCAACTGTTTTCCCTGGTTTACTTCGAGGGAGTCAAGAGCACAAATTTACAGCTAATGTTAACAAATCAGTTAAATACTTCAAGTAGTAAACCAGATAAACTTTTCCAGATTAATACTTCTACCCACCTTCTTGTCATGACCACCGCTTGCAAGCAATTTCCCATCAGATGAAAAGTGGCAGCAAACAACTTTGTTTGTGCTTGCTTGTACAGAATTTACTTCAGAAAATGTGAAAGCGCCTGAAACAGAAGCAAATTAGCACCCTTGAAAAGAAATCACAATATATAGAATATAAATATAATGAAAATCTTTACAATAACGGTACAATTGGTATCAAACAAGATCCAAAAAAATATACAAGAAACTCTATTGCAAGGATGATGCCAGTTGGTCAAAACAGGCGACGCTGAAGTATTTTTAGATCAACAACTACATTAGCATACTGCACCTTTGCTTACATCCATACAACGACCAACAGTATCTCTAGGGTCTGTATCATCATGCGATAAAAAAGACTCAACATTGTCATCGAGTGATCCATCCTCCACAAAACGATCCATATCAACCTGCAATCCAAGATCCTTATCATCCCACTGCCAAAATGTAATGGCAATGATCTGCATGCAAGGAACATAGTATTCCTTCCACCTATAGAACTGCACAGAAAAAGCCACTCACCAACTGGTTTGATGGCGATGTGAGAGTTCCAGTACCATCAGTGCTAAACATGATTAAAGGCTTCGAAGAACTGCCACTATGAGGCAAAGCAGGCATGGATATCACATCTCCAGGCGTATGAGTTGAGGGAGTTGATGGTGCAGAACTTGGAGATGGACCTGCTGTATTTGTTGTTCCAGAACTATTTGCAGGACCTGAAGAAGATACAGGCTGCTTTCTCTTTCTCCCAGTCTGGTTTTTGGAAACCTTAAAGTGCATACAGGAAAACCATGTTAGGAACCTATCTGGTATGGGGCTTTTTTATTTTAACAGAAATTTTGTATGGGGTTTAAATTGTGGTTCCCAAGTGAGAAGCAAAAAAATGAAAAATAAAAAGAAGTTTGGTCCTTTTCATTGCGGCTGCTACAAATGGTTTATTCATCCATTTGTTCAAAAGGCCTTGGTGAGAAATAAATTCCATTTCCAACTACTTAGTTGTGAATGAAAACTTCATGTTAAGGAAATTTATTTGTGATCTTTTGATTAAGAAATGAGCAAGCAAACACATCCAGATCCAATAGCCCCCTATGGATCTCCAATCTATTTCTGCCAAGAAGAGGCTAGCCGTGAAAGGGAACACATATTTGAATACAGCATGTAGAAAGTCAGAGAATGAGGAAGAGGGAGCTTCATATGACAGTGAGTTTTGGGCCTCAACATAGCAGAACCAAAGGTGTGGTGAACTTTTATCAAACAACTATATCAATGCCATGTGATATTCGGATGATGGGTTGTTCTACATCTAACAAATGAAACTTGTGTGCATTGAAAAAAATCACCAGCCACATTTAGAACTATGCATTTTCCTTCATAGGAAATGAAAAACATATTAGACACACCACAAAGTGTAAATAGTTAAAGGTGAGATAGGAGAGACCAGTAAAGAACTGACTTGATCGTTTCCTCTGAAGGAGTTAGACATGCTTCCATCCATGGTGACGCTGCCGCCGCCGCCCACTTTATCTAGCTGATGCATATTATGGTTTGAAGTCTGAGGCTGCTGATTTGATAGAACATGCTGTTGAAGTTGCTGCTGCTGTGGATTGTTGCTTTGCTGCTGCTGCTGTTGATGTATTTGATGAGCCAATTTTAACTACAAATAACAGAATCTTTCAGAAGATGTCAGTCACAAGACTTGTGTTCCATCAGCAAGATATATAAACAGAATAAGTGAACAAACTAAAAGGCTACAATAACTGGAGTGTGAATGAAGATCAAAATGAATATAGCACCTTCATTAGCATATCAGTATCACGAGGCAAAAGAGGGCCACCAGCTTGGAGAGGTGATCCAATATTTGGAACCACGTCAACAGAATTTGAAAGGCCATCCTTATTTACGCCCATATTCCTTTGACTCAGTAGCATTCTCAGTTTTCTATTCTCCTCACTGGCAGATGGGGATGACAAATTTTGCTGCGCAAGCATAAACTGCTGTTGATGGTGAGGTGTCAACATTTGTAGTTGATGAAGGGGTTGAGGAGCCTGTATAAAAGGCTTTTGTTGATGAAGAATACCAGAGCGCAGTTGTTCCAAGTCCTAATAAGCAAAGGAAAAGGACAAATATAGAGAAACTTCATTACTCCATCCATTGCCTAGTTTCACCGACAAATGGTGCTGAGCTGGTACAAAACTCATCAGAATGGTTATTGCTAAAATGCAACATATAACATGCCATTGCTTCTGAACATTGAGAGGTTTAGTATGTTTAACAGTAAGTAGAGAAAGGCCATTTAAAACCTCTTCATATGCATGATATATTTTCAGTTTCATGGCGATCACCAAATTTAGGGAGACAGCATATTCACCAAAAGAAATATATTTAATGTGAAATATTTGAAAACGACTCACTGTGAGTGGCCATCCTTTCAGAGTCAAATTGTTGCTGCCTTGATTTGATCCTGGCGCAAGTAACCTTATGTTAACTTGGTATGTGTAATATAACAGCCAGAAACGTCATAAAATCTCAATGTTAAATACCAAATTATCCTCAATCATAGTGACAAAAATTGCAAAGAATCAGAATAAATGAAACTCAATTCCCACCACATGCCTGATAAACAGTTTCTATAGGAAGAATACAAATTGACAACAATATAAAAAGAATGAGGGGAGAATACCAGGAATTCCCATTAATGATCCTTCAGGACCTGCAGCTCTTGAATTCAAAACAGGATTAATCTCACTCTTTATATCCTGGATTCCAAGTGGCAGGTCAGGGCACAACTACTAAAGAAGAAGATAGAAGGAAATAATATCACTTCAAGAACAATAGCATACTGGAGTAGACCCTGGCAATTGCTGACTACGAGCTTGAACTTGTTGAGACATCCCACCAGCAGCACCATGCAAAACTTGTCTGAAATGAATAAATATTTATGCTAAAATGTCAACACTTATTTCTAAAGAGAATCCCAAGTGCTAAAGACTACTAACTGAGCAGCACATCACTATGAATTCTGAGGCATAAAAGGGCAGTTGCATCTTACATAAATAATTTTACCTCCACTACCCCATCCCCAAGACACACTAGGAGACGATTATGACAAAATTTAATATGAAAGAACCAGTTTTGTATTACCTTCATGAAGTGAGATACAACTTATCTATTTATAACCAAATTTAAACTAACTCTACCACCAACTATAGACTAATCAACTGTCACCACCTTCTTGCCAAGCAAATATACTAATTTGAAAAAATAAATAACAAGAAATATTATAATAATTTAAGAACAATCACCCTGAAGACTGGCCAGAAGCTGCAGCTGACTTCATTATCGAGGCATGATTAGGGTCCAAGAGTTGGCTCATGTTGTCACCAAATCTTTGCTGCATAAAACACCCAGAGATATATATGATGAACGTGCATCATGAGAACAGCAGTTCATAAAATAATTATAAGATTGAACATCCCCTTACCTTCATGGCTGCATCGTCCAAAGAATCCCTCTGAAGGGGAGGTTTTAACCTCTCTTCATACATCTTTGTGGCCATGGCATTTGCAGTGCTAGGGTTTCCAACTAATCCATTTGCACTGCCATTTAAGAGATGAGCCCCATCCCTTCTCTGCTGCTGTTGCGCAGGTGGCTGCTGCTGCTGTGGAGGTTGTGGCGGCGGCGGCTGCTGCTGCTGTTGCTGCTGCTGCTGTGCATGCCGCTGTAACAGGAATTGCTGCATCTGCATGTGCTGCTGCTGTTGTTGCTGATGTTGTGATTGCTGAGATTGAGGCTGCGCCTGTTGCTGAGGCTGTTGCTGCTGCTGTTGTTCCCTTGCCTTGATTAACTGCGTCTGAAATCACAGTTTCACACTTCATAAGCTTTGAAAGGTATGCAGGATTTTCTTTCTTCCTTCTCTAGTAGACTATGTTTTTAGATTCCACAAAACGGTATGCCATCATCTTGTTACATTTTCATGTTAATTTTATGAACAGTATTAACTGTTGATACCTAAACTAATTGTCCATCTAGTATTATTGAGTTCTTATTCATTGACCAAAATCAAATATTTCTATAATGTCTGCAGTTTCACAAAATAGTCAAAGTTTTTTAATACAACAAACAGAAGAACAAGACAAAATCATTGATCACACACAAATGAAAGACTTGAATTTTTATTTGAACTACAAACATATGGCGAACAGAAGAATATTAAAAATAAAGACGCTGTAGATTGATATGGAAGTAGAAGATCCAATAAATGAACGGGGGTTGGGTGGTGCCTCAAGAAAGATATCATGGAATTTTGGTGACAAATTTCTTTATTAATCGTTGATCAATATACCAAGGTAAATAATTAGAAAATTACGTGGAGTAACCTTCAACACAGATAAAAAAATTCATTTTTTGGGTTTGTTTTGGATTTCATAATATCATAATTTTATTTTCTAGCAATCAGAAACTTCTTCTGACAGATTTGATTTGATGAATGTTGTTGTTTAAGATATTACCATAGAACAAAGATGCAGCAACTCTTTTCTGAGCGTTTCTCATTACGAATGCTATATGTAGTAAGAAAACAGTGCAATGTATTTAAAACAAACCTCAATATAAGATGCCGCAACTTCTGAGTGCTTCTCATTAGTCCTGGCGATAAATATATCCCAGAATACCGACCACCACTCGAACAGAAATCCTCCAGGGGCATCAATAGCTCCAGCACAAGGGGAAAAAAACAAATTAACTAAGAGCAAAAAGAGATTACTATAACCAGTAAATATACACACGTATATTGCAGGTAAATTCAGCTCCTTATTTATCATATACTATTTCTCCGTAGCTTACCAACAGGATCCGAAGATACTTTTCCTTCAGCTTGAAAAGCCTGAGCAGAAGCCTTCAAATCCCTCTTAACCAGGTAGTCATGGATATAAACATCCAACCTGATATTTCAGTTTTTTTTTCAAGAAAGCGTAGTATCAGTCATGAGGAATGGAAAAGGGAAGGATAAAATCTCACATCCAGTAACACGGAACAGATGACAAAAGCTATTGAGCTACTACAGTGTCAGTAAGTAGACGCTGATGTCAATTATCGACGACCCACATGATAAAACCAAAGTTCAGCAGCCAAAAGTGGCAATTCCATCGAATGTCCCTTAAACTTGCAGAGGCCATAAACCCTAAGATACCCAACATAATAGCCCAAGACATTTATAAGATACAAAGCATATTGAACCAGCGGAAATAAACCTTGCCCCAATCGAAAACCCAAAGACAGTAGCCTCAGGAAAATCAATAACCCAAATCGACAAGGAGGGGGAAATGGAGATGGGAAACTAATTGAACGTGAGTCAGCGAAGCATCACCCAGATTGCAAAATGATGCAGCAAGGGAAGAGTATAAGCGAATATAAAAAAAGAAGAAGAAGAATAAAAGGAACTCACATCTTATCAGCTTCCCAGTTAGTCTGAGACATGTTTTTGAAACCAAAGCAAGACTCGGTAGAAGACAGTAAAAGGAAGAATACTTTCAGGCAATGACTAGTTCAGCTCTCAACGATGTTGAAGCCGCTGGAGAGAAGTACTTCAATCGTGCTGCCGCTGACAGAAGACGCATACGACAAAGAGAAGACACTGTAGATAGAGAGGGGTGAAGGAGGAAGAGGGAGAACCGCTGTAGAAAATGAAAATCCAACGGATCAACAGAAGCGACGCGTCGATTAATCGCGACTCATCGTCCCAAAAAAAAAAAAAAAAAACCCGGTCGCCTCCGTTTAAAATTAATTACTTGATTTTTCTGGTTTTTTTTAATTATTTATTTAAGTTTCACCATCGCACCAGACCAATGAAAGCACATATTTAAGGACCAGTTCCGGATTGCTTTAAAAAAACTATATTTTTATGTTTTATGAAACAAAACACATCTCATATAATTATCTAAATACCTCAAAATCATTTAAAATGAGCTAGCCAAAATCTAAATAAATATTAAATCTTTTTAAATATTCTATTTATGTTTTTAAAATCTTGAGTCATGAATATGAATATTCTTATAGATATATGTATTAAGGGTGTGTTTGGACGGAGGTTAAGTTAGGTAAGGTTTATTAAAATTAGATTAAGGAAGGTTGTGAGTTCTGTTTGATTCAATAAGAGGGGATAGGAGGTTTCTTATTTGATTTAGAAGAGTAGGTGAAGGGGGTTAATTATAAGTTGATAAATATATCATATTTTCTTTATCTATATATTTTCTTCTTCTTTTATTTCTTAATTTATAAATCTCAAAACACCTATTACCTCAAGTATATATGATAAAAAATTGTATATATTTTAAAAGATATTTTATTAATTTTTAAATATTATCTCATTAATTTTATTATGATAAAATATTTTAATATGTTTTTTATAACTCTTCATTTTCAGTAAATTTGATATATGTTTTGACACAGTCAAAGTGTCATCAATGCTAAAATAAAAAAATTTATAGGAGATTTTGATAAGATCTAAATTTGATCAATGACTTAGGAGGTTTCATTGCAAATATTTTAACTTTAAATTAAATTAGGTATAGTTAAATCTACGTGAATAATAAAATAATAAATTTGGTCCGTGATTTAGAAGGCTTCATTGCAAAAATATGCATGGGCGTGTCGGTCAAAGTGGGACACAATGTTTTTAAACAGGAGAGGTAAGTGTAGAATATTCAAAAATAGGTATGGGTATTTTGGTCAAAGTAGAACGCAATGTTTCTCTCCCCTCCAAAAACCTCCAACTTGGGAAGGTAGGGAGGGGAGAAAAAAAAAGAAAATATTTTTAACTTCACCTCCCCTTCCCTTTTTCCAACCAAACACATTTTTTCCACCTCTAACCCTCCCCTCACTTAATATCTCCTCCAAAAACCCCACAACCAAACAAAGTCTAAAAGTTAAATGGCTTTCTAGTTAAGGCTCTACTTTCTGTTTCCCTAACTAACAAAAAAAGAAGTTAAAATAGGGAAGCTTCTCTGTTACAATTTAGTGCTTATTTGGCAACACGTTAAGAGTTAAAAAAAGCTCATTCTGATATAAAAGCCCGGTAGATAAATTTTGGATTGTTTGGCAACGTTTTTGTGCAGATGGGCTTAACGGGAAAAAAAAAACTCCTTTTGATTTGAAGCCAAAAATTCTAGCTTCTGAAGTGCATCTACGGTGGTTGGTGGTTGTGACCGGAGCATTTTATCTTATTAATCAAACACACTAGGCTCTAACTTTTTCCTTTTGTCTAATTTATAATTCCTTAAATTTATTGGATTTTATAATTTAGCTTATATCTAGGTTAATATCGATTTTCGGGTTTCAATAATAAAGTTATTAACTTTTTCTAAATTGATATTGGCTCATTTATAATTTCTTAAATTAATCCTTAATCGAATATCCTCATTTTTTATCTAAACTGTCTTTTCAAATAATAATAATTTTCACACACACTAGGAGCATTTTATCTTATTGATCACACATACTATGCTCTAAATTTTTCCTTTTGTCTAATTTATAATTCCTTAAATTGATTGGATTTCGTAATTTAGCTTGTCTTTAGCTTAATACCAATTTTCGGGTCTCAATCTCAATAATAAATTTATTAAATTTTTTCTAAATTGGTATTGGCTCATTTATAATTTCATAAATTACTCCTTAATCGAATATCTCATTTTTCATCTAAACTGGCTTTTTAAATAATAATCCAAACAGATTTAAGATTAAAAAAAGTCACTTCTACTATTGACAATCCAAACACAAATCATATTTACAATATGAATTTTATCTTATCTAATTTTTGTAAAAATCAAATTAAAAAAAATTACTTCTACCACTATTAACCCAAACAATCCCTTAGATAATGAGGGTGTTTTTCTCATGCCCATGCTTTATATTTCATGCTAACATTTAAAATAAATACTATTTTTATATATTACAAGATAAATATGTAAGAAAAATTTTATCTCAAGATATTCAAGTTTTTTAAAATAAAATCCCAAACACCAAAGTCCAAGCTTTCCTTTTCACTTCAGGCTTAAAAAAAAAAACAGAGAGAGAAAGAGAGTTTCCCCTTTCCACCTCGCGCAAGCTGAACTAACCAGGTACAAATGTCCAATACAGAGATAATTTCTTTTATGTTTTTTTTAAATAAAATATATAACCAAAGAGGTTAGGAATTTCTTTCATAGTCTCGAGTCGCATTAGACATGATTCAGACATGCATATGTTAAATAATTTGAAGTATAACGTGTTTCATATTCCAGACTTGAATGTTCAATAACCTCGTATTAAGATGCATATAAATAATTTTTACGTGACCTTAACAGCAATTTTATTTTTTTAAAAAAATGGTTGCTTCGTGAATATTTTATATGCAAAAAGTTGTGTAGGGCAATCTTGATCCATCAATTATTTTTTTTTTTGATCAACTTGATCAACCAATTCATGCCCGGTATCCCCTATGAGACCTCCTTTAAAAACAAAATTTTTAAATATGGTTTTTGTACACAACACTAAAAGCTTGCTCTTGTGAGATTAGTGCTTATTTGGTATCCTAAAAGTATTTATTTATATAAATTGAAATAAAATTTATCTTACGTACTTATATTGTATACTAGATATCATAATTAAAAAATTATTTTTAAAAATTTTAATCAGTATTACAAACAAGTACCTAACTTATAAAAATGTGTCATTTTATTTTTCATAATTAGAGTGTGACAGTAACTTAAGAAAATGCTGACAGCTAAACACGGGGAACAGATCATGTCAGCGATGGGGTCACTAATTTTGAAGTTGACATGCGCAAGTGATGCTATTGGATTAAAGTTCATGTTATATGCCCAAAGAGGAAATTACTAGGAACCATACCCAGATCCTAGTATTACTCCAATTATGTAATTCTTGGAGAAAGTATATGTTTTTGTGAGTTTTTTAGGGTCAGGTTCTTACATCCACTTTTGCCCCCAGAACTTTACCCACTAACAACAACATATTTTTTTAATATCAGATAGATTCTTATTCTAGATCACCGTTTTGGTCTTTAATTAATTAACTGTCCACGTTTCCAAGTCAATAGGATTCTACCTGGTCAAGATTAGAGTTCGGGGTGAAAAAATTGTTGACCACGGCCGAAACAAATTAATTCTTTTAGGTTAATATAATCTTTTGGTTCATCAATTTACTCCCATTTTGATTTTAATCAATCAAGTCTTAAACAATATCTTTTGATGCCTTAAAAGGCAAAATAATAGAAGTTTTTATTTAATTATAAGTATCAATATTTTAAATAAAATAAAACTTGTAGAAATCAAAACCCTTAGTTTAAAACTTACTAGACTAAAACTAAAATACTAACGAACTTAAGAGACAAAAGTTATTGGTATGTTTGGTTTAGTTTATATTTATATATAAGCCTGATTTACGTAAATTGAGATAAAACTTTTATATATATTTACCTCGTAAATCGTAAAAGCTACCTCGTAAACCATAAAAACTACTTTATATGCCGTAAATCACGATTGAAAAACATTTTTAGAGATTCCAATCATAACTTCAGACATGCTTTATATTAACTCTCTTTTTTTCCTTTTCCCCCTTTTAGGGTAACTTTACCCGTTAAACAACAGAAAAACCGTAAATTATGATGTTTGAATTAGATACATGTATCATGTAGATTTAATTTATTAGCTTTTATTTCACATGGAATTTAAAACAACACTGTTTTATCACTTATGAATAATAACAACGTCCTAAGATAGTTTATAGATCTGCAATACTAATACACACATATTCAATATATAATACTCTTTCCAATACATATCTGAGGAGTTGATTTTGATCATTAATATAAGGTATATTTATCATTTTTTTTAAATTTATACATATTGATGATCGCTTAACAATAATCAAATAAACGAAAAATATGAGGAACTAAAAAATGGTTATAGCAGTTTAAAAAAATATATCATAATTTAATTAAATTACATAAATATGTATTATACTAAAAATTAGAGAAAGTGTCGCCTTCACAATATATTATGAACATATGATAAACACATGAAGGCATAGTTCAATTTAATCCCCATGACCAGGGTCAAAAAAAAAAAAAAACCATGCAGCGCGTGAGGAAAGGTCTCACCCTGCTGAAATCAATACAATCTGGACACAGGTAGATGATCTTCCAACTCATCATTATTATATTTTTTTAACAAAAAGTTCTCAAACTACTAACAATGTTTTTTTAAAGTGTAAGATTGTAAATTCGAATCTTATATAATGTTTTGTTTGGCCAACTATACTAAAGATATGGGTTATATAATGAATGTTATAATAAAAAAAAATACTCAGCCAATATACTGTTAGTTTGTCGATGTAAAGTCCCATTAAATCCATGTGGACCTTGAGTTTGAATTATAAAGGAAATACCTATAATAGGAGAAATAATCGCAAATTCTAAATCAGATATCAGATAATAATATACAGGTATAAGATATACTTTATGATTAAACTTTTTCATTAGGTTGAGATAAAAGGGATAAAAGTACCTCATCTTCATTCAGGAATAAAAGGGAATAACAACGTATTAATAGCAATGTTTTAAAAGACGAACCGAACGTTAAGCGGGTCATGGTTCAATCGGTTGAACCATTCGGTCGGATCGGTGATATAATAATTATATATATATATATTAAAATTAATCTTTAGTCTAATTTCATAGGAAGTTAATAAAGTCACAAAATATTATTTAAAGAAGAACATTAAGTCAATCATCAACTTAACAAAATATATTAACAATAATGATTTTATGACTTGTCAAATATTGATGACTCTTTATTGATCTAAATATAAGTTTTTTAAAATGCATTTAGATCATACTATTCTGATCATATTTATAAGTCTTTTTTGACCAAAAAATTCTATTTATAAGTTCAGTTTCAATGTAATAAATAAGATTATGACAATTTTACTCTTATTTATTGTATAAATGAAGAAATAATTTAAAAAAAAATAAAAAAATAGTTAAAAAGTACCAATTCATAAATGACGTTATAATTGTAAATTTACCCCATAATCATTGAGTTAACTATATCTCCTTGATTTGTAAGATTTAGTTAAAAGGGACTTATAAATATGACTAAAGTGGTAAATGTTATCATCTTCATGAAGAAATGATATAAAATCAAGACATTCAACTCTAATTTCAGTGCTTCCAATTTATTCCTTAACTTGAGGATGAACCTCATTGCCTTTTTCTTCAAAAACATCTTTATAAAATAGTTTGTAACAAACCAAATTATTAAAATTAGTAACATATAATATAAATAAAATAATGTAACATGTCTAAAATTTATGTCATTTTTTTATTTTTTGCAGCATCAATTTTTCTTTAAAAAAAATCCTCATTTTTTATTAGACCGGACGATTTTTGAAAAACCGGTCCAGTTTCTGGCTCAAAAACGGTTAAATGATGGTCCAAAATGGCTCCGTCAAAAAAACGGTCAAACGTATATATCCGACCCGCCTCAGTGACTGGTCGATGGTTTGACCATCCCGTCCGGTCCTATTCTCTAAACAGTGATTAATAGTACTTGTTACACAAAATATACCCAAAATATAATTCTTACACAAAATATGCCCTCAGCTCATTTTAGGAGACTCATGTCACATGTGTGGGATATGTCGGTAATTTAGCCAGCCACATAACTTATTGATCTTTGGGAAAATTGTATTTAGGTACCATATAAAAAATAATAATAAAATTATCTCTTAAAATATTAAAATTACATTTAAATCTTATGAGATTTTTTTATAATAAATTTCAATTGTTAAATGTCTATTAACTTGTCCATAAATGTTCATAGACTTGTTAATAAATTTCCTTGAATTTGTCAATGTAAGTGCATGGACTTGTGATATCTTTGGATCTGTCAGCAGATGTTTATAGACTTATCAATGAAATTGGAATTTATAGGAAAAAAAATATTACAGGATTTAATATAATTTTGAGATTTGAATGGATCATTTTATCATATTTTATCTTATCTAGTACTAAATGTAATTTTTCCTTGATCTTTTGAGTAACCCCTACGCTTTGATCTAATTGTGAGTGGACCCCGCAAGTATTTATTTATTTTTTTAATATAGCTAAACTAATGGGCTTCGACGGTGTGCTAAAGCTCATCTCCCGTAATCGTTAATAATAATAATTAAAAAAAAAAAAACAGGCTATGGCACGAGTCCCATAAAAAAATAATTGTTGGGCATATAAAAGTAGTAGCCGTGTAGTAGTCAAACTGAGGAGAGAGTGATTTAAAATTATATCTTAGCTTTGAATTTTAAATTTTACATTCAGGTCTCTTTTAGAAAAATAGATGATCTTATTAATAACTTCAGGAGTATGAATTAATAAATTTAGGGGTGCGATTAATAATTTTATAGAACCAATTTTTCATTTTTTTCTCTTGGGCATGACCTGAATGTAATTCTCCCTATTTTTAATCGGTAAATAGGTATTAAATATTAAAGTATATAATTAAATAATTAAAATATAAAAAATGATAACAATTTAATTTAAATATGTTTTAGATTCAAATAATTAAAATTAAAATTCATTAATGTTTATAATTTATCATGCTCAATAAAGAAGTTTTTATGAAATTCATACATAAAGTCATTGAATATGATCAAATAAAAAAACATAATATCAACTTAAGAGAGAGTTAACATGATTTTATAATCTAAAAACATAAAAATGATAGACTCGATATGTAAACTCACGAATTTGACAAAGTTTGTAACTATCATAAGTTTTAAGAGTGACTCAACACAATTTTGTAAGCTATAAATATAAAAAGAGGTAAAACAAGAGAGTCAACTCACAACTTTGATAACAATGATGCTACGTGTAAAAAAAATAATTGTTGTGCAATAAATTGTCAGTGAAACATGAATTAATAAGTTAAAAACAAGCAAGCAACATGTTCTGTTAGTCAGAAATCATTAACAACAGCATGGATGCTTAAGGTGGCGAGGCAAAATGGTTAACTAGCTATAACTTTAATACGAATAGTCTTATAATCTAGTAGTATTGATGCTTTCATATAAGTGGGAGCTTCTATCTCTCGACGATGTGTTCGCACAAGTCCTTCACTCTGATAGTGTGACTCGTCCGTCTGTAGATCCACATACGAGTACTTTGGCTGGTCAAGGTCCCTTTGACAATAAGAATCATTGCTCCAAATAGGGTTATAGTGCCTTGAGCATGACTTCTTGCAGTATTATCTGTAATTATTGTAAGGAACCTGGCTATATCAAGAAATATTACTGAAAATTGCATAATAAACAACAGCGTGGTTCTGCTCATGTGGCCCAGACCTCTAAGCCATTGGCCCTTGGTTCACCATCTACCGCAACCTTATCTATGATACTCTACCTTTTGGTTTTGCTACTACTTGCTCAAAGTGGGTCATTGATTTCGGTACTATCGACCAATGAAAGGTAACCATCGTTTGTTTTCATTGTATGCCGCCTATGCTACCCCATCTTCCATTTTCATTGCCAATGGTTCCCATTTCAATGTCGTTGGATCCGACATTGTTAATCCCACCCCCTCCATTTCATTATATTATATTCTTAATATTCTCAATCTCACATTTAATCTTCTATCTTCTAGTAAACTGACTCGTCATTTGAACTGTTTCATCTCACTATCTCCTAACTATTGTTTGATCCAGGTATGTTGATGAAGCGTATTATTGGTAGAAACTATGAATCTAGTGGACATTACATTCTAGATGATCAGGTACCGTGTTTTGTTGCATGTTCTGGTGGATCGTCTCCCTTTAAGGTTCATTGTCAACTCGGTCATGTGTCAATTTCATCTCTAAAGAGGTTATATCATCAGTTCGTCTATGTATGCTTTTGATTGTGAGTCGTGTCAGTTTGGTTGCCAAAGACCATCGTGTTCATTTCGCATCTCGAGTCAAAAAACAAAATGCGTCCCCTTTTAAGTTAGTACATTCTGATGTTTGATGTCCTTGTTTAGTTTTATCTTAGATTGATTATCATTATTTTGTCACTTTTGTTGATTATTTTTCCTGAACAACTTGGCTTTACTTAATAAAACAACGCTCTAAATCATTTACTTATTTTCAAAATTTATGTGCTAAAATTCAAAGTCAGTTCAATACTCTTGTGAAAATCCTTTGAAGCGGTAATGCGAAAGAATATTTCTCCACCCCTTTCACTAAGTACATGCATTGCATGATATCCTTCACCAATCTTCATGTGTCGATACCCTTACTCAAAATGGTGTCACCGAAAGAAAGAATCACCACCTTTTAGAAATGGCTTGAGGTCTCATGTTTCATTCTAATGTTCCTACACCCTTTTGGGTTGATGCCATGTCTTCTGCCTGTTTTCTCATCAGTCGTATACCTTCGGTTGTTCTTAGTGGTGACATTCCATATTCTATTTTGTTCCCCGCCACTAAGTTATTCCTTATTGATTCAAAAATATATGAATGTGTTTGTTTTGTTCGGGATGTTCATTCCAGTGTTAGTAAACTTGATCCCAAGTCGTTAAAGCATGTCTTCCTTGATTATTCTCACGTGCAGAAAGGTTATCAGTATTACTCTCTTGATCTTAGTTGTTATCTTGTGTCCACTAATATCACCTTCCATGAGTCCCCTTTTTTCTTCAAGTCTTCAATTTTATCTGAGTCTCCCTTGGTCGTTGATATGACAAATGATTTATTGGTTTATCGTGTCCCACCAATTCAAACTGTTGTTCCAAATCTTGATATTATCACTGAGACTAATGCTGATAATTCTATACCTCTTTTAGTAGACACTTCACCGAAGGATTTGATTATTGCGTCCCCAGACACTCCCCTTTCTTCCCCTGGTACAATTATGCATGATCATGCCGTTGACCTATCCAATGACCTGCCTATTACTCTCATAAAAGGTATACGTCCCAATTGTCCTCCCAGACACTATGATGATTGCACCTATCTATCTTCCACTTTGTGTCATATTAGCAGTTATCTCCTATTTCCTCTTCTCTTGTGGCCACCCTTGAGTCAATTTCTACTTCTACCACTCTTTACTAAGCCTTAGTCCACCCTGGTTTGCGTGTTGCGATGGAAGAAGAAATGATGGCCCTTGATAAGGCTGACACTTGGACTCTTGTTGATCTACCTTTTGGAAAGAAGGACATTAGGTGTAAATGGGTGTTTGTAGTTAAGACTAAGGCTGGTAATTCCTTAGAACGGATGAAAGATCGACTTGGTGCAAAAAGGTATGTTCAAACTTATGGCATAGATTACTCAGAGACTTTCTCCCCGATTGCTAGGCTCACTTCCATTCGTCTCTTTGTGTCTCTGGCTGTCACCTATCATTGGGATTTGCATTAGTTAGATGTTAAGAATGCTTTTTTGAATGGTAATCTCTTTGAGGAAGTTTAAATGGAGCAACCTCTTGGTTTTGTTGCTCAGGGGGAGTGTGAGAAAGTGTGTTATTTCAAAAAGTTGTTATACGGTCTGAAACAGAGTCTGCGTGCCGGTTTGATATATTTTTTGATATGGTTCAAAAGTTCAGATTGAGCCGAAGTAAGAGTGATCATCATGTGTTCTATCAGCAATGCGATGCAGACATAATTCTTTTGATTATATATGTTGATAACATTGTGATTACTGGGAGTAACACTTCTGACATTTCAGAACTTAAATTATTTCTTAACTCCCACTTCTAGACGAAAGACTTAGAACCATTAAAATACTTTCTGGGTATTGAAGTAATGTGAAACAAGAAAGGCATTCTGTTAACTTAGAGGAAGTATGTTCTATAACTCCTGAAGGAAACTGGGAAATTTGGAGCTACACCAAGTGGCATTCCCATGATTCTAAATCCATACCTATACTTGAATGATAGTTTGTTTGATGAACTTCTTTATGACCTGAAAGAGAAGATTGATCCAGAGAAACTGAAGCCATTTGTATTTCTTGAGAGATATAGGAGATTAGTTGGGAAACTAAATTATCTGACAGTGACCCATCCTGATATAATTTTCTCAGTCATTATACTCAGTCAATTCATGGCATCTCCGGCAGTGGCATAGTGGGAAGCCTTATAACATATTTTGTATTATCTGAAAAGCTCCCTAAGTCGAGGCATCCTCTATTTGGATTACATACACACAAAAGTTGAGTGCTTCTGTGATGCATATCATGCAAGGTCTAAAGCCTCGAGACGATCTACTACGGGTTACTGTGTGTTTGCTGGTGGCAACCTAATATCTTGGAGGAGTAAGAAACAAAGGGTTGTATCTAAATAAGCACAGAGGCAAAATACAGAGCTATGTCACAATCTGTACAAGAAGTCGTATAGGTCCTTCAGCTCGTGAAGGAAATCAGCATTGTCACGACATTATCTGTGAAGCTTTGGTGTGATAATAAAGCAGCGCATAACATCAAATTCTGTGTTCCATGAACGTACGAAGTATATTGAGATCGACTGTCACTTCATTCAGGACAAAATAAAGAAAATGTTATATATATGGGACACGTGCGATCGGATGACCAGTTAGCAGACCTTCTGACAAATGTGCTGACTGAGATATAAGTTGAGTATCTTTGTAACAAGTTGAGCATAATTAACATATATGCTCCAACTTGAGAGAAAGTGTTAAGGAAATATTATATCATAAGTATTAGATCAATTAACATAACTAACGGGATTGATTGACCGTTACAATTCCCTCATTTATAAATAATTAATACATATGCTCCTCACTTGTTGTATATATATTATAACTTCATGTGAATAGAAATGATATACACATTATTCAGGTCCTTATCTTACAATCACACTTGAAAAAATAAATATCTGGTTGGTAGAAACATGTTTAAGATAAATCACTTAATGATAATTTTGTACGAGCAAGACTTCACCTGGTGGAACATGACTTCTTGTGGGTTTTTTTTTGCCAATATGGCCTGGTGTTGTTTTGTTCTATATTCAAACTATTTTATACGAAAACATGAAAAATGTAAATTAGTTCAAGAAGTGAGAATAAAATAAAATGATGCCAAAATAAAACCCCCATCCATATATGTATATATCCGATGTCAATAATGTCATTGTCAATGATATCGTGAGAAAAAAAAAATGACAAAAAAAAAAATACGCATCTGATGCCTGGGACCGAAAAGCAAAATTTATCCCCAATATGTGGGGATAGATAACGTTAAAATTTTTTGAACAAATAATTTGTAAAGTTTTAAAATTAAAAGTAGCATACAGGTCCAAAAAAAAAAATTAAAAGTAACATAGCAATAACTCAACCAATAGTTAGCGGAATTTGTATTTCGATAAACTACAATTACAAGATTAAAATGCTTGGTTTAATATCAGTTTATTTATATATATGTTACATAATTGATCAACAACCATAAATAGTTTTATCTTATTAGGTGAGGCTGACTACGTAAACTGTATGATACCATTTAGACACTATCAACAATATTTTATATAATTGAATGTGGGGATAAGATTCTCAAAGCCTGAAAGGGCTTTTTAGGATAGAGCTACAAGGAGCTCAAAGAGAAAAAATAATAGGTCAATGCTACTTTTGGTTCCTACAATTTACCTTAATTTTAGTTTTAGTATCTGAAGTTTTAAAGTGTAGGTTTTGATCCTTTCAAGAGTGTTTGGGTAAGCCTCAAACTGTGGTTTTAAAAACTATTTTCTTATAAATTGAAACAAAGCTCATCTTACATATTTATCTTGTAAATCGTAAAAGTTATTCTACAAAAGTTAATCTAAATGTTTGGTGGTTTGTTTGTGACACTAGCCCTTATAGTTTGAAAAGGATTTGGGAATGAAGTTAACTGTATTAAATTTGCATATGTGTCACTAACACTTTTAAAGTTGTTGGCGTAGGCTGATGATTTGGCAAGATGATTAGATAAGCTTTGCTGATGATTTGTCAAGACAACAATGTTAAATTGGATTACATTAATTAACTTTTACCCCAATTTTAATTTGCAATAGTCAGTGCTTGTTTAGGAAACCCTCAAATCATGGTTTCAGAAGCCATATTTTACAAATTGACATAAAATTTTTCTCGCATACTTTCTTTGTAAACTATAAAAAACTTTTAAAAAATTAAAACAAACAAGCACTTAGTGGGGTAGGAATCACTTTTGCCAATGTTAATAACAATCACTTGGTGTTAAATTGCATGCTTGCTTGTTTAGGAAACTTTTTGGGACCCCAAAAGTGCTTATTCACGTAAGTCGAGATAAAACTTATCTCACATATTAATCTATATACTGTAAATTACGATTGAAAAACTACTTTTGAAACTCTAAAATCTCTATTCCAAACAAGCACTAATGACATATACAAAACCCCGTCTCTCTAATTTCATGTGTTTAGATATTTTGAGATATGTAATAAATCATGATACCTCTTATATTCTAATTATAAGAATTAGATAAATTTGATAGGGTTAAGGTAAAATCCCATCAACAAATTTTTAACTATGTTGGATAAAATTTAATAGTTTTGGTAAATTTGCATCATTTTAAATTATCTATTGGTATTTTTATCTTTTTTAAAATTTATTTGTGTCAAACGTCCCTAAAAAAAACTTTATTAATAAAATTATACTTTAACCCAATTTGATATGTCAGTGCATTTGTGGCTAAAACAAAAGATTTCAATATCAAAATATTGTCTCTTAAATTTATATTTTTTTTAAAAATATTCTTGTTGATTACCTATATTAAGAAGATTTTCATTAATAAGTAATTTTAATGCATATGATTAAAGAGAAAATTTTAGAAAAATCAACACATTTTTCTATAAATAACTAAATTAATTTTTTTAATATTCACAAATTAACTAATCTACCTATCATATTCGAAACATGAGAGAGTGAAAAAATTCAAACCAACCCCGTCAATGGCTAGTCGGCTGCTACATGCACAACACACTTGATTATGTCCAATCAAGAAGCATCATTATCCCCTCTCAGTACCAATCAGAAATTGACACCACAACACTCGTGGAAGCACCTTGACGTTTAACGGGCCCAGGCCCACAGTTCGGAAATGGGCTGATTACAACATTTTCACCTTTTGTGGATTGGCCCATATAAAAAATGGGCTTGCACGTCATCGGCTTATGAAGGCACTTCAATTATTTTTCAAATCCTAGATGTACCCACTCATCAAAGCTTTATTTAAAAAAAAAAAAAGTCACAAAAGCTTGTCTCTTAGAGGCTGTTTGGAATGACTTATGGAAGTTCCATAAGTGTTTATGAATTGTGATTCATAGAATACAAAGTAACTTTTACAGTTTACGAGGTGTTTTTACGGTCTACGAGGTGTTTTTACGGTCTACGAGATAAATATGTGGAAGAGATTTGTCTCAATTTATATGAATCAGGCTTATGTAATAAATGCGATTCATAAAAGCAATGTCAAACAGCCTCTTATTAAAAGAGAAAGAAATATATGAATGGATATAATATTTTTTTGGGGGGCCCCGAATCCGTAGAGGAACTTTAGAATTCAAGATGAAAAGCATGAATTTTTTTTAACGATTTTTTTGGAATTCTTCCCTTCAATCTCATACATAACTATTTATTTTAGTTAAATTATGATACAAATAATGTAGATATTTAGAATAGCGATTGAAACCTTTAAAAATATTTTTTATTCGTAATTTATGATATATGAAGTAAATATGTGAGAGGAGTTTTATCTAGACTTACGTAAAAAGTACTTATAAAATAATTTTAAGATCATCCAAACATCCATAATGTGAACTATAATCATCCAAGGAGTTACGTAAAAATAATATTTTTTATATTATTTATAAGTCATATGATTAAATATTCTATATTAATATAATGTTATTTTTTATTTATTATTGTGTAAATTTTGTACTCATAGAGTATATTGCATATTAAATAGGAACATATTAAATTTTGAAACAAAATTGATGAGATTTATTTATTTTTATTTTTTTTGGGACCTGATAAAGATTTACGAGTAATATCTTTCATAACTTCTATGAAATATATTATTGAAAATTTGAAAGTGATAATAGAACTAGAACACCAGGTTGGTGGGGCCCAGAGATGAAGAGGAATTTCTGATGGGGGCAGCTTTTCCCATCGGCCAATTCTGGTTTATCTCATCTCATCATCACCTCATCACAACAGTCTCTCCAAACACAGAATCCCCTACTCTTTTGTTTTTTGTCTTTTTTTTGGCAGAGGCCCGCTCTACACCGAAGTAGTGCAAAATGCCAAAATTCAATTCTTTCATATATTTATTTTATATATTATAAATAATAATTAAAAAATTATTTTTTAAATACTTTAATTACTATTTCAAATAAACTAACATATACTTGGCATGTTGCTAAAGGAAAAAAAAGCCTGCCCATACTACAATATGGAGTATATTTGGAATAATGATTAAAATCTTTAAAATATTTTTTAATCATAATTTACGATATATAAGGTAGCTTTTACAGCCTGCAAGGTAAATATGTGAAAGAGTTTTATCTCAATTTATATAAATCAGGCTTATATATAAATATAAACTAAACCAAAAATGTTCATACTCTTAATGCCATGGTGACATTAATTATAAGGCATATATATTAATATTTTTTATTTTATTACTCTTATCTATAAGCATGTTTGGAAATTCTATTTTCAATCGGGCTTATTTTATAAGCCCGATTTATATAAATCGAGATAAATCTCCTCTACATATTTACCTCGTAGATCGTAAAAGCAACCTCGTAAATTGTAAAATTTACTTCATATTCTGTAAATCATGATTTATAAGCATTTATAGAGCTTTTATAAATTAATCCAAACGAGCCATATAGAGGCTGTTTGGAATAGCTTATGAAAATTTTATAAGTGCTTATGAATTGTAATTTACGGTCTACGAGGTAACTTTTACGGTCTACGAGGTAGCTTTTACGGTCTATGAGGTACTTTTACGGTCTACGAAGTGCTTTCACGATCTACGAGATAAATATATGGAGAAGATTTATCTCGATTTACATAAATCAGGCTTATCATATAAGTCCGATTCAAAAAAACTATCACAAGCAGCCCCATATTAGCAACACCACCGTGCTTATCCGCGGCTCGCGCGTGGAGAGTGGTTACCAGAGAAGCAAATGGAATATAATAATGCTGCAGGAACCAAATGGGAGCGAGGCACAGTGGAGAAGGAAAGCATGCGATATGGCCATCTGCCCCAAGTCATATCACTATCTACGAAAAGAAAAGGGCTCAGTGGTCAGATGTACGGATTAAATAGGGAAAGAGAGAGAGAGAGAGAGAGTGGTGAAGTAAGTGAAGCAGAGAGGGGGAAGGCGTGCATGGGATAGCGTATGAAAATGAGCAAAGAAAATTACTAAATAACTCACTCGTTGGACTTTCCTCTTCATGCACATAGCAACCATCTCCAGTTTCTGTTATCCTTTGTCTTTACTAATGGCGGCACCGAGAAGAGAGAGATATGTCAATCGAAAGTGACTGAGGAGTTCGTACAAACGTCTCTGGGACAAAGCTCAGTGACACCACCCTATCATACTCTCAATTGCATCTATCACTCGCCTCCTCTTACAACTATAGTACATTGTCAAACTCAGTTAATAACATATCTTAGAGAGATTACGTGCATGTTTTATAAGTGTTTTTTTTAATTTAAGTCAAAATAAAAATCTTTTAATGTATTTACCCAATATACTATAAATAATGATTACAAAATAATTCTAAAGATTTTAATCTCTATTTCAATCACCCACTGAATATAAAAAGAGAGAATTCTAAAAAAATATCATTTAAATTTTAAAATCCTAAATAGGTGATTTAACAATAAAATGATTTGTTAATTGCATTACCATTCTTGTTAATCCCATCACCGAACTTGTTAACGGGATTTTGAAGTTTAAATGATATTTTTTTGACATTCTCCTATATAAAAAAGCACGTTCAACATAAACATTTGAATCGTCAAGCATACATAAAATTTTTCTGTTATATATCATAAATTATATTAAAAGAATAGTTTCCACAGTCAATCAAAACAAATACTAATGCATGTTGGAAAAGTGATTTAAACCTTTAAAGGGAATATTTTTAATTATAATTTAATGTCTATGGGATAAATATATAAAAATAATTTTATTTCAATATGCGTGTGTATACTTATGATATGCAGCTCCAAAGCATTCCCCAAGCGGTCCTCTTAATCTTGTTTTAGTTTGCCTTCGTACGTACGTTTCTCCTAAACTAGTTGTGGCTATGAGTTTTTTTTTGGGAAAATTATTGTACAGTCTTAAGGAAACAAAAAAAATGAAAAATCAGTCCACAGAATGACATAATCACTGTAAAGTCCCAAGGGACTGATTTTTAATAAATTGCAATTCTACAGTAATTTTCCCTTTTTTTAATCCATGGCTTCTCTCTCTCACTTCACTCTTCTTCCACTCTCATCTCTCACCGCATCTTCATCTTCCTCCTCCTCTTCCACCTTCTTCTATTTCTGTTCTTCCACATCCTCTCAACCTCTTCGTTCCAAATTCTAATTTTCCTCATTGTCTCGATTCCTCTCTAAGAGTAGACCCAATAAGAAAGCAACACATCCTGAAAAGCTGTTGATGATCCTCAATCCCATTTTTCTGTTTAATGGTGTGAGTACTTCCACTTTCAGTTTTGATACCCAGACCCTTCTCACTCTTGTGAACTGTTTGGTTCCTCCATTGACAAGTTGTGGAGCCTCCATTAATAATAACCAGGAAGGAGGGGTTGTTAGTGCAACATTACGGAGTTATCAACGGAGGCTGTAGGGGTTGTTAGTACAACATTACGGAGTTGTCAACAGAGGCTGTAGGGGTTGTTAGTGCAACATTACTGAGTTGTCAACGGAGGGTGTAGGGGTTGTTAGTGCAATATTACGGACTTGTCAATGGAGGCTATAGGGGTTGTTAACGGAACATGAATGAATTGTCAACCTAGGCTGTAGGAGTTGTCATTGGTGGCTATAGGGGTTGTTAACACAACATGACGGACTTGTCAACCAAGCATGCAGGGGTTGTTAACGGAACCTTCAGGGATTGTCAACCGAGGCTGTGGGGGTTGTCAATGGTGGCTATAGGGGTTGTTAATGGAACATGAAGGACTTGTCAACCAAGGCTGTAGAGGTTGTTACTGGAACCTTCAGGACTTGTCAACTGAGGCTGTGGGAGTTGTCAATGGTGGCTGTAGGGGTTGTTAACGGAACATGAAGGACTTGTCAATTGAGGCTGTAGGGGTTGTTAACGAAACCTTCAGGGCTTGTCAACCGAGGCTGTGGGGGTTGTCAATGGTGGCTGTACTCCTAAAGTGGTTCAGAATGCTTTTGGTGCTTATACTCTTTGTGCAATCGATTATCTTGTGATCATCATTTCGCATCTGATTCTTTTTGGCTTGTGCTTCTATCGAATATGGTTGATTAACAAGAATTTCAAAGTCAAGAGATATTTTTTAGCTCAAAGCTTTATAATTATCTTTTGGGGTTGTTAGCTGCATATTGCACAGTTAGATTGTAATTGCTTAAACCTATGACACCATTTCGTAACATATTTTGAATAACTCGTTCAAAATCATTACGGAATTAGAGACCAACAGAAATAGTTATTCTAATGTTTATTTCCAGGATATGAAATCAAACTTACATTTTATGTTTGGTACATGTGGATATAGATTTGTTAACTTTATTGGAATTGATATGCATTGTATTTTAATGTCGCCTTGGTCAACTCATCCTTTAATGGTCAGCACGCAATTGTGGTGTAATCTTTGATGCAAAACTTTAATTAATACAGTACCAGCACACAATTGTAAGGGACAAAAGCTATAATGCAATTGTTACAAAATGATCTTTACGGTCCAATTGAAATTTCTTCTAAATTATTCAAAATCGAGTCAGTCAACGAATGATTAATTAAACACAAATAACCATCCCACATCGACAATCCAAAAGTCACTAGGTGCATCTACTAAAAACTCCTTAATGTTTCACTGACAACCCCTACAGCCTCGGTTGACAAGTCGAGGTACCTCAATTGACAAGTCATGGAGACTCCATTGACAACTTGTGGAGCCTGTATTGACAACTCCTGGTGCCTCTATTGACAAGTCGATGTACCTCCATTGACAAGTTGTGGAGTCTGCATTGACAAGTCGAGGTGCCTCCATTGACAACCCCTGATGCCTCCATTGACAAGTCATGGAGCCTCCATTGACAAGTCGTGGTACCTCTACTGACATGTCATGGAGACTCTATTGACAACTCCTTGTGCCTGCATTGACAACTCTTAGTGCCTCCATTGAAAGTCCTGATGCATCTATTGACATTGACAAGTCATGGAGCCTCCATTGACAACTCCTGTACCTCTATTGACAAGTCGTGGAGCCTCCATTGACAAGTGCTGATGCCTCCTTTGACATGTGGTGGAGACTCCATTGACAACCCCTGATGTCTCCATTGAAAAGTCATGGAGCCGTCATTGACAAGTCTTGACAGTTGTGTACCTGTACAACACAGTTGTCATCAACAATCTTACCACCTACATTAACAACTATAGCTGCATCTGAACGAGATATATGAAAAAAATCACGTGATATCGAAAAAAGAATAAAATCCCTTTTGCAACTCCAAAGATGAGCCCAGTGTAAATGGCGCCCTAACATAATCTTTTGTATAATTTCATTATAGAAGCTTAAAATCTAACTCAGTTTCAATTTTATTGATAAGCCAAAACTCCGTAACATTGAAACAACCGAGAGTGATAGAGTGATGCTCGTAGACTTTACAATAAACAGCCTGAAAATAAAATAGAAGAAAACAGAAAGAGAACACAAAATTGTTACCTTAAAACCAAGAAAAAAGGAGAGCACGATTGCAGTGAGAACACTAACAGGGGTGAGAAGGGTCTAGGTATCAAAATTGAAAGTGGAAGTACTCACACCATTAAACTGAAAAATGGGATTGAGGATCATCAACATCTTTTCAGGATGCGTTGCTTTCTTATTGGGTCTACTCTTAGAGAGGAATCGAGGCAATGAGGAAAATTAGAATTTGGAACGAAGAGGTCGAGAGGATGTGGAAGAACATAAATAGAAGAAGGTGGAAGAGGAGGAGGAAGATGAAGATGGGGTGAGAGACGAGAGTGGAAGAAGAGTGAAGTGAGAGAAAAAAGCCATGGATTGAAAAAAGGGAAAATTACTGTAGAATTGCAATTTATTAAAAATCAGTCCCTTGGGACTTTACAGTGATTATGTCATTCTGTGGGACTGATTTTTCGTTTTTTTGTTTCCTTGGGACTGTACAATAATTTTCCCAAATTTAAATATTGTGGCTTGGCCTAGGAGCTGCTAGTAGAACCAGTAATATAGGATCTTCCTATGAGTTCAACCCATCAGCCCGCGAGTTAGAAATATGTTAGTGTTGGGATTTTGTAGCCTGCAAACCCTATAACCCGTGAGCTAATGCAGGATAGCCTGCACTATTTATTATTATTATTTTTATAAGAGTAAAAAAGATAGAGAATTAGAATTGTAAGAACCCTAATGTCTCACCCCAATTACGTATCATCACAAACCAAAAATTACGAGATTGCCCCTTTTATTTTGGGGTAACGGCAAGATCGTACCATTCGAACCTTTCTTTCATGATTTTCTCAGGGGTTTGGAGAAAATTGCAATCAAAAGGATTTTCCTAATCCTCCCTTCCTGACAAGAAATTGAACAAAAAGCGGTAGAATTGACCTATTTCTTACATATACCAATTGAAGTATTTAGAAAAACGAAATGAACGATTTCTTAAAAAAAACGGATCATCTAAAAAGCGGAATGTTTTGAATATATTCAAATAGATTCAAATAGAAGGGCTAACATAAATGTTATGGATGGCATTTTTTTTACGTATGTGGAAATCGTCGACAATAAACAACATATAGCTAACCTAAAAGAACCTATCAAATTGTGTATTGGATTAAAAATTGAGAGGAATCACATATATCGTATAAAAACACTAAATACCGTTCAAGACGGAAGTTATCCTATAGATGCTATCTACTCCATCCGACTAGTTCCAAGTTTGAGTCCTGGGCAACCCATTATACTTAATAGATCCAATCAAAGTCATATGTATATATATTTGAATTTTTTTATTTTATGGTTTGAATGAATGAAATGAGGTAAAATAAAATGAGAATTTAGATAAATCTAAATGAGTAAGAGTATCCTATGGATATTAGTATTGGTTGACACTGGTATATAAGTCATGTTATACTGTTGAATAACAAGCTTTCAATTCTTTAGTTATAAAGAATTCGTGTGCTTGAGAGTCCTTAGTTTATTATTATTATAATTAGTATAATTAGTAATAAAATATAATATATAAAATATATAAATATTAATATTAATATAAATATATTTCAAAAATATAATATAATTCAATATTAAATATAATAATTATAATATAATTATGCTATTCTAAAATGAATATTCAATATTACAACTTTTTTATATTATATTTAAAATTAGAATTCTAATTAATATTGAATTTATATTAATAATTTAATAATATATTATATATACTCATACTCATTTAGACATACTTAGTAGATTTTTATATAAAATTCTAGACAAACAAAATATCCGGAGACACTTTGGAAGTATTAAGGGAATGAATGTTAGTTATTAACAGGTAAGAATAATAAGACTAATGTTTTATTTCTTATTTTGTCGTCTTTGATTTCATTAAGTAATGTATATATATATAATCAAAATAGATCACTTCGCATACTCATTCTTTAAAAAATTTCGATGAACGGGCTCTTAGCAAAGTGATATATGGACAATGAGGAACTGTGGAACCCGTTTAGTTATTTATTTTTTTATCCCCCCCTTTTTCACCTTTTTTTTTCAAAGAGAAAAAAATCTGTTTTTTGTTAGTTATTAAGCGCAGACACACTTTCTATAGGAAACAAAATAGACATATTAGTTGACGTAGCTCACTTCTTTTTGAGTATGAAGCAGTTTCAAACCAAAATACGCAACAAACATTAGCTCTCCCTGAAAAGGAGGTGACCTAGCTACACCTTCCAGTACAGCTACTTTGTTACGACTTCACTCCAATCACTAGCTCTGCCTTCGGCATTGCTGTTAAGGTAACAACTTCGGGCATGGCCGGTTCCCATAATGTGACCGGGTGAGACTGTTGATGTTTATTTTGATTACTAGCTTGAAGAGATTTAATGTTTTGTGTTTGTAAATTTTAACAAGTTTGACAATTTTTGACTTGTATGTTTATGTTTTTAGTTTTATAGTTTCCAAAATAGTTTCATACAATTGTTTTTTAAAAACAAGTTTGAAAATGAAAAAACAAAAAAAATTATAGTTTAAAAAAAATACGTTTATGAAATGACGTGGCAATAATTTTTGCTAGCAATGATGTAGCAGTGATCGTTATTGATAGTGTGATGTTGATAGTGAATATATGATGGTCTAAAAAAAATAAAAAATGGAAAATAAAAAACAATAATAAACATAAATAATGGTTTTATTTTTTAGTTTTTAAAAATAACTTTCTATTTTTTTTAAAGACAACTTATTGAAAACAGTTTTTCTAATAAATTTTTTTGTTTTTTTTTAAAACTGTTTTTAATAACAAAATCAAACAAACCCACTATCTTTAGATTTAAGACTACGTTTTTGACTTCTTGTTAGTGGGATAGTTGATGCCAAAGCAAATTTAATAATTTATATATACAACATAGGGTTGGTATTTCGTCAGCCCTAAAAAATACAAGCCGCATAGATCTGCTCCGTTCAACCCACGGTATGGCCTGCATTACTTGCTCTAATTGCTAGCTAACTACTTATTCACCTAAGCTCTGGCCCCTACAAAATCGCTGTCCAAAAAATACTCGGATAGTGGTTGGCCAGAGAGCTAAAACTAAAAAAATAGGATAACTGATCAAAAAAGAATTATGAAAATAAAAATAAAGGTTTAGCAACTGTTAACTAGGATACATAGTATGTGGATCGCAGTATTTCTCCTGGACCTTAACACTCCTCCACTGGTCGGCGACGTCGCCGGCGATCTTCAGAGCATCCGAGGCTGTTCCAAGGATGCCTCTTCTTGCGAACCCCACCGTATACAATCCATTACCTCCCTTCCAGTTATCTGGAAACGGCGTTTTTGGCACCCCGTCCGAGGTGAAAAATTCACAGCTCTGTGTGTATCAAAATATATATATCCATTCCCAATGCAAACACACCGTTAACACCGACTTTCTTACAAGATGAAACAAGGCATTATAGTAATACTATATAGTACTTCGTGATAAAACCATTCATATATGTCACTGATAATATCGATCAGGAACAGACAAGAAACACAAGAATCAAAAGAATCAGAGGAAATTGACCAAAGGATGAGTCAGTTTGGATTGGTTAGGTTTTTTTTTTTTTGGATGTGATTTTTGCAAGTTGCGAACACGATAACCAATGATTGTTACTCGTCATATCATATATAAAATCGTTAGTATATACGTCAGAAAGGAATATAAAGTTTGAATACAAAGCAGTTTTTGGAGGTATATGTATATAAAACATATTATATTCTTTTTTGTTTGCATGTAGAAAAGCAGACATTTGTTCTGCATGCATGGACCGATTATATTCGACCCTAGAAAGTGAAATATCATGAGTGTTTGATAATAATAAGCTAAAGCTGAAAACATAACAAGGATTAGGTTAAATAATTTGAAATAAAATCTTTACCTTGAGCCAACTAGGCACGTTACTTTTGTATCCTGTTGCCAATATTATGGCATCGAACTCCTCTTCTTGTCCATTCATCATTCTGGCACCATTTTTCGTTATCTCCTTCACATCATCCTCCACCTGAAACCATCAGAAATATTAGTGAATCAGCTCAAATTTTACATATTTACCTTATATATTATAAATCACGTTAGAAAAATAGCTTCAACTACTAATACAAACAGCTCCTAACAGCTCCTATATGCATATACCTTGATTCTCCCGGCTTTGATCTCTCCTAGAGTGCCAACGTCAAGAACAGGGCTTCTTCCGGCGATGCATTTCATCTCCATTGGACCAGTTTTGGGTCGCCGGAGACCGTAGTAATCGCTGCTTCCCATAGTTAAATAAGCCATGAGTAAGAGGATCATGTCTACTAGTTTTAATGGAAACCATTTAAGGAGGGTCATAGCTAGTCCGAACGTTGAGAACCCAAACATCTCTCGAGGGAGAACATGGACCTGCACGTTTCAAACATAAAATTTTATGTGAAAAAAAAAAAATAGTGAACGAAAAGCAAACGCCTTTTTAACATTATGATTACTTACCCGAATTGGAAAATCCAAAAAGATAACACATCGTAAACTTAATTTAAGGATTAAAGAAAGCAAAGAGACAAGGGGAGCACATTTAGTGCTAATCATTTTGATTTCATCCGCATTTATTGATAATTTGATTTAATATATATATAATTTAAAATAAAAATAATCTTATAATTACCCCTTCTCCAAAAAAAGAATTCATCATTTAAAAATTGAAAATTAAAAATTTTAAACTTCAAATTAAATTTAAACCGACGAAATAGAAATTAAGTGTCATGACCGCATGCAGACTCGACAGAGAAGTCAACTTACGGCATTTCTAGCAACAATGTGAGTTTTTGCACTGTTGTTGCTGAGATCCAAGCTAACTTCCATGCCAGAATTGCCACAACCTATAACCAGAACCTTCTTGTTCCTATACTCAGAGCCAGACCGGTAATCGATAGTGTGAAGAACCGGTCCACGAAAATTCTCCAGCCCTACGATCTTAGGATTAAACGGTTCTGCATTTTCGCCGGTCGCCACGACGATCCACCGAGAAATGTAGACGGAATCCTGAGTTCGAACTATCCATAAACCAGATGTTCGGTCGAACCGGGCATCACGAACGTTTTGGTTGAACCGCGGGTGAATAGAAAAACGTGAAGCGTAGGACTCTAAGTATGAGATGAATTGAAACTTGTCAGGATACTTGGGAAAATTTTCAGGATAACCCATCAATGGAAGCTCGCAAAACTCTTTAGGAAGATGAAGCCTGAGACGATCGTAGGTTTTGTTCTTCCAAAGAGAAGCAATACAATCACTTCTCTCAAGAATAAGTGAAGGTACTCTATATTGTTGAGAAAGGCAAGCTGAGACGGCTAAACCGGAAGGTCCAGCACCTACAATGATAGGCCCCTGAACCAACTCACACTTTTCTTTTGCTTGTGATGATTCGCAGGCAGCCATGTAAGGAAAAAAAATTTAAAATCCCAGTAAAGGTAACACGAAAAAGCGAAGTGCTTTTTCGAAAAAGCAAGGACTCGATCAGCTAAAAGAGAGAAAAAAAGAGTAACTTTTACGAAGAGGTAAAAGATAATGGATTGTGCTTTTGGACTTCTGAAACGAGAACTGTGCCTTTTAAACGCAAAAGAAAACCAGCAAGCGACAAACACGAGAAAGAGAGAGAGAGAGAGTGTGTGTGTGTAGCAATAAGCACAAATAACGAATCGTGTGTCTCGGTTGCTCAAGAGGTTATGTGGGTCTCAGTGTCGTTTATATGGGTAGTGTTGTTTGTGTTTGGGTCGTTGTGATTTGGGTTTAAAAATAGAAAGTCATTGTTGTTTGACGGTTCGTAATTGTAGGGAAGAAGAGTCAGTTTACAGAGACCGGATCGATTAATGAGTGAGATGGGTCGTAAGTATGAATAAGCTAAAGTCAAATAATAAATACATGTATCATATTCCAATTTGAGGCCAGATGCTGAGAATTTTATTTTTAGTAACCGAAAAATAAGTGAAGGATTTGGACATCAAGTTAGATGAAGCTATTTTAGATCCAAGCAAAGTGGATTAATACATGCCTTGAGTTCCGTGATTGTGGTTATTAATTCCTTTGTAATTGATATCATTATATACCTTAAGTCACTTGTATCTCATTCAATCTTATATACTAAATAATGCATTAAATTAATAAAATCTAATATATACATTTTTCCTTATTAAATTTGTTGTCTTCCACTTGTTTACAAATGATTTTTACACCTGTCTCTTCCTTTTTTTCCTTTCAAGTTTATTCAATAGAAATAAAATTAGAAAAATACTTTATAAGGGACAAGTAACTTATATTTTGAATCATACTTTTTTTATACAAGTGACAAATAATTTTCTTGACATTGATTTCACATCGCAGCAGCGATGAGTAGAATTATTGTTGTCGAAGCTGTCCAATAATACACATACAACTTATATATACTCACATATATGGCGTTCTAATGAGTGTGTAACTAGTGTGATTTTCGGGGGTTGTTTGTCATAAATCCCTTATATGAATGTTATATTGTGCCGTCCTCAATACTAATTATAAACTAATATTTTTATGACGCTTTCTTTATATTTCAGTTATATATTATCTCCATGATCAAATTTAAGAAACAATAATATGAAAAATCCTTGCTGTATACAACGAACAACACGAACTTCTATAAAAATGACCCTAACAAATATTAACTACACTGCTATTTTCGCATGCTGAATGATAAATAACGGTCGAACTGTGTCTTAATCATTGATAAAATATGGAAAGACGTACATTTCCAGACACCAAGTTCTGTTAATAATGTTTATTAATTCATGTGTTTATTTGTATCAGCAGCAACATGGGTTGATCCGATTACTGAGTACATATGATGAAAAACTAAGTTTGCAAAAGCTCATAAAAAACCAGCTGCATAACATTTTAGTCCTATAACCTTTTATATATAGAGAGAGAAGACAAACGGAACATGAACAAAAACCACACAATCGATCGATGACGAAATGAACACATATCCATACTCCTATATATCCTGGCATGTTTGTATTTTTTTTGGCCAGCATATTGGCATGTTTGTAGTACGAGGAATGCTCGCAATGTAAATATTATTCGACGATAAAAAAGCTGTGAGCGTGTGTTTTGAAATCCACAACACACAGAGAGATTAGCATATGCGTGTGTGTAAGAATTTACCTGTTCTTTAACTACGCCGTAATTGCGCGATGAGAATCTCTGATCTTGGATCAACCCAAAAAAGGGTTTGTAGAAAGCGGCAGCACCTGAAAAATTCTTTTATATCTCCTATTAAGCTATATTACCTAGCTTGGCTCTTGAAATAAAAACATGGGCAGACAAAAGAAAACGAGAACAGTTACAGTGTCTATCTTGTATCTATCCTATGGAAAAGTATTTAGAGCTCATCTCATCGGGGGATCGTTGACTCTTGAAATAATAAAAACATGAGCTGATGAGAAAAGAAAACGGGAACCAGTTACAAAGCCCATTTTTTTAGGTAAGTACCAAGAACTCCTCCCATCTAAACGGTCGGCTTTTGAAATTAAATAATAACATCCGGGAATTAGTCATAATGCCTATCTTTTGGATAAGTATCAAGAGTTTGTCCCATCTAGACTATTAAGATAAGATTTGGATGGTATAAATTTTATATTTTTTAACTGAAGATTTTTAAATAGAAATTCATTCCTTTAAAAAATTGTTAGCTAGAATATTATATTTATTTTAGATTTTCTATTAATTAAAACAATTTTATTAAAAAAAATAAAAGTAAAAAAAAAAGATATTTGAACTGTTCAAATCCCATTTAGAAAGATCAAATCAGATGAACTCTTGCGGTCTCTCCAAACATTGCATAACTCGTTCCTGGGTTGGTAATATTTATCTATTTGCTGAAATTAATGCAACAATTTGAAACTTCTGCTCTATATATACATACAACGAGTCAGTTTACAAATGGCGTAAGCTAAGCCTTTTCCCGAAACTCAGAAGCTAACATACTAATTAATCTTCCGTATAAATTAATTTAAGGAAGCAGGGATACAATCGGAATAAGAGTTTTTATAGGTTTGTTTGGTTGGACTTATGTTTATATATAAACCTGATTTATGTAAATCGGGATAAAATTCTTTCACGTATTTACTTCATAAACTGTAAAAACTACCTTGTAGTTCATAAATCACAATTAAAAAATATGTATGAAGTATCCAAATATATCAATAAGTAGTTCTATGACATAGTTGGGGTCTCTGGCATTGACACTAATGCCATGTTTGATATGGTAGAATTGGGAAGGGTGGAAGTCATTTTTAGCACGTTTGGTACCGCTCCCATAAAAAACAATGGAAATGGATTTTATAGCCAGACCCATGGAACTGGCTCCAGTTCAGAACTGGGATTGTGAGACTTTTTTGCCCTTGGTCCGTCCAGCCCACCTCCCTCAGATCCAGCGATGGCACGACCTTATCTCCACAGGCCGTCATCAATCTCATCTCCCCCGCCTTCCTCAGATTTGACGACCACACTATCGTCACTATCAACACCGTCCTCGCAATCCTTGCCCTCTGGAATGAAGCCATATATTTGGAGAGCCATCGTTGTTTTCGATTCATCTTCTCCACTGTTGTTGGTTAATCCGCCGCACTATTGACGATGCCGTTTTATCTCCTTTTGTTTCAAACCTTTTAGTCCCCACCGTCGTTTTCTACCTGGTTTTTTTGAGATGATGCAAGGTCTTCTCCTTTTTCGATCCGCGAACGGTGATGGTGTCTTCTCCCTCTTCAATCTGGTTGTTTTCGAAGGCGAAGGAGAAGGAGGACGGCGGACGGCGAACGGTTGACGGCGTCTTCTCCTTCTCTGATCTGCAGATTTTTTTTTTTTTAGTTTTAAGCCATGTATTTTTGAATTCATTTTGCTATTAATTTTCTGGGTTTGTTTTCTATTTTATGATTCAATTTTTGGTTTATGGATTGTTCTTCTTCATGGTGATTTTTGTTCTGCGATTTCATTGCTCCAATCTAGTTATTGTTTGTTCTTCACCGTGTTGGTTAGATGAAGGTGCGGGATGACGGAGAACACATGACCAGAGGTGGATGAGATTTTTTTTGGGTTTAAATGCACTTTGGTTACGGTATATTTAAAATGCACATTTTAATTAAAAACTATACTTCACTTCCACCCTCCTACAATGCATGTTTTAAAACTCAATTCCAATTCCAATTTTAATTTCAATTCTAATTCTTCTTCTAATTCTGTTTTCAATTCCAACACTTCTATCAAAACTCTTTTATGACAGGAAACGTGGTATAACAATTCCTCAGAATGAAATGAAAAATTAAGAGGCCTGTTTGGATGAGTTTTTGTGAATCAGGATTATTATATAAGCTTGATTCACATAATTTAAAATAAATATCTTTTAAAATATTTATCTTATAGATCGTAAAAGCACCTCCTAGACAGTAAAAACACCTCGTAGATCGTAAAAACTACCTCATAAATCATAAAAGTTACTTTGTATTTCGTGAATCACAATTTATAAACACTTATATAACTTACATAAATTATTCTAAATGAGCTCTAAATAGGTCCCCACCGCAATCACATCACAGTTCTTGTTGGAAATATCGCAGCATACTTCGGGTCGGATTTCGGATTAAGCAAGACCGACCCAGGAGGGAGAGCATGGATTGGAGTCAAGTTTGCGTCACGGGCACGGAAGGCAAGGATGATGTCACGTGGGACTGATGGGCCAGAAAAGTATCAGTGGGGATGCGAGCAGGGTATGAAAGCCCGGGCGAGCTGCAGTTAAAATGACGAACAAGGACCTAGACCACGGCAATCCCAGGGAAAACACGTTAACGATGAGGTGACGGAAAACCCTGAAAATAAGGAAGTGGGGCTGACATGACAATAGAGGGCAGTTTGGTCATTAAGAGGGGAGGTACGTGTCGCGACATGGTACGTTGAGATGCCAGGATTAGGAATAGAAAGATTTGACTGATGTTAGGGGTTGACGCAATTCGGAAGACGTCATACCCAACGCATGCTTTAAGTAGGGGAATGGCGAGAGACTGATTCGAAAAAACTGTGTGAGTACGCCAAGTCCTAGGTGAAGCAGTAACTTGGATGTCATTTTGACATTTTATTTTTTATTTTTATTACGACTAAAAGTATTTTTATTCATTCACACGTGCCTCGTCCATTCTTTTACCAATTGAAATAATTAATGGCAAGTATTGGTTGTTAGTTATTATCAAGGTTAGATTAGCGCTGATAAAAGTGAGTTTAATCTGACTTTTATAAATTTAATATATGATAAAAGTTTAATTGTAAATTTAATTTGTATTTGGATTGATGATGACAGAAGTGAATTTTTTTTTTTCAAAAAGTCATACTTTTGAGCTTATTCTTAAAAACTGCTTTTAGAAAAAAAAACCAGTTGCCAAAACACCAACTCAAATACTTTAATTTTTTAAAAAAGCTAGATACCATAGAAAAAAAATCAACGTTTTGGATGGCAGAACGGCATCCAAACATGCTGAAAAAGTGACATGCATTGTGCTTATAAATTATGCATAGTATATGAATTGATATGTTAAAAAAATAATAATAATTACAATTTAGCTTATTTACATCTTGATTATGTTTTTTTTAATTAAAATTTTAGGTGAGTTGGATCTCAATATTTACTAGGGCCTGAACATGCCTTTGGATTCAACAAGATCCTTACATTTGTATGATTTGAACCTATAATTTTATGGCTATAAGCTATTTCCTATACTAATTGGATTAACTTTTATTGATAATATTTGATTTGAAATGACCCAATAAAAGAATAGGCCTAAGAAATTAGGGCCTGGTAGATGGTATAAAAAAGAATGATCCAGATTCAACCTAGTCATGACTTGAGAGAGCTTCAATAGATAACATGAAATATTGAAAGTCAATCTGGCTTTCACCCCACAGTGAGGTACAAGAGGATTGTGCAGGGCTTGGATTCCCTCGAAGAGAATGTAACCAATATTGAATTGCAACACATCTCCTATTCGAAAACCTTCAGGAAAAATTGAATTTAGCCCAATACTGAATTGCAAAACTAAGCTTAACATTGCAAAAATAATCCTAAGTTGGCAAATGTCAATCCACAAAGGGTCTGGTCTCTTTATCTCATCGCTTTTGGAAGTTAAATTTCTTGATGGCAAAAGCAAATATGAGTGCAAACAGTATGGAGAAACTAGCCACCACAATACCTACAATTCTCACTAAATCATATTTGAATCCGAAATAACTGCTCACAAATTCTTCAACTGTCTGGCCTGACTCTAATTTCTCCTTTTGGTCTCCATATTGGGAGGTAATCAATCCATTCAAAGTCCAAGCAACAGGGCAAATCCAATAATACCATTTCCACCATATGGGTATTTTCTGCCGTCACACCAGAATATGTTTTTTTTATGTTAGCCTTACTCTCCATAGTTTATAAGCTTGAAAATTACATGCAACAAAATGCGCAAGTGTTTGGAGTTAAGTACATACCGACAAGGGAATGAAAAAGCCAGAGAAAAGGTTCCATATTGCATAGAAGGCACTTGAGAATATCATGGCAACATGGGGATTGGGAGAGATAGCCATGGTCATCATGCCATAGAATGTAAAGTATGAAAAGGTGAAGTACATGAAGAAGAGATACCACAAGAACTTGCTTAATGTCCACTCAAATCCCATCATGGCATACACTATTACCCCATATATTAGAGTCTGGATCCAGATGTGAGGAAGCTCAACAATAACCTGCAAAAGCTTAATATAATCTTTAGTTCACCACACAATATACTCTCTCCAATTCTTAATATAGGACATAATCGAGGAGTTGATTATAATCCTAAATATAAGAACTATTTCTTATATTTGTCAATTTTTTTTTTAATTTACCCATTTTAACGCTCCCTCTCAATGATCAAATAATGGAGGGATGAATGAAATTAAGAAAGATGATTAGAGAATTTTATTAAAAAATATGTCATATTAACTAACTTCTTCTTTTTTTATTTTTTGGCACCCCACTAGGTACAGGACCAGGATCAAACCCGGATGAAGAGGCACATAGGCCTCATACCTTGCCAAGTGCGCTACTATGCACTGGCTATTAATTAGCTTCTTTAATTTAATGAATATATAGGATTTATATTAATAACTGGAGGGAGAGAATATCAAGCGTATATATGGTATTTTGAGTAATTTTACCTGCGCTACAGCGTAAGGCAAAGCTGAATACATTCCAGCAGCTCTTTCTCTATAGAAGACTGTTCTCTCGACGGCCACGATGGGCTGCACTGAGCAGCCGTTTTGTATTCCAATGAAAATAACAGCAGCATACATTGAACCCATAGAATTGAAAAGATCTTGTGCCCTTCTCCTGTACTTTCATAGTTTATTATAGGCATCTAGTGGTAAGAGTTATGTTTAATTCTTTCTTTTCATACTTTAGTTGTAATCTTGGTTTTTCCACTCACCTTTTTGAGCCAACATCCCAAAATATCAGCCCAAACAGCAAAGCTATAATTGTTGTAAATAGTAGCCTCACTGCACTATATGATGTGTTGCGCCAATATGATAAATGTTGTTTCCAAAGACAAGTTATGCATTGTGCAAAGAAAGACTGTGAATATTGACTTGCAAAGCAGATATCTTTTGAATCTTGACGAGGTGTACTAAGCTCTTGGATCAGTTGTTTATTTCTCCTACACAACAAGAAGTACAAGCAAGTCATACAAAATATTCATGCACCACTTCATCAAAATCATGAGGCGAGAAATATATGCTTCTAACATTATTACTAACAGCCACATACTGACATACACCAAAAAAAGCGCACTTCTTGTATTTGTTAATAATTAATATAACGAGGTACGGAGTATTAGATAAGATAATAACCGGTGGAGTTCTGAGTTTCTGTATACAGTAGTGAAGTTAACATTGAGACTTGACCCTATCCCTTGTGATGTCACTTCAAGCATCCAAGTTGCTGGATTATAATCATCTTTGATCTTAGGAACTCCTTGAATAGCCTTTAGGAACCATACACTAAATAAGCGTGCAAATGTTGTGGCATGAACTAATATGTTCAATCTCATCAAAATAAGACTCACCTCAAAATACTGAATCAGTTGGCAACAATGGTGGCCTAATGGACCAGCGTATATTTGCTCTCCTCCCAATTTTAGAAGCAGCAACTATTGAAGTGTTAAGATACAAATATTTAGTTCAAATGTAAAACATAGTACTGGAATTATATTCTATCAAAACGACAAAAACATTATTTTTCACCTCGTCAAAGGCATCAAATATATCAATGCTTGGCTGGTGAATGGTGCAAACTACGGTTCGTCCTGTGTCCACTGTGTTCCTCACAGTCCTCATAACAATTGCAGCTGCTCTTGCATCAAGACCTGAGGTTGGCTCATCCATGAATATTATTGATGGGTTGGCTACAAGTTCAACTGCAATTGTAAGCCTTTTGCGCTGTTCAATCGAAAGTCCGGTCTCACCCGGTAACCCAACTAATGCTTCCCTTAATGAGTTAAGCTCCACAAGCTCCATGATTTCCTCTATGAACATCTGGGGTTCATAATTTAACATTCTAGTTAATTATTAGAAAGCAAAAGATTGTGTGAGCTTTTGGTTTTCTTGTACTTGATCTTATTAAAGAGGATTGTTCATAATACCTTTTTAGTTGCATCATCAATTTCAGGGGACAAACGAAGCCATGCAGCGAACAATAAAGACTCAGAGACTGTAACATAAGGTGAGTGTATATCAAATTGTTCACAATACCCTGATATACGAGCAAAAGTTTCTTGCTTTTTAGGATACCCAGAAATTGTTATGCTTCCTTCAATATAACCACTAGTTTTCCTTCCAGCCAAAACATCCATTAAAGTAGTCTTGCCTGCACCACTTACTCCCATTAAAGCTGTTAGAATTCCAGACCTAAAAGCACCACTCACACCCCTTAAAAGTTCAAGACGATCCTCAACAACACCTTGGTTTTTCATTTCCTTCAATCACAGCAACATAAGTTTGCACCCAAATATAATATTAATACAATTGTTGAATAAAAACGAGCACATGAGATCACAAAATACCTGTGGCATGTCAACAGAATATCTGATCTCATCAAAGGTCAGGGATAAAGGTTGAAAAGGAAGCACTATGCCCTTGTGGCTACTACATCCTTGAAGTGATCTGGATGATAAGTCTGCTTCTTTGACTTTTGTTTTTGAATTGCCGTCTTGTTTGTGATAGGCTTTAACATTAGCTATAGATTCCAAACATATAAAGAGAAGCTAGGATAGAATGTTATAAGGATACTCACCAAAAGTACTCAATGTTGCTTGTGGATGGTCGATGAACTCTCCAGTTTTGGAAGCATTTCGCTCGAGCAGTTTCTCTTTTGAAAGCCCTGGTTGAACCCTTTTGAATGCTGCTGCTGCAGCAATATGCACAATTATCAGAAGAGAGGTTTTGTGAATTATTGGGGAAAAAAATTAAAAAAACACAAACTACAATATGTTACTTACGTTTGAGACATTGCAAAGCCAAGGTGAAAAGGAAATTAAAAAGAAAGGTATAACCAATCAAAGCTCCAACTCCAATCCAATACCAATATGCTGCTGGGAAAAACCCACGAGATTTCAACACCATAATTCCCAATGCCTCATTGGAATTAGTAAGAACCTACAAGACATTCACCCCACTATCTCATTAACATATCCTTTCACCTCTCATTTTTCTTTTGAACTTTTGACTTTCTTAACCGCACTCATTTAGAAAATATAAAAAAGTGCCACTTTTTAAAACAATTTTCTGCAAATTGAAACAAAACTTTTTCTACATACTTATCTTGAACATTGTAAAATCAATTAAAAAACACTAAAACAAACAGGTTAATGATTAACAAAGAAAGAAAGGCATCACCTTTCTCCAGCTATACCCGAGAAATTCGTTCACAGCAATAGCATTCTGCCCGTACATTAATGGTGAGGACCAATAACCCCATAAGAGCCATTTGTGTATATTATCTAGCACAAAAGAACATATTTGTCAATTTTTATAAAAACATTCATGATGTCAGTCTCCTCTTCCACATGATTATTGTTAATTTATCCTTCTACCTCGTGAAATCACAAATCCTCCCAAAACCATAACCATAAGTAAAGCAAATGAACCAACAGTATTTGCAACAATTACATCCCTTCCTAATGCTGCCATCAACCGAAATAGCGCAGATGCCATCTGATTTATGCACAGAATAAGGAAGAATTGTTTGAAAAGCCTGCAAGTAGGAAATATCATTAGTTCATTAAATGTGTAATTATCAATGTAATTTTATTTTTTAAACAGATATTGACCTCCCAATATTTGGATCAAAACCAATGCCATAATAAGTGATGCCTTCCCAAATGGCTACTTCTACAAGGGTTATTGGTGTTTTGAGTATCCATGGTGGTAGAGAATAAGCCCATGAAGGATAAAATAGAGAGTCTCTTTGCTTGTAAAAGATAGGAAGTTTCATTATGGTCATGTTTAACTCTGATATTCCATTGAACATAGCTACAATGACAGCAAAGAACAGAGCACCCATATAAGTTCCTCCGTCCGCCACGGTGTCCCGATGCATGTTTGTTCGTAGAAATAATGTTGTTGTCATGATAGCTAAATAAGTAAGCTGAAAGTGAGGAATATGACACATGTAAGTATGAGATTAGGCATTTAGTGTCAATATTCATGCATAATTGGAGTTAGAATTTCAAATTCAATCAAATAATTAGCAATATAAACTTACTTGGGTGGCTTTGAATATGTAAACAAAGGAATTTCTCTTCATAAGCAAAAATTCTCTGCTAAAACAAGCTCTCAACAACTCTTTCTTGCTAACACCATATTTCTTGGTGGTCAAGGCAGCTGGATGACATTTAGTTTTGTCAAAAGGATTGGCCAACTCATCTTTAAGTTTTTGCCCTATATGAAATGATTGGAAGCCTTCAACAAAGTCCTTCACAGTAACAAAACTATAAAGTGCATCTTCACGTGCCCAGTACTGCCATTGATCTTTTCTTGATGTCACCTATTGTATCTCGCATGAGGTGATAAGAATTAATATAGATATATACATATTCACAAAGAAAAATTAAAATTAAAACTTTTGATAAGTGATTTTCACTCATATATATATATACTTCTTGTAAGAAGTCAGCAACTCCTTTTCTTTCAGGACTCTTGAAGCCCATGGATTCAAAGAACTCAAGAACGTTTTCTCTGGGACCTTGGTACACAATTTGGCCATCTGTGAGAAGTAAGATATCATCAAATAGCTCATAAGTTTCTGGTGCAGGTTGTAGGAGAGAGATAAGTGCAGTTCCATTGAGAATGTGGATGGATTGTCGGATTGAATTTATTATTTGAAAAGTTGTTGAACTGTCCAAACCAGATGATATTTCATCCATGAGCAATACTCTCACAGGACCAACGAGCATTTCCCCTTCATGCCAACAAGTTTTTACCAATTAGCGTAGTCAAAGGTTTAATTTCATATGTCAAGTTGTTCTTGTCAACTTAGGAATACCTGTTGTGACACGCTTTTTTTGCCCTCCTGATATACCTCTTATCATTTCATCTCCTACCATAATGTCAGCACACACTTCTAGTCCCAAAATCTGCATTATATATATAGAAGGGAAAACATCAAAATATGAAGTTTCACTATGTGCCATATTCAGTGAATGTGAGTTGTCACCTTTAGAATGTAGTCAACGATCACGCTGGTCTCTTGTCCTTCAAGTGCTGCTGCCTACAAGGTTTAAGAGACATTCAGTATGAAGAAAAACAATGACTTCAGCAAAGCCAGACGCTAGGATACTACAGATGGTATTAAAGCCATGTTTTGGTAGATGTGGGTCAAAGTACCAGCGAGGATGCTTAGCCCTTATGGGTGAAGTGTGATGTCCCATATCGATTGGGGAAGGGAACGAAAGACCCCTTATAAGGGTGATGACAAGTCCCGATGGGATGTTACAGTAGAGATAATACTCACCTTCATGTATGCATCAATATCAGGATCCGGTTTAATGTTTGCTTCCTTTTCTCGTCTTAGCAGTTCTGCCAACATCTCTGCAAAATGAATTTGGGAACCATTATTAAAAGCCATAATTAGAGAGGCCTTTGGAATGTTGGGATTCAGTTCAAGTGATTCATTTACTAACCATAATTGTGCCCAACTCCTTGACATCTTGCTGAGAAAGCCAGTGTTTCTCTCACAGTCATTTCTCCAGTGTGGGCATCATTCTGATTTATATAAGCTGATGTCCTCTGTGGTACAAACTCTTCAAGTCCGTACCCATTGTATGTCACTTTCCCTGAATACTGAGGTTTTATAAATACTGGCATTAGACCATTTCTATTAAAAATTTTATTCACATCAAGTTGTGGTTTTCTTACTTTTAAATCGTTACCGAGTTTTCCAGCCAGAGCCAGCAGCAAAGTGGTCTTTCCACAACCTGGGGGTCCTAGAAGCAGCGTCATTCTTCAAAATATCTCATCATTAGAAAGAAAAGAAAATAAAAATCTAGTTGAAATCTTTTTATTTAAATGAGTGAATGTATTGAATTCACCTTCTGGGCTTTATGATTCCACCAACATTCTGAAGAATATGTAATGGTTTCTTTGGACTTGAAGTAACGTGAATATAATTTAAGAACCCCTGGAGATAAATTAAGAAGCGAAACGGTATGATTAATAGTGGACGATAATAAAACAAAACAAAACAAAACAAGAGAGGGACATGGTCTCTGTTTTTCTGAGTTACCTCTAATACATTACCAAAAAAGTTAAGTAATGAAGGTAATGCTCTGCTTCCAACGTAGACTTGTGCCTCCACATTTATATGCTCAAACCTAACTTCAACCGTGGGAATATCAAGTCCAACACTGTACAAGTAGTTAATGTGCATCACAAAAATAATTTCAATTAAAACACCCAAGATAAAAGAAGTTACTTATTTCATCGCTTTATGATAATAATTCATGAACACTCTCTGCAACCCTAGCTATGACTCACCGATTGATCCGTTCCTTGAGTTTCAACAAGAACTTGTCATTATCTTCCTGTGCTATGCTCACGAGTCTCTGTAGGAGAATCTTTCTCTCTGTGAGACTCAATTTCTTGATATCTACCTCAGTTGATTTGCCTTCTGCGTCAACAAGTATACTCCTCCTCATGCGTGAATACGTAGGAAGCCTCTCTATTGCTTCCCATCTCAGAGCATACTCGTCATCTTCACGTTCAGCTGCCGAGAACACGTCCTTGCTGCTCTCCATTGTTTTCATGCTTGTCATGCTGATAAAATGCAAAGAGTGATAGAAGGAAGATTTAAATTCGTGTGTGCATCAACTAACATCTTGTCAGTGCATTTGGGTATTCTTTGTAACATCGTTTCTCGTCACACCAATATTGATCCAAAGTCGGCTATTTAAAACATTATGATAGGACAAAAGAAAAACTGTTATTAGAAAGTCTTCCATAATAATAATTTTGAAAAAAAAATGGTGGAGTGCTGGATGAGAAGAAACGATCACTCTCCCTCTCACTGGTGCCTACGGAAAATGATGATGAAGGAGTATTTGTCCTGTTTGGATTAGTTTATAAGTAGCTTATAAGATATTAATTGAGATAAAACTCATCTCATATGCTTACTTTATATACTGTAAATAATAATTAAAAAACTATTTTTAAAAGTTCCAATCACTATTTCAAATTAATATATTATATAAAGGGCCGGAAAATGATTGTGGGCCCTGATATGTTTCCCTTTTGATTTTTTTTTTTACAATTCATATCATATTCATTGTTTTTAACACTTTTAATTTGAGTGTTTGTGAATCCGGACCGGACCGGCTTGGGAACCGGTGAACCGGTCCGGTTCACCATTTTTTTTTATTTTTTTAAATCATTTTTTTATTTTTTTTAGAATTTCATATTAATAAGTCAAAAATATTCAATTTCTCACCGGTTTGATCTTGATTTAGCTCAAGTTTGACTCCGATCTGACCCACTGACCCTTGACCCATTACTCCGACCAATTTAATGACCGATCCAGTTTTCAGAACCTTGTTTAATTCACATCCTTTTTTACTTTCAGTATTAGTTAATTATTTTTTATTTCCCACGCTTCGTTAATTAATTCAATCAAGGATGCGTGTGAATTGTTTTGGATGGGATTATGATTTCAAGCAGAATAATAGATTTCAATGATGGAAGTTTTAGCTTCCATTCCACTGCGACACACGCAACGCCAGGCTCAAAGAATTTTCAAAGGGAATTAATAAATTATTGGACCAATGCCCCTTTAGCAAAGCTGTATGATATGGAAGTCTTTCATTACGAATGATATTTTAAAATTTTGAACACTTCAAGGAATGACTCAAATTTATTCTTACTCAGCTGCATAAAGATGGTCTTTCTGCAGAAGTATTAAAGATTGTCAAGATTCTTTGATTGTCATGGTTGAAAAGAAATTGGATACTGCATCAGAAGATCAGACTCTACCATCCAACTGATTTTATCAGAGATTTAGAATGTGCAATCTCTAATATTTCCTTAGCATTCAAGGAAGATCTCAATGTAAATTGCATAACTCCAAGTAACACTGATAAGTTGAATAGATTAAATGCGATTCCTGAGAATGGATGGACAATCCTCTTGAAGAAGCACAAACAGGGGGCCATGACTTATTGTCAATCTTGGACCTGTTATCAAGGATAAGCTGTACAATCTTTTGTTTGGAAGAGGAAGATAGCTAGCTATACTATCTCTTTACACTGTTTCATAGATTCACTTTACTCAATTACCAAATCTACACTCTTCTTAGAATCAAATGATACAAATCTCCAAGTCTTTTGTCTTAAGAAGATGCTCATACTAACTACAATCTACAACAAAACATGTCTCCTCTAATGTTCTATATAAGGATATAAGTAATTTGTTGAGTTTCTTTCATTTTAGGCAGATAACTAAGATATGTAGTTATAACTTTCAAGTATATAGATTTTTGCAATCATGCATCGCATTGATTACAGAGTTATGATGTAATATCGTTTTTACTTCTCATCATGGAAATGATAATTGTTTTCTATAAAAAAATAAATAATAAATAATAAATGATTGGATTATTAATTTTCTACCTACGATGTGTATGTTTGCTGGAAAAGCTCCTCTTAAGTAGCTGCCTCTATCATAAGCATGACTTCACACTTGCGCCAATTAGATTTTGATGTTTGTCTCTGTCGTTGAAAAGCCCTTGAATTCAGACTTCAAAATCATACAAAAGGTAAGGGATGAAATTGATGCCCTAGCATATGCGGCTGTATTTATTTATAAGTTACTTTTAAAACGTATTTCTTCAGAATAAAATTTATTAATGTTATTTTAAAATTTAATAAGTGTTATTTAATATACATTATAAATTTATATAATAATAAATAAATTATAATCTTATATATTCATATGAAATATTTAGTTACGTGAACTAAATATTCTCTATATTTTATAACTAGAAGTAGATGAGTATTAAGTACTGTGAATGATTTAGTATTTAGTTTTTTTTTTGGCCAAAAAAGTGGGGATAATAGCCTGCCAAGCGATAGGTCCGGGTTCGACTTCTTTCTCCATCTTATTATTTTCTGTAGCGAAAATTTTATCTGATGAAATAATATTTGTTGTTGTTTAATTATTTTCTTCACATGGAAACAGAAGTTCACCTACCAATCTTTGGTGATGATATGACTCCAAACCTATTTTCATTAATTTCCGTAATATGAAAGCCGAAGCTTCTTTTTCAGCAAAACCACGAAAACTCATTTTCGCTTTTCATGAAAGTAGTTGGAGATAAGTTTGAAATAAGATCATGTTCAGGAAACTTAATTAGAACTAATTAAGTGTATTTCTTTTTTTTTTCTTCCCTTGTTTAAAAAAGAGAGAGAGACACATAAATTAAAAATAAAAAAGAACTTCACATGGGTGTTTTTCTCAAAGCATGGAGCATGTCGAACGTTCTTTATGAAAAGAGAAAGAAAAATAGGATTATTTAATGTTGGTGCCCCACGAAATAAATAAATCAAGATATAATAATTGAACCACGCACAAAGGAAATATGCTAGTAATTGTTAAAAAAATACCCAAATGATTGCTAAAAAAATATACTTAATTATCTCACTATGAAGATCACGGCCTAATTAAATAATGTTACTATGTCGTGGAATTCTTGACACTGGAATTTGGAGCATCGTGATAAGATATATTAGATATGGATGATCTAGATTTAATATATATATATTTTATTTTAAAAACATATTTTAATATATACTTAATTTAAAATAAAGATAATATTTCAACTATTAGTTTTTTTAAAAATAATTTTTTTAAAGAAAATCATCGGTTAAAAATTAAAAGGTGCAAACGTCACACCGCTACTGGCAAATTCATATGTGTGTGACCTCTTTGGGACGGGTTTATGATTTGAAGCAGGATAATATAGATTTCAATTATGTAATCTTTAACTTCTATTGCGACACGCAAAGCGAGGCTCAGGAATTTTCAAAATGGAATTAAATTATCGGATTGTCTGTTATGATTTTCTCTCTCATCAATTAAGCATGACTTCATATTTGCGTCTGCTATAGATTTTGTTTGTCACTGTCGCTGAAGAGCCCTTAAATTCAGACTTTAAACCATGCAAATAAATGTAACCCAGGGACTACATGATGAGCTCATCGTATACTCTGTGCTGAATGATTTATAGTTTTTTCTTTTTTCTTTTTTTGGGGCTAAATGCTGGAGGGTTTGGTTCATCTCGTCAGTTATGCTCTGTAATTTTGGATCCACTTTTGTTACTTGCAAATGAATTTCATACAAGTACTACTATTATTATGGATTTTTGCCCTTTAATTTCATATAATTAAGTTGTGTTTTTTCTCTTAATTGTCACGTGATTTGTTTGAATTTCATATAAAGTTGATTATTTTTTTTGCTCGATCCATCATCAACCGTCTGCTATGAAGTTTTGTTACAGAAAACTCACCCTGAAATTTTTTATTAACGTCCAGAAATTGTCTATTTAGAATCAAAGTTTGAATAAAATAGGTATATATAGTGTCTGTCTCTCTATAGCTCTTGAATCAACTGAAAATCTATAGTTCTAAATAGAGCAAGTAAATGGGCCAGCCCAAACCCGACGGGCTGGCACGTTCGGATAAAGGGCTGAGCCTATTTTACCCAAATATAAACGGGTTAGCAAAAGGCCATTTAGACGGGCTTGTGGGCTAGTCCGTCTTTTTTTTAATTAAAATTTATTTATTTATTTTAATTTTCACTTTCTTTCTCTTTCATTCACTCACATCACACTTATTTTTTTTTATGCATTTATGTTAGGAAACCAATTTCATTCTTACTTTCCTTTTTTATTCATATAGTCACATCACAAAAGCATATAAACACATATTTTTTAAATTTAATAATAGTAAAATAAATAAATATAATATGAAAAAAAATGTCAAATAAAAAAATAAGAAAATAGTTAAACACAATATCACTGAAAACTGAAAACACCGAGATCTAACTATATGAAAAGTAAAAGAAATAAAAAAAAAAGGGCTTGGATTTCTAAACCCAGCCCATATTACCAGTCCTAGTTCTGAAGGTGGAGAAGTGAGTATGAGAGGTTATGAAGGGATTAAGAAATTTAAGAGATAAAATAACAATTGCTTAGCTTAATTTCTTGATAACCCTGGCTCATCATTCCTCTTCACCGCTTAAGTTCTCTCTTTCACTCTTTTCTGATCAGTTTTGGTCGTGAAAATAAAGTGTATACAAAGTAAAGATAAAAAATATTTATTATATATTATTGAATAAGGCGCATCAACCGAAAGCGTCAGTAGTCCAACGGTCAGGATAATTGCCTTCCAAGCAATAGATCCGGGTTCGACTCCCGGCTGACGCATTCATCTTTTTTGTCTTATTCATTTTCTTAAACATGAAAACCAAAGCTCACCCACCAAGCTTAGATAATGACATGACAACACCAAACCTGCTATCTTCATCAATTCCTGTAATACGATAGATGAATCTTCCTTTTCAGCAAAACCACAAAAAGTCAATCGATTTTCATGGAAGTAGCTGGAGCTAAGTGTGAAATCAGATCATCTTCACATAACTTAATTGCTTTGTCCTCTCCAAGTGTCACCATCACCACGCGACTTAACGGACCCTCCTTACTTGGTGCTGGCATAATCAACACTTGTCCTTCTCCCAACACTGGCTCTACATAATAACTCACACGAATTGGTTCAAACCCATCTTCAAACCATGTTAAATAAGGATTCACTTCCTCTATATTAGCACAAATCAAATCATGACCGTTCATCATCGTCGGACTATTCAAACCATCATCATTATCTTCAAGCCACTCGATCAAATCCATTATTCCCTCACTACTCTTCATCTTTGACACTACTTCTCTTATGGAACTTGCTGCTTGTGCCAACCTGTTATTATTATTATTATTTTCTAAATCCCCTGCATGAACCTTATTATAAACCATGCAGTTCCCAAAGAAGCCATAGTCTAAGCCCAAGGCCTTCCTCACATCCAAGCAAATAGACATATCGACAAGCCCATTATTGTTCATCGCTCTAATCTTGCTCAGACAAACCCAAAAAAGCCCAGCTAGGGCTTCAAAAGGTGAGGGAGTGGGTCCCCCAGGAGCTTGAACCATGCTCATGCAGGTTCGAACCATTTCGTCTGAGAACCCAAAACTGATGGTAGTGTACTTTGCTTTTGTGGCAGAAATAATAGGTTTCAAAGTTGAAGACTTGTAGTGGTTGATCAAGTCCAAGTATGGTTGGTGGTTAGGGTTTTTGTTCACAAGTTTGCGCGGAGGAAGTGGATGAAACAAAGGAGGAGCACTCATTTTGTTCATCGATAAAATATCAGCCCAAGCATGCATGAACCTTGTCGCACAAGTTGTATCTGCCAAGAGATGACTGAAACTTAGCCCTATTGCTATTCCTCCTTCTTCAAACTCAGTTATCTGCAGCACCAGTGAAGTCAATATCATGGCAATATCACTATTTTGATATAGCAGATTTCTATGCCAAAAGGTGTGTAAGGCTAGTTTTTCTGTCCGGAGATCTGGACCGTCTAGATTTATTTATTTATTTATTTTAAAAAAATTATTTTAATGGGTACAAAATTTAAAATAAAGATAATCTCTTAACTAATAAATTCTTTTAAAAATAATTTTTTAATTCAAAAATCACTTATTTTAAATAAAATCAAATCTAAAGTGTTCATATACAGATCTAGATGATATAGATCTGGACGAGCTCTCAGTACCTATCCTATTAATAGGCACTGAAACGGGTTCCTATAAAGAGCCTTTGGTTAACAGTGTTAGGCGTATAGGCACTGAGGAAGTTAACATAGGTCATCTTCCCAAGTTCCTCGAAGTTTTGGGATTGCTTGTCACCTTTAGGGAAAGGATTTGGGTACCATCACAAGGGTTCATTGTATATTTCTTGTCTGATTAGTGACACTTAGTATCTTTTCTTTTATTTTCTAACAATACTCTCTCCTGTCATTTTTAAAAGCAACAACGATTTGATTTTGCAAAATAAAATGACAGTTAAAATTAGTTAGTAATAATAAATATGTTAAAAATATTATGTCTTTTTTAAATATGCCCTATATGAAAAGTGTATAGGAGAGAGAATGAATAATAAAAAATATGAGAGAGAATTAGTAATACATGATTAAAGGGTTATAATGCAAATTTATTCAAGAAGTTTTCGCTGAGGAACACTATTATTTTAAAAAAAATTTCAGGTTCAATGTCACCCCGAAAGTTTCAAAATGTATCAATGTTGTCCCATATTGTTAAAAAACTAATGTGGACCGTTAAAAAAATTAATACTGACTATTAACTTTTTAATGAAAAAGGGCAACATTTATCCATTTTAACACTTTCGGGGCAATGTTGAATCTAAAAAAAATTCTATGTAACATTGTTCTTTAAGGAAAACTTTAATAAAAAATTTGCACTAAAAACAATGATTAAATGAAAGAATTAGTGGAGTAATTTCTCTCTCTCTCTCTCTTGTAAATATCATTCCTAGTGAGTGTGAGATAATTAATATAAATATATATATTTAATAGGGGTAAAAAAAAAGACAAGTTTAAATTTTGATTAAAAAAAATTGCCTATAAAAACAGAAGTCATGTAAGTTATGTATATATGCAATTTGACCTGAACATAAAAAGTGGACCAGAAGTAAGGCTTGCGGAACATGGGTTCCCAATAGAGGAGCTGGAGTTCCTTTTCTCTATTTACATGTTTCAGCCAACGGTGAACAGAGCCTTTGGCCTTCGCCTCCACCATTCTGACGCCGGCGTCGTTGCACTTAACTTTCCAGTGGCCTTTGTCGTCTTTGATCAAACGTCCAGTTATTATTGGGAAGAAGGTGAGGGTTTCAGCTAGAGAGTTTCTCAACTTCTTTGTCATCTCTCCCATCTTATCCGCCTCCGGCAGTGATGTTGGGTAGTAGTACACCATTTTGATGCGGTTGTTCCCCATTTTACGATCTAAAACTGATAAGGGAAAATACTTCCCTGCTTCAACTACCTTCGTGCTCACCACTGTTCGCCTGCAGATATAGGTGACTTCCTCCATTTTTGTTTACACCTTTATACCAAATTCATCCACCACTGTTCTGGTGTTTTTCCATATTTATATATATATATAGACTTGTGAGCAAATTAAATGAGATCATCACATATTTGTGTTTGTATGAGTGCGAGAATAGAGGACAATAATTGTTTCATGTGTACCAGAAAAAGTGCTAACAACCCCCTGAATGTGCGACACAATAAAAGTTTTAATGATCCATGCTAGTGGGCTTTGTATGAAATTCACATATTTAAAGGACCCTTTTTTTAACAAATTTACTAGTGGGCCCAAGTGGCACATGAAAGAAAAGCCCGTGTGGAAGGTGAGACCTCCCACCATATTACAAGTCACAACTTAAGCCTAACTTTACACAAGCCCACATTTTGGGCCCATATAAATGCAGCTTATCTAGACCGGCCCAGCTGGGTACTTCATCTCCACACACCTCCCAGCGGAAAAACGACACGGCATTCTTCCGTCTCTTCCGATCAGAATATATTACTTCCGATCAGAATATATTAGATCCGATCACAGAAGTTGAACTTCCCTCGAACGATCACGACGGATTATGGACGCAATGTCTAGCTCCGCGATGTTGGGTGATGCGAGCTCGTGGTCTAGGGCGATGGTGAAGATCTCTCCCTATACGTTCTCCGCCGTTGGAATCGCCATCTCTATCGGCGTCTCTGTTCTCGGTGCCGCCTGGTACTCTTTCTTTCTCTCACTCGCAATTTTTCGTATGTTTTCTTGTAATTTGGGATTGTGAATGATTCCTTTTCTTCTTGGTTCCAGGGGTATTTATATTACTGGAAGTAGCTTGATCGGTGCAGCAATTAAGGCGCCCCGAATCACCTCCAAGAATCTTATAAGGTAATTAGCCTCAGTACGACTTATATTTTTATCCTTTTTCCGAATTATTGTTTTAAGACTTCTTGTCTGCTTTTCCATTCGTTGATTCATGTTACTTTCTGCTTCAATTACTTGCATCTGGGAACTGTGAAGTTGCTATTTTAAGTTTTGAATTGGCCATTTTTGGGAGGTTCTACTCTATTCATCTTGGAAGAAAAAGTGTTGTCTCTATGGTTGTTGATGATATTACTAAGAATTCCCAAAGTTGATGGCAATCAACCATTGTTGAAAGGCTGGACAAAGTAGGTTTGCTTCTGTTAATTAAGCAGGAGTTTTTATTCGACAGTTTAGGTGCTAATAGCTAACATTTGATTCGCTTCCTGGATAGAAAGGAGCATGTGTAATTTCCGCCAAGAGGTGGAAGATAGGGTAGAATAATATCTCCTTCTACATCGAGGAACCGATGTAGAGCTACTTTAGTGTAGTGAGTTTTGGTGCATCCTATGTAAAGCGCTTCCTACTCTGTGGTTTTGTGGGTCAAACTCTTTTGTTATAGACAATTTACTGATGGAAAAGTTTCTACTATGATTTTAGTTTTTACATTCCAGTGCTACATGATTTTAAAACACAGTGGGTGTATTGGTGACTATTAATCCTGATTTTGGTGAGCATTACTTTCTGAATCGTCATTTTAATACCGGAAACCCTCTCTGTGCTATTGGTTTCATAGGTTTGAATTTGAAAAACCTTTAAGTCCATAGTTGGTGGTGCCTTTCATCACTAATCCTGAGTTTGGTGACTAAGAATTACTTTCTGAAAAATTGTCTTAATATAGAGGAAGTGGGAACTGGCTTTAATGTTCGCCTAAGAAATAGATGAAAACATTGACCTTTTGCTTTCAGACATTTTGAAGCTGGATCTAATGTATAAAATGTAACAAAAACAATATAGGCTCATTGACTTGTATTTTGTATTGTTTGCCATCTTTTATTTTGTGGGAGAGGGTCGTTACTCATTCCCGTTACCTCTGAATTGCATGCCAACGTTTATGCAGTATTACAATGGGGGTCCAATTATTCAAATTATTGTGGTTAATGACAAATTAAGGTGTTTAAATTCAAATGTTCAGAGCTATCATTCTGGAATTTGGATTATCTAAACAGAAGGTAGTTTGAATTGAATCTTTTGAAAATTAAGTTGCTTCTTATATTGTCTGAATAAAGCATTCTGTTACTGCCGTTATAGATTTAAATACAATCCATGTGCTCCACTTGATGTATTATTTTTTATTGCTTGGGTGTTTCAGCGTGATCTTCTGTGAAGCTGTTGCTATTTATGGTGTTATTGTGGCAATCATTCTGCAAACCAAATTAGAGAGTGTTCCACAGGCGAGCATTTATGCACCAGAGTCTCTTAGAGCTGGATATGCAATTTTCGCCTCTGGAATTATTGTGGGCTTTGCAAATCTTGTTTGTGGGTATGTTATCTTCTTGGAATCTGATGAAATTTTCTCGATGAATTGAATTCAGATTATCTTCTTCATGCTTTCTTTTAATTATTTAATTTTTGGGTGTCAGGTTATGTGTTGGAATAATTGGAAGTAGCTGTGCATTGTCTGATGCTCAGAACTCCTCACTTTTTGTGAAAATTCTGGTGATTGAGATCTTTGGTAGTGCGCTTGGGCTATTTGGAGTTATTGTGGGAATTATCATGTCTGCTCAAGCATCATGGCCCTCGAAAGTTTAAGTTTGCTATTTATCAGAACATGCGAATGCTGCTAGCATGGAGTACCATGTGTTTTTAGTGCTGGAGATGAATGCCCTTTGCTGTTTACCCTTTTTACTAGGAATGGGATGTCTAGCTGAATACTTTGCCTCGATTGTTATTATAAGCTGTATCATTTACCGAAGAGGTGTTATAGAGCTTGTGCAATATCAGTTAATGCTATTTTGTGAATGAGTTTCAACTTCCTGTACTCTTGAAAGGCTACATTTTTATTTATTATTATTATTTCATTAATGAATAAGTTGGAATTTATTTGGGCCTCAAATAATGATAAGAAGCAGTTCTCATGAATTCCCAAGTCCTTCTTGAGTTCTCCGTCATCACTGTGATTTTGATAAAATTATTGTTTTAAGTCTTATCTTTAATACATATGATGGGATTTTGAGTTTCTCTAAAGCTGATTGTCCCTTGAGAAGAAAATTGATATATTAATAATGGAAACATTACAAATTAGTGCATTAAAAAAGTGAGGATTTTTAGCTTCAAGTAGTGATAAGTAGAAGAACAATGAAAAGAGAGAAATCAGATAAAGGTATTAAAAAAAAAAAAACAATAATGGTGATATCACTCGTAGGTAACTAGGTATCACCGTAATGCACAAATTGATGGTCTAAATGATAAGCGGGAGAATTCCATGACTTTCACTTTCCCCACTATCTTTACAGCTGTTAACAATCAAAGGGAATCAAATATGGAAGGCACATGGTTGAAGAAGGGTATGTTCCTCTGCTGAAGCTCCTGGCAATCCTCTGGCCTGGGGGACTCGGGATTGAAAGGCTGTCGATCAGGGAGAACTAAACCTTGCTTTAAGCGTCCCAAACGCCTCGCATGTAGAACTTGCTTCGAACTTATTGGTAGCCTAATGGATTCATATTCCTCCAAAGCTGATCGTAGCTTTTCACCTCCCCACTTCTCTATGCATTTTCCCAGCACTGCTGCGTCTAATATCGACATGTTCGTGCTCCTCAAGCAGTGAGGAGTTGTGGGGTGAGCTGCGTCTCCTACTAACACCACGTTGTCCCAGAATATTTTCTCCAAGGGATCAGAATCGTATATGAAATTCAAAAATGGATCCTCTGTTTTCTTCATGACATTTACCAACTCAGGAATCCAAACATTCTCTGTCTCTTGAAGCATCTTCTGGATCATGTCTCTACTCACTTTCATGGTCACCGAGGTTCCCTGCAAATTTTGAAAGCAAATAGCCACCAAACTTTGTTAGAGGAAAGATGATGGTTATTATCAAAAGAGGATAAGAGGGACAATTACCTGGACTTCAGGCTCTGGTTGATTCACATACCAAATCCAATTAAGCCTTTTGTTTAGAAGCTCGTAGAACACACTGTGCGTGCCTGATCCCAAGTTAAAGTACAAGCATTTGCCTAGATCAGGATATGCCTTTCGGATGCTAGTAATAGTTTCTGAAGTCTCAGCTTTTGAAAAATCAAGAACCCCTCTCCAAGCCCAGTAGCCTGAATATCTGCAAAATCAGTCCTTGAGGATTTCTACACACGCTAAGGTAATTTTGTATGTGTATGTGTATTTGTGTGTTAGAATCAGATCCTAGACAGACACCTCAATTTAAAATCAGGGAGGAATCTCTGGCGGATGGAAGAGAGGCAGCCATCTGCTGCAACAAGCAGATTCCCTACTATCTCAATGATCTCACCCGTTTTCAGAACTTTTGCCTTTACTGCAACAGAGGCTTTATCATCCGCAATATGAAAAGAGAGAAACAGGTGACCCCACAAAAATACATTTGGTGGCAATGCATTGTACAGAAGGCCATGAAGATCTCCCCAATGAGCTGCTCTGAAGTTGAAACTCTCATCTCTTGTCAATGTCCGGTTCACCTTCTTTTCACTATCAGTTACCTGATTCTGCTTAAGAGACCACAAATTAACAAAGTCATTGTTTTATTTAATGGGAAAGACTACAGTTTCTCAAGAGATTCCTGTTTCAACCAAAGATTAGGACTATCGCTAGAATTTTCACAATTACAACTTTCAGCTCCTAAATTCAGAAAAATACATAAACATAAGTTCGCTTATTCACTTCATGTTAACCAGCAACAAGGAAAATAACTCAGAGATATGCTGTTTTTAGTTCACAACCCCTCCATCGACCAAGAAGACTCGGGGCATAAAAGCATAATCGTATCAGAAGTTTTAAATAAATTATAGAAATGAATATCCGGATAAGGGGGAAAAAGCATGAAGATGAAGAAGCAACTGAGATTCTTCAAAGCGGGACCTGATCAATGGTAAGTGGCACAGTAGAGTCGAGGAGGAGCTCTGGTTGAGAAAGCCATGAGCCAATGATCCTTTGAGAGAGAGAATCGAGTCCGAGACCAGCTCCGGTGGGACTTCCGGTTGAGGCTGCGGTGGTTTTCTCAAGCACCACGACGTCCCAGCCTGCGGAACAGAGCGCATGTGCGGTTGATAGCCCAGCAATACTTCCCCCCACAATCACCGCCTTTGGCTTCCGATCTCCGGCCATCTTGCGTGTTTTCTCTTCCAAGCAAAACTTGGCCACACACGCTGAGCAACCGTCGTTTTTTATAGAATTGACAGTATTAACATAAACAGTAATAGAAGTATATGGTAATTTACTGAGGCGTAGGCGTAGTAATGCCTTTTTGCCTTTTCTTTCTTCAATTTTTTGGCTGTCACTTTCCGATATCAGTAATCAACACGAGATTCACCACATTGGAGCAACTAAAGAGACCTGATGATTTCGTATTGGCAAAAGGCGATGCTTTGCTCAAATCTTATTTGTTAAAGATAGGAAATAACTTCTAAATCACACCTCTCCACTTTCGTTCTTTCAGATTTACGAGAATTTTGTCTAATGTGAATCCTTTGCAATGTGTTGAAGGCAGAGAACTTGTAGAAAACCAAAACAATTTTTTGTTGAAGCAGGACACAGGAATGAGACGGAGAATTAGATTAGGTACTTGCAGAATAATAAATGGGTTGGACACAAACACGCGCGCGCGCGCCCGTGGAAGCCTTAGATACACGAAGCTCCTGCTACAGTAAAATTTGTGTGTCGAGGGACACAGCTACAACCCCCATTACTAGCTGAATATATTAAATATGTACAGATTTTTTTACAGAGAGGCACTAATAGACTCGTAGCAGATGTTGGTCTTGCTTGGACAGCAATCTACATGAAAATGTGATCCTTGTAAGTTTTTCAATACGCCATCCCACCAGCAAAAGTATCACTATCATTAAGTAGAGACTCTGTCAACCAATAACCATCCCAGCAACCACCAACTCTCTGCCAATTACAAGCAAATACTTCAGTTATATTGCATTGTAACAGAGGTCATATATTTATATTCATATTTCATAGATGCAAAAGCTGAGTTTATTGAATAAGAAAATGACTGCCAAAATACTCCATTGGTGATTTAGCCATTTGTCCATTGAAATGGGTAAAACTCAGAACTAACTGCAGGAATGCATCATATAAATCATATGCATGCGAACTGTCTGCCCTATGGAACATAATTACTACTGATACATAGAGCGGCACTCTAGACAGACAAAAAATGTGATACTAAAAGGATAATCCATATGAGAAACAAGCTTCTAAATGCCTTTTGTTTGAAATTGAATATGAATGCCTCGTAAGATTGCAATCACAATGGGAGGTGCCATGATCAGACCTGAACCATTGTAAATTGAAATATCTCCTCCTCTTCTGGTCTATTCCCCCGGATCCAAACACGCTGCTTATATTGGTTCTGTTTGAACTTCATCAATAAGATTAAGGTTATAAAAGGAAAGAGGACATAAGGAACTAATACATCGGGAATTATACATCGACAGAGGCTGAGACACAAATTTCTCTTGCATGAAATGACCTGAATGAACAAAGCCACAGATTTAGAAATAGAAATACTTGTTACTAGAAATGTAAAAGTGATACCTCCTCCACAAACAAACTGCTCAAGATCTTTCTTTCCTTATGGCCTAGTAGCACTCGATAGGTTGAATGGTGAAAAATACGCCTAAACCTTTCAAACTGCACTTGACAAATGTGAACACTATCAACACAAACATTATCAGCCGTATAATGTGAAAAAAAGGTTAACATTACTAACCTGGCCCAAATCGAAAAATGGTCCAAAATAGGTTGATCTTTCAAAAGGATCAAATCCAGCGAACTGTAGTAGCAGAAGAATAGAATTACCAAACAAGCTGTTTGCCGGATGGCACAAAAACCGTAAGAAAATTTTTAAGTAACAAGATTACCCTATACATAACCTCAATCCCATAATCTTGACGGGGTTGGTCATTGTATTTCAATGCTTCAAGCTGATAATGTACAGCTTCTTCTGCATTAAACTATAAAAAGAGTTAATGACTAAAATATAAAGGAGCACATGGTAATGTCAATCAGTCACATCAAAAGCATAGCCAGTGAATTACATCTAATCTTGGGCCAAAAGGTCTTTTCTTGCGAGATTCAAGCCTGCAGTACAGAAAACCAATATTAGTATATGATCAAATAGGATAAAAATGTCAAAGAACGGGTTTTCCATAATCCATACCAAAGACTGGCAAACTACTAATGGTAAGTAAAACTAACAATGTTCTTTTCCCAAAATATCTTTTGGCATGACAATTTTTACTGCACTGTTCTAAGGAATGTGGAATCCTGCCAAATTCATGTTTTGTGTCGGATTCACAAGGCATATGCAGGTGATATCCTATCTACGACATAAAGTAACTATCTAGATTAATATGATTGCATCTAACTTCATTTTACTACGGTAAATTTCTTAAGTGACATAGGAAATGTATTATTCAGATAAGATAGAAAGCAACTAAGCTTAACTTATCATCCGACGGAAAAAGATGAAACAAGAGAACAATCAAAATCCGATCAAGAGCAATCACTGCAGCAGCGTTAGATTGATGGGGGCGGAGATAACGAGGCATACCAATTAGCAGAAAGAAAATCGGGAACGTCCGCAGAGGCCTTGAAGCGAGAAGTTAAACAAGTTTTGTTTTGGATGTTGAAGGCTTTGGCCTTGGAAAGGAATGAAGCAGACTGAGGACACAACAGAGATGAACCAAACGACATCGTCGTTTCCTTCTACTTTCTTAATCTCTGCTCTGCTCGCTTAGTCTTTTATGGTTGCTGCCATAATCGTCTTCTGAAGATGAGGTGCGTGATCGTTCTGTCGTGGACGTTTTGGGTTTCGATGACCGACCAATTCGATCTGCGCCACCTATTTGAGCTGCGATTTGAGTACTATCTATAAGTAATTTTTTTTATAGGGTTGATTTTTTTTTATAAATAATTTTTATTTTGTGTCTGAAAATATAAATTTATTTTTTTATTTTATTTTTATTAAATACATATTATTTATAATTAATTATCATATAAAGAGTTACATTCAGGAGAGAAAAAAATAGAAAAAAAATTCATTAGGTGAATGAAGTTAACAAAACATTGAGAAAATGTATTTTACTATCTCTCATACTTTTTATACATTTTCTATTAATTATCATAAATAGGGGTATATATGGAAAAAGTGGTATTTTTGATACATTTATTTTTTTAACTATCAGTTAGTTTTGTGCAATAAAAAAAATTGTTTATAAATAGGGTCGGAGGGAATATTAGTTCATGATTTGGATTAGTTGATTTGGATGCTATGTTTAAGGGTGTTTGAAATAACAATTGAAATTTCTAAAATGAAATCGTGATTTATAATATACGAGGTAAGTATGTAAAATGAGTTTTTTTTTACTTATATGAATCACACTTATAAAATAAACAAAAACTAAACCAAACAACGCTTATGTGCTTGTTTGGATTAGCGGTGGAGAAGTGGCTTTTTTTCAATCTGATTTTTAGTCAGATTGAAAAAAAATCAGATTGTAAATGTGATTTGTGTTTGGATTAACGGTGACAGAAGTGACTTTTTTTCTAACCTTGAATATGTTTGGATTAACATTTGAAAAGCCCGTTTAGATAGAAAATGACTGAAAATGGCATGAACCTTATTGAATACTATATACATACATACATACATATCAATTTTTTTCCAACTTTTCCCTATTATTTTCTCAAACAAATTATCAAATATATTATAATAAATAAAGGTATAATTGTAAATTTATATAAAAAACTTCTCACTTTGCCTTATAAATAACAACAAAATAAACTTTCTCAATCTTATACAAACAAAAGAAAAAAAATATAATATAAAATAATTTAAAAAAAATTTCTTCATCATCCCACATTTCTCTCACCTCCCTTTTTTTTTTCTTTCCGTCTATATATCCCTTTATCTCTTTCCTCTCAGTACGTCCCACTTATTTTTTTTTCTTTTTGTATATTCTCTCTCCTCTCATGTCATCGTCTCATCTGCTCTTTCTTTATGCCTCTTATGTCTTCTCTCTCTCTCTCTCCTTTTCCTCACCGTGAAGCAGGTGAGAAGCAGCTCAGGATAGCTTCCATGCCATCGTAGCTTTTGATCAAGAAGTCCTTCCAACAAATCGTTATTCCGAACACTATGCATAAGCTCCACCGTAGCTTTTTGCTGTCCACCGTAACTTTTTCCCTCCCCATCGCTTTCCCAAACAGACCCTATATTTGACTCGCTTTTGCAGCACCTCATTTTGGAAGTTACAATATTCAAAGTTAATACTAAAAAATAACATCAATTTGCTTCTTTATAAAATGTTTTTTTTTTAAATTCTCAATCAAGTTAACGACTTCTAATAAATAAAGAGTTGGTATAATAATATAAGACCGATCCTCTAAATTTCGAGTTCAAATTTTAAAAAAGATACTTATATTAAAAAAAAGACAGTTAACTAGACATTAAATAATAATATAAAAAAATATAATAGACAATAATAGTGGATGATGACACTTTCTTTAAAATGAATTAAAATCAATTTTTTAAACAATATTATTATATTTTAAAATTTTTAAAATAACATTAAACCTATAAAAAAAACTTCTATGACAACATTTCTTCCTAACAAGAACAAAAACCTGTGAAGTAAATTTTGAAAAGTTTAATGAAACAAATGTTTTTCCTTATTTTCCCTGTTTGTTTTGACTCCTGTGATTCGAACCTGGGATTTGAAGGTCAAACTCAAAACATACCAAAAGGGTCCAATGTGCCACGCGTCACATCACTGAGCGTGCGTGTGCAGACTCGCCAGGTCACCGCCTCGCACAGTTGCTCCATCAGGTGCTCCCCTCACACTCTCCCTCTCGCTTTTTCTCCTACAATGAGACGTGCTTCTCCGCCGTTCCGCCTGCTCGCCGCCGCCGCTTCTGACGCCAACGCCGCCATTATGTTTCCGAATAAGCATGTATTCTCTCACTGTCGATGCCGACATGTACTGTTGCACGCTCAAACTTGTGTACCTGAAATTTTGATGTGCACTTTTTTTCTCCTCTTTGTAGCCTCGTGGACGGGGAAGAGGATTCTCCAACCGTGGCTATTCGGGTGGGAGGCAACAGTTCGTGACTGGCGACGAGCACTTCCAGTCGGTCCAAGATGTCAATTTGGCGTTCCGGCGAGATGATAGCGGAAGCTTCACGAACCAAAGGCGAGACTGGAATCCACCTTTTAATCCAAGACCTTCCCCACCTTACCATCGGAACCCACAGTTTCGTCGCCCTCCTAACAATCATGCTCAACAGTTTCGTCACCCTTCTCCTCACAATCATGCTCCGCAGTTTCGTCACCCTCCTCCTCACAACAGAGCTCAAAATGTTCGACCGCGACCTCCGGATTACCGAGATTGGGAGTATGCTGCCATGCCACCTCCCCCTCATTGCGGTAACTGCTATGTAATTATAATATAGTTGGCTTATCCCGGACAGTCAAATTTAGCTTTCGGAAGACGTCAATCAGGAAAGTTTTTCTTTTTGCTAATGAATTTGAGGCTTTTGATTAAGCATAGGGTCTCATAACTAAGATTGAGTTTCTGGCGAAGCAATACTAAACTGGTCTACTTTTTAATTCATGATAGTATCATGTTTTGTTATCACTTTTATGATAAGAAAGGGTCTGCAAATATTCTATTACTAAGAATCTTCTACACAAGTTTATTAAGAATTTAATTATTTCGTATAATATATTTGTGTTGGTTTTACCTTGATATTTTATTTTTATACTTCACAGAACGGTTTATAATTCTTTCATATAATTTATTGGCTGACTACCATGCTATTGATCACCGGAGCAAACTTTACTCTCACATACCTCCTTGGATGTTGGACTGGCAATGGAGAAAGAGAAATATAGTTTTTGAACTTGGATTGTGGTCGGCTGATATCATGTGTCTACAGGTTATCCATCTGCTATACATTACGCTGCAATGATTAGTCCTAGCACAAATAACTTCATTTAACAGTCTTTATGCTCAAATTCTGTTGGGTGCTTTTCAAGATTTAATTTGACTTCTATAAGACAAAGAGAAATATAGTTTTTGAACTTGGATTGTGGTCGGCTGATATCATGTGTCTACAGGTTATCCATCTGCTATACATTACGCTGCAATGATTAGTCCTAGCACAAATAACTTCATTTAACAGTCTTTATGCTCAAATTCTGTTGGGTGCTTTTCAAGATTTAATTTGGCTTCTATAAGACGTTATGAACTGCAGATGTTGAACTTAGCTATATAAGAATGATATATTAAAGGGGCGTCTTTCCAATTTAATATCGCATTACTTGTTCTTAGTTTTAAAACAATAATTGACGTTGCACTTTGGCTTTTGAAATTTTCCTCAGGGTCTCATGTGGATCACATTACCCTTAGTTCTTGTTTGTGCTTGTATGAGCTAAACTTAACACGTTTGATTGATCATCAAAAGAGCATTCCTTTTTAATATGTTATCACTTCCAGGAGGTTGATAGATTTGGTGATTTGGTGGAGGAGTTAAAGCACCAAGGGTACAGTGGCATCTGGAAGGTGCGTTAGCTTCTTCAATCCTCACTATATAACTTTTTTATGAGCATCGCTTTGATAAAGGCTTCAATTTTGGAATGAATTTCTGTAGTATTATCAAGAAACATTGTTCTTCATATTTATTTGGTGATCAGATGTAACAAGATATGTCATTAATCATTATGAATTTCAAAGACTTAAGTGCCCCACTCAATAAAGGCTTTCTGGAGTTTGCTGCTGTCTGAATTTCATCAGCCTCTTTAATCCATCTTCTTTTGGAGAATGAATGCTATCTACATCGAGTCAAACAGAGAAAAAGTTATGTTTCACTTGGTGGACATATTGAACAATTGTGTTCATTTACTTGATGGATTGGGTGCTTTGTCACTTCTTCCCAATTTTATAAGCGAAGTTATGACTTAGTCATGTCAAATGTCCTATTTTCAGCATCATCACTCTTCAACAGTGTTCCTTTTTATCTTCCAATATATTCACCCACTTGTTGGCTAATAATCTGATACTCTGATTATTGCAACAAAAAAGCTTGTACTGCCTGATTAAGTCTAATTTTATTTCATTTAACATATAGATGCGCACAGGTAATCCAGTTGACGGCTGTGCAATCTTTTGGCGAACATCAAGGTCCTCTACAGCTTTATTGTGAACCATGCTGATTTTGAAGCCTAAATGCTGCTTTCTATTTGCTTAATTATCTTCAACACCTTAATATGATGCTAGCAGAGTTTACTTGCATAAAATTTAACTCTTGTTTTAACATAATGTATAATCAAGAGTCTTGTGCCAAATATTTTCCAAGGCAATGTTGCATTCGGAAGAATCCATCTCACTTGTGGATATTTGCTTTAAAAGTAGTATTGGGTGAGATTATTAAAATCCAAAGGGGTTTGATGAGTTTGTGGAGGGACAATATCTCATTATCTCTCTTTATCAACTTGGGTTCTATTTTTCAAGAGATTAAAATCATAGATCCAGTGTACCAAATGATAGACACCCAAGCACCTTAGAGAACCATACCCCAAAAGCTAGTTATTAGGGTGGAAGAGCCAAGGCACTTAAGTACCCCCTCAAGCAGCCTATACTACTCAATGTGAGACTTTGACAGCCTATACTAGCTTGATCTCTATCAATACACCCTCCCTGGAAAGCCGACGTCTCGGCAGCTTCACTCGGCCTCCTTGCCGGTTAGAACCCTCCATCGGTAGCCCTCTCTGGTCTGTCAGCCACCGGCTTTGATATCAAATGATTGGCACCTTGGAGAACCACATCCCAATAGCTAGCTATTTGGGTGGGAGAGCCAAGGCACTTGAGTACCCCATCAAGTAGCTTATACTACTCGATGTGGGATTTTTACAGCTCATACTACCTTAGTCCCTATCAGCCAATGTTAGGAAAGGGCATCTTTAAGATTTCCTGGGGAGGAGATTCAGTTTCACAAAGTATGAATGATACTCATGGCCCTGAACATAATACAAAAAAAAAAAAAATAATAATACATCAATTCAAGTGCTCTTTTGGCATGCCTCAAATACTTTTTGGCTTTCTGATCATTTTAATACCTCTAACCTTTTTTTGTGTTTTCTTGACAGTATCTGTGTATAAATTATTATTATTATTATTGATGAAGTGGAGGTTAACCAGTAGCTTGACCTTGCTGGTGCTAGCTGGGAACTTTACTGTGTTATTTTTATTCAGATGATAATCAAAATAATCTTTTTCATGCTTATATCTGATAGATTCAATTTGCGGTATGAAGAATGCATTGAGTTTAATAAGTTGGGACTTAGGGACAATGTCGCTCAGATATGTGTGCTAGAGGTACATGATAATTCTTTCATTTTAGTTTTGTATTTGTATATTTTTCAGCCAATTTTTCTCTTCCTTGGTGCGCATGCACTCCTTTTACATAATTTTCTACCTTGAACAGTTAACGAATCAAGATGGATTTCCGCCATCAAGGTATTTACTTATCCTTTTGTAATTTGGATTTGTACACTTTTAACTTAGTGTTCTTGAGAAAGTGACCACATGTGCAGTTCCATATGACTTGTTTCTTTTATTGGAAAAGTGTTGAGTTCTATCTTCTTGTGTTTTTTTGGAAGGGTAGAGAGCTTTGCTGTCATTGAATATCATAAATGAATTAGATTGTAAACTGAAAGAAAATTTAAAATGAATATGGGCAAAGGGAATAATGTATTCGCAGTTAAAAATATATTTCTAAAAAGTATATGTAGTCTACTTGATATATGCATTGATCAGACATGAACGTACTAAACTGGTGCTCTGTGCCTGGTTCAAGAGTCCGAAATTTTCAATTCCACATAAAATATTTTCATGAAAAAATCTATTTTGTTTAGTAGTTTGCTTCTCCCACGAGAAGTTAGAAAGAGAAAGTACATTATAGTAATTTTGACATAGAGACAAAAAGCAAAATGAACCACTGGAATGTGTGTTCCAATTTTCCAAATAAAGTCAACATAACTGATATCTTTTTTGAAAAGCCTGGAGGTTTATCATTAAAATTTTCAGAAGAGTGGATTCTTCTATAAATTCAACAGGATTTTCATACATTGACATAAAGCTTAGGTGGGCCATGTATGAGGCCAAGGTTTATTTATTTGAGTTGGGCTTAGATTGTGTTAGAATGACTGTGTTTTTTCTTCTAATGGTTGAGGTATCCAGAGTGTTATAGGTTTTCTGTGCTCATATATTTCCTTGATTATTATACATCTCTACCATTGGATTTTTATGCTCAATCTAACATTATTGCATGGTATCTGCAGCTTAACAGGCTCTAATAAAGTTGTCATTTGTAACATTCATGTTCTTTACAATCCGAGGAGAGGAGAAATAAAGCTTGGCCAGGTATGCACTGTCTTAGAGTGAATAATTTGATATATTTGTCTATTTGAAGCTGTGCAAGATTACTCCTGCTTTTGATTCAACAGACATTACTTGACATAATTTCATTGTGTGAGGATTTTTTTACCCTCCATCTTTGTACTTCTTTTCCTTTCATGGAAAATACTACTTTCCTTGCGGGAAACTGTTTGCTAGTTTCTATTATGTCTCTATGCAACTCAAACTATTCTATTTTGAATTATTTATTATTTAATTAATTTTACAGAGAGTCTCCTTACATTGATGGCTATTGACACTTACTTTTGGCATTCTGATATAGTTCTATAATTCTTTATTTCTCTTTGATTTTCTGCCCATCCTTCTAGTTCACTGATGCCTTCTATGCTAATTGCATCCATTTCGTAAAGATCATTCTTCTTTCTGCTCATTGTTTGTTGATGAATATGTTATGTCATTGTAAATTCTGTTTAAATATTAGTTGAGTTAGTTGAGTAGCACTAGCCGTAGGTGTTACCCGTTTTAGAGCGGACCTAGCCTAAGCGGTTTAGCTATAACACTTAGCTGATATTTAATTATTTAATTAGCGCATAGCACTGTCACATGGCTATTAATGAGGCGCCCTTCTATTCCCTGCCCTGCCTCTATATAAAGGCACCTCCCCTATTGTAAATGAGTTGTTGAGCTACTGAATGAATGAATGAGAATTTCAGATTGGATTTCTTGTGTCTCTTCCCTCTTACTCTCCCTCTCGGTTTCTCTTTCTCTCTTCACCCTCTCTACTCTCTTCTTCCTAAGCTGTCTACTCTCCCTCTCGGTTTCTCTTTCTCTCTTCACCCTCTCTACTCTCTTCTTCCTAAGCTGTCTCTTCTACCTATTACCTTTAACACAATTCTGTTAAAAATTACAGAATTGTAACAGAATAGCTTTATGATTATCCACAAAATAATCCTGAATTATGGCATCTTTTGCTGTCATGTCTTTATCCTGCGTCTACAGTCATATTATGTTTTCATCACGTAGTGCTATAATCTTTGAAAAAATTTGATGCCTAGTTAACTGAATTCAGTAAGAGTTGTTTAATGTGCATTGTGGCGGTCTGTTAACTTGCTAATTTGGCACATAAATGCAAGTTTGAATGAGTATGCATCATATCATTTTATTTTGATAAGGTAATGTAATCTGAATGTTTCTGGATTTTTGGGATTAGGTCAGAATAGAAGGGAATTAGGGGATTAGAGAAGAGGAAAGAAAGATAGAAAAACAGAGTAGAGAAAAAGAATAGTCTGAATAGTACGAGAGTTTATTGTCAATATCAATCTGAAACTGATACAGAGTATAGGCTGCCATATATATAGGCAGTAGCCAATGTCAGTACTAACGGTAACTCCTAATCCAGAACAGACCTAATATTACACTAATCAGGGGCATATTAGTAATTAGGCACGGTTAATGCCATGTTTAGCTAATGCCGCTCTTAAACGGCTAGTGCCACTAATGGTTAATCCCACTCGCCTAATTAACTAACACAACTAACTCTCAAAATATTTCAATTACAATATCATATCATATTTTGACTGACTACTTCATCAGCTTCTGCCACTCTTCTTGTGATTGCTTTCTGCTATATATTTACTTCAAGCAGGTTAGAGTGCTACTGGATAGAGCTAAGGCTGTGTCTAAAATCTGGGATGATGCTCCAGTTGTTATCTGTGGGGATTTTAATTGTACTCCAAAGGTTATCTTTTTCATTCTTTTTATCTTGGGCTTGTATGTGTGTGAAGTACTGCTTCCACTATTATGATGTTAACGTTTTCTGAAATCATGAATCAGAGTCCATTATACAACTTTATTTCAGAACAAAAGGTATATTCGTGGTCCTTTACTCTTTTTCTTCAGGTTTCATGATTGACACAGATTAAGCTACAAAAATAGTAATTTCATTTTTTTCACAGTTAAATTTGTCTGGATTAGATAGGGATAAAGTATCAGGACAAGCTTCTGCTGAGATTCACAAACCAAGGTTTAATGGTCCTAATTCTAGGTATATTATGTGCATGCTGTGTCTATGCTATTAAATTAAATTAATTTATCTAATAACATCTGGCAAAATAATGCAGTGAAAGATCTGCAAATGTTTCCGTTCAAGACACATCCATTGTGGATAGCAAGGAAGTTAATTTTGAACAAAATATTTGTTCATCAGACATACAGAAATCCGGCAATCGAGGTAACATGGTGGAAAGTCAGTATAATCAGATTGCATTGGATATGTCTACCAAGTCTTCAACAGATGTGCAAAGTGAAAATGGGAGTAGTGCTTCTTATAATGCAGAGAAGTTTATTCAGCATGCAGTGTCCATTGCATCTTTTAATGAAGGTAGGTTGCTAGCTGATCATATAAATAATGACATTCAGAACATTACACTTATGACATCTTCAGCTCTTAAAGCTGTTTCCCCTGATAAAGCTGGTATGGCATGCGCAGAACAAATATCAGATGCCATCTCTTCTTCAAATCCAGAATCATTAAGTGAAAAATTCAGCTTGGATATTCCTAAAGGAAATAAACACGTGGAGTTTGGCAATTGCTCAACCTCCCCTGACGATGATAATCAATCTTTCAGGGTCAAATTAAATCCTGAGTCATCAGAGCTTCCCAGTGTAGAAATTTCTTCAACTAACCTGTCTAGTCAGATGTCAGTTGCTGATTCTATTGAAACAGCTCATTTGACTTGTGAAAAAAGCCCATCATTTGAGCTGACTTCTGATTTCCAAATGAGGAGCACTTTAACCTCATGTCAAGCTGACAAATCATGGCAATCCACAGACATTGACCTTCCATTAGACGAGAAACTAGAGAAACTGACTCTTGATGAGACGGATAAAGATATATTAGGCGGTGAAAATAGTGGTGAAGATATTGATGCTTTTACATCCGCATTACATAATGCTCAAGAAGGCTTCCTGCCGTCATTTGAGACAGATTTAGAAAAGTCAGGTAAGCCTGAAACTGGAGTCTGGTTCAGACAATTTGCTACTTCTTGCACAAAGTGATGTAGTGGAGGGTGACTAACCTTCGCGGCCAACATCCATATCTTTCGATGCAGAGAGTACCACTTATAATCCATCCTTTTGGACTCCAACAGAGATAGAGATTGCGACAGGTAACTCAGATTGCACCTTCTTGGAGCACTCTTTGCCTCTGAGGAGCACTTATGTTGAAGTTAAGGTAGACCTCAAATTTGTTTGCCACGTTTTTTATGTGACAAATTGTCACATTTCTTGCTTGTGTAGTTCTAAAAAATGCTAATTGAGATATGTTGCGTCATTACTATTTTAAAACTTCTGCTCTTCTGTTATTCTTCTGTTACTTGGCGCTTTTTACATACCTGCAGTATTGTCATTGCTATTTTAAAACTTCTGCTCTTCTGTTACTTGGTGCTTTTTATATACCTGCAGTATTGTCCAGAGACTAGGGACCCTAATGGAGAACCCTTGGTGACCAGTTATCACCAACGCTTCTTGGGTACTGTTGACTACATTTGGTAGGTGCTAAGACTCCTAAAAGTTTGTGTTGCTGTTTTACTACCCCTTCTGCCTGATTGATTTTGGATTGAAATCAGAATGATTATTCGAAGCAATAATGGTATACCTGATGTTCTAGGTTATACATTATGGTTTTACCAAGTAGTATTTCTGATATAACTAATTTTCATTATCAATTAACATTTCAAAAACTGATTTTACTTTTTGTATCCTTATCTCTCTGGGTTAAAAGAAGTTGATAGAATACTTTTCTATTTGGTCTGGGTTATAGGCGATCTGATGGTCTACAGACGATTAGGGTGCTTGCTCCGATACCCAAACATGTTATGGAATTCACTCCAGGATTCCCAACAAAGGTATGGTTAAATGTGTAGTTTTTTATTTAAAAGATTAGTTGGGAGAAGAGGTATTTTCTTGTAAGGTTTAGAATGTGATTGTATGTAGGACTCACATTCTATATTTACACTAGTCATTTCAAGTCTCTACTCTCTTAATCTATCTTATAATGTATCATATACACCCTCATTTGTGAATATAAAGGATCCATATTGGTTACGGCACTCATTTTGATGTATTCAGCAATAGAGTTCAATGCAACAAGGGGGTGGGCATTTTAGTATTTTTCTTATCTGTGCTTGTCTAGACCTTGTTTTCAGTTTTTGTTCAGTCTGAATTTTTATCCCACGAATTCAGTGTTCATTTCCTTAAAAATCTCTCCCTATCGTCAATTTTCGTAATTAGGTATTTTGCTTTTGAATGGATTGTTGCTTGAGTTTTATTAACGCTTTTTCTGTATGTCTGCAGAAGTGGGGTAGTGATCATATTGCCTTGGTTTCTGAATTGGCGGTCGTGAAAGGTGTTACCAATGTCAGCAGGGTCCGATAGCGATTTACTCAGTAATTTATTATTTATATGTGTAACTTTTCTTTTCTTTTATTTATTTATTTCCTTTTAATAGAATGCCACTTTTTCAATTAAAAAATCGCTAAATGTGGTTCCCAGGAAATGTTTTAGATTCGGAGGAAGGTCTAGAGATTTTAAGGGTTAGATGTATCGCGGCCGTATATCTTTGAAAGATCAATAAATTAGTTATCCTCAAATCAATGTTGTAAATAAAATAGAAAAGAAGTAAAAGGTGGGAGCTAAGTAGCTAGATTACTGAGTGGGAGATAGAAATTAGCAGAAAGGTTCAAGTTACTAATATAACCAGCTACTAATCAGGCTAACTTATCTGATGCACTACGTGATGAAAGAAACTTCTTTGAGCAAATCCTACGTCATTTGCTTTGGTTTGAATTGTTATGTTGGGACAAGTCCCAATTCTTATGTTTACGTGATCCAGTATCAGACTGAATAAATGTATTGGTTTCAAATAGCATAATATATATATCATTCTATTAGGAGGTCCAGTAGACTTGGATCCAGCTTAGGTTGTTCCATACCGTGTTACCTTCCAAACTCACGGAAGTGTTTTCCTTTTGCTACATTTCTGTATCATATGGCCTAATTTAAATAGAGACTATCCAGTTGTATCCACTCGTGCAGACGAAGACCTCGCAGCGTTCAGTTTTATCCATCACTGCTTTGTAACATTATATGGAGAGTGAATTATCATCCAGGTGCATTACAGTGCCGTGGAACAGAAGAGAATCAAGACATGCATGTCTGTTTACACGAATAGTAATCATTACTTAAATTATCACAAAAGTCGCTTGCCTCAAACCAGAGCAACTCCTCAGTTATCCACAAAATAGAATATCCTCGAATTTACAGTGAAGTTCCACTTTTTCCAAGGTTGACTCTTTTAGTCTTGTAACACAAGAAACCTCACTCCTTGGACGACTTGTGAATGTGAGGAATGACACCACCACCTGCTATGGTTCCTTAATGAGGGTGTCAAGTTCTTCGTCTCCACGGATTGCAAGTTGCAGATGTCTTGGTGTAATGCGCTTCACTTTCATATCCTTACTTGCATTGCCGGCCAACTCCAAAACCTCGGCAGTTAGGTACTCCATGATAGCCGCAGAATATACTGCAGTAGTTGCACCTACTCGTCCATTGGCCGTCACCCTTGACTTCAAAAGGGTGTATACGTCCCACCGGAAACTGTGTGTAAAACATTATACAAGGCAATGATGCGTTAGTTACCTTGAGGAATTATCAAAATCACAATTGTACAAAGTTAGCAATGATGAAAGGCATTCCTAGAAGTTTGTCACAACTCAAACCATACCCCTACAAATTTCTGTGTATCCAGAACCTGGACATAGTGGTAATAAATTTGAAGAATCAAATGCAAATATTAGTCAACTGCTTGCAATAACAGTTTTCACATAACAAACAGGACGATATAAGAAATTAAAGATGAGCATTCAACAGTTTAAAAGGAAAGAACCATTAAACTAATCATAGCAAAGGAAAGACGAATGTTGATCCCTACATATTTCTCAATGACATTATGGCCATGCGCATAGCCACGAGAATTTCAATGTAAGAACCCAATATCACTAAATCTAATCCATCCTGCCAGAGCTATCAAGCACTACAACTACATTGTGATAGAGCCAATCTATTTATGGCTACAGAAGAAGGTTTAGGTAGAAACATAATTAAGGCAATATGCTTTTGGAAATCCAGGGGGTTGACTCTTAACTTATTACCATTTTCGTGATACTAGCTTATCTAGCTTACTTTTATCATATTAGACTTAGTAGCTTGTCTTGGGTCCTGCGTTGATCATTTTGTTTCCTCTATTTTATTGTTTTATTATATAACGGTTAAGAAGGAAGGTGGTGGCATCTTTTGGCTGAAGTAGATGTGGTAATATAGGTTGAAACCATGAGCTGGGCCTGCCCAACTCGGCAAAATAGGCGGGTTGAGTTTTGTAGAATTGAGACCATTTGGACACAGGTCTTTTAGGCCCGAACCCATATGGTCCCAACTCGCGATGGGTTGGACTACTGGGTTGGTAGGTTGGCCCATATATTTTTTTTGTTTTTATGTCACCCAAGAGGTCAAGACCCAAGTCCAAGTTCACCTGAAAACCCAAGACAACACTCCTGTCCAGTGTCACTCCGTCTTCCACATGCTCACCGCTCACGACCCAAATCATCTGTACATGTTAGAAGGCTCACCTGATGATGAATAAAAAAAATAAAAGTGTCTGCAAAGTCCAAGACTCAAAGTGACACACTCCACTTCCACAGTTCCACTGTCAGTGCCTAATGTTTAATTTATAATGAATTTTTAATTTTTTTTATGGTTTATATTTGTAGAAATTTTTTTTTTAGTATTTTGTATAAAAAAATTTGAAAAAAAAAATAATATGGGTTGGGGCCCGCCAACCCACCAGTTATGATTTAGCCAACCCATATTGATGCGGACCTTTTAGGACCGAACCCATATAGTCCTAACCCGTGACGGGTTAGCCCAAACTCGATGGGCTGGACCATATTACTACCTCTAGCTGAAGAGTTGAATGTGAGGAGAGTGCTAGCCCCTCAAATTGCTAGGTCATAGCCTTCTCTCATTGAGTTGGAAGGAACCCTATTATATTAATCAGACCATTGTTATTTAAACATTTACTTGAGTTCTATATTCCGGGTCCTATCATTTTGGTATTAAAGCGGTGAGGTCCCGAGGAGGTGATAATGGAGAGGTTGACAAAGGATATGCAACGGGCGACGATGGATAGTTTGACGAAGAGGGTCGAAGAACTTACAACGGCCATGAACATCATGAAAGAAATGATGATAAGGAAAGAAACTAGCAATCAAGGAAACCAGAACAAGCGGGCGCGCACCACGAACATAAAGAACAGGAGACGAAGTCAGAGAACGACGAGTCAATTGTAGGTGATTGAGAAAAAGACATGTAGAAGTACCGAAAGTTGGAGTTGCCATCAGCGATTGAACGGTACTTCCAGGTGAGCGCCATCAGCGAGTTCAAAAAACTCAGAGCAAGGGTCGTGTGTCTCGAAGGCAGGGCACTGAGCTGGTACCAATGAAGAAGAAGGGTATGGTGATAAGTGGTTGGGGTAAGTTCAAAAGAGAGCTGCTTGAGCGTTTTCATTCTTCATAGCATGGCTGAGACTATCACGTGCTGTTTTTACTTCGACAAGAGCGTATAGTTCTCGAATACGTAAAAGATTTTGAGAAACTAATGACCCCATTGCAGGACGCCAAGGAACGTTGCATGATCGGAGCTTTTCTCAACGGGCTAAAACCAGAGATTCAGGTGGAACTTAAGTTAGTCGATGTGAAGACAATCAACGATACGATTAAGAAGGCCCTAACCGCCGACGAGAAGCAACAAATATTGGAAGAAGAAAAGCAGTCCAGAATGACACACATCCCATGTGTTATTTCCAGATCTTAGACCGGGTCGGCCAAACCATTCTTCTCTCAGGTCACACCCATACCTGAACCTGCAAGAGGATTTACTTCTGCAACAACCCTGGTGAGTACCAAAAACTCAAGGTGATCTGAGAATAAGAACAATAAAACAAAGGCGTCCAGTAGTTTCATCGACTCCTTATCGATTAGACAGGGAGGAACCTCGTATCGGCTATCAGATGCTGAGATTGCGTGGCGGAAATAGCTTGGCCTGTGCTTCAAGTGTGAAGAAAAGTATGGTCCAGCTCATGTATGCCAAAACAATACTTTGTAACTGGTGGTTATGGAGGTGGGAGATGAAGACGTTGAACTAGCTAAGGGTGATCCAAAGCGTGAACATCACGAAGGCGGAGCAGAAGATGCTGCAACTACCTACATGAAGCTCTCCTTAAACTCTATGTCAGGCTTCAACAAAAACCATACGATGAAAATGAGAGGTCAACTATTAGGCGAGGCGATTGTGGTCCTATTAGATAGTGGGGCCACCTATAACTTCCTCTCCGAAGAACTATTAAATCGATTGTCCGTGGCAATGGAAGAGGTTGCTGAGTATTCCGTCACTATCAGCGACGGCCATTCCATACGACATCGACACTACTACAAGAATAAACATTATGGGTGTAAGAGTTGGAGGTAAACGAGACCTTCTATTTATTTCCACTCAAAGGGGTTGATGTGGTTCTGGGGGTTGATTGGTTGAAGTCGTTGGGAGAGGTGAAGATGGATTGGGGAAGATTGATGATGAAAATAGGAAAGGGGAAGCATAAAGTTTGTTTATAAGGAGAGCCAACATTATCCCAGACACAGGTTTCCTTCAGGTCATTACTTCGGTCCATGAAAAAACAGGGTGCAGGAATTCTGGTGAAATTTGGAGGCCTTGAAGGAAAGGGAGAATATTGCTCCTCCATCCCACCCGAAGTTTAGGCTCTTCTAGCCAAATACATCGTGGTGTGTCATGGTCTAGAAGCGTTACCTCCTGACTGATTGCAAGACCATGTTATAACCATCAACGCAGGGGAACAACCATCGAACGTTCGTCCTTATCGCTACCTGCATGCCTAGAAAAATGAAATAGAGGTAATGGTAAGGGATATGCTTCAAGCTGGTATCATACAAGTGAGAAACAACCCGTACTCTAGCCCCATGTCGCTAGTCAAGAAGTTGGAGGTTCTGCGTTGATTATTGGGCCTTAGATAATATCACTGTACTGGACAAATTCCCCATTCTTGCGATTGATGGGTTGTTAGACAAGTTTAAAGGGTCAACAGTGTATTCAAAGATGGATCTAAAATCTGGGTACCACCAGATCTGCATTAAAGCTAGAGATGAGCACAAAACAACCTTTCGAACACATGAGGGTCATTATGAGTTTAAGGTGATGTCTTTCGGCCTTACTAATGCTCCTTCCACTTTTCAAGCTTTAATGAATGATATATTTAGAGAATATTTACAAAAAAATTGTCTTAGTGTTTTTTGATGATATTCTTGTTTATAGTAATGATATGAGTACTCACCTCAAGCACCTAGACCAAGTGCTATCTATTTTGAAGGAAAACCAGTTGGTGATCAATTTAAAAAAATGTAGTTTTACCCAACCCCGAATTGAATATCTCAGCCACATCATCTCTAGGGACGGAGTGTAAGCTGATCCAGCTAAAATTAAGAGTATGGTTCGATGGCCTATTCCTAAGAACCTCAAGTCATTGTGAGGCTTTCTAGGACTGACCGGGTATTACTGGCAGTTTGTTAAAGACTAGAAGAAAATCGCAAGGCTATTGATTGAATTTCTCAAGAAGGATGCATTCCATTGGTCACTAAAGGCTACTATCGCCTTTGAACATCTGAAGACAGCCATGACTCAACTCCCTCTTGCAATGCCAGATTTTTTAACCCCATTTGAGTTGGAAACTGATGCTTCTGGGACTAAAATTGGAGCTGTGTTGATGTAGCAAGGCTGATCGATTGCTTATTATAGCTAGAAACTCTCCAAACGAGCTCAACAATGTTCTGTATATGATAGGGAATTAATGGCGATAGTAATGGCGGTGAAGAAGTGGAGACATTATTTGTGGGGGGGATTCTTAATACGTACAGACCAAAAAGCACTTAAGTATCTGCTGGAACAAAGAATCGTAGAGGAGAATCAACAAAAGTGGGTATCTAAATTTCTCATATTTAACTTCGAGATTGTGTACAAGCCAGGAAAAGAAAATCGAGCAGCTGATGCATTGTCAAAGTAAGAGGAATTGATAGAGCTGCATGGGTTTTCCTTATGGTAATGCACCGAATTGGAAGAGTAGGAAAATGAGGTATAATCTGACCCAAAATTAAGCAACATTCTGCATAGGCATATCTCCAACCAAGAGAATGTGGAAGGATATAGCGCTCTGAAAGGATGTCTTCATTACAAGGGACGACTGGTTCTGCCTAAAAACTCATCACGGATCCCTTTACTGCTATAAGACTATCATAACTCGCTCATTGGAGGTCATTTTGGCTACCTTCGCACTTACAAGAGACTTGCCAATGTGGTGTACCGGGAAGGGATAAAGAAGGACATTCAGCAATATGTAGCGAGGTATGCGATATGTCAAAGGAACAAGTATCAAGCTTTATCTCTCGCTGGTCTGTTTCAGCCACTTCCTATTCCACAAGGAATTTGGGAAGATATTAGTATAGATTTCATTACTGGCCTACCTAAATCCAAGTGGTATGACACCATTCTAGTGGTAGTAGATAGACTCACCAAATATGCTCATTTTCTTCCCCTTTCCCACCCTTTTTATTCAAAAGATGTAGCGGGCATGTTTGTTAATGAGGTGGTAAAGTTGCATGGATTTCCATAGACCATCGTTTCTGACCGTGACCAGGTTTTTTGTAAGTTAATTTTGGCGAGAATTGTTCAAGCATGCGGGTACTCAGCTCGGCCTACCATCCTAAGACGGATGGGCAAACTGAGGTCCTGAATTGAGGGATTGAGACGTACTTAAGGTGTTTCACAAGTGACAAACCGAATCTGTGGGCCAAGTGGTTACCATAGGCAGAATACTAGTACAACACGTCCTACCAAGGTGCAGCCGAAATGACCCCTTTTAAGACTGTATATGGGAGGGATCCACCAACTTTTCTTAAGCTGCAAGAAGAATCTTCTGCTATAGATGCGGTCAACACCCAGATTCATGATCGCAACCTGATTATTGACTCCTTGAAGGAGAATTTATCCAAGGCATAAGAACAAATAAGAAACCAAGCTAACAACCATAGACGAGATGTGAAATTTAAAATAGGCGAACTGGTGTATATTAAGATCAAGCCATATCGATCGCGCACCTTAGCTAAAAGGATGAATGAAAAGCTGAGCCCAAGGTTCTATAGGCCTTTTAAAATTCTGGAGAAAGTAGGGATAGTAGCTTACCAATTGGACCTCCTTCCTACCGCACAAGTACATCCAGTCTTCCATGTATCTAATCTTAAAAAATCAGTCCAAGCAATACCGGTTACTCTTAATATCCTTGCTGCGCTATCAGAACTGTTGGAGTTGCAGGTTCAGCCTCATGATATTTGCAAGGCCCGAAAACTCTTACATAGACAACTAGAGGTGCTGGTGCAATGGAAGGATCTGCCAAGCTTTGAAAATTCATAGGAAGATGCTACTATCATTGCCCAACAATTTCTCAATTTCCCCCTTGAGGATAAGGTACATCTTTTAAGGGCGGGTGATGATAGAGCCAATCTATTTAAGCATGGCTACAGAAGAAGGTTTAGGAAGAAACATAATACAGACAATATGTTTTTGGAAACCCAGGGGGTTGACTCTTAACATATTACCCTTTTCGTGATACTAGCCGACCTAGCTTACTTTTATCATATTAAACTTGGCATCTTGTCTTGGGTCCTGCGTTGACCATTTTGTTCCCTCTATTTTACTGTTTTATTATATAACGGTTAAGAAGGAAGGTGAAGGCATCTTTTGGCTGAAGAGTAGAATGTGAGGAGAGTGATAGCCTCTCAAATTGCTAGGTCTTAGTGTGTATGAGAGTTGTATTTCTATCAGCTGTAACTTCCTTCTCTCATTGATTTGGAAGAAACCCTATTATATTAATCAGACCATTGCTATGTAAACATTTACTTGAGTTCTATATTCCGGGTCTTATCACATTGTAATTTTTACTCCACTGAGCTAAACCCACACGAGGCCTCAGTCCCATTCATGTGAGTAATCATAACTTGAACGGATATATACACACCTTAAACAAGTCCATTACATTTCATATGCGCTTTAGTATGATACGGTTCTCAGCAAACATGTAATGAATGAGCTAATCAACCAAAGCATCTAACTATCACTTCTTAAAGTAAAAGGGACAAAAAATACAATGCACAAACAAGCCCGAACTTGACACCATATAGCGCACATATTAGAAATTTGAGACTTGCAGCTTTAATCATTTGCCAACTGACATGAACATTATCCACACAAAAGTAAAGCACGGATCCAGAACCACGCAATTGATTTAACATCAACAAATTAACGAAGGCTTTGCGACTAAGGAATGTGAATTATGGAAATGAAATGAGAGAGCAAGAAAACGACGAAAATTAAGAGGAATGATTGAATGAAGAACTTGAAGACCAGCACGAGATGATCGAGAAACTGGTTTCTTCTTGTCCATGTCCTTATCCTTATTAGCAGGTGGGATTTTACCCGTTATCAAGCCTTTCGCTCCTTTTCCCAACATCTTTCACTACAATTTGCTGAATTAACAAGGAATGAACCCAGCAGCTGTAGTGCTGGGAATTCGGCTATTCGAGCCACCCCGCGCTAAACGGGTGTAGCCCCCCCTTTCACGAGCCCGCCTATTAATTTTTTTAAAAAAAATTATTTCACTTTTTTTAAAATTCTCACTTCCTTTCTCTTTCACCCACTCACGTCACACTTCTTTTCTTTTATACATTTATGTTAGGAAGTCAATTTTATTCTTACTTTCCTATTTTTTTTCATCTACTCACATCACAAAAACATATAAACACATCTCTTTTAAATTTAATAATAGTAGAATAAATAAATACAACAACAACAAAACCTTTATCCCACTAGGTGGGGTCGACTACATGGATCACACGGCGCCATTGTATTCTGTCAAAAATCATAGATTTTGATATATTATTAATTAAAAGGTCTCTCTCTATGACCTCATTGAGCGTTCGTTTCAGCCTTCCTCAACCTCGTCTAACAGGACTCTATACTGCTTGATCAACCCTTCTCACCAGAGCACTCAATAACCTTCGCTGAACATTCCCAAACCACCTCAAACAATTTTCTACCATTTTTGCTTCAATAAGGGCCACTCCAACTCGTTCGTGTATATGAGATTACGAATCTTGTATTTTCTTGTATGGCCACACATCCATCTCAACATCCTCATCTTAGTTATGCCCATTTTATGTTCATGTTGTCCCTTTAAAGTCCAACATTTACCACCATATAACATTGCTGGTCTTATAGCAATGCGATAGAATTTTCCTTTTACCTTATTAGATACTTTACGATCACAATAACTCCAGTAGCTTTTCTTCATTTATACCATCCGGCTTGAATTCTATGATTGACATCTCCATCAATTTCACCATCTTGTTGTATAATTGATCTCAAATATCTAAATTTTGTCACTTGTGGGATGACTTACCCTCCCAATTTAACTTACACTTCTCTTTGCCTTGTCTCTTATCAAACTTGCAATGCATATATTCAGTTTTGCTCCTACTAAGACGAAAGCCCCTTAATTCCAAAGTCTGTCTCCATATCTCAAGTTTAGAGTTAATTTCTTCCTTAGATTCAGCCAACAGAACTATATCATCCGTAAAAAGCAAGCATTTAGGGATCTCCTCTTTTATAGGCTCAACTAGCACATCTATCACGAGATTGAACAAATAAGGAATCAAGGCTGATCCCTGATGTAGTCCAATCCTTATAGGAAAGTCCTTTGTAACACCTCCAGGCGTTCTAACATTGGTTATAACCCCCTCATACTTATCCCGAATGGCTTTGATATATGCAACCCTTACCCCCTTCCTTTCCAAGGCTTTCCAAAGTATATCTCTTGGTACTCGGTCATACGCTTTTTCTAAATCAATGAAGACCATATGTAAATCTCTTCTTTTACTCCTATACTTTTCCATAAGCCCTTTTAATTAATAAATCGCTTCTGTTGTAAACCTTCCTGGCATGAATCCAAATTAGTTTTCAGTAATATCAATCTCTAACCTCAATCTGTGTTCAATCGCTTTTTCCCAACATTTCAATGTATGACTCATGAGCTTAATTCATCTATAATTTGCACAATTTTGGATATCCCCTTTATTCTTATAAATAGGAGCCAAAATACTTTTTCTCTACTCATCCGGCATTTTTTTAGTTCGTAAGATCTCATTAAAAAATTTTGTAAGCCACAACACACCCTCTTCACCCAAACATTTCTAAACTTCAATAGGAATATCATCAGGTCCGACAGCTTTACCATTATCCATTTTCTTAAGAGCTTCCTTAACCTCGCCAATTCGAATCCTACGATAAAATGACAAGTTGGGATCACCTTCTCGAGTTGTCAAATCTTCCCAGTCACAATGCGACCCTCCCCCACCATCATTAAACAGCTTATAAAAGTAGGCTTCCCACATATCCTTAATATCTCCATCAGTAACCAAAACTTTTCTTTCGTCGTCCTTTATACACCTCACTTGGTCCAAGTCTCTCGATTTTCTTTCCTTGTTCTTTGCGATCTTGTAAATCTTACGCTCTCATGCCTTTGTCCCTAACTCCTTATAAAACTCATCATATGCTTTACTACGAGCCTCGCTCACGGCCTTTTTAGTCTCATTTTTAGCCATGCGATACCTTTCCCAATTTTCAGCATTATTACATATGTGTATGGCTTTAAAACAATCTTTCTTATGCTTAGTTTTTTCTTGAACACTTTCATCCCACCACCAAGTCTCCTTATCTTATCGACCAAGACCTTTTGATTCTCCCATAGTTGCTTTAGCAACCTGCTGGACCTTTTTAGACATATCTTCCCACATGACATTAGCATTACTTTGTAACTCCCACTCCCCTTCCTCCAAAAAAAGTTCTCTTAAAAATCTCCATTTTCTCCCCTTTCAATTGCTACCACCTGACCTTTGGGTTTAAAACTTACCGGCGCTTTTGTTTTACATACTTAATATTCATATCAATGACCAAAACCATATGTTGTGCTATCACGCCATCCCCAATGATTACTTTGCAGTTAGTACAAAATTGTCTATCAACATTCCTTACAAAAAAGAAGTCAATATGAGTCCTCACGGTTCCACTTTTGTATGTTATTAAATGCTCCTCTTGTTTCTTAAAGCAAGTGTTGACAATCTTGAGATTATATGCGAGGGAGAAATCAATAATAGATTGACCTTTATTATTGAGAGTCCCAAATCCAAAACCACCATGAGCCCTTGCATGAGGTCCTGTCTCCTTACCAACATGTCCATTAAGATCTCTTCCAATAAAAATCTTTTCGGTTAGTGGGATACTTTGAATTAACCCCTCCAAATCTTCCCAGAAGTTTTCCTTAAGATGTGCTTCTGCCCTACTTGAAGTGCATACGCACTGATAATGTTTATAGTATCCTTCCCAACAATCATTCTTAAGGAAATAATTATATCATCAATCCTCTTAACATCCACTATATTCTTCCTCCATTTCTTGCCAGCGATGATACCAACATCATTCCTTCCATTGACCTTTCCTGTGTACCAGAACTTAAAACCAATAATTTCTTGAGACTTTTCTCTTGACCATTTAGTTTCCTGGAGACACAGGATATTAATCTTTCGATCCTTCATTACTCCTACCACCTCCCAAGATTTGCCACTTAGAGTCCCAATTTTCTAAGTTTCAAATCTAATATTGTTCTCATGAACTATCTTCTTTAGCCGCCTCTGTTCAGAAGAGAGTGGTAGCCCTTGCTCATTTAACACTACATCCGGGCGACGATGCAACGGCTCTCGCTCACTTCTCATTGTACTCGAGCTATACAAAACGTTAATTACAGGCAACGACCTAGCATTAGCACAATTTCTTCGTTGATCCATGTTCATACGAGATTCGACAGGGTTTTATGTTGGCTGTCGGAGCCTAACACAACCTTCCTCCTTTACTCGGGCTTGGGACCAGCTATAAACATAGGCGGAGTTGTAGAATAAATAAATATGATGTGAAAATAAAAATGTCAAATAAAAAGTATGAGGAAGTAGTTAAATACATAATTAAAAAAAGGGATAAGAGTATTTAGATTTATTTTATAAGAAAAACAAAAACAAAAACAAAAGCGGGTTGGCTGAGGGTTAACACGCCGACTAAACGGGATGTGCCTATGCAGCCTGCCAAAGCATAAGCCCAATCCACTGGCTCTATCAGGAGGCACCAAAATGATACGAGACGGAGGACCTCGCTTATTTATTAGGAATTTCTTTCCTGAATTACCCCTAATCTTTTAATGTAAATACGAGATAGAACACTTTTGTTTATGGGCATAGAATCATAGAGCCCATTGTGATATGGGAATTCGCATGCGAATTGGGCCTCGGCCTATAAAGCTCAATACTCCAATACTCTTTGTTTCAAAAAAATGTATCACCAATACCAATAATACATTACCAAATAATAATACTTCATTTTTTATAAAAAAAACAATGGCCACATGTACTCCGTATTTATTGATAAGACATATTCAGAGAATGTCTTAATTTTTCTTTACTATTTTTTCATTTTACCTCGATTTAATTATTTATATTTTATATGCTATCTATCCACCACACATTCTCCTTTATACTATCATCTATATTACTCTTACAATATTAATTTTTTTTTATTTTTTTATATTCTTATTTATTATAATAACTCCCTTATTCTTTCTTTTATTCTTTCTCTTATTCCTTATGTCTTCATAAGTAAAAATATTTTTGTCAAAAAAGTTACATTTTTTTACATATTTATTACCCTTAACCGCGCTTTAATCTACATTAATCAACTAAACTGAGTATTCATTGTAAAAAGTAAGGAAGTTATGAATGATAATTCATACTCCTCTTAGTCCTGTAGTCCTATATATATATATATATATATATATATAGGGTAGAGAGAAAAGTTTTTTTTTCTATTTATCAGACATTTCATTAAAATTTTAAGGTAAATATATAATTTAACCATTTCATTATTATTGTATTGAGTTTATTTTGGTTTGGTATTATATATATTAAATAGAGGTATAATTAAAAAATCATTGAATTTTATGTCATAATTAATGAAATTTAAGATTTTACTTAACTTATGTGAAAAATGTTTAAAATGTCTTATAAATAATAAATAATATGAGCATAGTATTCATATGGGGGGATGATAATTCATATTATGCATGTTTCATTGAATACAAAAGGACAAACAAAATCACTAATTTATCGATGACTCTTTCTTTTTGCCCGAGCATTGGTGACTCTTTCGTCTTCATAACGTACGTAGTGGGTCCCAATTTAGTTTACTTTTTATAAGAATTTAAAAGTTAAATTGCATTCATCCTTTTAATAACAGTTTAATAAGAATTGTTTAAATATTTAATAAATTTTTATTTCTCATTTATTATATAAATTACATTAATTAAAATATTAGTGATATTTATATTTATTATATTTCTCTCTATTACTTACCCTTTAATAAATATAGACATATTTAAAAAAAATTATTTTAGACACACTTATTATTTTTAACTAATTTTAATCACTTTCTTAATTCGGTTGTTAATATTTTATAAATAGTTGTGTATAAGAAAATTGTCTTTTCCATTTTGTGTCTAATAAATGGGTGTAATATGGAGCAATTGGGTAATAAATGAATAATTATAAGAAGTATTTTTGCAAACATCACATTATATGTTTATTAAAATTCATGATATCAATTTTCTTTGGTGATTAAGATTTTTTTCCATTTTGTTGCTTGTATAGGTAATAGATGGGGTAATATTTCAATACTTCATGTAAAGTATAAAATTTATGATTAGATTCACTATCCACATATGAAGAATGATGATAACAAAATTCATAAAATACATCAGAATCACTGTATTTTGTATAAGTTTTTTTTTTTGTGTGGAAAAAGGAATGACATTGAGGTTTTTTATGAGCTGCATCTATTAACCATCTATAAGAAAATAAAATAGGCATGTTTCTCATACATTGTAATGAAATGGTGTGATTTTATCATCAATATTAATTTAATTGGCAGTTTATTTATATTGGCAATGGAATGGATTTTCGGAAAGTAGATAAATCCATTAGAGTACAAAATATGATAAGATATCCTACTATATTTTAAAATACTTGCCCATACTTTTACTTGGCTTATCCTTATCAGTTACTAATACTACTTTATATCTTGACATTTAAATAGGACCTCATGTAGAGTTGCGTCTGAACGAAATAAGATATCCTAGTATTGAATTTTTGGAGTTGGTGCTTGCTTCTCAACGAAATGTTAGTTCTTCTCCTTAAACATAGTTCCTTTTATCATATAAATTCTTATACTATATAAAATATAGTCTATATTAGATCTTATATTAACAATAGTATTTTTTATCAACATGTTTTTTTTGGTTACTTGAAGCTCTTGCTACTTAATCATACATTTATTATTGTTAATCTATCTTGTTAATATCTTTTGAAATCTAAAAATGTTTATTTACGTAAATCAAAATAAAATTTATCTCACATATTTATCTCATATATCATAAATTATAATTAAAAATTTATTTTTAAAAGTTGAAATCACTATTCTAAACAAATAATTTTTGTCGCCGTTACGGAGCATGTATTGGACAAATCAAACGGGGCCTTATACTCGTTGGCCAGGAAATGCCCTGTGAGCAATAAACCGTCACTTTTTAGTCGGTTGATAACCGCACTTGGCTAGCGTTTTGTGGGGTGATTCCCCTATTCGTTTTCTACGATGCCCCTCCACGTCTCTTCTGTCGTTTTGTAACAACATCATCAAGATTTCGTTCTTGGTTTATATCAATTTCTTTTTTCTTTTTTTTTTCATTTCTGTTCGGTGCTCAAGAGCTCCAGCTCGGGAATCATGCTTACCTGCGATTTTCTGTAATTTTTGAAGAATTCCGTCAATCTCTGTGATGGCTGTCGTATCTGCTAGATTCCCGTTTGGATTTTCTGTTCACTCCAACCGGAAAGTGGACATTTCAAGTTCCGAGTTTCCTCTGAATGTGGAAGTTTCAAGAATTAGTTTGTACCCAAGCTCTCTGTCCTCCACAGCTTCAAAGGTATTTTAATTGTCACTTTCTTCTAGAGGTTTCTTAGGTTTCCGTTACTTCTCCAAACAAAAAAGTTTGTAGGTAAGCATTTACAGTTTTTCACTTCATGTTATAATGCTATCATCATTCTAAAGGAAGACGCAACTATGAATTTCATCTGAGTCAATGCTTAAGTTGCAAATACACTGAAACAGAAAATTCCACAATGTGCAGTCATAGTCAATTCATTTTTATATTGCTTAATTTTATTGAACTTTACTCAAACTTTCCTAATTTCTCATTATTAGTATATAGAATCGATCAGACTTCGAAATGTGAAAATGTCATTATCTTCTCAACAAATATTCTAGAGTAAAAACTAATGTTTCATTAATTATTTGAAAAGTGGGTTGTATCTTATATGATCTAGATGCAGGGTTCTGTTGGCCGCATATGTGCACGTCCTAATATCGATGATTTCAGCTGGGAGAAATTGCCAACGCCCATGCTTGATGCAATTGATAATCCTCTTTGTTTGAAGAACTTATCTCTTAAGGTTGCTTATAAACTCGAAAGCATTTCTATCTTTTTCCCTCTTGGTGTTAGTGTTACATCATTTTTACTTGCACGCTCACGGCTCTTCTTTCCTATATCATAACTTGTAGGAACTCAAGCAGCTGGCCAGTGAAATTCGATTGCAATTGTCTTTGATGACGTTGGATGAACGCATTTCATTTGAGGCAAGTTTGGCAGTGGTGGAACTGACAATTGCAATACACCATGTTTTTCATGCTCCAGTGGACAAGATCTTGTGGGATGTTGGCGACCAAGTAAGATTTTGTCATAAATGCTTGTGCCCTTTTTATTTTCCCTTTCTTGGATTTCATTTTCTAATGAACTGTTGAATGACCTTAATTGGATAATGTTAGTCTAATCAATATGTTGTTGGCAGACATACGCACATAAGATTCTTACTGGAAGGAGACCCCTCATGAAAACAGTGAGGCAAAAGAATGGCCTTTCAGGATTTACATCCCGGTCTGAGAGTGAATATGATGCATTCGGTGCAGGTCATGGATGCAACAGCATTTCTGCTGGACTTGGTAATTTGTGGATCCAACTTTATTGATATTTGATAATCTTGGCTAAATTTTGAGGTTTATTTGTTTCCTTGCTGTTATACACTATTGTGAGAAATTCATCTGGATTGGTATGAGATATTTTTTTCTGCGTGAAAGAGGCCAAATCAGTTTTTTTGTGGCATTGATTAGTGAATTCCTATATACTAAGTTTCGAATGAACCTTGAAGTTATATATCTATATATTTAATTTCAGGCATGGCAGTTGCACGGGATCTGAAGGGGAGGCGAGAACGTGTAGTTGCTGTTATCAGCAATTGGACAACTATGGCTGGTCAGGTTTATGAAGCAATGAGCAATGCAGGGTATTTAGACTCAGATATGGTTGTGATTCTGAATGACTGCCGTCACTCTTTACATCCAAAAGTCGAAGAGGGCCCAAGGGCATCAATCAATGCATTATCCGGTACCCTAAGCAGGATCCAGTCCAGTAAATCCTTCCGAAGGTTTAGAGAAGTTGCTAAAGTATGCTTCTTCTCCTTGTTTGTTGACAAAAAACTAGATATTGTAAATGACTGTTAAAGCTGTGTTCCATATATGTGGGATCCGTATACTGAAGTTGTGACATTTATGCTTAATGTACCGATCTTCAAAAATCATGTTTTCTTGCTTCATATGTGGGAACTATTATTACAAAATGCATTTTCCTGAGTAATGAAATACTAATTAGAGCATCATGATATGAACGGTGGTATGCCCTAGACCTCCCTCCCTCTACACATCCCCCCCCCCCAATTGTAAGGTTCTGGTTTTGATCAATCTTGTGGCATCCTCTGACAACCTAGTTGAGAGTTGGCTCTTTCTATCCAGGTACTAGGGAAGATATGTATGTTCAAGTTTAATTCTCTTTTTTCCCTTTTATATGCATATCTTCTTCTCATGTTACATGCTGGAGCAGTTTTGGGCAAGTTTGTGCTCAAATTCTCAATACAAAATGGATTATATGCTTTTTATTTACTATCGTTCCTTTGAAACTCCATTTTCATTTTTTATTGTTGACTAATTTGTGTTTTCAATGATAACAGTCATTCTGTTGAGATTTGCTTTGATCTGTTTAATCTTTTGTATTCAATTCAAAAGAGGAATTTTATTTATTTTGTTGTGGGCAATGAGCTTTATGGGGCCCTTGGAAGATTTTATTGAAGATAACACAATTAAAGCGCCTCTCTCTTATGCTTAGTACTCACATTACATTGAAGTGATTGATTGTGTTTTTGTCAGGGTGTTACAAAGCGAATTGGGGGAGGTATGCATGAACTGGCAGCTAAAGTTGATGAATATGCACGTGGTATGATGGGTCCTCTGGGGTCCACTCTTTTTGAAGAGCTTGGGTTGTACTACATTGGCCCTGTGGATGGACACAACATTGAGGAGCTAATTTGTGTTCTAAAACAAGTAGCATCTCTTGATTCAATGGGCCCTGTCCTGATTCATGTAGTAACTGGTGAAAACCATGTAGTGGAATATAATCAGAGTAATATAGCAGATGGGCCGCAGGATGGTATTGCCTCCCCCCCCCCCCCAAAAAAAAAAAAATTCCGTCTCTTTCTTTTCTGTTTTTTATTTTTTATTTTGTTACATTTAGTTGTGTCTCTCTGCTTTACCTAGCGTTTCAGAAAATAAAATCGCTTTGCTTGGCTTGAAAACAACAAAATACACACACACAGACACTAATACTGGAGGAATATCATTTTGTCTTCTTGTTGTTTTTCTTTTTGGTCAAACATTTTTCATTTGTTGATGGAATGACGTAAAAATCTTGTGGCTTCTTGTGACCGAGTTACTGATGTATAAAGCATATAATACTCCATATATGCTAAAAAAAACTTCTTTCCGTGCTGTTCTTTATTTTGAGCTAAAATATGCATTGCTTGGATTTGGCCTTCATCTTTGGGTTCAAGTGGATGCTATTAATTTTTTTTGAGCGCAAAGCCATGTCTTTAGTTCCTTTTGCATGTCAAAGGTTGACGGCTCAGTTGTTTTGCGGCCTCACTTATAACATATTTGTGAACTATCAATAATGGTCAATTATATCTAACAGTTCTCACAAGTTACTTATTCTGTTTTTTTTCAGGCTCTAGCAACTTTGATTCATTTCATCAAGCTAGTCAACGTCGAACATATAGTGATTGCTTGGCGGAAACTTTGATCATGGAAGCAGAGAAAGATAAAGATATTGTGCTAGTTCATGCAGGAATTACAACGGAACCATCACTTCAACTGTTTCGACAAAAAATGCCAGAAAAGTATTTTGATGTGGGTATGGCTGAGCAGCATGCAGTTACATTTGCATCTGGTTTGGCATGTGGGGGATTGAAGCCGTTTTGCATAATACCTTCCTCCTTCCTTCAGAGAGCTTATGACCAGGTTATTTCTACCCCTTATTTTTATATAAATTATCATAGTAACAGCCATCTGTTCTGCACAGACAATCAGGATTGTGAAGGGAAGTGTAGTTGTAGTTAAAATCAGAAATGATTTTAATGTGAAGCAGAAAGAAAAGGACTATTACTATTACTTCTATCACTATATGCATAACTCTCTCTCTCTCTCTCTCTGGGCATGTCCCCTTGGGAGTGCGCATACTCATATGTGGAAGGTGTAATCAATGGATGATTAGATATTATGCGTTGGATTTTTAACATGTTATCTTGGGCTTTATGCAGGTGATCCATGACGTTGATCAACAGAAAATTCCAGTGCGTTTTGTCATCACAAGTGCAGGTTTGGTAGGTTCTGATGGTCCCCTCCATTGTGGCGCATTCGATATAACGTTCATGTCATGCTTGCCAAATATGATAGTCATGGCACCATCTGATGAGGTTGAGCTTGCGAACATGGTGGCTACTGCTAGTCATGTCAATGACCGGCCAATTTGCTTCCGGTATCCAAGAGGTGCTTTAGTTAGCAGCAACTACACTGCATGCAACGGAGTACCCCTTGAGGTAATTTCTTGGCATCCTATTTTCAGGATACATTACAGGTTGACAAAAGCCTATATAAATTTGAAAGGGGTAAAACTAATTGATAGTTTGTCCAAGACCAAACTTAACCAGAGATCTCCACTTCCCCTAGAATTCTCATTTTTTTAAAAATTGCTGAGGCTCTCTTTTATATTTATATACAGATTGGAAAAGGGAGAGTTATTGTTGGTGGAAAAGATGTTGCTCTACTGGGATATGGATCAATGGTTCAGAACTGCCTAAACGCTTACGTACTTCTTTCAAAGCTAGGGATTGAGGTCACAGTTGCTGATGCCAGGTTCTGCAAGCCCCTGGACATCAATCTTCTCAGGCAGCTTTGTGAAAACCATTCCTTCCTGATTACCGTTGAGGAAGGATCTATTGGAGGATTTGGTTCCCATGTGGCCCAGTTTTTTGCTCTTGACGGACAGCTTGATGGAAAAATTAAGGTAACTACTTCATGCAATGCAGAGATGTCGTTCTTGAGTTTTTATTTCCTTGATTAGGAAAGTCCAACTATTAAATATAAGAATTACATGCGTCCATGCGTGGCCCAGAAAGTTACGATAAATTACGTAGATCAACATTAATATGAACATCTTTTGAATTTGGTTAAAATTACATAAATCTCTTATTTACTTTCAAAGCCTACACAGAATTACAGTGTAAATAACACAAGCCTCTCATAAATGATTTTTTGCAAAACTTGGAAGAGGTTTGGAAACTAGTTGGGAGATTTGATTTTAAAGAAGTTCATTTAAGTTTGGGAATAGAAAAATATTTGTAGTTCGTATCACTTCATTAGGAGCTTTTACTAGAATGTTCTCTAACCATGTTTCATCCATCTGTTTTGGTGCATTGTAAAACTTTTAATTATTTATATAATTTTGTCTTAACTCCCGTGTCTATAGGTTATGCCTTATGAATAGTAGGATTTCTTATGAACTCTCCAATATATATTGATATTTATTTTATTTTATCTGCCAACAAGCTGATATCTTCATTCATTTTGGGAACCAACTGTGGCAGTGGCGACCTATTGTCTTACCGGACTGTTACATAGAGCATGCCTCGCCAAGTGAGCAGCTTGATCAGGCAGGACTGACCGGACATCACATTGCCGCCACGGCTTTGAGCTTACTCGGCCGTCCCCGCGAAGCCCTTCATTTTATAATCCCGTGACTTCTGCCATTACGAGATGCTGAAGGGAAGTTGATAGACGCATTCGAACATTAATGTACATCAACCTCATAGGCCCTTATATTAGGTTAATTTACTGATCTTTTGTATATAAAATAATAGGTCACATGTGAAATCTTGAATACTATGGTACTTTTACAGTACAAATGTCAAAGTGAAATATGCCATTTTGTTATATAAACCGCGATAGCTATGACGCACCCAACTTGTTAGGAGGCAAATTCTCCCTAACCAGCCTTGCACTCTCGAACAGAAAGAAAACGTAATTAATTTACCTTTTTCTCCTTATTTTGTTGTGTTAGGAAGGATGCAGCAGATGTTAAACCTTCCTACTGCTACTTGCAAGAGCCTATGAAAAAACAAATAAGCAAATATATGGCAGAAATTAAATGGCATTAGAGAAAAAAGAATTATTAACTAGGAAGACTCTTAAATTTAAGGGTAAAAACCACGGGTCCGGACTAAAGAAAATTAAATTTACTATGATCAAAATAGTGTACAAAAAAAGTTTCAATCACATGCACATGTGCAAATACTTAACTAAACAACCAAAGCTATAAGATTATAATAGAAAACAAAATAGTTGAAAATAGTATAAAAACGTCCTTCATCATGAACATATTTTCTCTCACACCACACCTTCAAATGACAATCTCACCAGTTGAAAAAAATGAATCATATGTTCTTAACATCATGATCAAATTTCAGCCTGATCCAACAATTAACAAGTGTGTAGACACTAATTTATCGTTATTGACATGTGAAGCTACGCTTTTTACTTTCTCTTCTTTTCTCTCACATGGCTGCAACATTAGACCTCTCCAACCTCACTGCCCAAAAATCTAATATTTAATTTTTCTACTTAAATAAATAAAACACAACCTCAAACTAAGAAACTCCGAGATAATATTATTTCTCACACACAACAAAGAAACTTGCCTACTCCCAGTGTATATTTATGTTTCCGGCCTTTAATATGGTGTTTTGGGCTCCAGAAACATGTTTTAACTTCTTGAATCTGCATATTTTGTTTTAGGCATTCCTCCAGTTAAGTAGTTTTATGCAAAGTGACAAAACTGCCTTTTAGGTTCACATCATTATAATAGTTTGTCTTTTCATAATTAATATTGTGTTTAAGTGATAAAAATAAAATATGGCAAAGAAAAAAGATAAAAATAAAATATTTCTGACCTAAAAAAATATGTTTGCCCATAAAGGCAGGGAAAAAAATTATAGCGGTAGGAAAAACAACTGAAACCAACAAGTGGCTTGGCCGAAGAGATTAAGCATTATAACTTAAAACATGGAGAAAATATTTTTTTATAGATATAAGTATCATTTTATTGGAGGCTAATTCTCCACAATATCTAACCTAATTGTAACTGAAAGTATTTTAAAAATTTAAATTACAGATTATGACCCTTTTGAACTTTAAATTGTGGACTGATTAGCAGAATATTTGTCAACTTATAGTCAAAGATTTTGAGTGAATCCAAAGATTCTAATTAGTAATTATAGTGAATGCAGGGGATTTTTATAGAAAAAACCTGTCCCCAAAAGGGTCCATGCAAGAAGGGAGCCATGTTTTTAGCAAAGAATAAAAAGGAAACAAAAATCAGAGCACACGCCATTGATTTAGTAAGCCAATGAAGTGAAAGGACGTGGCTAGCAAAGCGAGGTCCTTGGACATGAAACATGGACGTTCAAGGTTGGGCCCACAAAACCCGCCTTGCATGGCTGACCCTTCTAAATTTTGCACGTCAATTGCCACCCTCTCCTCCGGCCCCCTCTCACCCCCTTCTCTCTCTCTTTCTGGCTCCCAGCTTTAGAGAGAGAAGGAAAATACCAGAAATTAGGGTCCCACCACCCCCTTCCCTACGCCTCTTCTTCATCCTCCGCCCTCACTCTTGGCAGCCGCCGCCGTTAATCTTGCCTCACCGGCCTTCGCATTATCGCCTTCCTCTATTCGCCGTGAGGGTCCCTGTGGGCCCCCATCATCCTCTTCACAGCTACGTACGTTCTCCTTCATTCTTTTCTGCTGCTTCAACCTGCTGATTCCGCATTGTTTTCTTTTGTTTTAATTAACGTCTCTGTTTGTTTTGACTCTCCACCGTAAAAAAAAATTCAACGCCGAGTAATTTGCTTTTTGCCTAATAAGCGCATTTTCGGAGTTTGCAATGACAACAGGGAAATTTTTTTGGTGCCGTATTCCTTTTTTTGGTTTGAACAAGGGTCCCCATGTCATTTTGAACTTGAGATCAATCCTTTTTCAGGCTTATAGCGTAAAGTTTTTTTTACCTCTATTAATGTGTTTTTTCATTTTCGAATCTGTGTTCTCCTCTTTAGGCTGCTTACCAGTCACCACTAGTCGAACGGCGTTTTCAGATTTATGTGTAGTGCATGGTCGTTGGATATTTGTACGCATAATGTTGTATGACTTAATCGAGCTTCATGCCATCTGCTCCGCAAATTTTTCTGAAAAGCATTATCAAAAAAATGAAAACAATGAAGATGAATGGATTCTAAATTAACTTATAAGTACCTAGTATCCGTTTTCCCTGCTTCTGTATGTTGTATATGCTGACACAGAGTTACTACTCAATGATGAATTGCCTCTTTCTGAAACTTGCATGTGAATCACTCCTTTTTCTCATGTATAACTTGTGCGTAAAATTTTTTTTCATCAGCAATGGGAAAGATGAAACCGGGTGAGGGAATAGTTAAAGATGTCAAAGGAAGAGCTGCATATTACAAACAAGACTGGGTTACCGGAACCTGTTCTGGCTTCAAGTAATTAATTCTCCTCTGCTTACATATATATGCAAACTGGTAATTAATGTTTTGTACATCATTCTGAATTTAACCATGCTTAATCGTTTTAATTTGGTCCATGCCAGGATATTGGGTCCAACTTTTTACATCTTTTTCGCTTCTGCTTTACCTGTCATCGCCTTCGGGGAGCAGCTTAATAGAGATACAGGTAAACTTTTTTTCCCATAGCTATTAGGCTTGTGGTGCGAAAGATGATAGTCGTTGAAAAGGCCTTAAAAACCATGTTTTTTTCAGATGGAGCATTGAGCACGGTGGAAACATTATTTTCTACTGCTCTTTGTGGAATTATCCACTCGATATTTGGTGGCCAGCCTCTTCTGATTTTGGGGGTTGCTGAACCCACCGCTATAATGTACACTTATTTGTACCAGATCTGCCTAAAAAGGCCAGAACTAGGTGCCAATCTGTATCTGGCTTGGGCTGGTTGGTAAGTTCCCCTTTTTCTTTTTTTTGGCTTGATCAATACTACTTGTTTATGTCCTCGAGACAATAGTAGATATCGATCTGGTCTAACATGCTCATCAACGTACAGGGTTTGTGTTTGGACAGGAATCATTTTGATTCTTCTTGCAGTTTTTAACACGTGCACGATTATCAACAAATTTACAAGAATCGCAGGGGAGCTATTCGGCATGTTGATTACTGTGCTTTTCATTCAAGAGGCTGTTAAGGTATATATATTGCTTCCTCTTTTCCAGCAAAATGATGGCAAATTATTAGTACTGTAATTAAATCAATGCAATCTAATTAACATTGATAATTGGTTGTAGTTTCCCGTTATACTCAGATTATTCAATCCTATCAATCGTGGATCGCATACATAACAGGAAATCCTCCTGAATCTAATAAATAAATATGAATTATCGTACCCAATAAATTATAAAAATTACTTTGAATGGGTAAAAGTCAAACTAAATAAAATAGGAAACTAAAATGAAGGAAACCACAGATCCATCACCTTAATCAGATTACATTGACTCGCAGGGACTTGTGGCCGAGTTCCAATTACCTAAGAACGAGAATCCATTGTCGGAGGAATTTCACTTCCAATGGCTGTTTACAAATGGCTTACTTGCTATTATTTTCTCTTTCGGGGTACTCCTCACTGCCCACAAAAGCAGAACTGCAAGATCATGGCGTTACGGAACAGGTAAATGACATCATACCGCAGAAAGAAGCTTTTTATATATGTTCAAACATATTGTTGGCCAGCGTGATTTATGTCATAACTAGTTTGGTCTTCTCTATGAGATTCACAGGGTGGATGCGAGCTTTCATAGCAGATTATGGGGTTCCAGCCGTGGTCTTGCTTTGGTCTGCGCTATCTTATATGGTACCAGCCAAAGTCCCACAGGGTGTTCCCAGAAGGCTGGTTTGTCCCCTTCCTTGGGAAGCTGCGTCTCTGTACCACTGGACCGTAGTCAAGGTATTATTAGTATACGTTTGTTTTAGCTTTTTAAAAGTGTTTTTACGCGTTAGGCAAATGTGTTCTTTTCTGTTTCTTTCATCTATTCTATTGATCTCGCCATGCTATGCACGTACATTTCTTAAATGAGAAATGGATTCACTGGTCAAAATTGTGATGTGCAATTGAAAATTTACTTAAGAGCCACGCAAGACATGTACAGAATCTATTTGACGACGAACTACGAACTGCAGGACATGGCTAAGGTACCAGTGCTTTACATCTTTGCGGCTATTATTCCTGCCGTGATGGTGGCAGGTTTATACTTCTTCGATCACAATGTAGCTTCCCAGTTGGCTCAACAAAAGGAATTCAACCTTCAGAAACCAGATGCTTACCACCACGATATGCTCCTGCTTGGAATTATGGTTTGTTATTTTTGCCTCCCAAATTTAAGAAGCTCCTTCATAGAGGGTACAACTTTCTGATGATGTCTCTTATTATTTCATATTTATAATATTTGCATTCATTTTCTTCAGACTTTGATTTGTGGTCTTCTTGGGCTTCCTCCATCAAATGGTGTCCTTCCACAGTCACCTATGCATACCAAGAGTTTGGCAGTTCTGAAGAGACAGGTAATCGATATCATCTTTAATTTGCATCAATAGTTTAATCAATGCTGTAATAGGTTCTTTAATTTAAACTCGAACAGATTCTTACCCATATAACTTGACTAATTCACAGTTGATGCGAAAGAGAGTTGTAAAAAAAGCCAAGGAATGCATTCAGGAAAAAAGGAGCAACTCTGAAATATACGGACAGATGCATGATGTGTTCATAGAAATGGATACAGCACCAACGGTAAGCATGGTTTCTTGGCTACTTTGGAAGCTGTGTGTACAAATGAAGGGGCATTAGAAGAGCATCTGAATGTTCAACCTTGTTTGAAAATTTGAATGTGGAAATAACAGAAACAAGAGTTGGCGACTTTGAAGGATGCTGTGATGAAACCTCATGAGAAAGACGGTGTAAAACAGAAATTTGATCCTGAGAAACACATTGATGCTTACTTGCCAGTACGTGTGAACGAGCAAAGATTAAGCAACTTTTTGCAGTCCTTCCTTGTGGGCGCATCCGTTTTTGCCATGCCTATTATTAGAATGATACCTACCTCAGTTCTATGGGGATATTTCGCTTATATGGCCATTGACAGTCTCCCAGGGAATCAGTTCTGGGAAAGGATATTGCTTCTCTTTGTCACCCCTAGAAGGCGTCACAAGTAAGCCCCCTTCCTATTGATAACATAGGGAACTGATTCACCATAAACAAAAATTGACAGCTAACTCATAAATATGTCATAAAATAAATTTTTTTCCACTTTTATCCTCACTAGAAAATGTGTCTGAAAATTTGAAAATAAGCATTAATTATCTTACAAATAGTTTATATTTTAGACTAGGTTATTTTTCTAGGAAAACCCCCCCTCTCTCTATATATATATGCGCCTGGGGGTACTTTCAAATGATTGTTCTGATGTTTTTTGGGTATGTTTGGGGCAGGATTTTGGAAGGTGATCATGCATCATTTGTGGAATCAGTGCCGTTCAAAACAATAGCTCTCTTCACAGTGATGCAGACTCTGTATTTTCTGTTCTGTTTCGGAGTGACATGGATACCTATTGGTGGAGTATTGTTTCCACTACCATTCTTCTTGCTGATAGTGATCAGGGAGCACGTGCTTCCCAGGATATTCAGCAATGGCGATCTCCAGGAACTGGATTCTTCCGAGTACGATGAAGTTGCCGGCGCGCCACCCATGGATCCCATTGAAGTCCCAGATGATGTAGCGGATGATAAATCAGACGATTTCTATGATGCCGAGTTATTGGATGAGATGACAACCCACAGAGGAGAGATGAAACATAGAATGAGTTTCACAAGTGACGACAAATACTAACAGGTAAAACAACTAGAACCTACACAGAACACCTCTTCATCACAGCTAGCTTTCCATATATATATCTTTTTGCAGTAAAGTATGGCATTCATGAGTGTATATGTAGTAGACAGGTTGGTCCAGAAGATCCCATCGGAACATGATGATGAGTTTGGCTGTTGGTTGAGATACATACATATATATTGAGAGCGATTCTCATGAGAGTTTGTGCTCTGGATTCTTTGTATAGTCAATTAAGGTTGAAGATCAGATCAATCATCTTCTGTGGAGTCTGGAAGGATTTGGTGGAGGAAGGAAAGGAATTGTTTGAAGTCTGAAACGGACTCTGATCAGTTTTAGCGGCAAAGGAACTTGGAAGAGTTGTTTTTCCTTTTTGTCTCCCTCCTTTGAGTAATTTATCAAAAGGGTTAGGTGGGTTTGGAGGAAGAGTTTTTATGAGAATGATATATGCAAGATCAAGGAAATGAAAATTTTTCTCACCTTCTACCATTCTTGATATATAATCCCTTAGGATGCGATGGCAATAAAATATATATATATCCCTTAACTAGGATGATAGATAGGATTACAATTTAATTTATTGTATCGTCATTACATTAATTGAATGGTTTCAATACTTCTCCCTCTTCCTGGTGTTTATTATAACCCACTGTCTGTTAATTCTCATGTATCAATCAAAACAATTAAAAACATTACATTTGTTTTAAAAATCATTTAATTTTTAATCCTACCCTTACAAACCATACTAAACTATTAGTATCATACTACTCTTAATTACTTTCTCCCTTGTCAATTATTGTCAATTATGGGTATGCATGAAAAAAAATATTTAATATTCATTAAAACTAACAAATATCTTATAAAAATTAAATGATCAAAAATATTTGTTAGTTGATATCTTATATTAGTAACAGTGACCAGAGGGAGTAATGAATTACACAATTTTTTTTTAAAATACCAGTATTCAGATTTCAGAGTCCTGGACCTTTTTAAAATACATTTATACTTTTCTTTTTTTCGCCATTGAAAATACATTTGTACTCAAAATCTTCTACAATTTTATTTCTCACACACATAGGTATACGCTCCCAAGTGGTACTTCACCTAAAACTTGAACTTGCAAGTTGCAACCCCCTTTAGGGAGATGTTCGGTGCTACAATGGCATAAGGCTACTAATCAGTCACCGTTTTAATATATGTTTCCAGGGTAACATAGCCTTTCTCTGAGACTGTGAGGGGGGAAACTTTTTTTGATGAACTTATATCGACTAATTAAATATTGATATAGCCAGATTTTCACTCATCTTACTACCAGGGAAATAAAGGGCACAAGAAGAAATAACGGATTTAAAATATACGAATGAGTTTTGCGAAAAAAAGAGTTAGAGTATAGGTTTTTATCTTAATTTTCTAACAAAAATTAAAACGTCATATTTATGGTGACAAAAATTTTCCATCCAAATGCAGTGCTTTATCATTAAAGCAAGCCCTCCTTTAAGTCACGTTTTCTCTTGGCTTAAATTATCCAACTCAATGCATTAATATACTACGTGTCGTTGGTAACAATAACTAAATTAATATTCAGTATCGATTATGATAATCAATTAAAGTGATAATTATTCTTTTCACTTGGACTTGAATTTGTGTTGAATAAATGTGTAATCAATTCATTGACCAAAAAAACTACTAAAGTTGCTTGAAATAGAAATTTTTTAAATAAGATTGTTAAATTCAAAAAAAATTTAATTATGTTGGTGACCCAATTTAAAATTTTAAAATATGAATAAAATAACTTTATTGCATTATCTCCTCATATATAATTTTTTTCTCTCTTTAAAGAGTTTTTTTTACTGTAACTTAGTTTTTAAATAAGAAGGGAAAAAACTTAGTTTTTAAATAAATGCATGATTATATATATTAACATTAATATATAGTAAAATAAAATAGAATTTTTCTAAATCAAGTGAATTTTCTTAAAGAATCATCACAAGTAATTCAAGCTAAAAAATAAAAAGAAAAACTTAACCCCAACATCAATTAAATGATTTTTATTTAAATATTGTCAATAAAAAAATTATTTTTGGGAGAACTAAATTAAATTTTTTTGTTAATAAAAATAAAACCAAACTTCATTAATCATAGAATTCTGACATGTGTAATATTTAGTTTGATTTTTTACGTTAATGAAACTTTTTTTTATTCCCTTAATGAAAATATTTGATATATAATATCACAAAAGTAAAATTTTCTTATTAATTTTCTTCTTTATCCAAAAAAAATCAAGTCAAAAATAAAATTTTCTATTCTAATTATTTAGCTAAAAATCATTTAAATTTTTTTGAATTATGCTTTCCTTTCTTTTGATTTGAATTATTATTGATGATCTTTCCAAATTACAAAAAAAAATCTTTGATTTAAGCGAATTATATATTTTTTATTATACATTAATGTTGTTATATATATATATATACTTATTAAAAAAATAAATTAGGAAGCACTAAAACCCTTTTAAAATGATAGAGAAGACAAAGAGATTGTAATAAAGTTATTTAACTAATATTTTAAAATCTTAATTAGGTCGATAATTTAATTAAAAATTTATTAAATTTACTAATTTGATTTAGAATTTCCTTATTTCAAGCAATTTTAATTTTCCCAAACTATAATTGGCGCGACTGTGATTGCGGCAAGTTTTATAATATAAGCATGAATAATACGAGTATATAACAATTTTTAATATTCATAAGCATGAATAATATAGTTTACTTCCGATAAAAAAATAATATAGTATACAAAATTATGTGACGTGCACATTAATTTATAATTTATCGCTACAAACGATTTTGACAGCGATGCATGTAAAATAGTGCGGATCCATCTCAATCAGTGTTTCTCGGGATAAAGATAATATTACAGGGAGGGGGATGAGAGGAAAAAAATTTAAAATTGTAAAATTTTAAATTAGTATTGTTATAAAATAAGTTCTGAATTACTTATAAGTCTCATTATTACTTTATCAAAGTAACAAACTTAATTTTGGATTTACAATTTTAAAATTTTTTTGTCATGTTTTCAAAAAGATTTTCCCTGACAAACAACATAAAAAAAAATGAGGCATCCTTTATTTAAAAAATTATTACATATGAATGAATATTTCATTAAAACGGTGCTTATAATTTTTTTATGGCTATATATTGTTTTTATTATGTGTACTGATATATTTTTTTATTGTTAAACCTTAAGTTATTATTTGGTAAAAAATAATACACTTGAAAATTTTTTAATAAAAATATGACAAGTGTAAAACTGTTCTGTTTTCAGTAAATATAAGGGGGGAAATTTCAGTCGGCCCCATATATAACAAATTAATTTCAGTCAACTTTTAAAATTTTTTAAAACTTCACAGCATCCCATGATCAAAATAAAATTAATTTTTGTGAGTAAAAAAAATAATGTTCTTCTGTTATTTTTTTAGAAGAGCATTTATAAGTTAAATAAAAGTATTCATAAGATAAATAAAGGAATTGGAAAAAACCTACAGATGAAAAAACATTTTGCTTATTTACAAGACAAATATAAAAATTCAGAAGATGAATATAAACATTTACCGACAAATAAAGGGATTCAAAAGTACTCTAGGATATAAAAATATTTTGGCTATTTACAAGATAAATATAAAAATTCAGAAGATAAATATTAGCATTTGCAAGACAAATAAAGGGATTTAAAAGAAACTAAGAAGTTAAAAATATTTTGGTCATTTACGAGAAAAATGTGAAAGTTCAAAGATAAATATGGGTATTTACAAGATAAATAAAGATATTTATAAAAAAACAAATAGATTCAAAAGAACTTAAATAGTGAAAAATATTTTAACCATTTACAAGATAAATATAAAAATTCATAAGATAAATACGGATATTTATTAGGCAAATAAAATAATTTATAAGATAAATAAAATAAAAGGGTAAAGGTGTAGTTATGGCCCTGAACTATTTTCAGAGGTATAATTTTGATCATGAATTATTTTGGGGTGTAATTTTGACCATAAAGTAATAAAATTAGAGCAATTGTGGACCTCAAGTGAAACTCCGTTTGCCACGTCATCATTTTATTTGGGAAAAATAACCATTTTGCCCTTACAATTTTGTGAAATCTTGCAATTTTGCCCTTAGCAATTGTGTGACACTTTTAAATTAGTAAATGACCTCCAAAATTCTGAAATTTTTCAGAATAAAAGTAGACATTATAAGCTTGAATTTGATAGGTCATATAGAATTTTATTTGGTCAAAATAACAATTTTTTTCTTGTAATTTTCGCAATATTTGAAAAATTGGCAGATTTGTCATCGAACTTTAAAAATTCATATATAATTGTATAAATATCCAATTAAGGTAGTTCCAAAACCTATGTGACCCTTATTAAGTCTAGTTTTATAGAAAAATATAAAATTTAACCAATATAAACCTCAACATTCCCAAAATTTTTATTTTTGAAGTCTACTATAGAAAAAGATTAAATTCGCTGGGCAAAAACTTTTTTCTAGAGCAGACTATAAAAGTAAAAATTTTGGAAATGTTGAGGTTTATATTGGCTAAATTTTATATTTTTCTATAAAATTAGACTTAATAAGGGTCACATAGGCTTTAGAACCACCCCAATTGGATATCTATACAATTATATATGAATTTTTAAAGTTCGGTGACAAATCTGCCAATTTTTCAAGTATTGCGAAAATTACAAGAAAAAAATTGTCATTTTGACCAAATAAAATTATATATGACCTAGCTTATCATATCTACTTTTATTTTGGAAAATTTCAGAATTTTTGGAAGTCATTTACTAATTTAAAAGTGTCACATAATTGCTAAGGGTAAAATTACAAAATTTCACAAAATTGTAAGGGCAAAATGATTATTTTCCCCAAACAAAATGATGTCGTGACAAACGGAATTTCACTTGAGGTCCACATTGCTCCAATTTTATTATTTTAGAGTCAAAATTACAGCCAAAAATAGTTCAAGGTCAAAATTGCATATCTGTAAATAGTTCAGGGCTATAACTGCACATTTACCCAAAATAAAAATATCATTATATTTTTAACCACAAAAATTAATTTCATTTTCATACTTGAATACAGTAAAATTTCGGAAAATTTTAGGGCTGTACTGAAATTTTCCAACATACGGATTGTAATCCGCCACGCTAACAACAGATTCAAATTTTAATAAATAAAAAAAGAGTAAGGAAAACGTCGTCGTCTAGCCAAGGCAAGGCCTTTGCGAGGAGGGGACAACAAAAGCCCTTGCTCCTAAATTCATCGAGAGAGATCAAATAAATCAGCCACAGCCTCAAGAAGGAAAAGAGCATTAGCGCAGTGAATCAGCGACAGGGATCAATGGCGTTGTTCTTGCAGTCATTTCTGGATCCAAGGAAGAACTGGTTGGCTGCTCAGCACATGAAATCCGTCTCCACCCGCCTTCGCAAATACGGTTTCCCCTCCTACCTCCCCCCCCCTCCTTGAATCCCTAATCCCATTTATTTTTTCAAACCATTCCCTATATCACTGATTTTCGGATTTCTTTATCTGTTTATTAATGTTAATTTTGGGAAATAGGGCTCCGATATGATGATCTTTATGATCCGTATTACGATCTGGATGTGAAGGAGGCCCTGAATCGGCTGCCTAGGGAGATTGTTGACGCCCGCAATCAGCGTCTTAAGCGTGCCATGGACCTTTCCATGAAGCACGAGTATCTCCCTGAGAATCTCCAGGTTCATCTCCTGTTCTTTGTTCTTCCTACTTTGTGCCTTTTGGCCATTATTTCCTTGATTGGTCCTCGCATAATTAACAGGTGGATATCAAACACTAGTTTCGAAGCTTTTTTTTTTTTGGCAATATTGCTGAAAGAAAAAAAGTCTATTGAATTTCTGATGATTATAGTTGAGGTGAAATTAGTAATTGGTCTGACCTTGGATTATATAGCAAGGTAGGAGAGGGTCTTAGTTTCATTAGCAATTGATTTTAGAAATGCTGAATATATGACAGAAATGTTAATATTTTGAACAAATGGACGAGAGTGACATATCGGAAGTTGAAACCTTGGGTTATGCATTTTTCTTGCATATATGAAAAGGGATACTTTCATGACTGCCATCTCCACTATCATTCAGAGCCCGAGTTTAAATTGTACAAAATGCTTTTAATAATGTAAATGCTAATGTCTTTCTCGTTTATGACAGGTGATGCAGACACCATTCAGAAGCTACCTTCAAGATATGCTGGCCCTTGTAAGTATTTCCGAATTAGATAACTAGATGTCTAGATATGTGGTGACGGTGGTGGGTGTTCCATTGTAAAATTCCTCAGCTGATTTCACATGTTAGGATTGCATATATTATTTGCTTCATTGTCCTGTTTTTCTGTGCTTACCAGAGGACATAACTTGAGAGCGTTAGTCATATTTTTCGCTTTTCATGGCGTGGATCTTTTTTGTATAATCTCTGTTGCCCCAATGTACCTAGTGCTTCATGACTTGACAATATTTTGCCATATCTAGGATTTTATTTTTCCTAATTCATTCTTAACTTGGCATAATTGCTAAAGTTAGAATGAATGTACCATTTGCTACATGTTGGCATGTGTCACGTGTCGATAATGAGCCAAAACAATGTTTTATTCTAAAAGATAACCTTTCCTATGGAAGAGAACACATGCAGAATAATATTCCCCAGAGTAATTGTTGAGTCTGGGCTGCGCCCAAAGCTCCAAACATGTTTACGTAATTGTTCTAAGGATGATGTCCTGCAAAAGAATATTTATATTTGTGTTGAATTGGCCGCTTGCGTGTTACTTTTTGTTTCTTTTTTCTCTTTGTGAAAAATGTCTCGAGACTTTTGCTATATGAGCCGCTTGATATCAGTATTGTGCAGAGTTGCTTGAATATGAAGAAGTATTAATGTACAATCATTGTAGTAACTGCCTCTGAAATGCTTTGCTGCCCACGTTTTGCAGGTGAAGAAGGAGAGAGCAGAGCGCGAGGAATTGGGAGCCTTGCCTCTTTACCAGAGAACCATTCCTTAAGAGCATCATATCTTACTTGAAACTGTTTCTATTGGAGCGGGATTTGGTTTGAAATTGTGTTGTTGTTTGGTAGTTTCTTTTTAATTTGTTCTTCACTGGGAAAGAAAGATGGACAACCTCTTTGCCTTTTCCAAGTTCATGAACCTCATTTTTGAAAGGCAGGACATTCGTCCTCAGACGCTATCTAATAAATACATATAAAACCTTTCACATGTCACTTGCATGTATGGCAGAAGTTGCTGTTCCATAATACTCCTTCTGGAGTAATGTTTAAGCCCAGCTATGCGTAGAATCCAGAAATTAATCATCACGTAGTTTATTGGTATATAGTCAGATGGCGCTTAGTAAAACTTAATAATTGAACTTATTTGTGGCATTTGCCTCTTGTGATTTTCATAGCTGTGAAATTTTACCAGTATATCATATCTGCATTGGGTACCCCACTACATGAAATGCTGGTATGACATTGATTTGTCTGTAATAAAATAATTCAAAAAAGCATAATTGAATCAATTGATTTTGTTGGATTTTATGCATGCTTGTCTTGTATTGAATTCCGCGCGTGCATCTTACTTTTTAAGAGAGTAAATTTAACTTCCAAGCATCAAATCCAGCATGAATAAAACCGAAAACTGCCCGTGTTGATGACTAAAAGTCTCTTATTGTGTGTATTATTTGCACGCCATCTAGTTTCACTCGTCAATATATTGATCATTATTGGAGACGGGTAAAGGAGCCGGGATGGGCGAGGGAGTGGAATGAACCAATTCCAAGTTTTTGGTAAAAAACGACAAAGTTCTTTCCGATGCTGTGCCTCTTCCATTTCACAGAATCCTCCACAACGTCACGCCTCTTCTTCCACTTGTTAAGATAAAAGGAGGGGCAGTGTCTATTTTTTCAATTATTGATAGAGGAAAAGCACATTTAATTCATGTCGGTGTGGGCTTTAAGCACCATTATTGAACAAAGATGTAGTGAACTTAATTTGGGGAGAGAGATTCATGGGATTGGTCCCCTTCTCAGACACAAGCATATGAGCTCATATGAGCCCATGAATGAGCTTCCTAACATAGCTTTGTCCGTCAAATCACTCTGTCAGCTAGCTAGCTTTACCTAATTGCAATAGCACGTGCTTCTATGACCCCCTACTTTCTTGACTTCAATTTTTTTCACAATCCATTAGCATGTTTACATGGGCTTACTTATTTTATAAGTCCGATTTACATAAATTGAGATAAATCTCATCTACATATTTACCTCCTAAACTGTAAAAGTTACTTCGTATTCCGTGAATCACGATTTATAAGCACTTATGAAGTTTTCATAAGCTAATCCAAACGAGCTATATGTCTGTTCAATCGTTTGGACAAATTAAAGGGAATAAATAAATAAATCACTGTTAAAATCGGGCTTCTTTTAGTTTCAAGTACCAACTGAAAAGAATTGCTCTGTTTTATTTCCAAAAGTGATTGTCGGCAGTTCAAAATATCAACTCACATTGGTTGCTCCCATACTTTTTTTTCCATTGCCCTGAAACTGGCTAGGCATGAATGAAGCAGAGAGACTAGAGAGTGAAGTGTTTTAATTCTTAACAACTTTCGTGTATATTAACAAGATCCAGATCCTTCCTGGCTTGTATATCATTCAGGATAAGATTCAGTACTAAAGTTTTCCAACATAAGATCATGTACTGCACATGTTATGTCCCTTCCTTGCATCATACCTGTTGGTGAGATCAATCATTCATATCATAACTGCCCTATTAACTAGCATTACTTGTAGGCTGTTTGGAATGGTTTATATATTGTATAAGCCCGATTCACGTAAATCGAGATAAAACTCATCCACATATTTATCTCGTATACAGTAAAAATTACCTTGTAAACCGTAAAAGTTACATCGTATTCTGTAAATCACGATTGAAAAGCATTTATAAAACTTTCAATCGCTATTCCAAGTTTGTTTGATTTGCTAAGCGCCCAACTCAAACCAAAATTATGCGCGCGCACAAAAAAAAAACTCACACTTTGATGAGCATTCCTTTTTTATATAATATTAATTTCTCCGTGATTATCCAAAAAAACAAAATTCTCTGACCTTAATAGTATATTTTACAATATCTGTACGTCTAATGCAACCAAAATTTGGTCATGCATGTCTACCGCTTGGAGAGGACCATATATCATAATCATTATTACTTGAAATGACAGAAACACCCTTTGCATGATGCAAATGTAATGGTGGGGAGATATGGCAGGCTGGAAAAAAGGTAAAAAAGAAAAGAAAAGAAAAGAGAGGAGATATCAAAATCGTTACTACTTAAAATAACAGAAATACCCTTTGAATTAAGCAAAGGTAAGGACGATAACGAGAAAGTGAGATTAAGTATTTATTTGGATTAGTGATGGAAACTTTCAAAAATAACTTTTTAATCGTAATTTATGATATACGAAGTAAGTATGTGAAAATTTGTTTGGAAGAGCTTTTAAAATATTTATAAGTACTTATGCACGTAAGTGAAGATAACACTTATCTCACGTGCTTACTTCATATACTGTAAATCACGATTGAAAAACTGTTTTTAAATACTCCAATCGTTGTTCCAAACGAACACTGAGTTTTGTCCTGACTTACGTATATAAATATTTTTAAGTCTCTCAATCATCCAACCAAACACACTAAAAGGGTTTTAGCTGTTTAGTTTTCAAACTTACTAGTTGCAACAAGAGGGAGAAGACTCATTTAATGAAGAGTTATAGTGTGTTTGGATGTTAAAATTAAACCATGGTTTCAATTTCAAACAATGGTTTGAGTAAAAAACATCCAAACACTGATAAAAAAGTCAAAAACACTTTTTTGCCAAAACCATGGTTTTAGAGAAGCCAATATTTTCTATTTTTTTGTATGTGGGTCCACCTTATTTTCTCTCTCTTCATTTTCCCTCTTTCATTTCTTCTATTTTCATCCCTATATTCCCATTTTTTTCCAAATACCTATTGCAAAAAAATTATTGTGTGTTTTTTTTAAAGAATCATTATTCATGTCAAAATTTATTATTCTCTCTAGTCTTAAATATAAGATAAATTTAACTTTCTTCAAGAGATTAAAAAACTAATTAAATTATTTTAGAGTATTTATATTTTAATTTTCCCCCCAAACTAATTAATTTGAATAATAAACTTATATGTAATTTAAGGAAACAAAATATATTATACGATTAAGTAATTTATTTAGCTTCCTTAATCTTTAAAAAAATCAATTCTATCTTATATTTAAAACCGGAGGGATTATTTATTTCAATCTAAAATATAGTATTATTTTGAATAATTACTATATATAAATTTTTTATATAATTTATTAATACATATATGTTTGAACTATTTTTTATGATGTTATTTAATTGCCCAATGTTATTATTTTAATTTTTTAGACAAATTTATTTAATTTTAGGTATTATTATGAAATTTAATGTTAAAAATATTTAAAATAAAATCTTATCTTTTTATATGTAATTATCACAAAAGCTAATGTCCTTTTTGATAATTTGACCATTAAAAAAGTGATTCTTAACCCAATACCCAAACACTCTCATTTTATCAAAATCATTTTTTTCTATTATATACATATATATATATATATATATATATATGTTTGATTTTTTTTTATGTTAGATAATTGATTAATGTTATGATTTTTAATTTTTCAGATAAATTTATGTCATTTTTTGTATTTATTATGAATTTTCCTATTAAATAATACATAAAATATAATCTTATCATTTATATATAATTATCACAAAAGCTAATGTTCTTTTCAGTAATTTGACCATGAAAAAAGCTATTCTGATCAAAATATCCAAACACTCTTATTTATCAAAATCACTTTTTTCACATAATCTATTCTGCCAGAATCTATTCTCAAAAATCATTTTTTTCACTTTTTTTTCTATAAATTATTCTCAAAAACTGATTCTAAACACACGCAGCGAGCAGTGATTTTATAGTTTAATTATAATTGAATGCACGAGATAAATGGCATAACTGCAATTTCACAGAAAATCCAAGTGCATTTTGGTGAGTGGTCATGCATATAAGTCCATGCCCTCCCTGCCCTGCACCAAGCAATATGCTTCTTTGCAAGTAAACCATTTCTCTCAACATGGCTTCCCTTATCTTTCTGTCTCTTCTTTTGTTCTCCTCCTCCTCCTTCCATGTCTCCTCCGCCTTTTCTGACGGTAACCGAGCTACTAGCTTAGCTTCATTTTGGCTTTTTTTTTTTTTTAATAAATGCTACTAGCAACCGACTACCACAGCTCACGGTATTTTGATTTCAAACACTTAATTTCTCTACAATGATGCAGGCTTAGTGGCAAATGGAAACTTTGAGCTGGGCCCAAAGCCGTCGGACATGAACGGCACGGTGGTGATCGGCGGAAGCCGGGCCATACCGGAGTGGGAGATATCAGGTTTTGTGGAGTACATTAAATCAGGACAAAAACAGGGTGATATGTTGCTGGTGGTCCCAGAGGGAGGATTCGCAGTGAGGCTAGGCAATGAGGCGTCCATTAAGCAGAAGTTAAGAGTCGTTAAAGGAATGTACTATTCCATTTCCTTTGTAGCTGCGCGTACTTGTGCTCAAGAGGAGCAATTAAACGTCTCTGTTTCTCCTCACTCCGGTGTGCTTCCAATGCAAACTCTGTACAGTAGTAATGGTTGGGACGCTTATGCTTGGGCCTTCAAGGCCCAATACCCAGTGGTTGAAATGCTCATTCACAACCCTGGTGTTGAGGAGGACCCAGCTTGTGGCCCACTTATTGATTCAGTTGCTGTCAAAGCCTTGTACCCTCCAAGACCTACTAACAGTGAGTTCTTATGCCCTTTCTTGTTCATGTTGCTGGTAAATATGGGCATGTCTTATTGGTTGCCATTTTTTTTTTTTGTGGTCCAGATGGTCTTTAATGTTCCCTACAGAGGTAAGTAGATAGGCTGTTCAATGATATTTATGTAACCCATAATAATGCATACTGTGTTCTGTAAGGATTACTCCTACAAAACAGAGTAGCTTTAAATTATGTCTGGCTTCTTAATAGCAATCTGATTCCAGTTTTTACTGTCAGGCATTAACTGCTAGGGGAAGGTTTGAATTTCACTTTCCCTTATAGATGTCAGGAAAATGTTATGATATGTGTGAAATTATAGTAATGTGGTTGTTTATTCATTAATGTGAGATTTTAATATTGTGTGCAGAGAACATACTGAAGAATGGTGGGTTTGAAGAAGGACCTTATGTGTTTCCCAACACATCTTGGGGTGTGCTTATACCACCAAACATTGAAGACGACCATTCGCCGTTGCCTGGGTGGATGGTGGAGTCTCTGAAGGCCGTGAAATACATAGACTCCGATCACTTCTCGGTGCCTCAGGGGAGAAGAGCGGTGGAGCTGCTTTCCGGAAAAGAAAGCGCGATAGCCCAAGTGGTCAGAACCGTGCCAGGCACAAGCTACGTGCTTTCATTTGCAGTGGGAGACGCTAAGAATTCATGTGAAGGGTCTCTGATAGTAGAAGCATTTGCAGGGAAAGACACCATAAAAGTGCCGTATGAATCCAAAGGAAAGGGAGGGTTTAAGAGAGCAGCCCTTAGGTTTGTGGCAGTGGGCCCCAGAACGCGCATAATGTTCCTCAGCACATTCTACACAATGAGAAGCGATGACTGCTCATCCTTGTGTGGGCCTGTGATTGATGATGTTAAGCTGTTGAGTGTACGTAAACCGTAAGAAATGGATCCGGAGATATCAATCATAATATTTAGTTATGAGCCTTTGGTTTCGAGTATTGGCGGCGTATAATTATGTTTTTGTTTTGAAAAAGGATTATGGCGGTGGTGTGATCTTGGTTTCATGTATTGAAAATAAGTATAAGTTTGGATTAGCGGTGGAGAAGTGGATTTTTTTTCCAACCTGGTTTTTGTAAAAGTAAGTTTGAAAAAAAGTCAGATTGTAAATGTGATTTGTGTTTGGATTAGCAGTGGCAAAAGTGGCTTTTTTCTAACATTGAACCTGTTTAGATTAGCGTTTGAAAAGCTCATTTAGATGGAAAATGACTGAAAATAGCATGAACCTTATTGAATACTACATATATATATTGTTTGTATATATTTTTAGAATTGATGTGAAAAAATTTAAATAAAGTTTTATAAAATAAAAAAAATCAATTATTATTGAAAAAGAAGAAAAATACTCTAAGATACCTAATTAAAACAGGATAAATATATATTTCAATCTAAAAGGCATACATGAAGTGTATCATAATTGAATTATCTACTCCCAACAAATTAGTCTCTGATCATGTCACGAACATAATTCATATATGTTGAAGATAATAAAAAATCAAGGTGAATATTTGAACATTAGAAATACATGCAGGTTGTTCAGATTATATATATCATGAAAACACAGTATGTTTGATCAATAGTAAGTGGGTTCAATGATAGCATCAAATATAAAAAAAATCCAAATTTCCAATCAAGCCTCTTCATAGATGTAAGCAAAAATAACTTCTTTTTCAAACTTATCCAAAATCTTGCCTGAAAAACCAACATCACTCCCCCTCCCCAAAAAAAAAAATCATCACAAAAAGAATTTAAGGAGCCTCAGTAAACAAAACATTCTTGTTCTTTTTCAGTGTCGTTCCCATTAACAGAGCCTAAAGTAACCAAGATCTCAAAATTTCTCTACATCATTCATTATATGAACCAGGTGTAGCTCCCCATTTCAACTTGTTTGCAGAGTACGACAGGATTTGAACTCCATAAACTTGAAAAATCAAATTAGACCCAATTTTTTTTATAAAAAAAAATAAACATTTAGCATCAAAATTCCCTCTCCTTCAGATTCTTCATAAATGTTATCAACAATATGAGCATTGGACAACAACAAATCAAATAAAATTAGGGGAAAAGGTAGAAGAGAAGTATCTTAGACAAATGAAAAATAAACAAAAAGATCAATAGAGGAGTACAGTACCTGAGTGCAGAAGAGGAGGAGCTTAGAAGGAGAAGGGTAGCTATGGAAAATCTTGGAAGCTTTGTTGAAGATGGAACCTATCGTCATTTGAAACCAGAGGAAAAGGTGAGAGCTTGAGAGCTGAATAAGGAGCTTCAAGTTATGTCCTCACTTTTGAATTGTTTTTTTTCCGTAGATCTCACTTCTGAAATTCAATAGCTACCGACCGTCACTTTCTTCTTCTCTCTCTATCTGGACATTCTTCATGAGTAATTTGTTCCACATCGTGCGGCAGGAAAAACATGTAGGTTAGGCTTCTCAAAAAAGCTGCGTTAATAAAAAAAGCTCAGACAAAACAACCATGAACCCAAACACATTTCAAGCTAATTCACTGGACTCTTTTTCCTTATCGTACATTTAGATGACCCAAATGTGTTTCCAAACATACCCTAAGAGTATATACTAAATCATGTTTCGACGAAGCCTCCGCCCAGTAAATCAAACAAAATATTAAATATAATCATAATCACCTTTTCTCACAAAACATAAGGATGTTTGGATCAGCGGTCAATTATTTTATAAGTATATTTTACGTAAATTGAGATAACATTTTTTTTACATATTTACTTCGTATATCATAAATCACGATTGAAAAATATTTTTAAAGATTCCAATTGCTATTCCAAACACTTACATAACCATAATCATAACTATAATGGTAGTGTTCTTTTAATTATAAACAGCACCAACCAGGGAGAAAAATCACACTCAATTTAAGAATAAACCGTATAATCATTTTTTTAAAAAAATGATATATAACTGAAGCACATAACAAAGCAGATTTAACAGGAAATGAAAATATTATATATAGAAAAATCATAAAAAAAATTAGGGAGAATTACAGGTATCATTTAAGAGGGAAAAAAATGATCCTATTGATAACTTCATGGACGTGAATTGACAAGTCTAAGTGAACAATTAACAACTATTTAAAATCAATTTTTTATTTTTTTTAAGTAAGACTTAAATATAATTCTCCCAAAAAGTTAATGAAAAGTTTGAAGAGGGAATTATATCACAGAAGCACAATTTTATGATATATTTAAAAAAAAAATCACCATTTCATGATTATAAATATAGACGCTCAACTTTGTAAAAAATTAACGTTGGAATTAAGTAGATTTTATAAAAAAAATTCAACAGTTAATTATCAAAATTACCATTTCTAATTATTCGTAAAGCAGTGAATTATTATAAATAATTTTATAGAGGTTGTTTGGAATAGCTTATGAAAATTTTATAAGTGCTCATGAATTGTAATTTACGGTCTACGAGGTAACTTTTACGGTCTACGAGGTACTTTTACGGTCTACGAAGTGCTTTCACGGTCTACGAGATAAATATGTGGAGGAGATTTATCTCAATTTACGTGAATCGGGCTTATATGATAAGCCCGATCCAAAAAAGCTATCACAAACTGCCCCATAATAGATAGATTTTTAAGTATCTGACGCGAATAAGGCGGGTTGTTTACCACGTCAAATTCACGCAGGAGCGGGCAAAAACCCAAAAAAAAAAATTCACGCAGGAGATTTAATCGAACGGTGGAGATTGCTGCGTCAGCTTGACGCTTGACTAGGGCGCACCCGCACCTGAAACCCTCCCTTATAAAACCCACACAGAGTTCTCCACTCTTGTCAGTTCAAAATTTGTCCTAGCTCTGCTCTCCTTTTTGCAATTTCTCTCCCATGGTGCGTATCTTTGTTCGTGTTCTCCTTTCGTTTCAAAATCTCTCTGCGTTGTCTTTCGTTGTTCCTATGGTTTTCCAACTTCCAATTCCTGCTCAACCCAACAGATGTGGCTATCGAATCAGCAATCCTTCCTTAACGAGGTTTATTTTGGTCTTCTCTTACGTTTATGCAGGCTTTGCCGAATCAGCAAACCGTTGAATATCCCAGCTTCAAGCTCGTAATCGTTGGTGATGGTGGAACTGGTGCGTTTGATATCCGTACATTTCATTTTTTATCTTACTTTCATCTTTGTGGTTTGTTAGGGCTTCTAGGTGTACTCATATTTTGAATCAATTCTGGTTGAATAAGGCAACCGTTCATCTTCATCTTGTCATCTGGCGTACGCGTTTAGCTTTAAAATTTCTCGTAGCACAACTCTTTGGCGGTTAGGGTCCGGAGGGATATCTTTCTACGCGAAAGTCATGTTTTTTTTTTAAAACCTACGCGTACAGATTAATTATTTGCCAATAAGTTTAGTACCCCGTGTGCCTTTGTATTTCTTTGACTGTTGTATTCGTCTCTAGGTTGGGGATTGATGAATGCGTTTACAATTGATTTAAAACTCCTAGTCTTTCACGAGGTGATCAGCTTTTTGTTTTGTTGAATTTGTTTTTGAATATTGCAGGCAAGACGACATTCGTGAAGAGGCATCTAACTGGAGAATTTGAGAAGAAATATGAACGTAAGATTTGTAATTTCATATGTTAACTGCGAGCGATCGTAGTTCTCGTTAATATTGATTTTGGCTCACTTTTGTATTTTGTTCGCAGCCACCATTGGGGTTGAAGTCCATCCCTTGGATTTTTTCACAAACTGTGGGAAACTTCGATTCTACTGCTGGGATACAGCTGGACAAGAAAAATTCGGTGGCCTTAGAGATGGATATTAGTGAGTTTATTCATAAACCTTATTTCAGTTTGTCTGCAAACTTTTTTTCATTTGATGTGATCAAGTTCACCTGGTGTGTTGTGGCATTATGAATGCATATATGTTATAGAATATTATTGTGAGCATATGAATATCTCTATAATTATGCAAATATTGAGTTCTTATGCCTGCCTCACCCACGCATATTTTATTCATTGATTGATTGACTGTAATAGCTTTGAATTTGGCTATTATTTCCTATGAAAACTGTGCACAACGTCCCTGATTAGATTCCCACTGTTTTGGCGTTTCCATTTATTGAATGAAAGTTCCACCTCACTGGGACTATCATCCTAATTTGATAAAGATAATTAATCTTTACGTGTTATTGAGTCTAGTATTCCCGGCATGACAATTTTACATTTGCAGGTTCTAATTGGGCAATGACATGCATGAAAAAAATGCATTCATATATTTTTGAGTGTATATCTGCTTTTTCCCGTTTATTACTTATCAGCGTGATGTTCCATAATGCAGTATCCATGGACAATGTGCAATTATTATGTTTGATGTTACTGCACGGCTGACGTACAAAAATGTTCCAACTTGGCATCGTGATCTTTGCCGGTCAGTAATTTAAACTGATAAACCTTTTGGCTTCCAGTAGTAGTAATCTACATCAATAGTATCTTATGGATAGTCTGCTCATGCAATTTCAGGGTCTGCGAAAACATCCCAATTGTTCTTTGTGGTAACAAGGTTGATGTCAAGAACAGACAGGTGAAGGCAAAGCAAGTTACTTTCCACCGGAAGAAGAATTTGCAGTACTACGAGATTTCAGCAAAGAGTAACTACAATTTTGAGAAGCCTTTCCTGTACCTAGCCAGGAAACTTGCTGGGTTAGTTCCCACTCTCTTCTAATACAGACACCAATATCCGTTTCTTTTGTCCAGAATGTATGTAATTTATTTATTGCCTGTTGGCTCATTTTTGCAGTGACCCTAACTTGCACTTTGTAGAATCTCCTGCCTTGGCTCCACCCGAAGTTCAGATTGATTTAGCTGCACAACAACAGTAAGTTCCTGTGCAAGTCTGTGAATTATGAAAATTTTAAGCTATGTTATGATTTTGTACCCACAAGTTAATTGTAAAGAGTCAATTTTTCTGAAGAATTATCTGGCCGATTGTGTCACTGGCGAGCTGGAATTATAGTTGCTAGATTTATATACGGGGCTAAAAGAAATTAATCCATCTGACTCAACTAATCTCATTGTGTTTAATGAACTCTTATTTCCTCCTCATTATAATGCTCTGTTCTTGGTAGTTTCCTGAATTTCTCTGCATTGGTGGCTTTGCAGGCACGAGGCTGAGCTTGCTCAAGCTGCTATTCAACCCCTTCCTGACGACGATGACGACGCGTTTGAGTAAATTACTGCAGAGCATGTTTTCATAGACTTGTCTTCTGTGGAACTTGCTCCATACATGCTGCTATTTCTGTATTATAGGATATCTCAGGATGTGAAATCTATCGTTTTATTTTTATTTATTTATTTTTTCCCAACATAACAAATTTAACACCACCGGTCGTTTAGAGCCAAGATCTCCTATCGTCTTAAGTCTGAACGGATGTAAAACTAACCCCTTGTTCTGTTGCGAGGGGGCACGAGGCATATTTGTGTGCGGGGAGGGAGGGGTCGTGTAAATTACGGTATGTGAGCCTAAGCTTATGTTACAAAATGATACGCTAAAAGGTTGGCGAGGATCGAATATACCCAATCACTGTAGTATATATTTGATAAATAAGAATCGAATATTTATCTCGCTTGAAATTTAGCGAACAATGGATGGCGACAGTAAATAGTGGTGGAAATATGGTCGGTTAGGTTTTGGTTACTTCATAGCTAAGTAGGTGTGGGCTTGCTGCAGGGATGCAAAAGGTTTTAAATTTCAGGCGTGTGATGGGTATTTAAAACCTAGGCTTGAGTATGTGTACGAGTTTTTTAAGATGCCTGCATCTATCCATCTAATATTAAATAAACTAAAAAACTGAACTGGTATGTTGAAAATGAAATGAGATTTCAGTCCAGGTAACTTTGAGCATTCTCTTCTCATTTGCTCAAAGACATTTTAGGATTTCTAATCCTTTCAGTGTTATACATATATAGGCCTTATTAGTTGATTATTCTTAAAGAAGTGAGTGCAAAGTATACTTGAATTTTAGAGAGACAGATAATATGCTAAAAACTTGGAGGCTTTTAAAAGAAAGAAAAAGTTTAGAAGGGTGTTATATGAGAAAACATGCTAATATTGATTGAAGGGAATACAAATGTTGATGCCCCTTACGAGGTTATATGAGAAAACATGCTAATATGAGGAGCATTGCTTATATAAGAAGACGGATCAAAGAAAAGATAAGGACATATTTATTACTAATATTGACACGTTGGCTATATTAGGAAAAGCTCGTGACTCATAAAGCACTCAAATTGGACCATAGTATAGACTCGTGACTTTTAAAGTAAGACACGTGTAAAATAATACAAATTTAGTGACTTTTGACTCAGCACATATGGCTAGTAACAGTATAACCATGTGTTGTAGACACTCTTGGATGGTTTAGATGAACTGTCTTCAGATAGATTGTCATTGTCCTCATCTCCTATTGTATCTCGCAAGTATTGCATAGGATTCCAATAGTAAGAGTATGATTCTGGAGGGACATGTGGAGAAGATCCAGTTAGATTTTGATTGTTGTTGGCATAGAGGTAGGCTCCTTAGGAAAAGTAAGAGGGTTGTGGAGAATATAATTCTTCATAACCATATCTTTCAGAAGGAATTGATTTAAGGGACTCATATTTTCTTTTGACTTGTTTGTTGACCACGGACAAATAAGCACCTATATCTTGAAGGTCTCTGGTGTCTTGCTTAACCTAGTCAAATAGGGAATGCCATGGATCTACATAACTCTTGAAATAAGGTTCTTTGTCATGGCTGAGAAAACTTTTAAAGAAAGAAAACACAATAATTTTTTTTTGTTTCTTTTTCTCAATTTTTCAAAGATTATATTCACATGTTTTATTATAAAGTGTTCCCCTCCAGTAGGATAGAGGAGCAAAAAGTTCAAGAAGTTGATTTAAAGAGGAATCTAAGTTTTTTATATCACAAATGTAGTGACAAACAAGTAGAGTTACAAGAACTATAGCACTAGTGAAAAGAATGGTTAATGACCATATGTACTAGAGTAACTCTTCAAGGATAAGTCTTTGGATAAAGGTAGGGTGACAAAAAGAGTATTTATACTAAAATGCTGGGCTGTTAGAAGAAGGTTGGTTTTAACAAAGAGAAGATAGAGCTAGTGATAAAGATTATCTTTGGCGTAATAAGTGAATTCTTCTGCATTTTTTATATAAGTATTTGGCGGGAGAAGGGTGGCCTTTTTAGAATAAGTCATGGTTTGATTAGGAGGGTCTCCTGTGATGGCTAAAATGTACAAAGATTTTAAGGGAATACCCTTAGGAGGTGGAGAGGGCTTGGGAGGGAGGAATTTCTGAGGTCTGGATAAGAAATCTGCAATGGTGTTTTATTGTCCTTTGAGATGGTGAACTGTGAATTTATAGCGAGAGAATCAATCTTTCCATCAAAGTAACTGTGCATATGGAAGGATCTTTTTCTTTGGATCAAGTAACTTTGGAAAAGATGTATTGTCCATTCCTATAATGAAATGGTAGGGGCTTAAATGAAAACTGAACTTCTCAATTCCTCGCTTGACAGCAAGGATTTCTTTGTATGTAGCATGCTAGTGCTTTTTTGGTTCTTTGAATTGTCCACTGGTATGTCCACAATATTATCATTTTCTGTTTTCTTCTTCAAGAAGTATTGCTCCCCAAAATTCATCACTAGCATCCGTTTGTAAAATTCTCTCTCCTTGATCTGGAATTTTCAACTGTGGAGGATTTTGAGTGATTCTTTTGAGGATCTAGACAACTTTTGTCTGTTGTTTTTCCCACTGTGGAGAATCTTTTTTGAGTAGCTTGGGCAGCTGGCTGGTATAATGGGACGTATGAGGGATAAAGTCTCTGAGATAATTAACAATACCCAAAAATTGCTGAATTTGTTTCTAAGAAAGATTTTCTTCACGAAAATTTAACAATTCATGTGTAATATGAGGATCATGATTGTATTGCCCATCTTTGAAATTCATGCCCAAAAATTCAACTTCCTTGACTCCAATTTCACTCTTTTTAGAAGAGCATAATGTCATATTGTTCCAATATTTTAGAGAATTAGGTTGACAAACTTTGTGGGACTCCTCATTTTTAAAGAAAATAAGGATATCATCAATATAGATTAGGGCACTAAGGAGAATGGGCTCAAAGATTTTGGTCATGACTTTTTGAAATAGGGAAGGAGCTACTTTGAGACCAAAATGTATGACAGTCAACTAATATTGGGCATTTGGTATACAGAAGACGGTTTTGGGACCGTCTTCTGGATGAATACCTAATTGCCAAAATCATGCTTTAAGGTTAAATTTAGAGAAAACTTGGGCCTTTTTCAGGTAGGTAAACAAAGTATTAGGCTTTGGTAATGGAAACTTATCATTTTAAAGAAAATGATTTAATCAATGATAAGTCTTTTCTTACCTTTTTTTACCTCAAATATTTTTTCAACATAAAAGGCTTGGCAAGCCCAATCAGACTTGGTTAGTTCAATAAGCCCTTGTCTTCACAAAGCAGAACATTCTTTTCTGGCTAATTTCAAGTCATCAGGATTCATACCTGGATAAGAAGCTTTTGTTGGATTGATATCTTCATTCTTCTTGAAAAGGTAGCCGGATGAAGAATTCTGAGTTTTTCCATAAAGGAAAAGGATGTGGAAATTGATCATGACTGTCTACACAATATTGTAATAATTGATCCTTAATATCTGAATACTGGGGAGAAGCCTGTTAGATTTCAAATAGATCAGGGACTTCTGTATAAGGACTGAAATTCCCTTTCCATTTAATGCCACGAGGTAAAATCATAAAATTCTGAGTATGATAGAAGGCATCAAATCCCATAAGATATCTTTTTCAGGGAGATCACTTCCTAGCACTTTGATTTTCAAAGTACATCCTAGGAAGAACTTTATACCAATTTTTCTTCTGGAAATAAGATCAATTCTGAAGTATTTGGCATCAGCTGTGAGAAAATACTGGTCATGGGGAACCTATTCTTCTAGAGGAAGAATATGAAGCTTCATCACTGTGTTACAAGTACCAGTATCAAATAAGGCAATAGTTGTGACAAGTTTAGAATATTTGTCAACAAGGACTTGGACCTTAACATTTGGAAGTGGAATATTGAGGTTTTCTTTTGGATTGGACTTCAAAGATCCAAAAGACCCTAGAAAAGGCTATAGTAAATTGGGGAGGAGTGGTCTACCAGGAAGGGTAAATTGGTTTTCTGGTGAAAAAGTATATGTAATTGGGCTTATTAGGTTGATGGATCCATAAGGATAAACTTCTTCTTTTGCCTTAAATTCATATACTCATTATTAAAGAAATATGAAAATTTCAAATTCCTCATCTTTTTCATTTGGTTGTACCCTATTCTAATGACATCAGCAAAATATTCTTATGAATCATCATTATAAGTGAATACAAAAGAGTCACCTGACATCAAATTAGTTATTATAAATAATTAATATAACTAATTTTTTAATATCCACATGGCTGAGGGAGTATAAATTTACATAGGCTAGAGCATGAATTCATGTGATGTTCAATGTTGTTTCTAATGTTCACAGATTATCGCTTGCGTTGTGCTTTTTAAGTTTACTTATGGGTCTGGTGCTGGGTTCTAGGACTATGATGCCGACACCTGAAAAGCAACCCCGAAAAAGTTTGTGCAAAATAAATGATTTCTTAAAAAGTTTAATTTAGACATACCGATAAATTATATTTAAGTGAAAAAACAAATTTTGAGTCCTTGCCAAATTTTAACTGATGTGAGTAAACGAATAAAAAATATGCAAAAGCAGAATACGACTTATTGGGACAGCGGTGGGAAAAGTTATTTTTTTGTAATCTGACTTGTGCAAATTTAAGATTGGGTAAAAGTCAAATTGTGTAATATGATTTATATTTGGATTGGCGATATCATAAGTGACTTTTCTGAAATTGAAACTTGTTTGGATGATATTTTTGAAAAGTTAGTTTATATGAAAAATAATTTATTTAACTTTCTCAATCTGTCTAAATTAGTAATACATACTCTTTCCATCCTAAATATAAGACAGAGTTAACTTTTTTAAGAGACTAAGGAAGTTAAATAAATTATTTAATCATATCATATGTGGTGTATCATTGGATTATATGTCAATTTATAAGTTCGACAAAATAGTTTGAAAAAAATAATAAATATAACTATTTAAAAGTAATTTAATTATCCTTTTTAATATCTCTAAAAAGTCAACTCTGACTTATATTTAAAACTTGAGGTAATATAAATTAGCGATACATATAAATATTTGGGAAAATGACTCCCAGGTCCCAAGGGACCAAAATAATAATAATGAAGTTCCATTGCAAATTGCCAAGTCAAAAAGTCCCTAGGGACTTTTCTGACTTGAATTCCTTACAAAAGACCATCATGCCCCCAAGGAAAAAAAATAAGAAAAACTCACAAAAGGGAGTAGTAAGAATGGCGTGTTTTGGTGATTGATGAGAAAGAGAAAAACGCACAGGAGGAACTCCACGTTGGTGTCTGCAGCAACGTTGAAAGGATTAAGTTTGGTGATCACATCCTCGCAAAAGGTTAGACCTTCAGTTGTCATCTACTATTACAATGCCTGAACAGTGAAATCAAATTTTTTTTTCAGGTTTGTATGGTATGTGTATTGAAATTGATAGGTTGGTGAAATGTTAGAGCTTGGGGTCAATAGTGGACTATGTGGTAGGAAATAGATAAATAAGGCAAAGATTTTGCTAAAAATATGATCTTGACCATTGAAGTTCGGGTTTCACCATGGTTGGATTGTGAGAATGTTATTGTGCTCTGTTTTTAGGGTTGGTTATAGAGGGAGTGATTTGTTTTTAGTGGAAATAGTTGAATGTGTTAGGGGTTTATTTATGAGAAAACGATGATGTGATATTAAAATAATGTTATTAATACGTGCATTTGTAGTTGTTAATATTGTTGTTGTAGTTGTTAGTGCTCTGTTTTTGGGAAATGTAATAGATGGGTTGCTCTATTATTGATTAGAAAACGCTGAAATGATAAAAAAAATTATTGTTAATACGTGCAGTTGTAGTTGTAAATATCGCTGTTGTAGTTGTTACTATAGAACATGTGCTCTGTTTTTTAGAAATGTAATAGAGGACTTGATCTGGTCTTGAGCAAGGTAACAGAGGGATTGATCAGTTTTAAGTGGAAATGAAATGAATGTAATTGTGGTTTGCGTGACAACAAAATGATGAATTGATCTAAAATAAATGTTGTTAATATTAGCATTGGTAGTTGTTAATGTTGCTGATACAATTGTTAATACGTAGGTTGTGTTGTAGATTGTCAAAACAAGAAGCTTTTATCATTGTGAGAGATGCCATGAGGCCGGACACACAGTAAAGACTTGTAAAAATCCAAATCCAAGCTAAAAACAATTTGTACAATCCTTTAAATGCTTTTGATAGTAACTTTTTAGTGATGATGTCTATAAAGACAAAGAATTAATGACTTCTTGTGATCCCTTTGGGTTTTTGGATGTGTCCAGAAGTTGGTGTACTTAGTTACAAATGATATGATATTAAGTTAAATGAGTAGGTGGAAAATGCCACTTACTCATACAACTTAATATTTTAATGTTATATGATATGATATTCAGTTGTGAAATCAGGCTAAGTTACCAAAATATGTACTAGCAGTTGTTATAATTGCTGATATGTTGTATTGACAGATGGGATGTTTAATTTGTAACCTCCTGCGGAGAGAAAAATTAGGTTGTTAACAAAAGTCAAGTAATTGTGAAAATATGCATTAGAAAATGTGAAAAATGCCTCAGTTACTGTCAAAATTGGCACAATGAGTTGTACAAAAAGTAGGCACAAGAAAGTGTTGAAATGGTGATACGCTTTTATAGCAGTTGGCACTTGTGAAAATAAAAATCTCTATTAGGATTGACACTTAAGTTGTAAATGTGACTCAAGAACTTGTCAAAATATACACATGTTAAAATACAAATAAACTATAGTGAGAGATCTTTCATGAAAACTCATACAATTGTAAATATGACTAATGAACTTGTTAAAACATACTAAATAAGTTGTAAAAACAAAATCATATTTTCTAACATAGTTTATCTCAAGTTAGCCACTCCTTTATGAAGCCTCATGAAGTTGTAAATATGACTAATGAACTTGTTAAAACATACTGAATCAGTTGTAAAAAGAGAGAGATTTTCTGATATTGTTCATCTTAGGTTAGCCACTCCTCTAGGAAGACTCATGAAGTTGTAAATATGACTAATGAACTTATTAAAACATATTGAACAAGTGGTAAAAACAAAATCATATTTTCTGATATGGTTCATCTTAGGTTAGATTCTTCCCCGAACTAGTTCCCATCTTTCATGACAATCTGCAACACAACCTGCGTATTAACAATTGCATCAGCAATATTAACAATTATTAATGCTCATGTTAACAACAATTATTTTATATCAATTCACCATTTTGTTATCACACAAATCACCATCACATTCATTTATTCCCACTTAAAACTAATCAATCCCTTTGTTACCTTACCCAAAACAAAATCAATCATTCTATTACATTTCCCAAAAACAGAGCACATATTCTATAGTAACAACTACAACTGCACGTATTAACAATAATTTTTTATTATCATTTCAGCGTTTTCTCACCAATAATAGAGCAATCCATCTATTACATTTCCCAAAAATAGAGCATTGTACTAACAACTACAACAACAATATTAACAACTACAACTGCACGTATTAACAATAGTATTTCAATATCATATCAGCATTTTCTCATAAATAAACCCCCAACACATTCAACTATTCCCACTAAAAACATAACACTCCCTTTATAATCAACTCCAAAAACAGAGCACACTAACATTCTCACAACCCAACCATGGTGAAACCCCAACTTCAATGGTCAAAATTATATTTTTAGCAAAATTTTTACATTACTTATCTATATCCTACCATATAGTCCACTATTAACCCCAAGCTCTAACATTTCATCAATCCATCAATCTCAATGCACCTACCATACAAACCTGAAAAAAAAAAAATTTCAATGTTCAAGTGCTATAATAGTATATGACGACTGAAGGTCTAACCTTTCACGAGGATATGATCACCAAACGTAATCTCTTCAACACTGCTGCAGACACCAACGTGGAGTTCCTCCTGTGTGTTTTTCTCTTTCTCATCAATCACTAAAACGCGTTGTTCTTACTCCTTTCTGTGCATTTTTCTTATTTTTTTCCTTCGGGGTATGATGGTCACAAACAAAATTCAAATCAGAAAAATCACTAGGGACTTTACTGACTTGACAATTTGTAATAGGACTTTATTGATATTATTTTGGTCATTTGGGACCTGAGAGTCATTTTCCCTAAAAAAATTTCCTCTCTCACATCATCCTTCTCTCTTTCCTCTCTCTCTCTCTCTCTCTCTCTCTCTCATGTCACCCTTCCTTTTTCATCTCTCTCTTAGTAAAAGCTGAAATCCACTGTAAACCCTCTTCAGAAGCCCTTTTCACAACGGTCAACTAAACACACAAAAAACAGACCCATTCTTACAATTGTGCGATTGAGCCTCCCAACCGCAATACCAAACACATCCGCGAAACAAACCAAGGTTCCAAGTTTCAATTAAAAAAATTCAGAAAATATAATTAAAATCCCACACCATACAATCACATAATTTCTTCAAACCATCAAGCATATTCTCCCCACTCTATCAGGGCCGTCATTATCCCTGCATGGCAGGATCTCCACACAAGGGAATCGGCCATAAATAATTACACAAATTACATATTTAACATTATTTTAAATTTTAACTGCATTATAATAATTGTATGACTTTCTATCATAATGCGAAAAATGTAAAGCTCGTCAAGTCTTCAACTAAAACTGGTAACAACAAAAAAAAGTGTATCTCCATCATCATACTTCAATGAAAGGTTTCACGACAAGAACAGGAAAAGAAAAACGACAATTACGTTACGTGCTGCCGAGTGCTCAGCCATATCCACATCCACCACATAGTAATCCAAGAAAGCCACCGATCCAAATCATTTTGATAAATACCGAATGTAGTGTCGTGGGTGTCTTCAAGCCACGCCAGAAAGATTCCTCTTGATGGATTCCTTACCAAAGCCACGACCAGTATTGCCGAATTTTCAAATCCACGTGTTGCAGATTATTCCGAAAGGGCACAAAATAAGTATATACTAACATTTATTATAGACGCGTAAATCCTTATCTACATGTCTACTTGCAAAATTACAGATAATGGATATTTCAGCAGAAAGTTGCGATAACTAACTCGCTTTTTTTTTTTTTTTGGCCAACCATAACTAACTCGCTTTTCACGCTAACATTCCTTCACTTGACCAATTTTCATCCGCCTCTCAAAAAAAAAAAAAAAAAGCCAACTCACAAAACAATATTGGAACATGATCTACATTGATCAATTCCCAACGTGTTGGGATTAGAGCTTCAAAAGCTGAGCCTTTCAAAACTTTCGCATAAAGAAAAACAAAAACTCAAAATGTGACATTACGAATTGCTGACAATAATACTAAAAAACCAGCAAAACGGATCCTAACCGAAGAATCAGGCCATTACTGAGCAAGCATATCAATAAAAAAATCCTAGCACAACCTAAGACATTAGTATTACCATCAAATGTTGAATACCCAACATCAGGGCTTTTCAATCATCAGGATAGAGTATGCCATTTCCAGGAACATAATCCACCTGACAAGAGAGAACTAGACTTCCATGTCACGGTTATATCACAGCAGCTGTTAGGAAGTTCATGTTCTGATTTTGACACAGCAAGTGTCCTTTCTAACCATACCTGAAATAGACTATATATTTCAAACAGAAACCAGGATAGTACACACTGATCAGAAATTTGTCTTTCGCAACAAAATAATAGATGTCATCAACTAATTTGCCAGAAGAAAAGTGGCAAACCTAGCATCATGTTTAACCTTTGGAAGCAAGCCATGCAGGCCTCCAACACTGGCCCTGGAAAATGTAGTCGATTCATCAATAGTTAAAAAGTGAAACTTCTGATGCTATCAGATAGACAGCAAATCAAGTTTACCCACATTATGTAAGATGCCAAATTTTGAGTTGCACTACATAGACTAGTCGCCAGTCCTTGATCATTGACTGGTTATACAGAGTTTAACCATCATAGAATGATATACAAGTGCAGAAAGAAACCAACTAAGATTAAGCACAAAAGCTGGCAAACCAAGCAGCGAGGATTCTCATAGCAAAGAAAAAGCTTTTCAGCATTGTGATAAAATTATTGTCATAGCATCAGACGGCTATCAGAGAAACAATTAGATAAATCCCTCATAGCTGCAGCAAATCATTGCAGATGTAGCAGTACACAACTATGTCATAATTTAAATTAGAAATATCACTTAAATAGCCTCTCAAAAGAAAGAAGGTAGGGAACTTCACAGCTTGTAATAATTCACAATAATTCTAGTAACAATTACAAGATGAATACCAAAAGCATAGTCTTCTTATTTGAACCTTACAAGGCTGTACATAGATCAGAACATAAAATATCCTAAGCTAACATTGCGCGTGTAAACTATTAAAAACGCTGACCAGAAGAAACTAAGTTCTTTATCTCCAACAAGTGTTCATCATTTGAAATATGGAGTGAAATACGAAGATTAGTCAATAGAGCTTCTTGATCCCAAGTTAGGGGACCAGAAGCATACATAGCTTTTAGAGTACTGCGATAAGCATGCAACTCTAACCTATGAATTCTGGCTGCTATGTCCTCTTTTGGATAAAGGGAATATCTTTCTTCCTCATCTCCAACATCTAAAGACTCTGCATCGCTACAAAGACTATCTGCTTCTTGGCAAGGACCTGCTAACATATCACTAGAGAATTTGTTTGGGCCACTACTTATCACACTACAACTGCCAACTGAACACATATCACTACAAGAATCATTAGAATCATTGATTCTTTCAAGACAATGTGTGATACCAATATTAGGGTTCAGCGTCGCCATTTTATTAAATTGATTTGTGCCATTATTAAAGGAAGCAAGCATGCATTTTTCACCCATATGTTCACTTGGGTAAGCAAGTGCGTCTACCTTTTCTAGCACTTCCTCATTCAAAACAGCTCTCATTTTTCTTGGGTATGTATCAACGAGGGAGGAGCAATAAGGAGACACTCTCTTCAATGATGTGGATGACGCTAAATGAGACTCCCGGAGACCACTTCCTTCCATCATGGGAAAACAATCATTTCTAGCCTGTGGAACTTCAGGTTTCATCTTATAACTGTTAAAGCTCAAGTTCTTGCCCGACTTTCCAACTCTAGAATTGCCCTGTAGTGAAAGTAGACACAAATCATCAGAATAAGGGATAACATCAAATTTCAGAGCACTTGAGAAATATTTAAAATTTACAGACTTAAGCAAGATAATAATGATATTGTTAAATCTCAGTAAAATGGAATGAATGTGATTTCCATTTAAAGCAGCAATGAATTATAAATAATAATACTATAATCAACACATACTTTTCATTATTAAATTCAAACAGAATAAAACTGACAAAAGCTTGCAATATTCAAATAGATAAACGTGGAGTTTTGAGAAAATCCATGTGAGAACACTCTTGTTAATTAAAAAAAATCATACGCAAATTAATCAGATAGAAATCTACCTTTCGCATCATAACCCATTGGTTGTCTTGCCAACATTGTCGTGCCCTTATGTTAAACCTGTGAACTCTTAACTCCTTGCAAGATCCTACCAGCCTCACCAAATAAACATCTTCACCGAGAAACCTTGAAACAACAGCCACTTTCCAGCAACCAGCATGATTGACCTCCACAACATCATCAGCCGACCAACTATCAATACATTTTACAAGAGGGGGAGAAGGCCTGATGGATTTCTTGGGAACCTTCTCCACTATGGCCTCATTAGTCATGCTAGAACAGTTATACTGGACACTATAAGTGTGCCCATTAGCAGAGATAATCTCAGCAGAACGCCATTCGCCATAAGGGGCCTTACTATAACTCAGGACCTCTACTTTGGTTCCCTTTTTGAATCTCATAATGACACCTACTAATCAACCTGAAACCTGTAACAATCAATAATATATCTTAGCTGCAAAGATTAATCTTACAATCATGGATGAGCTTGTTTGGCTCCAAAAGATTATTAAGTAAATTTTCCAAGGAGAAAATAACAATAAAAAACAGGAAATAATTTAGAAGCCTTTTTTTTACTGTCTGTAATCAATTTACCCACAAAAAAAAAAACTATACGATGAGGAATGCGTATTGAATCATTACAGGGGTGCTACATAAAAAACAGGCTCATATATAATATTTTCATTAGAGAAGCTATAGCAAATAACTACAATAAAATCACATGACTAAGGTCCTAAATAATAGTCAGATAAGACACGTTCTACAGGGGGATTGGGGTGATGAGTTCGGTACTACCAAAAACTTATTGAAACTGTAACTACCGGTAAATTTAGCGATATGATCATGAACATTGCCTTAATCGTGTTTACACAAATATGAGTAGAACAAGTTGATTGCTATTTCCATAATCTTTTTCATTGGTTCATCTTAAATTAATTAATTAATTATCAAACAAACATCAAACAAACAAAAACCCAAGAAATACATTATAATCAATCATACAAAAAATTACAAGGGGGAAGGGGGTAATAAACCTTAGGCCAATATGAAGGAAACAAAGCCCTAAAAAAATTTCAGAATCCATAACGATCAGAATATAAAAGTAAACAGATTACAAACTCATATGAGAGGAACCTATACAGAAGGTACAAATAAAAATTAATTAACAAAAAAATGCAAACAAGAGAATTGATATGTCAACAAATTAATCACCAATCAAATAACAATGCAAAATCAGAAAACGATCTGAATAATAAACATGATAATAAAATTAAAAACATAGATACCGACCTTCCTCGACTATTGACAGTATCGGATCGCTTGAACTCTCGATTTTAATACCAAAGTGTTTCCTCCTACGACAATTGCTCCAGGGAATGAAATTCGATTCGGATGAATGCCAGAAGATTAGGGTTTCTGTAATTAAAAAGTAAAGTAAAAACCATTTATAACTTTCCTGAATCAGTGGGATATAAGGGCGGATGGGCCGCAGAAATACTGTACCACACCTTACTGGGCCCGTTTTATGGATTTAAACATTAGGTCAACTTTTACAATGCCTGTTTGGGGAAAAAAAACTTTTACATTGCCAAAAAACCGCAGTATATCCTGTTCTTTTTTTAATGTACTTTTTTTATATATATACTGTATATCCTGTTGCTTTTCTTAGCATATTCTTATACATATATAACAGGTTTATTCAAATGATTACGGCACGTTTCCGGCAAAAAAAAAAAAAAAAAAGATTACGGCACGTTTATTTGATATGGAAAAATAATTTATTTTGTTATTTTTCAAATTTTAAGTTATCTTCATTCAAAATCTACTTAAAAATAAAATAGAATTATAAATTTTTTTTTCAAACTTTAAAAATTTTTAAGAAACATCATAAAATTTCTCAAGCGATTTTTCATTAAAAATCTAAATCAAACTGTCATTAATACTTCTTTTGAATTTTGATATAAAATAAGTGAGTTCTCTGTCATGAAAAAGAGATAATAGTTTTCATCTTTTATTTTGATCATTTTTTCTTAAACTTTATCATTAGCATGCTTAATGGTAAAATTTTGTTTTAAAAAATAAATAAAAACAAATAGATGAAGGAGAATAATGTGGAATTTTCCGGTGTATAAAAAAAATAAAAAAGAGAACGATTTGAAATAAAAGGGAGCACTTTCATTTGTTCATTTGTTTGAAAGAAAAAAAATTGACGTTCTAATTGACGAAAATAGGAGAAAAAGATCGTACCCCTAATTGAAAGAGAGCTGGAATGAAAGAGAAATTTGTTGGTGGCGGAAAAATGAAAATTTATCTTCGATTCTCATCATTTTTAGTTTTAAAAACACACATTTGTTCTGATAATGTGCATGACATATTGAGTAAATTTTTTTTTTCTTCTCAACCAAAAAAAAATTACTGCTTTTTTTTTGGGGGGGGGGGGGGAACCATCTCCCTTCAATCCTTCATCAAGCCCTACTCTCTAGTTCAGCAAAACTGAGAAAGGTTTTTTATTCCACCATCAAACAGAGGTTAAAACCGTACAATTGAATTTATAACCATAAATAGTGCGGCTAATGATACACACACATTAATCCTGTTCATTTAATAAATGAATTGAATACAATGGTGATACTTTGACAAGTCTAATTCAAGCGGTTTTGGTTGATCCATTCACAATTCCACACTACCATTGGGTCATAACAAGAGAAATATATAACTTAAATAAAATAAAACGTACAATATTTATTATAATCTTCACCATTATTCAACCATTTATCGATTATAACTGATGGAGAGCACTCCCCCCCCCCCCAAAAAAAAATGATGGTAATACTAATAGTAAATTTCTCGATATCGGACCATGCATTCACAGAATACTCTACAGTACACTAAACAGACAGATTAGCCATAGTCTTGGCAAACCGTCACAAGAACTACATTATAAATTAAATTGAATTTTGTAGTGAGGGCAAAACACGTCTAACACTTCATTTCCATGTCGACCTAGTCATATAACTTTGTGTGAGAAGCATGGGCAAAAACATCCGAATCTGCTTAGCAGATGGTGTGGTCCAAGGTCACGAAGGATCAGTGAAAAGATATCGTAGCAAGGGAGCAACAACTGCTATACTCAAACTGTTCCCAAGTAAAGAATACCTGTGCGAGAGAAAGAAATTTATTGACATAAATGGAACCACGAACAATAGATCTAGTCGTGCCCATTGGCACAGCGGTCTCAATAACAAAGGTTCTTCCATATAGAATATGAAAAGTTGTTTAAACGAAGAAATTGCATACCTCTGCCTGAGATTTATGTGCTGCGGAAATTGGAAATCTTCGGGAAAAGAATGTAGATTTGCAACCTAGTTATAGAATTACAAAGCCTTGCATATTAGAATTATGCACTGAAATGAAGCTAAGTTTACCCCAAAAGAAAAAAAAAAACATTCACGCATGTGCACACATCGGTATAGACACAACTAAGTTTAGGCCTGTCTTGAAATTCTAGATAATGACTGACAAAAATATAATCATTCACCTCTCTTGGGGTAAAATATCTAAGGCGCAGCTCCTTCAGTGACGTTTTGTCCTTCTTTTCCAGCTGCATATTAGAAAATTTAAAGTTACGGCAGCAGAAAGGAAGAAGCGAGATTCTCATATCCCCAGAACCCATAACAAAAGGTAATAATAATAGTATGAGAGGTTAATATTCAAGGTTTAAGGGGTGTGTCATAATTTGTTCCGGTTGAATAAAAAATAGAAGCAATACCTGGACAGTTGCCAATAGTGATCCAGTTCCCTTCACATATCTGTAATAACTTTTTGTAAAGCAGCAGCAGCGCTTTGAATCCGAATAGACAATATCTAAACCCCTTTAAGGAAAAGGGCATCAAGACTTAACATGACTAATATTAATTCTTTAAAAAAATAAAATGCATGATGGTCAGGTTATGGCAGTGAATTTTATATGCTACGACTAATTAGTGAGGCCAAGGATACCCATAGCACTTCCCCACCGCTCTATTAAGCTCAAGGGAACAGAATACTGGTCTAAAGATGCTTTATTGAGCACTTCCCCATCATGTTTCAAATCTCTGGGTAAATCAGTGTCCAGTGATGCAGATTCAACATCTGTATCATTGCTAGGATTCTCTAACTCAAGAAATTGTTCAATTGGCTGACAAGATTGAAACAACTTATCCCAGTCCTTTTGTGACGAAACATCTTCATCAGGCACTGTATCTTCATGCTCAAATAATGGTCTGGGAGATTGAATCAGCATGCTGTTCCATTGTTCTTTTACAAAAGAAGAAGGTCTTCTTTTTGCCTTCAAAATTATTGGAACAGGGCCAATGATTATGAAAAAAATTAATGACAAATGTCTAGAAATTCAAATACATGATGAAACCTAAAGAAATACTTAATTGTGCCCTGATAAACAAGAGAAATTCAAAAACTTAATCGATAAAATGTAACAAGAGAAAGACACAATTTGCATGTCAACTGATTAACAAGAACTTCGGCCATCACAAAGTGTGGAAAAGCATGCATAATAACATCAACATCAGCCACCTCACGAGAACATTGCCAATTGACTGCTAAATAATATAAAAGACATCCTAAATCTTTCAAAACAAACATAAGGATCGAAGAATTCACCAAGCATTAAGAGACCCTACCAGACAAAAATATCGTGGCCTTGAATATGGGATTCCAAATTGTAATGGACTCAAGATGAACTCTTGAGTGAAAAAATTTGTTTTTTCCAACATTTCAATCATTGCTGCATGCGTATCTGATGTCTGAAACCAAGGGAGAAAATGAGAGGGCAACGAAAATAATAAAAGAACAAGAAAGAAAAGGAATGAGTAGAAGAAATTGATTCAGACAACTAGATGAATCTAAAGAACAAACCTCAAATCCAACAACATTTTCCACAAATATCATGCTTGGAGGATGCTTTAATAATGGCATAAGTTCAAGAATCTGGAGAAAGGAAAATGCCCGAGCATCACCGGTGTCCTTCTGAAGACCTAATTTCAAGATGCTTGAGGAATTCTTCCAAGTACAACAAAATAATCCCAAAAATTAGAAGGGGGAAAAAGTCCCACCTTGTCTAGTGTAAGGTTGGCAAGGAGGAGAAAGAAGCCATACATCTGCTCCATAGCCATCAAGATCGGTAGGAGTCAGGCTTTGAATATTCCCCTGTCAGCCGCAAAAAACAAATCATTATCAGCGTGGTCATGTTGATATCAACGACATGGCTCAGCAGTCTTAAGTCCAGACTCGTGTAGCTTCATAGCAATGACAAGCCAGGCAGATCAAAGCCACGGTCCCATTAAAAAAAAAATGAATAAAAGGAGTGAAAGATGCTCATTGGCAAGTCTTAGCTGCTTTTAGCAGCTCCTGCCCAGCTTAACTAATGCTTGCAACTAACCAAACATCCCAACACAATAACTAAGTCCAACAGAAATAAAAAACAAGGTAAAGCATGCTTGTGAACTAGAGTTCCCAAGAACAGGCCGCGCTCCTGGACTCAAAGCTTAGGTAACAAACCTGAAAAGGACGATGACCGAAGTTATGTTGGTAAACATCATTCGCTCTGTCATTAATTTCAAATGCTTCCACGACTTCCGCGTTCACGCCTGATTTCATCAGCGAATATCTCTAAAAAGTACACATACAAATATGCATTCGGAAAACAAAAATTAGAAGATGAACATATAATAGATTAAATAAATAATTAGGGTTTCGAAGCGTACCATGCCGCCGATCCCACTGTAAAATTCAAGTACTCTCCGAGGCTCATTTCCAACGCCAGCGGAGGCCTTTGCCATTCCGGTGACTCCGTTGCGTTGATCTTCGCTTTCCAGAATCCGGACCCGGATGGCCAAGGAACCGATCGCACTGAGCCGCGGGAAAAAAACGACACCGTGTCCCACTCATCCCCACGGCGCCAAGCGTCTTTGTATTGGCGCGACCGGAGCTACTCCTACAGAAGAAAATTTAAAAATAAAATATAATTTGTTAATCAATTTTTATTTCGATATGCATTGTTATAATCATAGTCACAATTTTAAAAATAATTAAAAATCAATATCAAACTTATTGTCAAATAATTATTCATGTATAATTACATCTTTTTATAAGTTAAGTAGATGGGAAATATTTATAACTAAAAATAAATATAGATAAAATATTAGCTCCAATCCTAAATTTATAAACTAAATAAGAAGTTTATTTTAATTTTAAATACATGACCTTCGTTCACTTGTTTTTCCCCCCCAAATTTGTAATTTCTTGTCCTAAGTATCCCATTAATATCCTAAATATATTTCCAATTGGTTGCAAATATTATGAGATGAAATTTAACATATTGTCATTGGGTGTTTGCTCAATTCATCTAATCTCAATGAAGCTAAGGGAGCTTTTTCGTAGCTCATGTTCATATGCTATTATAATTGTCTCAATCTTGATACGAGGTCAAAGGGTGATGACACCCACAAGAAAAGGCAGAAACTTAATGCTTCAACGGTCAACAAATTGCCAAAAATGGAAACGACAAGTTTTTATTGCCGCATGATCACTTGGCATCACCAACTTGCATAGAGAGATAAACGTGGTTCCGAAAGAGAATACCACGAATGCATTACTATTTTCATGGCGTATCCTTCTGGTGCAAGCAAGAAAAGTTATATTATTAGACCACTCTCCTGATCCTGAACCACGCGTATCTCTAACAGTTATATTATATATATTGTATCATGCATCTTTGACTGTAATCCCAACATCAATGTCCTGCTACGTACCTCCTAAGTCATAATATAATTCAAAAGTAAACCAGGAGCCAGTAGATGGCTTATAGGTGAAGTCATGTTGCTGGGGAGGATCAGGTGGATGTTCCACATAAGATTCTCCAAAATCTTCATCATCATTTTCTTGATCAGGTCTGACCATTGCAATTCTAGAGATATCAGCAAGGTTGTCTTCTGAATCATCATCATCATTATCATCAGTAGAAGAATCAGCTGATTGTGAACTAGATGAGTTTGAGTCCTGAGGTGGTTCAAAAGGGCTATGGAGGATTGCCATAGTGGAATCCTGAGGGTTGGTTTGAGGAGTCTGATCCTCAGGTTGCTTTTGCTTATCAGAAGAAATGGTTGGCTGTGGGGTATTCTGAAGGTCAACAGGTTCACCTATTTTGATACTTGTGTGAACAGGTTGTTTCGATCCTGAAAAGGTTCCTGTTTCATATATCGAATGGGAAGGCCAACGAGAAGTGGGTCTTTGTGGTGTTTTAAAGGAAGATCTGGATATAGGTTTAGGCTGAGGTGGTGGCTGGATTTGTTGGAATAAAGGATAGTTCATCCGAAACACTTTGCTGTAGTCAGTTGTTTCTGGATAAACCGTGGGTGTACTTGGGTAAATGGGTGGTGGAATCGAAGGGTATGAGGGATAGGACTCATATATGACCTGGGATTGCTTTCTGGCCATGTCTAGTTCTATTTTCTGCAAGTCTTTCTGTATAGCTGCTAATTCTCTTTCTTTCTGCTTGAATTCTGGTCCGACATATCCTGTGGCGATAAATCTTCTTAATTCTGCATCCAGTTTCTGGGCTTGTTCTGTCTGAAAAACATAAAGTCTTCTAACTTCATCGGAAATTTGACCTATTTGATGAGTTAGGCTTTCTGTCTTGATTGCTAAGGAATCAAGCTTGGAGTCAATTCTGGTCAAAGCTGTATTTTGACAGACAGCATTTTTGAGTATGCCAGTTTAGAACTTCATCAGCTGCAGAGGCTGGTCTGAAATGGCCTTGAGAATCCACTGTGTTGGGAGATACAAAAGGTCGAGAAGAGACCTTGGTACTTTCATCTGTTCTTCTCTCAATTGGAGGAAACTCCTGATCATAAGGATTTCTGATCATCCCTATGCATGGAATCAGGTGAGCAGCTCTTGGAGGAATAGCTGGAACAACAGGTTCAGGTTCTGGAAAGAACTTTTTAACAAGACCTGAATGTCCTGTCTCAATCATCAATTCAACAAGAGACATTTCTTTCGAAGATCTTTCAGGATGAGGAGGAGGTTGCCATCCTCTTTTCTTAACAGACTGCTTTGGGCCATGATCATCGTCATCTTTGTGGTTATAATGGTTCTGGAATCTACAAGAGGATCCCTTGAAGGATTTATTTTTTCTGGCCTGCTTGATGGCATATTTGTACGGATAAAGTCCTTGCTCATCATCATCGGACTCTTCCCACCATTCTGGGGTATCACATTCACAATCAGAATCACACATTCCTGAGCCAGGTACATCCCATAGGAAATGACCATTTAAGTGAGAAACATAGCACGGCTTCGCATGTTGGTCTACCCAAGCTATAGGAGGGTCTTTTCTGGCTGGTGTATAGGCTGGTGAAAGGGTGAGAATTCTGCCAGGAGGAATGTCTGGTCCTTGCTGGCTTGGTCTGGTGAAGATGGTTTTAATGGTTCCATCTGGAAGTCTCTGAATAATAGGTGGAGTGGTTGTGTGAACATCAGGTTGAGTCCCATGAAAAGTTTTTTCATAGTTGTTGATCCATTCGAGGGGCATCAACTGGGAAAGTTCTTCTCTGGGGATCTGTCTGGGGATCTGAATGATAGAAGTATCATCAGATCTATTGGATATGGCAAATAAGGCATCTTTGGTGGAATTTGGAAGGTGTAGATCAAGAGAGTGGTTTTGAAGTCTGTAAATGACTTGATGGTGCAGGGTAGCCATGATAGCTTTAGGATCCTGTTCAGCTCCAATAATCTGGATCTGGACTTTGATTCTGTTGGTGAGAGTAGGATCATCTAAGCTGATGTTGAAATCTGGCTGGATGGTAAGAATAACACTTCCACTGCTCAAAGTGGTAAGGATTGTACCAATAAGAGCATTGGAGTACTGCTTATAGGTAGAGTCAACAAGAGCAACTCTAGCAGTAGCTGGAATACCTTTTCTTCCATGAAGAGTAAGAATCAAACGGATAGCTCCAAAATGAAGATGAGTATATCCTTCAGATTTCCACTGGTTGATCAAAGACTGCGGTATCTCTATGGTAGAGTACTGCTCTTCTGTGGTTGCAGGAAGGGAACACTGATCCAGACGGGTGGTCTGGACAACTTCTTTGACATGAGGTCTCCGAGTGGTTAAGAGGGTCCTAATATTTCTGGTAATACGGTTAGAGCGATGGTAAATACTATAGGGGCTAAGAAGAGGTAGATCAGTCTCATTGATCTGGGCATCTTCAGGATGATGGTTAATTTCTACAAGGTTTTCTATTTTTCTGGTTAAGGTTCTTTTTACAGAGGTAGGTAGATTTCTAGGAACAAAAGAAGAAACTAGAGTAGTAGAAAGGGAGTTTATAGGACGAGAGGCAGAGGCTTCACTCATATTTTCTGGTACTCTTCCTAATCACCTTCACTCATAACATGATGTTACAAGGGCTATGGCATTGGTGTGGAGAATGGATAGTGACCAGATATACCAGAGTAATTCTTCAGGGATAGGACCTTGGATGAAAGGTAAAGTGGAGTAGGGCGTATCAAGGCTGAAATGTTGGGCCGTTGGAAGGAGGTTGGTTTTCACAAAAAGATGGTGGAGCCAATAAAACATATTGTTTTTGGCATAGTGGATGAAGTCTTCTTTGCTGTGGAGGTTGGTGTTTGACGGGAGAAGAGAAGCTTTGATGAGATGGGTCATTGTTTTAACAGGAAGGCTGTTTGAGATGGTGAAGATATACAAGGGCTTTGAGGAGAGGATTTTTGGAGGGGCAGAGTCTTTCTGAGGTCTGGATAAGAAGTCTGCAATGATGTTGTGGTGACCTTTCAGATGGCGAACTGTGAATTTATAGCGAGAGAACCAATCTTTCCATCGAAGCAATTGAGCATCAGGCAAGATCTTTTTCTTTGGATCAAGCATCTTTGGAAAAGACGTGTTGTCCATTTCCACAATAAAGTGGTAGGGGCTCAGATGGAAGCTGAATTTTTCAATTCCCCGCTTGACAGCAAGAATTTCTTTGTACGTTGCATGATAATGCTTTTCTGGCTCTCTGAATTGTCCACTGGCATGTCCACAGTAGTATCTCTTACCATTGACTTCTTCAAGAAGTATCGCTCCCCAAAATTCATCACTTGCGTCCGTTTGTAAGATCCTTTCTCCTTGATCTGGGATCTTTAACGGTGGAGGATTTTGAGTGATTCTTTTGAGGAATTTGACAGCTTCTGTTTGTTCTGTTCCCCACTGTGGAGGGTTCCTTTTGAGTAGCTTGGACAGCTGGCTAGTATGATGAGACGCATGAGGGATAAAATCCCTGAGGTAATTCACAATTCCAAGAAACTGTTGGACTTGTTTAGGGAAGAAATTCTCATCAGGAAAATTCAATAATTCCTGTGCAATGTGAGGGCCTGGACTGTATTGACCATTTTTGAAGTGCATGCCTAAAAATTCAATTTCTTGAACGCCAACTTCACTTTTCTTTGAAGAGAGCATAATGCCATATTGTTCCACAATTTTGGAGAATTGGGCCAAGAGGATTTTATGAGATTCTTCTGTATCAGAGAATAGAAGAATATCATCAATGTATATAAGGGCATTATGGAGGATGGGTTCAAAGATTTTGGTCATGGCCTTTTGAAATAAGGACGGGGCTACTTTGAGACCAAAGGGCATGACAGTCCATTGGTATTGAGCATTAGGTATGCAAAAAGCAGTTTTGGGCCTATCTTCTGGGTGTATACCCAATTGCCAAAAACCTGCTTTAAGGTCAAACTTTGAAAATATTTGGGCCTTTTTAAGATGGGCAAACAAGGTATTGGGCTTTGGTAACGGAAACTTATCATCTTGGAGGAAATGATTCAGGGGTTTATAATCAATGACAAGTCTCTTTTTTCCTCGTTTGATCTCTGACCTTTTTTCCACATAGAAAGCTTGACAAGCCCAATCAGATTTAGTGGGCTCAATGAGGCCTTGTTTCAGCAAAGCTGAGCATTCATCTCTGGCTAGCTTTAAATCATCAGGATTCATTCCAGGGTGAGAGGCCTTAGTAGGATTGATATCTTCATTCTTCTTGAAAGGGAGCCTGATGAAAAACTCCTGATTTTTCCATAGTGGAGAGGAATGGGGAAACTGATCATGACTGTCTACACAGTGTCGAAGTAATTGTTCCTTAATGTTTGAATATTGAGGAGGAGCTTGTTGTAGCTCAAACAGACTAGGAATCTCTGTATAAGGACTAAAATTTCCTTTCCACTTTATCCCTTTAGGTAGAATCATGAGGTTCTGTGTGTGGTAAAATGCATCAAAACCTAAGAGGATATCTTTCCCTGGGAGATCACTTCCTAGCACCTTAATTTTTAATGTGCATCCTGGGAAGAATTTGATTCCAATCTTTCTTCTGGAGATAAGATCTATCTTGAATAATTTTCCATCAGCAGTGAAGAAATATTGTTCATGAGGTACCCATTCTTCTGGAGGAAGAATATGAGGTTTCATCACAGTATTGCATGATCCTGTATCAAAAAATGCAATAGCAGAAATGGGTTTAGAGTATTTGTCAGGAAGGACTTGAACTTTTATGTTTGGAAGAGGAATGGTGAGGTTCTCCTTTGGATTGGATTTTAAGGATCCAAGAGATCCAGTGAAGGGCTTTGATGGATTTAGGGAGGATGAGTTTTCTGGACTAGGTAAGGCTGGGCTGATGTGGTTGATGGATCTGAATGGATAGTCTTCTTCTTCTGACTCAGTACTAGATTCAGTAGAGGTATTAGAGGAATCTGAGGAATCTGTCTCTTCTTCTTCAGAGAGTGGAATAACATACTGAGTGTCTTCATCTTTAAAAGATTGTTCTTCAAGGAAATTCTCAATGTCTGCTTCCTTGTCTGTGATCATCAAGATGTTATGAAGCTGTTGAATCATCTTGATATCTTTCTTGGTCTTATTGGGACAATTTTTTGCAAAATGTCCTTTCCTTCTGCAAATAAAGCACCTTGATCCCTTGGTAAAAGACTTTCTAGGCTTAAAAAACCTAGCTTTTCCCCTTGATTTTCTTCTGGAAGAGAATCTCCTCTTTGGGAATTTTTCATAGTGACTTTGATAATGAGATTTCTTCTTTGTGAAGCAATGACAAGTCTTTTGATCCTTGCATTTAATCTTCAGATATGGCTTTTTGCAGGCATATTTCAGCTTTGTCGTGCCTTTAAGCATATCCTTGAAATACTTGTGTTGTTCGCAGAGCTTATCAACAGTTGCAAGGGCTAGCTGATAGATCTCTCCAATAGAGATTTGTGAAATATCTCTACGAAGAGCATTGATGCTCCTGTGTAGCTCTGGTTGGAGTTCTTCAGGAAGGGATGAAATAAATGTATGCCGGAGATTAACATCATTACCTCCATTCAAGAGATAATATTTGCCAATCATTCTTTGATAATGCTTCTGCAGATCTTTTTTGTCAAGAGAGCAGCATTTCATCTCAAAGAATTCTTGCTTTTCTCTTTTCTCAATTATGTTGAAATCTCCAATAAACTCCTTGTGGATTATGTCAAGAAGAATACCAGCATTCTGGACTTGAACTGCTTGCAATTTCTCATATTCACTGAGATGCTGAAACCAATCTCTTAAGGTTCCAGTAAATCTTGAAACAAATTCTTGGAGGATTTGCTGAAGATTTACTCTTTGTCCAGTTAGCTGTAAATCAATCCACGCACCAAATTCATGGAGTCTGTCTCTCCATTTATACTGGGGAAGATCATCAAAAGTAAACCAGGGGCCAGTAGATGGCTTATAGGTGAAGTCATGTTGCTGGGGAGGATCAGGTGGATGTTCCACATAAGATTCTCCAAAATCTTCATCATCATTTTCTTGATCAGGTCTGACCATTGCAATTCTAGAGATATCAGCAAGGTTGTCTTCTGAATCATCATCATCATTATCATCAGTAGAAGAATCAGCTGATTGTGAACTAGATGAGTTTGAGTCCTGAGGTGGTTCAAAAGGGCTATGGAGGATTGCCATAGTGGAATCCTGAGGGTTGGTTTGAGGAGTCTGATCCTCAGGTTGCTTTTGCTTATCAGAAGAAATGGTTGGCTGTGGGGCATTCTGAAGGTCAACAGGTTCACCTATTTTGATACCTGTGTGAACAGGTTGTTTCGATCCTGAAAAGGTTCCTGTTTCATATATCGAATGGGAAGGCCAACGAGAAGTGGGTCTTTGTGGTGTTTTAAAGGAAGATCTGGATATAGGTTTAGGCTGAGGTGGTGGCTGGATTTGTTGGAATAAAGGATAGTTCATCCGAAACACTTTGCTGTAGTCAGTTGTTTCTGGATAAACCGTGGGTGTACTTGGGTAAATGGGTGGTGGAATCGAAGGGTATGAGGGATAGGACTCATATATGACCTGGGATTGCTTTCTGGCCATGTCTAGTTCTATTTTCTGCAAGTCTTTCTGTATAGCTGCTAATTCTCTTTCTTTCTGCTTGAATTCTGGTCCGACATATCCTGTGGCGATAAATCTTCTTAATTCTGCATCCAGTTTCTGGGCTTGTTCTGTCTGAAAAACATAAAGTCTTCTAACTTCATCGGAAATTTGACCTATTTGATGAGTTAGGCTTTCTGTCTTGATTGCTAAGGAATCAAGCTTGGAGTCAATTCTGGTCAAAGCTGTATTTTGACAGACAGCATTTTGAGTATGCCAGTTTAGAACTTCATCAGCTGCAGAGGCTGGTCTGAAATGGCCTTGAGAATCCACTGTGTTGGGAGATACAAAAGGTCGAGAAGAGACCTTGGTACTTTCATCTGTTCTTCTCTCAATTGGAGGAAACTCCTGATCATAAGGATTTCTGATCATCCCTATGCATGGAATCAGGTGAGCAGCTCTTGGAGGAATAGCTGGAACAACAGGTTCAGGTTCTGGAAAGAACTTTTTAACAAGACCTGAATGTCCTGTCTCAATCATCAATTCAACAAGAGACATTTCTTTCGAAGATCTTTCAGGATGAGGAGGAGGTTGCCATCCTCTTTTCTTAACAGACTGCTTTGGGCCATGATCATCGTCATCTTTGTGGTTATAATGGTTCTGGAATCTACAAGAGGATCCCTTGAAGGATTTATTTTTTCTGGCCTGCTTGATGGCATATTTGTACGGATAAAGTCCTTGCTCATCATCATCGGACTCTTCCCACCATTCTGGGGTATCACATTCACAATCAGAATCACACATTCCTGAGCCAGGTACATCCCATAGGAAATGACCATTTAAGTGAGAAACATAGCACGGCTTCGCATGTTGGTCTACCCAAGCTATAGGAGGGTCTTTTCTGGCTGGTGTATAGGCTGGTGAAAGGGTGAGAATTCTGCCAGGAGGAATGTCTGGTCCTTGCTGGCTTGGTCTGGTGAAGATGGTTTTAATGGTTCCATCTGGAAGTCTCTGAATAATAGGTGGAGTGGTTGTGTGAACATCAGGTTGAGTCCCATGAAAAGTTTTTTCATAGTTGTTGATCCATTCGAGGGGCATCAACTGGGAAAGTTCTTCTCTGGGGATCTGTCTGGGGATCTGAATGATAGAAGTATCATCAGATCTATTGGATATGGCAAATAAGGCATCTTTGGTGGAATTTGGAAGGTGTAGATCAAGAGAGTGGTTTTGAAGTCTGTAAATGACTTGATGGTGCAGGGTAGCCATGATAGCTTTAGGATCCTGTTCAGCTCCAATAATCTGGATCTGGACTTTGATTCTGTTGGTGAGAGTAGGATCATCTAAGCTGATGTTGAAATCTGGCTGGATGGTAAGAATAACACTTCCACTGCTCAAAGTGGTAAGGATTGTACCAATAAGAGCATTGGAGTACTGCTTATAGGTAGAGTCAACAAGAGCAACTCTAGCAGTAGCTGGAATACCTTTTCTTCCATGAAGAGTAAGAATCAAACGGATAGCTCCAAAATGAAGATGAGTATATCCTTCAGATTTCCACTGGTTGATCAAAGACTGCGGTATCTCTATGGTAGAGTACTGCTCTTCTGTGGTTGCAGGAAGGGAACACTGATCCAGACGGGTGGTCTGGACAACTTCTTTGACATGAGGTCTCCGAGTGGTTAAGAGGGTCCTAATATTTCTGGTAATACGGTTAGAGCGATGGTAAATACTATAGGGGCTAAGAAGAGGTAGATCAGTCTCATTGATCTGGGCATCTTCAGGATGATGGTTAATTTCTACAAGGTTTTCTATTTTTCTGGTTAAGGTTCTTTTTACAGAGGTAGGTAGATTTCTAGGAACAAAAGAAGAAACTAGAGTAGTAGAAAGGGAGTTTATAGGACGAGAGGCAGAGGCTTCACTCATATTTTCTGGTACTCTTCCTAATCACCTTCACTCATAACATGATGTTACAAGGGCTATGGCATTGGTGTGGAGAATGGATAGTGACCAGATATACCAGAGTAATTCTTCAGGGATAGGACCTTGGATGAAAGGTAAAGTGGAGTAGGGCGTATCAAGGCTGAAATGTTGGGCCGTTGGAAGGAGGTTGGTTTTCACAAAAAGATGGTGGAGCCAATAAAACATATTGTTTTTGGCATAGTGGATGAAGTCTTCTTTGCTGTGGAGGTTGGTGTTTGACGGGAGAAGAGAAGCTTTGATGAGATGGGTCATTGTTTTAACAGGAAGGCTGTTTGAGATGGTGAAGATATACAAGGGCTTTGAGGAGAGGATTTTTGGAGGGGCAGAGTCTTTCTGAGGTCTGGATAAGAAGTCTGCAATGATGTTGTGGTGACCTTTCAGATGGCGAACTGTGAATTTATAGCGAGAGAACCAATCTTTCCATCGAAGCAATTGAGCATCAGGCAAGATCTTTTTCTTTGGATCAAGCATCTTTGGAAAAGACGTGTTGTCCATTTCCACAATAAAGTGGTAGGGGCTCAGATGGAAGCTGAATTTTTCAATTCCCCGCTTGACAGCAAGAATTTCTTTGTACGTTGCATGATAATGCTTTTCTGGCTCTCTGAATTGTCCACTGGCATGTCCACAGTAGTATCTCTTACCATTGACTTCTTCAAGAAGTATCGCTCCCCAAAATTCATCACTTGCGTCCGTTTGTAAGATCCTTTCTCCTTGATCTGGGATCTTTAACGGTGGAGGATTTTGAGTGATTCTTTTGAGGAATTTGACAGCTTCTGTTTGTTCTGTTCCCCACTGTGGAGGGTTCCTTTTGAGTAGCTTGGACAGCTGGCTAGTATGATGAGACGCATGAGGGATAAAATCCCTGAGGTAATTCACAATTCCAAGAAACTGTTGGACTTGTTTAGGGAAGAAATTCTCATCAGGAAAATTCAATAATTCCTGTGCAATGTGAGGGCCTGGACTGTATTGACCATTTTTGAAGTGCATGCCTAAAAATTCAATTTCTTGAACGCCAACTTCACTTTTCTTTGAAGAGAGCATAATGCCATATTGTTCCACAATTTTGGAGAATTGGGCCAAGAGGATTTTATGAGATTCTTCTGTATCAGAGAATAGAAGAATATCATCAATGTATATAAGGGCATTATGGAGGATGGGTTCAAAGATTTTGGTCATGGCCTTTTGAAATAAGGACGGGGCTACTTTGAGACCAAAGGGCATGACAGTCCATTGGTATTGAGCATTAGGTATGCAAAAAGCAGTTTTGGGCCTATCTTCTGGGTGTATACCCAATTGCCAAAAACCTGCTTTAAGGTCAAACTTTGAAAATATTTGGGCCTTTTTAAGATGGGCAAACAAGGTATTGGGCTTTGGTAACGGAAACTTATCATCTTGGAGGAAATGATTCAGGGGTTTATAATCAATGACAAGTCTCTTTTTTCCTCGTTTGATCTCTGACCTTTTTTCCACATAGAAAGCTTGACAAGCCCAATCAGATTTAGTGGGCTCAATGAGGCCTTGTTTCAGCAAAGCTGAGCATTCATCTCTGGCTAGCTTTAAATCATCAGGATTCATTCCAGGGTGAGAGGCCTTAGTAGGATTGATATCTTCATTCTTCTTGAAAGGGAGCCTGATGAAAAACTCCTGATTTTTCCATAGTGGAGAGGAATGGGGAAACTGATCATGACTGTCTACACAGTGTCGAAGTAATTGTTCCTTAATGTTTGAATATTGAGGAGGAGCTTGTTGTAGCTCAAACAGACTAGGAATCTCTGTATAAGGACTAAAATTTCCTTTCCACTTTATCCCTTTAGGTAGAATCATGAGGTTCTGTGTGTGGTAAAATGCATCAAAACCTAAGAGGATATCTTTCCCTGGGAGATCACTTCCTAGCACCTTAATTTTTAATGTGCATCCTGGGAAGAATTTGATTCCAATCTTTCTTCTGGAGATAAGATCTATCTTGAATAATTTTCCATCAGCAGTGAAGAAATATTGTTCATGAGGTACCCATTCTTCTGGAGGAAGAATATGAGGTTTCATCACAGTATTGCATGATCCTGTATCAAAAAATGCAATAGCAGAAATGGGTTTAGAGTATTTGTCAGGAAGGACTTGAACTTTTATGTTTGGAAGAGGAATGGTGAGGTTCTCCTTTGGATTGGATTTTAAGGATCCAAGAGATCCAGTGAAGGGCTTTGATGGATTTAGGGAGGATGAGTTTTCTGGACTAGGTAAGGCTGGGCTGATGTGGTTGATGGATCTGAATGGATAGTCTTCTTCTTCTGACTCAGTACTAGATTCAGTAGAGGTATTAGAGGAATCTGAGGAATCTGTCTCTTCTTCTTCAGAGAGTGGAATAACATACTGAGTGTCTTCATCTTTAAAAGATTGTTCTTCAAGGAAATTCTCAATGTCTGCTTCCTTGTCTGTGATCATCAAGATGTTATGAAGCTGTTGAATCATCTTGATATCTTTCTTGGTCTTATTGGGACAATTTTTTGCAAAATGTCCTTTCCTTCTGCAAATAAAGCACCTTGATCCCTTGGTAAAAGACTTTCTAGGCTTAAAAAACCTAGCTTTTCCCCTTGATTTTCTTCTGGAAGAGAATCTCCTCTTTGGGAATTTTTCATAGTGACTTTGATAATGAGATTTCTTCTTTGTGAAGCAATGACAAGTCTTTTGATCCTTGCATTTAATCTTCAGATATGGCTTTTTGCAGGCATATTTCAGCTTTGTCGTGCCTTTAAGCATATCCTTGAAATACTTGTGTTGTTCGCAGAGCTTATCAACAGTTGCAAGGGCTAGCTGATAGATCTCTCCAATAGAGATTTGTGAAATATCTCTACGAAGAGCATTGATGCTCCTGTGTAGCTCTGGTTGGAGTTCTTCAGGAAGGGATGAAATAAATGTATGCCGGAGATTAACATCATTACCTCCATTCAAGAGATAATATTTGCCAATCATTCTTTGATAATGCTTCTGCAGATCTTTTTTGTCAAGAGAGCAGCATTTCATCTCAAAGAATTCTTGCTTTTCTCTTTTCTCAATTATGTTGAAATCTCCAATAAACTCCTTGTGGATTATGTCAAGAAGAATACCAGCATTCTGGACTTGAACTGCTTGCAATTTCTCATATTCACTGAGATGCTGAAACCAATCTCTTAAGGTTCCAGTAAATCTTGAAACAAATTCTTGGAGGATTTGCTGAAGATTTACTCTTTGTCCAGTTAGCTGTAAATCAATCCACGCACCAAATTCATGGAGTCTGTCTCTCCATTTATACTGGGGAAGATCATCAAAAGTAAACCAGGGGCCAGTAGATGGCTTATAGGTGAAGTCATGTTGCTGGGGAGGATCAGGTGGATGTTCCACATAAGATTCTCCAAAATCTTCATCATCATTTTCTTGATCAGGTCTGACCATTGCAATTCTAGAGATATCAGCAAGGTTGTCTTCTGAATCATCATCATCATTATCATCAGTAGAAGAATCAGCTGATTGTGAACTAGATGAGTTTGAGTCCTGAGGTGGTTCAAAAGGGCTATGGAGGATTGCCATAGTGGAATCCTGAGGGTTGGTTTGAGGAGTCTGATCCTCAGGTTGCTTTTGCTTATCAGAAGAAATGGTTGGCTGTGGGGCATTCTGAAGGTCAACAGGTTCACCTATTTTGATACCTGTGTGAACAGGTTGTTTCGATCCTGAAAAGGTTCCTGTTTCATATATCGAATGGGAAGGCCAACGAGAAGTGGGTCTTTGTGGTGTTTTAAAGGAAGATCTGGATATAGGTTTAGGCTGAGGTGGTGGCTGGATTTGTTGGAATAAAGGATAGTTCATCCGAAACACTTTGCTGTAGTCAGTTGTTTCTGGATAAACCGTGGGTGTACTTGGGTAAATGGGTGGTGGAATCGAAGGGTATGAGGGATAGGACTCATATATGACCTGGGATTGCTTTCTGGCCATGTCTAGTTCTATTTTCTGCAAGTCTTTCTGTATAGCTGCTAATTCTCTTTCTTTCTGCTTGAATTCTGGTCCGACATATCCTGTGGCGATAAATCTTCTTAATTCTGCATCCAGTTTCTGGGCTTGTTCTGTCTGAAAAACATAAAGTCTTCTAACTTCATCGGAAATTTGACCTATTTGATGAGTTAGGCTTTCTGTCTTGATTGCTAAGGAATCAAGCTTGGAGTCAATTCTGGTCAAAGCTGTATTTTGACAGACAGCATTTTGAGTATGCCAGTTTAGAACTTCATCAGCTGCAGAGGCTGGTCTGAAATGGCCTTGAGAATCCACTGTGTTGGGAGATACAAAAGGTCGAGAAGAGACCTTGGTACTTTCATCTGTTCTTCTCTCAATTGGAGGAAACTCCTGATCATAAGGATTTCTGATCATCCCTATGCATGGAATCAGGTGAGCAGCTCTTGGAGGAATAGCTGGAACAACAGGTTCAGGTTCTGGAAAGAACTTTTTAACAAGACCTGAATGTCCTGTCTCAATCATCAATTCAACAAGAGACATTTCTTTCGAAGATCTTTCAGGATGAGGAGGAGGTTGCCATCCTCTTTTCTTAACAGACTGCTTTGGGCCATGATCATCGTCATCTTTGTGGTTATAATGGTTCTGGAATCTACAAGAGGATCCCTTGAAGGATTTATTTTTTCTGGCCTGCTTGATGGCATATTTGTACGGATAAAGTCCTTGCTCATCATCATCGGACTCTTCCCACCATTCTGGGGTATCACATTCACAATCAGAATCACACATTCCTGAGCCAGGTACATCCCATAGGAAATGACCATTTAAGTGAGAAACATAGCACGGCTTCGCATGTTGGTCTACCCAAGCTATAGGAGGGTCTTTTCTGGCTGGTGTATAGGCTGGTGAAAGGGTGAGAATTCTGCCAGGAGGAATGTCTGGTCCTTGCTGGCTTGGTCTGGTGAAGATGGTTTTAATGGTTCCATCTGGAAGTCTCTGAATAATAGGTGGAGTGGTTGTGTGAACATCAGGTTGAGTCCCATGAAAAGTTTTTTCATAGTTGTTGATCCATTCGAGGGGCATCAACTGGGAAAGTTCTTCTCTGGGGATCTGTCTGGGGATCTGAATGATAGAAGTATCATCAGATCTATTGGATATGGCAAATAAGGCATCTTTGGTGGAATTTGGAAGGTGTAGATCAAGAGAGTGGTTTTGAAGTCTGTAAATGACTTGATGGTGCAGGGTAGCCATGATAGCTTTAGGATCCTGTTCAGCTCCAATAATCTGGATCTGGACTTTGATTCTGTTGGTGAGAGTAGGATCATCTAAGCTGATGTTGAAATCTGGCTGGATGGTAAGAATAACACTTCCACTGCTCAAAGTGGTAAGGATTGTACCAATAAGAGCATTGGAGTACTGCTTATAGGTAGAGTCAACAAGAGCAACTCTAGCAGTAGCTGGAATACCTTTTCTTCCATGAAGAGTAAGAATCAAACGGATAGCTCCAAAATGAAGATGAGTATATCCTTCAGATTTCCACTGGTTGATCAAAGACTGCGGTATCTCTATGGTAGAGTACTGCTCTTCTGTGGTTGCAGGAAGGGAACACTGATCCAGACGGGTGGTCTGGACAACTTCTTTGACATGAGGTCTCCGAGTGGTTAAGAGGGTCCTAATATTTCTGGTAATACGGTTAGAGCGATGGTAAATACTATAGGGGCTAAGAAGAGGTAGATCAGTCTCATTGATCTGGGCATCTTCAGGATGATGGTTAATTTCTACAAGGTTTTCTATTTTTCTGGTTAAGGTTCTTTTTACAGAGGTAGGTAGATTTCTAGGAACAAAAGAAGAAACTAGAGTAGTAGAAAGGGAGTTTATAGGACGAGAGGCAGAGGCTTCACTCATATTTTCTGGTACTCTTCCTAATCACCTTCACTCATAACATGATGTTACCGTCTCATAAAATTCACTGGCTCTGATACCAAGCTGGAGGGTGGATGTATCCGGATCCTAATGACTGTGTAAAAATATTTTTAAGGAAAAAAGATACATAGATACCATTTCAATTTCTAAAACTTAAAAAAATTATTCATTAATACATGCAAAGGACAGAAAATAGATGGGTGAAAATTGGGGTTATTCATGTTTGGGGGAAAAGATTAAAAAACCTTATTACTCAATTCTTTTTAACATATTATCAATACTTATTTATTTTGTTAAAACTATTATGGATTTTATAAATACCATTACTTTTTTAGTCAATCTCATTACTCAATTGGTCACAACTCAAAACTCTTTGGTACTAATTTTACACACATTTGCAGTACTTATTGATTTTTTTAAAATTATTACTTTTTAGTCAATCTCATTATTTAATTTGTCACAATTTAAAACTGTCTGTCAATCTTTTTACACATATTATCATATTTATTGATTTTGTTAAAATCATTATACTTTTAATCAATCTTATTACTTAATTAATCACAGTATAATACCCTTTATCAATCCTTTTATAAATATCACCATCCTAGCCAATGCAGCAAACAATAAATTACAACCAAGCTTTAACAAATGAGAGAGATAGATGCACGGAAAAAAAAAACGGAGGGAAAGGAAGAGCAAAAGATTATCCTCGTCTAAAGCCACCGATACCTTTTTTTCAGACCAAAAATGAAAGCAAGCACTTTATTGCAAATTCTAGATTATAACTCCTGGGCAGCAAGATTATCACAATTTCACAAACTCTCTCCTCTCAACCCTTCTCTCTTCATCGTCTTGCTTCTTCGCCATAGCTCTATATCCTTCAACTTCTTCTCCTTTCAAACCCATATTTGAAAAAGCACCCAACTCTGCATTTATCCTCTATCGCTTTCTACTTGGGTTGCCCCATCGTTCTTCCATGGCAACGAAACCCCGCCCAATATCGTTCAATCTCATCCATTCTAGCCACCAACTCATCAGAAGGGTTTTCCCACGCCATCGCCACCTGCCACGCCCAATCCTTAAACTGGAACATCACCGTTCTGTCGTTATCGCAGATGAAGTAGCCATCCTCGTCGTCGCCGTTCTCTTGGAGGAAGCATCTGTTGATGTTGGTAAAGAGGAAGGGGTGAAGGTTGCCGAGCTAGATGAGGGGCTCGTTAAGGGAGGACCGTGAAAGCGAGTGGCGGAGGAGAGGGAGGAGGTTGTTCTTGGAGGGCAAGAGGAGAGAAGTTGAGGGAAGAAACGATCGGTGAGAGCTTGCGCTTCCGGAGAGAAATAGCTCTCACATTAGAAGCTAATTTATCTAAACAAGTGAATTTGATATATAATCTAATAATATATAATATATAATATTATTAAATAACTTATTTAATTTTATTAATCTCTATAAAAAAGTTAATTGGGTCATGTATTAAAGACCATGAGAGTATTTATGTTTGGCTAACTGCAAAATCATAGTTACAGAATTAAGCCAAAATAAAACTCTTTTTATATATATACCTCATAAATAATAAAACATATTCTTTAAAAACTAATTCAAACACACACTTATTCAAAGTAAGGGTCTGTTTGATTTGAAGTAGGGGTGGAAACAGGTCAGGCGGCCTGTCAGGGGCCTGCGGCCTGGCCTATTTCTGGCTTGATCAGGCTTGGCTTGTCAGGCTAAAAGGTCGGGCTCAGGCCTGCTTCGAGGCTTGTTTTCTTAAAAAGGTCAGGCTCAGACTTACTGACAGGCCTGTCAAGCCGGCCTGAGCCTGTAAAGTATTTAAAACAAAATTCCTACACACCTCACATTTTAACCCTAAATCTCATAATTCCCATTACCAAATTACATCTCAAGTGTATCATTAATTTATGTATTTGGATCATTAATTTATGTAATTGAGCCTGTTTTCGGCCTATTTGAAATAGGCTTGTTTTCAGCCTGTTGTGAAGCATGTGGCCTGTTAGCCTGTTTAATTTTTTTTTTAATTACAGGCCTCCTTAACAGGTCACAGGCCAGGCCTGTATGGTTCAGGCCGAAAAAAAGGCCTGTTACAGGCCACTGGCCCTCCAGTGCCTTAACAGGCCAGCCTGGCCTGACCTGTTTATACCCCTAATTTGAAGGGAGGAGAGGAAAATGAAGGGGAGCTTGATTGACACTAAAAAAATTGGAGGAGAGAAGGGAAATTTTGTTAAGATATTCCCTCCCCTCCCCTCCCCTCTAAAAGTGAGGGAATTTTGGAGGGGAGGGATAATATTTTGTCGAGTGTTAACGTATTTACCTATATATATTTTTAATATTCTAAAACTACCATATCCTCTTTTCTTCCTCCCTCCAACACTACTCTCACCTTCTCCCCTCTCTCCTCGCCGACCTAATCATCCCCGTCGTGTCCACCACCATATAGCTCACTGTCGCTATCATCACAATAAAGGTCAAAAGAATAGAGCTGAGGCCACATAACACAAAAAGATTTACCCTTCGAGTGATAGAAAGGCCAGAATGGAAGCAAAAGAGGAGGTAGAGAAATATCAAGGAAAAAGTGGAGATCAACAAAGATAGAGCTTTTTTTCCAATTATGGATCTGGATCGGGAGTTGAGGAGGCGGTGGCTTTTTGATGATTTGAGGAACCAGGATTTGAGGAGGAAGACGACAATCTTGGGCTTCATGGTTATTCATACCATTAAAACAAGGATAACAATCTAAATCATGCATTATAATTATTTCATATATATTATTGTTAATATATTAAATATATTAACTATTTTTTGGTAAAGTTTATATATTAACTATTGATTAGGTCAAAAAATATTAACTATTAATTATGTAATTATTGTTGGTCAAGAATATTAATCATGTGTGATAATTATATTCATCTAATTGTGATGATTATAACTTTATATCTTATATATTTCTTATAATTATATTTTATTAATCATTCTACAAAGTTTAAAAAAATATCTTAAACTACATAAGGGTAAAGTAGTCCGTATGAAAATATTTTATCTCCTCTCCTTTCATCAACCAAACAAGATAACATTAAAATCACCCCCTTCTCTTCCCTTCTTATCAATCCAAACGAAGTAATATTAAAATTTCTCCCCTCCCCTCCCCTCCCCTCTGTCGAACCAAATAGAGCCTAAGCATCATTGCATTTCTATTTTCATGACATCCTTATGGTAAAAGCAAGAAAAGTTGGACCAAGTGCTTGTTCTAGATCACATTTATGATCCCTAAAAGTGTTTATTTACATAAATCAAGACAAAACTCCTCTCAATACCCACCTCGTACACCATATACTACGATTGAAAAATTATTTTTGAAGGCTTCAATCGCTATTCCAAACAAACACCAATTGATGTAAAAGCAGCATCAGTGAGACTCGGGATGAAATACATGGCTAGCTCCCCCGAGGTTTCCTTCCCCCGCCTGGGTTTCCTTCCCCCGCCTGGGTTTCCTTCCCTTCCGTGCAACGTTTTCAGAATGCCGTGGGAGTGTTTACAGGCTTAATTACAACAAGGATGGAATTCATCGCTCTCAATTAAATGTTAACCATAATACCTAACATAAATACATGGGCACACAGGTCTAATAATATTACATACACATATATGCATCACATAACAGCCAAATGATCTTTCCTACCGACATACTCAAGTTAGGTACCAAAATTGAGTGAAAGACCAAATCTTTGAAATATGAACCTTATAATCCAAGATAAACATAAGAGATACGCATACAACAACCGTTCTCATAAACAATTGAACCAAAAACAAAAAACACAACTAATGAACAAGAGGAACACTTATTTAAGCTTAGATTTGGATGAGTTTTGAAGCGGTTTAGCAGTAGGTCGAGTAGGGGCTGATCTAACAGCTTTTTTCACATTATATTTCACTGATGAGAAGGCGCATATCAAGGCAATCAGCATTGTCGGGTACACGTATACAGCTTTAGAAGGGTCAGTATTTATTGGTTTTCCTAAAATCCCTTCCTTCACAAGCCCCCATATTATCAGAAGTGTCCCAAACATGCTCATTCTCCCTGGTTTTAAAAGGCCCACAAGTGCTCCTGCCACAGCGAAATAGCTACCGGCAAGAACCTGTGAAGTAATGAAAATTTTTTACTTCACAGTAATAACGACAATAACTACAAATCAACAGTTAATTATAATATACAAGAAACTTTACATAATTTTAAAGGGTAAAATATTTTAGGTTTAGCTGCTCAATTACTCAGCATCGAGCCATCAATCACTTAAAAGTAAACATGACACAGAATATTCTAGAAAGACAGGTGGAAAATATCCATGAAATGGAATTAAAGACCAGTCTGATACGCAATAAAAATAAGGAAAAAAGGAAAAGTTACAATTAGGTCACAAACAAGAGGCAAAATAAAAAAATGGTTTCTTGAAATCTCAAAATAAAAAAATGGTCCCATTGACAAGTCCAAGGGTTCTATTGACAAGTTTTTAGGACTATTTTTTCATTTTAAGATTATTTGCCTCTTGTTTGGGACCTAACTGTAATTTTCCCTAAAAACAAAAGAGAATGGATGAGAAGCCCATGTATTTTGGATAAGACCACTTAATGCAGAGAATAACATGTGCCCAAGAGAGTGTCCTAACCTCTAAGCGTTGAAGATCAGTTACAGCAGAAGCTTCCTTTATACTAGTCAAGTTATATATGTCCAATAAATTATTCCAGCTTGGAACAGTCTTAATTTGGATAAGACCATTTACAGCAGCTCCGGGATATAGGAGAGCCTTAGTAACAGAAACAGGACATACTTCACTCGCGACCAACTGGGACGATGTGACGTGAATTGGGGTTGTACAAACACCAGATCTGCAAGTAACCCTGAAGAGACAGAGACAAATTGCAGCCGTGTTGGATGCTAAAATGTATAGAGTTTCTAATACAGACAATGGGGGAAACGAAGTAAGATATATTAGTATGTACATCGCAGAAGTTAGAAAATAAACAAATTTGATAGCATGTTCTTTTATCGCAGCAAACACAGGACCTGTTTGAAGTGAACACAAAAACATGGTGATGTAACAGTCATTCTAAGCAGTCAGCCATCAATCTTAAAATACATCGTCGCTTTTCCTATAACAACATAATCCAGACTCAAAGGTAATTGCCTCATTATCATAGCGGTAGTCAAAAAAAAATTTAAAGGTAAGTTGCTACCAGGACTACCTCAAACCTGAAAGAATAGTCAGAAGAGCAGTCATTACATTAAGAATGAAGATTCAATAATAAAACTCATAACAGAAGTTCCTAATAACTTTTCATTTTTATACTTTAGAGAACATCAACGGCTTTAAGCGCATAGGTTATAAATGTAATCTATCAACATAGGCCCAAGCTCCTTGTTTAACTAATATCTAAATTCAATAGAAGGTGCCTAGCATAAAAATTGTATCTTACAATAAATTTCAAAGAAAGATTCAGGATCAACAAAACTTGAAATCCAACCAATCTAAAACAATAGCACAAGGAGCATGCAATTAACTGATTAGGTTTCCTTTCGACAGGGCATGATTAGAGAAGACATGTTGCTTTAACTTTAACGCCTTGTCAAGGATAACTCAGATTTGTTGCCAATGATGAGATTTAATACTACATGATCAACATTGCTGTGACAAGCTTTGATAATCAATGATGTTAGGCTGGTTGCCAATCTCGCAATTCTGGCATCTGAGTACAATAAACTGATAAAATGCCAAACGATGTGACCCTTCTTCGTTAATTGAAAGTTTTCAGATTGCGATAAAACTCTAGTTTGGAATTTGATAAAACAGAAATTTATTTTCTGATGTATTGAAGTGGATTATATAAAAAATTCAACGGCAAACGAACTTATGGAGCTGATAAGAGTGACATCTGGAACACAATTGCATTTATATTACACTCTTAGCGGCAATTCAACATCTGAAACACCTATGGATCTAAATCAAAATTGAGATGTTCTGAAAAGCAGAGGCAGAAATGGTTAAACGTGAAAACCATCAACCAATGAAATTAATAGACACAAGTTAAATAATGTTTTCCCTGAAAGACGACGGAAAGAAATCCAGCACAATGATAGAATTCAAAAAAGTGCGAGTAGAATTTCCTTCCCCGACCTAAATTCATAAGACGAATGCATCAGTTGTTACGATGAACTATTTCGATTCTGCCAGCACCAGAAACCAGACGAGAAGGAAATTTAAATTTGAATTACCTGAAGAGAGGGATCTGGAAAAAGATGAGGAAGAAGTAGATACGAGCCGCTATGGAAGAAATATTCTTGAGCCATCGCTTAGAAGATGAGGCGGATGCAGATGTTGAAGATGACGGTACTTTAGAAGCTGAAGAATTTGCCATGGTCACCGTGATGAATCGCGGAGAAGAGAGGGAGGATCTGCTGCTTCTCCACCGGTGGAGCCTCCAGCTGTCCCACCTAAGGCTTGTATGGGGTATACAATGAACAGTGAATCGGCCCAGAACCTGTGTTGTAATGGGCTTCCCATTAACCAGCTAAAACTATTTAATTGATTATTGAGCTTTTTTTTTTTCAAAAAAACAAAACTATTTTAGAGTGTGTGTTTGGATGTCTTTACAAAAACACTTTTTTTGAAAAAATTATGATTTAGGAGAAAGTTACCCAAACACATGAAAAAACTCAAAAATCACTTTTTTCTCCCAAACCATGATTTTGAATCTAAAACCATGGTTTATGAAAAAACTATCTTTTTTTCCACTTTTCATAATCTCTTTCATCCTTTTTCTCTTTTCTTTTCTTTCTAATTACTATTTATAAATTATTTTTTACTATACAGTATATATATGTGTGTGTGATCTAATTTTTTTCATGTTACATGATTGATAAATGTTATAATTTTAATTCTATACAAAAATTTATTTCATTTTTGGTATTTATTATGAAATTTAAATGTTAAAAATATTAAATATCATCTTATCTTTTATATGCAATTATCACAAAAAGATAATGTCCTTTTTATTAGTTTAACAATGAAAAAGTGATTATGAGAATAATACCTAAACACTATTATTTTATCAAAATCATTTTTTTCTCATAATATATTCTCTAAAATAACTTTTATCACTTTTTCTCTGAGAGATCTATTCTCAAAAAGCTAATACAATCACATTTAGGGTGTGTTTGGGATTAGCTTTTAAGAATATCTTATAGAGAAAAAGTGAAAAAAAAAGTGATTTTAGAGAATAGATTCTAACAGAATAGATTATGGGAAAAAAATGATTTTGATAAAATGAGAGTGTTTGGATATTATGATGAGAATAGCTTTTTTTCATAGTCAAATTACTGAAAAGGACATTAGCTTTTGTGATAATTACATGTAATTGATAAGATTATATTTTATATATTATTTAATAATAAATTTAGTAATAAATACAAAAAAAATGACATAAATTTATTTTAAAAATTAAAAATTATAACATTAATCAATTATCTAACATAAAAAAAAGACACAACACACACAGACATTAATAAATTATATAATCAAAAATCATTTATAATAATTACATATAAATGATAAGATTATATTTTAGGTATTATTTAACATAAAATTCAACAATAAAAGCCAAAAAATCTTCAAATTTGTCCAGAAAAATTTAAATTGTGACAAAAAAAATAATACATACATACATACATATAAATATATATATTAATAAATTGTACAATGAAAGTTTGTAATTCAATAGTTAATATCTAAAATTAATACAAGGAACAACTTTTTTGGTGCAATTAATACAATATGTTTTTGCCTTTCTTCATTGGACATTATATTTCTTTCACTAATAAGTGATACAGTGGTGTTAACAGTATTTCTAGAAATCTCAAATTCATCATGGAAGGAATACATTAACATTTAATAGTTTGTCAATAATCCAGTACGTCATAACAGAGATAAGATTACAGTTCACTGAGTAAAATAATAAAGTCCGTCAAAACACTGAAAAACTTCAATAGTGCCATTATAGAATGTGTTTTGGTATGGATGCTGGTCAATTTCATACATAATGGTTCCCACGAGATCAAAAGCTCCAGGCTGCATGGGGAAAGCAAATAATAGGCATGTTAACATTGATCCTTTTCTGACATTGATGACCGAAACTAAATCCATTAGACATCCAAAATGATGAATTACCTACAAGAATTGGCTCACAGCAAATGTATATGGGAAAGCACCCTTTGCTGAGGTTGGCACAAAAGCATAAATAAAAATCTCCAATAAAAACCAAGCTACCATTTAATTTTACAAAGTAAAACAGCTAAACTAGCAGAGTATCAAAAGCCCTAGCTCCTTCAGAAGGAATGGAACAAGCATGTGCTAATCCAACACATTTCATGCTTTCAGATGGATTTGTAAATCTAAGATGATTAAGCAATGTCTATTTCAGATGGTTATTTATTGAACAGCATAACGTGAAAGTGCAGGGCAAAATATACAAACTGAGAATCAAATTTCATTCCATTACCATCATTTTTCACACCAACGAGCAGGTTATTCTCCTCTCAAGTTGGAACCACTAGATTATATAAACAAATAAGGTTGCATCCTCTCAATAAATAAGGTTACATTTTATACTTTCAATTCAATTGAATACTTACATTTTGCAGTGTTCTTTGGGAATACACAATGTGTAACAATTCCTGGAGCAGAGGAATAGCTCTCATCACCAAGATCTTGAGCATTCTAACCAACAATTCCAACATCACTTGCTTCTTTAATGGTCTCTGAACCTGATTGGCACCTAGCAACTAGGAATTAAAAATAACCACATTTTTCATTCGTTTGTCGAAACTCGTATCAAAATTCAAAAGATGTTTAGCCACCCAATTTTCCAAATTTTTATCAATTATGCCTCATACAAGCAATTAAAACAGGATAACATGACAGAATCATAAAAGGCCAAAATCTAAAATAGTAAAAAGCAAATCAGACTAAAATATTAGCTAGAAGATAAGCAGTTGACTCTGAATATGAAACCAAATGGCAATAAAAACAAATAGTCAACTTTAACCAATCCTATAGATCATTACGATCATAAAATGCATGCAACAGGAAGATCTTGGCTAAATTAGAAAGTGAATTTGCAACAGGCAAAGAAGAAAAGATATGTGAAGCATATGTATGCACGAGCTAGATGGATCTGGATCTATAATTTGAGGGGCAGACCTTATATGAGAGGGGATGCGAGGAAAAGCAGAGCGAGACAACAAATCTAAAATTTGTTGATGGAAGCCATGCCCAAGTCTAGAAGGGTTGGTAGCGTCAATGCTTCTTATGGGAACGGTGATTCCAGCTTCCGACATAACAGGGAGCAAGACGCAGAGCAACAAGTATACGTAATTGATAAGAGAGAAGGGAGAAGCTGAATTAGTGTGTGTTGGTGCTCATAAATCGTTTCTGATTTTACATGATATATTCAATAAAGACAAAAACTGAAATTGCAAAGGAAGTACGAAAGAGAGAAAGGACAAAGCAGAGAGACTACGAATCGGACCTAATCTGATCTGATCTGAGATTGGCGATGAAGAAGAGGAGATGCCGAACATAAACGGCTGATGGCTTCTTGGTTCTGATCTGAGCTTGGCCACGGGGAAGAGGAGATGCCGAACACAAATGGAGCTGACGGCTTCTTGGTTTTGATCTGACCTTGGCCATGGAGAAGAAGAGAAAGGGAACCCAGATTGTGGGCAAAAGGTGGAGATAAACGAGAGCTGGAGCTTTGCGAGAGAGATAGAAAGATGGATGAGAGCTGGACCAAGCTGGAGATTTGCGAGAGACACAGAGAGATAGCTGAAAGCTGAGACATAGAGAAGAGACAAGGGAGAGGGAATATTACACAATGAATGTTTGGTCGAGGGACAGTAATTTTATCTCAACAGTCAAAAAATTGTACAATCCAAGGGAAAATGCAAGTGGCGAATAGATTATTGAAAACCATGGTTACAATCGTTCAAACCATGGTTTGAGTTTTAAACGGGATTATTCCTAATTTTTAGGTGTTTGGATGATTTTTACTCAAACCATGGTTTGAAGCTGAAACCATAGTTTACATTTTTCATCCAAACACACTATTAGTCAATATCTCATAATCATTGAATAAAAAAAATCTCATAATCATTAATTGATGTCATTATATAAGGACAGTCCTCTACACAAACTTATATATAAATTCATAGGAATTGAAGGTTTTTTAAAAGTTGCTTAACATATAACATAGATCTTGCACTTTTCAGAGTTTTTGCAATCTGAGTGTGTTTGGATTAGTTTTTGAATAATAGTTTTTACGATTTACGAGATAAATATGTGAGAGGAGTTTTTGTCTCGATTTACTGAAAATAACTTCTGAAACCATGGTTTCCATGATAACCAAACACTCATTGGAATAACCAACCAATGTGTTTAGGTGTGTTTGGATGTAGCTTTTGAGAATAGCTTATAGAGAAAAAGTGAAAAAAGTGATTTCTTTTAATAGATTATGGGGAAAAAATGATTTTGATAAAATGAGTGTGATTGGATATTGGGTTAAGAATGACTTTTTTTAATGGTCAAATTACCAAAAAAAAACATTAACTTATGTGATAATTATATATAAAGGATAAGATTATATTTTATATATTATTTTACATAAAATGTAACAATAAATGCCAAAATTATTTACAAACAGTAATTATCCAAAATAATATTATATTTTAGATTGGAATAAGTACTCCCACCTGTCTTAAATATAAGATAGAGTTAACCTTTTTAAAAAAAGATTAAAGAAATTAAATAATACTATATTTTATAAATAATTGTTTTTCTAACACCATATATCACGTAAATGAGAAAATAGGAATAGAGATTCTGAGAAAAAAAAATATGCTAATTTTGGCACTTGAAGCGTGACATCTATTTGTGAAATAAAAAAAAAAAGGTAACAAAGAGGACCCCAGAAGAAAGAAGAAAGGAAAGAGAAGAAAGAAAGAGAAAACAGTTGTGGGGCCCACGTAACTTTTCCAAAACCATGATTTTGTTTAAAAAAGCACTTTTATCCTTTTTTTAGGATGAGAAAGAAAAGTGTTTCTAACTTCAAAATCATGGTTTTACAAAAAGTTACCCAAACACGAAACAAATACTGATAATCACTTTTTTTAAAACCATGAATTTGACCCTAAACTAATTTGTAAAAGCTCAATTTTTTTTTCTTTTCACCCTCTCTCCTCTCTTTTTTATCATTATTTTTTCCTTTCTATTCCTTCTCTCTCTCTCCTCTTGTGTTTTTTCTCCTGTTCGAGCTTTGTCCTGTCTCTTTCCTCTATCTTCTCTCGTCTTGTTTCTCCTTTTCTCAGCCATGAGCAAAGAAGCCTCCTAATTTCGCACTAATCTCCGGCCGATCCAATGAAGGTTGTGGGTGGTGGTGGTTTGTTGGCGATCAGAGAAGGTAGATAGTGCCGGTGGTGCATGTGAGTCTCTCACTGACGCATTCAAATTTCTTGTGTTATGCATCTTTAGCTTCATCTCTCTCTCTTTAACTCCCAAAATGTTTTCAGGTGCCATAATATTGCTTCCATTTATTGCTCCAATATGACCATACCCTCTCCTCCCTTGCCATCACTCCAGGACAATTTCAACGCTGAGTGACACCTTCAAGAGGCGGAGGAGCGCCTTTTGTGACGCAATTGAGGAGCTGCAGTGTCTTCAACACCATGCTGTTGCTCATTAGGACCTCTACCAAATCCTAAAGTAATCAAGTCCTGCTGATCTTAGCCCAAGTGGACTTTGTGACTAAGAATATGGAAGAATTTCTTTTCTTTCTATCATTGCACTGATGTATATTTGATGGAATGATAGCTAAATGTAATATGAATCTTAGGGTCTGTTTGGTTCGACGGAGCATAGGAGGGGCGGGGAAGCGAGGGGAAGATGATGGTTTTCATATTACCTTGTTTGGATTGATAGGAGGGGAGGGATTTTAATATTACATTGTTTGGTTTGGGAGGGGAAGGGAGGAGAAATATTTTGATCTGGACAATTTTACCTTTTATTTATTTTTTAAAAAATTATGTACAATATTTAATAAAATATATTATTAATATAAAATTATAATTTAATAATTATAAAAATTGAATAAATATAACTATAATTATACTAATAAATATCCAAAACTATATTCCATGGTTTTACTTACCATACATATACAAAAATAAGTAAAATATTATAATTATAATATATACATACACAATAAAAAAATTTAAAACAAAAGTGGAGTGCTTTAGAGAAGAGGGTAAAATGGGATAACCAAAAATCTTCATAAGCAAAATGATAAATGTGAGGTAAAATATTACCCCTCTCCTCCAAATCCCTCAATCTGGAGGGGGAGGGTTATGAGGGGAGGGAGGATAAAATTTCAAAAAATTTAAATTTCCCCCCGGCCTGTATTTTTTATACAACCAATCAAGGCAAGTGTAGTAAAACCCCTCCCCTCCCTCCTATTCCCCTCTCGTTCGCTCAAACTAAACAGACCCGAGTTTTTAGGAATTTAGAATTCGAAAGAAGCAAAAAAGAGGATTGAAGGAGAAGGCGAGAAGGATTAAGAGAGATGGAGTATTCTGAATAATATTCCAATGATTTCATTAATATGTCAACAACTGAAGATACGATTGGGGGCAGGGGAAAGGGCATCTATTTTTTATTATACAATTTATTATAACACACACACATGTTTGATCTATTTTTGTATGTTACATATAACTAATGTTATAATTTAAATTTTGTAGACAAAATTATTTTATTTTTGGTATTTATTATTAAATTTAATGTTAAGTAATATATTAAATGCAATCTTATCATTTATATAATTATCACAAAAGTTAATATTGTTTTTAATAATTTGACTATAACAAAATGATTCGATCCCAATATCCAACACACCATCATTTTATCAAAATCATTTTTTTTTCAGAATATATTCTCTGAAATTACTATTATCACTTTTTCTTCAAAAGTTATTTTCTAAAAGCTAATCCAAACACACTCTAGGAATATGACCTTCTAGGAATAGACAAGTAGTTAAGGGCCCGTTTAATACACTGTAATTGATTTTGATTGAATGGAAATGGATATGGATATAGATATAGAGATGTAAATGAGGTTTAAAAGTATGTTTGGTATATCATAAAATCAGATTTAATTTTTATATGAAAAGTCTAAAATGCCCTCCTTTAAAAAAAAATTCCTTCAACACATCAACCCATATTCATCTTCTCCGAAACGGGCCTGCACATCAACCCATCTTTATCAACACATCAACCCACCATCTCCACTAGGAATCTCAAACTCAAGCTCGCATTCGTCGGCCCCTTTCCATCTCCACCATGCCGTGGCAAGTGGTGATTTGGATGTTGTCAGGAACCTCATCAAATGGCAGAGGTCATTACTCATTGATCTGTCATATCGAGTTGGTGTAGACGAGCTAAGTCGCTCCTCCATGTCACCACCGAGTTGGTTAACCCGGTCGAAGATTTTAAAGTTTGTCAGCGGTTGGATTGAGAAGCTTGACAGCGAAGGGACTTTAAGAAGAAGTTCATATTTGGTAGCCTCCGTTGAAGAGGATGAAAAAGGAGTAAATTTGGCGGCTGCCGTTGTCGTTCACCTGGATCTGTAGAGATATTGTCGTTGCCAGCAGTGGGGTGAGATGACGTGAGCATGGTGAGTCCAGGTGGTTGGTCGGTCGAGCATGGTGACTGAGAAGGGAGAGAGGGTAATTTGAGAAATAGGGACATGTATTTACAAATCAGAGCTTTTTTTGTGGAAGTCATTTTGATGGAATTGGGCTAATTGATTTCCACGTGGAAATGGAATTGAGGCCCAATTCCATCATACCAAATATGCCTCTTCATGGAATTAAGACCCAATTTCATTTCTAACCTCTCCAATTCCATCATACCAAACGGATCTTAAATAGAACGGCCTTCTTAGTTTATTCACAATTGATGGTGCTTGCTTTAGTTTGATTTGATAAAAAGGCTCTGACTCTTACACTGGTTAGGTCACTAGCTTATGCTCCTAGCTAGTAGGTAGGTGAAAACACCTATTCCGTTTCCCTATCAAAACCCTCTTTGATTTGGTTTTTGTCTTGTCTTATACCAGGGCTATAGAGTAGCCGCCTAACTGTCCACTTGCTCATGACCCTCGACCATCAACTCTCCATTTTTTTTGCACCTGTTTGGATTAGCAGTAGAATCTACTTTTCCAACGTGATTTATAACATACGAGATAAGTATATGAAAATAATGAGAGAGGGGTTTGATCTTGACTTACGTAAATATATTTTTGAACGCCAACTCAAACAGCCTGTTTATTTGATTAGCATTATAACTTTAGTGTTGTTTAATCGAGGCACAAGTACATGGCTTCTGTAGGGATTGCAACCACAGGGGTGGCTTGCTTGCAGGCACAAGGGTCACTATAAGGTGAAGACTAGCAATAAACATGAACTACCCTAACTGGTGCCATGATAATTTTTTCCCATGAAATCATGTTAGTCATTGATTATTATTTAAAGAAAAAACTATTCCTATAGGAAAATTGTGGCCTCAAATGTTTGGTTAGTTAAATATTTATGGATTATTCATGAACATAGTTTTTATAATGATAATGGGACCGCATAAAATGGACCTTTATAGTTAAACAAATTTATAATGAAAGCATGCTCGCTATCTTACTGTCTTAAGTTTTTTTCTCCAACTGTTTCTTACTATCTTATAAGTACAAAACATGGTAAAAGGCATTTTTCTAAATCAGGTGTTACGAAGTGCAAGTAGTGACCTTTTTTATATTTTCAAGTACTAATAAATTTTTAAAATTGGCTATTTAAATAACAAGTTCAAACTATACTTTCTAGACCGATTGTCTATATAACTAGTTTACAAAGTAAACTTTTTACTCATGTTATGAAATAGAAAATGTGTAAAAAAATCTACCTTATCGATTAGTTATAATCACTATTGATTAAAAATAATGTGTGGTTTATGAAGTTTGACCCGATTTTGGTTTAGGTTTTTCAAGTTTGAAATCGGTGATTTTGATCCCTGAAGTTTGGCTTGGCTTGATTTTAGTTTTAATCTCTCAAGTTTGAAATCGGTCGTTTTAGTCCATCAAGTTTATTCTGTTTATAACTGTTGGTCCCTCAAGTTTGAAAAGGACTTGATATATTACCTTAAACTTGAGGGACCAACAGTTATAAACGGAGTAAACTTAAAGGGCTAATACCAAAACTAAACCAAATTTTAAGGATCAAAAGTTATATTTAACCATAACTTTTTTAATTAGGTGTTCATCTAATCTATAAAAGTTCATGACTTTTTAAATTTCCTTCACGTAATTTGATTTCAGAATCAGTTTAAAAATTATTTATACCATGCTTAAATATTTGGAAAAATTGTTAAAAAATACCTTTGAGGTAAATTAATTGTTAAATGCTATCACGAGTGCAAACAATCTTCCGTGTGTTAAAAAATCTTCTATATGAATGTGCAAACATATTTCATTATGTGCAAAATATTTTCCATTTGTGTGTAAAATATTTTATGTTGTGTGCAACAGATCTTCCATGGTAGTATTTGACAATTAATTTACTTTAAATGTATTTTTTAACAATTCTCCCTAAATGTTTTTGCCAATGCTATTTCAAACAAGAAAAAGTTGAGAAAACAAATATTGGAACATAATAAAAATGAAAAATTTCAAGAAGAAAAGGGGGTTTGGGATAATCTTTGCACACTTTGCTTGTTTTAGGATAGTTTTTAAGACTTTCAAAAGTATTTATTCATCTAAATTGAGATAAAACTCTTCTCACATACTTATTTCGTATATCATAAATTACGATTAAAAAACTACTTTTGAAGACTTCAATTACTATTTTAAACAAGGACTAAGTCGACTAAGAGCATGTTTGGGATGACATTCTGTCATCCCAAACGTGACTTTTTTTAAAAAAGCTCGGCAACAGCTGATTTAGGGTGTTTGGGTTGGCGTTTTGGTAATTGGGTTTTTTTTAAATTTTGTTTTTGAGAAGAAGCTCAAAAGTATGGATTTTCCAAAAAAAACCATTTATGCTACCGTCAATCCAAACACAAATCACATTTATAATATAATTTTTATTCTATCTTACCTTTTTTTAAATCAAATCAAATTTTAGAATAACGATTGAAACTTCCAATCATACTTTTCAATTGTGATTTATGGTATACGATGTAGCTTTTATGATTTACGAAGTAAATTTTATGATCTACAAGATAAATATATAAAATATTTTTATCTCAATTTATATAAATCAGATTTATACATAAACACAAATCAAAACAAACAAACATGCATTTAATTTACATAGACTAGGAGTGCCAACCGGGAATCCAGTGAGCACATGCACGTGCAATGTACCGGTCTAGATTCAATGTTTGACAATGCATTTTTCCTCCGTTGGATGCACCACAAATCCAACAGCCCACGTTCCTCCACGATCTCAAATAACTCCCCTTTTTATTTTTGGCCAATAATCTCGTGAAGCTGCCTTTGGTTATGCAGATTCCTCATGGCTTATATTTGTCCACGATCGTCCCTTCATTACCGTCGATTTCATTTACATCCAACGGTCATAATCAAACTGTCAACGTCTTTCCTGCCCATTGCTCAACTCTCTCTGTGGCATCTATGATCCTGCCTTTTTTCTTCTTCCTCAAATCGCAAATCCCTAAGTTCTTTTGTGTTTGCTGAAATCCAACTCGGCCATTTCTGTTTCGTTCTGCGTTTGTCGTCTCGTGGCGCCGAAATGCAGGAGCAAGCTACAAGTTCTATTGCCGCTAGCTCTCTGCCTTCGAGTAGTGAAAAATCTTCAAGTTCTGCCCTCCAAGTTGAAGTAAAAGAAGGTTAAATTCTTTTATGAGTGGCTTTTTGCTCTTGTTCGTCAGTTGGATATGTTAATCCCTGGTTACATTTCTATTGACCAAAAAGAAAATCTTTGCTAACTTTTTAGAGAGCTCTGGGTATCGGTTCAGAGGCCGTCAGTAGTGCCTTTAATGTAGATGAAGCTAATTCAGCTAAACAAATCTGGTTAATATTCTTTGACATATTTGGAATTTCCATATTCACCATTTGAAATTTGTGGTATCTGAAATTTTCATTACCAGCCTAGTGTATTTTTCCCACAAAAATCAGTTGCATATAGAACTTGCAAAGCCATAGTTACCCTTCCTGCTGCATTGATGCTTATTCACTGTACAAGCTAGAAATGGTTATTTGAATTTCTTTTCGAAATTTATCTCAATCTAGGCATTGAGAGTGACGAGGAGATCAGACGGGTGCCGGAGATCGCCGGACCGTCAGCATCTCGTCCAGACTCCGGTTCAGGTGCTGCTACAGACCGGGTTCAAGGGGCAGGGGAGGGCCAAAGGAAGAGAGGGAGAAACTCAGCTGACAAAGAAAGCAAGCGGCTAAAGAGGTGCGTATGAGAGGCTTATGGACCAATATTAGTAGTTGGATTTACTTCATTGCCCCTTTCCTTGCTATTCGTTCATTGCATTTTGTCAACTGTAATTCCCTAATGGTGGCGGTGTGAAAATGGAATAGGCTTTTGAGGAACAGAGTTTCGGCGCAGCAAGCCAGGGAGAGGAAGAAGGCATACTTGATTGATTTGGAAACTAGGGTTAAAGACTTGGAGAAGAAGAATTCTGAGTTGGAAGAGAGGCTGTCCACTTTACAGAACGAGAATCAGATGCTAAGACATGTATGTCATATCTTAGTTACCATCTCAACCTCATTTTGTTCTTCAATGAGCATTATGAGCCACTTGGCTTTTGATATGATCCACGCACCAAATTCTTTTCTAATGGCATCAAGACCAGCTACAATATATCATTGCTTTCATGACTTGTGCTATAAAAATTGCTTTTTGAACATAAGAGGTGATTGTTATGCGGTATATATTATCCTCGGATTAGAATAAATTAGCACTTTCATTCATTAGGAATGTATGGATATGAAATGGCTATTCCATATGATTTAATTTGGTTGAAGCAAAGTAACGATGAACTAAAACCCAAATGGAATTTGTGTGAAACCATTTGATCACCCATTAGTAGCGTTGGCATTGTTGATATAAACCATTATTCCTCCCTCTTTCCCTATATACAATGGCCATTGGTGGTTGCTAGAGTTGATATTGATGAATGTGGACCATTTCACAAATGATTTCAGGCTTGCATCTTTCAGTTTAGTTAACATACAAGTCAGATTTGATAGAACCAATGCGTTTTAAAAGCTGTTATTTGGGAAGTTTTTGGTTGATTGGTACTATCAGCTTTCGAGGTTGCTATATGAGAAAGGAACCAAGTCCCTGACTTGCCCCTATCTCTATCAGATATGAATAAGAAATTCGTGGGTGAGTTCAATCTATGTACTTGGGCAAACTAATGAAAAAACACCTAAGATAGAGGAAAGAGTGATGTAGGCTACTGGTGAGTTTCGCAATCTCTGATTTATATATGTAACTGTTTCTCGTTGGCTTGTGGCTCTATTAATTTTCACTAGATTGATTTTCTCTTGAGAATTTTAAACTGGAACATGTTTCACTGTGGTGAGTTGGAAAAAGCACTCAATTGCACAATCAGAATCAGATATGCACTTTAGTTTGAGATTAATGATTCAGAATTATCAGCAACCACCCGAGGCGTCAATGCCTGTACCAAATCCAAAATCACTTTCTTATTCATATGCATTGTACCGATTTGCACATACAAAAACTTAATTATACAAGTAATCTGCCTCTGGACTTGGATAAGTTCATATGTATGTAGATTATGCGCAGTAATTGTGTTATTGCACTTGTACAGATACTGAAGAACACAACAGCAAGCAGGAGAGGAGGCACTGGCGCTGAAGGAACAATGTGAGATACTATATATATTTATCCATTTAAAGGAACGTATAGAGAGGAAGATAAAGGAAGAGATAGTGTAGTTGAAAGAAATATAAGTGAGATAGTAGCAGGAAGAAAACTTGTGTGCGTTGGAATGTCTTGATCCTTAGATTTGATCATTTACGGCCTGATCTCTGATTGGAGTTTCGTCGTATACGTTTCAATTTCTCAACCACTCCTTTCACCTTTGCGAATTCAGATATGGGTAACCTTTTTTGTTTTTTAATTGAGTTTCGACTAACCTCAGCGATTTTTGCAAATTAAGATATTTTAGTCATGGATGGCACTGTGATCTGTGTCGGTGGGGTTGTTGGATGGTCTGTCCCATAGTATCACGATTTTTGACAAAACGTGATTCTTAGATGATAATACACCATTTTTAGAGAGGCAAAGTAAGCATGAATGTGGAAGATGGAAGAAAATACCAACTTTGAAGGCCGGGAAGAATTCTCAATTTCAAGCCGGCAAGACGGTAGATATTGTGTTTGGCAAGCAATTTCAAACCATGGTTTTGCTCAAAATTATTGTTTCAAGGAAAAAATGTCAAACATCTCATTTTATAAGAAAATCTTTTTTTTTTTCAAACCATGGTTTGGGAAAAAGTTAGAATTTGTATCTTTCTCTCTCTCTTTCTCCATTTTCTTTTTTTCTTTTTCCCTTCCCTATCTCCTACAAGGTAATTAAACTCAGATTGGTTACTGAACTGATTGAGGTACTGGGTCAAGGGTCAGTAGGTCGGACCGGAGTCAAATCGGAGCTAATCTGGAACCAAACAAGTAAGAAAATGAAGATTTCAGGTATAAAATTACAAAGTAAAAATTTAACAAAATTATTTTTTTTAAAAAAGACTGGGTACCCCGACCAGTTTTTTGACTAATTCACTGGTTTCCGGACCGATTTTTTTTTATGTTAGATAATTGACTAATGTTATAATTTTATATTTTTTAGATAAATTTATTTCATTTTTAATATTTTTTATAAAATTAAATGTCAAATAATACATAAAATATAAATCTGATCATTTATATATAATTATCATAAAAGTTAATGTCATTTTTAATAATTTAATCACTAAATAAGCGATTCCTAATCTAATATCCAAATACTCATCTTATCAAAATTATTTTTTTATCTATAATCTATTAAAAATATCATTTTTTTCTTTTTTTTCTCCAGAAATCTCTGTATTCAAACATACCCAGAAACGGTCAATAAAACGGGAGAATCACGGTACTCTAGTCATACATACGTCTTCATGATGAGCGTAAGTCAATTTATATTTTATATAACCATTGTAATCATATTAAATTGTGCAAAATCAGTTTCACCAAAAATAAGAAGCTACATCGAACGGAGATTACCAAATTAGTCATACCTAAAATACGCCTAATTACATTAATGAACAGACATGTATATTGGGTTATATGATACAAATCGTAACAGCTTTCCTTCGGATATGGATGGGGTGTCAAATATTCCCGGTAGCTGCGTCAAAGAGACGTGAAAACCTGATAAAAAGGGGGAATCTTATGGCACCCAAGCTAATGAAAAAATATTTGTCCAAAAAAAAAAAGCTAATGAAAACATTATTGTCGTGAAGTAAAATATTATAAAATAAAAGAAATTATTATCAGAAGCAGACGATTGTCAATTGCCTGAAATTTTCTTGTCCACGATGTGTAAAATCGAGGGGGTGAATTCTCCTGAACGTCATAGCAAATTGTTAAACTTAAGACTACAATTGTTAAAAATATAAGATAATTAATTAGTTAAGATTTTAATTTATATAAAATGTCTTACTTAATATGATTTAGTGTGTAGAATAATTAGATCTTCACCATATTAAGAGAAAAGATTAATTTGAGTCTTTTGAGAAGAAAATCATTTTTAATTCCTAAGTGAGATTAGTTATTTTTCCAAATAAAAGTAGATTAAAAATAATCTAAATAGATTATAATTTATACGAACATATTTAGTTAATATAATATTTTTTATCATATTTCTCCAATTCCTATTATTTACATCGCATCATGAGCTTAATTTTGGTTCTGAAAATATTGAAACCAATGGTTCTTGTTTTTTTTCCCACGGTCCAATTTCTTTGACGCTTCTTGAATCAACAGTGTCGTTTCTTGATCAGTCGAGCCATAAACGACATCGTTGCGCCATTCTGCCCTAAGGTTCTTGGTGTTGGACCTCTGAAATTCAAATCGAGGGTTCTGCCGTAATCTCTGCCCTCACCACTATGCATCCGCCGCTGTTGATATTTACGATCTCCGTCGCGCTGGGGGCAACTTTCAGACCAGTGGCAGATCACCGACGGGCTCTTTGAACCGATGCTCTTGGCTCTTTGATTCCTATTAGCCTTTCAAGATCCAAGCTCGTCACCGCTTTGCTCACCATCACTTTAATCTATGTTGAAGATCAGTGAGAGAACGAACCACCGGAGAAGGCACCGGTGGAAGAGAAGTGCAAGGCCTTAAAGATCGTCTGTGCTCTCTGAAATTATCGTCACCATCAACACATAGAAAGGCAGCTGCGAAGATCTCTCTCTGATTTCTCGGTGATGTTTTTCCAGCAGGAATCTCGCGGATTTGTTCGTTTTGTGGTTTCCAGAAAATGAAATGAACTCCTGTTCGATTTTCGCCGTGAATCGTGCGACTTTCTCTTTCGGATCGCTGGAAACTTTTAAGGAGAGATTAACTGCTAAGATCGAAGATTAATTTGAAGATTCTGTGTCTAGGGTTTCAAAAAAAAAAAAAAAAACGCAGCTGCTAGAAAGGCAAACAAAAGTCCAACTGCGACCCAACTAACCCGATGTACAATTCAGCCTTCCCAGATTTGGGCTTCCTATGTGACAATTTAATTACTGTGGTGCTGCTTGATCGGCTACCATAGTTGGGTTTCTTGGGTTTTGCCAGAAAAGCAAGAACAAGCTTGGGATCAGAAGAGATGATAAGAAATTAGAAGCTTCGGCTCTGAAGAAACTTTACATGGGATCAGCAATCTGATATCTTCATCTAGATCCCTAGTTTTGGTTATTTCAGCGCCAAAGGAGCTGGCTTTGCATTTGCAATCTATTGGTATTAGTCAGGTTGTTGACGAAGAAGAAACCCAGTTGATTACAATCAAGGATCTTCTCAGGCGTATGCTTACAGTCAAGTCTCTAACTCCTCCTCCCCCAAGAGAGTAATAGTCAGTATCACTGGTCCTTCTTCAACCCTCTGTTCAAAACACACAACGAGATTTGTAATGTCAAGCAAGCAAAGCCCGTTAAAGGAAAAATCGGTTAGGTACAAAAAGTTCAGTTCTGCAGTGGCTAATATGGATAGTAGGTGGCTAATAGTAATCTTTATTGATGCGGTTTACTACTTTCTGGAATTCATTGCTGGGTTTTAATTGATTCCCTCTAACCAACGAGGTCAACGTTTTGCTGGTGCTAATAGCTCCAACCTATCCCACTGCCTTTGTTCTAAACTCGTGTTGCTCTTCCTGGAATTTGGGCATCCTTGACCAATGTTTAGGGAGTTGCATAACAAAGCTTCGGTTTGATGGTTCTCTATGGCTTCCTATTTCTCCTTTTACTCAAAGATTATTATTGTCCCATGGTTGCCAATTTTGTTGATTCCATGATATGAGTCAATCTGCTAACTTGGCAAAGCTGAGAGAGTAGGTGAAAGCAGTTAAAAAAAAGAAAAAAAACGCAGGGGGTGATATAATCAGTGTTCTGCTAAGGAGGAGTTCTACAATGAGCCTATAAGATACTTAATTGGAGGGGGCAACAATGAAGAGGTTGAAGGCATTGAGACTATCAAAAGGGAAATGCAAATTCTCATTGATATTTCTAGAAAGACCATCTGGTATAAGCTCAAGTTTGTAGAGATGGTAACTACATTTCCTGCTATTGGGTTCAATGTGGGGCTGTTGAAGATGCGCATCCAGATTGTGAAAGAATCAGTGTGTTAATAGTGTTCTAAAAGGAATATGGTCAATGCTTGGGTGGCACTGCAATATATGAGGCAATGATTGCAGAAGCTTACAGATTGAAGCGGTTCAAAGTGAATCAACAAATGGAGAAGAGTGTTGTGAAGAAATATTTGTATTATTTTGTAGATTGAAAATAATTTAGTTTAAATCACCTTATTCTCTCTTGTCTGTGTTGGTCAAGTGGAGCACTTTTGAGATAAGTAGTGTTGAACTTGATGGGGGCGTGACAGTAATATAAGGTGATTAGTTAGTTTGTTGGTTAAGGTTTTGATCTATATTATAAAGGATCTTAGTTAATGTGGTTTATTGTGTAGGATAGTTAGATTTTTATCATGTTAAGAGAGAAACTAATTTGAGTCTTTCTATAGAGAAGGGAGTTCTTCTTAGTCTCTAAGTGAGGTTGGTTATCTTCCTTAAATGATGATAGATTAGAGATAATCTAAATAAATTATAATTTATATGATGTTACTCTCCTATAATTAATACAAGATTCTTCGTCTCTAAATACTTTGCTATCGTTTACAACAACACTACAATTATATCAATTATTATCGCTACAATATCAATTATTATCGCGATAGGATAAGAAATAATAAAAATTAGATGGGCGATTCAATAATTAATGGAATATCTAACTAATTCGTATAAATTAAAATGACGTCTTAACGGCCCACTAGCACAAGTGGAAAAACAAAAAAAAGTCCGCAAGGGTGCTAGGAACGTTGTTTTCTTTCAATTTTCTTTAACATTCTTAATTAAGTCATGTGGCACCGACAGCCGTTGGGGCGTCACACCGGGAACACCGGCAGTAACCGGTGACGCGAAGGACAGCCTGTTCCCAGTCCACGAAACGTTTGGCATCGGAAGTCCTTACATTTTGTCCAGAAAAAAAGAAAGTCCTTACATAGTTTCTTCTCTCTCTTACGAGTTGAGGCTGGTCACAATACGCGTCCGAACGTGATTGGGTAATCAAAGTCAACAAGTTGTAGGCCCAGTCAAAATCGTAACCCACCTCGGGAAATCGAATGGGGTAGGCGGTAAATTTTGGTGAGAAATTCAACTGAGGTAAACACGCAGGACGAAAGCGAGTGTACTGGCAACCGATCTAGCCAGTAAAAAATACCTTACGACAATAAAATAAGCCAAATGGGTATAATAAAACAGATGGAAACACACACTGGAGACTGAATCGGCAGCTGGAACAGGTGAGGGAGATAAAGAGAGAGAGAGAGAGAGACTGAGAAGGATGGCGTGTTGAGTGGGCGAAGATTTTAAAGCTTTGCCTGGTCTCGGTGGCTCCAAATCTCTCTCACTGTCTTCTACGATCGTAAGCTTCGTTGATCTGCACATTCTGTGGGAGATCAGAGAAACGAAGTTGCAGAAAAGATGGAAGCCACTGCGGGAATGGTGGCTGGGTCGTATAAACGGAACGAGCTTGTCCGAATTCGTCACGATTCAGATAGTGGGGTTAGTGTTCTTAGAAATCCCTTTTCAAAATTGAAGTTCTTGGAACAATGTTGTTGTTTAAAACTGTGTATCTTCCGTGAGAGACTGCGGATTGAAAAAAATGGTTCCTTTATATTCCCCCCCTTCCTTTAAGTGGCATTGGGAAGTGATCAGATTGAATACTCTGCATTAGATTTCGTCGGCGCTCTCCAACTTTATTTTACTTATTGGATATCTTCATATATTGCTTTTTGTGGTACAGATCTAGTTCTCTACGAGACTACGGTTATAGATGCTTGAGATTACTTGAAATTAAGTCTCTATCAGTCCTGATCCCGCGGCTTTCTTTCTTTCTCCTTCTCTCTCTTCTCTTTCCTTTGGCCTAATTTATCCAGAAACCGATATGCTTTTCTTTTCTTGTCAATTAATTTATGGGAAATACTTGCACTTCGGTTTTGAGGTGGTTGAATATATGATTGAAGAAAATGATGGTTGGATATAAAGAAGTTAATTACTGCTATCAAAATCTGAACTTAACATTTCTCTTTATGATGCATTCAATCGCGGAACCTTGTGTTTTAGTTTTATGTCTTGAGATTTGGAGCTTCATATACGGAAATTATTCGTAGTTGTTTAGAATGTCTAAGTTGTCTGTCAGATATATGCCATTTCCTCTGACTGCAGTCTTAGCTGTGATTGTAATAAGCACTGTCCTCTGGTAATATTTATGGAATTTACTTAATTGCTCTAAATCTTTCCCTGATCCTAATTCATCTCGTTATTAAATTTGTTAAACATCAATAAATAATGGCATCAAATTGTCTAGTTCTAACTCATAATTTGTCTACACATTGCAGCCCAAACCCTTAAAGAATTTGAATGGCCAAATCTGTCAAATATGTGGTGATACAGTTGGATTAACAGCAACTGGTGATATTTTTGTTGCTTGCAACGAGTGTGCCTTCCCAGTTTGTCGTCCTTGTTATGAATATGAGCGAAAAGATGGGAACAAATCTTGCCCCCAGTGCAAAACTAGGTACAAGAGGCACAAAGGTTAGCCCCTTCACGCAATATCATTTTATTTTTTTGTACGATCCTATATTTTATTTTTGGCATAAAGAGAATTAATCTATATTTCAGGGAGTCCAAGAGTGGAAGGGGATGACGATGAGGATGATGTTGATGATATAGAGAATGAGTTCAATTATGACCAAGGAAAAACCAAATCTAGGCGGCAGTGGGAAGGAGAAGATGCTGACCTCTCTTCATCTGCTAGATATGATTCTCAACAACCAATTCCACTCCTCACCAGTGGACAGCCGGTATTGTTTCAAAATGATTTGTACCTTTTCACCGTTTGTGGATCATATTTTGGATTTTTCCTTCTTACTTCCACCTCTCCCTTTATCTCCTTGGTACTCATCAAATATGTTAAATTGCCCTTATTCTTGAACTGCAATCTAAGACTTAAGAATAACTAATGGACGCTGTGGACCTTTTTCTTCTTGTCTTCTTTGCTGTAATTGTTTATTTCACATGTAGAAGCATTATATGCGTCCTGTATGTCATTATTCTTAAAATCTTAAAATGCATACTAAATCTTGCACATTAAATGTGTTAAATTGTCGGTATTCATGAACTGCAATCTGAGTGAAGAATAACCGTTAGCCAATTTTGAACCTTTTTTTTTTGTTATCTTTGCCGTGATTGGTATTTATTTCAAGTATGGGTGCATTATGTGCATTCTGTTTTTGTAAGTATTAAAACATAATATTACTTGTTAATTCTGCAATTGCTTAGTGAGCTTTGGTTTATATTTGGTAGCTCACCAATTGTTTCTTCATGTGTTCAGATGTCTGGTGAGATTCCGACACCTGACACCCAATCTGTGCGAACTACATCAGGTCCTTTGGGTCCATCTGAAAAGGTTCACTCACTTCCCTATATTGATCCTAGGCAACCAGGTATAAAGTTGTGCTGATGTGTGCTACCATATGATATTTCATGGTTATTATGAATTGGTGATTGAAGATAATTTTTCTTATTGCAGTTCCAGTGAGAATTGTAGACCCTTCAAAGGACTTGAATTCTTATGGTCTGCCTAATGTTGACTGGAAAGAAAGGGTTGAAGGTTGGAAGCTCAAGCAGGAGAAAAACATGGTGCAAATGACTGGTAATAGATACAATGAAGGGAAGGGTGGAGACATGGAAGGGACAGGTTCTAATGGAGAAGAACTGCAAATGTAAGTCACTTGCCTTAGTGTTTAGACTGACATGGAAGGGACAGGTTCCAATATAACTATTAATAATTGTTTTCCACGCCAATATTTGTATTTTGTTTTCTCAAAGCTAATGGAATTTGTTCCTTATAGGGTTGATGATGCTCGACAGCCTTTGAGTCGTGTGGTGCCTATTGCTTCTTCTCACTTGACCCCTTATCGTGTTGTTATAATACTCCGGCTTATTATTCTGGGCTTCTTCTTACAATACCGTGTGACTCATCCTGTGAAAGATGCATACCCCCTGTGGCTGACATCAGTTATCTGTGAGATCTGGTTTGCCTTGTCTTGGATTCTGGATCAGTTTCCAAAATGGTCTCCCATTAATCGGGAGACTTATCTTGACAGGCTTGCTTTAAGGTGAGGATTCTTTGTGTCTATTACTCAGGGTTCTGAACTTTTTGATGATTATGGTTGGGGGTTTGCCTTACTAACCCTTAGTTTTTGTTCAGATATGACCGTGATGGAGAACCATCTCAGTTGGCTCCTGTGGATGTTTTTGTCAGTACGGTGGACCCTCTTAAAGAGCCTCCTCTTGTGACTGCAAACACTGTTTTGTCAATCCTTGCTGTCGATTACCCTGTGGACAAGGTTTCTTGCTATGTATCAGATGATGGTTCGGCTATGTTGACTTTTGAAGCCCTTTCAGAAACTGCTGAGTTTGCAAAGAAGTGGGTGCCCTTCTGCAAAAAGCACAATATTGAGCCAAGAGCCCCTGAGTTTTATTTTGCTCAGAAGATAGATTACTTGAAGGACAAGATTCAACCTTCATTTGTGAAGGAGCGCCGAGCAATGAAGGTTGTGTTTTACAATGGGGAATATGATCAATTTTTATTTTGGAAATTCAGATCTTCTAAACGCTGATCATTTTGATGAACAGAGAGAATATGAAGAATTCAAAGTAAGGATCAATGCCCTGGTAGCCAAAGCTCAAAAGATGCCAGAAGAAGGTTGGACAATGCAGGATGGAACTCCATGGCCTGGAAATAATCCAAGGGATCATCCTGGAATGATTCAGGTATGTGTCCTCTAATTGCACTTGTGGATGTGTCCTCTCCCCTTAAATTATGTGTTCAAGTTAAGAGTAAAATTTATATTGCATGCAGGTGTTCTTAGGTCATAGTGGAGGCCTTGATACTGATGGAAATGAGCTACCTAGACTTGTTTACGTTTCTCGTGAAAAGCGACCAGGTTTTCAGCATCACAAGAAGGCTGGAGCTATGAATGCTTTGGTATGTGACACTGAAGCATATCTTACAATTCAATTCTTGGGTTCAAGTATAACTTTTAGCAGTTTCTTAATTTGTTCTAGTTTGCCATCTAGCAATTTTCTGGGTTGTGCTTTACTAGAAAGGCATATTGAGAACAAAGCATGGTATTAACATGGGTTTATCTTGTATGGTGCAGATTCGAGTTTCGGCTGTCTTGACCAATGGTGCATATCTATTGAACGTTGATTGTGATCATTATTTCAACAATAGCAAAGCTCTTAAGGAAGCCATGTGTTTCATGATGGATCCTGTTCTGGGAAAGAAGACTTGCTATGTACAATTCCCTCAGAGGTTTGATGGCATTGATTTGCACGATCGATATGCCAATCGCAACATTGTGTTCTTTGATGTAAGTTTCCCCCTTTTAATTTTTTTAGTATTAGGAAATACTGTCTTTTTTAAAGCAATGGCTGAATTTCATTTCTTTCATTACCTGTCAGATCAACATGAAAGGGCAAGATGGTGTCCAGGGCCCAGTCTATGTCGGAACTGGTTGTTGTTTCAATAGACAGGCTCTATATGGCTATGATCCTGTTTTGACTGAGGAAGATTTGCAGCCCAATATTATTGTAAAGAGCTGCTGGGGTTCTAGAAAGAAGGGAAAGGACAAGAAGTACATTGACAAGAAGAGGGCAGCAAAAAGAACTGAATCCACCATTCCCATTTTCAATATGGAAGACATAGATGAGGGTGTTGAAGGTCTGTTGCTACTATGAAAATCTTCCCACTTTGTGGTCAATGTGACATTAATTTGAGTTAAATTGTTGTATTTTTGTCTGCCAGATTTGTTGTCAGAATCTGGAAAAATGAGATGACATTGTGTCTTCAAGACTACATTCTATGTAATATTTAATGTATTATTTTTTTTTCTTTTGCAGGATATGATGATGAGAGATCACTTCTTATGTCTCAGAAGAGCTTAGAGAAGCGTTTTGGTCAGTCCCCAGTTTTCATTGCTGCCACTTTCATGGAGCAGGGCGGCATTCCTCCCTCAACTAACCCTGCGACTCTTCTCAAGGAAGCAATCCATGTCATTAGCTGTGGTTATGAAGACAAGACAGAATGGGGCAAAGAGGTGAGACTGGAAATTTATCATTCTACTTCTGATTCAATGCCCACTAATATAAAGAAATCCGAGAAGCGACATTAATGGTTTGAATTCTTAATCACTCCTGCTCTGATTTCACCAGATTGGATGGATCTATGGTTCTGTGACTGAAGATATCTTGACCGGGTTCAAGATGCATGCACGTGGTTGGATCTCTGTCTATTGCATGCCACTGCGACCTGCATTCAAGGGTTCTGCTCCCATCAATCTTTCCGATCGTCTTAATCAGGTGCTTCGGTGGGCCTTGGGGTCCATTGAGATTTTCCTTAGCAGGCATTGTCCCCTATGGTATGGCTACAATGGAAGATTGAAGCCTGTAATGAGGCTGGCTTATATCAACACCATTGTCTACCCCTTTACCTCAATCCCTCTGATTGCTTACTGTGTGCTCCCTGCATTTTGTCTTCTCACAAATAAATTTATTATTCCTGAGGTAGGTGATCATTTCTATTTGATAGTGTGTGTGATCTCTTGAGCTGAGCTTTCCTCACCTTGGAAATTTACTTAAATTTTGTGCAGATAAGCAACTTTGCAAGCATGTGGTTTATTCTCCTCTTCGTCTCCATTTTTGCCACCTCAATTCTTGAACTCAGGTGGAGTGGGGTTGGTATTGAAGACTGGTGGAGGAATGAGCAGTTTTGGGTTATTGGTGGTACATCTGCACATCTCTTTGCCGTGTTCCAAGGGCTTCTGAAAGTGCTTGCCGGAATCGATACAAACTTCACTGTGACGTCAAAGGCATCAGACGAAGATGGGGACTTTGCTGAACTTTACGTGTTCAAATGGACTTCACTTCTGATCCCGCCCACAACAGTCCTTATAGTGAACATCATAGGGATCGTGGCTGGCGTATCCTACGCCATCAACAGCGGATACCAATCATGGGGTCCTCTATTTGGAAAGCTGTTCTTTGCTATATGGGTGGTTGCCCATTTATACCCATTCTTGAAGGGTCTGCTTGGAAGGCAAAACCGTACCCCAACCATTGTTATTGTTTGGTCTATACTTCTTGCTTCCATATTCTCCTTGCTGTGGGTGAGGATCGATCCCTTCACTTCCGACACCTCGAAAGCTTCTAGCAACGGTCAATGTGGCATCAACTGCTAGTTCTATTGATAAAGAACATGATGATTTTGGACGTGTTTTAAGATGATATCCCCTTTTGTTTTCAGAGACTCAAGGATGCAATCATGTATATAGGCATAGCAAGAGTCAGTCAGTCTATCTATAAGTTGTCTGTGGAGGAACTTTAGTTGTGGGGGGAATTTTTCTGAGAGAAAGATGGGAAAACCCTATGGTTTTACTAGTTTTACTATTTATTTGCATGTCCTTGCTAAATTACTTGTGTAGAGCTCTATGTGGGTGTGATTTTTTTTGTCCAAATGATACAAGTTATTTATCATAATAATTTATTATTTAATGAAAGGAAACAAGTGGCTATTTTGTGCCTGTGTTGCTGTTATTTTAGAAGCATTTTACCCTTCTATATGGGGTAAAATAATATATCAAAATTTATGATTTTTGACAGAGTATAATGGCATCGGGTGGTTCATGTTGCTGATTCCACCTATTAACTTAATGATTTATTCATGTTGTACCATTCTATGCGGGGCTTGAAGTATGATTCCACGAATCTAGTGGTGTTTTGTGAAACCAGATTTCGCCTCAAAAATTTGGATTCTTTTTGGTTTGTTGCAGAAACTGGGAATGTGGATATGAAAACTTCTAGAAATATTATGATCTTTCGCTTAAACTTCCCTCTTTCTGTTATAATTAACTCACTCTATCCTATTTATAAATAATTTTTTTATGAGTTTGGTTTTTTTTTAAAGTAACTTTTATTTTGTGTATGAAAATGTAAGTTTTTTTTATTTTATTCTTATTAAATACATATTATTTATAATTAATTATTACACACACCAAGAATTATATTTATGAGAGAGAGAGAGAGAAATAATTCACTAGGTGACTAAAGTCAACAAAACATTGGGAAAATATATTTTACTATCTCTTATACTTTTTATACATTTTATCTCTGGTTTTATAAATAGAGGTATATATAAAAAAATATGATATTTTTAATACACTTATTGTTTTTAATTACTATTTTGTTTTACACAATCAAGAAAAAAATTATTTATAAATAGGACCGAAGAGACTAGCAATATTTTCAATCTATCATACATTTTTTTTTTCAATATATCATGCATAAAAACAAACTAATATTTTCATCTAGCAAACTTAACTATAAACACTATCTTTATGTTTTAATCTTTCTATTACTAATATAATGATTTTAAAAAAATTCGGAAATTATTAATTCTATCTATCCAACCAATATGAATATAATTCAAAATTAAGGACTAAACTGCCGAATATAACAAAAAATGAGAATTTCCTAAGCAGTTACCAACGAAGTCTAGAATTCAGCAAAAAGGTAAAAATAAATACCCCACCAGAACTTATTGTATTAGTCACTGTGCATGGAAGAAAGTGAGAATAGATGACAAGTGTCATATGCTAATATTAGCCCCATTACCAACAAGTGAGATTAGGTAGCAAGTTTTGCGCTCTAAATTTTAAACGGAATTAGCTTAAGCTCAAAATGACTTAAAATATATTCTTAATCAAATAAAAAAAAATATTAGCCATGATGACAATGTCGAAACACACACACCCACGTACTTTATGATAGAGAATAACAAAAAAAAAAAAAAACTCCTTCCATTCTTAATATAAGATATATTTAGAGAATTTATTTTAATCTTAAATATAAGACATAATTTTTATATTTATTAATATTTTTCTAATTTACCCTATTAATGTTCCCTCAACCATAATTAAGCAGGAGAGGGAAGGATGTAACTAAAGAAGGTTATTAAAATGTTTTAGAAAAGACACGTCATATTAATTAACTTAATCAACTTCTTTAATCTAATCGAATTAAGTAAATATGTCTTATATGAAGGGTAATAAAAGTAACTAGTAGCTAGATCTATTCAGTTAGATCTGTGTTTGAACTGGAGAACTAACCGGAGAATTGCACATATGGTCTGAATCAAACTTAAGAAAATGAATAAAATGACAAAAATAAAACAAGCAGTTTTCCCGGGAGTGCTGCAGAAATCACGTCTCAGAACTGCCATCCATTTGTGCATACTATCATTGACTCTATTTGTATTCTGATCAATACTGGCTTCCATTTTTATCTATGAATCTTGAAAGAAAAAAACAGTCACATTCAACTAGGTCAGAGTTCCCACGTAATAAATGCATTATTTGCCTGCACAGTGTGGAGCATTTGGCACGGTACGAGGCCTTTGTATCTCCTCATCTGGGATCGATCCTGACTGCTACTCCAAAAAAAAAAAAAGAAAAGTAAATACATTATTCAAGTTCGATCTGTATTTTCATAAAATGAAATTTTTGATCCTGTATTTTCATAAAAAGGAATTTAAAGATCCAGTTTTGAATAAATAATATAAGATGGAATGAGAAAACTAGGTCAACAAACATATAAACTTGAGAAAGATTTTTAATTCTGAAACATAGAATGAATCTTATGTCAACCGTTGAATTTAACAAGAAAACTGATAAAGAAACTGAACTCCCGATCGTGTTGTATGAAGAAATCGAACTCTTGTGCTCATCAGTCTCCCGCCAAAAAAAAAAAAAAAGGAAGGAAGAATTATTATATCATATTTCAATTCCATTACACCAGGTAGCAAAGATTTAGCAAAATATACAATAATCCCAAAAGCATACAGAAATCTCTGGTGTATAAATAAATTTGATCATTTTATTAGATAGAAATAGAAATCTTGATGAATAAATGAAAACATAGCCATGAAAGAAGATGTGAGATAGAGAAGGAAGGAAAGCAAGGAGGAAACACACCTGAAAATGACGGCACTCTATAAACTTGGTCTAGCAGACTGCCTAAACCTGTACCTCTATTATAATAAAATATGAGGCATTCTATAAACTTGTATATATGATGTTACTCCTATATTGTTAATTTAATTTTTTAACAACTAATATATACTGTTTGGATGAATCAACACACACCGTTTGTTTTTTTGTTTTTGTTTTATGTTTATCATAATTAGAGTCTTTAAAATGATTTTATAAGTTAGGGATATTGAATAATAAATTACGCATAATTACATAACATTTTAATGAAGTTACAAGTTGTACCGTGTGAATCTAATATTGTAGTTTTGGAGAATTTCATAGAATCTATAAAAATATTTTTTTCAGATTTTTTATACACCATTGTATATTGATTACTTGGAAAAAATGTAGGATAAATATTCAAAAAAATAAAAAATAAATCAGAATATATAGAATATAATTTATAAATTGTATGTTTGACATATTTAAACTAATATTAATGAACATTATTTGCAAATGAAACTGCCAAAAATAAATATATAATTATCCAAATACTTGACTTTTATAACAATTCACGCGTTTTTCTAAATAACTTACTTAAAAAAGACTAAAATTTGTCATGAAAATAATAGGAAATATTATTTTTTATTAATAAGTTTTTAATATTATCAATAACAAGCAATCTTGGAAAATTAAAATTGCATATCTTATTTAAATTATAATTAGATATAATACTAATTAAATATTTGTTTTCTTTTCCTGATGGAGGAGGAAGAGGAGGAAGGCCCATGGGCTGAGCCGTGTTTTTGTGCTTGCATGGCTTTTTGAGAGGGCAGCTAATACTGGTCATTTTTATGCTGTCGAGCTTCTATTAAAATTTATAAAGAACTAGTATCATGTAGTACTAAGTTCCTAACATCTTGAGAGGCTAATTTTCATGTTATTATTTGGGTAAAAATATTCACGTTATCATAATAAACATTGTAATTAAACACGGGCCTCATAAATGAAGGGAGTTTATTTTTCGTCACATAGGAGGGAAATGGTAGATTGGGTCCTTTTCCGTAGACTTGGTTAAAAAAGAAAGAAAGAAGAGTAATTATTCTCAAGTAAAAATAATTTTATTTTCATTATACAATCATCCGATATGACATTCAGTATTGTTGGGTCAGATTCTAATATTATCAAGTTCAATTGAAGAATTTCGTCAGCAGTTACCAACGAAGTCTAGAATTGAGTATAAAGGTAATAATAAATGCCCTAGCAAAACTGATTAGCCACTATGCAAAGAAGAAAATAAGAATAGATGACTAGTAACACCTAAAGTGAACAAGAGAATGCCAAAACCGAGTTAAGTGTCAAGTGTTCAAAAAAACAATAGTCCACCCTCATTTGATTCAAGAAAATAAGTTGGGGGAAAAAGGATCCAGTAATTTTATTAAAAGAAGATGCAAAACATATAAGCCGAACGTGTGTGAAGTATGCAATTCCACCTGGGACCAAAAATAGAAGCAAGCAATTCTGCATTTCTCATGGCTATTCCTCACCATCTATCTCAACCAGTATTCTCTTGCACGCTTCATAGCACATGAAAGAGATTCCAGCGGCTGGTACTAACTTCGTACAGCTTGGTCCCAACCCTCTATATAAACCTGGAATCCCTTCTTGCTCCAGTATGCTTGCAAGAGCATGAATCACATTTTTGTAAACCTGCCTTCCGCTCAGAGCTCCCACTTGCATATGCTTGCGAGCCACCTCAAGAGGAAAAGTAGCAGTGCTTGAAATAGCACCGGCTGCTGATCCGATCAAGAGGGTTTCGATGTTGCCGATCTTCTCTTGCTTAAATATTTTTCGGTATGCTTTCCGCAGAGTGTCATAGGCAAAGTAGTTGGTGGCGGCATATGGAATCACTCCGATGAGGCTGGGAGCAAGGCCTCGATAAAGTTCTGCAGGGCCCTCATCACGAATTATCTTTATGAAGGCATCAAACAAACCATCATAAACACCTCTCTGCAGCAGAATTACTATTCAGTGTAAGTTTTCCAAATTCTATTTAGGTAGAATGGAAAATTTCAAGTACAGGAAAATCAACTATATTTTTTGCCCCACAAGGATACCTGAATTGTAAGTCGAGTCTTGACTAACTCAAGTGGGTATGTGCATATAGTAGAACTAACTCCTGCACATGCGCCAGCAAGCAATGATGGAGATACAGGGAGTTTTGGCTGTTCCCGGGGCTTAGGGGATAGATTCTTGTTGACTGTATCATAAACAAACAGCTGCAAAAAAAGGTGAAAATATTAGATAAAAAAGATGCCATGAAAGAGTAGATTTGATCCTCTCAATCCTCTCATGAAGCATGCATGTCCAACGACCCATCACCAAGTGCAAGGTCCCCTCCCCCAAAAAAAATATAATGCATCTTAAGGATATGCAAGACTAAAGATTGATAGCATAGAAACAGGGGGAGGTTGATGAGTTCACATCAACTAAAAGCTAATATACCAATTCTAATATGTTGCAGTTCACTGGTACAAGGAAAGTCTTTTAAAAAATAAAACTAATGGGCTACCAGATGAAGCTTGTTGTGGTCATGTTTTTCTCTTTCAAAAACTTAGGAACTAAGGTACCACGGCTCCTGCCCAATCACTCACCGAACTTAACATTACCAACAATTCTTGCAGCATGCTTCTGTAAAATTATGAATGGTCATCCTATAATTCTGAGACAGTCTGCAGAAAATCATTAGATTAAAAAAGGAGTTAATATAACTTTTGGTCTATTAAGTTTGACCCGATTTTGGTTTTGGTCCCTCAAGTTTGAAATCGATGGTTTTGGTCCCTGAAGTTTAACCCGATTTTGGTTTTGGTCTCTCAAGTTTAAAATCAGTGATTTTAGTCCCTCAAATTTACTCCGTTTATAATTATTGGTTCTTCAAGTTTGAAAAGGACTTGATATATTACCCTAAACTTGAAGGACCAACAGTTATAAATAGAATAAACTTGAAGGACCAACAGTTATAAACGGAGTAAATTTAAGGGACCAACACCAAAATTGGGTCAAACTTCAGGGATCAAAAGTTATATTAACCCATTAACAAACCACATTTGGGATAAAAAGAGTTAGCAATTGGGTAATGGTCTGTAAGTATTTGCTGCTACTAGGTTCTTAAGTAATATTACAATATTTCTTACCAATTCAATGCCATATAATTAACTCCTAAATAAAGGGATGTTTTACATGTCATAAATCTCACAAAAACTTGATAATAAACACCAAAAACTGCGACATGCTTTTCCCCATAGCAAAAGGCCAAGAAGGGTTGAAGTACAACCGCAACACACAGAAAGTAATGGCCGGGAAGCAATCAAGTAACACATTAAAATCCTTCAAAATCAACCAAGTAAGCTATCAGCTATTTCATTATTTGTGCAGGATAGAGAAAGCACAAGTCTGAAGAACATAAGGAATATAGATATACCCAGTGAGAGTGTATTACCTCTATGGCCTTGCTAGGTGCAACACGAATCACATTAACGAGATTACCCCTAAATAATCCAGTCCAACCATCAGTCTTCATAATATTTCCGAACACCTCAGTAGAAGAATGGCCACTACTTCCAACCATTAAATGAGTCCTTATAGTCTCCAAAGGTGCCACTGCGGTCCGGGACACCGCCCCGGCTATGGCACCACTAACTAACCTCCTCAGCGAAGGATTTCTGATCTTAATTTTCAGTTTAAGCCCACCCTTCTTCCTGCCTTTATTCTCTTCCTCTTCCTTTACTCCATCATTCTCAACTTTGCCCAGTGATTGCACATACTTCATGAACAATTCAGTATAAGGAAGTTTTTCCTCGCCATTGTTGCGGGAATCAGGAGTGTTGGGTTGAACGCCAAACCCCATTCCCATCTGATTCACGCTGGCAAATAAGCCTCCAGGAGGATAATTGCCCTCTTGAATACTCCATGGAGACCCCAAATCAGAGATTGAGAAAAGCCTATCTCTATTGTCATCAAATGACGGAATTCCGCCCCTCCCCATCAATTCAAGCCTGGGGATAAGGAACCAGCTAGGGTTTAATGTAAATCCATCGAGTTCATATTCTTCAGACGTGTTGAGTAAATAATGGGGAGGGAGATTTGTTCCTGGCTAAATAGGCATACAAAGAAATCATTCAAAACTAAAGGGAATAAGAGAAAACGAAAAACGAATACTCTGATTTACGTTTGGTGTGAGAGCAACTTAATGCGTAAAAATACAGCACTGGTTTGTTGAATAATCCGTCTCCGACGACGGTCAAAACGAGAGTAAAGCAGAAGAAAGAGAGGCTTCAAGGTACAGATAGTAAAAGGAAGGTTGCCGGGAAAGTGAACCTGTGAGCCTCCCTCCCTCGCAGCAACAGATTCTCTCCTCCTCTGAAGCTACATGGAATGTAATGAAAAAGAATGTGCATAAATATAGTAGGTTATCTTGCTTCCCTGTTTTCTCGGCATTTGATTTCTTAATCGTGCGAGCGAATCGAGTGTCCATATCATATACGATGAGATTTTTTACGTCGTTTGGCCTCTTTTCCTTTTGCTCCGCCTCCTTCTGCTGTTTCTTATGTCGTTTGCATTTATCCTTGTGAATTGGTAATAATAAATAACCACATCACGGGTATTAAAATGTGATTAAAGACAGAAACTATCACTGAGAATTGGTAATAATCTCCAAGCTCAAAACTTGACTCTTACTACAGTATTAGATTTGACCCTTTATGCCTTTTGTCTGATACGATTGGAAAATCATCCATACTCGTGAATCAGGATTTCGTTTTCTGTTCATTGATGGGCTAGAACAAGCAAAGGCAGGCCCAATGGGCCATCATGACATAGGCCCAACCTATAGTATCTGTTGAGGACAAGAAAAGATGAGCGAACATGTTTTCCCAATAAAGAGAAAGATGAATGTACCAAAAAAGAGAGAGAGAGAGAAAGACGAACGAACATGGTACCATGAATACCGTATAACCTACACTCATTGGATTCATAAATAAATAATAAGATTAATGATTATATTAATAGGAAATGTGACATTGGATTAGCATTGGAAGGTACAGTAGATGGAGAATGCGATGTTCCATGTGTCACCAATTGCCACTTTGATCCATGCATGAAAAGTATCCACTCCTCTTGTGGCTCTGGTTCATCTCCTCTTTTCTCTGTGTTTATTTTACTTTAATTGTTAGGAAATTTTCAACTCTAAACCTATACTCACACTAGCTAGCTTACCTTGATCGTTTAAGAAAAAATACAATTTAAAAGTACTTATTTCAACATGTGATGCATTGGAAGTGGCAAATGAGTCAACCCCATTAAAAGAGGGCATTAAATAGAAGTGCTCATTTTTTAAAATGTGGGGCCATGAAAAGCCTAAGTTTTTATCCGAAAAGTTTAAGGCTTATATGTGATCCAAAATTTTAAAGAATTTGTGCACTTTCCTTTTTTTTTTTTAAAAAAAAAAAACTCCTAGGTCCTTAACACAAAACAAGAGTAAGACTTAATTAATTAATTTAATTTAATTTAAAAAAATTAATCAATATATCATATTTTTTCTAAAACATCCAACTATTTTTTTTAATCTCCTTCATCCTTCCCCTATTTAATTATTATTGAGAAAATATTAATAAAACTAATTTCTAAAAAAATGATACACACACATATATATAATAGGTCTTACAAACATTTAGCACCAACAAAACTTTCGAATTAAGCTTGACCTAAGGAGAACATGAGTATTAGCTATTTGACTTAAATTACCTCTCCATAAATATGAAAAGAAAGGTAAAGCTTCATTATTTTCTCTCAACATTTTAGCTATCCGATCCAGAATATATCCCAGACATTTATGTTGCTGAGTCTAAAATAGAATGGTATTGTTCACACCTTATAAACATTGTGACTTGTATACTTTTTATATGTTTAATCGGTCGACTTTATGGCCTTAAATTAGAAATCCAGATTGGGCTATATTCATTAGTGTGAAACTTGTGAGTTCATTCTTCTCAGTATATTTGGATGGAGGGAAAATTAGAGGGAAAGAATATTAGGAAGGAAACTTCTTATAAAATAGTAATTTTTTTTTATTACTTATGGAAGTTTTCTTTCCTATAATATTCCTTCATCCCTGTTTTCCCTTCACTTTCCTATATCCATCCAAATATAACATTTGAGTTTATTATATTCATATTTCTACTTTATAAAATCGTGTCGATTTGTTAACTTAAAATAAGCTAAACTCGCATACCAAATCTATTATTTTTATACGTTTATAACTTACATAATTGTATTAATTACCTTTTAAACTTATGCTAATGCTTTCCATTTGTGGCTTTATATATGAAATTTAAAGAAATTTATTTTTTTATTATGATAAATTATGAATGTCGATAGATTTAATTTCAATTATTTATATTTAAATTATATCTTTTAAATATTTTAATTATTTAAATATAAACTTTTAATATATTTTTATTAATAAAAGTAAACTCAATTTAAGTTTACTTCATTTCCACGAGTTTGCTTGTAACAACCTTAGCTATATTTATTAAAGAGTTGACGGTTATTTGATAAAATGGGGATTACTTATTTCCTTTTTTTCCTAAATAAAGATAAAAGAAAAAAAGGATACTTAAATACTATTTGAATTTTAAAATCTCAATTTGATTTTATTGATTATAACAGTAATGAGATTAATAAAAAAATATGGTAATTGACAACTCAATTTTTTTAAAAAATTACTAATTTAACATTTTGAGGTTCAAGTGATATTTAAATAACTTACCATCTTTTTCCCAAGATAAAACGTGAGTCATAAGTCTAATTTCTTTTCCATGGCGGCAAGATATGATCAGTTTAAAATTGAGAAAACAATTTATGACGTATCATGCAAATCTAGAAACTAGAAAGAATCTTTCCATGCCTATAAATTGAGACAAATTAAGATGCAGCGTTAAGCAGAATCGAGTGTAAGCATAAGTAACTCCCTCTCCCTTCATCATCATCATCATCATGAAGCTCCTTGGTATTGCAATATTACTGTCAACCCTTTTGGTCCAAGAAGCAAGCTTCGTCCTTGGAGACGTTGGCACAGCTAATTCTTATGAACCTCCCTACATACGTAAGTAATTAATCAATCAATCAATTTAATGCAAATGCAAAATCACTACTACTCATTTGGTTAATTGTGTGTGTGTGTGTGGGGCAGCGACGGCGTGTGATGGGAGTAGGAGAGAGCAGTTTCCGCCGGGGAATCTGTTTGCGGCGGTGAGCGAAGGGCTGTGGGATAACGGAGCAGCCTGTGGAAGACGTTACAGAATAAGGTGTGTTAGTGGAAACAATAGGCCTTGCAAATCTGCCACAGTTGATATCAAAGTGGTTGATCTCTGCAAGTCATCGCCATGCCCAAACACAATTCTCTTGTCAAAAACTGCTTTTCCTATCATCTCTCGCTTCCATAAAGCTGACATCAACATTGAATATATCCAGTTAGTGCTTTCATTTCATTTTTATTTTAATTCTTCTCATCCATTACTATCCAATTTCTGAACTTGATTGTTCCATGCACGTTCATGCAGGATATAAATGATACTGAGTCTCACAGCAAAAATATATATACACACAGCTCAAGCATTAAGGCAGCTTTCAATTCAGAGCACTGCTTACAAGCAGAACGAATGGATTTCTATATCGTGTTATTTAGATGTGTACGTGTATGATACTTGTTTGTAATACGTCAGAATGTTAAATATACAAGTTAGCAGAAATTTTGCTTACTGATGATACTTACGATTTGAAACATTGACGTAACAATAAAGTAAGGGATATACAAGTGAGACAATCAAGTTTATAACCACATATCCATCCATCCTCATTATATATCCCTAAGACGACGCCTCCACAGCCACTTGATCCATCTATTTCAACCGTGATGAAGTCTTCTCTAGTAGCGTGTGCCTTTTTCCCATACGAATCCTTGTAGTGGTAGAAAGCACAATTTCTTAGCATGTCTTAATCTAAACACGCCCATGAATAGGCTTGACTTGACATTGAGATGATCAAACGTGTCTCTTGAACCAAAAGGGTTATCAGTGAGAAGCGTTATCAATAAGCTATGCCATGAGAATATGAAAACTCTGTTTTTCCATATTGTTTGATCAAAGGATGGAATCTTTCGTGCCGCAAGCAAGACCCTCCAATTCTAATTCTTATTCTTGTCTCTTCAAAAACGAGATCCAAGTCATTTAAATGGCATGAGTTTATAAATAAACTAATGGTTAATTTGTGAGTACGCATCTATGAAATGGGAAAAAGGTTCTGGGATCAGGAACAATGAGATATTCTCGAAGATTGTCTTTGTATTTGGATGCTCGAATAAGAATCAGTTAGTTTTGCCACATATAGCATCTAGCAATGTGAGGTTTTGACCATGAAGGGATTCGGAGGCGATCAAGATAAGGCATAAGCCTCCACTGAATATAAGAAACGACAAAGTGACCATGATCCATTGAATCAGAATTTCCCCAATTCTCATACAAACTTATCATCCTTTCGGCAAGGTCTCAACCATTAATATTAGTTTCAATATGAGTAGGATTTATCTGTTCAAAATGGATGCATGCAAATCTCAATTGAACATGTAACAGCCACGTAATGATTAGTTGAAGCACGCAAGCAAGCAATTGGAGAACAGAGGGGCGAAGTGGCAGAGAAGCCATCAGACTTGTAATTAATATATCTTATAGTTAGTGGTGAAATGTTAAAGTTCTTAAGTGGTGAGAGCACGATCAGATAAATTTATTATGATGTAAGAATTCAATGCATAGTACCCTACAATCACGTTTAGGACATTTCATAATTCTTTCTTGTTAAAACCAAGTCCCACATTGGTGGGTTGAGAATGTAAGGGGGGCTTTTTGGGCTATAAAAGGAGAGTCCCTCCTCCTTTTTAAATTACCCCTTCAAATAGTCTCATTAGACATTTGTATCTTCTCCTCTCTTGTAGTATTTCCTTGTAAATTAATTTTATTATTATAAGTTTACATGGTATCAGAGCCTGGTTCTATCTGAGTATGCTCTGTGGTTGCAGTAGAGTCTGAATTTCCACATCAGAAAAGAATTAGCTAAGGCATTTGCATCAGCAGCTACTGTTCATTGGTACTGTTTGGGGTAATGTTAATCTGAGTATGCTCTGTTGTTGCAATAGAGTCTGAACTTCCACATCAGAAAAGAATTAGCTAAGGCATTTGCATCAGCAGCTACTGTTCATTGGTACTGTTTGGGGTATTGTTAATCTGAGTATGCTCTGTGGTTGCAGTAGAGTCTGAACTTCCACATCAGAAGAGAATTAGCTAAAGCATTTGCATCAGCAGCTACTGTTCATTAGTACTGTTTTGGGTACTGTAGTAGGTACTGTTAATCAGGGTTGTGTACGATTTATTGGTACTATTCATCAGTGCTGTTTGTACTGTTCATCAAGGTTGTGTGCTGTGTTATCTGTGGTGCTATTCATCAGCACTATTTCATCACTGTTCATCTTAATACGTTAATTCTTTCGATTGCTGAATCAAAGAAGTCTGATATCATCAGTTTACTTGAAACTCTAGACTCGTCTTATGAGAATATTCGTTCTCAAATTCTGTCTAGTTAGGAGCTTTTATCTCTTAAAGATGTGTTCTCACGGGTTCTTCATGCTAATAATTTGGTTCTCCCGACTATTGATCACAATGCAAGTACTTTGGTTAGGCGTGGTTCATTTAACAATAAGAATTATGGGTCTAAAAAAGGCCCTAGTACTCCGAATATATCTTCTAGCAGTTTTATATGCAATTATTGCAAGGAGCCTGATCATAGTAAGAAAAATTGTCATAAATTACAGAATAAAGAGCAACGCGATCAGCAGCGTAATCTTGCTCAGATATCTGATCATTCTGATTCTAGTCCATCATCTACAAGGGATCTAGCTACAGGTAATTGGTTCTCTGGTCTTGCTACTTCTTCCACGAAGTGGGTAATTGATTTTGGTGCTATCAACCACATGACAGGTAACCATCATTTATTTTCATCATATATTCCCTATGCCAACCCATCTTCCATGTTCGTCGCCAATGGTTCCCTGATCCGGGTACTTGGATCAGACACTGTTAAACCAACTAAATCCATTGCGCTATCTTCTGTTCTTAATGTTCCTGATCTTACGTTTAATCTTTTATCTCCCAGTAAATTGACTTGTCATTTGAATTACTCTATCACACTATTTCCTGACCACTGTTTAATTAAGGATCTTTTGATAAAGCAGATTATTGGTAGGGGGTATGAATCTGGTGGACATTACATCCTTGATGATCAGATTCCGCGTTCTGTTGCTTGTTCTGGTGGGTCGTCTCCCTTTACTGTACATTGTCGTCTAGGTCATATGCCACTTTCATCCTTAAAAATGTTATATCCTCAGTTTTCTTTTGTATTTGCTTTAGATTGTGAGTCGTGTCAGTATGCCAAACACCATCGTATTCATTTGGCACCTCGCGTCTATAAACGAGCTGCGTCCCCCTTTGAGTTAATTCATTCTAATGTTTGGGGTCCTTGTTTAGTTTTGTCTCAGACTGATTATCGATATTTTGTCACTTTTGTTGATAATTTTTCCCACACCACTTGGCTTTACTTAATGAAACATCGTTTTGAATTGTTTACGCATTTTCGCAATTTCTGTGCTGAAATTCAAACTCAGTTTAATACTCCTGTGAAAATTCTTCGAAGTGATAATGCGAAAGAATATTTTTCTTCCCCATTCACTGATTATATGCACAGTCATTGCATTCTTCACCAATCCTCTTGTATTGATACACCTGCTCAAAATGATGTTACAGAAAGAAAGAACCGCCATCTCTTAGAAACTGCCCGAGCTCTCATGTTTCACTCTTGTGTCCCTAAATCTTTTTTGGCTGATGCTGTGTCTACTGCATGTTTCCTTATGAATCGTATGCCTTCGGTTGTCCTTAGTGGGGACGCTCCATATTCTGTTTTGTTTCCCACCACCATTAAGATGTTTCCTATTGATCCAAAAAATTTTGGGTGCGTTTGCTTCGTTCGTGATGTCCGTCCAAATGTCAGTAAACTCGATCCCAAGTTCTTGAAGTGTGTCTTTCTTGGTTATTCTCGAATTCAGAAGGGTTATCGGTGTTACTCTCCTAATCTTCGTCGTTATCTTGTGTCCACTGATGTGACTTTTCATGAGTCGTCTCTTTTCTTTAAGTCTTCGGTATTATCTGAGTCTCCTTCTGTTGTTGATGAGCTTGATGATGTCCTGGTTTATAATGTCCCTGTCTCACCAGTACAAGTTGCTGTTCCAGAACCTGATATCATCGATGGTCCTGATGTTAGCAATGCCCTGCCCTCGCCAATGATTGCTTCGCCAATGGATTCTGTTCATGTCTCCCTAGTCCCTGCTCCTACTTCCCCAGATCTTAACACCCCAGATCCTAACACTCCTGCCCTTGATCCAATTGACCCTGATTCTGCTACTGATCCATCTGCTAACCTACCTATTGCCCTCCGGAAAGGTATCTGTCCTCATTGTTGTCCCAAAAGATATGCTGAATGTACCTATCATATCTCTTCCTTTGTGTCCTACCAGCATTTGTCCCCTGCTTCCACTTCCCTTGTGGCCACCCATGAGTCTATCTCTACCCCTACCACCCTTCACCAAGCTTTAGCCCACCCTGGTTGGCGTGCTGCGATAGAAGAAGAAATAATGGCCATTGACAAGGCTGATACCTGGACTCTTGTTGATCTACCTTCTGGGAAGAAGGCCATTGGATGTAAATGGGTATTTGTAGTTAAGACAACGGCTGATGGTTCCTTAGAACGAATGAAAGCCCGGCTTGTTACAAAAGGTTATGCTCAAACCTATGGTATAGATTATTCCGAGACTTTCTCTCCTGTTGCTAAGCTCACTTCCGTTCGTCTTCTTGTATCTCTAGCTGCTACCTATCATTGAGATTTGTATCAATTGGATGTTAAGAATGCCTTTTTGAATGGTGATCTTCTTGAGGAAGTTTATATGGAGCAACCTCCTGGTTTTGTTGCTCAAGGGGAGTATGGGAAAATATGTTATCTTAGAAAGTCGTTATACGGTCTAAAACAGAGTCCGCGTGCCTGGTTTGATAAATTTTGTAATGTGGTTCAGAAGTTTGGATTGAGCCAAAGTAAGAGTGATCATTCTGTATTCTATCAGAAATCTAATGCATGCATGATTCTTTTAGTAGTGTATGTTGATGATATTGTGATTACTGGGAGTAACACCTCTGGAATCTCAGAACTTAAAGTCTTTCTTAACTCCCACTTTCAAACAAAAGACTTAGGATCATTAAAGTACTTTCTTGGTATTGAGGTTTTGAGAAGCAAGAAGGGCATCCTTTTGACTCAGCGGAAATATGTTCTCGATCTCTTAAAGGAGACTGGAAAGCTTGGAGCTGCACCAAGCAGCGTTCCCATGATATTGAACCTGTTCCTAGATCTTAATGATAGCATGTTTGATGAGCTTCTTGATGACTTAAAGAAGAAGATTGATCTAGAAAAGCTGAAGCCGTTTGCATTTCCTGAGAGATATAGAAGACTTATTGGAAAAATGAACTATTTGATAATAACTCGTCCTGATATAACATTCTCGGTTAGTGTATTTAGTCAATTCATGACATCCCTAATAGTGGCACAATGGGAAGCCTTAGAGCATATCTTACATTATTTGAAAAGTTCCCCAGGTCGTGGCCTTCTCTATACAGATTATGGGCATACTAAAGTCGAGTGTTTTTGTGATGCGGATCATGCAGGATCTAAGGCTACAAGACGGTCAACAACAGGTTACTGTGTGTTTGTTGGTGGAAACTTGATATCTTGGAGAAGTAAGAAGCAATGTATTGTGTCAAAATCAAGTGTAGAAGCAGAATATAGAGCCATGTCACAATCAGTACAAGAGATTGTATGGGTATTTCAACTCATGAAGGAAGTTGGCGTAACCACGACATTGCCTGCAAAGTTATGGTGTGACAATAAATAAGCACTCATATAGCATCGAACTCTGTGTTCCATGAGCATATAAAGTATATTGAAATCGATTGTCACTTTATTCATGACAAGATCAAAGAGAATGTTGTATCTACAGGACACATGCGATCGGACGATCAGTTGGCAGATCTTCTGACAAAAGCCTTATATGGGACACGAGTTGAGTATCTTTGTAACAAGTTGGGCATGATCAATATATATGCTCCAACTTGAGAGGGAGTGTTAAAACCAAGTCCCACATTGGTGGGTTGAGAATGTAAGGGGGGCTCCTTGGGCTATAAAAGGAGAGCCCCTCCTTCTTTCCAAATTACCTCTTCAAATAGTCTCATTAAACATTTATATATTCTCTTTTCTTATAGTATTTCCTTGTAAATTAATTTTATAATTCTAAGTTTACATTTTTGAAGTAGTGACGACTACAGATAATTTAGTGGCGGATGAGGTAGTTATTAACTTGATTTTTGTTTCCCACGTGTTTAGCAGTAGGATGGATTCACATGAAAAAGAAGAGAAAATACATTATTATTCATACCTATGTGTTTGGGTAAATTAGAAAAATTATTTTTTAGCTTGAAACCATGGTTTAAGGAAAATATTGTCAAACACTTGAAAAATAAGAGAAGCATTTTCTTATTCTAAAATTATGGTTTGGGAAAATGCTAAAAAAAAATTCATTTTTCCCTTTTCTCTTTTTTTTTTTGTTTCTTTTTCCTTTTTCCCTCTCTTTCCGTATTTTCACATTTTTCCTCATTCCCTTCTCTTTCTCCTGATTTCCCCTTTTTTCTCTTTGCATTCCGTAATGACCTTCTCTGTTTGAGTTTACTACATGCCTATTTTTTTTTGCAGTTGGACAATTTTTTGACTTTATAATTTAAGATTAATATAACTTTTGGTCCTTAAAATTTGATTCGATTTTAGTTTTGGTCCCTCAAGTTTAAAATCAATGGTTTTAATCCCTGAAGTTTAGCCCGATTTTGGTTTTGGCCCCTCAAGTTTGAAATATGTGGTTTTAGTCCCTGAAGTTTAGCCTAATTTTGGTTTTGGTCTTTTAAGTTTACTTCGTTTATAACTGTTGGTATCTCAAGTTTAGGGTAACATCTCAAGTCATTTTTAAACTTGAGGGACTAAAATCAAAATCAGGTCAGACTTCAGGGACAAAAACTACCGATTTCAAACTTGAGAGATCAAAACTAAAATCGGGTCAAACTTTAAGGACCAAAAGTTATTTATTTATTATATGTTATTTATAATTTATTTATTTTATCGGGTTAACCCTATAATTTATTTATTTATATGAAATATTTAATCTTTTTTGGTAATTTGACCATTAAAAAAAATGATTCTCAACACAATACCCAAACACTCTCATTTTATAAAAACCACTTTTTTCCCCATAATCTATTATGTTCAGACTCTTTTAAAAAAATTATTTTTTTTCACTTTTTTTTCTAGAAGTTATTTTCAAAAATTAATTCTAACATTCTAAATAACAAGCAACAACGCATGCTTGGTTACTTAATAAACACAACAAATGAAATTATATTATCCAGTGGGCTAGCTCAATGTTACTTCCACGCTTGTGATTTAAAAGTTTACAATTAATCATTTTCAAGCTAATGCCTTATACGCCATTAAAAATCAAACACGCGTTTGGATTAAGTGCGTGGAGCATAATCCTCGCAACCCATGCGTATGTATCTTTTGCATCCATAATAATACGCGTTTGACAAAAATTGACCAAATTCAACTAATTTGATGCCTTTTTTGCATTGTCTGTAGTAGAGGTCCTAGAATGATATACAGTAAACGGAAGCTTCTCTAAGATTCCATTATCGAAATGCAATAAAACTCGGGGACTTTCACTTTCACGGCAAGAAAACTTTAGGCTATGCAATTTTAGAAAATGAGAACACGCAACACAGCCTCTCGTTTGGATTGAAGCACAGTTTGAGAGTGATTAAAAAAAAAAAGGCTCTGATTTTTAATCATTTTAGTTCATAAATAGACTCTACCCCCAACTACAGTTTATTTATTATATATAAATAAACTCTACGAACAATAATGATGATACACTTGAAAATCATTCAGAATTTATATATTTAGGACCACTATTATACATTGCAGCTTCATCTAGGGATATGGCACTAAGGAATAAAGAATCGATTTTGTCACCTAGTTAATAACTCCTCTACCGATGCTTATAACTGAAGAGCAACGAAGTGCAGGTTCACTAGAACTGGAGCTTCAAACTGCATCTTAAAAAATTGATTAGCTGGCAGAAAGAATGCTTACTGTTCAGAATGATATATCAGGTTGCAAGTTCTCTCGCGAGATAAATTAAGAGATTCTTGACGTTGCCTCTGGAAGTAGGGGTGGAAATTACTGACTCCATCTAGGTACAATGGCGTTTGCATTTCAATCAAGCGTGACACCTACAAAGAAAGATCTTATGTTCACATCTTTTTACTTGTTCTCTCAAAAACAAAACACAAAAACAAAGAATACAGGAGATAACTGTCAGGTTTATATTTATAAACAGAATAAATTATTATTTTAAACAAACTATACTCTTGGCATTTTTCACGTAATACATGAATCAGTGCTACACGGATGAACTATATCCTATTAAACTCTATGAGGAAGTTGGTGGGGATGACAGAAGCTACGCATTTGTATACTTATCAAGTGATAAGCCTTTGATCCTCAAATTTAGTTACATGTAAAAGGATGTGTAGTTCTTGCTCTGTTGGGATGCGGAAGAAAGTAGATGAAAACCTAGCAGATGTTAATATGTTATGATCACCAACAGGCAACCAAGTACTAGAAAAACATCAAAGCATGTTGTCATGAATAACGGAAAATACTCAAGTGATGCATTACATGGATTTATTAATCAACCTCATGCTCACTGGAGATTCTGTTCATCTGTTGCAACAGCAAGCAGGGGAGAGACTCAAGGAAAGGTCGATACTTACAGCTCGCTGAAAAGCAAACATCTCTTCCTGACCAGATAGAATGGACGTGATACCAGAAGGGGCGCCTCCTGATCCAACATTGCCTTCTGCTAAGACATTTCGTCGAAGTTTCGCACCTTCAGTCTCTGTTTCAAATTGGAAACTGGAAAAAAAACAAGAGGGTAAAGTGATTCTGTCACCATGGCATCTGGCATCTTTTAATTACAACTGCCATACTAACAAGCAACAAGAAAGCTAACAAACATCCAGCCACCATCGCTTATTCAAAACTAGCTTCTAATAGACAGAAAATGCAAGCCTCAAGGATAGAGCCCAAGTAAAACAGTAGCGCTCTCAATCGAAGAATTTACAAAAGATGGCACACAAACCATATAGAGTTATTGAACAAGTTCCTGATTTAACGAATTCCCGCTTCCTCATCAAATGTGTGACGTGTGTTTTATAATATATTTTTTCAGACTGGCAGTCTTTACCAGATTTTTCAACTCCTATATGTCAAGTTCAGTAATACAAGTAGATGCACCTTTCAATTATAAGGCATTGGTTCTCTAAGACGTCAACTCAACCTACATGATTAGTTTTATTGTTATACTGGTTCCATGCAACCTAGAAATGAACAAGAAACTATATTTCATATATGCTAAGATGTTCAGAGAACTCTCTGCAAACGCTGTAGCTTCTTGCTGTAAAATCTATTTCATAGTCATCTTGGGCGCTTAAAAAGAAAACAAAAGCAAAATGGCTTTTATTACAGCACAGTGTTGAGAAATGAGTCAGAAAAAAACCTTTCTACTTGCCTACTTTCATTTCACGCCACGTAGATAAAATTGCTAATATCATTTTGTAGACAGGCGAACTGTCATTTTACTGCATAATTTTCAGGCAGTTTAGCATGTCACTCTTTGGAAGTAAGTGAGCATTCAGAGGCAGTTTTCACAATGTTATTTAAAGAGTTTTAATTCAACTATTTGACTATGTACTGAAACATGAAATAATATATAAAGTAGAAACTTCTTATGAAGTCCAATCATTAACTAAAAAAAAGCACATCCATGAGAATAAATTTTTAATCTTCTCAAGATTTTGACACCGTATACCACAAATTGCCAAGAAATGCAGAAAGAACACTTAATTGGTGAAATGACAGAGAAAGGAAATAAATAACCATCAAGTTTCAGGACACAAACAGTTAAAACACGCAACGCATACTGATAAGATCCATTGAATCAGTCTTACAAAAAAAAAGTTAGAAACCTTATCAAAAAAGATCCACTGAATCAGTAATGATTTACTATAGCTGGTACAAATTAATAAAATTACCTTTCCAAGTCAAAGAGTGTTCCCTCCTCAGTTCCTTGAAATAGTTCTTCAATGGAAGAGGCTGCTAAACAACACAAGCGGCAATGATGATTGTATAATTCATCAATAAGGGTGATGAATCTCCGTGCCTGCAAAGTAGCATGTGTTTGCTCAAAACAGGATAATGACGTATAGTTATACCAAATTCACTAAATCATAAAACTTCTTTGATATGGCTAGCACGTAAAGACTTAAAGCATTGTATTTTAGAAATAGATAAGAAACTCGTTTAATTTGCAGAGTCAGACAAGAATACCTTTTAACCTAGAAAGCATATGTGTTGACAGAGATATAAGACATGACATCATATGTTGTGTAGCTGAAGTATCGTATATAACTGTTTGACACAGTAAGGACAAAAATCAATCGCACCTTGTCACGAATACGCATACTCATCAATGGAATGTCATATATGAAAACAGTGTGATAGTTTTCAGCTACTGCAATATAATCTGCTGCACCCAACTGGAAGGGAGGAGGAGGAGAAATTGTAAGTCATCTCGTGTAATTGCCTTAACTTTTATACAATTCAAACAAACAAAAGCATACTTGAAGAATGAGGATCTATTAAGAATTGGAAGTAACGCTGACAGAACAAGGGAATTGCAAGAAGGCATATATGGACATGGTTTTCATGGCTAAGGTTCCATGGCAATAGATTAACTTGCAATAGCAAAACAAAAAGAAAAATATTGTACCGGACGACCACAGAGATACTCAAATGAGAAGCGTGCAGTTCCACCACAGCTTTCGTGAACCTCAAGTGTCCTGTCAGAAAGTAAATGGTTAATATTATCATGAACCTTTTATGTTTGGAAGCTCTTAAGTGAAATACCTTCCAAACATCACCGAGATAGTCTTAGAGACTATTTTTCTTCCCATTCTTCCTGTAATATCATGCCACATTCTCTCAAATTCATTCACGGCATCTCTTGAAAGAGGCCGGAAATAATGTACCTACATTTGTATACCAGTTGAGATCATAATATGTTTGAAATTGAAGCTTATTACTACAAGTCAATATGACTTTGCCTAAAAGCCTTCTCGGTGAGAATATTTTAAGAGACATAAAGCTAACGTTGATCTAGCTAGCAAAACCAACCATAGTTAATCACACATGCTTAGCAAAGTAACTGGGAAAAAAGGGCTTTCCCATATGTAAATGTGGGAGACTCACCCCTCCCCTACACAAAAGAAAGAGAACTTACAAAAAGATTCGATAACAGAAATTTGTAGATCTTATAACAACCTAGTGACTAAATTAACTTAGATGACATTGTTATACCCTCTTGATGCTATTGATTATAAATAATATAAGCACAATAATCATGCATACACAATAGCTATATGTGCAAATCTCCATCAAATTACTAAGTTAGATCAAAGTTCTTTGTGCAACTACTCTTTTTCCTTTGGATTTTAAAATTGAATTCATGCAAAATCTGCACGTAGATAAAACAGAGGAAGGGAGAAATAATACAAGACATCTAACCTGGTTTACTGATCTTTGTGCTATAAAACGACGGTAATCAATTTCACACCCAATTAATACATTATTGCAATGTTGTTCCAATTTGGAGATGAGTTTATGAAAGATTTCTTTTTGCATACCAGCCTGCAGGAACAATGGTTGTCCAAAAAATTAAAAACATGAACAACTTGTTTCAGTTTGTCTGGATTCTAAGTCCGCCAAAAATAATCAAGGATACACAATATTGATTGGCGGGTGAAAATACTATCACCAACCATGAATGATTGATTAGTAAATACCACACCTCATTTAAGTCCTTTGGCGCTCTATTACTGGTAGCCACAATTATAGTTCCAGTACTCAGTAATCTGCTTAGAATTCCAGATAAAGCCACAATAGCAAACACATCAACAGTCTGAAATAAAGAGCAGCAATATTTGGTCATGGAAAAAGTTACAAGGTACTTCTCTGTAAGATAATTGAGGTTTTGGAGTTACTCTATCTCTCAAGGAGATAAACTAATATATCTTTACACTTATTAAGGAATTCATTCTAAACTTAGACTTTTAAAGCAAGTTATTGAAGCAATAAAAATATTCTCAATCAATGCATGATGATGTTACAAAGTGCAGTGCACTTCTTTAATTCCCTCTCTTCCACTATACAATATTCTGTGGTCAACTTATTTTATCTCAACCCTTACTCAGCTATAACATCAATAGGCAACACTCTCTTGTTATCCCTCAACGTCCTCAATAAGGTTGTCAGAACATGGTAGCCTCCACGTAAGGATGAAGATACCAAGTATCCTTAATAACGGAAGTTAAATGCTTTGCTTACTTGTATTTCATCAAAGCACAGAATACTAGCTCCCCCTTCATTCTCTACTTCATCCACAAAAAACTTGTCTGCTACAGCAAGGAGAATGTTTTTCATCTGCACTTCTTCTTTGTATCTTTCTTCTGCAACTAGCCACTCCTTAGCTTTTGTGTCAAAAGGAAGATTCATGATCCAACTATAAATGCTTGATTGCAAAGACTTCTCCTCAGTTTGATTCTTCCATATATTGTGCATTTGTTCATTTATTCTTAGCATGGCCTGCAAATGAATGGTAAACAGCATGATTCCCTTTCAGCACCTTGTACACACAATTTGTCAATTATCCGACTCTAACTAGAGGTAAACGAAGCATATATTTCAGAAAGAGCATAAACAACATCCAACTCTAACATTAGGATCCAAGTAATGCCCAAACATATTATTTAAGACTCACCTCATGGAAGTGGTATCTTCTTCGATGTTTAACAATCCGTTCAGTGGCAATATAAAACATATCCATCAGCATTGTCTTCCCTTCATTGCTCACAATGTTAGCAAATTAATATAGAAAGAATTGAGCAGCACAATGCTACCAAGTGAACTGAGGAAAGAATATAATATCTAATGTAGTGGATGAAATAAATGATGCAGCCAGAAACTTCAAGAAATACAATTAACTAAAAAAAGAAACCAAACTAGGCAGGCATAAACGTATAAGTATGCTTTCCTGGTATACAGAACAATGTCTAGTAGCATACCACTGCCAACATTGCCATAAATGTAAAGTCCTTTTGGGGCTGGTGGAGCTTTTGGACGGGGACCGACCATTGAATCTAATTTCTTCTCACGATTAAGATACGAAACCCATTTTCCCACTCCTGGCTCCATATTTTTTGGTTTTTTCCTGAGTCGTGAAACATACATTGATTCAGAAAACAATCAAGATAGCAACCATTTCAGACTTCATTTGGAATAATAACGCATTAGCTAATCCTGAATTTTGAGGTCGGATTCATTTCAAGCATAAGCAGTAAAAAAGTCTCAATCAAAAGTGATACATCAAAACCAAGTTGAATCAGACCGTAAAGGTCAAAATTTACCGGGAGGTCCATCTTTCAACAAGTTTATTCCGACGCTTGGTTAATCGCGTCCACCAGTCCTCTTGTTGTTGCTGGAGCTCGACTTCCTGCATCATGAGTCTACGACGTTCATTTTCCCGATTCTTCTCCCAGTTGGACAGATTTACCTGCGAAGAGTTAAGATTAAAAAGTATCTATGAGCCACAAGATAAGCATTCAAATATTTCATACAGTGAATAGAATATCCAAATTCAGTTTTACATGATATTCCTTCATTCCTTTGTCATACTGCTCCAACCTTGCAAGCAAGTTCTCAAGCTCTGAAGCAACACTTTCTTGATAAGGATCATGCTGCAGCTTCCCTTGCTCAACCAGACTTCTATACTGGACCAGCGGCCCTGGGGGATCACAGTTACGGGCCAAATAGATGAATCAGCAGAATGATTGAAAGTATAAACATTCAATCACGATGAAAGCAGATTAACAAGTACAAAATTGACGAAGAGTGGGAGGTACCTGGAGTCTTTTGATGGCGAAGGTGAGACTGGGAGCCATCGCAATAAGACCGAACTACATTGACGCCAATCTTCGAAATTCCTCTAGCAAAAAGTCCCTCAGAAAGATGATACAAAATTGAAACCCTTCTAATCATTCTCAGACGCTTGAGCAATCAACCTTGATGCGCCTCATGGCGCGGACTCAATCGCATTCATATCGAAGTCGATCGTAGATGGAGACTGACGTGGCCACGATTCTCACCGGTCACCAGCCACGTGAGAGAAGTAAATTGAACAGCACATGCGAAATGAAAGGGGTTGGGTGGATCTCAGTCTCAGGCGATGCAATGTCTTTGTGGAGGGTCGTAAAGGATGGAATAGAAGAGAATTCCAACAAGGAACAAATTATTAGCTCACTTTTTTCATTATCCAAAACTTTAATCTTTGTGTCATCGGTTGTCATAACTAAAAATATAATTACTAGTATATTTTAGGTTATTAAATTTGTTAACAACTTATTTTAATTTAAATAATGTTTGAAAATTACGCATCACGGCGTTTTAAGGCTTCATATTCTCGGTCAAAGTCAAAGGAGAGTAGAGAACGATGAAGAGTGAACTGGGCCTGTTTCAATTTCAGGTGTTAGCCGTCGAGGGTTCTGAAACGAACCTATGCGACTTCCGACCAAACTGTATCGTCCGATCACCACCTTTAGTCTCTCGACCAATCTCCAACTTCCACCCGATACCACTAAAAGAAGAGTTGCTGAGCAGAGCTGCTTAACTCTTCTTCAATCGTGCAATACTATCCAGAAGCTCACTCAAATCCAAACCCTTATTCTCAAATTGGGTCTTCGAAACAACCCATTAGTCCTCACCAAGTTCGCCTCCACTTCCTCCGAGCTTGATGTCATCCACTATGCATCGTCATTTCTATTCTCTTCCGAAGCCGATACTCGTGTTTATGATACGTTCCTGTTCAATACTGTCATTAGGGCTTACGCTCAAACGAGTAACTCGAAGGAAAAGGCCATATATTTCTACCGCACTATGCTCGATTATGGAGTTTTGCCTAATAAATTCACTTTCCCTTTCGTGCTCAAGTCCTGTGCGGGCCTTGCACTTTTGAATTTAGGCAAATCCATTCATGGATCAGCCGTGAAGTTCGGATTTGATGACGATCTTCATGTCCAGAATACAATGATTCACATGTATTGTTGTTGTAACGAAGGGGTCGAGCCTGCAAGAAAGGTGTTCGATGAAACTCCTAAACTAGATTCAGTGACATGGAGTGCGATGATTGGCGGATATGCACGTTTAGGCTGTCCTGCAATCGCCATTGCATTGTTTAGGGAAATGCAGGTTATGGGAGTTCGCGCAGATGAAATCACAATGGTTTCAGTTTTATCTGCGTGTACGGATTCAGGAGCACTTGAGCTGGGGAAGTGGATAGAATCTTATGTTCGTCGAGAAAAAATCCAACAGCCTGTAGAGCTCTGTAATGCTCTAATAGACATGTTCGCAAAATGTGGTGAGATTGACAAGGCCATAAAATTGTTCAGACAAATGAGCGTCCGTACTATAGTTTCATGGACTTCTGTTATTGTTGGTCTGGCAATGCATGGTCGTGGCGAAGAAGCTGTTTCTCTATTTGAAGAGATGATAAAAAAAGGTGTGGCCCCTGACGATGTTGCTTTTATTGGATTGCTTTCTGCTTGTAGCCACTCAGGTTTAGTTGAAACAGGACGTCACTATTTCAATTCAATGGTGGAGAAATTTGGCATTGAACCCAAGATAGAACATTATGGCTGCATGGTAGATCTATTGAGCAGAGCTGGACTTGTGGAAGAAGCTCTGAATTTTGTACAGCAAATGCCCATTGAACCAAACCAAATCATATGGAGAAGCATAATCACTGCCTGTCACGCCCGAGGAGAGCTCAAGCTTGGAGAGAGCATCACAAAACAACTAATAGAAAACGAGCCCATGCATGAATCTAACTATGTTCTGCTATCAAACATTTATGCAAAGTTGCTGCACTGGGAGAAGAAAACCAAGATCAGAGAAATGATGGATATGAAAGGGATGAAAAAGATTCCGGGGAGCACTATGATTGAGCTAAATAATGAAATGTACGAGTTTGTGGCTGGAGATAAATCGCACCACCAGTACAAAGAGATATATGAAATGGTGGATGAGATGGGAAGGGAGATGAAGAGGGCAGGGTATGTGCCTACAACATCACAGGTGTTGCTCGACATTGACGAGGAAGACAAGGAGGATTCTTTATACAGACACAGTGAAAAGCTTGCTATAGCTTTTGCTCTTATAAATACACCACTTGGAACACCAATTAGATTTGTGAAGAATTTGCGTGTCTGTGAAGATTGCCACTCAGCCACGAAGTTCATATCAAAGATATATAACCGAGAGATTGTGGTGAGGGACCGCAATCGCTTCCATCACTTCAAAAATGGTTCGTGTTCATGTGGAGACTTCTGGTGACAAATCCATCAAGCATCAAAGGTGTATCTGAGAGTCATTTACTGAAAACACCAAACTTTATTGGCCTGATGGGTGATGGCGTTCCGAGATTAGAAGCGGTCGATCATCTCGATACTACCCAGTCAAGTTCATATACCAAGAAAGAACACTAATAACTCATTTTTCTTCTTTTAATTGATCTTAGACTACAGCTGGGAAAGTTGAGAAAGCTACATATAGTTATTTTCCGTGACGGGATTCCAATTAGTTTTGGGCGATTGTCTTCCTTTGGATGAAACATACCCAAGCTAGTGTTTCACAAATGGATTAATGACAGCCCAGATGCCTTATGGATGATGTAAGCAAGTGACACAAACCATTAGAATGAATTTATTGATGAAGCGATTAAGATTCTGGGTTCGTTGGAAGGGTAGTGAAATGGTCCCCTAATTGATGCAGTACACTTTTTTTTTTTTTGGTTCAGGAATTTCATGACTACCAACCCCATTCTTTTACTCTATCTAGAGACATAAATGAAGTTCTGCACGCTTAGCGTTAATGAAACGAAAGTCGATTTCAATTACCAGGAGTAGGGACCAAGATAAGCTGAAGGCTAAAGCATCAATACGCTTTGCTTAAGAAAGAAAGCGGATTCATTAAAAGAAAAAAAATACCATGGCCTTACTCGAGTACATGATGATACGTCTCCATGTGATTCCAGTTCCAATACAAAAAAGGGGTTGCGATTCAAATAAAATCCTTAGGGCATGGTGCAAACTAGCTGATCCCTATGACCTAAGGCAGACAAGATATTGCTAGATATTTCAGCAGTTCCATCCATCACTAAAGACAAGAAAGCAGTCCATTTCATATTCCAGCCCGGACCTCACCTCTTTAGCAGTCAAACAGAAGTGGGCACGTTGTGTCCTTGTTCATATTTAACTTGGAACGTAGCAATTAATTTTTCATTTAGCTTGTTTTGATTACCATATGAAAGTTTCATAAATATTTATAAATCGTGATTCATGGAATACAAAATAACTTTTACGGCTTATGATATTGCTTTTACGATCTACGAGATAAATATGTGGAGGAGATTTATCTCAATTTACGTAAATCAGACTTATAAAATAAGCCCGATTATAAATAGAATTTTCAAACATGTTAATTATTTTAGTTACAGTTTTGATTTACGGTACATGTCAGATCGAACCAAAATGTTACTCCGATTTAGCGGCATGTAGGGAGTGATCAATAATCCCAGTTCAAAAATTACGAGTAAACAGAAATGAATTGTAGAACAACACTAAACAAGATTGGCCAAAAAGCTAGTTAAAAAATACTCCAGAAATCGAGTTTCTACAAGAGCGTAACATAAAACTACAAGGAAGAAACAAGAACCAAAAAGGATTTGAAATTCTTGATCTAGGACACATCTAAGCAACAGATTAACATGAAGATCTGGAATGCCATACCGAATTAACAATTTGATCAGGGGATGCCAAAAAGAAAACAGAGTACTTCCTTTCCGCTTCCAATTACAGAAACCCAATATTGCTCTTCGTCCTCATTTTATTTCTATACTATTCCACGTTCTCAATCTGCATAAATTAGACATAAAATTAATTCTGCTGTTCGTTCCTCTTCCCCATTCCATCCCCTTCTCTCTCCTCCAGCAACCTCCCCTGTTCCTCATCAGACTGTGCAGTCTTCTTCTGCGTCTCCTTCGCCTTCAGGGCCCTTAGTTTCGAATGGTTGTAATAAGCAACTCCCAAAAAGGCAAGTCCATACCCAAACAAATTGAGGGACGTTACAGTGTCCTTAATAACCGACCACGAGAAAGCGATCAGAAGCCAGTCCTTCACCACGCCGGCCACATTCATCGTCAAAGCAGAGGTTTTTCCGACGAGCAGGAAAACGGCGAGATTCAAAGCAAATGCACACAGAGAATTGGTCCCAAAAATCACAAAATCAAAATTGAAGGTAGAAGCCGCTTTCAAAACAGGGTACTCCACGACGATCCAAGGCACAGACAAGAAGACCAAGCAACAAGGCGCGACATAGTAAAGAGAAGTAATAGGATTCAGCGAGATCCCTTTAGAGGTAAGCAAGATTTGGATCATTACCAACCTGGTGGCCTCAAAAACGACAGCGCCCAATTGAAGAATCACACCCCAAGTATCAAATCTGGCTTCTCCATAGGCGGCGACGCCGACGCCAAGCGAGATCGAGACCATGTTCGCCATTGTTTCGCTCTTGAAGGATTCTTTCTTGAAGAAGACGCCAATGGAATAAACAGCGACTGGCATGAGGGCCTTGAGCATTTGGATGAAGGAGACGGAGAGGTAGATGTAAGCGGAATTAGAGAGCCAGAGAGAAACCGAGTAGAGTGCTCCGATGGGGACGACGGAGGAGAGGTAAACGTCGCGAGACATGGAGATAGGTTCAACGACCTTGAAGACGCGAACGAGGAGGAAGGCGAGGGAGGCACAGAAGGCCATGTGGATCATGGTGAGGGAAATAGGGTAAGGCCAATTGTACATCTTCCTGTCGAGGATGTACTTGTTGTAGACGATGACGGTGAAGCTGAGGAAGATCCATATGGCGACGTAGGTGTAGGAGATTATGATCTTTTTGATAACGCCCTCGCTCATAGAGCCTCCTTTACCCATTGTTGTTGAGGAATTGAAAAGACAGAAACTGATCAGAGAAATGGACGACGACGAAGGAGGAAGAAAGGGCCTGGATTGTAGTGAGGGAGAGAGCGGTTTCAGCTTTCATGCGGTGAAATGAAATAAACAAACAAACTATAACAGCTTTCATAAAAGTTCATGCATATGTGAAGCGGAAAAAGGGAAAATTAAATGGAAAGCTATTTTCAGGATAATAATAAATGCATGAATGAAATATGAAGACGGTGGATTCTTTCCTATATGTGATGCAATATGAATGAATTAGGAGAAATTTTTAAAACTACAGAAATGTTGTCTCCACGAGAAAGAAAAATTGATGGTTTGACCATTGTCTATATTTGGATACGGAGTCGTGCATACTCAATTATTGGGATTGTATACACACTTGCAATTTAATTTAATTATAATAACAACGTGTGTTAAAGATGAATATATATATCATCTTCTCAACGGGGGACCATTCTTTTCTGAAACTAAGAAGAACTTCTTTTTTTTTTTTTTTGACGGTCTTTTCATTCTTTTTATCGTCCTTAACAAATTAAGAAAATGGAAAAAAAAAACAAAGAAATTTTAGTGTCAGCAGATTAAAAGGAAAAACTTAATGCATGGATGCTTTGAATTTGGATCCACTCACATTTGAATGACATGTCAAAATATATATACTCGTAGATTATAAATACTTACGTGGGCGCTGCAAATTATCAGATAATTGCATAAAAAAATTTAAATATATATAAATCTTATATGTACTATATATGCATGAAAGTTAAATTATTATTAATATTATCCAATATACGGTCTAACAAAAAGATCGGCAGCTGCTATTTGTTCACGTTGCTTAGATGCTGTGGCATTTGTAAGCCATCAAGGGAAACATCAATAACATGAATATATAAGAATCTCCAAGCAATTCATTGATCATGGAAAACAAATAATTTTGGTTAATTAAATACGAGGGGTTGTGGAGGAGAATGCTGAGGTAAACACGACACGTGTATGAAATAACAGATTTTTTAAATTTATTTTTTATAAGCCAATTAGCTCGTATTTAGATGTAAATTAATCACTTCACTCAGCTCCTAACGATAGAACCAACTAAAATGTGCCACGTAAGGCAAATACTCTTGTTTGTTTTGTTGAAATAACATGTGCCCCACCACCGCCAATTAGTGAAGGTACAGAAACCGCATTCGTTACACCTTTATGCGTTATTTTGTTGAAGAAGGTGACCCACCACTGCTCTCTCCGCCGCCGGTGGCTTTTCCCCCCAACAAAAGCCCCTTTTTCTAAAAATTTCATGGTTGTTATAAAAATATGGATAATCAGAGAGAATAAGAGATTAAAAAGAGAGAAATCAGAGGGAAATTCTCATTCAGTTGTGTGTACAAAATTCTCAGTCCAAGGCTCCTATTTATAGGAAAAAAACGCGTATGAACAGTAACTGTTACAGTATGCTACAGTAAACCGCGTATGCTACAATGCTGCTACAGTAAAACGCGTATGAACAGTACCTATACAGTAAAATGCTACAGTGATGAATAGTACATTAATCATTGATGAATAGTGACATCTGATCTTATATGCGTAGCTGACTGGGAGAGTAAATTAGTTTAGATGAGGGTTAATGGACATCCACATAATCAATATTCATAACACTCCCCCTTGGATGTTCATTATGAATGTGCCTCGTTAAAAACTTTAACTAGGAAAAACCCAGTGGGATAAAAACCTAGTCAAAGAAAAGAGTACATCATTCATTGATACACTGTCCAGTGCTGCCTCATTAAAAACCTTTCTAGGAAAACCCAGTGGGACAAAACCTAGATAAGGGAAAAAGAGTACAGCGTGTATCGACTCCCCCTCTTCACAACATCAATTGATATCTCTGAATCTCCGAAGGCAAATGTCATAGACAAGTTTTTCAAAGATTGTACCTGGAAGTGACTTTGTGAATAAATCTGCTAGATTTTCACTTGAACAAATTTGCTGGACATCTATTTCACCATCCTTTTGAAGGTCACGAGTAAAGAAGAATTTTGGTGAAATATGCTTCGTTCTGTCTCCCTTGATATAGCCTTCTTTAAGTTGAGTAATACATGCAGTATTATCTTCATATAGAACTGTTGGTGCCATTTTGCCCAAAGATAAATGACAAGTTGTTCGTATATGATGTATTACTGACCTCAACCATACACATTCTCGACTTGCTTCATGTATTGCTAGAATTTATGCATGGTTTGATGATGTGGCTGATATAGTCTGTTTCATTGATCGCCATGAAATAGCTGTACCTCCACATGTGAACAAATAGCCGGTTTGTGATTTACCTTCGTGTGGATCAGATAAGAATCCAACATCTGCATATCCTACCAGTTCATGCTTAGATACATTTGAGTAGTATAACCCCATGTCTATAGTACCTCTGAGGTAACGAAAAATATGTTTTATTCCATTCCAATGCCTTCGTGTTGGTGAAGAACTATATCTTGCTAATAAATTAACAGCAAAGGATATATCAGGACGTGTGTGATTAGCAAGATACATTAGTGCTCCAATAGCACTAAGATATGGTACTTCTGGACCAAGTAGTTCTTCATCACCTTCTTCGCTGATTACTCGTGGTCGAAATGGATCTTTATCTGGCATTAGAGACCTTACAATCATTGGTGTGCACAACGGATGAGATTTATCCATATAAAATCTCTTTAGGACCCCTTTTGTATAAGTTTCTTGATATATAAAGATCTCATTTTTTTGAGATACTCAATCTGTAATCCAATACAGAATTTTGTTCTTCCCAAATCCTTCATCTCAAATTCTTTCTTCAAACAATGAATTGCCTTTTGAAGCTCTTCAGGAGTTCTAATAATGTTGATATCATCAACATAAACAGCAATTATAGCAAATTCACTGTTAGATCTTTTTATAAAAATACATGGGCATATTGGATCGTTTTTGTATCCTTCTTTTAACAGATATTCATTAAGACGATTATACCACATGCGCCCTGATTGCTTCAGGCCATACAGGGATTTATTTAATTTAATTGAGTATTGTTCTCGAGAATTTGAATTAGATGCTTCTGGCACCTTAAGTCCTTCAGGGACTTTCATATAAATATCATTGTCAAGTGACCCATATAAATAGGCAGTCACGACATCCATTAAATACAGATTAAGCCCTTCTTTTACTGCTAGGCTAATTAAATAACGAAAAGTAGTCGCATCCACTACAGGTGAATACGTTTCTTCAAAATCAATGCCGGGTCTTTGTGTAAAGCCTTGGGCTACAAGACGTGCCTTATATCTTGTTATTTCGCCCTTTTCATTTCTTTTTCGTACAAAAACCCATTTGCATCCAACTGGTTTTACATCTTCTGGTGTAAGGACTACAGGTCCTAATACTTTTCGTTTTTCTAATGATTTTAATTCTGCATTAATAGCATCTTTCCATAGAAGCCAATCTTTTCTTTGTTGGCACTCGCTAATGGATTTTGGCTCATGATCCTCAATATTATTCATTACATCTTTTGCTATATGATAAGCAAAAATGTCGTCAACGTTGACTTCATTTCAATCCCATCGGATTCCATTCATAACATAATTTATTGAGATCTCATTATTTTCACATATATCAGGTACCTGGGTCTCTTCTGGGACTACAATATTCTCTTCTAGAGATATCTCTGTTGGAGATAATAACTCTTCAGGAGATGGCTCTTCTGGAGCTATTAAATTTTCTTGATTATCCTCAATTTGACCATCTATATTCTTTGCTCCTTTTCTTTTTCGAGGATTTTTATCTTTGGAACCGATGGGTCTGCCACGCTTCATGCGTGCTTTAGATTCATTTATAGTAGATTGTCCTTCAGGGACATCAATTTTAACAGGAGCATTAGTAGCTGGGATATGTGACTTTGTCACTTTCTTAGGGTCAGTAAATGCTTTTGGCATTTGATTAGCTAAATTCTGTAAATGAATTATCTTTTGAACTTCCAGTTCACATTGATTTGTACGAGGATCAAAATGAGCCAATGATAATTCATTCCAGCTAATTTCCTTACCCAGCTGCTTATTCTCTCCCCCTAATGTTGGGAAAATTGATTCATCAAAATGACAATCGGCAAATCGTGCCGTAAATAAGTCTCCCGTAGATGGTTCTAAATATTTTATGATTGAAGGAGATTCATACCCAACATATATTCCCATCCTTCTTTGAGGACCCATTTTAGTGCGTTGTGGTGGTGCTACTGGCACATATACCGCACACCCAAAAGTCCTTATATAGGAAATATTAGGTTCCTGACCAAAAACCATTTGTAAAGGGGAAATCTTTAAATAACTTGTTGGCCTGATGCGAATTAACATTGATGCATGCAAAATGGCATGGCCCCAAGCAGAAATTGGGAGATTAGATTTCATAAGTAAAGGTCTTACAATTAGTTGCAACCTTTTAATCAATGATTCTGCAAGTCCATTCTGTGTATGAACATGAGCTACAGGATGTTCAATATCAATTCCAAGGGACATACAATATTCATTAAAAGCTTTTAAAGTAAATTCATCAGCATTATCAAGACGTATTTTCTTGATAGGATAATCAGGGTAATGTACTCTTAATCTAATCAATTGAGCAAGTAATCTCGCAAACGCCAGGTTACGAGAAGATAATAAACACACATGTGACCATTTAGTTGATGCATCAATTAAAACCATATAGTACCTAAATGGTCCACATGGTGGGTGTATTGGCCCACAAATATCTCCCTGTATCCGTTCTAGAAATGTGAGAGACTCACTCTCTACTTTGCTTGGTGAGGGGCGAATAATTAATTTTCCCTTGGAACATGCAGCACATAAGAAATCATGGGATTGTGGTATTTGTTTACACTTCAGGGTATGTCCACATGAATTCTCAATTATTTGTCGCATCATAATTGAACCGAGATGACCTAACCGGTCATGCCAAACATTAAATTCATTAGTAAACTTCTGGTTTACATTAGTAGACTTCTGGTCTATATTAGTGAACTTCTGGTTCTCAATAACATGTGTTTCAATTGTGTTTATAAATGTATAATATAAGCCAGAAGAAAAAGAAGGACACTTTTCTAATATGCATTTTCTACCAGCAATTATTTTTGTAACAACAAGATATTCTTTATTATTTTTAGTTGTTGTTTCTATATGATATCCATTTCTGCGGATATCTTTGAAACTTAACAAGTTTCTTCCAGACTTGGTAGAATAAATTGCATTATCAATACATAATTTTGTTCCTTCCGGTAACAAAATATTAGCTCTTCCGGAGCCTTCGATCAAATTTATACTACCAGATATAGTCTGAACATTAGCTTTTTGCATCACCAAGGAAGAAAAATATTTATCATTTCTGAGTATGGTGTTGGTTGTTGCGCTATCAATGAGACATAAATCTTCAGGATTGATGCCAGTATGATTCATTCTTCATTAAAGAAAACATAAAAACATAATTAAGATAAATATATTTGATAAAAGTTCAAATAGATAAAGATCAGCAACATCCAAATAAGTAATATCCATATTTTATACTCAGAATTCTTAGCGTGATCTACATTATTTACTTCAGTTGTTGATCATTTACCATTATTTTTATTGATTCTTGGTAAATATCAACTAGGTGTCTTGGTATATAACAGGTATGAGACTAATGACCCTTACCACCACAACAATAACATGGATTTACAACATTTTTATTTTGCCCACTATTTTCGCTTTTATGATTCTTATCAACCTTTTCCCTACTTCTGGTAGGAATTTGAACCACCATGATTTCGACCATTGTCATGTTTACGGCTATAGCCACGTCCACGGCCACAAATAAATTCATTTATTACTACATTCGCTTATGGGAATTGAGTTAAGCCTATTGGACGGGATTCATGCTTTTATTTTAATAAAAGCTCATTATTTTGTTCAGCCACAAGGATGTAAGAAATTAATTTAACATATTTCTTAAACCTTTTTTTTTCACAATATTGCTACTGCAGGAGCAAATTAGATGTATCCATTTATACAAGCTTTTGGAAGGATGACCATCTTCTGGTGATCATACATTTATTTTAAATTGTTCTAAAGAACAAGTGGGTCTTTCATGGCCAAATATTGAATTTTGAGGCCTTTATGCAAATGGTGGTGTAGAAAAATTATGGATAAGGCATTTAAGATAAATAGTTCCTTTTTGGTAATAACAAGAATCATAAATTTATATATTACAAAATTTAACTTAATTCAGAATAATATAATAAAAGGGGGCATTCATAAAATATAAAATATAAAAATGCAATATAGTAACAGGAAATTCATAAAGACAATAAATAATTCATAAAGTAAGATATTGCAACAAAAATTAAAACTTTATGGCTTCGGGCCATTTAGTTCTTATGGCTTCAGGCCAAATAGTCTCATGGCTTTAGACTAATTCGTATTATGGCTTCAAGCCAATTAATCTTATGATGAGAAATTAAATATATATAGCATCTGACTTTTTATCTTCAGGATAAATGAAAGTTATACATAGCTTATGGCTGTGATATATATGGCTTCTAGTCATATAATAAGGAATCATATAGATATGGCTTCTAGCCATATAATAGGAGATCATAGGGATATAGCTTCTGGCCATATAATAAAAATTCAAATAATATGACTTATGGTCATATAATTTCAGAAATTGGATGTGGATGGCTTCTGGCCATAGTAATAATAATAATATAAATGAACTTGTAAATGATATATATAAGATATAATAACAATAGTGATCTCCAATCCTAGCCATGGAACCCGATGTTTATAATAATCGGTAAAGATATATTTCTTAATTCCATATAATGGCTCAGATTATCCCAGATCTATGAAATAAAGATATTATAAAAATAAAGTATAAATTATCCAAGAAACTATAAGAATATCATACCTTTAGCAGAGCTTCGTGCTGATAACGTGTTATAAAAATATGGATAATCAGAGAGAATAAGAGATTAAGAAGAGAGAAATCAGAGGGAAATTCTCATTCAGTTGTGTGTACAAAATTCTCAGCCCAAGACTCCTATTTATAGGCAAAAAACGCGTATGGATAGTGAAATACGCGTATGAACAGTACTGCTATAGTATGCTACAGTAAACCGCGTATGCTACAGTGCTGCTACAGTAAAACGCGTATGAACAATACCTATACAGTAAAATGCTACAGTGATGAATAGTACATTAATCATTGATGAATAGTGACATCTGATCTTATATGCGTAGCTGACTGGGAGAGTAAATTAGCTTAGATGAGGGTTAATGGACATCCACATAATCAATATTCATAACAATGGTAGATTTGTGTGTTTGGATTAATGTTTGAGGAATAGTTTTTATGATTTATGAAATAAATATATGATAGGAGTTTTATCTCGATTTACAAAAAATAGTTTCTGAAATCGCAGTTTGTTGTATAAACAAACATTCATTTAATCTTAATCATCATGCGTTTAGTGCAGGTTTTCAAATCATAGCAGTTTCCCTCCATCTATTATGCAAGTTAAGTTTAACCGTTAGTGAACAAACATGTTAAGTTGATACATTAACTTGTCATTCACATCATTTTTATTATTTTTGATTTAGGTTTAGATTCAAAGGTTTTGTATTTTTGGTACACGAGATTAGGTTCAAAGTTTAATGTGGGTGAACATTTTCTCATATGAGGCCCAAGCCCAAACTAATACCAATTTATTCTCCCAATTTACCTAAACTTTTTGGTGAAAAAAAAAAATCTATTTGTTCTTTTTTTGTTGGTTTCATGTCCCACAAGATCAAGTAGAACTTAAAGTACACATGAAGGATGATCAAGGATTCCTCCTTAATTAAGCTATAGGGTGTAGATTCTAAAATATAAACTTACTGACAATAATATTATCAATTTAGTTCTAGTTTAGTGGGTAAATATAAAACCAGCATTATGGGTTGAACCCACCCAATTGGTGAAAGTTGGTGGATTGAATTTATAAAAAATTGGGTCTATCTGATGCGGGTCTTTTTAGTTTGAATCCTGCGATGGGTTAGTCCGTCAGGTTGCAAGCTAGCTTGTATTTTTAAGAAAATTCTGAAATTATGTAAAACAAGATCATCTCCTTCTTCAATTGAACCCTAGCCTATAAATTTTTTTTGAGCAAGCACTCATTGAATGGTTTCAGAGTCTTTTAGATGAAAATTCTAAAAGAAAATATACAAAACGAAACATGAATGACGAAGAATTATAGCGGAATAGTACATAAAAAATATTAAATGTAGGGCTCATTATGATAGAAGAAAGTACTGATTTTTAAAGTATTAATCTCTAAACGCGTAGAATTTAAAAGAGCCTGCAATAAACATTTAGGATACAAATTTTTGATACAATTATAACATTTCTTGGCTGTAACTTTTTCCAACTTTTTGATTGTTTGCAACTCTGCATAGTTGCTATAGTATTATATAGGTTTGTTTGAAAGAGTTTGGTTGCAATTACTCTTCACGTCGATGTGGATGAGTATATATAAAATAGTTTGTGTGATACAGTTACTTTTCTATTTGTCATGTTTAATTTGATGTATAGATAATTTATAATGTTTGAAACCTTGAATTGAATTTGATGTTTTATGATATTTTAATGTATTTTTAATTTATTATAATTTAGGCTTTGAAAAAAAGATATTGCATTATATTATTTAAAAAAAATTTGAAAAATACAATATGACAAAATTAAAGACAAAAAGAAAAAGGAAAATGGGTTGAGCGGGCTAACCGCCAACCCACGGATCACGAGTTGAGTTAGCTAAATGTCAAATCATTCTGATAAAAGTCTTTTTAGCCCGACCCAACAACCTACAAGCTCTAAATAAATATATGCATGTTATAATGATGACATATGCACATGACATAGCTTAATGCTAAGCTATGAGTCTTTTAACTTTGGGCTTGCTTGGGAAGGCGGGTAAGGTTGAAAAAATAAGGTAGGAAGGGAAAAAGTATAATGATAATAAAATGAAGTGTTTGAATTGGTATTTTTTTAAATGGGTTTGTAAGTTAAAAGTTATTTTTAAAAGAAGTCATTAGATTTATTTTTCACAATACAAATCAGCTTCTATCACCACCAATATAAATATAAATCATATTTATAATTTGATTTTTATTATATCTTAAGTATGTAAAATAAAAATCATATGAAAAAAAATTACTTCTGCCGTCATTAATCCAAACAGCCTTTTGTTAGAAAAAAAAAAGAAAGAAACTTCTAACCTCCTTTTCACATAGGATAACTTTTTTTTCCATGCTTTAGGGAAATTAGCCCCAAAAAATATTGTTAAATTGTTTGATTTCCTTTACGTAACTCTAATAAGATAGCTTGATGGGTTCTCAATAACCCGACTCACATTTGGGTCAAAGTTGTTTATTTCCCCGCGGCCGTCAGGTTTTTTTCTGCAGGCTCCTCGTGCCTCTAATTTCCTAAGCCTCTTGGGCTAAACGCAGGATCCTGACAGGCGATGACTCTCATATGAGGGATGTCAATTATAAATTAAAAAATGATCATATTTTCTTTCATCAAGCGTTTGTAGTCCAACGGTTAGGATAATTGCCTTCCAAGCAATAGACCCGGGTTCGACTCCCGGCAAACGCATGCCATCGTTTATGTTGCTAATACTATATATCATAAACATTTCTGATGAAAAATCCACATTTTGGTTTTTTGGGGCCTGAAATCCGGAATGAGTATTAAGTAACGTCGAGTAGCTGCGTATATTTAGGTTAACGGTACCCCTATTTAATAATCGTTAGTAATAACTATCAATATTTAATAGCAGTTGTTAAAGGCACAACGAATTATATATATAAAGCGCGCATTTATTGACGAGAACAAGTGCATAATGCAGAACCTAGCTAATGCAGAAATTGATATGGCGATAGAACAGTCTGAGGATGCTCTACCTCTACAGTCTATCCAAAGGTCTCTATATATTATAAATTTTTCATTTTATTATGACATAGTACAAATGACACACAAAGACCAGACTCAAGGGAGTAAAAATCAACACACAGCAGCAACGCGTTGAGCAAATTAAATAAAACCTCCCCTAAAGCCACATTCTGTGAGAGTCACTGCACTTATTTCATTACGTTTCATAGAGAGTTTCTCACGATATCGGCGACGAGGAAAAGTGACTAACATGTTTGTCCTTCTAGTTTTCTTATACATATAGAGTTTTATTATTAGTGGGTTTTGTTTTCGCGTTAATTAATATAATGTTATATATGGTTTCTTCTTAATTCTTCTTCTTCAATCACGATTCTCATACTTGCGAGCCCAGATATGCTTGCCGTTAATCTTGAACTTGGCGATGCGTTTTCCCATCAGAATTAAGTCCAAGGTGGCCACACTATCAAGCACCAACGTCGCAAACAGAGGCTGTTCATTCACAACGTCCGGTTCTCCCATATTTATCATCCGTACGCTCGTTTCCCCAAAGTTGGTCGCAAACAGCTGCAACACCTCCTCCTCCGACACCGGAAAGCCCCTCGAAAACGTCAGAAACATCGTCTTGTCCTCGTCCCTCACGTCGTCCGATGGCCGATTAGTCCACGACACGATGTCCTGATCAAAATCATCATACCACCACAGCTCGGCCGGCAACTCCAGGCTCGGCAGCGGCACCGTCACGTTCCCGAACACCGGGTGCGGGAAACCCGGGATCGGCAGGCCGCAGGACCTGCTACCATTATTAATACTCAGAACGTTGTGTAGTATGTCAGAGAAGATTCTGACAGAGACGTTGTTGAGGACGCTTTTGATTCCGGCGATGGCGGTGAATCTTTTGAGGTGAAAGAGTTGGAGAGATATTTCCTTTTCCAGAAGTGTGGAGGTGAGAGGGAGGCCGCCGTCTTTTGGGATGCGAGGGTTGTCGTCTTCGAGACAGTTGAGGCAAGCTTGAGCTTCTTTGGCCATGGCGTTGAGGAGAGGGTTGGAGAGTCCTACGAGCTGAGGGACAACGTTAGGGTACCCTACATTTTCAAGCCAGAGCCAGAGGGACATTATGAGAAGGCATTGAGAAGGTTCGAGAGATAGTTTGACAAGCAAGCAACAAAACACCTCTCGGTCTATCTTGTGGAAGAGCTGAATCTTAGTTTCAGTGATGGGCATCATTGTGTGTGTCTGTGTGTCTGTTTTCTTGTGCGTGCCTTTGACTTTGGACACACACATTCCTCTTTATATGAACATGAATTGATGAGATATGGCAAATGAGGAGAATCTGATTTTATATATTTTCTATGTTATGGTAATTAATTGATGGGGTTAATGCCATTAATGCATCTCCTTTGATTTTATTGGGGATGGCTACTTAAATGTGTCTACCTGCATTAATTTTATTTCATGTATTTGAACTTCTTTGTTTTACTTTTTCTGTTTTTTGGGGTTTTGTTCAATGTCTTGCTTTCAATCCATTTGCATCCAAAGTATAATCAACACTCCGGATTCTCTTATTTAATATACACCACCTTTTCTTTTGTTGTTTCAGATGTGATTTTTTTGGCCAAAATGTATGTATAGTGTATTATTAAAATAATACCTTTTTTTAATAAAAATAGTGCCATGTAGCTTCTATTTATGTGGATAATAAAGAGAAATTAAAGGGAAAAGAATTTTAGATTTCATTTTTGTACAAATGAATTTCCCTAACTAGGACCTACTTATTTCTCCTTCCTGATGTAAGGCACTTCTATTAATTCATCAGAACTAAAAAATGATAGTTAATTCATTAAATATGTTTTAAATTAATTTTTTTTAAATTTACTCATATTAAATTAAGTTTCAAATTAAAGACAACATATAAAAAGTCATATTTAAACATTAACTACATGTATGAGCAAAATTGATATATAAGTATTAATTACTTTTTAGGTAACTTATATTATGAACCAAGACATTCTTCTAAAAATGATTTATATTGTGAATATGAGGGGTACTATTTTTTTTTTAAAAAAAAGAAAATCCGTTGCCAATAATTAACCAATAATAATTTTTGTAGCATGAGGAGTTCCTGGGGATTTGTGTGGGAATTTAAATAGAGTGCATGAACTTCTTTTCTGTTTGCATGTATATGAATAATATGCCACTCATTAATTTAAGAATTCAAAACACAAGTGTTTCATAGTCAAAAGCTGAGAGTTTGTTGCTTGCGAACAAGTCAAATATAACTGACGGTTATAATTAGTACAGTACATATTAATAATTAAAAATATACAATCTTATTTTCTCTTACAAAATATATTCTCTGGGTCCTAATTATAAGTTTCAAATTACGGACTTAGGCGTTTATTAAAAATATAGGGAAAATTAGTTATGGGTAATAAATATTTTTTTAATTATGTCTTTATTTATAAAAAGGATAAGTGAGAGTAACAATAAATGTAATAAATACCGTCAAGGGATTAAATTGAAAAAATGTGCAATGAATACTTTGAAAAACAAATTAAAAAATGAAGTTTATATTTTGGAACGCATTAATTCAAAAATTTAAAGCTTATATTTAGGGAGAGAGGGAGTATCATGTTTAAAAACCAAATTCTTAAATATTTTATTCTCAATGAACATTAATGATAAATACTCATTGTTCTACTTGTAAGTTTGTATTGTTTGGATAATATAAGGTTAAGATGTAATTTTGTCTTGAAAATTTTTTATGGGAATTATGAGTATTCAAAAGTTTTTATTTTATCAATTTTGACCTTAAAGTATTAAAAAACGAGTGATATCATCCCTGGCCATTAAAATATTTAATATCAAAGTTAGTTTTTTAATAGTGATTACAATTGTAGTTTAATTTTTTTTTATTGAAGTGAATCTTATATTAAAGGACGGATGTACTCCCTTTGATTTTATTTATAAGTAATTTTCTCTTTCATTGGGTTGGTCCTTTTTATAAGCAACTTTTACTTTGTGTCTGAAAATGTAAGCTCATTTTTTCTATTTTACCCTTATTAAAAATATATTATTTATAATTAATTATCACACATATCAAGAGTTATATTTAGAAAAGAGAAAAAAAATTTCACTAAGTGAATGAAGTCAACAAAATACTAGAAAAACATATTTTACTATCTCTTATATTTTTTATACATTTTATCTCTATTTTCATAAATAGGGGCATATATAAAAAAACATGATATTTTTGACACACTTATTACTCTTAACTACTAGTTCTGTTTGCTTCATCAATGAGAAAATTGCTTATAAATAGGATCGGGAGGAGTAGTATTATCAAATACTATCTTTTTAGACATAATTAAATTTGTGTTATGTGAATAAAAGATTGATAAAATCTACGTTATATGAGTGACAAATTTAAGAGAATTCTTAAACATATAATTTAATAATTTAGCTCTTCTGAAAAATCTCCTCGATTGCCTAAGAAGCCTCAACACTCAATTGAGGAGACCAGAGAAAGGGGAGGAGGAAAACAAAACAGAAAGAGATAGGATATGAAATTCATGTTAGACAAGGCTCCGGAATTGAATTCTTAAATTTTTAAGAACAGAAGATTATTATGTTAAGTAATGCTCTCTAGTCTTTTAAAAAAAAATCCAGAAATGATTGGGGACTTTTACTTTTATTGTCTGTGCATGAACTTGTGTGTGCGCGGGGGTGTGGATATCAAACTCATTAATTTCTGAATTTAAAATCTGTTTTCAATATATTGTCAAAAGCAGAAAGTTTGTTGCCTGCCTACTATGAGTCAAATGTAGCTTACGGTTTTAATTATAATATTACTAATTAAATAAAATTAAAATGTAGTTTCCTTTTATAATTAAAAAAAATCCTTGACATGCATGGTAATGTTCCCATGGTTTGAATCTCCTCACTTAACTGAAGAAAACAATATACATGGATTAGGGTCCTCACAATTCGTATTTTTCTTACTTTAATTTATCTTAACGTTGACTTATAATTTTTGGATTGGTCTAAATCATTGATTACAACGTTCTTTCCTTCCTAAATTAGACAACGCAATATGTATTTTTTTTCCAATATTTATATTTATATCATAAATTTGGATTCACATTTTGTTTTTCCCCCCTTGCTAAATACTAAGAAGGATGTAATATTTATTTTTCATTGTCATTCAATGTGCTCGGATTTTAATTTCATTCAAGTCTCTTGAAATTTTAATAATATTATAACATTTTTCCTGGGACTAATGTGTAACTTTCTCTAAAAAGTTTTACACTAGGGGAGCAAAAAGTGCAAAAACAAAGCTTTTAAGAGAAACTACCTGTAAAAAAGTCTTCGTTCTATCCTCTTTTCTTTCCAAAAAACTTAAATTCCTTGACGCAATCATGTTCAAATGCTGTATATGTGGCATGATTAAAATTATTTATTAAAAACAATTAGAATTTTTCTGTATGTGGCATGAATGAATTTCTGTGTAGCAGTTAGCATTATTTACTTTATAAAATATATGTATGCATTATTAAATGATTGTTATATTTAATTATTGATGATGGAGTATTAATAGGGATAATTTAAAAAAAGAATAAAAAATATAAAAAATATGTTTTATACTTCAGCCAAAATTAACACCCAATTAGATCTTATATTAATGATTAGATTAGTATATTTTAAAAGATTTTTTTTTGAGTATCTCTTAAAAAAATTTATTTAAATATGTTACTCCAACCCACACACACAGCCATATTAGTGGGTTACTTTTCTTATGGACAATTTTTTAAGTTTAACTGTGATGGAGCCAAAAATAGTAGGAGTACGCTTTACTATAAAGGCTTAAAGCCATTACTCTTCAGAAAGTATATATGGAGAAAATTTGTTTGAAAATCTTGCTTTTATCTTAAGCCCAATAATATTTAAAGTGTTAATTATTGTGTTCGCTTCGGTGTATATCTTACATAGCGCTCGCGCACAGTCTGATGGATATCTTACGTAGCAAGCAAATATATATATATATATATATATATATATATATATATATATATATATATATATATATATATATATCCTCACTTTTATTCCCACCACTATATGAAGTCTACTTATTTTATTAGAAAAGTCTCCCAATCTTTTTTGATACAAAATCTCCAAATCTCTACTCTAAATTAATTTTTCTTATCTTTATCCGACCTTTATCTAAAACAATTTATATTTCGTTCTTAAATTATAATAGTATGATATGATTCTTAAATTATAATAATAAATGTGATAATTTTCAGAATACAACTTTGTGTTTTTTCTTCCAAAATACATGTATTTTTTATCTTTTAAATTTAAGTAAGTATAGACATTTAAATCTATAAACAAAGATATGTCCGGAATTTTATTTCGATTTGTATTTTTTTCATTTAAATTATATTTGAATTGAAAACAATAAGGAAAGATTAAAGACTATCTTAAATCTACAATAAAGTCAAATTTAATTGATTAAAAAAAATTCATACATTCCTCCCTTGATCCAACTAGGACCAACACGGCTATATATATCTCCCCCTTTGCTGCTTAGTCTTTCATTCCTGAATCTTAAGTCTCTTGATTATAATTCTGAAGCCTGACTTTTAATTCTCTAGTTCTAATTTTCGCCTCAATTTCTTCATCATGGGGGCATTAGTGCATAAAAGACTTTTTACATGTGACAAAAATAACTTTTTACACTTGACGTAGGATATATGTAGAAAGAACAGGTGTAAAAAGTTCGGAGGCTCTAGTTGCCCGGGTCAGATGTAGAAAGTCCCACTTTCTACATCTAACCCGGGTAACTAGAGCCGTAGTTGCCGGTAACAATAAAACATATCCTAGGGAGCTGACTTAGTCAGTTTTTAAAGCTTGTATTGTTGCATCTATGGGTAGTCTAATCTTTGGATATGATACTGGAATTTCTGGTAATAATCTCTTCTCTTTGCCTATTTCTTTTTATAGTATCACTCATATTATATGATTTTATACTTGATTAATTAAATATTCATATTTAATTTTTTGGATTAGGTGGTGTGATTTCTATGAATTCATTCCTTGGTAGATTCTTCCCATCCGTGTATTGTCAAAAGAATCTAAACACATCTACAAATGAGTATTGTCAATATGATAGTCAAATATTGACTTTATTCCCCTCTTCTTTGTATATCACCGCACTTTTGTCCTCCCTGGTGGCATCCGTCATGACTCGTAAATTCGGACACAAAAACTCCATGCTCATTGGTGGAATTCTCTTCTTCGTCGGTGCTTTGCTCAATGCCTTTGCTCAAGCCATCTGGATGTTGACAGTAGGCCGCATGTTATTGGGCTTCGGCGTTCGATTTTGCAATCAGGTATGAATAATTCTCTCCATACTTTTGACTTCATATTTGGCATATAATTATGTTCATAAACTAATAAGTTGCTATTAATTATAGTCCGGGCCACTGTATTTCTCAGAGATGGCTCCGTATAAATATAGAGGAAGTCTCAACATAATGTTTTAGATGTTTATCACAATTGACATTTTGGTTGCAAATGTGTTAAACTATTTCTTCGACCCATTAGGTGATTTGGGATGGTGTTTGAGCTTAGGTGGGGAAATGGTGCATGCACTTATCATCACCATTAGTAGCTTTTTCCTCCTTGATACTCCAAACTCTATGATCATTCGAGTAGATCGTGAGGGAGCAAGGATGAGTCTCGAGAATATTTGAGGAGTAAAAGTGATATCACAGAGAGGAAAACAGAGACGAACTTCATTCACATGGAGGATAATCAATAGGTACACCATGTATATTCCCTGTCTAGCCACATCATCACTACTATTCTCTCTCTTCTAACTCACTTTAGGCCCAATACACCTTTTCCCTATAGTTATTTACTATAAAGCCCTTACATAGATAATAACCTGTATCAATTACTCCCCTCCCCTAAGAAGAATCCTTGTCCATAAGGATGTCATTAGTAGGCAATGCAGCAGTGGAAAATTAAGGGAATTGCTGCTGAATGACTGAAAGATCTTCCTATGTAGCATCTTCAGGTTGAGTAAACTTCCATTGGATTAATACTTGGGTAATTGGTAGATTATGACGTTGACAATCTTACGGCTCAGAATAGCTTCAGGTTCAAGTAAAAAATGGCCCTGATCATTAACTAGTGGTTAAGATTGATTTATGGCAGTGTCAGGTCCCACAAGCTGTTTAAGAAGAGAGACATGAAAGATCAGATGTACTCTAGTTTCTGGAGGTAAATCAAGCTCATAGGCAACAATACCAATTTTCTTTAATACACGGAAGGGTCTAAAATACTTGGCAGCAAGCTTATGAAGGGGAGAGTTGTTTATTAAATTGTGATGAAAAGCGTGCAATTTAAAGTAAACCATATTGCTAACAAAGAAGTGACACTCAAAACAATACTTGTTAGCTTGCTGGACCATTCTGTGCTGAGCTTTAAGTAAATGGTCTTTCAAATACTACAGAATCAGCTCACGAGAGAGACAAGTACGATCAACCAAGTCATTGGAAGAGTCCCCTACAATATAGGGAAGATGAAATGAAGGAGCAACACCATAAACAACTTTAAAGGGGGTAATGCCAATAGCGGAATGATATGAAGTATTGTACCATAATTCAGCTAAAGTTAACCATTTAACCCATTGCTTTGGAAAATCTCTTGTCATGCAGCGGAGGTAACATTCCAGATAGCGATTAAGAACTTTGATTTGCCCATCCATTTGTAGGTGATAGGCTGAAGAATAATGAAGCTTAACTCCATATAAACGAAACATCTCCTTCTAAAATATACCACAAAAAATAGGGTCCATATCCGTAACAATGGATTTAGGAAAACCATGCAGTTTAACCACATTATCTACGAACACTTGAGTTATATCTACTGCAGTAAAAGGATGTTTAAGGGCCATAAAATGAGCAGCTTTTGATAACCGATCAACTACAACCAAAATTGTAGTTTTAGAATAGGATTTGGGAAGACCACTAATGAAATCCATGGATAACTCAGTCCATACATGTTCTGGAATAGGTAGAGGCTGAAGGAGCCTTAGAAAAGCAACCAATTCAGGTTTAAAAGAATGTAAGCAAATTCCAACAAAGAACCTGATCAGCGACTACCACTAACTTACTATTGTGTTTAAGCAATTAATGCTACCAATTATACTTCGAATGAGATATATGATCAAGTTCTAAGTCTTTAATGAGAATATGGAGTGTATCATCAGTAAGCCAAGAGTCACGTACCCATTCATAAAGCGGAGAAATAGGAAGAGACAAGGCCAAACAAGTGCCCTCAGGACGCCGAGAAAGGACATTAACCACCACATTATCACTACTTTTGGTTTAAACAATCTCTTAATAAAGACCCCATAATTTATGCAACCATTTAAATTGTTCTTGAGTGAGATCACATTGCTCCAAGAGATGTTTTAAAGGTAAGTAATCAATTTTAATAATGAATTTATGACCCCATAAGTAAGATCGCCACTGTTTAATAGCAAAAAGAATGGTAAGAACCTTTCTCTCATAGGTGGACAAATATTTCTTAGAGGAAGCAAGTGACTTACTAGCATAGGCCAAGGGATGACCATTGTGTGATAGAACAACACCCAAACCAGACCTAGATGTATCAGTTTCAATGACAAATGTGTCGTTGAAATTGGGTAAATTAAGTACCGGAGGAGATAACATGACATCTTTAAGAGCCAAAAAAGCCGCAGTAGCTTCAGAGGTTCAAACAAAAGGATGATTCTTTTTAATAAATCAGTCAAAGGGTGACTAATGGAACCATAATTCCCAGCAAACCGACAATAATACCCAGTGAGCCCAACGAACCCACGTAATTCCTTGAGAGAAGAGGGAATCAGCCAATAAGCGATAGCTGCAAGTTTGTTTGGATCTGCTTGAACCCCCTGTGCTGAGATAAGATTACCTAAATAATCAAGTTTGGTGGCAGCAAAAACACACTTAGGAAATGTAGCATAAAGGTGATGATGCTGTAGAACAGCAAGAGTGGTTTCCAAGTGTTGTAAATGAGAGGACCAATCTGTAATATAAACTAAGATGTCATTGAAAAACACTAAAATGAACTTCAGTAAATAAGATTTAAAGACAGAATTCATGAGGCCCTGGAAGGTGGCTGGCGCGTTGGTCAAGCTTAAAGGCATAACTAAGAATTCATAGAGCCCTTCATGAGTTCTAAAAGTTGTTTTGAGAATATCAGCTTCTTTCATTCAAATCTAATGATAACCAGCCCTTAAGTCTAGCTTAGAGAAGAAAGTAGATCCTTGAAGCTTATCTAAGAGTTCTTCAATCACAGGTATAGGGAACTTGTTCTTGATTGTGGCTTCATTTAACTTGCGGTCATCAACACAAAACCTCCATGTACCTTCTTTCTTTCGCACTAATACCACAAGGGCTGCAAAATCACTAGAACTCTCATGAATAATGCCATTGGTAAGCATTTGATGAATATGATTCTTAATTTCAGTTTTCTGAGCTAGTCCGTAACAATAAGGTCTAGAAGTGATAGGTTTGTCATCCTTAAGAGGAATAGAATGATCTAAAGACCTAGGAGGACGTAACTCAGTAGGTTATGCAAAAACATCAACAAATGTATCCAAGAGGTGTTGTAATTCAAGGCGCTGTTCTTGAGAAAGAAAAGAATCAGAAGTGAGGTCAACTTTCAGCAAGGAATGGACATGAATGAGATATAACTCATTAACAACCACAAAGTCACGCAAGATGAGAAGTTCTTTAAAACGGAGCAATTTACTAGAATTCAAACCCTTCAATGTAATTGGTTGACTATTAACAGTGAATTCAAAAAGTTGTTGATCCATATCCATAGTAAAACGGCCTAATGTTTTAAGCCACTCAATTCCAAGAATAACATATCCACCAATCCGCATGATCAGGAAATCAAAAGAAAAAGTTGAGCCATCCATTTCCCAATTCAAAGTAGGACAGTACTTAGAAAGACATACCTTACGGGAATCAGCCACTGATACGCGAATAGGATTGAATTCATAAATCTTCAACTTAAGCCGTTTAGCTATAAAAGTATTTATAATGTTATGAGTGCTGCCAGTGTCGACAAGAATAATGACTTTTTTATTCTTAATTCGCACGAGCAGTTTCAGAGTGGAAGTATGTGCTCGTCCCTCAGTAGCATTTAGGGTGCCATCGGTAGCTCCTTGTGCATTGCCAATAACATCTTCGAAATGATCCTCCTTGTGTAGCGGAAGCGTGGTGGGCCCATAACCCACAAGTCCTAGGATTGAAACCTAGCTCTGATACCTTTATGATATCACAGAGAGGAAAACAGAGAAGAAATTCATTCACAGGGAGGATAATCGATAGGTACACCATGTATATTCCCTGCCTAGCACATCATCACTACTATTCTCTCTCTTCTAACTAACTCTAGGCCCAATACACCTTTTCTCTATAGTTATTTACTATAAAGCCCTTACGTAGATAATAACACATATCACAAAGAGGTTGATGAGGAGTTTAATGATATGATCATGGCTAGTGATGAGTCCAAGAAAGTAGAACACCCATGGAAGAATCTCTTGCAGAGAAAGTACAGACCCCAACTCACTATGTCCATCATGATCCCCTTCTTCCAACAACTCACAGGCATTAACGTCATCATGTTCTACGCACCAGTTCTCTTTAACTCCATTGGGTTTAAGAGTAACACTTCTCTTATGTCTGCTATCATCACCGGCTTTGTCAACGTTCTCTCTACCATTATCTCTATTATTGGCGTCGATAGGTGGGGAAGACGAGCCCTCTTTCTTGAAGGAGGAATCTAAATACTCATATGTCAGGCATTATATATCATATAACTATAAACACACAATTGGTTCAATTTTTGTTAATTATTTATGTACAACACATTTTTGTTAATTACTTACGTAAAAAACATATTATAGTTGCAATCTTTATTGGAGTAAAGTTCGGAACTAGTGGAAACCTAGGATTGTTGTCGATATGGTACGCAATACTGGTGATGTTGTACATATGCATATATGTGTCAGGGTTTGCGTGGTCATGGGGTCCGTTGGGGTGGTTGGTGCCAAGCGAGATTTTGTGGTCAACATGTTTTTCACTTTTGTAGCAGCGCAGATTTTTGTGACCATGCTTTGCCACTTAAAATTTGGGCTCTTCATTTTCTTCGCCTTCTTTGTGTTAGCTATGACTGTGTTTGTCAATTTCTTTCTCCCAGAAACTAAAGGCATTCCTATTGAAGAGATGGCTAGGGTTTGGAGGATACATTGGTTCTGGTTTAGATTTGTCAACCAAGATTCTAATGATGACAATCAAATTGCCACGGTCTAGATGGAAAATGATGGCATTCATGTTCCCACATGCATATAGCAGACACTAAAATTAAGTTCAGTTCAATAGATATTCTAGATGTTTTTCTTTTTTCTTTTCTTTTGATAATGAGATTAATAGTAATTCATATTTTAGTTCTTAATAAATTGTGCTTTGTTTTTTTTCTGCAGATACATGTTTTTTAATTTAGTATAATTCAGAACCGAGTTTCCACTTCCAGTGTCAATTGCGAAAAAAAAATAAATAAGAGAATTGAGCCCGCAACATTTGAACATCAAAAGCTAAAACTACAATTTTGGCCATTCACTTTAATTGCATGAAAAATTATTAAATTATTTTAACAAATCCGGGATCAATTTGAATCAAATACCTTCCAGTCTTTAATATAAAACATATTTAATTTTTTTAAATAGATTAAAAAAATTTAATAAATTATTTTAAAATATTAATATTTATCTTTTTTTCATGTTAAATTTATTTAACTTATCAACTAATATATAATCAAATGATCTACACCATATACTTTAATTAACTAACTAATTTAACTTTTTTAATCTCTTTAAATAAAGTTAACCTTTTAATCTCTTTAAATAAAGTCAACCTTGTCTTAGTAAGGACAGGAGTATTAAATTATTTTGAAAGAAAAACAAAATAAGTTTTAGCCCTCATATTTTAGTCAAATGGAATCAAATCATGACATGTAAGTCTATTTTTTCATTAAGAAATTAGTTTTTGAAATCGTGATCAATTTTGATTAAAAGCCTTGTGATCAAACACCAACACTGCAGCAAGTCATTACCATCTCAACCACATTTTCAGGGACCTTGATCGACTGTTCTACTTCGAGTTTGGCTCTTGTTCAACAAAAGCAAGACTGATATTTTGATCAACATAAAGGATACTACACTATTTTGTCCCTTTAAGAATATAATAATGATTCACCGATGGCCTAATACAAATGAGCTCCGAATTAGCTTTCAGGTTAGGAAAACTTAATAGTATCAAACATCAGATCCTCTCCGGTTACTTTCAAATCATAAAATCAACAGAATCAAATATCGTTTTCACCTTCATAATTTTTCCCAATAGTTAACAGCATTAGAACCCTATAACTGCAAGTTACTCCATCCAGTCTTTAAATATACAAGACGGATGATTTTTTTTTTGAAAGACTAATAAAACTAAATAAGAAATTTAATCATATCATATCATATGTTGTATATATTTAGATTATATCAGTTAGACAAAATAATTTGAAAAAAAAACAAATATAAATATTTTAAAATAAATAAATTAGTTTACTTAATATCTCAAAAAAAAAAGTCATGTCGACCTAATCTTAATGGGGAAATAATCAATAGGGTTAAAGGAGATATGGATAAGGGAGGCATGAGCTATCAAGCACTCAGCATCTTATGCCACAAGTTATTCTCTCAGCTATCAAACCAACTTGGCCAAAAATCTATGGTACATAGTGCATAACGATACTCATCATAATCAACCAAAACACAAATTAAGTGACAACGAACCTGTTATCCTGCTTCCGCAAAGAGCTTTGTCCAAAATTGAAGGGCTTGCATGAGAAAATTGTGCTCAGAACTCTTAAAGAAATCACAGGAAAAGAACGTGGTATCTCGATATGCCACCATATCAACTCGCAAACTAAATTCTTTCAAACGCTAAATGTTAAGGAAAAGTGTGGCTCATACGAGCACTACACAACATAATAATACACAATACAGCAAATGAAACCCCATAAATGTATAGGCCATATATTACTAGCAAAGTCCTTATGCTGATAAGCCTCTAAAGTAGAATGACCTTGATTGTCTCCCAAACTACAAAGGACTCAAGGTATCATATCAAGGTGGATCATCTGCTGCTCAAACAGCGGTAACTCATGTGAGATGGAAGCTGCCTCCAAGAGCCGCTCATGACATCCAAGCAAATGATGTTTCGTCCCCATAACACTATGATGGCACTGCATAACATGTCAATGAAACCAAGCAAGAAACTTGAGCATCTTAACATAACAATGGAACAACTGCCAATGAGGAGGGAATAAAAGAAACACTTCTTACAAAATGGGAAAATAAGCATGTTTTACTAGCTTTAAATTGTACAATACAAGTAAATGAGAACTGAGTACTGCAAAAGAAAAAATGACGTATTTGAAGCCACCTTCCGTACAAATAGATCTTGTTTATAGTTATAGAGAGATAACCAAGGACATAAAGCAATTTTAAGTACAGTTCAAGCATGAACTGCTTGCTGCCTTTGCGCAACAAACAACTTAAAGAATACAAAGCATAATACGATGGGCACATCAAATACGTGCAGGAACACAAAGCATCATAAGAACATAATACAGGACAATTTCAACAGACTAACATGTGAATCAAGTTCCATATATGAGAGAACATACTGTATGTAGAGGTATCAATCTGCTCTGGAAGCTGCTTTATATCAACTTCAAATCTCGACTGAACCTGAAATATAGAATAACAAAAAATTTAGAACCGCCATTGAGCCCATCATCAATGCAATGATTCAAAAAAGACCCTTACATTGTTAAGAACATCAACATCAGCAGCACATGAAACAAATGTAATTGCAAGACCTTTGGTGCCAAACCTTCCAGCTCTGCCAACCTGGCCATAGTCCCACCCAAGAATGTTAAGAGCAGAGAACTTTATGGTCTGAAAAAATATTGACCTAAAATTAAATTTAAACATGCAAGATCTTCCAATCATACCCTGTGCAAGTAGGTGTCAGCAGAATCAGGCATGTCATAGTTTATTACAATGTTAACGCGTTCAATGTCAATCCCTCTCCCAACCAAGTCAGTTGCCACAAGAATCCTGCTATGGCCCTCCTTAAAACCTTTATAACGCTTTAACCTACAAAACCATAAAATAGATTAGCCTTACAAGCTACCAGTACATGCTATACAGAACCACTTGTGCCCATAGTGTATACTTAATAAGCCACATAAAAAGTACCAAGTTGAACATACTTGAGGTAATGAATACAAGACTATCATGAGAAAGCAAGACAAATAGTTGATTGAGGGAGGTTCCAAAGGCATCACCTCTTACACAGCCACATTCATGATTCCACAAGCTAGACCTTTCTCCCAAACAGAAAGGTATCCTTTACTCAATGTACTAGTACATTACAATCTAAGTTCCTAATGTGATTCTATTTGGAATCTCCAGCCTAAATTACTTGGCTTTTCAACTGAATGTAATAGCATTGGAACAAACAGGTATCATTTATAAGTTATAAAAAAAATTCAACACAATGATGAACAATCGATTTATCAACAAAACATCAATATAATTTATCAGCCAACACTGATATCCACACGACACAAACCTTTCTTCCTGTGACATGCCAGAGTGGATGCATATAGATGGGAAGTTGCACTCCACGAGTAGTCTGTCAAGCTCAGCTGCTCTACTGACACTCTTCACAAAGATAACAACTTGATTGAAGTCTAGTGCATCAAGAAGATCATTCAACTTCCGGTTCTTTTCTTCCTCTTTCAATTTGATGTAGTGCTGCCATTTAAAACATCCATGTAAGCCACCTACAGCTCATACTAAATTTCTATAAAGAAAGGAAATAATGAATCTTCCATATGAATAGCCCACCTGCACAAGTCCATGAAGGGTCAACTTGGCCTCGTCATCGACATAAATTTCCATTGGCTGTAAGGAACAAATGTCACAGTAAATCATATTAGGAGCCTTCCTCAAGCTAATGGAATCCAGAAGGAAATGAACGATGGACGCAGATCCCTTGTATCACAGTTCTGGTCCAACTGTTTAGTCTCCTTGCAGATACCTTTATTTAATTCATGCCAGGCAAGCGCCACTGACTCTTTGACACACTTAAGTACACTGCCAGCAACTAGCAAGAACCCCAGAATACACTAGCACCCGAACCAACTCACAAAGGAGGGGGGGGGGAAAGGAACAGCCCAAGTTGTGAAAGAACTCACTTGACAGGCATAGGCTTCAAGAAACCCCAAAACAAGTTTAAATGCAGACAAAAAGTAAAAATACTAAACGAAGTGATGGCAGAGTTGAACTACTAGACATTCTTGTCATTATCTTCAAGCCCCATTTGCCGGCGCCAAATCACACACTTCACCCAACCAGCTGGACATCCTAAAATTTGGCTGGAATGAAGCATTTTGTACAGATAGCCCCCCAACTAAAAGCAAATATAGGCAGAACCACAGCATCCTATATCCTACATGTCTAATAAGGCTCTTAGAGAATGCGGGCAATATCAAAAAGAGACTTCTAATTCAAGTAGTACTGGCCATAGGACATTACATCTTGCATAAATTTCTTGCAGACTGGGCGAATTTCCTTGCTGAGTGTTGCAGAAAACATCATAACTTGCTTATCATGAGGAGTCATCTTGAAGATCTCTTGCACATCTCTCCTCATGTCTACAGAAAGACAATGGATATTATTACAACCAAATTAAATTCACATGAAGTATGGAAGTAGGATTTAAAACAGAGAAGTTGAACATACCCAGTGATTCCAGCATCTTATCACACTCATCCAAGATAAAATGCCTGACATTCTTTAATGAAAGATCCTTATCCCTAGCCAATGCTAGTATTCTTCCAGGTGTTCCAACGACAATATGAGGGCACTCATTTTTCAACAGATCCTTGTGAACTTTAATGTTGACACCACCATAGAAGACAGCAACCTTGAGATCAGGCAAGTAGGTACTGAACCTCTCGAACTCATGGCATATCTACATGAGACAGATTGTTGACATGATTAACTGGTAAGCACACATAAATATCTAATACGCTACAAAATAGTATGAAGTACAGTAAGTTCTTTTTAACACAGATTATACACCCCATAAATACCTGGTATGCCAATTCCCTTGTATGACATAGGACAAGGGCAGCAACTTGGCCTGCAACGGGATCAATCTGCTGCAAGGTCGAGAGAACAAAGACAGCAGTTTTTCCCATTCCAGATTTAGCTTGACAAATCACATCCATGCCCAGGATTGCTTGAGGAATGCATTCATGTTGTACTGATGATGAGCCACAAAAAATGGGCCGGAGGAACCAGTTGTAAACAAAAAAACCTCTCAGACCCTCTTAATTGGATAGCTTTACCAAACCATATTTAAGTCTCCAATACAAGATTATGATAGAAGAATTACCTGCAAAATGAAAATAAAACAGTTGCATAAGAGTGGTGACAAACTTTGTCACATTGTCATTCATGAATATCACAAGCATCCCAACTTTTTCAAGATCCCCTAAGCTCCAAACTAGAAAAAATAACCATAGCAACGGCAACAAAAAAATAAAGAGGATAAAAGACTTGTGATAATTCTTAAATATAAATACATTCTATACTTCAGAACTATTCAAATCACAATTAAATCCCACAGTCCCCAAAAAAAAACATAAAAATAGAAACGACAAGAATGACTAAGGTAATGAGTTTGGGAATTTTGATGATTTGCCTTCAGAAGGATGCTCAAATCCAGAGTCTACAATGGCACGAAGAAGCTCTGGCTTCAGAAGAAAGTCTCTGAATCCCGAACTGTGAATCCCAACGTAGCCCCTGTGACATAAAAGTGATAGAGGGTACATAAATAATCAGGTAACGAGAAAATCATGGACAACAGATAATGTTTGCCTATTAATTCAAATTGTTAACTTAAAGAAGATAAACAGTAAAATTCCCCCATAATTATTTTCAAGATGCTGCTCTCTGCAAACAACTGCCGATATACCCGTTCCTGTAGATTTATACTATTTAAATTTATACTTCATGTGCAATCAAAAATAGGGAGGGAAAAAAGCATCCTAGTAAGGTTTAAATATAATATTGGAGAACGTAAATTTATATCTTAACCGGAGGTTGGGGTCAAATATATCATCTATAACAAATAGTTCCAGATCCCGAGTCTTTCTCAACATTTCTAGGGTAAGATCTACGGAGAACTCCCAACCCTTACCGATCAATTCTCCCACCTAAACAGTATTCAAACAAATCTGAGTACCAGACAATTCGAAAAGCAGACACCCGACCTCAATAGGCTACGGTAAATAACAGAAAACTTACTTCTTTCCAGCTTCACCGTTGACTTTGGTTCCAACAGAATCAGGGGCTTTGTCTTCTTCCTCTTCATAGTCAAGGAGCTCTTCCTCGTATCCTTCATCCTTGGTTTCTCCCATATTCTGCAAATCCAACCACGGTAGGCCTAGTTAATCAGACTGGCTCATTGAATTCTCATAAGCGAGCCCAGGGATAAGACTAGGGTTTAAAACTAAAACGCGAGGAAGAACAAAAAAATTAGGGTTTTAAAATAGATGAGAATACCTGCGCGAAGAGTTGAAAGAGAAGACTAGTTTGTGGTTCAAAGGGTCTGCAAATGAAATTTGTTAGCTGAAACACAATTGGGGTAAAAGAAGCTTCAGATAGGGGAACCTCTTCAAGAGCGTAGACAACCGGGCAGCTACACGGACAACTGATGATAGGGTTGTCAGTCTGGAAATGGAGGCATGTTTATAGCTGGGCGGATGACAATTTTATTCTTAAAAAAAAAAAAACCACTGACTGATGCCCAAGGCCCAGTTGTCGATTCTGAGAGCCCATGTTCATCAACCGATAACAACTTGGCGCCTTCACCCATTATATTATAATTTATAATTATAACTAAATAGTCCAAATATTTAATTTAAGCAGTGTATAATAAAATTATAATAAATATTTCTACTTTAATTGTGTTTAGATTAATTTTTGAAGAATAATTTTTACAATTTACGAAGTAAATATATGAAAAGAATTTTATCTCAACTTTCAAAAAAAGATTTCTGAACTATGATTTTAATAGTTTAAAAACACTCATTTAACCTATCAAAATCAAAATGGCATATAGTCCAATATACTGGTTTGAATGAAAAAAAAAAAAGGCGTTATTGGAAAATTTACTTATGGTCCAACCTAACGATATTTAAATTTGATTTCGTCAAATAATCACATAAAAAAATTAAAAAATTTTAATATTAATAGTCCATACTAAATTAAATTAGAACTCAAAATATTTAAGCAACATCTGTCATGCAAGTTGATAGAAGTCAGGCCTAGCATCCCAAAAAATTTAATTCTCCACGTACCTTACTATTTAAATTTTCATGCGCCTATTTGTTTCGTGTTAAAATATTATGTCCAGAAAATTTACAACAGTGGTGTGCTGAAAGAGTTGCTAAATCTCATGACACTCACATATAAATTATAGCCTAAATATAAGGTAGAGGGGGAAACAATAAAAGATATATATTGCATTTAAGCATTTAATAAATTAAATAAACGAAAACTGTTTTTATTTAAATGATCATTCCTAATATACTGCTTATATTTCACTATTGTTTATGATGTGTGTGTGAAGTTTATGCCGAATGGGTGTGGGGATAATTCTAGCAATGCTTAGAACATGATAGGAAAATGTATAAAAAAAAAAAAAAAGAACATGATGGGAAAATAACTTAATCGAAGATTCTTTGAAAAGATGGATTGAAATTAACGAGTGTTGAAAAAGTGGGTCATGTGAGCTTGAAGCAAGAGAGTCGCTTCAGACTGAGGATAGAGCACATGAAAAATATGTCTCTCTTCTTTAGCTTCCACTATCTCCACCTCTCTCGCTCCTTTCTTCTTCATGAACTCCGCGTACATCTCTCCCCTCTCCTTCAAGAAATCCTTCGCAGCCACGTGAACTTGAATTGCGGGGAATTTAGACCACTCACTTTCGCACATCTCTGCTTTCTCAAAATTGCATCCATAGTAGTCTCTGTTTGAATCTTCTGGTATACTTAGCCTCCAAAACATGTCATTCGATCTCACTTCCTCTCCTTCTTCCTCTGCCTTCTCTTTCTCCGTCCTTTTCTCGCTTCCAAAGTAAGGATGTATCGGTATTATGCCTTTGATTTTCAAGTCGTCACGTGTATTGTTCTGAATCGCCTTCACGGCCACGTGGTGCGCGATGTTTCCACCGGCGCTGTCGCCGGAGAGAAACACCCGAGAAAGATCAGCTTGCTGAAGCCAAGGCTCAGATCCGGCTTGATCGTGAAGCCATTCGAGCGAGCTGTAGCAATCTTCGTAAGCCGTAGGGAGCCGATGCTCCGGAGCCAAACGGTAATCGACGGAGAGAACGATGGATTGAGAGGCGACGGAGAAGTCGGATAGGAACTGGTGGTAGCCGAGCCACGTGGTGGAGCCGATGCAGAAACCGCCACCGTGGAAGTAAACCAAGACGGGAAGCTTGTGTGACCGGGAAGGAGAATGAGGGACGAAGAGCCTGGCGGTGACGGGTTTTGAGGGGTCAATGATGACATCCTTAGATTTGCAGGAGTCGGATGAGTTTGCAGACGGCGGCGCGATTTCAGGGGTGAAGCGTTTGACGGAAGCATCGGAGTAGACCTCAAGGAATCCTTGACATTCTGCTATTAAGGACATTATGAGTTCAGAGATGAAAAGATTGAATCAGGAAAATGAAGTTATCTGGATCTCATGTGGGGGTTATATTTGTCACGAGACAATGTTTGGTTCGTCACGTAAATGTTGTTCTGGCCGTGTTGCAAATAATCTTCTACTAGTTTTATTGTTCTTGCATAGACGAAGGATCACAACATTTTGCTTTGCTCTCTGTTTTTTTCTTTTAGGAAATAAAATAGAATTGCATTCACAACATATGCACACTCAGTCTCAGAATGGAAAAATGAAAGGACAATAGAAGTATCGCACCAGGTAGGGGTCGAACATACGACTTTCTGTTTAGGATACAGACGCTCTATCCACTGAGCTACAAGCGCTAATTTTGCTCATGAATCGTTGTTATAACAAAATATTGCTAAAACTGCCCTCAGGAGTCAGGCTAACCACGCGAGTGTCGGAACACAGTCGCTAGAGAAGTCATATTAAAGTCATTGGCACTACAGAAATCGAAAGAACAAATGACTATGAGAAGGTGGAGCCTTATGCATTTGTGCATTTTTATGTCACTTGAATATGCTATTAAGATCCTCAATGTTTGCCACTAATTTCCTCGCCTCCACATTATTCCATCTTACTAAACACAATCTTTGGTTTAAGGCTTGCCTTGATACGGTTCCACGACTTCAAGTTTTATACTACTACTATTACACCCTCTATAACAAATCTCTTCTGCCATTGTTAGCAGCTCCAAAGTGTGGACCCTACCCCATTAGCCGTGGATTAATATGTAAATAATATGTTTAGTCAAGTAATTATGCGGATGAATTCATTAAATATGGATAAGGGCCAGAAAAACGATAAAGAAAAGTCTAATCAATCAACATGAGCGAGTTTATCAGCATTTCTGAACAAATGTTACACAGTTCATCATTAAGAAAAGACTAATAATGTACGGGCAACCAATTGAGTTGATGTGCAAGAAGCAAATCTTCAATAATTTGGAAGAAAGGGTTTCCCCACCAAAGTACAGAGAGAAGCATTGATGGGAAGCCTTGTATCATTTTCACAATTATAAAGAAAGGACGTGAGCTATGCCGGAGTCTGTAACTGACACAAACTATTCCTTTGCCTTTATGCACTGAAAAAATTCAGCTCAAAGTAATAATGATAATCATAAGTCCATGTCTTCATTTTTGTATGCTTGAAGCAGAGCATTTATTGAAACCCAACTACAAGGCTTATCACTCTTTTCATGTCAATTTCTGCTTTATGGGATTGTAGAAGCCTAACCAACTCATTGTCTAAGTTTACAAAACCACAATAAATGCACACCACTAACTTAGGAGCTAAGAAACATACAGGCTGACTTTGAATAGAGAGAGTGCAAGTTTGTATGAAATTTTCTGCTTTCTGCTTTGTTCTCATCTTCTTCTTTTACACACATATCTACATTAGAGTACTATATACAATCATTTATTCACTACAGAAAATATAGACGCTTGGCAACTTTCATTCGCTTTCAGCCATGGAAGGCTCTACAGCCATTCCCTTTTCAGTTTGTTCTTTTGTGGATTTTTAAATTATGGGACACCCTTTAATTGCTGTCATAACAACTCTTTTGAAAATAACGCACCTACCATGTGATCTCATTGTGAGATACACCTGTCAAATGTCAATGTCCAACAAGCTCCTGTTATTTTCACACGCAATTCCTGTAACTGTTTCCCTTTTTTTCCTTTGGTTCATAAACTTGTGTTCTGCTTATATTAGAAACTTGATTAATCATCTTGATCATTCTTTGACCTTGTTCTTTATATGCCAGTAATCTTCATTCAAGGCTTTCAATTCATCCTTTCGTCAACCTCTAGCTTAGAGTATCATTTTTGAGAGACAGTTTCGTGAAGAAAAGACCTATTCTGTAAAGAAGAAAGAAAGATAATGATGGATCCAACAAATGAGGGACACGTGTACTAAGTTTTAATTGCTTGATAGTCCGCAAAAGGAAGAGAACATGAATCATTTTTGTTCATGTTTTAGCGAGTAGGTGAGTATTTTAAATAGCAAAGTCAATTATCTAGAGCCTTACTGCTCATCTATCTGTTCTGTATTATTATCCCACATGGCATTGTATTTTCTGAACTCGTCCTTTCTGATCAATTCCTCGTTCACTATACCAAAACCTATAACATATGGTAGCTCTTCCATCATCTTTCAAGAAAGATCTTACGAGTAGACTTATTGCCTTTCACATACACGACAATTGAAACATAAGCAGAACTGTGGAATATGAAGTGAGTGCCCTGTTCAAGCATTATTGGAACAAGTTTGAGTCAGATCAATTTAATGCATATTGAGGAGTGCAAATTTACGAGATAAACCTTGAAGATAAAGTGTGGATTCAAGCGGACTTCATGTTTATATGGTCCAACATAAAGTACTTCACATTCAGTGAAAGAGCAATTTTCAGGGCCCCATTAATGCACAGAAGTGATAAATGCTGCTACCAGAATGGTCAATTTCTCAGTCCCACTGATTAACTGTGATGGATAAGGATTAAAGTAAATGCTTGTTACAAGGATATGGAAAAAAGTGCAGGCAACTTTTAGTTATTGAGGGCATGTCAAAAGCAGAAGGATCAAAGAAAGAAAGAAAAAAGGATGAGAGTGGGTAACTTGGCAATTTTCTGTCCTCTTTCTTGCTTCTTCAATGATGAATCAAAGATCAACAAGTGAACCCAACCAGGAAATATAACCTCTGAACTGTCCTCAGCTATGAGGATTATGGTTAAAGAAAATAGTGCCCGAGGCTTGTGTTATTCCCAACACTTCCTGTGCAAATCTACATTATCTTCCCGATAGATAGAGACTGATCGCTCAATGCATGTTGTGCTGTACTAGGCTATATCAGAACTGCCATTAGAAGACTCCCAATAATTTTTTTGGGTTAAGGTCCAGCACATTCAAGTATTTTTTTTAAGTGCATTTAGTACCCTAAAGTAGTTTGTGGTACACCAAGGGTTATCAGACCCGGACCGGACCGGAGGGTCCGGATCAGGAACCGGCCGGTAAACTTGTCCAGGTCAATTTTTTTATTTTTTAAAAAAAATTAATTTTTTTTTTTACTTTTCCTTTAGAATTTCATACTAATAAGCCTAAAATTTTTAATTTCCCACCGGTTTGGCTCCGGTCTGACCCACTGACCCTTGACCCAGTACCCCGACTGGTTCAGTGACCGGTCCCGGTTTGATAACCTTGGGTACACCAACACCTGAAGTACTTTTTTAGGGGTATCCATCACCTTGAAATACTTTTTTTTGATGTAATTTTGCACTTATAATTTAGATAATTTAGGGTATTGGATGCACCTAAAAAAATGCTTTAAGGTGTTGAATGCACAAAAAAATAATATACTTTATAATACTGGATGCACATAAAAAAATATTTCAGGATGTTAGGGTGTAGGGTGTTCTAAAACAAATACTTCATAATATTGAATACACTATAAAATACTCTAGAAGATTGGATGCACCTAAAAAAAATACTATTTTAGGTGTTGAATGCACCTTGAACCATTTTCTTTCCAGACAGAAAACTAGAGAAAATGAACAAGAGATAGCAGAAACAAGACATTCTAATCCAAGAATTCTGAGATGGTAAGGTTATCTTTGTTCTTGTTGAGGCGTAGCGGAGGAAGAATCAAAAGGATAGTTCCAATTAAGAAGCTCATCAATCATCTGCATTGCCTCTTCATCTTCAACCTCGCTTGCAGCTTCACTACTGCTAATAGCGTCTGCAGAAGAAGTTTTATCATCATTTTGTTGTGCTTGTTGTTGTTTCTTGCCAAGCTCAACCCTGATGACCCAATTGGAACCAGAGCGAGGTCCAGATCTCTTTTGCCACACACCAATGTGAGAATTATCCGAATCAAGCCTGAGACAAGTGAGGGAAGAAGGAGACGTGTCCTTGCAGCATTTCTTAAGCTTTGTGGATAACAGCTCTGATAGTGCCTTGGGAGACAAGAAAGACCCTCCTCCTTCTTCACCTTCATTCATTGGTGCCGGGAAATTCGTCTTCGCGTTCCTTCCATTCATCAAAATGGCTGCTTGATCATATGCCCTCGCCGCTGCCTCCGCCGTCTCAAATGTCCCTAGCCACACCCTTCTCTTTCTGCAACACAAACACACACACACACACACACATATATATCATAACCCAGAATCTTAATGTACATGAAATTAATGCAAGAGAATCATAAAGTGGTGATTACAGAAGAGGATGGCGAATTTCTGACACCCAAGAGCCCCACTGGCGCTGCCTGACTCCTCTGAACTTCTTTGATTGTACCATGTTGCTGACAGGTGGAGATTATTGCAGAAAGAGAGAAAGAGAAAGAGAAGGTTTTGTTTTAAGTTTAAAGAAGAAACAATAATGGAGATGGAGGGATATATTAATAGTGGGGGATGGCGAAGAGGGTACTTATAAGTCAAGAAGGAGGGAGTCATGAGAGTTTTTGAGGCGTGTTTGTGAATTTATATTGGTTGTCGGTGGATTGGTCGGAAAGTGGGATTGCAACAGTACAAATTGCAATAAAAGTTTCACCTGCACTGGTTTGATAATTTCATAGCTTCTTAACAACTCAATTAAATGACCTTCTATTCTCCCCCACAACAATATATACTAATAACAATAATGTGTATTTTTTGCATGAGAGAAAGTTAATGATTGTTCTCTCTTCAATTTCCATCCACATTTTTATGAGCAACTTGTTTTTTACACTCTGGAGTTGGGTTTTTGTGAACCCCAAAAAGAAAAACACTTTTCCTTGTTGAATTGTGAATCCCTCAGATCGCTCCCGTGATACAATTTGAAAATGCTTACCTTTTTTTCCCCCCAAATTTCCAAGCCTTCTTCTTTGCAGTAATTACACTTTAAAGATAAAGGTTAATAAGGACTTGCACTCTCATACGTTATTGATCAGAAAATGAGAAAATGATACAGTGAGATTGTATATGGACGCAAGAACTTGTCGTTGACTTAGTCATTTTGGTGATGTCCAAAAGTGCAATGGCTTAGGAAAGTCAAGTCGAAGGTTGTTGAGGATTGACAATATATTTATATTTGTAGCCCCACAGCTACATGTTTCTTCGTTATTGGGGGATTTACTTCTTTCATTTATTAGTGGGGCAAGGGTGTGCGCAGAATTGGACAAATATAAAAAAATTGGATATATATAGTTTTTTTTTCCTTTAAAAAAACGGATGTTCATCACTCGCATAGGTTATTTAGAAAATTAATAACCACGAATTTAAAACAGTTGAACCCCAAAGAAACATAATAATACAATCATTGTTACTATAGTAGTATATCTTTAGCAGCTCACGGTTAATAGAGAAAATCAATGAAAACTGAGATTAAGAAAAACTTACGAAAACATGATTTGGTTTTACAAATAAATAAAAGTTAAAAGTAATCCTAATTATATACAAATTATAATTAATTATATACATATCAAACTAACCTATAACCCAAGTGGTCCATTTAGCGCGTTCTTAACTAACATATCAACCAAACCGTTGTTGCCCCTTTCATTTTTTGTTTAAATCAACACACTAATTTCGTTGCAACATCTCCTTGATCTCAAGCACGTTATTCCGATCTTCATGTGTCTCTGAAACTTCATCTTGGATCAAGTGCAAAGCTTCATTGGAATCTAAGCATGCAACCCCACAGTTTGGTGGTGAGGGATTTCCCATTCTCTAGTCGAAATAGGAAACCTTCTAATAGATCGATTTTAATCACGCCACCACAACTAGCTCTCTGAGATGCAAAAGAATACTGTTGTTGTTATTAATATGTGGAGAGAAAGAAAGTGAATGAGTGTGTGAAAGATAGTTAATATTGTAATATACAGTAACATATAGTCAGTGAGGATAAAACTAACAAATTGGTTAAAATTTCAGACATTTAATTGTTTCTTATAGATAGAAACAAGTAATTATCAGACACTGTATCTTCATGGGAGGAATGAAATACTCTATCGGATTGCTTTAACTTGAGGTAGTCAATATTTTCTTTGGATAACGATTGGAATATAACAAAGCTTGAAACAACCAATGTGTCATTACTCATTAGATTAATCTGAGATTCTGCCATACTGGGTTTGCTTCCCTAACAATCCCCAAGGTAAATGGATTAAGGCAAGAAACGAAAACAAAGAAGGAAGTCCAATGGCACTGGGTAATTTAATTTGGGCTAATATTCAAAAAGCATAACTTGGTATCTTACAACAATGTAACGTACTCCTCAAGCTAAGTCATGGAGAGAATTGATTCTAGTTTTGCATTCTCTGGATACGCATCTCTTTCTTCACACCAAATATTCATTACATTCTCTTTCTCTCTCTCCATATATATACAGTCACACACACAATTGTAAACGTTGGCTCTGTTAAAGGAATAGTGCTTTCGTCAAAAAAATATTCTACGACCACCCCGATCCCCTGTAACCTTAAAAACTTATCGTGTTAGTTATTTTGTCCGCCGCTACATGTTTGTTAAAATTCTGTCCATATATTTCTCTAACTTACTTTCACCTTTTTTGGTTGTGATATAGAAATATACATATAATGGCGAGTTTGTTACATGGGACGCTTTGTGTAACCATATATGATGTTGATAGGCTGCACAACAGATGTAACTTAGATTTTTGCAACAAGGTACCTTCTCCATTTTCTCTATTCACAAATAATAATAATAATAATAATAATTATTATTATTATTATTATTGCTCCTTCTCTTCTTAATATAAGACATGTTTACCTTATGACATATAGTTTTTTAAACACTCTAGTCATTTTTTTTAATTATTTCATTTTGCCAATTTTCCTTAATTATGGTTGAGAGATTATCAATATGGGCAAATTAAAAAAATATTGACAGATATAAAAATTATATTTTATATTTAGAATCAAAATCAACTCTTTAAATATGTCTTATATTAAGCATCAGTTTTCAATATCTACTTCACAAATCTGATAGCATCTAGTATAGCTATTTAGAACAACGATATTACAAAATTTATACATCTAATGAACTCTAGTCTAGTTTTTTCTGATATTTAGAAACATTAAGGTTCTAGTTTCTTCAGATATACCAACTCAATATATATGTAGTTTTGGGATACTTTCTCATTTCCCATAATTTCTAAATTCTTTTCCCTTGAATTAAACTGTGAAATTTAGGATACACCTCATCGAGGGAAGAGATTTCTAGCCCAAGTCAAAGGTTGTTTGCTGTGTCGACCAGAGGTATTTTCATACACTTTTCCTGGTAAATTAAACATTAACTAGTTTAGTCCTCTGTTCTTTTTTCCCCTTCTACTCATGAAACTAAGTTGATCTATAAATGGCATGAAGCTTGTTGGGACAAGACTATATGCAACAGTTGATTTAGACAAAGCCAGAGTTGCCAGAACCAGAATGATCCGACATCAAACCTCCAATCCCAAGTGGAATGAGACATTTCACATATATTGTGCCCACCAGGTGTCGAACATTGTATTCACAGTCAAAGATGGAAACCCCATTGGAGCAACACTAATTGGAAGAGCTTATGTCCCTGTAGATCAAGTTCTGACTGGGGGCCCACTAAACAGACAAGTTGAGATTTACGATGAAGACCTTCATCGTCCCATACAAGGTGACTCTAAAATACATGTCAAAATAGAATTCAACCATGCGGTCAACGATCCATACTGGTCTAGAGGAATAAAGACTGCAGATTTTCCTGGAGTTCCTCATGTGTTCTTTAACCAGAGAGAAAATTGCAAAGTCACTTTGTACCAAGATGCTCATGTCCTTAATGATTTTATTAAGGTATCTATCCCACTGTCCAGTGGAATCGGATATTATAATCCAGGAAGATGTTGGGAGGACATTTTCAGTGCCATTTATAATGCTAAGCACTTGATTTACATAACTGGCTGGTCTGTTTATACTGAAATAACCTTAATTAGGAACTCAGATAAGCCATCCATGACTCTGGGCAAGTTGCTTTTGATGAAAGCTGATGAAGGAGTGAAAGTTCTTATGCTTGTTTGGGATGACAGAACTTCTGATGAGCTCAGAAAAGTTGGGTTAATGGGAACTCATGATGAAGAAACAGCACAGTACTTTAAGAATACTAAAGTACAATGTGTGTTGTGTCCCAGAAATCCTGATGTTGGAAGGAGCATAATTCAAGGGCTTCAAACTTCAACTATGTTCACTCACCACCAAAAGGCAGTGGTAGTTGACAGTGACTTACCTGACATACATGGAGAGTCCCAGGGAGGATTACAAAAGAGGACTATTGTCAGTTTTATTGGTGGAATTGATCTGTGTGATGGGCGATATGATACGCATGAGCATCCTTTGTTTTCGACTCTGAACACGATTCATAAAGACGATTTTCATCAGCCAAACTTTGCTGGAGCTTCAATTAAGAAAGGTGGTCCAAGAGAGCCCTGGCATGACATACATTGCAAGCTAGAAGGGCCTATTGCTTGGGATGTCTTGTACAATTTTGAGCAGAGGTGGGAGAAGCAAGTTGGGAAGCACTTTCTTACACCATTAGAAGACTATGATGAGATTATTGTGTCTCCATCTGAAATAAAACCATTAGAAGACAATGAGACATGGACTGTTCAGTTGTTCAGGTCCATTGATGGTGGTGCTGTTTCTGGTTTTCCTAGGACACAAGACGAGGCAGCCGAGTGGGGCCTAGTCAGTGGGAAAAACAACATCATAGATAGAAGCATTCAGGATGCTTACATAAACGCTATTAGGCGAGCCAAGAACTTCATCTATATCGAAAACCAGTATTTCCTGGGGAGCTCATATGGCTGGAAAGCAACTGATTTAAAAGTTGAAGATATTGGGGCTCTACATCTTATACCAAAGGAGCTATCTTTGAAGATTGTGAGCAAGATTAAAGCAAGAGAGAGGTTTGTTGTGTACATTGTGATCCCAATGTGGCCAGAAGGTGATCCTGAAAGTGCTTCAGTTCAAGCAATATTAGATTGGCAGAGGAGGACAATGGAGATGATGTATACTGAAATAGCTGAAGCCATTGAACAAGTAGGATCTAAGGCCCTTCCCACAGAATATCTCACTTTTTTCTGCCTTGGAAATAGAGAGGTAGAGAAACCTGGAGAATATATTCCTCCAGAGAGACCAGTTCCTGATACTAACTATGATAGAGCACAAAAAACCAGGCGCTTCATGATCTATGTTCATTCAAAGATGATGATAGGTAAGATATATAGATAATACATTTTTCTTTAAACACAAACAATATACTCCCTACGATCCTTGATATAAAATATATTTACTTAATTTGATTAGATTAAGGAAGTTAGTTAATATGACATGTATTTTTTAAAATACTCTAGTCATCTTCCTTAATTATTGATGAAGGAGCATCAATAAGGGTAAATTAGTAAAAGATTGATAAATATGAAAGTTATGCCTTATATGTAGGACTAAGATCAACTCTCCAAATATATTTTATATTAAGGAGCCAACGGAGTGTGAGTGTATATAGATTACACTAATGATTTGCATATGTTTGTGTTTGTAGTTGATGATGAGTATATAATAGTTGGTTCAGCGAACATAAACCAGAGATCAATGGACGGAGGAAGAGACACAGAAATAGCAATGGGGGCATTTCAACCACATCATCTAACAGAGGAAGAGAACAGACCAAAAGGTCAGATTCATGGATTCAGAAGGGCTTTATGGCTTGAGCATCTTGGAGATGTGGATGCTTTAGTGTTGGACCATCCAGAGAGAGAAGAATGTCTGAAGATTGTGAATTTTATTGCTGAAGAAAACTGGAAATTATACACGAAGGAAACGTTCGATGAAGGTAATTCAATTGGTTTTAATCATCTCTTGCGTTACCCCATTGATATAACCAAAAGTGGGCAAGTAATTGCATTGGAAGGGTTTGAGTTCTTTCCTGACACAAAGGCTTGTATTCTGGGTACCAAATCTGACTACCTTCCTCCTATCCTCACCACCTAGGTTCAACTGTGTGTGGCTATGTTTCGTGTATTGTGTAAATTAATCATCGTTAACATTTCACCAAAAGCTGACCATTTGTACAACGCTGTCTATTGAATATCATGCCCGTCTTCAATTTGATTCATCACTATTGGGATATAATGCAAAATTAAGAATACGAGATTGAAAACATAAGCCGCCTGAGGAAGCATAAGTTATGACTGAAATAAATGTTTGAGATGACTCTGTAGGTTGAAACGAATCATATTCCTCGACAAAATAAGTCATTGAAAATTGACGGGAGATAATAAAAAAAATAAAAAAACATAGATGTGACTCATTGTTTAAAGACTAGATCAGATAGTCATCTATTTTCATGTCCACAAATTTTTTTATGAACTAATATAAGACCATTTTCTATACTAAATTACTATGTTCTTCCAAAAGGATTTTCATTTTTTTGGCTTTCTCAAAGATGATTTCAAAAAGTTACAACAGTTTTTTTTTTTTTTCAGTTTACGTAAAGTGATTAACAAGTTCATTAAATAAAGAATTGAGGGAGAAATTTGTATTTATTTGGTCTAAATCTACATGACTTTGTTTCTGGAACAATACAGAGAAACCCATCAACAGTAAGAAAAGTACATACATGAATAAGCATAAAGCACATAGGCTGTTATTCACAGGTATAGTGTAATTGAATGGAAAGCGCAGGGGACAGATTCTAGCTTCAACTTCTCACTCACACATCTCTTTCTTCATCCCCAACCCAAACGAACACAATCATCTGTAGAAGATTCTATCTTCCCCTTATAGCCTCTCTCTGCAATATACATATGCCAATTCAAAACTTTATGCTCAAGATCATTCTTCTTCAAGTTCGTTTTCTTTCTCAATTCCCATGTACGTACGTACATTTATTTTAGTGACTTATAAATGAATATGTGTGTTTGGTCATGTCTTCACGTACTCACATTAATTTCAGAATACAGATTTATTCACAGCTTGTTCAGGAGAAGCAGAAAGTAAAATTAAAGGGAATAATAATGTCTCATTTGCTGCACGGGAAGCTTCATGTAATCATATATGAGATCGACAAGCTTCATTCTGGACTCAACCTCAGTGTCAACAACCAGGTGCCTTCATCAAAATCAAAACCTCTTTTTCTTGTATGTTCTTTTATCTATCATTCACAGAACCCAACTTCACAGTCTTCCGTTTTTTTTTTTCGTGGGAAAAAAGAATAGCTGAACTTGTATATCTTACATTTTTTTTTATATTTGTGTCTTCTTTTTTCCTGTGTTCAATTTGAAAAATAAGGGTGCAAGAAACATTGGGAAGAAAGTTCTTACCAGAGTCGAGAGCGTATTACGAATCAAGCCTAAGTCTAAGGTATGCTAAATTATTATTAGAAATAATTTTCTGTAAGTCAAGACAAAACTGTTCTCACATATTTCATAAACCGTAAAAACACTTCAAAAGCTTTAGAAACTATATAACAGTTTTTTTCCTATATAACAGTTTTTTTCCTTATTGAGAGTTGGGAGAATGACATATTGCGACTGCTTAAATATAGTATTTTATATATTGCCCACGTCAAATGAGTTAATTGCACTATTATCCCTAGAAACTTTTGACATCAATTTTTTAGAGCTTCAACTTCAAGTGACTATTGATCCTTTAAACCCATGAGTTTGTTTTCTAAAAAGTTTTGTGATTTTTGAGTTTTTAGTTGTCATTAATGATGATAAAAGTTAATAATCAATATACAAAACTTGTCATTATAAATTATAGGTGACTACTAATACTTAAAACCTAGAAGTTGTGTTTTTGAAAAGTAGTTGCTTGTCACATGAAATTATGATTTTCAAGATTTATAAAATTTTTATTTATTATATTGAATTTTAACACTAGAAATCAATTTGTTATTTATGAAAAATAGTTGTCATCGCCCTTCACCCAAAAAAATAGTTGTTATTAGTCATAATCAAAGTTGTCATTCACCTTTAGTGTAATTTCAAATTATGAAAAATAAGGTAATTATTTGATCAGAGAGATTAATGTAAAGAAAAAAGAATTTAATAGACTCTAGTGAAATTAGCTAATTAATTTCATGAAATTTATATGCCATTGCCCTATTATAGTGTTTCTCTTATGTTATTCTCCCTTGAAATTGGATTGGCTATATCTACATTGAAATCCAAGCAACTGCAAGAAATATGAGGTTAAACATATATTGTTTACCATTTCTAAACATAATACAACTTGTTGGTAGAATTTATCATTTATATTCTTATTAGAAAAAAGAACTTAACTTTACCACTAAGCAATCACCTTTATAATTTAATTAGATATCACAAGAATGCTGAAAGGGGGGGGGGGAGCTTGCACACATCTAACATTAAAAAATGTACATGTAGATAGCTGGGACTAGAATGTATGCAACTATTGATTTAGATAAAGCAAGAGTTGGGCGAACAAGAATGATACGCCAAGCTTCTAAACCAAAATGGAACGAGATGTTTCATATATATTGTGCTCATTCCATTTCTGAGATCATATTCACTGTCAAATATGATAATCCAATTGGAGCAACTCTAATTGGAAGAGCTCATGTAGCTGCTGAGCAAGTCCTCAAGGGTAACGTAGTGGATACATGGGTTGCAATCTTAGATGAGGATCGTCGTCCCATACGAGGTGGTTCTAGAATACATGTCAGAATGCAATTCTTTGATGTTACTCAGGATGTAACTTGGTCTCAAGGAATCAAAAGCCATCGACACGCCGGTGTTCCTCGTACCTTCTTTACTCAAAAAGTTGGCTGCAAAGTTACTTTGTACCAAGATGCTCATGTCCCAAATGCTTATCTTCCTAGGATTCGTTTGTCTGAAGGAAGATATTATGAGCCTAGTAGATGTTGGGAGGACATTTTTAATGCAATCACAAATGCTAGGCACTTGATTTACATAACTGGCTGGTCTGTGTATACTGAAATAACCTTGATAAGGGACCTAAGGAGGCCAATTTCTGGTGGAAACATCACTCTTGGGGAACTATTGAAGAAGAAAGCTGATGAAGGTGTTAATGTTCTTATGCTTGTGTGGGATGATAGAACCTCTGTTGAAGAGTTAAAGAAAGATGGGCTAATGGCGACCCATGATCAAGAAACAGAAGAGTATTTCAGGAACACGAAAGTGAAGTATGTGTTATGTCCACGTAACCCAGATGATGGACGTAGCATAATTCAAGGTTTTGAGATTTCAACAATGTTCACTCATCATCAAAAGACAGTGATCGTTGACAGTGAAGTTCCCGGCGGTGGCGGAGGAGGATCTCAGAGGCGAAGGATAGTGAGTTTCATCGGCGGTATTGATCTGTGTGATGGGAGATATGACACACAAGAACATCCTTTATTTTCAACTCTAAACACAACCCATCATAATGATTTTCACCAGCCAAATTTCCCAGGAGCTTCAATTAAAAAAGGAGGCCCAAGAGAGCCATGGCATGATATTCATTGCAAATTAGAAGGGCCAGTGGCTTGGGATGTCTTGTTCAACTTTGAACAAAGGTGGGAGAAACAAGTTGGGAAGCAATTCTTACTCCCTTCTAGATTGCTTGATCAGATTCTAGTGCCTCAATTTTATACAGGGACATGGAACGACAGAGACGCGTGGACTGTTCAATTGTTCAGATCCATTGATGGTGGTGCAGCTTCTGGTTTTCCTCAAGACCCATCAAAAGCATATGCATTAGGCCTTGTTAGTGGGAAAAATAACGTTATTGATAGAAGTGTTCAGGATGCTTACATAAATGCTATTAGGCGAGCCAAGAACTTCATCTACATTGAAAACCAGTATTTTCTAGGGAGCTCATATGGTTGGAAAGGGTCTGACATAAAAGTTGAAGATATTGGGGCTTTGCATCTTATACCAAAGGAGCTATCTTTGAAGATTGTGAGCAAGATTGAAGCAGGAGAAAGGTTTGCTGTGTACATTGTGATCCCGATGTGGCCAGAAGGTATCCCTGACAGTGGTTCTGTTCAAGCAATATTGGATTGGCAAAGAAGGACAATGGAGATGATGTATACTGATATTGCTGCTGCTATTCAGAGAAAAGGAATCAGAGCCCACCCTAGAGATTACTTGACATTTTTCTGCCTTGGAAATCGAGAGACTGAGAAACCTGGAGAATATGTTCCTCCTGAGAGACCAGATCCTGACAGCAATTACAGCAAAGCACAAAATGCCAGGCGCTTCATGATCTATGTTCATGCCAAGATGATGATAGGTGAGTGTAGCATCTCAGCATCTTTCTCTCAAAATTATCCACTTTGGGCATCATTTCCCCTCTGTATGCGTTTTACACCAATTTAATGTCCTACCTCAACTGGGGTGGGGAACGATCCCTCTCAACACATTTTAAAAACTTGAGGGGATGGGTCCAAAGCAATGAGAAGTTAATTAGCCTAACATACTCACTAACTTGGATGATTTTTGCCTTTTTTTCTTAGTTGATGATGAATACATAATCATTGGTTCTGCCAACATAAACCAGAGATCAATGGATGGTGCAAGGGACACTGAGATTGCAATGGGTGCATTCCAAGCATATCATCTTGCATCCTATGGCCCACCCAAAGGTCAGATATATGGGTTTAGACGAGCTTTATGGTACGAACATCTTGGGGAACCTGAAGGTGATGAAGCCTTTGACCATCCAGAGAGTGAACATTGTGTGAAGCTTGTGAATTATCTCTCAGACTTGAATTGGGAAAAATATTCAAATCAAACCTTTGATCGACAAAGTTCATTCAACCACCTCATGCGTTACCCTATAGATATAACCAAAGATGGCAATGTAACAAAACTACAAGACTTTGAATTCTTTCCTGACACTGAGGCTTCTGTTCTTGGCTCCAAATCAAGCCTTCCTCCAATCCTCACCACCTAGAGCTTCGTGCACGATGATCATGGTAAGCAATGCCATATTTAAAGCTTCCTTGTACTAAAGCTCCATATTCAAGTTTTGTCTTGATCAAGAGTTGTTATGCTCCAATAATTTAAACAGTGATTTTTTTTTTTCTTTTTCCCCATTCCCCCCCCCCCTTTTTGGAAGGGTTAGTTGCTTCAGCTGCCACAAGCGACGAAGTGAGGTATGGAGATAAAGATAAGGCATGCATGGGCGGCGAAAGCAAGTGGATGCTTTATTGATTATAAAAATCTTCTTTGATTAAATGAAAATGATTATTCAAAACTAGTGTTCGAAATTTCATTACGAAAAGAAAAGTTGAGATTATTGTAAAAGCTTTAGGCGTGTTGTATCGGCATGTGTTAATGTGTGTTTTTATGCCTTTTCATTTATAAATGTTTGATGTGTTATTTTAAGCTTTTTAAATATATACAAACAATATTTTATAAAAAAATACTTAAATCAAATTCCTTACATCTATTTCATCAAATTCTCTAATCATATATTTGACCAATGACTATATATCATATTTTTAAATTATCATTTATTTATGAATACATATAAAAAAAAAAAAGACACATGGTCATATGAATAAAAAATTAAATGTAAGTCCTTATAGAGATTCAACAAAAGTTAATTATAAAAATAGTTGGCCCAGGCTCTCACATATATGTACAGAAAAAAAAATGGGTAAAAAGAAAACTAGCTCGACCTTGTACATCTACATGAAATTTTAATATCAACTGTGCTGTTTATGTATTTATAACTTGTAAAATTTGCTGGCAAAAAAAAATGTAAATATTGTGACTTCTCGTTGGCGAAAAAGAAATGGGAAAATTTTATTTAGCCTCCAAATATGTGAATTAACTTCAGCCAACTTTTAAAAGATTACGAAACTTTACTACACTGCCTTGTATTAAAAAATTAAGTTTTATGTGTGAAAGAATAATAATATCTTTTTTTTATTTTTTTAGAAGAGTATTTATAAAATAAATAAGGACATTTATAATACAAATAAATATATTTATAAGAGAAATAAAAAGATTTGAAAAAATATAGGGAATTAAAAATATTTAAGTCATTTAGAAGATAAATATAAAAATTCTCACGATAAATAAAGACATTTATACAATAAATAAGGGGAAAATAACTTAGAAAATTAAAAATATTTTATCTATTTATAAGATAAATATAAAAATTTATAAAAAATATGAATATTTAATAGATAAATAAAATAAAAGGTATTATTATTTTTTCTCGTATAAAACTTAAAACTCTTGAGGGATGAAGTGAAGTTTCAAAGGTGTCCCCTCCACAGCAGCTACATAATACATTGAAGCGTGAGGTATCCAAAGTTGAAGAAGACGACGTATGGCGGCGAAAGGAACCAGATGCTCAATTTTAAACTAAGAATCATCTGTGATTAGTAAAAGCGATAATTAGAAACTTAATGGTTGTATGATTCCTCCGAAGAAGGGAGGTTGGAATTGCTGCAATTACTTTATGGATTACAGATACGTTGTACTATTTTATTAGCGTGATGCCGTGTGATGATGATGTTTAAAGGTTAAAAAAAAAAAATTCCCTCCAACGAATATAAAATTGCCGGTGGCTGTATGTAGCACGTAGATTTGATACTACTGTAAAAGACGCACACTTATTTCTGAGTAATTTAGGTCTCAATTTGGTTTAGCATCTGAATAACATCAGTGGAGAAACTATGTGAATCCCTTGGGTTTAATTTCCAACCAAATTACCATAGGGTCAACCTTTCAGAGATTGACTCACAATTCTCAATTTGAGCATATCAACTTTCAGGGTTTTTTTTTTTAAAAAAATTTTATTTTCATCAGTATATATTCGGAGTAAAAGTCTTGGAAAATTTTTCGCTTTTTATTTCTGGGAATCCCAAGCACGCACGATCCTTCAATCTTCTTCCCTGTATTATTCCCCTTCTTCTTCTTCTTATTCCCTCTTTTGGGTTTTGGAAGACGGACCCTTGGGCTACTTATATTAGAGGTAGCCTGTTGAATTTCTTATGTTCAATTTTTCTCCCCTTTTCAGGAACCTAATATAAATTCTGAGGGTTTTCCCTGACTTCTATTGTACATGCAGTGTATCGAATTCTCTCCTTCCTGGATTTTGGAATTTGTATTATATGGGACAGATCTCTGCTGCGATTTGCTTAAATGCAATTCTGTAGATACGTTCCCCCTTGGGTCTGTGGAATTCTGGCATCAATGGGGTGAGTTTACTGGTCTTGTCTTTGTTTGCGTTGTTTGGCAGTTGACAAAAACTAGATCGATTTTACCCTTTGAATTTATCTTATACCTTATCTGGCTAAACCACACTGAAAATTACTTTACTAGAGAGCAGATATTATCTAGTTTAGTCAGCTTTCTGGGATAGTGAAAAAACAAGCCATGTTGAGTTTTTTGTTCAGCCACAAGGTCGTGGAAGAAAACGATCTGAGATTCGGTTTGTCGAAGATTCAAACACTGGGCTCAAAGAAAACCGTAGAGATGTTGCTGACTTATCGTTTGAAACCTTGATAACCTAGAAATTGGGTATTTATAATATTTTTTTAAAATTTTTAATTTTGCCTCTTTCTGCGCTTTCTGGAAAAGTTAAAGTCATCCTCTGTAGTCATTAGTACTCTTCTAATCTTATTTGGAATCTCATGCTTATTCCTGCTTCTTTTGTAAGCAAGCATAAGATCTGGTGAACAGGGAAACTTGCTGGGGCTTTATTGTTTTCCATTCCTTCCTTGGATTCTTGGGAAGTTGGTAGTTAGATGCATATAATGTTTCCCCCCTCTTTAGGATTTCCTTGTAGGTATGTATTCTAGGTGTTGCTTGTTATCACTATGGGAGAGAAGCTCTGGGAAGAAACCCTGCTGTTCATTTTTACTATTTTGTGGTGCTTGTTGTCGTTTACTGGTGTTTTCTGCTATGGAAAAGTTAAGGCGTAAGTCCAAGGAGCTTTTTAGTGTAAGGAAGAATTTTTTTCCTATTGAATTTAGTTTCTGGAATTATATTGTTCTTGTTATTGTAACACTAATTGTGGACATCTTTGTTCTATATAGTAAGAGACATCTTATTCAACTATTGTGAGTTTAATTCAAACGAAAAAAACAAGAAGAAGAAGAAAAATAAATAAAGGATAAAGAAGTTGTTCCAGCTATTGTGTAATGAGGACCTGCTTGTGCAATTCTGCATTCTGGTCTGTTAAGCCGTGCACAACCTTTCTAGTGCCTCTCTTATGCCATTTAGATACATTTTCTTCCAAGTCCCCGACATATTTCTTGAGTCCAGTGATGTTACTTGACATGAAATGTCAGAGGATTCTTTTTCCCCCCTTTTTATATGTATTTTTCTAAAAGAAAAGGAGTATCCGTTTTAGAAACAAAAAATTGTCATGCGGCTTGTACGAATTGACGAGAAAGAACATGTAATGTGAAAGAGCAAGATAAGCCCGGATTATTTAGTGGCTTACTAGAAATACGGAATGGTGAAATGTAGTGAAATTGCATCTTTTTTTATTTCACCCTAGTGAATGTTAAATATTATCAATTCAATAAAAGTGCTAGCATTCTTATTCTGGAGTGCATTTAATTTCCCCGTCTTTCCTTGGAGGGGAGATACAATCTTGTTTGTGATTATTGATTATTCTGTTACTGTTGAGGAAACTCTTAGCAATAGCAGGTTATTAGCTCTAATGAAAAGTATAATACGGGAAACACAGTAACACCCTCAGTCACACACTCATACTAGGTTGTGCTGTGTGAATTTAAGTTAAATATGTTGAACAAAAAAAAATGAGTTAAATATGATTGATATCTGCTGTTCTTCTTCTTCTTCATCATCTTCTTCTTATTCTTTAAATGCAAGCTATACGAAATGAGTCTGTAGCAGCTGCTAATCATGCTTCAGGTTGAACCTGCTTTGTAACAGAGCAGAGGCTGCCTAGGATGCTGCACAAAACCTCCAATATTTGCTTCAATGGACGATCCATCCAAGAGACTAAAAAATCCAAGTGCAACAGGGACAAAAGATAACGCATCAGAAGACTTCTGGAATAGCAGCCCTTTAGGAATGGATAACAGTGCTGGTCTGTCCCAGAGAAGCATCTCATCAATTGGCATATCTAACCATACCTCTGATCCCCAGAGTAGTGGCAGTATTCAGAATGATCCTCCTGAATTTATCAATCATGGCAAGTTTGCTGTTACATATCTTATCTATTATGAATTGCTTCATGTGTTTGTCTAAGGTTTTATCAAAGAGTACTTGTAATTTTGCGCCTTCTTGGTAGTCATTTTCTCTGCCATGTCACCTCTTATGCTGATGCTGCATTGCCGTGGTTCCCATATGTTTTCCTTATTATTGACAAAAACATGAGATTAGTGTTCATTGGTCTCAGCCATTTGATGTCTTCTGTGTTAAAACATCATCATGAAATTATCTATCATGGTATTACTTTTAATTGCAGAAGAGTTTGATGAATGCAGGTCGTCTTCTGTGGAACCAGATAAGGCAGCAATGGATTGGAAACAAAAAGTCTGAGAAGAAGACACAAGTTAGAGAACCCAGAATAAGGTAAAGGAATACATAAGCTTTCTTCAATGAAACATTGAGTGTTAATTTGTGGTATAAACATAAGCTTTCTGCAATGTAACAACACTAATTGAGATTATATTTGGCTCAGTGGGAATGCCACCTACGAGAACCTACTTGGGACCAACAAGCCCTTCCCCCAGCCCATACCTCTGGGAGTGAGTGCTTCTGAACTTGCTTTTTTCTTCATTCATTCATAGAATGGACCGTGTAATTGACTTTGGATGATTCCTGTGGCAGGAAATGGTTGACTTTCTTGTTGATGTTTGGGAGCAAGATGGTCTGTATGATTGATTGATCAACCAAAACAGGCCTTATTTTCTTGGATTTTGCAGAGGAAGGGAGCTGAGTGGGAATTTGTTCATTATCCTGTTCGTTGCTCAAGAGTTGTGAATGGTTTACTTGATTATGTTCTCTTTCTGGCTGTGTCAATTTGATTATTTCTGTAAAGGAATGGTCTGCTCTTGTCTTGCCTGTGTTGCAAGTTTGTGTGCCCATACGCGAATGCCTAAGAGGTCGTTGATGTGTGTGTTTGGAAACTCTCCAAACCATGGTTTGCGCAAATCGAGATAAAACTCATCTCACAAATTTACTTCGTAAGTCGTAAAAGCTATTCTCAAAAGCTAATCCAAACACACACTTTAATTTTTACTTAGTTTTAATTAGTTTTTTTCATGACATCATAAAAGTTTAAACCCGAATCAATATCTACCCTTCATCCCAGTTTTTAGCTTCATTTCATGGTTAAGGGATCTTGTCATTGTCCATTTCCTCAAAATCAAAACGATTGACCTATTAATATGGACTGTAATAATTTATAAGATATTTGACATATGAGCCATCCATTTCATAACACGCTGTTTTATTCAACTGCAGCGACTTAAGCTAGTTCTGTGTTTTTTTTTTCCCCTTGTGAAAAATTTATCTTTAAAATAACGTGGACCACGTGGTGAACCTTGAAGGCTATCTACATATAGTTTTGGGAAAATGAAAGAAAAATATTGTCAATAAATTTCAATAATTTTAAATTGATTAATTTAGAATTTTGAAATATTGATAAATGTGTGAAATTATATAAATGTTTTTATTTTTTAAAAAAAAAAATTCTAACACCCTCTATCGCTTGCTGGAGCTTTGGTATCTTTGTTGGTGACCTGTCAATACGGATTTCTCAGGTAAAAAAAAAATTGGACCGTCTGAGCTCTGGTAAAAGTTATTAAAAAACATTCAACAAATACTTTGTTTATAACTTTAGTGTCAATATTAACAACTTCGATATATATATTAGGCCATCGTTTACAACTTTAGTATCGTTATTAACAATTCAAATATATATATTAACATATTTTGTTTGAGAAATTCAAAATAATATACTAAGCTCTGGTCACCCCAATGACACTTAAGCTTCGGTGATGGGCCACTGACGGCTGACAAGGACTTTTAGGGATTTAAAAAAAAAATAAAAAAGGCACTTATGTAATTTCACACGTTTATCAACATTTCAAAATTTTAAATCAGTCAATTTAGAATAATTGAAATTTACCACCCTTATTCTTCTTTTTATATATTTTAACAGTATTTTTCTATCATTTTTCCTTGAATTCTTGAAAGTGCCTTAAAAAGATTTTCTCCACTAGGGGCTGTTTGGAATAGCTTATGAAAATTTTATAAGTGCTTATAAATTGTAATTTACGGTCTACGAGGTGCTTTTACTGTCTACGAAGTGTTTTCATGGTCTACGAGATAAATATGTGGAGGAGATTTGTCTCGATTTACGTGAATCGGGCTTATTATATAAACCCGATTTAGATAAGTGATAACAAACAAGCTAAAAAGACCAATGTGGTTATAAAAAAAAATCCATAGTTAAGAATTTTATTAATCAGAAGATCTGAATTCTAGTAATAGAAATTTCAAACATGGATTTTTTAATTATTATTATTTTTTAAAAAAAAGAACTCTTTGGCCAAAAATATAAAGAAGTTAAAGACCTGGTGAACCCACAAAGCCACAACTGAAAATCTACAGTAATATCCACAAGCCACAGCAGATGAAGAAGCACCTTTCCCTCTTAAAATACGCAAACTCTCTGGAATCATGACCTTGCGTTTACAGACTCCTCTGATTCAGTCCCAATTCCTTTTTACTCGTTTTGCTTTAATCTTTTGAGCAACTTTCAGTTTGATGTTGTGCCTCAAAACTCCAATAGCAGAGCTGATCCATGTTGGTTCATTCACAGGGAGCAAAGCAAAGCAAAGCAGAGAGGACTTAACTGAGAAAATGGCATCAACGCCTAAAGTTGATTGCCGAAATCGAAAGGAAGAACAAACGATAAGGTGGTCATCGGAATAGTCGATGTTTATTCCAAAGGAGCAAAAACAAACAAACAAACAAGATGCAAAGGGATTGAGGCAAAATGTGCCTGTGGGTCCCCACCACCCGCATTGAGTGTCCCACGAGAACATTGCATAATGGGGTGCGCCTTTCCCACTAGGGAAAGAGATAGTGGGGTGTGGGCCCTTCCCAAGTATATTTGTTTGGTGGGATAACATGCCCCTAGTCCCCATCCCATCCCCATAATCATGTGTACACACACCTTCTTTCACATAACAAGATATATAATTGCAAATTTAATCTAAATTTTACAAATTTTATAATTAAAAAATGGAAGCGTTTGAGAAGAAATAGTTGAATTTTTGAGTCCTATAATAAAAATAGAGGAAAAGTAAAAAAAAAAAACTTGAATATATTATCACATCAAACATTTTATCAAACTAGATACTCTCTTCATTTTTATATATAAGGTCATTTCAACCAAATCAATTAAAAGTAATTAAAAAATAATAAATATGTAAGAAATATAAGTTATTTTCCAAAAATGCCATTATTTATGAATGAGTAAGAGAATAATAATGAAAATAAAAAAGATGAAAGAGAATTTATGAGAAATAAATGATAATAAAGTAATTGAAGACAATATAGGTAAAAATGTATTTATTATTATTAAGACAAATTCAAAAAGAATTTTATAAAAGAGACAAACCCATTAAAAAAAATCTTTTATATATATACAGGGACGAAGTGAGTATATCTTAATGAAACAAGTTGTTAATAGAGAATATTGCCTGGTATTATCTGAAAAAATTTTATTTTGAGCAACAAGAGTGGGGATTAGTAAGCTAATCCTTTATAATATGATAAATTAGAGTTTGAATTAAGAGAGATACACACATATAACACATACATAACAATGCCTCAAATAACACTGCCAGCTACAAAGAAGTTCCATGTTGACAATACTTGAGAAATTTGAAAGCCAACTTATATGAACAAAAATTATTGGCAGAGAGTTTGTTGCTGCATTATATTTATGTGGGTCGTGTGTGTGTGGCTGTGGTGAGCTAATGAGTGAAGAATATATAATGGAGTCACGTCAAGAGTTATCGTGAGGGCATAGGATGAAAGTTGGGGAAAACAGACATGACCTTAGTCCCTGACGTATCTCCTTCCTATTGCTCGTTGGCTGGATCATATCATATATTCATATATTCTACGTCTTATTGTTTACTACTGGCCCCTCCTTCACGCTACTCTCCACTCTCAGCTTTTGTTTTACATTCTTATAATTAACGTTTTGATAATGATGCATGAGTCTGTGCATAAGATAGATAGATAGATAAAAGCAAACCAGTTTAGTACTTTAGTTTAGTTTGTTAAAAAACTGTGCATATTAAAGACAGACTGTGAATCTGTGACTGTGTATATCAGCGATGTAGCAGCACATGCACGTATGGTGATGAATCCAACAACGTAATTAACAAAATATAGTGTGTGTGTGTTTGTAGCAGTGAGTGCTTCAAGTTGATATTATTTGATTAATTAATGGAGGGTTTGTTAGCCTAAAAAGGAGAGAGATGAAGAGGGTTTTGGGTCAAAAAGTGAAGAAGATGAGTTGGAGACATGAATAATCCGAGGTTACAATAAGTGGAATGATATATATAAAGAAGAAGAGATACTGCATATCCATGGCAGACCAGCACATGTGTACAAGGCAAGTGGAGGATATATGATTTGAGGAAAAGCTAGCGAATCCCTCTCTGGCTTTCTCCAAAGGCTTATTATTTTATGGACTAATTAAATTAATAATATATATGTAACAGATGAGTTATGATCTAAGTACGGTGGATGTATTATGTTGAAGGCGGTGGTGAGAAAGAAGTAATAATTAAGGTGTGATTGAATAATATAAAAGAACAAGTAGAGGGATGTGGTTGACTTGAACCAATGAACCTTGGGGACCAAAGATACATGAGTGCCCTATGAATCTGCCTGGAAACGACAACCCCGTCTTCCTCTTTCACTTTTACACTGCTTTTTATATTCTTCTCCTTTATAATATATATAATCACTGGTACTATTTTTGTCTGCTGTTTTTTCCTCAATTATTCACTCATTAGTCTGCAGAATACGTAATCAAGTTGAAATTTGTAAATTCATCAAATACACAATTTTAAATTGATTAATAAAAAGTACTTTTACTGGAAGGGAACATTGCTGAAATGTCTCCCAGGACGGGGATGGGAAATGCAGGCCAGCCCGTGGGTTGCTGGTTGGGCCACACTAACCTGCAGGGTCACGTGGCGCCCGCTCGTATGACCCACACTTTTACATGCTTAGCAAAATGACAATCCTAGTTGGTAGTGTGCGGATTGCAGGTCAACCCAGGTCAACATTTTTTTAAAAAAAATAATTTTTTATTTTTTTAAAGACGACCGAAAGTAAAAGACATAAATATATGAATTATTAAATTTATCATCCCAATATCAATCATTCTTCTTATTAAAATTTAAAAACATAATCAACAATTCAAGAGATAAAGTTATCAAATTTGTCAAAGTTTATAAAAAAACATAAAATCATCCTTAAGCAACCAATATATAATCATTTTGTTTAAAGAATAAGGGAAAATGCTAAGATTTTTCTCTCTTTAAATTGGGAGGTATCAAGGAATAGACAACTTATAAATTTTATAAAATTATTATATGCATACATAAAAATTGTGGGCCAATCTGCCAACCCGTGGGCCATACGGTACAAGCCTGTGCAGTCCGCACTTTTGTGGGTTGTGATTGCCCCAACCTGCAGGTTGAGCCCATATTACCGACTCTACTTCCAAATTTATTTAAGAACTTAACTACAACATATTGTTACTAGTTGCAATAATTCTGCTCTAGCTGTTCAGACCATTTTACTTTACCAACTTTACCAAAATGCTTGTTCCTTCAAAATAATAAGCAGTCTATCTGCTAAGTGCGACTCTTTTGGGATTTTGATTTAGTTATATTCAACCTTATTAATTTGCCTTTATATCTCAAGAAGAAAAAGAACAAATTTACACATAGCCAAAGGTACATTACATGCAGCTAGAAAATAGTTGCACTTATTCAAGAAATTGTTAGTTCATTTAAAATAGTGATTGGACTCTTCAAAAACAACTTTTTAATTATTATTTATGTAATACGAGGTATATATATGAGAGGAGTGTTATTTTAACCTATATATATAAACACTTATAGACTAAGTAAAAGCTCAACCAAATATATCCTTAAGTAACAAATATTGGGCAATAAAATTTGCAAGGAGATTTTAATTTACAGCAATTTTAATTTCCCTTACAGAAGTGTACTCTGGGCTACCTTTGTTTAAATTTCATTGCAATCACACACCTTGACCTAAATAACATATTTCCTCCGATCTTAAATATAAGATAAAATTAAATTTTTTTAAGAGATTAAATAAGTTAAATAAGTTATTTCATCAGATTATATGTTGTGTATGATTAGATTATATATCAATTTATAACTTAAATAAAATAGTTTAGAGAAAAAATAATAAATATAAATATTTTAAAGTAATTTAATTAACTAAATTTCTTAATATCTAAAAAAATTAAATTTACGTTATATTTAGGATGGAAGGGAGTAATTAATAGCCAAGTAACATATGTATTTTGTTTTGATTTGCAGAAATCCAGCTTGGGAACATTTCAACGTTATCTCTTATATCCTTTTATATATTTATATACGTATATATCATTACATCGATCGTGTCCGTATGAAAACAAAAGCAAAATTTATAATCAGATTTTAAATAAGAGATAAAATTAAAAAATGATCCTAAAATTTTGTCAATGATCCGTTCTTAAAATTCTCAATAGAACCATTTTTTTATTTTAAAATTTTAATAGACAATTTTTTTCATTTTACCTCCTACTTAATATTTGACTGTGATTTAAAAAACAAAAAAAAAATCCCAGCATGAATGAGAGCCTGGTCAGGCAAATCATAGGAGGCAAGGATGGATCTGCCACATTTACAATATGTTATTTACATATAATAATACATCATGTGTCTTTTATTATCTCCATTTTATATTAATTAAATGGAAAGTACTCTATTTCAAAACTATCAAGTTGGTTTCCATGCATGAACCTGAAAAGCTTTTGTGCCATATAATTTTGTTTAAAAAGGAATATAATAAAACCAACTTTCTTGACAAGTGGGTGGGTACGTATTTTCCAGTTTCATTCCTTTGGACCAACCTGTACGTCAATTTGGAACAACTCATCCTTCAATATCAAGCTAAAAAAACACGAGGGCTTGCCAAAAAGTTAGGTTCAATATAATTTAAACATTACTTTATCCATGTTTGAATAATTGATCCCGAGAAGAAATTAAAGCCACAAGCTAAATTCGATATAAAAAAATCTTAAAAATAATTGTACTAAATATGATGCTTGTAAAAAAAAAAAAACAAGAATTCCATGTCACCTCATTAAATGGGTTCTGCTATTATTTCCAGAAAATCTTAAAAATAATTGTACTAAATATGATGCTTGTAAAAAAAGAATCAACCATGTCATCTATTACATGGTTTATATTTATGTATTTCATAATCCACATATTTACACAATTTTTTCAAACTCGCGAATAAGATTTTATGTATAAATTTAGCAGGAAATGTTTCTCATCCTCTTTTAATTTTTTCTTATTAAATTGATATTTGGACAGTAACGTTAATCAAATCCCTCAGTCAAATTTTAAAAGTTGGTTTCCCACAAAGAGTAGAATAAAAAATAATTATTTGCAATTATGGAAATAAGTTAGGTTTATATTCAAATATTTATTTTCCATCAATAATTCTTTTTTTCCCGATGTATTACCATCTGCAAAAATAATCAAATATTTTGCCATCAACCAAACGCACAAAGGCCAACAATCTCAGATTAAAAAATAGGCTGGAAAATCCAAACCAGATCCCCATTTATGTGGTTTCTGGTTTTGGGGTGGAAGAATATTACAAAGAAACCCCACTTTCTATGCACAGATTCATTGCATGTGGGTACCATTCAGTGTATTGTCGCGTAGCGGACTGGTTCTATTGCCACCCGCTATAATAAAACCTTCCCTTTGACATACTTCATCCCTTCATTTCTCTTCTCCCCAATTCCTCTTCTTTGTTTTCCTTTTTTCCCTATCTAATAGGGTTTTCATGATCTTCTAGATCCCACTTTCTCTCATGCATTTTTGCTCTCAACGTTCATACATCGCAATTAACGCCACAATCTTCTTCTGCTTTATCGTGTTTGTTCTCTTTCGAGGGTTCTTTGGTGGAAATCAGTGCAGATTTGACCTCCCGGGGTTTATCAAACTATACCCATGTCTAAAGTCATCGGCTTCACCGGTATGTTTATGGATTAATCTTTTTATGTTTGGTTATTTTGGTTTGTTTGTTATGCTTATCCTGAAATCTTCTGGCATGTGATTGTTTAGATTTTGGACATGAAATAGAAACTGGAGTTTCTTATTATTTTTTTTATGATAATCTCGTTTTATGCTGAGATTTAAACCTGGTAGTTAATTGTATAAATAGTTTGTTCCCTTGCGATGCTTTTAATTGTTTACTATGTTTTTCCCAGTTGCTTTAGGCTTAGTTTTTTTGGGGCATTCGATGACTGATTGATCTGTGGAGGATATGAATATATTTATTTGTAATCGGGTTTTAGGCGTTATTTTAATTCTATCATGAAAGACCTCTTGTTCCCTAGACGATGCTGATGGATATTCAGGGTTTCAGATTTTAGTCTATATTGTGAGCTTGGATTCTATTTATAAGATAGCTTGGATTCTGTTATGTTATGAATCTCTTTGTTTGATGAAAAGAGCAAAAGTCTGTATGAGTAGGTGTTTGAGATTGATATTTTCTGTTGAAAGTTAATCCAAATCTTAATCCTTTTGTCAGTTTAGGAGAGCCTAATGAATTTCACTAATATATGTGGTTCTCTGTATTTTGTTCCACGGTTTGATTCACAGACTTGATGGTTCATATTCTACATGTACTGGTTAAATCAATTTGTCTGGTCAATTTTTGTTTGCAGAAAATTGATTTTCTTGACTTAGCGTGTGTTTATGATTTTATCAGGAGGTGACGATTTTTGCCCTGGGGGATCAATATACACTAATCCCAAGGAACCTAATCTATTATTGTCTCTTGGAAGCCTTGTTGATGTTTACTTTCCTCCACGGAAGAGATCTCGCGTCACGGCACCTTTTGTTTTTGATGGAGAATGGTTTGAACAGCAGCAGAAGACATCTATTGAAGCTTTGCCAGATGAATGCCTCTTTGAGATCTTTAGAAGGCTGCCTGCAGGCCAAGAAAGGAGTGCATGTGCCTGTGTTTCCAAGCGCTGGCTTATGCTTTTAAGCAGTATCTGTAAGGATGAGATCTGCAGCAGCAAAATTACCAGACATGAGGACGAGCTTTGTGAAAAGGAGGCTGATGATCTGGAATTTGGGGGTGATGGTTACCTGTCCCGGAGCTTAGTTGATAAGAAGGCAACAGATGTTAGACTTTCCGCCATTGCCGTTGGTACTGCTTCCCGTGGAGGACTGGGAAAACTTTCAATCCATGGGAGCAATTCAGATCGTGGGGTGACCAATCTAGGTCTCAAGTCCGTTGCCCATGGATGCCCTTCCTTAAAGGGGCTTTCTCTATGGGATATTGCTACCATAGGGGATGAAGGCCTAATTGATATTGCTAATGGATGTCATCAGCTAGAGAAGCTAGACCTTTGCAAGTGCCCGACAATTTCTGACAAGGCTCTGATTGCAATTGCTAAGAACTGCCCTAAGTTGACTGAGTTATCCATAGAGTCATGTCCTAAAATTGGCAATGAGGGCCTACAAGCTATTGGGCAGTTGTGCCCCAATCTGAGGTCTATTTCAATCAAGAACTGCGCCTGTGTTGGTGATCAGGGAATTGCAAGTCTGCTCTCTTCTTGTTCTTTTAATTTGGTGAAAGTGAAGCTTCAGGGTCTGGCCATTTCTGACCTCTCTCTCGCTGTTATTGGACACTATGGAAAGGCAGTTACTGATCTTGTCCTATCCTGCCTCCCAAATGTTGGTGAGAGGGGGTTCTGGGTCATGGGTAATGGTCATGGGTTGCAGAAGCTTAAGTCACTCACAATTGCTTCCTGCCCCGGAGTTACAGATGTTGGGCTTGAATCTGTAGGAAAGGGCTGTCCAAATCTCAAACACTTCCACCTTCGTAAATGTGCAATTCTATCGGACAATGGATTGTTATCGTTTGCCAAATCCGCTCTATCACTTGAGAGTCTACAATTGGAGGAGTGCCACAGGATCACCCAGCTTGGGTTTTTTGGTGTTATTAACTGTAGCACAGGATTGAAGGCTCTTGCCCTCATAAGCTGCTTTGGATTCAAAGATCTGAATTTGAGATTGCCTCAGGTGTCTCCTTGCAAGTCGCTCCAGTCACTAACAATCTGTAACTGCCCTGGATTTGGTGATTCTACCTTGGCTGTGGTAGGGAAGTTGTGCCCTCAGCTGCAGCATGTTGAATTAAGTCGCCTTGAGGGTGTAACAGATGCTGGGTTGCTTCCACTGATTCAATGCTCTGAGGCTGGACTGGTTAAGGTCAATCTTAGTGGTTGCATAAATCTGACCGACAAAGTGGTCTTATCTTTGACCAATAAGCATGGTTGGACACTTGAGATGCTAAATCTTGATGGCTGTAAAGGGATCAGTGATGCTAGCTTGATTGCAATTGCCGGAAATTGCCCATTGCTATCTGATCTTGACATTTCCAAGTGCGCAATCACTGATGCTGGAATTGCAGCCCTGGGAAGTGCGGACCAACTCAACTTGCAGGTCCTTTCTTTGGCAGGTTGCTCTTTGGTTTCAGATAGGAGCCTGTCTAGTTTGAAGAAATTGGGTCAGACCCTTTTGGGATTAAACATCCAGCAATGCAATGCAATTAGCAGCAGATCTGTTGATGTGCTTGTGGAACTTCTTTGGAGGTGTGATTTCCTCTTCTGAGCAGCACGACTTAATCTCACTGCAAAATTAGGACAGCCAGCTAGTGCCACGAATTGGAACAGGCAGGATGTTTTCTAGACAACTTTTAGCGTTGCACAGTAGTTTTTGGGTCCATCATATGTGGGTCTTTAGTCATCCAGTGTCTCGGTTCCCTTTTTCTAGAGCATGCAGTCATTTATTTTTTGCGGGTTTCCTTCAATCGGAAATCTGTTCAAAGTTTTTGGCTCCCATTCATGGTATGCCGTCTTTTTAAGTGACTGTAAACCTCTGTGAACATAGATACCGAGTTCTGGATTAGGATTCTTTAATAGTTTGTCACCATGTGTGTCCTTAGTTCTCCCTTTTAAGTCTTTTGAAGCTATCAGTAGTAGACTGTGTTGTGGACGGTGATGGTTGAAGTCTGAGTTTTAGTCAAAAGGGCAGGTTCAAGTTGAGAGGATCTGTGGTCTTGTAATCCTAGATGCGATTGGTAGTTCTTAGTTTTGATGATGCCTTGTGTTCTAGGGCTTTGGCCGTGGCAGCAAATTATACAGGTCTGCCATGACAATCCTCTCTGTAATATGGGGAAGGATTGTTTTTTTTTTCACCAAGTCCTTGTTTTTTAGGCCTCATTTCTGGGAACTGTTTACTGCAATATCTGGGTTGTGTAATATGTTGATGCCTGCCCTTTGTGATGTATCATGTTTGTCCTGTTATGATAAGTAATGAATAAAAATTTGCTTTCTTGTTCTATTAGCATGAGTGTGAGATATCTTTTAAGATTATATGCCATTTCAACGATCATTTCATTTCTGGCTTGAAATTGAGCAATGTGTGTGATTGTGACCTGAGTGTTGATTCCACCCAGAGGGATAACTGTGTGGTCAAATTTTACCAGTTGTATATCATATGAAATACAAAAATATCATTAGTTGTTTCAAGGACAAGATTGCCCCTGAATAAAAAGAACTCGGGAGCATTTGAAAACCGAGTTGTTGAATGTTGAAGTGTTTCCTTGAAACCACCGAAAGATGGCTGGCTAGGTGGGTTGGATTACTATTTACTACTGTAAGAGACAATGTTTGCAGACGACGCAATGGCACATGAACATCACATGCGTTTGTCACTTTTAAGTAAAGCTAAGCCATTATTTGATGCCCCACGTCACTGGACTAGACATACGAAACTTCCCTTGGTGCCCATAACCCAGAAGCCCCATTCACATTTTGGGCCCACCCGTTAATTTGCTCCAGAATCCAGATCTTCTAATGGTCCACAAAATATTATTACGATACGATGAAAAGAAGGATGTGAATGAAATATTAAAGGTGAATTATTAGATTTTGATCTAATAATTATGAAGGGAGTAAAGGATGGGAGTGGACTGAAAAAGAAAAAGAGAGAAGTCAAAGTCCAAAATTTTCAAGGCTAGAATAACAAAGGTTGGTTTTACTGGTAAAAGGATTGGTTTTTAATCATAAAGTTATAAGTTTAAATTCTGACGATGTAAGGATCTGCTAGGTAAGTGCCTCTGTAAACGTTTTTTTTTTTAACTTGGAGACATGTATGAACATCCTAAACCTAACTAACGTAAACCTTTTTTTAATAAAAAAATTTCACAGCATGTAACATGATTCCATGGAGGCTAACTGGCAAAATACTATAATTTGATTTGTCTGTATCTGTTATTCTTATTTCACAGATAAAATAGAGAGTAAATAATGGAGGTTGGTGAGGGGGTGTGATTTTAATATCGAAGCATTATTGAAGCAGCCCTAGTCCCTACGATACAACAAAAGAAGACTGGTGAATCATGTGAGCTTCACAGAGAAATCTGTGGTTGTTGGAAAGGATACCTTCCATGAGGGGCAAAACTTTTCTTTTCGTCAATCTTGTACTGTGTCCATTATCATCATCGTAGAGACTTTTCACGCAGATCCGCAGTATGTGGTTTCAGAAACAGTGATGTTTGTACAGTCATATTTTGTCTTCTATATTTCCATTATGATCCTCTCAGATTTTAATTTTATCTCAAGGATTTGAAATAACTCTTCAATCCATTGAATACTTGAGAAATTTGGAAAATTCATCGAATGTGGGAGAGAGCAATAATAGAGGGGTGGTGGCCGGTGGGGCCTTGTGTTGATTTTTATAAACCAGGTTCGAGGATTGTGGACATTGTATTATTAGATTAGACGGCATTATCAAAGAAAGGAAGCATTTACTTTTTCTAAAGGACGAAAATACCCTTTAAACCAACTCTCATAAATGCTTTTTATTTTTTTTTCTGATAAAGATGACAAATTGAAGATCCCATCGTACCGAATTCTCTATCTTATAGTACCTTCTTAGGAATGGGGTTGAAGCTTGGATCTCACGAAAACTACCACGTAACTCTCTCCTATGTGGTGGTATCTCAGGTCAATCCTGAAGTTAATAATAGTCCAATGTCTATTTATATTTGTTTCTCTTGATGATAATAGCATATAGGAAGATTAATGGAATTTAAAAAGTATGAAGAAATTAAAACAGACTCCATCAAAACCTGAAAACGATGCTTCAGCCGATTTTGTTCTACTCTTTGGTTTAAGCAATAAACTTCAGATATACTTCCCGATACAAGTGGGCCCCACTTCCCCCCCACCAGAAGTTAAAGGCATTGCGTCCCATAGAAGAACAGCGTCGTTTGGAATAAATGCATCGGCGAGTTTAAATTTAAACCAAATTCAAAGGAAGTTATGTGGGTTATGAGCTTTTTTTTAAAAAAAAAATTTACTCTTTTTTGGCCGAAACGTTTTTATTTGTTACTCCTTTGATTTTGCGGTACTTATTCTTTGAATCCAAGGCCACTTACCACAGTAAAAACATTTAATCTTCCATTGCACCGCTGTTAACACCAAAAAAGAACCACCCAACTTGGACACGAGAGTCATATTTGGTTCTGAGGAAAAAAAACAAAGGAATGGGCTGGACTTAAAACTACCATCTGCTCATCGATTGAATCTCAACTATGCTTTAGTTGCTAACGATTGTATGGGATTTATTCCCTCAGTCGTTTAGAATTCTTGTACTAGGCCTTGAGCCTTCTCTTGTACCCAAAAAAAAATGTCAACTATGCTAAAATTACAAACATCTCTCATTTATTTTCAAAAGTATATTTTAATTTGTAACCTTGTTAAGAATATCCTGTTAAAATAAAGTTAATTAAATCCGGACCAACCGTTGAACCGACCAAGGTACTAGGTTAAGGGTCAGATTAAAGCTTATTCGGGGGCCAAACCGGTGATAAATTAAAAATTTTAGAGTTATTAATATAAATTTCTAAAGAAAAACTAAAAAAAATTGACTTTTTTTAAAAAAATACTGAACAGGACAAGTTGGCAATTTTCGGTCCGGATCACCCAGTCGAGTCCGGGTTTGAATACTATGATTAAAATTCTAAAAATACTTAAATGTATCATTTGTAATTGTGTTGAAAATTTTAAAATAATCAATTTTACTCTCATAATATAGTCTCCTCCCCCAAATCTAAAAAATATTCTATTAAAACAAATAATATTTTTTAAAAATAAGCATGAATTACATTAACAAGTATATATGATTCGGTACGGGGTGCCTGAAACACAAACAGCTTGTCTAACTGTTCAACAAAGCAAGGCCTCTGACTTAAACAATCTATATTCCCAAGCCTCCTCAAAACTTTCCCAGATATACACTAAACACCATAGGCAATTGCTGCACGCTAAAATAATGTATGCTACAATTTCTTGGCAAGTAGTTACTCGGACAATGTTGCAAGCAAGACTTTTATAAGGACAAAACCAGCAACCTTGAAGAGCAAGAACATTAAAGAAATAACGCTGCTATGGACAAGATGACATCACAAACCATACAATGCAAGTCTTCAAGCCTTCACTGTCAAATAATGTCAGCTATTTGCCTTAATATTCACGCGATGAATCCACAAACTCTGAAAAGTTTAACACATGTTTATGTTCCTGTTGTTCGCTTAATGCTCTGTCGCGACTGGTTCCTCCACCAATGTGAGCTGAGGTTGTTCTTCAACCACAATGTCACCATTCACTTGAGGCTCTGTTTCAGTTGGCTTGTCTAAGAGATCCGCATTTTGATCTATATTCAGCGAAGGACCTTCACTTGTATTACATGACGAGGCACCATTCTCTTCATTGGCTGCATCCATTTGACATTTCTCTTTCTCACGTGTGTTGGACAAGGTTGTATCTTTATTTGTTTTACCTGATGATGTGGTCTTTTCGTTGTTCGGTGCCTTAGATGAACTGGTCTTCTCAGAAGGCAGTTTTGAAGGAAGAGATTTCCGTTGCGGCTTCTTTGCCTGGGGAGGAGTAATTTTCTTGATGGGGTTACTCTTAGACACTTTGTCATCCAGACTTAGACGACCCAATGGAGGAGCGCTGCTGCTAGGACTTCCATCTAACTCTGAGCCTGTTGAATTCTTCCTTCGTCCAAGCTTAGGAGATTTTGCTCTTGTAGTTGGTATCTACATTAGTAATGTCCAAGGGCTAAAAAATATTATTTCAAATGACAGATAAAAAGAAATAAAAAGGCATGTGGCTCAGATAACAGGTCCATGGTTCCCATGACATTGACACTGCAGTATGATAAAATCTACAGTGACTTCTAATTACTAACATACAACACCACAATCAGGTAACATGGATATGGCTCATTTATGAAGTGTCTCGTGTTTCATCAACAAGGCCAAATCTAGACAGCAGATTTAAAAACGGAACACAAGGATCTAGGTTGCAATAAAGTGGACACAGAAAGAACGTGTGCAACCACCAGATGATATTTGAGTCAACAAATAGAATACCGCCACAAAACCATCAATTAATATGAGGGACAGTTTTTAAAATCCATCCAAGTCTAAGTGATATGAGTTTGCCTGCATCTAGTCAACTAATTCACCAAGAGAAAGGTAGGTATAAGTGAAATACCTTCTACGAAGACAAATCAAAAACTAAGAAATGTTTATAACAAAACAGAAGAGCCTAGAAAGCTTGTAAGCATGATTCAGTTCCGTTAATCAGAACTAAACAAAACAACTTAACATCAAACATGTAACTCACAAAACCACAGTCCAAATGGGCCGCCCTTTTTATTGCTGAAAGCAGCTAACTGAAACAGTTGAGGCAATACAACAAATGATAGATAGTCTTTAAATTTGTAAGATGAAGAGTTGATTTTACAAATTGAAATCAAGATTAATGAACTTTAATACGCACAATTTTTAAATTTATATGCATAAAACACTCTATTTCCGTAGCAAAGACATTATTATATGGCATATAACCAACCTCCACTTTATAACTTGAAACATTTTCATCCATCATCATCTCTATGATATCTAAATTTTATGGTTGTCAACTAAATTAAATTTAATAAGCATTGCCATAAAATCCACACACAGAGCAGGCAATAAGTACTCTAACTATGTGAATTTTCTAAGAAGCCAAAAGAGAAAATTACGCTCGGATCACAGGGTGTGAAATAGCAAGCAAGACATATTGACTTAGACAGATGCAAATTAATGGACCACCACCAAGAAGAAAGCTTCCACCACCAAAAAGACTCTTCTAACTAATTACAAGACATTTGTGTATCCTCTGAGTATTCTCTGAAGCTGTATGCAATGCAGATATGCGTATGTCTGTGCAGTTGTGGTGCACACAGTAGCACAAACATACAAATACATGCTGTTGGAGAGCGTTATTTTCACATGCCAACCCACATCGCATACAGCATGAAAGCAAATAATAAACTATGTCCCTCTGCACCAGCGCATGCTCATGCAGAGAGATAGAAACCCACCTTCTTTAACTCCACCTTTGAAGGAGGCTCCTGGTAAAAGCTCGGCATTGGAGTCGCTTTAAATCCTAGACTCTTCCTGAGCATCTTAATTTCAGCTTCTTGGGTCTCCTATAAAAGACTTACGCAATCAATGTGATTAAGGGAGCATATTCCAGTTACATTTCAACCTTAAATATAAAGTATTATCACCTTGGTTTTTTCTTGCAAGTTACTCTTCTCCACTTCCTTTGCATGAATCTTTTCCTCAAGCTTAGAGTAGAACTGTCCAACAAAATATGAATTCTATTTGAACTACAAACTTATTGCAAAGTAAATCTGCAACATAAATAATAGGTGAAAAGTGGAATTTACCTCTTTTCTTCTCTCAGCCCGTTCATCACATTTGAAACTAAATCCATAATTTGGAAGCATCCCCACCTTGGGAGGTTTAGCATCTTCTGCAGTGATATTTCTACAGAGTGGATTAAGGATAAGAAATAACCATACATGTCATCGCACACAAAAATAAACTTGCTATATGTGTGTGTATAGAAAGACCTTGAATGCTTCCCCATGAACTGACTACAAAGAAAAGGATACGAAGAAGATTGTGCTTCTCCTTGAACTTTATCAAGAGTTCCTTTCTTCAATGCTTTTGGTTTTTTATTCTCTCTGTGTCCAATAAATCACGGTCACAAATAGAATAATTCACCACTATCAAATTTAAGATTTTCTTTCCTCAAAGAACTTGTACACAAATATTAATGCAAGGAACATACATGGGTGAATCAGAGGATGCTGCATCAGACTTCTCAGAGTGCTGAGATAAACAAGGTGTGAAATTATTAGGGATTGCCAAGATCATATAGTTTTAAGCGAAGACAACAGCAAATAGTACCTTGGAAATTTGAGTCTTGCGATCATTGAATGATTTGCTTTTAACAGGCTGCCGAGAGTTCAAAGTCAAAGAGCCATTTAACACAGAGGGTTGAGCCTCTTCGTCCTTTTTATCCTTAGTTTTCTTCACCCCACTTAGATGAACACCTTTGGGATCAGCCAACTTCACAGCCTTGGTCTTGACAGGACCCTTCGATGTTCTTAATTGCTCTGTATTTTTCACCTCCTCTTGCTAGAAGAAAAACACATAAATGAGATTTGAAAAAAATGTAAAATATCTTAATGAAATCAACTAAAGGCGAAAAAAGTCACTTGCCTTAGTAATTGCCACATTGTTGCTGACTGTGCTGTCATTTGATTCCTCTTTACTTTCTGCCACAGATATATCAGTTGCAGTGTTATCCAACAGACCATCATTGCCTAAATTACCATTTTGGGCAACAGTTCCTGTAAGTTCAGCCGCATTGGGGTCAGCTTCATTTGAAACAACACCATGCTTTCCAGAGTCTGCAAGTTCTTCATGAACACCATTTTGATGGACTTCTTCAAGTCCAGCAGCAGGTGAAAGATTACTTGAATCCATCATTCACAATAACCTGCAGGTTACATACAGACAACGAACTGAAACATAGAAAGATAATTCAAGACACGAAACCACAGGGATGAAACTTGTATAGTCGCAGAAAAGTTTTGCCACTTGTATGGTATTTATCTAGAAGATTTATCTTGGCTTTCTCAGCCAGGATGGTTTTGAAAGAGTAACTAGACTAGACTTTCAAATTTGCATACATTTTAAACTTATCGTTTCCACACTGAATTTTGTTATACAACACAAAAGAACAGAAACAGAATGTCATTTTTCATAAAAGAGACTCAAGCCTTTTAGGTCTACTTGCTACTTACCCACTAGCAGGAGAAAGATAGGAACAAGATCACAGAATAATAGACCTGTCATATGGAAGTATAACTGCATAAGTTATTTACAGGATAAAAATGGGAGAAAGAAATACGGCACAACTATCATAATTTAGATATTTCAATACTTAAAGAGAATATAGACCCGGCGTTTCAAAGGCATGGAAATTAATCGGTAGAGGACACATTGTGTTGAATAAAAAGATGTATCGAATATCAGCTTGGTTGCCAAAGGCAAAAAACAAGATGAATTAAGCTAGCGGGAACTAAATAACCAACAAGGGGGAGAAAGAAGTCTACCAGGCTTTAAAGGACAGAGAGCTGGCGTATATCTCTGAGTAAACTAGTTTGTGCGGCATTTTCACAGGAATCAAATGAAGAACGAGTAGTAAAGTAATCAAATCAAAAGAAACACTTGGATATCCACTACTAGTGTCAACAGATGATGACTACAAGTATACAGACAAGCAATTTGGGATATATACATAACAACTAAATCGACTAAAATCAAGTCGAGAATTTCTTATAACTGGAATGCAAAAAAAGGAAAAAAGGCTTTCTTCCATATTTGTCTGTTGCAAAAAGTTTGCCCACAAACTGAACAGTTGACAAGTGAAATCCCACAGTCCTTGTTAGTGCTACCTCGTAAAAGAGAACAACAGTCAAAATGCCATGAAAACGCGAATAGCTCTGATGTTTAAACCGGGGATTCGCGGAAGACCCAAGAGATCTGGCCGAGAAAGCAAGGCAAAAGTGGCAATGGGGATGGATTTGACGATCAGAGGAGCCGAGCCTGAAAGATCCGAAAGATTTCAAACTGGGTAAGAGCGCATGGTTGAGGAGATTTATTGCAGATATTTTTGTGATTGGATTTTGCAATTCAAAAATGAAGCGGTGGGGGTGGAGAGGAGTTTAAAGCAGGAGCCTCCAAATCCAACTTCGGGATGATGACTGAAGTCGCTGTCCGCAAACGGAGGAGAGACAGTCTGATGGAAGAGTGATAATATACAGTTACAATGTTACGTAGAGCTCTACAGTTATTGTACGATACGGTTTTCACGAAAAATACGCACTCCCCTATTGAGTAACTTGCAACTAACCGTCTAAACCTGTCTGACGCTTTTTATTTTTTAAAGAATGAGTTCAGATAATTTACTTTTCATTTTAATCAAAAAAGTTGTAATAATTCTTTCTTTGTTTTTTAAGTACAAAGCTTGACGACATAGCTGGATCATACACATGATAGTAGTATAACAGAACTAACAGTTAATACGCGTAATCCGTTAAAAATGTTTTAATGCTAATAATTGTTATTAAACTAAATATTTATATTCTAAAAATTGTATTAACACTAGTACAAAAAAGTATATTTAGATCGCCACATTTGGACCGGTTTTCGTGGGAAATGTCTAAAAGAAAAACGCGGTGGCAATTTTGTAATTAAGAGAAACTTCTAAGACCGGTTTTTTAAAAACCGGTCTTAAAAAAATTATTTAGACCGGTTTTTAAATAACCGGTCTTAAAAATAACAGAAATAAAAATTATTTAAAGAGAAAATATTTTTTTTAGACTAGTTAAAATAAAAATCGGTCTAAAATATACCAATTTTTAGACCGATCATCATTTAGAACCGGTCTAAAAATTAACTGAGAAAATTTTTAAAAAAATCCGGTCTTTTTTTAAGATCGGTTATATATATAACCGATCTTAAAAGTCCACTATTTAAGACCGGTTATCTTATAACCGGTCTTAAGTAGTAGACTTTTAATACCGGATATCTTATAACCGATCTTAAGTAGTAGACTTTTAACAACGGTTATTAAGATAACCGGTCTTAAAAGTCTGCTAATTCAAACCTAATCCCCCTCCATTTTGTTTCCCTCCCTGTCATTTCCACTGCCGCGAAAGCTTCATCTCAGCTCTGCACCTTCTTCTCCGGTCATATTCCACCATTTTCTCCGCCCTTTGCTCCAGCCACCGCCGCCTCCTCCTTCTCTATTTTCTGACCTAAAATCCTCCCGCCTTCCGGTCATTACACCTGTTGCTGCAGAATCTCCGACTGTGCGCTATCTTTTCATCGTTATCTCCTCCGTGTTCTCCAGCCGCTGCAACCGCCGCTCCTCCTGCTCCTCAAGCCACAATCGAAGGTCACTACCTCCAGGTAAGAGTAATGTCTCCTATATCTCAGTTAATTCTTTGATGATCTGGTCTGTGATTTACGAATTTGGATGTTATGAATTTGTTCAATCACAAGTGATTGACCTTTCACATTTTGCATATCAATTTCTTTCTTTTGAATTTGTTGAAGATATAATTGGGTTGTTTATCAATTTCTTTCTGTTGAATATGTTGAAGTGGTCCCTTGAAGATGTTATGAACCTGTTTAATTTGTTGAATCATTATCTTTCTTCAGTCTATCAATTTTGTTATTTATGTCTTCAAAATCAGATATAATTGTAGTGGTCCCTTGAATAGAAATAAGAACTATGTGAAAGAGAAAAAATTACTTGAAGAGAATGGAACAGACTGTAATTACATCTGATGAGGAATTCTAATGAAGAATTCTATTAAACTAGGTAACTTGATGAGTTTCATACTCTCATCATACTCCTGCCTTTTCCAAGGGGAAAAATATACAGAAGAGAAGGAAAAAAAGGTGTTGAAATATATGGATCGTAGTTGGGTAAATGCTAAACGAACTAGTATTGAATATGATAATGAGGTGAGGGATTTTCTGGAATTTGCTAGAAGAAATTCCGATAATGATAGTGAGATGTTCTATTGTCCTTGTGCACAATGCTTGAATAAGAAACGACTAAATGTTGCAGATATATATATTTATTTAATTTGTGAAGGATTTTGTAAGAGTTATACAATATGGGTATGGCATGGTGAAGAATTAGAAATTCCAAGCGTAACTCAACAAGGGGGAGTAACCTTTAATGATAATGACACTGATCTGGATGATAAGATAGAGGATATTATTCTTGATGTAGGAGAAGAGGCTTTTGAACAATCACATGCATACGGTAATATATGCATTGATGCTGAGAAGCCGCTATACTCAGGGTGCATAAAATACCAATTGTTGAAAGTAGTATTGAAATTGGTAAGTTTGAAAGCACGATATGGATGGAGCAATAAGAGTTTTTCAGAAACACTTAAGGCCTTTAAGGACATGCTTCTAGATGATAACGTGCTGCATTGCCGATACTATGATGCTAAGAAAATACTGTGTCCACTAGAGATGAAGTATAAAAAAGATTCATGCATGTCCTAATGATTGCATATTGTACATAAAAGAGCACGAAGAGAGGCAGCAGTGTCCGATATGTGAAACCCCCAGGTACAAATCAAATAAGGCCCCTGCAAAAGTGTTGTGGTATCTTCCAATCATACCGAGGTTCAAACGCCTGTTTGCTAATGAAATTGATGCCAAAAATTTGATATGGCATACGGATGAGAGGATTTCCGATGGAAAGCTTCGACATTCGGATGATTCTTCTCAATGGAAGAAAATTGATCAATTATTTCCTACATTCGACGAAGAACCTAAGAACATTAGACTTGGGCTTAGCACGGATGTCATGAATCCTTATAGTAGCCTAAGCAATATACATAGTTCATGGACTGTTCTGTTGGTAATTTACAACTTATCTCCTTTGTTATGCATGAAACGAAAATACATCATTCTATCTATGTTGATTTCGGGACTAAAACAACCTCGAAATGACATAGATGTTTACCTGGAACCCTTGATTGAAGACTAGAAAGAGTTGTGAGATGAAAGTGTCTATGTTTTTGAAGCGAACAAGAAAGAGATTTTTAAAATGCGAGTCATGATCTTTTGTACTATAAATGACTTCCCTACATATGGAAACTTGTCAGGATATAGTGTTAAAGGCCACAAAGCATGTTCGATTTGTGAAGAAGGCACATGCTACCATCAACTTCAACATGGAAGAAAGACCGTTTATCTTGGCCATAGAAGATTCCTTAGACGGGGCTACTCATATCGTAGATTAAAGAAAGCCTTTTTTGGTGGTCAAGAGTTTGAAGATGCTCCGGAGGCATTGACTAGGGAGAAAGTTTATGAAAAGGTACAAAATATCAATGTTATCTTCGGTAAGGCTACAAAGAGTAGAAATGAGAAAAATATATGTAAAAAGATGTCGGTTTTCTTCAATCTTCCATATTGGCGCAATCTTGATGTGAGACACTGTATTGACTTCATGTATGTGGAGAAAAACGTATATGATAGTATTGTTGGGACACTGCTCAATATACAAGGTAGTTCTAAGGATGGCGTGAATGCAAGATTAGATTTGCAAGAAATGAGAATACGAGAAGACTTGCATCCGAGGCCACATGGTAAGAGGACCTTTTGTCCTCCAGCTTGTCAAACTTTATCCAAGAATGAGAAAATAAGTTTTTGTGAGTGTTTACATGGAATCAAAGTTTCTTCAGGATATTCCTCAAATTTTAAGAAGCTTATGTCGATGAAAAACTTGAAGTTAATAGGGCTAAAATCTCATGATTATCATGTATTAATGCAACAACTACTCCCAGTAGCTATTCGAGGCATTGTCGAATATGATCTTCAACATATATTGACTAGACTTTGTTTCTTCTTCAATGCAATTTGTAGTAAAGTCATTGAGACGAAAAGATTTGATGAATTGGAAAATGAAGGATACCTGATCTTGTGCTAGTTTGAAAAGCTTTTTCTTCCTTCTTTTTTTGACATCATGGTACATCTAATTGTTCATCTAGTGAGAAAGATAAAGTTGTGTGGCCCTATCTATTTCTGGTGGATGTACCCAATTGAAAGAACTATGAAAATTTTAAAAGGGCATGTGAAGAACCCTAACCAGCCTGAAGCATATATTGTTCATAAATATGTTTCTGAAGAAGCCATGGAATTTTGTCAACATTATTTATCAAATATAGAACATATCGGCCTTCCTAAACGTCATAATGAAGAAGGGGGTAGACACGGGGCTACAGTAAAGATTGTGGATCCTGATGAATTACAACAAGTCCACTTGTACATCTTGAATAATGTTGATGCAGTTCAAGATTACATTAATGCTCATAAAGAAATTGTACGGAAAGAAAACAGTCAAATGACTGAACAAAGGTTAATTAGGGAGCATATAAGAACTTTTGCACATTGGTTCAAACATAAGGTTGACGGAGAAGAATTTGTTTCTGATACAATTAAATGGCTAGCACGTGGTCCTGAGGTTGATGTCATAAGTTGGACTTCATTTGTGATAAATGATTATACCTTTTACACAAAGTCCCTGGATGATAGGACCACTGTCCAGAACAGTGGTGTTATGTTAGTGGCTGAATCTATGCACTTCTCTAGTTCAAAAGATAATAACCTTAAATTGGCAGTCATACCTTATTATGGGGTTATTGAGGAGATTTTGGTGGTTGACTATGTTAAAATTAAATTTCCATTTTCAAATGCAAGTGGGTTGATGTCAATAATGGTGTGAAGGTTGATTAGTTAGGATTTACATTAGTATATCTGAACAATAGAAATTTTGGAGATGAACCTTTCATTATGGTAGATCAGACGAAACAAATGTTCTATATTACCGATCAGGCAAATAAAATGTGGTCTGTAGCTCTCCAAGGAAAAAGGGTCTTTGATATTGATGAGGAAAGTCGCTCAAATTATGATATTCTCGACACTCCTTCTTTTTCTAGGGGTCTTCCTGAATTGAACGAAGAAGATAAAACAGATAATGAATACGGCACAAAAAATGATCATCGTGAAGGGATATGTGAGGATATCTCTTTATAAATTTACTTTAAAAGTTAGCTATCTATCTAAAGTAATTATCATTATGAGTTATATCTAGATTATATATACAGTTATTTATAGCTTACTAACTTAACGATTTGTCTTAACAAGACAATGACATATCCGATGCATCCTAGTGAGGATGCTCAAGAGTCACCTAATACTCATCAAAGTGAGCCAGCGAGTATTAATCAGAGCCAGAATCAAAGTGAACCGAGTAACCAGTTCGTACGAAGGGGTAGGAGGGCCACACGGTTGAGAGACGTTACCCTCTGTCGGAGTGCTGACGAAAAGATACCGATTGAGTTTGATCAATATTGGAAACCAATCGGGCATAATACAAGTCGATATATGAGTTTTGTCAGCCTCCTAGCACGCAATAAGCCTAGTATCTTGATAGAGGAGTGGAGAAATGTCGACAAAAAAGTGAAGCAACATATTTGAGATACTATTCAGGTATAAAGTTATCTTATGCATGTTATAATTATCAAATTTGTTACTAACTGTGTTAACGCATGCATAACAGCTCACCTACGACGTTCCTCAAAGTGAAGTCTTGTACAACAGGACTATGACGTATTGTTGTGAGCGTTGGAGGAAGTTCAAGATGAATATTTTCAACAATTACGTGCATACCGAGGTGGAAGCTGGTAAGCCTCGTCCTATTCCGTGCAGCAAGTATTCATATATTGATGAAGCCACCTGGCAAGAGTTTTTAAGGCTTCGGACTACTCCAGAGACTTTAGTAAGTTAACTTATTTTGTATTTTATTTTCTTATCAATCGTCTATAATGATTGTAACCTTTTTTTGTCCCAATTTTTTATTCGCAGGCAAGAAGGCAAAAAGCACAAGAGAGTGGTAGGAAGAATAATTGCCCTCATACAATGTCTCGTGGGGGATACGCAAAGGCCGAAAAGGACTTGTTAGCGGCCAAACGGAAGAAATTGGAGGAAGCATCTCAATCCGATCCTTCTGTTCTTCTTTCTCCACCATCTCTACTACGACGCAAAGAATTGTGGTTGCATGCTTTTCGAAAGAGTAGTGGGTCATATACGAGTGAACAGTCTCGTATAGTCGGTGAAAAAATTGTAAGTATCGTTGTTGTTATTAACTATTTAGTAAACATGTTTCATTACTCATGTGTCTTCTCTGTATATCTCACAGGAGGAACTTCAAAAAAAGCAAGCCGAGGGATCTTTTAAGGCGGAGGGGAGGGATGATATCCTCACAGTTGCTACTGGAAAATGTGAGCATCCAGGCAGTGTCAGGGGAGTTGAAGGAGGGGTGGGCATAAAGGATTACTTTAGAGCCCCCCACTCTATTTCTCAAATGTGGTGACGAGAGACGAATTGGAGCGTATGTTGGCCACTGCGAGGGCGGAAGCAAGGGCCGAGGCAGAAGCATCATTTGATGCACTATTGGATGCCCGGTTAAGCAAGATGAAAGACGAAGTGTATGCTATGGTCAGCACTAGACAAGATACCAGTGCTCCCCAGGCACATTCGCTCGATCCTAAAAAGCAGAGCACTAAAGGGAGTTGTTGATATTGGGCAGTCATCAGAGGGTCCTGGAAAAGAAATTGTTGAGCCTTGTGACATTTTTGTTGAGGATCCTCTGAGACGGTTAGTTGCACGGGGGAGTGTGGACAACTTGGGATCAACTGTTCATCGCCAGCAAATGACAGATGATCAAGTCAAGGTGTCAGTTGAAGAGGTTATCATCGCAAATGCACCTGTCCCTATCCCTTCTGAGGAGTTCAAGATTGTGAACGATGTCCTGGGTACTTTCATATCATGGCCGAAGAACCTTGTTTCTGTTCGAGCTACGGAATCCCCAATTAGAGCCCCAAGTCCAGCTCCCTTCCCTCATGAAGTTTCAGAGCCTCTATTAATGTCATGCAGCAAGTGATTCTGATGGCATACGATACATCCTTCCTACCAAGAAGTTGGCCTACGGATTCAGTTGTTGGGAAGTCAGGGGCGACATGCTATATTGATAGGGAAGATTTAATGTCCCTGGTCGCTCCTAGACAATATCTTACGGTTAGGATTGTCCACCTATTTTTAATGTAAGTATCTTCTTCAATTGAGAGTAAATATTTTAAAAATTACGCTGTTTAACTTTGATTTGTGTGCTTGCGTTATTGTAGGTACATGAATCGTAGGTTGGTCTCCTTTGGGCAGAGCGATAAATTTGGATCCATGTGCCCTCATCAAGCCCAAGAGAAATGGACCACTTCTGCCATCAAACATAGATACTTATCAGAGAGGCTCAGTAAAACAAAAACTGATTGTTTCTTGGTTCCTTATGTGCATAGGTAAGAAAAAAATTTAATTTCCAAAACACATATAATGCTTTATATTTGCTTAACATTCATCTCTTTTTTCTTAAAGGGATCATTGGCAATTGGTTCTTTTGTGTAAGGCTAGTTACACAATCATTCTTCTATGCTCCCTCCACTTGAAATCGGGAAGTGACTTGAAGAAGACCATGAAATTGTAAGTTTTCTTTCTTTATTACCTTTTGTGTGCAAGATAAGTAATCTTTGTGATTTTGATGATAGGGCTATGCGGACATTCCTACACGCTAAGTGTGGTAAGCATGTTTGTGACTTAAAAGACCCTACATGGATTACGCCAAAGGTTAGTACATATTTGTTTTCTTTAAGATGTGTTCCGTAAGCTATGCTTTGATTATGTCATGTTCTTTTTCAGAGCCGTAGGCAACCACCGGGGTCTAACTTATGTGGTCTTTATATTTTGAGGCAAATTTACGATATTATCAGCCAAGGCACGACTGATTTTACCGAATAGGTAATAAATATATATTTCAAAAAATTTGTATTACTTTATTATTTTTAAGTTAGTAAGTTAATGTTTTGTTTGGTTTGTGTTACACATACATATGTTTGATCTTGCTGATCCCTTTCCTGAAGAAAATATTGATTTCATTCGCAACTGTTGTGCTGAATTCATCTGTGAGCTTTTACAAGATTAGTAAGTTTTTTAATCCAATGTTGTTCTAATAATACTTATGGTTTTCATATTTAACTTGGCTTATATCTCTGCTTAGGACAATTTCTAGGATATTGGTGATACTAGTTGCGGTTATTGATACAGTCATGGGATCACTATTATATATTTTCTTCCACTTTTCTGTAAAGCTTAGGAATTTTTTGCATATAATGATACATTTTTCTTCTCCCTCTTTTCCTTAGAAGTTTTGGGATTGAAAGTGCGTAATGTTGAGATTTTCCTTCTATCATTGTTAAATTGTGCTTCATTGTGTTTCAAAATGCCCGATGATGATAAATTGTTGATATTGTTGCTGAAAATTGAATGAGTTGATAATTTGTTATCAATTGTCATTGGAATTGAATGTATTGATTTTGAATGATTTTTATTGATAATGTTGCTTCTGTGAAATATAGGTGTAGTATTGTTGCCGCTGATTGTTAATATATATGTGTTGTTGCTTGTGTAGAATGGGGATTGTCGTTAAAATGGCTTACTGGCCTGAACAAGGTTGAAATAAAAAATAATAATAATAAAATCATATTTTTAAGACCGGTTGTCAACAAAACCGGTTTTAAAGGTTATTTTAAGACCGGTTTTGTTGACATTCGGTTTTAAAAGTAATGTATTTTTAAGATCGATTATCAACAAAACCGGTCTTAAAGGTCGTCTTTTGTAGTTTACGGTCTTATTGTCAGACTTTTAAGATCTGTTGTAATCATAATCGGTCTTAAAAGTTAGACTTTTAGATCGAGTTTTTAACCTGTATCAATATCGTTTCCAGAACCAGTTTAAAAAATATTTTTTGCAATAGTGTAAACTTCCTTTAAACTTATGAGTGAGACAAAAATTATTTATCTAACCTCACAATATGACAAACTAGAAGTTTAAATTGCTGCAAGAAATGTGTTTATATTAGTTATTTGATAATATCTTAAAAATGATTGTGTTAGATATAAGAATATATGTATTTATAATAGATTGGTTGCCTAAATTTTCCCAAAAAAATATTGAAGTTTGAGCACTTAACATTTATTGAATTTTTTGCTGATCGAGAATGAAATTATAATATGATCTCTTACATCAAGATACTGCTTGACCATCAAAAAATAAAATATGCATCGAAATATGTTAATAAGGGTTAGGTATTGCATTTTGAAATTTAAAAATCAAATACATAAACAACCCTCGAGGATCAAGGGTTAACGCAATATATTTTGTTAATAATTAATCTTTTTGGCCAAATATTAATATTTAATTTAGTCATTAGTGTTTAGTAATAGTAACAGCTAATAATGAATTATTGAAGATGACAGGATAACCAAACCAATAAGATCATTAGCTTCCATTTGCTTCTATAATTACCACCTTGATTAGCTAATTAATTTTTTGACCTTTAATTTGATCAGGTAATTAAATCACACTTGCATTCAAAACAACCATCTCTGATTATGTGAGATGTCAAAATCAAAACATAACCCGTAAATTAACTATTTCTTTTTCTTTTATTGATGTCTGGTTTGCCAGACCAATCGATCATATGCAAGTTTTATTTGCACAGTTATAGTCATTATTTGTTTAAGAAAATTAGTAGGTAATATGATTTAAATTTGATTAGAATCACGCCAGATAAGTTTTGGTGAGTCAATTATATAAATGCTTAGCGCTTTATTGGGAGGTTAGATCACAAGAAGTAACGAGTCATATCAAAAAGGGTTGGTAACAAAACAATTAATTAAAATAAAAACAAGTAGGCAATTAATTAATTCATCCATGGTAATTATGTTGGAGGAGAATAACTAAGTGATTACCGTTCTTTTAAGTATGCTCCTTACTCTGCCAATCATTCAAAATTTTATTACACAAAGATTAATTAAATTTTAATTAATTAATAAGATAGAGACATCAATATATACAATTATTGGAAATTGTTTTATTCACAAGCTAATTTCAGAACTATGCGCAGCAAGCGGAAAAAAATACATTTAACTATTTATAAAATGCATACGTGCGCGTGGATAATGAAATGCTAGAATGCCAATCCATAAATATCAATATATATATATATATATATATATATATATATATATATATATATATGCCCCTGATATAATTAAAGTAACATTTTTGTGCAGTTGAGAAATGAAAAGAAAGCTAAGATGGCGGGGTGTATCATTCAAAAGCAAATTAACTAAAGTTATACAACCTTTACAACTCAATTAAGATTAAGATAAAAGCTGCATTTAATTAGACCCTTTTGGTACAAGATCCTGAATATGTAGTAATTCATTTTTTTCACACAGATCCCTGATTTATTTCTTAATGTAATTCTTAATTTCTTGATAATTTGTATGTAATATTTTTTAAAACATTGAAAATTATTTTAAAAAATACTTAATTCTAATGAATGAAAATTATTTTTTTACTTTATTAAGTCCAACTCTTATATGTCTCTGAAAACCATTTGTAATATCTGAATACTGATTAAATAAGAAGTGTTAAGTGTATATCTGTCATGTCGTTTTTTTAAAAGAATATATAGTCTAAAAAAATTAATTGAAGCGTGATGTTTTAATTTCTAGCCTATAATGATTAGACATCCACATTAGTAGCAGAGAACAAGTAAACCAGTCATTATCTTTTAAATGGGGGTGGTGAGTTAGGTTATAAGGCATCACCATTTAATTTAATCCAACTCGTTCACTTTTGCTTAATGAACTCTAAGACCAATAATGATAAGACATTTATGCTTTTAATCCAAGTCGTGGTCTAGAGATAATATCTTAAATTTAATCTTTGTATAAAACTTATCCTTAATACAAGATTCGTTCGTAATGTAATTAAGAACATGAGTTAATATAATTTTTTTTTTTTAAAAATAGCTATTAAGGAAGAGATATATATTAAAAAAAGTAAATAAAAATGAAAAACAATTAACTTTTGCTGTAATTATAAAATGTTAAGAGCCTTTGACTCAAGTGACAACCATGCCCCCCTTAAATGAGAGGTTGCGATGATATCTAACCCTAAAGTGGGTGTGTAAGTCTCCCTTTTTTCTCATAGGCAATTAGGTTAAGAGTTAAATTTAAAAAATATATAATTATCAAAGAAGAGAGATAACATGATTAACAAATGAGCCAACTTGGTCAACTGCCTCAAGTAAAGACGTCACTGGTTAAAAAAAAAAAATCATCCAATAAATATTTAAAACTAATTATAACTGGATTTACCTATTTTGTTTGGTATTGAGAAAGTACGCATTTGTTTCTTATGAAATGAACTGGTCGCAGCATTACATCCTACAAAGTACAAGATAAAGTAGAGGAAATTCTCTGGTCTTGATCATAGGATATAAAGTTAGCTGACTTCATGACTACTCAAGCAAAACTAGTAATACAAACCCGAAAAAAAGAAAAGAAAAAAGAAGAAGAAGCAAAACTAGTATTACTAATATTCTTACGCTTATACGGGAGAATTTCAGATACCATCAAAATGTTTATTTAGATTAATGTTAAAAATTGCTTTTCTAACATGATTTATAATATATGAGATAAATTTATAAGAGGAGTTTTTTCTTAATTTATGTGAACATATTTTTCCACCACTTTCTCAAATACGCTCTAACTATATAACTTTATTTCAATCAACTCAAGAGATTTTAAAATTTCACTGCACCTTCTAAATCAAAAGTGAAATTAAGTTTGTGGGTAAAAAAATAATGACATCCTTGCTTTATTTATCTTGTGAATTGTCTTATTTGTTAGGTAAATGTTCATATCTGTCTTGTGAATTTTCATATTTGTTTTATGAATAGTCATAGTGCTTTTAATTCCTAGGTTCTTTTGAATATCTTTATTTATTTTTATAAATACTTTTATTTTGTCTAGTAAGTGCTCTTATTTATCTTGTAAATGACATAGATATTCTTATTAACTCCATGATTTCTTTTGAATCCATTTATTTATCTTATAAATACTCTTATGAAAAAAATAAAGGAATGACATCATTATTTTTTTCACTTATAAAACTTAATTTCATTTTGATCAAAATGGTATAGTAAAATTTCAGAATTTTTTTAGGACTGACTGAAATTAAGTTACATCCTTGGGGTCTAGCTGAAATTTTCCCTATAAATAATGGGTAACTTTATAATTTTGCCATATGTACTGTCGTCTCAATATCTACAGTAAAATTCTTAGAATAATTTAGAGTTTGCCAACAACTTGGTCCAACAAAAAAAATATATATATATAACTGCCACGACCTTACCAGTATATTTAGGATTAAATAAGACTTAATTAACTTTGTTGTATACTGACAAATATAATGGTTGCTATGAAAAACAAAAGACAGGCATGCATGAGAATGAGTGATGAAGGTAAATTTAGTGGGAAACACCCACTGAAGCACATGCATTAAGGAAGTGAGTGTTTATGGATAATAATCACCTCTCATTCGGACGATTATATCTATATATGAAGATTGAAACACTTTTGTAGTCTTGTTTGTATCATCTCTTTCACGTGCTCTCGAAAAAGACAGCATCCCGCACTTGTCTCTCCCCCCAACAACATTCCACTTTAACCTTAAATATCCACGTACATATGACCTGGTCCTCCATTTTCTTCTGCATTATAACCAATCCTAGTATTTCTCACATATATATTCCATTCTTTATAGTGTGTTCTGTTCGGATAAACATCCCAACAAAGGAAATTATAACAGTGTATGGAATAACGATTGTAAAAGTGATTTTTTTATAATCTGATTTTTGTAATATTATTTTTGGTAAAAGTCAGTTTGTGTAATGTGATTTATGTTTGGATTGGCCGTTATATAAGTGTTTTTTCTGAAACTGAAACTTGTTTGAATTGGTGGTAGTATAAGTGTTTTTGTGATAATGATAAGAGATAAATTAAATTAAGAATTAAAAATTTTTAAAAAGCCAAGTTGGGAAATTTGGCAATTAAAAAATACATAATTTGAAAAAATAATATTATATAACTAATTGGAGCACATGTCGTGTACAATATGGTCTTTAATTGTTGAAGGGCATCAATAACGGTAAATTAAAAAAATGTTCACAATTATAAAATATATATATTATATTTAAGACTAAAATCAAGTGATCAACTTTATAGATATGTCTTATATTAAGGACCAGAATGAGTAGTAAATATTGAATCACTAATCCCTATAATTATTTGCCCAACAAAACAACCCCTTTGCCACTACTTTCAGACAAGCCAATGGCAAAAAAAGCAAATTGTGGCTTATGATAAAAGCTGATTAACAACACATAAGCACTTAAAGTCAATCAGACTTATGAGCCCCATCGTACGATTGGGTAGCCCAATCGCAACACTAAACAGACGCAATTTCATATTGATGACATTTATGAAAGGCCTTTGAAACTAGGTTGCTGTTAATTCCGTGGCTTTGTGGGTAATTGTGTGTGTCCAAGTTGAGTCAATCATAATATATAGGAAAAGGAACAGTGGATACAGAAGGTGAGATCGCAACCATAGACATGTCCCACTTCTTTTATGAAAAGAAAATGATGATCATGACATGATAAGATAAGATTCCGAGAATGTTTAGTTAGGTTTATATTTATACATAAGTCTGATTGATATAAATTGAGATAAAATTTCTCCACATATTTACCTTGTAGACCGTAAAAGTTATTTTGTATACCATAAATTATGATTGAAAAACACGATTGGAAGTTTCAACCGCTATTCTAAATATAGAATATCTTTAGTGTATTTCAGTTTTCAAATTTAGAAGACTTCCAAAGTTATGTCTGGAGCTAAACGCCCTCTCACTTCCTTTATTAAAAACCAAACATGCCAACGAAACACAAACACACAAGATTTTAACTTCTTTATAAGGATTAATTAGCTCTGTCCTATAAGCACCAAATTTTTTCATCCACATATAGGGTCTGTTTGGCAACTCGTTGAAAGTGAAAAAAAGCTCAGTTGCAGCTTAAAACCACCTAAAATCCCATTTCCAATTACAGGAACCCGTTTGGCAATGCTTGTACTCTCACTTTCAAAAAAAAAAAGAGCTTTTATAAGAAGCTCATTTTTTTAGCTTCTGCAGGCACAATAAAGAGCGTTGCATAAAAAAAAAAAGGCAGTGAGGAGACCCCCCTTCTCTGACTCAAAGTAGATAAGAAACATGAGAAAAGGGAAAAGAAAGGTTGACACATAGAGAAACAACCTAAAGAAAATAGGAATGAATGAACGAATGTAATATCCAAAGTGAACGGGCCATGGCAAGAAATAATTCAAAAGTGGGCATGTAATTATAACAATAATTATTTTTAATAATTATTAAAAAATTTATTTTAAAAAATTTTATTTATATTTTTTCACATCAATTATGACAATATTTACACAAACAATATATATGTAGTATTCAACAAGATTCATGTCATTTTCAGTCATTTCTCATCTAAACGGGCTTTTCAAACGCTAATCCAAACAGGTTCAACTTTAAAGAAAAGTCACTTCTCCCACCGCCAATCTAAATACAAATCACATCTACAATCTGACTTTTTTTCAATCGGGCTTCTGCAAAAGCTCCATTAAAAAAAACCTACTTCTTCACTGAGTTCCCAAACAGGCACATAGTTGTTCTGGACCTTCCACTCCATTTTCTTTTATGCTTCATTGGCTTCTCATCCAAAATATGTTAACCCCTCTCTCTCTGGTCCCTATCTGTCTTTAGCTGTGGAACCTGAGTATCTCTATCGGCAATTTAATACACACACTCTGGTAGGTCACTTTACAACAACAACAAAGCCTTTATTTCACTAGGTGGGGTCGGCTATATGGATCGCACGACGCCATTGTGCTCTGTCAAAAACCATAGATTTCGATATATTATTAATTAGAAGGTCTCTCTCTATGACCTCATTGAGCGTTCGTTTTGGCCTTCCTCAACCTCGTCTAATAGGACTCCATCCTGCTTGATCCACCCTTCTCACCGAAGCACTCAAAGGCCTACGCTGAACATATCCAAACCACCTCAAACTATTTTCTACCATTTTTCCTTCAATAGGAGCCACTCCCACTCGTTCACGTATATGAGTATTACGAATCTTGTATTTTCTTGTATGGCCACTCATCCATCTCAACATCCTTATCTCAGCGACTCCCATTTTATGCTCATGTTGTCCCTTTAAAGCCCCACATTCACTACCATATAGCATTGCTGGTCTTATAGCAGTCTGATAGAACTTTCCTTTTACCTTATTAGGTACTTTACGATCACAGATAACTCCAGTAGCTTTTCTTCATTTATACCATCCGACCTGAATTCTGTGATCGACATCTCCATCAATTTCACCATTTTGTTGTATAATTGATCCCAAATATCTAAATTTTGTCACTTGTGGGATGACTTACCCTCCCAATTTAACTTCCACTTTCCTTTGGCTTTGTCCTTTATCAAACTTGCAATGCATATATTTAGTTTTGTTCCTAGTAAGACAAAAGCCCCTCAATTCCAAAGTCCGTCTACATATCTCAAGTTTAGAATTAATATCTTATCTGGATTCAGCCAACAAAACTATATCATCCGCAAAAAGCATGCATGTATGGATCTACTCCTTTATAGGCTCAGTTAGAACATCTATCACTATGTTGAACAAATAAGGACTTAATGCTAATCCCTAATGTAGTTCAATCCTTATAGGAAAGTCCTTTGTAACACCTCCAGGCGTTCTAACATTGGTTGTAACCCCCTCATACATGTCACAAATGGCTTTGGTATAAGCAACCCTCACCCCTTCTTTTCCAAGGTTTTCCAAAGTACATCTCTTGGCACCCGGTTATACGCTTTTTCCAAATCAATGAAGACCATATGCAAATCTCTTCACTTACTCCTATACTTTTCCATTAGCCCCCTTAATAAATAAATCGCTTCTGTTGTAGACCTTTCTGGCATGAATCCAAATTGGTTTTCAACGATATCCGTCTCCAACCTTAATCTGTGTTCAATCACTTGTTCCCCCAATTTCATTGTATGACTCATTAGCTTAATTCCTTTATAGTTTGCACAATTCTGGATATCCCCTTTATTTTTATAAATAGGAACCAAAGTACTTTTTCTCTACTCATTCGGTATTTTCTTGGTTTGTAAGATTTCATTAAATAATTTTGTGAGCCATAACACACACTCTTCACCCAAATATTTCCAAACTTTAATAGGAATATCATCAGGTCCGACAGCTTTACAATTTTCCATTTTCTTAAGAGCTTCCTTAACCTCGCCAATTCGAATCCTGCGGTAAAATGACAAATTGAGATCACTTCCTTGAGTTGTCAAATCTTCCATGTCACAATGCGACCCTTTCCCACCATCATTGAACAACTTATAAAAGTAGGCTTCCCACCTATCCTTAATATCTCCATCAGTAACCAAAAAATTTCCTTCTTCGTTTTTTATACACCTCACTTGGTCCAAGTCTCTCGATTTTCTCTCCTTGTTCTTTATGATCTTGTAAATCTTGCACTCTCCCACCTTTGTTCTAACTCCTTATAAAACTCCTCATATGCTTTATTACGAGCATCACTCACGTATTAGAGTTTAGTGATTTTGTCATAAAAAAGACTTTCACTAATTGGTTAGCAATGGATTTCCGTCATTGATTCCCTGTTTTTTTATTTATACAATTTTATGCTCTCAACTGTGCATCATTATACAATTATCTAGTGTATCAGTTTTAGATTACTCAATAATCAATGTGATCATTGTACTGTGCATGAGAAACAAGGGTCTAAAATAAATGTGAAAACCTTTGTTCTTGAGGCTGTTTGTGTGTATTTCCAACTTCCAAGTCAAGTCTATATGCTATTTGCTTCATTATGTTATTCTAACAGCCAGCCAACAAACGGTCACGTTGTCATATTGCATTTAAAGTGATGAAGTTGTGAAACACGAGGTAACTGGATGCAACAATAAGTTTTAATACCCTAAATAGTCATTCTCTATTTTCTTAATTTTACATGGTTCAATTAATAGAGAACTCTGATTAAAATTGACATGTTAGTATGTTACATCTGGGGCAGATCAGTAGGTTAATTTCTCTGAAAAGGATGGAGCTTTTCTTTTTATAAGTAGAAGCTCAAAAGTTGATGGCAAATAAATTTAAGCCCCAAGAAGAAAAAGTTGAATTGCACCTAACTTTCCTTTTGAAATTAAACATAAGAGAAGTTGGTTGTTCACATAACACATAGGTGGAGAGACTTTGCTTCTGCGATATAAAGCTTACTCTTTTGTCATTCACGTGGATATTTTTAGAAAAGAGAAAACTGAATCAAACTTATTAAGGAGCAATAAGTTTGGGGAGGCATCAATTTTATTAAATCAAACCATTCACGTCTCTTCACAATATTCACAAACCCCACCCCCTCCCAAAATATATATATACACGCTAACTGAACTTTCTTATATGTTCAGTTCAACAAATGCATACATGTGCTCATTAAAATACACAAATAATGAACAGGCCATGATATGGAGACTCAGAAGTTGGGCCACCAATTAAACCTTTACTTGCAACAGAGTGGGGTCTGGATAAAGTTTCAAATTTATCACTTACGTGTCAAGTCTCAACCTGGGATTATAGGTTCTGTTGCTAGTAAATCATTCACAGATTTCATATTCAACCTGTTTTGAAATCTTTAGAATTCAGAAACTTGGCTTGTGTTGGTATGTTACAGATATTAGTCAAATTACTTTCACTATGTAATGCTGGAAAAATATCTGAACAAGATACCTAATACTACTAATAACTAGATATCCTTCAAGAAACACAGCAGAATTTACATTACATATATCTAATTATGTCATTGGTACCAAATAACCGTGTTATTGTTATCTTGGTCCTGAAAGCCGAGCTGCAGAGACGTAAGAAGCTTTGTTATTAGGGTTTGATGGTTCTGTTCCTTCTGCGTTGGATTGAAACAGAGACGAGTAAAGGCGAAAACCCAATGGGGAACATGTTGGAGGCTCAGGAACAACAAAGAGACCTTCAAGCATTTGAACAACTTTGGACATGTGAGGCCTCCTAGACATATCATCCTGTAAACAGCAAAATGAAACTTTAACAGCATTTCGAAGTCTTTCGTCGTTTTCATCTATGTCCAACTTTGAATCAACAATATCTCTCAGCTTCCCTTCTTCCATCATCTTAAAAGCAAAAGATGGGAAATGAGATTTCCCTGAATTCTCATTAGGATCATAGTTCTTCCTTCCTCCAATGATCTCAAGCAACACCATCCCGTAGCTATAAACATCACTTTTCTCTGATATAGCTCTGTTTGTGATCCATTCTGGTGCGAGATATCCTCTGGTTCCCCTAAGCGTAGTGAAAACATGGCTTTGTTCACGAGTCATTAGCTTGGCCAAACCAAAGTCTGAAACTTTAGCAAGGAAGTTGTCGTCAAGAAGCACGTTCTCTGGTTTGATATCACAATGTACGATCTTGGAATCACAATCTTCATGGAGGTAAGCTAGTCCTTTTGCTGTTCCTAGTGCTATATTAAACCTTGTATTCCAATCCAACATGAACTGTCCTTCACTTTTCTTGAATAGCCATTTGTCCAATGAACCATTTGCCATATATTCATAAGCAAGAAGCTTATGAGATCCTTCTGCACAAAATCCTTTAAGCCTGACCAAATGATGATGATGAATGCTCCCAATGATGCTAACTTCTGCTCTAAACTCTTTCTTTCCTTGGCCAATGGCTTCCAATTTCTTCACAGCTACATGAGTCCCATCTGGTAGTACCCCTTTATAAACTGAACCAAAACCTCCTTGTCCCAGCTTCACTGAGAAATTACTTGTTGCTATTTCAAGATCTTTATAGCTGAAACGAGTTGGCACGCCAGTTAAATTCGCCAAGAAAATGTCTTCTTCTGAATTCTGCCCAGAAGAATCACCCAATTTTGGCTTTCTTCTGTAGAATCTAAATCCCACATAAGTGACAACCAATGTTGCAAACAATGTAGATAAGACAACGACCACAACAACTATGGCGTGATTATTGCTCCTTTCATTACTACCTCTGCCTCCAACAGTAGAGACCTTAATGTAAGAAACAAACCTAGAATTTGTATCAGAAGTCTCAAAGCTTCCTATGTTGTCCAACAAAAAACAGTTCCCTGAATTGTTATGGAAGAACATAGCAAGGCACGAGCAATTACCAAGGCAAGAGTCTCTGCAGCCATTCAAATCAGTTCTTGACGAGGGTGGAAGAAAATCAAGCGCAAAGTAATGGATTCCATGGTCAGCTTTCACAAGCTCTACAGAACTTTTAGAGTTATTACAAGAAGAGACAATATTCCTAGGTTCGCAATCCGAACGAGAGCTAAGAACAGAAGGGCAGCGACAATTGTTATTACCTGAACATATGTAATATGGGCCACAAGGTTGTGGTGTACCACAAGAGTCTTCTGGAATTCTAATTGGAGACACACTAGCACTTTCACTTCGTAAACCAGAAAAAGTGAGAAAACCTTCATTTCCCAAAACAGCAGCCCAAGTGGCATTCATATCAGAATCACCGGAAAAAATAAATTGCCATAACAAGGACTTGTTCTGATCATAGAACCTCCATGAATTTTCACTCATTGATGCTGAAGCCACAAGACCACCATCTTTATTAATGGTTTTTCTGTTATCTTTCTGTAAGGACCAGTAAATCTGAGAAGCTGGAAAATCAGCAGAAAGAATGACGTCACCAGATTTGATCTCAAGAACATAGGTCAAGTTATTATTAGGTGAAGGCTCACTGATAAGTTTCATTCCTTCTGTGAACTCCTGATTTGGCAACAAGGTATCTGTTGGGTGGCTGTAACTCTGCCAAACAACTTTTTCATTGTTCCCAAGCAAAACTAGATTTCCTGTGTCCAATAATTCCATTGAAGAGACACCTTTGTTACTGGTATTTGTAGACCAAACCACGGATGTTTCCTTCTGTAAGAAGGCGTTACCATTTTCATCAAAAACAAAGTTATTAGAATCTGAAACAGGACTTGCTCTATTTGCAGTCCAAACCAGTGTGGCAGTGGCCTTGTGGATGATCCCTAGAAGAAATGATGTGGAATCACTAGTTGTAGAGATGAAGCCAAAGATGAATTCTCCGTTGTTTGACTGGAGAAACTTGCCATCATTGTCTATGTATTTCATATGAGTGCCTTGAAACCCTGGAGAGATCTTGTGTACATTTAGAATCCCACCCAAACAAACTTGAGACATAAGGGAAATAAACAACAGCCAAATCAAGGGAGCAATTATTGTATGGAACAAAGGCCAAGGCTTTATTTCCATGATTGCTCCGAGAATTTGTTGATATAATGAAGAAAGAAGGAAATTTTTGAAACTGAGAGACTCACATTGAGAACTAATAGGCAATCTGATGACTTGCTGTAGCAGAAACCAGAAGAAGAAGAAAGAGCAACTTGAGAAGAAGCGGACAAAACAGACAATGACTACTGCCGCTGAGTCTTAAATTCGCTTGAATTTTTTTTAAAGAAATTAAGAAAGTATGATATAATTAAGTAATAACTAATTTAATTTTTTTAGTGTTTATTTAGAATAGTAATTGGAACCTTTAAAAATAATTTTTTAATCATAATTTATAATATATAAAATAAATATATGAAAAAAATTTTATTTTAATTTATATAAATAAATAATTTTAGAGATTTAAAAAATGAACCTACAAAAAAGAAGTCAACAGTATTAATATTTGATCAGGAAGTCAAAAGGAGAGCAAGTTGGAAAAAGAGGGACGCGTGAAAGTCAAAGAAAAATAACCATAACTAGGGGAACCGATGTAGTAGGATAAAAATGAGCGTGGGGACACAGAACAAGTGGGTTTTTTTTTTTATATACAAGAAAAAGTGGGTTTTGAAGGCAAGGGTCGGTGAATATTTTCATGATTCTATTATGGGGCGGTTCGAAAACCGTATGAAAATTCAAGATCATCCTGTTGTTCCCCTGTGTAGGTTGGCAATCTGACAGATCCTTTCCAGATTTGGTGGTAGCTAGTCTTCAATATTAATGGCAACTTTATCAGTGCTAGTAGTTGAATTCTTTTTTAAAGAAGTTAAAAAATTTAAATAAGTTATATTTATATTAATCATTTTTTTAATTAAATTTTTTAACTTATAAAATTATATACTATATAATTTAATAATATACAATATATAGTATGATTAAATAATTTATTTAGATTTTTTAATTTTTTTAAAAAATTCAATTGACAATTATATTAAAAATAAATAATAATAATAATAATAATAATAATAATGCATTAATAATTAGCTTGAACTTTCGACTTTTTCAGCGGGAATTGGGAAATTCCTTACAACAATTAATGGCTTTGTTTGACAAAATACTTCCATACTTCTGTTCTGAAGTTTCAACTGTCAAATGACTTGAATTGGTGGTATAAGCATTCCAATGTATTGAAATGATCAATTCCAAAATTTCAATTTATCGTTTCCATTGGCATTTGATCACTTGAAGTTTACACCATCAGCTTCTTTTTATTTATAGCAAGTATCCCAATCACGCAAAATAAAAACAATGAATATATAAAAATGTATTTGTTTTTAAAAAATGTTCCCGGGAAGATGATAGATATAAGAGAGGATGGGTAAGAAAGGAGATGCTAGAGACATGTAATTAATTGGAAATAAAAATATGCATTAAATTTTCAGACAATATCAAATTATTGCTTATACAAGGCCAACACTATATGAGATAATATTACTTATAAATTTAAAGCATATTTTTGATCATTTAAGTTTATCTGATATTTTGTTTTAGTTCCTTAAATATATAAAATGTATTTTTTTAATCCTTAAAACTCAGGCACCAAAGCCCTCAATACGTCAATATCTAATAAGAAAGAGTAATTACTAATTATTTTTATAATATCATTGGCTTCCTCAGGAATTGGTCAATCTTGGCTTCGTCATGATTGACTTACAGAACATTTGTGAAAAATATACGAAGAAAATTACTTTCCGACAAATGAGAGACAACAATACCTACATAGACATAGAACAACCATTTTAGATTTAAAGAGAGAGAGGGAGTAAAAAAAGATTGAGTTTGTGTTTGAAATAGTTATTGAAATTTTTAAAAATAATTTTTTAATTGTAATTTATGGTATATGAGGTATATATGTGAGTGTGTATTTGGAATGACTTAAAAGTAGCTTATAAGTGATTTTTATGTAAATCGAGACAAAATTCATCTCATATATTTATCTCGTATACCGTAAGTCATTATTAAAAAAAAAATTTTAAAGGTTACAATCGCTATTCTAAATAAACACTAAAAAAATATTTATCTCAATTTATTTAAATAAATATTTTTAAAAGACTTATAAACCATCCAAACATACAATAAATTGACAGGCCTTACCTTTTGCTTCTCGCAGATGTCAACAATAAGTTCAAATTTGGGATCATTTGACATGTCAGCTTCTCTGTAGCTATTCATGCAATATATCGATTATTGTACCCATCTACTTGCAGTCAATTGAATCACCACGTTGCAGCAGTAAAAACCTCAATTACTGGGGATAAAAAAGGAATAAAAACTTGTTGCGTCTCTTTCTTTTAACATTTTTTCGTCGAGATAAAATCATTTTCATATGGGAAAAACATTTTTAAAAATCTAAAACAAATATAAAGAATAGTGGCGAGCAGTAAAGATTAATTTCTAGTTTGGTATTCATGGAAGAAGGGTTTTTGCCGCCAGAGATGGGTTTCCCAGAGGAAAGGAGGGCACAGAGCGGGAAAAAATACTTAAAAACTATGGTTTTTCTGATTTTGGTTGCTAAAAAAAAAATTTGTTTATAAAACTATTTTCTATAAGTTATTTTTTAAAAAAAATAAAAAATTGTTTTTGAAAAACTTAAAAATAAAAAAAATTAGGTGTTTTCTTATTTTTGTGTGTGTGTGTGTGTTTTTTTTATTTTTTTAATGTCATTATCTATTTATTATCGACATCATACTATAGGTAACGACTATCACCACATCACCACCAACTGCCGCCACATCACTATAAAAATTGATTTTTTTTAAAACAAATATCCAAACATATTTTTTCTTACTTTAAAAACAGTTTTGAAGGAAAAAAATAGAAAATATAATCAAACAATTATTATTAAAAAAAAATTAAAACTTACTTTTTCACCAGTTGACTTTAGGGGTGTTAAAGCTTACTTTTTCACCACCTGACTAGCCATGAGTTTGGTATAGAGCTTAAGTTTAAAATATAAGTGTTTTTTTTATGTATGCTGAGATAAAATTCCTATCATATATTTATTTTATATATCATAAAACATATCTCGTATTCCGTAAATCACGATTGAAAAAGTACGATTGGAGATTTCAATCGTTATTCCAAACACCCACGTAAGTTTTTTTTATAAGTGTGATTCACATAAGTCGAGACAAAACTTATTTCATATAGTGCTTGTTTGTTATCACTTATTTGAATCGGGCTTATTATATAAGCCCGATTCATGTAAATCGAGACAAATCTCCTCCACATATTTATCTCGTAGACCGTGAAAGCACTTCGTATACCGTAAAAGCACCTCGTAGACTGTAAAAGCTACCTCGTAGACCGTAAAAGTTACTTCGTATTCTGTGAATTACAATTCATAAACACTTATGAAATTTTCAACCGCTATTCCAAACAAGCTCATACTTACCTTATATACTGTAAATCACGATTGAAAATCAAATTTAAAGGTTTCAATCGCTATTCTAAATATTCATTTTATCTAGCCAGGTTTTTTTGTCAGTAATATTAAGTTTTAATTACTTAAGAATGTATTTTATAGATATAAAAGATTAAAATAAAATCTTAAGTAAGTTTAAAGTATCAAAACCATAGATATTAGTGCGCGAGGGGTCATCGTTTGTGTGTGTTTGTGGGGCTTCTAAATTATGGTTTATACAAATCAAGATAAAACTCTTCTCACATACTTATCTTATAAATTATAAAAACTATTTTCAAAAACTAATTCCAAACACACTAATCTAGAAGGCCTGGGACGTGTTCTATTTTCAAAAGGGTTCTGTTAATCAACATTATTGGGATGTCAGTTAATAAATTAATTTAATTCATGGGCAACACTTTATTTAATTAACGTTTTGTTTTTCTTTTTTGCCAGTTTATTTAATTAACGGTTTGTTATGGGTCATGTTAGGAGGATTTCAACTTCAAATTTGTATCCTCACTCAATTTATTGTTTGGACTTTGAGGTCAGGTTTCAAGTGGTTGTATATTCAAAACCTCAAAATCTGGAAATTGACAAAATCTGAAAAATGAAACCTAAAACATTGTGTATGTGTTAATTTTTTATTTGATAAAATATCCAAAATCTGAAAAATGAAACCTGAAAACCCTAATCAAACAGATAAGAACCTTCAAGCTTGAGCAATCTACAATCTCGTCTCCAACTTCAACTTCACGATCTATCCTCGATACAGTGCGGATCCATGGCTCTGTAGAGAGCTCGCGCAGCTTCGCCCGCGTTTTCGAGAATCGGCAACCTGAACGTCCCGAAGCCCTTCTCCTTCTTCGACAATGCTTCTCGCAATTACTCTTCTGGTACTCGTCCTCTTACAATCTTTTGATCATAGGAGAGATTTATGTGATATAATGAGATTCACTATTGTACTCCTCTCCTATAAAGATGTATCCAATTATCATCATAATATAGAGCATACATAATTTCACTTTATGCAGATAATGAGGGAGACGAGATGCTGAAATTCAGCATTGTATTCGGATATTGTAAACAAGAAGAAAACATAACCGTCCTTGTTGGGAAAACAGCAATTGCCAACGGGTTTGTTATATGATCTAAGAGATGAATTTAGAATAATTTTGGATAAATAATTGTTCCTAAAAACAGCTATTTTACTTTCTTATGTGTATCATTCGTCTAGATAATTTTCTAACAGAAACTAAGTCAAGCTTCTGGATCAAACTTGTTTAATACAACAACAACAAAGATGTTTAATGTTCTGGTTTTTTTCTTTTTTGTTTTAATGCGTAATCGTTAGTCTTTTCCTTGCAGTTTTGCTCAATGTATAGCCAGTGGAAATGTTCCTAAATCATTTTTGAACCACAAAGGTAATTGGTATGTTTAGAATAATGATTGAAACTTCCAATCGTACTTTTTAATTATGATTTGCGGTATATGAGGTATTTTTACGGTTTATGAAATAAATATGTAGAATAGTTTTATCTCGATTTACGTCAAAACAAACAACTGAAAAATGCATTATGAGCGAAATGAAGATAATGGAATTGACTTGCTAATGAAATTGTCGTAGCATCATATTCTCTTCACTGATTTGTTTTCCCTACAATTCAAAATTTGATTAAAAAAATTCTAGCACGTGACTTCATGACCTATAATTATAGGCCTAGGCAGGATGCCTAGGTTTGGAAATATATAGAAGTACTCCCTTTGACTTTGCCCTATGCTATATAAAATGAACAAGGGAATTTCCTGGTTCTAGAAAATGCTCGGCAAGGTTGACTTGTTTATAACAGGACATATGGTACGTGCATTTTATTGAATACTCTCTTGTGATCCGGCTTTCTTTTATGAGTATTCAATTGAATATGAGCCTGTTGGAAACATTTAAAGTGGGAAAAAAAGTTTCATTACAACATATAGTTTATTTGACTTACTTTATATCTGTTTGACAACATATTAAATTTGATTGGGCTTTTAGGAAGAAGAAGAAAAGCTTTTTGTTAGAAGCTAGTTTTTTAAGCTTCTGGTAGTAGTAAATGATCTTGTTAGGGATAGATGATCTAATTATGATCCACTTCATATATGACAATCTGATTAAAATATACATTTATCCTTTTTTTTAATTAAATGCTTTATTGTATTTTTCTTCTTTTTCAATAATTATTGAAATTTTTTTATTTTATTTTTATTTTACATTTTTAACATCAATTATAACTATATATATATATAGTATTCAATAAAGTTCATGTCATTTTCAGTCATTTTTCATCTAAATTGACTTTTCAAAAGCTAATCCAAACAGGTTCAAGGTTAAAAAAAAGTCACTTCTGTTACCGCCAATCCAAACACAAATCACATTTACAATCTAACTTTTTTTCAATCTGATTTTTGTAAAAGCACATTTAGAAAAAAATTCACTTTTTCACCGCTAATACAGGCACTATATCCTTGAATGTTTTTCTTTTGAAAATGTTTTCCTATGTTTGAATAAAATTGCAATGTGTGGTCCTTCTAATCTATATAAGATTGTTTCTATTTAATGTTTGTTTGGATTAGCAATTAAAGCCTTGAAAAACAGTTTTTCAATCATGAGTTAAATTATACGAGATAACTATATGAGAGTAGTGTTGTCTCGACTTACTCATGATATCTTATGGCATGGGCTACAACATCACATCAATACATGTTTTCTTGTGAGTTCCTTATGCTATTCTTGGTTACGTGACATAGGGTACAAGCATTCAATTGAATACGCTCTTGTGATCATGCTTCCTTTTCCAAGTATTCAATTGAATATGCAATCCTTGAATGTTTTTTTTTAATATGTCTTCTTATGTTTGAATAAAATTGCAATATGTACCAATGCGGATTGGCGTAAATGGTAAGCGGCTTGCGTTCCCTTAAGGGCTATAGTTCCGGGTTCGATCTTTCAGACGGCGTTAGGGGTGGAAATAAGTCAAGCCAGAGGCTTTTGCCTTAACAGGCCAGGCCTGTTTTGTAATAAGATGGCCTGAGCCTGACATATGGCCTATAAGATTGTCATAAGCCTAAGCCTGACCTGTGGCCTGTTAAGGAGCCTATAATTTATTAAAATTTTAAGCAGGCCATAAGCTGAAAACAGGCCTAATTACATAAATTAATATTAATAATAAAACATACATCATAAAATATGAAACCAAATACAACAACATAACAATTTTAAGTACAAGTTCACTAATTTAGACCAAATCAATGTAAAGCCACAGGACCTTCTTACTTTCACATCAAATCTTCAAAATAATTTTTTCTTCTCCTTCGAAGACCTTGTAATCAAAGGAAAGCAATAATTAATAAAATATGCTAGAACTGAAATGTAAAAACAAGGGAGATTAAAACATAACTAATGTTCATTGAAAGAATAGTGAAATATAACTCAACAATTAACTAATGTCAATTTAAGATTTAAAAATATTTAAACAATTTTTCCACTTTTTTTCCATGCTAAGGGACCATATGCTTGAAACAAACCCCTAACCATAATCTTAAACCAGAAAAAATTTCCAATTCAGAAGACTAACTAAGCAAAGAAATCTCTTTAAATAGCAGCAACTGTCTAGAATAAGATCAAACACAAAGAGACACACATCAAGCTCAGTGGCTGGGAGCAAAGTTGCATACACACACAAACACTATGTACTTGGTTCTTCAACATTTAGCAAGTAAATGCGTGATGTGCGGCACAGAGAGATAACAAAGAAAAAGGGAATAGGTAATAGGTAATTCACTCCTATAAACACATTTAATATAGATTGGCTTAACAAAACAATAGATAAATATAATTAATCACCCAAGAGGGGAAGATCAAACTCATTCCTACTTAAATGATTACAACGGAGTCTCCAGAGTCAAATCACTTACCGTTTCCAAGTCTAATATGTGAATATCATTGAAGAAGATAGAATGAGAACAACCACCAAACACTAGAAGATATCGATATCCATGAATAGCAGCAGCATGATCGCATCTAAGAGCTGGAGGTGTCTTCCTATCAAAATGCAAGAGAGAGCGATGCAGAAAATTTCACACCACATAAAATCAACTTTTACAAAGTAAATTACAAGAGAGTGAGAGAGACATACCTGCAACTGCGAGGAGGAGATCGTGCGGTGAGTGAAGCAGCTGGGTGTCGGGCTATCAGCCAAGAGGTGAGGATGTGAGAAGAGAGGAAATCGAAGATTCTGAGGTAAGAGCCAACAGGTGACACACTCACACAAGCAGATGGGGGAGACGAGAGTGACAGAGTCTAGAGGGAGAGAGTGGTCGAAGACGAGAGGGAGATCGAGCGGTAAGTGAAGCAGCTGGTGTCGAGCTGTTAACAGCTAGAGACGAGAGGGAGATTGGCTGGAGAGGGAGAGAGTGGTCGGAGGCGAGAGCAAACAGGTCACACACTCACACACGCAGAGGCGAGATCGGACTTGCTACAGTTGAGATCGAACTTGCTGCAAGCCCGCAACTGAGAACTGAGGTGAGAGAGTGGTCGGCCGCGTGGGTAGTAGTTTTGGAATGGGATTTAGGGTTAGTGTCTTGATGAATGATGAGTGACTGAAGCAGGAAAGTAGCTAATCATTAATTCATCAATTCATGACACACACATGCCACACGCTTAGTTTTTTTTTTTGTAATAACTTAATAGGCTCAGACCGGCCTGACAGGCCTGTCAGTAAGCCTAGGCATGACTTGTTAATAAAAACAAGCCTCAAAAGAGGCATGCACCTGACCTTTTAGCCTGACAAGCTAGACTTAACCAGGCCGAAAACAGGTCAGGCCGCAAGCACCTAACATGCCTCCTGGCCTGTTTCCACCCCTAGACGATGTGTATGGAGAAAATTTGCTTAAGAGGGTCGCCCCCCCATCTTGGGCTAGACAATACCCGAGAGATTAGTCATCGGGCTCGCTCTAGTAGATACCCTGCTTAGCCAAAAAAAAAATTGCAATATGTGGTCCTTATAGTTTATATAAGATTGTTTCTATTTACTCCCTTATAGCATAGGCTACATCACATCAATAGTTGTTCTCTTGTGAGTTCCTTATACTATTCTTGTTTGAGTCTTTTTATGTTTAATGTCACTGTTGAGCTCCCTTGACAAGGGTTTACTGTTTGCTAATACCAAGTTTTTTGGAAACTTTGAGGAGAGATTGAAAGCCCTTCTGGAGGAAGTTATAGCTTTAAAATGACAAATAATTTTATTTGCCCATGAGATTTTTGTTAGTGCAAGTTGGATGGTTACCTTGCTCTTGTAATATGCTCTTATAATCTTCATAATAGTGTTCTGTGATCTTAATATATAGTTTATCTCAGTAGTAACATGTAATATTGTTTCCTCTTGGTAGGGATTACAACTAACCCAATAGTACTTAGAACTTGTTGAAACTTAAAACTCATGCTTGGGTGGGGTGAACTCCCATGTATTGGAGCAACTAATATGAAGGAATACAAAGAGTATATTAAGAAAGGTCATGCACCCCAACACTTCCAACAAGTCTTTTGTGCTTAACCCTCCGTTCAAGAAGCCATGATCATTCTTCATGGTTTGCGTGAACTCTATCATGGAGTGAAAATATCATATGACGCAATTGTTGCAGATGCATCTGTTACTGTTGAAGTTATGACACATTGTTTTCTACCTCAAAGGTGAGTTGTGTTGAAAATGTTAATGTTTGAGAATTTTTATCCTATACTTTGAAATGCTTCTAACAAATAATCTCAAGAGGTGACAATGTCATGAGTCCTACATTAAGAAATCTCACAAGTGGAGTGAGATTTATGAATTCAAGGGCTTTTCCCTCCTAATAGGTTAATCTATTGGGATTGAGCTCTCTCTTTAGGCTTGTGGTCATCTCATTGGTGTTTTTATTGAGAGGCCAATGTTCATAGAAAAATGCTACCCATTAAGAGTTTTAACCTGTAAGAGGCTAAGCAAAATATCGTGGTGCGGAACTGCTGAGGACATCAGCTATAGAGGGAGTGATAATGTCATGAGTCATATATTGACAAATCTCACAAGTGGAATGAAAGGAAGTTCAAGAGGCTCTCATTTCTAATAGACTAAGTTTTTAAGATTGAACTTTTTTTTTTTTTTTTTGAGCTTGTGGTCATTGCATAGCGACGTGTGAAAGTCAAAATGTAACCATTACCAGGGAAATTGCGGATTTGCTAATTTATGAAAGTTATGTAGTGGGATAAAAATGAGTATGAGACGCAGGACAAGTGGGGGCTTTTTTTTTTTTTTTTTTTGGTTATAAAGTGTGTTTTGAAGACAAAGGGCATCGAATGTTTTCATAGAATCTATTATGGGTCGGTTCTAAAAACATAGGAGAGTCCAAGACCACCCTGTTGTGGCCTTTGTGGGTGGACAATCTGACAGACCCTTTCCAGACTTGGTGGGAGCTAGTCTTGAACATTAGCACAACTTTACAAGTAATGGTAATGAATGTCCACTGATGATTAGTTTTGAACTTTCAACGGAAAGCAAGTCATTGGGAAATTCCTTAGAGTGATTAATGTCCTTATTTGAAGCAAAAACTTCCTTAGTTCTCTTCTAAAGTTTCAACTGTCAAACTCCTTGAATTGGGGGTATATCAGCATTCTGAGGTAGAGTACTGAAATGATGAAATTCCAAAATTTCATTTTACTGTTCCCGTTAGGATTTGGATGGAGATTTGGACACCAGAATTATTCTTTGTCCTCACAGCAATTATTTTAATTAGTCAGCATTAATGAACTGTTTATGCCTTTATGTTGTCCACCAATAAAGAGGGTGAGAGAGAGATGATAAAGTCAACGCTAATTTTTCACTTCTTGTTTAGTGCGGCAGTGGTCATCGTTCAAAAGGTATGGGGAAACAATCGTGTTAAATTTTCCAAAGGTTTCTGTAAATCAGCATTATTGGGACATTACATAAGAAATATCACTCAGTTAATTTTGTGTTTGGAATATCGATTGGAATTTTTAAAAATATTTTTTAATCATGATTTATGATATATGAGATAGCTTTTACAGTCTACGAGGAAAATATGTGGAGGAGTTTTGTCTCGATTTACGTAAATTGAGTTTATACATAAGTATAAGCTAAACCAAACAAGCTATCAATTAACTACCTCTTACATATCAAACAAAGTTAGTTAACTCATTAATAAAAGCTAAATTTTCACCAGCGAAGGGTTGGCACAGTGGTAAGTGGTTGTGACCCCACGGTGAAAACTTCAGTTCGATCCCTGAAAAGACTTTCCTGGGAGGTGTAATAACCTGAGATAATATCCTACACTCGTTTCCACCGACTCGAGATTAGTCTCATAGCGGGTCCAAAGGACTTAAACTTAGCTACCTCTTACATATCAAACAAAGTTAGTTAACTCATTAATAAAAGCTAAATTTTCACCAGCGAAGGGTTGGCACAGTGGTAAGTGGTTGTGACCCCACAGTGAAAACTTCGGTTCGATCCCTGAAAAGACTTTCCTGGGAGGTGCAATAACCTGAGATAATATCCTACACTCGTTTCCACCGACTCGAGATTAGTCTCATAGCGGGTCCAAAGGACTTAAACTGTATGGATACTTGGGGTGTCTACCAAAAAAAAAAAAGAACTAAATTTTCAGTTTTGCTCTTATGAATGATTCATGAGACAATATGAATAAATTTTTTTGTTTATTGTAATTAATAGGATAAAATTATAAAAAAATTATTTATTATTTTAAAAGTGGGTTTATAATAAAAAATAAAAAAAATTCTCAAAAAAGATTTATAAATATAACTTGAGTGATAATCAATAGTACATAATTGAGTACTATAAGTTTAACGTGTGCGACACTTTGTTTATTTAACGTTTTGTTATGTGGTCATGTTAGGAGGATTTCAGGCTCAAATTTCTACTCCCACTCACTTTATTGGTTTGAACTTTGATGTCAGATCTCAAGTGGCTTTATATATATAAATAGGTACTTGTGCACCAAACAATCCAGGCCACACATATAAGCTGTCTTCTTACATTTCGTCGTGGTCATCATCATTATTTAAATTCTAGAATGGAGATCAGCTTGCAGAAAGAAGCAAACGAGCTCTCTTTTGTTCATTATCAGCTTGGGCCTCCAAGGGATTTATCAATCGTCAACCAGCCCTCCAAGCCAGTAGACACACTCGCTTCCAAACAAAAAGAGAGAGAGATATTAAACCCATAATCAGGCCATATTTGACTTTTCTCTTTTTAGATTTTTGGGAAAATTGTATCTAAGTTCCAATTTAGAAAAAATATGATAAAAAAATCCTTTAAAATCTCAAATTTATAGTGAAACTCTGTAGGACATTTTTACAATATATTCTAAATATGAAAAATCCGAAATAACCTTATTGATTAAATAGAGAGGGAATGTATGACTGTGCATTTATTAAGAATATTTTGGATTTTTTATATTTAGAATATATTACAAAAATTTTCATAAAACTTAGGTGCAATTTTCCTTTGTTGTTTGAAACAAATGAGATTAAACCCATAATCCACCTAAGTGAGTGTTTGAGTAAACATCAAACTGTGATTTTAAAATTTTTTTATTTATAAGATAAAATTCTTTTCGCATACTTATTTTATAGATCCTAAAAATTATTCTCTAAAAGTTAATCCAAATAAATAATAATTAAAAATAGGAAAAATTCCAGCAACAAAAAACCTTTTAAACTTCAAAATCCCTTTGACAAAGTCATTAATGAGATTAATAAAAATATTAATACAAATAATAAATCATTTTATTGTTAAATCACCTATTTAAAATTTTAAAATATAAATAGTATTTTTTTAAATTTTTTCTTAAAAATATGTGGTTGACGTGGTGAACTACAGATCAGGTGAAGAAGGGGCGGGATGGATGTGAGGGGGTGCGTGGGCCCCACAAGTGTCCAATCAAGGTTGCCCGTTGAGTTGTTGGGCTCTCAAAACCGGTCAGTGGAGCGGTAAATATATAACTCCATTCTGGAAGGAACGTTGACTTTTCTTGTATTTCCAATTGCCACACACATCAAACTTGCGAAAGTCACCTAAACTAGAGTTGGGTTGATCGCCCAATTTCCACTTACCACTACACAAACAGTTATACAGTAGTAGATTTACAAAAAAGAAAATTAGTTCTTGAACAATAAAAATATAGGTAATAATAGTATAATACTCTAATTCTATTTATAAGTCTAAATTAACCAACTCTCATATATTAAGAAAAGTTAGTTAATTCATTAATTATGATCTAAATTTATAATTTTATCTTTATCTATGATTGCTTTTAAAAGATAACATGAGTGAATTTTTATTGTTTATTGTAATTAATTAGGGTAAAAAAGTAAAAAAAAAATATAGTTATTATTTTGAAACTGAACACTAAAATTTTTATAAAGTAATAACTGAACAGAAAAAATAAAGGGAGAATTCTAAAAAAATATCATTTAAACTTCAAAATCCCAAATAGGTGATTTAACAATAAAATGATTTATTAATTGCATTACCATTCTTGTTAATCCCATTACCGAACTTGTTAACGGGATTTTGAAATTTAAATGATATTTTTTTGACATTCTCCCAAAAATAAATCATGTGTTTTTTTATTCCGTGTGGATTGCAGTTCAAATATGTGACAGGGAATCACTCACTGGGTTGAATCTTGTGCCGGAAGCTAGACGGGAACTGATGGGTTATGCGATGCCTCCCATTTTTATTCCACAAAGAAAGCATTTATGAAAAAAATCATCGAAAAAGATAGAATTTTTTTTTAAATTGTAAAATATTAAATCATGTTTATTATTAAGAGTTGATAAGAAAATAATAAAATTTGATAAATAACTCGTAACTCTTTTTTGAGAAATCCTTAATTTAAAATTTTACAATTTTAAAATTCTTTTCCAATCCTTTTTTCTAAAAAATTAATCAGATCTCTTAAATTTTATTTATTACTAATAGATATTAAAAAATTCAATTTTTTGCAAATTTGACTAGTAAACATGAATGTCTAACGTGTAAACTTAAATTATTAGATATGATGTGTAAATGACACAGTTTAACTTGTAACTATTACAATTTTTAAGATCCACTGCCTTCAATTAAATTTTGGAATATTCTTTCAGTTTTTTTTATAAACAATTTTTATTTTTATTGTGTAAAATGAACAATGATTAAGATTAGTTAAAAATAATAAATGTGTTAAAAATATCATATTTTTTTTAAATATGCCCATATTTATGAAATAAGCATAGGAGAGAAAATAAATAATAAATATAAAAGAAAATGTGTGATAAATAATTAAATGAAAGAAAATTAGTGGTGAATGGGAGATGATTAATGTGTGTGTGTGTTTAATAGGAGTAGAGAAAAATAATTTAATTTTAAGACATAAAAAAATTATTTATAAAAAGAATCAACAAAAAAAATTATAAAAAAAAATCAGAAGAATATTTATTTATATTTAATATTTTTATTTGGGACCTACTAATAATTAGGGGAAAAGCCGGACATGAAGTACTGATCCAAGGGGAATGATATTTGCATTTGGGAAGCAAGAGCGGAAAAGAAGCAGGTGCTGATGCCAAAAGTGAGTTGTCGTGAAAGCTGCGTGGAGGCAACGTCTAATACAGCTGTGAGCTAAACCCCACCTATTAGGGTATATCTGGGTTTATATTTAAAAAATTTATTTACATAGACTGAGATAATTTTTTGAGAAAATTATAATAAATTCCTAAGTAAATGAAAATATGAAGAAATGGTCTTAAGGGTTGTTAATGACGATCCTCATATTATTAATGGAGGATCCTCATGTTGTCATTAACAACCCTTAGGACCATTTCTTCATATTTTCGTTTGTTTGAGACATTGTTATAATTTTTCCTAATTTTTTATATATGTTTATTTTATATACAATAAATCATATTAAAAAAATAATTTATATCGCTAATTTAAATGGACACGAGCTTGTTTGTTATCACTTATATGAATCGAGCTTATAAATAAGCCTTATTCACGTAAATCGAGATAAATCTCCTCCACATATTTATCTCGTAGACCGTGAAAGCACTTCGTAGACCGTAAAAGCATCTTGTAGACCGTAAAAGTTACCTCGTAGACCGTAAATTACAATTCATAAGCACTTATAAAATTTTCATAAGCTATTTCAAACGGCCTCTAAATAAAAAGCTGCGGAGGCAAGCACTTAAATAATACAGTAATTCATAAACCACTACTTGCAAGTCGGGACTAGGGAATCATCAGCCGCTTAGAATGTCATATCCCTTGCCATTGTCACTTGGTTGTCAAACTCATAATAAACTTGTAACAATGAGCAAAGTCATGTAGTAAACTTAAGTTTACTTTTATTATTAAATAGGTATTAATAGTGTATAGTTAAATAACTAAGATATAAAAAATAGTAATAATTTAATTTAAATATATTTTAAATCCAAATAATTAAAATTAAATACATAATATTTATAATTTGTTATATTTAATAAAAAATTATATAAAATTCATTTATAAAACCGTTGAGTATTATCAAATCGAAAAAAGTTAACATAAATTTAAAAGTAAATTAGCACGGTTTTATAAGTTAGAAACGTAAAAACAATAAAATCAGTGTGTAAACTCATGAGTTTAATTGAGTTTACAACTGATACAAGTTTATCTGTAACTCGACTCGATTTAATAAGGTATGAATGTAAAAACGGAAAACTCTGATAATCAACTCTAGTGATTTTGACAACAATGCTCCTATGCTCCCCTCATACCTTTCCCCCCTGAATTTTATAAACCACATCGTTATCCGAAAGGTAAAATATTTCTTCTGTCTCGTCTCATTTACTAGTCTGTCTTGTGCAGATCAACGTTAAAGGATTAGACTCTTAATTTGGACACCGGATGAAATAATTTAGAAAACACTACGGTTAGATATCAAAATATTGATTCGATAATAATTAAAGGATTAATGTGTAATGTTACAAACAGTTTTTTCCTAAGAATTAATTGTTTATTTATATTTTTACCCTCCCAATATTTATTTGTATCATACGTTCCTAAAAAAACCTTTATTGGTAAAATTATATCTTAATCTATAATTACATTTTGACAATAACTTTTAATTAGTAATGAGATTTCTGTTTACAACTAAATGAATTTATATTTACAATTTAATTTTAAAAATGTTCAAAAATCTAATTTTCATTAAATTTATCTGAAAGCTCAAAAGTAATTCTCCCAATAGTTTAACGCTCGGGTCCTATGTTTTTATCCCCCTCCATAATTCTAGAAAGTAAACACGCAGTTATCCTTAATTCAACCCCAACAAAATGCAAGCTGGATGGCGGACTCCATTATCATTCTTTGACTCGGTCAACGTCATTATTTTTCCACCGTCCAGATCCTTTTACCCGTTCAATTCAAGCATAACTTTATGTGGCGCGTTCACCACTTCGACAACGGGCTTGCAATATGAAATATGAATTCAATTTCCCTTCAAAATAAATGAACCTTTTTTTGTTGTAAACAGCAAAGAACAGCTAATGCCCTCACCGTCTTCCTGTGAAATTTGTAGAAATACTTGACCGTTCCAGCCTCACACATTCATCTCACGCATGCCCCATCAAGAAGGATTTCATATCAGAAATATTAAAAAAAAAAAAAAAGTATATCCTATATAATTGTACGTGTCTCAGTTAAATTTTTAGTTAATTGATGGCGTGATAATACTGGTATGGGCCGCTACATTGTATAAGCAAACAAAATATGGTTAATTCTAAATAGTGAATACAAAAGCGATTAGCAAACCCAAAAATCCACCAAAAAAAGGCAAACATCGAAAAACCTCAAGCTCTATCCACTGACTGTCAAAATATCTTTACTAGCGCTATCTACACACATTAAGGAAACCATTAATGAGCAGTGTGTAGTTCCGAATAATGGACCTCTATAGTAGTAAAGTATTTCCCACAATTAGAAGTGGCATTAGGCATACCACTTAATCAGCAACAAATATCAAGTAAAATTTACAGTAGCCAAGTTTTTCAATGAAGAGCAAGAAGCATTAAGTACAAAACCGAGAAGAAAATTCTACAATTATAAAACATAGAGACATCACAATTGAATTACACATTTCCCTCCATCAAGCCCACGTCAAGAAATTTGTCTCTCCAACTCAGTCTCCCCAAAACCCTCATCATATAATGTGCAAATCACAAGAATAATTTGACATTGTTCAAAAAACACAAATCACCAAGTAACCATAAGAAATTGTCGGAGTCATCTATAAAGTGGGGCAAATCAGTAAGGTGTATAGTAATACCCGGAGGGAGGTCCCATTCCATTGACTGGGGGCATTCCATAAGGCATCGCTGGCATAGGAGCACCGGCATAATATCCGGTGCCATTGATTTTGGTCAAGCTACTTTGACCTTGCATCCCTTCCCTAGCATATTGCTGCCAAATCTGCTGCTCGTGTACAAGCAAATGCTGCTTCTTCTCCATATCGGCCATCTGCACATATGATGGCGGGGGTATGGTTAACGATGCAGCAAACGGATCCTGATTAACTGCCTGCACAGATCCATCTGGGGCTGGGAGAGCTAAAACAGGGGTAGTGCTCTTTCCCGGTCCTGGCAATGCAACACTGCTGGCACTCCCTCCACTCAGTTGGGCAGTGCTGACATGCTGTCTCACCACTCCTTGATCATACATGCCATTCAACAACAACGGATCAAGCCCACCGCCTAAAGCTGCTTTCTGCCTAGACAAATTGCTAGCAGTCTCAACCAATGCCAATTCCCAATCAGCCTTGCCAGGTTCCGCAGCTGGGGTTTGCCAAGCAGAAGTCACTTCTGGCTGTCCGTTTGATGGGAATGCTTCCCATGATCCATTTGCATTGTTAGCTGGTGCACCATTGAAGAGTGCTAAAGCCAATCTATTGCCTTGATCATCTGCCGTGACAGCATCATCTCTCAGATTCACCAAGTCCTCTGCAACTTGCTGCTTTGGTGGCTCAGGTTCTGGTTCGGGAGGAGGAGGCGGGGTATAATTCTCAGGCGGAGGCAATGCCTTTATTTCATTCATATCAGGTGCTGGCTCCTCTTCTTTAGCCACAGCCTGAGGTTCGTCCTTGCTCTCTGGACTTTTTGGTCTCTTTGCCCTGTCCCTCACAAATTCCTCCAGTGTCTCTAGTAACTTACTAGTAATCTTCTGAACTTCAGGGTACTCTGACGATCTTGCCACACCGGTATCCTTGCACCAATTGTAGAAGGCAACAAGCTCATCGATCTGCTTTGCTGCACTGGCATAAGCATCAAATGCCTTAACACAATCCGGGTATTCCATATCAAAGAATTTGTCAAGTAAAACCGCCAAAACTTCGCAAATATCAGCATACAGCTGAAAGCTCTCCCTGACAACAGGATACAATGCAATCAAAATCATCCTACTATTCTTTGCCAATCCCGTAGGCCTACAAGCCAGGAATCTATCCAACAGCCTCTGCAGATGAGTCATTTTCCCAAAAAGGCGCTCGGGCGTCATATCCCTCAACGGAGTAGTGACCTTTTTCTCCTCTCTGCCTTCTCGGCCCGCCGTTTCGCTCATATCCCCAAACGATCTTGTCCGTCGCATCCCGCCTCCATATCCACTTTCCCCGCGGAAATCTCCATATCCATACTCATTTTCATACGGTCTCGGTGGGGGTGACCTAAAATTATCTCTACCCCCAAATCTGTCGTCCACGCTACCCCCGCCACTACCACCCCCAATGCTCCCGCTTTTCCGGTCGTACAGCATCAACTCAAGCCGTTGATCCAGATACATAGCATATGTCCTGACGAAAGCCGAATGATCCCAGGAGCTAGAGTGCGCCTCATCCCTGAAATCGGACATGTTGAGAAGCCTAGTTCCCCTCCTCGTGGCATATAAGATCTCCTCTAGAAACAAGGGGGGACCCTCATTCATCAACCTGTGCACAAGCATAAGTGCTTTGAGCGCCACAATCCAGTCCCGGGTCTTCCCCAATCGCTTGGACACCGCGGAAACGCAGGCGTGAACATAGCCACGAGAAAAAGACATCAAACTCAAGATCTCCCGTACGTACTTCTCGCTTGCTGGGTCATCGTCGTGGCTCGTGGCCTTGACGATCGCCACCTCGAGCTCCGGTGCCAAATTGCTAGCCACCTTCGCAATCCCAATACTAGTCTGGTCCTTCACCGCCCCAATCGCCTTCCGGATCGTGCTCGGTGCCATCTCTCAGAAATGATTCCCAGGCCAGACACTGTTCCTCTTCCTACGACCTGGATCTAACAGACCTCCTCCCTTTCAGTCACCAACTCGCCGAGCTCACCACTACAAGTAAAAAAACAATCATCGCATGGTTCGTTTTTCAATTAGTGAGAGCTCATCTTCGTCCAATTTTAGGTCAAATTGTTTTGAAAAAAAAAAAATTTTCCAAAATTAGAAACCATAAATTCCCGGAACTGACCTTACTTTTCGTCTCCTAGATCCGCGGTACGAATGTAACGGATACGAATGCTCCGATTAGCTCTTCTTTCGCAGCTGTGAACAATGAACGAAGGTGGAAGGATTTGAATCTAGAAGCAAGCGATGTGAGATCTGAACGAAGAGAAGAGGAAGCTCCCCCCGCCGGAACACCAGATTATTCTGTTTCGCGATGTGTGCGTCTGCTTGGGAAAGAGCTACATTATACGGAGGAGGTTATGATCCTGTGCGGTTGCGATTCACTTAATTGCCATACGGCTCATGGATATCCGGGATATCGTTGATTAGGGGATGCGAAAGCGGACACGTGGATCAAGATGAAGCTGGTGTTGGGCAGTGATTAGTGGGTCCTACTTCAGTTTCACCGGATGGGCCGTGTCGGTGGGAATTACCGGGTTGAGGGGTTTAAAACTTTAAAACGGATACTTTTATATTTCCGGAGAGCAACGAATTTCTGATTTAGTTTTTATGCCTTGCTATATTTCTGGTAATTTTGCCTCCATCTTGCCTTATTCACTCTCTTTTTTGGTGGGTTATAATTGCCACAGAATATTAATTATCAATAAATATATTAATATAGTTCAATTCCATTCATTTGGAGCAGCAATAGGGAGGAGAAAGACCTACTTGAAGGACAAAAGAATAATTGTGGGGAGAAAAGGTGTATGGTTCTTATGGCATTTGTGGAAATTAATATTGAATAGATCAATAATAATTTTTAAATACTATTTTCGACGAGTGATGGTTAATGCTCAATATTTGGTGTCAACTTACATATTATATTCCACGTCAAATGTGGTGACCGATAACATCATATGTATTATATTGAGAGTGAAGGAAAACAGGAATAATATTTTTTCACTGACTAGTTGAGTAATAATTGATAGTTTATTATATGAATATTACCATTGTTAATATCATCAGGCCGATAGGAAATTATTTGATGGAGTTACTTTGCTTGTTCTCCGTTATTTGCTTATAAGTATTATCAGTGAAATATTTTTCATAGCGCGCGCACACATATATATTGTGATTGTTAATCTTCCCTGTGTTTAAGCGCCAATGAGATGGAGTGAGGATGATATTTAGGAGACAGTTGAGCTGCTGGTAAGTTTTTATTGATAATGAACTCCTAACCGCCAAACTTGGTGTAGCAGGCTTATTGGCTGTTTTCATTTGGTCACCTACTACAATTCACGAGGATAAAGGAATGACAGGATAAATTAAAAATTTACCGTTACATACTTGCGTGTGTAGTTGAAATAATCAGAGATGGTTTTATTAGCCTTGATTTAAGTTCAAATCCAATGTGCATGGGTACATCTGTTGGTTCTTTTTAAAGCGTGATTGAATGTGACGGCCGAATATCTCTTGAACCTCTTATTTTCCAGTTCATGAATCTACATCATTGAATACATTAACATTCCTATATGTACCAAAAACGTCATTCATCATTTTAGAAAATGTTTATACATCATAATGTTTTTACTTTGTAGATACAATGTAATCTATATAAGTTGGTGTTTATATATATAATGATTTGAAGAGGGGACGTGTTTACATCAAAGTTTTGTGCATGCATCTAATAATTAACCAAGTGAATGAGCAGATTTTTTCCCCATCTTCTAACTATGAATTTTCGCCACACGTATAATTTTACTAATTAGATTATTTGTTACATAAAATTACTATATTCAAATAAATATATCATTCATCCAACAAAATTAGGATTAAAGTTTATTTTTGTCTGGGAAGTTGTGAGAAAAAAAATCTCAATTTTACTTTGAAATTTTTTTTAGCAATGTCATCTTAAAAGCTTTCAAATCATAATAATTTTATTATAACTGTTATTTCAATCTTGTTAGTTGACATGTGAACTTGTCATTTCAACATATTTAATTAACTAATGGCTAAACTTAACTTAGATATGATTGGGGGTTGGGCCATTATGATTTGGAAACTTTCGGGACAATATTGCTTCCAAAAAAAAATTCGGGAAATAATTGAGATTTTGTTAACAACTTATAGAATAAAAATGGATCTTAACTCAAAAAATTAATTGTCACTATTTATTCAATGAATTGACAACAAAAATACAAATAAACAAAAGTCAGTATATAAAACAACAAGGTGGGAATATTTAAAGGAAGTAGTGTTGTTGTGAGAGAATTGTAAGAATTAAAGTTATGTGTTGATTTATAATCATATTCATATGCACGGTCTAATTTCAATTTTGATAAATTATTGTAATTTAAGTGATGCAAATCAACGGCAACATCTCACCATAACAGAAAAGAAACAAAAGGGTGATGTGTTCATGGACTTTCAAACATTCACCCACCATGTCAAACACTACAAAAGATGGCGCGGGTTTATAATCATAATTTGAGTATTTAAAAAATAATTTTTTAAGTGTGATTTATTATGTACTCTAAAATGTAAATATGTATAAGATTTGTATCTCAACCTGCGTAAAAATATTTATAATAAGCAGTTTCAAATAAGTCTAGTAAAGATAGGACGGTATATAGATAAGTCCAATTAAGGATGTTTATGAAGTCTAAATATCCGATGCGTCCAACCGAACCTAAAAAAAATTAGGCACAATTGAGCATTTTTGATAGAGGTGGGCACTGAGTAGGGTATGCTGCCCTACCCATTGGCCCTTCCCAATAGGTATATAATTATATATATTAATATATGTGTGATGTGATGTAAATAGTTTTTTATATAATAATTTGTATAATTATATCATATTATATGTTTTATTAGCCATTAAGTTAGACTCCTTTCTTTGCTTAACGTAATATTATATGTTTTAATAGCTTGGTTCTGTTTTGCTTCCAAGTTATAAGGTTTTAATTACAATTTTTTGATGCCTTATTATTATGGATGTTATTTAAATCTTCAAGTATGGGTATTTCATTATTTGTTAAGACATATGATAGTCTTTACTCTTTTTTTACTTCAAAACTTAGGTCGTAGACTTATTTTAAAAGTGTTCCTATGATTATGAAATACATTTGAAGATTATATTATCCATCAGTTATAATTGGAATTGTTTATTTTGTCCTCATAAGGTGTGCACATGGCATTTTTTTCCCCACAAAATATTAATTATGAACCTATTTGTGCTCCCTTAGACTTAAAGAGTGAATTTAAACTTGGGTTAATAAATGTTGAGTAAGGCGAAGCCCGCCGTGTCCAGTCCAAAAATATTTGGACTTTTATCGGACATGGTTAAGCATCGGGCTACATTCGATCCTTCAAATAAAACATCAGGCAAGAGCTTCATCCTGTCCAATCCCACCCATAAACACCTCTAAATCCAATATAAAATTCAACTGAACCCTCAAGTGGAGTTCAAAACTAAATAATAAAAGGGGGAAAACTAGATAATAAAGCTGTCGCTTTCAAATATGAATGGCAGCTGAAAATGATGAAGATGGGGCACCATCCGGCAACGCTATGTTCTCTATGAAAGCGGAAGCCTGCCAAAGTTGGCATTATATTTATTAGCAAGGCATGCGTACACATCTAATAAATAAAATATCTATGCGAGTACATCTCAGTTATAAAAGCACTGCTCTATATTAACACAGTGCATTTAAAATCTAAGATGTATTTTAATCTGATGGACAATTTTTTTCCACGTGATATTTACATGAAAGGTAAAAAGGGTGATACTTAAATGTGTATCGAAGAATTAATAATGTATTCATTTTTCTAATGTTTTTAATACATCAACACAGTTTTTTTTTTTTTTTTTTTGCTAGCAACAAGAAGAACGATCTCAGTGAAACTGGTTTTGGTGCTCATCACGATGATGAGCGGTTAAGCACTCAGAGTTCGTTGCCTGGATATGTACATTTAGATCTAACATAAAGGGTTAAAATTGAGTTTATTTTACTTTTACATTTTTCCCAAAAAAAAATATTTTAATATGTATATAATATAAAATAAAAATAATATCTTAACTATCAATTTTTTAAAAAAAATATTTTGATTTAAAATCATTAGTTGAAAATCTTAAAACATTAACTATTGAATTTCTATTTGAGTTGTGTATACCTTACCATAACTACTAGCTATTAGTGTTCATTATTTTGATGAGAAATGAAAAACGTTCAAACTATCAACTAGACATAAACCAATGATACAAATCAAGTTTCAAACCATAAAGATTTCAGACTATATAACTAACCAACAAAAAGGAAGAACAAGCATCCCCATATTTAAGCATGAAACTCAAAGGCAAAATCAACCCATTCAGACGCACATAAGCGCAATTTAGTGATAAAGACTGCTGAAATCAAACCAGATGTCTCCACACCCCACAAGAGAGGCATGATCCTCGAGGAAGTTTCATCAACCCAATCTACCACTAGATTTGTTTCCATGAAAATCCACACACAACAACGGCTTGTGATATATGTTTCCTTAAAATAAGGATATTTTTCAATGTCACGCCTCCATCTAGGAGATGCGTTATTTTTATTTAAACAATTCACAAGAATGAGATTATCATACTCAAATATAACTTCGTGCATCTATAGCTAATTAAGATGTGCATACTGAAAGGTAGACAACATGGCAGCACATTATGCATTCCTAATGGAAAGTGTGCTATGCATTCCATGTGAGCTGAACTCAAAAGTTGATTGTTGTGCGGAACCTCTTGGGTTTTATACCCTTGAAGCTTTGACTTAGCGCCTATTTGGATTAACGGTAAAAGATGCTTTTCTAATGTAATTAACGGTATACAAGATAAGTCTGTGAGAGGAGTTTTATCTTGACTTATGTGAACGTACTTTTCTACTGTCAATCCAAACAGGCCTTTAATTGCTGGTCTTTTGTTTTTGTCTCTCTCTCTGTGTTTTTTTTAATGGAATAGAAGTTTCATTCATTTAGAAAAATTAACAATAAGGATATCTATACACGTTCTGTATTGTAAGATATGAGGAGACTAAACTTTACAGTGTGTTCCTAAAAAGAGAGAAACTATAAAGTGTGTGCTTGACTGAAGTTATAAAAAGAGAATTCCATCAGTTGTGTATGATTCCTGAGAAAAAATTATATGATTTTGAACTTTCTATAGCTTCCAGCAGGTTATACAAACCCCTATCTTCCATGATATATTTAGCTTTTTGGACTTTAGGATGGTACATATCCAATTAATGGTATTCCTTCTAAAAAAGTATTGGCTCGTGTTTATTGGTAGGATTTTTTTTCCATACAGAGGTTGCCATTGGGCAGTCCTAAAGACATGGTAGATATTCGCCATTCTTTTTTGACAAAGAATGCATCTGCTATTTGTAATCATTCCTCTTCTTTGTCTTTCTTCATTTGTTAAGAGTCGCCCTTTTAGAAGAAGCCAGGTAAATGTTTTAACCCTCCAGGCCATTGGCAATTTCCATAATAACATCCATTTGGATTCACAAGTATTCCAATTAATCGATTCAAGGGCTTGATAGGCTGACTTAACTGAGAAAGTCCCTGACTAAGACAACGTCCATGAGCATGTGTTATTCAGAGGATTTTGTCCAGATGGTATATTAAGAATCTCTTTAGTCATTTCAACTGGGAGTAGATTTTCAAAGAGGTTTCTCTTCCATTGACCATGGCTATCAATGAACTTAGTCAATAGTTTCCCCAAGTCAGCTTCTGCTATCTCAGCATAAGATAGGAATTTCAGAAGCCCACTATCACCTATCCAATAGTCTGACCATAATTTGATCGAGGCACGGGGTTCCATTTAGGCTATGTTTAGTTTGATGGAGAGGAGGGGAGGGGAGGAGAGGGTTTGAGAGGGATTTTCTTTTACCTTGTTTGGGTTGGCAAAAAGAGAGGGGAGGGGAGGGGGGATTTTAATAGTATTATGTTTGGTATAGGAGGGGAGGGGAAGAAAAATATTTTTATATGGACAATTTTATTCTTATTTCATTTAATTTGTAATTAATAACTTTCTAATATATTTAATAAAATATAATTATATAAAGAATTTAATACATAAAATTATAATTATAAAAATTAAATAAATATAATTATAAATGACATTTACTATGTAAAATTATAATTTTGTAATTAAATAACGAGAATGGTATTGTAAGAATATTTTAAAATAGTATGGACATATTAGTCAATTTAAACTCAAACATTAGCATTTCCCTCTAAATCTCCCTATTTTTTGAGGGGAGGGTTAGGAGGGGAGGGGAGGGAGAATTTTAAAAAAATTTCTCTCCTCTCAAAAAATTTTAAGTTATCCAAATAAAGGGAGGGGAGCAAAATCCCCTCATTTCCCTCTCCTCTCCTCCCCTCCCCTCATACCAAACTAACCCATACCTTCGTCATATTTTGCCAGAAATAAGAGGAGTGCTTTCTGGAAATATCCTCCAATCTTTCACTGATGTTGTATTTCCGTTTTGGTACTTGCACCCATAGAGTGTTGGGTGTATAACACATTTGGTAAAGTAACTTCATGATAAAGCCTCTGTTTTTATTTTTACTTACTGTTCTATAAGAAAGCATTGCAGCACATTCAGGCATAAAAACTGAGTCAGCTTTAATGATTTCCACATGGCCATCTAATAATAGAAAACGCTCGTTGGCTATCATATGTTATATGTACCTAACCCACCACTATTACATGACTAGCAAAGCATACTTTCCACCTATAAACCTATATTTACAAATTTCAATCTGTGAGATTGTCACTTGTCAGACAGAGCATTGAGGGGGGCAAAAGACACATCCAACTTTAATTTTTCGTCCCTCTCTGGAATTTAAATGTATATGTTCGGTTTTTAATATAAGATATATTTAACTAATTTGATTAAATTAGAAAAATTAGGTAATATGATATATATTTGTTAAAACACAATAGTCATCTTCCTTAATTCCTTCAATCTCCCTCCCTTTGATTATTGTTTAAGGAGTATTAATAGAGATAAATTAAAAAAAATTGATAAATTTAAAAATCATGTCTTATATTTAGAATCAAAATTAACTTTCTAAACATATTTTATATTAGAAGAAAGTAATAAATAATAGTTGCACTCACATGAATCATGAACACTCTAAACTCAGTGTTACTTACTGGGCTCTTGTAGCCCAATTCACATCAAAATTTAATAATATCCCTTCTTGTTTTTGGATAGAGAAGATAAAATATAAGACATTTATAATGAAAATCATGCCCTTATTTAATTTTTAATTATTTTTTTCAAATAATTTTATTTTAACAAAGGTAGAAAATAAATTAAGAAAATAAGAAAACACTAAAGTAATATATAGGTGTGTGTGTGTGTTGTTGTACACTGTACGGATCATTTAAGAAAATGTAAAGTGTTTTACAGAAAAAAAAAAAAGAAAAAGAAAGAAGCATTTGACAGTAGCAAAAAAATAACTGTGAGGTTGAGTTGAAACTTTATAATTGGAATCCATAATGAGTGCTTAAATTATGGCACAAACTTATTTTTATCTAACTTAATAGAAAACGAGAAGAGTACTTAATTCACCATGTTTTTGTTGAGTTCTATTTTATTTATTTACAAGTAATTTTTTTTTTGAGTTGATATTTAACATAAGTAACTTTTGTCCGTGTTTCAGAATTTAAATTATCTTTTCTTTTTATACCCCTAAACCCTATTAAATACATATTTTTAGATTAAAAAATTATTTTTTTATATAATATATTAATGAACTATTAATTCTCTTTCGTTCAATCATTTATTACTCATTCTCTCTCATACTTTATATTCACTCATTTTCTCATATTTTTTACTTATTATCTCTCATATGTTTTTTTCATAAATAAGGGTATGTTTAAAAAAGAGATAATATTTTTTATGTATTTATTATTTTTAACTAATTTTAACTTTCTTTTGCATGAATTAAAAAAAAATTGGTTATAAAATGGATTAAAAAAAATTAAGTTACAAGCAGAATCCCCAGGGGAAAATTCATACTATTTTGCTACAATACAAGGACTTTGGTAAGATCGTCATAGATTCCCCGGGACGACTTGGTCAAAACGACGGAAAAGTCAAGAGTCAACTTCCGAGTTGCAAGTCGCCACTCACATTTGTGTCATGGATTGGGTCCAACGCCTCCGCGAGTTAGTGTTGTTTGGGTTGAAGGTGGAAATTATTTTTTTTAACGTGATCTATGAAATATAAAATAAATATGTAAAAAAAGTTTTAATTAAACGAATGAAATTGAAAACGTACATTTTAAACGTTAACACGACTCTTCCTTACCCCCACACGTCGATTTCTCCTCAAAATCACAAAATTTCCAACCTCCATCATCTCAGTCAAGGCGAAAACAATCTCCCGCACATAAGCCCTCTAGAGAAAAAGCGAGCGAAACGAAAAATGTCTATGAAGCCGTCCGATTCAACGGAGAACTTGGCGCTGCCGGTTACGGATCCTCCGAGGGATCAGGATGGAGGGAAGCTTTTCAATGGCTCCGCCATGACTAAACGAGGAGCCTACGCTGCAATTTCTTACATGTCCTGTGCTGGTACATTCATCAATTTTCTTTTTTGGTAGTTCTTTATGCATACTTTTGCAATTTTAGAAGCTCTTTATCCACGTTGTTTCTCCGAGTAATCCTAGGTTCCTAATATCGATTGTGGAAGATCGCTTTTCACCTGTAAGGTTGGAGCTGCATTGATATTTAAGAATTTCTGAGTTTAGCGTGTCAATGTTTCAGTGCTTGAGATCATTCAAGGGTGGTATTGGATAACCATAGAATAGAACATATCAGTGATAGCAATCCTGAGAAAATTTGAAAGGACAATCAAAGAATGAGTGAGAAGTTAAAAAAGAACTGTATCAGACTCTTACGTGATTGGATTATCAGAGTTAGAGAGCATTGTTCCCCGGGGAATGTGTATATGATTTTTTCCCATATTGTAAACTTTAAGGAATATACTTCACATGATAACTGCAAAGATATTTCAGGAGTTTCTTGAAATGAATAATCTAGGTTAAAGAAGTGCCAACAGATCCACTTTTGCACAACAAACCCGCTTAATTCTTGGTTTTTGGCCCTCCCTCTCCCTCTTGCAATCAGTTTAAGGAAAAAATGTTACAAAAGGAAATGCGTCTGAATTATTTTCCATGAACTGGAAGAGAGAGTCAAGTGTTATTTCCGCCTTCTTAATTCTACCTTCCTATTTCTAATTTCCTTTTGTAATGTGTGTCACTTGTGATATATATGGCTTTCCATCCATCATATTGCTCAGTTGCTTATTCGTTTCTGTTTTTGTTTCTTAGTGCTTTTGGTGTTGTTCAACAAGGCAGCTCTTTCATCTTATCACTTCCCATCTGCAAGTTTCATCACGCTTCTTCAGGTTGATCTTTACAGAATTTTCTGTAAGTGAATTCATTTTATAATATTCCTAAGGAAAATTACAATACTTGAGTCTGTCGTTGAGACTTGAGTAATAATTATGTCTACTTTTCCCTCAAAGTGATGCATGCTTAAAACCCCATCCATCTCTTTCTATTGCCATGTGTCTTCAAAACCAAGCAAAACTTCACAAAAACACTTGCAATATTCTGCTCTTTATATGTTCCTTCGTATAAAGTATAAACAATCTAGAAATCAATTTCAACAATAATTCTAGGTTGGTAAATGATTTAATTCTTGGTCTTTATGCCTAACTTCTCATTTCTTGAAGATAGAATGCCATATATGTTAATGCTTCTGCTTCATAAATGCATTCTCGAGTACTGTCATTTATTCTTTTTCTTTTTTTTTCCTGTTGGTTTGCTCGATCTTTTACTCCTCCCTTTTTGGTCTTCTATTTCTGATCTTGTCTCTGTTGCTCATCTAACACTTTTATGTCCATTATTGTTAAGCAGAGTCTATATTATAAGAGTTGGAGTTCCTTAAACTATGTTTTGAGGGATTATTCAACTTAGTTAAACCAAAACACTAGTGTTCTACATGCATATCTTTAGGTAGAGGTAGAAAGAAATGGATATGACTTATGATTCTGAAATGGTCTGGACTCTATGCAGCACCAACACTTCTATTTCCCATGCTGGCCTTTCATTTTGAATTTAATTGGCACCTTTTAAAATTCTAAACGTAATCTTTGCTTCCTCCTGTTGTAGATGGTATGCTCTTGTTGCTTGCTCTATGTATTGAAGCGCTGGAGGATAATTTCTTTCAGAGCAGGTGAATCTTTGACTTCATCTGATACAGCAACAAAATTTGTATCACTGAAGACTTTGAGACACACTCTTCCTTTAGCTGGGACATATTTATTTTACATGGTATTTTCATCCTTCCCTTTGTTTAGAGGACTAATTTGTTCATTTTCTACTTCTTGAGTAGTTTTTATTGAATTGGATTATGTATTTATCCTTGAAAGATTGTCACCATGGAGTCTGTTCGTGGGATAAATGTTCCAATGTATACCACCCTTCGGAGAACCACAGTGGTGTTTACTATGCTTGTGGAGTATATTCTTGCAGGACAGAGGTATACATCCTCTGTTGTTTTCAGGTAAAGTGCTTTCTCTCCAACACATGATGTGACTTACAGTCTGTCATATCTCATTCCAATGAATCTTTGACTGAAATTTGGGTGACATGCCTGAGATATAGAATTTATTGAAGTTCATTGTGGTTGTGGAAATAATCAACATAGATGCATTTTTAAGTTCTTCAGGCCTTTGCTACCGTTTATAATGGGACTTTATTGTTTGGACAGGTGATGAAAAATGGGTTTTAGAAACTTGATGATGATAAAAGAACAATTTAAGTTCAAAGGTGCATTTTAAGCATGCAGATGTATATTTCAGATGTGATAAGAATCCGATTGATTACTTTATTCATCAATACCTTCTTTTGCAAGTGGCTGTATTTAGAAAACTCTTGGGCCTCGGAATTTGTTGAAATATTCACATGCTAAAGGATCATTAAACTTTGTGAAGTTGTTTGATTAAAAAATGGTGAATTATACCCCTGATTATGGTGGGGGTGTAGCACATAATGCTCACTTGATGCTTCCTTTATGCATTAATTTATTGAGCAACCAATGGAACTGAGGTATGATTTTCATGCTCGTTTGGTGGTAAACCTAGCGTATGAATTTTTTATGTGGTATTTTGGACTCTGTAAAATGCATGCTTGTCAGTAGACTCGTATATATTGACAAGCGTCCCATGAAAATAACATCATTGTTTGATTGCTTTTTTTATTTTTCTCATTTTCCGCTCATTTTTGTGATAAAACAATAAAATCAAGACTAAAGTTTTGAATGTTGATCTCCCTGATTTCTTCATTTGACTGAAATTTATAAGGTTGTTATCAGTGTTGGCTTGATTGTCTTTGGTGCATTTATTGCCGGAGCACGGGACTTGTCTTTTGATGCTTATGGCTATGCTATTGTTTTTTTGTCAAACATTAGCACAGCAATATATCTCGCAACCATAGCCCGTGTAGGTTGTATTCCTCTACCTTTACTTTCCCCCATATAGTGGGAATTTATGTTGTTTCCTTTCAGTTATTTTGACAGTTCCATATTGGTTTGTTATTATACTGTTTCTCAGGAAAAACCAGTGGTCTTAATAGCTTTGGCCTTATGTGGTGCAATGGTAAGCTGGTTGATTGTATATGAAATGGCCTCTAAACTTTCATTATACTTTCTGCTTTGTGGGAAGTGTGGTTCAATTATTTTCTTTCTCTGATTTGCAATACTTCTATTGTATTATAGGTATAATATGTGGACCAGTTTTGCTTATTTGGACATTAATTCGGGGTGACATGAAGATGGCAATCAATTTCCCCTATTTGTTTTCACCTGGATTCATTGTATGTTCTGCTTCCTATCAGATTTTTCCTCATTTGATTTCACGGTATCAGTCATCCTTGGTTATTGACCTGATGAACATAGCCAATGCATTGCTAGAAAGCTAATCAGGAGTTTGGCACCCTCTATCTACAGTAAATAATTTGACAGACTTAATTAAACCACAACTCATGTAATTTGGTCGTTTGGACTTTGCCTTCCCATGCATGGGTTGTTCCATCAGAAGATTGCCACCTTGAGTAATTTTCCTCAAATATTATAATAGAAAGGTAGCATAATATTGCTCACGAAACAGGCTATGTGGGGACTAAGTGTGAAGGGCCTTATCTGAGGTAGCATTATATATTCCAAATATAAATGGACCATAGGATCGATGCAAGTCATTTCACACTTGGTTGATCAGTTATAATGATTTTCTAGTGAAATTTCACAGTTTCTCTTTTGACAGTAAAGTTTATTTAGTTTTGTACTGTCAGTAGAACTTACCTTTTTGTTTTGGTGGGGGATCTGTACATATCTAACAGTCTGTACCATGTCCTCGTCGTCGTCATCTGAATTTACATTCTTAAATAAGGCGAGAATTTTTTTACTTATATCTTGTGCATGTACGTTTTCAGCTATTAGAAATGCCCCCTTTCTTAATCTTAAAGGGCAATGCCTTCTTGATTATCAACTGGTTTCATGTTTCATGGCTACTTTCCTCTTCATGCATAGTGTAAGTTAGAAGGGAATATGTTAGGAACCAGAGAGATTGACCCAAATAAGAGATGATTAACACTGGATTTGATAGATAATGAAGATCTCTTCCTACTCAGTGGGAGAAGGAAGTAACACCAAATGGAAATACAACTCACACACAATCTGACCTAGCAATTCGAGAGGCTAGCACTCTCCTCACCATCCACTCTCTACTCCAAGAGATACCCCCCCCCGGCTCTCATAACTAACAACTAAATAGGCAGAGCAAGTTGGTCAGCACAGGCCCCAAAAAACAACCTCGTACAAGGTTAAAGTCTATCCTAGTAAATAAAGCATGCTAGGTCTGCTTAAAACACAAAAATAGTAAAGGGTTGGGAGTCAACGCCTAAACCATCAGAAAGCATTTGTGTCTTTGGTTTGACTTTGCCTCTACTTCCTTTTGTAAGTATTCTTGGCCTATTGGAACCTATCGGAATATAATCTGAATAACTTGATTAATCATGTACAAAAGAGGGTCTATATATACATGAGATATGAGCCTTAGCATTTATGGCTCTTAATGATAATTTCTAAATCTAATCCCTGATTTCTAGTTATTCTATTGATTACACAATAATCCTAATTGATTAATTACAATATATTTCCTAACACTCCCCCTCAAGTTGGAGAGAGCACAGATGTTAATCAAGCCCATCTTGTTACAAAGATAGTCAATATGAGTCCCATTTAAGGCCTTAGTCAGTAGATCGCCCAATTAGTCGTTAGACATCATATGCCTTGTAGAAATGAAGTTCTCCTTGATCTTATCATGTATAAAATGACAGTCGATCTAAATTTGTTTCGTACGTTCATGAAACACAGAATTAAAGGCTATGTGTAGAGCAGCTTTATTATAATACCGCAACTTCGCAAGCAATGACGTGGCAAAACCAAACTCTTTCATTAACTGGTGAATCCACACAATTTCTTGCATCGACTGAGCCATGGCTCTATACTTAGCTTTTGCACTAGATCGAGATACCATATCCTGCTTCTTGCTTCTCCAGGACACCAAATTTCCGCCCCCAAACACGCAATATCCTGTGGTGGATCTCCTGGTAGCCTTTGACCCCATATGATCGGCATCACAAAAACATTCGATGGTGTGGCCATGATTCGTATAGAGTATACCACGATCAGATGAACTCTTCAAGTAATGTAAGACATGGTCCAGGGCTTCCCACTAAGCAATGGTCAGTGTTATCATGAATTGGCTAAGCACACTAACTGGAAAGGTCACATTAGGGCGAGTCACCATGGGATAGTTCAATTTATCAATCAGTCTATAGTATCTCTTAAGATACGCAAATGGTTTTATCTTCTCAAGATCAATCTTTCTCCTCACTTCCGCAGGTAGCTCATCAAACGGTACTTTGTCATCAATGTCCAAAAAAGGAATAGAGATCATGGGAAAGTTACTTGGTGCTACTCCAAGTTTCCCAGTTTCTTTTAGCAGATTAAGAACATATTTCCTCTGTGTCATGAGGATACCTTTCTTGTCTCTTATAACCTCGATTTCAGGAAAGTACTTTAACGGATCTAAATCCTTCGTTTGGAAATGAGAATTAAGAAAGGCCTTGATTTATGAGATTCCCGATGTATTGCTACCTGTAATAACAATGTCATCAACATATACCACAAAGAGAATCATGCTTGCATCCGTCTTTTGATAAAACATAGAATGGTCACACTAATTTTGACTCACGCCAAATTTCTTAACAACAGAGATGAACTTGTCAAACCAAGCACGTGGACTTTGCTTTAAGCCATATAAGGATTTTCTTAAGCGACATACCTTCCCACGCTCCTCATGAGCAACAAAGCCAGGCAGTTGCTCTAGGTAAACTTCCTCATGAAGATCACCATGAAGAAAGGCGTCTTTGATGTCCAACTGGTGAAGGTCCCAATCATAAGTAGTGGCCATAGAGATAAAGAGACGAACAAATGATAACCTAGCCACGGGCGAGAATGTTTCAGAGTAATCAACACCATAAATTTGAGCATAGCCCTTAGCAACAAGGCGAACCTTAAGGTGTTCAAGAGTACCATCAGCCTTTGTCTTGACAGTAAAGACCTACTTATACCCAATGGCTATCTTCCTTGCAAGTAAGTCTACTAAGGTCCAAGTACCAGCCTGATCAAGGGTCGTCATCTCCTCTACCATTGCAGTACACCAATTTGGGTGAGCCAAAGCTTCATGAAGAGTCTTAGGGACAACAATAGAATCTAAGGAAGTAACAAAGGCACTGGAGGCAGAAGACAAGTGATCATACGAAACAAAGTTCGAAATAGGGTATGTACAAGTATGTTTACCTTTCCGGAGGGCAATAGGCAAGTCAAGAGATGGCTTAATCACAGGAAATGAAGTGTCCTCAAATGCAGGAATTGGTTCATGTGAAGACACGTCAGGCTCAGATGCTGGCGATGGTTCAAATGCAATAGCTGGACTAGGATGGGGCTGGAGCTGAGGAGTGCTTACCTTAGGTTGAATGTGAGTAGCAAGTAATCACCAAGAAATCATCTGACCAAAGTAACCAAATACCCCCCAAAAATCCTACGGCTTCGCATCGGTATGAATAAGGAAAGCCGATCTTCTTAATAACTATATCTGCCATAGCTCTTGAGATTCTTAGTTCAAGGAGGATCAAAAGGTCTGGCTTGTGCTCTTTGATTAAGTATTTAAGCACAGAGTGGAATTTACTCTGTGTCATACCTTGACAGTTCCAAGTAAAAATTATCATGGTAAAGGTATAAAGTTTAGTGTTCCATACTGGAGTGATTCTGGTCACCCTCACTATCTTGGGCATCATCTAGGATATTCGTGTCTTGATTAGCTAGGTTAGGGTCCAAGGCTTTGGTGATGGTTTGTAACGCTTCCTCTGCTAGTAATGGAATGAGCTCTCTTGTTTTGGGCTTTTAGGTGCCTACTTGAAGAGACGTGCGGAGTTTGATGTTGTTAGTTAAGGGAACTGGGTCAGGAGGTTTGGGGTGCAAGGTTCACCAATAATTTGCTTCTTTATGAGAAGAAGAATTAAGGAGCAAGTTCGGGCAAATCCAAGAAAGCTTGACCAAATGTTACATTGGGGATCAAAAGTAACAATCCAACAACTTTATCACAAGCTGAACAACAAAGAGTGTCAAACCAGAGTAGAAGCAACAACAAACGGTCTTATAAGGGACCAAAGGTCTCACCAAGGGCCAAATAACACTCCAAACGTCTCGCTAGGGACGAACACCAAAGCTCTGATACCATGTTGGTTAGAAGGGAATATAATCTGAATAACTTGATTAATCATGTACAAAAGAGAGTCTATATATACATGAGAGAGGAGCTTTAGCATTTTGGGCTCTTAATGATAATTTCTAAATCTAAACCTTGATTTCTAGTGATTCTAATTGATTACATAATAATCCTAATTGATTAATTACAATATATTTCCTAACACATAGAAAGTTGTAGTTTTAATATGCTTCTTTTGTCTGGGCAGGTCGTGTTGCTTTTTTCCTGCATATTGGCTTTCTTCTTGAATTACAGCATTTTTTTGAACACGACTCTAAATTCAGCCGTGACACAGACAATTTGTGGTAATCTGAAGGTTTGTTTGCTAATTTAATTGCTTTTCTTTCTATGCATGCTGCATCAATTCTCCCAGGTCGGTAATGATGATGCTCTAAGGCCTTTTTTCTGAGTTTTGGCGTTTTTGAATATTGCATTGCTTTTCTAGTGCGAGAATTATTTGTGTAGGACAGGAACTTTACAGTGTTCAGTGAGGGAAATCTAAATATAGGGGGCAACAATTTGGTTTGTTAGGATATTTTAAGTGAAGAAATTGACCTAAATTGGTGGTCAATTTTGTTTTCTTATGATGATGCGAAAAACAAATAATTGAATAAAAAGTATAATTAATATTTTAATATTAGTTTCTTCTGATCAATATACCTTAGTTGTGATACTTAGCGACTTTGTGATTCATCATGATAGTTGGTTTCAATTGAATATAGAATGCAAAGTCATCTCTTATCTACAAAATCATTCTATACGTGTTCAGAATCAAATAATTTTCCCCAATCTCAGTGAATTGTTGTAAACTCTTGTTTATACTACATTGCCGTCCAGGATTTATTTACCATCGGACTTGGCTGGGTACTTTTTGGTGGGCTACCATTCGATGTCGTGAGTGCTCTCTTCTGATCAACATTCTCTTGCAAGCTGCAAGCTGGTGTATTTTTTATGTTGTGTCATATGATAGTTTATGTTCCGTTTTGATTGCAGTGGAATGTTGTTGGACAACTTCTCGGTTTTGCTGGCTCTGGATTATACGCCTACTACAAGCTGATTGGCAAATAACATGCTCAATTGCCATATATAGTGGATCTATTTTACAGTGAAGGCCGGCCTTTAGAAAGTTGAAGAATATGAATTGAACTCAGATCTGTCGGAAATGCAAAATCTGGCTAATCTGAGAATTTTGGCTGGCCGACATTTTTCGTGGGGGATGAAGACCTGCTGTCTTTTTCCTAGTAGTGTGGTCACCATTTTGTATACATATTTTTTTGGATCTTTTGTTTGTATCAGGATGCTAACTTGCCATGTCATGCATGTTAGAACTGTTTATTCGGGTGAGGGAAGTTTCGGCCGTGGGAAATAGTTTAGCGCAGCCCGAATGGTTCAATATGCAGGGCAAGCCCACAAGAGGAGGGGGATTAGGCCAACTTCCATATTTATCTTAAATGCTCGTTTTGTCTTCCATATGGAGCTTCAGGACAGAACATAGATGAGAAGCTGATTTTCTACTGTATTGTTCTTTTAAATGAGATAATCAATCTGTTCCCATATCCTTTGTCGCTGTAGAATGCTCTCACAGCATAACCCATTGATGACATGCCGACCGCTTCTCCAGAGTTACCTGTATGGCCATAGGCTTGCGAGGCTGTCTAAAATGAAATTGTGCCAATCTGAAAATCTGGAGAAGGAAACTTACCCTAGTTGAACACAAGTATTCTACATTATTCGATACAATATACACAACAGATGGCAAAATTCAGCAATTGAACCTGAACTGAAAATCAAGAGGTGCAAAATACCCTCTGAATGTCACTAGAAGTATGAGACTATATAGAGGTTGAGCTTAGAGTGTCTTTATATGCCGAGAAAAATAAGGGAAAAGATGGGTAGTTTACTATTTTACAAACAAAGTCCGTTCACTACGTATTTACGGGAACAACACCAGCCCCCCTCACAAGCTCCTCGGTCAAAGCTGAGAGCCGAGCGATTTCCGTTTTCACCTCTCTAAAAACTTCAATGTCCTCAATCGCAGAGTTATTTGGTAATACGGGGATGTGATTATCGACGTCAAGACTTAGGCCAGCCTCATTCAAGAGTTGCCTGCTCATCTCTGCGAGTTTATTGAGAGCATTGGTGGCGACTTCTACTTCAAGCTGTGCTGCCTCAAGCCGAAGCTTCTCAATAGCCAAGTCTCCCATGCTTTTGTCACCAATTCTCTCCTGAGCCAAAGCATAAAGCCGTTGCAGGTCATTAGCATCATCGTTCAGCTCTTCCCTCACTTTCTTTAACTCTTGCTCTTTTGCATCCATTCTTGCAATAGTCATTTCGAGTTCCTCGTCTTTTACTGTTAGAGCTCTCTGCGCAGCAAGAACTTCCATTTCCTTTGTTTTCAAGCTCTCTTTTGTGAGTTCAAGCTCTTTCTCGAGCTGTTTTTGACGCCACCTGAATTCATTAGGTGTCTCCAATAATAGCTGCAGTGGTTCATTCCCCATTTCATCCGGTAATCTCAAAGAGTTAATCTCTTCAACCTTGATGGAACTAACCAGTGTTTCTGTGAGTTCAAGGAATCGCTCTACCACAGTTTCAGCCTCAAAAGCCTTCAACTTCGTATTATTTAACTCATTCTGCATAATCAGCACGTTCTCATCTCTATCCCTTAGCATATTGGTAGCTTGAACAAGCTGCGTTTCTTTACTGTCCAGAAGCATTTTTAGATCAGCAATTTCCTGGTTTACGTCCTCCAACATCTTCCTTGCATTCGTAAGTTCCAAATCTTTCTCCTTCAAGGCAACCTCAAGCGAAGCCTTTTCTGATTTCAAGTGCTGGATTTCTAGCTTAGCATCCACGAGTTCCGACTCTTTTACGCAAAGAAGGGCAGTTATTTCTCTGAATTTGGTGCCCTTTTGATCCAATCTCTCTAGAAGCAAAGACTTATCTTGAACTGCCTGCTTCAGGGAAGCTCTCTCTTTGTTCAACTCTTCCTGTAACTCCTTCACCAACCCTTTTTCCATGGCTAAATCCCGTTCAATTTCTTTTTTCTCTCCCTCTGCAACCCTAAGTTTCACTCTCTCGCCATCCACTTCAATTTGTGCCTGCTTTAAACTTTCCATATATGAAATGAGACTTTCCCTTTGTTCCGCGAGTTCAGCCAGCTGCTGCAGCAACAGTTGCTCTTGTTCTTCCATTTTCTTTCTGGAAGATGCCAGTGATTGCTGAGAAGAAACTAATTCAGACCTTACAGAATCAAGAAGCAGCTTCACCCTTTTGAAATCTTCCACTGTTTCATTACTCTCCTTTACCCGTATTGCAGCTTCTTCGCCAAGTTTTTCAAGTTCTTCCTGTGCTAACAACCACTCCCTTGCCTGCTCTTCCAAGGCAGCCTCTGCAGCCTTCAGCTTTTCTTCTCCACGTTTCTTTTGGGCATGAGAATCTTGTAGTTGAACTTCTTTTTCTCGGACAGCTCCCCGGAGTTCTTGAAGTTCAATTTCTTGCTTCCTCATAACATCATTTGCTTCATTTAGAAGCTGAGCTTTCAATTTGAGTTTGGAATCAATGTAAGAAGCTTCTTGAATCTTCTTTTCCAAATCCTTCTTCATTCTCTCCATTTCTTCTTCTTTCAAGGAAAGTCCATTCTGGACAGCAGAAATCTCTTGATCTCTCTCCTTGACCTGGAGCTTTAGATCCTCTATCTGGTTGGCTTGAGAAGCAAAGTTAAGATTAGCCTCCTTCAGCTCTTCTTCCAGTTTATCATATTTTGAACGTGCAGCTACAATTTCTCTCTCCCGCAGCTCCAATTCCTCCTTTGTACGGTTTAATTTATTGTTCTCTAACAAAACTACCCTCTCTGCCTCCTGTAGACGTTCTTCTTTTTTCTTCAAAGCTGTCAGCGCAGCCTGAAGATCTGATTCCAGGACCTGAAGGTTAAGCCCAAGTTGAACATCTTGATCAAGATGTAATTGGCCAGTCATCTGTTCTTCCAGCTTCTGTGTCCGTTCAAACAACCTTTCAAGAAGGATCCTAGCAGATTCAGCGGCATCGTAATCATTGATGCCTGACCTTTTGTCATTTAAGACTGATTTAATAGGCTTAAATAAATAGCCTTTTTTACTTCTGATTGACACCAGACCTATTGGGCCATGCTTCCAATTGAGCCTAAGGGAGCACAACTGCACAGAACAGTAAACCGTTGCAGATAAAAATTCGTATGGAAAACCAATCACCATTGAATCAAATGCCCAGGCTTCTTTTAATATCTTATTAATTATTTGTTATGAATTCTCAAAAGATATTTTCAATTAGCGTTGGCTTGAAATGAAATTTACAGCTTGTTGAGCTAAAGATTGTAGACAGCAACAGATCCAAAGCCTACTTTCAGAGAAGTTCAATAGGAGGTGTTAAAGAATGCAGCTGACAAAATACTTTGGAGGAAACACAGAATCATCAGATTTTATCAAGTCCGGAACAAAAAGATTAAAAAACTGGGCTAGAATCTGCCAGCTATGGGAAACTAATTTATCAGGTTATTAGAAGATCGAATGTATTCTCCTCGTTAAATTAGTTCGATACATTTTTCTTTGACAGTTGATATCTGAGTGAAAGTTGAAACTACTACCAATTTAACTTACATATGCATACTTGACGATCTATATGTATTGGCCATCAAATGAAATCAACTCAAGTCACCATCCTAACGTTGACAAAGTTGAAGTCGCCATTGAAATTTAGCGCATGCTCTAACAAGTTAAAAAGTGAAAGTGATCCTAGACCCTACAGATGGAGGATAAAGTAGATTTCCCAAAACAAAACCAAGGCGAGTGTATTGATACTTTTTTCTTATTTACTATCTCAAAAGCTTAAAACCGCAACCGATTAACAACAAAATTTCGTTGGTCGCAAATCGCAGCCACGTGGATGTGAAGTTAAAAGGTCGAAACGGATAAGACAAGATTTGAGTTAAGAGCGAATCACTCTTTGAAATAGTTAGAGTAAATAAATGGCACTGATAGCTCAGAGTTTCGTGGAATGTTTAAAGCAGCCCCGAAAAACATCGAGATTATTCAAAGTGAAGGTTTGAAAACTGAAACAGATACAAATACGGATGGAAGGAGTAGAGAGATAACCTGTAAGTGACGTTGAGAAGAAGTTACTGGAAAACGGAGGCGAATATAGGAAGAGAAAGCCATACATCCTGGTCAATCACTGATCGAGGAGTGAACCATAAGCGTTCGTCCGGGTCACAGAAATAATCAGAATCATCGATTTTGAAGGAAGGAAGAGAGAGAAAGGGAGAATCTGAGAGGCCTGAAAGAAGGAAGAAAGAAATGGACTCAATGGAGGGAAAAGGGCTATGCAGAAGGCTAACGTGCGCCGCCAGAAGTAGGTTAAGCACAGATAAACATACCGAACCTATTTCTTACGTGTCACGAGGGGCGAACATACTGGAAATAAAAATAGAAACGGATAAAGAAAGTGACTTATTTATCCACCTGGGGATTCGCCGCTTCCAATAATAACTAAATAAACTAACGTTGGTAAAATAAATAAACTAACAGATTTAGGGTGTGTTTATGTTAGTGTTGGAAAGCCTATGTATATAAGTTGAGATAAAATTTCTCTAATATATTTATCTTATATATCATAAATCATATCATAAAAGTAGTTTGTACCGTCAATCCAAACAGACACTTAATTTAAATACTTCAAATTCAACCCAGCATTTTAGTGTTCTAAAAAAGAAGGGCAATTACCAGGTCAAAAAACAAGAAGGTGGATAATTACAAAAAGATGATGTACCAGGCTATTAGTAATCCTCTTGTACCCTTTCTACAGGTTATTTTTGCCCCGTTTTTTTTTATAAGATATTTGGATAGTTTTAATAAGTATGAATTATGTGCCCATATTAAATAAGCAGTAAGAAAATATAAAGAATCACTTGAATTATAAGATAAATTTAATGATTTTAATGATTTTTTTATAGTAATTATGTCCTCCACAACTCTATTTCACATTCCCTGCTTGCTTTCTGTTATATTCATGCCGACCACTTTACCCCCAATCTTGTCAAATATAATATCATTGCAATAATTAATAATATTTTGAATCCTGTTAATGGTGATAGATAATAACGGATTTAACTTGGTTCACAAATCTTTCATCACCTTGTAAGAAGAAAATAACAACAATTATGAAAACTCGTAATTACTTAAGCAGTGAAATGTTCTTACAGTATAAAATCAAATAGAGGCTGGACTTTATGAGTTTCTACAAGGAAGAAATGGTTTGAGAGAAAGTTATACCTATACTTATTCAAAATAAAAATTGAAAATTACTCATAAAAGAAACCAGCCAAATTACAATGTCACATTTAAAAGTATATCAAAAGGAAAATAAAAATTACGAATAGCATAGATGTCTTCAAAATAATTCGAGGACTCGTTTGGACTGAGTCACTCTTTCATTTTCACAGAGGTTGTTCAGTGTTGGTCCTAAGTTGAAGAGTTCATTCTTGTGATGAACATGACCTTACCATGTTTCTGTGTCTGTTCTGTGGAGTGTCAATCTCATCTCTTTCATCTTATCTTCTCTTTTAGTGCATAGCCTGAAAATGACATTGGAGCAATCAAACACTTCAAACAGTTCGACTTTTCAATTCATTTGGGCCAAAGCCACTAGACCCACAGCCCAAGACCAAAAGATATTCTACTTTTATGGGCCTTCATTGAGAACTTCTTACCAATCTGCGGTGGGCCCATATTAGGCCCAACATTGATATTGGCAATAGTAAACAAGCACCTAGCAGCTCTAAAAAAAAAAACAGAAAAAAAAAACAGAAGAATAATATCAATACAAAAAAAAAAAAAAAAACAAGAAGAATAATATCAATAAGACTTGAGTTCATTTTACTCCTTCAATTGCGCCGAGCATAGCGAGTCAATCGAAATCCGTCAACATTAATATCCCTAACTTGTAAGTCATGTTGACCAATTTGATTCTCTAAATTTACAAAACTTATATATATGTTGAGCGGTTAGGGGAAGTTAGATGTCTAGAAGGTTTAGTGGATAAGATAGAGATTTATTACTTAGTAATCAACTGAACGGTCAAAATTATACACTCCTGATTCATTTAATTTTATTACATGAAAAATATTATATGTAATGCTAATGTAAATGTTTGATTCAGATATTTTATTGAGTTTATGTAATGTAAAGGATACATTTTATAATTATGATTCATTAAATAAACACATTAGGATAACACTGTTGGGACGTATGACATGGATTATGACATGTGAGAATATGAAAGAAAAACATTATTTACTCTTACCTCCCCCATAATTCTCCTCAACTTAATCACCCCTTCACCGTTATTATCCATAAAAATATTTCTTTTTTGGTTTTTATGTGAGTTTTATAAAATACAAATAATATGTTTGATTCTCGTATTCTTGTTAGGCTTTGTATTTCCTTGTCTTTATACCAATGAGAATATCATTCTATCTAGTCAAAAAGTTAGATTACATTCCTACCCCCATCGTATTAGCTATTAGGTCACATTCTTGCTGATTCCACAATCCAGCCTTTCTTAGACTTGTTATAAATGGTGGGTCATGAGAAAACTCACTGTACATTTGAATTTGTTATAGTATTATGTTTGGAGGGTAACAGCACGTGAATTATTCTTTTTATCCCAAGTGTGTGAGAGTTAGACAACTCATCTAGATGTTAAAAAAGTTAATTGTGATGGTTATTTGTATACACCTATATATGTTGGTTTCCCTAAAGCATTTATTTAAATTATTTACATTAGAAACTACTCTTCAATCAATGGAAAAACAAAACTTAACATGTACAATTAATGGAGAAATTTAGGAAAAACAATAAATTTGAAAATGTATATTTACATTTGCATGCATCATTCAGTGTAGGTTATTCGATGTTGATGACTTGTTCTAATGTTTTTTTTTTAATTCATTTCAATCCAAAAACGTTATTGGAGACAGGAAAAAAAAAAATCTCCTGATTCATTCATTCGTACAATATTTGATATGGAGAGAGCATTCATCGCAAACAAACAAAAAAGAATAGAGTGGTGATTGTACATTGGTACCTCGTAGCTGTTAATTCCTAATCATCCCAATCTACGCGCTAATGACAAACTTAAACTTATCAAAACATTATTATCAGATTAATAATTAAAGATTAAACAAACTCACATTTATATATGATATAGCCCACCTTTCTCTCTCTCAAATTTTATCCATCGCTCTCAGAAGATACGGAATCAAACTGATCTTAATAATTTATAATTTATTTGTACGTCATACCTAATCATCTTCCCACATCACTACATCACCCACCCAACTATCACACAAATTGTGAGTTAATTTATTACTAATCTAACACTAATTATTATTATTATAACACCAGAATTATCGTTATCCCTTTAGGAGATAGAGATACTGATATATCATGAAAAAGAGGATGATGACAATGTTGTTTTTTTCTTTTTCTTATATTTTATCATCATGAAAAGTATATATAGATACAGATATCTCCCACTCATAAACAATAAGGACAATGTGTTAGGAGAACTAAGAATGAAGAGCAAGTGAAGTAGAGAGCATATGAACAGTTCATTATTAAAGTCGTAAAGTATTGGAAATGCTTTGACACAAAGATCTGCGTTTAGATCATTGTCTTTATATATATATATATAATGAGCACCGACGAGATAACCAACATTGGAGGAAGAGGAGAAGTATTTATAACGAATGTTCGTTTTAATAATCATGGCACTAGCTAACACATTTATTAGTGGTTTTTTTTTTTAAACCTGAACACATGTAGTGGTTTTGGAGATATAAAGATATTCAATAATTATTAAATATTTCCACGTCATATATGTTAATTCTTTTATTTTTCAATACACATGCCCTCTCTTTTTCCTATTAAAATACTTTTTTTAACGTTATTGACATATAAAAGTTCTCCAAAACTGAATATTATCAAACTTAATTGGAGAATATTTTTTTTAAATATTTAGATTTTTAACCCTTAGCAGTTAGCATTGTGAAATTGACTCCATCGTATCCGTTGCAAAAAAACATGTAGTAGTGATTTTGTCCGTGTATTTAATTGGGATCTACTTGTCCTCCATTATATTGGTTTGTTTATTATAGATATTTTTATATTTTAAATTTCTGAATTTTTTAATATTCAGTCATTACTATCTTTCAAATCAATTTATTTTAAAAATAACAGAATTTATATTGGCCAGGGGCAAAAAAAAGAAGAAGCAGCAGCCTAGCCATGGATAAAACTAACAATAGATAATAAATTAAATGAGGTGGCGTCACACCCACAACATCAAAACTAGATATCTGTTGCCCATAGATTAAAGGGTCCACCCACTGAGGAAAATAGAATGCACTTTGAGATAAATGGAAATTCAAGCTGATTATTGAAGGGTTTGTTTGTCACTAGGGAAATGGAGAGGGATTTTTAACGAATTTTAATATAACAAATATATGGATAAAAAAAATTAATTACTTTGTATAAGCTTTTAATCCCACTTTTTTTCGTTTTTTCAATCAAACTATTAAAATTTTCCTTTCCTGCCCTCATATCACACAAGTACGGATATTAAAGGAGGAAGTTCCAAACATAAAGATGAGCAATACAAATACACAAAAGCCAGATGCTACATATAATATTCAACCAATGAACATCCAAACAGACTAGAGGTGGATAAGATTTGAAGGTAAGAAACAAATGAAAGCTTTGATAGATGAAATCGAAGCCACGCAGGCACCCATATCTCTTGTAAAGGTTCTTTTTTTCACCAGCACCCATTATTTGAAATCATTTAGAGTTGACTAATTTGGATCAAGCTATATGCAACCCTTTTCAATTGTTAAGAATGTCCAACAAGTATGTATGTCGCATTTGCATACTCAACACTCAAACACGGAACTTTTAATTAAGTTAGTAGGACAACCTTATCTCGTACATGGATTTTTTGATTGGGTATAATGGTTATCTGTATAAAGTACCAGTATTTTGATTTAGGTCCTTCCTAAATCAAGATCTTGACTGCAGCCCTATTCACACATGCCAATTTGAGAGAGAGGTCTTTAATTAAGAAGATCAAGAGGATATTGTAAGTTAAGAGTTTGTTTTTGAGGTGCTAAATAAAGAGATTGCAAGTACATGCTTTATTAACTTCTTTATAAGATATTTTTTTCAACTGTGATTAAATAGTTTGTTACTTATAACTTTGATTACATTTTAATATTTTGGTTTCGACAAATTAGGCACATGTACCATAATTACCTCGTTCCCCGCAGCCTCCAAGAAAAGATCAAGTTCATCTGCCTTAACCAAATCAATAACCAAGATGAGGGTATGAAGGAAGATGCTAAGCAACAACGTAACACTTACTTCTTTACGCCTTACATTTAAAGGTGGGAACATCATTAATTCTGTTCAACTATATCTAATGATTGTTTGGAAATATCTGTTATATGTTATTAGTAGAAATATAGCGGTTGTTAAATTAGAATCGTTATGTATTATGCAAGTATTACTATATATTATGACGTTTGTTTGTGTATGCCAGTTAATTATTTTAACATGAATAAGCATATTATGACCTCATTAAGCTTTAATACATAACAAGTATTATGTTATAATTATTATAATATATTCATAATAAATAACGATTCAGAATCATTATATATAACAACTAATAACCGTTATATATAACAATTTCTATAATACAAAATTAATGTTAAAAGGTCACCGTACGGTCCCTCCACACACTTTCCCTACTCAATATATAAAAGCTCATCATTAATTCCTCACACTATGTGGGCTCCTCCGTCCTAACCCCACTCTCATCTCCTTCGCTCATCTCGTGGAACCATCTAGAAGATTTATATACATAACCAACCCTCGAGTCTCTGCTAATTTCATAAGATTCATAACTCAGTTTTATATCATATATGGAAAACTAAGAAAATATATCTTCTTCCGTCAAGTATTTTTTTTCGTCTCTCTCTCCCTCCCCTCTTGTTATGACAATTGGGAAGCTTGAGACTTGTATATCATCTTGCGAATTCATTTGACTCATATGTCACAATCTTTTTGTTTTATTGGTCACTTTTCTATCATTTTCTCACAAGTTTGACCATTAATACCTTTCACACCATGTGGGCTGTATCTAAATCCCATATCATTCAAGACCTTCTACAGCCAGCCATCATATTGCAACATATATACTCCCTCTTTATCACTCCCATAATAAAATATTCTAACTACTTTACCGGTTGTCAATAAAAGAAAAGGCGGTTAATTCATTGAATTATTTAGTTTTTTAGAAAAATGTCCTATACTAAAATCAACAGCAAATTACAATGGGTTAAATGTGTAATTTTGTCTTAGAAGTAATCACTCAAAAGCGTTGGGTATCTGAAAGTTTTTCGAAGAACAATTTTATTTTGAAAGTGTTAAAAAATAAGTAAATTCACCTTAACCATTAAAAAAAATCTAATGTTGACCATTAAAAAATTACTAAATTTTAATTATTTACAAGGTAAAATTGCTTTTTAAAATATTTCCAAATACTTGATGCACCTTGATGGTTGCTGTTGGGGCAAGATTTCATCATAACCCAATTATAATTTCCAACAAATTGGTAAGGAATTGACTCATCACGTGTAATGTTATGAGTTCAAATCTTGCTGATAATATAAGAGTCTTATTAGTAAGTAAATATAAGTACTTCCATAAGCATTATTTGAGGCTTGAAACACGCTATGACACTAATAAGCTCTTATCACCTTACTTGACTACTTAAACATGATATCCCAAGTTCAAGTACAAGTGAACACAAAAAACACTTTTAAAAAAGTTATATCTAAACAGATCTTATAATACTCGAATATGATATAATCAAATAATCACATTAAAAAAAAACAAGTTACAGCATGAAAATTTGGAAAAAAATCACACTAAACCTTGAATTACAACATGTGAGCTGGATCTTCATCCCACATCATTCAAGACCCTCTAGAGCCAGCTATCATATTAAAAGTTATACATATTTATAATGAAGCATTTATATATGGCCACTAATTATGTGGCCACTGTGTCAAATCTTTTGTTTTTAATGGTGAGCCGGAAATTGAAATGCCATAAAGTAATAATGAGTGTGGGGGAGGAGGGGGAAAAAGTGAAGGCGGTGGGTAGGATATAGGTGTGAGAGTGAAGTGAAAGGCAAAGATATGGAATGATGCAAGTCAATTGGGAAAGTGGGTCCCACTTGTAATGCAACACTTTCGTCATCTCCTCCATTTTTGAGAGAGAGAGAGAGAGAAAACTCTCAGAGATTTTAATGATAATGTTATCATTTCTTTCTTTGTTCGTGTATTGTATACATCTCCCGCGTGCTCTTCTACAGTGCTTCTTTCCTCTTCCTCCAACCTTTTATCACTCCCCTCATACCCCACGCTCTGCTCTTCCCTCGTGTCCCCCACGCTCCACTCACTTCCTTTTTTCCTCTGCTGCCAATCATTTGACTGTCAATTTTAATCCCATATTTTAAATATTACTATTTTTTTTTGTTTAACCACCAAACGGATTTTGTCAATTTCCTGCTTTATTCCTGGTCAACAAATAATGTCATGTAATGGAGTAATCTTTCAGTTTTTTTTGTTCAAAACAAGGTAATCAGAAACGTATCCGTGAGATCCACGTGGTCTATAATGGCGTCGCCGTTCCCACATCTCTTGAATACTCTCTCTCTCTCTCTCTCTACCCCCTCTCTGCTCAACACTGCGCATAAATTTGCTCCATCACAGTGTCAATATACATACATAGAAAGAAAAGAGGCACACCAAACTCGTCCGAATTTAAGAGCCAAATTAACCCAAAAGCTTCCATCTTTTCTTTTCAACATACAGACACAGAGGTTGCAGTATGTTTGCTGAAGAGAATGGTCTTAAGGGAGACCCAAGGCTGCAAGCCATATCTCAAGCCATTAGAGTGGTGCCTCACTTCCCTAAACAAGGTTTCTTTTTTCTTTTCTTTTAGCTTTTATTACTGTCCTTTAAGGTCTTGTGGTCTCTCGCATATTGGAATACTTTTTGTGTTTTGGGGGGTTTGGGTTTTTTTTTTTTTTAATATATTCTTCTTGCAGTGTCTTTTTGAGCTTCAAATCCAACAGATCTGAAACTGTTTTGTGTGTGTGTGTGTGGGTCTTGTTCCTTCCCTCTTCAAAAAATATTAAAAAATATATATATGGTGTGTGTCCGCAGGAATAATGTTTCAAGACATTACGACATTGTTGTTGGATCACAAGGCCTTCAAAGACACAATCGACATTTTTGTCGATCGTTACAGAGACATGCACATTTCCGTTGTTGCCGGTACTCTTCTCTTTTTGCTCACCCTTCCCTTCTATATATATTCATTCCTTTTCACTTCTTCAATTACATACTGTTGAGTTTGAGACTGTGATTTTCAACATTTGTACATCGTTCGTTGGTTTCTTTTTCCCGTTACAGAACCAAGGAGATCCAATGTTGTTCATGTTTTTAACATAACTGATTCACTTTGGCTCTTCATAATGCAAGTTTTTACCTAATATTACATAGAAGATAAAGGTATTTGCCTTTAATTGGGTTATCTTGTATAAAATGTGTTTGGATTCCACGTAGGAGTGGAAGCAAGAGGATTCATGTTTGGTCCACCGATTGCGCTGGGCATTGGCGCAAAGTTTGTTCCTTTACGCAAACCTCGAAAACTTCCCGGTAAGCCTGCTTCTGACCTAGAAAATATATTTAGACATTTCTACTAAACTTTAAAGAAACCGAACTTTTTGGTCCCTGATACATGACTTAATAGTTTTGGTCCATTTAACCCTTCAAAGTTGCTGCTGCTAGTAATTGTACCATGACTATAGTCTGGGACTGGATCATCTGTTTTTTTCTTAAGAATCAGGAACCCAGTAGCAGAGACATGTATCTCAAAGCATATTTTATCTAAAGTTCTCATGATCAGTTTCTCTTCATTACGCCTATATATACTGCAATCGAGATCAGAGACTATGTTTCAAATTAACTTAAGGTTGATGCCTAAATTACGAGTATGGTTGGTATTTAGGTGAAGTGATATCAGAGAAATACGAGCTAGAATACGGACGTGACTGTTTGGAGTTGCATGTTGGGGCTGTCCAGCCGGGTGAACGGACCTTAATTATTGATGACATGGTGGCCACCGGAGGAACTCTGTCGGCGGCAATAAGACTTCTGGGCAAGATTTCTTGTTCTTAGCTCTGCTACATTCTCTGCGTATGCTCTTTCAATTAAATACTAAACTGTTCTGTTTAATTTTTCCAACTTGTTATATATTGTATTGCCACAGAACGTGTTGGTGCTGACGTGGTTGAGTGCGCCTGTGTCATTGGTGTGCCCGAAGTTAAGGTGAAAGCCAAAAACTTCCTTTGAATTCATGTCTCTTGTTTCAATGCACAGAGATATTATTAATGGGGGCAGGGATTTTAAATAACAGAGCTTTTTGTTGCAGGGGCATTGTAGGCTTAATGGAAAGCCACTCTATGTGCTTGTGGAGCCACGTGAAATAGATAGTAGTTTGAGGTACGCCAATATAATTTCCAGAAAGAATGAACAATTAAAAAGTACAAAAGAGTATATGAACAAAGAAAGGGTCTAAAGTTTTGAGTGGATTTTCGGTTTGTTTGTTTTGCGAGGCAGATGTGATTGCAGTTCTGTGTCAGCTGACGTAAAAAAGGAAGAGAATTTGAGGAGAAAGGTGATGACGATGTGTTCCTCATACCAGTTCTCACCTGAATGGGCTCCCAATTGAGAATTGTAGTGCTCTCTGTTTCATTATGCTTTTTCTTGTTACTTATCATTTCATGTATCCACCATCGTACAACTATTAATCCAGCGTTGAATTTTTTTTTTTTTTTCAAATCCAACTTTCGTGTCATATATTACACATCCCTTCTCATATGACAACCTCGGATAGAAAGCTCTGCTCCCCACCCAAAAAAACTAAAACATCCGAGAGAAAGCGTGGTATATATGGGACATGCCCTTTTTGTTCCAAAACAAAAAAAAATAGTTACCAAATTGAGGCCACATGTTTATGTCCCATTGGAAAGAAGAAGCCAGTTCCTGAAAATTGATAGATATGATTATTCAAGTAAGTATTAGCCATTGGAGGATTTTACGTGCGTGCGCCAGAGCGAGTGAGAGAGCGCGAGCAGAAGATACAATAGAACATTTATCTCAATCGAATTCTAGTTCTGTTATTAGAGTTGTGAAGTTTACAAAAAGTGTCGTGCAAGGTAAAGGGCTCATATATGTGTGCGGACTACAGATAAAAAGCTTGTACATTTGAAAGTACGCCGAGGAGAATAATGCATTTAGCAAGATTGACTTAAATATGGTGATAGACGGGGATGAGAAACTGACTCAGTGAGAGCTTCGTCAAATGAGGCAAAAAATAAAAAATAAAAATATACACCAGCTCAGTTCATGCTATTACTTGTTACAGTGTCCGCCGGAGAATCATCACTTTCTGACGTGTCCATTTTGAGAGCATACCTCGTAACACGGTTCATCTTTTTTCTCATTCTAGCATTGTCGATGAATAAATCTGTTATCATCTTTTGCAATTCGTCATCATAGACAACATCTTTTTTGTCATCGGTTTTATCTACTTCAGAAGCAGCCATTCCCCTGTCCTTCCCTAAGTTTTCTACCTGATCAAATTCAAAAGTCTTTAGTTATGGTAGGAGAAAAAGTGCATGAAAGAAGAGATTGCATCCTAAGCATGTTGCATTAAGAAATCATTAATGCCCAACTCTTGTTTAACCGGTGAAAGCCCAGAGTATGACCAATGGAAAATAACTACTACCTCTGCTAGTAGGACGCCAATCCGATCATCAGATACTGCTAACTGGTTTGCAGTCTCTTCTAAAGATGACGAGGTTGTTATTGTGTTCTCTTGATCTTCTGTAGGAAAAGTGATGTTGCATTGTTGAAGCTGGTTGAACAGAAGCCTGCATTTCTGCATCAGATTTCTTGAAGCAGATTCAACACGTTCCCTCTTCTCTCTTTCATGTTGAAGAAGTTTCTAAATATAAACGCAAATCATCATCATATAGGTCGCTCAAAATGGATTCATATGTAACAAAAGGGGATTTTATGACAGTGGAGTGTGGGGAAATGCACGAAAACTCAAGCTTGAACGATGATGTACTTCACTGGATAAATTACACACAAAAAATACATAAATAAAAGGGTAAAATGTGTCGAGGCTTGCAGAAAGGGGAAAATGTCCACGTGACAACTAAGTTTGCAAAGAATATGACATATTGAGACAAAACGTCCCACAAAATGTACATGTGCAGATGATAACATACCTCAGCTTCACACTTTTCTTTTATTGACTCACTAAGCTCCCTCTTCAATCCTGACTGGGAATTTCGGAGAGATTTGACCTCTTTAACCAATACCTTAACTTCAGCTTTAGATTTTGCTTCTAGCTCATTATACTGTTTTGACAAAATTTCCAGCTGATCTTTAGTAGCATTCAAGGTCTTGAACAGTTCTTCTGTCTCCTGAACAACTGATTCATTGGTTGAAGTCTGACGTGAATTTTCACCCTGGGTATAATATAATATGATTTATTATAAAAGGCATGAAATGTGACTAAAAGAAAGGCTTGATATCCATAAAATTCCAATACCACTTCAGACTTTAGTTTCATCTCCATTTCCAATGACTTTCGACGAAGCTCCTCCATATCCCACTGCATTTGGGTAAACCTTTCCCTCTCAATCAGAATAGCCTGTTGCAAGTTTTCTTTACTCTTCTGTTTAGTAGCATCAAGCTCTACTTCCAAATCCTTGACCTGCAAATTCCAATCAGTTGTGGTCATATAATAACGTTTGAGATTTTAGATGTAGTGGAACTCAACAATTTGTAGGGCTCCAAGAATTGTAGGTGCATTTATTTAGAAATTACAACAAATGCACTTTGAGTATTCTCATCTTTGGAAAACGGACGGAAGATGACAAGTCATGTACAAGGAGATGCATGAGATACAAACCTTGGTTGCAAGAAAATCCTTGGAAGCTATTTCTTGATTTAATCTAACTATAAGGTCCTCCATATCAGTTTTTGTAGTAACTAGCCTTCGCTGCATGGTTAAAAGAATCCTATTTAATTTATGGCGCTGATCTAGTGGAAGGACTACTTGAGCATCACCAGTAGACTGCAACTCCGCATGACCTATAACTGGTGTTCTGGATACCGCAGTATTTCCAGGAAGGTCAGTAGAGCCATTTGGAATTCCAGTAGCAGGAAAGTCACTACCTCTCAAAGAGATTCCATCACTTCCCACACTCTCATTTGAAAGCTTGCGAACATGACCAACCTTAGCATGCTCAGGTTCAGAGAAAAGCTCCATCGGGTTTTTGGCCAAGTGTGAAGCATTAAAAGCATTTCCATTATTTTTGTTCTCTGCAGCATAGCTGAAATGTCTGGCATTTACTTTATGCTTTGGAAGGCCTTCCAGCTGCTCTAAAATAGTCTGACCCATAAACAAGCCCTCGTCAATATTTGATATACCATACTTGACAAGCTTTTCAATCGGACTTGTCACATCTTCATCCAATGTTAAATCATCTGTGCCAACTTCAGAATGGTCATCCAGCCCAACTCTTGGTGTTCCAAGTTCAGATGGCTCATATGCAGTATCACTACCATAATCTGATGCAATAGATGAACTGCCAGCACCTAATGATAAGTTTGAATGGAGAGGTGACTGCACAGAATAAGTTGTGTTATTGGAAGCAGGATCTGATTCTGAATTCTGCAAACTTGAATCTCGAAAAGCTGAAAAAAATTGCAATGAAGTAAAGCGTGTCAAAAATTTGGCAGAGCTAAGAAGAAATGAACCAGGAAAAAACACATATATACAATTCTTGAGGTTAAAATATACTGCCCACTCACTAAAGTTGGTATAAACTAGGCAAACATTACATGTCTTAGGCACAATAAATGCAAGATGCAATAGGAAGGTGCATACAAGCTCTAGCTGCAGCCTCTAATTCAAGAAAGGACGCCACTGCAGCACATCTAGATACATCAATGTCTGACAAAAGTTTGGTCATCCACTCCTCCAAAGAGCACCTTCTCTGTAGTGAGTGCAATGAGATGTGTTAGTCATTTACAAGGTAAAACATAAACAATAATTAAACTACCTACATAAATTTTGCATCCACAATCAACCATCAAGCTCAATAAGAGATTAATAGGAAAAATATGAATATGAATGGGGTTAGTGAAATTAGATGGAACCACCTGCGCAGTTGATTAGATATTGCCTTCTAAAGTATAAACAATGCCTTGTAAGATTCAATCAAAGAACCTTGCCATCAATATCAAACAGGAAGGTGATTTTTTCCATCCACTGTCAGTCACAAAGTTCCAAAAATATCATTATCCAATTCAAATGCTTGTTGAACAGAGTGCAAAAGTTATAGTTATACAACAGCAAGCTTCATCTCCCAAAATGAGGCCACTTACATGATCACAACAAGAAACATGAATACAAAATTAAGAAACTGGACCGATTAAAACTTGAAAGAGGAGACCCCTCAGAAACACCATATTTACACCTTTATTCCATAAATTTCAACTTTATAGTGACCAAAGTAAGACTAATTACAAGTATGACGTTCTTTCTTGTTTCCTATTATATTACCTCTTCCAACAATGCTCGGCTTTTCAATCGTACTAGTCCTTTTGGTGGAGCTGAAGGAATGCTTTTCGTGGGAAACTCCTTTTTAAGCTACAACGATAGAAAATAACAAATCAGAATAATTTAAACAGATACCAATACATATAAAAGTCTTCATATGTACTAATGTTTCTTTGACAACCAAGTTGTCAGACTCAAGGTCAAATTAAGTATTAACTCATTCATTCAAAGGGGGGGGGGGAACTAACATACTAAGATGCAGTTGAAAAGGCAAAAACTTACATCTGCAAACAACTTTAAAAAATCATTGAACCTTCTCAGTACTCCATGTACTGTTGTGATACCTTCTGGTGATTGTAGACCAACTTGAACCCTGTAAAACTGTCCCTAATGATGTTAAAAGTGCATACTTAAAAATATGATAATATTCCATTATATTCCATGACTAGGCAGAATATAAAAAATCAGTAACTTTGGTCATGAATAAAAAGTGACATTAATCAGCCTAAGTACCACGATGGGATCTGAATTTCTTGTTTTTGGCAGAAAGACCCAAGAAGGTATTGTGACACAAAAACTCCAACCTGTAAGATGACTGTGTGGCCATACTGTATCCCGCCCATTCTGCATGAAAAGAAGTTTGTGAAAAAATGATAAAATAACATGTAAACAGATTTCTAAAGACAGTCACAGACATATAAGCTATCAGACAATAACTGGAAAAGGAAAAGCAAGAATAGGATATTAGAATTAGCTTATTGACCCAGAGAGAACATACCAAAGTCCAAAAGTGAACAAAAGAGACACATTACAAAATGCAATAAAACCAAAAAAGTGATGTGATAAAAAAACCAGCGCCTACACTAATAGAAATATACTATATTTCCCCCAAAATAGAGTACCCGCCTTCAAATTGAATTGAAGAAAAGACGAAAACTACAAATATATAATCGATAAAACTTTTCATAATGAAATATGAAAACGACTTTTCTACACGACTCCTCTCCAGATGAGGAATATTTCAAGCATCATCAAAACACCTTCCTGATTGAAAGCATTCTAGCACAACAATTCAATGCTTTCTGAAACTTCCTTCTTTTGATAAAATATAAACGTTGTGTTTATATGAAGTAAAAAAGAAATAGCTGCAAGAAGCCTTCTGCATGCCTCCTCCCTTACCGAGTGAATGAGGAAAGGCATTATTGCAAGTCCAAACACCTTATTAAAGAAGAACTTAGTTAGCAAATTAACACGGCCATAAATAAGGAGTGCGAACTACAAAGGAGCAATTAATACCACGGCCATAAATATGCCGCGGTCCGGATCACATTTCTCGACAAACGCTGCGCATTCAATTATATTCCTACCAAATATGCTCAAGAGACACAATTAAGCAAGATCACACGTGTCCCGATATTTAAAATTCATGAATCAGGTGGAAGGAAATTGAGAAGTTGCAATTGAAACATGCCAACAGAGAGTCGACAAGAGATTAAGTAACTCAAGTCACTAATTCCGAAAGAAGCCTGATTGGCTTCAATAAAGAGAGACCATTGATCAGAATTCTCTAAGAAGCCTGACTGACATCAATAAAGAGAGCAGATTGACTAGAAAGTAATGAAAGAGATCAAATTACATCGCGCACAAAGATGATCGCTGAATTAAGCATCTGAGACATCCAATTTCGTGTAATCATCGAAATTAAGATAAGTGTGAAACAAAATAGAACTAACCCAGTTTCGTGGTGGAGGACTCCAGTCCATCCCGAGAGGCAGCGGCGAAGACCCATCGTGCCTGTGCTTGGGAGGACTCTGTCGCAGCATGTTGTTCCCTTGACACCAGAATTTGCGTTCTCTTTATGATTTCATAATCGTAACATCAAAGACGCACTAGAGCTCCTCAAGCGGAATTGGGATGTGAGTGAAAGCAGCACTACAAGCTAGGGTTTAAGCGATCGGATCGGAGAGCCAGCGGAGCCAGGTGGCATCCGCTCTGTCAGCCACAGGGGACCGTGCCCGGTGAAAATTAAACAAACAGCCTAACTAAGAGAAGTCTCAAGAGCTTAGCGCGCGTGAAAACCTTCGGGGCACTGTAGATTCTATGCTCTGTTTTGATGCTATTGCAGGACAAAGCAGTCACACCAACCTGGCTTCTTCTGCAATCGCATTGAGCTTCACGTTTAGCCAAGGACACCCAGAATCAACGACAACGAGCCATTTCGACGTTGCAGTCCCGCAATTTTTTTTTTCCTTTTTCCCTTTTTTCGTTGTCGTATCGTTTGACGACCTTTTAGGTGTCGTTTGGGGATAGACCTGGGCTTCACTAAACGAAGTCAAGCTTGTTATGGGCCCAATACTTTAACCTCTTTAATGGGCCTAATTTTGGGGTCCAAATTGGTACCCACTTTTTTTTGTTTTGTTGGATAAACAATGGGTAACCACTTGAAAAAGTGGAGAAAAACGACAGACACTCGAACAATGATTCAGCAAACTGCTAAAGTGGTCCAACGATGTGAAAAATAATTGGTTTGAGTGTTGTTGTTTTTGGATCAGTGGCATCGGAATTTTACGGGTAGAATCTCATTCATGAAGTCACATCGACTTGCGTAGTCACCTTCCACTAACAGTCCTAAAGTTTCTTTTTCGGTAGTCTGTTTCAACTTCAACTATTAACGAGTAATAATATATAACTAAATTTATTTTTCTTTCTTTTCTATTAAGGCTAAAAGAGAAAAATAGTGGGGGGTCGAAACTCGAAAGGAATGAAGAGCATTATCCCGTATAACTCTACAAGGAAGAGATGGTCCAGGGTCCAGACTATACATGGCCACTGCAAGTTATTAATTGTTGCGCTACGCTTCATCGTTGTCAAACTTTACTATTATTTTGTTGCTTTCTGCTATCTATGGACTATGGAGCATTTAATTATTAGACTTGTTGTGGTGGAGGTTAAGAGACTGAGATCTCAGATTCAATACTTTTCAGATGAACCCAGCAGCGAAACTTGTGAGATAACTATGGAATAATGGAATCACAAAATTCCAAATCAAATTACATAAGTTTCACAACACAAGGAATATAGAATATAACAATAACAATTTTTTTATAAACAAAAAACTTTGGGTTAAGTTACAGAAAATTTTAAAGAAATGAGAATTAACATTTAACACTGGAGCGTCTCTAGACAAGACCACATGTCTCCTGCGCACTTGAGCCAAAGTACCTCACGCCACAGTGGACAGTGGTGGCCTGTCACTAGCAACCGCCGATGAGAAGAAAAAAAGCAACAAGTTGTGCGCCTTTCTGCCATGAAGGGATGGGCTAATGATTGTCTGCAAAAAAAAAAAAAGAAAGAAAGAAAGAAAAATCTTACAGCATAGAAATTATATTCATGTTTCATGCCCAGTAGTTCAAATGATTCTCAATTACTTGCTTTATTCCAGCATTTGTGATAACAAAATCCCACATATTTGGGTCAAGAAAAGAAGCTGTGACATATATTGAAGAGGAAGAAAAGTCGAAAACACATGTACAGAAGAATTTAAAAGAAAAACTAAAGTAAGAGGGAAGAGGGTGAGGAAGCTTGCTTGTACGTATTGACAATGAGTGACAATGGTAACGTACAATTTCTTTTCTGGTTGAGAGGAAAAACGAAGCCTCGGCTTCAACTAATTTCAACATTTTTCACCTTCTTGTGCATCACGCCTGCGTGTCTCTTTTACCAAACTGGGCAGTTCAAGGAAGCTGCTCAGAGCGCCCGAAGGCACCAAATGCGTGAAAAAGCGAAGAAACGATTGAAATTGAGAATTGAGGGGCCACAGCGAAAAGAGAAAAAGCAAAAAAAAAAAAAAAAAAGGCATCAGATTATATATCGTCAAATCAGATTTGTTGAAGTTCTTTGATAATGCATCTAGAAACGTCAGCAAAATGCACCCGTAATCGATCGTCGGTGTAGCTCAATTTCTAGATCGGAGCAAACGGAAGAGATCTGATATTTCGTCACCGGAACCTGCATGAAATACATGTGTGCAGTGAATGGCAGTGCCTTCTTTAGCTCTGTGGTTGCCATGAGAACTCGAAAATGGAAATTCTAGGGCAAGAAAAATAAAAATAGAAGAGAAGATGAGATTGAGACAAATCAATTGTCATATCTGGACAAAGAATTAAACCAGAGAGTGGAAAAAGTTTATGAAACCTGGTGTATTGGTTGATCGTACTGAGAGAGAGTACAGGTGTGACGACGACGCAGATCATCTCAGTGATTTTCCACAGCTTTCTTGAATTGTGTTGGTGGAAATTCTGTTTGCATGAAGCCTTTACACGCACAGTTCAAGAAAGCTGTGGAATATCACGAAGAAGACCATTCATGAATAGTCTCGCATGGAGAGAGAGAAGCAGTGGGTGAAGGACCATGGAGAGCGTATGGGTGGAGATTGTGGAACTGAACCTCTTAAATAAATATGAAGTCAGGGAAAAGAAAAATAGCAATATTTGGGGTAATAATTTTACCGTGCAGCTCAAAATAGCACTCATCATGTTCTTTTTTTTTTATTATTTTATGCATGATTTGAAATATCAAATGATTTAGTGATTAGTACGATTAGTGATCCGAAATATTGTGTCAATTAAATATCGTATCAACCCGGCCCGGTTTAATGACATGATAATTCGATTTGATAATTGAAGTTCTCCATTAGTTTTAATTTTTTTGGGTTAATTAATATTATTTTTGTTCTTTAACTTAACCCTCATTTTGATTTTGGTTCCTCTATAGGTAAAATAGTTTAAGTTTTCATTAGGTTATAGAGATCAATATTTTAAATTAAATGAAACTTAAAGGATCAAAATCTATGATTTAAAATTTGAAGGACTAAATCAAAATAGGGGTAAACTTGAAGGATCAAATATTATGTTAACTCATTTTTTTAACTTATTGAATTTCATATCATTATACTCTGATTTAAATTATTTACAAATTCATTAAACAAGTTTCTGTCCCTTAAAGTATGCAAATAAATTATTTAAATGGCCAATAAGTGGACTTGATTCCTTTTAAAAAAAGTTAAAGCTTCATATTTTATGAATATATTGAGTGAATCAAGTTAGGATGGCTATTCTAATTGGATTCATTGATATTTAAATATAATTCAATAATACTGGATCTCATATAAAATGGTAAAAAAAACACATGAATAAACATAAATTCAGGCAGAATTGAAATTACAAGAGTAAAATCAGGTAAGAAATTATATCCTACTGGTTAATTCAACGTGAGGTATTTTAATTTCATAGAAAAGGAGTAATTACCTACAGGATATCTGAAAAATAAATATAAAATAAAGTGTATACTGTAATTTACATGTGTGTGTGTACAGTGACATTGTTTTGCGAAATTGCCAAGTTTAAAACAAAGTGATGTGAAGAGCTTCTTGCGTCCAAGTAAGCAATGAAGACAGAGTGTATATATTTTAAACTCATTCATTTTTTACGACAAAATTCAAGTTTAAATTAGTTGGTGGTAGTTTACTTATTATGCCACAGGAAAATATTTTAAAAAATGAAACATAATAAAAATGTACGTAGCCGGGAAAAAAAGGTTTTGCCAAGAGCTCATTTGTATTAATACATCAAAAGCAAAAACAATTCATCCTCATGAAAGATTCGGAGGAAGATTTTGAGATTTGCAGATTTCAGATATGGGAACCAAAAAACAAAAAGTGAGGTTAAATGTGCCTATGCCTTGGGTGAAAATGTCAAGTCCGTATGTGTATAGCCACTCATAAAATGCCAAAGCATGTCGGATCAATTTGGATTATAAAGGTACTTTGAGTAAATTAGACTGCACCTACTCTCACCACGTTAACAAATAACAACTCATCTTTTATGCCCGCGGCATGTGAGATGGGCCAAATAATTAAACATTTTTTCAAAAATATATTTAAAAAGCATTAGAAATAATCGGTAAATATTCATTCATTTAAGTAACCACCTCTTTTTACTCTTAAGGTATATTTTTTTAATATGATAGGCATCCCTTTTAAGATTCAGATTTTAAAAGGTTTTTTATCTCTTTCAATACGTTTTTTTTAGATTTAAATTTATATTTTTTTTATGAAGATAAAGCTACTTGTCAGATTGACCAACAGTTTGTTTGTTTCCATGGCCCCAAATAAGTTTTCTCTCGTCTTTTTTATAACCATTGTTTAATATTCGATATTACTGAAAAGGGGACTTATGACTCAAATTGAGATGATTTTTTCTAACAAATTTTTTGTCTAGCTTACAAGTATTTTTATTAATTGATCATCAATATATGCGTAATAAACAATTGGTGTTTGATTCTGAAATCTTGGGTAATACGAGTCAGAGTAGTCCTCATGATTTTCATTAAAAAACCAGTTCATATAGTTTTCATCGATCTTAGTCAAATTAAAGTTTCTAATAAAGTCGCAAAAAATTTGCTGCCATACGTGTTATATTATCATATAAATAACATATTAAAAACTTTGACCAAGATTAGTCACAGTTCTACAATATAATTTATTAACGACAAAATTATAAAGACCGTGTTCCAAATTGATTACAACATACCCTAAGAACCCAAAACGATTTTTTTCACTTAAATCTGAAATTCTACCTCCGGTCTTAAATATAAGACTTATTAGTCATATTTTCTTGAAGAAATTAAGGAAATTAAATAAATTTAATTTTCTTAATCATATCATATGTTATATAAGTTTATAAGTCAAATAGATAAATTTAGAAATAAATAAATAAATATAAATACTTTAACCTAATTTAATTAACTTTCTTAAATTTTCTCAAAAATCAACTAAGTATTATATTTAGGATATAATGTACTAAATAATTTTTTGTATTGGTATAGGATTATATTGAATTCCATTTTGATTGGTTTTGTTCACACGACGACGACGCTAATAGGTAGGCGAAAGCCAGTCAACCCATCGTGAGGTAAATCCGTTTTTACACGTAGCGGTTTAATTCGAACATGTGCATGTGAGTATGATCGTGGGGCGGATGAGGATTAGAGTCGGGAAAATGGGTTGAGCCCGTCGGACCGACCATTTTAAGTCATGAATTTATAAGAGTTGGGTTTAAGATTTTAGCCTCATAATTGAAAGCGGACTTAAAAAGTTCAGTCCTGTAGGGCCAATGGCCTAAAAGGGTCACGGGCCGGCCCTTTAGGCTCTTATATATATATATATTATTTTTTAAAATTATTTATATGATAATAATATTATTGATTTTTTATGTTTTGTTGATGATGTTGTAAATATTTAGTTGTTATTATCTTTTTTAGAATTAAATTTCATAAGAATATATTGTATTAAAAATCCTAAAAGTTAAAAATTTATAAAAGATATTTTTTATTTACTCCAAAATTTCACATATGATGGTAATTTACTAATTTATTTGTGTCTTATATTTGTTATAGAGTTATTTATCATTTTGGTTTATTATTTGTTACGAATAAATATTATGAATTTATTCATGATGTGGAAGAAGAAATTCTTGCTATTTTTACCCTTCAAACAAACCCTATTACTCAAAGTGAAGCACAATTGAATGAAATGATAGTCATCATACTCATATTGCTTAGAGTGTTTAGCTTCTTGTCATTTTATACTTTGTACGAGACTGTGAGTTATTTGTGGATATTATTTTTTACCTTTGATTATGAATTAGTAATTGTATTTGTTTTATTGTATGAGACGTGTAGTTAAATCTTGTGAAAATAGTTTATGGCCCTGCAAGCCGGCCCTGACCCTTATACACTCGGGCCGGACTTAAAAAAAACAATTTTTCTTACCTCGAGTCCTGTAGATCCAGACCAGCCCTGATTTTCAGCTCTAATAAAGATCATTCTAGGATGTTGAGCTCTCTTCACTCTTTATTTTGTAGTTTTTACCCTCAAAAGTTTGTTTAACGTGATAAAACGACTTTGATAAAGATAATTGATTTTGAGCTTTGTCCTCCAAGGAATATTTCCCATTATCAAAATATTGAATTTACCTTTCCTTTCCTTCTGCCCTCGTTAACGTGTTAGTGTGTTTATACTGGTGATGGGGAAGTAGTTTTTTTTTTAATCTGGTTTTTGAAAAAGTCAGATAGGATAAAATATATATTTTAAATGTGATTTGTATTTAGATTGACGGTAGCAAAAATTTTGTAACCCTGAACCTGTTTGAATTAAAGTTTAAAAAGCTTGTTCAGATAGAAAATAACTTAAAAGGACATGAATACTACATATATATATTAGTTTGTATATATTGTAATAATTGAAGATAAAAATTTAAATTTGATAAAAAAATTAAATTATTATCAAAAAATTTAAAAAAACTCTGAAGTACTTAATTAGAGATATTATAATGAATAAATTAGAATGCATACAAATGTATATTTAATAGTACATCGCTTATTAGATCATTTATTTCTAACATTTTTCTCTAAAAACTAAAAAAATCCATATCAGAAGCTGAAAAAAGTGACTTCTATCTTTAAATAACCTTTTTTAAATAAACCCATCTCACAATCTCAAACGGTCTAAATTTTTCCATTGGACTTAAATCATTGTACGTTAGGTCTTTTTCCTCCTCACCGCAATGTTAAACACGCTCTACTCGCTGTATATTTGGGCTTCATGCTTGAGTTTTAGTGCGATTATATATAAAACTCAGATATCCTCAAATTAAACTGCCTATTTGGATCCTCTATAGCTGAATGGAAATTGGTCTGCAAAGGCCATATACTTTATCCCAAGCACAACTTGAAAACTCTAATTAACTGTACGTACATTAAACTAAAATTTTAGGGTAAATAGTCTTCTTCTTTTTTTTTTTTTGGGAATCAGGGGTGGGTGCTACTACGCCTCCCTGATGCGCAACCTGTTTGCCCCTTGATGCGCCTCATTTTGAGCCTTCTCAAATGTATTTTTTCTAGTTCTTTAGATCATTAGATTCTATATAAAACGAACGATATTTTAATATCTTATAAGAAAAAAATGGAATTATTTTCAATTTTTGTATGATTTTCTAAAATTCAGTGTTCAAAGGGAAAAAGAAAACTGCACCATTCTTAAAAAATATATCTGAAAAGTCATAAAAAATTGAAAACAGACATATTTTTTATCATAAGATATTAAAATATTACCCATATAATATAAAATCGAATGATCCTAATAACCATGAAAAATAAACTTAGAAGGGAGCACGCACCCTGATCCATTTGTTTCACGAGGACAATAAGAGCTGTGCTTCCTACAACACTGAGCACATCTTTTTGGCGTTTTTACTTATTCGTAAGTCTCTCTCATTTTTTTTTTATAAATAGGAGACAGGGGAGATGAAAAAGTTGCGTATAATTAAGTAATAATAATTAACATAAGAGACGATGTACAAAGAAATGCGTCCAAAATATATAACTGCATCAAATTAATCCATTATTGGCCTTCTCGGAATTCCCCCCATACAGGACTAAAATTAATATTTTTGAATGTTCTACGATTTTAGAATTAAATTAAATTGACCAATGATATTGATATGGCTGATAAGAACGAAACTCACACTTTATCTAAAGGCGTAACTTGACTCCTACTATCCATACTAAAGCTTCGATGATGAATATATATATTAGGCAATTCTATTTCTGGCGATCAGTGTTTTTAAAATTTAAAAAAGAAACAGAGGATGACACACAAAGGAATAATGGACAATTATATCCGCATGAGATATACTTTCCTTTCCTCTCATTTTTTTTTAATTTTCACTTAACTCAAATATTTCATAAGCAGGTAACTAACTATTTTAAACTAAATCTCAGAGCTAGGACTTAAATTTTGAATAAGGTGAAAATATTATTTTTAACCTCTGTTTAAATGAAAATTTAATTATTCTAAATATTGAAGGCTGGTTCATTATTATCTTGTTGCTGTCAATCAGCCATATCACAGCGAAACAACAAATCCTCAACCACTCAACGATATACTGATAATAATAAAATCAAAAAGTATCACAGTGATCACTAGAAAATGAGCACCCAAGGGTTACAATACAACTTACAATAACAAAAGGCAAAGGGGGCTTGCCTTGTTATTAATTAACCAAGCACATAGAGCAAATATATCATAAGAACGAAAAAGACTCAAAATAGGCAAACTTGCTGGTTAATCATCAGATCATCACTATCACGGTACGTATAATCACCCATAGCAATAATAATAAGTATGAAGGCACAAAGAAGAAGACAAATAAGCATCATGAGGAATAAGATGGATGTGATCTGAGTGTGGTTGTAGCCTCTAGGGACATTGAAAACCAGAAGGAACAGATTTTTGACAAGAGCTAAGGATCAAGCTGAGGCTGAGAGGTACGTTCAAGTTGATACCAAGAACGTTGGCCTTAATGGCAGTGCAGAGGCAGAGAGCTGCCTCTAAATCAGCCAAACCTTGCAGCAATGGGCAACAATTTCTGGTCGGAGGAGACCCGACGACGACGTTTACAAGGCCCAGGACGTCAGCACATACTCCTAGCTTCAGTGTGTCCAGGGTACACTTGGCGGGGGTCGGGCAGGGCTTGGGCTGAGGCTTGCATGACCCGCAGGCTTCCGTGAAGGTCGAGCAAGCAAGAAGGTAAAGCACCAAAATGGTTGCACAGAGCTTGGTGGTGGAAGAAGCCATGGCTGAGAGTAGTGAAATGCAGTGAAGGGGGAAGAAGATGGATGGGTTTATAAAGGCAGAATGGTGAGGATGCAAGTTGTAGGGAAAATCTGATTGTGAGGAAGAGAGTGATGACGATACAGTTGTATTTTTTGTATGCTTCTGAATAACTTATATGTAGTGTCTCGGCTTTTGCACTGTCATGGTTTTGCTTGCATTCGCTTCTCTCTCTCTTTCTTGGACATGGGAAGCTTCATTTCGTGAAATTAAAAATGCTTTGTTATTGGTCATTTTCTTTCTTTCAATTTTTTTGATAGATATTATTTGCAGTCATTTCCAACTTTAGTCGCTTGCATTCCTTCAACAAAAAGTTTTTTGATCGTCACTCCAAGTAAAAATCCTTATACGGTAGCCTAATTCAGTAATTCTTAGAATCCCATAATTTAAGGCTTTGTTCCGACAACAAAAAGGCTTTGTGATAATCCCGTCATTATTTCTTGGTCACTTGCCATGCATGAACGCATTTAAAAATTTAAAAACCTATAAAGCCGAGTAAAATAAAAATTTAAAATTTAAAAATATGAAAATACCTATATCTATATGTGCATGTAAGGTTCTTAACAGTACAGGACCATAAACTTTAAATAAAATGGCCTGTTTGTCGACAATTTATTCACATAATTTGGCTCAATCTGCGTGCATGGGGACTAATTACTAATTAGCCTAATCATTAATTAGGTACTACTTCAAGGGTATTGACTCATTGTAAGGATCACTGTCAATAGACCTTCCTTTCATATAAATATTAATACGCGAGTTATGATTAGTCATATTGATTTATCAAGAGAGAAAGTACTCGAATAAAAAAAGTATACTTCGTATTATAAAAGTATAGTATGATTTAAAAACAGAAAAAAGTATAACTATGAATTAAAATATATCTCCCTGATCTCAATTTCAAAAGATACAAACTCTCCACTCTAATCTAATTTTTCACACTTCCAACATATAAATGTAAACTTCAGCGGAAAAAAATATGGAACTGGTTCTCTTTTTAGCGCACACGGAAGGGTAGGGGATAATCATGAGAGAACCCTGAAAAAGGAAAAATTTTGGCTACTGGTTGGGGAAGTTAGTAACTTAATAATAATGGTAAAAGGTGAAAAATGGACAGAAAATAACTTTAAATTTTACTTAGTCGGTCCTGAATTATATGGTAAAAGTTAGGCATAAAGAAGGACATAATATAATACGGGGGGATAATTTAATAATCTATGAATTTTTTTACCCTCGTTTTAATTTAAGAATAGTTGTTTTCAAGACAAAATAGTGGAAAAGAACAGGTGAAAGAAAAAAAGTGAGTCGAGCCTGCAGAGCTGATTCCTATTTTTAAAAAGTGGATTCCAGCCTATATGTTGTCTTCATATATGAAGGGATTTGTCGGTATCATCAGTCATCAATTATTAAGACTAGACTTCCCATCATTGTTTTTTAAATAAAATATTACACTATATAATTATCTGTATATAATAAAATATATAACAAGTTTTTCTGATCGATCATAAATATGCTATTAATATTTAAAACCTGACATATTTTTGATTGTGACATCGGTTTCAAATTCAATTATTCTTATACAGTAAATATAAGAATGGTGTGTACGTACAAGGTGCAACAAATTAAAATGTGGGTATAAAGTTTATAAAGCAATTACCAGGAAAAGAAAAAAGTTTATAAAGCCATGCGAAGCATCATTGAATTTACGTGGAAGGTGTGATGAATCAGGTCTAATCAAATTAAACCGGAAAAAGGAAGAGGCACGTGAACGGACGTTGCATGTCGGGCCAGCCGCCAGCGGTCATATTTCATGGACGGAGTCACGGGGGAAAGACTGGCAAGTAAATACGTATATAAATAAATAAATAAATGAAAAGCAAGCGAAGGCCATGCATCTATATTTTTTATAATTTAATTTATGGTTTATTTTCATAATTAATCAATCAATCAATTATGCTACGTGATAGATAATCTCTATTATCCACCCTCCGCTCATGGGAAGCCCGGCCTACCCATTCCTTGTTGTCCCGATAAAGGCAAGCACCTATCGTGAAGCTAATTCCATGTTTCGGATACTCCATATAGAATATATCAACAATACTTAAACATCTCCTTTTTTTCTCTAACACACATGTTTTGCGATTTGTTCTCGAGGAAGCTCTACTTTTATATACCAGTTTCCTCCGCTCACGGAGGTGATGGCATAAACGACATTTGAGTGCTGTGATGAGAAGGAAGTGAGAGTGTTAAACAGGGTATGACAGTTTTAAGGCTGTTAATGTCCTATTTTGTATGCAGGACTGAGTAATACTAATATTTCATGTTTAGCATGAGATAATGGGGAGTTTAACCTCAATTCTATCATTTGAGTGTCATGTTGGTGAAGAGGTAGGCTTAAAATTCTTTTACATATCATAGGCATTTGAACATGATATTAAGAAGTTATGGTACATACCATACCTCAATTCCATCGTATACACGAGATTAGGAATACCGCCACCAATTGTCATTGGAAGATCTATCCCAATATACTATGTATTTTGAGAAAATCAAAGTGAGGTTCCAAATACCATAAACTCATTGTGAGTTGAGAGAGGGATTGCACTGAGTGGAGAGTGTTCGTTTGAGTGCTAGCGTGAGGAAACAATATTACATATTTTGAGAGATTGTGAGGGATGTGTGGCAAAATTTTGTTGCTCTTCATAAACGACTGTCTTTCTTTTGATATTCTTTGTAGGTTTGGCTTCAGGCGAATATGCGAGGCAGGTTTAGGAAGGACAAATTTGTGAGATGGCGTTGGCCCATACTTTTCAACTTGGTCTGCTGGTAGCTATAGAAGAATCGGTGCTATGGTGTCATAAAAAGAGTGCGACGAAGGTCAAGTGATGTTGTTCATGCTACTCTGTATCAGCTTATGGAGAGCTTTCAACGTGGCAAATTTAAGCATCAGATCTTCAAGTTTCAGGAAGTCTCAAAACCCGTATAGCGAACAGCACCTCTTGGATCGTGCAGATTAGATGTGGATGGTTTGGTGAACGCAATGGGGATGACGTCTTGTGGCAGAGTTATTCGCGATTGGCAAGGCAAATGGATTATGGTTTTCAGAAGAACTTAGGCCTTTAGTCCCCATTTTTGGCTGAGGTACATGTACTATTGACTAGCCGTTCGCTTGCTAATCAATTAGGTCTTTCTATAATTTGTGTGTACACAAATTCTATAGAGGCTTATCGTCTGATCATGCTTAATGGGGGTCTATGTCACCTGCTCAAACTGGAGATTCGGGCGATTGGAAACATGATACTATCAGAATAGGATGTTGAACTAAGATATGCATCACAAAATGCTTTTCAATGCACGGATCGTTTTGCTAGACAGGCACGGAATAATGCTGAGGATATGTTGCTTTTGCCGTCTCCCCCTAGCTTTTGTTCAGATAGGCTAGCCCATGATTGGATGGATAATTAGAGGGCCTTAGCTTAGGTTTCTCATGTGTATTCCTAATCAAGTTATTTAACTTGCCATTTCTTAAAAAAAAAAAAAAATACAAGTGTCTCTCATCGAATACTGAAACTTTAGTTTGTCACGGGACTCACCCCCCACAGGCCATACTCTGGGTTGGGGCGATAGAGACGTGACCAAAAATTTTAAATTGGTCGGAGCACATGGGCCTGGGCATTTGCTGGATCAACACTGATCCAGTGTCAGTCCCAATCACGGAGTCCAATAAAATCCAGTACTACTCATGCCCCAACCTTCTTTTCATGGCCTTTTCCCACCAACTCATCCTCACAAGTCACAACCTCATCACTCTCCCTAAAATTTAACTTCATCATATATTTAATTATAAGTCATGGCTAGCTTTATTTATTCTAATAACAAAGTAAAATGCTTCATTTTTTAATGCGAAATGCTGATGAATATCATTTTTTTTAATTTTAGTTTTAATGTTTTCTAATTGAAACTCTGGACACTTCTTACACCTGTGTTTCCCTTATCTAACCACTTGAAACATTTAAGGCAAAGGTGTGATCCATCAAATGATTTTTTTGCCTCGCGGACACAACTCAACGTGGAAAGGATTAATAAGGACGTGAGGGGGGCGTGGCAAAAACGGCAAATGATTTTATATATTCAGATAACTCTTAAAATAAAATTGTGGTTTGGGATTAGTAACCAACAGTGACTAACAATGAAGATGTTTGGAATAACTATTGAAACTTTTAAAAATATTTTTTAATAGTGATTTATAATATAAGAGGTGACTTTTACGATCTACGAGGTAAATATGTATAATAGTTTTATCTCAATTTATATAAATTAATTTTATACATAAATATAAACTAAACTAAACATCCAAGTAAGTAATAACTCCTCATTTTTAATGAGCGTGCCGTGAGGCTCCCGTCGTTGTCCGGGATACTGCAGATGATATTCAATTATTTATTATTCAACACAACCCTTTATGAATAAAAAAGGTCAATCTTATCTATATTTTTTAAAATTTATTTTATTTACTGTTTATATATTAATTTTCACTTTTTTCCTACGCTGAAATCGACTTTAGTATTCGTTTTAACTATTATACATCTTGTGTGTGAATTTTATGAATAAAATAATTTAATTTATCATACAATAAAATATTAAGATCACATTTAAAAAATTACTGCCACTCAGCCGTCCTATTTTTTCTGGACGAAAAATAAATATTTGAAGCTGGTGTTAGCGAAAGTAAATTAAAATAAGCATTAGTTCAGTTTTTTGTTTTATTATTAGCGTGTATATCTATCTCACGGAACAATATTTAACAATTGAGTTTTTTTTACCTGAATTAAGAAATTGAGTTGGTGAATTATAATATGATATCTTGACATCATCACATAATATTATATCATGATTTTATATATAAGATATTAGTATGTTTGGATAACCTCCATAAATATTTTTAAATCGTGATTTAAGGAATACAAAATAGTTTTTACAGTATATGAAGTAACTTTACGATCTATAAAATAAATATGTGAAGGAGTTTTATCTCAATTTATATAAATCAGACTTATATATAAACTCGATTCAAACAAATAAATATAAAACAGCAAATTCTCTCCTCGACCAAAAATAAAAAAGGCAAATTTTCTCAATCAAAAAAGGACAGCAAAGGGAAGGTGGGGAGTGCGCTGCCAAACGGGGCCCAGTGGATTCACATTTGTGATAATGAAGAAGCTAAATCCGAACAATCACCCAAGTGCCTAACCGAACTCATGTCGTAGATAAGAGTGGAACACCCTAACCAGCAAGCCACAAGTCCGCAAGGCTTGGATCCATATTTCGTTCCAAACAGCCCAGACCCTAAAAAATTTCAATTTCCCCCTCATCGATTTGCGCCAAAAGTCACCCATAGATCAGAAAACCAGGTGTTTTATTATAGTATTCCATCTTTGTCCAAAAAAAATTATAGTATTCCATCAATTAAAGTTTATTTGGATACTTTATTGTCAGTTTATAATTGTTTTTCGAAACATAATTTACTTATTTTCCCTACTTATATAGTAAATTATCATTAAAATATTGTTTTAAAGGTTGTAATTATTATTCTAAATAAATACTAATTATATATTTAATTAAATAATTAAAAAATTTAAAAAAATATTTATATATATAAATCAAGATAACACTTTATTTATATAGTGTTTGTTTGTTATTACTTTTACCAATCGGGTTTATTATATAAGTCCGATTCACGTAAATCGAGATAAATCTCTTCCACATATTTATCTCGTAGACCGTAAAAGCACCTCGTAGACCGTAAAAGCTACCTCGTAGACCGTAAAAATTACTTCGTATTCTGTGAATTACAATTCATTAACACTTATAAAATTTTCAACCGCTATTCCAAATAACCTCATACTCATCTTTTTTTTTACCTTAAATCAAAATCATGATTGAATTTGAAGGCTTCGCTAATCTAGATAACTGAATTTGAAGGCTTCGCTGATCTAAATAAGGACTAAATAACTGTACGGCACATATAAGTACTTACCAGGTCCAGTTACAGCAGAGGGAAACACAGCCAGGCAGGCACAGAAGCTTCTTCTTCATCTGGAAACGAAAGTTGATCTAGCTCTATGAATATCTGATTTCCCCGATAATTCTCTCTGGAAGAGTTCTCTCCTAATCATCAAATCTGTTATCGCGAAGAATATAGTCAGGAGAGGGCATGGCCATACTCTACTCGCTGGTGGCGAGGGGATCGGTGGTTCTGGCGGAATTCAGCGCCACGTCGACAAACGCCAGCGCCATCGCGCGCCAGATTTTGGAAAAGATACCGGGCAACAATGATTCGCACGTCTCTTATTCTCAGGATCGGTACGTTTTTCATGTCAAGCGCACCGATGGTCTCACTGTCCTCTGTATGGCTGACGAAACCGCTGGCAGTGAGTTCTGTTCTTGTTTATTTTGTATATATTATACTTTTTTTTTTGCTTGTTAACTTTATGAACCGTATCTGCCTAGTATGGATTTGTTAGGGGTTGAAATTTGATTCCCAGCTGGAACCCCAATAATTGTCCATTCTTCCTGTATCTTTGATGTGTATGGTCAATCACGGTTATTTTTTGATGAAGCTGTATACATTTTTTTGTATTTTCTGGTATCATTCCATGTAAACCGCCACTGGTACTTTTCCTGCGTTTCTGCTTCCTTTGATTGGGGCTTCCTTTTGGTTTTGCTTCGTTTTCAGAGTTGTCCTAGTTGAATCCGAGAAGCTATCGGTCTTGACTAGTACTGTGCTGGTGGAATTCTACTGATCTGTCATGTGCATTTGTAAATGGAAACCTAATGGAACTTATTTATCATCCTAAGCATGTTTGGTTCAATTTTGGGATGTCGAAATTTGGAGGTCTCTGATAATTTGGACTGACCATCCATACAGATTTGGTCTCTTGTAATAAATTGTATAGTCTAAGTCTCTGCAAGAAATCATTTGAGACCTACACGTACTTGTTAGATACTGTTGCTTTTAAGTTTCTTGGAAAATGAATCCTGAAGAAACAAGAATTACCTTGTAAATTTGTTCTTGTGTTGAATCTCTTTTTTCCCAGTATTCTTGTCCTCCAAATGTCTGTGCATATATATTTTGACCTAATCTTGCAAATGTGTAGTCACCATACATTCTTTACTTCCGTTTGTAGGGAGAATTCCTTTTGCATTTCTTGAGGACATTCATCAGAAATTTGTGAGGACTTATGGACGTGCAGTTCATTCCGCTCAAGCTTATGGGATGAATGAGGAGTTCTCAAGAAATTTAAGCCAGCAAATGGAATATTACTCTAATGATCCTAATGCTGATAGGATAAACCGACTAAAAGGTGAAATGAGCCAGGTAATCATTGAACTCATCTAGTAATTCGGTCTTTGAAAGGAGCAAATTAGATTTGATTGAGACTGTATGGGTTCATGCTGCTCTGATTTTGGTTTTTGGCCAGCACATGCTTCTCTGCTTGACTCATCAGTTTTCTTTCTTCTAACCTTTGGACAGGTTTACCTGCTTTGTAGTTACTTTGATCGGTTAGAAGTTTAATGTTAGCCATTTACTTCTCTATGAACACCTTTTGGCTGAATATGAGGAGGAAGATGATGTGACGTGATCATGTGATATAATTTAACAATAGGCTCTTTGACCCCCCCCCCAAAAAAAAAAAAGTATAGGCTAGTATTGTGCTAGTTTGCATGTATCAAGAAGAACTAGTGAGTGACCATTCTTCATTAGATCTGTGTGAATTCTGTTTTCTAGTAACTTCTACTTAAATCCCAAACTGAAAAAAATGACATCAGAAACGGATGATGATTTGGAATTTACGATGCTGTCTTCTTTGTTTAGGCGGACTTAGTGCCAAGCGGCTCCCGCACAATGCGGGCTTAGGGAAAAAAGACCCTATATGTACGCAGCCTTACCCTGGCATTATTGCCAAGAGGCTGTTTTCAGGGTTCGAACCTTGAATGTGCAATAAAATCAAGCTTTACAAGACTATTACATAGATGTTACAATTTATTTCGATCGTAGCAATACATTGTGCACTTTTCCTTGATTATATTTTGATCATTTATATGGGTAATTGTCATTAAATGTCTCTTGAAAAGTGACGCCTCTAAATTCTTTTTCCAAAAGGCAGTTCTGACATAATCTTACAACACAACCTAAATGTGGACATAATGTTATTTGCATTTGTTGGTCACTTGATCCTTATTGCCTTTATATGGACATCATGCTTCTGCCTTTCAAACAATTTTTGTAATTTTCCATGTAAAACTTGAAGTGTTGACATTTAACAACATTTTCTGAAGGATATTTTGTGAGAATTTTGATGTTCATTTTCTCCAAGTTGGATATACTGGTTCACCTTCTTTGTTAGTTGTCAGGAACTTGTTGCTTTGACTTTTTTGTTGTCACTGATATTTCTGTTCAATGCTTTATTAGGTGAGAAATGTCATGATTGAAAATATTGACAAAGTTCTTGATAGAGGTGATCGATTGGAATTGCTGGTGGATAAGACTGCTAATATGCAAGGAAACACCTTTCGCTTTAGGAAGCAAGCTCGCCGCTTTAGAAGCACGGTGTGGTGGAGAAATGTCAAGCTTACGTATGTTTTCTGCCTACAACCCAAATTTAGTTTAGGGACTTTTCTACTCAAATTGTTAATGATGAAGCTGCCGACATAGAGGACTATAAGGTTGATTTTTTCTGTCTGGCATCCATAAAAAGTGAATATGATTTAAATTTTTAATGATAAAGCTTCCATCTCTTAAATGAATCAGAATATTTTCCCCCATAAATTTTGAGTTATGCGTGACACTGACACAATGATAAAGTTTTTCACTTATCTGTTAAAATAACTGTGACTTCATCTCCCCTTTGTTTGGTGAGAGTACATTTAGTTTATACTGAACTGCTAATTGAGAGTGATCAACTCCTCTAGCTTGTAGAATTGTTTAGAGGGAAGTTGTTGTTGTCTTAACAGTCCTTCAGCACAATTAACTGATTTTTCATTTCTGTTTACAATAATTGTTATTTCAATTCCCTTACATGATTAATTTGTTGTTAGAAGGCTCTATATTCGGGTTTCATGCTACTGATAAACCTGCATGTTGCAGGGTTGCACTTATAATTCTCCTGCTAGTGATTGTTTATGTTGTATTGGCTTTTGTTTGCCATGGGCTGGCGTTACCGTCTTGCCTGAAGTGAAGGGATTGTCAAATGAGTTAAAGTGTGCTTTCCTGTTCTTCACAAATCCGCTTGCAGAGGTTTCTTCCTTCCCTTCGTTGTTCTGTGAATTTTTACTGGTTCAGCTCCATTTGCGCTTGGTTGCTAGTGTCTTTATTGGCATAGAATCAAAAGTGTTTTGGGTTGTAGTTTTGATGCAGAGGCATGACTGGGCTTTTTACAAATAGTATTCAGTCTTCAGAAAATGTGTTTGATAATAGTATATTGTATCTGCATACTTGTAAAATTTGGATTGAGCAGGACATTGATTCACAAGTTTTATATATTTGAGTTATGGCACTGCAACTTCTTGTTGGTGTCAAGTAATTTTCCTTCTACTAAGAGGGGAAGGATAGGATTTTGAATGGGGTTTTGTTGTTTGACTTTGTTTTATGTTTGATTTATGCATCAGCAATATATGAAACTAAAATACAAATATAAGTTCGCATAGCTTTTTCTCAGCATTTTGGATGTTTGCGGAGATTCATACGGTTGTATTAGAGATGGGGGAGTTTTTCAGGGACCTTAGTGATTGCTTAGTGTTATTAAATTTTACGGTCCCGTGTTTTTGTGCGGGCTTCAGTCACATTGTCTATGGGGTTTTAATGGTGTGAGTTCGTAAAGATTTTATCTTATGGATAATTAAATAAATGATGAGCAGTCAACCTTTTTTTGAGGGCCATGGGTACTAATGCAAATAACTCTCGTGAGTTTTAAACCCTATAAGAAGTTATTATACTGTCTTCAATTTCAGATCTTATATTAAAAACTGGAGTGCTCATTGAAAACAAATATTTTTTATTTATTTTAGATTTAGATTCCGACACATTAAATAATTTTAACAAAATATAAAAAGAAAAAAAATTTAAATATGGATCATCCAAATTAATTTTGGATGGTTTAGAGTTTAGTGCTCCTCAACTACATGTCTACATCCCATCAAGAGCGCCATGTTGTCCACATTAGCTGCTAAAATATTGTAGGCATTTTTAATTTTCTTCCCCCCACCCCCCTCAAAGCAAACCATTCAAGTATTGACCTAAAAGATAGTTTTTTAAATCGACCAAAAAAATCAGTTAAGGTGGGTCTCATTGTAATGACCTTGTGTTATTTGCTTGAAAAAAATGACCTCATGCTATGGAGGACTTTTACATGGATTATAATGCTTTGATGATCCTTATGCCCTATGGGACGATCTGGATAACATCGCTATGTTTGGAGTGGAGGTCATTATAAAATTATTATTTTTTTAAATATGGTTTTGTGAAAAAGAGTTAGCAATTCAATATTTTTTCCTCCCAGATGATTTTGGTTTGCCGTTCAAATTGGCCCACTAAGGGAAATGACATTTTCATTGTACTCATCTGAAATAGGTGTTTAAAATTTTTAAAAGTAATTTTTCAATCATGATTTATAATATATGAGATAATTTTGTGAGATGAATGTTATTTCAACTTATGTGTATAAGCATTTATAAACCTTAAAAAAAAACTCATCCAAACAAACTTAATTGTTTTTTTTTTAGTACAGGGCATTTTCATTTTCAATAAAGAAAGAAAAAATAAAAAAGACGACGCCTGATTGTTTGTCCGTTGCACCACTAATATAGAGTTATAAAATGGGTCAAAACTCAGGAGAAATAAAACAACAGACGTCGCCACTGTTTTTGGGCATATATACATCAAGAATCGGGAGGATGATAGAACAGGAGAAAGTGCCGGGCAGGGTAAAAATACTGTGAGAATCAATTCGATCCAACGTTCCAGCGTATCAAAGCACGCCGGCCAAAGCAAAAACAACCCTAAAGGCCTAAACTTTCCTCAAATGATGACGTGGCCGTATCGAAACATGGGAACATACTTGTTGAAGGAGAATTGGATAGTGAGCTCCCATACCCATGACCAAAACCAATGATCCTATAAAGTCCCCCATCTATTGCTCCACGCCCTGCATCGATCCCCCAAACGAACGGCTGCCAAATTCCCTGTCGTAAGTAACATCACCACTCCGTCACATGCCAGAATATCTCCCCATCGAATCACTGTCCATATATCAGCAAATTTCACTATGAATCAAAACCTGAAAAGGTTACTGTGTGGCAAAATAAAAACTTAAAAAGCCGATGATGCTATCATGCGCCTCTTAGCTCCATAGAGATACGCACTCACGCCTCCCAAACAAGCGCGCCGTTGCTATCCTGCGCCCTCCCCCGACTTCTCTGCTTTTCCCTCTCTCTCACCGCGTCCGTGTATCTTGGCTCCCCTTAAACGCCACCTTCCCTTCCTTTCTTCTCTGCTTCCCTGCTTCAGTATTGATCGATATTAAGAAAACTAAATAGAGAAACGAACAAGCGAACCAACGCCAAAACAACAATGAAGCACACTGCGCCTGAGGCTGCTCCATCTTTATCTACGGCACCCTCTTCAACGACGGACCAGTCACATGTTGCCACTCCGTCGTCGTCGTCGTTGGCTTCGCCGGACAAACCTGTTTTAGGTTCGTCCGCCGCTGCTCAGGAGGACCTGGCTATAGGGTCTAGGGATGGAGGCGGCGCCCACCAGTCCGTGACCATCGAACGCCGGGGCGACTACTCGGCCGTTTGCCGATGGACGGTTCACAATTTTCCACGAATAAAAGGTAGGGCACTATGGAGCAAGTACTTTGAGGTCGGAGGTTATGATTGCCGTCTCTTGATATACCCCAAGGGTGACTCTCAGGCCTTGCCTGGCTATATCTCCATCTACCTGCAAATCATGGACCCTGGGGCCACTTCCTCGTCCAAATGGGACTGTTTTGCTAGCTACCGTTTGGCAATCGTGAATGTAGCCGACGATTCTAAGACCATTCATCGGGATTCGTGGCATCGGTTCTCAAGTAAGAAGAAATCACACGGGTGGTGTGATTTCACGCCCTCTACAACAGTATTGGATCCAAAATTGGGCTACTTATTTAATGGCGATTCGATATTGATAACCGCCGATATTCTTATTCTTAACGAGTCCATTAATTTTACCCGAGACACCAATGAGCTGCAATCATCGGCATCTTCATCTTCATCCATGATATCTTCCTCTGTTGTCGCGGGCCCTGTGTCCGACGTGTTGAGTGGAAAATTCACTTGGAAAGTACATAATTTCAGTTTATTTAAGGAGATGATAAAAACACAGAAGATAATGAGCCCCATTTTTCCAGCTGGGGAGTGTAATTTGAGGATTAGTGTCTATCAGAGCTCGGTTAATGGAGTCGAATATCTGTCAATGTGCTTGGAAAGCAAGGATACAGATAAGACAGTGATGTTGTCCGATAGGAGTTGCTGGTGTTTATTTCGAATGTCAGTCTTGAACCAGAGGCCAGGTTCGAATCACATGCACAGGGATTCGTATGGGCGGTTTGCAGCTGATAATAAAAGCGGTGATAATACAAGCTTGGGATGGAATGATTATATGAAGATGTCAGATTTTATTGGGCCTGATTCAGGGTTTCTGGTGGATGACACTGCAGTTTTTAGTACGTCATTTCATGTGATTAAAGAGTTAAGTAGCTTCTCTAAGAATGGGGCTTTAATTGCAGGAAGAATTGGGAGTGGCGCAAGGAAATCAGATGGTCATATGGGTAAGTTTACTTGGAGGATTGAAAACTTTACAAGGTTAAAGGATTTATTGAAGAAGAGAAAAATAACGGGTCTTTGCATCAAGAGCCGGAGGTTTCAAATTGGTAACCGGGATTGTCGTCTCATTGTATATCCCCGAGGTCTGCCATTTACTTTTCCCTATATCTTTTATTTGTTTTTCACTTTCCTGGTGATAGGTTTATAGCTAGCTGAATTAACACTATAGTGAATTTAGCAGCTGATGTGTATTTGTAACTCGAATAAGAAGCTTTTGTATTGTTTGATTTGAAAGCTGTTTTGGTACTATGTAATTATGCTTATGATGAAATCAAGTTTGTTAAAACCGCTACGAATAATGGCTTATAACTTTGATGTTTTTTCAATGGCATGGATATGGTTCATAAATTTCAGATTTTTGTTAATAGACTGAAATAATGTTGAGGTTGTCATTAGTAAAGGATCCTGCTAACTTTTTTGACCTTTTTTTTTAAATACTATCAGGGCAGTCTCAGCCTCCTTGCCACCTTTCAGTGTTTCTTGAAGTTACAGATTCAAGAAATACTTCCAGTGATTGGAGTTGCTTTGTTAGTCATCGGTTGTCAGTTGTGAACCAGAAGATGGAGGAGAAGTCTGTTAGCAAGGAATCTCAGAACCGCTACTCCAAGGCTGCAAAAGATTGGGGCTGGCGTGAATTTGTGACCCTCACTAGCCTCTTTGATCAAGATTCCGGTTTTCTTGTCCAGGATACTGTTGTATTCTCAGCAGAAGTGCTTATATTGAAAGAGACATCTATAATGCAGGATTTGATTGATTACAATTCTGAGTTGAGTAGTAGTAGTTCCTTTACTGATAGTTATGTAAAGAGAAAGACATTTACATGGAAAGTGGAGAATTTCCTGTCATTTAAGGAAATAATGGAGACTCGAAAGATCTTCAGTAAATTTTTTCAGGCTGGTGGATGTGAACTTCGGATTGGTAGGTGGTGCTTTTTTTTGCTAATACAAATTTTCCGTTCTCGTTCTTTTATTCTGAGAAGATGTTTCTGTGACACAGGTGTGTATGAATCCTTTGACACCATATGTATTTATCTAGAGAGCGACCAGGCTGTTGGTAGTGATCCAGATAAAAACTTTTGGGTTAAATACAGGATGGCTGTTGTGAATCAAAAGAATCCAGCCAAGACAGTGTGGAAGGAATCCTCTATTTGTACGAAGACATGGAATAATTCTGTTTTGCAATTCATGAAGGTGTCTGATATATTGGAAGCAGATGCAGGGTTTCTTGTCCGTGACACTGTTGTTTTCGTATGTGAAATATTGGATTGCTGCCCTTGGTTTGATTTTTCAGACTTAGAGGTAACTGTTTTTGGTGTTGTCTTTGAGTTTCTCTGTCTCCTCGATGCTGTCTTTCCATTTTTCTGTTCTCCTTTGAACTTTTGCATGTTATTTGGTGATAAGTTGCATGGAGTGAGTCTCAGCTTTGGAGATGAATGCTTCAGATGATAAAAAATCCATGCTTAAGTTAGTCAAGGATTAGTTGGGGTAATTAGGAGAGGTGACCGTCGGTAGCCAATGGCCCTAAATAGATAATTTAGGGATTAATTGTAATCAGGCTTTTTGCTAATGGAAATGTGATTTCCTGTGATTTCCTGTTTCTCCTAGTCCTCTCTCGTATCTCTTTCTCTGTATCTCTCTGATATGGACTCTATCCTTTCTCTGTAAAAATACCATAACACTCTGTCTCTCTTCTCCATCTTTCTCTCTCCTGTCAGAATTACTAACCCACGTTACTCTAAAATATGATATTCTTGTTTGCATTTCTCGGCAGAAGCTATGGTAGAGTTTCTTCTCATTACTCATTATTTACTGGAACAAAATTATTCTTTCCCTCTTATGGGAAGTTGTATTTTCCTATATTTCTAGGGCTTCAAATGGCCCTTCAGATAGCCTGGCTTAATTGAGCGTACTATCTTCTATTGATACTGTGATCCATGAGGACATTTGACTGTCTGTAAGGAATCTCATTGAAAATGGTTCGATTATGAGTGTGATCCCCTCCTTATCATTCAAATGAATTATAAGGGCCTGTTTCCCTCCTCTTCATAAAAACAAATCTTTCCCTCTTTTCTGTTGTTGCAGTATCAAAGAAGTTGGCTGACACTGTTGTTCATTATCTTGCACTCACTGAACATTTTTATCCACTACCTCGGCCATAGTATATGAGTTAGTTTAATTATATTATTGTCATTATATAATTTAACTCTTGGACTGTAAGTGGCTATGAATTCAGAATTTTTCATTTGAATTATTTTCCAACTATGAATTTTACTTTTATTGCCGCTATTTCCCCCCGTTTTATTTTAGTTTTTGCTATACCAGGTTTTAGCTTCAGATGATGATCAGGATGCTTTGACAACTGATCCTGATGAACTTGTTGACTCTGAAGACAGTGAAGGAATAAGTGGAGATGAAGAAGACATTTTTAGAAATCTTCTTTCTCGAGCTGGATTTCACCTAACATATGGAGATAATCCTTCACAGCCACAAGTTACTTTAAGGGAAAAGCTTTTAATGGATGCTGGGGCAATTGCTGGGTTTCTGACTGGACTGCGGGTATATCTCGATGATCCTGTGAAAGTAAAGCGTCTGCTTCTTCCAACCAAGCTCTCTGGTAGTTGTGAAGGAAAGAAGGTTGCTAAGGCTGATGAATCTTCCCCCAGTTTGATGAATTTGCTGATGGGAGTCAAGGTCTTACAGCAGGCAATCATTGATTTACTTTTGGATATAATGGTGGAATGCTGCCAACCTTCTGAAGGGTATTGTGCTGTTGATTTTCCTGATACATGCTCAAAAACATCTCCTGATAGCAGTGGAGCTGCTAGTCCTGTTGAATGTGATAGAGAAAACGGGGCAGCAGAATCTGCTCAATTTCCTGTTGATGAGAGATTGGATTCTGCTGATGAAGAAAGTAGTGGTACATCTGCTGTACAAAGCTCTGATTCAAACGGCAGTGTCATTCAGGAGAAAGCTCTTCCTGGACAACCTATTTTTCCACCAGAAACATCTGCTGTTGTATCAGAAAATCCATCCTTTCGATCAAAGGTACAATTTTTATTCATAAAAGATGGTTTTGTTTAATATATCTATGATATTAATTGTGTGACCTTGGAATTTTAGACCAAGTGGCCAGAACAGTCGGAGGAGCTGTTAGGTTTAATTGTAAACTCACTAAGAACCCTTGATGGGGCTGTTCCACAAGGCTACCCTGAGCCACGACGGCGTCCTCAGTCTGCACGCAAAATTTCTATTGTGTTGGACAAAGCTCCTAAGCATCTGCAAGCTGACCTTGTAGTGCTGGTTCCCAAATTGGTTGAGCCTTCAGAACATCCACTAGCCGCCGGTGCACTTCTTGAGCGGCTCCAAAAGCCAGATGCAGAACCTGCCTTGCGAATGCCTGTAAGATGGGCATTATTTTTTTCCTCAATGCCTTGTCTAAGATTCTATTCCATCATATCATATACATCTAATGTCCAGGGAGAACATTTTTGAGATGTAAACTGTTTTTCAAATGTTAAAATGATGCTGTGTAAGGCCACATTATATTTCTCTCCAATTGATGGTATTTTTGTTTGTTAGGTTTTTGAGGCTCTTAGTCAACTGGATTGTGGTAGTGAAGTGTGGGAACGTGTTCTATTCCAATCAATTGAGCTTTTGGCTGACTCAAACGGTGAACCCCTTTCTGCAACTATAGATTTTATATTCAAAGCAGCAGCTCAATGTCAACATCTTCCTGAAGCAGTAAGCTTAAAAATAATTTGAAATCTCATCATGTTCCTTTAATAGCTTCTGCCATCTTTCTAGAATATCTTTTGAATCTTTTCTGATTTTATTTTCTCCTTTATATAGGTTAGATCTGTTCGTGTCAGACTAAAAAATCTAGGTCTTCAGGTTTCACCTTGTGTCCTTGACTTCTTGAGTAAGACTATTAATAGTTGGGGGGATGTTGCTGAAACTATACTGAGGGACATTGATTGTGATGATGACGTGGGTGACAGTTGCTCAGCGCTGCCATGTGGACTTTTCTTATTTGGTGAACATGGCACAACTACTGGGTTGAATGTGATTGATGAACAGGCTTTCCCAGCTAGTTGTTATTTTTCTGATATTTACATACTGATCGAGATGCTATCAATTCCTTGTCTTGCTGTTGAAGCTTCTCAAACCTTTGAGAGAGCTGTAGCTCGAGGTGCAATTGGTGCTCAGTCTGTAGCCTTGGTTTTGGAGAAGCGTGCCTCCCAAAGATTGACTAATAATTCCGTAAATGCAGCTGAAAGTTTTCCATGTTCAGATGTTGTTGCAGAGGGAAATGCCAATGAACCCTTTGGAGTTCAAAAGGATGATTTTACTTCAGTTCTTGGCCTTGCTGAAACATTAGCACGGTCCAGACACTCATGTGTGAAAGAATTTGTGAAGTTACTCTATTTGATATTGTTTAGATGGTATGCTGATGAATCTTATCATGGGACAATGCTCGAGAGGCTTGTTGGCCGTGCCACCAGTACCACAGATAACGGCCATGAAGTAGATTTAGATTTGGATATTTTAGTTACTTTGGCCTGTGAGGAGCAGGAAATTGCTAAACTTGTTTTGAGTATGATGCGGGAAGTTGCTGAACTCGCAAATGTTAATCGGTCTGCTCTATGGCACCAGTTATGTGCTAGCAAAGATGAAATTGTTCGTCTTCGTGAAGAAAAGGAAGCTGAAATTTCCAATAGGGCCAAGGAAAAAGCTATTTTTACACAAAAACTGAGTGAATCTGAGGCCGCAAGTATTCGTCTCAAGGTTATAGTCTTATTTGATAACATACTGGGGTTATCTCATGTAGTTAACTACTAGTTAGAAATTTTGGATCTGACAAGTTTCATGGTTTGACAGTCTGAGATGAGGGCCGAGATGGATCGGTTGGCTCGGGAGAAGAAGGAGCTTGCTGAACGGGTACAAGAAGTTGAAAGTCAGCTTGAGTGGCTTCGTTCAGAACGGGATGATGAAATAGCAAAGCTCTCTGCAGAGAAGAAAGCTCTTCAGGACCGTGTGCATGATGCAGAGGCACAACTCTCACTATTGAAGTCCCGGAAACGCGACGAATTGAAGGTATTGCAAGAAATATCTCTATTTCTGAATCATTGAATGTGCTAGAGAAACCAAGGACACTAAAATGTTAAATGATGCTTAGTATACTTTACTATCGAAGACTGGTCATGCTTGCATCTTTCATGAACCTGCACCTTTTGTAGGAAATTGTGTTATGATGAGTAATGCCCTGGAAAATGTAAGCTATGATTGATATATATATATATATATATATATATCTACGGTTAAGGTTTCCAAAACTCTTGATGCTTTAAGCATGGGATCAAGAGCAATTGGACTAGTGTTAGTGGCCAGATTTACTACCTTTGCAGCCTCCACTCCTACTTGTTTGCAGTAGTGATGAGTAGATTCTTTTTCCTTCTTTGAGTTGTGTTTCAGTGGCTTCAGGATTGATTCTTAAATTCAAGCTTTCATTGATTGGACAGCCTAAAGGCTATAAAGGGGAAATTATAGATTTTCAACTTTAAAAATGTGGCGAATTTTGGTATATTTCGTTCTAAAGTTTCTTGTTATGGTGGTAATCTTATTTTAAGCTTATAAAGCCATCTATTTCACTCATCATATGCTTTATTTGCATGAGTTTGTCATCAAGTTGTATGGCATGCTTTTTATTTCCGATACAAGCAGAATTGGCTTACTAAAATCTTATTTTGATGGTAATGATCAATAACCTTGGAGGATCTGGAGAATCAATAGACTAAAATTACTTGAAAGTTGAAATACTAGTTCAGAAAATATAATATCCTTTTTCTTCATTTGTTGGCTTAAGTCATGTCGGCCTTGGGATAGGGAGTGTGGCTTGTGTTTCTGCATTGATAACTGGGTGTTAACGTGGTAATGTCTTGGATTGATGTTAATTTCATTATGTACAGAAAGTAGTCAAGGAAAAAAATGCACTTGCTGAAAGATTGAAGAGCACTGAAGCTGCACGGAAGAGATTTGATGAAGAACTGAAAAGATATGCAACAGAAAATGTCACTCGGGAAGAAGTACGAAAGTCGCTTGAGGACGAAGTTCGTAGATTGACGCAAACAGTTGGGCAAACTGAGGAAGAAAAGAGAGAGAAGGAAGAGCAGGTTGCTAGGTGTGAAGCATATATTGATGGCATGGAATCAAAATTGCAGGCCTGCCAGGTTTGTCCAACGTTGTACTTGTACCAACCAATATTCATGTATACTTCATATTTTAGTGCCCGAATTCTTGTGGTTAAAAAATATATCAAAGTTTAGAACCAACTTTATTTTTTTCTGCAAGAGTTTAGAATCAACTTTAAAGTACGAGTAGTATTTATTTGATACCCCATAAACTCCTGATTGTTAATGTCTGCCTTTTGCAGCAATATATTCACACACTGGAAGCTTCACTTCAGGAGGAAATGTCACGGCATGCTCCTCTATACGGTGCTGGTCTGGAGGCTCTTTCAATGAAAGAGTTGGAAACACTGGCACGCATCCACGAGGAAGGGCTAAGGCAGATCCATGCCCTTCAACAGCGCAAGGGCAGTCAAGCTGGTAGTCCTCTTGTGAGTCCACATGCCCTTCCTTCTCACATTCATGGATTATATCCCTCTGCCTCCCCTCCATTGCCTGTGGGGCTCCCTCCATCACTCATTCCAACTGGGGTCCACAGCAATGGCCACGTCAATGGAGCTGTGGGGCCCTGGTTTAAACACACTTGATTGTTGCTTAGGGCTTTAGTGCAGAAAATTGATCCTTTTAGGTTGAAAAGTTAGGGCAGGATGTTTTGTTGGGTATGGTGAATAGAGGAAGATAAAGTAAGTGGTTTGGTGAAATTTTGCCCATAAAGGTGAACTGGAGGTTGCAAATACCATTCTCATTTGCTTCTTCCCCTTTTTGTTTCATTTTGAGGAAAAGAATTACAGGTTTTTTTTCCCTTCTTTTTTAATAGCTTCGACCCCCAGTTTTCCCAAAGTGATCTCTTGCCAGATTATTATTATTTCATAGTTTTCTCAGGTGAAGTAATTAATTTCTTTGAATGTTATACTTTTGATGGGAATTTCAATTTTTTTATCGAGAAAAGTTCAGTAGAATCATAGTGATAGTGTTACCGAAACGAATTGACTGGTCAATGTGACCACCTATTCGCATGGTTCATGGTATCAACTGTTAGTACGTCACCATATTCGCCGGTTAGCCGCTGTTTTTTTGTTTTTGTTTTTTGGTAACTAAATTTTACGAAAGAAGTTGGATTTACTCATGATCTAAGGGTAGGGCGTCTAACTCTTGATCTAGGGGATACCAAAACAAGGAGTACATATGCCTTTGCCCCCACTCTGACTAACCCCTGCTTAACTTAGTTTTGGGATGCCTCCCTCAACGTCGTGGCATACTCCATGATTGAACCCATTTCATTTGTGAGCATATCCAATCTCTTTGGGCCTGGTTAAAATAGGAGGGAAAAAAGCTCATTTGGAGGGTAAAAGTCCATTTGACATCTGCAGATATGTTTGTGAACACATTAACTTTTACTGAGCTTTTAAAAAAAAGTTATTTTTTTTAGAAGCTCATTGAAGTAGCTTCTGGCTTTTTTTCACTAGGTTTAAAAAAAAAAGTCATTTTTCCCACTACCAATCCAAACACAAATCACATTAATAATATGACTTTTTTTCTATTTGATTTTTACAAAAGACACATTAAAAAAAAATCACTTTTCCACTCTGTTCAAAAAAAAAAAAAAAAGACACTGTGTCTGCTAAACGCACGGGGGATAGCCACTTTTTTATCCAACCCCTTTGTCTACTAAACTGCCGGAAGGGGTTAGCCACTTTTTTATGTCACTCTGAGATAGTATGAGTTAGTAGCACGATGGGTTTTTTTGGTTATAAGTTTTATATTTTATATTGGTATATTAATATATAATAATTATTGTAAATTGTACTAAATAAGCTGTAAGGTTTTTTTTTTTGTTCTTTTTCGATAATATTACTCATTGCTTGTTCCAAATGTACATTGATTTTATTTTAACAGTACTATGTGATTATATGAGATGGGAGTGAATTCATTGATTTATATGGAGTTTGATATAGATTATTATTTAGTAATGGTTTTTTTTTTTGTTGTAAATATGTTAGGATGGAAAGGTGAAAAAAGTACTTACAGCCAAGCATTAGAAAGAGAACCTCTGTATGAAATGAAAATGAATAACTGAGGCTACGATCTGATACACACACCACACATGAACGTAAGAGTCAAAGCCAATGATATACAGACACATCATAGTAAGTATGCAAACTGGCTGAACTAACCTAACAGATATTATTCAAGGTAAATATTGATTCCTGTTTCATTAATGGGTTAAGGTGTAAATTTATTTTGAAAGTTTTCGATAATATTGTCTCAGAAATTTTTTTTAGATTTAATGTTGTTTCTAAAGTAGTAAAATATAACAATGTTATGTCTTATCGTTAAAAAAAAGTTAATATTGACCGTTAAAAAAATGATTTTAACTCTTGACACTTTTAATGATAAAGGGTAAAATTGTTATATTTTAAAGCTTCCGGGGCAACATTAAACCCAAAAATACCTACAGGACAACATTACTTTTGAGTAGGGGTGAGGCACTAGTTTGCCCCACTCGAGCTCTTTCAAAAATTGCTTTGCCTAACACAAAAATAGTTGTCTGAAAAAAATTTAGGCATTTTTAAGCTAGGCTAACTATCGGGCAAGGGGTACCACCCTACCTAAAAAATTATATACAATTTATTTAAAATATATACTAGTATATATTATTTTATTTATAGTATTCTATATATATATATTTATTTTCATGAAACATTTTATATTATTATTTAATATCTATCTACCTCAATTTACATATAACTCATTGCTTTTTGGATGGATGATACAAAGTATTAAAAAGTTGAGATCAAAGACAAAAAAGTTAGTTTGTTTGAAGTCTTTATCACAATTGCACCTATTCATATCAATCAATATTTATATACAAACACATATTACTTCATAATTTGTCATGTAATTGTTAAGACATATAGTAGTTTTTTTTTTAAAATTTCAAGACTCAAGTTATAAATTTATTTTGAGATATCTCAAAATGTGAGATGGAATGTATTTAAAGTTTTTAATAGTGTTTATTAGGTATAATTAAAGTTTTTGTACATATGATATTGGTTAAAGAGTTACCACTTAGGCAGGGAAGCCCGTTTTGTTTATCTCACCCTTGCTTTGCCCGAAATGGTTAAAGCTTCTACCAAGCAGAGACGGGCACCATGTTACATTTTGTAGCCCGTTCATCTTTCAGGCTGGGCATCAGGCAGTGATCTTACCTTGCCTAGCTCTGCTCATGCCCACCCCCACTTTTAAATGAAAACTTCCGGAATAAAATTACAACTTAACCCTTCATTAATTATTGTGTACACATACATTGGTCTGGAAATTCTAGCTTAGTTCACACTATTCACACATACATAAAGATGGAAAGTTATATGAGACCCTTGGCTTAAAGGACAGTAGAGACAAATAGCAATATGTACGAGTATTTACCAAGAGTAGAATAAAGTGTAGGGTCCCTCATCATCAAATCTGTATTAATTATCCACTAAAAATGGCTGGCTTATTAGTTGTCGCGAAGTTTCCCAGGAATCAAAGGATGAGATTGAGTGGTTCTCTTGGGCGACAAACTCGATCACATGGACACTCAGATTCTGTTTAGTCATTCTAGTCTTATTGTACTAATCAGACCCAGGTTCCCCATAGCAATATAATTTTGTCAATAAGATACTCACAATTGGGGTAAGTAGGCCAGTATAGCTTCCGTGATCCTCATCATATATATATATGCTTTTGAATTTTGAAATTGAATCAGTGCAAATTAATTAAACACTTCTCTTGGTGAGATCCTCATATATATATATATGCTTTTGCCATCCCAAGTTAAAGTCTGTAGGCACCACTTTTGCTCTATATTGATTAAGCTTATTTTAATTCATATATATACTAGTATTCATTAATGTGGACGGACATTCAATAATATTTGATGATATTACAGCTCATTATTTGTGAGCCCCGTGTGCATTAGATTCACTGACCCAAAACTCTTTTGAGACATTTGGCTCAAACACCTCCATGGAGTTCATATTCACACTTCTCATAGACTACCTTAGCATAATCCTCAATGTGTTTGTATTCAATCATTACAATCATCAACTGGTAATTAAGAATAATTCCCATATATCACTTTTCACTAATTAATCTGTAATCTGGTTTTACCAATCTGATAATTAGCGATGTATGGATTCATCAGGTCAAATCCTCCACGAGGTTACTGTCAATTTCATTGGCCGCCACGTGCTGTGGCTTATTATTTCATGAACTGCTTACTCAACAATTGTTTATCCTCACGTACGTGCTTAGTCCTGTTCTGGTTTAAGTCCTTCCATTTCCTCAATATTTTCCCCACATTCATATCACTCCTTAATTACCATGCCATGCTGTCATATTGATTACTGTTCATGCATCTTCTGCCTCGTCCCTCCCTTACTCTTCTTATCTATAATTTGTGGTTCATTCATTATGAGGTCCATCGAGTTTGTCTATTAATGTTTAATTTCTTTTTCGACTAAAACAGAACCATTTTATTAATCACAATAAACATGTTACAACCACTAATATCTGAAGCCAATAAACTCTCAAAAAAAACCTAGGTACAACCTATTAAAACATACATAACAAATCAACCTATACCAGTCCTATAGAACCTGCCATCTTTATATGATTCCTCTTCATTAACAGAACCATTCCTTCCCTTAGCATCTTTCAAAAGAATACGGACCAAAGGAGGTGATAGCTGCCATATTACTCCTTCGTGATACAAGAGTAATTTCCACATTTTTGAACTCAGCTAAGGTTGAAATAGTCTCCTGGCCTGCAATTCCTAATTTCCTCACCAATCTACACCTTCAGCCTTGCCCTTCTTGCAGCACCAATAAACCTCTAAAGAATCTGTCTCCACTATCACTTTATCCCCTCCTATTTCCTTTAACTAACCCAACGCCTTTTTGACTGCCAGAATTTCTGTCATAACTGCAGAATCAGGTTGCACTTTCTCACAAAACCCCCACAGTACAGAAACTCCCCCCTCTCATCCCTACAAATCAATCCAATAGCAGCAGAATCAGTTAAAAACGATCCATCACAGTTTATTTTAATCTCACCAATCCCATGTTTTTTCCATCCCTCACTCGCTTCCTCCTTCAAATCCTTACTCTCCTCATTACTACACCACCCTTTTGCACTCCTATATGCATTTCCTGTTATTCTAATTACAGCCAAAGGATCAGGTTGCTTATGCTCAAACGCAATCCTATTCCTCTCCTTCCATATTAACCAAAGCAACCAAGCAAAATATGCAACCTGGTTCTGATCCAGTACCTTGCCCTCAACAAGAGCCTTGGACCACCATACCCCAGATTTTCGCATTTCACCCTTTTCAAATTTAATACCCAATCTACTCCGAAATCGGAACCGTTTCGGTGTATATCCTTTGTATATGCACCTGGCGCTCGTCCTATTTAGACTATCTAAATGAGATTTAAATGGTTTATATTTATTTTTTTAAATTGGTTATTTTTTAATAAAAAAATTATTTCTTAAAAAAATATTAGTTAAGAGATTATCTTTATTTTAAATTCTGTACTTATTAAAATAATATTTTTTTTAAAAAAAATTGAATCTAAACAGTCCAGATAGGATTTGGAAGGGTTAGATGAGAGGAGTTATCCTTACTCATCCAAAGAATGAGCAAGGAAGCTTTCCCTCCCAAACCATACACTCCTTGTCCAAGAACAGAAAAATTAAGCGTGTTCAATAGATTCAGGCTCATTTTCACATACAGGGCATATATTACAAACGCTGCACTTTCTTCTATATAGCATTTATTTCCTTAACAGGCACAACATCAACTAAACAACGCCATATAAAATGATTTATTTTAGGTAAGACCTTAATTTTCCATACCTGATTCCATGCCTCCTTCATCAATATTTTTGCTAAAAGGGCATCATATTAATGTTTAATTTGACTCTATAAGTTCATCACCTTTAATTTTCGTCTTTTAATTAGCTAGCTAGCTATTCCACCTGCAACTTCATCGATTAATGATTAATCTTTAATTTTCCCGTCCGTCCACAATGCCACCATTATGTTGCACTACTCTAGTATTTTGTTGGATATTATTCTTATTCTGAATGCTTGCCATTTCGTACGCCAAAGAAACTTAAATACGGGCCGTTGATGATAATGTAATAATACTCACAACCTGGATGGTGTTAACTATATACGAGTATAGCTCATTAATTAATTGGATCAAGAGAAACTCGCACTAATTAAAATGGTTTCTGTATAATACCATATTTTTTTACCTTTTCTACGGGCATTTATACTTGCCGTTTAAACTTCTGTGCGCGTCCTTCAAGGTTCACATGTCCACCTATACATACATACATACTGGCTTCTCATGATGATCCTCATCGTCCTCATATATGCTTTTGAATTTTGAAATCGAATCAGAGCAAATTAATTAAATATAGCTCCCCGTGATCCTCATAGTCCTCATATATGCTTTTGCCACCCCAAGTTAAAGTCTGTAGGCACTACTTTTGCTCTACTCCTTGGAGCATTACACAAAGATGGAAAACGTAATATTGATGAAGTTCATCTTTTTTTTCTCGACCAATTGCAAACAGATGAAGTTTATCTTCAGTCATATATTAATGTGGACATTCAATAATATTGATGATTACAACTCATTTGTCAGCCCCGCGATTAAATTAAATTCACTAACGTAAAGCTATTTTTCTCCTCTCTTTGGTACATTTGGCTCAGACTAGTGCCCGCTCAAAATTAGTAAGAAGAAGAAAATAATGAAGGAAAGAATCTTTGAAAAAAAAATATTAGCAGGATTTACTATCGTCGGGTTTAGGGTTCCTCCCTCATTGTGGTGTTCATCATCAGTCACATCTCCCTCAAAGAGACTATATCTTCACCATCTTCCTTCTTGATTGTTGCTCATAAGAAATATATCTGCCAACATGTTTTTATTAATTAATTAATTAACTTCTTAGAAATTAAAACTTATTCTTACGTTAAGGACTGGAAGAGGGGGTTTAGTTTATAAAATACAAATTCCCATTGGCACACCATGCAAGGTTTGACACTGTTTAATGCACATACGTCATTTTTTAAAATTAATTTCGCGTTGCTTGTATAGATATATATATATATATTTGCAGTTTTACTTAATCTGCATATATATACGGAAATTAATTTACATGTGCTGATCTGAGAATACAATAAGTAATCTAATACGTGCAATGGGAACCAAGTTTCATTGAGAGGGAGAGAGGGCGTCTAATAGTAAGCCTCCTGAACCAAATTAAAGCAATTCGTGCATGACCATGCATGCATGTACGTACATATATAAGATCGATCATAGGACTTGGCTGGACAATGAACCACAAAATGTCGCCACTTCGCATATCCGCTCGGGCAAAATCAGTGCCTACTCTCTCCCTTCAATTCACTGTAGTTCTCTGTTTTAATTTGATTAGGAAGATGTACTCGTGGACTTGAATATCCTTTAAGGGTGTTTCTCTCACAGCGCCGGCCGTACGTGAGCACCGCCGGCGAAAAAGGCCCGGTTGCTCGATCGGAGGTTAATTTGTTCATGCACGTAAGGAGGACTCAATCCTCCGTATGGGATCTTTATCTCAGGCAACAACACATCTCTCGTTGGCTGAAACCCCGGTTTAAACACAGCACACTTGATTATATTATTGCTTAGGGTTTTATAAATAGTCCAGAAAGTTATATTGATCATTTAGCATTATATATAGCTGGTTGAAAAGTTAGAGCAGAATGTTAATTAAGCATGGTGAATAGAGGAACATAATTAAAGTGGTTTGGTGAAATTTTGCCAGCAAGTGAGTCCAATACAACTTAACTGGAGGTATTGCAAATATCATTTCCGATCCATTTAATTGCTTCTTCCCTTTTGAGGAAAAGAATGCTAGATTCTTATTTAATTTCATAGCTTTCTCAAGTGGAGTAACTAATTTCTTTGAATGCTAATCTAATCTTTAATGTGATTTTCCATTTCTTTGGTTAAAGTTCAGTGGAATCATTGTAGCAATACTCAATAGTCAATACCGAAGTTCATCGAGCCTTAACATTAATTAGTTCCTAGTCATATTTCACATGAAGTGAGAGTCACTATTTATAATTTGTAAATAATAATATTATATTCACATCAACATATGTTAGCCAACTAGACACTTTTTATTTAGTATCACATAACATTTGATGGAGAAGGAAGTTTCAGACTTTTTCATTCAGTAACACTACTAGTAAACTTCTCGTGTTCCAAGTGTACGTTGATTAAATTTTATTCGTACAATGTGCATGATTATATGAGTTACGAGATCGGGGTGATGGGAAAAAAAAGGGGGGAAATTGTCTGTAAATATCTTATTAAAAATTTATTTTTTAAATAAGATATTTATGTGCAAACAATCTTTCCTATGTGTAAAAGATATTTCTTTGTGTTTAAACAATTTTCCCCTGTATTTAAAATATCTTCATTATGTTATTTTTTCTAGTATTCGAACAATCTTCTCTGGTGTGTAAAACATCTTTCCTCAAAGCCTATTTTAGCAAATAAATTTTTAATAAGGTATTTATGAGTCATTCTCTCAAAAGAAAATGAGACGGGGCAAATTTATTGTATTTATATGGAATTTGATACAGATATTATATTACTTATGAATAGTAAAATATACTTGCATCTAAAATTATTAAGATTCTACGGGGTTAACTATTGATTTCTTTAAATAGGTAGGGAGAGTTTATCTCATCTAGACCATCTAAATAAGATCTGAATAGTCTATATTTAATTTTTTTCAAGGGGTGATTTTTTCCAACATTGAAATATTGGATTTCGTGCATTTCTCGCTAAGCAGGAAGGAAAGATTAGCCACAATTGTTTATTTAAATATTTATTCGTCCCAACATGCGTATACGTCATTTTTGAAAATGAATCAATTTCGCGTTGTGTGTGTGTGTGTATTTGTTCTCGCTTGGTTAAATAATCAATAATTGAAAATATAAAAATTACTTGCAGTCTATGGGAATGTTACGGAGAATAAATTTAATAAGTTGCATGCATGCCAATGTGAGAATATAATTAGCCTAATACAGTATATGAACCCGGTTTAATTGAGATGTAGCAATGATGGTGGGAATCTTATATTAAGCCTCCTAAGCCAAACCGAGTGCATGACCATGTGCATAAGATCATAGGACTTGGCCGGCCGATGAATCACAAAATGCCGCTGTACTTGTATCACCTTCTCTTGCTTCTGCAAATACTCCTCCATTGAAATCCCTTCCAATATCTCTTTCATCTTCGGAATCTTCGAACTCGGAATGTGAATGGAAAACTGAGTCCAGTTTAGAACATCACTAAACGGCAATACATAATTATCAGATATGATCACCGGCACACAGGCCGCATATATAGCCTCAACAACTCTAGGGCTTGCCACTTCATATCCACTAGGGCACAAGCAGTATCTACTCTCTCCCATCAATTCACTATAGTTCGCTGTTTTAGGGAGATACTCATGAACTTGAACATCCCTGTCTTTGTTTTTCCAGTGCCTGAAGAGTGTTTCTCTTACGGCGCCGTGAGCTCCGCCGGCGAAGAAGGCCAAAATGGTCCGGTTGCTTGCAGGTTTGTTCATGAAAGGTGGACCCAGTCCTCCGTACGGGATCTTTATTTCAGGCAACGACACATCTCTCGTCGGTTGAAACCCTTCTGAAGTGTTTGCATTGCACAGAACCCTAGTCCAATGCTTGAAAAGCTCTGGATTGGCAGCTGAAACATCTGGTGCCTGTTTGAAAACAAATTAACAAACACATTCTATGTATATATATAAGAGTATAGTACTCCCTCTAATCTTTTAAGACGGGCCCAGTTCCAGTTAACTTATTTTTAAAGAGATTATTAAGATATCATTTGATTGTAAATAAGATTTATTTAACTCCCTTAATGTCAGAAAGAGTCAACTGAGTATATGGAAGAAAAAGTAGCAAGTGTAGTAGTTTTGTAGGTTGTACATATATACGTACCCAGTCGTGGCAAGAAAGCATGAAATGATCGGAGCCTCTAGTTTGATTCCAAAAGGAGTATCTGTGGGAAATTAAATGGATGTAATCTTGGAAGATATTTTGAAGACGGAGGCGAGAGTAATCGGTGTAAGGTCTATAAACGTAGAGAACGATATTGACGACGCTAATTGGGAGGAAGAAAGAGGTGGCTTCCATGGGGTGTTTGGCTACAAAAGGACTCTTTCCACTTTCAAATTCCTCCATGAATTGCCCTTCTATTCCGTATATATCATTCAATGGTCCCTTGTGAAATATGGGCGCCTCTCCTTCCTTGTACACCCATATTCGGAAACGCTTCTCCATTTCCCTGTGGCTCCTGTTTCATTTCATCCATATGCCAAACAGTACCTTATACTCAGATTTATGCATAATACCTTTGCATTATAAAGCTACGTAAGTCGTAGTTAAAGCACAGTGCATAATGTAGCTGACATTCATTTTGGTGATATATAGGTCTGCTAATAATGAATGGGAAAAAAAAAAATGCACGATGTAGTTATTAGTAAGGCTGTGGGGAGGGGACCATGTGGAAGTTGGGCTAGCTAGAGGCATAGAGTCACATATTGGGGTTGTACGTAGAGGAGAATTTCAGTATTGCTGCGTTACTAATTTGGTGAATATATAAAATTTATTAATGGAGCACGCTGGAATTTGCAGGCTACAAGAGTTAAGGTTGGCGATGCTACGTACTTAGTAAATGGTTCAAAATCTGAGGCTGCCCATTCTTTTCCTTTCAACTTGCAAACCAACTGTGTGATTCTAACTAGGTTCCGATTTTCTTTCCTTGTGTCTTGACTTTTACGTAGAGGAGAATTTCAGTATTGCTGCGTTACTAATTTAGTGAATATATAAATTTTATTAATGGAGCACGCAGGAATTTGCAGGCTACAGGAGTTAAGGTTGGCGATGCTACGTACTTAGTAAATGGTTCAAAATCTGAGGCTGCCATTCTTTTCCTTACAACTTGCAAACCAACTGTGTGATTTTAACTAGATTCCGATTTTCTTTCCTTGTGTCTTGACTATAACGTTCCATTATCAAGTTTCGTAGTCTTCAATGGGTAAGACAAATTACAGACTCCCATTTTGTTCTGTTGTTATAATTCTTTTGCAAAAGTCAATTGTTGAGTATGTAGTGACATTTTATTTCACATATTCTAAAGGGGGAAAATATGAAGTTCCTAGTTAGGTATTTCCGAACCAATTAACCTCCTGAAACCTCTAATACCAAGCACCCAAAAGGAGTTATTTTTTTATCCAATTATATCTCATTACAAACACGTAAAAAACCGCACATACTTCAAAAAATTACCATATAGCAGCTTGTTTCAGACTACTCTTTCGTCTGCTTAATTATATATATACTCAGCGTCAACTTTTTTATATATGTTTTAGCACGATAATGCAATATAATAATAGTTGAAACTAAAACTATTCAAAACTGAAAAAAGTGGGAAGATAGATGTATCTTATTAACGTACTGGTGAAAGGCATAAGGGTTGAGGTAGATGGAACCAGAGGGAAGAAAGTCGCCATCTTTGAAAGATCCATATGTTCGTGTTCGAGCTGCTTCTCTTATTGCAAGCCGAGCCCTTGCCAATCCATATTCTACTCTCTCCAAATGACTCACTCTTCTCTGCCACTGCCAGTACAAATAATTAAACACAAACTTCAATACATACATGATCGTTAAAAAGAAAAACAAACAAACATAAAAGGATCGGATGTTTTAATTTGCTGACTTTGCTAGCTTACAGTGCTGTTAACGATGGTTGTATTATTTGGAATGGGGAAATCCTTGGAAGAATGCAAACAGAAATATGGATCTTGAGCAAGTGAGGAGGAACACAAGAGGAGATTATAACGAGTGATATAAGTGAGGGAGAGAAGCAAGAGAAAGAGACAAGTGTGCACAAAATATGAATTATGGCCTTCCATGGAGATCCTCATCGGGCTGAAACCAGTACGAATATCTGCGTGTTAGACCGGCTTTCGTATAGAATGATGATTGGTAATAGAGGAAGGAAGAGATACACTCACATATATATAAGCTTATGGTTGAGAAGCATGTCCATATGTAAGCTCAGCCACCGGCACAGAGAAAGGCAAAGTAGAGGGTAGTAGAGAGGTTGGTAGGGATATCTGTTTTTGGTTGCCTATGCTTTGCCCCATGCACGCACGCTCACTCAGCTCAAAATGGAGGTCCATCCTGGGAGGTTCTTGTTATATACTAAAGACTACTATACTTAAAATATAGCTGTGGCGCTACCTCTCACAGCATATATATATATATTATTTAAATACAATTTAAGGTGATATTTTTTTGAGAAAGTGTCACCCAACACTTTTTTTTTTTAAAATATTTTTAATTTTTTTGAAAAATATTTTTTAAATTTTTTTAAAAAGAGGAAGCGTCACTCTAAACTCTTTAAAAAATTATTTTTAAATTTTTTTCTGAAGATTTATTTTTAAAAAGGGTATAGGGTGGCGCTTTCTTAAGAAAGCGTAGGAAGCGCCACCCTAGACCATTTTTTTAAAAAAATTATTTTTTAGGAAGCGCCACCTTAGACCCTTTTTTAAAAAAGTTATTTTTAAAATTTTTTTAAAAATGGTTTAAGGTGGCGTTTCCTCACCCTATACCATTTTTTTAAAAAATATTTTTTTAATATATTTTTTTAAAATCCTATAATTATAATTAATAACATACTTTAAACACATTTTCATATCTCTACAACAAAATGAAGAAAAGCAAACCATAATAAAAAAAACTTGAAAATGATATAAATTAACAAATAAATAATTAACAAAATCACTACTAAGTAAAATACAAGTATTAAAAATAAATAATTATTTATTTATGCAATTCATCAATGTTAACAATTACTACAACAATAAAAAACTATAATCACTACATATCTTCACAGACAATCTATATATAATAACATTTAATTTTATCTTATTTATTTTTCGGCATATAAAAATGAGAATAATTTTTTCAGATTTCATAATAAATTAAATAAAGATATTGAGAAAATTAAACTATTAACTACTGATAAAATTACATTTGTAAGCTCAAAAAATTTAAAAAAAAACTTATAGTATAGAGAAAGCTGAAAAAAAATTAATAAAGGAAAAAGAGAAAGACAAGGTTGCATAGATATTTAAAACAGATCTATTTCAAATAGACTCAATTATATAAATTAATGATCCAAATACATAAATTAATGATCCACTTGAGATGAGATTTGGGAATGAAAATTATGGGATTTATGGTTAGGATGTGAGGTGTGTGAGAATTTTTTTTTTTAAAAATACTTTACAGGCTCAGGCCTGTCAGTAAGCCTGAGCCTGGTCTTTTTTAAAAAAATAGGCATTAAAGCAGGCATGTGCCTGGCCTTTTAGCCTGACAAGCCAGGCTTGATCAGGCCGGAAACAGGCCAGGCCGCCTGGCCTGTTTCCACCCCTATTAAGAGGATAAAGGTGATGGAAGCAGATTGCGGGAGAGAGAAATATTTGAATTTTTTTAAAAAAAATAATACTTTGGATGGCACTTGTTAGGCTAAGGGTCACATAAAGTACATAAAAACTTCTTTGAACAAGCGCTACAACTGCTGCTTCAATTTTTTAAAGAAAAAAAAAACACTTTAAGTAGCGCTTCCTTGAGGAAACGCTACCTAAAGTCACTTAGAAGCTGTGGTGCTTCCTTAAAGAAACGTCACCTAAAATATTTTTTTAAAAAAAAAATCTGGAAGAAACTGTGTCACTTCTTTAAAAAAGAAGTGTTACAAAAGGTGCGCCATTAATTTCTATTTTTGTAGTTGTGAAAATTAATTAAAGGGTAATTCTTACGTAAGTTTTTATTGTTGTAGCTAAATTTTTAATCAGCTTCGTGTAAGTTTTTTCTTCTTTTCATCGAGTTTCTATATTTTTTTCCTCATGTTCGTATAGTATTTTTTTTCTATCAAATTCTTCCATTTTTATTTTATCTGTAAGATATTAAAATGTGATTTATTTTATATAAAATCTAATAACAAAAAAATTATTAAAAAAAATTGAGACAAGGCACAATAGGCAACCCTGCCCAAAAAAAAAAATTGGAACTTCATTGAAAAATAATATATGAAACTATAGAAATATGATAAAAAAAAACTATAATGACTTAATTAAAAATTAGATAAAATTGTAGGCATTTGCATGTTATTAATTATCCTAAACTTAAATTAAGTGAAGTTAGTTTGGAGCTAGGGAACGCGTGTCCATGAAGTAATAAGCGACGGTAGAATTTGGATTCCCCAAAGCAGAGTCCTGATAGCAAAAGCCCTTAACTTGGTGATCAATCGAATATTGCTAGAATGAACCAGAATCCCACACGACTATCCACACTAGAAAAGTTATGTTTTGTTTAAACTTTCAGTCCAAAGTAGATGAATGTGAGACAAGTTTTTCAAAAGGAACAAAGAAGAATGAAATGAAAAGCAAAGCACATATTACTTTCTTAGCAGCAAACCATATGCATTACTTCGACCTTAATCAAGTGTAAATTAGCCGCGCCACTTCACATCTTCGTCCCAATTAAATCACTAATGAACCTCACCTTCACCATAAACTCCAAGTTTGAACTTCAACTTAAGTCTGAATCACATTACACTGCACCAGTTGGAAGATGGGCTTCATCAGTGGCATGATCATGGGCATGGCCTTTGGCATCGCTTTGATGTTCGCTTTTTCTCGCTTCCAAAGTTACCGATCCAAACGTCGTTCCCATTTGGTATACAACACTTGATTGATTCATTCACATTCTTCCATTTCTTCCATTTTCTATGACCATATTTGAGTCTTGTTGTTGGATGTTGAATTTGCTGCTTTAAGGCGGAGGCCGTAGCAGCTTTGGCTAGGATGAAGACAATGGAAGATTCTAGAAGAATTATCCCACCAGAGTCCTGTCCTCCTTGGGTAGTCTTCACTCGCAGACAGAAGTTAAGTTCTCTACTTGTCTTCATGCTTTCCCTTTTTTTTTTTCTGATTACGTGGTTTCTCGTCTCATGTTACTTCTTTTGTGATCCACAGTTAAATTGGCTCAATACCCATCTCCAGAAAATCTGGCCTTATGTTAACGAGGTACTCTTCTTCCAATTTTCTTCTATCAGGATTTTGCTTCGACTACTCCTACTTGAAGAATTTATGGATATTTTGGCATAGGCGGCATCAGAGATGATAAGAAGCAATGTGGAGCCCATTCTTGATAATTACACTCCCAAAATCTTGTCTTCAATCACATTTTCCAAGTTGACTCTTGGTACTGTGGCACCTCAATTCACAGGTCACTTCCTGGCTCTCTCTTTCAGTCTTGTTTTTTTTTTCCCCTAGTTAATATAATATTGCTATAATAATGATGAACATTGGTCGAATACTTTAGGAGTGGCGATTGTTGAAGAAGAAAGTGGGGCTGATGGAGTGACTATGGAATTGGAGATGCAATGGGATGGTAACCCCACTATTGCATTTGATGTCAAAACTCGAGTTGGCGTTGTGATACCTGTTAAGGTAACACACTTTCCATCATATATCAATAATCAACCTCAATGATGATATTCATATCTCAGTGAATCAGTGACACGTACACTTTCCATATACAGAATATTTTCAGAGACGTCTCTGTTTTTTTCTTACTTCATTGAGGGACTAAACATTTTCATATAGATTTTGGTTGTCTTTATATTTACCGCACATTCACACTTTTTGTTGATGCATACTTGTTGGAATTGCAACTTAAATAGGTAAAAGATATTGGATTCACTGGCGTTTTTAGGCTGATCTTCAAACCATTAGTAGATGAGTTCCCTTCTTTTGGAGCTGTTTGTTATTCCTTGAGAGAAAAGGTGGCCTCTCTTTTCCCCTTCTTAGCTTCATGCTTTTGCTAGGAAATTGAACAAAACTAATTCGAATTTCATCTGACATAATCTTTCTTTCTTTCTTGTTTTTTTTGGGGGGGTTTTGCCAATAGAAACATCTAGACTTTACTCTTATGGTTTCTGGCGGTGATATCTCAACTCTCCCAGGCGTATCTGATGCTATAGAGGTATGAACAAAACAAGTATTTCTGTTGCCTTGATTATATAGTATTTGCAGTTGAATCACCAAAATTTTAAAGGTTGGTGAATTTTAAGTGTTATAAATTTTAACTTGGATTTCCCAGCTGTTCAATAATCGAAGACCGTAATTTTTATCCAACAGATTTAAACTTCTCTGTTATTTATATAGGAAACAATTCGAGATGCTATTGAGGATTCTATAACCTGGCCAGTTCGCAAAATTATACCAATTATACCAGGGGATTACAGGTATATATATTTAATTAAACTCAGTTTTCTTGGATCTGTAATGGTCAATGTTTTAATTGTTTGTGCTCTCGCAGCTTCCTTGAGTTAAAACCAGTTGGAACACTAGAAGTAAAACTAGTGCAAGCAAAAAACTTGGCAAATAAAGATCTGATAGGAAAATCCGATCCTTTTGCGGTTTTATTCGTACGCCCACTTCGTGACAGAGTCCAAACCAGCAAAACAATCGTAAGACCACCTTCCACAATTCATTCTACCTCTACTTTATTCATCTCATGTTATTAATTATTTTAGATAAATGTATTGGAACCTTTCAGAACAACGAGTTGAATCCATTATGGAACGAGAGCTTCGAGTTCATTGTTGAAGATGCGTCAACTCAGCACTTGACTGTAAGAATATTTGATGATGAAGGCCTTGGGGCTGATCAGCTCATTGGGTGTGCCCAGGTGCCATTAAAGGACCTTCAACCTGGAAAAGTTCAGACTTTTTGGTTGAAACTGGTCAAGGATTTGGAGGTCCAGAGAGATAAAAAATACAGGGGTGAGGTAATAATCATAAATTAATAATATCAATAACATATTTCTTTGTTGTCTTTTCCCGTATCACTCTGCTTCGAAGACTTGTGATGTTGAGGTTTCTGGAACATAGGTGCATTTGGAGTTATTGTACTGTCCATTCGGTGTTGAAAGCAACTTTACAAACCTGTTTAGTGGTAGCTTCGGGTTGACCACTTTCGAGAAGACTCTTAAGAGATCATCTGATCAGACACAGAGTGGTGATGTTAACAAATCACAGAAAAAATATGTGATAGTACGAGGAGTACTGTCTGTGACAATGATATCAGCTGAAGACCTACCAGATACAGACTTACTGGGCAAAATTAACGCTTATGTTGTGCTCATGTTGAAGAAAGCAGATCAAAAACTCAGGACCAGGGTAACAACTCTGCTCCTTTAGTTCTTCCACGAATCTCTCACACTTTCCATTATTGGTTTCTGCATTATTGATATTGTAAAGCTCTCTGTATTGTGTCAGGTTGCAACTTCAGGGCTAAACCCTGTTTGGAATCAAACATTTGACTTCGTTGTGGAGGATGCGTTGCATGAAATGTTAATTCTTGAAGTCTGGGATCAAAATCTCATCGGGCAGGTGATTTTCTGGAACCTGCTTCGTTAATTTACCTGTGTTTTACTTGCTATTTGATACAATGCGTAAGAGTGTTTCAGGACAAAATTGGGAGAGTGACGATGACACTGACTCGGGTCATCCTAGAAAAGGAAGTTCAGGATAGTTTTGCATTAGATGGAGCTAAATCTGGAAAACTAAACCTGCATCTTCGGTGGACTCCACAACACATGTATCGAGATCCCTGATTCAGGGGCATGTTATATTGATGATCTTATTTCCTTCACTATTTACGTGGATTAAGTAGTTGTAAGCATATTTTTGTGGCGAAAAAAATGTTGTAAATATATTTTTGTTGAGGCTTCCCCCCCCCCCCCCCACCAAATCACCCCTATCCAAAAACCATGTAACCCGGATTATTTTGGATTGAGTTGAGTTTACAAAGATATGGTCACAAAGTTAAGCTTAGCGGGAGGGGTTGATTTTTCTCAATACCACGAACTAAAAGTTTGATTCTCAACTTGAAGAGGTAAATTTAATGTAAGATGATAGTATCTCGAATAAGATTATCTTTAATAGAAGGGTAATAAGAGGATATATGTACTTTAAAAAAAAGATGACCCACTTTTTTAATGAGAAAATGTTTCATTGATATAATAAAAGGTTAATGTGCTTAAATAATCTTTTAATTTTTATGAAAAATATAAAAGAAATCACAAATTTTTTTTTTAGAACAAAAGTAACCATAAACATTATAAATGAGGGCAAAAGTAACAATGAAGTTAACGGACGCTAGCGTCCGTTAATATAATTTTTTTAATAAAATGTTACAGTGATAAAATAACTATTAACTTATACCAAAAGTGCAAAAGTATCCATAAACTTTTTTTTGGATGCAAAAGTAACTAAAAAGTGACTTCTTAAACATTAATTTATAATTTGTTTTTGTTTTTGTATTATGAATGTTTTTATCAATTTGGGGATTAAAAGTTTATGAATTAATATTCAAAAAGTCGCATTTTTTTTATTCTGGTGAGAATGACGAAACGAAAAAAACTTGTCACCCCTCACTTTAAAAGCTAAAATCCCTAACATGAATAACTGGCTTTAAAAGTACTGTTATTGCTAATATTAAAGCAATCTTATAATCAACGATGAGAAGATTCTAAGGCAAGATATCTGAGATGAAAACTAAAATCCCCAATGATCGCATATGCATATGGTATGGTAAGATGACAAGTGTATTTTAATTATGAGATGACCAGGGGTGACATGGATTTTTTCAACCCTACCACGTGCATATGAGGTCTTCCATTGCCTTAGTTTTCTTCTTATATATCTTTCTTTAGAATTCTTTCATCTTTTGTTATGAGATTATTTCAACATTAGTGATGATGGTAATTTTAAGAGCAATGATTCATGTTGGGGATTTTAACTTTTAGAGTTTGGGTGACAAATTTCTTTTGCTTCTTCATTCTCGCCAGATTAAAAAATAGGTGACTTATTGAATATTAATTCATAAGTTTTTCTTTGACTTTTATCATTTTAATCCCCAAATTGATAAAACACTCATAACATAAAAGAAAAAAAAAAGAATTAATATTCAAGAAGTCACTTTTTAGTTATTTTTACATTCAAAAAAAAGTTTATGGTTACTTTTACACTTTTGGTATTAGTTAATGGCTATTTTAACACCTTAACATTTCATTAAAAAGTTCACATTAATGAATGTTAATGTCTGTTAATGTCATGGTTACTTTTTCTCTCTTTTATAATGTTTTGCAGTTACTTTTGCTAAAAAAAAAATAGTTTATAGTTACTTTTGTACTTTTCAGAAAAGTTAAAGGTTATTTAAGTATCTTAACCCTATAATAAAATAAGTAGACGAAAAGTTAGGGGACAATTGGTCTAATAATATAAGGGTATGTTGGGGAACACGATATACAAGGAAAAAAGCTCAGTAGGACATCAATAGCCCAGTTGGCATATTACAGGTGCGTTTGGGATCATAGTACATTGCACTGTGCTTTGCTTAAAAAAGCCACTTCTTAAAGAAGCCGGCTGAAGGTGCTTCTAGAGGAGCTAGAAGCTGCTTTCAGACAGGATTTTGGCGATCGTTGGGGGCATATTAATTGTCATTCAAACTCTCAGCTACCTCACAGACAACCATAATACTCCCATCTGCTCCTCCCGAAATAGGCACTCCTCTCAAACTGCTTGCTTCTTCTTTCTTCATCATTGGATCTTCAACAAAAGAGTTAGCTGCTGTTGAGTAGAAGGGGTCGTCGAAGGTGGCAAGTGAAGGTCGCCGTCGATGGGTGGTTGCAAAGTTGAGAGGTGGTGCTCGTCTAACCGACCCCTTCTTCATCCCTATATGCAAGCACACGTTAGCGCGGTTGATTGTCGGCTTCATCGGAGGTAGGAAGAACTCCGCCGGATGTCGATGGTCCCCCGATTTTTGGTCGTCATTGTGCAGAAGAGTATCCGATGTTGGTCCAACGGCTTGTCCTTCCAGTTGGTTGGCCAGATCTGTTGGTTTGAGGTGGACGTGGTGTGGTGGCTGGATCTCTCTTCTCTCGTTTGCGCTGCTCTTTGGCATCCACTCATAGGTGTGTGCTCTGCTTTGCTCTTTGGTCTTCTAAATTCTAATCCTTTTCACTCTATAACCGGATCTTTTTTCTTTTTTTTTGCTTGCTCTTTAGTATGTGATCGGCCATTTTTTTCACAGCGTCTTTGAAGAATATGTCCCCTTTTCCTGTTTGTTTTGCTGGTGTTAGAGGGTAGGCTTTTCTTCCTCCTTGATTAATCCCTAAATTCTTTAGTGCATTTTTTTTCTTATTTTTTTTAATAATAATTGAAATTTTTTTATTTTATCAAATTTTATTTACATTTTTTCACTTCAATTATTATAATATATATAAATAATACATATATGTAGTATTTAATAAGGTTCATGCTATTTTCAGTCATTTTTTATCTAAACGGGCTTTTCAAACGCTAATTAAAACATGTTCAATGTTAGGAAAAAAATCACTTTTACCATCACTAATTCAAACACAAAATATATTCACAATCTTACTTTTTCAAAATTCAAATTAAAAAATAATAATTTTTACCAATCCAAACACTAAAAGTATCTCTAGATCTTAAGTCATTCAATAGTCACATGTATATTAAAGGGAAACCACGACCCCCACGAGGATTAATATTAAAAAAAAAAAATTGGTGGGATTTGGTAAAGAAAAGCATGGGAAAATGCGAGAACACTTGAGAAGCATTATAAGGACGCTTTTGCCCTTTAGTTATAAGTTGAGCGGAGTATTTGGCGCCGCGCGTGCGCGTGCACAACCCTATTTAGTGGTAGTTGAGTTTGTATTTTGTCTCTAGTCAGGGAGACCCATCTTCTCCCTCCACCTGCCTGTTCTCTCGCTCACTCCCAAATCAACTTCCCCTTCATTCTCAATATCTCTTTCTCGTCTCTTATGGATCAGCCTCAGACCCCAAATACAGATTCCCAACGTCTCCTACCTCTCTTAGAAGTTCTCCAAGAAGCTTCCAAAAATCTTCAAGCCAATTCCATCCCGTTCCTCTTCAAGAATGACTCCAAGATCGCCATTGAAGCTATTTTGGAGCTCGAAAGCAAGTCACTCGCCGTTTTCTCGGCCAATCCAGATCTCCGCAAGCTCTCTGCGTTGCTCCGTTCCCTCAGAGCCTTGATCGAGAAGCTTCTGAAATTTGAAGGTTTTGGGCTCCGATCACTCCTCAACCGCCAAATCATTAATTACAAGATTTCCCGCGTTGCGTATGATGTTGAGTCCGAAATTCAATCGTGCATTGATCGATTAACTATCAGAGGGCTCGTCAAAACGCTGGTAGAAGAATCGGCGAGCGAGGACGACAAGGTGAAGGATTTGATTGGTTTTGAGAAAAGATTGTTGCGAGGTTTTGATATAGATTTTCAAGATTTGGTTTTAAAGGCCAAGGTATTCAATATTCTTGAGCATATACTCTGTGATCCTTTGTGTTCAAAACGGGTTAGGGAACAAGCGGCTATGGCTATAGCCGCTTTAGTTAGGTTCAACAAGAATGTATTTGTCGGATTGGTGCTAATGGGTCCAACCATTAAGGCCCTAATAGCGATGGCTTCAGGCTGTTCGATACAAGTCCTGACATCTCTGATAAGGTTCATTAGAAGCCCGTTGGTGGATGAACTTCTGGCAATTGGAGAAATCCCAAGAATCATCAACCTTTTACGCTCGGACGATTTATTGGTTCAAGTTGCAGCATTGGATTCTGTTCTTGAACTTGCTTATATTGGGAGAGATGAAGTAATTGAAGCCATGCTCAAAGAAGATCTGATTAAAAAGCTCATGGACTTGCAAAGAATGGATTGGCTTGATGACGATGAGGAGACAGGGGTTTGTATAGGAACAGAGTCAGAGTCCAAAGTGATGGATTTTCCATTTGCAAGTTGTGTTGCAAGGTTTGCTATCCAATTAGAAGTGGGGGAAGGATTGGTCAAGGAGGAGAAAGAAGAGTTCAAGCTACAAATCCTGAAGATGGTGAAGGAGGCTGCCCAATCAGATGCAGAGGTTGCTACCATAATTGCTGAGGTGCTATGGGGTTCTTCACCTTGAAACTAGGTTCCAACAGATACATGGGTCATCGGTTTCTTCATCTACTTGGCTTTATTTAGTGGCTGTTTGGAATAGCTTATGAAAATTTTATAAGTGCTTATGAATTGTAATTTACGGTCTACGAGGTAACTTTTACGGTCTACGAGGTAGCTTTTACGGTCTACGAAGTGCTTTCACGATCTACGAGATAAATATGTGGAGGAGATTTATCTCGATTTACGTAAATCGGGCTTATATAATAAACCCAATCCAAAAAAGCTATCACAAACAGCCCCTCAGTCATCGTTGATCCAACAATTGGGGCACCCCACAAAGTAATGGATTGTGTTGGTGGTGAGAGTATTGATGAAGTGTACTTGTATTATTTGTACATGGTTCGGTTGGGTTACTTGTGACGAAATAAGGGGCAAGTGCATGCAGCCGAGCGCGACAGTGAATATACAGTAGGACTAGGCCTAACTAACCAATGTGTAAGCCTGCTGGTACAGAACAATTTTTAATTTGTTACCGACTTTGACAGATTTGGTTAATTTCATGTACTAATATGAGTAACTTGAAAAGCAAATAAATAAATGGAATAGTTATTACAGTCCATTGGCCCCTCTTTCTTTCTTTGTTTTTCGGCCAAAATTTGGCTCCCGTATGACGTCGATACCATTTGTGTGTTTCCATGTCCCGGCGTTTTCTAGGAGCAACGCTCTTGGCAGAACCATCGCCTCACTTTATTTTAAATAAAGCTATGAAAAAATAGGAGAATTACTATCGGCAAGTTTAGTACATTAGAATTAATTTTTATAATATGAAATTTAAAAGTATATTTAGAATATCATAGAAATAAGACCTGATTTTTGTTTAAAAATATCACAATGTCCTTCTAATTAAAAAATAGGGTTAATATACCGTTTGATCTCTTAAATTTATTCTTATTTTGGTTTTAATCCTTTAAATTTCAAACAAGAAATTTTAATCTCTCAAATGAAAAAATGGTCTAGATATTTATTTAATAACATGAATCAATATTTTAAAAGGGATGAAACTTAAAGGACCAAAATAAAAATCAAGATAAACTTATAGGATTAAATATTATATTAACCCTTAAAATAAATCTCATCTTCCCCATAGCAAGGCATCATTGCTCGTATTGGTTACACTTTTGCCGGAATCTTTGCCAGTGAGCCACCTTTAGAAGCACTGACGTCAACCATTGACCCACAAACAACTACATGGAAGCTTCAACCACCGCCAGTGACCTAAATCTAAAAATGAAGAATGCAACTTTTTCATATCTAATGACGACCACCATCGACCCAACTTTTTTAGATCTGAGGTTGTTGTTGATGTGGGGGGGGGGAGGAACAACTTTGAGGCCAAGTAAGGTTGTCATCGAGCTTAACCAGATGTAGCGTCGTGGGTTGCCATCTAGCTTCAACTTTTATCTCAGTGGGGTGGGCATATCGTCATTAGCGACAGGGTAGAAGAAGGAAGGATATGGTGGCTGGAAGACGGAGGGGGTGGGTGGAGTGAAGAGGTCGCTAGTGAGTAAGAAGAGGTCGTTCGGTGAGTAAAGAGGCTGAAGCAAACAAGAAAGTAATTGATGGAAATGTACACGTAGAATTACAAATCTTTGTTGTTTATATTTTTTTTATAGAAGTTATTTCGATGGAATTAGCTTATTTAACTTTCATATAGAATTATAATTGAAATCCAACTTTATCATATAAAACAAACATTTTTATAGAATTGAGACCATGTTCTATTTCCATTCTCTCCAATTCTATCGTACTAAATGGGCCCTATCAGATTTTAATAGATAGATTTAATAATAAAAAATCCTAATAACAAGAGATAATATTAACATATTATTATTTCCTATATTCTACCTTGTCAACGCATACTAACCGTTGTTATTGAATTTATGGATGATTTTTGCTATTGTTAGTTATGACTAGTTTCGTCCATTGTTTGATTTGTGTCACTCTTTCCTTCCATAATATAGCTAAAACATAGATTTTCTTCGGCTTCACTTTACACGAACTGAACCAAAAAAATATTTATGAACTTCACTAAAGGAAAACAATACTTTCCGTGGTTAGGGGATCTACATCAATGAATTTCATTTCACAGAATTTACTTGAATTCATTGTCTGAAAGGCAGAGCAGTGTTAAAATTGAATAATTATGGTCACCTTTATAAACCATGACCTCTTAATGATTGAAATTAGTTATGTTTTGTTGGCGAACTCCTGTGAAATGTGTAATTCGAGTTGCGTCCACGGACGCTGACTTTAAGAGCTATTCCGCAACCACCGACAGACTGGAAAAGGCACTCCTCAAGATAAAACGGATTATTCATGTAAGCACAGGGTGAACATAACAAAAAAGTATAACAAAGACAACCAGTAGGCAGAGATAATTCGAAGAGAAGGAGGAGGGAGCTCGATGATTCCAGAGCTGGATACTTGAACCTCCTGTCAAGCTCTCCTTTTGTAGGGGTACGCTGAGAGACGTTGGGCATGTTTTCACACCACATAAAAATCATTTAAACAGCCGGTTACACCAGCAGTAAAACCAAATAATGAGGCGGTTTGAACGTTTGAAGGACATAAACATATTTCATTGTGCGGTTTTACAATATAAAGATAATGAACATTGATCATGATGGCCGGTTGAAGAAAATAAAACTGATTATGACCTTGTAATTGAAATGTTCAGGTTTTAAAATTCAAATGCCTCAAAATTGGGTTTTTACGGTAAGCTATTTCTCACAAAATAAATTTTAGATTTTTCCAAAAATCATTTTGATAAAAAGTGCCTAGTCCGTCTTTAATTCACGCGCAGGGGGGAAATCGCTAGATTTCAACTGCGTTTGCCTCCTAGTGGCCCGTTGTTGTGCGCACGAGTCCACTCTTCTGTTTGGCTCATTTACTAGCTCAATTTCACAAGATATAATATATACTCTTATGTTCTCTCTCTTCCAAGCAATGTGAGACTTGTTCCATTTGATACACCCACATGCAAGTTAAAAAACTCCAACATGTTTGGTTGGTGATTAGAAGATTTATAAGTGTTTATACACGTAAATCGAGATAAAATTACTCTCACATACTTACTTCGTATACTGTAAATCACAATTGAAAAACCGCTTTTGAAAGTTCCAATCGCTGTTTCAAACGAGCACTATAGTAAGAATTCAAAAGTAGCTTTTCAATCGTGATTTACATTATATAAGATAAGTATATTAAAATAGTTTTATCTTAACTCACGTAAATAAATATTTTTTAAGATATAAAGGTAATCCAAATAAGCACTTATTTCGGTGCGGGAGAAAAGTCCAATTTCCGAAGGCGTTAAAATTTCAATTCCAGCTCTCGACCATTTTTTCACACAATGAATAATTACAAGTGCTAACTACTTTTTTTTTTTTTTTTTGGTTCATTGCAGACAGAATAAATATGTATAACAAAACAAAGCGTTGACTAATTTTGGCAACGAAAACCATGTATGAGAACTTTATTTATATGAACATTTGGATTTAATCTGGCGAGATAGATGCATGAGAAAATTGAAGCAAATAATTCGTGTTCAGTTTCAGTCCAATGTTAATGCTTCCCTTTCTTTCACAATCATTCCGTCCGGGCTCTTTGGTTTTTCACTTTTTCTCCTTCGCAAGAATCCTCCGACTTCCTCTCCGTTATTTCTTCCCAAACTTGCTTAGCCCTTCTCTATTCCGCTGTTTCGAGTAGGTACGCAGGATTGGAGCTTTCCTTTCCGTAGACGTCATTCTTAGATACCGTTGGCAATGTTTCACATTGAAGGCGCATGCAAAGATCTGGAAGAATCGCGCAGATCTTTGCAGTTTCTTTAGTTTCCCTAACTGCACATTGTCTGATTTGTGATGGGTTGGAGATACAAGGCTGGATTATTTCTTATAGCGGGTGTTGTAATAATATGGGTTACCTCGGCTGAAGTCACGCAGGTAAGCTTCTGTGCGTTTAAATTCACCATTTTGTTTTGTTGCCCAGATTAATCAAATTCGGCGCGAGTTTGGGTTAATCCATTCCTTAATATTGCTTATGTATACGTTTCTGTTTGTTTTTTATTACGTTTTTATTCCTTGATTACTTTTTTTGTTTTTCTTCGAAACCTCTTTGTGATCCTCAGTCTTCTATGATAAAATTGAAGACAATTAAAATTTCTGGGGCTTCTGCCCTGGTATTTTATCGTTTAGCTTTTGGGATCTCTCGAAAAATGGCGTTTCGTTTCAGATTCATGCCATGCCACCCACTAATCCTTATCCAGCATGGCGAGAAACTGCTTTGTTAAAGCATCTTTACATTTTGCAGTTATTGAGGGCTATCATGTTGTGATGCATTATAATTTAGTATGCCAGCATCAAATCTTTCTATCAATGAATGGTTTTCTGAATAATAATTTTCTTAACAGGATATTTTTACAGATTATAAGCAGCCATTTGCAGTGACATACCTTGGAGCTTCGCTTATGGTAGTTTTCCTCCCAATAGCATTCATTAAGGACTGGTTGTGTAACATACTTAGCCACTCTTATAAAAGTGGTAACAATGCAGAAAGTGTGGATAAGTCTTCTTCCAGAAGTAGTTCTCCTCTCAAGGGCAGTGGAACGCAGGCTGAACTGGAACTGGGCATTATAAATCATAAAGACAGCAATTTAGACCTCTCAAATCTTGCAGAAGGAGAGCCATTGGTGGCTAAATATGATGATGCTAATGTGCTGAATGTAAAGAAAGACCTCACGACTAGGCAGATTGCTTTGTATGGGTTTTCCATTGCACCTCTCTGGTTTATTACTGAGGTAAGTAACTTCAAGATATCTACATTTTGCAGTTAGGAAGGACCAAAGCATGCAGTGCAACAGATGTGTGACCCCTTTGTTGCACTTTAATGTTATGTGTCTGTGAAGTTCTTTCTGGAATTGTTAGATCACTGTATAGTTAACTATGGAAGCTGTGTGTTTTGAAGCTTCAAAACTTTGAGAAGCAAAAATTTGATTGCTGTTAGGTAGTCAAATGTCTCGTTGTCTGGATCATATTGGTGCAATGACCAATTTCATGTTTCATACATAATTTTGATGTTTACTCTGTTCTATAAGAACATTTAGGAAGGTAGCATTGGAGTTTTATTCATTTGATTTTTGTTGCTTTCAGTATCTATCAAATGCTGCCCTCGCACGCACTAGTGTAGCTAGTACAACAGTATTATCGTCTACTTCTGGACTTTTTACTCTTTTCATTGGTGTAATTATGGGCCAAGATTCTTTAAGTGTAGCAAAAGTGGTTTCTGTCTTCGTCAGTATGGCTGGTGTTGCCATGACAACAATGGGGAAAACCTGGGCTACAGATGAGTCACAGTTAATTGCTGAGTAAGCCTATACTCTATCTTTTGTTTGCCACATTTCATATATTTGATTTTCTTGTTTTAACTGACTTCTTAAAGATGGATCATACGTAATGTGTGCTGTTGTAGGATGTAATCCTTTTTCATTCTCTACGCTTTAAGTTGGCTTACAAAAATACTGAAACAGCAAGATTCTGTTTGAAATTTTGATCCCTGATTTCTTATTTTGTCTCTCATTCTCAACGCACAACCAAAACCTTCTTTTAGCTTATATCCTGATTGGTTTCAAATTTCATGCATTGTTATATATATTGGTTGATAAACTAAAATTCTTATATCAACAGTGATGTTTAGTTGGAGTACTTGTTAAGATCTCTTCTCTGCCATACTAGTATCTCTGTTGGCAGCTCAATTTTTGGAGGAAAAGTTCTCAGACATCTTTGCTGGGCATTAGTGACAGATCAGTTTTAAAACAGCTTCTTATCCTGAAATTTCACTTAGAGCTCCGAATTTTTCTTTGTTGTTCTGAGAAATATACGTCTTCCTTTTTTTTAAACAATAGCCTATTCTCATGTTTTCTCTCTGCATTTTTTTTGGAAATTATCTGCCTGCATGTGTTTATTTTTGTGAATGTCTTATAATATGATATCATGTGGACTGGTCCTTCTACTGAATCTCCTAAATGAACATGCCATTACCAGCTTGCTATTTATAATTTTTTTTTTTTGGGTGCTAACAGTTGGTATTTGTGTTCAGTAATGGAAAACGCTCTCTTGTTGGGGATCTTTTCGGCCTTCTATCAGCCATGACATATGGCCTCTTTACAGGTAAGGTAATATCTCAGCTGTTAGCTTTTTACTCTTACATAGTTTTGATGATTTGTGACCACTTCTTTTACCTTTAATACACAGTTCTTCTTAAAAAAATTTCCGGGGAAGGAGAAAGGGTTGATGTGCAAAAGCTGTTTGGATATATTGGGTTGTTTACACTAGTAGCGCTCTGGTGGCTTGGTAAGTCTTTACCTAAGCATTGCTTCTAAATTTACTCATCAATACAAGTTTATTAGGTTCTCCGACCAGGCACTAGTCTTCATGCTCATTCACGCACTTCCCACTTTCTATTTCCCTTCATTTTGGGTTTTGTGGTGGCTGTTATAATTTATCTTTCCATGATTAGAATAATATATTCATCTTTATAAAATCATGGCTAATTCTGTCCTGTTTCTTTCAGTCTGGCCCTTGATGGCCATAGGAATTGAACCTGAGTTTAAGATTCCCAATTCAGCTACCGTGGATGAAGTGGTTCTTGCCAATGGATTTATTGGTAGCGTCCTGTCAGATTACATGTGGTACGTGCAATCAATCTTGTTAATTTACTCATTCATGATCCACTCAAAAATCTTATATTAGAGGTTTTCTTATCTACTCAGGGCAGTCTCTGTTGTATGGACAACTCCCCTTGTGGCCACTTTGGGCATGTCACTTACTATTCCTCTTGCTATGTTGGCAGACATGGTGATCCATGGCCGGCACTATTCAGCAATATACATTCTTGGCTCGGTTGAGGTATAAATATTTTTGAATCTACAAAGATATATTTATCTTGATGTTATTTATTACCAATCAAATCATCCAGGACTTTAACCTAGGCGGTTCCAATGGGAAGATCCTTTCTTCCATTTGGACTGACAAAAACTATATACTCCCTCCTGTCGTTAACATAGTACATATTTATAAAGTTGATCTTAGTCCCAAATATAAGGCTTATTTTGTATATTTGTTAATTTTTTTTCCTAATTTACCCCGTTGATGGTCCCTCAACAATAACAAGGAGGAGAGAGAATGAGAGAATTAAGGAAGATGATTAGGGTGTTTTAGAAAATACATGTTATATTAATTAACTTAACTAACTTACTTGATCTATTTAGATTTGGTAAATATGTCTTATATTAAGAACCGGAGGGAGTATAAGGGCTTGTTTGATTCTATTCTCTGTTTTTTATTCTCAGAAATAGTTTTATAAAACAATTTTTAGAAACAAGTTTTAAAAATAAAAAAAACAAAAAAAATCTGTTTGGATAGATTGTTTTGAAAAATCTTTTTTTGAAGTGACCTGGTGGTGCGGTTGCTAGTGGTGACGTGGCGGTGGTGTTATTAGTAGTGTATTGTCGATAGTAGATAAGTGACGGCTTCAAAAAATAAAAAATAGGAAAACAAGAAACAATAAAATAACTAAAAACTGTTTTTGTTTTTTAGTTTTTACAAACAATTTTTTGAAAACAGTTTAGTAAACAGGTTTTATTGTTTTTAAAAACAAAATAACAGTTTTTAAAAGCAAAATCAAACACCCCCTAATGCTCTAGGGAATTTTGTCTAAGACAATTTGCGGGAAATTGACTCATATAGAAGTCACAGTTGGCAAATCATCTTATTGACCCCTTTATTCACATATTAATGGGAGAATTCTCTTGCCATTGAGATGCAGGTGTTTGCAGGCTTTGTGATAGCTAATATGGTAGACTGGTGCACGAAAAGGTTGGGGTTATAACATATAGTTATGTTGCTTAATATGTCCAAAACCTATCCTTTCTTGAGGTGGTCCTCCTTCCATTATTGATATTGGGTGCTATTCCTTGGATCTTCATGTGGGAAACCAACGCTGTATGCCTTCTTTTTTTGGGAATTTCCACAGAATGAATTGATCCTAGAGTGAGGTCATTTTTGTAATCACGGTCAGATTGAACTTATAGCCGGGGAATGTATATATAAAGTTTTAGTTGAGTGAAATAGATTCGTCAATGTTAAGTTGTCCCTTCGACTAATAGAGGTCTCGGCCAATCAACCAGCCAGACAACTGCTGGCAATGTGAATGAGATGTTGTTTCCCCCCCTTAAAACTTTCAACTCCGTCAATAAAAAGAAAGTGTTGACTATTACATTTTGTGTTTCCTTGGCGATGTAGATAACTAGATATAATTATATAAGCAAAGATCAGGAATTTTGGGGTTCAGTTTACAGGTAACCCGGGTGACTTGTAAGATATCCGATTGATGTAGGCCTCTTGGGAAATCAGCTCACTGATCAATGTTTAGATTGGAACTATCCCTGGGAATTTTTCAAAAAAAATTAACCTCGAGTGTTTTAGTAAAATTTCTTGGGAATTTTAATTTTCGGTAGGTTTGGAAGTTATGGGAGCTAAATCCTAAACAAGTAAATATACTCCACCCACTTAGGATCCGTTTAGGTTAGTAGTGGTAGAAGTGATTTTTTTTAATCTGATTTTTATAAAAGTTAGATAGAATAAAAGTCATATTATAAATGTGATTTGTATTTGGACCGATGGTGGTAAAAGTTTTTTTAAAAAAAAAGTCAAACTTTTAAGCTTTTTCTTGAAAATTGCTTGTGGAAAAAAAATCTAGTTGTCAAAATACTAACCCAAACACCCTAAACTAATTATCAGTTTTTTAAAAAAAGTCACATTTGGGATGGGATCTGACTCTAATCTCCCTTAAAAGCTCTTTCGCAGCAGTTATTGAAGTGGTTGGGATCCGAATGCGTTGACAAGTTTGAGACACAAGTATGAGCCGAATAGAGACTTCTCCATGGAGCCATCAGAAATTGTTCACACAGTTGTTTTTTTTAAAAAAATAAAATAAATGCGTATGTAATTGATGTTGAGTTTAATTAACTCCATAATATGGTAAATACTGAAGCTGTGTTTTTTATGGTTTGTTTATTATCAATTGTATAGTTGTGTTCCTCTATTGCTCCGGAAAAACAAGTTGCTGCATGTCTCGTTCAAGCTGTATTTTTGATAGGTAAGATGTTAGCAACAGAGACGTAAGCAACGCTACCAATTTCAGGTTTCACTGAATCAAAAAGTTAGAGTGTCTGACCTGTCTGGGAATCAAATTCCTATCCTCTAGTTGGGTAAACATGTAAATTTCGATTCGGAGTGAATTTATATGGGTTTTTGGGGTCTATAATTAATCAACTAACGCCTAAACTAGATTTCTCAATAAGCCTTGGACAATAATTTGCTTGCAAAGTGTTTTGTTCCTCTTTGCTGGCATCTGGGTCACATTTTACTGAAAACCATTTCATAATGGGCGAGACAGCAAGTGAGAATTGAAAATTAATTAATTTTTTAATATCAACATTCCAGTGAAAGTGTAAAAATGCATGGTATTCATGAAAGCCTAAATATGACTCTTTTTTTTTTTTGCCAAAAATGTTATATATAAAAATACTAGGCATACTTTTCTGTTTCATCACTTCCCTCCCTCACATACGAAAGAATGTCCTGATTTACTCACATATTGATGAAATAAAAAAAAAAATGAAAATTCCCATCCATGATGTTGAAAACCAAACTAAATCTTTATTTTTCATCTGTTTGTTAGCTTGGTAAATAAACACCAAAGCATAGTCTAGCATTAAATATGAGCATATTTTTCTTAGGGACGATTCATAACTTGGTTCATTGCATTATAAGAGATTAACATCTTTTACTTGATCCAATCTCTTTGTAATATTAAGGCATATCAAATGCACTTATAAATTAAAAATTTGTGATATGATCTCTCTTGCTAGTAATAGGAAACAAAAATAAAAATATAACGATTTCATTCATTGCACATCTGCCCTTGATTTAAACTTTTTCCAAATATATAGTATTAATATGAATGAATGAATTCAAGTAACGAAAAAAATATGAATGAATTCTTTGTTCACATTTATCATCATTTAATACTCTGCGCTGATTTTCTTGATCCCTCCTTAACTACTAGCCGCTTTTGCTAATATATCTTCTAGAAAGGTAAAATATTGGAAAAAAAAAAATTCCCGTTTGCTTGCTCATTTTCTCTACACGGTTAATATTGGTTGAAAAGGGGAGGGAAAAGGAAGGAAATGAATAGGCAAGCTACCAAGTCTATCAGTTACAACTTACAAGTAAATCAGTCTGTTTCCCCTTTCCTACGTCTGAGTCGTGCATATTTCCACCTTGAAATTGGCATGAATCGGAGCCAAAAAAGCTGAAATACGGTTTGAAGTGAGCTGCAAAGTTGAATCTGCTTGCTCAGGATGGATACTTTACCGACCACCTCATCAAAAGCCGATAGGCGAGGGAGATCAAAGTCTCCTCAGACCTCAAAACCGTCGCTCGTGATGGCCTTCTTCTCTTGCGTTGCTTGGCTTTACGTCGCTGGCCGGTATGCTTCCCTTTCTGTGAATTTTCGGTGCTACCGTTGATTTTCCTAATATGATTGGAGTTGAATTTTCGTTTAGTGCTGATCGCATTTGTGTCGATTTAACCAATATGATTATTTTGAGATCTCTACTGCGCTGCCTGGAATGGGAGATTTCTGCCTTTGTCTTTTTCTTCATCTTTCTTGGACGCGATGTCTGCCAGATTTGTGTACGATTCCGAGTTTTTTTATTTTTTTGAAAAAGCATCAGCCAAATTGTGGAAATTGCATCCGGAATCGATTTAAATGCCCAGTCTTAGCTGGATAATGCCGCTGTTTTTATCTTTGTGATTTCTCAATTTTCGTTGTTGATGTCAAACTTCTGAACATAAATTACTTGCCATCAGATTGTGTGATTCTAACGACTTTCAATTTTTTTTTATTAATTTTCTGGAATGATAGGTTATGGCAAGACGCAGAAAACCGAAATTTACTTACCAGTCTTCTGAAGAAGAACTCAGCCCAGGTGTTATTTTGTTTCAAGTCTCTGCCTTTGGATTTTTGGCGCTTATTAATTGCTATGTAGGAAAAAAGTTGTGGAAGTCTCTCACCTAAGCAGAAGAATTGACACCCACCCACCCCTGAAACAAAAAATTGCGTGTTCAAATTGTTTGATTCATGTAAGTCTGTTACCTTAAATGACTGTGATTCCGTTGCCAGAGGCCCAAGGTTCTTACAGTTGAAGATAAGCTAATGGTCCTCGGATGCAGGTGAAGTCACCCTGTTTTATCCTCCCTTTCCTTGGATTAGTCTTTTTCAATATTTATGACATCTGTCTAACTATTAGGGACCTAGAGAGGAGGATTGTTGAAGCTGAGATGGAACTTACATTGGCAAAGAGCCAAGGGTATCTCAAAGGCCATCCGCAGCAAAGTGGCGACAAGAGGCTTCTTGCTGTCATTGGAGTTTATACTGGATTTGGGAGTCGTTTGCAAAGAAAGAAGTTCAGAGGGTCTTGGATGCCCAGAGGTATTTTTATTTGTTTTTTGATTGTTATACTTCTAAACGTGTAGTATTGACTTTAACATTATGTAGATCATATCTTTGTGCTACAGGCTCCATTATATAGCATTGATAAATTCTCATTTTTGCAGGTGATGCCTTAAAAAAACTTGAAGAAAGAGGAGTGGTCATACGCTTTGTAATTGGTCGGAGGTTTCTCCTCATGCCTATCCTTCTCAGCTGTTATACTGCCTGCTTGATTTTTTTTTTTTTATGATTAATTATTTGCTATAAATTGTGGTGAGTCTAACTTCTCTTATGATTTAATTGTTATTGGCAGCGCTAACCGAGGTGATAGCTTAGATCGCCATATTGATGAGGAACACAGTCTGACAAAGGATTTCTTGATTCTTGTAAGCATTCCTGTTGCCATGATGCTGTAATTTAAATTAGCTAATGCTTCTATGTTGTATATGTGTCTGGAGAGCTTCTGGAATATATAGAAATTGGGACATTGTTAGGCTGTTACATTTATTTGCAAGCAGGTACTGTTTGCTCATGCTCGTGCACATATGCCTAGTGCAAAGGACGACTCTTGACCCTTATGAGTCCATATTTATTAGTGCTCTTTTTTTTTGGGGTAATATTAGGAGGGTTTGGATCTTGGACTCTTACCTACACCCCACCTCATCCTTACCGCTTGAATTAGGAGGTGTTTGCTCGAGCATATATGACTTTTTTTTTTTTTTTTTTTTTTTTTTGGCGTATCAGGAAGGTCATGAAGAAGCTCAAGAAGAGTTGCCTAAAAAAGCAAAATTCTTCTTCAGTGCTGCTGTTCAGAACTGGGATGCTGACTTTTATGTAAAAGTTGATGACAATATTGACCTCGATCTGGGTATAAGACCCTTTAAATACTGATATCTTTGCTTAAGTGATCTTGTTTAAATCTAATTATGTGCTTATATTCATGAGAACCAATCAAGGCATTCTTGTTACTGTTTTCTGGTTTAACAGAGGCTTTAATTGGAGTTCTCGACCGTCGTCGTGGACAAGATGGGGCATATATTGGATGCATGAAGTCAGGAGACGTTGTAACAGAAGAGTAAGTTCTCTATTGTATCTTTCTGTTATGTTATTTGGGATAGTATATCCCCAGTGTTGCTAATTTATATTTGGCAGTTTCTTGTGGTATAGAAGGGTCAGATCAAGTATTGGTTGGAATTCTCTACCCTTTTCAATGGGGTTATGTTTTTAGTTTGTTGACCATTTTCTATAATTGTATTTATTGAATCTGAAGTTATTCTTTCTCTGGAGTTTGTGAAGGCCTTTCCTATATATACGCTAACGTTGAAATATTTTTTTTTTCAGTTTTAAATTGGTATTTTCCAAGTTTGTTCAGCCTACTTAATTTTTTCTCTTGGTAGCTTTTGTCACTTTCTCCTTCTTCATAGTTGTAATAACATACTATCATGAAACAGTTGCAAGGATCATAACACTGTTGCAAAGTCTATCCTTTAACTAAGATATTTCAACCGAGAGCTTTGCAATTCTACTTATGAGCATCTTTTTCATTGATTTTCAGGGGAAAACCATGGTATGAACCTGAATGGTGGAAATTTGGGGATGAGAAAACGTAAGTGGCGTACCTTTTGGATGGGAAGATTGTATGAGACTTCCCTGTGTATTAGTTATTTTTTTTATTGGCACAGATTGTCGTCAATGTGTGCGTGCCCCAGATTATCTGCAGTCTTTGGAATTGTATTTCACTCTGTTTCTTCTTTACCACGGAATTTTATCTCTTTTCATTAGTTTTTAGTCTGTGGGAATACAGCAGCTAGTGAGCGTTATCAATAATTCAATATGCTCTTAAGTCTTAACACATCGTAGATGTTACTTTTATTAACATTTTATATGTACCATGCTTAACTTCATACTAAAAGGAGCGTAGGGAGAAGTCTTTGGTCTGTGCAACTGTCTCTTGTTGTATTCAGCACATTTGTGATGGTTAGGTTCTTCATGTTTCTGTTTTGCCTTAATTTTATTGGTACTATGGTGATTAGAGAGCTATTTGCCTTTACCCCTTCCTGAAGGCTAACAAATATTCATTTTTATTGACAGTGGATTACAGTGGATTATTCCTATTGTATAAATCCTGAGCTTTTTTTATCTTCAGGTACTTCCGACATGCAGGTGGTTCACTTTTTATACTTTCGAAGAATTTGGCACAGTATATTAACATAAACAGGTTAGTTTTGAGTCTATTGCACACTTGGACGATCTGGTTTTTAGGAAATATTGAAACCGACTGGGGAGAAATGTGTTTGGTGTAGGCGTGTAGCTTATATAATTAATTATTTTGGTTGATAATAACATCATCAGAGTGCCTTGTTCAGGGAACTTAAATAGTGGGGCGCTGTGAAGGGGGAATTTAGCTCAATTTACCTAGCATTGAATTACATTTTTGGGTTTATTCTCAGAAATACTACTTCACGCTACCCATTAGCCTGGGTGCAGTAATAAATGATACTACCTTACCATTAGCTCCAAACTTGCATAAAGGGGACTCTGCAAATAGACATTCTCATCTTAGAATAATTGAAAGTCAAGCTAGATAATTCCAGTCTTTCACCCCATCTCGTGATTCTCTTCTCAGTGTGAGGAGTCTCTTATTTGTTGTCAGCTTCAGGAGGGCTTTCCTCAGGATTGAGGGCTTGGGACAGTGAGCCCGCGAAAATGTAACCTATCAGTGATGGGCGTTGGCTTAACTTCCCATACAGAAAAAGGCCTCTCCTTACATTCATGATGGTTTTTTGCTAACTTAAAGATGGGAAAAAAAGTATTCCTTATAACTTATGAGTAGCCAGTGTTTCATGATAGTGGATATTCAACTGTACTAAAAAGAATATCTTCCATATTTCCCCTCCTCTGAATTGCAGACTGATTCAGTTCTGTTGTATGTAGTGTGTCTCTGAAGACTTACGCTCATGATGATACATCAGTGGGCTCATGGATGATGGGTGTCCAGGCAACGTATATAGATGACAGTCGCCTTTGTTGCAGTAGCATCAGACAAGGTGAAATTTCTGTAGCCATCATTTTCTTTATGGAACGGAGAGTGAAAAAGAAGTAACAGGAGTTTATAATTGATTAGATTTTCAATTTTGCTTATCATGAAGCAAATTGTCTTACCACTGGTTTCTATTTTGCAGACAAGGTTTGTTCCTTGGCTTGATGGGAGGAAAACGGCTAGTGTGAACTCATTGAAGTGAATTGAAAAACTCTTGTCTGAATATCAGTGTGACCTGCGGAAGATTGTGTACAGTCCTTTGAGATGCAGCAAAATCCAGTGACGTGATAATTCTTTGAGGTGCTCAGCGACAGTGAAAGGATAGATACAGATTGATGGACCTTAATCATTGTTGTCCCATGGCAGGCATTTGGAGCTCTCTTGATGCTTTCAGATGTTCTATTATCTGTCATTATTTTTCGCCCTTCATGTTACACCATCTGCCCATGGGCAACGAGAGAACACTTGATTTCAGTACTGAACACATTAATGTACACTGGCGGCCCCGTTCTTTAGTTAATATTTGATTCACTTTCATTTTGGGACTTGGTCATTATCTTTTTTTTTTCATAATAAGCAAAATGAATTAATGAAACAAATGATAATTCGTCATGTTTCTACAATCTTGTATGGACAAGATTGTAGTGCATTAAAAACATCACAGTGAATTGACTTCACCCAAAAAAACCATTTTGAAAATTAAAACGGCTGAGAAGAGAAGTTATGTCCTTGTGAAAGATATTTGCAGAATTCTCATGTGATCCTTTCCATCGTAGAAGTCTCCTCCTGAGAAATAAAACTTTTAGATTCCTGTAATTTTAGGATGTGTAAAGAGGACATTTCAGTTGAGTAGGTACTTTCTTCCAAATCAGAGATGGAATAGATTGTCCTTAAAAGCAAATCCATGATTAACAAAAAGGTCAAGGTGCTTAAATAACTTTTAATTTTTTTGAAAATTGTAAAAATAACCATAAATTAGTTTTTGAAGTAAAAATAACCATAAACATTATAAAAGTGGGCAAAAGTAACCATGATATTAATATACGTCCGTTAATGTAAACTTTTTAATAAAATATTAAAATGCTAAAATAGTCATTAACTAATATCAAAAGTGTAAAAATAATCATAAACATTTTTTTTATACAAAAGTAAATAAAAAGTAACTTCTTAAACATTAATTCATAAGTTTTTTTTTCTTACTTTTGTGTTATGAGTGTTTAATCAATTTATGGATTAAAGTGGCAAAAATCAAAGAAAAACTTATGAATTAATGTTTAAAAAGTTACCTATGTTTTAATCTGGCGGGAATGAAGAAGGAGAAAACTTGTTACCTAAACTCCAAAAGCTAAAATCCCCAACATGAATCATTAGTTTTAAAATTACCGTCATCACTAATGTTGAAACAATCCCATAACCAAAGATGAAAGAATTCTAAGGGAGGATATCTGAGAGGAAAACTAGAGTAATGAAAGATCTCATTTGCATACATTAGGGTTGGGAAAATCCACGTCACCCCTAATCATCTCATAATTAAAATCCACTTATCATCCAACCCTACCATATACATATGCAATCATTAGGGATTTTAGTTTTCCTCTTAGATATCTTGCCTTAGAATCTTCTTATCGTTGGTTATATGATTGCTTCAATATTAGTGATGACGGTACTTTTAAAATTAGTGATTCATGTTAGCGATTTTAGCTTTTAGAGTTAGATGACAAGTTTCTTTCATTTCGTCATTATAGCCAGAATATATAAAAAAAAAAAGACGACTTCTTGAATATTAATTCATAATTTTGTTTTTTTAATTCTCAAATTGATAAAACACTCATAATACAAAAGCCAAAGAAAAACTTATGAATCAATATTCAAGAAGTTAGTTTTTAGTTACTTTTGTATCTAAAAAAAGTTTATGTTTACTTTTCCACTTTTGGTATAAGTTAATGGTTATTTTATCACCTTAACATTTCATTAAAAAGCTCACATTAATGAACATTAACGTCATGATTACTTTTACCCTCTTTTATAATGTTTATAGTTACTTTTGCTCCAAAAAATAATTTATGGTTTATTTTTCACTTTTTAGAAAAATTGAAGGTCGTTTAAGCACCTTAATCCTTCACAAAATGATTTTTGTCTAAACTTGTATATTTCCACACACAAAAATAATCCATCCATCATCATCTAATTGATCAATCTTTTGGATCATTAATGAAGGTTCGGCATATATCTTTGATTTAGGCACATCTTGAGTAAAAGCCAAAGCACACACAGATGAAGCATGATTTAGTTCTTTAATCACCGATAATGGAGTTACCTTTAAGCCTTTATGCAGGATTAGATTCCTCTGCATCCAAATGATTGAAATAAGTTTTATGATAGCATTAAACAACCCCATATGATCATCTCCATGAAGATTGAATAAGTTACTTTTTAATTATGATTTAAACCTCTCGATATGTAAAAGGGAATTGGATAGATAGGCCTTCGAGCTACGCAACAGTTCACCTCCAAACCACGCAACCTTTATGAAAGGACAATTAACAAAAATATGTCCCATAGATTCCTGACGTTTAAGTGATGATCAATAAGAATATCCACAGATCATCAACTTGGTCATTTCTTATTCACATAACACATCGCAACTTTGCCATGGCCAATTTAGGATAGGAGCTAGGCTACCAACTTAACTCCGCTTATGTTTATAGCCGATTCCAAGCTCGAGTAAAGGAAGAGGGTTATGTTAGACCCCCGACAGCCAATGTAAAATCCTGCTAAATCTTTTTATGAATATGGATCAACGAAGAAATTATGCTAATGCTAGGTCGTTGCCTGTAAGTAACGCGTTGTATGGCTCGAGTACAGTGAGAAGTGAGAGAGAGCCGCATCATCATCACCCAGATGTTGTGTTAAATGAGCAAGAGCAAACGCTCTCTTCTGAATGGAAGCGGCTAAAGAAGTTAGTTCATGAAAATAAGATCAGATTTGACACTTGGAATATTGGGACTCTGAATGTAAAATCTTAGGAGGTAGTGGGAGTAATGAATGATCGAAAGATTAATATCATATGTCTCCAAGAAACTAAATGGTCAAGAGAAAGGTGTCGGTAAATTAATAGTTTTAAGCTCTGGTACACAAGAAAGGTCAATGGAAGGAATGATATTGGTATCATCGTTGACAAGGAATGGAGGAAGAATTTGGTGGACTTTAAGAGGGTTGAGGATAGAATTATTTTCTTAAGAATGATTGTTGGGAAAGATACTATAAATATTATCAGTGCGTATACCCCTCAAGTAGGGGTAGAAGCACATCTTAAGAAAAATTTATGGGAAGATATGGAAGGGCTAATTCAGAGTATCCCACAAATTGAAAAGATTTTTATTGGAGGAGATCTTAATAGACATGTTGGTAAGGAGGTAGGACCTCATGTAAGGACTCATGGTGGTTTTGGATTTGTGATGCTCAATAATGAAAGTCAATATATTCTTGATTTCTCCCTCACATCTAATTTCAAGATTGTCAACGCTTGATTTAAGAAGCGAAAGGAGCATTTAATAACACATAAGAGTGGGGTCGCCAGGATACAGATTGACTTCTTTTTGGTAAAGAATTCTGATAGACGACTTTGTACTAACTATAAAGTGATCCATGGGGATGACGTGACAGCACAATATAAGGTTTTGGTCCTTGATGTGAATATTAAGTATGTAAAACAAAAGTGCTGGCAAGTTTTAAACCCAAAGGTCAAGTGGTGTCAATTGAAGAGGGAGAAACGAGAGATTTTTAAGAGAAATCTCTTAGATGAGGGGGAGTGGGAGTTACAGAGAAATGCTAATATCATGTGGGAGAATATGTCTAAAAAGGTTCAGAAGGTTACTAAAGCAACTTTGGGAGAATCAAAGGGTCCTGGTCGACAAGATAAGGAAAGTTGATGGTGGGATGAAACTGTTTAAGAGAAAACTAAGTATAAGAAAGATTATTTTAAAGCCATACACCTGTGTAATAATGTTGAAAATTGGGAAATGTATCGTATAGCTAAAAAGGAGACTAAAAAGGCAGTGAGTGAAGCTCGCAATAAAGCATATGAGGAGTTTTATAAGGAGTTGGGGATAAAGGCAGGAGAGCGTAAGATTTATAAGATCGCAAAGAATAAGGAGAGAAAATCGAGAGACTTAGACCAAATAAGGTATATAAAGGATGAAGAAGGCAAAATTTTGGTTACTGATGAAAATATTAAGGATAGGTGGGAATGCTACTTTTATAAGTTGTTCAATGATGGTGGGGGGTCGCATTGTGACTGGGAAGATTTGACAACTCGAGAAGGTGATCTTAATTTGTCATTTTATCGTAGGATTCGAGTAGGTGAGTTTAAAGAAGCTCTTAAGAAAATAGAAAATGGTAAAGTTGTCAGATTTAATGGTATTCTTATTGAAGTTTGAAAATGTTTGGGTGAAGAAAGTGTGTCGTGGCTCACAAAATTATTTAATGAGATTTTACAAACTAAGAAAATGCTAGATGAGTGGATAAAAAATACTTTAATCCCTATTTATAAGAATAAAGAGGATATCCAGAATTGTGAAAACTACAGAAGAATTAAGCTAACGAGTCATAAAATAAAATTGTGGGAAAAAGTGATTGAACAGAGGTTGATGTTGGAGACTAATATTGATGAAAATCAATTTAGATTCATGCTAGGAAGGTCTACAACAGAAGCGATTTATTTATTAAAGGGCTAATGGAAAAGTATAGAAGTAAATGAAGAGATTTACATATGGTCTTCATTGATTTGGAAAAAGCGTATGATCGGGTGCCAAGAGATATACTTTAGAAAGCCTTGAAAAAAAAGGGGTGAGGATTGCATATATCAAAATCATTCAGGACATGTATGAGGGGGTTACAACCAATGTTAAAATGCTTGGAGGTGTTACAAATGACTTTTTTATAAGGATTTGCCAACATTAGAGATAAGCTTTAAGTTCTTATTTGTTCAACCTAATGATATATATTCTAATTAAACCTATAAAACAGGAGATCCCTAAATGCATGCTTTTTACGGATGATATAGTTCTGTTGGCTGAATCCATGAAAAAAATTAACTATAAACTTGAGATATAAAGACGAACTTTGAACTTGAGGGGCTTTCTTCTTAGTATGAGTAAAATTGAATATATACATTACAATTTTGATAAGAGATAAGGTTGAAGGGAAGTGGAAGTTAAATTTTGGGAGGGGGGAAATCATCTCACAAGTGACAAAATTTAGATATTTGAAATCAATTATACAACATAATGGTGAAATTGATGGAGTGTCAATCACAAAATTCAAGCCACATGGTATAAATAGAGAAAAACTACTGGAGTTATTTGTAATCGTAAAGTACCTAATAAGGGAAAAAGAAAGTTCTATCACACTGCTGTAAGACCAACAATATTATATAATAGTGAATGTTGGGCTTTAAAGGGACAACATAAACATAAAATAGGGGTAACAGAGATGAGAATGTTGAGATGCATGTGTGGTCATACAAGAAAAGACAAGATTCGTAATACTCATATATGCGAACGAGTTAGAGTGGCCTTCATTGAAGAAAAAATGGTAGAAAATCGTCTAAGGTGGTTTGGATATGTTTAGCGAAGGCTATTAAGTGCTCTAGTGAGAAGGGTTGATCAAACAGTATGGAATCCTATTAAACGAGGTCAAGCAAGGCTGAAACAAACGCTCAATGAGGTCATAGAGAGAGACATTTTAATTAATAATATATCAAAATCTATGGTTTTTGACAGAGCATAATAGCGTCGTGCGATCTATGTAGCCGACCCCATCTAGCAAGATAAAGGCTTTGTTGTTGTTGCCGAGCTACCAACTTAGAGTTGGTTTAGCAGTGTAAGACCCCGCTAGATCGCTCTGAATCTCAAATTCAAATTCTAAAAGAGACACTTATATTAAGAAGGGCTGTCATAAACTCCGAACCAAATATCAGATGATATAATATAAAAAAAAGTATGGAGGCCGGGCTTTAGATGTGTGTGGGTACTTCCCATGCACAAACTAAATTGTATTATTCTTATTAAAAAATTGTATTTTTTATATATTATAAATTATAAATAAATAGTATTTTTTGAATAACTAATTAAGTTATACATTTTATGAATAATATAAATTATATATTTTTTTATTTTATAAATTGTTTGGCACGGTATTCCGTTTATTACCCTCATGCAAATCACGCTGGTAATATAATTTTATACATAGATTTTCATAAATTAATTTATATTTTCTTTATCTAACATATATCAACCACCTCAATAGTTTTGATGTTCTCACTTGTTAAAAAAAAATACTTGTTGAATATCAGCATATATTACTCCATTCAGTTCTTAATATAAAACATATTTACTTAATTTAATTAGGTTAAAAAAATTAGTTAAGTCAGTATAACATGTATTTTATAAAACACTTTAACCATTTTCTTTAAGTCCCTCGTTCCATCTCTTTCTTGATTATTGTTGAGGGAATATTAATAAAGATAAATTTTAAAAAAAGATGACAAATATAAAAATTATGTTTTATATTTATAAATAATATTAATTTTTTAAATATTTCTTAATATAACAGGAGCAATATTATTTTCAGAGAAGTTAATATCCGTTCAAATTAACTTTCCAACCGTGCTCGTATCAGATGGTTTCTTTTTTTGGATTCATATCTTCTGTAAATTTTATGGGTTGGTAGAGCTGGAAATCAGGGCCGGGCCGGCTCTACAGGGCCCGGGGAAAGAAAAATTATTGTTTTTTAAAGTCCGGCCCGAAATCGTCCGGGCTAGGGCCGACCCGCAGGACCAGAAGTCATTTTCACAAAATTTAACTATACCTCTACACACCTCATGCAATAAAATAAATACAGTTATTAATTAATAATCAAAGGTAAAAAATATTGTGTACAAGTAATTCATAGTCTCATACAAAGTATAAGAAGGCAAAAAGCTAAACACTCTAAGCAACATAATTATGAAAATTATCGTTTTCATCTTCTTCGCTATTATCATCAATTTCAAGGAATTTTGATTGTACTTTACTTTAAGTAGTATACTCAATTTAAAGGGTAAAAATATCAAGAATTAGTCAATTATCATCATATGTAAATTTTTAAGGTTCTTAGGGAGGAGTCAGCAAGGGCATGAGTAGGAAGGATAGTTAAATTAAAACAAAAAATAAAGCTAAAGAGCCTAACGGGCCGGCCCTCCAAGGCTAGCCCTTTTAAGCCCGACTTCTTTTTTAAAACTCCATTTTTTAAGTTCGGCCCGTGATTTAAAAAGGCCGATCCGACAGGCTCGACCCGATTTTACGACTCTATGGGTTGGTATGTCCCTCTTGTCACTAGCACGATTTACCGCGGGACAGGGTACCTTCTTAGTGTGTGTTTGGATTAGCGGTGGAAAAGTAACTTTTTTTTCAATCTGACTTTTAAAGAAGTGAGTTTGAAAAAAAAGTGAGATTGTAAATGTGATTTGTGTTTGGATTAGCGGTGATAGAAGTGACTTTTTTCTAACCTTGAATCTGTTTGGCTTAGCGTTTGAAAAGCCCGTTTGAGTGACAAATGACTAAAAAGGGCATAAACCTTATTGAATATTACACACACACACATATAAATTGTTATAATTGATGTGAAAAAATTAAATAAAATTTTATAAATTAAAAAAAGTTCAATTATTATTAAAGGACAAGAAAAATACACTGAAATACTTAATTAAAAAAAGGAGACATACATATTTCAATATGAATGACATACATGAAGTGTATCATAATAAGATTATCTACTCTCAACTAATTGGTTTATGATCCTGTCACGAACATCATTTATGTGTGTTGAAGATAATCTACGGATAGTTGATGTAGATGTTACATCAACTGGATCATTATGATCTTCAATAAATCCATTATGTGTTTCAGCTTGTTGAAAATCCACATCTGTTTGGGAATTTCTACGGATAAGATTATGGATAGCCATTGTTGCACAAACAATGTGGACTTGTGTTTCGAAGCTAAATGACTTCATTTCCCCCAAGAGCTGAAATCTATTCTTCCATACTCCAAACGTCCTTTCGATAGTGGTCCTCAAGCTTGAATGATAATAGTTAAACATCTCGTTCGGAGTTGTGTATCCCTGGTGTCGCCTAAAATCTGGAATGTGATAACGCTGACGTCTATATGGACCAAGATATCCGATTGGTGTCGGGTAGCCAGCGTCGACCAAAATATATTCTAAAAATGTACGTCCATTTTGCAGTTATTTTGATAATTCTATACATTATTACAGAGGAGTGGTATGCTTGTGCATTCTGATCATTCATTTGTTTTAATTTTGTTCTCTAGTGTGGTTGTTTGGACTTTGGACTAAAATAATCTTTACATTTGAATTTTGTTTTAATTCTTTAGTTGCCTTGAATGCATCTGCCTGTAGGGAGAGCTGGTAGATATGGGTCTAAGTTTCCTATTGGGGAAGTAAAATGCTTGGATGCAGAAGATCTACCCTTGCTTCATTCATCATTAAATTCTCGATCACCCACTTTAGAGGTATCCTTCAAAGCGCCTAATACCAAGTATATAACCATGACAAGAAACAAAAAGCTAGTAACAGACTTAAATCTTTATTCGTGTTTAGCTAACTTGATTTCAAATCTTCTATTGCTGATTTGTGTTATGATATATATACCCATTTTCTTATGCAGCGTGCTGGGATACTTCCTCCTTATGATCTCATGTATATGCACTCACGATTACACCCCAAAGATAGTTTCACACAGATACTGGTAGGTTGGCATAGTAGCCTAATAATCTGCATGTAACTCTATTTATTCATTTGTTTGTTTAAATCAGAAATTTCTATCAGATGTCGAACTTGAACCCACCGGAAACCAAGAATAAAAGCAAACAAGGAGGAGACCCACCTGAACAGTCCGGCGCGACCTGAAAAGATCCGGCGAGTACAGATCAACTCACCCAACCACAGATCCACCCAACACACGGCAACCCAGCTGACAAAGGATGATGAAACCGTGAAGAACACACAGATCTGCCAGAAATTTTCCGACAACGGCCAGAGAAACAAACCCAGACCACCGCCGTCGTGCCACCTCCGTGAAACCACCGACGTCTCACCTGCGATCTACTGAAGTTGCTGTCAATCGTTGAAGCCAGCACCCGTCAACCGTTGAAGCCAGCACCGAGAAGGGAGCACTACTTTTGGGTGGGTCGTGTTTCTGGCGAGGAGAAGGAAGCAGCTGAGAGCGAGACACAAGGACGAGCTGAGATTAAATCACGTCACGGTGCAGTGGGAAGCAATACTTTTGGGCTTTCAAAATAAGCAACGGTTATATTAAAAGCACGGGTGTAGTGACTGTATTTCCAAACACTGGACTTCAAATTCTACTAGACTTTTTTTACAAACCCCACGTTTAACCACCTTGAACATGTTTCCAAACACTGCCTTATTCTATTTTTAGGAAAAGGGGGGTTTCGGTTATTCGAATGAAAATGAACCCCTCCGAAGTTGACTGTTGAAAGTTTTATGCTTAGGAGTTAGCAGAACGAGTGAACTCACTCATTGTTGATAACGTGTCGATTGTGAGGACCCAAACAAGGAGACCAACGACGGCGGGAGAAAGCAGCGGCATCTCTGTCAAATGGGTACTCTTCTGAAATGCTACAGACCCTTCTTCTTGATGCTTCCCTATCCGGCTCGAACGATTCAAATCAGAACCAACCAGTTGAGCCCCGCCAGCATTTTCAGGAGGAAGAAGCTGGGTTCGGTTACTCGTTGCTTTAGTGCCAGTTCTTTGCGGTCGTCCCAGCCATCGGTCACTGAACAGAGCTTCGGGAAATCCGACCGGGAGAGGGTTAGGAATCCACCGCCGGAGCTGTGGCTTTATAACACGATGAGTAAAGAGAGAGAGCTGTTTAAACCTAAAGTGGAAGGAAAAGTTGGAATGTATGTCTGCGGAGTCACTGCATATGATCTGAGCCATATTGGACATGCTCGCGTCTATGTCAATTTTGACGTTCTTTACAGGTTTCTCTTCTTCTCTATTTAAGGCTAGTGGCTTTTGATTCGATATAATTTCGTGGGAATGATTCTAATCTCTGTTTGATTGACGAGAAAACAAAGCGGATTTCTTTTTTCTTCTGTTTGCAAGAAAATCATCTTTCCAGAGCACCAATTCTAACACTTCCTCGCAGATTATCCTAGTTTCTTGATTACCGTTGTCATATTTTTTCTGCAGCTTACGAGTAAAACATATTTGAAGTTCAACCTTAGAGTACTGATGCCTTTTTCTTTTGTACTTTGTTTGACAATTAGGCAGATATCTTAAGCATATGGAATTTGAAGTCTCTTATGTTCGTAATTTTACTGACGTAGATGACAAGGTGAGTTAAAGTTGCTATTACGGTATCATAAACCCATGCTCCTTTGGCCTTTTTAATGAATTACTTCTCTTTTCTGATTACTATCCACGAATTTAGAAATCATTGTGGATTATTCAGATGCTTGCTTTCTTTCCTTTATATTCCATTTTCTTTTGTCTTTTGGAATAAACTTGTATAATTACCTTGGTACTTGTACGGTTTTCCCCAATAACCAGGTTCTGAATTTAATTATATCCCCTTGCTGCAAATACGAAGTACCCACTGTCTTTTACATTGGCATGACAGGATCTTAGTCTGCGGTTTTCAAATTCTGTAGATAATTGCTAGAGCAAATGAGTTAGGAGAGGATCCAATAAGTTTGAGCCGACGCTATTGTGAAGAGTTTAGTCAAGACATGACAACTCTTCATTGTCTACCACCTTCTATGGAGCCACGAGTTTCAGAGCACATGCCCCAAATAATTAATATGATTGAGCAGGTGCTGTTGCTGTTCTTTTTCTGCAGTATTAATATGTAACGTAAAGATTGACAGATTATGGACGATTTCATGTCTGAAGTCTATTTTCTGCTTCTCAGAAATCTTATGTGGATAGTGAAATGCCTTTCTTGTTATTATCAGTTTCTCTTATCTTAAAATCGCTTATGAATATGATATGCTCGTCTTTAATCAATTAACATACTTGTTGGCAGATTATCAATAATGGGTATGCCTACATTGTTGATGGGGATGTGTACTTTGACGTTGAAAATTTTCCAGAATATGGGAAGTTATCTGGACGAGATCTTGAAGATAATCGAGCTGGTGAGAGGGTTGCTGTTGATTCAAGGAAGAAAAATCCTGCTGATTTTGCTCTTTGGAAGGTATTATATCTGTAACGTAAAATGATAATATATATATATATATATGCCATCCTACATCTAAGAGTGGAATTAAAAGTAATTGAGCGGGGTTTAAACGCTACATTGCAGTCTGCAAAGCCAGGAGAGCCATTTTGGGAGAGTCCCTGGGGTCCTGGAAGACCTGGGTGGCATATTGAATGCAGTGCTATGAGTGCAGCTCATCTTGGTCACTCTTTTGATATCCATGGTGGAGGGATCGACCTTGTGTTTCCTCACCATGAAAATGAAATTGCTCAGAGTTGTGCTGCATGTAAGAAAAGTAATATAAGTCTCTGGATGCACAATGGTTTTGTCACTGTGGACTCAGAGAAGATGTCCAAATCTCTGGGAAATTTTTTCACCATACGACAGGTGATGCATTTGTAATATTTCAGATCTATTCTATTCAAGTCTAACATCTTTTTATGTCTTAAGAAATAGAAAGCCCAATTTCTAAAGTTCCGTGATTCTTATGTTGTTTTTTCTATTGTATTGCTAGGTTGTAGACGTTTACCATCCACTGGCTTTGAGATATTTTTTGATGGGAGCCCATTATCGATCTCCTATTAACTACTCTCATGTCCAGCTTGAAAGTGCTTCAGACCGTGTTTTCTACATATATGAGGTGCCAATTTCCTAGGATGTTGACTGATTATGATAAAACTTATCTTCCCCTCAATGTTTTTGATTGTGCATGCTTCCTTCATCTTCTCATTGTAAGTGTTTAATGGATTTACCTTGATGAAATTCATTTGATTGCAGACTCTACATGAATGTGAAAGCTTTCTGTGCCAACATGATCTCACAAATAGGAAGGATTCCATCCCAACTGATACTCTAGATATTATTAATAAGTTTCATGATGTTTTTGTGGCTTCAATGTCCGATGACCTTCATACCCCAGTTGTATTGGCTGCGCTGTCTGACCCATTAAAAGCAATCAATGATCTACTACATACTCGTCAGGTGTGGTGTTTCCCCTTGTAGATTCAAAGATAGCACCTAGTGACAAATATATAATTCGATGATCTGTCTTGGGAGATATGCATAATCAATTGCTATTTGATTTTATAATCATATCTGACACAATCTAAGCATAGGCTGAGCTAAGGTCTAGTTTTTAGAACTTGTACCAGTATCATATGAATACTACTTTCCTATGAAGTTTTTTTTTTATAAGAGGAATTCATGGAGTTCTGCTTATTAGCCATTTTAACATTCCCATTTTGTTAATTGATTCAGGGGAGGAAACGAGCATTGCGAATCGAATCACTTTCAGCTCTGGAGAAGAGTATCAGGAACGTTTTGACTGTTTTAGGACTTATGCCTGCAAGTTATTCTGAGGTATGATGCAGTCCCTGTTATTCCCCTGTACGATTTTGAGATATCATACTCAGTTTCTATTTCAAATGCATATTCCTTCCGGTAATTTTGTAATTACTTACTGAATTGGAATTTGGCTGAGCGATTTGCAAGTTGCAACTCCCTTCTGTTTTGGCTTCATTCTTGATTAACCATTCAATTCTGGGTATGTTTTAATGGATTAAAGTAAATATTATAATACTGCAGGTTTTACAGCAGCTAAATGAAAAGGCTTTAAAGCGTGCAAATTTGACAGAAGAACAAGTCTTACAGAAAATTAAAGAACGGGCTGCTGCTAGAATGAACAAGGAGTATGAAAAGTCAGATGCAATTAGGAATGATTTGGCAGTTTTAGGTATTGCTCTGAAGGACAGTCCGGATGGTACAACGTGGAGGCCCACCATTCCTCTTTCACTTCAAGAATAGCAGACTACTGCACCATGAAGAGGCGTCAAGACTCAAGATTTGCATCCATTACTTGACATTATAACAGAAATGGAGAAACGGAAGTTCTGATTTTGAAAGAAGCAACAAGAAGGTTGGCATGGGTATATCAACTGCTCACTCTGCTTAGAGATTAACTATTAATACAAGGGTCGTGAGCTAGTTGCAGTCTTTTTTTTTTGGGTGAAAAGCTTGGAGCAGTTTTCTTGTTGGACAATTAGCGCGTTTAATTTTGAAAAACATGTTGGGCCATTTTAATTTCCCCGCATTTGAGCCAGATGATTTAATAGTCTTCACTAGAATTGCTACATTTACGTTACCATTCTTTTAGAGTGGCATTGCCATGCTCACCAACAAGCAGCAGTGCCATCAGTTGTAGGACAAAAAAAAATTTAAAATAAGTTAGAGTTGTCCTGGCATAGACAGATTTGTTTTAAAAGAGGAATATTAATCCATTGTGCCCTTGGAAGCTGAAGGAAATGCGCTAGCTTCTTAATATCGCCATACGTTAGTTTAAGATACCAATGAGGATTGTAAACCAAGGAAAATGATTATTTAACAGCTTTGGCAATGTTAGAGCTAGTAATTTATGAACAAGAAACCAAATATCCAGTTGTTTTGAACAAAAGCATAAATAGTCAATTTAGGAAATTAAATAATGAACGACAATCAGAGGACAATGGAGGTTCAATTAGAGCTTGAACCATCAACTTTTGCTGCTGCAGATGCATAACTAACACTACTGTCCCTCGTAGTTTTGCACTGACTGGACTGCTCGTAGCGAAGGAATTTGATTTTTATGTTTGTTGAGCTATTCCTAAGCATCTGATTCAATAGCAACACATTGGCAAGTAAAATGATATTAGCATCAGGAAACTCATTTGATGTGGCATGCTGATATATTTTACACACAGACGCATATACACACGCCAGGAAAACCAGGTACAAGTAGAAATGCTTTACTATTTTTTCAAATCATCAAATCTCAGATAAAATTTTTAGCTCCATGCATCACAATGTTCCAATATTTTGAAAGCTAATAACACCACTATAGCCAGTCAATTATTTTCCTATTCTCATGGCTAATTGCTATTTGCTATCAAATTCTCTACTCTAGACAAATTTCTTAAATAACATTAAAATGGTAATACTACAGCTGGAACTTGACCAGATTCTTTAGATCTTTAGATATGCGAATCATACTAATTTTAATTATTTACCTTGTCACTTATAAATGGACTATCAAATACCAATTGGTATGTTTCAAATGGGAATGCTTATTACTGCTGAAGATACCCAATGATAAAATAACTCCCAGGCATCAAATCCAACAAAGTAATTCATTTACCAATATCCTTTATTTATCTTGCATGTTTTATTTATTTTATCAAAAATAGGTGACAAGAACTTTTTGAATTTGTGCATATTTTTGCTTCAAATAGTGCACAATACAAGAATCACTTGGAAGGTACAAATTTATAGTACTGAGTAATTGTCAATGGCAATGGCAAGAATACACTTACATGGAGAAAAACACCGATTGGATGGCGTCCACAGATTGTGTTATCATACTCGGAAAGATATTTTTTGAATGCATCTGGATCTCCTGTTTCTATAATGTCCATGCCCATCTTGTCTAAGGCCTCAATAGATTTGTATATAGGTCCATGTTTCTTGTCATAAAACTGGTAACTAAATCTGATCAAAATAAGAGTCAGCATCAGAGGTTGAATTCATGACAACCATATGAACAGGCAAGGTTAAGATTAAACAATGATCAACCGCAGCCTCGGCTTGGTGACTACTGCTATGCATCGTAATAGGCCATGACAACATAGAGGCAGCTTATAAGTTTATAACCCCAATAACAAAAAGTACAAAACATCAGATCACTAACAGAACCTTGGAGTTTCTACCTTAAGATATGATCAAACCACCATAGCATATCTACTTTGTACACAATTATATATAGATGTCTCAGTGTGTCTGTCTGTCAGTGTTTGTTGCCACATCTCAGACAATTAAGAGTGCACTAGCACTAAGACCTAAGGAAACAAAAGGGAATTGAATGGTTAAGCTGTACATACCGTGATCCCCAGTGACAAAAATCTGATGAAACCGAAAAGAAATTATGTGGATCATCCACATATTTGGCAAGTATTTGCCCATACAAGGCTTCACTCTCAGCATTAAGAGCACCAACTAGAATGGGTACTACTTTTACATGATGCCTGCGTCAATACGACAAATTCAGTCATTGTTGCAAAGGTTCAGAACAAAAGCATCTATATGAAGAAGTTTACCCCTCGAATACTTTGGCAAGATATGGCAAATGCATTTCCATGCTATGTTCAGCCTCATCAACACGAATATCCATCAGTTCAAATTTTCCTGTCGCTTTAAGCTCCTCATTTACTGGTAAAATAGTACAGATTAATTTGAGCAACATGTAGACGAAGTCAAAATTAAAATAAAATCTGCATTACTTCCTCACTCTCATTGACCTGATTCAATTATTCCTCACATCTTCATAGTCCAAGGATTAAAAGACTAATATCCCAACAATTTGAATTAACTTGTACATACCACCTCTATTTCTGAAATTATAGAAGTTCAATCATACATACGCCTTAATAAACGTCAAAAGATGTTTTCATTAACGTTGATTTTTCCAACCTTTAAGGAAGTTAAAATTTTCATAAAACATAGACAAGATTTACCAATGATCCAAACAAAATAATTTCAAAATTACCTTCCAAATCTATAGGCAGATCCCCTATGGGGGTCTTGTAGACTGTGGCGACAGAGAGAGCACATTTTGGAGTGTAATAATGGTGAGAAGGACCAAGAAGGAACACCCGAGTGCTGAAATTTTAAAATGGAAGAAATTTAATAGTGAACATTGAATTGAACACACAACACTTGGAGGGGGAGAAACAAATCGCAATTCCATAAATATAACATTTAACCATTTATGCTGTTAAAGGGAGCAGTGTCCTTCAACAGGGACAGAGAGCGTATAAAATAAAGGCAAAGCAGCAAAGAAAAACAAAACGTACATGTTAGATGGATCTATGTTTCCAAATGCATAAGCAGCAGCTCGTCCCGAATAGGAATACCCTGCATGTCTAACATTTGGGAGCAACCAAAGGTTGAATAAGAAATCAATTAGAATTAATTCATGTCACAAACAAGAAAACACCTAAAGCGTAATGACTTACGGTGCTATTACTCCTCGTACATCAGGAGACTTGGTCAGACCAGATGATCTCAACCATCCATCGAGCTCGTCCGATAGCTGCTTAGCTGAGCAAGTGATAATAAAGACAGGTAAAGTTCAAACAAAAGTACGAACAAATGTTGCTGTCAGACAGATATATCAACAGAGTAATCTAGGGACTTGATTAGAAGCGGAGAACTCCGAGATCCCCAAGACCTTCACCAATGGAATTCTAAAATCGGTTTAATTTGCATCCTAAACGTCAACAGAAATTGCAAATAGTCAACCGAGCATTCTCAGACCTCAGTCAGGTCATGTTACATTTAACCAACTAGATGAATTCAAAGGGAAGCACACTTTCCAACATGAACAGTATCAGCCTCGGCGAATTCATTGAGTTCCATGTTACCAATTTCTATCGCCGCAAGAGGTTAAAGCATTCTTACATTAAAAATCAACCAACTGACAGAACATTAGCACATCTACAACCGTCAAACTTCAGTTTTTCCCCCCTTTTCTGGTCACTAGTATTCAAGTCCCTCCGATGCATGTTATGAAGAGAGACAGAGGGAAAGGATCGTGTTAAAACTCGGAGACTTACGATTATCAGTGTACCAAGAACCAGCATGAGATGCTCTCCTGACCTTCTCCATGATTGGAGTTTTGAGTTTAGGAAAGAAATTTGAGAGAAGCGAAAAAACCCTAAAAGGCCTAATAATTAAGTCCTTCCAGGGTCTCACTCTCAGGATTCTTTGAGAAAAGTGTAGGATAGTAGTACACTCGCCTTCCGAATCCTGCAACACAAGGCAGCTATATTTAGGGAAAATCCCTATTAAAAAAGTGTTTAAAAGTCAAAAAAATATTTTGAATATTCATGATCTCACAATAAATGTTAGGTTCAATTTATTTAAAAAAAAAGGACGAATTTGTTCTAATATTTTTTTTTATTTAAAAAAAATTACCTCCACTGGCCACCATTCCCTTATTTATTTCTAAAGTGGTAAGAGTAGAGTTTAAACCTGGTACTTTATTTACATAAAATACTAATGACTATTGGGTCACTAAAGCTATTTAATATAAATAATACAAATAGAATATATTAACCTATGATATTTAAATCAAGTCTATTAACAAATTTAAATAAGGAATTGATAAGTTTAAATAAAGAATTCATAATTTTCATTTTTTAAGTAAAAAAATTTATTTACTCTCTTAAGTCATTTGTAAGTTTAGATAAAGAATTGATAAATTTAAATAAAGAATACGTAACTTTCGTTTAAATAAAAAATTTACTTACTCTCTTATGTCATTTATAAATTTAGATAAAAAATTCACAAATTTAGATAAGAAATTCACAAGTTTAGATAATGAATTCGCAACTTTCTTTTTTTAAAAGTAAAAATTCATTTACTCTCTCATGTCATTCACAAGTTTAGATAAAGAATTCATAAGTTCAGATAAGGAACTCAACTTAAAAAAACCCTAAACCCTAAATAGTTGTAAGTTACTTATCTAAACCAGTCAATTCTTTATTTATATTTGTCAATGGCATAATAGAATGAATTTTTAACTTAGTAAACAAAAGTTATGAATTCGTTATCTAAACTTGTGAATTGCCTCAAAGAGTAAGTGAATTTTTTATTTAAAAAATGAAAGTTGCAAATTTCTTAGCTAAAATTATCAATTCCTTATATGAACTTGTTAGTGACTGTTTGGATTAACGGTAGAAATAACTTTTCTAATGTGATTTACAATATATGGGATAAATTTGTAAGAGGATTATTGCCTTGATCTGCGTAAACGTACTTTTTCATCGTCAACCCAAACAGGCCTAATAGTCACCAACATTTTGTGTAAATAAAGTGGTGGGGGGAACTCCATCTTGGGCTCGACAATATCTGAGAGATTAGTCATCAAGTTTGCTCCGGTGGATACCCTATATAGCAAAAAAGAGTGATGGGTTCCCCACCACTTTGGGAATATTTATTCCCAATGGAATATTCCGCCACCAGAGCTCCGACAGTTGCCTGAGGCAAAAAAAAGAGATATATATATGTGTGTGTATGGGTAAACTAGTCTTTTCCTTTTAATTTCAAAAAGACCAACTGAACCTAACATTTTTATGGGATTAAGAATATTCGAAACAACTTTTTATCTTTTAGTATTTTTAAAGTTCTTTATTAAGGATTTTTTCTATATTTAAAGCAATTAAAAGAATCTGTTTATAGAGGATTTTATAATATAGTGAAAATTAATCTTTTGGCCCCTGAACTTTTGGCTCATAAGCAGTTCAGGCACTAATCCTTCTATCATCTGTAATCTTGCGTTATCCTTCACAAGTCACGATGAGTCAGTATTGGGTCATCCTGCGTGTCAAAAATTGATTATTTCAGGTTTATGTGGCTTCCAACTCAACTCCAAACTTTTTTATGGGGGACATGGTTCTGTCTATTCCAACTCTATTATATATAAAGGATAATGACAAAATTATAGATGATATTATGTGCTTAGTATAATTTATATTTTTGATTTGATTAGATTAAAAAAATAGTTTAGTTAGTTAATATGATATGTATTTTCTAAAATATCTTAGTCATCTTACTTAATTCTCATATTCCCTTTTATCATTTATTATTATTGAGAGAATATCAATAGAGATAAATTAGACAAAGATTAACATATATAAAAATTATATTTTATATTTATGATCAATGTCAATTCTTTAAATATGTCTTATATTAAAAATCGAAAGAGTAGATTAATTGAGAATTGAGTTGTAGTTGAGTCAAAAAGTCCAAGAACTATATTATACACAGTTAGGCCTGATAGTTATAGTACTTATTTGGAATAACGATTGGAGTCTTCAAAAGTAGCTTTTTAATCGTAATTTATGGTATACGAGGTAAGTATATGAAAAGAGTGTTGTCTCGAATTATATGTATAAACACTTATAAACATTTGAAAAGTGATTCCAAACATGCTAATCAATTTGAATGGACATACAGCAACAGGTTATGTAATCTAGCTTGATTAGGTTGAGATATATATATATATATATATATTAATTAGTGCATTAATTAGTGCAGTTTCTTGATTAGGGTTAAAACAATAGGTATATATAGTGCAGTAAGATAGGGGCGTGTGTGTGTGGTTTAAGCAGTCTCTTGATTAGGGTTAGTACAGTAGGTGTATATAGTGTAATTAGGGGTTGTGTGTGTAATTTAGTGCCGTTTCTTGACCATCAAATATTTTAATTATCTCTAGTTATCTGCATCTCAACTTAATTATTCTTAATATAATTTTAATATTTAGAACTCGTTTGGTTCAAATACATTACATGCATGCAATGGTAATCATAATTGTATTACCAACAAAAGAGTGTTTGGTTACTCTTTAGCATGGTAATAAGATTTACCATGGTAATCATCATTCTTACTTCTACCCCTATGAATCATCATTACTATTTAATTGCATGGTTAAAAAAGTCTAATTTACCATTTAGTTTAACTTCTCTTTATTTTACTTATGTCTTTTCACTTAGCTACACCACACTACTACCTCCTCCTCTTCCTCCATTGGTGTCACATTCATCTGCCACCACCACTACCTACTTCTCCCCTACCGTTGCCACTACCTCTACCTCTACCACTGCCGCCCCCCGCCACCGCCACCCGCAGTCACTAACACTACATCATCCTCCTCTATTGCCGCCCCCGCCAACCCCCACTATTACTGCCACCACTACCTCCTCCTACTTCATTCCCCCTCCGCCACCACCTTCTCCTCCACCGCCGTTGCCACCACCTCCACCATTGTCACCACCTCTATGACCTTCTCCTTCTCGGCCAAACCCTGTCACCACTACGTTCATTATTGCCGCTACCCGCCATCACAACCTCCTTTTCCACCTCCATTGTCGCCGCAGCTAGCCACCACTACAGCCACTACCTTCTCCTTTTCCACCTCCATCGTTGCCACTCTTGTCATCGCTATCACTACTTCCTCCTCCATTGTTTTTATTATCACCACCTTCTGTTGCTGCCGCCACCATAGCACCGTTACCATCCTCCACCACCACAACCATCGCCATCTGATGATCATCGGTGAAATAGCGTGACAATTATAATGAGGTAATGCGACGGCTCTTAAGTACTTTTTTTACAAAGATTATAGTAAGAGTAAAATAGACTTTGTATGATGTATTAATTTTAAATAATTGTTAAAATAATAACTCATTACACCTTACTTAAAAATAAAATCAAACACTAGCCCTATAATTAATATTGCATTACATTATCATTGCAATGCACTGTATTACAGGGTGTAATGGGATCAAACTAAACAGGCCCTTAGTATATAGGATACCGCACTAAATTATGTTTATTATTTGTCTTTGGATTGGTGATAAAAATTGTTTTAAAAACATTATTTATGATTTATAGAATAAAAAACGTGAGAAAAATTGATCCCAATTTTTATGGACTTGCTTTTCAAATTTCAAAGTAAATCTAAACATGTTCTCTGTTAGCTTAAAACTGAGTATTACTTCCCAATAAAAGGTATTTTAGTGCCAAAGACCGACATACTAAAAAGTTAATAGCAATAAATTTTTGTGTTAAAGATGAATTTTAACACACAAAAAAATGTTCACAACAAAGTTAAAAATAATCAAATAGAAATACCTTCCATTTCTTTCTTTTTTAAAAGGAGGTATTTTTATTTCTCTTCTTAATGCCAATAATCAAACTTGGATCCTCGATATCGGCATCCGTCATTCAAACCCAAGTTATAAGAACTACATTTATTAATAATTCACCTCCATTTTTAACTTGCGGAACAAGTGTTTCAATTGGCTTGTTATGTTTGTGTTTTATATTTTACTATTTTATATGCATTATTCTATATACTTATCATAAATATTTACTCTGTTTGACATTAACTAACGTAGGCTATAAAATTGTTTTCAGTTCAGTAAAATTTATAACTCAACAATACTGGATACCAAGATATTGTACAAAAATAAAAAGAATGGAAAGTACAAAATTTGTGAAAATGAAAATTACTCGGTTTTTTAATTCTAACAATTACATGGTGAACTCAGCAAGATACATCAACCAATGGGCAGTGATATATCTACTGATATAGAACCTGCCAAAGGAAACGAGAAGATTTACATATCATTCAAGACGGACAAATTCCACCAATCTTCAGCTTCACCTTCTGTGAACAATAATAACACAAAAATATTGCAACCTGAAATTGGAAGATACCAAAAAAATAAGTGGAACGTGTCTTAAATCAGAAAGATATGCCGCAACATGCTATTATAACACACAGATTAACACTACGACAATACAGCAGCAAAACTCCAGCAAGAAGCTAGTAAACTGAACTAATCAAACTACAAGAGTATGATTATACTACCTCTTGTCCCATGAATGAGATCTTATATTAAGGATTAGAAGTAGTATATAAAACTCATGTCTTAGTAACACAAGAGTGAATCTAACAAAGCTTTTCAGAAACAACTTGGAGGATCTTCTATCATAAACTTGTAAGACGACGACATAATGCAGCAGAACAAATTTTACGCTAGCTACTTACCTGCTGTGAAAAAAGAAGGATGAGTGACAAAAAACTAGAGGCAATTACTGATGCCTCAGGACAATCCCAAAACACAAGAAGAACAAATAAAAAAGCTCAAAATTGCTCCAACAAGTAGTGAAGTTTCGGGGCTCGCCGGCGAAACAATGGTTCAAGTCTAAACGATGGAACTCCATATTGCCACCTCTGAGCATCGTACATCTCATTCCACGCCTGTACTATCTCATCAATTTTGAACCCCCAACCTGTAATTACACATGTCAATTTGTTCATTGGCCATCTCTCATCATGAAAAAAAATAAAATAAAAGACATAATTAATGAGTTACTTTCCATATCCTATATATACCTTCCAGTGCTGTTACATTGGAACAATGATTTTTTATCATGACTGCTATATCAGTTTGAGAAGCTCCAGCAAGTTCAAACTTTTCAACTGAAATCTCCAAACATTCCTCCCATGTTGGTAGGCCTAACTTATATTCTACAACAGAACGTTCATACAATAAAGTACCCCACAAAAGATTTATCTGTGATCTCATGTTGTCAGCGTGCTCTGTAGCTTCATTAGAAGAAACATCCTTAAAAATGCCATCCAAACCCATTTTCTCCAATTGAGCTTTATATTTTTCTGATTTGGACAATCCATTCAATCGTTGTTCCTCCATTTCCTCCCACATCAACATGCCTTTCTCCATGCTGTCCTCTGCCTTGTTATAGAGTCGTAAAACCTCATCAGAAGGCTCTGATTCTAGTTCCTTCTTGCATGCAATTGCATAGAACCAACACAGTTTTGACTGTTCAAATTGTTGATGACCAAGAGCAAGATAGCCTTCATAGAAGTCTGGTTTGATTTTCACAGCTTCTTCGTATCTCTTTTCTGCTAGCTTGTACTGCTTTTGTGCCCACTCGTATGCAGCTTTAATGTTCTCGAAAAAAGATTCACTTGACTCGTCCTCTGACAGGGCAGGTCGCTTCCTCGCCTTGGACATGTGAACATTCCCCCAGTTAAACAAGGCTAAAGCTGCCATCTCTTGAAATTTATCTATAGAAATATCAAAAATTTCTTCAGCTTCATCACTTGTTATGCTATCCTCCATTGCTTCTGTGTACAGCGTCATTCCTATCTCATGAAGATCCAAATATCCATCAGAATCAAACCCAACATGGTTCTTAAACAGCCTAGCAAATTGAACAATCCAGTCCTCCACAGTGGTCGTCCTTTTTGTTACAAGATCTTTGGCTTCTTCCCTAGGACCATTTTGCTTGATAGCATCATCATCTGTTGGCACCTTTTTTTCAGTGGCTATTTCTTCATAAGATGGTGGTTCCTGGCTTGGATCAACTTCTATGATATGGAGTCGAATCGAGCCCAGGAAATGACCTGAAGATTCAGCTAACCTTAGTTCCTCAGTGGTAGTGATTGTGACCAAATCGCTATCTTGATCTTTATATTTCACAAGAACGCCTTTCAAGCCTGGAAAGCGATCCCTAATAATGTCCCTTACCAATTTTAGACTACAATTTACAGGTAACTGTGCCCACCTTATATCCTCTCCATGGACCAACTTGGCCGTCCTCGTTACCTTTGTTTCTTCCTTAACAGGTTCCTCAATCAGCTTTTCATTATCAATTGTTTTTGTCACTATTTCTTCAGTTTTTGCAGCATTCAGATTCTCCTCAGCAACAACGACCTTATCCTCTGCCTTTTCTGTGTCTCTCTTTTTGCCTTTCTTTTTCTTTAGTTTCTCTCTGACCACATTACGCAAGCGAGCACCACCACCGGCGGGAATAGCCAAACCAATCGTTTGTTCATCAATAGTGATGCCCTTCTCCTCCATTGTCTTCTTCAAACTCTCCATGATCTCCAATGCATGAAGGTTATTGGGTTCCCAGCTCAAAACACTATTAACATCTCTCAGAGCCAAATCCAAACGGTTCAATTCTTCATAGCACTTTGCTCTTCTCAACAGAGCTTTGCTGTATCTGGGTGATACTTCTAATGCTAAATTACATTCATTGATTGCTTTGGGGTATTCCCCAAGACCCATTTGCATATAACACCAAGCCATATTGCTTCGGAGGAGAGCAATTTCTATGTGGTTTTTTGGAAGGAGCTTGAGGGCCTTATCATACTTGGTTATAGCTCCCTGGTAATCCTTCTTTTGAGAGAGTTTGTTACCTTCTTCCTTGAGCCCATGAGACATGTTGACGAACATGGCTGTGTCTTCATCAACAATAGGTTTGGAGGTTCGGTCAGAGAGCTTGCCGGTCTTGCCGTTTCCATTTGCAGGCTTGTGATGGTCTGAGAGATCCTTCTTCTTCCCGGCGGGCTTCCCCATGTTAATTATAATTCCCCTTCAAGATCAAAATTTTATAGGAAGAACTGAAACATTCGAAAATAAGAGATAACAAAAACGAGATTAGCAATCATATGATTTTCAAATTGCACAAGAGGTGGGAAAATAGTGCGACACCTTTGCAGAGGTGGAGGCTCCCTCTCGAATGGGAATCGAGAGAGGAGAAAGGAGAGACAGAGCAGCGTCCGAGGTTGCAGAGGAATGGTGAAAAGAATGTCTAAGCTTTCGCACAAGTTAACGATGGTACAAGCACTTGGAGAAATGTACTCCCCAACATGGCGCGTATATTTTTACGCTCTAACGTCGATCCAGTCGCTGACTCGATGTTAGGGGACTCCCTTCCTACGAGCCTTAATGAGAGTGGCATGAATGCTCTGAATTTTCTACGCCAAAACGGACATAACGGTTCTATATATAGGATATTCCTGCCATGTGCCTTGTTCCAACGACATGTCAGATTTCTTTTTTAGTATTAACATTTAACCCTTTACTATACCCAAAATGAAATTAATTAATTTAGCATCACCCAAGAGTTGGATATACGAGTATCTTACATCTTTTAGTTCTATTGGTACTTCGGTGTATCTATTTCTTTATAATTACAAGTTTCTTTTCATATATGATTATATTTCATTACATATTTTACACAAAGTTCAACAAAGATTTTCTTTTGTCCTGAAATGCTGTAGATATATAGTGGCAAAAATCACCGCTAATTTGGTTAATGTTATCCTCCAGTCTAATTATAAAAGTTAGTTAGAAAGTTGGTATTAAATATAAGACTTCTATCAATTTTAAATCTAAAAGAAAAAAGAAAAGAAAGATAACATTACAAGAACTTGGAAAGGGGAAAAAATGATTGTATTGCATGAGACAGACGAAATAAACATCATTCCATGACAGATAGGCATGTTACGCATATATAAAAAGAGAAGAAAAATACAAATAAAATAATTACATTTGATATGCTATTTTGTTTGGATATTTAGTAAAAACAAGAATAATATGGTCATAAAAATAAAAAGGATAATCCCTTACAGGGGAGGACTGCAACTAAATCGGATGGGAGCAAACTGCAAGTTTACAGGGGGGGTACAACACAGTTTCGAATCTATAAGGTTAGTATTTACAAGGTGTAAAGGTGAGGATATGGGATCCGGAAAAGCGTTAGCAACAGCAGTCTAGCAGATTCAGGGGCGATCAGCTAAGTGACGAACATTGATTTTACAAAATACTCCTAAGGTCCTTAATATTATAAGACATATTCTGGAGGGAGTACTTAAAACACAAGCCGCCATGAATGGTGGTGCGTCTACTTGCTTGAGGGTAGATACAAACCAAGGTGGCATTAGGAAAGCAGCCGAGAAAGTGACAAGTTATCTGCACAGTTCCGGCAGCAGGACAAAGAAACCCAGTACTCCAGCCTCCACCGGTTGAGCGATGTCCCTTTCACGCTTGTGCAACACTCTCAAAAACTCCTCAGAACTCAGACTCCCATCCCGGTTAGTATCAAACAAATGGAAAACAATGTCAACCACTTTGTCCGACACAGATATGCCGCACACCTGGAATTACAACAATCAACCAATAAGGAATAGTTGGTAATTGATCATCCGTTAGAAAGGAGATATGATTATCATTATTGATACTAGTAAGATATCAAAGATTATAATCATCATACCTGTGACGCAGCTCGTTGGAAATCATCTCTTGTTAGCAGGCCATTTGCTTTCCCAAAACTGAAGAGGGCCAATGAAAAAGGTAACAATTTTTTTCTAAGCTCTGCAAAACTTTTGAACTCCTCAAATGTAATCCTTTCTTCTCTAAAAGGTGGGTCATCACCTAATTCTTCAACCCGATCAAGCAACCTGCCTAGATGATTCATGTCAGCAGAAGCAACCATGGAGAGCGCAAAGTCCTTGGCTGATATGGTTTTCCGTGATTTGTAGTCATAATGGGCAAACTCGAGCTTTATAATCTGCAAAAAATTTTAAAATTATTACTGTTACAAAATAACTTATCAGGAAACTTCTCTAGAAAAAGGAAAGGATAGTCCTCAATGTATGAGTTTTCTATAGGAGTTCAAATCCACACAATAGATGTCCTGTTGAATCAAGCATTAAGTTATATGCAATCCTATAAATCACAGGTTAACAAGCATTGGCATTTAAATCGAAGCAGAATTCTGTTCATTTTCTTTATGCTTGTTCCTTGCTCTCTTCAAGATAAAACTTTCTAGCATGAAAACCCAGAATGTAGCCAACCATACATCACAAGCATACTTGCAAGAGAACTAATCTGGAATATTCTGGATGCTTAATTCCGCACTACACATGAATAAGAAACTTAAACATGAAAGTTACAAAAGTTAAAACTACCAGGGCCTATGTAAAAGCACGCATGGTAATTTTCTCAGTTCAAGGGGTCAAAAGCTACAATTTCCACTAGAACAAAAGGGTAATTTACTCGACTATAATTATATGGAAAATTTGTAATATATCATAAATATTCAAAGAATTCAAGCAATTTGGTCACCAATTTGTACCTAGGGCGGCTTGAGGGCAACCTCAATCACCATTCAAGTCTTTTATGCAGAATGATCAGAGTCCATTTCATGTCATAAGTGATTTCATTAATTACATTCTATTGTAACTTTAATGTGCTTTAATGCATTTGTAAAAACATTAAGTAGTTCATATGACAAGCTGACCGAGTTTAGATGGGACTTGCAATCAACAGGCTCTGTCAGCAATCAACACGTCGGACTAGGTATTTAACCATCAGTGATATATTACAGGTCAAAGCGGTTTGTGTCTAAACCTGAGTGCTAATTTTCTTGTTCAGCTTATTCTTAATCCTGGCTCTTATATTTGTTCTGTAGTTTCTGTCTTTCTATATTTCCTCCGGATCACCTATTATTTGATTACTCGAGTATGAAGCAACAAGACCACAAAAAATAATTGAAAAAAAATAATCAGCCATAGGTAACCATTTTTAATCATCATTGCCTAGATAAATGTTCCAGGAATCAGCAATGAGAATTATTATTATACTGTTACTTCTTGCTAAATTTAAATAAACCATACTCTGTAATGACTTGGAAGAAAACAGAAATTAAAGACCTACTTCATCTTGCAATTCTCTCATAAATTGTATGAATTTATCATGTTGTAGACGTTCCTTTCCATCTTTGCCAAAGAAGTATTCCACCAACCCTCCATTTTCTACGGAATCATTGAACTTGAGGCCAGTTCGCAGCCCATTCTTGTGGTGAGCACCTTGCCTGTTATGAGATCGCATCAATGCCATCACTTTCTTGAATTCTTCCTTATCTATCTCCCTGTAGATTAAGAAACATCACAGTAGCATTAAATTTGATGCCATTGCAAAAAGACAAAGCAATGTCCTCATGCTCATCGGATAGTAAAATCAGAACCAGAATACAGGATGATGCTCAAGTAAGCAGTAGAGGTCTTGGCGCAAGAAATATATCATCACAATAAACATTAGACTAATTAAGGCTGATAGCACATCACGTCGACTAAGTTATATATTTAACAAATAAATCAAAGAAGCTAGGACAAACACTGACGACTGACCCATTATTGTCAACATCAAACATCTTAAATGCCACTGAGAAGCTTGATTCTGGGATGCTGAGTAGCGTTACGAAAAAGATATACCTGTTCAAGAAACATGAGGTCATTTATCCACAAAAACATAGGAAAAATGAGAGAGATATTTACCAAAAGAAAAAAAAATCTAAAATGCAGAACTGAAAACCACTCACTCCTTAAAAGATATAAGCCCATCATTGTTTACATCAAAAAGCATAAAAAAATTTGAAGGGGGACAGCGTAGCTGGCCAGGACTTCTTTCTCCTCTCAAGTATCCATCTCTTACAAGTTTGGATTCAGATGGAGGGAAGACGGGCACAACTGCTCGCATTAGGTCTGCTGGTTTCATGAGTAACTCTCCTTCAGGTGTGCGATAAGATGCAAAGTATTCAAAAACCTTAATACAAACGGTAGAGATTGCAGATGAAGTGAGTATTCTTCAGAAAGTAAAATCTTAATCAATTAGGGTAACCTCACAGTCAACCAAAAATAAACAAAAGGGAATACAACTGTGTGTTCAGAGACCATGTTGAAATGTGGAAAATAAAAACAGAACAATCATAAGTTCGCCTGCAATTTAATGTCACAAAAAAGAAATGGAATTGAAAATGAGAGAAGAATTACATAATCCACAGTTAGAAGCACCTTTTGGATTCCAGGGACTCGGTGGGAAAGTTACAAAAGGAAGAACCAAGTGAGGCTAAAGAATTTCAACAAATTTATAGTTTTAACGGAGTCAGTCACTTAAATCATTAGTTAGTTAGACTTTACTTATTTTTGAAACAATCTGTTGTAACTAATCGTAACTAATTTGTTGTCAAGTGATGTAATTAGTCTTGTATATAAAGACACATTTTACATAGAATTGATTATCAATAAGAATTCTTTTACTCTCAATTTCTCTCTCTCTTTTGTGTATTATGGTATCAGAGCATTTCCTCTTATTTTTCTCTCTCTCTCTTCAACTTTACCTTGTTTGGTTCCTTCTCCTTCCCGATATCACATTCGATTTCTCTTTCACTCTCCTTCATGCCCTAAGATGTCGATGGCTACCGAGAGTTCCTCTTCAGCGTCGCCGCTGGCACCATGTCAAGATCCATCAAGTTGTTACTTCATGCATCCGAACGAGAATCCGTCGCTGGTGCTTCTGTCGTCTCCTTTGATCGGATCCAACTATCATCATTGGGCGTGTGCTATGATGATTGCCCTAATGAGCAAGAACAAACATCAATTCGTCGATGGTTCTCTAAAAATTCCTTCTGTCGTCTCCTTTGATCGGATCCAACTATCATCATTGGGCGTGTGCTATGATGATTGCCCTAATGAGCAAGAACAAACACCAATTCGTCGATGGTTCTCTAAAAATTCCGGCTATTGACGATCCTCTATTTCCGGTGTGGCAACGATGTAACACTATGATCCTGACCTGGCTTTTCCGTTTGATTTCACCTTCAATCAGTCAAAGCGTTATCTGGCTTAATCGAGCTGTGAATGTATGGAACATGGAACGATTTGAAGGAGAGATTTAGCCAGAGTGATGCATTCAGAGTCGCAGAGCTACAGGACGAACTTTTTCAAATTCGGCAAGGTGATCTTTCTGTATCTGATTATTTTACCAAGATCAAGATTATCTGGGATGAATTAATCAATTTCCGTCCAATTGCTGATTGTTCTTGCTGATCGAAGGAATATTTCCGCCAAGATTATGTCATTCGATTTTTAAAGGGGCTTAATGATCGTTTTTCCAATGTACGATCTCAAATCTTGTTAATGGAACATCTTCCTTCCATTAATAAGGCTTTCTCACTGGTTGTTCAACAAGAACATGATCTCACGGGAACCACAGAACCAAACATTTGTCTTACTCGTATGGATTCGGCTCTGAAGCCTGCGTATCAGCCTAAATCCAATACTAACAACAAGATGTGCACCTATTATGGCAAACCAAGGCACACAATTGAAACCTGCTACAAGAAGCATGGCTATCCTCCTGGTTACAAAAAATGCAACAAGGCTTCGGTAAACAATGTGGTAACATCTTCTCTTAGTACTTCAGCTAGTCTTTTAGCTTCGACACCTACTACTGCTAATCAGTTTATTAGTCAAGATCAATATAATCAATTATCAATTAATTGCTCTATTACAACCACATACTGCTGATGCTCATGGATCACATGCTTCTGTTTCTGCCTCTAAATCTGATGTTTACCCCTGTGTTAATCAGCTTTCTACACTTACTTTGACTCCTAATGCTGATTCACAAGATATGTATACAATCCTATCCTTTAATTCTTCTCATCAATGGATCCTTGATAGTGGAGCTACTACTCGTGTTTGCTATTCTTCAAGTCTATTCACCTCATATTCCCATATTTCTCCTATTCGAGTCACCTTACCAACTAATGCAACCATTGTAGCCAGTATCTCTAGTACTGTGCAAATCAATGAGCATATCAGTCTTTCCAATGTTCTTTATATCCCAGAATTTCATTTTAATATTGTTTCCACCTCCCAAATGACTAAAGAGCTACCTTGTTGTCTCATTTTCTCTTCCTCTCGTTACCTTGTACAGGATTTGAGGACATGGAAAACGATTGGTATAGCTGATATTTCTCAAGGATTATTCAAGCTGCATAGTCACTTACCAATGAATGCTAGTGTAAATTCTGTTTCCACTACAAATTGTAAACCCACCTCCCCTTTTGATTTGTGGCATTTTTGCCTTGGATACTTATCTTACAGTGTTTTGAATGTTTTGAAGCAACAATTCTCTTTCATTTCATGTAATCCTTCTGGTGCTTGAGATGTATACCATGTTGCAAAACGACGAAAAATTCCATTTCCAATTAGTACATCTAAACTACTTCTTGTCTTCAAATGTTGTATGCTGACATTTGGGGACCATACCAACTCTCTTCTAAAGATGGCCATCGTTATTTTTTAACTTTTGTTGATGATTTTACACGCTATACTTAGGTATGTCTTTTGAAAACTAAGTCTGAAGTTCGTGCTTCCTTGCAATCTCTCATCATTTTTCTTGAAAATCAGTTTGCATATAGTGTTAAAATTGTTAGAACTAATAATGGAGCTAAGTTTCAAATTACCTCTTTTTATTCTTTTAAAGGTATTCTTTACCAAACATCATGTGTTGAAACTCCAGAACAGAATTGTGTTGTGGAGAGAAAGCATCAACACATTTTACATGCAGCTGCTCCTTAATGTTTCAATCTCATTTGCCTTTATCTTACTGGAATTATGCTGTCTCTCATGCTGTTTATATCATAAATAGACTTCCGACACCTGTTTTGAACAATACCACTCCATTTCAACTTTTGCATCATCGAGCACCAGATTATACTCAATTTAAGGTTTTTGGATCCCTCTGTTTTGCCTGTACTTCTTCTTCCTATAGGACCAAATTTGATGCTAGAGCTCACAAATGTATTTTTCTTGGTTACAAACATGGCACCAAAGGATATATTCTTCTTAACATTCATACTCATCAAATTTTTATCTTAAGGCATGTCATCTTTAATGAATCTCTCTTTCCCTGATTGTTCCTCTCCTGCAATTTCTATTCCTATGCCCAATACCACTTTTTCTACTGATCTTGATTACAATGACTACTCTTTTCCTTCTGATTCTACCCATACTGTGTCACCATCTTCTTCTAACCCCAACACTTCTGTGTCACCATCTACTTCTTCTCCTGCCTCTTCCCCTATTCCCACCATTAACTCTTCCAATCCTACCTCCTCTTCTGTTTCTACCACTCCTCCTTCTATTCCTCTCCGTAATCCACCCATTCTCAAATCTGACAGATTGCACAAGCGCCCTACATATCTAAGTGACTATCGCTGCTCTTAACTTACATCAGCACAATCTGATTCCATGTCTGGATCCTGCAAATATCCAGCACTTTGTTTGTTCTATCTCTATACCTCATGAACCTAGAACTTATCGTGAAGTAATTAAATATCCTGAGTAACAGCAAGCAATGCAAGCTTAAATCACAGCTTTAGAGCAAAATAATACTTGGATTTTGACTGAATTACCTAAGGGCAAGTCCCCTATTAGCTGCAAGTGGGTGTTTAGGACTAAATTCCATGTTGATGGTACTTTGGAAAGATACAAAGCCCGGTTAGTGGCAAAGGGCTATACCCAAACTGAGGGTGTTGATTATTTTGATACTTTCTCACATGTTGCTAAAATGACTACAGTCAGATTATTACTTGTCATCAAATTGGCACCTTGAACAACTTGATGTCAACAGTGATTTCTTACATGGTGATCTTAATAAGGATGTTTATATGTCTCTTCCTCCTGGATTTTCTGCTTCTAATCCCAATTTAGTTTGCAAATTGCAGTAGTCTCTTTATGGTTTGAAACAAGCCTCCCGTCAATGGTTTGTCAAACTTTCTTCTGCTCTATTTTCTTGTGGCTATGTCCAATCCAAATCTGACTATTCTCTATTTACAAGGCAGAATGGTGATTCTTTTACTACTTTTTTGGTCTATGTTGATGATATCATTCTTGCTGGAATTGATTTGGTTGAAAATCGCATTAAATCTTTTCTTGACACCACATTCAAGACTAAGGATCTTGGAAAGCTCAAATTTTTCCTTGGTCTTGAAGTTGCTCGCTCCTCTACTGGCATCTCTTTAAACCAGCGCAAGTTTGCCCTTGATATACTTCATGATGTAGGTTATTTGGGCTGTAAACCCCTTTCTACTCCTATGGCTCATCATACTAGGTTATCTCAAGATGTTGGTACATTGCTTATAGAAGTTGCTCCTTATAGGAGATTAGTTGGCCATCTCCTATATCTTACTACCACACGCCCAGATATTTCATATGTAGTCCAGCAACTTTGCCAATTCACTCATGCTCCCACTATTATGCATTATCAAGCGACTTTGCGGGTATTAAGATATATTAAACGTTGGCCCGGCAAAGTTATCTTCTTTCCACCATCTCCTTCTTTACAATTGAAGGCATTAGTGACTCGGATTAGGCTGGTTATCCTGATACACGTAGATGCTTATCTGGTTATTGCATTTTTCTTGGAAATTCTCTAGTTTCTTGGCGCTCGAAGAAGCAAACAACTGTTTCCCTCTCTTCCTCTGAGGCTGAATATCGCGCCATGGGTTGTGTGGCTTGTGAAATCCAATGGCTGCTTTATTTGCTTGCTGATTTACATATTCCACATTCTTCTCCTACAATACTTTACTATGACAATCAATCAGCTATTCATATTGGTTCTAATCCAACTTTTCATGAGCGCACAAAGCATCTTGAACTTGATTGCTATTTTGTTCAAGAAAAGCTTCAAGATGGGCTTATTAAACTCCTTCCAGTGCGTAGTGCCAATCAACTTGCTAATATCTTCACTAAACCACTTGATTCACAGTCCTTTCATGGCTTCTTATCTCGCCTTGGCATGATCAATATATACACCCCAGCTTGTTGGGGGGGGGTTAACGGAGTCAGTTACTTCAATCATTAGTTAGTTAGACTTTACTTATTTTTATAACAATCTGTTGTAACTAATTTGTTGTCAAGTGATGTAATTAGTCTTGTATAAAAAGACACACTGTACATAGAATTGATTATCAATAAGAATTATTTTACTCTCAATTTCTCTTTCTCTTTTGCGTATTAAGTTTTCTCGGGATAGACAAGGGGGTGCCCAATTTTCATATTCTCAGAAAATAATGCTCGTGAAGCTACCATGAGCTGGCTATATGTAAGCTTTAAAAAAAAACGAAAGATTTGTGCAGTGTTGCGATTTTATTGAGTATACACAAGATGATATGCTAAGATACTAGCACAAAATACCTTTTCCGGAGGACTTCGCAGCCGAATGCGCTTCTCATACTTGAAGAAAACCTTTCTTCTGTATGCATCTGCAAGAAACATGTTTTTATTGTATGGCAGTGAAAGAATAAGCGAAAAGGATAAAAAACAAAGCTTCATAATACTTTTCTCCAAAACTTGATCCACTGCAACAATTAACTTCATGGTAAAATGATGAGGGACAGAATGAGACACTAAAAATTTGATACTGACCTCCAAATAGCAAACCATCAGTGCTTTCCGGCAAGGATAATTTTCTAAACAATGAGCGAGTTCTATACCATCCAGAATTAGCATCGCCCTCAGTCCTCGTCGACGAACAGTCCGCATAAGAAAATGATCTCCTGAAGAAATCAGAATCGAACTCGAAATTGGGGGCAGAAAACCAACACAGAGTCCCGAGAGCCGAGCCTGACACAATGGCCGAAACCCACTTCAAAAAGGACCCAACCTGTTGGCGATCAGAGCCATAGGTGTGCGTATTACTCAGCAAGGGTAAAGAGGAAGAGGAAGTATTGGAAGAAGATGGTGCGGTTGAAGACAGGCGAACGAGGGGCCGTTGGATTAGGATTGGTCGGGTGGATGAAGAGGAAGTGCGAAGAGAGGAGAAGGAAGGCATACCGCGTCACCGAAACAAGAGTCAAGGAAGGCGAGGAAAATGGAGAAGGTAAAAGGAGGAGGAATAAGGTTGGGGGTTGGGTGCTGGTAATCACGAGATAACGACGTCGTTGCGACGGATAAAACTGGAGCAGGCCAGCCTTAATAGAGTGAATGGGTGACCAATTGAATGGCCCAAACTAGTGTGAACTTGATCACCAACCCAGAAGGCACAATGGGATTCTTCACGTTGAGGCCCTTATGCGAGTTGGTCAGTATGAATCTTAGGGAAGAGTTAATTGACCTTTTTTTTGCCATGCACAGTTATTTTCATATTGGAACAATCATGTTCAGGATATGTCAGACACTAAATGTGAATGCCAACAGGGATTTGAATCTTATTTTGAAAAACCAACCCCTTTAATGGTCAGTGATTTTGAATGTATGGAGGAACTAATAAGAATAAGAATTGAAGATGAAAAGATAGTGGAGAATGGAATGGAGAGAAGATATGGAGATGGAAATTTAGGGCGGTGGAAGTAAAGAGGTGGTGGTGCTGTCAAAGGGCCAAGGGGTCCATTCTCCTTTTCAAAATGCTTGCAACTTCACAGCCATGTCAATTCGGAGCCATGTGCTTCTCATCTAAACAATTCAATGCGAGTGACACGCATCTTTTTTCCTTTATTTAATGCTTGTGTTGTTTTCTTGCTTTAGCCCCAACTTCATTGCATTTGAATACCACCCCGTCGCACATCTCCAGGCTGGGGAGACAAACACTGCCATCTATGACAGCCTCATCCAATTACTCAATGAGAATACTCCCTCCAATTCATAACATAAGTTGTTTTTAAAAAATAATTTAATCCATAATATAAATTATTTAAAAAGTAATTAATATTTATTCAGCGATGATGAGTCACAAACCACTTGGGCAGTTGTCCAGCTAGCTGGCTCTGTCTTGCTAGTAATCAGCGGAATTCTTTAATTATGAGAATATTCCCTAAAAAAAACAACTAGACAAAATCACAATCCTATAAACTCATCAAACACTATTATCTAGGGGGGGAAAAGTAAATATGGAGGGCAAAAAAAACTTACATCAAGACTATACAGACCACCAAATGAGAATATTCCCTCCAATTCATAACATAAGTTGTTTTTAAAAAATGATTTAATGCATAATATAAATTATTTAGAGAACAATTAATATTTATTTATTAATTTTATTCATATAGTTAATGTTTAAATATAACTCGTTGTATTTTTCTCTCCCCTTTGAAATCATATATTTAATAGGAGTGAAGTTGAAAATTTCTTTCAATTTAAAATAAATCATTAACCATTATTTATTAGTTTCGATAAATTAATTAAAGTGATTTCTATTATGGATTGAAAATAGTATAAATTTTTACATGCATAATTTATTTTTTTAATAACATCTATTCACACGAATTTTTTGTTTATAATATATTTTATAAATTTATAAATTCTACACTTTAGATTTGTTGCTCCAGTACTTTTATAGTTCTCGACCATTTCACGGGTGGTGCCACTTGTTCACTCTCGGTAAGAAGTGCCTATGTCTTTGAGTCGCAATACTTCCTCTTCTTTGCATACGCTTCTGCAGCTTCTTATGCCCTCTTATCTCCTCCTCCTCCTCCCTTCTTGTTTACTACTTCATTAGTTTGTTGAGTGTATGGTAACTTCTGAGACTATGATTGATTGGTTTTAGAAATTATTTTTTATAAATCGAGATAAAATTCCTCTCATATACTTATTTCATAAATCATAAAAGATATTCACAAGTCAAACACATTGTTATGAATTACTCAAAATTATTAAAAAATAGAATTAAATTTTATGAATGATAATTTTTAATATAAATTGTGCATTTATAATAAATTTAAATTATGATGTTTTTTATTTCAGGACAATTAATATAAATTCACTGGTGGAAAAATTTACCATCAGAATTCAGGATGAATTTGAGCTTGCTTTCGGCAAGTGGCCGCATGAATTGTTTGATACTGATGGTAGACGTTTTAGGTAAGAATTTACGTTTTATATAAAATGGAAAACTGTTACTATTTTGTCGGGCATTAATGCCTCGGCGCCAATTCAGTCATTATTATGAGCTTCAAAATGTTTACCAACCAGACTGGAAAAGAGAAACAAATCATTTTAATATCATAAATCCATTATATATATTTATATACTGATATGATAATTTGATTTTTTTTTTACCTGAATATAATAATTTGATTTAACTCTTCTAAAATTCACATTTTTTAATACACTATTTAAAAGATGCAACCATCAACATGGGGCATTTTCATCTAATATAAATTGCCTCTTTAGCGATGATGAGTCACAAACCACTTGGGCAGTTGTCCAGCTAGCTGGCCCTGTCTTGCTAGTAATCAGCGGAATTCTTTAATTCCAACTTTTGTATGAAAACTGTATAACATTAAAACTCAAAATAGAGTTACAAGCTATAAAAAACAACTAGACAAAATCATAATCCGCACAATCCTATAACCCTTTCATCAAGCACTGCCTCTTTTAGTAGGGAGGTGGTGATTGATCAAGGATACAATAGTTTTCTACCAGATTATGAGCCAATTTAGCTAATTTACCTGCTATACTAATGGATTCACTAGGTTCATGGTAGATTACACCAATCCAATTTCTATGAAAAAGAGATCGAGCCTCATCGATGATATCCTTATATAGGCGGTCGGGCAAGCATCCTCTAATGATTAGATTAACTGTTTCAATACAACCCAAAGCCACTTTAACATGCTTGTGCCCACGAGCCCAGCACAGGTGTAGGCTGTGCATGATTCCTAGTAGCTCAGCTATGGCCGACGGCACAAATGAAAGTTTATAGATAAAGCCACCTAGCCACTCCTCTTGATTTCCTTTGATTGCTCCTCCACTACAGCTGCTTCCTGAGGCGAGGACCGAAGCATCTATTTCAAGTTTAACAAAACTTGTTGTATCAGTATTATCCACATGATCATCCTGTTTATGGGTGTAAAAGGAGCATTTGGGTAAGAGATCCTGATCCCAACAAGCTCTGAATATACTCGAATCCGATTCTTGCTCTTCACCAAGCAACTGGTTGCAACGAGAAACCCATATGTCCGAGCATATATAACCAAATAGTACAGTCCATATGATTTTCCTAGTGTTATCATTGCCTGCTTCCTGTTTCAAGTTTACCTGACTAAAAGTGCTGACGTTGAAGCTTACCTGACCATGACATCTTCCTATCTGATGTGACGAGTCTTATTTTCTAACACTGGAAAACAATTTTTGGGGTTCTTCTCGGCGTCGCTCACCCATCCCTCTTCGCTCACCCATCTTTTCTTTTCTTAACCTTTTCTATCTCACATGCCTCTTTGCAGTCGTTGTCTTTCAGGGTTTTTTTCCCTCACTTCTTCAAGAGATCCCTTCCCTCCCCAAACTACAGTGAATAAAGTTTGCAACTTTGATGGTTTTAGCATTAGCAAGGATAGCCTGAATGAAAGATTTGGTGGTGATGAGCCCAAGCACGACACGACGGCGACAGATCCTAGCATGGCATGACGGCTACCTCTGAAGTTCAAACACAGACTGAGAGGAAGAATGCAAGACAGTGATATATGTATCTTGGGGTTTGTTTGTGAGTGAAATGTGAAATTTAAAGGCTTCAATCAACTGTGATTTTGATGGGTATTAAACCATTTTGCAAAATTCTACTTTCTTTCTTCCATGGTAGAGCGCTCTACATCTTCTTCAAGTTCTTGAGTTTATTTCTTACTCCACAACTTTGAATAATGGTGATTGCTTCGACTTTTGATGACGAATGATTTTAATGCTTGATGTTGGATTGTTATGTTAATGGGATCTAGAGGTGATTACTTTTGGTTGATTTTTCACCTTTGGTTTATTTTCTAGGTTCCGATGGTTATATGCAGAGTAGAGGAAGGAGGAAAGAGGAAAGGGAGGTGATGAGGTTAATGTTGACGTGGGTTTTTTATTTTTTTATTTTTTCATGTCAACTTCCAGGTAGCCTTTTTAGTCGAAGTCTCTCTTTCAAACAGTCAACTTAATTAGAGTTAACAGTTTTAGTATTTTGAGTGGGTGTTTAAAATAGTGATTGGAATCTTTAAAAATGTTTTTTAATTATGATTTATGGTATATGAGGTAAGTATATGAGAGGAGTTTTGTGTCGACTTACATGAAAAGTACTTATAAAATAATTTTAAGCTCATCCAAACATCCCTTTACTCTACTTTTAATACAAAATCATAAGTATTTTTACACTATAACGCGTTAAAAAGTATTATCTTTACTAAAGATAAATAAGATGAGGAAGGGCAAAAGTACTGGAACATATTGGGGAGATGTGCAGACATTTCATTCCTGAACCACGGTGAGACAAAAAAAGCTATAAATTGTTGCTTTCCAACTACTACGGCTATGTTTGGGAAAATAGTGAAGGGGTTACTGTAACATCCTCTTTAAATTACCTCAAAATTCATCATTTCATCAAGAAATGAAATAATATAATAGAAATATCATATCAAATGCTCTGTCCAAATATCACGTAAACAATATAACAAGTGCTCCGTCCACAGTACATATTCCAATATGCAGCGAATTATTAAATATATGTCATGATTGCCCAAAAAGGCCCTTAAGTTTGGCAATATACATTATACTCATAAAACTAAACGAGTCATACAATTTGATAGCAAATCAAGCCTCGTTCACTTCCCCCTTGGCACCAGTTTGGACTTCTGCCTAAAAAAAAAATAAATTGACGGGATGAGTCATATAGACCCAGTAACCACTTCCATTTTAACAGGTATGCAGGGAATGATTACAAGATAGTTAAGCGGGCAATATAAATAATATATGATATAATCTTTCAAATAAACATTATTATTTCAAAAAAAAACAAATTAATATGTACTCCCTCAACCATCCTTATAACCTCCTTAACCGCTGACAGAACCCACCGCTGACAGAACCCATGAGCTACATCACATAACAGGTTTAGTTTATTTAACAAAACTGCACCAAGCTTACTGATAATGAGGTGTACCCGGCCAAAGGCTACAGAGCTCATATCAGACCATGGGTTCGCTTTCTGTTGAACATGGAAAGGTGTCACCTGTCCCTTGAACTGACCCTTATCTCGGCCAAAGGAAAAGAGTGGTACCAAGGGCCCTGACAATGCCAAAGCCATCCACTGTGCGCTCAGTGGGGCTATACCACGTGGTATAAAAGAACCAAACCTCCTCCAATCACACCTCACCACATTCAATATTTCAACATCACCATCATCAATAATTTATTTATATGTATCATAATCAATACTATACATCATCAACCATTCCAAAACATTCAGGCCCACTTAACTAAAATTTACTAAAAACATAATTCATACTATGATTGTACATTTCATATATAAAATACTATAACATATTTATAGTAATTAAAAATACAAACATATGCTTATAATCACATCAACAAGCATACAAGATAAATTGAAAAGTGGTTACCTCGAGTTCTTGACAACTAGAGAGAATTCAAGTTCAACAAGCCAAATTCACTCTACAATAAATATATAATTATTGGTTAATAAAATTAATAATACTTGCTAACTAAATTAATCCCCATAATTAACTCACTTAATTCTTTTTAGAAAAAAAATAATAATTGATCTATTTCTCAATAAAATTTTCTAACATTTCCTTAATTATTTTATTTACTAAAATCTTTAACAATAGTAATTTTCTAATCACCTTTGTATCATAAAATCGTTAATATTAATATCCTAATTTAATTAAATCACTCTTCTAACTTATATGAGTATAACTTAATTATTAAATAATATTAACATCTCCACATATATTAAAAATCATATCAAACTTTAATTTCTAATATCAAATTATGACATATAATTTTATAACATAAAATCTACAAAACTAAACCGATTATAACTACAATAATATCTCCAATAATCTAAATAAATTATTTAATCTAGATTTAATCGGTTAAAAAGTCTAATATATAATTATTTATATATAAAAATTCATTATAACAACTTATAACCACTAAATAATAAAAGTAAACCGATTAAGATTAACTATAAATGCTCCTCTACATTTCTATAGTCTTATATTGACAAAACTCAATTTTATCCAAAATCCAAATCTTAAAATTTTCTCTTTTCAACACAAAATTACTATCATAAGAAAGAGAAAATTATTTAAAACACTTTTCATAAAGAAAGTTTTGTAATTAGAAGAGAATTTATGTACCTTATTGATCTCTCTAAAACTGCAAAAGCTAACTCGTTACCCACTTCTTTCCAAAATAAACTCCACTTCATCGTGAGATGAAATGGAGAAATAGGAGGGGTATATATACCCCTCCATTCACGTGGTAGGTGGCTTGCCACCTACCCCATTTAATTTATTTTTTTTTTATAACAATTGGGGGTGTCGCCACCCCCAATTGTCTATAATGGCTGCGCCATTAGGCGCAGCCTTTATAGATATATATATATATATATATATATTATATAATATCATATTATATATAATAATAATATAATATTAGTTAAATTATTATTTTATTTATTTATTTTTTTTGTTTTATTTTATTTTATTTTTAAAAAAACAGGATGTTACAGTTACCGCACGGTAAGTAAAGAAAAGCACAGTGGACTGGCGTAAGCGGTGTTTGGGAAAGCGTTGAAAGACATTGTACTTTTAAGCCAAATGTGGCTTCCAGTAGAAGCCCATTATCGCTACTTTTGACTTCTCTTTTCATCACGGTGGCGTTTGAAGGTGAGAGAGGGAAGGACAAAGCAAGGAGTTGGTGGTGATTAGGGAATGAAGAAGACAAAGACACGATGATGAGAAACAGAGAGGCGGTGGTAATGAAAAGAGGTGAAGAACGAAGTTGACGCTGGTGGTAGCAAGAACGGAGGAAGACGGTGGTTTTGGTTTCTCTTCTCCGGCGATAGTGGTGTTGGAAAATGGGGAAGAAGACGACGGTGATGGTGGTATGACCTCTTCGTTTCATGCTCAAGGCCCCCCTAGCTCTTATCTCTCGCGGTCTCTCTCTTCTCTTTGGTTTTTGGTTCTCTGAAACTGAGCTTCACCGGCGGCAATGGTGAAGAGAGAAGCTTGCCGTCGGCAACAAGAAAAGGGGAAGAAAATTCGAAAGCTAACTTGTTTTGGAAGGAGTCACTGGCCTCCTCCTCCTACTACTAGTATTTATAGTATAGTTTCAGACAAACTTTTGCTTCGTTCTTTTTTCTTGTTGTAGCGCAAACTTGATTCTTCAAGTTCCTTCATTACCTGCATTATGCGTTTTTCGATTTGTAATTTTAGAGAAAGAAAAGCCATGGAAATCGATAGCCTCACTCTATTTGATCCTCTTCCATTTGCTAGAATGTAAGCTAGCCAACACTTTTCTCAATTGATTCGATTAATGTTGTTATGGTTTTTTTCTTTGATTGTTTTTTGTTCCAAGTGGAAGAAGGCAGTTAAAGGTGATGTTTTCGATGATGTTTTTTAAACATTCATTACTTTCTTTGCAAGCCAATCTAAAGCCTTATTGGCATCTCTGTACATGTGTATTGGGTTTGAAAATTTTGATAGGTTTTCTTCAACAACTTTGCAAATCTCTTTCACTTCTGCCTCATAATTTTGCATTATAATTTAAATATAAATATATATGTTTTTAATCAAGTACTTTAGTGCATTGTATTTTATCCAATAATAATTGAATTTTTTAAATTATATCAAATTTTATTTACATTTTTTCATTTCTTATCACAATATATACAAATAAATCTATATGTAGGATTCAGTAAAATTCATGTTCTTTTAAGTCATTTTTCATCTAAACGGGCTTTTTCGAACGCTAATCCAAACATATTCAAAGTTAAAAAAGGCACTTATACCACCGCCAATCAAAATACAAATCACATTTGTAGTTTGACTTCTGTAAAAATCATATTGAAAAAAAATCACTTCTCTACCGCTAATCCAAATAGGCACTATAACTTTTTTTAACAAAGACACATTAGCTATATCACAAGTCCAAACACCCCTATTTTATCAAAAACAATTTTAAAGTGACTTTTTAGTGTGGATAATGGTGAGACCCTTAGGGCCCGTACAAAAAAAATTTAAGGAGGAAAATGAACTTAAAGAATGGAAGGGAAGGCAAATGAAGATTATAAGGGGTGATGAAAGATGGGTTGAGGGAAGATGAGTTGTTTAGTATGAAGAAAATTGAGACTGAAATTTGGAAAAAAAAGAGAAATACTCATTTCACTATAAAAAAAATTAATAATTATATCTTAATCCAATTTATATTTCAATTCATACATTAAATTAAATAATTAGTACTACAATAATTTAAAATTAAATAAAAAGAATAAAATATAAATTGTAATTTAAATAAATACAAAATTTATTTATTTTATTAATGAAATTGAATTTTTTTCTATAGAATGAAATTTAAATTTATTAAAAAAATTCAAATTTATTGATGAAATTTGAATTTGCAAGAATCCTGAAATTTGTTTATCAAATTCGAATTTGCTAAATAAATTCAAATATAATAAATAAATTTTGTTTGACCTTATTTTAATTTTCAGGATTCCCATATTTTTATTTTTTAGAGGTATATTTATCTTTCGGATTTTCATCTAACAAAGGAACTTAGGCCCGTTTGGTATAAGGCACTGGGGAAGGGACTGTGATTGGATCAGGGATTATGCTAGAATATATCGTTTGATATAAGGGATTACGATACGCGGGATTGAGAGTACCAGGAAAGTGGGATTGCTGCAAAACCATCTCCCCTAGTATTGCGTTTTCAATCACGGAACTGTAAATATTAGAGATAAAAATATCTCTGTTTATAATATTTTTTAGACAAAATACCCTCTATTAATTTTAACCTATATCTCAGGACTTTATTTTTTATTAATTTTTAATAATAAAGATATTTTAACCTTTACATAATTTATTGAGGATTATAAAATAAAATCAATTCAAATATTCTATTTAAATATTAACATATACCAAACATATTTTTAAACCCTCAGTCACAATCTCAATACTAACCTTAATCTCAATCTATCAAAATCCAATACTTTGTATGTTCCTACTAATTTTGATGAAATTTCATCTTCCCACCTTTAAAAATTTTTTGGTAAACTTGAGTTCCTGAAAAAAATAAACCAAAATTATATTTCAAACAACAAAATTTACTCATGTTCCCTTCACTTCCCACGTCTCCTATGTACCAAAGTGGCCCTCAGAATTTAATATGAAGCTTCAGTTTTTTTTCAACCTAAAATATGGAGTTTCACTGTTTCAGTTCATTCTTCTACGTTTCTTAAATTTTCATTCAAGGTAATTTCTAAATTTCCATGCAGGTCGCAGAGTCATATTGTCAATTTGTCAGGTCCTTTTCTTAATTTCTTTTTTATTTTTCTCCGGTAAGCACCGTCAACTAGGCACCCGGTTCGAGTTCCCCCCACAAAGTCGTACCTGCAAAGCAAAGCTACACAAAAACAAACCGCACTTAAACGAAATAAATAAAACAAATCAAATTAAATACAAAAGAATATACCAATATACACAAGAAACAAGGAAAAGAATATACCAATCACCAGACGCCACGCAAACCAACCGGACGGGTAATAACGGAGTCAACGGCAGCACAGAACTAACGACGGAACCATCACGCGAAACGAGGCCAACGACGGCAAGCATAACAAATCCACACCGCTGCATAGAACGGGATGGTTTGCGCAGTTAGTCGATATGTTTTCAGAATTAAGCAATCTCTTAACACGAGTGTTTTAATTTTAATACAAATGGATTATCATCCAATTTTAGCCTGTGACGTATTTTGTAGTAATTAGATTTGATTTTGGTGAAAAATAAGTCCCAAACTCTCCTTCCTTAGCAAATGGCATGTACAATAAGGAATTCTCCGGATCCAGTCTCAAGAGATCCGTGCCGGAATCTTTCATGGTTCCCCGTGCCAACTCTACATCGGCTCCCGTCTCCAATGGTGCGCTGCACTTTAGCCGATCGACGCACAACGTCTCCAGTCGATGAAATCAAAACTCGCCGGAGATGACACTCAAAAAGCTTCACGATCTAAGAGCCTCGCCGGATCCTGGCTCACATCGCGTATCGCGAAGCACTAAACTCCCACAACCCTGGCAAGGCAAGAAAGAACCTGCAAAGAAAAAGAATCAGAGACCCTCAGCCTTGGACATTACTGAGAGACGACTTGGTCTGGGTTCAAACGCCGCTCTCCTTCTCTGCTGATGGGAAGATGGCCGGATCAGAGCAGTCAGCGCCCTTTTGACCCACTCGCCTTCTACTCCTCCGATTCTCACGAGAGAGTTCTTCATCGCTGATCTGCGCATGTTGAGCCGATTAGGAGAGTACGAATCCGCGTGATGGCCCCCACTAGTGCTGGCGATGCTCTTGTGAAGGCTGCAACGGAACGAACCGGGATGGGTGGTCGGCGAGCACATACAAGTTCTTTTCGGGGCCGAGATGGGGTGATTCTTCTTCGTGATGACATGACTGGAGAAAGATCTGTTGGGAGAGATGGAACGGCGGTCAATAGAAAATCGGACGGCGGAGGACGGGGGGTTAGGGGTATAAAGATTGACACGAGTAGGCGAAGCCGATCGATGTTGAAGGTGATGCTGATGACGATGGGTTTTATTGAAAAAGGAGGAGGATGGGGATGAGAAGCTAGAACTGGTTGAGGAAGCGAAAGCGGAAGAAGGCGAAGAAAAACGTGTGTTGGACGTAGAATATGAGCAAAATCTGCTCGAGGGTGAGACAGAGCGAAGAACAGGTCCGCTTGATTTTGTTTTTGTTCTCGAAGATGTAGCCATTAATGGTGGGATAAGAATGCTGAAAGAAGACGGAGAAGGAAAAGGAAAGAAAAGAGAGAAGGCTTTTTAGCTTCTTCCTCAAAGGATCCCCTTGGGGAGTAGGTTTGGCAAACCCAGCGAGTCTTGGAGGCCGTTTTTATAGATGGTTGCAGAAGAGGGTTGGAGGGCATTAAAGGCTAGTGCAGGGGTGTTCTGGACCTACTAGAAGGAATAGGGTTGGTTAAGTTAACCATGGTTGAGTTTGGGTTGGGTTAGACGTGGCTTGAAATAAAAGCGGGGATGGGGGGGTTTCGGTTGGGATTCTAATCCAACGGCTGGTGTGATGTAGACCCCGGACCACGATGAAAAGCTGGAAGGGTTTTGTCTCCCCTCTATTATGGGCCAACGCTGCACAAAGGCGTGCCACGTATAATAATTTTGCGAAACGGTTCTCTGCGCGTGTCTGAGAAAACCACTTCATTGTCGGGGGTCACAGAATGCTATCCTAGCTTTCCGAAAGCTTTCCCTTTGTCTCTGATCTTTATCGGAAATGACCTTGGTGTCCCTTCCTCGCCCTCCGCTGGCCTATTGTTATTATGCCTTCAAAAAAAATGCCGATAACGCCGATAAGTGAATAACCTTGTAATCTAAAACCAAGTATAGTATGAATAAATATTCAGGTTGTGGGGTTTGATTTTCGTTAGTATTTATTTACTCTTCGTAAATAAAAATAAAATGTGGATGTCTTATTTGGTGGGTGACCTGTATTTTTTAACAAAATATTATATAATCCCTTAGCTCATTAATACTTTATCCTGTCCTAAATATAATATATAATTAATTTTTTTAAATAAATAAATTAAAAAAATTATTTAATCATATTATATGTTTTGTATCTTTAAATTATAATTTAATTATTTTTTATAATATCTCAAAAAAAGTTAATCTATCTTATATTTAGGATATGAGCAAATTTAATAATCAATTGACTTTCTTAAGAAATTAAAGAATAAAAATAAGTCATGTGTTAAAAGTATTTATATCGTTAATCATTAAATTAATTTATCTAACTTATATACTAAGATATAATCTAATGATACACAATATATATTATGTTTAAGTGATTTATTTAATTTTTTTGATATCTGTAAAAAAAAATCGAATTACTCTTCCATTAAAAATAGGAGAGAGTATCGTTCATATCGCAAAAGTCATACAAAATCTCTCATTAGTTACACTTCCTCGTCAACTTATACCTCCTACCTAACATGTGAAGGTTGATCAATGAGATAAAATCAACATTTATAGTATTGGAGGATTTAGCACAAGAACATGTATTTTTACTTAATACTTTATCTCATTCTAAATATAAGATAAAATTAATTTTTTTGAAGATATTTAAAAAATAATTAAATTATATTAAAATATTTATATTTATCATTTTTATTAAAATTATTTTGTCTAATTTATAAATTGATATATAATTTAAGGGTACACAATAAATAATATACTTAAATAAGTTATTTAATTTTCTTAATTTTTTAAAATAATTAAATATATCTTAGATTTAAAATCAGGTGAGTACACCTATCCATAAATATATAATTTTATTATAATCTAACGGTTAGCTTGCAATATTCTTTTCACGTACTAAAAAAAAAAACAGCGGTCCTTTATTGAATTATTGAAAGGAAAATTGCAGGTATTGTGCGTGATAAATAGTACTCGTACTATCAAATAAGGAGGATTTGAATTTTATATAGGCTTTGACTTTCTTAATGAGCAGTCTTTGATAATGGTTTGAAAAGGCCAAAAGGGAGAGCAAGTCGGCGCGTTTTGTGCTCGTGGTCGATCAAGATGCAATCAAAATGGGGCAATTGAAGTTGGACCACAAAAAAAGAATGGAAACAAGAAAAAAAAAACTCAAATGAAGCCATTTGCATTGGAATTATTCTGAGGTTATAAAATTATGTAAATGACTAAATTAAACATAAATTTCCTAGACTGAGTGGTATGAATATAATTCATCATTTTTTTTGAATTTGACAATAAATGATCCTGCATGGTAAAATTATGCAGATGCAGTGAACTTGTTTTTTATTTTTTTAGAAAAATGTGACAGTACAGATTATTTATTTTCATGCTTCCCATACCTAAAATGTAAAACTAGGAATAAGGGCCGGCGCTTAATAGACCAAAGCCTAAAAGGGCAAGGCCTAAGGGGTTTGGGGAAAGAAAAATTATTATTTTTTAAAGTCCGATCTAAGAGCATGTGGGCAAGGGTCGCCCCGTATGATCGGAAGTCAGTTTTACAATATTTAATTATATGTTTACACCCCTCATGCAATAAAATAAATATATTTACTAATTCATAATCAAATGTAAAAAATAATGTTCGCAAGTAACTCATAGTCTCACACAAAATATAAGCAATATGATTATGACGACTATTGTTTTCATCTTCTTCACTACTATCATCAATTTCAAAGAAATTTGATTGTACTTCACTTTAAGTAGTAGACTCTGTTTAAAGGGTAAAAATATCAAGAATTAGTAAATTATCATCATATGTAAATTTGGCAATTTTAAAACTATCAGGGAGGAGTCAGCAAGAGCATGGGTAGGAGGGGTAAGAAAATAAAAAAAAAAACTAAATGGCCTAACGAGCCGGCTCTTAACCCTATAAGATTAACTCTTTTAAACATGATTTCCTTTTAAAACTTTATTTTTCAAGTCCAGTTCATAATTAAAAAATACTTAAATGGGCTATCTCGACAAGTTCAATTCAATTTTCGGATCCTATTCAAATACAAGAAAGTACTGTTACTTGTGTGTGGTTGTCTAACATATTTGCAGCCTTCCAAAGTTACCCTTAGATGGGTACGGTCCATGTCCATGGGGGACAGGGCGATGAAAATGTTACTGTTTAAGAGGGTATTTTTAAAAAATGAGCCACAGATATTTTATTAATGTTTGTAAATGGATTTATATCAATGGCAAGTGGAAAATATCTTATAAATATGACAATGTATAAAGAGTAGTCTGTAATTTTTCCAGTGAAAATGGGGATTAAAACTTGAATTCGTGGACTTTACTCCATTATTTTTAAATTGGAAGAATCTTTCCGTAGAGAAGGACCTCATGCGTGTTACAAAGACCAATTCTTAGTGGGAGTTGCGTGATTGTTGGACTAATCCAAGTTGGTGGGCCTTGCAATTATTGAGACTTCTTAGTTGTTTGCCACCACACCGACCTCATGTCTTCCATATAATATAACTACAAGAGTCCGAAAATTAAAAATGTGGCTATACTTTATTCTGTTAAGAAAATAATAGTAAGTAATTAACATGACCCAGGATTCATTTCAGACCTGGATGCTTGACTTTTACTTGTTTTGTTGTTCTGATTTTTCAGATGAAATTAAAAAAGGCCGTAATTATAATTGTTTGTTTTGGGTTGGGGTTCAAACGTGTAATTAAGCAAAAGAGAATGCGTTAGGTTCTAATTCTTTGCCTTTAACTCCAAGGCACCACCCTCTTCTAGGCCATCAACCATGCTCATCCCTCACCTAATCATGCTCTTGTTGCCTATTCACGCTGCATCCTCTATTTCATTCCTAGACCACCTATCGGACCTCTTAAATCCCCTGAAAATGTGAGCATCAAACTCTTTTTATAAAAGCTCTTGCTTTTTGAAAAATGGACACTGCTTTCTGCAAGGAACAAATTCCAATAATTATTTTTAAACCTTAATTATTACATTTTCTCTGAATATCAAAATTTAATTTCCTTAATAATGGGGCGACAATATTTTACACTTAACTTTTAAATATCTGTTTTGTTTGAGTAGTGTTAGAAAAATATGTTAACGTAAGTTGATAAAAATCCCCCTCATATGCTTATTTCGCACATTATAAATAATATTAAGAAAGTATCTTCTATCATCAATCCAAATAGGCACTACTAAAAACAAAGGTGGTCATTTTAAGAAGCATGGCTTTAATCGTCCAAGCACTTTTTAATTTTTATACCCCTTTTCGACATCTTTGAGCTGCAATCCGACATTTTCTTTCCCTTCCCCGAACAACAAAATACGTAACATATTCACCCCCCTGCATCCAAGCGACCAACAAGGTCAACCTCCACCTAATTTGCAGAGGGTTGATCTTATGAGGGATAGTTTTTTTTTTCTTTTTCCCCTTTTATGTAATCTTTTGAGTAGGTTGCAGTGATATCCAGTATTATTCAAAAAAAAAAAAAAAAAGGGCCAACAAGGCAAAAACACCATCGTGATTCCTCCGGGTTGTGGGTTAACCGGCTACTAATTCTCTTATTAGGCCCAAAAGCCCAAAACATGTTTTATTTTGGTACAAGCCCAACACAAACTGGTGCTGTCATTGCCTCAGATCATGTCGAAAAATAAGTACTAGGTCCAGTCAACCAACGGGCTGGGTCCAGGGGTTAGTTCCTCATTAGTCCCAACTTTAGTGATCCTATGTTTACCAATGTTTGAATTTTTATTAAGAGAGAGTCCCATATTTAGTATCAAATAACGTCTCAAGGATATTCTCAGATATTAAATGTTTAATTAGAATAATAATTAGAGTCTTTAAAATCAGCTTTTTAATTATAATTTATAGAATATAAGATAAATATTTGAGAGGAATGTTGTCTCAACTTATGTGCATAAACACTTATAAACCTATTAAAAATCCAAACTTGTAAAGTCGATGAATGAGTTAAGTATTTTCTGAAATTAAATGTGGCTCTCTCGTTGGCAAAAAGGAAAAAAAAACGTGGCTCTCTCAAAACATAAATTTTTGCCCAGAAAATTTATGTGTTTAGCCACCGATAATCACAAAGAATGAAAGGGTAATTTCGTAATACCATATCTTAGTAAACTAATAAAGTTCGAGACCACCCACTTATCCTTGGTTGCTCGGAGCTTGGATTAGGGTTTTGTGAGCAGCGTTTCGTGTTTTCCGGCGGCTTACATCTTTTACCTTGAACCCATAACAATGGCGGAACAGGTTTGAGTCTCCCGGTCGAACTTTTACAAGTGATTGTTTCATTGGCTTCTTAAGTGACCATCTTCTTGTGTGCTTTACAGACCGAGAAAGCCTTCTTGAAGCAACCTAAAGTGTTTCTGTGGTGAGATTATATCTTTTGCACTCAGTTATTTCTTAACTCTTTATCTTGGATCATTCATATATCAAACCGATTCTCTGCCTGCATTGTACCCAATTTAAGCCTGTTTCACATCAATGTATCTGTTGGTCGAGCTTGAGCTGCCAACTTTTTCTACTAATCTTAACACTTGTGCTGCGAATTTCTGCAGTTCGAAGAAATCCGGAAAGGGAAAGAGGCCTGGAAAAGGAGGGAACAGATTCTGGAAAAGCATCGGTTTGGGTTTCAAAACTCCCAGAGAAGCCATTGAAGGTTTTGCTCCTGACATTTCAGAGTTGTTGACTTTATCATGGATGCTGAATTTGTGAATCCCCTTTTCAAGTTTTACTTCAAATCATCTTCCATGCAGTCTTTATTTTACATCTGCAAATTTGATTTAATTGGGTTAGAGGAAATGAAGTATCGAGGGGTAGATGTGAGTTTAAATCTCGACTTGTTTGTTTTACTCATACTTTTTCAGTTTATGGGCTATAAAAATTTCAATAGCCATATTTTGTTATGATTTGCCATGAAAACGGAAATCAATTTTTTATACATTGGTTTCTGTTTTGGTTGGAACAATCTCCTATTAAATGGATATTTAGCTCTCTAGCCTCCAGAGGATTCTTCTGGCATTGAATTATTGCAACAAGATGAGATAAAAGTTTAATTTGCGTGATTAATTGTTCGCAATACTGACAGGCATGGGTTGTCTGTTTAGGGACTTACATTGATAAAAAATGCCCTTTCACTGGTACTGTGTCCATCCGGGGCCGCATTATTGCTGGTACCTGCCATAGTGCCAAGATGACAAGGACCATCATTGTTCGCCGCAACTACCTTCATTTTGTGAAAAAATACCAAAGGCAAGGCTCGTGTAACCCAGCATCTTGAGCTTTGTGTTTCTTTCTTTCTGTTCTTATATTTAATTTCTTTCCCATTTTAGCTTACCATGAGTTTGATTCTCACAGGTATGAAAAAAGACACTCAAACATTGCAGCACATACATCACCATGTTTCCGTGTGAAGGAGGGAGACCATGTTATCATTGGGCAATGCAGGTTGGTTTATGACTCTTGACCCCATTAATCTTTTTGCCTTTTGTTGTCTTCGCCACTGGCCTGGCCATTAAGTAGTATCCTGAAACGCAGTGTCTGCTGTTGCTCGTTTCTCTGGTTGACATTATTTTTCCTCTTGACAGGCCTCTTTCAAAGACTGTAAGGTTTAATGTGCTGAAAGTGATTCCAGCTGGGTCTTCTGGAGGTGTGAAGAAGGCTTTTACTGGAGCGTAATCCCCAACCCCAAGTTTGTATGCTGTTAGTGGGTGGTGTTAGATATGGCAGCTCTTAACATACACGTTCACATCCACTCATAATTCGATGCCTTGGGAACAAAATTTTTGTATGAGTTTTGCTTTAGATGATACTCTGATTTTGTTAAACACTATGTTATCAGATATGGATCGTAAGTGTTCTTCAATGATTCTTAGCTAAATTAGTGCTCGGCTCTAATGCCGTGCCCTGTTCCTCTCTGTTAGATTTCTTTATGTTTTTCGCCTGCTTTCTGCCACCAGCGAGGGAACCTCTCCGAATTTCCTGCCCCTCACCGAATTTTTTATGAAGTAGGCTGTGATTGAGTCATGCCACTCCAAAAGATAAGATACTCTCTCTCATCCTTAATATAAGAAATATTTGATAAAATGATTTTGATTCTAAATATAAAATACAGATTTTATATTTGTCGATATTTTTTTAATTTATCTCTAATAATGACTCTTTAACAATAATTAAAGAAGAGAGAGAAAAACTGAATGAAGGAAAATATCCAAGTTGTGTTAGAAAACGCGTTTTATATTAGTCAAGGAGTACAAGTTGGAGTGTACTTTTTTCTCAAAAACTTGTGTTGACGGGATTTAACATAGGTTTTGTTTGGAAATACATTGGTGGCATGTAAACGCGAGATGAGATAAAAAAGCCCAGTGGATTTGATAAAAGAGTGTTTGGATTTACGGTTATCATCATTGAGCTTTTTTTTATAAACGTAATCTTTTTGAGAAGCCCAAAACGCTAACTTCTCTCATTGCCGCACTGTGAATTCATTCCCTGCGTGAAGTCAAATCTCAGCTCGCTGTCTCCATTTTCTTCTCACAGCTCGCAGCTTCCTCATCAGTTTCGGTGCTGCTGCTCCGTGGTCGGTACTCCCTTGAACTGTGACGGTGGCTTCAGTGGATCACCGGTGAGAAGTGTGGCGGTTGTCGGTGGCTAGAGGGTGGCTTCAGTGGATCCTTGTATGCATGCATGTACACGTGTTTTGTCCTCCTCACTTTTTTTTTGTTTTTTTTAATACGCCCTGTTTACTGGTTCGTGGTTCAGTTCCGAGGAAGAAGCTGACCAGGGACTTCATTACAAAATTCAAAAGTTTTAAATTAGGGATTAAAATGAAAATTATTGAAATATATTTGCAGTAAAATGTAATTTCCAAAAAATATGGGTACTTATCTGTGATTTCCTTGACCCCTTTTCTTTCTTCACTTATAATTTTCATAAATTCTTGGGATTTTTTCTGTAATTTTATCCAATACTCAAAATATTTATTCTAAACCTCCAAAATCTCCAATTTCTTATTAAGCATCTACAATGTAAGATTAAGCATAAGGTAACATGAAAAGTTCAAGAGATCATTTATATGAATAATTAACAAATTTTAATAATAATTGAATTTTTTTTATTTTATCAAATTTTAATTTAAATTTTTCACTTCAATTATCATAATTTATACAAACAATGTGTGTAGTATTCAATAAGGTTTATGTCATTTTCAGTTATTTTTCATCTAAATGAGTTTTTCAAACGTTAATTCAAATAGATTCAAAGTTAGAAAAAAAAGTTACTTTTGTCACCGCTGACCCAAACATAAATCACATTTATAAGTTTTTTTTTTTTCAATCTGACTTTTTCAAAAGTCAGATTAAAAAAAAAGGTTACTTCTTCACTGTTAATCCAAATAGGCAGATAATCCACTGTCATGCTACATCACGGCTTCTTTGTTTTCTGAAAAGCAGGCAAATTCATTCGCCAGGGAACCCCAGGCAGACTTCTCAAGCGTTGGTGTAAGAATTTTGTAGCAGTGATGGTGAAACGTACAGCGAGTGCATGGACTTTCTGCACACACTCAATTTAATGCCTCTTTTTTATTTCATTTTATGCTTTATCATTTTTGGTATATCTAATTTATTTTTCTCCCTCTTCCTGCTTGCAAAAATAATCTCAACCAATGTTTATATTTATACATCCATAAAAGCTACAAAAATATACTCATTCCGATCCTATTTATAAGTAACTTTCTCTTTGATTACCCAAAACGAACTGGTAGTTAAAAGCAATAAATGCGTCAAAAATGTCAAGTTTTTTCTATATATGTCCCTATTTATGAAGCAGAGAGAGAATGTATAAAAAATGAGATATAGTAAAATACATTTTCTCAATGCTTTGTTGACTTCATTCATCTAATGAATACTCTCTCTCTCTCTTGAATATAACTCTTGGTATATATGATAATTAATTATAAATAATATGTATTTAATAAGGGTAAAATAGAAAAAATAAGTTTAAATTTTTAAATACAAAATGGAAGTTGTTTATAAAATGGACTAATTCCATTAAAAAAAATTATTTATAAATAGAACCGGAGGGTGTACACTTTATCCAACATGAATAATAACTCTTGCAAATACACAGACAAATTCTAGTTGAATGAAATTTAAGGAGAAAAGTGAGCATGCCATCTCTTTTACTGACCACAAAATATATCTTTTAATTCCCTTAACAAAAAAGATTTTTTCAGTTCAGCCTCATATTGTCTACTTAACTGCCAGCCTACATTATTTTAATAATTATATTATAAGCCCATGCTTTTACTTGGAGCTTACGATGGGTTGCATACGAAACATGCCGTATCATTTGTCTCAAGAATAAGAATATGTTTTCAGTTTACAGCAAAATGATGCTGTTATTATAAGGCACATTGTTTACAGGCATACAGCTAGCCATTGTTGGTGGATTACTTGGGTTGGCACGTTAAACAAGTACTCTCTCTCTCTCTTTCAATTTATAAGTAATTTTATCTTTCATAGGACTAATCATTTTTATAAGCAACTTTTACTTTATGTTTGAAAATGTAAGCTCATTTTTCCTATTTTATTCTTATTAAATACATATTATTTATAATTAATTATAACAAACACCAAGAGTTATATTCAGGAGAGAGAGAGAATTCACTAGGTGAATTAAGTCAACAAAGCATTGGAAAAACATATTTTACTATATTTCATACTTTTTATACATTCTTTCTTTGTTTTCAAAAATAGGGGTATATATGGAAAAAAAACATGACATTTTTGACACACTTATTACTTTTAACTACTAGTTCGTTTTGCGCAATCAAGGAGAAAATTACTTATAAATAAGAGTAGAGGGAGTATTTTTTTTAGAATAAGATGAAAATGGTTGATAAAATAGAATGACCACCATTAGTAGCTCATTCATAGATGGAGAATACATCCATAACAGTTTCTAGACTAGCAATCTATTTCTTTCTTTTTATCAAGAATTTCAATGCATCCTGCTATGGACAACTGAATTTGCCTCCAAGGGTAGAGACTTGCCTCTGGATTCTTTTAAATAATCACATAATTTTGAATTAAAAGCATCACAAAGGAATTATTTTTTAAAAATATGGATTTTTTAGGTTTAGGGAAAAGATTGGGCATATCATGAATTCAATTGCACTGTGGCAGATTTAGATATACTCAGTCGAGGCCTCTAACTATCATTTCTCTTGCAAAAATAAAAAGCTCAATATTATCCACTAAAAGTAAAAATTATATTTGCTACTTCTTATCTTAATTAGGTTTTCCAAAGATAACATCAATAATTTAGCAGTTATACAAACTCATAACTCAAGTAGTGACCCTTTCACCTCATACGAGTAATAGTACATTTATTATGAGTACAAAGATTAGAATATAAGAGCCTGTTTGGAATTACTTTTGGGCTATACAAAAGCTGCTTTTTTAGTAAAAGCCTAGTGGACCCATGAAATTAGTGTTTGGAATTTCGTTGGCTTTTACTGTGATTTTTTTTTCTACCGTAGCGTTTGAAATAAGCCCAAATTTCCAGCTTCTCCCGCGGTGAGTGCGTGAAAGTCTCGATGTTCATTATTTCTCTCGCCTAATTCTCTGCTCTCTCAAGGTCAGCAGGTCCTTCTTCCTCCTCCCCGTTCGACTCGTTGCTCCCTGCTCAGCGCCCTCTTGTGACGGTGTAACGGTGGTCTTTGTTTCTGAATCACCGGTGACAACTCTGGGGTTGTACGTGGCCGGTCGTAGCTGATGGGTTTCAGCGGCTTGCTCTCGGTGAGTGCTTCTTCGCCCAGCTATTGTTTGTGCAACTGGCAAATACTCGTTTTCCTCCTTGCATGTCGGTGGTTTTAGTCATGTGAGGGTGAGTGTGGCCGGATTGTTTCAGGTGTCGGCGGCGGCGACGTGGTGGTTGTCCGATCTGCGTCTTCTTCGCGTTTAAACCATCGGTATCTGTCGGGCTTGGCGTGTGTTGGCTAGATCCGTGGTTGGGTGACCTGATCTGTTGTCACCGGATATTTGTCGGGTCGCCGGAACAGTTGCGTTCAGGTGGGTTTGGTTTTTTTCGTTTCCGGTGCTTTTCGTGTCCAACTAGCATGCATTTTTTCCTCCCATGTCTGTAGTGATATTAGTGAAGAATGTGTGTACTCTGTTTTGACATTCTTATCTCAAACTTTGTTCATGTTGTTCTATTTGTTATTGCACTTGCCTTCCCTTGTTAGAATCTAACTTGAAGTCTTGTATAGGTTGCACTTCGTGTGTGGGTGTTTTTTTTTTCAGCTTGTGTACTCACTGTTTAGTCATAAAAATGGAGCATACTTTCAAATGTCTTAAATTGATATACATGTCCATTTTGTAGCAAAACATTTTGGATGATTATACTCCCTGCAAACACATTCACTAGTATAAAATATAGATTTTACACATATTTTTTACACTTGACAAAATAGGACACGTGTAGAAAGTGTGACCGGTGGCATTTTCGTAAATATTTGAAAATGAAGAAATTTTCTACATGTGTTAAAAAGACAACACGTGTAGAAAATAAATTTAAAATATTTTTTCTTTAATATTAATGAATTTAATCTAGTTTTTAATTTTTTAAAAAATAAATGGCAACTTTCTACACTGGTTGGATCCCAACCGGTGTAGAAAACACTTTCTACACCGGTTGCAACCTAATCGGTGTAGAAGATCACTCAGTTTTTTCCTCACCCGCCAAGACCCTCCTTCCTTCCCTCTACCCCCGCCAAGATCCCCTGCCCTCGTCCCCAGCCTCAGCTTTTTCCCTCGTCCCCCGCCAAGACCCCCTGCTGTCTCCCTTGCAAAGATCCCCTGCCCTCCTCCCTCACCAAGATCCCCTGCCTGCCCTCTTCCCTCGCCTCAGTTTTTTCCCTCTTCCCCTGCCAAGGCCTTTCTGTCTTAGGGCCCTTACTTGTTCAGTCAGCTGTTAGCAAGAAGACGATAACAGTGAACAACGAAGATCGGCAAATCAGCTGTTGCTAAGAGATTTCAAGGCATTGATAATATCGATGAAGCGAGTGAACATTTGTGTGATTGATTCATAACCCCTATCTCTGAATGAAGGCATACCAGAGACCTTAGGGCTATCTACCTTTCCCTATATGTTCTGTCGACTCGAACTGGCACGGCTTACTTGAAAGCGCGGTAGGTCAGGTCACTTTTCACTATCAACCGCTACTTCATGCCTTCTTGATGAATCTAAGAGCTAAGGGACTTGCTTTCCTAAAGAGATTTCCTGTGTTGGGAATCCCCTTTTGTGATTGTTCCAAAGCGTGCTTCCCTTTCTTGTTCTTTGAGCTCAACTGGTCAGCTTCTTTCTCAGTTGCGCGATTCCTAGCTGCTACTCAGGATTCACATCAAGCATGGTATTAATCTCGCTGTTTGTGAGGCTCGCTCCGGCGATCCTTACATCATCGTCAAGATGGGTAAGCATAATGCATAAGTTCTCACAAAATATTTATGGGTATCTCAACCTTTTCTTAGATGTGGCTTTAACAATTTGATAATAGTTCTTGCATCCTATGATTCAGGTCTGCAAGAGTTGTACGAGCTGCATTACGGTGCATTAAAAAAAGCATTCAAAATCAAAATCTAATGTCAAGGCCAAAGGTGGTTTTGGTGTCTGATACACCTTCTGTAGTTAAAAGTATGAGTCATAACATAAGTGAATTTGCAGAGATAATCTCTTTGTTCTTATTGCATGCTTGGTATGCAGATGCTAGTGTGCATGTTTCTGGAGCATGGAATATACCGATGAAATATTCTTTCTCTTGCCACTAGTCAGTTATGCTTAAAACAGAAAATTAATTTCCTTGTTGCTAATTTCATTTGTTGAATAATGATTTGCTTTTATGGTTCAGCACCTCGATTATGTTGTCCTCTATGAGATTTAGCCATCTCATAGTCTTGTTCCCCTTTAAATAAGTTAGTTGTCTATTATGTTGGCCTTTTAAGGACAGTGCTGTGATGGAGTCTTGCATTTAGAAGCCATGAGTATTTGTAATAATTGAGTTACATTATTATTCTGCTACCAAGTCAGTTTTTACGAGTGAATTCCATGTTTCCTTTGGCCTCCGTCATAAACATAGGTGGACCAAGTGAGCAGATATTCCGGGGAAGCATTTTCTTAAAGAAATGTCTAGTATATTTACGTGTTTATTTATAATTGGCATGATTCAAGAGGTGATATTTTTTTTTTGGTGTTGGGGGGGACATTATATCTGACTGGCTTAACTTCCTGTATGACATCAGGATACTTGTCGATGGCGAATGCTGGAACAGACATAAACGGCTCACAATTTTTCATAACAACGGTCAAAACTAGCTGGTAATTTTATATAGTTTTGTAGTAATGTTTCTGAAAGTTTACGAAACTTGAGTCAATAGAACACATACGGCTTTTTGTTGATGGGACATGTGTGGAACAGATTTGTTGGCTTTGACATTAGATTTTGATTTTAAATGCCTTTTTTAATGCAGAAGTCTGAATGTTTGAGAATTAACAATGTCTATCCAATACCTAATGATTTACTCCTTCTTTTGTTTGGGGATTTACCTAAATTGAATCCAAATGGTCTGTTGAATTTGGTGACTGTAGGTGTCGTTGATTCCAAAGAAAAGAGGTATTTCTTTAGCCATCGAAAGGACTATATGGATAACAAGAGGCCTGCTGGTTCTGGGTACTGGAAAACTATAGGCAATGACAAGCAAATTGTTGCTTCTAAAGGTAACCAAGTGGTTGGGATGAAGAAAATTCTGGTTTTCTGTGAGGCCAAACGTTCCCATGAGGCTCGAACTCGGTGGTCATGCATGAATTGCGTCTTCTTCCTTCTCAAACACCTTCCTACCTATCACTCCAGGTAACAATATACAAGTATAGATCTGTTACCATTCCATTTAAACATAATAATTTACAGACTTAAGAGTAATGCCCTTTAGATATGGTTTGTTTTCTCTGGTTTATATATATTATCGGTCAGTACTTGATTCAATATAAAATTCAGATAGACGAATGATATCTCTTTAATCTGGTTGTCATAAATTCACATTTGAATCAAAAATACATTTGGCAATTTACAGTACAGATATGAGAACATATAGGATCAATGGTTCCAAATGGTTTAATGATTGTTCTCCATTAAACAATTCCTTTTATTTGCTAATTGACGGGTTAATTTTGCGTTCATTTTTAGCATGAGAAGAATTTGTTTATCAGGATGAGTCACCACAATGATTTTTTGCAGGTATGCTAGGAGTATTCCAAACTTGGTGCCTTTTCATCTTCGCAAAGTCCATCTTCATTTACTCAACATGACAGTGATTTTAATCAGCTTGGTCAGATGTATGCACATTCATATGACCAATTTAGACATGATGTTTTTCAAGTAAACAACAATTAATATCATTAACCCATTATTTGTGGGTTGGGGTTTGTGTCTTCTAGCTTTGAATAATCAGAAATTTTTTTGGTTTTTAAGATGTATGACTGTTAGCATGACCAAATTGTAAATGAATTGATTGTTGATATGGGTGTTGTCATTATACCGTGTATATGCCCTTACTTCATATGCTTTAATCTATATTTCATGCACCGCCACTTTCACTGGGCGATGCATATGCTTGTCCATTCTCTTATGGGTCATGTTCTCTATTTGGTTGTTTTGCAGGCTCCGTTTGGTCAGCAGCCCTGAGCTTTGATTATCCGCTGAACTACTAGACGATGGCTGATGGGGACTTGTCAATTTGTACGCTAAAATTATTTTAGCTTTAGGTTTTGAGATTTAGATTCATGTTTCTGAACTCCTACTAGATACCCTATTGTTCCAATTGTAGTATGTCTTTTGCTTATAATAAAACTCAAAATTTTGGACTCAAATTTATAATAAATTTGATATTTCAGATTAGTTTTGTTGTAATTATTTTTATTTGTCAGGTGTTTGGTTATTTATTATCATGTAAACAGGTTTATAGCATAATGAATAGATAATTTTTTTTTTCAAAAAATGAGTTTCTACACCTGACATGAGAGGTCACGTGTAGAAAATCCACTTTCTACACGTGACTTACCAAGTGAGGTGTAAAAAGTGGACTTTCTACACCTGACGTCTCAAGTCAGGTGCAGAAAGTCCCATTTTCTACACCTCACTTGGTAAGTCACGTGTAGAAAGTTGACTTTCTACACGTGTTCAAGAACACATGTAGAAAGTCCAAATTTTCTACACCTGTCGTACGTCAAGTGTAAAAAGTCATTTCCGTCACATGTAAAAAGTCTTTTCTGCACTAGTGATTTCTTCACACTTTCTGTTGAAGCTGGAGACTGTAGAGTATATATTAGAATGTAACAACTATTTTAGTTTGATTAAGAGTGATTAAAGGTATGCGCTCACCATTAATCTATCTGGGACTGGATGTCTTGATGAATAGAAGTTAGAAAGCTTCTTTTCTGCATGACTAGGCATAAAGAAAATGGTTAATAATAAATAGCTGATCTCTAGTTTGAGAGAATTGAAAAGATGATTGATGAAACTGATTTAAATAGATTGGCAAGATTTAATAGATGAAGATTGATCAACTGATCCGACAATTTTAGCATCTCTGTAGCTTAGTTTATGTAGACATCAAAAGTATTTAAGAATCACACGTAGATAATTCCATAATGCAACATAACAACTAGCAAGTGCTAATATTTATAGTTTACTTCCTTAGTTTTATTGTAAACTTCTTGTTTCTTTGCTAGAGGATTTGGGATATTGAATATGCATTAGTGGCAATGAAGGCATCCTTGTTTTAGGTGGCATCTCAACGTACTTGGTTGTGTTTGCATGTAAAGTTCATTTTTTATGGCTCAAAAAGAGGCTCAGAAAGTGAGTGACGGATTCTGAATCACCAACAAGTGTTAAGAGGAAAGGTTTTAGACTCTTTGGGGTTCAAATCAACTGAAGCATGCCTTTTTATATATTATGATATATATTATCATAAAGTTAGGGTTAGTAATCTGTTTAGATAATCTTTTATATATATATATATATATATATATATATGAGTGCCTCATACTTGGAATTTTTTTTATATGGGGTTTGAATTTTAGTGTTATTATTATGATCAGAGCATATATATATTGATAAATATTGATAAACTCTCTCAAGAGTAAAGTAGTTGATAAGATGTAATTATGGCTTATGCTTAGTTATATTTGCTTGTTGATATTTTAATGATTGAATTAAATATATGAAAGAAAGAAAGAAAAGTCCGTTTCCTGATCAAACTGTGAAAGTTGAAAGATGAATAAACTGCTTCAGAGTGACCAAAAATGGAGAGGATGACCCATGAATAGCACACAACATTTTTCCTCTGTAGCTTTTTAATTATATGCAAAGCAAGTATGTTTGTTATTTAAGACTTTGTAATGTATCTTTTTATTAATATCATTTGCCTTTTTATTGAAAAAAAATGAGATCAATTATAGTGTTCATTTAAAAATCAAAAACGAAAATAGTCAAAGAAAAAGATGTCACATATTTTTTTTTTTGAAAAAACGTTTGCATTATAAGTATATGATGATCATAATTGCCACCATACTATGTTTGTCTGAACTTTAATTGAATAGTTATAAGTTTGTCTGAACTTGTGAATAGTTGAGGGAACTGCACATGATGCTCGGATCTTCTAAACTGCTATTTCTACTCTAGCTTTGAATTTCTCACATCCACCTGAAGGTATATCTTCAACACCTGAACTTACATTGTACTGTAATTTTTTTTATTGTTTTTGTCACATTCGCTGTCATTTTATGGTGTTAAACAGTATTGTGTATTTATTAGGAAAATATTATTTGGTCGACGCTGGCTATCTGACACCAATCGGATATCTTGATCTATATAGACGTCATCGTTATCACATTCCAGATTTTAGGCGACACCAGGGATACAGAACTCCGAACGAGATGTTCAACTATTATCATTTAAGCTTGAGGACCACTATCGAAATGACGTTTGGAGTATGGAAAAATAGATTTCAGCTCTTGGGGGAAATGAAGTCATTTAGCTTCGAAACACAAGTCCACATTGTTTGTACAACAATGGCTATCCATAATCTTATTCGTAGAAATTCTCAAACAGATGTGGATTTTCAACAAGCTGAAACACAGAATGGATTTATTGAAGATCATAATGATCCAGTTGATGTAGCATCCATATCAACTATCCGTAGATTATCTTCAACACACATGAATGATGTTCGTGACAGGATCAGAAACCAATTGGTTGGGAGTATATAATCTTATTATGATACACTTCATGTATGCCATTCATATTGAAATATGTATGTCTCCTTTTTTTTAATTAAGTATTTCAGTGTATTTTTCTTGTCCTTCAATAATAATTGAAATTTTTTTAATTTATAAAATTTTATTTAAATTTTTCAAATCAATTATAACAATTTATATGTGTGTGTGTGATATTCAATAAGGTTTATGCCATTTTCAGTCATTTTTCACTCAAACGGGTTTTTCAAACGCTAAGCCAAACAGATTCAAGGTTAGAAAAAAGCCACTTCTGTCACCGCTAATCCAAACACAAATCACATTTGCAATCTCACTTTTTTTCAAACTCACTTTTTTAAAAGTCAAATTAAAAAAAAAGTTACTTTTCCACCGCTAATCCAAACATACACTAAGTTGGTATAAAGAAGAAACGTAAATCACAATAGGATGAACATATATTTCAAGGATGTCGTAGAATTGGATTTTTCTGGACCATTCGATTTCTTGTTCGACTTGGTTTTGCTGGGGAGATGATCCAGAAATTTTTATCGAGAGATCCGATGTGTTGATATATGATATATCTTATTAATATGATTTGATATCTTTGTAAATATGATTAGATTCATATTTATTTCATGTATTTATTTATTTTTCACCTGAAATAATCTTGCTTACTAGACCATTATATTTTCTCTATATACAGTATTTTTTCTAATATTTCTCTCTTTCTGTTTCCCCCACAGCGAATTATAATAAAATGTTTCTTGGTACACAATCTTATTCATGTTAATTTCCGAATGAATAGCGGAGAATTTTACGTAGAATGACTTAGTTTTTGTTAATTCATTCTCTCACATCTAATCACGTTGAAGAAGTAAAAGCTAAGAATTTTAAAGTTATGAACTGACTTGGAATTTCTGTCTATATTAAAAAAAATTGATTTTCCCCCTAAACTTTATAAATTTCCAAACATATTCCCCAAGGAATCAGCTTGGAAATTAAATTCGACTTTAATAATACATTTTTTTATCTAAATTGATTTTAGAAGTCGCCGCATAAAATAGACTTGATTAAATAAAAACCAGAAGAATTTCCAAGTCGGTTCATTGGAAATTCATTTTATTTTTAAAAAGCCTATTCTTAAGAATCGGAGATAGCGAAATCACACCATAATATACGTAATAATTAATCATTCAATAATTAAGAATATTGTTACTTGATCAACGATCAAAAAATCCCAACAGATTAACCAAGATACGGTTGTGTGTTTTAGGGATAGAGTCTGATCATCTCATTACAAATATAAAAGGCATCAACGCCTTAATCGATTCTTCGTTGAAGCAGCCATGTACAGAGTAGCGAATGCATCACAGTACCTGGCTATCACTGGGCATGGCATAGCAGACATAAAGGTTGCTAAGAAATCATGGGTTTTCCCATGGCAATCGTGCACCATCTTGGATGTTTCTCCGGTCAACTACACGTTCAATGTTCAGGCCATGAGCGCCGAGAAGCTCCCTTTCGTTCTGCCCGCCGTCTTCACCATCGGCCCCAAGGCCGACGAACTAGAATGCCTCCTCAAATACGCCAGGCTCCTCTCTGCCCACGACCAGCACTCCAACCACGTCAACGATCTCGTCCAGGGCGTCATCGAGGGAGAGACACGTGTCCTCGCCGCTTCCATGACCATGGAACAGATCTTCAGAGGCACCAAAGAGTTCAAGAAGCAAGTTTTTGATCATGTTCAGCTTGAACTCAACCAGTTCGGCCTTTTGATTTACAATGCCAACGTGAAGCAGCTTGTGGACGTGCCCGGCCATGAGTACTTTTCGTATTTGGGGCAGAAAACGCAGATGGAGGCGGCGAACCAGGCTAGGGTCGATGTGGCGGAGGCCAGGAAGAAGGGAGAGATCGGAGCAAAGACAAGAGAAGGAGAGACGCTGCAGAATGCGGCCAAGATTGACGCCGAGACGAGGATGATATCCACGAGGCGCAAGGGAGAGGGACAGAAGGAGGAGATAAAGGTGAAGGCGGAGGTTAAGATTTTTGAGAACCAGAGGGAGGCAGAGGTGGCTGAGGCCAATGCAGAGCTTGCCACTAAGAAATCTGCGTGGATTAGGTCTTCTCAGGTGGCTGAGGTGGAGGCGGCCAAGGCCGTCGCTCTCCGGGAAGCCGAGTTGCAGAAGGAGGTCGAGACCATGAACGCCTTGACCAGGACTGAGAAGCTTAAAGCCGAGTTCCTCTCCAAAGCTAGCGTTGACTACGAAACCAAGGTTAGTTTATCTATTTATCCGTCATTCTTAATCTCTCTAGTTTAATCCTTAATCCTTATTAATCATCCTTATCTAACACGAAAACAAGGTCTCATGTAACGGTCCTTTTCCAACTTGGCTCATTACTGGCCAATCGGTTAAGACATGATATACATGAAGAGCTTATTTGGAATAGAGTTTGAAAATTTTATAAGTGTTTATGAATTGTAATTTACGGAATACGAAGTAACTTTTACGGTCTACGAGGTAGCTTTCACGGTCTACGAGATAAATATATGAAAAAAATTTATCTCAATTTATATAAATCGGACTTATATAATAAACCGTATTCATAAAAATGATACCAAACAAGGACGAAATTAACAAATTGGGTGAACGTAAACGTTGGAATAGGTACAAGAAGCAAACTGGGGTTTTTACCAAAAACAAAAAGCTGCAGAAGCCATCCTTTTCCAGAGAGAGAAAGAAGCAGAAGCACAGAAAGCGATGGCGGCGGCTGCTCAGTTCGCTAGAAAGCAACAAGCAGATGCAGAGTTATACGCAAAGATAAAGGAGGCAGAGGGAATTGTGGCCCTTGGCCAAGCCCAAGGAGCCTACCTGCGAACTCTTCTTGATTCACTGAATGGTAACTACACGGCTCTAAGGGACTACTTGATGATCAACGGTGGTATGTTTCAAGAGATGGCCAGGATCAATGGCGAAGCTGTTCGCGGGCTTCAGCCCAAGATCAGTATTTGGACCAACGGGGCGGAATCCGACCACAGCAACGACGGCGGCGCTTCGGCAATGAAGGAGGTGGCCGGTGTGTATAAGATGCTGCCTCCTCTGTTTAGCACAGTGCAAGAGCAAACGGGAATGCAGCCACCGGCCTGGATGGGCACATTGGCCAATAAAGCTTCCTAGTATGCTTCCGATCATGTCCTAGCTTCTTCATGCCTCATGTTAAATATTTTCAGTCTTCACTTCGCTTTAAGACATTGCTCTCTATTTGTTTTCGTTTTAGTGGTCACCGGGATTTGTTTACTCTTCCGGTCGTTTACCCTTTATTTGTGTTCATTTTTTACCAAGGATCATGAACCTTTATTGCATATTCAGTCCTTTTTCTTTAATTATTGCATGTGTATTTTAGTTATTAAATGCAGAATACTTAAATGTCAATGTCTAATGAAGGATGAACATGTAAACCTAACGATTGAAAAACAGAGGCGAATGGAGAGATTGCTTGTACCTTTAAAAACACAAGGTTAGGTAGACATGGTACTAAAATTTTCTTGAGCATATAAACAAACATTAGAATCGGAGCAAGAAGGGAATATATAATCGATTGTTATGTTACGGTATCATAATACTGGGGGGTCGAACTGAAAATGAAACGCCCCGAGTGGCAAATGGCCACCAGATTGCAGTGACTTTGTGAAAATACCAACCGCTTTGCATACAACAAACTCACATACTCTGTACACATAACAAACAGCTAAACTGAAGCTCGCATTTCAGCAAAACCCAACAGGCTCTCGGGGCATGGTCACGAGTATTCCCTCCGTAAAGTTGGCCGACGGCAGAGGCGAATGCTTGAGCCTGTAGGCGAACCCCCTGAAGGGAAAGCCATCTTCCTCTGAGCGCCTATCATCCTCAAAATTGAGGGCGTAACTGGAGGGGTCGTAGCTAAAATCCCCATATTGGGTGTGCCGGTGGTGCCTCCACCGAATCCGGGACAAGAGGTAGCGACTCCTCCCACGGTAGTCGGCGGCGGAGGATTTCCTATGGCAGGAAGGCGAGGCAGGCGTCGTCGGGGACTTGGGCGCATGCAGCGTATTGGAGGAGGAGTCACCGTCGTGGAGGGATAGGGAGCGTTGGTCGCCGGAGAAGCAGAGGAAAGAAGATTTCAATTTGTGGCGGAGAGACGATTCGCTTTGCATGATGAAGCAGATTCAAATGATGTTGAGGATTGTGAGGAGACGGGAGAGAGAGATGGTTGGAGATGGAAATGAAGGTGGCTTGGTTAGAGTGGTGAGGTTATACATAAGCGTGATTCGCCGGAGCAAGCGTGGTCGTGTTTGTTTTGTGTGTAAACCGTGTGTGCCTCCAAACCAAAACTATTGGAAAGGGCTACTTTAGCACTTGCCTTTGCATTTGGAAACATCCATTTTTGCTTTCACGGTGTGTTGAGATATTTTTTGTTTCAAAAGAAGCCAATATCACCTGTATGTTATTAGAGTTAGAGATAGATACGTTGGTCTTGATTAACTAACTAATATTGGGTAACATATCATAGCGCACCAACTCAGTGTTCATTTGAAATAATAATTGAACTTTTTTAAAAAAAATTTAATATTTATACAAACGAGATAAATATAGAAGATGAGAATTGTATCGATTTATATATATAAACACTTATAAATTTTTATAAAAAGGATGTCAAACATACTTTCAGTTTTCAACAGCCGCCACGCTTATTAAATTAGGTTGACTCACATTACGTTACCAATCAAAGCACCGCGACATTATTTGGGTCATCCTCTCACTCCCACTCCACTACATTTCTCAAAGTTGATTTCTCTTTAATTTTTAGTTCCTTCCTTCCTTCTTAACACGGAGCCTAACAAACATCGTCTTTTCAATGTCTATTATGCCCATGTATTTTATATACATATGATGATTTTTTGAGCAATCTTCTTAAAATATACTCCATTCAATTCAGTTCTTGACCTAATTTAATTTAATTAAAAAAATTAATTAATATAACATATATTTTCTAAAACCCTTTAATCATCTTCTTTAATTCTCCTCTTCCCTTTCCTTCCCTTCCTTAATAGGGTAAAATTAAAAAAATATCAACAAAATGTAAAAAAATAAATTTTATATTTAAGACCAAGATCAACTCTTTAAATAGGTCATATATTAAACACTAAAGGAGTAATATTGGGGGGGAAAAAAATACCTGCATGTTTATTTAAACTTATCGATCATTTCAATTCAAGGGCGTGAAAAGCAATGAACTCTCAATTCTCGAAAGGCACAGTTTTCGGCTTCTACCTTTTGTACTGTTCAATCAATCCAATGGACCACAATGCCATGGCCCAAATAAAAACAAAGAAAGAAAGATAAAAGGAAAAAGGACCACAATGCAACCCATACAGTTTTGCGTAGAGGAATTCTCTGGGAATTGGGAAAGAAACACTTTTGTCATATCCCACTTGTACCAGTAACACGAACTCGTCAACCCATGCAGACACACCACGTTACAAAAAGCTTCACAAAGTTTAGCAGGTGCAGGGGTAACAACGGATTCTATAAAAGTAGGAAACAAGCCAAAAAGTATAAACAGACAAGAGAAAAATCTTACTAGACGAAAATTTAGACACTGAAATTCTACTATTTTACCTTTTTAACTACATGGAACACCACTTTATACGGCAAATCCGAAAATTTAAAGAAAATGACAGCAAAAAATCACGCTGGTGTGATTCTAAGGAAAAATATACAGATCATTACTTTACACCCCACAAGTACCCCTCATTATTATTTTCCATATACCTCACTTGCATTTGAATCTAAACACATTATATAAGCCCTCAGATTGGTTTCGTTACCAATTTGTTCGTCATGATGCATCTAAGAAGAATTCATAAACTATGTGCAGGGCGTTCCACTTTGGTTCCTCCACATTGCCTTCCTCTGTTCTTCATCTGTATTAAGTACCAATTAATCCCTCTTGTTCCACGACAAGCAAAATATTCTTCCTATTTTTAGTGTTTTACATGCTATGATGAGTGCTGTTATCACCTGCAATATATGAAAATCTCAGCTGAAAAAAAATAAGGTTTCATTATGTTTCCTTCTTTAGAAAGTAGTTATACCTCTTCCGCTTGCTCTTAGAGACTGTAGAAGTTGAAGCATTGCTGTTCCAGTTCCTCTTCCTTTGATTGATGAACCAATTATTAATCTGCTTTAATTGCAAACCAGTTTCCTGCACCAACTTTGCCTTGTCTTCCTCCTGAAAATCACACGATCAATTGCGAATTTGTGATGAGCAAGATACAAAATAAGAGAAAATATTAACTTCCTAATGTTATCATTAAAAATCAAAGTTACGACTGGCCAAACTTACAGTAGGGTAAGGCCACTTGGAATGGGCTTGCCACCAAGCTTTAAGGACAGAGGTGGTATCACCAGGAAGTTTCCCAGCTCGTCTCTTCCTTAAAATTTCTTCTCTTATATCCACAATTTTATCCTTATAGCCCTACAATCAAGAAGAAAACCGATGAATATAAAATTAAGGGGAGGAAAGAAAAGGCTACATCATCGTTCCATATCTGTTAACCTGTTTCAGTTCATGTCTCAACTCTTGCCTAACTCGCTCCATGAGCGATCTTTCATTCTCGGTTGGAACAAGAGGGCCAAATCCCATGCTGTCTGAACCATCAAAAGCACCATCAAAAATATTGCCATCACTATTTATTTGGTCTTCTTCGTCATCAGACATGGTAGCCCCTGTACCTTCTCCAGGTGAAACTCCTGTTGGGTAAAAATCATATAGCTTTATCACTCAGCAACTCAAAAACAAGGGCTGAGCTTTTGCAGCCTGACTTTTGCACATGAAATTAGGTAACCAACCAAGGCTTTAGGTCCAGTTCGATACATCAAAAATTTTAAATCACCTATGAATAAGATGTTAGTAAGATATAAGGAGCAAGAAAATTAAAAATTTGTGTCATAAACGTTTAAATAGCGTCGAGATGTTCCAACATACAAATTCACCATCATGTTCTTGTACCAACTCAGAAATAACTGAGGGAACATGTGAATACCATAAGTTGCAGGCTGATTAGAAAACAATATTGGAAGTTGCATCAGGTTATTTTTATTCTAAGATGCAACAATCATTAAAACTTAAAAAGTAATCACTCTTTGCACCTGTTAAACTTTGTAAAGACTGTTCTATCTCCCAACATGCCATGACTGCTTCCATTGCATGAACCCGGACATGTTGTTGAAGTTGTTCTTTGAAGGAGCAGAGCAATAAAACATAATGGGACTGAAACATAAAAAAAAAAACAGATCAAAACTGAACCGTACCACAGTAAATACAAATATCCATATCTAGCTAGAATCACGTGCACGCTGCACAAATCATATAATAGAACTCCAGATTCCAAAATACAATTCAAACGCATGCATGCATGTTACATGTGCTAACCCAAAATTGTTCATCGCAGTAAGAAGAATTTATATTCAATCTAAAGGCATGCTTCACTACAGACCAGTCTCTATGACTTCTAGAGCGAAGCTCGTAGGATCAATCATGAAACGCAGAAGTAGAAAGAAACTATTACCAAATGAATCACGACTGAAAATAATAACTAAGGATGTGGTTAAAAGAAGAAACTGCAAGGGAAAATGAATTTTTTAAAAAAAACGGTTAAGGCCATTTTCACATCTGTTGAGTCTCACTCGCATGACATGATTGATATACTGCCAGGAACAAGAAAGGAAAAAAATCCACCCTGTCACAAATAAAACCCCAAATATCTAATTCAGCCTGAACAAGATTTGAAACCATCTCTACAAGTCAATTTCTAATTCTTCGCTTCCAATTCACGTCGTTCACTTGTTTCTCCAGGATTTTATCATTCAGAGATCATTTCTTGTTACATATTTCACTCCCAAAATCCCTGCTTCACATTCCACCCCCAGCACAAACAGTATTGAAAACATGCTCCAATACCTTCCTTTCGTTCGTTGCTCCTTTGTTTTCTTTTGCAGCGACCACTTTATTGGCCAATCAGGTATCTAATTAACTCATCTCACTGGAACAAGAATCGAATTGAAAGGAACTAAAAGCAAATAGAAACTAAGATTTGATAGAGAGAGGCTTATAATTCCAGCTATACCACACCCAGAAAGTCAGTGTCGTTTCCTTTGGCTCCAATTTATTTATACCTCACAAATGAACAAAGTCGAATCCTTGACTAATAAATAACAGAGAATTTGGGAAGATACCATGAACTGATCGAGTCCCTTCTCATCGGCAACCATGCTATGAGCTCCATGTCCCAAAGCAGAGTACTTGGCCACCACATTCTGGGACTGAGCTAGTTGAGCGTCAATCCTGGGCAACTGGTCAACCGGCGTGGCGATCCGCAAACACGCCACGTGTGCCGACAGCAGCTGTTCGTACAGCGGATGCGCTAGAATCTCCGCCTTGGACCTCGCATCCTCCACACCCATCTCGCTCTTCGCATTGGGGTTGTCGCCCGAAGCCATATTCAAATCAGCGGAGTCGTGGGACAAGGCGGCAGCGACGTCGTCGATGACGTGAGTGTGGTCAGGGCGGAGGATCGGGCGGTGGGGAGCAGCTCCGGCAGAGTCGGAGGGGGCGGTAGAGTGGAGGTTGAGGAAATTGTTGTGAGAGTGAGAGTGAGAGTGGTGGGAATAGTTGGAATGGAGGAGGGGGTGATCGGAGTCGGAGAAATGGTGGGGGGAGAGGTGTGGTTGATTATGGGAGGCCATTGAAGAAGTCAGAGGAAGCAACCTTGGACAGCACGAGAAACTCGACGTTTGGCTCCTATGACTTCATATGGAGAGAGAACCAACGGGAAAAAGAAGCGCGCACAGAGAGAGGATGTATGTGCCTAGGTGGCTGACTCTGGTGTGGTGAAGCAGTTGTAGGATAAGAACATAAATATCACTTGTATTTGGAATTTGCTCTCACTATATTCGTATATCAAGTGTATCCGCTATGCACTGACACTCGTGTATTTGTATACGGCGAAAAATCAAAATTATGACTCCGGCATTCTTAGAATTTTAAGCAAAATATTCCGGGGGCTCTATGACCTAATGGCGTCAATCTCTTTCCATATGAGATTGCGTGTCCCAACCCTCTCTTAAATAATAATGAGTTTAAGTTTTGGGAGCGGTTAATGAGGAATAATGTTACCTGGGTAGTTTTTTGAAAAACAATGTTATATCAGAAATTTTAAACTTGTTGCAATTTCATTCTCACAGTTAATCAAGTTAAGTTTAATTGTTAATTAATTAAATATGTTGAATTCATGCTAATCAAAAATCAAAACCAAAATTTGATTAAAATATGAACACGGATAATGATATTAACTCTAAAATTTACCAACAAACCTGGCTCCCAAACATTTGTGGTATTTTATGCCAAATAAATTTGCCTTCTGGTATTTTTTTTACCAATGTTTCTTTAGAAACTACTAATTCCTGCCTATTTGTATCATAGAAAAATTAAGGAAAAATATTATTAAGGTACCAACAAAAAAATAATATCAGAGAAGTCTGATCCACAAATAAAAAACCTATCATTTACAAATAAAAGAGTTATTATAGATAAGTTTTGAGACTCTTATAATATTAGTATTTTTTTTCTTTAATTGAAAGTTAATGATATTTTCTAAATACGAAGGATAGTAGTAGTATGTTTTAATTTTCGTGCCAGGGTATTGGGTCAGGCTAGGCAATCGCACTTGTATAGTGATTTTTATATTTATCATCGCCATACCGGCATACCATATTCTTGCCAGGTTAAATTGTCAGCATATATTATAAAGTCTCATGGTGTGTGTTTGGCTTTATATTAGAAACAATCACATTCAGAATTTATGTGAAAGCGACCCTGGCCAGTCACGTTGCAATGGTGCACAGTAGTACCATTTCATACCAGGAGTGCAACAAATTTGCTATTAGGTTTTAAATTTTTAGTGTATGTTTGGGATTATGATAGGCGATCTTAAAATTGTTTAAGCATGAAAATCGAAATAACACTCTTCTCATATATTTATCTTGTATATTGTAAATCATAATTGAAAAACTATTTTTAAAAATTTCAATCACTATTTCAAACAAACCATTAATCACAGCATGAGTTTTAAAATCTACTGATAAGGTGAAGAGGGTTCACAAAGTAAAATCAGGCTACGTATCGATATAAAATTATTATTAAAGCAGTCATTTTTGTGAATTCATCATCAATAAAATGGATATCTGATTCTGCATGTATCTACCAATATAAAAATCAAATTGAAAGGTTGAAATATTTTGTTGGTTATGGATTTGGGAATTAAAATGTGACTTTTTTTTATCGGTAAATAAAGAGAGAGAAGGAGACACATTGATGAGATTGGAGAATAGGGATGGATGAAGGTATATAAAGAAGAGAGGAGGGGACAATAAATGTAATGATTTGTGTTTCGTGAGATCGTAGAACATTCACGGGGGGATCAGAGTCTAATCGAACGCCAAAAAGCTACTCTCGCTGCCACAATGTCTCTATTACTTTTATGTCTTTCTTGCTTTTGTAATTTCCTAATTTTATATAGATTTCGTGTTTTTTTTTTGTACTATAGATTTTGTGATGATAAGTGTAAAGTATAAATACAAAATGAGAGTGTAATTGGGGGAAAAAAAGTTAGAATTTGGAGTTCTAAAACAATGGCAGTAATTTTGAAGAGATGGGATTATATTGTGAAATGGGGATGGGGACAAAGTTTATAAAGGGAATAAGTCAAAACAGGATTTCCTAAATTTTTTGACCTTTATCTGTCTAACCACTGTCCCATGCATGCACATTGCGTCGCCATTAAGCCCCTAATCAACTCAAAAACAAAACATGGATTTGCATATGTTATAATCCTGTTGAAAATGAACGATGATATTGAAATATAGGATAAACATTTTGAATATTATTGATTCTCGAGAATATTAAGCCCCTAATCTCCTCTTTTAATCAACTAAAAAACAAAACATGGATTTGCATATGTTACAATCCTGTTTAGAATGAAGGATCATATTAAAGTATAGAAGAAATACTCTGAATATTATTGATCTTTCATAATAAAAGAGGGTATAAGGAAGGATTTATGTAGGCAAGAATAGACTAACTCTAACCCTAAAATCTATTATAATCAAATCATAATATCTTAAAGATATATTCTTAAAATATAGTATTCATATCTAATCATAATAAATGATATCCCTAATAATAATAATTCATTAATATTTTTAAACTTGATATTCTCAATACTCCCCTTCAAGCTGAAAGCACTTACACATGCAACAACTGATCTTCAAGAAAATAATGATTTATAGCCTAAAACTCTAACAACAAAGATTGAGGCAATAGTCCACAAACAACAAAGAATACCAAACCAGAGTAGAAGTTGCAACAAATGGTCTCACAAGAGACCAAAGCAACAACGAACAGTCTCACAAGGGACTGAGCAATAGTGAACATTTTACCAGGGACAAACACTAAACGGTCTCACTAAGGACCAAACCAACAACAAACGGTTTCACGAAAGACCAAAGAAACAACAAACGTCTTACCAGGGACAAATACCAAACGGTCCAATTCTCCAAACATCTTACTAAGGACGAACAACAGAGGTTTCACCAGGGACCAAAAATAGAAAAATGCAGCCACAAAACTCACATATCCAAATTTGAAAATAGCAAACTAAAGAAGACATATCTCAAACGAGGCTTCAAAATTAAGAAGAACCTGGATGATAAACGTAAGAGTAAGCTACGAAAACATTTGGGAACTGCCAGCATGAACAGTGGCGGTAATGAACAGTAGCGCAACGAAGATAGGAACCCAAACAAAAACCCTAAAAGCCCTAGGACTCTAATACCATGTTGAGAATGTATAGGAGAAATACTCTAAATATTATTGATCTTTATAAATAAAATAGAGTATAAGGAAGCCTTTATATAGGTAAGAATAGACTAATTCTAACCCTAAAATCTACCATAATCTAATACAATCAAATCAAATCAAATAATAATATCTTAAAAATATGTTTTTAAAATATAATATTCATATCTAATCCTAATAATAATATTTAAATTTTTAAATTTATCCATAATAATAATAATTTATTAATATTTTTAAATTTAATATTACCAACAAATCCCAATAAAATACTCACTTCACACAACCAATACTCCAGTAAACTACTTCCTCCTATCACATAGGGTCTAATCAATTGATGTGTTTTGACCTTGTATATAACACCTTAATTTATTAACATCCTCATAGGTTCTCTCATTCTCTTTTCTCCCACTTTTATTATTCTCATTGACACACAATTTTAAGATAATAATAACACCTATTTTTTTTAATATCTATAAATTAATTAATTATATCTTATATCTAAAAAGATAAGGAATCAAAATACTGTTCAAGAACTGTTGAAGCAATTTTAGGGGAGACAAGATATAATATACGATCCATTAATTTCAAGGTCAGTCCAACAAATGCTTATTGAAAGATAACGAAGAGTTTCATTAATTTGAGAGGTTGTTTGGAATGACTTATAGATTTTATAAGTCTGATTTACGTAAATTGAGATAAAACTCTTTCACATATTTATTTCGCAGACAGTAAAAATTACATCATAAACCATAAAAGCTACATCATATTATGTGAATCATAATTAAAAAATATTTATAAAACTTCTAATTGTTATTTCAAAAAACTTGGATAATAACAATTTCAGGCAGATCAGTATGCGGGACACAAGATATCTCGTGTGATCTTAAAAAGGGGCTTATTAATGCTTATTATTATTATTATTTTATTGATTGCAGCATTGGCGTTTAAAGCTGTGAAGTGACACGGAGCTAGGAATTAAAATATGAAAGAAATGGTTAGAAACATACGTGTATACAGAGGAATAAATGGAATCTGGACCCTCTACCAGTCTCCCTTTATAATCCATTCCCTTTGTTTTATTCTATTACGTGATTCCTGGACTGATTTGAATTAATTATTATTTTATTTGGCTGGAGAATGCGATATTCATGCTTGTCGTCTTTTGTTCATAAGGAATTCATCTAAAATGATCAGATGGATCTAATAATTAAAAATTATAGTGGATACAAATCCCACATGTAGCGCGCCATTTGGGCAATTAGATGATAAACTTGAGGATGTGAAGAAACCTTTATTAACTGGTAACCCTAGCTAACGACATCTTTCATTTCATTTGATTTAGAAGGCGAAAAGCGCAACAAACGTAGGAAATTTCATGACAAGATCAGAAGCTAATTTCAAGACGAGGGACCAGTCAATTAATTAATGGATATGAACAAGGGAAAAAGATAAACTCAGAGGCTTTGTCATTTGAAGCAATGCATCCCAGGTAACCAGCCATAAACAAGAACAGACACAGAAACAGTGACAAAGTTGAATTAATATTAGTCTCCTCAAAGAAAAAATAATAAAAAGTTAACGTCGGACATGGAACGTGTCTTTATTTCAAGGCTACGCGTGATAATGGTGTGTTGCCCCCACCCTTCGTCGATGTGATTGCCTTATCCTTTTTACAAACTCGTCTCTCTTTAATTCTCATTATATCCCATCTCTCTCCACATGTTCCTTCTTCCTCATTTGTTTCCATCTTGGGCTCCACTTCGCTTTCTTCTTCCCCCTAATTAATCTCTTCCTCATTTATACAAGTTTTAACCATTAAAAAAGTGACAATGAACAGAATATATAGTTATGAAGCTGTTATTTTCAATTCGTTAAACAGTATAACGAGCTAGCATGCCCTCAGACATGCTTCTCTGCAATTTTTTTTCCTCCTTCTTTCTAAATTATTCCAATATGTTTTCTGTTTAATTGGTCTGATGAAACTGTTGTCCTTATTGATGCCTATGTTCGATCACTCACACACACATAGAAGGGCTCTTCTTTTCGTGTCTTGTCAAACCAATCTCTTTAACTTTTTCCCTTTTTCTTTTTCTTTGTTCTCTCGTTTGCGCTTGGTTACAACGAATCTCGGAAGAAGTCGGAATCAGATACAGTAAGCATTAGAAGGGTGTACTTTTTGCATGCTTTGGTGGACAAATACATATTTACACAGTTCTGTTTGATGGTCGATCGAAATGGAGGAAGGTGAAAAATGCAAACTTGGGGTGGCTATTGGCTGAGCCAAGTCAATGATAAGATACTAGCAATGATGGCTCTTGCAGTAAATGAAGGGTTTTTGTTAGATCGTAGTTATGCACTAAATTTGACATTTCAATGCCAAGAAACAGCACTGGCTGGTCGTAAAATCAATGGTTTCGTAATTTCTTGCCGTGTATATGGAACCAGGTGTAGCTAAGAATATTTGAACAGTCGCTATTGGCTCGAATTTCGAAACCAAAAGAAGGAAAAAGAAAAAGATGTTGCAAAAATATGATTCCGGCAACAATGTAGGCCTTGTTCGACGGATTTATGCAAGCGGCTCTGATTTAAAGTTGAAACCATAATGCGTTTCCCAATATTCTCACACATATGTCAAAGCAAGAACAGGGCAAAAACACAGGACCACCTCATGTAATGTAATAACCATAAACGACACACATGAAGTAAACTTAGCTAACGGAATGGCTCTATCTGAATTTACATTTGGCTTTGCCCAAAATTTGATGGTTCACTCTTTGATTTCTCTCTGCTCCGCGTTAATTTCAGAGGGGGTGACAGACTAATCATATTTCCCACGTTGTTTTGTGTCATTTTCTCTCCCTCCATTTTAGTCCAATGCTCTTTTTCTATTCGCTCTACCTGTCACACCAAGAAATTGACCTATTTCTCAACGTGATGCATTGCTACTTTTCATTTAAATCAGTGCCTTTTTGTATATATCAAGTTATAGACTAGCCCCGCTTCGGTGTTCGGTGCATAATTGGTTTCCATTCCGCTTAACAATAAACAAGATAAGGCCCAGATCTTAGTCCAGCCCATTAATGTAATTTACGCTTTGATGTATGTATGTAAGTGAAAAGACGTAAGGAAATTGGTCAAAACAGTGATTCAATTATGTTACTAGGGCTTAGCATCGGAGCATGACAAGTTAGGTGCTTGTCTCTGACTTGTAGGAATAGAAAAAACTCTTCATTTGTAAGAACGAATATGTTCAATGAATGAATGGGATTCCTAAGTGGTAATGTACTAATGTTTGCTTTGTGAGGAATTTTTGTTTTTGTTTTTTGGTCTGATGCTTTGTGAGGAATTGTTGATGTTAAAAGAAGTGAAGATGGAGAGTGGAGTTGCTGCAGAATTCAATTGGTAATCATAAAACCACTGGCCAGTACAGAAACTTTTGTGGAATGGTAGAATCTGATTGACCCTGCAAAATTACAATACAATGTTGCTGAGTGATGAAAGGAACACAGCATATCTGGTTGGTGACCTATGTTGTTTGAACCTCGGGAAGGTGAACTCGTTATGATTATTATATAACTTGCAAATCTCGTTGACCCTCAAGCAATATAATCTACTCCATGCTAAATAATTCATTCAGCGTCATATATATAGTCATAGTAAGAAATATGTGTGCATCTCCTGCTTCGTATACTTTGATATGGTTCCTGTTGCTTGTTTAATTTACGTCGACAAAAGAGGCGAATCGGTGAGATGAAGGCAAGTAAAGAGCAGATCCCAAATATTTCCAAACCCAAATGTAATAATTCAGAAAAGGAAGAAAAGAAGGAAGGCTGGTAATGATTGCAAGTTGTGGATTAAGAGTTTTGTTAATGATGATGAGTTGCAAATTTTGCAAGCAGGCGCAGTTCTCACTGCAAGTATGTGTGTTAACAACGATGCTGCTTGTTAAAATCTTAAGAATAATCAATCATCAAAAGCGTGGATAGGAACATGCATGGCATTAGCAACTTGAAGAAAACTAGTGCTATGTGCGCTATGCAGAAAGGATGTTGAATTTCTTGTGCCACCAGAAAAATAAAGTTGAGGAAACAAGTTCGAAGGCAGAGAGGAGACTCACAAATTAAAAAAGCATGCTAATTACATCAAAGCAAATAAAGACAAGAAATCATGAGTTTGATTGAAAAAGTAGCCACATGGTCCAGTAGTAGTGATGATATAGACCAGAACTGAGGAGTAGGACTCTGTATTTGGAGATAAGACTGAAGTGGCGACCAAGTTAACAACGGGGCGCAGAGTTATTAGTATTATAATTATTAAGATGATTCGGCTTCCATTGCCATCAGATGAATAATAGGGGAGCACGTTGTTTGGTTGATGATGCTGCCACTCTACAACTCGAGTTCCATCCACTATTTTGAAAAAATTATATTATTTCACAAACTCAAATATGCAGTATGTGTAAGAATGCCGTATATTTTAGACAAATCAAAATAAGCCAGCGAGACTATCCACCTCTTTACTCATCCAACAACTTCCATTCTATTAATACTTTGATTTAGATTGAGAGTGGGGATCTTCGACCGGCTTGCTGCAAACTTGAGTGACTAGGGAATGCCTCCTCACACGGAAGAGCTTTGAGGGGTGTCAGTGTCACTTCCTTCACATATGCTTTCAGAGATTTGATATTCACATATTGAACCCATTGTGCTCAAAATTGCCAGACATTTCAACTTGCTACATCCATCCAACCATCCATTGCGTATCACATGAATGAAGACCAACATTCCTATGATTGAGCCATTGGTACCATATTAACCAGCGTAACTTGGATCCACTAACTTGTAACCTACTTCCTCCTCCATTATAATTTATTTATCTTAATTTCAATTTTTATATGTATTCAAATTGTAAGATATAATTATCATTCATTTTCAGTAATACTCTTGTGTTGGATAGATCGTACTAAATAAAATAATGACATTCTATTCAAAGATGATAAAATTAAATTTACTCTCTGTAATTTTTCTTATAAAAATAAGTAAATATGGAGTAAAGAAGTACTACAAAGAATAGTACTAATTGGGGAATGAAGAAAGTAAAGAGGTTCTTACTTTCGCCGCACAGGAAATATGGGACAGCTGCAACATTAAAATCTCTACGGCCTTTTAATTAATTGGCCAGTAGGATAGGATGACTACACTAAACCATGAACAAGAATACGGCAATTCCTGCCCTCAACGTGGGCCTGTACATTGCTTCCGGTGGATTTGCCATTTCCCATCACCACCCTTCTCCTCAGCTGCCTCTACGTCTAAGGGCATCCGACGACGAAGCCAGCAAGGGCCATATCTCAACTCGTCACCATTCCACACAAAGGCGAATCTCCCTCCGATGGCATCATATTAAGATCTGGTATCAAGAAACCACTTTCCCCGCAAGACTCGCTCCTACCTGCCTTGGAATCCGATCCTCCTGTTTCCACCTTCGAAAGCCTATTTTCACCACATCTTGAACTGATCCTATTCTTGGATGTCGCCCCTAGATCATACTGAATCACAACACAACAAGGTATTAAGAAAAAGAAACGCAAGTCTCACACACAGATGGATCCACAACACTTGAATTCACCTTAATCCTCTTCAGGCTCTCATTTCTGGCCCTCTGCTCCTCCAAAGTTGCGCTCAGAGTTGTTATCTCCTGGCAAGATTTAATATTAGTGACCACGCGTAAGCAACAAACCATGTGGGGCAGGGCACAAATATAATCTTTTGGAAAAATTATCCAAGCAAGACCCCCCAATGGATACCTTCTCTAAATATGTCCTTTCCTTCAGCAGGACGCTCTCCTCCTCCTTCAATTCGGCATACGTCTAAAAGATGGCCAAAAATTAACCACGATGAACGCACTTACACATGACATACCCACAGCCAATCACAGGAAGTTGGCTTGCCAACTCACAAATCATGGACCACAGTGGATGGCACAAACATAAATTTATGAGGAAAAAGAATGAACCGCTTTACCTTATGTTTCCGACACCTCTTAGATGAGGCAGAGTTCCCAGTACATTCACTCGTAGCAGTAGCGGCAGCCTAAAAGCTTACAAGCAATAAAATAATTAGGCTATCAATACAGGCAAAAAAAAAAAAAAAAGCATCCAATGAAAACACGAGAATCAAAACCACAATCGAGTCACGCTAGTATAGGTAGAAAAGAAGGGAAAATAGGTGGGAAATCATAATACAGCACCGCCTCTTTAAAACTAAAAAGAGAGGGTTTGGGGGGGGGGGCTTGAGATGATTAGGACATAGAAAGGATAGGAAGAAGTCAAATGTTGACGCTTGGGAATTACCAATAAAGTAACTAGACAAAGCATTCACATCTGCAGAAACAATCGTCTTATTACGGGATCGACAAGTCGCCGGACAGCTGCGGATCAGAAGCGGCGAGAATAACACCGGCAGCCACAGCAACGCCGGCACGTTATTGAGGTCACGTGGCATGATCACATGCCAAGGCCACTCCTACTCTCTGTGAGAGAGAGAATTGAGGGGGTCCCACTCCCCACATAGGGAAGGTTGTGTAATTACTAATTTTATGAGGAGAGAAGAGGGTAAGAGACATGAACATGATGAACCTTGAACCATCCCATCTGTGAAGGCGGTATCCGGCACTGCATCGACGCACAAAGCCACCCATCTCGTCCCCTACCTCTTTCCGTCTCTTTATCTTTATATGACCGGCCCAAACCCTACCAATGGTTCCAGATCTACACTTTCCTCCACTCCTCACTTCTTCACTCTAATCCAAACGCACCTTTCCGTCACTTTCCCCTCATCTAACTCCTACCATTTGCCAGGGCGTTTTTGTCTTTTTCCCAATAATAGAGGCGATGTGAAAACGTCGTCGGTTCTCTTTTTTTCCCGATGTTTCCCCTCATCGCCTCCCATCTAAACCCAAAGATCTCAAATCCACCCCCATCCCTTGCTCCGGAAAGACTTACTCTTTGATTATTTAATGATTTGTTTATTTCAAAAAGAAGAACTGTCGCGATAATCAACTTGAGTGATAGAACGAATTAGAAACAACAAATGCGTAACCGAAAATTCTAACAGGACAGATTTGTCCCTGCTCGCGCAGTCCAGTTAAAAACCAGAAAGATGCGCGATTAGAGGACGGTGACGGTTCTGAAGACGATAATGCGTCATCGGCACATTAAGACCCCCAAAATCGCAAGATGACGCAACACCTTCAGCGGAGTTAACTGCTGTGTGTGAGGATGATATTCGGGTCAAACAAGGCAAATTCGGACGCGCCGCCCGACAGAGATCGGGTGGCACAAGGAAGGGGGTGAGATTCGCACAGGGAGAGACAGAGATGGAGGAGTGAAGAATTACAGAAAGAGATAGGACCAACCTTGGATCTGGGTGCTTGTTGAGAAAGAAGGGAGGGACGGCTAGATTCTTCGTAACCATCGGCGGTAACGGAGGGAGAGGCGGCGCCACTCCAAGAGAGGGGTGTGGTGGGGCTACATCTGGTAGAATCGGCGTCCTTCCATCTGGTTGTGAGCCGGGAGCGTGGCTGCTTGTGGCCCCAAGTGGGAGTGGCGGCGGCGGCGGTGAGAGGGTGAGATTTGGGAGCGGCTTGGGACTGCCGTAGATGAATCAGGAGCTCGACCACCACCATGTCATTAGTCATGGCCGCTCCCACCCACTCGTCGTTCACCATGGTGTGGCAGTGTCGCGAGAGTGTGAGAGAGAGAGAGAGAGACGGAGAGTGAAGAAAGAGAGAGGAGGCAGTAGAGGAGAAAAGAATGGCAAGAGAATGACAGGGCAAGGTAAGTGCATATATATATTATATAGGAAGAAGTGAGAAAGGTAAGGAGGGAGGGAGGGAGAGGGGGTTGGATCTTGTGTGGTGGAGATGATGGAGTAGATTCCAGTTATTCGTTTTTTGTGCAGTTGGTCATCGATAGTAAGGTATGGGTGGCTCAGCCCTGTGGGACCCACTTTCTCTTCTTCGGTGCTTTGAGTCCCACCCCCGACATGTGGCACCTTCTTTATTTTCACTTCCTTCGTTATTTATCTCTCTTTATTTTGAGTTTCAGAAGTTTTCTCCCATGTTTTCTTTTTTCAAACATTTTTATTCTAAATTTATAAGTATGTTTGGTTTAAAATTGTGTTTACATATATAAGTTAAGATAATATTCTTTTCATATATTTAATTTATATATCATAAATTATAATTAAAAAATTATTTTTAAAATTTTTTATCACTATTCTAAATGAGCATTATAAACCCATTTTCCTAAATTACCTTGTTTATGAACAGGCTTGACTTAATTTTATTATTTTGTTCCATTTCTTCTGCTATTTTTATGGTTATGGGATTTATATAGTTTTACGTTATCCTATTTCTGTCGATTATTTTCTTTGTGCCTTGCAGTCTCTCAACAAATAAAACATTTTTTTTTACAGTGTTACGTTGTTTGTTTCACCTTCATATTTGTGTGCCTTGTGATTTCAACAGCGCGTAGTTGCTGTGGTGGCAATAGCAACAAATACTGGTGCCTGATTGGAAATGTGGGGAATAAGTGATTTTTTTTAATGTGATTTTTATAAAAATTAAATTAAAAAAAATTAATTTATAAATATGATTTATGTTTGGATTGACAGTAAAAAAAGTGACTTTTCTTTTAATGGGCTTATCTAAAAAGCTATTTTTTTAGTCAAAAGTTTATTATTCCTAAATGAGTTTTCAAATACTCCTAAAACATATTAAATGGACTTCAAAGTCCAAAGAAATTTTTTACTATATTAATGAGTCCCCAGGCACAGAGAAGGCACTTCTTCCTGATGAGTTTGCATGGTTAGGAGCCCAGTCCTTCAGAAGACATTTGTTGTTTGGTTCCTGTCTTCATTTACTGCGTTTAATTTGTTTCTGTGTTCTGTATTCCTAGTGGCTAAACTAAAGTGGATGGATAAATTCCAAAAACTTCAACAATAATAACATATCTTTTTTATTTTGCATGAGAGGCACACAACATAATATGCCAGGATCAAAAACTAATATAATTTTAGTCCTAGTCTTAATTATATGGCTGTACACAATAGAGGATATGAATGCTAATCACTTGAATGACCAAAAGCTCTATTTAAGAACATGATCACAAGAAATGAGAGGTACAAAATTAACACGACAGATGAAGAAAATAACAACGTATATGATCCAAAAATAAAAGGATGGGATAAAGGCTGTTTTTTTATTAGTTCCCAGGCATTTTTATTTTGATTAATTATTGGAATAGTTTTAATGGTTTTATTTTGTTTATGATTGAGATTTCTGTGCTATAGTACTGGAACGGGACTGCGATGGATATTGATTTGGTTTTTATGGGTCTTTGATCAAAATACCTATCATAGCTCCAGATCACTTTATTGAATATCGAGTACGGGTGTGAACTCTGAACTACAAGAAAGGGACGCCTTAATTTCTTCAATTATTCTATTCAAGATAAAACAATAATTTGTGAAAATGACTTTTCTCTAAGAAGATAATTAATTATATTAAAGCAATGAAATGAAACATATGCTACAGCATGATTACTTAGTTATGAAATATTTCTGCCTGGGTTAAATCATAATTTTCAACCAAACTTCCCTTAAAAAAACTACTGTAAGGGCTAAATAATTATTTAATAAAATACTTGCTAATCGGCCAAAAAAATAAAATCACTTGCTAAGGATTTTTGTAGTGTATATGGAGATTATATATATCATTACAGTAACCCTTCGATGGAATATGTTTCTGTACCCCCACAACCCTAACATGCAAGGCTCACAATTTTCTGGCATAAAAAAAATATCAATCTTGTCCCGTTAAAAATTCTAACTCCGCCCTGCCCTCACTTTAAAATTTTCCTGATCTGGTCTCTGGGCGGATCAAGTACACTCTGAATTCATGGCCTGACTGCTTTATTAGCCAGCGATTTATAGTTTTCTTCATGGGCATATATTCTCGAGTTGGGAACCTATTTTTTTACCATAAAATTCATAGAACCCGGTTCATTTAAATTTTTACCATTGGAATGACTCGTTTGGATTAGCTTATGGAAGCTCCATAAGTGCTTATAAATCATGATTTACGGAATACGAAGTAACTTTTACAATTTACGAGGTTACTTTTACGGTCTACGAGGTAAATATGTGATGAAGATTTAAGTAAATTAGGCTTATAAAATAAGCCCGATTGAAAACAGAGTTTCCAAACATGCCTTAATATATTACTTGGCAGTTGCCACAACCAAAATAAACATTCTAATACTTTATATTTACAAATAAAAAATTCATTCATAATCATATTTTCAAGTCTTATTTTGTCCGACACGTGTATTTTTAGTTATATATAAGCTAACAGAAGCAAAAAAACCTTTTAACCTGATAACATAAGAACTCTCATATATTTGAAAGGTTACGGTTTAATCGGCCTAAAAAAAATCAGGTTGTTAGTGCCTAATCTTATAATTAAAAATGATATAAGTTATAAATTTGTTTGGTTGGGCTTATGTATAAGTATAAACCTGATTTACGTAAATCGAGATAAAACTCATCCACATATTTACTTCATAAACTGTAAAAACTACCTCATATTCCGTAAATCACGATTGAAAAACATTCATAAAAACTATCCAAACATACCATATAGCATATTTACTCTGTGTTGTACCGAAGAAAAAAGCTGCGACCACCTTTTTTTTTTTTCAAAAAATAAATCTTGCATGCATCCACTGTCTCTCAATTTCCTCAACAGTGCAGAGCACCTTTTTGCTATGAATGAAAGTTGAATTAGAATCTTCGTCTGCAGATATTTTTTATCTATCTGGACTGCGAACAACAATATCTAGTGAAGAAGATGAGATTATGAGAATGATGGATCTTCATGAATTTCATATTTGATTTTTATTCTTTATTCTCCGCAAGAATCCCATCTGCTGTTTTCTCTAGGCCAAACTAAACACGAGTAAATACTTAATAATTCGCTCATTGATATATAAAGTGTAAACAAATGGACAAGTTCTTGGGGGCACTCTTGCCCACTTGTCATTATGCATTATTTAAGTGGTATTTAAATGTGAGGTTACGAGTTTAGCCTTTTATAAATATTTTGAATGAGTGATTTTTTTTTAAATTTTTTTACATAAATATCATTTGAATTTAGAAAATCCCAAAAATTTTGTTAACATATGGAAATAATAAATAGGTTTTAAAGGACTAATATGAGATTTTGAAATATTATGTTTTTTTACCAAAATGCCCTTCAAGTTTTTTAAAAAAAGAGGAAAAATTGTCGCTACAGTCGGAGCTCCGGTGACAACATGAGTAATGAGATTGACTACTTAAACTCTATAAACCCTATCCGACGTTGTTAACAAGTTGAATAAAGACAATAATAATTTGAGTATAACGATTGACATATTACGCTCCCGATATTATTAATGGCTATAATCAAATTGTTATTATCAATACTAAAGTTGTCGTTGTTTTTATTCAATTTGTCAACGACACTTGATAGGGCTTAAAGAGCTCATGTAGTCAATATCATTATTCAAATTATCATCGGAACCTTGGCAACCAGACTCTGGAGTCCCACCGGTGGGGTGGTGCCAACTGCCGGAGCTTCGGCGGCGGCGACAGCAGCGGCGGAGCTCCAACGCCTGCAAGGATTTTTCCTTTTTTAAAAAAAATACTCAAGGGATATTTTGATAAAAGCACAACAATTCAAAATTTCATATTAGTCTTTTGAAACCTCTTTGTTATTTCCATGTGTTAATAGATTTTTTTGGGCTTTCCAAGTTCAAATGATATTTATTTGAAATTTTACTATTTTTCTTTTGTTGAGTGAAAAATAATAAAAAAACAAAAAGTATTTATGGACAAGAATTTGAAAATAAATCAACCAAAAAATGAATGGCAATTGTATATGCACACGTATATAAAGGAAAATGTCCGCGTTAGAAAATAAATTCTTAATTTCGAGATAGATTATTTTATCATTCTACAAAATATTTGTACTACTTATGATTATGATTCTTTTTTCAAATATTAACATCGCTAATAGTGGAATTGTTCACCCTAGGTGAGGAAAAGGAGATCCCTGTACACATATTCAATGACTTCAATTAAGTGTATTTTAGAATGTTGCGATAATTCATGAATAAATATCATCACTAATTTTAATATTTTTTGGATTTGTGCCGTTTAATTAAAAGCTTTTATGAATCAAATGCAACATCAAAGTAAAATTATTCACAAGACATCCATTATGAATCACCTCAATTTCCTCGCGGGCTTGTTAAATACGACGACCCTGGCACATTTATAACCACTTATATACCATATACTGGCATTCAAATCAGAAATTAAAAAAAAAGAAAAGGAAAATTAGTCTAACTTTTTCAAAAGAAATATATTTTAAAATTCAGGGCTGAGGATATATTGGTGCGAGAGAAGAGAAAGGAAGAGTTATGATGAGAGAATAACTTCAAAAGCAAAAGCGTGAATGGGAAAAGCTGCCTTTCGGCCATCTCACGGCTCCCTCTGTTCAGCGGGCTTCATATTTCATGATTTTTTAATAAATTTAATTGATTCATAATAATATTTTTATGAGAAAAATATTAAAAAATATCTCATAAACCAGAAAATTTCATATCAATAATTTTCTATTAAAATTAGTTATCGGTTGCTATATTTTTATAGTTAATATCTATACCCTCATAAATAATAAAACTCTTTTTTCCTGGTCAAAATGAGCTAGTAATTCATCTAATTTAATTTAATTATAGAAGCTGTATGAAGAAATCTTATAATTCAATTTACCGTAAACATGTTGATTCCAACATCTACCACACTCTGCACGACAGCAGATCGTGCCCACAGAGAAATTGCCTAATTAAAACTGGTCCGATTATGATCACTCCACAAAATTGTAAAAGGACAAATCACAAATCTGAAATTATTTAAAGAACGGCTGCCTCCAAAGGACAAAGAGAAATCAAAAAAGGCATAGAGAAAGGGGCCCTTTGTGTTTGTTTTTATTGATCCAGCCATTAAAAAAAATGATTTTCTTACTTTCTCTTGAAGAAATAGAAATTTTATATTCCAAATTAAACGCATTTATCTTAAACCACACAAAAAAGTTACAGCCCGAATCTCAAATTTAAAATTTTTCGTTGCATGTTATTTCATAATGAATTAAAAAGTTTAGATTCTTCAATTTAAAATTTCAAAATGTTCCCTTTCTCATAGCACTGGATCCATTGATGGGTCCAAATTAAGGGCCCGCATGAACAAGCTGCAAGTGTCAAGTCACGCAACCAATTAATCAACCTCTCTTCGTGGGGAGAGAGGAGGTGATCCTTCAAGTTTAACGAATGTATCAATAAACACATGGAGATAATTAATATTAAAATATGAATGGAGGTTTTCTTGCCTAAGTATCAGGATGAGAAGCAGGTGAAAGAACAAATAGTTGTTGGAAGAGACAGGAAAACGAGATCAATCTGTGGGATCGGTCCCTTTAGATTTTAAATTTATAAAAGCTGAGTTTAATATTTTTATTTTAAAAATAAAAATAAGTTTAAAAGGGATAGTCTTATAGGTCTAAGGGTTTAAAAGGGCTGGCACGCTTAGGCCTGTTTTTTATTTATTTATTAAAATTATTTATATTATGTTATTATTATTTTTGCATTGTTAATGATATTGTAAATATTTAATTATTGTTATCTTCTTAAAATTAAAATTTATAAGATGTTGTATTAAAAAATTTACAAATTAAAAACTTAAAAAAAAAACATTTCTTTTTTCATAAGTATTCTTACTAATTTTGTATTTTTGACTTATTTTCTAATAATTATTTTGTTCATATCTTGTAACTTGTTCTTTTCAAGCATATATTAATAAATGTTTATTTTGTTAACTCCACACACTTTTTAAGACATTTATAAGAAATGTTTTTATTTTGTTAACTCCACACACTTTTTAAGACATTTATAAGAAGTGTTTTTATTTTGTTAAGTCTTCTCATTGATCTTGCTTTACAAGAATCTTTCATTTGGTTATGCTCGATACCGTTTACATTTTAATTTTGACAACATTTATGTGTTAAATTAAAATTTTCATTATTATAATTTACTAATTCTTATTTTTTTGAAAAAAAAAGCTACAATGATAATAAAAAATTGTTAAAATGGCTTCTGGTCTTGCAGAGCTAACCTTGACCCTTATATTCAAGGGCCGGATCTTTAAAAATGACTTTTTTTTTAAATTGAACCTAAATGAACTATCCGTTTAAACCGTGGCCCGTGAAAAACCAACCCTTTTTTATCAGTTCTAGTTATTGGCCATGGACTCATGGTGAAGGGTTTTACACTTTAAAGTACAAGATCTCAAAATTCAAAATTTTGTGAAGGCAAAAAACATCTGTAAAAGTGTTACCCCAAATTAAACTCAACAATACCACCCCGTGAGCTAACTTTTCGTAAAAAGGGGGATTTGGTGGTTTAAAATAGGAAAATAAAACATGCCCTAAGCAATCAAGGAAATGCAAAGCTCACAAACAACAAAAATTGACAACTCATAAATAAATGGTTAGTGCTAAACAACACCACTAAACAGTTGCTTCAAACTTCAAAGTGTACTTCCTCAATTCAATTTACTCGAGCTACAAAAGCTAAGATATTTGGATTTGACAACTTTTGGTGGAGTTTAGTATTACATCGGGTTGTAAATGTATAACCTAACTTGTATTATAATTTGTTTTACATCATTTTTGCCCTTGATTATCTTGCCCATGCGAGTGTCAAGATCTCCCAACAACTACAATTTACCTGGCCACCTGTGAGGTACTTTAGCCTTGTGGACTGCTCGCTAACCTGGAAGTCACCCAAAGCTCTTCTTCCAATCTTCACTGAAGTTATCCCATCGCCACCATCAAGATTGTTTATATTATGTCTTTGATGGCCGTGCCAAGTGCATTGGAATTGAAGGTTTGAAACTGGACCAAAATGATTGAATTACCTTGAAAGAAGCTGCACGATATAAAACAAATATACCGTATTGACCTTTGCCATATGAATCCAAACCGAACCTAAATTTGCTTCACGTTAGACTAATTGGTGACTTTCTTTGGAAGTAACATAATGGGGGAAATTTCATACGCGGCAAACAACATCAGGTCAATCTATATATATCCCAACGATTTTGAATCTGACGGTGTTAAATGCAATTGAATATAATCTTGTTCAGTTGGCAAAAAAAAAATATATATATATATATATATATATATAATCTTGTTCAGATTGATTTTGTGCCTTTCTATTTAGAACAATTTCTTATTTGACTCAATCATATTAATTGTAATTATTGTAATCATTCAAAAATTATATTTTCTTACGTTGTATATTTTGTATTTTACGCATTCTATTAATATGAACACCAATCAGAAGAAAACAGGAGGAGGAGCTACAGAAGTTGACCATGCCGATTCCTGAACGCCAAAGACCTACAACAACAACAACATCAATTGGGGGGGGGGGGGCAGCGGTGTTTTTCAAAACCAGCGGCTAATCCTGAATGAGGTGGCAATAAATATAAAATATAGTAAAATGACCAATTCCCCCCCCCCCTCTCCTATATCATTATTTTATAGATCATATGTAATGTCTGAGTTGGGGTGAGAGAGCTTGCGTGATCTCCCAGAAATGTCAATTCATCATGGGGAAGGTATGTTCTCTTTATTTTATGGTGATCTCGTGACTTGTCATGACAAAGCCGGCCTCTTCTAAAAAATCAACCATCGCTTTGCCATCCTCCTCTTTCTGACGCTTTCAACTTACACCTTCATCAACCAATTCATCTTTTAATATTCCCACATAAGAGAAGCAAAACATTCCAGGAGCGAACATAAGCCATAAAAGAGCAAGAGGAAATAGGAGAAAGCACACAACTTTATTATCAGATTAACATTAAATACGTTAGATAGACATTGATCAATTCTACCTATGCTGGAATTATACTTGCTGCTATAGACAACAACTATAGAGCAGAGGAGGATCTGCCTTACATATATTGTAGAGAAAGCACAACCTAATTAAAATCCTACAGAGCAGAGGAGGATCTGCCTTACATATAATTGTAAAAGAAAGCACAACCTAATTAAATCCTAACATCAGATTCAACAAAAGATCTCACACACACACACACAAAACAAAAGGCTAAAGCATCTACCCAAGGCTAAACCCTAATAATCCTATGTACGGTGGTCGTCTGAACAGGGCGTCAAAATAATTAGAGCCGACCACCCCATCTTCCCGCTGAAAAAATAAGAGAAGATCGAGGGTTACAAGCCCCAATCACTGAAGACCAGTGTCCAAATCCTTCCAATCACAGAATAAGTAAGGTTACTGCCGACACTCCAACCCCAGAATCCTTCGCAAGTCACTCGTAGGGTCGCTGATTGACTTCTTAGTGAAAAAAGCCGGAAGCGGGACAGAACTGGGCGGCGGTGAAGCCACAAACATCGAGGACCCGGCATAAAGTCCCGCCCGTTCTTCCACAGGATTCGGATCCAGATCTGCCTTCACCCGATCTGCCTGCTTGACGACGGGAGCTGGGGACGGAGACTGAGCGGCGGTTAGCAGTTCACCGCGTTTGAGTATTTTTACCTGACCCATCACAGGTTGATTGATCTGGGGTTTAACCGTGGAGGCGGATGCGGAGCGGGTCGGCCGTGAATCATCGTGGGGACGCACGGGGCTCCGCTTAGAACGGTTGTTGGGGCGGCCGCGGCCGCTGCCGCTGCGTTTAGTTTTAGGGTTTGGAGTGGGAGAAGACGTCAAAAGTTTGATTTTGGGGAGAGACGAGGGAAGGGATCGGGGAAAAGACGAATTGTTTAAGCAATCTCGAGGATTAAGAACGGCGACACCCATCTGGTCCGATGATCAAAGACAGAAGAAGGGGAGAAAGAATCAGGGATTGGAAGGAAACGGAAAAATGAAAGTGAATTGTTGAGCACAAGATTGAATATACAATATGAGCAATGAGAAGAGAAAGCAGAACTTCAATTTGTAAGGGCTGAGCAGGAGAGTCCCCAAGGTGGGACGGAGTCTCAAGGCACTCCGGACACGAAGGCGTGGAATACACGCGTAGACAAAGTCAATCATGAAGGGAAGTTAGACCCAGTACGAAGCATTGGGGGTAAGATTGAGATTTGATTAAGGATTATGTTAGAATATATTATTTAGTATGAGAGATTATGGATAATTAAAAATTAGGAATACTGTAAAAGTGAGATTGCAGTAAAGTCACATTTCCTCTGATATTGTGTTTTCAATCCCAGAATTATAAATATTAGAGATAAAAATACTCTTATTTATAATATTTTTTAGACATAAATACCCTCTATTAATTTTAACTTAAATCCTGAGATTTTTTTTTTTGTTATTTTTTAATAATAATGATATTTTAATCTTTTTATAATTTTTAAAGGATTATAAAATAAAATTAATTCAATTATTCTATTTAAAATTTAAATATTATTGTATATTAAATATAATTTTAAACCCTCAATTCTAATTTTAATATCAATTTTAATCTTAATCCATCAAAATACAAACATTATATCAAACAGGGGTACGCGGTAGGCGGTGGCGGTGTCAGGAGAGCGTGGGGGAGAGTGATGAAAGCGCGTGATATTACTGGATTAAAAGAACAACTAAAACGCCGTCGTAGGGGGGAATGGGAGGAGTGGTCATCCGACGTGGGTTCGTAACATCAGGTCGGGTGACATGCTAATCCTCAAACTCCACGATTGCCCCTCGCTTCTCCCACTAATTACAAAGGGTGCCATCCAATACACGAGATGAGGGAGGAGTGGAGGACAGCAAACAAGAGCAGGGATTGTTTTATGTTTTATTTTAATAAAAAGGGGATTGTGATATCCGCCAAAGGAGAGAAACAAAGCATTGGAGGTGGCTAAGGGAGAAATATTTATATGTTCTAAGAGTTATATTATTTATATTTTAATTATTTATATTTTAATTAATTAAAATATAATAATTTATTTTATTTTAATTTTATATAGTAGGTGAATCATCTGCATAAATTTAAATTTTTTTGATTTTAGAAATGATGGGAGGAAATTGTGTTTTTTTGTTTTTATAAATTAAGAAGTTTATAAATTCAAATTTAAATAAGATGAGTTGTTATATTTTAATTAGTTATAGTACATATGAAGGGACACTCTTGAAGTATTTAAGTATTTCTCTAGTTCTAGTTGGGGGAGGCAAGTGGTAAGTAAGTATTGGATGACGTGGCATTGGGAGAACCTACTTTCTTAATATTTATTTAGATTAAGGGTATAAATTGCTTTTTTTTTTAAAATGTGATTTACAATATAATAAATAAGTTTGTGAGATAAGTTTTATTTCGACTTACATAAATAAACTTTTCAACTAACAACCCAAATAGAACCTTAGAAGGCAGCCTAAGCTTCCGCCGGTTGAGCTTCGAAAGTTCCCTCCTACCTCCCATACATTTCTATCTTCTTTTCGTTATCAATTTATTGTTCTTATTGGCTTCTGTCTCCTCATTCCTCTTAGGCAACCTATCTTTCGCCTCCTATTCTTATTATTATTTTTTGTTATTAATATAAGATATATTTATCTAATTTGATTATATTAATAAAGCTAGTTAATATTACATATATTTTCTAAAACACCATATTCATCTTTCTTAATTCTCTCATTCCCTCTCCTTTTTAATTATTATGAATGGAGTATCAATAGGAATAAATTTAAAAATGATTGATAAATATAAAAATTACGTCTTATATTTAAGATCAAGATCAACTCCTTAAATATATCATAAATTAACGATCAGATAAGTATAATATATGGGTTGTATAATTAATAAGTGTTGATTTCGCTAAATTACTTATACTAGTTAGTCATGTATATTTGGATGGCTTTTGACGAAAATTGAAACGATCATTTTTCACAACAAGTATTATCTAATATAACTATACAAAATCAGTAATTTTTTTTCCATACATAACAGAGTTCAGGACACAAATTCACCCACAAACTCATTACATATAAATTTATTATTCTTATCTCACATCACAATTAACCCACAAGTCTTAAAATTTCACACAAAACAATTTTCAATACAACTGTGGTTGTGGGATTATCAACATATCAGAGTATACAACATAAAATCTCAAGACTTACAAGGGTTAAGAATTTATCCCAAGACATATATCCAAACAGTAAACTTAGTATTATAAAAATATGAAGGCCCTATAATAGCAATATATAAATTAACACAACACCAATGCCAAAAGAGGCCTACAAGATTCTCAACGTCTATACCTCTGGTTGCTTCCCTGAGCCTCTATTCAGATTATAGGTCTCGCCTGAAAAATTATTTATAATGACGGGGTGAGACATAAAGTCTCTGTAACCAAAATCAATTTACAAAATATGCAGGGAATGATTGTAAGTCAAAGAATCAGGTTTAACTGACATAATAACAATAATAATATTCTCATAATTCAAAACTTAACATAATATAATTAATGAATAAACCCTAAAACAATCCCCACTCATCCATCATGCTCCTCCTTATCTCCTATGGACTGACATAGCCTATCGGTACTAGTATACCCGGCTAAAGGTTGACTAGTCACATCAAGAATACTGCCCCCTCCCATGCTACCACCAATATACTGTAACAGGGAGGTGTCCGCCCAAAACGCTCAACTCCAAATCTGGGTCAGGATTGAGAGAACCGATTGCCACACAATTCACCATATCTTTTTCACACAACCCAACATATCCCGTAATTTAAAAATAATAAATTAATACAACTTTCGAAAACAATTACGAGAATTCTAAATTCTTATACAACATTCCATCTCAAACAACATATCAATCACAACAGTAACAATTTAATAATAGTTTTCACTTATATATGTAAATTGGAAAATACACTGCTTCACTGAAATAAATTTATATTCAGATATAAATATAATATTGCAAAACACATACAAGTAATATAGATAAAAGTAAGATTTATAAAACACATTATAGTTCAAAGCAAGCATATAAAATAAATTAACCCTGGTTACTTCAACTCCAAGCTTAACCTTAGTTTGAATAGTTTAACTCGAGCAATCACCGATCACAAGAAAATTATACATTACCAATATATATATCAATTAACCATAAATAAAAATAAAATAATTAATTTACATAATTTAACTCCTACAACCCAATTTTCTCTACAAGTATTATCCTCAATTATTTCAATTTCCTTAAAAATCCTTAATTATGGATCATTCTTCATAAACCCAAAGCACTCATTAAAATCCTTAAATAACCTTTAACATACCTATAATAACAAAATCCTCAATATCAACTTTTTAAATAATTAAATCTCTTTTTCATAATTTATATGGGTATAATCCAATTATTAAAAAACTCATCAAATCTCTACATAATTAAAATCATATCAAATTCTAATTTAAATATTAAAGGCTAACTCATATTTTTCATAGATCTCATATCTAACAAAATAAACCGATTAAAACCTCAATAATACCTTCAATAATCCAAATAAATTATTTAAACAAATTTTGATCGGTAAAAACGCCCTATGGAAATTAAGTTATATCTTATTTATAAAAGAAATTAATTATAAAATCACATAACAACTAAATAATAAATCTAAACTGGTTAAAATTAACTATTAATTATTCTATACATTTCTTCAGTCTTATATTGACAAAACTCAAAACTTGCCTAAAATTATATCCCTTAAATATTTTCTAACTAGCATAAAATCACTATAACAGGAAAGAGAAAATTATTTAAAATATTTTTCACAAATAAACTTTGTGATTAGAAGAGAATTTACATACCTTATTGACCCTTAAATAATCAAAAATACTCCTATCAAGACCTCACCCTCTATTCTCTTCACGAAACACTTCACTTGCGTGAAGTATTTATAGGAGGGGGTATTTCTAATACCCCTCTCCTCCTATTCTTGTTGCTTTGGCGCCTAATAGCGCCAAAGCAACATCCCCCCCCACACACATATATATTATTTTATAATATAATATTACTTTATTAATTAAATTTTAATTTCTATTTTTTTCAACAACTTTCTATTGAATTTATACTTATCTCAAAAGTATAATTATATCCTAAAATAAAAATAAGGATATTACAAAAACTCCTTAATACATGTAATTAATGTAAATATTTTAAGAAAATAATTATAAATTTAAGAGATTGAGTGGATTGATGTTTTATATCTTAAACAAAAATAACTACTTATTAAGCTCTTATATTAGAAACTCAAGATACTATATTAGCGGTAGGGCATTCTATATCCCCAAGTCTGTCCCTAACTTTTATCACCCAACCTTTCCCCTTGGACCTTTCTTTTATTTCCTCACTCTAAATTACTTTTTCATGACATAATTTATAATGGGATAATGGTTTAAAAATACCTTTAGAGTAAATTAATTGACAAATGTTATCAAGCGTGCAAACAATCTTACGTTGTGTGCAATCAATCTTTCGTGTGTGCATAAATCTTCTCTACGAACGTACAAACATCTTCCGTAATGTGTAAAATATCTTTCAATTGAGTGTAAAATATCTTCCGTCAGATATAACATATATTTCATAATAGCATTTAACAATTAATTTATCACAAAGATATTTTTTAACAATTCTCCCATTCATGATTCACTTTACATATTCTCTAATTCATTTTTCCAAAATTTAAAACTTACGGTAAAACATCAATTGTCATACATCTTTACTTTACGGATGGAGGGACAAAATATTTATACTGTTTAATCAGAGGCATTTATTTAAGTGCAATAATTGACAGAGACATTTGCGGCTTTTAGTGGGCTTCAATGCAATCAGCGCCGACAATATGTTATCAATATGGGCTCACAATCAGGCTAGGCCCAAAGGTGGGTAAGTACCCAGTCTATTGTTTTTTTCAATTCAACTTGTGCAAACTTCTTGAGGCCCAACAATAAGACAAAATTGGGGATCGCCCGGGCATGCTGCGTCTTGTAATGCTTGCCACTGCATCAGGGAAGGTCAACGTATTCTAATTTGTGTCATTTATGTCTGCCCATTTGAATAATCTGTCACATAGATTCTTGCTGTTTTCATACCAGTTTCTGGGAATTATACTCACGTCACACTCTAACAGCACGACAAATGTGTGGTCTCTTCCCCTTTTCTTTTGTTTTCTTCTTCTTAATATGCCTCCTTAAAGAATCCAAATTCCCACTTCTGCACATTTTAAAGATGACTCATGCGTAATTTCATCTGTTGTTTTCATTGTGTTTAATACAACCGCTTATGGTAAGGCCACAAAATTATTACTATACGAAAAAGACGCATCAGAGTTTATTGAAACTTGAAAGGAAGTCAAAAGTATAATTCAAGAAACTGAGTCGTTCCCCGCGACTTATATATCAGTTTTTGTATAGCCAACAATAATAATATTAAATTCATAGAAAATTGCGGTATCTACGATTTTAAGAAGCATGATGAGATGTATTAAAAGGAGAGAAGAAAATATATGAGTGTGTGGATGGGGCACCAACGCACAAGTCCACATGGTTTTGGCGCGCTCACCCCAATCCTAACATATATCAGTCTCCTCTCTCCACAATTCTGTGCTTCTGCAAACACACAGAGACAGTGAGAAAGACAGTTTAGAAAAACACTGCGATCACAGATTCTAAAGTTTATGAAAAAAAGGTTGAGACCTTGTACTGAAGACACAGTGAAAATGAAGCTTCTTTTGTTGCTTCCTTTTCTTCAAGGTCCCATTTGGGTTTGTGCTGCGGCCGAAACCCCACTTTTGTCGCCCACAGTCCCACCTTTGTCCCAAGCATCAATGGCGCCATTTTCTCCAGGTACCTTTCTCTCTGTGTTTTTGTTGCTGTCTCTATCGCCTACCTGTCTCTTGCCCATATGCGTTATATCAAATTTGAATTTCAAAACTTGCCACCGGCATTCAATTTTTTTTAAACCGCCCCCCCTGATTTGGACTCTCCTCCATTTTTGCCTATGATCTCTCACTCTATTAAGCCTTGAAACGCTTAAAACCTTTCCATGCTAATCAGATATTCAGGTGGAGAATGAATGGAAACCAACATATTTAGACATGAAAGTGGTAATAGCTCTCATCGTAGCCGGAACTGCACTTGGTGCCGTCATTTTGTCTTTCTTATGCTTCTGCATTTGTTACAAGAAACGTCTGTCCAAATTCAACAGGAAAAATATCCAAAGCTTAGGTATTTCATTACTCTACCTCTGTTATGCTCCGCAATTTTATAAGTAAAGCAACTTCATTGCTCCAACATTGTTTTCTGAGATTTTGTTGTTTTTACTTTACTTGGGTTGGTGTCCAAGATGTGGAGAAAGGGCTTGCGAGAACCTCATCTTTGACAAAATTTAGTTCATTCAAGATGGATGGTAAGAAGGGGTCTATTTCGATATTTGATTATAAGACAATACAAAAGGCGACAAGCAATTTTCTGGAAACTAATATCTTGGGAGAGGGTGGATTTGGATGCGTTTACAAGGCTCGATTGCATCATAACTTGGATGTTGCCGTCAAGAAATTGAACTGCGAAAGTCAGGACGCTCAGAGAGAGTTTCAGGTAATATCTGCAAATAATTCCTGTTGCTTCTATGTTTTTAAATTCAGTTAAGTGATTACACTAAATTGCAGAACGAGGTGGACATGTTAAGTAAAATTCAGCATCCAAATATAATCTCTTTGCTGGGTTGTAGCAGCAATGGTGACACGAGGTTTATTGTCTATGAATTGATGCAAAATGGATCATTGGAGACTCAATTACATGGTAAAACAATTAATCTATAGTGCCTTATTTACCCAATATTGAAGATCATGAGGTTATTTATTTATTGACACCAATTTTATTTTCCGGATATTTTTAATTATTAATTTCAAAGGACCCTCTCATGGATCGGCGTTGACTTGGCACATGAGGATGAAGATTGCTCTTGACACAGCAAGGTAAGCTTCATTAATCAAACTTGGACAGTTCTTGTGCTTGATGCTTGTATTAACATATTGAGTTACGTTTGCTGTCAACCAGAGGATTAGAGTATCTGCATGAAATCTGTAACCCACCAGTGATCCATAGAGATCTGAAATCATCTAATATTCTCTTGGACGCAAATTTCAATGCCAAGGTAACATCTTGTTCAACTTGCTGTCCCTTTTTTATTCCCTTTTCCTCTGACCTGCTACTAGTAATTATTTGTGGGTGAGCTTATGAACTTATTGGTGGATTCAGCTGTGTGATTTCGGATTTGCCATAGCTGATGGGTCCCAAGACAAGAATGACATAAAACTCTCAGGCACATTGGGATATGTAGCTCCTGAATATATATTAGATGGTAAGCCAATCAAACTTCGTGATCCTTTTCCGGCCATATGCATTGTTCTGACACTTTGCTGTGCGCTTCACTTATATTGCTGAGCTACCGGCAAACCAGATCCAATATATTGTTTCTTTTGGACGCATGAGAGGACTTTAATGATGTCATGAGGCTCCAAACTTATAATCTGCGTGCACCATCTGACAGAAGGCAGGCCATTTATTGCATCATTAAAAAAATGTGGTGTGAGTGTGACTCCCACTTTAAGATCTCTTGAGGCCAGTTGCTCAAGTTGCTAATTTTCAATGATTAAAATAAGGAGTAAGGAATAAGGAGAAATGGGTTAAGAGATATAAACAAGATTACAGTGCATTTAATGATGAGATGTGTATAATACGTATCTTCATTTATTTATTAGTGGAACCGAAGAGACTGAAGATTTAAAATTTTTACAGGTAAATTAACCGATAAAAGCGATGTGTATGCATTCGGAATTGTGCTTCTAGAACTTGTGTTAGGGAGGAAGCCAGTGGAAAAGCTAACAGCAACACAGTGCCAGTCTATAGTCACATGGGTAAGAACTTTTGCATTTGATGGCTTTAGAAGATGAAAAGCCATTAGGTTGCATCTGGAAATAACAGAGGCGCATTGATGATGATTGCAGGCGGTGCCACAGCTCAGCGACAGATCCAAGCTTCCCAACATTGTGGATCCCATGATCAAGAATACAATGGATCTCAAGCATTTATATCAGGTTCCTAACAAATCTAGGAATTCACAAAACTTTGTTACTGATCCAGTGGACACAAAAAATGTTTACATACACTGATGTTGTAGGTTGCTGCCACGGCGGTGCTGTGCGTGCAACCGGAACCGAGTTACCGTCCATTGATTACAGATGTTCTGCACTCTCTCATCCCTCTTGTTCCAGTAGAGCTTGGAGGAACACTAAGAGTTCCACAAGCGTCGCAGCCTCCTTCTTCAACATGATTATATAGTCAACTATTAACTTGTGATGCTGACCAATTGTTTGGGTTTATAGCTTCAGATAATCACTCACACGTATTTGGCAACCCCATTGCTTCTTCTGTAGTACTCGCAGCGTTCGTCAGGGAATGTAGGCCCAATTACAGGTTCCAAGATTGTGGAAATGCTTATAATGATGCGGCATGTAAAGTAGCTTCAGCGAAGAACAGTATATAAAGAGGAAATTTGATTCTGTTGGACGATTCAGAAAATCTAATTTTGTCGTTCTTCTCCCGTTTGACAAGTTTCGATCTGCTTGAAACTCCAAAGAATTCCCACATTTTATTTCCTATGGAGGCGTAAGGTGATTGCAACTCTCCTTTTTTCTAGCACAAGATCCTGAAGCTTCGGGACTTCGTATACTGTGTGATTTTACGAATATCCCCAAGCTATTCCTTCTTTCGTTCTTCTCAAGTCACGCTTGGAACAATGACAAGGTTTTCAAGGGAATGAAAAGTGGAACGAAAAAGGAGAATGAGCCTTCCATAGAACAAATTTTCATGTTAGGTATGATTGTTAAAAGAGGAAAAAAGTAAATGAAGTGAATACCTTTACAATATAATGTCTTTTAATGGAATATACATTTTCTTGACTATTTTGATAGAAAGCTCCTCCTCGTATTTGATGGAACTGAATTTATCAACGGAAGAAGCCATTATGCCTTATCAAACATTCTGTTAAAAATTCAATCTTTCTCCGTTTCTCGAGACTCATTTCCTTTTTACCAAACATGCCCCAGGTATTTTAATTGTCTGCGATAAAGATTTCATTGAAACTTGCAAGTGAATTATTTTTTTAACACCCAATACCGCATTATTGGCATTTAAAAAAGAAAGAAAGAAAGAAATAATGTGATTATTAAAGCCTTGAGGGGGGGGGAATTTGTTTAATCCTATTGTCCAACAATTTTTGTTGGTCAAGTAACTAGTAATCCTTAATCACACAAACAATAGATCATCATGCATAAATAATTTTGATTCAACTCGCTTCAAGTTTGAGGTTACAAAATTCCCAATGGAACTTTCAGTTTCAGGGACACCAATGTACGCCAATCATGGCAATACATATTTGTATTATTTTCATGTATGCCTAAAACACATGGCTGGATGTGTTACTCGTCAAAGGGAGACAAAAAATAAAAGCGAGGCTGTGGGGCAAGTTTCACCGAGTTTCAGCTGACATTGTGGAAGGAATCAATAATAGCATCTGCAAGGTATTCACATTTGGCCAAAGACAATCCCGCCAAGGAAATCCTTCCATCCTTTGTCATGTACACATGCCACTTATTTGTCATGTTCTCACTCTGATCAGACAGAAGTAAAACATGTATCATAAATCTGGGATGGCACAGTCAAAATTGTAATGCAGCAGAAACAAATAATAGATACACGAGTGTTAATAAAGATTCATAGTTTAAGGTTTCACAACTATGGAAGGAAATTGTAAGGGTCAAATGCAGGGAGTTAATAATAGAGGGGTCGTCAAAGAATGCAGACTATACACACGTCAATATGCTATTTGAGTTTAGAATCGGGGAACATCGTCAGAGGAGTCACGAGTTAGCAACATAGCATGGGCTGTCAAAAGTAACTACCATCCAGAACAAAAAAGATACAAGAAGGGCGCAAGAGATAATGTGTACGTGTGACGATAAGTGTTACCTGGTTTTTGTTCAAGCCTGTGAACGAGAACATGCCTATTTGCTTAAGGATAAATGACCAATCCTTTCCACTCTTGTCCTTTGAAGAAATGCTATCAAATAGCTTTTGTCTCACATTCTTGATCCTTCCAGCCATCATTTCCATCTCGGCTTTCCATTCACTGAAGAGAGCCGGGTCTCCAACAACATTGGCAACAATCCTAGCTCCATGAACAGGGGGATTAGAGTACATTGGTCGGGCAAGCCTTTTCAGTTGACTTTTTACCCTGAAATATATAACCTAGTTAGCAGATTGTTCGCCAACACAGGACCACTCAGGCATATATTCCTCAAAACAAAATAGGCATCTTCTGTCTTGTTGCAACATTTGAGCATTTCTTATATTGACACAGTTAAGCAGGAAAGATGTTTCCGTATATCAGAAGAGTCAAGGAAATTTCAGGAGGAAAAAGCAGAAAATCCAGTCATGTATAAATACCTACCAGCAGCAATTACTAAAAACTGGAAAGCCCGCTGTACTTACTTGTATTACAATATTATAGATTCCTATTAATTCATACTACCAATAATCATTAGTAGAAAGATCTACTTAGTCCATACTTTTACGGAAAAGGAAGTTAAACAGAATTAACGAAAAATCACATGCAGAGAGGTAGTTTTTGTATATTCCCTGTCCTCAGGCACACACAGACAACATCAGATATGAGCCAGCAAGGAGTTTAAATTTCTCGTACCTTGCTGCAGCTTCTGGAGATGAGGAAACGACATTCATTGCTCCAATCCTTTCAGCATAAAGACCCAGATTCTTACTGTATGACTGAGCAACCAGAACTTCCATGCCACGTGCTACAAACAATCTCACAGAAGCTGCATCCTCATCAAGGCTTCCACTAGCAAACCCCTAAAATTGAATGGAGTTTTGATATCAATAAGTATGTCAGGGCTTCAACAACACCAGGCTGTTAAAATTTATCTTTATTATTGAAACAAATCTGTATAATTTCATCATTTCACATATGATGAAGGTATCATATGAATGCTTTCCAGTTTCCAGAAATACACTTAAAATAGTTGATATCCTCTACAACATCAGTACCTGATAGGCTACGTCAAAAAAGGGAATGTGGTTCTTTTGCTGAATAACATCAGCTATTTTTTCCCACTGTTCAGGTGTTGGATCAATGCCAGTAGGGTTATGAGCACATCCATGAAGTAAGACAAAAGATCCTTCGGGAGCTGCCTATAAAAATAGAAATCGGTCAATCAGGTGGATTTCTCCCCCCTTGAATTGAATCAACATTTATAAAATAATGAATAAGTATGTGTCACAATTTCTATGATGGCTTGAGCAACACAATGCCCAAGCTGCTGACACTAAATCATGAAATGAATGCATACAATTATTACACTGATACGACACAACAACAGTAAAGGTTGTCAAGACCCAAGATTAAACTAAAGAGAAAAGGAGAATTCAATAAACCATCAATGAAATAATTTCTCGTCCCAGATAATTTAATGAAAACTGTTATAGGCATATAAAGTGAACTCTGCATCAGGAGGTAACCTTAATATCTATTTTGAGAGAGAGAGAGAGAGAAGGATTAAATTAAACTTCCCTAAGCATCAATTTCACATCCGAGATAGCATAATAAAAACTGTTATTAGTTTTTTCTGCCAACAAAACTATTATTAGTTCATACAAAGTAGAATCTGCATCAGGACAATTACCTTAATATCTTCTATCATCCCCTCAAAATCCAAACCAACAGTCTTGGGATCATAATATCTATACTCAGACCATGGAACTCTAGCATCATTGAAAATATTCTTGTGATTACCTGCAAGAGACCATATTGTTAACCATGAATTATAATCCTTCAAAACAAATGTTGCAACGATGTTGAACAGAGGAAAAGATATATACTCACCCCATGTCGGAGATGATATCAGAACTTTTGCTCCAGGAAAGTATCGTTCTATAAGAGCTGCAGCTAATCGCAGAGAACCAGTTCCAGAAAGGCCTTGGACAGTTGCAACCTAGGTGAATTTGTGGAATATAAATAAAAGCTAAGGTGATTATTTGCTACTTATAAATTATACCCAATAAATATAATAGCATGAAGACATTTATATTTTCTGAATCCATTGCATACTCTTTGTTGTTTGATTACAGGGTTGTCCGCTCCAAGTAACAACTCTACAGTTGCCTTATTAAATGCAGCTAAACCCTCAATGGGCAGGTACTGCAAATAAAAATTGTGGTCAATAATCCAAACAACAATAGTTTCAGGCCACAAAGAAAGGCTAATAATGTAAAGCTAAATACCTCTTTGTTTTCTCCTCGTTCCAGCATAAGATTCTCGGCCTACAATTTTTTTTTTTTTTTAAAAAGTCCTATTTAAATTCATGTTTCGTAATACTCAGCAAGAAGTAAAATCGGGAACAAATAAATGAGAAGTGAAATAGTAATGTTAATAAAAGGAGATGCCTATTGCTCATACGTCAAAAACGGAACACTGACCTTCTTGACAACATTAAGAACATAAGGCTGTAGATCTTCAGTTCTGTAGGCCCCAACTCCGAGATTGAGCTTGACTTCATTCGTGTCTGCTCTAAATGCTTCAGAAACTCCAAGAATTGGATCAGGAGGGGCCATTGGAATGCCCTCAAATCGAGAAACATTGACGGCAATAGTCATAGATATCCTGCCAGAAGACTGAACCGAAATTGACAGAAATTAGATCAGGAAGCAGAAAAATGATCAAAGAATGAAAAACAAGTATAGCAGGCGTAATAAATTGATAAGAACAGAAGTAAAAACTTTAGTTCCTTATACTATACCCTGAAAGATGAGAAGGGGTTGCCTTTTTCCTTGCTTAATCTCAGACTACTACCTCCAAAGTTCGGTTTTCCCTATTGAAATTGCGAGGAGAAAAAACATGAAAAGGAGAATTAATATGAAGTGTCAAATTATAAACACAATTATACAGTGAAATTTTATGCCGAAACCATTGGGTGCAAGACATAAAACACGAAAGCAGCAAGAAAAAATCAGGCTCTTGGCGCATTTCCAGCAAGCAGAGTAACGCCAAGGAAGGGGAGGAGGGATTGGATTGAAAATTTACAGAATGAAGCAGGGATACCTTGTGGGAGTAGTCATGCATCGGTAGTGAAGCGGAGGTTGAGGGCGTAGTGATAGAAAGCATTGCGGAAGCCATTGTCTGTGAATTAGAAAGTAAAAGGCAAAAGGAAGCATAAGAAGAAGAAAAGTAAATGAATGAGATAGTTAAGCTACAGCGACCTAAACTGGCGAAGTAGAAAATGATAAAAATGGATCAAACAACATAGTTAAATAAGGTACACAGAGCGAAGTTGGTATGCGTGGGTGTTGTGAGATAGGACGATGAGATCAAAGCCGAAAGAGAAGAAGGGGCGAAGAGCACGAAGCAGCTAAGGAGATTTATGAGAGATGCTGAGAAGACATGTAAATGAAGGAATGGTGAGGGGTTTTGGTTATCTATGGCTGGTAATGTCTAGTAGGTTCCCGCCATGTGGCATTTGTTTTACTTTATTAAAGTGCTCACTTCTGATGTCACGCTAACTCTGGTAAATCCATGGTCGAAAGCATAAAAACCGGCTGAACTCTAAATTATACAAAAGTCTGCGATGTATAACGCCCCTTCATCACTTCCGCAAGTCATTTTAATTGACTCAATTCTTAGATTATTAGCTTCGCGTTGTCACTCCCCAGCAGGCTTATCGTTTTATTAATATAGAGTTAAAGTCTTGCGTGGGATAAGGTGGAAGTAAAAGGTGGATTGCAAACTCACACATCAGTCCCTCGTGACAATGGTATTTCTCAACATCTCGGGTCATTGCTTTCCAGCATATATACAGCCCCGCGCATATCGAATTTGTGCCCCGTCCACTGTATAGAGCTCTTTTTTTTTTTTAGCCTCTTATTTGGTTGAAGTTGAAGGCCAATGGAAGGAAGATAACGAAGACTCTTATAATTTCAATTAAAACAAGATGAATAAGTGAAGTTATAAGATTTGAATAAAAAGACATTAGTATAAGATGGCACTAAAAAAATTAATTAAAACCTTTTAACACCACATTTTATTTTTTTTTAAATTGAACCCATCATGATCTCTCTTCTCTCCTCCATTAATAACACGCCCAACGTCGACTTGAAACAAAATCAATGCGTTCAAACAATTGATTCGTAAGCTGTTGGTATAATTGAGATTACATCAAGTAGTTGCTACCACAAATTCGAGCGTCTCCTTAGACCGCACATCATCTTCTCAATTATTCTTCCTCCATTTCACTCTTCATTGTCAAACCTTCTAATCATATTTCTTTACTTGTTCTAGTTTTCTTTAATGGAAATGGAAGTTTCATTCAAACTTCGAAGTGTAATATTAAACAAATGAGCACATACAGGAAGCATAAAATAGACTGAAAGTCAGGTAGAAAAACAAAGAGTGAGGCTTCGTTTTCTTTAAATGCACCAAGCGCAAGTAATTTTGTGAAATTAGAAAATACAAAATCCGTTCGAACGACCAGTTACATACGCATATTTGATTCAAGTGGACATTGAATGGAACGCCCACCCACAAAAAAAGTACTCTATCAAACAAAACATCATGCTCCCATCTGCAGGTGCCTTTCACTCAAACGCCTGGGTGTGATGCTTACCCTTTGCTGAGATATTCCTTCTTTTTTTTTTACTCTTCCCTGACATACGAACCGACAAGCTCTTAGTTAGGATGGTCTACCTGTAGAAAGTAGAACAACTTGTTAAGAGAGGTGAAAATCTTTTCCTCTCTTTAAAACCCATCTAAATAAAATACCACTCAAGACGAGAAAAATAGACCCATCAAATTAAAAAAAGGTGGTTTTTAAAGAAAGAATCGCCTTTCCCCATCCATCTCTGTATCCATCAAACACCATACCATCACCGTTCCGGGTAAATCAACGTTCCCATAATCCATTCAATCCAACTGAGTAAGAGATGGAGACTTCAAGAATAAATATATGAATTAGGATGTGACTAACCCCAGACTGGATGAGTGAATGGTGCGGGTTCACACCCACATTCAACCTCAACCAACAAATATGCTGCGCCAAACTATCTTCTAAATGTTTATCAAGCAATTAGTCCAAAAATTATCCGGGAATATATCTGAATGCATAGTGTTCTTATGAGAATAATCATCAAAATTACTCGAATGTGTGAAAAGCCCATTAATGTAGTACAAGGAGTTGCTTACAAATTGGTTGTTAAATCTAAAAACATGGGAGCTCAGAAGCATTGTAAATAAAATAGAGGGAAACAGCTCAAAATCCAAGCTTGGTTCGGCGCTTGGCGTTGTACCTGGAACAAAAAGGAGAAGGAATTAGGGAACAAAAATGCGAGAGAGGATCAACAAGGGGGAAAAGAAAGAGGGAAGAACCTGATAGTATTATCAGTCCTCTGCTCATACGGATCCAGTAGGGGATAGGCCTGTTCTGCCTCATCTTCTTGGCCAGCTTCTTCTTCACTCTGAACGTCTTGTGCGACGGCTGCAATCAAATGAACACGCCTCACTCATATCAGTACTTCACAAATCCACAAAACACCATCATTTCAACCTTCTTCGGATCAGTGATGCCTACCATTCTCTCTTCAACTGCGACTCACTCCTCCCGCCGCCGCAAACCCGACTCACCTCTCTCCTCCTCCATTATTTACAATTTCAGCTTTTTATTTTTATTTAACTGGCAAAGTTACGTAAGATTGTAGTAAATTATATTTTTTTTAATGTTTGTAAAAATAAATATCATCTATATCATATAAAATATGGTATCTACATAATTTTAATTATTAATTGAACGTACATATTTAAAATCATGTGTGTTTAGGTAATTTAAATATATTTCCATTTTATATACTTAAATGACTAGTATACTATATTTCTAAATTTGGGTGAACAATCTGGATTATCTCACCCAAAACTTTGCTTTGCAGTAAACACATACATAATCACAATCATCCAAGTCTTCATACTCAAGCGAATCTTTACATCCCATTAAAATTATATGAATCACACATTTACAAAAGAAACAAATATTGAGAGGATGTAGACAATTAATTTTTTTTATAAAAAATTGGACATAAAAAATGTGCTACTCACAATTTCAATTTGTAATGTTAATCCCTCAATACCTTAATTTGATTAAAATATGACACATTAGCGCCAATCGGAGAATTCTCACCTTATTTTTCTAATGTTATAAACTTACAATATTTATAAGATGAAAGCTTAAATGACTTACTACAAAATCATCACCATCACAACAAATATCGTCTTTAACAACATAATTATGAATAAGATCTAAAGTTACTGCAAGAACCACATCTATAAAAAATATTATGAAGGTTCATCTTTTTGAGGCTTAAATTAAAGTATGGTAACAATACACAAACAAACACATGACTACAACGTAACAGCTATATTGCACATGATCAATAATGTTGGTTGAAATAAAGTCACCTATGATTGATATCCTATGAATACAATAAGTTAAACACGATTCAATATTCATTAGAGTTAATATTCAGCTGAATTTATAAAGGCGACATTCTTCTTACATATGTTTGACTAACAAAACTATAAAAACTAATTAGAGTATGATAATCTGAAAAAAATGAGACGCTGTCAAACTTTTGGGCTAATTTATGTAAGATTTATTAGGTATTAATTTGCAACATGTAATTGAAATCTATAATAAAAGCACATTGACTATGCATTTATTTTAATTAATTACACAAACATCTCCTATTTTAAATACATATACACATCCCCTCTTGAAATTAAAATGTATGCTACATAAACCTCACTTATATGTTTTACAATGCATTTTTATCTAGCCAACTGGTAGGTGACCGTTAAACTTGATTAACAATCATATAATTCCTCTATAAAAAAATCATTTTTCAACAAATAAATAAACTTTGATAATTGCATAAAAATTACCTTTCATACAATCAAACATTTTTACGATAAATATATCTTTAAATGTTCCCATGTATGTTAAACTTTTTTTACATTGTAAATATTTCATTATCATATTTATTGAAACCATTAATATTAGTATTCTTTTCTCAGAAACAAACATACTTCTTTGGTTGTTTTTTTAACCATGACAACATGTAACATCTTTATTTTTTTATTTTTGGGATATAATTATAATTTAGAGATAATTATCATTTTTAGTAAGTAATTTTTTTAGAACTAAAAAAATTATTTTTATAATATAATATTAATATAATATAATATAATATTATTATATAATATAATATAATATATTATTCAAATATTATATATAATAAAAAAACGTGGGGGACGGCGCTGCCATGTTTGACAAATGAGTGCGGTGCCACACGTTTAATATATATATATATATATATATATAATAAAAAAATATTAAATGAGGCATGAAGATGTATTATAAATGCATCCTAGCCTCAACACACTTCACGCAACAAATCTGCGTGAAGTGTGTGCAGAAAGGTGACGGGTAAGGCTCTGATAGGAGTATTTTTTATTCTTTAGGGATTAATAAAGTACTCAAAATCTTTTTTAATTATAAAACTTCTTTTATGAAAAATTTTCTAAATAATTTTATCTTTCTTATGATATTAATTTTGTACTGATTAGATAATATTTTAGGATTATAATTTTAGGCAAGTTTAAGTTTTGTCAGTATATGACCATAAGAATATAGATGATAACTAATAGTTAATTTTAATCGGTTATTTTTGTTATTTAATTTATATAAGATTTTATAATAAATTTTCTATATAATCAATTTATAAATAATGTTATTTTGGACTTTTAAACCGATTAAATTTAGATTAAATAATTTATTTGAGTTAATGGAGATATTATTGAAATTTTAGTTAGTATAGTTTGAAAATTTGAAGGACTAAATTGTTACTTATGAAATTTGTAAGTTTAAACTGTCATTTATGAAATTCATAAGACTAAATTGGTATTTATGAAATTAGTAGGACTAAAATGTTATTTATGAAATTTTGAGGACTAAATTGCCATTTATGAAATTTGGAGGAGTAAACTGTCATTTATGAAATTCGAAGGACTAAACTGTCATTTTTATAATTTAAACCTTAAATTGTTATTTTCAGTTCTTATAGTATATTATTATTAGAATTTATAAATAATTTATAATTTTGACTTTTAGAAAATTATTAACGGACAGTAAATTGATTGTGATAGATTGATTTTGGCGTGTGTTTGAGCTATTGGATTTGGAACAGTGTGATAATAATTAGCTTTAGCGAGAGATAACCACTTTCCACTTATTATGTGTGTTGGTGTATGTTTGTGAGTATTTTGTAAAATGATTATGAGATTGAAAATCATATGTTGATATTTATGGATTATTTCAATACGTATTATTGAGGAGTATTTTGTTATAAACTTGCTTTGTGGAACCTTGTGATTTAAATTGTAAGATATATTTGTATATTTTGAATACCCTCATATGAGTATGACAATCTTGCGAAATTCCTATTGAGCTATTTATTGATACCTATTGGGTTGTTTGGTTTGGGTTGAGATGAAGAAAGTTATTTTTACCACGTGGTATAGCCTTCATTGGTGCACGATGGTTGGCTTTCTATTGTCCCACCAGTTCAATGAGGGATTGCGACACCCCACTAGTTCAATGAGGGGAAAGACCCATGGTTCGGAAACATGCTCTGTGGATTTTGGTCAATCCTCTTCATATGACCGGAAAGCTCTTTGAGTTGCCAGTAACATGGATAGTAACTTAACCCATGGGTCTAGTCGGCGTAAATAACGCGGTTCAGTTGGATTGATGGGAGGCACTTGGGAATTGTGATATGAGATTTGAGATATAATATTATATAATTTTTAATATGAGACTTGTGTACAAAACAATGATATTAGATTTTTAATATTTTATTATATAAACTGTTCCACTTGACACCTCATGAATACATGTCATCATGTGTAATGAGTTGGAAAGCTGGTTACTGAGGCTTTTGTCTTACTCCATCGATTTAACATTTTTCAAGTGATAGTTTCCATGCTGGAATGTCGGGAGGAGCTCCTGAGGCATATATATATCTCTATGGCCTCTTGTGGTTTATTATGTGTTAAATTGATGTATATTGCCACTCATAGGGCCTACATCCTGTAAACTCTGATTTGACTGCATACTTTAGATTATCGTATTGTGGATTTGATATTATAATATTTAATAGTTTGTGAAATTGTATCTCTATTGTGATTAGTCTTTGAGAGATAATATTTAATATTATGGAATTAAGGAGAGGGTCTTACATGACATGCCTAAAAACATATTTGAAAGGCATATGATATTAATTATATAGGTTATTGATAATGTATACTTGAGATATGTTATGGCTTGTATTATTTTTTTAATGTTCATTTCTTAAAATCATCTTGTTCACAAAAAATTAGGAAACACATTTATTTATGTATGAACTCATAATAATAGACATAATCATGTTTGTAACCATGTCTTCAATGTGTGTATTAATTCAGTTTATTAAGTATTTATAGCAATACGGATAAACTTTAACCAATGCAAGAGTGCAAAATAAAGAAAGACATAGCATGTGCTATTGTTTAAACAACTTCAACAAAAATCAGAGAATTAATAATAATGAAGGCTAAATTAGTAAATAGAATTAGCATTAATATAAACATAAATTAGAAGATAATAAATCTTAACTGCGCTAACAAATTGGACTTAAGTGTGTGTTTTCCATATAGAAGGGAGGTCCATATAACTAAAACAAAACATAAAGGAGGTCAGAGTATTTTACTCTTTAAATTTCTAATACTTTCAAAGGAAATGTTATAACGCATAATAATCATAGCAACATTTCGACTTTAAACAAACGCAAGTAGGTTTCATACTCACATTTTTTAAGCTTAGGTGACCCTTTACAATGCACTAAAGCTAATGTGACGTTATAGAAATTCTGCACATTAAATCTTATTGTCGCTCTTTTATGTATGGACGAATATATCACGAGGTATATACCTGATATTGTAGATGCATGAGACACCGAAACTGAACCACCATCTTCGTTAACACTACCTCCTCGAAAGCCTGCCCCATCACCTATGTGATTTTAAGCAAAATCGAACCCATGCAAAGAACTATCAGAAGATAGCAAAATAACATCACCCAAATCAATTTCAAAGGAATATTTTTCGTACATGCCTTGAATGTTTGTGATGTCCGATAAAACTGGTAGGAAAACATTTGTCAGCCGACTTGTATAGATACAGTTGTCAAAACTTACATCCCCATAGCTTGGAAAAACAAATTACATATATTGCAACGTTGACAAGGTTCTATAAAAATAAGCATCATTCTCTTCCATTATCAGACAATATGGTTAGAACAAAGCAAAGGATATGAAGAAAAATAAAATAAGGAACAAATAGCCCTTCCAAGTGCCAAGATTTCAGAAGAACCTTGTCCAAGCATAACTCAGTTGCCCATGTGGATATCATTGTTATTTGGCATTTATCATCTTTTGCTAAACTATCAAGTTTCCGCAATAGAAAAGTCCTCAAGGCATCCTGCAGATATAACTGTGAATTTTCAATATGTAATTAAAGCAAACTGACAAGTAGCGTAGTCAAATGAATCCAGATTTAAAATGAAAAGAGAAGGCTAATCCTGGAGTTTCATTAGCCAAAAAGACCGACAATATGGAAATTACATGTTCACCAACACTGATGAACTTTAGAGTGACTTCCTCAAATGATAGAATATAATTAATCTGCAAAATGAAGACAAAAACCAATTTACTACTCGAGGGCATGATATGGCATTTGTCCAACTTGACATGACTTTACCATAAATGGCAAATCGTCATTATTAATTGAATAGAATTTAGCAAAGTATAAAAGAATAAATAAATGTCATAAAAAGGGTTGCAACTCCAAAATTTAAATTTAATAACAACAATGGTATATTATATCAAGTGGCCTAGATTAAGGATATGGTATTTACATGTGAAAAAAGCGATGAATATTCTAAAATTACATTACATTGGTTCTATGTAAAATTACGATGAATTTATTGGAATAAGATGTATCCTTGTCTAGAAGGTACAGTTGGGGAACATTAGCTAGAATGGACTATGATGTGGAAGTTTTGAGGGTTTAAATGGACTAGCGCATATATTTTTAACTAATTGTAATTGACACAAAGTAAAGGTAATTCATGAATTAGTTGACAAGCTACATGCAAATAAATAATCAACTTAAAAAAGAGAAAATACTTTAGCATAGAAAGATGCAGCTCTAAGAAAATCCTTTGAGGAAAATGCAGCTTCAGCCTGCACAAAAAAAGTCTCAGCCAAAGACTAGATTTAGCTTTATGGTAAGAAATTTCAAAAGGGAAAAAATTATGCAGCCAGATGAACGACTGCTTAGTCATTATAAAGATGAATGAACAGTAGCAACACTAAATATACTTGGTCCCTTTGAAGAGGATCACAGCAATTTGCTAAAGCAGCTGCATATTCTTTCATGTCAAGATATACCTTCCGCATACCTCGACCTTCATCATTAACAGACAACTAAAATTACCAAAACTAAAAGCAGTATAGATAAGCAGAAAAATCTGAGAAAACAAAAGGATGCACTCATAAGAGGTTAAAAACCTGAAAGATAGAGTTCTGATCATATGCATAGAACATACTAGCAGTGGCATCACTACATAGTCCAATAATACCCTTTGGTGCTGCATATGAAGTTTGATCAAACTGAAGTTCCTCCAGGATGTGCTCACTAATTCTATTTACAACCTATAAATGTTTAAATTTAGAAAGCATGAATAAAACTACCAAAGAGAAGATTTTTTTTCCCTTCACATAGGCAATATGAAGGAATACAATTGTATAGGTGAGTACACGCAAAATTTTGAGTAATCCATAGAACTGAAATGCCATAGAAAAGAGCCTTGCTTTCAACAAAATTGTATACCTTGACCTTATTCCCTATTAGCAGCAAGAAATGAAATTCATACAATGCCATAGAACTTGGTTTAACTACTTCTGTACCTTCCAACAGTTTTGAGTAATCCAAAAGAGCCTTGCTTTCAACAAAATTTTCATCTCCATTTGGCGAACTGCAAAAGTTAATACAAAGGAAGAAAAAATAGAGACACTCCTAGAAGAACAACATAAAAAGATTTTATGAAAAAAAATAACATGTACAACAATATTAAGAAAAACTAATAAAGCATACTGAGCATACATGAATCGGATTTTGAAGAATCCATAGAACTAAAATATATAATAACATCAAATATTAATGAGTGGTTAAAATACTAAGTTAAATTTTACCTATGTTGTGCACCAAAATTTAAGCTCCCATGGTAAATACCGGCACCAGAAAGCCATGCAAAATGTACAGCTCTTCGTTGCTTAATGAAAAAGTGCAGCTCACTGAAGGATAACAAAATAGAAACAGAAGCATCAAATGGGAAAGCCTGAATGCATATAAAATTAATTGGAAAGACTGAAATAATCAAACAAACTTTTAGCCTCCAAATCTCCGTATATTATGCTGTATGTGTCTAGGTCATAAAAGTACACCACTATATAAGCAAAACCACTTGCCTGTTAGGAATTTCTCCAGGAAGTTCCATGAAATGCGCCGTTCGTTGTAAATAACTCGAAAACACAGTCTACAATTGTAAGTCAGAATAGAGCTCAACTGATGATAGTGAAGAGTGCCATGAAAATGGATAATGCCTAGCAATAAGTTTTTCAAAGTGAGCACAAAGAAATTTTAACAACAACACTGTTGTACACCAATTTTAATTATGTAAATAATCAGTCATAGTGCAAAAAAAACATGCAACATAAATAATCAAAGTAATAAACAGAACATGTTTCATTAGTTTATGAATTCATATTCACATAAAATTAAAGGAATTAAAGGAAATCCAAGTTTAGAAAAATTATTGTTATTTGACATACTTCTAGTGATCCAAAGCCAATGAAGGAATAAAGTCGTGTTGAAGTAACAGCCTGATTGAGAATTGTCGAGTTCTCGCAAAATAACCAGTTTCAATAAGAATTTGCAGTATAGATAACCTGGATCGTTTCCCACGGAATTCACATGCGGTCTAAAACAGTCGAACAATGATCGATTGGGGGGGTTTTAGTAAACTATTAACGAACAATAAACTCAGATTAAAAACAGAAATGGAAAATGACTTGGACCAAACAGATTAAAATGACTTACCTAGGATTGAGATTTCATAGTTTCCTACCATTATCGGACGAAGAATTTAAAACGAACTCGTGATTGGTTCTGGACGAACCGAAATCTCTGCATTCGTCCAAAGAATCCCTCGACTAGACGATCATCTAGGTTTTGTTCGTATGCGTGGCGTGCTACTGTGCGATAGCACAGTATCACTGTAACCCGATTCGAACCATGTACTTGGGATGTACCAATCCGAACATTGAAACAAACATTCGAACTATTTCCAAAAATCGAATCCGATTAGAGTAAATAGAAACGAGTTACGTTACCGGTTTTAGTATGTCTTTTGATTGGAAACGTGAATCCTCAATCCATAGACCAATCACAGAAGCTTAATCGGACATGGCTAGAAAATCCGAACAATGAACGAAGAACGCGAAGAACATGAAGAACATTTTTCAGAGAATTCTTAACTTCTGATTTCAATCCAAAATTGTCCAAATCCGTTCTGCCTCTATTGTTTCAGTTAACTAAAGTAAAAACCTAATTGGCAAATGGATCAGAGCCCACCAGTTCAGCCCAAAATGAAAATTACTAATAAATGGTGCTCCATTACAAAATTCGGGCCCAATAAAAATACATATAACGTTAACTACAATTTTGACTGTCCTCTTGTTCGAATCTACCTTTCAAGTCTTCATATCAATTGTTGCTCTCTGAATCATCTAAAACATGAGATAAGAATGAGATCAGTCGGATATATGGTTTAAGAGTTATGATCAAAATAGAGAAGGGTTGTAAATCTGGAATTTTTATTATTAAAATATGTTAAATCCAATAAAACACCCAAAGCCCAAATAAGCATAAAAGCCCATTATTTATTAACAAAACAATGTAAATTTATTAATCAAGAGATACAAATGAGTGTAATAAATATTCAATTATCACAGTCATCACATAATATCTAGTTCCATTGATTAAGCTGGTTGTCTCCATCTACAAAGAATGAACACCAGCCGGTCAATGATTCCTAACTCGCATTATTAAAAGGACTGCCATTTCAATTTCTCAAAAAGAGATGAAATAATAGAATCTTTCTAGCAAATCGAACAAGAACAAAGTGCAAGGAGAACCTAGAGGTACATGTAAACCCATAAAAGCTTATAGAAGTTCTGTTAATTCAAAGAGAAACTTAATATATTTTTCTTTCTTGTCCTTTTCATCCACAGCAAGTTCATGAAGTCAGCCATTATCTGTACCGATAATAAACTCCTTCGTGGAAACTGTTTTGAAAAATTTAACAGAACACCAAAAACAAATAAGCATAGGAAAATCTTTGTTGTAAATAAATTATCAAGCAACTGGCAACAAACAGAAAAGTGATCAACTACCTTTTGTTATTTGTTGCTTGTTCCATGCAACAACATTTACAAGAAGGCCTTTCAGCTTGCTTAAAACTCGGGGCTTGGTCTATTTTGCACGAGTATAAAATGTTTTAGCTCCTCTAGCACCAACAACAGTTGCTATACAGTGACTCCCTCCGGTAGGACAAACAACAGTCTGAAACTGGAAGTTAATTCGATAAGCATGTTCTGTAGTACGATAAGACCCTATCGAGGGAGCCACATTAAAACGTGTAATAATGCACATCGCACCCTCATGTAAGCTCTTCTCATAGCGCTGCACAAAACCACTACGGACAGAAGCATGAATTCGATCACCTTGTACGTAGTCAAAAGTAACTATTAACAATAAGAAACAGAGGAAGAAGCCAACAAAAGTTACATGACACAACAAATATAAAGAAACAAATAAAAAGCGGGGCAAACAAATATATAGCCCCTACCTCAACGTCCTGCATTACAAGCTCAATAGAAGCCACATCTCCCCTGCTGTATCGATCAGGCATTTTCCATAAACGAATAATACGAGCACAGAGCTTCCAGCCTTCACGACTAGTGCTAACGTCCCTCACACTGCCGTATACAACACTGGCCATAGAATATAACTACAATAAATTCCAAAGATATAAACCAAAACAGAACAGATTTTATAGAGCTTCAAAAATAAGAACTCACGTCCCCATAAATTCTGGAAGAAGAGGAACTCAGAGAACCTCCAACCACCGAAGCCACGATCTGAAAGTGGACCAACCCAATAATTGTAGCTGCCTATTAACTGTCAGTACTGAGAGCTCAAGATCCAACAGCGAGGAATTAATATATGTTAAATCGAGAGAGGTTAGTATGCTATCATGAATGACCAGAAAATTGACCCAAAACAAGGACTAAAATCCAAGCAAAACTGAAACTCCATAAACCTCCATCCACCAAGCACACGTTTGGGTAGTGGGAGACTATTACAAACATGGAAATAAGTAACCGCTAATAATACAAGATGAAGAACATGTGACGGAAATGAAGAACGTGTGAGGACGAGAGAGAAAGTGTGAACTAGACTCCACTACAGACGGGGAAGTTAGCAACTGCTAATGTCATCTGATGGCGGACATCGGACGGTCATAAATAAGGCTTGAGGAAGACACAGAATGGTAGTAGCTGACGTGGCTCAACAGGAAGCCATCTTTAAACCTTATATATATATATATATATATATATATATATATATATATAACCACGAGCACATAGAGGTTCGGATATTTTGGGCTTTTGGTCTAACTTATATTTTGGGCCTTCAAAACAGATTTGAGAAATATTTCGGCTCTGGCTCAACACTGGGCTCACACGAGATTCTTTTTATTTTAAAGGCCGAATAATCGTGTAACATAGTAGACCAGTACGACGAGTGGGCTCCTTGTTTGCATAACATGCTTGAATGTATGGTGAGGTGCTTATTCAAAGGCCCAAGAAGCAATCAATATTTCACGAATAAAGGAGTAATACTCTTGGTAGTAGCTCTCCATGTATATATTATTAACAATGAGCTTTTATAACAATATTTTTATGAATATTAAAAATAGACCATTAGATCTAGATCTAATGATAATGAAAAGGTAGATGAGGGGAAAAAGAGGGGGAAGGTAAAGAAAAGAAGCTATTGCCAAGGCGTTTTGGTCTAAAACCACTAATAATGATAAGGTTGTTTTTTCTTTCCCCACAGCTCAATTTAGGGTAATGCCACATGCATGATTAACAAGTTTTTGGTTAAAGTACTTAGGGGATTCACTCTTGAAATAAAAAATATATAAATATAAATTTCAAAATACACATTTATTGGAAAGGATAAAAACTTCTTGCAACGCGGTTTTGTTAGGGGAAATTTAGCTTGTTACGTCCAATCTGAAGACTTGTTTAGAGGAAGCTTGGTTTTTGCTTGGAAATGAATTCACATGGGGCAACAGCATCTCGGTCTTGTCTTGGGTCTTGGCCTTCCTTCCTTGATCATCGCAATCATTCCTAATTTTGAATTTATTAGTCCGTTATCTAAAGCCATTCACTAGCTGTCATTTCCCATATATATACTCTCCATTGCCCACTTGATCGTTTCTAATTACTTGAAATTATAGCCGCGACAACAATGGAATGGACCCCTTCCATTGACAATTAAGGGTCTTATGAATTAAATTTAAAATAAAGTTATAAAATTTTAATACAAGAAAGATGTAAGATAAAAAAATAAAAAAATAAATTTAGAGTTTTTAACTTCACTTTTTTTATTTTTTAAATTCAACTAAATTCTTTTTTCTCTCCATCCACTTTCTCTCCCCTACTCTCATACCAAACAAGTCATAAAGCAGCTACTTAATATTCCTTCCATCCCTTAACTTCATAGTGCTATGCTAGCAACACAACAAAATGCACGAGTATTTTTTTCTTTCTTTTGTTTTGTTTTGTTTAAATGGCGATTTGTGGCTGAGGCTTGTTTACCTGGTCTTGGTAGTTATTGGTTCACACAGTACACCCAGCACGTGCTTCCCCTTGACTAACTTCAATGGGGACAAACTCTGTTCTCTGCCACATTCAGGGACCTTATTTTCTTTCATGCTACAGCGGGAAGACAGTTACGTATTCCTGTGCTCCTTTAAAAAGAACAATAATAAAACAATAGCTTTCAGCGAAATCAACTCCTTAACAAGGTTCCCAACACTTGATCCAGAACCATGTTAAACCATCGATATAGCAATATAGGATATGCATTGTAGGTGATCCATGTACTTCTCTTTGTTGTTACATTTAATTACTATAAGAAGCGTCAATATGTGTTGATTTGCAAATACACGTTACCGGTGGAGACAAAATAGGAACGTGCACATGGGGGATGGAAATTGCATATATCTTGTTCACGACGTTCAGTCAGAAAGAGAAGTTGTCGGATATGAGTGGTATAAATATTTTTTTTTTTTTTAAAAATACACATCCCATGTGAAGAACCACATATCATTGTCACGTCACCTTGAATCACTCATCTGTTTTTTTTTTTAAAAATAATTTTACTTGCTCTGTAACGAAACCGCGTCTATGTATGATCAATTTCCAGACACTGTTCCTCCACCAAAAAACCCTCAGCAAATGAGAAATCAAGCCAAAGTGTTGGCCTTCGCCAATCGGTGAATTTCATCATCTCCAGCTGCTTCGTCATCCATTGATGCGTGTTATAGTCTACAGGCAAAGGTTTGTTATGGTTACATTAGAAAATAAATCAGACAAAGAGAGACAAGTGAAAGCCGCGAAAATAATACATGTGCATGCATATGGGCGTTCAAGTTAGGACTCAACACAAAGAAAAGGACACCAGCTAGCTTCTCATCAAGTTATATAGGTCTCACTGGCTCACAAATTCAATGGATCTTCATCACAGACTCAAGGGCAACAAGCCGTGCAACGTTTGGGTGCCTAGGTTATAATGTTTTGATCACCCCCATGTTATGTTTTTGGAGTCTGGACCCACTTCACGCGTATGTACTCGTGGGTCCCAACCAATTCATATGCATCTCACCTTCTTGACCTTTTCTGCATATCAGTTTGATATTAGCTGTAAGCCCGTCCAACAGATTTTAAAAAATACATATATTAAAATTAATCAAAATAAAAATAAACAAGATACAGAGGGCGAGGCTCAGGATGAGAGAGACACGGACAGGGATATCCGTAAAACTCCAAAAATCTATCAATCCTTGACATACATGCTGCTTGTTCTCTTGTCTCCCTTCTTCTATTATTTTTTCTCTCTCATTTATCGCTGTGCTCTTTTTGTTTCAGAGATACTCAACAAAAAAACAAACAATAAACAGTTTTACCTTTGATTCTTTCTTTGGGGTAAGTTAGGCAATCCAACAGCAACGGGAGCTAAAAAATATTCTCTCTTTTTCCTCCTCCTAAAAGTCCCAACAGTTATAATATATTCTGCCGTAAAAGCGATATCGTTCACCAAGAAAATGAACAGCAAAAATATTGGTCATCATCTAATTATGTTGGTGACACGTGGCAGGCATGACTTCACCCTCTGACCCCATCATTGCTTTATTCAAATGAGAAGGTATTTTGCCGTCAGAAGTTAGGCCCGTGGGACACACAGATCACAGTTGATAATTGTTCAACATATTACAGTAGTGGTCATGTCTGTAATTGTTCAACATATTACAGTGGTCAAATGAAACAAGCATGCTTCTTCATTTGCAGCATTAAGAAACAAGTAAGAAGGCTTTGTTTATAACATTTGAATATAATACAAACAGAGAATAGTCTCAACTTGACGCCACTTGCTGATCAACTATACCTATTCTTTCTCAACAATTTGCCAGCGACTGAAGGATTTCTTTATGAGCGCACAGCTATATATCTTGTTTGAAAAACCTGCACTTGTAAATTTTTAATGAGGACGTAAAGGAATTGACAAAAGGAGGCTCTGTTGCAGCTCACGTCACAGCAGGCATCAGTTTGGGCTGATAATACTGGACATGATTTGATCTGTTGGGCTATAATTATGAAGGTTCAAGAATATTTAGTCTTTAATTGATGTGTCTCAGATTGAGTTTGACCGAATCATAATATTTTACATAATTACATAGACCATATAATGTACTATATTTCGGCAACAGTAATGGCAAACTGTTGCCTTTACTTAACTGATCATACCAGCAAGTTGCAGACTTTGATCCTCATCTTGGTCTTTAACTCTCATATAAACAGACAAGATGATGCAGAAACTTCAATTATATATATATAGCAGTTCAAAGTTGAAACTTCACAACACAGGGACGAATACAAACTAGTCATTATTATCTACAATAGCCCCCTACACGCGTAGTCACATGAGAAGAATCTATAAGATTGCGACCTTAGAGAATAGAGATAACAGGGCGATGCTGTTTCCGATTTATATCTTAATCAGAGACGGAGAGACATGTGATCTATCAACTTGCCTGCACCTTGAATTGCCACTTGAAGATTGGGAAATAAAAATACTACTTATTCAATAATCATGAGTTTCAAATTACAATACACCCATTTGCCGGTTAAAAAAAAGAAAAGAAAAAACAAGGTAAGAGCTCAAAAATCAAAATCCATGTTGGTCCCACCCTTCATAAATGGGTGCCAGAATGGTAAGAAGAAAAAAAAGGTGCGTGTGACTGTGAAAGAAATCAAGAACTCAACTACAAAAACCCTCCTCTCCTCTTCCTTCTGGTGTTGGAACAAAAACACACACTCAAACATTTACACAAACACTTTGCGAACAAAAACACGTTTCCATTTTTTTCCCAAGCATGGCCAGACCACAACAGAGATATCGAGGCGTCCGACAAAGGCATTGGGGATCTTGGGTCTCTGAAATTCGACACCCTCTATTGTAAGCTCACCTTAGTTTTCACGTCCATGCACGTTTCATATGCGTGTCAATCTTACATGTTTCAGTGCATGTCATGCTAAATAACAAGTATGTATGTTGTGCAGGAAGACGAGGATATGGCTTGGTACATTTGAAACTGCAGAAGATGCAGCCAGAGCTTACGATGAAGCAGCGAGGCTGATGTGTGGTCCAAGAGCAAGAACCAATTTCCCTTACAACCCCAATGCGTCTCAATCATCATCTTCTAAGCTTCTCTCTGCAACTCTCACTGCTAAACTACATAGATGTTATATGGCTTCGCTTCAAATGACCAGACCCACGGTACCCGAACCTGTGCGAGCAACTTCTTCTCCAAATGTTGTGTCCACGAGCACAAGCAACTCGTCCTATGTGAAAAGCAGAGGGACCAATATTACAATGTTGGGAGAGAAGAAAGCAAAGGAGGAAGAGGCTGAAGAATCAGAGGCAAAGTGGGGTGTGAAGAAGGTGAAGGTGGAAAGTGGTGAGCAATTCAAGCCTCTTGAAGAGGTTCATATAGAGCAAATGATTGAGGAGCTTCTTGATTATGGGTCTATTGAGCTCTGCTCTGCCATGCCACCTCAGTAATATGTTACAACAGTTTCCAACATTTTGCTGCTTCAAAATTCTTCTAGCCAAGCCGTTTATTCTACTAATTAACCCATTCTTCTGAATTTCCTGCCTCTTGAAGTGCATTTTAGTTCACCTACTCTAGATTATATTCTCCAGGAAACCTTCCTAGTGATCCATTAGATATTAATGCTATATTATGTACAGCCAATTATGTTGTGATCCATGAAATTGTTGTTTGTATTTCATGTATTATGGCCTTGTTCTTAGATCATAGCCTCTGCAATTAGCGTTTGTAGCAGCAGATTGCAGAGTTGCTCTGAAATGTAAGGGAAGGTTTGTCAAGGGCACAGCTTTTTAGAAAGTGGCCGTAGTATCCCTCTATTTCAAACATTGTAGAATTTTATGCACCCATACACTTCTCTTCATTCTAACTCAATAATTGGATTTTCTTTAGTTCCCACATTATATAAATAAAAATTATAACTTTATCGGTTTATCCTGCACCTGTTGTAATATAAAATAGAAATAACTATATTCAACTTGGATTGGGGAGTAAAAGGTGTGATTATCCAAGTATGATTCAATTGTCACAAAACTTAATTAGTAGTGTTGCAGACTAAAGGACAAACAATGTTGTATCTGATTCTCCCCCATCCCCCGTCACTTTGAATTAAGACACAGCAACTTGGTCCTTTGACCGTAGTAATAATAGTCACTCAACAGGTATCAGATGCCTCCATGCACAGCCGGAGAAAACAACCATTTACCTCTTTAGCAAAATTTTCACTTGCGTCACTTTCAAACACAGTGCAAAATGATATAATACGTAAAATTTGGAATATAAAGAGTTGTACTATCTGCTGAGACTCAAGTGAAAAACGTAAGGGAGATTTTTCTAATTAGTATTTATGGGTATTGACATGAAACAAGAAGGTTTTGATATGCTGCAGGAAAGAAATATTTATTGTTGCTATATGGGATAGCATTTTGAAAAAGAAAAAGAGGACCTTTTTAAATTTGATAACTTTTCGCTGAAGAGAATAACCCTAGATGAGCTAAAGTGGGTGATTAATTATATATATCCAAGGGTCTCATTTAGCCGCTCTCCTTATCTGGATCCGACCCGTCTCTAATCCCAATTATCTTCCTCTTAATATACTTATAGCTTCTTGTAGAAAATTACTACTTGGGTTCTTGTTCACTCTTGTGAAGGTTTTTACGTGGAGAAAGGAGAGACAGAAGTGCTTGTGTTTTCAGTAAAAAAATCTGAAGTCTAAAGAAGAATCTTTCAAACTGTTTTGGAACACAAACATGAAAATGATAGTGTAATCAAAATCACTAAATCAATTTGATAATCCAGAAAGGGAATCGTCGTCGTCATCAGTTTGTGGAAAACGGACGAATAAAATGGGTCTGATTGCTGAGGATTTCAATTCAAAAGCGAGCATGTCGTTTTCTTGCCAACCCCTGCTACTATTGGTAGTTCAATCAGCTGTAACTTTCAGTTTTTTATCTTTGCCATTTCGGTCCATTATATTCCCTTCTTCAAACTTCCATTAAAGGCTAATTTTTTCCCATTCATCTTTGATGATCTCATGTTATATTCATTAAATCTAAATCTTATTCAGTTTCACAATAATTAGGTGATTCCGCCCTTCTCAAAACAATAATTATATCTTTTTGAAATAATGCTCACTCAACTTCCTTATGATTAAGTGCAACAAATTCCAGGAGAATTATAATTTAAACTAATTATGTGTATCTGCAGTGAAGTTCATATGATTGCTGCAGTTTTATTTTTTTCACTTCTACCTAGCTATCATCAATACACAATCCAATCAGTTTCTCTGATGAGATTATACACACACACACTTGTCTGTTGCTCGTCTTGTACTGTAGCAGCAATTCATTCAATTTGATTCCTTATTATTGAGGCCTGGCAGGCTTCAACTGCTTTCCAATTAGTATGTTGGAGTTGCGTTTGGGTGTCACATCTCTATCAGTGAGACTTCATGATTATTCCACTGTGTGCTGGAATTGATTTTGTTCCCCACAAGCATCATATACTAAAGTTGTTTATTACTCTCACCATTTTGTTTTTACTTTTGAAATAGTGGCATGTTAGTGAGTCACTCATCATCCACAGGTTGAATCTTGTGAGACAGATATGGATCAATGATGCTTTTGTTTTTAAGGTTCGCCTGATGGAAACTCCAACAGTTTCTGAATCGGGTCAAATTTACTCATACTTGTCAAACCCAGATAAAGGAAGAGAGAGAGAGAGGAAAATGCTTTTATGCAGCATCTTCTTTGTGCAACAATTCCTTTTAGTTAGTTAGGCTGGGTTAATCAATAGAGATTAGTGAATGATTTGATGGTCTGATAAGATATATATTGGACCCGTTTTTGTAATTCTGACTTTTCATCATTATCACCACTTTTGTGTATACTCATATTTAAGAATTCAATACAGCTAAAAAGAAGGATGATGAGAGTGGATTTAAAGATGGGAAATTTGATACGAGAGACCCTGGTTCATGTTAGAAATAGAAATCAACAGGGGTGTACTGTAATCAGCTCTGAGAGGGAGACAGAAAAGGCTCTCTCAATTTAATGTCGTGGTACAAAATTTCATCAAAAGGGATTTTACGGAGTGAAGAAAAGGAAGATGAACAAATTGGAGGGAAAGGTGGGATTTTTTTTTTACCGGTGTGTGAAGGAAAAGCGGTCAAAGGCAATGATGATTTAGGTAGGAGAGAGACAAACATAAAAGGCTTTAAATTAAACCCTTTTGTTTTGTGAGTTAACATGCCACCGAACTAACAAAAGCTTACTTTAATGTGAGAAGAAGGTTATCATTTGTGGTCGATAAACATGCATTGGATCAGGTGAAGGAGGGTCATTCATATAAATCCCAAAGAGAAAAAGGTACGTTGGAAGAGGAAGACAAATAAATTTAAAATAAGAGGTTGGGGGCCTAGTGGCCTACTCAGCTCAAGAGTAGCCGAAATAGCCCCTGATTTAAAAATTAGTCCGGATTGGACCTCAGCCGGAAAACCGTTTTTATAATTAAACCAAGTTAGATCAGAGTCAAGCCCCCGTTGAGGTAAAGCCCAAAATTAAATTGGGAACTGAAATAGTTTTAAGAAAATCATAAGTACGAAAAGTTGAATTTGATGAAACGGGATAGTCTCTTACAATATGGCAAACCGATATTTAAATCCCTGTTGGAAGGGGTATCCATATTTTTTTTAAGACAATAAAACTTTCATTACTAAAGCAAAACAAGTTCCATACACTTCAACCTATACCAAACTTGTCATGTGCACTATCACAACCAGTAACATCATCATGTAAAATCCTAACTAGAGGGGAGCCACCCCAAAACAACCCTTTTACATCACTTTTGGCTAGCCAATCCGCCACCAGATTACATGAACGAGAAACATATGTTAATGAAATATTATGATTCCTATTCAAAATTGCTGCAAGGTCATCTACCAAAATCCTTGTTGGACATTCTGGACAAGTGGACCGATTATGCATAGCTTCCACTAATAATTTGCAATCTAATTCCACACGAATACATCCCAAGTCTTTATCTGCAACATTTCCAATTGCTTCTAACAAGGCCATAACCTCATTTTGAAAGGCTGACTCAGCTGGCTTTTTTTACCACACATATTCAGTACTTGACCTGTATCATCACGTAAAAGAAAGCTAATTCCACAAGCTTTATTAGCTTTTATAAAAGCACCATCCACATTTAGTTTTAACTCACCCTTCGAGGCAAATTCCATTTAGAATGACAGGAAACAGAGCTTGATTTCTCCGGCTCAGTTACAAACCAACCCTTTACTGTCTATAGTCTAGTCACAACTTTGTTGGCTAAACTGAGTATCCAAGAAAGATCAAGAGCTTTCTGTTCATACAACTTAGAACATCTACTTTTCCATACAAACCATAAAACATAAGCAAGAAAAGCATGGGCAAACTCATCATCATTAGAATGATTCAGAATCATCAGAAATGAAGTCTCAAAGGAACTAATATTAAAACCAGTTATGGTCAGATTCAAAGAGCTAGCAAACTAAACTCTCTTAATTTCCTCACATAATAGCAATAAATGCTCAACAGATTTTGTAGCTCTCCCACATCTGAAACAGATTGGGGAAGGACTGCATTGCGCTTAAAAAGAGCCTCCATATTAGGCAGGGCATTGCTACATACCTTCCATAAAAAAATGCCTTACTTTCGGCTGAACCTTCAAATTCCACAATTTTTTCCATATTTCTTGAGGAAACCGATTAGAGGAACTAGGTCCTGTAGAGCTATCAACATTCATAGTCTCCTTCAAGCAATAATATCCTAATTTTACTGTGTAAACACCCTTAGCACTACCCAACCAATTCACTCTATCCTAAGACCCTGGCCTTAATAATGTGATACCAAGAATAGCCTGCCTTATACTATCAGGAATAGCAATATCTTCTAACTCCCATCTTCTCTCTTATAACACACTTTCAACTTTCCTATTTTCTAATGGAACTGGAACCAATTCTTTCAGAATTTGGTTATATGGAATAGAAGGAATCCAACCATCCCCCTAAAAATCTATTCTTGCCCCATCACTTACCTGCCAGAAAACCTTATCTTCTAATAATTGCCTACCCGCTAGTAGACTATTCCATGCCCAAGAAGCTCTCCCTCATTTCTTTGCTGCCATGAAAGAATAGTTTGGAAAATAGATTCCTTTCAACATTTTAAACCACCACTCATCAAGTTCAGTCAATATTCTCCAACACTGTTTTCTTAAAAAGGTAAGATTAAAATTTTGGAAATCCTTGAAATCCATATCCCTATCCAATTTCCTTTTTGTCATGACCTCCTGTAACAACCTCCTTAAATTACCTCAAAATCTACCATGTCATCAAGATATTAAATAATATTATATAAATATCATATTAAAGGAGCTTCATCCACAGTACAAATCCCAATACACAAAACATTCTATATATGTCATGATTGGCTAAAATGCCCTTAAGTTTGGCAATAAACATTATACTCATAAAACTAAACGAGACATACAATTTGATGTCAAATCAAGCCTCGTTCGCTTCCCCCTCGGCACCACTGTTTAGACTTCCACCTAAAAAAATAATAAATTGACGGGATGAGTCATATAGACCCAGTAACCACTTCCATTTTAACAGGTATGCAGTGAATGATTACAAGATAGCTAAGCGGGCAATATAAATAATACAACATATAATCTTTCAACTAAACATTTTTTTCAAGAAAACAAATTAATATGTACTCCCTCAACCATCCTTATAACCTCCTCAACCGCTGACAGAACCCATAGGTTACATCACATAATAGGTTTAGTCTCTTTAACAAAACTGCACCAAGCTCACTGATAATGAGGTGTAGCCCGGCCAAAAGCTACAGAGCTCATATCAGACCATAGGTTCCCTTTCCATCGAACATGGAAATGTGTCACCTGTCCCATTGAACAGAATCTTATCCCAGCTAAAGGAAAAGAGTGGTACCAAGGGCCCTGAAAATACCAAGGTCATCCATTGTGCGCTCAATGGGGCTATACCACATGGTAAAAAAGAACCAAACATCCTCCAATCACACCTCACCACATTCAATATCTCAACATCACCATCATCAATAATTTATTCTCATATATATTATAATCAATACTATATATCATCAATTATTCCAAATCATTCAGGCTCACTTAACTAAAGTTTACTAAAAACATAATTCATACTAATTGTACATCTCATATATAAAATAGTATAAAATATTTATAGCAATTAAAAATATCAACATATGCTTATAATCACATCAACAAGCATACAAGATAAATTGAAAAGTGGTTACCTCGAGTTCTTGACAACTAGAGAGAATTCAAGTTCAACAAGCCAAATTCACTCTACAATAAATATATAATTATAAGTTAATAAATTTAATAATAATTTCTAACTAAACTAATCCCCATAATTAAATCACTTAATTCTTTTTAGAAAAATAACAATAATTTATCTATTCCTCAATAAAATTTTCTAACATTTCCTTAATTATTTTAATCACTAAAATCTTTAACAATAGTAATTTTCTAATCACCTTAACTTCAAGTATCATAAAATTGCTAATATAAATATCCTAAATTAATTAAACCACTCTTCTAACTTATATAAGTATAACCTAATTATTAAATAATACTAACAATTATATTAAAATCATATCAAACTCTAATTTCTAATATTAAATTGTAACATATAAATTTGTATAACATAAAATCTATGAAACTAAACTGATTAGAATTACAATAAACTCTCCAATAATCTAAATAAATTATTTAATCTAAATTTAATCGGTTAAAAAGTCTAATATATAATTATTTAGATATAATTTATATATAAAAATTCATCATAAAATCTTATAACCACTAAATAATAAAAGTAAACCGATCAAAATTAACTATAAATTCTCCTCAGCATTTCTATGGTCTTATATTAACAAAACTCAATCTTGTCCAAAAATCCTAATCTTAAAATTTTCTCTAATCAACACAAAATTACTATCATAAGAAAGAAAAAATTATTTAGAACACTTTTCATAAAATAAGTATTATGATTAGAAGATAATTTATGTACCTTATTGATCCCCGAAGAATAAAAAAAATACTCTTATCAGGACCTGACCAGATACACTTCCAGCACAACACTTCACGCAACTCTCTGAGTGAAGTGTTGAAGAGAGAGATATTTATAATACCCCCTCCTGAGCCCCCTCCCCCCTTTTTTATTTTTATTTTATTTTATTTTTGCCACCCCCTTAATTCTAATAGTTAGGCGCATCCATATATATATGTATGTATATATATATGTATGTGTGTGTGTGTGTATTAATTTTAATTATTTTTTAAGGATGTTATACCTCCTAAGACTTCCAATGGATTTTATGACTTATCTTTAAGTGTCCCTACTAGAATTCAGAAATAACTCGATCTAACTGTTGGAAAGTCTTTTTAGGAAATTGAAAACATGACATAGAGTAGGTAGGAACAATATTAGTCATTTCTTTTATCAAAGTTTTTTTCCCTGCTTGAGAAAAAAACTGCTTATTCCAACCTAATACTTTCTTCCTTACCTTAACTCTCACAAAAGCTAGAGCTTCCACTTTTGATCTACCCCATAAAATAGGAAGGCCTAAATAATTTCCAGGAGAATCAGCCTTGGGAATTCCCAGCACATCACAGACTAAGGTTTTAATATCATCAGAAGCTAGAGATAAGGCAAACACATAAGATTTATCCAGATTAATCCTCTAGCCCAATGCAATGCAATGCAATATTCTTCCCATAAACTTTTCAACAGCAAGGAGTTATTACGAGTAGCATTGATAAAGAAAAGCGAATCATTTGCAAAGAAATAATGAGACAATTATGGACAGTGTCTAGTTATCTTAATACCGTACAAAGTGCAAAGCACCCCTATCTATATGAACATTCAGCATAAGAGAAAGAACATCAGCAACTAAAATGAATAAGTAGGGGGAAAGAGGGTCCCCTTAACATTGCCCTCTTTAAGGCATAAAAGAGTCGATTGTTCTTCCTTCTAATTTTACAGAGAAAGTAACTGAGGAAATACATTTTAGAATCTTTGAAACCCACCCTACATCAAAATTTAACTTCAATAATAATGCCTCCAAAAAATCACACTCTACTCTATCATATGCTTTGTTTATGTCTATCTTAATTGCTGCATCATATTCATCTCCCCTACTACTCTTTAAGTAATGAAAAGCCACATGAATAATGAATATATTGTCTTGAATAAGTCTTCCTATAACAAAAGCCATTTGTTGCTCAGACACAATTTTAGGCATAATATTTTTCATCCTATTAGCTATTATTTTAGATATAACCTTGTAGCAAAAGTTACATAAACTAATAAGATGAAAATGACCCACAGATTCAGCTGCCTCTACTTTTGGGATTAAAACCAGATTAGTGTAATTTAGTAAACTCAAGTTCAAATCATCCTGAAAGAAACTTTCCACCATCTGACAAAGAGAAGGGCCCACTAAATCCCAAGAATGTTGGTAAAACAGACCAGGAAATTCGTTAGGCCTTGGTGCTGTCAGCGCTCCTAACTCAAAAGCAGCCACCCTAATTTCTTCATTTGTAATTGGTAAAAGCAAGCTCTGATTGTCTTGTTTAGTTACAAGAGGCTCAACATAGCTTAAAACAGTTCCAAAATCTCTTTCAAAACCACCAGAAAAAAGGTCTTTATAAAAATTACTAAAGCACTACCCTATTTCTTATTGATCATCAATTCATTCATCCTCTACATTCCTTAATCGAACTACCTCGTTTCTAGCTCTGTGATGAATGGTTGTTTTATGAAATAATGCAGTATTAGAATCACCATCTTTTAACCAGTTAATTCTAGCCTTTTGGAACCAATATTTTTCCACTCTTTTCCAGATTTCTTCAATGTGATTCACAATCACAGTTGCTTTATGCTCTTCTTCTTCAAACTAGTTCCCCTCATAATAGATTTTTAACTCATTCATTAATCTATTTAATTCCTTTTGATAATTAGGAAACTCCTTACAACTCCATTTGATCAGCACTTTCCTAACTCTATCTAAATTGGACATGAAACAATCAACTATACCCTCCCTCCTAATCCCTTCATTCCCCCATATATTAGATACAACATTGTTATAATCAATATGATCAACCCACATCATTTCAAATTTAAAATCTCTAGTACACTTTAACCCACAAAACACAGGGTGAATTAAAAGAGAAGAGTAGTCAGAACCAATAGGTTAAAGCATACATACCTGAGCTGTTTGACAAATATTTCTCCAAGCACTATTGCACACTATCCGATCAAGTCTTTCTTTAACATTTGCTTCATCCAACCACTTGTTAGACCAACTGCAACCCTTTAAAACCCAAGTCTAATAGATTGCACTCATAGATAAACTGTTGAAAATCTCTATAAGATGCCTCAGACTGAGTCCTTCATCTTAGCTTCTCAAAGGAAAATAGAAGCTCATTAAAATCTCCAAAGAAAATCCATAGTACATCTTTTCCTGGATTCAAATAAGTCAGCTTCCTCCACTAATCTCTACGATCTTATTCTTTAAGAGGTATATACACCAATGTTATGTAGCCAGCCATCGGATCCATCCCCTTTAAGATTCTAACATGGATGAAATTCTAATAAGCTTTTATAACTTCTAAAGTAACTCCATCCTTCCACCATAAAGTCAACCCACCTCTTAATCCAACAGGAGGGACATATTCAAAATTTTGATAATGTAGCCTATGCCTCAATCAATCCACTTTATTAAAGTTTGATCTAGTTTTTTTTAGAGAAAAACCAAAGTTGGTCTAAACTTATTACACATGAATTTTAGATTTTTACCTGTCAGGGGCGACCCCAACCCTTGACAGTTCCATCCTAATAAGCTCATGGCTCCTGGGTGGTTGTTAAAGGATGACCACCAGACACATTTCCAGCAATAAACATAAAATCCTCATAAACAGAAGCTAGTAAACTAAACCAAGATCCATCATTTACCTCTTTAATAGGCACATCAACCAGATGATTTAAACGCACCTTACCCTTACAACTTTTTGTTTTTTTCCCTTTTCTCCTTTGATCCTCGTATTTTTTTAATTTTAGATTCTCCTCATTTACTAACCCATTATGCTTAACACGTTTTGCCATCGATATTTCCAATGCTTCATTTTTGGGATACCTTCTTTAGTTATTCAATAAGAATTCCTTCATAGACCGGTTTAATAGCCATTAAGGCATTTACTTCAAATCTCTCGTCTTCAGGGGGCAAATCTACATAGTAGGAATCCTTCACGCCTATTTCTTGTACCTTAACTTGAAACAGTGTTCGTTTGACATCTTGAACCTTGCCCGGAGTATTCATACTTCTTATTTCTTCAGAGTTACTGAGGTTAGGAATCATTCTTTTTACTGGACTAGCTTTATTATCCAGCACTGGATCTAACTCCATCATTGGGCTTTCTCCATACTTATTAACCAGCCCACTAGCTTGGCCCTCCAAAGCAACATCAGCCAACTTATATTTAGCATTACGTATATCTTTAGCTTTGACTGGACTATCAACTTCTTCACCATCTAATTGGGCCTCACTATTTTGCTGGCCCCCAGAGATGTCCATTCCTTCCACGTGTCCCTGCTTTATTGATATTTCCTTGTCATGATTATTTTGGTTGTTACCAACATGCCCAATATGCCCCTTCTTGATTATTTCCTACGCTCTGTCTGGATGAGGAATTTTCACGCGTCACCTCCAACTCCATCGTGCCTTATAAATCTTTATTAATACTCAAAAGTGCAGCCACTGCCCTCATCGGTCTCACCCCCAATCCAGTATTATACATATTTGTGCTGCATTAAACTCTACCATTACCGGTTCTTGCTCACAATTATTTTGATCATGACCAATAATCCCAAAGGAAAAACAGAATGATTGAAGTTTCTCATATCATACATAAACCCAAACACGATTATAACCTAGTCTTGGAACCCAGAAACCAGCCACTAAAGGCTTAGTAATATCAACCTTAACTCTAATCCGAACAAAACTTCTAAACAGAGAATCATTAAGCTTAAGGTCTTCAAAACATACCACCTCTCCAATCTTCTCACCAAGTCTGATGATATTCCTCTTTGTCATTACCGCTCAAGGTAGATTGTGTACTTGAACCCAGAACAGGCATTTCGACATATCAATATCATCTATTGTCAACCACGGTGACCAGCTCTATAAATTCAACAGTAAGACGAAAATAGTCCAGGGACTATCTCCCAGCACTCTATCATAGTCCTTTTGAGAATCAAATGCAAAGGCATAGCTATTAGTACCTGCATTACTAATTTCAACCTTGCTTCTTTGTGACCAAGTTCTTCGAACCAGTTCTTCAAATGCCCCTTTGTTCACTGCCCTAGTCGAAATCAGTTTCCCCACCAAAAGCCATACATCGCCAATGTTCGCCTCTTCGTCATCCCAATCAAGCTTGACCTTACGATTTTCTTCCATCACAATCTCCATAGACCTAATTCAAATTCTCCACTTCAAGAAGAAGACTCAAGCCTACTAAAACCCTATCGACACCTCTGCTTGCCAAATCAGGCGAAAATAATCCTTAATCACAAAGAACCAGATGCTCCCAAATCTTAAAGGAACAGATGAAATCAGAGTAAAAATAAAGAAGAACCAGAAGAAACCCCACGAATCTAGCAGAAAATTGTAGAATAGAAGAGGAAAAAACCAAAACTCACACACCCGCTCTCACCTAGGCCATTATTGCTGCACAGTGAAATGGGTTTTCTCTCTCACTCTAAGGGAGAGGTTTTTCTCTCACTAATGGAGAGGTTTAGAGATATCCATATTTAAGAACATTAATACAGGTATACAAGTTATTTCCGTCAGATGTGGTTAATGTTGACAAATACATGAGCAGTGTGATTTGATCACAACTATAGTAGTTGACACGGAGGACACATTAGCTCGTTTGGAAACACCATTTTCAATCGGGCTTATTTTATAAGCCCGATTTACGCAAATCAAGATAAATCTCCTCCACATATTTATTTCGTAAACCGTAAAAGCTACCTCGTAGATCGTAAAAGCTACTTCGTATTCCGTGAATCACGATTTATAAACACTTATGGAGCTTCTATAAGCTAATCCAAACGAGCTAATGCACAGTTCTGACTATGGTCCACGTGATTTTGTCTTTCTGATCAAAGCACCTATTTACTCTGTATCCATAGTGAACCGGAGGGCGAACGCTATAGATAGTGAGATGGAGGGTAGATATATTCATTTAATTTTGATAAATTTCTATGAACGATCTTTGCACCATCTCATTCTAAACTATATAGACTTAAAGAGTTCTTATGTTTCTTGTGTCTTGAATCACCGGAAATTAACAGATAACAGATTTAATTAATATATTGGTGCCGGATTTGTTGGGCTTAAGCAAGTTAAAAAAAAAAACAAATAATTCGGATCCCTCCATGCATTGAAGATGGTGTTAGGCTTCATTATTGTTAAATTATAGTTTGGCCCAATTTAGGAGTTTCCCGAGCCTAGCAAGCCCATTAAATAGAAGGTTATATCTCATTATAGCAGTGACAGTGACGAACTTTTTGTGCATAGTATGGGAAAGTGTTTTGGTGGTTACTGGTTAGCTCCTCAGTTAATTGATTAGTATGGTTGGGACTTGGGAGTGTGGTTTCCGTCACTGAAATCTGGACCGTGTTGATTTAATCGGACAGTCCAAATCTAATTTCTTTTATTTTTCATTTTTTTTAAAAGATCATTTTAATGTATAGAGAAATGTGAGCTTGTATAACGGACCGCAATTACGTAGTTCCTTTAAAAATTAAAATCTTCACTCATGCTTCTTCAGGAAGTTTTTCCCGTGTGCGTGTACAAATATTTATACTTTATTTTGCACGTTTTATATTACCAAATTGTCATGTCGTACCATAATAACTTGTATCAACATCGTAATTAGTTATTGGACGTATTCAAACAAAAAGTAGATTCATTTTTTTTTTATAATTTGGACCATATTCATTCATCCGTATATTTTTCAAAACGAAAAGTAGAGCAAGACGGCTAGAGAATCTCTAAGAATTAGGGGTGTTTAAAATCCAGTCAGATATCGAGATACCTCAATCCCGATTCCTGATCTCGATTTTGAATCAGGATATAAATTACATCCCAGTCTCGGTAATTAAATCAGGAAATCTTGTTTTTTTAAAAAAAATTAAAATATATTATTATATTAATTAAAATATTCATAATATAGTGTTTTAAGCGATTATTTAACGCCTAACAAAGTCATAATAATCACACAAATTAATTTAGAATTGAAGAATAACATTTTATTATTATTATGATCACCATCATCATTTTCATTATTATCTTTATATATTATATAGTTAGGATTAATATCACAATATATATGGTTTAACTCCAACTAAAGATGTAATACACATCTTATCAAATGATAACTTAATTTATAAGATAAAGTATACAAAAATAAAAGGATAACTTAATTTATAAGGTAAAAAAAACTGAGACCAGGACTAAGATTAAGATCTCAAGGGTGATCCCCCGGTCCCAATCTCGGCCAAGACAAAAAATTACTGGGATCAAAATATCTAAGATTAGGCTAGACAACCAAGATTGAGATAATTTAAACACCATTATTAAGGATTAAGTTTGAATTTCTGGTCTCCCTGTATTTCCTATTTAATACATAACGCATTCATTCACCAGGCCAAGCGTATTGACCCGATTCAAAAATTCACAAATACAGTCCCCCCCCCCCTCTTGTTAGTCGTCTCACATGTGCGTTTACTTGGACCAATTTTAGTCTTCGAACTTCACAAACACCAGAAAACGCCAAGTTGGTACAAAGGCTCGTGGCTAGATAATTTTGACGAGTGCTTGAAAATGGATAACTTTTCCAACCTTGAAGGCCATATTATATTATATATATGAATATTAAAGAGCAAAAAAAAAAGCCTCATTTGATAATCTACGTACTATCCCCAACGCTTCGCCTCCACTACTTATACGTCGTTTTTCTGTTTTGAGGCGAAATGAAACCGAAAATTGTTCACTCGGGAGAAATTAATTAAAGTTTCATGCAGTGAATCTGGTGAGATAGAGAGATGAAGTGGATATGGCCTCTATGTCCTAATTGATCAAACCAAATCAGGCGTCCAACGCCATATAGAAATTTAAATAGTGGCTTGGTGCATTATTAGTTCCATTGCCAGTTGAATATAATTAAAGTGGAAGGGATAATTGATTAATTAATTAATTAAAAGGGGCTTTGTTTGACAAATTAAAGTAGGCCACTAAAACCAAAACCTTAAAAGAGAAAGAAACTCCGTTGGATTAAATTAATTAACTGTAGGCTGCATGAATGAATAGTCGTAGTTTAGGTTTTGACGAGGTCAGTCAACGGTGAGATAGGGCCAGAAATAAAGTGAGTGAAGAAAGTATAAGATGACAGTAACAGAGCAGATGGTGGACCTTGAACAAGGTACGATGGCACAAGGGAATAGTCGTGCGTGCGTGCATGCACCATGTAGCTTCTCTGGTTGCTTATTATATTGTTCTTAATCTGTGTGTGCTCTTTATGATTGTTTCTAGTTTCTACTTCTACATATATATGCAGGTCAAACGTCAAAGTCTTTGCTCGCTTGCGTATCTGGCAATTAATTATCGTCCATTTTCATTCAGTTTTTAAATTAATTAATAGCATGTATATAGGTATATGATTCTTTTTCCCGGAGTTTTGATGAGTCCATGTCGTTTTCATTTCATTTGTTGCCTTCGTGTCCTATTCCCTTGCGGTCGTTTCCACGTCCAATTATGGTTTCTGCTCTCCGTTTGGTCTCAGGGGATCACCTTGCTCCCCATTTCAGTCCTATGATTACAGGAATCTGTGCGACATTAATTCACCAATATGTGACTTAGCTTGTTCCTGAAAATTATTAAAAACACACCCCAGAGAGAGAGACAGAGAGAGAGAGGAAACTATACATTACGTACTCCACTTTAAATTAATTAATACGGAGTAATTAAGGACAACGCCTGTACAAAACATATGTACGTAGATGACACTTAATTAAAAAGAAATGAGCTAGGGTATGTAGTCCAAAATTCTATCAGAACATATCTCGCAGCTAAAAAATGCTATTTTAAGATTATTTATTATTAAAATTCTCATGTTGACAGCGGGGCTTGAATTTAACAATTGATTATTATTATTTTTTTACCAGTTGAATTTAACAATTGATGAAACCATAAATAAGATATAAAACATACGAATTCGTTGAGCAAAAAACGTGCGAATTCTTGGTAAGTGACCAACACTGGCTAGGCAATGAAGATGTAGTAAAGCTCATGTGGTAAGATAAAGTTTTAAAGATATTTTGTGGAAGCTTTATTATAAATGAAACACATATTCTTGGGCAAAGAAAAAAAGAAAAAGCCACCCACATTCATAACAAACGCTTGCAATAGGAATGCTAGAATAACCCATTTGGGTCTAGAGAAAAGGATCGGTTCCTCTCATAGCTTAGCGAACTAAATTTTAAAAAGATTTGAACATGATTATCTCAAATAAAAAGATCACATCAATGCATATATCTTATTTTTTTGGAAAAAAAAAAAAGGAACGCGACAATGAAAGTGGGCGACTTGGGCTTTGTATTGAACCTCATAAAATAGGTCCGGGCAGCTGTTTTAACAGCGCATTAGATAAAATGGAAAGTACGGAAGACATATTAAATGATGAATATATGAATGAAAATGAATTTGTTTATAAAAAAAGATGGGTGGGGGAAGAAGGAAGAGGATGGTTATGGCCTGGGGCCTGGGGGGTGATTAGATGGGTAGGGCGTGAAGGAAACAAAAACAGAGGTGAGGTGGATGAGTTAGGATGTTAATTGATGATTTGGATATTGGTGATGGGACAAAACCAGCTGGCGAATTGACACTCTTTAAACCTCTGATAGATACAGATAGATTCCCCCTTTAATTTCTCTAATTCTCTCTAACCCCCTCCTACGTTACGTTTTCATATATACCTGGCCTTACCTCAATGCCTTCCTCTGATATACTCAGATATATAAGGCTATGTCAACACAAGTGGGCCACCCCCTGTCTTCCTCGCTCCTTTCATTATTATATTGCATGTCGTCTCTCCTTCTCTGTACTGCCCCCTCCATTCCCACTACTTACACTACACGCTTTCAGACTAAAAGCCTTCTCCTTGTTCCCTTTTCATTTCTTCCAACTCATCCTTCACTATCATCCACATCACACATCTCTCCACTTTCTTTCTTTTTCTTTTTTCTTTTCCCTCTTACTATCGAACAGGGGGAAAAATTATCTTCCTTTCCTCGTCCAAACGTATGGTTAATATCAATTGGTTAAGAACTCGTTTCCTCAAATGCCCGTTTCGTTTCATGTTACATATTTATAGTTGGGTTGGAGAAATGTCCAATATATAGTGCATGCACGTACGTGGACAATCATGTGCGTGCCCTCGTTGTCCAAAATACGGTTGTTGGCCTGAGTTATCCAAATTGCGTTTGATGTTAAATCAAAGGCGTTGGCCTTTATTTAATACATGAATGCGTTTGGAGACCCACACACCAAGTACAACCTGTGAGTACCGGGACTCCCCTCCTCCTTTGTGGCTACTATTCACACACCTAGTAATCTAACCTCACTTTATTAATTACTTAATTGGGATCCCACCCTACAACGTAACTAACACTATATTAATATATGTTTCCTACGTATGCCAAATACCTCCACATATCATCCCGGCCCCAACCTCTTTTTTGAAAAAAAAGCTAAGGGATTCAATATAAAAACAGACAAATCATCAGTTTTCGATCACGACTGTTGATGTTAATATTTATAGGGTACCACTAAGGGATTTTAGCTTATGAGATATTTACTTGTTATCCTTCACCAAAAAAAAAAAAAAAAGATATTTACTTTTTATTTGTCCTTGTGCGTAGTGCTGGCATTGATGTAGAGTATATAAAAATGGATGTGAATGGGAAGGAAGAAGCGGAAATAATATCAAAATATTAAGAATAAATAAGACGTACGTACGTAGTTACAGGATGGGGATTTGTTATTAATTAATCGGAGACAAATAAACAAGAGACAGTTGGGGGATGGGGGCGGCATTCTAATTTCCAAGCCCAAGCTACCCACAACGTACGTCCCATTGGCTTTTGCTTTTCACACGCTTTCCATTTCACGCGTTCACGTTTCAAACAAGGGTCCCCATTAGCAACTAATTTTCTGATCAGATGTCAACTGTTTAAATTTTGATTTAAATTTAAAATGTGTAATTTTTTAAATGATAAATTTATTTTTATAAATTAAAAATATAAAAATTAAATTAAATCTGAATCATTTAAAATCAATCTAATAAAAAAGAAGATGATGAACACATTTTTACTCATCAAAATGATCAACATAAAATGTGATCCGTTCAAACATAGGACCTCCCCCGTACTCTTTTTCATTCTTCAAATATTCCACGCTTTACTTTATTTTCACCTTTCTTCCCCCATTTACCATTCTCTTCTTCTCAATAAATTTATTAGAAAAGTTTTATCATATGATGAATATTAATAAATACTTTTGAAAGGCCTAAATGTGATTCTAAAACAGTATTTAAGGTGTGTTTAGAATGACTTAAAAATAATTTATAAATATTTTTTATGTAAATCGAGATAAAATTCATTTCACATATTTACTTTATATATTGTAAATCACAATTGAAAAGATGTTTTTTTGAAGATATCAATCCTTAATACAAACAAACACTTAATTTTGTTATATCAAACCAAATACAGTCCACGGCATCAACAGCATAGGGTATATACAATCACGTGACTAGTTACTTTCATCTGTTCGTTTAGAAGAATTTAAACTCAACACTCCTCTTATAGTTTATATAAGACATATTTTTTAAATTTTATTAATTTAATTAAAAAAAATTAGTCAAATTAATTAATATAGCATATATTTTTTAAATATCCTGATTATCTTTTTTAATTTCCTCTTTCCTTCCTCTTCTCGATTATTATAGATGGAGCATCAATAAAAAATATTGACAAATAGAAAAAATATATCTTATTTTTAAAATTAAGATATTAACTTTCTAAACATATTCTATATTAATATTTAGCTCGTTTGGATTAGCTTATGAAAGCTCCATAAGTGCTTATAAATCGTGATTCACTGAATACGAAGTAACTTTTACGGTTTACGAGGTTACTTTTACGGTCTACGAGGTAAATATGTGGTGGAGATTTAAGTAAATCGGGCTTATAAAATAAGCCCGATTGGAAACAGAGTTTCCAAACAAGCTTAATAATGTGGGAGCGAGTACCATGTTATAAGCACGACGCAATTGCCGTGAATTAGCTCGGAAGTCTTAAATCTGATTATTAGTCATTATTTATCGTCATTCCTTGCTTTTGAACCCTCCTTTTTTTCCTCCTTGCGGGCTCTTTTCAACTTTGATCAAAATCGTGTATGTTTTCTCGCAATATACTTGAAATATTGAAAAAAAATTGTTATATTCTTTAATCTTTACAACTTATGGATAATATGATTTGTAGTAAATTTTGTGGTATAATATCGGTATCCTTTTTTTTAAAAAAAAAGGTGGCTTCTGAGTTCTGAGCGATGCTGAAAATTTGAAAGAAAACCCATATTATTATTAATATTATTTGTGGTCCTGATCGATGCGATAACTCTATTATTATTGATAGAATTATATGAACTGACTGATAAGTCATGTGTGATTTAATCCCTAATTAACACCCGTAACTTGGGCTATTGGAGGTTTCTTAAGCATCAGCTACTGATACGTACGTCTCAACTACTGATAAAACATGCTTGTTAGGACCATGGGGAAATAAATACAGAAGAAGATTCTAGTCAAAGGTTCGGTAATGTTACGCCAATATAGTTGAGAATTGATGAGATGCTCAAATTTTTGGCTTGGTTTGGGTTTGAAGAATAGAAACTGTATGAAATCAATCTGTTTAGTTTGTCAAACTTGTTTATTTAATTCAAGCCAACGTTGGCCTGGTTCAATTTAAAAGTCAGATTTTTTTATATAATTATGATTGCAATATTTTAACCACTCTTTTATTTTATCTTAATTACAAATACTTTTCCTATTTCTTTTGAAACTATTAACCTTTCAATGCAATAATAATTTATTGATATTAATAAATAGTCTCATGCAATTTTTATTTTATGTCATTCTAAAAATAACAAACAATTTGACCATGTTTTTATTTTTTTTGATGGGATCCCTTCCAATATAACAAAAACCTTAGATATTGATCCGTCCATGTATAGGTAATTGCAAAATTATGGTTTTAGTAATCTTTTTCTGTAAGTTAAAATAAAATCTTTCTCACATACTTATTTCATAAATCATAAAAATTATTCCCTAAAAATTAATCTGAATTAACACTTATAATAAAATTTAACTACCCATATAAATATCAATCATCTTTACGGTCGCACCTTTTTGGGCCTAAGCTCGACGGTAACATATCTTTGCGGGCACATCTGAATCATGTTTCTTTAGTGTTTTGTTAACATATGAACCATATTAAACATTAACATTTCTGGATTATTTTAGCCACGAATTAATTCCATAGAATGCGATGAAAACACGTAGAAAAAAAAAATAAGTTGATTAGAGATGTCAGATGAAGACTTAACAAAAAAAAAAAAAAAGGAGGCAACATAAATACGGAATGCCGCGCACAAGAATGGTTGAAAGGCGAAAACAAAATGAAGGCAGGCATATCATCGTTGGGACTTGGTAAACTATTATTTTTTTTAAAATGATTTTTTATTTAAGAAATTCTCAATTTAAAAAAACTCAAACATGAATTATCCAAAATCATGAATCGATTATGTATAAAATTGAGATAATATTTTTCTCACATACTCACTTTATATATTATAAATTATAATTAAAATATTATTTTTAAAAATTTTAATTATTAATACAAACAAGCACATAAATTAAGAGTTAACCACAATATTTAACACTCAAACCCAAGTAGAGCATGGTTCATCGAAGGCATGAAGCATTATATTTTATTTTATTTTATTTTGCAGAGAATAGGCGAACACGATATGGGGTCCACTTGTTTTGATTGTTTCGCCGGTTGTTGCCAACAGGGTCAGAGGCGTTCTCTTCTCTTCGCTGCTCATTATCAGTCATGGTTGGCCTCTCCCCATAAAAGCCATTCCCTTTCCCTTCTCTTCCCAATCTCATCGAATTAAACCCTATTTCTTCTCCCACCGATCAGATCCACCCTAAAACCCCTCAAATTCAACTCAATCACATCATCAATCGTAAATGTCTTCCTGCTTTCGACCCTCCCCTCCCACCAATGACGGCGCTCCCCCTCCGCTGCCGCCTCCGCCGCCACTCTCCACCAACCCCAACCTCACCACCTATCTCTACCACACCGACGCCGGCGTCGTTTCATTCACCTGGTCACGCTCCATTCTAGGGCGCTCCCTCCATCTTCACCTCCATCAACCCCCTTATGATTCCCCTCTTCTTCCCTCTACTTCTCTCACTCCCGCTTCCTTTCACCTGCACATCAAGCCCCTCGTCTTCTGGAAAAAGCATGGAACTAAGAAGCTTTCCCCCAATACCCTCGTCTTCTGGAATCTCTCCAAGGCTAAATTTGGCTCCGGACCTGAGCCCCACTCTGGTTTCTACGTTGCCCTGGTTGTGGACAAGGAGATGATTCTTCTGGTCGGCGATCTCAATAAGGATGCGTACGCCAAGACTAAAGCTCGCGAGCCCAAGAATTCCCAGCTTCTGGTTCTCAAAAGGGAGCATGTGGTGGCCAACAAAATCTATACTACGAGAGCCAAGTTTGGGGGCAAAATGAGAGAGTTACAGATAGATTGCGGATACAGGGACGACTCCAGGCTCTGCTTCAGCGTGGATGGGAAGGTTGTGCTTCAGATCAAGCGATTGAAATGGAAATTTAGAGGGAATGAGAGAGTAGAAGTGGACGGGGTACCGGTTCAGATCTCGTGGGACGTCTACAATTGGCTATTTGAGAGAGAGAACGGTGATGGGCACGCCATTTTTATGTTCAAAATCGAGGAAGAAGATGAAGGAGGCAGGGAAGTAGCAGGGGACAGAAATTTGGTGAATCTGTGGACGCAACAAAACTGGCATTTGGGGCCTAATGAATGGGGGAGAATGGGCAAGAGCTTCTCCTCGTCGTCCGTGTCGGTGTCGTCGTCGGCGGGATCTTTTGGCGGAAGCTCGTCCGTGCTGGAATGGTCGAGTGTGGAGGAGAACGAGTTGGTCGTGCCCATCGGATTTTCCCTGCTCGTTTGTGCCTGGAAAAGGTGAACATCTGGTGCTCTCTCTGCCGATCGCTGATCAGTGAAATCTCAGTACTTGTAGGTGCTAACTAGTTAGATAGATTGAACCCCACTAACCCATTTGTTTTCGTGAACATAATTAGTGATTGGATACACATCTAGTTACGGCATTTTAGGATTCAATACGCAGATTCATAGTTGATAGGGAAAACAGTTTCTACATTGCGAGCGAGATAAAAATGAGATATATAACACTTTATCCTCTTCCCCAATCTAATGGTGAAATATATTGTATTGTAATGTAAATTTTGTGTAATGGGAGTATTATTTTTCGTGAAAAGCATAATCATCAAAATGTTTCGTTGCCAATTGATTCCATTGGAGCCTGTACTCTTTGGTTGTGTTTGCTAGCTGTTACCGTTATGAACCAAGAATTTGGTCGGCCTTGTAGTGTACACCAACAATCTACCATGCGATTGAACGATTTTATAGTAATGGACTTGAAAGGAATGGAAGGTAAAGCAACGCACAGTACAAAGCGGATGGAAATATGGGAGGCCTAATGGAGGAAACAAGAGAAACAAACGGGGAAGAAGAAACAGTGGTGGGATAGGCAAGTGGGAAAGGGAAGCGAAAAAGGGGAGAGAGGAGTGATAGTTGCCTTGGCACAAGGGGTGGGATGTTACTTGTCGTTTGGTATGCAAATTCACATGCTTTTGTTTTGGGAGGGCACTGCAGACAGAGATGGGTGATGCATGGTGGTCGACTGCGAAATATCCCCTCTTTTTCCCTCCTCACTTTATCAATTATCACCCCTCGCCCTTTATTCCAGCGTCGTTAATTTATCTACATTGGTCCTACGCTATTTTTTGCCTCCAATACGTGCAATAATATGAATAATACGATCAAAATAATATATTAATTTATAGATTTTGAGTAAATATTACAAGAAACGTCTGAATCTGTTTGAACCGTTAGCTTGTTTGTGGGTTTGTGAAAGGAGTGATGTGGAGCCATGTAGATGTAGTTGATTTTCTGAAACCAACGGATCTATCCAAGTATTTTTATGAAAATAATGTAAAAGTGAATGGGCATGTAATAATGGTAGCAGGGGGAAGAGAAAGGATTGGAGGACAAGTAATAATAGAGGTAGAATGCGTTCCATGTCCACATGCGTGTTTAGAAGTAGTAAAAAGTCTATGCTCGCAATTACTTTAATCTCCCCAGCCGAGGTACCCATCATTCAGACGTGGTGTCGGTTGCTTTGTAGTTCCAACTTTCAAGCTGGGTTTCCTGCTTGCCAGTGCACAAATTGTTTGTTTGCATATTAATGTTACGATAAGCCCCTTACTATGGCTTTTTTTTTTTTAGTTGATATTTTAGAATTGATTTTGGTAAAAATAAAAATAGATATGAATATAAAAATAAACTTTAAAAATACATTTAGTATATATATAGAATTTAGATATTATTTTTATTTAATATTTATATTTAAACTATAAAATTATTAATATGCCCTCATTAAAAAAAACACAACCAACCTTTTAAACATCCAAACCACTGTTCACCGCCTAAAATTACAGCCCTTAGCCGGCAAACCATTCAAACCCAAAAGATTTCATAAACATACAACATAGACTTAAATTAAAAGAGAGCGCTTTGCTTAAAATTGAAGGAGAATTGAAAAAATAAAAGAAATTGAAGAAGATCAGGTAGTGGGCAAACATGAGGTATGCTGGAAATTTCCATCATCAAAATCGAAGAAGCTAAGTCAGATGGTGAATGGAATTGCAGATCTAGAAAAATGAAGGCGAAGTGGAGAAGACGAGCTTCCAGCTATAGTCAAAGTAGAGCTTCGGGCATGACTACTGAAAGGACGAGCTGTAAGATCCATGAACAAAAATTTTATATCGTAAAAAAAGGGGTCAAAAAATTTCATATCGTAAAAAAAGGGGCCAAATCGGATGAGTACTTTGAGAAGGTCGCCGGAGGTCATAGTCGTGGAGTAAAGAGGATGAAGAGAGCTATCATGGTGGTATGAGAGCCATATCTCATGGGGTTAGTCGTGGGTTGCCGAAAGGTTGCCGTCGTGTGTTGCCCGTGGTCGCCATTGCTATATTGGTGACAGAGTAGAGGTGCCGGTGAGGGAGGAGAGTCGTCGTTGTCGGCAAAGGGAGAAGGATAATTGATAAAAATGTAGAGGTGAAATTTACAAATCTTGACTTTTAAGATGTAATTTATTTTGGTATAATTGACTTATTTGACTTCCACATAAAATTAAAATATAGAGTCAATTCTATTATACCAGATAAACCTCTCCATAAAATTAAGACCCAATTTTATTTCCACCTCTTTTAATTCCCACCACTAAACAGGTCATTAGATGCGCCTGCTGCGGAGCATTCGGAATAGAATATTTGGGCCCATGTCATTTAATTGTTTACGCTTTTTATTTCAAAGTAAAAATATACATAACGAGGAACTTGCACAGGCGACAGGAACCAGGCTTGGATTTTGATGCCAGGGCGGTGGCGAGGCCACGAGCCGGGAAGCAAATATCAAATTTTATATTTGAATTTGTTGGTCGTATTTAGGTGGCTAACCATGTTACAAGTGATGGCCAACAACCAAATTGTTGTTTAAGTGATCGGGTCGCTATAATACAATGAATCAAGGGTCACCACTTATGAATGAATTTCACTTTATTACTATATATTAGCACACATGGCTATAGGTTCGGAAGTTGCAACAGAAAGAAACTGGTGCCGTGTCCTTGAAGTTAATTACTAGCACAAAACAGGAGGAGGAGCGGCCAAGTAATGTATAGGCTCCACCTCCGAGGAGGAGGTGGTGAGGAAAGTGGAGACTTGTAAAATGTCATGCTTCTACGTTACGTTGACTTGTCTTCGCTTGCTATTCACACATTAACGCCGTATCTGTGTATGTGTATTATAATTAAACAGGAATGCAGCCAAGAGCCCCATTCACTTGTCTTATTCATTCTAACCAGAGACAGCTTGTCTCGGTCAACCGGATAAAGGTAAAAGCAGAAAAGAGCGAAAAGATGGCTGGACCCGATGGGTTAAAGTTACATCAATTAGTCTGCACTTGAAATTTAAAGCTCTTGAGAATTGAGAATGGTGATAAGCGACCCAGGACTTTCACGCTGTGACTTCACATTCGAACCAGCAGTGTTTACCAGAGTAACGGTAGTGCAAGTACTTAAACCAAAGATTCTGTAGCAATGGTCCCTCTGAAGTCTGATTTCATCAGGCTAGTTTGGATTCTCTGTCACCCTTCAAGTAAAGTTAATGTTGGGCTGGGCCCCAAATTAGATTCTCGTTCACTTGGACCATCCTCTCTTAATAACTCAGCCACAAGTGTTGTACACTTTGAACCAATGGACATATATGTTACACATTCAGGAACAGGTAAATGTATAAACTATTCATTACAAAGAGATCGGAGACAGCAGAGAGCATTGATTCCCTCCCTAACGGCCAACTATTGCAATTCACTGGCATAGAATAAAAGATTACACAGCAGATGTGTGAAGTTGCTAGCTTCCCCTGCTCTTACTTAGGGATCGCTAAAACTCAATGCTTATATAATCAGAAGCTACTATTTCTAGCTGGGGACCCTCGTACTCGTTGGCACGGCGTCTCAGTTTCTTGTTGGTTTTATTCTTCCCGGATTCTACGACTCGTCCTCCAGAACTGTCAATCTTTGTTTCTTGTAGATCGGGCGGAAGTACACAGTTGCAGAGATGTCCTACACATTCAAAAGCATAACTTATCAAAACTCCTCACTTCCTCGCAATGGACATATACGTATAGTAGCATCACCAGTAATCTTGATTAGTGAGAACGAAATGTGTGAGTAATGCTTATTACCAAGACGAGCAAGTCGATTAACCCAACGAGGGATTGAGTTAGTTGTCAATCTGTGACAAACATCATTACAGAAGTGGTTGCAATTTTTAGTGATGAGATGGTAGGTGTTGCCAGAGTAGCGGTGAGACAGTCTGTCCATAAACGCTGAAATATCTTTAGGACCCAGATCTGTGGTTCCGATGAAAATGGATTTTCTGAAAGTGAAACCAGGACAGTGTGTGGGTTCCACCAGAAAAATGCCGGTCGTCTCGTGTTCATGAGCTCCAAATCCATATTCAACCCCGTGAACTACCACAAACAAAACACTCTTGAGGGGATGAAGTGAAAATGCTTTCAAATAGTGAAATATAATGAGTAAATAGTGGTGCGTGTTGAAGAACGTACCTTGAACACCAGAATGGTAAACACCGAGGCCAAGCCAATAGGCATAGCCATTAATGGGGGTGAGATCATAGACGTTAAGGTAAACGGGAAACCCTCCTACTAACTTCTTCTTCAACATCTTGCCCCCCATACTATTTAATGGGGGTGAGATCATTTGCTAATTGCTGCCAAGTTGGAATTCCTCCTTTTACCTTTTTATACTTGTCGTTCCCAGGTACAAACATGGGCGTGTTCAACTGTGTATTGAAACAAGCAAAAGGGAACAAGAATACACAGGTATCAAGGGGGAGGAGTGAAATGAAAACTGAGAAAGGCGGGTGTTTGCTGCTGTAGATGTGCACAAGGAATTGGAAAAAAGACACTACATTGTTCAACAATGAGGGAACAGCCTCCTGGCACCGCAATTATGACTTGGATTCACCCGACACTCTCTGGCGTATCCCAAACAAAAATCAGTCCACTTTATTGAGCCCAACAGACCTCGCTCTTATGGGGCCGTTTCTTCAATCCATTCATCATCTCCCTCAAAAGGCCCATACGACGTTTCTGCTACTTCTCCACCACACATAAACGTCTCTTTCTCAGATTCCCAACCACTCTATACTGGTGACCCTGTTTCCTTTCCCTCCCGTCAAAGTCAACAAATTATGCAAGCAATGGCCGTATTCTGTACATTCACAAAATCAGAAAGGATCGGCGAAATATTAAAGCACTAGTCGTGGGGACAGTGAATAACGTCAACATTGAAGCCATCATAACGCGCTGATACACACTTTCAAACTCATAGGTGGCCATAAGTTTGCTTGTGTAAGGTAATAACGATAGTTGAGATTTATTTTCGTCTGCATTTTCATGATCTTGTCAATTTATTCGCGAGGGTCCATTATTAAAAAAGAAGAGATAGGAATGAAATAATACTGTGCGAGTGGCTAGACAATGTCATGTGAGTTTTGTTTTTGAGGTGTGCGAATTGCGAAAACCTTGGCATAGACGGCAGGTGTTGATGACTAACATCCACGTTTGCTACAATATTATTCTAATTAAATATCAACATCTCCGAATCTTTCCCAGATCTGAGGCCACTTGACGACAGAGACCTAGCAGGTGCGTCCGCATATATAGGACAAGCATACTCTCTTATATTACAAGTCTAAAACCTTAATAATAGAGAGTCTATATCTGATCTTCTGTTCCGCATCTGGACAAAGAAACAGAATTATATTTGTTGATATCAGATATCTGTTTATTTAATTATTATCCAACCCTCCACTTTGGTTTTCACATAACCGTATAGATTCACATGTTTCTTTTCCTTCACCCCCGGGAAAAGAATCATTATGTTTGTTCGTTCATGTACCTCCTTTTTGCCGTCATCCTTATTGTCCGTGTTCTTTTTTCAAACATTAATTGAGAATCTTATCGAGCAATAATTGAAAAGTAACGCTGAATCTAAATTTTAGAGAACTCGCAGGCATAATTTCTCTTTTACTCTTTTTTTCTTCACTCAAAAAAAATAAATCCCGCATGACGATACAATTACAAAGGACCTCATCCGTTTGAATCTGTATTGTGGCTAATTTGATGAAATATTCCTTGACTGACAAATTGTGTTTAATTGTGCTTCTATCCGGATCCGATCTATATTTTTCTAAGACAACTTGATCCAATAAGAACATACATATCATTTAGAATGGGTAAGACATGAACTTTTGCAACTGAGATGATAAACAGTTTAACAGCTGAAAATGGTAATCGTGTTGAACAATATGATTCGAGCATATACAATGATACTAGGTCAGTCTTGAGACTGACAAGAGCTATCACAGAACTGAAAGAACTTCCTAAATCGGCACAGCACGTAAACACATCATCAAAGTCTCGAAAATAAAAGAACTTGACAGACTAGAAACTACATCAGATAACTGCACCTCACAGTAAAGAAGTTTGATCCTCCATAAACAAATCTGCACCATCATTTTTCAGACAAAGGGAGAAGAAATTTGTAAAGATGCTCAGCTCTTGCTAGTACTTACTGAATATCCTATACAAATAAGCCCTTCCTAGAGCTTGAGGGATAAATCAAGGTGCTTTGTTTCTTCTTGATCAGTCTTCAATAGAGTTCCACTTACCAAATACCCAGTGATTTCCTCACCGACTCCAGAACCAACCGTCGTCTTTACCGTTTCAAACCTACCTACACTGCCTCGTGATGACAAGCCTAATGTTGTTGCTCTCTGAAAATTAGCCATCTCTAGCTTCCCTATTCTGGGTTTCTGATCAAGCAGGGGCCTTGACCAGACATGATATCCATGGCTGTTTCCAAACCCAAAATTAGAAGAAATATGAGAAGGCTTGTGAATCATGGAGTGTGCCTGAATTCCAAGAGGTTTATTTCCAGCAGCACCGTGGAGGGGTAGAGACGCCATACTTGTAAACCTGTGATTATGAAGCAGAAAAGGAGTCCCAAAGTCTGTAGCAGAGGCCATTATCTCCCTCTGCCCTCTTTTCGTTATTAATCTCTCCCTCTTATGCGCATTTTGGTGTCCTCCGAGCGCTTGTGAACTGTAAAACTTCCTCTGACAGTACTTGCAAGAGAATACACGTGGCTCTGCCTCTAAAGCACCAGAATTTTCGGATGTTTTAGATTTCTCCATACCTACATCCAAATTGGCCAAGAGATGCAGTTCTGTATTGCACCCAACAGCAGAATCGTCACTATTCACGTTCAGATCTAACAAAGAATATGTTTTTTCCTCTTCTTCTTCTTCTTTCTCCTCCTCAACAGAGAGGTGTTTCTTCTCCTTTGGGCTCTGCAATGGAGTACTTGGACTAGGAGGAACCTTGTCACAAACTCGTTCCATGGCAGATAGTACTAAATCTCTCGTTCCCTTGTCGGTAGTTATGGATTGAAAAGGGCAAAGGGGTAGGAGTTTGATGAGTTATCAGATTCCTATATATGGAATAGGATCAAGTAGTTTACACTTGTAGAAACAGTAACACAGCTTCTAGTGTACTTTTGACTTTTGATCGGAAGTCCATAATGTATATATACAAGCAAGTGGCTATTATATTGTAACACAGCTGTAACTTATAGTTGCACTTCCAAATAGAGACCCGCAGAGAATTTTGTAGCATACAATATGCTGATCAGCCATAAGAAGCAATTATAAGTCATCATTAACCTCAGGGAAAATTGCATGAAGTGGATGATTCTGAGGCGTTCCCTAAAGAACATGGCAAACTGAGTCGATGTCGCTGTTAGAGGCTCAAGCAGGGACACAGTGTGGGGCTAACTGCCTGTAATGGAAGGGAAGTTGGCCTTCGGACAGCGGAAAGACCAGAAGAATATTATCAAGTGATACCATCACGCGCGGCATCGAAAGTAACCTAATAATCATGAAGGAGACAGAGCCAAACATCGTCATGTAGGCCAAACAACTTTCTCTGTGTACTTTGCATTTCTCAGCGAGGCTACCATGTTCCCATTTATCCTAATTAAAGCTGTGTTCCTTTGCATTTCTCTAGTTTTGTGTTCTTCTCGACTTTCTTACTTTTCATCTTCGTCGCACCCATTTTCTTTCAAGGCACCAGTTCTGTGTCTTAGATCTCCACTTTCTTTATATTTAAGCCCACGTACATGGGCTATAACCACCATCATGAACGTTTTTTTTTTTAATATCAATTTTCTCGCTCCTTAATATGGTTTTAACTCTAGGTTTTAATTTAAGGCCAATAGAATTGTGTTGATTAACCTAGTTAAAAAGGGGAGAAAAAAGAAAATAAATAAATAAACAAAAAGGGTAAATCAGAAAAAAAGTGTCTCCACTAATTCCTCTATATTTAATTTCTTCACCATTTGATTGATTTTTAATGATTGAGATTTATTCTATTAAAAATATTATTATCATGTAGTATTTAATATTATAATAATATTTTCAATATTATTAAAAATCAATCTAATAGTAGAGAAATTAAATGGAGAAAATAGTTAATGACGATACCCTCTCCTAAAGGCATATGGCTGGAAATGAAAAGGGGAGAATGACGTGGACATGATGGTAGAATTGTGTATTAATTGTGGATTAAGTTACATTATTAAAATGTGAAGTAAGAGAAGCACACAAGGAAGCTACTAATAATGTTTTGGCTTAGGAATATATATCTTGGGCTTCAGGTATAAATAATGATCACTAGCACCATGTCGCAAGTGGATATATGTCAGAAACTTTAATGGTAAAGTGGAATGTTTGGATAGTCTCTATAAGTAATCTTCAATTGTGATTTACGGAATATGGGGTAACTTTTACGGTCTACGAAGTAAATATGTGGAGGAATTTTATCTCAATTTACGTAAATCGGATTTATATATAAACATAAACACAACCAAACAAATCTATTAACGTAGAAGACCCACCATAAAATGGGGATGAGGAGTGAGTCATGGAATATGAGCAAATCCCACAAGGTAAACAAGTTGTTGGAAGTAATATAATGAATGCAAGGAACCAAATCTCTTTTGCAGATCCTCTTTTGTCTGTCCATTGTCCAACTCCAAAACTAGGGAAGAAGGGGGGAAAACAACATAAAAAAAGAACTGGTCCTCATTGGAAAGCCCTCCCACACAAAAGCTGCCCACCCATCATTCAACTTCTTCTCCTTTTTCAAAAGCTCCCGGGCCTCCTCGTATATAATGATATCAGAACCCTGGACAACTTAAACAGTAAATACAGATCAGATATAATCTTATTTCCCATGAAACTTTTGATTTTATTTAGTGATGCTTAGTCATGATCTTAAACTCAGAGATGCCATTTCACACATTCAAAGAAATTAAAGGTCTGTTTTATAGATAGGGCAAGTTGGTTCATAAAAGGCATCGAGGAGCGTATGTGCATGCGTAAGAGGCAATAGGAAGGACACACAACAGTGAGTGCGGCGGCTTTATACAGTGGTTTTCGAATGTGGACACGAACCAAACCTCATTGTCAACGTCTTTCAGTGTACGATAACCACTTTCTTTTTTAATATATTGTGTGTGATGATGGTTGCGTTAAGATCTACCCTATATATTGCCTCAACATCATATCCATAATTGAATTAATAATTATCAGCAATTACAGAATTTTGTTCTTATTAGTCGACGGCAGTGATGTCTGCCACCTGAATTTACTTCGTCTTCGCCTTCATTGGATGATTTAAATTGTACGTTTGATTTTTTTATTTTGAATTTTTAATCTCAAGCGTACTAGCATATTGTAAAATTTGTTAAAGAATAATATTTTAAATATTAACTTGAAAAAAGTAATGAATTTAATTTACAAAAATGAAATAAATGTTTCCAAACCTAATCCGTTGTTGTCAATCTGAAATATCCTTTATCTGCTCCGGTCGACTTTCCTTTTCATACGTGTACGAGCTACAAGTCTATAATATTCAGGGTGTTTAGGATAGTGATTGAAATTATAAAAATATTTTTCAATCATAATTTACGGTATATGAAATAGGTTTTATGGTATACAAAGTTAGTATGTAAAAAAATTTTATCTCAATTTATATAAATCGAATTTATAAATAAGTACAAGCTAAATCAAACATGATCATAAGCTATGCATGTCTTTCCGTAAAATGTCATTTAATTACTTGCGTATACAAAACAATGTGCGACATTTTATTTTAGGGAAAATTACAATAAGGTCTTAAGTAAATGAAAATATGAAGAAATGGTTCCAAGGGGTTACTAATGACAACATGAAGATCTTCATTAACAATCCTTTAGGACCATTTTTTTATATTTTTATTTACTTTGAACCTTATTATAATTTTTCCTTTATTTTAAGTTTGTTAAAGCTATCTAACGCAAAGCATTGCGATTTTTGGTACTTTTAGAATTTGTTTTGGATGAATTTTAGAATACTTTTTATATATATAAATTGAGACAACGCTCCTCTCATATACTTATTTCATACATTTTAAATTATAATTAAATAATTATTTTTAAATATTCTAATCAGTATTACAACGCATTAAAAAATCTGTTTTCCTGTTTCAGATCCAGTCATTTCACACAATAAATGCCCGAAGGTCAACCATTTGCGCTCATATAATTCTAACATGCAGTGATTCATTTGGTCAAATTTAAAGTTGGATATTCTGTGTGTTGTAATTAAATTGAAATGTCAAACATAAGGATTTGGAGATAGATAAGAGGTCTGAAACATGGGAAGCAGTGAAAGAGGAATAGCAGTGATCCGCGCAATAATTTGTACGCATCTAGAAGCGCAATGAGTCGATATAGTTGAATCCATTTATCTCCAAAGTCAGCTCCACCCGCCAAGTCAGCCCATTCAGGTCAACAATTCTTACGAAGCACATCCTATGCAATAGTCTAAGCCCACTAACATTTGACTCGGTCATAGATCTAGATCCTTTAGAGTCATTAAACTTCACATTAAGACGATCCCCATCAACATCCTCTTCTTCAATCCGTGACAATTATAATTCATGAATTTAATACTTTAACATCATGAATCAAATCAAAGCCCGTGACTACGAATTTGATTTTTAAAAAAGAAAAAGAAAAAAGAGACCTAATTGTATAAAAGATGACGTGATCCTGTGAATTAAATCGGCTCTTATCATTTGGTCTAAAGCCCTAAAATAGAAGAAGAGTGCAAAACAAGAACTAGAAGTGTCACGCTTTTCATTTGTTTGGTTGCAGCTTATGCTGTTGATTACCTTCCGATAAAATATATTGCTGCGCTACGTTCACTCGTTAACCTCATCGGTGGTTATATTAGAACGATTGCACTAATTGAGCTGCACTCCCCATATATAGTGCGTCGTTCTAATGTCACCAAGTGGTACTGATCTTTTATGGCGGCCACTAGTCAACATGGTTTATCTTGTCTTTTTATTTTATTTTTTAAAGGAACGTTGAGAAAGGTCGCCAATCGCTAATTCGAGAAATGAGCTAAGAAAAAAGAGAAGCCAATACATCACCAGTGCATAAAAATGACTGGTATTTATTGGGAGATTGTTAAAACATGCGCGGAAAGGGAGGACCTTTGTCGTTTTGACTTGTATTGTAGCTATTACCGTTGTCCAATTTGTTGTTTCATGAATGACTAGTGGAGGGTTCCATTCAAACCCGATTAGTTCACAACTTTCCATTCACTACATCCAACCAGGTAGCCGTCCTTATATAAACAAATATCCCCATGTTCTCTATAAATATTAAGCTTGTCGCTTCTTCGTCTCTTGCAACTCCACAACAAACAAACAAACAAACATGACCTCCTCCATTGCCGTCCGCACCTTCATCCTCCTTCTGCTATTCCTCACAATGCACCAATCATCCGCTCAGCCCACTCCTTCTCCTTCTTATTATCCAACACCATTTACATCTGTCAGAGCTGCGTATTGGCCTTCAGGCAGTGACTTCCCCACCTCTTCCATTAACACAAACTACTTCACCCACATTTACTATGCCTTCCTCAATCCCGACCCGGCCGACTCTTTCAAGCTCAGCGTCTCCCAATCTGACCAAACTGAGCTCCGCAACTTCATCAGCGGCCTCCGCAACCGCCACCCTCCCGTCAAGACTCTCTTATCCCTCGGCGGTGGAAGCAGCAACTCCTCCGCCTTCGCCGCCATGGCCTCCACCCCTCACTCTCGCTCCGCCTTCATCAACTCCACCATCCAAGTCGCTCGCCAATACGGCTTCGACGGCCTCGACCTCGACTGGGAATTCCCGGAAACCCCACAAGACATGTCCAACCTCGCCCTCTTGTTCAAAGAATGGTACCAGGCTCTGGTTTTGGATTCCAAAATTCAACGCAAGCCACGCTTGCTTTTAACCGCCGCAGTTTACTACGCCAACACAATAGTGCTCATCGGAAACGAAGCCAGGTCTTACCCGGCGGAAGCAATACGCAAATATTTGGATTGGGCTAGTCCCATGAACTTCGATTATCACGGAGCTTGGTCTAATTTCACAGGGGTCAACTCCGCTCTGTTCGATCCCAAGAGCAATATAAGCACCCACTACGGGATCGGGTCGTGGATCCGGGCCGGTGTGCCGCCTTCGAAGCTCGTCATGGGCTTACCGTTGTATGGTCGCACGTGGGAGCTGGAGGATCCGAATGTTCATGGGATCGGGGCTCGTGCGGTTGGGCCTGCAACTGGTACCGATGGGTCCATGGATTACGATAAGATTTTAGAATTCAACAAGGAGAACGGGGCGACTGTTGTCTATGATGAGATTAGTGCTTCTTATTATTCTTACGCGGGCACCACTTGGATCACGTATGATGATGTTGGGTCCATTAAAAGGAAAGTCCAGTTCGCTCGCTCCTTGGGCTTACATGGCTATTTCTTTTGGGCCGTTAATAAGGACAAGGATTGGGCCCTCTCCAGACAGGGTAAACTTCCTTCTTATTCCTCTATTTTTTATGTTTATATTATTCATATTTTTGTTATTAAAATACACTAAACATGATTTTTTAAAATGTTTTATTCTGCACTGCATATTTTAATTGAAAACTACCTGACATTTTTTGGTGATTGCGGCAGCTTCAAATACATGGCGTGGAGGGTACTAAGTTGCTCAGTATTGAAGAAAAGCCCAGAGCTATGTGATATTCAGATTTGATGCATGAATAGAACGTTGGAATTGGACCAACTACAAACTTTTATCCAAACATGGATTCACCTGACATTAATAATCGCTCAAAATAATGGTTGCCATTTGTTATTGGTTATGGTAGTTTGTTTGTTTGCAAACGTACGAGTTTATTAACGTGTAATTGGAGAATGATGTCCTAGCATCAGTAATAAGTTGAATTTTTACTATACGTTTGAGTCCTCTATTTCGCCTTCATCTCCAATAAATCTAGATATAATCAATTTTGTTTTTTTGTTTTTCCCATTCAAGGGCTAGAGAATCACTTATTTTGTCTCCGCTTAGAAGTTAGAACCAGAACAGTTCCTAAGTTGGGCCAACCATGGTCAACGGCTTAACGCTCCGTCTTGGGCTCTCAGACTAGTGTTCAATAAAAAAAATTAAAATAAAATATTGTTATATATCAACAAAAAGCATAACAACCTTTATTCAAGATATATTCCTCTGAACAATAATGCAGGGATAAGAATATTTTTATAAAAGTTATGAATACTAAAAAAGTTGTGGACTATTTTTTCCTAATATTATTTTAAGAAATTAATAATAAATTTTAAATGAAATTGAAAAATTAACATATGGAGTCTCTATCAAAATGGATAATTCAGAAAACTAAAAAAATTGGCATATTAAAAAATCGACATATTATACCCATTGGTTGACTCTAAAGTTTTCTTGAAAAATGTATATATATATATATTAAACCTTACAATATCTCAAGCAAACTTCAACAATAATTGAATATGATCAAAGTGGGAATAAATACGTGTCTCCAAAGAACAAGAAAGCATGGGTGTATATATATAATAGTACGTCAAAACCAACTAGGATCAGCCACTGGGATCGACACGTTAACTTGGGTACACGAGTTGCACTGTTCACCCCAAGAGGAAGGCATGTGCCTTCAAAAAGCACGGGATATCCCCGGATTTTGTTCCAATGATGAGCCTTTTAAGATAATGTAATTAAATAAGATGGGGGGGGGGGCCACGCTGCAAAGTTGATATCCACTGCTAAATCCTATTGGTGGAGGCGTCATGATGTGCTTTGGATTTGGTTAATCATGAATTAATTCTCCCTACTTTTGGATTACATGCGTTGTAGTGAATTGTGTGTGCGGATCTTCCAACATGCGATCTTAGGAGCCAACTCGAAGGAAGCAATTCCTCTCTTGTTGCCCGGAATTAACCTTGCACGCCCTGCAGCTACCTCCCCTATACTCTCCACATCCTTCTAGCACAGTCGATCTCTATATAAATTAACAATCACAAGTTTCTGTATTAGCTTTTTGGAAGTATTTACAAGACAAGTGTTGGTGAGGAGTTTTGTATCAGAAAAATACCTTTTTAAATGCTTTTGGGAATTTTCCAAACAAGTATAATCAACCAAGAAAGCTGCTGGGAATTAATGTGATGATACAGAGGCATGAAAGGGCAGACCTTTGAGAAGGTGATTAGATTATCTGGGAACATAATGAATTAGCTCACTAAAATCGTTGTTATTATCTCTTGAGCAGTAATGATGGGAAGCCATGATTTAACTTTACTCTCCGTGTTAAATCATGGTTTGGATTTTCTTTCTTAGCGGGGCGGTGGGATAGGAACCCCACGGCTGTCCATCAACTAATTTATAGCATGTTTGAATAGTTTTTATAAGTATTTTTTAATCGTGATTTACAGAATATGAGGTAGTTTTTATGGTCTATAATGTAACTTTTACTGTCTACGAGATAAATATGTGAAGGGAGTTTATCTCGATTTATGTAAATCGGGTTTATATATAAGCCCAATACAATTAACAAACAAAAGCTGATTTAATTTGTATAGTAAATCTGTTACATGGTCACAGGTTATTTAGATAAATCCGTACTGAAGATGAGTGGGTCATTAATGATCGGCTTTACCTTTTTCTAGGAACCTAGCTAGAAAGCTAGGTCCTTGCTGGAAGTGAAGAAGAGTGGAGAGAGAGAGAAAGAGAGAGAGAGAGAGAGAGAGAGAGAGAGAGAGAGAGCAGAAGGGACAAAGGAAGTAGGAGGGAGGGAGAGAATTAAGGTTCTAAAGAAGAATGATTGCAGAATGCACAAGAGGCAAAAGAAGAAAAGCATAAATGAAATGAAGGCAACTTTGAGAGAGAGAGAGAGAGAGAGAGAGAGTGGGTTATACCGTATTCAAATAATGGAAGTCGCTGCTCGGATGGATTGAGACAGTGACTCTTTGTTGCTGTCTTCAAGCACGCTTACGCTTTCGCCTCTCTCTCTAGTCGTTTCTGAACTATTCTCTGCCGCGGTCCCCTCTGCCATCTCAAACCGCATTCATTTTACACTTGACTCTTCTTTTTTTCTATTCTTATTTTGTGTTTGCTTCGAGTTATCTATGATAAGTACAGTATTTTCATGCAAGCACAGATAAACCTCTCGTCATATATTAGTTCATATGCGATAAACTATAATTGAAAAAATTATTTTTAAATATTTTAATTATTATTCCAAACAAATTTTAAATTTGAGCTCCTTTTGCTTAACGTTCTGTATTCTTTCAAAGCTTGTTTGGTTAGAAGGGAGGAGATGGATATGAGGGAATGGAAGGAAAATGTAGATGTTACCTTATTCGATCCGGTTGATGGGAAGAGATGGAGGATTTTTAATGAATTTAAGATAGGATTGGAAATGAGGAATGATAGCAATTTACCATACTATCCTAAAATATTTTGTTATATTTTTTATTTATATGTTATGTAAATTAATTCATAATTTATCTAATTAATATAATAACATGTTCATTTATAATTAATACAATCATATGTATTTTGTTTTAAATTAATTGTATAAGAATATATATTTTTTTTAACTATAATGGTATTTTTTATTTTTAATAACATAATTTCATTTAAAATTAAGTTCATAATAATATATTTTTAATATAAAAATAATATATTTTTCATTATAATAATATTTTTATGTGAAATTATATTAGTATATTTTATAATTATAATTTTTTTATTTTTAACATTTTATTTTTTATTTTAAATCATTTTAATAATAATATTTTTTAATGTTAAAGATATATTTTATTCAAATTAATTTAATATTAATATATTTTTATTTATAATAATATTTTTTATTAAAATTTGTATGAGCTTATGTTATAATTATAATAATTTTTATTCCAGTGTAATAGATATGAAACATCACATAGATGGGGATGTGAAAATGAGAAGAAGAAATACATAAAGAAAAAATTTGGAAAATATAATAAAAGAAAGAAATATAAATTTAAAATATATCCAAAATATAAGTATTATAATAAATATAAACCAAGATAATTTGTATTCTAGAAACACACATACACAAATATAATTAAAATTGGACAGATGAGATGCAGGAAACCATAATCAGGATATAGGAACAAATTATGGGGTTGACCGAATATGATCCTGGTTATGGAAGGATCTATGCCCTCTTTCATGCATAGAATATATTACAGGATGTCGATCCACAGACCCCTTACCTTATTCCTTCAGATCATAACAGCACAGCCTTCCTTCGTTTCCTACTGGAGGCGTACCATAATATATATCCCTTATATAAAAATTATAATAACATGCATATCATAATCCTATTATAGACCGTACTCATTTAGAATATGATAAAACTACTTCCCTAAATCCCTATAAGGAGTTTAGAACTCCATACCTTAAATGTCGAATAAACAAATGTATTCTTCTTTCCACGTATATGTTGCTGAAATGGAGGCTTTATTTATGAGAAAATTTTTACAGAGGATTCTCAAGGATAGAGAGCATTTGAGAGATTACAAAAAGGTTTAGAAACTCAATGGTTTGCCTGAAGGCTTACAGATGTTTAAATATACTCGAAATCTAACCATAGTTTACAGACTCTGATTACTTTTTTCATAACTTAAGTTACTTTACATGATCTGACTAGACTGTAATTACTCTTCACATGATGTTGTCAGATACATATTGAGGCTGCCTTCCAGCTTACTCTTCTTTTGAGTGAGATTCCTCTTCTGAGTGTTTCATCTTTTATTCTTTGTCTTCTTCTGCCGACACTTCTTTTGTCAATTCTCCGACTTTACTCTTTATCTTTATTAGCTTTTTCCTTATCTTCTCTCATTTTTTCTTTATCTTTTTGAGATTATTTCTAATTTCTCTTGTCTTCTTTTGAATTTTTTCAAAACCCTCAGTCATTGTTGTCTGCCATTACAGGATATTTTAATCAATTGGAATTTCACCTTCCCTTTCTCTTCTTTCTTCTTCTTTACAATATATACAATTATGAACAGGATACTCATACAGATATTTACAAACCACTTATAGAACTTTGCATGTGTTCCATTAGTAGTTTTTCCAAGAGCATAGATACAAGTAAGATCACTTGTATGATATACCCAAGGATTTTATCCGACATTGGTTACAATTCTATTCATTTCTTGGAAAATCATATGATGGTCCTGTGCTCGGATATTGGAGATTCTGAATTGAAATTCATCATCATCATCTATATCCTCTTTAATTTATGGATCAAATTCTATGGGCTTTTTGGTGGTTCCAAGACGAATTAAATTAATTGGATGATAAAATTGGTCTGGTGTAACTTCTGCAACTGTGGAATAACACCTTATAAAGACTTTGTGTTGTAGAACTATTTTGAAGTATTTTTCTACGGCTTCTTTAAATCTTGGTGGGAACAATTGGATTTCTCTCATGTCCTGGGATGGGTAAATGGTTTGAATTAATCCATAACTATATAATGTTCTAACAATTTCTGGAGGTGTTCCTGGATAAATAATGGCTTTGTTAATGGCGTAATGGGATACATATCTAATAGTCTTGTGGGTTGATATTAAGGTATTCAATCTTTTTGCAATAGTCTTGTAAAATTGGTATTTATGAGAAAGGTCAAAGACTTCTGGATTATTGGGCTGTTTAGAAGTTGATGTTTTAGAGGTTGAAGCTATTATAGTCTTATCTGGTAATGAGGTTTTATATTTTGGGCTTAGACTTGGGCTTCTTACTATTTGTTGGGCTTCTTTCTATTTTTGGGCTTGCTGGTCTTTTATTATTTGGGCTAAAGAGTTTTTTCTTGGTCTTGGGTAGATGACCCAATTAAAAGTTTCTGAGTGAATGACTCAAACTGGGTAGGAGACCCAATTACTGGTAATTCCTTGTCTTTAATCTTTTTTGGCGAAGGTTCCTCAATTGGTTCCTTTTTTACTCGACTTTCCAGGTCTTGCACTATAGTGAATAATTCATTTAATGAGCTAGTAAGATTAGATACAGAATTAAACAAATTCTGTACACTATTACTTACTTGGCTTATAAGCAAACTCATATTTACTTCGAGTATATTCATTTTCATTACAAGATGTGTCATAAATGGATTTTCCTCTTGTACCTCATTTAGAGGGATTTGACTTACAGGGCTGTTACTCATTTTTTTTCCTGGTTCCATCTGCTCAAATAATCAGCAATTATATTATTTTTCCCTTTGATATATTCAACATCATAATCATAATAAGACATATCACTATGCCATTTTAATAACATTTTATTACTTAATTTTATAATTATAATAATTTTTATTCCTGAACATATACTTTTTATATTAGTTTTTTTAATATTATTTTTTAATTATAATAATTTTTATATAATAATATATTTTTATTTTAAAATAAAAATATTTTAATAAAAATATTTTTATTTATCACAATATTTTTCATCACAATAATTATTGAAATATCACATAACTTATAAAAGTAAAGTGGTCCAAAATTTTGGTTCCTTTTCAAAACCCCCAATCTAGAGGGGAGCTAAAATATGGGTGTTGGGGGGTGGGATATGAAAACTGTGGGGTTTCCTCCCCTTCAAAATTTCAAATAAAATAAGAGCGGAGGTTTATTTTTCCTCCCTTTCACTTCTAACCAAACCGGCCCTCAAAGGAAAATTAGCATGAGTTTCGAGGAAATAAATGAAATCATGAAATATATATGTATGTATGTATGTATGGTCATGAATATGTTACTAACAATACTGAAGTTTTAAATAAATTAGTGCTTGTCCATAATTACATACCAAGCTCAAAATAATTAAACAGAAGCTTGTTTTTTTAATACTTCTATCGGTTTTTAATATAAGTTATATTTACCTAATTTAATTAGATTAATAAATTTAGTTAATATGATATATATTTTCTAAAACGCCTTAATAACTTTCATTAGTTTATTCATTCACTCTCATCCGTTGATTATTGTTAGGGGAGTATCACTATGAGTAGATTGAGAAAATATTGATAAATATAAAAAATATGTATCATATTTAGAACTAAATCAATTTCTTAGATATATCCTATATTAAATATTGAAATGAGTAGCCAACAAGAATTGATCCAGTTGAAGATGAGATCGTAACATGCAAAATTTGGGTTCAAATATTGTTGCTTTTATAAGAACTTGATTGATGGGTAAAACATTGTTGATAAGTAACGTGTAAATACTGCTATAGTTCATACAAACAAACTTAAGCAAACTTATAAAGTAACTCAAACTTATATCATAAACTTAAATCATACACCTATGATCAGATTAAAAAAAACCATACCTATAACACTTTATTTGTATCAATAAATAATAATTAAAAATTCATAATTAATCAATTTAAATATAAAAATGACAATTACTTGATATAAATATATTTCAAATTCAAATAATTAAAATTAAAGCCAATAAAAATCATAACTTATCATGCTTAACAAAGAAATTTCAGTAAAGTTCATATTTGAAATTGGATTTGGGTTCTCTTATAATCTTTTAACTCATTTTTCTTCTCAGAATCCCATCATCACCAGCAAATTAAAAAATCAAATGGTTCGGATTTTATATTTTATAGAAGTGTTATTTTAAGCATAAATGAATAAATTTAAGCTGTTAAAATTTGATCAACACAATTCATAACTGAAATACAGATAAAATTTTAAAAATTTAATTATAAGATACTATAATAGTAGTTTTATAAACTATTAAATTTAAACCATTCATTTTTTATAATATAAGAGTGAAGATAGGATTTTGATAAGGAGAGGATAAAAGGGATTTTGAGAGGACCCCCTTCTATTTGAAATCATTGAGTGTGATGGAATATAAAAGCTAGTACGAATTTAAAAATAAATTGATATGATTTTGTAATTTAAAAATATAAAAATGATAAATTTGATGTGCGAACTCACAACTTCAACAAAATTTACAACTAACATGAATTTAAAATTAAATTGAAAATATTTTACACTATAAAAAACAAAAAAATTGTAATCAAATAGGCACTCATGAGTTTGACAATAACAATATATACACATTCCTTGAATCTCAAGGGATACTCTTTTGAAGAGAGGGTATTGTTTTCTCCATATTGTATAAATGTATAATTTTACATCTATTTTGTAAATGTTATTTTCTTAAACTGTTATTTTACATATAATTTGCGTATAAGCTACAAATAATTGAATACGTAGATGAAAAAGTTGGTTAAAATTTTTTAAATACAATAAACATGGAAGAAATGTATATTTTTTCTTCAAAATATGTCCTTATTCACAGGAAATATGTGTCAGAGAAAATAAATATAAGAAAAAATAAGTGAGAAAAAGATAAGAAGAGACATATAATTAATTAAAGATAAAAATAAGAAAAAATGAATTAAATTTTTAGAAAAATACATAATGCAATTTATAAAAAGGATCATCTATTCTAAAAACTGTAACTCGTACAAAGGACAGAAGGAACATACATATATGCTAATTGTTAAATAGAAATATAATTGAAAAGTTATTAAATTTTAAGATAAAATTAATAAGATTTAATACTTTTCTTTATCCAACAAAACATACTGGAAGTGGAATATAATAATTAATAAGCACAGGACAGTAGGACAATTTTGGCTCACTTATTACCTAATTATTTCATATAACAGTATTATTATCTTGACCACATGTGTATTAATTATATTACTATACAAGGAAAAAAATCATAAAGAGAAGGTTATCATATAATTTATATTATTTTTTCCTAGCAATAAAAAGTTAAAAAGAATTAACCAATGGAAGCGTCTATTTTAAGTTTTTATTTCGTTGGTGATTTTTATTAGATTTTTTTATAACTTTTTTTTCCCTTATAAAAATGTAGAGCTTTAAAGGAAAGTTTGGATGAGCGATTACTTATTTTATAAATATTTTTTACATAAGTCGAGACACAATTTTTTATATATATTGATCTCGTATATCGTAAATTATGATTAAAAAACACTTTTAATGATTATAATCGCTATTATAAACATCAACTAAGTTGATTCAGTGATTCTATGAGGCTGTTTGGCATTACTTTTATGAATCGGGCTTATTATATAAGCCCGATTCACATAAATCGAGATAAATCTCCTCCACATATTTATCTCATAGACCGTAAAAGTTACTTCGTATTCTGTGAATCATAATTCATAAGCACTTATGGAGCTTCCATAAGTCATTCTAAACAGCCTCTATATATATTATCACTATTGACAATCAACTCTGGAAGAAGAGAGAAAAGAAAAAAAACTAATTTTGACATTAGTCACCATTGAAATTATTGCCAAATAAACAAAAATCGTGATTTCAAGATCTTCCATTAGTATTATCACTAATAATACTCCTATATGTATGGCTCATGAATGTGCCATAGTATTTCTTGCTTCCCGAATTGAATTATCAATTATCCATAAACAATGGCCTTCATTTTCGCTTGGTGATTGGCGAGTGCCGAGAAATTTTCACTTTGACTGAATGATTGTGTAACAGAAAAACTCCTAAAAAAGACAAACTTCAAATATAATAATTTAAATAATATACGTACCAATCAATCAGTATGCACGGATTTCAGCTGTCAAGCTCCATAAACAAACAAGAAGGCTTCAATTTTTTGTTTCACAAAATTAAAGGCTTGATTTGAAAGCGGGACATCAAATTAAGGAAATGCATTTATTACAGATTTGCAGAATAAGGGATGATTAATGCCACCATTAATCTAATTTAACTGGCAATAGAAATACAAATGAATCCGTCATTATAGGTATATTTTGAACAACAATTAGAAGTTTTATAAGTCATTTTCGATCGTGATTCATAGAATATGAACTAAGTTATGTGGTGAGGATTATCTCAATTTATGTACATAAATCCATAAAAAATTTTAATAAGCTCAAATAAGCTTTTCCAAAACAAGCTGATAGTATCCATCAAAGCACCGTCCATCCAATGTTTCTTTCTTATCCTGTAAGCGCGTGGTTATGACGCATTTGTTTTCGGTGGATTCCTGGTATCTAAAACGAGAAATTAAGGTCCATTATTGGGTCCAAGTCTACGTTATTGGAATCCCATTTCACTATCCATAGATTGTCTACAAAAACAACCAAGACCAAAAAAAAAAAGAGCGAAATTCCTTTCAAATTTATGGTTTTTAATTCCTCTACATCACCACGTTCCCCTTATCCCTCCCTCTTTCTGCTAAAGATTTTTATTCGTTGGGCTATGCAAATCCTTTTCTTGGTATCTCTTCTGTTTCATATGGTTATTAATTGGTTTCATACCCATTGTCCATATAACAGTGAACCAGTTGCAAGTTAAATCCGTTTTAGACTCAAAATCTCTTCTAACGCCCACTGATTGAGTCTATGAATACTTGTGTCGAGAAAATGACGGCGGAGACCGGAATGGATAATACCGAAGACCAGTTTCCGGTAGGAATGCGTGTTCTTGCCGTTGACGATGACCCAACTTGCCTTTTCGTGTTGGGGGCTCTTCTTCGAAGATGCCAATATAACGGTTTGCTCCTCCTTCTTTTGATTTCTCCTTCATTATTCGATTTCCCCTTTGCGGATTCGGGATTTCTATACGTGCTTTATCATATAGATTTTGAATTTCAGCTGGTTTTTTCCATGCTGAGTCTGTTAATTCGTTTGGTATATAATATTGGAACTGAAAAGATTTGTATTTAATTAACTGCATGCGGGAGATTGTAATGTAGCCAATATACAATCTAATCGTATTGTTCGCTTCAATGGTTGGCTTTTCTACTTGGTGACATAAATTAGTTTACTAGCTGGTTGTATTTCACTGTTCATTTCCTATTTTCAATCTCTCTGCCGTTCTTCCTTTAGACTCACTTTTCTTTACTATTGTTTTCTGTTCTGTATATGCATATGAAATTTGCGAATGTACTGTTCTATAATGATGTTTATTTTGGTCACGGTTGATAAATTTGCAGTCACGACAACTAATCAGGCAATAGCAGCATTGGAGTTGTTGAGAGAAAACAGAAACAAGTTTGACCTAGTTATCAGTGATGTTCATATGCCAGACATGGATGGATTTAAGCTACTTGAGCATGTAGGACTTGAGATGGACTTACCAGTCATAAGTAAGCACACAGATCTTTGTCAGTTCATCTCTTTCTATTTCTTGCCTTTCCTTTTCAAATTTAGGCTTTTAATGATGGTAGATACTAACAAGATAGTTGAGAATTAGGATTTTTATATTTTGAAAAAAAAATGAAGTAAATAGCTGTTTTCACTTTGTAGACTGATTTAAGAATGCACGCTGATGATCCTCTAAACATGTTAATAAATGTTTGATTTCAGTGTTGTCTGCACATGGTGACCCAAAACTAGTGATGAGGGGAATTACCCATGGAGCATGTGATTATCTGCTGAAACCTGTTCGAATGGAAGAGCTAAAGAACATTTGGCAGCATGTCATCAGGAGGAGGAAGTTTGATTCTAAGGAGCAGAATAAACCCAACAACCAGGACAAGCAGCCTCTTGCAGGTAGCGGCTGTGGTCCAGGGTCAGCAGGAACAAGCAACACAGATCAAAAGATGACCAAGAAAAGGAAGGATCAGAATGATGAAGATGATGAGCATGAGGAGGACCCGTCGACCCAGAAGAAGCCTCGGGTTGTCTGGACAGTGGAGCTGCACCGCAAGTTTGTTGCTGCTGTTAATCAGTTAGGCATTGACAGTAAGTTCTTTTCTTTGCCCTTTACCTGTAACCAAAACAACTGAAACTATAGGCTTGTTTTCTTTACCATTGTTTTTTATGAATATTCTGGGTATATTTTTAGCTATCCAATTTTTTGGATATTACATGATATGATGATTCTATTCAGAATTGATATTATGGAGACGATATTGATCCCTCCTTCTAATCATAAGTGTCAGAGGGGGGTAAATATCATGTTATGTTCAGGTTCCTGCATTTCTTTTAAGTGGCATAAAATAGTCTTTTTCCAAAACCAGTTTGCGCTTCATAATAATGTTGTTTTGGTGGCAGAAGCTGTACCTAAAAAGATTCTTGATTTGATGAATGTTGAAAAGCTTACTAGGGAGAATGTGGCTAGCCATCTCCAGGCATTTTTCTAAACCTTCCTGCTTTATCTCAATATGGCCTAAACATTCTCTTTCAGGGAGCCTTAATGTTGGATTTTGTGATGGTTGCAGAAATATAGGCTTTATCTGAAAAGAATCAGTTGTGTGGCCAACCAACAGGCTAGTCTGGTGGCAGCCTTAGGTACTGCAGATCAATCCTATTGGAGAATGGGTTCCATGAGTGGTCTCAGCAATTTGCATACATTGAGTGCTCCTAGACAGTTTCAGAACACTGTTTTCAGACCCCTCCCATCTAGTGAGGTGATTGGTAGATTGAACACTCCTTCTGGCCTGGGTGTGCATGGACTGCCTTCTTCAAGAAATATTCAGTTTGGTTGTGCACAGAATTTAAACAATTCTATGAATGATCCACTCAAGTTCCAGTCAACCATTGTTCATGCAAACCAAAATGGCAATTCAGTTCTGGGAATAACAGGTTATACTGAGCGTGATCAATTACAACACCATAAGCATAAAAGCATTAGTTCTGTTCAAGACATGGCGAATGCTAGCTGCTCACACACGTCACTTCCAAGTGTAAGAAACAACTCCTTTATGTTAGCAACACGTCCTCAAAACACGCAAGGGGGAGGAGCAAATGAGAATTTATCTTCAATAGATTCTCAACCTTCAGAAACTTCTTGCTCTTTGCTGGATCATGGTAGTTGTGGTGATAATTGGTCCGATGGCGTGCAGCCAACTCAAATCCTGCCCAGTTCTTATCCACCAACTGGGTTTCCTAGACAAATGGCTGTATCTCCAACACAGAACTTGACTTCTACACCCTTGCGTGTTGGGAATCCAAGTGGTTCTTCATCCATCACTTTAATGTACAGTCAATCCCATGATGCAACAGCAAACGCAAATTCCCAAGGAGACATTTTTGCTAATTCCTCTGGGCGAATAAGCTGTAATGTACCATTTCAAGGGTGGGAAGACCGAAATCAGGATGCTGCTTACCGTTCAAATGTTATGTGTAGCTCTCTAAACTCTCTGATTCCTGTAAATAGTGGTGTTAGTGAATCAGCTAGTCCTTCTCCAACAGACCCAGCCTTCTACAGGAACTTGAACTTCAATTGTGGTAATCCCATACAAACCAAGCATGATGGGTTTGCAAAACTAGCTGAAGAGATCCCGTTGAGACAAGATCAAGGGTATATCATACACCAGCAGATGGCACAACAGAGTCGCATCTCTAACAATCTTGGTTCACTGGATGACTTCGTCGGTTCACTGATGAAACAGGTAATAACATTTAATCAACGCCACTTGGGTCTTCCCGAAGGTAAAAGCTGGCTTGACCATTTTAATATCTCATTGTGACTTGTTGATGCATCTATCTGTGACTTCTCGTTACTGTGTAGACACCATTACATTTTTGGAATTTTGAATGTGGTTGATATTACTGTTAAAAGATGCCAAACTTGTTACGGTTTCTCTATAGAATGATGTTATCACGTTCACTCGTCTTAGATGCCAGCAGTCTATCAGTTTCCTTCTCCTCTACCCATAATTCTCACTAGCTGACCTTCTTGCATGTCATTCTAGATAAAATGAATCAGCTTTGAACAAGACATTTACTGATACCAGCAACATCAGTGTTGTTTCATATATGCTAACAAGGAAGGGACTTCGTATACCAATAGCTCGAATTGGTTACTTAGTCTTTAAATTGGCTTCATATGTTGTGTCTGGTTTTTGTTATTCTATTTTTTGTTTTAGTCTAGTAGATCTACTGGCCAGATGAACGATAGACAGATCTCAGTTTCACCAATTTTGTAAAGTTATCTTTTTTGGCCTTTCTGAGTTTCATTTCTTAAATAGGTTGCCTCGGTTAAATTTCCACACTGAATTTGCTAAACAACTTGAAGTTTAGTGTTGATTTCGAATCTGCTTGTTCTCCTAATGACATTGTCATATGATGCAGGATGAAGACAAGTTGAAATTATTGGATGGAGACTTAATGTGTAATAATTACACTGTGGGGACATCGATGTGACAGCATTTTGGCACTATATATGTATAAGCATCATGCCTGCTGAAGAATTTTGTTGCTTGAGATATATTCTCTTGGAGTTATAGTTCTGTAGGCTGTAGCCCTCTTTTAGATTACTTTCTGTAATGTAATACAAGGGCTTTCTCCTACTTTATGTAATTGCATTGTTGTCTTGTCCATGGGGTCTGACAGTGCATTATGGAATTATTAATTATGCTGTTTTAGTAGACATGCTTTGCTAGCAAATATGTTTAGTGTTTCAAAATCAAAGATTAAGTTGATGATTATGCTAACACTGAACATGGGATTCCAATAAAGAATGCGAATGTTTAGGCATACAACAAAAGGGCATTCCTTTTATTTATTTATTACATTATTTTTATCAAACTCGTTCCTGTGTAATCGCTTACGGAACGACATTCTAGACAACTTTTTCGACCAAACCCTATACGACAAACTTAAAATATAGTATTGTATGTCCTATATCACTTTACTTTTAGAGTACATCATAATTTTTGCCCATGAAAGATTCTACAATTTTTCAGTTTTGTCCTTCAAACTGTAAAACTCTTGATCTCGTTCCCCATGATTTTATTTTTCTATTCTTCAATCAGACTAATGAATAGAGAGATTAAAGTTTACGGGGGAACGGAATTAAGATGCTTACCGTTTGAAGAATCAAATTGAAAATCATATATATATATATATAAGATTAATGTGTAAATTTATTCTAGAAGTTTTTACTAAAGAACAATGTTATCTAGAAAATATTTTTTTTAAGTCTAATGTTGTCCCAAAAGTGTTAAAATGAAACAATATTGCCCCTTATTATTAACAAGTTAACTGTTAACATCAATTTTTTAATAATAAATTTTAATTTTTTAATTATATGAGGCAAAATTGCTACACTCTAAAACTTCTGAAACGATATTAAACCTAAAAAGAATTTATAGACCAACGTTCCTCCTAAAAAAAACATTGAGCAGAGATTTGGAGCTTAACCCATACATACCTACATACAAATGGGGCCTTTCTATTGGCCTCGGGAAAAGAAGTAGTGGGCAAAAGCAGTAGTGGATTGGGGGTGCAAGCCAATTCTGACATGAACACCTCCAGTGTCAGAAGGACTTGGCATGAAGTAAGCAACCTGTGGAATTGGAGTAGCGAGAGGAGAAATACAGGTAGCTTTTTCATGAAAGAAACCGACATTATAGAAGGGCATCCTGGTCCAATCAGAAACCAAGGTTAGCTCCCTCAAAGGAGGGAGGCTTCCTGATGAAGATTCCAATGCCTCCTCGTAGGCTTTCACATAGGCGTGGTTCACTCTGTTCTTGGCCTCTCTTATCTTTGCTACGATCATTTCATAGCTTGCCTCTTCCACTTCTCTCACAGACATCATCACAGAAGCAAGAACATAAGCGTTCCCGCTGAAACCTTTTGGTAATGGAGGTACCATCTTGTTCCTCGTATCCACTGCGAACTGCAAGCATACCTTCTTTTCTTTCCTCTCTCCCAGTCCCAATGCTTTGATCCTTGCCTGTCGCACGGTCAAACAAATAGTTCACTGCCAAGGGGCAAGAATACCTTCAAAATTTTCCAGCTTATTAATATCACTACCTTCTTTTTCTTTTTCCTTTTTACCAAGTTAACATTACTACCTTGTATGTCCTGACATAAAAGCTAGTTGGATTTGGATTTAATTCTGTTCTAAATATTATATCTTAATCTACTTTGTCCCTCATATTTATTATTATTTCTGATTCTTAATATAAGACTCAATTAATTTTTTTTAAGAAATTAAAGAAGCTAAATAAATTATTTTAGAGTATTTATATTTATCTTTTTTATCTACATAGAGTTGGTTTAGAGATGTAACGTTTCATTAGATCATTATGGGTCTCAAGTTCGAGTCCCAAAAATGTTTGAAGTGACAGTCACAAACCCTGAATCAGTTATCGGATGATAATATAAAAGAAATTATATTTATTTTTTTATACCAAACTAATTTGTCTAATTTATAAACTAATACATATAATCAAATGATACACAATTCATATTATGGCTAATTCACCTATTTTGCTTTCTTAACCTTTCCAAAAATAATCAATTAAAACTTATAATAAGAATTGGAGGGGGTATTTTTTTTTAAACTATCCCTACTAATTAAACATGTTAAGAGGGTTTAAATCAATATGAAGTTTCAAGGCAAATTGTTTAAGAGGATATTTTACGAAAAATATCCAACATTTTTAATAAGTTATTAATGTAACTAGTTTTCTTAATTTACCGAAATAAGTACATCCCACTAAAGGCAGTATTTCAAAACTCAAGAGAAACACAAGTTCAAGTAGGTTTGTTTATTTGCTTGGCGACTTGTTTACAAAACTAACATATAGATTAGGTAGCTCAACTTATGTTCAATTTTGATAAAAATGATTAAGAAACTTTACTCAATTAAATCTTGCTGTAATTACATCAGAACAGCCTTGGTGCACATGATCAAGAGAAAGTAAGGAATTAAGTTACCTTCCAAAGGTGAGATGCAAGAACCTCGAAGGTCGAATATATAGGGGAGCGATCTGTGGTCATAGAGAAGTGTTTCCTCTTTAAGTAATCTATGAGCGAACTGCTTACGTGATGGGTCATAAGCACATAGTTGTTTTGTTCGGAGCATCCAATATTTTGCGGGAGAAAGCTTTTGAACTCAGAAGCAGCTTGCATTATCAACTGATAAAGATGTTCTATTGCCACGGCCTTCGTCTGCTGATGATCATGATTATTAGAGCTTCTTGATGAGTTAGGAGGCAGATTCATAGGCATAGTCCCTTTTGGGGTTTCGAGACTTCCACTCAGTAATATCCCTCTCTCATGCACTGGTTTTGCCACCTCACCACCACCATGCTTCATTCCTTTCAGAAATTCAGAATTAGAAGCCCATGCCCTCAAGAAATCATAAGTTGCTGGTCCGTCAAATAGCGAGTGGCTTGTCCCAATCCCAATTGAGTACCCTCCGCATCCAAATTTTGTCACCTGTACATGTAATATATACATATCAACATTTAATTTTCTTATATTTCAAAATATTATTGAGTGTCTAAATTCAATACAAGGAATGGACTTCCACACCAAAAAAAGAAATATATATAAAGTAATTAAAGAAATTGTACCAAAAACCATGAAAAAGAGAAAAACACAGGCACTTATGTATGAGAATTATATATGAATTAATAAGCATCAAATTAAAGAAAGTAGGAAGAACTTGAGATCACCCTTTCTGTGAAGGCAACATGTCCTCGAATAATAATCTCATGCACATGTCCATATATATGTATTCAATGATCACACATGGGCACAACCCTAGTTTCTTTCGTTTTTATATAGTACAAATTAACAAACTGTAATTCTCCCAAATTTGATTTGATAAATCACTTGTGTGGAAAAAATTAAGCACAAGGGCGTAACAGATCCACACACACATATTGGGTAATTATGACCAAACAAAATTTCAAGAAATTTTATGCGTGTGTACCTAGGTTGTGATAACTATACAAGTATCTCACCTGAGCAACAACCAGAGGCATGTTTGAGAAATTGGCATGAAAAGATGGCTTATAAACCAGCTTCTCAAAGAATTCGTTGTACTGAGACAAGTCCCCAAGGTGAGAGACTCTAAGAGGGGTTTGTGCCTCCACTATAATTGCACCCTCGTTGTTGCACCACAGGTTCAGCTTCCCATCGATTTGGTTCGCCCTCAGTCTCCCTGCAGCCGGGTACCACACGCTTAGGGTTTCTTCCAACCCTGACTTCAAGCTGCTAAAAACTGAACTAAGGCTCACATCTTTGAAAGCCTCTTGAGATAATGGGTTATAGAAAAACACCACGTACATCAGAGTAGGACACTGCCTATCTAAGTTGGAGAGGTTCAAAACCCTCCCAGAAGCTTTCACATGATGCTTTGGAAACACAGGCTCAACCCTTGAGATTGATACTAGGGCACTACTAGGGCTAACATAGTTGCCATGTTTGGTTGTGGTCATGATTGATCAACTCGATCGGATTAGTTTCCGATCAGATCAGTTCTGACACAGATATAAAGGTTAGTAAACAAAAGAGAGATGGAAGATATATAATGTTATTAGCTATAGAAGGAGGCAAGAATTATACATGGTGAAGAGGTTGTCGTTGAAGGGGGTTTATATAATAAGATGAAGAATGTTTATTAGTAATGCATCTTCCTTTTGGTGAAATAAATATATATATTCTGCATGGTACTGTGTGTGTTGGGAGAAAATTAAAAGGAGTTTCCGTCAAGTCGCCGACTGTATTATCTGGCTCGCACTTGGACATAGAGGAAACGACCTAGCTACTACCCTCTTTATCATGATACTATCTATCACCGCCTAACCAAAATTATCTTCTTAGTTAGTGGACCTTCCAGTGATATTATTCAGATTAGGTTTTAATTTTTGGTCAGACATACATTTGTATTCCGTTGGGGTGAATATATATGGGGAAAAAACCTAGAGCTTTAAAGGGAACTGTTATTAATTAAAGTAACTGTGTATGTTCCGTCCACTTTTCCTAGTTTGAAAGGGAAGTCATGCATTGTTACACAAGTCAAATGTTCGGATATTATTAGTTTTCTTGTCAAATTTTGAGTTCTGCCGTAAATAAAAACAAGTGCTAGTTATAAAATTTTGAAGGCCATTTTATTATGCACATTGACGTTGCCCTTACAATTACTTGCATGTGGTTTGGTATGCGTATAAATCTATGACTTGTTTTTACCTTGAAATTATTTCTGGAGAGACATGATCATTACTAAGATCCAAGAAAATCAGGCATATATTATATGTTACTATTGAATTATGTACGATGGAAGTTGCCGAGTTTAAGATTTTAATCATCAAGAATTATCCAAACTCTAGATAGTAAAGGGCAAGTATAACTTATATACGCGCTATTATCTATATGTGGGAGAAAGTTGGTTATTATTTTTCGGGAAACATGGAAAAAATAGACCCAGAAATAAAGGTCAGCTCTCTTTCGTTCGGTCGTTGCAAAAATAATGAGATTCTATATAATTTATGCACCAACCTTAATAAAGCTCTACAAAGGCGTAAGCTTGCTTTAGTTTTGTTTGCTAGCTTTGGGAATGAAAAGGAGAAGTGGGGATGAAGCTTGTTGGAAGAACAGGTTGGCGTGTTGGAGAGAGATAAGTTGGTGCAGGAAAAGCATGCGTGCATTTGAAGCCCACTGTTGTCTCTTCTTGTCCCTAACTTTACCAGCATTGGCCTCCTTTTCTGGTTTCTAGCTAGCTTTTCATCACTTCTTTCTTTTTTTCTGGGCTTTCTCTTTTCTCTATATATTGTTTATATATCCTTCCTTTTGCCACCGCCTGCAGCTTATATTGTTGAAAAACTCTAGCAGTCTCAAGGGAATGTATTCCTTTTGCTAAACTGCTTGAAGCTTTTGGTATGTACGTACGTATACATCCCCAGGCATGTCTATCTCAAAAGTAAATACTTGAAACTTCTTGCCATATGTTGTGAGACAACTCAAGATTTGGTGGTTACGTTATCTATATTTTTTCATATGCATACACAAATTATACGCGTTTCTAAACACACACACACATCTTCCCCAGCTGTCTGCTAGCTAAGTGAAACCCAACTGCATGCATGAAACCAGATAAGCAGAGAGGAAAAGAGAAGAAGAGGAAACCAAGTTGATGAAAGAATTAATTATTAGAGAAATATATAATGAACTAGGAATTAATGGAGCCTATGATCATGCACATCATAACATGACAAATGAATTATTAATTGTGCACCCAGAGAGAGAGAGAGAGAGTTGTATCGAATCAAAGGGTACGGGTTTTAACTTTTAAATAAGCCAAAACCGATTCTATTCTGTCATTCTTCATTTAATTAATCAGTGGCTCTCGTAAGCCATGTGTAAGTATTTCCCAAAGATGCCACCCTATAGAGCGGAAAAAGGTTCTTGCTTAGCTTCTTATATTTTTGTCAGAACGACCATCCCTGTTCTGCCATCTTATTTAACCCAAAAAGATATGCTCGATTTGAATATATACCATGAACTTATTCTCTTTATCTTTTGCAGGGGGCGGTGCGTGTATCAAATCTCATGTAAATATATATAGCTCATCTCTCTCAATAGTCATCAAACCCATTTCTATGCGCAGTTGTACATGTGTCTGTTTTACGCGTGATGTAAAAGGATATATAGACCACGAACGCATGAGCGTGAGGTAGTAATATTTTAACAGTGTTATCATTCCATCTGTGGAGAGAACAAGAGTCTGTAAGAATAGAATAATATAATAAGGGAGAAGAGTAAGACATCTTGTGGTTTGAATTGATGCAACGGAAATTAAAGAGATTCCGTTTAATGACCACCAACCAACGATCTCATGTGAACTCTCTTTCCTTTTCCATGTTTGTCTATTAAAAAAATACTACCACTCCTCCTACACATAAAATCTAATTGACTTTTTTTTAAGATGTTAAGAAAATTAAATAAATTATTTAATTATATCATATATTGTGTATTATTAAATTATAAATTAGTTTATAAATAAGACAAACAAGTTTTAAAAAAATGATAAAATATAAATATTTTAAAATGATTTAATTAAATTCCTTAATTTTTTTTAAAAAATTAATTAAATCCTATATTTACGATTTTATTGGCAGTAGTATAAAAGAACACTTTACAGTTTACCATGTATGTTTGAGAGAGTTGAGACTTCCGCGCACAGGATTAATTATGATTCGAAAGTAATATTTGCCAAATCAACGGACATTAATTTCTTTTATTACTTTCTTCATGTTAACCTTTAAGAGTTAACCATCGCGGGAGCTTCAAATTATATAATATTCTCTTCCATTTTAAATATAAAACTCAATTAAATTTTTTAAGAGGTTAATAAAGTTAAATAAGTTAGTTAAACATAATATATATAGTATAATATTTGATTATATATCAATTTATAAGTTAAATAAATTAATTTAATATAAAAAATTTAATATAAAAATCATAAAATAATTTATTTAAATTTTTTAATCTCTCTAAAAATATTAAATGAATTTTATATTAAACACTGGGTTAAGAATTCCTTATAATAGCGAAATCATTACCCAATTATCTTTCCAATTTCGTTGAGAATAGACATAGGTGTCGCCAGCAGCAGAAAAATTGGAATGAAATCCGTAAGGTTTATCTGGTTCAAAGGAAAGGAGGGTTATCAAAAGTCCATGTTCTTCCGTTTTCTCTTTGTTGTTTTTTGAAAAAGAAGTACAAAAGGAGCTCGCATGAGAATAAAAAATTAAAATTTTTCTTCTTCTTGGCTAGCATAGAAATACTTTTACACATTCTTATAATTAGTAAATGGGAAAAGGTCTATTTTTATTTTAGAAGTTTTTAATCTGGAGCACTAGATACCGAAAGTTTGTTTTGAGCAATTTTGTCTTAAAAATTACTAAATGCCTCGATTGTTAACTAATGTTAAATTTGACCGTTAAAGTCATATATCAGTCCCACGTGGCAGCCACCTCAAGTATATGTTCCGTAATTCTCTTTCTTTGATCCACTACCTCCCCATTCTCCACCGGCAAACCATCGGACTTCCATGCCAAAGTTCAAACTGCCCATGAAAATTCAAAGAAAATTGTCCAGAATCACGAAGGGGGAAGAAGAACAAAGAAGAAGGGGAACAAAGCAAACTATATCAGCAAAAAAGGGAGAGAGAAACATGTATAAATGTCTTTGAATCTAAATGTCACCATAGTTGCAGTGGTTTGGAAGAAAGGCAAAAGATAAAACATCAATCAAACCTGCATATTAAAGGCAACCATTTGAGCGCTGTGCATCCAGCCAATCATCGGCTTGTAGTTGGACGAATTGAACCGTGTACCCTTTGGGTATATCCTCAAGAGGTTCTCCTGGTTGAATCTATTAAAGGAAATTGAAAGCATTATAATCGGACCATAGAAAAATTTGAGAAAAACATCATTTTTTGGTCGAAAAACATAGAACAACGACATTAGGACAACAATATCACAAAACAGAGTTCCAAAATCAGCTCCAAGTTTGCGTTTTTCTCCAACCTTTAAACCCACGCCCAGTCTCAAAGAAGAAATCCTCCAGATTCACCTTTTAGATCTGACCCTAAAAACTCACAGCATCTTTATTATGTGAAAATCTCTTATCTCACCTACAATCACTCTAATAAACTAAAGAGGTCCGTCTTTAAACTACGCCATCACCGTCTTGGTGTCTCCCTCTCATTTTTTTTCTTCCATTGACGGTAACAGTGTCGGCGACGGCGGCGTCTCCAAAGAACTTGACGGTGGCCCCAGGCTTTGGCAAGTTAGGCTGATGTTGATGGAGAGGAAGTCGTCGGTAACGCCGGAGAAAGTGGAGAAACTCGTCCATGCCGCCACCAAAACGGATTGTCGAAGGGGGTGAGGGAATGAAGACGAAGAACTCAGGCGGGGGATGGTGGGATGCAAAGCAAAAGATAAGAGTGCATTTTGGTCCAGCAGAAGAAGCATGAGGTGGCGATGTGGTGTCATGTTGAGTGACACATGGGACTGCCGTGTGGCATTAACGGTCAAACTTAATTTAATCAAAGATGATGATAAAATTATTACGATTTGATAACTAAAATTGTTCTAAAAAAATAATAAAACTTTCAAGTACTAACCACCCCTAAACAAAAACTTCTTAGGTAAAAATACACCATATGCCTGAGTAAACTGTGTTACTCAAAACAGAAAATATAAAATAGGAACCAGGCATTAACAAAATAAAGAGAAGTTAATGTGGACGGAGAATATGAAGCATATGTTTTAATCAAATCCAACGTCAGCATCTTCACTACACTGGCACATACAAATTGACGCTTTCGTCCTCCAGACCTTAAAGACGAGGAGCCACGGAGGCGTTGTCACACTAAATCCAACCTGAACGGAAACAACCATTAGGCAATAGCCCAAAGAAGAAATTGATAAGGTCAAAAAAAAAAAAAAAATGATGAATAATCAACAAATTTATAAAACCCCTGTTGAGACTGCTCAAATGAGTTCATACTATCATATAATATTAATCCATTAATCCATTTATGGATCTGTACACGGCCGAAACAATATATTTCAATGAACCAAAAAAAAAAAAAAAAAATCGACATTAGGACTTCTTCCCAACGTCTCTAGTGATTTAAGTTTCCTCAGTACTCAGGCATCTTAGCTCTTAAGGCCGACGTACTTCCCAGTCTACAGGGGACAGCGAACACAGGATAGCGAGTATATACAATGGATCAAAGGCTGTTCAATGCCTATAAAAGCTACATGCTGACTTCTACGAAAAGTTTCTACTGAACTTTCAAGCAATTTATTTCTTGACTAGTGCCTATGCTGTAGTGCCTTCTTCCCCTCTATAACCACACATTATTGATGAAGAAGTTTCTTTAAACTATTGAGCTGAGGTATGAAATAGTTGTCTATTAGGTATTGCTTTTAATCATCCAACAAGATGACCTGTGGATCAGACTTTTCTTTCTTTTCATTCAGTTCAGAATCATTCCGAGATTCATTCATTTCTATATCACTTCCCCTTGTTTCTAAAAGACTTCGTGTTTCCTTCTCTTCGACAGGACCTGTGCTGTTTTCTCTCTTTTCATTCAGTTGGGCATCATTCTCAGCTTCATTCATTTCTATATCACTTCCCCTTGTTTCTAGAAGACTAGGTGTTTCCTTCTCTTCGACAGGACCCGTGCAGTTTTCTTTTGTAAGTTGACCCTCCAATACCAGATCTGTTCTCTCGTCACCCACCGATGCAGGTTTTCCATCTTGAGAAACCACATTTTCATTTTGCAGCGAAACCTCTGATTTATTCTCTGGAATCAATAGCGGCTTTTCTTCAGAAGGGTGACTTTTATGTAAGGGTGTTAAAATTCTATTGATGTCATCACAAATGGGCTCTATTGCCAGCAAGTTCTTCACGTCAACTTCTGCTCGTTTTCCTGCATTGGTGTTTTCGTCCATGACTTCACACATCTGCCAGCACAGAGGGGAAAACAGTTCGTACATATAATAAGCCGTAAAACAATTTCCCGTGCATATTGTAACACATGAAATGATTATTTATAAGGGAAAAAACAGCTCATGGATATCATGTTTAACCTCGTTGTAAAGCCGAATCAATTCCAAACGATTTGGATCACTATCAGCAACAGAAATCTTGTCTGAAGCTGCAGAAAATCAAACCGCTACAATTAAATCTCACAACAGATATTTGTTGTACTCAAATTGCAATGAACTAGCTAATGATTGACAAAATTATAACCAAGTATAATGATAACAAAGCAGAGAGGGCAAAAATCATAAACACAACGAATTCACATGATTCAAACTAGGATATTGCTATTGTCTGATCATGAGAGGCATCTCTCGCTTGACACGGGAAAAGAAATAAAAAGGTCGTACCTATTGCTTCCACTTGAGGCAGTTGATCAGACATTTGGGTGCCTGTCTCCCCTGATTTATTACCAGGCATACTTGTAGCCTTGGGTTCTTCACAATTAAGTCCATTGCTTGCTACTTCATTTACTTTCACTTCACCCTGCAAGCAGAGGTCATGGGGGAGAAACTCACAAGCCAATCAAGCAAAAATAAATATCTATACATAACAAATGCCCAATTATATTTCATATCTATGATTAAGAATTTAAGAAATACCAATCACTGTATTGTATAAAAGTTGAACAATCTTGTACTGTTATTCTGTTGTATATATGATGTTACACTATCAGCACACATCAATATTAATATACTTTTTACCCTTGCATTTTGAACTTTTTTTTTACACCCATTGCCATTGGTAGAGGTAAATACTTTACCGCCAATAATTGAAAACAATGTCAAGCATTTAATTCAAAGAAAATCTAGTACAATCATCAAACATAAAGACACAGTGATAGCAATTTGTCCCTCTTTTCCTGATCTATGAGGATCCATTGTCCCCCATAATTGAAAATTCTACTGAATCCTTTCTTCTGCCCCCAATTTCTAAACCCCCCCCCCCAAAAAAAAAAAAAAAGAAGAAGAAGAAGAACAGTAAGCCATCCCATTCCCACTGAACAAAGTAGGCCATGTAGATCATATAACATCATCGGGTGGTAACTTGATGAGGTTTTTCCCCAGCACATTAATCTCTCAAACACACTAGAAAGTTATATCCAAGCATATCAGGCTTTTCACAAGTTAACAAAATATGACAAGGCAATTAAAATCATCTTCTGATCAATTAACACTTCAAACTTCAATCCAGTAGAGCACATAAAACTTAAACTTACTAAGCATTCTTTCTGGTACTCTGCATTGATTCCTTTTTCCAAGAGAAGCACCCTCTTTTTAATAAACTCAACCTGTCTTCTCTGCATGTCTCTAAAATGATATAACATGGAGGAATCTTGATATAAAAGTGTTTGGCTCCTAACATCACCAGAACCAAGTGCACCATCAGCTGCTTTGTCACCCCCTTCATTTTCCTGAGATTGATTGCTAACTGCTCCTGCGTTGGACAAATTTGCACTATTTTGTGCCTGAGAGCCTACTTGTCCCGGTACCGGTAAATTTATAAGAGGAAGGTTCAACTCCTGACAGATGATCTCATGAATCTTCAGATCCTTGTCATCAAGAATAGCTTGCCACCTTCCATATCCGTGCCTTAGGAGAAAAAGGGAATCATGTTTGAGTGATTTAGCAACAGAAAAATTCACAATACTAACAACAGAGCCAACTAACGATATCACATTCAGCTGTCTCAAGTAATAGAATATATTCAAGGCAATAGCAAGAATAATACACAAACACCACCTAAGTATATCTGTGAAGAACACATGGTCTCCAAGCCTATTAAAATAATAGTGGTTTTGATAGGATATATAGATTTTAGAAAGAAGAGAATCTGAAAAGAGGAGGGGGAATGCTTAGAATCAGAATCTGCACTCTAAACCCAATAGAAATATATTCTGCATAATATTGTTCATGTCTGAAAACATAGTGAGTACACATTTATATCCTAAGTAACTTCCCTAAAGGTTAGCTTCTGCCAAGGTAACTGTTTAATTGCTAGACCACTACTTGAAACTACTAGTCCACTACTTGATAACTGACTCCAACTAATTAATTAAAAATAACAGATTAAATATACCCCATTTCCTAAGGCTAACCACGTTTCCTTCTGCTATAGACCAGTAGAGGATGTGGTTGGATCCTATCAATACCCTCCCCTAAAAGAGTCGCCTTGTCCTCAAGGCGAAAATGTCCCATGTAGCCATTGTATCATAAAATTCCCAGCTAGCTTCTTCTTGTGGTCTGTCGTGCCACTTGATAAGGAGCTCAATGTCTCTTTCCCCTTCACATTCACTGCTTCTGCTGTCCAGAACCTGTTCTGGTTGAAGTTGGAGTTCCCAATCATCATTGATTGGTAGGGGGACCTGAGAATCAGGACCCTTAACCCATGTGCTGCTTTGAGAAGTGAGACATGGAATATTGGATGCACTTTTGATCGTTGTGATCGATGGACCACCCAAAATGGCATGCAGGGATATTTCTGCCATTTCTCCTTCTAAATTCAGCTCCCTATTCTGATTTTCCTTATCTGCGTTTTCGGTCTCATTAGTAATCTCCATAAGTTTGAATGACGAGGTTTTGCATCGGTGACCTAGCATGAACCTTTCTCTGCATCTATAGCATAAGCCTTTATCACGTCGAATCTGTCGCTCACTATCATAGTTCGTGGGTGGATGCAAGATTGCCGGTTGCGAACTGTAATTGGGCCATAGGTAATGGCCGGGTGTAATTATTGCCCATTATAACCGACTGAGAGAATCTTGAACTATGTCCCTGTGTCGGTTTTGAATAGCCCGACATTGTAGGATCTTTAAGATTTGAAGAACCTTCGGTACCGTGTGGCTGATATGAATGTTGCGCAAATCACGATTGAGATTGTGATTGTAATTTTTCTTCGAACTCCATGGCCAAACTCAACACCTTGAAAACCGTTCTTGGTTTCTGAATTTTTACATCTGATTGGAGTTCAGCCTTCAGCCCGTTAATCAAAACTCCTAAGAGACAATGTTCAGGCCATCCTTTGACTCTAGAAGAGCGTTTGACAAATTCTTGCTTGTAGTCATGAACAGATCCAATTTGTTTAATCCCACACAGATGCACATCTGGATTCTGAAACTCAGCTGGACCAAACTGCTCTTGAAATATCTCAACCAATTCTTCCCAGAATAGTATAGTCCTACTTGATGATATCCATGTAAACACATCAAGTGCATCACCTTCCAAATTGATCGCTGCTACATCCACTTTAAGGTCTTCAGGTGTTTGGTAATATCTTAAATACTTTTCAGCTTTTAACACCCAGCCTCTAGGATCTCCTCCCTCATATTTTGGAAATTCAACCTTGGTGTGGGGCCTTCTGTGAGGATTTTGTGACCACCAAGGACTGTCTGGGTGTATTTCTTCTTCTTCTTCATGTTGAGTGTCATTGCGGGAGCTTGAGGCCTTGCCCTTCTTTAACATGTCCAGTTCTGTATCCATCCTCCTAATCTTTGAGAGGATGAGTGCAATTTGCTATGCAATGAATTCTTGAAACTCAGGTTGAGTGGGCTGGCTAATAGGTAATCCATGAGTTCTTTAACAGTATTACAGTGGCTCACAGAAGAAAGTATATCACTCTCGATAGAATTTTGGATTTGCAAGAATAAACGGGCATCGGCCCTGGCCCAAGTCATCTTAGGATCATCTATAGGAGGAGCATCGGTTAGATGTCCTTCCTTCTCAATGCTAAGCAAGTACATACGGACAGTTTTGCTCCAATCCATATAATTAGTCCAACTTAACTTATGATCGGTGATTTTGTTATGTACCGGAACAATTTCAGTAACACTAGCCTTAGAATCAGCCATAGATATATATTGTGACCAAAAAAGAAAAAAAAATGACAGAATACGAACCTCAACCAAGGAGATGATCAACCAATCAGAGCCACAACAGTCCCCAAAAATTTTGCGAACAACTCCAAAAACAGATCCAAATGCCAAAAGACGCGAACTCCAAAAAAAAACAGATCCAAATGCAAAAAAACGTGGTTACTGTTCACTACCGGAATTCTGAAACAGATGACCCACAACACGAAACTACCGGGGATATGACGGGAACACCAAGTCGACCCAAATGCAACAATCACCGTCGGAAAAATCGCCGGAAAATTCCCTCACGCTCCGGCGCGTGTAAATGGCGGCGAACGGCAGGGAGGCGCGTGGCAATCAACGCGCCGGTGAAACAGGATGCAGCCGGAGGGGTTCGGCCGATCGGGACCTTCTGAGTACAGGAAGGTGGCGCGTGGTCGCAGAAACGGTCGGAAACCGGTCGCCGGAAAACGTCTTCTCTCTCTCGGACACTGTGCACGCCGGAAAAAAAAAAATTTCGCCGGAAAAAAAAATTCACCGGACAGAAACTTCAACACACAGAAGGCTTTGATACCATGAAGATAAAATAGAAGAGAGAATCATTTATTGTGTATCTCTCTAAGTTGTGTACAAGTCCCTATTTATACATAAAGGAGGGGGACATAAAGGAGGGAATTAGGGAGAGAATAAGGAGGAAGACAAGGAGGAGAATAAGGAGGAAGACAAGGAGGGAATTAAGGCACAATATCTTCTAACAAAACTCAACACCTTGAAAACCGTTCTTGGTTTCTGAATTTTTACATCTGATTGGAGTTCAGCCTTCAGCCCGTTAATCAAAACTCCTAAGAGACAATGTTCAGGCCATCCTTTGACTCTAGAAGAGCGTTTGACAAATTCTTGCTTGTAGTCATGAACAGATCCAATTTGTTTAATCCCACACAGATGCACATCTGGATTCTGAAACTCAGCTGGACCAAACTGCTCTTGAAATATCTCAACCAATTCTTCCCAGAATAGTATAGTCCTACTTGATGATATCCATGTAAACACATCAAGTGCATCACCTTCCAAATTGATCGCTGCTACATCCACTTTAAGGTCTTCAGGTGTTTGGTAATATCTTAAATACTTTTCAGCTTTTAACACCCAGCCTCTAGGATCTCCTCCCTCATATTTTGGAAATTCAACCTTGGTGTGGGGCCTTCTGTGAGGATTTTGTGACCACCAAGGACTGTCTGGGTGTATTTCTTCTTCTTCTTCATGTTGAGTGTCATTGCGGGAGCTTGAGGCCTTGCCCTTCTTTAACATGTCCAGTTCTGTATCCATCCTCCTAATCTTTGAGAGGATGAGTGCAATTTGCTATGCAATGAATTCTTGAAACTCAGGTTGAGTGGGCTGGCTAATAGGTAGGTTAACGTGAGATGATTCAGGAAGGGGGTTTGGTAAAAGGGGTGGATTTGAACCAGAGTTACTTGGACTCTGATCATGATTACCTGAGCGAGTTGTTACCATAGCCACAGGTTAGGAAAGACTGCTCTAATACCAAATTGATAGGATATATAGATTTTAGAAAGAAGGGAATCTGAGAAGAGTTAGGGATAGGGAAATAGAAGAGGAGGGGGAATGCTTAAAGTCAAAATCTGAACTCTAAACCCAATAGAAATATATTCTGCATAATATTGTTCATGTCTGAAAACATAGTGAGTACACATATTTATATCCTAAGTAACTTCCCTAAAGGTTAACTTCTGCCCAGGTAACTGCTTAACTGCTAGACCACTACTTGAAACTACTAGTCCACTACTTGATAACTGAATCCAACTAATTAATTAAAAATAACAGATTAAATATACCCCATTTCCTAAGGCTAACCACGTTTCCTTCTGCTATAGACCAGTAGAGGATGTGGTTGGATCCTATCAATTTTCTATTATGCCATGAGATGCTACCCAATGTCTATTGTAACACAGAAGAGGTACAAAGAACCATTTTTGTGACAAAGTAAAGAAATTTCCTATGCAAGGAAATCAGACAAGATTATTCACTAGAAAGAAAACATACTTCAACACAGCACGCAGCAGCACTAAATCATGCTCCTCCTTCCAAAACTTTGCACCCTTCAAACTGGGATAGCGAAATAAGATTTCAGCTGAAAAAAGTGGAGTCCTGGGGTTTTCTGATGCAAACTTCACCTGTCATTTCACATCACAAAATGAATATATAAGGTAAAGCCAAGCATCTTCAGAATCATTTATTTCCATAAGCACATACTCAATGAAAAAAATTTCTAGCATGATATTGTTCTCCAATAGATGGATTAATTTTCGCTTTTTGTTTGTTTGTTTGTTTGGGGGGGTTAATTTTCTGCTTGTATTCCAACTGTAAGTATATGTAGAATGATAATTCTTTAGGCTGCATTTCATCAGTCTACACTGTAACGCCCATCACGTGAATAGCAGTAAATATTAACAATTTTTCTACAAAAACTATCTAGAAGTTGAGACCAGCCATGCAAAGACCCTTGGTTTAAACAACTCAAGATTGAAGTCAGAAGCTACAGGTAACTTGGTCTCTGTTAGATGGTTATTTATGTATTTTGTAAAATCTGAAATGGCTTCAATATGAAAATGCTCTCTGTTTTTTGGGGGAAAATATATTTAAGGAACAAGCTGGAAACAACAACATTCGGTACTTTGGAAGCTAATCTTTCAGAGTTTTGTTTAAAAAGGCACTTGAAATCAATAAAGCTTATTCGTCAGGTGACAAAACATAATAGTTCATGAACATTTCTAAAAACAAAATAGAAAGCATAACAAAGAAGAGATTATTAAGTTCATTAGAGTTAATGATACATCCATGCCGGATGTGATCTAAAATTAGCCATAGAATACTAATCAAACACATGAACAGCTTCTCAAAAGGTGAAAACAGAGGCCTGAAAGTACTTATTTTTAGTGATTATATTGAGTACAAATAGATGCACACAAAAAAAGGATTCTTCGAAGGGCTCACTTTTTCCCTTATCAAGCCCAGAATTGCAATCCTCACAAGTACATCTTGAATTCTAAGCCCTTCTTTTGGAACGCCATCTACCACCAAATCAATAAGACAAAGGACAAATTCAATAAGGTAATGAAAAAAACTAAAATGCAAAAGGCCACATCTGCAAGAAGGATCCACTACCTGAGAATGTAGAGGCATCAGTTATATCTTCGATAATATGATTCAGGAAAAGGATTCCATAGCTGGAAATTAAAAACTTCGTCATTTTCACACAAAAAAAATTGACTTGTGAAGTATGATGCAAACCGAAATATAGGTAATGAAATTATAAATTATAAAATAACATCATCAAGTATTTTTCAAACCAATGCACTGGTACATACATGCATACACTCAAGATTCAAGAATAAATATTAGATCATGGCTCATATACATGCACATATATAGATTGGAAAATGCTGGTCGTCAGGAAATTCAGCAAAAAAGGAATCATTTTGATACTTTGTCACTACCTTGCTAAAAAAGAAACAAACTATAGAGCAAGAAGATTAGAAATCCTCATAAAAAAGAGCGTGTGTGTGGGGGGGCATGAGAGTGAGTGAGTGATAAGACTTGACAAAAATAAATGAAACAAGACATTAAATCATTCATTCCCAACTCTGGCATTATTCTTCTCGCAAACATCATCAATATTCATGTTATATCAAGCAGAATTTTTTTAAAAAAGGAGTGATAACATTTTACTTGCAGCTTTAAGCAAATGTTCAGAAGGCCAAACAATTAAAACAACTGCTCTCCAAAAGGCTAGAAAAAAATCCCCATCGCAGTTCAACTATATATAGAAACTATTAAACATTACATTTTTTGTCTTGAGAATTGATATAGAATTGTAATTCTACATAGAGCGAAAGAGAGAGGAAAGAAACCAGAAATAGAGGTGAAGAAGATAGAGAGACAGAGAGGGAACGAGAGAAACAGAATCAAGAGAGAAAGAGAGAGACAAAGAGAAATCTATTATTCCATCAGCAATCATAATCTGATTCACAATAGGTATTAGCCTCTTATTTATAGGCTAATAACCACCGCCTTTATACTAGCTCTAACTAATTCTAAAGGCTATACCCCAACAACCTAACAAACCAACTTTTAACTCCATTACATTTATATATCAAGAATGAGCATATACAAGACAGGAATGATATGTACATATGCACAAGGTCTATCAAGAACAAAATCCAAGAAAATGTTCTGATCAGTATGCCATCATGCCCACAACAATGAGAGGTTCCAACTATCGATGTGTTCGCTTTACCAAGCATAAATGAAAGCAAGTGTTGTCTAGTTTCCACCTTTTTCTAAAACAACAAAAATAAAAGGCTTTCATTTCTTGCAGAAACAACAAAAGTATTGATACAAATTATAAAAGCTAATTTATGACATGAAACATCCCAAATATGGTAACAAATCAAGGAAAAAGTCACATTATTACTCTTTGATTTCTTCACAAGTCTTCTGTTTCATTCGAGAAGTGAACTCCTTCCAATCATAATCACCCATCCCAAACCTATCATTGATTCATAAAGTGAGATTAACTGCAGAAATAAGCATGCCAAGGCTCTTTCTTAAATACATATTCCAAAAGTAAGAGATCAGAAATCAGAATAACCAAACAGCAGCAAATAAAATATAACCTCATCAGAATTTGCACAAATGCAGCTCTCTGATTCTGATTAAAACCAAGCACTCGAAATGATTTTCCTTCACCTTCCATCAGAGGATGCGGCTCTGTGCTATCTGCTGGTAAAGAATTTAGGAGAAAGAAGACACCACAGTCAAGACCAGATAAAGAACAGCATCATTACAAGAAAAGAAAAATTAATTATTAATATACCACGGGCTCTCTTTTTGTAAGGTCTTTTAGAAATAGTTCCATTTGAGTTTGAATCACCATCAGTAAGCTCCGCATCAACATTGTCATCACCATCAGAGCTTACATCTTCCAGACCAGCAAGATCATCATCCTCAACAGAGACCATCTGAAAAGTTTTAGAATAACAGATATCACCTTTCCAAAAATAAACAACACAAAATCATTGTAGGCAACAAATACAAGTCATTCTTTGCAAATTGATTGAAGTGTATGGCACTGAACACAAGTACTTGCCTGCTTGTGACGACTCCGCTTCCCTTTGCCCAAGGCATCCAACTCTTGAACTTTATGAACTTCATATCTGTCTCCTAACAACTCCTCCCAGTATTTTGCTCTTTCTGTACTAGCCACAGCAGACTCGTTCTCCATAGCTTTCTTTTTTGCTGCCTCTTCAGCTGCAGCCTCAACTTCATCAATATATTCAAAATTTGCCACCTAAAAACATACATCATTTGATTAATCAATGAAAAACAATGAGAACAAGAGAAAACTCAAACAATTATAGATCATAGGGGGAATTTCATCAACACTAAAGTTACTCCATCCACAAGAAATCTTGGGCAAAGACCACTCAGACAGCTTTCCCCAGGATCGAAAAATTCAAAGTAGTGCGATCAATTTTCAGCCAAGGTTGGGTGCCAAATTCATTTCACGGTGAAAATGACTGATCCATATGGTGCAGCCATCGTATGTTGTTTATGATATGGGGTGTAGGGAGGCAAGGGTAAAACTTCATCACATGCTCAAACAGACTCTAATACCATGTCAAGGACCAATTCAAGTCATTACGTAAAGGCTCGTAATTGGATTTTATATTTTAGGTTGAGAAGGCAGAATAAGAAAATCCACAAGAACCTCACAATCAATACAGGCAGCTTACTTGAGATTTTAATGGCAGGACTAGATATGAGCTCACTGTGAAGCTCTATAAATGTGAGTAGTTGTTATAAGCATGATTCTTTAGCAGCATATGTAAATAATTTAAAACAAATATTCACACAAGACGGCAAAAATGACAAGAGTTATTCAAACTACATTACAATACACGCACAGTCCATTCTAGTTCATAGGACTGATAAACTACCATCCCACCAAATGCCCTGCTTTCCTTTTCATTTATTTGCATTTTTATGTTCATATATCTATTAAATATTTCCTTGTAAAGTACACGTCCACTCAGCAACCAAAATGGAGGGGAAGCTCTGAATATAAAATGTATATGCATAATTGTTTGAGAGTCAACCTTAAAAGCCTTCAGAAATCCATCCTCATCATCATCCATTGTAGCCTCTTCATCACCAACTTGTTCACGGTCCAGCAATCTATTAATGAGAAAAGTATAAGATAAGAAATACTACATATTGTAAAAATATCATGTTAGAGGAACACAAGTGAATGATACCTATCTATGGCAGCAGCATCATAATGAATCTGGCGTGATTTCCCTGCTTCATCATTCTCATCAGCAAATAACTCCTTGGAGCCATACCTTATAATATCATCCAACTCCTCCTACGAACAATTAAAATAATAGTTACCATCAGATCTTCTAAAATACATTTTTCAATTAAATCTGATCTGATTGATTATTCAAAACTTAACCTGCCATAATCAAGATTTAAAAATCAGTATGTTAAATGTAATGATGTTACATATTACAGAATCTGTCAATACACAGGTATTAACAATTGACAATTTTTTTTCAGGGGCAGCCAAGCAGGGTAAGAATCAGAACCCTCAGGGACAGCCTTAAGAATGTATTAGGACCATGCAATAACCCAATTAGGTTACTCTTTGAGAAGCGATTGGTGAAACGGTTATTTAATTCCACATCAAAAATTTTATTCAGTGGTTTGGTGAATTGGGATGAATCATGCCAGAATTTTCCAAGACAACCCTCTGATCCTGCCTTTCTTTGTCTGACAAGCATAGGAAAGGAAATATGGAATGCTTTACTTCGTTGATGTCTTGTTTCCTCCACTCTCTGTAACTTGTCATTTTCAAGAATATGCCTCATCATCAAATACGAGTGCCTGTTTGTTTTAGCTTTTTAAAAGTACTTTTACGACGTTTGGAGTAAGTATAGGAGAAAAGTTTTGTCTCAGCTTGTAGAAAAGTGTTTAAAAAAGCACTCTTTTGTGCTTCCCAAACAAGCACCTATTCATTTATTTTGGTAGAAAATTTGGCCAAAATCTTAATTGAAGCTCTCTGACAGAAACAAAAACAAAAAGATCTCCTGTCTTAGTTCCTCCATCCCCCCCCCCCCAAAAAAAAAAATCTCTAAGGAAAATACAATAACTATATCATGACACAAGATACAAGAAAATATACGTTAAATTCAGATCCACATAAATACTCATATTACATCATGAGAAGTAAATTCTTTCAAAGAATGAGGAAGACATGAAGATAGCATGTCCATCTGATTGACATAAATGTAGCTTTGCCAATTGTACTGATAGCTGTTAGCATAAGCTTAACCTAATCATTGATGCTAAAAAAAGGAACTAATTACCTGGTTAATATTTTGAGATTTTAGCCTTCCTACAACAAGATGTTCTAGCACCATTTTCTTCTTAGTCATCTGCATCATTCTTTCTTCAATGCTTCCCCGTGTTACAAGCCTATAAATCATTACCTACAAAACCAGAACCATCATTATATAAAACATCAACAATGATAGACAGCTACAAATTAATTGAAAAATAAACTCAAACCTTATTAGTTTGTCCAAGTCGATGAGCCCTAGCCATAGCTTGTAGATCAGCATGAGGGTTCCAATCACTATAGATTAACAATTTGACCAGAGAATTATTCGTATATTAAATCACATTAGACGATCAATATCATAAACAATATTTTCCTTCTATCATCATAAAGCTGTATAGGTATTCCACACACTTGCTTAAAAAAGATAAAAAAACCAACATATTTACATATGTGCATTGACTGTTACAGATTTTATGACAAAAAACTTAATCAAGCATTTGAACAATCATGAACCTCTTTTCATAGCAGCCAAAACATCCCTAGACAATCAATAGAACTTTATCCAGTATGCTCCTTATATTTTAAGTAAAACTGTATGACTATAACTGTCATTCACAATAGTTTCCTCTACTACAAACAAAAATTTGGCCGCAGATAAAAGTTTTCTCAACAAAAACTCCATGCTTCTTTCCGGGAAATCTTTTTACTAGTCTCAAGAAATTCATTTGAAAACATATTTTCAAAATCATTTGTAATATGCCAGGTGAAAATTTGCACCACCCAACTTTACATTCCTAATCAGAAAGTTGCTGTGTTCCCAATGCAGAGTCAAATGGCAATAAGGTTTCTCTAATCCAAGTTACCCCCATGCTTTCTGAATCCAGTCAGAGATGTCTCATTCAGGAAAATAGACGAGGATTCTATTTGCAGGTTCTTTGTGATGTCCAGCTCATGGTCATGGATTTTTTAGGGTGTGCCTCCTTTCAATATGCAGAGGAACTGCACAGAACTTTTTCATGTTTAACCCCCCTTTCTTTTACTTGAGCTTTCTTGTTCTATATATTTTATTTCTTGGGAGGGCACCTCAACCCTCTTTTACATCTTTCTTCTCTCAATAAAATTCTTCATTTAGCCATATTATCTTACCAGAAAAAGAAAATAACTAGCATTAAAGATTCACCTATCGTATATAATAACTGTGTCCGCTGTTGCAAGGTTTATCCCCAATCCCCCAGCTCTAGTAGAAAGAAGAAAACAAAATCTTGAAGAATTTTTCGCATTAAACCGATCTATTCGTACTTGTCTTTCAGCTCCACCAACCTTGCCATCAATCCTTTCATACTGCCAATTCTGATAAAAAGAACAGTGAAAAATGAAAGAATATCATACAACAACTTTGCACAAATCACAAGCAAAATAGCATATTTGAACAGAATAACCTCACATGGATACCTTATAAGAACAGTAATCTTCAAGCAAGTCCAGCATGTGCTGAAATTGTGAATATATGAGGACTCTATGCCCTTGCTCTTTAAGCTTCACCATCATTTTGTCTAACAATTGCAACTTCCCCGATGATTCCAACAGCTTTCTGTAACAAGTGAAAGAAATTAAAAACACGGGTTATGTCAAATAAGTTATACACAACAATACCCAGAAGTATATAGGAACAGATAAAATATGAACCACCACATAAGCAAAGCACCCATATTTCTGATAGACACCCACAGTGGCATGGCACTCTTAGAGATGAATGACATAAGAACTTACTTGTAAGATTCTTTTGCATCTTGAATGTCTGGCTCAACTCCTTCTAACATGTAAGGATGACAACAGAGCTTCCGCAACTCCATAACAACATTGATAAGGGAAATCTATTTAAAATAATCAAAACAACAGAATTATCAGTACAGTATATTAAGCTTAAACCTGATTTTTCACATTTCTATTTCTAAAAGATAAAATTAAGAATAGAATGCCCAAAGGTTCAGTCCATCAAAGCATGAAAATACCTGAGCTCCACCACGACGAGTTAATATCTGATAATTACGGGTCAAAATAGCCTTATAATATTCTTTCTGTTCGCTGCTTAATTCAACACGTAAAATAAGTTCCTTTTTAGGAGGTAATTCCTTCATGACGTCTTTCTTGACCCCTGCATTGACCTCAAATATTTTAAATTCTGTTTCAGCAATACAAGTTGTTTATTAACAAACTATCAACTTCATTTAGCTCATAACAAGAATGGCAAACCAATGAAGCATTTCATGTCCCTCAGTACTGTCCATCAACGCCAAACTAGGAGTCCATTAGTAACTAAAAATCAACATAATGTCCAGTTTATGATATTGTGGTTTTTGTTCGAGAAATGCACAGATCCTCAAGTGCAGATCATCTTCTTACATTGTTTTTATGATAAAGAATTGTGTGCATGGCTTCCCTCTGGTGCTAAGCACATAGGGCATTTTCAAGGGGAACTCCTTATATGAAAAAGAGAATGGACAGTTCTTGAGGGATTTTATTGATGTACACTGTTTTAAGCTTCAATTGTATTTTCTGCTTCTGGACTAGTAGAAATTCTCTTTCTAATAAATGAAAACCAATATAACAACCAATTTGGAGTGACTGACCTTTGATAAGCTAATGTAATCTGAATGTTTCTGGATTTTGGGGATTAGGTCAGAATAGAAGGGGATTAGAAGATTAGAGAAGAGGAAGTAGAAGAGGAGAGAGAAAGATAGAGAAAACAGAGTAGGGAAACAGAGTAGTCTGAATAGTATGAGTTTATTGTCAATGCAAATCTGAAACTGATACAGGGTATAGGCTGCCATATATACAGGCAGTAGCCAATGTCAGCAACTAACGGTAATTCCTGATCCAGAACAAACCTAATATTACACTAATCAGGGGCATATTAGTAATTAGACACGGTTAAGGCCATGTTTGCCTAATACCGCTCTTAAATGGCTAGTGCCACTAATGGTTAATCTCGCTCGCCTAATTAACAACACAACTAACTTTCAAAATATTTCAATTACAATATCATATCAATACCCCCCCCTTTAAACATCCTTGACCTCAAGGATTAGGGACCACAAAAGTAGGATATTGTTGTTGAAAAGAGTAAAGAGCCATCCATGATGCCTCTTCATCTGGTAACCCCTTCCATTGAACTAACACTTCTGTGATCATTCTATTGCGACGCTTCTTAATCCTCCGGTTCAGAATTCTTTCCAGTTCCATGGCCAGAGGCAACTCTAGAAACTCAATTGGAGGATGCCTAGGCCTAATAGTAGGATCCGGACATAGTTTCAGTAATGAAACATGAAAGGTAGAATGAATTCTGGACTCCAGTGGCAATTCCAGCTAGTATGCAACAGCCCTAATCTTCTCTATCACCTTATAAGGTCTATAGAACCTAAGAGCTAACTCCTGTGACACCCTTGTTGCAGCAGAAATTTGTCTATAGGGCTTAAGCTTCAAGAACACCCATTATCCTACCTGAAACTCACGATCTGACCTATGCAAATCTGCCCTTTGCTTCATCAAATTCGCTGCACGGTGCAAATGGTGCTTCAAAAGTGCTAGAACTTCCTCCCTAGCTGTGAAGCTACGATCTACCGATTCCAACACTGAATTATGGGGTAAATAAGGAGTATGAAGAGGAGGTTGTTGCCCATAAAGCAACTCATACAGTGTAGCCTTAATTGCTGTGTGGTATGTTGTATTGTACCACCATTCCGCATGTGAAATCCACTTGGCCCAATCCTTAGGCTTCTCCCAACACATATACCGTAAACACATCTCCAAATATTTATTAAGTACCTCTAATTGCCCATCCGTTTAAGGATGGTATGCTGTAGAAAGCTTTTGGTTCACACCCAACACACGAAGAAATTCCTTCTAAAAGCTACTAACAAAAAGAGAATCACGATCACTCACAATTTCAGCCGGTGCACCATGAAGTTTGTAAATCTAATTCATAAAATATTGTGCCAAGGTAGATGCCGAAAAAGGATGAGCAAGAGGTATAAAATGGGCATACTTACTCATTCGGTCAACGACTACCCATATAGTATCCTTCTTGTGTGACTTAGGAAGACCTTCAATGAAATCCATGGCAATCGATTCCCACACCCTACTAGGTATAGGTAAAGGTTGTAGCAATCCTAGAGTAGCTATAGTCTCATACTTGCACCTAGAGCATGTATCACACTTCTTCACATACTCCACAACATCATTTATCAACTTTTTCCACCAAAAGAGACCCTTAATATGCTGATAAGTAGCTTGGAACCCCGAATGGCCTCCTTGAGGGCTTGCATGGAGCCATTCAAGAATATGCAACCAAAGAGCTTCTACCTTGCCTACAACCAACTTATCCTTCCTCCTTAAAAGAGTGTCATCCCAAGTAAAGTGACTCCATACACCTTCATGTTGCTGCACCTTTTCAAGTAGTGAGTGAGTGAAGTCATCTTCTTGCCAACTATCCTTCACTTTTTGCAGCAATTCTGGTGATGTAGTGCTATAAGTCATTTGCATTAATTGCTGCTTAGGAAGGCGAGAGAGTGCATCAGCCACAGAGTTATTCACCCCCTTTTTGTACACAATATCATAGTAAAAACTAGCAAGTTTCGCTACCCAAAACATCTGAAATGGAGTCTTAAGCTGCTGCCCCAACAGAAATTTCAGGCTTTGCTAATCCATGCGAATGATAGACTAGCCTCTTTCAAGGTATTGATGCCAATGGAGCACAACCAATACTACGGCCATCAACTCCTTCTCATAGACTGACAAATTCGGCGGCGCAGAGAGAGACCTTTGCTAAAAAATGCAAGAGGTTGTCCCTATTACATCAAAACAGCACCTATTCCCACTCCACACGCATCAAATTCTACCACAAACTGCTTAGTAAAATCAGGAAGAACAAGGACCCGGGCTGAAACTAAAACTTGTTTAAGACAGTTGAAGGCTTCACTTGCAGATTCAGACACACAAAGGCATTCTTCCTCAACAAGAGAGTCAATGGCCTTGCAATAACCCCATAACTCTTGATAAAATGCCGATAGTAACCAGCTAACCCCAAAAATGCCCGCAACTGCTTTACGGTAGTAGGTTGTGGCCAATCTGCAACCGCTTGTATCTTCTTGGGGTCGGTTGCCACCACTCCATGACCCAAAATATGCCCCAGGTACTCCACACTTACTCTCCTTGATAAAGTAATGATGTTGTTGCAATGTTTGCAAAGCAATTTTCAAATGCTCCTGATGATCTGCAAGTGAAGGGCTATAAATCAGTATATCATCGAAGAAAACTAAGATAAACTTTCTAAGAAAAGAACGAAAGATATCATTCATAGCTCCCTGAAAAGTTGTCGGTGCATTAGTAAGCCTAAAGGGCATTACTAGCTACTCATAGTATCCCGAATGAGTCTTGAAGGCAGTCTTGTGAGCATCTTCAGGCACCATCCGGATTTGATGATACCTAGCCCTCAAAGCAAGCTTCGTGAACCATCTCGCCTTGCTCAACTCATCAAATAAGTCTTCAACTAGTGGAATAGGGTATTGATTTTTCACTGTTTTCTTGTTCAATTCCCAGTAATCCACACACATATGCCAAGACCCATCCTTCTTCTTAACAATAACTATTGGAGCCGAAAATGGAGAGCAACTCTCTTGTACAACACCAGCATCCAATAACTCAGCAACCAAATTCTCATCACATCCTTTTGTGCCGCCGAATATCTATATGGCTTCAATGAAATGGGATTTATGCCCTCCTCTAGCACAATAGGGTGATTGTGCCCTGGTCTAAACAGTGGTAGACTCTTGGGCTCATCAAATATACCTTGGAAAGCCTATAGAGCCCCCTGGATCTCTGCTGGCAGTTCAAAATCACACCCCTTAATGGTGAAGCAACTCATCCTATCCCCTTTCACTTCAACCAACTGCATAAGGAATATTTGCTCCTTCTTAAGGCAGCTTGTTTCCACCCTATTTGGCGCCACAATTCTCAAGGAATGAGGGACATTAGCTTGCAATTTCACTTGCTGCCCATCCTTCCAAAAATACATGCATAAAGATTCATAGTCCCAAAAGGCGTTTTTAATACTTTTAAGCTATTGTAAGCCCAATACTACATCATATGTATGTAACTCAATGATTCGAAAGTCAAAAGTGAAATCCAAACCTTGCATCCTCCATCGGAACCCATGCCAAACTCCATGAATTTTTAATTTGCCTCCACCAGCTATCTCAACATATAAAGAAGGTGTTTCTTGAGCTTGCCACCCCAACTTAGTGGCTGTTTCCAGATTCAAGAAATCATGTGTGCTCCCACTATCGATTAAAATCTGAAGAAAACACTTCCCTAAAGCCCCTAAGACTCACATGGATTCAGCATGGTATGTGCCTTCTATCGCATACAAGGAAATTCGGGCCTGCTCTGTTTCTTCTTCATTGCTTGCTTCTGAAATTTCAGAGTCAGCTTCAACCTCATCCCCTTCTTCATCCAACAGAACCAAATGAAGTTGCATTTTCTGCCGTTGGGGGCACCTGTGATCTCTGGAGAATTTTCCATGGCAAAAGAAGCAAAGATTATCCACCCTGTGTTCTGCCTCTTCTTCTGCAGTGAGAGCTTTTACTGGGCGTGTAATGGTCTTAGGGACGAAACTACAATTTTGTGGTTTCTAAGTGGTATTCTAGTCTTTACGTTGGTACCCATTAGAAAATGACCCATTTTTGCTAATTGTCGTGGCAGATGATAAAGAAGCCAATGAACTACCTGAGTATTGTCGCTGGTTTCTATCAGATTGCTCTTCGTGTTGTGACGATTAACGCCAATTTCTTGGATTCGTGCCAGCCGTCGCGCCTCCAACAGCGTCCTAGGATTGAACAAGCGCATGGAATCTACAATTTCGTCCTTCAAAGCGCCGATATACGCGTCCACCAGGTTCTCTTCCGGTAAATTCAACTTCACTGTGTTGGAGTCGAACTGCACGTTAAACTTAACTAAAGAAGCCGTCTGCCGGAGGTGAGTGAGGTCCGTCATCTGCGTCTCGCATGGTTGGCAGAAGGAGATTTTCAACAGTTCCCTGTACTCATCCCAGGTCGGTCGGCGGCCCTGCCACCGATTTTCCATAGCAACATGCCATTAGAAACTATCATTGTCCAGGTTTAATGATGCCATGTCGAACTATACGTCTTTCGGCGTACGATCCAGCGTGAAGTAGCGTTCAGCCTTCAAAATCCAGATATGGATATCCTTACCCGAATACCGCGGGAATTCCATCTTTGTGAATTGAGTTGGTCGCTGATAGCCCCATTGGCCGTTCCCCCCTTCTTGAATTCTAGGTTGCCCATCCGGTCGATTTCTTGGTGCCACCATTGCCAAGGCTCGCACTTCTTGCGTGAGAATCTCCAAATTCTATTGCATCTCACGTTGTACCAATTGCAACTCTTCCCTGAAGCCTTGAACCGCATCGTGAAGGGCATCCATGGTCTCAAACCGTTGCTCAATGGCATGAAATCTTTCTTCCATAATTCTTGAGTTTTCTTGAAGTCGAGTTTCTACCATGCAGCACCAATCGTGAAAGACCAATAATCCAAGGCTGAGAATCACAGCTCTGATGCCACTAATACAACAACAACAAAGTCTTTATCCCACTAGGTGGGCTCGGCTACATGGATCACACAACGCCATTGTACTTTGTCAAAAACCATAGGTTTTGATATATTATTAATTAGAAGGTCTCTCTCTATGACCTCATTGAGCGTTCGTTTTGACCTTCCTCGACCTCGTCTAATAAGACTCCATCCTGCTTGATCCACTCTTCTCACCGAAGCACTCAAGGCCTACGCTAAAATATCCAAACCACCTCAAACGATTTTCTACCATTTTTTCTTCAATAGGAGCCACTCCCACTCGTTCACGTATATGAATATTATGAATCTTGTCTTTTCTTGTATGATCACTCATCCATCTCAACATCCTCATCTCAGCGACTCCCATTTTATGCTCATATTGTCCCTTTAAAGCCCAACATTCACTACCATATAGCATTGTTGGTCTTATAGCAGTTCGATAGAACTTTCCTTTTACCTTATTAGGTACTTTACGATCACCGATAACTCCATTAGCTTTTCTCCATTTATACCATTCAGCCTGAATTCTGTGATCGAGATCTCCATCAATTTCACTATCTTGTTGTATAATTGATCCCAAATATCTAAATTGTCACTTGTGGGATGACTTGCCCTCCCAATTTAACTTCCACTTCCTTTTGGCATTGTCCTTTATCAAACTTGCAATGCATATATTCAGTTTTGTTCCTACTAAGACGAAAGCCCCTCAATTCCAAAGTCCGTCTCCATATCTCAAGTTTAGAATTAATATCTTCTCTGGATTCAGCCAACAGAACTATATCATCCGCAAAAAGCGTGCATGTAGGGATCTCCTCCTTTATAGGCTCAGTTAGAACATCTATCACTAGGTTGAACAAATAAAGACTCAACGCTGATCCCTGATGTAGTCCAATCCTTATAGGAAAGTCTTTTATAACACCTCTAGGCGTTCTAACTGTTGGAAATTGTGCCCTAGGGGCCAATCATTGTACTTTAGACATTATTGTTATTTAATGAATTTCTCCGTTTTCTTATCATATCATTCGCATGTTTATTATGATAACTGTATCCTTGGATAAATCATAAAGATTATCCTAAATGTCCCTGGTCGGTTATCTATGGGGAGCAAAGATAAAATAAGACTAGTGTGACTTTGATGAAGTATGGAGATACGAATCAAAGTCTTAGGCATTTGTAGGAGTACAAGGTGCTGGACCGACCCACTATGAGAAAGCTGCATGGATTAAGTCATAAGCTTATCTCATATATAATCGTGTCACAATGCCCTTTGACCTGAGATTATCATGGTTTCCTACATGAGAGTCGCTAATATTTGACCAAGTCAAAAGTCACCTTTGACCGGATGATGATAAAGGCTTTGATCGGGCTTAGTGGATTTCATGTAGAGGAATGTGAATGGTCAAGATGGAATTTGTCCCTCACATCAATAGAGATATTACTGGGCCCCTCGATGAGTGAGTCTGAGAAATGTATGGCCTTACTGTGATGGAAAGGAGTTCCCGTTTCTATAGTCAGACTACTCAGGAATCGAGAAAGTGATGGTCAGGAACAGGAGGATGACACTGTCCATGCCTCATTCTTGACCAAAATATCGTGTGACAAAAGGGACGTGACATGGTTGTATAATAGGTTGCATCGTATCATTGATCCTCATGTGAATTGAGTAATCGCAATGTCTTGCTAGAGGCCGCTTGCGACTTGTGGGCTAGAGCAGTTTTTGGCCCACTGCCAACTTCATATGGGCCTACAGGGTCACACATAAGAATAGCCAAACACGAGCTATGATGTCCAGATTCATTGAATCTAAGATGTGTCTAAGATTCAATGAATACAATATTTGACGTAGGGTGGATGAATATATATATATATATATATATATAAATTCGAAAAAAATAATAATAATAATAATTGTAGTAATATTATATACATATTATAATATTATTATAAGGTGTTAGTTTTATATTTAATTTATTTGATAAATTAAATAATTAAAGCTAATACAGGTGTCATATATTAGATTTAATTTATAAAGATAAATTAAATCTATTGACTCTTTATTTAGATTAAATAAATATGATAAATTAAATCCGTTGGACAGATTTAATCAAATCAGATTTATTTAATTTAATTCGAATTTCAAAATTAATTAAGATTAATTTTGAAAATCCAATACGGCCTACATCAATTATAAAATTTGAAGGGCTAGAGAACCCCAGGCTGTACAGACGATTTGGAGAGCCGCAAGAAACCCTAGAGAGGCATCTCGGAGGCGCTAGCACGCTGCCGCGTTGGGTCTTGTTCGTGTGGATACCAGAAGAGGGAGACAATCAGAAGCATTGACTCCTAGAGATTGAACAAGAAGCATAACGAAAAAGGTACTATTCTAACTACTCGATTTAGACGTCTTTGATAGATACGCGATTGAGATTCGAGGATTTTAAACAGTTAATTTCTTATGCTGCGTGTACGAATCCCAACACTAACATTGGTTGTAACCCCCTCATACATATCCTGAATGGCTTTGATATAAGCAACTCTCACCTCATTCTTTTCCAAAGCTTTCTAAAGTACATCTCTTGGCACCCGGTCATAGGCTTTTTCCAAATCAGTGAAGACCATATGCAAATCTCTTCCTTTACTCCTATACTTTTCCATTAGCCCCCTTAATAAATAAATCGCTTCTGTTGTAGACCTTCCTGGCATGAATCCAAATTGGTTTTTAGCGATATCCGTCTCCAGCCTTAATCTGTGTTCAATCATTTTTTCCCACAATTTCATTGTATGACTCATTAGCTTAATTCCTCTATAGTTTGCACAAATTCTTATAAATAGGAACCAAAGTACTTTTTCTCCACTCATCCGGCATTTTCTTGGTTCGTAAGATTTCATTAAATAATTTTGTGAGCCATAACACACCCTCTTCGCCCAAACATTTCCAAACTTCAATAGGAATATCATTAGGTCCTATAGCTTTACCATTTTCCATTTTCTTAAGAGATTCCTTAACCTCGCCAATTCGAATCCTGTGGTAAAATGACAAATTGAGATCACTTCCTCGAGTCGTCAAATCTTCTATGTCACAATGCGACCCTTCCCCACCATCATTGAACAGCTTATAAAAGTAGGCTTCCCACCTATCCTTAATATCTCCATCAGTAACCAAAACTTTTTGTTCTTTGTCCTTTATACACCTCACTTAGTCCAAATCTCTCGATTTTCTCTCATTGTTCTTTGCGATCTTTTAAATCTTGCGCTCTCCCGCCTTTGTTCCTAACTCCTTATAAAACTCCTCATACGCTTTATTACGAGCCTCACTCACAGCCTTTTTAGTCTCCTTTTTAGCCATGCAATACATTTCCTAATTTTCAGCATTATTACATAAGTGTATGGCTTTAAAACAATCTTTCTTATATTTGGTTTTCTCTTGAACACTTTCATCCCACCACCAAGTCTCTTTGTCTTGTCGACCAAGACCTTTTGATTCTCCCAAAGTTGCTTTAGCAACTTGTTGGACTTTTTTAGACATATTTTCCCACATAACATTAGCATTACCCTGAAACTCCCACTCTCCTTCCTCCAGGAGAGTTCTCTTAAAAATCTCCTTTTTTCTCTCCCTTCAATTGCCACCACCTGACCCTTGGGTTTAAAACTTGCCGGCGCTTTTTTTTTACATACTTAAAATTCACATCAAGGACCAAAATCCTATGTTGTGCTGTCACGCCATCCCCCGGGATCACTTTACAGTTAGTACAAAAACGTCTATCAGAATTCCTTACAAAAAAGAAGTCAATTTGTGTCCTTACGGCTCCACTCTTGTATATTATTAAATGTTCATCTCGCTTCTTGAAGCAATAGTTAACAATATTGAGATTATATGCAAGGGAGAAATCAATAATAGATTGACCTTCATTATTGAGCATCCCAAATCCAAAACTACCATGAGCCATTGCATGAGGTCCTACCTCCTTACCAACATGTCCATTAAGATCCCCCCCAATAAAAATCTATTCGGTTAGTATGATACTTTGAATTAATCCCTCCAAATCTTCCCAGAATATTTCCTTAAGATGTACAGCTGCCCCTACTTGAGGTGCATACGCACTGATAATGTTTATAGTATCCTTCCCAACAATCATTCTTAAGGAGATAATTCTATCATCAATCTACTTAACGTCCACCACATTCTTCCTCCATTCCTTATCAGCGATGATACCAACACCATTCCTTCCATTGACCTTTCCTGTGTACCAGAGCTTACAACCATTAATTTCCCGAGACTTTTCTCCTGCCCATTTAGTTTCCTGGAGACACAGGATATTAATCTTTCGATCTTTCATTACTCTCACCACCTCCCAAGATTTTCCGCTTAGAGTCTCAATGTTCCAAGTGCCAAATCTGATCTTGTTCTCATGAACTAGCTTCTTTAGCCGCCTCCGTTCAAAAGAGAGCGGTAGCCCTTGCTCATTTAACACTACATCCGGGTGACAATGCAGCGGCTCTCGCTCACTTCTCACTGTACTCGAGCCATACAGCGCGTTACTTACAGGCAACGACCTAGCATTAGAACAATTTCTTCGTTGATCCATGTTCATAAGAGATTCAACAGGGTTTTACATTGGGTGTCGGGGATTAGGTCAGAATAGAAGGGGATTAGAAGATTAGAGAAGAGGAAGTAGAAGAGGAGAGAGAAAGATAGAGAAAAAAGTAGGGAAACAGAGTAGTCTAAATAGTACGAGTTTATTGTCAATGCAAATCTGAAACTGATACAGGGTATAGGCTGCCATATATATCATGTTTGCCAATGTCAGTAACTAACGGTAATTCCTGATCCAGAACAGATCTAATATTACACTAATCAGGGGCATATTAGTAATTAGACACGGTTAAGGCCATGTTTGGCTAATGCCGCTCTTAAACGGCTAGTGCCACTAATGGTTAATCTCGCTCGCCTAGCTAACACAACTAACTTTCAAAATATTTCAATTACAATATCATATCAACCTTCTCCAGTAAAAAAACCTACTTGGTTAAGTCCAATACTGATCACTCCAACAACTCCTGAATTTTTATGTTTGAGACATAAATCTATATAAGCAATAGATTAGGACCTACGTAATCTATGAGGGTTTGACTATTCTGTCCATAGTAATTGCAGATAGAAAGTTTTGCTTATCTATATTCAAACATCTGATAACTTCAAAAATATTGCAAAGAAGTTTCAAAAAACGTGATTGTGACCACCAATAGGAAAATCAGGTTCACCATAATTCAACCAAGGAGAATAGGCAAAGGTAACATAAAATCCATCCATAAAACTAGCATAAGAAATAACTCTTCCCTTTATGGTCATAAATCATGAACGCTCTCAAGCTATATCAAAAAACCAACAATGAAAAGCGTTTTCATTTTAAGACTTAAAAACCTATCTCCACCAGCTAAAGCAATAATACAAGTAATAAAAAGAATACAGACAAGCAAATGAAATGTAGCTACGTCAATTTCTTAAAGTTTAAGATGTATACTTCTAAGAAGATGGGGGGCCAACATTTTGTGAAGCCTTAAAATCTGCTCCTCTTGATTGATATCCTTGAACTCTTCCTGAAATTCCTCTAAACTTCCAAACTAACAGCAGCCAAATAGAAAGTTTGTAAAATACTCTGACATTCATGAGTTGATTCAATAAAAAAAAAATTGCATTTTGTTCACAGTAATATGGTCATACTAACCTTCCCAGCATCAAGGAAGTGCATAAGCATAAAAAGTTCATCCAAGTTGTTCTAAAATACACCAGACAAGAAGAGTTAGTTAGCTGATGCTAAAAAATGAGGACATAATAGCGCATTAAACAAGTTATATGGCAATGGCAGAATCTAAAGTAAACCTGCAGAGGAGTCCCAGTCAAAAGCACACGATGTCTGCTAGAATATTGCTTCAATGAAGAAAATAGTTTTGAATCCTTATTTTTGAGACGGTGACCTTCATCAACTATCTATAGATAGATAAAGATATCAAAACATTAGCAGACTGAAGAAAACACAAATAAGATCAGAAGGTAAATCATGTTGGAAACTTATTTTTCCAGTTCCAATATTAGAATGACAAATAGAATGTTACCATGCACTCCCACTTTATAGGTTTCAATGATGTTGTGTCAAGGTTGATCATCTCATATGATGTCAAGAGGACATCAAATTTGATCCTATCTTGCTTGCTTTCACTGACTATTTGACCAGACTTCTTTTTTTTAAACTTCTTCTGGCTCTTCGGAAAGTAAAATTCATACTCACGTATAACAGCGCGGGCTTGAGAAGATCCAACATACATAACCTACAGAAACAAGCATACAATCAAAAGAAAAGAATGATTTTCTGTGACAATATGGCTTTCAGATTCGATATACATACAACATTCATTTGTGGCGCCCATGTTGCAAATTCACGTTCCCAGTTTCGCAGTGTTGAAAGTGGAGCAACCACCAAATGTGGAGAAATGTTCTCTTCAAAAAGTGATGCCAAGAAAGCAATACTCTGTATGGTTTTGCCTGCAGCCAAAAATTTCAGTCATCAGAGTGCAATAGCAAATCCTGCTGAAAACTCCATGTTTTTTTTTTTGTGTGTGTGTGGGGGGGGGGGGAGTGAGCCAAGTAATAAAAGGAGAAAATAGACAAAATGTGGACAAAAGAGAAAAAGAAAAGTAAAATATCAGAGAGACTAAGTACCAAGTCCCATTTCATCGGCGAGTATAACGTGAGTTTGCTTAGACCATGAGAAACGTAAAAAGTTTAAGCCTTCAAGTTGATATGGATGCAGAGTGCCTTCATACACATGAAAAAGGAAACCATGTGGTGAAATATGCAAAAATAATTATAAAGAACATTGTCATCATGAGAGGTTTGTCATAATAACTTACCCCCTGAAAGAAATTCAGGACTATGTTCATACTGATGAAATTCTTTCTGATGCCTCATCAATTCAGCACCGTCCCTAACACTGCCTTTCTGCTTATTTGAAATAATAAGTTTCCCAGACCTAGACTGAAATCTGTTGAATCTTTCAATTTCTGCCTGAAACTCAGAAATATCAGACTCGAATTCCCAAGAGCATTCATCATAAGAAAGCTCTCTCCATTTAACAAGATATTCCTTATCATCATCACCCCTGAAACATTAAATAGAACCTTTGATGAAATATAAGCATTCAGTAACTTTTATAAAGAAAAAATCACAAGAAATCATAAGAGCATTAAAATAACCTGAATACTATCAGAACAAAACAACTATAATGTATAATTTGGAAAACTTTCAAAACCATTAGACTAAACATTATACAAGTTAATATGCAGCATCACCATTCTCTCATGAATCTCACATAAAACATGGTGATTTCATTAGGTTCCCTTCCATTTCTTGAGGAAAGAGGAGGAGGCAGGGGAGAAATGATGGGGGACAAATAAGAAAATTATTGACGCAGTAGAGGAGAAGAAACATAAATTACAAAAAAAAAAAAAAAAACCGTCTCATATATTTATGCATGCAGAAGGGAGAAGATAGAACTCTAAAAATTGAACCTGCAAGCGATAATCCGATCAATAGTGGTCCATTCAGGTCGAATTGCAACAAAGTCTTCATCAGAAGTATTAACTGATGACGTTTGACGATGGAAGTTATTTACTTTTGTCTTTAGGCGATGATGTGTCTTGTAAGCTTTCAGAAACTCCTTCTCTGGCACCCTGAGTTAAAAAGAACTGTAGCTAGTAAATATACAATGCCCAAAATGATACACAGAATCAGAGCAAATTAAAAGCCTTTCAAAAACAGGCTTCCAAAGCAAAATAGAAATATAATTAAACTCACTATAAACGAGAAGTGATGAGAAAATTAATAGATTGGGAGTGAGAAATGGGGTGCAAAATATAACAAGCATTAGAGAAGTTCAGAAGATTTCTAAAATCCAAAACACAAGACACTATCTAAGACTTGAAGGAGATGAGGTCCAACAAATTTACCATGTGCAATGGAGATATGATAGTCCCTTCCACTTAACAAGATATTGTTTGACAAAAATTTGTTTTGACCCCAGTTTGGTGGAATCACTGTCGTCAGCTACAGTAGGGCGCATCTCACAGTCTAATATCTTATCGATATCATTAAGTGGGCTAACCTGCACACAGACAAGCATTTTATAACTCAGGGATTCCACCAAAGTACAGCGTGGATTATAGATACTGCTGGCATGAGTACTAAACAATAAAGCTTACACATTCAGGGCACCTCCAATTGTCTGGAACGGGAGCTCTAAGTGGTGGAAGTAAACACCTAGGATGATAGGCATAAGTGCAAGTTACACAGTTCAAAAGATCTCCATTTTCTTCACAAGCTTGACAGCAATTTTCTTTCTGTAGTTATGGGATGTAAACATCAAAACAAGGGGGGAAAGTAAATTACAATAAATCAAGAACACCAAAAATGAAAAGATGCTCCTATAAACAATGAAAATCACCTAAAGTTTGTGAGTGCAATAAATGGTAACATGATTCAAGTTCAACTGTTACATTTTATGAGAATTTTGTAGTAGAAGTTTTCTCTGCGCTAATGTAGGTTTTCAGTCACCCACTAAGCACTACAAAATTTATAAGGAGTAAACTACATTTTAGATATAAGTGAACAAATAAACAATAATCTGACTTAAATGAAAAGCACTGAAATGAAAAGGGAAGACTCAATAAATATACCGTATCACTTCTGACTATCCTCTCAAACTTTTCCTGAGTTGGCTCGTGTTTTCCGGGCAAAATATCAGCTTCATCGTCTGATTCATCAATGCTGTAGATGGGCTTGCGATCTGATCTTGCTCGAAGCCTCTCAACCAGACTACTCATGATCTGCAAAAGAAAGAAAAGAAACTCTAGAGTGAGCAGGAAGACTTTACAAGTCTTGACAATTAACAGCCCTGTCAGAAACCCTAAATTATCCAATAGTCGTCCATCATTTTCAGAAAGGACGAGACAGAAATTTGAAAGCTGGTCAGCTGTTTAGAGTAGCATTAGTCATCAAACTGAAATGAACTTAAAAATTTAAATTGGCACGAACCGCAGTGTGCAAAAATTGCCAGTCGCCGCCGGATCTTGGCGGCAGAGTACCCGGAATTCGCCGGAACAGGGACAATATCAAATTAAAAATTGGCGGTCGGGGAAGATATATGGAGATGCTAACTTTAAACTCCAAAAACCAATTTATTGACCATATCAATATATATATATATATATATATAAATAGTGACGGGGTAAATTTTTTTTTTTTTTTGTCAGAAAACTGATGGTGTAATATATAATTATTTTTTTGCCAACAATCTATTAATTAAAATCTGTATATATATATATATATAGTTTTGTTTAAAACAAGTTGGACCTGTGTGTTTTCGTTAAAGTGCAAAATAAATTATATTTTTATTGACCGTTTGTGAATATTATAACTTAATATAATTTGTGTATTGTAATAATATTAATTGTTGTTAATATAATCGAATTGTTCATAATTTGTGTTTACTATTCATAGAGCATTTACGTACTTCAGAGAATTATGTTATCAAGGAAAGTGAGAAAGTAACAAATTCTACGGCGTCGCCTAGTGAATGGGAGAGTCAATACAAATACAGATATCAGGAGAAGTGAGTTTGACGAGCTAGCTAGCTGTGATTTTCTTACTTGAAGAAAAGAGGGAGGTGGATGTGTTTGGACGGCAACATTAGCCAGCATGATTACTCTTTCTATGAAGGCGAAGTTTCTCGCAAATGCATGGCATGCACGGCTCGTCCATTTGCGAGTTCCGTAAAACTGATCCTAAGAACAGTAGTTTGTATTCCAAGGCATATCTTCCGAAACGCGTCAAAAGTCAAAACAGGCTCATTTGATAGAGCGAGTTTAAATCGGGCTTATTATATAAACTCGATTTACGTAAATCGATATAAATCTCTTCCACATATTTACCTCGTAAACCGTAAAAGTGCCTCGTAGACCGTAAAAGCTACTTCATATTCCTTGAATCACGATTTATAAACACTTATGGACCTTCCATAAGCTAATCCAAACAAGCTGGTCTACTCATACAAATGCATAAAGCAAAATAAAATATGATTATCTGATAATAAGTGCAGCTTGAGATTGGTTATTCTCCTTGATATTTATTGTATTCAAGGTTTTACGGTTGAGTCGTCTACTCATACTCTATCGTGAGAAGGCTTAATGATAATATGCACGATGATTATGAGTTCGGAATTATTGTTAGAGTTCTAAGTAAAAACGTTGGTGTGTCAAATGAAATAAAGTCTTATTTTGTTTGGAATTGAAAGAATGCAAGTATATATATTATATCTTGTGAGTTTGAGTTATTAAATGAGTCAAGAGGAAAAGTGGACTTGTGCACATAATAACGGGCCATCAAGAGACAAACACAGTGAAAATCTGGTGATCCTTTATGCAAGTTAAATACAAAATATTTTTTAGAAGATAAAATTTATTTTAGTATAACTTACCGGATAAACACAGATTTTGAATTTTCCGCTCTTTGAGATCTTGATGTTTCGGTTACAAGGGCCATAAATCATATTTTATTTTGCTTTATGCATTTGTCTTCTTCAACATTCAAATTTGATTTATGAGCTCTCAACGTTTAAAACTAAAGCTCCCAATGAAAAGTTTATTGCAGTTAATGTTTGTAACCGAAGTTTAAAGTGTCATTAACAAATTTAATAGGTTCAAAATGCTGCCAATTGGTGCCTTGATTCACCGCCTATAAAAGACAAAGTCTGCAGAGATTCAAGGCACCCTGCTTTATAATCTCGAGTACTTTCTTAACGCATTATAATGTTAAAAAATTATTATGAATTAAGTAATAGGATTGATTAAAACACTAATGTTTTTAACAAAATTCGTAATGGTTTTAACAAGATCGTTATGTAGTGACAAAATGTGTGAAATGATTGGCAAAGAGTTTTGGGCTACAACGAATTGAGTAATGGGATTGATTAAAACGATAATATTTTTGACAAAATTCGTAATGATTTTGACAAAATCGTTATGTACTGACAAGATGTGTGAAAGGATTGGCCAAAAGTTTTGGGTTATGACTAATTGAGTAATAAAATTAATTAAAATATTAATAATTTTAACACATATTTTAATGATTTTGATAAAATCGCTATGTATTGACAAAATGAGTCAATGCGTTGACTAATTTTGTTAATGGTATTGGCAAGTTTAATAATGGTAAAGACAAGTGAAGCGATGACGTTGACAAAAAACAAGAAATGTTCATGACACTAACTATAATGCAAATGGTTATATGGCTTGTGGACATTATTCATTCTATGTACACCTAATGCATACAAGTCATCCACCCCAAAGAACATGTTCTTCTCATATACATTACTTATAATAAATTGTCACCATTAACAAAAGTAGTAATGGTAGTAACAAATACAATATTGGCATTTACAAAAAATCAGACTCTGTATGACAGTAACTACAATACACATAAAGTGAACATTTTCTTCTGCTAGCATCATCGTCTTTGACCCTCTCACTCTCACCTGTGAACGTCTCCCCTCTGTTCCCGATTTCACTCTCGGCCTACCTCTCACTCTCACTTGGCACTGTCGTGTTCCAATAAGCTTAGAAGCTCTTTTCTTGTCATCTCATCAGCTTGCTCAATAGAAGTAGCAGGAACAAAGGAACTCTTATCTCTATCAGCAATAATCAAAGAATTTCTTATCAGTTCCAGTGATGCAGAAACAAAAGAAAGAGAGACGAAAGAGACAAGAGGAAAGAGAGAGAGAAAGTTGGAGGAGGAAGATGATTGAAAAGAAGGGGTAGTTTTGTCATTTATCCCAAACATCAAAAACTCAGATTCCTACCCCCATCCCTTATATGTTTTTTGCAAGTGTTAATGGTGTTTTGTGGGTTTAGAAATTTCATGTCGCATTTTAATAGAATTTTCCCATAAAGTTTTTAAAGCACACACAACGTTATAAGCTACGATAAACGTTGGCAAAAAAAAGTTTTTAAAACGCACACAACATCATAAATTAAGATTCAATGCTTTTATAGATAAAGCACAAATGACATGTTTGGTTCAATTACATTGGAAAGGAATACATGTAATCTTGTTACAATAAGCTGATTACAGTGTTTGGTTAAGCTTATTGTAATATAAATAAGATTACATTTGTAATCCTAATTACATCAAATGATGTAATGGGGATTACACTGCTACGACTCATTAATCAGGTGCAGGCATCCTGTAATCAAGCGGAAAAGACAATATTACTATTATAACTTTTAAAATTGATCATATTACCCACAAATAACCCTACTTATCTACCATACCCACTTTATTCTGTTGGTGAAGAAAACACACGTTGCTGCTCATCTTCATCACTGTTACAGTCGTTGGCAAAGTTTGTTGTCGCCGACGAACTAAAGTCGTCACTGCTTGATCATCTCCGTCGCTGCTTTATCGTGAGGTAAGTCTTTTCTTGGTGTATAAAGATTGTTAGATTATTGGTTTTTTTGGGTGTGGGTTGTTGTTCTTCACATCTTTATCGCTGCTTTATCGTGTGGAATGGAGCAACAAGAAAGATTAGAAGGTGATTGAGTTCAACAAGCCAGTTCTAAAGAAAAGAGAATTTAAATGTGTGTTACTCGATCTCCAACTATATATCAATTATATTCAATGATTCTGAATTAATCTACGCAGAGCTAGATTAATCTAAATCATATGTGGAAGGAGAGTAATATACTATCACGATCATATTTTCCTTTAGATTGACTGGGTAGCATAGAAATGGTGAAGATAAGATGTATTAATATATCATATAATATCATATGATGTTTGTACAAAATGTCTGTTTGTATTTTCCCCTATAGTTTGGGAAGTTGAATTTCCTCGATCTATGTCTATTTTTCTCATTGTGTCTATCATAATATGAAAAGAAGCAGTACAGTAGCAGGGTTTGCTTTGCCTTATCCATATGGTCCTACTAATAACTGGGTACCCTTTCCAATTTTTATGAAACTTGGCCTTAGGTTTGATTGAACCCAATATATTGTTTGACTTGGATACACAAAGTAGGTGATATACACATATAATAATATTCCTTGTAGGGTCAATTTTCTGTTCTATTTATGGGAGGATCGTTGTTCTTGGTGCTAACGATGTTTGATAATATCTAGCCATATGGTGGTTAAAATCAATTGGAAGCATGCAAGTTAGCGCTTGAGGACGTACATTCTTAATGTTTGAATACGTATTTATATGACTATATTATCTCTTATGGCTATAATTGATTATGTATTGTTTGACTCTATTTGCTATTATGATTTTGATGGCTATTATTGTTTATGTGTTGTTCAACTATATTACATTTGCATTACTTGTGTTCTACTCATCCAGTCCAGTTGTATGACTATTGTTGGTCTTTTTTTTTTAATTGTCTTATGCATAGAATGGAAACGCAAGAGGATAATAGTAAAGGAAGTAAGCATGTTTGGAGCAACCAAGAAGATAGCTTGTTAGTTGAATGCTTGGTACAACTAAAAACCCAGGGATAGTTTGTCATAGATACCGGGTTTAGTACAAGGTATTAAAAAAAGCTAGAGGAGATGCTTGAGGTGAAGCTTCCAGGTTGTGGCTTAAAAGCTAATCCTCATATTAATTATAGGTTGAGATATTCAAGAAGAATTGGCGGATTGTATATGATATAGTGCAAAATAGAAACACTTCTGGTTTCAAATGGGATCCAGACAAGAGTGTGTGACAGCTGAAAATCATGTTTGGGCTGAATATGCGAAGGTAATAGTGTGTTATAAGTTGTTATTAATGTTTACTAATAACGATGCTTAAATTATTACATCATTCTATTTATTTTTACTTTTCCGGTTAATAAAGATGCTGGAAATTTCAGAAATAGGTGTTTACCCCACTTTGAAGAGCTATCATATGTTTGGGCTAAGGATCGTGCGGCGGGAATAGGAGCAGAGGCACCTGCATCTCTAGGTGAGGATGATGAAGAAGATGCTAGAGTTGAAGCTGAAGTTAATGCTGAAAAAGTACTAAATACAAATACAAATTTTATTGTATCTTACCAACAGCCTTCACAACTAAATGATGTCCATTCATCAGCAAAACGGAAGAGAATGAGTAGCCGCGATGCTACAGAGTTGCTTGCTGAATCATTGAAGGAATCTTCTGCCAATTTATGTAGGGAATTTGCAGAAATGCGAAAGGATCCAAAAAGAATTGGTCCTATTGACTTGAATAGGGCTGAGAAAATACATAGGCAACTTATGAGAATACAAGGTCTCACGTGGGGTGAGATAAACAAGGCGCATGTGAAAATTACTGAGTCTCCCTCACCAGTGATTATATTCTCAATAATCCCTGAAAATGAAATGGGTGATTGGGTGCGTAGCCTTCTGGCTTTGTAGCACCTTTATTTACTTCTTTCAATTTCTATTTTGGATAATGTCGACTAAATGGGTTTTTGAGTATATTATTTTCTAGAATAGTTATGTAACACCTTTAATTGCTTCTTTTTATTTCTATTTTGGACAATGTAGACATCATCTCAACATTTTTTATGATTTAAATCTAAAAACATGATCTAACTTATTAGTTCTTATGCATGGATTTATATGGTGGCTTATTGGCTCAGTTTCAATTTATATAAATTTATACTTCTTGTTATATAATACACACAATTAAAATATATATTAATAAACATGTATTATACTTTAATTTATTATCATATACCTAAGGAGGATTCACCTTATACTAGTTGTTAAGTTAATAAAATTTTTGTTTTACATATGACCAAGGAGTAATTTTGTCTATTAATTGATTATTATAAGCGTATATAGGGTTATTATACATACTTGGTGAAATAATAGATAATTTCAAGTCATTATGCGCATATATATGTAGGCATTGGTAATTTTGTCTTTTCATGTATTATTATCACGTATTCCCCTGTTCCATGTAATCCAACCAAACGATTTTATGCTTATGCATCATCTTTCCCTAATGACGAATCAAACAAATTAATGTAATCGTCATTACATTACATTCTATTACATTGCATTGCATTATATTACAGTACCTCCGATTCCGTGAACTTTTGGCACAGTTTTTTTTTCGTTTTTTAAACGCTTCAATTTAAATAAAACTTTATTTACATGTTAGGCTTTTAAAAATAGGAAAGAAAAACACTATGGTTCAAATAAATACTATATAAATAAAAATTAATAAATATAAGGCTACATTATATAAAATTCCTTTGAACTTTGGGTTGGTTGTATCTAACCCCTGACATTTCAAAATTTGAAATTTAACTCCCCTAACCTTTTATTTTATTAACTTTTAACCCCTTACCGTTAAGTAACCATTATCATTTTAACAAAAATTATCACTACAGATTATGAGATGGCATGTGACATCCTGTGTAAATTAATAATTTAATAAAACCCTCAAATTTTGAATTAGTTGTAGAGAACCCCTGAACTTTAATCAATTACAAATAACCTCCTAACATTTCAAAATGTAAATTTAAGTAATTTTGATTTATAATATCAAACTACATGGTTTTACTTTTATTATTTTAATAAATTTATTAAGTTTTCTACTATCATTTTTCAATTAAAATAGTTCTCTTATATGGAAAAAACTAGAAGAATAATATTTAAAAATATAAAAACAAAAATGTCATCATTTGTATAACATTAACTTATTTTTTGGGATAATTGAGCATTGATAGTATAAAAATATAATCATCTGTGTTAAATATATTTTGGGATGATTGAAAATTGATAGTTTGAATATTACACTTGTGTTAGATGATAGCTTTTGCCCTCATTAATTTTTTTGTTAGTAATGCATATTTTTTTTAATAAGAGGTTCAACGTTTATTTTTATTTTTTTCTAAATATTATTATTTTAGTTTTTTCATACAAAATAACTATTTTAATTGATAGATAATAGTGAAAATCTTAATAAATTTATTAAAATGATAAAAATAACGACATGTGGTTTGATATTAAAAATCAAAATTTTAAGAGAGTTAAATTTAAATTTTGAAATGTCAGGAAGTTATTTATAATTGATTAAAGTTTAAAGGATTCCCTACAACTGTTCAAAGTTTAGGGGTTTATGAAATTAATAATTTACACTTGATGCCACGTATCATCTCATAATCTAATGTGATATTTTTTGTTAAAAAGATAGCGGTCACTTAACGGCATGATGTTAATAGTAAAAAATAAAAGGTCATGGGGGTTAAATTTAAATTTTAAAATATTAGAGTTATATGTAACTGACCAAAAATTTAGGAGATTTTTGTATAACTTAACCTAAATCTAATTGTCAATATGATCAAAACATAAATGAAATTATTAAGATAACAAAATAATAAAAGGCTTAACCAGACCTAAAGAGCTAGCCACTAATAGATTCGGGCTTAAGAGGGTTGACTATGCCTAAATGCCCATTTATTCTAAAATACTAATTTATGGAGGCCTAAACAACTTATATGGATTAAAATAGACTGATTTGACAGGCTCAACCTGTTTTAACGACTTGACATATTAGTTTTTTTAAAATAGAAAGAGAAATTATGCTAAGGATTACCACCGCGGTTGGCAGGACACAACCATTTCCACCCACAAGCTTGGAAGGAATCCGTATCAATTTTAATCGCATGTTATTTGCATCCCATAACATAAGATTGGTGTTTTCCCCCCTAAAAAATTTAGTTTTATTCATGTATGGAAGTCAATAAAACATAAAATATACAACTGCTTGATTCACATAAAAAAATTAGCATGTCATTAAATCAAGGAACGACTGAGATTGACTCAAATTTATGGAGGTGGCTTGAAATTATTTTTTTGCAACGAGAAAGCACCGAGTGAACAAACACTGATTTGCATAGACATCATCGGACCAGATGATATAAGAAAAAAAGTCAAGCAGGGAGTTTCATATCTATGATATAGTATGTCCTTATCTGTATAATTTATTATATGCTCTTATACCGGGCTATTTTTTTTTTTTAAATTGTTATTCTCTCTTTAAATGAACCTTAATTCATTTTGTAAATAGAGAGGGTGCAACGACGAACATCACCTGCATTTTGGACTATCCACTTACACTGCTCAGAGTTGTTTGATCATACCATACAAGAAACCCCTTCCTCACTCAGGACGCAATTCTTTCTATGGCCCATATATATGTCTTCCGTAGCATATAATCCTAACTCAAGCACTGTTTCTGTGAGTTTATAATATATTGTTCAAAATGATGATATGGAGCTTGATTAGAGTCCTAAACCCGCGCACCAGGCGAGATACACAGATCGCAAAGAATGGCTGCAATATCTTGAGGAATCATAATAAGTTATTATTGAAACACTAACTTAAGTGATTTACAAAGAACCCAAGCTACAAAACCACCAAGGTTTCAGTGGCAGACCGACCAAGCAAAGACGAAACGTTACAAGAAAACAACGACCTTTTTGGCAGGGGTGTATACGAGCAAGTAGTTCACACTTGTTGCTCTACAACCAATTATATTGTTTCAATTAGCCTGTCCATTTTCGACACCTAACCCATACAAGACACCCGAATACTTCTCTGTCGAGCCATTGAAGAACACATCCCTTAACTTTCTAAATGTACAAGACGTGAGTAAGCTATCGGACCCAGCTTGATGGCAAGCACCAATCCTCTCAACTTCCAACAATTCTGCAAGTTTGTTCAATCCACCATGGAGGTTGTTGCAGAACTTCATCAGATGCTTGATATCATACACCGTAGGGAAGTATATGTTAATCAAAGTAAAGAATCCCAACTGTGTGTCAGGCAAGCCACGGCAGGTCAATAACTTGAGCAGGTAACCAAAATCATACCCGCTATGAAATGTGACCCAATGGACTTCACTGTTCAGCACCACCCCTGAAGACATCAGAAGCTCGCCAAATCGGTTCACGTCAATACCCTTCTCATTGTTCTTCTTAAAATCAATTCCACATTGGCGGAGTAGTTCAATTGAATCACTGGCAAATATGTCTTCACCAACGTTAAACTCGCGAAAGTTAAACTGCCAAATGCAACATTTGTCAGTGCCGCAAGTAGGAAGATTTCCATGCTCATCGGAGAAGGTGAGCCCCAATTGGATCAACTTCAGCATATCAACGTTATCCTTCAGTGTTTGATAGTTATATTCATTGATGTTTTTAAAACTACCCACAGGCCTAAGAACCACTCCGGGGAACTCCGTGTCCATGGCGATGTAATTATATTCGTCAACAATTTCACGGATCAATGCAAACTCTTCTTCAAGATTGTCCTTCCAAACCTCCCTGATTTGAACCGAATCGCCTTTCTGCAGTATTGACATTTCCGATACACTACTCCAAACACCAGAGAGGAAAATGCAATCAAACCCAGATCTGCAAAAAGACGCCTAAGCGTTCAAATCTCAAATAGATTTCAAACCGATCTCCGTCACAGACAAAAAAAAATCTTCAAGCATACATAAACTAGGAACCTGAAGTGAATTTCTGAGGATAAAGCTTCGAATCACAGAGAAAACTTCGAGATTCGGCTAGATCTGCACAAAGCGCAGCACAATAAATCAACTAGTGAATGGGGAGTAAAGATTTCAGACGGAAGTATAATTTCAGCAAGAACCCTAAGGTGGGAGCAAGTGAGGAGTGAGAAATCTGACCTTGAGCTGGAGAAATCAAGGCTTGGATTTCGCAGATCTCACACTTAGAATCGAAAATTTTACTTCGCCAAGAAAAAAATCGATAAGGAGAAGAAGAAAGAGGTGTGGGCGGGATGCCCTGGATTACCAACTACAAGGGCTAGGGCGGCTTGTCGACCGAAAAGGTCTCGCCACGATGGTAGTTATGAAGTCGTTGATTGCGGAAAAATTGGGATGCGACAACAATATACCAGTCGCGGCTTCTGACCATGCCCCTCCCCTTATAATTTGATTTTAGAATATCAACTTCAAGTTTAAAGGCCATGGAAGGTGTTGTTTGGTCACTACTACTGAAGTAACGGTCTCAGGAGTTTTTTTTTTTTTTAAAGTTGAGGAAAAAAAATTTTTACATACTTATTTTATAAATCATAAATTTTATATTTTAAAAACTAATCTAAAAATACTTTAAGCCGGATTTGATAATTGCAAACCAAAAATATCAGGCTAAAAAAAGGCATGTACTACGCACTAGTTACTCATTTTTTATGATTTGCTCCTAGACTATCATGCTATTACTAAAATAAAATGCCAATATCAAACCAGCACTATAAGCCTTTTGTCGTTTTTTAAATTATAACACGTGATTACATATTATTCATTTATTGTGGAATTTTTCATAATCATATTTATTCATGGGGATTTTATATCGAATTTTTCTATTTTTTACTACGTACTACAAAATTGTTTAAATAGGCATCAAACAATCATTTGAGGATAAACCCAGTATTGAAATTTAAATGTGAGGTAAAATTAGATGGAAGTTTAGGATTCAAATCTTCTTATTGTAATGAAGAAGAATATTAGAACAGATAGTTGATAAAAAAAAAAATCCAACTATTTAGAGTTAGTCTTGAATGATGCTTTTAAAAATAAAATTTTAATTGTCATTTTATAATATATAAAGTAAGTATGTATAAAAAGTTTTGATTTAGCATGTATAAAAGTATATATAATAAGTAACTCCAAACAAATACTTATCAGTTCAGTTGTCACGCTTACTTGAATAAATAGTTATATTAACTGTTTTTGAATGAAAGTATTTGAAGACTTGTTCTTTTTATTAAAAATAAAAAACTTGAAATCTGGCATCAAATGAAGAGAATGTGGAGCAATAATTGTAGTGAGTATAAAATATAAACAATGGAGAAAAGGGCAATCACTTCCGTCCCCATCACATTCAGTATTCATTTCCATGGTTCTAAATGGCAGGCTGTCAGGCTCCACTGCGGAACGTAAATTTCAATTTAAATAAATGTCAGAGTGTTTATAAAACACTGAATCCGTGGTTTTAAATTTTTTTTTTTATAAATTGAGGTTAAAATTTTTTTATATATTTATTTTATAAATCATAAAAATTATTTTTTAAAAAAATTAATGCATCCACATACTTAAATAATATAATTTCATCCACAGCGTTATCCTTTGGGCTTGAGAGACGGATATGCTCATCATTTTGTCCGCTTATAAGGAGCCATCCCCAAGAATAAACGAATAGTAGTGTACCCAGGCTTCGCTTCCATTTTATATTTAATTTCAATTAAATATTTTAAATTTCCTCTTGCTATGACCCCACAAAAAATAAATCCGGGAAAACAAATTAAATACTAACTCTCGTGTTTAATATAAATAAAATGATGAAGAATGATAAATAAATTATGTTAAAATATTTATAATTATTATTTTTCTTTAAATTAATTTATCTAAAATTTAAACTAATATGTAATTTAATAATAAACATACATATTTTAAAATGATTATGTAACATAGGAGTATTTCTCAATCTCCCCTCATTAGTCAACTATGGGCCCGTTTTAGTTAACAGTAGTAGAAGTGATTTTTTTTAAATTTGATTTTTACAAAATTCATATTATAAATATGATTTGTGTTTGAATTAGCGGTGACAGAAGTTGATTTTTTTAAAAAAAACCATACTTTTGAACTTCTTCTCAAAAGTTTTTTTTTAAAAAAAATTAATTATCAAAACACCAACTCAAATACTTTAAATCAGCTGCTACCAAATTTTTTTTAAAAAAAGTTAAATTTGAGATGGCATAACCCCATCTCAAATAAGCTCTAAATCTTATATTAAAAATATAATGCCACCTTCCCTTAATCTTAAGTGTAGGGAGAAAGATATGTCAGAGAATATGAGAGAGATGGCATCGCAACGTCTTGGTGGTGTCGATGAGTGATGATGGGGTATAAAACTATAAATTAATAGGAATTGAATCCTTGGACACCGTTAATGGCCAAACAAATACTCCCTCTTATCCTATTTATAAATATTTTTTATAATTATATAAAATAAATTGATAGTTAAAATTAATAAGTATGTTAAAAATGTTATATTTTTTTATTTATATATATCCCTATTTATGGAAACAAAGAGAGAATTTATAGAAAGCATAAGAGATAGTAAAATACATTTTTTCAATGTTTTGTTGACTTTATTCACCTAGTGAGTTCTTTTTCTCTCTTTCTCTCTTCTGAATATAACTCTTGGTGTGTGTGATAATTAATTATAAATAATATATATTTAAGAAAAATAAAATAAAAAAAATAAGTTTATATTTTTATAAAATTATTTATAAAAGAGACCAACCCCATAAAAATTTATTTATAAATAAAACCTGAGGGATTAATATAATTGAATGCACTTTTAAATTAGAATGTTTTAAAAATGTGGCTTAGGGTGCTGTATATCAAGTAATTAAGTAAGAATAACATTTTTTCTGTTTGGCTAGAATTAAATAAGAATAACTAAAGGCGTTCTTTTTGTTTTGATTTCGCTGGCCTTTGTCCTTCAAATTTCTGACACGCACCTGCTAAAGAATCGCATAAAACGAGTAATGGCTCGTCTTTTTAATCATAAATACATGCTTTACTTCAAAAAAATTAATTGAGTGAACTTGATCTCTAAATAGTAACGTATCAATTATCTGGGATTCGAGATAAAAAGTTGTGCCATAAACACCAAGGTGAGCTGCGCAACTTGTAGAATTAAGTTTATTATTAGTCTATGTAGTCTGATTAAATTTTAGTTTTATTTCTCTAGTTTTAAATTGTAATTTTTCGTACATTTAATTTTTTTTCTGCCCAATGAATTAGTCCACATAAATTTATAAGGACTTGGAGCTGAGTTTAATGATACTATTTTTATTGGTGTTATAAAATAAAGGGATCAAAATAATACTCTTGAAAAACATAAATAAAAAAAAGTTGCCAAATTTTCTCTTTTTACATGGTTTGCTTGAGAATTGGAGACCGAGGAGAGAGCAAATTTGAATGAGCCACACTTAAAAAAGTTGGATAAATAATGAAAATATTTTAATTTTATTCATACTCTTTATTTTATATATCTTTTTTATTTAAATTTTATTACCTCACCTTTTCATTTCTTTTAAATTGATCGTCATCAAAATTTCTTCTCCCCTTCACTACGCTAGTGTTAGATAGATGGTGAAAGAAACGAGGAAAAGGCCTTTGTTTGGCAATTTTTTTTGTTAAAAGGGCACAGTGCAATCTGTAACTCTTTTTTAAATGTGTACAATCCATCCTCAATACTCAATACTGTTGGAATTATTATATAAATAATATGGATATGTCAAATAGAATAAGTAAAAGGGTCAAAGTAGTAGGGAATTTTTAGACTCCTAAATGGGTTAAGAAAAAGAATGAACTCACATAACAATAAGCCACCGGTTGAAATCCAGGGATATCTCTCCTCCCCTTGTGTATGAGTAAAAAATGGATTGGACACCTTTTTTATCATATGCTTTTGTGAAAAATTCAAATATTATTCTTGAATAAAATAGCTCAATGGAATAAGCCATTATTCTAGCCTTAATCATTGGAATCAAATGTTAGAGTGATTATTTGATTTTTTAATAATTTTTAATGCTATTTATTTACTAGCTTTTAATGTAGAAATCTGGACGTTGGAGGCATTTGATTTCATGAACGGATTTCTTAAGTATTTTATTGCTATTATGATTACATTATAATGGTCTTAAAGCATATTAATATCTCAATGTTTTTGAAACCCATTGGATCAAAATGTCTCCCAGGTTCTAACATTCACAAGCACGTTTGCTCCATGTTTTTAAATGATTTTATGGTGATTTAATGGGTAACATGCTTCCAACGTCTTTAATCCTTTGATCCATATAGAGTCAAAGAGACGTAGGAATCCAAATATACTGTTCTTGAGCTTTCAAGCTCTTCTTTCCTCCTCTAGTTTTTCTGCCTGTTGGGTTCTATTATATTTTGTTGTTATGTTCACTCTGTTCTTACATGAATGATTCATTTTATTATGGGGAGTGCCGCTTCCTTTTAGCCGATAGTTGCGGAATAGCTGTTAAGAATAACTTCCTTAGATGTGACTCGGATTATTCATTTTCTTTGTAGGTACTGCCGCAGATAGAATCTATAGAACATTAAGTGGAGTTGGAAGATTCACTAGACCGTATATGCATTTAGGTGCTGACGCCAACAATCTTAAAAACTAATACTTACTAGTACTATAGACTTGTTGGAAAAAAATGGAGGGCCAGAGGATATGGAGTGAGACTCGAAGTAGTGAATTTGTCACCTTTTGTGGGTTCTTCTTTGACAAATGAGTCCTTCCATTTTGACTATTGCATCTTTGGGTATTTAGTTATCCATGCTCATTGCGGTATAAGTTCAATTGTATAAAATTGATCTTGGGCAATGTTTCGTTATTTAATGTAAGCTTTAACCAACATGTGATGTGGTACATGATTTGAACCTCGTAATACTCTTGACCATGGTGCTCTTGGTTACTGATTCCTCTGAATAAGTCTTCATATTTGTTATTTCTCAAATAATTCGTAATTGAGTTTCATGGGTTTTAAATGGGTTCAATCCATTTACCTACAAAGCGTTTGTGGAATCAGACTTGCTGCATGATTTTCTTAACTACCTCTATTTCCTTTTAGTGACAAGTCGTGAGAGATGGCTTTTTATTATTAGAATACATTTCAAATCTCTAATTTCTATTCTTGTTGTTTGTGCTTATGGGCAGCGGTTATTTGAAATCTGGCAGTGTAAATCAATTTAACTTATCCTTGGTAATTTTAGAGCTAGGGATGATCTAAGAATTGAGTTATAACTAAAAGTGACAACCGGGCACAACCACCTAGTACGGTGATGTGAGTTGGTGATGGACATGAACCTGATGAAAGCGTGTGTAGAGGCAATGAGTCGGGTGATATTTATGAATGAAATTGGGTAGTGAAACTCAGGAGGGCCATGTTGACCTTAAGCACTTAAAGCCAAATTTATCTCTTAAACCGGACTTACTTAAGACCTCAGAGGCACCGCATTGGCATAAACACGTGATGGTGATTGTTGGTCCTTTTTATAGAGGATCATAAGAATTCTTGACTTCTTGACGAGTGTGACTTGGAGCGCATAGATGGTGGATGGTGGTTTTGATATATGCTTCCTTCAAAATCATAGTAATACTTTCATGTCTTGGTCTTCAGCACAGGTACACATAGTTTCAGCTTTAAGTTTGGAAATAAAACATGTGATATGCTATTTGTTGCTTACCTGATATGATACCTTATAATACTCTATTAATTGAAATAAGAGGAGATCAGTTGTTGGGTTCCTTGACCGCTAAAGAAAGATGAAAATAAGACTCTTAATGACAAGTGAAGCGACTCGGGGCGTAAACGATCCATCTTTCTACTCTTAGTGTTCGTTTGGTTCACGGAATTGGAAGTAATGTAATGGAATATAATGTAATGATGGTTACAAAATTTGTTTAGTTGGTCATTAGGGAAAGATGATGTATATACATAAAAATATTTTGTTAGATTACATCGAATATAAGAATATATGAGAATAATATAGCAAGTGACAAAATTACTCATTTCTACACATACAGTAATGCACACGTTGGATTCATGATAATTTTTTTATTCCGTGCAGTGTACACACTGGGTTTATAGTAATTTTTTAATATTTAATGGTTGAAATATTATACAGTGTCTAGATTGGATTTATATTAATTTTTTAATATTTAATTATGAGAATATTATTTAATGAGATATTTTAATATTTTTTTAATGGTGGAAAAATATTTTTTTTAGATTTGAGTGGGGGAATATTTATTAAATTTCTATATTATTAATTATTTTTTTAATATTTAATGGTGGTAATTAAAATTATTTAATATTTAACCACATTTATAGGTGGGCGCTTTGGTCAATTTAAAAAATTATAATGGCAATAGTGTCATTTTCACTGGATTACAAGATGCATGCATCCTCATTTATTAGTCCTAGTAGTATAATCAGGATTACAAAATGTAATCATCTTTATATTACATAAATCTAATCAAACGTTGTAATTGTGTTATTACATCATAATTATATGTAATCATCTCTCATGTAATCAAACCAAATGGCCTATTAGCTATTAATGTTCCTAAAGGTGAGTAAAGAGTCATATATGAAGTTAAGTTCGAATCAATCTGTTGCTTGTTCGTTAGCGCAACGTGCAGAATGTGATTATTTGTGGTGAAAATGAGGTATGATGCTTTGTCTACATTAATATGTGGAAGTTTTTTTTTCCTAATAGTCATTAGTATAGTATATGTGCCAACCTGTGGAATTAGTTTTAAGTATCCTTTAATTTTCTTTAATTAAATACTAAAGGTGGAACATGATTACATGTTGAATTGGGATAATTAACTTGCTGGAAATTCTGAAAGTTAATTATTATTTTAAATGGTTTTATTAATATCGAAGGTTTCAATGTTTTTTTGTTAAATAGTATTCCGTTGGTGAATTAAAGCATTTATGTTGAATGTTTTATTGGATATGGCTAATGAATATAATAATATGCCTTAAATACTTTTAAACCTCCAGACTACAATTCCGAGTTATTCCTCCTGAATTTATGGCAACAGTGATTTTATGATAAGGCATCAACGGTCAGGCATGTGTAAAATTCTGATTAACGAGGAAATAAAGGATATTATCAATTGTTTGATGTGATTGTGTGAAAAATATTCTTATAAGCCTATTTACCGTAGGTTGTCTGATATATAAGGATTTGATGAATGCCTTAACAAAAGGAAAAAGGTTGAATATATATTTATGATGAGTCCGTCAATCCCATATTGACATGCTAATATTTATGATTATGTCTTAGCTATGAATATTTGAATTTGGAAACATTCTAGTTTAATCAGAATGGAAGGGGATTATATATTATACAGTGAGAATATAACTAAATTAGAATTTTTCTTTGTAAGCAGTGAAAACATTTTTCACATACAGTTAAGATATTTAAAAGTATGAATGTGCCTAATATGTAAGGGTACCTTATAAATTTTTAAAGTTGCATATTGTTTCAAGCTTCATTTGATAAAGCAAAATTTTGATTTAAAATTCATTATATGGAGACTTTGTTATTTGCTGTTGAAAGCAAATTTTACAAATTATCAAGTTTTTGTGTTGCTTGAAACAAGCATTATGTATGGTCTGTTTGGCATCACGATAGGAAGCATAAAAACCTAGTGAAATTGAAAAAAAGCCCAGTGGGGGAAATATATGTGTTTGAGGTGGCTTTTGTGGATAATGGGCTTATGTCAAAAAGTCACTTCTAATAAAAGCTATAAATTGCAGCTTTTGGGCGTTAATTTCAATCGTTGCACAATGCACTGAGTACTTTTGAGGATTAGCTTCACTTTCGATAGAGCACAGTGCAGGTCTAGTGGCTCAACTTCGAAACATGAGTGATGAAGAAAATAATGATCCACTTGAATCGTAAAATATCCATATATTATTATCTTCAGCATAAATGAATCGTGTTCGTGATAGAATCAAAAACCAACTTGTTAGGGATAGGTGATCCAATAAGAAATGTACTATTAAATATACATTTGTATGCATTCTAATTTATATAAAATTTTATCCATTAAATATATTTAATTAAGCACTTCAGTGTTTTTTAATTTTTTTAATAATAATTTAGCTTTTTTTTATCAAATTTAAATTTAAAATTTTATCTTCAATTATCATTATATATATAGTATTCAATAAGGTTCATGCCCTTTTCTGTTATTTTTCATCTAAACGGGCTTTTCAAATGCTAATCCAAACAGGTTCAAGGTTAGATTGAAAAAAAAAGTCAGATTGAAAAAAAAAACTATTTCTCCACCGCTAATCCAAACAGGTTCAAGGTCAGAAAAAAAAACAACTTTGTCACTACCAATTCAAACACAAATCACATTTACAATATGACTTTTGCAAAAGTCAGATTGGAAAAAAAAAACTATTTCTCCACCGTTGATCCAAACAGGCACGTAGTATGAAAATTTCATCATTTATCTATGGTAGATAAATATGATTTTCAAATTTGAGGCTATGTAATTATTTTGGTGTAAGGATATATATGTGAATATTCCTTATGATAATAACACCTTGTTTGAGGTGATTTTGCAGCTCAATCCGTGTATATGCACAAATTTGTGAGAATTTGATGCATCAATTAATGAATACTAATCCATGTGATATAACTTATGTGCTATATTGAGATTGGGTATATATTAATTATGTAGATACTATAAATGTTAGTATCATGTATAGTGGATTCCCATTATATTGAGATATACGGATGTTAACTGAATGTCAATTTTATGTGAGAAAATCCATTAATAGCCAAAATAAATTATTATGTGAGTTAGAGTTTATTACTCTGGAATTTGCTAAAAATTAGAAGCTAAGTTGTTAAAACTTAGAAAAATTTTGTGTGTAAAGCCGACATTTTTATGTCGATGAATTATGATTACTAAAATAGCAATAACCATTGTAGAAAGAGCAATGATTCAAGTGGAAATCGTTTAAGATATATTGTGAATAAACATGCTTAAGAATTGTGGAGTTATCTCAATCAATTTATAAGGTCAAAAAGTTGACCTACGGATTCATTAACAAAAACCCTAGGAAGAATTAGATTCATCGAGGGGAATGAGATTTAAGCCGATTTGAAATTAACAGCGACGACAACCCAACCTCTGTGATTAATGATCCCATGAAGGAGGTTCAATGGGTAAAACCAAGTCATTTGTTAGTTCTACTAGCACTAAATAAATTATCAGTCCCTTCCTATGGCATGAGAAAATGCTATAATACATTTTGATAAGGCTGAGCAAAAGCTCTTGATGGTTTCATAATCCTACGGGATAGTATACTCATTGTAGGTATATTTCATGAAACCACCTCTATGAATGTGGAGTGGGGCCGCGACTATGAGATCATGACGAAATCTCTATAGCATTTGTTATACTCCAGGCATGCGCATGGCCGTTTTAACGTGCAAAACCTCGTTAACAGTGAAATGTGGGGGTATAATCTGACTATTAATGCATCTAGTATATGCCCAAGAGATTAGCAATTTTAATTTCATTGGACCATCGACATCTTTGTGTACTAAGTGTTATCACTTATCAGTCTAGGTCTGGTTTTAAGTTCTTATAACCACCAGATACAATGGTTATATCCATATGTACAACTCAGCTAATGGCATTGCTTTTGATATAAGTAGAGGATTGTTGGAATTATTATATAAATAATATGGGTATGTCAAATGGAACAAGTGAAAGGGTCCAAGTAGTAAGGAATTTTAGACTCTTAAATGGGCTAAGAGGAGGAATGAACTAGCACAACAATGGGTCACTGGTTGAAATCCGGCGATATCTCCCCTCCCTTTGTGTATGAGTTAAAAGTGGACTGGACACCTTTTTTATCATATGATTTTGTGAAAAAATCAAATATTATTCTCAAATAAAAAAAAAGAGCTCAATGGAATAATCCATTATTCTTGACTTAATCATTGGAATCAAACATTAGAGTGATTATTTGATTTCTTCAATAACTTTTAGGGAAAATCCTAAAAAATACCATTTGAACTTTAAAATCCTAAATTGGTTTTATTGATAATAAGATTAATAGGATTGACAACTCAATTTTTTTATCAAATCACTGATTTGAGATTTTGAAGTTCAATTGGTATTTTCTTAGAATTTTTCCTAATTTTTAATGCTATTTATTTACTAGCTTTTAATGTAGAAATCTGAACGTTGGAGGCATTTGATTTCATGAACGGATTTCTTAAGTACTTTATTGCTATTATGATTACATTATAATGGTCTTAAAGCATATTAATATCTCAATGTTTTTGAAACTGATTGGATCAAAATGTCTCAAGTTCTAATGTTCACAAGCACATTTGCTCCATGTTTTAAAATGGTTTTATGGTGATTTAATGGTAACATGCTTCCAACGTCTTTGATCCTTTGGTCTATATAAAGAGGTGTCTACAAGAGGTCCAAATATACTACTCTTGAGCTTTCGAGCTCTTATTTCCTATTCTGGTTTTTCTGCCTGTTGGATTCTATTATTAGTTTATTGTTCTGTTCACCCTGTTTTTACATGAATGATCTGTTTAATCTTGGGGAGTGTCGCTTCCTCCTAACCGGTGGTTGCGGAATAGCTCTTAAGGACAACGTCCTTGGACGTGACTCGCATTATTTATTTTCTTTATAAATGCTGTCGTAGATAGGATATGTAGAACACTATGTGGAGTTGGAAGATTCACTAAACCGTACGTGTCTTTAGGTGTTGACGCCAACAAAAACATATGTAAAGGTCTTTAGTATGGAAATCATTTCACACATAGGTAAAGGAGAGTTGTACTTGCTAAAAATGATTGCATACTCCATTTGTGAAATCAAATTTGAAAGTGAGAAAACTTAACATATATTCAAATGCAAGCCAAGGATTTTATGGTCAAAAGTCAACTTTCTTACCCAAAAAAATGATTTTGTCAAACAAAATTGACTTTTTGACATCTATTATGTATTTAATCTGCGCTTTTTCATATTTATACTTTTAATTATGGGAGAAAATATAACATCCTTATTTTTATTTTAGGATATAATTATACTTTAGAGATAAATATAAATTTAATAGAAATATTTTGAAAAAAATTAGAAATTAAAAGTTAATTAATAAAATAATAATTTATTAAAATAATAATATAATATAATAATATTATACTATAAAAATAAAATAAAAAAAATTCAAATTTAGTAGGCGTCAAAATGACGCCTACCAATATGAAGAGATAAGGAGTGACCCCCTTATCCAAAAAAAATTATTATTATGGCGCCAAAACAACGAGAATAAGAGGAGAGGGGGTATTATAAATACCCTTCCCATAAAACACTTCACGCAGATGAAGTGTTCGTGAAGAGAAGAGAGGGTGAGGTTCTGATAGGAGTATTTTTTATTATTTGATTATCAATAAGGTACGTAAACTCTCTTTTAATCACAAAGTTTCTTTTATGAAAAATATTCTAAATAATTTTTTCTTTCCTATGACAATGATTTTATGCTAGTTAGAGAATATTTTGGGGATATGATTTTAGGCAAATTTTGAGTTTTGTCAATATAAGATTGTAGAAGTGTAGAAAATAATTAATAGTTAATTTTAACCGGTTTAGATTTATTATTTGGTTGTTATGTGATTTTTATAATTAATTTCTTTTATAAATATGATATAAATTAATCTCCATATGACGTTTTTACCAATCAAAATTTGTTTAAATAATTTATTTGGATTATTGGAGGTATTATTTAGGTTTTAATCGGTTTATTTTGTTAGATCTGAGCTCTATGAAAAACAGGGAGAATTGCTAAAAAAAACCTTGCAAGAAAATTAATTGCTCATTGCTACCATTGCACACGGTGGATGGTATGTTGCACATGGGCGGATGGTATGTTGCACACAAGGGATGGTGTTTGCACTTTCGCAGGGATGCTTTTTGCACATGTGGATATTGATTGCACATGATGGATGCTTGCTTGCACATTGGTACCATTTAGCAATTAATTTGCTTAAAAGGTTTTTTTAACCATTTTCCCTGAAAAAAATAAGTTAGGATTTAATATTTAAATTATAATTTGATATTATTTTAATTATGTAGAAATTTGAGGAGTTGTTTAATAATTGGATTATACCCATATAAATTATGAAAAAAGAGATTTAATTATTTAAAAAGTTGATATTGAGGATTTTGTAATTATAGGTATGTTAAAGGTTATTTAAGGATTTTAATGAGTGCTTTGGGTTTATGAGGAATGATCTATGATTAAGGATTTTTAAAGAAATTGGAATAATTGAGAATAATAGTTGTAGAGAAAATTGGGTTGTAGGAGTTAAATTATGTAAATTAATTATTTTATTATTATTTGTGGTTAATTGGTATCTACATTAATAATGTAGAGTTTTCTTGTGATCGGCGATTACGAGTTTTACTATCTAAATTAAGATTAAGCTTGAAATCGAGGTAACCAGGGTTAATTTATTTTATATGCTTGTTTTGGTCTGTAAGGTGTTTTATGAACCTTACTTTTATCTATACTACTTGTATGTATTTTGAAATATTTTGTTATGTTTGAATATGAACTTATTTCAGTGAGGCAATGTATTTTCTAATTTACATATATAAGAGAAAATTATTATTAAATTGTTATGGTTGTGATGGATATATTGTTTGGGATTGAATGTTGTATAAGAATTGAGAATCTCGTAATTGTTTTTGAAAGCTGCATTAATTTATTATTTTTTTATTACGGGATATGTTGGGTTGTGTGGAAGAGATATGGTGAATTGTGTGCCCGTCGGCTCTCTCAGTCCTGGCCTAAATTTGGAGTTGAGTGTTTTGGGCGAACACCTCCCTGTTACGGTATGTTGGTGGTAGCATGGGAGGGGGCAGTATTCTTGATGTGACTAGCTAACCTTTGGCCTGGTATACTAGCACTGATAGGCTGTACCAGTCCAGAGGAGATAAGGAGGAACATGATGGATGAGTGGGGATGATTTTATTCATTGATTATATTATGTTAAGTTTTGAATTATGAGATTATTATTATTATTATTATTATTATTATTATTATTATTATTATTATTATTATTATTATTATTATTATGTCAGTTAAACATGCTTCTCTGACTTACAATCATTTCCTGCATATTTTGTAAATTGATTTTAGTTACTGAGACTTTATGTCTCACCCCGTTATTATAAATAATTTTTCAGGCGAGACCTCTAATCTGGCTAGAGGCCAAGGGAAGCAACCAGAGACACGGACGTTGAGAATCTTGTAGACCTCTTTTGGTATTGGTGTTGTGTTAATTTCTATATTGCCATTATAGGGTCCTCATGTTTTTATAATGCCACGTTTACTGTTTGGATATCTGTCTTGGAATAAATGCTTAACCCTTGTTAGGCCTGAGATTTTATGTTGCATACTCTGATATGTTGGTAGGTCCACAACCACGACTGTGTTGGAAATCATTTTGTGATTCATGGGTTGATTATGGTGTAAGATCATAATAATAAATTTATCTGTGGTGAGTTTGTGGGCGAGTTTGTGCCTTAAACTCCTATATGTTGTTAAAAGGTTTATGGGCGAATTCTGTGTACTAAGCTTCGAAAATGTATTAAAAAAATTACTAATTTTGTATAATTGTATTAGATAATACTTATGTGAAAGGGTCGTTTCAGAAAACACGTAGATAAAAAAGGTCACAATTTGAAATGATATGGATGAGAGTCAAAAATCAATATAAAATGTAGTGATCAATAATAGTATTAACCCTTTTTAAATTTTTCCATGTGTGGCTATTTTTATGAAAATTATTCTATCTTTATGGATAATGAAACAAAAATTTGTATATACTCGCTAACACATCCGGTTATGTTGGATGTTTATCGCTTGACAATGAGGGGTGGGAGGCTTTTATCTTTCCCACGGAAGGGAGGTCTTAGGGCCCGTTTGGTATACGGAAGATTTGGGAAAGAAAGGGAAGATTCTAAAGCTCCCATAGCAAAAGACATTTTGTTGCACTATCTTCCGAGAAAGCAAATTCCCGCATAAAGCTATGTTCCCTTAAACATGGGAACCTTAGATCCCTCCAAAAGTGGTGAGATCTTAAAATTGTTCCTAGGAAGGAAACTTGGTTTGACCAAAATGCCCCACAAAAGTATAGGAGCTTTCTCGGTCCTGCTCTCTCGCTCTCTTTCAAGCCATGCTCTGTTTCTCTTTCGTTGGGGTATCCATTTTCTCTTTGGTGGTGTGAGGGGAAGATGATGATGACGGTGGGTGAGTTTGGTGAGACTGGAAGGGAATGTGACAATGGTGGGAGGAAGAAGAGGGAGTGATGCCGGAGAGAGAGAGAGGACGGTGAGAGAGAATGAAGGTGATAAAGGAAAGTGTTGGTACTAAATGAAGAATGGTGTAACGGTTTCAGTTCAATATGTGGAATGGTTTCATTCTCATTGAAACCAAATGAGGAAAATGATGAACAGTACTGATGAGATTGAGTTCGAACTAGACTATTAAGTTCCAACTGGAACTTTTGTTGAAATTAGGGATATTTTAAGTTTTTCACACAATTTTCTCACTTAAACCACTCCATTTTCTTCCAACCAAACATCTCATCTTCCCTCAATCTAGACAACTTCCTATGTCAATCAAACAGGTCCATTATTAAAACTTCCCTCCCAATCTTCCCTCCCCTTCTCTAAGTTCCTTTCCCTCCTCAAATTTTTGTCGTACCAAACGGGCCCTTATAGTCTCACTACATAAGTGGGTTTTATAAGTAGTTTTTACAAGCTTTTGTAGGTTGCAAGTTAAGGGGTCGGATTTCAAGAATATCCTTATCTGATCAGATTCAATGGGAAATTAAAGTACTTGATCTCATCTTAAGGGACGAAGGAGTGAATCACTTAGATGAACATTCTTGATTTGGGAAATTAAAACTTTGATATGTGATGATGAATGAGCCGCATGACTAATCACATCAAGCCTGATTGTGATGAAGCTTTCTTCCATGAGAAATCCTCATGGAACTTGGGGAGTATATTCAAGTTGTAGCTTGCCGTTTTGTATAAATAAACAAAATAGCCCTGGTCCAATTCATTGGGCTGGGCCAAGATAAGGTATCATCCACCTCCTGGGCTCACATACACACATATATATAATATTTTGCAAATGACTTAATATATGTTTGGATTAGTGGTAGAAGTTATTTTTCCAACTTAATTTACGGTATACGAGATAAGTTTATGAAAAATATTTTTTCTCGACTTGTATGAACGTGCTTCTTGAACGCTAACTCAAACATGCCTTTATTATTATTCAGAGAAGCTAGTGAAGAACAAGCCTATTGTATAATGAACTGCCCGGACTTCTTCTCAAATTAATGCTTTTGGAGCTAAAGTGAATAGAAACAAATCATCCTCATTCTTTTTACCAAGGGTATCTGCTGCGATAAAAGGGAAAATCAAGAATATTACAGGAATGAGGATCTCAAGTGAGATTGGAAAATATCTGGGTTTTCCTTTAACTAGTAAAAAAGAAAACTACGGAGACCTTTCAATATGTGGTGGACCGAGTCAGGACAAACTAGCAGCTTGGAAATCAAGTTGTTTATCCACAGCTGGAAGGATTACACTGGTCAAATCTGTCTTAAGCACGATCCCATTATACCCCATGCAAGTAACAAAGTTACCCATGAACATTTGTCACGAAATTGAGAAGTTACAACGTAATTTTATTTGGGGAAAGAATCAGGAGGTGCATGGTTACCATCTTATTGGTTGGCGTCAAGTTACTCTTCCTAAAGCTTTTGGAGGCCTCGGCTTTATAAAGCTTACTTCAGTGAATAAAGCATGTGGGGCTAAGCTTGCGTGGCAGTTAGTGGTGGGTACTAAAGTCTTATGGTCAGAGGTTCTTCATAAGAAGTATATGTTGAAGAATGAGGAGGACCTAGTCACTTCACGTCAAGGTGATTCCCATTTATGGAAGTTCATTTGTCAACGAAGAGACATTGTTCACTCAGGAACTAAATGGCAGATTAGAGATGGACTTTCAGTAAGCTTTTTAATGATTACTGGCTGTTTATAAAGATAAGAAAATAAGCGAGATGTGCATGAGACCACTTACCTTGACGGAAGAGCGGATTACAGTAGCAGAATGGGCAAGGGATGGCACATGGGAATTTCATAAGCTTGCAAAGCTAGTTACGGGGTAAGTTATCCAATGTTTAATTGCAACACTTCCTCCCATGGCAACAGCTGGGAATGATCTAATGGTGTGGAATGCAACACATATATAGTGTCATTTTCACATTAAAAAGTGCCTACTTTTTTATAGAAAATAATCCTATTAATTCCTAAAGCCCTGTTTATAAGATGATATGGGAATGGAAAGGAACCGAGAGGATAAGAATCTTCTTCATGTGGATAGCCTTTAATGATAGACTGACAACTAACCTATGGAGAAGTAAATGGTCATCTACGTCTCCGTTATGCAGTTATTGTATTGTAATGCTGATTCTGAAGGCATATTGCACATTCTAAGGGACTGCCAATATGAAAAACAACAATGGCAAAATCTGGTTCATCCCAGGTTCTATTCCCAATTTTTCTCTGCTCATTTATGTGACTGGATGTGCCTTAATCTCAAAAAATAATTGGGTAATGATATTACTCCAAATTGGGATCTTGTATGGGGAGTTGCCATATGGAAATTACGGACCTGGACAAATGAATCCATTTTTTATGAAGACTTGACAAACCAGTTGAACCAGCCATTGTTATACGCTATAGCTAGAAGAATTTTGTACACCTACAAAACTCGGATATCAATTGCACTAGAGTTCCAGCTGGTAGTAATCTCATCTGGAGTCCCCCACCTTTAGATTGGATTAAATTGAATGGAGACCGAGCAATGACAAAGATTAATTCAAAGGCTGGGTGCGGAGGAATTTTAAGAGATTACAGAGGTGCTTGGATAGCAGGACTAACTCATACTCTTGGCAAGTGTAGTGCTTTTGAAGCGGAGGAGTGGTCGGTGCTTGGTGCTTAAAGGATTGAAATTAGCTTGGGATCTTCGTTTTAGAAAGATTGTGCTATAATCTGATTCTAAAGATCTCATTGATCTGATTGTGACAGAGGGTCCAGGTACCAATTGCAGCTTGGTCTTCTTACAAATTCAAAGCGTGAGGCAGCTGAACTGGAGTCTTCAAGTGCAGCGCATATCGAGAGAACAGAATAGTGGCAGATATTTTAGCAAAGGAAGGGCTGTCAAGCTCGGCTGTTTTAGATAGGTGTCCTCAATATCTTAGGAACTTAGTTGATCAAGATTGTTCGGGATTGAATTCCCTCTAGAATAGTTTATTTTCTTTTGGGCTGATGCCCCTCTTTTGTTAAAAAAATAAAAAACGACTCAAATGGCATATGAGAGATTACATCATCAAATGACATATGGCTGAGTTATATTTTATATTTTATTCATATATAACGTGTAAAAATATTTATAATTTTTTATTAAAAGTGTGCGCAATACTAAATGATTTTTAAAGATGTAAAAATATCTATAAATTTATAAAATTAGAAGAAGAATACTAATACTGTTTAATTGGAATAAGAATACTAATACTGTTTAATTGTATCAACAGATGTTGAACACAATATGAAAATATCAAAATATCCTTTAACCACCCAAAAAAAAAAAAAACCCTCGTCCTTCCCGCCTTTATTAATCCTCCAACAACCACAACTATCGAATACTCTCTTTTCCTTCACAATCCTTTCACGTTCTCTCCTAAATTCCTTGCACAAACCTAAACATGGTCTACATCCGAATCCATCTGGTTGTTTCCAAAACTCCAAGTCCCCTATTTCATCTCCTTCTCTTCCAATCTCATAGGAAAAAGTCTCAAGCTCGGATTTTGAAACGTATTCATCCGAGGAACACGAAGTTCAGATTTTAAATGATACCCATTAGAGATTAAGCATCTGCGAGAGTTATAGCACATGGGTCGGGATAAAAAGGGATGAACATGAGAATGCCAAGGAAGGAAAGGAGAAAGAGATTGAAAAACATAGTAGTTTCGAGTGAGCCACCATGGTTCTTCTTTCAGTAGAATAGAGCTGGAAACAAGTGCACCAACACAGCACTATATGTTATTTAGCATATAAGATTCTGATTTCTGAGAAAAGATAAGGTAGAAATTTAAAATCAAGCATCCATTAATACAAACTTGTCATTTTTATGTTCCTCGCTCGGTAGAATAGAGTTGGAAATAATGTGCGTGCTTACCAGTCACCACTGTGAACCACTGTGGTTCCTCGTTAAGTAGAATAGAGTTGAAATAATTTGTGTTTTCAATGAACTACCGGAGCCACCATGAACCACGGTTAAACAAAGCAGATTACAGACAAGAAATTGAAGGCAAAAAATCTGGACGTGGAAATCTTTCTTCTAAAATCGATCCCTTCATGTTTCATCGCCAAGAAACCCATTACTTTTTCTCTCTTCCAAAATCGATCCCTCTATCCTCCGCCTTCTCCATCTCCCTCCGGCATCCCCGTCACCATAGTGCGCACCCTCTTTGTGGTGGGTAGAAATCGACCAGATTTGAATCACGTCGTTTGAAGCCTCAGATCTACAAGACGTTGGGAGAGACAAGAATCAATACGATCGCTAGTGGAAGATAGTTATTGTTGCTGCCAAGGAGATGCCGCCGCCGCCGCCTGAGAAGAGAATGGAGAGATGAAGGAAGGAAGGGAGAGAGTCGGGGATTGGAGGATGAAGACGAGAGATGAAGGAAGGCCAAGCGGGACAGGCTTCAGTCCGCCGCTTTTTTATCCGCCGTTTGTCCTTTTCATTAAAACGTTACCGTTTGGAGAAAAATGGCAAGAGGATTGAAGTAATTATGACCTGGATGGGGCATTGTTAATTAATTTATTGTAGGAAATATGATTAACTGTGTCCAAATAAAGAAGTAGTTTCTTATCTAAAAAATAATAATGGAGTTTAGGTATTAAAAGTTTGTATGAGTTTTCTTTTTTATTTTTATTTTAAATTTTTATTTTAATTATTGAACTGTGCTTTCATAATATGAAGCTTAAAAAATTGGTTTTTTATAATACTCATTTTGGTTCTCAAAACCATATATATTTAGAGAGTTAATCCTTATCTTAAATATAATGTCTATTTTTTTCATATCTGTTAATCTTTTCTTAATTCACTCATATTGATGTTCTCTCAACAACAATCAATGAGTATGGGGAATGGGGGAATTAAGGAAGATGATTAGGGTATTTTAAAAAATATATGTTATATTAACTAGCTTTCTTAATCTAATCAAATTAAGTAAATATGTCTTATATTAAGGAACAAAGGGAATACTTAAAAATTTGGAAATTTATAGAGAGGGTAAGTGGAATAGAAAATGAGTGGAAAGCTAGATATAGACAACATACCCTCTCTATAAAACATGTTTACTTAATTTGATTATATTAAGAAAGCTAGTTAATATAAGCTATATTTTCTAAAATACCCTAACCATCTTCCTTAATTCCCTCATTTCTCGTACTCCTTGATTATTGTTAGAGAACATCAATATGAGTGAATTAATAAAAAATTAACAGATATAAAAAAAATAAATATTATATTTATGATAAGGATTAACTCTCTAAATATATCTGGTTTTGAGAACCAGAGAGAGTATTATAAAAAAACAAATTTTTAAGCTTCATATTATGAAAGCATAATTCTATAATTAAAATACAAATTTAAAATAAAAATAAAAAAGAAAACTCATAAAAACTTTTAACACCTAAACTCCTTTAGATCAGAAGCTATTTCCTTATTCTGGCAATGTTAGTCATATTTCTCACAGTAAATTAATTAGCAATGCCCCCATTCACATCATACAATTGCTTCAGTCCTCTTGCCATTTTTCTACAAACAGCCACGTTTAATGAAAAGGAAAAGCAGCAGACTAAAGCTTGTTCCAGGGTAACAAGGAAATTAAAAAATCAGGCATTTTTTTTAAATAGCGTAAGCCCATTAACGAATGTTAGCTTTTTTTTTTAATTGCAGCGTCACTTTTTTTCTAATTTTTTAAGTTTATGGATACTTTTACACATCCTATGATATGCGTTTGGATTAATTTTTGAAGAATAACTTTTACAATTTACGATATAAGTATGTGAAAAAAGTTTTATTTCAGTTTGTAGAAAATGGGTTTTGAAACCACGGTTTTGGTGGTTTCCAAATACTGATAATCATAATTATATTACCAAGAGAAGATTGTTTGATTACTATTTAACATGGTAATAAGATTTACTATAGTAATGATGATTACCAAAAAATTGGTAATCATCATTCATACCTCCCCCTATGAATCCTTAGTACTATCTCATTACATGGTTAAAAAAATTTAATTTACCTTTTAATTTCACTTCTTTTTATTTTATTTACATCTTTTTATTTAGCCATATCACGCCACAATCGCTACTGAGGGTGTTTGTTTGGGCGTTTGGGCCCTGTATAAGCCCGATTACAAATGAAAAAGCCCGATTAATACTGTAGCAATGTTTGGTTCAACGTTCAATCCATTTAACTTATTGAATATTAAGCAACTTTTTTGAAAAGCTCTTTAGAACAGCTTTTAGGTTGGAGATGATGGAATTTATTACTTTTACTAGTAAAAAATGTGTTTGACTCAGGTTTTGTCATTTCTCTCTCTTCAATTGTTCAGTTCTTTTCTTCCTCGCGTGGAGTACTCTGGCCGCCGAAGAAGAAATGAAATTCTCGCCACTCATGTTCCAATATCAATTTCTTCATGTTCCAATTATCAGTCAAAATTATGAATCTCATTTTATATTCATAATTAAGATTTATATTGTAAACCTCACCTATATCATATTCATATGAAAAAGAAAGTCTCATGGAATCTACTATAATACATTTCTCACTTCTCTACGCCTATACACTTCATGGCACTTGATATATATATATATATATATATATATATATATATCCCATATTATCTCAGCCTTTATCATTTCTCGGCACCTATACACTTCATGGAACATTCACTCTTACATCCAAAAGAATCTTATTTTCTATCTGATCCTCCAATAAGTCTTGTTCTATCTTTAAGTCAAAACTAGTCTGACCTTTCAACTAAATATTTTCTCTTCTCTGGACTGTATTTCGTTTGATAAATTGTGAGGCAACACCATATATACACATAAAAATGGTAACTGAGATTGTGATTTTGATGATCATATTTTTTCATGTGTGTTTAGAGTCGTAAATCATTATTGGATATTGATCACATGAATTGTGTTATTTTAATTATGTTTCTATGTTTATTGTTCCTGATATTTTTAATTTTTTTTATGAATCATGTACTTTGTGTTCATAATTTAGGGATTATTTTAATAGAATAGGTTAACTTTAGGAATGCAGAAAATGAGAATTTAGTTGATGAAGATAATAGTCAAGATCAAGAGCCACCTTCGACAAATAATCCTCGAACATCAACAACTCAGATGAATCATGTTCGTGACACTATTAGGGACCAAATCGTACGAGACCTGAGATCTAATTAGTTCTGTTATATTTTACTGTATCAAAAACTTTAACTTTATATCATTTCTAATTTATTGGCATTTTTATTATAATTTGATTATATATTATTATTGTCAAATTGTCAACATTTATTAAATCACTTTCAATAAATTTTACAATTTTTTCTTTTAAATATCACAAAAGTCACTTATGAAAAGTTCATCCAAACACCCTTCATTTTCATAAAAAGCACTTATTCAATCGTCAATCCAAACACAAATCACTTACATAATCTGACTTTTACCCAAAGCCACTTTTTAAATAAGCCACTTTTTCACCGCTCATCCAAACACACCCACTGTCATTACCTCCTCCTCCTTCTCCTCCATCGTTGTCATCTCCACCTGTCATTGTCGCCACTAACCCCTCCTCTGACTGCTACCATAGTTGTCACTACCTCCTCTTCCACCACTGTCGCCCCCTGACAGCCACCACCGCTACTATTTCCTCTTCCTCTACCGCTACCCCCATCACCGACACTACCTCATTCTCCTCCATCGCCGCCCCTGCCACCCCCACCATTGTTGCTGCCACCTCCTCACTGTTACTACTGCCACTACCTCCTCCTACTCTATCCCCTTCCGCTACCACTACCTTCTCATTTATCGCCACCGCCACCACCTCCACCATTTGCCACCGCCAGCATGACCTCCTCTTCCTCAGTCAAACCTTGTCACCCACTACGTTTACCTTTGCTGCCGCCCACCATCACAACCTCCTCTTTTGCCGCCATTGCTGCCGTAGCCATCACGACCTCCTCCCCTCCATCACTGTAGTTGCCACTATTACCTCCTCCACCATCGCCACTCTTGTCATTGCTGCAACTACCTCTTCCTTTACTGTTATTTCTATCACCACTTTCCGCCGCTGCACCATTACTATCCTCCACCACCACAATCATCGCCATTTGACGATCATGGGCAAGATAATGTGACAATTATAATGAGGTAGCGCGTTGACTCTTAACTATTTTTTTTTACACAGATTATAGTAAGGTTAAAATAGACTTTGTGTGATATATTAATTTTAAATAATTATTAAAATAATAGCTCATTACACATTACTTAAAAATCAAACCAAATACTCATCCTATAATTAATATTATATTATATTACTATTGCATCCATTACAACTGTATCAAACTAAACGGGGTTGGACGCACATTTGATAAAACCTCATGATGTCTTTACACCTTAACCTTTTTAATTAGGAAAAATTACAATAAGATCCTAAGCAAATGAAAACATGAAAAAATGGTTCTAAGGGGTTGTTAATGACGATCATTATGTTGTTAATGGATGATCATCATGTTGTCATTAACAACTTCTTGAGACCATTTTTTTATATTTTTATTTATTTGGGACCTTATTGTAATTTTCCCTTTTAATTATTTGATAGAAAGAGCGGGGGAAAACGAGAAAGTTCCTGGCCCCCGGAACTTCTTTTGCCCCCCTCCTCAAGTTTTCGCGCAACTATTCATCTCGTAAGCCGAATGTGAAATTCGCAGGAGAATAATCCTTAATCGGTGTACAATCCCTCTTGCTTCTTCTCGCCCTTAATGGCAACCCGAAGAAATTTAAGACTGACAAAACCTGCTTTTGCTGCCATTAGCGTGTCTAGGACCTCTCACAGAGCTCCCTATCATTATCGCTCCGCTCTTGTTCCCCGTGAACGTGTGTTATCTGGCTTCCCTTCTCCTTCGCCGAAGTCAAATGCTCAAGATTTCTTGTCTCAGGCTGGGATCATCAGCAGAGCTACACCGAGTGATGCAGCCTCCGCCCAGTTTCTATCTTACTCTTCCACTCGCCAGTTTCACTCTTCTAATCCCTTGTATCGCTCCGCTGCCAGCACTCAGGTTTCTATATCTATGTTTTTTGTATTCATTGAAGTTATATTAAACTTAGTAATTATCTTTCAATTGAAGGAATTCTATTTCATATTTTACTGTGGGGTGATTGACTGGGTTGAAGACTATATTTTATGACTTCTGCATTTTGTTCTACTTATGGATTATAATTCCAAGAATGACCGGGCTGCTCTGTTGCAAGTCTGCTTCGCGTCATTATGGGGCCTGCTGAGCTATCTTTCTTTATTAAGCTGTCTATGAAAGGATTGCTTATCATCTTGATTTGTATCCTTTTCTTTGGGTGGTTATAATGTCTACTGCCATCTGTCTTTCTAATCTTTTTTAGGAGGATTGCATATCATCTTCCTCAGTGTCCTTCTTCTTCCTCAGTAAAATGTAGTTCCCTGGTACAGAAAGCAAAAAGAAAGTCAACAACCATTATTTTGAACCCAGCTGCAATCCCCTCAAGCTGGGTTGGATACCTGTATATAAAATTGAACATGTTGAACATCGTATTCTTATAGTTGGGACCACTAAAACCGTCTGTTCTATGACTTGAGCTGTCAAGCCACCTGAAAGAATTAGCAAACTCATTAGAAATTCTCTTCTCCTTTTTCTATCAGCTGAAAGTGCTTTCGTCGTGAAAAACCAATATTCCATCAATTAGCACACCCTATAGCATGCAGGCCAAACGGTAATTTATTATTTGTTAATTACTTTAATTTCTGAATGATATGTCATGAAATCTAGCTAAACTTTTTTAGCTAAGAAAAGTGTTAATGAATTGTTCAAAGAGCTATAGTAACACATGTGCTTCATATGTTTTGTCCTGCACAAATCCAACAAATGGAATGAGTGTGATTTTGCACATTTTGCGAGTTAATGTGCTTTCTATCTTTTGTTCAGATTACCCCCGGAGAGTTCACAGAGCTGGCATGGGAGGGTATTATTGGTGCTATCAATGCAGCACGAGTTAGCAAACAACAGGTTGTGGAGTCCGAGCATTTAATGAAAGCCTTATTGGAGCAAAAAGATGGTCTAGCCCGACGAATATTTACCAAGGCAGAACTGGACAACTCATCAGTTTTGCAGGCCACAGATGACTTCATATCTCGGCAACCGAAGGTGTGTTTCTGGTGATCGACATTTTCAGTTATTGCAGAATCCTCTACTTCTAAATCTTGAATTTCAATTGACAGGTAACAGGTGACACAAGTGGACCTATGATGGGTTCACATCTTGTTTCTCTCTTGGACAATGCACGAAAATACAAGAAAGAAATGGGGGATGGATATGTTTCTGTTGAGCATTTTTTGTTGGCATTTCTTTCGGATCAGAGGTTTGGGCAACAGTTATTCAAGAACCTCAACATTAGTGAGAAAATTTTGAAAGATGCTATCCAGGCTGTTCGTGGAAGTCAAAGAGTGACTGACCAAAGTAGGATATGTTCTGTTAATTTTAAATAATTTGTTTTATGACACTAAGCCTGTAAGCCACGGCTGAATTTAGTTACTAGAAGACTAGGAACTTTTTTTGGATGACTGAAAAATAGTTCAAGTGTTATGATAATACACGCTTTTAACCAGTTATAGTTGAAATGTGACAAATGACCAAGTATCAATTGAAAATTGGTGGTGCAATGGGTACACGTAGATTCCAATTTTTGATTGGTTTACATGTATTTGTAGAGTATGTTCATTATTTACATCTCTGATTCTTGAGAAGCTTACCAAGTCATGAATCAAATCCTAAGTCTCTTACTTCTACCTAAGTTTTGTTTTTGTTTTTCTTTCATATGTTGAGAATTTTTTTTAAAATTATTTTTTGACATGTGACTACAATCTTATTGCCTTTCAATGCTTATAAGTTTATCTTCTTTTCTCTTTGTCTATCTGTTGTTTTGTTTGTCTGTAACAGCCTCTATTTCTGGTTGCCAACTTTATGCAGATCCTGAGGGAAAATATGAGGCACTAGACAAATATGGAAATGACTTGACTGAACTTGCTAGGCGTGGCAAACTCGACCCAGTCATAGGTCGAGATGATGAAATTCGGCGTTGTATTCAGATACTGTCAAGAAGAACAAAAAATAACCCTGTTATTATTGGCGAACCTGGTGTTGGGAAAACTGCAATTGCTGAAGGGTTTGTCCAATCTACTTTTATTTAGGTTTTATATGTTGACCATAAAATACAAGCTTCTTTGTTATCAGTATTTCTTTTGTATAAGTTAGGTCTACTAATCTTTGTCTATTGATTTTGAGTTCCATTATAAGTAGTCACTTTCTGTACAGTTTTTTTTTTTTTTAATCTTTCCAAGCATTGAAGTGTGCCTGGTGAATTAAGTATGGTATGGTAACACAAAGCTCATGCACTGTGAATATGGATTTAGAATAATTTTGGATGAGTATTTGTTTCTAAACACATCTGTTTCATATTCTAATGGGTCTCATTTGTCTAGAGAATCTGCCACTGGAAACTAAGTCAAGCTTCTGGATCAAGGATAAATCCTTGAACGATGTGTATGCTAAAAGTTTGATCTAGCCATTATGTTTTTAATATTAGAATTTAATTGTTTAACAGCTTAATGCTGTTCTGATTTTTTTGGTTTCATGTGTAATTGTTACTTTGTGATTTTTAATGCATTGGTTACATACTCGTTTCCTACATTTTATTGGACTAAAACAGTTAAACTTCTGCATCTCCTTACAGATTAGCTCAAAGGATAGTGCGTGGAGATGTTCCTGAACCATTGTTGAACAGGAAGGTTGAACTTTGTTTCCTTCCCTGGATATGAAGTGATAATGGAATTCTGGCTGAAACGAAGATAATAGAATTTGGTTTTGGAATGCAAAGCTATGCTATTTTTGTTTGAATTTGCTTATGTTTTCTTTTATGTTTGATGTTGTACAGTTGATCTCCCTTGATATGGGTTCATTGGTTGCTGGCGCCAAGTATCGTGGGGACTTCGAGGAAAGGTTGAAAGCTGTTCTGAAGGAAGTTATGGCATCAAATGGGAAAATAATTTTATTTATTGATGAGATTCATACTGTTGTTGGTGCAGGTTGGTTACCTTGCTCTTGTAAAGCTTATGATTATTTCCTTGCCATTGGGGATATGCTAGGCTTCTTTTGTAAAGACCTCATATTTCCTTGTCCTGATCTCCCATCATCATAGTTGTTTGTTATAATGCTAGGCTAGTTCAGGTTTTGATGCTTTCCTGCAAAGCATTCTAGTCTAAAATAATAGTTCTGCCTAGTTTTGTTTTCACTGTGTACTTTTAGCAACATCTAATGTTTTTCTTTTCGGTCATTGATTTACTTATAGGGGCTACAAGTGGTGCAATGGATGCTGGGAACTTATTGAAGCCAATGCTCGGACGAGGTGAACTTCATTGTATTGGAGCAACTACACTGAATGAATATAGAAAGTACATTGAAAGGGATCCTGCACTTGAGCGCAGGTTTCAACAAGTGTTTTGCGGCCAACCTTCGGTTGGAGACACCATATCCATTCTTCGTGGTTTACGTGAACGCTATGAGTTGCACCATGGAGTGAAAATATCAGATAGTGCGCTTGTTTCAGCAGCAGTTCTTGCAGATCGATATATAACAGAACGCTTTCTGCCAGACAAAGGTCAGTTCTAATATTGTTGATTGAAAGAAAATGTTTAGATTTCAAAAGCTTTATCATATATTTTGAAATCATTTCCAGTTAATGTTGGCTAGCTTTAATTTTTTTTCCCCCTTTTATGCTTCTAATTTAATTTCTTATTCTTGGTTTCAGCCATTGATCTTGTTGATGAAGCTGCTGCAAAGCTAAAAATGGAGATTACATCAAAGCCAATTGAGTTGGATGAAATAGATAGAGCCGTCCTTAAGTTGGAGATGGAAAAATTGTCTCTGAAAAATGACACCGATAAAGCATCCAAAGAAAGATTAAGTAAGCTTGAAAATGATTTGAGTTCACTTAAACAGAAGCAAAGAGAATTGGCAGAACAATGGGATCGTGAAAAAGCCTTAATGAATCGAATAAGGTCAATTAAAGAAGAGGTAACGTTTAGTTCATTTGACATTATTAGCTAAGATATTTTACTTATAATTCCGCTTTATAAAGGTTTAAATCATCTGTAGATTGATAGAGTTAACCTCGAGATGGACGCTGCTTGGCGTGAGCAAGACCTTAATCGTGCCGCAGAGCTTAAGTATGGAACTCTAGTTTCCCTTCAGCGTCAATTAGAACAAGCTGAAAAGAACTTGGCTGACTTCCAAATTTCTGGACAATCCTTACTTCGAGAAGAGGTCACCGATCTTGATATTGCAGAGATTGTAAGTAAATGGACTGGTATACCATTATCAAACCTCCAACAAACAGAGAGAGAAAAGTTGGTCTCGCTGGAACAAGTTCTTCATAAGAGGGTAGTTGGACAGGATATTGCTGTGAAATCTGTGGCTGATGCCATCAGACGTTCTAGGGCAGGATTGTCCGACCCAAATCGTCCCATTGCAAGCTTCATGTTCATGGGTCCAACTGGTGTTGGCAAAACTGAGCTTGCAAAGGCTTTGGCTGGTTACCTGTTTAACACAGAAAATGCTCTTATTAGAATTGATATGAGTGAGTATATGGAGAAACATGCAGTTTCACGTTTGGTTGGGGCTCCCCCGGGTTATGTTGGGTATGAAGAAGGTGGACAGCTAACTGAAGTTGTTCGTAGAAGACCTTACTCTGTGGTACTTTTTGATGAAATAGAGAAGGCTCATCATGATGTCTTCAACATTTTGTTGCAATTGTTGGATGATGGAAGGATTACTGATTCCCAAGGAAGGACTGTTAGCTTCACAAATTGTGTTGTGATAATGACTTCAAACATTGGGTCTCATCACATACTTGAAACTCTTAGGAGTACAGAGGGCGACAGAAATGCTTTTTATGATAAAATGAAAAGAGAAGTAATTGAGTTGGCTCGGCAAACATTCCGTCCTGAGTTCATGAATCGTATTGATGAATATATTGTTTTCCAGCCTTTGGATTCCCAACAGATCAGCAAAATAGTGGAGCTTCAGGTAATTTTCTTATGCACATATTACTCTTATTTATTATTTGTCACTTTCTTTTGTCATTCATGGAACTTTCCTGATAGTTCTAAAGGATTGATTGAAAATTTTGAAGAGAGTGGAGTGGGGCAAGGAAGACCGCCCTCTCCATTGAGAATAAGTTTTCAATGAAAAAAGGATGGTATTCCAATTCCAATTTATAGTACTTTGAAAATAGGGTCATGACTTCCATTGTGAGAGTAATTCAATTGTTCAGTATAGGATCGTATCTTGAAGAAAAAAGTGTTTCTGACTGCCGTTTTCTACTGTAGTTGATATGCTTTGCAGTCTGGAAAGATCACACACACACATATGTTTAAAATATCAAATTACCTTTGATTGGGAGGCCATAGATATGGTCAACCTGAGTTTACAATTCAAACCTTTGCTTTCTCTCGCACAAATATTTCTTCTACTCTAGAGATAGTACAACTAGTTTTTAGGGCCTGTTTCTATCGAATAATTTATGAAAGCAGTATATGGTACTGTGAACATCTTCAAGTAATGTAAATTCAAGTGCAATTGCATATTGAAGTAGATAATTCCTGGATCAATCTACAGGTGACTAGTTTGTATTTATGTTTAATAAGCGATTGAGCAATTCAGAGTCTATATTCTTATAGAGCCACCATTAAAATCATGAGAGTTAACAGGTTTTGATCGCCTTGTAGAGTGTAATAATTGTCATCCCAATTTATTTTTATTTCTAGAGTTATAACTTGATACATGTTCTTATGTGCAACAGATGGCACGGGTCAAGGACAGGCTCAAGCAAAAGAAAATAGATCTTCATTACACAAAAGAAGCTGCAGAACTTCTGAGTGTGTTGGGTTTTGATCCAAATTTTGGGGCAAGGCCAGTGAAAAGAGTTATACAACAATTGGTTGAGAATGAAATCGCAATGGGAGTACTAAGGGGAGATTTTAGAGAAGAGGACTCAATTGTTGTCGATGCTGATGTGACCCCAATCCCCAAGGACCTTCCGCCCCAAAAGAAACTGGTTATCAAGAAATTGGAGAACCCTGCTGCGGGTGCTATGGTTGCCAATGATTAATGTTGCATTATGGTTCTCTCACAACCTGGAGTTAGGATCTCTTTGAGCCCCTTGCTATCTTGTCTGTGACTAACAAAACTGATCCAGAAATATTGGGACTGCCCAAGGTTATAAAGGATGGGAAGTTAAGAATTTCTATTTATTTGGATTTTATTTTAATTTTAAATTTGTTTCGTCAAAAAAAGGGACATCACACCCACAATATTCATCCCCATCTTCTTCCATCTATCGAAAACTTCTTGCGAGAGGACATGGAAGGATCCCAACTCAACTCACAAGCCAGCTTCAGCTAACATGCATTAAGCGCCCATCACTTGTAGAGATGTTCGACCGTGCAGTCCGTGCTTAGGATTGTCTCTAAATATGTGTGCTAAAAAAATAATTTTCATACTATGGGATGGTTTTTTTTTATTATTATTTATCAGATTATTTGAAAATAAATAAATTCAAAAATTGCTAAATTTTAGACATGATAATTTAAAGGGAGAATGTCAAAAAAATATCATTTAAACTTCAAAATCCTGTTAACAAGTTCGGTAATGGGATTAATAAGAATGGTAATGCAGTTAACAAATCATTTTATTGTTAAATCACCTATTTAGAATTTTGAAGTTTAAATGATATTTTTTTAGAATTCTCCCTAATTTAAAACTGCAAATTCCTTTTCCTTCCAATTTCTGACACAACACTGCAACAGCTAAGGAATCGGATTAAAGTGAAAAATGGCTTGTCTTTTGAATCATAATAAATAGTTAAATATATCCTTTACCGATTACATGGGTTTTGCGACTAAAAGCTGTGCCATGAGGAAACACTGTGGATAATGAAGCACAATTTCATATATACACTCACTAATAGTCTAATGCAGCCTGCTGTTTCTGGCTGTAAACTACTTAACAGTGAGGGGTGGGAGGTTTTAATCTTTTTGACGGAAGAGGGGTTTTGGCCTGTGAGGATTCGGATCTTAAGAATATCCATGTCTATTCTTTTTTTATATATATAAAGAATAATATCCATGTCTATTCAGATCCAATTGAAACACTAATCATTTTGATTAACACACTTGATTTAGAAAATTAGAACTTTGTCATGTTATGAATGAGAGGTAGAAGTACACCATGCCAAAAGAGAGTCTGGCACAGTATGCTCACCAGGTGGAACCTAGCCTGTTATGGATAATATGCCCCCTCAATGTACCAGACTAACGCATTGGGCTGGATCGAGATAAGGTATGATCTGCTCGCTTGGGCTCGTGCCCACATTATCCACGGCCTCCTCCTATGTTTAATGAGAGATACTACCGACATACCTAATGGAATGAGTTAATTTCTCATTACGTGGAGAATTAAGGTTTAAATTTTTATTAAAAAAGATATCCACATTTAGTATTCAACAGTGCATCGAATTGTCTCTAATAAAAGCATACCTATGCTTAATTAAAAAAAAAACAGAGAGAGGTGCTCACTCTGCTTCATAATATAAAAATACTTTCCAAAAAAATTGGTTTAAAATATGAGTTTGACAAGATAATTAATTATTATTTTCTACTTTTCCTCTCACAGGAGAGAGAGATGTGTGTGACATTTAATAAATAAATGTATATTTGAAAATTATATTTTTTAATAAGGGAAAAATAAGTATTATATTTAGTCCTTATTATAAGGCACCAACAAGTGCATTTAGTCTTTTTCATAAGGCACTTGTTTGTTTCTAAAGAGTATTAAATATTTTTTTTCATGTATGCCCATAATTAATAAGGGTAGCGGGTGAGAGTAATAATTAATATGATATTAGAGTTTAGTACAATTAGTAAGGTTAATAACTTAATATTGAAAATCACTTAAATTTTAAAACAAATTTAATGACTTTAACTTTTTTTATTGGTTTGTGAGAATTTTTAATTGGTGTCTTATAATAAGGACCAGAGGGAGTAGATTCTATCAATTTAAGACACATTTAATGATTTAACTAACATTAATTAACTCTTGTGAATTACTATTGACAACGTTTTATATTTTGGACCCGAGGGAGTACTTAGCTAGGTGGATAAATTAAAATAATTAGTTAAATTAGTTATTTGTATAAAAATATAAGTTGATTTTTTAAAAGTAATAGTTTTAATCATTACTATCATTGGATGTAAACCCCCTTAATGTGTGTGCTCAATAAGGATATTTTAGAGAAATTATTATAAATTTAAGAGATAAAGTGAATCGAAGTCTTATAATTAAGAGAAATATTTATATACTTCAAGAATACCACATCATCTAAATTTGTCTAATAAAAATATAACAACCCATATCATTTTAATATTAGTTGGATGATAACTCATATGAAAAAAAAATAAGGTTAAGAAACAAAAATACATATAAAATTTTAACAAAAATACGTCTAACACTAAATATTTTTTAAATGGGCAAAGGTAACCATGAACTTAAGAAAATGAGGCCAAAAGTCACAGCACCGCTATATCTTGTCTGACGGTGGTAGTTTTTGGGGGTGGGACTCATACTACTGTTCTGAAAATACTAAAATGCCCTAACTAAAAAAAAAAAGTTCCCCATCAACATTTTGCATCTGAAACACACCAAGAAGCACCAGAGAGCAGCAATGGCTGCGGAATCCCCACCAATGACGACGGCAGCGGCGAATGAAGCATAGTTACATCTTCTTCCTTCTCTGGCGACCCAGATCGTCTCTTGCTTATTGTCTCCGGGGTAAGTGATGAAATCTTCAACCTCTACCTCTCCAGCGACCCAGATCCTCTCTTGCTCATTGTCTCAGACTACCAACGAAGCTTGTGCCTTTCTCTTCATGGGTTTTGTTTGCAGGATGAAGCTCAGACTGACCTAGATCCTCTCTCGCCTATTGTTTTACAATACCGATGGCAAGCACAACGAAGGCTTGGCATCTTCTTCCTTCTCAGACTGACCCAGCTCATGCCTTTCTCTTTGTGATTTTGATTGAAGGTTCTCATCCTTGTTAATGGTTTTGATCAAAGGTTCTCAAAGAGACAATGTTTAGCTTTTTTTTTTTTAAGTTCTCGACGAATCTGGGTTTGATTGAGATGAACTAAAATTAATTTTTTTTTGTGAACAAAGTGTTGAAACCACGAAATTGCATTCCTACAGTTCGCTGAAAAGATATTCCGATATTTAGCTTGTTTGTGATCATTTAATATCATGATTTAAAAATACTTATAGGTTTGGACATATAAATCGAGACAACCTTCATTACATAACTTACTTCGTATTCTGTGAATCACGATTGAAAAATACTTATAAAACTTTTAACCGCTATCCAAACGATCACATTGTCCTCATGAAGTAATCTGCAGACCATATCCTAAGGTGAATGCCAGATAGTTTTTCTTCATGAACTAAGACTAATTTGATTAATGATCTTTATTTTTATACTTTAATGATTGTTCGAGTATGATTTTGCCGGCACGAAAGCATTTTCCGATGATGTGGGTTTTTATTTCTTACAGGAAGGGATTTTCCCCCTCCGAGGGAGGGTATTTTAATAATTTCACCGAGGTGAGGAGCGTTTGAGTTAGGGGCATTTTGGCATTTTTAGAATAATAGTGTGGGCCCCACTTCAAAAACTAACACCAACAGCTCGGATTTAATGGTGATGTGACTTTTGCCCTCATTTTCAAATTACGTGGTTACTTTTGACTCTCCGAAAAATATTAGACGCATTTTTTATAAAATCTTATGTATATTTTTAACCTTTAACCCAAAAATTTAAATTTTATATTTTTTTAAGAAGAAGAAAAAATCTTAATTTAAAAAAAATAAAACAAATTAATCAACTGATATTTTTTTTAAAAAAAGATAAAATTTGAATTTTTTTCCTGAGTCATCAACTAACTAGAATTAAAATGATTTGAGTTGTTATATTTTTATTAAACAGAGTTCAAATGATGTGATATTCTAGGGATATATAAGTATTTTTTTATAATTAAAATTAAATATAAACTCCAACTAACTCATATATTAAAAGTCCAAGTTCAATATTCTTTTGTCTTTTTACAAAATGTTAATTGACGATGGCTTTAGTTTCGTTTAAAAATAATAATTTGTAAGTTTTTGTAAAAAAATATAAGAATATTACTGTTTACAAATTATAAATTATAAATACTATAATATAATAATTTATATGAGTATGAGATTTGACCATTTTTATATTTGTTCTTTTTATTAAAAAAACGGGCAAGGAAAGCAGAAAATCCACTTATAACATTAACGTGGTAATGCCAAAACGATTTATTTGTATTTTGAGTTTGATTGTCACTATAATTGTTATTCTTAATTTCTTATGTATAAATTTATTTGGGATGATATAGATTTAATTTAATTTTGGGTTAAAGTGTAATTAAATTTAACAACAAACTATTTTCATATAGACAACCAACACAATTAATTATTGGGAAAATTCTAAATAAATACCAAATAAACTTGCAAAACCCTAAAATGTCTATTAACATTTCAAAAAGATTTCAAGGTACCAAGTACCAAAGTGGAATTTTAAAGTTTTGACACTTTTACCATTTTGCCCTTCACTTAAAAAAATATCCCTTACCGGAGCACCACCACCGCCAGCCGCCGCCGCCGGCCAGGACCCTCTGACGGCTGGAGCTCCGGCTGCCAGCCTGGTGGGATCCACTGGCCGGAGGTTTTTTGGGGAGAGGAGGTTTTTTTTTTGTAAAAAGTGGATGAAGTGCAAGGGGTGGGGTTCGAACCCACCCCACCCCAATACTAAAGAGGCCTGGTGGCCACTGGGCCACCAGACTTTTTTAACATGTGGGTGCATTAATATATATATGTATAATATAAATGAAGACATGCTTTAACAAAAACAGCAATGGAAATAACAAAACTCGTAATGGGTTTAACGAAAACGATAATGGAAATAACAACTAGCGTATGACCTCCTCACCAAATGTGTGAAAGTATTTTTCCAGATGGGGGATCTCACCAATTCACTAATAGCAATGATTAAACCCATGACGGTTTTTACAAAATGATATACATTGCTCACCTCTTCACACATTTGACAAATTCAGTAATGGAAATAACAAAATTCATAATGGTTTTCACAAAACGGATAATGGGAATAACTAAACACATAATGGTTTTGACAAAATGACATGCGTTGCTTATATCTTCATACATTTGACAAATTTATTAATGAGAATTATTAAAACTGTAATAGTTTTCACAAAATTTATAATAGTTGTCATTTCCATTATTGAATTTGTCAAATGTGTGAAGAGGTGAGCAATGCATATCATTTTGTGAAAACCATTACGATTTTAGTAATTCTCATTAGTAAATTTGTCAAATATGTGAAGATATGAGCAACGCATGTCATTTTGTCAAAACCATTATGTGTTTAGTTATTCCTATTATCCGTTTTGTGAAAATCATTATGAATTTTGTTATTTCCATTACAGAATTTGTCAAATGTGTGAAGAGGTGAGCAATGTATATCATTTTGTAAAAACCGTCATGGGTTTAATCATTGCTATTAGTGAATTGGTGAGATCCCCCATCTGGAAAAATACTTTCACACATTTGGTGAGGAGGTCATACGCTAGTTGTTATTTCCATTATCGTTTTCGTTAAACCCATTACGAGTTTTGTTATTTCCATTGCTGTTTTTGTTAAAGCATGTCTTCATTTATATTATACATATATATATTAATGCACCCACATATCAAAAAAGTCTGGTGGCCTAGTGGCCACCAGGCTTCTTTGGTATTGGGGTGGGGTGGGTTCGAACCCCACCCCTTGCACTTCATCCACTTTTTACAAAAAAAAAACCCTCCTCTCCCCCAAAAAACCTCCGGCCAGTGGGTCCCACCAGACTGGCAGCCGGAGCTCCAGCCGCCGGAGGGTCCTGGCCGACGGCAGCGGTGGCAGCGGCACGGCGGTGGTGGTGCTCCGGTAAGGGATATTTTTTTGATATTTTTTAAGTGAAGGGCAAAATGGTAAAAGTGTCAAAACTTTAAAATTCCACTTTGGTACTTGGTACCTTGAAGTCTTTTTGAAATGTTAATAGACATTTTAGGGTTTTGCAAGTTTATTTGGTATTTATTTAGAATTTTCCCTTAATTATTTATGGATGTAAAAGTAGACATAATTAAATTTTATTTGGGCATATATAGCAACGTGTAAACCTTAATAACTTTTTTTTTTGCATTGTGGGTCCTCTAGTCTTCTTACCCTCTATTATTTTAATATATTTCTAAAAGCATATGCATTTTTTTGACAGGAAAATATCAAGGAACAAAAAACCGGACCGGTCAATAAACCGGTCACGGCACAGGTTCAAAGGTCAATGGTTCAATCGGGGTCAGACTGGTGGTTGAACCGGTGGGCGAACCGATCATATTAAAATATTATAATTTAATTGACAATAACAAAATAATCATAAGTCATAAGTCATTACTGACAACAAATTAATTCTTCAAAATTCAATCAAAACCCATAACTAAAAAAGTCAAGAACCAACATATGTCAATTATCATTCATCAAACAACCAAAAAGGCAAGAATGAACATCAGAATAGTCAAAAGATAGCAACTTTAATCATCAAGGTCTACAACTCATTAAGGAGATCTATTGGAGATGGGTCATGAGGAGGTGAATTGGGGAAAGTGTAAGAGGTAATAATATTATCATCAGGCAAAGCTGGGGGACCAGAAACGTCCATATCTTCGTCACCTACGCATATACACGACAATAATTAATATCAATGGTTATGTGTAACAAATAATTATATGGATGAATAATAAATTAGTAAGAGAATATTAATAGGACATGTAAACTTTCATTAATCCTACTCAGAGTAGATGAATGTGCAATGCCTTCATTACCAAGAAGGCCTTCAAGATTTTCTGCATCTTCATCATTAAATTATGGAATAAGATCTTCTTCAGTCACCCAAAAATCCACCTCATCAATAGACTCATAGTCGATGGGATCATAACTTGTTTGTTTTTTCTTCAATCCAGTCCTAAATTTAAATGACATATAATTTCAATTAAAAATTTTCAATTATAGTAAAGAACAACATTTTCATAATATCTAAAGTTACATATGCTTTAATCCCAAGTTATAGTTAGTGTAAACTAAATAATTCAGTCTTTGATGCTCTAATCTATTTATCCTTTTTGTATGGATGTGCTCAAACAAGCTCCAATTTCTCTCGCAACCAGAAGAAACAGACGTTTGGCAAAGAATACGAATTGCAACATGTTGCAATTATGGAACTGAATAGCCATAGTACATCCACCATTCATCTACAAAATAAAATATGTGAATCATATTAGTTGCAAACTTGCAATCACATAATGTGTTAATTAAACATTAAACAATAAAGATAAATGCTTAGTTACTTACAACGATATAGTTTTTGAGCTCCTTTTTTACATATCTCTCGGCTGAAAGATTCTTTTCCTTCAAGATATAATGTCACTTACTTCATTATCTTAAAGCAATCAACATTTTCATCTGAGTTAGCCTCTACCACATTAATCAAAGCTTGCACTAGCCGTCCCTTGTGAACAAAATTTGGAACATATACGAATGTTGGGTTCAATAAATAAGAAGCTGCATGAAGATCAGTCTTCAAATGTTTATCCCATCTCACTTTAATGATACTTGTGTAAGGCTTGTAGAGATCTTTATTCCTTTTGAACATCTCCTTAATTCCACTTTTTGCCCTTTGCATGCCTTCATAAACATATAGCAGTGAAGGCTTCTCATATGAGTCAACAATTCTCAACAATTTTATCAAAGGAGTTACAATCTTCATAATTTGGTAGCATTCATTTGAAAACCGGCTAACTAATATGTTGCACTAAAAAATTTTCCTGGAGTAGTCCTAGATAGCTTATGATCCACAAAGTATTTATCAATAACAATGGCTTGCAAGTCATGCTTGTGCATGTATATGTTGTGCAATATAATAAAGGTAGTGACAAACCTTGTAGCACCAAGACGCACAATTTCTTTCCAACCTGGCCTTTTCTTCAACCAAGACAAGAATATCATGTGATTGTAAGCAAATACTGTTATCTTTAATGCCTTTGCTGCAATGTCTGACACATGAGGCATACTTGAAATGTCTTTCTATATAAGATTTAAACAATGAGCAGCACAAGGAGACCAATAAATATTTTTATATTTCTCATTGATCAACCTTCCACATGCCACATAATTGGCAGTATTGTCAGTCACTACATGAATAATATTCTTGGAACCAACCCACTCAATCACTTCAGAAAACAATGTGAATAAAGTCTTTGCATCTTTGACTAAATATGATGCATCAACAGACTTAACAAACATCATTCCATGGGTAGAATAAACTAAGAAGTTTATCAAAGTCCGTTGTCTCACATCAATCCATCCATCCGCCATAAGTGTGCAGCCTTTTTTTTGTTATTTCTTTCTGTGACCGTCAACGAGTAACTGACATTCCTTTTTTCATTCTCTCAACAAGTTAGTTTTAAAGTCATAAGCATTAGGGGCCTTAAACCCAAGCCATATAGAACATATTCCATCTACAGCTTTTTGAAATAAAGAGCACTCTGATGCTTTAAATGGAATGCAGTTCACTATGGCCCATTCAGCAATAAGCATCTTCACATTGTGTTGTACTTCTTTCGATGCTAAGACACTCTTGATGGTTGATTGAGCTTCAGGAGTTGTACGAGGAGCAAAATATTTATCCACAGCACTAGGAGGTTTCCTCTTCTTAGTTTCACTATTAACCTCCTCTTCTTCAACTCCCTCTTCTCTTATATGCTCAATTTACTTTTTCTTTGCAGTTTCTTTCAAAGACTATGTCATTCGATGACGTATATCAGCTGGAACCTTTTTACAAGAAGCAATTTGACCTACAACACCAGCAAGATGTTGCTTCAGCTTGTTTATGCCACCTCCTCTATAACTATTACCACAGTGAAGACATGTGTATACATTTTGTGTCCCCTCTTTCTTGAAGGCAACATATGCCCATGCTGGGTCAGTTTTGCCGCGAAGTGAGGTATTAGAAGTAGGATTAGGAGTAAGATTGGAATTGGCATTGGAAGAGGGAGTAGGAGGAGTGGCATTCTCATTTCCAGAACTCGATAAATCTATCCTTGGAGAAAGTAAAGAGCAACAAAGTAATCAATTCGAATAACAATAGCAATATGTAAAAAGACACAAATATTTAATATATTGTGACCTATATATTGGACTTATGGAAGTAATGTTAGTTGGGAGGAAGAAAATGACATCAAAAGAGGCTGATTTTGAGGGTGTGTATGTGTAATATATCCTGTAGGCGGATTTTGGACTTGTATCTAAGAAAAACAAAGCTTATAAATGAAACAATCTTTCTGCCTCTATCCACAAAAGTAGAAGTGTGTGTGTAGAGTTTGGGATGTGTCTAACCAAGTGGCTTACACTATTTTGACGTAGAGAATTCCTTTTTTCCCCTAACTGAGAAACATATTATATAAAAGCAAAGTGAAATTACAACATCTTAGACATTAAATATAAACAAGCAACAAAATGAAAAGATAACAAATGCTTAACAACATAAGGAAGATCTAGAAAAACAAGCAACTAAAAGGTCTTTGACTTTAAGACTGAGAGAACTTAAAACCAGATCATAAAAACCTTCACGAACATTATTGGTTGATATATCCTATAGTTGTGATGGAGGTTGAATTATCCAATCTAAAGAGTAAGACTAATCTAATAAAGGTTTGGCAATAAAATTGGTTATTGCAACAATTAGTCCATCACTTCAATAAATTAAAAAAAATCAATGGTTTAAACTATTAAACTGATGGTTCATTAATATTTTGGATCTCAGTATAAACTATAAAGAAAAAGTTTACCTATTCATTATTAGCAAAATCAAAATGTGAATGTGACCATATGAGCTTGAAGTATGTAAAAAAAATTCCATACAAAAAATCAAACACCAGGTGAAGAAATAAACAGCTGAATGTATGAGAGAAAATGAAATAGAACTGCTCCAGAAAATGAAATAGAACAGCTCCAAAGAAATTGAAGAAATAAAGCATGTCTCCCTCCTAGCTTTATGGCACGTTCCTTATGGAGCTGCCATGAGATTTCGGGTTTGAGACTTGGTATCACTACTACTTCTGTTCCTTACTATAAATTGAAGAAATAAACAAAACAAAAAAATAGAACGAAGACAAAGAACAGAGAGAGATACCAGCCACCGGGTGAAACGCTGAAACGCTCCAGAGAATCAACCGTTGCTGATGTTCGTCAGTTCGTAAGCTTCAGGCTGACACGCTGATATATCCTTGCTGATGATGTTCGTCAGAATTACTTCAATGACGTAAATCACTGATTTCTTAGAGGAGTCGAGATCCTTGCTGATGTTCGTCAACTTCGGCCAGGAATTCTGAGATGAAGAAGCGAACGAAGTGAATGAAGATTGATGAAAATCTGCATAATTGTGAGCTTAGGGCTGGATAAGGGGTTTGGGTCGGGCGCCAAATAGCCCAAAAACGTCGTTGTTTTGGGGCTTTAAAAAAACCCGGCCAACCCCCCCAACTTGGCGGGTTGACCGAGTCGACCCGGTTTTTAACCAGGTTCACCAGTTTTCTTCTCCACTCGGTTTTACCATCAGACCGGACCGGTCTAGTGGCTGGACCAGTTTTTCTACCCATGGAAAATATTACTTAAACCCACTGAAAACAATTTTATTTTAATCAGCTCCAAAGGATTTTGAAATTTCATTGCACTCCCTTAATTCAAAGTAAAATTAAGTTTTATCAGTGAAAAGACAATAATGCCTTTACTTAATTTTTTATATAAAGGCATTTAAAAACAAATAAGGGTATTCATAAAGACAAATAAATGGCCTTTAGCCCTAATTTAGCTCCAAACATCTCATCTTTGATGGATCTCATATGCTTTAAGAGGGCCTTTTCATAATACCATTTTTGTGCAAGTTATCTTTAGCAAAACTCAAAGCATTTTCAGAAATTTTTTGGATGCTTCATCAATACCATTTTTCAGAGCCAATTTTGTTGTCTCCATAAGAAAGACACATGTGTCTATTATATCCAAAACCACTAGCTTCAGTATAATAATTATCTTTACCATTGCATAAGCTTCATCAAGAAGATAAATATATGAAAGCAATGAGATAAATTATTTATTAGAAGCATTCTAAAGTATAAGACACAAACTTCTCAAACCTAAACATTTTCGTCACAACTCACCTTTGTGAGGCAGAAAACAATTTGTCATAACTTCATAGTAACACATGCAGCCACAACAAGTGCATCATCTGATATTTTTACTTTGTGATAAAGTTCAAAGGGTTCACGCAAACCATAAAGAATGATTATGGTTTCTTCATAGGAGTGCTGGGCACAAAAGATTTGCTGCAAGTGCTTAATTGTAGGATCCTTCCTAATATACTCTTTGTATTCCTTCACAATAGCTCCTCCAATGCATTGGAGCTCACCTTGCCCAAGCATGTGTTTCAACACCGCAAGTATCAATTGGGTCAGTTGTAACTTCAACCAAAATAAAAAAATATTACATATTATAAATATGATAAACTGTATATTAGAATTACAAAACACTACTATAAAAATAGGAAGCTGGGACGATCTATTGTAGGAAATGATTACAAGAGTAAGGTAAACAAACAACGTTTAACAATCTCATCAACAAATAAAATTATTTGTCCTCTTGAAATTGTAACTTCTTTCAGGGGGCTTTTAATCTCTCCTCAAAGTCTCCAAAAAAAACTTGACACTAATAAACAATAAACTCATGTCAAGGGAGATCAACTTTAACATCAAACGTTAAAAAAATGTTGTAAACAAACTCAAATAAGAATAGCATAAGGAATTCGTAGGAAAACATATATTGATGTGATATAAACCATGCCATAAGGCATTTTGAGTAAATAGAAAAGGTCTCGTACAGATTAGAAGAACCACATATTGCAATTTTATTTGAACATAGGAAGACATTTTCAAAAAGAAAACGTTCAAGGATCGTATACTCAATTGAATACTCTGAAAAGGAAGCGTGATCACAAGAGAGTATTCAATTGAATGCCTGTGTCATATCTCACTCAACCAAGAATAGTATGTGGAACTCACCAGTCATTACGAGTAAATAGAAAGAGTCTTGTTACAATTTTATTCATAAATGTTGAGATATCCCGAAGTACATTAACCATTTTAGGCACATTCTGAGATTCACCTGCGAGTGTGAGAGTATACTATACTCCTGATAGACTACTAGTTCACAGCAACTGTGTCCAATTTATGTTGAGGGAAGGACAGAAACTTGGAATCCTTGGCCTGTATGTCAAAAAAATGGTGTGAGGGCATAGGCGTGAAAGTCGAGATCGTTGAATATAGCCCACGTACTTTCATTGTGAGGTCAGGAGAACAAAAATCATACAGAAATAAGGACCTCGGATGAGAAAATGGTCAAAAAGCCTAACACACTGACACGGACAGTATCAACATCAGTCTTAGTGCATGCATACTAGATCAAAAGGGTTCATAACAGTAGAATTTGAAGCTTGGAACCAAAGCCGCCCAATTGTTTGCTTTGACTAACTTAGGATGAGAAACGGACGTTTTCCCGATTTGGGTATCCAAAACATACATCACCCACACATCATCCTCGTAGGTTCTTTTTTGTTTACGTAATTGGGGAATGGATATAGTATGTGTATAATGTATCTTGTGAGTGGGTAAGGAAGGATCACAGCTAGCCAGCTTCAGCTAACATGAATGAAGCGCCCATCACTGATGACAGAGATCAACACGTACGCTTCTTCAAACTGTACTGAAGCCAAAGGCATGGCTGCTTGATGGTCCTCTCAATTGAAAACACTTATCGCATTCCTTTTGTGCAGAATGAAGCTTGCAACATGTCAACATATTTATCTTTAGTATATATGGAGGTACAGAGACCACCGGTGTTGCCCATCTACTTCATCCAAAGTTTATGTTTTGTGAAGTTTAGTGTTCATCGACTCCTCTGTCCCCCCGGGCGGTTTTTTTACCTTTCAGTGTGAAGGTTGATCGATAGTTCGTTGCAGACAGGATCTGAATGAAAAATAAACAAGTGAGATTCATGGGGGCTCAGACAGGACGTGAATGAAAAATAAATCCATGAGGCCCGACCAGGAAACATGGGTATGCAGCTAATAATTACATGATCCCCGAGATCCTCACTGCAATATATAAAAGAATAAGAAATTCAAATAATCCGACGAGTGCAGAGTGGGTGGCCCTTTGGTTTATTATAGTATGATCTCATGTTTGATTTGATTGAGGTGTAAGCAGTACTCTCATAAAAGGGAGGGTGCAGAAACAGAATCAAGCGGAGTATATTAAGCCATCAGGGCATTCAAGAATTCTGAGATCAATATTAATCATGAGTTTAATGGATCTGCGATTCGGAGATTAAGCTTGTTTGCGATAGTTTATTTTTATATAAATTATGACAAAATTTATCTTAATATATTATAAATTATGATTAAAAAATTATTTTTAAATCTACTGACAAAGAAACGAGGTTCAGCCATGTACCAGTACTTGTACTCCTCCTGCATCTGCAAAGTGAAAACAAAAATGAGCCAGGGAATCGTGGGTGGGGCCCAGAATAATAAAAAATCACCGGCTGGCCTATACGGAAGCTTCCCCAATTGACACTACACCACACACCCTCTCCTTCCATCCCCAAAGTTTCCCGAATCCCGAGGCAACCACATCTCCACCGTCCTTTTCCTCTCACTTTCTTAACGTACATGTGCCCCCTCCATTTCACCGAAAGGAAAGAATGTTAAGATGATTATAAACGGTGGAAATTTTTTTTGTATGGCTGTTAATTAAAAAGGTGATTTCACGGTACAAATCAGTGTAGTATTCATGCCCTATACTATACTCCTGCATTATTATTTCCTCCAAGTTCTCAGCCAATAAAACCCACGTCCAAACAGCTTTACATATATTGAATAAAGAAGGAAGATTCCGTGTTCAAATCATTCTCTCCTATTTCACAAGGGTAAAATAGTAAATCATGTCTCATTTTCAATTATTCTGTTACGGAGTACCCTCACTTCTATTCTAAATATAAGATAAAATTAATTTTTCTTAAGAGAAACTAAAAAATTAAATAAATTATTTGATTATATCATATATTATGTAACATTATATTATATATTAGACAGAATAGTTTAGAGAAAAAATGATAGATATAAATATTTTAAAGTTATTTATTTAATTTTTTTAATATCTTAAAAAAATTAATTTCATTTTATATTTAAGAGAAGAACAGTAATATACCATCATTAACTGTTTATGCATAATAATGAATAATTTGTAAATAACATTAGCAGTAAATTTTACATTATGAATGGATGGAAAAAATCAATAAAAAATTCTGTGAAAGGATCGACGGTTCAAATCCCAATTCATAAGGAGGAAAACGCAAGGAAGCGGGCTTATTTCGGAGAACACAGTATAAAAACCCAAATAATATGGTGTGTTTGGAATAACTATGGGAAAAGTGGCTTAATTGCAATCTGATTTATGAAAAAGTTAGATTGAGTAAAAATCGGATTGTGTAAGTTATTTATGTTTGGATAAACGATTGGATAAGTGTTTTTACGAAAATGAAAAGATGTTTGGTTAGTCTTTTTTTATAAGTGACTTTTGTGATATTTAGGAGAAAAAATTGTAAAATTTATTAAAAGTGAAAAAATTAAATTTTTGGAAATTTGACAATAGTAAAATATATAATTAAATTACAATGAAAATATAAATAAATTAAAAATGATACAAATTTAAAATTTTTAATACAGTAAAAGATAACACAACTAATCAGATCAAAAGTCTCGTACATTTAAATCCTTGATGGTGTCACGAACATAATTCATTTGAGTTGAATATGTCTGATGATCATTTGTCGACGATGGCTTTTGATCTTGACTATTATTAAAATAAAAATATATTCTTATCAGAAAATAAGATAAAATAAAAAGATTTGGTGCTCCATGATCCATTTAATTTGTACCCTGTTACAAAATCAGAAAACTCAATTACACTTGGCTTGTTTTTTTTTTTGATAAGTTGGAAAATAAACTAATATCTATTACAAGTCCCTAGTCTCCTCGGTCTGCAGACAAGTTGCTACAATATTCGGATTTAAAATCAGGAGGCCGAAACGTTATTTAAAGCCATTTTTTAGCTAGATGGTCTGCCTTGGTGTTGTTATCCCTAGTCTATGGATAATGTAGAAACATTTATACCCTTAAAAACAAAAGTCTCACTTTTTTTTCTGAATTAATGACGAAGAAATTTTAATTTCCTCCTTCTTACTATCTTTATTTCTTCTTGCTGGGAAAATTAAAACAATAATAAATTTATATTATTTGACTCACACTAAGCCATGTGATCTCAAATACAGGAGAGAGAGAGAGTGAGAAGAATAAAGTTAATGAGACCAAATCATAATTCATGTTAAAAGTTCAAGCTTATAGCTTATTTAAAAAAAAAAACTTATTTAAGCTTTAGTGTGTGTTTAGATTAACTTTTGAGAATAGCTTTTACGAATTACGAAGTAAATTTGTGAGAAGAGTTTTATCTCAATTTACGCAAACTATGATTTAGAGAGTTTCCAAACACACACTTAAGCCATTTTATCCAACCCAACCTGATTTCTCTTACTCCAATTCAATTCGACTTCTTGCTATATTTAGTCGTGCTTAAGAGGCTGAAAAAATTATTCCAAACACTCCCATATATAGTCAGCTTAAGTGAACTGTGATCATTGATCAGACTTCCTATACTCTGTCTCCCCACTCTCCCTTCCGACCACTCCTCTCTCTCGATCCCCCTCATGTAGGCTGCCAGAGAATGGCAAAGTGTCACCGGAACAACGTTGGACCCTTGATTCTCGATCGCCACGGTCCTACTACGAATGCAGCCGTCGGCGGCCACTTCCGCCTATGGAATGCGCTCTCGGCTTCCTCGTTCCGTCGTATCATTTTTGACGCCGTGAGCTGCGGCGGCAGCTCCCGTTATCACCACTCCCACTGTGATGACCTCAGCTCCACCGCCTCAACCACAACATCAACCTCTGGGAACTCGAAGGAGAAGCACCGAGAACAGAAGCAGGGATCATCCAAGTCTAAGCGTAACTCCAATGCGAGGTCCGAAAAATTATCGGATCTTTTGCATATAGAAAACTCCGAGAATCGCGCCGAAACTAAGAAGAAGGAAAACGCGTTGGAGGAGCTGAAGAACATTGTGCAGAAGTTGCAAGGAGAGGATTTGACGAAGCGACAAGTAGCAGCGTCAAATGTTAGATTGCTAGCCAAGGAAAACTTGGAAGTTAGAGGAAATCTCGCAATGCTTGGAGTCATTCCTCCTCTGGTTGGAATGCTCGACTTTGAAGACACTAACTCTCAAATCGCTTCTCTGTATGCGCTGCTCAATCTCGGAATCGGCAACGATGCGTGAGTTTCTGGTTCCATCTACATGGTTTTAGTCCCCTGTTTTCTTAAAATCGTGTTACGTCATTTTCTCCCCTTGATCCATTCCGCATTTAGTTTCCATTTTGTGTTTATCATGCTTTTCTTTTACTGTTTTTTCATCTTCATGATCAATTGCTGTTAAACCAGTTTTTTACAACAAGCCAGCCATTTTCATCCTGATAGAACTTTCTGGCTTCCTGGTTGATTTCAGGCTCTTAACTTTTGTTCTGACTGTGTTTGTTTGGACTGTTTCTTGTACAGAAATAAAGCAGCCATTGTCAAAGTTGGCGCTGTTCACAAGATGCTAAAGCTCATTGAATCTCCTGCTGCTCTGGATTCATCAGTCTCTGAAGCGATTGTTGCAAATTTCCTTAGCTTGAGTGCTTTAGATTCAAACAAACCAATCATTGGATCCTCTGGTGCAATACCTTTACTGGTTAGAACCCTTAAAAATTTAGACAATTCATGTAGCCATCAAGCTAAGCAAGATGCTCTGCGAGCACTGTACAATCTTTCAATCTTCCCAACCAATATCTCATGCATTTTGGAAACCGATTTGGTTCCACATCTAATAAACACATTAGGAGACATGGAGGTGAGTGAAAGAGTCCTTCCCATATTGAGCAATCTGGCATCTACACCAGAGGGCCGAAAAGCTATTAGTTCTGTGCCAGAAGCATTTCCAATTCTGGTTGATGTATTAAACTGGACAGATGCACCAGGTTGCCAAGAGAAAGCTTCCTACATTTTGATGATCATGGCACATAAAGCTTATGGAGACAGGCAGGCCATGATTGAAGCTGGGATTGTATCATCATTGTTTGAGTTGACACTTTTGGGTACCCCATTGGCACAAAAAAGAGCCTCAAGGATATTACAATGTCTGAGAGTAGTTAAAGGCAAGCAGGTTTCTGGGAGTTGCAGTGGGAAGTTCCATACAAATGTCTCTGCTCCTATTTGTGGCTCTTCATCATCGTCTTGTACAAAGCCACGTGGAGGTGGTAGAAGGTCTTTGGAGGGAGATGAAGATATGATGATGAGTGAGGAGAAGAAAGCAGTGAAGCAATTAGTCCGACAGAGTTTGCAGAATAACATGAGGAAAATTGTAAAGAGGGCTAACATCCCTCAGGATTTTGTTCCATCTGAACATTTCAAGTCACTCACTTCAAGTTCGACTTCGAAGAGCCTGCCGTTTTGAAGACATTTTGAAGGGGAAGTCGAATTTGAAGAGAATGAACCATGTAGTTGATCTTGTTCAGATCATAATTTTATTGATCTTTTAGTCCTGTAGCTATTTGATGGCTCATGTAAAATATTAATAAATTTTAATTATCAGTAACATATAATAATCCAAGTGCTTTTTCTTAGGTTTCTCTGTTCGCTTGCTTTTTCGTTTTGGGTGGATCTCAGTGGGCAGATTCCAAGTATTTGGTATGAATGTCAGTCACCAATGTTTGGCTTATAGAGGTGGACGGTAGGGATTCTAACGGAGGTGAGAGTTTGATAATGATTTTCTTTTATTTTGTTTGGATTAATAAAAAGAGAGGGGATGAGAGAGATTTTGACATTACCTTGTTTGATATAGGAGGGGAAGGGAGGGAAAACATTTTTATATGGACAATTTTACCCTTATTTCATTTAGTTTATATTTTATAACTTTCTAACATATTTAATAAAATATAATTATAAATGATATTCAATATATAAAATTATAATTTTATAATTATAAAAGTTTAAATACAATTATAAAATGTGTGACAGTTTTAGATAAAGAATGGAAATGACACCGTAAGAATATTATAAAATAGTAGAGACATATTAGTCAATGTATATTTAAATATTAATATTTTTCTTCAAATTCCTTTAATTTTAGAGGGGAGGGGAGAAAAATTTTCCCTCCTTCCTAAAAATTTTAACAATTCAAATAAAAAGAAGGAGTAAAATTTCCCTATTTCCCTTCCAACCAAACAAATCCGAAAGGTCTCTGTTTCAGACCTGAGCTCTAGTGATCACAATCACAGTTTCTCGATCGAAATTTTTGTGATCATATTTTTTTGGAGAGATCATTATCTGTCGGTGGCATGAAATGACTGGAGGATAAATTCAATTCAAGATGCTTGTACGAAAAATCGAGTCTCAAAATCATTCCCAAATTAAAAAAATTAACTTGATAAATATAACGGTCTCATTTTCTGCTTGAGAGAATCTTTGCTGCACGGAGTCACTTTCGAGTCATTGGAACATTTGTTTCTTCCAAGTTACTAGAGACGTAGATATTTTATAGTTTGTTTAGAATATAGATTGAAATTTTTAAAAATAATTTTTTAATCATAAATTATAGTATATAAAATAAATATGTAAAAAAAAATATTTTTTAGATAAACACTTTTAGGGCTGTATGAGTGATTCCAAACATTAGATTACTTTTCCATTCTTTTTTCTGTGAATGACATTTTACTATTTCTAATTGACGCTATAGATCGTGAAAGGGTGTCGGTCGCTTTCATCTCCCACGTTAGCAGAGACTCTTACTGCAATTATTTCCCTTTATGGTTTGTCGATTCCATCTGTCAAGTCTTCATGAATCTTAAATGATCATTAGTTTATGGAATTTATTAGGCATTGGCAGTGAGATTTATAACCTGTTAACACCCTTTACTCCTCTTGGTTTAAGTAGGCATTAAATACTGTTGCATTTGTTTAATGCTGAGACCTATTTCAACAAACTATTTTCTTACAGCAACTACACAGATCTCAAGGAGCATGGAAGGATCCCATATGGGATCTGATTGTCGAGAGGTGACCTGTGTCTCGCAAATTTTTATTTATTTTTTAAATCAAATGGCTTTTTTCGTCTTAACCATGTTTATGTGTTGTGGGGTTCAGTAACCTGTAACTTTCTGATGGCTGCTTTATTTTTTTGTTGACTTTTTTTGGTGAACATTCCAACGCTACAGTAAATTTCTTGGTTTATTCGTTTTAGGTGATTCTCGGTTATCTTTGCTGGGTGAAATACAGAGTCCAAGAGCAGTCAGTTAGAGCGAGGCGTCAATAATTATTGGAGATTATGCTTTTCCTAGTTGGATGGCAGAAAAAGGAAAGTTGACAATTTGTTTCACAGACAATGCACAAAAACAAGAAAATGGTTTTGAAGCTCCATGATGCTTTGGGGTGAAAACTTGAACAGTGTTTAGCTAAATGAGGAAACTGAGTTTATGGTTACTAATGCTATGTGATATATCAAATACAAAATGGGAGTGGGAAATTCTTTAAGTACCGCACATGGTGCCACTTCATTGATACAAAAGTCAAGGACGTAGAGACTGAAACATCATATGAGATCCACAAAATGTGAGTGAAATGGTAAAACCTGTTTGTGTGAAATAAATAAATAAGCATACAAGAGTACAATAAGAAGTCCACCTACATTGAAAGAACATTGCCAAAACAACTTAGTTTTCAACAACCCTAGACTTATCACCAAACCCTTGAGTTTTCTACATATATACTCTGCAGAGCTGTCACAGTTAGTGCAATTACCTTTAAATTCAATGCTTTCAACTGCAAAAAATGTCTTGTGGGGCTACACGGTTCCATTTTTTGTTGCTTTTCAGGACCAAAGGGAGGTTGTGGTGTGATTTCAGCTCTTTTCATGCAGGTGGTCACCCTTTGGACGTACAGATATATTACGTAAAAAAACAGCTATTAAAAATGAGCATAAGTTAATTAAAAAGATCAGAGGAGGAAGTTGATAGAATGATTGCATAATGTTATTCTCCGTAACCAACCGTTGATTGAGCAATTAGCAAAAAGAAAAGCACGCCTTTTAATGGAAAAAAAGCTTCTGAAGGATCATCACACATGGATATCTCAGAATGCTTTCATCTAGAAGAGAATCTAGCAGGAGAGACTTGGAGATGTGAAGGTAAGGTCCAGTGTGGCACAAGCTTGTTCTGTTATCTCAATGACACCCAAAATATCATTACTAACTTGATCCTGATACGGTCGTTGATCCAATATTACACAATTCGCCCTTATCACATGCTTCGTTTAAAAACACTATGCAGTTGTCTTTTATCATGTTTAATATTAAACCATGCAACACTATTAAGCCTTTCAAGTACTCTATCATGTTTAAAGCAAAAATTCTCAAGTATAACGTATTGTTCAATAATCAGTGTACATCTCCCACTAGAAGTGGGAGCAGGCACAAAAAATTCTCAGACCCGTGTCCCTTCGTTCAAACTACATGATATTTGATATTTTGATATAAATAGATCAATTTTATTTGCCTTCGTTAATGTGCAGGCACACCCCTTCTGCTGCATAACACAAAACTGTAAGATCAAATCCAGCAATTAACGTATTAGAAGTAATGTTAAAGCAGGCAACTATTTGAATAAAAGAGGTTATTGGCTTCTGGTTTCTAGTCTCCAGTCTGTTACTTACCTCCTCTTTTCCTAAAACCTTGAAAGTGGGAAGCACATTAAAATAGTACTAATTTTAGAACGTGCATGAATTAGAGTGAGATTCGGCCCTTGTTTTGCACCAAATTCTGGGGAAAGATGGAGTGCATACATTAAACATACAAGAAGGGTCAAATTCAGCATGTAGACATCATAGACATCCTAGGTTAATACAAACAAGTACATTGGAAAAAACCAATCACGAGATTCTAGAGGAAGGGCATGGAAAAAGTAGATAGATTAAAACCTTAAGCACCAGCTAACCATTCACAGTTTTCATTTACAGTGACAAAAACTCACCCCAGAGCCAGAGGAGACTAAACAAATGAATTGTTATACGTGTGTGTGTGTGAGAGAGAGAGAGTGAGAGAGGCAGGGGTTTATTCACTTGAAACATGTGGCTTACAGTACCTGGCGAGCATGTGCAATCTCAGATCTTGCCCAGTATTTCAGAAACATGCAAAGACAAAAGTGCAAAAGGTGGTATTTGGAATATTGTATGACTGGGAACAGATAGCAAAGTCCTCAAAACTAAATAACACTACTCACTTCATTTATCTATATTTGTAAGTCCACTTAGAAGAATTTAAATGCTACGCTTTCAAAACATAAAACATATTAAACCACCAATAGACCTCCACTAACCTCAAGATTGCCTGTTATTGGGGATGCATATAAATGGCCGTGCAGATCCTTGTCTTCCTGTGCTGCAGTCTAACAATCTGCAAAACAATGTAGATATCATAAGATTCATATCTTCATCAGAACCACACCAAGAAGGATATAAGCCTGTCGGGTATACCAACAAGTAACCAATGCTATGATCTTCTGAAATTTCATTGCAAATGTTTGCTGATGAAAAGAATCTCTCCCCCACAAAAGACGAACTGGTGCTTATTTGGAATTATTTTTGGACACTCTAAAAGTATTTATTCACGTAAATTGAGACAAACTTCTTTTCACATATTTATTTCGTATATTGTAAATTACAATTGAAAAGCTATTTTTAAGATTTCAATCGCTATTCGAAACAAGCACAAAAGTCTTTATAAGAAATCAAGAGCGGAAATAATAGATTTAAGGCATCATATGAAGAAATGACTGATACGTGCTCATTTGAGAATAAAGAAAAAGTATTTTTTAAATATTTTTCTACAAGTCGAGATAAAATTCATCTTTCAAACTTATTTCAAACATTATAAAAACATTTCTAAAACAAAGAGGCACTAAAACTTTCTAAGACGTCCTCATAAAAAAGGCTAGAATGAGTAATTCACGATAATGGAAAGGGAAATGGGCAAAGGAATACCAAATGGTAGAGTTGATATACGAGATTGTCTGTTCTATTTTGACCATGTTTTTATACCGTAGATGCTGCTGCTAGTTCCTTGGAATTTTCTCCATTGGGATCCGTCAAGCAACATTTCATCTTTGCTTGGTTCCTCCCTCTGCTAAAAATAAAAAAAAAACTGAGATTATTGCAAACACCCAGAAGTCAGGTGCAAATAACTGGAAACTAGTGATAAAATCAATACATGTCATGTAGTGAAAGAACTTTTTTATCTCTAGTCATGGTGAAAAGTTCCGCGGCCTCATGTGTTCACGCCTTGACAGGTGAAAATTTTCCCCAGCATGAGCACTTTCATGGTAGCTTAAAACTAACATGAAACTACTGGAAACAACTCCAAAAGGTGGCAAATACACATTATTTATCGTTTTCAATTGCAAAGATTGTAGCCAAAAAAAATAAAATCACAACGATCAAATGTATAACTTCTAAATTTAAAGCATCGTGAAGGTAAAAAAAAAATGAGAAAAAAATAAAGCACAAATTATTTGGAGACATATCCATAATCAATAAGGCAACTTCGAAGTCGTGATAGTGATATCAATATCATGAAATGCATGAGAACACTAAAATATAAAATTAAAAACGTTGCATACGGAGAACGAATATGTTGCAACAAAACTGTAAGTATAAATTATGCCAAGCCCAATGTATTTCTTTTATCACCGAGATTTGAAAAAAGGTTACAGCACGCGACAGTCACGTGCCTGATTGAAACCGAAAATTCGAAGGCGGATTCAATCTCTCAAATTTAACCCAAATTGAGAGGAACCCGCCAAATCCAAGTTTGGCTCCCGTAATGCACACAACACAAAATAGCTATAGAATCAGAACTGGCTGAGGAGATCGGTGATACAGTGTCGTTAGTATTTTACGGAAGAAACTGTCGTCAAAGCTCACATTATCCCTGCGACTCCGCTCCTTTTCTTTTAGTACGGAAAAAAATTAGAAAAACCCTAACTTATTTTGGTATCTCTGAAAACCCCCCAATAACTGTCATAAACCTGCTTTGTGTCGCTTCAATCCATCTATTTCGAGGGCTTCGATGAAGTGAAGCAGCGTAGACCGGTGGAGGGCCTTCGAAGATCCAGGGAAAGAGACCCACGTTCGGTACCGATGGCATCTGCGGACAAAGAGCTCGAAGAGCAGCTCCGCGAAGCTGGAAGTAAGCTCGTAGATCATCCGTCTTCTGTCGACGAGCTCCTGCCCCTTCTTGATGTAAGCATGGTCTTTTGTTTCCTCTCAATTTCTGTTTTTCTGGGTTTTCCCCTGCTAGTTGAAGTCTTACTCGCGTTCTGGGGTTCTTGTTTTCATTAACCCGTCCTTTTATTGGGATATTGGGTGTTCTTAGTAGCAGGGATTCTCATGTATCGCATTTTTGGTAGCAGGGTTCCGGTGTCTTTGTTAGTCTACTTAGGATCAAGGGAATTTTTTCCCGTTGCATCCTTTTGATTTCTATGAGTTCCATTTTAGTAGATGCTTTCGGAAGATGAATCACTTCTATCAGCTTACCTGGTATTAATACCTTTATAGAGCACATGAATTAGTGGAGTGTAAATTGTAAACAAGCATCTGAAATTGTTCGTCTTAATGCTCCTTCCACTTGTTTCAGCCAACTCCGCTTGGTTATCCATGCTCGGGAGATATGTTATATTATGTACAGAGCTTATCAACGTCAAGTTATATATATATATATATATATATATATATATATATATATAAAATTCTTCCACTCACATAAAATTCAATTGGGTTTTTTTATCAGCAATAATATACTGGGATATATACTTCATATCTTGTTGCTTAACGAATTACAAATATTTCCAATGCGAGCATTTATTTGCTGGGTGAGTAGTGTAAGATGCTCAAATCGAACTGGGTGCTGACATTGAGTTTTCTCAGTTTGTGCATAGATTGCCAGGCCTCCTAATGCCCAGTACATGTAGCATGTGTCATGCTCGTTTGTATTTACAAAGAGCAGCCAACCTTATTAAGACACTAAAGGGTATGAAATTAAGGGGTTGCTGACAATGATTTCTGGGATGGTATTGCTTGTAGAGAAAAAGGGGGTGATATCTTGGGATGATCTCTGAATCCTAAATTTTATAATGCTTTTTTAAATTTAATTGTTAAATTCAATTAGACATACTTTAGTTATTAAGCTGGCATGACTTATGCTCTAAATTTTAACAGCATTCTTAGGTTATCATATGCATATATATTTTTATTTTATTAGTATATAGCTGTGTAGATGAACTATATTAAGTATTTTGATATGTTTTTCATATGCATTACATTACTCAGTAGGTTGTTCAGCCATATGTGATTGTGCTCCATACTAAAGCATTTGAGAACTGTTGTTGCTACTAGTACCCTATGTCCTATTTATTGTTATGCCTTTATTCCAAAAGTAATTTTCACAGGGGCCATGTTAGAATAGACATTTCCACAAGCTCATGTATTATTATTGTTTTTGCTTTGAAATTGTAGCAAATTGAGAGTTACCTATCAAGGGTTGAACAATCTCCAACAGAATCTATGCAAAACGCACTCTCACCATCACTGAAAGCATTAATTGCTGATAAACTTTTGAGGCATTCAGATGAGGATGTGAAAGTTGCGGTTGTCTCTTGCATCTCTGAAATAACAAGGATAACTGCACCTGATGCTCCTTATGACGATGATCAAATGAAGGTGTGCTCAATATTTTCTCCCCTTTAAATTTTATTGACCTGGCTTTTATTATGTATTTATTATTTTAACTAAGAAAGTTTTAACACTGTAATTACCTACAGGAGGTGTTTCAATTAATTGTATCTTCATTTGAATATCTGCATGATACATCAAGTCGATCATATGCTAAGAGAACGTCCATTATTGAAACTGTTGCAAAGGTCAGATCGTGTGTGGTAATGCTAGATCTTGACTGCGACTCCCTGATTGTAGAGATGTTTCAGCATTTCTTTAAGGCTGTCAGGTAAGATCTGTTGAGTATGAATCCAGCGTAAAGACAGCATCTTATGCTTGCCATTGTATATTCATGCTTTATACTTTACCATATTATTATTTTATAAACTTTAGTTTGAGAAGGCTGTGAACACTAATGTACTAGAATTTGTTGCAATTATAATATTATTTTGTATGTTCTGTTGAGCTGTCCTGTATAATGGGCGAAGATTTTGGATGTCTGCTATATTAAGATGGATGCTTTGGCTAATTTCAAGGTGATCAAATGTGAATGGCAGATGAAGATCCTTGTAATTGATTTAATCACTGTCTCTTGAATGTTATCTATTTTATTTAACTAATCCATTTATGTAATGACAAAGATGTAAATCACTGAATCTCTTCTTCCTTATATATGAACATTTAAAGAAACACAACATTGCGTCAGAAAATGAAATCCAACTAGCATCAAGGTGATGCTTCATTTTGTTCTGATGACTGTTTTGTCACTATGAGTTCCTCTGGCTTCTGATGCTTTTTGTCTTTCAATAAACTCCTTGTTGGCAGGTGTTGACTATTGCTAGTTATATTGTTTGCACAGTAGATTATTAGAGCTAAAAGGCCACTGATTTATCAGTGTACTATGTTAATTTGGAAGGGCATATAAATTTCCAGTTCTCAAAAGGGCTGACTTGTTTTTCTTGTTGAAGTTTGTTTGTGCTAGTACATGAATAAGGTGAAAAGTTTAATTAGGTCATACAAATGCTCATATTCTTTTTAATGTTTGTGTCTTCACTGACATATTTTGTGATTGTAGTTTTTTCATCTTCCATATATGTCTTTATCTTTATCTGGTTACAAATATCATATATATGGGCATGGTACTAACCAGCCCCATGTCAAACTTCAGGGGACATCATCCAGAAAATGTTTTATCTTCCATTGAGACCATTATGACCCTTGTTATAGAGGAAAGTGAAGATATATCCATGGACCTGCTTTCTCCAATCTTAGCTGGTTTGAAGAAAGGCAATGAGGTTTAAGTTTGATTATTTTTATTTTGTTTGTTTTTTGGGATTATGATTTTTCAATGAACCTTACTTTCATTGCTAAGATCTAAACCATTATCATTATGATTTAGGAATTTTCACGGAATGCTCAAAATTTGGGGGAGAGAGTCCTGGAAAGTTGTGCAACAAAGCTTAAACCATACTTAGTGGAAGCAGTGAAGACTTTGGGCATTTCTTTAGGTGATTATAGTAAGGTACTTGCTTCTATATGTCAAGAGGCATCTGGCAGCTTGGAGCAAAGTGATGCATGTGCTTCCAGTGAGAATGCAGTAAGCTTTTATCGGTCTCAAGCTAACTAATGCATGGGCAGTAATCTCTTTTCCATGATGAAAGCTTTTAAGTGATTTCCTTCTGGTTTTATTATAATGACTCTCCAGGAAGATGAGGGAAAGCCAGCAAAAGCAACGTTGAATGAGTCAACACAGGTACTTGTATATACATACATGCTTCTGCTTTTCTTTTTGGCTCTATATTTCATCCTCTAGCATATTTTCAATTATGACTGAGCATTGCAATGTGTTAACTCTATTTTGATCAGGTAACTGAAGAGGATGCTGAAAAATCTACCCCTCCTCAACAAGTAACTGTTGTTGATGGTCTGTCTTCTAAGCTTGTCACGAGCAATGGCATTGTGCAGTCCAGTGAAGATGACTTGTTGGAAGATCCAAAGTCCCTGAAGAAACAAGAAGATGTAAATAATTCTGAACACTCTACAGGTGTGAATATACCAAGTAATGAGGACCCTGATAATGTCATCACCAAAAAAGTTGACAATACAGAACAAAAGCCAGAACAAGCCACCAAGAGGAGGAGAAAGCAACATCATTCTACAAAATTGGCAGAACCTTCTGAGGGTTCAGCGGAGAAAATGATTGATTCTACTGAGGTTGAAGGACCTTCAGAGAATGACAAGGAGAGTCATGCTAAGATTTCTTCAGGGAAGGTAGGAATTAATGAGTCGGAAGTTGTGGCTTCTCCTCCCAGTGAAAGCCATCCTGATGAAATTCGTTCCAAAAGACCTGGAAGAGCAAATAAGAGAGGAAGGCCTGCAAAAGAAGTGGTAATTTCCTCTGAGGATGTTACCAAAAAGTCGTCAGAAGTAACAAGTGATTCAGATGCAAAACCTACCAAGAGAGGAAGGCCTGCCAAAGAAGTGGTAATTTCCTCTGAGGATGTTACCAAAAAGTCGTCAGAAGTAACAAGTGATTTAGATGCAAAACCTACCAAGCGGTCCGCCAAGAAGGTGCCTGGTGGGAGCTCTGATGGGAAAAAACCTAATGCGATAGATTCAGTTGAAAAAATAAGTGGGAGTATAAGTGATTCAGAGGGAAAAAGGCGGTCAACTAAGAAAGAAGATGGGAACAACAAGGGTGTTGGATCCTCTTCAAGGAACCTTAAGGAAAATAAAAGAAAGCAGGGCAAAGTCTTTGGTTTGGATGTGGCAAAATCTGCTAAAGATGAAGAAAAGGTAACTCTACAGCTTGCTGTTGATAGCCTGTTTCTTTGATATTCTGTGTTTTATTATCACATTATAATCTAGTTTGATCTTCTTCAGTCAATTGATTAATGAAATTGTCATGAAATCGTCTAGGAAACAGTTTCTTCACCAAAGTCAGGTACAAGATTGATTAAAGATGAACAATGTCTAGAGGAAACGCTCAAGACCAATTCGAAGAGGAAAACTACTCCAGGTCCAGGAAAAGAAAATGTATGATCCCCTGTTTAATTTCTTTAATCTTTCTATTACAAAGTGTTAACTTCATCATATCATGATGTATTCATTTGGGTACTTTAGCCATGGAACATCTGTTCTGCAGCTATCTTATTTGTATGCTAGACGTTTGCTATTATGTTACCTACTTTTGACCAGGGCAATGGCTAATGTGAAGTATCAGTGTTTGATGCTCTGTCTCCCTTGTATCTCTTCTACTCTTTAATGATATGTTTAGTTATTATGTGGGTGTTTGGAATAGCGATTGGAACCTTCAAAAGTGTTTTTTAATTGTGATTTATGTTATACAAGATAAGTATGTGAGAAGAGTTTTGTCTCGACTTATGTAAATCGCACTTATAAAATAATCTGCCGCTATCCCAAACAAGCGTTATATTGTAAGAAAATATTTAATGTAAGTCCTTGTATATGCTGGCTTATCTTGTTAGGGGTTAATAATGTTTTTTAGTTCAAAGCATGTGGAATTCCTTCTATTTATGCTCAATCCAGAAGTTTATTTTTCTTCCCAGCTTGATTGATAATTATCTAAATGCTTTCTCAGAAGTCTGATATCAAGGTATATGGTGAAAATCTTGTTGGTTCACGGGTTAAAGTTTGGTGGCCAGATGATCGTGAGTAAGTACTTGGCTCTTCTTTTATAGCAGTGGAAATTTTGATAAGGCAAATTGTGTTGTATGCTACTTTCCATTGAATTTTAGCCTAGTAGTTTGCATGAATAATTGTTTGTATATGTCTGTAATATTGATGGATTAATCACCTATGGATGGCCTTTTAATTTTGCCTCCTCTACCAATTTTGTCATTGCATTTCTATATTCTGTTTGCATCACTTAGATCGCAATCGTTGTTTCTGCTCAAAGATTTCTCTTTCTAGTTTATTTTGCCTGTCTTTCCTTAAATGGCTCATATACAAAGTTGGAATACACCTTATTGCAAGTACACCTGATTACATTTTAATGTATCTTACTCAGGGTTTTTAAACCCGACCGGGAACCGGCTAATTGGCCTAGTCCGGTATTTTTTTTAAAAAAAAAATCTTTAGAATTTCATATTAATAAGCCTAAAATATTCAATTTATCACCGGTTTGGCCCTGGTTTGACTTCAATCTGACCCTTAACCCAGTACCCCGACCGATTCAGTGCCTGGTCTAGGTCTCAGAACCTTGATCTTACTTGTTTGTGGCCTTCCATCTACTGTATTCTTTGGTGTGAGGAGGGGGAGAATGTGAATTTATATTGAAGCACGGTCCTCTTTGGTGGGTTTCAGTTAAATTGTATGCGTATCCTGTTTACATTCTTAATATGCCTTTTTGTTTCAATTAAAACATATGAGACTGTTGCTTAACAATAAGGGAAAAGGGAAGAGAAGAGAGGAAAGAGAGAGAATAGAGGAACAGATGAGAGTGGGAAACACACACACGCAGAGACTCTAGTCTGTTATTCCAAAACCTAATTACAATTAGTCCTAGCCACCTATTTATAGTCTTTAGCTACTAACGGCAATCTCTTCTACTTAACCCCCAACTAACTCCTCCTATTTATCATATTTACATATCATAAACCTATTTATATTTATATTGACAGAAATACCTTTTGTAGGTTTTACACTGGTACCATTGAGTCCTTTGATGCTGCCAAAAAGAAGCACAAGGTGATTTGCAAGTTACAGAGCAACAAATGGGCGCTCTCTTTTATCTTGCAGAAAATTTGTTTTCTTTTTCGTGGTTTTAACTAAGAATAATTTGATCCTTTCTTCATTGTTAATCATGGAAAGCAAAACTCTTGGTGATTTTTCTTTTATATACTTTTCTGACACTGGTTTTCTTTCTAAATTAGGTTGCATATGATGATGGTGATATTGAAATATTAAATCTTAGAAGGGAAATATGGGAGCCTGTTCAGGTTGAATCTGAATCTTATGTTGGTGTCTGTCCTGTGTATTTAAACTTTTTCGATATCTAACTTGATACCTGTTATTTCCATTAACAGGAAGGAGATGATCATGCAAGCCCTGATGTTTCAGCTGATATGTATGTTTTATGTTGTTATTGTTTTATGAAAGCATCTTATGTTTGCAAATATTGTTTTCTCTGTTGCAAGGGAAATTAAGCCCAGCCCACCTAGAAAGAAAGAAGGAATACTCAGAAAATTCCTATTCTCCTAGATATCATATCCTTTTCTAATTCTTGATATCTTAGATTTATCCTCTAAGATATAATATCTAAAACGAACCTTGGATATTATTGATGAAACAACAACAATAATAAAACATGAATACATTAAATATTTCTTTTCTTCTCTAATCAGCGCCTTTAACAATAAAATCTCTAATAAATTAGGTAATGAGAAGGGGGTGAAATATTTATATTATTTTTAATTTTAAATTGACATAAATATAAATAAAGAATATGATGTCCTGGAAAGATAGTGGTAATAACGGAGTTGAGACCTTATGGGATACTGAGTATAATCCTTGTTCCATTTCCAAATTGCCTAAGGTAGATTTTCTTGCCCATCTTCATTCCTCAATTTCTGAGTTGAATATTTTCAGTCGTGTTTCAAAATTTACATTTGTGTGGTATTGTCTTTTCCGTGGTAAAAGTTCAATTGCATTTGTTCCATTCGGTTGATTTTGGGGATTACTGAAGCTATTGTAGCAGAAAATGCATGATGTGTTTTTCTGGTGCCTCATTCTCATTCTCCTTATCTTTCTATTATTATATATAGGCCCTCAAATAAGAGAAGGAAAAAAAGTGCTGGTCAATCAACCAAGGGAGGAAATACGGATACTCTTACCAAAAGGTGTGGAAATCATAAATTAATTTCTTTATCGTCCATCATTTGATTTTTAAATTTTGAATTCTAAATGTTGGCAGTGGAGGAGCTGCATCCAGCAAATCGAAGGGTGAATCCACAAAGTCTGGCCATAAGTCGAAAGATGGCAGCAAAGTTGATAGCAAATCCAAAGATTTCAAGAGTATTGGCAAATCGGAGGATGGCATTGATAGAAAATCAAAGGATCATGTTTCAAGAAGTGGTTCCAATAAATCTGCTGATGCTGCTAGAGTGATGACTGAATCCAGTGACACTGACGCTCCCAAGACCAGCAAATCAAAGAACAGTGATATTAGCAAACCAAAATTTTCTTCCAAGACCAAGCAAGAAACCCCAAAAAAACCCAAGAAAGAAACAATAAGTACTCCTGCTTCTAAGGGGAGACCCCCCAGAAGTGGGGGGAAGTCTAGTGTTAAAGCCTCCGGCAAGATCAAATCTGGTTCATCAAAGACAAAAGATGCTAAGAATGAGTTATCAGCAGATTCAACCGAAAAGGCAAAAGACACGAAGGGTAAGGCATCGGGTTCATCTAAGGCGCAAGGAAGTGCTGCCAAGGCTGGAAAGAAGCGACGAAGAGGCTAGAAATGGATACATCTACACGCTATGCATTTCTTCAGAGCTGTTATATTGGCCCTTTACTCTGTAATGTTCCATGCAGCATTTGCGGTACTTCCTCCCGGTGGGCTGTGTTATTCAATCTAGTCCGTGTATTTACTCCATTAGGCATTTATTTATCATTGTAAATTACTTGTTCCCACAATGTTGCTAGCATTGTTATTTATAGTAGGTTAGTTTGGTGGTGGTGCTAGGAGTTAGTATCTATCAATTTTTGTCACCTTGTTTCTAGGAAGACGTAATTTGGAGGCAATTATCCTGTGTGTTTGCAAGGGACCTAACTAGTACTTTTGCATATATGACAAGTTGACTGAAACTTGACGACTATATATGTTCAGCGAGCAGCTCCTCGGGTCTCTCTGACTGTTGGTATATTATCGTATTGATATTATGAGCTGCCCTTGAAGTCGCAAGATCTCTATTTGTTTAGGTCGGGCTATTTTTAGTCTGTCGCCAAAGTGTGGAAAATTGACTTTAAATCGAAATAATTAGTCAAGTGATAAACAAATTAGATTTTGACCAGCGTCTAGTGGTGTAGCGGTCATTAAAATGATCTTAGGTCAATTCCCTCCCCCTCACTGATTTGACCCTGTGCCAACGTTGTAATAAAAAAAATTAGATTTTAGTTCAGGAGGTAAGTTAATTGGTGAGTAGACCTTATCGGTCCATTTTCCTTGCGGATTATTGATTGAGGTAAGTAACCTTCAAGCGTCGTAGTGGAACTTTACCCAAAAAGAAAATCTGTTGTGGGCAAAATTACCATCCAATGAAGTTTATTCTTCCAAATAGTAGGGGTTTATTTTTCCTTTTTTTTTTGAAACATTTTTATAACTTAAATAATCATTAAATGCTGCATTATTATTGGACCCCCAAAAAAAGATGTGGGTTCATTGTCAACTCCTTGAACTGAGGGACTCTGATATGAATGGGAAGCCCAATTGTTATTGGGCTTTGCGGACCAGGTCTATTATTCCATACTTTGATTTTTTGGCCAATAAAATTAAAATTCAATGCATTTTATTGTTTGTAATTTCTACTCTTTAGGTTGAGTGACTGCTTTATGAACAATTTACTCAAGAATCAGCATCAAGCAGAATGTTTTCTGGGAAGCGGCCTCAAATCTTACATTCAGAAAGTGGTTTTTTTTTTTTTTCGGCCAACAGAATGGTACATTAGTTGCCTGCAGCTAGACTGTGATGCGAATCTTGAGATTTATATAAAATTATGAATATGAATTACATATGGTGTAACGAATTTCACAATCTTTTAAGGAAAGTACAATTCATGATACATGTTGCTTCGAACAAAGAGTCTGAATTATAGTCATTGTGGGTTACAAACTAGGATGTGATTATCAAAAGTACTTTAATTTTCCTCTAAGCTAAAAAGTAGCAAATAAGAAAGTTGTATCTTTTGTGATTTGATAATGCTTTACAAATTAGGATCCCCACAAGCAATTATCTAAAGTCCTGCTTTCTCTCTTCAATTCCAATAGCAAACACAGTAGCTGCCTTTAAACAACACGAACTTTCTTAAGATTTAATTTATGTTTGATTCCACCTTTCTTTAAATACATTATACCATTTTGATTCGAGTACAAGGTATTTCACTCAATGTTCTTAATATTTAACACACTCTCAGTACTGTATTTTAAGCATTTAATATGTTAGAAATTGAATCTAAATCTCAGACTATAAGATAGAAAATTATAAAATAGTAAATGACCGTAGAACTATAGAAGTGAGTCATATAATTAAGATATAATGACATCAGAAGTAATCTAACCAAATATCAAACTGAATTAATATAATTTATTCAAACACACATTACTTTCAAATACATAGAATAACATGTGCATGATATAGAATCTCATGGAATAAGTCACACACTAGAGTGAAGAATAAACAGATTAACCTAAATAGCACAATTTTCAGCTCAAATATTTAATCCATGAATTAAAAGAGACAACTCACATATATAACCCACCAACCTATATGTCTAGAAGGCTGGGTTTGGACACATAAAATAGATTACCAACTCGTATGAGCTCTAATACTTATAGCGTGATCTGGGTCATTTTTTCAATATTATATACTCCCTTCTGCCTTCAATATAGGAAATATTTAGAGAGTTGATCTTAATCCTAAATATGAGACATATTTTTTCATATTTATCAATCTTTTTTCATAATTTACCCATATTGATGTTCACTCAATAATAATCAAAGAGAAGAAGGAAATAAAGAAGATGACTAAGATGTTTTAGAAAATACATGTCATATTAAGTAACTAAACTAATTTTCTTAATCTAATCAAATTAGATAAATATATCTTATATTAAGGACGAGAAAAATTATTATTTATAACTTATTATAAATAGGGAAAATTACATTCAGGTCCCGAACAAAAGAAAAAATGAAAAAATTGTCTATTGAAATCTCAAAATTGTCAAAAAATCCCGTGGGACTTTTTTGTAATAAATTTCAATTTCGCTGAAAAGTCCATGGGCGTCTGCTGATAAGTCCATGGACACGTCACTGACAAGTCCAAGAGCGCGTCCATTGACAAGTTTAAGAGAGTCTATTGGTAAGTCCATGAGCATTCATTGACAAGTCTATGATTAGAATTTAGTGTAGAAAAGTCTCATAAAACTTTTTGGTAATTTTGAGATTTTAAGGGACTATTTTTTCATTTTTTTTCTCTTATCCAGAACCTGAATGCAATTTTCACTTATAAATATCAATGATACATAGTTATAGAGAGGATAAAAGATTAAGGCCTCGCATTATGTATAGTTTGGCTTTCTGGTGGTTTAGTTGGAAAGAGAGGCCTCATTTTTGCTTTTGCTTTTTCATATTCATGGAGGTTGCTTAGGGTCGTTGGTTTCCTTTGTGTTTGGTCAAACGTTGCTGCGAAAGTTAAGTTACATACATGTCACTTACCCAACAATAAAAATAAAGAAAGAAAGTGAAGTTACATGTAATGTGTATCTTTAAAGATATCAGAGGCTAGCTAAAAGGAAGGCACACTTGAAGATATGGTTCATGAAGCAAAAGTTACTTTGCTTTTGTACACACCTAAGGCTAAGCTGTACTGTCCCATATTTTCTTACTTTTTTTCCCCAAATAATATTGCAACTTACAACCTCTATTCTTCCATCCATTTTTCACAACACTCGCACATCTCTCCAATACACCCCAACCGTTTTTTTTTTAACCAACTACAACACACCCCAACTAACTTTTTGGCCATAACATATCCAAATATACGCTTGTAGAAGAGAAGCCATTAACATCGCACACATTATACATATATAAATATGAATATCAAGATGCTTAACTAACACATGTTTGGTTATACATAAATGTTAGAAATCAACTCATTTTAATTGACATCACAAGTAGGAGCTTCTAAATATTTCTTAAGTAAATAATCGATGGGTTAATTCTAAACACTGCATATAAAAAAAAAAAAAATTCGCCCGTGCATATAAAACAAATATGGTTAAAAAGAGTTTATTTTTCCTACCCTCCATGTTTAATGGAGATTATAATCACTACATTAAAAGAGAGTGCTCTTATTTTTTAAAAAAAAATACAAGAAAGAATTGCTAGGGGTGTGGGTGAGAGACGACACATGTAAATAGTATATATAAATGCAGTTCAGGCTAGCAAACTCCTAGGACTTATACAACAAGAATTCAAATTTAAATGTAGCATGCCTATATAATGTCAAGATGCATGCAAAGGTTAAAAGCTTAAATTTTGATATGAAAAGTGGGAGAATGCACTAATACCAAAAATATTGGTTATTTTGAATCCTTCAATATATATTTATAGTTTTGGGGATGTGGGGAAGTGTTTGACTGTCGAAAAGAGTGATCAAAATGACGATGGGTGTGTAGTTTCCTAGTATTAGGTTTAATATATAGTTGTTGTTTGTAATGGTCCCTTTGGTGCGTATAAACTAAAAATATAGGAAGAAACGAAGAGAGTAGGTAGCGACAATAGAGAACACAAGGGGACAAAACATTGAATTATTATTTTTATAGTAATAAATTTGTGGGGATCATGTTGAGAGAGACTGCAGCGCAAACAACGGTACATGCAGCATCTATTGTAGATAATGCTGTGTCAGTGTTTGTCATTTATTTTTCCTCGGAAATTACTATAAGGTCACAAACAATAGATTTAATCCCATAAAAATCGTACAACAACTTAAAAAACATGGAATGACAAGTTTTCCTATTACAAATAACATAAGGTCTATGATACTCATTTATAATTGATTTTTTTTGTTAATTAAGTCAATTTCTTGAATTCTCGCTTAGCTTTGTTTCTAAAATTCATTCATCACATGTTCATTATTCTTTCCTTTTATTTATTTTTAAATTTAGTTTTTTGTTATAATTTCGTATATCATTTATTTATCCTTCTTCTCCAATTCTTTTAGTTCCTCAACTTGCTCTCCACATATAGTACCTCGGCCACATTTGACATCCATCCTATGACCTAACCTATGCACTTCTTTTTTTTAAATTATGAATCAAAATGTTAATTTTAATTTTGAAGACAAGATGAGCATGGAATATTAAACAAATCGACCTTATACATTTTGATATGCATATACTATGTGTGCCGCATTACTGAGAGAGAGAGAGAGAGAGAGATTAAGTAGCTCACCTTTAAAGCCATATGCAATTATGGCGTGAGCTTTAGTTCACATTATTATATTACTCTTTTTTTTATATATTTATGGAGTTAATCTTAATATTAAATATAATATTTATTTATAATATTTATCAATCTTTTCTTAATTTATCTCTATTAATGCTCTATAAATAATAATGAATGAGGAGAAGGAATAAAATAATTAAAGAAGATGATTAGGGTGTTTTAAAAAATACATATCGTATTAGATGATTAAACTAAATTTTTTAATCTAATCAAATTAGATAAATATATGCTCTATATTAAAAGACAAGAGGGAAACCTCTTTATGCCATAAATATATGAGTTAGCTAACTAATAATTGAAATGCATATTAATTTTATAAAATACTCCTTTAATTATTTGCGTTGAAAACCACTCCTACTCCCAACTTTCTTGGTAAGTGCAATTAATTAACAATAAAAATTTAAAGAAAATTTATAAATTTAAAAAATAAAATATATTAAAATTTTATATTTATAATCAAAACAAATCTCGCTCCAGCCACTAACTCCTACATTCATGACCGGAGGAGGTGCAGACAGTTGTTATATGTTAAGATAAGCTATCTAAGAACGTCTACATTCATGCCGGAAAAAAAAAGTACGTCTAATGTATAATATATTAGTTGGAATATATATATATAGTTAAATTATACAAAACCCTCTTAAATTTTAGATCAATTGCATATAACCCCGTGATATTTCAAAATTTAAATTTAACCCCCCTAACCTTTTATTTTTTAACCATTAACCCCCTGTTGTTAAGTTGCCGTTATCTTCTTAACGGAAATTTTCACGTCAGGGTATGAGGCGACATGTGACATTCTGTGTAAATTAATAATTTTATAAAACCCCCTGAACTTTAAACAGTTGCAGATAACCCTATGAACTTTGATTATTTACAAATAACCCCTTGACATTTCAAAATTTAAATTTATTTTTTAAAAAATTTTGATTTATAATATTAAACTACATACAATTACTTTCTATCATTTTAATCAATTTTTTAAATTTTTACTATCATTTATTTAATTAAAATGGTTATTTTATATGGAAAAAACTAGAAGAATAATATTTAGAAAAAAAAATAAATGTTGAACCTCTAATTCAAAAAAAAATGCATTACTAATAAAAAAATTAATGAGGGCAAGAGCTATCCTCTAAAAAAAATATAATCTTTAAACTATCAATGATCAATCATTCCAAAAATATAATTAACACAAATGATGACACTTTTTTACTATCGATACTCAATTAACACAAGAAAATAAATATATGTTATACAAATAATAACATTTTTATTTTTATATTTTTAAATATTATTCTTCTAGTTTTTTCCACACAAGAAAACGATTTTAATTGACAAATAATAGTAAAAAATTAATAAATTTATAAAAATGATTAAAGTACCAATATGTGGTTTATATTTGGTTTATTTATTATAAATCAAAATTTTAAGTGAGTTAAAATTTAAATTTTGAAATGTCAAGAGGATTATTTGTAAATAATCAAAGTTTATGAGTTATCTGCAACTGCTCAAAGTTAAAGGGAGTTTTATGAAATTAGTAATTTACATAAAATATCATGTAGGATGTCATATGTCATCTCATAATCTAACGTGATAATTTCCGTTAAAAAAATAACGGTCACTTAACGGCAATGGGTTAATGGTTAAGAAATGAAAGGTCATGGAGGTTATATGCAACTGATCCAGAGTTCAAGGGGTTTTGTATAATTTAGCATTATATATATATATATATATATATATATTAGAAGAATGAATTTTGCTTTCATCTAATTCTAATCGGTGGATAATTAGTCTCAAATCCGTGTACGAGCAGCATTGACTTCATCGAGAAGTGCATTTACAACAACGCATGTAATTTGCCCTATATCCTATGTAGTATGATACAAATTAAACATGATTATTTTCTTAATCTTGAAATTAAGTGATGATCGTCATTTCGACACGTCGTTTTTGGGAAAAGCGACGAAAAGAATTAGATGCAGAGACAATGCTCACATGGAGAGTTGCAACATTTTCCCACTTGCTATTCCTCATTTAATGGATTTCTCTGAAAGGAAAGAAGCAATCACCATCTCGACAACTCATGATCACCCTCCAAAAAAGCTCTGTGTCTGTGTGTGTGTGTACAGAAAAGGATAAATTAAACTAATATTTCATCCGATCCAAGTGGTTTGGCATGCATAATTAACGTGTTTGTTGCAATTTGTCTTCTTATATGTATAAATAATTTATACTTTTCATTTTTAGTTGTTATCTCAAATTGTCAACCTAAGTTGAAAAGATGCGTGTCTAATAGATGGTTGTCGATCATTTGTGTTATGAATGATCAAAATTTTCATCGTGTGGTGGATATTGGAACAGTTAATAATAAACTCTATATACACATTACACACACACGCGTATATATATAGCTGGATATATTAAGATATTCATAGAAAATGGCCACTTTAAATTTAGGCCCGGGATGTAGCAAAATATGATGAGCCTGGACCCTATCGATGGATCTGGTATTGCATAGTTTGTTACTTTGTTTAAGTGTGATTCAGTGTCCATTAGGGGAGAAATTAGGTGAACATATATGCAAACCCACATTGAAATAAGACTTTATGGTGGAGAGAACGTTCCTATAGTCCTAACGCGCATATTTTAGCGAATTAAAATGTAGTTATAATTAAAATTAAAAATAAATCCTTTAATCATTATAGTTTGATTTGGTTATAATCTGATCCTTAAATTTTAACTCAACACAACTCAATGTCTCATTTCTTATATTTGAAGTTTGGTCTCTAGACTTTTTCCCAATCTTCATAGAATATTATAATTTTATTTTCTAAAATATAATGACTAATAGTTTAAGTGGTTTAGCCGAATTTAATTGAGTTAAAATTCAATAACTGAATTACAATCAAGTTAAAAGTAGAGTCTGAATTATATACAAATCAAAATTAAAATCTAAAAACTAAGTTACAGCTGACTGAGAATTATAAAAATTAAAGGATTAATTTTCCCCATAATAATAAAAAATGAATAGACAGCTAGCCAAAAGCCCAAGACGTCCATTATATTCTAATGAATGAGTCAACGAATATTCATTTTTCCATGTTCAGAGTTATGTTCACTCTCTCTTTTATTTCTGTTTCTTTTTCATTTCCTCTCTCCCAATGATTTACGGTATGAGCAATGTTTTGGTGTTCTTTCTATTTTGTATGAGTTTCTATGTCCCACAGTAAAGATGTAGCCTAATTATTGGGATTAATCTTGCCCCATTAAAATAATCGTACTTTGTGTGATGGACTAATTTCTTTACATATATACATGTGTATGCACTTTAATTATATCCTTCTTTTACTTCACATTGATGTTTTGATAGGTATAAAGAAAGTAACTATTATATTTATAACATAAATTAAATAACTAAGGTCAACATACATTTAAAAATTTGTGGTGTCAATTAAGTTGCAAGTTGCAACTTTAATTTATCTGTTTGATTGAAATAGTGAGTTGTGCAAATGGGTTTCCCTATAATTAAATATGAATTGAATTGATCAAAGAACAGTAATTGCGAGACAAGAAGCAACTACTACTATATCATTAAGTGTTTGTTTGGGAACGTAGTGGAAAAGTGGCTTTTATAGAAGCTAAATAAAAAAAAATTTATATTATTAATGTGATTTGTGTTTGGATTGACGGTGGGAAAAATATCTTTTTTTTTAAAGCTGTGTGAGGAGGCTTATAAAAAAAACTATTTTTTCACCTAAAGCCCATTAAACTCCAATGGATTCCCAAACACTTATGGCCCTGTTTGGAATCTCATTAGGGAGAGAGAAAAACTCATTTGGAGGGCAAAAACTCATTTGACATATGCGGACACATTTGTGAACACATTAGCTTTCACTGGGCTTTTAGAAAAAAAAAACTATTTTTTTAGAAGCTCATTGAAGTAGCTTCTGGCTTTTTTTCACTGGGTTTAGAAAAAAAAATCATTTCTCCCACTGCCAATACAAATACAAATCACATTAACAATATGATTTTTTTTCTATTTGGCTTCTACAAAAGCCACATTAAAAAAAAGTTAATTTTCCACTGTGTTCCCAAACAGGCACTATGAATAAGCCAAATGAGCTTATACATGGTAAATGGGCTTTTTTTGATCCCAAATGGGATCCCAAACAAACCCTAAAATTATGAAGATTCAATTGAAAAAAAATAAAACATGGACATCGTAATGATAATTAATAATGGTGACCCTAATCTCCTTACTTAATTTCATGCTAATAGGGTATCTCTCAGTTCATTCCTTACTTGCTTTTTCATTATTCTGTTGCTTTAAATCACCATGATCCATTTTGTACACGTGAGTAAATCTGATGAGTATATGCAATTGTTCATTACTCCCTTCTAATAGTTTAATCAACATATTATCTTTATTTTTTCTAGTTTTTGAAATTAAAATTTGTTAAGAGGAACGAGTAATGGATATAAACAAAAGAAAATGCACCCCTCAATATCCGTTCTCCTTTGTTTTTGATATTTCATACCTTAAATTATTGAAATTAAACTTTGCATATATATTTGGGCGTCACATTATTTAAGTTGATAGGGAATATGGCTAGAGCACAGGGGTAGTGATATGTGAGTGTGTTTTTATTTATTTATTTGTTTGTTTTTTTTGAGTATGTGAGTGTGTTTTTATTTATTTATTTATTTGTTTGTTTTGAGTAGAGGAAGGGTTGGAGTGGTCCATGAAACCATCAAGTGTAGTGTGTGTCAGGGTAGTGCACAAGTGGGCGCACCGTGTGCTGCCTTTACGCGACTCATAATGATATACCAACAAAGCCATGAAACCAATCAAAACTCATTTTATTTATATACTCACTTTGCTCCACAGTATCATTCATTTTCTAGATAAAACTTTTGGTTCATAATACACTATACTCATCCCATTTTATTTATAAATCAAATCAATTTCAATATGTTTCACGTAGATAAACAAACTTTATTAATTTTATCTTTAAATTCAACAATTTTTTAATTTCACCGGTATTTAAAATATATTATATCATATGAAAATAAAGTCAATATAATAATAAATAAATAATAAAATTATATATTCATATAAAAAAACTCCTCTCTCTTCCATATAAATATGCGATTAAAAATATTTTCTCTCTCTATTCTATAAACAAGACTTGAGGAGTAAAGTCATTTAGAAATTAAAGTAATTAACGATCACTCCTCTGGTTCTTAATATAAGACAATATTTACCTAATATGATTATATTACGGAAGTTAGTTGAGCTAATTAATATGACATGTATTTTTTAAAATATCGTAGTCATTTTCCTCAATCCCCTCATTCACCCTCCTCCTTAATTATTGTTAATAGAGCATCAATAGGAGTAAATTAGAAAAATATTGACAGATATGAAAATCATGTTTTATATTTAAGATCAATATCAACTCCCCAAATATTTTTTATTAATAATAAGAGGACTATTTGTTAATTTGCTCCTATAATTAATACTCACATGTGGTTTCTTGTTTTTTTTTATCTCCCTCAAAACCACATTTAGTAGGAATAAATTTTAAAAAGTATTTTAATTTAAGATAGATTTAAAGAGTTAACCGCTCATCTTTTAAATGTAGTCAGATGGTTGAAAATTAAAGTGACTTATATATTAAATTATAAAGAGTATGTGTTATTCTTGTGCTGTAGTTGCAAATCGATATACTAACTAACATACTTGTGTGGGGAAGGCATTATTAGTAGTATCTAGATGCTTTAATTGAAGGATTATTGTGTGATGCAGACTAAGTAATCATCCATGCATCCTGATGTTGTTTGGAAAAATAAGAGGACTCATAATACTTAATTGTGGCTTTTTAATTTTTATTAGGTTTAAGGGGTATTTTTGTTTCAAAAGTTTTTATTGATAAGGCAATTTCATCCCGAAAGTTTTTTTGTAGACAATTTTTTTTTATTGTTATCCCAGTTAGTTTTAACCATATATTGATCAAGTATGTAGAGCTAATAGTCTGCATATTATTCACGTTATTTTCATTAATGTACAAATTTGCACCAAATGTTTTAAATCTAACTTTGAATAAAGATGAAGTGGATGACATATGGACTTTTGAAACAAATTTGTACGTACCTTAATAAAAATGATGTGGATGACATATGGACTGTCAATTTTACATATTTAATTAATTAATGATCAAAATTAACTAAGATAATAGCTAAAAAAATTACTCTTCAAAAAATTGTAAAACAATATTAACCCTCAATAAAAGCTTTCAGAATAAAAAATACCCCATAAACTTTTTTATTAAAACAGAAGGGGAAGGAGGAGAAAAATAAAGGAGGTTCGTAGGGTAAGTGCAAAAAAAAAAGGAGGGGAGGGGGGAGGTACTGATATACAGTGGGGAAAGTAGGTACCCATTTGTCATTATTATGTCTCTCCTCTCAACGCCCTTCACATTATTATCAGTATTTTTTGGGGAAAAAAATTAAGGAGAATTATAAAAAAATACCATTTAAACTTTAAAATCTTAAATAGGTGATTTAACAATAAAATTATTTGTTAATTACATTATCATTCTTGTTAATCTCATTACCGAATTTGCTAACGGGATTTTGAAGTTTAAATGATATTTTTTTAGCATTCTCCCAAAAAATTATGGCACGTAAACTAGAAATAAAAAATTGTCAACAAAATTATATTTTTTTGCCATCCGTCAAAAAAATTACATTATTAAATATATATATATAATAATTTAAAAACTTTTCAAATGAAGTACTTTGTACTACTCTCTCTTGTCCTATTTATAAGTAACTTTTTTTTCATGGGGCTGATCTATTTTATAAGCAACTTTCACTTTGTGTCTGAAAATATAAACTCATTTTTTCTATTTTACCCTTATTAAATATATATTATTTATAATTAATTATCACACACAACAAGAGTTATATTCAGGAGAGAGAAATAAAGAAAGATGACTCATTAGGTGAATGAAGTTAATAAAACATTGAGAAAATGTATTTTACTATCTCTCATACTTTTTATATATCATATCTCTGTTTTCATAAATAGGAACACATATGAAAAAAAAATATGAAATTTTTGACACACTTATTGCTTTTAACTACTAGTTTATTTTACACAATTAAAAAGAAAGTTGCTTATAAATAGGATTGGAGGAAGTATTGTTAAAAGTCAATACTGTATTAATTGTGGTGAATTAATCACTCACAAAGTTAAATTGTTTATGAGAAAAAATATTAAATATTGTAATAATAAAATTCGACTATATTTTAGACCAATTAAAGTCAATAAGAAAAGGCTTAGATTGAATGAGTATTGGTAGTTAATAGAGAAGTATGTAAGTATGTATAGAATTTGTGCCATTTTTTCAAATATATAATCTTGCATTTTAATTATTAAAATTTTACGTGCAGAGATAAAAATTCTTAAATAGATGAGGATGTTATGAGAGAAAAAATATTAGGGGATAAGATAAAATGAAATATTGTATTTAAAATCAAGCTAAAACTCTCAAATACCATGTATTTAGAATGGGGGAAAGTATTTTATCCACAAAAAAAAACGAATGGGGAAGGAAGGATTATCTTATATTTAGAACATAAGAGGACAATACTTATCCACCACTGCTTCTTTTATTGATTGGAGAAAACCAATTTCTGTGATAATTTGAATTTACAAGTAAAAATTTTATTTAAATGTCGTTAGTATCTCCTTATTTTTAAACTTGTTAATATCTCATTGGAGCATTTGAAAAATGTGGTTTTCATAAATGAAACTTTTTCAAGTGGTACGTCCCTCTTATCCGCAACCTGCCGCCCCTCACCTCACTTTCTCTCCCGTACTCGTCTTTCCCTTTCCCTCCTTCCCTTTCTCATCGCCTTCATATTTTCGCCCCTGAAAATTATATTTAAAAATTTCAGTTTTTACCGATATCGCAAAAATTATATATTATATATTTTGCTTTAATTTTTGTTCTTCACTGTTATAAATCTTGTCGTACATATTTAAATTATAAAATATGCTTTTCTTTTAAAAATAGCGAATTTCTAAATGAGCACGCAATAATAAAGAATGCCAGGGAAAAAAATCCTCTTATAGTAAGTTATGTTTGGAATGACTTTTAGAGTTCTAAAAATATTTATGTATCTAAGTTAAAATAATACTAATCTTTTATATTTATTATATATATAATAAATTATAATTAAAACTGATTTTGAAGACTCCAATCATTATTATAAATAAATATTTACTATTCGTCAATCATGTGTCTTGGGATGAGCGATATGAGCATTAATGACGTAATTAATGCAAGATCCCTTTGACGGCAGGCCAAAATGATTGAAAAAGCAACCCGATTATTGTTCTGACGGTCACCAGAGGAGTAGTTAGCTGTGCCTATGATCGGTCTAGATGATTTACTACAATTCGCAATATAACCGTCAATTGATTTTTAAAAAAATATTTAAATATTATTTTAATTTTAAAATTTTAAATTAATTCTTTTGAAAATAATAGTAATAAAATTGATAAAAAAAAATACATCAATTGACAACTCAAATTTTTAAGAAATCAATGATTCATAATTTTAAAATTAAAATGGTATTTAAGTGTCTTATTCTTTTAATTTTTTTAGAGACATTAATAAAACTAATTATATTAATTTAAAATATTTATATTTATTATTTTTTTAAAAAAATAATTTTTAAATTATAAATTAATTATACATTAATATATGATATAATTAAAAAATCAACTAAATATTATATCTAATAACGGAGCTAACATTTATATTTTTTTTTACCATATTGGCCTAAATGATTTGTAAAGCTTGGACAGACATATTTTTTCAGGGAACATATAATAATTAATTTTCTTAAAATCCATACTAGTGATTTAAATATTACTATCATCACTCTGTGTAAATACAAATTAACAATCTCTCTTATCCTAAGTATAAATTACTACAGCTCTTTTGTATATGATCATTCCTTGTTATAAACACTCTGTATTATATTTATTTAAATTTTACATGTATGTTTATTTTTAATTATTTACATGTAATTTTTATGCAGGCATTCTAGTTCTTTTTTAATACTCATTCAGTCCTATTTATAAGCAACTTTTAGTATAATTTATACAAACAAAGAACACATTAAACTTCATCAATTCTATCTTAAAACTTTACTTTTCAACCTTACCTTGTATAATATATAATAGGGACAATTCCAAAAAAATACCTTTTAAACTTAAATATCCCGTTGACAAAGTCGTTAATGGGATTAACAATAATAGTAATACAATTAAAAAATCATTTTATTGTTAAATCATCTATTTGGGATTTTGAAATTTAAATGGTATTTTTTAGAATTTTTCCTATATAATATATCCCATGAAAATAAAGTTAATATAGCAATAAATGAAGGTATAGTTCTAGCAAAGAAAATTGAAGAATATAGTTATACATTCATATAAAAATTCAATGATATTACTTATAATTAGGATAAAAATAAACTTTCTCTCTTTACCTATAAGACTAGTGCTTTAAGGGGGAAAAAAGATTTGATATTGGAATGATGAGCAATTTTGTTGCAACTCCGTGTTAGATTGGATTAACTATAAAAATTATTTTTTTAATATAATTTATGATATATAAAATAAATATTTAACAAAAATTTCATCTTGATCTATTTAAATATATTTCCCTGCAGAAAGAAACAAGCAGGCCCTCCGTTGAGTACCATCCGTGGTGGCATCATTCTCAAACAGTGATAAGTTTGTCTGCATTCATCGGCTTAACGACTCCATGTCACATCTTCGCCCTCCTTTTTTTTTTTGCCCTTTCACTGTATTCAAATGGTACTTTCCAGTCACTTATTTCCATGTTTATTATTATTATTAATCCACAAATCTCACCCAAACAAATACAAATCTCACCCAAACAAATATTAATCCCCACAAAAGAAAAGAAACGATATTATTGCACTGATTTGATTTTGGTTGAAAAGTGGTCCATGGTCAATACAAACCCTTCAGACTACATGTATATAATTCCACTTTTCCTTTTTTACGGCCGTGCAATGGCCATTGCCATCTTATAGCATGTTTAAATTAATGATGAAAAAATATTAAAAAAATTTCATAAATTTATTTTATATATCATAAATTATGATAAAAAAAACAGTCTGTACTCCTAATTCAAACGGTCATTTATTCAATATTTTATCGTGACTTTAGATTCAATATATACACATATGTGTCAAGATAATATATAGTTAGAAATACGTACGTACCCTTTCAAGCATTATTTTTATACGCTGCCAGAAAACTGTGGAGTTAAAAATCGGCAAGACAATGGTGACAGTAGATAGAATGACAAAGAAGTCGACCCCTTTTGTGGTGGTCCTGCCTAATAAATAAGGGTATTTTGTCCTCTCCATTTACGGTGTTTCCCTCTCATTCAAAGCTTTAATTTTGCTCTCCCCACTCTGCAAAAAGCTTACCCAATTCTGGAATCATGTTACTATGCTTTTTTATAGGAAAAAAATATGTCATTTGGACCTTCTCGTGTGGCATAAGAATTTGGGGGAAAATTTATTTACAATCTCGTATAAGAGTGATAGGCACCATAAAGAAAATTAGGGAACACCATAATACTTCTAAAACCAGTATAGTTTTATATTTTTAACCGTAAACATCAAGTTAAAGTTGGATAGAAATAATCTCTGACTTCTCGTTGATCATACACTCGAATTTTATTTATTATGCATCCCAGCAACTTGATGTTTTTTTTCTAGTGCATTTAGTACCATATGACGTTGTTTTCTAAATACATTCAGTACTCTATTCTTACTTTCTTAGTTGAGTTAAAGTGTTTGATGTATTATAAATAAGACTATAATGCTATAAACATTGGAAAATAACAATAATTAGGATGTTGGATGCAACTGAAAAATAACATTAGGCTAAGTGTTAATTAATTTTGGTTTCTTTATATATTTTGCCAACAAAATTTAAACGTCTATACGCTATACTACTTGTAATTTTTTGATGATTTTCATGGCTCATATGTATGACTGAAAATATCTTTTTTAACTTTACTTGTATCATTTGCTAATTTATATGATTTCCTCCGGAAGTAATATTCTATGTTATGGAATCCATTGCATTCAAATGAGATGCCATGTGATACAGTCCTTTTTATTTTATATAGGGCAACTCCTGAACGTAACTAGCAAGTGATTTTTTTAATTGAAAATTTTTCTTTTTTAGAAGAGAATATTCAAAGAGTTTACACACACACACACACAAGCCATAACTTATTATATTCCATGGTACTTACGTGTATAGAAGTCGGCGGTGTATGCAAACGGTGTTGTATTGAGTCGTTGTAATTGGACGCCAATATTCAATTATTCATATCAAGTCAGGCCAAAAAGATATTCATTGCTATTAAGTATATATACAGGATATTTTATGTATGAGTTTTCAATTTTTGACGTATTTGTGTGAATTAAAAAAATTTATTTGAAAAAATTACTTCTAAATGGATTCAATAATGCTTAAATTTGACTCAATAACATGCCATCGGTCTGACATCCCCACTCAATAATATTGGGCCTATGAAAAACAGAATATTTTTATGCTGATAAATTTTCATTGTTTCATTATGTATAGTAAACTAGCCCTTGGAGCTGACGGAAATTAAAACGATAAGGAAAAAATCGGTGAAAAGTTCACATTTGAAAATTTTATTAATGGGACCGAAAGGACTGGATATAGTTCTATACAAGAAAGTATGTGTACTCCTGCTATCCAAATTTTTTTACCAATAAAATTTTCAAACTTTTTTAACCGTTATTTCTATTTTTTTACCCTAATATTATTATTCAGTTTGTGGTTTGTGGTTGTTTTTTTTAATTAGCATAAATAATTTTTCTGTAATTTAAAATCAAATTCAAGATCTATAAAAATCTAATAAAGTCTTATATTATTAGAATAATTTTATGATGTTTTTTTTTTACCAATTTTTCTAGAGAACAAGAGTAAGTTTTTTGAAAATTGGGAAAAAGAAAAAGATGGGGTGGATTTGGAGGAGAGGTTTATGAATAGAACAGGGGACAGGGGCGAAATGATAATCGTGGGGCGCTCCAAGACGTCGCAGTCATAATAAGTGCGCAATTCCCGAGAAGACAAAGTGGCCAACGCGGCTGATCTGACGGCAGGAAATGGTCAGTCACATCAACGGCTCTCCGTCTCTCACACCTCTTCCCTCCACGACTTTCACTCCTCCTTTTATGCGCCCTGCATATCCCTCTCTGCCTCCCCACAAAAACACCTCCCTCCCCACGAGATAATCTTCAGATTGAGATCCCTCTTTCCTTTTCCTCTTCCTGATTCTCTCATCAATTTCCCTCGTCATCCTCATTATCTTCTTTCCAGGTCGTCGTCGTCTCTCTCTCCCGATCCTTCCCAACAAAAACCTCTCTCTCGCCCACTGTCTTATCTCATTCTTGTCATTTCGGTGCCACTGGTGCCCGCCGTTTTGGCCGTCTCTGACGTTTCCGTTTTCCTATTCCCCAACACTTCAGGGATCCGGTTACGTGTCATCGGCCTTTTGCATGAGTCTGGCCTGGATTTAGCTATTCCAAGATGCATCACAATTGAGGGGTTCTAGAGAGAGAGAGAGAGAGAGAGTCTGCAGATATCTTCGAGCCTTTCCCATTCCTTTTTGTGGCTGTGAATTTTTCCTCATTCTCCTTTCCATTTTTTTTTCCGTTCTACTTTTCATCTGTTATATAGCTCAGTCTTCTTTTTACTCTCTTACTCCCCGCCCCTTTTTTACTGGCTTGTTTTGTTTGTAGCAAACCCTAAAATTTCCAAATAAACGCCGTTTTAAAGCATCGGGGAAGAAAATTAAGCATCCTTGGTATTTTCTGCTTTTTGCACATTTCGTTTTGCTTTTCCTGGAATGGGTGTCTCTATTTTCATCAGATCTGGGTCAATTATGGAGGCATTTGTTCCGCTGATTCATCAAAAAGCGCTTTATTTCTCTCGAGGTTTCCATATTTGGCCATGCCCTTCGTATTTTTACTCCACTCCATGTTGCTTCTTTCTTGGGACATAGAAATTGACAGAAGAGAGTGAGCACACAGAGGCACTTGGTATAGCTGTATACTATTGCTTTTGCGTGCTCACTTCTCTTTCTGTCAGCTTCCAGTGCCGGGAATCAATTTCGTTGCTCTCTGGCTCTGCTTTGTTCCCATTTCTAAACCTAACCATTCTTCTCCCTCTCGTTATGCGACGGAGCAGGAATACCACTGAAGAAGTTCGTATCGTTCATTATCCGACAGTGAAAGGCATTGCCTTCGGTGTTTCTTTGCCTTTCCACCTTTCCCCCCCGGAACTGTTGGATTTTATTCTGTTTTTTCTCAGATAGATTATATTATTTATTATTTAATAGCAGCAATTATATTTTTTTATTATATATTTATCGGGGGCACCCTGAAAGCGTGACTTTTGATGGTTCCCGCAGTAGCTACCCCTAAGTACTGTGCGGATTAAGCGGCAAAGATACTAGCATGGGACCATTCATGTTACATAGTATGGTCCTCACTCTTCACATATTTACACTTCGTCTCTCTTTCGTCGCTCACTACTTCATAATCATCTTCCTGATTTCATTCCCTTGCATATTTTATATAATCCCTGCGCATGCAGGTGCATTCGGTAACTGGTTCACTTTGGCTGTTTTTTTTTCGCTTGAATCTATATTTACATTCTGACTCATTGGACGCTTTTATTTCAAATGGACTCTTTGAATTTTAGTCAGTAAAAACCTTATCATTACACTGTGGGTTCCTTTTGCTCATAATGCAAATTAAAGTCGTCTGTGTTTTATTTTCTAAGCCCCAATAGTTTGCAATTGCTATCACTTGGATCTGGTTTTTTAAAATATATAATGTAATATTCTAGAGATTTACCCGAGAAATCACATCAGTTATTCCATATGACGCAAGATCTAAGCTGTGAATATATAGTCGGAAAATCGACTGATGATACCGAGCCTCCCTCTTTTTCCCCCCCTTGATTATACAGGTAAACGTAGAATAGATCGTTCTTGGAAGACATCATGCGTGCTTTCATACGCCCTGAAAGCATGTGATTTGATTGAGGATTCTTGGTAATTAGACATGAAATTTTTTTCCTGTTTTTCTTTTTTCACGTTATCACTGTTACCTCTTCTCATCTCCAATTATTGGAACATAGAATTTAACGGTCAAACATATTCATCAATTCTCAGGACAATTATTATTATGGCATGCACTACTCCTTTCTGATAATCATAATAGCTCTTGATTTCTCAGTTTCTTGAAAACATGTTTGATTTTTAATTGTCAGGATGCGAATTGACAAGTTTCTATGGATCATGCAGGCTGCATTATCAACGTGTCATTGAAAGGTTATTAATTTAACTTAGCTTCTTCTTTTTTATTTTAATTCCTCTTTCTGTCATTCCAGAGCCTGGTGTGCCTACTAAAGTTAATTTAGATGGCAATTTGAAATACTAGTGGCTGCTGCACAGAGTCGGATGATAGATGTCTTAAAATCTCTATAATTTCCTATAATTTGCTTTTGACAATACCTTTCCAACAGTTTTCAACATTTAAAGAGAGTTATTTATTATCTAATTTAAATTTCTTTCCTCTCTATTGCATATGCTGCATGCTCTCATTTCTAATATGGCTTTTGATTTGATAGAGTTGTCGTATATATATTTGTATGTAAATTATTTTTCAATTTTCATGTATTTATTTACAATGAGATTTTGTAGTCATTTTTTCTCAATAATGGTCCTATAATAAATTACGAACTACTATATAGTTTGTTTTATCTTAATTTATAATTACAGCATATGCATGCAATGTTTGGTCGTTTATAATTTCTTTTTTAAATCTGAGGGCTTTAACCCATCAAAAGCTTTCATTTTCAGACTAGTAATTTGATAGTTCTACTCCGTATTATACTTATACGCACTCTCCAAATTTCCAAGTCAGTGATTGTGATTGTAACAGAGTGTTTTAGACCTGCCCATTATTCTTTTATCTGAAAAGACTATGCCTCGTTATAAGTTCTGCTAGTGACTCGTTTTCTAATGTATTATGACTCTTTTAAAGAATACTCCCTTGCTCCTTAATATATTATCTAACTGGGGAGTTAGTATTTATCTTAAATATAAGTCATATTTCACATATATTTACCAATTTTTCTCAAAATTAGCCTTATTAACATTCTCCTTAACAATAATCAAATATAAGAGACAGGGAGAAATTTAAAGAAGATGTTTAAGGTGTTTTAAAAAAAATGTCATATTAATTAATTTAAATAATTTTTTAATTTAATCAAATTATTTAATTATATCTTATACTGAGGATAAGAGAAGTATTAGTGATATCCTACAAAGTGCACTAGAGATTCTGCACAGTTTTAATTTGAATTAAAAAAAATAAAGATTTCCAAGTTGTGCAAGTCTTCATGTCATGCATATCAAGTTGCTTTAAGAAGTTGCTGTTTTATGAAGATGATCTAGTGCAGTTCCCGTGATGTTTGACAGCCATCACTTGTATGCATCTTTTTGTGTATACTGTAGTGAATGGATGAATAGTAATTGATGATCATCAATTTTATATGGGGCAACATCATTGGTGGTAGTGAAGTTTGCTCTATTATCGTTTTCCTCTTATAATATCATCAACGTTATTTTCATGCAAACATTGTCACAAAATCATAAGCTGTATTTCAGATGGGATATCGTAGAGTTCGTACATGGGGTCTTCCACAGTTATTGCAGTAAGACAATGATTGATTTGTCTTTTAATCACCTTTCAAGTCTGTGTATAGTTTTGTTTATGGGATGTCTTTTTGATGTGATATAGCGTGCTCACACGAGTTTTTGCCCATGATTAAAATGCTCCTGCCCCAAAACACACACACACCGTCTCTAAAACTCTTCACATTTTATCATGTAAGAAGTTATGTAAGCATAACATCCAATAGGTAATTGTTTGTTTGTGTTATTATGGATATAGATATTAGGAATAGTAACCAGTTAATTATCATATTTTTATGGAAATCTATTTTATTCCATATATTTTGAATCCTCTCTTTCACAGCGTGACTTCACTTTTGATTTCTTATGATGCCAGCTCTTAGTGCAATGCTTTATATTTTAAATTAATCTAAGCAAGATTAGGTCGTCTGGCTTCTATATATTAAACCACACATCGATGTACACTTGCATCTGCATCTTTTCGCCGAATGTTTAATAAAAAAAAAAGGAAAAATTGCCCATAAAGACCTTATTAAAATTTTATTTGTTAAATGAGACCTAAAAACATTTAAGGGAATATTTTTGCCCACAAGAAATAATGTTTGAACACAAGGGAAGATCTTTTGCACATAAGAAAAATTGATTGAATATAAAATAATATTGAACACATAGAAGATCTTTTGTATATGGAGAAAATTGTTTAAACACAATGTTTCATTTAGCAATTAATTTATTAATGAGGTCTTTATAGGCAATTTATTTTTCCAAAAAAATACTAATTCAAAACACATACACACACACAAACAAAGCATTGCACTAATTAGAGCAAAGTTAGAGCCATCAAATTAAGCAAGGTAGAACAAATACAGATATATGGTTAAATACTAGCTCTATCCTTCTCTTTCTATCTTGGCAATTATGGCTTTTCCATTATTTGAAAGAATTGATTATTTTTATGGATTGCATTGCATGATTATTCTTTGTTGGGTTGGAACGTCGTCATCAATTGGTTTGTGATTAGAATATTATTCCGGTTTTTTAAATTGATGTACCTATCTTGGAACATTTTAGTACCCTTCTAATTTTAATTTAGTCATTTATATAAGATTTTTAAAATTATTTTATCCTTTGCTCATTACTTTTTCTGTCCATGTTTTTTGTCCTACATAAATTGCCATGAAATTCAAAGAAATTCCTGCATATATATGCAGTGTGCTTGATAGTTAATACAAGGAGGCAATCTCAGGGCAGTCAAATTAAGAAACTAAATTCGAGAAATTCTGAATTTCCATACCTTGGATTTTACTATCCCAATTCCCAACCCTAACTTCGTGGACAAAGCTCTATTTTTAACTAAATATATCTGTTGAGTTAATCAACAATTCAGGTAATTAAGTAGTAGTAGTCAAATTCAACAATTGTTTAGTTTCTACATCAACTTTTATACTGTAGAAGAATATAAGGACAACATGATGAGAACATTTTAATTATTAAGATGTGCTGTAGCATTATACCCGAATCATGTACGTTAACTGTTTTGTATCCATATTTTGAGTTTCTCAAGTTTTCAGTCCCCAAATCAAAAAGGAATATCAAAGTTATTCATAAGATTTACCCGTCTCACTAGATACGGGATGGATCTTTATGCCTTATGATACTTCAATGGTGACAGTGCAAATGCTTAATTATAGTGCCGTTGGGCATTTACAGCCACTATTTGGTCTAGTTAGAGGAGCCCTGTGCACATTCCTGCGTGTCTGTGTGCTAAATGTTATATTATTATCAACCCTTTCCGGCCATAAGTTGGAGAATTGACACAGTAAAATTGGCAAGTGATCAAGCTATTAATATTATAAGAAAAAAAGTAGCTACTCATGTTGATGCTCTACAGCTGTAGCATTTGAATCAAGCTATCACCATATATTATATCATTAGTCATCGATCGCATTCACCACGGCTGTAATGGTTCCTATTTTCTTCACATTTGCTGCGTCATTATTACATTCTATCAATGTCAGTATCTGGAAATAAACATGTCTATTATTCAGTTTACTTTTTTTTTTGGTTCTTTTCCAATTTTATGATTGCAGAAAACGGAAGATCGAGTTAGGTCGGTGCATGCAAATCAAAGCAGACAAAATATCTACATGATTGGAATTTGGAATGAAGAGAGGACAAAGATAGAAACACTGGATCCACAACCTCGCCAGTTTGCGGTAGCATTATTATACATAGGTATGGGGAAAGCAAAAGAGATTATATTCCCATGCATATAGTGTTATCGGTGATTAACCCTTAGTAGTTTGAAGGGATTGTCTTAAGTTTGTAAGTGAAAGACAACAGATTTTGGTGAATATAATATATATTCAAATGCTGATGGTTCAGTAGTTTTGATATATATATGTATATATCCAATGAGTTGGATGTGAATGGAATAGAACTTGTTATTTTTATGGTGAAAGGCAACAATTTTCGGTGTTGGGCATTACAAAGAGAGAATTTGTCATGCCATTTCCGGGAACAAAATGGTATATATTCTCTTGCAATTAGCTTGGCCCTTTTAATTGGGTGCTTTCTCCAGTTGCAATCGCAGAATGTTTTAAAGCCTTTGTTAATGTATGTGTCCAACTTTAGAAAACACATATATAGGGGAAGGCGGAAGGTCCAATGATGATTTGGTTAGTGTGACTTGATGAATGTTTGTTTTTATTTACACAGGTTGCTGCGTCACAGTGGAAAAAATGATGTAAAGAAGAATCCGGTTCGCCTTTGCACCTTCGGTTTTTATCAGTCAGCACTCAGCACACCTGGACTGAGGAGTTGGAGTCTTGTTTGTAAATTTGCTTGGCATTTAACCCTACAGTTAATTTGAGAAAGATGAACAGCTGTGTCTCTAATTTGTGGCGATTAAAGTTAAAGCTGTATCTAATTATAAGCCTAGTTGATCAAGTTCAAAAAATGCGCCTCTTGTTGACAGTTGTAGGAGGTTACGCTGAGCTTTGGAATGGAGAAACTGATAATTGTGCTAGTCCCAAAACTTGGTTTATGTGTAGTTTTCTTTTATCTTTCTCTCTGTTGCTTTTCTTGGGTGTATTTCTCCTATGAGAAGGTTAAAGTAGAGATGCCTGTTATTATCAACACTTGTAACTTATCATTGACTGGAATAATGAATTATTCTTTTTAGCATGTTTGTGAATCGAATGTGGCAAATGATTTCAAGATGCTGTGGTTTGAAAGTAGTCATGTTTGAGATCTGTGGCAGCCCCTCTTCTCTTATCATGTACGTGCTTGTAAATTAGTAAGGCTCAAATCACTGATCTTGCATAATAGGAAAATTCAAGTGGGTTTCAGGTTGCTGATGGCGATTTAGAATTTCGGAGTTTTAAGGGTTTGAGACTCTTACTGAAGTCATTGGTCTATTCCCAATCTGGTGCATCACCGATCAGTTCCAACGCCGATTGCCTGAGTCGTAATTTATTCGAAAATAATCAGAATAAGAACAGAACAGCAAAGAAAAATATTAAACCTATACTCCTACTGGTTTTATTTATAAGCAACTTTATTCTTACGTGAAACGATAGAATAGTTAAAAATAATAAATGTGTCAAAAATGTTATTTTTTTTCATATATGCCCCTATTTATGAAAATGAGAGATATTAAAATACGTTTTCTCCAATGTTTTATTGACTTTATTCACCTAGGGAGTTCTTTCTCTCCTGAATATAACTCTTGGTGTGTGAGTGATAATTAATTATAAATAATATGTATTTAATGAGGGTAAAATAAAAAAAATAAATTTACATTTTCAAATACAAAATAAAAATTACTTATAAAATAAATCAGTCTCATAAAAAAAATCACTTATAAATAGAATTAGAGAGGGAGATTAAATACTAAATCATTAGGGTTTCTTTTTCCAGTATTGGCGGCAAGTGTATTTGATCTGTCATTATTTAATGCTTTTAGTGGACTTATTTTAGTGTTCAGATAAAACGTACTACATAGTACGTATAAGATAAATAGCCGAAATCTAAATTTGACGAGAAACTTTTTTAAGCATAAAAAAATGTACAAAATGTATCATTTTATTAGTTAACACTTAACAGTGAGTGATATGTGCATAAATTTGTAAAACATGAAAAAAAAAAAAGTACAAAATGTCACATGTGCCTACCAAACAGGGAACGCATGCTGCACGGGAGTACGGGGAAGATAGAATAAAATGGGGAGTGGGTTGGGAAAAAAATTCAAAGCTGTGCAGTCGCTTTTATATATATATATATATATATATATGGACACACGCACGCACGACAATGATGAGAATATGCCACCATGGGGAGTTATTGAATGTTGTGATTCAAATAAAATATTGGGTCATAGATAAGAGCATATATGTTAAAGGGTTTAAGGTAATTTCCATTCCCCAAGTATATATTTTATTTTAAAAATGTTTTTAGAAGTAATTTTATTCCATAAATTTTAATTTTAGAGTAATTTTTCCCTGACCATTAACCATGTTAAGTTTGATCGTTAATTAATCAAATCAGGAGTAAATTTACTCTAAATTCAAAACTTTCAAAACAATTTTATCGTCTATGCCACTTTTGTTAATATACAAATTTATCCTTTCATTTGGTCAACTAATAGTCAAATTTAACGAGGTTAACGGTCATGATAAAATTACTCTAAAATTAAAAATTTCAAAATAAAATTGACCCCGATGAATACTTCTAAAGTAAAAATTACCTTTACCTCTGTGTTAAACACTGCAAATGGAATACACGCTTGTATTTAAAACTTCCACGGGAAAAATTCCTCCACCCAGACATTGCTAGTTTTGAGTTTGTTCATTTCACATAAACATATTTTTTTTTAAACTGGTTTGTTTTTATTATTTATGAGATGAATATATCAAATAAATTTTATCTTAACTTATAAAAAATGACTTTTAAAACTATGGTTAAGAGGTTTTTCAAGGGCAATCTTAAACCCCATGATTAAATTCATGGAGCAGTTCACAAATGCAGATGCAAGAAGAAAACCTTCAGAGCCGCATCCTTTTGTTTTGGGCTTACTTGGTAACGTAAGGTCGAAATAAAACCCATAGCCTCTTAATTTGGGCCAAGGCCCACCAAAATAAAACTTTTTAGGTAGGTTTTCGGAAGCCCAAGATGAACAGCGAGAGAAGAGGCTAAATTATATCTAAGGGCCGATGCTGAAATTAAGTAATTTGCTTACTTCATAATGGATTCCTTTTGATGGCCTTTTTTTGAAAAGAAAAATACAAATAATCTATATAATTATATAAGAGAAGTGAGATGATTTCAAAAATAGCCCGTGCAAGTTATTGAGGTGAGATGAAAAGGAAGTGGAGTAATAAATGGATGACAATGATGATGCAAATGTCTTGAGATCGAGTGACTTGAATCTCGTGGACATAGACTATAGAATAGACTAATTGCATTGTTCACAGTTGAGTTGTAAAATTGTGGCGCTTTTTTAATTCATTTGTTTGACTACATAGTTATTTTCTTTAACCATGCTAGACGCAAAAGGATAAGAGGTGGACTGGTAGGAACTGTGCCCCGATCATCTTGTGGATCGCAGGTCACCTTCATTGTGCGCTTAAAAATCAAAATTTGAATTATTGGTGGCTCTGTGTTTGTGATATTGATAACAAGTGTCTCAATTAGCACATGCCCACATGGCCTCTCATCCTCCTTCTTACGTCTCATCAATACAAATAGGACAAAACAAAATATTATTATATATTATGTTATTTAAGATCCAATTTTTGTTCTTAAAGATTTTACTCATGAGCCATAGCCGAGTGGGTGCATGGAAATTTGTTGGGTACAATCCCAAAAGTTCTTAAACTGAATCAATGAGGTCCAACCCAAATAAACTTCTTGAGCGAAAACTTTCGAATAACAATGAATCTTAATCCCATAGTGCACTACACTAATATCCCCCTGTTCTATTATTTTTAGGAAATATCATTATCAAGAACTAAATTCAGTAGTTATTTGTCTTTAATAACTTCTTATAGTAAATACTTATGGTTCTTCTTAAAAAATTTATATCATCCTACTGGCGTGAAACTATGTGCTTATTTAGAATAATGATTGGAACTTTCAAAAGCAGCTTTTCAATTTATATAAATAAGTATTTTTAGGAATTTGAAAGTGATCCCAAACAAACTCCATGAGTATTCATATTTCATCTTTAGAATTTATTGGAGATAGGTAATTTTTTGATTTGGTATTTGGTGATAATTTCGTCATTTTTCAATATTTCCCCCCAACATTATGATCCTAACTCAGCATGCCAGCTATATAAAAAAAACACTTGAATGTTTTTTAGGAGATATTAATTGTTTTTTTAGGGGAAGAAGGTCCTTCTGCATTGGGAGTTATATCAATATATCATTAAATACTCTTCCTTTTTACACTCACAACTGTTACTGTTCATAAGCCAAATTCATCCTCAGGCTTCGAGCCAGCCGTTGCAGCCGAAGATGTCTTTTTGTGGTGATAATTCACTTTTTCATTGTAAATTTGTAATTAACAGGATTTGCAAGTCTAAGACTATTTTTATAATAATAACATCTAATAAAAAAATTCCAAAACTGCATAAATAACTCTCATTAATAATTAGTAAATTATCAACTTAATACATGATTATTTTTATAATAAAGAAATAATGATGAATTTCTAGATAATATTAATACTGATATATTATTGGGTTTATTTTTAATAGAGGTGCTATAACATATTGATTTAAATTATACAATATTTTGGAAAGTTGGAGGTGAAGGGCCAAAAAGTAATCATGCACAAGGACTAAGTTGGAAAAAAATTCAATATGTGGCTATATAGAAATTTTTACAGAAGTAAGCGTATTTTTCTGTAATATTAGCCTTTTCTTTCAGTGAAGAACACATCAGTGTAAATTATAGAACAGAACCCTGAATTTCTAAATTACCACTTTAGTCCAAAAATGGGAAAATCACCGTCTCACCTGTGGCAATGTTTTTTCTGGCCTAATATCAGCGTTAATTACATAAAACTACCCCGAATTTCACCTTTTGTCAGTTTGGTCTAAAAATCCGAAAATCACCGTCTTTCACCTCTAGAACTGATTTTTCTTGCCTCTTATGCAAAATGTATGGCAACCTGATCTGAATATAACCTTGGAAGAAAATAAAATTTAAATGGAATGTAATGTTAACCATAATAATAACAACTAATTTTTTCTCTGATTTTTTTTCCAATTTTCATTATTTAATTTTTTTTAATTTAAAGTAAAATATTTATAATTATATCTGTAAAAATTAGCATTGATATATCCATAATTATATCAAAATATATTTCAAATATATTAAAAATGGGGAGTTATCATATATATTTTTATTATTGACTCACTAAGTCAATTAATTACATTTTGTTTATTCCTTTCAATTTCTAAATTCTTTGGTCATGACAATATGGAGTAGATGATTAATCTTCACAATAGAAAGGACATTGGATTCTCTATGATCTTTTAATTCAAGCACGAATAACCAATGAATAAAGTCTTTTCATCCCTACAATATTACCTAAATAGTTCTCATCCCTAAACATTGGATTCTCTGTGATGTTCTAATTAAAAGAAAAATATTTTTACTAATTCAAACATCTTTTCATAGGTGAAATAACTTTTGAAAAATCTAATTCAAACATTGGATAAAGTTGAATTTGGAAAAATATAGAGAATGTGTGAAAGCTGGCGTGGATATGCAGCCAATTTGAGATGTCCAAATGTGGAAAAATATCTAAGGGATGGATTGGATTGATAACTCCACAATTAGAACAAATTATATCTCAAATGGATTAAAAATTGGAACTTATCATATATATTTTTATCATTTACTCACTAAGTCAATTAATTACATTTTCTAAAGTACTTTGATTTTATATATTCCTTGGCGAAAAATATTTAAGGGATTGATTGAATTGATAATTTCACAATTAGAACAAAATACATCTCAAATAGATTAAAAATAAGAACTTATCATATATATTTTTATCATGTACTCACTAAGTCAATTAATTACATTTTGTAAAGTACTTTGATTTTATAAATTCTTTGGCCATGACAATATGGATCAGATGATTAATTATCACATTAGAAAATTTTCTTTTTCTGACCATTATTTGAAATTGAATTAACTATAAAACATAAGGATGGTCCTAAAGTCACAAAACATGGCAATTACATTCCCACACGTCATGATGTAAATTTTCATAATTTGCTTTGGGTAGAGAGAGATGGACATTGCAAATAAATAAGGAGCCAACCTAAAAAAAGTTTCCTTGCTCATTACTCTTTCTTTCCTACTCGCTGAAGCACACTACACTGCGTTACACATTTTACTTTTCATCATTTTCATGGAGGAATTTCTTGCAAAGCTTAAAAACAAGTTCCCAACTCTTCCCAAAGATGTTCTTAGAAAGATTTATATCTATCGACTTGAAAGAATGAAGACATTCAAACGTTTGGGCCTTCCTGAGGATATACGCTGGATCATTGAAGCTAAGGTACGTCTAACGGGTGAGATTTATGAATCATTTATTAAACCTATGCCAGGAATGGGAAGAAGTTCTTACTCCAAAAAGAGAAGAGCTCAAAGGATGAAGGTCTGCCATAAATGTGCAAGGTGGACATGTGATAAAAATTGTCGGAATAAAGGTATGGTTTCTATAAATCGAGAAGATAAGATTCAATTCATAAAGGATGGACTAAGTAAGGAGTCACTGGATGATATTATGCAGACTCTTGAGACACATCCTAGTGGTGAAGTTCATGGTATTCTTCTTGATTTAATGAAGTTATTCAATAAAGAAAAAGAGCGCTATTGTCTTGAAGATATGACATTAGGAGATCCTGTTTGCCAGCTTATAAGAAAATTGGATCATAAGCAAATCCGAGATTCATAGAAGCATAATCCAGATGCCACTCTTTAACAGAACCTAGATACCACTATTTGGTTGTAAAAAAAAAGTCTAATTTCTCCATTAGATAGTTAGTTAGTAAAACCATTAGATGTATAAGGTGTGTAAAGATGGCAGAGTAAAGAGTTATTCTTAACTCTTGAGACATATCTTATTAATTTTATGTCTTTGTTTCATCTTATTATTGTTTACTAACTTTAACTGCTTTATTAAACTGTGTAATTCTGTTATTAAGCTCTTATAAATAAGACAGTTTGCTTTTAGGATTACGTGGTTTTTAAAAATTTTCTTTAGATTCCACTTGGTGAAAAAGAGCTATTGATGCTTTATTAAATTATACTTACAACTTTTAACAAATGACATCATATAGGGTAGCGTGAATAGATAAGGTAGTGTTTGACGGTCAAGAAAAAAAATAATTAAAAGATGCATGCACGAAACACTTTCATAGATAACTCCCATTCACTGTAGTTACCTAAATATAAATACAACTCAAAGTTGACAAGCAAATAAAAATAAGCTAAAAAGAAAGAAGGAGGAGCATTAGTTTCTTAAAAGCAAAAGCATTGAATAAGTCAAACTTATAAAATAAAAAAAATGATTTATTTGCATAAATTGAAGGTAAAATATAAGAAAATGAAATTTAGTAAAGGACAATAAAAAAGAACAAAAGCAAAACTTAGCGTTAATATGCCTTATATATATATGGAAAAAGGAAAATTATTATAGATATTATAATTTATAATTTATAATTTATGGTATTGTAACTTTTATATTAGAAATTAAGGATTTTTATTATTATTATTATTTATTCCTATAATTCAATTTATAAAGCACATATTATTTTATTTTGTTATAATGATAAGTAATGACATCAAATTTTTTTTATATGAATGTAATATTTTATTATTTATTTGTTGTTGTGAGTATTTATATATACGTAAATAATTATTTTGCTAGTGAAATAATAGTAATTTTATTATGAGAATATGGGAATTCATACATGGCCGTCTCACATGATAACGCGTGATGAGTCAAGATCTATCTTTTCAAAATCATGTGCCTACATCATCATATTGTCTAACGCGTGATATATGTCTTATTTGTTTAATCATTATGAGTTTAATAATGTGAAAGCTAAAGTATGCTTTTGACAAAAGTCCTCTAACATCAATTATTATGGACGAAATGTTGCTCTCATAGTATTCAACAATATTAATGGGTTGCCAACATCAATTATTGCAATTATTTTCTTACAATTTACATTTGATATTTTCGTTTGCTTCTGACTTGGACAAAAAACAAATATCATAATTTTTTGTTTGTTTTTATAAGTTTTTTAGTTTTTTACAAAGAAATTAAAATTTCTAATTATTCTATAGTTCAAAATCATGAAGCTAATATTTCTTTAAGATATGTTCAATCATATTGTCTTTTTCTTTGATTAAATATTACTAAAAAAATATTCACACTTTATTATATTGTAGCACTTTACATTTATAGCATTTGTGTCTGAAGAGAAATATTTTATCAAAATATGTTTAGGCATGTTGTGTTTTTCCTATATTAAATATTACTTAAAAATATTTAGTTATCACACAAACCAAGAAATCATGGACTTTTTTTCTAAGCTTAACCACGTGTTTCAAAGTATATGTACACCTATTTTACAAGTTTTTTTTTTAAATTTTCCCACTTTAGTTTAGGGACATTTGGTCTCATATCCAAATATTAAAATAACACAAAACCACTTTGCCGACATTTGTCTTGTCTAACCCTCCATTATCATTCATATCAACATTTTATTATTACTCAAAAATCTCTACCCTTTATTATATTGTATATCTCACTGGCTCCAACTTTGATTTGGTGTACTGTAATTATTATTCTACTTTAATTTCCCTTTTTCTTTATTTATTTAATTCAACATTTATTTTATAATGTACATATCACTTGCTTTAAAACCTACCAATTATGAAATTAATTATGAATGCAAGCTAAACTTTAATGCACTTTTTTAATTAGAGGTTCAATGCTTATTTTGCATTTTTTTAAGTATTATTCTTCTAACTTTTTCCATACAAAATAACTATTTCAATTAATAAATAGTAGTAAAAAATTTAATAATTTAATTTAAATGATAGAAAGTAATGATATGTGATTTAATATTATAAATTAACATTTTATAAAAATTAAATTTAAATTTTGAAATATCGGGGGTTATTTGTAAATAATCAAAGTTTAATAACTTATCTACAACTATTCAAAGTTCAGGGGATTTTATAAAATTAGTAATCATTCAATATATATATATATATATATATATATATATATATATATATATATATATATATATATATTACTTTCTCATGAAGTTTTTTGACTAAACGAAAGCAGAGACTGAAAAGAGAGAGCAAGTGGGACTCGTCATGATGAAGTCATGGGAATGGTTCTAAAGCCACAAAACATGACATTTACACTTCCACACGTCATGATGTAAGTTTTCATCATTTAAAATTGGCAAAGAGAGATAGACGTTGTCAGCCATTTCATTTCAAATTGATCTTCAAGTTGTTGTGTTAGTAGTATAAATATGCACTTTTCTACTTCTAAACACAAAAATGTCTGACAGAAAAAAAGGGAGAAAGGGTATCACCCTAAAATGTAGATTTAAATCTATCTGCATTTTTAGTGAAATTGATTCAGGAAAGGATGAACAATTTGTACCTGCAGCAAGAGACCTTGGAAATGCATTAGCTGCTAGAAAGATCAACTTTATATACGGGGGAGGAATTCAAAGCCTAAGGGGATATGTAGCTATTCCTGCAACCATTAACGGTAGTAAGGGTTTAAGTGTAAGGGTGAAGGAATTGGAAGATCACTTCTTTTTCTTAGGGCAAGAGTTACAGGTTTCAAGCTTACCTGAACGAATGGGACGTATGTTCTATGCTGCTGACGCTTTTATTGCTCTACCCGGTGGTTTAGAAACGTTAGATGGGATTTCTAGCGTTGCTTATTGGGCTAAACTAAGCTTTCACAAAAAGCCATTAGGATTGTTAAATGTTAATGGTTTTTATGATGATCTGTTGTCTTTTTTTGATCGTGCTGTGGAAACAGGATTCATACCCCAAGCAACTCGTCAGACCATAATTTCTGCGCCAACTGCTGACCAGCTGATTGATCAATTGCAAACCTACGCACCTAAACCAGATTTATTAGTCAGGCAAATAGGTGGGCAATTTCCAAATAACTTTCAGAAGCAGGATTCAGATAACACTCTACAGAAGCAAGGTCCAGATACAACTCTTCGATTGTAAAAAAAGGCCTTAATTTATCTATTTGATAGTAAAACTATTAGATGCATGGGGTGTGTAAAGATGGCAGAGTAAATAGTTATTCTTAACTCTTGAGACGCATCTTATTAATTGTATGGTTTCTTTTCATCTTAACTTCTAAATTCTAAATGAGCATTATTGATATGTTTTTAGAATTCTTGGACTTTTATTTTTACCTACTTTTCTTCACCTAAGTTTACCCATCCCAATTGTTTTGCTTGGGAAATTTATCACTAAAAGTTTACAATCTCAAATTGATTTTGTTGACTATAAAAATTATCCAAACACATTTTTTTCATTAAAACTTTGATGCTCCATCATGTAGGAACGCTCTTATTCTCATGCTATCTTTTTAAAGTAATTATTTCCACTCTTCTGGGCAAATAACATGTACCTTCACTCTCTTACATGCACTTATTGAATGAAAAGTAGTTTGGACAAATTTGAAACAATTATTGTTATACTACTCATTTCTCAGTCCTCTCAGTTTTTTTTCTAATCTTATTCCTACGTTGTCTTTTTGAAGTCATTATTTTTCCATAAATTTTTATTGACTATATGGACTTTTTCCATGAATCAATAAATTACAGAATAGTACCCTCAATTCCTAAATTGCCGGTTTAGTCCAAAAAACACGTCTTCCACCTATGCAACTGATTTTTCTGGCCTTATATCGGCGTAAATTACATAAAAGTACCCTTTGTGCTTAGAACCATCCTTGTAGTATACCCACCATTATAATCTATCTTTTGCTTAACTCTTAGATTCTCTTCAACAATGTTTAATGCATAAGCCGACAAAGCACAAGTTAGTGTTTGCATTGTTTAATGAACAGTAATAATTATGACTACTACTCTTTAATTATTATGCTTAGGACCATCATTGTACTATACCCATCATTATAATCCATCTTTTGCTTAGCTCAGATTCTCTTCAACACGCCAACAAAACACAAGTTAAAATTAAAGTCTCATTGTGGTGGGAACAGAAGACTCTAGGTCAAATAGAACGACAAAGAATGTTGTGTACAAGGAAGTGTTTAGAAATATAGACGTGTAATCATACTTTTGTTAGTTATAAGTGTATTTACTTTCAAAGTCATTTCTTACTTTACAATATTTAGTGGTGAACAAGTGCATGAGATGTAATGATGATAACACGCAAATGTATGTGTATATGCGAATTATTTTGCAGTACAGATGTATAAGATTTGAAAAGAAAAAATATTACTTAGCAAAGTTTAATAATAATAATATGCATAAAGCAAGAACAGTCCGTACAACGCACGGGATGCACAGACTCGTTACATTAAAAAGCAGACCCACATCATGATAAAATATCCTAGAATATTGTTTGTTAAGGCTTTATAAATCTGCAACATAACAGAATAATTTATTATTGGATGCGAAAATTAGGTGAGGTTGTTATGGTAGCTGCAGGAGACGTGTCCTCCTGAGACCACGAGCAGATTGGAATTCTGTATGTTTCTTTTTTAATTTTTCGAATGCCAAGCTGTACTCTGTATGCTTATAAAATGTTAAAATTATTTATTAGAAATAATCTTGGTGGCAAAAACAAGTACACGGTGGTGCTCAAAAGTAAACCCTAAACCGGTCATTAAATCGATCGAGATATTAGATTAAAGGTTAGTATGTCAGATTAAAGTTAAACCTGAACCAACTCAATAAGAAATTGAATATTTTAAATTTATTAATATAAAAATTAAAAAAAATTGATTTTTTTTAAAAACTAAATTAGGCCAATCACCAGACCGGCTCTATTTTATGACAGGTTCTTGAACTAGACCGACCGGTCAGATCCGAATTCCAAAACATGGCTCAAAAGCATTGCATTATTTGAATTAGGTTCAGTTAATTCGTCATATATATACACGCTGAAAATTGAATTATCCACTCCATAATTCATTGTTGGTGGGACCTGCTTTGTACTCATAAATGATTCCCCTTCATCGAACAACACTTAATTTAGATTCTTCTTAGTATTCATAGTATACGCGTACTGAGTATTAAAAAAAACCCCCCACTAAATGATATTTTACGGTAACAGTTCCCCACACTGTACATCAACGAAAGAAGGTAAGGCTACAGAATAATTATGCTCCTTTTTAAACAACTAAAATAATCAAACCATTTTGAGTCTGTTCTACAGGCATCACGAAAGAAAAAAAAATATATTAGAAAAAAAAATTTACTAGATAAATAAAATCAATAAAATATTAAAAAATATATTTTACTATTTTTTATATTTTTATACATTCTCTCTCTATTTTTATAAATAAAAATATATATAAAAAAATATGATATTTTTAACTACCAATACATTTTAAACAATAAAAAAAAAAAGTGGGATGGGAGAGAGTATTATCCTATCCAGTGGTGGATAAGAATGGAGAAGTGATAGGTGTATTAAAAAAAAAAGTTGTAATTGACTAATTGGTCGATGTCATGAAAAGAAGAAGAAATTGGGCAAGAGCTGTGTATTAATTGTTGGAAAGGCGGGCAAGGATTAGGGAATAGGGAATTAATGGACGTGAGGCTGGAGGGGACAAGGGACAACACAACACGTGTGGGACAAGTGGGACCGGCACATACAAAGGGGTGACATCTGGGGGAGGACGAGACGTGTAACCATAACTGAAATTTGTCCGCTTTTTATACCTTTCCAACGGATCCTGCCAACGGAGTGCTCATTACGTGACACGTGTCTCCTCCCTTTGTGTTTTTTTACTTTTTTTGACCTCATTCGCTCTAATTTAACAAGTCTGAAATGTAATAATGAATGTCATTACAATTTTATAGAGTCCATGTTTCATTCCTTATCCTTTCGTATCGTCATCAGAATCTCTTGACTCTAGAGAATATAAATTCTTAGGGCTCACTTAAAGTTGCCATCTTCATCATCCAATGATGTGCTTACGGACTTTTACTTTGTCTATTTTCTTGTTTTTTTATGATTGTAGTCATAGTGAATGTTAAAGTGTTGCTCGCTCTTATCTTTTATATAATAAACACTTAATCAAATAATAACGGAAATAAGAAAGTTAGTTAAAGACATTAATTTATAAGAATTGTAACATTTTTTCTTTTAAAAATACTCTTATCTAAATGTTTCTTTTATATATATGTATGTATGTATATGAATAAGGCATAAATAGTTGTTGTTATTCCTTATAAAAACAACTTGGGGAGTACTACTTGCTGTTGCAAAGAGAAGTATGACCTGTTTTAGTTAGTATTTAAGAAGTACATTTATGTAAATTGAGACAAAACTTCTTTTATAAATTTACCTCATGTATTATAAATAATATTAAAAACCAATTTTTATCACTAATCCAACTGAATCACTAGTACTCTCCCGTGGGAATGAAGAAGCAATAATAATGCGGTGAAGCATTATGCAGTGTATGGACTTTGTTTTTCTTCCCCCATAAAGTATGTGGACATTGTAAATGCATCTAGAGCATCTTCGCAGCCAACATAGCCCCAAATTACATTATAAGATGCACGGTGGCTTTTTTTTTTTTTAAAAAAAAGAGGTTAAGAAAATTAATTAAATTATTTTAAAACATTTATATTTATTATTTTTTCTCCAAACTAATGTATTTACCTTATAAATTGATATATAATTTTATCATACACAACATACGATATGATTAAGTAACTTATTTAGCTTCTTTAATCTCTTAAAAAAAATTCAATTATATCTTATATCTAGGACTGATAATATTTCTTATGCCAAAGAATGGCATGCCCATAGTTTTTAGATGCTGATTTTTCACCCCAAAATTGAAATCTAAATAATTAATATTAAAAACCACCAACTCTCTTAAAAGAAATTTATATTTATAACCCATTTATTGATCCAGCTAGCTCTAACTACATTTTTTTATTCATGAGAATGAGTAATTCATCTTTATAAAAAGAATTTGATGGACAAGGCACTTATTTTTTTATTAGGGTTAAGGGGAAAAAATACCTACAAATTTTTCTTAAAATTGCATCCACCACCATTAACCTTTTTTTAGTGCAAAAGTAACCATGAACTTTTAAAAGGGGGCAAAAATGACACTTCTATTAAAACTAAATAACAATCGTAATTTCAATGCAAAAGTGTCAAAATACCCCTATCTAAAAAAAGGTTAAAAGGCAAAAATAGCTATAAAATTTTTTCAAAAGTGCATCCACCACCATACAACTTTTTTAAGTGTAAAAGTAACCATAAACTTTTAAAAAGGGGGTAAAAGTGACACTTCCGTTATAACTAACTAAAAGCCGTTTACTTCAATGAAAAAGTACCAAAATACTCATCAGGAGGCACATTACAGGGAAGCAAACGGTGTGATGCAGACGGTGTGTAACAACCCATCAGGTTTGATGTTTCCTAAGATGGACATCACCTAAGCTTTGACGTTTGCTATGTTGGGTGCCAAACAAAAACCCCAGGACGATAATCTGCATGTGACTAAACGATGCAAACAATAATGGTGGTGAAGAAAACGATGATGGTTGTGTTTGACAAAGGAAGTGAGAGAAAAGTTGATGACGACGGTGGTAAAGTTGTAAAACAATGACTGTAGTAGTTGACAGTAAAGCTTCTATTTCTTCATCTTCCTCCTTGTTTCAAAGTCTTAATGCCAAGAAGTGTTGATTACTATGATAATGATGCTTGATGGAGGGAGTGAACTCAACCCAACATAATGATGGCAAGAAAGGAGAGGAAGATTTTTTTTAGAGGGGTATTTTGATACTTTTATATTAGAGTAAATGACTGTTAGTTAGTTTTAACGGAAGTGTCGCTTTTACCTCATTTTTTAAAATTTATAATTACTTTTACACAAAAAAAAAAGGTTTATGGTGGTGGACGTATTTTTGAAAACAGTTTATGGGTATTTCTACCTCTTAAAATTTTTTTAGATAGGGATATTTTGGTACTTTTACACTGGAGTTAACAGCCGTTAGTTAGTTTTAACGGAAGTGTCATTTTTACTCAATTTTTAAAAATTTTTGGTTACTTTTACACTAAAAAAAAATTTATGATGATTGATACACTTTTTAAAACAATTTATAGATATTTTTACCACTTAACCCTTTTTATTATTCAGCTAGTTCTTATAGTTATAGTCAATTTCGATCCATTTTGGAGTCAAAATTGGTCATATAATGCGGATCTTGAATTTCAGAGCTCGTCATTTTTTATCCAGGAAATTTTGATGAGCCAGTTTTATTTGATATTTAAGGAAGCCGCATTTGAACATTTTCTTATTTAAAAAATCACATCTAAGTCTGTGTATTTTGCTATCCACGACTGTGAGAATCATACCCAAATATTCTTTTTGTCAAATGAACATGTTTTGTTATAGCTCAGAGAAATAAAAACTTTGCCAGTATTAATAAGACCAGAAGAATTCAATTGCCGATCATCATATCGTATCGTGTGCGTACTGGATTCAGAGCTGAAATCAAGAAAAATCCGATTCGAGTGAAGTTCCTAGCCTTTTTAGGCCAATAATGATATGTGTTGTATGGTAGTAGTTTATGTTATCTGCTCATCTGGGGCTTTCCTTACAACTCCTGACTCAGCTGGTAGAGTTTCCAAACTTAATCAACGAATCAATATTCTCGAAGCACGCACCAAATCCTGAGGTCACATGCCTTCTATCACAATCCAAATCCTCAAACACACTCATCATAATTTATAAGCTTAATGGGAAATCTGATCAACGGAGAAAATGTAAAAATACAACTATGAATGGATTATTGTTATTATTAGTATTAGCAGTAGAAAGGGTTATTATTAGAAATATCTTCTCCAAATATGTTTTAATTTTAACAAATATATTAGATTATTTTTAAAGTTAAGGTATATATACTATATAATTTGAAATATTAAAACATAAGATCAATGTCTCGGAAGTTTTTGTGCAGTACTCTCGTGAGCATCTAGAAGCTTTTGTTTGTTGGATTAGCACCACTCTGGATGTGTTAAAACATAAAAGGAAGCAAAATGGTTTTAATTGTTAAAAAATTAATGTTAATCTAGAAAAAATTTCCGATACCTCGAACAAAAAGTTCGGATATGTTTAAGGGGACAAAACTCCCTTAAACATATTAGTGTTTCCAAAAAAAGGGGAAAAAAAGCAAGAAAGACCGATAAATCAAGCAAGAAGACAGATGATAAAAGAATATGTGTTGATGATTGACAAGGGAGTTGATGATAAGGTAACGACGAATCTTAATAGATTTGTATTTGTTTGAGATTATTTTAAGATTTTTAAAAATGTTTATTTATATAAATGAGATAAAATTTTTCTCACACATTTATTTTATATATTATAAATTATAATTAAAAAAATATATATTTTAAAAACTCTAATTACTATTTTAAACAATTACAGTATCGATTTCATGAGGTGTAGCGCAAACCACCAGATCATACGCCGAATCCCTCAGATCCTCCAATGAAAAGGCAGACCCAAAAAAAAAAACACGGATCCATTTTCAGATTAAAGAAAGAAATAAAAAATAATAATGAGCATATCAATCAATTATGCAAAATAAGTGGAGAGCACGACCCTTGACGGAAGCTTTGAAGCCCCACCACACATAACGTGTCCCTCTCCTAATTCATGGACCGATGTTTTCATTCTGTGGGCTTTCACGTTTCAAGCTCAAGGAATAGCCCTATACCACTGGCTCCAATGGTAAGCAGCCACCCCCCCTCCCTCTCCTTTGTCCCACTCTCATCATCACATCACTCTCACCCACCCGACCTTTAATCCTTTCCTTATTCACCTCGCACCATGCAATGTAACCCATCCCACTACTAATTTACTCATAATCCCCTTTCCTTCTTTCGATTCCAACACTTGCTCATACGTTGGCATAACAAAATTGGTGCTCAAAGATTCAGAATCAATGGAGGAAGAGAAAAATACAGTGTTTGGCAAGTATGAGATGGGCAGGCTTCTGGGCAAAGGGACTTTCGCCAAGGTGTATCACGGCAAACAGATAGCCACCGGCGAGAGCGTGGCCATCAAGATCGTGAGCAAGGAGCAGGTAAGGAAGGAGGGCATGATGGATCAGATAAAGCGAGAGATTTCCGTTATGCGATTGGTTCGTCACCCACACGTCGTTAAGCTCAAAGAAGTGATGGCCACAAAGACCAAAATTTTCTTCGTCATGGAGTACGTCCGCGGCGGCGAGCTCTTCGCCAAGGTCGCCAGAGGCAAACTCAAGGAGGATGTCGCTCGCAAGTACTTCCAACAATTAATCAGCGCCGTCGATTTCTGTCACAGCAGGGGAGTATCTCACCGGGATCTCAAGCCTGAAAATCTGTTGCTGGATGAGAACGAGAATCTCAAAATCTCCGACTTTGGCCTATCGGCGTTGCCGGAACAGCTCCGTCACGACGGTCTCCTCCACACCCAGTGTGGTACTCCGGCGTATGTCGCCCCCGAGGTGTTGAGAAAGAAAGGGTATGATGGGTCCAAGGCTGATATATGGTCGTGCGGTGTCATTCTGTATGCATTGCTCGCTGGGTTTCTTCCTTTTCAGAACGAGAATCTCATGAGTATGTATAGCAAGGTTTTAAAAGCCGAATTCCAATATCCGCCATGGTTTTCTGCTGAATCAAGGAGATTGATTTCGAAAATCCTCGTGGCTAATCCGGAGAGACGGGCTACGATCCCGGCAATAATGCGGGTCCCATGGTTTCTGAAAGGTTTCTCGAGGCCGTTCGCTTTTCAACTAGAGGAAACCGTTTCCGATGATAAGGAGCTGCAAAAATCAGAGCCTGCAAACCCAAGATCGAAACCTTCATCGCCCAAGTTTTTTAATGCGTTCGAGTTTATTTCGTCCATGTCTACTGGGTTTGATTTGTCTGGGTTGTTCGAGAGCAAGAAGAAAAAAGGGTCGATGTTCACATCCAAATGCTCGGCGACGGCGATCGTATCGAAGATTGAGACGGTGGCTAGAGGGCTGAGTTTTAAGGTAGGGAATGAGAAGGGTTTCAAGATGAGGCTGCAAGGGCCGTCGGAGGGGAGGAAAGGGAGGTTGACGGTAACGGCGGAGGTGTTCGAGGTGGCGCCGGAGGTGGCGGTCGTGGAGTTCTCAAAGAGCTCAGGCGATACTCTGGAATATGCAAAGTTTTGTGAGGAAGAAGTCAGGCCGGCGCTGAAAGACATAGTGTGGACGTGGCAAGGCGACAGCCCGGGCAATGATTACATGGGTGGCGGTTACGGAGAAGAATCTCAGGAACAAGTTGTTAGCAAAGTAGTATAGATAGGAACAGAGTATAGACACCATTCTAACAAAATGATCTTTTCCCCATTGTGTTTTCCTTTTCCAATTCTGTGTCTAGCCGCGGCTTGATTTGTTGCTTTGATGGTGAAAAGAGAGGGGAAAAGGGGTTTTGTGGTGAGATTTGTATATAAATGTAAATAGGTAATGTAACTACGGTTGATGAGCCATATAGCCTCCCCTTTTATATCTTTAGGGCGTGTGATTAGATTAATAGTTGAAGTTGGTTTTTAAATGTGATTTATGATATATATAAAATAAATATATATATAAAAATTGTATCTTTAAATATTAGCTCAAATAGGCCTTTAGTCATGGTTTTTTGTTTAAGAAACCAATGGCAATTCGGAGGAATGAAAGCTTGTTGCAAGAGTTGGCACTTGGCAAAGGTATTTCAGCGTTTTGGGAGAATAAGATGTCCAAGATTCTGATGACCGGCGCAATGGTGTAGTTTTCTTCCCTCGTCTTTTTTAATCAGATGCGGAAGGTTCATATATAAATCCTCGTTCCGTGTTCTATAAAAATAAATGGTATATTCAAAGTTTCTTTTTTGAAAAAATTAAGAATAGTCAAAGTGATACATGGTGTGAGCAAAAGGCAGGGATTTTAAATCTGGACAGGGCTGGGGCTGGAACCGGTTAACTTGCCGGTAAACCGGTCCATTCTTTTTTTTTTCTTTTTTAAATTATATTAATAAATCTGAAATATTCAATTTCTTATCGGTTTAGTGACGGTTTAGTTTTAATTTGACTCCGATCTTACCTTTAACCTAATACTCCAATCAATTCAATAACATGTCTGGGTTTCAGAACCTTGGGTAAAGGTTAACATAGAAGAATATTGGAAAAAAAAGGGAGAAAAGACATAAAAATGCCATCAAAATTGGTAAAAAATAAATAAGTATGTTGAATTTCAATAATTTTAAAAGAACTGATTTGAAATTTTAAAATGTTGTAAAATTTGAGAAATTACTTGACTACCTTTAATTTCTTTTAAATAAAAAATCATCAACCCTTTTGTCGGCCGTTGGAGACAACCAGTGACTAGAGCTTCAGAGGCCTAATATATATATTTTTAAATTTCTCAAATAAAAATTGTTAAATATAAATACTTGAGTTGTTAATAATGATGCTAAAATTATAAATGACGGCCTAATATATATATATATATATATATATATATATATATATATATATATATAATCATCAACCCTTTGTCGGTCGTCGAAGACAACCCTTAGAGGCCTAATATATATATTTTTAAATTTCTCAAACAAAAGTTGTTAATATAAATACTTGAGTTGTTAATAACGATGTTAAAATTATAAATGAAGGCCTAATATATATATATATATATATTTCAGCTAAAGTTGTCAATATAGATATTGAGTAGTTAATAGCAATACTAACAAATATCTTGTTTATAATTTTAGTATCGCTATTAATAATTTAAGTATCTATATTAACAATTTTTACTTGAAAATTTTTTTAAAAATATATTAGGCTACCGAAATTCCATTCATCGGTTGCCTCTGGTTGCCGGCAAGGGGTTGGGGATTTTTTAATTAAAAAATTAAAAATAATTATATAATTTCTTTAATTTTGTAACATTTAATATTTTTAAATCAATATTTTTAAAGTTATTGGAATTCAACCAACTTATATGTTTTTTTTACCAATTTTAATAATATTTGTACGTCGGTGAGAGTTGAAGGGAGATAAAAGAAGAGAAGCAAAAGTGGGGGAGTGTCATTGTGAGGAAGTTGCAGGGGACGGGTGGCAGCCTAAGGAGAGATCAACCACACCGCACGAAACAAATTCGGTACTATTGGCCGACTACTCACCAAATGCCCCTCCCTTCACTGTCTCTGCTTCATCTCAAATTATCAATCAATCCTTATCTTCGGTTTCTTTCCCTTCAAACAAGTTCCTTTCTTTGCCATTTTTTTCTGAGCCTAACAAAAGGTTCTTTATAAGTTATAACCATCCTTCGCTACTTCAATGATACGTCACATTCGCACTGTGATAGTGTGACTGACTCATATATTCAGCCCAAAAACGTTCCACTTTACATCATCATCGGCGGACTAGGTTCTTGCCTCACTATTGGGCTTCATAAACCCTTTTTACTTGCCACTCCCCACTGCACTCATTCCACATCAACCCACCTGCATTAATGGGCCAGAAGTCTCTCTCGCCCATGTTCCGTTTCAAGCCCAATCTCCGAACAACACTTGAAGTCCAGCACAATCGTCAATTGAATACATTTGATTTGTTCATGAATTTCATTGTCTTTAGTCCACACCTTCACAAGGGTTTGTTAACTCAACTATCAAAATGTTTCTTTTATATACATACACACGTAACGCGCGCGCGCAATATATATATATATATAAATCAAGACATAGCTTGTTCGTCTGTTTCAATAACAAGGTTAAAATGTTGCAAATTAAGAGAACCGTTCAAACAATTCCCTTCACACTTGTCCCCACGCCACCACGGCGTACATTGTTCTCATAGGAAATCATTGGAAGATTGAAAAAGTTGTTAAAATAAATTAATTATTACGAAAATGAAGAATTTGGTTAAAACACCAGTTTAAAAATATTATTGATCACAAGGACTTGAATTCAAGTATCGTATTGATATTTTTTTTAATATGAAATTTCTTGAACTACAAGTACTTTCATTCATTTTTTCAAATTAAAAAAGTGACCGTGAACACACTTATTAGAAGTTCCAATTCCATTCTAAAATATGCATGAATACCGGATGGAGATATTTTATTAAAAAAAAGATTAAATAAGTTTAATCAAAAAGCATGTGCATAAGAAGAACGACGACCCGGAGCCCCAAGCTAAGTCTAATTAACGAAGGAGATAGTTCCCAAAATTAAAAACATGTGAAAGTGCCCAGCATGCTACCGTGGAATTGTAGGACTTTTGCACAACAAACACCTTTAACCCCAGCACCAAAGTACGTATTTTAATTTGACTCCAATATCTACTTTGACTTTGAAAGTTACATGTAAATATATAAATATCGGAGGGAATCTCAGTGATCAGCATTAACAGAAACAGCCTAACAAATTGCACTATTATATCACAAAGTCCCTTTGGAATATACAGATAAATCAACGGGCGCCCTATTTCTATATGGGCAGAAAGCTTTCATGTTATTTCCAGAATTTACAAAAACAAGAGGGATGATGCCATCTCGCGGACGTCATCTTGGGCCTCTGGCTATAAATTAAGTGGTACTTAACTTCAATGACTTGACCACGTACCTTAATTAACTAATCCGTAGGTTAAGAGAATAGTGTGATCACATGTGCTTATATCTCGTTTTAGAGCCAAGCACCATATCTGTCATCTATCTCCTCTTGCCACATATGTAAAGATGACGCGTGCATTTCGTTTTGATCCAAAAAAATCCAAGCCACATAATCACATTACTTTATTCCCTCAAGGGCCTCATCACACTCAAACTTGTAGATAAACACAAAGACCCAAGGCCTCAGCGTCAATGCAAGAAATTAATGAAGGCGAAGGAGAATGAATGATAGACTAATGGTAGGTGCTTCATAATCATCCACAGAAATATTATAATAAAAATACTATGTTTATGATAGGTGCAAGAGGGTCATGTTCAATACACTTGCTTCCCATAATTTCCTCTCAATATACTATATATATTGATGACCAGAAAAGAAGATTTAACTTGATGTCCTCCCAGGGAACACAAGAGAAGAAGGCGTTAAAATCAGGGAACAATCGAGATAAACATTAACTTAATCACCCTATAATTAAGTTAATAAGGAGTTGGCTGGAAAATATGCAGCAAGTATATATCAAAGATAACGTATACGTTGGCATGGTGACCTCGTGGACATATCTTCACGTACGTACCCCAACATATATTTACAAATGATGCGTTAGTTTCGATGACTTGACGTGGCATATAAATAAAGTTTAATTGATTGACGTGGTAAAATTGGTTTCTTCGGTGACGACGAGATAGACGACGTACAATGTAAGCTGGTTACAAATTAAATGAAACGTAATGAAGTACATCCAATCAGCTGATTAGGTTATTCCAAGATAGAATAAATTCTTTGAACGAATATAATAACTATTTTGAACTTACGTATCTAATCCTATTTAAATAGTTAGGAATAGTTATTTACCTAGCTACAAAGTTGGAACCGTCGACAAAAATATTTGAGAGAACAAGAATAATATGTTAAATACAATATTTAAGAGAACAATTTGGTGCGTGGTGACTTGAGGGTGAATTAAGAGCGTACGTCTCTAGAAGGAGGACTGAGCTGTACATGATTTGGTGTGAACTAGCCCCCATTTTATGGTTTCAAACCACGACTTGGTTGTATATGAACTATATACCAACTAATTATACTAAATGCTCGGCCAGGATCTAGTATAACTAGAGGGACAAAGTTGGATATATATGAGTAACACGTAATACGACTGCATTTATACGTTCAAGTCAAGGTCCCTTTGAATCTTTATAATTTGCTCTCTTACGCGTTGCCTTTTCCTGGAAGTCTTTTGAAATTTTAATCGATACTCTTATTCATTTCTCTTTATTTTCCTCCATAGTCTTCTGCGCAGTCTTTCTCATTCGACTTGGAATAATTATATATGCTTTTCCCATTATATACGTCTCTATGGTAAAAAATGATCATCCATATATATTGTTCCAGTACGTGTTTATTCTACCTCAAGCTAAGCTTTAAATTTGCCTTGTTCTCTTTAATTTGTCTGACTAACGTAACCATTATTTTGGTTTTACTTGCCCAGAAGGAATAATACACGAAACTTCAAAATAATGAAAAACGCATTGATGGCCCTTGGTAAGAGGCACCTCAAATTAAAGTCAACGAGATCATGTTAAGGTGTGGGTCAAATGGTCAATCATCCAAATAGCAAAAATCATTTTATCTTTCTCTTCTAATTTACTCCTACACTCTCTATATTATTAGAGCGCGTCAAGAGAGAGAGAGACTGGGCACAATCGAAGAAACTGTAAAACCAAGTGCCTTATAACCTTGGTCATTTCCACTTTCCAACAACTTTCCTTTGCCTCTCGAGTAATAATCAAAGTCTTCCCTATTCTCCTCTATATATTGACATCTAGCTGGCTCGGATTCATGAATTGTTTCATTTAACTTTTAAACCATATCCATCTCTTTTCCTCTCAGATCGATCTGTATCATTCTTAATTTTGCAAATTCTGTGATATGGAATCAACATGCGTGGACACCTCTCTCAACCTCAACGTTGGCCCCCGGGACACACAAGAAACCACGGTTCGCAAAATTAACTAACTTTAACTCATTTTATCCTTGTTCTTCGTTAATTTCAAAGGTAGTAGTCTGTCTTGTCTGGTAACCAATCAAGAGAGTTTAATTAATTTTGTGATGGCTGCAGACTGAGGATTTGGTGCAAGAGTTGAATCGTTTAAACAGTGAGAATCAGAAGCTAACGGAGAGACTGACAAACTTGCGTGAGAACTACAATCTTTTGTTAAAGCAATTGAGCCAAGTGATGACCAACAACACCGATAATAATAGTAATCAATCATCAAGGAAGAGAAAAGCGGAGACGGAAGCCTGTAAGGATAATATGATTAGTATTAGCGGCAATAATACTGAGAGCATAAGCAACATTACCGACGAAGATTCATCGTTCAGAAGGCCATCCGCTAAGGTTACCAGAGTCATGGTGCGCACCCAACCATCAGATACTGGTCTGGTAAGTTCTCATAGTCTTGATCAATCGGTTTTGTCTTAGGGCGTCGGTAAATTTGGTAGCTTGCAATTACTAATTATAATAAGTATGGTTAATTATTATGTGTGAATGTACATACACAGTATGTGAGGGATGGATATCAGTGGAGGAAATATGGTCAGAAGGTGACTCGAGATAACCCTTCTCCAAGAGCTTACTTCAGGTGCTCCGAAGCACCAAGCTGCCCTGTGAAAAAGAAGGTACTTGATTCACACTAAAATTAATTAACCCTCTTTTCAATTACACAAAAAGGATAATTATGTTGTATTATGAATTAATTGGATATATATATATATATATATTAGGTTTTTCTTTCCATCGAAACTTTAGCCGATTTGATAGGACCTTTAATTTCTAAGCATTCAACGTGGGACTTAATCATTCATTCTAATAGATTACTGATATATATATATATATAGGTGCAAAGAAGTGCGGAAGACCCGACAGTGTTGGTGGCGACCTACGAAGGAGAGCACAACCATGGAGGACATGGATCTGAATTACCAACCCTAGCGTCGAACCAGAGCAAAAGTGAATCAGGAGGAGTAATATTGGGTGAAAATGGTGGGAAGTCAATGCAGCAGTGTTTGGTTCAGCAAATGGCCACTTCTTTGACCAGAGATCCCAACTTTACAGCTGCACTCGCCACCGCAATCTCCGGCAGAATTTTAAACCTTGCTTCTAATTAATACAATTATTGATGATGAACATCATGTGTCTTAGTAAGTTCATCACAATGTTTCAGAGACTGCTGTCTATGGAGAGTGGAGATGTATAAATTACTATTACTTATATGATCGCAACAATTCTTGTTCTTTCTTTCAGGCCAAAATGATTGAAAAAGCAACCCGATTATTGTTCTGACGGTCACCAGAGGAGTAGTTAGCTGTGCCTATGATCGGTCTAGATGATTTACTACAATTCGCAATATAACCGTCAATTGATTTTTAAAAAAATATTTAAATATTATTTTAATTTTAAAATTTTAAATTAATTCTTTTGAAAATAATAGTAATAAAATTGATAAAAAAAAATACATCAATTGACAACTCAAATTTTTAAGAAATCAATGATTCATAATTTTAAAATTAAAATGGTATTTAAGTGTCTTATTCTTTTAATTTTTTTAGAGACATTAATAAAACTAATTATATTAATTTAAAATATTTATATTTATTATTTTTTTAAAAAAATAATTTTTAAATTATAAATTAATTATACATTAATATATGATATAATTAAAAAATCAACTAAATATTATATCTAATAACGGAGCTAACATTTATATTTTTTTTTACCATATTGGCCTAAATGATTTGTAAAGCTTGGACAGACATATTTTTTCAGGGAACATATAATAATTAATTTTCTTAAAATCCATACTAGTGATTTAAATATTACTATCATCACTCTGTGTAAATACAAATTAACAATCTCTCTTATCCTAAGTATAAATTACTACAGCTCTTTTGTATATGATCATTCCTTGTTATAAACACTCTGTATTATATTTATTTAAATTTTACATGTATGTTTATTTTTAATTATTTACATGTAATTTTTATGCAGGCATTCTAGTTCTTTTTTAATACTCATTCAGTCCTATTTATAAGCAACTTTTAGTATAATTTATACAAACAAAGAACACATTAAACTTCATCAATTCTATCTTAAAACTTTACTTTTCAACCTTACCTTGTATAATATATAATAGGGACAATTCCAAAAAAATACCTTTTAAACTTAAATATCCCGTTGACAAAGTCGTTAATGGGATTAACAATAATAGTAATACAATTAAAAAATCATTTTATTGTTAAATCATCTATTTGGGATTTTGAAATTTAAATGGTATTTTTTAGAATTTTTCCTATATAATATATCCCATGAAAATAAAGTTAATATAGCAATAAATGAAGGTATAGTTCTAGCAAAGAAAATTGAAGAATATAGTTATACATTCATATAAAAATTCAATGATATTACTTATAATTAGGATAAAAATAAACTTTCTCTCTTTACCTATAAGACTAGTGCTTTAAGGGGGAAAAAAGATTTGATATTGGAATGATGAGCAATTTTGTTGCAACTCCGTGTTAGATTGGATTAACTATAAAAATTATTTTTTTAATATAATTTATGATATATAAAATAAATATTTAACAAAAATTTCATCTTGATCTATTTAAATATATTTCCCTGCAGAAAGAAACAAGCAGGCCCTCCGTTGAGTACCATCCGTGGTGGCATCATTCTCAAACAGTGATAAGTTTGTCTGCATTCATCGGCTTAACGACTCCATGTCACATCTTCGCCCTCCTTTTTTTTTTTGCCCTTTCACTGTATTCAAATGGTACTTTCCAGTCACTTATTTCCATGTTTATTATTATTATTAATCCACAAATCTCACCCAAACAAATACAAATCTCACCCAAACAAATATTAATCCCCACAAAAGAAAAGAAACGATATTATTGCACTGATTTGATTTTGGTTGAAAAGTGGTCCATGGTCAATACAAACCCTTCAGACTACATGTATATAATTCCACTTTTCCTTTTTTACGGCCGTGCAATGGCCATTGCCATCTTATAGCATGTTTAAATTAATGATGAAAAAATATTAAAAAAATTTCATAAATTTATTTTATATATCATAAATTATGATAAAAAAAACAGTCTGTACTCCTAATTCAAACGGTCATTTATTCAATATTTTATCGTGACTTTAGATTCAATATATACACATATGTGTCAAGATAATATATAGTTAGAAATACGTACGTACCCTTTCAAGCATTATTTTTATACGCTGCCAGAAAACTGTGGAGTTAAAAATCGGCAAGACAATGGTGACAGTAGATAGAATGACAAAGAAGTCGACCCCTTTTGTGGTGGTCCTGCCTAATAAATAAGGGTATTTTGTCCTCTCCATTTACGGTGTTTCCCTCTCATTCAAAGCTTTAATTTTGCTCTCCCCACTCTGCAAAAAGCTTACCCAATTCTGGAATCATGTTACTATGCTTTTTTATAGGAAAAAAATATGTCATTTGGACCTTCTCGTGTGGCATAAGAATTTGGGGGAAAATTTATTTACAATCTCGTATAAGAGTGATAGGCACCATAAAGAAAATTAGGGAACACCATAATACTTCTAAAACCAGTATAGTTTTATATTTTTAACCGTAAACATCAAGTTAAAGTTGGATAGAAATAATCTCTGACTTCTCGTTGATCATACACTCGAATTTTATTTATTATGCATCCCAGCAACTTGATGTTTTTTTTCTAGTGCATTTAGTACCATATGACGTTGTTTTCTAAATACATTCAGTACTCTATTCTTACTTTCTTAGTTGAGTTAAAGTGTTTGATGTATTATAAATAAGACTATAATGCTATAAACATTGGAAAATAACAATAATTAGGATGTTGGATGCAACTGAAAAATAACATTAGGCTAAGTGTTAATTAATTTTGGTTTCTTTATATATTTTGCCAACAAAATTTAAACGTCTATACGCTATACTACTTGTAATTTTTTGATGATTTTCATGGCTCATATGTATGACTGAAAATATCTTTTTTAACTTTACTTGTATCATTTGCTAATTTATATGATTTCCTCCGGAAGTAATATTCTATGTTATGGAATCCATTGCATTCAAATGAGATGCCATGTGATACAGTCCTTTTTATTTTATATAGGGCAACTCCTGAACGTAACTAGCAAGTGATTTTTTTAATTGAAAATTTTTCTTTTTTAGAAGAGAATATTCAAAGAGTTTACACACACACACACACAAGCCATAACTTATTATATTCCATGGTACTTACGTGTATAGAAGTCGGCGGTGTATGCAAACGGTGTTGTATTGAGTCGTTGTAATTGGACGCCAATATTCAATTATTCATATCAAGTCAGGCCAAAAAGATATTCATTGCTATTAAGTATATATACAGGATATTTTATGTATGAGTTTTCAATTTTTGACGTATTTGTGTGAATTAAAAAAATTTATTTGAAAAAATTACTTCTAAATGGATTCAATAATGCTTAAATTTGACTCAATAACATGCCATCGGTCTGACATCCCCACTCAATAATATTGGGCCTATGAAAAACAGAATATTTTTATGCTGATAAATTTTCATTGTTTCATTATGTATAGTAAACTAGCCCTTGGAGCTGACGGAAATTAAAACGATAAGGAAAAAATCGGTGAAAAGTTCACATTTGAAAATTTTATTAATGGGACCGAAAGGACTGGATATAGTTCTATACAAGAAAGTATGTGTACTCCTGCTATCCAAATTTTTTTACCAATAAAATTTTCAAACTTTTTTAACCGTTATTTCTATTTTTTTACCCTAATATTATTATTCAGTTTGTGGTTTGTGGTTGTTTTTTTTAATTAGCATAAATAATTTTTCTGTAATTTAAAATCAAATTCAAGATCTATAAAAATCTAATAAAGTCTTATATTATTAGAATAATTTTATGATGTTTTTTTTTTACCAATTTTTCTAGAGAACAAGAGTAAGTTTTTTGAAAATTGGGAAAAAGAAAAAGATGGGGTGGATTTGGAGGAGAGGTTTATGAATAGAACAGGGGACAGGGGCGAAATGATAATCGTGGGGCGCTCCAAGACGTCGCAGTCATAATAAGTGCGCAATTCCCGAGAAGACAAAGTGGCCAACGCGGCTGATCTGACGGCAGGAAATGGTCAGTCACATCAACGGCTCTCCGTCTCTCACACCTCTTCCCTCCACGACTTTCACTCCTCCTTTTATGCGCCCTGCATATCCCTCTCTGCCTCCCCACAAAAACACCTCCCTCCCCACGAGATAATCTTCAGATTGAGATCCCTCTTTCCTTTTCCTCTTCCTGATTCTCTCATCAATTTCCCTCGTCATCCTCATTATCTTCTTTCCAGGTCGTCGTCGTCTCTCTCTCCCGATCCTTCCCAACAAAAACCTCTCTCTCGCCCACTGTCTTATCTCATTCTTGTCATTTCGGTGCCACTGGTGCCCGCCGTTTTGGCCGTCTCTGACGTTTCCGTTTTCCTATTCCCCAACACTTCAGGGATCCGGTTACGTGTCATCGGCCTTTTGCATGAGTCTGGCCTGGATTTAGCTATTCCAAGATGCATCACAATTGAGGGGTTCTAGAGAGAGAGAGAGAGAGAGAGTCTGCAGATATCTTCGAGCCTTTCCCATTCCTTTTTGTGGCTGTGAATTTTTCCTCATTCTCCTTTCCATTTTTTTTTCCGTTCTACTTTTCATCTGTTATATAGCTCAGTCTTCTTTTTACTCTCTTACTCCCCGCCCCTTTTTTACTGGCTTGTTTTGTTTGTAGCAAACCCTAAAATTTCCAAATAAACGCCGTTTTAAAGCATCGGGGAAGAAAATTAAGCATCCTTGGTATTTTCTGCTTTTTGCACATTTCGTTTTGCTTTTCCTGGAATGGGTGTCTCTATTTTCATCAGATCTGGGTCAATTATGGAGGCATTTGTTCCGCTGATTCATCAAAAAGCGCTTTATTTCTCTCGAGGTTTCCATATTTGGCCATGCCCTTCGTATTTTTACTCCACTCCATGTTGCTTCTTTCTTGGGACATAGAAATTGACAGAAGAGAGTGAGCACACAGAGGCACTTGGTATAGCTGTATACTATTGCTTTTGCGTGCTCACTTCTCTTTCTGTCAGCTTCCAGTGCCGGGAATCAATTTCGTTGCTCTCTGGCTCTGCTTTGTTCCCATTTCTAAACCTAACCATTCTTCTCCCTCTCGTTATGCGACGGAGCAGGAATACCACTGAAGAAGTTCGTATCGTTCATTATCCGACAGTGAAAGGCATTGCCTTCGGTGTTTCTTTGCCTTTCCACCTTTCCCCCCCGGAACTGTTGGATTTTATTCTGTTTTTTCTCAGATAGATTATATTATTTATTATTTAATAGCAGCAATTATATTTTTTTATTATATATTTATCGGGGGCACCCTGAAAGCGTGACTTTTGATGGTTCCCGCAGTAGCTACCCCTAAGTACTGTGCGGATTAAGCGGCAAAGATACTAGCATGGGACCATTCATGTTACATAGTATGGTCCTCACTCTTCACATATTTACACTTCGTCTCTCTTTCGTCGCTCACTACTTCATAATCATCTTCCTGATTTCATTCCCTTGCATATTTTATATAATCCCTGCGCATGCAGGTGCATTCGGTAACTGGTTCACTTTGGCTGTTTTTTTTTCGCTTGAATCTATATTTACATTCTGACTCATTGGACGCTTTTATTTCAAATGGACTCTTTGAATTTTAGTCAGTAAAAACCTTATCATTACACTGTGGGTTCCTTTTGCTCATAATGCAAATTAAAGTCGTCTGTGTTTTATTTTCTAAGCCCCAATAGTTTGCAATTGCTATCACTTGGATCTGGTTTTTTAAAATATATAATGTAATATTCTAGAGATTTACCCGAGAAATCACATCAGTTATTCCATATGACGCAAGATCTAAGCTGTGAATATATAGTCGGAAAATCGACTGATGATACCGAGCCTCCCTCTTTTTCCCCCCCTTGATTATACAGGTAAACGTAGAATAGATCGTTCTTGGAAGACATCATGCGTGCTTTCATACGCCCTGAAAGCATGTGATTTGATTGAGGATTCTTGGTAATTAGACATGAAATTTTTTTCCTGTTTTTCTTTTTTCACGTTATCACTGTTACCTCTTCTCATCTCCAATTATTGGAACATAGAATTTAACGGTCAAACATATTCATCAATTCTCAGGACAATTATTATTATGGCATGCACTACTCCTTTCTGATAATCATAATAGCTCTTGATTTCTCAGTTTCTTGAAAACATGTTTGATTTTTAATTGTCAGGATGCGAATTGACAAGTTTCTATGGATCATGCAGGCTGCATTATCAACGTGTCATTGAAAGGTTATTAATTTAACTTAGCTTCTTCTTTTTTATTTTAATTCCTCTTTCTGTCATTCCAGAGCCTGGTGTGCCTACTAAAGTTAATTTAGATGGCAATTTGAAATACTAGTGGCTGCTGCACAGAGTCGGATGATAGATGTCTTAAAATCTCTATAATTTCCTATAATTTGCTTTTGACAATACCTTTCCAACAGTTTTCAACATTTAAAGAGAGTTATTTATTATCTAATTTAAATTTCTTTCCTCTCTATTGCATATGCTGCATGCTCTCATTTCTAATATGGCTTTTGATTTGATAGAGTTGTCGTATATATATTTGTATGTAAATTATTTTTCAATTTTCATGTATTTATTTACAATGAGATTTTGTAGTCATTTTTTCTCAATAATGGTCCTATAATAAATTACGAACTACTATATAGTTTGTTTTATCTTAATTTATAATTACAGCATATGCATGCAATGTTTGGTCGTTTATAATTTCTTTTTTAAATCTGAGGGCTTTAACCCATCAAAAGCTTTCATTTTCAGACTAGTAATTTGATAGTTCTACTCCGTATTATACTTATACGCACTCTCCAAATTTCCAAGTCAGTGATTGTGATTGTAACAGAGTGTTTTAGACCTGCCCATTATTCTTTTATCTGAAAAGACTATGCCTCGTTATAAGTTCTGCTAGTGACTCGTTTTCTAATGTATTATGACTCTTTTAAAGAATACTCCCTTGCTCCTTAATATATTATCTAACTGGGGAGTTAGTATTTATCTTAAATATAAGTCATATTTCACATATATTTACCAATTTTTCTCAAAATTAGCCTTATTAACATTCTCCTTAACAATAATCAAATATAAGAGACAGGGAGAAATTTAAAGAAGATGTTTAAGGTGTTTTAAAAAAAATGTCATATTAATTAATTTAAATAATTTTTTAATTTAATCAAATTATTTAATTATATCTTATACTGAGGATAAGAGAAGTATTAGTGATATCCTACAAAGTGCACTAGAGATTCTGCACAGTTTTAATTTGAATTAAAAAAAATAAAGATTTCCAAGTTGTGCAAGTCTTCATGTCATGCATATCAAGTTGCTTTAAGAAGTTGCTGTTTTATGAAGATGATCTAGTGCAGTTCCCGTGATGTTTGACAGCCATCACTTGTATGCATCTTTTTGTGTATACTGTAGTGAATGGATGAATAGTAATTGATGATCATCAATTTTATATGGGGCAACATCATTGGTGGTAGTGAAGTTTGCTCTATTATCGTTTTCCTCTTATAATATCATCAACGTTATTTTCATGCAAACATTGTCACAAAATCATAAGCTGTATTTCAGATGGGATATCGTAGAGTTCGTACATGGGGTCTTCCACAGTTATTGCAGTAAGACAATGATTGATTTGTCTTTTAATCACCTTTCAAGTCTGTGTATAGTTTTGTTTATGGGATGTCTTTTTGATGTGATATAGCGTGCTCACACGAGTTTTTGCCCATGATTAAAATGCTCCTGCCCCAAAACACACACACACCGTCTCTAAAACTCTTCACATTTTATCATGTAAGAAGTTATGTAAGCATAACATCCAATAGGTAATTGTTTGTTTGTGTTATTATGGATATAGATATTAGGAATAGTAACCAGTTAATTATCATATTTTTATGGAAATCTATTTTATTCCATATATTTTGAATCCTCTCTTTCACAGCGTGACTTCACTTTTGATTTCTTATGATGCCAGCTCTTAGTGCAATGCTTTATATTTTAAATTAATCTAAGCAAGATTAGGTCGTCTGGCTTCTATATATTAAACCACACATCGATGTACACTTGCATCTGCATCTTTTCGCCGAATGTTTAATAAAAAAAAAAGGAAAAATTGCCCATAAAGACCTTATTAAAATTTTATTTGTTAAATGAGACCTAAAAACATTTAAGGGAATATTTTTGCCCACAAGAAATAATGTTTGAACACAAGGGAAGATCTTTTGCACATAAGAAAAATTGATTGAATATAAAATAATATTGAACACATAGAAGATCTTTTGTATATGGAGAAAATTGTTTAAACACAATGTTTCATTTAGCAATTAATTTATTAATGAGGTCTTTATAGGCAATTTATTTTTCCAAAAAAATACTAATTCAAAACACATACACACACACAAACAAAGCATTGCACTAATTAGAGCAAAGTTAGAGCCATCAAATTAAGCAAGGTAGAACAAATACAGATATATGGTTAAATACTAGCTCTATCCTTCTCTTTCTATCTTGGCAATTATGGCTTTTCCATTATTTGAAAGAATTGATTATTTTTATGGATTGCATTGCATGATTATTCTTTGTTGGGTTGGAACGTCGTCATCAATTGGTTTGTGATTAGAATATTATTCCGGTTTTTTAAATTGATGTACCTATCTTGGAACATTTTAGTACCCTTCTAATTTTAATTTAGTCATTTATATAAGATTTTTAAAATTATTTTATCCTTTGCTCATTACTTTTTCTGTCCATGTTTTTTGTCCTACATAAATTGCCATGAAATTCAAAGAAATTCCTGCATATATATGCAGTGTGCTTGATAGTTAATACAAGGAGGCAATCTCAGGGCAGTCAAATTAAGAAACTAAATTCGAGAAATTCTGAATTTCCATACCTTGGATTTTACTATCCCAATTCCCAACCCTAACTTCGTGGACAAAGCTCTATTTTTAACTAAATATATCTGTTGAGTTAATCAACAATTCAGGTAATTAAGTAGTAGTAGTCAAATTCAACAATTGTTTAGTTTCTACATCAACTTTTATACTGTAGAAGAATATAAGGACAACATGATGAGAACATTTTAATTATTAAGATGTGCTGTAGCATTATACCCGAATCATGTACGTTAACTGTTTTGTATCCATATTTTGAGTTTCTCAAGTTTTCAGTCCCCAAATCAAAAAGGAATATCAAAGTTATTCATAAGATTTACCCGTCTCACTAGATACGGGATGGATCTTTATGCCTTATGATACTTCAATGGTGACAGTGCAAATGCTTAATTATAGTGCCGTTGGGCATTTACAGCCACTATTTGGTCTAGTTAGAGGAGCCCTGTGCACATTCCTGCGTGTCTGTGTGCTAAATGTTATATTATTATCAACCCTTTCCGGCCATAAGTTGGAGAATTGACACAGTAAAATTGGCAAGTGATCAAGCTATTAATATTATAAGAAAAAAAGTAGCTACTCATGTTGATGCTCTACAGCTGTAGCATTTGAATCAAGCTATCACCATATATTATATCATTAGTCATCGATCGCATTCACCACGGCTGTAATGGTTCCTATTTTCTTCACATTTGCTGCGTCATTATTACATTCTATCAATGTCAGTATCTGGAAATAAACATGTCTATTATTCAGTTTACTTTTTTTTTTGGTTCTTTTCCAATTTTATGATTGCAGAAAACGGAAGATCGAGTTAGGTCGGTGCATGCAAATCAAAGCAGACAAAATATCTACATGATTGGAATTTGGAATGAAGAGAGGACAAAGATAGAAACACTGGATCCACAACCTCGCCAGTTTGCGGTAGCATTATTATACATAGGTATGGGGAAAGCAAAAGAGATTATATTCCCATGCATATAGTGTTATCGGTGATTAACCCTTAGTAGTTTGAAGGGATTGTCTTAAGTTTGTAAGTGAAAGACAACAGATTTTGGTGAATATAATATATATTCAAATGCTGATGGTTCAGTAGTTTTGATATATATATGTATATATCCAATGAGTTGGATGTGAATGGAATAGAACTTGTTATTTTTATGGTGAAAGGCAACAATTTTCGGTGTTGGGCATTACAAAGAGAGAATTTGTCATGCCATTTCCGGGAACAAAATGGTATATATTCTCTTGCAATTAGCTTGGCCCTTTTAATTGGGTGCTTTCTCCAGTTGCAATCGCAGAATGTTTTAAAGCCTTTGTTAATGTATGTGTCCAACTTTAGAAAACACATATATAGGGGAAGGCGGAAGGTCCAATGATGATTTGGTTAGTGTGACTTGATGAATGTTTGTTTTTATTTACACAGGTTGCTGCGTCACAGTGGAAAAAATGATGTAAAGAAGAATCCGGTTCGCCTTTGCACCTTCGGTTTTTATCAGTCAGCACTCAGCACACCTGGACTGAGGAGTTGGAGTCTTGTTTGTAAATTTGCTTGGCATTTAACCCTACAGTTAATTTGAGAAAGATGAACAGCTGTGTCTCTAATTTGTGGCGATTAAAGTTAAAGCTGTATCTAATTATAAGCCTAGTTGATCAAGTTCAAAAAATGCGCCTCTTGTTGACAGTTGTAGGAGGTTACGCTGAGCTTTGGAATGGAGAAACTGATAATTGTGCTAGTCCCAAAACTTGGTTTATGTGTAGTTTTCTTTTATCTTTCTCTCTGTTGCTTTTCTTGGGTGTATTTCTCCTATGAGAAGGTTAAAGTAGAGATGCCTGTTATTATCAACACTTGTAACTTATCATTGACTGGAATAATGAATTATTCTTTTTAGCATGTTTGTGAATCGAATGTGGCAAATGATTTCAAGATGCTGTGGTTTGAAAGTAGTCATGTTTGAGATCTGTGGCAGCCCCTCTTCTCTTATCATGTACGTGCTTGTAAATTAGTAAGGCTCAAATCACTGATCTTGCATAATAGGAAAATTCAAGTGGGTTTCAGGTTGCTGATGGCGATTTAGAATTTCGGAGTTTTAAGGGTTTGAGACTCTTACTGAAGTCATTGGTCTATTCCCAATCTGGTGCATCACCGATCAGTTCCAACGCCGATTGCCTGAGTCGTAATTTATTCGAAAATAATCAGAATAAGAACAGAACAGCAAAGAAAAATATTAAACCTATACTCCTACTGGTTTTATTTATAAGCAACTTTATTCTTACGTGAAACGATAGAATAGTTAAAAATAATAAATGTGTCAAAAATGTTATTTTTTTTCATATATGCCCCTATTTATGAAAATGAGAGATATTAAAATACGTTTTCTCCAATGTTTTATTGACTTTATTCACCTAGGGAGTTCTTTCTCTCCTGAATATAACTCTTGGTGTGTGAGTGATAATTAATTATAAATAATATGTATTTAATGAGGGTAAAATAAAAAAAATAAATTTACATTTTCAAATACAAAATAAAAATTACTTATAAAATAAATCAGTCTCATAAAAAAAATCACTTATAAATAGAATTAGAGAGGGAGATTAAATACTAAATCATTAGGGTTTCTTTTTCCAGTATTGGCGGCAAGTGTATTTGATCTGTCATTATTTAATGCTTTTAGTGGACTTATTTTAGTGTTCAGATAAAACGTACTACATAGTACGTATAAGATAAATAGCCGAAATCTAAATTTGACGAGAAACTTTTTTAAGCATAAAAAAATGTACAAAATGTATCATTTTATTAGTTAACACTTAACAGTGAGTGATATGTGCATAAATTTGTAAAACATGAAAAAAAAAAAAGTACAAAATGTCACATGTGCCTACCAAACAGGGAACGCATGCTGCACGGGAGTACGGGGAAGATAGAATAAAATGGGGAGTGGGTTGGGAAAAAAATTCAAAGCTGTGCAGTCGCTTTTATATATATATATATATATATATATGGACACACGCACGCACGACAATGATGAGAATATGCCACCATGGGGAGTTATTGAATGTTGTGATTCAAATAAAATATTGGGTCATAGATAAGAGCATATATGTTAAAGGGTTTAAGGTAATTTCCATTCCCCAAGTATATATTTTATTTTAAAAATGTTTTTAGAAGTAATTTTATTCCATAAATTTTAATTTTAGAGTAATTTTTCCCTGACCATTAACCATGTTAAGTTTGATCGTTAATTAATCAAATCAGGAGTAAATTTACTCTAAATTCAAAACTTTCAAAACAATTTTATCGTCTATGCCACTTTTGTTAATATACAAATTTATCCTTTCATTTGGTCAACTAATAGTCAAATTTAACGAGGTTAACGGTCATGATAAAATTACTCTAAAATTAAAAATTTCAAAATAAAATTGACCCCGATGAATACTTCTAAAGTAAAAATTACCTTTACCTCTGTGTTAAACACTGCAAATGGAATACACGCTTGTATTTAAAACTTCCACGGGAAAAATTCCTCCACCCAGACATTGCTAGTTTTGAGTTTGTTCATTTCACATAAACATATTTTTTTTTAAACTGGTTTGTTTTTATTATTTATGAGATGAATATATCAAATAAATTTTATCTTAACTTATAAAAAATGACTTTTAAAACTATGGTTAAGAGGTTTTTCAAGGGCAATCTTAAACCCCATGATTAAATTCATGGAGCAGTTCACAAATGCAGATGCAAGAAGAAAACCTTCAGAGCCGCATCCTTTTGTTTTGGGCTTACTTGGTAACGTAAGGTCGAAATAAAACCCATAGCCTCTTAATTTGGGCCAAGGCCCACCAAAATAAAACTTTTTAGGTAGGTTTTCGGAAGCCCAAGATGAACAGCGAGAGAAGAGGCTAAATTATATCTAAGGGCCGATGCTGAAATTAAGTAATTTGCTTACTTCATAATGGATTCCTTTTGATGGCCTTTTTTTGAAAAGAAAAATACAAATAATCTATATAATTATATAAGAGAAGTGAGATGATTTCAAAAATAGCCCGTGCAAGTTATTGAGGTGAGATGAAAAGGAAGTGGAGTAATAAATGGATGACAATGATGATGCAAATGTCTTGAGATCGAGTGACTTGAATCTCGTGGACATAGACTATAGAATAGACTAATTGCATTGTTCACAGTTGAGTTGTAAAATTGTGGCGCTTTTTTAATTCATTTGTTTGACTACATAGTTATTTTCTTTAACCATGCTAGACGCAAAAGGATAAGAGGTGGACTGGTAGGAACTGTGCCCCGATCATCTTGTGGATCGCAGGTCACCTTCATTGTGCGCTTAAAAATCAAAATTTGAATTATTGGTGGCTCTGTGTTTGTGATATTGATAACAAGTGTCTCAATTAGCACATGCCCACATGGCCTCTCATCCTCCTTCTTACGTCTCATCAATACAAATAGGACAAAACAAAATATTATTATATATTATGTTATTTAAGATCCAATTTTTGTTCTTAAAGATTTTACTCATGAGCCATAGCCGAGTGGGTGCATGGAAATTTGTTGGGTACAATCCCAAAAGTTCTTAAACTGAATCAATGAGGTCCAACCCAAATAAACTTCTTGAGCGAAAACTTTCGAATAACAATGAATCTTAATCCCATAGTGCACTACACTAATATCCCCCTGTTCTATTATTTTTAGGAAATATCATTATCAAGAACTAAATTCAGTAGTTATTTGTCTTTAATAACTTCTTATAGTAAATACTTATGGTTCTTCTTAAAAAATTTATATCATCCTACTGGCGTGAAACTATGTGCTTATTTAGAATAATGATTGGAACTTTCAAAAGCAGCTTTTCAATTTATATAAATAAGTATTTTTAGGAATTTGAAAGTGATCCCAAACAAACTCCATGAGTATTCATATTTCATCTTTAGAATTTATTGGAGATAGGTAATTTTTTGATTTGGTATTTGGTGATAATTTCGTCATTTTTCAATATTTCCCCCCAACATTATGATCCTAACTCAGCATGCCAGCTATATAAAAAAAACACTTGAATGTTTTTTAGGAGATATTAATTGTTTTTTTAGGGGAAGAAGGTCCTTCTGCATTGGGAGTTATATCAATATATCATTAAATACTCTTCCTTTTTACACTCACAACTGTTACTGTTCATAAGCCAAATTCATCCTCAGGCTTCGAGCCAGCCGTTGCAGCCGAAGATGTCTTTTTGTGGTGATAATTCACTTTTTCATTGTAAATTTGTAATTAACAGGATTTGCAAGTCTAAGACTATTTTTATAATAATAACATCTAATAAAAAAATTCCAAAACTGCATAAATAACTCTCATTAATAATTAGTAAATTATCAACTTAATACATGATTATTTTTATAATAAAGAAATAATGATGAATTTCTAGATAATATTAATACTGATATATTATTGGGTTTATTTTTAATAGAGGTGCTATAACATATTGATTTAAATTATACAATATTTTGGAAAGTTGGAGGTGAAGGGCCAAAAAGTAATCATGCACAAGGACTAAGTTGGAAAAAAATTCAATATGTGGCTATATAGAAATTTTTACAGAAGTAAGCGTATTTTTCTGTAATATTAGCCTTTTCTTTCAGTGAAGAACACATCAGTGTAAATTATAGAACAGAACCCTGAATTTCTAAATTACCACTTTAGTCCAAAAATGGGAAAATCACCGTCTCACCTGTGGCAATGTTTTTTCTGGCCTAATATCAGCGTTAATTACATAAAACTACCCCGAATTTCACCTTTTGTCAGTTTGGTCTAAAAATCCGAAAATCACCGTCTTTCACCTCTAGAACTGATTTTTCTTGCCTCTTATGCAAAATGTATGGCAACCTGATCTGAATATAACCTTGGAAGAAAATAAAATTTAAATGGAATGTAATGTTAACCATAATAATAACAACTAATTTTTTCTCTGATTTTTTTTTCAATTTTCATTATTTAATTTTTTTTAATTTAAAGTAAAATATTTATAATTATATCTGTAAAAATTAGCATTGATATATCCATAATTATATCAAAATATATTTCAAATATATTAAAAATGGGGAGTTATCATATATATTTTTATTATTGACTCACTAAGTCAATTAATTACATTTTGTTTATTCCTTTCAATTTCTAAATTCTTTGGTCATGACAATATGGAGTAGATGATTAATCTTCACAATAGAAAGGACATTGGATTCTCTATGATCTTTTAATTCAAGCACGAATAACCAATGAATAAAGTCTTTTCATCCCTACAATATTACCTAAATAGTTCTCATCCCTAAACATTGGATTCTCTGTGATGTTCTAATTAAAAGAAAAATATTTTTACTAATTCAAACATCTTTTCATAGGTGAAATAACTTTTGAAAAATCTAATTCAAACATTGGATAAAGTTGAATTTGGAAAAATATAGAGAATGTGTGAAAGCTGGCGTGGATATGCAGCCAATTTGAGATGTCCAAATGTGGAAAAATATCTAAGGGATGGATTGGATTGATAACTCCACAATTAGAACAAATTATATCTCAAATGGATTAAAAATTGGAACTTATCATATATATTTTTATCATTTACTCACTAAGTCAATTAATTACATTTTCTAAAGTACTTTGATTTTATATATTCCTTGGCGAAAAATATTTAAGGGATTGATTGAATTGATAATTTCACAATTAGAACAAAATACATCTCAAATAGATTAAAAATAAGAACTTATCATATATATTTTTATCATGTACTCACTAAGTCAATTAATTACATTTTGTAAAGTACTTTGATTTTATAAATTCTTTGGCCATGACAATATGGATCAGATGATTAATTATCACATTAGAAAATTTTCTTTTTCTGACCATTATTTGAAATTGAATTAACTATAAAACATAAGGATGGTCCTAAAGTCACAAAACATGGCAATTACATTCCCACACGTCATGATGTAAATTTTCATAATTTGCTTTGGGTAGAGAGAGATGGACATTGCAAATAAATAAGGAGCCAACCTAAAAAAAGTTTCCTTGCTCATTACTCTTTCTTTCCTACTCGCTGAAGCACACTACACTGCGTTACACATTTTACTTTTCATCATTTTCATGGAGGAATTTCTTGCAAAGCTTAAAAACAAGTTCCCAACTCTTCCCAAAGATGTTCTTAGAAAGATTTATATCTATCGACTTGAAAGAATGAAGACATTCAAACGTTTGGGCCTTCCTGAGGATATACGCTGGATCATTGAAGCTAAGGTACGTCTAACGGGTGAGATTTATGAATCATTTATTAAACCTATGCCAGGAATGGGAAGAAGTTCTTACTCCAAAAAGAGAAGAGCTCAAAGGATGAAGGTCTGCCATAAATGTGCAAGGTGGACATGTGATAAAAATTGTCGGAATAAAGGTATGGTTTCTATAAATCGAGAAGATAAGATTCAATTCATAAAGGATGGACTAAGTAAGGAGTCACTGGATGATATTATGCAGACTCTTGAGACACATCCTAGTGGTGAAGTTCATGGTATTCTTCTTGATTTAATGAAGTTATTCAATAAAGAAAAAGAGCGCTATTGTCTTGAAGATATGACATTAGGAGATCCTGTTTGCCAGCTTATAAGAAAATTGGATCATAAGCAAATCCGAGATTCATAGAAGCATAATCCAGATGCCACTCTTTAACAGAACCTAGATACCACTATTTGGTTGTAAAAAAAAAGTCTAATTTCTCCATTAGATAGTTAGTTAGTAAAACCATTAGATGTATAAGGTGTGTAAAGATGGCAGAGTAAAGAGTTATTCTTAACTCTTGAGACATATCTTATTAATTTTATGTCTTTGTTTCATCTTATTATTGTTTACTAACTTTAACTGCTTTATTAAACTGTGTAATTCTGTTATTAAGCTCTTATAAATAAGACAGTTTGCTTTTAGGATTACGTGGTTTTTAAAAATTTTCTTTAGATTCCACTTGGTGAAAAAGAGCTATTGATGCTTTATTAAATTATACTTACAACTTTTAACAAATGACATCATATAGGGTAGCGTGAATAGATAAGGTAGTGTTTGACGGTCAAGAAAAAAAATAATTAAAAGATGCATGCACGAAACACTTTCATAGATAACTCCCATTCACTGTAGTTACCTAAATATAAATACAACTCAAAGTTGACAAGCAAATAAAAATAAGCTAAAAAGAAAGAAGGAGGAGCATTAGTTTCTTAAAAGCAAAAGCATTGAATAAGTCAAACTTATAAAATAAAAAAAAATGATTTATTTGCATAAATTGAAGGTAAAATATAAGAAAATGAAATTTAGTAAAGGACAATAAAAAAGAACAAAAGCAAAACTTAGCGTTAATATGCCTTATATATATATGGAAAAAGGAAAATTATTATAGATATTATAATTTATAATTTATAATTTATGGTATTGTAACTTTTATATTAGAAATTAAGGATTTTTATTATTATTATTATTTATTCCTATAATTCAATTTATAAAGCACATATTATTTTATTTTGTTATAATGATAAGTAATGACATCAAATTTTTTTTATATGAATGTAATATTTTATTATTTATTTGTTGTTGTGAGTATTTATATATACGTAAATAATTATTTTGCTAGTGAAATAATAGTAATTTTATTATGAGAATATGGGAATTCATACATGGCCGTCTCACATGATAACGCGTGATGAGTCAAGATCTATCTTTTCAAAATCATGTGCCTACATCATCATATTGTCTAACGCGTGATATATGTCTTATTTGTTTAATCATTATGAGTTTAATAATGTGAAAGCTAAAGTATGCTTTTGACAAAAGTCCTCTAACATCAATTATTATGGACGAAATGTTGCTCTCATAGTATTCAACAATATTAATGGGTTGCCAACATCAATTATTGCAATTATTTTCTTACAATTTACATTTGATATTTTCGTTTGCTTCTGACTTGGACAAAAAACAAATATCATAATTTTTTGTTTGTTTTTATAAGTTTTTTAGTTTTTTACAAAGAAATTAAAATTTCTAATTATTCTATAGTTCAAAATCATGAAGCTAATATTTCTTTAAGATATGTTCAATCATATTGTCTTTTTCTTTGATTAAATATTACTAAAAAAATATTCACACTTTATTATATTGTAGCACTTTACATTTATAGCATTTGTGTCTGAAGAGAAATATTTTATCAAAATATGTTTAGGCATGTTGTGTTTTTCCTATATTAAATATTACTTAAAAATATTTAGTTATCACACAAACCAAGAAATCATGGACTTTTTTTCTAAGCTTAACCACGTGTTTCAAAGTATATGTACACCTATTTTACAAGTTTTTTTTTTAAATTTTCCCACTTTAGTTTAGGGACATTTGGTCTCATATCCAAATATTAAAATAACACAAAACCACTTTGCCGACATTTGTCTTGTCTAACCCTCCATTATCATTCATATCAACATTTTATTATTACTCAAAAATCTCTACCCTTTATTATATTGTATATCTCACTGGCTCCAACTTTGATTTGGTGTACTGTAATTATTATTCTACTTTAATTTCCCTTTTTCTTTATTTATTTAATTCAACATTTATTTTATAATGTACATATCACTTGCTTTAAAACCTACCAATTATGAAATTAATTATGAATGCAAGCTAAACTTTAATGCACTTTTTTAATTAGAGGTTCAATGCTTATTTTGCATTTTTTTAAGTATTATTCTTCTAACTTTTTCCATACAAAATAACTATTTCAATTAATAAATAGTAGTAAAAAATTTAATAATTTAATTTAAATGATAGAAAGTAATGATATGTGATTTAATATTATAAATTAACATTTTATAAAAATTAAATTTAAATTTTGAAATATCGGGGGTTATTTGTAAATAATCAAAGTTTAATAACTTATCTACAACTATTCAAAGTTCAGGGGATTTTATAAAATTAGTAATCATTCAATATATATATATATATATATATATATATATATATATATATATATATATATATATTACTTTCTCATGAAGTTTTTTGACTAAACGAAAGCAGAGACTGAAAAGAGAGAGCAAGTGGGACTCGTCATGATGAAGTCATGGGAATGGTTCTAAAGCCACAAAACATGACATTTACACTTCCACACGTCATGATGTAAGTTTTCATCATTTAAAATTGGCAAAGAGAGATAGACGTTGTCAGCCATTTCATTTCAAATTGATCTTCAAGTTGTTGTGTTAGTAGTATAAATATGCACTTTTCTACTTCTAAACACAAAAATGTCTGACAGAAAAAAAGGGAGAAAGGGTATCACCCTAAAATGTAGATTTAAATCTATCTGCATTTTTAGTGAAATTGATTCAGGAAAGGATGAACAATTTGTACCTGCAGCAAGAGACCTTGGAAATGCATTAGCTGCTAGAAAGATCAACTTTATATACGGGGGAGGAATTCAAAGCCTAAGGGGATATGTAGCTATTCCTGCAACCATTAACGGTAGTAAGGGTTTAAGTGTAAGGGTGAAGGAATTGGAAGATCACTTCTTTTTCTTAGGGCAAGAGTTACAGGTTTCAAGCTTACCTGAACGAATGGGACGTATGTTCTATGCTGCTGACGCTTTTATTGCTCTACCCGGTGGTTTAGAAACGTTAGATGGGATTTCTAGCGTTGCTTATTGGGCTAAACTAAGCTTTCACAAAAAGCCATTAGGATTGTTAAATGTTAATGGTTTTTATGATGATCTGTTGTCTTTTTTTGATCGTGCTGTGGAAACAGGATTCATACCCCAAGCAACTCGTCAGACCATAATTTCTGCGCCAACTGCTGACCAGCTGATTGATCAATTGCAAACCTACGCACCTAAACCAGATTTATTAGTCAGGCAAATAGGTGGGCAATTTCCAAATAACTTTCAGAAGCAGGATTCAGATAACACTCTACAGAAGCAAGGTCCAGATACAACTCTTCGATTGTAAAAAAAGGCCTTAATTTATCTATTTGATAGTAAAACTATTAGATGCATGGGGTGTGTAAAGATGGCAGAGTAAATAGTTATTCTTAACTCTTGAGACGCATCTTATTAATTGTATGGTTTCTTTTCATCTTAACTTCTAAATTCTAAATGAGCATTATTGATATGTTTTTAGAATTCTTGGACTTTTATTTTTACCTACTTTTCTTCACCTAAGTTTACCCATCCCAATTGTTTTGCTTGGGAAATTTATCACTAAAAGTTTACAATCTCAAATTGATTTTGTTGACTATAAAAATTATCCAAACACATTTTTTTCATTAAAACTTTGATGCTCCATCATGTAGGAACGCTCTTATTCTCATGCTATCTTTTTAAAGTAATTATTTCCACTCTTCTGGGCAAATAACATGTACCTTCACTCTCTTACATGCACTTATTGAATGAAAAGTAGTTTGGACAAATTTGAAACAATTATTGTTATACTACTCATTTCTCAGTCCTCTCAGTTTTTTTTCTAATCTTATTCCTACGTTGTCTTTTTGAAGTCATTATTTTTCCATAAATTTTTATTGACTATATGGACTTTTTCCATGAATCAATAAATTACAGAATAGTACCCTCAATTCCTAAATTGCCGGTTTAGTCCAAAAAACACGTCTTCCACCTATGCAACTGATTTTTCTGGCCTTATATCGGCGTAAATTACATAAAAGTACCCTTTGTGCTTAGAACCATCCTTGTAGTATACCCACCATTATAATCTATCTTTTGCTTAACTCTTAGATTCTCTTCAACAATGTTTAATGCATAAGCCGACAAAGCACAAGTTAGTGTTTGCATTGTTTAATGAACAGTAATAATTATGACTACTACTCTTTAATTATTATGCTTAGGACCATCATTGTACTATACCCATCATTATAATCCATCTTTTGCTTAGCTCAGATTCTCTTCAACACGCCAACAAAACACAAGTTAAAATTAAAGTCTCATTGTGGTGGGAACAGAAGACTCTAGGTCAAATAGAACGACAAAGAATGTTGTGTACAAGGAAGTGTTTAGAAATATAGACGTGTAATCATACTTTTGTTAGTTATAAGTGTATTTACTTTCAAAGTCATTTCTTACTTTACAATATTTAGTGGTGAACAAGTGCATGAGATGTAATGATGATAACACGCAAATGTATGTGTATATGCGAATTATTTTGCAGTACAGATGTATAAGATTTGAAAAGAAAAAATATTACTTAGCAAAGTTTAATAATAATAATATGCATAAAGCAAGAACAGTCCGTACAACGCACGGGATGCACAGACTCGTTACATTAAAAAGCAGACCCACATCATGATAAAATATCCTAGAATATTGTTTGTTAAGGCTTTATAAATCTGCAACATAACAGAATAATTTATTATTGGATGCGAAAATTAGGTGAGGTTGTTATGGTAGCTGCAGGAGACGTGTCCTCCTGAGACCACGAGCAGATTGGAATTCTGTATGTTTCTTTTTTAATTTTTCGAATGCCAAGCTGTACTCTGTATGCTTATAAAATGTTAAAATTATTTATTAGAAATAATCTTGGTGGCAAAAACAAGTACACGGTGGTGCTCAAAAGTAAACCCTAAACCGGTCATTAAATCGATCGAGATATTAGATTAAAGGTTAGTATGTCAGATTAAAGTTAAACCTGAACCAACTCAATAAGAAATTGAATATTTTAAATTTATTAATATAAAAATTAAAAAAAATTGATTTTTTTTAAAAACTAAATTAGGCCAATCACCAGACCGGCTCTATTTTATGACAGGTTCTTGAACTAGACCGACCGGTCAGATCCGAATTCCAAAACATGGCTCAAAAGCATTGCATTATTTGAATTAGGTTCAGTTAATTCGTCATATATATACACGCTGAAAATTGAATTATCCACTCCATAATTCATTGTTGGTGGGACCTGCTTTGTACTCATAAATGATTCCCCTTCATCGAACAACACTTAATTTAGATTCTTCTTAGTATTCATAGTATACGCGTACTGAGTATTAAAAAAAACCCCCCACTAAATGATATTTTACGGTAACAGTTCCCCACACTGTACATCAACGAAAGAAGGTAAGGCTACAGAATAATTATGCTCCTTTTTAAACAACTAAAATAATCAAACCATTTTGAGTCTGTTCTACAGGCATCACGAAAGAAAAAAAAATATATTAGAAAAAAAAATTTACTAGATAAATAAAATCAATAAAATATTAAAAAATATATTTTACTATTTTTTATATTTTTATACATTCTCTCTCTATTTTTATAAATAAAAATATATATAAAAAAATATGATATTTTTAACTACCAATACATTTTAAACAATAAAAAAAAAAAGTGGGATGGGAGAGAGTATTATCCTATCCAGTGGTGGATAAGAATGGAGAAGTGATAGGTGTATTAAAAAAAAAAGTTGTAATTGACTAATTGGTCGATGTCATGAAAAGAAGAAGAAATTGGGCAAGAGCTGTGTATTAATTGTTGGAAAGGCGGGCAAGGATTAGGGAATAGGGAATTAATGGACGTGAGGCTGGAGGGGACAAGGGACAACACAACACGTGTGGGACAAGTGGGACCGGCACATACAAAGGGGTGACATCTGGGGGAGGACGAGACGTGTAACCATAACTGAAATTTGTCCGCTTTTTATACCTTTCCAACGGATCCTGCCAACGGAGTGCTCATTACGTGACACGTGTCTCCTCCCTTTGTGTTTTTTTACTTTTTTTGACCTCATTCGCTCTAATTTAACAAGTCTGAAATGTAATAATGAATGTCATTACAATTTTATAGAGTCCATGTTTCATTCCTTATCCTTTCGTATCGTCATCAGAATCTCTTGACTCTAGAGAATATAAATTCTTAGGGCTCACTTAAAGTTGCCATCTTCATCATCCAATGATGTGCTTACGGACTTTTACTTTGTCTATTTTCTTGTTTTTTTATGATTGTAGTCATAGTGAATGTTAAAGTGTTGCTCGCTCTTATCTTTTATATAATAAACACTTAATCAAATAATAACGGAAATAAGAAAGTTAGTTAAAGACATTAATTTATAAGAATTGTAACATTTTTTCTTTTAAAAATACTCTTATCTAAATGTTTCTTTTATATATATGTATGTATGTATATGAATAAGGCATAAATAGTTGTTGTTATTCCTTATAAAAACAACTTGGGGAGTACTACTTGCTGTTGCAAAGAGAAGTATGACCTGTTTTAGTTAGTATTTAAGAAGTACATTTATGTAAATTGAGACAAAACTTCTTTTATAAATTTACCTCATGTATTATAAATAATATTAAAAACCAATTTTTATCACTAATCCAACTGAATCACTAGTACTCTCCCGTGGGAATGAAGAAGCAATAATAATGCGGTGAAGCATTATGCAGTGTATGGACTTTGTTTTTCTTCCCCATAAAGTATGTGGACATTGTAAATGCATCTAGAGCATCTTCGCAGCCAACATAGCCCCAAATTACATTATAAGATGCACGGTGGCTTTTTTTTTTTTTAAAAAAAAGAGGTTAAGAAAATTAATTAAATTATTTTAAAACATTTATATTTATTATTTTTTCTCCAAACTAATGTATTTACCTTATAAATTGATATATAATTTTATCATACACAACATACGATATGATTAAGTAACTTATTTAGCTTCTTTAATCTCTTAAAAAAAATTCAATTATATCTTATATCTAGGACTGATAATATTTCTTATGCCAAAGAATGGCATGCCCATAGTTTTTAGATGCTGATTTTTCACCCCAAAATTGAAATCTAAATAATTAATATTAAAAACCACCAACTCTCTTAAAAGAAATTTATATTTATAACCCATTTATTGATCCAGCTAGCTCTAACTACATTTTTTTATTCATGAGAATGAGTAATTCATCTTTATAAAAAGAATTTGATGGACAAGGCACTTATTTTTTTATTAGGGTTAAGGGGAAAAAATACCTACAAATTTTTCTTAAAATTGCATCCACCACCATTAACCTTTTTTTAGTGCAAAAGTAACCATGAACTTTTAAAAGGGGGCAAAAATGACACTTCTATTAAAACTAAATAACAATCGTAATTTCAATGCAAAAGTGTCAAAATACCCCTATCTAAAAAAAGGTTAAAAGGCAAAAATAGCTATAAAATTTTTTCAAAAGTGCATCCACCACCATACAACTTTTTTAAGTGTAAAAGTAACCATAAACTTTTAAAAAGGGGGTAAAAGTGACACTTCCGTTATAACTAACTAAAAGCCGTTTACTTCAATGAAAAAGTACCAAAATACTCATCAGGAGGCACATTACAGGGAAGCAAACGGTGTGATGCAGACGGTGTGTAACAACCCATCAGGTTTGATGTTTCCTAAGATGGACATCACCTAAGCTTTGACGTTTGCTATGTTGGGTGCCAAACAAAAACCCCAGGACGATAATCTGCATGTGACTAAACGATGCAAACAATAATGGTGGTGAAGAAAACGATGATGGTTGTGTTTGACAAAGGAAGTGAGAGAAAAGTTGATGACGACGGTGGTAAAGTTGTAAAACAATGACTGTAGTAGTTGACAGTAAAGCTTCTATTTCTTCATCTTCCTCCTTGTTTCAAAGTCTTAATGCCAAGAAGTGTTGATTACTATGATAATGATGCTTGATGGAGGGAGTGAACTCAACCCAACATAATGATGGCAAGAAAGGAGAGGAAGATTTTTTTTAGAGGGGTATTTTGATACTTTTATATTAGAGTAAATGACTGTTAGTTAGTTTTAACGGAAGTGTCGCTTTTACCTCATTTTTTAAAATTTATAATTACTTTTACACAAAAAAAAAAGGTTTATGGTGGTGGACGTATTTTTGAAAACAGTTTATGGGTATTTCTACCTCTTAAAATTTTTTTAGATAGGGATATTTTGGTACTTTTACACTGGAGTTAACAGCCGTTAGTTAGTTTTAACGGAAGTGTCATTTTTACTCAATTTTTAAAAATTTTTGGTTACTTTTACACTAAAAAAAAATTTATGATGATTGATACACTTTTTAAAACAATTTATAGATATTTTTACCACTTAACCCTTTTTATTATTCAGCTAGTTCTTATAGTTATAGTCAATTTCGATCCATTTTGGAGTCAAAATTGGTCATATAATGCGGATCTTGAATTTCAGAGCTCGTCATTTTTTATCCAGGAAATTTTGATGAGCCAGTTTTATTTGATATTTAAGGAAGCCGCATTTGAACATTTTCTTATTTAAAAAATCACATCTAAGTCTGTGTATTTTGCTATCCACGACTGTGAGAATCATACCCAAATATTCTTTTTGTCAAATGAACATGTTTTGTTATAGCTCAGAGAAATAAAAACTTTGCCAGTATTAATAAGACCAGAAGAATTCAATTGCCGATCATCATATCGTATCGTGTGCGTACTGGATTCAGAGCTGAAATCAAGAAAAATCCGATTCGAGTGAAGTTCCTAGCCTTTTTAGGCCAATAATGATATGTGTTGTATGGTAGTAGTTTATGTTATCTGCTCATCTGGGGCTTTCCTTACAACTCCTGACTCAGCTGGTAGAGTTTCCAAACTTAATCAACGAATCAATATTCTCGAAGCACGCACCAAATCCTGAGGTCACATGCCTTCTATCACAATCCAAATCCTCAAACACACTCATCATAATTTATAAGCTTAATGGGAAATCTGATCAACGGAGAAAATGTAAAAATACAACTATGAATGGATTATTGTTATTATTAGTATTAGCAGTAGAAAGGGTTATTATTAGAAATATCTTCTCCAAATATGTTTTAATTTTAACAAATATATTAGATTATTTTTAAAGTTAAGGTATATATACTATATAATTTGAAATATTAAAACATAAGATCAATGTCTCGGAAGTTTTTGTGCAGTACTCTCGTGAGCATCTAGAAGCTTTTGTTTGTTGGATTAGCACCACTCTGGATGTGTTAAAACATAAAAGGAAGCAAAATGGTTTTAATTGTTAAAAAATTAATGTTAATCTAGAAAAAATTTCCGATACCTCGAACAAAAAGTTCGGATATGTTTAAGGGGACAAAACTCCCTTAAACATATTAGTGTTTCCAAAAAAAGGGGAAAAAAAGCAAGAAAGACCGATAAATCAAGCAAGAAGACAGATGATAAAAGAATATGTGTTGATGATTGACAAGGGAGTTGATGATAAGGTAACGACGAATCTTAATAGATTTGTATTTGTTTGAGATTATTTTAAGATTTTTAAAAATGTTTATTTATATAAATGAGATAAAATTTTTCTCACACATTTATTTTATATATTATAAATTATAATTAAAAAAATATATATTTTAAAAACTCTAATTACTATTTTAAACAATTACAGTATCGATTTCATGAGGTGTAGCGCAAACCACCAGATCATACGCCGAATCCCTCAGATCCTCCAATGAAAAGGCAGACCCAAAAAAAAAAACACGGATCCATTTTCAGATTAAAGAAAGAAATAAAAAATAATAATGAGCATATCAATCAATTATGCAAAATAAGTGGAGAGCACGACCCTTGACGGAAGCTTTGAAGCCCCACCACACATAACGTGTCCCTCTCCTAATTCATGGACCGATGTTTTCATTCTGTGGGCTTTCACGTTTCAAGCTCAAGGAATAGCCCTATACCACTGGCTCCAATGGTAAGCAGCCACCCCCCCTCCCTCTCCTTTGTCCCACTCTCATCATCACATCACTCTCACCCACCCGACCTTTAATCCTTTCCTTATTCACCTCGCACCATGCAATGTAACCCATCCCACTACTAATTTACTCATAATCCCCTTTCCTTCTTTCGATTCCAACACTTGCTCATACGTTGGCATAACAAAATTGGTGCTCAAAGATTCAGAATCAATGGAGGAAGAGAAAAATACAGTGTTTGGCAAGTATGAGATGGGCAGGCTTCTGGGCAAAGGGACTTTCGCCAAGGTGTATCACGGCAAACAGATAGCCACCGGCGAGAGCGTGGCCATCAAGATCGTGAGCAAGGAGCAGGTAAGGAAGGAGGGCATGATGGATCAGATAAAGCGAGAGATTTCCGTTATGCGATTGGTTCGTCACCCACACGTCGTTAAGCTCAAAGAAGTGATGGCCACAAAGACCAAAATTTTCTTCGTCATGGAGTACGTCCGCGGCGGCGAGCTCTTCGCCAAGGTCGCCAGAGGCAAACTCAAGGAGGATGTCGCTCGCAAGTACTTCCAACAATTAATCAGCGCCGTCGATTTCTGTCACAGCAGGGGAGTATCTCACCGGGATCTCAAGCCTGAAAATCTGTTGCTGGATGAGAACGAGAATCTCAAAATCTCCGACTTTGGCCTATCGGCGTTGCCGGAACAGCTCCGTCACGACGGTCTCCTCCACACCCAGTGTGGTACTCCGGCGTATGTCGCCCCCGAGGTGTTGAGAAAGAAAGGGTATGATGGGTCCAAGGCTGATATATGGTCGTGCGGTGTCATTCTGTATGCATTGCTCGCTGGGTTTCTTCCTTTTCAGAACGAGAATCTCATGAGTATGTATAGCAAGGTTTTAAAAGCCGAATTCCAATATCCGCCATGGTTTTCTGCTGAATCAAGGAGATTGATTTCGAAAATCCTCGTGGCTAATCCGGAGAGACGGGCTACGATCCCGGCAATAATGCGGGTCCCATGGTTTCTGAAAGGTTTCTCGAGGCCGTTCGCTTTTCAACTAGAGGAAACCGTTTCCGATGATAAGGAGCTGCAAAAATCAGAGCCTGCAAACCCAAGATCGAAACCTTCATCGCCCAAGTTTTTTAATGCGTTCGAGTTTATTTCGTCCATGTCTACTGGGTTTGATTTGTCTGGGTTGTTCGAGAGCAAGAAGAAAAAAGGGTCGATGTTCACATCCAAATGCTCGGCGACGGCGATCGTATCGAAGATTGAGACGGTGGCTAGAGGGCTGAGTTTTAAGGTAGGGAATGAGAAGGGTTTCAAGATGAGGCTGCAAGGGCCGTCGGAGGGGAGGAAAGGGAGGTTGACGGTAACGGCGGAGGTGTTCGAGGTGGCGCCGGAGGTGGCGGTCGTGGAGTTCTCAAAGAGCTCAGGCGATACTCTGGAATATGCAAAGTTTTGTGAGGAAGAAGTCAGGCCGGCGCTGAAAGACATAGTGTGGACGTGGCAAGGCGACAGCCCGGGCAATGATTACATGGGTGGCGGTTACGGAGAAGAATCTCAGGAACAAGTTGTTAGCAAAGTAGTATAGATAGGAACAGAGTATAGACACCATTCTAACAAAATGATCTTTTCCCCATTGTGTTTTCCTTTTCCAATTCTGTGTCTAGCCGCGGCTTGATTTGTTGCTTTGATGGTGAAAAGAGAGGGGAAAAGGGGTTTTGTGGTGAGATTTGTATATAAATGTAAATAGGTAATGTAACTACGGTTGATGAGCCATATAGCCTCCCCTTTTATATCTTTAGGGCGTGTGATTAGATTAATAGTTGAAGTTGGTTTTTAAATGTGATTTATGATATATATAAAATAAATATATATATAAAAATTGTATCTTTAAATATTAGCTCAAATAGGCCTTTAGTCATGGTTTTTTGTTTAAGAAACCAATGGCAATTCGGAGGAATGAAAGCTTGTTGCAAGAGTTGGCACTTGGCAAAGGTATTTCAGCGTTTTGGGAGAATAAGATGTCCAAGATTCTGATGACCGGCGCAATGGTGTAGTTTTCTTCCCTCGTCTTTTTTAATCAGATGCGGAAGGTTCATATATAAATCCTCGTTCCGTGTTCTATAAAAATAAATGGTATATTCAAAGTTTCTTTTTTGAAAAAATTAAGAATAGTCAAAGTGATACATGGTGTGAGCAAAAGGCAGGGATTTTAAATCTGGACAGGGCTGGGGCTGGAACCGGTTAACTTGCCGGTAAACCGGTCCATTCTTTTTTTTTTCTTTTTTAAATTATATTAATAAATCTGAAATATTCAATTTCTTATCGGTTTAGTGACGGTTTAGTTTTAATTTGACTCCGATCTTACCTTTAACCTAATACTCCAATCAATTCAATAACATGTCTGGGTTTCAGAACCTTGGGTAAAGGTTAACATAGAAGAATATTGGAAAAAAAAGGGAGAAAAGACATAAAAATGCCATCAAAATTGGTAAAAAATAAATAAGTATGTTGAATTTCAATAATTTTAAAAGAACTGATTTGAAATTTTAAAATGTTGTAAAATTTGAGAAATTACTTGACTACCTTTAATTTCTTTTAAATAAAAAATCATCAACCCTTTTGTCGGCCGTTGGAGACAACCAGTGACTAGAGCTTCAGAGGCCTAATATATATATTTTTAAATTTCTCAAATAAAAATTGTTAAATATAAATACTTGAGTTGTTAATAATGATGCTAAAATTATAAATGACGGCCTAATATATATATATATATATATATATATATATATATATATATATATAATCATCAACCCTTTGTCGGTCGTCGAAGACAACCCTTAGAGGCCTAATATATATATTTTTAAATTTCTCAAACAAAAGTTGTTAATATAAATACTTGAGTTGTTAATAACGATGTTAAAATTATAAATGAAGGCCTAATATATATATATATATATATTTCAGCTAAAGTTGTCAATATAGATATTGAGTAGTTAATAGCAATACTAACAAATATCTTGTTTATAATTTTAGTATCGCTATTAATAATTTAAGTATCTATATTAACAATTTTTACTTGAAAATTTTTTTAAAAATATATTAGGCTACCGAAATTCCATTCATCGGTTGCCTCTGGTTGCCGGCAAGGGGTTGGGGATTTTTTAATTAAAAAATTAAAAATAATTATATAATTTCTTTAATTTTGTAACATTTAATATTTTTAAATCAATATTTTTAAAGTTATTGGAATTCAACCAACTTATATGTTTTTTTTACCAATTTTAATAATATTTGTACGTCGGTGAGAGTTGAAGGGAGATAAAAGAAGAGAAGCAAAAGTGGGGGAGTGTCATTGTGAGGAAGTTGCAGGGGACGGGTGGCAGCCTAAGGAGAGATCAACCACACCGCACGAAACAAATTCGGTACTATTGGCCGACTACTCACCAAATGCCCCTCCCTTCACTGTCTCTGCTTCATCTCAAATTATCAATCAATCCTTATCTTCGGTTTCTTTCCCTTCAAACAAGTTCCTTTCTTTGCCATTTTTTTCTGAGCCTAACAAAAGGTTCTTTATAAGTTATAACCATCCTTCGCTACTTCAATGATACGTCACATTCGCACTGTGATAGTGTGACTGACTCATATATTCAGCCCAAAAACGTTCCACTTTACATCATCATCGGCGGACTAGGTTCTTGCCTCACTATTGGGCTTCATAAACCCTTTTTACTTGCCACTCCCCACTGCACTCATTCCACATCAACCCACCTGCATTAATGGGCCAGAAGTCTCTCTCGCCCATGTTCCGTTTCAAGCCCAATCTCCGAACAACACTTGAAGTCCAGCACAATCGTCAATTGAATACATTTGATTTGTTCATGAATTTCATTGTCTTTAGTCCACACCTTCACAAGGGTTTGTTAACTCAACTATCAAAATGTTTCTTTTATATACATACACACGTAACGCGCGCGCGCAATATATATATATATATAAATCAAGACATAGCTTGTTCGTCTGTTTCAATAACAAGGTTAAAATGTTGCAAATTAAGAGAACCGTTCAAACAATTCCCTTCACACTTGTCCCCACGCCACCACGGCGTACATTGTTCTCATAGGAAATCATTGGAAGATTGAAAAAGTTGTTAAAATAAATTAATTATTACGAAAATGAAGAATTTGGTTAAAACACCAGTTTAAAAATATTATTGATCACAAGGACTTGAATTCAAGTATCGTATTGATATTTTTTTTAATATGAAATTTCTTGAACTACAAGTACTTTCATTCATTTTTTCAAATTAAAAAAGTGACCGTGAACACACTTATTAGAAGTTCCAATTCCATTCTAAAATATGCATGAATACCGGATGGAGATATTTTATTAAAAAAAAGATTAAATAAGTTTAATCAAAAAGCATGTGCATAAGAAGAACGACGACCCGGAGCCCCAAGCTAAGTCTAATTAACGAAGGAGATAGTTCCCAAAATTAAAAACATGTGAAAGTGCCCAGCATGCTACCGTGGAATTGTAGGACTTTTGCACAACAAACACCTTTAACCCCAGCACCAAAGTACGTATTTTAATTTGACTCCAATATCTACTTTGACTTTGAAAGTTACATGTAAATATATAAATATCGGAGGGAATCTCAGTGATCAGCATTAACAGAAACAGCCTAACAAATTGCACTATTATATCACAAAGTCCCTTTGGAATATACAGATAAATCAACGGGCGCCCTATTTCTATATGGGCAGAAAGCTTTCATGTTATTTCCAGAATTTACAAAAACAAGAGGGATGATGCCATCTCGCGGACGTCATCTTGGGCCTCTGGCTATAAATTAAGTGGTACTTAACTTCAATGACTTGACCACGTACCTTAATTAACTAATCCGTAGGTTAAGAGAATAGTGTGATCACATGTGCTTATATCTCGTTTTAGAGCCAAGCACCATATCTGTCATCTATCTCCTCTTGCCACATATGTAAAGATGACGCGTGCATTTCGTTTTGATCCAAAAAAATCCAAGCCACATAATCACATTACTTTATTCCCTCAAGGGCCTCATCACACTCAAACTTGTAGATAAACACAAAGACCCAAGGCCTCAGCGTCAATGCAAGAAATTAATGAAGGCGAAGGAGAATGAATGATAGACTAATGGTAGGTGCTTCATAATCATCCACAGAAATATTATAATAAAAATACTATGTTTATGATAGGTGCAAGAGGGTCATGTTCAATACACTTGCTTCCCATAATTTCCTCTCAATATACTATATATATTGATGACCAGAAAAGAAGATTTAACTTGATGTCCTCCCAGGGAACACAAGAGAAGAAGGCGTTAAAATCAGGGAACAATCGAGATAAACATTAACTTAATCACCCTATAATTAAGTTAATAAGGAGTTGGCTGGAAAATATGCAGCAAGTATATATCAAAGATAACGTATACGTTGGCATGGTGACCTCGTGGACATATCTTCACGTACGTACCCCAACATATATTTACAAATGATGCGTTAGTTTCGATGACTTGACGTGGCATATAAATAAAGTTTAATTGATTGACGTGGTAAAATTGGTTTCTTCGGTGACGACGAGATAGACGACGTACAATGTAAGCTGGTTACAAATTAAATGAAACGTAATGAAGTACATCCAATCAGCTGATTAGGTTATTCCAAGATAGAATAAATTCTTTGAACGAATATAATAACTATTTTGAACTTACGTATCTAATCCTATTTAAATAGTTAGGAATAGTTATTTACCTAGCTACAAAGTTGGAACCGTCGACAAAAATATTTGAGAGAACAAGAATAATATGTTAAATACAATATTTAAGAGAACAATTTGGTGCGTGGTGACTTGAGGGTGAATTAAGAGCGTACGTCTCTAGAAGGAGGACTGAGCTGTACATGATTTGGTGTGAACTAGCCCCCATTTTATGGTTTCAAACCACGACTTGGTTGTATATGAACTATATACCAACTAATTATACTAAATGCTCGGCCAGGATCTAGTATAACTAGAGGGACAAAGTTGGATATATATGAGTAACACGTAATACGACTGCATTTATACGTTCAAGTCAAGGTCCCTTTGAATCTTTATAATTTGCTCTCTTACGCGTTGCCTTTTCCTGGAAGTCTTTTGAAATTTTAATCGATACTCTTATTCATTTCTCTTTATTTTCCTCCATAGTCTTCTGCGCAGTCTTTCTCATTCGACTTGGAATAATTATATATGCTTTTCCCATTATATACGTCTCTATGGTAAAAAATGATCATCCATATATATTGTTCCAGTACGTGTTTATTCTACCTCAAGCTAAGCTTTAAATTTGCCTTGTTCTCTTTAATTTGTCTGACTAACGTAACCATTATTTTGGTTTTACTTGCCCAGAAGGAATAATACACGAAACTTCAAAATAATGAAAAACGCATTGATGGCCCTTGGTAAGAGGCACCTCAAATTAAAGTCAACGAGATCATGTTAAGGTGTGGGTCAAATGGTCAATCATCCAAATAGCAAAAATCATTTTATCTTTCTCTTCTAATTTACTCCTACACTCTCTATATTATTAGAGCGCGTCAAGAGAGAGAGAGACTGGGCACAATCGAAGAAACTGTAAAACCAAGTGCCTTATAACCTTGGTCATTTCCACTTTCCAACAACTTTCCTTTGCCTCTCGAGTAATAATCAAAGTCTTCCCTATTCTCCTCTATATATTGACATCTAGCTGGCTCGGATTCATGAATTGTTTCATTTAACTTTTAAACCATATCCATCTCTTTTCCTCTCAGATCGATCTGTATCATTCTTAATTTTGCAAATTCTGTGATATGGAATCAACATGCGTGGACACCTCTCTCAACCTCAACGTTGGCCCCCGGGACACACAAGAAACCACGGTTCGCAAAATTAACTAACTTTAACTCATTTTATCCTTGTTCTTCGTTAATTTCAAAGGTAGTAGTCTGTCTTGTCTGGTAACCAATCAAGAGAGTTTAATTAATTTTGTGATGGCTGCAGACTGAGGATTTGGTGCAAGAGTTGAATCGTTTAAACAGTGAGAATCAGAAGCTAACGGAGAGACTGACAAACTTGCGTGAGAACTACAATCTTTTGTTAAAGCAATTGAGCCAAGTGATGACCAACAACACCGATAATAATAGTAATCAATCATCAAGGAAGAGAAAAGCGGAGACGGAAGCCTGTAAGGATAATATGATTAGTATTAGCGGCAATAATACTGAGAGCATAAGCAACATTACCGACGAAGATTCATCGTTCAGAAGGCCATCCGCTAAGGTTACCAGAGTCATGGTGCGCACCCAACCATCAGATACTGGTCTGGTAAGTTCTCATAGTCTTGATCAATCGGTTTTGTCTTAGGGCGTCGGTAAATTTGGTAGCTTGCAATTACTAATTATAATAAGTATGGTTAATTATTATGTGTGAATGTACATACACAGTATGTGAGGGATGGATATCAGTGGAGGAAATATGGTCAGAAGGTGACTCGAGATAACCCTTCTCCAAGAGCTTACTTCAGGTGCTCCGAAGCACCAAGCTGCCCTGTGAAAAAGAAGGTACTTGATTCACACTAAAATTAATTAACCCTCTTTTCAATTACACAAAAAGGATAATTATGTTGTATTATGAATTAATTGGATATATATATATATATATATTAGGTTTTTCTTTCCATCGAAACTTTAGCCGATTTGATAGGACCTTTAATTTCTAAGCATTCAACGTGGGACTTAATCATTCATTCTAATAGATTACTGATATATATATATATATAGGTGCAAAGAAGTGCGGAAGACCCGACAGTGTTGGTGGCGACCTACGAAGGAGAGCACAACCATGGAGGACATGGATCTGAATTACCAACCCTAGCGTCGAACCAGAGCAAAAGTGAATCAGGAGGAGTAATATTGGGTGAAAATGGTGGGAAGTCAATGCAGCAGTGTTTGGTTCAGCAAATGGCCACTTCTTTGACCAGAGATCCCAACTTTACAGCTGCACTCGCCACCGCAATCTCCGGCAGAATTTTAAACCTTGCTTCTAATTAATACAATTATTGATGATGAACATCATGTGTCTTAGTAAGTTCATCACAATGTTTCAGAGACTGCTGTCTATGGAGAGTGGAGATGTATAAATTACTATTACTTATATGATCGCAACAATTCTTGTGTTATGTACTCTTCATTGGTTTGTGTCATTTTTTCATCGTTGTTCTTTCTTACGAATACGAGCTATATATAATTATGTTGAACATAGTGATCATCACATACGACAAAGAAGCACAATGTTGCATAAAAGATGCCTAGGTTGAGATAGCTGGGAAGGTGGGAAGATTCATAATAGGAGATGGAGCCCACACAGCACTGTGGGAGGCAGCCCAAAAAACAGAATAACATGCGCCGTATATATTTGACCAATCAGGAATGGTTATTTGTTAACTATTCGTCATCTTCTTTGAAGAATCGAATCATGTTCGCTTTCATATCCATAGTCAATGTTGACTCAGTAATTTCCCTTAGTGAACCAAAGTATCTTGTGCGAGGTTGGAAGGGCACTATAAAATTGAACTTGATCGTTTAATGGTGGCCCCATCCATATAAATGCAGATAAGAACCGAGCAGACTAATTGGAAGTTAAGGACAAGTGGTGTGTTATGAGTCCCATCGAACAATTTTGGTAGAGTGCAGTTTATAATTTTAAGGGATCCTATTTTTTAATAAACTAGTCTTTTATGAAAGATTCTCTCTTTGAGCTTGTGATCAACATATTGATGTTATCGTTGAGAGTCTGATATTCACGAAAAGTGCTACCCATGTAGAGTTTGGACTGGCAAAAAACCGAGTGAAGTGCCGTGCTCACAAGTAAAGTGGAGCTGGTGATCATCACAGGCGTGTGATGGAATTCTCTAATATGAAAATTGATATCCATAGATAATTTCCCAAAAGACTCGAAACTTTCATAAATCTTCTTTTTTACAGCCTCAAACACGTTGGATTCTGGATATATATGCATATGATAAAAGGAACAGAAAGTCAGTTGTTGAATTAATTTCTACACGGAGATTATTAGCTCATGTCATTTTGGATGACATCATCATGCTGCATTATGTTAAAAGATGATTTTTTTCTGCTCGAGTAGTCCATTCATTCATTCATATATAAACTCATTAACTCTCTCACAAGCTTCAAATTAAACAACTAATAATGAAGAGAGCAAAAAACTTGAGGACAAACGGCAGTAAAATGAACTAGCGATCAAGTGGAAGTATTTGGTTACTCTAGTCTTGCAGCAGAATGGGTATATGGTAATTAATTATAAATCTGTTTGTTTCTTTGGTTATTACTAAGTTTAGAATGAAAGACTGCTGGTGATCGAGGGATTTGTTTAGGTCAACCAAAAAAATTAGTTGCAACTTTATTTAATGTCAGATGTCAAAAGGGGCTTTTTTACTTGAGGCATAGTCAAAACATGGAAGAGACAGTGACAATAACACAGGGTCACATAAAAACATAATAATAATAATAATATATAAGGCCCTCGTCCCAGCTGTTTATATTGACTAAGTGAAATTGGCAACGTCCAGAAGACCTCTGGGGGTTTGACCATCCATTTTCGACAGAGATTGATATTAAATATATATGGTGCTTCGCAACGGCATCATGAGTACTTTAATGATTTCCAACCATCAGCTAACTTCTTCGACTCTTATGATTCTTGTTCTTTTTCTTAGGTCTGAATAAACTAAACTCCACCAACTCTATAATTGGCTGACTAGATCCCATGAATTCCATTTTCAAACTTCTATATGTTATTACTGACTTTTTTTTTGGATCTTCAATTTTTTCCATTGAAAATAACCCGGACAGGACCGGCCGGTTCAACCGGTCCGACCGGTGATCCAGTCTGGTTGCTGAATTGGTCAAAACCGGTGGTTCAACCAGTCCACCCAGTTTGCCTCTTTTTTTAAATACATTTTTTATTCCTCTAACTACTATTTTGCATTATTTTTTAGGGAAAAATGAAAGTTTGAAGACCAAGAAGAAGATAAAAGTAGGTAAAAAAAGAACAAATCTAAAAATAAAAGATTTTAAGATGATATAATAATTAATTAATTATAGGAAATGAGATGTTATTAGTTATTACATAAATATAGGCACTATAACTAATACTAATAGATTTTAAGCATTTTTTGTCTAAAGATCTTTATTTTTATCTATGAAAATTTAAAAATATATTAATATATATATTGTCACTAATAAATTGTAATATTTTAATATGACCGGTTCGACTACCGGTCCGACCCCGGTTGAACCATTGACCATTAAATCAGTGTTGTGAACGGTTCATTGCCCAGTCCGGTTTTTTGTTCCTTGATTTTTTCTTATACTCTATCCTAAATATAAGATATAGTTATCTTTTTTATGAAAAGATTAAGGAAATTAATAAATAAGTTATTTAATTATATCATATGTTGCGTATGATTAAATTATATATCAATTTATAAGTCAAACAAATTAATTTTAAAAAAAACGATAACTATAAATATTTTAAAGTAATTTAGTTAGCTTCCTTAATCTCCTTAAAAAAATTAATTAAATCTTATATTTAAGACAGGAGATAGTACAAAATATTTTAAACCATTCCTTTGAAAGGGTTTTGAATTCTAAAACAACTATCCACATTCCTCGAGTGGCTATATTTTAGACAATTGTGCACATAATTCATAATTATTTTTATAAAATATGTTTCCTGTTTGTGTTTAATGTTCAGTAATTTTTAATTCGAATCTTAATTATACTATATACAGAGGTGCTACACTAGAATGTAAGAGGAAGTTAGTTATACTACAGATCTACGTCAAGTTCAAGCTAATACGTGTTTGTGAAATATACAAGTTATACAAATAATTTATTTCAAAAACTACACAAGAAAGTTCATACATAAACTTTTAATGCTATGTAAATAATTCTGGTGATGTATGAATTTGTTTATATAACCAAACGATATGTAATCTTCAAACGAGTTTAGTTTTTATAGATAACTTTAAGTTTAAAGTAATGAGAGATTGATTTTTTATATAATTTTCAAATAATTCATTAATTATCTTGAATTCATTAATTATTTTGTGAATGAGACAATGAACTGGGTGTAATGGTTAGTTTATTCTTCTTCAGCCCCATGCAGTAGAAGGGGTCACTTGAGTTTGGGAGTTCATCATCCAATCTTGAAGTTTAAATTAAACATTGTCGGAAAATAATCTTATCGTAACATACATATGACTTGTTAATAATATTCTTACCTTTGAAAATTAAATGTCCTTTAATTTCGTAGGCAATCGAAGTTACGAATAAAAAAGAATCAAACAGTGCAAGTTTTCCTTTGGTAGGCATGGAATTGGACGCTATCCATACCTTGATCAACTAATTAACTTATAAATCTCTCTAGTTTAGGTAGCTAGTAATTAAGCAAGGCTATATATATGCTATGAAGACACCATCATCTAGTTATAGAATATATATACTCGTATCTTCTTTTAGAATTCAAAGCAATACGGTCCAATAAATTTTCTTGTGTTAATATATTCGACAGTCTTAAAATTTTTTAAAAATAGTTACCCTTATAAATGGTACGACTGACAAACAACAAATTTTATAATTTTTTATATGGATGGATTTTTTTTTTAATTTGAACAGCGGTTGGTAAAGTATTTTTGCTTTTCCCAACAAATTCATTTTATACTTTTATATGGATGGATGTTTTTTTAATTTGATCAAGGCTTTTCCCTTTCAATTGAAGCAAAGTGTTTTTTTTTTTTTTTAAGAATTATGTTTAACGGGATTGAGACTTGTATTCTCTCTCTCTTTTTTTTCCTTATAAAGAGAAGACCTATTCCCACCTTAACCAACACAGTTGTTGGTAACGGATGTTAATATTAGGATATCTATAAAAAAATATTTGAAAAAGCTAAAAGAAAATACTAGTAGTAGTACGCAAGCTTTCCCTTAGAAACCAAGTAAGAAGCTAATTAAGGAGGCTCAAGAGTGTGAAAGACGTGTTTCGCGTGGAGACAGTGTTAAGGTTGTGTCGTCGGAGACAGAAAAAAGCGGGAAGGGGTCCCACAATAACGGTTTCATTCCTTAACGAGGCCGGCCGCTACATTTGTTGCCTTTCTCCAACTCCACAACGCAACCGATAACTTGTTCGACGCGCGTCCTCACTCAAAAAAACATCACACACATATATTATTCAGCCTCCGACGACTCTTTTGTCGCTAATTAAGTTTTCTATTCATCGCCGGCCGCCCACTTCCTGTTAATTTCTCTCCGAGTTACGTTCCACTTTGCTGCAAAAGTAAAACCCATATATTATTATGTCGTCATGCATGGCGTTGAGTTGATCCTCCCTGTCCTATACATTAATATTCGTATCTTTCTCTCTGTTCCATAGCATCTCCCCTATCTCACTTCTTTCCTCATTCGTAGTCAAATTTCTGGCTTATTCATTAATCTCGACCGACCGACGCCGCATTTTCTACAAACATTTTGAATTTATGATATCATGTTTCGATTTGGAATAACGTTGCTTCTTGTGTTGGTTGTTTCTGGTGCGACGCCCAGAATAATGGCGGCGGCGGCAGAATCGAATTCTGAGTACACGCTGGACTCAGTGAGGAAGGCTTTGGAAAGACAAGAGGATACCATCGTTTTTAATCTCATCGACAGAGCTAAGTTCCCACTCAATTCTCACACCTACGATCAACATTACGCCACCCTTGGCTCGCTTCTCGACTTCCTCTTGAGGAACACTGAGGCCATTCAAGCAAAGGTATATACTGGGTAATGCCATTCATTATATTCATGAATTTATATTACAAGTGGTTCATATTATGTCCTTTAGTTATCCACATGTATAGCCACAGAAAAAGAATACAAAGCTTGTTTGTAATATATATATATGGGCATTGCTTTAGAAAGTGTATGGTACATGACATGTGGTGGTGGTGGTATTCTGCAGGCAGGTAGATACAAAAGCCCTGAAGAGAATCCCTTCTTCCCAGAATATTTACCACAGTCAGTTGTGCCTGATTACCCCTTCTCAAAGGTGATTCACCATGACTCCGGTGTGCTCTTCCTCTGTTTATTCAGATTAGAACAAAATTAAACAATTCCTTTTTAAACTTGACTTGCGTTCTTTATCAGATTTTGCATCCTGGAGCCGCTTCAGTCAACATAAACAAGTCCATCTGGGTAGTTTATTTTCAACAGCTCCTTCCACTGCTCGTTGCTTCCGGTGATGATGGTAACTATGCACAAACTGCAGCTAGTGATCTTTCCTTATTGCAGGTGATAACTTTATCTGCATTTCTCTGACAAGTATATAAAGTTATGGAGATCAGGCATCTTTAGTTTGCCAACTCTTTGAAATTGAAAACAATGCAGGCCATATCTAGAAGGATTCACTACGGGAAGTTCGTAGCAGAGGTTAAATTCAGGGAATCCCCCAGAGACTACGAGCCTTTAATTTATGCTCAGGTGTGTGTATACAACCTCATAGTATATCAAATAAATTATTTTAAAAAAAAAACAAATATAAATACTTTAATGTAACTTAATTAGTTTCCTTAATTTTTAAAAAATGGCTCTTATATTAAGAATATTAGGTAATAATGCTTTCATACCTAGGGAATGAACAATCTATTGGTTAGCTTCATGTAAAGATTTGGGGTTTGACGAATCAGGACAGAGAAGGATTGATGAAATTGTTGACATCGGAGAGAGTAGAAGAGATGGTGAAGAAGAGGGTTGAAAAGAAGGCAATGGTGTTTGGGCAAAATGTGAGCCTTGATCGTGACGATGATGATGACAAGCCAAATTACAAGGTCAACCCTTCCTTAGTTTATCGCCTGTACGATAAATGGGTTATCCCTCTTACAAAGGAAGTTGAGGTCCAGTACCTTCTACGCCGTCTCGATTGAACATAATAAAGTAATGTCCTTGTTCTAGGATCATGCAAAGTCTTGCTTGATCGTGCATTGTCAACTTCCTTGTGCTTTACCTGCAAAAGTCAGCCCTGTATAATTTAAAAAAGAGAGAGAAAGTCAGCTTTGTGGCTTTAGACCACATGAATAGAAACTTATGTAACGCTGGATAGTTTGTCTGAATCGTATTATTAACAATTGTCGGAAGGAAAAAGGATCAAATGCGACCATTCAAAATTACTTTTCCAACGAGCATATATGAAAACAATAATAACAGAGATGATTATGAGTTTCACATTTCTTTGATCATGCTCTCCGCTCGCTCTTGCTAGCATCTGCGGTTTACCTTTTAGAACAGAGGCTTGATATTTTATGCAATGAAGAAACAGTAATGCATAGTGAAAGGTATCAACTTTAGCAGAGGTTAAATGAATGAGCCTCCATATATAAGATGCTTCACTTTTATTTTATTAAGGAGTTTAAAACCCTCACATGAGAAGTACAAGCAAGTTACAGTGCTTATATTGGCTTTATCCAATAGCAGCTTTTTAGTGTGTTACCCACCCAAACTTGAAAAAATAACGACAAGATGTTGTAACCGCTACTTGGTATGTTTGGATAGTCCCCATAAGTGTTTTTCAATCGTGATTTACGGAATACGAGGTAACTTTTACGGTCTACGAAGTAAATATGTGGAGGAGTTTTATCTCGATTTACGTAAATTGAACTTATGCATAAGTATAAGCCCAACCAAATAAGCCATTGAAACTCGTTAACCTTTTAATCCTGACCATAGTACCAATACACTGACTCTGATGATATCATAGAGATAAATGTTATATTTCCCATTAATCAAATCACCAATTTGAAACACTTTGAAAATAGTAAAACACAAATGAAAACAAGCAATTCTAGAATGAAGAGGAAAGGCGTTGTTCCAGTTTTTCAACAGGGACAGAGTAAGGTGAATGCCAGTCAGCATCAAAAATCTGCTGAAGTTGTGAAACAATGGCAGGATTGAGTGTTCCAAAGCTGACTCCTGATGTGGTATAAAAGTAGTCCCATATGAGATTGCTAGTTCCAATGTGAGCCCGTACGTCAGAAACTGCATATTTTCCATGATTGACCCTCGTAAAACCAGGGTATGTATTTCCTGTACTGGCTCCGTCCTTAATGGCAGGCCCTGTTGTATTGAAACCTGGAACCATATAGTACTTGATCTCAACTTTTCCAGAGCACTTGTTGTACTTTGAAGATGAGCACAGATTGTTGGAGTAGAGGAGAGACTTCAAGTACACATCTGTGCCATTGATGAAATGACTCCAATATGCCACCAATATTTTTACTGTTGCATGCTTGGAAAACACAGCCTGGTAGAAAGAATATATAAGTTATGTGGAATATATTACTGACAAATATGGCTCTTGGCACCAAAACTTTGCTAAAACTTCAAAAAAGCAAAAGTTACCTCTACAGGTTGAGTTCATAGTGCTGTAACACGAAAGAATATTGACAAGGCACAAAGATATGAAATGCATTGACTTATTTCTTTTCATGGAAAACAATGTCCCCAACTGATTCTGTGAGACAAAAATTAAAGTATTTCGGGGAATCAAGTATAAAATAACCACTTAAAGAAATAACTCTACCTCTGATATCGCAGAGGATAGGGATGACCAGTAAATAGTTTGGTCAGTAAATTGTGACTGACCCAACCAGTCCATGGTGTTGATTCTTACTGTCTCGTTCATTCCAACAGATTTAATTGTATCAACCCAAGCCTGTTCATCAGCTTGATACTTGCCAAATGACAGCTGCAACCACCATTCATGGTGAACAAATGAAGATGGTCAATATAACATTAAAATTCCAATATAAGCTTCAGAAAATTTCTCCACTTTCTTTCAAATGGATTTAACATGATACATAGGGAGATAGTTGAGGAATTGCAAGGAACTGATGGGTAGTTAGTTAATTTGGCAGGAACCCATCCAGTCTCTGTTGGTATAAATATAGGAATAATATATATAATGCTGTGGGATGAAATAGTACTCAAATGTTTTCATGTTATTTGAGGTTTTCCATACACTACAAAATCTTCAACGGAAATGCAGTAAAGACATTTCTGAATTGCTAAGAAACAGTACCAAAAACCAAAAGTATCCGGCAATACTTGCAATCAATGATTCACTACAGTAAATGACACGTATGTTAAAGAAAATGGACAAACTGTACAATCCAAGAACAGAATCAGAATCAATACAGCCTAGGTCCTTTATCCCAAAGTAAAGCTAAGGTTCTGCAGCAATCAAAAAGGGTGATCATGACAAATAGTGCTGCGAAAAGAGGTGGAGAGGTATTGGTTATTATCAATCATTGCTTGAAGAAAAGTGCTTCTCAAGCAAGCCTATTATTTGGTTAAATCAAACTACAAATATTGCAAGTACTAAGTATCTAAGAGCTCTCGAATCCCATTATATATATATATTATATTTCTAACTTTTCACCTTCTAAATTTCACAATAATATCTCCTGTAAAAATAAAATAGGATATGAATAGATTTTTTATCAAAATCTCTTATTATCTTATATTTAATTAAAGAGAAGAAAAATATATAAAAGATAATTAAATAGATATAAAATATTCATAAATTTAATTAAATATATCTCAAAATCTATACGTATTTAATTATAAAATATATACTTATCACCAATACAAGGCACTGGATGGTTTTTATCAATACTTAAAGAATGCTAGTCCTACCTCTCTGGCCATCACATTTCGTTTAACCCTGACTTGTAACCCAAACAACAATAAGGAAGAAAGAGAAGAAAAAATAAAGGAAAAGAAGCAAGAAAAATTCAATGCCAGAGTAAAATTCTGTATGATAGTATACCCATAAGCAAGGGTGTCACTTCTTCCTCATTAATGTTATGCTCTCATCTTAAGGAATAAGTTTGTGCCTCAACAGTGACATTGAAAACAAACAAATAATAAAATCAATTCTGATGACTAGAGCTGAGGATGCATATCACCTAGCAGATTGCCAAAACCAAGCTCCTTACCTCAGGAGGAGCAAAGGAGAGATAGCTAGCTTGGGGAAGATTCGTTGAACGGTTACTTCCAGGAGTCTCAATTGAAACTTCAAACATATAGGGATCAGAAAGAACAGGATATCCTGCAACATGGGGAGTCTTTACAAACTCAGGAAGAGGAGACCTGTAATGACATAACTAAATACGTTAACAGGTCAAAAACGTGAAGAGTATTCTTACCACAGTCTACATTCATTTTCATCAATCTTCAACTGTTTTTATATGTAATTAAACCCTCGTCTAAGAAGTTACCACGCTTTATAGTGTTTCTCATGTCTGCAACCATGTTAGACACTACTTGTAATGTAAATGATATTAAATCCTTTATCAACCTTTGAACATTGATCTCTGACATAAAAAATAATTTCAAATTCTAATGCTCCCATAAACATGAAATTCCGAACAGGGGAGAAAATGTTCATAGAACATAACCCTGCACCACATTATATCAACAACACAAAGCCTCACAATATAAATGATGCATCAAGGCGGTAAACATGCCAATGAACAAGTCTCTGAAGGGAAACACGTGAGAAAGACTTCAGCAAAAACTCTAGTTACACTTGTGTTCTATAACAAGAACCTAACTTACTCGCATCTCTTTTTTGGGTCAATGAAATGAGACCAGCAAGGAACCTTTCTTTCAACTTGCCACTGTTGATCAAATATTGTTGTTGTGTAAGCTGAAGAATTAAGAGATGCAAGTCTCCATAAATTCTTAAAGTAAACTTCAACCCTTTCAGCTATTCCTGGGCAACCAGTAAGATAGATTCCAACTTCCTTAACCTAAAGAAGTCAACAATAGTGATCAGAACAGGCATCATGGACCCAACAGATAACCAATGGCTATCCCAAAGAATAAAAGAATTACGTTAACAAAATATCCTAAAATTGATTGACCTATAGGAAAGACTTTAACTAAAAATAAGACATGGAGAAAGGCAAAAAACCAATGGGACATGTCTTTAGGAGAGTTGATGCTTCATTAATCGAGATTCTTAGGATCCCTGAAGAAAGTACCCGTGTTTACTAAATAGAAGTATACAACCATAATCACCTGAGTAAGAGATTTCCAGTCATTGTTTGCGGATCCAATATATACGTCCCGATTATCTGATATCCAGACTTTGGCATGAACAATGCCCGAACCCCACCAATCTCCCAGTAACAAGGTCACATTCTTAACATTTGACCTTCCTGAAGCAAGGTTAGATGGTTCTGTGGTGAAGTCTGGATATACTCCCGAGTGAGACAGCAACCTAGAGTAATTTCAATTGGAAATACCAACAGATTATCTTCTCTAAGAAACAATTAAATCAAAGTTTGTCGATTTGTCATTCTCAAACATGCCTTAGCTAGTATCAAAACCACTATTTGGTCACACACACATTAAATCACACCTGATTTTAACATTACGATCAGCAGCAGCATCTATGGCTTTATAAACAGCAGCACCTTCATGGGCACCAAATTTACGCACATCACTTTCGGAGTAGCCATAATCTCCAGAACGAGAATCATGAGGAGATGCCACCAGCTGCCAATACTGAGCAATTATGTCCAGCCGCCGAGTAGAATTCGCCGCGAGCCACCGGAGCACATCCCCTAAATCACATCAATCGCACTTCGTTCTAGAAAATCCTAATCCAAAAATTGTGAGAGTGAAAAAAAAATCAAAGAAGGTATATATAATAAATAGGCATTAAACCAGTAGAGAGAACGCCGGGAACGCGTGAGAGGTTGGGCATATCGGTGGGAATGGATTGCACGAGCCATGCTTTGCAGTTAGGGCGGGAGATTTCTGACGAACCTGAGTGGAAAAGATGGGCGAAGAAGATAAAGAAAGCTACTAATATGATTGCTTGTTTGGGAAAAGGTCTCATTTTATCACGGGTCCTACCACTACCACTGCGCTATACACTTATATAAAAGCTTGCAGCGATGAACAGTGTTTGTTATTCTTCTGTTGATGTGGATTGTGGAAGAGAGGCTGTGCTGTAACTTGAAGATGGATGAAGTAACAATGAAACGATGATATCGCTGACGATGCTGAGGGATTAGGAAGCAATTGCGCGCTATATTGAAAATTTAAATGCTTCCCGCTGACTTCGTAGCACAAACTCAACTCCATTTCAATAACCAGATGCCGAGAATACTGGCCATTCTATTTTTAGATTTTCCTGACAACATAATATTTATTTAGAACAGTGGTTAAAGTCTTTAAAATTAATTTTTTAATTATGATTTATGGTATATAAGATAAATATATGAGAGAAATGATGTTTTGACTTATATATATAAACACTTATAAATCTTTTAAACACTGATCCAACAAACTTATGGAAGAGATATCAATGTGATTTTCGGGCCAAAAGCAGACTGCATTTCGCTCCAATATGTCCAATAATCAAGTCATTCCAAATTTTGTTATCTTGCTAATAATGATTTCACAATGTGTAGCCAACTAATTCATTAAAAAAAATAAAAGTTAGCCTGTTAAATTTGTTTTAAAATTAATTTTACTCATATTAAATAAAGTATTGAATAAAGAGATGCAAAAATTCATATTTTAATATTAATTTTATAAATAAAATTAATAAATAAGTATCGATTTCCAATGATTATTCTACAATGTATTGATGCTTAATATCAGAAAGTTTTATCAATCACAGTCTCTCCGTTCTAAATATAGAAGTTAGTTTAGGTTGTTCTTAATCTTAAATACAATATATTAATCCTTATTTTCAATATTGATCAGTTTCTCTTATATTAATTTGTCCAATTTATAAACCAATACATAAATGATGTGCTGTTATGCAAGGATGTTTTAGAGCTTATATTAAGTAAAAGAGTATTATATTGGTTTTTTTTTATACAATTAACGAGGCCATAAATATAATATTAATACGATGAAAAATGTTTCATTCTAGCGTCGTCTCTACGGCGGGGATTCCATTCGAATAAGAATCTTGTGGGCATATTCGATTTGGCCGCTGGTCATTTAATAATCTTAGAGAGTGATGTTCTGTTCTATCTTGATTTGACGATGAAATAGTGTAGTCAAAACTAATAGACAATTTTGCTCTTTATTAAAAAATAAATATTTACAAGGGAAAATATGAAAACAACCACGGTTTATCCCCACAAGCTTTCGTTCGACTCTCCTTCTTGGCCAGCACCTCTTCTTCTCTCTTATGTTTTGTGGTCTTCGATCAGTAGCCCAACATTGGGCATTTTTTGTTTTGTTTTGAGTAATTCTTGTACCTTTGAAACCGAAAAAACTCGAGCGATTAGAGTAATGGAATCAACAATGAGGAGCAGCAAAAAGGGTGAAGAAGGTGAGGTATTCTAATCGAGAAGAGTGTTTGAGATGGTTGATAAAGGAGTTGGGGTAAAAGATTGGGGAAACAACAACTACGGAATTCCAAGAGTTGGGATGCGGCTTTAAGATAGGGCTTTGAACATAAAATTGAATCATCGCACTTGGTGAAACGCCCAATAAATTGTCTTTTAACCATCAGGTGCCCATCACTAGTCAAAGTCTGAAAAAAAAAAAAGCACTATGTTTGCCTCTGTTTTCAGCTAACTAACATAGCAAATTAACCCACGATTGAGAGACAGTGATGATAGAGGAGTGAAACCAGGCGCCATTTAGATAGAGTAGTTCCCCATCTATCCTTTCCTCAATTCTTTTGTCCATGGTCCGAAGCCTAAGAGAAAGTATAGAGATTCGTATAAATATGAACAATCATGACTGTACTTCACTTTTACCTTACAACTATTCTCAATTATTTATCGTTAATACAAACACACATATATATTACAGCAACACTATCTTCAAGCATATACCATAACCCATCCCCAGGTATCAACAAAAGATGGCACATGCACTGTGTATGGCGTCACATCTGCAGAAAATAAGCAGAACACATGAAGGGGAAAAAATTATAGTCAACTCCTATTTATAAATAATTTTTTTTAATTATATAAAAACGAATTAGTAGTTAAAATTAATAAGTATATTAATAATGTCATTTTTTTCCATATATGCTTATATTTATGAAAATAGAGAGAGAATGTATAAAAAAATATGAGAGATAACAAAATACGTTTTTCAATACTTTATTGATTTTATTCACTTATTGAGTTCCCTCTCTCTTTTGAATATAACTCTTGTTGTGTGTGATAATTAATTATAAATAATATGTATTTAATAAGGGTAAAATAAAAAAAATGAGTTTATATTTTTAGATATAAATTAAAAGTTATTTATAAAATAGATTAACTATATGAAAGATAAAATTACTTATAAATAAGATTGGAGGGAATATTGGTTTTAATTAAATGCTTGAAACTTAATTAGCTATTTATTGACTTGTCAGAATATCCTTAACAGCTGATAAAGAGGTTAGAATTAGAGTCTTACATTTGAAGACGAGTCGATGCCAGCAGGTCCAGCCTGGAGAGATAATTTACTGAACGTCATCATTGGCCACATATCATTTCTTCTCCTAATGACCTACGTACCTGATTCACAACAATGCCTTTCTCGCTAAGCTTGGGCTTTAAGTGTTTTCTCAAATAAATATTTATAGTATGTTTAGTTTATATTTATGTATAAGTCTGATTTATATAAATTGAGATAAATTTTTTTTATATATTTATCTCCTAGATTGTAAAAATTACCTCATAAACTGTAAATTATAATTAAAAAATATTTTTAAAAATTTCAATCGCTATTCCAAAAATATTATTAATACATAGATGGTAGAAGGGTCATCCGATCCTTCAACGGGATCTGCCAAGTCTCCAACAATGATATCATACTTCTCGTTTCTCTTCTCTAATTCAGCCCTTCAATCTATGTAAAGTTTGTATAAATATTTTAGCCTCACGAATTTTGGAAATAAATGACTAGATGGATAGTTGTAAATAATTCTTCAGAAGCAATGGATAAGTACCTCGTATGTACTCCTTTCGTCTTATTTATAAACAACTTTTTCCTTAATTGCGTAAAATGAACTAGTAATTAAAAATAATAAGTGTGTCAAAAATACCTTTTTTCTGTATATGCCCATATTTATGAAAATAGCTAGGGAGAAAATATATTTAAAAAATATAAGATATAATAAAATATGTTTCCCAATGCTTTGTTGACTTTATTTACCTAGTGAGTTATCTCTCTCCTGAATATAACTCTTAGTGTGTGTGATAATTAATTATAAATAATATGTATTTAATAAGAGTAAAATAGAAAAAAATGAATTTATATTTTCAGACACAAAGTGAAAGTTGCTTATAAAAGGGACCAACCCTATAAAAGAAAAAAATATTTATAAATATAACCGGAGGGAGTATTAACTAATGAATAACGACAGTCCGCATTCGATACTCATCACAGTAATAAGCACGTAATTTCTCATCACAAAGATAGATGAGATCTTAATTATTAAAATTTAATTTGAAAGAACTAAATTTAAAAATTTTAATTTATGATTTTTTTAAAAAAATCAATTTTTATGAAAAGCGATGGTTATAAAATTATCTTTATTTTAAATTTTATATACACTAAAATAAGAATTTTTTAAAATATAAAAATTAAATTAAATCCAAACCGTCCAAAATCAATTCAATGACATAAATAAATGATGAGCACGAAATGTCCTTCCGAATGCATGCCGGTGATCAAATAACTAACCTCCTGGCTTTAATTACTTCAAAGAATGGTCAGGGATAAATAAAGCAAATTAAAGGACAGAATTAGAAGCAGGAAAGGATATTTACTCGGCATCATTGATGACAAGGTCAAACTTCTGATGACCAAAGGCTTTCACATTTTCCGTCAAGTGTGTTCGGCACAAGTCTACCACGTCCTGAAAAAAAAATGAGAATGTTCAATTTTGAACTCTTAACACACCTCCATCCAAAGATTATTCAACAACACTTGTGATTAGATGGATGGCCGAGGAGGGAATATAATGTCGTTCAGTAGTAACCTCACTAACCTGGTCTTTATCACACATGACCACTCTCTCCAGTGACTTGTGTTTCAGCACTTCTCCTGCGCCACCTCCCATTATAAACCCAGTTTTGGGGCTGCCACGTACACCAAAAAGAGAACACGAAGAATGAAGCTTAATAATCCTCCGTTACGTTAAACTTGCAATCTGGACGCTAAATTATGAAGATAATATGTGTGTGTATCTGATAGCGCATGCGTGCGTGCTTAAGCAAATTGTTTTATTTATAACCTTTAGAAGAAGCATTTTAAAACAAGAGAAGATTGCAGAACCGATTGACGACGACGAAGGACCATTTAGCACGACGGTCGAAGACTTCCTCACACCAGAGGTGATTTGCAGAATAATCAGGAGCCATTATATTGTTGGTGATGAGGCTTTGAAATTGGAAATTAATTTGGTGAAGCTACGCACTGACGTAGCCATTGTTCAATGCTCAAGAGATGATCGGACGTGTGTGTGTGACAGTGCGGAGTTCGTTAGTTGGCAGGAGAGGCATGCATGACGGGCTCGATCCGTTTCATACTGTGGCAACACGCGCCACGTGACCACAAATCTTATTAGAGTCACTAGGATATTCAGTGACAACTCATCAATTCCAGTCTGTTTGGGCGATACTCTCGATGTATAGACTTTATTATAAATAACGATGAAATATTTTAAAATGATGAGATATCTTTGTTGAAAAATTATTTCTGAAAGAATTTACGTGAAGAGTTATATGGTGAGTTATACCACTAAAAGTTTTTATTATCATGTCTCTTTAATTTTTAAAGACACATATAAAAGGTTATAACTAAAGATTATCGTGTTGGTCTTTTAAAAAAACTCTACATAATATAAATATGCATGTAACTATTCATGAAAAGATTATGTTAAATAACCATAGGTTATTTAAGTTATCTTAATTCATGAGGGTTCATAAATCTAATATATGATCATGATTTTTAATTGAAAAGGTGTTGTTTCAAGAGGCACCACTTCAAAATAGTATTACTTCATTGTCTAAAAATACCATGCACCATCACTTCATTAGTGATATACAAAAGATAAAAAATCACACAACAACAAGAAATCAAACGTATTGTCTTTGTTCTTAAATATACACAAAGATAAATTATCACTTTATAAAAGACATTGTTATTTTGACTTAAGTATTGAGAGGAGATTCATACTCAAAACATTATTGTCTCCTACAAAAAATTCAATGCTCAATCCAAATTACAACTTACAAGATAGGTGTAAATTGAGACGAAGTAAGTCTAAAAGTTGCACCTTAAAAATATTATATAATATTTTCTTCTCCTTCTTTTCTTCTTGCACTCCACTCAGCAAATAAAGCAAAAATGGTTCAAGTCAATACAATACGAATGAGTCAGAATGAAAAATGTGGTTTATTATTCTTTCTTTTTTTTTTCCATGGCCCCGCTTTGTTCCAACCGGTTCAGGTTTATTATGCTTTTTTGCTGCATATGAAACAAATTTATTGTTGCGTGTCGTGTCGCATGGGTGAACTAATGGTTACGTAAGAACACGGAGCGTCTTATAACGGATACACGTGAAAGATGTTGTCCCGTTAGAAAATAACAAATGCTAATAACAGAAGCAAATATGCTCTCTATATTCAGAACTAATATCCTTCGCTAAAACTTCAGAGTCAAGTGCTTCGAAGAATGCAAAAGTCACAGAGAATATAGAAGAAGACGACGGAAATGCAGAAAACAAGGGGAGAGAGAAAAGTTACAGCAGAAGATCTCACGGCAGGGTGAGAATAATCACACCCTCTCCTCCTGTAACCGTTTTGTTTCTTTATACTATGCCTCCTCGCTCAATTCACGCAGCTTCCAGGGCTTTTTTCTTGGCAATTCAGGTCCATGTTCCCCATTTGGGCCTCCTTCATCCACTGATCCCAACTCTTTTTGGTTTGTGCATCAGAGCAAATCTCACCCAATCATGGGAATTGAGTGAATTAGAGAGATACCTCAGCTGAACGGAACTACGCCTACAGTTCAACAGTTGGTCCCTCATATTCCTCACTTCTCCACCTTCGGCCAAGTACATAAGGACTTGAGAGAAAGATGGGTCCTTGGAAGTTGGAAGGGGCGTTTTGGTGGTTTCACGGAAACGTAGAGGTTCCTCTTTATGTTATCCACTGCTTGTGATAGATCTTTAAATATAGAGAGACCGACTCCACTAACTTTCCTCCCCCGCTTGACGTCTTTATCATTGGATCAATTTTCTCAACTATTACGTTGATTTAATGATAGTGGCATTTAGTGAGATAATAATATATTGATATTTTTACGGAATAGATTTCAACTTAATGGTAAATAAGGAGAGAGAAGGTAGTGGAAACACTCCATTTGAAAACATTTCTAGATTAACAACATATTGAAGTCTATCTCCAAATGCTCGAGAAACAACAAGAACACCACCAGGTTCCTGTGAATGTAATTTTAAGTTTTTGAATGACCATAAGCCAGATAGATTATAAAATTAAACCAAGAAGGATAACTTCAAAACTAATGGCTTGGAGAGTGATGATAATCATCAACCATTGTAAGGATGATAATAATGTTGAAGAGTGATGATCTGTTTTATGACTTTTATCTCAATTGACCATGAACTATGAACTAATCTAATCAAAACTAATGGCTTGAACGAATGACCTCATTTTCTGGGGACTTAAATTGCTCAAGATTTGGGGAGTCAACATAAGTGCAGAATTTTGTCCCATAGCCATAGGCTGGCATTAGAACTTGGAGGAGGAAAGACAATTCTCTCTTACAAATTTGCCTTCCCGATTGGTCATAAAAGAAAATAATAATAAATATAGGATCATGATTCTATACAACAAAAGTGGAGAAACACCGAATAAAGTAACCCAATGATCAGAAGGAATATCATACACACGAGGAAAAGATATCCAAATTAGACAGACCCAAAAAATCACTAATTTTCTGCAGATATAACAGTAACTACAAACTACTAACACCAGCACTTTACACTTCATAGCAGATAATCCTCCTTACGAAACAGAATGCCTTCTGTGTCTAGAAGATGAACCAGATGATTTGGTGTATCCTGGGACAATAGATGTTGGGCTATTTGAACTTCCCGATGTCTCTGAGCTCCTGCTCTCTCCCTGTCCTTTACCACCAATCCATAACTTGTCAAAGATTCTCCTTGAACGTGAATGAAGTAATTGCATTCCACTTCTGCTGCTTTTGCTATTATTCTTGTTCAGTTTCCCATTCTTGGGAAATTCTTCTTCCTTGATCTTCAAATCACACATCTGGCTCTCAAGGGATTGGCACTTCTCGCCAACTGTTTTCTCACATTCTTCATCCGTGCTCACTGTGTACAAAGGCTTACGTGAATTCTCATTACCAAGAGCTTGGACGCTGGCTGAAGCCCTGATCTGCTCAAAAAAGAGAACCTGCACTATAACCCGAAGTGGAAGCCGCTCATTCTGTGCAGCATGCATAGATGCATCCACAGACAGTCTCTTGACATCCATCAGTCCACATAGCTTCTTCCTTTCAGCTTTTGTCATACTTGGGTGCTCCTGAACACAAAAAACTGTCCTTAATTAGGCTGTTTCACTATTGACGGCTGCTTATCGTAAGCATTAAGCAACAATGAACAAAAACTGGCACAAATTAAGGTTCTATTCTTGGTTATGGATAGTGAAATTTAATATCAAATCCATCAAAAAAGAATATTAACCAGTAGAAGATTAGTGTAATATGAGAGAGCTGTCAACGAATTCCAAACAGCGCCCAACTAGCCCTTCAACAAGCATAAGATCAAACATAAAAGCTCCATAACTAACATTACAAAATTGTAAACGACGTCAAGAAGTAAATTTTGCATACCTTCAAGTACATGTCAATGGCTCCGTAAAGACCATCATGATTGGGTCTAGCAAATACTGGAACTGTTTGTGACAAGTCGATAAAACTAGAAAGGCTGAGATTCGGATCAAGTGCAATTTCAGCAAGAAAATTGTCCACCAATTGGCCAACATTCACGAGGAACATGTGTGCTAAACTAGCTTTATCTTTCTTCTCCAAAACTTCCATATTGCAGCTGATGCCCTTTTCATTCATATATCGATTCAAGAGACATTGTACCAACTGAACATCATATATGGTAGTCTGAGGAGGCCTTGCAGGGATCAGTAGATCTTTAATGGAAGCTTCATGCAATTTAAGGCAGGTGCTTTTCATTAATTCCTCTTTTGCCGACTCATCTACACCTACTAGGATGGCCACTTTCAATAGTTGCAGAAGGAAACTACAAGAACACATGGCATTGTCAGGTGGCAATAGACAGACAATCGTTTCCACCAGAAATTTGTTTCTCCGTCCATGAGCTTCAGAAACCAATGCCTCAATGGAATCAGGCAACCACCTAATTGCATACGTTTTCAGTGCCTCCCCAATCACAGTACCATCCATTCTTCCCTTCGACTTCACAGTAATCATTACTCGTTTGTAAATATCAATGTCCAGCTCACAAATATCTTCAACCCACCAATCCTTAGGAACAAACTCCACTTTCTCTTCATATTTCATCGTGTGCTCAGTAATTCTATCAGGCTCTGTCAGTTTCCGGTTATATGTGTAGGACCATGTGATGTTAGGTGGGTCCACAGAAGTTTTAGAAGCTATAGAATCTATACATCTGCCAATGATGTTCAAATCCTCAGACCATGGGAGAAAAGATTTAGTAGTTTGTAGAACAATTATGGAATCTTTCCAGCTCCGCAAGATGCTTGAATTAAGAAATACCTCAATTTTAAAAATTAAGTTTCCTTTATCAATATCCTCAGTCATTTCAAGATACTCAGCTGCACAGCGAGCAGCCACAATGTTGTGAGCACCAAGAGTAACAGTCATCCCATAGCAGAATTTTGCACATAATTCAAATGCCTTGGCCCCTCCAGGGAGCTCATTCAAGAAAATTTCGTCAGAATCCCCTTCATTAGCTTTTGACACTAGCTTTTGTAATCGATTGCTCTTGCACAGTAAAGGAAACTGCAACTCATGACAAAATCAAACGATGAAACAGTTCCAAGATAAATATCACAAATCATTTTGCCAAACAGGACAAATCGAAGATTCAGAAATTGTTTGTACCTTGTGGAGGTAAAACTTGACTTCGCCAACATTTATGACAATATCTGTAGTCAATTCAGATGACGCATGCCTGCAAAAATTGAAATGAGCACACCAAGCTGGTAACAATTTTTTAGGAAAGAACCAAAAAAACCCACCTAACCGGCTTTATGCAATACATAAGGGGTTCAGATCGCATTCAAAGATTATCTTAGAATAAGAGACCAACATTATGCCAGGATATTTTAGCCAACTCTTTTTACAGGGAAACACGGCTTTAAGGCCAAACCCCAGGCTCGAAAAAATTAGTACCCATCTTAGCCTTTCCTATTCTTTCTTTTTCATTTTTTTTTTTTTGCAGAATCCTTGTCTGCATCACTTATGAGTGAACCTTCGCTCCCAAGGCACAAGTGATATTTCACAGTCAAACATAATTTAAAAGAGGGTTGAAAACTACCAATTCGACTGATTGAAAAAATAATCCATCAACATTAATTATCAATTAATTTCTTAACATCTATTCGCAATACATAATCAATCCGCATACACTAGTGATTTCACAAACCAAGATAGTCAGTTATGAGTGGAGGAAGAAATATATGCCAGTACGGTAGAGAAAGAGTCAAGAAACCGGATTAATAATAGTATTGTTTAAAGAGGCTTCTCGTCCAGTTATGAGGAAACGGAACAGGATATCCAAACGGAAATGTCGAATAATCCATTTAACTTTGCCATGGGTGGACCACAATCCCAAAATTAAAAATACACACACACACACACACACACGAGTGTGTGTGTGTGTCACAGTTCGAATGGTGGACCACCTCCTACTTTTCCACGGTGTTCCTTCTTTTTCTTCTGTCACCGGCAATTAAATGTAAACATCTTGATCAAATTAGTCTATTCATGAAGTTTATTCTCTTCCCCATGCTGCGTTTTCACGGTGCTCATAAAATTATGAAATAGAACGGAATGAGCATGCAGGAGACCATAAAATTATGAAGTTCTCAATGTATTCAGGAATATATACTCCCAGTTATAATTTTAGTTCGAATTCAATGCACAACCACAAACAGTACCAACATGAATTAATATGGCTCTGACAAATACTACGACTACAACTATCCAAAAATGTTGAAGATTCTCAAACACTTGACAACAAATTAAAACAAAAATCAAGACCCAGACTCTACGGGTACTACGACACCGAAAGTCAGGAAAAAGAGAAGAACATTCTCATAAATGACTTCATGTTGAAAGACAACTTGAGGAAAGAAAGGAAATAAGGCTTCTCAAGTCTTTACCTGATAGACTTTCCATCAGCTTGAAAGGCATCAGGCTTGGAACCCAACTTCATAAACTTCATTTTCTTTCGACGAAAAATCACATATAACCACAGAAGTACACCTTCAGGCTAGACGACAAACTGTTACTTCTCCACTGCAGCCTGAGTCGGACATATGAACAGAACAATGCCTCTCTCAAAGGGCGCTTTGTGATGCCTGTTAACCTCTGGCCACCAAGTCACAGAACAGAGACAAGCTTGACTCGACTCAGTTTACCAAACACTGTATGTAGGCCAGAAAACGCTTTCCGCAGAAGAATGCACTCCAAAACACGCAAGTCGGCCCTGCAAATAAACATAATACCGAAACCTTTACTACCTCGCACTAATAACTCGTTTTTCGTGTTGGTTTTTTTCCATTGATGACGCTAGAAGGAGGGAACAGTTGGAAAGCAGGTTCAAAAGAAAGAAAAAGCAAGAAAATCAGAAAATGTACTGGGAATCACGCCGTATTCAACCTCTTGAGGTTGGAGAGAGAAGGCTGTTTAGAAACTCAGAGCACTCATGACTTGTTTCGGGAAATGGAAGAAAATGTATACACTATTTATTTATGAATATAGTTTGATCGGTGGCTCTAGCATAAAGCTCTTTGCGCAAAGACAAAAATGACATCAGAAGATAGATGGAGTTGAATTGGAGAAAAAGAAAAATGGCGTCAGAACTCATAAGCATAATTTTTTTTTTTGGGCCAAACCTCTGAAACATCATGATTATTACTAGTATGAATTAGAGAAGGAAATTAAGAATGGTAGAGGGAGTAGAAGGGGAGTGACGAGGGAGTAAGAGTGTGTGTCTCACTGTTGAAATGAACCGCATATTAAATCTTCGCCGCCTTGGCTTTAAATAATCCTGATCCGCTGAAGATCTTCTCAGCTCGGGTTGGCGCAAATATCAGAGGGTGTGTCTGGGTTCTCTCCTAGGGTCAGAACTCAGAATGGAGATGGAGTCACAACCCACACTCTACTGTGGGATATGGATGATGATGGTTAGAGGGTCTGACACAGTTGTTTCTGCAACCTCTGAACATGGCAGCAAAAGAGAACGAAGGAGAAGGAGAAGGAGAGAGAAGAGAGTAAATGTAATGGGAGGGTAGTGAAGTGCACAGAAGTGTGTATAGGGAGGGGGGGACTGTGTTACAGGGTGGCTCAGATGACTTTTAATGAGGGTTTTATGCCCTTAACGCATGCCACCCTCCGTTTTTACCATTTTATCCTTCACCTCTCTGCTTATTCTCCACAATGCCCTCCGCGCCAATTTTACTTCCCTTTCTCCCCACATGCTCTTATTTTATTTTATTTTTATTCCAAGACAATACTCGTCACATGCACCATACGTGATCACACATGCTATTTTTCTTTTGTTTCTTTTTTGACTCACCCCATTTTTGTTTTCCTTCCTGAGAAAACTTGATCGCCAAACGCCAGTTTTCAATCATTTCGTGACTGAAACGAGGATTGTTTATTAATGTTGTTAATCTGTTTAATGTCAAATCGTTAGCCATTAATTTTTTGTAAAAAGATATATAACAAAAATGTAAAATATGCCCATATGCTCACCCAAGTTATGGGGTGTGTGGGGTAGTGTTGGGAGCAAATGTGTTGTCAGTTATATGGCCAAACGGGGAAAATCTGCAGTTAATTAAATTCACACGTAAATGGGAAGAAAAAATATTCCTTTTTGCCAACGGAAGAAAAAAGATTACGCATAACCAATCGAAGCACGTTTTACTATTTAATAGTTTGTTTGGCCAAGCTTCTATTAATCGAGTTTATATAATAAGTCCGATTTACGTAAATCGAGATAAATCTCTTCCACATATTTACCTCGTAGACCGTAAAAGCTACTTCGTAAACCGTAAAAGCTACTTCGTATTTCGTGAATCACGATTTATAAGCACTTATGGAGCTTCCATAAGCTAATCCAAACAAACTAAGTATTAAATGAAGAGGAAGCTGGAGAACAGAAGAGGTGTGCATCTACAGCCCATTTTACACTTTATACATGAAGAGGTTGTATCATGGTATTGTTCTATGTTTGTACTGATTAACTCAGTTTCACATTACATTGTTAAGTGCATCTATGAGTTTAAGAGCTCATCCTACAGAACAATATTGCTTTTGCTATCAAAATGACATTGTTATCCGCATTTTATTCTTAGTTCCTTAAAATTAGGGGAGATGAATAATTTCGTGAGATTAATTTCAAATAAACTTAACTCCCAATCCATCCATTATAGACGAAAGTGTGACCTTCGACTGCGTCCAATAAGAAGTACAGGGGTAGGTGTGTTGGGTGATGTGTGTCCAAACACAATTAAACTCCAAGTGCCACGCGTACACCAAACAGCGTATCTAAATGATCCATCGGTTGACCATTTGTTTTAACTTTAGGATATGTATAAGCCCGATTTACATAAATCGAGACAAAACTCATTCACATATTTACCTCATAAATCATAAAAATTACTTAAGCTACTTCGTATACCGTAAATCATGATTGAAAAACACGATTGAAAGTTATAATCGTTATTCCAAACATACTACATATCAAACAAATAAAAAAAAATAGAAGTGTACACCGCGCAACTTGATCCGCACTGAATTATCTACCGGCCGACGTAGCTGTAGAAGCGTTAAGTGTTAACCACCGAATAATGATCTGTGATTAATTTTTGAATATCTGCCAAAATGTGGTCATGTAGTGCAAATCATGATCAGAGTGAAATTAAATTTCAATAATAATGTTAATCTCATTAAAAACCCCGATTAAGTTACTTAGTGCTTGTTTGTTATCACTTATTTGAATTGGGTTTATTATATAAACCCGATTCACATAAATCGAGATAAATCTCCTTCACATATTTATCTCGTAGACCGTGAAAGCACCTCATAGACCATAAAAGCTACATCGTATACCGTAAAAGTTACTTCGTATTCCGTGAATTACAATTCATAAGCACTTATGAAATTTTCAACCGCTATTTCAAACAAGCTCTTAAAGTTCTGAAGTATGTTGCGTGAAAGAGACATTCGATCACCCTTATCGCAATTAAAATTAGAGGCATCAATAGTTCCTGAATAATATAACTAAACATGCATAAATTATACAAGTGTGTACACACATATTGCATGTGATGAATTATATGAAGTGGTTGGCACAAAATGTGTGTTTCGATGCGTGTATAAGACACGAGCTGTCTCTGAATGTAACCTGACCCCTGGTCAAATGAAAATGGTTCTTGAAGTCTCTTACCGCAGCTTTCTCATATATGTTAAGGGGAGTCAAAGAACGAAATAAATCTGTATCAGAACCATTGGAGTTGCCAAAGAAAATTAATGACGCGGGGTCAAAACACTTGTGGGAGGCTGCAAATGAAGGGAAATGACTATTTTCATTGATTTATTTCTCTATTTATTTTTTATTAAATATATCTATTATTATATTAACTTTTAATGATTAAAATTTAATAATATATAAAGAATATTATTATAATAAAAATCTACCATTTAGTAAATCTCAATCATTAAAAGTTGATTTAATGATAAATGCATTTAATATAAAGTAAATGAAAAAAAAATCAATAAAAACACCCATTTACTACAAAGGAGTTAGTGCAAATGGGAGATGACCTTTTACTCTGGGGAGTACATGTATTATAAGATCAATCTGCAATTGTTCATGAGATGAAAATATCTCATGTGTATAATAAATTACTATAGATTCATACATTGTTTGAATTTTTTATTCACGGTATAAATTGTTTTTTTAACATAATTTATGATATATGAGATAAGTTTGTGAGAAGAATTTTTTTTTACTAATGTGAATATACTTTTCTATCACCAAACCAAACAGATCATTACTAATTACATTTTTTTTTTCTGTTTTAGGACCTCACTATGATTCTCTCTATTTATTTATATATTTATGAAAAAAAAAAGCGAGGGAATGGGTTGGAATATGTAATGTATAATAGGTCCACAAGATCTTGTAATGATGGGAAGAGTAAACGGGCCCACTATGCCATCCTCCAAGCCACTCTTCCTATGATTATTGTTTATTGCCGTTGTGGTTAATTCCAATGGGGCTTTTTAGGAAGCAAAAAGGAGAGGAGGATACGACATGATTAGAAGGGAGGCGTGGTTGTTAATTATGGCCAAGCACAGTTTTAATCTCGTATTAAAAAAAAGCAGGTTGCCCAAATGGAGTCAAATCATATGCGCATGTGTGGTACTTATGCCTCCAATGATGGTTACTTAAACAGGCGTGTCTTTAGGATTAATTTTTTTAAAAAAATTTCATTAAATCATATTAAATTGTCTGTTATCACTGCGGTTAAAATGTTTGATAACGTACGTTTTCTTATTTTAATAGTAATGTTACTTTTGTATCCTTTTTAAAATTTATAGTCACTTTCACTTCTAAGACTTTTTTATAGTAGTAGATGCGCTTTAAAATGTAATTTATAAGTATTTTTGTCAATCAAACCTGTGCCTTTTTACGTTTCCTTTCACCTCCTCTTTCAAAAGTCCAATCACATATAAACACAATGGTGAGCTGTACCGTACTAGTATTTTTTTAATAAAAAAAATGTATGAGAAAACACGCAAGACCTAGCTATTCTGTTACTAAAACTAAAATATTTTAAAAGAACGAATACTCTATACTTTGCAGGAAAAAAATTTAATAACATGGTATTTAACATTCATATTGACGACTTTGATGATCAGCTTCCCTGGACGTGAAAACAAAAGTAACGGTCCAGTTATACAGCAGGAGGTGGCGAGTTTGTCTGAGCATTGAAAGGGTGATATTGGGATAGGTCAATACTAATTAGGAACCAGGCTTATGTAGAGTCACTAAAAATGACAATTTTACGAGAAATGTGAATCCAACTACAGCGGAATCATTTATTGGTTCCTATAATCTCAGCAACAGCATGATGGGTGTAACTTGATTTTTTTAATGAAACCAAGTATCCAATTCCCCTTGTTCTCTTGGAGCATGCCACTGCAAGCAGATTCACTATTCCGAAACATAAAGCCATTAATGTATATTATTAGTTAGTCTTCATTGGAAGGGATCCATTGGTCCGGAAATTCACTACAGAAAGGGTTGAAGACGTTATTAAGAGACAATATTTTGTTGTCAATAAATCTTTAAGAGTATGTTTGGTTTGAGGTGAGCGGAATAGAAGGGGGGAAGGATTTTGCTCCTCTCTCTTTAATTGGCGTGATAAAAAATATAAGGGTGAATAATTTTTTAAAATTTTCCCATCCCTCCTCTCAACCCCCAAATCAGAAGGATTTGGAGGGAAGGGTCGTATTTTATCATATTTTGACCATTATGCTTATATTTAATTTTTATATTCTAAAATTAGCCATCAATTTATTGTTGCTATCCACAATGATGCTTTGCTAGTTTTTTTAATGAAATTGATGCTACTGTCCTTTGTCCGTTGCATCTTGGATATTTTTTAAAAAAATACTATATATATATATATATATATATATATATATATATATATATATATTCAATTCTAATAATAATATAATATTATACTTATAATTTTATAAATTAAATATATTTTATAATTATATTTTACCAAGTACAAATTTTTTTAAAAAGTTAAATAAAATAAGGACAAAATGTCCAAATAAAAATATTTTCCCTCCCATCCCCTTTCATCAATCCAAATGAAATAATATTAAAATTAATCCCCTCCCCTCCATTAAACCAAACAGACCATAAGTAATCAAGAAGACAATAGGGTTATGTTTGTCATAGTGCCTATTTGGTTTAACGGTATAATATGTTTTTCCAACATGATTTACAGTGTATAAAGTATGTATGCGAGAGAAGTTTTATCATGACTTATATGAACATACTTTTCTGAAGCCAACTCAAAAATACTCATAGTAGATTCTGCTACATCTTTTTTCTCATATGTCCCAGCACACATGGGCAAAGAGCTTTTGTTAGGGATTTTCCTCATCAGCTATACAATAAAAACTTGATTCTTGTTTAGATTAATAACATAAACTATTTTTCTAACATGATTTACGTTAAACAAGGTAAATATGTGATAAATGTTTTATCTCAACTAGCATGAACATACTTTTTGAATGTCAACTTAAACAGGTCTTTAAACAAAAGCATGTCTTTATTAGCTCCCAAAAAAAAATAAAAAATAAAATAAAACCCTTTTCAAGGTTAGGGTCCATAACAAAAAGTTTTAACATGCATGCATTTCCATATACTAAATTAGTCTTTAATATGAAATTCACTATAGTTCAATATACAACACACACACAATGGCTTGGTTTGTTTGTTTTCTTTTATCTTCTTCCACCCTACTTTTTGCATTATGGTCGCAGACAAACGCGTTACTGGGATAATTAGCATGCGCATTCAAAAACTTGTTGACCCATTTTTATAACTGTGATTATCATCATCACTTTATATATTTTCCAATAAATTAAATGAACAGATGCATTAATGTGTATACTATGGAGGCAGCCTTTTCCTTTTATATTCCACCCGTACACGTGGAAAATAAAGTTAGTTTTGCTTGAACTATAGACGATTATGTAATTGATTATCACGACATGAACAACTTTATTTGATTGCCAAGTAAAGTAAAACGAAATAATTATCATTCTATTATCAGCTTTTGTCAATGATGTTCTATTGATACAAATTATTGAACGGTTGCCCAGTTACATTATTAACTGCATGTTCTTTTGTTTTTTCCCCCAACATATTAACTACACGTTTTAGAATTCTAGCTTGTTTGAATTAGTTTATATAAATTATATAAGTATTTATGAATTGTGATTCACGAAATATGAAGTAATTTTTACGGTATACAAGGTGCTTTTACGGTATACGAGATAAATATGTGAAAGAAATTTATCTCGATTTACGTGAATCGATGTTATATAATAAGCCCGATCCATAAAAACTGTCCCAAATAAGATTCGATCCAATCTCTTTTCTGTATATGTGATTTTTTTTTTGTTCCTAGAAATGATAAACATTGGATAATTGTCATGCTCATGACTCTTTTTTTTTTTGAACAGAAAAAAAAATGATAATTTTTTTTAACAAGTCATCATGCGAAGTAATATTTAACATATATAGCAATTTTTATTAAAAGATTTGAAATTCGGAACATACAAGCTTAACTAATTTTAATTATATGTCGTTGCCTCAAGGATTTAGATATTTGTCTCTTGTAAAAATAAAGGGAATAGCACATCGCTGATACCTAACAATTCTCTCCATAGCTTACCACAAATGCTTCTAAACAATGCTGGTAAACAACTATATTTCTGCACACTATATAGAGGTTATATCACTTTATTGTGGCAGAAATAACGATGGTGGTTCTACATATTGGGATTGACTATCATCTTTTGTTTTTATCGTTTTTTCCCCTGTCTGCTCATCTTAGCCTTATTTTGAAATGTGAGTAGTTTAGATTTAATATTTTATAAAAGCATTAATAAAATATTAAATTATTATAAAATAAATTAATTAAAAAACTGATATATTTTAGTTATGATAATTAAAAACTGTGATAAAAAGTATTTAAAAATAATATTTTTATAAAACCTTCAATCTAAACCACCTAAATATTTAATCTAAATTTTGAGATGAGTAATGGAGGGAAAGAGAATGATAAGAGCGGTGGCCAATCCCCTAAATTTCACATCTCACATACAAGAATGGAGTAAAATATGACTTTTGAATCCATTAAAAAGGGGATAATTATTGAATTTATTAGTTCCTCTGGATCTAAATATAGGTCTTATACACTCTTAAAATATGGTACGGTAATCACCAAATGGGTTTCCACTGCAACTCTTTGGAGCCCCCTTGGCTATGGTATCTTCAAACCTCTTAACACCCCCTCAACTCTCTGCCTCTACAACCCCGCAAGAACCCAATCTTCGAGCATCGGAGTTCCTTGTTATTTGCAAACCACCAAGTACTCCCTTAGTTTCAGGGTGACACAATTTTGAGATCACAACAACAAATAACTAACATAATTAATTTTTTTAATATTTATAAATTAGTTGATTAGATTTTATATTTAAAATCATAAGGAGTATATTTACACAAGCAAGCCACTTTTGATTTATCATAAAAAAATGTTTATCATATCCAAGTGTTTAACATAAAATTCATAAAATGAGGTAAAAAATTGTTTTAACATAAAATGCACAAAACGAGTATTTATGTAAGCAAGTCAATCTTGTATAAGGCGGGGACTGGAGGAGATAGGGATATACAAAAATGATGATGCATTTTATGGTTTGGTTGAAAAGAAGGGCCAAGCCCAACACGAAACTAACAAAACAATTGCAAGGCTGTTGTCGAAGGTCGCAGAGTCTTCCAAGGTTCCTAGTTAGTGGAAGGCTCACCAATGAAACAGTCTTATCCACCAACGTGTGACTGTGAGGCTCCCCCATTTCCTAGATGGACTCAACTTTACCCAACACGATGTCTCCAAAGTCAGAGGGCATCCGAAGCCCAAACAAAAAATCTCCTCATTGGGCCTTGTCCCAACTGGCCCAACACTCATGTCATTGTCCCCTCCTTCCTCAGAAGGAACTACCATGTTCTTGTCGGTGCATTTATTTAGGCGGCAATCCATTCTTTATTCAATGTTGACGCAATGAATGAAACATACCCAAAGCTGTAAAATATCCAAGGAAGCAAAAGCAGTAAACGCCTTCTCAATCGTTCAATATGTCAGTTACCAGCCAAAAGAGTTCAACATTTTTTCAAAACATTGATTTTCTTAATCTATAATTTCACTTTTTTTTGGGGGTAAATTCACTATTTTTTGCGACGTTACCGTGTTCAAGCATTTTTTTAAAAAATCGACGTCACTACAGTAAAATTCCAGATCCGAGGCATAAAAATGGTTTTTATATACTAGTATTGATTGGACTAGCTTATGGAAGCTCCATAAATACTTATAAATCGTTATTTACAGAATACAAAGTAGTTTTTACGGTTTACGAAGTAAATATGTGGAGAAGTTTTATTTCGATTTACGTAAATTGAACTTATAAAATAAGCAAAGCTATGCCAAACAAGCTAGAAGTAGCTTTTACGATTTACAAAGTAAATATATGGAGGATTTTTATTTCAATTTATGTGAATCGGTCTTATAAAATAAACCAAGTCATGCCAAACAAACTATTAGCACGTTTGTAGTATGTTTAGATAGCTTCCATAAGTGATTTTCAATCATGATTTACAGAATATGATGTAATTTTTACGATCTACGAGATAGTTTTTACGGTTTTTGAGATAACTTTACAGTCTACGAAGTAAATATGTGGAAGAGATTTATCTCATTTACGTGAATCAGGCTTATGCATAAGCCCGATTAAACCAAACAAAAGTGAATAGCCTTTATAAGTGCTTATGAATCGTGATTTACGGAATACAAGGTAACTTTTACGATTTACAAGGTAATTTTTACGGTCTACTAGATAAATATATAAAGAAGGTTTTTCTCAATTTACACACATCGAATTTATAAAATAAGTCAAGCTAAAACAAATATCGTCCGATCGCGTTTCCATGGTTTCTTTGCCGCAGGCCCAGATCTGGGTAATGAGTAATGACGTAGAAAATAAGAAGCCTTGGCAGGTTCCTTCCTAATTCTCATTTTCTTAAAATCCCTATAATTCCCTTCCTTCCATGGAGGTTTTGGTCAGATCCAACTCGAAGCACTTACGTGGCACTATCTGATAAGTGGGTGGTGTAACCGTACCCAACTTGCAACCGGAGAAAAACACCAAGTCGTCTTCCATCCAGTTGCTACAGATCTTTTCTCTTCATTGTTTTTCTCCCTTCGTAACTCACGCCGGACGGAACACTCATTTGAAGGACCACCTCCTCTGTTGAGATCTGCATCGATCTCTCATTCGATCTCTAGCGCCATGGCGTTTTGGAGATCTTCTGCCTCCAGAACTCTGACGTTCGCTGCTACTCTTCTGCTTCTCCTTCATGGTGCCCACTGTTTCTATCTCCCTGGCGTTGCCCCGCAGGATTTCTATAAGGTCAGCTCCATTTCTCCCACACGTATTAACTTATTATCGGATTCATATAAACTTCTTGATCTGTGTTCAAATTTCGGATCCATGGTAGATAGAACAGATTCTAGTTTTTTCACCCCCTTGTGCGATTGAAAAATGGGGCCAGGGGATTGTATTGAACGTTGAAATTTTTACTTTAATAGATCACCTCATTTAAGAACTCCTGCTGCGTAGCTCTTAATTTGGTGTTGCTTCTTTTTTCTCATCGTGTTCATTCATGCGTCCTGAGATTCCGAGGACCGAAAACATTGAAATGCCACTATCCGATACTCGTTCTCCTTCCCCCCTGCAAATAGCCAACATTGCACTATAATTTATAACTGAACATTGTTGTTCCCACGTGAATGCTTAGTTGTTGAGGGTCTTTTGGATTATAATATTGTTGTCGGTATTTTCTGAACTTGAAAAAGAATTGGGATTTTGTTGAGGAGTCATGTGGGTTATGGAGCTATGGATATAAAATTTCTACAAAATTAGCTAGCTGTTAGAGATGATGGATTTCCGGAATGGCAAGTGAAGGTCCTTATAGTTTTCTATGTTAAGCGTACGGGCATGGTTGAACTATCCTTTAACATCACTATGATCTCATAACGACTGATGGAGTGTATTGAGCGAATAAAATGTATCTTGTTTTCGATGAAACCGCTTTAAAAATTGGCTTTCTTTTTTATGGCTGTATGCTCAGGATGCTTCTACTGTAAACTTGTAAAAGATTTGAATTTGATGGATGTGTCATATTTTCTTTTCATGCGCTTCTGATATGCTTAAACAAACAAAATAAATTTCTTTGGTGCAGGGAGATATATTGCAAGTTAAAGTCAACAAATTAACATCGACTAAGACTCAGCTGCCTTACTCATATTATTCGCTCCCTTATTGTGGCCCTGGAAAAATAGTTGATAGTGCAGAAAATCTTGGTGAGGTGCTTCGTGGTGACCGCATTGAAAATTCTCTATATGTGGTTAGTTTTATTTTGAGCATTATGGTGAGCCTGTTTATTATCATGTTTTGCGTCTGATTCTAAGTTTGAAATATTTTTCAGTTCAAAATGCGTGAGCCACAAATGTGCAATGTTGTGTGTAAGCTTAAACTTGATGCCAAAACTGCGAAGGATTTTAAAGAGAAGATTGATGATGAGTACCGTGTGAACATGTATGCATGCCAGTGACTGACCTATATTATTTTACTTCCAGTGTATTCCATAAACTGTTTTGACATATCTTGTAATGACTGACACTACTTTTTATGTGCAGGATCCTTGATAACCTTCCTCTTGTTGTTCCTCTAAAGCGGGTGGATCAGGATTCTACTGTTTATCAGCTGGGTTTCCATGTTGGGCTTAAGGGGCAATATAGTGGGGTATACTCGTTATTTTCTAGCATGGGCCTTTTGTTGTGAATGTCATTTATTTCTTTGTGCTGACTTTGTCTAATTGCTCAGAGCAAAGAGGAGAAGTATTTTATCCACAACCATTTGTCTTTTACTGTCAAGTACCATAAAGACGAAGTAACTGAATCGGCCAGAATTGTGGGTTTTGAGGTTAAGCCATTCAGGTCACTAAATTTGAGCCCCACCTCTTCTATGTAACTATTTATGTTGATTAGATCTTCTATGGTATATAGATTTGAGTTTCTTTACTCTATTTTTCTGGTGCAGTGTTAAGCATGAATACGAAGGGAAATGGGAAGACAAGACCCGATTGACAACATGTGACCCTCATACCCAACGCGCAGTTGTTAATTCCAACACTCCTCAAGAGGTTGAAGAGAATAATGAGATAATATTCACCTATGATGTTGAGTTCCAGGTGAGATTATTATGAATATGATACCATGTTACATGTATACTTTCCTGGTTAGGAGTAACGGGACAAATTTCCGGTTGCCTTGGCTATTCTTAATGTTTATTCTCATGGTGCATTAATTATGGACTTTACTTATTAGTTTCTCCATACTTTCTATTTTATCTCTCATGTTTTATTGCTGCTGCTATTATTATTGTTGTTGTTATGGTGTTGGCGTCGTCTTATTCATGAGAGCTGCTTTGACCTTGGCTACAGCCTAGTGATGTAAAGTGGGCTTCAAGATGGGATGCTTATTTGCTGATGAGTGATGACCAAATTCACTGGTTCTCAATTGTGAACTCATTGATGATTGTTCTCTTCCTCTCGGGTATGGTGGCAATGATAATGCTGCGCACACTTTACCGTGATATCTCGAAGTACAATGAGCTCGAGACGCAAGAAGAAGCCCAAGAAGAGACTGGTTGGAAGCTTGTCCATGGGGATGTCTTTAGGCCCCCTACCAACTCGGATTTGCTGTGTGTTTATGTTGGAACAGGTGTCCAGTTTTTGGGAATGATACTAGTCACCATGGTATTTGCCATCCTTGGGTTCCTTTCTCCTTCAAACCGAGGTGGGCTAATGACAGCCATGCTCTTGCTTTGGGTCTTCATGGGACTTTTCGCTGGGTACTCCTCTGCCCGCTTATATAAAATGTTTAAAGGGACTGAGTGGAAGAAAATCGCCTTCAGGACGGCAGTCATGTTTCCTGCAATCGTCTCTTCCATTTTCTTTGTACTAAATGCTCTCATATGGGGCGAGAAATCATCTGGAGCTGTACCTTTTGGTACTATGTTTGCACTGATCTTTTTATGGTTCGGGATCTCGGTTCCACTGGTCTTTGTGGGTGGCTATGTTGGATTCAAGAAGCCTGCAATTGAGAATCCCGTGAAGACTAACAAAATCCCGAGGCAGATCCCCGAGCAGGCCTGGTACATGAACCCGGCTTTCTCAGTTCTGATTGGGGGAATACTCCCATTTGGAGCCGTTTTCATCGAGCTTTTTTTCATCCTCACCTCAATTTGGTTGAATCAGTTTTATTACATCTTCGGTTTCCTCTTTTTGGTCTTCGTGATCCTGATCATCACTTGTGCAGAGATAACCATTGTGCTCTGCTACTTCCAGTTGTGCAGTGAGGATTACTTGTGGTGGTGGCGGTCATACCTCACATCCGGCTCTTCTGCCCTTTACCTATTCCTTTACGCGACATTCTACTTCTTCACCAAGCTTGAGATCACAAAGATGGTATCTGGAACCTTGTACTTCGGATACATGCTTATAGCTTCGTATGCATTTTTTGTGGTGACCGGTACCATCGGATTCTATGCATGCTTCTGGTTCACAAGGCTCATCTACTCGTCGGTGAAAATTGATTAAGTGTTGTAGTAATTAGTTGTTCCCTTTTGTTTTCCCCAATACAGGTAATTAGTTGTTCTGATTTATCTACTATACTTGTTGAAGGACGAAGAAAATTTGTGTAAGGTTTTGAAATTTGGGCATTACATGTCATGTTCAGAGGTTAACCTATTCTATACAATTTTTGAATTGCAAGACCCCGTGATTCTTTCGTTTCAGTGCCTTGATGAAATATTTGCAGTGTTGGAACTGTCATCGCGCATATGATCCACTGGCAGTAATGCAATTATATTGAGAAATAAGTGAAGATGAAAAATGTGGCATGTAGTGTATTAGGAAGAAATGATTGGTGGTGGTAGGCATGAAAACAAGCAAAATTACATTGATTGTTGATGATGTACACTTTTTGTTTTGGAGTGAAATTTAGGATGTAGTACTAGTACTTCGTTAGAAAGGGTGAATGAAAGACAAGGATAGAAGCAGTCAAAATCACAAAGAGAAGATCATATTTCTGATAGAAAAAGACTGGTGAGAACAAACAAGGTAATAGTTGTGGAAGAAGAAAATCAAAGGGACTAATTGCCGGATCGGGTGTCGCGGGCGTCAGCAACGCCAACAGCAACCTTAGCAACATCGGAGGCAGTGGCGTCGGGCTTCTTGTGGGCGTATAAGACGAGATATCCGACGGCGGCGGAGATGAATAAACCAGTAAGAGTGATGGTGGTGAAACTGAAGGGAAGGGCTCTGGTCTGGTGAAGGGTTCCTCCAGGATGGCGGCCACTGCCGGGAGGTCTCTTGGAGGCCTCCACTCCCGCCGCCTTCACTTCCTCCGCACTCATCTTGTGTGTGTCTGCATTCTTCCTCCATTCTTCTTCTCCCGCCATCTCTCTCTCTCTTGTACTGTTTCCTCCTGGTTTCAAAGCAACTCACAACTTAGAAGAAGTAAGAACCCACATTTTCATTGTTTGCCACGTCTGCTTCAGCATCATGTCTTCCTGACACGTCGCTGCTACGTGTCCTCAAGGGCGCTTCATGCATTCCCAGCTCCTGTTTCATTATTCTGGATCACTCCATCATGCATTCACATCCTTCTTTTTCTCTTTTTTGGCACATGTTCAAGAAATGTTCCAGGTATCTCTTGATAAAACGACACCGTTCACAAATTAGGTTTTGGGTGTCCACAGTGATGCACAGCCAGGTAAGCTCTACATGTAAAAATAATGCTTGTTTAGAGCTGTTTATTATAAGTATGTTGATAAAAATTGAGATAAAATTCATCTCATATATCTATCTTTATATTAAAAATTATGATTGAAAAATTACTTCTAAATGTTTCAATTACCATTCTAAGCAAGCTCGTAACCTCATGACTAAAAGCATAAATTTTTCTACAAGGAAATTAGATTCTTTAAATACTTGTTTAGAATAGCGATTGAAGCCTTTAAAAGCAGTTTTTCAATTATAATTTATGATATACGAGGTAAGTATGTAAGATGAGTTTTGTCTTAATTTACGTGAATAAATATTTTTGGGAATCCCAAAAGCAATCCCAAACAAATACTAAATATAGAGAGCTTAATCTCACGAGGATTTCTATGTTTTGGCTAATCTACCCGGATTTGGCTTTGGTCCGTTGCACAGTGGATCGCTGCCAATCTTTTTCATTAAAGCTACATCATTTTGGTATAGTTTTAAGGGAAGAATGAATGATTTTTTTTTGTTTTAAAAAATAGTATATAGTATTTTTAAATATTTTTTTGGACTTATCAATATCTTAAAATATTTTTTAAGTAGCATGCAGTATCCTAAAATATTTTTTAGTACTTTAAAATATTTTTTCAGTTGTATTCAGTGTCTTAGGAGATTGACTATAATTTTATCGTTAATGTATTTTTTCAACTCTAAAAATTACTTTAAAATATTTTGTACTACTGCAAAAAATTTTAAAGTGAATGGAAATCAATAAACCAATATCTTAAGTTTTGGGTGCTCATTAATACTAATAAAAATACATTAACGGTAAAATTGTAGTCAGTAGCCTAAGACACTAGGTACAACTGAAAAAATATTTTAAAAAGTTAAAAACACTAAAATTATTTTAGATACTGCATGCTACTTAAAAAATATTTTAAGATATTGAAAAATCCAGAAAAATATTTAAAAATACCATATATTATTTTTTAAAACAAAAAAAAACACCTCATTCCCATAAAACTACACCAAAACGGTGCGGTTTTAATGAAAAGGATTGGCAACGGTCCGCTGCGCAGCGGACCAAAGCCAAATCCAGTCTACCCATAATGGGCAGTTTGTAATTGTACCCATGCTGGGCGGAGAATTTTTTTTTTAATAGTACTAGATATCATTACAAACTACTCAACTTATAAAGTTGTCATCATTTCTTCATCAAGATCCATCCTCTAGTATAGGGGTGTTCAAAGTATTTCCGGGAATTTTCCGTCCCGGCCGGGACTAGGACCGGGATTTATCGGAACTAGGACCGAGACCACCCTTGGTGATCCCGGTCCCAGTTTTTTTTACCTTATAAATTAAGTTATATTTTTATATTTTTTACTCCATAAATTAAGTTATCATTTGATAAGATGTGTATTACATTTTTAGTTGGAGCTAAACCGTATATATCATAATAATAATCCTAACTATATAATGTATAAAGTTAATAAATAAGATGATGAATGTGATCATAATAATAATAATAAAATACTACTCTTCAATTCTAAATCAATATGTGTGATTATTATGGCCTTGTTAGCCGTTAAATGAATATTTTAAACACTAGATTATATAAAAAAATAACTAATATAATAATATATTTTAAATTTATTTTTTTTTAAAAAAACCGGGAACTCCTAGTATCGTCTCAGCCTTGGTAATCCCAGGACTGGGATCAAACCGGGACCGGGATGAATATGTGCATCCCGGCTAAAAACTGGGACCGGGATTGGGGGATCCCGGTCCCGTATTTGAACACCCCTACTTTGATAGTTAGGTGGAGATTGATTGAAGATGCAAAAACCTTCAACTAAATTGTGCGACAATTTCACAAGATAATCAGCATTCACTAACTTCTCTCTAGATGTATGTCTAAACCTAACTTGCCAATCCCTATGAATTACTAGGCGAGTATCATCTATAATGTCTTTAAAAGGGTGGTTACTAACACACCCCTTATAACAACAAAAATTAATAGCCTCTATATAGTCCGAAGAAACTATTACATTTCTCATACACTTGGTCCAACATAGATTAAATGATTAAGGTGTAAAAATACCTATGAATTTTTCTCAAAAGTGCACCCAACACCATAAACTTTTTTTAGATGCAAATATGCCTATAAACTTTTCAAAATGGAGTAAAAATGTCCACACCGTTAATTCGTACAAATGTCTGTTTTATAGAACCCATATTATTATTTTTTGACATGTAAAAATATTCATGAACTTTTCTCAAAAGTACACCCAACACCATAAACTTTTTTTGGGTGCAAAAGTGCCAATGAACTTCTCAAAATGGGGCAACCATGCATACCCATGAATTTTAAAAAATAGACCGATAATGCCAATTCCGTTAACTTTGTTTAACGGCGTTAGTTTTTTGTTTATGTGGGCCCCATCTATTTTTTAACGAAAAACTAACGTCGTCAAGCAAAGTTAACGGAATTGGTATTATCGGTCTACTTTTTTAAATTCATGGGTATTTTTCACCCAAAAAATATTTACGGTGCTGGTAGTTCTTTCGGGCAATGTTTATGGGTAGAATTGCACCCAAAAAATGTTTATTGTTTTTTGGGCAAATTTTCAATTTTACCCATAAACATTTGTCAAAAGAGCTATCAGCATAATAAACATTTTTCAAATGCAAAAATACCCATGAACTTTAAAAAATAGACCGATAATGCCAATTCCATTAACTTTACTTGATGATGTTAGTTTTTTGTTCATGTGGGCCCTACCTAGTCTGTAACGGAAAAGTAATGTCGTCAAGTAAAGTTAACGGAATTTGTATTATCGGTCTAATTTTTTAAGTTCATGGGTATTCTTGCACCTAAGAAATGTTTACGGTGTTGGTAGCTCTTTCGAGAAATGTTTATGGGTAGAATTGCATCTTCACCCTTGTTTTTTAATGATTATTTAATTTTTTTTAAAAAACTTTCCACTCCCTATCTTCCCTACCCCCTTCCTTTGATTTCTTGTAAGACTCTCGCCACTCAGACAATTCACTCTTTGTCGCTCTTAGAATTGTCGGAGTGGGGAGGATCTCACGTGAGATCAGAGGAAGAGGGATGAGGAAGAGAGAGAGGGGTGTAAAGTTTTTTTTTTAAAAAATTAAATAATCATTAAAAATCAATAATGTGGGTCCTATAAAACAGAAGTTTGTACCAATTAACGATATATGCATTTTTGCTCCATTTTGAGAAGTTCATGGGAACTTTTACACCTAAAAAAAGTTTATGACTTTGTGTGCACTTTTGGAAAAAATTCATGGGTATTTTTACACTTCAAAAAATAATTTAGATTCCACAAAACAAACGTTTGTATCAATTAACGGTGTGTGCATTTTTGCCTCATTTTGAGAAATTCATGGGCATTTTTTCACCTAAAAAAATTTTTATGGTGTTGGGTGCACTTTTAAAAAAAATTGATGAATATTTTTTCACTTTAACCCTAGATTAAATCCATTAATAATTCCAATTAACTCTGTAATTGCTAATGGAACAAAGGTAAGTTTATAGCTGAAGCCACAAATCCACAAATCACTGAGCAAGGTATTCTATGTTGGGAAAACTTAAACCTATATATCATAGGTCTATGCTTTATTTATGAATAAAGTGGTTATAGAATTTATATTATATATGAAGATCTATACAATAAAATTTTTCAATGAGATAAACACAAAAATTGTGGGTTAAAAACTGTTTTAATTAAACAATAAATATGGATCTCAATAAAGCAGTAGCAGTTTTAAAAGAGACTGCAAGAAGCAAGCCGAAAATGAATGTTCCGTTTCAACTGACAGCCGCGCAGTTTGTCTGTTTCTAAAAATCTTCACACACCTGAGGACCAGAATCGGCTTTCAGTGACCGTTACCTGAGCAAAATCCCCCACGCAAAGTGGATCCCACCGTTGTGTGAGGCATGTGGCCCCCACTCCAATGCTCTCTATCAACTCTTCAACGGCTAGTTTCTTCCTTCTCCCTCCATAAATACTCCAAACCCCCCTTCAGCTGTTGCAATACAAAACAAAAACATCTTTCTCTGCATCATCTAACGCTCTCAGTTGCTTCCCTTTTGCTTCCCTTCAGATTTCAGAGTCCATGGCTTCTTCTTCTCCTTCTTCATCAGCTTCTTTTTCTGTTGTCCTTTTATTCCTTCTCTTCGGCCTATCTGCAGCCAGGGAAATCTCGGTGGGAGGCAAGCCTGATGCATGGAGAATCCCTTCTTCTCAATCTGATTCTCTCAATCAATGGGCTGAAAGGTCACGTTTCCAAGTCGGCGACCATCTCGGTATGTGTGTGTGTGTGTAACCTCTTTACTCTTCTTCTGGCACAGTTCTGTTTCACGTGAATTACATTTTATGACAGTATCTCTGTTTTGGTTTGATTAGTGTGGAAGTACGAAGGTGGGAAGGATTCTGTTTTGCAAGTGAGCAAGGAAGATTATGTTAATTGCAAAACCTCAAACCCCATCGGAGAATATAGTGATGGCAACACCAAGGTGAAGCTTGACCGTCCTGGACCATTCTATTTCATTAGCGGAGCAAATGGGCACTGCGAGAAGGGTCAAAAGCTCGTTGTGGTTGTTCTCACTCCCAGAAACCGCCACATGGGTATTTCTCCGGCACCTTCTCCGACGGAGTTCGAGGGTCCTGCTGTAGCTCCCACTAGCAGCGCCACTGCTCTGCACGGTGGCCTAATGGCGGCTCTTGTAGGAGTTTTGGCTTTGTGGTTTTTCTGATGCGAATGTCTCTGTTTTCTTAGGTCTTAGAACAGAGAGCAGTCACAGATTTCTTGTTCAGAGCTTTATTCTTTTTGAGGGCATTATATGATTCTTTTCCATTTATTATTATCATATTGTAAGAATTTAGGTATCTGATTTCACACTCTAGTGGTAATGATACATATTTTGTCTTTCCAATGTCAAATATTGAAAGCTTTTCGAGAGAAATCAAATTTTGCTATAGAAAGTCACATTTTAAATAAAGAAGCTAATTGCTGAACGACAGAGTTCAATGAGAAAAGAGTGCCACTAGTTAATCATGTGTGAACAGAATTTTCCCCCCCTGCAAAAATGTAATTTCACTTTCTCTAACTTTTCATTGGTTATGCAATTCGTTGGCTTATTGTTCTGTTTGTACCGGGTATTACTTGATCTTCCTTCCCTTTCCCTTCTTGCACTTGTCATCCTGGGAAAGTCTTTTTTTTTTTTTGGGTACAATAACCATTCGTGGTTCTTATACCCAAAATTAAACAAAACATTCACTTTAAACAGTGAAAAACAAGCTTTTTGGACTGATATGAGTTGACTAATATGTGGGACTGAACGTTTTTTTAATAGCGAGTTTACTAAATAGTGAGCGTTCATCACAATTTATTTAGAGCATGTTTGGATAAGAATATTTTTAAAAAAGTCTTTTTTTTTATACAATAAACTATTCGTGGTTCTTATACCAAAAAAAAAATCACTTTGAAGAGTGAAAAACAAGTTTTTTGGACTGATATTAGTTGACTAATATGTGAGACTGAACATTTTTTAAAAGTGAGTTTACTAAATAGTGAGCGTTCATCACAATTTATTTAGAGCATGTTTGGATAAGGATATTTTCTCAAAACAGGACTACAGAAAAGAGGATTAGACTTCCACAGGGTAATCAGATTCAACATGAAGGGGACTTCATGAAGTTAGAAGTCGATGGTTCAGTCTTAGAGGATGGATGTAGTGGGTGCAGAGGTTACATTCAATATTAGAATGACAGATGGTTTGGTGGCTTCAGGTTAACATTAGGAATTGTTCCTCCGGTTTTTGCAAAAATACTTGGTCATATTTAGCGCCTACAATTGTGTTGGTCCAAAGGTATGAGAAGATTTATTTGTTCATTGATTGTATAGAGGCAATTTATTATATCTTGAGAGGTTGTGACCTTTCAAAGACATTATGGATAATATTAGGATGTTTCTATAGATTGGCAAGTTGTAATTACTTACAGATATAAGGAGTATATAACTAATGCTGATCAATTAACTAAATACTCTCATAGCATAGGTGGGGCTTTTTGTTTCCTTGATCAACCTCCTACGTTGATGAAGGGTGATGTAATGTCCCTGTTGAGATAGTTATTCCAGTATTTATTAAAAAAAAAAAAAAAGTGAAAAATAAAAATCTGTGTCCTCATTCAAAGTAAATATACCTCATCGACAACCATCTCCTTTAACTTCAGAAAATTGTGAATTTATTAGGTATTCATAACGTTGCCTCAGAAACCTAATTAAGGAGAAAATACTGAGTCAAGAGTCATTCAATGAACAGGAAGAAAAGAAACACGGATGAAATCTGTATCTTCCATACCTAACTTCATGCACAAGTGTTGCTAGTTTTCGTTTGGCCGATCGAATTTTCCTTTTCTTTCTGACATTCTCCTGCAACACAAAAATCATTTATCTTCTTTATCGCCATCTAGCAGATCAGATACAGCAGGAAAATGCATAATAAACATTATAATTATGTGTGTGAGAGATAGAGAGAAAGAACTCCAACTTTTTGCAGGTCCAAATAATCTTTTAATAAACTGCTGAATTTGCAGTTAGCATTTGAATCTCTGCGAGAAGCATTGGGTTGATGAGAATTAACAACCAAACCCCTCATCATCTTATCCTTAAATCTTAAATTTTGAAGAGAACCATGGCCAAAGTAAAACCCCAACGTTTCTCTTTCATGTCTTCACAACTCGGGTTCGTAGGGGCAAAACCTTTTACAGGAAAAAGAGAAGAGAAAGAAGAAGATGAAGGGCGGGAGAAAACAGAGGGATATCGGAAGCCAAGAAAAGCCGTGAAAGGATAAGGGAAGGAGGAGGAGAGTGTTTTATGGAGGAGAATAGAAGACATATCCATTTAGGTTTTTGTTCCAGATAGAGTATGATTTTGTAGTTACATTTATGAGGAACTGGAGTAGAAAAAGGAGAGGTTATCATCAATTTTTTTTTTTTTTTTTTTACCAAGATCATCATGTCTGAGAAACACATGAATAAAGAATGGTGGATGAGCGCTGAAGCAGATAAATAGCTCAAGATTGCAGTTTTTCAGGTAACCATGGTAGGGTTAGCTAGCTCTGACCAGGAATTATGCTTTTGGATCACACCAAATTACTAAAACGCCCTCCTAGAAACATTTATTTTTAAAGTCTCAAGACACACAGTCATAAACCAATAAAAACTCTGGAAAAATGTTTCATGCATCATTTGATGCACAGTAAATCTAAAATAAGAGCTTGCCTTAATTTTATTAGTGTAATGAATTAGTATAAGAAATTAAACGTAATACCTTTTCTATCGCATTCGTTATTTTTACATTTTTATGGTATCCAACAACAAAATTGCCAGGTAACGAGTTTACAAGGTTTCTTGAAGTAAAAATCATAAGCCATTAGAGATATATTTATGATATCCAAAGATCATCAAATACTATTATTATTTACCAGAACACTATTATTTGACTATCACAAATATCCGACGGCTTAAAATCTTGTCAAAATACAGATATTGCACTTGAGAGAGATCTGAACCTGAGGGAAAGGGGGGGAAACTACTACACAACAATAATTATAAATTTTACAAATAGTGATGATTAAGAGTTACAAACGCAACAGAGCAGAATGCGCAGTTTCAGGAGCAAACAAAAGAGGAAGGAGGAAGTGACATGATGCAACATTTAATATTTTATACGGAGAATTGTTGCATTTGTGTATTATTCCTAACCAGTGGTCAGTGGCGCACTCTATACAATCCAGATTTGAAGACCACAACCTACTCACTCTGGTTCGTATCCTCTGTATTATTATTAGCTTCAGCTTCAGAAGATGGCTCTTCTGCTCCTGCTGCTTTGAAGTGGGTCGGTTTCTTGAACTGCACCAATATCATTGTCATGTTATCACATCCCTCGCCCCCCACAGTTGATGGCGCCAAACACCGATCAAGTACTCTTTCACACACCACAGAAAGTTTACTTTCCTGCACTCCTCATCAATCACTCTTTCATTAATATATATATATATATATATATAGTAATTGTCTACTACTATACTACACTAATCATATTTATCAGGAAACAAGTTTAAGCTTACCGAACGCAGTTGTTCATGCACAAAATCTACCAACTGCTGGCTTGACATGCAATCCCTGAACACAATCAAGATAAAAGAAAGCATCATCACGCACTGCTCATTTGGTATGCAACTCACTGAGTTGGTGAGCTTCTCTCAAGCCACAATCACACTCAAAAAAGTCATCTCTGCCTTGAGTCTCTAAGATGAGAACCCAATTGCATAGTACTTTTTAATGATTTCGATCACCATATTTTCCTCCAGAGGGCTGATAGAATCAGAATTAAAACTGGAATACAAAAACATGAGGTGCATTACCATATGCCATCACATGCTAGCACTATAAATTCGTCGTCTTTGCAAAGCTCAACCTATAAAATGTTGATAACCAAAAAATCTGGGAGTCAGAACAAACGCAATTTTAAAGGAAAAACTAGGAACAAGTTGCAAGTTGAACTGGAAAAAAACACTTAACAGTGTTTATATCAGGATTGGCAGTGACAATTTGTTTTTCAGCAGGGATAAATTTATTCTGTTTAAATTCCATGTCACCTGCAATATAACAGAAATTATTAAAATCACTGACATTCAGCCATTCTAAAAAATAGGAGTTTAAAGGGAATTATTGTCCAGAGCGAGCAAGAGAATAATATCATGTACGTGAAATTGCAAATGAACTTGAAATCTTCGTTTATTCTAGAAAGTCGCCTTCCATTTATGGTTCTGTCCCGTTAAAATTAATATGCCTAGAGGGTTGGGTTAGGAATTGGAGTTAATTTAAATATCACAAAGTTTACCGATAGCTCTTGCAAGATTTAAACTGCCATTTACTCGTCCAGCATGAATAAAACCACCAGCTTTTAAAATTCTTTCCTTCTCCGCCTCAAGATCAGGTTTGTGATCTCTAGACAAGTTGTATGCCTGAAGAAAAAACCAGAGTCAGAACAAACAATAACCATAATTTGATAATTATATGAAACAATTCTTCAGTTGTAAACATTCGTTTTAAAATCTACACGAGAAAATATATAAAGCATATTGCTAGATATTCAAAAAGTCATCTCATTAGCTTTATCAAGTATATACACAGAGCATGCTTATGCACATAAAGAATATAATGATAAAGCATGTAAGCAGTTAGCACAATAAGAATGTTCCAGAATTTCTGTTCCATAAATTACCTGACCATTTCTAGATATCACACAACGTGAATCACCAGCATTCGCAACAATTAACTGATTGTTTCTAATAATTGTAACACATGCTGTGCTTCCTGAGGTTGGTCCAGCAAAATCAGAATGGGGGCCCTAATTACATTACACCAATTCAGTTGTAATTATTGAATATACACAAAAGGATATAAACAAATTAAAATTAAACACACAGAAGAAATTTTAATGAAACAGAGAACCAGAAGAGCAGCACATCCAAAACATATATCCTGCCTACAGTCCTTAATATAAGACCCAATTGAATTTTTTTTAAGAAAAGTTGAGGAAGCTAAATAAGTTAGTTAATCATAACATATGTTCTGTATCATTTGAATATATATCAATTTATAAGTTAGACAAATTAGTTTAATATAAAAAAGATAAGTATAAATACTCTAAAGTAATTTATTTAGCTTCCTTGATCTCCCTAAAAAAGTCAACTGAGTCTTATATTAAAGACTGGAAGTAGTATTATAATGGAAAGAAAAACATATCTCCGCTCAAAGACATGTTTCAAGCACCAAAATACTAAGTATAAGCAATGATATCTGCAATGTTAAGAACAAAGATTATGGTAAGCCTCTTAAACTGTTACACCTACCTCCTCAAAAGCCCAATCGTCAACATGATCATTATTTTCATTGTTTCTTGGAGACCAAATCAACCCTTCTATCATCCCAGTAAATTTATTCATCTTATCCCCCAAGACTGCTAACTCCCTCCAGCCCCTTTGGCCACGCATCATCTCATCCATTCTGCACAAAAATAAATGGCCAGTTTCAGTCCCAAAAAAATGGCCAGTTTAAAACTTTCTGTCCTTTCATGGGGAGGAGATAGGAAGATAGTGAAGTGTACACGAGGAAATAGCAATCACTTCTCTTTTTGTCTCTTTCTTTTCCAAGGGGAGAGAGAGGAGTTAATGTCATACTTCATTTTCTCAGCTTCATATAAGTTTAAAGAAAATGAAACAAATTGAGATATAGCACTGAAACATGTTATACGCCTATATATCATCATCATCAACTGAAAAGATGGTGGGCCATCAAGAAAAGCTAGGTACTTGATTATCACAGTCTTCCAATTACTCAAATTTGTGGAATGTATCTATAGGGCTAAAGAATGAGGCCAATGTCAACTATAGGACTTACATATTGAAAAAATATTTGGTAGTTAGCATTGATTTTAGACCTTAAGTGACTGAAAAAGGAGCTCCCCTTTTCACTAACCTGAAAAAGGCTTTCCGAAGGGAGGTTCCTATATCTCCAGCCTGATATGATTCGGTTGCAAGCACCTGTTGGTGAAGATACTTGGCACAAAACTTTGCAACCACCTTCCCTGAAAAGTACACATGACAGAACACACTATTGATTACACACAACCTGTAGTTCCTCTGCAGTACCAACCCCACACTCCTACTTTCTTTTCCTTCCCTAGAAGAGGTGACAGGAATCATACTCATGCATTTTACAATTGTTAGTGTACTTAGTACTTACACCTTCTACATTTAGTTATATACAATCAATCTCAGCTGGGAAATCACTTTAGCTTTTGCTTCTTTTGGAAAAAATGGTAAAAAGGACAAATCGACACAAATGTCAAGGGCATGGTTACTGCAAGAAAATCTCTCATATATTAAGAGATTAGAAAAGCATCTCTCTTTTTAGTTTCCTTGCCCTGAGAACTTCTCTCTCACTTTACTTTTTATATATAACGTAACCTGATTCTCATTTTTCTTATTAGAAGATAAATATGAAACCAAAAAAAGAGTAATCGAGATCAATGCAACATATGAAGCCACCTGCTTTAGAGTTGAGATAAAGAGCTTCATCAACCCAAGTAACCAAACATTTTTAAATCGTACCTCCATGTCCATCATAAACACCAAAAAATGAAGTGGACGCATCCAGATCAGGATATGCAGCATGCTAAGAAAGGAGAAAAGAATTATAAAATCAATAACATGCTAATATTAAGAGTATATCTAAAAGCAATATATGTCAAACAAGTTCATTTTTTTGATACATTCCTAAGCACTCCATCATACTCCAAAGAAATGGCAGAAGAGCCTATTTCTTTCATGTTAGAAATGAGAAGATACCTTGAAGAGAAAGAAGTATCACGACCAGACAAAGGAATGGGATAAAATTAAGTCAGGGTTTAAAGATCAGAATCACCGTTAGCTGATAGAATGTGGCATACTTTTATTAATCAAATTATGTCACGCATATTCATTTTACAGGATTTAAGATTTATGTGCAAAAAGTATTTCACATATAGAACCAGAAAATATTTCAATAAATACTCACAGCATCTTCCATTGTTGCACGCCACCCTTGCATGGACGATAAACCATATCTAAGATGGTCATTCTCACCATCTTCAGAAAACTTTTCAGTTTTAGGAGTGCTGAGGTAAACCCCCATTCTTCTCTAAACTCAAACAGAGAGGCACTACTTTAATATCTTTGGGGCAACTGAAGTAAAACATAGACCAAAACAAGTTACAGACAAGAAAATCCAAAATTCATTTAAAGTTGTGTCCTGTAATTTCAAATGTTGCATATATAAGGAAATGAATATCTGATCTCAATGAGTCAATAATTTTTTTAAGCAATAAAAATAAAAAATTTCCTTATTTCACAATTCACAGTATGTAGTTCTCTTCCATGAAAGAACCACAGTAAACAACTGAGAGGAATCCAGCGACATTGTGAGTGGATATGCAGACAGCGAGAATATCCCAATAACATAAGACTTAAATGTAGCAAGCAATATGGAGAATTTAAAGATTCTGCATGACAATCACAGTTAAGGAGAGACTAAATGATCACCAAATGGTTTGGAACTAGGGAGAAGGCTCAAGCCAGTAAAATTGTAGGATCTTTTCTCTCACTGGCACAGTTAAGAAAACGGACTTTGACTGTGGAATGATCTTAAACTTCGACACATAATGGAGGGGAATTCATTATTCGTGTTGGAAGATGAACAACAGAATAAACATAAAAAGTAATAGAATTGTTGCATGATAAAATTTGAAATAAGCAACACCTGAAAGAGGGAAAAACAAGAAAAAACATAGGAGATTAAAAAATGATGGTAGACTGCTAATTTATTGTATTGTTGATGAAGATAGGGAAGTGCACATCGGACGAAACACAAGGTTCAGCAAGAAGCCCAGGTTAGGCAGGCACATCATTAAGTAGAAAAGTAGTTATAAAAAATGGAATAATGGTTGCTCATCAAACCATAAGTTTCCACTAATACAACAAATACTCATGTTAGAGAGATAATAAAAGATATGGTTTTGAAATATATTATATATGAACTTGGAGGATGACTATAGTAACCAGAATGCTTTAAGGTAGGAAGCCTAAACTCACGAAGGTGTCACTGTAGACAACACTAGAATGAGCAGTATTAACCAACCAGTGTGTGTGTGTATATCAAAAGAAGCACATCGGTTAAAATTTGATGTATTATCATTCGCAAAAGTATTCCGAATAAATTCATAAGTTCTGAGAATCTGGGATTGAAATTATAAGTGTCAAGAAATTTACAGTTTAGATTACAACAAAAAAATAATCTGAAAGTTCCCTGATGGCTGATGAGAAAAATGCTGGAACAGAAGAAATTCAAGATCAACCAGATGGTATTATAAAGGAAGACTCCGATGATAGAAGAGGCAGAAAATAAGTTAAAAAAAGGAATAAAAATGAAATTACAGTTCACAACTAGAATCCTTAATCTGAGCATATACTCACTTGGACAGCAAAGGCCCCGTGCAGAGTCAGAGATCAGAGCTAAGATAGAAAGCAACGGCAAATGAGTGAGAGTGACTTGAAAGTAACTCAGCGATTAAGGAAGACGAGAGCTGGATGAATATTTTATTGCTTTCTGAGAGGATGGTAAAGATGAGAAAGCTTGGTGAAAGAACCGAAGAAAACAACCGCTTTGAAGCAGAAGGGAGAAGGAAGAGATAGGAAGGAGAAGGAATACAGCAGCAACCAATGAGAAGAATTTTCATAGGACGATCTTTTAATCAGAGCCTCTGAACTTCTGAGCGACTCATCACAGAGCTAATTTCGGGGTCTATTTTCTGAAGGAAAAAAATGACAAAAAAAAAAAAAAAAAAGGATTGGCGCTTCACTGTTCTTGATTAAAAAAGAAAAGAAAAAAAAGACCTTTGTGATCATCTCCCTAAGGCTCAGTTTGGCAGGAGGGAAATAGAGGGGAAGGGAGGGGAGATAAAATTTTTATGAGTTAGATTTTAAAAAATTAGAGAAGTGAGATTATAAAATCTTAATAAAGATGAGATACAAAATAAAAAAGTAAGAAAAATTAACTAAAAATCTTCAATTCTACTTCTTCAATTTTTTTTAGGGCTGTTTTGCATGAGGGATTTAAAATAAAAAATTTTTATGATTTAGATTTAAAAAAATTGAAAAAGTGGGGTTGAAAATTTCTAATTAATTTTTCTTAATTTTTTATTTTATATCTTATCTTTATTAAAATTTTATAATCTTATTTCTTCAATTTTTAAAATCTAACTCATAAAAATTTTCTCTCCCCTTCCTTCCACTCCATTTTCCTCCCGCCAAACATACCCAAAAAGTGAAGACGCTAAGGCTGATTTTTAATATCTACGGCAGCGCTGAGCGCACAGAAGCATTATCCATATCCATGGCCATGATTTGGTATATGATGTTACAGATATAATAAATATCTTGCTATCCATAATTAATAGGGAGAAATTATTTGTTGACTGTGACAACGGAGACAAGATAACCAGACCCCTGAAATATGTACAGCAAATCATGGTACCAAAATTAATCTGATGTTACGGGGAAATGGGAAAAAAAAAACATTGGGAAGTTATAATTACTTCTCAAACCGTACTGCTAGAAACACAATAGCCAAATCTGCAACTCTTAAAAAATGTAAGATATTTGTTAGTTTCGTAGCCTTAAAACGACACCGTTTCCACCTCTTCAGAAGCCATGAAACACTTGCATTGTAGCCAACATTTCCGAAGCTGGAACGCCTTTCTGTTGGGCACAAGAGTCTTTCAACAACCGAGAAATAAGAGAAGTGGCCAAGTTCTGTCGGGTATGTTAGTTTAAAATTTGTGGGGCTTAATAATAAATTAATGAGACTAAATCTTGTAACATGTATAGAACAGTACCTGATGCATTGTGCGTATTGATTCAAATCCCGTGCATATCTGCTCCTGTTTGTTTGCTTAAACGCACGCACATGCCTCCCAACAAAGTTCATGAACCACAGCACATAAAGTCATTAGGTGAATATTTTCCTTTAACGCTTTATACGTGATTCTCATACGACTCTCAACAATGCAGATTATATTGGTCAGTGTGTATATTATCATCCGTTATCGGGTATATGGTTGAGGGTTCGTACATTTCCCTCTCAACACAAGTAATTCTTTTAGGATTCAAATTTAATAACTCACAAAAATTTAACGGGGCCTTACACCATTAAACCAACTTTATATTGGTCAGACATTTAATATATTATTAGACCAGATTTTGTCCAACTGATTTTTTTCATAAAAAATTATTTAAACATAAATTACAACTTTTACTTCAACTTCAATTTGTAAAATTCAATTAAAATAAAAGTCATTTTTATTAATGATCCGAATAAGCTTGTATCATTAACCATGCCCATTGATTTGCTAAAAGACTGCCAATCATGCTTGGCCAGTGTTTTTATTCATGAACGACTGATGAAGCAGTTGCTTAATTTCTTTTTATTTTTTATTCAAAAGGCATATCAGTAAAATTACCAGGCCAACTGATACACTTGAGAAGTCAGTCAGCTGCACAAGTGTAAGGCAAAGCAAACTCCGTCATCGCAGCCTTTTATATTTTTGTAACACAGATTCACGGACATCCACTTGGCGATCAAGCAAACGTAAGTGCAGAGGATGACCCCTACATTAGTAAGAGTACATATAACTTTCTTATTAGTAGTTTTCCTAAACTTTTGTAAATAGAATGTGTCTCACTGCCTCCCTTTCCCTTTGTTTAACCTCATCACTGTCCCTCCCTTTATTTAATCTCATCGCTGTCATTGATCTATCTAACACTTTCTTCCCCCTTACTATTTTTCTTGTTTTTGTGTATTATTGTGTTAATTTTACTTAGGCTATAATCCGTCCTAGTATACAAGTCTCTTCCCTCTTCTAATTTCTCCTTCAAAATAGAATCAAATTGAACAAATCAAAGAGATTCTTTCAATATTTTCTTAATTAGACAACAATTCTATTAAACGAGTATTGTTATTAGTTGATGTTTTTTATTAAATGTATATAAATTAATTTTTATTTGCTCTTCACATATTTTTAACTAAATGTAAATAAATTAATTTTTATTTGTTTGCTCTTCACATACATTCAAATAATCATTTTTCCTCTATAATACATAGCATAAATTAATGAATATATTCTTAAAGTAAATAAAACATGACTAATAAATTTATTTTCACCAACTTTTTTACTAAGTTTAGTATTTGTTTGAAGCTACTTATCATAAACACGGTTACACACATTAAGAAAAGATTTATTTTACACAATTACTTTATATATCATAAATTATTATTAAAAAATTATTTTTGTAAGATTCGGTTGCTATTTCAAATGAGCCTCATTGGATTTGAAGAAATAAAATCGTTAACCTATTCCATTTGATTGCGACTCAAAAATAGTATTGGCCCAACTCTAGAACACTCTGGATTTTCTTTTTTTGGTTTTTCGGCACAAGAAGACATTAGATGTAGTAAGGTTCATCGCGTTCGGCTTACGTCCTCTACACTAACATTCGCTGCACGTCCGCTGCACTCAAAACGACGTCGCTTCTTCAACAAATCTGGGCCGTCCGTCAGATTTAATGAGGAAAGTTTTGGACGGTTGAGATTGAGTCATAAAATGAATGAACGAGAATAGTTAATGCCCCTAAACACTGGGAATAGATTTATACCATGGATTTTGATCAAGTTTAATGTTGCAAGAGTTTTATAAACTGGGAATAGATTTATTAATCCTCCACATACTTATTAATCCATACTTATTTTATATTGATGATGATATTTTTTTTTTTTGTGCTTGGGTTTTGATCAAGTTTAATATTGCAGAAGTTTTATACAATGGATATAGATTTAACTCCCAGATTTAATCTTGAATTTGACAATTTAGAAGAAGCATGAGAATTTTGGAGGGCATATGGTAAGAAAACAGGTTTTGATGTTCGAAAACAAAGCTTCAACAAGAGTAGAAAAGATAAGTCCATATACACATCTTATCTATATGTAAAATTAGTCTAAAGCTAAAGTTCTAATTAGAAAAAACAATGCAATTCTAATTAGAAAAAACAATGCAACAGCAGGGCAGAAATCCATCACATGAAGCATAGGAATAAAAAATTGGCATCACAAGTATCAGTTCTAGCTACCTCTGCACGTCTTGCAAAACAGAACATATAATTAGGAAAGAAGCGAATTGCATGGAAGAGAAAATTAAACCAGCTACATATCACGTACATGATCTTTTTATTTAACCATCCTCCCATTGACTCATGAAGGTGCAACGGAAGATCCCAATGGTACAAAGTTACATAAGGATGAATACCTGTTGGTAAACAGTCCTTAATATATATTGTAGCTGTGACTGAAAAAAAGTGTGAAGGTAAAAACAGTTTGTACCCCTCTGTAGAAGAGCATCGATGAGCCTATTATAAAAAGCAACCCCGTCATTGTTGACTTTACTTCCTAAACCATCTACATGAAGGAAAAAACTTAAAAGCATAATTGTCCCCATATTCATCAGACTATATAAACAAATTAAGAGCTGTCAAATATGCACAGAAAATATAAATTAGATGGAAGAAGCAGGGAACAATAGCTGGTCCTTTAGCAAACACATTCAATTCAAAATTTGGCTACTTTCATACTTAATAGGCTTATCAACATGAAAAAGAATCACTTTAAAAATTAAAAAATTGCTAGTACATTTTTCTTGTATTTCATATACCAGAAGATCTATGATTCTTACGAATATGATAATTTAAAATTTTCTTTCAGATGTCTTTCATTTACATGCATAAGTTATCTATTACACATATAACTGGGTTTTAATTGGTGAGTGCATGCTTTTTAGTTTTAGTGGTTTTCATCTCAGGCATCCAAGTTGTAACATAATTGTAACATTCTGATTTTTATGGGGAAAAATATAATAATATATATATAATAAAAAAAACTAGTAGGTAAGCTTTTGAAAAATTAAATTATTATTATTATTATTATTATTAAAATAATAATATAATATAGAAGTTATGTATGTATGTATGTATGTATGTATGTGCCCAGCCATTTAAAAAAAATTATGCACATACAATTGGCTCCTGTAGGCGCCAATTGTGCTGAAAAAGGGGTTTATAAATACCCCTCCAATAAACACTTCATGCTGCAAAGTATGGAGGATGAGGGTTTTGATGGGAGTATTTTTGGTATTTCGAGTATCAATAAGATACTTAAATTCTCTTCTAATTATAAAACTTTTTTTATAAAAAATATTCTAAATAATTTTCTCTTTCTTATGATGTTAATTTTGTGCTGGTTAGAGAAAATTTTAAGATTTCCATTTTAAGCAAAAATTCAGTTTTGTCAATATAAGACTATAGAAATGTAGAGAATGATTTAAGTTAATTTTGATCGATTTATTTTTGCTATTTAGTGGTTATAAGATTTTATAATGAACTTTTATATATAATTTATATATAAATAGTTCTATATTAGACTTTTTAATCGATTAAATTTAGATTAAATAATTTATTTGGATTATTAGAGATTTTTATTGTAATTATAATTGGTTTAGTTTCATAGATTTTGTGTTATAAAAATTATATGTTATAATTTAATAGTAGAAATTAGAGTTTGATATGATTTTAATATATGTGGAGATGTTAATATTATTTAATAATTTGTTATACTCATATGAGTTAGAAAGGTGATTTAATTAATTTAGAATATTGATATTAGCAATTTTATGATACTTGGAGTTAAGGTGATTAGAAAATTACTATTGTTAAATATTTTAGTGATTAAAATAATTAAGAAAATGTTAGAAAATTTTATTTGAGGAATAGATAAATTTTGTTTATTTTTCTAAAAAGAATTAAGTGAGCTAATTATGTGGATTAGTTTAGTTAGCAATTATTATTAATTTTATTAACTTATAATTATATATTTATTGCAGAGTGAATTTGACTTGTTGAACTTGAATTCTCTCTAGTTGTCAAGAACTCGAGGTAACCACTTTTTAATTTATCTTGTATGCTTGTTGATGTGATTATAAGCAAATGTTGGTATTTTTAATTGCTATAAATATGTTATAGTATTTTATATATGAGATGTACAATTAGTATGAATTATATTTTTAGCATGGTTATTAAAGCCGGACCGGCCGGTTCGGACCGGAAACCGGTCCAAAAATGATCAGAAACCGGAGTCACCCAGGTGAACCGGTAGTGAACCGTCCAACCCGAGTGACTCGGTATTGAACCGGTAGTAACCCGCCCGGTCTGACGAGTTGGGCGGGTTGCTTAATTTTTTTTTCCTCCCATGCCTAATGAAAACGTCATTTCATATGGCTTTTTATTCATTATATGCAAACGAAAAGTAAAGGCAAACCATCATAATTTAAAAGTAGGACCATGCAACTGAAATGATTGAAACAATTAATTATTAAATAAAAGTCACAAAAGCCAAAACAAATCAATTAAACTTGAAAGCCCGTGAATGAGTGAAGTGTTGAAACTTGAAAAAGTGAAAAATGCTTAAGCTTCCCACGTACGCGAAATCGCTCTCTTGCGTGTGATCCGTCTTCTTCCTTCTTTTCATCACTGTTCAGTATTCTGCTTCATCTCTGTCCATGGCGTATTGACTCCAAAATCCACCTAGGGAGTTGAATGATGTGGATGAAGATTATCGTGACGATGATTATTAGTTTAGTTACTTTAGTGATTGAAGGTGGAAATATTTTGTTATGATGTAGGTGGGAATATGTTCATCATATAGGTGAGAATATTTTGTTATCATATACCTATTTTTGATATTTTATTATGATAATATATTAATATTTTGTCATTAGTCATTACTGAATATAAATTCAAGTGTATGAATATATGCTTATTTTGCTAGTGAAGCAGTGATTAAATCTTCAATGTATTGAAAATTTAAAATTATTTCTCAATTTTTTATTTATTACCGGTTTAGTCCCGGGTTGACTCCGGTCTGACCCACTGACCCTTGACCCAGTATCCCAACCGGTTCAGTGACCGGTCCGGGTTTGATAACCTTGGTTTTTAGTAAACTTTAGTTAAGTGGACTTGAATGTTTTGGAATAATTGATGATGAATAGTATCAATTATGAAATATATGAGAATAAATTATTAATGATGGTGATGTTGAATGTGGTGAGGTGTAATTGGAGGAGATTTGGTTCTTTTATACCACGTGGTATAGCCCCATTGAGCGCACAGTGGATGTCTTTGGCATTTTCAGAGCCCTTGGTACCACTCTTTTCCTTTAGCCGGGATAAGAGTCGGTTCAAGGAACAGGTGACACTTTTCCACGTTTGACGGAAAGGGAACCCATTGTATGATATGAGCTTTGTAGCCTTTGGCCGGGCTACACCTCATTATCAGTGAGCTTGGTGCAGTTTTGTTAAAGAGACTAAACCTATTATGTGTTGTAGCCCATGGGTTCTGTCAGCAGTTAAGAAGGTTATAAGGATGGTTAAGGGAGTGCATATTAATTTGTTATTGTTTATTTGAAAGATTATATTTTATATTATTTATATTATCCGCTTAACTATCTTGTAATCATTCCCTGCATACTTGTTAAAATGAAAGTGTTTACTGGGTCTATATGACTCATCCTGTAACATCCTAATTTTTATTTTTAGGATATAATTATAATTTAGAGAAAATTATCATTTTTAGTAAGTAATTTTTTTAGGAAAAATAAATAAATAAAGTTTTTTTTAAAAAAATATTATTTTATAATATTATATTATTAAAATATATAATATAATAGTAATATAATATAATATTATTATATAATATAATATAATATATTATATAATATAATATATTATTAAAATAATATATATATATATATATAAAAACGTGGGGGGCGGCGCCCCCCACAATTGACTAAAGTGGTGGCACCTTACGGTGCCACCCATTTAAATATTAAAAAAATAAAAAATAATAATAATAAAAAAATGTTAGGTTAGGCAGGAGGAGGTATATAAATACCTCCTCGCCTCAACACACTTCACGTAAGAAATCTGCGTGAAGTGTGTGCAGAAAGGTGACAGGCAAGACTCTGATAGGAGTATTTTCATTCTTTGGGGATCAATAAGGTACTCAAAATCTCTTCTAATTATAAAACTTCTTTTATGAAATATTTTCTAAATAATTTTCTCTTTCTTATGATATTAATTTTATACTGATTAGAGAATATTTTAGGATTAGAATTTTGGGCAAGTTTGAGTTTTGTCAGTATATGACTATAAGAATATAGATGATAATTAATAGTTAATTTTAATCGGTTTATTTTTGTTATTTAGTTGATATAAGATTTTATAATGAATTTTCTATATATATATCAACTTATAAAAAATGTTATTTTGGACTTTTAAACCGATTAAATTTAGATTAAATAATTTATTTGGGTTAATGGAGATATTATTGAAATTTTAGTTGGTATAGTTTAAAATTCTGAGGACTAAACTGTCATTTAGGAAATTCGGAGGACTAAATTGTCATTTATGAAATTCGGAGGACTAAACTGTCATTTATGAAATTCGAAGGACTAAACTGTCATTTTATAATTTAAACCCTAAATTATTATTTTTCAGTTTTTATAGGATATTATTATTAGAATTTGTAAATAAGTTATAATTTTGACTTTTTAGAAAATTATTAACGGGTAGTAAATTGATTGTGATAGATTGATTTTGGCGTGTGTTTGAGCTCTTGGATTTGGAACAGTGTGATAATAATTAGCTTTGGCGAGAGGTAACCACTTTCCACTTATTATGTGTGTTGGTGTGTGTTTGTGAGTATTTGTAAAATGATTATGGGATTGAAAATTATATATGGATATCATAGATTATTTCAATGAGTAATATTGAGGAGTATTTTGTTATACACTTGCTTTGTGGAACCATGTGATTTAAATTATAAGATGTATTTGTATATTTTGAATATTATCATATGTGTATGGAAATCTTGAGAAAATTCCTATTGAGCTATTTATTGATACATATTGGGTTGTTTGGTTTGGGTTGAGATGGAGAAAGTTATTTTTACCACGTGGTATAGCCTCCATTGGTGCACGATGGTTGGCTTTTTATTGTCCCACCAGTTCAATGAGGGACTGTCCCACTAGTTCAATGAGGGACTGCGACACCCCACCAGTTCAATGAGGGGAAAGACCCATGGTCTGGAAACATGCTCTGTGGATTTTGGCCAATCCTCATCATGTGACCGGAGAGCTCTTTGAGTGGCCAGTAACATGGATATTAACTTAGCCCATGGGTCTAGTCGGCGGAAATAAGGCGGTTCGGATGGATTGATGGGAGGCATTTGGGAATTGTGATATGAGATTTGAGATATAATATTATAATTTCTGACATGAGATTTGTGTACAAAACAATGATATTAGATTTTTAATATTTTATTATATAAACTGTTCCACTTGGCACCTCATGAATACATGTCAGCATGTGTAATGAGTTGGAAAGCTGGTTACTGAGGCTTTTGTCTCACCCCGTTGATTTAACATTTTTCAGGTGATAGTTTCCGTGCTGGAATGTCGGGAGGAGCTCCTGAGGCATAGATATATCTCTATGGCCTCTTGTGGTTTATTATGTGTTGAATTGATATATATTGCCACTCATAGGGCCTACATCCTATAAACTCTGATTTGTCTGCATACTTTGGATTACTGTATCATGGATTGAATATTATATTATTTAATAATTTGTGAGACATTATCTATATTGTGATTAGTTTTTGAGAAATAATAGTTAATATATGGAAATAAGGAGAGGATCTTACACATCCCGTCAATGTATTATTTTTTAAGCGGAAGTCCAAATGGTGGTGTTGAGGGGGAAGCGAACGAGGCTTGATTTGATATCAAATTGTATGTTTTGTTTAGTTTTATGAATATAATGTATATTGTCAAACTTAAAGGCATTTTAGCCAATCATGGCATATATAGAATGTTTTGCATATTGAGATTTGTACAGTGGATGAAGCTCCTTTAATATGATATTTTATATAATATTATTTAATGTTTTGATAAAATGGTGGATTTTGAGGTAATTTAAAGAGGATGTTACATAAGTTATTTTATGGATAGCCATAAATCAAGGAAGTAAATTCACAAAATCAAGCACGAGCAAAAATAACAAGTCCTACCTTACCAAACAATGTACAAACTCCCAGGATAACGAGCTTAACAATGAAGAAACTCACAAAACCTTTAGGCTGTCATAGTCATGAAATTCTTTTAACTTGTTTAACAACTAATTATACATAAAACTGATCTACTGAAATTCTCACCAGAAGCAGAACATACCAGGGAAGATACGGGACCACGATATTGAAAATCTGTAAGCACCAAAACCCAACTTGGCTATAAGATCAATATCTTCCTGTTAACATAATCATATGCAGAAAGGTCAGCAGAGTTAATATATATCTCAAGATAAAATTTCCGAGTACATACTCTCATGCAACGAATTACAACATAATTGGTGCAAAACGACATTCAGTATAAGATATTTGGCTTCAGACAGCAGAAATGGGGAAAATTTACTTTCAAAAGAGTTTAATTGTATAAATTTCCCCAGTGCCATAGAAGCCACTTGAAATGAAAGGAAAACAAACATAAATGAAAGAAGTATGCATAGCACCAGAAGTCCCTGGGCGAAATGCATAACTAATTCTATAAGTACTAGTTCACATCAGCTCCAAAATAAATAAATAAATAAGAAACAAGGGATTAAATGTCTGATTGAAAAATTTTGGTATTACTTATATTATAAATATTACCTATCTATTGCTCAAAACAGAATACTATCAGTGTTGTCCTTGTCATAAATTTATCATGAAGCATTTCACCAAAAAAATTATCATGAAACAACTCAGAATGATTTCTCTACTAAGATCAGCTTGATTGTATAAGAATTTAAGTACAGTTTGGAAACGGCTGCGTTGAATATTTACCTGAAACATTAGAGGGAGCAACATCATAGAATATCATTCTAATAAAATGAAAACCACTAAATTGTTGCATTTATGGAATATTGATGATCACGGGCGGGTAGGATACAATAGTCTCCATCTCCAGACCCATATTTGGCTAAATCAAAATTTTGTGTTCCTATTAAACCTTTCGTTTTACCTGATCTGGATTACTTACGCAGAGAAACTAAACGAATAAGTTTATGTCAAGCTGATATTTACATAATATTTTAACATTAAAAAAAACAAAATATCTCAATCAAGTAATCAACTACAAATATAACTCAAAAACCATAAAATGTTACTTGGATAGTTGGATGGACTTTTTTTGCCCCATAAACAGTCAACAGAGAACACAAAACAGTAAATACCCAGATAAAAAATAGAAGGACATGAAAGCAATTGCGAAGAAAAACGACTAGAATGCCCACCAAGGCATGCATCCATATACATTCGTACAATACATTTCAGCAGAGAGTTCAATGTAGAAAAAGAAAACTGAGGGGGGAAAAGGAAAACCTGGTAAGATGAAGTTGACACGCCGAAGACAAAGTTGGGAGGGAAGTCGGTGCGAGAAACTAGCTTGTTGACCAAGCCAATGTTGTTCACTCCATTATTTTCATTCACGAATTCATCCTTCTTAGCCCTTGCCAAATCGCTCCCTTCTCCTCCTCTCTACAGATTGCAAAGCACTTTGTTATTCTTCTCATGAGCTGAAAAACTTCACACAAGGATCAAATCTAAACTACCGAGCAGGAAAAATTTGAGAACGCTCGAATATATAACAAAGATCCACATGAGAATTGAGAAGATCGGAACAGAGAAACGAAAGGCCAAAATTCTGGATCTGCAGATAGATTTAATGAGGAAAATTTTGGACGTATGAGATTGAGTCATGAAATAAACGGACGAGATCAGTTAAAAAAAACGACGTCGTTTTATTTAGTAGCATCTTATCACCGTCCATTTAATTATTAGAGACGAAGGGCCCAAATTTACTGAAAAAACGACGTCGTTTTGAGTGCAGCGGACGCACAACGAATGTTAGTGCAGAGGACATAAGCCGAACGCTTATGTGCATCGAAGAAAAAGTCCAGAAACCTACGTTGCTATGTGTAAGTAGAGTTAGGAATCAGGGTCGGTCCTACAGGGCTTGAGGAAAGAAAAATTACTTTTTTTCAAAGCCCGGCTCAAAAGCGTCAGGGCCGGCCCGCAAGGCTAGAAGTCATTTTTACAAAATTTAACTATACGTCTACACACCTCATGCAATAAAATAAATACAGTTATTAATTAATAATCAAAGGTAAAAAATATTGTGTACAAGTAATTCATAGTCTCATACAAAGCATAAGAAGACAAAAAGCTAAACACTTTAAACAACATGATTATGAGAACTATCATTTTCATCTTCTTCTCTACTATCATTAATTTCAAGGAATTTTGATTGTACTTCAATTTAAGTAGTAGACTCTGTTTAAGGGGTAAAAATATCAAGAATTAGTAAATTATCATCATATGTAAATTTAGCAATTTTTAAGGTTCTTGGGGAGGAGTCAGCAAGGGCATGAGTAGGAAGGATAGTAAAATTAAAACAAAAAATAAAGCTAAAGGGCCTAACGGGCCGGCCCTACAGGGCCTTCGACCCTCCAGGACTGACCCTTTTAAATCCAACTTCCTTTTAAAACTTCATTTTTTAAGTCTGATCTATGATTTAAAAGGACCAACCTAACAGGCTCTGTGCGATTTCCCTGCTATACGTGTAAGCACCACTCCCATAAACACAGTCAAAGAGCACCTTAAATAAAGTCCCCAAATTTCTTTCACCGCTACACACTGCGCATAGACCTTCCATTCGGACTCGCAAGGTTTCGTAATTCAAGCAGTTTATTCGGCTTCCATGGCTTTCGCGGCTGCCTCCAGCTTCACTATTCCTCTTCACAATTTCTGTCGAGCTAAAGTGAAACCAAATTCTTCATCTTCATGGCCCTGTATGGCCTTCTCCGTTCCATCCATTAAAACCTCATTTGGTTCCTCCAAGTTGGCCTTCTTTCAACACGGGTTTGCTCAAATTTCTTCCGATTTTCCGGTGTTCGCTTCTAGGTCTCGATCTTTTGGTGTTTATGCTAGAGCGGCCACGGAGAAAAGCATTCATGATTTTACTGTCAAGGTATCCGCCGAATTTTCTATTCCTTTATCCTCTTAATCTGATCATAGGAATTTCTCCTGCAGTATATGGTCTCTAGTCGTCCTTAGTTTATGGTTCCATTATTTTCCTTATTGGCTAGTCTTGCGTTTCTGTTTCTCTGCTTTTTGAAGCGTGACGTCCCTGGAATTTCAATTTGGTGTAAGCTTGATGGAAATTGCTTTTGCGAGAACCGTAATTTCAAGCATGGATAATTGGCTCATGGTTATTATATGGTGCAGAATATTGATGGGAAGGATATTTCTCTTAGCAAGTTCAAGGGGAAGGTTCTGTTGATCGTCAACGTTGCTTCGAGATGGTACTGAATCCGCGAGGAGGCTATGTCGCTAATGGAATCTGCCCTCTTTTAGTCTTTCTTCTTTGTCCCTCTTTCGATTTTACTGCAAAAATCAAATCAGCTTCAGGGATATGTGGAATTATACTGTTATGTGAAAGTTTCTGTATGTTTTGATTAACTTGACTAAATTTTCTTTGAATGACAGTGGTTTAACATCATCAAACTACTCAGAGCTGTCACACGTATACGAAAAATACAAAGCTCAAGGTATGCTGTGGCATGGATGATATTTTTCTGGGAAAAACATTCATTTTAGGTTTTTCTCCACAGGACAGCATATGTTTATACGGCAAGATATTGGTTATTTGTGTCTTTAACTATACATTCTCATTACCTTTTGTGATGCTTTATTCAAATTCATGATGGATAGATTATATGACTTAAGTCCATTCTAGTGAATCATCGAAGGTTATTGTCACTCTTTGAAACATGACACTAGGAATTTTAGTCAATGATGTGTTACCTCTTTCCAGGATTTGAGATCTTAGCCTTCCCCTGCAATCAGTTTGGTGGGCAAGAGCCTGGATCAAATCCTGAGATTAAAAATTTTGCTTGTACTCGGTTCAAAGCAGAATTTCCAATCTTTGATAAGGTTTAATATATATATAAATTTTCTCTCCATTTGTAAGTGTTAGCTCAGTTAACATCAGTAAATAATGTCAACTTTCGGTAACAGGTTGATGTGAATGGACCAAACACGGCTCCAGTATACCAGTTCCTGAAATCCAATTCTGGAGGCTTTCTGGGTGATCTTGTGAAGTGGAATTTTGAGAAATTCTTGGTTGATAAAAATGGTAAAGTTGTTAACAGATACCCACCAACAACCTCACCCTTTCAAATTGAGGTATGTTAACCTTCCTGCCTGGTTGCCTAACAATCTTGTTCTATTCCTGAACGGTGGAATATTCTTGTTAGATAAAAGCCAAAGACAGTGATCATTGGAAGAAAGCTTAAACGAAGTTGAAGAGTTCTGGAAATATAGTTTGTGATAGTCTGCTATGAAGTTGAAGAGTTCTGGAAATAGTTATGCTTACTGTGGTATTTCCTGTTTGCAGAAGGATATCCAGAAATTAGTTGCAGCGTGAGGTTGAGAGATGGAAATTGTAGCGCTAATAAACAAGAAGCAGGATCCCAACCATGCTGCTACGAGGACCCTCTAATAATTTGTGACAGATTGTGCAGAATTGTCTTTCTTGCTTTTAATAGTAAGAGAATTAGCTTTTTTTTTTTTTTTTCTCCTCATAGTGAGAGTATCAGCTTTGGGAGGGCAAGTTATAAAATAAAAGATATAGGTTGTGAAATGTATTGAGTATGATACATCAATATGTGAAATGTGTAATTTATTATGAATTTTATATTTGACATTTTATATACATATAATTTATTATTTGTCTCATAAACCGAATGAGTCATTTCTCCTAGTTTTATGCATTTTGTAACCTTCCAAACTATTTGGCTACTTATTATAAGTTAAAAAATTTATATTAAAATATTTATATTTATTATTTTTTAAATAATTTACATGAGTTATAAACTGATATATAATTTAAAAATAAATAACTTATTTAATTTCCTTAATTATTAAATATAAGTCAAGTAACGTATATTTAAAGCATGTTGGAAATGGCTTTTGAGTTTTGTAAAAATGTTTATTTATGTAAATTGAGATGAATTTTTTCTTACATATTTACCTCGTATATCGTAAATCATAATTAAAAAATTATTTTTAAAAATTTAAATTATTATTGCAAACAAATACTGAACCAATTGACCTGTCCACATGGTCACATGATTCAGCTCCCCCAGCAGCCTACTCAACTAAACCTTGCCTAACTGCACAAACAGAAGCAAAAAGGACAAGATTTATTTATTATTGATTTAATTGTGACCAAAGGAATAGAAATATGAAGATGTTTATTATTGGGAAAAAGACAGAAAAATACCATTTGAACTTCAAAATCCTGTTAACAAATACGTTAATAGGATTAACAAGAATTGTAATGCCATTAACAAGACATTTTGTTGTTAAATCACCTATTTAGGATTTTAAAATTTAAATGATTTTTTTTTTTTGGAGAATGCCAAAAAAATACCATTTAAACTTCAAAATCCCGTTAACAAGTTCGGTAATGGGATTAACAAGAATGGTAATATAATTAACAAATCCTTTTATTGTTAAATCACCTATTTAAGATTTTAAAATTTAAATGATATTTTTTTAGATTCTCCCTATTTTTTAACCATTTTCCCAATATTATTTCCTTTCCCCTCTTTTGGCTCCACATGTACAATTAAGAAAATGAAAATGTCTCATACTCTCATATGAGGATCATCTTTTTTTAAAAAATGCAAAATGGACATATCACCAGCCCATAAGATAATTTATAAAACAACAAGCTGACATAAAAAAAGTCAACATACTGACATCAAAGAAGCTGAGAAAATAAAGAAACAGTAATAAAAACAAAAAACAAAAGAAAATTGAATCAGCTTTTCATCATTCTCCATCTCTAATCAAGATTATGGTTTATCAAAGGACCAATATAAGGTATGATCATCTGATAATTTTTGTGCTAGTTTGATTTTTTTTATTTATCAAGAAAATTATTATTTTAAATATTATATAATTTAATTGTATTGAAAAAATAGAATAAATTTGATTACGTTGAATAAACACATCTTGCTCCCAAAATATGTACTTTGTGAAAATAATTAGGTCTCTGTTTAAATTAACAGTAAAAATTGTTTACCCACATGATTTATATATAAGGGGAGTTTTATTTTTACTTACATAAATATATATTTTACACAATAACTCAAATAAGCACAGGAGGAACACTTCCTTTTCTTTTCTTTTTTTCTCTTTTGGGTTTAGTAAGATCAAAAGTTTGACCACAAAACCAACTCACCGCTATCAAGAGTCAAAGATTAAGCAACATACAATCCTCCGAATCTGTCACTCACACATGTCTGCCATTTCCGTTCCCATTGAAGCTAGATCCAACCTCTATGCCCTCTGAAACCAGACCACGATAACCCATTTTAACCATGTCACCTCCGAATGACCGAAACGAAGATTCTCATCCCTTGAAAACTCCTGCTAGTCCAGTAGCTCCAAGAACCACCAGCCTTCTTTCCATCATCGTCGAACCCTTTCAATGGCTGACAATGCTATCTTCTCAGCTGAACCCTACCTTCATCGCCGGTGTATTCCTCGTCTACGGTCTGGGTCAGGGCTTTTCCGGATCTTTCTTCAAGGTCGTTTCCGACTATTATTGGAAGGACGTACAGAAGGTTCAGCCCTCGACGGTTCAGCTTTATGCCGGTCTCTACTTCATTCCCTGGGTCATGAAACCGCTTTGGGGCATCCTCACCGATACGTTCCCAGTTCGAGGGTACCGGCGCCGCCCATACTTCGTGCTCGCCGGAGTTCTTGGCTTCGTCTCGGGATTGACGATCGCTGTGCAGGCGAGTTTGCCTGTTGTGGTGGCTTTGCTTTGTTTGATTGGCGTATCGGCGTCGATGGCCATTGCTGATGTCACCATTGACGCCTGTATCGCGAGGAATAGCATCGAGGTTAGGTCATTGGCCCCTGATTTGCAGAGCCTTTGCGGATTTTGCTCTTCTACTGGAGCTCTGATCGGATTTTTAACCAGTGGGTTTTTCGTTCATCATCTTGGTCCTCAGGTCAATGCCCATTTTCCTATTGCATCAATATACTACCATTGTATTTGACAGATTATTGCTAAATATAGCAGTTAGTTTTTTTTTTAATTTATATAATCATAATTCCCACATTATTTCCTCCGGCAATCTTCGCTATATATTTTTTATTTTTGTTTGACTTGACGGTTTTCTTGCAGGGGTCACTGGGTCTTTTGGCAATTCCACCGGCTTTGCTTGTTTTGCTGGGTTTTGTGATCTATGAAGATAAACTAAGCGGCTCTCATCATGGAAAGAAGCAGGTTAGCTACTTTCTAGTATACGTTCATGGTTTGCATTCTTGTGTCTACCTGAAAGTTAGCGATAATTGCTTTCATTCAGAAAAGGCATGTTGTTGTTTGACGAGAAATGAAGCATGGAATGTGATATTTTGCAGATTTTTCTTTGGTCTGAGTACAAAAATTAAGCATCTCCACCTTATACAGAGAAAGCAAGAAAATAACTAAAACTAGGACATCTTCCTTGTTCATATTTCCAACGTTTATGTATTATCCTTTTTAGCAGGTGATCATGGCGAACGTAGGATCCACCATTAGGAGCATGTGGCAGACAATAATGTATCCTCAAGTGTGGAGACCTTCTCTTTACATGTTCCTGTCTTTGACTTTGAACTTTAGCACTCACGAAGGCCATTTTTATTGGTACACAGATCCAAAAGCTGGCCCTGCTTTCTCTCAGGTCTTTCTCCTATATTCTGCTATTGCTACAACCATATTTGTAACACAACACTAAACTATTTCTTACTATTAATGCAGGAGTTCGTTGGCATGATCTATGCCATTGGTGCAGTAGGTTCGATCATAGGTGTTCTGATCTACCACAAGACTTTGAAGGACCTGCCATTTAGAAACTTATTGTTCTATGCACAGCTTCTGTATGCCATATCTGGTATGCTGGACCTTTTGTTCGTCCTACGTTGGAATTTGATCCTGGGAATCCCCGATTACTTCTTCGTTGTCATTGAAGAAACTGCGACTAGAATCTCAAGCAAGATCAGATGGATGCCAATGATTGTGTTGAGCACCCAGTTATGTCCATTAGGCATTGAGGGAACTTTCTTTGCTCTGTTAATGTGTTTTGATAGTATTGGTATGCTCTTGTCAAGAACTATGGGAGGAGTGGTTCTTCATCTCTTTCACGTCACTAGGTCTGACTTCACTAACCTCTGGTTAGCTGTTCTTCTTAGGAATATTCTCAGATTCTCCACACTTTCTCTGATCTTCCTTGTCCCTAAGGTTGATCAATCTGAGGGATTTCTTCCTTCTGAGGTTTTGGGAAAGAATATGAGTGATAGTGTTGAGGAAGAGGGCTTGGAACTTGTCCCCACCACGATCAATGAAAAAGCTGTACTCTAACATGTTTACATTTACACTCGCAGGATTCCACAGTATTAATAAAGGTTAATACTTCTCATACAATCAATATTTCTCGAGTTCAAACTAACTTTTATACTCGGACAAATATAAAATAGAGTTGAATTTTTTAGAAATATTAAGAAAGTTAATTAATTTTTTTAAAATATTCATATTTATTATTTTTTCTTTAAACTATTTTACCTAACTCATAAATTGATATATAATCTAATAATACACAACATATGATATAATTAAATAACTTATTTAACTTCTTTAATCCTCTATAAAAAATCAATTATGTATTATTGAAACAGAATATGAAACAGAGTGTCAGCTAGTGTGAATGCAACGGAAAACATTGGCAAGCATCAACGAGTTTCAGCTGGAGGGTTGGTGGTCGACAGAGGAGTTGGTGGTAGTGTTTATTGACTCTTATATTATTTTAATGAGTATTTTTTCTTCTCTTGAGTAGTATAAATATGTGTTAGAAGTAGGATTGTAAGAGGATCAACGAGTGAAAAAAACATTGAGTGTTTGGATTCTATACCAATTTGGTATCAGAGCAAGGGGTTCCTGAGGAAGGAATCGTCAGAAAAATCAACGGAGAACGAAGGATTCGAAGTTTCCGGTCACCGGAAAATTTAGCCATCTTCAAAAGTCCTATCTCCGGTCATTTTTTTCAGAAAACAAACCCCGTCATCATGTTCAGAAGGCTGAAAAACCTTAGAAAAGTGCCGGACATCGTCGAAAACGGCCACCACACGCCGCCACAAGTTCGCCGGAAAAATTCTCACCGTCGCCGGAATCTGGAGGTTGAAGATGACGCCACGTCAGCAGCCACGTTAGCGATGTAATATACTAAAAAAAATAATAAAATAATAAAAAATTATTATTATTATAATATTATTATATTATATTATATTTTAATATATTATTATATATATATTATTATATTAAAAGGTGGGCAGCACGTGGGCTGCCCACCTATTAATAATTGTGAGGATGGAGGGAGTGGTTATCCACTCCCACCTTCCCCCTCATTTCCTCTATAAAACCGCACAAGATGTGCGGTTTTATGAGAAAGAAGAACGAGAGAAAGAGAGGGAATGAGAAGGGAATAGAGATCCCACTTGAGTTTTCTGAGGTAAGTTATTTATCTTATAAGATTATTTAGATAGCTAAAATAACTTCTTTCAGCAAATTTCTTTTATGAAAATTATTCCATGTATTTTTCTCGTTCTAATAAGGATAATATTGTATAGATTAGAGAATATTTTAAGATTAGCATTTTGGACAAGTTTAAGTTTTGTTAGTATAAGGCTATAAAAATGTAGAGAATAATTAATAGTTAATTTTAATCGGTTTATTTTTCTTATTTAGTTGGTATAAGATTTTATAACGAATTTTTTTATATAATTAGTCTATGAATAATTCTATATAGGACTTTTTAACCGATTAAATTTGGGTTAAAAGCTTTATTTGAATTAATGAAGGTATTACTGAAATTTTAATTGGTTTAGTTTTGAAATTTGGAGGATTAAACTGTCATTTATGAATTTCGGAGGACTAAACTGTCATTTATGAAATTCGGAGGACTAAACTGTCATTTATGAAATTCGGAGGACTAAACTGTCATTTTCGATATTTGAAGGACTAAACGGTCATTTCTAAAATTTAAACCCCAAACTGTTATTTTTCAGTTTTTAGAATATATTGTATAATATTATTGAAAATTTGTATATAAGTTATAATTTTGATTATGTGGAATTTTGGAGAGTTATTAATAGATAGTAAATTGATTATGGTAGATTGATTTTGGCATTTACTTGAGCTTTTGGATTAGGAGCAGTGTGGTAATAAATAGCTTTGGCAAGAGGTAACCACCTTCCTCTTGTTGTGCATGCTTGTATGATGTTTGTGAGTGATTTTAATTATGCAGATTTATAAATTTGGCTATTGATATGTGATGTGGTTTTGGAAAATATGTGGTTAATGAAATTGTCTTGTGGGACTTATTTTCATGGAGAAAATGACTAGCAATATTACATTATATGAGTTGGTATTTATTTATGAGATTGGAAAGATCCTTTTTGATAATTATGAAATGATAATGACATGTCATAATCACATAATATGGATAAGATAGGGGATGGTGGATGTGAAATTAATGGGAGGTTACTCAAAGAGGAAATAAGGGGGTGAATTCTTGTACAAAAGAGGAAATAAGGTGGTGGACATCCAGGTGTACACTGGCTAGTCCTTTGGCCCATTTGTATTCCATAGGGCTATGACACCCCATTAATGTATTTAGAGGGGGAACCCATGGTCCGGTCTTGTGCTCTGTGGATTTTGGCCGATCCATATCACTTGATCGGTGAGCTTGTTGAGTTAGCTACCAGTCATATGGGTGAGTACTAGCCCATGGGTTCAGTCAGAGGAAATAAGGTGGAGAGGAAATAAGGGAGGAAAGAAAATAAATTATTATGTATTGACTCTTATACACTTATATGGTAAATATGAGAATGACAATATGATATTGTGAATTATTATGAAATTATTCGTATGGACAAGTGATATTTTAATAATGTTATATTTTTATAACTGTCCCACTTGGCACCTCACGGGCACATACTTGTATGCCCGATGAGATGGATTGTTGGTTACTGAGGCTTTTGTCTCACCCCGTTGATTTAACATTTTTCCAGGTGATAGTTATCGTGCGGGTCCATCAGGGAAGACTCCGGAAGCTTAAACTACTTCTGATAAAAGTAGTGCTTCCATCTTTTTAATATATGTTGGATTATTGTATAATGCCACATTAGAGCTCATCTTGCATACTCTGATATATTTCTGAGAACTTGATATATTATTGCTTCTGATGATGTTAGAAGGCCTGTATGGCTTATGATATGTTCTAAACTTGTGGATCCACAATTTGATCTGATAAGGATATTTTAATATCTGATGAGATATTATTCAGCAATGAGAAAGGGTTTTATTTTCCATGGTAAATTTTATAAACCATGGTAGAGTTTTCAAATGGTTAGTTGAACTCTTTTTCTACCATGGTTAAGTTTTTAAAAGATGATCCGTAATATTTTTCTACCATGGTAGACTTTTGGAGAATTGAGTTATAATAATAGGATATTACAGTATTAAGGAAAGGATTTTACAAGCGACAGCTGTACAGTCAATGCTATGTCATCCCAATCAGAGGCTGCCATATGTCCTTAGTGCCACATCAACCAACCAGTCAGCTACACTTTCAAAAATTGCAATTTTGCCCTAGGTTTTGGTTAAAATTACGGTTTCTAACCCAAATCTTTCAGAAATTGTAAGCTTGGCCCAATTTTTTTGCCAGAATTACATTTTTGTACCAAACTTTCTGTAATTACAGTTTTGTCCACCAAACTTTACCACAATTACATTTTTCACTCAACTTTCTGAAATTACAATTTGACCCAAAATTTTTGCCAAAATTATATTTTTACCTTTCCTTCCTAGAAACACAATTTCTACCCCTAAATCAGTACAAAATGCCTCCAAGACACAGAAACATGCTTAAGGTTGAGATGGAAGAGATGAAACGCCGATTGCGGGAGCTGGAGGTTAAGGTAGCAGTTTAGCGAATTTTATTAAAAACTTGTAATGAAGCACCTGAAGTGAATGATGAAGAAATTTACCTTTATGAAGACGAGTCATTATACGATGAGGAAGTTGCGCCCGTCGATCAAGCGAACGATGAGGAGATTTACCTTTATGATGACGAGCTAATATATGATGAGGAAGTTATGTCCACCAATCAAGTGGATGATGAGGAGACTTATCTTTATAAAGGCGTGCCAGTCTATGATGAGGAGGATACGCCGCCAGATCAAGAAGAGCTTTTGATGATTAAACCAAATTTGGACACAGCTGTGATTGAGGAAGAACATTGGCTATGCTGCAATATTTTTCACACTTGTTGCACTTCCCAGGAAAAAGTTTACAATATTGATAATGGAAGTTGTGAAAATGTAGTGTCTGACTACATGGTGCAGAAATTGAAGCTGTCAATGCTTGAACATCCGCATCCTTATAAGCTTTAATGGCTTAATACAGGAAGTGAGGTGACCAAATTTGAACAACCGCAAGGAGTTACATCATTACTATTCGAATTTTCAGATGTGCTAGCTGATAAGATACCACCTGGGTTGCCACCTGACAAGCAGTATTACAACGCAGATGCAGACCAGCAGGCCAAAATAATCAAGAAACTACATGAGTCGGTCCGTGATAGGATTTAGAAATGAAAACCCAAGGCACCAAGGGACAAGCAACGAATATTTAATGTGGGAGATTTAATTTGGATTCATTTGCGATTCCTAGAGCATCTAAATATCAAATTGTCTCCACGAGTTGGAGGTCCATTCAAGATTGTCCAGAAGATTAACAACAATGCCTACAAAGTGGAATTGTCTGGTGCCTACAGTGTTCTAGCCACTTTCAATGTTGCGGATCTATCTCCGTATCTTAACGATGATGTTGATTCTGACTCGAGGACGAATCCTCTCCAACCCTAGGAGAATGAAACAGAGTGTTAACTAGTGTGAATGCAACGGAAAACGTCGGCACGCATCGGCAAGTTTCAGCTAGAGAGTTGGTGGTCGACAGAGGAGTTGGTGGCAGTGTTTATTGACTCTTATATTATTTTAATGAGTATTTTTTCTTCTCTTAAGTAGTATAAATATGTGTTAGAAGTAGGATTATAAGATGATCAAATAGTGAAAAAAACATTGAGTATTTGGATTCTATACCAATTATATTTAGAGTAAAAGTAGTATTACTTAAATTCATCAAAGTAATGTCGTTTTGCCTGGTACTATCATGAAATTGAATTTTCCGTTTTATTGTTGTTTTTAATGCATTAATATAAATATTTGTAAATTTTTAATTAAAATATTTTGCAAAAACTGTAATTTTAAAGATGCATTGAGGTGTCCACATTTAATGTGGATAATACTTCGACTTCGAATAGGATCACCTTCAATAAAATGATACATATGCTTTTGGAGGGAAAAAAAAAAAAAAAAGAAGCATCCCCCGGAATTTGGCATCTGGCCAAGAAAAAAGGCAAAAAATTTACCAAGACTAACCTTTGACTCAGGGCTAAAAACAAAAAACACTTTGACAAAGAGACAACTTCGTTTTGATCAAACTATCTTCTGTCTGCAATAATTTTTTACTATGTTAAATACCTCACTGGAATAACTATATAATTTTTTTTTTTGGTAAAAAAATGACTATATAATTTTACCCTCTAAATAAACGATGCAAATTATAGGGATTAAACAAATAATTTTTCTTTCAAAAAATATATTACGCTACATGTTATAATTCATCAAAGAGTTTGATACTATTAATACAAAATATTTAAACTATTTTGATAATATTAATACAAAATATTAAAACTATAACAAGGAATGTTCTCACCGCTTATGGATAATATGATTTGATTTGATTGACATTGACCTATCAATTCATAAAAAAATCAAAAGTCTTATAAAATAATATTAGCCCAAAAGAGTGAAAGACAAAATGATTCTCATTCTGTGTTTATATATTTTCCCTATATTTTTTTTATATATATTAAGTATAAAAATTGAATTGGCTGAAAATGAAATAATGTTTTCAAATAGTCTAAGTTCATGTTATCATAATGGTCCCGTTGGCCAAAAAAAAAAAAAACTGTTAGCATAATGACCAATTATCTCATGTTACATAATCTTACTTATGCTTAAATATGAATAATCAAATATTATCCATATAAAATATAAAATCAATAACAGGTCATATTATTTATAAATTATAAGATTTCTAATTTATTTATCAACCTCCTCAATCCGCCTAATTGAGTCTAATAAACCATTTTTGTCGAGAACAAATGTGTTCACGCCATCAAACGTCTATACTACTATTTCACTAAAACGTGGCAATGAAATATTCTAGCCAAACCATGGAGTTTCAGTCCAGTTTAATATACAAACTATACTTCTCAGATCAGAAGGTCATGTGGTAATAATTTCTGGCTTCTTTCTTGAAAACTTACCCGAAAGGTTTGCCAGAACAAATCCTGCAAAAACCTGTTTTCCATGTGAATTAGTGGGAGGCTGGTAAGTAAATGGAACATTATGTCAAAAGTGGTGGTTCTGGAGGCAGTGCAAAGAAAGCTCCTAATCAATACCAATATACTAGTCAAGTCTTTAATAAAATATATATTTGCCTAATTTGATTAAACTAAAAAAAATAACTGGGTTAGTTAATGTGATATGTATTTTTTAGAACACTCTTGTCATCTTACTTAATTCCTTCATTCCCTCTCCCCTTTGATTATTGTTGGGCGAACATTAACAAGTGTAAATTAAGAAAAGATTGACAAATATAAAAACCATGTATTATATTTAGAATCAAGATCAACACCTTAAATATATCTTTTATGAAAAACTAGAGGGAGTAGTATATAAAAGATACAGTAATTATAACTTAGTTGCATGAAAGCTGTGAGTTGAAAGTAAATAAAAGAGGAGGAGGAGTGAAACCTGAAAGCACCCAAGGATGTAGACGGCAGAGTATTGGCGGCCGTGTATTGCCATGTCAGCAATCATTGCAAGAGGAATCGTCAAGGAAATGCCTAATGTAGCAACCAGAGGAGTTGTCCAAACTATTGAAAGTGCCCTGTCACATTATTCATTTTAAGGAGCATATTTATCAGTCACTATTGTTGAACTTTAATTCCTCACAAATCAATCAAGCTTAATAGTAAAGGTTGCTCTCAACACACCAAAAATAATCAGAGATTATGTTGGAACAAAAGCCATTTGCAATCACAATCTCCTTAGTAGACCATGAACTCGGAAATTCGAATGGAGGCTCAATACCCACAGCACTTAGTGGCCACGCTGCATCAAAGAGCTCAAATCAGCAAAGTTCCACAAAGAAAGGAGGCTGACATTTCTAGTTTCTGAGATTTGAATTATCTTTGAGTTCTTAAACTACAGAACAACTTTCAATGAATGAATAGTAGAGGATAACCTACTTACCTAGCCACCAAAAACCAAGAAGACAGTAGAGACCAATGTAGCCAAAAAGCTTTTGCATGTCAACCTTGTCTCCTTCAGATCCAGCAGATTTCTTGAGAAGCACTGAGATTACAAGACAAGACCATTTGATTAATTATAATATGCAGATTCACAAGTCAATCTGAATTTAGAATGGAAAGAAGTTTGATAGTCACACCTGTGAATAATCCATAACATACCGCTGAGAGTAGACCAAAAATATCCCCGGCGGTAGAGTGATTTCTAGCCATCAACAAGAAGAACAGTTTCCAATTTTAGAATTTGAAAGAATATTCACAACAGAAAACACACATACTACGCATAGATATATATAATCACAAACTTGCAAAATGAACATTAAACTTACTTGGTGTCATCTGCTGCCCAAGTTTTCCCCACTGTGCTCATGGCAACACCTGTCATGCTGATCAGCACAGCGACCACCTTAGTGATGTTTACTGAGTCCTGACCAAGAATAACTCCGAAGAAAAGGGTAAAAAGACCTGATGTGGAATTCAGAACCGTCGTACTTGCAACACTAGTATTTGCAAGTGCCAGGTTTGACATATACTGCGAAGTTCAATAAATTGCAACATATATGTGAAGATTAGGTTGTAATTATAACAGGCATGTCTCAATTTATCCCTATAGTTCTGTTGTTCATATTAATTAACTGTCTAAGTTTTTCAATAAACAACCCTTTCAATGTTTTGTGTTTGGCAACATTAAATATGATTTAGGTTAATGGATGATTGTGCTACAACATAGGTATTTCTGTTTCTACATGTAGCCACCTTGTATATTGAGTCTCCAGGAACAATTTGAAATGTAACAGAGGGCCAAATCTTTAAATTGAAGAATAGGATATTCAGAGCAATTTTTTTTTTACCTCTGATGCAAACCATACTGGACAGAGATATAAGGCACACTTGGCGATTTCCCAGGAACTATATTCACATTTTTCTGGGATCAAGTGAGGTTCATCTTCATTGACAAAAGGCTTTCCTTCTTCTCTTTCACTGGTTTCCTTGTCAACAATTAAACATTTTTTCAGATATGTTTCTGCCTCTTGGCGAATCTCATCAATTCCAAGAGTGGCATTAAATCCAGAAGAAGAGGTGATTGAAGTGTAATCCTTGTGGAAGTTTCTATACACTTTCAACAATTTGGAGATCTTCTCTCTGAGGACTGAAATAGGTAAGTGAACCGCCATCAAAGATATCCATATGTAACACAGTGCAAATGGTTGTTTATACTCTGTAAAAATCCTCTGCAGGAACAGAGCACATCTTAAGCATAACAAATCTTAGCATATATAATGGAAATTTCCAAATCTTAATGGTCAAGTAAAGAACAAAGGATAATTAAAAACAAATGTCTGATAAGAGCTACGCAAAGCACCAAACTACCTGCCCATATTATATTTTCTTAACTGACACATTTTCATTTACATCACAGCTAATTTGTTAAGGTAACGTATCAAAAAGAAGTTAAACTGATCCAGAGAGCAAGCGGAAAGTGTCATTAAGTCGTTAAAAAAAAGAACAAGAACAAAACGGAAAAACCAAAAATGAAGAATACCCAAACCTGAGTTATCTCTGCAGAAGCAACCCATATTAACACAAATGCTCCAATCAGCCCTAACCCAGCCAAGTACCTCAAACTCATCAGATTCGTGTGTGTTGTGATTTAACAACGTAAAAACTTGCAATGGGTGAATGTGGCAGCAGAGATGAGCTGTGTTTTTGGCTTTTTGCTATAAAATGAGCACGATCCTTCTAGGAGAAACTATAAACTGAAATGTGAGTGATAGTGGGGATTTGAATTCACTAGTTCAGTACAGCTTTTGTTGTCTTGTTTGGATCAAAGGGGCAAGAGTTGAAGTCTGTTGTGTCGCGTGTAGTCGTCTAGGGCGTCATCGAAATTGAGGGCTTAAGGCAGTGACACCTGCTAAATTAATTATAAACTAATGTGGGAAGCCATAAACTCTTGCATCGTGGAAATCATGGATTTTGCCACGTTTATCTTAACACTCACCGCCTCTCTCTTTGTTGACGCCGACCCGACCCGCACTGCCACAGTGACGTTACAGGTTCTCTTAAGTCAGTTTTTAGAATTAATTTTTTTTTAGAATAGTTTATGAAAAAAGTGATTTTTAAAAATAGGTTATGAGAAAAAAAAATGATTTTAATAAAATGAGAGTATTTTGATATTATAATCAGAATAGTTTTTTTTCATGATCAAATTACTGAAAATGATATTAACTTTTGTGATAGTTACATATAAAGGATAATATTATATTTTATGTATTATATAATAATAAATTTTATAATAAATACAAAAAATGGTATAAAATTATCTGAAAAATGTATAATATATATATATATATATATATATATATATATATATATATATATATATAATAATTGTAAAAAATAATTTATAATAATTAGATATAAAATATTAGATTATATTTTAAGTGTTATTTAACATAAAATTGAACAATAAATACTAAAAAAATTTTAAATTTGTCCGAAAAAATTATAAATTGTGACAAAAAAATGAATTGTACATACCTACATAGAAATATATATATTAATAAATTGTACATTGAAAGTTTATAATAATTACATATAAATGATAAGATTATATTTTGGACAAACCAAAAAAAGCAGCCAGTTATTTTCTTAAAATTATATCGTTTTTGTGTAGTTTTAAGGAGCTAGACTTTTTTTTGTCTAAAAAAAATAATATCTAGTATTTTGAAATATTTTCTTGGAATGTAGTATCAAAAAATATTTTTTAAGTAACATGCAGTATTCTAAAATAATTTTTAGTGCTTTTAACTCTTTAAAATATTTTTTCAGTTGTACCCAATATGTTTGCAGACTGATTTCAATTTTACTTTTAATTTATTTTTTCAGCTTCAAAAATTACTTTAAAATATTAGGTGCTCCTGGAAAAATATTTTAGAGTGGATGACACTGGGTACAACTGAAAAAATACTTTAAAGTAATTTTTAGAGCTGAAAAAATAAATTAAGGGTAAAATTGCAATTAATCTGCAAACACACTGGATACAACTGAAAAAATATTTTAAATGATTAAAAGCACTAAAAATTATTTTAGGATACTACATACTACTTAAAAAATATTTTTGAACATTTTTTAAAACCAAAAAAACATTATTTTAGATAAAAAAACAACAAAAAGAAGCTTTTTCTAAAACCATAGTTTCCAAAAAAAAAAAGTGTTAAACTAATTTTTCTCAAAACCTTAATTTTAATGCCAAATCATGATTTTAAGAATTTACCAAACACACTATTAGAGTTGTTCCTTCCTTAACTTACGAGTTTTCCTGCAAGTCAAAGTCATGATCCTGTCCTTTCAACTATCAGTCCAAGTAACACACAAAACCTCCATTTTTAACTGGTTATACCAGTATTAAAAGGGAATATTATTCATGGAATCAATATTTTCTTTAAAAAAATTATATTTTTAACATATTTATCAATCCAACTAACTTTATTACTCTCTTACAACGATGTATATAAAGAAAATAAAATTGTCAGATTGCACTTGAGAGATGCCATACAAACAGAAAATTTCTCATTCCCAAAGTCCCACTGATACTCTTCATTTACATTTTTCCCTGTGAATATTAAGATTAAAGATATTTCTAATTTCGACATCCTTGTTTTGCGGCCGAGGAAACAATGTACATTAGCGCTTGGTCAAAGGTATGACTCATCAATAGCATATATACACTCTCTCATCATTTAAGTATTTAACACTTAACAGATATTTAATTAAAACCATATTCATGCCATGGAAGTGCTAGAATGCTTAACTCGCTGAAAGCAATTAGCACCCAAGTTCCTCTAACAGTTTTCAATTGTCCACAATGGACACATAACTAACAAAGGTTATATGAACAAGGGTAAAAAGAGTCGCATAAACAACCAAAGCTATCGAACTGTTTTCGGACGGCTGAAGAATCTACATCTTGAGCAGAGAGATGCGACCCTACAAAAATTGCCTGACTATTAACAAGTGACTGCAATATTGAATTCTAAAGCTGCAAAGCATGCACTTGGGTCCAAATGATGCCACAACATCACCAGATGGCTTCAAACTTTGTTCACCTCGTTTCTTTGCTGCCCTCTGGGCAATTGGAACATAATACCTCATTGATCTGATCTGTGTGCTGTTTTAAAGCAAATGCTAATTTCCAACTTGATATCCACAGTAAATATGGCTCAAGAGTTTATCTTCCAAAACTGCAAATGCAATCTTAAAGGGAATGATCTGACGGTATGGACAGATTTTTTTTTTTTTTTAATGAACAGAGATTCTATTGAGATTGAATAATGAGAACTGAGAGGTTTACGTACAATCATCTGCTTAAAAAAACCGAGAGCTACAGAGAAAGAAAAGCACCTAAATGAAGCAGAGTTCTACATAATAACTGTGGCATCTATAATCTTTACTAGAGCAGTTCAATTGCTTTCAACTATAGCTGAGAATAGCAGTTTGTTGACGTCTCCAGAGTCGGAATCATGTGTTTCGTTCCCTGCAACAACACACAATCATGGTGTAATTAACCATGGGGAAAAAATCTAGACTCTCTCTTAACCTGTCTCTCTCTCTCTGTCTCTCAACAAGTTTCATGGCGGCTCACGGATAGGAATAGCTGTCTCATATAAATCTTTGACCCCGAAACTCCACACGAATAAGGAAGCTCAACAATTGATTCACTTCAAGCCCTCGACCCAATATTCCCCTCTTCTTTCCTCCCCTCAAACCCAACCCCCTTCCCATCTTTTTACCCATCCGAAGTCCCAACCACTTCAGACATAAGTCTCCTTGATACATTAGTCTTGAGAGGAATACAAAAGTAAATGAAGCATAAAGGTGAAAAAACAAGATAAAGGATAATAAAGTCAAAAACTATAGTCATAAATAAGAACTTCACTTTCCAAGATATGAAATTTATGCAGAACAGAATTCCTGACATCCCTATATTTGTATAGCATAAAAATGTCATTTAATTTGAAACTAGTAAATATTGAGTGAGAAATTGTTTTTACCTGTTCTTGATCTTACTTGTGCTGTCCATTCTTCAATAATCTACATGGTCAGGAAAAAATTGAGGCAGAGAAAATTAGTTATCAAGAGTCCCCCCCCCCCAAAAAAAAAAAAAGAACAAAAAGAAATAGTAATGTAGGCCTAGCAAAAAGGAAAGCCACCCAAGGAATCCTTGCTCGGATGAATGCGAAGCAAATGCCGTATTTAATCTTGGTTGCTTGCTGGCAAATAGTGCAAAAACTTTAAACACCATTTGGAAAATAGGCAACCCTTTAAGATGGCAAGAGATATGTGTATAAATTATCATCACATTCATGATCCACTTTAATACGCCCAAAATGGAAGATAGTACATTACACTTCTCCTCTGCGAAAACCTCAGTACAAGTATTTGAAAGACTGCACAATAAAGCCATTCATAAGCTAAGATGTTCTCAATTTACAGGATGTAAAATTTATTCTCCTTTGCAGCAAAACCACGCACAAATATTTGAGAGACTCCTCAATTAACACTTCATTCAGGTGAAAGTCTTCCTAGCATTTGAGACTCCTCAATTTGTTAGACCTCTTGCCTTAGGCATTTTACAGGTCTAACAGCACGAGAGTGCCTTTAACTACATTAATTGTAATTGGGAAGGCATAGTGGACCTTGGAATTATTGAATGAAAGAACATATCCAACAGTAGAAATTGAATAATTTCATTATCCCATGGCAATGTTTATTTTTTGAGCCACTCACCTCCAATCATATGCAGGGACAATACTAACAGTAGCGTATAATTAAAATAGAAAGGAGCCGCTCTTCTTTCCTTTTATTTTTATAACAGCCAATTACCTGCTTGAAGTTAGTGAATGCAGAGTCATCTTTATCAGTGAGTAAGGTACCCATGGTCGCTCGCATGCGCTGCACCAAATCTCTGTTCTCAACCAGAGTTCTCTGAGCCTCATCGATCATGTCCTGCATGACCAATAAACAGCAGCAACTTCAAAATGAGCAAGGCACCATTATGCATACATCGATTTTAGTCTGCTAAGAAAATGGGGAAACAAACTGGTTAAGTTTATCCTACACGCAACGGAAATTATTTTTCTTCAGCGCACAGTTTAAAAAAGGATAAATTTTATACCTGTTTAGCTGCCAATAGCTGGTGGCACTGCTCTTTCAGGGTTGATATATCTTCTTGTATCTTTTTTATCCTAGAAACCAGCTTCATAGGGTTTACCTGCCAACACACCACGCCACTCGAAATGAAATGGGAAGTAAATCCAAATCGTTTAAGCCGCGAAAACTATTATAATGGCTTGAGATGCTCAATATTTAAGGAATTCCGATAAATTAAAGAAGCAAAGATTAAGGTAAAACTAAAATCCGGGAAAAGATTAAAGAATGAGTTTACTAACGTTGTCGGGGTAAATCTGTTGAAACTCCTTCTCGAGCTTGAGATGGACTAAAGCAAGATCATGATTCGCTTTTGTGAATAAGCTGAGAAGTCCATCGGTTGCCTGATGGCGGTGCTGATGCTGATAATTATGCCCCATTCTCTCTTCACTCTTCTTTTCGTCTTCGAATTTTCAATGCCCCGAGCCCCAGAGTCCCAGACCAAGCAGAAGGAGCGAACGGATCAATTCAAAACAAAAAATCTATCTTTTAAAAGTAACCCTCCGCTTGGATGAGAAGAAAAGTTGGAGGAAAGAAAATAAAAGGAGAGAAGATGAGGAGAAAAGAAAAATTTAGGAGAAAATATTATCATTTTCTTTATTTGGATGAGTGAGAGAAAATTGGAAAGAGAGAAAATAAGAAAATATTTGATAACTAAAATACTCCTACCCACAAATTTAAATAATTATATTTAAAATTAAATTAAATGTCACAATGACAAAATCATTTTAATATTAATATAATCAAATAATTCAAATAAATTTTAATAAAACAAAATAAAATGTTACCTTTTAGGTAAGAAATAAAAATTGGGTAATATTTTAAAATTAAATATAATAAAATCAAATAAATAAATTATGCACTAGCGCACATTATTAATTATGGGCGAAAATAATATAAAAATGAAAAGATTAAAGTGTAATATAAAAAGTTAAACATATTTTTTAAAAAAATATTTTTACAGAAGTTAATAAAACATATTTTTTAAATATTATCTATTTATTTTTATAGATATACGTGGTGTAGGTGAGAAGGTCTTTTTTTTTTTTTTGAACCAGGGGTGCAAGGTAAAAAGAAAATAATAGTAAAATAAATAGTATTGTTGTGGTAGGGGGTTTTGACATAAAAAATGAGTAACATTGGAGGTAATAATATAAAGGGCAATATGGGCATTAGCTTTTCTCCCCCAAATCTCTCCACTTTTAAAGATAAATTTTGAGAAGAAAAAATCATATGGGACCCACTCTATTTTCTTTCATACTTTTCTTCTCCCTCCATTTTCTCTCCAATCTAAGCAGGGAAAACTTTCTCCCTCCTCTTTTTTCCATCCCACTTTTCTTTCCTCTCTCATTTTCCCTCAATCCAAGCAGAGCATAAGGCGAATTTGAATTTCGCAAATGCAGCAAAAAAAAGAAGGGATAATTCTAAAAAAATATCATTTAAACTTCAAAATCTTAAATAGGTGATTTAACAATAAAATGATTTGTTAATTACATTACAATTCTTGTTAATCCTATTACCGAGCTTGTTAACGGGATTTTGAAGTTTAAATAGTATTTTTTGACATTCTCCCATAAAAAAAATTTCATTCTTTGTTTAATATATGTTCAATTAATTAATCACTAATCTTGATGGCAAAAAAAATAATTAATCACTTATAGCCTGTGTTTGATTGGAGGTTTTTTTAGGTTATGTTGGATTAGGGGAGAGTTAGAGATTAAAAATGAGTGTTTATTTAGAAGGAGGGAAAGTGAGGGATGAGAAGATTTTTTATCTTTAAGTAGTCACTTCTCTTTTATAAAATCTCCATTTTTGGGGTTTTTTCTATATAGAGAATATTTATGCCCCACTGTGACTAAATTATCCATATTAATTTTTTAATATTATAACATTACTCTTGCCTCTAAATTCCCTTTTTTCCCTCGGCCATTATGTTTTTCCTCCATTTCTCCTACTCAAAACTCCCGCTAAGCTTGTCTCCTTCGCGCCTTCGATATTTCAATGTTGTCTCCGGCTGCTGCTCCAGTCGCCGCCGCCTGCTTCTGCAGCCACTGTTGGTTGCTTGTCAAAGGTCACTACCCGTCTATTTGTCATGTAGATCGTGTCGTCTCCTTCGTGATTCTGCTCCTCCAGTGTTGTCTCCAAGCTCATTGCCTCCTTCCAGGTAAGGTTACATTGTTTGAACTGAAAATTGACTGCTGGCGTATTGGCTTGAGTTATGCGTGTCACCGTGAGGTTCTAATTTTTCTGCATTTTTCCCATTGTCAATTATGAGAACCGTATGTTAGCTCACTAATGCCTGCATTTCTGGTAGCATCCTTTTTACAATCCCAACTCTAGTGTTTGAAGTATTGGTAGCATCTTTGTAGTTCTTGTTTCAACGCATCCACCTTACTGATTGACAAATGCAAGGAGTAATATGGTATGTAATTAATTTGGGGGACAGACAAAACATACACATATTGATTACTGAGAAAATAATATCAAATTGAATAGTAATGATCATTTAATTATCTTCTCCATCTTAGACTTTTGAAATGAATTGACTTTTATTCTAGGACATGTTCTTGAATGAACATTCAGGGGTTTGATTATTGTTAGTTTTCATTATCTCAATGAAAATACATTTATGCATATCTTATATTGACCCAATATATTTTGTAGATGACTCAACAGCCTTTTGGAAAATATCATAAATGATTTTCATAAACATTTATGATCTTTTCCAAAATAATATCAAATTGACTGTCATGCTCTTCAATCTCATTTTTCCCAGCTTCAACTTCCTTAATTTATGTCTAGTTTGTTGGAAATTTATTAACTGCCAATAATGATGTGTTCCTGATTCTTTCCTTTTGATTTTAGTTTCATTATTGTGATTACTCTCTCTTTGCTTTCTATTCCTAACTTTTGTTCAGTCTAGAGCTTGGGGCTTCATTGTTAGATTTTGAAAATACAATGTGTAATGCTTAATTTTTCATAACTGTAGCATAGGGTATCAAAAAATACAACTGGCTTACTGGTATACATAGGGCCTGTAGCATCAATTACTGCTTAAATCACTTTATATGTCTACAAGCCTACAAGGTGCCACTAAAAAAAAAATAAAAAATGTTTAAGACGGTTTGTATGGCAACAATTTGTGTGGGCTAGTTATACTTGCTAGTCTTGGTCAAAAAGTTATACTTGCTAGTCAATTTGTTTCTTCTCTCTAACAGCTTTCAATTTAGAGGATATCAACTGTTTCAGTTTAGCCTTATGTGTGATGCGTTTTTTTAATCTTGTTTAATGTATTTTTTGATGATATGGAAGCTTAAATTTAACTTATCTTGACAATCTTTAGTTTTTTTTCCTCTTCATCACCTGCAAACTGCCAATTTCATTGTAGAAATGGAAAAGAAATTGAAATGCATTTTAATGGGTTCCTTTTATTTCATCCTTTCTATATTGCTTATAGTATCTTGTAGATTGTATAGTGAGGAGAATGGGGATGAGAGAATGCCTTAATTGTCAGAGTTTTACAAATAAGGGTATATAATTGTTAGAATAATAATTTTATAAATAATAATTATTAATAAATATATTATAAAAAAAGAAGAAAAATATGTAGAATTGTATTTTTGTCTATTTATAATTAACTTCTCTTACTTTTCCTTATGAACCAAAGAAGATATCAAACATCTCATTCTCTCTTTTTAAATCAAACAAAATTATAACATCTTCTAACATAATTTTAATAAACCTCACCTTACCTAATCCTAGTATTTGATTAAACCAAATACAATAATGACACTGCGATGGGTAAAATAGTCAATTAAACATTTTTTTACCTATAGATTGCTGGCCTTGCATTACATCAGTCAAGTAAAATTTTGACTTCATTTTCTGTTTCACTCAAAAACCCGGAAAGGGATTGCTTAAACCCTAGTATTTCCCTCCAGAGCCTCTTCTGAGTCTCCATAAGTTTGAAAGATGAAGATAGCAGTGGAGGGTTGCATGCATGGTGATCTCGATAATGTCTACAAAACTATTCAACATCTTGAAAAATTAAACAACACCAAAATCGATCTCCTCCTCTGCTGCGGCGATTTTCAGGTAGGCCATTTTCTGACCCTAAACCATAGTTTTCACTTCCTCACTTCCATTGAACTTCAATTTAACGAACATAGTTATCTTCCGGTTTCAGGCTGTACGAAACGAAGAAGATTTGAAGAGCTTGAATGTGCTCCCTCGTTATCGCTCCATGAATTCATTCTGGAAGTATTATTCGGGATTGGAGTTTGCCCCGTATCCGACAATATTCATTGGTGGAAACCACGAAGCATCTAATTATCTGTGGGAATTGTGAGTCGGGGTACTTCAATCTGATACAGTATATCTGGCTTTATTCTTCATTTTTTACTTAGCCTGCATTAAACTAATTTTATCCTTCTCGAAGCGTTGGTTATTTTCTGAATTACCTGTTTGTTTTAGTACGCATGCCTTCTTAAAAGTTTATTGCAGCATGGCTTAAGCGGTCTTGGCCCTTGATATTTGTTGGTTATTTGTTCTAGGTACTATGGAGGATGGGCCGCGCCTAATATATATTTCTTGGGAGCTGCGGGGGTGGTCAGGTTTGGGAATATCCGAATTGGTGGAGTGTCTGGGATTTATAATGCCCGTCATTATAAGTCAGGTTGTTTATTTGTTCTGCATCTTTGATCATGACATGAATTATGGGTTCATGTTGATACCTTCTCAACTACCTGCTGCTCACATGTCATTTTTATTTGATTGATAACACCATGAGTTTTATGCAAAAGTACCATAAGCTATAACTTTGCATGCGGCACTTGTCCTGCAAGAACAGTGACACAGGTCTTTTCATTGAGTAGGACATTTTGAGAGGCCTCCTTATGATCAAAGTACAATCAGGTCTGTGTATCATGTTCGTGAATATGATGTTCACAAGCTCATTCAAGTTGATGAACCAATTGATATCTTTCTTTCGCATGACTGGCCAGTGGGAATCACTGATTACGGGAATTGGAAGGATCTTATTCAGCGCAAACACTTTTTTAAGCGGGAGGTAATTTTTTAGTTGGTTGTTAAATGATGAGCTTGGTGGCTCTTATTTTTTCATCTTATGCAAACCAGGTGTCATTGGTTCTTGGTATTTTTTTGTTTGCACTTTGTCAAGGATATAGCAGCCTTTCAGTTGACTAGGGGGGGGGGAATAAGAATATCTGTAAACAGAATGGATATACCATTTGGATGAGAAAATTGCAAAGAACTGATATCATATATGATTTTCTTATTCATTGAAAGAAACCAACAATCGTTTCCATGTAGAATTACGGCATTGCACGTCTATTAGGAATCCCTATTAACAAATTAAAACATACCACGATGAATACCTAATTATCAATGCAGATTCCCCTAAGTATCAGTTCTCTGCCAGCACTTCTGGAATTAAACATTCAGCATGACTAGGAAACGTATGTTAGAGAAGTAGTGAGAGATGTTAAAATGTTCAATTTTAATATCCAGTGTGGAATATGTCATCTTGGTTATGGGCTTAGGTTCATGGAAACATAAAAGAGTTGTGCTGATGTATGACACTAATGTCTAATACTCATGTCAAACACTGTTGTCACTTCAAACTTTCAAAGTACTTGGGCCCGAGGTTTTCATGCAGTGCACTGTCTTCATCAGTATCCATGCTTCTTTTTGTGTATTTTTGGATCATTCTGTTAATTCATAACTCATCATGAGTATGAATATCGAGATCAGGACAATATTATGATATATTAATGTTTGCCTCTATTGTTCACTCACCATTGCTTGGGCAGGAGGCACTTTGTTTTTATCTATGATTTATATCACTGTTTTCTGCATGCGAATGGCATGTTAAGTCAGATTGCTGACTCATTGGCACATAAAACCAATCATCAATGACATAAAGTATTTCCATCATATGCATAACCTTGTTCTTATTTTAATTTTTCTTCTTGGAAATGTTATAACCACTATCTTGTTGGTTGTGTAATCGGAATTAACATTTTGGCCCAAAAAATAAAAGTAATGGGCATTAACGTTGACACTGACACTATGCAATAACTGGAAATGCATGTGAGGCATTTGCTTGTTTAATATTCATCATCTTTTTGTAATTAACCACCCCATTTGCGCATAATGTTTAATTGTAAAACATTTATTGATCCAAAAGAGTATGATATCCTCACTTCAGATTCCTAAATAAACATGTGCTAGATAGAGGAAAGAAGGCTTGGGAGTAAAGCTGCTGCACAACTCCTGGAAAAATTGAAACCACAGTATTGGTTTTCAGCTCACTTACACTGCAAGTTTGCTGCTCTTGTTCAACATGGGGATGGTGGTCCTCAGACAAAATTTCTTGCACTTGATAAGTGCATTGCTGGTCGGGATTTCTTACAGGTATTGTTTGTGAATTGTGAATTCAATATCAATTGTGTCTGGTGCGTTTCTTGCAATTAGTGTTTGAGTAGTGACTAAAATTTTGGCATGTTCTGTGTCATTAGATTGTGGAAATTGAATCAGAGGCAGGACCTTATGAAATTCAGTATGATGAAGAATGGTTAGCTATAACACGAAGGTTCAACTCTGTCTTCCCTCTTACTGCCAAAGCTGCAGATTTCAAGTGAGTTTGCATGTGATGTGAAAATACCTTAACATTTAGAATTCGAAATGTCTATAAAATCTTTTTTTTTTCTGGTCCTCCCTTTTTTCTACTCAAATAAAATGCCGATGTGTGTGCTTGCTGATAGAGGTATAGATCTTGAGATGGAGGACTGTCGTCAATGGGTTAGAAGCAGGCTGCAAGAGAGAGGGTACAAGCCTTTTGAATTTGTTAGAACTGCTCCATGTTACAATCCTTCTCAATCCAATGTTGAGGGTACCTTTGCTGGTAATTCTTCTTCTCACATGATTAATTCATTCTTGCCATGATTTTAAAAGTTTAGATGATTTATTTCTTTTTGTTCTCCCTTGATTCTTTGCAGTGAATCCTCAAAATCCGCAAACAGAATCTCTTTTGCAGCTCCTAGGACTTCCGTATCTTCTTGATAGCATTCCTGAACCACAGGGCTTACCACCTTATCCTTCTCCTTCAATTCAAGGAGGTAAAGTTCAGCCACTTTCGTTTCCAAATTGGTTATAGATGAGAAATTAATCCATTTTGTATGAAACTCGAGATGGGGCTGAGAACTAGAAATTTGTAGGCCTGACCATTTGAGACTCTTTTTGGATAACCAGACCAATTTGAGATTCTTTTTTTTCATAGTGTTTCTACTGTTTGGGAGAGCGTTGAATACAGTATTGTATTTCTTGAGCACTACCTTACCTTGCACTTGCTTCATTTCAAGACAGCTTCCAAGCTCATGTTTCCTGTCTGCATTAAGCTCTATAAATATTGTTAATAAAAGAAAGCTTCCTGCTGATTGGTCTCAACTGGACCTTTTAGAGATCGGCCAAATTCTTGACAATGTTAACTACTAGGACTTTAGAAACACGTTAATTATACAACATTATCATTACATTTGCATCCATGTGACCTCTTTGATGAAGGGATGAGCATGTGTTTTTTTTAAGCCAGTTGCATTAACCCTGTGTAATTTGTATATTTTCCATTTCTCAAAGTTGCTTGTATCTTGTTTATTTTTCTAGGTCCCATTGGTTATGACAGCGAGGACATTCCAATTGAAGATGTAGATGATGTGGGTGATGATGAATAACTCTGATTTGTGGTAACTGAGAATGTGTATATGTGAAGCTTTATTCCCAATATGCTGAATTGATAGTGTGGAATAACGGTAGGAAAACTGATTTATATTACAAAAAAATGATCTTTTATTTCTTTTCAAAAAACGATTTTAATTTTTTCACGGAAGTTATCTCTAATGAGAAATTTTAGAATAGGATTAGTAAAATCAGTCTAATCTTCAATAAAATATAGAAGCCAGTGTAACATAATTTCTTATTTCTCGGTTTCATGAAAATGCGTTTATATTTCAAAAGATACAAGGTGAGTGAGTCATACAAAATCTTTCTTATGACTACTTTCGTTTTTCACCAAAAACATACAAAGGGTGAATACAGAGTCAAATAAAAAATGGCATTCACATAGTGCATATTCACAAGAGGAGGGGGTGTTCGCAACTTGGCAACAGAGGAAAGAAGTATGCAATCACGCCACTCACCAATGAATCACTAGAGGACAACACGTCAACAAAATGGAATTAAACCAAACAAAATAAAACTCTGGGAACGTGGTTAACCATTGGGAGTAGATTGTAAAAAAGCCAGACTTGTTAAGAGCTTTGTATACATATGCCACAGTCTTTTTGATATGTTCACTGGCATGACAAGCAATTGGATCTGTGGTGCAATAGATAATGGGTGTGTTTGTAATAGCGATTGGAGTCTTTAAAAGCAGCTTTTCAATCGTGATTTACGGTATACGAAGTAAGTATGTGAGAGGAGTGTTGTCTCGATTTACGTGCATAAGCACTTATAAGTCATTTGAACGTTGAAACAAACACATGCAATGGCTATCTCAATAAGCAGTCAATTCTCCTAAACCTTTCAGAAAGATGATATAAAGTGACAAAGTGGAGTGTCTCTCTCTACCTTTTCAACTTGGCTGTTTTCTCCTGATTTTTTTTAATCTTTACGTCTTCGCCATTTTGTATTTTGTCTTACTAATGCCTTCTTTTTTTAATTTTTTATTTTTTTTAATAATGCTTCCTAATTTACAACATAATTATTAACGAGAGATTTTTTAATTTTAATTTTTATATTTATTTCTTAGTAACATTTCCTAATTTAAAATCCAATAGTGTCAGTGAGAGATTTTGTTTTTGTTTTTTTTTTCTTTTTTATAATTTAGAGCACCATTATCTAATATTAGGTGTTAATGGAATGAGAACCGACATCCCATCATGCAAAAGATACGGGACATCAAAATTGCTTTCACATATTGTGGTCCCGGCGGGATCAGGCAGGAATGGGATGTCCCACCTATTTTTTTTTTTTTAAATTATAATAAGGTTCTAAGTAAATGAAAATATCAAGAAATAGTCTTAAATGGTTATTAATGACGATCATCATGTTGTTAATGGAGGATCTTCATGTTATCAATAAAAACCCCTTGAGACCATTTCTTCATATTTTCATTTATTTAGGACCTTATTATAATTCTCCCTATTTTTTTAGGAACTAAACCGTCACTTTTTTCTTCTTTTATAAACTTACAAAACTAAAATGTATGAATATGAGTTGGACATTAAATTTAGAGGAATGAAAATATATAATATAAATATGTAATCATCAAGCATAATAAAAAAATAGTGAAAGAAGATAGTGACACCATTGCGAGCGATTGCAAGGATTTTTGTAAAATACTTATAGTATTTTGTATTAAAAATTAATATATTTTTATATGAATAAAATCTATCTAAAAAAGATTATATGATAATATTTTTATATAACTAAAAATATACTATATTATTTATATCTTTAGTAAAAATATTAGATATTCCGGTAAAAATAAAAATAACAGATATATTAGATATATTATATTAATAACAACATGATTCTTGGATTGGACAAAAAACCCTCATTGAATAAAGCTTGTCTCGCGTCCTGTCCCTTTCCAATAATAATTTTATCCCATCCTGCTGGCGAAAGTGAACACCCCTACCTAACATGGAACTAATTATCATCAATGAGACTTTATTAATTTTTAACTAAAATCTTTTGAATGATTTAAACAATATTAGTACTCAATTATCATCAATGAGATTTAATTTTATTTCAATTTTCTCTTTCTATTTCTCTCCACAATAATGACTCAAAATGTTATTTCCAGATCTGTACCATTCATATACTGTTCGAAAAGGGTATCAATTACTACTAGCATCAACTGTTATTTCTCCTAATAGACATCTTCAACAATCAATATCTGCTATTTGCTCAAAGGTTTGAAAATTACCAGTTTTCCCTCGTCTTAGCTTATTTATTTGGAAACTTTCCAAAGGTATCCTTCCTACTTCTAGTTTCCTCTAAAGTAGACACATTTTAAATACTAAGGTATGTTCCTTCTGTTATCTGGACACTGAATCCTTATATCACTTGTTTTTATATTGTCCATTTTCTAAGACTTGTTGGTTTAGTAGTCAACTGGACCTTAGAATATATGACTATTCCAATTGTTCTCTTATCTATTGGCTACATTTAGGCTGTTTGTAATGACTTATAGATTGTATAAACCCGATTCACATAAATCAAGACAAAACTCATTCACATATTTATTTCATAGACAGTAAAAGTTACCTCGTAAACTGTAAAAGCTACATCGTATTATGTGAATCACGATTGAAAAACACTTATAGAACTTCTAATAGTTATTCCAAACAGCCTTATTGAGTTCGATATCATACGGATGGTAATGTTTCCTAACCTATTTACATTTTCAAATGTTAGATTCTTTGTGGTTTGCCCGCAATCAGATTTATCATGCAGGGAAAAGGACCATGCCTTGCCAAGTTATCCAATCCGTACAGAAGCAAGCAATCGTTGCCACTTTGATATGCAAATCTTCGGAGGTTGACACACATTATCAGAACATCAGTATCATTCCACTTATTCCAGGTCAATCCTTAAACCAGATGCAATCTAGCTATTGGTTAATTACCTTCCACATAAGCAGATCATCCTGTGGTATACGACAAATTCGTGCTTGGATTCAATTTCACACTCACTCCATGAATACTTTCACACTTCCATAAAAATATACCTTTAGCTCTTTAATTTATGCCGAATTTTAATTTTATCAAAAATATCTTTTTAGTATTTTATCAAAATGTTGGTATTAAAATTTTAATGTTGATAAAATATTGTTAAATACTTATATATAAAAGAGAAAATGGACTTTAAAATTACAAAATTTCAAATCAAGCATTTATAAAAAAAAGAGTTGTGAATTACTTATCAAATTTCGTAATTCCTTTATCAACTATCGGTAATAAATCTGATTTAAGATTTTACAATTTCAAAAAAAAAATTTTGGTCTTTTTTCCTATGTAAAATTTATTTTAAAAATAACAATAGATATTAAAATAATCACAATTTGATTGGTGTTATTATGGTTGAAGAAGAGGCAGTTTTGCCATAAATATATAACAACGAAGGCAGACGAGGGTAAGGGCAAAGAAAACTAGAGCAAAAACCCCTCTAGAAACCCAAGGAAGCGGCAAGCCTCAAGCTAGTGTGGGTCGGGCTGCTTCGTTCTTTATCATAGATTTTCGCGGAGAGTTCTATCCGAAGAATCTGAATCGGATAGCCATAACAATTGTTACTGGCTGAAGTAGCAGAAACCAGCCATGGCGGATGTGGCTGTGATGTCAGAGATTGAGGCGACGGCGTCTCGTCTCGGCGTCGATCTCTCCACCATCGATCTTGATTCTATTCGCCTCCCTCCCGGCGATGACTTCGGCATAGTAAGGTACGTCTTTCATGTGCTGATTGTTTTCAAGTAACCTGGATTAATTATGATAGCTGTGGGTCTGCATCCTACGTGCCTATAACTGCGAAGTGGCGTTACCCAAGCACTACGGAGGGGTAGCTTGCCATTTTTTGATTGACTTTGGCCACCTGCACTTTGTGCCCATCCATGATTGGCTCGCTATATATAAAAAAAGATGATCTTGATGGCCAAAACTTTTTTTCCTTTGTTCGTTAGGGTTCGGTTCTTACATATTTATAACTGTTCAATGTTTAAAGTCAGGCTATTTTGCATTCTGTATCCAGTTTCAGTCATCTTTCATTATTTTTGAATGACAGTGACGATGGAGATATTTACCAAGAGGATAGTCAGGAGTCTGAAACTGGATTTGGAAACATTATAGTTGTGGACAACCTACCTGTAGTTCCTCGAGAGAAGTTTGAGAAACTTGAAGGCGTGATACGAAAGATCTATAGCCAGATTGGCGTGATAAAGGAAGATGGTCTGTGGATGCCTGTTGATCCAGATACGGAGAAAACTTTGGGCTATTGCTTTATTGAGTATAACACGCCTCAGGTGCATATTTACTCCCAACCTTTACTTGTTCATGCTTATAGACAAGGCTGTTAACCACACTGATTTATTTACAGCTTCTTATTTCATTTTTATAGTCCAGTTCTATCTAAAGCATGTTGTCAAATAAATATATAATCATACTTCTATAATGACTGATTGATAGGAGAAAAGGTGTTTTATTTGAATATGAAAACCAGAATATGATATTCTGCCTTCACTTCCTTTCTTTCTTTGAGGAGCGGAAGTGTCTGAGCAATTTGTGGTGCAATGGGGGAAACGGGTGCTAGTTTGGTAATTTTCTTATTATTTTATTCAATCCAATCCATTAGATGTCATCTCTGTTATGATATTGACTATTTTTTTGGCCATACATGGTATTGAGTATTGGAAATTATTTGTTTTTTTATTAAAACATGTAGAAGCTTATATTAATTGGTGCAAAATTTTTTTTATGTTCAAAGTTTTTATACTCTCTATATCATTTTGTGGGAGGCTTTTGTTCTATCACAAAAGCTTTTATATGCTGTTAGAGATACACATCCTCTTTTAGTTTACTCAAGGAAGAGGCGCATTAGTTAGAGATAATTGTCTTTTAGGCAGTTGTATTATGCAGTTATGTTTTCAGGATTTCTTCGCTGGCTGTTATGTATTGCAGGAAGTTTCTGTCAGTTATTGGTGTCGGTTATGTAGGGATACTATTTATAGTACTTGTGGTTTTCCACTAGAGGATCATGTGAAATATTATTCACTGTATTATGACTATTGGATCTAGAATTTAGATTCTGTTCTAGATATACTTCCATCTAACCTTTAGACCTATCATATGCTTTAATAGGTTGACTCATTCTGTTGTATGACCTGTAAGATAAAGTGTCTCTTTTCATCACTTTCTATTTCATTCTGTGTGGCATTCAGGAAGCTGAGCTTGCTAAAGAGAAGACACATGGATACAAGTTGGACCGCTCCCATATCTTTTCTGTGAATATGTTTGATGACTTTGAGAAGTTCATGAAAGTTCCAGATGAATGGGCTCCCCCTGAAATCAAGCCATATACACCAGGGGTAATATGCTAAAACAGTTATCTTCTTGTAAGATTTGGTTGCCTTTTTTGTTGTTCTAGACATACATTGTGCAGTAAGGTAAACTGCAGATGCTGCCAATAAACGTTGAATTGATTTTCCCCTCACTATTTATGCCATTTGATTTTCCCGTCATAATTATTTTTGTCTAATTTGGTGGAGATCATGAGATTTTTGCATCATTCTCAATTGCTGATGAGTTTATGGAGACAAATAGATACAGCTACTCAGTGATCTTTACTATTTTCTCTGGTTAAATACTCTTGCAGGAAAATCTTCAGCAGTGGCTGACTGATTCAAAAGCGCGCGATCAGTTTGTGATTCGTGCGGGTTCAGATACTGAGGTGTTGTGGAATGATGCTAGGCATTTGAAGCCTGATCCTGTTTATAAGCGGACCGTGAGTGGAGTCTTTTCCCTCCAATGTTCTCTCAATATTGACATAGTATTTTTGCATGAAGATGCTGAGTGTTTAAATATCTTACTTTGCAGTTTTGGACTGAAAGCTTTGTGCAATGGTCTCCTCTGGGGACATATTTGGCAACAGTTCACAGACAAGGAGCAGCAGTTTGGGGAGGTGCAACAACTTTCAACCGTCTTATGCGTTATGCTCATCCCCAGGTTTATTTTGGACTTTGTTTATGCATTATTTGGCCTGCACATTGTCTTTATTACTTAGTATTGAACTTCTATAACTGCAGGTTAAACTTATTGATTTTTCACCTGGTGAAAAGTATTTAGTAACCTATAGCAGCCACGAACCTAGCAATCCTCGAGATGCAAATGTAAGCATTTGCTATCTTGAATTCTTTATTATTTTATTTATATCTTGGTGATATTTCTAATTAAGTTATTTTATTCAGAGGGTAGTCATAAATATATTTGATGTGAGGACTGGAAAAGTGATGAGAGATTTTAAGGGAAGTGCAGATGATTTTGCAACTGGAGGTACTGGGGGTGTCACTGGGGTGTCATGGCCGATATTCAGGTATTTGGTCTTCTTTGGCCTGATTTTAGTAATCTTTGCTTGTGACTTATTGGCATAATGGAAGGATATTGTTTTTCTAGATGGAGCGGAGGAAAGGATGACAGGTATTTTGCAAGGCTGGGGAAAAATATGATCTCTGTCTATGAGACAGAGACATTTTCCCTCATTGACAAGAAGTCCTTGAAGGTTGAAAGTGTAGTGGACTTCAGCTGGTCACCAACTGATCCAATCCTCGCACTTTCTGTTCCAGAATTAGGTGGTGGGAACCAGCCTGCTAGGGTGAGTCCCTTTTTATGGATCAACTTCTTTTATTATTCATGGATAAAGGATTGTTTTGGGTGTGAAATAAGATGAACTAAGCCCCGTGCTTGCATATTTTACAGGTGAGCTTGGTTCAAATTCCCAGCAAAGAGGAACTTAGGCAGAAGAATCTTTTTAGTGTAAGTGATTGCAATATGTATTGGCAAAGCAATGGAGACTACCTGGCTGTTAAGGTTGATCGTTATACAAAAACCAAGAAAAGCACATACACGGGCTTTGAACTCTTCCGTATAAAAGAACGAGACATACCTATTGAAGTTTTGGAGCTTGAGAATAAAAATGACAAGATCATTGCCTTTGCCTGGGAGCCAAAAGGCCATAGGTTTGCTGTTATTCATGGTGATAACCCAAGGCCTGATATCAGTTTTTACTCTATGCGAACTGCTCAGAATACTGGCCGGGTTTCAAAGCTCACAACTCTCAAAGGAAAGCAGGCTAATGCTCTTTTCTGGTCACCTGCTGGTCATTACATAATACTTGCAGGATTGAAGGGCTTTAATGGACAGCTTGAATTTTATAATGTGGATGAGCTTGAAACCATGGCAACCGCGGAGCATTTTATGGCTACAGATATTGAATGGGATCCAACTGGAAGGTGAGTAGAGTTAAATTATCGTGTGCATACATTAATTGAATGTTTCATTTTTAAGTAAATAGGCTGTTTTAAATTCAACACGAATGGTCTTTGTGCTTTAAACTTGTAAAGTATGGTTGTTTTAAGGTAGATTCTTGCAAGTTGTACAGAAAGCATTTATAGTTTACATCATTTGGTTTACTTTATCTGTTTTTGTTGTTTGCTTATGAAGAAGGCTGCAATTGGCTATCAGATAAAATGTTTTTAAATTTAGGCTAATGAAAAAAATATTTAACTGTTCTGTTTTGAGTTGGCTCTGGCATCTGTATTGACCTGGTTGTCTCTGAAGGTATGTTGCAACTTCAGTGACCTCTGTTCATGAAATGGAAAACGGTTTCAATATATGGTCTTTTAATGGCAAGCTCCTCTACCGGATACTCAAGGATCATTTCTTTCAGGTAATTGCTTTTTTAACCTTGCTTTTTTATATGTCCATTCTGTTTCTGAAGAAATGTTCCTGCACAAGATGCCTGCCTATATTGCCCACTTTGTATGCCAAAAACTGGCCATCAATGACATGGTTTCTTGACTGTTGTTAATCACAGTTCTTGTGGCGGCCGAGGCCCCCATCTTTCTTGAGTCCTGAGAAAGAGGAAGAGATAGCTAAGAACTTGAAGAAGTATAGCAAGAAATACGAGGCAGAAGACCAGGATGTATCAATGCTGTTAAGTGAGCAGGACCGTGAGAAGCGGAGGATGTTGAAGGAAGAATGGGGCAAATGGGTCAATGAATGGAAGAGATTGAATGAAGAAGAGAAATTAGAGAGGCAGAAACTTAGGGACGGAGAGGCCAGTGATGAGGAGGAGGAGTACGAGGCCAAGGAAATTGAAATTGAAGAAGTGGTTGATGTCTCTGAGGAGGTCCTTCCATTTGACTACGGGGAACAGTAGATGAATGTACACCAAGTACATTCCCAATTCCTCTTAAAGTTTCAAAACTTATATTCATTTTTATGTTTGTAGAAAGAATCTCCTTCACTACCAAAAGCAGTGAGCTTTATTGTTCGTTGCTTTGTATTTTTATTTTTTTATTTTTTAAAAGAAAGGTGTTTGTAACTTTAACTTTCATTGGAGGACTCGTTTTGGGGCGCTCGAGGGCATTCAATTGGCAGGCTTTAAGTTGACCAATGTGTATTGTCATAATTAATGGTTGCCTAGGAAGAAGCCATCTAAGCATATGTATTACTTCCATATTTTGAGTTGCTTCTGCTGAAAATCAACATTAACAGAATGAAATGATTGATTATGTGATTTACTTTTAGAATAAATTTCTCTTCTAGCTTGTTGAAATTGTACGACTCTCTTCAAGAAAATTTTGCAATTAAAAATGAATTTAATTTAATTTCATATTCGCAAACAAAAATACGTGAAGGTAAATTTTGTTTTAGGTTAATTGAACCAATGAAATCTAGTTAAGCTAATGAACGATAATGCTAGAATGAAACTAAAATTAGACTCTTGAAGTTTTTAAGTGGAATAACTTTTAATAAGTTGAACAAATTTCTGTATATTTTGTATAATTAATTACCCATTTAGTTTGCATATCATGATAATGCTTACCCATGACCGAATGAAGTGACTTGGTAGAGACTTGGAAAAAAAAAAGACTATAGAATACTCATGTCCAACGTAAATGTTCATAATAACTTGAATGTTTCTGAAACCAACTATAATAATTATGAAAGGGTTGTCATTCGAAAAGAGTGGAACGAAATATGAGGTTGGCGTAAAAGTGGTTTGAATACTAACGATGATGACGAAGGAAAATCGCTGGAAGAGGATCCTCCTTGAGCAAGTTATGCCATTATTCCCCAGCTGACAGCGAAATGAGCTCCTTTGCTTTCATTTTTGCCTTTTTCTTATTCCACTCTTATCATGCAATTAACTTTGTGGAGAATATAGTTGCCCATATCGAAGGACTTGGGAGCAGGTCGTTCCCTAGGACTTGGAATAAATCGTTGAGATAGTATGCACAGATGGATCAATATAAGACACAAAAATTTTGGTAACAGAATTAACAGCCTCAGAGTCGGAGGGGCAATAATTTTGTTGTTTGTTACCCCTCTTATTTTTATTATAAATCAATTTTAATGCATTCTGTTAGATTAAGGAATAACAATTAATTCATCAAATATATAAAAAAAATTTAAATTTACCCTTATTAAACATGTTTCTCTCTTTACATTTACACATCATTTTTTTTTTAACCTTTCTCTTCTTTTTTTCCCCAACGAGAATTAACTGTCACAAAATTAAAAATTCGTCATTAATAGCCCTTTATGTGGATTTATATTTAGAACGAATAATTTCTTTTACAGTAGACCTATAATAAGGACATGAGTGTTACGTGAAAAATACTCATGCTCCCTCTAATAAAGAAGTCTTCTAAAAAGAAATTTTAGTCTAAGATATAAGATGTTTTTAGGATAATTAATGATTATTGTCTACCTTTACCCCTTGTAAGAGAAAGATGCGACAAATAACAAAATGTGAATTTAAAAATCATATTATTTAATAAGGGTAAAAGAGATAAATTTTATCAATTTGAAACGTATAAATGACTAAAATAACACTTTTAATTCTTGGTACTTAGTTAACAATGCCTTATATTAGAAACAAATATTGATACCCATACATTGCACGAAGAAGTTTATATATATGTAATGTCTCAATTAGATTATATGGAGTCCACTATAGGTGTGCATACTCATATATAACTTTCTTTTTTCTTTCTTCTTTATTTTGCTCCCTCATATTTTTCTAAGAGCATACAAGCATACAACGTAGTCGTTAAGAGAGAAATATAATTTTATAAAGATTTTGAAATTATTTAAATTAATATTTTAGCACTCAAAGTCAACCACCCATAATAAATCACAATGTAAAAACATAATCCAAACAAATTAGAACTAAATTATGAATATAAAAAAAATTAAAACATATATCATCCATAAATTATATTTATTAATTAATGGATCCAAAATTCCAAACTGAACCTCTAGTATTTATCATGTTTTTCTGTAAAAAAAATTAGAAAATAATCATCAAAAAATAATTTTTATTGAAGAAATATAAAAAAAGAAATTAGAAAATAATTAGTAATAGATAGATTTATTGATTAATAATTAATGGATCCAAAATAAATTCCCAAGTATTTATTATGTTTTTTTTGGGGAAAAATATAATTTTAAACTATAATAACTTCTTGATTTATGGCGATAGAAAAAAATTCAATTTTGAAGGAATATCAAGACAAAACTATGTTACTTATCAGAATTAATGGTCTTACTTAAAAACAAAACAGAATTTAATGATGTTATTATGAGTATTATAAATTATATATTCATTACATCCTTACATATAAGAGCTTTTTTCTTAATAGATTTGTTTCTGAATGTAAAATCTTTTTTGAGTTTGTCTTATATAATAAATACATTTTTTTTTCATTTTACTCTCAATTAATTAATATACTACATACATTCTCTTTTATAATTTTTTATCATTACTCTCTCTCACCCATTTATAAATAGTGCATTTTTAAAAAAATTAAATTTTCTTACATAATTATTATATTTAGCTAATTTTAAATTTGTTTTTAAATATTGCGAAATTGGAAGAAGTATATGATAGAAAGATGATCATCATGTGCTACTGTGCACCTCCGTTATTTATTTAATTAAATTTAAATTCACAAGAAAAGGGCATTGGGTGGTGCAGGGGTGCCCAATTCTCTTCCATTTTTGTCGGCTGTTTTGAGTTTTGACTTCCAAATTCCAATGTGCCCTTCTCAATAGGTGGCCGCCACTTGTCAACGCGTGATTGTATATCCTTTTACTAATTCCAATCCCCAATGCAACAGCTCAGCATGAAGCATGGAAATTTATCTTTTTCTGGGTAAATATGGTAGGAAGATATTTCTTAACAAAACTTAGGTGTACTATCCGATCCTCATCCTAGGAGCCGTTTGATTTTTTTTTTTTAAATGGAAATGAATGGAATGAAAAGGAAAATAACGGAACGGATCACATGCATGTTTGTTTTGTATTGAAAACAAAAACATGGGCTCATAAAAAAACTTTTGTTTTCTTTAAAGAAATGAGGTAGGAAAATGAGGTAACAAACTATTTTATCTAAAGTAAAAATATTATTTAAATGTCTATAAAATCTACTCATTTTTTTATATTACATCTAATATTATATCAAAGAGTTTTTGTGTCTTTAGATATTTTATTTTCCTATTTAAAAATTAGTTCCACCAATTTTAGTGAGAACTCATTTTCAATCATGTGGCTTAAAATTAGTGAGGCCAACAAAATATTTTTTAAAAATGGTAACAAAACGGCTACTGCCAATAAAAAAATTTAATTTTCTCTTTCCCTCCTTTTATTTTTCCTGAACCAAATGGGCGCTTATAAGAGCACATTTGGTTTGTAGAAAATTTAGGGTAGAAAAGAGAAAATCAAACTTTTCTGGCAGTGGCAAGTGTTTGGTTCACATTTTCCAGTTGAAAATAGTTTCCTATTGGAATAAAATTTAACTGCATAATTGAACATGAGTTCCCATACAAAATGATGAGAACCAACTTTTTGCCGCCTAAGAAAATATGCTAAAGACATAAAGCTCTTAGATGTGATGTTTGGTGTGACATAAGTATTTAAGACAAGAGCAAAAATGTCATTTGGCCTATTTTTTATCTTATTTTCTTTAAATTAAACAAAAAATTTTCTATTAACTTATTTTATTTTTCATTTCAAAATTCAAACCAAATAACTCATGTGGCAAAATATTTTTCATTTATTTCTATACCATTCTTTTTTATTCTATTTCTTTCTAACCCTTTCTTTAAATCAAAGGGGCTTTAAGTTCAGTTTGAGAAAATTTTTTAGCTTTTATTATAAGTTTACTTTCAAAGTAATAAATGAGAGTGTTACAACTGTCACTCTGTTAAAAGTAGAGAGAAAAGAAAGACATGAATATGCCATTCTTTTTTTTTTTTTGCCTTCGAATATGCCATTCATAAATGAGACATAATTAAAAAATCATAAATTTAATTCATATTTATTGAGTTAACTACTTTCTTTAATTTGTGTGAATTAAATAATTTAAATTTATAAATATGATCATAATAATATTTATTATATTAAATTCTCCAATTACACTTATCACTATTTTGCTATTGTTAATGGCTAAAGCGTATCCGTACACTTCTAAATTCACTTATATGAACATTTGTAGATTTTTGTATAATACCCCCTTCCTTTTTATAAAAAAAAAAAAAATCGTCACACATACCTAATTCTTTCTTTAATAAACATTCATAGAATATCTTACTTTGTACTTGTTACTTTCTCATTCTGCCTTTATTTAATTACCCCATTTTATTTATGTTATTATTGTCTCTCTTCTAAAATCCTCTTTGTTATAATAATTTATTTATTATCTATCTTATTCCTTCTCTCCACATAAATAAGGGTATTGCACTAAAAAAGAGTTACAATTTTGACATATTTATTATTCTTAACTGATATTTTGAACTCCAAAATTCAATTAAGTAGTCTTTATAAAAAGGGACAGAGGGAGTATCTTATATAAATATTTAAATCACGCGGTTCAAAATATTAGTTAAAAGCAATAAATTTGTCAAATATGTATAATTTTTTTCAATTATATTTTTATTTATAAAAATGATACATGAGAGATAATGAGTGACATGTATTTAATGTGGGTAAAAATGGAAAGACCAGTTTAAAATTTTAGATAAAAAGAATCTGTTCTATATATTAAGAATCACCTATATGAGAGAATATTCCTTATAAAAAGGACATGAGGGAGTAGAATACTAATTTAGTCTATATTTATTGAGTTGATGAATTATCTTTTACATGTGAGAATTAAGTATTTTTTATTTATAAATAGGATGAAAATAATATTTATTATATTATATTCTCCAACTACTCCTGTTACTATTTTGTTATTGTAAGTGGTTAACGTGCATATGGCAATTTGATCTTTTAAGTATTGTTCTTCTAAAAATAATATAGTAAGCGAATTTGATTTAATTTTTTTAACAAAATAATCAAATACAATATGACAATATCGAACTTTAGAAGTCCAATTAGACGAAGGATGGATGACTAAATACGGGGGCCACATATAAAATATGACAATAACACAAACTTTACCGTCTCTGCATGATAACCAATCACTCATAATGCGAAGTCTTTGAGATTTAAAATAAAAAAATAGAGAAAAGTACTACTCAAAATATATAAACGAATTTATGACATGAGAATAAGGTAAGCGCCCAGAAAATCCAAAATTGAGGTCAGCAATAGCGTTTCAGTCTCTGTGAATGGATGTGCCGGGAGAGAGATGGGTCATATGTCCATTAAAAACAACAGGCAATCAGGTTCAACACTACAATCAATGTCTTAAAAGTCTAAACGTGGAATGGGACGGTGAGTAGGTTATGGTTGAACCGGTTAAAATGGTTAAATTATTTAACTAGACTGGTCAGGTAATAATTAAATTTAAAAATTATATATATATATATATATTACAATTAATCTTTATTCTAATTTTATTAGAAGTTAATAAAGTCACAAAATATCATTTAAAGAAGAACATTAAGTCAATCATAAGCCTAACAAAATATACTAACAATAATGATTTTATGACTTGTCAAATATTAATGGCTCTTTATTGATCTAAGCATAAGTTTCTTGAAATGCATTTAGATCATACTACTTTAATCCTATTTATAAGTACTTTTTGACCAAAAAAATTTGGTTCTATTTATAAGTTCAGTTTCATTGTAATAAATGAGATTGTGACAATTTTACCTTTATTTATTGTACAAATAAAAAAATAATTTAAAAATAGATAGAGAAAAAAAAAGTAAAAAAATACTCATTCATAAATGAGGGCATAGTTGTAAATTTACCCTATAATCATTGAGTTAACTATATCTCTTTGGTATGTGGGATTTAGTTAAAAATGACTTATAAATAGGACTAGAGTAGTAAATGTTATCATCTTCTTGAAGAAATGATCCAAAATCAAAACATTTAACTCCAATTCAATGTTTCCAATTTCATCCTTAGTTTGAGGATAAACCTCATTGGCTTTTTCTTCAAAAGCATTTTTATAAAATAGTTTGTAACAAACCAAATTATTAAAATTAGTAACATATAATATAAATGAAATAAAGTAATATGTCTAAAATTTATATGCCATTTAAAATTTTTTTTACAGCATCAAATTAAAAAAAAGTTGCAGCAAAAAAAAAATTCACATTTTTTATTGGACCGGACAGTTTTTGAAAAACCGATCCGGTTTCCGGATAAAAAACGATTAAACAAAGGTCCAAAATGACTCCCTCAAAAAAACGGTCAAACGTATAAATCCGGTCCGCCTCAATAACCGGCCAACAATCCGACTGGTCCGGTTCTTTAAACAGTGAATACAGCCTTTTTCCCTTCAATATCTCAACCACAGCGCTATTCTTCTAGAGCGGCCCACACTACTCCGCCTTACTGGATTTGTGTGTGTGTGTGTGGGTTCAAGTGGGGAGTAATGGAAGCTTATTGTGACGCAAGGCCGTGGGTCACATAATCTATTTAATGCTTCGAAGCCATTGCCCATTAAAGACAGTCCGTCTTAAGATAACTACTTTATCAAACAATCTATGGGAAGAACCAATTCGTTACACTGTATTTGAACCCTACCAAAAACTACTAATATTGCAATTTACATGCATCTCCATTTATTAATAAATGCTTTCACCTAGACTCTATTTTATATGGTTCACTTGATTATTACTATGGGTCTGGTTAACGGTAGGAACTGCTTATCTAATGTAATTTACGATATATAAAGTAAGTATATGAGAAAAATTTTATCACAATTTGTGTGAAAAGTCTTTTTAAATATGAAACCAAAGAGGCCCATTGTTCTGCCCTCTGTATGTGAAAAAACATTGCCCTGCCAATACCAACTAAATAGATTTGAGCAGGACAATTTTTTGATGCCGACCCTTAGAAAGTGTGATTCTTTCCCTACACAAAAAGACTACCCACCAAAGGATTCATGAACAAGCATACAGATGAGCAGATTCATTTTTCCTGCCTTAATTGTTCTGTTTTCAGTTTAACTTTTCTATAATTCTAAGTGTCAACGAATTCCATCCTCAATCTTTTTATGGATCATTATATATGGCGCTGATTCTGTGGAATGACAACGCGGAGAATAAAGTTTTATGAACACCGAAATTCGGTTATTATCTGATATTCGCAAGTGACCATTCCCGGAGGGAGAGACAAAAAAGTACATTACAAAAAGAAAAATAACTAAAGAAAAGCTTCCAAGATAAATAATTTTTTTATGTGAATAAATAAATTATTTTACCCTAGCTAGGAATTTACCGCTTCCTCTTCGTCAGCATTCACTTTCGACAACCCTATCCCACGTGCGAACGGCGGAGTATTATCGTTAACAACATTTGCCGATGACATCTCCATCTGACAAACTCTAATGGCACCTATTAATTTCTCCGGCAATTCATCCTCCGTCTGCGATTCCACCAAAAAGCCCATGTCGATAGTGACACTCGTCGCATAACCCAATGCGAGATGCAAAATAGCCTTCGCAATTGCCGAACTCCCAATATCAACGTCGATTTCCAGATAATTTGGCCCTCTGTGATAATTGCATGTTAAAGCCTTACCTAACAAACAGGCACTATAATTTCCAACCGCCTTCTTCACAATCCACGGACCCTTCACGATCCGGTTCACCAATTTAAGCCGCTGATTTCTGAAGGCGTCATCGCCATTGATAAATCGATAAAGGAGTGAGCCGGGAGGAACTGGATCTTCCGTGGCGAAATAGAACACAGCGCTGTAATAATCTTTACCAGGTACTTGGAGATTCACGGCAAAAATAAAGCTCTTCAACGATCTGCCTTGATCTTGTGCCTTCCGCAGTGCATGCGACACACGGTTATCGGGGCGGCCGAGCACATTATCGAGCTTAGTATTAGATTTGAGCCAATCCATACCTGCCGGAGAAAGCAGATAGTCTCCAGCGGGAGCCTTCTGTCGTTTTGTTAGGTAATTATTGGAACGGACGAAGAAAAGATCGCCCGGCGGTGACGCCCAGCCGTTGGTTCCATGGTTCATGTCAACGCGGCGTAGAGATCCACCAGCGGTTGACTCGGAAAGCCATTCAACCGTGGAGGTGGAATCGGTGCCGGAGCTCCGGCAATTATTATTCTTCTTGGGGCACATGGATGAATTTTTGATATAAGATTGACCGTGGACGAGAACGCTTGCACTGGTCTCCACTCCACACACACCTTCTTTTCAAGATAGGAGTAATGTGTGCGTGTGGGAGGGATGTTTAATATTGAAGCAGGAAACATGAGAATAAAGAACCCTTGCGTTTCTCTGAAACTACCAGAATGCCCCTCCAAATACACTTTTTTTTTTTTATGGATGTCAGCGGTTTAAATTTAATCTAAACAATTTAAACTTAAAATTTTAATTTATAATTTTTAAAATAATAAATTTATTTTTACGAGAAGTGATAATTATAAAATTATATTTATTTTAAATTTTACATATATTAAAATAAAAATTTATTTAAAATATAAAAATTAAATGAAATTAAATTTAGATAGTCTAAAATATAAAAAGAAGATGAGTAATTTTTGTGCAACAAAGTATTGAGCACAACATGTGTTTTTTGTGGATGAGAGTTGGCATAGATGGTAAAAAATAGATTTAAATCTTAAAAGAATGAGAGTTCAATTCCCTAAGGGCTCCTCTAATAGAGGATCTTGTAATTCCTTGTAAGTGCTTAAAGAGCCTTAGGTGCAGAACCCATATAAACTTTTTCATATATAAAAAAAACATGTGCTCCCCATCTTTCTCTTTCTCTCCTTTTCTATTTTTTTTTTAAGGAAAAAAAAGAGGCCTTCTATTATGCGGCCTGAGACAGCCAGCTAATTTTTGTAACGCTGACTCATGTTGGCGGACTCCGATTATGGAGTAATCATAGTTACTTTATGAATTAAAAATTCAATATTTTATTTTTAGAATACTGGATCCGGCTTACCAGGCTTGAAGATCCAACCCTACTTTATTAAAATATTGAATATATGTGGTCACCAAAAATATAGATGATTCTAATAATGAACTGATTCATGATATATTAAAAATATGAAGATTAGTTGGAAAGAAATATTATAATCAAACCTGCTTTTGTTGCATTAAAAGTTGCACGTGAAATTATACTTTTAAAATTCACACTTGATATATTCTTAATTTTGATAGTTGTATGTAGCGAATAATGTTGAATCTTCCTCCGAATTTTTTGTGAATAGATTTTCTATTTATCTCTAGTATTTAAATTAAAATTACTCGGTTTAAATTTAATTCATTTTATTATTTTAATATTTCATATGAGATAACCATCAGATGATACCTAAACTGTATCAGACTTGGATAACCGTCGCCTACTATCTAAACTGTATATCACACGAGATATGCAATTAGATATCTAAACTGTATTAGACAAGGTATGCAAGTACTATAAGCTTTGATAATGGAAGTACTGAAATGAAAACAAATAGCTCATTGTTGCCTGATATCTAAATTGTATCAAGCCAGATATGCAAATAGTATCAGACCAGGTGATGAGAAGCTCTAATAATGAGCTCCGAGTGCATTTATGCCACCTTAAAGCATATCATAACAATCGTACCTAAATACTAATATTTATTATCACATTATTTATCATCAAAAAATATTATCGCAATATTGTGATATACTCTCATAAATTTTAATTTTTTGAATAATTGTTTATTTACCTCTAATATTTAAATTAAAATTACTACTATCTCTTTGTATCACCAACAAAATTGTTGGATTTAAACGATAAATAAGGCACAATTGACATTGTTCCACCAGCCCACGGAAAGAGGAACAAAAGAAAAAAAAAAGAACTAATTCAAATTCTAGCGGTAAAGAGGATAAAATTAATGATTTATGGCATTAACATTGAGTGGTTGAATAACTAAAATATCCCATGAAAGTTTTCAATATCACTCATGAAGGTAATTTTTATTTTATTTACATTTCAAGGGATATAAGGTATACATAGTTAGAAACAAGACACACATGTAATTACTTTCGCATTTATTTATTATTTCTTATTTATCTAAGCAGCATGGGCCAAAGCCTCGTAGCTAATAGTTCATAGAAATACTCGGCTTAATCATGAGAGCCGAATCCATCTTACCTCAACTACCATTGACCCTTAAATATTGAAGTATTAAGAAGCCTGCACACCCATAAGTGACACCGGCGAGTGAAGAAGCGTCCGGTTGGGTGCCTTAGCCTAGAAAAGGGGAGAAGAAGGATAGAAGACTAAATGAAGCTGGAGATTTCACGCAAACATATCGGCAAAGGCAAGTTAAATTAGGTTAAGATGTTGTTTTCTCAAGTCCTGCGATAGCAACGTTAATTAACCATTATATTCGAGGTGGCAAAATACAGAGATGACGCTGTGCTGGACTTTCATGCACAAAGACAAGGATCAAACAAATCCACAAGCGGGGACAACAAAAAGTTCCTAAACCAACTTTCTTTCCAGTCAATTCCACAAGGATCCTCACTTCCTTCGCCTTTCTTTGTCTCCTACCCCATAACGGCTCCTAACGATTACTTCTGCCTATGTTTTATACATTTGGATTTGGCACCTTTTAATGAAAAGGAAACACCTGGGCACGTGATGCACACCCAACTCCAACGAAGTATTGTGTGTACCAGCTAAGTGCATAGATGGAAGTTGCAGGTGGAACCGCAATAGCTAATTCTGGTCTCTGTTTTTTCCCCACCTGTTGCTAACTCTGGTCTGTGGATAGAGCTTTTCTCAGTGAGAAGAAAAGAAAGAGTGCAACACCAGGCTGCATATGTTACGGGAGACGCAGTATTTTTGGGTTTCTGATCCCCGCCTCGTTATATCTTATAGAACCACGAATGTGGTTAACTTGCACTATGCAAGTCACTAGAAAAAAGCACCGCATTGATGAAATCTTTTTGGTATCTTCTTTGTCTCTATTTCTATAAGCCATACGAATAACACGACAGTGATGTCATCTCACCATTGCAATCACCTGATAACTGACTACACTGATGTAAGTTTTATTGGCCAAATGAAAGAAAACTTCACTGCCTAGACAATGTTTCATAAATAACAGAAAACAGAGACAAATAACTCAAGCGTGCCCACATAGACCAAACTCACATCCATAACTGAATCCTAGACACACCACAAAACAGTCGACCGTTTTAGCCCAGGCCAACACCAGTTCCATACAGAGGACGCAGCAATGATGTTCAAAGACCTAAGACGGGATGATCTAATAAACACTTCCAGATCTGTTATGCCGATTTTGTAAAGTCTGAAGCAAAATTTCCTTTCAAGGTAAATTTGGATCACTGCCATAACTGAGTTGCATAAAATCCAGTTAGCAAGGAAAACAATTACCATAGGATTTACGGAGTCCCCTTTTTAAATTCTGCAAACCCTGTATTAAGTATTGTCTTTTTTACTATGGAACAAAACGTGTCTAATTTTTTTTTTGGACGAATACAAAACGTTTCTAATAAACTAATTACTTTTCCATGTTTACCGTTATACGCTGACAAGTGACAACCAAAGACATATTCACTAACTTTTTGCGTACAAAAGTGCATACTATATCAATACACACAAAAAATAACAGCATGCACACAATGCAGAGTTCAGGAAACTTCAAGACTAAAATGCCCCGTGTACTATGGTAGACACTCTATGCTCTTATGCAAGTCATATAAGCAATACGATTGCTGTACAATCCTTTCACCTTATTTTTTACAGCTAAAATCAAAAGGGAGATTTTTATTTCTCATAAATAATGACAATTTTGTTGCATGCTTCAGAAGAACATAACTTATTGGATACTGATGATTAAAAAAGTGAGATGGAGAACCCTCTTTTAAGAGTCAGCTATACAAGAGAGGGAAACAATCCACTGAAATACCCCCATAAAGTATGTCATGTTACTCAATATGAGATTGATGCATCCAACACTCAGGTAAGATGGGTTGGGAACCTACCCTTAAAAGTTAGTTACTGAGGTGGGAGAACTTGAGTTTTCATCATATACTAGCATTATTTTTTCACTATTTATTCATCTTCGGCTTATTTTACAGAGCTGCTGCCATCAATGAATACTTTTGTTAACATTCATGTTTTTTCTTTGCTTAGCTCACATTCAATGGCTAATTGCATATATCCTCATTCCCAAACAATTCTCCAATGGATTTTGTTTCCATTGCCACCAAGAAACAAATCAGGTAAAGAGGACCTCAAAGTGTAAGAAAAGAAAAATCCAAAGAGAGGACTGCACAAAGAAAGAAACCTTCACTGCCTTGGAACTCAGAAGTTCAATTGGATTAGCTTTTACGATTTACGAAGTAAGTATATGAGAGGAGTTTTGTCTCGATTTGCGAAAAATGACTTTTGAAACCACGGTTTTGATGGTGGGCAAACACTCACTGATGGAGCATGAAGAAAACAGAGAGTATGACTTGTTGAGGCAAAGCCTGCAGATCATGAATGACAATAAGAGTTCAGTGCCATAAAAGATAAGCTTTTTAAAAGCTAGTATGGAAGATGATTGGATAATAGAAATGGCACAACTGAACAATGTGGTAGAATACACACACACACAAACACACATATATTAATGTATACTGAGTAGGTTTCCGTCTTACACCCAGTAGCTTTTCCTCACTTTCTTTTTCTGCAGAAAAATGAGTAAGACCGTCTGAGAAGAGAAGGTGTTTTCATGAACCTTGATAAAGACGGAGAAAACAGACCAGTGAGCAAGTTTTGAAAGAAGGAAAGAAGATAGTTTGCTCTTTTTATGCGCAGACAGAAGAAAGAAGTCATTTTTAAAGAAGTTTCTGTTCTACTTTCTTACATTTGAAGTACCTCTTTCCACACTCTGCTGGATTTACTTTGCATTCGATACGGATAATTTGTAAATGAGGATATAAACAAATGAAAATCAAGTGTGAATTAAGTGAAGACAAAACATAATACTTGTAAAGAAGCAAAACTGGAGATAAGATCAAACTGAGATTTTGGCTAACCTCATATGCAGACACAGCATGACATAGTAGTTTTTTTTTTTTAATTAAAAAACAAGGTTGTTGAATTGAAGGATGGAGACTCCCAGAAGTTTACTGGGTTTTAAATGAAAGTTAAAGTTTCCAGTCTGCATTAACTTGTAGACACCCATATTTCAGAAACTGTTGACAGTCTGCCCAGGTTCAGAAAAAATACAAATACAAAGTATTATAACAGCAACGAGGCAGCACAAAAAATGAAGTTGATTGCAGCTTAACCTATTTTTCCAAGGAAACTGTTTCATTCTGGCAAAATAGTGATACACAACCAACTTGAGAATTGTGCAGAATCCAACCAGCAAATATCACCCAGAGTTAAACTAACTATAAAGAGTATTCAGTAATATTCAATCATATTTCAAAATTGTTTATATCTTTCACCATTCCTATTGCTTTGGGATTTCCCGTTCACTCATGCATGTTTCATATCATTTCACATAAACACATTCATCTTTATGTCTGATGACTGACAGTGACAGCCCAATATAACATATATTCGAGAGAGGAGTTACGAACTTACGATCTCAACAACTTTGAAGCAGTATCATTAGATGCTATTGAAAACTAAAACCATTAGGCACCGAGGCAAATGACGGATCCTGATGTTAGAATAACAAATTCCAACTGCTCCCAGCATGGATATATGGGCAATAAAACATTATCCGAGCAATTTCACATGAATCAGCAATTGCAATATGGCATTAATAAAATTATAATGACAGAGAAATATACCTAGATTAACCATTGCAGATCATCATATTAGTTTAATTGCGGCATATAACTATAGTCAGTCACGAACTTAAGATAACTAAGTTAAAATCAATGAAATGCTCAAACTTTTATCCACATGAACTATCAATCAAAATCCCAATAATAAGGCGTGCATAATCATATGATGAAACCAACACATAAACTCGTCAGTTTTGATTTAAATTTCAGACCAGTTCAATTCCAGCACTTCAAGCTGTAAGTGCTTCGAGCAATGACTACAGAATCATGGGTAATTTCGCTAACTATTGACAATGGTGACGACGATCATAGCTCGATAATTGATTTAAACTTATTAGGGTTCACCAAACTTCCGCTTCAATGTACAACGGATCAATCTGCTCCTAGTGAGCCTTGTTTCTCCGCTGTGGTTGTCGCTCAGTTGCTAATCTGTAAATCCAGTATACCTAAAATCATAAGAGTAAACAAAAAAGTTCATTACTTTCTGGCAACACAGGAAGATAAAGAAACAGAGAAGAATATAACAATAAATGAAGAAGATCGGCGAGTACCAAAGCGATGACATGAGCCGCTATTAAGAGAACCACCAAAAAAGGTACTAGGTCGAGGAACCATGGTCGCAATGCCCGCTGCTCGTTCGCCATTATTGAAGAAAGTTGTGAACGTCACAGACAGAAATAGGACGCAAGAAGCTCTATCAGGGTTAAACCAGGGTTTCGTATGGTTACTCAACTCATATTTCAATCTGGAAATTCTTCTCAGAACCTCAAGACTCAAAAACCCAAGGCCCCAACTGAACCCCGCCAAGCTAAAGTGCGAACAGTTTTACCGAGGCGGCAAAAAAAGAGCATACTAGTTTTAGTTAATATATTAACATTAATATTAATACTCTATATTTTTTGCCTTTAATATTAATTTTTGCCGGAATGGCCTTTAATATTAATACTCTATATTACAAGCGTCGTATTTCTGGTTTCCTAAAATTGCAATTTTTTTATTTTTTGTACAAAAAAAATGCAACCTTTTTTTTTTCTAAGAAGGAAAAATCACTTGCAGCTCAATTTTTCCTAGAAATTTATAGGCTCGACGCTCAGTTACTCATTCGTCCAGGGCGGTTCGTGCCCGTCAATGCTGCCAAGTGCCTATTAAACATAGGACGTGTCAATTTGTCGGGCGCTTAAGTTCCTGCTTCCCAAGTAACTGCCTCTCTCTCGCCCTCTCCTCAAGGAGCCCTTACGCATATCGCTGCTCGCGCCATATCAATGTCAGGCCGCCGGGGTTTCCTGTCAGTGTTGGCTCACTGGTTTGTGCTACGCATTGTTTCAAACAGTTCATGTTCAGATTTCTTCCACGTGTTACTTCTGCGAAATTTCTCTAACTGAACTTCTGTCGAAGATTTTATCGTCGGTCAATGAGGAATGCCTTCACCTTTTGCGACTCTCTACCGTCACCGTGGCGCGTTGGTTTTATCCAGAAGTATATACCGCTAGATACTTTCCTGACGATTGTAGCTTCGTCTAATGTTCCCCATTCTGTGCGAATTTAGTGTAAAAGCCGATCGGTTGATTAGGATTTTCATGTTTACCTTGTACTGTTCATGTTAACGTAGCTGATTTTTAGGTTTGGTTTGATTTGCAAACGTGGTTGCTTGTTTATTATATACTTTCCATTGATCACTAAATTTTACATACTAGACTGTGTCTGCTTGATTTTTCTGCAATTGGAACGTTCTGTTGTTGCCATTGGCTCTAGTTTACGTTAATTTTATGCTTAAGCGATTTTATAAGGTGTTTCAATGGACATATTCAATAGTGGTGATAATTCGGATGTTTATTTGCCAACTGATAGGGGGAGTTTTTTTTTTGGTTTTTTGTTTGGGGGGGGGGGTGACAGAGGAAGTTGTTGTTTTGGTAGTCTGACGAATTTGCTTTCACTTTCGTAGGAATGCGTTATTGTGACATTAGCTGTTGTGTAGCTATTGTTTCTCCATCTAAACTGTTTGTTAGTACGGTTGTCTCATTACGAGAGTATCTATCTTGCAGAGTTACAACACAAGAGTGCAACTGAAGTCATTTTACGCAAATGCATGCCACTGGGATATCTTGAACACATGGAGGTTGCCAGGAGATCAGATGTTGGCTGGTTGCCATCTTGCTTGTTGCATCAAAATTTGTGAGCGGATTGCATCAAAATTCTTTTGTCCCTATATATTATGGTTTCAACTTTTTGTTCTTTGGAGTCTTCTTCTGGGGTTGTTGCGGTTGAGCTTGGGGATATTGGTGCAGGTATTCAACTGGCTTCACCAGTGTGCATGGGGACAAGCCATCTGCTGAGTATGCAAAGCTTAGGAGAGAATCCCTAGAAAGTAAATTTGGGCTAGCTCTGGGAACTTATGGCTCCAAAACTTTCTCCACTGTCTATAGGTTTGGCCCATTTTTGGCTTTGTACAGGGCCGCAATTATTTCATTTCATGTGTTCAGGCTAGCATTCTGGCAGCTCGTTGTTCAAGACATAGGGAAGCGTGCAATCCAGGTAATTCTTTTTCTACATCAAAACTTTGCATTGCATTTGTCCATTGGCGCTTGTAGAACTCACTGCTTCTGATATAAGCTCAAGAAGTAAAATACTTCGAACTCTGGCCACCCCTCACCAACCCAAAACCCCAGAAGGAAAAAAGGCCCGCCCGTGAAAACCTTAAGTTTTCACTGTCTGTTTTGTGTTCCATGGAGGTGTGTGTAGGTTTTGAAATCAAAGCAAGTCCAAGAATGGTTAAACTACTTTACTCTTGTTTAATTTAGGTTATGTTTGATTAAGTTTTATGTCTGTTTTTAATACGTATCTTATCACATTTGGTTAGACAACATAAATGTAATAATATGATGGACATTTTATTTATGCCTGCGGATTACTGAGGCTGTCTCAAAAATAAAAAATATTTTCCTATAAAATGAAGGCAGTAGTATTTATTCTGAGATAATTGGCATGCTTCTGGTGAATGTATGCTTGCATGCTTGCTCTTATTTTGTGGTGTGTTTTCCTGTATAATCTCTTCCTTTAGACGGTTATGCTGTTACACATTTGAGGCATTTTTTAAATCTGTCTAACCTTTTCACTCTTTTAATAATCTTGGGGTTTGCCAAAATTCAGGACTATAAATTTGATTGGTTGTGCGTTGCTTTAAATACAAATACATTGCTATGTAGGAGCATATATACAATAATCCTGTATCCTTATCAGCAATGTAAACTACTGAAACCCCTGTAAGACATACTTGATATTGTGCTGTCTACTATAATTATGGATCTTAACATCACATTCACATGTGCTATACTGCTATCAACCACTGATATATTTACTTGTACTTTTGATTTTGGGGAATGGCAGAAAATTATTTCCCTTTTACTTAGATTTTCAGTTGTATTCCTTTGACCCTTCCCCCCAGCAACGGTGTATAGACTCGTTGATTATCTGTTCGGGGGTTGAAGTGACTGACTGTGATGAACAGTGATTTATGTACAATTTTTTGCAGTTTCGCAAAACTTTAATACGCTTGGGTCCCTTCTACATTAAGGTAAGTTTCTTTACATGCTATCTCCTGATTCTGATCTGGACTCTGATTCATCATGTGTTCTGATTCATTGTATTGTTTTTTAAAAGGGGGGAAAATACTTAAATATGCCAAGGCTACCAGCTTCTCACCCACTGTGAATAAGTGAACTGGATGAATGGTGAATAAGTGAACAGGATGAATGGGGTAAAATAGTGAAATGGCAGTGGTAATGAACTAGAGATATTTGTTGTTTGGCTTTATGCTCATTTTGCAGGCAAAGACCATATAAAAGTAATAATTGAATAGCAAAAAGGGGTTAATACCATGGTTGGTCCTCACAGTTTGGTCAAATTTTGTTTTTGTTTCTAATAGTTCCAAATCATGGTTTTTAGTCCATATGTTTTATGAGGACTTGGAGTGAGTTTAACGGCGTTAACTTAGGGAACAAAACCAAAACTTGTTAAAAGTATACAGACAAGAACAAACACTTTTGGTCCCTATACTTAACGTCGTTAAACTCAAGCCAGTTCTGTTATTTTAGATTTCAGTATGCTCTAAGGACTATCCTTTATTTTGAATATTATTATTGTTATTACAGCTTGGCCAGGCTTTGAGCACTAGGCCTGACATACTACCAACTGTATACTGCCTAGAACTTGCTAAACTACAGGTACACAGGCCTCTCCGTTTACACTTGATAGAATGTAATTGATTGTTGCACATCCTTTGTCTGGTACTGACAAAGCTTTATTAATTTTTCTTTCTTGTTAGGATCAAATACCTCCCTTTTCAACTGATGTTGCCATTAGATCTGTAGAAACCCAGCTGGGCGCCTCTGTTTCTGAGATATTTAGTGACATTAGCCCAGAGCCTATTGCAGCAGCATCCTTAGGGCAAGTTTATAAAGGTTAGCTTTATGGTAAAATGACTTGGGATTTTGTTCCTTTGCTCCTTGATATTACGTTTTAGAAGGGTTTACATGCTTGAGGAAAATAAGTGTTTACTGTTGTTGCTTTCAAGTGTTGCAGCTCACCTGCATTCTGGAGAGCTGGTCGCTGTAAAAGTACAGAGACCTGGTATGTCACTCTCATTAACCCTCGATGCCTTATTGTTCCATATGATTGGTGGCCAACTAAAGAGATTTGCCAAGGCTCGTAGAGATCTTATTGTAGCAGTGAATGAGATAGTGAGTACCTTCACTCCAGAGTGCGCTGACATCTTAGTTGCTTTATGTATGACCTGTTTTTCACTTATCACAATTGACATTAAAATTCCACTTCTAAATATAACTTATTATGACCCAACTCCTATCTAGACCCTCATTTGTTTGTTTAAATTGAATTTGTTTTATATATCAATCACTGAAAACCACTGCAACAGGTCAGGCACATGTTTGATGAAATTGATTATGTCCTAGAAGGAAAAAATGCTGAGCGTTTCGCTTCTCTTTACAGCCTCCAAGCAAGTAAGTTGATACTTAGGTTCTAAAAGTGCTGATCACTACTTTCTATGATGATCACTTTAGCGTTGTATTATTCAACCAGATGTTTGAGTCCGAAATTCTAATTTTACATGATATTGAATATTATGCGTTAGTTGTTGCCCAATTTTGGAGGCCCATTTTCCACAGAAATGCAAATGCTTGTGAGCAATATACACATGAAGATATTTGCTTACATGGTGGGCTGGTAATTAATAATTTTGAACTTCAAGTATGTTCCTTAAATATTATAGGGCAGTGTAAGTTAATCTATGAATTAAGCTTTTTATTTTGATGGTTAATGATGTTTAAGCTTAATGTGGGTTCTTTATGCCCTTACTTGAGATTTAGCGTGGGATTTAGATTGGTGACTCTTTTCAACAGGTGGTAATGAACATGGTTACAGAGCTGGAGGAACAAACAAAAGTAGGCTCAAAGGGATGAAAGGCATCAAAGTTCCAAAAATATATTGGGATTATACACGTACTACTGTGCTGACTATGGAGTGGATAGATGGAATTAAGCTTACTGATGAAACACGCCTGGAGAATGCTTCTTTGAACAAAAGAGAACTCATTGACCAGGTATAAAGGGCATATTCGATCATGGTCACATGCTTTGTCTGTTTACATATATGATACACCTATTGCACGCCATTTCTTTGTGTAAGCACGTGTGTTGTTAAACTTGTATGCTTTAATGTCCTGAGTATGAATCAATTGCGCTATTAGGTTATTTGCTTCAACCTTCAACATATGGTTCTTTAGTAACTTAAAACTAAAGATTGCCAATCGATATGCCTTTCCTCTTTCATGGGGTTTTGTAGGGATTGTACTGCTCTTTGATGCAACTGCTTGAGGTTGGATTTTTCCATGCTGATCCACATCCTGGAAACCTGGTGGCAATCGATGATGGAAGACTGGCATATTTTGACTTTGGAATGATGGGGGATATTCCCAGGCATTACCGAATTGGACTTATTCAAATGGTACGAAATATTTGAATGCTGATTAATTGATGGATGATATTTTTTTGTGAAGAACTTCAATATGTTGGTCCTTAATAAATTTTACTTCCTTAATATGTTTGGAGCCCGGTTAAAAAGGGTAGAGGAAGACCGAAGAAAACTCTCAATGAGGTTATTAAGCGAGATTTCTTAGTTAACAATTTATCCTGAGATTTGGTTTTTGACAGAGCTCAATGGCATCGTTTGATCTATGCAGCCAACCCCATCTAGTGGGATTGAGGCTCTGTTGTTGTTGTATTGCTAATAAATATGGTTGAAGAAGTTCAATTGCATTCATATTAGACATGTTCAATCAACACATTTCTATTCTCACTTTGAGATGTGATAAATCATGTTATTCTGGAGTTTTAGCTTTTTATGTTTTAACATGGATGGTTTATGTGAGATTTCAACTATGTCTTGATGTATGCGATGGTGATCTAGAAGACTCAGAAGAATGAGTTAGATGTTGACTGCTTTGTGAGTTATCATGTATAATTGTAAAAGTACTTATGCATCATCACTTTTTCATAGAAGATATTAGTCTCTTGTTGCTGAGTCATATTTGCTGAATTTAGCTTTTGATTATTTATTTAAAAAGTTATGAGGAGTTATATTGTACATTTGCTGGAATTTTTTAGTATGGTCGCATAAGTTTTACTTTCTGAAATATGATTTATTTTTTCACTATAATTTGGACATCTAGTAAACCGTATTCTCTTGGATGGAATCTTTTGTATGCATTTTCTTCATAGTTTTCATTTTTAATATTTTTTCCTCTGCCATTTGTTTTGTATGCATTTTTTTTTAATCATTAGTGGGACAAGACTTGTTTTTTCCTCAGCTTCTCATCTTTATTTTTCTTTTTTTCTAACAGACGAGAGATTTTCTTTTTCGGGCAATTTCCTGCATTAATAAGATTTTCTTTCTTTCAGCTTGTGCACTTTGTTAATCGTGATTCTCTGGGTTTGGCAAATGACTTTCTTTCTTTGGGATTTATTCCTGAAGGAGTTGATGTATACGCAGTTTCTGATGCTTTGAAAGCATCCTTTGCTGATCAAACCAGTCAATCACGAGATTTCCAGGTTCTTCCCTATGCTTTTCCTCCTCCTTCTAGGGTTTGTGGTGATTTCTTCCTGAAAATGCAAAATGTACATTGTCACCTTTGCCTTGTCATTTCATTTCTTCTAATCTTGTTGCTGATAAGATACTGGACGCCTGGGGTCAAAAATGCTTTTATTCCGTTTTGGGCTCCTAAGCCTTAGAGTTAAAATTTTAAAAAAGGGTTCCCACAAGCCTTAGAGTTACTTTGTAAAATAATTTTTTCAGATTTCTGGCAATGCTTCAGACAGGGATCATTTTTTTGGTCTATTTCCTCCAGGGAGTTGAAGTATGGGAATTAAAGTACCCAATTACTTAATTTTCATTCTTACCTTGGATTTCAGGGAATTATGAGCCAACTTTATGATGTCATGTATGAATTTAACTTCTCCCTCCCACCCGACTATGCGCTTGTGATAAGAGCATTGGGATCACTTGAAGGCACAGCAAAAGTTCTGGATCCTGATTTTAAAGTCATTGAGAGCGCATATCCATTTGTCATTGGGAGATTGATTGCAGACCCAAGTCCTGATATGAGAAGAATTTTGAGGCAACTTCTCATTTGTAACAATGGATCTATTAGGTGGAATCGACTAGAGCGCTTGGTAGATCTCTCCCCCCTTCTCTATCTATGCCTATTTCTCTACGTTGCGCTATGCCATCGGATGCTATTTTTTTGTGGGTTGGCTGATCTCAATATATAGCCTTATAGAAATTTACATAATTGGAATATTTTTTTTACTATATGCTTCATTGTGATCTAACTGTCTCATATTACGGGCTACTCTTTTAAGTTATACTCATACATCTTGATGAACCCTTTTATACTTGCCCCTGGATGGAGCTCTACATGAGTGGCATAACCAAATCTGTACAGTTGCATCTATGCTCCTCTGGTTTTCCTTGTGTATATGAATAACTATATCTCTTAAATTGCGTGGTCTAATCAGCAATCAGTTAACGGATTTACTTTTCTGCAACCAGTCCTCAGTCCCTCCCCTCCCCTGCCTTACCTTGTGTGCAGGGGTTTGTGGTTGAGATGGTGCATGGTTACTGGTCTATGGTTGTTTCAGAGCTACTTATAGAACCTGTGCACAATGAGCTTAATGCTCACTTATTACATGCTGCCCAATTAAAATCAGATCATAATTTGCAAGTTGATTTTGTCACGCTCACTCAAGAATGTGTAAACGAGTCATTGAGACTGAAACCGCAGGTCCTTGCTAGTAATGTTTTGGGGGGATTGCAAATGTTGCACCCATGTATCGCTACACTCTAGTTTAAATACTCCCGGATAAAATTTGAGATAGCTTTCATGTTGTTATATGTAATCTTAGTCTAAATTTTGTACGGGTTTAATTTTCAGATAGCAGCAATATCTGAGCAGGCCTCTGAGTCAACAACCGAAGACCCTAGTTCTGAGAAGCCTTCAAGTCCTTTGGCTTGGAAGTACTTTGACATGCATTCTGTTGTTGATGCCACTGAAGATCTTTTGTTGTTCCTTCTATCAGACAATGGTCTCAGAGTGCGTCTTTTCCTTCTTCGAGATATAATAGAAGCAGCTGATTTATTCCTGCAAGATGAAATCATCGATCATTTGTTAAAGGAGAGGCCTCAGGGCCCAAGCAGATTGCTATTTGAGGAGGTAATGTTGAAGTTTGTCTCACTGGACACGTGAACCAATTGGTCTTTTTATAACTACTGCATTGCTTGGTGCCCTGCTTAAAATGACTGTTATAGTATAATTCACTAAATGAAGGCTTCTGGCATAAGCTTTCAAGGGTTGAGTTGTCTGCTGCTACTTATGAAACACATGTAAATCTATGAAAATCAATACCCTCTCCTGTCCTAAATATAGGACTTAGTTTGGAAGTGAATTTTGGTTCTACATATAAGACATTTTTTCATTCTATCTCTCATATTTATCATTTTTCTCCAAACTAATTTTTCTCCAAACTAATGTGCATGCAGGAGCGTGTTGTTCTCAATAGGATTGGAAAAGGCTTTCAGTACTTTAATGACGTGATTAAGTTGGCGCCAGGTGAGTGGACAGCCATGCTTCTACGGATGGCAGTGAAACCTGATGTCCACAAATTTACCTTAGACATTATTTCTGCTCTAGTTTATCATTTTAACCACAGAATGCAAGAAGCGTCTTGGCTTTATTTATCAAAACTCTTCCACAAATTGAAGTAGAGGTACATCTGTTAGCATGTAGGAATTAAAAGTGAGCGAGCTGGGTCTCAAATCTCAATTTTCCTACTTGTAGCTGCTTTAAAAGCTCATGAAGAAAATAAAACTCATAAATTAATCTTTGCCAATTGTGCAAAATGGCTTGTGAAAGGATGCCATTCTTTTGTATCTATTGGATTCTTTTTCTAATATAAGTTCTCTTTTCAGTAATATATATATATATATATATTAATATTTTGATGTATGGTTATGTTATGATTTATTGATAGTTATTCGGGGAAAAATGGATTGATAGGGATGTTGAGTTTATCATTTATAAATAAAAGGAATGTATATGTAGTGCTGATGTTATTTTTTGTTGATTAATGTTTTCATTAAATACAATACATTTTGGATAAACACATTGAACGAGATGGTTTCCTAAAATAGAGCCCTGGTAGTGGTAGAGGTGTATTTTATATCTCATTGCTTGCCACTTGGCTGCCATTGCATTTGTTCCCGTCTTGGAAGGGCACCAAACGCCAACCAGACAAATTTATGAATTCGCAATAAGCCGATTACTTATGTCTTTATATTAGTTTAGGTGACAATCATTCCATGGAAAATATTTTGGCCAAATTTATTATATGGGCTTCCTGCTATGTGAATTCCCCCCACTTCCCTAAGAAGGTTTTTTTGTTCTGTTAGGAAACCTCCAAGCCAAGGTATGCTTCAAGTGTGAAGGATAATTTCGTTGAGTATAGGGAATCCACAAGCCCCACAATTTTCTGTGAGGATTATAGAAACAAGGTTGACGCTCTCCACAATTATGCTGACGCCCTCCACAATTATGTTGACGCCCGTCCCTCCCAATTTTAAAACAATCTTTCTCTCAGATAATATTCGCCAGAAAAGCCGAGCGAATAGGCCGGAATTGATGCTTTCACGTACCCATGTCTTCGTATCTTTTATTGTAGTCGCTGAATCAAGCAATCTAATCTTCTTGGCTTCTGCAGGCCCCAAGATCCAACTCTGACATATTAATTAGAATTAGATAGAAGCGAAGTCGAAAGAAGTTGGTAGCAAGTAACAGGTCACTTTGTGCTGAAAAAACAAAAGTGTCATTAGACATTGAAAGAATAATAATTACCCAATGTTGGCCAACCCAATGGGGAACATACTAATTGGAATTCCTAGAATTTTTTCTGAATTCTATTGTGTTTGAACCCAGCTATTCCGATTTTAGGGTTCGTATAGTGTTCGTAACTATCACTTTCAACAAATGTGTCTCGTCCAGGTCAAAAAAAATAAAAACAAACAAATGTGTCTCGTCTAGAATAAATGGATCTATGTTCGCAGCTGTTTTCAAGTACCGACTATTTAATGACTCTGCTTAATATTTAAGACTATTTTTTTATAGGCGCACTTTTTATTGTTAGTTTTAGCTGGGGTCGTAGGTTCCAATGGTGTTGGTCGGCGGATTTTTATGTGAATCATTAGGCGTTCACTGTAAATCCGTCAAACATAGGGTAGGCTACGGGGGGAATAAAACGTTAAAACGTCGTGAGGGGGCAGTTAAAACGCGAATCATCACCAGGAAGAAGCCTGTGTCTCCTTCTGCATGCAAATTACACGTGTCAGCGCAGCCGAATTAGATGATTTTTTAATGGAAAGATACCGTTCTATGAAACCTTGACTCTGTCCCACTTTCAGCCACCAGATCCTCCGGCTTCGCGGATGCGAGCCAACGCACTATTTTTGGAATATGAAGAAACGGCCATTGAGTTCAATTAAGTAACAATGATCAATAAATAATATGGCAAAATTAATGAGAGAATAATAATAATAATCGTCAAAGTAAAAGATCTTTTCTTTTCCCCTTATTTTCGGATGATGCCACTGTTTTTTGCCCTAAAAAAATATTGATTTTGTTATGTGCTAATTCTCAACTCTATTGTTGAACCAAAAAAATAAGCCAATTTGAACCCGATTCAAGCATAGTACCTCTGGTTTTCTTCCCCTTTCGTCATTTTCTCCTCTATCGTCTTTAAACTTTCTGTCTCTCCTTGTCATGGCATTTCGGCTCTATTCTTCTTCCTCAGGTACCTTCTGTGCCTAATAATGATTACCCTGTTTCCTCTGTGCAATAATTCCTTCAAATTGCTATCTTCCTATTTTAGATTTGGCATCTTTTTGCCCGGTAAGCTGTAAATACAAGATCAATGCACGGAGTTCGTATCTTTGCGCAATTTATCGCGTCTTGTGAAATTATTTACAATTTCTTCCTTTTGGGTTTTCTGTGAAGGTTAAACTTGACAGCTATTAATTTCTGAGTGACCCCACTCATGTCATGATAACTTGGAATCATTGGCACGCAAGAATCAGCTATACATACGCAATACAGCTTTTGTTTCTTCACTTTCTCATATTGGTCAAGGAAAGAGTATCCGGGTACCCAGAATATTCAAGCTACAATATGGGTTATCTCAATTCGGTTTTGTCCTCTTCAAGCCAGGTTCATGCTGCTGAAGATGCCCCTGTGAGCGGCGGAGGCCTCAGGTTAACTTCTTTTAGCATATCGATCCTGTTTTAGATCTAGAATAGGATGAAATGGTAGCTTTATCTGTGCGTTTAATAGTCAATGTTGCAGATTGATTTCATCCGTAGTTGGTGGTTGTATTAAATCTTTGTGTCATTTATATCCGCGACGTTATATTACTCCTTACTGCGTTAACTCGCATATTCGTTACTTTGTTCTGTGCGATTCATGACTGACCTTGAAAATCACGGAGCTGATATTTTGGAATTATAATGTATTTATCGTTAAATGAAATTTCCGACTGGGATTATATAGATCCTATTTCAGCCTTTGAAGTGTTTGCTGCTAAATAATGGTTCTGGGTTGTGGCTTGTCCATTTGGTATATCTCTACCATGGCTATAGGGAGGAAAGTTGGATAAATGGCTTATACAACCTTAAGATTCCTCTTTGTATGATTTTAGTTCCTATAACTTGTATTCCTGTTCAGTTGGATTGGTATTTTTTATCTATGGTTCATTAGCCTTTTGGGTTCATCCTTGTAATGGGATGAGTTGAGAAAATACAAGCTCTGTTCCTATGACAATAAGGGAACTTTTTAAGTGATTTATTCGTTTCTCCTTAAACGGCCTTGTCAGTTAGATTCAGTCTTGTTGGTTAATTAACGCAAAGTCACCAAATTAACAGTTAAAGGAAAAAAGGAAAAGGAAGAAAAATTGCAGAAATCTCCTGGCTTCATTAAACTTTTCCCCTGCCACTCCCGTTTCCCGTGTGATTTTGTTTATCTATTGGCATATTGCTAGGTTAGAAGGCTTTGACATGTGTTCCTGCTGGATTTTATGTCCTTTGATCAGTTTCAGTTGATCTATCATACAAAGCAGCTAAAGTCTAGTGTCCTTGAAAAGCACGTAGGCAAGTGTTGAGGAATAATGTCAGCTAAGAGGGTCAACGTGCCTCTTATGTTGTGGCAGTTTTTTGTTTTTGCATTTGTCTTGTTTTGGCTCAATGTTTCTGATATCTGGTTGAGTTCCATGCCTTTCTTGCTTATTTCCTGGACATTGTTCTCCACACCCTTGCCAAGAGCCAGAAAGTAACCAAACTAAATTATTGGACCATACACGATTTCAAGCAGAGTATATTATGATGAAATACTACCTAACATAATTTTGCTGATAATTATTGTAGCTTTTGATTATTATGTAGATTATGCTAATAGATGGTTCATTTAAATCTCACATCCTCATGTTTTTATGAACTTGTAAGTCGAGACTAACTCATGACATAATATATGTTAGACATTTTTCCTGCTCCTTCAGGAGAATATCTCTATAAACAAAAAGGTTTAATTAACATTTATGGAGAAAATAATATTAAATAAGTTATATTTTTACATACGAGGTTGCATAAAATTAATGTTGTGATTACAGTTCTATGCAGCAATGATTCTTGATATAACTGTTACAAAGACTACTTGTCACCCTCATTTTTTACACATACTTCAACTTGTCCATTCTAGTCGTACATCCTCCATATAATACCTCAAAGAAGTGGAAACGTATGTTATTGATTTTAATATAATTAATTGGCAACTTATGTTCAAGAATGAGACTTTATGAGATAATTTTGACACGTTTTCTTCCATTTTGTGTCAACAGTCAGAACGGAAAGTTCAGTTATGGATATGCCAGCTCTCCTGGCAAGAGATCTTCAATGGAAGATTTTTATGAGACAAGAATTGATGGCGTTGAGGGTGAAATCGTTGGTCTTTTTGGAGTTTTTGATGGTATATTTACAAATTTCTTTTCTTTCCCCTCCAGATGCTTCGACATCTTCTTAAACTCAAAATTTCCTGCTGATAAGGATGACATGCTATTTTCTACTGTTTCTTATGAGTACTTCCGAACCTTCATTCAGGTGTATAGTGCTTCTTGTTTGGTGTGAGAAATTATATATTGTTTTTTTTTTCTTCTTGTTTGACATGAGAAAGTCATGTTTTTTTTATCTTACCATGTAGGAATGATTCTTTATTGGCCAAATCCAAATTTTCGTTTATTCAGCATATGCTTGATAACCTTTTGTTCTGTTCTTTTTTTTTTTTTTTCGTTTTGGTCCTCTCCAAAATGTATGATGTAGCTGTAAGTACATTGGTTATAAGATTTTAACTCTTACAGGTCATGGTGGCGCACGGGCTGCTGAATATGTGAAGCAAAACCTCTTCAGTAACTTGATCACACATCCAAAGTTTATTTCTGACACCAAATCAGCTATTGGTTTGCCTTCTCCTGCCCGCTGCTTTTAATCCTTTTGTTTGCTGCTCTCTGGCATGCTATGTCCAGAAGATAACATTGTTTTTCCTGCCAAACTTTTCTTGTCTGCAGCTGACGCATATAACCATACCGATTCTGAATTTCTCAAATCAGAAAACACTCAAAACAGAGATGCTGGATCAACTGCTTCCACTGCTATTCTGGTTGGTGACCGTTTGCTTGTTGCAAATGTTGGGGACTCCAGAGCTGTTATATGCAGGGGTGGTAATGGTAAGGCTAGTGGCTTTATCTGCAGTTATGTTCATTCTTAGAAATATCAAATATGCATATGATCACCAAGTTTTCACACCAATTTTAGTTTTGTAATATATCAGGCGCATAACAATTCATTCTGTCAGAAGTTCCTTTTCTGTGTGGTTCCTAATATGTTTGCCTCTGCTTGTTAAGTTCTAGACTGTACTTGTCTTTTTTGAGGCATGAACAGCATAGTAATGTTTAATTATTGTCTCAAGAGATCAAATTTACTGTCTTTTTCTACCTTTCTTCACTTGTTTACCAACTCCTTTCATTTCTCATTTACAAGCACACGGAGATTCAGACATGCTAATGTGAGGAAACATTAAATTTGTGAGGAAACCAAATATATATATTTATATATAACATGAAATAGTCTTCTGACCATTTATTTTGAGTTTATTTGCTGATATTGTCACCTTTGCAAATTTTAGATGATACATTCATAATTTTTATACTGGCCTCTGCTCTCATCATTTATCACTTTTGAGAAATGTGTCCGACAACCTCATGTTTTATGAAAGGGATTTATGCGGAAGCTCCACTTTTACTGCTGAAAAGCCATATTGATATCATTTATTGTTAAGATCTGATACCTAGGACACATTAGGTTTTATATTGTATTTTTAATGCATGAGTGTGAGTGTCTGCATGTATTTATGAATGTTTCTTATGCATTCATTTATAGATAACTGAATTGGTTTAACCTTCCGTAATTTTAAAAAATAATACAAGTACCTCCTTTTGTGGTTTCCTCTAGCCATTGCTGTCTCTCGAGATCATAAGCCAGACCAATCTGATGAGAGGCAAAGGATTGAAGAGGCCGGGGGCTTTGTCATGTGGGCTGGTAAGTTAACCTCCTAGTCATCTTTCTTGGTTTAATTTTGTAATATATCTGGCTTGGGGCCGTTCAAAAGCTTAAAATTGTATTCACAGGAACTTGGAGAGTTGGTGGTGTTCTTGCTGTTTCTCGGGCATTTGGGGATAGACTCCTGAAGCAGTATGTTGTTGCTGATCCAGAAATCCGGGTGTGTTTCTGTAATGGTGACATCCATTTTTTTGTTTTTTTTTTTTTGTTTTTTTGACATATTTATAGATTATCATAAGCATTCTATTAATGGGTCAAAGATTGAATGTTGTGTGTGGAAGGACAAGATGGATAACAAGGACAAGTTTTATAAACTGCCTATCTTATGCTATTTAAGTGTGTTTGGCCTCCTTTGCCCCTCCTGTGCATTGTATTTACAAGAATGCATTTGGTCTTGCAGGAAGAGAAAGTTGACAGCTCTCTTGAGTTTCTCATATTGGCCAGCGATGGGCTATGGGATGTTGTCACTAATGAGGTCTACAATTTTTATTTTTTTTTTATGTATTCCCCTTTATTTTCTTTGATAACTATTCTGCATCTCCATCATTAAAATATAAGCACGTTGAAATGAATCAGGTAATACTCAAAGAGTTGGAATGTTACAATTTGTTTGCCTATATTTAATCGCACAGAATCATGTGTTGGTTAGGCAAAGCCGATAAATTAATTAGTTTATGGAAAGCATGAATGAAATATTGCCTGCTGGCCTTGCACTAACAAACTGCGAGAGGAGAGTTTTATCCTTCTTTGCAACAAGCCAAGGGCTGACCTATACGTGATGTTGGTTTTGTTTGGTAGAGAACTCATTTTCTGTGAAACACCCAGTAGTTAAACAAACAAACTCTTTTTGACTCTTGGTATTGTCCTCAGGAAGCTGTTGCTATGATAAAACCAATTGCGGATGCGGAGGAGGCTGCGAAGAGGCTGATGAACGAAGCATATCAAAGGGGCAGTTCTGACAATATCACTTGTGTGGTCGTTCGTTTCTTGACGAGCCAAGCGAACCAAAGCAGTGGCGCTTCTCGAAGTAGCTCGCGTCCTTCGGTAGAAGGATAGCAGATGCGGCAAAATCCCTGCTTGGTGGTGGGTTTATGGAAGATTAAAAGATGTGGGATGTATCAGAATTATGCTTTATATATAGTTCATGATAGGTATTTCATATAGTCCTGTATTATTATGCTGCAAGAGTAGAAAAAAAACAATAATTAAACTCAACGGTCATGTAGAATAGAGCTGTGCGTGAGTGGCAATGGGGGGGAATATGTGTAAAGTGTCAGTGGCCCAAGTTTCCCCCACAAAAAACGAGTCAATGCCTTGGTGGTGGTGGTGGTTGTTGTTGAAGTGTCATTTAACTTGTCCTGTAACCTGATTCATGGTTTGTATCAAGTGTAGTATTAAAATCTTGTGAAAGACGTCGTGTGATGGTAGCTAGACATGTTTAAAATATTCAACTATTCATTCAATGATCTAAACGCATGTGGGATGTTTGAATTGTGAAGTTGGAGACGAAGAGAAGAGATGACGAGAGAGAGAGAGAGAGAGACTATGAGGGTAGGAATTAGGAAGGTGACACCAGCTTGTTTGAATTAGAGGAGGAGTAAACTTAGTTCAGAAAATATGAGAGAAAATTTGCATCACCTTCCATACATACCAAGATAAAAATGCTTCTTAGAAGTACTTTCATATATATACGGAGTTAATACTTTTCTTGTATACTGGCTTTATGCACAGTAAATTTACAGTCATTTTCATTCAACTTCAAATCGTGAAGATGTGAGCTTGGTCTGGAAAATACGCGAGAAAATCTGCCTCACTTTCCATCCACCACGATAATGGCCAATAAAATGATTTGAAGTGGATGTTCCAGAAGCATCTAACTCATATTTATGCGTAGGAACCACTGACCTTGAAGAAATGGAATATTTATATTCATAGGAAAATCATGTATTCTCGAGAATGCCATTCGGATGGACATAACTGGGCACTGTGTCTCTATTTCGAATATAAAATATCTTTTATAAAATATGCCATCTTTCTCGGGAGTACTCTCATTCTTTTTTTTTTTTTTTTATACTTTCATTACAAAAGATCACATTTTCACCTCTCTGATAAATTAAATAAGATAACATATCTCTCTCCCCTCAAATCAAACAACATTTTACCTAAAATATAAGTAAAAATATATCAAAACTACGGGGATAAAGTAAAAAAATTGAAATATGAACTACCTAACTATTTTTTATTTATAATTGGATTTATCTCTTGATAACTGAATATTAGTTCGTTCCAGCAACCATTTCCCAACTAATTATTTAAGAGAAACCTTGCGAATGGATAAATATTTATCTAACCTTAAATTCCAAAAGATAAAAACATGTAAATATAAGAGGGAGCCTCTGGTTATTTTCGAAGAAATTGCATTAAATTAGTCTTGACAATAATTTTTTAATTATATTTGGCTTCCATATAATTTTGGTATGCTAATATGTATTTGTTCTTTTTTTTTTTAACTACCTGCAAACATGAATACAACATGCATTCACATTAATATTAATAATTAACAATAGATTGGCAAAAATATTTAATTAAATATGAATATAAAATACAATTTCTAATGATGATAAGAACGTGCCAGCTAAAAATTGACTTTCTTATGTGCAATAATTGAAAATGGACGCCCGTCAAGAATAATTTTAATGGCATCTTTCGTGGGGGACCCTACTTCAAAATGATGCTTGAAAAAAAGGGATTTTGCACTTTTTAACAGCGCACAGTGAGAGAAAATAACTAAAGAAGACCTTGACGCTGATACAGAGCTAGAATTATTTTATTATTCCCATTCACAGGAAAAAGCAAAAGCTCCAGCAAACATGGCTGCTCTCACAACCACCCCTTCCTCATTCCATACTTAGTTAACAAATTTATTATTATAATCTCAGTTGAAATGAATAATTAAATCACAACATAAGCCAATAGGATCCCAGATTTTGATAACGCATACCTACCGTGTGCTTCTATCAGGGCCATCATCATGCTTTGCTTTTCAATCTTATTAAAATATCTCATTTCAAGCTACTGCTTCCTCAAATCAAAAGCCAAAGGAGGAGCTATAGATTCGGTGATTCCAATACTATATTATCAGCCACCAAAATTCATAGCTACATATTTATATCACACTCAAACAAGTTCAAATTCAAGAACAACGAAAGCAACCCCAACAAAAAATATATACACCATTTACTACTTGATATGCAGCCAACAGTGTGATCAACAGCTTGGTACGACGCCGTATCCTCCAAAGCGGTCTACCTCCGATCGTTTTGCGAATCTGCCTTTGATCCTGGGTCTTGTTTCAGCATATGCTTTCCTGGAAGCGTACCGAATGGTCTTCTCGAACTTTCGGTTCTTCCTCTTCTCCCTGTACCTCAATACCCTAGCTTCCCTGTCGGCGGCTGATATCTGCACCGTCTGATTCTCACTCCCCATCATCGTCTTGCTGTAACCGTTCGATATCGCATTCCCGTCTGGAACAACCCCGACATCCATGGAAGACGACGACACCTGAACTCTTTCATGTTAGCTAAAAGTCAAGGTTCAGCTGTAATGAATTGTAAAATTCCAGAAACAAAGTCTTACACTCTGGCTCAGGCACTGGCTGCCGTTGTAACCGCAGGTGAAATTCTTGGGCCCGGTCAATTCCATGTCATAGTAGTGGTCGTTGAGGGATGGAATATGCGCACTCTTGCTCTGTACCGGCACAACACCGTCGGTGCCGGAACTGTTCTGCTCCTGAGCTTCTTCCACCTTTGGATCCACCGGCCCGAAATCCAGATCTAGGCAAGGCTCCATTTCGGGAAACCCATACTCACCGGAGTTCAGATCTGGGCTCTCCACAGCCTTCGGATTGGAAGGGTTAGGAAGCAACCAAGAAGCCGCTTCCGCCTCTTCCCTGCTGACATCAGCATCAGCATCAGCATCGGCGTCGGAGAAGTAACGGTCGTTGAGGAAGTTGATGGCAGCGCCGGACGGGACGCCGACGGAGTGGACGGGATCATAGAAGGGAGTTACGGGGACGCGCTCGTGACGACGAGCGAGTGGATTGGCAGAGTGGATGTCACGGTCGCAGGTGATGCAGAGAGCAGCAGCGTCAGCCTTGCAGGTGACGTGAGCGGGAGCCTGCTCGCAGACATCGCAGACCCAGACACGCGCGTGGCGGGAAGCGAGCTTGTTGGCAGCATGGACCTTAGAGTCACAGCCGAGGCAGAGGAAGGCGGAGTCGGCGCGACAGAAGAGGGTGGCGGTGGCGGACTTGCAGGAGTCACAGAGCTTGGAAGCCATGGGAGGGGGTTTGGTTCCAGTGAAGGTAGGGTCCAAGCCCTTCTATGAGAGTAAAGTATGAACTCAGACGAAATGATGAGCATGGGTGGTTGAGGAGGAAGCGTGATTATTTGAAACAGGTCCGTGTCTATCTATCTGGTGGGGTCAGAGAGATCTGGGCTGTCTCCAATTGGGGAATGACACGTGGGCAAGGCTTAGCCAAAAAAACTACGGAGCAAAATATGGGGGTGGGGATGAAGCAGAAGAAAATGGCCGTCCTTATAGAAAATGGGCCCCACTTGGCTTCATAAGGGTGAGGTGTTGGGTGTGTTACGGTGCCCGCAAGGCTTTTGTTACCTTATGCCCCTTCGTCACTTTCATAGTTTCATATCATAGCACAATAGCAACTACAGAGCGTTAGTGTGAGAGTAAATGGGTGTTTGGAATAATGATAGGAATTTTTAAAAGTTTTTTTTAATTATGATTTATGGTATATAAGATAATTATGTGAGAGGAGTTTTATCTTAATTTATATAAAAATATTTATAAGTGATTTTCAATCACACTTATAAGTTATCCCAAACATGGCCATTCTTTTTTTTTTTTTAATTAATATAACTTTCGATCTCTAAAGTTTGACCCGATTTTAGTTTTAATCCCTGAAGCTTGAAACCGGTGGTTTTAGTCCTTGAAATTTGGCCCGATTTTAATTTTGGTCCTTTAAGTTTACTTTATTTATAATTGTTGGTCCTTCAAATTTATGATAACATATCAAGTCCTTTTTAAACTTGAAGGACTAAAACCAAAATTAGATTAAACTTTAGAGATCAAAACCACTGATTTCAAACTTTAAAGGACCAAAACTAAAATTGGATTAAATTTTATGACAAAAGTTATATTAACCTTATTTATTTATTTATTTATTTTGATGTACTTTTTTCACATGAGTTTTACTTAGATGGACTTTGTTTTTATCTGGCTAGTATGTAATTATCTCTAGCTGACTAGATTTGAAAGTTTTGAGTTGAACAAGAAGTTCGTGAAGGTACGGTGGATGTTTGAAATAATAATTAAAATTTTTAAAAGTGTTTTTCAACCATGATTTATGATATATAAGGTAAGTATGTGAGAGAAATTTTGTTTTGATTTATGTAAAATACACTTATAAAATAAACTACAACTATCCCAAAATAAATTCTCTAGGATACGCCTGTGTTTTTGGATATCACAATTATCCATTTTTATCAGCGGTGTAATTCCAAATTTTCTGTCCAACTAGACAATCATTTATGTGTGAACTGTAATTGATTTGCCGAATTAAGAACATTAAATTACCGTCCATAAAATAATGGCCAAGCCGGTATTTTCTTTCACAAATCAATTGCAATTCAAGGCACTATTTGCTTCATCCTTCTTTATACTGAAATGCAATTTAGGACGAGTCTAAAGGCATGTTTGGGTTAGTGGTATAAAGGTCCGTTCATGTAAGTTGAGACAAAATTATTCTCACAAATTTACTTCATACACTATAAATCACGTTAAAAAAGTAGTTTCTACTGTTAATTCAAACAAACACTAAAACTCCAATTTCAGACACAAACTGCCGACAAAAAGTCAAGGCAGTCATTTTTCTTGGACAGCGAGTGAAGATAAGGAAGAAAAATATCCAGAGTTTGGTTAGCAATTTTGGGCTCATGATATATGGCTCACCTGAATGGGCATTTCTGTATAGTGCAGCTCTGAACTATAAATGGGTCAATTCTGGGCTCATCTGAACAACCCAACTTTTTTCAGAGGCCCTGCTTCCACTTTTGCCTATTATCGCGTAATGACCCGAATTTAAATATTCCTTTTCCTGGGTTTGATTTATAACCTTTATATATGGAATAGACATATTTATGAAAGAACTGATCTTTGCCTTTTGTTCTTCATGGGAAGTTGCTAGTTTTGCAACTGTTACCTGCGATTTCTTTCTTTATTGCTTTAGAAACTAGCTAACTGAAACTAAATATGGTGCCAAGAGCTTCCAGCTTAGGGTTGGGAAGGACAGCAACGAGAAAATGAGGATAGCTGAGGTACAGATAGATTCATATATACAGAGAACCAAGAAGCTAACTTGAGCGCATACTAGTTATCAAATCGAGCTTGACAAAGACAAGGATACCATGTATCATCAGTATACAACATACACTTGATAATAACGCGCCACGGAGATGACTTATCAAACACTAATTTCATTTTATTTTCACTAAATAAGTTCAGACCAAAGGCGGAAGGTGGCTGAGCTTGAAGTAATGAACCAGCATAACGATGAAAAGGAATTGTTTTTATTTCAGTTGATTGATGTTAAATTCAAAATTTGAACACCGAGAGAGATAATATATGACCCTGCCAATAGGGATCAGGCTTGAGCCCCACGAAACCAGCTGGTGACTGATTACCAGTTTTCTTGAATTCTACTGTACTACTAATGTCTGTCCCTTAAACATATCAAAATTTATTATAAAGGGAAACTAATCAATGCCTTGTTTTTAATGCGATCCGCCGCGTCTAATATACACATTTGAAATATTTTAGATCTTTTGCTTTTCCCACACGCATACGCATCAATTACAAACGATAATTTTCCATTCCTTGTCAGATATTAGCTGTTATCAGAATCCTTCCATACATATTCCGTCAGGGCGTCGCCGCCTGCGTCCAATAAATGTAATAGTGAGTACCCACTCGTATTACTCGCACTGACCAGCTTAACATGACCTCAGCCCTCATGTTCCATATAATACTCCGGTCGGTCTAGTCAGTTCTATTTATAAACGGTCAATAATTTTTATAAGACCCATAATTAATTATAAAAAGAAAAAAAATCTTCTCCATGTTTACTTTATACCTTAAATTACTTAAAATAAGTTAATATAGCGACCCTGTATAGGTCTGCATGCCCTTAAAAAAGGGTGAAGTTAAGGCCAGAAATATAAAAAGAGGGCGTAAACGGGGGAGGGGACGCGGCCTTGAGTAGCCGCGTTAAGTGGCAGGTAGGCTTTAAGCGTGAAAGCAATGACGGGAAAGAGGACACGTGTCTCCAATATTGCTCCACGTCATCTCTCCCCCAAAAATCTCGCGCTTCACGGTTGTCTTATTTTGTCATGCCCCAAACGCCACGCCTCCGCTCCGCCGCTTCACCACCTTTCCGGTTTTATTTATAAATAATTTTTTTTTATAAAACTGATTTTTTTATAAATAATTTTTATTTTATATTTAAAAATGTAAATTCTTTTATTTTATTTTATTATTATTAAATATATATTATTTTAATTAATTATCACACAACAACAAGAGTTATATCCATGATAAAAAACTCATTAAGTGAATAAAGTCAATAAAATAAGAAAAACATATTTTACTATCTCTCTTATTTTTTATATATGCTCTCTCTATTTTCATAAATAATGATATATAAAAAAAAATTATAACATTTTTAACACATTTATTTCTTGTTACTATTAAGTACTATTTTATCTTATGAAACAAAAAGTTACTAAGACGGGAGGATATATATATACACACACACGAGGATATCTTTGTACCTGAATATGAACTTTCTCAGATTCTCATTAATCTTGGTTTAAACTTACACTTATCGAATCATCATAAGTAAAAAAAAAACATAAATAAGATCAAGAGAACCCGAAACAGGGCGATTAATAAGCTAAAAAAGAAAAACCCAGCCAGCGTTCTCACATGTTGTGATGACGGCTTTCTGGATCCGCACCTCCATTTACCGGTGGAGTGGTGCTCGAAGTTGCCTTGTCAGTTTTCTGTGAGTTTTCATGATTCTCATCATCTCCTTTCTGAAAAGGCTCATCACATCCTTCGCCAAGAGACGAGCACTTGGCACAGACAGGGGTGGCTAAAAACGTGGGGTGCTCGTCGCCGGCCATAATGACCAGAATCTTCTGCTCGTAAGCGTGGACTGATTCCGCCACACCAGATTCACTCTGTTTCTGAGCCCCACTGCCGATTTCCATCTGTGCAATACCGCCATGTCGTTCTCCGGGCGATTGCCTTCTGTAAGAGAAGGCTAGCATGAGAAGGGAGAACATGATGAGGCAGAGGACGGCGGCGAGTCCTCCGAATAAATAAGGTACCGGAGATTGCCATGGAGATGCATTAATCTGAGCAGCACTTGGGGGTGATGATACGGTTGATGATGAGCTCGCGGTGGCGTTGCCGGAGTCGGAGTCGCTTCCCATCTTTTTTCAGAGGGAAATAAAGCCGCCAACACTGAACTTATGCAAGAAGCGTGAAGAGAGAGAAAGGCTATTTAAGTATTTATAGAAAACACATAATGGTTTGTTTAGCATTACTACTGTGTTTGATATAATATATAGTTAAATTTTTAATAATATTAAAAAAAATTAAATAAATTAGTTTAAAGTTTTGATATTTATTTTTTTATATTAAATTATTTTATATGTCTCATGATCTGATATATAATCAAATAATACATAATATATGTCATAATTAATTAATTTATTTAATTCTCTATATTTTTTTTAAAAAAAAATCAACTATTTTATGACGGGAGGAGTATATCATAAAAGCTGTGGAAGGTTGTAGATGGCATATAAGCTTAGACCGTTATTACTTATATTATTCGAAAAAATTTTAAAATATATCATTTAAATTTTAAAATCTCAAATAGATAATTTAATAATAAAATATTTTATTAATTATATTATTATTCTTATTAATCCTATTAACAAATTTGTCAACGAAATTTTAAAGTTTAAAAAATATTTTTTTAGAATTTTCCCTATATTATTAGTGAAAGGTCTTTCCACTAAATAGAAGAATAAAAATACGAATATTCTTACCTTGATATGTATGCATTGAGGTTGGTTATAATTGATAGAATTTAAATTATATGTGAAGGGTTGTAATATTTGTCGAACAGACTTCGATTAAAAAAAAAATTGAATTATTAATAGAAAAATAAAAAAACGTTACCAGGAAAGGTGGTGGGCAAGATCTAAAGTGTGCTTATTTGGGATCATATTTAAATCCTTAAAAGTATTTATTGAAGTAAATTGAGATTAAAAAAATTTTATATACTTTATATATGATTAAAAATTATTTTTAAAAATTCAAATCCTCATTTCAAACATAATATCTGTTTCAGTCGGCTTTTTGGAAGGTGGTCACGGATTTGGCACTGTTGTATTTTTTGCAGTTTGAAGTGTAACGTAACCGGGACTAGATATCTGTATGTCACAGTGGAAAGAAATATCGTAAAACAAAGATAAGAGCGAATAACAAATGTGACCAAAGTGGAAACAATGAGTATCGCTTTCCCCTTGTTCGTCTATTAAAAGTTGGCTTTATTCCTAAATTTTTTAATTTGATGGCTTCTCAGTTTGTAATTCACTCCTAATTATTGTATTTAATAGCTGCTGCACGATCGACATACAGCTATAGGTTGTGTGTAACTAAACAGGCGTACGTTCTACTTTCGGCTCGTAGGTGAGTTTAATCCCCTCCCTAAAATTTCTTGTATAATAAAATAGGTGCCAAAGAATCATTGTCTCAATGATAGGTTGTAAATATGAATTGAACATATCTAATTAACCTCAAATGATATATCCCTCAATTGTCATTAAGAGAAGGAATAAGTTATAAGTTTTGGTGCTTATCCTTTTAGATTTGGACTATTTAAATTTTAATCTAGACGGTTCATATTTATTTTTTTAAAATGGGTGATTTTGAATAAAAAAAATATTATTTAAAAAATTATTAGTTAATAGATTATCTTTATTTTAAATTTTGTACATATTTAAAGAATTTTTTTAAAATAAAAAATTAAATTTAAACCATTCAAATTTCATTAAACAGTCAAGATTTCGGTCCTTATCCAAACAATAAACACGGAAAGTCATTCCATTATTAGAATCCCTTTCAACTCATCATATGGATTATTACTCGGATTTACATTTCTTATTGCTTCGGTGCATGGATGTGTATTTGCCCACTATAGATTCTCTTCCCTCTTGCGCCTTTCTCTCAAGTTGTTTCTGGTCGCAGAATTTTGGTTGGATTCTTTGTGTTTAATTAAAATAATAAATAGACAGTGTATATTCAAAACTTGAAGGGGTGGCATATTTTTTTATGCAGATTTGTTTACCTTTATTAATCAGTCTATTTGAGGAGATCGCTCAGGATCGGATTAATCATAAGCATATTTTTTTCCCAATATATATATAGATATATTAATTTTTGGCTTAATTTTGTGAAATCGTTACAGTTATTTTGAGATTAAAAAGTGAAAATGCGCGTGATGTGATGGGGCAGTAGGTAAAAGGGAGCCAGCGGATCTCACTCGGAACTCGTGAAATTCGGCTGTTCCTCACTTATTAAACCCACCCACCCACCCTCTCCCCTTTCACATCTCCATCCTAATTAACTCCTAGCACTTTTATTTATTACCCTATTTTATATTTTTTTATTACTTGTCTTACTTTTAAAATTGAGATCATCCCTTTTTTTTAGGGTATGTTTAGTATGATGGGGGAGGAATGTAGGGATTTTGCTCTCTTTTTTTTATTTAGATTGTCAAAATTCTTAAAGGGAGAGGAAAAAAATTTAAAATTATAATTTTATATACTGAATACTATTTATAATTATATTTTATTAAATATACTAAAAAGTTATAAAATGTAAATTAAATGAAATAAGGGTAAAGTTGTCCATATAAAAATGTTTTCCCTCCTATACAAAACAAGTTAATGTCAAAATCCATTCCCTCCCCTCTCTTTTTTGATCAAACCAAATAAGGTAAAAGAAAATCCCTCTCAAACCCTCTCCTCTCCTTCATCGAGCCAAACATAGCCTTATTCTAGACTTCTGAGCAATATGTTACGCTACAAGTTTTTTAAGGTTTAATATTATTCTAAAAATATTAAAATAAAATAATATTATCCGTTACCTTTAAAAAATCAAAGATCAACCTCAATTTTTTCATGAATAATATTAATTTTGTTGTAGAAATAATAATTGAGATGGATGTTCATAAACTCCCAACTTTTGACCTTTCATTTTCTACACTCTGTAACCTCCCCAATATATAGTCTTTAGGAGTTTTCATGCCCATAATTCAAAGGTTATAATATGTGCACTCATGAGGATTAAAGTTTACCATTTACATTGTGTAACTCTTGGTTGTAGTTGAGAGCCTATAAATAATGTACTATGTACTACACTTTGGTTGTATTCAAATTAAGTGAATGAGAACTCCTCATTGTTTTCTCTCCAACTTTAATTTCTCTCATCTTCTTCATCTCCATCATCCTTTATATATTTTTGATTTTCATAATACGTTATCAGCACGAGTTTGCTCAGAAGGCCTATGGTCTAGTTTTCTATTTATTCTACTCTCTAACTTTCTCATTTCCATACTATATTTTATGTTATTTATTCTCTTTGTTATTATATCTTTATAGTTTACATTATCAATCTGTTGTTCTATATTATTTTTATTTTATACCATCTATTTTTATCTTTCTTGTTGTTATCTTTTATATGTCTATTTAGGATAATCTAAGCCATTATATATAATTAAATAGATCCTTTTACCAAATGTTTTATACACCGGGTTCCATAACTAAGATTGGAGATTATTGTTGTTTTATTTTCATTCGCAAGTTTTTTTCCACTTTGATTTATCATTTTTAGGAATATCTTATTTATGCAACATTTTTATTTATTTATTTTATATTTTGGTATTCTTTACATTTTATGTTGTTATATTATGTTATTTACATTTCATTTGTTTATTTACTTATTTAACATTCATATTTCTTTATTTTATTTACATTTTATGTTATATTTTATTGTTTATTTATTTTATGTTATTTATAATTTATTTCATTTTTATTGTTATTTTATTTACATTTCATTTATTTCTATTAATATATTATTGTTATATCATTATGACAATATTTTATTTGTTTATTATTACATTAATATATAATAGCATTATATATGACCATATAATGTGATCTATATGATTATGGGCTTAATTATTGTTTATACTTTATTATAAATTTACTTAATTTATTTTATAATATTTTAATTTTATCGAAAGGCCATAAGCTATAATATTCTTAATTTTATGATCATATAATAAAAAGTCACATCACTTTTATAATAACTCTTATATAAAATTAAATGGCGTGATTGACAATAAAAATTTTAGCACTTTGATAATTTAATTGTTACAAATATCAAAGCCGTGGAGGTTAAAGGTTCAAATATCAAAATAAATGAAAAAAAAACTTTTTAGCTTTGCAAGATTTTTGCTATGATCCTGAAGACCAATATTTAGAGAAATTTATTATATGCTATTGAAAGCAAATAATATGTTTATAAGAGTGAAAATGAACTTGATCACATTGCATTAGTGAAATTGATAGTTGAGAACCAATAATACTTTAACTTGGCTATTGAACCACAATCGTGGATATAATTACATTTATAAAGATCTTAAAATTATGAGAAAATGTTATATTATGACTATAAGTCATATGGATAGAAAAATGGTACAATATGACCAAAAGTTATATAGACTAATGTGTATCAATTGATTGAAAATAAAGATTAAAATGGCTATAAAATCCAAAAAGGCCATAAAATCTTGTGAACAATATCAAAAGTAATTATGATGCTTAAAATAATAAGTTATAGAGAAAGATGATCAAAGTTATTGTAAAGTCAAAAGAAATAACTTTAAGCCTAGAAGGCTATATGATATTGTGATATTTAATTTTTATTAACATTTAAATTTATTCTAATTAATTTTTGAAATACATCCTATTATAAGTATATGATATTAGGGGAATTATTGGACATTTTGAAATTTATTTGTATGAATATATACTAATTTATAGGTGTGTGAATATATTTGAGTTTATAGTTTTGATAAATATCTTTTAATGGTGATATTATTTCTTTCTAACAAGTCTTATATATCCTTGAGATGCATTTGTATGTGAGAAATGAGATGGATATTTAATTAAGAGTTTGTGAGTTTGTTGTTTACCATATCCAAGATAAAACAAAGAAGGCTATGATTTATGAAATGTATGTTCCTCTTATATAAGTTTTGTTTTCACAACCTTAGTGATACAATATTTTTGTTCTTTTATTAATTTGGCATAGCATGTATGGCATTTTTCATATATATATAATTAATATATTATTGATTTTTTATTTATTAATCTTAATATTAAAGTGCCGTTACTATGTAATTATTGCATTATATATGTGTATGAGTAATATTTACTTTGTTGTGTTATATTGGTAATTTATTTTCTACTTGGTGACTTTATTTTTCTTGATGAATATATTAATTTTAATAATATGTAACCTTTTTGTTAATATCTCCTAAATTTATCACCAATATTAAACACAATCGGTTACGTATCTTTACTTTATGAATATTTATTTCCATATTTTGCATGAATATTTATTGAGTTATATTTACTGGTCAAATAAGACATAAGTGAGAAATCATAATAAACTCATAATTTATATTGAAATATAACATATGAGTGAAGACAATTTACTTTATGAATTTTTTTTTGGCAATGTAACATATAAATATTAATATTCACTTTATAAGTATTGTATTGGTGAAGACAGTTGTGCGGGCTTTTTTTAATTACTTGTTTAATTTGACATAACATACCCTTGTGAGTTATAATTTGGTGCGCAAGATAAATTTATTATTCACTAAATACATATATTATGATTATTTGAGAAAGATAAAGGTAATTTTTTTAAAGTAATTTCTATAGTTGGGATGTGAGATTTAGTTATACTTTTATGATTTATTGAGTTATCATATAAGATTATGAGAAAATATATATGTTGTGGATAATCTTAAATATGTTATACTCATGCGTCAAATGTGTATCAAAAGAAACAAATTGAAGTATATTATTACTAAATAATGAAATTATATTCTGATGGAATGATATGTAATAATTCATGAAGAACTTTATGTAACAAAATTAATATAGTTTTTGAAGAATTAATGAAAGTTTTTTTATGGGCGGAAGAAGAATCAACCCTAAAAATTTATGATCCACATAAAAGCTTTTTTTCGTTGAAGGGTCCGAAAGTGATATCCCAATTGGATTAAAATATATTATTGTGAGGTATGGAATACTTGAACTTCCAAGTGAAAAACAAGTTATTGACATACTATATACTAAAGTATATTTATATGACTCACACTTGAAGGGGAGATCATTATAATACAAGTGTGAGTTAATAATGAAAAGATCTACCCATATACTTCATTTAAATCCTAATTAATCTCCTAAAATGGATGTTAGATTAAGATTTTAAATCAACGTGTTATGAAAAAATTGAAAAGTTTTTTATTGGTTAAGAATATGATATAGTAAACCATAAGTTCACTGATAATCATAAAATTATTGTTGGCATGACTCGTGTGATCATCCGAGTCACATATATGATGCAACAAATTATTGAGATTACGCAACGATATCCATGGAAGAACTAGAAGATTCTTCATGAATAACCAACATATTATATAATTCAAGAATTCTCATGTGTCATTTGTTCTCAAAGAAAATTGATTATCACTAATTGTGTTTTGACATAGATCTCTATATTTTTGAAAACATGTCAAACTGAAATATATGGGCTATTGAAATAGCATGTAAACCATATATATGTTCAATAAATTTAATAGATGCATCTATAAGATGGTTACATGTGAAATTACTATTAGTTTGCAACCTGAAGTCTGCAGGAATGTTTGAATAAATCATTATGTTGAGTGTAATTTCCAGATTATATGATTCATTCATTGAAGCTTCCATAAATAACAAAATTAATACTTATAAGAACAAAATTTCTATTTAAGTGTTAGCATATTTGATCTTACGTATTGTAGCAGTTATAATAGCCAACCAAATTCTCCCGATAAAATTGGGTTTTGATAAGGAGCTAGATATATTCCATCTTAAAAGGTTTGAATGTGCGTTCCTATTGATCCATCACAATGCACATAGATGGATATTTAAAAGAAATTAAGATAAATGTTGGGTAAGAACCTCATTCTTCTTATTTGTCTATAAATGAAACAAAATGATGTTTCTAATAGAAACAAGTGGATTTAGGAGATTTATACTGCATGATTAATTGATTGTCATTTGACAAAGTTTTCATAACATGAGGGGGAGAAATTGAATAGTTGGAAAAGAGAATAAAAGGAATGCATTATTACTATCAAGTATAGATCCTCAAATATATGTTTTGCATTCATGACATATTTCATAAAATATGTCAGATGCAATTACTGACATAGATGAGAATTACTAAATCTCATATTCCAGCTGAAAATGCTCTAATCAGCATAAATGAAAGTGAAACATGCTCGAAGCATGAAAGAATAATCGGTTTAAAAAAAAGAAAAAAAAGGAGTAAATAATAAAGATGATCATATTGAGGAGGCATGTACTCAAAAGAAGCCAAGACATAACTAATTACAAAAATCTCAAACGAGATTCAGGTACCTGAAAATAATAAAGAAATCTTAATAAGTTATAACATAGAAAAAAAGAGAGAAACCAACAAATAAGTTGTCAACAATAGTTTTGATAATAATATCACGTGATTGGACGATGATCTTATATATAAATATGTCGCTAGACAAAATGGTGATTGACCAAAAAAAGAAAAGGGAAAAGAAACAATGAAAATAGAATTATGTTCTTCCAATATTTCAAAATTATGGATATGCAATCCAAACACCTAATATATAAAGTTGTTTGTGATGTATGAATACTCAAGTGAAAATAAAGATTTTCACAAAAGTTTGATGATGATTATTTTGAGATATATTAATTTGTGGTGGTGGATGCAACATTTTTTGCATATATTAGAAACCCGGCAGTATATAAAAAATAAAATATATGTCTATTGGATATTATTATAGTCTATGCAGGTATGTAAGTAGACAATGAAATTAAGATTTCTAGTCATAATTCTATGAAATAGTTTCATGAGATTATTTTATTCACAACAAATTGATCATGTAGGTGTGTAAGATATATTTTGGTGATTTTCAGATATATCCGGAAGATATGCTTGAAAAGGTGATAGAGATAATCATCGTGAGGAATCAGAATACTATTGAAATAAAATGACAAAGGGTGATGTTGTCATTAAGTGGAATAAAAAGGATGTTATCATCAGGGGGAGTAAAAAAATAATATTGTGTTTTGGAGAAGTAAACTAGATATAAGCACCATATCACGAGGAGTATCTATTATGTTGTACTCTTTTCCTTGATTAAGGTTTTGTCCCACAGGGATTTCCTGGCAAGATTTTTAATGAGGTGGCTTCAGTAATGTATTGTGTACTCTTTTTCATTCATTAGGTTTTTGTCCCAATGTGTTTTTCCTATAAAGGTTTTAATGAAGCACAATATTCATTCATGGACATTCAAGGGGGATTATTGTAAAAATATTAATTAAGATGGATGTCCATAAACTCCTAACTTTTGACCTTTCATTTTTTACACTCACTACAAAAAAATAGTGAATTAGCGACGGAATTTAGCCACGGAATTTCTGTTACTAATCAACTTAGAGACGGAAATTAGCGACGGAAAAATTTCTTCGCTAATTAGAGACGGAATTCACTAATTAGCGAAGGAAAATTCATTCTCTAATTCGTCGCTAATTATTATTTTTTATATAATTTAAATTTCCATATGTCTACAACACGAGCATCCACATGTCCTTCGCCGGCGGCCGCCACGTGTACCAATCAACCACCGTCACCTAGCCTCCGGCTGCCATATGTTCCGGTAAGCCGCCACGTGTCACCCTCCACCGCGCGCCACGTGTTACAAGTCACAAATTGATTGCATTTTGTGACCAAGTTAGGATTCGAGGCCATGACCTCTCATGCGTGTGCTAATGCCTTTGCCAGTTGAGTTAAGAAGAACCTGTGAAAGTTAAATGCAAAATCATATATATATATAGACACAGACACAGACACAAACACGCACATTCACACACACACACACACGCGCACACATATTGCTTGAAAACAAAAATAGAAATACAAAATTTTAAATATTATTGAATGTTTTAATTTAGTTTTCTTATCTTATTTTATTAAATATTCTACCTAAATTTTTATTATTAATATCTTTTTTTTTTATTTTATATTTTATCTTTTTGTTTGTATTTATAAAATTTGCATTTTATTTGTATATAATATATTATTAAAAATTCAAATATTTTATATTATAATTTTAATTTCAAAACTAAATATGAATTAATAATTTTTATTTATTTATTTTAATATTATATTATAAAATTAAAAATAATTTAAAATTTAAAATATTTAAAAATTATAATTTTAGAAAAAAACTGAACTATTAAAAAATTTTGCTATTAGAGACGGAAAAATTCCGTTGCTAATTTTTAGTGACGGAATTTAGACAGAATGTAATTCTGTCGTTAATTCGTCTCTAGTTTGCGACGGAAAAATTTTGTCTCTAAATTCCGTTGCTAATATTTAGTGACGGAATTTTTGTCTCTAATTAGCAACGAAAAAATTCCGTTTCTAAATTCTGTCGCTAATTTTTAGTTACGGAAATTAGTGAGGAATGTAATTCCGTCGTTAATTTAGAGACAACAAAATTATGTCTCTAAATTCCGTGGCTAATTTTAGGGACGGAATTTGTGAGGGATTAGGGACAGAATGAAATTCCGTCGCTAATTTGCTATTTTTTTGTAGTGACTCTATAACCTCTCCAATGAATAGTCTTTAGGAGTTTTCATGCCCATAATTCAAATGTTACAATATGTACACTCATGAGGATTAAAGTTCGTCATTTACCTTGTGTAACTCTTGGTTGTAGTTGAGAGCCTATAAATAGTGTACTATGTATTACACTTTTGTTGCATCCAAATGAAGTGAATGTGAACTCCTCCTTATTTTCTCTCATCTTCTTCATCTCCCTCTTCCCTCATCCTTTATATTTTCCTGATTTTCATAACCAATTTTTTTAATTATATGGGAAAAAATTATAACATTTTGAAACTTTTGAGATAAAGGGATGTTTGGATTAGCGGAAACTTATTTTATAAGTTTTTTTTACATAAGTCAAGATAAAACTCCTCTCACATACTTATTTTGTATACTGTAAATCATGATTGAAAAATAATTTTAAAAGTTGAACAAGTGGGCGCTGATCATACGAACCTGTAAATCACTTATTTTTTTTCTATGTACCAATTTGATATGTAAAGTACCCTTATTTTTTTTCTATGTATAACAACATATCAAATTTTTCTAACTAGTATAAAATTGCCAAACGTAAACTTTTCACTGTTTTTATATATCGCTTAGATGAGGACTCTTTTTTTTTAAAAAAAGAAAAAAAAACTGATATATATTGGATGGTTATTCATATCTGCTGGTGGCGCGGGTGATTCCGAAAATTTGATTTAACCAGTAATATAATAAATATTGTTAGATAGAAATACCTACTCCACTTTCACTTAATTGGCATCAGGTTCGTACGTAAAAGGCAAAACACTAACACGCATGTACGTCCAACTTGATATGCCGCACTACGTTAATATCGTTATATTCTCTACCCCATTAATTCCATCAAATTAAATTAAACAAAAACTAAAAAGCAACCCCTCCCCTCATAAGTTGAAATGCCTCTTCACTTTTGATTTTTCCAATTTTCAAGGGTCGCTTCCCTTCACACATCCAAATCATTACTATATCATATATATATATATATATATATATATATATATATATATATCCTAATTTAATCTCCACGAATCTTGCTCCTTGATTATGTGAATATGATTATATCTACCGCTAACTCTACAAATTAATGTATAAAAAGGTGCATTCACTGTAATAATACTATGGATTATAGCAGAAAGGATTAACAGAGAGCAATAGAGAGAGAAGCGGTACTACTCATCAAAGTCTGGTATATATACATATAGTTGATGCAATACATATGCATGAGCTCAGTAACAACAGGCATAACAGTAGAAACCTAATCATGTATTAGTTTGCTAAATATAATTAACAATAACCAACTGTATTTATCCACTTTCATTTGCGATTTTAATAACACGTATGACAACGTGTAACCTCTAAACAAAAAGGCACAACTGGAGGATCTTATATATATATATATATATATATATATATATATTTGCATGGCATGTTTCAAACTTCAACTACGTACAGCCTATTGAAGTAGTGTTGCTACCAGAACAATACTGCTAGCTGTTTCAGAATCCGCCAAAAGGTCCCCTGTATGTATCTAATTAAGATTCTCTCTCTCTATTCATAACATGGAAAAGCACGTGCGCAAACATGTTCCTGCTGCTTTAAAATCTCTCAAAAATAGAAACTTCATGAATCTTTAGTTTCTCTCTCCGTTTACAGCTTTAGTTAGATGTGTAAGTTGAAAATTTTCTAGTTTGAATAATTTAGGAATTCTCAGAACAGTTTGTTGTTTGAGCACCAACTGCTCATAACGGTCCATCGTCATCTTCAAGAATATATAGCACATCCTTTTTAACAATCTTCTTCCCTGCCTGCTTCCTCGATATTCTGTTTCCTTTTTGATTCCTTAGGAACGAAGCAAAGGCCCCGAGTTAGCCACAATGATCTCTGATATATAATTGATTAGGTAACCAAAGTGAAAAATTCAAAATTACACGAATCCATGAGTGGCACTATGTGTGAATAAAGAAGAGCATATATATATTTTTTTTACCAGCATCTGACAAAACAATTTATATACTAAGCTTTGCCAAGTGGACTCTTAAAGCCCAACGTTGTAAAGATGTTATGATGTTTTTTTCTACTAAATAAAAATATTCTCTTATTTAAATTTAAAACATTACCTATATTAAATATTAAATATGGACACCTCTCTCAATAAAAATTAAATTTTGATTCGCAAATATTAAGTAACCAGCGTCTTTCACTAAACTCATCCTTTTTGGTAAGATATTTTGATTGCTTTCAGGATTTTGGGCCGAGAAATCGAAGCTAGGCCCATGTTACTATTCACGTAGTTTTTCTTTTTTAAAGGGAAACACCATAGTTACTTTGCGTCCTCATGGCAGCGTAAAAATTCCTGCACTGGAGCTTTCTCCAGGACTCTATTTTCTTTTTTCTTTTTTCTTTTTTTGGGGTCAAGCTCTCCAGGTCCCTATTGAGCCACATATGCTAGGAAAGGTGTCAGCAGGTTAATGCGCCATGTGTTCAGCCCTTTTTTCCTCCCTGTTCCGCCTCTCAAATGCTCATGCCCATCCCACAATCCAAGTCCTCGTTCCCGCAGAGAATCATACGCCCCCAGTTGTCGGTTCGTTGCTTATTTATTGAAAATTCAGTTATCGACGTGCTAGATCACAGTTGAAGAGTGATCGAGGAAGCCAACTATCAAATGAGGACAATCGTCTCGCGATTGATTCATTCCAGAACCTCCATTTCCAAACTCAAGTAAGTTTTCTCCCTCCTTTTGTTCTGCTGGAATTTCGAGCATCTGGCTTTAGAATTTTCATTGCATTCTATTTTCGGGTTATCTTGGTGGCTCATTACTATTTCTTAATGCCGTTCAATTCGATGTCTGCTTGATGGGAAGGAGTGGATATACCAATGGATTTTGATAATTCGCGCACTTTTTTGTTTGGAGGGGTTTGGAATTGTTTGTGCAATTTTACAAATCTACGGTGAGTGGGTAGAGGTTTGTCGGTGCAAAGTAAGCATATTCCGAGCCTATCAATGAATTCGATGGAATGGAAACTACAACTAATTCGGTGGGAGTGTTATGCTTGATTGGGGTTTGGGTTCGCTACTTTCATGATTTGTGTCTGGACAATACTTGCATTTCTTGATATCTTTGCAATCAAGTTGTTCATCAAATGATCCGTCATAATCTTATCATATTTTTATCGAAGAATCTTACGTCATGGACTAGAACTATACCCAAGTTTCCTTTTGTAACAAGCCATTAAACTGTGTTTACCTGGAATTTTGATGAAGTGCGATTACTATAGCCAAGAATGGGAGATATCTCTGCACAGACTCTAATAAGGTTGATGAACCCTTCAAAGTTGAGGAAGCTGAGACCATAAATACACCTCCACCTCCAACGGAGAAGGTACTCTACAATGATAATGATATCTAAATATTTGCTTCTGTACTCATTCTGTATGCATGATTTATTAACATTGCATTTTAACCTGTATGCATATTCTAGCTGCTTGTGTTGGGCGGCAATGGATTTATTGGCTCGCACATTTGCAGAGAAGCCTTAGATCGCGGTTTGTCTGTTGCAAGTCTAAGCAGGTTCGACACTTCTTAATATGTTTACTTTTTTAATGACCATCAGTCTAGCAAACTCGGCATTTGGTACTTGGTAGTTTTTAATTGTTGCACAATGGATATCTAATAATTAGGGGATATCGGTGCGAAGTTGTAGATGATGCTATAGCTTGTTGTAAGCTACTAGGACTCTAGGAGTATGCTAGTAGCGAGAGTTTTGAGTAGTATGCAGGATAATGTAGGTTCAAACTTATTGTTAGTACTACTAATAGAAACCTGTTTTTTTTTTTAAAAACATTTGTGTAGGTTTTGATGCCTCCTTTACAGTTACCTTATTTCAACATTTTCTTTGGAGTATGTCCCCTCATACTTCATTCTGTCTATTACTCCAGGTCTGGTAGGTCATCTCTGCATGATTCCTGGGCTAACAATGTCACCTGGCATCAAGGTCTGCTTTCTTGTATGACAATTTTCCTTGAAGACAACATTGATGTGGGATTCTGTGATGTCTCTAAATAAATCTGTCATACTGTGACCAGGGAACCTTCTTTCAACTGATTCCTGGAAGGAAGCTCTGAATGGGGTCACTGCTGTTGTAAGTTACATTTGTTTGAAATAATGTTTGGCATATATTTGGCTTGATGGAAGCCAGGGGATAATAAGAAAGATTCATGCTAATCTATCATCATTTTAAAGTTCATTGTTCTTTCATTTTCTTCTTTCAATTATTTAAACTCCCGCCACCCGCCCCTCTTCTCTCTGAGGTTCATCATGGTGTATATTTAAATACTCAGCTTTCCTTTGTTATTGTGTCCTGTTGCCTTTGGTTTTTTACTCAATTGGTTTGGTAAGAATCCCCATTAACGAATTCATCCAAATTGTGTTTATTTTCTAAGATTTCCTGTGTCGGTGGCTTTGGCTCCAACTCATACATGTACAAAATTAACGGGACTGCTAACATCAATGCAGTTAGAGCAGCTTCAGAACAAGGTAATTAAACATTGAGGACTTTCTTGTCCGCTTGTTTTTTCTCAGATGGGTATCGGTTAAGCTTTTGCTTTTCAACTTGATTAAAGCAAAACATGAACTGTTGTCTTCTATGTAACTTATTGGACAATATTGAACTTCGCTTGGATTGTCAAGGTAGATTTGATAATGTCTATGGACTATTTACGGAAACTCTCTTCCCTTTCTTTCAGTTAGAAATATATGCTTGTTATGCTTTGTTGGGAGAAGATTATTTTCTTTTTACAGTTTTAGTATATTGGTGGTCCTTTCTAACCATGATTTTCCAATACTCTGTTATACTGTTTTGCTTGTTTTTGTTGATTTGAATAGTACATCGGGCTTGATTACTATGTAGTATATACTGAATTTCCAGCTGTGGACATTCTTGCTTCTACTATTCTATATAGATATAATGAATTAACTGCAAATCCTCTTCAGATGTACTATGTCACATGCTGTTGTTTGCTGCAGGTGTCAAAAGATTTGTCTACATCTCTGCTGCTGACTTTGGGGTAGCAAATTTCTTACTGCGGGGTTATTATGAAGGAAAGGTAATTTTTCTAATTTGTAAATATTGAGAACATGATGAGAGTAAGGAATCATCAGTGTGGATTTTTTCTGCAGAACCATATTGCAAAGTACTAAGACTCTGTTAGGTTCCTAGCGTACACAATAGAGGAGTATTGAATTCTTTCCCCGTAGTCTTGAATAGTTGAATGCAAGTCTATTAGAATTGACAATTTAGAAATATGCAGATACCCGTGGTTGGCCCTTTTTCTGCATTGATGCCTTTAATTATCGTTATTTTTTTGGATTATAATGTTTCAGGTACTCTTTTTTTATATGGGCTGAAAAATTTACCATATGCACACGTGATACTGAAGTTTTCCTATTCTTATATTTTCAATATTTTTACTGTGTCTTATATTGATGTAGAGAGCTACAGAAACAGAGATTCTGACCAGATTCCCTTATGGAGGTTAGTGTTCTGTCCGTTTAAACTATCCTTGGGATGTTCTATACCATTAATGATCAATGCAATGGATATGTCATCTGTAGAGTTGGATAACCTAGCCATTTCATAACTTGATAACAGGGGCACATTAAATTCTAAAACCAAACCCCCCCCCCCCAAAAAAAAACATGAAAGTTAAATTTTCTTGTAGCCGAGAACCGTGGAGGAAAGCTACTGGTGGTTCCTATTGTGGCCTGATGTTCGTGTGTAATGGGACTTTTTAACCTTTTGCAGGGGTCATTCTGAGACCGGGATTCATTTATGGTACCCGAAGTGTTGGGAGTATGAAGATACCCCTAGGTGCAATTGGTTCGCCAATGGAGATGGTAACTTTTATTTGCTTCTCTAAGTCAGCATAGTACCCCAACCCCCTTCTTTTCTTCTTGTTTTATTATTTGTTCGTATGGTATGATTCTGGTAGCTTAACGCTTATTAACTGAAACTAATGTAGATTCTGCAACATGCGGGGCCATTGAATCGGATCCCACTTGTGGGGCCTTTGTTCACTCCTCCCGTCAATGTTACTGCGGTGGCCAACGTTGCTGTAAGAGCTGCTACTGATCCTGTTTTCCCCCCTGGGATCATCGATGTTCATGGAATCCAACGTTATGATCAACGTAAATCTAAGTAAATTTGTCTTGTTTTCTATCCTTTTTCTTGGTGAATAGAATATAATACGGGGAAATTCCCCTTCCAGTTGGTGACTGTTATTATTTGACCCGAACAATATTAGCCTACGCCATGTTATCACCGACTGAATAATATTATTTGTAACCTTTGTGTTACGTTTCAAGGTTTTTCATTTAATTGTCAAAATGTCGTCGCAGAATGTTTAGCGCAAGTGCTTCAGTTTAGTTATTTATTTTTTTGGACTAAAACCTAAGTAATTAATTATTGCAATTAATTGTTTGTCGTGGTAAAATAATTTTTATGCCAACGAAATCACTTCACTACCAAAATAGTGCAGTCTGTGTTTGAAGACTGAGAATAATGGGCTTGAGAATTGACCGACGGCTCGTACTTGCAATTTGGTGGATACACAAGACCCGGACTTTAAATGGTAAGTTTATGAAGTCAACATCACATTATGTAGCCAATAAAAAAATGAATAATCAACTGACTCTGACCAATCATTTTCAAGGCACAAGAAAAAGGAAAATTACGACTGGAATATCTGGTTCTGATCATTATTTGAATTTCAGGATCTAAATCTAAAAGTACAAATGATGGACACGTAATATGAAGGGTCTGATGATGCTGTTATGTTGTGCATGATTTTTGTTCCTTTCTTGTCAGATGGTATAGAATTAAGAAATATATCAGCATCAAGTTTGGAAGTGATCGTGTCTGGCACTATTTCGTCTGTGCCCTAAGTTCCATTTGCGCTTACTCATTACTATAATGCAGTCTCTCCTGTTCTTCCGTCAGAATCATCTAAACTATGCATGAAGTGATAAAAGAAAATCTTGAACTTCTATAGACTTTTTCTGTAGACACTCATGACACTGTAGAACTTGATGTATTCGTTACAAAACTTTCCTAGGCTCTTATTCTCTTTTTTATATATATATATTTATATACACAGGCAAAAATGTACAAGCATGTCACTGTAAGTACTGTTCAAGACAATCTTTCAATTTTTGGAAAGTCACAGGTTTTGATACAAATGAGTCCATACCATTTGCATAACACTCTTCAGCACTCTCCGACAATGCATTTGCTGTCATCTGCATCATTAACATGAAAAAAATGAGCTCAATGATCTTTCACTATTTCAAAGATTCCGTTAGTGCAAGAGGCAAATCCTTCCAATCATAAAAATCACTCTCCACAAATAACTGCTCACCGCAATAATGGGAATGTGGTTGGACTTAGTGGCAAATAAGCATGATGAAGCTGGTAGATTTAGCACAATCCCAGCTTCTCTTGCAGCATCCCAGTTACCAGTTTCTTCAAAAGAACGAATCAATCTTGTTGATTGTAGACCATTCATAACTGGCATGCACACATCCTGCAAAACGCAAGCGCAAGTGAGCATTATTCACAGAAAATAACAACATTATGCAGAACATGACCCAAAAGATTATGAACGTGAAGATCAATATCCTGAAGTAATGAAGAGACTTTCTCAAACAGTAAAAGCACTGAACAAGTGAAAATGCACAAGAGGGATGTGTATGAGATTGCACCATGAGAATTAGGTCATAGCTCTGGCGCTGAACGGCACATACAGCTTCCACTCCGTTATTCACAACATCTATGCTATGACCTAATTGCTTCATCATTGACTGTGTCACCATGACATTGATCTTGTTATCCTCCACGACAAGGATCTTGGGCTTTAAATCTGGATTTGCTACTTCTGAAGTACTGCTGCTAGTGACGCATTGTGAGGCAATCTCTGCTCTTTCTTGACTCTGATGTGCTTGTTCTCTTGGCATTGTTGCTATAGCTGTCCGATCTTGATCCAACTCCCTGTGATATGAAGAATCTGCACTGCCATTTTGTGATTTGTTTCTTCTATCTACATTTTCATTCTCTATCTCTGGGCTGTGACTCGATGAACATGCAGATTCAGATATGCCTGGGCCATCAGTTATTGAGGATGCAACCTCATCTGAAGTTATTTCTTTTGATTTGACATTATCAGAGGAAATTGCGTTGGAATTTTCTGAAAACCTATTGAATTTACGCGAGGTTGCACACCCAATTTCTTGAGGTAATAATTTTTGGGCCCTGCTAGATCCATGGGAGGAGAATAGAGAGCCCAAAGAGGGTGGCTGAAATTGGAAAAAGCCCGCAGCATCATCAGACGCAGCATCATCATCATCCTCTGTATCTGAGGGCTCATCAGAATGATCACAAATAGTTGAAACCTTATATGGCAATATAAAGGTAAATGTAGAACCACATTGTTCTTTGCTAGTCACAGTAAGACGACCACCCATTAACTCAACCTATTATTGCAAGGGCAATGAAAAGAACACTGTGAAGATCAAATAAAACATAACTTCCATTGATTTAGAAGGAGAAACACAAAGCTTACCAGTTGTTTGCATATTGCTAGTCCCAGCCCTGTCCCACCATACTTTCTTGCATGGTCTGCACTGACTTGCATGTACCTTTTAAATAAAGTAGGTAAAGCCTTCTCTGTCACGTTAGAAATTGAAGCCAAAAAAAAAAAAAATTAGATATGTCTCATGATTAACCATTCTGTGTTAATACTTTTGTAGAGAAGATTCAAAAGATACCTGGTATTCCAATTCCTGTGTCATAGACATCACAACGTATCCACACTGTTGTTTCAGTTGATTGAGGTTGTTCCTCAGTACCTCCATTCATTAAGCATTCGCTTTTAACCGGAGATCTACCTTCATCACTCAAAGCTTGATTTTGGTTACTGCTATTTTGAGATATTGAGAGATACTTAATCTCTTCTACTCCATTCCCTGAAATGCTAGACTGGTCTGCACTGGTCTTCTGGAGGCTTACTTCTGCTTTAGCAAAAGATGGCTCTGGCACAACATAAAGATTTACACCAACCTTGCCTTCATGAGTAAACTTGATAGCGTTGCTGCAAAGAATGAAAACTGTGAATGCAAAGTAGCAGAGACACGAATCTGACAATTTCACAAAAGCTTAATACCTGACTAAATTTGTGAGGATTTGCCGAATCCTTAAAACATCTCCAATGACCTGCAATAGCCAGTAGTTTAGCACCAAATGTAGAAGGAAATATTTGACAGAAAAGCATTGGAGTTATAAATATGTTCCCACCTCAGTTGGTACATCATCTGCTACATGTCCTTCTAAGGTTAATATTTTCTGCAGTGAAGCCGCAGAAGTCTGGAGTACATGCTTTACTACCTCTCTTGGCCGGAACTTGGTTGCTTCTAACTTCATTACTCCTACATAGAGAAGATTAAATGATCAGTACCTAACTTACAAGTTTATCTCTGATTAAAAGTATATTGGTATTTACATGATTGTATGGTTTAGATACCAGATATGAGTCATGGATGATAAAGGATAGTGTTCAAACCTGACTCAACCTTGGAAAGATCAAGTATGTCATTTATAAGTTGAAGAACCAAATCTCCTGAAGATAGCATGACATCCAAGAGTTGTCTTTGCTCGCGGTCAAGTTTTGTCCTCGAAAGAATGTCAGCCATGCTAACAACCCCAGACAATGGGGATCTTATCTCATGAGACATGGTTGCCAACATTTGTTTTGCTTTCATAGTCTCCTCTATTAGAAGGTTTAAGAAAAAATGGATAAGATTTCTTGCTGCCATGGCAGAAAGGAATAAAATTCACAGCTAATGCTTGGCTAAGTGGTTATTTATACCTGTAATGTGGATGGTTTTATTCAATTCTGTTTCCTTCGCTTTCTGAACTGCAATTTCTTCCCGGATCTTCATCATCCTTTCTCTTTTTCTCACCTGTAGTTTGCCCATAAAATTAATTTTCTTCTTAGCATACAAAAGGACGAAAGTGTGACTAAATGCAAAATTCACTTACCTGATCTGTGACATCCATTCCCATGTAGTTTATTCCTAGGGTCTCCCCTGTCTTGCTGAAGACAGGTTCAACATAAATCAAGAATGTCTTTGAACCAAATAATTCTGTCTCGAAAGTAATTTCCCTTTTCGCAGGCAAGCCTTTTTCTAGAACTTCTCTCTTAAAATCTTGAGATTCTTTAACACCAGATCCTGTGAAAATTTCAACATCTGTTTTTCCAATGATATCCTGAAAAATATGAGTAAATTTATGAAGTTTAGATATTATAGCAGAAACTCCTTATAAAAATAAAAGGCATTTAAAAGAGGAAACAGAGTTTCATTTTGAAGAACAAATTAAAATTTTGAAAGAAAATAAATACAGTACAATAACTATAAACATTTCTTATATAACCTTGAAATAAGATCTTCAACAGCAATTCATTACCTCCTCGTGCAAACTTGGAAAATGATTATAGATAAATCGATATCGCAACTCTTTGTCCTGGAAAATCTCAACAAAAGCAAAAAGATCAACATCCTCATGAATTTTGATGTCACATGCTATAAGGATCATTCTATAAGCTGTTCAACATACTTGTGCCTTGCTTAGTACTAATTGTAATTTACCTGATGACCAATAACCACAGGTGCATTCTGGAGTACAAAATGCAAGAAATTATCTGCCCTTTTCAGAATCTGGGACAGTTCTTCTACAGGTGAGGACTGCTTCTCAAGATTCTTTATACTTTCTTGCAACTTCTCTGCAAGTATCTGCTCTCTTTGGACACTTGCCTCCAACATTTTTTCCAAATCCAGCGCCTTCTGTTTCCAATATACACTTGTATCATACTCGGCGTCTATTTCAATTCTCTTGTTCTGAACAACAACTTCACATTTTTTCCTTCTTGGTACATCTTGCCATAAATCATAAATTTCATCCAAAATAGAAACTGGACGTTTGTCGCCATATGTTTCTTCCTCGAACTGAAGCTCCTCCAATATCTGCAACTTCCTCAACTCAACCTCATGCCTTTGTTTGCTTAGGTTGTCAAATTCTTCTCTGAGAAGTTGCAAGGCGTTGGCCTGCTTATACTCCAAGTGTTTCATAAGGTGTGAAAGTTGAGAAGAACCTTTATCTGTACAATTTGTGAGCTCCATGAGACGCTTGAAATCAACTATAGTTGATTCCATCATTATAATCTCTTCCAACATATCTTGGTCCTTTCCAGGCTTTTCTATATTAAATTTTTTGCCAACATCAGTTCCAATATCTTCAGGCCACATCGAATGGAGGACTTCGATGTCCATGTCCTCGGTATAGTCATTCTCCATCTCACAAACCATGGTAGCCCACTGTTTGTATCCAATTCCCAAGCCAGTCTTCTTTTTTTATAATATGCAACTTGAAATTTCTTGATCTCTTGCTGAACTTGAAATATCCACCACGGTGCTGACTGAACACAGCTGGGAGAGAAGTCAAAGCACTACTTCCTGTTGCAATTTGTTTGGCCATGATTAGTCAAGTTAGGCACTGCATTAAAAAAATAATTCCATACAGATTGTATTTTGTAATTAGTGTAAGAAATATAAAGACAAGTATGTAATAGATACTAGCAAACAAAACAATAAGAAACTGAAATAGAAGTAAATGCATAATTTGGAGAACGTTGAGAGCAAAGAAGAGGAGCTTGATGATATCTAGCTCCAAGAGTACGAAATAGTTGCAAGTTCAATGACCAGTCACATGCCATATCAGAAACCGAATGAGAAATAATGAGAGAGGAATTGGCTTCTTCCTCTTAATAAAAAGCCAAAAAAAAAAAAAAGCTCAGAAAATTGCAGAGCTGAGACAGAAACGAATTTGATGTTTGAAGAAACACTTGCAAAGTGGAAAACAAAGTTAATTAAAAGACAGTTATCATAAGAAGCAGGATAGCGGGAGCGAATAGTAAGTGAAATCCCAATTGCCCAAAAATCTATAATAACGAAATGAAGAGCTCAAAAGTAAGCTAACCTTTTTATCTTTTGGATTCATTGAAAGCCAGAGAGAGAGAGCAGGACAGAGCCAGAAAGAAGGAGAATTGAGGTTGACAATGTCCAAAAAGATTTAGGTGTAGATCTGAGGAATCTGTTCAAGAGTCGAAACTTAAAAGCCTTCAATGATACATCATAAAACGAAGCTACACACTTGAGAGAGAGAGGGTCTGTTTTAAGCAGATGACAGCATGTGCAGGGAAGGGAAAAAAGAAAACAAGAATAAAAATGAAGAGAGAAGAAAACCCAAGAAGAAGGCAGAGGCCATGTGCATAGGGAGGTCAAAAACTATAGAAAATTAGTGAGGGACGACCATATTTGTTTATGGCTTTCTTAAATTAAGTCATCTTTTCTTGGTTGTGAGGGGTTTGTTTATAAGAGACAACAACGTTTAGAGCTCCCTCCCTTCAAAACTTAGATTTCGATCAAACCATCGTCTTATAATGTTTCCTTCCAGAGAAGCAGTACTGTTCCTCTCTCTCTCTCTCTCACTCTCGGGTCAGCATGCCTACTCAGCGGATCTATGCATCCCTCAAAATGTGAGGGAACTTATTTTTATTTTTAATTTTTTTATATATTCTCATTTATTTAAATTAAATTATACACCGTTTTAGCACCCATTATTTTAAATTAATTAATTTCTAATATATTTAACATTGATAAATATTTTTCAGTACTAAATATTTTTTTTCAGTAACACCCAATATTTTAAAATACTTCTTTCGGTGCTAAATATAAAATAGAGTTGACTTTTTTTTAGAGAGATTAAGAGAGTTAAATAAATGATTTAATCATATTATATGTTGTGTATCTTTAAATTATATATCATCAGTTTATTAGTCAAACTAATTAGTTTAGAGAAAAAAATAAAAATAAAAATACTCTAGACTAATTTAATTAGTTTCTTTAATTTCTCCAAAAAAATCAACTTTATCTTATATTTAAGACCAGAGGTAATACTTTTTTAATAACACTTAATATCTTTAATTAATTAATTTTTAATGTATTTAACATCTTGTAGCATTTTTTCAATAGCACTCACTATAACAGCCTAAAATATTAGTACTGAATGCATTTAAAATTAATTAATTCAAGATATTGAATGTTATTTAAAAAAATATTTTTAGCTGTTAAATACAACTTAATTTAAATAAATGAAAAAAAAATTAAAAATAAAAATAAAAACACTCATTTTGGGATGAGCAGATAGATCAGGGAATCAGGATTCCTCTCGCTTTTCTCAGAAATAGATTCATTCATTGTAGAAAGAGAAAAATGGACTATTATGGGGTTTTTAATTCCCCGCCATTTCTCAGGGTGACGTGCGTACGTGGCGATGAGGCGCGTTCAATGACGCGCTACATGCTAAAGAGTCACATCACCGATCTCTCAGTCTTGTTTTTTTTTTTTTGCATCAAAGTAACAATTTCTATTGACGAAATGATATATGCAAGTCCCTACACTTAACCAAAAGAACAACCTAAAGAATGCAGAAATGGAAACAAAATCTCCCAGTAGAACCCAGGAGCAAAATCAGAATTCAACCAAAACAGAAGTAAAACCAAAAACCTCCTAGTAATTCCACACAAAACACTAGAAAATAATAAAGAGAGATGGAGAACAACTAACTCCACAGCCAAATAAAATCTTGGAGTCCATTGAGAGTTAGCAAACTGCATAGCTTTATCAAGATTCACGTAATCCACCAGTTCCAAGCAATCCTCTATCAGGCAGATCCAACCATATTCAAACTAGCTTTGCACTAATGGAAATCCATCAAGCTTAATTACTTAAATCACTCTCAATTCTTTTCGGAGAACGAAACTGCACACACCAGGGAGGAACCCAACGCAAATCATCCTTAATTTTTCCACTGGGAGACCTATTCAAAAATTCACCATCATAGTATAACCAAGGCCACACACAAGTAAAAATAGTCCTATTATCAGAAAATTGCATTGAAAAAAAAAAACGGATCGGACTGGCCGGTTCAACCGGTCCGGCCGGTGATCTGGTCCGGTTCATGGTAAAAACCGGTGAACCGGTTCAAACCGGTCAGAACCGGTGGTTCGACCGGTTTGACCGGTTTGCCTTTTTTTTTTTTAATAAAATACATTTTTTTATTCTTCTATCTACTATTGGACATTATTTTTTAGGGAAAAATGAAAGTTTGAAGACCAAGATGAAAAGAAAAGTAAGTAAAAAAAGAATAAATCTAAAAAAATGATTTTGAGAGGATATAATAATTAATTAATTATAGGAAAGGAGATATCATTATATAAATATAGGCATCATAACTAATACTAATATATTTTAAGCATTTTTTACCTAAAGATCTTTATTTTAATCTATGGAAATTTAAAAATATATTAATATATATATTACCACTAATAAATTATAATATTTTAATATGACCGGTTTGACCACTGGTCCGACCCCGGTTGAACCATTAACCCTTAAACCAGTGCTGTGACCGGTTCATTGACCGGTCCGATTTTTTGTTCCTTGGAAAATTGAACCAACATATCCTCATTATACCAATTCATATCCATGTCAATTGGATTGGAGAAGGATTTAGGATAATTATACCACAGAGAGTCCATAAAAATTGAGTAATTATATCTCTCACTCTTAAGACTCACGTAAGTCGAGACAAAATTCTTCTCACATACTTACATTGTACATCGTAAATAACGTTTGAAAAACAATTTATATCCCTAATCAAAATAAGCACTAAGTGTGGGTGTTTTAGGCTTAGCCATATTTTAGTGATGCATATATTGACAACCATGAACCCTACCTTCAAATTAAGTACTCCTGTAGTATTTTTTTTTAATAAAAACTTCAAATTAAGCATAAATAAAAAAATTCCAAAAAAATTGTGGCCCCCTTTTGGTTTTTTTTGGGGGGGTTGGTTTTGCCCTTATTATTAATTACTGCAGGTTTTATTCTTAGCATTAAAATAGTGCTGGCGAAAAAAAAAATGACATTTTTTCCACAGTGAGCATATTTATTATATTTTTTAAAAAATACACGCTCATTGTATAACATCTTTTGTAATTTTGTGTAAACACAAGTTTTCAGGAAATGTTAGATAAATTTTAAGGTAATTTCATGCACAGTTAACTCTTATATATATATATATATATATATATATATATATATATATATATAACACAAATTGTTATAAATTTGAAGAAAAAATTACAATTTTTTAACAAAGCAGTCTAACTACAGATGATACGATATTTTCAATTAATTTATAAATTTATCATTATTTTCAGTTAAACTTTTTTTCATGTGCACCTGATATCATTTTATTGAGACCTGTACTAGTAATAATAACGGCTAATTAGCTTAATTGATTTCCCCCGAGTTGGCCCAAAAAAAAAAAATTTGATTCCGCGAGTTGATGGCGATCAATAGTTTTTAATCAAAACATTTTGTTTCATACTTCATCCGAACGTGTTTCTTAATCACAGGTTAATCTAAACTAAATTAATGCCATGTCAAAACTTGGTTGAGTTAATTAATAAGTTTAATTACCACGTTTTCCGTGAAGCAATCAAGAGCAGGCAAGTATAATTCTCACTCTTACGCTATTGCAAGTCAATCTTGTTGACGGTAATAAGTCGGAACCGCCATGAGGAAGATAATAAAAAATAATAATATAAATTTAAAATTTTTTACCATTGTTGCTTTCTTAACTTCTCATTCATTGACCATAAACAACATATTTAATAATTAGGGAACATTGCTCAAAAATCAATAGACATACTTGAAAAACAATTTAAGCGCAGCTGTCCCTCCAATATATATATATATATGCCTAGCTATATATATAATATTACTTGTATTATTGTTCATAAAAAGTATTTTCATTACTTTTTTCTTAAAGACTTCAGCGCATATTCTTGTAAAGTGAAAACAAACACAATTTTTAAAATTTACTTATTTCTGTTATTAACTAGATAATATACATTAAAATTTGGCCACGCCTTGTAAACTATTAAAACCACACTATCTACAAGCTAATAATAAGCTTTTGGGGAGTATAGTCTGATCACTCTCTGATCTATATGCGATCCGTGTGATCTGATCGTTTTGTTTTAAATGTTCCCATGCAAGCTAAGGAAGGATGGTAAATAATCTAAAGATTTTATAAGTGTAGAAATTAAAGAGTCGTGGCAAAAGAGAGAGAGAGAAAAAAGGCAGCGTGAGAGAAAGATCACATGAATAAGTGCTTGTTTGTTATCATTTATTTGAATCGGGCTTATTATATAAGCGCGATTCACGTAAATCGAGATAAATCTCCTTCACATATTTATCTCGTAGACCGTGAAAGCACCTCGTAGACCGTAAAAGCTACCTTGTAGACCGTAAAAGTTACTTCGTATTCCGTGAATTATAATTCATAAGCACTTATAAAATTTTCAACCGCTATTCCAAACAAACTCTAAGAATCTCAAGCCTTTGACAGTGTTATCACTGGTTATGAACAGTATAAATAGACGGAGAGACACGACACAGATCAATTTGTACAAATTATACTAATTTCAGTTTTCAATATAAAACCTAGTTTATATAAATTAGATTTTATATTAACAAATGAAAATAATGTAAATGCATCACTTTTTTTCCCTTGCCAAAATAGCAGTACATTATTAGCACCACTTGTCCTATGCTTTTGTTTAAATACAACTGAATGTTTGGATGGTATTTATAAGTGTTTTTTAATCATGATTTATGAAATATGAGGTAGTTTTTACGGTCTACGAGTTAACTTTTACGATCTATAAAATAAATATGTAAAAAAAAATTTATCTCAATTTATATAAATCAAACTTATCTTACACCAAACAAGCATATATGTTTCTGGCGGACAGTGAATTAGCCAGCCATTTGTTGGTTATCTCGAGGCATATATGGCATTATTTAAATATGCTTCATGTAATTGCTTTATCATTAACATGCCCCACACCCACACACACTTTTATTGGGATTAATTAATAATATGGAATGCCACCAATTAACAATCCACGATCATGAATACCACTAGCGGCTTCAGCCACTCAAGTGGGTACAAACACACACACCTAGCCATTAAAAATACTTTATCATATAAGGGAATTTGATAATAAGATCCATTTCCCATGGGAATGGATCGATCCAAATCCGCTAGAGTTCATGCCTCTAAACTTGCTTACAAATTTTACTAGTCATATCTAATTATAAACCTGAATTCAAGTATTAGTCCTCTATAAGTATGAAACCATATTAGGTTTGTATATTTAATAAAATTTTTAAATATATACTTTTAACTAATTTTTCACATAATTTTTATTACCCATCAATGATATTATGGTGGCGTTGTGAGTGAGAGCTTTTTAAAACTGAAAGTTTGTGAGTTTAATTCAGCTGGTAACCTTAAATCGTTAGGTTTTGTGTCATTGTAATTAATATATATATATATATAGACACACACTCAAATATACATATAAACATATAAAAATAAAAATAAATTTTCATTCGTACAATGACTAACCTCGTATGGGTACTCTTAACTTTATCCCTTTTATCACTTTACCAAACTGCTGCCAATGGGTGTGTGTTTATTTCCATATAATCAATTATGAAAAAGCCGTACGTGCACAAATGATGATTTTTCCAATTTTGTGCACATTATTGGCGTATATATGCTAAAATGAGGGGATATTATATAATGATGTTACTGCATCTTAAATTATGGAGCATGCCAACTTCAACGTGCCTCATCCATGCAACTGTCAGGTATGGTTCTTCTTCTTCTTCTTCTTTTTTTAATTGAGGAATGAATTTTAAATGCGGACATCGGGGCTCAGATATATAGTCAAGTTTGGTAACAAAGTGGAAGAATTATTTAAGACAAAAAAAAAAGAAAGGAGAATATTCCTGTAATAATAAAAATAATCATTCAATTTAAAGTTAGATTAGGTGTAACGCAAAAGGAAAGCAGCGTTTCATTATATATTAGAACGTTAAAAACAAGTTGAAGTTGATCATCACAGTCAGTGGATGCGTAATTTAAGTGGAAGAATGATGTTAATTAAAGACATATTTAGTACTACCTCAATCCTTAATACTTCCTCATGCTCTATAATTCTTTTTTTTTTTTGGTAAATGGGGAAACCCTATCACCCGGTATCTGACACTTTTTTTTTAGACCTTGACATTCTCAACTAGGCCAGATATCCAAACAACCGACTAGTTTGAATTTAAGGAGTAAGGGTGTGTCGTTTAACGGGTTATCTCCTATCTCAACAATGTGTGCTTCTTGGGATTTAAACTTATTAGAGCACTTTAAGTGCCTATTTGGTTCACTAAATTAGAAGCAATAATGTAATGAAATGTAATGTAATTATGGTTACATAATTTGTTTGGTTCGTCATTAGGGAAAAATGATGTATATACATAAAAACGTTTGATTGGATTATATCGAACATGAGAATATATAGGAATAATATAGTAAGTGACAAAATTAATTTTTTCTACACATATACTAATGTACACATTGGGTTCATGATAATTTTTTTTCATTCCATACCGTGTACACGTTGGGTTCATAGTAATTTTTTAATATTTAATAGTGGAAATATTATATAGTATATAGATTGGATTCACGTTAATTTTTTAATATTTAATGATGAAAATATTATTTAATAAGATATTTTAATATTTTTTTAACGGAGGAATATAATTTTTTTAAAATTTTGAATGGGGGACTATTTCTTAAATTTCTATATTATTAATTATTTTTTAATATTTAATAGTGGTGATTAAAATTATTTAATATTTAACCGCATTTATAGATGGGCACTTTGGTCAATTTAAAAAATTATAATGGCAATAATGTTATTTTTACTAGACTACAAGATGTCTGCATCTTCATTTATCAGCCCTAGCAGTGTAAATTATGATTACAAAATATAATTATCTTTACATTACACAAGTCTAACCAAACGCTATAATTGCACTATTACATCAGGATTACATGTAATCTCCTCTCATATAATTGAACCAAACGGATTATAATTAATTTATGAGAAACAAGAAGTGACCGTTAACTTATTAAATATGTCATAAACTAAAAATTTTCTACTTTTACCTTTATTGGAAAGTGTGCTTGAAAATTTAATAAGGGAGCAAAATTTAAAATAAACATTAAGTATAAGAACAAAATTGATGGACTTATATTATGGACTTAGGGTCTGTTTGACAATATATTTGGAGGGGGAAAAAAGCTTATTTGGAGGGTAAAATTTATTTGATATTTGTACACACATTTGGGAACACAATAATATTCACTGAGCTTAAAAAAAATGTTTTTCCTAGAAGCTCATTGAAGTAACTTCTGATTTTTTTCATTGGGTTAAAAAAAAGTCACTTCTCCCACCACCAATCCAAACACAAATTACATTTACAATATAATTTTTTTTCAATCTGACATCTGTAAAAACCACATTAAAAAAAATCACTTCTCCACTATTAATCTAAACAGGGACTTATATTCTGTATCAAGCTCTTCTTCTAAAAATTAAACGCCCTATATTATAGTGGACTAGAGGGACTATATAAGATGAACTTTATAATTCAATTATTTTATTAAAATAAGTTTTATACGCAGGGTCTGAACGAGTATTATATTATCATGTGGCCACACAAAAGACAAAACTGCCCAGCTATATCCAAAAACGGAAAAAAAAAATGTATGAAGGGACAGATATGAATAAAAAAGATGTAATAGTAAGAGAGTGGGGAAGGGGTTGTAGGGGAAACAAAGGGCAAAAGAGCGGACAGAAAAATATGAAAGGGAAGGAAATTAAAACAGAATCCCCTGAACCGCGCCACCAACTTGTTCCTCATCCTCCCCACTCTCTTCCCATTTCATCTTCTTCTTTCTTCCATTTTCATGCAACCCCTCTTCTCCTATTACAGGATCGTAGATATATGTTAGTTATAAGCAAGGAACAAAAAATCGGACCGGGCAATGAACTAGTCACAGCATTGGTTTAAAGGTTAATGGTTCAACCGGGGTTGGACCGGTGGTCGAACCGGTCATATTAAAATATTATAATTTATTAATGGTAATATATATATTAATATATTTTTAAATTTCCATAGATTAAAATAAAAATCTTTAGGAAAAAAATGCTTAAAATATATTAGTATTAGTTATTGTGCCTATATTTATATAATGACATCTCATTTCCTATAATTAATTAATTATTTTATCCTCTCAAAATCATTTTTTTTATATTTGTTATTTTTTTACTTACTTTTCTCTTCATCTTGGTCTTCAAACTTTCATTTTTCCCTAAAAAATAATGCCTAATAGTAGGTAGAGGAATAAAAAAATGTATTTTAAAAAAAAAAGGCAAACCAGTCAAACCATCGGTTTTAACCAGTTCTGACCGGTTCGAACCGGTTCACCGATTTATACCATGAATCGGACCGGATCACTGATCGGTCACCGGTCGGACCGACCGGTCCGATCCCTTTTTTTTTTCAATGGTTATAACTGTGAGTTTCATATGTTGCCTTTTACACGAAAAAGCATTGCTATAAAGTCCCATAGGTTGTTTGTAAGTGTGATGTGCTCTTTCTATAGACTATAATAATATCTTTGCGATCCTATCCACCCTGTCCCTGTAGAATATTCCATCCTAAGTTCTTGTCACTACCACAAACATGAATGGACACACACACACACATATATATATATATATATGAGTGGACAACACCACTCCGGGTTTTCTTGCTTCATTCCCTATTTCCTTTCCTTATTTACGTGGTTCTCTTCTCTACCTCTTTCTTCTTTCTAGCTTAATGCTAGTTTAATTTTACTCCTTTATTATATATGTGGCATCCATTTGTTGTTCCATTGTTCACAAAAAAGGACAAAAACTCAAGTGAATGGGCTTCATCTATATCTAATTCTCATGTATCTCTCTCGCATCTTTCTTAGCTTCTCTATCTTTCCTCTAAAACCCACAACTCATTGCCTCCAATCATTTGTTCATTCTCTTGAATTTGAATATGTGATCCTTCTTTTCTCATTCCCCACTCCTTCCTCCATTTCCTCTTCTTTGTGAAACCACATGTTGGGCCCAAGCAACTCCACCATTCTTGTTTGTGCATACAGAGCCCAAGATGTCTCAAGTGCCACTTCCACTTTTCGGTCCATTCTAAAATACTATTTCTCTGCCAACAAACTTTTGGTGTAGTAGCACTAGATGTGCCATTTGTGTCACTAAATCTGGGATTTGATCCCCACACTCTTTAAACATTGCACCTGCGGTCCAAATTCAAAAAGGATAGAGAGAGAGAGAGAGAGAGAGAGAGACTGTCCTCTTCTCACTTGTCTTCCATTTTTTGCTCCCCGTCCCATGAGTATTTAGTCGATTTTAAGTGTTTAAAATAATTGGACAGCACAAGGTCAGAACCACGTGTTAAAAACTAACCATTAGAATTTGGGAACCCAAAACTTTTAAGACCCTTCTTAGAACGAGGCCTTCCTAATGACACAGACCTAATAAACTAGCCATTCCAATACATTTTTCAGTAAAGACATATAATTTTCCATACCTATAATGGGAGCCAGGATCCATTCCGGTAAAATTTCTTGTTAAATGAGATCCCCATTTAAAAATACTGTCATGTAATGATTATAAGAATTAAGGCGAGCCTATGAACATCATTGGCAAAAGGGACAAAACTAAAGTCCTTGTATATAAGTAAAATTTGTCATAAATTATATTATTGGTTATTTATAATTGCGTGGTTGTTTTCAATTTTTTTTATTATAATTATATGGGTTAAAGTGTATTTTTATCCTAATAAATATTACTGCAAGAGCCATGGACAATTGGACATCCGAAAGAAAAGTTACTAGGCCGTGAGGGAATCACCGCTGCCTCCGTGAAATAAAAAGGCCACCCGGAACCTGTTCAATGCATTAAATCCATTACGGTAAGTCGGTAATTGTTTCATCACTGTGGGGCCGAAAGTTTTTAATGAGAAACACTTCCATATTTAGTAATTGGATCTTATGATTAATTAAAATGTAATAACTGATACTATTTTAATTCTACATGATAGATGAGTCATATATAAAATTTTAAATTTTATGATTTTTAAAAATATAAATTTCTTAATTTAAGAAAACAAAACATGGAATTTCCTCCCATGATCTCTAAAATCATAAAATTTGAATTTCTACAAATGACTCATCTATCATATAGAATTGACATAAAATGAGTTGTATTTTAATTAGTCGCTACAGATGAGGTGATACTCCTAGAATATGTAAGTATTTCTCTCCAAAGATTTGATTATGAAGTACTCCCTCCGATCATAAATATTAGATATAGTTGACTTTTTTTTAAGAGATTAAAGAAGTTAAATAAATTATTTAATCATATCATATGTTGTGTATCATTGCATTATATATCATTTTATAAGTTAAATAAAATAGTTTGAAGAAAAAGATGACAAATATAAATATTTTAATGTAATTTAATTAAAATTTTTAATATTTTTAAAAAATTCAACTCACTCTTATATTTATTATTTATGATAAGAGGGATCGGAGTATTTAGTTTTTCCTTTGGCTGCTGGTTTTGTACACTTGTAGCCCTCTCTTTCCCCCGAAGCCAACAATTACGCATTAAAACAAAAATTAAAAAAAGAAAAAGCAGAACATTAAACAATTTTGATCCAGAAGCTTGAATTAGTTTCTGGTGGAAAATTATCTAGACGAATGAAACCCATTGGAAAAGTAAAATAGCTGTTTTAAGGAACAATAATTCATCCAAAATTGTTGTAAATTCATTTTTTGTGCATGACAAACCCGTTGACAATTGACTTTTTGCCAGCACTAGGTTGACCAATGAGCAGAGGGATATATATATTTTTATCCTTGTAATAAGATTTCAATACAACGCAGAATTTGAGCATCTCGTCCTATGAGTACTGGATCAAGCTTGCCGCGCCTGGAAAGTTCAGTCAGGTCCTTGCCATATATTTGTTAAGCACTCCCTCGGGGTCTGCATAAAGTTGGGAACAAGAATTAAAGAAGACAAATTAAAGGCAACCAGGAATAAAGAAGACAAGCAAAACAAACAGAAAGAAGATAAAGATTGAATTTATGTGCGTTGCAGCTCTATATTATCGATGATAATTGGATACATATTTATAGGAGAGGAGTACAATAGTGAATCTGATCATATCACATAAATCTCTCCTATACCCAAAGAACATTTAAACAGAAAAAGTAACAGCTGATTTAGAACTAGCCTAATAAGGGAAATTAGGGTTATTAATTTTAGGCGTTTGAATTAGTGATTCCTAAACATCTCTTCTATTAGCTTATGCAGAATGTTTGTATCAGGAAAAATAGGCACATCAGTACAACTCTTGTGGGAATAGTATAACCACTCCTATAGACAACAAAATAAGCCCTAATCGAGTGAAAAAAAAAAAACACTTCAGAGCAAAAGCAACTAGCACACCTCCAATTTTCTCCTTTGACAAGTGCTCTAAACATTCTCAAAACCTTCAAGGAAATCAAAACACAGGTCTCATGCACATGTACGTTCAAGCTATATAGAGTGAAAAAGGGAAAACACATTATGGGGGCCGGGTCATCACTATAATTTGACGACAACTTTTTTAACATAATCCTTATCTTAATTGATAACTTTATTCACATTTCAACTATTTGTTCAGTCATCCAAATAAAACATATCATCTCCACCGCATTTCTTTCTTGTGTTTTGGTGCATTGTCCATAAAAAGGTGGGACCTCTTATTCGGCTAAAAGGTGTTTAAATATTTGATTCTGATTAAAAAAAAATCAAATTATAAGGGATGAATCATTTTGAAGAGGACGGGTACCCGAAGAGAAACTGCGAGAGGCTTCAGGAGGTTGAGGTTGCTAATTCTCGAGCTGCGCGAGCTCTCCACAGCACTGTATCAAGGACAGATCGTGAAACTCTCTTTGCTGGAGATCGAGAAGTTTAAGTGGGAGAGGAGGGAGTGAATAGTAAGAGACACTAGTAGGGCTAGAAAGACTTTTTATATTTGACAGAAAAGGTTTTTTACATTTAATGTACAACATGTATAAAAAGAATAGGTGTAGAAAGTACGCTGTTCTAAAACACGTGTAAAAAATTTCAATTTCTACACGTGTTGTACAGCACAATAAATGTAGAAAGTGTGACTTTATACACGTGTTCAAACTCACAACAAGTGTAAAAAGTTTCACTTTCTACACTTGTTGTGCTGTACAACACGTGTAAAAGTGGGACTTTCTATACGTGTTGTCTGACAACATGTGTAGAAAGTCTCACTTATGACTTTCTACACCTTTTCTTGTATGTCAAATGTAGAAAGTGTGACTTTCTACACCTCTCATTGTGTGTCAAGTATAGAAAGTCATTTCTCATTGTTCGTCAAGTGTAAAAACTCATTTTTTGAAAACAAAATTTGTTTATTTATTATGCTACAAACCTGTTTACATGATAATAAACAACCAACTACCTGACAAATAAAAACAATTACAACAAAACTAATTTAAAATATCAAATTTATTGTAAACTCCAATCCAAAATATTAACAAAGTTATATCAATGCAGGTAAACAAACTTGACCTCACTTTTATAATGAAATTTGTACAATCAAAGTAAAGTCCAATACCAAACAGTGACAATGAAATACAACATGTCCAATCCCAAATAGTTATTAACATAACATGTTTGACAATCTCAAATAGTTATCCCAAATTCAACATGAATGATATGGAATAAAGGAGGAATGAAATTGCAGAGATAAGAACAAAAAGGTCTTTCTAGTTGGGAGAAATAAAAGAGGAAGCAAAGCATATGCATAGTGAAATCACTTGTGTGTTTATGTCCAACTAACAAGCAAGCCATTAAACTGAACCAAAATCCAGAGGTTGGTGTCCATTAGCTATAAGACGTGTGGCAATGGAAAAGTAAAGGAGGAAGGCTACAAGTACATCGATTCACATGTGGCATTGGAGTAAGAAACATAATATAGTCAAAGAGGAAGCAAAGCACATGCACAGTGAAACCACTTGTGTGTTTGTGTCCAACCATCAAGCAAGTCATCAAACTAAACCAAATCCAACATCTCCTCATACTCAAGCTATTTTAACTATAGTTATCATGAACTCTTTTCATTCCCAAGACGCATATGCGAGCATAGATGTTTTCAATTAGGAAAATAGAAGTTTAGAAAATTACAGAAGACAAAATGATTTAATATAGAGTGTACCTTGTGAATTTAATTTGTGGTTGCTAGGTAATGTAAGTGGCAACGACAAAACAACGCCAATGCGAGCAGAGACAACAAAACCAGCCTGAATTACAAGGGATACAAGTTCTAGGTGCGAACCTAGCAACTTCCTGTTTTACTTAGCAGACGCCTCCGCTACATTTATATTTGATAAAAGCAGTAAGGAAAGGAAGTGACTTCATTTAGGTGCATAGCAAGGTAGTTTAATAGAGAGCTGGTAAACTAAGCTAATAGCAAGCATTCTGAAAGCAGAATTAAAACCCAGGTTGCTGGGTGCTTTAAATAAGAAGATTAAAAAAGAAAATTCGAAAGTATATCCCCCTACCTTTTACAAGGTCATAGGGAGCAAGGTGGGATCGACTAAACAAGGCCTAGGTTGGATATGGCTAGAGGTGGGAAAACGGGCCAGCCCAAGCCTATCGGGCTGGCCCGTTGGGCTAACGGGCTAAACGGGCCCAAACCCGTTTATAAACGGGCTGGCATTTCGCCAGCCCGAGCTCGTTTAGACGGGTTAACGGGCCGGCCTGTTAGCCCGTCCTTTTTTATTTTTTTTAAGTTTATTTTTTTAAATTTTGTTTACTCCATTTCTCTTTTATCCATTCATGTCACACTTATTTTCTTTTATATATTCGTGCTACAAAACCAATTTTGTTCTTACCTTCTTTTTTTTTGTCTACTTACATCACAACAACATATGAATACATTTTTTTTAAAATTTAATAATAGTAAAATAAATAGATATAATATGAAAAAAATGTCAAATAAAAAAAATTAGGAAGTCTTTAAACATAACATCACTAAGAACTGAAAACATTGAGATCTAACTTATTTGAAAAATATATAAAAATATTTTTTTTTATTTTTTTTAAATAGTTAAACGGGCTCGGACTTTCAAGCCCGAGCCCGACCCAAATTACCACCTCTAGATATGGCCAACGTGTTTTTGGGCTTACACACAATCACCACCTCATTGTGGTTTATGTACCGAATTGACTCCAACACTGACTCCAACACGGATGGCGTACATTCATTTCTTAGCCCCTATCCCCCACTATTATCTCCCCACCTCATTTTATCCCTAAAACTTATTTGACAATTGATTAATAATAAATACATAAATAACATATGCCAATTCTCCATTATCATTATATTTATTCACTTCTAAATCAGCGTGACATTCCATTGGAACCCTGACCCTACCATGTTCTTAAGCAACGTAAGTGGATGCAAGTGTAATTTCATATCATCATATAAGCACAAGTTTTTGTTTTTCTTGTAAATCAAACATCACTAGATGGCAATTCAGGGATAACTTTCAGCAGATGGGTTTAAACTTTCAAGCCAAACAATTGACTAACGGGAAACAGGGAAGCGCTTACACGTGGAGGAACAAGTTTTGGTGTCTATGATATGGAGCTGCCAACCCAGTGCAAATATTTGGCCTTCAAAAGTATATTCTTGGTTAGATTAAAAGATTAATCTAAACGCAGTGAAATGAAACCACTCGAGCCTCTTACGCTCGCAGTTTCAGTCGATACAGCGACGCCGCGCTGGCGGCGAATCTCGCCACCAAAATCACCAAGGTCAACTCTTTGGCGAGCTGTGCGAGTATCTCGGCTTGAAGGAAGATGAGGTGAAGCAGAAGTGGAGGAAAATCAATAGAGAAGAGAAATTGATGAAATGCTCATGTTTTCTTTCAAATAAGGTTTTGGCTGGTTTGAGGAAAAAGGCGTAAGTTTTTTATTTTTTTTAACAATTGACCACTTTTTATATGCGTTTAGTTCCTGAAGAAAGTAATTATTTATTTTTAAAAAAATTTAAAATAAAATTAAAGGCATTAGTTATGCTTGATTTCAAAAACACATCTAAAAAATGTTAATTTATTAAAGAAAAAATATTTTAAATTTATTTTTTACACGTGTTGTCTTTTCAACATATGTAGAAAGTTTCTCTATCTTCATATATTTATAAAAATACCATTGATTACACTTTCTATACGTATTTTATTTTAACAGTTGTAAAAAATAGATGTAAAATCTATATTTTAGATTAGTGAGACGGCGAAAGGAGGCGGCGAAGAAGGGAGAGATTGTCGAGCGGAAGATACAAGATTATGGATTGCCGAAGCTGAAGCTTTTTGAGACTGCCTGCTTGTATGTACGGAATAACAATTCAATGATTAAATTAGTTTTTTATATTTTAAATAAATATATATCTATTTATTTTAAGTTAAATTATACTTTTAGTGCTTTAAATTTATATAAAATATATTTTTCATCCCTTAAGTTTATAAAATATAATTTTGATGCTATAATTCTAACACTACTAAAGTTGCTAATGAAAAACGCTCGCGTAGTAAACTCAAGTAATGACTGTATAATTAAATAATATTAATCTTAAATTAAAAATATGTTTAAATTAAAAAATATCTAAAAAATTAATGAAGCAGTCAATATCAAAACTTCGATTTTATTAAAAAAATTATTTTAATAATTTAAATATCAAAACTCTGACTTCATTTGTAATAATTTGTTGATTTATTTTAGTTTAATAATATGAATATATTATATTTTAAGAAATAAAATTTAAATAAGCTTTGTCAGCTGCAATGCCATCACTTGAGTATGTTACGTCAACATTTTCTATTAGCAACATTAACTATGTTAGAAATATAGGACTAAAACTATACTTTATAAAGTCAAAAGGGCTAAAAATATACCTCATATAAAACTTAAAAGGATTAAAATTATATTTTAACCTTTATGCTATAGTAGTCACAGTAACATCATTAAATTTTGTTTTGTTTTTAATTAACACCGTTAATTCCGCTAAGTAATATTGTTTTATTTTTATATTCCTTCATAACTGAATTTTATTTTATCCCCATAAATCAATGAGTTATCATAATATAAAATTATATTTTTTTCCAAAAAACATTATAAACATTAGGGGATTTAGTTTGGATATCCATTAATCAACATATAATTTATTGATGATTTTTTTTCTAATTTCTTCTTTTATATTCCTCTATAATTGATTTTTTTCATCTCCATATCAATCAATAAAAATAATTTATTGATGATTATTTTCTAATTTTTTGGACGAAAAACATAATAAATACTAGGGATTCATTTTGGTAATAAATACAAGGGGGATATAGTTTCAATCTATTAATCAATAAATATAATTTACTGATGATTATGTTCTAATTTCTTTTTTTATATTCCTAATTTGGTTCTAACTTGTTTGGATTATGTTTTTGCATTGTGATTTATTATAGGCATTTGAACTTGAGTGTAAAAATATTAATTTAAATTTAAAGAAATTCAAAGTCTATGAAATTCACTCACTCTCTTAATGTTGTATGTTATTGAAAAAATATGAGTGAGCAAATTTTTTTTTTAAAAAAAGCATATACAAGTGCCCACACCTATAACTGATATCATATAATCTAATTAAAATATCACATAGATGTGAATTTCCTCGTGCTATGCATTTTGGTTTCTGGGTGCTGCTGATGGTATTCTTAGCAGCGGTTTGCTTTCTTTGTTTCTTTTTCAATTTTCACATATATAAGATGATTCATTTTTTCCCACATCATTTAGCCCAGAGTCCACAGAAGGAATTTAAACGGCGTTAATGCCGCATAAGTAAAATTAACACCGTCAATCTCCCTTGTATGTCATTTTCAAACCATAGAGACTAAAAGTTTTAGATAGAAAAAATTTTGAGGACCAAAATCACAGGTTTCAGACTTCAAGGTTTAAAACCAAAATAAAAGTAAGGTATAAAGACTAAACATTTTATTAACTTTAAAGATAATCTTATAACCATCATTTCTTATAAAAATAAATTTATTATATAAAAAATCACATATTAAAAATTATGAATTTGAATAATTCAGGTTAAATTTAAACTGCTCAGATCTCACTGACAGCTATCATTGAAGTTTAGGAGGCTAGAAGGGGGTTTGATGAGGACCTTTAAAAAATTTAGAATAGTTAAATATATTTTTATATTTAACAATATTTTAAATTTTTAAAGGGAGAATTCTAAAAAAATACCATTTAAACTTCAAAATCCTAAATAGGTGATTTAACAATAAAATGATTTGTTAATTGCATTACCATTTTTGTTAATCCCATTACCGAACTTGTTAACGGGATTTTAAAATTTAAATGGTATTTTTTTGACATTCTCCCATTTTTAAATCAGTTCAGTTAGAATTATTGAAGTTTAATGTTGTTATCTATCTTTTTATCAATTTTAATAATTTTTTTTAAAATATTGGAATCATGTGGAAACACAAGAAAGACCGCGGAGTCTACTCGAGATAATTGGAGCGATCTGTAGGCTCTTCTCTTTGATTATTCGATCATTGGATTGATACACGTGTTAGCTAGATTTACATACATGAGAGATCACGCCACAGTACTGAATATTTTTTGGGAAAGAAAACAACTTTTATCACCACTGCCATCTTAATATGGTAGATATGTAGAAGATTTAGATAAAAACCTTTTGATTTACTCTTTAATTAATATCGCACTTCTCCTACTGGGTGTTTTGATCTGGAAGGGAAAAAGGAAAACAGGAAACCGCAAGGGACTCGGAGATTATTTATTCCTTTTTATATATGTGAAGTTACCAAGAAACATAAGAGATAGTGGCAGCTCTGTCTCCTCTAAGCTGATCATCACACGACCAAAAATAAACAACAAAAACCCTAATTTTTGTTGTGGGAAGCTCATGTTGCTGTGCATGTAATTTAATCGATGAACACCCGTAGGGTCGAAGGAATATCATCGATCATTAACACAGGGGTGGTGTAGATGCTTGTCTCTGGAGTATCGTGGGATCTGAATTGGTTCCTGCAATTAATATATTCTTGGCTTTTTGTTGCAGCTTTTGGATTGCATACATTTTTTTGCTTAATGCTTGTTTCGCTGCTTTATTAACAAATTACGGTGCGGTATCCTGTTAGGAGTTTGTAGGTTTGTGGTTACCTTCCTAACATAAATGTATTATTTAAGATCTTAACCAGATGTTTAAAGGGATTGAGTGGAGCTATTTTTAATATATTTTATTAAAAAATAATAAAAATCTTAAATCTTGTCATTCATATTCATTTAAATATTCTGTTGATAGAAGATTTTTGTAAGTGTCTTTATAAATATTTTTTGAATTTAGATATACGTCTAAATCCTATGAACCCCAAGGACCCAACGCCCTAAATTTGATCGTTAACAAAAAAAGATTAACAAATTTTTAAGCTTATACCTATTTAACAATTGAGAAGTCAAAAAAATTACAAAATAATAAACTTGGGATAAAAAATTATTTCTTTAACCAATGAATATTACTTGAGAAGATAAAGGGAAGAAGAAGGATCATTCTTTAAGAATATTCCACTGGGAAGAGAATAATAACTTCAGTGCTGAGGCACATTTCGGCGGCATTATTAACTAGAGTTTATTATTAATCCTGCCGCTTATAAACACATAAGTCATGCCTTCGGGTGATTTCGCAGGGAGATTGAGGAATTATGAATTTCATATTTTTTAAATTTTATAAATAAATATTAAGACATGAAAAATCATATAAGAAAAGAAAAAATAACTCCTACGAGGGCAAAATTTTTTTTACAGCCTATGGCAAAAAAAAGTGCAAATAAATTCCTGATGAAATTCCATGAAGTGGGACCACGGCATGGTTAATAGAAAAACAATGGATATAAGTATACCAGACCGTGTTTAATCACCATAAAAAGAATACAGTTTGATCACAAATTAAACAATGATTCTAAAATAATTTTGATTTGTTCTATGATGGTAATTGTTCGTCAATAAAGTATCACCCCTGCAGCCATAAAAAAATAGGCAAAAGAAAAGTAAGAAAAAGCTCTTATGGTTCATCATTATCTTCTTCTTCTCTATTCAAGAACAATCAAACTCACCAATTAAATTTTAAAGATCTTAAGAATTATCAAAGAACTAAATTCCAATGCATATATACATTTTTTCTCGAATGTAGCAAGAATAAAAAAATAAAAACATGAAAATCTATTTTTTAAACTAACAAAATACTATTGTTAAAAAAAGGGATATAAATCCTTATACATAATCTTACTCTTTTTATCATCTCTAAATATATTGATTTATGACTACAAAAGATGACCGAGTAAAATTGAATCATCTCGATCTGATTTATAAAATTAATATCCATCATAATCTATCTAATTTGAAAGATAATATTATTACATAGAGTACTTTTTAACTTTTTCAATATCGGAATCATATGAAAACAAAAGAGAAGACCATGGACGTGGAGTCTACTCAAGATAATCGGAGAGATCTGAACGTTCTTCTCTTTGATTATCCGATCATTGGATTCATACACGTGTTAGATTCACATACGTGAGAGAACACTCTACAGTACCGAATTTTTCGGAAAGAAAACAACTTTTATCACCATTACCAACTTAATTAATATGGTAGATATGTAAAAGATTTAGATTAACACTTTTTGATTTACTCTTTAATTAATATCACACTTCTGCTAGGTGTTTTGATCGGGAAAGGAAAAAGGAAAACAAGAAACCGCAAGGGCTAGGAGATTATTTATTCCTTTTTATATATGTGAAGTTACGAAGAAACAGAAGAGACAGTGGCAGCTCTGTCTCCTCTAAGCTGATCATCACAAGACCAAGGATAAAAAAACAAAAACCCTAATTTTTGTAGTGGGAAGCTTATGTTGCTGTGCATGTAATTTAATCGATGAACACCTCTAGGATAGAAGGAATATCATCGATCATCAACGCGGGGGTGGTGTAGATGCTTGTCTCTGGAGTATCGTGGGATCTGAATTGGTTCCTGCAATTAATATTCACGGCTTTTGTTGTAGCTGTTGGATTGCATACATTGGTCAAGAAGACGGCCTCGAAGTACTTTGAGGTCGACGCCAATTTCGAGGGGGAACGACCAACTGATCGAATTCCAATGCCGGGCACTCTCAAGGACGATTCTGCTTGTGTTGTCTGCGGCAACACTGGCTCAAAAAAGTGCTCGCGCTGCAAAGCCGTAAGATACTGGTGCGTCCATTAAATTATCACTGAATTATTGTTTCTTGTTATTTTTGTTTCCAATGGGATCATGGGATTGTGATTTCTAGTGTCTTAGTAATTCAGAGGGTTTTCCTTCTTATTGATTTCTGTTAATTTGATGCCGCAACTTCAACGTTGACCCGTGAAGTTGGCGCGTTATATTGGTTTTCAATCTGACAAGTTCATTTTTGCATGTGTTCATCAGCTCACAGACATGCCAACAGGCACACTGGAAATCTGGGCATAAGTCAAAATGCAAGGATGTTCATTTATCCAATGGAAATAATTTGACTCAAACTGGGGCAACTAACCGTGGGTCCAAAGCGTCTGCGGCTGGGGGTAAAAATTTATCTTCGATAGCACTGGTACCTACTTCCGGCACTTCCAGTTCCAAGCCTATCAAGCATCCCAAAAGTGTAATTTTCTTTATATACCTTGATGAAAAATACGTTGCACTTTGCTTAGCTGGTTGAATCTTGTGCGTTTTCTGGCATACTGAAATCTGAGTGTTTGACCCTTTTTTCCTCTTTTCAGGTTCTTTTTCCGTATGATGAGTTTGTTAAGTTTCTTAATTGGGACAATCCGGGATTTTCTCCTTGCGGACTCTTGAATTGTGGAAATAGGTTCCTTTTTGAACCCAACTAAGCTTTGCTACATGCGATCATTTGATTGCCATAAGAACATTCAGTGACAAAATTATATTTGTTGTGAATCTGTGCAGCTGCTTTGCTAATGTGGTTCTCCAATGTCTCTCATTCACAAAGCCACTCGTTGCCTACTTGCTGGAAAAAGGCCACCGCCAAGAATGTAATGTCATTAACAAGACGTTTTGCTTCTTATTGGTTCTGTGACTTTTCCTCATGCCCATATTTGTTACTACTTTTTCAGGCAGTTTTAATGATTGGTGCTTTCTATGTGAGTTTCAAGCCCACCTTGAACGAGTAAGGCAAAGTCCACAGGCCTTTTCTCCAATGCATATTCTCTCTGGCTTGCATAATATTGGTGGCAATTTCGATTATGGAAGACAAGAAGATGCTCATGAGCTCATGAGGTTTATTTGCTACTGCGGCTATTCTTGACTTTCTGCAGTGATCTCCACATTGCCTGTGTTTTAATGATTTAATAAAGTAATGGTTTCTAATATTCTGGCAGGTTTGCCATTGATACAATGCAATCTGTTTTCCTTGATGAATTTGGTGGGGAAAGAGCTGTCCCTTCTAACCTTCAAGAGACGACCCTGATTCAACACATTTTTGGTGGTCACCTTCAATCTCAGGTTATACTTCCAATCAGTCAGAGAATCCGCATTGTTATGTTGAGTGAATTCCTTTATCATTTCTTTATTTGTGTTCAATGAGAATTAGAGACTAAACGATCAGTTTGATAGATGATTAAATTGAAGATTCTCTGAACTCTCTCATGCACATGAGTGAGTTCAGAAGAGAATCAGAGACTCAATATTCCAGTAGAATTCTCTTTAGCCTAGCTTGCGGTTGACATAAATGTAGTTTCAGATATGTTGATCCTCTTCAGATGAGAACAAATGTTTATGTTGAAATGGTCCTTGGTGAGAGAAATTGGCTCAGAGTTTGACTGTAGTGCTATCAGCATGGTGGTTAAGTTGTGGGCGTATACCATTCTTCCATGAGTTAAAAACTTGTTCAGCTTAATGTTCTATGTGCGATTGTTGTTTCTTAAGTATACCAACACAATTTTTACTGCTCTTTCCAATTCTTTTTATTCCTGATTCTCTTTATTTTTTTCCAAATGTGACCAACAGATCATCCCTAAAATCTTGAGAGACAGTTTCATTAAAGCACTCAGTTTCACCATTTTAATGGAATAAAGTAGTATTCTTTTCTACTTAGCCAGTAATACATTCTATGACAAACTTTATGATGTGTGGTTGAGAGAATTAGGAAAAGAGAGTGTAGAGAACAGAGAAGAGAAGAAGTCAGAGGAAAGAGACGGGAGAGAAGGAAATCTGTCAATTGCATTTAGTTGCTATTCGGTCAAAAGAGATTCCTACAACAGTATCCCAAGACCCTATATATAGGCCTTGTCCTAACTCCCCTGGTGACCTTATTGAATTAGTAAGCCACCCTATAATTAGTAAGTCAACCTAATTACCATCCTACCCCTAATGACTCCTAATAAGCACTCCTAGTGACCTTATAGACTTAGTAAGCCACCAACCAATTATGCTTATAATACTATATGATACTACTATTACAATAACCATATCAATTTATAAAGGAGTTAGAAGACACTCTACTTAGCTTTTAAGCTAACATTGGTCTGGAAAGAATTGCACTGGGATTGTGAAAGATAATATTTTTCTGCATTCTGGCTGGGTTGTCATTTGGGTAAAATACAAGCTGTCATGGAATCTGCCTTTGTGTGCTTTTCAAGTTATGGTTTCCTCATACATCCATGATTTTGCTTTTTGGGCTGCTTAAATTTTTCATTCCTTCCTTTGCTGTCAAATTAATTTTTATTATTTTGCTTCTGACATGGATGGAGCTGTGAATTCAACCTTTTTTTTTTTTTTTGGTCCCAAAACAGGTTATTTGCACAAAATGCGATAAGGTTTCAAATCAATATGAAAATATGATGGACTTAACAGTTGAAATTCACGGTGATGCTGCCTCCCTGGAGGAATGTTTACATCAGTTTACTGACAAGGAGCGGCTTGATGGGGAAAATATGTACAAGTGTGATGGGTAAGTTTGCCTTCCTTTTGAGAAGATACTGATGCCTTAAAATGGTTGGCTATCTTGTCATATAATGTTTACCTTGTTTCAACTGTTGTTGATGACGACATCAGCAACATAGAAACCATTTTCCCTTTTCCCCCTTTGCTTTAAGTTGATGCATGTTTAGATGTTAATGAGGTTATATATTGAATGTAAAAACCACAGGAGGATTTTATATGAGGATCATTAGGTTGGACATCTAATCTTTCTGGGGTTTCCTGTGGGAAGGCTGGCTACTCTCTCTTTGTTAACTTAAAATGGGGTTCTTTGGGGGGGGGGGGGGAGTTGCTGCGAACTGTGAACCATTTAGAATTACTGCTTGCTGAGACGACTCAGTAGTTTTGCTAGGCCTATAAGAAGAATAACAGTAGCACCATGCATTTGAAACTTACCTTGCATCTAAAAATTAAAAACATTGCATTCCATTTTCAAATCTCAAAAATGTTTTTTTTTGGGGATAAAATAAGAAATATTTTTATAGGGAGGAAATGCAAATTACTGGAAAGATGGGGAGATTTTCATAAGCAAAGATGCAAAGAAATAACATAACAAAAGCAAACAGCATCAAAATATTATTCCCATTAATTCCTTTCTATATCTGTTGGGAGGCTGCTTTAAAAGAGGCCATGGACTGAACACCAAAGAAAGGCCAAATAAATAGAAGCAGTGGCTAAGATAGTTTAGTTCATTTATCTAATAACTGAGGTTACTGATGTTATTGGACCTTGAGGCTCTTTGGAACTTAGCATGGTCCTACCGCTTACAAGTCTTGCTGCTTTTTGCAGATGTAATGACTATGTTAAGGCATGGAAACGTCTTACAGTGAAAAGTGCTCCAAATATTCTCACAATAGCCTTGAAAAGATTTCAGGTTTGAGCAATTTGATCTTTTTCTAGAGAAATAAGAGTTTGAATATGTTTTTGAACTTTACTTTGTACTTTCCCCCCATCATTGCCATCCCCCCCTTCCCCCTTTAAGAATAAGGTTGTTATTTTAGTTTTGTGCATGTGCAGAGTGGGAGATTTGGAAAACTCAACAAGAGAATAACCTTCCCTGAGACTTTAAACCTTACTCCTTACATGAGTGAAGCAGGAGATGGATCTGATGTCTATAAACTATATGCTGTTGTAGTTCATCTTGATATGCTGAATGCCTCGTTTTTTGGCCATTATATATGCTACATCAAGGATTTTCGTGGAAATTGGTATAGGATTGATGATTGTAAAGTAAGATTTCTTTGTCTTCCCATGCAATTTCATATTTTCATCTTTAATCATCAAGTACGATGCATAACTTTTAAGTTTCAGCATCCTCATCTGGTTTGCCATATTTTCAGGTTGTGAGTGTAGAATTGGAGGAGGTACTTTCTCAGGGAGCTTACATGCTGTTATACAGCAGGTACTGATATGATTGTGTGTAGGCTAAGGCTCTCTCTCTCACTCTCTAATCCATACTGCCACAGGCTAACTTATATTGTGACTGCCTTAGTAAAATCCCCTTAGAACTTTAGCTAGGTTTTCTTTAGAAAGAAAGAAAGCATTGGCCCTTGTTTTAAAACTTTTATTTTAGTTATTTTGAGCCACATAGTAGTTTCTTTCATTATGCTCACTTTATGATCAAGTTGGTACAGATACGTTACCTCATTAAGGCAGCGGTTATATCTGTTTTGCGCACTTAATGAAAAGAAATAGTATGAAAAATAGAATGAAGAAAGTAAATTTGAACATGATAAATGGTTATTCTGTCTATTTTTGAGAAGAAAGAAGAATATTGTTATGTAAGGATTTTAAGGATGTAATAAACAGGGTAAAATTGTAACCAAATGAGGCCAAAATGGCCAAGATAGTGTTAGATGCCTGATTGTAAAATGCCCAGGCCAGTCCCGTTCTTAGAATGCTGGCTTTTCTAATGTATTATTACCTAAAGAAGATTGAGCTCTGGTCCTTGGGTGTAAGGCTTTATTTATTTTTATAATTCACTGTCCTCGTTGTGACTTGGTCCCATATTCAGCTGTCGATCATCTGCATGGATTGTTTGAGATTAGGTTGCTTACATGTAAATTCATGTGCTTGTCATGCATGGAGGACATATAGGGCAAGGGGCATGTAGCTTTTCGGACTGTAATTTTTGGGTTAAAAAAAATCTCTGATTGAAGCTACAAGTTTTAATTTGTATTTGGACAGGATGAGTGCCCGGCCTTCTGGCCTCCAAACTGCGGAGTCTTTACGGATGCCAGAAGAGCAAAGAGACAAAGTGGAAGTGAAGCCTGGCTTGACTGAGCAACCAGAACGTGTCTCAAGTATGGAGACTGTAACTAGCAGTAGCAGTTTGAAGGTTTCACCATCAGATATTAGTACAGATTTGAAGGCCTCTGGCTCCGATAATGATTCCTTAACTGGAAAGAATTCTATGGATGTGGACACGATTGATGTTGAGTCAACTTCTGATTTTGTTAGTGATGCTTCTGGAAGCGCCGTTGAATCACTGCATTTGCTTGCTTCTCACGCTGTCAAAGATTTGGAGAATATAGACGTGGTCCAAACAAATCCATTTTCGTCTACCTTAAAAGAGACTTCAGGCTGCATGGAGGAGCAAGATCATATCATTCATACTGGCAATTTTGATCCTTCTCCAGGTTTGCCAAATGGCTTTTCTTGCCTTGATAAGAATTCTTGTGTCTCTAGGGATCATCAAAATGGCCAAGACTCGGGCGGGTTGGAGGATGTCAAATTCAAGTCGAATTATGGGAACGGATATTCCAGTGCAAGTGAGAATGGGATCCCAGTTGAGGAGGTTCGTACGAGATTTTCTGGCAGTAGTTCATTGCCCACGGAAACATCCTCGGCTAAGATGCATCAGTTGAAGCGAGGATCACCACTCTGCAGTTCTTAAACTGCAGATATCATCAGGAGGAAATAAATTTAACAGTAACGTAGTTATAGTTAAATTTGTTATTTGTTAATATATCATTTGATTATCCCACCATCGGAAAGATGTGGTGAGTTGGGAAATTATTTTTATCTGGGGTTTCATTATTTGCAGGAACCTTGGATCCTATTGCAACATTTTTAGATGGACTCTCTAATTTGATTATAGTGACAGAACAGAACTCCTTTAACTTGCTGCTCACTCTAATCTTATAATAAAAAAGTTCGTTTCTTTTTCCCTGTTTTTCGTCACACAACAGGGTTTTTCGTCTGGCGCATGTACTCATGATTTTGTCTGTTTCATTCTACAGAAGACGGACTCACAGAGGACGCCAGCTTACCTCTGGTTGTTTTTGGTAGGGTGTTCAAATCGGGGACTGGGACCGGATCCTCCAATCCTGGTCCCGGATTTTAGTTGGGATGCACATATGCATCCCCATTCCGGTCCCGGTCCCGGGATTGCCGGGACTGGGACGAAACCGGGAATTTCCGGTTTTTTATTTATTTAAAAAATATTATTATATTAGTTAATTTTTCATAATCTAATATTTAAAATAATCATTTAACGGCTAACAAGGCCATAATAATCACATAAATTGATTTAAATTGAAGAATAATATTTTATTATTATTATTATGATCATCTTTGTTATTAACTTTATATATTATATAGTTATGATTAGTATTATGATATATACGGTTTAACTCCAATTAAAAATGTAATACACATATTATCAAATGATAACTTAATTTATGGAGTAAAAAATACAAAAATAAAAAGATAACTTAATTTATAAGGTTAAAAATAAAAAAAAAAAAAAAAATCGGTCCCGCCCGAGACGGGAAATTCCCGGGATTAAAATCTCCGGGACCAGGATATTTTGAACATCCCTAGTTTTTGGGAAACACATCCTATCTAATTTTATTCTAAATTATATTTCTTTTTAGCTATGCACAGGATACGGAAATTACAAGTTATTATTTTTCTAACATTTAAACCATGATGACAGAAATTCAAAGAAAAAAAGTGGCATAAAGTATAAAGTCTGTCTAGGTGTACCAAAGAATATTAAAAGAAATTAAGAAAAGCATACAAAATACTTGAGAGAAGTTGTACAACGAACTACTCACAAATTATAGATCTTTATAAAATTTTTATTTTATAAGAAGAATTACATTCAGGTCCAATTTAAGAAAAAAAATAAAAAATAAATTTTATAAAGTTGTCAATCACATCCTTAGATTTGTTAATTTACGCTATTAGAAATGTCAATAAAACTATTTTTTATTTTTTTTTCTTTAACGGGATCTGAATGTAATTTTTTCGATTTTATATTAGTAAATTGATATTAGGCCAATTACTAATAGGTCCAAGGGAATTAAAAAGAAGTTTCATTATAAGAAATAATAATACCTTACTTGTTATCGGGACTTTTTAGTAAATACAATTTTGGTTATATTTATAAGTTTAAATTAAAATTAACTAATTCTCATATATAAAAAAGAATTAGTTAATTCATTAATTATGAGCTAAATTTTTTATTTTTCCTTTCTTTATGATTGATTCTAAGAATTAACATAAATAAATTATTTTTGTTTATTGTAATTAATAGAAAAAAATTAAAAAAAACACATTATTTTGAAACCGAACTCACAATAAAAATTAAAATTTTTAGTTAAAATAAACTTATAAATAATATCGTGCCAATATTGAAACAGGGCGGAGTTAGTGGCAAATAGAGATGGCGCAAGATCAGGAATTGTTTGGCGGAAAAAAAAAAAAAGATAAGGAATTGGTTCAATCATGTTTCTTTATTAGGAATGGTTTGGTTGTGTTGTCCTTTGGGGTTACTTTTTCCCTTATTTTTGCCTACGAACATATATTGCTTTACAATTACATTATTAAAAATATTTGACAATATCAGTTAAATTATTATAACCATTATATTTTAAAAAATTGTTTATTTTATTTGTTATTTATATTTAATAAAAACATAAAATATTTGTAACCTCCGTGCAATGGAGGGGATTTTTTTTCTCGTTTTGATAAAAGAAATACAGGCGTGGATTGAATAATGGTGGGAGGTCAAAATAATGTTGGACTCCACTAATTCTTCTCTCTACTCCCTCCCTACTTAATTTTTTTTACTATTGATTGATTTTTAATGGTTGAAATTTATTCTGTAAAATATTATTATTATTTAATATTTAATATTATAATAATATTTTTATTATAGCTTAAAATATTAATTATTAAAAACTAATCTAATGACAAAGAAATTAAGTGAGGAAGAAGTGAAGAAAAGGATTAATGGAGATATTCATTTTCATTTGGATATCTATCCTAGTCCCACCCTTGCCATAGTAAATGCTTACGTATTTCGTTCTGAAAAAAATGGTGGATGGTTTTTCGTTGACTTTGATAACTAGTGGTGTAAAAAAAAAAAAAAAGAAATGTAAAGAACAGCAATGCATTGGGCCTTGTATTATATAAGTGTGGGGCCCAATTTGTTTGAGTTAGTTGAGTTAGTGGATATATATAAGGGGCGAATGTGATGTGTGAATAAAAGATATAGACTTTCATTATTATCTTTTGCACTGAATATAGTTGCTTTATTCATTTTTCTCTGGTTTTATTCTGGGTTTCACATGGCATCAAAGCCAGTCCATTAAAGAAGAGTCTATCATATTTGATGTGGGCTTCATCCGACAGAGGTAATGCCCAATGATTACACCCACGACCCGATTCAACAGTCACAGCCAGCGATTGAAGCTTATCCGAGACCATAAGATTGAAGCAATGAACCTGATCTTGTGAGCATCTCCACCTTCAACAGAAATGGCGAACTGATCGGACTTGAGGCATAGGGTATATGGTGACATGAACGCCTTGCAACTCGGCCAAGATTGCTAAGTATTATTTCCTCATCCAAAGACAGCACAAGACGCTACGCTACTGCGAGGTAATCTCATAAATCATCCCTAAATTTGTTTCTTGGATGATTTCACTTCTTTAGAAGATAGGAGCAAATCGTGACTTCACCACTGCATTCGTTTGCTATTTTCGGTTGCCCCATTCGAGATCACCGGACAGCTCCTTGCAATTCGCAATATTGAATTAAATAACTGACGGGTCCTACTATAGCAGCAAATGGTGGAAAAGAAAGATGGGGACGACCTTGGCATTGATGGCCTCCGGTTCACTCATCCTCTATTTCTTCATCTGTCTAACAACCAAGCTTCACTTTCCATCTAGTTCAATTAAAAGTAAGACTTGTTTTGAATTGTTGCACATTGATGTTTGGGGGACTTATAGACACTCAACTCATCAAGGCTATTGTTATTTCTTGACTCTGGTAGATGATTTCTCTAGAGCAACATGGATTTTTTTAATGTTACATAAAAAATGAAACTGTTTCACATTTAAAATCCTTTCTAGCTTATCTCTCAAATCAATTTTATGCCAATGTTAAGAAAATATGTGCAATAATGGTAAGGAGTTCATTAATAATGATGTTAAAAATCTCCTTTCATCCAAAGGAATTATTCATGAAACGAGTTGTCCTCACACTCCAAAACCAAATGGGGTTGTTGAACGAAAACATCGAAGCCTTTTACAAGTAGCACGTAGTTTGCTTATTCAATCTCGCCTTCTTATTAAGTATTGGGGCGAATGCATCAAAATGAGAGCCTACCTTCTCAATAGAACACCAATGAAATTATTGGGTATCCAAACCCCTTATGAAAAGGTTTATAGTATTCTTGCCGATTATACTTCCTTGCGCATTTTTGGCTGCTTGGCACATGCTACTGACTTACTTGTTGCAAATAAATTTCAGTCTTGATCCATTCCCTGTATATTCTTGGGATACCCTGCACATCAGAAGGGTTTCTTTTTGTTAAATCTGAAAACCAAAGAACTAATGGTCAGTAGACATGTTACCTTTCACGAGGACAAATTTCCCTTCAAGGATAGCATGTCTTTTGACCAAAGGGGAGTATCTACTGATTTTTGGCATATGTTCCTTTTTTATTCTTATGATACTGATGTTGATAATGTTTATGATAGAAATATGATCCCAGAGGCTGAAAATAAGGAAGAAGTGCATTAACATGCATCAATGGACACAAACATCCCAGATGATAATCATATCACATACGTGCCATCAATTCCCCGTGCTTCTCCTAGGATAACTAGAATAAAAAATCCACATATTTGGTCAAAAGATTACATCTGCAACATTGTCAATGATAATCATATTGGTGAGACAAGGGGTAACTGTCACTATCCCATAGAAAAACATATTGCATACTCTAATGTCTCATCTACTCAATTATGTTTTCTGCTTAATATTGATTATGTTGTTGAGCCCAAAACTTATGAAGAAGCTATTCTTAATAAAAACTGGGTAGAGGCAATGAATCATGAAATAACTTCCCAGGAAAATAATAATACATGGGAGTTAATCAATCTGCCTAAAAGAAAAAAGAGTAATAGGTTGTAAGTGAGTATACAGAGTCAAATATGAGTCTAATGGTGAGATAGAAAAATATAAGGCCTAATTGGTGGCAAAAGGGTACACCCAAAGGAAATGAATAGATTACCATGAAACCTTTTCACCAGTAATTAAAATGGTCACCATTAGGATAATTTTGAAAATGGTTGTTTTATATGAATGGGATATTTATTTCATGGATGTGCATAATGCCTTCTTGCACCTCAAGGTTTTCGAACCAAGGGGGAGAATGTGGTATGTAGATTAAAAAAAAATCCCTTTGTGGCCTTAAGCAAGCCTCAAGACAATTGAATTATAAGGCATTGCTTGAGGGTGGTTTTAAAAGAAGCAAGCATGATTACTCTTTGTATGTTAAGAATTACAGTGATGGTGTGGTTTTCCTTCTAATATATGTTGATGACATATTGGTTATAGGGAGCTCAAATGCTAGAATAAATGAAGTGAAACAGTTTCTGTATTAGCAATTTAAAATTAAAGATCCAGGTGTGATGAAATATTTCTTAGGTATTGAGATTGCTAGGTCTAAAAGAGGAATCATGTTGTGTCAACAAAAATATATTTTGGACTTGCTTTTTGATATAGGATTGAGTGGTTGCAGGCCCTTAAGCTTGCCAATGACACAGAGTCTGAAACTTAGAGCATATGAAGAAGGAAAAGACAAGAAAGAGGATCTTTTGAAAGACCCAGAAAAATTTAGAAAATTGGTAGGTCGTTTGATTTATTCGACTGTCACTCGACCTGACATATGTTTTGTTGTGCAGACATTGAGTCAATTCATGCACACTCCAACAAAAACACATATGGCAACAGCTCTCGATGTTGTCAAGTATTTGAAGCAGAGTCTGGGAGTTGGCGTTTTCATAAACTCGGGAGGGGGCTTGGTATTAGATTGCTTCTATGACTATGATTGGGAAGCGTGCAACATTACTCGACATTTTTGTAACAGGTTATTTGTTAAAGCTGAGTGGTTCCTTGATAATGTGGAAGACTAAGAAACAACATACGGTTTCAAGGTCATCTGTAGAAGCGGAGTATAGGGCTCTCGGTTCAGCAGTAACTGAGGTAGTTTAGATCATGGGGTTGTTGAAGAGGTCAAATATTGTTCATTCAAGTGATGTAGATGTGTATTGTGATAGTCGTGCAGCGATCCATATTGCTTCGAATCCTATATTTCATGAGAAAACTAAACACATTGAAATAAACCTACACTTTGTTAGAGAAAAACTCAAGTAGCTGATCAGATTGCAACATGTGAAGTTTGAGGAGCAAGAGGCTGATATTCTTACTAAACCAGTGTCAAAGGCTATACAGATGAAGCTATTAGACAAGTTAAGTGTCATAGATGTCTATAACCCCTAAACTTGAGGGGGAGTGTAAAGAACAACAATGCATTATGTCACGCATAACAAGGAACGCTAGATATTCGGTATGTAAGACACTCTGCATGAGTAACGAGTTGTGTATATATTGGTAGAATTATGTAAATAATTCTAGAACACGATGATGTAAGCGATGACATAAGCGAAGATGTAAATATCTAGATATTCTGGGAGAAGGTTCTGGAGAATCAATCTTAACCGTTAGATGTTTTAGATTTTACCGTTCATTGAGGAGGTGTAAGGCTATAAATAGGGGTGCCTCCCTCACTTGTAAACCATCGAAAGCAATTCAAGCATTTGTCATTCAAGAGCTTCTCTCTCTAAAATCCTCTTTCTCTCTCTAGAAGTTCTATTGGAGTCTTTGAGTTCTTTGGCCTACTCTTGAGGGTTCGGCTGACTTAGCCAAGATCAGGAGGTATGATTAAGCTAAGGCCGGCACGGTACAAGGAAGGGAGTTCCAAGTCTGTGACAACGTGGTATCAAAGCTTTGGTTCAAAGCTTTGGACGTGGTTCGTGGGAGCCATTTTGTAGGCAACAATGTCGGGCACAACTGAGGACATTGTTGTTTATGGGGAAGAGAGGGGTAGGAAAACCCAACCTCCTCACCAATCAAAGAAGACCTGGGGTACAAGCAAGTCCCGCCAGGCTGAGGACATTATGTCTTTGACTGTAAAGGTTGTAGCTCTTGAGGAAGCCTTGCGAGGGGTGGTCACTAAGGTGGACAAGGTGGATAGTGACTTTGAAACACTTGAAACCCACACCTTAGACCAACTGGATAATTTGAGGTCGGACCTTGATTCGCACCTCAATGTCGAGGAGGAACGAACTGAGTCTATGAGACGACTCGAGGCAACGGTGATGGATGCCATTACCGCCATGCAGGGGCAGCTTAACTCTCTTAAGACTTCTTTGGAGAGGCAAGTCAAGACTTCATTGGTAGACGGTGCCAGTAGAGTAAGGGAGGTAAGGTTGAACCTCCCTAAGCCGAAGGACTTTAAAGGTGTTCGTGATGCCAAGGAGGTTGAGAACTTCTTATGGCAGATGGATCGATATGCCGAGAGCTTAAACTTAACTCTGTCAAGGTACGCACTGCTTCCTTATTCCTTACTGACAATGCTACGTTATGGTGGCATGGGAAGCATACCGACATGGAGAAGGATCTTTGCACCATCACAACTTGGGAAGATTTCAAACGGGAATTGAAGAAACAATTCTATCCCAAGAACGTGGTCTATGAGGCTCGAAAGAAGTTGAGAGAACTCAAGCACAAGACCACGATTACCGACTATGTCAGGGACTTCACTACTCTCATATTGCAGATTCATAATCTCTCCAGCGAGGAAATCTTGTTCTACTTCGTAGACGGTCTTCAGAATTGGGCTAAACAGGAGCTCCAAAGGCGTGGTGTGACAAATGTGGATGAAGTCGTTGCCATTGCCGAGAGCCTGACAGAGTATCAAAAAGGAGAGAAAGGTGAGTCTTCCAAACCTAAGTCTTTCAAATCTAATCAAGGAAAATGTGGGGGAGACAAAGGCATGGGGATCACCCAGGGAGGAACCAGAAAATCCTTCCATATGAATCAATATGAGGAAAGGAATAATAAAAATCGTGTGATAAGTTGTTACGTGTGCAAAGGGCCACATCGCATGGTAGATTGTCCCAAGCTCGGTACATTGTCCGCCATCGTGGAAGGACAAGATGGGTCCAGCGAGGAAGGGCCTAGCTCGCAAATGGGATCTCTCAGAGTCTTGAATGCTTTAAAGGCGAAACCTGCGCTAAGAAGCAAAGGACTCATGTATGTCGAGGCGACATTAAATGGGAAGCCAGTAAAGGTTATGGTGGACACCGGGGCAACCCACAACTTCATCACTCCAAAAGAGGCTTGGCGGATAGGCCTCTCGATTACTCAACCACGAGGAGGAATGATGAAGACTGTTAATGCTCCTGCGGAACCCCTTAAAGGCGTAGCCAATGGAGTAAAGTTATGCCTTGGCACGTGGAAGGGAACCGTAGATCTATCAGTAGGCCCTATGAATGATTTTGATATGGTATTTGGTATGGACTTTTTGCGCAAGGCAAAAGCATTCCTCATGCCATGTTATGACTCTATGTGTATCCTGGAAAATGGGATTGCTTGCACGGTTCCTGCTACGAATAATGATCGGGTTACTCATTTGTCAGCGATGCAAGTAGAGAAGGGGTTTAAAAGAGGGGAAGTCACCTACCTTGTAGCTTTAAAGGAGGTAGACCTTGATGAAGAGGACAGTCAGGATCTTCCCCCTGCCATCCAAGATGTTCTGAAGGAGAATGAGGATATCATGCCACCCGAGCTCCCTAAGAGGTTGTCACCTAGGCGAGAAGTAGATCATAAAATTGAGTTGGAGCCAGGAGCACGCCCACCTTCTATGGCACCTTATCGTATGGCGCCACCTGAGTTGGAAGAACTCAGGAAACAACTGAAAGAGTTGCTGGATGCTGGGCACATACAACCCTCGAAGGCACCTTATGGGGCACTAGTTCTGTTCCAACGCAAACAAGATGGGTCATTACGACTGTGCATCGACTACCGGGCCCTTAATAAGGTAACTATTAAGAATAAGTATCATATTCCTTTGATAGCAGATTTGTTCGATCGACTTGGCAAAGCAAAGTACTTTTCTAAGCTAGAATTGAGGTCGGGATACCATCAAATTCGGATCGCCACAGGAGATGAGCCAAAGACTGCCTGTGTGACGAGGTATGGGTCTTTTGAGTGGTTGGTTATGCCCTTTGGCCTAACCAATGCACCGGAGACATTTTGCACTTTGATGAACCAAATCTTCCATCCTTTTCTGGATCAGTTTGTAGTGGTCTACTTGGATGATATAGTTATCTACAGTGACACATTAGAGGATCATGTAGAACACTTACAGACCGTGTTCGACATCCTGCGGAAGAATGAGTTATACGTCAAAAAGGAGAAGTGTTCTTTTGCCAAGGAGGAGGTGCACTTCCTTGGACATATCATTCGCCAAGGGACCCTTATGATGGACGAGAAGAAAGTTCGAGCTATCAAGGATTTGGAGCCACCCACCCGAGTGTCAGAGTTGCGGTCTTTCCTTGGGTTAGTGAACTATTATCGGCGGTTTATCAAGGGCTACTCTGCTAGGGCAGCCCCTTTAACAGAATTGTTGAAGAAAAACAAGCCATGGGAGTGGACGAAAGAGTGTCATGATGCTTTTGAAGGCCTGAAGGTTGCAGTAATGGAGGAACCCGTACTGGCTCTCCTGGATTTCTCCAAGACCTTTAAAGTTCACACAGATGCTTCTAACTTTGCAATTAGAGGAGTACTAATACAGGAGAGGCATCCGATCGCGTTTGAGAGCCGTAAGCTCAATGATGCCGAGCGGCGATACACGGTCCAAGAAAAGGAGATGACCGCTGTGGTACATTGCTTGCGCACGTGGAGACATTATTTGTTGGGATCAAGGTTCGTGATCAAGACAGATAATGAAGCTACCAGCTACTTCCAATCCCAGAAGAAGCTGACGCCTAAACAAGCTCGTTGGCAAGACTTTCTAGCCGAGTTTGACTATGTGATGGAGTATAAACCCGGCACGGCTAATGTAGTGGCTGATGCATTAAGCCAAAAAGCGGAGTTAGCAACGATGAGTCAAGCCAAGGGCGACTTGATAAAAAAGATTATTGAGGGAATGAACCATGATCCCATAGCACGATAGCTTATGGAGATGGCCAAGGAAGGGAAAACCAAGAGGTTTTGGTTAGAAGATGGCCTTCTCTATACCATTGGGAGACGAGTCTTTGTTCCAAAATGGGGGAATCTACGAAGAGAGCTCATTAAGGAGTGTCATGACTCCAAGTGGGCTGGTCATCCGGGACAAAGACGCACACTTGCTCTATTGGAAGCAGCCTACTACTGGCCACATATGAGGGACGAGGTAGAGCTCTATGTAAAGACATGTCTTGTATGTCAACAAGACAAAATAGTGAATCAACAACCTGGAGGTTTGCTAGAGCCTCTACCTATACCTGAACAACCATGGGAGAGTGTTTCCATGGATTTTATCTCTGCTTTGCCAAAATCTGAGGGGCATGGATCTATCATGGTAGTGGTAGATCGATTCTCAAAGTATGCAACATTCATCCCTGCTCCTACAGATTGTACTGTAGAGGAAGCGGCTAGGCTGTTCTTTAAGAATGTGGTAAAATACTGGGGGCTACCGAAGACAATCATTAGTGACAGGGAACCCCGTTTTACTGGGAAGCTATGGACCGAGTTATTCAAGCTTATGGGCATGGAGCTACACTTCTCTACAAGCTTTCACCCACAAACTGATGGGCAGACAGAAAGGGTGAATGCTTTGTTGGAATGCTATCTACGACACTTTGTTAGTGCCAACTAGAAGGATTAGGCTAAGCTCCTTGATGTGGCTCAATTCTCTTACAACTTACAAAAGATGAGACCACAGGGAAAAGTCCCTTTGAAGTGGTGATGGGACAACAACCACTAACACCTCATGCCCTTACAACAACATATAAGGGCAAAAGTCCAGGAGCTTACCACATGGCCAAGTCTTGGCAAGAACAAGCTGAGGTGACAAGATCTTTCCTTGTCAAGGCGGCCAAGAGAATGAATAAGTTCGCTGATAAGAAGAGGCGACCCTCAGAATACCAAGTAGGAGATATGGTGATGGTGAAGCTTCTTCCTCAACAATTTAAAGTATTTCGCAAGGTACACAAGGGCCTCATTCGCAAGTACGAAGGCCCATATAAGATCGTGGGAAGGGTAGGAAGAGTTTCTTATAAGCTGGACCTACCCTCAAACCTGAAGATTCATCCCGTCTTCCATGTTAGCATGTTAAAGCCATTTCATGAAGATGCGGATGATCCAGTTCGAACCATCTCTACAAGAGCACCTCTCACCATGACGAAGTCCTTTGATCGAGAGGTAGAAGAGGTGCTAGCTGATCGAGTAGTACGAAGACGAGGGGTACCACCAAGTACCTAATACTTGATCAAATGGAAGGGATTGCCAGAGAGTGACGCCACATGGGAAACTTAAGTGGATCTTTGGCAATTTGAAGACCACCTACATCGGTATAGAGATGAGTCAGTGACGAGGACGTCACTGGATTAGGTGGGGGAGAGCGTCATGCACTGTAAGGAACGCTAGATATTCGGTATGCAAGACACTCTGCATGAGTAATGAGTTGTGTAGATATTGGTAGAATTATGTAGATAATTCTAGAACACGATGATGTAAGCGATGACATAAGCGAAGATGTAAATATCTAGATATTCTGGGAGAAGGTTCTGGAGAACCAATCTCAACCGTTAGATGTTTTAGATCTTGACCGTTCATTGAGGAGGTGTAAGGCTATAAATAGGGGTGCCTCCCTCACTTGTAAATCATAGAAATCAATTCAAGCATTTGTCATTCAAGAGCTTCTCTCTCTAAAATCCTCTTTCTCTCTTTAGAAGTTCTCTTGGAGTCTTTGAGTTCTTTGGCCTACTCTTGAGGGTTCGGTTGATTTAGTCAAGATCAAGCTAAGGCCGACACGGTACAAGGAAATGAGTTCCAAGTCCGTGACAATTAGATCTTGTATTATATAAGTGTGCATCCCAATTCGTTTGAGTTAGTAAAGCCTCTTATATAAGGGGCGTATATGATGTATGAATAGAAGATATAGACTTTCATTATTATCTTCTGCACTAAATATAATTGCTTCATTCATTCTTCTCTGGGTTTCACAAGACAGAATAGAAGAATTGAGGCCCGATGCAAAATAGTCTCACATTAACAAAATTTTCAAAGTATTATAGTTTGAAACATAATTTTATGTTACCAAGTCAATAGCATACCAGGAAAAAAAGCCAAATAGCATGCACATTCAGGTGTTAAAAAATAATAGACACATTAAAATAAAAAAATAATTTACAAAAGAAACACGGGGGCGTGACGTGAGCATGCCAATGCATTTAAAAATAAAAAGTTTGAGCTGCTGACATGACACCACAAAATATGAGCTACATGATATCTTGAGCTTTGAGGATTGTTTGCACAGTGTTGTTGCTATGGCCGCTTTTATCCTTTTCTCTTAAAATAATCATTTTGGTATAAAATACATAAGTTTCTTTGTAATATTTTTTTAATATTATCCAATATTCTAAATTAATTCTTTAGGATTTTGAAAAAATATTTTAGAGATTGATTAGTACTAAAACAATATTTCAGGATGGTGAATGCTGTTTTTTTTTTAAAAAAAGTGTTAAGTGTTTGATAGAATTTGAGAGAAAATGATAGAAGCAAACTATAAAAGAAAAAGAAAGGACCCGTGTCCTAAAATTAAAGGGGCTTGGGTGCAACCAAAATTTCTTAACATAAATTTACAATTTAAAAATAATCAGTTTTTTTTTGGGATAATATGCTGGTATATGCTTTCTTAGAGTTATTTATTGGGGAAAAAACAAAACTATCCTAATTTATTCATGGTTGAATTGTGCATTATATATATTATATACCATAAAAATGTAAAAAGGTAGGTTAAATCTCAAATCTCTTACACGGATTGGCAGGTGAACTCACTCATATCAATGTTAGAACAATAGCTCTAACCATAATTGCCTAGCTCCATAAGTCATTGTTACTAGAAACTCATCAAAGTTACAATGTCAAAAATTGTTTAAGGACCCAGACACAAGATATATTGCAAGCTCAAAGACCTGGGTCATTGAGCGCCTTTTGAATTATAAGTTTCGTAAAAAGGAAACTTTTTTTTGGGTGAATTTTCTTATCCATATCAAATTACAGAGGTAAATGAGTTAGCTTGAGTAATTAAAGGAGTGAATTATTCGGATTCGCAATGCAAGAAAAGCAAAAGGGCCAAAAGCTGGGCCGATTTATAAAAAGAGGGGTAAGCATCATGTGCGAAACGGGTCGGAGCGGGGCCTTGGGTGGGTTCTCACTGGGCGTGTGACTTGTGAGCATCATCCCACAAAGCAAGCACACGAGGCGGAGCAAAAGCAAAAGAAACAACAAGAACCCCAGCTTAATTAGCGGCTTTTTCTGCTCTCCCACCAATATTTTAATCTTAACCCCAAATGGGTTTTTGTTTATTATGCTTAGCTTGTGGATGGGACTTTGGGGCATTGACTTTTAGTTGGTGAAGCTGGGTTGTGTTGTGTTGTGTTGCAGAAGCAAAAGACAAAGATTCCTCTACGAGGAAGAGGTTTGCTTTTGCTTTGTTGAGGGTCAGCTAACTGTTTACCCACACACATACACAAATGACAAACCCCTCTTTGACATAGGCGACTTTGAAACTCTGTGTTTACTTTCTCTTTCTTTTATGCAGTTTTGCGACGATTAAAGCGATTACATGTGCCAGCGCTTTGTCTCTCTTTGGTGTCAAACCCCGCGAATCCAAAGCCCCAATCTTTTGATACCAGAGTCAACCATTTCATTTCTCTCCCTCCGATCACAATCTCTCTCTCTCTCTCTATATATATATATATTCACACACATATAATACCACCCACCCGTGTACCCTAGAGCTAGCTACCCACGAAGTTTCCTGCCTCACTTCCTACTTGTTGTTTGTTTTGTTGTGCTCGCTTTCCCTTTTTTCGGATCTTCTTGCCCTTCCCCTTTTAAATACCACACCTCTTCTTTCTTAATCATACATCCTCAACCCTATTCGTTGACACTTGCTACTTCTCTCTCTCTAAGCGCCTGCTTCTGTTCTTTCTCAGGTACATTTCTCTTTATTTTTTCTCTGTTCTTCTGTCTTGCTAGTTTCTGGGTTTTCCTTGTGTAGGCTTTAAACCTTCCGATCAAGTTTGTGTGTTTGTTTGTGTGTGGGTGGGTTACTTTTACTTTGACTTTACTATTGTAAAATCTGATCATTCTTTCAGTTAGATGTGGTGCAAAGGTGTTTGATTTGACTGCAATCGGATCCTTTTGTAAAAGAGGGGTTTGCTATGTGTGTTTAGTTCCATGCCATCTTCTGGTCTCCGATTTTAAGTGAACACTTGTTGATGGTGTCCTTGTTCTTCTTTGTTTTGGGGATGATTAGGAATTTATTCTCATCTAAAGTCCCAAGCTTACCTCTTTTTTTTTTTTCTTTTATTCCTCCAAGGGTTTTCTCCTTTCTGTTATGTATCAGTTCCTGAAATCTGCTGCTTTAATCATTTGCCAAGTCTTTAATTTTGCCTCAGACCGCATTTTATTTTACTTCAATCGCGACTCTCTTTTATTTTGTGCTGACAAATTCTGGGTTCAATTGGAAGCATTATTTCAGTGCCATTTCCCCCCTTATAATTGATGCTGAGACTCTTACAAAGAGAAAAATTGCTAAAATCTTGGTCACTTCGTTTTTGCAGTAACTTCATGTCAATGGGTCTCAACAATTGGCAAAGTAAAAGGACCAGCTTGAAGAGAAAATCACCTGAAAATGGAGATTCTCTAATCTCCAACTGTTCTTCCTTAGATGACCTTAATGAAGACCTCTTTGAAAGGGTGCTCTCATGGTTGCCAACTTCTACATTCTTTCGCCTCAGCACCGTCTGCAAAAGATGGAAATCAGCCGCGGATTCCCCGAGTTTCAAGCTGGCCTGCTCTCGGATTCCTTCTCGGGATCCTTGGTTCTTGATGGTTGCTCCCAATCTCAACCAATCCATCATCTTTGACTCCGCTGAAAGCTCTTGGAAAAGACTCAACAATCCTCCTCCTCTGCAGGAAGATTCTAACCAAACTTGCATGCCAGTGGCTGCCTCCGGTGGCCTGATTTGTTATCGCGAATCATCTGGAAACTTCATTGTATGCAATCCTGTGACCGGTTCTCGCCGGCATCTTCCTCCACTGCATTTAGCCCAACAAAATCAACAACCCCTTAATGCCATTGTGATGAGTTCATCTATCTCCTCTACCTACAAGATAGTGTTAGTCTTCGGCGAACTTCCATTTCTCTCTTTCATTTCCTACAACTCAAACAGTGGCCGCTGGGAAGATGAGACTGCACTGAGGAGAAAGGCTGATGACAATTCTAAGGAATATGATTCAAGCGATGACAATGTTGTGTACTTCCTAAGTAAAGCTGGAAATGTGGTGGCAAGTAACATGCAGAGAAGCCCTACTAAGCAATACTCATCCGTTATTACAAACAAAGATGGCAACGATATAATCTACTTCCTTAGCTCCTCAGGGACAGTAGTATCATGCAATTTGACTAGCAAGTGTTTCTCTGAGTATCCAAGGTTGTTGCCTGCATTCTGTGAGTACTCCATTGATGTCGTGGAGTGTAACGGTGAGATGCTGGTAGTCCTATTGTCGGAGTTCTTGGAAAGTGCGAGTCTTCGGGTCTGGAGATATGATGAGGCCGGTCGATGCTGGCACCAGATTGCAGCCATGCCTGCAGCAATGTCACACGAGTGGTATGGTAAGAAGGCAGATATAAACTGCGTTGGGGTGAATGATCAGATATTTATATGCTTGAATTCGCCTGAGCTATGTACTTACGCTGTGTGTGATCTGAGGACTAAAGAATGGATTGAATTGCCAAAGTGTTGCATTAAAGGCCGTGAAATGGAGTTCATGTCTGCCTTCTCGTTCGAGCCGAGGATAGAGGCTTCTGTGTGATTGGGACTATCCTGCCTTTGTTATTATGTTAGCTCATTTTTTTTTTGGATTTTCCCTTTTGAGGTTTTTACATGAGTCAGTATTGAAGCAAAATAGCTAGTTGAGATTTGTATGAAACTAACCCAGTGACTACTGATAGGTAACTGAGAGATATTGTGATTGTCTTCATTGATCTGTTAGATGTACGTTGCTTCTGTGATTATTATTGTTAAAATTATTATTATTTATTAATGAATGGTGATGTCCTTGACAATTCTTTCTCCTTTATTGTTTCTGGGGTTTTCTTCTTTGAACAAGTGAATCCCTTGGATCTCAGTCTTTTACTTTCATGTTTAGGCTTGACTTTGTGGGATGGATAGGAACGGTGAGGATGGGTCGCCTTATATATAATTTTTCATTGGAGAATTTCTAATCTATTGAGTTGAGTAAAGAGAAAGCTTACTTAAAATTAAGGCGAATTGATCTGCAGGGTTTAATCTATAGTGTGTTGTACATAATTATAAAAAGTGTAAATTCAGGATATGTCAAAATAATTGAATAATTAAAACAGTAGTTTTACTTTCTCTTCCACTCTTCCACTTGACGCTTGCTAACCATTCCATCTTGACGGCTGTTTATCTATTAATATTTGTGCTAATTCTTGTAAATTGTTTAGTTGGGCATATCTAATCAACTAACTAACTATTAAAATTAACTGTGATAACAGTCGGAATAAAATTATTCTTTTTTTTAGGCTTCCAAAATAAAATTGCCCATTGCTGAAAACTCTCAGAAGAATAAGATTACCCCTTAATCCTATATACAGGTTAATCACAAGTGAATAGATATCAATATTTAATATGTGTGTATTTAAAAGAATTAATCACAAGTGAATAGATATCAATATTTAATATGAAAAATATCAAAACGAAGACGTATCATTTATAAATGAAAAACTCGGGCCTAATAATTATTAATAAGGCTTTTTTTTTTAAGAAAAAGAAAAGAACAAAAAAGGCTAACCAAATACTAGTATATAGTTTATAATTAAAAATAAAAAAACTCGTTGGCAAAAAAATAAAAAATAAATATACCGCAACAGCGTGCGGGAGGGGAGTTGCTCAGCAAAGACGTGTTTGGAGACCGGCTTGGTTTCCCCCTGGACAAGAAAATCGATTTCCGAAGGATATATAAACCAACCCAAGCAACGACTCTTCCCAGATTTCTTATTTGATACCAGAAGAAGAAAAATGGGATCGGAGGATTCGGTGAAACTGCAATTGGAGGAATTGCAGAAACTTTTGGGGAAGAAGCTAAAGTTCGAGGACGCTGTCTTCTCTCTCAAATCTCTCCTTCAACAAAATTATCCTTCCGCTTCTCCTTCTCTCCGCAAATCCGTATGCTTACTTTCTCTTTCATTGTTCTTGTTCTTCTTTTTTTTTTTGGCCATTTATGTCATTCTATTAGATTTGTATCACTAGTACGTTTCCCTTTTTAATTTAACAGCCTATCTGTTTTCGGTTCTTGTTTTCAAATTCTCTTGTTTTTGCTAGTAATACCTGGTTTCCTGTTTGTTTGGATTCATTACTATTATTGTTATATATTAGTGGACACCATTGTTGAAGAATTTAACCGAGTAGTTAACTTTGATGTGCGCAGTTTTATACAGCTATCTGCCGAGTTGCTACTGTATTGAAGACCAGGTATACCGCACCGGGTTTCTGGAATGCTGGGCTGGGGCTTTTTGAGCAGGCTGAATTGCTTGTTTCTGATCCATCTGAGAAGGAACACTTGAAGGGTTGCATTTCTCAGGCGAGGGAAGAGTTGCATCTAGAGGATAATCCGACACAAGCTGCACAATCAGCTCAAAATCCTGTGAATGGAGGTGATCCTCTTTCACATTCTACAAAGATTTGAAATAATTTAACTCTCTTCTTTCCCTGTGACCTGGTATTGTGTTTTTTGGGGATTTAGGTTATCTTTTTGAGGGACATCTTACTGTAGATCCAGAGCCACCTCAGCCTCAATGGCTGGTGCAGTCAAACCTCTTGACAACAGCTGCTACGCTATTTGCTGCTGAATCATCTCAAGGTTTAGCGGCAGATGATACTTCACGGGAAAATGCTGCAAATATGCTTCAGGATCTTCTAAATAGATTAGAAGATGCCGTGCCACTGGTATTCATCTCTAATGTTCTCTGTTTTTGTTAACTGTTGATTACTTAGCTCCAATTTATACTCAGATATCAAAGTGGCTTTCCATTTCTAGATTCAGTTTCCTCAGTCAAATAAATTGTATGCTGTGGGGCTTATTCATTGTTCAGATTTGGAGCTTAAGCAATCCAAACCATTCTGCCTTGATTTAAGATCAATGAGAAGTAATTTATAGCTCAACTTGGAAAACAAGTGCTCTGAGTTGACTATGAACAGGTTGCCTAGCCCCCATAATCCCATTCTATTTGTTCCATCATAAGCAACCTACCTCTTGAGATATAGTTCTGTTGGCTGAACCCAGAGAAGATATTAATTCTAAACTTGACATATGAAGACAAACTTTGGAATTGAGGGGCTTTCGTCTTAGTAGGAACAAAACTGAATATATGCATTGCAAGTTTGATAAAAGACAAAGCCAAAGGGAAGTGGAAGTTAAATTGGGAGGGCAAGTCATCCCATAAGTGACAAAATTTAGATATTTGGGATGAATTATACAACAAGATGGTGAAATTGATGGAGATGTCGATCACAGAATTCAGGCCGGATGGTATAAATGGAGAAAAGCTACTGGAGTTATCTGTGATCGTAAAGTACCTAATAAGGTAAAAGGAAAGTTCTATCGGACTGCTATAAGACCAGCAATGTTATATGGTAGTGAATGTTGGGCTTTAAAGAGACAACATGAGTATAAAATGGGAGTCACTGAGATGAGGATGTTGAGATGGATGAGTGGCCATACAAGAAAAGACAAGATTCGTAATACTCATATACGTAAACGAGTGGGAGTGGCTCCTATTGAAGAAAAAATGGTAGAAAATCATTTGAGGTGGTTTGGACATGTTCAACGTAGGCCTTTGAGTGCTCCGGTGAGAAGGGTGGATCAAGCAGGATGGAACCCTATTAGATGAGGTCGATGAAGGCCGAAACGAACGCTCAATGAGATCATAGAGAAAGACCTTCTAATTAATAATATATCGAAATCTATGGTTTTTGACAGAGTACAATGGCGTCGTGCGATCCATGTAGCCAACCCCACCTAGTGGGATAAAGGCTTTGTTGTTGTTGTTGTATAAGCAACCTACGTATCTGTTAATGTCATTCTACCAGATTCATATTTCATAGTGTTGCTTATTGTCTGTGTCTTTTTAGACCATTTATGCCAAATAATAGATTCAGATACGGTCCCTAGTATGTTTACTATGAAGTTTTCAATCAAAAGAAACTAGTGTTTTATGATTTTCTTCTTAAAACATCGCAAGCAAATCGTTTAATTAGGGAATTGAACACTTGTCTGTAAAAACCATACACTTGTCATGTTATTTTTGTAAAATTTAACAATTGACATGTTTCAATCAGAGAACCCAATTAACCTTTTACTCAATTTAAATCGCTTGCTTCATGTTGCCTGTCTATGTTCCTATCACTAATGAAAGGCACTTTTATTGTTGCATTACTTCATTAAGTGTAAACACTGTAATTTCTTCTTGTTTAGATGCTGAGCGATGGTCCAGCAACTCCAAAAGTCCCTCCTGCTAGCAAAGAAGTTGTGGCAAAACTTCCGGTCATTACTCTTACAGAGGAAATTCTGGCTAAGCTAGGGAAGGATGCAGAGTGTGCAATTTGCAAGGAAAACTTGGCTCTAAATGACAAGATGCAGGAGTTGCCATGCAAGCACAAATTCCACCCACCTTGTCTAAAGCCATGGCTGGTATATTTGGGAACTTGCCCTGATATGTTGTAAACATTTTGGAAGGACATGCAATTTTTGGTCTCCTTTTTCAAAGCAACTTTTTGTCTTTGTTAAAATTATCGTCTCTATGTTGCAGGATGAGCATAATTCATGCCCTATTTGTCGGTATGAGCTACAAACTGATGACCACGCCTATGAGAGCTGGAAGGAACGTGAGAAGGAAGCAGAAGAAGAGAGAAAGGGTGCTGAAAATGCTGTTCGTGGCGGTGAATATATGTATGTTTAGATGCTTATCTATTCCATGTATGGTCTGCAATTTTTTATGAACTGCTACATGTGAATTCTTCGTACTGAAGATAGAGTCACACCCTTTCAAGTTTCTCAGGTGTCTACTTATGTTGGCTTTTTCTTGATATTCTGAGTCCATCTAATTGTATTTCGACTGGATACGGGTGCTGTATACCGAAGTTGGCGGAGACATTAACATGAATGTCTGTTTTTGGTCCTAACCAATTGGTCGAGTCCTGTGATATACACCCTCCCTACACACATAGGCGGGTGTTTTGGGAGAGGTTCTTCTCCAGATCCAGTACATATGGGTGGTGAAGGAACAAAGGGGGGGGGGGTTTGGTGGTCACCCCATGTTAGGAAGGGCTTATTATACCCCCTCTTTACCTATATTCCTGGTAATCTGAACCCACTATGTCCTGAACATACCAATTGGTCACCAAAGAAAATAAGACGCCAAAATAATTTTAAAATAAAACCTACAACTGTTATACCCTGACCGACTATGCCGCTACATGGGCGATTCTTCACAAATCTTAGAGGAAGCCGAGTAATTCTCTCTTCGTACAGCTGATGGATGGTTATACTCTTTCATTTCAGATTTGTTTTGAGTTAGATTACGACTTTTCAGAATAATAATTTTCAATTTATAATTTGGAGAACATGGCTATGTCACATAGGAATCAAGGATCCTAACAACAAAAAATAATAAGGAATCAAGTACCAAGTACCAACCATTCTATTAATGAGGCCGTCCAACGGACACAAGTTTGGGCACATCTCAGATGAACAATTATACTTAAAAATAAAATTACTCGTTTTCTCAGAAAAATACAAATCACGTGGGGAAAAGATAAAAGCACAGTGCTCCATAGAACAAACGTGTTAATTTGGTGTACCTAGCACCATCTTTATACAAACAAGCAACTTAGAAGTGTAGCTGATTTGACGATAAATTCCAACCCATCAGATCCAGCGATGCTGCCTTCTCAACACAAACACTGCCTCAATAAAGAATAATTTCAATCTAATAAAGCATCAAGAACAAATTTTGAAGGTCACCAACACACTTACTGTCTTTAAGCTCGGTACTAAAGATACAAACCACATTAACTTATATTACCAAATGGCAACCATTCTTGACATCCACGTTCACATTGCTTGAGAAAAATACTAAAGCGGTTCCCAACTGACCAACTTGAGTATGCAAGGTGATTATATAAAATTGGATGCTCTCTATCTCTCCTCAGGAACCAAAGTGACCAGGCCTGCATGACAGTCCTGTTCACAGATAGAAGCAAATCACATGACCACAACTAACAATTTGCCGTGAACCTTTATCCTAAATCAACCACCCAGCCTTCCTCTATTCTGCCTGTTTGAAGGCCTTTGTGCACTCTGAGGTAATTCATGAGGGTCCAAATTTCTATCCCTTCCAATTCCAGGTCCCATTGCATCATTCCTACGACCCCCTCCTCTGCGGTTCTGTTTCCCCCTCATATGACGGTAAGGTCTGGATCCATTAGACCTCTTTTCCTCAAAGACCAACGGCTGGACCCCTTGCAGATCAGGCTCTGGAACATATCCTATAGGCCGTTTGGAAACATCCATCCTTCTAAATGTGATAGATATCCTAATAGATATTGGAAGAAAATGGAATTTGAGACAAACCAACATGAAAATCATAGAGGGAGGATCAGTAGGAGAAATACAATTTCATCAAGTACCTTTTAGAAGAAACTGCAGGCACACAGTGCTTAGCTACATCAGCTCCATTTCCATTCAACACAAGTACAGATCTGGAGGAAAAATGCTACTGTAAGATTTTCACTTCTCCATTGTAGTCATTAGTTGATTGAAAAATCAATGCAAAAATCTCTTGCCAAGTTAATATAATTGAAAAATTAATTATATGAAATGCAAGGGAAAAAATACAGACAGAATACTTACCCCACAGGCAGAGGAATGGCTACTGAACCATCAAATTCCCCAGGACCTACAACCTTTAAGTTGGATCCAAAGACTATATTGCACTCACTAAGAAATGATACAGTACAAAACGGTCGAACAAAATCATGATTGTCTATGTGTGGAGGTATACAGTCGCCTTCTTCATAAATATTAACGATGCAACTATCTGGCACACAAGTAGGAGGAAGTACATGCCACCTGATCAGCCTTCGAATGATGACCTTGAAAAGGTCAGGAATAGGATCTACCACCTCATTCTGAAGAATGCCAGGTGGCTTACCATCTCTATCCTGTAAGCAGAATGTTAGAAAGTGAGAGATCCATCCCCGTCAAACTCGTCAGTTATCATAACAGAGTCACTCAGGTATTAAAATTACTCTATTTCACCCAAAAAAAAAAAACATGCATAGCAAATTGTAAAGGAGGCTAAGAAATAAACTAACTGTTGCATAATTGTAACAGCACCCAAATTGGATAGTTTGGCGTCCCTTTCCTCTCATCCACTTTTGAGGAGCTGAATATGTCCGATCTGCAAGAGTTTAAAAGATTGAACATCATGTAGTCCCACAGCAATAATACCTCCCATTGTACTTATCTAATAATCAATGCAGTATAGCCAACTAGGGAAAAAGGGAATTGTTTTTCTTTTCAGTCTTGTGGATGGTAGTTAGCATAGGCAGCCCATGATCCAAAAACTCAATACATATCCATAATCTAAACAAATGATCATCGATTAGTTCCCAACTCATTGACTGCGCTAAGTTGTTGGGACCCCAAAAATTCCAGAAAAAAAGAATTACATCTACATGATTTACTACTTATCATTGAGATAATAGATGTAATCTACAACTGAAAATATGCATTCATAGGACAAGGAATGTATTTTGACAAGATTCACACTCCTTTACTATAACAAAAATATTCCCCAAAACGGATAACCATTTAGCCTCATTCAGGATTCATAACCACTGCAATCTTAGAGTACAGAAGTGTGATCTTTAAACCTTAAACGAACATGTCATGCGTACATGCGTTTTAATCTTGTAATGCATACATGCGTTGCCTTTCACATGTGTAAAATCATATGATAAAGGTAGCAAAAATTCCTGCAGAAGATAACTGAATATAAGGAACTCCTTCTGTGTCAATTTAGAATGCAAAGCCTATCGCCAGGAGAAGAACAATATAGCCGGTATATTCAAATCATGGCCCTGTCATCCATATTGAAATTGGCTTTCTACTATTGCTGTTTTATAACAGCGATCGCTAGACGTTCAACTAAACAGTTATCTGTGCACCATAAATTTTAGACAATGACATCTAAATTACCATAAATTTCATAACTCATGCTAACAAAATCAATGTTTCAGTGTACAAGTATGGTGAGACAACAAACCTTTCAGTTCTCCCTTTTTCCCCATCTCCTGCAGTGAAGCAACATAATTGACTATCCTTTTCTGTTCAGCAGCACTAAAAATACCCGTATGGAGTTCAAGCCCTTCAAGGATGTTGACAAGTTTTCCATTAACCCTCTCAAAGCACATGTAGTCTTTCTCACGCCCGACATTCACGAACCTAAGGTACTCTCGCTGCCCCCAAGACAGTTTTGGCTTCTCAGGGCCTTTTGTTATCGTTCCATCCGAAGGACTTGCATTAACCGGAAGCTTGTCATGCTCTTCTTCACCAAACTCATCCTCCTGCGCCATGTCCGCCCAAGACATCCGGGGGCTTGGGGTCTCCAATAGAAGGGATTCGTAATTGGCTTCACTCACAGATATTTCGGTCACTGGTTCAGACCACCCAGATGCTTCACCCGATGCTTCTGCCCCATCTTTCCAACTCCCAAGAGAATTGGTATCGCAGTTATCATCATGATTGTCACACGTCTCATGCGATTGCGTATTATTAGCAGCAGAAGCATTACAATCGTCATCAAATCGCTCTCTTAGAGCATCGCCATGAAGCTCTACGAGATTATCAAGGGAGGAATAGTCCTATCAGTAAACTATCAACACCATATAACGGATGCAGCACATAATTACCAGAGAAATAACAAGAAAAGAATCTGCCAAGTTTCATAATTGCTATTCAATTATTCCGCTCAGATATGACAAAACAACCCCACAAGAAGAGACCAAGAGCCGATACAAAAAGGAAAAGAAAAGTAAAGCAGTTTACCTGGGTCGATGGAACGGATGCGATCAGAGAGAATTACAGAGCAGTGACGGCAGAGATCTTTGGAGAGGAAGGGAAGCCAGGTTGTGAAGAACTCGGAGGCGATTCGGAGCTCGGAAGGCTGGTAATTGAGAAGGAATGGGTCGTCGGATCTGGAACGCTGCCCGTCCATGGCCGAGTCGACTCAGATGCCGGAACCGAATTCTGCTCCTGGTCCGCCTGCGAAACAGTGGAAAGAAGGAAACCGCGCCCAAATCACTCCGCTTTCCAGTTCCAGTTCCAGTTCTATTCTATTTTCTCGTTAATTCTAATTAATGTTTGGCTATATGCGTATATATACAGACAGGAGATTTTTCTTTCATCGAAGTTAAGTTATCCTTCTCCTTTCAGGATTCCTTTGGTACAGTTCAAACAATCAAACTTCAAAACTCCCACAAATTAAACCACCCTGCTATTCTACCTAGAGTCGGTAATACGGACTTAACCTATAGGTTAGGATAAGATTAGGGTTAAAAAAATCTCAACCCATAAAAATTAGGGTCGCACAGGTCTGCACCGTGTGGTCCGCAGGTTGGCGGGTTGACCCGCAAAATATTTTTTTTTTATATATAATAATTTTACAAAACTTATAATTTGTCCCTTCCCATTTTGGTACCTCTCAATCCAAATAGAAAGAATCTTAACATTTTCACTTCTTTTTTAAACAAAATTATTATATATTGGTTGTTTGAGGATAATTTTATGTTTTTTATGTATAAACTTTGATAGATTTAATAACTTTATCTCTTAAATTATGAATTATATTTTTAAATGTTTATAAAGGGAATAATTGTTACTAGGAGGATAAATTTAGTAACTTACATATATGTATATCGTATTTTCGGTCGTCTTAAAAAAGTATAAAAATTATTATTTTTTTTAAATGCGGGCCCGCGGGCTGGCCCGCAACCCACACACTGCGGGTTAAGGTTGGCATTTTGCCAGCCCGCAAAAGTACGGGCCGTACGAGCCCACACCGTGCGGCCCGCGAGTTGATGCGGGCCAACCCCCAACCTGCGAATTGGCCCGTATTACCGGCTCTACTACTACCCTAGAAATACTTTTAGTTTTTAATGAATAAAAAACAGTTTTAATTATTTTATATTTTTATAACCGTGCAATGAGGGCGAGATGACCCTTTCATCATAATCAATACTAATACTTAATCAATGTTAATATTATCAATATTTAATATAAGATGTAAACTTAAGGAAAAATAAGGAATTTTAAAAATGTTAAAGGATAAAAAAATATCTCAAATATTCATAATACTAAAAAAGTGTGAGGGCTTGATTTGTCTTTTTCAAAATTAAATTGAAATGATAAAAATGTCTCTCTGAATTTTAAAAAATGCTCCCATTTTTTATAAGGATTTAATAAGTTCAGATAAAGTTTTATTAAGTTTTGATAAAATTTTCATAAATTCTAATTTAAAAATCACCACTTGCATGCTACAATTACAATGTATTGATTCTCATTTCTGATAAGGGCTTCACAAGTTCAAATAATATTTTAATAAATTTTGATAAGATTTTCACAAATTCCAATTCAAAAAATATCATTTATTGCAATGACAAGGTATTGATTCCTACTTTTGATAAGGGTTTCACTAGTTCATATAATGTTTTGACAAGTTCTTATAAGATTTTTATAAGTTTCAATTCAAAAATCATCACTTGCTACAATGACAGGATATTGATTTCCACTTTTGATAAGGGTTTCACAAGTTTAAATAAGATTTTAACAAGTTTTGATAAGATTTTTAAAAATTCCAATTCAAAATTCATCCTTTACTATAATGGCAAAGTAATGATTCTCATTTTTATAAGAGTTTTAGAAGTTTAAATAAGGTTTTAATAAGTTTTGATAAAATTTTCACAAATTTCAATTCAAAATTTAGTACTAGCTACAATAACAAGGTATTGATTCCTACTTTTGATAAGGGTTTTACAAGTTTAGATAAGATTATAACAATTTTTATTAAAAAAATTCACTATATTTCATTTAGGTTTCAACAAATTTTGTTTACCAAACAACAAACTCATATTTTCAAGTTATTCACAAATTTTATTAAGATATTTCCCGAATTTCATTAGGATTTTCCATATTTTATTTGTTAAGTAACAAATCCATAACAACATTGAATTACGTGGAAGCATCTTAAAATAGCAAGATTGATGAAATAGAATCAAAGTATATAGCAAACCCCTCATCCCGACAGGCCAAAACTAGCAATCCCACGCCTATAGAGACACCATCAAATGCTATGTTTTCATTTGAATCAATGAAGTAACAAGCTAAAACTCAAATCAAATAAGAAACTCTAATAGAAACACAACTATTCGACAAAAAAATAAAAAAAAGAAAGAAACACAACTTGACTCAATCAAGAAGCATAATGAAATGGCATAAACCAATCCATCATTCGCATCAAACAAATTAAAACCTACTAGCCCAGGACCAGAAAATTTTTCAAATGATTTTTTTCTTAAAAAAAACGTATAGATATGCCCAGTCACCCGCTTGTCGATGACCATGAATTGAATTCTTCTTTGTGCCTAAGCCAAAGGTGACTACTAGATTGTGGTGTCACTACTAGAGTTAGAGGTGAGAGAGGAAGAAGGAGAGGACCACTCAAGTGATAGAGGTCGAGTGCGACTAAGCTGAGCCAAAGATCAAGCTTAAGTGACTGATGGACGACTGAGTAAAGATCACGATCATGAGAGTGAGAGCGACTGAACAATGAGCTCGATCAACAGTGTTGTAGCCTGTGGTGGACAGTGGCTGTCGAATTTGAGTCCATCTATGGAAATGATTAATAGAAAAAGTGGGGGAAATGAACAATATTGATGGAGCGAAGGGGGTTGGATGGTGGAGAGCAATGGTATGGGTGGTCAAGGAAGAGAGAGATGGAAGAGAGACAGAATTTGAGGCTGTTTGGATTAATTTATGGAAGTTCTATAAGTGTTTATGAATTGTGATTCACGGAATACGAAGTAACTTTTACGGTCTACGAGGTAGCTTTTACGGTCTACAAGGTGTTTTTACGGTCTACGAGATAAATATATGAAGAAGATTTGTCTCGATTTATATAAATCAGGTTTATATAATAAGCCCGATCTAAAAAAACTTTACCAAACAGCCCCAGATTCAGCTAGATGAGAGAGAAGGAGAAGTTGAGAGAAGGAAGATAGTGAAGTACAAAAGGGCATTTATGTCATATGCTGAATTTTAAATTAGAATATCTCTACTTTTTAGTATTTTCATCCCTAAATTTAATATGTTATGATAAAAAATATTAATATTTTGAATATTTAATAAAATATAAATTTTATAGGTTAGGATAAAAAATTAGAAAGAATTATATTCACGTCCTACTCAAAAGAAAAAATGAAAAATTTGTTATATAAAATTGTCAATAGCATCTCTCAATTTGTTAATTCGCATTCCTAATATTATCAATTGAATCATTTTTTCTTTTTTCTTGAGCGAACTGTGGATGTAATCCTCCTAGAAAATTACACCATTTGTAGGCTGTGCATTATAGCTCATGATTGTACTATATTTAATTTTTATAAAATAATAATCATTTACCCTAGGACGTAGGTTTTCAAGCTTCTATCTTTAAAAAATATACTACACAAATTATCAGTGGATACTGAATTTATTGTCGATATTACGGTTAGTCAAAATTGCTAGCGCAATTAGATGTAATTTTGACTGGGGTTAGGGTTGATTCGGAGTAATTTGAACTGCACATTTAATATCGTTTCCTATTCTATTCGAATTGATTTGGAATAAATCGAGTTTCCCATTCAGTGTAATTTTTTATTATATTTAAATTGACTCTATTACGTTGATTATTTGATCTTGCCTGTTCTTATTTTGTGTAGTTGCTCCATTTTGTCTATTCCGGTCACGGACTTCCAGGCTAATTTTTGGCTTAGCTACATCTATTCCTAAGATATCTGGGTGAGATTTTCCATTTTCAATATGTGATTTTGCCAATTTTTATCTTTATTTTTGTAACTAGCATTGTCGATAGGTTTGATATTGCACAACTTATTTTGATTATTGTGAACGGATTTAAATTCAGCACTCTAAATATGACACATGCAGAGCCAAATACTGCTTGTGAGCAACGATTTGATTAAAACCACCGATTCTTGCTTGCACCAAGCTAAGAATGTAGTCTCTCCCTACTCTTGTCCCATTCATCCTCAAGTCGAATTTGCTTCTTCAGGAATGTACGGGAACTCTATGAAAAGCCCTGTAAAAGATTTTAAAATTTTCAAAGTAGGAATTATGTCAACCAATTTATGAGATTAATACCAAATAAAACCTACTCAAAGACGAGTTGACATATCTTAAGTTACTATCATTTACATGTGATGATGGTGCTTTTTCTTTATCATTCTTAATGCCTACTACTACTGGTTTTAAGTACGTCTCAAGTTTTATTCATCGCATCAAAATCCTCTTCCCATCAAAATCACGCATTTGTTGGATTTGAAACAAAATTATTATCTATGATTTATGAATGATGTAGTGCACGTTTGGATTAGCTGTGAAAAAGTGGTTTTTTTTTCTAAATAGGTTTTTACAGAAGTCAGATTGAAAAAAAAGTCAGATTGTAAATGTGATTTGTGTTTGGATTGACGGTAATAGAAGTGACTTTTTTGTAACTTTAAATCTGTTTGGATTAGCGTTTGAAAAGCCCGTTTAGATGAAAAATGACTAAAAATGACATGAACCTTATTGAATGCTATATATATATATATATAGTGATAATTAAAGTGAAAAATTAAAATTAAAATTTGATAAAATACAAAAAGATCAATTATCATTATTAAAATTTTTAATTATTCATATAAATGATCTTTTAACTTTTAATAGTATCTTATGATTAATCCTGCATTATAAATGCTTAGAAAGAAATTTGAGATTTTGAGGGTTGAATTAATATTTTGAGGCCTATAGAAAATTATAAAAAAGGTCCCTAGAATTCATAGAAATTACAAGTAAATGTAGAAAAAGAGATCGGAGAAATCATAGAAATATACCCAAATTTTTTGGAAATCTTAGTCAACCTCAAAAATATTTCAGAAAGTTTCACTTTAATCCCTAATCAAGAACTCTTAAATTTTACAATGAAGTCCTTAGTCAACTCATAATTTGACTAAAGCATCTCCGGCATCCTTCGAACTGAAACTGCAAAACATGCTCTGTTTCTCTTGTGCGAAAATAGAGTAAAACCCACGCTAAGGGCAAGATCATTTATGTTGCTCTTCATAGTCCATCCCTTTCACTCTGCTCCTCCAACTACCATCGCCTTCTTCATTCTTCCAAACCACCGGCGAGCACCACCGTCAACCACCACTAATTAACAGCACTCATGCGGTGCTTGCAAACACCCTCGCATTGTAGCACCGTTGCATCCATTTGCTGTGGCTCAGAAACTCAAAATAATAGCTTCTCCAAGACGTGGCGTTGAGGGAAAAAGCACAGTGATCTTTAATGCATTCCCAGACACCCTGGCGTTGCAGCACCGTGGCTTTCCTGGCGAAACGCACGGTAGCCTCCATCTAACGCTTTCCCAAACAGACCCGTAGTTTGTCCTAATAATTTCCGAGGATATTCATTCCTATCGAGAAAATCAGCTTGTTCACCTCCTTCTTTGTTTTTTTTAATTCTGTTTTTTTCTCCCTCACATTAAAAACCTCAAGTTTTTTTCTTCTCTAGTTGTAATCTTTATATTTCAAACTTTTGTTCTCTTCGGGGACTTCCGATAAAAGCCTATTTGGATTCATGATACAAAGGGCCAAACGTACGATTGTAACAGAAAAAATCATTTTGATCACATGTTTGGGATAACGGGTGTGTTTGGATGAGCGGTGGAAAAGTGGCTTTGGGTAAAAGTCAGATTGTGTAAGTGATTTATGTTTGGATTGTCAATTGAATAAGTGTTTTTTTTAATGAAAATGAAGGGTGTTTGGTTTGGCTTTTGCATAAGTGACTTTTGTGATATTTAAGAGAAAAAATTATAAAATTTATAAAAATTGAAGAAATTATATTTGAAAATTTGATAATGGTAAAATATATAATTAAATTACAAACAAAATACAAATAAATTAGAAATGATACAAAGTTAAAGTATTTGATACAGTAAAAGATAATAGAACTAATTCGTCCTAAGGTCCTGTACAATTAGGTCCCTGATGGTGTTACGAACGTTTTAATTTTGTTTCAATTTAATCAAAGTTCTGATTAAAGTGCATGAGGCAACTAGTTTTTTACATATCAATTATTATATAAATTTTTATTTTCTAAAAATTCCAATTAAATACTTTCATGAACCTGTATGGCGATAGTGCAGAGAGATCAAGGGAGAAAAATGATGAAAAATACATTGATCTATCTACTACTTGTATCAGTGTTCATTTTGGAATAATCAATACAGAGTAAAAACCCCGAAAAAAAAACATTGTACAGTAATAAATTTCTTAAGCTGCAGCAATAAATTCCTAACAATGGCTTTTAGTATAAGCTCATTTTCTTCTATTAAGCTAAGTCACTCAAACGTGCAACCAAACACTGAAAAATTTTTGTACAGTGGCAATTAAGCTTATCTTCAATCTGATCGGATTTTTTGGGGGCAAACGTCCAAACAAACACACTCAAACATTGATGCAATATAAGCAAAAGCAACTTAACAGTAGAAGCTACTTTTAGGTGCTTTTGGCCTCATGTTATGGTACAGTGGGTTGTTGGGTGAGAGAAAAAGAAAGAACATACTCTTTGAGTATTTATTATTGGTTTTATAATTCACGTTGTTTGCACGATTTTCCTTGCTCCTCTCTCTCTTTTTTAATTTCTTTTTTTAAGTTTTTTTATTAATAATTAGAACTTTCAAAAATAATTTTTCAATCATGATTTACGGTATACGAAGTAAATTATGAGATGAGTGTTGTCTCAACTTACCTGCATAAACACTTTAGGCCTCCTAATCACCTAACCTTGTGTAACATTGTGGAATAAAATAATTATACATTTATAAAATATAATTGGATCGTAAGTTTAAAATTTCATTTTAATATTGTAATTTTGAACAAGTATTTTTTTAATTTTGTAATTAGAAATTTTATTTTTTGATTATTATTTTATTATAAAAATTAGGAAAAATAATCCTATTTAAATCTTATAAAAATATCATAATCCAAATTAAGACCTATATTTTTAGAAAATTCATAATCAGGTAAAGATACCTAATCTTATTTTTGTCTTAAAATTATCATAATATATAAATATAATATGTGTGTATTATTTAATAAGATTTTTGTCATTTTATATCTAAACTTATTGCTTTTCAAATAATTATCCAAACAAGTTTCAGTTTAAAAAAAAAATTATTTTACCACCGTCAATCTAAATATAAATCATATTTACAATTTAATTTTTATCGTATCTTAAGTGCATAAAATTCAGATTGAAAAAAAATCATTTCCCTCACCACTAATCCATAGAAGAGAAATTGATGAACGGTGAAAATGTGAAATGAAGACTTTTGTTGGGTAGTTTTGTAATTTTATAGTGTCAGATTTTTTGTCATAAAATATTCTGAATTAAAAAATTTCTCAAAAGAGAGAGAGAGAGGAAACTCGCGGACCCACTGGGCCGTTGTGGCAAAATCTTCAACATGCGTTGTGTCTGTCTCATACATCCTCCATGGAAATTGAAATCCGTTTTCTGGCCACTAAGAAAATTCGTAATTACCACCTACCCATCCCATCACAAAAATATGAAAATAAATTTATTCTTTTAACATTTATTTTTTGGGACTGCGTCTTCAAACATTCAAACTAGTTAACTAGCTACCCAGTGGTTACACAGTCATGGTGCTAGCCATCTCCTCTTCCTCCTTCGCAGGCTCAGATATCAGATGCACATTCTCTTCGAAGAAGACCAAGGATCTATTGATCTCTAGTAGATTAAGATACCCGCATGGGATTTCGAATAATTACTTACACTTCCACACCTCGTCTCATACACCGAGTCCTAAAATGGTGGCATCGGCAACAAAGATGGTTTCGAGTGCGTATAGTGGCAGAGATAGCAATATCAGATTCAATAACAAGATTATAAAGCTGGATTCCTGTTTGGTGATTCCGCCCACACCTAATCGTGGCAAGCCTCGTGCAATTATCAAATTCTTGGGCGGAGCTTTCATTGGCGCTGTTCCTGAATTAACCTACGGGTATTTTATTTTGTCCATTATACCGTAGATTCTTTGCTATTTACTAGCTGCAGTTCTGACATTGCAGCGGTGATTTCATTGTTTAATTCGCTTGTTGCAGTTATTTAATCGAGTATCTGGCAAAGGAAGGTTTTCTAGTTGTTTTGGTGCCTTACAATGTGACCTTTGACCATGCGCAAGCTACCAAACAAGTACATGAAAGGTTCCAGGCTTGCTTCGATACAATCCTGACTTCTGGTTTGCCTGAAGCCAATTTGTCACCTGCCCTGCTCGGGGACCTTTCGCTTTTCTCCGTCGGCCACAGGTAAGTGAGTAAGTTATTGAGCAACAATCTTATTGCAACCTGTGGCTAGAAAATAATTTATTTCTTGTATTGAATCTGTAGCAACGGTGCGCTTCTTCAGCTACTCATTGGGAGCTATTTTTCTGAGAAGATACCCAAGGTGTTCCCCCCTCTTCTGCAGCACTAAGAGCACATTTTATCTCCTTAAGTGCACAAATTGATTTCCATGCTTTTTTCGAAAATAGTATTGTATACATATTCTACTACATGTGTTTTGTTTTGCGGAAGCATAACGTCAAAGTATGAAGTTTCTTCTATTTCAAAATAACTTATAGAGTTAATAGCAATTCAAGGAGCATGACGAAAAGGTATGTGTCTTTTGTGGAAGGCTAATGTCATAATCTCATACAACAACAGGCCAGCTACAGATGCAGTTCCTTACTTTGAGCAGGTATTAATGACTCGAATGCTGAATTTACTAAAGGGTTTTTGTATGCTACCTTTAGAACGAATTCTCTCTGTTGTAATGAATTAGTTCTATCGAGTGTTAGTAAATTGTGGGTGATTGGTTTCCAAGACATAAACTTTGTCTACATCATTAAACATAAACAGTATTCTATTCCTGGATTCACATTTATCTTCTGAACTGAATATTTTCTTTAGAAATATTTATTGGTTTGGACTGGCTTCTTTGAGTTTCTGCTCTTTTCCTTGAGATTTTATACAATTTATTGACTCGGGATGGAAATAATTTTAAGCATTTTAAAAACTTTGAATGTATATGTTGGAAAAAGGCCTGAATGGACTATACAGTATTTGTTTTTTTAAAATATATTTCACTTTTAGAAATTATTGTTTGTCCAATTCCATTTTTAAGATAACTCCTTACGAGCCGTTTGGTACGCTGGAATTGGAGGGGTGGAAATGGAATTGGGTCTCATTCCATGAGGGGGTTTGTTTGGTACAATGAAATTGGCTCTCAATTGCAATTCCATGTGAAAGCCAAATAAGCCAATTCCACCAAAATGAATTTCATCCCAAAAGCCAAGATTTGTAATTTCACTTCCACATTTCCATCAATTACCCTCCTCCCTCCGTCAACAACGGCAACCTCTCCTCACTCTGGTGACAACTATAACATCCTTAGTTTTATTTCTAGGATATAAGTATAATTTGGAAATAATTATTTATAAAAAAATGAAATTAGTAGGTAATTTTTGAAATAAAAAAAAGGGGAATCTGGTTAAAATATGTTAAAAAAGGGAGAATTGCTCATAAAGACCTCATTATAAACTTATTTGCTAAATGGGACATAGGGAAGATTTTTTACACATAAGCGAAAATTATTCGCACATACATAGGAAAGATATATTGAACACAAGGAAGATTTTTTTTGAACAAAAGGGAAGATCTTTTGCACACGGGAAGATTGTTTGCACGTGAAAATCTCATTTGATAAATAAGTTTCCAATGAAGTATTTTTGAGTAATTTTCCCTCAAAAAAAATTATTATTAAAAAAATCAATTAAAATAATAATAAAAAAGTGGTTTGGATGTTTGAGGCGTTGGTTAGGTTTTTTTTATGAGGGTATATTAGTAATTTCACATTTTAAATACAAATATTAAATAAAAATAATATATGAATTCCATGTACATACCAAACACACTTTTAAACCTCATTTTCATATCCATATCCATATCCATTTCCATTTTCACATCCATATCCATCAAAATCAATTCCAGTGTACGGGCCGTTAGTCTTTTCTAATGCCATATATGAACATTGGCATGTAAATTCAATATATCTACTTTCCCATTTGAGGACCAAAAAGTGTGGCATTCTATTATGACCCTCCCATGAAATGGTGAGAATAACACTGGTATTAATGAAATAATCCAATTTACTGTCCTCCCAACGTAAGAGTAGCAGCTACAACTCTAGAGAATACTCTCACAGCCTGAATAGGATTTGGTTATAGAGCTAGAACTCAGACTCCTCCTCTCAAAACTCTCATACAAATTATCTACTCCCCCCCAACTTCCTACGTCGACTATATAATCCACACGGTCTACCAGGCCTCAGGGGAATTACCACCACAACGAGCTAGAGATCACGCTATTGTGGTCAAGCCAGGAGAGCAGCCACCAAATATCAGGCCATATAGATACCCACATGCTTAAAAGAAGGAAATAAAGGAGCTGGTTAAGGAGATGCTCCAGACAGGGATAATACAATCAAGCACGAGTCCATATTCAAGCCCTGTGTTGCTGGTTAAAAAGAAGGATGGCAACTGGCGTTTTTGTGTGGACTACAGGGTGTTGAATAAAATCACCGTACCTGACAAGTTCCCCATCCCAGCGATTGATGAGCTATTGGATGAATTGAAAGGCGTCACGGTTTTGACTGTTACAAAAAGCAATACAAAAGACAAACCTAGGCTCTATCGCTGACTCTACTAAATAGCCCTTTTGCACCTAGATAGGGGGAGATTTCAAAGTCGTCAATAAACAAATCCGCTCCAAAAATGTGATTATTGCCCTCCTAAAAGAAAATTTACTCAAAGCACAGGAGGAAATGAGGAAACAAGCCGACAAACATTGGAGGGATGTGCAGTCAATGGTAGGGGATCAAGTCTATGTGAAGATACAGCCCTATAGGTTAAAATCATTAGCAAAACACACTAGTGAGAAGCTGAGTCCTTGCTTCTACGGTCCCTTCAAGATTCTAGAAAAAGTGGGAGCAATGGCCTACAAGTTAGAGCTCCTACCCACATCTTGCATACATCATGTGTTCCATGTCTCCACATTGAAGTGGTTGGTGTATTCAGCCCCGGTTATTCCCACAATTCCACCGGTTTTGTCAGAACAATTTGAACTACAGGTGCAACCGGAAGCAATACGCCAAATTCGGCGACTTACCAATGGCCAACTCGAAGTGCTCGTTAAGTGGAAGGATCTACCCAATTTTGAGAACTCTTGGGAGGAGGCAGACATGCTATCTCGCCAATTCCCAACCTTTCACCTTGAGGACAAGGTGAAACTTCTAGGGGAGGGTAATGTTACAACCTAATTTGAGGGTCAGACCTATAGAAGGATATCCCTTCTTCCTTTTCTGTTTCCTCCACGTTGTTGCACTCCACTAGGAATCCCTCCCCCTTCTTCTTTACCGAACGCATAAGTGCTTTGAATGACGTTTGAGTCCTTAATAGCGCTTGGTCCCCTTGCAAGCATATTCTGTGGTCTTTAGTGCCAATCTTCATTGTCATTTGCTACCAATTCACTTTGACTTCTCCCAATGTTTGCAACCACTCTATTCCCAGTACAACGTCAACCCCCCACAGTGGAAACAGATAAAAAGTTTGAAGGATGTGTAGTCCTTGTATGCTCAGTAGGACCTCTCGGTATCGCAACCTGCTCGTAACCGCGTACCCATCCCTAACAGTGATTGTATATTCGTTAATCTCCTCTGTTTTGATTCCGTGTTGACCCAAGAAGCGTTTGACAATGAAATTGTGGGAGGCGCCATTGTCTATCAGAACTACTACTTCGGCTTCGGCTTCGGCAATGCTTTCTTTCACTTTCATGGTGTGCTGATTTTCGAAGCCAGCAATGGAGTTAAGGGAGAGCTCTTTAGCATCAAAATAGTCTTCGACTCCGTCTTCGCAATCTCCGGTATTGGTCTCATTCTTTTGGGGTTCAATCTCCAGCACAAAGAGATGCAAATTCCTATTTTTGCAAATGTGGGTCGTGGTGTATCTATCTCCACATTTGAAGCAAAGGCCTAACTCTTTCTAGTGAGCCACTTCGGCGTCGGTCAGTCGGTGGTTTGCCACCACCCGTCTGGTGGCCAAGGGCCCCGTGGAGGTGCTCCTCATTTTAGCCTCCGTGATCTTCACCTCGGGTCTGGATTGTGTCTAGTGGTAGGCTGGGGCCGGGTGGTGTGGCTGGGATGGTTGGTAATTCTGGGCCACTGTGGATTTGGCCAGTTCAGTGGAGTAGACCACTCTGGCATTCATAGGTTGGGTCGTCATGGGTCTAGGCCCATAACCGGTTCGGTTTGCCCGACCCAACCGGTAACTCCTCTCCATCTTCAACATCTGCATCTTCTCATCTGCGCAGAGGGCTAGCTCGATCAAATCGTCCAACAACTTCACCTGCGTCAATTTTAGTTCAGCTTGTACCTCCGTTTTCAGCCTATTGAGAAAGGCGCCTATCAAACACTCCTCCAATGCGTCAGTCAAAGCGGAGGACAACAGCTCAAACTGCTCGACATACTCGAGGACTGTTCCTTCTTACTTGGTTGCAAACAGAAGCTGGTATTCACCTCTGGGTTGTGAGGAGTGAAAATGCTTCAGAACACTTTGCTTGAATTCAGCCCAACTCTGCAGCGGTGTACAAGGTTCCTTCTATTGGTACCAATTCAGAGCCCGGCCTTCCTGACAGACCACGGCTGCTTCCAGCTTCTCAGCCTCTGTAATGTCGTTGACATGGAAGTATCTTTCTATTCTGAAAAACCAGCCAAGGGGTTGTCCTTATCAAAAACAGGTAAGTCCAGTTTTTGGTACCTTGATACTTCTCTCACCACTTCTCCGTTGCTCTCTGTTTTTGTCTTGTTATGATGTTCTTCAGCGGTGTCCTTTTGGTGTTTACCCGAACGCTCTTCCATCCTCAGCAGCATTTCTCGCATGAGATTCATACCGGTCGTCAGTTCTGCCACCTGCTTCGCCAATCCGGATAACTCGTCTACTTTCGCCGCAAGACTTGTCACCGAGGCCTTTAAGCTCTTAGCTTCATCTGCCATCTCCTCAAGATATCATGCTCTGATACCAAAATGTTATGCCCCTCCCCTGAAATGGTGAGAATAATACTGGTATTGATGAAATAATCCAATTTATTGTCCTCACAACGTAAGAGCAGCAGCTACAACTCTGTGGAGAATACTCTCACAGCCTGAATAGGATCTAGTTGTAGAGCTAGAACCCAGACTCCTCCTCTCAAAACTCTAACAGAGGCTGTTTACGTTGTAAAAACAGACTGGTGCTGCCCAAGAATTCCAGCCGAATCCCTATTTTACCAAGAGAATATCACAATTCTCCAGTGGGAGGGCATGCTGGATATATGAGGACCAACAAAAGGATAGCAAATGTAGTGCATTGGCAAGGAATGAAAAAAAGACATTCAACAGTATGTTGCAAAGTGTGAAGTATGTCAAAGAAGTAGGCACCAAGCTCTCTCTCCTGCGGGGTTATTGCAGCCCCTCCCGATTGATATTCTCTTAGTAAAATAGGGATTCAGCTGGAATTCTTGGGCAGCACCAGTCTGTTTTTATAATGTAAACAGCCTCTGTTCAGTGTGTACCCTTCCACCCCTTCGGGGAGATTTCAAAGTCAACCTTAATCTTTCAGAGAGCATCTTTGCCTTTAGTGTGTAACTTCCTATGTTTCCTTCTATAGGTCTGACCCTAAAATTGGGTTGTAACACATTCATACTCATCATAAAGTTCAGTTCACATACCAAAAACTTACAAGCAATCTAGATAGAATATCTAGTTGATTAAGGACAATCAATGATGTTTGGTGATTGAAAATGAGTTGATAGTTTCCCTATATATACCCTGTTCTGTCTAGCATTAGACGTACTGTAGTAAATTGCTTCATGCACTCACTTCGTATGGCTGATTGATAGAGAAGCTGTGGTGCAAAGGCCTTCTAATGTTCATAATCAAACTTTTGATAAAATTGGGCTTTTTGTGTTGAGTTTCTTGTCTAACTTGTGCTCTGAAGGTTTGCTTGAACTGTTCTGCAGTTGGGTCCTGTCGTCGGTCAAATGATACCGGCCGTGGAAGCAACTCCTGTGTTTGCAATGGCTAGAGATGCAACAGGTAGCTCATTAGCTTGCTTATGATGGTTTGCATTGCAGAGGTGTAGTGTAATTGTGTAAGCTTTATATTTCTCAACTTGAAGGCTTATATCTTACTCTTTTGGGCACTAAAATTTAAACACCACTTTTATCACCTCATGACCCCACTAATTGTCAGTTCACTGGTCACTGAAGTTGATGACTGAAGAAAAATAACTAGAAATGTATGTACAATATTGTAATCATGTTTGCTCCCACACTGAAAAGGTTGAAGTGGCATGGTAAGGCTCTTGAGAATAGTTGTTCATCGAGTAAATCTCCGAGGGGATGGACTGACCTCACTTTGTTGGCTGGGTAGACAATAGACATTCTATCACCTTGCTTAAGGTGGGTTATCAATTGCCAAAGCTAGAAGAAGCTTGTCAAGGTCACCCCAGTTCCTTGCATTGGAATTTCTGACCAGTTAAACATGGCCAAGCCATTCCATCCCCAAGTTCCTTTATTAGGACAAAAGTCATCAGCACTACGTTAAACCCAAAATTGTTGTCCATCTCTTGTAATAATTTAGTGCACATATATATACGCGTGTGTTCTGAACTTGTGTGTGTTTGATAAATGTACTTGTCACCCTCGACATATATGCAGGCGATGCATGGAAGACAATGTTGAATGCTGTTGGATCAATTGTACAAGAAACTGAGCGGGAGGTTCTAATTTCATTGACTAAATTTGTTGATCAGTTGCCATCAGTAATGAATGAGGTGTGTTGTAATTGCGTATTTTGGAGATCATGTTAATGTTGTGATATTGATTTCAATGCCTACACATGTTTTTTATGTACTGTCCAGACCTTCACAGAATACTGTAGCAATCCTTGATGAGTCCATTCTAGATTGTTATGCTTCTTGTGGATGCTTGTAATTCCTTATATATATAAATAAATAATGAGAACCAATTTGACATTGACTTATGGACATATTTGGAGTTTCAATTTGAGAATGACTGTTTATCTCTGTCAGGTAACGCAAGGGGTATCAGAGTTTAAGCCAACTCCATCTGAAAACCGTGAGTGCTTCAAGAGTTCATACAATGTTGAACACACATTGCTGGTTTGTATGTTGCCTTATATTTTAGGACATTGTTAAAGGTTAAATGTCATTTATAAGATGTTTGATGTGCAACTATTAATCATTCCAGGTGAAATTCAGTTCTGACACAATTGATGAGACAGATATACTTGAAGAAACATTGAGGCCCCGTGTGGATTCATTGGGTGGTACACTAGAAAAAGTACAATTAAGGGGTAACCACATCACACCCTGCATACAGGTAAAAGTCCGTTATGCCCTCCTCCCAGTACAAAATTATGTTCCATTGCGGTGGTACTCTTCCTTTTTGGTGGGACCTGCATCGAGAATTCCTTCAGACTGAAGCATCTCTATAGATTTTTGTAAAGGAAGCGTTAAGAATAAGGTGTCTCAAAAAAGCAGAATCAAAAGGGGAAAAAGGTTTTATCGATTTACTTTTTATTTTTGTGGAAGGATAAAACTTTTCCTCTATTATTATTCTTTTATTTAGACAATTAAACTTTCTCCTCAAACTTTTGTTGTCTGAATGGACATATCCTGAGAAATTGTGACTTGACGATGGATTTCTAGGAATTCATGTAATTCTGTGTTCTTGCTTTGTTGTTGTGGTGGGCGATCAGGATCCAAAATGGCAAGTAGGTGACTTGTATACTCCAGCAGATGCTATTGCTCAAGGCCTGAAGTCTCTTTCTCTGTATGAAACTAAAATCCTCGCCAGAAGTATAAGTGACTGGTTCAGGCGTTTTGAGAGTTGAAGTGACAGGGAAGACTCCTTTACATCAGCAACGGGATTCATAGGAAACTGATATCCAAATATTACAGGTTTTCGTGTTATGCATTCTAATTGTAAGATTAAAACGAGTATCAAATTTGCAGTCATAGTGCATATATTTAGTCCCATGCGTTGAGTTGATACGTTGGGATTCCTTCTCAAATTATTTCGCGAGTCCATACCCGAATTATATATATGCACGACATGGCCGTAGGTTGAGTGTCTTCTTGATGATTGGAAGACCACCTGATTCCGGACTTATTAATTCTGAGAGACAAAGTATGTAAATCTGTCTCATACTGTGTCTCATGATTATGTAAATTTTTACGGGAAAACTGTATGTATCTGTTTTAATCTTTACTTCTAATAACTTGGTCTCTAATTTTGATTATAAAGTTATAATGACTATCTATATCTCAATCACAATAAGTTCATGATTATCTGAAATTAAAAATTTCAACTATGTAAAGTTATAATGACTATATAAATTGTGGCGTTGTTCATGTATCCTACCTGAATGCCAAGCTTTATTTTTAATTAGAGTTAATTTAATTAAATGCGTGCACAAAAATATGTGAAGGCCGGCCTCGGGTCTAAAATTTCATTCAAGCGAGGCAAATAGTGTTGTCACCCACTTAGTGAGGTAGTTGTTGACAACATGCCAAATTAAATAGTGTAATATCAGTTGTCCATTATTACATTGTACGGTTTTTTGGTATTTTTTAAATAAAAAATTGTGCAGAGGAAAACAACATTGATGTTCAAGAGGAGGAGGGTGGGTAGGTGCAGCAATGAAGAAAGTGGGCAAGGATGATGCAGGTTTATGAGAAAAAAATAGACGACCTCCCCGGTTGAAACAAAAAACTTAAATGAATAGATGAAAACCTGGTGAACCCTCAACACATTAATATAAACTTACAATAAGTATGAAAGTCAAACTTGGAGACATCTTCCTTGGACCACCCCTTAGTTTTGCATACCCGTAGTATTGACATTTAATTCAGTTTGACCAAAATGTAAATTGTGATGAATAATATAATTATATTTGTGACTACTAGAATAAATGTGACACGAACAAGCCGTTGAAGGGGATTGAAATCAAAACGGTGGAAAGGAGGAGGCGGATATAGTACTGGTCTTGAAACTTCACATAAAGGATTGGTTTTTGATTGGTGGCAAGTTGGCATTTGGCACCATAGTTAAAGAAAGGAGCTAGGTGGGTATGGCTGGATCAGATTCTAGAAACTTGTTGGTATCTCTTTCTTTTTTCTTGTTGGCTTGCAAGTTCTCATCTTGATCGAGAAATTTGGGTGAGCAGTTTGAAGGGGTCGTTGTCTAGAATTAGTGCACAGCAGAAGCAGAGATAGTTTGGTAGCGTGTTGGTGGCATATTAGAACATGGAAAATAATGGTCCCACTTGCCCCCATCCCCCGTTTTTATACCGAAAGTGACCTTACATTTTGTAGGTAGGCCAAGTGTGCCCAGCCTTTCATTAAATTTTCATCTTACCCATCTTGTTCACACGTATCTAAATCAATAGAGTGTTTGTTGGTTTATAACAGTGATTAGAATCTTTAAAAGTAATTTTTCAATCATGATTTACGGTATACGAAGTAAGTATGTGAGAATAGTATTGTCTCAATTTACGTGTATAAACACTTTTAGTCATCCCAAACATGCTTTAAATTTGGCTCTTACAAAAAAGGGAAAATACACACAAAAATAATTGAATTGCTAAGTTTGTGATAATCTAAACGGCTTAATTTGGACCAAAATTGAATTGCATCTAAATATTATTACAAAAAATCACCCTTTAATAAGCTAATGAATGTTTATCTAGTTAATAAGAAGTTTTAAATTTAAATCTCATTATCGATATGAGAATGTTGTTGATTCTCAATTGGTATACTCCTTCAAAATTATTTTTTGTGTCTAAAGACATGCTATAGCCCTATTAAACCCTGAAACACAACCTTTTTTTTTTTTTTTGAAAAAACACTCATTAATATAATTGTGTTAGCTTAATGAGAGGTTTAGGGCTTGAGTGTTGACATGCAACTATAGTACTCCCTCCGGTTATATTTATAAGTAACTTTTTTTTATGAGGTTAGTTCTTTTTATAAGCAACTTTCACTTTTTGTCTGAAAATATAAACTCATTTTTTCTATTCTACCCTTATTAAATACATATTATTTATAATTGATTATCGCATATACCAAGAGTTATATTCAGGAGAGAGACAGAACTCACTAAGTGAATAAAGTCAACAAAGCATTAAAAAACGTATTTTTATTATCTCTCATATTTTTTATACATTCTCTCTCTATTTTCATAAATAGGGGCATATATGGAAAAAACATGGCATTTTTCACATACTTATTACTTTTAACTACTAATTTTTTTTGCACAATCAAAGAGAAAGTTGCTTATAAATAAGACCGGAGGAAGTATTAAATAAATACATATTGCAGTCACTTTATTTTTTTATAATGAACATGTTTGAATTAATTTTTAGAAATTAATTTTATACAAGCAAAGATAAAATTCTTTTCATGTATTTATCAAACCATTTTAAAAAACAGTTTTTAAGACACCATATATAAACTTCACCTTACAAACATCTGGATCAGTTGTTGTAGGTAATATTTGTTAAATTTCTATCCTAGTGAAACACGCATATTGATATTAGTCCAGTTTGGGTGGGAAGAATATTAGTTGTCCAATATGTGTGTTTGTGAAACACCCAAATCACCGTTTCAGAAACATTTTTTCTACAAATCGAAATAAAATTCTTTTCACATAGAAAATCGTAAAAGTTATTATCTTTTTTTTGTTTTCTTGATTAGATACTATTTCATTGATGATATTCATAAAATTTTTTCTAAAATTTAATAAATTACGCATCACACGTTTTATAAAATATATTTATCTTGTTCCCCAAAAAAAAATCTTCATATCTCCTCCCTTAATTAACTATATCAATCAAAAGATTATTTTAAAAAAATTGGATGATCAAGGCAGATGGTGAGTAAGTTTTTATGTCATAAAGATAATCGAGTCAGCAATTTAAGATATCATACGATGTATAAGTATAAGTATAAGCGAAGCACATTTTTTTAATTGAAACGTTACTAAAATCATGGCTAAACTTCTTAGTATGAGCACTACTATAGCGTACCAAGGCAAAAGCAAGAACATTCTGGATTTTAAGGACAGATTTGAAGCAAATATTCTAATGTGGAGCCTTCACTGAAGGATTTCAATAAATATTGAGTTTGACCTAGTTTTAAAAGTGGTGGATAAACTAATCCAATTAATGAATAAGATCACCAGCATGAAAAATCTATAATGAGCTTCTTACAACCTTTTGAAACTAAGCACCCTAATCATATATACCTATGATAATGGACATAAATATATATTATTATTTACAACCTTAAAAATAAAAGCTTTGGGTTTAAAATATATTGCGCACAAATAAATTATAAAAGTTTTTTTTTATAACCCTTTGGCCATGTTAGGTTCCAGATTGATACTTTACTACAAAAATGCCTTTTCCTTTAATCTTTTTTAAGATGGTGTGATTCAATTTACTCATTTTATAGTCTAACCGGTTTAACACCATAAAAAAAATATACCATTATAATTAGCTAAGATCCAATATAGTTAGTTAAAATTTTTTTAAAAAAAAGAGTTTAGTTAGTTAAACAAACAATTCAAAAAGGATGGCCAGAAAAAAAAGTTTTAAAAATTTCAGGCTAAAGAGTAAAAATACCTGTAAACTTTTATTAAAAGTGTATCCAGCATTATATACAATTTGGAGATGCAAAAATATTCACGAATTTTTAAAATAAGTGTATAAATGCCTAATCTACTACCGTCATATACGCAAATATAAAAAGTGTGTAGGCCTCACTACATAAAGTAATAGCATTATGTGGATGTGTATGGGAGATTTTAATGATATCACTGGCCAATATGAAAAGTGGGGAGGGAAACCTCATAGTGTGCAAAAAATTTTGAACTTCCAGAAACAGATATCTGATTGCTGCTTGCTAGATATGGGTTATCAAGGCTCAAATTTTACTTGGCATAACAATAGACTTCATGAAGCACATGTCAAAGAGAGATTGGATAGAGCTTTAGCTAATGTGGAGATTAGAGAATCCTTTCCAAAAGCTTAGGTATTTCACTTGGAATCAATTGGCTCTGATCATTACATGTTGTTAGTTGATTTAAGCTATAATAATTTCAAAACTCCCTATGCTTTCAAATTTGAAATAGCTTGGATGGAACACCTGGATTTTAAATCTGTTGTGCAGAAAGGCTGGAATGATCTGGTAGTCTCTGACAGGGGAAAGATGAATGAATTCATAATGAGGATGACAAATTGTAGGAAAGAATTAGTGTGCTGGAGTAGCAGAGTCTTCCAAAATTGCTACAAACTTATCGAAAAACTTAAGTTGGAACTCTCAAAGTGTGTAGAAGGCGAATTTACAGAGGAAAAATTGAAGAAAGCTGTTGAATTGAATACTGAATTTGAAAGAGTTTGGGACAGAGAGGAATCTTATTGGTGGCAGAGGTCGCGAGTATCATGGCTGAGAATAGGTAATCGAAATTCACAGTTTTTTCATGTTGCTACTCTCCAAAGACGACAAAAAAAAATTATTTTGAGACTACAAAAAGATGATGATTCATGGGTTAAGGAGGAAACAGAAATAGCGGAGTGTATTTCATCTTATTTCGCCAATTTGTTCACTGCTTCTGCTCTACGTGAGTTCTCTACAATCCTTGACTATGTTGATTGTAAGATAGATACTGAGAGTAATGCATTATTATTAGCTCTTGTGCTATATGAAGAAGTGAAATCTGCAGTTTTTCAATTAGGGGGATCCAAAGCCCCAGGACCTGATGGATTTAATGGCAAGTTCTACCAAGGGAGTTGGAATGTAGTAAATCAAAACATTATCGATATGGTGAAGGAATTCTTTCAAGCTCAAAATGATTAAAGCAACTTAATGAGACAAATCTTGTGTTGATCCCAAAAGTAGACAAGGCAGAGAGGGTGACTCAATTTCGACCGATTGGGTTATGCAATTTTTCCTACAAAATCATTTCAAAAGTGTTAGCTAACCGCTTGAAGCCATTACTGGATAAACTCATTTCTTCACATCAGGGTGCTTTTGTTCTTGGTCGTCTAATTCAGGATAATATCATAATCGCTCATAAAGTCTTTCATTATCTTTGACGGAAACAAGGTGGTGGAAAGTATGAACTTGCTTTAAAAATGGATATGAGCAAAGCTTATGATAGAATTGAATGGGATTTCTTGAGGGTTGTGATGCTAAAGATGGGTTTCTGCGAGAGATGGGTAAATTTGGCTATGTCGTGTTTCTTCTGTGCATTTGAATATATGTGTATCAGGGCGAAAAGTAGGTTCTATCTCACCAGGAAGAGGTTTGAGACAAGGTGATCCTTTATCTCCCTATTTATTCATCTTAGTGACTGAGGTCCTCTCATGTATGTTGGAAAAAATATTGAATACCAGCAGTTAAAAGGAATAAAGCTATCTAACCAATGCCCTATGTTGTCTCATACCTTTTTTGCAGATGATGCTCTCTTGTTTATGAATGCCAGTTGTCATGGGCTTGGAGTTCGGCGCAGCTTACAATGCCCGTGCGGAGTCGCGAGGGTACCATTTCCCCCAGGGACCAGCCTTACCAGATACAGTGCCAACTGGTTTCGTCCTGCCATGGGCTCATCAGGGGGACAACATTAGCCCCCGACCAGTTGAATCCTTAGATTGACTTCAGCTCCCTCACAGTGAGACCTTAGCGTCTAAAGAGAACAACGCACAAATACTAATGTCGCCCTCCCATCACCAAATGGCAAGACCAGATGACCCGTATTTTATTTGGTCTTACACGGTCATGCCAAACAGGTCGTGACACAGTACTGAAAACTGCTGAAGATTGGCTAACCTTCTTGATATGTATTTTGTTGCTTCTGGACAACAAACGAATTTGAGTAAATCAAGCATTTTCTTCTCTCGGAACACTCCAAACGAGGTTTAAGTACAAGTGAGTCAGATTCTGGGTATTCTGATTTTTGAGGATCCAGGTAAGTATTTGGGGATTACAAATGTGTGGGGCAAATCAAAACAACAAGCTCTGGTTTATGTGAAGAAGAGAGTTGTAAAGAAAGTACAAGGATGGAGGCAAAATCTTCTTTTCTTTGCAGGGCATGAGGTGATGATCAAAGCAGTAGTAAATGCAATTCCAATTTACCCCATGATATGTTTTAAATTCCCAAAGCAGACATGCAAAGATCTTGACAACCTAATCTCTAAATTCTGGTAGAACAATAAAGGTACTGGCAGCACCATATATTGGAAAGCATGGGATCACATGAAGCTGTCCAAAGATAATGGTGGCATGGGCTTTCGTGACTTTGAAGCCCTTAATGACTCCCTCCTAGCTAAGACAGCATGGCAACTAACACAAGAAGAAAATGCGCTCTGGTTTAGAGTGTTAAAGGGGGTGTACTTCCTAGATTCCACTTTCATGGTTGCTGATAAAGGTTGGAAAGCCTCCTGGATTTGGTCTAGCATTCTTACTAGACGATCATCTATCCAAAATGATTGTCGTTGGCTTCTTGGGGATGGAAAATCCATTACAGTATGGAAAGATGCATGGATCCCTGGGTTACAAGGTAAGTCCCTTCAACAATATCTTAATTATGACACTGAATCTAATGTGACTGTGAATCACTTAATAGTATATGGAACTTGGAATTTATCTAGCCTTGTGAATCTGGTCCCAAATGATGTATTATCTAGCATTGGTAATTTGAAATTGGAGTACCTTTCCTTCCCAGATAAATTAATTTGGACTAATGCTAGAAATGGTATCTTCACTGTTAAGAAGGGATATAAGTCAAACTTGGTGACTCACATGCCTAATGTATCTCGTTCAGGGACATCTTTTGTTTTTCCAAGGGAGTTTTGGAGTATATTATGGAAAATCAAGTCACTGCCTCGCATAGTACAGTTTATCTGGCGCTGTTGTTCTAAAGCAATTCTGACCAAAGATATCTTATTTAAACGACACTGCTCACTTAACCCACTATGCCCAATTTGCTTCTCCCAACAGGAATCTTTGGAACATGTATTATTTTTCTGCCCTTGGGTAAGATGCATTTGGTTTGGTTGTCAGTTATCTTTGCGTATTGATCAGCTCATGATCATTTCCTTTGAGGATTGGTTCTCCAGGTTGTTGTGCCAACAAGATGCTTTGCAAGATAGAGATCTCTCTCTGTTAGTCTCATTACTATGGTTTATATGGAAGGAACGGAATGAAGTTATTTTTAATCATAAATCTCCTAATCCTTATACTGTTCTCACTAAAGCTCATATGGGGGTACATGAATATTCGGCTGCTATTTCTTTGAGCCCATTAGCTGAAGGGAATACAATTCCTTTTCGCTTTGGAGGTTGGAGAGGACCTCCTATTGGTTGGCTTAAATTAAATTGTGATGGTTCCTATCAAACCAAAGATAGCTCTGCAGCAATAGGAGTGATATGTCGAGACAACTCTGGGTCATTCTTATGGGTTTTTGGAGAAAGTGTCAATGCAGAGTCTGCTTTTATCACTAAGCTACCTGCAGTAAGGAAGACGATCATTCTATGCAGGGATCTTGACATCACATCAGCAATTATTGAAACAGACAATGAAGACCTTTTTACCTGCTTAAACTTAAAATCTCACTCTAGAAGTGAGGGGTTTGGATGGCATATCCTTATGAAAACACAAGAACTAGTATCATCTCGGTCTGATTTACTTTTCTCCTTCTCTAAGTGGGAGGGGAATCTTGTTGTTGATTTCATAGCAGTCTCTATTCGAAAGAAGGTGTGCCCTCCGGGGTGGGTATATACACCAACACTTTCTCTAACTGATTTGCTCACCCGAGATGCTGTTAGTTCATGTTGTTCTTCTTTAGAGCCACCCTCTCTTGGAGAGTCACATGGTGATTTTGATCGTGAAGGAGTTGGTTAAGACCCTCCACTAGCAGTGGCAATAATTGAGACTAGCTGCCAGCTTCTTGTCCCTAATTTTCCTACTTTAACTTGTCTTACTTTTTCTGCTGCTGTACTCATTTACGTCTTGGGTTGTTCTATGCTATTTGGACTTTATGAGTGTTTAGCAATATAATGAAGTATCTCCATGTCAAAAAAAAAAAAAAAAGTAATAGCATTATGTTAAATTTAACATGCTAACATTTTTATTCTAATTTTAAATATGCATAGTATTTCTACATTTCTGAAGAATATATGATGCTGAATGTATCTTGTGCAAAAGTTAATAAATATTTTGTGCACCTTCATCTTAAAACAAAAATTTGCACAAAATATTTATGGTATAGTAATAATCTCCGCGCGGTCACCCTCCGAAAAGGACACAAGATGCAGGGAGGTTATTGCTCCATGAGAGTGGGGTTCACTTCACAGTTCACAGCATAAGAGAGGCTTCATATATGAATGCTACTAATTAATGGTGTTATTCAATAATCACTGCCACTGCACTGATATTTGGCAATGAAGCGGATGGCGAGTGACAGAGAGATGGAGAAATCGGGTCCAAGTAAATGGTGGGAGGGATAATTAGGGTTATCTTCGGGTGCATGCAAAAGGGGATGGATCCATTCGTGGTTTTGGTTTTAGACCGAAACAGAGACGAGAAGCAATCAAAGAGCAAGTGGATGAATGTGGGCGTCTGCGATTCGCCCAAAGCGGCTTCTTTTCTTCCTTTAATTTAAATTTTTATCTGAAAGGGGCAACTGCACCTGCTGCTTCTCCCATTGGCTCAACTTGGCTGCTTTGCTTTGGTTTTTTCTCGCACCACAGAGTGAAGGAGAAGGCCCATAATATCCATCCATCTTTGATGTTATCCACTGCTTACTCAACCACAAGAGGCCTGTTTCTCTTCCTCTCTCTCTCTCTCCACTTTCCTTTCCTCCTTATCTCTCTCACTGTTTTTTTTTTTTTTTGGTGTGTGGTTTTAGTATTCTTTTGAACTTTATCTTTCATACTCTTCCATTCAACCCCAACCCCATGTTTGAACTTTATCTTGTCAAAACGGATTATTGGTGTAATCACATCTTTGGTTGAAGACTTTCCACGGTAAATCTTATAGGATACCAATATGCACATCTTGCAGGGAAAGATAAAGAAATGAAAATGGAAGTTTAGCTAAGCTCATTGGCTATTCTTTGATATAATTTTAGTTTTAGGCCTTATCACATATAAAAGATAGTATTTTTTGGTTCTTCAATGATTTACTCTACACCTCTCGTAAGATCAAATCAGCTATTGTTTTTTAAGTGAGTAGTAAAATCCCAATTTTCCTCCAAATATGATGAGAATTACTGCTTGACTAAGTCATATTCTAGATGTGAAATTTTGGATCCTCTGACGTCTATAGATATTACAATAAACAAACGCACTAATTTAGTAAAAGAACAAATCTTTTGATGAGCAAGCTATATTATATAAGAGGATATCATATAGGATGTATGAAGAGGTTGAATTTGCATTGTCTTGTAGTCATACTCATAAGTCATAATGTCGTGGCTTGGCAATGTAGTTGAGTTTCAGAAGCCACATCAGGAGGACAATAACATTTTGAAGTTGTCTTTCAGGTGACTGGACCAATAGCACTTTCTGAAAAAAAAAAAAAACTAATGTCATAGATCATTAATCGGGAAAAAGAAGGGGTTGGGGGGGGGGGGCGTTTAGTTTGCATCAGTATCAGTGGTACTGAAATAAAGACATTTAAATAATTGTACGCTATTTAAATATTCGGGTTTTGATGCTTCAGGCTCTTAACTAATTGTGCTGTTAATCTATGGCTAATCATAATATCCTTCTCTCTCTCTCTCAGTGTGTGTGTTTTCCTTTTGCAGACATGCACTTGAACTTAAAAGTGGGGAGGGAGAAAATTTCCTTTTTTATTTTTTTTTATTTCTAGTTCTATTTTTAGCTTAGGAACAGCCTCTCTGCTTGCAGGGTAAGGTTGCGTGCATTTATCCTTTATCAAACTCCACTTGGTGGGAGGTTTGTGCATTGACAGCCTTTAGTTCTAGTTTAGCTATGTTGTCTTTTGATGCTTCATCTCTCTTCACATGTTTTGTTAATGAGTACATAACCTTGAGACAATTTGTGCCAGATAGCTATGTTTAGTAGAAGTTTTTCTTGTTTTGATTGTTAACACTAAATGCAATTATGCTTCTCCATATGTATTTTCTCCCTTCCTTTCCTTTGATACATATAGTAGTAATATTTGCTCTTTCCTATGTCTGTTTGGGATCATCCTGTCTTATAGACCATTGTTACTGGCTGTAGATTATGGTTAATCCCATGTCTCTGTCTAATGTAAATAATGGAACTTAAAAGTTATACAAGGGAAAGCAGGAGCTAGCGCATGGATTAGAGAGACACAGGAGAGGCAGGGCAAGGAGGGTGTGGAGTGTTTCTGTCTTGTATTTCTAAATGTCCAAGTTCTCTGTTCCCTGAACCGGTCCTAATACTATTCAACTTGTTAAAACGGGGAAAATGGTGTTTTACTAGCATACATAATAAAGAAGACAAGGTTTAACAGTCATGGAGATTCTTCTGTCATTCTCTATAGGCTCTTGATGATGTCTGGGAAGCTTTGGTCCCATAGTACTTGCAGGCAAGGTACCACTGAATTGAAATGCCAATAATTGTTCGATGCCATAAATACCCTCTGTTTTTCCTTACAGTCTCTCCTATTATATCTTTATGTTACAATAATTATAGGCTGCGTTTTCAATCCCATCTTCTTTTATTCAGTAAGGAAACTAAGCACATTTTTTTTGGGTTATGGTGTTTTTGAATTGATTACGTGAGTGTTAATTTTTCAGAGCACAACCACAGACTGGAAAATTCATAATTCTAGTTAATGAATAGGCAAATCATAAATTCAACTTGTTTTGTGCAAGCTCTCTTTGCGGTTTTTGCTTTTCATCCATGACTATATCTATCTTCCGTAGACATGATACTATTGTATACATACATGGAAGACTTATGATTATGTACAAAAGTAGAATTAAGAAAGTGTGTAAAACCTATTAAGAAATTAGTGAATGAAAATCCTTACAGCTGTACCTTTCAGCTTCCTAGATATATCAAAAACTGGAAAGGATAATTTTTTCCCTCATCATAATGCCCCTTAATATAGGCACCGCGAATTTGTTTGGCTGCTGTGTTGTGACGTGTCTTATACACTCTGCCTATTACTATGGCCTATTCTGCCAATAATTCCATCCTTAATTATTGGCTACTATACCCTCTTTCATCAAACTATAGACTGATTCCCTTGCTTTTACATTTCATATTTGCTCATTTGTTGATCAGTCCTATTATATTCCTGCCACTCAGTCAATAATGTTTGATTTCTTCCTGATTATGTTTGTGTAATTTGTGATTTTCTCTTTGATAGTTGATAGTTGATAGTTCATATATATATATATATATTCCCTTTCCATTGAGTGGCTGAAAATTGCAATTTATAATACTGAAAACAATATTGCTTCTTGTTGAAGAAATGAACCAATAAGGCGTTACACTGAAGAGGCAAGATTTGTATTATAGATGTAAGAAGGAGACGCCATATAAGGCCACTGCTTAGAAGAATCCATTTAAAGCGGGTAATAAAAATGGTAACAAAAGTAGTTTGCCAAAACAAGGAAAAAACAAATATTTTGAAAGCCCTAGGCTGTCCCCAACTATTTATAACATCCATGAGGCCATCCAAGAAGATCAGGACTTCTCTGTATCAGTATGTGCCTCTGCTTTTTGTACTTTGTCTCTCAGAATTATAGGAGAAAACCTATGATTCCACCAACCCTTCACCTCCTCGCTCAATTCTACTTGCACCAAAGCTGATAAAAAACTATATAACAGAGTTGAGCAATCCCTCGTTTTCAAGGAAAGAAACAGAGGGAATGGAATTAGATAAACTCTGCAACCTTGAAGAAGAGCCCCATCTCTCTGGTGCTTACATTCGTAACCTAGTGAAGCAGCTAACCACCTCAAAAACAAAAGACTCCATGAACCCTAGAAACCCAGATTGTACTGTTGCTGGTGATACTTCCCAAGCTCGTAAGTTAACCAAACAAGACAGAGTTTTCGATGGCCATCAGCCAAAGCAACCCACACAACCCCGACAACATAAGAAACAAGTCAGGAGGAGACTGCACACAAGTAGGCCTTACCAGGAAAGGCTTCTGAATATGGCAGAGGCTAGAAGGGAGATTGTCACCGCCCTGAAATTTCACAGAGCTGCTATGAAACAAGCTAATGAGCTGCAGCAGCACGAAGCTCAGCAACAGCCATCAGTATCCCTCCAGCCTCTGCAGCGCCAAAGTTTTGAGCAAGATGGAAGAGTCAAGTCTAGGAGAAATCCTGGATCATACCCATCATGCACAACCAATTTCTCAAATTACATGGATGCTTTTTCTTATTCATCGTTGTCTCATCCTCTTCCATCATTTTCAAATTCTTATACCTGCCCTGGTGCTTCTCCAATTGCTCCAACCCTTGTGCCCGAAACCCCGAATATCATGCTTCCGAATCAGACTTTGGGCTTGAATCTCAATGTTCATGATATCGCCAATTTAAATGCTGCCCTATACCTTGACAACATCAACACATCACACTCGTATTCGTCTCCATCACCATCTATTGCAACTGATCAGGAAACTCCTTCGGCTGCAATCTCTCAGGGAGAGGAGACTGCTGCAGTGGCCCATACAATTGATTCCAGTGCTGCAGTCCAGGCTACCGGGGGCCTGCATACAGCCATGGACGATGAGGGGTTGGCAGAGATCAGATCAGTAGGAGAGCAATATCAAATGGAATGGAATGACACTATGAATTTGGTCACATCAGCATGGTGGTTTAGGTTTTTGAAGAGCATGGAGCATGGAGCAACTGATGATAAGCCTGAAGATGACGCATACCATATTTTTGAGGAAGTCATGGACTTCCCAGCATGGTTGAATGCAAATGAAAGCTGCTTAGAACAGTGCCCACAGGATTACTTCCAAGATCCCACCTTGCCTTGGTAAGTTTGACCACAAGTATTAGAATTTTATTAATAAATTTCATTGGGAAAATCTTTCTTTTTTCTTTTGATTTCACACGCTATGGAAAAGGGAAGAAGAAAGTTTGTAGTTTGTTGCTAGTCTTTTTGTAGCATAGCAAGAGACATTGTACTGGGTCTCAACTCTCATCTTTATGTATAATATTTGTCTGGCTAATAATTTGCTGTGCATTTTTTTTTCTTGGGATATTTGGTGTTACCCATCGCCTTTCAAAACGCAAATCTTACACATGCGTCGCGGTTAGGCTATTCTACTGGCTCATTGGTCTATGTTCTTGAGTTGTTATCAGGTATCAATATCATGAAAGCATTTTTGGGATTGCTGGGGGTCTCTTTTGTTTATGTTCAAACACTTTAAAAAGCTGTTTGTAGAAAGTAGCTTGTTCCCGGTGAAATCATTTGATAAGTGATATATGGATGCTATTGTTTTATTCTCAGAAGTTAAAAAGCCATCGGATTTCCTTGAAAATATTTTTTTTCTTGCCCCTCTCATGATGTGAAAAATTACATCTGATACCATTTATATAAGAAACTTGTGGTATCCAAAAAAAAAATTAGAAAGAAAAGGAGCTTTTATTTACCAGTTTGATCAAACGCTACTTTTTTTGGTACTGGAAAGAAACACATCTGGGAAAAAAGTTGTCTTGTTATTAAAAAAAGAAGCCCGTGTTGTCTGAACAGACTGATTAATGAGTCTGACTTTGGTAGGAACATAGATTAAATGAGAATTTCTTGCAGCATCCTTTTTTTTTTTGCCGATAAAATACTGCATTAACCTGATCAACAACAATACATCGAGTCATAAACATACATAGAGAATTTCTTGCAGTATCAATTTCAAGTGGGAATAGTTAAACTCTGTTTTTAGCTCAAGAGAACAGAGTCAATTCATAGCATAGGTTATCTTAGAGCTTGTTTGGAATAGCGGTTGAAAATTTCATAAGTGCTTATGAATTGTAATTCACGGAATACGAAGTAACTTTTACTGTCTATGAGGTAGCTTTTACGGTCTACGAGGTGTTTTCACGGTGATAAATGTGTGAGGAGATTTATATCGATTTACGTGAATCGGGGTCGTAAAAGTGATAACAAACAAGCACACTTGGTCCAATTACCATTCATCTAATCATCTTTGAATCATATCTTATCATGTTCAAATAATTCTTTATTCAGTGTAATTCAAGCAATTCTTTATTTCTACAGTCAAACTGTGATGCTTGGCTCTGTTGAATTTTGATGATGGAGTGTACAGTGTTTCTGTGTCAGACAACTTACGGGCTTTTCTTGTTAAAGCTGCTTCATCTTGACAAAACCCAGAATAGCTCTCTCTCTCTCTCTACACCTTCTGAAATTGCTTTTCTTTGTGAACTTCCTGGACAAGTCCATTTTGGAGATAACTATGCTCTGGCTTTATGCGACATGTTGTTTAATTAAGATAAAAATTAGATGAAGGTGAACAAAAATAAGATAGAAATTGGAGAAATTGTTTTATTTACACTTGTTTGATCCCTTTTACTTGACTTTTTCGCATCCCCTCTATAAAACAGCATGGACATTGGAGACATTGAAGGTATTATGGATGAGGAGTAGTTAGCGTGACAAGGATTTGATTATTTTTTGTTAAATCAAACCTTTTGGTACCTTTTTGTTATTTTTTTCTCCTCAGGGGATTTGATTGATAGTGTAATCCCCATTTCATCATTTTTTTTTAAATAAAAGAAGGCTTACATTATATCAAAAAAGGCAGGCCACAAATAAAAGAGACGAATATTGTTTTTCCCTCTGTTTTATTTTATACTCACTTTTTATGCTAAAAGTATTGGGAAAATGAAAAGAGAAAAAAAAAACGGAAATAGAAATGAAAGAAGAGATAAGCATGGAGGTTGCAGTTCTGAGGGGTCATCTCATTGATTACAGACATTACTTTATTACTCATTCACTCAGGACCACACCATTAAAATCATCTCAACCAGAGACACAAGAAGACGGTGAGAAGGCAACACTACAATGGAAATTGGAAAATATGAGAGAGACTAATGCTGGGAAATACTATTCTATAATTTACATTTAATATTCAATTTTTTTTTAAAAAAATAGAGTGAAAATATCTATAATGTGGAAATTATTATTATTTTTAAATATACTGAATTTTATGCGATTTATATTAAAATTAAGAAAAATATGAGAAATTTTTTAGAAATGTTAATTCTAAACATAATAATAATATTCTTAAAGCTTGACAGGAAGCCGAACGACAACATTACTATCAACATGTAATTTTGATTTTTAAAATTCTTTGACTCAATTTTTTTTTTACAGATTAATTTTCGTGAAATGCCAAAGAAATGAGGGAGTGGTCACTTGAAGTCATTAATGTTAGAGACTTTCTACGTTCCCATTACTCTATCAAGTATTCGTCTTCACAAGCAACCTAATAAGTTTGAAATGGTCAAGCGGTTGGCAAAAAAAGAAAAGAAAAGAAATTGTCAAGCGAGCTCAGCATCCCCAATAACATTGATGACGAAATTGCAATAAATTTTATACTATTATAAAGTCAAACATTATTTATATTCTTTCCCTCATATTATGTAAAAAATTTAGTTAACAACAACAGATATATAAAAAATATAATTTATTTTCCCAAAATGATCTTATTTATATTTTATAGAGAGTGTGATTGTAAGGGAGAAAGAGCCTTCAACCAAAAACAAAAACAGGGAAAGAGCAAATAGCTAATTAATTTCATGAAAATAACTAATAATTAACATAATTAACGAGCCAAAAATGAAAAATGATACTCCCTCCTATCCTTTTTATATGTTACAATTTTTTGAATAGGTCTTGTAATTTTTAAAAATTATAATTTGGAGATTTGTAACATTTTAAGAACAATATTTACATTGAGTTCTTTATATTTATTATGTCAAATTCTTTATCATATATAGCCATGTGCTCTAATTTTTTTCATGAGTTTATAGTCAAATAATAATACCTCATTTTCCCTATGAATGAAATTTTATATTTAGGATTGGAGGAAATGAATTTCAAAAATATGATATATAACTACATGTGATAAGAGAACTTGATATAATGAATGTAAACATCTTGACTTGAGTATTTTCCAAATTTTAATACAAGCTACTCTTAATTAGTTATACATCTCTGCATTAATTATTTTATGTAAACAAGGGTAAATTCTTAATTCATGTAATTCGCTTATTTAATATTTATGGGTTATAAAAAATTAGAAGAAGTACTACAAAAATTCAGACAATATCTCATGGGGTATTAAGTGAAACACTCACTAGATGGAAAATTAGAAGAAACAACAATCAATTTTATTACAGAATCAGAGAAATACAAATTAAATTTATTTCTTTTCGTTTAAAAAACAATGAGGATCGATGAAGGTGACGAAGTTGGACGCAGCTTATTTTTATTCCTGTGGTTAAATCCAACAAGACATATGTTCTGGTGTTGGGTGCAGCCTCTTGTTGTATTGTGTTATATTCATACATAGTCTTGGCTGCTATAGGTACTGAAAGCTTCAGAGAACCAATTGGTCTTCCTCAAATGGCTCCATCCCATCTCTTGGCAAATCTCGTCACTGTGGTTTATGCTGAAGGTTGAAATGCAGTGTCGTTTATAGAACCGGGTTGTTCTTTTCATTACTTGTATTTCTTCACTCGTCTGTTCTATCATTTTCTTCACACTTGGAAGCTTAAATTGCTCATCCGCTAATCTAGCCAACCACTTGCATCTTAATTCTGCTGTCTGAAGATTTGACACACTTTCAACATACCCCACAAACGCCATGCTTGGAATCAATGGGTGGATCGTTCCTCTGTTCAACAAAACCAAGTTAACAAAATAAATTCGCAAACTTGATCACAAACTGTTTGATGTTTTTCCTCTGAGAAACTTTACCTATACAAGGGCATGATCCCTGAGGAGTCCACGATTAAGCTTTGAAATGGGTCAGGAAGAAGAGATTGGAGCTTCTTTTTGCCGTCAAAACCAGTGGCAAGAACCACAACGTCGGCCTCCAATCTGGTTTTGTCTTCAAATTCAAGCCCTCCATTCCAGAACCACCATTTGGAAGCCTTCTTGAATTGTATGTTTCCTTTGTCTGCTTCAGAGAAGAAGTTCTCAGGCAAGATGGCCATTTGGCATGAAGCGTAGTCCTCCACAAATGGGTGCTCTGGTTTCAGACCATATTTTTCTAAAGGAAGCTTCCAACTCAAGTATGATTCTATAAACTTGGAGATGGCTTTTCTCTGTCAATAATGTTGAAGAAACACCCTAACATGTTAGGCTGCTCTGTTCTGTAATAGGATTGAAGTAAACGCAGAGGATTTGAAAGTGAAGTGTAGTAGTACCATTGGGGATGAGAGAAGACAGAGAAGGGCTTTGAACAAGGTTTGATTAGGCCTTTCATGGAGAAACTGAGAAGACCTTGTTGAATAAAACAGGAAAAATGGTAATCCCCATATCCAGTAAGATGGAACCGTCCAGTGCAGAGTCCTTATCACCATCGTGCAAAGTTTCCCTTCTTTGCATCCTTCAACAAACCCAACCAATTATTTTTTTTTTTTTACAAAAAACAGCTATCCGATTATAGCATATAAATATTCATGATATTTGTTTGAGTCCAACGTGTTAAAAATAAGAACTAGGTACAAAAAAGGTCAACAAGTCAGGTGATGACATGAAATTAAAGCATCCATTATTTTTGTAATCATGCATCTTGGTATTTGCTTAGTTTGACCACTCTGCTCTCAGGCTCAGTGTAACAACCATAGGATTTGGAGTCTTATCTTAGTATTTGTGTTATTGGAGTAAATATTTGATGTATTTCTATTGTCATTACGTAATGTAATAATATGCAGTAATATAAAGGTGGCCTAGTGTATAAGGCTCCCATCAGGTAGGATTTAGGAAATGTCATATATATGCAGTCTTATTTTCACGAACAGAAATGTTTTTTCTAAGATTTGAACTCATAACCTCTTGATCACATGGCAGCAACATTTTACCTCGTTATCTAATTATATATATATATATATATATATATAAAATACCTGCGTTTGCCTCTGCGCACTCTATAGCTAAATCAATGGCAGACTTCTTGTAGCGAACAACTGCAACTTTCTTTCCTCTGAGAAGTTCTTGAGCCTTTTCTTTGTCAAGCTTAGAGTAATCCATAGTATGTAACACCTTCCCTTTGAATATCTCTGCACCTTTGTTTGGTGGGTACTCTGGCATCCTTGGTACGTCTCCATACTTCCCAATGCACACCACCACAAACTCAAACGCATACCACTGTTCCCAAACAAACACCAATCCAACACATCAATATACGCACACACTAAAATCATTGTTAATTAACAAATCATGCATGGTTATATATATGGTTCCATATTGAAGTGAAAATGATGTTATATATGTATGGACCTGAAGAGTGTTAAGCTGAGTATTACGGACAGCAATCTCCCAAACAGGACGGCCAGTGAGGAGGCTGCCAAGTTCAGATTCGTTGGTGTGGTCACCAACATAGCGAATTTCCACCACCTTGGAATTGAACTTGACAAGCTTCAACACATCAAAGTGCGAAGCGTAGTTGTGCAGGTATTCAAGAATCTCAAGGTAGGAAGGAAAGGAAGAGTTATCTCTGTGAGGCCAAGGGAAGTCTGAGAATTCAAAGTCACAGCGAGGAGTTTGAAGCTTTGTGGAACTATAAGAACAGTGTTTCCAAACACCACCAATACAATCACTCGCTTCAAACACCATTGGGTTGTAATGAGATAGCTGTTTGGCTGCAGCAATCCCACTAATTCCAGCCCCAATGATCCCAACTCTGGATTCAACAATAACATTCTGGTTTTGATGCATGGCCATGATGATATGGGTTTTTTGGTAATATATTAACTCTCTAGAGGCTATACGTGCACACACAATAATTTAGGAAGCTTGAGCGTTTGTGGTAGGAAGTAACAAAGTTTCATGAAGCTATTTATAGAGGCACGACTACGTCCTTTTCATCTTAATTTCATGAACTATTGTTTTTATAAGTGGTGGTGGTTAGGTTTAATATTTAAAGTTTTTTCCAATATGATCTTCTTATAATTAAGCTATAACGACGTTAGAACTGATTGCGCGTTTTTTTATATATATTTAATGTGTATTTATATGACCATTGATCATCTTCATCGATATTAAGTTTCCTGAATATTTGAGCAGTTTGTGATGGGTAGTTTGCAAGATTCTGTGGATCCATGCAAGTTAATTCACGTACCAATATATAACATAGTAAACCCTAAGAATGAAGGGTTGACTTGCTTGGGCTGAATTGTTATAATATTTCTTTCTTAATTTCACGGTCGTGCTTCATGTATAATTTCATAGGGTCTTGCATAAAATGATAAACAGAGCAGAAGATAACAGGAAAATATCCTATGGAAATATTTAATGTGGGTCAATCAGAATAGGATATGTTTGAATAAGCCATGTTCCCATTACGTACACACGCATCGTAATTTATAGAGGACACTTGAAGGCTTTAAAACTGGTGAGTCAAGGTCAATGAACATGGGATCTTTATTCAAAGGCCTGACCTCACTTAGGATGCACATGATATTGGGCAATAACCTTAAAGTCGTATGTAGTTATAGCTGGGTTAAGTCATTACTCTCTCTGGTCCTTTCCTTTGTTTCCCGTCGAGATATTAATTAAAAAAAGTTAGGTAAGTTACTTAATTATAATATATGATGTGTATCATTAAATTATATATCAATTTATAAATTGGGAAAAATAATAAATCTAAATATTTTAATATAATTTATTTAACTTCATTGATTTTTAATAAAAAAATCAATTAACTTTTATATTGAGAACCGGAAGTAATATTAGTTGCTGGTTTGATAGAGCCAAATGGATAAAATGAATTTTTCTAAGGAGGTTTGAATTATTTTATTTTAAATAATTTTATATTATACGAGGTAAACATGTTATAGGAGTTTTATATTAGTTGTAAAACACAAAATAGCCTTTTTTTTTTAAAGTGATTATAGGGTCTCGCAAGCACTTTGCTAGAGAACCAAGGCTGAAAGTTAATTGAGACTAAGGAAATGTACTCCATAATTTTACAGAAACTTAAATGAATTGTATGTAAGATTTATTTAATATTTTTATTAATTTTTAACGAAGAAGGTCATAATGTAATAGATGGTTTTCGGGTCTCTAAATTAGCACAATAAATTAATTAGTTATTTGCGAAGAAACGTAGATTATTCAGAGAAAATAATGCTAAAGACTATTGTGATCCTGAACATAACAGTTGGTTTCCATCCACGTTAGTCTAAGGCTGCCTTGTTTTCCTAATCTAATTAATGAAAGAGTCCATATATAATCTAACTTTTCACACTGGCAAACAATATATAAACATTTTAATGATTAATTTGGCAAACTGGTTCACATGCATGTCGTCTAATTATTACGCCATTATCCTCTAAGACTCATGACCAAGACCTAATTAATTGACAGTTATATATATTCCGTATTTAAGCAGAAGATACGTAACTAGATAGATATTATCTCTGATCTTATTTATAAGTAATTTTCTCTCTTATGGGTTTGGTTTCCTTTTATAAATAATTTTCATTTTGTGTCTGAAAATGTAAGCTCATTTTTCCTATTTTACCCTAATTAAATACATATTATTTATAATTAATTATTACACATACCAAGAGTTATATTCAGGAGAGAGGGAGAAAGAGAACTCACTAGGTGAATGAAGTTAATAAAGTATTGAAAAAACGTAATGTATTGTCTCTCATACTTTTCATACATTATCTGTTTGTGTTTCATAAATAGGGATATATATGGGGGAAAAATATAATATTTTTAAATTTATTATTTTTAACTACCCATTTATTTTACATAATAAAAAAAATATTTATAAATAAAATTAGAGGGAGTACATGCGTTATGCAGACAAATTGCACGTTTTGCCTAATAATACCACGTGACCAAGTCTATATTGACTCTAGCACTCTACAAAATTTCCTGGACAACATGTTAGTGAACGTACTCTTCGTGTTAATTATAAAATATTAATTAACAATTCTTACAAACTAATAAAAATAGTTAAATTTATTAAATTTATCTTAAAATTAAAATAATTTCTAATATTATCCCTACTAATTACACTAAATTCTAATATCATACTAATTATTACTCTCACCCACTACCCTTATTAATTATAGACATACATAGAAAAAAATATTTAATACTCTTTAGAAATAAATAAATATCTTATAAAAAAACTAAATATATTTAATAATTAGTGTCTTATAATAAAAATAAGAAAAATATTAGCACTACTTTCCTCGATTGAAAGCATTTTCTGAGAAGAAACGCTTATACTATCATTATTTTTACTCCAGTACTCCACAAAATTTCCTGGGCAACATACTAATTACCGTATTAGTGTTACTTTCCTTGTATTTTGTTTGAAATCGACTTCACCAGAGAAATGGTTATAGCTATTAGCCTTATTATTATTTAAAGTATGTTTGGGATTATGATTGGGATCTTAAAAGTGTTTCTGTGTATAAGTTGATACAACATTTTTCTCATATACTTACTTCGTATACTGTAAATCACGATTGAAAAACTATTTTTGAATACTCTTATCTCTATTCTAAATAAGCTACAGTTACCCCTCTCTCTATGTACAAGACACAAGTTTTCTTCTATCTCTCACTCCTCTTATTACATATGCGCGTTTGCGTGAAAAATATTTAATACTCCATCCGGTCTTTAATATAACATATATTTATCTAATTTAATTAGATTAAAGAAATTAATTTATATGACATGTATTTTCTAAAACACCCTAATAATCTTTATTAATTCTCTCATTCTCTCTCATCTTTGATTATTGTTGAGGGAGTATCAATGGAGCAAATTAAGAAAAAATTGATAAATATATAAACTATGTCTTATATTTAGAATCAAGATGAACTTCTCAAATATGTCTTGCATTAAGGACCAGAAGAGTACTTCATAAAACTATCAAATATTTCCTCTGATCATTGATACAAGACCCAGTTGACTAATTTAGATAGATTAAGAAAAGTAAATAAATTAATTAAGGGTTAATATAACTCTTGATCTCTGAAATTTGGCCCGATTTTGGTTTTAATCCCTTAAATTTACTCCGTTTATAATTGTTGGTCCCTCAAGTTTATGGTAACATATCAAGTCCTTTTCAAATTTGAAGGATCAAAACCAAAATCAGGTCAAACTTCAAGGATCAAAACCACCGATTTCAAATTTAAGAGACTAAAACTAAAATCGGGCTAAACTTTAGGGACCAAAAGTTATATTAACCCATTAATTAATTATAACTTATGTTATATATCATTAGATCATATACTAGTTTATAAGTCAAGTATATTTGTTTAAAGAAAAATGATAAATATAAATACTTTAGAGTTATTTATTTAGATCTTTTAATCTTCCTAAATTAATCAACTATGTTTTATATTAAAAAGTAGAGATAGGGACTTAATTATAAAGATAACCAGCAGGAACCTTGCTCTTGTATATGGAACGGGGGAGAGTAGTTCAGAATTCTACGATTTTTTAAAAGATACTATTTTACAATCAAGGTTAAAAAATATTTTACAAAATTCAATTACGACTCTTTAAAAATTTCAACTTGAATGCTTGTGGAGTCCTTTCGGCCATATCAACTCCTACAGTTTTGACTTTTTTTTTTCTTAAATTGAAATATTGTAGTAAAAGATCACTTGATGCAATGCAACTATGCAAGTGTTAATTATTAAAGTTTGTACATTTTCACCCACAAGTTATTTTTTGTCCTTCTGACTTTATCTATTGACAAGTTAATACACCCATTATTAGAGGGTTGACTTTATTAAGTCAACTTTTTCACTTGCATTATTGTTGAAGCCTAAGTCATCAGAACTGTCAGACTCTCACTTCGAAATTAAAGGTCTATTTTCTTTTTTTTTTAGTACCAACCATTTTTTAAAAGTTAGACTGAGTCTCTGGTTTAAGCCGAACCAAATTACACTATTTTCAGTCACCATCCTTCTCATTTTAAAATCAAATCCAACTTCAGTCTCGAAAAGTAAAATAAAAAAACTCCGACTTCTCCTGATTTTATGATTTCTAAACAATTTTTTAATATAATTTATTAGGATTGGTTTTCGGATGTGTGTTATCAACACAAATACAAACAAGAGAGAGAAATCAATTCCAAAATATGAGTACTAGCTTACTGGAAGAGTGAGTTCTTTGCATTTATAAAGTAAAATCACTCTTCTCTTGTGCGAAATACTGGTCTATGACTGAGAAAGAGAGATCAATTATTTTTGTCATATTTATAAATTATATCACTAAATTTTTTATATGAATATATATTTTTATCGTTTATTTATTATTGGTTAACTTTTTTTGGTATAATATTATTATGTTAACTTTATTATCATAACATGTAATGTATATTAAATAAGGATAAAGTTATAAAGTTATTAAATTTTAGGTAGAGTTAATAAAATTCAAGATTTTATTTTTACCCATTAAAAGTGATTTATAAATAAGATCATATGGGTAAATATATAAATAAGTAAATAAATCTAAAATAGGAAAAATGAATAGTGGACAAACAGGATTTGATGTATAATAGTGTAGCTCCTTGTAAAATACTAGAGCAAGGCCTATAATTAGGCGTATTATTAAATTTTCATTCTAATTTTATTCATTAATTAAAAAAATTGAAAATGAAAACCCTCTTTAAAAACACCTGACCTACAATCCAGCCCTACCCTACTAGCTGATATTATGGTATTGATTATTGAAGCAACTAATACTGTGCTATCTGTTTGGATGAACTAACAAATCGGTCATGTTTAAATTATAATCAAGACGTGTTAAGATTGGTCGTTGAGATGCATTTAATTTCAACTAGATTGGGATTCTAAATCATCTTCCCAAGCACTCTCCAACAGTTAATAGGTTCATTTACGTTTGATCACTCTGTTTTCAAACTTCTCGATCATATGGAAAAAAAAAAAAAATCAATCACAAGTAAATAGACATAATAACACTATTGTGGACTCATTTAGTATATCAGTGTAACCAGTCTTTGATTAACTTTGAAAATCTTATGCCATAAAAAGAGACAGAGAAACACAAGTAGAGAGGCACACTATAATAAGCCCTTTTATAACAGCAGTAAACAATTCCAAGAAAGCAAAACAAGATTTAAAAGACCCACTAATTAAGAATAACCATTACTAATCATCAACGCAAACTTTCTTAATCAATCATCACTGATATAATAATAATCCTTTGAACTTTGCATCTCTTATTCAAGGAGCTTGAGAAAGAGTCACAGGGTATCTTTCAATGCAGTTAAGCCATGGATTGGTAGAAGGCCTCTTTTGACGACGCATAGAACGCCAAACTATACTGTTGCACTTAAAACCAGACCCAAAAGCCAATTGCCAAACACGGTCTCCTCTTCTAACCCTCTCTTTGGCTTCCAAATAAGCAAGTTCATACCAAATACTGCTGCTAGATGTGTTTCCAAAACGGTGCAGAGTCATTCTTGAGGCCTCCATGTTCTTGTCACTAAGTTCCAGGTTCCTCTGAAGTTCGTCAAGAATGGTCTTGGTCGCAGCATGAACACAGAAATGTTCAAATGCAAGTTTGTAGTCTGGTATGTAAGGTTTCTGCTGAGATGGTGAATTGCCTCCTGCAGATTTGGCGCCAAACAGGTGCCTCCATACCAGAGTGGCGAAGAAGAGAAGCTGCTCTGAAAATGGTAGAACCAGAGGTCCTAGTGTGGTGATGTTGGTTTTAAGAGCATCACCACCTATTTCGATTAGGTCCTTGCTCACCTTAAGACCTTTGAATTTTTGCTCATCTTCTTCTTGGTACACACACCTGTTTTTGTATATGTGGAAAATGAGTATCAAAGATATTGAATCGAAAATAAGAAATGGATAGGATCTAAATCTAGCTATTAACTTGTGGTGCATTGACGTTGACAGGTCCACATGAAACTACCATACTTGTTATCATTAACTAGACCATGTGTTTTTGCTCAGACACATCAGACATGCTAGAGGAAATTTTCTGAATCTATATTCATTTTGTTTTCTTTAACCTTATCGCCAGAGGGATCTATGACATGGTACAAATTCAGGAACCCACCAACCATGGTACGACCAATTGGAAGCTAATAAATTCACATAGCACACAAAGACAAGGAAAAGAAAAAAGCAAGTTCTTTTGAGAAATAAGTTCTGATGTGAGCCAAAGTGAAACTTCTCTACGTATTTGCTCCTCTAGTTTCTCGGCTAACAAGGGATCAAATTCTCAACTCTACGTAATTTCTTTGGCACAGTTAAGAATCCTGTTCTCTACCCTTGACTCGCTAGCTACTACTCAACCAACTTGTGTATTGAGTTATGACCTCTTAATAGTTCTCACTTCCCACACTCAAGTGTCACATCGAAATAAATTTCCTTCACGAAGCTGGAAAGGAATCGGTGGTGCCAAACATAAATTTGATGTTAACCCTTACCAGATCATAGATATTATAATATCCATCTTAAAAACCCATCTTAAAATATCAAAGACGTATATGCATGGACTAATGAATAAGAAGACTTGAAAAGCAAAGATTAAAACTGATAAAGCAAAGCTAACCTGAAGCTTCGGTCATCAGCACCTTTATGGGTACGAACAATATGTTCAAGACGGTACTTGGCACGCCTATAATCACGACGACGATTGGAGAGAAGAACAGCAGAACAACCCATGCGAAAGAAACAGTTTGGAATGAGCATAGATCTCTCCTTGCCCTGATACCAATTGAATCCTACCATTTCAGTGCTCACCACCACTGCATAACTGTTTGGATTCGATTGAAGCATGTCTCTAGCTAAATCTATGGCTATAATCCCAGCACTACAGCCCATTCCTCCGAGGTTATAACTCAGAACATTCCCTCTCATCTTGTAATGGTTTATGATCATGGCTGAGAGTGATGGTGTTGGGTTGAAGATGCTGCAGTTCACTACTAAAACACCCACGTCCTTGGGACGAACCTTAGTTTTCTCAAACAGTTCATCAAGTGCTCCAAACATAACCATAGATGCTTCAGCTCGACCTTCTTTCATTGTTGCACAGTTTTCACTTGACGCTATCACTGCCTTTGGAATATAAGTCTCGTCCCCGATGCCCGACGACATTAATATCCTCTTCTGAAAGACCAAGCTATCCTCGTCAAACTTGCCTGATTTTCTTGCCAGCTCAATGAATTGTTCCCTTGAAACCTGCATGAATACATACAAATATATTTTAACAAAGACTCTATGAGTATGTAAAGGGCATGAGCACTTGGGAGAACACGCCAGAGAGCTAGCTGTCGCAGTTAGAGAATCTAAGGGCTTATAAGACCCCTCTAACTCTTTCAAGGTAACCCACCCGACATGGGACTCCTTACAGCATATAATAAAATTATGAAGTAACTTAGTTTTAAGTTAGTTAAAAGTTGAAACCTTGAGGTCGTCGTTGGGCTGAAAGCATGCAAAATCGATGAGGTAAATGGAGCGAGGCTTGGACATGAAGTAAACAGACAAGGTGAAGACGAAGACGCCGAAGAAGGCGAGGACGGTGGCGAGGTCGTAGCAGGCGTCTTGCCAGAGCTTCTTCCATAGTTCTTCTTTGCTGAGGCTGCCAACCTCGGCGCTGAACACCAGAAGAAGCACTGGTATGGTGACCAAGTAAATGCCATGGTTTATGAGATAGTGGTAACCCAGCTTGACGTATTTGAGGTTGACGGACTGAAGGAAGTCCGGCAGCCGCCGCCTCACCCTGATGGAGAAGGTCAAGGAGCCGGCATTGGGGCCGGAGGATTCAATCCCACGGTTGACAATCTCTGTGGAAAAAAGATCACGTTCATTATTGGCCATGGCGTGATTGTTGTAGTATGATCACTACAAAACAATCACTGATAAAAGAGGTTTGAGGGATAAAGCAGATCATGTGCGTGAGTATATAGAGGAGGGTAGGTGAGGATAGTTAATGCAAAGCACCTAACTGAAGTTGAGCGTAGTTGAGGCTTTTCAACCCCATTTAATTCCTTCATTGAATGTAAGTGGGTGATCAGTTTGGAGTTCATGAGAGGAAGAGGGAGATGCAGAGTGGAGCATGGTCCCTTTCCTTTGTTTTTTTCCCCTAATAATTAATAAATTTTTTAAGAAAAAATCTTTTTGTGAACATTTATATCGACCCAGCTGTGTCTCTTGTGAATAATGAATAGTCACACGTCTAGGGGACCCCACTAGCTGGCTTTCCTTGGTTATTTAATATTTATAGATTACAGTTAGGCTACCATCTCTCTTTAATCTTATGTACCTGTTTATCTGTTACTCCATACTTTTTTCCCATCATCTTTTACTTGTTATCAACTAACCTCTTCAATTCTATAAATCTGACTCAGTCAGCCCTCTCTCTCTCTCTCACATCTAAGCAAATAGAGCAACGGTGTTCGAGTGTTTTATGTCATTTCCGTAACACAATCATTTGAACCGGTTAATCAAATAACAAAGTGGCTAGCAGTAAGATATGATGTTCAAAATTTGTATATATGCTGTACTCTTTAAAATTGGACATAATGATACAGAAGATTGTAATTCATGTTTCTAATAGGAAAAAAAGAATAAAAAGACTGTGAATGTTGGTCTGAGAGATCTTCCAAAATTTGTCATGACACAAAAACCTGAAGTAGAAACACAATGAGCCGGCCCCATAAATCAGCAAATATCAATTGAAGAGGCTTTGTTTACTCAATACTAGACAAAGGAGAACGAGTGCAGTGAAGCTTCCCAATACAACAAGAGGAACAAAAATAGGATGTAGTTTTATTTTTGTCAAATTTGCCAAGGTTATATTAAGTAACAATTTGTTTGACTACTGACATTAAAGCATGGCATAACCGATGGTGTCATAGAGCTAATACATCAGGATTTGGAATTGAGACAGATACATCAGACTTTGCAGTTGAACTAAAAGTACTAGAAGTAGGAATAAAAGACTGTAAAAAACACTCTAATGGTGGTACAGAGCTTGCAGTAGAGTCTTCTGAGCTTGTATTATTGGACTTTGTCACCGAAACATGAGAAGGGTGGTTGCTGGCTGGAAGAAGAAAGAACTGGAGCACCAGAATGAAGGAGCATTAGACGAAGATCATCAAAGTAATAGAGACCGTCACTTTTGAGATGGCCTCTGAGCAAAATCTGATATGTGACCTGATTTAATATAGCACCATGAAGGATGAAACTCAAAATAGACATTATTGTCCATTGCTAGCTTTGAAACACTCATCAAATTGGATAAGATATTTGGAACATAAAAACATTTTGTAACTAAAGAGGAGAATTAGGATTAAGAGAAGGTAGTATAGTAAGTTCTTTATTAAGAATATGCACACCTGATCCATTACCAACAAAAAACTTGATTAGATGGATTAGTCATTAGTGAAACTTGAGACAAATTATACTGATGTGGTGTGACATGATGGGAAGCACCAGAATCAGGAATTCATGAGTAGTCATAGTAATATTCTGGTGTTGGCGATGGCTGTATATAAGGTAAAACAGGAGGAGCATATGTAGCCAAATTCACAGTTGGAGAGACATATGAATATGGACGCACAGGGGTATGTGGCACAGGTTGATTAGGAACATAAGATGAAGGATGATTAGAAGCATCATTCCTATAATAACAGTGAGACTATGTATGACCAGATCTGCAACAGTTATGGCAATACATAGCAGAACATCTGCCTCTACCCCTGAAATATCCACTTGTACCTTGTCCTCGAAACATCTGACCTCGATTTGAAGAAACCATGTTGTCTCACATCTTCTTACTATGTTGTCTCATGCTTATATGCCTCTCAAATTCTTGGATGATGCTTTTACTTCAGCTTTTTATATCATAAATAGACTTCCTTCCGCCGCTATTAATCATGAGGTCCCTTACACTAAACTATTTCATTCTCCTCCTGATTACAATTTTCTTAAGGTTTTTGGTTGTGCTTGCTATCCACTATTGCGCCCATATAACTCTCACAAGCTATCATTTAGGTCTACTGAATGCACTTTTCTTGGTTATAGTTCCTATCATAAGGGGTACAAATGTCTTGATCCTTCTGGCAGGATTTACATTTCAAAAGATGTGAAGTTTCATGAAACTTCTTTTCCCTTTTCACATGCATTAGCCTTTGGTACTGCACAGGTTCCTCAATATGGCACTCTTCCTTCTTCCATGATTCCAGTACTTGCAGTTGATCCTCTCACTGATGTTGCTGCCTCTTCTAGCAATATCTCAGCTGGAATGCTTACACCTAATAATGCTTCCCATAGTACTGCTACTTACTCCAATCATGCTTCAGCTGAGTCTTCTCCTAATTCTTCACTTTACTTGAGTACTTCTTTTATATCTTCAAGTACTACATCTCTATCAGATGCCTTGCACTCTTTTGTGCCTTCTCCTATTGATGTTGTTCCTGCTTCTAACCCTGTTGGTCATCCTATACAAACTCACTCTAAGTCTAGGATTTTCAAACCTATGGTGCTCGCTATTTCTTCTATTCCAAAATCAGTTAAATTTGCTCTTCAAGATCCAAATAGGCTTGCTGCCATGAATGCTGAGTACAAGGCTCTTCTTGATAACCAAACGTGGACTCTTGTTCCTCCACCTCTCAATTGTCCCATTATTGGTTGCAAATGGGTTTGGTGTGTTAAGGAAAAACACGATGGTACTCTTGACAAGTACAAAACTCGATTAGTAGTAAAAGGGTTTCATCAAACATTTGGCTTTGATTATAATGAGACTTTCTTACCTGTAGTGAAACCTGTCACTATTTGTACTATTCTTACAATTACTTTATCTCAACAATGGAGTATTTCTCAAATTAATGTCAATAATGCCTTTTTGAATAGTGGTCTTGAAGAGGAAGTATATATGCAACAACCTCCTGGGTTTGAGGTTGGCTCTTCTCCTTTGGTGTGTAAACTTAGCAAGGCTCTTTATGGTCTTAAACAAGCTCCTAGAGCTTAGTTTAATCGTTTAACTGCTGCATTACACAAATATGGCTTTACTTCTAGCAAATGTGATACATCTCTATTTACTATGCATTCTGGCTCCACTATTACCTATGTGCTTACCTGTGTTGATAATATTATCATTACTGGTAATTCTTAGTCCTTTATCTCGGATCTTAAGATAAAACTTAATATTGAGTTTGCTTTTAAGGACTTGGGTAAGCTTAGCTACTTCCTTGGTATTAAAGTGCATAAAACAACAACTGGGGATGTCTCAACGAAAATATATTGCTGATCTTCTTGACCAAACCGGTATGTCTAATTGTAATCCAATCAAAACTCCTATGGTTTCCTCTCCATACTTGTCTGCTACAAGTTTGTTACCCTTGGCCGATCCTCATCTATATCGCTCTATTATTGGTGCTCTTCAATATGCAACCATTACAAGACCTGGAATTTCATTTAGTGTCAATATATGCATAATCCTCTTAAATTACATTGGCATGCAATTAAACTCATCTTACAGTATCTCAAAGGCACTATTACTTTTGGCATCACACTTCACAAACCTGACTCTCTGCGTCTTGTAGCTTATTCTGATGCAAATTGGGCAACTAACCCTGATGATCGTCGTTCCACCTCTGGCAACTATGTTTTCTTTGGTGGTAATCTTGTTTCTTGGTGCTCCAAGAAGCAATTTGTGGTTGCTCGCTCTTCTACAAAGGCTGAGTTTCGCAGTCTAGCTAATGTTTAGTTTGAAATCCTCTGGCTCCAATCTCTTCTTATTGAGCTTCGTGTCCAACAGCATGTTTAGCCTTTAGTCTTATGTGATAACTTAAGCACAGTACATCTAGCTCACAATCCTGTTCTGCATCACCGTACCAAACACATAGAACTGGATCTCTTCTTTATTCGTGAAAAGGTTCTGAGTAAGCAAGTTCAGGTCCTTCATATCCCTGCTATTGATCAGATTGCAGATACCTTAACCAAACCTCTCTCTAGCTCACTTTTTGGCTATTTTCGTCATAAATTTAGTGTTTGGGAAGTCTTTGCTCCCCACCCCTAAGTTTAAGGGAGGCTATTAGGAGTTAGTTATTAAGAGGGTTAGGCTAATCATAGTTAGTTACCAAGAGAGTTAGGCTAACTACTTTCAGTTGTAAAGAGGTGTGATAGTTGCTGCCAGGTGTAATACTTAGAGCAAGTTGATTGCCAGCTGTAATCGTTCTCTTAGCTAGTTGCACTGTACAAATCTCTCAATCATTGTAATCACACTTGATATAAGTAGGTTGATAGGCATCTCGTTTCATTATGTTCAATTACAAGAAACAGAAATACACATCTGGTTACATGATTCCCTTCTCTTATCTTCGTTCATTCTTCTTCTTCTTTCTTTAAGTACTTTTGCTTCTTCGACTCTTATCTGATTTTCTGTGTTTCTGAAACCTAAAACCTCTCCATTACTGCTCTCACTTGGCATATTTCTCATGTAATTATATAATTGGTGTGGGTATGTATCGAAAAAAATATATAATTGGTGTGGGTTCCTCACATTGTACTGAATTTAATAAATGAGTTATACTATTCATTTCTTATGAATAACATAAAAAATAAATTCAGCAAGAGCGCAATAGGCAATCCATAACTAAACCACAACCCCTAACAAGAGTGGCCTCTATAAAAGAATGCCTCTGGAAATTGGAAGCAGGGTGTCAGTTTGTTCAGTGTATGAGCGAGCTGTCCTGTTTTGAATTTCAAGATTTTGGTATGGGTACTTCAGTTTCTAAGAGATCAAGATGAGCAAGCATAAGACCAGAATACAGATCCCCACAACCAAATTTCCCTAGTTGAAGGCAAGTAGTCCATGTTCATAAGCCCCAAAAAGGTTAATCCTTGTATAGTTAACAGTCCATGGTCCATGGTCCATGGACCACATTTACACGTCGCATGGAAAAGGCAAGTCACACACGTGACCTGCCTAGAACAGTCCCTTCTCCCCTGTTCACCCATCTCATGGTCTAAAGGGAGCACCTAAGCCGAAGGCAATTGAAATGTCCAGAAGAATTCTCTATAAAAAAAGGGAAACACACATAGATACACCCCAAGATTCAACCTCAGAAAACAAATCAACCCCACTCATCAAGTTATACTTCAAGTTGTGGCCAATATAAATCCAGAGAGAGATGTTTTGGTACTGAAATAACCCCTACTTATTTACCCCTACTTATTTCGTCACATGAAGCTAAGTTTTAGACAATGATTTGGCAAAAAAAAACGAGCGACATGTGGATATAATTCTGGCATGCAATTTGCTGATTTGGTACAAGAGTGTCTAATCTATGAAAAGGAAATTGAAAGTTGAGACCAACATTTACTTTTAATAGGAGTGGGCAAGGCAGGTGGGATATTATTGATTCCGGGCTACGTTGACAGTGACATACAGCTTGCATGGGATGAAAGTAAACGTGTTCAATAATGAACATGATGGCAGATGTGAATCAACTTGTCATAAGTGAAGCATAACCATCTAGTTAACCCTATAATAAGATAAGAAAAAGATATGACTAGCAGGCTTTTTAACCACTAAAACATGAAGTCTCAAATTTAAATCCGTGTAAATATAGTAAAGTGCTATATCCTTTTAGAGGAGCTAATTCCGATTGAGCCTGATAATCTTAAATATAATCATATAAAAAAGATAAGAGACTTAATAATCCTTAGTTTTATGAATAAATATATTAAGGATAAGATTTGAAGGCCATTTACTTTTCTTGTGGTGATGACTCATCTCAACCATGAACAACTCTAATTTCTCAGATCTAACCACAAAATAAAAACGTTCAGGAAAAGAAAGAAACATAAATGGGGGCAAGGAAAAATACTATTAAGTAAAAAAAATTTGATGCAGGGCATCTCGTGATTGTCTTCCAAAAAAGAATTATTTGTAACACCAATTAGAAGGTTTCAAGTTGAACGAATAAATGGCTGCTGCTCTGGACAGAATTTTGCTTAACTTGTCCTGTTTGATGTCGCAAATTATTCCCCTTGAGTACATTATCCCCCTCTGAAAAACAAATGATGCATTTATCTAAAACAGAGATACATATGTTGATTAGCAGTAAGATCAACCAGCAGCTCCTTAAATAGTGAAAGCAACAATGTTAAGATTGATTAGCCCATATCTAAATCCTTGGCTTGCAAACAATTGAGAGGACAATGTCCTCAAATAGCTAATTCACACAGCTTCAAATTATGAGTACACACGGATATCTTAAGACAACCTGATTTGTGAACAAGCCTAAGACAACCTGATTTGAGACCCACTATCTTCTTCACTATATCATTTAAGAGTTTAACAAAGAAGGATAAGGAAACTCATTTAGGACAGCAACAATGCAGTTTAATAACAAAAGCTAAATTCCCGCTTTGACATTCAATACCCTTCGCTTATGCTAATTTATATTACATAACTGATTCAAGCACACTAATCACCCACTTGGCATTTTTCAAGGACTTCACAAACCACCCAAAAAAAAAAAAAAAATTTGTTGCCCGTACCCGTACATTTTTCAAGGGCTTGAGGGCCATTACAGCATTGAAAACGGTTGTCCGACAAATTCTGACCTCTAAATTAAGGTAGAAATAACTATTTGAAACACAAACTCAACAACAGACAGTGTATAAATGAGTTTAGAATAATCAAATCCGCACACAAATTATTATTGGCCCCATCTATACCAAATTACTAAGCTTCACTTCTCAAATATAAATAAGGACTATGTTTGTCCTGAAACTATTTTTTAGAGCAATTTTGTTCTAAAAGTTTTAATTTTTGAGTAATTTTTTTTTTATCATTAACTATGTTAAGTTTGACCATTAATTGATCGAACTAGGGGCAAATTTACTTCGAAATGAAAACTTTCATGACAAATATGCACCTTAACAACAGTGACATGAGCAACAAAATTGTCCTGCAAGTTTTCACTTTAAAGCAAATTTACCCTAGTTCGATCAACTAACAGTCAAACTTAATGGAATTAACGGTCAGGGCAAAATTACTCAAAAACTAAAAGTTCCAGAGCAAAAGTGCTCCCCAGAATACTTCCAAAACAAAAATGACCCTACGTATATATTTTCAGGTCAAAAATGACTTTTAACCCTTTAAATAAATCTAATACAACTCAACACATTAATGGTGATTTATTTTTTTTGATACATTTAATGGTGATTTATGATGACAACAGAACCGTTCTCTTCCTAATGGGCCGATGCCCAGGTATAGAACTAGGTCTTTTCACTCCCCTCTTAACATTCTAGATAGAATACCTCAAATTTTCTTATGCTTTTCTGCCTTTTGATCTCCAGTTAAATCTTCTGCCACACTTTTAAATTTTAATTACCGTGGTTTCTTTATCTTCTGATATATCAACCAAATTTGTACCTATAATTACTCCACACATTAAAATATCACAAACTTTGAAAGTGAATAATAAGGTTATTATTCATTACATAATTAACCGAAGAAAAAGGCCAACGAATACATCCGAAAGTATAAATTTACATTCTCGAGCCAAATGGATTAGTTAACATAATAAGTGACTATGGAAAAATTTTAAAATGATCATGACCTCAAATAAAAGTTTTAAAAATTTTGGTATGCACTGGAAACAACTTCAACATCCATATCAGAGTTGTCCGAAAGTAAAGCATCCTCATAATCCATGGTTTCCTGTTGCTCTAATTCTACATGCAACTTCTCCTCCTCGTCAGAATCACTCTGGAGCAAACAATTATCATCAGTATCAGACATGTCACTGAATGTCTCTATCTTCTTCTTCCCCCCTCTGTAACCAGTAAGACTCAGTACTTTTTCCTTCCAAAGGACCAAAGGGCATTTCTCAATAAGCTCCGAACCCTGATAAGCTTCAGTTAAGAATACACTAAACCTCTTACCTCTCTCCGAGACATAGAAGATGCCAAAGTGCTTCAGAAGAAGTCTCATAAGCTTTTGAGGCATCACTAGTTCCCGTCGGAAGTGAGTGAGGTGATCAGTTACTAGCCTCTTCTCTAAAGTAAAACTAAGTAGTTCGTGCATAATGGCAACAGCCCTCTTATCAAATTCTAGTGTCCCAGCTTTCAGGCCCCGAGCATCCGCATAAGGAGATAAATAAGACCTTTTCTGAAAATGATCAATTTTGCCACCATATCTATATACCATTTTATACTCTGGAGGGAATTTCAAGGGGAATGCGAGTGAGAGCATACCAGGTTTGTGAGAATCGTTCTCAGTTATTCCTGTTACCTTCTTCTCCAACTCTGTAATTGCCCAAGAAGGGTTCCAAGATACAAGCTCCAAAAACTCTGTTTCATCTACAGACTTAACCACATTAAAATGCTGAGGATACTTGTGTACCCAATTGATCCTGAAATCCAGCGGCAAGCCTATATCTCGCCGGAAATGAGCAATCTTATCCAACGGAAGCCGTTTATCAACTGACATCATCAGCATTCTCGTAACGTACTCTGCTGGTTTATCTGCTTGCTGCTCAATAATATTCTCTTCCTCTTTTATTAAATCTTCGGCTTTCTCAGTCATCCCACACCATAATACCCCATTATGATCCTTGTACAACTCAAATAGCTTGGGTGATTTCCGAATGAAATCGGAAATCGTATGGGGCTTCGGTAAATTAATCTGCTTCCGGTATTGTGAAAGTGACCGAACGGGGATGATCATCTCTGGCTCTTTTTTAAGAGTCTCCATTAAAAAGAGTGCCTTAGACGCTATCTTCCACTTCTCGGTTACAATTTCAAGGTCATGAACCCTCTTCTTCCGGCTTCTGTCTTGTACCCGTCTGCTGGTCGTCATACATCGACTAGGATACTGAGACCACGAAAACCGAAATGATAATAATTCCCTGTTATGCCACACTCGTATTCCCCAACAAAAGCATGAGCCATCACCAAAGATCAGAACAGGATAGAGGCTTCTGGCTACATTCAACTGATTCGACCGAAAAACCAAAGGAGGTGTAACAGCCATTCGAGGAATGAAAAACATCAAAGGGAAGCTATATAAGATGAATCATGGCAAGGAAATGAAATGGAACATTTGAGGAATGAGAGACATCGAAATCCCAGCATAGGAGCGAGCGCCCCATCAAACGTTGCATTCCAAATGCTCGTGGAAATGCGACTTAGAAGTGAGAACCCAGCGGAAAGGCGCGAAACTACGTTCTGAAATATCGATGCGGCGCCCGAATTGGATGGGCCTTCAATGGTCCCAACTTCGAAGTTCTATTATGGACATAGTGACCCTCAGATTTTTTTTTTAACAGGATTTCGGGTCTGGGCCTCATATTGATTTACTTATATCAATCATCTTAAAATATTGGAAAAAAAACAAAAAACTATAAAAACCCTAACAAAAGATATAAAAATGATCCCGTCGGACCGTCGGGGCATCATTAGCATAGCCCCTGTCGAAGGATGACACTCACAAATGAAAAAGACATAAAAAAGGCTTGGATTATTAAATCATGTTGATTTCTTCTATTTGTTTTTTTTCTAGTATTTACTTATTTAGATTTGGATCTTGAGTTCACCTCAAATTGGTTATTATAACTCACAAGTATCCTGTTTTTGGTAGTCTTGTTTGATGCACAAATGAGCACTAAACATGAGCATTTTTTTTAGTGGAGATTTGAATTTTACTTTGAGATGTTACAAGAGACTGACCAGTTCCGTTACTTTTAACCTCCATAAGTTTTTGAATTATTATTAATCCAATATGTGCAATGGCAGGAAAATTATCTAGTTTGGATGAAAACAAATACTGCAAGAAGTTGTTGGATATTTGGATTGCCAATTATCATATAATTGACTTGAGCTATTTTAAATCTCCATTAGTAATTAGTGGAGTATATTAGGTATCTAATGTGTTATTAGTTTATAAGTAAGCCGCTTTAGAAGTTTATCTCTTAACCACACATTCTAGAAGGGAAGGGGGGGAAAGTTCACTGTTGTGATGTCAAAAAGAAGACTCCGAGAATCAAATCACGCTTCCAACATTCTAGAAGGGAAGGGGGAAAACTTGTCTTGTGTTTTCTTCTTTTCGGGAAAAATGAAGCTTTTATTCTTTATAAGTTATCCCAATAATTGAAAACTTTCATGAACAAGCTCAAACATTAGTCCACGAGGTTGCTGACTGGACAACGAGCAAGCCACTTAATTCGGCAAACAAACATAGTACATTACATCAGCTTCTAAGAGTTATCTTAAAATGGCTGACGTGGCTCGTACACACACACATAAGTTCACTGCTAGTACACATACTTCAAGATCTCTCTCTCCCCTTTAGAAACATTTCCGGCAACTGCACGAACCAGTATAATGGGACCATCAATTAGCTAGTCGTCAGACTTTGGGTCAAATGTATTGCTCTTGTCATCCAATCAGCAGCCACGTGGGCCAAATTTAGACATGCCAGCAATTTAGGCCAAAAATAAAATCCAGCCATGGATTTTAATTCAATTAGCTATATTTTTCAGTTTCATAGTCGTATAATTTTGAACTCAAAATATGGCACAAATGTGTTTTTAGGACAACGTGGCACATTTCTTTTTGAACCAAAAGAGTAACTAGCCTGAAAACTGACTGAAGCAGTGATGAAAATGAAAGTTGAATGAAAGAGAGTGACGTTATATCAAGACCAATAAGATGCAGATATATCATGAGGTGAAAGCTTTGACTAAGGCATTTGATTTGACGAAGATTTAGGTGTATAGAAAGGAAATTCGGCGGGAGATAATACTCATAAGGAACACACGTGTCACGTGGAGATGAATCCATCTTCATCGGAGCTAATTTTCAAGGATATTGAATGAATGAATGGCTTTCAGCTTCCATAATCATAAGCCAGATGTTGTCCCCACACAACATCATATATGGACCCTATCTATCTATCTATACTCAATCGATCTCACGACCATCCCAAATCTGGTCGGTATTATATCACCCATATAATCTTTTGTTTCTATCTTCCTTCGATCCTATCTATTTTTACCCTCATGCAATGCCATACTGCTCTTTCGTAAAAATGATTTGTATAACCATCACAGCTGGATCTCTTAAATATAATGTCTTAAGTTTGAACCAGGCGGTGTGTTATGGAAAAAGCTTGTTGGGAAAAATAAAGCCCACTTTATCGATCTCTACACGTATTGGGGGATTAGTTCAGAGATACGGCCTTGGATATATATAAAAATATATATATGTATATTCATCTTCATGAATCTCTGAAAATTTTATAAAAGAAGTGATATTTATAACTTCAATGAGTTCTCTCACCTAATAATAAGTTTGTCTTTTTCACATACGTTTTTTTAACCAATAAGAGGTCAGGTGAAATGCTGTTTACTGAAGACAATGGAATAGGTGTAACTTTGACTGGCTTTATTATGTGTAATGAAATGGAGAAATTTGAAAGCAACGGGCGTGATTTTGGAGGGATATGGTTAGGCTTAAAATGGACCCCTCGTCAGGAAAGCCGAGGTTGAGAGTTGGAGACGAAAAGATCACTGTTTTGTCCGATCGAGAGAGTCAACCGTTTTGTCCTATCGAGTCAACACCGCTGGGAATATGGATTTAATGGTCTCCACTCAAATTAATTTATATATTTTCCCCACATGATCTAATTTACCAAAATTCCAATGTAAAATGAGTGACAAGTACTGTAGCGACTGCGGCTACTCAAGAAGTTTTTTTTTTTTTTTTGGCATGTACAGAACAAAACGAGAGAATTATATGATGGATCATGTTGAAGAAATAATTAATAATGATGGATAAGTTTTAGCCACACGACGTAAAACCCTGTTTGTTTATTATGGTACGAGGCTGAGAGTAACGGCTTCAGATTTAACTTCTTCATATCATATCTTTGATTTCAACGCATTATATTACTATTATTCACGTTGTAGTTACCAACTGATACACTATATCTGTGGTATATATTAGTATAATAATGTGATTAGATTCGTACTCTAATTCATCTGATGATAAAAACTATCAGCATTAATATGATTACGTCCATATATGTACCTGGGAGCTTTGTCACTTATGGTCATGATTGAGCACAATAATTCGGAGAATGTACTGTGATTGCTTGCTATCTAAGAAAAAAGTTTTGTCAAATAACTCGTGCTTTTTAATAATTAGTGTGGGTTCATGTGTGTGTTTGTACGGAAGACCAAATAAATCATGTTATCTAGTATTTATGAATATTGTCACTGTAATTTTTTAGATATAAGAGTGACAATATATTCAAATGAATTCATGAATTATAATCTTGCCGGGCTGATTAAGTTAAAAATATAATATAGCAAACAAAGGTGAAAGAAAATCTATAGAGAAAGTTTATAGAGATGACGTGGAGGATATTAATTTCCTCACACGTTAACTGCTAGCTTTTTGGGTTTAACATTCAATCTATCTTTTAAAACATTGCATAAGTACAAGAACGCAGTATATAGTACTGGGAATCAGGGCCGGTCCTTGACGGGCCACGGTTTAAAAGGGCCGGTTTTATAAGACCTGGGGAAAGAAAAATTGTTGTTTTTCAAAGTTCGGCTCGAAAGTATCAGGGACAGGGCCGGCCCGCAGGACCAGAAGTCATTTTCACAAAATTTAATTATACGTCTACACACCTCATGCAATAAAATAAATACAGTTATTAATTCATAATCAAAGGTAAAAAAATATTGTGTACAAGTAATTCATAGTCTCATATAAAGCATAAGAAGGCAAAAAGCTAAACACTCTTAGCAACATGATTATGGAAATTATCGTTTTCATCTTCTTCGCTACTATCATCAATTTCAAGGAATTTTGATTGTACTTCACTTTAAGTAGTAGACTTTGTTTAAGGGGTAAAAATATCAAGAATTAGTAAATTACCATTATATGTAAATTTAGCAATTTTTAAGGTTCTTAGGGAGGAGTCAGTAAAGGCATGAGTAGGAAGGGTAGTAAAATTAAAACAAAAAACAAAGCTAAAGGGCCTTACAGGGCTGACCCTTTTAGGCCCGACTTCCTTTTGAAGTTCTATTTTTCAAACCCGACCCGTGATTTAAAAAGGCTTAAAAAGGCCGGCCCGACGGGTTCAACCCGATTTCCCGGCTCTAGCATATATAACCAACACAACTAAAAGATAGTTTTTTAAGGATGTGGTCAAAGGTTTCCATCCTTTTTAAGCATGGAATGTAAAGAATTTTCATATCTCTCAATAAATATACTTCTTATATTCAAATTTATAAAGAAAACGTTCTTTTAAGGGAAAAAACAGAGGAAAGAGAAGAAAAAATATAGGGGAAAGGCGGGGTCCTACCCTAGGAAACGACCCGAAAAACGAAGACGAAGGTAAAACGTGATGATTAAAGAGGGACCTACCTCGTTTATTTCAAAACGTGATCAACCCCATGTTACGACTCGTGTCCACTACTTACTTCAACCTCATCCTCATATCAACGACACTGTGATGCATCATCCTCCCCACAACTTGTATATAAATACGCATCACAATTCACCCCTCTTCAATCGTCAGCCAATAACTATAACATTCATTGGCATGCATGGTGAGAAGCCACCATTAATGGCTTCTCCGAATTCTACGACAACTGAGATGAGTGATCATGATCAGTGTTTAAAGTACAAAGGCGTGAGGAAGCGAAAATGGGGGAAATGGGTATCTGAAATCAGACTACCCAACAGCCGTGAACGCATATGGCTTGGCTCTTATGATTCAGCAGAAAAAGCTGCTCGAGCTTTTGATGCTGCACTCTTTTGTCTACGTGGCGATCGTGCCAATTTCAACTTCCCTGACACTCCTTTCCTCTTTCATATTCCTCATCATCCTCAACCTCTCACCCATCACCAGATTCAGCTTCTTGCTTCTTCCTTCGCCAATCAGCTCCACCACCACCACCAGCCGCCGCCGGAGCCACCCCATGAAACAGAACCATCTGCAGAATTTCATTCTGTAAGTCCTGTGTCAGTGTCCGAGACTGGTTCTAGTTCTTGTACTTCTTCTTCCTCTTGTATGCAAGTGGACGTGGAGGAGCACGGTGGTGACAGCACCATAGATTGGTCATTTTTGAACTCGCTAGATTCCGATGACCTGGGCGCTGCCATTGACTGTGGACTCTATTCTGAGTTAGATTACTTCCAGTTTTGTGAGTCGACGACGTCTTCCGAGTTATCTCTCATACCCCAAGACCTGCCCTTCGACTACAATAATGCCCAAGAGAATCAATACGAAGATGCTTATTCTCACAATTCATTCCTTTGGAACTTCGGATATGATTGTTAATAGCTTGTTTCGCTCACATAAAGCACAGATCTCTCTCGTCATCACTTTGCCAATTAAGGTGGATGAACTTTTACGTACCCTAGGGTTGATGCAGTATACAGAATATATTTATATGTTAAATGTATACTAGTAGCGTCTCTCCTAGACGTTGCTGTGTAGTACATATTTAGCGATGATTATTGTGTTAATATTTATGTTTTTCTTAAGTCTGTTTGCAATGTATCTTCAATGAGTTGATACTTATCAATTGATCTTCTAAACAAATCCAAAGAGGAATAGATTTCCATCTTGTTACTAATTAGGCATATAATGCCTTTAGTCCCTAATACAAAAGCTAGTTGGGACATTGGAGGTAGATATAGTCCTAAATATAAAATATTAATCTACTTTGTCTTTTAATATTTATCATTTTTTAACTACTCTCTCCAATAGGGAGAATTGCTAAAAACTATATTGCAAGCAAATTAATTGCTAATTGCTATCATTGCACATAGTGGGTGATAAGTTGCATACGGGTGGATGATATTTTACACACGAGGGATGGTGTTTGCACATTCGCAGGGATGAATTTTGCACATGTGGATAATGCTTGCACATAAGGGGTGTTTGTTTGCACCCGTGATACCAATCAACAAATAATTTACTTACAAGGTATTTTTGAGTCATTTTCCCTTTATAATATAGGGCGTTTCAATAGAAAATAAGAAATGACAATTAAGTCATTTAATATGTTCTAAAATATAATTTTTTTCACTTTTATCCTTAATGAAAAATGTGTTTAATTAAATTGAAAATGTTATTTGAGAGAGAGATGGGGATATAATAAGTGGGTAAAGTTAGACAGTAAATATTAATCATAGAGGCAAAACAGGAAAAAGAGCATGTCTTCCTTATAGTTGGAAACTGAGTAAACTAGAGACGACTTATATTATGGACCATGTCTTCCTTCTATAAGTACCCTATATTATGAAATGGAGGAAGTATCTTTATTTATTGCACATGTCAAAAGAGTTTATATTAAGGTGTGACTTCAATGCAAATCATTCAAGAGGGTATTCAACATACATTTTTTACAAATAATTAATTTAGCTAATTTTTTTAATCTGTCCAAATTAATTAAGTAGATGTTATATTAAGAATGAGAAATGGTGACCTTTGATATATTTATCAAGTATAACTCTAAAAGTGTATGATTGACTTTACAACCTTTTTTTCTGATTCATTACAAATTTTTAACAATTACTTTATTGATATTCGATCAATACTATCATTATATTATAATTTTTATTTTATGTATATACATGTTATATAAAAAGAATCATGCAAAGGGAGAAGGGAATTATATTATTGTTTTGTTATGAACTCTACTCAAGGAGCCTCACAAATATGATATGGCTAATAAGTTTAAGAATCTCTCCTTTTTAATTTACTAATCTTTTGGCATTGAACTTTTCTTTTAAACTTGTGTTCATAACATGTTTTGAAAATGAGCAATCAAAAGCATCTAATAAAATATTTATATTATGACTGTTTATAATTTTTTTTAATGAATTTTATGATGTACACAAAATCAAAGAGATATGGATACGAAGAAGATCCAAGAAATTGAGTTGCAATGGTAAGTTATCGTTTAATTGGATGATACATGAACTGGCTTTGATATATTTAATTGCAAGTTGCATGGCATGGCTATCACGTTTTATGGGAGATGGAGGAAATACAGCTATATAGCCTAATTTGCATGGATGAAGGATGGTGGTGATTTTTTTTTCTTATGCTTTATAATTATATTAAGTCCCATATGTAGAAGGGGAAGTACTTGGACTGGGTTCTAACAAATCCCATAGTTTTTTTAGTTTTATTCTATAATCACTCTTTTTAAAAAAAAAAAAGAAAAGAAAAGAAAAGAAAGCTAGTTAGACTTTAACTGAATTTGCGCGTTTGTGACCAGCTCTACAAGCATATTTGACCGGTTCTATCTGTTCTTTTTTTTCTTTTTTTTTTTTTGGCCAACGACCGGTTCTATCTGTTCGGTTATTATCATTTTCAATCATGATTTCCAAATCATGACTACTTCAAGCATATTATCATACATGCCTTCCAACACATTTTAAAACTGTAACAAATGCAGAAAGGTGTATGGAATGGAACAATCACTAAACATTGACTTAATTAAGATTTTATAACATAACATAGGAGATGTCGTAATTGATTCAAAGGGTACGATGTTGCGAGCAAATCAGGACAACAAGAGGGAAATCATTGCATTGGCAGATTCAGGGCCATCATTATTCACACTGGGTATGATGGTGTCTGGAGATATCAGTTTCACAAAGTCTTTCAGTTCTGTGAAGCTGCAATGCTCACTGTACGGCACTTCGTATCTGATCAATCAACAATCATCTCAAATCAGTCCAACTAACTCAACTTCAGCCAAAATACTTGTTCTCTTGTATTGCAACTACCAACTAACTGGATAGTTGGTGAAAATTAAGGTGGAGAAATAAAAGTTTCTCTTTAAAAGTTTAATAAAGCAGTATAAACAACGACAAAGCCTTATCTCAATAGATGAGCTCGGCTATATATAGAGATCATACGACACAACTAAATTCGATTAAAAACCAAATCTCTAGATAAATTATTAACAAAAATGTTTCACTTAATAACCACATCCTAAAGCCTAAAGATGAAAAAAAGAAAAAGCAACAGGGAAGGAGATCAAAGCAGTGAATGAAACATCACCTTATAAGGGTACCCTGCTGCCACCTCCTCCCTGGAGACTTCTTTTTACCTTTGCCGAATGTCCAACCCGTGGGAGAGAAAGCCACAATCAGACTGAACCGACCCTAATCAAAATACGAGTCTTAGACTTTAACCACGACTTTGATTTCAGTCTTCAAGAGAAAAATAGCTTTTGGTGTATTAGTGCCAAGCAGCTACAACGGCTGGCAACCATGCACAGTTTTTTGAACTTTGAAGTTTGCACTTTGCAGCGAAGATATTTAATGATGAAGATGTACAAAAACAGACTGACTATTGGCTTAGTGTAAGAGTATGTATTCAAAAATAAAACAGAGTGTATAATAAAACAAATATACCCCAAATGACTACATTCATGCTGTAGAGTCTAGACACGCAGGTAAGTACGCTACAACAAAAAGCAGCCCTCACCGCATATTGACTGGATAGGTGCTTAAGTCTTTTGCAACTTGCAAGAGTCCACATAGGGGCAACATGAATGTTGCTCTCATGTTCATTTGAAGTAAACCACTGCATGTCTTCCTCCTCCAATCCCAAACATTTCAAAAGCCGCAACTTCGCAGCATTCACGTATACCTTTTTGCGAAGCACCCGAGCAACCTCCAAGAAAAGCCTTTCTTTCCCTAAGTGAAAAAAAAAAATGCATTTCATTTGAAGTCTTTTCTTCCACTTTATTCTTGCAGTTTGGACTAGGTAATGACAGAATCAGAAATTAAAAAAAAAAAAAAAAAACTGACATTTGCGAATTAATTGTCAAACTGCATCTTATGTCAAGCAACTATGAATAGCAAAATTACTGATGTGAAGTATGTCATATGTAGTGTTCATATTCAGATAAATTGCTGAGAGGTAAACCCTACCAATTGTATAGCTCCCAATCAGAAACAGAGTCCGAGGATTAAAAGTCTCTGCTTGAATGGCATCAATAACAAATTGTATTACAGCCTCCTGTTTGGGAAAGTCATACTGCAATGAAACAGCATGAGATATAGAATTATTGAATGGCTTGGCGATTGCACCTTTCTCTTATTCAAGGAACACGTTTAATTTCATAAATAAGATTCTAATAAAGATTCAGGAAAAGTTGTCTTAAACCAAAATTATTTCTATTTGGCACTATCTGAGGAAGCTTGGGTGCGCCACAATCAGTCAGCCAAGTTATTTGAAAGAGAAGATTTCACCATTCGGATATAGAATTACCTGTGGGTTACAGTAAGTTGTATCAAGAATTAATGTATGAATAGGACACATCTGCAGAAAAGAACTGGTTGCTATTTCTTGACTAAATCGAAAGTCCCCTGTATGGAGCACAGCCTAAATGCATGTACAATATCTAGTCAATGAAAAAATAACAATGGGGTAACTGGGCAAAAATAAGTTCACTAGGAATTCAATCCAGGCCAGACCTTACCACTGGGAGGTTGAAAGAGTATGATTACAGAACCCGGACAGTGATTGGCATCCAAAAAAGTCACATCAATACCAGCTATGTTACTTGTTTCATTTAGAGGCAAAACATGTAATTTCTCAAATGGAATCCCAATGTTCATATTTACAAGTTTAGCCGTGACAGAGGAGCAATAGATCTTTCCATGATTGAAGGACTTGGTGAGACCTTGATAATCTGCATACAAAAATGTGGAGCAATAGCGAGGGCGTAAAATGGATTGATTAGACTGACAATACCAAGCTTTTTGGGAAGCCTAGGAGGGTAGAAGCTCAATACAAGGAACTCCTTTTTATTATTTTTCTGCAATCTCAAATCAGGAACATGCAACTACAATGACAAATGATCTCAACCTCCATAATTTCTCTCACTGGGGGAATGGGCTTGAGTAGATACAAAAGTTGGCAGTAAACATAATGCACGCTTAGAATATTGAACGTGCTTCTATATTTCAGAGAAGCGTGAAAACTACGTTTTCTTTGTTCATACCAAATAATGAAATAAATGTCTGTCTTGGTGCAGTAACCACTTCATGAACATGTATTCCTTCAATATGGATATACCATGTTCTAGCAAAGCCAGGTACTATTGAATCTAACATACCAAAGCCACTACTGTGCTAGCTTATTCGATGGATAATGAAGATCTGTGCTAAATATGATTAGAAAATCTGTCTCTGGTGTAAAAAAAGATCTAAGACCCAAAACCGAAATTTCGGAATATGATTGAGATATATGTTAAAATACTCCGTTACAAAAAAAGGAACCACTAGGTGAGGGTTAATGCTAACAAATTTTGCCAGAAACTATATGGAGAAAAGAACATGGAAATGGATAGCTGCAATGGAAAATTTATAGATGACAAGTGAAAATGAATGCAACGAGCAGAAACAAACTTACGGTCCAAGTGGAAGTGTGTGAGAAACCAATGACAACAGTCTCCTCTGAGATATTTGAAAGCATCCTGTAAATATCAAAATGTAGTTGCGAGGCAATCAGAAGTCAGAACGACATCATGAAATTACTGGGAAAAGCTTAGCATTTTAATGGAAAATCAGAAGTTCTAGATTTAAACCCTCACCACAGGTATTTGTCCATGAATTCATACTATGTTCTCATCTTATCCTTTACTTGTATTTTTTTAATATAGATGCCTGAATTCATCAACACTGTTTTCCTTCCTCTAAATTGGTGATAATTCAGAGCAGGAGGGAGCAGAATCATAAAAGTACTTTATGATTGGCATGTATGTACAGCTCTTCAGTTTAAGTTGTCAGCCCTATAATGAATGAGCATTTGTTTGACGGGAAATGATAAATGCATTGCCATGTGAATTAATGGAAAACTCCCTATTTTCAGTTGGTCAAATTTGTAAAACAGAAAAAAATAAGTTGAAGCTCCGCCGAAAGACAGCACATATCTCAAGTCCTAAAGGCTTTCATCAAGGAAATAGACTGTAACACAAAACAAATAATGCCGCAATTCAGTATTTACCACCCGGAAAGGCGTTCCTGGTATGCAACACCATGAGGGAATATCACGAGACCTCTTATTTGTTGATGGCTTTTTTGCCTTATGCTTACGACCTGAATCCAAACTGTTGTTCTTTATTCCATGCTGTTCACCGGGAGTGGCAGTAACTTTCTTCCTATTAGTAGTAGAGCCGGGGAAATAATCAGTAATTAATTTGTTTGCGGCTGCTTTGCTAATTTCATCAACTTTTCTTTCTGATTGATCATTATGCAATTTAACTCTCTGGGTTCTAATCCTTCTAGGCTCTACAAGGCCTTCGTCTTGTTTCTCATCAGAAGAGGCAATCCCTTTTCTAAATTCGCTCAAAGCATGCACAATTTTTTTCCTGGGACCAATTGCTGTAATGCCCATGCTTAAGAGGTCCTTCAGATATAGAAAAAAGAGAAAGATAATCAAGTTATAAGACATTGTTCGACACAAAATTAATTAAACAGAGTAACAGAAAGTGGCAATGTAGTGTTTCATACCACTTCTTTCAGGAGACAGAAAACATGAAGTGAACAATTTCTTATTACCAAACACATTTTTTAGGTTTCCAAGACAAAATTGCCGATGAGTACTGAATGTCATTCTAAATCAAGGAGTTGGACAGCAACAGATTGAGCTTTCTACCTGGAGTATGGAGGGAGAAAGACAAATTTTACGTTTCTTTCTCTGAAGGATATCGGTCTTTGTGTGATTCCCTCAAGTTTCAGGTAAAATTACAATTTCTCATCGGCAAATAGATTTATAAATGTAATATAATATCGGGATGCTATCTTTTCATAAAGCAAAGTAAAACCAACTTTTGAAACACATGAAACTCTGTTAAAAAAAAAAAGCACATACACATAAACTCAATGAGACATAAGTGATGAAAATATACTGATGGTACGAGATCATGCTACAAAACATAGCTCACCTCTTCTGTCAGCCACTGCAGAGTGTCCCAATCAACTTCTTCCTTCACGAAAACATCTTCATATTTTGATAAACCCATATTACGCAGCCAATCAACAACAGGAGAGATAGTGGCAGCCTTTGGCACATGTTGAGGACCCATCTCATCCTCCGGAATGGTAATCTGCATGAGATTTCTGTGGCATTAACTCATGATAATTTAGATAATTTTTGTTACAGTACCATCACTCATCACATGACTATGCAGCCTAATACACTATTAACTAAGGTCCTGGAAAGTTTTTGACCACCGAGGGAAGATATACGGAAAAAATATAAAACGCTTATATACTTCTCAATCAATGGAAAGCGATGCTAAACCGCACAAAATAGAAAGATGATTACATTATCGGACGTTAAAACTTAAAACGGATTAATAATCTAGTTTGGCGATAATGTAATCCAGGATGCTTCTAAATCGAAATTACCATCGATTAATTATGGAAAAGAGAGGAAATGCGTAGCAGGAAAAGAAAATGAGGAACTTACATCCTGAGCTTTACTTTCCCCTTCGTCAATACAATTATTAGTGTGAATATTTCGCTGTTCGTCGGTCATATCAGAAATGTCGATTCCACAGAGAGGACATTGAACCAGTCCTCCGACGCCATTAGCATGGAAACCATCCCGATCCTGATGAGAAAATGCCACATCCCCAGAGCTATCAACTTCGTCAAATTCAGAACCAAAATTCAGCAACAGATGAAGCTCCGAAGCATCCTCAAAATCTTTATTCGCATTCACATTTGCGTTGGAAGATTTTCCATGCCCACCGTTGAAACTTTCCATTCGAGATGCCAACAACTTCGATTCTATTGAATTGCGAAAGTAACCCTCCTTCAGTTTCCATTTCTTCTTGTCATCGGTTTCAGAAGAACATGCCCCGCACCCGTCAGAAACTGAACCTTCTTCTGCCCAATCTTCTGGTTTAGAGTCGCCCTCGTTTTGGCCGCAATCTATGGTTGACGGAATGAAATCCAAACTACAGTTTTCATCGCGTCTACAAACCCCTCCATCAAGTAAAGGAGTATTGCAAGTGTAACCCAATGTATCATCGGATTCGTAAGTGGTGATTGGTTTAGATGACAACGAATTTTGAGATTCAAAGCCAGAATTTTGAAAGGGCAAAGGGACCTCATTTTCCTTACCGAGGCAGCTGGAAGAAACAGAGCGTTTAGGCCTCTTTGGTTGGGGGCGATTAAGATTGGAAGGATTAAGGGGTCCTTGTGAGCAAAATGAGTTGTGGGAAACCGTTGTCTGAGTAAGAGGAATCTGGAAATCATCAATGTCGTCGTCCAACAGCGAGAAGATGGGAGAGTCGAGCTGAGATTGGAGAGCAGAATCCAGCTGAGGCTGCCTCTGACTTCGATCCAAATTGAAGACGGAGCTCATCCTGTGGGGACTCTCTGGAGGGACGAGGTTGAGCGCAGCAGTGTGGCAGATGGAACGCCTTGAGGTTTGAGCGGTGGAGCGAAGCCCTTTTCAATTTTTCAAATTTTTATGACGGTGCGCGTAAAAATGGAGGGAAACTATGATCGTGTAAGGCATGTGGTCTCTTTCTTTCTTTTTTCAAGTAAAGATTATAAAGTTAAGCTCTATTATTGGCTTTTAAAGTTTTTAAAAATATTTATGTATATAAGTTGAGATAATATTTTTTTAATTTAAAATTTAAAAAATAAATAGGTGATTTTCAAGAAGATAGTTTACCCTATTGGCCTATTCAGTAAAAATATTTTGCAATAAAATTTGAGAAAATGAAAAAAGCCGCCCACTAAAAATTTAATTAGTGAGAAATATCAAATAAAATTTTATATATAAAAAGTATTAGTGCTCTACACTATTTGTTCACACCTTATATTAATACTTTAATTTATGTCATTCTTATTAATAAATTTAAGTAGGATATTTATCCTCAGTTTCCCATATAAAATTTTAATTTTCATAGTTAGCAATTTATACAAAGGGTTAAATAGCAAATTCACCCTAGAAGTTTTCTTGAAGGAGCAATATAGCCTTGGAAGTCTTTTTTGGCTCAATGTCACCCTTAAAGTAATAAAATGTAGCAATGTCACCCTCCACTAATAGAAAGGCTGACTGATATTTGCCATATAGGATATTTTGACATGCATAAAGCCACGTTGGACAGGCACGCTGGTGTTGAGTTGTTGAATGGCTTTGACTGGGTTGGGTTGAGTCAGTAATGTAGGGGTTTTATATCCCCACTAACCCAATGTGTTGAATAAAAAGAAGGGTTTGGAGTAGAGAAGAATCTGTGAATTGAGAAAGAGCATCGAAGAGAACACAGGCGCATCTGTAGAGGACCATCGAAGAGAACAGAGAATTTGAAGAATGGGAGACTCGACGGCGTCTTCAATAACAACTAGGAGGAGGAGGGTGACGATGCTCATTCATCTACATGGAGATAGTGAAAACGAGGGTTCGTCGAGGCACTATCACTGTGGCATGGCTGCTCCATTGTGTACCTCATGGACGAAGCAAAACCTAAGTCGAAGATTTTTTGGATGCAAAAATTATCTTCAGGCATGTAGGAATCATTGTTTAGAATAGAATATTTGTACTGATAAAGAGGGTTATGGTATTATTTGACATTGTTTCGATGTTATTCTTTGAATGTATAGGGAAGAGGCTGTGGTTTTTTCCAATGGCATGATGAAGAGGTGAGAGAAAGGTATAGGGACGTGATCAATGAGCTGCTTGGACATATGGATCGGCTATATGATGGGAATGTGAGCCTGAGGAGAAAAAGGGAGGAGCAAGGAGTGGTTGGATATGTTGAAGATGATATTGTTGGCATTTATGCAAACATGAAGAATAATGAAAGAAGAGTTAGGCTAGCTTTTTGTGCATTGTTGACTTGGGTGTTTATTTTTGTTTTCATTGTGTTAAATGAAGATATATTAAGTAATTGTAGGAAGGTTAATGTTTGAGTTGAGAAGGATTAATGTATGAGTTTGAAAATGCATGCCTAAAATCATGTGTAACACTTATTACTCATATTTAGCCTTTGTTGAATTTAATTTTTTCCTTATCCAATATGACTATCTCAAATTGTTTTTCTTAAGTCCTTGCTTCTTTTTCTTTTCATAGTTTATAAACATAAATGGTCCCAATAAACAAATATGTGTGTGTGTGACAAAAGGATGATGATGACAAGGGTGAGGCAAATAATGTTTACTTTTTCTTTGTTCCTTTAACATGAGAATGACTTAAGTGCTATTTTTGAAATTGAAAAGTTAATATAACCCCTGGAGGAGTGAATGGTAAGTTAAAAGGGGGTGGAAACACTTGCTTCATCATCTCGAATCTAGATTTGCTTGGGCCTTTGGCACTGTGATGATGCAGACATACTCCTTGTGGTCCTTATTGTTCTCTCGTTTGGGGGTGAGAATCTAATTTCAGGGTCTTCATGTTGGTGAATGTACTCTTCAGTCGTCCCCTCATATACAACAATATGCAACGTCATGCTAGGCTACAAAAATACAAATAAGAATGTGTTAAGTGGTTAAATTAACTTCTGTAACATGAAAACACAGTTTTATTGCATACATTGTACACAGTGCATCCAATTTCCTTATTAATACGAACTCCAATGCCACTAACAACTTAGATCTTATAGAAAGCTCATCCACCACGTGGTCTTGTTGTGGTTTGAAATTCTTCTATGCTGGCATTGAATTGGTTAGTATGAGCACACTTTTGTTTACTAATCTTTAGCCTACGAGTGTTTCCTTTTGGTCGCTGCAATTAAGAGAGGACATTTGATTAGTAAGATAACATATTCAAAGTAGGAAAAAAACTAATAGCTTGTTTGGTTCAATTACATGAGAGATGATTACATGTAATCCTGATGTAATAGCATGATTACAACGTTTGGTTAGACTTATTTAATGTAAAGATGATTACATTTTTTAATCGTGATTACATCATTTAATGTAATCAGGATTACACTGCTAGGACTGATGAATGAGGATGCAGACATCCTGTAATCCATTGAAAATAACACTATTACCATTATAATTTTTTAAATTAACTAAAGTGCCCACCTATAAATACAGTTAAATATTAAATAATTTTAATTATCACCATTAAATATTAAAATATAATTAATAATATATAAATTTAAGAAATATTCCCACATTCAAAAAATTTAAAAATTATATTTCATCATTAAAAAAATATTAAAATATCTCATTAAATAATATTCCCATCATCAAATATTTAAAAATTAACATGAATCCAATATATACACCGCATAATATTTATATCATTAAATATTAAAAAATTACTATGAACCCAGCGTGTACATTGTACGGAATATGATGAAAAAAAAATTATTATGAACACAATGTGTACACTATGATATATGTAAAAAGAGCTAATTTTGTTCCTTACTATATTATTCCTATATATTTTTATATTCGATGTAATCCAACTAAACGTTTTTATGCATATGTATCATCTTTTCCTAAGGACGAATCAAACAAATTATGTAATCATCATTACATTACATTGTATTACATCCTATTACATTACTTCCAATTCTGTGAACCAAACAGGCACTAATTAAATACTGACATCTTTACATGTGGCTCTATTGTGCCCTTCTTGGTAACAAATTGTGCATTTAGAAGTTGAATCTCTCTTAAATAGATTGTCACGTGGAGGTAGAGGGAGGTCTGTGTTGGTGTCAGCTTCAATACTTGGTTGTTGTTGCTAAGCACCAGACATCTTCTTTCTCCTATTCGTTTCATCATTCCTCTTTCTCTTCTTGGTGGGTCTACCAGGTAGTTTACACACGGGAGGTGGTTTCAGGGCTGACACTTGGCAACCAACCAGAATCTTTTCCTTTTCACAGATTAGAACTTAGTTCTATAACTAGCAAGGTATGTCTGCTTGTGATAGAACATTGAAATATGAGTTACCAGATCAACTTATGCATGATATAATGCACATATGGCATGCTAGCATGGAATACCAGTCAAGTCGCATGCCCTACAACTACATTGCTTCCTAGTGATGTCTACTTTGTGTATATCTTCCACTTCGGTGACCTCATATCCATCGTAAAGGAAACCATACAACGCATTGATAACTCCTTATTTGTCTTATATAAAGCAACACACTTAGGATTGTAGTTCCCTTCCCACCTTCCCACATTGGATTCACTCTTTACCCACTTGGTCATCATCTTAACTCTTATTATATCTACCATTCTTATAATAGGTAGACATCTAAAGTCATTAACCCAAGCATTGAAACTTTCACTCAAGTTGTTATCCACAATCAAAAACAAACTCCTACAACTAAAATAAGCCCTTACCCAATTCTGAACAGGATAGGTGACCAATGCATCTGCTGCTGGTTTCTTCAAATCACCAAGGGCAGTCAAGTTATCAATGAACTGTTCAACATAGGTGCTCTATGCACATGAGAAAAACCTCTTCTTTAATTATGTGCCCCTCGACGCCTTGCTCCAGTTGGCATATATATGTCTTAAACATAATCTATGCTCAACTAATGGTAACACCTCAGACACAGCAGCAGGTAACCCTTACAAAGTTAGAGAATAAAATAAGTGGTGAAAAATTATTATCATGAGCCTTTGTAATATACAATAGGATTACAACCAATTGCATTTATATATCATATTGCTTTTCAACCAATTGTAGATAACTTGACTTAGTGACCAAGATTTGACTAACTTGACTCTAATTAAAAAGTTTATATTACATTTATATACCATATCGCTTTTCAACCAATTGCACATAATCCATAACCACGCTTACTCTAAATATTAACAATGTTGATATGCCATAACCTTGGTTGGAAGATGAACATATACTTGTTTAAAGACTTTTGAAAGTTATCAAGTACGAGTGTGTGTCTGAGTATGTGGTGTACAAATATGTTGAAAAATAATTTTGGATAGCAACGCAAAAACCAAAAAATTTATTCGGCCATTTGTTCTAAGAAACCATCACCATGTTTAAGGTACTTTTTTCTAACTAGTGTGGTCTTGTTCCGCTACTTACCCCAAGTAGCGTGTTCGATCCGCTGGGAAGGCGTAATAAATCCCCTTGGGGGGGACAGTTCCTGGCCTTCTAAGCCCCAGGTGGGTGGAAACTGGTTCAGGTGAGATGCCGCCGTGGGAAGCGGTGGGCTGTCCGTTACATTAGATCAATGGTACTAGGGTTGCTTGGCCGTGGCTTATAGTCCTGAGGTCGCGTGTTCGAGTCCTAGGGATGTCCTTTCGAGGATAGGGAGTTGGGCTACTCCCGAAGTCCTGGCCTTCTGAGCCCAGTGGGGTGGAAGTTGGTCCGGGTGAGATGCCGCCGTGGGAAACGATGTGCCGTCCGTTACATTAACCTTCCCCTTAAATCTTATTTCTTTCCAAGGTTAATACTTGAATGCATAATAGTAATACTATGACAAAGAGTATTAAAACACCTATTTATGAAAACCTCTACTATCATTCTTCCTAAAGAATTTAAAAGATATTTCTTGTGAAGGGAGGAGTGATTCTATGTTTAGTACCTAGCCAATTTTCACAAAAGCATTATGTACTACTTACAGTAAAAAATATGATGTCTTATATTTAACTATCTTGTTAAAAATTTGGTTTGCTGCCTAACTAGACATCATATATCTATATAGCCTTATTATATGCTTCTAACTTTGCTAGAATCAACTCATTTATCATTCCTAAAAATAATTACTTTGCTACTGTGTTATACAATAACCAGAGCAAACGGAAAACAAAATTACATAAATAAGTAAACACCTAATTTACAAAAAATCCATACAATTATACAAGACAAGTGATAGAATCCACACAATTAACAATGGCATCAAATCCTACAAAACATCCAACATAAGAGTATAAAGAAATCACAGTAACTAATTTCATAGTGATCAGTCCTATCCAACTATGGTAACCTCAGTAACTAATTTATACTTAGAGTGGAAAAATAAACATTTTGCATGTCGGACATGATAGTTACAAGCTCCCATTCCTCTAAGTTCAAAGATCTTTGTATCCATAAAAAGAACTACTTCCAATTAAGCGTGTTCTCTTTTTGGGTGATTGCAAATGCTATTGGGTACAAAGAATCGTTTGCATCCAGTCCAGTTGCCGTTAGCATAACACCTCTTGCATTTCCCATCAGGAAGGTCCCATCAACACCAATGATGGGTCTACAACTACTCTTCCACCTACTCTAGCAAAAAGACAACATAATTAATGTACTTACAAACTAAAATACAAACATTAGTTATGTAACAGTTAAACTAGTTAACATTATAAGCTAACATAATATTGAGTATAATTACTACTACAAACTAATTAAATCTACTGTTTCACCTTCATTTGTAATGACAGAAATATGAAGTATTACTCTTTCTCAAACACATTACTTAATCAATTCAGAAACAACAACAATTGATCATATAATTAATACCTTAGCAGTATTGAAACAGACATACATGTGGCTAAACACTCTGCTGCCCACCTTCAAGCGCCTCCTTGCTAATTTCAATAGAAATATCAGAATGGGATTAGAGCTTCTCAACTAATGACAATATGCCTCCAGCTTCTTAAACTCATCAATATAACTCCTTTCCAACTCTTCTATAATCATCTTCTTTACTCTTTTATACTTGTAAATGCTTACATGAAGCATCAACTCATCTTTAACATCCTTCTTCATGTCAGCCACCTTATATTGTAGCCTCTCTTGTACCTTATTCTTAAAGTAGGAAGCTGGCCACTTCACAGTAGCCCTAGGATTCTTATATACCCTGTTGCAGCTATGCTCTAATTGCAAATTCTTCACACTCATCCATGGGTTCGATCTGTCTTTAGATGCAAAGAAATGAAATGGACAACCATTCTCACAAACGGCCCTCACTCTAAATGGCTCACTTGTTTTAAGGCGCAACTTCACTCTAACCTTGATTGCATACTTGTCTAAGGCTGCAAGCACCTCCTTCTTATCTCTAAATGTAGACCCCAACATGAAAAAAGGCCTTCCATAAGGCCCAACATTTTCTTCTATGCCTCTTACTTAAGGTAAAGGCCCATGTCCACCAACCAGGCCTACCTCATCCTTAAACTCTTTATCCTCATAGTCACTCCTATCATCCTTATCAATTGGGACGTCATAATCTTCATCCTGACTATGACTGTCACTATCACCACTACCACTTTTAGACACCTCATGAACTTTATCACTTTCACCATCACCTACATCACAGTCCCCATCGCCTTCACACTTCTCACCTTCACTTGCATTTAAATTATCATTCTCTCCATTGTCATGCTATGTTTCCAACACTTCCTCCTCAATTGGCATATTACACCATGCATCAACTAATTCCCTTTAAAGGCTATGACTTCTTGCCTCACCACCAACACCCTCAAATGCATCTTCAACATCAACTAGTTACTGACGAACATCATTTGCATTCTTTCTAATGTTGCACAAGTTTTACTGACTTCAATAAACCCCTCATTCCATCCATAACACTCTTCCTGCAAATGAAATTCCTTTATAGCCTTACCCTAACCCTCTTCAGTTACACAACGAGAGCGAGAGGAATACAATACCGACTAACTATTAAATTCATCCTTACCTTGTAGGTTCTTTTTGGCTTCTTGAACCATCTTCTTTGTAAGGTCGATTAGCTAAAAAAATCCTCTAACTCCTCACACTTTGGTACTACCCGATGGACTACTACCGTCGGGACCATTGACGGGTCTACCACTCATAGTCGACGCCATCTCACTGACAACTTATATTAATTAAAATTAAAAAACCCCTTTTACCCATATACAAACAGAATGAGGGTTAATTCGTGAAAACACTGTGAAATCATAAAGAAGAAGTAAAGAACTCAAAGAAATCCATACTTTCCAAATAATATTAATTCCTTACCTCTTAAATCTGGACGAATCTCTACTTTGGCTTTTCTTCAATTGTCGTATGCGATTTAAAGGCAAAGCACATGCGCACCAATTTAACCTCCTACTCGACCATCTTCTTCCAAAAACCCTAACTCACATTAATACTCGTACTCAGCCTTTCATCCTTTAACCCAGCCTGAGCCAATCCCCATCCAACCTACCACTCATCCTCTATATGTCTAACACGTTAATAGACAACATGTTTTTTGAATGCGTCACAGTGTCCATTTAACTGTCAACATTAGCTTTTTGTTATTGGAGGGCGACATTGCTACGCTTTATTACTTCCAAGGCGATATTGAGCCAAAAAAAAACTTCCAGGGCTAAATTGCTCATTCAAAAAAAATTCCGGGGTGGATTTGCTACTTAACCCTTTATACAAATGTTAGCATTGTTAGAGCCCTAATCAGGTTCTTACGAAGTTACAAGTGAGCAGTCCGATATCGTTTAGTCCTTAGAGATGAGTCCACACAATCTATCCTCAAAATGTATATTTCAAATTAACGGGGATTGGGTCTAGTGGAAGGAGCTAATCTCTCACAACGTGTCGAACAAAAGTTTGAATCCCCACAGGGAGAGGTGCTCAATTTAGTGCCCGACAGTACTTCGAATAAGATTGCTTTTAATAGGAGGATACCTATATTTAGCCAAAAATATATATACATGTTGTGTGGGTGTGTGTGTGTTTCAAATCTTGTTGGGATTGATAAATCAATAATCATCCTATTCATCTTTAATCTATTCTTTGAAAAATCACTGATACGTTCCAAGGACTAAAAAAAACCACATAAAAGTCCCAACCTAAATTTCCAAATTAATTGGGAATGTGAAGTAACTATGTTGCCCTTAGTAATTTAACAACTAGTTTTGCCTATTTTCACAACTTGATGAGTCATTTTGACAACATCTTTTTCATACTTACATGAGATTACAAGTTTCACAAGTCCCAACTTTCACAACTACATATGACAATTTTAACTAGTTTTGCCTGTTTTCACAAATTGATGAGTCATTTTTACAACTGCTTTTTTATACCTGACTGAGATTACAGGTTTCACAAGTCCCAACTTTCACAACTGTATTTGACAATTTTAACAACTGATTTTGCCTATTTTCACAACTTGATGAGTCATTTTGACAACTTTTTTTTTCAAACCTGCGTGAGATTACAAGTTTCATAAATTCCAACTTTCACAACTGCATATGAAAATTTTAACAACTGGTTTTACCTATTTTCAAAACTTGATGAGTCATTTTGACAACTGTTTTTTCACACCTAACTGAGATTACAGGTTTCACAAGTCCTAACTTTTACAACTGTATATGACAATTTTAACAATTGGTTTTGCCTATTTTCACAACTTGATAAGTCATTTTGACAACATTTCTTTCATACCTGCGTGAGATTACAAGTTTCACTAGTCTCAACTTTCCCAACTGCATATGACAATTTTAACAACTGGTTTTGCTTATTTTCACAACTTGACGAGTCATTTGGACAACTTATTTTTCATACCTTGATAAGTCATTTCTCTCTCTAGAGGAGTTTTAAAATTTCACAACTACATGTGCCAATTTTGGTAAGAGCTTACGCCTGTTTTCACAAGTCTTAATGCATATATTCACAACTGTATGACTTATTTTGACAGGCTGATTTTAACATATCATAATTTTACATGTCCCACCTGTCACAACTACATATAAGGATTTTAACAAATGCTTCTGCCTATTTTGACAACTTCATAAGCCCACTTTCACAACTGAATGTCATATCATATCCAAATATCATATAACATCCAATTATTAAGTTATATGAGTAAGTGACTATTTTCACCTACTCATTTAACTTAATATCATATATTTTTAAATATGAAATATAGTTTTATGTCCTTGTCTATACTGTAATTACACCAACTTCTGAACCCATCAAAAAACCAAAAGGGGTTACAAAAAGTCATTAATCCTAAGTGTGTATATACATAATCACAAAAAAGTAAATATCAAAAGCAAGTATATACATGTACAAATTGTTTTAAGCTTGGATTTCGATTTTTGTAAGTCTCCACTGTGTGTCTAGCCTCATGGCATCCCTCACAATGATCAAGCTAGCCATCTTTCATGACAGCCTGCAACATACACTTTGTATTAACAACTGCAACAACTATATTAATAACTATAATTACACGTATTAACAATATTTTTTATCTCATATCAGCATTTTAAGAAAATAAACATTCATCACATTCAATCATTCCCACTTAAAATAAAGCAATCCCGTTGTTACCTTGTCATTGTCCAAAAAAAGAACACAGAAGCTTTTAGAACAAAAATACCCAAAAAAGAACACAGAAGCTTTTCATGTATATTTGGATAAAAAATAATGAGCTTAAGGACTAAGAATCTCCCGTTTCAAGTTATGAAATACAGAATAAACAACAACAACACCACGATAATTATGTGAGGACAAATAATAAATATCACCACCACCCAATTTATAGTTGTTGACAAACACAGTAGTATGTTGAATAATTTTTACTGTTTAGATTTCAAAACTTGGCATCTTCTTAGCACGTATTTAGTTCTTTACTTCACATGTATTTGAAATAAAAAAAACCAAAACAAATAACATATTGCAAAATTAAATTATGAATAAAGAAACTTTGAATTTACAAAACCTACCAGAAAATGCTCCTGCTGACACTAGACAAATGCTTGAGGGATTAAAGAAAACAACTTTTAAGGGGGGAAATTAAAGCATGAAAATATATTGTGTACAGGAAAAGATGACCCAACATAGTACCTAAGCAATCCACTCCATTTCTGACGTCACAAAGATCAGTCTATTAGAAAGATTCCATGCTGTGAAGGAGAAAGAAAGAGAGAAGGAACGGATGGCTAAAACACATAATGAATGAGAATCAGCAGACAAACACAAAAAAATCAAGTCTTCCCATAAAAAAAATTATGGAAGGATAGTATATGGTACAAAAGAAGTTTACTTTTTCCCCTTTTTACATAAATAACTAAAAATTTAAAAACAAATTGGGGGACTCACTATTCAGAGCCGATGTCAGAAGTGGTTAAGAAGGGACCACGGCCACCGCCAGAAGAGGCGGCAACGAATATCGATGCAGAGGACGATGAGGCCTCGGACAACCTCACTATGGCAGTTTTAGGGGACAAAACGATAAGAGAATCATTAGGCTTTGTGCCCATAAAATCATGGAAGACGGTCTTTACTACCTGTTGGCTCGAACTGTTGTTGCCATTGTTATGGTGAGCCATTACCAACAGCATGACTGTAACACAACCTTCTTTCCCTCCTATGTTGCTTCCGTTCCATAAGCAGAGAGATATAAGAGAGCAAGATTTCCATAAAAGATAAACAGAGGGAGTCATAATCCTTTTATGAGAGAGAGAGAGAGAATGAGAAAGTCCCAAGGGCAATATAGTCATTTCACATTCCCAATTAATTACAAAAAAGTCTCTAGGGACTTTTTTGATTTGGAAATTTGGATTGAGACTGTTTTGTGGTTTTTTTAAATCCTTGGGACCTGTCAGTGATTTTCCTTTTATTCTTTCTGTTTAAGTATTTGTGGATCCTCTTTTTGCTTCATTTGTATTGTCTATCTAAAAAAACTTAGCGCTTGTTTGGGATGGCGTTTTGCCATCCCAAATGTGGCTTTTTTTTTAAAAGCTCGGTTGCAGCTGGTTTATGGTGTTTGGGTTTGTGTTTTGGCAACTGGACTTTTTTTCCAAAAGCAATTTTTGAGAAGAAGCTCAAAAGTCTGGCTTTTAAAAAAAAAGCCATTTTTTTCCACCATCAACCCAAACACAAATCACATTTACAATATAACTTTTATCCTATCTGACTTTTGTAAAAAAAGTCACTTCTGCCACCGCTAACCCAAACAGGCCCTTGCTTGTTTTCAACTATGGCGGCTTCGTTATGAATCTCACAACATGAAGCTTCACAAAATACAATTGTGGTGTGGTTTTTAAGTTATTGGACTTAAACTCCTCATATCCTAATATTTTGGAACTAAGCTCTTATTTTTTACTACGATATATAACGAATGTGTTTTCATTGCTAGCATGATAGTGTGATTTAAGTTAAGAAGTCTTCCTTCTTAATAAGCTAATCTTATCTTTTGATATTATGCTCCTTCTTCGTCCTAATGTTCACAACAGCCTCCAAGTGCAAAAACCCTAGAGCAGGCTGTGATTTGTGTTGGTTCTGATGGACCAGACATTTGAAGGTATCCTGGACACCACATTCCAACGTTTTAGTCTATATTTATGCTTATCTTGCAGTTCTCTCTCTATATCATTGTCTCCCACCTCCATCATGCTCATCACTGTTGCACATTGGGCGTTTATATCTAATTTCAAATTTTAATTTTTTTTTTGGACCGAGTTTTGTGCAGCCTCATATATGCACATGCATGCTTGCAAAGTAACGGTCTCCAGTTGATGTACTGGAGATAGATGATGTCGAATGGGAACCACAGTCGACAACAAATGCGTGTACTACATGAAATCAAATAAATGAATTACAATATTCATATTTGTGAATTAAATAACATGGTTTGAAAAAAAAAGGGGGGTAAAACAACAACAATTCCCAAGTGCAGGCTCACCATGACTTTGCTCTTTTTCCTGTGGCGATTGACAGCTTCGTTGACTACTGTTCTACTTTTGTTTCTTTTAGCCTAGGCTTGAATTCTGAACAGTCCATGTCTCCGTCCATTACTTCCGATGAAATTGGCCAATCCTCTTATAATCACACAACCTCATACCTCTCCATTTGTAAGTATGAAATCATTCAGATGAAGCCACTTACCTGTATTTGTGTTCTTTCTTATTCTTCCTGGTTCTGCAAACTCTTTCAAGTCCCAACATCAAGTCATTACTGAGTTTCAAGTCCAAGTTCTCTCACCTTTTGGATTATATATTACTGTCTCAATAAGTAGTTTTATAAAAGCTAAAACTAAAAATCTCCAGTAATATCATCAGCCACAGAGTTCTGATTTGTGAAAGCAGGCAAAGTGGGGAGGGGCTGGCTAGGAAAGGGACTAGAGCATTTGTGACTCAGAACACGAGGGACAACTGAATTGCCAGCTGCTCTCATATTTCTTCATATTGGCATCTTTCAATGTGCAGTGTGGTCCTGTTACTTATCGATGCAACCTCATGGACTGTATAAACTTGATAAAGACGCAACTCTTTACAATAAGAATTTGTATGACACTCCATTAGAATGTGAAACAGGGCGTGACTCGTGACACGTGTAATAGGAAATATAAAAATTAGGCACTGCATGTTGTTAATCTCATCTTTTTTCCCCACTTAATAGCCACACATGTTGATAATGAAGTTGACTATAATAGGCTTGGCTAGTGATGTTTATTAGCCACACATGTCACAGCTTCATAGGGTAAATATCCAAATAGGAAACTTCCCTAGTTCCACATGGAGCGTGAATGAAAAGATTGGCTTATTCACCGAACAGAACAATAAAAAATTAATGATGAAAGGAACACCAATCCATCTATGCTTTAAATTATCATGATCACGACCTGTATTTGGATCCTAACCAAGCTATCATATCAACTTTGACAGTGCCAATGTTAACTTTTGACAAGTCTTTGGATAATCAATTCTGATTCCATGTTCAAGCATCAACTTGTTGCTCGCAATTGCCGCTAAAAAAAATTGAATAAACCTGATTACTGCTCGGTATTCTTTTTGTATTTACCACTGAGCCCCGATTTGCAAGCCTAATCTCTGCACAAATCGCCATGTTTCTAAAATTGTAATTGTAGAAATCAATGCCTTGAATGAATTGTAGCAATCTTGGGGGAACAAGCAGCAGTGATGTTCAACTAATTAGATAATGATTGCCATTTTTAAATTTGTCTCCTGTTCACGAAGTCTGGATCATGATCAAACAAAAATGCCTCGCAATGCGAGATTGCTTTTTCTTGTCATTCTATTCCTGTATTTTTAAAACTTTTTTTTTCCTATATTAAAAATTTGGAGTAAAGAGAACGAGACGAGGTAAGGTTCCATTGGTCCTGAAAAACTTTGAAATTACTCTTGCAACAGCCAAGTGTGACGTGATTCACCGATTCAATTCAAATCGAGTTTTCATCATCAGACCACCATGGACCTAACCGACACGGCTCTCGCTGAGCCGCTCACCAGACCCAGGTTAGCCTAGCTCCATAGTCTCAGAAATCGTGGTATTGGTACATTTGATTGCCCTTACTTTAAGAATTCACCCCGAAGTGGAAACTTTTGAAACCCTGGCTCTCGCCAACTTTCAATTTCATTGCGGTGTGGACTTGCGACTCACCAGCTAATGCCTTTTACGGTGAAGCCCACGCTCTCACATGCGTTGCAAAAGCAGAGATATAAAGTAGTAAAAGTTACCAAGGTAGCAGTCTTTCGCGTACATACACAGAAAACGCAGAGTCAGAGCGCAACATTCAAAAAAATTCGCTTTCCTAATGTCTTTTACCATGTAGTACAAACCTAGCGCCTTCAAAATCCATTCTTTGTCTTCAAGCCTTTGAATTTTCACCAATATATATCTCTTCGCTGTTTCTGTTCTTTCTCCCTTTCACTCAAGATTCTATTTACCCCTTCCTTACTGTCTCTTTCTTTTTTCCTTTTCGTTTTCGGGGTTGTCTTGATTACATTACGTGATCCTGCGTTTGTCCAATCACTCATTTATGTGTTCTTCTCCAGAAAAATTTCCCGCCCAGTGATGTATTTAATTATCGAAGCGTTGAATGTGTCATTGCCTGCGAATGATCGGCAACTCGGTTCATGATTTCTACGTCTTTTTTTTTTTCGGACTTGTTTAAATATATTTCGTTATGTTAATTATTTTTCGTTTTAATTCTGCTGCCGCGTAATTAAAAATTTCACAATTTTAGTGGCCTGTTATGGGGGGTGGTGGTAGAGTTGAAGTTGTAAGTAGCAAGGGATGCTCTGGATTCTTTTCACCTTCGTCGCATCTATTCAGGGGTTTGCATCTGCAACCTTTGGAGCCAATGACTCCTGTTTCATCTTTTCACGGTTCCGAACCAGTGGAAGGCCGATCAAGTGCTCCTTTTTCTGGTCTTGTCATATGCGTAACCGGTCTATCTAAAGGTATGTTTGTTTTTTAACATCCATGCTTCCAATTTGCTTATTGCTTCTCCCATGTTAATATCTCAATGGTGCCTTGTATGCAATTATTTTCTTCTCTTGGGATACTGTTTCATATAGAAGAGTATAGCAGCCAGTCACTCCATGGTCATAGCAAAAATCTGATTATGTTTTTTTACTTGACATGTTATTTTGTTTTTTGTACTGCTCCTCTCCTTTTCCGTTGGTTTCATGGCAGAAATGAAAAGAGGAATTGGTAATTGATAAGATATAGGGACGGGAGAAAAATCTGAATTACTCTCATCCATATGAACATGCCTATTTATATACATTGGGAGACTCTGGTATTCATTACAGAATAATTTAATCATTAGGACTGATTCCTAAAATCAAGCTAGCACCAGTTATAGGATACTTACATTGAACTTAGAATGTTCTCTAACAGTCACTTCACGTCGGAGCATAGTTGTTAACCATGCCTAACAAATATAATCTTCAGTCCTGACATGCCCTGTGGAGATGACCTTTTCTTGAATCTTTTCTCGAACAAAATGGCAGAATTTAAGTTATGAACTAGAGTAAGTTAGAAGTTGAGGGGTAGATACGGATGAATTGAGGCTATCACTATCTACCATATGTGTTTGTCGTTTAATTTCTTCAATTTTCAATGTTTGATTTGCATGAACACGTGAGTCTAGAAGTCAAAAGAAGTTGAGAGAAGTACACTCATAATTATCTCAATAGTTGATGATATATGTTCAGTATGTCATGGCATCCTATGCTGTTCTACTGTTTTGTTGTTTTTCACAAGAAGACCTGCATATAGAAAAGAGATCAAGAGGGTCTTCTTGAGTTGATAGTACGTATTTTCCCTTACAGCCCCTCTCCCTGGTGTCTGTGAAGTGTGAACAATTGTAGAATTATTATTTATTTTATTGTTCTCGGGAATTTTGTTGTTACAGAAGCAAGGAAACAGGTCATGGAGGCGACGGAGAGATTAGGTGGCCAATATAGCCCCCATTTACATCCTCAATGTACCCATTTGGTGGTTCAGATATCCTTTCTTAATAATGAGATTATTTGAATTTTCTTACATAATAATCGGAGTGACAAAACCCCCTCCCAGGTCTTAAGCTTGACTTTGTTTAATTTTAGTTGTTCTGTGTTTAGAAAGACCTGATTATGTTGTGCTTTGAGCTTCATGGTCTCTTGCCTTCATTTGTCCCAGCACTGATTTCCTCTAGTATTCTGTGTTTCTTGATCGATCCAACCCTGGCATGAAATCTTTAACACTTGTTACAGCTTTGGTGGGCGCAAGTTTGAGCATGCACTGAAGCACGGCGCAAGAAATGGTCTTTTTACTGTCACACTGGGTTGGTTTGTCGATAGTGTTAAAAAAAATGGTCAGTAGAGCTCTTTTTGTTTTTTGCTGAGTAATTTTTTTTTTTTTTGGTTTAATTTTGTTTAAGTCCTTTGGTAAATGATATGGTCCCTGTTCTATGGTACCAAGCAAGATAGAAACTTCATCAAATTTTCACATGTTCATCATTTTATTACCTTGTGTAGAAGTTGGCACATTTAAGATCAATGTATCTGGTGCTTTTGAGAATCGTTTTTTTTCAAATATTTTATTGCAATCAGTGGTTTCTTGACTCTGTTACTCATGCAGAGGATAAGTCTTTACTTTTATTTTGATACATTAAGATTTTTATTTTAAATTTGAGGAATGAATTATTTTTTTTGGTAATAACCATGTTTTTTTTTTTGGCCCATGGGAAATAAATTTAATAGCAATTTCTGTGGTAATATATTTTTTTCACTTGACCTAAATATTGGTAAGAAGGTGCTTCCAGATTTGGTCTATGAATGAAGAAGTCTTTGGTTCCTAATTTTGAAGAATGATGACGACTTTGTTTCCTGTAACTTTTTTAACGATGTAACCAAATAGTACTGATTTAATGAGGAAGCTTTAAGAATTTAATTGATACTTATCAGTAATCGCTATGACCTGAATTTCTTTTTTTTCATCTGCTGCAGTGAGGTTGAGTGAATCACTTTACAGTGTGAAGAATTATGGCAATAACAGTACGAACTTGGATGATTATAAACTGCTTTCCAGGTATACAAATGCTGAAAATTCCTGTCTTCCTGTAAGTTTTCACGAAACCAAGCGAAATGATAGAGCTGAAGAATTTCAAAGTTTTTCTGCACGTGAGTTTAGCAAGAATTTGGATTTGCCTTTATCTGGTTGCTCTATATATGTTGATCCAGACATCTCACCTGAATTGCGAACTAAGGTATGCATATGTGCTCTGACAAGAAATATTTGCATTCTCTATTGAAATTCTCGTGCATGCAGTTGTCATTGTACTAGGTTCCTGTGAACAGGTCAGTTTCTATCGGATTGACTTTGCTAATGTGGTTTATGATTTCAGTGCTCTAGATTAATTGATTCAGATGCTTTGCATGTTTGATAGGTCGTTGAGACTGTTTCCCGAGAAGGTGCCAGTTTGATGGAACAGTGGTTTGTTGGTTGTAATGCTAGTCATGTAGTCACCGAAGGGGCATCAATTCAAAGATATCTTGGATATTCTAGTAACTTTGTTACAGTAAGTGCTACTGTTTATTTATGCGAACATTGAGACATATTGTGGGGGCATAGGACCTTTTGATGCCTTAGACTCTGTGGTTGTCTCAATATATTGCTTATCTAACCGTATGGATGGCCTTGTTGTGTTGTTATACGGTATAGAGGGTCTCTATGGTGTTATTTATATTCACAATGAAATTCTTGATACATGATATGTCTCAGCCACTGTGGATTCTAAAAACAGCCAAGGAGAAACAAGTGCAAAGGCTTGTTCACATGTCTGCTGATTTGGTGAGGCAAGTGGGTTTGATGCTTGAGGACATTCATAATGGCGTTACAGGGGAGGTATTTTGTCACTCTTTACCTTTTATATTTTATAAGTAAATTATTGTGTAAAATGTTTATGATTGATTGTTTGATGGTTTAACATTAGGCTACCTAGAGTGCAGTGTCAATCTCTTCTAAGCATTTTTACGTCTGCTAATGATATTGGCAGAAAGCAATGTGCCATTTATGACATATTGGTCATAGTTGAGCTTTTAGGACCAGTAAAGATGTTGCAAGTGGAATCACTAATCAAGGAATATACTTTAGGTCAATAACTCCAGAGTCGTCAAGGATAGTTTTGCTTCGTGTATTAATCACTTCATTGAGTCAAACGTTAGGTTTAATTGTCATTGAAATGTCACATCAATCATACTTTTTTCTTCATGCCGGTACTTAACATTGTAGTTTTTTCTCCCTTTTAAGTTATCTTCCCACTAATTTCATTTAATCGTTCTGTAATTGATAATCCCCTAGAGCCCATGCTTTTTATAACTCCATAGAAATTTGACATGTATTTTACTGACATATTAGGAATCACTTGAGCATAATCTCCCTGAAGATCTTCAGGGCGTCAAAAGTAAAGGAAGTTACAAAGACCGGCAGCAAGTTGTGAACTCTGCAAAAATAGGTGTCAGAAATCGCCGTGGTCGTCGGATGCAGGCAAGTCTTTTATTGCTTGTTTCTTCTCTAACGGGTAGATTACCAGCTATGTTCTCCGAAAGTACAAATTATTTTGCCCTTTTTTTTGCAGTCCCTACTGTAATTTCATGCTTAAGATGCTGCAACTTAAATTTGATCTGCTACCCTTTTACACTCCTATCTGCTACCTTTTTTGAATAAATTGTGGGAGGCAAGTTCATATTCTTCTGGAGCATGTATGCTGTTTCTCTGTTGGTTTGTCAGAGTTAGCAGAAGGTAGTGGGCTTTGGGAGATTGTGCCTTCTTTTCAATAATATTAGAGTTTTCCTTCTTCCAGACTTGTCAGACTCCAATGCGTCCTATAACACCTAACAACCTTCTGGATTCTATCTGCTGGTCAATATCTGAACCAACTTCAACAGCTTCCATTTACACCGACTCTTTCAGCGTTGAAGATGCTAGTGAAAATCACTTTTCCACCTTTGGTGATGCAAAGGGGGCCGTCAAAGATTTAGAAGCTTCATTTTCAAACTCTACTAGACCTCTAAGAGAAAGGTTGTTGACTCTATCAGTTGGTTGCTCTTGTTCAGTTAAGATGACAAGCAAATGAGATTTTCCCTTGTATTTCCAAGTTCATTGTTAACAAATGTCTTCATATTATGCAGTACAAAATAAGTCTATCATTTATGTTGTTTCTGATTTTTATATTCATCAGTGAAAGTTTGACTTACCATGTCTCATGAATTTTCTGTCTTTTGTAGTGAGAAATCTGAACTGATATTTAAAAACCATTTTCTTACCATTCTCTTTCCAATTGATCGATTTGCCGAGATGGGTCCTTCATCAAGAACATTTTTCAGCCACAACGGCTTTACATGCCTTCAGGTGTTGGATCATATATATGCATTTTATCAGGTACAAGATTTATTCTTTTGAGACTTCTCTGGTCTTCCTGGCTTTTTTATTATTGCTGAAGTTTCCATTGAAGTGAATTTGCAGGCTCTTGTTTTCTGCCAGTTACAAAATTTTCTATTGAACAGAAATACTATTAAATGGATTTGTGTCATAATTTCCTACGGGGGCTATATATACTTGATCTAGAACCTGTTCTCCAAGAAGACTGTTTCTATTTAATTCAGTGTATTTCTTATGGTCTCCTGGATCTGAGTAGTTATGAGGTGTTGTATTATGCTGTGGCAGGAGAATTTGTTGGGGCACGAAATAGAAGCTGCAATTCATACAGATTCAAGACATGCGGATAGGCTTCGATCAGTGTATAGCAGTAAAGAAACAGAAGAACGTGGGTTTGTGATGTTCAAAAGGGTTGAGTTCTTGGGTAGTCGTACGAGTTTTGAAATGTTGAAACGTGTGACAGGGGACAACAACTCCAATGTCTACGAACTATTGCTCAGAGCCTAACACCATTCCAACTCCTACTTTGGACTTTCATTATTCCTGTTCTCTTCAGCATAACCAAATGTATATGAGCGAATAAAATAATTTAATCCAAAGCAAAATAGCGAGAAGGGCGCAAAAAGGCATGGTTTGGCATTCCTCTGATGCTTTAATATGTAATTAAGAGTTTATTTGTTTGCCAATACGTTTCTAATACCTCATGTATAAGCAACTAGGATGATTCCCAACATGACTTAAAATTTAGTAAGAAAAAAAAAAGAAATTTTGTTATACTACCATATAGATACCGAGATGGTTGTGACATTTTAAATTATACATCTTCAATTATTGCACCCATGTTCCTAAAGTCAAAATAATATCTTCCATTTGGTTTGTCAATCAGTTAATATATAATATAAAGTTTGCAAACTTGTATCTATTGTCACTTTTGGACATGTTATGTAATAATTAATATTTGGATTAGCGATATAAATTATTTTTCTGACGTGATTTATGATATATGATGTAAGTATATGAGAACAGTTTTATCTTAATTTACATGAATATATTTTTTAAATGTCAACTCTAACAAACCATAAATAAAAAGTTAATAAAAGATAATTATATGTATATGTAATATATGAAAGAAGTATAAAACAAGTCTGATTGTCATTATAATAACACACAAGTCCACAATATATGATGTTTTTAATGAAATAATACTATATATATATGGTCTAAAAATATAATATCAGGCTTTTCGGGGATCAATTTTTATATATATATATATATTTTTCCAGACCCAAAAAATGTCCAATTTTCCAAAAACCATTCCAGATTCCGGCCAAACCCAGCTCAATTATTCAATTATAAAAACGGTTTTCTGATCTAAACCAAGCTCTTAGCAAGAGCTATCAACGGCTCGATCAAACCGTCTTTTCCGAACTTTTAAACTTTGTTTAGGTTAAAAGGTGACGAGCATAGTTTCGTCAGATGGGGCAGCAATTCTTTACCAACCAAACTGTATGGCGTCAGCCGGCGAATTTTCAGCAGAGCATTAAATCGATGCATTGAGAGCAAAGAAAAACGCAACCTTTGTTCGTTATTGTCCTGCACTCGTCGTGTACAAGCATTTGCAGTGCGTACTGAAGATTGGCAAAAGTGAATTGTTCTATCATGTAATTGAATTCTATCAGTTACATCTGAATCAATAAGAAACAAAAGGGATTTAAAAGAAAAGAAAAAAGAAAATTAAGGTACAAAATTAACAGAAGGAAAATGATCACATGACATGCACTGACGTATATGGTCCCTGCTGACTAATGTAACCAGATGCCGTGGTTAAAACCTGAATGAGACACTTCTACTACAGACCTGTCTTACCTTCTAATGTTTTCCACGTTCCTTTTCTCTACTCTCAATATTTTTTTTTCCTTCCCCTTTTTCTTCAGGCTTGGACATCGCCATTTCTTCCCAATGTACAGATACAAGAATGACTACACAATGTACTACGACTTCTTGGATTTTTACTGTGTCAAAAACTTGTATACCTCTGCTGTCATTTTTGTTCAATATACCACTACTCGAAGCAGGCCTGGCTGTGGTTCCTTGTAGTCTAGACCCTCTTCTTCGAGTAGATAACGCTGTACAGCTACTGGAAGTCTTGCAGGAGTGCGGGAACCCCGGGTATGATGACCAGTGCCGACACATATATAAACCTGCAAGCGCTGGTCAGCAGCTCTGGCGGTGCTTCTTAGCACGCTCAATTCATGTTTTAGCACATGAATGGCTTCACTAACATGTAGTCCATGCAGGTCTATCATTCTTTCATGTCCTCTTCCGTTGCCCTGCATCTCTGGAGACACTGGATTCCTGAACATTCAACATTTGCAGGTCAGACAGAACCCATCCCTTAAAATAACCCCTGGTAATGTGGAAAACTCCAGCTCATACAACGATTATGTACTGTTGACCATGTAATCATTCCAGATGGCAACTATTCAGCAGATTGTACAAGCTGTATACAGTGGGGAACGGGGGAAAAAGGAGCAGCAGAAGGGTATAGCAGCACGATCTTGAAAGCTGACTGTCAACACTCTTTATAATAAAAAATTTATTGATAGCAAAAAGAATCAAGCAAAAGGTAAAGCTATGCTTAAATGGAAAACTTAAAAAGCGTTGACCCAACTTGTAAAAAGAAGGTAACAATCTTGCCAATTTATATACAGCTTGCGAGGGAGCAGCAAAAGATGTTATATCAACAAGGCCCTGGACAAGTTCTTTATTTTGACCACTAGGAAAAAGATCTAAGTGAGAGCAATGAGAAACGACAAACCTCTGCTGGTAAATAGATTCTTGAGCCTTTCCATGAGCTGCTTTCATGTGCATGTTGTGCAGTTGCCCTTTAACACTCAGTTCCTTTGCTAAAGCCTTATTTCCTATGAGGTATGCTTGCCGTGCCTGATTTTAAATGATCACTAATTAGTTCAAATTACAGAAATATCTGTTAGAAAAATCCTCCAATTGTCAGTTGCAGAAATTTCTCCAGTTGCATATGAAAGCAGACACTAGAACAGATGGTTCTGATAAGAACGTGCCAGCCTCTCACCAATTGTTCCCTGACTTTCTAATGTTGTAGTTTCATAATCACGCAACAGCTTTGAGAGGAAACCCGCCCTCTAGTTCTTATTCCAACTCGATAACCCAAAAAATAATGAAAATTGAATAATACTATTGACTTACTCAATGGAGGGAAAGATGGGAGAGAATTTTCGGGAATGTGTCAATAAGCAACCCAAGAATGTCATAGCCAAGAACATCAAATTATGAAATATCATGCACTATCCATATTAGAATTGGAGACCCACCTGCTCAAAATATGTATTACGCAACCGTGCATGATCACGAGCCTCCTCCCGCAGTTCAGAATACATATTTGCTGCCATCCAATGTATGATCAAATGTAAAGTGTAAAAGGAATTCATTGCAGAACAGAAGCTTACAACATAAATATTTACCAACTGCATCACCAGTTTCAAGCCAAACAGGAGCTGCTCGGGCTGAACCACGGGTTGTCAACCTATCACCAAAACTCGCTCTTCCCTGACTGCCATTATACGCATGAGCTAGAGCATGGGAACTTCTACTTGAGCCAATAGTGGCATCACCAGAATCATTTTTATCATACTTCCAAACACCAGAGTCCTGGGAAGCCAATTTCCTGACAGCAGAAGCAAAGTCAATAGCACCTCTAGAAGGAATTGAAGAGCTAGACTTAAATAGAAGCATGTCCTTATCAGATGATCCATAAGGATTGCTGCTTTGTTGAACATTATCTGCAGCATATTTAACAGAAGTATTGTGGCCATCAGGTGTAGTCAGTGCAGGGAAGTCCATTGCACTCAGGTTGGGAGCTGAAACGGTCTTTGAATTCAGATTCTGATTGAAAGTGCCATCAACTTGAAGCTACAAAGGCACATTATATAAATAAGATTTTGCCTCAAGAAGAATATCAATGAAATCAAGACAACGAAAATGCCAAGGACATCCACAGAAAGAAGAATCAAAAGGGATGTTTGCAAAACTAGATCAACCGCCATGAAACAATGACATAGAACCAAAAAAAAGAAAGAAAAAATTCAATTTTCATTGATAACATGAAGCACAGAACCAAGTTGTGGAGAGAATCGGTCAAAAACTGATATTTAGAATTGAAAACAAGAAATAATAGTGTGCCTAAAATCACATCTGAATCATCTCATTTTACGGGAAACTAGCCCTTCCCTGCCCAAAGTTAGTTGTTGCTCTACGAGGTTACAATCCATCACATAAAACTTAATATTGCACCTACTATATTACAGGCATGCATTTCCAACCAAAAATAGCAAGCCAAAGCTAGAATAGGTGAAAATATAATTAAAAAACAAAAGCAAAATTTTCACGGATCACGTAAAAAGGTAGCTCATGATAAACCCCCGTCAGACCCAAATTCGGTTGCCAATAAAAGGTCAGTCTTACCTCCAACTGAGTAAGCATCTCAATGGTTAGATTCAAATCGCACCCATTAGCAAAGTAAACTTCCGCAAGGCTTTCTGAAGCAAAACCAGGGAACTGAGCAGCCAAAAACTCCAAAGGGTTCATATCAGTATCATCCACTATAGCTTGTTCACTCATAAGATCATTCAAGAATCCATGTCCAGAGTTATCATCATAAGTAAGCCCCTCTCGACCACTGCCAAAATGCCGGTTGGTACTCCCAATTTGCATATCCCAAGGTTTTGTTAATGTGTTCAGAAAATTTGCTGAAGATGGGTCCTCCCTATAGGTTGAATTGGAAAATCTTAATTTATCAGCAAAGATATTGCCATTAAGGTGGAATTGAGACAATTCCCGCTGCTCATTTAATAGATATCTACTTCCATTAGAAGAAGGAAACCTTGTTGCTTCATGATCATCATGTATAGACAAGCCCGCTAAAGAGAGATTGTCAAGACCTTGGGGATCATCCTCTCCCATGACCTTAAAGTCAGGGGTGATATCATCAGGGAGCTGACAACGCCAGTATTGGTGGACCTCATCATCAGAATTATTTGAAATGGATGACTCTGATCGATCTAAAACTGCTTTCCCAAGAGCTCCAGCAGTAGGAAACCTTGCTGTTGCATCTACGGAGCTGGTACTTCCAGATGGCACTGATCTGAGGGCAAAAGGAACAAATTCCGCAGCATTTGGATTCAAAGTAGTTACCTTGTTTGGGGAGCTTAGCTTTGTTTCTGGTTGGGATCCTTTCTGGATTAAGCTCATCATTAACTAAAATATGAACAAAATTTACAACATAGACAGAATCTAAATTGTAACACCACAAGTCCAGTCAGCTTCAACCAAACCCTGCAAAATGGTTCAATATGATCACACTCGTGGATCAGCCGGCTTCCATGAGTCAAGGGGAGTAAACAATTGCAGTACAAGTTTTTTTAGTGTGTACTAGACAAGCGAATTTAGTTTCAGTTAGAACAAAACAATCATAAAAAGGTTCACTACATTGACAAAATAGCATAGTAGTGGAGGGTATAAAAAGACGCAAAGTTAGGGTGATTATCACAGTAATCAACTGTAGATTAGTTTTCAATACTGTAACTTCTTAGACCTGGTATGCATACTCATACGAATTAATTTGAACAAAAGATGCGCCATAGATGAGCTGTACACAATTTTTAGTAAAAAGAATACAAAAAAGCTTTCAAAAAGATTGACCGATTCTAGAACTAGACAACACTGTAAGCCACGGTGAAAACCCTAAAAATTGCTGGATGGTTCAAAATCTTCAAAGCAGGATTCTTTTTTTCGATAGGGATTAAAGAATAACGGGATTTCTTGAATGGTGCGAAGAAAGCCCATTAACACGAAAGGATATCCATGAAATTCAACCCCAAATCCCACAAACGTCAAACAAATAAAAAAACGACAGATTTAAAAGACAAAAATAGCAATCGGTGAAAGCACAGTCACAACTAAACAGAACCTCCCATAGTCCCATTACCATAGCCGTAACCTTAAAGACATCTTGCACAATTCAACGCCCAATAATATTCGACAGAAAAAATTAAGGAGACCCAGCAAAAATAATCAAACAGAATAAAAACAGAGAATCAGTGAAAAATTGAGCAAGACAGAAGGAAGATCTAAAGCTTATGGAGGTATACCCTTCCGAATCAAATCAAAGGGATCCATCCGCAGGACTGCTTGAGATCAGAAGGTGCGAGAGGGAAAGAAAATGAGATAAAGTGAAGCTGGGACACGCTTTTTATTTTATCGGGAATCGAGCTACGAACCCTCGCTCTAGTATAATTATCTCAGTTAGCAGGGCCTGCTGGTTCTTCTATCTGCTTCTCTTTCCTCCCTGCCCCTCTTTCTTCTCTCTCTCTCTCTCTCTCTCTCTCTCTGGTTATGGGTGGAAACCCTCTTAGCTAATACCAACACCACCACCACAAAAATACTAAAAACAAGACACCCAACTTTCGCCACTCGATTTGACCTCTCTCTGTACCTCACTCCCTCTCTACAATTATCTCTCTCTCTCTATCGGTATCTGGAGTTTCAACCTCTTAACTGTACAGTACTTTATAATTTAATTATTCTGCATGATTGGGATTTGGGAAGAAAAATGCCACCACTCCGCAAACCCTATTTTATTATTCTATTATTATTTTCCTTCGGCTGCGGCTTGACCTTTTGATAAACAAAATTTAAGATCCAGACTTTAGGCCCAAAATACAAGACTGAACCTGATCTTGGCTATGACCCCAAAAAAAAAAAAACACTGAGGTGAGCTGGTAGGATAAGATGGTGCCGTGTGGTCAGTAAATTAGGAATTTATACTTTATATAGTACCAAAAAAGAATTAGGAATTTAGGATTTAAACTTCCCTATATATTGAAAAAAAAATAAGAGTTTTATGAATTTTAAAATTTTATGAAATTCTAAATAAATTATAATATGTACAAAGCATAAATTAATAATGTAAATTATACAAGTAATATAATATTGTTTCTTGTTTCCCATCCAATTTGTTGTCGATACCTTTTTTTTTTGTTACTGATTTCACGTCACTTTGTTTTTATTCGTAATGTTTATAAGAAACAAACTGTGCTTTTCAATTCCATTATAATTTGGTAATCTTTTATAGTCTGACAGCGTTTTTTTTTTTTTTTTTGGACAAAGATAGTCTGATAGTGTTTAGTAGAGGTAAAATCGAGAGCAGAAAGTGGAATTGCCGAAAGCTACAAAATATTTGAAAAATGTGTAATGCGAGAAGGAAGGTCGATGGTTTAGTTGACCGAAATGAGGTCCTGTTTTTCCCTTTTTTCTAAAGTCCCATCTGGTTCAGATGAAGTTTTTTTTTTTTATGTAATGAAGATAATAATGAAATAAAAAAAATATGAAAAATTAATCAATGTTGTGTATGTGATAATAAAAAAAATTGCCATGAACTTCTACCTCACGTGACACCACACAATTCCTCCCATGGAAGATGTTGTGGGTTTTTTACCACTATTAGCCAAAATGGGGTGGGTTTGTGTGATGGTTTTAAATTGTTAAAATCTAAAAATAAACAAAAAAATTTACAATATTTTTCTATCGATTCGTGTTTTTCTTTTGTCAATTTTTTTTCCAGGACAATGTTTGGTGCTGAAAAAATGAAAGTAATTTTAAGCGGAATGGTTAAAAAGTCCGTCTCATTTATAAAAGAAAATAAATTTGAAATTATTATATTTTTCACCTTAATTCCACAATGCATAGTAATCTTCCACAGTGATTTGAAAAAACTCTACTAGCTTGTATTAAGGTTTAGGATAAAACATGAAGTTAGACCTGCTTATAAGTTATATCTATAAAGTAAAATTCTCCAATTAGATATTATCATGTGCACTTTTCTTAATAAAAAAAATTCATATGGATAAAATTTCAAAATTCCGTTAGACTATTATTGATAATAAAAATCACACGAGATCGAAAAAATGAACATAATATATATAAATAAAATGATATAAGTTTTGTCCCGCTGTTTACTTGTCCTATTTCAATTTGACTCTTCTGAAAGGTCAAAAGCATCCCCTTCCTTTTTGGGCAATGGGCATTGCCCCGTTCGCTATCTAACAATAATGTAAAATAAAGAAGGTATTTCCTCACTTTTCCGTTCTGCTTCTATGTGCCAAATGGCCCTAACAACATATATAACAATTAACATGCGTCTCCCGAAAGGAAAAACTTTCTCTCACTATGAGAGCGACTCTGGATGTTTCCCAGTAAAACTCTAATGTCTTATTTGATAGGGAGGAATTTCTAATTGAGAAGTGAAAATTGAAGTGACTTCTACTATTTTATATGTTTGATAACATGGATCTCACTTTCTTATGGAAGTCACTTCCATAAAAAAGATTAAAGTGAGTTCGTTGGATAGACCCATGGAACTCATATCACTTCTATAAAAGTGAGAATCCATGATCATTATATCCTTATACTCTATTTGGTCTTATTTATAAGTCATTTTCTCTCCCATAGAGCTGGTCCTTTTTATAAACAACTTTCATTTTGTGTCTAAAAGTGTAAGCTTCTTTTTTCATATTTTACTCTTATTAAATACATATTATTTATAATTAATTATCACATACACCAAGAGTTATATTGAGAGGGGAGAGAGAGTTCTAATTAATTTATAAGCAAATTTCTCTCTCATAGGGTATTTTGGTATTTTTTTATTACAAATATATATTTTGATTAAAAATTATATCAAACTTCCACCGTCATACCAAACACATTTTTAAACCTCACTTCTATCTCCATTTCCACTTCCAATTCCACTTTTATTTCACTTCCAATTCTCTAAAAACTCTTCAATTATACCAAGCGGGGCATAAAAGCTTTCTTCACCTCCGGTAGGTGTTCCAGTCTCAGTACTATTTATTCTCGCCTTCTAGTCGATACTCAAGAACCGAAAGAATGAGGAGTTTTGAGGTGGTAAGATGGCAGGTATGGAATTCCATATGCAATGGAAAGGAGAAACTTCATAACAGGAAGACGAGCGAATCCTAGCGGGTCGCGTAATTTCTGATGCTAAAGTAAGCTTAACAGTAGTAAGGGAAGCATGGAAATTAAAGAAAATGATGGAGGTTAACATTCTCAATTTTAATACATTCTCATTCACCTTTGAGGACACAAAAGAGGCGAAAAAGGTCCTAGAAGAAAGTCTATGGATTGTACGCCAACACATATTGACTTTGGAGAAAAGGAATATGTTTTTGTGTGACAATGAAATATATATTAACACATGTAGGTTCTGGGTCCAATTTCATAATATTCTCCCACAAGGATGAATGGAAGTTAACATACGAGCTATGGTGAATCACTTGGGAAGGGTAATTGAAATTGAAAATCCAGAAAATGAACAATTTTCAAGCCGAAGCTCTTATAAAACCTGAGTGGAAATTGACATTGGGAAGCTACTGGTGCCAATTCTCAGAGTCCCCAGACCGAACAAGTTGCTTGATGCTAAAGTCAAAGTGAAGTATGAGAAGTTAGCGAAATTTTACTTTATCTGTTGAAAACTGGGTCACGATGACAGAGCATGTGTGGCGGAGGAAGTGGATGACCCGTCTAATGAACCAAGAAGAGTATACGATGCTAATATATGTGTTCAACCGGTAAGGAAAACTCAAGGAGCTCCAGTAAGAAGAGATTTTGGCCGAACATCTCAACAAAGAAAAGGGCACGATGATCGAAAAAATCAGACTAGCCATTAGGGGGAACAGAGTCGAGTTGGTGGCACCAAATATCGAGGATCATCCTCGTGCAGTGGGAAAGAATTGAAGGCGAAAGGAAATGATGTAGAGGACATAAGCACTGATGTGATCTATGAAATAACAATCCAAGCTGGAGATATATAGTGGAAATGGAAACCTTGTGCAATGCTCAACCATCATTACCATGGTACGAGGAAGAGGGAAGAAGGCAGATGGAACAAGTAAGTAATATATCTAATAAGGAGTTAAAAGTCAAACAAAAAGGAGGTTGGGGACGGGACCCAGCAAATTCAAATGAGTCAGGGAAGCATAGTAAATGGGCTAGCCATAGAATGGCCTAATAATCGGGTTCTGGAAACCGATAGGATCCAGGAAATAAAGGATATGGATAAAAGGCTAAATGGGCTGGGCTAGCGGACTCTGGTAATTAATCCACTTGAGTATGAGATAGAATCACACAATGTAGAATAGGCTATAGTGGCTCACGAGGGAGAAAACGCGAATAATGCTCTAGCAGGCTGGGTGGAGCGAGTTAATCTAAAGAGAAGCGCAGAAGAGGATTGGCCATCACCGGATCCTAAGAAAAGGAAGGTTTATGAAAAAGACTCCCATAGGCTATCAAATGTTAGGAGAAAGACATGTGAGGATTTTGAAGAATTAGCAAGAAAATAAGCTACACGCCAAGAAGAGCTAAGTAAGAACCAAAAGGGCAAATTGTCAACAACTATGATCTAAGCTAAATATGTACAAATTAATGTGGAAGAGAAATACATCTTTGCTGAGGGAAGAAACTCCAATAAGGTACATACATATAAATATAGCATAAATAAAACAAAAAGGGCTTTGTTTAGGGGAGAAATATCAAATTCTGAATATGAATGGCGTAGTGGCTGGCCAAACATAGCCACCCAGGCTCCATGAATTACTGGGCATGGAACTTTCAGGGATTGGGAACCACCTTGACTGTTTGAAACTTGCGGTTCCAGTACAAGAAGCTCAAGTCGGATCTAGTCTTCCTGTCATAAACAAAAATGAAAAGAGAAAAGGTGGATAGAATCAGGAGGAAGCTAAAATATGAGCACATGGTGTATAAGGATCCAATAGGGAGATCGGGGGGCCTTGCACTACGGTGGAAGGAAGGGGTACGAGTTCATGTAAGGTTAATTGATTGATTTGTAATACATCTGGATGAAGTGCAAATTGATGGAGTGATATGTGGGAAGATAACATTGGTATATAGGCCACAGAACTATAACCAGAAGCTGAATTGGTGGAATAATTTAGAGCAATTGTGTCCAAACCAAAATGATCCCTGGATAGTAATGGGGGACTTTAATGACCTGTTGTATAATTCGGATAAGGAAGGAGGAAATGAATGCTCATAGAGAGATCTTTAAAGATTCAGGAATTTCATGATCAAGTGCAATATGATGGAAGCAGAAACAAAAGGATACAGATTCACATGGAGAAACAACAAAGAAGGCGAAGAATTCATCAGAGAACGAGTGGACAAGGCAGTAATTAATAGCAAATGGAGGGAGGAGTTTCCACAAGGACAATGCCATGTATTAAAAGCCATCGGGTCAGACCACTGCCTGTTATAGATGAAGTCTAACCACAAGGAGGAAAAAACTCCAAGGCTGTTTTGATTTGATTTGAGATGGTTAAGCCACCTGGATCTATTAGAAATCATAAAAGCGAATTGGAGAGGGGACATGGATATTGAAAGAATCTCATAACTAGTAAATAATCTGAACCAGTTGAGGCAAGTGCTTACTAAATAGAGTAAGAAAGAGTTTAGCAACTGCGCCACCGTCATAAATAAATTAAGAAAGAAATTGCAGTATTGTCTGAATAAGGAATGGAATAATGAAATGGCTCAAGAAATTGTTGAACTAAAAAGAAGATTAATGAACTATGGGAGCAATAGGAGACTTATTGGGCACAAAAATCCAAAATCCAATGGTTGAAATGTGGAGATCAAAGTTCTCAATTTTCCCACACGACCACCATACAAAGAAGGTGCAAGAACAAAATAGTGAGATTAAAGAGTGAGAGAAGTGAATAATTAGAAAACCAAGAACAAATTGGGCAAAGCTTCTCGGAGTTTTATGAAAAGTTGTTCGCGGGAAGTCCTAGCAGGGAATTTGATGACATACTAGACTGTCTGGATAACGTGGTAACCCAAGAGGATAATTTGGGGTTAATGGCTGCAATTACATATAAAGAAATCAAAAAAGCAACATTTGAATTGGGAGAAACAAAAGCCCCGGGCCAAATGGATTCACAGCCAACTTTTATCAAAAAGCATGGGATGCAGTGGGTGACCAGGTATGTTCCTTAGTCCGCTCTTATTTCCAGAACGATTTTCTCTGAATGAAATTAATAATACAGACTTGGTCTTAATCCCAAAAGTAGTACCTAGAATCAATTAATGATTATAGGACGATAAGCTTGTGTAACTTTACATACAAATTTTTTTTCAAAGTGATGTCCAATAGACTGAAACCGCTCATGGGAAAAAATATTTTGGAAAATCAAAGAGCATTTGTCCCAAGACGCCTTCTCTAGGATAACATTATAATTGTACATGAGGCTTTCCATCACATGAAATTGAAAAAGTCTGGTCCTGGAGAGGTAGCTCTGAAATTGGATATGAATAAGGCCTATGATATGATAGAATAGGATTTTTTATGTACGGTAATGCTTAAAATGGGCTTTGCTAAAGAGTAGGTGGATATAATGTACTGGTGTCTTTGCTCAATGTCGTTTTCAGTAATAATGTCTAGGAAAAGGATTTCATCAATCATACCATAAAAAGGGTCTTCACCAAGGAGATGCATCGTCACCTTATCTTTTCATCATTGTCAGCAATGTCTTGTCGCGCCTCATTGAAAAAGTTAAGGAGCATAGATTTATTAAAGGGATTTAAATTGCACAGAGATGCCTAACTCTTACCCACATTTTTGTTGTTGATGATCATGTGTTATTTTGGCAAGTGAATGTAGAAGCTAGTAGAGATCTAAAAAATATTTTGGATGCTTATTATGAAACGTTAGGACAGAAGATTAATGTTAATAAATCATGCTTATTTTTCTCAAAAAACACATATGAATTAATGAAAGAGGAAAGTCGGCATGTATTTCAGGTCCATGCAGTTGACATACTCGGAAACTACCTTGGCTTGCCTATTACCTAGGGAAGATCGAAGGTTCAGGTACTTAACTTTGTAATCAACAAACTTAAGAAGAGAATCCAAGGGTGGTAACAAAATTTCCTGTCTAAAGCTGGCTGAGAGGTGCTCCTAAAATCTGTCCCCATCTCAATCCTAGTATATCCCGTGTCTTGTTTCATGTTTCCCAAAAAAGTACTGAAACAAATAGACCAATTGAACTTTGATTTTTGGTAGAAAAGTTCAAAACAAAAAATGAAGATACATTGTATTTCCAAAGAAAAATTTAAAAGGAATAAAACAAAGGGAGGACTGGGATTCAAAGATCTAGAAGCTTTTAATTTAGTTTTACTTGCAAAACTTGGTTGGCGAATTTTGCAAGAACCAGAGCAAATGTAGGTAAATATCCTCAAGGCAAAATACTTGCCAAAAACCAACTTCCTTGAAGCCAAAAAGGGAAGCAGAGCATCATAGAGGGAAGACAAGTGTTGGATGATAATATTGTGAAGAGAGTGGGAAATGGAGAAGACGTAAAGATGGATCCATGGCTAGTAGACATTCCAGGTAAAAAACTAATGTCAGCATGTCCTCATGAGTCCTTTAGTGAGCTTAAAGTAGCATATATAAAACTAGTATATGGTTGGAATTTGATTCCAATTGAAGGCTGGATACAACAATTTGAGAAGCAGGCCATTTTTAACATTGTAACAATGACATATAATAGGGAGGATAAGTGGGTGTGGACAAGGGGTAGGAGAGGATTATATCTAGTAAAAGAAGGATACAAAATTGCAAAACAACTACTTAATGAAAATTAGATGTCAAATACTAGTTCCTCATCAAACTCCCTGAACAATGTCTGGAAAGAAATATGGAAACTGAAAACACCTTATAAAATCAAAATGTTCATTTAGAGGGTTCTATCAAATGTGCTTCCTACCTTAGAAAATTTGACAAAAAGGAAAGTGTGTGTAGCAGATGTATGTTTAATTTGCAAAGCTAAGACAAAATCTTTAAAACATCTGTTTTGTTTTTGTTTGTGGGTCCATCGGACTTCGTTTAGAAACATGTTTTCCATTAATTTTGATTGGGATAGTGCATTTGATATTAAAATGCGGCTTTCTCAATGTTTCCTAGAACTACAACTCTCATATTGGCAGAAGGCTCTTATTATAGTGATCCTGTGGCAAATATGGAAGAGCCAAAACGAATTTATACATGAGAAAAAGGAACCTGATCCAATATTTGTTGTTTCTCAGGCAAGGGGTATGTTGCAGGATTTTTGGGAGGCTAGGGGTTGGTTGGTAGAAAACACCACGCCTAACCCAGAAGCAAGAGTACAAGCGCGAACAAAGCAAAAATGGCGCAGACCCTGGGGGAATGAATTAAAGATCAATTCTGACTGCGCTTACAACCAGGAGGAAAGAAAAACACCCATTACATTTGTGGCTGGAGACTCAAATAGGTGGATATTGGACGGTCTAGCAAAGCAAACAAATGTGGATTCAGCCTTCATGGGCAAATGCATTGCATTGCAAGAAGCTGTGAAGTATGCCATGGATAATCAGTTAGATGATGTAATTTTTGAATCAGATTGCCAAGGCCTAATTAAATGTTTAAATTAGGGCAGTATAGCATCACAATGGATGTGTGATATTATTACTGAAAATATCTTTGATTTAAGGAACTCTAATAGGAACCATTCTTTTGTGTGGATTCTCAAAGAAGCTAATTTAATAGCCGATTGGATTGTCAAAACTTCATTAAATGGGTAATGTCGATTGAATTGGCTTATAAGTCCCCACTGGTTCTACAAGTTTTAGTTGAAAAGGATGCTGCAAAAATAGGAATAGATCCGGATGACTATTTCGATGTTTTGATTGTAAATTTTCTAACGTAACGTACTACTATTTAATGTATATATATGAAGCTCGCTCTTTTTTTGGGGGGGGGGGGGATGCGGCTCTCGATATGAGTAAATTTTGTTAACTCACAAGGGGTATACATATAATATTGAATTATTGATTATTGATGGGGCCCATTTTTATTATGGATTAGTATACCTTGCTGGAAAAAAAGATTAGTTTACCTAGTTTTAGCTTATTGAGGATGATTTTGTAATTTAATAATTTTGATGGGGTCACGTCACGTGACCCAACTGAATGTGAATGGGGAGGGGTGGATGACAGTTACCGCGGTAAAATATGTTTGTGGAGGGAGGAGGGTACGATGTTTTGTGATAAAACCCTGGTTATGTTGTGAACTTACTGTAAAGCATAGGGACGTGCATGCTGAGAGGAATGACTGAATGAGGACGTTTTGAAAAAAAAGAGTTTGAGAATAATCATAAATAAGGGAATTATGTTACCCCCACACCCATCATGGTCCTGACCAACAACATTGAAGAATCAAGCAAGTTGAGGGGAGTGAGGCTCTTCCACGTGGCTAATGGGTGGGCAGCACCAACGATCCCATGATCTACAACGCACCAAATCAGCAATGAATGAGATTTAATGTCATGATATTATAATTTTATAATTATATATTTTTATTATATTTTATATTATAATGTTATTGAATAATATAAATATAATAAAAATCTATAATTATAATATTATTACATGACATTAAATCTCATCCATTAAAATATTATTTAATGATTGAGATATTAAGTAAAGAGGAAAGTTTATTAAGAGACTATTATTCACCTTACATTATAGTTATATTTCCTCTGATCTATTTTATAAACAACTTCTATTTTTATTGTACAAAATAAATTAACGATTAAGATTAGTTAAAAAAATATTAAAAATATCATATTTTTTTTAAATATGTCTCTATTTATAAAAAGAGCATATGAGAGATAATGAGTAATAAATATGAAAAAGTATAAATATAAAATGTGTAATAAATGAGTAGATGAAAAAAAATTATTGGTAAATAAAAAATAAAAAATATAAATGTATGTATTTAATAAAAATAATTTAAATTTTATGATCAAAAGAAAAAATTATTTATAAAAAAAAGTCAAGAAAAGTAATTATAACCTACATGTCTATATACATGAAGGGTGGCTGCTGTACCCCCACCGTTTCTTCTGTCCTTGTTTCTTTATCTTTTTGTCACCCCAACTTTTCCATATTCCCTCCTCCCATCCTAGATATTCTATAAGCCTGTCAGTATTTTTTTTTTATTTTTAAATATAGGAACTTATTCGCTTAAAGCCTTAAAGTGAGAGATAACATTTATGATGATTATATATGCGAATAAATTAGAATGACTTCTATTAAGTAAAAGATGATAAAAAATTTATTTAATGTTATTTGGACATGTTTAAAAAAGACAATTGGATCTGTTGATAAGAATAGTAGATCCAACAATATAGAATCATCTGAAAAGAAATAGAAGAAAAATAAATACAACTTTTAATGAGGTTATGGATTTTAATATTTTAGTTATTAATCTATTTAAAGATCTTAATTTTGCCCATATCGAGGAATACGGTTTTATTATTATTGTTGTTATTATGTAGGAATTTAATCCACTTCATCACTTTGGCAAACAAAAAAAATAATAATCCACTTCATCACCAAAAATTTTATATATATATATATATATATATATATATATATATATATATATAAATTATCCATATTTGTTGTATGTTAAAAAGGATTTTTACCAGGAGCAGGTTTGCCACGAATCACCAAAGAGGGTGTTATAAGGATACCACAACCCATTTTTAAATTTCAATAAATAGACATCTTAACTAATTTTTTGATATTTATAAATTAATTATAGAGATACTATATTATGGAATCAAGACTACTTTTTTCCATGAATAAAGCCAAATTGGCGAATGCGAATTAGCCGTGGGATAACTCACAACAAAACCTTACATCCTATAATATGAATCACCAGTTGATATTTCACGCACCAACGTTAATAAATGTGTACACAAACTAAACACAATCATGGCCCTTTTAAATTTTAAATTATACTAGGAGTAGTACTGTTTTGCGTCATACTCATTCTGACCACATTGTTGCAATACTTTAATAGAGTCATACCCCGAAATGATTTTGCAAATCTTAAGATTGTTTGCACCGCATAGTGTGCATATGCGTATCTTATACACTAATCATATTAATTTAACATTAGTGAAATCCCAATTATAATGCACACTAGCCTTACAAATGTGACCCCTCGACAACACTGTACTACTACTAAGTCTACTATCACATTCACAGCCCAAGAATAATAGCCTTTGGACTCTCAGGCCACAAACAACAGAAAATGCTCCAAGCAATGGGCCACAGCATCAAACACAGAATTTGTCTAATTTATTCCTGTCATTGAAGTTACTTCTAGCTTCCCCATCACGCGATAATGAAATTGTATTTTTAACATTTATGTGCCTTCTTATGTTGAACATTTTATATAAAGTTTCATAAAAATACTTTAAATTAAATAGGATGTGAAACACTTCATTATTTTAATTAAACTAAACATGCTAGCTACATAAATTCTTAATTTCTATTCAAACAACACAATTTTATAGTTTTTCTCATTTTTGTTAATTTGATGAATAAATAGTCTTATAGGAGGATACACGAGTTAAAAACGCATATCATATACTACATCCAGTCCTTGATATAAGAGTTTATTAATTTTTTTGGAGAGATTAAGGAAGTGAAATAAATTACATTAAAATATTTATATTTATCATATTTCTCTAAAATTATCTACTTGAATTATAAACTGATATATAATATAACGATATATAACATATGCTATAATTAAATAATTTTTTTTTTAAAAAGTCAACCAATTTTTATATTAAAAAATGAGGGAGTATTTTTAAATAAAACAGTAACGAAATATGAATACATGACTGTTTTTATTTTGTTTACCAATGAAGACAAACTTAGGTTGAAAGAAAATATTTAAAGGTTAATGGATAATTTATCCTGAAATTTTTTTGAAAGGCGATTTTATTCCAAAAGTTTCAAAAAGGAAGCAATTTTGTCATGACCTTATCTCAGTTAATTTTGATAATTAGTTGACTAAATATATTAAGTTGACAGTCTACATATCATCAACTTTATTTTTGTGAATATGTAAATTTTTCCCGAAAATCCATGTGTCATCTATATCATTTTTTTTAAGTTAGATTTAAAACTTTCGGAATAAATTTACACTTTAAAAAAAATGACATGAATGATATGTAAATTATCAGCTTAGCATATTTAGTTAACTAATAATCAAAATTAACTAAGACAATAATCAAAATAAAATTACTCCTTTTATAAAGCTTTCAAGGCAACACCCCCTTCTAAAAGAACTTCTACAACAAAATTACTTTTTAACAAAAATTTTCAGAACAAAACCCACCCTCAACCCTTAAATTAAAAGCTTGTTATTTCAGAAAAACTACGTCTCTACTCGTATTTTTAGACAATGTGATCAGGTTTGCTAACTGACTTGTTCATTAAAACAAAAAAAAATAGAATGCAGAAAAATAATTTACTTGTAATGTCAGTGATGTCCCTTGATGATCTTTCTTCCTTTTTGCAACATAGTGGATCTGTCATTAATTTTTTTTTAAAAAAATAACTCCATGATTTATCTCTAAAACGATAATGTACTCGTAAGCTAGCTTCATTGGTCAAGAATCAAGAGTAGAGATAAAGCTTTGGAACGCGTGATAGCGTGTGAAAGCACAACGCGACGACGAGAGTAGCACGAATTGGGTACAAATCCACGTGCATACGCGATAAAAGAAGAAGAGTACGGAAACCCGCTGAAAAGTCCAGAATTTGTAAGGCGGCGCTTTATTGGAGTATTTTTATTTGGATTTACCGAAATAACCTTATTCCACCTATACGAGGAACAACCTGGACCCGCCCCTCTCTGTCTTTTCGCCCATCCAGCTGGCTTATTTTGTTGGTACTGCTATCTTCATGTCATGTGCAGTTACCCGCGCGTGATCGCAGTCGAATGCCGACACATTCGCCCTCCACCGATCCTCCACCGATTTACAGATACGAACCCAACAGCAACCTGCACCTGTCCTCGTCACACTCTACTTCGCGCCTTCTCCCCTCACGCGCGTGACTGGCCGCCAAACAACGTACGCAGTACTGACTATTTTCTCGTATGTCCATAACATCAACATTTAAAAAGAAAAAAGCAGCGCAGATGTAATGTTGAATTAAATTCCAACTGGCCACTAAATTCATAGGGTAATAGATTAAATCGGATATAAACTGAATTTAATTCTGGATCATACTGATGAGAAAATGAACTTAAATAAAATTAAAATGGGATAGTTATTAATTACAATATTCAATTTCTCAATTGTAACATTTTAAATTTTAATATTGAGGTTTAGAGATAAATAAGATTTAATTATTGATAAGATTAAAGTATTAAAGGGTAGAATTTAAATGTTTGAAATGTAAAAACACTAAGGACAATGATTTGAAATTATATTTATAAGATTTTTAAATAATTTTGGAATTGGATGATTTTTTAGAGTCGAATGATAATATTTCTTATTCATTCTTTTTGTATTATAAAGTAAATATTTTAAGTTTTTTATAGAATATTAATTCATAATTTTTAAAAATATATAGAATTATATATGAATTTTTGAATTCATACAATTTTAAATGAACATTAAACCGATTAAACCGGCTGAATAGACCGATTAAACGACCAGTTTACCGATTCTCTAGTCAACTGGCTGATCAATCTAGTTTTAACATCCATAAACAAAATTGATTTTAAGTGCTTGTTTGTTATCATTTTTATCAATCGGGCTTATTATATAAGCCCGATTCACATAAATCGAGATAAATCTCCTCTGCATATTTATCTCGTAGACCGTGAAAGCACCTCGTAGACCGTAAAAACACCTCGTAGACCGTAAAAGCTACCTCGTAGACCGTAAAAGTTACTTCGTATTCCGTGAATTACAATTTATAAGCACTTATAAAATTTTCAATCGCTATTCTAAACAAGCTCATGTGTGCGTGTGATTGTATAAAATGGGTCTCAAATGGATCTTGGACCCTCTAATGTTTCATCAGGAGAACACTGATTATATTTTTATTTTTTGTCATCAACTTCAAGAAAATATTTACAAGTTTGTATTTTCCTCAAAAAGTGAAAAATAAAAATACAGTATTTAAATTTTAAAAATTCAAAATTACTAACAATGGATTATGGTAAAAAAAGTATTTATGTAATATAAGAGGTAAATATGTGATAAAAGATTCTATGGTTAAACAAAAAATATTATTCTAAACTATATATATCTTTATATATAAGCTTTTATGACACTAGATTTATATAAGGTCTAAGGTTTAAGCCTTATCCTTTTCTACTAGGGAAGATAAAGCTTAAGTGAGTTAGGGTTTTAGAATCTCATCACACCCCATCAAACATATCTTCGTGGTCAAAAAAATATTTACGGCATAGGGACTTGTAGATCACATACAAATAAAATACTTACATCAAAAGTAAGATCTAAACTTATTTGTGAGTTATGAAGTAACTTCTTATCAATTGGATCAAATTTTATTGATTTTTGTTAAACACGTATGTTACGAGGCAGTCATATTTTAAGGACGAACGTGAATAACTCTCTTTAAACTGCAACCATTATAAGGCTCAGGCCTCATCTTGATCTCTCTTTATAAACGCTAGCTACCAATTATTATTCTAATAGGAGCAAATTACATGTTTTTCTTATAAACAATTAAAAGCGAGTGTCATGTTTTATTTCAATAAAGACTTCAATATTTTAGTCATAGCACGATTCAGCTTAATATATGCTAAATGTTGGTAATAAGCCATCGAACTTTTCATCATCCTTAACGTCACATATTTACTTCTTTTTTTATTCTTTTGATTATAAAAAATATAGATGATATATGGTTTGTTTGGATAGTCTTTATAAATGTTTTTCAATCATGATTTATAGAATATGAAATAATTTTTACAATCTATGAGTTAATTTTTACGGTATACAAAATAAATATGTGAAAAAATTTTATCTCAATTTAAATAAATCAAACTTATACATAAATATAAAACCAACAAAACCTTATATACATACACAGTCACACATCCGTATATTCTGATCAGGATGACCTCTCCTAAAAGGGATTGTAGCCTGTGATAGCTGGCAAGGGGCGAGGGACGTTAGGAGAAATCCAGTACTCCTCCCCCCACAGTAAAATTCCAAATACCCGCAAGCAAACGTGGCACATGCCTGTAAATCATTATATCAACGGCAAGGGTTGTAGGTACAGAGATCCTAATGTTGAGACTGGCGCCGTAAGACAGATACCTACCGCCAATGATTGGAGAAAGAAACTTTCTATAGTAACTCCATACTAAGGTGGTTCTTGAAAGTTGAAATAACGATTAGATTTTAAAAACAGTAATTTACGGAATATAAAAGATAAGTATATAACAGAAAAGTTATTATGATTTATATATATACACACATATTTATTGGAGAAATGAATTTTTAAATTTTTTTTAATAAATTTAATATTTTTTTGAAACAGATTTTAAAAATAAAAATTATGGGAATTTTTATTTTTTTATTGGTTAAAATTTATATTTTTTCATAAAATTAGACTTAATAAGAGTCACATAGGCTTTAGAACCACCCCAATTATATATCTATATAATTAGATATGAATTTTTAAAATTTGTTGACAAATCTGCTAATTTTTTAAGTATTGCGAAAATTGTAAGGGCAAAATGGTCATTTTGACCCAAATAAAATTCCATTTGACATTTCAAATTAAAGCTTATTATGTCTACTATTATTTTGAAAAATTTCAGAATTTTTGAAGGTCATTTATTAATTTAAAAGTGTCACACAATTGATAAGGTTAAAATTACAAAATTTCACAAAATTGTAGGGCAAGATGATTATTTTCCCCTAAAAAAATGATGACGTGGCAAATGGATAAACATCTTAGGTCTTTTTTTAAATGTTGATGGACATTTATACTACCAGTAAAAGAATTTGGTGTTAGAAAAGCATATGGATATTTTTACCCTATTACCCTTAAAAATATATAAAAAATACTTTAAAAGGAGGGGCACATATGAAATATCTGCCCCTTATATACATCTGATCCGACTCACTTCCGCGTGAGGCACTACTTATACGCGAGAGAGATAATAGAGATTGTGAGGGAGGAGATCTACTCGTCAAAGAGATAACAATAAGGAGGGAGCTTTTATCGCCGGAGAAATCGAACAGCAGAGGAATCGCAGAGAGCCAGTGAAGGCTGAGAGATATGTACTGTATGCTATTTGGATTTCTGCTTTCTGGCGGCGAGAAAGCACAAGAAACTGAGTGGGAAAAGGAGCGATAATCTCTCCCGAAATTATATCTCACCCCCATTTTGGATTGTCACAAATTAAGAGGGATTTCCGCACCTCCATTAAAGAAAGCTCTTAAATCCGTTTCCTTTCTTACATATCTCTCTCTCTTTTTTTTCAAATTCAGTACTTCCCCCCTTTCTAAAACGTTATTACAAATTTGCATCGCAATTAATTCACTTCCAAGTTTGAATCCAACTATTTCAACCTAAAAGGTTGGTCTCTGCCAAGCAAAACCAAGCGTGGTTAGCGAGAAAACACAGAGTGTGGACATGGCTACTGCTGCTACTACAGTTTTGAAGGAATCAATGTCGTTATCCTCAGTCGATGCTCAAACGGCAGCGAAGGCATTCGTTGGCGAAGTGGTTGAAGCTGTATCGGTGAAGTGCTGTTGCTGTGGGTTAATGGAGGAATGCACGCCAGCGTATATTAGTCGGGTGCGAGAGAGATACCAAGGTCGTTGGATTTGTGGGCTTTGCACTGAGGCCGTGAAAGACGAGTCATTGAGATCAGAAATGGATATTAGCACCGATGAAGCGCTCAGGCGTCACATGAAGTTTTGCCAGCAATTCAGATCTTCAAGCCCTCCCAATAATCCCACCGAGGATTTGATTCTGGCAATGAAACAGCTCTTGCTTCGGACTTTGGATTCTCCGAAGAAAGAGAGGCTGACGTGTCGTCCGTTGGGTAGATCTCAGAGTTGCTATTCGTCCTTGCCGGGCACTTCTCACCCAAAAGCCCACACTGAGTGACCGCCATTAATGTGGTGAAGGTATAACTAGCGGTTTAGTGGGTCTCCATAATCAAAGGCTTAAACATATTTAAACTTTTATAAACTTAGTTTCCGCAGTGTCTTGTGGTGTTGTCGTTTAGGTGTCTTTAGTACTAGTACTTCGTTTAGGGGTTGGTTTTCTAGGATCCTGGTTTAGGCCACTGGTCGTATGTTTTTATCGGAAATATGCGATTGAAAGGATGACGGAAGGACAAGTCTTCCTTCCTTGACTTCAATCGAAGTTGGTTTTCTGTGTTTAATTGTTTATCAATAATAAATAAATGCGGTTTCGTTATGTTTTGGCCCCAAAGCGTATAATTAACTATGAAAGCCCCTTCCTTTCGTCTTTTGTTGTTCTTGCTGTTTTTAACCTTATTGAAGGGGATCATTATATGGAGCCTAGAAAGATTGTGATTAGATTAAATGAACAGAGAAGGCGATACGATGTAGGAGGAAGAGGAAGGCTGGTGAGAAAATATCTGAAACATGAGGTGTGAACGTGATGGGGCAATTTTGTTTTAATAAGGAATTGGGAGGTGGGGTCCATGTGTATCAATGAATTTTTCATAAAAAAACGAGGACTTTATGGCCCCACTGCCTGCAATTTGGAAAGTACTAGACCCCTCCTGATATGGATACCCTGTCCACGAAATCTTATCCTCCGCTTATCATGTGGTCTATTGCTAACTGTTGGCCAAAACAAAAAAAAGGGTCTATTGCTAACTCCCTAGAAGTGTGTGATCCCAAACGTGTTTATTTGATTTCATATGCTGTTATTGCATTAATTCGGGGCTTGCTAATGAGGCTGTTTGGCATTACTTTTATGAATCGGGTTTATTATATAAGCCCGATTTACGTAAATCGAAATAAATATCCTCCACATATTTATCTTGTAGACCGTAAAAATACCTCATAGACCGTAAAAACACCTTGTAGACCGTAAAAGTTACTTCGTATTCCGTGAATTACAATTAATAAGTACTTATAGAACTTTCATAAGCTATTCCAAACAGCCTCAATATATATGCCTGAAGTCACAGGAACGGCTTCTGTTTGCTTCATACGTTGTGAACGTGATGATGCTGATCTTAAAAGCAGGAACCTTTCTGTTGTGTTTTTGCAGGAGGGGGGGGGGGAATGAAAGCGTTCTCACATAGGAAGGAATAAGATTTTTAGCATGGGGAGCATAAAGGAATGTAATTAATTAACACTAATCTCTGACGTGTGTGTTTATCTTCCTAGCTACTCTTGATTTGATGGTTTATCTTTCTATTTGCCTGAGATATCTCAGTAGCAACTATATATGTGTGTGTGTGCGCGCATATGTGTGTGTTTTTTTGGGCCAGATGCCAACAGTGTGCGCGCGCGTGTGAGAGAGATTGTGACTGTGTCTTGTTAGCATGTCTCAGTCTGATTAGAAAATGTATTTTATAGTGTTTGTGCACTGCTAACAATACAAACATAATTGCAATTAACAAGCACCAAACAGTGATTGTGGGGTTCTAACTAATTATCGGTCTGCCTGTTTGGTCTGAGTTGCCTGGATAATACAGAAAATAGCAGCAGAGAAATTTACAGTTGACTGCAGCGATTTGTGTGTGCCGAGAACGAGAATTTAAACAGAATTTTTATCAACCCGACATTTCTCTATTATATTACATGATAATTCAATGAAATTTTCACCAAGTAATAATAATGTTGTTTTGGAAGCTTTTATTTTTTAGTTTGATGTTATTACTTACTATTAAAAATCCTAACAGTTAAATTACATTTTGTACGGATTGGAGTAACATTATTATATTTTAAAATTTTTGGGTTATTTAATTTAAAATTTTTTTCAAGAAAATATCGCTTTTGAGCAAAATGTTATGAAATAAATTTACCCCTTAATCCTTAAAAAAACAGGAAATGGGTAATTTCAAAGACAACTATGTGGTACATGTGTGCTTGGTTATACTTCTTGAAACTGTGCCCAAACCATGATTTAAGGACTAAAAATATGGGTTTCCATGAAGCTGATTTTTTCCCGTACTCCCCCCGGGGGAAAAACCATGGTTTTATAAATACACACACATACGACTCATTAGTCAATTTTAATTTATAAATAAAAAAATACTCTTTCACGTGTGTGTATTATTGATATCTTTTAATTATTTTGCAGATGAAAAAAGTGATATAGTTACAGCACTAGCAAGGTTTGATCCAATTAATAAGTGATTGATTCATAACTCATAATGTCATATTATACCATCGAAATGCCAATGTAATGGTATTGTTTGGGCCTTGGGGTAATCTTTAAGTAGCCTCGTTGAGCTCGATGCATGCCTTAACCCTTGTAAGCCATAAGTTCCGATCCAGCTCATCTAGAGTTCCATACATAAAAGAAGTGATGCATCAGCCATTTAAACACTCACCTTATTATAGTTGGAAGTGTAGTGGCACAATTTTTATTTTTATGTTTTTTGTACCGAGTATAGCGGCACACTCTCACCTCATCGAAATTTCCCTTTTTTCTCACTGAATCTATTTTACACGAAATATATATTTTAAAATCGCTTTCAACACTCTTTCTTGAGCAAGGAAGAAGAGATCTAATGCAATGTTTCACGTAAAAGTTATTTCTGTTGTCTAACACCGAGTATGCCTGTGTAGTTATATACACATAGTTTATATTTAGATTCAAACTCGAGATTAAGAAACATTTAAATGGTCTTACACCGTCAGATTAATTCAACGTTGGTACACACAGTTTATACTTGATTTTTTCACTATAGCATCAACATCGATATAATTTTTACATGCCCTTTATTACGCAGGGAGGGGTCTGGCTTGCCTCTGTTGCAACTTTCTGTCCACTGCGTACTTTTCTTAAAATTACATTGTTTTAGCGTAGTTTTAGGTGTAAAATGATGGGTTGATTTTTTTTTAAAAATGGTGTTCAATATTTTGAAGGATTTTGCTAGAAGCATCTAGAATCTTAAAAAATGTTTTTTTAGTTATACCTAGTGTCTCCTAAATATCATTTTACCCTTAATTTATTTTTTAGCTTCAAAAATTACTTTAAAATATTGGATGTCACTAGGAAAATATATTTAGAGTGCGTGGAAATCAATAAATTAGTATCATATATATTTGGGTGCTCATTATTATTGAGAAAAATATATCAGAGGTAAAATTGTAGTCAGTCTCCTACATTAGGTATAACTAAAAAAATATTTTAAGAAGTCAAAAGTACCAAAAAATATTTTAGAATATTTTATGCTACTTGAATATTTCAAAGTAATTTTTAGAACTGAAAAATTACATTTAGTTTAGTAAAATACTATGTACAATTGAAAAAAAATATTTGAAGGGGTTAATAACATAAAAATTATTTTATGACACTGTATACTGCTTGAATTTTTTTTAAAGATATTAGATGCTTTTAAAAAAAATCTTTCAAAATATCCGACACCATTTAACAAAAAAGATCGGCGCATCATTTTACACTCAAAATTACATGAAAAGAAGCATCGGAGGGAAACCTTATCCCACTAGGATAGCGTAATGTTGGCCCAAGAAAGAGCGCATGATACATTCCTTAATTAATCGTTTCATCCTTGGCACCAAAAAAAAAAAAAAAAAAAATAGTTTAATACCCTCGCGTTGCTCGTCCCGTCGTCCGTTTTCGATTTTCGAATTCCAAAAATAACCTTGACGCAGTGAGGCAATCAAGGCCAGAATACGAGCTAGGTTCTCAAAAGGAGATTGAACACGCCCAAGAATTAGGCATTCCCAGAGGGCACTTCACCATCTGGTCTCTGTTGAGATAAGACAATTAGATCGCTAAACGAATCTTCTCTCCAAACAGGGGAAACTGGTGAAAATGACCTCTTTGTTCGTGTGAATCGTGTCCATGATCTTCTTGATCCCTGAAACCCAATCCCCACGATTTCGAGGAAAAAGTTCAGACTTTCAGACACAAAATTGTTCGTCGTAATCGCCCACAACAACTAAGTTTCAGAATAGATCAGTAATCTCTGCCGAAAATGATGCACATGACCTTCTATTGGGGCTACAAAGTCACCCTCCTGATCGATTCGTGGAAGACTCGTTCATGGACGAGTTACGCCCTGAGTTTAGTCGCCTGCCTGCTCATCTCTGCTTTCTACCAATACCTGGAGAATCGCAGAATTCGCCTGAAGCTAATTTTATCCAGCAAGCCGTCTCAGACGCTGCAGATCAGGACCCCTCTTCTACAATCGAATCTAGACGGAGAAAGAGCCAGGTTGGGAGTGAAACTCGCCGGAGCGATTCTGTTTGGGGTGAACTCGGCCATCGGATATTTGCTGATGTTGGCGATCATGTCGTTCAACGGAGGCGTCTTTATTGCGATCGTGGTAGGCCTAGCCATCGGCTACTTCTTTTTCAGGAGTGAAGGAGAGGATGTTTCAGTTGTTGTTGACAATTCTTGTGCCTGTTCTTAGTTTTGAAAATACCAAAGCTTGAGGAAGATCGACTGTGTTCTGGATTTCCTCATACAGAATGATTAACTGTATTATTAATTATATATCCTCTGTCATGTTCTTGTGAACTCTGGATCTGGTATTCGGGGTGACTTTTGTGCTGTATATTTCTATATCTATCATAATCTGTTTTATACTGCACTGTTTAATCTGGAGTCAAGTTTGTTTTTTTAGTGGCGTCTTGTTTCTATTGCTTGAGGGGCTTTATACTTTATAGAGGTCGCAGTAAAAATGTCGTTGACCTATTTGGCAAAGATGCCACAGGACTGTTAGGGTGTGTTTGGGTTGAGAGGGAGGGAGTAAGGGGGTGTTATTTTGGTTTGGGGGGGAGGGAATCTTAATATAAAATAATGAGATAAAAAATAATTTAATTTAAAATTTTTCCTCCGCTTCACTCTCCTCCAACCAAACAAAGTAATCCTCCCAAGAACGAATATTGTTTCCAAGGAGATCAGAAGTTCCCATGTGGTCAACTGACAGGACTGTAAAAAAGACAAGCAATTTTAACTTTTAGGCCCTATTTAATACGAAGCACTAGGGATAAGGACATAGATTTGACCAGGAATTAAGTTAGAATATATTATTTGATATGAGGGATTACGGATAACTATGGATTGAGAGTAACACGAAAGTGAAATTGCTGTAAAACCATCTTCCCCGGTACTGCATTTTCAATCTCGGGATTGTAAATATCAGAGACAAAAATATCGTTGTTTATAATATTTTTTGGACATAAATACCCTCTATTACTTTTAACCTGAATCCCGAGATTTTGTTTTTTGTTATTTTTTAATAATAAATATATTTTACCATTTTCATAATTTATGGAAGATTATAAAATAAAATTAATTCAAGTATTCCATTTAAATATCACCGTATACTAAACATAATTTTAATTATTCAATCCCAATCTCAATCCATCAAAATCCAATGCCTCATATAAATCAGGCCCATAGTTCTTACTTGGCGTTTTATGAAGTAATCCACAAGTTCTATAGGACTGTAACGGACTTTGTCAGAATCTTTAAAGCAGAGATATGTGGTGAAGCATTAAGATTCTATGGCTACACTAAAATATCATGGATCTTTGAATCATTATACTTCATGTTCTTGAGAGACATATAGGCCAGCCATTGTGGTCTCATATCCCATTGATGTTAGGGTGGGACAAGGACAATGCTGCAACCTGCAAGCTGCAGAAAGCACTCAGGTAAATGTGTTATTTTCGTCAAAAGATGCATAAGTTAAAACAGTTTGGCTTTTCTTGCAGAGTGGGCAGGGCCTCGATTCAATGCATTGGTTGGGTTGGGAGAAATCAGAGAGGGCACCCGTGGTACTCTTCAAGGAGAAGTTTCAACTGTATTCAACAACTTCAAACTAGAATTCTGACCGCACTTCAATGGCTCTCTGCGGAATAATTATAAATTTTACGTGCAAAAAGAATATAAAAAAAATGAGAATCAAGCAGCACCTCAGGATTTCACACGGATGCACTTCACCAATCTTTCTGAGAACTAAATACACAGCTGATCCAGAAACAAATGACTAGTGATTCGCAATGCTTTTGCAGTGCCTTTAGCCTGTTACACTAACAAAAACCATCGAACATCTGAAAAAATGGATTAAAGAACTACAAATAGATGTCCATAAGAAGCACTAGTAACAGCAAAGATGTGAGTAGCTCTGAGAGTTGACGCTTTTCTTTTCTCTTGTTTTTATCTCTCATGAGATTGTAGATTGTTGATTCAAATTAAAACAGCAGTAACTTGAAGAAGCGAAGTAATTGGAGATTTAAATCTTGCCAGTCACAGGAAAGAAGCAAGACACAAACTCATACACACAATAAAGTAGGTGGTGAAGCAAGCAAAGATGGATGCCCTGATAATATTTTTTTTTAAGAGAATGGAAAGCAGACAGTTTGGGAAAAACAGATGGGACACTGTGACTGTTGGTTTTCTCTCATGGAGAGACATCAACTAGTGGTTGAGTAGTTCCTGACAATGATAATATTCTCAAATCAATTAATGCTTCTTATATCATATATCTTTGGCAGCATGCGTATATCTTTTAATAATCAATCAATTAACATGACTTAAAAATGTTAGTGGTTTAGTGCTGACAGTTCCCTGTAGTTGTTCTGTTATGCAAATGCAAATAAAATAACTTCCCATGGAGTCACTATTCCCCCTGCTTTCTTTCACGCTAAGACAAGTAGGATACCTATTACAAGCTTGATAGTCTTATTTCACATCAATCTCAATTGCTTTGTGCATATCTGGACTTTTTGGTCCAGCTGAACATCTGAACTTACATTCAGCTTACTATTAAGTCGATAGACAAGCATAAAAAAATTTGTTATATATCAAATTATAATACATATAAATAAATAATATTGAGTCATGCTGTCAGTTGATTCTGCCATCTTGATTGATGGCCACATACACAAAGGGTTCAATGAATGCATCATCAAAGTGCTGAAGTGGCTCCAAAATGTTGATCACATCACTCATAGTGGGCCTAGGCTGTGGGTGGTGGCTCAAGCACTTGTAAGCCAAGGCAGCAACTTTATGAGCACCTCTGATAGGAAATCGTCCTTCAAGTCTAGGGTCTACGAACTGATGAAGCTTTCTCTGGTCTCTCAATAAAGGCCTTGCCCATTCCACTAGGCTCTGCTCTCTACTTGGCCTGTTCTTGTCGATTATCCTTCTTCCTGTTATCAGTTGTAATAGCACCACTCCATAGCTATACACATCGCTCTTCGTTGTTAGGTGACCTGTCATTATGTACTCTGGTGCTGCATAGCCCTGTGTTCCTATTATTCTTGTTGTTACATGTGTGTCTTCTCCTTCAGGTCCATCTTTTGCAAATCCAAAGTCTGACAATTTAGCTATATAGTCCTGGACTTGTTAAGAAAACAATAAAAGATAAATCTTGTGGTTTATTACCTTACTGGTAAGATCATTCCTTGAGAAGTAAGACTAACAACATACCGAGTCTAATAAGATATTTGAAGTTTTGAAATCTCTATATATTACAGGTTTGTCTGCTTCATGAAGGAAGGCTAGGCCCTTAGCTGCTCCCAATGCAATTTTTATCCTGGTTGACCATGGCAAGGCTGCAGTGTATCCTACAAGTAATTTTGCCAAAGGAAGCGAGGCGTTGACTCTTTTGTTTATGCCAATTAGAGTGACTAGAAGGAAGGAAGATATTAAGAAAAGTAACATACTTCTGAAAAGTTGGCACTCCAAGCTTCCTCTTGGGATGTATTCATACACTAAAAGCCTGTGTTCCTCCTCATAACAGTACCCAAGCAAGTTAACAAGATTTGGATGTTTTAGCTGTCCTAGGAAGATTATCTCTGCCTGGAAAAAGCAAACATGTTCATGGAAATTGATTAGCGGCTGATAAAGAAATGGGAAAAAAGAAAAGTAAGGCTATTCATTTCAGAAAACTAACCAGCCATTCCCTATGACCTTGCATACCATCCAAGTTTAGTCTTTTCACAGCCACAGATTGAGCTTTCAAACCAGGTTTAATCTTGTCATCAACAAATCCCTTGTACACAGGTCCAAACCCACCTTCACCTATCATATCACTCCAAGAGAAATTATTTGTTGCTTCTCTTAGCTCTTCAAGGGTAAATGGATAAAGCTTTTGGCCAACAAGGGAAATGGAAAGATCATCAATGGCCTGACCAGAGCTAGAAATGCTGATATCAGAGAGGCTTAATCTCTGAAAAGAACCTTGCTTTGAGATCTTCTTCTTGGATTCCTTCAATGGGCATTTAGTCTTGTAACAACTGAACATTAAGATGATAGATCTCCATGTAATCTTCTTATGAATCATGGTATGCACCGTTTACAAACAAAAACCTCTGCTTTGAATGTGAATGAGGAAGACGACATAAATGACAAAGTAAAATGAGTGAAAGGGGAGAAATTTATAGCCCCACTTTCGCTAAACTACCCTCAAAGAGATACCTTGACTTCTAGAAACTTTGATTATGGGTACAAGAGTTCAAATATATACAGAAATCATTTGTTTTATTTTATTCTCCGTCTCATGATTTTTGTGTTCATAATCTAATTATTGGGTGATTAGTTAATGAGAAGTCAAACAACTTGCCCACCCCGTGACTCGAATCGAATGTAATATTAGCAGCAGAATCCCCTCTTGGTATACACATTTTATTTCTGTTTGTTTAGAAGTTGATGTACATGCCCCGCGAAGGTTGTAAAATAAACTAATAAAGCTGTCTGGGACAACATCTCAATTGCGATCCAATAATTCAAATATTCCTTTGTTGTCTTTTGGACATGTTCCTTGCTCCAACAAAAATAAAACAATGTGTTTCAACAAAAGAAAACTAATGTGATCGCTGATAAGGTACGGTTGAATATCTGCTTGTTTTTGGTTAGTAATGTTCCTCGGAATAATTGTTGTCGGCATGTCAAGATCAGATAATATCACAATAACAACAGGACAACCAGATTCTTGCTTTCAAATTGGCTCAAAACACGCTGCTTCTAGAACTTCTACTACCAAAGGCTAATCAGAATGAGACTTCTCTCCTAACAATTTTTTCCCCGTGTAATGATATCATAATGGATAAAAGAAACAATCAAAACGGACGAGAATTCAATGAGAATGTGTGGAAAAAAAAAAGCATCGACGCGATTAATTAATAATATAAGAAAAATTAAAAGTTGGAATTTGTTGAGAAAGTCAAATAGAAAGGGTGAACTAATCAACTAATCAATCTACCCCACAACCACTTTGACCCCTCATGAAAATATGCCCAACTTTGAAGCTTCCTTGTCCCATAACACAAGTGATTACTACAAACTCGATTATCTATGTGGGTTATGAAACGTGCATAGAGTATAAAGTATCATGTACTTATTTTAGTTTTTTATAAGTTCTTTAAGAAATAAGTATGTGAAATGAGTTGTCTTATAAAAAAGTGCTTAAAAAAGCATTTTTCTGGGTTTTTTAAATAAGGACTAAAAAAATGAACAAATTGAAGTAGGTAAAGTGAAAGAGTTGAAACTTCAAAACTAAAAAGCATATACCAGAATGCTACCAGGAATCAAAAACAGAACTGAAGTTGAATGATTAGAAAAAGAAGAAGAAAGTGATAACAGTTTGGAACTGGTGATTGCTGATACGCCAACTCAAATAAGAGAGAGTTTGGTCAAAATCCATTCATTTGCTCTGCAAGTCAGTACGCTCCATGATCCTCACACCATTGAATTTGACTCCGCTTATGACACTTGTGACAGAGCAATAGTTACTTACAAGATGACCGTCTTGTAGAAGCTCATGCTCATTAAGCCAGGAATGTAATGTCCAGTAAAATTTATCTAGGAACTGGGCCGGCCCATTTATGTTTAGCCCAAAAATGTTAACTAAAATCGTTAGTTTGGAAACAGAAAACACGACCCACATCCATGGTTAGGCCTAAGTCCTTAATATAGGTGAGGAGTTGAATTTGGTCTAAAACGTACTATCTTAATCCAATTTACCACTCATTTATTATTTTTGCCAAATCAATTTATGCATAACCTAATGTTACACTTGAATATTATCCAGAAGAGACAGCATGAATGTAATAGATATTGTATAATATATATCTTAATTTAGGTGTTACAAAAAAAGATATATATTTTTCCACATACACAATAATATCATAATAAGTTGCGTTACTTATATTGTTTTTACTTGTTACCTTCACTATTTATAAAGTATAGTTAAGTTTGAATCACCTTAAAAACACATTTAATTCTCTTAAAAACAGATATAACTTTCCATGCATGTTATATACTGATTTTCAAAAAGCAGGAGATGCAGATGCAGAGAGAATAAGAGGATGAAGCATCCAAATGCAGGGGAGGTGCGTTATTTGCTGTCGTCTTCTCTCTTTCGTCCTTTTCCTCTTTCCCTTCCCTTTACCTCTTGTATATTAGTCTTCACTCATAATATTTCTTAATTTTAATGCTAAGCAATGGCTAATGCAGCTGTAAGCTTTTACATATTGGAACATGGTAGGATCTCATAATAATTACGGAAGCTCTGTCTTTTCTGGTTGGGGATGAGCTGTAGCAAATAGCAGTAGATTCATTTGAGATTCAACGATGGGTGATGACAGTCCAAATGTGGTCGTAAAGCCTGACGCACAGAGAGAGAGAGTGGCAGTGCCATCGGGGCATTGCTTATGTACTCTATTTCTAAACGTAAGGAAGTGTATTTTCCCAAGAGCACTCTTTTATATATATATATATATAATACTCTCACATATAAAAAGTAGTATTCTTCTGCGTCTGTCTTTTCCAACTTTGACCGAAGCTCGCTGTGGATGAAGCGGCCTCGCCAGCTTTCGGCGCTCTTTTCTTTAATCCTTCCCTCCTTCCACTTCCTTCTCCTCATTTCCTATTTCTCATTCTCTCTCTATCCTTCTGCTTCTTCCTTGTTTGTGTTGCTTCCTTCCAGCTCCCATTTTTTATATAAAATCCATTTTCTCGAGCATCGCCCTCATCTTTTTTGTTTTGTTTTTTCTTTCTTTTTTTTTGGTCCGTTTTGCTATTAGAATAGTATATCTTCCTCTTCACCCAACAGCTGAACTTGCTTTCTGCCTTCACCCTTCGCCAATCTGCCAAATCTAGCTCCCCTATATCCGGTTTCCCCACCTCTGAAAAAGTTACCACTTCGCTGCTTTCCCCTCTCCTTTTCTCAGGTATCTTCTGTTTTTTTTTTGTTACATTCCTACTTCTCTTTCTGGATCTTTTTCATTCCTTCGTTATTTCTGCTGCTTTTGTTTTTTTCCTATTTTCTTTTGTTGTTTGAGGAGATCTCCGCAATTGAGACTGTATATGCAGATCAGGATGCAAGCTCCTGCCTCTTTCCTTTCTGCTTTCTGGGTTTTTGAATTTGATTCTTGTAGCATTTTCGTCTCTATTCCTGACGGCTTTAAAAATTCGATGGGCTGATTGTACTCTGCATGCCCTTGCTTGTTCCTAGGCCGAAATTTCTTGATTTCTACTGCAGAGACCAACGTTAAATAGCTTCTAGTCTATGGTTTGTGTGTCGATTGTAACGCGAAGCGAAACAATGAAAAAACAGAGTATTGCCCGCTTGTATTGATTACTGTTTGACGCCTAAGAAATTTATAACTTGATTATTCTGGAGAAAACGAAAAAAAGCATGCGGTGGCACGCAATGACGCAGCCAAACAATGGTCCGTTGTAGGGATACGTAGCAGAGTTCTGTGCTTTTCTTTTTTACTTATTTTTTTTTAAATAATCCTCATTAACTGTCTTTGATTGGAGTGGTTTGTTCTCGTGACGCCAAATTATTCTCTGGTTGTGAAAGAGCAAATTTCTCGATTGTCCATTAAATCTTGCATTTTGGCTATTTAGCTTGCTTGGGATTTTCTGTAAGACCTTCACTTTTAATTCAAAGGGAAAAAAGATATTTAGGCTCAAGCTACATGTATATTATTTTTAACATGCTCCTGCTCCTCTTTGCTCCTAAGTCTCGTTTGTTTTATTCAGCTGTCTGTCTGTGGACTAAATATATTAGCCATGCATAATCTATTAGTACATTGACAATGGATATTTGTTGTCTTTGCTAACTACTCAAACTGTCCTAATTCTCTTGTTTGGCGAGCTCAAATCCCACTATTGTAAGTATGGATTACATCATGGCATTGAAAGACGGTCTGATTTCTGGTGGAGCTTGACTTGTGCTTCTTCTTTGCTCTTTTTTTCTTTTTTTTTAAACAGATAATATGGGCTTACTTTGCAGCAGAAACCGTAGATATAATGATGCTGATGCCGAAGAAAATGCACAGGTTCATTATGCTTGAGTTGATATGCCATTCTAGGGTTCTTGCACAAGTTTCCTTGTTAGCTGATGCTTGTGATGTTCCTACTTCTTTATTTATTAACCCTGAAGGGCTCCATGTGCCTAATCTGGTTGATATGACATGCATTCACAGGCTGCTGAAATTGAAAAGAGAATAGAGCAAGAAACGAAGGCTGAAAAGCATATTCAGAAACTTCTACTACTTGGTATATGTTACTTGGGCAGTGCCTTTTATTTTTGTTGTGTGTACTTCATGTGCATTTCTAAAGTTGAAACTTGTTAATTTTAGTATTTATGGAAATTTTAAAATCAAGTATCACATGAGGGCTGATGGTTTTTGTGGTTTGTTGGAATGCCACATATAATTTGTTGGTAGAGTCTGCTGGCTAGCAAAATGCTTCCCATAGAAATGGTGAATACCTTGATGTGATTCTGACATAGTTGAGTTTTTTATAAGTGGTCTTTTCCTAGGCATTATTGCTATGCTCCTTTGAACGAATCTCACGTGTTATTGTTGCTTGTCGGCTTTCTTCCTTTTGTTATTTCTCTTCTAAACTGATTTAAATCAACCTCTGTGGTTTAGGTGCTGGAGAGTCAGGGAAGTCGACAATCTTTAAACAGGCAAGAAATTGCAGGATTCTGTGCTTAGGATGATATCTATTTGGGGATTTGTTGATATTTATTATCTGTTTATGATATGCAGATAAAACTCTTGTTTCAAACGGGTTTTGATGAGGCAGAGCTCAAGAGCTATACACCAGTCATTCATGCAAATGTGTTTCAGACAATAAAAGTACGCAATATTTGAAAGGGTGTGTTGATTATTTTTCTTTGACAATATGCATAGTTTATGGAGTCATTATCTGCTGGCTGGCATTAGAATGTATGTGAGACGAGTTTTAATGGACTAGCTGAGAAAACTGCCATTCTGATTATAATATGATGTGATTGAACAGATACTTCATGATGGATCTAAAGAATTGGCTCAGAATGAAGCTGAGTCTTCAAAGTATGCGATATCAAATGAAAACAAGGTAGGTTACTCTAATTAATTTATGCCCTAATATGGTTTAGTCATCTGCTGGACTGAAAACATCTGATAATATCATGGTGTGTTATCTTGTCATGCAAAATATCATGAGAAAATAAAAATTAATCAGTAATTGACCACGAACTCTTTTTTCTGCTTTTTTCAAATTTCTATGCCGAAGATTCTTCTATATTCATAGAGCTTGATATTCTGAAGACACTTCCTTGTAATTTCTGATAGCTTGATATTTCTGGCAGGATACTGGGGAGAAACTATCAGAAATAGGAGGCAGGTTGGATTACCCACGTCTCACCAAGGAACTTGCACAGGAAATAGAGACTTTATGGAAAGATGCTGCAATTCAGGTGGCTTGGATGGCATAATTTGGTTGCCTTTCTCTTTTTTCTCTATCCTTTCTTGCCTCCTGCCTTTTTTGTGTGTGCGTGTGTTTTGGGGGGGGGGGTGTTGACATTAGTTACTCGGTATTTATGTTCCATGCATTTTACTTGTAACTGTAGGAAACATATGTTCGTGGTAATGAGCTCCAAGTTCCAGATTGTGCCAATTATTTCATGGAAAATTTGCAGAGACTGTCTGATGCTGATTATGTTCCAACAAAGGTATCTGAACTGTGTATTCCTTTTTTCCCCTTTTAGTTTGAATGCATGTTTGAAAGTAAGTTTCTAATTGCTATTTTATTTACAACTACAGGAGGATGTCCTGTATGCAAGAGTTCGTACCACTGGCGTTGTGGAGATTCAGTTCAGGTGGATATGCTTCGTCTGACATGAGTTGTCATAATGAAAGTCTGAAATAACATGTAAAGATGCATATGAGTGTTCCTGTTTTATGTTTCTGTTCTGAATTTGCTGAGCGAAAAGATATTGTGGCAAGTAGCAGTGCTCCTTAATTCTTACTTTGCCTTTTCAAAATAGGGGCTTATATAACCTTGGGGTTAAGGATTAGAAGTCTTTATAGTCTGCGTAGAAACCTAGTAACACCATGGATTCTACTTTTTCTTGAGGTGTAAATTTTACAGCAGCTCCCTAATGGGTATAAGAAACTAGGTTTATGTGTATTTACGTACTAAACACAATTGCTTTCCTTGTGAATGATTACATGGAGGATAGGCAATCGCAAAGTTTGGTTCTATGATTGAGCTTAAAATTCTTGCTCCCAAGTATATGACCTAGAGATCTTGTGTTCCCGTCTGATCCTGTGTATAAATTACACCTTTCCTCCATCCATCTGTATGTTTTATCATTGTACTGACTTCATATTTTGTTGCTGTAATTGGTCCTTGTTGGTTGTAGTTATGCCCGCATTTCATTTACGTTCTGGTATTAATCTTGTCTGTCAACCATTTCAACTATCTCAATTTCAACTCAACAATCAATAAGCAACCTAAATTGGTTACTAGTGCTTTCTTAACTTTGATTGTGCTTCTCCAAAGGATCTTATTTATATACCCAGGTAGTAAGGGTAAATTATTCTCGTTACTGAGTGTATTTCTCTGTCAAGCTGCCTTCTGTCATACTACGGAGCATTAACAGTTTCCTGACCTATTCATCGTGATTTCCTACCCAGAATATACTGACTAGATGAGCATATCTTTGATTTCTGACAGTCCAGTTGGAGAAAACAAGAAAAGTGGTGAGGTATATAGGCTTTTTGATGTTGGAGGCCAGAGAAATGAGAGGAGAAAATGGATTCATTTGTTTGAAGGAGTTACTGCTGTAATATTCTGTGCTGCTATAAGCGAGTAAGCTGACCTTCCATTTGATTATGTATTTATTATGAATTGCTTGGTACTTGTTGGCTGTTTTAAATCTGTTGGTTCCCAAAGCAAGATTGTAAGATTTAGTAGAACTTTCTTCTATAGTTCCCCTGACTGGAGCCCAAATTACAATAAAATAGTGTTTTGGAGACATTTATAGTATAGTTGAAGGCTAAGCTTGTACTAGTCTGGCAGCTGTGAATATTATTAGTAATAAACTAATTTGCACCAGGTTAATCAATGAGTAGGATAATAGTTCTGTCCTTTCAATCTTACTGGCAATTATCATTATGGTTTGTGTAAAGTCGAAGTGTTGACCTCACATTTGCTTTCCAGGTACGATCAAACACTTTTTGAGGATGAACACAAGAACAGAATGATGGAGACTAAGGAACTTTTTGAGTGGGTCTTAAAGCAACCGTGTTTTGAGGTATCTTTCATGCTCTATTTATAATGTGTGGGGAACTCTTATTTTACCTTTTTCATTGCCTAGGTTCCTTTATATGATACTTGCTGTTGAGAGCTTTATATCTTTTGACAACTAGCATTCATAAAGTCGGTACCCATCTTAATAATGATGTCTTTTTCGCTGCTGTGCAGAAAACATCCTTCATGCTATTTTTAAACAAGTTTGACATATTTGAGAAGAAGATCCTTAAGGTAAGGCTAGTCTGAACATTGTACACTTTCATTGCGGAAGCTATAATCATGTCTGTCTACTGACTCTAGTCTTGCATTATGCAGGTCCCACTGAATGTATGCGAATGGTTCAAAGATTACCAGCCAGTTTCCTCTGGTAAACAAGAGATCGAGCATGCATACGAGTAAGCAACTTGTTTCACGTGATGTCAATTAAAAGCATATAGTTGACTTTGACTATTGAAAACCTTAGAAACTCTAGGCGTCATACTTTTCTTAAATTTTGTTCGTTAAGTTGATGCTGAAAGCCTGAAGTCTGCTGTTAAGCAACTTAATAGAAATTTAAAGAGAATATGAAACAATATGCCTGATGTTTCATGATTTCGTCGTTGTAGAACTAAACAGGTTGGATAATAACTTATGGTTGCAGGTTTGTGAAGAAAAAATTCGAGGAATTGTATTTTCAGAGCACAGCACCTGATCGTGTGGATCGCGTCTTCAAAATATATCGGACCACAGCCCTGGATCAGAAGCTTGTGAAGAAGACTTTCAAGCTTGTGGATGAGTCATTGAGGCGGAGGAATCTGTTCGAAGCAGGGTTATTATGACCGAGAAAACATGCATCAGGGATGAAGTAATCCTCTTTCAGTGGAAGAGGTCGTCAGATTTTGGGTACATTAGGGGAGAGGTATACTAAATATTTTAATCCAATTTGTTGATTTTTAAGGCCAGGTAATTAATGTTGTTGAATGGGGGTATATTTGGAGGTCAAATTAGTCGAACTGAATCTTCTCAGAAACGACATCTTGATTTGTGAATTGTGATTATCTTTCCATCGAAACCCACTAATGATGTATTTCAAATTCCATGCCTGTTAATGGTTTTTCCCCCAAATTGTCTTGTGTCTGAAATTTCACTGCTGGGAACAAATTATTCACATTCTTGACCAGAACATGTGTTTAGTGTTTCTTCCCCACTAAGAAAGGTAAAGAAGCAAGGTGAGAGATATGAGCAGGAACATGTATGGGAACTCAAGAAACATGAATGAATGAAAACTGAAAAGGCCTTTCTATCTATACGCTTGTGCTTCTGGTTCTCAACTTTACTAATTGAAGTCACTCGTTTCTTTATTTAGCTTGTTTTGAGGTTCACACGAATGGTTGGTTTTGCTTTTGATCCAGGTGAGCGAATTTTACTCGTTCGAGTGTCATACATGTCCCTGCTAATCATGTATGCTTGCTTGTAATTGAAAATAAAGCATGTTATAAGCCGACAGAATAGTACATATAAATAATAAAATAACTTAGCACGGGATGCATTGAAAGGTAGTTAGCTTAATCATTGAAAATATGAACACAATGCTTGACAATCATGTTAACCAACAAGTATAAAAGGTTAAACTAGGACACTTTTTATTGACACCGCCTTAATTACAAGTTTTAATCAATATATCTTATGCTACATTTGTTTGAGTCCATATAAGGGCAACTTATTTCACACTCAATCTAATACACAAGGAAATGTATCTAATTTATAAAAAGAATTGTAAGATATGGAAAGCAGACAAGAGGGGGTTATGTTGTTTGTTTGTTCTAGCAAGTGTTTGTTTGCTTTTATTTTCTTAAAAAATATTTGTGTTTTCCTAGATAAAATTTTGAGAAAATCCCTTAAATTTTTTTTTAGAATGTCAAAAGACAAAAAATGTATTCCGAATATTTATAATACTAAAAAGGTGTTGGTGCCTGATTCGTCGTTCTCAAAATTAAAAAGAAATGACAAAATTGTCCCTCGTAGTTTAATTTTCACTTTAATAGATTTAATTGTGAAAACTTTATCAAAATTTGTGAAACCTTTATTAGAATTTGTGAAACCTTTATCAGATTTTGCGGATTTTGATTTGCAACTTGTGAAATTTTTTAAGAAAGTTGTGAAATTCTTTTGAAAACTTGTGAAACACCCATACTTGTGAAACCTTTATTAGAACTTGTGAAATCATAATCAAAATCTGCAACTTGTGAAATTTTTTTGAGAATTTGTGAAAACTTTATATAAATTTGTAAAACCTTTATCAGATTTTGTGAATTTTGATTTGTAACATGTGAAATTCTTATGAGAAATTACAAAAATCTTATTCAAACTTCTAAAAACCTTTATAAGAACTTGTGAAATCACACTTTTCTCTCTGTTCTTAATTTTAAATTTAGAGGGATAATTCTGTCATTTACTTTTAATTTAAAAAAGGATAGATAAGACCTTAACAACTTTTTAGTATTATGAATATTTGAAATATATTTTTATTTTTTGACATGTTTTAAATTGTTTTCAAGGGATTTTCCCTAAAACGTTTCATACGGCACTTATCTAGCTGCTAAAATCACTGAAACCAAACTCCCCAAGTCCTTTTTTATTTTACGTGATGATTGTTGGATCTTGATTCCGTTTTACATGAAAAAAGTGAAGAATGTGTATGCTGCCCCTCTATATGTGGTGTTTGTTTGGAAAACTTAAAAAAAGTATTTTTTTTAAGTTAATATAAAATTCTTCTCACATACTTATCTTATAGATAATAAAAGTATTTCTAAAAAACTAAATCATACATGTACAAGTGAAAATGAAGAAGGGCCAAACTCTTTTGGTGAGGGTTTTTTTTTTTAGAAAATTTGTTCAAAAACATTTCATTAGAAACTTATTTAGTAAATAAGACATTCGCATGCAAATAATCTTTCCGGTGTGGAAAAGATATTCTCTTGTGTTAAAAAAATATTCCCCGTGTTCAATATATCTTTCCTATGTATGTGCGAACAATCTTTCTTTATGTGTAAAATTTTTTTTATAAATATCATTTAACAAATAAGTTTCTAATAAGATTTTTATGATAAATTTTTTCTTTTTGGCTATTTTGCGTGTGTTTTCCAATTTAGGTTGCAAAGGTACTAAAGGACTTGAATTATAGCGGTCTCTGTCAAACAACTCTGCTGCTTGTTAGTGTACGTAGCCGAGTCATCCCATGGTAAAGCACTTTCAACCATTTTTTTATATAATTATCTAATTATATTAAATTCAAATATTTCCTAGCTTAACCCTTTTAAAAAGTGTAAGTCATATATATATATATATATATATATATATATATATATATATAAACGTACTTAAATTAAAGATCTCATGTTTAATTGGCTAAAGCCTAAGTAATTTAACTGGGGGAGAAAAATTTAGGTGGAATGCCCCATATATATTTTTATTGCGGGCCCAAAAATGGGAGGGGAGTTAGGGCCCCACACAGCATATTCCTGCGCAATGGATTAGCCAGAAAAAACAACAAACATGTTTTGTTTGGTCAGACAGGTTGCTGGTTGCTGGCCGCTGGCCGCAACAAGTCTGAAAACCTAATTCCTTGCCTCATATGTTGTAACTTGTAACACCAACATCTGTTTTAATTCCACAAGTTTCACCTTTTACATCCACTCATATCCACAATGGCACAATCACATATGGGTAAATATTTAAAAAAAAAAAAATTGTTAAAAGTTTCACTTTTTGAAGTTGTCCTACAGTATAATTTTTTCCCCCTATTACCTTTAATCTCTTCTCCAGTCTCTCTCATTCAACGAGGGATATTTACAGAAAAAATATTTAATGATGCATGCGTTCTGTGATACGGATACAATGTGACTTTATATTTTGGATTAGAGGAACTCTTTACAAAAGTGATTTATATTAGAGGCGGGTAGGTATTAAATATCAACAAAACTTATGATTTTTTTAATAAATTATTTTTTAAAAGCATGTTGAGCTAGATATTCATTTCCTGAGAAAAAGTAGCAGCAGGGGCAGGGCTATTAAAGATAGGGTATGTCACCAAAGGCTTTATAGGGTAATGGAATGGATACTCCCTTATTAGTGGAAGGTTGAGAGTTTAATAATGCTTATTGTAATTCAAACCATTAGCGCCCGCCTTTTTTTAAGTTTAAAAGAACATTGGATATGTCCCAAGTTTTGAACAAGTAGCAGATGTTTCTACCAAGCCCTAACACAAAACTCAGTTTCAGCTTATGCGTGATGGAAAAAGAATTGCCTCCATTCATTGGTCTTTCCAATTAAATATCTTCTTAGATCAAATTTTAATGGTTATGATTTAATATTATATTAATATTTTTATATAATATTAAATTCCAACCATTAAAACTTAATCCAACGCTAGAAACATTCAATGGAGAGACCAGTCAATTGAGACGTTCCCCTCTCTCCCGTGCGTGACTGTCTGAGTGTTGCAGCATATGAGGATCGCACGTCCATGTATTTCAACAAAAAAGTAGTTACGTGGATATTAGAAGTATTCTGATATGTAGAATGTGTACACGTGTCAGTTGGTTAGAAGTTAGTCAAAGAGTTAAAACTACCCCACGTGATTCTGTTAGTGATGAGCTGTGCTACCTCATGTTATACAATCAATTCTCTGGTTTTTTTGGCAACCATGCATGTTAATTAATCTTGGATGACAAATACTATCCAAGACGTTCGCAGTATTAACATAGAAATATATACAGAAACTAAATGAATTAATTAAAGACAGTTAATGAAAGTAATATATATTAGAAGCTGAATTGCTGAACATAGACACAATGAAATCTAAATCCATAGTGAAATAATATAATACTGGTGATGAGAAGAGAAAAGACGTGTGGTGTATCCTTGTTTTCCTCAGAATCGGCAAAAATATAGCTACCTCATTTACTGGTATAGTTGACGGATCTTTTACCACCGCATGTTAATAATTGTACATGTTTATGTATAGTATTCGGTAAATTAGGTCTAACAAAAAAAAAAAAAAATTCTCATTCTCCAATTAAAGCCATTCCTCTCCACCTCACAATCACCCCCTCCTTCCTTTTTATATATATATCCAAAGATTCTGCAACCAAACGAAAAAACCCTTAATTCCCTTTCTTCTATATATATGAGAACTTCACTATTTGTTCTCATTATTGTAGTACATTAATTGTAATTTAGATTATTGAATTGAAAAATTCCTTGTGGGGTTAATGGGTATACGTAGAGAATCGCTGGCCATAATCTTGATATGGCTCGCTGTGTTTGATGGATGTTCTAACGTTGTCGTCAATGGCGAACTTAATTACAAAGAAGCTCTCACAAAGTCTCTCATTTTTCTAGAGGCACAACGTTCAGGGAAGCTCCCTCCCAATAACAGAGTGCCCTGGAGAGGAGACTCTGCACTTGACGATGGAAAACTCACTAATGTATATATATATAATAAGTTTCTGATATCGATTGTTATATAATGATTTTATCAGCTAAATTATTAATTATTAGGCATGCATGCATGCATGGATATTATATTATATTGTAGGTGGACCTTTCTGGAGGATATTATGATGCAGGGGACAACGTCAAATATGGTTTCCCGTTGGCTTTCACAGTCACTACACTTTCATGGGCTGCAATTTATTTCAAGGACGAGATTCAAGCTGCCAATGAATTGAATAATGTTCGTGACGCCATTAAATGGGGCACCGATTATCTTCTCAAATGTTCTTCCCGACGCAATCGCTTATATGTGCAGGTGAATCTTCTAACTAGTACTACTGCTTCACACACACACACACACACATGCTTATGTGTTTTTGTCTGTCTAATTTGATGAAGGTGGGGGACCCAGAGGAGGATCACCATTGTTGGGTTAGACCAGAGAAAATGAAGACAAAGAGAACAGTTTTGCATATAGGTGATGGGACGCCAGGTACAGAGATTGCAGCTGAAACTGCAGCAGCTTTTGCCTCTTCTTCTATTGTTTTTAGGAGTGTCGATCGTGCTTATGCTCGCCGTCTCCTCAACAAGGCCAAACTGGTACGAACCATTCAAATATTTTGGCAACTTTGGAATTAAACCTATATATACATAATCACTGATATATCAATCTTGTAATAATTCTTTGATCTTTTTACTGATCGATGCACAGATGTTCAAAATGGCAAGAGCCCAAAAGGGAACTTATGACGGAGAATGTCCCTTCTACTGCTCTTTTTCTGGCTACAATGTAATATTAATTTGTTCTCAGATTACTCGGTATATATATCTTTCATTAATTAATTAATGTGATTATCTATTGTGAAATCTCAAGTGGGTATGATACTGCAGGATGAGTTGTTGTGGGCAGCAACATGGCTTTTTATTGCAACCAAGACGCCTATGTATTTGAAATACGTTCAAGAGGAAGCCATCAGTGCTTACGTGAATGAGTTTAGTTGGGATCTCAAATACGCTGGAGCTCAAGTTCTTCTCACTAGGGTTTGATTCTTATATCTCAAAAACTATTCCTCTCTAATAACTTAGTTTCTTACATGTTATAATTACCTAGCCGATGATCTCTGAATATATTGGTCAGTTACTTTATGAAGGAGTACCGAAATTGGAAACATTCAAATATCAAGCCGATAGTTTCATATGCTCCGTCCACCCTCAGAGTCCCTACAATCAGATTAAATTAACTCCAGGTTAATATATATATAACTCTTTTTATGCGTTGATTAATTAATGTTGTGGTATATTTAACTATTCAATTTATATATAGGTGGCGTGATTCACTTGAGGGATGGAGCCAACACGCAATATGTGACCGGCACGGCAATGATATTCATCTTCTACGGCGATATTCTGGAAGAACACAAACAAACTGTCACTTGTGGAACTAAAAAATTCACCTCAACCGACCTCTTCAACTTCGCCAAAAGCCAAGTAATTAATGAATCACCCTCAGATCTGGACGGCCCAGATATACTTAGCAGGAAACCAGGTCCGTTTAATTACTAAAATATATACAGAGACTGATTGTCAAGTTTTGGATATTAATTGCAGATGGATTACATTCTGGGGAAGAACCCAGAGGGAAGATCTATAATGGTAGGGTTTGGGAACAACCCACCAATGCAAGCACACCACAGAGGAGCGTCGGTGCCGATGTCGTCGGCGAACGAGGAGGTGTCGTGTCCGGAGAGCTTCGCCAAATGGTTACAACGCGAAGGACCAAACCCTAACGAGCTCACCGGAGCCATACTTGGAGGACCCGACAAAAACGATCACTTCAACGACAAACGTACCGATTCCTCAGCCACTGAGCCATGCACCTACGTCAACTCTCTCGCCGTGGGCCCCCTCGCCAAGCTCGCATCTATCCACAATAAATAATTTATTTTCACAAAAGAAGGGGGGAAAAAACACACACACACTATATGATCGATGATGCTGTATCTAGTAGCTAGCTAGATCCCAGATTTGCAGTGTACGCATTAATTTGTTCATTACGTGTTTGTCTCAAAATGGACAAGGGGGCGGTTATATTTAATTACCTTGATGACTTCACGTAATTAAGCTTCGCAAGTTTCGAACCTGGGCATATATATATTTACATCACATACATTTTTACACGCAAGAATTATATTCTCATGTACGTAGTTTCAATTTGGTAGCTTCATTGTATTGTTTTGGTCGAGCCACTGAAATTAACGTAGCTCTGGCTTGGGAGATTTGTGGACGGAGAATAATTGGTATTATACATAATATATATCGGTTTCAAATATTCATTTGGATAATATTAAGCTGGCCTATGGTGTTCTACATGTCCAAGTCATAGTCAATGCCAATGTTTGAAGGGAAAATGGACCAATTAATATATGGTTGCCTTTGTCTGGAGGATTGCCGCATGAGGCGATAAGGCCCACACAAATGATACAGCAACGTCCAACGTTAGCTGTACCAATTGAATATAATTAATATTGCCACATTTTTATATTAACGTGTGATTGATATACCATCTCGTTTATTTATAATACAATTTATACTACGAGGAGAGAGGTAATACAATTTAGTGGGATGGATAAAGGAAAGAGGAGGTTGGTGATGGTGAGATAAGAGGGGAGAGGGGAGAGCACGTGATTGAAAAGACGCGTATAGGGATAAGGTGGAGGGTGCACCACCATGCTCTTGTGTTCCCCACAAGAAACGAAGGAGACTAGTAGGGGGCACGTGTTCCCCAACTAAAAGCTTTTAACATCTCCACGTGGTTCTCCCATCATCACCTGCTCTCAGCCCCATATATTATTCCCTGCTCCCCACAAAATCAAACATCGATTCTCACCGGCTGAGTAACCTTGACCCGGTTTTTTTAAAATAGATAAATAATAATAAATAAATAAAAATACTTAAACACTATTTAAATTTTAAAATTTTAAATTAATAAGTTTTTAAGAAACTGAGTTCTAATTTTTTTTTCAATCTCATTACTCTTATAGTTAATAAAATTAATTTAAATTTTTAAAATTTAAGTGATATTTAACTACTTTTTTCTCTAAATAAATATGAACTGAATTATATTATTTACAGATACATTTAAAATCAATAAATATATTAAAATTTAATTATTTTTAAAAATTTCTTATTATTTTATCTTAATAAAATAGTTGTATTGAGTGCTTGATACAATGATGGGTATATTCAATTATGTAAAAGGTAACGGGTGATTGTTAAAAAATTATTTACTTTTTACAACGAAGTCTATAAAAGTGTACTCAAGTATAATTCGACTAAAAATATCAATACATTTAACACAATATCTACTTTTTTTTGTCGAATAACAAGAACAAAAAAAAAAACTCCTGCTCCTATTTATGGGTGAGAGAGAAATTTTTTTTTTTATCATATTTATGAGACATCTCATTAAAATTTTGAAGTGAATGTATAATTTAATTCTTCACTTATTATTATGTTGTCTTTATTTTTATTTAGTATTATGCATATTAAGTAGGGATATATTTGAAAATTTGTTAAATTTTATGAAAGAATTAATGAAGGTTAAGGTTTTTTTAGTTTGTATGAAGAATGTTGAATGTGTCTTATAAATAAGATTAAAGAAGTACTGGATATATTTGCATGAATTAAAATTATTTCAATAAAAGAATAAACCAATAAAATCAAAACATGAAGTCAAGGGAAGCTAATAGGCTGGCCAAGTGGTTGTATGAGAAAAGCCGGAACAGGCGATCACGGCTCATGCACACGTATTTATTTAACGTCCAGTGGATGAGGATAAGACCTTCCACATAATTCCACAGCCAAACAATAAATATAAATTCGTTGCCATTATCCTGTTTCCCTCTTTCATCCCTATCTCCATTTAGTACAATAATAATAAAAAAATAAAATAGTAAATAAATAAACAACGAAACAAATAAATAAAGACCACCATTCCCCTGTACTTTGATTCTGTGTGCTTCCCCTAAATCCATTGTCTCTCACACTTGTCTGCCTTCTTCGTTCTCTCTATCTCTCTGCTTTATCACAACGTTTCTTCTTCATCCGTTGTGCGCTGTGTGTTGTCTCTTTGCTATCTTTTTAAATCATTTTGAGTTTCGCATTTCTGGAAGTATTCTACTAGATCAGTGCCGGTGAATTTTGTTTGGTTAACATGCGGATCGAACCTTCCGAATTGAAGCGCGTGGGCACATGCGCACCGGCGTTCTTCCAGTCGCCGGAGGATCAAAAGCTGTGCAGCAGGATCGGTGGAAATTCCGCGGTGCCAGCTGAGTTTTCGGATGATCTGTGCAGTACGTCGTCGTCTTCAACTTCTTCGATCGGGAGAGACAGCGATTTGTCCTCAGAAAGGTCTACGGGGGATGAGGATTGCGGTGAAAATGAGGCTCAGAGCGCGTATAAAGGACCTTTGGATATGATGGAGTCGTTAGAAGAGACGTTGCCAATCAGGTATCTTGCATTTCCAACTTATCCTTCTCAGATCCCTATTGACTCGCTAATTTGTGTTTCTTATTTTTTTGAAAATAAAATTCATATATCCAAGTTCAAGGTTCAAGTTTAACGTAGTAATTATTACTCACGTCTTCTCTTTTTTCTGCGCTTGCTATATAAATAATACACCTTTCATCGTTCACCCCTTCTCTAAGTCGGATTTATATTTGAAACAAGGAACAGATTATGTAAATTTGGCCAAGTATGCCATGTTTTGCAATGATTTCTTAGAATTTTAGGCAAGTTTCCTCATGAGATAAAGTTGGTTGTAGCAAGAGATGGTTCTCGAGATGATGATATTCATATTTATTAGTTTGGTAAAATAGTGAAATGTATATTCGGTTTGATCTCGACCAATTGCCTCATGTATAGAATAAATTTTTTACAGGAGAGGGATCTCAAAGTTTTACAATGGCAAATCCAAGTCCTTCACGAGCCTGGCAGAAGCTTCCTTTTCACCATCTGTCAAAGACATTGCTAAACCAGAGAATGCCTACTCTAGGAGACGCAGAAACTTAATGGCCTCCAATCACGTTTGGGACAAGAATCGAAGTTTCCCTTTAAGAAGCAATAGTGGGGGCATTTCTAAGAGATCAATCGGCCATAGTCGAAGCACTCTGGCTCTTGCTGTCGCCATGAACAACTGTGACAGTAGCAGCAGTACAAGCGAGGATTCGATTTCAAGGTCACCTCCACCACTTCTTCCGCCACTGCATCCAAGAAGTAGGGTACCTGCATCTACAAGGGCAAGTGCGTCTCCTTCGATTGTTCAAAACTTCTCTGCTTCTCGATCATTCTCCTTGGCTGATCTACATCATTGTGCCACTGCTGCGAAATTGGATATGTCGAGTTCCTCTTTCAGCAATGAAGCAGCTCTTAGTAAACTAATCTGACGAATGAATTCTTGTGTGCTTGAACTTCCCAGAACGAATAACTTCGGTGATAGTTGATTCAACCCAACGTCGTATAGAGGAACCATACAAATGAAGATCATCGCTTCTGATCTTCTGGTTTAACTATAGTACCGTCATGGAAGGCCCTGTGGCATAATCTGCACTAACCCCTTCCCTTTTTCATCATTAATCTTTAGTTGTAAAAATAATATGTTGTGCACTCATTTACCGATTTTGTGTCATTCATAGATCACAGTCATAGTGGTAAAGAGCTTTTACTTGAGGATTTGAATTTGAATGGAATTGATTGTATGGATATTCGGCGACCTTTACCTGTCAATTTTGCTATGTCTGGAGTTTGTTATAAAACGGTGCGACTTCCATAAAGTTTCCATTTCAGAAAACTTGGTCAAAACTAGGGGTCAAGACTTAAATAGTTCTTTGAGAAGGATCCAATGGAATAGACCAGCCCATTCTTTATGAAATGACTTCCTAAGCAAGGAATTACCTTTTTTTCTTAAACTTGTTCAAAATATCCTTGCTGCATAGACAGTAAGGTTCTGTCAAGCGGAGTGTTAGACCGGTTCAGATACGTTGTTGAGTCAAGTTAGCTAATCTTACAAATAAATGTCAAACTGTGTTTCCGCATTACCCAGCCATCTTTGTGTATTGATAAATGGAAATAAAGTATTTCGTTAATATGCACCAAAACAAGCGAGGAAACACATGAAGAAATGCTACTGATTAGAACTAAGATTTGATTAATTTAGCACTGCCATCATATTGCTACAAGGTGCCAAAAGACAGCAACGTAGTAGGATAATACTATAGCAAGATCAGTATTTACATCAATGAATGAAATAATACTTAATCCCTTTTGCCTAGCCCTAGGCCCGTTAACAGATACATTTACATCATTACATTCTGATTCCCTAACAAGCGAAGAGGAGGAGCGACCTAAAAATACAAGCTTTAATTCCTAAACTTCCACCTACCCCTTAATTACAACTTTCTGGATAAAACTAACGAGAAATTGTAGACTGAACCTATGAAACAACTTTTCCCGAATTGATTGGCGGATATCTTGATTGGAAAATCTATTGGGATTATCAACATCTGATGACAGCTAAGCTTGCAACCCATTTGAAGGGAAACTTCTGTTTCCAACGTGCAGAGCACAGCGGTCAAGACCCAGAGATGCAATACATTAACCTGACTTGGCTTTAGAAACAATCTTGAAGCGGTAATCGATCAATCACTTCTAGCGTGCAACAAGAAACTGGGCACAAGGATATTCCGACAAAAATGGTGGGTGATCAATATCATCAGGATCTATTGCAGATATTGCCATATCTATGTCTTCAGCAGAAAATGGAATGCTGCAATAAAAAATTGAGGTTAAGACATGCCAATAAGCAACATTACAACTAAAATTGAAGCCAATACTTAACTCATTCTCCATGTATTAGCCATCGTATCGTCAAAGAAAGTGTACCATGGATTCATGAAATTATTGAGCTGCCCTATACGTACCTCAACTAAACACAAGTCTCTGCTGAAGGCTCTAATAAGCGTTAAAGCTCTACTCTTCAGTTTGAAGGAGAATCTAGGCAATCAACTAGCAGCTAGCTTCCTTTTCTAGAATTCAGAACCTTTATATTTAATTTGCATTTAGATTTTAATGTTTTCCTGTTTTGATTCCGATATTGCTACAAGATTTTTATTTCATTTTCTCGGGGTAGACCTGCCATACAGGTGTTGTTGTTTATTGAGCAGTAATCATTGTATCACGGGCTTTTCAAAATGAAAACTTGCAACGGTATTTAGATTGTACTTTTATTGACATGACAAAGCATATGCTTTAAATAAGAAGGTATGATCATCATTTAGAGATCCACCGATTCCATTTTTGGTTGATCGTAACAAGAAATATCAGGTGAGTAGGAATGAATAGTCCATCCTTTCCACTAGAATGTGACGCTGACAAAAGAAACCATTTCAGGCTAGAATTTGAGTAGGAGGATTGCAGTTTCGACAGGTTGTCCGCATAGTAAATCTAAGCATCTATGTGGCAAACACAACTCTATCATGGTTCATAGACTGCATCATACATAGAACAAGAACAACAACTTTTGTTAACTGACAGAAGCACAGTTTGACACAACTACACCGCTTTGATTTAGCATCTTTAGCAATATGAAGTTTAAAAAACCATCAAGACTAGAAAACACTATACAACCAAAATTATAAACAGCATAAGAGCTTTTTACAGTAAAACTTGCCAAGAAAAGAAAAGACTAGTCAATGCCATCAGCAAACAAGAAAAACTAGTTCATCCTATAGGTTCATTCAACAATCAGGTCTTGAATCTGCAAACAAATGATGGATGAAGAGAGAGAATCAGATTACCTCAGATCATCATCCAACAAGAATGAGTTTGAAGTCAGGTTTTGATTGTCCTTGCTCACAATTTCCCTCATTTCACTAACTACCTGTTCATACATGGATGACTAGGAGAAACTAGCGTCATATTTTCTTAGAAAGAATAACAATTAAAAACACTACTTGCCTCATTGGATACACTCTGCGTTCCATACTTGTCATCCCAGTACATAGTACTGATGCGATAGATTTGCCTCACAGTCAATGCCTGTTAAAGAAGTGCACGCTGAAATTATAACTTAAGCTTACTTTTTCATTCAAATATTTTGAGACAAATTCCACTCAAAAAATTGCTCGCATAGTATGTTATGCCCTATTGCTGAGGTAAGACGAAGATCTCATGACTGAGAACCAAGCATAATCCTACTAAAATAATACCATGAAGGTCTTTACTGTTCCTCATATATTCCTAAAACAGCTAAATTGCTCGCATAGTATGTACAGAACAATCAGATAAAACGCAATAAAAAGGATGACAAGTTAACAAAGTCTGAAGATCTTATGACTTGGGAACAAGCATGTTCCCACTACAACAATACTATCCCTCTTCTAATCTCAGAACAGCTAAGCATGCTATGGCGACAATTGAATAACCCTCTCATGTTTTGAAGCAAAACTATTAATCTCACCAGCAAATAAATATCAAATATATTTGAGTAAATATTGAAATTCAAATATAACAAGTGTTATAAATATCACACCTTCCTCACTCAAATCTCTAGGAGGGATGTTGCCCATATTTTAAATCACCAGAAAGAAAAGTTAAATCATGATGGCCCATTGTTATCATTTTAACCATAAAAATATAATTAAATATTATTCTATAATCTTTACGAAAGATGGGCTAATCTTTAGGATCAATTAGTGGTGGCTTGAGATTGTGATCAATAAATACGATAATCATACCGGACAAAGATCCTGTCGAATCTCCTCCAAGGATTTCTTCCTCTTCTGATGAATTACCTGTGAAATTCAAACAGAAGAGAGCATAAATAAGACATGCGGTTCTATTTGAAAGTATCAGGCATCCTAATAGATTAAGGTATTGCTTATACCAGAAATCCAACAGCCTGTCTTATATAGTTTAGCTCATGCCAGGATGTTCCTGCATACTGTATTTAACTAAAAAAATTAGTCAAGTCATAAGCCCCAACCACAAAACATTCTGGACGAGTAAATTCAATTTACCTCCTCCTTTGCATTAGCTATCCACTTCTCCAGTTCGGCTAGACCAGATTTCACATACTCCCCATTTGAGAATGTACAACATTCACGCCGCAAGAGAAGGCTACAAAAGATAGGTAGAATAATGTATAGGATTATAACATTAAATCGGAGAAAGTTAAATGTCAGGGGTAATGGAAGTGTTAGGAAGTAGTTAATATCAAAGAACAGTTTCAATTCTATTATGGGCTCGTAGTTCTGTTTTGGAGTATAGTAAACCAAGAGTTTTAACTTATATTATGATAGCAACCCAGATCGCTATAAGCTGATTTACTCAAGGAAAAATAAATGCTTTAGGACTAATTAGGAATTAATTGTTATTCTTTAATTTTATTATTTTTATTATCTTTATCATTTTATCTTTATTATTATTATTTTTAGATATTTTAGATAATAAGTGGAATATCCACAAGTAGGATTTAGTTTCTAAAATCTAAGGATATTAGTTATTTGAATTATCTTTTTGTAAACCTACTCCTATAAATTGGCTTCTTGCCTAAACAATAAACCATCGAATATTTCAGAGAGTTAATTTTAAGTTTTGGAGATTCTCCTAGGCGGTTCTTTTAAGAGTAAGGTGAGATTCTTACTTTCTCTTAAGAAAGAAGAGTAATCTATAGAAGAGGTGAGATTCTAGCCTACTCTTGTTCTCAAAATTTCTCTTAACTTCCTCAACTTATTTTCTCATATCAACTTTAGTTATCTCAATATACATTCTTATTGTCATCTAAACTTCCCATTAGCCTTACTCAAATCAGTACTTCATCATATTAGCTTGTATCAGGGAGATTGCATTGGACTGATTAGTCAATCCCAGATTCCAAATATCATATCTCTCTGGCTCTATCTTTCTTACCATCATCAAATCAATAAACCAAGCTATCATATTGGCAATTTGATGCAACAAAAAACCATGTCAAGTAATCAAGTTTTTTACCTGTTGAAGAGTGTAATATTGATGAAAGAGAAAACTTGAGTAACTAGTTTACGTATGAAGAAGGATGGTACCTGAGCATACAATTTCAAAGTGGCACAATTAAATTAAATTGGCATAAAAAATTATGATAAAATAGCAATCATGATATTTCAACTGCACTAATTTCAGAATAAATAAGATCACATACTTTCAACAAATATGGTATCTAATCATACGGTTTCATAGCCAACCACCAGAATGTACAAATAAAGAGAAATTTCCATATGGCCCTTATTTTTGGCCTCAAACTCGGCTGTTCTATACAACTTCAACTTTCAAAGTTCAAAGGGAAATAAGATAACATTTGAAAAGCCAGAAGCCATGTGATAATGAATCAGAAAGTTTTATCAACTTTTACCAGTATACTACTCCGATGGATTTAAGGAGTTACCACTGATTTTGTTTCCTTTTCCAGAACCAATGAGCGATGACAAAATATAAGGCTCTAGGAGGATGATGGCATTACAAAGTGGAATTACAGTAAAAGGAAAGATAACTTTTTTTGCAAGGAGTCACGCGGGTCCATCTTTTTTCATTGTATGAAAAACTTCTATGGAAATGTAAAATTTTGAGCCATTGTCAAGTTTAGTGCATTATGCAGCAAGGTAATAAGTTTCACCAGTCAGAAAAAAACATCATCAAATGAGGTAGGATTGGGGGATAACCAAGCTGCCTTCTTGGTGTAGCATGGCATTCTGAGATAAAAAAGGCTGAAATAAAAGTCTTCTGAAGCTTTTACAAATAGAGGTGTACTCTAAAAGGAAGACAAACATACATGATTCCCATGTAGTCGGCTCATAAGTGAATCCAAAAATTTGATGATGTTGTCCCATTGACCACCAGGAGATTGCTGAGGAAGTCCACTAGGAGACCGGGATGATTTTCCCCCATGCACTCGTGCTGTTTTTGGTGCCTATCAAGTGCCCCATAGGGCCCAGGGAATATCAAATCAAATTATAAATTTATGAAGTGAGAAACCAAGTAACAAAGTAATCTTTCAATTATGTAACAACACAATGAGTCTTAAACTTTCAACTTCTTCAATAGATTACATGGACAGATGAATAAATAATGTAATAAAGGCCTATCTACATATTGGAAAAATGATAGACTACCAAATCTATGCGATTTCTCCTGGTTAACTTTCATGAAACAAATTCAAAAGCAATGTCAGCCATCAGCACTAGGTTGCACTTAATTGGATCCTCCTATGATCATCATGACCAATATGGTCAACTTAACTAAGAATGGAGAACGAATGATTCATCAGTCTCCACATATGTAATTTAGTACTGGTTAAGGTTTGCCAAGAATAAGAGCAATCACCTGGATGCACGAGCTCAAAAGTGGAGAAAGCTCCTTTTTCAAATTATCACGTATCAGGCCAAAAATCTTCTCTACACAAGCAGTTAATTGTTGTTTGAAAAGTATAGCTGGATATCTAGCCTCTACATGTGACATGCCATCATCATATCCAATGAATTTTAGTGGAGATTTCAGTCCCTGATAAAAAGCATTAAAATTAAAATAAAAAAGAGACAGAAAAGGAGAGCGGCCCAGAGTGGGGTGAGGATTTTAAAAAACCACAAAGTACAAACATGCTAATACATCAATAAACTCCAGTTTATAAATGTTTACACAGGTAACAATAAAAGAATATTAATAGAGTAAAAGACAAATAATAATAAGGCGAATGACTTTATTTTCATTTTTGTAAATAGAATAATCAATTGTGGAGTACGATTAATAAACTACAGTTACAACTAACATTTTAAAAGCAACATCAACAAGTGCTGATGGAACAAAATCCAAAAAACCAACAAGCTAAGACCTAACATTCATTCCAAGTTAAACTAGTGAATTTCCCAGCTCCCATACTTCCTAGGAAATTTTGATCTCAATTGAAAGCTATGATGAAGAAGTCAGAATAATAATACCGCTTAAATTAGGCCAGAAGTCACCCATGTAGCCATAAAAAAAATATTGCTCTTCGAGAAAATATATATGGCAATGTTTAACTTAATAACTCACATGGCCAATTCGGCTCGTTAAGCCAGAAGATCCAGTGTATCGCTGGGCAGTAGTAGCTAGAAAGCCATTTGATCGTAGGTTCCTCTGTAGGAGGCACAAAAGTGCGGAGGTATTGGATAGCCAATATGGCAAGAGGGAATCATCATCCCTATCCTGAAGGAGGTGCATATCCAATGAATAAAACCAAAAACAACAAAACGGCCCAGTGTAAAGGACTATAAACTGAATCTATTATTTACTATGCCAAAGCAATAGTCACAACAATGAGCATGAGATAAGTTACAATAAGAAAGAAAGGGAACTTTGAAAACAAGTAATGATATATGATTTACCTTCAAGGCTTCGTTAATTCCCTCAATTATGTAATCAAAAATGGCTGTTCGCTCAGATTCAAAGGCATGCCAATGAAGAAGACACTTGTATATGATGCATGCTGCCAATGGTTTACCATTTTTGAACCCCAAATCTTCCTTGATACATCTAGAGAGGAATTCATAGTTATCCTGCATATGTACATGTTAACCAGAAGTGCACAAATTATGTGGCCGAAAACAACCTGTATGTAATCTTGGAATTTCAAGAATAAACTCAATTCCTTCATTAGAATCTTAGAAGGATACAGGCATTTCATCTTGGTTTTCCACTTGTTTATGATTGTGCTACTGTAGCAAATAAAAACTAAAACCTTTTCCTTTTAATTTTTTACATAGATATTCTAGTCATGCTCAGGGCTCAGTATTCTATGTCATGTAAAAGGATGGCGGCTAAAACTACCAGAGTGAATATGTATAGTGAACAGTCAGGAATGCTAGGGGAAATGGAAGGGTGAAAGCTATGCTTTATTTGTTTTTAGAACAATTTAAAAGAAGTCATCAAGCGGATGAGTATCATTGCATTTGCATGTAACCACAATGAATCAAGACACAAGTGCAACAAGGGAGCTACCTGGTGTCTCTCTGCAGTTAACTTAGATCTACGAGAGTCTGATAAGCCAATTGGAAATGGGGCAATAAGTTTTGTGGGTGTGGGTGACTCCTGCATCAAATTAGAGCACATGACAACAATTACAGTTACACATGACCATTATTTTGAACAGAGCTAAAAAGAAGATGTAGGTAGCTTACGAATATAGGCTTTCTTTCTGTTCGTTCTGTACGGGGAGCCATTGAATTCGAGTACTTCTGTTTCAAAAGGTAAAGGGTAATTAACTATGTTACTATACAACAGTTCTTAACACATCCAGAGCATAGACTTAAGAATTAAATAAATAAAACCATCTATCTAACGAGTAAGAATGAGGAACCCAAAGATAAGGATGTAGGGAATTAAGCTAAATCAAACCTATAAAAATGTCTCTAGTTGGGCGTGGATATATTCATTGTATAAAACTTACTTCTGAGAATGACTTTGCCATAGCCGGTCGGCTACTCTTAGGAGATGGATTCAAGGCTTTCTGACGGAGGACATGATTTTCATCCTCTAAAGTTGATAACTTCTCCTCAAGACTGCATTCAAATACATGTAAAAAAAAATGAATCGTTAGTTGGGTATAATGCTGCAAAATAATAAAACCCCATAAGAAAGCTCATCTAGATAAACAAACACAACCGAGACACAGGAGAGAGAAAAGAAATGGAGATAGCACCTTTTCAAATTTTGCTGGAATTGAGAACATTTCTGCTCAACCTCCCTCAATTTCTCAATGGTTTCATTACTAACTTTATGAGCCTTCATAAGCTCAAGCTCTAAAGCTGCATTCTTCTTTTCAAAGGCATCCAAAGAACTCTAAAAAAATAAAACAAGAAATCTAATTTAATTAATGAGAAGACAAACAGACAAACAACTTAGTAATTGATGAAACTTCCCCACTCAAATATTTCTTCTAATGCAATCATGACTACCATGTGAACACGGCACTAGTATTCCCAAAGATAAACCATCTTAGATTTCCTATTAAACTAAAAAGCGATAGACAGTGCTAGATAGCATTAAGGTTCATGATGGGCTTCTTTACACAAAGGAGCAAATGCAACTATTATAATAATGCCTGCAATGTTGCACATAAGTAGGAATTGTTCAATCCTTCACACGAGCAATATCTAAAATAATGCATGTGATTTCTATGGCATGAATAACTAATATAAATGAATATAATAATTTGATAAGGTACCGAGTAAATTAATTGATAAAATGGGAAAGTTATAAGATAACCTGAGATAATAAGTTGAGAAAGTTGTAAGATAATTTAAGATAAAGAGTAGGTAAGAATCTTACCTCCTCTCTAAAACAGCCGAGGAGAATCTCCTAAACCAATTCACTCTTTGAAATATTCCATATTTTATTGAGGAGGCAATATGCCAATTTATAAGAGTATATTACAGAGAGATAGACTCTAATTCAAAATTCAAATATGAAATTCAAATGACAAACAATCCCAGATTTTAGCAACTGACTCCTACTAGTGGAACAGTCCGCTTATTTCTCAACTACGTAAGAAAATGATAATAATAAGCCAATAATAATAATTAAAGCAACTAAAATAAATATTAATAAAATAAAATCAGATTAATTTAATTTATGCACAAAACTTCAAACTTGGTACTCTATCATAATTCTATACTAGTAACACCTTTAGCGTAGCATTTTCTTTCCGCAGTTCATCCATTGCAGCTAGATCCTTTTGTAAAGCCGATTTCTCCTTTACTGACAATTCCAGTTGATTTTGAAGCATACCATTCTTGTTACACTCATTAATTGTTGCTAATTTAGCAGCATCCAATTCAAGATTTAGAGCTTCTAGCATCTTTTGAAGTTTTGACATCTCCACTAGTTTAGCCTCTTCATTAGAAACCTGCAAAAACAGTGGACAGCACACAATGAAAATTTCTATAATATCACCAGAAAAAATCTATCTTATAAGTCAGAGCTTATTCACAAGTTTTGCAGAAGAGGAAACTAGAGTAGAAAATATAACTAACAATAAACAACACAGTAATTGCACACAACGAGTGTTGACAACTAATAGCAATGTAAAATATGGTATCTTGACATATGGAAATTTTGATCTATGTAATTAAAGAAATTATTACCACTAGTTCTCTAAACAACTCCAAATAAAAAACAAGGTCACTTAAAACGTTTGAAATGGGCAGAGAATGCTGACTTCAGTAAGAGTGAAACATTTTGGAGAATTAACTAAGCAGCTGAAGAACATGACTCAAAACACATTTGACATAAGCAGAGTTTGCATGAAAATATCACTATTCAGAAATACCTTTAATCTTTTTTCAAGATGCAATCGCCATGTGAGATCTTCCAATTGCTTCTCAAGTTTATTCTTAGCCAGACGCAAGGCACCAGCTTCATTAGCCTCCTGCAAATGTGTGATCCGTAAGTTTAAACACCAAAACTTTGATACTAGGGCAGCAGGAGAAACAAAGTCCTCACTTGCTTCAATCTACGAAGCTCTCTTTTTGCTTGCTTACGCCGCCATAGACATTGTATTGCCACAATAGAAGCTTGACGATTTTGGAAAACTGACCGAATTTTGTACATCTTCCAACAAGCCTATAAAATCAATTTCACTTATGTAATAGATTGCATCATACACCCAAAAAAATAAAATAAAATAAAAATGATGAGGATTTGAAATTAATTGCATAGAGAACACAACGTTAAAATCAAATCAAGCATTTTTAGTTATGAAAAGAGAGACACACAAGGAAACAGAGAATAAAGATCCTCCTCCACACACACACATGCTCGCGCACGAGCAGAGGAAAGAAAGAACCAAGGCCGTGAACTAAAAAAGAGCTTTTCAATACCTTTGGAAATATGATCAATAAAATTAACTGCATATGGATTTGATAGCTGGAATAATATGAAAATTTAATCATGTTTATTGAAAAAGAAGATGAAGAAGTCATGGCTTCTAAAAATTATAAATCCTGGCAGAGGCGAGAAATCATCTTGCAGTTAAAAAAATACCTGAATAACAGTAGCAGCTCTGTGTTCTTTTCCATGAACGAACTTTTGGCGAGTTGTGAAACCACGAATAAAGGATTGTATGGTTATAGAAGAAGAATACAGTTTCATGTATGATTGCTTCATTAACCACATACGAATATATTTCTGAATGAAAAGAGCAGCAGCTGTCTCCCGTTTAGCAGCATACATCTTTCGAGCAAGACATCCTACAACAACAATATTAATGAGCACCAAACCAAAGCAACTACAAAATGACAAACCCTGAATGTCGTATGCTTATTATAACAAACATAAACTACCAGCTATGAGGCACACACCACCCAACCTTGCATTAATTCAGGATGGACCCTGAAAAACTTTCACAACTTTTTACATCCTCAAAGTTACAAGTCCCCATTTTGTGTAAGGGCAGTTAAAAGCTGTAAAAGTAAAGGCATAGCATGAACCAAAATATTGGCAGAGTGCAAGGATAATCAGGTGCCAAATTTACAGCAAGATAGGATGGAAGTAGTGAGATATGACATAAGCTTGCAAAAACAAAGGGGTTTTGATGGGGGAAAAAGAAACACAGTGATGAAAAACTATTTAACACAATAATCAACTTAAGGGGTAGAAAACAGATGAAAAGAACTAACCCCTGCAGTATGCCTGAATAGAAAATGCAGCAGCTCGGATGGAAATAAATTCCCTGTGAGTAACAAATGTTCTCATTCGGCGCTGAATACACTTCGCAGCATTGTCCAACACTTCAGCACGCCGGGAATCTAAAATGCCAATTTGACCAGCCCTGAGAAATACTTTGGTCCTACCCAACTGAATCAGAAAAAGAGAAGCAAAATAAAATTAATCATTAGAGGCATAGCCATGTTTCTGCACTCCAAGTTTGTTAATGAACATCAGCTGAATGCACCATTACCAAAAAGCATACCTGAAAATTCTCAAGCTTTAGCTTCTGTAAAATTTTTGCAGTGGTGGTTTTTTCATCATAACTGATAACAAACATTATGGATGAGATAAGTATGAAAATTTGTAGAGTAAGGAAAGCAGAGCCCTCCTGCAGGGCAACACAAAAATAAAAATACTTGAACAAATGTATAACAGTACTTACACACTCACAAATTCTTTACGACCATAGTACATGCATTTGATGCAGAAAAATAAACACAAATTTTTCTAATAATTAGGATCTTTTTCATACTTACTGATAATTATTGATAACAAGATATCATAATACACAAGCAAATTGACGTAAAACCATCTCAACTTTTTTGTTGTCCTTCTCATAAAAATTTTGGTTCAGCAAATTATAACTAACAAGATCATAATTATCTGAACCAACCGTGTTCATAAAACCAGACAAGATTAACTGATCTTCTTCCTAGAACTGCATGAGATCAGCTAAATCACCAAGCAATTCTCCAGTTTAGGTGTAAATTGAGGAACCAGCAATAGGTTTTCCAAAACAGCTTAAAGACAGCCAATGAACTCATAAAGAATAAAGTAGGAGCGCAGGGTGAAGACTCCATCCATCAACCTCATGGAACAACACCGCCATTACTATCACTAAGATAAAAATATTAATAATATAAATGGTTTAAATTTACATGTTTATATTTTGAGCCACTATTTTAAAAATATAAATAACATTATTACTGAATAAAAATTATTATAATTAAAGGTTTGAACTGCAAAGCTAATAAAGTATAATCCTATGTTGATGTAGTTTGATAAATTTCACAAAATTTTAATTGAAACTGTAAATGCTTACATTCTGGTTAAGCCTACTTCAACCTGAGTCAAAACTTCCACCCTGACCCTCACCTTTTATCATTTTTATTTTGGAAACAACAATCCTAACAGAAATGTTTTCAACGTATGTAAGGAATACAAGAGTTAAAGACCTACGAATCAGAACTTTTATCATTTTTATTTTGGAAACAACAATCCTAACAGAAATGTTTTCAACGTATGTAAGGGATACAAGAGTTAAAGACCTACGAATCTGAACTTTTAGTAAACTGACCTGCCATCCATAAATTCAGGAGCTATCAACCCAAAGCGATCAACAAACTCTACGTAAGTCCTACGAGTGGGGTAGCCTGCAAGACTAATTCGAACAGCCTCAAGAACACCCTGAAAAAATAAATAAAAACATGAAATAGAAGTGCTTAATGAAGCTGAATCCTTTTAGGAAGTAAACCTAGCATACATGCACAACTGAGCTTGCACTATGCCAACTTATTTGCATGAAAATTCAAATGAGGGCCCCAACACTAAGTATACACGAACAGATTTAGATGCGATTCATTTCAATTTTTCCTTTTCAGCATAGTGTTATCATTGCTGCCAAAAAAAAACAACCTTATCCTCATTTTGAATTGAAAACCCAAAAAAAAAAAAAGATTCACCACAGCTCCATCTGCTCCACCGGATTTTGCAAAACATTTGTTACACTAAGCAAATACTAGGAGTTTCAAACAGACAATTCAACCAGACCATGTCAAACCTTTGCAATTTGTATACTGTATTTATAATTTGTAAATATACTATCATGAATTATAACTGAAGGAACAAGTTTTCTGTCATGGGAAAAAGTTGAAGAAAACATATTATACAAGGGTATTTAATAAATAACATCGTCACTGACAACAATCGCAATCACTGACAAATGAAAATAAAAACAATAAGACAGCAACCAATGAAGTCAAAGTTTAATAAATAACATTGAAGAAATCCATGTCTCCGAGATAACAACTCTGACAAAGGGAAGCTAGAATAATTGAGCTACTGACCCCACAGCGTAATTGATGTATCACACTTGAATTCTCAAACCTTTGAGGCCGATTCAAAGAATTTGGTTTCACACATCGTATATAATGAGGCTCTGTCGTGTTAAGAGTCTCCATCAATGCTTGAAGTTGTTGCTAAGGTTCCAATGAAAAATAAAAAGAAAAGGTCAAAAACAGAGAAATAGTGATCAAATACTTCATCCTACCATGGTCCTTTTTAACTTGGTTGATTCTGCCATAAATTTTTAACATAACAATGGGCCATCTTATCTAACCCCATGATATCCTTTGAGTGGCATAACAACAAGCGACATATAGCACAGTCTACAGCTCCATTCCCCTCTTAAAGAACATAAAAGAGGTTCAACAATTCATAATAGATGCCATTTGTAGCTAGTGACATTCATCCTCAAGCAAAACAGTACCCAAGAACAAAAATATTACCTCAACCAACAGTCAAAAAGAGATCATTCTATCATTAAGGAAACAGATAGTGACACAAACTTACAATGATGGGAGAAGTAACAAAGCATTTTAAAGCCAAACTCACCAGGCTGTGTTGGAATTGAGAGGAAAATGAAAACAAATCTTGAAAATTATTCTATAATAGAAAAACTTTAGTCTGTTTGTTGTGTATGAAAATTTCTTGAGAAAAATTCCATGATTTGGGTGCAAACAAAGTCCATAGTAGGCTTTGATGATGATGCTGGACATAGTAGGTGACAACGACAAAGTAACAGAGCATATAGGTAGGCTATAGTACAAGTGGGAATGTTTTCCTTTACTCAATTTTTAGGGAAAAAATCATTTAACAGTTGAAATAAAATTCTATTGGGGGGAAATTTTCTATGAAAAAAACAGAACCTATAAAACTACTCTCATTTAATATTACTCATTCATTTGGAACTGATTATGATTTCAGCAGAATCAACTGAACTGATCCTCAGTTACAAAAAGGAAGGGGATGAGAGAGAGAGAGAGAGAGAGTCAAGGATAGATATAGATCCCCACACCTTAAATCTGGAGGCTACTGAAGAAAATTTGTATGATGACCTAGAAGAAGATTCCTCTGAAAGCTGAGGGAAAAGCTCACACACAAAGGGGCATTTGGAAGAAGACAATAGATTGCAATGTTCAACAACAACATAGTCACGATTTTTGTCTAAAAAGCTATCTGTGTGGTAAGTAACCTGCATAAAAATAGCAGATCATTGAAAAATTTGCAGCATGTAAAATATTCATGTATTAAAGAAGCACAAAATGCTGTAGAACGAACTCACCTTTCCAGCATAATGAGAGATGGTAAAATCAGTTTCTGAGAACTTTTCCTTTGCCAACCTTGGGTGGGACCGGCAATGCTGAAACAACTTGGTTGAGAATGTTTGATGGGTTGATTTTGGAAACATGCTGCAAAGACAGGACATATAATCTTATTGCTAATTTGCTGGAGTGCATTAGATAAATAAATGAAGAACAAAACTATTCATATTCATAATGTCATATAAAAGATCTCAAATTGTACCAAGCTTCATCCAACAGTGCAATGATACCAATGGGCTTCTGCAAATGACAGCAAAGATCAGTCCAAAAGAAACCAAATTAATGGCAAACATAAAAACAGAATACAATCTTGAGAACAAATGACAGCAAAGATCATTCCAGAAGAAACCAAATTAATGGCAAACATACAAGCAGAATACAATCTTAAGATGTTATATTACTTTATTTAGACATGATATCAGATATATGATTCATGACTTGAGGCTAAGAAAGCAGTATAAAACAATAACAGGGTTTTGATGCATTGTTGACTGCATGACTAGCAGGCTTCCTAAAAGAAATCCTCTTTTACATACTTTGATACCTCTAGCCTGCTTTAATATTCAACACAACTATAGTTTTACAATATTTTTCAGCCACAATTATTAGAGACATGTACTCTCATGTTACCAATATGCACAAACAGGAAGACAATCATGCATTAAACTATATGGAGCACAGAAGTACAGATTATAAATATATCAACCTAAAAAAGAATAGAAACTAAAACCAAATAAACCTTTTCAATCAAGTCTAAAACGTCTTGGTTGTCAATAAACTCAATGTAACTCCAGTTAATTTCTTCTTTACTGTACTCCTCTTGCTCCATCTTGAATACATGCTGCAACAAGTAAGGTGATAGATAATTATATACACAAAATATAAACAGAATTATAAGTACAAATTACAAACTGAATTTGCTTCATACATCATAATGAATAACACACTTCCATACCTCGTTGAAATGTTGCTGGAGCTTTTCATTTGCAAAGTTGATACAGAATTGCTCAAAACTGTTGGAAGAAAACGTCGTGGGATTAAGTGAAGATCATATAGAGAAAATTTAACAATTTCCTTCAACAGGAGAAGCATAAAAAAACAAAATCTAAATTGGATATACCATGAAAAGAAATCAACAAAAACAGATGATAGTAAACAAAGTCTGAGCAAATGGCATTAAGCGGGATTTCAACAGACAAAGCCTAATTTAACCCATACATTAGAATGTCACATAAAGAAAGATGCAGATTTAAACCACTCCAGGAAAAGGAAAAAAATCAGACTCCAAACAATATCAGATGAACAAATGCCTGATCAACTGATCAGAATGTCTCGGCTACAGATGCAGAGTAGAACAATTCATTTCATTTCTTCACAGTCCACATGAGAAAAAAAACGCTCCCACTCAAAGTCACCAGCATATAATTGATGACTTACCTGTTATCCTTAAAGCACTCAAAACCATATATATCCAAAACTCCAATTTGTATCCGGGAATTGTTATCTTGACCAACAGACTTGTTGATTTTTTCAACTAGCCTGAGAAAACGAAAACAATAATATAGCTATCTTAATTAATGCATATCAAATATGACCATTGATTCTCCATTGAACATAAAAATACCAGTCAAACAGGCGTGCATAAATAGTTTTAGCCAAAGCATCCCGACCAGCAACAGCTGCATTGCAATCAAGAGCTTTCACAATACTTCCTTCATGGGTTTGTATTGAGCGAGTACACAACGTTGCTAACAATAAATTGACATTACACCTATAAAAGGAAAAAAGTATAGCCATCAAATTAAGCAGACAAAAAATATATATATAAAGATCTAACAATGACGATCATCATCATCATAATACAATCTATTCCTCAACCAATCAAACAGCTTGTGTGTCACACATCAACACTATAATTCACCAGTTTTTGTGGTTCAGCAGCCTCACTCAATCTTAAAAGATCTGACATTGCATGGGACCAAACAGAGAGACCAATGCAGCTAATTCTGATACAACTGCTATGTCACTATCTTAACTTCGGCACCTTAATACCTGTACTATTTAACTTTGCCATGTTAATAGCGGTTTAGGGATTGAGCTATATCCAAATCTACATTATTATTCATATTACACGTTCACATTAGTATCTGGCCCCTCTGTATAACCAGGGCTCAGGCTCACACTAACTACTTTAATTACCCTTAACAGCTTATTACAAACAAAATTCCCTAAAAATAATGCTTATTATTAAGCTGCCTCATAACATGGTTTTAAAGAAACAAACCAAGTCTTATTATACTGGCATCAACACAGTGCGCAGGAAAAGTTAATGAATGTATATTTATACATATACGTGTGTGAATGAGGGAAATGAAATATAAATCAGCCATCCTAAGTTTTATATAAAGAAAAATAAGAATTCAGATAAACTGCCCACATGAAGAGATCTGCTGCCTTCTGCAAATGAAACCTTGACTTCTCATCCTTTATTACTGATGAGTCATGTTCTTTTCCAGGAGAAAATTCAATGTTCCCCAAATGTAAAATTCCAGCTAATGTGCGAAATATGGCTTCCTGATAATAAGAATGCAGGATAACCATGAGTAAAACACAGCCCATCAACAATTTTATCTCATACAGAAAAAGCGACACAGATGGGTAATAATGGATAACCGTATTACACCTGATCCTCATGGCTTATACCAACTATATCCATTGCCCTCCTTGTCTTCATGTATTCTTCAGCACTGTTTACTCCTTCCAATTCATATGTTTTACTTTGATTTAAATAGTGAAAGTGGCTTGGATGTCCTAACTTATACTTCTCAGCATCCTGAACAACAGTGCATTACAGTCATAAGGTATAAGTATAACTCTTAATCATTCAACTGCAACCCCCCATCAACAAATTAAAAAAGGGTTAACGTGCATGACAAAATGCTGCAACACAAGAACTGAAGAACCATTAATAAAAACAGATAGATGCATCATAAGACTTTGAATACCCTTTCAGATGAACACAACTGATAAAAGCAGTGATAGTTTCTTTCAGGATCTGTTATCTGCACTACTCGTGACCTTTCCAATAAGTAAGTTCGAATAGCAGCACCAGATATTCTACCATTTGAATCGAACTGAATCTCAACAAATTTCCCAAAGCGACTGCAAGGGAAAAAACACAGATTTGGTGAATGCAACACCAAACGCACAGTTTGAGACTGACATTTCATTCAACTATGTACTATAGCAATGATAGTTTCAATGGAATAGTATTACAGACAAGGCTAATGTATATCATTGCTATGTATGGCATGTTTTAGATAATATGAGATAACAACATAAGACGGCAAAAAATTACAAGACAATTTTTCCCTCAGATTCTATGGGGAAAACTGATAACCTATTAAGTAACAAAATAAGAAACTCACATAAGAGGAAACATGCAGGTTGATTGGAATAAACAGGCAAGCAAGAAAAGGAGCCAAACTCACCTTGAATTGTCATTCCTGACAGTCCTTGCATTACCAAAAGCCTCCAAGAGGGGATTGGACTGAATGCATCAGAAAGTGGACTCAGTATCTATTATACCCAAATTAAAAAATAAAATGTGATTTGATTGTCAACTCATAATTGATTGGATTCATTACTATCATACTTCAAGGACTTGTTGCTCAACTGTCCTATCATCACCAGCAGCACGTCCACCGACAAAGGTAAGATACTGCATAATCAATTTTGTTGTCTCAGTTTTCCCAGCACCACTTTCACCACTGACCAAAATAGACTGGCTTTGACCTTCATCCATCATTGCTCTAGATCATGACCAACAGAAGCTCGCTAATTCATATTTCACAACATGAAATAGGGCATGGAGAGAATAATAAAAATAAAAATAAATAAATAAATATATCACAATAAACATATAATATAAACACATAAATGCACACCAACCTATAACAAGCGTCAGCAACAGCAAATACATGTGGACTAAGCTCACCAAATGGAGCTCCTTTATACTGCTCCATCATATGGATATCATACAGATGAGGAAGCTTTGTGAATGGATTTACAGCTATCAAAATGCTCCCTGTATATGTCTATCGAAGACAAGCATTTCAGGATAAAATCATAAAACAGCATAGAACATACAGGAACCAATTTAAAAATCCTATTAAGATACAGCATGACAATCCAAAGAATTATATATTCATGAATTATTATTTTATGACAACCGCATGTCCTGTACTATGTTAGCCCACTTGACCTAGCTTGTTGCATGAAATCGCCACAAATGAAACTGAAGCATGAAACACTAAATTATTTATTACTTTATTCAGTTGAATAAGATTTGTCCATCAAGACATGTTGTTAAGTCTTCATTAACATAGGCCTTAACATTAGGCAAAATGTGCAAATCAAAAAATTTATGGAAGTGACAAGATTTAAATTGCTGGTTGGCTCATTTGGCAATATGAATTTGTGCAAATAAATTGATAATCTCAACAATAAAGTAAAATTAGATACAAGACCTTTATTTAAAAAATAACATTTAAATAAAAAAGAACTCTCAATTTATTTTGGACCTCTCTTTTTCATGACTTCTCTCATGCGGTTAGTTGTGCGGCAAACAATATGTAGTTCACGAATCCCAAATGCCCCACTTGGTTCCCAAGCTCAATCATTCTAATTTCAAGTCTAAAACCATGTTTTTGTTTTTTCAGTCTCATGTATCTTCTTCAGAAGACACTGACAAAGTTCAATTACAAAAATCGTCATCATGATAATGCCTGTGGCTAAGCTTGGTTGACCAGCGTTGGAGTAATAAATCGCTACGAATAACAAACGACAGGAATCGATCATCATGTAGCAGACTCACATATATATCATTCAGGGCATATCTTCTTTGAAGATTATACAGAACTCCCGGCTCATTCAAGTAAGCCAGCCTCGTCATATCCTCCACTCCCCCATGCTCCTCTTCATCTGCATCCCTGGGGAAGAGTTTCTCCGGTAGTGCAGAAACCTACACATCACACCTCCCAAAACCAGAAAGTTGAAAATGTATCCACAATTATTCATAATTATGAAAAATATCACACCAACGAGCTCCTCACCTTCTTCCCAGAAGCGGTGACAAGTTCGGCTTGCTTTCCAGCAAAGCCGGTGACCTCAGCGGCCACCCATGCCAAATCCCTGTCTTCAACCCAAACTTTGGAGCCATGACGGAAATTCATCTTGTGTTCCTGTAACAAAAAATGAGCGGGGGGCCAGACAATTGAGGTATCGTGTAGCTAGTAACAGAGAGCAGAAGTGAGGAATTCAAAATTGAAAAACCCTAGAGAGAGAGAGATGAGGTGAGAGTTTGGGTTCCCGCCCTACAAGAGGGTAGAGTAAGAATCAAAAATGGCGAAAGAGTATTTATTTCGTATTAGACACATCACCACCGTACCCACAGTAAGATTGATCTTGGAAGGCAACTTTTTCACCGGTTTCACCTGGGTCCGACTGTTACTCCATTTTATTTTTCAGCCTTTGACTCTAGTTTAGCCTATGTCCCGCTCCCCAAAATAAACGTTACAATGTCGTAACGGACGCCAGCTATTACTATTTACTCTTTTACTATAGTTCCTGGTTAAAATCTCTGCTTCGAAGAAAGAAAATCTAATTAAATTACACCTCATTCCTTTTATTGAATACTAGACCGAGGAAGTTGATCTTCGTCTATTAGTATTAGACATGCTTCTAATATTTGGTAATTTTTTTTTAACTTATCTTATTGATATTCTTTCAACAATAATCAAATAGGGAAGTGAATGAATAATTAATGAAGATGGATAAGGTATTTTAAAAGATAATTCTCATATTAACTAACTAAATTAATTTTTTTAATTTATTTAAATTAATAGCTTTTTTGGATCAGCGTTTTAAAGCTTTATAAGTGTTTATGCACGTAAATCGAAACAACACTCATCTCACATACTTATCTCATATAACGTAAATTATGATTAAAAAATTACTTTTAAATACTTTAATCGCTGTTTCAAACAAACATTAAATAAATATCTTTTATATTAAAAATAAATAGAGTATCTGATTGGCAACAAAAGTACAGGAACATGACTCATCCAGGCCATTATGTTTTAACAAGTCATGCATGATGAAATTGCGGTTTGGTCCATATTTATTCTGTTTCCGAATGATTGGGGTTAACGGGCCACATCTTCGAGATAAATAAATAATTACTATATTAATAGCAGTTAATAATCAGGCACGAACGGAGGCCGCAAAGATGTACTATACAGCGGAAAACAAAAGATGCTAAAATCAGCGTCTCCGTTACGTCTGGTAGGCCCTCGTGGAGTTCATATAATAATAATAATATTTTGTGAGGAGACGGAGAAGTACGTCACTTCATCATTTTGGAGTTCAATTTCCGCAATTCCGTAAATTTCATTTCACGGTTCATCTGCTTTTTCCAGGAGTACAATCACAAAATTCACTTGCAAGCAATAACTGACAAGGACATGAAAGTAATTTCAGTATTGCAAGGCGATACATCTCGGTTGCTCCAAATCACAAACAGCAGCAGATAACTTATTGTGCATGTTTGTCTAGACAAACAAACATGCACAATAAGTTATCTGCCAACTGATAAAAACTTGTATATTAAGCACAACGTTGAGTCCATCGAATTTGTAATTCAATCACGTGATTTGGTATAAGCTCTCTAAGTTAGAGCTTTTGCCTTTAGCTCATCAAATTATCAGCCCAATTTACCGTCAGCCTGTATTTATCGACCGTTTAAATTATTTACCAACCCCATGTTTGTTGTCTTTGTCTTGTCCTGTTGTACATACGTGTGTGAATCTCTCTTCCTCCAAATTTTAGCTCTCCAACTCGCGGCGGTAGCAAACCGCATCTGTGATTTCGGCGTCGTCTTTCAGCTTGTGGATTCAACATGGTTTTGAGCTCCCTCAATGGGCTTGGCGTCCGGTGTGCATTTTCTGTTCTTCATCTCCGTCAGAGTGCGAGTCGCGGTTGCAGTCCGGCAGGTTCCGTCGAAGTCCAAGGGTGTGTTTATCTCTGGTTTTCAACGGCCTTGAGCAGTGGGTGGCAGCTCTACTCGTTGTGCTCTGTTTCTGTTTGCTAGGGCCGTTGAAGCCTCATTCTCCAGTTGAACCTTGTGTGGTGGCCGATCTTCTCAAGAGTCGCCGTGATCTGTTAGCCTGCTAAAGTACCTTCATTAACCAACCTCTTTCCCTGTTCCCCTTCATCATCGTTCCATTTATATGATGTTGTCCCTGTGTTTTTGTCATTAACTTTGGTATGGACGATGGAAATACTGCACAAAGGTTAAAACTTGTAAAAGAAATTTTGGATTAGAAGACAGAGCTAGAATTTGAGTAGCTTATGAGTAATCTATTTATTCCAGGGATCTGTGGCCTTTATTCTTTGGTGGTTCAATTTATCAGGTTCGCATGCATAACAAAACCTCTATTATAGCTTTATGAGTTTTTCCCCCCGTTAACGTGTGCTTTATGAGTATGTTATGACTATTCTGATGTTGGGGAAATCGTTGTTGGTGGTGGACCTACAATGATATATGAATTATGGAAAGCCACTCACATATTTCCCTGAACACCATTTCAAACATAATTGTAGGTTTGATTTTTTTTTCTAGTCAAAGGATGGATGATTTAATTGAAATAATAAATAAATGAGCTTTTTCCCATTCATGTTATGTAACTGGATTTCATTGAGGCCTTTAATTTTTATAATTCAAGCTTGAGGTGCACAATAGAAAGGACTTTTGAAGTGTAAAAAAATAGGTTTCAAATATTACAAAGAATGCTCAAGTATAGCTTCAACACGTAAATCCGCATTGTCTATGTAACTATGGCTATACATAAATTCACTAGAAGAAATTTCCAAACTGATAAGGACTTTAGGGATGCAGAAAATGAGAATATAGTTGATATAGATAATAGTCAAGATCAAGAGCCATCATCGACAAATAATGCTTGGACATCTTCAACCTAAATGAATCATGTTCGTGACACCATCAAGAACTGAATTGTACAGGACCTTCGATCTGATTAGTTTTGTTATATTTTACTTTGATAAAAACTTTAAGTTTGTATCATTTGTAATTTATTTGCATTTTTATTGTAATTTTATCATGTATTTTACCATTGCCAAATTTTCAAAGTTAATTTTTTCATTTTGCATAATTTGTAAAATTTTTCCACTTAAATATCACAAAATCCACTTATACAAAAACCAAACCAAACACATTTTCACTATCATAAAAGCATTCATCCAATCACCAATCCAAATAAGTTTTACATTACACAAGTTGAATTATAAATAAGCCACTTTTCACACCACTATCCCAAATACACCCATTAACGGTTCTCATCTCCGTCATTCATGTGGCAGGATTTGCTAATCAAAGCATTTTTTGGACCCCTGGTCTCAACCACAAGTGTCCCCAATCCCGTGCCCATTAAATGCGCATATTTAATGCTTCAAGAGTCTCGCATTTCCCAAAATAGATCTTCTAACTTGCAGATAAATTGATTTTCTATTATTCACCTCTGTTTGGCTAAGTTGTTGTGGTTGTTAGAATTCATCTGACAAATGCCTATCAATCATCTTACTACAACATGGTTGTTCGATTTGTTTTGGCAGATCAAAATCCATAAAGAAGATTTGCTATTATTACTTTGAATCAAAAAAATGTGCGACTATTATCAAGCATGACTGAATGATGAGGAATATGGACCAACCCCGAATTAGCTGAGTAATAATGTCTCAAGTTCGAACCTTATAAGTTGAAAAAACTAAACTAACAAGAGAAATTTCTTATGAGTAAGACCTAAACCGATTCAAATCCAAACTAATCAGTAATAACGGATATTGGATTTAGAGAGATAGAGAGAGAGAATACAGAATGCGGAGAGATCAAGATCAGCAAACAAGTGAATGATGTGGCAAATACAAATTTCATTTTCACATGTAATCAAGAGATAATGTAAAACAATTTATACGCGTCTCCCCTTTCCTGGCCATAATTCAAATACAAATCCAAGGAAATCAAACAGAAACTCCAAATAGAGAATCTACAGAGAAAAATTTAAATCAAAGTAAAATTTGTCGAAGATAAAATCAATCAAATTTCAGTCACAGTGTAATCACAAAGCCAAAGCAAAACTCAAAGCAACCAGAGTTGTAGTAGCAAAAAGCCATATGCCACCAAGTTGAGACCAATCATAAGCCCCACTGCACTCATCATTAGCTCCACTGAAGCAACCAGGTTTTGTTATTTTAGCCACACCATCCTCAAACACAAAGGTGCTGTTAGGTTTGCCATTGCTGAACAACACACACCAGAAGTAAGGAGATCCTCCATCAGTACCGGTCACGGCGGCTCCCACTTGAGTGTGATTCTTACTGTAAAGTATATCCAAGCTCCTCTGGTTCCTTATTAGGATTTCTGAAAATGCCTCTGGTGCATGCACATATTTCGTCTGGCAGCCTAGGAAACGGCCGGTGATAGTGGCAAGTGTTGATGCCTTAACACCGCAATTAGGGGCAAAGGTTTCGGCGAATTGAGATTCTGGAGGCCTCTTGGCATCAGTTCCTCCCACAGCACCACAGTCACCTTGGTATGCCTTTATGTATTGTAGGGCAAGACAGGCAAGCCCCGGGTTGTCGTACAAGCTTGAGGACTTGTGAGCAGTTCTGTTTTCATTGATTGCGGCTACCAACTTGTCTGCTGGGTTATCAGTTACTTTAACTGCAGAGTTCAGTTTCTTATGTCAAATTGGAGATTCAAGAAAACACAGAAAGGACTTTAAATGGAAATGATCTTTATATGAACCACAATTCCGAGTACCCAGAAGGTCATAATGGAAAAGGATTAATTCCCATCAGTTCTCCTTTTAAATAAATCATACAGCTGATGGAGATAACTAATTTGATTTTGAAATGAGAATATACGGTTAAAAGATCACATGACAAGAATGTGTTTGACATACAACCACGACCTCAAACAAGCAAGAACGAAACGTGAAACTTTAGTGGCTATTTATGATCAGTTCAAAGGCAAAAAATCCACTGAACATAGGTTTTACTCTGAAGAGACCAAGAAAAAAGTTTCAAAGAAGCAGCTAATGTTCCTTTCCTTTTTTATTTCTCCACTCTACCACCCCTAACTCTCATCTTTGTAAAGCAAAACGCAAGCCAAGCTGATCTAATACAAATATGTTGGCTGGGGCATTGGCTGGTTTATTAAACGAGCTCAAACTTGCACTCAAGCTTGGCTAGCTAATTAAAGGAGCCTAGACAAGTTCTTGGATTTCTGCTCACTATTTTAGGAATTTAAAGTAGCTTGAACTTAATCCTATATTCCTATATTCCTATATTCTTAACACTGCGCCCATAGAGAACATTGTGGGTCAAATAGTCACTACAAATAAAATTACGATATTTGCTCAAGCATTGCTGTCCAAAAGCAGATATAGTCCATGGTGTAAAAGAAAAATAGATCTATGCAGGAACATTGGAGGATCTGAAGAGCAGGATTAGCTGGAAGTATAGGGATCTTAGTAACTTGCTTACAGGAAAGTCAGAATTTGAAATGAAGTTAATTCGTCTAGTTCCCCAATAACTACATTAAATCCTACGAGCTCATAGATGCTCGTAAAAAGGCCATCAGGTCAATGTTTACTTGACGTTTTCATCTCTCATTACTTTACTCAACTAAAAGTGAAAGCTGAAAACGGATTGTCCGTGTTACACACAGAAAAGAAAGGCCGACCGCTGATACTTAGACTGGATGCTACATTAAAGTATACCACAAGATCCAAAACGAGGGCCCATAAAATACACTCAAATCCATGCTCTGATAAGAGAATGGCCACCAAGCAGATCCTGGGCAAAGCCTAAATATCGCCCTCCCAACTCCAAAGATATATAGAGCTAATGAATGTTTAAGCTGATATCATTTGTTGTCTGATTAAGAGTGGCAAAGATCTGAACATTATTTGGTTCAGAGTAACTGTCACAGAAAAAAACCAGAATGGGAAAAGATCCAAAGAAGTCTACTTGTTTTTCCTTTGTCCGCTTTTCCACCTCGATACTATAAGTTTCAGATCCAATGCGGATGATCTTCTCTGCGATCAATTTCTTCAGGAACGAAGAGCATTCAACAGGAATAATAAAACATCTTGAAAGAAAGAACTTTCACTGTGAGATCAGCCGCACACAAGAACTCTAATCTAATTGGGATCTAGCAAGAGAACAGCTTCAACATCAAACACTAACATGATGAAGTCTCATTTCACTCTAACCATTGATACACAGCAAGACGCGGCGCTGGGTGAGAGAAGCTACATTTGAAAGCATTGAAAAAGACAAATCCAAGAAAAGAATAAAGGATCTAGGGGCGTTTGGAAGCAGAAGAAAAACGAACAAGTAGTACTGAGAGATAGTTCTTTGTATTTAAATGTTGACTTACTTTGAGAGTTAACAGCACATGTAGCAGCTGCTTGAAGGAAAAGAAAGATGGCTAATAGAGACCAAACAGTTTTCGCCATTGTGAAGACAGAGAACTGAGAGGAGCAGGGGAGGAGAAGCGAATAGAGAGGAGTGAGCCAGTGAAGCGTCACCGTCAATCGGGTTGTCTTCTTGGATAAAGACTAATAAAGTACATGGAAGTTGCACCAACTGGGTCGGGTCATTTCCTTGCAGCGGTGACAGATAATCCATACTTTGGATCTGTCCAGTTTATGAGTAGTATTTGAGGTTTAAGAAGTAAAATCTCATTTAACTGAATCTTCTTTTGAGGCAGAGCATTAATTTGCTATATATTCTTAGATACTTTCTATTTCCTAATACAGACGCTTTGAACTAATTTATATCTCCAATAAGTTAATTAATGGTGTTTAAAATTATATATTTTTTTATGTTTATTCTTGTTTAATATGTAGAATGTATCAATTTAAAAATTTTGTTACTTACATCCCTAAAAGGAAAAAACCAACATTTCTAATTACATCTTAAACAGCCAAAAATACTTTAAAAATAGGGAAAAAGACAGGAAAAAAATTTGAAATTTTAACTCAGATATTTCCCAAAAAATGAGGTATAAATTATTTATCAAATTTCGTCATTCCCTTATCAATAACAACCTGATTTTGGATTTTACAATTTTAAATTTTTTTCCTATCTTTTTTTCTTAAAAATACCAACAGATGATGTAATAATTAAAAAATTGATCAGGAATATATAAGTTAGAAATGAATCTAACGAAATTATTTATGTGATTTCAGCGCAATACACAAACTTTGCATAGTTACCATATGTCATTCAACATGACCAGAAGAGGAATTAAAATCTATACACATATTATGGCCCCAAATATGTGTGTGAGAGAGGGGGTGTCTTTATTGAACTTTCTCTTCGTTTACTATTTCCACCATTGGATTAATTTAATGGTGGAGATTTAAAATTTAATAATAATATTATTATAATATTAAATATAAAAATACATGTAAATAAATTTAAACTGTTAATATTATATCTAAATTATTTTTGAAAAAGACAAGTTCAAGTGGTATTATTTTCCTCTTTCTCCCATTAGTTTTTGTTATTTAAGATTACAGTATATTGTTATAAAATGTTATATCCTAACTATTAGAAGTTAATTGGGAAAAGTAAATTGAGAGGTGGATCAATGGAGACAACCATGATAATATGATTATGTAAAAGTTCATAATCTTTATAAAAATTCATGAATTCTTCTTGTATTTAAAAATATACATACTTTTTTTTATCAAGTAACAGTGTATATATTAAGCATTTAGACAATTCACACTAGCACGTATAGAGGCTTTTTTTTTTTTGTTATTGGCATTTATACATGGATCTTCATGACAAAAGACCGATAATATAATTGAAAATTATTAATTATACTTAAGATGTAAGACATTTCTTAATATTATTTTGTCCTGTATAAACAAAATTGACATGACAATTTTGCTTTTAATTTTATCTTTCTTCTTATAGTAATTTTTACTAAAATAGAGATAATTTAAACAAAATTAATAAACCATCAGCCACCTGTATTTTCTTCCTCTTATCTTGACCACCTTAACAAGAAGTTCCTGACCGAATCCGGGGGCGGCGATAACTGAAGGACAACTACAACATCAGGGGCATCCTACCGACATAGAGTAAGTCGGGTCCGATACTCCTGTCGGCAGGGTCTCGCAGCACAGCTAGTACCAAGTAGATAAGTATGTAAAAACATTAAACTTGGCTCGTGCAAAATAAATTGAAGAGATATGTATACATAATGTTTAAAAAATAAATTATACTGAAGAGATATTTAACTGGTTCTCTTAAAGAATTATCGTCAAATCACTTGGTTTAACCCCATTGCAGTATTCAGATCCCATTACCATACAAGTGTGTTTGGTTGACAATGGGGAAGAAAAGGGAATTTGTTTTAACAAGTGGCAAGAGTCCTTTCACAATTTTATTGCATCATTTGAATATAACATTCTTAACCAAAAACCACAATTATCAAGATTTATATTGACTGTATTGCATTACCAAAGGACTTTGCAATAAACAGCCCTTAAGTTTATTCAAATAAAAGTTCAAATATAAGCGGTCACCCAACAAAACCCAATCACAAAATACTGCTCCCAATCTCTAACATACAAGCCAGTTTGGTGTTAAACTTGATCAAAAAAAACAAAATCTCAATCCATATTATTTCTCATTCTTCTCTAAACTTAATAATATTTATATTTAGGACTGGAGGGAGCACCTTTATCAATCTCGTACCATCGCACAGGCTGAGGGAATAGGCAGACTGCTCGAGGTTGAGGAGATCACAAGGATCACTCAAAATTGACGAAGCTGGGATTTACATGAATATCTAATAGAACTCTAGAATAAATATTATGTAATACATAAATATAGCTACGTAACTTACGTGCCAAACATTAAACAATCGAGTCATTAACAATTACAATACAAGGGCATCACCAAATCTACCGAGGGGTGCCTTTAACTCAAAGCAAGTTGACACCGAAAACATTTTTTATGCACGATCGAAATCATGAAGCTGACAAGCTGCTAAATATACGCCTCAAACTGGAACAAGATGCCCGTAATCGACCCATGTTCATCGAGCTTATCTGCAGGCCATAGTAAAGCAAACCACAAATTAGTTCAAGGACACTAGATGTGAGCCATCAAATCCACTGTCGTGGAACAAAAGGGTCGTTAATCGCCCAAAATTACTAAGCATCAGACCACACAGTACTGATGGAATATAATGAGGTAGGCAGTTATTCTCACCCTTGGACAAAACCGAACATCAAGAGTCTCCAGCATGCTGCATTTGGATATAGCAGCTTCAACAGCTTCCTCGTCAATGTTGCAGGACTGAACCCCACACGGTTATCCACCCAGCAGAAAAAATTGAAGGGAAAAAATATCAGGCTTCAATCTAGAATGAAATATATAAAATTATGTATGCATCAATATATTAACATAGGAAGCAAGACTACATACCTGAAGAAATAGACTACTTAATCTTGGACATTCCAGCTTCAAAGTTTCCAAAGACGAACAATTGCTGAATAGAGAAGGTAAAAGTCATTGCATGTGATATAAGAAGAGTGCGACCAATTAAATATTTTTTAGAAAGATAGCCATACCTCAAATTAAGAAAACATAGGTTGAGACAAACAATATCAACCTCCTTCAAGTTAACCGACAAAGAAAGGTTTAAATATAATAAATGACAACAATGTGCCAAAGGTGGAATGAGAACTTTCCTAATGTTTGGACATCCCACGCAATTGAGGTTCTGCAGTAAACGACTGGGTTGCTCACTTGGGTCATGGACATCTTCATGTGAGATCATGCTAGAGATGTTTGCAGCAGGCAGCTCAGTGATCCGTCCACGAATATAACCCCAATTCAAATCATGCATATTCACACAGCCATTCAGGCTCACATGTGTGAGGTGTGTGCAGCATGCAAGAAGCTCCTCTATGGCAGACTGACATAAAGTTCCATATGACAAGTCCAACTCCTGAAGTGCTGGTAAAGCACCTCCCTTGTAAAGAGGCTCAAGTGACGAGTCAGTGAGATACTTGCATGCCTGTAACTTTAATACCTTCAAGAAATAACAGTAGTATTGTCAAAAAAGATTAAGTGAAAGACAAAGTAACAAAGGTCACAAATAATTGCACGTTCCATGGTTTAGGGACAAATGAAGAGCTGTAAAATATGCATACCATATTCAATTATAAGACATGAAAATGTAAGCTGGCAGGAAGAATTAAAAAAACAAATTTTCCTTAACACCAAAAATAAATCAACACTTTGTTTGGAGTGAAACAAATATATATTACCCTTTTAGATGCATTAAAGAAAATGCATTAAGGTAACAACTTTTCCCCCACCAAATGGGGAGAACTAAACAGGATATTTTATTCTACCATAATTAACTCATAGGATGCCTTTTTCTTTTGGGTGTTTTTGTTTTACTTTTCTTTTTCTTAAGAAAAGGGGGTTTGAACAGTAAGCACATGAATATCTATGGTAGTTCTTGCCTTTAATTGCGCACAAGACTCAAAAACAGGCTCCAAGTTCGTCAAGAAAGTATAAGACAAATCAAGAACAGTAAGATTTGGAAGCCAATGCAGAGAACAAAGTCCATCTGAACCAACTGATGGGCATGACATCAATATCAATGACTCTATCAGTGGGCATGATGCAGTTGTTGCAGATAAGCAGTCATCCATTAGTTGGCTGTACAACCAAACAGTAAATGTTAGTTTGCATGCAAGGAGGATAACTGAAGTAAAAACAAAAGCAACATAACCTGCAAAAGGAAGCATCTAGAGATATCAACAGGGGACAATTAATAGTTGCTTCAGAAAGTACGCCACATCCTTTCAATTCAAGTGCGATCATATTTGGTGCCTCAATGTTGAGTGAGTTTAATTTTGGACATATTCCTAAATTAAGAGATCGAAGACCAACCTGAGAAGTAGGAGAAAAACATGTACTTAGTCTTCTTTACCTACTGCAGATTACACTACCATATATTAATTTATTGTTATGCAGTAGTAACCCTGTAGCCCCCTCCCAAGCCTTTAGAAACGAACATCAGATATCTCCCATACCACATTATAAACTTGCGTTGGAACAATGCAGACAATAAAGCAAACAAGCAGGGAGCTTCGTACAAGCTAAAGCTCATACACGCAAATTAAATATTTATGCTCTTTTTCTAATAGACAATCAAATCAAACAGACAAAGAATGCAATAGCTTGTTATATAGAGCAAAATTTAAAGCAATTCATGAAGAAATATCACTTACAGGACTAAACGATGCTCTTTCCAAATGATCACAACCATCCAAATTTACTTTCTCAAGATTTGGGCAAGAGAGCTCAAGAGTGCTGATTGCCCGGCAACCAACAAGGGAAAGACTGACTAAAGAAGTACTGACAAATCTCACTGATGTCAAGCTCTAAATCCATTAAAACACAAAGTTTGAGACAAAGACACAAAATAATAATCATAGTACTTAGACATTTCAATAATTAAATCATCAATCGAAATTCAAAACCGAATGTCTCACAAGCACGATAGTGAAAAAAGGTTGAGAAACAAAATCTAAAGCACTTTCCATGAGTAGCTAACAGTTAGATAAATCCCAAAATGGCTTCAAAATTAACACATCAATCAGGGAAAAGAAAAGGCTAATCTTCAGAAAATTAAAAGCTTTAATAGGAAAAATTCCCACTATTTTTCAGTAAGAAACCTCTTAAATGTAGAACATAACACTGACTTTAGGCACACAATTACAGACTTTCTGACGGGATCTTAAACATCAACTCCATTTGAAGGATGTTAATAGACCCAGCCCAGTTAAACTTAAAATTATCCAAAATAAATATTAATGATTCTCTACCAAAAAATATTAATGATTAAAAAATCACAAAGGGAAACTCAAAGGGGCCGATAGAAAACTAAAAATTCCAAATGGCACAATTACTTGATAAGCTGACTAAAACAAGGAGAATTTTTTTCTAAAAGTTAACATCTACAAACTAGTGAAAGGATTGGGATATCTATGACCAAACAAAGCTAGCGTAGCTCAAGTATAAGCAAATTTCAGTAAGCCATAAAGCAAATAAGATCAAATAGACTTATTCACATACCTCACAGTTATCAAGAACAAGCGAATTCAACATAGGGCATCCTCCACCATCACTAAAAACTTTGCATATGGAATTTGTCAAAGATTCACACTCAGAGAGGTCCACCTCTTGTAAAGATTGGCATTGCAGAGCTAGTGTGGTTAAGCTCTCCTGCTTTTGTAATGCTAATTTCTGCATTGACACAATCAGCCCATCAAATTTCAACCATATCTGCATCAGCATGGCAAACAAGAAAAGACAAAGCAAATGAATACTCGAAGTGAATTCGATGTTATGTTGATTCGGTGGAGCACAGGGCAATTAGAGACTTGTATAGAAGATAGCATCATGGTTCTTAAGTCCAAATCAGCGAATCTGTAGATGAAGACAATCCAATAAAAGATAGAAAATATAAAACACATAAACAGGGAAGCACGTGAAAAGTAGCATCCAGTTAACAAGAGGGATGGGAGAAAAAACCAAAGAACAGAAAAATTTTCCAGACGATGAAGGAAAGATAGGGCAGAAGCATACTTGCGACAATGAACCAATCTGATATTCTGCAAACGTGGAAGATTCAAAGACACAGAAGTCAAAAGGCTGCAATTGTCAAGCTCCAAAACCTGCAGTGCCAGTGAAATCAATGCCCAAGAGTTCAGACATATTATCACATATATAGTGATTAGTATAAACAGAAGGAAGTATAAGTATACGAGGTGTTAAATAGATTCTGTACTAGTTCTATAGTCTAAATTCAATATATGTATTTAGCATCTAACAAATAGTATCCATGGCCCTTTGATGTCCAGTAGCTCAGAAAATTGTTTTGCAGAAATCCTAAATGAATTAAGCTCCAAGAGAGGGGGAAAATTCGCATTGTTGCAACAATTTTTTGAATTTCAGCCTTTGTAATGATATCCTTGAGGACAAGGATCAATTTGAGGGAGTATTGCCCCATGGGAAATTAGGAATGTGTTAGTAAAGGAACAATAAAGATAAGTGAAAGAAATTTGATATGGATACAAAACTGATTCTATAGTCTAAATTCGAAAATTACAATCACCATGTATCACACTGATAACATCAATATCCAAGTAGTATTCCATACCTCCAACATGTAACTATGGGCTATTGCAGCCATTGAGGCAGAAGTGATGCCCTCACAGCTGTGAATCTTGAGAACTGTCAACATGGGCAGTCTAACAGACTTCAAAGAGAAACAAATAGGCACGTCAAACAAAGGCAAATCCAAACTATATATAGCCTAAGATTATTACATATCCTAAACCCACCTCCAAAGATATGTTTGGACAATAGGACGCATCAAGAACACTAAGATTAGCACAATTCTGGGCTATTTCCCTCAGTGTTTCGTCACTGACACATGAACAGTTTGACATATCCAAAGACACTAACTGAGGACATGAAGTTGCAGCTGAGCGAATAACAGCATCTGGAAGTTTGTGGCAAGACCCTATGTCAAGATCACGCAACAGGGGGCAATTAACCACAGCCTGGGCCATGCTACTGCGCTTCAATGACATGGTTTCAAGCAGAGGGCACCTAGGAAAGATAGATTATCAAAAGTTAGCTCATTAGCATTTGACTAAGTTTAAGCCACACTTCAAATCTTCTCACCTAACTGATATACGCATTACACGACATTTTGTTAATTGAAGATGGCACAATCTATCATGGTAAATACAGATTTCTTGTATTCCATTGCCAAGTGTAGCATCGTTTATGCTTAATTGTTTCAGCATAGTACAGTCAGCTAAAGCATGGAAAAAGTTGTCCAATATTTGTCCTCTTCCCAACATTAAAACCTCAAGATTTCTGAAAATGATGAAAACAAATCAGTGAGTCACAGATCAGTTGATTAGCTCTGACCAAATAAATATCACAGAAAATCACTTACCTTAGTGAAGAGATAGCCTTCATAACAAGCGTGTGCATAGAAGGACCAGAAACGCTCAATGCAGTGGCATTTGGATAACGGCTACACATGTCCTCAACTGTAAATCCGTATAGAGCTTCAAATAAGCACATTAACCCGAAAAAAGGTACAGCCAGAGCATGCACTCCATACAGAATTTCTTTTACAATAAAAATGTCATTAGTTGAATTTTAAATGGCTTTCCTTTAAATAAACTTTACATAAAAAAATTATCACAACATCAGTGTATTCAGGCTCACATTGCTGTACGGATATATTCCGGTCTTCAAAATTCAAAAACGTCCAGAAGTCTTCATGACCACTAGCAACACGCCATTGCCTACAAACTCTAGCAGCTTTGCAGAGATTGGAGTGATCCAAGAACGAAAAAACCTGAGCACATGGTAAAGAAACAGAGATGTAACAGATAGATTAAACACGGGAAAACGATGTTGGTTTAGATTCCGTTACTCCATATTAAAAGAATATCAAATCTTTTTTAAACTAGAAATAACAACACAAAGGTACAACTTCTCCTCAAGCATACCATATGCAGTAAGTCGTCCGTCAGATCCATCCTGACCTCTAGATCTTCTACTTTTGAGATGTCATTGTCATTTCCTTCACTGTCATTCACAAGGCTAGAATCCAAGTTATTCTCCTCACTGGTATTCATCAATGCAAAAGCATCATAACATGAGTCATTATTATATTGAGGAGATGATCCTGGGATATTATCAAAATCTCCATAGTCAATAGACGTATTTGATTTCCCAGAATTTGAATATGTTGAAGTTGCAAATTGACATTTACTGCAAAACACAGTCATTATCATCAGTTACAGGACTTATCTCGGTGTGGTATGCTAGTTTCCATGTCAGACATGAATAGCGTTTCTAATTAAATATTATTAGCCCCAAATATTTCTAAAGGAACATAGTAAACTCCCGGCTAAAGTTGCCTAGCCGAGTACATTGCGTGAGGATTCTTCCAATGTCAAGTGCAAATAATAAAGACATGAGGAAATTGCATTAAGGAGCCAGAAAGTCCACATCTTCCTATAGTGTCCGTGTAGGAGGTATCAAAGGATCATATTTTAATAAAATAAAACAAAAATTTAAAAGAGGGGAAAACAGCAAGCCCACTTTCAGCCAACATTCATTATGAAGTAAATATCTAATTAGTACGCTAAGCATAGAGTAGTTTACAAGGAAACAACGAAGTGATAAAAACAAAGATTCCAGTAAGCGTCCAAAAATCCTCTGCAAAAGATGGGAGAAACAAAGGTGCCAACAATTAAATAATGTGTGTGTGTGATTTCAGACACTCCATTTAACACCGCTAAAGTTGATATGAAGGCCATGGTTTCCACAATTGCCATATATTATAAATCCCATGATCCTCCCCTGAATTTTTGTTAAAAAAAAAATCAAATGATATGTACATGCTAAGACAAAAATGTCGCCAGCAATGAGCTATTGCATCCATCGGGCACCAAAAGTCTGCTTGTTGTTGATGTTGGTTATTCTTATTATACCAGTAACGAACCCAAAAGAACTAGAGAACAACATTATAAGATCCTGAACTAAAAAATTCCAATCCTCCTCGTTCTCCACATTCTATTGTAGTTTGAGCAATAAACCAGGGCAACTTAATTTTGCTGATCGTATAGCATACTAGAACTCCTCGATTGTGATCGGATCAAACGCGTGAATATAATCATTAGTGTGTAAAACAAGCAACTATAAGCGCGATGATGTTTTCAATCTCGGGATAGAGCATAATAGTAAAAGGAAACTACTTTCAAGTTGTTTCAAATAAAAATGGCGGCGAAAGCCAATGTTTCATATTCAAAGTAAAACTTGGGTGATATATGCGTGTTTGAACTTAAAAACTCACTCGAAGTAGGAGTGAAATTTGGGGCGCTTGTGGTGATAATCGCGACTATCCTCCACGCCATTCTCCAAACCAGCGGCAACAACTGCCGCACCCGAACTACTCTCGCCCTCCGACAGCGCCGTGTTGGACCAAGAAGCAAAGCCACCCACCCGCACAGCCTTAACCATCTCCTCAAACACCATGAATTGCTGGTCGGGCTCACGGTCAATCAACTCGGCGACTAAAGCCGCATCACTATCGACTAAAGACTGCTCATCATTTCCAACATCGTCGTCAGATAGACCATCATTTCCGAATATGCGCTCCTCCTCCATTGGGTTTGGACGATTATCTCCCTCTCTCATCACCTCGTCTTCTCCTTCGTTAAAGTGTGAATTGCATCAAACTTCATGCACTTGACGTCCGGAACTGAGAACTTCAAGAACCCCACGCATCGATCCAACACATTTCTAGTAGAATTTCAAGCACTGAGGCCCGTTCCCTGGAAACCCTAATGCCAAAGGCGATTTTTGGAATTCGAAACAGAGATGCCGAGATCAAATTTCAGAGGGTGCAGGAAGGGTGCATAAGAGAGGGATGGGTGACGGTGTAGGGAGGGAGAGAGTAACTCGAACGGATCTGATCGGATCTTGGGAGCTGCTTTCTTTGGATGTTTTTCCTGGTTGCAGGATATCTCTGGATGAGAAATTCGTACTACTCTCGTAGAAATTGTAGGAAGTGATGAGCTGCGAGACAATAACGACGACGTTTCGGGCGGTAATTTTTAACTTTATTATTATTTAAGTTTTTGTTATCATCGCGTGTGCATTTTGAAGCTACCTGAGTGGGTTTCTTAACATTCCTGATTTCCTGTCCCTTTCTAAAGATGATGTCTATTGTGAAGACAGGATTTTCTATTGTGATTGTAAAAATCCTGGATATTTCTGATTTTCAATGCCATCCGTTTATTGATAGTGATATTAATATTAAACGGAAAATGTGCCGTGGAATATTCTAATTAATATTTATCCTTCAAGACTTGGGTAATTACTATGTCGATAACAGAATTAACAAGACAACCTCCCATCGAATAACTTATGGACATGTCCAGACCAAATCAGTCAGCCGTTATCATTACGAATTTCAAGCTTTGCCCCGAAATCAATGTCCAATATATGTGTGTGTGTGAAAGAAAACTTACTAAAAATTAATTTTAATTTATATTTAGAAAAATCGGCGAGTCTCTGTTTTAAAATTTTATTTTCCGCCTTATTTAAATAGTATTAAATGGGGAGTGGTGTTTGACGGCGTAAAGGTAATTGGAAATAAGGATTATTATATTTATATATTTGGATTTGGAATTTACCAAAAAAAAAAAAAAAGTGGCGTGCAGGAGGAGGAGGAGAGGCAGGCAAAAATGGGCAGAGGGAGCAGTGAATTGCGCAGGAGAGAGGTGGCAGGTCTCTTTCTTGCCCTTTACCCGTGTGCGTGCTTTGTATTGGACATCACCAACAATTTTATTCGCTTTGCAGACAAGCTCCATCATGAGCCCGCTTCAATCTCCCCCGTACACGTGGCTTCCTCCTAGGATTATCCCGAAAGCCCGTTATAGGCCCAATTCAATAAACAGTGTGTGGTAGTGCCAGCCCACCGCCGCAAGCAAACAATAGTGCCGTTTTGTAGGAGAGACAAGGGTGGAGTGTCGGAAGAAACGGCGACAGGAACCTTAATACGAGATGAGTAAGGAATAATGATTTAATGGTTTAATTGTGGGGCCCTCTGAGTGAGAATTTTGGGTTGCTGGAGAGGAAGGAGGAAAAATAATATAGTGGAATTTTCAAATAGTAGAGTAGGGAGGAGTGATGATGAGGAATTGATTAGGGAAATTAAAGAGAGGGTTCCAGGAAGGAAGCAGGTGGGCCCCATGAAAGGAGGGCGAAGGGAGAGAGAAAAAGGCTGAGACTTGACAAACAGGTGGTGGCTGGTTTATGAAATGGAAGACAGTCTCTATTCATGGGGGATTTGGTCAGCCAGAGATGGCCGACCGTTGACTTTGCCAGCTATTATCTGGAAAATTTTCATTTTTTTTATTAAATTAGTGGTACTTTTTCCTCGGGGGGAATGAAAGAAAGAATGAAGAAAATATGATGAGGAAAGGAATTGCGTGTTAGGGACTTTAGAGTTTCATAGTATTTGGAGGCAACAGGGACAGGTGAAGTGATGACTGATGAGGAACAGACTTTGGGGCAGGCTAACCACAATGCAGGCTCGCATGACACACTGTGCCGTTACTGATTACATTGTTCCCCGCGCGTGATGGACCATGGCACGTACCATTCTATTTTGGAGGGGTACATCGGTATTGGCCACGAGGGGTTTGATTTGCCTATATTTGTCAATGTCAATTGGACTGCCCTAGGGATCAAAACTAGCCGCCTTGATTTTGTCCGAGTTATCTATAAGTATAACTGGATGAAGGAAAATTAAGAGTGCGAAGAGAATTACGTACTAAGGGCGAATCTATATTCAGATCCATATCAATGTTTCATAACTTGAATGTTTTGTGTGGTTATTAAATTATTAGAGTCTTAATAGAATTAATACAGTAGATCATCAAAATAAAAAAATAATAAGAGAAAAAAGAGGTAACTATATAACTTAATGGTAAGGATAAAGCTCAACTAAGAAAAGTACATTCTAGTTATAAAGATTTACGGAGAGCATTAATTTATAAGCTATGTGTACATCTATTTGCCCTCTAGATAATAATCAAAAAATTATTTTCTTAATTAATTTCTTAATATATAATTACTCGTTTTTTAATTAATAAATATAAAATTAATGTGAATCTTTTTATTATTTAATAATGCTATTTATTTCTTAATTAAATAACTCGACCCATCAAAGATGGAGGTCGACCGTCCAACACTAAACAACTAGGACTGGCTACACATAAACAACTGAGAGGCCTAAAATTAAGTAGTTTGATTGTTCTGCGCTCAAATGAATAACGCCTGAGGGAGTTAGAAAAAAATATTAAAAATAAAATAAAGCTGAGGGACCTAAGTCTGTCTTTCTTTTTCTTTTTTTTTTTATTAGAATGTGACATGGGTTCGAATCCATAAAAAGGGAGGGGCAGTGATCCTAAGGGTTATTGAGTGACCACTATACCACTAGATGCTGGTCAACATTATATAAACAGCAAAATTGCACAAGCTTAAGTAAAAGAACAAAATACTCCTCATATTCGTAATATAAAACATGTTTTGAGAGTTTATATTAGTCTTAAATATAATACATAATTTTGATATTTGTCAATGTTTTTTTAATTTACTCATATTGATGCTTCCTCGATCATAATAAAAACTAACAAGAAATGAAAGAATTAAAGAAAATAGTTAGAATGTTTTAGAAAATATATGTTATATTAACTAATTTAATCAATTTATATAATCTAATTAAATTAAATAAATATATATTAACAGACGAGTACTATCGCAAGAGAGAACTAACTAGCTAGCCTATCACTAGCATATTCAGCCCTGCATTCAATAGCGGACGATAGGGATTGCCACGGGTAGAGCTGGGAATCAGGGCTAGCCCAGTCCTACAGGGCTGACCCTTGAAGGGCCAAGGCCTAAAAGGGTCGGCCCTATAAGGTTCGAGGAAAGAAAAAATTATTCTTTTTCAAAGCCTGGCCCGAGAGCATGAGGGCCAAGGCCGAAAGCTATTTTCACAAAATTTAACTACACGTCTACACGCCTCATGTAATAAAACAAATACAATTACTAATTCATAATCAAAGGTAAAAAATAATATCCACAAATAACTCACAGTCCCGTACAAAGTATAAGATGACAAGAAGTTAAACACTCTAAGCAATATGAGCATGATGACTATCATTTTCATCTTATTCGCCACTATCATCAATTTCAAGGAAATTCAGTTGTGCTTAACTCTGAGTAGAATAGTCTGTTTGACGGGTAAAAATATCAATAATTTCTTATCCCACATCATGAATACATCCATAATATTTATCTGTAACAAATAATAAACCAAAATGATAAATAACTATATAACAAATGTAAAATACAAATAAATTAGTAAATTACCATCATATGTGAAACTTTGGAGTAAATAAGAAATATCTAATGTATTTTTCTTATAAAATAAGAAATATTTTTTATAAATTTTTAATTTTTAGGATTGTTAATACAAGATATTCTTATGAAATTTAATTCTAAAAAAATAATAACAACTAAATATTTACAGCATCATCAACAAAACATAAAAAATCAATATTATTATTATTATATAAATAATTTTAAAAAATAAAAAATATATATAAGGGCCGACCCTTTTAAGCCCTCGGCCCTATAGGGCTGATCCTTTTAGGCTCGCTTTCAGTTTTGAGGCTAAAATCTAAAATCCGGCCTTTATAAATTCAGGGCCTAAAATGGTCGGCCCGACGGGCTCGGCCCGTTTTCCCCGCTCTAGCCACGGGTAGCATTTATTTAGTAAGAAAACAGGAGGTTGGAAGAGAGAGTGGGCCGTAAGAACCCAAGCCCATAGATCAAAGCATACTAATATGAGGGAGTTGGGCTACTAGGTGCCAGGTCTATTACATCTTCATCAAACCCAAGCCCAATGAGCATAACCTCACGACCCATTTCAATTGAAGCTCAAATTCAAAAAAAAAAAATCCCTCCAGTCCCTAACTCTAGCGTGAGACTATTTAACTAATTTAATTGGATTAAGGAATTTTGTTAAATTAAATAATATTACATATTTTTTTAAAACACTTTAATCATCTTTCTTAATTTCCTCTATTCCTCCCTTACTTGATTATCATTGAGGGAATATCGTTATGACTAAATTATGAAAAGATTGACAAATATGTAAAATATGTGTTGTATTTAATGTTAAGATCAACTCCTCAATTAGGCCATATATTAAAGAGCATAGGATTAATAATTAAAAAAGGACAAAATTCTAGAGAAAGAAAAGCAGAAAGCAGCATGTGAGGACAAAATTTGATGATATTTCCTTTGGTTATAAATATAAGATAGAATTGACATTTTTAGAACTATTAAAAAATTTAATCAAATTACTTTAAAGTATTTATATTTATCTTTTTTTCTCTAAACCATTTTTTCTAACTTATAAACTGATATATAATATAATAATACACAACATATGATATGATTAAATAATTTATTTATCTTCCTTAATATCTTAAAAAAATCAACTATATCTTATATTTAAAAATATGAGATTATTTATTATTATGTTAGCTGCCTAGTTCTCCTCCGGAGCTTTTGTAAGGAAAACAACTTAATGACATATCACAATATATCTATTATAATATACAGGGAACTTTTTTTTTGGGTCAAAATATATACAAGGAACTTATCCTAGCTAATCTACTTTTTAGTAGCAGTATCTAGTATCAGAGTTTTGAAAACCGGATCGGGTATGTCGGTTTGAGCCAGAAATCGGCCAACTAGTGGTTCGACCCATCCGGTCTGGTAGTTTACCCCAATTCGACCGGATTTTGACCTTTTTTTTAAAAAAAATATTTTATTTAGGATTTCATATAAATAATCCTGAAATTATTACTTTCTCACTAGTCTAACCCCGATTTTATTTCGATCTGACTCACTGACCATTGACCTAATATTCTGATTGGTTTAATAATCGATCCAGATTTCAAAACCTTGCTAGCTATCTAAGGCTACCAGCTTGTTTTTTCCCCTCTACTTCACCATATCACCAATAACTAGATAATTCCTTTTTCACACACTAATGTATAATCAATTTATCATCGAATTAAGATACAATCACTGCTGTTTGCCACTAAGCTATGGAAAAAATCTTCATGGTTCCTCTCTGTATGTGTACTACAGCTTTAAAGTTCATAGTTTGCCTGGGAAAAGTTGCTCCAAATTTGTCATCATCTTTCAGCATATATACCCCCAACTTGTGGCGCTAAACAAGAGAGATCAAGGCATTTTTCTTTCAGACGGTAATAAAACTAGGCCGTTGCTGTTTCAAACAGCTTATATATGTCCCTCCTGGAACCTCCCATAAACTTGCAAACTCACAAAAACACAATCTCCACTATCTGCAAGTCCTGCTATAATATATAAAAACACAAAAGTTCTTCAACAATGTGACGTCGTATGTACTTATGTCATTTTAACGTACGGAAACATATGCATTTAACACCAACTATGTTGGCGTCACCATCGTACACCGTACAAATTGTTAGCGGCAACACCTGTTGAAACACAATAAACAAATAGTTCGAGTCACGTCCAAGGACGTTGTCCTTAGGAGATATTCCGCAACCCCCCTAGTAGATTAGGAAGCGGCACTCCCCAGGATAAAACGAACTCTTCCTGCAGAAAACAGGGTGACAGAACTGCAGAAAGATATTAGTGTAACTCAGAAGAAGAGAGAGAAGAGAGGAGCATGGGGACCTCCGTGTCACCAAACATAGGTGCTCTCACCTTGGCACTCCAGAACTTGCTCCATACATTGCCTTTTATAGGCAGATATTATGTGACCGTTGAGCAGCAATGATGACTATTAATGACGGTTTAATGACAATTAAAACAACAGTTACAAAACCAGTATTAATGACAATTTAATGTAATAAAACCTTTTAAATGTCATTAAAACCATTCAGTTAAAAATCTAACGGTCATCTCCAACGGTCAGTTCACATACTCTTCTTATCAGTCTTTTTATTAACTCAAGCTCATATTTAATTGTATACTAGGGCCTTCCCAATCTTGAGTTGTATGAGACTTCTTTCTTTGACACACTCACACACAATATTTCCAACAAACTACTGAAATATCAATTATTATCCCGACTTTCCCAAACTCAAGCAACAATGTGATCAATTGGAAGCCATGAATTATTGCAGTAACACCATTCAAAGAGTATATTATTGCCTTAACAGCAATCAATGAGAAAATTGCGTGCACTGATCTTGCTTTGTCCATAATATTCCACGGTGTATTCAGCGCCGAGATAAATAAATGAGCGGAGTTTAGTGCCAAAAGATGTGGGTAATTAAACTATGTTTAGAAAAGGAACGTATAGTATGAAATTACCATGGATAGAAAGCTGCCTCGGCAATAATAACAATTTGACGATGGCTTGAGAATTGTTGGATATTGTAGGTGACTGGTTATTTAAAGGATTAATATTATTTTTTTTCGTTTTAAATTTATTTTAATTTTAATTTTGATCCCTCAAATTTTAAATCATTTATTTTGACCATTCTAGAAAAAAATGGTTTAAGTTCTTATTAAGATATAAAGACTAATATTTTAAATGATTCACGGTGTGAAAACTGACCTTGTGTATGATGTATCTGGCTGAGCTAAGCCTTTCATTTTATTACTCTCTCAGGCATAGTTCCACGTAATCAAGTCTCTTTAACCAATAAAATGGTCTTGAGGTACATGCACCGACTTTCATGCGTATGTGAAAACTGACCAGTAACTATTATATTGATGTGTGCTTTTAACATTTTGGGTTGAAAATTCAACCTACGTACGCTTCCTTCTTTCCTGACTCGTACGTCCATCCAAATTAACAATATGATGGTATATAACTGATAGCTTCGATCCGACATATTAAGTTTCAATTAATAGGGGAGAGGGTTTATTATATGCTTGTTTGGTAGAGCGATCTTAAATCGGGCTTATTATATAAGTCTGATTTACATAAATCGAGATAAATCTTCTCCACATATTTATCTCGTAGATCGTGAAAACACCTCGTAGACCGTAAAAATTACCACTTATTTTAAGAAGGCATGCTTTGCTTTGACTGAGTTTGATGATGTACCTTAAATTCCTCAGCTCACAGATGTCCAAACGCTCCCTGAAAGAATCACGATTCTTCTAAAATAACAATATATTCCGGATAATGGTATCAAACAAAAATAACAAAATATGAAAAAAAAAAAAAAAATCTCTAAATTTGTATATGCATGATTGATAATTTTTTATGAGTTGAAATTTTGAGATCAGTATTTAGAAGGATAACATTTTTTAGAGACGTGTGAATGTACACTCCTATAAATACTAAATATGTGCTACTTCTAACGATATCACCACAATTAAATTAAAGATATGGAGGTAAATCATTAAAACGACTTAAAATAAAGTAATTTTATGTATTTACCCATCCTTAAAAAGCATGAATAAGAAATACGAATTCTCACGTAAGAATAATTTTGGAAAAAGCTAATTAATACTTTATGGTCTTTAATACAAGATTCAGTTGATTAATTTTAGAATATCGGTAAAGTTAAATAAATTACTTAATTATAGCATATGCTACTTGATATTTCTTGAAATACTTATGTGTCTTATTAAATTATATACTCCCTCCGATTCTTAATAGAATACATATTTACCTAATTTAATTAGATTACAGGAGTTAGTTAAGTTATATAATATGACATGTATTTTCTAAAGTAAAATAAGTCATCTTCATTAATTCCTTTTTTTTTGTATATCTTCATTAATTCCTTAATTCCCTCTTCTCCTTTATTATTATTGAGGAAGCATCAACAAGGGTAACTTAATTAAGAAAAGATTGATAAATATGAAAATCATGTCTTATATTTAGGATCAAGATCAACTTTCTAAACATGTCTTATATTAAAAACCAAAAAGAGCATTAGTTTATAAGTCATACAAATTAGTTTGAAGTAAAATGATGAAATAAACATTTTAAAGTAATTTATTTAGCCTATTAATCTCCTCAAAATAGTCAAATAAGGCTTATATTAAAAATTGGAGGTATTACTTTGTCTTTATTTTATGCAAAGGGACTGATATAAAGAAACCCCTAGCCTTTGTTTTTTGTTTTTTTACCTGAAATAAAGAACCCCCAGTTTGTTCTATAATAATGTAACTAATACATACGATGCGTTATCTGTGAATAATGTAGAATGTAAGGCGGTTACAAATTTTTTTTTCTAGAAAAAGTATCGATGCACTAACTTTAACACCTGCCTATAAAAAATTTTAAAAAAATGTTGTCTCCAGAGTAAATCAATAGTATTACTATGAAGCAGTAATATTTAAAGATATGTTAATGTAGAAGTGTGCTTATAATTAAGTGCCGGTGGTTAGAAAGTGAGTTTCAACTTTCAACTAGTCGTGGGGGCTTTATAATCAAAATGAGATTTGAGATCTCTATAGTCACACGTGAATGATGAGGCGCGAATTTACGAACAAGAGTTGGGCGAGCAATTAATCTCAATTATGACTTATTGACGTATCCAGTTAAATTAATTCACTATTAATATCTCCTCTCTATAGAGTGATCATTAGTTCATTACTTATAAACCACTCACCAGAGGAGGGTAATTATAATGAACTCACACCAAATCCAACCTACAATATTAAATATTGTATACAAGGGCACACCAGCACTACTACCCATGCCTAGTTTTTTTTTTTTTTTGGTGGAAAGAACTCTCAAACTCATCATATTCAAATGTAGAAGGTAAAACTCACAACCCTACGCTTAATAAAGACTTGAGAAAGTATTTGGTGTCAATTGAATTATTCAGTCCCGCCTGCATGCATGTATAATTTGATAAGTTAATTTCCATTCAAAATCTAATAATATAGTAAATATTTTGTGTGATGAAAAATATATTATCCTGATGCATGCTCATGCAGTGTTATGGGCTAGCTAAAAGTCTAAAAGTAATCATTGAGCATTGATTTGAAAAATAGTACTGTAACTTTGGCATTTAGGTGCCTAGGTGATTTGTTCCTAACGTATATGAAGCATGCATTTACATGTTATCAGAAACCACGTGTTCTGGGTAAATTTATGGTATTCTTGCTTGGAACTTCACGTATACGTCTGACTATTATTACAAAGTTGAAATATTTGGACGTTACGTACGTACGTGTCGGTCCTTGTTATCATCATATCGTATCTACGACAACGCTGAGCACTTTTACATGCCATCAACCTTCGTACAATATTTCACTCTTATAAATTTACAAGCTTTTTACCACCAGATATTCCCAACGATGTGGGATCAAATCCACCACGTGATTTCACCACCACCTACCCTTCTCCTCCTCCTGTTTTGTTTTGCCTTATATTTGCGCAGCTCAACTTTGTTCCCATACATAATTACTCCCTACAGTTCTTAATATAGAAATCAAGTGATTTTTATTTGGAAGATTAAGAAAATTAAAAAAATTAGATTAAAGTACTAATATTAACATTTTTTTGGCAAACTAATTAGTATGACTTGTAAACTGATATATAACCTAATAATATATAATGCATATTATATATGATTAAATAATTTATTTATAGCTTCTTTAATCTTTAGAAAAAAAGTCAATTGACTCAAAGTGGTATTAATTAGAGAGAATTACATTTAAATTCCGCCCAAGAGAAAAAATAAAAAATTAGTCCTCTAAAACTGCCAATCACACTCTTAAACTTGTCAATTCACACTTTCGAAATTGTAAATGAGACCATTTGTTTATGTTTTCTCTTGAGTGGGACTATAATGCTTACATCACCACGTACGGTCACGTGCCTATTTGCCTCCTCTTCACTGGCTAAATTTGGGCCTTGGGCTATATAATGTGTGTCTAGACTCTAGATATACACAAGCACACATAAGCCTGAGATTGGGATGCAGATCAAACCAGTACGTTCTGAGCTGCACAATAAGAAGAAAAGCACGTCAATGGATCGGCATAGAAGTCAGGGACGGAAGAAGGAACCTTGCAGAGGAGCCTGGACACCTGAGGAAGACAAGAAATTGGTTCAAGTCATTGAGTTACATGGCCCGAAGAGGTGGAAGTTTTTATCAGCCAAAGCAGGTATATCCTGCACATATATTCCACAAACTGAATCACATATATTTGTTCTTTCTCCTCTTATTATTGTTCTTCATCATTCTGTTTTTTGTTTTGCTTGATGAGAGCTGTCATATATACCATAACAGGTCTAAATCGATGTGGCAAGAGTTGCAGACTAAGATGGTTAAATTACCTTAGACCCAACATTAAGAGAGGCAATATATCAGACCAAGAAGAGGACTTAATACTCAGGCTCCACAAACTCCTAGGCAACAGGTATAATAATCTTTCATCATAATCGAATCCATTTTCTCTTGGATCTCACTTTAATGTGTGTGCGTGTGCGCGCGATAGGTGGTCTTTGATAGCTGGAAGACTCCAAGGTCGTACTGATAATGAGATTAAGAATTACTGGAACTCTCATTTGAGCAAGAAAATAAGTTTGGATTTGCAGATCCTTGAACTCCATCATCAACTTTCGTAGTTTCCTTCTATTGTCTTTGTCAAAGTTTATAAATATTTCAGTGTCTGATGAGTGGTTTAATTAGGGGATTATTCCTTGGGTTAGAAGCTACTATATCATCGTTGAATAAATGTATATCGCAGCTTCTGTGTGCCTTGTAATATTAGGGAAGAAAAGCCCTGTAACCAAATTGTTGGAATTAATAAATTGAGAACCTAGAAGGGTAAAACCATGAAAAGGCCAAGGCGCGTACAATAAGACAAAAGGAAATGTACAAATAGCCAATGATAATAGGTTATCGTGAAATTCTGAAAAGGGGAAATGAGAAAGAGAGGGGTATGTACGTGTGTGTGTGGATATTCCCGAAAGGGAGGCAATAATAATGTGGGAAAGTTCCATCTATAAAGTATAAAAAAGAGAGAGACCCCGCGAAAAAGTAGCAAATATAAATGGTTCAAAAAGTAGAGTGTGCGGTGTCTCCATCATTGATTCCTTTCTCCATTTTCACTTTATTAAATATTTCCACAATTAAATTAAATTTAAATGGTTGGTATTTAATCAATATGAAGATATTATTATAACATTAAAAACAAAATTAAATAGTATTCCCTCTTGTTTTTATAAACAATTTTTTCTTTTTAAGGGTTGGTTCTTAATATAACTAACTTTCTTTTTATGTTTCAAAATTTAAATTATTTTTTTCTACCCCTATTAAATACATAACTTTATATTAACCATCTCATACTCAAAACTAATTCTCTTGCATTAATCATTTATTATCTATTATCTTTCATATTTTCTACTCATTCTCTCTCATATATAAATAGGGACATATTTGGAAAAGATATGACATTTCTGATACATTTATTGATTTTAATTAACCTTAACTGTCAGTTCATTTTGCGCAATCAAAAAAAGTTGCTTATAAAAAAGACCAAAGGAAGTATTAAATCTCAACTATTAAAACTCGATCCAATAGTAGAGATATTTAATGGAGAGGAAACAGAGAGATAAATCAATAGAAACATTCTTTTTCCTAAAAAGCAACCGTGAATATTTAAGAAAAAGAATGTTTCCATTAATTTCTCTCATATCTTCACCATTTGATCAAGTTTCAATAGTTAAGATTTAATGTTATATTAATATTTTTATATAGAATTAAACTCCAATCATTGAAATTTGATCAAGAATAGTAAAGACATAGATAGAAAATTGAGAGAGAGGAATCAATAGGGAGATTCCGAATCAGAATATTGATGGATAGTTTTATTATTTTATTTATCAAATGATTAATTTTGGATTGGAACCCAACCCAGCCACCATTAAATGTTATCACTTAATGCGCAATGGATATACTTGGGGGACTTCATGATCACTAGTACTACTAGTAATAGGACTTTAATTCTTTCTCTCTTTCTTTCTTTCTTTTCTTTTCTTTTTTCTTTTTTGCCAACGCACTAGGACTTTAATTCCTAGCCTGGTTGGGTTGTCTTCTGAGAAAGAATTGGGTTATCAAGTGAGATCATTGCTATGGTTCCTCCCCTACTTCCCTTGTTGGAGTATCGAATACTCATCATGGAATGGCCATATTTGAATTGAAATGCAGCAGTGTGATTGAATGCGCTTTGACCCCCAAAAAAGGCCAAAAGACAAGTAAGTGTATTGTTATGTGTTTGATAATTATTGCATATAATTCAATAATTATACAATACTTCTCAGTGTTCAATATTTCTTTATTGCATGGTAACTTGATACAAAAAAACTATAAAAATTATAATAGATTATTGCATTATGCATAAATTGTAAATTGCGCAATTTGTTCATCATGTTTACTTCTCTCACATCTAATGAAACACATGTTCCTTGAGTTTACAGTATGAGCATGGTTCTTTCAAAATATTATCATTTCCGGGTTTCATTCCTGTTTCTCATTTCCCACACCCCCGTAACTTCCTTGCACAAGCATTTGTTTATAGTTTCTAAAAATTTTAATCTACCCTCTCTAAACAGGATTACTCTTTTAAGAGTTTGAAACTGCACAGTCAAGCTGTGTAACAAAATCGCTCTGTCACGTTCATGGAAGAAAGTGGAAACGTGAAGAATCTCAGCTTTTAACAGAGATGGAAGCTTGTTGACAGAGTACACAGGCATGGGATTCAGCTGTCTCTTCGTATAGAGAGAGAGAGAGACTAAGAAGCTAAAGCTTCATTATATCTCGCCTCCATTTTCTCTGATTCAGGTCTAAAGCTGCTTCGGCTCAACTTTAGGTTTTAGTTGTGAGAATAAATGAGAAATTTCTGGAAAGAAATCCACCTAGTGGCTCCACAATTAAGATGCAAGGGAGCTTCATAATATGAGGGCACAAGTTAAAGCAAGGAGGGAAACATGACCTGCTGAATAGGAAAGTTCGTACTCCCAACTTTAGCTAAGTTATAGATTATCGTGGCATTCATCATACCTTTCCTTTGTTTCATTCATTCCAGTACCAGGTTTGCTGGTACACATTGTATTTTAGTGCTTGTAAACGAACCATGTGCAATGATGAACAATAAGTCCACGAGTTTAAACTGATATATAAGAACCAAGTATTTATACAAGTACTCTCAGATGGAAGGAACGTTTATGAACTGTGAACCATATATCCACATACTTTCTGTTCATTAACTTAGTGCGATTGATAGCAGAAATGATATTAATACCCAAACCAATAGGAAGTACCCAACCACTCTGGTTGGTCCCTCGTCCTCTGGCTCCTGCGTTATGAAACCAAACATCATTACATTCTAGTTTATGTAATTTCATATTTTAAATTTATATTATTATATGCACGATAATCTGATCCCACATGTACTACTTATTCTAGTATATTACACACATTCAACATCAGCTGATAAGGAATTTCAAGTAATTTTGAAGTTAATATTTCAAAATCAAAACTTAAGGGACAGAGAGAGGAAGAAATACCTGTGGAGGAGGAGTGCCTTGAGGAGTTTGTGTTATGTCAACCTCAAAGGGCCAAATGTATTGTTCTGTATTATCTGTTCTAGCCAAGCTCCAGTCGTAAATTCTCCTCTCTTGTTTAGACGATAAAATTGAATATGATTCCTATTATTCATTGAACACAACATACCAAATCATTGATTGTCATTGGAATCTACCCTGGTTTAAATATTTATGAATATATATTTATACACTACTTACTGACTTTGAGATGTTCCAGTTTCTTGTTAAGCTCGTCTTCCTCCAACCCTTCCTTCTTCAATTCTTCAACTTTATTGTTATATGCTACTGCCACCTGTCGAACATTGATGAGTTGAAAACTTGAGCAGAGAAAACCAAAGCAGAGCAATTAATGAACGGTCCTCCTAACTTATCACTACCTTTTCAAATGAACTTCCTCTGGAAATGCCGAGTCTACCATAATGGTCAACATCTGTAATTGCTGCATTCCTAAACTAAAACTAATCAATGGAATGTATTTCTAACGTTCTAACGAACAGCTGAAGAAGAAAGAAGGGAATTCAATCAAATGGAAGAAGTAATTATATACGTATGCCACGGAGAGCCCTTTCGACGTTGAGGGCAGAAATCAGAGAGGAAGATTCTTCTGGAACTTCAATGGCAGTCTCAGAATCGGCTTGTGTAGCAGTAGTATCAGTCGAGGAGGAATCATTAGCCGTGGAGCGTCTGAAGCAAAATCTACGGGGCTTGACGCTGAAGCTGACAGAAGTTGAGAATCCAAACTTGGGTGTCTGAGTCGGATGAACATTGTTGCCGGCGATGGACACCCTGGCGGTGGTGGTGGACGACACAGCCATTGCCTCTCTCTGTAAGACAACTAAGCAAACCTCTATTCCACGCCCTTCATCATTTATCCGTTTTGGGTCACCATACCCAAATACAACGCATTTGTCGCCACATTTAGCATGGTAAAATATTAACAAAATTTATAATATCAAATGCTTTCCACTTTAAACAAGGTCGTTGTAGTATAGTGGTGAGTATTCCCGCCTGTCACGCGGGTGACCCGGGTTCGATCCCCGGCAACGGCGTTTTCTTTTTGTACTGGTTCAAAACGGTATTTTTATTTTGGGCCAGAGATGTAAAAACCAAAATTTGGGCTTATTTGGCAGCCCTTGTTCGTCACTTTCCCTTCTATCCTTTGGCCCGATAAGTATATTTGGTCCAACACTTGGGATTTTTTTTTTCTTGCCAGCACACTTGGGGCCTATTTTACTGGTTATAGAAGGCTCACCATTACCAATTGTCACCTATATTTTTCGACTCAAGTCACAAATTTTGAGTTATTATTATTAATCTACCAAGAGAAAAGGAAAAAAATGAATCCAATGGTTTGGAAAGAGCAAATACACTACCTTTTCTTTTTCTTTTTTCTTTTAACTTAGATTCCATTATTAGTCTTGTTTGTATAACCCTAAACTTATGGGCTATGGTATAATTTCATCAGGAAAAAAAGTACGTTTTGCTAATGTTCCTCATAAAAAATATATGAATTATACATATTTAATTAATTTTACTATAATTATAAATATTTTCATTTCCACTTTTATAAAATATACTCCTCCGGTCCTTATTCAAATAAGTTTAGTGTTCATTTGGAATAACGATTGGAGTCTTCAAAAGTAGCTTTTCAATCATAATTTACGATATATGAAATAAGTATGAGAAATGAATATTGTCTCGACTTACGTGTATAAATACTTATAACCTTTTCATAAATGATCACAAACATTTAATCACGCCTTAGCCCACTTTATGCTCACCCCATCCTCTTAAACCTTGCAATTTTTCCCGTGTCTAGTAGTTAGTAGTACTCGCACTCACACAGTCATGGTGCCTATTTATGCTCAACTCTTAACTCTTAACTCTTAACTTCCATAACTTCCATATCTGGATAACTTGATTTAAAATTTAAAAAAAAAATAGTAGAAGTAAACCATTGCTGATTTGTACGCGCCGTATTTCCCAACTGTTTCACTTTCAAATGCGCTCTTCTGTTGTTACATAACTGACGGGTGTAGTCTCTGTTGTAACTGATATACGGTTGGTTATTAACCATCTACATACACAGTAAAGAATGATAAACATTTTTTAAATTTTATTTTTAAGCTCAATGTAGATTTAATAGCTTTTTTTTATTGTTTTTAAATTTAAATATCTTTACAGGTTCTTCTTCTAAGCTCCAAGCTGGGCATGGCCCACCACTGCTTGAGGGTCATGCCGATGGCATGGTGTTAGTTTGTGAGATCTTGTGTGTAACTGCCTATAAAAGGGATTGAGCACGCTTCACAATATTTCCCTCACTACTCTGCACCATCATTTTTGGGCAAAAAAAAACTCTGCACCATCACACTTGGCCGATCACCTCCTCAGGTTCTCTACGTCGTCATTTGCTTCCCCAACTTGATTTCATTTTCAAACTCAACGAATCATAACCCATCAATATGGCTCTTGATGAGTCTGAGCGCCAGGCCAAAAGAAAACGTGATGATGATCATAAGTCTAAGCCCATATAGTTTAGGGAATATCTCGACCACGATCTTAGATTATGGTCTCTTGCTCTCAACAGGTTTTGGAATCCTCTCTTCTTTTAAATCATTTCCCCAATCAATCTTTTATCCCTGTCACATCGATCTATCTTTTACACTCATTTAATTTGTTTCGTTTTCTATTCAGGGAGCTCTGTACAGAGTCTAGCCAGTATCAGGAGATAAAGCTCTTAGACACCAAACATTTTGGGAAGGTTTGCTAGCTTCCTTCAATCTTCTAAACTTCAAATATATTTCTTTCAGATTAAGCATAAGGATGCCAGAATTACCAACTCAGTTCTTGTTAAACAAAATTTAGGCGCTAGTGATTGATGGGAAGATGCAGTGTGCTGAAAAGGATCAATTCGTTTATCACGAATGCTTGATTCATCCCGCTCTCTTATGCCATTCACAGTAAGTTTCAGTTATATATATATTGATTTAAGCATGTTCAATTATGCATATGCGTTTTGATTTGTGCAATCTCCCTATCTTACAAATAGCAGCTTAGTCGTCGGCAGGTGCATGTGTTGGCCATCAGATATGTATCGATCTGTTGGGATTATAAATTAATGAATGAACTAGATGTCATGCATGAACACATGAAGTACTAGAAAGGCCGATAAATATTTCAGAAAAATGTCCCGTACTCATAATTTTCAGTTGAAATAGTGCATGCTCTACTCTCTCTCTCTCTCTCTCATTTTTTCACTGTAATATATTGTGATAGGTTCGAGTTCAATAATCATAGGCAATAGTATAAAACAATTCACTTAAGCACGAATGCAGTATCAGGTATTATCTTCATAATTTAGCGTCCAAATTACAAGTTTAGCGGAGGATTATTATGCTTCTTCGTGTATTGAATGGCTCTTTTAAGTCTTTTGACTAAGACGAAGCGGAAAATGCTAACGTAATTGTTTGGTATGGCAGCCCCAAAACTGTCTTTATAATGGGAGGCGGCGACGGATATGCTGCGAGAGAAGTACCATGAATAAGACCGTCTCTCAATCGTGAGTTAATTTTTCTGTCAAGTCACATTCAAAGTCAATTTCTCTACACACACTGAAAATTTCATGCTCCAATTTTTTTATAGACATGATGTTACTTCCAATTTACAAACGAAATAGTGACTTGGATAGGGCTTTGTATGTTGGACCTTCTAAGAAATTGTTATAGGAACAATTTGGTGATAAACATCCCCGTTATCTGAATCAATGGATTTTAACACCAAAACGTGGTTGTTTTTTCAGGTTGCTGGATGAAACTCACGTATACACAGAAGAGGATCCTAGATTCGTCCATGGACAAGGTATAGCAAATCAGGACTGAGGTCTTACACCACAAGTTGAAGGAGTGGCTGCACGTAATAAAGGGATGAGAGGGTTGGATGTGTTCAACAATCAGCATAAGAACAAAAACCAAAGGAATCAATTTGCAATTTACTACTGTTTCATTCAATTTTAGCCTGTAAAAATTGTTCGTTAGTTTTGCGAGGTTGCTTCAATGGTTTCTCAGTGATAACCTTTTGACTAGTTTGGTGTTTAAAAGAGTTGTTGCAAATGACAATAATGAAATAGTGAAATGCATTGGAAGGATTACAAATGCCATTTGTAGTTTGTAGTGTAGTAAATGATTTAAAAGATGGCCATCTTTCGTTTTCCCAAGTATATTGAAATTGTTAAAAAAAATTATTATAAATGACATTAACTAAATGGTACAACGCATTGAAAGTACAGTAAATATTATTAGTGTGTGGTAAATAATTTAAAATTGGACTCTTTCACTTGCATTATATATTATTCTACATTATATTATTACAGGTTTTGGTGGCTCAATGGTCATTGGTCCCAACAAATATCATCTTGTAAAGGTGATCTATTTATATATTATCTTTAGTTCTTTTTATAATTATTTTTTTTTCTATTTTTTCTCTTTTAGAGTTAGTATATTTTATAAGTAATTTTGTTCTTTGGGTAGCAAAATTTAAATTATTTTCTTTTTTTTCTATTCCTATTAAATACACATCTTTATATTAATTATTCCTTACTCACCCCTAATTATATTTCATTTACTCATTTATTACACATTCTTTCTTATATTTTATATTTATACTCTCATATTATTACTCATTCTTTTTCAGAGGCTCTTTTCATAAATAGAGACATATTTAGAAGAAATATAACATTTTTTGCACATTTCTTTCTTTTAACTGATCTTAACCAATTATTTATAAAAAGAACCAAAGGTATTGAAATTAGCAATTTTAGAGGAACTTTGAATTTGGGGGATCTACCTGAAGTTAGTGTATGATTGATAAAGAATGAAGATGCGTGGGGCGTCACTTTTATCTTCCTTGGCTTTCCTTTTCTGTATCCTCTCCCGATTAGTTTTTTGGGGGAAATCTCAAACTCATGCCTCTCTCACGCAACAAATTCAAGAAAATAACATGGACTAAAAGTGACCACACTCAAGACTCAACTATCATAAAGGGTCACAAAATTGAGTGATCAGACAAATGATATGAAATCATCTCGTGAGTAGAGTTGTATCAGATCCAGTATTGCTGAGATGAACCGCTTGGGGAAGAAGATTGTATCTAATATTCAGCTCTTCAAATATTTTCTTTATCTCCGTCACCAATTCACTTCTTCGCGTGTTCTTCGCTGCCCACTCTTGAAAGTTCATTGCGTGGGTTACATACAGAGCCATCTTTAACTTGTTCACATTTTCAATCTCCTTTAGCACAACATTGTGATTAGGATGCCAATGTTGTGGATTTCTCTCCAAGTACCTGATTTCAACACCGCCATGCATTACAATTTACAAACAGAAGCAGAAATAAAGTCAGAGGATAGCAAAAGAAGTTGCTCAGATTAAGTTACAATGGGCTTTACCTCTTTACTTTTTCTTTCAGAGCCCCAAGTTTCTCCAATGGTGTCATGAAGTCAACACAGAACTCAACAGTGTCTCCCATATCTGGACTTCTGTAATAATTGCTTATGGGTTTAGTCGCTAGAATTGAGTTTGGATAATACACCTTTTCATTATTAAGCTTCAGGAAGACTGTGGTCAATATATTCATTTCTTCAACCAGTAGCTGCTACCAGATTATCAGAATCTATTAGTACATGAACTTCTCAAGAAAAGGGGAAAAAAATTGTTTGGTGTAAATTACCTGAACACCATCAACAACACATCGATCACCGACATCAAAGGGATGCATCACAAACACAAAGATGATAGCTTCAAATATGTTCTTGCATGTGTTTCCAAACATGAAAGTAACTAGTACTAGCTGTGATGAGAAGAACAAAAGTAATTTAGTAGTGGCAATCTCCATCAGGAGAAGCCACACTATTATGGTCACAACCACCAGAATCCCTGTCACAAGGTTGCTTAGCTGTTTCACTGCTGTTTTGGTGTCACCCAAGGCATGTGCCAATGCTTTGCGCTCCTGATAAACCTTCAACTAAAGAACAGGACATATACAAACATTAATGAATGAAAATTTTCCTAAAAAAAAAAAAGGATCTCAGTTCATCATAAACTAATTCAATAAATATCGTAGGTGCATTCCTTGTATATATTTTTTTCAAAAAAAAAAAAAAAAACCTTACCACCCAGCTTGTTAAGGCCTTTCTGTCAATTCGTCCAGTTTCCGCTCCATCAAACAAGGGAAAAACCAGATTCACTTCTTCCTTAATCATAAACCTCCGAAGGTCATCCTCATCAATGTACCTATTCATAATTATAGTACTTTATAAGGGTGAGGAAATGTAAAAGACAGCTGATCTTGTTTGAAGAAGAATGGTAATATTCTTACAAGGAACCAGGGGTTGCAACATTTCTGAAAATGTTATAGGCAGCGGCAGTTGCTTCCATCTCATTGCTAATCTCTTTATCAGTTTGTTCAAAAGTTTCATCTAGTGCACTAGAGATAGTGGACAACCTTGAATTTGTCACAGCATCAACCAAGATCTTCATGGTCCCAGCTGAAACCTTTTCCTGTTTCATCTTGTGAAGCTTTGCCACATCAATGACCTCTTTCTTTACGCCTCCTTTACCTTTTGTACTCCTAAAACTAAATTGACCAATACTAGGTGATCTCCCTATCTTCTCTGCCTCCTCTATAAGTGGAGGCCCTGACAGCGTCTGCAGAACATACTGATGAAAGATTGATTCTTGAATTCTATCAAAGAAGGATCTGACATGGAATTTTGATGCTAATATCTTCAGAGACAATGTCTTAAGGAACCACAAGAACACTCCAATGAGAAGAGAAATAAGAGTCTGTGTTACCCCATTCAAAATTTTTGTGGTGAGTTCAGATTGCTGGGCCCTTTGATTGATTAACAGAACCCAAGTGAGAAGAATCAAACCCAGCCAAATGAAGACCTGAACACTCTTCTTCAGTCCATGAACAAAATATAGCACTTTTTTCCTAAGCAAAAAGTTCAGTTCAATCAAGAACACAATTATGTGCATTATCCAGTTTGTGACTAACATGCCACAAAAGATCACCAACACAAGCACACACCATCTCCAAAACTCCAAGCCCCAAATGATAGTGTTCTTCAGTTTATTAACAGTCAGGCTAGCCACTAGGCACCCCATAATGCATATAAATACAACCCACTCGATCAAAACCTTAGTGGTTACAGTCTTGCGCCTCCCTTTACTCATTTCAACTCTCCTATACAAGATTTCATCCTCATTCTCTCCGGCAGGCCCTGGAGATGCCATGAATGGTGTCTTGGGAGTGATGGAAGAAGTTATGGACGCTGTTCTATTAACAATCCTAGATTTGTTATTTGGCGAACCCTTATTGAAGGAGTTTCTATATGGTGAATTAACAGCCATTTGCTCTTGCAATGTGGAATCATTGTTACCCTCAAACAATGTGGCATCAACAGAATAAGATTGTTCACCAAATCTTGATTTGGGTTTGGAATACACTGACCTCATCAGCGACTTTCTTTGAACTGGGTTTTCGTTGCCGAGAGGGTGCTTGGGTGGCTTCCTTGGGCTGGGACTGAAACGTATTTCAGGGGAAGCAACGTTTAAAAGCGGAGACTTCGGTGCAGCATACACATTATTGATGACGTCATTGCATTCAGCCATTTTGGAGTCTTGCACAGAGATCGCCACCACCACTTCGCCTGCATTAGCTGCTTCCTTCTCCGTCATGCTTGCTTCTGCTGGTTTTGGAACTTGATTCCTATTATCGCCATCCATGAAGATCTCTATGCATAGCGAATTGATAAGAATGAAGCATTCTTAGAAATAAACTAGGGGATCAAGCATAAAAAGCATAAACACTTTAAGAAGAAGAACCCACTCACGTGTGAGCTGTGAACTGTACTAACTAGACACTGAATTAACTTGCTATGGGAAATGAAAATGAAACCAGAGGATTCTGGAATTGCAGAAATTTACCAGCATGTACTACCCGAGCATCGTGTGGAGGAAAGCAATCCAGGAAAAGTCGAAAACATGCACCAGCAGTTGATGTAGATGCGAAAATGTCAAATGAAATGGTTGATGGTGGATTTGAAATTCAGGAGCTTCATTTTTTTTTTTTTTTTGGCTTGGATTATATATTGAATGCGAAGTCGCCGGGGGAAAGGCGGTCGAAGACGGTGGTTTCGCATCCCAAGAAAGCCAGGCTCAGATTTATTATTAAACTAAATACCTGGACTTTTGATCGTCTGAACTCTGATTGGGGCTCCAAGTTCTGTATTAGAATCTTCGCTGTTATTTAGTAGATAAAGAAGCTCCAATTTATTCAAAATACATGCATTGGATCCAACGTATGGGGAGTGTTTGGGAGAACTTTTTCAGCTCCTTGAGTCCAATTCAAAAGTCATAAGCTCTTTAAGAGCTTGTTTGGAATAGCGGTTGAAAATTTCATAAGTGCTTATGAATTGTAATTCACGGAATACGAAGTAACTTTTACCGTCTACGAGGTAGCTTTTACGGTTTACGAGGTGCTTTCACGGGCTACGAGATAAATATGTAGAGGAGATTTGTCTCGATTTACGTGAATCGGGCTTATATAATAAGCCCGATTCAAATAAGTGATAACAAACAAGCACTTTTAAGTATTATCAAAAGAAAGATGACGACTTACTGTGTTTTTTATTGGAGCTGTTATTGTAATATTTAAAAATAACTTTTTAATCGTGATTTATGGTATACGAGGTAAGTATATGTGAGACGAGTGCTGTTTCAACTTATATGTATAAGTACTTATAAACATTTTCATCACTCATCCAAACAAGCTTTTTACTTGTGTCAGATTACGACCATGTTTGTTTCAGCGTTTAGCCTCCATGTAAGCATGTTTCAAAGCCAAAAGTATGATTGAATAGTGAATTTTTTTTTTTTAGGTGTTTGGCCTAACTGTCCATCATAAGAGCTTACAAAAAAATATGTCATCGGGCTTTTATTGTACATGACACAACTCTGCTTCAAATGCATTGGATTCTTGCTTTTTTACTGTTGCAGTCCTATAGCCATGTGGTTGCTTTTCTCTCTCTGAATCTCTGTCCTAAAGCCTGTCACCCACTCTTCCCTCTCGCCCAGCAACTACTTCTTCCTTATTTATTTCGCCTTCGTTGGTCTCCCCCCTAATACGTTGTGCCCATTGTCACTGAGGCCTCCTCTCAGCTGCCTTTCCCCGAGTCTCACAGTCCACTTCTGCGACTTTCAGCTTCTTCCGGATCTGTCGTCGTGTGAGTTAAGCCATCTCAGCTTGACATCCTCTACATCGGCTAGATAATTGTGTCTTGCCATTGCCTTCGGCCACATCTGTTCAGAACTTCGTTGATGGCAGATCTATTCAGCTATGTTTCCCTATCAGCTCCGATCGTTTTGTCCGGCGACTCCTGTACGTGACGGCCGACTATGGGCTCTATCTCCATCTTCCCTCTGTGGTTTTTGTTTGATCTCAACTATCGTCGGACGACATCCCCCTTCTCTCCAGCCAACTCCCTTCTGGTGTGTCGTCTGTCATCCCCTACAAGCTAAAAGTCGTTCCTCTTCGTCTTATGGTCACCGCCGGTGAAATCGTCGTTGGTGGTAGGTATGATTCCTTTATTCATATCTAAATATGCTTTGTAGTCAATGACCGAACTTCTTTCTGGGTGGATTGTTTGGAATAATGTGACAGTGTTGGTTGGTTTGCATTTTTCATTCCCTTTTGTCATCCCCTGCTTCGATCATACTGCTGGTGAAAACCACTTTCTCAGTAGCAAATAAGGAACATAGCTCTTCTATGTTGGATCTGGTTAAAGATAGCATAATGTCTTCTATGTTTTCGTTTAAGCTTTTTTACTCGACAGTTCATGTTGTGCACAACCATGAATGATGTTTGCGCAATAGAACAGGGTTGAAGAGTCAGGACTTTTTTGTTTAGCATCTTAACATTGATTTCTGCTTCCTCATAATAACAATGCTTGTTATGGGCCTTGTTTAGGATACTATGAATAAATGATACAAGTCTTCTGCATTTCAACCATTCATCTCGCGCGTCAAATTCTTGAATAATGACGATTCAATATCATCTAAACTTCACATTTGCATACTGTCTCTATGTAATAAATTAGTTACCTTGGAGAAAATGGTTTAATGCTAGGTGGTTGTGAATCTGTCTATAATACATTCTCATTATTAATTGGTATATGGAGAATTAGTAGATCACATTACAATGAGTAAGATATATAGGCATGGTAAAGTTGTGTATTAGCTCGAAGTTGGTTTCACTTGCAAGTTGTTTGTTAATTATATTTCACATTTTCTTTGTGTGCAACCTAGAATATGTGTGTACTACTTAGAGATAGAGAAATGATTTAGTGGTATTTCAATCCGTTAATTTACACACACACACACACATATATAAACACTCAAAATTATTAGGGTAGGATAAAGCATTTTCAATGAAAGAGTTGTTTAAGTAATATCATAACTTAACTTTGTTTTCTAAATCTTTATTGCAAAATGACACTAACGGGTTACTAGTTTTTGGGCTACTTTCTCCCAAAAACATCATTTTGCAAATGTTGATCCAAAAGAAGCTGTTAATTCACATTTGATCTTTTTTTGTTTAGTAGTTTCCACTTTCTTGGTTCATTCATTATTATCATTCTGTTTGTTACTTATTATTATGCTTTTGGTTATGATGTACGGGAAGTGATTAGAAGGTTAATAGGCTACTAATGTATGGAAAAATGAAACACTTTTGTTTATATGCTTCTAAATATATCTCGGGTAGTGTTATACATTTATTTTATGTATGTACATAAAAAAACTATGTACAACAAAATTATAACAGTCTCCTTCCCTTTTTAGTTTTGTCGATTAAAAAATGAAATGTGTATATGTCTCCCGGGTAGTGTTCTTGTTACTCTGTCCTTTCCTTTGTTTGATATGGACTTAAAAAAATTTGAAAAACTAGCACAGATAATAAATATGTCAAAATATTAATATTACTAATATTTTAATTAGATAGCAACAATTAGGTGTCTCAGACGCCTACAACTTAGCTCACATAGGAGTACTGAGCTATTTTGTTTCTGTTACATGTAACAAAGTTAAGGTAATATTATTTGTAGGTTAGGAATGTGTTAATCAATTATGCTTGAAATTTTTACATAGAATTATGGCTGACAAAGCAGCATGGGATGAGATGACCACTGAGATCTTTATAAATGCCATGCTTGAGCAAATATATGCGAAAGAATTGTGCGGGATGTTGTTCTCAAAGCAAGGTTGGGCAACTATTATATAAACATTTAACGAGAACATAGGCTAGGGATATGACAAGAAAAAAATGAAGAACAAATTCGATATCCTCCGAAAGGATTTGAGGACGTGGAATATGCTGGAAAGACTGGGATGGGTCGTGATCCTCAAATTGGGGCCCTTGAAGCAACTAATGAGTGGTGGACACAAAAATGTTAGGAAAGTAACCTTCGTTTAATGATACAAAAATGAAGCAAGTATTAGTTTAGGGTATATTGGTAATGATTTCGGTTACTTTGGTTTCTGCAGCAGCATTATGCGTACAAGAAGTTTCGCCAGTTGCCCCTGAAATTTGAGACCAAACTTAAGATCATCTTCAAGGACGTTTATGCGACTGGAGATGCTACTTATTATTTATCTTACAGACAACCCCCGACGGAGGACGTAGGTGTTTACCGCCCGATGATAGATGAAAAGGAAGGCTTGGGGGATAGTGAGGACAACTCTTTCGTTGCACACTTGGCACTTACCGCCAGAGTTTCGGATGACCTGGCGGGCATGGGGTTGTCATGGCAGTCTGGTCCCTCTGTGGCCACCGATTCAGGAAGCCAAGGGAAGAGGAAGAGGGTTGATTGGTCAGCACCGAGGAATACAACAAAAACGGCTGCAGCGAAGGGGATTGCGGACGCTATTAGTATCATCGTTAATGCATTTAGGGATAAAGCTGCTATTATCAGCAACATCAAACAACGGAGTGTTGATACTGTCCTTAATGACCTCCTAACTCTGGACAAAGTGTGGGCAGATTCTGGCTTTCGAATTCGGTATATCCAACTTCTTATGGACCATAAGAGTCATCGCGACACATTTGCTTTCTTATTTGGGGCAACAAAGAGTACTTAGTCGAGTGCTTGCGGTTTACCGTCGTGCATTATTTCGGATAGATAATTTTATAATTGTTTGATGTCGTAGGGAACTTATGTTTATCATTTATTTAATTCCAAATTTGTATGTTAAACTTGTTTGATGACATATAAGTTATATTATGTCAAATGTGATTGTTAATGTATGTCGTGTTGTTTGTGAAATTTTTTTATGTCAAACCTAAATTTTGCCACATGCACAGAGTAGGCTATCAATGGAAAATTAGACGGAGGAAGAAGATGATGACTCTCGCTTACTGACCCTTATAGATGAGGAGTTAACGGAGTATGAACAACTGAGCGCGTTGTTGTGTTCTTATTGGGTTCCTTTTATTTGCAAAGAACAGCGTAGAACAATTCAATGCACCGGGCATTTATGGGTACATGAGATATTGTCAGACAATAGAACTTGTCATGAGATGTTCAGACTAGATAATCATGTATTCTATCTCTTGTATAATAAGTTGGCCGAGCTTGGGTTACGAAATTCCAAGAATATTTGTCTCAAAGAAATGGCTGCTATATTTTTTATAACAGTTGGATACGGAGTGGGAAATAGGGTAGCTCAACAACTCTTCCAGCATTCAGGGGAAACTGTGAGCCGGCTATTGCACAAGGTTCTCCAGGCCTGCCTATATTTAGCTGAGAAAAATATCAAACACATTGATTCCGAATTCTGTGAATGCCACCCACGTATAGCCGGTGATCCTTGATTTTACCCATACTTTAAGAATGCTATCGGAGCAATTGATGGAACCCATATAAGGTGTGTCATCAATTGTTACAATCGGGATAGGTTTATTGGTAGAAAGGGTTATCCTACACAGAATGTCATGATTGTATGCGATTGGGACATGTGTTTCATGTTTGTGTTGGTGGGATGGGAAGAATCTGCACATGACGCTTGTGTATTTCAAGCTGCTGTGTTAAATCCAGCTATGAATTTCTGTCATCCGCCTACAGGTACCATTTCGAAACCATGAAAGCAATTTATTTCATTTAATATTTTCGTTAATTTCACCCGTTTAAAATGATTTATGATATTTGTAGGAAAATATTATTTGGTCGATGCTGGCTATTCGACGTGAGAAAGGTATCTTGGTCCCTATAGACGCGAGCGGTATCACGTGCCTGAGTTTAGGCGTCATCCTACATTTCAAAATGATAATGAGACATTCAATTTCTTCCACTATAGCTTGAGGTTAACAATTGAAAGGACTTTCGGAGTGTGGAAGAGTAGATTCACAATTTTCGAAAAAATGCGTAAATACAGCTATGACACACAAGTCCACTTAGTTTGTGCAACAATGACAATACATAACTTTATTCGAAGAAATTGTCCAAGTGACGTTGACTTTGACCAGCTAGACAATGGCAATGTAGGGCATGATGGAGATACAACTGTAGAGGTAGAGGCTTTGTCCAGCAATAATTCTGGGACATCTTCAACGAATGAATCGCATCCAAGACATGATTTGTGACAATATTATGAAAACACATTATTGTATTAGTTTTCTCTTTATTTTTTGACCAAGTTTATATATATATCGGGAGCACATTATTTATCTTACCTTTTTTTCACTTTTTTATAATATGAAACATTTTTTTTTTCATATATAAACCCTTGAAAGCACTTATGCAATCCAAACAAGTTTTATTTTTGAAAAAGTACTTATACAATTTTTAATCCAAACATAAATAACGTTACACAATCTCACTTATTCCAATCATAATTTTCTATAAAACTAATTGAAATAAATCATGTTACTCACCACTTACTATTCCAAACATTCTAAGTTTGACAGGAGAAAAAACGTAATTTTGTTTGCTAAATCAGAACTTAAGTCCTGAATTACCGCCACTCCATTATTAATAGGCCCATCCATGTAGCTATTTATTTATTCTGTTTATGGGACTAGATGAGAAGCGAGGCCGTATGATTTCATAAAGCAACCAACCTGCATGTATTAAATATATGTATCACGTTATCACATAGCTGGACGTCATGAAAGTGTGACCTGTCCGCTGGTAAGCGAGCTAGCGGAGCAGGTGATGATTACCGGAACAATATATTAATGCATATGTTGGGTCACAACTCACACCTTAAAGAAAATGTGTATTTGTTGGACATTTAGGGTTCAAACTCCTGATGGAAAACATTTACAAAAAATTGTGTATGTTTATTAAAAATCTGGATCTCCAACTTTTGCAATAAATTATGATTGTTATTATTGCATATAATAAAATTAGAAAGCGATAAACAAGAATAAAAATCTGTGTGTATATAGAAGTGAAAAGAGAATATATATATATATAATCCAAATATGAATATAATACTATATTAGGGGTATATAATTAAACTATCTTGTTTAATTGTAATCGGAGAGTATAGTTTTAGAGGAATATAGTAGAGGGAAGAGTGTGATGGATAAGAATTGGTTCAGAGGCATTAATTCCAGGTCTCATCATTGCCCTGATGAGTCGCGGTGGGAACGGGGGCATGAAGATGAAGCTCTTTTTGTGTTGGAAGCCAGTTAATCAATCCTGCTGCCCACATCGGCGGAGAGTGTGGGGGATTATAAGGCTCTGGCCCAACCTAGGCCCAAATTTCGTCACGTTGGGTTATGGCCCATTAACCACACACCTCGCTCATTCTTTTTCTGGGTAATAGTAATGGTCTCCTTCTTAGTCAATCATGTGAGATATTCCTGGTGTTCAAAAGCCCAGCTTTGATTGGTCCATCAAAACACGTGAACCAGTCTTAAAGTGTATGTTTGGAAAACTTTTGTGTAAATTAAAATAAAATTCTTCTTACATACTTATTTCGTAAATCATAAAAATTAATCTAAATATACTATTATAGGTAATCGATTTAGGAGTTTTGGATGTGGAACCACAGAATTGAATTTTATATATTTTACTCCTCTTGTCAAGTTTGAAACGATGTTATTTTAAGTTAAAAAATGACAATTTTGTTAGATTTGTACTTTAATAAATTTGATTTTTTGGATTATGCCTAGTCTATGCATGAACTATCGTATTCACTCATGAATTTAAGCTTTTTAATTAAAATATTACTCTTTTTAGTCTCATATATCAATTTTTTAATGTTTTAAAGAAATTATATTATTTTGATTATAATTGAGTTGATTCGACCATATTTAAACTGACCAATGGGTTTCAGTAGCTTTTGCAAACATTACACATTCTCCTTGATCCTTAATAAATGCATGTTGTTTTTCTTAGAATATTTTTTTTTTTAAATTGTGGGCGTTGTAATTACCTCTAGAAGAAAACCTACTGCTACATTAATCAGCGAAGATACTTTGAGTAAAAAAAATTTAAACTTACACATAAAAATGGAGTAATGAGTCCGATTCATGTAAATTGAGATAAATCTCTTCCACATATTTTATTCATAAACTATAAAATTATCTCATATATCATAAAAACTACATCATATTTCATAAATCACGATTAAAAAATATTTATGAAGTTATCCAAACATGTTAATTATAGTTAGGACAAGGTAAATGGAATGACGGCTTGAAGTGAGTGAGAAAGAAGAACAAAAATGGAGTATGGGAACGCGGGAAATGGACAGATGTGAAGGGAAGGGAAGGGAAGGGTGGGAAAGAAAACAAAAGGAGGGAGGGAGAGGGAGCATCAAAACTTGAGAAGAAGTTAAAACTTGGGGATGTGTACTTGTGAGGATAAAGGTAAAGTGAGAGAGTAAGTGGGCATTAGAATTAGAAGCTCCTCTCTCGGGATCGCCACCCGGTCCATGCTCCCTTTGTCTTTTTTGCCCTTCAAAGCAAAAGCTCCTTCTCTCTCCTCTCCTTCTATTCCCTCACTTTCCACCTCCTTCCCTCCCTTTCCCTCTCTCTGCTTCAAATACCCCCCCACTTCTGTTTATTCCTTTTTACACTTTTACCCCTTACCCTCTCTCTCTCTCTCTTCTCTATTTCGTTAGCTAGCTCGCATATTACGTACAACAAAACCCGCTAGGTTAGAGCAATTATAAATGGCCTAATGAACCAACCTTTCATGCTATTCCCTATGGGAATCTAGGGTAGTTAGGGAATATTATGCTTATAATATTAATAACAATATGCCACCCCCTCATAATCCATTCATAAAATTCTATATTTGCTGTTTAATTCCCCCCAACCAACCCACGCATGTGATTGAAACTCCCCTATCCCTCCCTGCAAATTTAATCCCATCCTCTCAATTTTAATTTCCACATTTCTTTCCACCTCATTTTAGTGTGTATATATATAAATAGAGAGAGAGAGAGAGAGAATTTCTGCACTCATTTTCACCTCCACGCCTTAAAGTAAGTGCATAAAAAACTTGAAGAATTGGCAAGCTAGTGTTCCCTACCTCCCATCTATAGACCCAGTTACGGATGCACCACCCACCAAACAAAAATAAGCACCTATATACATATAATAGATTTCTAATGATATGATCCTTAGTTGTTTATATATATACTTTTGACTATAGGGAGCGATTCTTTTTTTTGAGTGGATCTGCCTTATTTCTCATAACCTTCCTTATGCATGCTCATCGTCACGTACTCTCATCTTAATTATATATATATTACTTTACGTGAGTAGGCCATTATTACCTCTCCTAATTAACCATCCACCCTACTAGCCCGGGATCTTTTCAGTCATCATTCATCATTTTAAAATACTAATATTCCATCATTTATTTATTTTTTATCTAATCCTCTCATATATTATTACTATACTATACTATACTATACACCATCCCCGACTGATCAAGCCAGTGTCTGGAACTATACGCGAATAACTTCTTCTATTACGGTGTCCCAACCTCCCTCTATCAAAATGTATTCAACGGGTTTTATTTATAAATTATTTTTATCATGTTTCATCTAAATTAAGAAAAACATTAAATCATATTAATTTTATTTTAAAATTCAATAATTTTTAAATTTTTTTCTAATTTAATATACTGATAATAAAATCAATACAATAATAAATAAAACCAGTGATTTTCTGAGTGAGATATTATTGAACACTTTAAAGATTTGTCTTATACGCTTTCAAGGAACATGTTAAATTTAGTTTATACTTCCTCATCATCAGACGATGTATACTTGCCAACTTTATAATTTGTCCTGACAGATCGAACATATTGTTTTAATGCCTTTAATGAATGTTGAATATGTTGGGGTTGGTGATGGTAAGCACAGTCTGCAAGTAATGGGCCAGTACAAGAATAGGACTGAGGAAGGAAGAAAGCAAATAAAGCTTTAGTAAGATGTTCACTTTCTCTGTTCTCATGGACGAAGATCTGCCTTTGCCTTTACCATCACACCCACCACCTCATTTTGCTTCCGATTTCCATCTCGAAACTCTCATTTTGCCTCTCTTTAATTTCTTTTTCTCCTGATCATCACTTTCCTTTCCTTCTCCTTCAAACCTCCTTCCATCTTTCCATCTTTCAGTATCTATCAATCTTAACGTTTCATGATCGAATCGCGATCGAGAATGAACGCATCCCACCACCACTTGCTCCCTTTTCTAAAAATCAAGAACCTTGTTCTCTTTTCTTTAAAAAGAGAAGAAAAAAAAATATCGCATTTGTACTGTTTTCTTAAACACTGCTTTCGTCGTCGTCGTCATTCAAGAAATTTCAAGATTCTACGCACGGTTACGTTACGTTCACACTTCGTTAGCACATGGACCCAGAAATGTTTGAAGTAGTTAATACTTAATACTAGCTCACAGAACAGACATTGAGACATTGATCAATTAATTAAACTCTCTGAATATTATTACAAAAACGGCCATTTGGAATGGTTTTGTATACATTTTGCATTTTCTTGGCAACGCTCACAATTCATATATCATCAAGCTCATTAAACACGGTATTTTTTTTTTTTTTTGGATCATCATCAGAATATCATCAAACTTTTAATTAGAATCCACACTTCACAAGAACACTTGGAACAAAAATTTAAAATGGTCGTTGTGTATAGTTTATATCATGCCTCTACTGATCGAACAGATCAACTAGTACATTATATGAGGCCATTCGCAATGGCACGATTTGTACTAACACGAGTAGTCTCATACACGGGAAGCTCCTCACTGTACCTAGCGTCTCCCATAACCGCCAAGTGATCAAGCTCGAAAAGATCAGAACTTGCATAGCTTGCAGCATCATCATCTTCTTCATCATCTTCCTCCTCAACTACATTATTTGTCTTGATAGGAAAATCCCTCAAAACCAAATCACTTTTCCTCTGGTTTTGATGATACTCCTTCAAGAACTCTCTGGCAGCTTCTTCAACTCGCCTGCTCTTCTCCATGACTGTGACTTTGAGTTCTTCATCAATGTTCTTCTTATAATTACCCAGTGACCCTCCAATTTTCCATGCTGTAGGCACCGACACAGGCATTACACTAGCGTCTTCTTCTTTGTACAAACATTTATGCCCACAAGGTCGACTATCTTCATCCACGATCACACTTACTGGGTAAAAACGAACAGTTCTCTTAACATCTTTACGCAAAGACGGCGAAGTTTTGCTTAGGCAAGACCGTGAGAACGAAGATGCCGATGAACACGTTGAAGCTTGACCTGACTTTGATTTCCTCTCAGCGTTTACGTCTTCGCACCCCACAACAGAGCATGTAGTGCTCGAGCTCTTGCTTTTCTTTGCATTCCCTGGTGTGAACAGAGAATTGAGGAAATTCGTGAGCTTCCCACCTGGAGAAATTGGTTGCTTTGCTTTCTTAATATTCTCGTAAATCTTGAGAGCCCTGGATTTGCTCTTTATTAATCCTTCTTCATGAACATCATAAGCACGCGCTTGCCTCTGTTTTTGTGCTCTGTCTTTCTTCTCTGATCTCTCAGACCTGACAGGCACACTGGTCTTCACTGGCTTTGGCCTCGGTGGCGCGAAGCACGAGGACTGTGATCTCACTCCGTAGATGGACTCTGTGTCAGAGGAAGAGAATCCTCCAGAACTGGAATCAGAAGAACTTGAAGTGGAACTGAAAAACAGAGCATCTTGGTCATGATCATGCTCAAGATGTAGTTTTGTGTCCATATGGATCGGCTGATGGGTCCTCTTGGTGCTGATCTTTTCGTTCATCTTTTTGTCCATCCATTTCTCTATCAAACAAGCTCGGCGAAGATTTGCCTTGGCTGTTTCTTCCTTTGCAACGGTTCTGTTACATTTCTCACTGCCTCTGCTCTGTTTCTTCGCCATTGTTGTTTCTCTGTGGAACTTCATACCGCCGGATGACTCTGATTCCCTCTCGCCTTCTTCGATGGAACGGTAAATCTTGTCGAGAAGAGTTGAAGAGAAAGACGGGTTTTTAGGGTTGTTAGGAAATGTGGGATGATCCCTGAGTGTCTTCTCCAACATGTACATGTCTGGTTGGTACTTGGTAATAAATCGGCCAAAAGGAATGATTATCAGCACGGGAAAAAAAGAGAATGATGAACAAGGACAAGCACGAACAAAAGGAGGTCAAGTAAGTGAGAGAGCTTTTAGAGAGAAGGGGGGGATTCAAAAGCTGCGAGGCATGATTATTGAAGAGAAGGATAGATTAGAGAGAAGTGGTTGTTGGGAATGGTAGAAGAAAACGTGAACAGAGGTAATTGATGGCTTTGTCTAAGAGAAGAGGAAGAAGGTAGGAGAAAAGTTTAGAGAGAAGCAATGAGAACACAATGGCACGCTTTGAAGGCCAAGGGAACAGGAATAGGTGAACACTTTATAAAGGCTCGTCACGCGCCTCATCTGTGCTTACGTGTCAAGCAAATCAAACCTTGGACCCCCTCCTACTTTTATAGTTTCTCTCTGCTCCTTCCAAATTCGAATTTTTAGCCGTTGATCATGTTGAAGAGACGGGGGAATTATATCCCGTGCTCCCTCACTCACTTTGAGCATATGGGGCAAAAGAAGGCTACTCTTAAGGCTTTGTTTAAAATTACAATAGATCATTAAACAGATCATATTCCCTTTTCATATATGTATATGGTTGACGAATGGGAATTGGGGTGGGTTGGTATATATTGTAAAATTACAATGATTGACAGAGAAATGGGAACTAAAAGTGAATCACGTAGCAGAACAAATAGTATGTGTGGGGGAGAGTTTAGTTTAGTTTACTGTGTGAAACGAATGAAAACAACATTTTACGTGCTTGAGTTGGGACTTGTTATTATTGGAAATGGATGCTCCTAAGCACAATTTGCTCTGCTTTTTACCAACAAAAAAGATTTAACAACTAAAAGTTTACAGCTTATGGGTGGAGATGAATAATCATGCAATCCAAAACCACTTGGTTAACGCCTGTGCTGTGGGATTTCTGGGGCCCATTTGATAGTGATAGCAGCTGTTGCACCCAAAAACAAAATGGCAAGTGACGTAGGGAGGTTAAAAGGTGAAAAAGAGAAACAAGTTGCTTCACAACACAAAGATACATATCATCTGCTTTATCAATGTAGCCCTTTAACCACGAGAAATCACTGGGATGGAGCCTGTAAATTTGACTGTTTAATCATGAACTATCACCACTCCAAGGAGCTTCAATTCAATCACTTAACGGCTCTTTCATCTCAAACACTCAAAAGTTTTCACATAAAACAGATGTGTAAATATATGTATAGCTCCCCAAGTCTGCGCTACTAAATGGTAAAAAGTTAAAAGGAAACCTCAATGGGGTTGATATTAAATTTGTGGAAGCCGCAATTCCGGTTAAGCTTGTGAGATATGGGTGTATATTAAATTATATATGGAAAGCAAACAAAATCATTGACTGTTGAAAAGGAAAGATGCAACAAATCCCCTGCCTCAGCCCCATCAGCTTTGTTTTTGGATTTGTTCCCATTATACTTGTCAGCATCACATGTCCTCCAGTATTTCGGTCTAATTGTCTCTGTTCATTTGCATCAACGCATGAGGGTCCCTTCAAATCATACTTACAATATCCCCTCCCACTACCTCCCCACCTTCCCTTTTATCTTTATCATGTACCCTATTTTGTTAACTTGTCTTCACTAAACCCTTTTTTTTTTTTTTCATATGGCTCTTTTGTATAGCTAAGCTGAGTCTGGCTTCCACCAAACAGACATAGATATCATATTTAAACTAAGATTCAAAGCTGCATTAATGTGTGGATTTAAAAGCGGAGAAGTTTTCATTAACCAAGCAAGCAACTTGTTTTGGCAAATTGGAACACATAATCAAGAACTGTTCTTTCGGGTGTTTCTGTAATTAATGCAGCTTGTAAGAGTCAGAAGGGGCTGGTAGGAGTAGGACCCACAGGTGGGCACTGGGCTCTCTGGAGAGGGATACCACGTGCCATGCACCTGACATTGCTTTGATTAATGCTCCATACCACCAGTATGGGAATCCTACTCTAAGATCTGAGGCTTCATTTTCTTCATTATTTTGAAGTGTTCCCACGTGCTTGTAAGTTAGTGCCTAACCCAGAAGTGGCCCCCGCCCACATAACTAGCTTCATTACTCTTCTCTCAACATTCAACAACTGGGCAATAAAATCGGCGTTACAACAGCTTTATCAACACCTCACGATAAGCCTCACTTGGCCATCCATGCAAACATGTTGGGAAAGATAATTTAAATTTCATAACATTAATGAAAGAAGTTTCCTCAATAACTCTAATTATTTGAAAAGGGAAAAAGCCTTCCTCTCTCTATAAATGCATAATCCGTTTACTACTTTGATTCGATATTCAATGAAGTTGGAGGGAATCCACCACAGTACCGAACCAGGTCCTGTTCAAGTCTCTCGATTTCTGCTTCAGTTTGTGCCCTTGTTGCTGCACCTTGTTCTGATTCTAAAGCCCTTTTCAATATCGATATTTGCCTCTCTATGCATTTCACCTGCACGTACGTACACATCATATTCATCAGTGGCTACACATTATTAATCTTGACGAGTTAGAAAGAAAGTAAAATAAAATGAGACTTCTGAGAACTGAACCTTTCTGCGAGGCCATCGTTCTAATCCTTGTTTCCGACATATCTTCTTCATTTGTGTGGGACATAACTTCAACCTCTTGGCTGCTTTTTGAATAGGCAGGCCAAACATATCTCTCATATCGCTTAGTTTCATCTTCTCCACCCTCTCCCTCTGCATTGCATTCCCATGGGCCAACAAATTAAAACTAGAATACTCCTAACAAAATATATATATTTATTAGTAGGCCTCTAATGAATAACCTGTTCCCCAAGGCAAGTGTCTGAAGTCCCTGCTTTCATCTCATCCCCGGCCTTCACCTCCTGTTCCATACCAGTTATTCCTCCTAAGCAGATACAAAAAACCATTCAAACGAAATAAACTAATAGATACACTGCCAGAGAAACACAAAAATGTTACGGTTGATTAATGAATCATGTATGTATGGTGGATTCAAGAAAACACAAGGCAGAAAGAAGAACGCAAGAATATAATCATGAACCTGAATTGTCATCATCAGGTTTTTGGTCAGTGGGGTCATCTTTGAAGTCTTCAGCCCAATCCAATCCGCAGCACAGGGTTTCATAATAGAGAGAAAGTGAATCTTGCAACATAAAGTAGCCCATTGAATTATGGTTCAAACAGTGTCGGGCTAAGAAAGCCTTGATTTGGTACATGTTCTTATCCGTAAAACTGGTCCAACAGAACAAAAACAAAAACGTTAACTCTCTTGCAAAACAGAACCAACAGAGAGACAGTTAAAACTCTTGACTTACTCGATTATTTGAAAAGGTGGTTGTTGTTGTTGTTGTTGTTGTTGGGCCGAAGAAGAACCCGCATCGGTTTTCTGATAAAGAAGTGCATGTGAGATGATTCCAGGTTTGCCATGAATTTGAAGTCTGGAGACTAAAAGAACACCATCAGTATAAACTATGTCACGAAGAACTTGACAGAAAGTGCAAGACAATGGGATTGGTGAGTCAGGCCACAATGTTGTTGCACTCTGATTATTAATCTGTCGAGGGGCTACTGGAATATTTTGCTGTGGGAATTGATGAGAAGGGCCGGTTTGGTTAACGTTGTCGGAAGGAGTCATAGGATCTAAATATGGGCTAATGTCGGCGAGTAAGGCTTGCACAGCTGCATCATCATACATTTCCGGCACCGCCGAGGAAGAGTCGGGGGGGAAGTTTTGTACATGGTGGTTATTGGATGAGTTTAGGAGCGTGGGTTTAGGGTTTTCGTTGAAATTAAGGATCAAGTTGGCATCTTCATCGAGAGCGTCGACATAGGGAACAATGTTTATGGGGTTGGGATCTGCCATGTCTGTCTTGAAATGAGGGAACAGAGTTGGTTTTTTGTTGGTGAAGGTTATGTGTGAAAGTGGGTTATTAATAATGAGGGAAGAGGCGCCATTGGCAGTTGATGACCGTGTGTGCCAGGATTGTGAGACTAGCGATGATCAGTCATCTCGTTTCATGTGTTCCAAACTAGCCAAGTTTTGATTTCATCTAATCTGTTTAAATGCCGTCAATTAATCTGACCCCGAATAAAAACATTTATCAGTCCTCTAGAGTGTCCAAGATAAAAGCGGGACTAAATTTAATAGTATCATCAATTTTTTTTTTTGGGGGGGGGGGGATAAAAAATTGGAACAAAATAAACATTCTTTTTACATCTATTCTTGGACATGGGTTGGACATGTCACGTCTCAATTAATCCATTTCATTTTTTATATTTACTATTTTTTTAAACTAATTTATTAATTCATAAATTAATGTATATAATCTAATGTCACACTATAATACTTCTAGAAAGGTTATATCACATTTGTTTTAATTAACCAATTTATTTTATGTTTCAATCTACTCAGATTAATTAATAGTTCTTACATTATGTGTTGGATGGAGTATATTTTATTTAAATACTTATGAAACAACCATAATCGTACTCAATGGGAGAGAAGATAAATTAATTTTGAGAATATTAACTCAATGATATTATTAAAAATTTAAATTGTTGATGATCACTACCTCATGTCCTTAGTTTAGTTGGTTAATTTAGAGAGATCAAGGAAGTTTAAAAATTATTTAATTATGACATATGTTATATGATATCTCTAGTATGTATATCATCATATTATAAAGGGTTATGATATAAATTTAGCAACGATTTCTTTATTGACTCTCAACATAAATAACCATTTTAAATATAAAAGTAAACATAATCAATTTTTTTATAGCATGTATAGCTACACCATTAACCCTAGTTAACATCCGTTGCTTTTTACATTATAGGTTCCACCAGTCTTCTCACTCTCTATTATTTTAATATATTTTTAGAAATATGTGCATTTTTTAATGGAAAAATATCACTATACACCATGGAAGCAATTTTACTTCAATCAACTCCTAAAGATTCTAAAATTTAATTGCGCCCCTTGGGTCAAAATGAAATTAAATTTTGTCAGTAAAAAGACAATAATATATTTACTTTATTTTTCATAAGATAATTTACAAGATAAATAAATACAGGTATTTACAAGACAAATAAATGGATTTAAAATAATTTAGGAAGTTATTTTTTTTTTACAAAACATATATGGCATTGATATGACAAATATGTAAATGATTAAAATTTTTTAACTCCCTAAATTATTTTAAATCCGTTTACAAAATAAATATGGTCATTCACAACACATATAAGAGAATTTACGAGACAAATATGAGTATTTATAAGATAAAAAATATTTATGTCTATTTTTGGATTAAACAAAAGATAATTGTGTTAAGTGCTCACAGTGAAATAGTTTATTGTTAAATCTGCACATTTGCCCTTCTAAAAATATATTAAAATAACATAGTGAGAAGACTGATGGGATCCACATTATTAAAAATAATGAAAGTTAACCAAAGTTAATGGCGTTATGTATGCTACCAAAAAAATTGATTATGTCTACTTTTACACTCAAAATAGTTAATATAGTTGGGTGCCCATAGAAAAATAGTTGGTTGATAGATTTGCACATTCACCCTATTATAAATTAGTCGATATATCAATCAAATTGTTATTAATATTAATTATGTGAATATCCATTGACTCATATCATAGTCAACATTCATAAATATACTATTGAGAAACTAAAAGGCTATTTAATGCATATATAATACGAAGGGTCATATAGTATTAATTGTATCATTTATTTTATATTATTTATCGTGGCTCTTAAGGTCTATAAATAGAGGTATTACACAAAGCACTACCCCTGTAACCACAATAAACACAAGCGAATAAGAATTGTCCCTTTCATTTCTCTCACCATTTTTCTCTATCACCTTGCTCTTCTCGATCTCTTATCCATATTTCTTTATTTTCACAATACGTTATTAGCACGAAAGTTCTAACAAAGTTATGTTTTTCTCATCTTCTCTTTAACGATTTCATCCATCTTCTTCTACGGAATCTTTATTTGATTTATCTAGGATAATTTGAGCAACTATATGGAATTAAATAAACTCTTTTACTTATCGTTATTATCATCATGTTTCATGACTAAGATTGGAGATTGTTATTGTTTTAATATCTTATTTTAATCTCCTTATAAGTTCTTCTATATTATTAATGTTGTAACTTTTATTATGGCCAGAAGTCATACACCTTTGATTTTATATTATGACAAGAGCCATATTCATTTACTTCCGATTTTGAGATTATGTGACCAAAAGTTATATAATTTATTTTCTGTGGCTGGAAGTAATATACAACTTTTGTTTATCACGATGATAAATGACCAAAAGCCATATAGATTAATTTCTCATCTTGAGATTAATTGGTTAGAAGCTATGAGACTAATTGGTTTAAAGCCAAGATGAATTAAATGGGCCGATGCCATAAAGTTTTAAATTTTGTTATTTTACTCTGTGAATTATTTGTTGACTTTAGAATTCCTTTTATTATATAGTTCGATCATTTGAGTATTATGTTATCATACTGCGTTTTTGTTTGTATTTCATATTTTGAGAATTCCCTTTACTTTGTTTTATTTCTAATACATGTTAGTGAATATTTATTTAGTATTGCTAATGTATTAGGTTTCTTTCTTCCTTTATTCTTATTTTATGTTATACTTATATTTTTTATTTTAGCATTTAAAGTTGAAGTTTTATTTTTACACATATTTATATTAATCAATTAGATATCTATTGATATTTTAATTTCATTGAATGGCCAGTAGCTAGAATACTCTTAATTTTGTGGTTTGATAAACATAAATCTAATCAATTTTTGTAATGATTCTTTTGTAAAAGAACAATATACATTCTGGTTAATGGCATGATAAGAACAAAATTTGTGGCAATAGATTATTATAAATATTAAGGCCTTGAAGGTTTATAGGGTCCAAATATCAAATGATACAATGATAAGAAAAATTTTGTGGCACTAGATTGTTATAAATATTAAAGCTTTGAAAGCTCATGTGGTTCAAATATCGAATAATACAAAAGGGCTTTGTAGCTTTGAAAAAGTATTTTTAATATATATTGTTCTGATGACAATAACTTACAGAGAATTATATCACTCAAGAGTAATAGTTATAAAGGCTAATAGTTGTGAGGCCTAATTAGCATATTTTGCCTAATTTAAGAATTAGAGGCAACAATGTTTGATGATATTAAAATAATAACATTTGGATGTAAAGTCATGAATAATTGTTATGATACGGCCAAAAGTCATTGACAAATATGTATCAATGTATTGAAAGTAAAGGCCAAATTATGAAAGAGAAGAAACATGAGATGTTTTGAAAAAGTATCAAAAGAGGCAATAAGTTGTAGAGAAATACGCCCAGTGATGCTAAGAGAAATAATAACAAGCCCAAAAGGCTATATGATGTTTAATTTTTGTTGTTATTTAAATTTATTGTGATTAAATTATGAAAGATAAATTATTATAAGTATTTAATATTGTGCTATTAATAACTATTCATGAGTGATATATGAAATAAAAAAGACCAAAAACTAATTATTAGTCGTTTTAAAATTTTAATATATGATGCCAATTTATGTGCAAAATTAAATATTATGGTATATGAATGTTCATAATTTAATGGTATCTTAGGATTCCATTTCATGGTTAATGCTATTATATCTCATAACTCTCAAATTGAAGGATTTATTAATATAACTTCTAATTGTACAATTAAGTTCTTTAATTATATTCTTTATGTATAAATGTAAAATTTATTTGTGAATTTAAATATATGATGTCTATGAAAATGATTCATCCATTAATTATGATATGATATAATATGACTTGCATATATCGGAATTATACAAGCTTTATAATCTTGTAATTAGTGGAGATTATTATGTCAAACTCAAGCTCTAAACTGCCTCTGTTTTCTTCTTGAAATTTCTATTTCTCGATTTCGTCACATATTTTTCACAAATGGTCAACTCATATGCTCCAACATGAAGGTCATTTCTTCCATTACTAACCCTTACTTTTCATTTTAGTTTTGACTTTCATCTCTTTCCTTCCATTTTTTTTTGTATAAATTCAAATATATGAGATGTGAATATTCTTTATATATAGCTTTCAAACATTAATCATGGTATGATACATATAAATTAGTTTTATCTAACATTTGAGAGAAAAAGAAAAATTATATATTCATGTGACATTTTAAATTGAGAACATGATAAATTATTTAATTTCATGAGAAATTTCATTATAAATTGGTAATGTGAATTTGATTTGTGGGAGAAAATTAATGTTGCCATAATTATTCAAAAATTATTTTTGTTAGCTTATGTAGTCTAATAAATTTTCCACATGATTTAATTTCCCATGAGATGATTTTTATGAATAATGTTTGCTCATGATGTAATATTGGTGATAAATTCTTATAGGTGTAATTCATTGAGAGAAAAAAGTGTTAGCTTATGTAGTCCAATAAACAATTCTCACAAATTTATTTTTGTGGGAATTTCTCACAATGTTTGTTTCGTGAGAACGTTAATTCAAGAATTTGTGGCTATGTTGCATTTTATATGTTTGAGAATTTATGACAAATGACATTGTGCTTTTTCATAAAAACTTCTCATGGATTTGTTGTCTTGGAGACTTTTCTGTTAGATAATTTTATTGTGATTTTAATTTATTTTGATCATGAATCTATTCATATTTCTATATGTGATGGAAGATATACTTTGCATATGTAAGCAAATTAAAGTATATTACTAATGAGTAACAATGTTATATAGTGATGTAATAATATATGAGAATTTCAAGAATTATATAGAACAAAATTGATATAGTTCCTAAAGAATAAGTGTGTGTGTGTGTGTATTTTATTTTATTTTATGGAAAGAGAATAATTTATCATGAAAATTTTTGACAATAGATTTATTAAAGGGTTTGAAAGTGAAGGCCCATTTGGATCGAATCCATGATTGTATATGAACTATAAAGCATTAGGATTTCCAAGTGCAAGCTAGGTCATTGACCTACTATACTGATCATTGTTTTTAAAACATAGAAATAAAGGAAGTACACTTATATGACTCACATTTGAGGGGAAGATTGTTAGAATAAAAGAGTGAGCTAATTTTTGAAAAGTCATACTTATATACTTCCTACACAAAGCTTAATATATCTCCCAAAATAGATGTCAGATTATGATTTAAACCAATGTTATGGAAATTGAAAAGTTTACGGTTGGTTGAGATATATGTTACAGCAAACCAGATGTTTATTGATCCAAACAAATTTATTGTTGGTATGACTTGTTTGATCATCAAAGCCATATTATGATGTAAAAAATTATAAAAGATTACGTATTGGCATCCATTAAAGAACCAAAACATTCTTCATGATCATAGCCAACATATTATTCAAGAATTGTTATGTGCCGCTTGTTCTCAAATAAAATTAACTATGAGAATATCATTGGTCATGATTAGCTATGGATCTCGGCATTTTTGAAAATATATCAAACATAAATTATATGGGCACATTGAAATAACATGTAGACCATACAATTGTTTGATAATTTTGATAGATGCATCTATAAAATGGTTACATATGAAATTATTATTTGCTTGCAGCTTGAAGTTTGCAATAATGATTGTATTGATCATTATGTTAAGCACGTAATTTTCAGATTATACAATCCAGAAATCATGTATCAAAGTCTCCATAAATAGCTAGATCAATGCTTATAGGAACAAAAATTTGTATTTCAATGTCGGTATATTTAATCTTATATATTGTAACATTTATACAAGCCAACAAAATTCTCCCTGAAAAATTGGTTTTTGGTCATTAGCTAGACATATTTCATTTTAAAAGGCTTGAATGTGCAATATTTATTAATCCACCATAGTGCACATAAATGGATATAGAAAGAAAGTCGAGATAAATGTTGGATAAAGACCTCATTCTTCTTCTTTGTCTCTAAATGAAACAAAATGATGTTTCTAAAGGAAACAAATAGATTTATGAGACTTATACTGTATGATTAGTCAATTGTTATATGACAATGTTTTCCTAACATGAGGGGGTTAAATTGAATATATAGCTGGAAAAGACAACACATAGAATGCATCATCAAGTATAGATCCTCGAATATAGAAATATGAATTAGATGTTCATCAAGCTTTGTATTCATGATATATTATAAAATATTTTCCAAAATTAATGACCTAAATGAGAGTTACTAAATCTCATATTTCAACTAAAAAAAAGCTCCAATTAGTATAAATAACAGTGAGACATGTTCCGAAGCATGAGACATTGTTAGGTTCCAAACATAAATGTTATGGATAAATTGGAGCACATAATTAAAATGATCATATCAAAGAGGCAAATGCTCTAGAAGAGTGCCGAGACATAACTAGTTACAAAAAACCTCTAGAGAGGTTCAGATACCTAAAAAGTATTATGGATTTTAATAAGTTATGTTTCAATTGAAAAAATGGAACTGAAAAGATAAAGTTGTCAACAACGATTTTGAAAATGATATCATGTGATCGAATGAGGATCTTATATAAAGATATGTCATAAGAAGTAGACATAAAGATGATTGACCAAAAGGAAAAGTGAAAAATGGAAAAAGACATAATGAAAATATGATTATATTGTAATAGTTAAAGACCTGCAGTCCAAACACTGGAAATACGATAGTGTTTTGGGATATACGGGTGTTTATGTGAAAATAAGGATTTTCACAAAGTCTAATGATGATTATGATAAGACATATGATTTTATGGTGAATATAATAATTTTATATTTATTATTAGTTTGACAATTCATGAAAGAAAAATTATGCGTTTGTTAGATATTGTTATGTGTAGCTTATGCATATGGCTCACTAAATAGTGAAGTTTGCATAAGATTCTTTAAAGGATCCAAAATACTAGGAGCATGTCCAAAGATGATTTTGTTTGCAATATATATATATATATATATATATATATATATATATATATATATATTGAATTTGATATTCTAGAAGTACTTTACATTTATGAGAATATTTAGAGATATTGTATTCTTTTATATTTTGCTGGTAATAAAATTTAGTTCTTACAGGTACACAGTGGATAATGAAAATAAGATTGGGTGAATGTCGTCAAGAGGGGGAATCAATACACATTGTACTATTTTTCCCTTATCTAGGTTTTATCCCATTGGATTTTCCTATAAAGGTTTTTAATGAGGCAATACTGAATAATATATCAATCAATGATATACTTTTTTCTTTGTCTAGGATTTTGTTCCACTGGGTTTTTCCTAATTAAAATTTTTAATAAGGCACATTCATCATGGACATCCAAAGAAGAGTGTTATAAATATTAATTATGTGGATGTTCTTTGACTCATATCTCAGTCAATATTCATAAATATTGTTGAGAAACTAAAAAGTTATTTAATGCATGCATAATACGAATGGTCATATAATATTAATTGTATAATTTATTATATCTTAATTGTAATAACTTTTAAGATATATAAATAGAGGTATTGCACAAAGCACTATAATCACAAGAAATACGAGTGAATGAGAATTGTCCCCCTCATTTTCTATCACCATTTTCTCATTCATCTTACTTTTCTCTATCTCTCATCCAAGATTTTTTTTTAAATATTTTCACAACATAAATTAGTTTATGAAAAATGATGAATAAAAATATTTTAAACTAATTTATATTTTCGTCAATCTCTTTTTTGGTCGAATCCCGACGCAGTAACAATAAAATGACGTAATGGTTGAGGGGCGTCACGCCTCAAGAGCGCTGGTCAAAGATTGGGATTCCGTAGTTTGGGATAAGGAAATGAAAGCGTCGACATTATCATCTGTGCTTAGCTCCAAGTCTCTCAATCTCTTCCACTATTCCTCTTATCACCCTCGTTCTTTTCGTTCCTCTAAATCCTTCTTCACCCCTCTCCCTTGCTTCTCTCCTGCAACTCGTTATCACAATCGGATCCATCCGACCCACAAGCTCCAATTTCACACTGCCTCTTCCCCTATAATGGCCGCTTCATTTAACCCAGAAAAAGCTCGCTCCCCACCTGCCATTCCCATGCCTACTCCTCCTGTTACCAAGGCAAGTTCTTCTTTTTTATGTTTGAATTTTAGGGTTTCGCGCTTCGGAGCTACTGTAAGTGACTGCCGGAATCCTTCTCCTGTGATTTCAGTTTAATATTGGACTCTGTCAACTATCAGTAACCCCCGATAAGGAGAGGAACATTGCTCATACTCGGAAAGCCATTGAGGAGGCTGCAGAGAAGGGTGCCCAGCTTGTTGTCTTGCCTGTAAGCTCTTAGCATTTCTCACTCGATCAGTTACTTACTCAGCATACTTTTCCTTTTATTAGTTGTCCTGTTATGTATGCCTGTTGAACTTGATAAGATGTGCGTTCTCTGAAATTTGCTTCTTCTGTATTAACTATATGAAATACGCATTCCAGTAAGCAAGTTACAACTTGTCAGGAAATATGGAATAGTCCCTATTTAAGTGATAGCTTCCCCCTCTACGCCGAGGATATTGATGCTGGCGGTGATGCATCTCCTTCAACTGCCATGCTCTCTGAAGTCTCTCGTCTCTTGAAGATCACGATAGTTGGAGGCTCCATACCAGAACGTTATGAAGGCCGAATATACAACACCTGTTGCGTCTTTGGCACCGATGGAAAGCTAAAAGCAAAACATCGCAAGGTCTAATTTTTGGCTTTATTTGGATGCCTCTCATATAGAGATTACATGTTTAATCATCAAGATATTCGTTCTTTATAAATTACATGTTTTGAGCTCTTACTGGACCTGATCATAGAAAGTTTTAGATTTGCTACTTATTAATTTTTCATAGGAAGCTAGTTTTAATTTTTTATTGAGATGAAATTTATAACTGTGGTATCGGCAACCACATGGCACTGTAGTATTGAATTTTAGGAGGGCTAATGATTGTTCAAATTGCACAGATCTTTCTCGGGATTAGATTGAAATTTAATGGTGTGTGACATATTACTCAAATGAAGAATTTGCTTTCTTGTTTAATTTCTAATTTGCTAGTGCCACTTCAGATACACCTTTTTGACATTGACATACCTGGGAAGATTACCTTTATGGAATCAAAAACTCTCACGGCTGGGGAGGCTCCAACCATTGTGGATACAGGTCTAACATGTTCTTTCACTTCTCATTTAATCACAATAATGCTTTTCTTGTTATGCAAATACTTTTTCCATCATTTAAATGAGAAAGGAACATTCATAGTACGGAACTGATACTAATATCGCTGGACAGTTGGAGATGGATGGGAAAATGGAAATGAAAGTTACACTAATTCTTTTGGTTTAAGTATGAGATCACTCGCTAGAAAGCTTTATTTCTTACACGTTCCATAGACCATATAGTATTATGTATAATTTGGCGATTGGATGCCCAGGGTGATCTTGTTTAAAACAAGGCTTCACTATTAATATTACATTTCACAATATACTTGTTTTTATGCACCTCTGCCTTCTTTTTGATGATAAGGGATGAGATATTTATGCATATATAGCCTAATTTGTCGTGCATTTTTGAAAAAAAAAATACGTAAAAAATAGAATGATTACATTGAAATACAATTCTTTCTTCTATAAAAGTAAGACGTGTAAAATCAATAATTCCATAAACTTGTTACGTTTTATAGAGAAACTGGCAGTAAAGATAAAAAAAATTGCACTTTAGTTTCTCCAAAATAAAATTAGAAAAAAGAAAGTAGATTTCTAAAGGCTTCCCATGCAATCATAGTTTGCACTTATTGCAGAGCTCATCCTTAACTGATTTCCTTGTGCAATGAGAGTTGTTCTCAAAATTAAATTTTCACCGTGAAGCTTTTCATGATTGTAATGGAGAGTTGACTCGTGCAGAAGTTGGGCGCATTGGTATTGGCATTTGTTATGACATTCGATTTCCAGAATTGGCAATGATGTATGCAGCAAGAGGTTGGTTTGCAAATTTTTTTCTTTCTTTCTATTTTAGTTCATTTAGCTGGAAGTAATTAATCTTGTCCTACTGGTCAACCTGAAATTCCCGGGCCTAACATCTATATCCTCAAAAGTTTGTCGCTTGTGTCAAGATAGTTGGAACAGATTAGCTGGTGTTAAATCATAGCTGTCTGCCTCTCTCTCTCTCTCTGTATGTGTGTGTGTGTGTGTGTGTCCCCCGTCTCATTAATTAGAATGTTGCCATAGTACAGATCGTTCAGGACTCCATGGGTCAATCTTAAAGTTTTCTTGGATGGATTTATGGGTATAAATTAGGTAGGTTAAAGTTTGTGATGCTAAGGGTGACTCAGAGTCCAGAGAATAGGTTCTTTGGATAAATTGGTGATTATTTTGGAGTTGTGAACAGTTGTACCAAATTGGGATTTAGCATTTTCTGGTTTTTCGGAAAAATTCAAACGAAGCACAGGTGATGATTAATTGTAAAGTTACATTGTTTTGTTTCAGAATTTGCATCACTTTGATCACATTACTTTTTTTTGTTTGTAAGTTTTGGGATAAATACGAGTTTGCTTTTGTCCTCAGGTGCTCACTTGCTCTGCTATCCTGGGGCATTCAACATGACTACTGGACCATTGCATTGGGAGTTATTGCAGAGAGCAAGGTATTAATAATTTCCACTTGCTGTACACATTACAACCTGAAGTGTATGATGTGTGTGGCTGAATTCTTAAGTTGTGTTCCTCTTTAGCTTCTCTATCGTCCTAGTATTCTCGTAATTCTTAAATAATTTGCTAGTCAGTTGCTGGTTGATACACCAATAGCAAATTTGATCGTTTCATGCATTTGCTGTGGTTTTTGTTTGAGTTGTAGATTAGTTGTACCCCACTCTACCTCCAGCCACCTAATAGTAGAAGTTTAGGCCTGTCATTTCTTACGGAGATTTATCCAGGTGAATAACCTTGGTCGTAGAAATGGCCAGAAATTGTTGTTCATAATTAAAAAGATATGATGGGGTTACCTGTCACTTCACTGGGTTTCCCACCATTTACCCTATTATGCTGTTTCTTTATCACTTTACTGTTGTTTCAGAATCATCATTAAGCAATAATTACCAGATTTAATCTGTGCTGATGTGTGTTTTTCTTTTTTATTTGCAGGGCTACAGATAACCAGGCAATGACCCCTCATTTTTGTTTTTAAAATTTCTGTGGAATTTTGTTTATGCACTTCTTGCGGTATTGAGTTCTGCATGTGATTTAGAGATCTCTCTTTTCCTGGGCTAGTTATGGATGGAAAGATTTAAGTCACATACCTTGACTAAGGAACTCGTGTTGTTGGCTGTCAAAAGTTGCCGTATTTTTTTTTTTTCATATAAAGTGGTGAGATTGATGCAATTGATTTTGTCATTGGAATTGCCCTGTTCTGTAGTCTTGGTTTAATCTGCGTCCTAACCTCTGTATTTGTGAACTGTTGATTTTTAAGGTCTGAGGCATTATGCATGGTCACCTTTTGGAAATTCTCTCCTTGTTTTTTTTTTCCCTTGACCTTTTGGTAATTCTCTATTGAGTATGTACAGTTATTTGTGGCGACTTGTTCACCTGCTCGAGATACTGGTTCTGGTTATGTGGCTTGGGGCCACTCCACCCTTGTTGGGCCAGTAAGTACTAGTAATTGTATTTAACTTCACTTTATATTATTATACATAACATTCAAATATATAGTTTTCTTAGCTATTTGATAGAAAACACAGATATCATGTGTAGAATTTGATAGAAAACACCTAAAATTTGCATCTAAAGTTTTTAGACCTGACTTCTCTTTTTCTTTTCCTGTCCGCGCCCGTCCTTTACCCCCTTTATGACATTTAATATTTCCTTCCCTTTCTTCTTTCCATTTCCTTCCCATCCTTCTCTCTATATTGTTATAATATTTTTATAAAATATTAAATGTGGACCATTAGATCTTGATCTAATAGTCATAAAGGGGGTAAAGGATGAGAGCAACAGGAAAAGAAAAGAAGAGAAGCCAAGTCCAAATTTTTTCTTTTGATAATTATGGGTAGAGGTAATTGACCTGATTTCTGTTGATCTAATGGTCCACATTTAATATTTCCTTCTCTTCCTTCCCATCTTTCTCTCCATATTCTTATAATATTTTTATAAAATATTAAGTGTGGGCTAGTAGGTCTTGATCTAATAGTCATGAAGGGCGTAAAGGATAGGAGCAACAGGAAAAGAAAAGGAGAGAAGCCAGGTCCAAAATTTTTTCTAGTGATAATTATGGGTAGAGGTAATTGACCTGATTTCTGTTGATCTAATGGTCCACATTTAATATTTTCTTCTCTCCATTTCCTTCCCATCCTTCTCTCCATAATGTTATAATATTTTTATAAAATATTAAATGTGGACCATTAGATTTTGATCCAATGGTCATGAAAGGGGGTAAAAGATGAGAGCAACAAGGAAGGAAAAGGAGAGAAGCCAGTCCAATTTTTTTCATTTGATAATTATGGGTAGAGGTAATTGACCTGATTTCTGAATAAGCACTTACTCAAAGATATCAATGTGTGTCAGTTTGGAGAAGTTTTGGCAACTACAGAACATGAAGAGGCAATCATCATAGCAGAAATCGACTATTCAATAATAGAGCCCAAGAGGTGGTTTATCTACCCTCAACTACTATATATATATACACATGTATTTTTTTTTAATCCACATCGATATCTCTGCTTAATTTAAAAGTCGATTGTCATTATTTGTCTAATTTTATGATTTTATTACTCAGGACAAGTCTCCCATTGACAAAACAACGGCGTGGCGACCTTTACCAGCTGGTTGATTTCCAGAGGTTGAATTCCCAATGATAGGAGCTTGGCATGAGGCACTACAGCTGTGGTGGCTTAAATATTTTGAGACAATAGTCCCTGCTTGGTCTTCGTGGCATGAATTTGTCATCTGTTGACTGTAACATGTACTATTTGAATAAAGGGAAGAACAAGTAAATCAAGAATGGGAATTCTCTATGGAGATTGTGTTCATGTGAGCAGCGGATATAATTTTCAATAAGATATACAAAGTTGCACAATTATTTTTTGTTGCTTGATCCCAATCGAAGTTCTTAAAAGGCAAATACCTTAACCATTTTACTTGGTCTAATATTGTGAAAAAAATATTAATCTACTGCATTGATGAAATAGACAAGCCACAAAGGATGTGGAGTCGGCAAGCCGTCTTGGCAATAGCCTTTGGTATTTATGTAAAGCCAGGAAGAGAATATTCTAATGGCATATAAACGTTAATCACTATGGTCTGGTGGTGAAGATGCTACTCATTTTGCCCCCTTGAAATGCTTTCTTCTCCGTAGTTATAGCTTGTCTTGAAGAAATCTCTCTTCTTCGAATTGAAGCTGATCCAGCTTCAAGGTCTGGTCCTGCATTATCATCTTCAAGAAGGAGATGGAACCTGATCAGAAGCTCGTTGTTTGTGTGAAGCAAGTGAAACAAGAGGGAACCGATGAGTGGGAGGAGGGCATGCCATTACCCGGAGACATCATTGAGGGATTTGCAGAGGACGATGACGACGATTCTTTCATGCCGGTGAAGGCCAAGTCCGAGTTTAGCTCTCATCTTGGCAAGATCAACCCTCAGAATGAGTCCATATGGTTAAAAGTTAGAAGGGGTTATAGCACTCTGAAATTACAGGCACGTATCTTGCAACAGAAAAGCTCAATAATTCAAAAGAAGTACACAATCCAAGCCGCAACAGATCCCAGGCACATAGCAGAGTTAGAAGACTTGACATTGGAGCAATGCACTGAACTGCAGGGTAGGCACGCAGTCATCCATTTATTGAGAAAGTTTTCTTTAATTCTGTAAGATCACATAAAAAATATGAAAAGAGAGAGGTCATAATGTTGAAGAATGTTACGAGACTTGCGTTATAAATATGCAGAAATGTGCAGAAAAGTCATGAATTTGGAGAACAGGGGATTCCGCAAAAGTGGAATAAAGTATGACTGGAAGATGAAATCTGGAATGCATCTGCCTGATTCAGGTTGTTCAGTGGTTAGCTCCATATTGTTCATGCCATTAGATGGTGAACACTGCGTCCACACAACCACTGGTAGGTGCATGGCATGGTTTTGTGCAGCAGTTTCCTCGGGGGTTCCTCTTGTTTTTGTTAATATCCAGACTGAACAGATTGCCCACACGGTAATATACTTCTTCATCATAATCCTTCTCGTAAGAATCTATAGAAAAATCCACTATTTTGGTGTGCCTGCTGAACATATTTGCTTGTGAAAAGGAGAAAAACAAGGTTCCTGGAAGGGAAACTAGAAGTAGGAGCAAACAACAAGGCAAGACAGTCAATGCCCAGTTTATGCATGGTATAAGACTGTGGTATCTACCAGGAGTAGCAGAAATATCGATAGAATTAATCCCTCGATCCAGGGAAGTGCGCTTTGGGATGGAAATTAAACGAACTGAAGAGGTATTTCTAACCAAACTGATTGAGTTTGAGAAATTATTATAGTGGGACTCTGAAATGCTTGAAATGGTGCAGGGGTTTGTGTGCATATACTCAGTGATAGAAGGATCAGCAGCAGAGAGAAGTGGGGTAAGAGAATTGTTTGAAGAAGCGATAGCGAGAGGGTTTCTTCTGGTGATCTCTAGGTTGCATGGCAAGAGTGTGATGCCCTCAACTGTTTGCTCTGAGGGTCTTATTCATTGTTGTGATCACTCTCACATAAAGGACTCTCTCTGTTCCGCCTTAGACGGAAACGATCCGATTGAGATGCATATAATGGCATGGCCTCATCAAACTCGTCTCACTCCTTTTCAACCTCTTGCCTCCCAGGCTCTGTTGCCTCCCCCTGCGTTTTCCCCACTCCAACCCTCTAATTGAAAACTCATGTGAATACCAAATTTACACTCATCTTCTTCAGTTGGAGCCTCGTAGGCAGATTTCTAGAGGGTGTTATTAGTCATTTTAATAAGGCGTTTTATGTATGTATTTAATAAAGGTAGTGAGAAAGTATGTTGAGATTATTTTTAGTTAATATGAATAATATTAGAAATCATTAAAATTTTATGAAAAAATTAATACTTTTAAGTGTTTCATACTTTTATTGGTTTGTGTGAATTAGAGGAGTACAACAAAATGACTTGTGGTTCCATGTGGAGCAGAGTTTGAGAATTTTTGTACTTCAATTTTTATAAGTTATGAATAGTATAATTTTTTATAAATTATATATAATATTGGTAATGATATATTCATAATTACTACTACTATCAACAATGATATTATTAATTAATTAAATTAATTGATAATTTCATATTTTGGTTAAAAATAATTATGGGGTTGGTAAGCTTAGATTTTAGCCACCCACTTATCAAACTAAAATTATGTGCGTCATTCAAAATTTTAATAACACCAGAAAATATGGATTATTATTAACTCCCACCCCTTATAAATCATCAAGTACCATGAATATGATGATTTGTAGTGTTTGAACTAGAGAAGCAACATGATAACATGACAGGTAACAATATTTTTGAGGCTTTATGGAAGTAGTAGGGCGCTAAACATATTAAGGTATCTATGTGGATAGAGGTTTAAAATCGGCATCTTACCAATGTGTGGAGGTGTCGATGGTCACACGCATGCCCTTTATGTCCATATTGTAATGATGGTAGTGAAGACGTACATATTCTCCGAGATTGTGTTTATGTCAAAGATCTTTAGAGGTATTTAATTGATCCTAAATATTACTCACAATTCTTCTCTGTTTCTTTACATGACTGGTTTGCTCTGAATCTAAAGAGATAATTAGGGAAATGACTATCTAGTAAATGACAACAGATTTGGGGGGCTTCAATATGGAAGTTGTGGCTTTGGAGGAATAATATGGTGTTTGATGAAGATTATACTACTAGGTCTATTTGGGTTGGCGGTGAAAAAGTTGGTTTAATTAAGTTAAGACAAAACTCCTCTTACGAACTTATCTCGTATACCGTAAATTATGTTGGAAAAACAACTTTTACCGTTAATCAAAACAGACACTTAAATCGATAGACCTGACTGGTGTTATCTTAAATTGTTGGATGAGCTATGTACAATTACAGATTGACCCTATGCCTGATAGTTTATCTCAGATAAGACCTATCAGATGGGAACTGACACCCCTGCAATATGTCAAATTGAATGTTGATAGAGCTGTTACCTTAAACCGAAGTAGAGCAAGATGTGGAGGTGTTTTGAGAGATCATCAGGGAGAGTGGACTGTGGGCTTCTCACATTACGTAGGTTCATGCAGTGCCTTTGTTGTTGAGGCATGGGGATTGTTCAAAGGGTTGCAATTGGCATAGGATATGAGATTTGGGAGAGTAATAGCAAAAATTGATGCAAAGAACCTGGTGGAGTTGCTGCTTCAGAAGAATTAATTTATTAGTTGTAGTCTACTGCTTCTACGGATTAGAAATTTCTCAAGTTTTTCATGGGATCTGCAAATTAAGCATATATCGAGAGAACAAAACTTGATGGCTGATACTTTAGCAAATGAGGGTATTTTTAGATCCTTCTTATATGATTTGTGTCCTTCCTCCATAAGGACCCTGATGACAAATAAGATCATGGGATTTAGTCCTATTAAAATGTATTTTATGTTTACCAGGCTTTAAGCCCTCTTATGTATAAAAAAAAAAGAGAATCAACATGGTAAAAAATAAATAAATTTGAGAAGCAACCATTTAACCCGCAGCTAAAGGAAAACACTTATGTCCCATTTGGTATTATGGAAGAGTTTTTGATGGAAGTAGAAGTATAAATTGAAATGGAAGTAAAGGTGGAACTGGAGGTGGAAGTGAGGTTAAAGTGTGTTTGATATGACTATGGAAGTAAGATATAATTTTTAATTCAAATATGTATTTAAAATATATAAATACTAAATTGCCCTCAAAACCTAGATCTCCAAACCTAGAGGAAAAAAACTTGGAATTTGATAAAATATAAGATGACATAATGGTCAACAAAATTCCACTTCCATGGAAGTGGAACCAATTCCTTGGATAGGGTGGTGGAAGTCACTTCCATCATTTTTGGTAGAAGTAACTTCTTTAGAGAAGTGCCTTCAACCCTACCAAACACACAAAATATGCGTTCCATCTCCATCTCCACTTCCACTTCCAGTTCCCACCCTCCCATTTCCATGATACCAAACGTGGCCTTAACTTTGTGACCCATTTTCCGCCCACTTTTCTTCCCTCTCCCATTTTCTCCCTATCCATTCAAAGCATTAAAAAAAAAAAAAAAAACTCAACTCGTTAGATAGACCCAATTTAAATCCGGTCCGCGAAAGATAGATAAATAGAGGAGATTGGAACTCCGTCAATGCGATCTCATCCTTCGACTCCCAGTCTCCCCGTAGCAATCCCACTGTGCGTCAAGTGAAAGTGTTTTCCGTTTCGCTCCGCCGTTATAACGCCCTGGCTCCGGTGATTATGATTTATAATTACACATATTTGGTCTGAAAAATTTGGGCATTTCTATTGTGAAGATGTGAAATTTCATTTGCGTTCGATAAATGTAGGCGCACCAGAGCATCGAGCATCTTGTACTAGTGAGGGAATGGCTGCAGCAAAGCCTTGGCGGACGCCTCCAAACCCCTCCCTTGTAACCTCCATAACTTCGCTCCTTCAAGCCCTAAATCCCCAGAACTCTAACATCAGTTCCCAACCCCTTAATCAATTCGCTTCTCATCTCAATCCAGACTTGGTCATCCGAGTAGTTAAGAACCAGAACAACCCCTTCCACGCTCTCTTCTTCTTCAATTGGGCTTCCAATCCTCAACCTAACCCTAACAACTACTTCCATACTCGCTCATGTTACGTCGCCATCACTGACATTTTACTGTCTCACTCCCTTTTCAGCACGGCCTTCTCCCTCCTTCACCACTCTCACAGAGTCTCTGACTTCATCATCGCCAGATTCATCAAAGCTTTCGGTGATCGGGGCGATATTAGGGGTGCCATTCATTGGTTCCAGTATGTTAAATCGTTTGAAAGAGGCCGTTGTTTGTGCTCCTATAATTCGATTTTAGGTGTGCTGGTAAGAGCAAATCGAGTCGATTTGGCGAGGGCTTTCTACGATCAGCTTGTGCAGGAAGGTGTGGTGGTTCCCGATGTTTATTCTTACACCACGATGATGAGGGGCTTCTGTAAAATGGGTATGGTGGAGAATGCAATGAAGGTGTTCGATGAAATGAAGTGTGACCCGAACTTGGTCACTTACAACACCATGATCAATGCATTTTGTAAGAAAGGTGATATGGAGAGTGCCAAGAAGATTCTTCATCAAATGATTGAAAGTGAGAAATGTGTACCAGATGTGGTAACTTACACGACTTTGATTGATGGTTACTCTAAGAATGGTGAATTGCAAGAGGCCATGAACTGTATGATGGAGATGGCGAAGCATGGTATTGAGCCTAATGTCTTGACCTACAATGCACTTATAGAAGGTCTCTGTTTGAGCGGGAAGGTAGACGAAGGAAAGAGGATGATGACCAGGATGCGGTTAAATGGTTTAAAAGACGATATTGTCACACATACGAGCATAATGAAGGGGTTTTGCATAGCAGGCAAGTCTGATGAAGCAATCAAGCACATGAAGGAAATGGTTAGTCTTGGGATGAATCCAGATGTGAAGTCATACGGCATTGTTATTAACGAGTGTTGCAAAATTAGAAAACCAGCTGAAGCAATTTCACTTCTAAGGGAAATGAGGGCGAGGAGCATCAAACCAAGCGCGTCAAATTTCAATGCAGTGTTTAGAGTTCTTGTGGACATAGGGAAGCTTCAAGAAGCCATTCTTCTTTTAAAGCAGATGCCAGAATTTGGTTGCCTGCCTAATTTCTTATCTTATAGCATAGTGATATATGGCCTTTGTAAAATGAAGGGTAGGATGCAAGAAGTTGAAGAGCTGGTTAGGGACATGCTTCAGAATGGACATGAGCCAGATGCTACCATGTACAACTGCTTGCTTCGAGGGTACTGTGAGGACGGCAATGAGCAAATGGCAATTCAGACCGTTTATGACATGATTGGCAATAACTTTGTGGTTAGTGTAGATAGCTTCTCTAATTTGGTCAAGGTGTTGCGCGGGAAGCAATATAACAAAGAGGTTGAGATGATATATGAAGAGATGCTTAGGAGATGCCCTGTACCTGAACCCGACGCGGATGCATACAAAAGGGTTTTACTTTTAACTGAGCATTCATGCTTAAATTCGGCAGAGTAACAGTGGGGCATCTACATGCCCCCCAGTTCTCACCTTGCTTCATTTTTTTTTCTTGATTGCAACAAAATAATATTGGAAATTTTATCTTTAGATTAATATTACGAGGTCAGATATGTATTTGTTATCATCGCGGTGGGCATAAACATTCAGATGAGCGCTGATGACATCATAATAAGGTTATTGCTTGAACGCCGTAGCATTATAAAATCCGGCTCACACAGTCCCTGGCCTTCAAGAACACGTCCCGTCATTACTATCAATTGTTTCGGATCAAATACTTTTCTCTCTGTTTACAGACTACGATTTCTGCTCTAAATGGAAGGAGCTCCTCGGCCCAATGCTCTTGTTCAGGTGGAACGGGTTTTCCGAGATTTCAGGGCTCGCAGAAACGCTCTGGTTAAGGCCCTCACAGACGGTATCCCATCCTTTCTCTATTCTTTTCGTCTTTCCCTTCTTTTCAATTTCAATTTCATTTCATCTGTGTTTCATTTGTCATATGCTTCTCTTCTGCAGATGCAGATGTGTTCTATGAACAGTGTGATCCCGACGGTGAGTTTTCATTCTATTCTGTATTAAGTATTAATCTATCTTTTTTTTTTTTAATTTCATTCAGCTCCATTTCTTTTTCAATTCTTGAAAATGGTGGCGAAAAAGAAAGTATAAACATTCAAATCTTGGCATGTTTAGTTTGAAGCTTTGACGATGCGACAATTAATTCCACTCACTTAGCATTCGGTGATCAATTATGACCAGGCAAGAAATAAATTATATATCATTACATTTTTTATATTATATCATACGTTCATTAAGTTATCCCCTTGTGTTTCAAGTTTCTTGTGTGTAAAATTTTCGGTGAACCCTACTATGTATGGAGCAAATGCAGAATTCTTAGTGGAGTTTAGTAAATGGATTACTTCGGTCTCTTTTTCCTTTTCTCTTCTTCTCATCCTCCTTCTCAGATATTTTTAATATCTGAATCCTATTGAAATTTATTTATAACTTAAATTTCAGAAGTAAAAAGTTGACATGCAAGTCAATGGAGGATCACGATTAGTATTTTTAAATAATATTGTTTTCCATAATTTATATATTCTATTTCTATACTGATATGATTATCTAAATTTATTTATTTGTTAAAATTTAATATTTTAAAAATACATTTATAATATTTTAAATTTAAGCTACTCAAATTTACAAGGGTTGAATTTGCCAAGATAAGAAAAACAGTAGATATCTTTTTGTGATCAACAGGCTTTTTGTCCTTCATGAAGAGACATTCCGAAAGTTGTAACGCTCAATCCATATCTATATTTGTGTGTGTGTGGGGTAAACGGCTGTATTTTTAGCTTTCTTATATGTCTTGTCAGTTTTTAGTTTAGTTCTTAGATTAGATGATGATATATGTTATAGTAGTACACTTTTGTTGGAGTGGGGCTACAATTGTGATTTGTCATTAAGCTATATATAGCAACTTACGTACATGTGCACGTATAATAAGTTATGTTGATGGCTTGCAAAATTATGGATGAAATGCTGATGAGAGAAATGAATTGGGTTATAATATTCTGCAGAGGAGACTCTTTGCCTATTTGGGGATAATGATGAGCAGTGGAGAGTGGAACCACCAGCTGAGATTGTTCCTACAAACCTTCCAGAACCTGCATTGGGTATCAACTGGGTCAGAGATACGATGCCCAAAACACGATGGCTATATTTGGTTGCTAAGCACGGCGATGCTTGGTTACGTGCTATGGCTTCTTTTGAAGGCTCTAAGCTTGGATTTCGTCAAGTTCATAGGTAAGTAATTACGTACGTGTTTCGTGAGTCGCATGTTTGATTGACTCCTTGGCTCTTTGTTATAGACGACAGTTCATGTCCATGGCTGTATGTTTCTATCGGATGTTGGATTAAGCTTTGGTTTGAAGTTAGGTTTATTTTTGTCAAGTAACAATTAATTAATGCTTGAATATAATTTTCATCCTATTTGTGACTTGTTAATGGCATCCACTTGTGCAGGGAGCAGCTGTTTGACATGATTGAGGAGCTTCCAACGCTATATGAGGCTGTTCAAGATTATTACTATTTCCGGTCTCTAATGCCAGTGCCTCCGTTGTCTCACTAAAACGATACTGTTCTTTTTTCTATGTTGCTTTCTTCTTCATTTGTATATATTCACGTGCGTGGACCATGGTTGCCAATTAATATGCCGAAACCTAATAATCATGAACAAGTTTGAATCAATAAACAGAGTTCTATTCTTCAAAATATTAATGTTCTTGTTTGTTACATATCTTACGAAAAATGGGGCATCATATTGATCAGATCTGTAATAAGGATATATTAGAGAGTTTCAGGGCTCAAAAGAGTCGCCAAGATAATTAGGAATAAGGATATTATCAGATTTGTGACAAAAATTTACGTATTATGATATTATATTAATATATTAATTTTAATATTTTAAATAACTCAAGGTAGATACAAAATTGTAATTCAAAATACCTAAAATATATTTCCCTCATGATATTATCATTTAAGTCAAAATATGTAAATATATAAAATATAAAAATCAAAACAACATGACTAAATTTTCCACATTATTAATTAAACATTTCAATATATTTGGTGACTACTGTCCCGTTGTCCCTATTTATTATTGATATATTTATTTTTAAAATATTTTAATTTAATTTATATATTTATTTTATTTTTCAAGTTTTGAAGTTTAGATTTCCAAATATTTTGTAACTGCCCTTGTTATCTCTCTCTCTCTCTCTCTTTTTTGCCCACCCCTTGTTATCTCTCTTTATCTCTTATTATCCTTATTTTATTTTTTTAATTTATATCATGAGGAGAGCTTTCCAAACACGCTGATGAGAGAGTCCTTGTGAATGATGAGCCGCCTTTTACTTTGGGGAGGAATTAAGAAACAAGGAAAATAAATCATTTAATTTGCTTGGAGCTCAGAAAGAAAACATTATAGAAACATGCATGGTATATAATTAATTTCTTGAGCCGCTTCTTTTAGTATAAATTTATAGCCTTTTCAATTTATATAATTCTAAAATCAGGAACTTGCATTGTCCGCAAGAGAAGAAAAGTGGAAAAGTTAAGAAGGGTCAATCATATATATTGGTGGGTGCGGAGATAATGTAATGCCTCTAAACATCACATTTTGTAAGAAAAGTGATATATATGGAGTGTGCCAAGATCAGGATTCTTCATCAAATGATCGAAAGTGTACAACTGGTCAGGATGCAAGGAGTTGAAGAGCTGGCTAGGGACATGCTTCAGAATGGACAGTGACAACGGCAATGATCAAATTAATGGCAATATAATGTACGTAGACGGTTAATGACATGATTAGTAATAACAAAGAAGTTAGTCTTGGGATGATTAATATATCAAGATATACTCTTATGCATATGAAAGGGTTAATTGAGCATTCATACTTCAATTGGGCAAATAATGAGGTATATATCAAAATTGGAGTTCCTACTAAACAAAAATATTTAGTAGGAAGAACTCATCATATCTAATTTGAACGATCGAGGTCTAAGTTTTTAAAAGTCTTTATATATATATATATATTGTAAAAAAAATTATGTTAATGGATATAGAATCTAAAATAAAAATAATCTTTTAATTAACTACCATTATATTCTTTCAAAATATGATTTTTTATTTTGGACAGCCGAGATGTAATGAGCAGCTTAATTAATAGAGAAATCGGATCCATAGTTATACATCTGCATGCCAGCTTAGTTCTCACCTTGCTTCATTTTTCCCGTTATTGCATAAAAATAATATTGAAACTTTTATCTTTTAAATACTATTCGACTATTCGCCATTAATGAAATCGAAAAATCATGTAACTAATGAACTACTATCTGTGTCTAATTTCTAACGTAGTAGTAGTAGCTACCCTCCATGCATGCAGGCCAAGGCTACGAGGTCAGATATGTATTTGTCATAAACATTCCAATGAGCGCTGATGACATCAGAATACGGTTAGTGCCTTAAAGACGACGACGTAGCATTATAAAATGGCCTTCAAGAACGCGTCTCGTAGTCATTGTTTCGGATCAAATAACTTTTGCCTCCGTTCACAGACTTGGATTTCGATCTGTTGTCTAAATGGAACAAGGAGGCCCTGCGCCCAATGCTGGTGATGATAAGGTGCAACAAGTTTTCGCTGATTTCAGGGCTCGCAGAAGCGCTCTGGTGAACGCCCTCATCAACGGTGTTATTTTCCTTTTCCCTTTTCATTCGGCCTTCCCTGCTTCTTCTTCCATTCTTTTCATCTCTGTTTCCACTGTCATAATATATATGCTTCTTTTCTTCTGCAGATGCTCATGTGTTCTATGAACAGTGTAATCCCCACGGTGAATTTTCTTTCTATTCTATTCTAAGCATTAGTATTCACATATCTCTTTCTTTTAATCTCAGCTTCATTTCTTGAAAAGGGTGCCAAAAAAAGAAAGTACACGAATCCAAATCTTGGCATGTTTAGTTTGATGCTTTAACCGCCCCACACTTAATTCCGCTCATTTAGCATTCACTCAAAGTGAGAAAGAAATTATTATTACTTCTTTGTATTAAGTTATCACCTTTCAATATAATGGACTAATCCTGTCTCCTTTTCTTTTTCCCTTTTTTCTTGTATTCTTCTGCTTCTTTTTTTGGGGTTCCGGACCTTCAAATTAAAATTTAAGTTTAAGTTTTTAATATTTGATGAATTCTAGTGAAAAATTTCAAATAAATTTTAGGAGTAAAATATTGACATGCTAGTCAAAGGAGGCTCGCCATCTATTAGTTACTATTAAATATTATTGTTCTCCATAATTTATATATTTTATTTCTATACCTATAGGGTTATTTAAATTAATTTATTTTTCAAAATTTAATATTTTAAAAATACATTTACAAGATTTTAAATTTAACATACAATTAACGTGTAAGTGAGAAAAAAAAAATAGAGAAAGAGAGCATCAAAATTCGTAAACGGCAGCCTTTTTAGCATTATTATCAGTCTTCAGTTTAATTATAATTTACTTATTGTTAGATTAGATACTGATATATGATAGTACTTTTAATTATAAGACTTAGTTGATTTTTTTGGATATATTAAGGAAGCTAATTAAATTTCTAAATCATAGCATATATTGTGTATATCATTTGATTATATATCAGTTTATAAGTGAAATAAATTAGTTTAGTAAAAAATAATAAATATAAATATTTTAAAATAATTTATTTAACTTCCTTAATCTCTATAAAAAAAAAATTGAGCCTCATATTAAAATCCGGAATTAATATCATAGTAGTATATTTGCATTGAAGTGCGAGGATACTAATTGTATCCCCACACCATGACTTGTTATTATGCTGTATAAATAATATATATACAAACGTGGTGATTCAGCGGGGAGGGCTCTTTACCTATTAGGAGAATCTAATGGGCAGTGGAGAGTGGAAGCGCCATCTACGGTTGTTCCTCCAGAGATTCCAGAACCTGTAGTGGGTATCAACTTGGTCAGAAATACGATGCCCAAAAAGCAATGGCTATATTGGGTTGCTAACCACAGCGATGCTTGGTTACGTTCTGTGGCTTCTTTCCTAGGCTCTAAGCTCCGACTTGGTCAGCCTGACAGGTACTTGTAATTACCTACCTACCTCTTTCTTGGGTTGCATGTTTGATTGCCTCCTTAGTTTGATGTTAGCTTCTATTTTTGTCAACTAACAATTACTGCTTGAATATATAGTTTTCATCGTATTTTAATTTTGACTTGCTAATGGCATCCACTTGTGCAGGCAGCAGCTAAATGATATGATTGAGGAGCTTCCAACACTTTCTGAGTTTGTTGATGATTACCATACATGAGGTAGTCCTACACGTGCAAAGCTTCTTATTAAGAGAAAGTATCGATCATCATCATCTGTATAGTGATTACCTTTTACATTAGGATTACTAGTTTAGTTGTGTTTGGTTTCTCTACTATGAACTATGGTCTCTCCCAGGCCTCTGTTGTCCCACTAAAACGATATGTAGTTTGATTACCTGTTTCTGAGTCTGATCTACAGCTTAGTGGGTGATAGGCAATTTTGACATACAGTTCATTTTTTATATGCTACTTTCTTCCTCCTCACTAAATATTGGCGTGCGTGGACAATGATTGCCAATTAATATACCAAAGCCTAATAATCATAAACAAATTTAAATCAATAATAAACAGAGTTCTATTCTTCAGATTAAACATTAATGTTCTTGTTTATTACATATGTTACAAAAAAGGGGCATCATATTGAAGGTACAGTTTCTTGACAAAGAGATAAAAATGTTAAGATTACGAAAGAAGGAATCTTCTTCTTTTCATCTTGTATGCGCAGACTGATTGCAATTATGCCACTCATGCTCTTTTGCCTGCCCCTAATTTATATGCCTCTACATCTTTGAAATTTTTTTTGGCCATGTAATCTTTTTTAGAAGGCATTTGTTAATTTTAAGGAGTATTATGTATTTTTTTTTCCATATACACTCATATATATAATAAAAATAGTGAGATAGTAGAAATTAATATGATATTAGAGTTTATTACACTTAATAAAGATTATATTAGGAATTACTTGAATTTTATTACAAATTTAATGCTTTGATTGTTTTTAGTACTTTATTTCATGGTTCTCATACCCGGTCCGGACCGGGAACTGGCTAGTAAACCGGTCCGGATCACCTTTTTACTTTTATTTTTTTTAAATTAATTTTTTTTATTTTTTCTTTAAAATTTTATATTAATAAGTCTAAAATATTCAACTTCTCACCGGGTTAGCTCCGATTTGACTCCAGTCTGACCCACTGACCCTTAACCCAGTACCCCTACTGGTTCAGTGACCGGTCCAAGTTTAATAACCTTACTTTATTTGCATTAGTTATAAGTGACTTATATTTAAGACTAAATAGAGTACAACAATAATTAGGTGTAATTCCATATTGGTCAAGGTTTGGGAAGACTGATATTTCAATTTAATTTCCCAAGTTATATATATATATATATATATATATATGTATATATATATATATATGTATGTATGTTGGCCATGACTTATTAATATTTAACGAGTTTGAATGATTTGTTTTGCATTTACAGTTAGTTTATTCAAAGAGTAATTTTCACTAAAACCTAATTCTGACCAGATTTTGTTCATCCAATTTAAAGGCCCCTCTCTAATAAAATCAGAAAATATTACACGTAACAAAGCTCCAGACAAATATTGTCTAATTAAGACTATATAGGGTAACTCAGATGCATCAATTGTCCTCGTATCTCAGCCTGAAAGAAAGCTCACAAATTATCACGTAAAGCATGGAAAAGCGTGTATAATAAATGGGAGTAAGTAATAAGGCCTATATGTATTAGCGACTTGATGGAACCAACGGTTCGGCTCGGCTTTTAGCTTCACCCTCAAGAAACAGTCTCAACACCTTGGCTGACATCATAATTCGGTTATTGTGACTGAAGGACGACGACGTAGCTTTATTATAAAATCCCTGTCCTTCAAGAACGCTCTCGTCAATTGTTTTCTGCCAATTCTTCTCCCTCCATTTGGTTACAAACTACAATTTCTGCTCTAAATGGAAGCTGGACTCGCTGCGTTGGCTGAGTTCCATGTTCGTGCTAAGGTGGGATCAGTTTTGAGGGATTTCTGTGCTCGTAGAAGTGCTCTCATTAAGGCTCTCACTGACGGTATATATATATATTCCCTTCTTTCTTTTCTATTTAATTTCCATTCTTTTCATAATTTCATTTCATTTCCCTCTCAGTTTCAATCGTTATATGCTTCTTTTCTGCAGATGTTGATCAGTTCTATGCCCAGTGTGATCCCAACGGTGAGTTTCCGATCACCTTATTACCATATCTGTTTCTTGAAACTCAGCTTCATTTCTTTTTCATTTCTTGAAAACGGTGGCAAAAAAGAAAGTATAGGCATTCAAATTCTTTAACCACGTACGCCGCCGCATCAGTTAATTCCGCTCAATTAATTAGCATTCTGTGATAAACTATGTTCAGGCAAGAAAGGAAGAAAGAAATTACATATTATTACCTTTTTATATTATTTTATATCTTCATTAAGTTATCCTCTTGTATTCCTTGTTTCTAGCTTGTAAAATTATTGGTGAAAACTAGGTAAAGAGCAAATGTAGGATTCTTGGTGGACATTATCAAATGGATTAATCCTGCCTCTTTTTACTTTCTTATATGTCTTGTGAGTTTTAATTTTACAGTTTCAGTTTAGTTGTTAGATTAGAGGATGATATATGATAGTTATACATCTGTGTCGGCGGAGTGAAGATGCAAATTGTAGAGCCTCACATCATGACTTGTTTACATGAGCAGAATAAGTTTAATTTGTTAATACATGGCTTGCAAAATTATGGATGAAATGGTGAATTGGTGATGAGAGAAATGAGTTGGGTTATAATATATATAAACGTGGTGATGATTCAGTAGTGGAGAGGCTTTGCCTATATGGAGATTCCAATGGGCGGTGGAGGGTGGCGCCGCCAGAAGAGCATGATTTTCCAGACCTTCCAGAACCTGTACGGGGTATCAACTTGTTCAGAGATCGCATGTCCAGAGATGATTGGCTGAATTTTGTTGCCCATCGCAGCGATCTTTGGTTACTTTCTATGGCTTTTTATGAAGGCACGTCCAGAGGATTTCGTAAAAAACATAGGTACATATATAATTACGTCGTTTCTTATTGGATATGTTGGATGACGCTTTACTAACAATTAATAATGCTTGAATATGAATTTCATGACTTGTTAATTAATGGAATCAACTTGTGCAGGAAGCTGCTGCATAAAAAGATTGATCAGCTTCCTAAAGTATTGGAGGTTGCAACAATCCGTAGAAATGCTCGTGCTCAGGTGCAACGAGTTTTCAATGATTTCACCGCTCGCAGTAGAGCTCTCATGAGGGCTCTCACTGAGGGTATCTATCCCCCGATGTTTGTATTTTTTCCCCCCATTTAACTTTCTTCTCCTCCCATTCTTTGCAATTTCATTTCATTTCCTCTCTATTTCAATTGTCATATGCTTCTCTTCTGCAGATTCTGATGAGTTCTATGGGCAGTGTGATCCCGGCGGTGAGTTTTTAATATTTTAAAACTACATCTATAAGATTTTAAATATAAGCTACTCAAATTTAGTTCAAATATACAAAATTGGTAAACGGCGGCGTTTTAAATTAGCGTTATTATCTGTCTTTTCAATTTATAATTCACTTGTTAGATTAGATGATGATATATGTATACACAAACGTGGTGATTCAGCGGGGATTCTCTGCCTATTCGGAGATACTAATGGGCTGTGGAGGGTGGGACCCCCAGATGGGAATGTTCGTCCTGGCCTTCCAGTACCTGTATGGGGAATCAACTTGTTCAGAGATTCGATGCCCTCATTTAAGTGGCTATCTTGGGTTGCTCGCTACAGCGATTTTTGGTTACGTGCTCTGGCTTCTTTTGAAGCCGCCAATAATATTGGATTGCATCAAGCTGACAGGTACTTAATTACGTACCTGTTTCTTTGGGTTTCATGTTTACATTGATTGGCTCCTTGGCTCTATTGTTATAGATAACACTTGACGTCCATAGTTGTATGTTTCTATTGGGTGTTGAATGAAGCTTTAGTTTCATGCATGTTAGGTTCTAATATATTTTTGTCATCTAACAATTAATTCTTGAATATAATTCTCATCCTATTTGTGACTTGCGCGGTAATGATATCCACTACTTGTGCAGGCAGCAGGTGCATGATATGATTGAGCAGCTTCCCACACTATACGACATTGTTCAAGATTATTAAGATTTCTGAGGTTGTCCTATACGTACAGGGCCTCTTAAAAAGGGAAAGCATCTAGCATCATCTGTATAGTGATTACCAGCTTTTACCTTTTTGGTTATCTTAGGGTTACTGGCTAGTTCGGTTGTGTTCGATTTTCGACTACTATAGTCTCTGTAGTGCCTCTGTTGTCTCACTAAAACAATGTTGTTTGATTAGCCGATTCTGAGTTTAAACTAGTTAGTGGCTATTTGGCAATTTTGACAGTTCATTTTTTTTATATCACTTTATTATTATTTTGCAAATATTGGCAAGTGTAGACAATGGTTGCTAATTCATATACGAAAGCCTAAAAATCATGAACAATTTTAAATCAATAAACAATTCAATTCTTCAAAACATTAACGTTCTTTTTTATATGTATCTTAGAAAAAATGTGGCATCATATTAAGGGTACAGTCTTGGCAAGGAGATAAAAATGTTAAGATTATTATGGAAGAGCGCAGGCTGATTGCAATTAACCATGCCCACTCACGCTCTTTTCCCTCTAGTCTTGTTGTAATACAACTTGTAAGAGCAGTTTTTTATTCAATCATATTATTAAAAATCACTTAAATTTTATTGAAAATTTAATGCTTTAATAGTTCTCAGTACTTCATTTGAATTAGTTACCAGTGACTAATATTTGATGTTAAATAGAATACCACAACAATTAGGTGTGTGATTCCATGTTGCGCAAGATTTGAGAAGAGTGGTATTTCAATTTTCACAAGTGATGAATAATATATTATTTTTAAAAAATCTATATATATTATATTGGCGATGATCTATTAATATCTAACGAGTTTGAGTTTTGGAAAACGTGGTTTCAATTGCATCACCACTATACTGACAAATATATATTGAAGTGTAGCAAATTGTGTTACCTTTTGGAATTTAGAAAATCAAATGGTATTTTTTTTAGGGATTTCCCCACCAAAATTATAACAAATAAAACTGGTTAGATAGAACATATTTAATTATTTAAATCAAGTCAGCTAAAGAGAGAATAACTGAGGAGAGACTGTGATTGCTGCTGTTACTGCCATCTCAACCTTGGTCTCCCAGCAATCCCACTGTGCCTCAAGTGAAAGAGGCAGGCAAAAGCAACGTACGAAGCAATATTATATTATAGCAATATTATGCAAATTTAATCCACTTTTGCTTGTCACATAATATCCCAATAAATCCCAATCTCATGATCACCTATCAAAAAGGAAATTGCCTATCATGATTAAACAGTGCCCATCTATATACCGTGAATGAGCAATAGTTTTTCATTACTCCCTCCAACGCTTTTTTATTACTGCCCAATAACACATGTCTTAATATTTAATGAATTTTTTTTATTTGTACCTCTTATTAATTATATGTATTGTATTAATTAAAAAGTTGGTTATACTCATATTTACTTTTTTTTTTACTTTTCACTCATGAATAAGAGCATATTTAAAAAACAAAGTTTATTTTAAATATACTTATTATTTTTTAAAACCACGTAATTCAATTATTGAGCTCTTATATATAAATATGACCAGAGGAGTATCCAAGAGTGATTTTCACTAAAACCTAATTCTTAGCAAATTTTGTTCATCAAATTTAAAGGCCCCTCTCTAATATGAAATCAGAAAACATAACACGTATAAAAGCTCTAGACCAATATTGTCTAAGACTATTATATACGTAACTCAGACGCATCAATTGCAATCGTATCTCACCCAGAAAGAAAACACCTCTTCCCACACTACCCTCCAAAAGGCTGACAAATTATCATGTAAACAAGTAATATAATTTAACAGGGCCTATATATATAGTATATAGATAACCGACTTGATGGAAGCAACGGCCCGGCTTTTAGCGTCACCCTCAAGAAACAGTCTCAACACCTTGGCTTTATAAAATAGCTGTCCTTCAAGAACGCGTCTCGTCATTACTATCAATTGTTTGCGATCAATTCTTTTCCCTCCGTTTGTTTACAAACTACAATTTCTGCTGTAAATGGGAGCTGCGTCGGCTGAGTTACGTGTTCGTGTTAAAGTGGGACCAGTTTTGAGGGATTTCTGTGCTCGAAGAAGCGCTCTCATTAAGGCCCTCACTGACGGTTAGTTATTCCCTTCTTTCTTCTTCTATTCTTTTCATAATTTCATTTCATTTCCCTCTCAGTTTCAATCAAAACATGCTTCTTTTCTGCAGATGTTGATCAGTTCTTTGAGAAATGTGATCCCCGCGGTGAGTTTTCGATCTTCCTTTATATTCTGTAACATTACCATATCTGTTTCTTGAAACTCAGCTTCATTTCTTGAAAAGGGTGCCAAAAAAGAAAGTATGCGGCAATGCGCATTCAAATCTAGCCTTTTCAATTGAGTTATACCCTTGTATTCCTAGTTTTAAGCTGGTAATATTAGTAATGTTTGGATAGCCTCCAATGAGTGTTTTTTAATCGTAATTTATGAAATACGAGATAACTTTTACGGTCTACGAGATAAACATGTGAAAGAATTTTATCTCGATTTATGTAAATCGGTGCATATGCCCAACCAAACAAACAAAAATTGGTGAACACTGGGTACGGAGCAAATGTAGACTTCTTGGAGGACATTATTAAATGGATTAATTCTGTCTCCTCCTCCGATCCTCTTCCATTTCCCCCCCTGTATTCTTCTTCCTCTTCTTTATTTTTCTTTTTTGGGTTCCGGACCTTCAAATTAAAATTTATTATGATATTTTTAATATTAGAATTCTATTGAAATTTATAAAATAAATTTTAGGAAGAAAAAGTTGACATGCAATTCGAAGGAGGCACGCGATGGCGATTAGTTACTTTTAAATAATATTGTTCTCCGTCATTTATATACACTATTTCTATACTGATATGATTATTTAAGTTCGACTGTTTTTAAAAATTTAATATTTATAAATACATTTATAAGATTTTTAATTTTTGCTACTCAAATTTAATTTAAACATAAGTGGAAAAAAAAAGAGAAAAGGAGAGGATAATATATAATTAGTAAATAAACGGCGACATTTTTGGCTTTATTATCTGTCTTGTGAGATTTTACATTTTAGTTTAGTCGTTAGATTAGAGGATGGTATATGATAGTAATATATTTGTGTTGGGGTGAGGATATATACAAATTGTAGATCCCCACATCATGACTACTTGTTAATGAGCAGAATAAGATTAATTTGTTGATATATGGCTTGCAAAATTATGGATGGAAGCTATGATGAGAGAAATGAGTTGGGTTACAATATATATAAACGTCGTGATGATTCAGTAGTGGAGGGGCTTTGCCTATATGGAGATACCGATGGGCGGTGGAGGGTGGCGCCGCCACCTGAGGATATTCCTCTAGACCTTCCAGAACCAGTACAGGGTGTCAACTTAGCCAGAGATGGCATGTCCAGAGAGAATTGGCTGGATTTTGTTGCCCATCGCAGCGATCTTTGGTTACTTTCTCTGGCTTTCCATGAAGGCACGTGCAATGGATTTCTTAAAAAACATAGGTACATATATAATTACGTACCTGTTTCTTATTGGATATGTTGGATGAAGCTTTAATTAGTTAGAAGTTAGCTTCCATTTTTGTAGAGCAACAATTAATGCTTGAATATGAAGTTCATGCTATATATAGTGGCTTGTTAATTAATGGAATCAACTTGTGCAGGAAGCTGCTGCATAAAAAGATGGAGCAGCTTCCTCAAATATTGGAGGTTGCAACAATCCGTAGAAATGCTCGTGCTCAGGTGGAACGAGTTTTCAATGACTTTACGGCTCGCAGAAGAGCTCTGATTAGGGCTCTCACTGATGGTGTATATTTTTGTATTTTTTTTAACTTTCTTTTCAATTTCATTTCATTTTCTCTCTGTTTCAATTGTCATATGCTTCTCTTCTCTGCAGATGCTTATGAGTTCTATTGGCAGTGTAATCCCCGTGGTCAGTTTAATTTTTCCATTTTATTCTGTATTAAAATATCCATACTGCGACTTGTTATTGTGCTGCATATAATATATACAAACGTGGTGATTCAGCGGGGATTCTCTGCCTATTTGGAGATACCAAGGGGCAGTGGAAAGTGGGACCACCAGCTGATGAGGATGTTCCTCCAGACCTTCCACAACCTGTACGGGGTATCAACTTGTTCAGAGATTTGGTACCCCCAAGGATATGGCTATTTTGGGTTGCTCGCTACAACGATATTTGGTTGCGTTCTCTGACTTCTTTTGAAGTTGCGGATATTGAATTGCATCAAGTAGACAGGTACTTAATTATGTACCTGTTTCTTGGGTTTCATCTTTGATTGCCTCCTTGTCTCTTGTTCTAGATAACTCTTGACGTCCATGGCTATTTGTTTCTATTGGGTGTTGGATGAAGCTTTAGTTTGATGTTACTTTCTATTTTTGTCGAGTAGCAAATAATTAATGCTTGAATATATAGTTCTCATTCTAGTTATTTGTGAGTTGCTAATGGTATCCACTTGTGCAGGCAATGGTTGCATGATATGATTGAGCAGCTTACAACACTATATGAGGTTGTTGATATTCACTATTTCTGAGGTTGAAGTCTTGTACGTACAAGGCCTCTTGAAGAGGGAAAGTATCGAGCATGATCAAGTGATTTCCACCAGTTTTTACCTTTTGGTTATCTTGGGGTTACTAGTTTTGTTGCCTTCGGTTTCTCTACTACTCTGGTCTCTGCTATGCCTCTGTTGTCTCACTATAACGATGTTATTTGGTTAGCCAATTCTGAGTTTAAAATGGTAAGTGGGTGATTGGCAATTCTAACAATTCATTTTTTTTATATTACTTTCTTCTTCATTTGTAAATATTGGCATCCATTGACGATGGTTGTCAATTAGTATACCAAAGCCTAATAATCATGAACAAATTTAAATCAATAAACAGTTCTATTCTTTAGAACAATATTGTTCTTGTTTATTATTACGTATCTTACAAAAAAAATGGGGTATCATGTTGATGGTAAAGTCTTGGCAAGGAGATAAAAATGCTAAGATCATTATGGAAGAAGTGAATTTTCTTCTTTTCATACATAAAAAGCTGGGTGGTGAGAGATTAGAAATTAATATGATGTTGGAATTTATTACACTTAATAAGGAATATTATTAGAAATCACTTGGATTTTGATTACAAATTTAATGTTTTAATTGTTATTAGTACATAGTTATCAGTGACTTATATTTGATATTGAAGAGAGTAGAACAACAATTAGGTGTGTGAATTCAAATGGTATTTGTTAGGGATTTTCCTAAGATTCCAACAAATAAACACTTTTTTATATGTTACTTTCTTCCTCCTCACTAAATGTTGGCGTGCATGGACAATAATGGTTGCCAATTAATATACCAAAGCCTAATAAACTAAACAAATTTAAATCAATAAACTTAGTTCTATTCTTCATATTAAACATTAATGTTGTTGTTTATTACATATCTTACAAAACATAGGGCATCATATTGATGGTACAGGCTTTTGGCAATGAGATAAAAATGTTAAGATTATAGAAGAAGGGAATCTTCTGTTCATTCTGCATGTGCAGACTGATTACAATTATGCCACTCACGCTCTTTTGCCTCATGTAAATTTATTAGTACTTCATTTGAATTAATTATAAGTGACTTATATTTAAGATTTAAAAAAGTACAACAATTAGGTGTGATTGCATATAGGGCAAGGTTTGAGAAGAGTACGTATTTCAATTTAATTTCACAAGTGATGAATAACATTATTTTTAAAAAAATTATATATATATATATATGGCGATGACCTATTAATATTTAACGAGTTTAAATGATTAGTTTTTCATTTCCATGTTAGTTTATTCAAAAAGTGATTGTCACTAAAGCCTGTGCTTGTTTGGAACAACGGTTGAAAATTTCAATCGTGCTTATGAATTGTAATTCACGGAATATGAAGTAACTTTTACGGTCTACGAGGTAATTTTTACGGTCTACGAGGTGCTTTCACGATCTACGAGATAAATATGTGGAGGAGATTTATCTCGATTTACGTGAATCGGGCTTATATAATAAGCCCGATTCAAATAAGCTCAAACAAACAAGCACTTAATTCTGAGCAGATTTTGTTCATCAAATTTAAAGACCGCCCTCTCTAATAAAATCATAAATCATTAACACGTATCAAATAAAGCTCTAGATCAATATTGTCGAAGACAATATACAGGTAACTCAGACGCATCAATTGCACTCATATCCCACCCTGAAAGAAAACACCTCTTCCCACACTACCCTTCAAAAAGCTGACAAATTATCACGTAAGCAAGTAATAAGGCCTATATATATATATATATATATATATATATATATATATATATATATATATATATAAGCGACTTGATGGAAGCAACAACTCGGCTCGGCTTTTAGCTTGACCCTCAAGAACCATTCTCAACACCTTGGCTGACATCATAATTCGATTATTGCCTGAAGGACGACGTCGTAGCTTTATATAAGGGAGAATGTCAAAAAAATACCATTTAAACTTCAAAATCCCGTTAACAAGTTCGGTAATGGGATTAACAAGAATGGTAATGCAATTAATAAATCATTTTATTATTAAATCACCTATTTAAAATTTTAAAATTTAAATAGTATTTTTTTGGAATTCTCCCTTTATATAACCCCTTTCCTTCAATAACGCGTCTCGTTATTACTATCAATTGTTTACAGACTAGGTACGATTTCTGCTCTCTAAATGGAAGCTGCATTGGCTGAGTTCCGTGTTCAGTGTTAAGGTGGGACGAGTTTTGAGGGATTTTTGTGCTCAGAAGCGCTCTGATCAAATTAAAGCCCTCGCTGACGGTTACTTCTTCCATTCTTTTCATAATTTCATTTCATTTCCCAACTCAGCTTCGGTCGTGATCATATGCTTCTCTCCTGCAGATGTTGATCAGCTCTATGACCAGTGTGATCTCAACAGTGAGTTTTCAAACACCCTATATATTCTGTAATATTACCATATCTGTTTCTTGAAACTCAGCTTCATTTCTTTTTCATTTCTTCAAAAGTGTGGCAGAAAAGAAAGTATAAGCATTCAAATCTTGGCATGTTTAATTTAGTTTGAAGCTCTTTAATTAACCAAGCCACAGTTAATTCCGCTCACTTAGGATTCTGTGATAAATTATATGCTGGAAAGAAAGAAAGAAAGAAACTTTTTTATATTATTTCATATCTTCATTACGATATCCCCTTGCATTCTTAGTTTCTGGCATGTAAAGCTATTGGTGAACACTAGGTACGGAACAAATGTAGAATTCTTGGAGGACGTTATTAAATGGATTAATCCTGTCTCTTCTTCTTCTTCTATTTTTTTCTGTATTCTTCTTTTTTATTTTTCTTTTGTGGGGTTCCTTCAAATTAAAATTTACGATGATATTTTTAATAATAGAATTCTATTGACATTTATAAAACAAATTTTAGGAGTAACAAATTGACATGCAAATCAAAAGAGGCGCGTGATTATTAGTTACTACCTTTAAATAATATTGTTCTCCACGATATGTGTGTGTGTGTTCTATTTCTATACTGATATGATTATTTAAATTTATTTATTTATTTATTAAAATTTAATATTTAAAAAATACAATTATAATATTTTAAATTTATGCTGCTCAAACTTAATTTAAATATACAAATAAGATGGAAGTGATGGAAAAAACAGAGAAAAGGAGAGGATCAATTAAAATGGGTAAACGGACGTTTTTGACTTTCTTTTCTGTCTTGTGAGTTTTTACTTTTAAGTTTAGTTGTTAGATGAGAGGATGATATATGATAGTAATACATTTGTGTTGGAGTGAGGGACACATACAAATTGTAGAGCCCCACATCGTGACTACTTGTTATATGAGCAGAATAAGTAAAATTTGTTGATGGCCTGCAAAATTATGGATGAAGTTGGGTTATAATATATATAAACGTGGTGATGATTCAGTGGAGGGGCTTTGCCTATTTGGAGATGCCGATGGGCGATGGAGGGCGCCGCCGCCGCCGGGTGATAAGGATCTTCCTCCAAAGCTTCCACAACCAGAGTATTGGGTATTAACTTCGCCAGAGAGGGGATCTCCAGAGAGGATTGGCTGAATTATGTTGCCTATTGGAGCGATATTTGGTTACTATCTGTGGCTTTTCATAAAGGCGCGCGTAGTGGATTTCGTAAAGAACATAGGTACATAACTAAGTCCGTACCTGTTTCATGGGTTGCATATAATATGTTCCTATTGGATATGTTGGATGAAGCTAGCTTTAGTTTGAAGTTAGCTTCCATTTTTGTAAATTAACAACTAATAATGCTTGAATATGACTTTCATGCTATACATAATGACTCGTTAATTAATGGAATCAACTTGTGCAGGAAGATGCTGTATAAAAAGATGGAGCAGCTTCCTAAAGTATTGGAGGTTGCAAGAATCCGTAAAAATGCTCGTGCTAAGGTGGAACGAGTTTTCAGGGATTTTAGGTTTCGCAGACACGCTCTGATTAATGCTCTCACTGAAGGTATCGCCTGCGTTCTCTCTCTCTCTCTTTTTTTTTTTTCCCGCCTTTCTTCGTCTTTCCCTGTTGCTTCTCCCATTCATTTCCTCTCTCTTTCAATTATCATATGCTTCTCTTATGCAGATGTTAATGAGTTCTATGGGCAGTGTGTTCCCAGAGGTGAGTTTTTTTTTTTTCCCATTCTATTCTGTGTTAACATCTTTTCTCTTGAATTTCATTCAGCTTCATTTCTTTTTTAATTCTGGGAAATAAGGGTGGCAAAAAAGAAAGTATACGCATCCAAATCTTGGCATGTTTAGTTTGATGCTTTAACTACCCCACAGTTAATTCCGCTTATTTAGTATTCGGTGATAAATTGTCCAGGAAAAAAAGTAAGAAAGCAATTATTATTATTACTTGTTTATATTATTTTATATCTTCATTAAGTTATCCCCTTTTAGTGACATTAAAAAAATGGAGTAATGGACTAATCCTGTCTCCTTTTTATTTTTTCTCCCTCCCTCAAATTAAAATTTAAGCCGATCTGTTATCAAAAAAAAAAAAAAAAATCAGCTGATATTTTTTACTATTCAAATTTATAAAATAAATTTTAGGAGTAAAATATGGACATGCATGTAAGTCAAAGGAGGCTCGCGATTAGGTACTTTTCAATAATATTCTCCATAATTTAATTTATATATTCTATTTCTATACTAATAAGATTATTTAAATTGATTTATGTTATAAAATTCAATATTTTAAAAATACATTTAAAATATTTTAAATATAAGCTACTAGAATTTAATTTAAACATACAAGTAACATGGAAATGAGGAGGAACAAAAGAGAAAAAGAGGAGATCAAAATTGGTAAACGGCGGCGTTTTTAATTAGCATTATTACCTGTATCTTCAGTTTATAATTTACATGTTAGATTAGATGATGATACACACACACACACACAAACGTGGTGATTCAGCGGGGAATCTCTGTCTATTTGGAGATACTAATGGGCGGTGGAGAGTGGGACCGCCAGCTGCGAATGTTCCTCCAGACCTGAACCTGTATGGGTTATCAACTACTTCAGAGATTCGATGCACAAAGCGATATGGCTATCTTGGGTTGCTCGCTACAGTGATATTTGGTTGCGTTCTCTGACTTCTTTTGAAGCCGCCAATAATATTGGATTGCATCATGACAGGCACTTAATTACGTACCTGCTTCTTTGGGTTTCATGTTTACTTTGATTGGCTCCTTGGTTCTATTGTTATAGATAACACTTGACGTCCATGGTTGTATGTTTCTATTATTGGGTGTTGGATGAAGCTTTAGTTTGATTTTACTTTCTATTTTTGTCAAGTAAAAATTAATTAATGCTTGAATACATATTATTTTCGTCCTATTTGTGACTTGCTAATGGTATCCACTTGTGCAGGCAGAAGCTGAATGATATGATTGGGGAGCTTCCTACACTAGCTGATATTGTTGACAATCGCTATTTCTGAGGTTGTCCTGTGCGTACAAGGCCTCTCAAAAAGGGAAATTATCGAGCATCATCTGTATAGTGATTACCTTTTACCTTAGGGTTACTAGTTTGGTTGCGTTTGGTTTCTCTACTGCCGTGCCTCTGTTGTCCAACAAAAACAATGTCAATTCTAAGTTTGGACCAGTTAATGTTGGTGATCGGCAATTCTGACTGTTCATTTTTTTCATATTACTTTCTTCTTCATTCGTAAATATTGGCATGCATGGACAATGATTGTCAATTAATTTACCGAAGCTTAATAATCATGAACAAATTTATATCAATAAACAATTATATTCTTCAAAACATCAATGGTCTTATTTATTACGTATCTTACAAAAAAATGAGGCATCGTATTGAGGTTATAGTCTTGGCAAGGAGATAAAAATGTTAAGATTATCATGGAGGAAGGGGAGTTTCTTCTTTTCATGTTAAGTAGGCTGATTGCAACCATGCCACTCACGCTACTTTTGCCTCCCCTTGCTTTAAATACCTCTAGTCTTGTTGTAATACAACTTCTAAGGGAAGTTTTTGGTTATTTAATCATTTTTATAAGGAATTTGTTGATTTTAAGGAGTAGTGTTAAGTATTTTGTTTTCATATATACCATATATAATAAGAGTAGTGAGATATTAGAAATTAATATGATGTTGGAGTTTATTACACTTAATAAGGATTATTAGAAATCACTTGAACTTTATTACAAATTTAATGCTTTAATTGTTCTAAGTACTTCGTTTGAATTAGTTATCAATAACTTATATTTGATATTAAAGAGAATACAACAACAATTAGGTGTGTCATTCCATGTTGAGAAAGATTTGAGAAAAGTGGTATTTCAATTTTCAGAAGTGATGAATAATATAATTCTTTATAGGTATATATATTGGGGGATGATCTATTAATATTTAATAAGTTTGAAATTTAGGAAAAAGTGGTTTCAATTGGATTACTGTAATGATAAATATCTATAGAAGTGTATTAAAGTAAATTGGTTATAAAAGCAGTACATGGTCATGAGAATTCATTTATTTCAACGAGCTTAAGATTTGGAAAAAAATTGTTGTCAATTGTGTTATTATTATGATAAATATCCAATGAAGTGTAGTGAATTGTGTTACATAGTAAATCGAATAATGATTCATTTATATTAACAAATTTGAGATTTAATTAGGAAAAAAGTGGTTGTTAATTATATTAGTTTTATGGTAAATATATATTTTTGATAGTGGTAAATATCTATTAAATTAAAGTAGTGCAGTGAATTGACCTGCTTTGTTTTTTTTATTGGAAAGTCACAGAAAAATAATTTTGAAATTGTAAAATCTTAAATTAGATTTATTATCAAAAAAATTGATAAAGTAATAATGAGACTTGATAAACAATTTACAGCTCAAAAATACCTAATTTAAGATTTTATAATTTCAAAATTATTTTTCATCATTTTCCCTATTTTTCCTAAACAAAGTTGTTTTATTAATTAAAAAACGGAAGATTCAGAAGATAGCTAATACAAGCAGCATTTGCGTCTTTTTTATTCAATCTTGCTGAAGAGTTCGCACTCTTTCTGACAAACAAAGCAATGAAGAAACCTTCACCATCCACAGCAGGGTCTGTCCGAAGCAAATGTTCAACTGCAAAGATAAGAAGCAGGCAGCATTAAGTGTCAAAAGCTGATGACGCGCATGTCTCATTTGGGGGAACATAATATAAGTTACGAAACCAAATATATATAGAACAACAATGAGTTTTTACTACTCATCATTGCTGTGAGCATTGAAATAGGGTTTCGTCGGGCTTTGGGGGACCACGTTGACCGAGTTGACCATCTCAATTCTCAAAAGTTCCACTTATTTTATTTTCATTTATAAAATCCAAAAAATATTGATGTGATTTGTTTATAAAAGTAAGTATGATTTGTTAAAATTTTTATTTTATATTATTTCTAATCCTTAATATAAAAGCAGTTAACTTTTTTTTAAGAGGTAAATGATTTTAAATAAGTTATATTAAAGTATCTATATTTATTTTTGGAGTAATGTCACCTTATAAGTTTCTAAATCGTAACAATTTCATCACGGTTGCTATCCTAGTTAAGTATGACTTTTAGTTGGCTAAATATACTGAGTTGGCAAGTCCATACATCATTTTTGTTAAGATGCATATTTACCTTGAAAGTTTTCACTCAAGAGAAGTGTTGCTTTGAAAATTGTTTAGTTTAATACTATTCTAAAAATTTTCAAATTATAGCAATGTCACCCTGATCATTATAAATGTTAAGTTTGATTGCATTAAATAAGTTGTAGATAGAAAAGGAGCTCACGTTTGCTAAATAGTAACAAAGAAAAATATTCAATTACCGGATTCAATACTCAAATACTTTCACCTCTTTGATTTTCTCCAATCATTTAGATGAAGTGCATGTTTTTTTTAAAAAAATATTATTTATAAATATAACTTAAAAAAATAAAACAGATAACACATGGCATCCACTTAGGCAATGGCTTCATGATATGATTGGGGAGCTTATGACCATGTATGAGGTTGTTGACCTTCTCTATTTCCATATGTGAGTTTGTCCTCTACTTACAAGGCCTCTTAAAAAGGGAAAGCATCAAGCATCATCTGTACAGTGATTATAAGCTTTTACCTTTTGGTTATTTAAGGGTTACTAGTTTGGTTGTGTTTGGTTTCTCTTAAGGTTCTGAAACCCGAATCGGCTATTGAACTGGTTAAGGTACTAAGTCAAGTGTTAGTGGGTCAAATTGAAGGCAAACCGAAGCTAACCCGGGATTAGATCGGTGAGGAAATGAAGATTTCAGAGTTATTTATATAAAATTTTGAATAAAATTTTAAAAAAACAAATTAATGTCATTTTTTTTAATTTTAAAACCAATTGAACCGATCAAACCGATTCAATTACTAGACCGAACCTAACCGGTCAGACCAACGGTTGATCGATTTCCAGCCTAAATTAACCGGTCCGGTTTTCAAAATACTGGTTTCTCTACTACTCCACACTCTGCAATGCCTCTGTTATCCCACGAAAACGATATTATTTCATTAGCCGATTCTGAGTCTAGACTAGTTAGTGGGTAATCGACAATTCTGACAGCTCATATTTTTTATATTACTTTCTTCTTCCTCTCTAAATATTGACGATGAGGACAATGGTTGCCAGTCATTATCCCAAAGCCTAATAATCATGAACAAATTTAAATCAATAAATAGTTCTATTCTTCAAAACATTAATGTTCTTATTTAGTATATACATGTCTTACTGTGGCATCATATGGATGGTACATACAGTCCTGGCATCATATTGATTGCAACCACGCCACTCAAGATCTCTTGCCTCCCTCTTGGTTGTAATACATCTTATAGGTTATCTAATCATTTTAATAAGGCATTTGTTAATTTTAAAGAGTATTGAGTATTTTTTTTCATATATATATATATATATATATATATATATATATATATATATATAATAAGGATAATGAGAGATTAGAAATTAATATAACGTTGGAGTTTATAATTACACTTAACGAGGATTATATTATAAATCATTTAAATTTCAGTTCAAATTTAATGCTTTAACTGTTTTTAATACTTCATTTGAATTTGTCACAAGTGACTTATATTTGAGATTAAAGAGAGTACAACAATTAGATGTGATTATATGTTGCGCAAGGTTTGAGAAGAATGGTATTCCAATTTTCACAAATGATATCAATAATACAATTTTTTTAACAAAGTATATAAGTATCGGTGAGGATCTATTAATGTGACAAGTTTGAGATTTGAAAAAAGTGGTTTCAATTGCTGTAATGATAAATATCTATTGAAGCATGGTTAATTGAGTTACAAAAGTAGTAAATTGCTAAAAGGATTCATTTATTTTAATAAATTTAAGATTTAGGCAAAAGTGGCTGTCGATTGTTATTATTATGATAAATATACAAGCATAAAGTATATTTTTAGTTCTTTAAGTTTAGAAAAGGTTTTATCTTGATCTTAAGTTTAAAAAATTGTATGTTTAATTTTTTATTTATATTTTTTTACACTGTCAATGTCACTAACAAAAAATGCCTAATAAACTAAAGTAATGACTATGAGCTAACAAAGAAAGTTTAAATTTTTAATTTTAGAAGTTTTTGTGATATTGATTTCTTTGTCAAGTTGAGGAATGACTATCTTGGGTTGCTAACCACTGCGATGCTTGGTTTCGTTCTGTGGCTTCTTTGAAAGGCTCTAAGCTTGCATTTCGTGAAGCTGTCGGGGACTCAATTACCTTCTTGTTTCTTGGGTTGCATGTTTGATTCCCTCCTTGCCTCTTGTTATTGACAACACTTAATCCATGGCTGTATGTTTTCATTGGATGCCAGGACGTACGAAGCTTTAGTGTATGTTTAGATGAAGCTCAAAACTATGGTTTTATTTATTTATTTTTTTTACAAAAAAGAAACAACCCAAACCCGAACCGGTCATTGAACCGGTCGGAGTACTAAGTCAATGATCAATGGGTCGGATCGAAGTCAAACTGAAGCTAAATTAGAACCAAACAAGTGAAAAATTAAATATTTTAGACTTATTAATATAAAATTTTAAAAAATGATTTTTTAAAAAAAAATAATTAGCCGGTCCAGTCCGGGTTCCAGAAGATGGACCCAAACCCTCTCTTTTTTTCTTAGGATTATGGGGCAAAAATGCCTATATGTTCTTGTGAGATATGCATTCAGCACCAAAATTGTTTTTAGGAGCATAAATACCTTTCAATTTTTTAAAAAAGGGCTAAATTACAGGATCTGTCATGTGCCTTTAAACGCGGGTTAGTTGAATGTGGTGGGACCCATTTTTATTATTTTCCTCCTCTTCCTCCGCCAACTCACCATTATCTCCTTCAAGCCTTCTTCTTTGATTCTTCCTCAACTGTGCTTTCTTCTTTGCTTCTTCCTCTCCATTGATCTCCTTCACTTCTTCTTTGATTCTTCTATCACCTTCTTTCTCTCACCACTTTTATTATTTTCCTTCTCTTCTCCTGCCAACTCTCCATTGAATATCCAACACAAGCACTGTTCACGCCATGCATCTTGGACTCTGTTCTCCCAATGTTAACATCACGATTTCTCTCTTCTCTTCTCCTCTGGTTTTTATCTTCAAAATCTCCACAGTGCTTAAGATGGTCGACTGTGTGGTTCTGGATTTTCTTGCTCAGCTATGATCCCTGCTCTCTTTCTCTCTCGTTGGTTCAAGTTGTCGCCGGAAATGGGGCCGGAGGTGTCACCAGAAAACTCAAAAACAGCACCAGAGTCACAACAACTCGCCGATGGTGCTCTAGAAGTTGGCTGTGGCTCTGTTTTCTTGACAGAGGACGGTGTAGTAGAGAGAGAAAAAAGAGAGGCAGAACAATGGTGACGGTGGTAGGAACAGGACTCACCGGAGACTGCAGAACACTTAGTTTTAAAATGCAAACAACTTACCGGAGAATTATGGATATCACTGAAACTCACAGAACTTTGACGGAAATCAAAGAGGAAGTCTGAAAGTGGTGGTTTGACGGTAGTGAGCTACTGTGAAAACTGAAGGTGGTGCAACGGTGGTGAAGCAAGTTGAGGTGAGAAAGAAGAAGGCACGGGTGATGATGTGATCGGAGAAGGAAGCGGAAACTCTGTCTCCCCAGAGTTCCAACTTCGACGACAAGAACGACGGTGAAAGCACTCAGTAGGATGTTGGTGGTTCTGGAACTATAAGAAACAGAGGAAGGAGGAGTAATGGCAATACGGTATTGAAGTGACGGAGGTGAGGAAGATGACAAGTACCAAGCTCACAGTCTTAAATCTCTAGCAATGGTGATGATTGATGGTGGTGGTAAGTGACGGAGCAAATGGTGTTGAGATATGGTGAAGAGGGAAGAAAGTGATGGTGCGGTAAAAATGATGGTGGCGAGATGTAGGAGATAGAGAGGGGTCGGTGGTGATGTTGCCGATGGTGGTGAAAATCAAAACATAGGAAAGCAGTTGCAATGCAATGGTGGCATAATGTTACTGCAATGCTTCTTCTCTGTGGTTTCCAGTGGTAGTGGTGAGAGAAAGAAGGTGATGGAAGAATCAAAGAAGAAGTGAAGGAGATCAATGGAGAGGAAGAAGCAAAGAAGAAGAAGGCTTGAAGGATATCAATGACGAGTTGGCGGAGGAAGAGGAGGAAAATAATAAAAATGGGTCCCACCGCATTCAACTAACCAGCGTTTACAAGCACAGGACTGATCCTGCAATTTAGCCCTCTTTTTTAAAATTGAAGGGTATTTATGCTCCTAAAAAAAATATTGGTGTTGGATGCCCATTTCATAAGAATATATAGACATTTTTGCCCCATAACCCTTTTTCTTATAATCAATCTTTTCATTAAAACCATGGTTTTAAGAAGAATAACCCAAACATTCTCCTTTTTTCTCCAAAATCTATTTTTGGCAAGGAAACTATAGTTTGAGGTGAAAAACAATGATTTTTTGGATTAGGGGAGTGTTTGGATTAATTTTTTGAAAATAATTTCTAAAAAAAAATGAAAAAAGTGATTTAAGAAAAATATATTTTAAAAAATAATTTATAAAAAGGTGAAAAAAAGAAACTTTGGTGGACATAATTTAAACGTGAAATCCACTTGTCAAAGAAAATAAAAATGGACCTTAAACCATGAATGAATATGATCTCATTTTGAGCTCAGCACCTTCTAAAGAAGAGTCTCGGAGAATGATGCGATCCATACTGTTGGCGTGTTCGGATTTTATTTTATTTTATATTTTAACAATAAAACGCACTGTGAAATGAAAGTGAAACAGATCGTTCAAACCGAAGAGCAAATATCCACAATGTTCTAGAAGTAGCAACGGAACCTCCTGGAAATCTATTAACCATTCTCTTTATTCATCCAGAAACTTCCATTTTCTTCCATCAATCATCCTCCCGCTCGCTATAAATTCCCGCTTGCACGCTCTCCTCCAACATATACAAAGCAGCTCATACATACTTGAGTGAAACAAAAATCCAGAGGAAGATCATGGATATCAGATTCTCGGCTCTCGATTCGCCGTTGTTCCACGCTCTCCAGCACATGATGGACGCGACGGACGACGCTGCCGATAAGTCCGGTAATGGTCCGAGCCGGACATATGTGCGCGATGCCAAGGCTATGGCTGCCACTCCAGCGGACATCAAGGAGTATCCTAACTCGTACGTGTTCATCATCGACATGCCGGGCCTGAAATCCGGGGACATCAAGGTTCAGGTGGAGGACGACAACGTGCTTCAGATAAGTGGGGAGAGGAAGAGGGAGGAAGAGAAAGAAGGAGCCAGGTACGTGAGAATGGAGAGAAGGGCTGGCAAGTTCATGCGCAAGTTTGTGCTGCCTGAGAATGCCAATACCGACGCCATTTCTGCCGTATGCCAAGAGGGAGTGCTCACCGTCACCGTCCAGAAATTGCCTCCTCCAGAGCCTAAGAAGCCCAAGACTATTGAGGTCATGGTTGCTTAATGCTTAGAGAGCTTTCCCCTGTTTTCCCCCCTTTCCTCTTTTGTGTCTGGAGTCTGGACATTCACTCGAGATCTTTCTCGGTGAGTGATGAGACTGAGAGGCTATGGGCTAATATTAAAATGGGCTTCAAGCCCTGCATGGTTTATAGGTAATTAGGTGGCTTCGTCGTCTGTTTGATCAGTGCTTGTAATGGGTGTGACTGAGAGTGGTTTTCTGATGCTAAAATAAAGTTGCTCAAGGTTTCTTTCTTTTTTTCTGTAAAGTTGTCTTTGTCATGCTCGTTATATAATTTACGATGCAAAACACGTCTCATCTTACAGAACAAGCTGCAGTATCACAACCTCTTATGAAAATCTCTAAGAGGTGACTCCATCTGGCACCAAGAGATGCTACATTTTAATTCTAAATTCACAAAAAACTTAATAGCATGTAATTAAATTTAACAAATCAAAGCAGACAATTGATAATAAGAGACGGAGGGCGGCTTTAAGCTGACTCTGCATAATACTCGTGGGCAATTCTCCACGTTCAATCCTTAGGTAACATGCAGAGACAGGGTCCAGGTTGTGAGGGCATCCCACAGAATCAGCCTGAACTTGCACTAAACCTAAACCTGATGAGAAAAATGAATGGCGCTTTAAGCCGCTCATCATGTCCAATCATGTCAAAAACTTAGTTATCATCTATCTATCGCCGCTGGTTGAGTTGATGGTATATCCACCTATAGAACATGTGAGTATGAATACAAGGAAACCTATGTTTCCTCTTACTGAAGTTTTTGGTTCTAGTGCAATTGTTACAGGCAACTCTTGTGTCTTTTTTATTCAATCTTGCTGAAGAGTTCGCACCCTTTCTGGTAAACAAAGCAATGAAGAAGCCTTCACCATCAACAGCAGGGTCTGTCCGAAGCAAATGTTCAGCTGCAAAGATAAGAAGCAGGCAGAATTAAGTGTCAGAAGCTGATAATGCGCATGTCTCATTTAGGGGAACAAAATATGACCTAGGAAACCAAAAATAGAACTTACAGCCTTCAAACACTGGAAGGCCACGGCGCTGCCATTGGGGAAACGGGGTCGCCAGTTGAAACCCATATGATTCAGCCATAGGTAGAACAGACACGATGACATCTTCGTTCTCGATTTGATTGATAGAACATGTACGATAAACAATTCTCTCAACTGCAGGAACTGCCAAAGGAAATAATACATGTACTGCCTTCAGAAATTTTCAATATTGCCCAGGGAAAATAATGTTACATTTCCTGTTCAGTTTAGAAACAATGTACAGATTAGAGGGGTGAAGTCACTCACAGGAGAATGCATGTTCAAGAGCCTTTCTCTGAAAAATGGCAAGCTTGTTCAATCTTTCCATGTCAAAATCCTGGCCTGTATAGTCAAAATAGACAATTAAAAAGAATTGTCTTCAAGCAAAAGTTGGCAGGACTCGTGCTAAAAGCTACGGTGTAGGCTATGCCACATTTTCTGAAATCAATTCGACTATTGACGCTTAGTTTGTTTTGAAGTTTTTTTTCCCCGGAAACGTAGGAGATAAATGCAACCTGCTGCTTTTGAAGGGAGCAAATGGTCTAGTCTTGAAGAAGCAGTTCCAGAACCAGAGTATGAGGGATCCAAAAGCATAGGCCGCACCTGCAACGATGAATATGATGGTAGCCACACACATAAACGAAATAAATGGACGAAGAAACACTGCAGTCTTGAAGACAGACAATAACAGTGACTACATAGGTCATACTTCCCTTCCAGAACAAGAATTGACAGGAACCAAATCACCAAAGAGCATTCAAGGGATTGTAAACTTCATTGTATAAATGACCAACAAAAATAATTTTCCGTTCTTTTAGGACATAACTGATAAATTCTGAACGTGATAGGCCCCCTTGAGTTGAAGTCCCATGGAATCAGCATAAGGACTATGGAAGTACATTTTACCTTGGAATATGAAGGGGCCTTGGGATTTATGTTCAAAAAATCCTCATTAAGAACTTCAATATCTGAACTTTGGTTAAGTTTGAAAGGTAGCATGACAAACTGAAAACTATCAAAACATGACAGACCACTAATATTCTTACATAATGCATTATTCTCAAATTGCATCTTTCATTGCAGTCTAATATTAGGAACATCAGACAATTATCTGTCGTGTATGAACGAACTAGACTGTGGATCTTATATTTCATATGGAGTCTAAGATGAGCCATTTTGTCCATGGTTTATGAATAGTGTGGTTTCTTATAGATCATAGTATATATAATGAAAAACATCTATACATCAGAAAATTATTAAAGGATACCCGAAGCACCAGAGAGTGTTATGGTCTCTTTCAAACGCTTGATCCTTTCTTTATTCAGTTCGCATGCCATAACCCTACCCTTTCTCCTCATGAGAGCAGCAAGGTGGACAGTTTTGTTCCCAGGAGCTGCACATGCATCAAGAACCTTCACATATATTTCAAGAGGCACAGCTCTTAAAGGTTGGATAAAACAATAAAAATATCATGGAAGTGACATGATATCCCAAATTCCCAATCTCATGATCAGCTATCAGAAAAGAAATTGTCTGTGATGAACATTGCTCTTCTATTGTGAATGACCAATAGTTTTTTATTTCTAGTTTATTCGAAGAGTAAGTTTCACTTCAAAATCATGATATCAAGTTACATCCAATGAAAAATTTAGGAATGCAAGTTGCGCATGGAATCACCCCATTAGAGCTTCAAGTGTTTAGCCCATATAACTCAATTCATGAACATACGAGACTCACAAGTCCCATGTATTGCCAAAGACACCAAGCCAGACATTAAGACTCTTAAAAAAAGAAGTTTAATAGATGGTATTAACAACAAAAATCAAGAAACAGTGTATGCAATAGACAAAGTGCATATCAGAAAGATAATGAACTTCTATGCTTTTTAAAAAAGATAAAACTCTGTACATACAACATATTCAAGGCAGCATAGCTCACCTCCCATCCTGGTTCAGGGCCAAGGGCTGGTGCTACCCTGGAACTGGCCTTACCCTATGCATATCGATCACAATATCAACAAAAGGATCACCAAGAATGAATGACAGGAAAAAACTGCTTTTCTTGTTCCTCATATCACAAAAATTCACTTTTCTATCAACTGCATGCAGGTAATAATATGCATATATAAACTTGGAGAAAAGTTATTAGCCTTTTTTCTTTTTTCTTTTGCTGGGAGGGGGGTTCATTTTATAATTACTTGCAGAAATATTCCTCCATTTTTGACAAGCGGATGGTCGTGCAAATCAGTGCCTGATGGGAGTACGAGAAGGTCAGGCAGCAATTCATCCTTTTTAACCTATTTGATGTGCAAAGTAAAAATTATTAAGCAAAATAAGCCATTGCCAGTAAGAAATAAGATAAGCATGTAAATAAAGGAACTATGCTCAAAAGTTTCTCTCTCTTTTTTCTTTTTCTTTTCCTGGATCAATTCGTTTATATACTTTTCATCAAGGGAAAGGATCAATATAAGCTAGATATGATCAGAAACATTGAGACAGAAAGTACTGTGTATTTTATTTTTTGCTCAGTTCAAGCAAGGAGGAATCAACATCCAGTTTAAGTGTATTGACACGAACGTAACGAGGTCTAGAAACATCTGGATCGAAACATTTTAGCTGTTCAAGATAGAAGAAGCGTCCAAGATTTCTCTGATGACATGTAGATCTGCGAATACGTCAAAACACAGTATATAGTTGAGCTGAACTATTGAATTTGACTATTTGTGTGAAATAAAAAGTAACGACGCCAGACTTATGCAACTTAAGTCTGGAATGACTCTTCACAACCACTATAAAGGGAGCAATTTTGCCCTCAATGACGACTTCAGTAATGTTATCGTCATTTTTTTCATTTTAAGGATGTGAGCTTAAGAAAGGAAAAAATTTTAAGACCGTAAGCATAGAATTACAGAAGTAAGTTACTTCTCCGCATGCATTCTTGTGGGAATGACATGAATTTGCCTTTTTTTTTAAAAAAAAAATGAAGAACAGAGAAGCTCCCTGAAGCTAGGGGGCAAAGGAAGGAACAGAACTAAAAGCTTACGTTTAAGTATCTGACAAACGAGAGCAAAGGTTCCCTTCTTGTTTCTGACGGAAGGACTATATATTAGAGACTTGATGGAAGCAACGGCTCGGCGATTAGCGTCACCCTGAAGAACCATTCTCAACACCTTCGCTGCCTCTCTTCTTGCGAAGCACGCCGATCTCTCAACTCCACTCATGCGCCGCTTTTCATCCATTTTATCGGCGGCTATATCTCTAGATGGCGGCCTCTTGGTAGTCCTCTTGGCATGAGTATGACGCGCCATTTCTTCCTCTCGCAGCGAGGACGAAGAATCAATGGTGTTAGGGGTTCAAGTGTTCATCATGGAGTCATGCCCAAACTGGAACGACATCGTTTATTATGTTCCATAGTCATAGACCATAGTCCATACCATCGCCTCTGATAAAATTTAAAAAAAATGAAAAAATAGAAAATAGGTAAATTGAGGATGAAAGTAATTTTTAAATAATAAAAAATAAATATTCATTATTTTATATAATATTAAGCGACAATATCTATTTAAATTTTGAACAAAATAACGATATTGAGAGCTCAAAATTTAATCTAATTTAAAAATTAAATATAGAATAAAAATATTTCCTTTTTTAAAATAAAAGCTCAAACTATGTTAATAATAAAATGATTTGAACAAAGTTCAGGACTAACCAACTTAGGGGTCGATGGGTCTGGCCGGACTAGATATATTTATAGTTCGTTTGGTTTGATTACATAAAAAAGAATTATATGTAATCCTGATCTGATAGCATGATTATATCGCTTGGTTATGTTTATGTAATGTAAAGAGAATTATATTATATAATCCTAATTACATCATTTAATGTAATCAGGATTACACTACTAGGACTGATGAATGAAAATGCATACATCCTGTAATCCAATGAAAATAACATTATTACCATTATAATTTTTTAAATTACTAAAGTGCTCACCCATAAATGCAATTAAATATTAAATAATTTTAATTACTTCCATTAAATATTAAAAAATAATTAATAATATAGAAATTTAAGAAATATTCCCTAATTAAAAAATTATATCCCACCATTAAAAAATATTAAAGTATCTCATTAAATAATATTTCCATAATTAAATATTAAAAAATTACTATGAACCCAACGTGTACACTATACAGAATGAAAAAAATTATCATGAACTCAACGTGTACACTATTATATGTGTAGAAAAGGCTAATTTTGTCCCTTACTATATTATTCTCATATATTTTTTATGTTCGATGTAATCAAACCAAACGATTTTATGTATATGCATCATCTTTTCCCAAGGACGAACCAAACAAATTATGCAATCATCATTATATTACATTATTTCAATTTCGTGAACCAAACGGGCACTACATATAATCCTAATGCAACAAACCGATTACAACGTTTAATTGAGCTTATTTAATATAAAAAGGATTACATTTTGGGTATGTTTGGTTTAATCCTGCTACACCCTGCAATGCAGTGTGATGCGATGCAATGGTAATGTAATGCAATATTAATTACAGTGCTAGTATTTGGTTTGATTTTTCAGTAAGATGCAATGAGTTATTTTTCTAAGAATTATGTAAAATTAATATATCACACAAAATCTATTTTACCCTTAATATAATATTTATAGAAAAAATAGTTAAGAGCCATTACATTGCCTCAAAATAACCATCACGCTGTCTTGTCGAGTTGACAGCTACAATGATGGAGGTGGAGGTAGTGGTGGCAATGGCGATAGGGGGTGGCGGCAACGACAGTAAAAGAGGAGGTGGTGGTGGTAACGACAGCGATGACGGAAGAGGTGGCGGTAGTAGGGTGGCAACAGCAGTGATAGAGGATGAGGAGGTAGTGGTAGCGATAGCAGCAACGGTGAAGATGGTAGAAGCGACGATAGAATAAGAGGTAGTAGCAGCGGTGGAGGTGGCGATGATGGCGGCGGAGGAGAAAGAGGAGATAGTGGTGGTGATGGCGGCGGAGGAGAAAGAGGAGATAGTGGTGGTGATGGCTGCAACGGTAAACGTGACAGCAGCAACAACTATAGAGGTGGCAGTGAAGGGGGTGGCAATAGCAGTAGTAGAGGCGGAGGAGGTAGTGACGGTGGCCAAAATAGTAGAGGTGACGATGGTGGAGTAGGGTGGCAGCGGTGACATGGGGTAGCGATGACGGCAATGGAGGAGGTAGTGGTAGCCACCTCAATGGTGGAGGTAGTAGCAGGCGAGGGGGAGTGGGTGTCAGTAACGGCGGTGGAGGAAGAGGAGGTAGTGACGGTGGCAGTTGTGTCATTGTGTGACAAGTGAAATAAAGACAAATGAAAATAAAGGGAAAATTAGACTTTCTCAATAATGCAATAGGGTGGTAATGAGTATTTATAGAGGGAGATGTATGAATGAGGATTACCAATTTTTTGGTAATCATCATTATTATGGTAAACACTATTACCATGCTAAAGAGCAACAAAACACTCTTATTTTTGTAATGCAAACATGATTATCATTGTAGGCATGCAATGCGGTTGAATTAAATGGGCTCTTTGTAATTCCTGATTACATCATTTAATGTAATCAGGTTTACATTAATAGGACTGATGAATAGGGATGTAAACATCTTATAATCAAGTGAAAAAGACATTATTGCTATTATAATTTTTTAATTTGACCAAAGTGTCCACCCATATATGATGTTAAATATTAAATAATTATCACCATTAAATATTAAAAGAATTAATTAATAATATAGATTTTTAAAAATATTCCCCCACTAAAAAAATTTAAAAAATTATATTCCATTATTAAAAAATATTAAAATATCTCATTAAATAATATTTACATCATTAAATATTAAAAAATTACCATAAATTCAATACGTACACTGTATAATATTTTCACCATTAAATTACTATGAACCTAACGTGCACGCAGCACAGATTAAAAAAATCATTATGAACCCAATATATACATTATACATATATTTATAGATAAGGGTAATTTTGTCTCTTGTTATATTATTCCTATATATTTTTATATTTGATATAATCTAATCAAACACTTTTATTTATATGCAATATAATGAAAAAGACTTTTGCTAATCCATTTTCATTATATCGTTCACAAGCACATATATCTTCAATGCCATACTTTTACCCCCGGAAGGAAGTAAATGCTGTGAGAATTTAAAAAGAACTAAAACTTAAAGATCAAATTAAAAAAAAATAGTAAACAAAACACTTTACTGTAAGACGAAGACTAAAGTGTTTGCGACGCAAGGTAATAATAGAGAAAGATCGGTTTCCATATAAACAAACGTGCTTGTATACCTAAAAATAAGTAGCTTGGTGACATGATAAATTGTATGAGGTAGGGGGCAGAATGCCTTTTGGCTATCCTGTTAGGAATAGATGGAATATCATCATGAGAGAAATCACAATAATTCTACAGAGTCAATTCTTCTCCATTTAAAATAAAATATAAATCACAAACATTTTTTTTGAGTTATAAATGTATGCACTAATGACATGAGTTGCAACAGTGGATTGAACACGCAACCTCTAATTTTCTAATTTATAAGGAGTATCCATTATAAAGCCTTTGGTAAAGTTAATGTTACAAGACCTACATTAAAGTAATACTTAATCTGATATATTAAATATATTATTTTAGGAGATATTTTAGGATATTATAAGATTTGTCAAAAAAATTCAGGGATGACATTACATTTTATTAATATATTAATTTAAATGTTTTCAATAATTCAAGGCAGATACAGAATTTTATTTAAAAATATCTAAAATACAGTTCAGTCATGATATTATCAGTCAACATAGACACACAAAAATATAAAAATCAAAATACCTAAATTTTTCACATTTTAAATTTAAGATTTCAACATATTTGGTAACTACTTGTCCCTATTTATTATTTTAAATTTAAGATTTCAACATATTTGGCCTATTTATTATTGATATGTTTATTTTGAAAATATTTTAATTTAGACTAAAATATATTTTTAGTCTTTTAAGTTTACGTGTTTTTAATACTTTAAGTTTCTAAAATATACTTTTAGTTCCTTAATATTAACATTGAGTTAGCAGTGACTCTGCAATTAACTGCTGATTGAGCGAGTGGCTCTGCAATTAATTATTTTAACATAATAATTTCATATTTTAAATCGTATAAACCGATAAAGATTGTTAAAAAAGAAACCCTTTATCTCTCCCAATTCTTGTAAGGTTTTACATCAACAACCCACCCTAACTCATCACGGGCATTAGCCTCATATTTTAAGGTGCTTCGTTCCTTAAGCAAATCCCTAACCTAAATAACTAATTTTTGTTGACCTGCCTAAATCATCTAACCATACTCGCTGCTTGGATGATGCTATCAGAAGCATCTCCTTCCAAATCCCTCAAACCTGTCCGTTGCTTGCATTAATTAGCATAGAGATTCAAATCTCCTCCCGAAATTCAATTTTCCTACAGCCACCCCCAACTTTAAGTGGCGTCTTTGCCTCTTTGAGTGTCTCCAAAGGGAATGATAGTTGACGCAAATAAGGAAAATGAGACATCACAAAGGCACAAATATAATAAGGCCGAATCTGAGACATAATGAGTTATTCCTAGCAGGAATGAGATTTCGCAGTTGCAGGGATGAATTAGGGGGGAGTCTTTTATGTGAAATTCTAAAAGAATTGGCATAGATAAAGTAAAAAATTCGTTTTCAATTTACTCCATTTAAAATATAAAATTATAGTATGAAAAGATTTAATTGCATAGTCACTAGCTGAGTCAACATTTTCCATTAATAAGATTAACAATGTTAATATTGAAGGATTAAAAGTCCACTTTATAAATTTAAAAGACTAAAAAAATCTATACTTTAGCCTTTAGTTCATATATTTATTTTATTTTTTAAGTTCTGATTAAAGTTTAGACTTCAAAATATCTTGTAATTGCCTCATTATCTTTTTTTGATTTAACTAAAGGTTTTTCCTTTGTGAGACCTCTCTTATTATCTCTTGTACACTTATTTTGAGACAATTTGATTTAATATCCTTGTTTTATTTTTAAATTTCGGAACACATGATCTACAAATATCCGGAACTATCTCCCCATTATCTCTAGTGGCCTATGGGAGTGCTTATGTGTCGTGAGGAGAGCAACGTAACTTCTCCTCTACTCTTTCCTGTTGTGAAGTTTAGATTTCAATATATCTACAAGTCACTCTTTCAATATATTACCTCTCCTGACCTCTTATATAGACTTATTTGATTTAAAATAAGCCTTAATTTATATCTTAATATTAAAGTTTGGAAAAATCCTGACACTACATAGTATCATATATAGTATAGTACATCTACAAATTTTATCTCCACACAGTGACTTGTTATAGTGCTGTATAATGAATATATAAAAAAACGTGGTGATTCAGCGGGGAGTGATCTTCACCTATTTGGACAATCTAATGGACAATGGAGCGTGTAAGTGCCAGCTGAGGATCTTCCTCCAGAGATCTGGAGGAAGATTATTCCAGAACCTTCATCGGGTTACAACTTTTACAGAGATAAGATGCCCAAAAAGGCATGGCTATTTTTGGTTGCCCACGACACCGATTCTTGGTTACGTACTGTGGCGCTTTGTTTATTAGCCTCCATGCATGCCTGCACGCAGTCGATCTGACTGGTACTTGTAAATATATACCTACCTATTTATTGGGTTGCTCCTTGGCTCTTGTTAAAGATAACAGTTTGACGTCCCATTGGATGTTGGATGTAGCTTTAATTTAATTAGTTTGATGTTAGCTTCTATTTTTGCCAACTAACAATTACTGCTTCAGCAGTATTTTCATCCTATTTGTGACTTTTTAATGATATCCATCCACTTGTGCAGGTTCCAGCTATTTGATATAATTGACCAGCTTCCAGCACTATGGGAGGTTGTTCGTGATTACCATATCTGAGGTAATTCTGTACGTACAAGGCCTCTTATAAAGAGAAAGTATCAATCATTGTCATCCGTATGATGACTACTTTTTACCTTAGGATTATATTACAAGTTTAGTTGCGTGCGGTGTCTCAACTACGTACTCTAGTCTTTCCGATGCCTCTGTTGTTCAACTGAAACAATATGTTTTTCGTCAAGCCGATTTCAAGAGCCTGGATTGCTTAGTGGGTGATCCGCAATTCTGATAGTTCATTTTTTATATATTACTTTCTTCATCCTTGCTAAATATTAGCGTACGTGGACAATGATTGCCAATCAATATACCGAATTAAAGCCTAATAATCATGAACAAATTTAAATCAGTAAGCATAGTTCTATTCTTCAAAACGTTAATGTTCTTTCTTATCAAGTATCTTGCAAAAATGGGGCGTCATATTGATGGCACAGCCTCTTGGCAAGGAGATAAAAATAATGTTAAGATTATGGAAGAAGGGAACTTTCTTCTTTTCATTTTGCATGCGTAAAGCAATCATGCCACTCGAACTCTTTTGCCTCCCCCTGTTTTATAAGACTCTAGTCTTGTTGCAACACATTTTCTAAAAAAAATTTGGTCATTTAATCATTTTTATAAGTCATTTGCTAATTTAAGGAGTATTGAGAATTTTTTTTTCCTCATACATACTCATATATGTAATAAGGGTAGTGAGAGAGTTTGGAAATTAATATGATGTTGGAGTTTAATTTATTACATTTAATAAGGATTATACGAGGAATCACTTGAATTTTATTACAAATTTAATGCTTTAATTGTTTTTAATACTTTATTTGAATTAGTTATAAGTGACTAATATTTGAGATTATATTAGAGAGAGTACATCAATTAGGTGTGATTCCAATTCCAAGTTGGGCGAGGTTTGAGAAGAGTGATGCTTCAGTTTTCACAAGCGATGAATAATATTATTTTTCAAAGAAAATTATATATTTTGGTGATGATCAGGTAATATTCAACAAGTTCGAGTTTTAGAAAAAGTGGCTTCAAATTAGCTTTCAATTGCATTACTATACTGACAAATATAAGTTGAATTATAGAAAATTGTGTTACCTTTTTGGAATTTATAAAATCAAATGGTATTTAATTGTTTTAGGGATTTCCCCACCAAAATTCTAACAAATAAAACTGGTTAGATAGAACAACTGATGAGGAGAGACTGTGATTGCTGCTTATACTGCCATCTCAACCTTGGTCTCCCAGCAATCCTACTGTGCCTCAAGTGGAAGAGGCAGGCAAAAGCAACGTACGAAGCAATATTATGTAAATTTAATCCACTTTTGCTTTATGCATATCCGAATAAATTCCCAATCTCATGATCATCACCTATCAAAAAAGAAATTGCCTATGATAATTAAACAGTACCCCTCTATATATATTTTGGGAATGAGTAATAGTTTTTCATTACTCTCCCCCTCCCCCCGGCGGTATTTTTTATAACAACCAAAAATTTAAATTGCTTTAGTTTTTTTTATAAGATCCCAACAACTCTTGTTTGAATATTTAATTATTTTTTCATCTATAATCTTTACTAATTATATATATTGCATTAATTAAAAAGTTGGTTATACTCATATTTAATTTATTTTTTTATTACTTGTCTCTCATAAATAAGGACATACTTAAAAAATAAAATTTCTTTCAAGCATGCTTCCAACAACTGATCTTTTTTGAATATTTAATTATTTTTTTCATCCACATCCCTTATTAATTATATATATTATATTATATTAATTAAAAGGTTGGTTAGACTCATATTTACTTTTTTTTTTTTGTTACTTGTCTCTCATAAATAAGGATATACTTGAAAAATAAAATTTCTTTTAAGCATACATATTATTTTTAACTAACTTTAATCACTTTCTTAAACCACACAGTTCAGTTATTAAGCTCTTATAAATAAGATATGAGGGAGTACTAGTTAGTTTATTCAAAGAGTGATTTAATTTTCACTAAAACCTAATTGTGAGCAGATTTTTTTCGTCAAATTTAAAGGCCCCCCTCTAATAAAATCAGAAAACATTACATGCCCCCTAAATATAAGATAAAGTTGACTTTTTTTTTAAAGATTAAGGAAGTTAAATACGTTACTTAATCATATCATATGTTGTGTATCCTTAGAGAGTATATATTAGTTTATAAGTTAGACAAAATAATTCATAGAAAAAATCACAATATAAATATTTTAAAGTAATTTAATTATCTTTTTTAATATCTCAAAAAAAATTAACTTTATCTTATATTTAGGATATATCTAATATACACCTCTTCCCACACTACCCTCCAAAAAGCTGACAAATTATCATGTAAATAAGTAATTTAACAGGGCCTATAGATATGTAGCATGTTTGGGTTCATGTTTAAAAAGTCCGTTAATGTAAGTCGAGACAAAACTCTTCTCACATATTTATCTCATATGCCGTAAATCATGTAAGTCGAAGTAAAACTTATCTTACATACTCATCTCATATACCATAAATCATATTAGAAAAGCAGCTTATATCGCTAATCCAATATAGATAACCAACTTGATAGAAGCAATGGCTTGGCTCGGCTTTTAGCGTCACCCTCAAGAAACAGTCTCAACACCTTGGCTTTATAAAATAGCTGTCCTTCAAGAACGCGTCTCGTCATTACTATAAATTGTTTGCTATAAATTCTTTTCCCTTCGTTTGTTTACAAACTACAATTTGTGCTGTAAATGGGAGCTGTGTCGAGTTACTGCATAGAGTTAGTGCCTGTTTGGGTTAGCAAGTAGAACTATTTTTATAATGTAATTTATAGAGTATATGAAATAAGTATATGAAAAAAATTTTGTTTTGATTTATGTGAACGTATTTTTCAAACGTCAACTCAAATAGATCCTTACATATCTGTACTAAGGTGGGACCAGTTTTGAGGAATTTCTGCACTCATAGAAGCGCTCTCATTAAGCGAACCAGCTCCATCCTTTTCCTTTTTCATCATTTTCTGTATCTGAGCTGTTAGATTAAAATCTTAATTTATTTTTATAATATATTAAATCTGGACCGTTGAAATCTTAATCAAACGCCTATATATAGAAAATGACCTATATATAGAAAAGGACAAGAGAGAAAAGGACAGTTCCTCATTAAGGCCCTCATTGAAGGTTAGCTATTCCATTCTTTTCATTTCCCAACTCAGTTTCAATATAGTCATGATATGATTCTCTTCTGGATCCAGATGTTGATCAGTTCTTTGACAAGTGTGATCCCCGTGGTGAGCTTTCGGTCACCCTTTATATTCTGTAATATTATCCTATCTGTTTCTTGAAACTCAGCTTCATTTCTTTTTCAATTCTTGAAAAAGGGTGCCAAAAAAGAAAGTGTTGGCATTCAAATCTTGGCATGTTTTAGTTTGAAGCTCTTAACCATGCTATAGTTAATTCCGCTCACTTAGCATTATGTGATAAACTATGTTCGGGCAAGAAAGAAAGAAATTACATATTATTACTTTTTTATATTATTTTATATCTTCATTAAGTTATCCCCTTGTATTCCTACTAGTTTCTAGCTTGTAATAAATTATTGGTGAACACAAGGTACAGAGCAAATCATCAGAATTCTTAGTGGAAATTATTAAATGGATTAATCCTGTCTCGGCTCTTCTTTATTTTTCTTTTTTGGGTTCCGGACTTTCAAATTAAAATTTAGTATGATATATTTAATATTATAATTCTATTGAAATTTATAAAATAAATTTTAGGAGTGAAAAATTGACATGCGATTCAAAGGGGGCACGCGATGGCGGTTAATTACTTTTAAATAATATTGTTCTCTGTCATTCGTATACTCTATTTCTATACTGATATGATTATTTAAATTCATGTATTTTTTAAAATTTAATATTTACAGATACATTTATAAGATTTTTAATCTGTGCTACTCAAATTTAATTTAAACATAAGTGGAAAAAACAGAGTGGAGAGGTTTATAATTGGCAAACCACGACGTTTTTTACTTTATTATATGTCTTGTGAGTTTTTACATTTTAGTTTAGTCGTTAGATTAGAGGATGATATATGATAGTAATATATTTGTGTTGGGGTGTGAGAACATGCATATACAAATTGTAGAGCCCCACATCATGACTACTTGTTAATGAGCAGAATAAGATTAATTTGTTGATATGGCTTGCAGAATTATGGATGAAATGTTGTCCAACAAAAACAATGTCGTTTGAAGAGCCGATTCTTTGTGTTAACATTGGTGATCGGCAATTCTGACGGTTCACTTTTTTTTATATTACTTTCTTATTCATTTGTAAATATTGTCGAGCGTGGACAATGATTGCTAATTAATATACTGAAGCCTAAAAATCATGAACAAATTTAAGTCAATACACAGTTCAATTCTTCAAAACATTAATGTCCTTGTTTATTACCTATCTTAAAAAAAATGTGACATCATGTATTGATGGTGCGGTCTTGGCAAGGAGATAAAAATGTTAAGACTATTATGGAAGAAGGGCATTTTTTACTTTTCATGTTGCATAGACTGATGGCAACCATGCCACTCGCGCTCTTTTGCCTCCCCTTTAGTTTATATACCTCTAGTCTTGGTTACGTTGTAATACATCTTCATCTAAGAGAAGTTTTTGGTTATTTAATCGTTTATATATAGAGCATTTGTTAATTTTAAGGAGTATTAGTTATTTCTCTATCACACACACTCACACCCATATATAATAAGGACAGTGTGAGAGATTAGAAATTAATACCATGTTGTAGTTATTACAACTAATAACAAATCACATAAACTTTATTACAAATTTAGTGCTTTAATTGTTCTACGTACTTCATTCGAATTAGTTAGAGCAGCGACTTATATTTGATATTAAAGAGAGCACAAGAACAATTAGGTGTGTGATTCCATGTTGAGCAAGATTTGAGAAGAGCGGGGTATTTAAATTTTCACAAGTGATAATGAAATTTGATTTTTATCAAAAAAGAAAAAAGAAGGCAACGGCTATAAAATCCTGTGGCCTTCAACAACCCTCTCAAATACTTTTCTCTCCCCGTTGGATTTCAGCTCTAGAGATACTTTTCCCTCCGACCGTTTACTGCTCTCTAAATGGAAGGTGGACTCCCTGAGTTGGCTGGTGTTCGTGTTGAGGTAGGACCAGTTTTGAGGGATTTCATTCTATGCTCGCAGAAGCGCTCTGATCAAAGCCCTCACCGACGGTTACTAATTCTTCCCTTCTTTTCATAATCACATTTCATTTCCCAACTCAGTTTCAATCGTCATATACTTCTCTTCGATCTGCAGATGTTGATCAGTTCTATGACAAGTGTGATCCCAACGACCCTTTCTATTTTGTAATATTACCATATCTGTTTCTTGGAACTCTGCTTCATTTCTTGAGACGAAAATTAAAGAAATTTAGTATAAGCATGCAGATCTTGGCATTAGCTCTTTAACCACGCCACATCTGTTAATTCCTCTCACTATTAGCATTCTGTTATAAATGATGAAGAACTTGTATGTTACTGTTTTATATTTATCCCCGGCCCTTGTATTCCTAATTTCTAGTTCTTAAAATTAAATGGATGAATCCTGACTGTTTCTTTTCTGTGTCTTTCGTTTTTTGGGTGAGGATAGAAATTGTAGAGCCCTACATCGTGACTACTTGTTAGAATCCTATTGAAATTCATGAAATAATGGATTTCAGGAGTCAAGAATTGACGTGCAAATCAAAGGAGGCACGCGATTAGTTAATTGTTCTCCATGATTTATATGTTCTACTTCTATACTGATATGATTATTTAAATTTTTTCATTCATTAAAATTAAATATTTTAAGAATAAACTTGGAGGATTTTAAAATTTTACGTGCTCCTCAAATATAATTTAAACATTCAAATAACAGAGAAGAAGAGAGGATCAAAATTGGTAAACGGCGGCGTTTTGAGTTTCTTATCTGTCTTGTGAGATTTTAGCTTTTAGTAGTTCCTGGATTAGAGGATGACATGTGATAGTAATACATTTGTGTTGGAGTGAGGATACAAATTGGAGGGCCCCACATGGTGACTACTTGTTACATGAGCAGAATAAGTTTAATGTGTTGATATATTTGTGGATGATGAAATGCTATGATGAGAGAAATGAGTTGGGTTATAATATATATAAACGTGGTGATGATTCAGAGGACAAGCCTCTCTGCTTATTTGGAGAGGCTAATGGGCGGTGGAGGGTGGCCGAGCCAGCTGAGGATATTCCAGCACCAGCTTTGGGTATCGACTTCGCCAGAGATGGGATGTCCCTAGAGAATTATTGGCTGAATTTTGTTGCCCGTTGCAGAGATATTTGGTTACTTTCGATGGCTTTTTCTGAAGCCGCGAGCAGGAACTTTCGTAAAGAACACAGGTACGTAATTACAATTGTGTTGGGTTACATATATGTTTGTTCCTATTGGATAAGCTTTAGTTAAAAAAGTTAGCTTCTATTTTTGTAAAGTAACAATTAATGGAAATCCACTTTTGCCGGCAGATCCTCTTTGAAAAGATGGAGAGGGTCCCAAATGTGGCTGAGGTTGTAGCCCGTGGGAATGTTCATGCGGTGGAAGAGGTTTTCCGGGAATTTATACGTCGCAGGGACGCTCTAATCAAGGCTCTCACTGAAGGTATCGCCTATTTTATTTTTATCCTTTCTTCGTCTTTCCCTACTGTTTAAGTCACCCATTCTTTTCAATTTAGTTACCTCTCTGTTTCAACTGTCATATACTTGTCTTCTGCATGCAGATGCTGAAGAGCTCTATGGGCAGTGTGATCCCGCTGGTGAGCTCTATGTTTACTCCATACTTGAATTTTTGTAATCGTAGATTTGAAAATACTCTTTGATCATTGCTAAATGCATGTTTGGACTTTTGTATGATTAAAGTTGACTTTAATAGTTTGATTGACTTGGTTTCGAGAGTTAGCATTTGTAGTGATTGTTCTAATGCATTATGATTAACTAAAACCTTCAGGGGAGCTTCTCTGCCTGTTTGGAGAACCTAATGGGCAGTGGAGGCTGGACCAAAAGAGGATGATTCCCCACAACCTTTTAATGGAATCAACTTGGGCAGAGACGATGTTAGCAGAGAGGTCTGGCTATCTTGGGTTGCTGTACGCTGCGATCATTGGCTACGTGCTCTAGTTTCTTTTCGGTGCTATAAGCTTGCATTCACTGAAAATGACAGGTAACAGCATACACTTTTGACATCCATGGCTGTATGCTTTTTTTTGGATGTTGGATGAAGCTTTAGTTTGATGTTAGTTTCTATTTTTGTCAAGTAAGAATGTATAATTTATTGTGCAGCCAGCAGCTGAAGACTATGATTGGGGAGCTTCCTACACTACAAGAGACTGTTGAGCATCGTTATGCCTGAGGTTGTCCTGTACGTACAGGGCAAAGATGTATACTGATTACTTTTCACTTGGATTACTGGTTTAGAATCCCAAGACTGTTGAGGTCAAGGCTGCTTAGAGAGTTTTCCTCTGTTTTCCCCCCTTTCCTCTTTTGGGTCTGGATATTCACTCCAGATCTGAAACTGAGAGGCTTCGGCCACGACTATGTAGGGATTAATTACAATTACATTCCTCGTACTGCACTAACCTGCTCTTTTTAAGAGGTTAATAAAAGGTTATGTGATCCCCAAAATGCCTCAACTCTAAGCTTCTCTTCTCTTTACGCACTTTATTCATTTATAAAAACATGCACTTTTCTTTCTTTTTCCCCCTAAATCAACTGTCCCAATCAAAGTGTCAAAGTGCAAAGTTATACAAGTTCTAACATTTAACTGATTTCAATAGTTTACAAACTCAAGACAGGAGGAAAATATGTACCATTTCATGTATATTTCCCCACTATCAAATGTTTATTTCACTATTTCACTAATATATATATTTTAAGAGGGAGAAAAACCCAGAAGAAACCATCAAAAAGCAACAATTTCTATGTTTCAACCAAAAACAAATAAAGCATAGATCCTGCCTTCTTGAAGCCTATATTAATTAAAACCAAGGAGAGTTTACAACCCTATATTACAACCTACAAAAAAAAAAAAAAAACTACCACGAAAGCTATGGCCAAGAGTCTTACTACAACTTCAGAAACAAAAAAACTCACTCAAGTGTAGCATCCGAAGTAGCGTGATGCTTTCTTTCAAAATAGACCAAGAACTGTTTACCAAATAGAATAAAAAAATAAAATACGCGAAGAACTTGCATCCATTCAGCATTTTCAACTGAAAGTAATTTCAGCAAATTTCTATCCATTTATTAAATTCACAACAAAGATATTTCTCCAAATTACACGTTCAAAATCAGTCTTTCTCAGCACATCATTCTTGCACACAACAATAATATAGCTTTTCTAAACTTTTATACCCTATTACTGATATCACCTTAACCTTGGTCCTATTATATTTAGTAGATAAATTAAAATAATAGACAAAAGCTACCCTCCATGCATGCGGGCGAAGGCTACGAGGTCACATATGTATTTGTCATAAACATTCAAATGAGCGCAGATGACATCACAATACGCGTTCTCAGCTTCATTTCTTGAAAAGGTTGCCAAAAAAGAAAGCACATGCACGCATCCAAATCTTGCATGTTTAGTTTGATGCTACAACTGCCCCACACTTAATTCCGCTCATTTAGCATTCACTCATAAATTATGTTCAGCCAAGAAAGTGAGAAAGAAATTATCATTTCACCTTTTAATATAGTGGACTAATCCTGTCTCCTTTTATTTTCCCCATTTTTCTTGTTTTCTTCTGCTTCTTTTTTTGGGGTTCCGGACCTTCAAATTAAAATTTAAGTTTAAGTTTTTAATATTTGATGAATTCTAGTGAAATTTTTCAAATAAATTTTAGGAGTAAAATATTGACATGCTAGTCAAAGGAGGCTCGCCATCTATTAGTTACTATTAAATATTATTTTTCTCCATAATTTATATATTTTATTTCTATACCTATAGGGTTATTTAAATTAATTAATTTTTCAAAATTTAATATTTTAAAAATACATTTACAAGATTTTAAATTTAACATACAATTAACATGTAAGTGAGAGAAAAATAGAGAAAGAGAGCATCAAAGTTGGTAAACAGCAGCCTTTTTAGCATTATTATCAGTCTTACAGTTTAATTATAATTTACTAATTGTTGGATTAGATACTGATATATGATAGTAATTTTAATTATAAGACTTAGTTGATTTTTTTTAGAGATATTAAGGAAACTAATTAAATTTCTGAATAATAGCATATATTGTGTATATCATATCAATTTATAAGTGAGATAAATTAGTTTAGTAAAAAATAATAAATATAAATATTTTAAAATAATTTATTTAACTTCCTTAATCTCTATAAAAAAAAGAATTGAGCCTCATATTAAAATCCGGAATTAATATCATAGTAGTATATTTGCATTGAAGTGCGAGGATACTAATTGTATCCCCACACCATGACTTGTTATTATGCTGTATAAATAATATATATACAAACGTGGTGATTCAGCGGGGAGGGCTCTTTACCTATTAGGAGAATCTAATGGGCAGTGGAGAGTGGAAGCGCCATCTACGGTTGTTCCTCCAGAGATTCCAGAACCTGTAGTGGGTATCAACTTGGTCAGAAATACGATGCCCAAAAAGCAATGGCTATATTGGGTTGCTAACCACAGCGATGCTTGGTTACGTTCTGTGGCTTCTTTCCTAGGCTCTAAGCTCCGACTTGGTCAGCCTGACAGGTACTTGTAATTACCTACCTACCTCTTTCTTGGGTTGCATGTTTGATTGCCTCCTTAGTTTGATGTTAGCTTCTATTTTTGTCAACTAACAATTACTGCTTGAATATATAGTTTTCATCGTATTTTAATTTTGACTTGCTAATGGCATCCACTTGTGCAGGCAGCAGCTAAATGATATGATTGAGGAGCTTCCAACACTGTCTGAGTTTGTTGATGATTACCACACATGAGGTAGTCCTACACGTGCAAAGCTTCTTATTAAGAGAAACTATCGATCTGCATAGTGATTACCTTTTACCTTAGGATTACTAGTTGTGTTTGGTTTCTCTACTAGGTACTATGGTCTCTTCAGTGCCTCTGTTGTCCCACTAAAACGATATGTCGTTTGATTACTTATTTCTGAGTCTGGACTATTGCTTAGTGGGCGATGGGCAATCTGACAGTTCATTTTTTATATATTACTTTCTTCCTCCTCGCTAAATATTGGCGTGCGTGGATAATGATTGCCAATTAATACACCAAAGCCTAATAATAATGAACAAATTTAAATCAATAAACATAGTTCTATTCTTCAGATAAAACATTAATGTTCTAGTTTATTACACATCTTACAAAAAAAAAAAGGCATCATATTGAAGCCACAGTCTCTTGACAAAGTGATAAAAATGTTAAGATTACTGAAGAAGGAATCTTCTTCTTTTCATATTGCATGCGCAGACTGATTGTAATTATGCCACTCATGCTCTTTTGCCTCCCCTTGGTTTATATGACTCTAGTCTTGTTGTAACACATTTTCCAAAAAAAATTTGGTCATTTAATCATTTTTATAAGACATTTGCTAATTTTAAGGAGTATTAAAAATTTCTTTTTCATACATACTCATATGTAATAAGGAAAGTGAGAGAGTATAAATTAATATGATGTTGGAGTTTAATTTATTAACTTAATAAGGATTATATTAGGAATCACTTGAATTTTATTACAAATTAAATTTAATGCTTTAGTTGTTTTTAGTACTTCATTTGAATTAGTTATAAGTGACTAATATTTGAGATTTGAGAGAGTACGGCAATTAGGTATGATTCCAATTCCTGAATTCCAAGTTGGGCGAGGTTTGAGAAGAGTGGTATTTCAATTTTCACAAATGATGAATAATATTATTTTTTTAAAAATATATATATATATATTGGTGATGATCAATTAATATTCAACAAGCTAAGTTTTAGTTTTATAAAAATTGGTTTCAAATTAACTTTCAATTGCATTACTATACTGACAAATATAAGTTGAATTGTAGAAAATTGTGTTACCTTTTCGGAATTTAGAAAATCAAATGGTACTTGTTAGGGATTTTCCCAAAATTCTAACAAATAAAACTGGTTAACATATTTAATTATTTAAATCAAGTCAGCTATTCTGTCAAAGGAAAAAAAATCAAGTCAGCCAAAGAGAGAATTAACTAAGGAGAGATTGTGATTATTGCTGCTTTTAATTACTGCAATTCTCAACCTTGGTCTCCCAGCAATCCTACTGTGTTCATCTGAACCTTAGTTTATTCAAAGAGTAATTTTCACTAAAACCTAATTCTGAGCAGATTTTGTTCATCAAATTTAAAGGCCCCTCTTTAATAAAATCAGAAAAATAACGTTACGCGTATAAAAGCTCTAGACCAATGTAGTACGTCTAAGACTACACAGGTAACTCAGTGTAATGATCAACTATATATCAAAATATCTCAGTACACAATGGACAAGCATATATTTAATATTCAATCCAATATATAATAACCATAAGCGTTTGGAAATAGATTCAGCTAACACTGATAAGCAAAACAATGATAAACAGAGAACAGAAAGACGAAGAGGGAAGGAAGAGCAGACACAAGGAAAGGAAAGAGAAGAAGAGCTACTGTGGGAGAGAATTCCCAAGAATAGGACCAAGGAGAAGCTCGCACAAATCATCCACATCTTCTATAACCGATTTCACCTTTATTATAATGCATCCATTGCCAAGTCTCACTTATTCTTGTCTTGGGCTTCCCATTGGGCCCACTTTGGCCCAGATCCCTTATCACTGTTACATTCCCTCATGACTGTTGCGCCCAGGCGCATCATTTGCACTCGCACCTCAGCCTGAAAGAAAACACCTCTTCCCACACTACCCTCCGAAATGGAAGCAACAACTCGGCTCGGCTTTTAGCGTCACCCTCAAGATGCATTATCAACAACTTGGCTGACATCATAATTCGGTTATTAGCGTTATAAAATCCGGTGGCCTTCAAGAACGCATCTCGTCATTAGTATCAATTGTTTACAGACTAGGTACGATTTCTGCTCTCTAAATGGAAGCTGGACTCGCTGCGTTGGCTGCGTTCCATGTTCGTGTTAAGGTGGGAGAAGTTTTGTACTCGCAGAAGCATGCCTTGATTAAGGCCCTCACTGACGGTATTCCCTTCTTTCTTCTTCCATTCTTTTCATAATTTCATTTCATTTCCCAACTCAGTTTCAATGTGATATGCTTCTCTTCTGGATCCAGATGTTGATCAGTTCTATGACCAGTGTGACCCCAACAGTGAGTTTTCGAACACCTTATGTGTTCTGTAATATTACCATATCTGTTTCTTTAAACTCAGCTTCAATTCTTGAAAAGTGTGCCAAGAAAGAAAGTATCAGCATTCAAATCTTGGCATGTTTTAGTTTGAAGCTCTAAACCACCATGCCACAGTTAATTCCTTTCACTTAGCATTCTGTGATAAACTATGTTCAGGCAAGAAGGAAAGGAAGGAATTATAATATTATTACTTTTTATATTATTTTATATCTTCGTTAAGATATCCTCCGGTATTCCTGGTCCTAGTTTCTAGCTTGTAAAATTATTAAATGGATTAATCCTGTCTCTTCTTCTTCTTCTGTATTTTAACTTTTTATTTTTCTTTTGTGGGTTTCCGGACCTTCAAATTAAAATTTACGAAGATATATTTAATATTAGAATTCTATTGATCTTCATAATATAAATTTTAGGAGTAGAAAATTGACATGCAAATCAAAAGAGGCATGCGCGCTATTAGTTACTTTTAAATAATATTGTTCTCCATCATTTATATACTCTATTTCTATACTGATATATTATTTAAATTTATGTATTATTTAAATTTTAATATTTTAAAAATACATTTATAAGATTTTTAATTTGTGCTACTCAAAATTTAATTTAAACGTACAAATAACATGAAAGTGGAAAAAACAGAAAAAAAAAAGAGGATCAAAATTGGTAAACGGCGACATTTTTGACTTTATGATCTGTCTTCTGAGTTTTTATATTTTTGTTTAGTCGTAAGATCAGAGGATGATATATCATAGTAATACATTCGTGTTGAAATGAGGATATATACAAATTGTAAAGCCCCACGTTGTGACTTAGCTTATTACATGAGCAGAATAAGTTTAATTTGTTGATGGCTTGCAAAATTATGGATGAAATGGTGGAGAGAAATGAGTTGGATTATAATATATATATATATATATATATATATATAAACGTGGTGATGATGATTCAAAGGAGGAGGTTTGCCTATTTGGAGATGCCGATGGGCGGTGGAGGGTGCCACCGCCAGCTGATATTCCTTCAAACCTTCGACGACCAGCAAGAGTTAACAACTTCGACAGAGATAGGATGTCCAGAGAGAATTGGCTGGATTATGTTGCCCATTGCAGCGATATTTGGCTACTTTCCGTGGTTCGTTTTAAAAGCACGGGGAGGGGATTTCGTGAAGAACATAGGTCCATAATTACGTACCTGTTTCTTGGGTTGAATATATATATATATATATATATATATATATATATATATATGTATGTATGTTCCTATTGGATATGTTGGATGAAGCTTTAATTAGTTAGCTTCTATTTTGAAAAGTAACAATTAATAATGCTTGAATATGACTTTCATGCTATAGTGACTCGTTAAACTTATGGAACCATCTTGTTCAGGACGATGCTGCATAAAAAGATCCAGCAGCTTCCTAGAGTATTGGAGGTTGCAACAATCCGTAGAAATGCTCGTGCTCAGGTGGAACGAGTTTTCAATGACTTTACGACTCGCAGAAGAGTTCTGATTAGGGCTCTCACTGATGGTGTATATTTTTGTATTTTTTTTTTTAACTTTCTTTTCAATTTCAATTCATTTTCTATCTGTTTCAATTGTCATATGCTTCTCTTCTGCAGATGCTTATGAGTTCTATAGGCAGTGTAATCCCCGCGGTGAGTTTTTTCATTTTATTCTGTATTAAAATATCCATAACCTGACTTGTTATTGTGCTGCATATAATATATACAAACGTATAGACGTGGTCTGCCTATTTGGAAATACTGAGCGGCGGTGGAGAGTGAGACCACCAGCTGAGGATGCTCCTCCAGACCTTCCACAACCTGTACGGGGTATCAACTTGTTCAGAGATTCGGTACCCCCAAGGATATGGCTATTTTGGGTTGCTCGCTACAGCGATATTTGGTTCCATTCTCTGACTTCTTTTGAAGTTGCCAATATTGAATTGCATCGAGCAGACAGGTACTTAATTACGTGCCTGTTTCTTGGATTTCATGGTTGATTGGCTCCTTGGCTCTTGTTCTAGATAACACTTGGTGCCCATGGCTTTATGTTTCTATTGGGTGTTTGGATAGATGAAGCTTTAGTTTGATGTTACTTTCTATTTTTGTCGAGTACCAATTAATTAATTATTGAATATATAGTTCTCATCCTAGCTGTTCGTGACTTGCTAATGGTATCCACTTAAGCTTGTGCAGGCAGTGGTTGCATGATATGATTGAGAAGCTTACAACACTATATAAGCTAAGGTTGTTGATTTTCACTATTTCTGAGGTTGTCCTACGCGTGCAAGGCCTCTTAAAGAGGGAAAGTATCGAGCATCATCTGTACAGTGATTACCACCAGCTTTTACCTTTCGGTTATATTAGGGTTACTTGTTGTCTTCAGTTTCCCTACTACTCTTGTCTTTGCAGTGCCTTGTTGTTTCACTATGGGTTTGTTTGGGTTGACGATAGAAAAATCTGTTCACGTAAATTGAAAAAAAACTTCTCTCATAAACTTACCTTGTATACTGTAAATCACATTAAAAAATCAGTTTCTATTGCTAATCCAAATAAGGCAATATAATGATGTCATTTGATTAGCCAATTATTTTGAGCTTAAACTGATCGGCAATTCTGACACTTCATTTTCTATATTACTGTAAATATTGGCATGTGTGGCCAATGATTGCCAATTAATATACCAAAGCCTAATAATCATATACAAATTTAAATCAATAAATAGTTCTATTATTCTTCATAACAATATTGCTCTTGTTTATAATATATCTTACAAAAAAATGGGATCATTATGGAAGAAGTGAATTTTCTTCTTTTTCACATATAATAGTAGTAGTGAGAGATTATGTGTTTGCAGACCTTCCATAAACCATGATTTTCGCAAATCGAAATAAAACTCTTCTCATATACTTACTTTGTAAATTGTAAAAGTTATTCTAAAAAAGTTAATCCAAACACACAATAACTTAGTAAGGATTATTAGAAATCACTTGAATTTTATTACACATTTAATATTTTAATTGTTATTAATTAGTACATCATTTGAATTAGTTACCAGTAACTTATATTTGATATTGAAGAGAGTACAACAACAATTAGGTGTGTGATTCCATTTGACACAGGATTTGAGAAGAGTGGTTCTAAATATATGACATAGATTTCATATTTATCAATTTTTTATCAATTTTTTTTATTAATGCTCTCTTAACAATAATCAAAGAGAAAAAGAAATATTAAAGTTATAGAAAATGACTAGGGTATTTTAGAAAATACATATCATATTAACTAAATTAACTAACTTTTTAATCTAATCAAATTAGTTAAGTATGCTTTATATTAAGGATGGAAAGGAGTATTACTATCTATTTATAATTCTAATTTCTAACGTACTAGCTACCCTCCATGCAGGCCAACGCTACCAGGTCATATGTGTGTGTTTATTGTGTTCACGATTTGTATTTGTTTGGAATAGCGATTGGAGTCTTTAAAAGTAATTTTTCAATCGTGATTTACGGTATATGAGGTAAGTATATTAGATGGGTTTTATTTTGATTTACGTGAATAAACACTTTTAGAGTGTCAAATATGATCCCAAACAAACACTTAACATTCCGATGATCGCAGATGACATCATAACACCGTTATTGCCTTAAGGACGACGTACTAGCATTATAAAATCATCGGTTCCATGGCACCCAATGCATATGTATTTAAACCTATTGAAGAGGGGGAAGAGAGGTGAACTATAAGCTAGAAAAAGACTGATCTATATATTTAAATGTATAGCTGAGATAACACTTGACGCATCAAAGATCATAGCTACTGCAATCACCACACCTCATTTTGTCCCATTTTCTTCTCAAAATCACATCTCAACTTTCAGATTTAAAAAATAGATGATTTATATTTTATATTTTATAAAACTATTATTTTAAATATAAATATATAAATGAATTTAAAATGTTAAAATCTGATCTACCAATTTATAACTTCAATACAAATAAAATGTTAAAAAATTAAATTATAAAATATTATAGTAATTGTTTTAGAAAAGTATTAAATTAAAACCATTCATTTTTAAATTTGAGGGTGAAAATGAGATTCTAAAAGTATCCCTTCCACGCCCCACGTTTGACCAAGGCTGACGTTACAAAACCAATACTTGATCTTATATATTCTTTCGATCTTGCAACTTACCAGTTCAGAGTGAAGCAACCTAACCAGCAAGCCACAAGCCCACAAGGCAGTTTATCTTATATGTTAAATATATTATTTTAGGATATTATAAGATTTATAAAAAAAATCAGAAATTATGATATCATATTAATATATTAATTTAAATGTTTCAAATAATTCAAGGCAGCTATAAAATTTTAATTCAAAGTATCTAAAATATATTTTAGTTATGATATTATTAATAAATATAAAAATCAAAAGATATGACTAAATTTTTGACTTCATAAATCTAATATTTCAACATATTTGGTAACTACCTCCCTATTTATTATTGATATATTTATTTTGAAAATATTTTAATTTATATATTTATTTTATGTTTCAAATTTTGAGGTTTAGATTTCAAAATATTCTGCAACTACCCGTTATCTCTCTTTATCTCTTTTTTAATAAAACATTTATCTTTATCTCTTCTATATTTATTTTGAGACAATTTGATTTAATATCCTTTTTTGATTTTTTTTTAAATTTTTATCTCTTATACACTTATTCTGAGACCATATGATTTAATATCCTTATTTTATTTTTAAATTTATATCTTAACGTTATTTTAATTTTAAAGTTTAGAAGACATGATCTGAAAATATCACGGTTACTGCCTTAGCGACGACTTAGCATCATAAAATCCGGCCCACACAGTGCCTAGCCTTCAAGAACGCTTCCCGTCATTATCAATTGTTTCCGATCAAAGACTTTTCTCTCCGTTCACATACTCCGATTTCAGCTCTCTAAATGGAAGGAGCCCCTCCACCCAATGATGCTCATGATAAGGTGCAACAAGTTTTCACTGATTTCAGCGCTCGCAGAAGCGCTCTAGTTAAGGCCCTCACCGACGGTATCACCTCGTAGCTTTCTCTATTATTTCTTCCATTCTTTTCATCTCTATTTCAATTGTCATATGCTTCTCTTTTGCAGATGCTGATGTGTTCTTTCGGCTGTGTGATCCCGGCGGTGAGTTTTCTTTCCCTCAATTGTATCTCCACACCGTGACTTGTTGTTGTGCTGTATATATAACTAATGTATACAAACGTGGTGATTCAGCGGGGAGTGCTCTTCGCCTAATTGGAGAATCTAATGGGCGGTGGAGCATGGAAGTGCCAGCTGAGGATGTTCCTCCGGAGATTCCAGAACCTTCATCGGGTATCAACTTTGTCAGAGATACGATGCCCAAAAAGCAATGGCTATCTTTGGTTGCCAACTATAGCGATGCTTGGTTACGTTCTGTGGCTTCTTTCCTAGGCAGTGTGCTTGGACTTCGTCAATCTGACAGGTACTTGTAATTACGTACCTATTTATTGGGTTGCATACTTGCATGTTTGATTGGCTCCTTGGCTTTTGTTATAGATAACAGCTGACGTCCATGGTTGTGTTTTCTTATATTGGATGTTACGTTGGACCTAGCTTTAAGCTAGGTTTGATATGTTGGATGAGTTTTTATGGAATTGAAAATGATGAAATTGGAAATGGAATTTAATTTAATTGAAATATCCTATTAATAATAGGAAAAATACCAAAATGCCCTCAACAAAGAAAAAAAACCTCTCCTCCCACCAAGAGTCAAGACCAACAGATCAGATCAACCAAAGGAAGGGACTGATGAAGAAGACGGGATGGCCGGGGTCGATAGAGACCGAGGCAACGGACACTGGGAAACGGAGGAGGCTGGGGCGACAGAGGCTTGTGGGTGCTGAAGGAAGGGGAAAAGGGAAAAATTGAGGAACCATGGAGATCGTTGGTGCCCCGCCGTCATTCGTTACGTTGCTGCTAGTGGCTCGCCTTTGCTGTAAGGGATGGAGAGGGAGGCCGTGGAGTGAGAGTGGAAAGAGACGAAGGTCACACAGGAGGGGAACCTATTTCAGTTCCATGGGTCTGCTTAAAAAGACTACTTCCATAATTTTTGATGAAGTTATTTCTATATGAAAATGGAATCTAACATTCTAACATACCACAAATAACCTAATTTTTGAATCCTACTTCCACTTCTCTACCTTCAAGTCCAATGTACATGATGGGCATTAGTTAGTTTGATGTTAGCTTCTATTTTTGTCAACTAGCTAATTAATTAACAATTAATGCTTTGAATATAATTTTCATCCTATTTTTTTACTTGTTAATGGTATATATCTACTTGCGCAGGCAGCAGCTACATGATATGATTGAGGATCTTCCTACGCTATCGGAGGTTGTTGATAATTACTATATCTGATCGAGTTTGTCCTGTACGTACCAAGCCTCTTACAAAGAGAAAGTATCGATCATCAGAATCTTTGTGACAATTACTTTTTACCTTAGGATTAGTAGTTTAGTTGCGTTCGGTTTCTCAATTATGTACTCGTCTCTCCAATGCCTCTGTTATCCTACTAAAATGATATGTCGTTTGGTTAGCCGATTCTGAGTCTGGACTGCTTAGTGGTGATCAACCATTCTGACAGTTCATTTTTTTTATATATTATTTTCTTCCTCCTCGCCAAATATTGCCGTGCGTGGACAACGGTTGCCAATTAATATACCAAAGTCTAATAACCATGAACAAATTTAAATCAATAAACAGAGTTCTATTCTTCAAATTAAACATTAATGTCTTGGTTTATTACATACTCCTGTCCTTAATAAAAAAATAAATTTGAGTAGTTTATTTCAATTTTAAATATAAAATATAATCTTTATATTTGTTAATATTTTTCTAATTTGATCGTATTAAAATACTCCATCAACAATAGTCAAGGAGGAGAGGGAATTAAGGAATATGACTAGAGTGTTTTAAATACATGTCATACTAATTAATTCAACTTCCTTAATTTAATCAAATTATATAAATAGGTCTTATATTACATATCGGTAGAGTATCTTACAAAAATGGGCCATCATGTTGATGGTACAATCTCTTGGCAAAGAGATAAGTTGCTTATGCTTGGAATTACGATTGGAGATCTTAAAAATGTTTATACACGTAAGTTCAGACAATACTCTTCTTACATACTTACTTTGTAAATCACGATTAAAAAGTTAATTTTAAAGACTCTCGTCACTATTCCAAATAAACATAAAAATGCTAAGATTATGGAAGAAGGGAATCTTCTTATTTTCATGTTGCACGCGCAAACTGATTGCATTTATGCTACTCACGCTCTTTTGCCTCCCCCTTCCCCTTGGTTTATATGCCTCTAGTCTTGTAATGCATCTTCTAATTTTTGTTGTCATTTACTCATTTTTAGAAGGTATTTGTTAAATTTAATGAGTGTTGGGTATTTTTTTACCATTTACACTTGTATATATAATAAAGATAGTGAGAAAGTAGAAATTAATATAATGTTGGAGTTTATTATATTTAATAAAAATTATAGGGCGAAAGTGCAAATCTAGCAATGAACAATTCCGCAAGTAGCATCCATAAGACTTATATATTTTTGGGTGCAAAAATAGCCATAAACTATTTATTTGGGAGCAGATATAACCACGCCGTTAAAGACATTTAACCGTAGTTATTTTTTGCACCGTAAGTCCTACCAGTCTTCTCTCTCTATTATTTTAATATTTTTTTTAATGGAAAAATATCATTTAGACCCCATATAAATAATTTCATTTCAGATAACCCCCAAAAGATTCTAAAATTTCATTGCAACCCTTGGATACAGTGAAATTTCAGATCTTTTGGGGTACAATGGCTCAAGAGTTGCAGTGAAATTTCAGAATCTTTTGGGGGTTTATCTGAAATGAAATTGTTTCTATGAGGCCTAAATGATATTTTTTTCATTAAAAAAATAATATAGAGAGAAGACTAGTGGGACTCACAGTGTAAAAGTAACAGTATTTAAGTGTTTTTTAATGGCGTTGTTATATCTGCTCCCAAATAAATAGTTTATATCTACTCTTACACCGCATAAATAGTTTATGACTATTTTTACACCCGAAAATAGATAAGTCTTATAGATGCGCTCCTCACGAAATTATTCATTACTAGATTTACTCCTTCACCCAAAATTATATTATGAATCACTTGAATTTCATTACAAATTTAATGCTTTAATTGTTTTTAGTACTTCATTTGAATTAGTTAAAGAGAGTACAACAATTAGGTGTGATTTCATATTGGGTACGGTTTGAGAAGAGTGGTATTTCAATTTAATTTCACAAGTGATGCATAATATTATTTTCTAATATATATATATATATATATATATATATATATATATATATATATATATATATATATATTCGCGATGTCCTATTAATATTTAACGAGTTTGAATGATTAGTTTTTCTTTTCCAGTTAGTTTGTTCAGAGAGTGGTTCTCTCTAAAACCTAGTGCTGAGAAGATTTTGTTCATCAGATTTAAAGGCCACTCTATAATGTAATCAGAAAACATGACACGTATAAAAGCTCTAGACCCATACGGTCTTAGACTATTATAGGTAACTCACAGGCATAATTTGCAATCGTATCTCACCCTGAAAGAAAACACCTCTTCCCACACCACCTTCCAAAAAGCTGACAAATTATCACGTAAACAAGTAATTTAATTTAACAAGGTTTACAGGGTTATCGTTTGGAACAGTAATTATAATATTTAAAAACAAATTTTAAATCATAATTCATGGTACAGGAGGTAAGTATGTGAGAGAAGTGCTATATCGACTTACTTTACTTATATAAACACTGATAAGCTGATAAGCCTTCCAATCGCCCAACCAAACATATTTATATACATATAGATAACCGACTTGATGGAAGCCACGGCTCGGCTCAGCTTTTGGCTGACATCATAATTGGGTTATTGCCTGAAGGACGACGTCGTAGCTTCATAAAATTGCTGTCCTTCAAGAACTTGTCTCGTCGTTACTATCAATTGTTTCGGATCAAATACTTTTTCCCTCTGGTTGTTGACAGACTACGATTTCTGCTCTAAATGGAAGCTGACTCGCTGCATTGGCTGAGCTCCGTGTTCATGCTAAGTCAAGACTAGTTTTGAGGGATTTCTGTATTTGTAGAAGCGCTCTCATTAAAGTCCACACTGACGGTACATATTTATATATTCCCCTCTTTCTTCTTCCATTGTTTTCAATTTCATTTCATTTTCCAACTAGTTTCAATATATATAATATCATGATATGCTTCTCTTCTGAATCCAGATGTTGTTGATCAGTTCTTTGCCAAGTGTGATTCCCAAAGTGAGTTTTCGATCACCCTTTATATTCTGTAACATTACCATATCTGTTTCTTGAAACTCAGCTTCATTTCCTTTTCAATTCTTGAAAAGGGTGCCAAAAAAGAAAGTATCCGCATTCAAATCTTAGCATGTTTAGTTTGAAGCTCTTAGCTTTAACCACGTCACATCAGTTAATTCCCCTCATTTAGCATTCTGTGATAAATTATGTTCACCCACAAAAGAAAGAAAGAAATTATGTATTATTACTTTTTTATATTATTTTATATTTTCATTAAGATATCCCCTTGTATTCCTAGTTTTAGTTTGTAAAATTATTGCTGAGCCCTAGGTACGGATCAAATGTAGAATTCTTTGAGGACATTATTAAATGGATTAATCCTATCTCGTCTTCTTCTTCTTCTATTTTTTTCTGTATTCCTCTTTTTTATTTTTCTTTTGTGGTGTTCCGGACCTTCAAATTAAAATTTACGATGACATTTTTAATATTAGAATTCTATTGAACTTTATAAAATAAATTTTAGGAGAGTGAAAATTTGACATGCCAATCAAAAGAGACACGCGCGCGATTAGTTACTTTTAAATAATATTGTTCTCCACGATCTGTATATTCTATTTCTATACTGATACGATTATTTAAATTTATTTATTTATTAAAATTTAATATTTTAAAAATAAATTTATAAGATTTTAAATTGAGCAAGTTAGCAAGAAGGACCTTGAAAAATAATATTTTTAAAAAGTGCCATAAAATTATAATTATTTAGAAGGAACGAATACCAAGCTATACATTTATAAATACTAAATTGACCCTAATTTATTTATTTTTTCAGAAAATTTTCTCTAATCAAACTTACTTAATTGTCCCTATATTTTATTTTAACCAATAAAATTGTCCCTAATGTTTATTGGTTGCCCTTCTTCTTGGTCAGAAATTAATCACCTCCTCTCATTTCAAGTTATGTAGTTTCTCTGTTTTTTCCCCCCAATTCCGGATCAGTAGTATTTTCTGATTGACATCTCAAAATCTCTTTTTTCAGGAGTTACCTTGAAGGAGTGATTTTATTTGTTAGTTCAGTGTTGTAGTTTTTGTGTTTATCTTAGAAAATGGTTTCTAGATCTTACTCAAATCTAGTGTGGACCTAACCTCTGGCCGTCATTTGGGATTATAAACCGTGGGATTTTTTAGATTATAGTTGAAGTTATTTAATTTATGCTAAGTGTGGAAGAAATCCACCCAAATTGCACAACACCTCCGAATTTACTCACACACACACGCACGCGCACACACATATAAGCCATTCAAAACATGTGTGAGCGGGTCATAATCAATGTTAGAATACCTTGAGGTGTTATAAAAGGCTTTCATATAAGGATCATTGGCCTACATCTGGGATAATTTTTGAGCCCTTATTTGTTTAACCTAGTAATATATGTTTTAACTGAGCCTATAAAAGAGGAGATCCCTAAATACATACTTTTTATGAATGATATAATTCTGTTGGCTGAATCCAGGGAGTAAATTAATTCTAAACTTGAGATATGGAGAAAGACTCTGGAATTGAAGGGCTTTCATCTAAGTAGGAGCAAAACTGAATATATATATTGCAATTTTGATAAAAGACAAAGTAGAAGTGAAGTGAAAGTTAAATTGGGGCAAGTCATTTCACAAGTGACAAAATTTAGATATTATGAATCAATTATATAACAGGAGGATGGTAAAATTGATAGGAATGTTAATCACAGAATTTAAGCTGGATGATATAAATGGAGAAAAACTATTGAAGTTATTTGTAATCGGAAAGTACCTAATAAGGTAAAATGGAAGTTTTATCGTATTGCTATAAGACTAGTTATGCTATATGATAGTGAGTATTGAGCTTTAAAGGGACAACATAAGTATAACATGGGGGTAGCAGAGATGAGGGTGTTGAAATGGATATGTGATCATACAAGAAATGACAAGATTCGTAATACTCATACTCGAATAAGTTGGAGTGGCTTCTATTGAAGAAAAAATGGTAGAAAGTCGTTTGAACATGTTCAACAAAGGTCATTGAGTGCTCTACTGAGAAGAGTTGATTAAGTAGTATAAAGTCTTATAAAACGAGGTCGAAGAAGACCGAAGTGAATACTCAATGAGGTCATAAAGATGGATCTTTTGGTTAATAATATATTTAAAGATATGATTTATTTTCAACAGAGCATAATGACATTGTGTGATACATGTTGCAGACCACACCTAGTGGGATAAAGTTTTTGTTGTTGTTGTTGTGTGTGTATTAAATTTAAAACAAAAGTTTATCTATATTGTTTTTTTTATTTTAAATTCTGAAGATATGATTTGGTTGGGACAATTTAGTATTTTTAAATTTATATTTAGGTATTTAGTCCTTCTAAATAATTACAATTTTTATGATCCTCTCCAATAAAGGTTATTTTTTCTAGGCCATTCCTACTAATTTTCCCTTTTAAATTTATTCAACTCAAATTTAATTTAAACATACAAATAAGATGGAAGTGAAAAAGAAAAACAGAGAAAAGGAGAAGATCAAAATTGGTAAACGGCGGTGTTTTTCTTGCTTATTTGTCTTGTAAGTTCTTAGTTTTTAGTAATTGTTAGGTTAGAGGAGGATGATATATGATAGTAATACATTTGTGTTGGAGTGAGGATACAAATTGTAGAGCGCCACATCGTGAATACTTGTTACATGAGCAGAATAAGTTTAATTTGTTGATATTTGGCTTGCAAAATTATGGATGAAATGGTGATGAGACAAATGAGTATAACATATATAAACGTGGCGATGATTCAGAGGAGAAGCTTTGCCTATATGGAGATGCCAGTATTGGGTATATCAACGTCGCCAGAGATGGCATGTCCAGAGAGGATTGGCTGAATTTTGTCGCCCATTGCAGCGATATTTGGTTACTTTCTGCGGCTTTCCATGAAGGCGCGTGCAGTGGATTTCGTAAAGAACATGGGTATATAACTACGTACCTGTTTCTTGGGTTTGCATATATGTTCCTATTGGATATGTTCGATGAAGCTTTACTTTGAAGGTAGCTTCTATTTTTGTAAAGTAACAAGTAATGCTTCTTCTGCAGACGCTAACGAGTTCTATGGGCAGTATGGTCCCTGCGGTGAGTTTTATTCATACTATTCTGTGTGAACATATCTTTTTCTTGATGAATTTCATTCAGTTTCATTTCTTTTCAATTCTCTGTTCTCTGGCTTCTTTTGATGAAGCCGCCATTATTGGATTGCATCAAGCTGGCAGGTACTTAACACTTGAGGTCCGTCCATGGGTGCATGTCTCTATTGGGTGTTGGATGAAGCTTATTTAATTTGATGTTAGGTTCTATTTTTGTCCAGTAACAATTAATTAATGCTTGAATATATAGTTCTCATCCTATTTATGGCTTGTTAATGGGATCCACGTGTGCAGGCAACGGCTAGATGATATGATTGGGGAGCTTATGACCATGTATGAGGTTGTTGACCTTCTCTATTTCCATCTCTGAGTTTGTCCTCTACTTACAAGGCCTCTTAAAAAGGGAAAGCATCGAGCATAATCTATATAGTGATTACAAGCTTTTACCTTTTGGTTATTTTAGGGTTACTAGTTTGGTTGTGTTTGGTTTCTCTACTACTCTAGTCTCTGCTAGTGCCTGTGTTATGCCACGAAAAATGATGTTGTTTCATTAGAGCAGATTGAGTCTAGACTAATTAGTGGGTGATTGGCAATTTTGATTAGTTCATGTTTTTTGTATTACTTTATTCTTCCTCTCTAAATATTGGCGCGCGAGGACAATGATTGCCAATTAATATACCAAAGCCTAATAATCATGAACAAATTTAAATCAATAAACATCAGTTCTATTCTTCAAAACGTTAACGTTCTTATTATTATATACATATCTTACTGTGGCATCATATTGATGATATGTACAGCTTGGCAAGGAGATAAAAATGCCAAGATTATCATGGAAGAAGTGTATTTTCTTCTTTTCATGTTGCGCAGACCAATTGCAACCATGCCACTCAAGATCTTTTGCCTCCCTCTAGGTTGTAATACATATTCTAGGTTATTTAATCATTTTAATAAGGTATTTGTTAATTTTAAGGAGTATTGAGTATTTTTTTTTATATATACCAATATATATAATAGGGATAGCGAGTGATTAGAAATTAATATGATGTTGGAGTTTATAATTACACTTAATAAGGATTATATTAGAAATCATTTAAAGTTTAGTACAAATTTAAACTGTTTTTAATACTTCATTTTAATTCATCACAAGTGACTTATATTTAAGATTAAAGAGAGTACAACAATTATTGTGTGATTCCATGTTGAGCAAGGTTTGAGAAGAGTACTAGTACAAAACACCAATTTAACTATATGATTTCGTATAAGTTACTTGAAGAATAGAAGCGGTAATGGATATAACATATTTTTACTTCTGTTTTAAGTTTATATGATGCCGTAATTTATATTGTGGCATCAATTGTATAATTACCTGATGTCATAATTAGGTTTATAATATTTTTGTATCAGGTGTACTTCAAAAAAAATATCATATTAGCATTTACAGTATCAATTTAGTAAGCACCAAACATAGTAGTTAATTAAAAGGAAATTAAGTTTTGAATTTTTTTTTGTAATATATATATTGAAAAATAAATATATATTTTAAATATAACATTTAAAAATTTTAATTAAATAATGAAAACGAAGTCTTAAAAATAACAATATTATAGTTACATTAAAATTACATTTTTTAAGCCAAAAATTTGTATAGTTGTACATTAATTAGCTGTATATGAAGTAGGCTTTGAAATGAGGGACTATATAAATTTAACATGTTAAAAAGATTATATTCCCAATATAACATCAATTATGATTATAATTGTCGTCGTAATATGCAAATATGGCATCAGTTTAGACAAGAACTGATATCACAATTAATTAAATAATTACCTCCTATTATGACATCAGTTGTATTTGGGTATGATGTTATAATACATTTATTCATTTACTGTATTAGGTCTGTATTAACCGATGTCGTAATATAGTTATTTTCACTATAAAAAAAATGAAGTTAGGGATATAATTTTTTTTTCCGGTAATTTCCAATAGATTATATTATAAAAATTATAATATAAATACAATAATAAAATAAATATATAAAAATTATTGTTGCTTATTTTTTATTAAAATATGTTAGTTTTTCAATTATATTATATATGAATAAAAAAATTATAAACATTAAATAAAACTAAAAATATATACTATAAATATTATTTTATAAAATAATTTTTTTCTTTTTTGAATAAATAATATATTAATTATTAATAAAAATTTACATGAAAAAATAAAAATTATATATATATATATATAGTAAATAAAAATTGTAAGTTCATCACAGCTCAACTGCTAAAGGTATATCAGCACGTGCGTGAACTCAAAGGGTTCGAATCCTCCCTTTGTCACAAAATGCATCTAATTTGTGACTTGAACATGTTGGGATTGGTAGGCACACAGCGGAAGAATTAAATAAAATTAAAATTGCAAAAGTTTACCAATCCCAATTGCGGATCTATCAACTGCATTTAAATCAAGTTAGAAAGAGTCGTACCTTATTCATGTTTGTTTGAATTCCCACAATCATCAACGTATTACGAGTTCACAAATCTCCATGTTTGGTTGCTCCTGAAATAATTTCCCTGGCATCTACATGTCCGCTAATTCTTCTTAAAAGAGCGTCAATCTCTATGAGTATGAGATTAACCATCCCCAACATCAACATGTCAACTAGTTCTTCTTGGAGTTTTGCCTTTTTCAATCTTGAGGAGCTAACTACTCATATCAGCTCCCTCTACTGGTATCCACACGAATAGGGCCCCCAACACCGGCAGCGTGCTAGCGCCTCTAATATCCTTCTAGGGTTTTTCTTGTGGCTCTCTAGTTTTTCATCATCTGTAGAAAACCCTAGCTCTCATATTTTATAACTAGTAGGGTTATCTATTTTATGATGGATATTGGATTTTTAAAATTAATCTTAATTAATTTCAAAATCCTTATCATATCAATTAACATTTAATTGTTTTAATAAGCTAATTAAATAAACCTAGTTTAATTAAATCTGTCCAACAGTTTTAATTTAACCTATTTATTTAATTAGAATAAAGAGCCAATGGAATTTAATTTATCTTCATAAATTAAATATGAGATATTATCATATAATATCTTTATATATACACAATATAATAATATCATCATATAATATAATATTATCATATATTCAATATATATTATCAAATAATATATATTATATATATATAATATAATATTATCATATGATCATGTAATATAATACTATCATATATATATAATATATATTATCAAATAATATATATTATATATGTATTTATGTATTTCAAAAATACATATATGTATATAATATTATTAATATTCCTTTCCAAATATAAATATATATATAACACACATATAAATATTTATCAAATAAATATTCACACAACATGTGTATATAATAAATATATATTTAAAATTCATTCACCCTAGATTAAATATTGTATTCATTGAATCTTAGACGCATCTTAGATTCAATGAATCTGGACATTATAGCTCGCGTTGGGCTATTCTTGTGTGCGACCCTGTAGGCCCAAACGAAGTTGGCAGTGGGCCAATGACTATACTAACCCACAAGTCGTAAGCGGCCTCTAGCAAGACATTACGACTACCCAATTCATATGAGGATCGACAATACGATATAACCTGTCGTATAACCATATCATGTCCCTTTTGTCACACGATATTTCGGTCAAGGATGAGGCATGGAAAATGTCATCCTCCTATTCCTGACCATTACTTTCTCGATCCCTGAGTAGTCTGACTATAGAAGTAGAAACTCTTTTCCATCGTAGTATGGCCATACATTTCTCAGACTTACTCATCGAGGGGCCCAGTAATATCTCTCACTAATGTAAGGGACAAATTCCATCTTGACCATTCACATTCCTCTACATGAAAACCATTAAGCCCGATTGTAGCCTTTATCACCACCCGGTTAAAGGTGACTTTTGACTAAGTCAAAGCTTAGTGACTCCCATGTAGGAATCCATAATGATCTCAGGTCAAAGGGCATTGTGACATGGTTATACATGAGATAAGCTTATGACTTGATCCATGCAGCTTTCTCATAGCGGGTCGGTCCAGCACCTTATACTCCTACAAGTGCCTAAGACTTTGATTAGTATCCCCATACCTTATCAAAGTCATACTGGTCTTATTTCATCTTTGCTCCCACATAGATGACCGACCAGGGACATTTAGGACAATCATAATGATTTATCCAAGGATACAATTATCATAGTGAGCATGCGAATAATATGATAACCAAATGGAGAAATTCATTGAATGACAATATTCAAAGTACAATGATTGGCCCCTAGGGCACAATTTCCAACAGAACAAGGCGTTGACATGGACACATGGTGACATGGACACAAGGTGCCTTAGAGGTGAATTGGCAGTGAGATAAATTACGATGATGTGGTCGGCTGAATAGCAGTGGTCAGTTGATGACATGACAACGCTTGGGGTAAACCAATTTTTTTTTTGTATTTCTTTACGGCGTCATGTCGTTTGTAATTGATGTCGTAATATATTCCTTTATGGCCCCAAATCCTTTATAATTGACGCAGTAATATCTATTTTCTGCTACTCCAATTTTTACTATATCCTATATGCTGTAGCGATAATACATTTTTAACCAATGTCAAGTATAGCATTTTACACTTTCAGTTTTCACAAATGACATCAATAATACAATTTTTTTACAAAGTATACAAGTATCGGCGATGATATATTAATATAACAAGTTTAAGATTTGTAAAAAGTGGTTTCAATTGCATTACTGTAATGATAAATATATACTGAAACATGGTTAATTGCGTTACAAAAGTAGTAAATTGCCATAAGGATTCATTTATTTTAACAAGTTTAAGATTTAGAAAAAAATGGTTGTCAACTGTGTTATTATTATGATAAATATACAAGTGTAAAGTATACTTTTAGTTTTTTAAGTTTGAGAGAGATTTTATTTTAGTCTTTAAGTTTAAAAATTAATTTTTTACACCGTCAATGTTGCTAGCAAAAAATGCCTAGTAAATTGAAGTAATGACTGTGAGCTAACAAAAACAAGCTTAAATTAATTTAGAAAATTTTGTGATGTTGATTTCTTTGTCAAGTTGAGGATGTTCGGGATTAACTTGGAAAGAGATGAGATGAACAGAGAGGAATAGCTATTTGGGGTTGCTAGCCACTGCGATGCTTGGTTACGTTCTGTGGCTTCTTTCCAAGGCTCTAAGCTTGCATTTCGTGAAGCTGACGGGTACTTAATTATCTTCTTGTGTTCTTGGGTTGCATGTTTGATTCCCTCCTTGCCTCTTGTTATTGACAACAATTGACATCCATGGCTGTATGTTTTTATTGAATGCCAGGGCGAAGCTTTAGTGTGTGTTTAGATGAAGCTTAAAACCATGTTTGTTTTTTTTTTTACCAAAAAGAAACCACGTAATCAATCTTTTCATCAAACCATGGTTTTAAGAAGAATAATCCAAACATTCTCTTTTTTCCTCCAAAATCTATTTTTGGCAATGAAACTATAGTTTGAGAATTAAAATCATGATTTTTTGGATTAGGGGAGTGTTTGGATTAACTTTTTGAAAATAATTACTGAAAAAAAAGTGAAAAAAATGATTTAAGAAAAATGTATTTTAGAGAATAATTTCTGAAAAATAAAAAGAAAAACTTTTGGTGGACATAATTTAAACGTGAAATCCACTTGCCAAACAAAATAAAAATGGACGTTAAACCATGAATGAATATGATCTCATTTTGAGCTCAGCACCTTCTAAAGAAGAGTATAGGAGAATGATGCCATCCATACCGTTGGCGTGTTCGGATTTTATTTTATTTTATTTTTAAACAATAAAACGCACCGTGAAGTGAAAGTGAAACATATCGTTCAAACCGAAGAACAAATATCCACAATGTTCTAGAAGTAGCAACCGAACCTCCTGGAAATCTATTAACCATTCTCTGTATTCATCCAGAAACTTCCATTTTCTTCCATCAATCATCCTCCCGCTCACCATAAATTCCCGCTTCCACCGCCCTCATCCCATCGTAGACAAAGCAGCTCATACAAAGCTAGAGCGAAACCAAAATCCAGCGACAACGCAGAGGAAGATTATGGATATCAGATTCTCGGCTCTCGATTCGCCGTTATTCCACGCTCTTCAGCACATGATGGACTCAACGGACAACGCTGCCGATAAGTCCGGCAATGGTCCGAGCCGGACATATGTGTGCGATGCCAAGGCTATGGCTGCCACTCCGGCGGACATCAAGGAGTATCCTAACTCGTACGTGTTCATCATCGACATGCCGGGCCTGAAATCTGGGGACATCAAGGTTCAGGTGGAGGACGACAACGTGCTTCAGATAAGTGGGGAGAGGAAGAGGGAGGAAGAGAAAGAAGGAGCCAAGTACGTGAGAATGGAGAGAAGGGTTGGCAAGTTCATGCGCAAGTTTGTCCTGCCTGAGAATGCCAATACCGATGCCATTTCTGCCGTATGCCAAGATGGAGTGCTCACCGTCACCGTCCAGAAATTGCCTCCTCCAGAGCCTAAAAAGTCCAAGACTATTGAGGTCTTGGTTGCTTAGAGTTTTCCTCTGTTTTCCCCCCTTTCCCTCTTTTGGGTCTGGACAGAAGCTGAGGGCTACTATTGCAATGGGCTTCAAGCCCTGCATGGTTTGTAGGTAATTAGCTGGCTTCGTCGTTTGTTTAATCAGTGTTTGGAAGGGCTGCAACTTTCGCATATCTGTTGTACTTGTTAGGGGCTTTCTGATACTTAAGTTGCTCAGGGTTTCTTTCTTTCTGCAAAAATTTGTCTTTGTCCGGATACTTGCCATATAAATTAGGATGCAAAATACGTCTCATCTTACGGAACAAGCTGCAGTATCACAACCTCGAATGAAAATCTCTAAGGGGTGACTTCAACTGGCACCAAGAGATGCTACATTTTTATAATTCTAAATTTACTAAAAACTTGATAGCATGTAATTAAATTCAACAAATCAAAGCAGACAATTGATAATAAGAGACGGAGGGCGGCTTTAAGCTGACTCTGCATAATACTCGAGGGCACTTCCCCCGTTCAATCCATACGTAACATGCAGAGGCAGTGTCCAGGTTGTGAGGGCACCCCCCATAATCAGCTTGAACTTGCACTAAACCGTAATCTGATGAAGATGTTTTAAGCCGCTCATCATGTTCAATCATGTCAAAAACTTAGTTCTCGTCTATCTATCGCCGCTGGTTGAGTTGATGGTATATCCACCTATAGAACATGTTAGTATGAATGCAAGGAAACCTATGTTTCCTCTTACTGAAGTTTTTTGTTCTAGTGCAATTGTTACAAGCAGCTCTTGTATCCTTTTTAATCAATCTTGCTGAAGAGTTCGCACCCTTTCTGGCAAACAAAGCAATGAAGAAGCCTTCACCATCCACAGCAGGGTCTGTCCGAAGCAAATGTTCAGCTGCAAAGATAAGAAGCAGGCAGAACGAAGTGTCAAAAGCTGATAATGCGCGTCTCATTTTGGGGAAGAAAATATAACTTAGGAAACCAAAAATAGAACTTACAGCCTTCAAACACTGGAAGCCCACGGCGCTGCCATTGGGGAAACGGGGTCGCCAGTTGAAACCCATATGATTCAGCCATAGGTAGAACAGACATGATGACATCTTCATTCTCGATTTGATTGATGGAGCATGTACTAAAAACAATTCTCTCAACTGCAGGAACTGCCAAAGGAAATAAATACATGTACTGCCTTCAGAAATTTTCAATATTGCCCAGGGAAAATAATGTTACATTTCCTATTCAGTTTAGAAACAATGTACAGATTAGAAGGGTGAAGTCACTCACAGGAGAATGCATGTTGAAGAGCCTTTCTCTGAAAAATGGCAAGCTTGTTCAATCTTTCCACGTCAAAATCCTGGCCTGTATAGTCAAAATAGGCAGTTAAAAAGAAGAATTGTCTTCAAGCAAAAGTTGGCAGGACTACATTAAAAGCTACAGCGTAGGCTATGCTACATTTTCTGAAATCAGTTCGACTATTGACGCCTAGTTTGTTTTGAAGTTAGTTTTTGGAAACGTTGGAGCAAAATGCAACCTGCTGCTTTTGAAGGGAGCAAATGGTCTAGTCTTGAAGAAGCAGTTCCAGAACCAGAGCATGAGGGATCCAAAAGAATAGCCCGCACCTGCAACGATGAATATGATGGTAGCCACATACATACACACAAAAAGGAAATAAATGAACAAAGAAGCACTGCAGTCATGAAGACAGACAATAACAGTGACTACATAAGTCACACTTCCCTTCCTGAAAGAACTAGAATTGACAGGAACCAAATCACCAAAGAGCATTCAAGGGATTGTAAACTTCATCGTATAAATGACCAACAAAAATAATTTTCAATCCTTTAGGGACATAACTTAAAAGAGTAATTATAATTGTTGGGGGAAAATTTGAAATATTAAATTCTGAACGTGATAGGCCCCCTTGAGTTGAAGTCCCATGGAATCAACACTAGGAATATGGAAGTACATTTTACCTTGGAATATGAAGGAGCCTTGGGATTTATGTTCAAAAAATTCTCATTAAGAACTTCAATATCTGAACTTTGGTTAAGTTTGAGAGGTAGCATGACAAACTCAAAACTACCAAAACATGACAAATCACTAGTATTCTTACAGAACGCATTATTATCAATTGCATCTTTCATTGCAGTCTAATATTAGGAACATCAGACAATAATCTGTCATGTATGAGTGAACTAGACACTGGATCCTATATTTCATATGGAATCTGAGATGAGCTACATTGTACATCGTTTATGAATAGTGTGGTTTCTTATACATCATAGTATGTATAATGACTACATATATTGATGATAAGATCAGACAACATGTGGTCACAGATTATTGTACTATGCAGCTGCAAAATGAAAAACATCTATACATCAGAAAATTATTAAAGGATACTCGAAGCACCAGAGAGTGTTATGGTCTCTTTCAAACGTTTGATCCTTTCTTTATTCAGTTCGCATGCTATAACCCTACCCTTTCTCCTCATAAGTGCAGCAAGGTGGACCGTTTTGTTCCCAGGAGCTGCACATGCATCAAGAACCTTCACATATATTTCAAGACGCACAACTCTTAAGGGTTGGATAAAACAATAAAAATATCATGGAAATGACGTGCATTTTTTTTTCCCTTTCTGAAACTGTTTTAATATAGAAAACAATGGAAGATTCATAAGATTGCTAGTACAAAAGAGGCAGGCAAAAGCATCATAGCAATATGGCAATGGGTGACCGTTCTCAAGCTAAAAAAAATTTAGATTATGTAAATTCAATCTTGTTAAGCTTGACATGATACCCCAAATTCCCAATCTCATCATGATCAGCTATCAGAAAAGAAATTCTCTGATAAACAGTGCTCTTCTACCGTGATGAGCAATAGTTTTTCATTTCTAGTTTATTGGAAGAGTAATTTTCACTTCAAAATCATGATATTAGTTACATCCAATGAAAAATTTAGGCAATGCATGTTGCTCATGGAATCACCCCATCAGAGCTTCCCAAGTGATTAGCCCATATAACTCAATTCATGAACACAAGATATTCATAGTAGGCTATTGCCAAAGACAACAGTTGACTTTTTTCAGGTGCTTTTCATTCGAGAGAGAGCGCCAAGCCAGACAATAAGGCTCTTAAAAAAGACAAAAATAGAAGTTTAATAGATGATATAAGCAACAAAAATTAAAAGTGGATCTGATAGACAACGTGCATATCTGAAAGATATTGAACTTCTATCTTTTTTAAAAAATAAAAAAGGAAAAAAAGAGAGAAAAAACTCTGCACATACAACATATTCAAGGCAGCATAACTTACCTCCCATCCTGGATCAGGGGCAAGGGCTGGTGCTACCATGGAACTGGCCTTACCCTATGCATATAGGATCACCAAGAATGAATAACAGAAAGTAAAAGTAAAAGGAAAAAACTGCTTCTCCTGTTCCACATATCACAAAAATCTACTTTCTATCAACTGCGTGCAGGTAATAATACGCATATATAAACTTGGAGAAAAGTCATAGGCTTTTTTTTTTTTTTTTTTTGTGGAGGGGGTGTTCATATAATTCTTACTTGCAGGAAGATTCGTCCATTCTTGACAAGAGGATGGTCGTGCAAATCAGTGCCTGATGGAAGTACTAGCAAGTCAGGCAGCAATTCATCCTTTTTAACCTATTTGATGCAAAGTAAAAATTATTAAGCAAGATAAGCCATTGCCGTTAACAAATAAAATAAGCATGTAGATAAAGGAATTATGCTCAGATGTTTCTTTCTTTCTTTCATTTTTCCACCCCTTTTTTGGGAACAACCCTCGTTTATACCATTTTCATCACAAGAAAGGATCCATATAAGTTAGATATGATCAGAAACATTGAGACAGAAAGTACCGTGTATTTTTTGCTCAGTTCAAGCAAGGCAGAATCAACATCCATTTTAAGTGTGTTTACACGAACGTAACGAGGTACAGAAATATCTGGATCAAAACATTTAAGAAGCTTCAACCGAGAATACATTAATTTGCCAAACATTAACTGTAAATAAAAAGTAATCCGCAAATAACTATAACCTTAAAAATATAAAAACTCAAATAAATGTTTTGTGAAAAGGAAAGATGAGAAACTGACCAGGTACTTCATACAGCGCAACCAATTGTTTAACACACGTCACTTTTCTCTGTAACAGAAGCTGTTTAAGAGTTGACTGTAGGACGTCTTTGTGACGGGAGAGAAACTTCTCTACATCACCAACCAATGAAACTGCCTGGAAATTTACTAGATTAAAGTTAAATAATCACTCATAGTCTGCTGCAGCCTTAAAACAAGATAATGTGATACCACTCTCTTAGTTCATCACAAATTTTGTTGGTGCTGTCCAAAAAAAAAAAGTTGGTGCACCGCTTCCCCAAGAAGCGTGAAGGGAAAGAATAAGGAAACCTTCTAAGCAGATTTTGTTTATCAAACTTTGAAGGCCCTTCTCCAATAAAATCAGAAAACATACGCATATCAAAGCTCTAGACCAATATTTTCTAAGACTACAGATGAATCAGATGCATCACTTGCACTCGCATATCACCCTAAAAGAAAGCACCACTTCCCACTCTACCCTCAAAAGCTGACAAATTATCACATAAAAAAGTAATTTCTCATAAGGAAAAAAACAAAGAAAAGGACAAGGTGCAATTAGAGGAAGCATAAATATTTACACGCTTAAACACATTACCTGACCAAAAAGAATATCGTAAACAACAATGTATATCAATTCTTCTTGCCTCTGTAAAAGCAAAGGTAAATCTTGTGTTAGAGAATGTATCAACTAAAAAATGACTCACATTCATAAGCCTTGCACCAGTGACACCAGCAGAAGTAAGAATTAACATCAACAATAATAATAAGCATGGCAGAATTTCATCCCCAGAGAGAGAACAAGCGCAATGTTGATATGGTAATACCTTCCACTTGCTGTTCAATATAGAAGAAGCGTCCAAGATTTCTTTGATGACATGTAGATCTGTGAACACGTCAAAAAACACCATATAGTTGAGTTGAACTATCGAACTTGACTATTTGTGTGAAATAAAAAGTAATGACGCCGGATTTATGCAACTCAAGTCTGGAATGATCTTCACAACCACCATAAAGGTAGCAATTTTGCCCTCAATGACGACTGCAGTAATGTTATCGTCATTTTTTTTTCTTTTTACGTGACACATTATAATACTTTAAACCACCTTAAGATGTGAACTTGGGAAAATAAAAGATTTCAAGACCGTAAGCATAGAATTACAGAAGTTACTTCTCCGCCTGCATTCTTGTGGGAATGACATGAATTTGTTTTTTTCAAAAGAAGAAGAAGAAGAAGAAGAAAATGAAGAACAGAGAAGCTTCCTGAAGATACGGGGGCAAAGGAAGGAACGGGGCAGGAATGGAACTAAAAGCTTACGTTTAAGCGTCTGACAAACAAGAGCAAAGGTTCCCTTCTTGTTTCTGACAGAAGGCCTATATATTAGAGACTTGATGGAAGCAACAGCTCGGCGATTAGCGTCGCCCTGAAGAACCATTCTCAACACTTTCGCTGCCTCTCTTCTTGCGAAGTACGCCGATCTCTCAGCTCCGCTCATGCGCCGCTTTCCATCCTTTTTATCGGCGGCTATATCTCTAGATGACGGTCTCTTGGCCGTCCTCTTGGCATGAGTATGACGCGCCATTTCTTCCTCTAGCAGCGAGGACGAAGATTCAGTGGTGTTAGGGGTTCAACTTCTAGTGTTCAACATGGAGTCATGCCCAAGCTGAAACGACATCGTTTATTATGTTCCATGGTCCATACCATCGCCTCTAATAAAATTTAAAAAAAAATTGAAAAATTAGAAAATATGTAATTACATTAATTATTTATAAAAATCATTCATTATTTTATATAATATTAAGCGATAATATCTATTTAAAATTTTGAACAAAATAACGATATTGAGAGCTCAAAATATAATCTAATTTAAAAATTAAAATATAGAATACAAATATTTCCTTTTTTTTTGAATAAAAGCTCAAACTATATTTAACAATAAAATGATTTAAACAAAGTTCAAGACTAACCAACTTATTTCCTATTTAGATTAGCGGTGGAAAAGTAATTTTTTTTGCTATCTGACTTTTAGAAAAATCAGATAGAATAAAAGACAGATTGTAAATGTGATTTGTATTTGGATTGACAATGACAAAAGTGGCTTTTTTTCTAACCTTAAACATGTTTTGGATTAGTGTTTGAAAAGCTCAATTAGATAAAAAAATTAGCATAAATCTTATTAGATACTACATATATATATTATTTGTATATTTTGTGATTATTGAAGTGCAAAAATGTAAATAAAATTTGATAAAATAAATTAAAGTTCAATTATTAATGGAAAAAAATAAATATGCACTAAAAGATTTAATTAAAATAGATAAATATATATTTAAATTAGAATGTATACATAAAATGGGTTATTATAATCATCTACCCATAACAAGTTGTTGTCTAATTATCTCAAGAACGTAATTCAAGTGGTTGCTACAAACAAGTTGTGATATTATTTCAATGGAAACTAAAGAAAGGTTAAGCAAAACATATGTCAAGTGGTTGCTATCGATGAGATTTTTCAGAAAAAGCCAACGAAGAGCATTAACAAGGAATAATATTGTGGTATTTGAATGAGGAAGGGATGGTGGTAGGAACAGAATAAGGCTCTTCGAAGATGGAGTATGGGTCGTCAGAAACTGGAGTTCTCACAGTAAAAACACAAAACAACGTTTAAACTCGCAGGAAAAGCTGACGAGGGATGACAGTGTGGTGTTTGGATGGCTTAGTGACAATGTATGAACCAGAGACAATGGTGTGGTATAGAAGGAATTCCAGTGAGCTTTTAACAACGAAAAAGGACGGTGTAGGAAGCTCTGGTGATGGTTTGAAACAGAGGAAGGAAGAGGACGAAGCTGGAGGTAGTTAAGGTAAGAGAAGGTCGACAGAAGCTAGAAACAACTCCGGCAAACACAGGTTCTCACTTTTGGTTGGTTGTGGCACTGGAAGTCGCCGGAATCAGGGGCCGGAAATGGTGACGTCATTGTGCTCTGTTTTCCAACTCAAAGGAAGGACACAGATCAAAGCGGAAGTTGCAAACCAACGACAAGTAACAAAGAGAAATAATTGCTCTAACAATCTTCTAATCTCTGCAATGAATGAAGAAGCTATGGTGAAGAGAAGTCAGAAGCTAATATTATGGGCTTCCAGTAGACGCGGCGTTGAATTCAGAAGCCCAGTGACAATCATCGTGAACCCAAACACCAATGCATTAGCCTACTGTTCTTTTTTTGTCCCAACGCGTAGCACCCCCCTACTGCTTTCCCAAACATACCCTTAGGAGTCGGATGGGTCGGCCAGACCATATACCCTAACGAGCATGATGAAAAAACAGAGAAACAAACAACAAACATAAAGCTAAATATGAAGAAGTGTCTGGAGGTTGGAGATTACTACGTGAACAAAAGAAAGATCAATGTCCATCTCCGTCTCCCAGTTCTTCTTTCGTACATTGATCTCTAAAACCAGTCATTAACATAAAATATATTAACTAATTTGATTAGTTTAAAAAATAAAGTTAAATTAATAAAATATGTATTTTTTAAACACTCTAATTAAATTTTTTTTAATTTCCTTATTCCTTTGGTTATTGTTGAAGAACATTAATAAAAGTAAATTAAAAAAAATTGACATATATAAAAAAATATGTGTCAACTTTTTTAAAAGAGCGGCAGGCTAAATATTCTTAATAAAGTTTGTCCAACAACAGCACACAATAATTAGCCATTAGAGTCGTAGGAAGGCTGGGGTGTAAAAGTAGAATTGGAATTCAAATCTTCCTAATACATGAACTAAAATCCAAATACGGTAAATGTTAGCGGATCATGTGCCTTCCGAGTAGGCAGAGATGGAGCATATTTGATCTGAAAAACCACTAAATAAAAACTGCTTTGGGTATGCTTACCAATTATCCTCTGCCTTTTGTTCAAACGCTGTATTACTATTACCGTAAGAAAATCAAATCAGGCTGAATCTTAAACCAGTTTTGACCTTACATTTCTGGTCTACGTTCACAAATATCGTATCCAAATTTGATTTCTGTGAGTGTTGGTAGCCACCAACTCCAAAAAAAAAAAAAAATTATAGGCCCAGGAAGATGCTTAGAAAGTGCTTACGCAGCTTTTAATTTCTTTCATTTTCTGGTATTTGGATCAACTCATCAATATATAGATCCTCTAAGTGGTTATCGTTTCCAGTCCTGTCAAATCTTAATCCCAGTCCACGAATCCTGGTTGACTCTTCTACTTTTATCGCACACTGGAAAATATGATGTCCTGGCTGACTAAAACTCTTGTGATCTTCTCTGCCAACCCAAAGCCCCAACGAACGTGGAAAAAAACAGTGCGATTTGCTTGCTACTTATAAGTTTTTAACATTGAACTTGAACAAGAAAAATATGCAAAATCTGCAGATGATGCTCAATCAACAGAGCTTTTGAAAACTGATATCGCCATGCAAAGACCTAAAAAAGAAGACTTGGAAAAAACTACTGTGCGCAAGAGAGACCTCAAATTAAATAACATCACTTTTGACTCGTCATGGTCTTAGTCCCACCACATACAGGACACGTTGCCCAATTTAGTACATCAATTAATCTTTCGAAGTCTTCCCCCAAGTCATGCTTTGGCAGGTCCCACTATGAGCTCTAAGTTTAATGATTTTATATCTGTCCATTTTCACTGATATTGGGCATTAGCCCTGAAGCTTCCCGTCGTAGTTCATAGGAAGGTGAGGATGAAGCCGCCTCACTCAGCCGTGGCTGCACTGCATTGTGCTTATATTTGTGAGAATCATCATCCTAATTCAGAATGGTCCCAAACATGAGTGATGATATTTCATCTGAAGGTGACTTCACTAGCCACCACCAGTGGCCTTTGGAGCTCTCTGATTACTTGAAATTTGATGGTGGTGATCATTGGCCAGACGATGATCCAGATCAGTGTTTTGTTTCTGGTGGTGGGCATGTTCCTAACCAATTGATCTATCAAAACTCCATTGAAGTAGGTGACTTGGGAGGAAGTGGCAGTCACTTTGAAGGGTCTTCTAGTAGTGGTGGCACCAGTAAGCTAACCCTAGCTCAGTGTTTTGCTTAATCTGTTCTTGATAAATATGTTCGCGCGCGCGCGCGCGCACAAATACATACAGCTATTTCAACGTGTGATTCATGAGTTAATGCTTCCATTTGGTTGTGTTGTAATTAGGAGACATGATAAATAATGGAAGCCAGAAGAAGGAAGTCAAAGAGAGATTTGCATTCAGAACAAGGTCAGAGGTTGAAATACTGGATGACGGCTACAAGTGGAGAAAGTATGGGAAGAAGATGGTGAAGAACAGCCCCAATCCAAGGTGGGTGGTGTGTGGAGACTCTACGTGTATGCTTTCATTATATTTCTTATGTTCCTTGATATAGGAGTTTGATAATTAATTTATCATGTTAGTTATTTATAATAAATATGTGTTGGTTCTCTAAAAATAATATCTTAGGAAAATCATATCAAGATCTCAGTTAAAGAAAATAATATCAGAAAAGTCTCGTACCTTATCAATGGTAGCTCTTTCACTTATCATTGACAAACTATGTGACTTTTCTGATATTATTTTATTTAATTGAGACCTTTATATAATTTCCTCTAATATCTTTAATAATGTGTATTGAAATTATCCTTATAGAAACCCTATTAATATATACAAGCAATACGGCAATGCTGGGGAAAAAATTATACATTATGAAGATAAGGTGGATTGAGATTTTTATATTTAGAAATAAAGCAAAACTCTTATCTAGCTCCTATATTTAGGACAATAGAGAGTATATTTGAGAGACAATACTAGATGAAACTAGGGGAAACATGAGAAAAGTGTTGTTCATGTGATAATTAATTACATTGAGTGGGTTGATGAAACAGGAATTACTACAGGTGTTCAGAGGAAGGATGCCCAGTGAAGAAGAGGGTGGAGAGAGATGGAAATGATCCCAAGTATGTAATAACTACGTATGAAGGCGTCCACAATCACAGCAGTTTTTACTAGCACTCTCACAACGTTGTAGGGATTACATTCCTCGTATTACAGTGACCTTCTCTGCTCTTTGTAAAATTGCTTGCTGCTTTCCTTCTTCATTGGAAGAGGTTAATAAAACGTCATCGTCCAACCTCTGCTTCTCCACAAACTTCAAGGCCATACATAAGTAGCTATACTGTCAACTAAATAATATTGGCCATTTTTGGATCACTGTGGTTATAAGTGCGATTCACGTAAGTCGAAACAAAACTCCTCTTAAATATTTACTTCGTATATCATAAAACATATATCGTATACCGTAAATCACGATTGAAAAATATTTTTAAAGATTTCAATCGCTATTCCAAATACCCAACCTTGATACCCCAACTTTATTTATGTATAAAAACATGCACTTTTCTAGCTCTTTTTCCTACTAAGTGAACTATACCAATCAAAAGTGTCAAAGAGGTAAGTTTTCAACATTTAACTAATTTCTTTAAATTCAGAAAAAATAATTTACAAACTCAAGACAGGAGGGAATATACCACTTCATTTTTATTTCTTCACTATCATGTTTGTTTAAAAATTTGATTGTAAAGATATGATGAACTTCGTCCAGGTTAAATTGAAAATGGGACATTTCCGTGAATCTTTGTATAAAACCTACGTCCATAGTCAAGCTCCTAAAAACCAATCATCGGGAGATAAGTTGAGAGGGGGGGGGGGGGTAACGGAAGATTTCAGAGTCAAAATCTCTCTCTCTCTCTCTGTGAATTATTAAAAATAAACATTGGGACATGCGTAAATATGTAGTCACCTCAGACTGATTTCAAGTCCCACAAATACAGGGATGAGGCATACAAGATTCTGTTCACGGAAAAACTCGGTTGACTCGTGAGTTAGAACTTTTCGATTATATCAAATTGTTAACATTAAAGCTTAATTTCTGCTGCTATATAATTGGGGTGAGCCTACAAAATACATTATTTGCAAAACATGACAAAAAAAGCAGTCACGGTCACATTATTAAGAAATGCCCAACTTAAAATATAAGTGGTCAGATGAAAAAGTAAATGGGGTTACAATGTCTTACATTGTCCCCCACCAGCAATGCTTCAGTGCTTTCACATATTGAAATGGTTCTAACTTCCAACAACGACAGCAACTGGACTGAGCACCAAAAGCAAAAATAATTTTTTTTTATGAAAAAATCATAATAATAATAACAAAAAGACAAGATATAACACAATTTGTAAAAAGCCAATATCATCAGAAACTACTGCATTTTATAAACAACAAAACACACAGCTAAAATAATATCAAAGTGAATCCCTCACAGAGCCCTTGTACTCGGAGGTATAATAATAATAATGAATACAATATATGGTGGTAGAGATGTCAGAGGCGTGGAAATGGGTCTCCCATCCTTACAAATTAATAAGCAGCTAAGATTTACATAGCCCCAAATGAGGCACAGTGGGTTACACAGGAGACTCTTTTAGGAATTCTATCAGTGGAAATGGTGAATGTATAGTACACAGAGAGTGCTAATTCTCTTTCATTAAAAAGCCAACATGCCCCGCTGAAAAATTAGTGGGCAAAAACCAGTTTTGATTTTATACTAACCTTTCTATTTGTAACAATCATCATCAACCACTCAAGTTGCAGTTCAAGAAGCCTTATTCATCATGTCTTGCTCTTGAATTTTCTCTGAGCTTTCAAATCCACCACAATTACTGTGATGTTATCTTTGCTTCCTTTCTGAAGGGCACGGCTCGCTAGGTACTCCGCCGCTGCTTGTGCAGCAGGGTCTGCACCCTCTCCTCTCTCTGGGGCTAGCGTGACGCCATTTTTCTTGTGCCACATAAGTATTCGTCTTCGAGCTAGGTCACATGCCTCTTCATTTGTCATGACATCCCACAGACCATCACTGGCCAGAATAAGGCATTCATCGTCTTTCGTGCGAGGAAGAAACATAACTTCTGGTTCTGGAATAATCCATGGCTTCAAATATCTATCACCTAAAAAAAAAAGTCATAGCAAGGGTAATTATTAGAAAGTGAAAACGCTTTCAGCTGAACAGACAACTGCATGATTATCCCTGAAGTTTCAATTCCATGCATAGAGTAAAAGGCAATCATTGTTCTAGTATTTTACCATGAGTTGTATAAACAAAACAAACTTCCACAAAGATGACTACTAAATTTCCCGAACTTTTGATTCAATCAAAACGAAGCTGAGGCATTGGATATTCTCTTTTGAGCTTTGCTCTGACCTAGGCTCCTAAATTTTGACATTGTCCAACTATAATATGAAAATTGGAGCCCAAACCACTGCAGAAAGATCACAAAATAAAGGAAGCCAATTTTTCCTCTATAATGATGTATGTTTCACAAACTAACACCCTCAACAAGCAAAAGAATCAAAATCTCTTGTCAATAGCAAATACTTGTTTGCTACACACATCCAAAGCAGCTTAGATCAATCTGATATCTAAATGAGAATTTCATTTGCATCGGCCCAAGATCCAGGTTAGCTGAACAGAACTTCAAAAATTTAATATTCTGGGAACTAAGTATATCCACCCTCTTTCTCACATTCCAGAAGTAAAATGAAGTTGGAAACATCAATACTGAAAAATATGGATGTAGCAAGTAAGTCAAAAGCTATTATCTTCCACAAAAGAGAAAAGATAAAAGTTATTTCCTCATGTCATACGATGTAGGAAGATCATAAGTCACTATTAAAAGCAGTAAAAATTAAGTGATAGATATGATATCTAAGTTGAAAATACAGAGATTGCAAACAGCAGAGTTTTGAATGTTGAGTATACTCAATCTAAAGATGCATGAAGCTAAATAGTAAGAAATTAGGAACCTATTTAGAAAAAGGCCATAGATAGAAAAAGGATCAAGACAATTTGAAGTCACAGCAAGACCTTCTAGGCTTACAATATTTTCATGAAAACATGCTTGACTTCAAACTTCGTTCAAGTAATACTATTGCCCAGGCCACAGTTTTTATTTTGGTGTCTATGGGAAGTAGGGAAGAGAGGGAGGACAGACTAAAACCTGTTCAAATGAATTTGCTGAAGAACTCAAGACATAACAAATAGTCAAATACTTTCACGTGAGGTTAAAACAACTAAATTAACACAAAACAAGAAAGTGAAACATAACTGGTTATTAATATATTAATGCCAACAAGAGTTCTTCAAGTCTAAAAGGCTTAGAAGGAAATAGGTTTGATATGCTCAATAACAGTAACCTCTCCTTTCCTACCAAAATGAACAGTATTTGAAGAATTTTACGTCCTTGCGTCACTACTCATAACTTCAGTAACATGAATTTGATTATAAATTAGTTTCCATATCTTATTACAAATGTACAGTTTCTTTGGTCTTGGGGTATTATTCTGAAGAGTTTCTAATTGATTGTTTATCAGTGAGTACAGCACTCCGCTGTCCTGTCTCTAGACACACTGAGTAACTTCAAATATAGAACCTAGATGAAAACCATCAATTACGTGTGTGCGCATAAGTAATATGCTTTGGATGAGGAGACTATAAATTGTAGCCAAAAACAGACTCCTTAAATAGTAAACGCCACCAGTGTCTAGTTTGCATTCAAAAACTAAGAAAATCACAAGTGCACGGAGACCCTATTTACCAGCAAACCACAATAGTGCATGATAAAGACAATCAATACAAAGTTTAAAAAAAAAATTATGATTAAGAAACACATACCTATAGACCTTGACATTGCAAGAACACCAAACACACGATGACCATTCCATTGTATCACCTTGCCTCCAGCTGCTTCAATTCTTGCATATTCATCATCTCGGTTAGGCTACCACATAAGAGACAGACATCAATTTTCCTCTAAGCAGTTAAAATTTCGAAGATGCAAAACTATTGATAGAGATAGCTCACTTTATGATCCACTGACAATGCCATGGGTTCTTTGCCACGGCAGAGAACTGCTCTCGAATCACCACAGTTTGCAACAATGATATGAGATGCACAAATAATGGCCACAACAGCGGTGGAGCCAACGGTTTCTGGGGCAACAGGTTCACAGTTAGCTTTTCCTCCAACTTCGGCATCAACCTTTAAGAAACAATTCGTGAAGGCTTTTTTCCACTGATCTTGAATGCTATCCTTGATACTTCCATCTATTAGACCTTCTTTCACAAATTCTATTTCCTCAGCCACAGCCAAATGGACACGTTCACGGCAATAATTTGCCACCTGTATGACGAAAGCAAACCCAGTGAGAAAGGTTACACATAAAAAAACACAAATGAATTAAACAAGAAGGTAATAAAGGATAATAAAATAGCTTTACCTGAGAGCCACCATGGCCATCATAAACTCCAAAGAAATGAATTGTCTGCTGGCTCAAGCACTTGCTCATTCCATCTATCACCCTGTCACTAATTAGCATTTGAATAGGAATTTTCATAAATCGAGGCACAGTTGCAACTGCATCTTCCATCTCAGGCCTCCTTCCACACATAGAAATGTAGCCCCAAAGTGGAGCATAATCTAATTCGAAAACACTACGGCCAACTGTTCCACTCATCACTTTTTCTAGAGGCAGCTGAAGAACAACTGCAGAAGGCTGTGGGCCAGATCCAACACTAGACTCTTCTTCAAGGCTCACTGCCACAGCAGGGGGTTCACCAACACTTTCTGGCTCAACATTAGAATCCTCTAAATCAGCAGGCTGTGCACAGATGCTCTTCTCCATGTCAATAACACTCGGTGTCTTTATCTCAGAAGTAGCCTCAAAACTGACCGACTCCTCTCCACATATGCTACTGTTCTCACTGACTACCGAAAGAGAACAAGAGCTGTCTATGATCTGATCACCCTCCAACGATATTGTATCATCATCCTCAATTTCTGGGGTTAAAACTTCAGCACCAGTAACTGATGTGCTATTATTTTGGGATATCGTATCCAACAAAGGAATTTCTTCTCCCCTATCAAGTTTTGGTGATGAGACTGCAGCAATGCTAACAACTTGGTTCTCCAGATTCCCACCATTACGATCCTCATTAGAATCTGCAACTGTCTCAGTTGAAACCTTAGATATCGAATTAGATAACAATCCAGCATCTGCCATCAGCTTAAGTCTGGACACATCCATATGGGTAGCTATGGTCGGGTTATCACAAACTGAATTACCTACTCTCAATGGCACTGCAATCGCAGAAGACATCTCCTCCATCAAAATCCCTGTCTAGGTAGCATGAAAAGTTACCCTCCCACCCCTTTGGTATCACGCAGCTTGTCATATTTCCATTAATTGATCACTCCCTTTTAAGATTGAAAATAATCTCAGAATGCGAACAGTGGATTTTAAAAGACCATTTTCCATGCCTAAGAAAGCCGATATGACCAAGAGAGGAAGCAAATTGAGGCGATGCAACGTATGGACTAGTTAAAAGGTGGTGAAAGTGAAATGGGGTAGTCAGATCTGGTCAACAGCAATGGATCCGAACTTCCATTTGTGGAAATACCATCCATAAATAGCTCGTCTAGACCTTATCAGGCATTAAGAAAACTTCTCTGGACTCTTCTCTATATACCCCCATCAACTCAAGTGAAAGAGAAGCAGCCTGAAAAAGAAGACAAGTTATCAGCAAAAATGGATGGAAGTGAAAACATTAATAGAAGATAAAAGACACTCCTTATCGGTTAACACAAGAAAGAGATTGCAAAAGGAAGTCACGAGAAAGAACAAAATGAAAGGCGAAGTCTCAAGAATCACAGGGAAACCCTAAAAAGATAACACCCTTTTCTCACATACCACTTGAGTTTCCTGGATCTGAGGCAACACATCTAAGCCTCATCTAGTTTTAGCGCGCGCGCTCTAATAAATATTACCATAAATCAATGAAAGAAGGGAAAAAGAGAAAAAGAGACACCACCTAATTTTGTCAACTGTAGGGTCTTGTCTTTCCCCTGTTCCTTCTTCCCACTCTCTCCTATCCTCTCTGTTCTTATATCTCACTGAGACACCTGAAACCCATGGAAGAGAACAAAGCATCAAGAAAACAAGATTTGGGTTTTGCTTACCATTAAAAAATAACAGCTCAGCTATGTTCTTTTATCTTTGATGTTCTCTTTTTATATCCATACCTGGGTGGGTGAGTGGGTGTTGAGACTTGCCAGTGGAAGCGCAAGAAATGGAGTGGAGAAGAAAGAGAAGATGGGGGAAAATTAATTTTTTTAATTCATATAAAAAAAAAAAAAGCTTCGAAAAGAGAAAGGGACAATAGAAAAAGAGTCTTGGCTGTGACGGAGAAGGGGAGAGAAAGACAGAAGGAGGACACATGTCAAATCTCGAAGAGCATATTAAAGCATCTCCACCCATCTAATGATCTGCCTTCTCTTTTCATTCCCCATTCCAATCTTTCATCCATTTAGGAATCAATGACTGTATTATGGGTTTTGACACCCTTGGGTAATTTTCCGGCGTAATTTTGTTCTTATTTGGTGAGGTTTATACAGTTCCAGAAATATAGGAAAGTGTAAGAGCTAGTTAAGTATGAATTACTCGTACTGAAATTAAAACGAACGAGCTTGTACTTGTTTCTGTCAACGACAGAGCAAAGGAAAAAAGAAATTCTCAAAGTTCGCGTTGATTTCAGTTATATTAGTTTCTTCTTTTCTTTTTCAGGTTCACGTAAATTTAGGCCTTAGACAGGTAGGTATTCGATTTTCATGAAACCGAGGAAGTCGGCTATTAACCACAGTCGAGTGGTAAACGGATCATAAAATTATATAACCCGAAAAGGGAAAAACCAATCTAATAATCTGGTAAAAAAAAAATCTCCTGTAATCATAATTAGGAGCAGACATGTTATACTTATATGCAATTCTAGAATTCCATTCCATGTATTAATTTCGTGGTTATCGAGAAAGGGATGGCCCACCTATCAAATGAAATGAGAGACCCACCATAACACCGCAAGTAAGGAGGACACAGGATATGCTATTGCTATCAGCGTCGAGCAACAACCCTGCTTTTTTGTTGGGAAAATAAAACTTTTCCTTCCCGGTAAATTGGGAAAAACAGAAGAAATATAAAACATATTTTTAAAAGAAAAATACTAGTTCAAGTGAAAAAAAGATCAACATCCTTAAATAAAATGTTCAAACTTGATAAATTAACAGAATTACTTTTATCAAAACCAAAGTAGTGTTTAAGAACTTGTTTGAGATAATGTGCGTTTTTTTTTTAAAAAAAAAAGTACAGTTGTAGTTGGTTTAGAGTGTTTGAGTTTGTTGGCTTTTAATAATTAGATTTTTTTTTCAAAAACAGCTTTTAAGAAAAAACTCAAAAGTCTGGTTTTTCCAAAAAAAATCATTTCTACCACCATCAATCTAAATACAAATCAAATTTACAATCTAATTTTTATCTTATCTCACTTTTATAAAAATCAAATTAAAAAAATCACTTTTATTCCCAGTAAACCAAACAGACCCTACATATAAAAGTAAGTAGTAGATGGGCTTATTTTGAACTTGCATCACCTCTTTGAGGTAATGAAAATTGAAATAAACCCACATGGGAGAGCAATTATATGAGACCCGAATCAAATCGGCTGATTTGATCGGGAATCGCTTCGAACTTAAAGGAGCACCAGCATATTTAAAAATCAGTTGAATTGGCCATATATTATTATTTTTAATCCATAAAGAAAGAAAAATAAGCAAATATGCAAGAAGTATGTTTTCTAATATTTATATATTATAAATGGTGAAATAAGTACTCCATCCGTTCTATTTATAAGTAATTTTCTCTCTCATAGGGCCGATCTTTTTTATAAACAACTTTCACTTTGTATATGAAAATATGACCTCCTTTTTCCTATTTTACCTTTATTAAATACATATTATTTATAATTAATATTACACACATCGAGAGTCACATTTAGGGGAGAGAGAAAGAAAGAACTCATTAGGTGAATGAAGTCAACAAAGCATTGAGAAAATGAATTTTACTATCTCTCATACTTTTTATACATTCTCTTCTGTTTTCATAAATAGGAGTATATAAAGGAAAAACATGATATTTTTTACACACTTATTAATTTTAACTATTAATTCATTTTACTCAATAAAGAGAAAGTTACTCATAAATAAAATTAGAGGGAGTATATTATAAAGACAACAGAGTATTGATGCATGTTACTTTTTTAACTACACACATATATCATCTTTTTTATTTAAGTATATTTTATTTCTATTTTTATAATTTTAAACATATACTATTATTTAAAATATACTAATTTATTGAGGGTTAAGGTGTAAAATACCTATATACTTTTTTTTAAGAGAGCTTCCAGCACTATAAATTTTATTTACATACAAAAAAACTTACAAACTTTTTAAAATAAACAAAAAATATCATGTTGATTAAAATTGATTAACAGCGCTACTTTAGAGCCGTTAATATGGGTTGGACCGTGGGCCGAGCCTGCCCAACCTGACAATATGAGCAGTTTGGGTTTGATAAAATTGAAACTATTTTAGAGCAGTTCTTTTGGGCCCGAACCCATATAGTCCCAACCTGTGGCAGGTTGGACCATTGGGTTGGCATGTTGGCTCATATTTTTTTATATATAATCACCAAGACTCCAAGAGGCAATGCAAGACGCAAGAGTTGAAAGACGGTCAGGCCCAAACTGGCATTACAACACAATTTCCTCTCCTGTCACTCTCCAGTACTCCACTATCCACTGACTCCACGCCCCACTCGGTCTCGGACAAACGCTCCCCACTCCCCACTTCTGTGCTCTAGCTGCTCTACTACTTTGTGCATGTATGTTCTCTAACAAGCTGAGAGTTTTTAATAATTAATTTGTTCCCAAAAATAAGAACTGATAATTTAATTAAATTTTATCTTTTTGATTATGCGATATAATTAATTTGGTGAATATCTTTTTTTCATGATCACCAGTTATGTTTTGTGTAAAAAAACAATTTTTTAGTATATTATGTAAAAAAAAATTGAAAAAAAAATGGGTTGACCCGTCTAACATGCCGTTTATGGGTTGGGTTAGCTAAATGTCAACCCATATTGATACGGTCATTTTAGGATCAAAAACCCATATGGTTCCAACCTGTGGCTAGTTAGCCCAAACCCACTGGGCTGAACCATATTAACACCTCTAGGTGGAACTCATATTATTATTTTTTAAATGATTATTTTCTTAAAAAAAAAAACACGCTCTCTCCTGTCGGTTCCCCCACCTTCTTCAACCTCCGTCCATCTCCTCTCCCTCTCTTAATTTCTCAACTTTCTCTCTCTCTCTCTATAGCTCCATTGCCCTTTTCACTTGCGCAGCGGAGTGGTGAGAATCGATGAAACGCTCGCATGTGAGGCTTGGCGACAGAAAACAACATGAACTCCGTTACTTTTTGCTCTGAGTCCACCAGAAGAGCAAATTTTGGCTGCTATGCCGATAACTCTTTAAGAAACTGATCGCCTAAAGCTTCAATTTCTATGCTTCTGTGTAGAAAATGGCGTGTTTGTGTTATGAATATATATATATATATATATATATGATAATGTAACACCTCATGTATCAACACTTGAAATCTGATATGATTCAACAGAGTTTGAATTAATGACGGACAAGAAGGATCGAAATATACGACAGACGGTGAAGTAAAGTTAAAATTATGTATAGGAGTGATTGGCTTCTCAAGGGTGTGAGAGCGAAGTTTAAAAAGAATATGCGAAGGAGAGTTTAGAAACTTGGACATTGGAGATTTGTAGAATCTGGCTTTTCATGTGCAAGGAAAGGTGTTACTCTGGCAATTTACTGACCCATTTTCTCTCTTTCTTTTACTCTCACAGCCTTCTTCTTCCCTTTTCACTTGCACATTGGAGTGGTGAGGGCAATGGAGCTGGAGAGAAAGAGAGAAAGTTGAGAAATTAAGAGTGGGAGAGGAGATGGACGAAGGTTGAAGAAGGTGGGAGAGGGCAATTTTTTTTTAAAATAATCATTTAAAAAATAACAATATGGAACCCACCTAATAAAAAATATTGGTATTAAACAACTTTAACGGACATACATTTTTACTACCTTTTCTAAAGTTTGTAAGCATTTAATGCAATACTTAATGTTATTATAAAATAAATATATAGATATTTTTACATCTTATCCCATTTATTAATAACGAGTTCCATCATAGTTTGAGCCACAGTCCAAATAAACCATTGATCGTGAACCGGTTTCTTAACATAGTGCTCATTTAGAATAGTGGTTGGAGGCTTCAAAAGTACTTTTCAATCATGATTTACAGAATACAAAGTAAGTTATGTAGTAAAAATTATCTTGATTTATGTGTCTAAATTTAAAAGTACTTTTCAATCTTGATAATAAATTATCACAAACGTCCACATAGTCACTGAGAGCAAGCCCTCATATAGGATAAGATACAACCGGTACTCTTGATGATGGGACCATTTAATATTTATCCTGCACTGAAGACTTCATCTCTATTCTTAACCACATAAAAAACTCCAGCAAAAAGGACGAGAAAATCTTAAAAAGATATCAGAGGATTTTTTATTTAATTTTTTTCGGGCGCATCACGGCATTTCAACGGCAAAATAGACGGTTGCCTGCATCATGCTCAAATCACAAGGGAGTAAGAAAACAATTTATCACAGGTGAAAGGAAAAACTACAAGTGGGTTTCCATACAAAGAAACTACCTGATTTTATCCCCAAGCATCATTTCATTTCTTTTAAAGCTACCTCATTTCTGCTTTCGTCCAATAAATGTGTACATGGCATCAAATAATTAACACTAGATGCTTGTGTTTTAGTTCATCAATAAGTTGTCCACAACTAAAAACTGCCACTAGAGAAGGCAAGTCTTCCTCAGGCCAACCTGGGCAGCCAGGTGCTCTCAGTTGCACAACTCTCGTTCCTAATTTGCAAATTCAAACACACGGTGTTGCCCTACAAGCTTTGAAAATGATGTTCATCTACTTGCTGTACACATAGTTCCTGCCAAATTGTATGGGAGCTCAGGTGGTAGTAAAAGATGGTTATGGGCTTTTCCCACGGACAGAGCCAAAGCGAGTGCACCAAAATTATAAAGTGATGCGCTTCGTTTTGTATATTACACAAGCTCATGTCATGGCAACATGGGATCCCCAGACGAAGCAAGCATTTGTAAACTTGTTTCCTCAGCTGCCCGTTTAGAAGAGAATTCTTGCATGGAATCAGCTGCAGAATTTTAGTATGACCATCAGTAAGAAATTATTCCTCAAATGAGAAATGGCAAAGATGATACAATATCCATTCAGGAGGTCAACATTTTTTCATCAACGATGTACAAGACTCCATCACATCATTTAAGGTGAATATGGTCGCTTCAAGGAACTGTCTAAATAACCTTTACGAGGAAGGGCTTGGGTGACTTCTGGGTTGTCAACTTTTGGTTGTTTGAGGAATTACCGGGTCTCAAACTGATTAACGATTTCATATTGACTGTGTTTGGTTGGAGGGTAGGGGAGGGGAGGGAAAATTTTGAATTAAATTCCCTTCCTTCCCTTTATTTTATACTTAGGATCCCCTTCCCTCCCCCCTTTCTGATAAACCAAAAAAGGTAACATACCCTCCCCTCCCCTCCCCTCAAACCAAACACACCCTAAAGTGGCGATGAAATCAAACGGATGATTATAATTAGATCCCTTATAATATTTGGCTATCATAAAAGTCACCATCAGTTGTTTTTGTGACCCCAAGCCTGGCTTGAATTGATTACAAAATTTGTCAGTTACAAAATGCAGAGTTCATTTTCTGTTGAGTAAATGAAAACTCCTTGCCTTAATCACTATAATATAGTCATGTGTGCATGTTTAATGTAAGAAGAATGCATGGTTGCTCTCTTGCTGACTTGACAAATTCCAGCATTTTTCCTATAGCCAAGTATATAAGACCAAACACTAAACTAAGCGACAGTATATGTAATTAGGAGAAAGAAGTTCAGTACCAAAAGATTGGCGAAGCCCTTTCACAGCATCAATGTTCTTGTAGGTGTAGCCAACAAAATTTAGGTCTTTGGGCGTTAGTAGCATCTGCATGAAGTTCATGGGACATCATAAATATACGAGAAACTTTCTAAGCATCACAAGAAGTCATAATATCATCAACACCGATGTGTTAAAGTTCAAGGAGACAAGCAGATTCAAATCTTCCCCAGTCCAACCTCCTAATAAGAAGAAAAATAATATTGACTCTTTGGAGCTATAAGCCAATAATTGATCAAAATGTGATCACCAAGAAGCACGCATCCCTAACAACAGAGTAGTAAATTTGTTGATTGTAGTTCATTCTTTTTCTCATGTATTTTGAAATAAAGTTATTATGCTTTTATCCCTCAATAGAACAGAAAATTGTGCCTAGTGCTTTAAATAATGAAAGGAAATGATAACAACGTGCAAATCAGCACAAGCATGAGTACCTTTCGTGAGGTACCTGACCCACTTATCGCTGCTGTTGGTGGATCTACCTATTAAAAAAGAGAGACAAAAAAGGAACGTAAGTCTTGTTTTGACAATCCAGCCCACGACATTATTGAGTACATGTTAACAGAAGAAAGGCATGCAAGGATTTTTTTTTTTTTCTCTTGGCATGCAAGGATAGCACATAAGAGATGGAAATAGAGGAAAAAAACGAAATCCTAATTTCCACTGGCTGCCATGGATCATAAAAGCCGTTGACCTTGTCAGAATAAAAACATGCATGAGATCACCCTTTCTTACATTACAAATCCCTTTAGTTCAGTGAAAAGGATGATTTCATATAACCAAGAAAAGCCTAAATTTAGAGATAGATGGAAAACAGTGATATCAAGCAAAAGCATATATTCTAACAGTAATTTTGAAGAGATTCTCTACAAGTGATTTTTGGATAAATTCAGTTCCAGCAATTTGGTAGTAGTTTGTAGCCACATTATAAATCAAGGGGAAAACAATAAGGAAAAACATGTTAAAAAGGACAGTAAAAGGGGGGAAAGAGATGATTTAACATAATACTTCATCAAATTTCATGAAGTTTTGGGTGTCCAGCTCCCCATTGACTTGTGGTTTAAATGCTGCCTCCATTTCATACAGTTTATCCCACTCCACACCCTTAAACCAAGGATGAGCCTGACAGATGCAAAATTTGTATAAATAATAGACAGAAGATTTAGGATTGGCATAGCAACGTTCAAATAAATTGAATAACTTGCCTTGATTTCATTAGCCCCATGAGTACCTAACCTATGGTCAACATCACACAGCAGTCTACATATTAGATCCTTGGCCTCAAGTGTCAGCTGTGCATCTTCCGGAAATTTTAAATGATTTCTCCAATGAACAATCTGCCAGCAGTCAATGAAACAAGTATACAAAAGAATATATGGTTACTGACATAAACATCGCGAGAAGAGCTTTCAAATATCATGAATATGAATGAATGTACTAGCTGTAGCAAGAAGATGAAGTAAAGTTGGTCAAAACATGTCTAGCACAGTGCGGCCAATTTTATCATTAGTTCAAATTTGCTTCTCTATTTGTCACAAAGTGGGAGGCAGTGAGAATCGGGCAATATTTGAGCTCAATATCCCCTACAGGACTAACTAAGTGTCACTGGTGCTCCTCCAAGTTAACCAATACACACTTTTTAAAAATAAAATAAGAAACTTTAAGAGAAAGAAGAAAATACATGCTGTCCCCATGTAGGTTTCTGCTCTCAGAATACCACTTTGAACACCTATGGAGAACTCCTTAACTTCATTCATTCAACTGCCTGTAATAGCTTGAACACCCTTTTGGTGCAAGCAGTCCCTCCCCCCAAGCCATGCATTTGTTAGTTCAGAGTTTGCTTAATACCAGTGAAGCTTAATTTGTCCAGTTTGTCTTATTTCATTACGAAAGAGACACCCAAGCTCTAATCTTTTCTGAGTTCCGCATTTGCTCTAGACAAATTCCAATTGTCTAATCTCTTTAAAACTAGTTTAATTAACAAACAAAAGACAATTAGGTTTAATATGAGATATAGCAGGATGATGGAAGGAGAACAATTCGATTGCCTCTCCTTGAAATTGATTACAAAATTTATTGTTCTTCAAGGAAAAGGGGATTTAGTCATATTATCTCATTAGTTACACAAGATAATGGAAATTGTGCCAAGCTTTAAAGCTTCTTAAACAATGAATGAAATGCAAACATACTTCACAATTTAAAAATTATCATCTCCCAATACCTTTCTGCATGTGGTTATTGGGTCATCCGAGTAAAATGGAGGGTAACCAACCAGCATTTCATACATTATTGCCCCAAGCGACCACCTGTCCATATGGAATCAAGTGCACATGAAACAAAATATAAAAAAAATCTTTGAATATAAAGTATTTGAAAAAGAAGGCAGATTTTGGTTTGTATAATTATCATACTCATTTAAAGCTTTACAAATTTTAACTGTTGAACAAAGTATTCAGTCAAAGAAGAGTTGCGCCTTATAAAGGAAAAAATGCGCCCGATCATGGAGCTTCAAGACTAATAGATCGCAAGGCTAACAAAAATAGTTAAAAACTAACCAGTCACATTCCATCCCATATCCTTTTTTCAGCAGAACTTCAGGAGCAATGTAGTCTGGTGTTCCCACAGTAGAAAATGCCTTATAAACAGGACAGGATGTGAGAACAGAAAGACCTTTTCTTAACAGCTATATGAGGAAATGAAAGTAAGTGCAGTATTAGCTATGTGCTAATGCCCATCAGCATTATAAAATATGCCCAACAGTCTTTGGGTACGACCAGCCATGATCAGGTACTTTCAAATATTATATAAAGAATTATGTTCATACAAACCAATTTAGCTATTCAGCGGATACAGGCAGAGATAAACTACCAAATAAGCGATCCACAGTTTCCAGAATTCAAAACTTCCCTTTACCTTTTAGTTTTTCATATTCCCAATATATATATGCATTCACCCTCCAAAAATTTTAATTTTTTCTCAACTTAAATACCCTTTTATCATCATTGATGATTTGCCCTCCAATGCTCTGATCCTAGTTCTACCATTACATACAAATAACCCCATGCCATATAATTAGAAGGCCAGGAATCTTATCACAATATTAACGCACATCTATGATTTTCACCAAGTAGATTATGGCAGGCTTAACTTGCAACGGCTTGCATTTTGAAAGCAATATAAAACAGTCAGCAAGATAAGAAAAAAACTTTTTCCTCATCTTCATAAATTAATAAACACAACCTCTTGCGCTGATGGATTACTATATCTTTGAGACATAAGCAGTGTTCTACTCAGAAACATAATTTAGAACATATTGTCTGCCACATCTCAACTATCATATATTAATAAATTTGATGACATACCAACTTCCTCCTATTCATCTGCCAATGCTGGAGTTGTTCACGTGGACTTTTCCAGTTGCTCCGATTGTCCGCATCAGGAAAGCACCCATCAATGTCCATTGGCTCTGATAAATTTTCATCATCCATGGTCTGATTCTCATGAAGTGTAGACAGGGTAGTAAATTCAAGAGGCTTACAAAGGCCAAAATCTGAGAGCTTCATATGACCGTTTATATCTAGAAGTAGATTGTCTGGTTTGATATCCCTGAAAAGCAGACAATAAAAATTTAAATGATTGTTAAGCACATAAACAGTGACCCACAACCCGATCCAATCAAATTGTATCAATGATCAACACATAGAAATGCAGTAAAAGTCAACCTGTGGATATAATTGTGTTTATGAATAGACTCTATGGCCAAAACACTTTGTGCAATGTAAAACCTAGCAACATTCTCACTTAAAGTGTCTTCTCTCATTAGCAGAGTCATCATGTCACCCCCAGGCAGATATTCCATAATTAAATATAAGTACTCAGCGTCCTGAAATGAGTAGTAAAGTTTCACTATGCAATGGCTGGCAACTTCAGCTAGCAAGTTCCTCTCAGCTCTAACATGTTCCACCTGTGAAAAAAAGGACGTCTTGTATATAAAACAGAAACGAGGCATTTTGCAAGACATCCTATAATATAAATATCTAACAAAAACCACTCTTAGTTGGGCTCAGGCGGTAAAAATGGGGCGGGGTGTAAGTAGAGATTTAAGGTTCAAACCATTGTGACACAACCAAAAATACAAATATAATAAAAATCATGACCTAGCAATGGATTTTAAATAGCCCAATACATTGATGTAAAATGATTGATACCACTATGTAAAATACCAAATTCTATTCGTATCTATGATTGAAGACCATATTATACTAAAAGCAATCTATTATAAATTTGACCTGGCCTCTCTTGAGCATTTCGGTTTTCTTCAGCTTTTTCATGGCATAGATGTTTCCAGATTTCTTCTCCCGACATAATCTAACCTGTAAATTAGTAAGTTAGCTGAAAATATACTTGAAATAACTGCTACAACAAGGTTGCAAAAAATTGTCCTCTTCTGAACAACACAAAGGGGTAAACTTGTGTACCCAACAAAAATATTGCACATATACATTTGACAGGAATAGTTCTTACCTCCCCAAAGGCCCCTCTTCCTATTATGGTTAAAAGCTCAAAATCATTAACGCATATCTTGTGTCTTTTCAATCGCATATATTCTGTCTCCTTTCTCTCTAAATCTTTGATGAGGTTGATCCTTTCCTCAGTTGGCACATCTGAGGAAGCTAACTTCCTTTCTAAAATCCAACGTCTAAAATCAAAGGAAATTGTGTCAGGAACTCCAAAAGTCGTGGTGATCTGCATCACACAAGAGACTGTCTGAAAGAATTTATGCACAAGCATGATTCACATGTCAGGGGTTTGCAAATGAAAACTTTCTGCATATAGAATGTACAGAATGTATCTTCCACAGCTTGCTAATGAATATCAACTATCAGAGAGGGGAAATATGTGGCTTTATGCTTTTATCTTTTCCATTTCTGGTGAAGCTCAAAAACATAAGATTAACTACGATGTTTATTACAGCACCTTTTTTTTTTTTTTTTTTGTAAAAAAGAAAGAAAATGTCTGTCTGATGAGCTTTAATGAGCAAGACCATTAATTATATGATCTTGTTTCTTTTCAATAAAAGCATCATATTGTGTTTGGTACCAATTAATACAACTAGAAATTGAAATAAATGGAACTTGTTTCTTTCCAGCTGTAAATGATAGATATTTTTTATTTTTGAATTTAAACATAGACAGAAATGCTTGGTCTAATTAACAAGCATGGCCTTGTCTCTGGTTTTGCTTGGCACAAATACATATTTAGTCCCATTAGCCATTGTCCTTCAAATTTTAAATCCCAGCCAATGCTGTCCTTGCAATCAAATAAGCACATTTGATGCTCACGAGACTGTTCATTATAAATTAAATAGCATAGATGTAAAACAAAAGGATACTATTAACAAAGTTAAAAATGAGCTTAAAATTATCTTATGTTTAGTGTAAATGTGTAATCCTCTGTGTACACTATCAGGTAACCAAGAGAATACACTATGATTGGAGTAATTAAGGTGTTTCACTAGAAATTTTGAAAAGATTCTTTAAATATTCAGCATCTTAAGGTTCAATGGAAATGTCAAACTCTTTAGAATAACAACAATTCAAAAGTAAGTCCATCGAGGATATAGGGACTGAAATTAACATGTGGTGAAGTTATAAGGATTTAATTATAATTAAGCCATCTAACTAATGCAATCTAGATTAGCTTGGACGTTTACTAGATCAAGATTGATTGCATTATAGCTCAAACACAATTGATACTCCTAGAAACCTATACTGCAAAAATATGACAATATGGCAAAAAGAAAGATAAACCAATGATCAAGATGTCCAGCTGCTTGCCCGGGGGTATTTTGAAGCCAATTAATTTACAGATTTTACTCAAGGAAACATATTAATCAAAAGAGCATGGAGATTTGGCTGGGGATTGTCATCATACTAATAGCTGCAAATACGTATCACCTCACTGATCTAATTGACAATGTGATGCATGTACCCATTACACCTTACGAAGAAAAGAATCAGATAGCCAATTCGGGGATAATCGTTAAGAAGCTGGGTCATACCAGATGGATCGTAAAACAAACCTTAAAAGAGGAGAAATGATAGCATAGATGCCTTAAATTCAAACATGGACATTTAAGTTAATCCCTGCTGCTGAGTCTCTTAGTTAGAGAAGAAATTTTTCATCGTATCTTATGGACTATATGCCTTAGAATAAACCACCGAAAGAACATCATATGCGACGGATCATTAAAATAAAGCACCAAAAGAGAAGAAACGATAGTTCATGATGTCGGGAATTCAAACAGAGAAATTTAAGTTAATCCATCTAATTCATTCTCGCCATTTATGGAGATGAAATTTTTTTTCGTCGTATCTCGAGGATCATATGCATTTATGTGTGCTAGAGCCTCTCGGCCTTAAAACAGTGCATAGATACTTCTAGTCATTAAACCTAACAACAATACTGGGATCAATTAAAGTGAGAAGCTCTCAGTTATCAGTGCACAGCAACTGCTTACTGTTTCCTATACCTAGAGAATACTTCAGCTACCACTGCTGGAAAAGTAATTAAATAGAAAGATCTGCCAGTCAATTGGCATTATGCACGATTAACTGGCGCTTTTAGTTCCGAATACCGAAAATTCTCAGACCCATAGCTACAGGTACTCGGCAATCACAAGAAAATCGAAAAATAATTCCCCACAAAGTACCTCTCCTTGCGCTCCTGGATGTTCTTCATCTGATTTTTGTAGTGATTCTCAATGAACTTCTTCGCCGCCGCAACCTTCTCCATGGTCAAGCTCGACCCGAGGACCTCCTCTTCTATTTTCTCTTCCTCCTCGAGATCCTCCATCTCTCTACCTCGCTCTCAGGTTCAGCGACTTTGAACGTGAGTGATAATGTGTCCCACTGCAAGTGTATCTATACGCACCCAAAAAGCCTCAGCTTTTTTCTCTCTCTATCACCCACAGACAGCGTAACGCTTTCACTCTCTAAAAACACTCTGGAGCTCTTATTGCAACAGCGAGGGGATGATGCGAGGGAAGAAGCATTAAAAATGGTTAAGAGTTGGCCCAAATGTAGCACGCCGCGCTATCCGATGCATCTGCCACCATTCTCGTGCGTCCTCCTCGCCAGCAAGCCGAGAGCCACGTACATGATGCAGCATTGGAACTTGGAAGATTCACTGTATACGTACGTGGCGTAACGTGGCCTGAGGTCCTACGGATGATAGGGGTGGGTGATCACGTAGGATAGCAAAAACTGGGAATAGATTAATCAAGAATGTATCTGGCGACCGGAGTGACGGCTTCACGCGCGGGGGAGTGAGCGTGTGATACACATTGCGATGCGGGAGTAGAAAGTGTCGCGGTCAGATCATAAATGACATTTTCGCATTTTCGGACATGAAAACAACGAGGAAAGACCCACACTGTTTGGTTTTATTGGTCCGTGCTGCCCACTCTCCTTGCTTAGGTGGTTGGTCTTATTAAATTTTGTGGCTTGTGATTGGCTGTCACTGCTCAGACATCCTTGTTTTGTGGGTTAAGTTCCAGTGATATGCTTAGCTAGCTGTCGCCGTATTTGCATGTATTTTTCCTTTTCTAGATCTGGAGTCTACCAATTTTATCATCGCCGTTTTCCCATTTAATTGATATACTACTTCTAAAAATGCAAGTGCCATACCACATGCCCTTTTCAATGTTTTGCACAAACCTCCTTTTTTTTTTTTGTGCTTTTCTGTGAGTTTCTCCCCTATGATAAAATCAGAAATCATATCTAAACTTTTGTTTGGATTACGTGGATTGGTGTCAGTTTGTAAAAGTTATGTTGCTTCTCTTTTGCCTTTAGACAGTAAATGTATTCTGTTGTGTATTTCCTAGATGGAAGCTTATAAAATAAGGTTAAAAGTCAATTTTATCCCGAGAGTTATTATAGATAATCAATATTGTTTTATAAATTTTTTTTTAGAAATGTTGTTTCGAGAGTCTCTAAGTTGTTGCAATTTTGCATTGATCGTTAATTGATTAAATATGCTTAGTTGAGTAATCCACGTATCATTCACGTCATTTTTATTTTTGTATAGAGCGTAAATTTATCTCGGAAAGTTTTAACTCAAGAGTAATATTACCCTAAAGTTTTTAAACTATAAAAATTTCATCATGTTTATTAGTTGACTAAATGAGCTGATTTGGCATATCTACGTGCAATACACTATATTTTTCAAAGTTAAATTTATAATTAAGGAAAAAAGATTTTAAAAAATGCATTTTATTAAATTTCACATTGATTGAGGGAATGAAATACACCTTATAAAAGTTTGGATACCTCTTATCTCGATGCTTTTAAAACCATAAGAGGTACCAAAAGCCCGAAGTGAGAGTGAGGTGCTCGGTACAAAAGGTGAGTAAAATATTATATCTTACATTGGATGGGAGGGAAACAAAAAAAACCCTTATGAGTATAAAAGCATCTTCTATGACAAAAAAAAAAAAAAAAGTGTGAAGCATGCATTCACTAATAACATAAAAACTTTTAGGATATCTAATTAACCAAGCATCTAGTAACAAAACAATCGAGGAGACGACATTGATAAGGTATAGTGCATGCAATGATAAAGGATTTATGACACTCATTTGTCATTGAAAACTTTTTTAGTAATTAAATTTCTTGGTCATGACTTCACATTGGCTCACCCTATTTAATTTTGATTCATCCTTCATCTCTTTCTTTATTGAATCGTGTCCAGTTTCTGTATATAAGCTTGTTTGAAAACGTCGATTTTTCCCATTTTGGACGGCAAGTATTTCAAAGTAGTCTCAATTATTTTTGACTAAGCACAAAATTTATCCGTGGCTATTCAACCTTTTGGACGGCATGCAGCCATGAGTAAAGCAAAATTCTAGAGAAATATCTTGAACAAAAATGAAATAATAAAATAAAATAAATATTGCATCCATTAAAAACTTTTTTGAATAATTGAGTTAATGCTTGTTTGGAACAACGATTAGAATCTTTAAAATTAATTTTTTAATCATAATTTATAATATACAAGATAAGTGTGTGAGAAGAGTTTTGTCTCAATCTATATGAAAAATACCTATAAATTAAAAATAAGCTATCACAAACACATACTTACTGAGATCTAATACAAGGGATCTAAGTGTAATTTTCTTTTTGCCAACAGGATCTAAGTGTAATTTGAATATAGCTTAAACTCTAAAATTCTATTATTTTCATAACTTGTCATTGGGCACCTTTTTTAAGGGGGGAAAATCATACCAATAGGCGTTGATGTTAGATTTATAGTGGAAGAGATCTTGACCACAGAAGCACAAACGTAATAACAACACTACCCGTCTCCTGTAGATGAGATATCGGTGTCAAACACAGACATTCGAAGAAAATAATAAAAAACACACGAGTAAAATTCACAGGAGATTTGGAAGTTGTAAAAATCAAGCACTTTATTTGTGAGGCATAAAATGATTTAAAAAAAAAAGAGGAAAGTAATAAAATTTTAAGAACTCGTAAGATTGGGAAGGAATTTTTCTTATTTTTTTATAATATGTGGAAGAAATTTTTTAAACCAATGTGTAAAATTGGGTAAACTTGTAAACAGGTTAATATAAAATATGGTTTATAGTGCGAATTAAACTATAAATTACATTCTATATTAAAGATAAGGGTAGTAAAAACAACTTGATAATATTGTAGGTTAACATTTAATATGTGCCATAACTTGTGTTTAATAACACTGAACCTGTACGTGCTTCTTTTCAGTACATAAACATGAGGATGTCTGAATATGTTTTTTTTCAGTAAATACGTGTATTCTATTATTGGAGTTAATCTTATCTGGGCACTAAATTAAACGGGGGCAACTCTTTTGGCGAGAAGTCGAATCTTGGCTTCCCATGATGTGTGCCTTAAAATTTGACTATCCCTTTAAAATAGGTTAACATTTAAATTGCAGAATATGTATAAACAGGAACAATATTTAAAATTTAAAAAAATATCAGTACTAGTACTAATTTCATAACATGTCTCTACATGATCGTTGCCGGTGAGGCCCATGGTGATCCGGCATCCAGGCCCAGCCAACAGTTGCTCTTGTCAAAGAAGCCGAGGGTCAACATTGGTCCAGTGATATAATGATCCTTCACTCTATTGCTAAATTACAAATATGTCCCTGAGGACCTTAGAGCACTAGTTAAGGGATTTATTAGTACAAGTGTAAGGATAGCAAAGTACTGCCATAATTTTACCATGGCGAGAACATAACTGCATGACAGATTAATATTGGGAAAATTATTTATAAATATTTTATTAAAAATTTATTTATCAAATAGGACCTTCAGTTGTAAACAATCTTTCATATGTATAAAAGATATTCTCTTATATATAAACAATATTCTTTAGTGTTAATATATCTTTCTTATGTGACATTCCTTTATGTTTGAATAATTTTTTTTTATGTGCAAAAAATCTTCTATCGGATCCCATTTAGTAAATAAGTTTTTAATGAGGTATTTATGGATAATTCTCCTATTAATATTTACTACTCCAATACTTTAATAAAAAACATTGAAATACAAATTCAGTCCTATATTAAAATCAGAGGTATATTTTTTTTATTTACGGGGCATTTCCAACATTTTTTTGCACTTGGTGAAAGAAAATCTTAAATCTCATTAATTTTATCATAAAAATAAATAATTTTTTAATTTTATCTCTATTTAATATATAATATTAAATAAAATTTAAAACAAAATCAACACAATAATAAACAAACGGTTAAATTGCACGTTCACATCAAAATTTAAAAAAATGTTTTATATATAGAAAAAAAAAATTTCTCACTCCACCGTATAAATAACACCAAAAGAGTAATTACATGATAAGTGAATAACTGAATATTTCATTTTTTGAAATAACTAGGAGATTAAAGAAATACCCCCCCGAGAGATTAAAGAAATATATAACATTTAAATTAGTGTCAGCCAAAAAAATTAAACCGTTAAGGTTATTAATTATTTTAAAAATGTAATGGTTTTAAATTGATTATGAAAACCAATTAATTCCTCTTTACAGTAGGGACATTATAGTTATTTTATGCCCTAATTACTTCAGAAATAAACGCAAGTTTAGGGTAAATTAATGGTCCGGTGTGGCAGAAGTACAGCGAACTCAGTTTCATAGCCGGAGTTGTCGTCAGAAGCCCCCGAGCTCAGAGCGCGAGTAAGTGGAGAAAGCGAAAAGGAGGAACATCGAAACCGATTAGGGAATAGTAGGCTGATAGAGCGAGGGAAGGAAAGGGAAGCACACGAAGATATCGTCTATGGCCGACCCCTTCTACAGCAGATATCACACTCCCCCCGACCCAGGTATTGGCAATAATAATTCCATAATTCCGATACGGTGCTGTTGATATCAATAGGAGATCGGTGGCATCAGAAAATAAAATCTCCATGTTCTTAATCAGTCACTCAATTTGGGAGGGAGACTAAAAATCATGCAAGAAGCTTGATACAGTCTTTAGTGCGTCTTCCACGGTCACGTGGCTCGTGGAGTTTATTAATCGTTTCGACCTGTAGTTCTGAATTGACCAGAATCCATATTTTTTTCCTACCAATTACCACCTATTATGATGCATTGAACAATGCTATTTACAGCGTGTACTACCTGGATTTTCTAATTGATATTAAAAAGGCCTGGTCAACATGATTCTGGAAGCACCATTTTGTCAGCAATGCCTGTACTTGTGCATTACTTTGATAGATTATATTGATTCAAAAGAAAAACCGAGGAAATTTATAGATTTTTATCTACTTGGAAACAGTTTCACATTTTTCTCATCTAGAAATCGGCATTTTTTTGGTTGGGGCAGGGTTTATTTCTGATGTAGGTTCAAAGTCTAACTAAATCCTTAAGGTAATATTACAGTTTTACAAGGAATTCATCACTGACTATAGAGTCTAATGTCCAAAATATATTCTCCTGCCCTTGTGTAGTTCCCTCCACGGCTCCACCCTCCCTCCAAAGCAAGCTCTTTTCACTATCCTTATATTAGTTGGCAATTACTCTATACATACTCTCTCAACATTTAGAAGACTATTAAGTATTAATGCCTAAATTCACTGGACGCTGACCTTATGACTTATAGCTACCTGTCATTTTGTACCATATTTTATTGTTGGTTACAAAAGTGATGTTTTGTCTGGTTTCATTTGTTGTGTCAGCAAGCATTCCGAGGAGTAGATTTGCTGGTTATATTCCATCCGAAACACCATCATTGGCTTCTCCCCGTGCATCAAACTTGACAGATTTTCGGGGCATTGGATCAGATTACCTGCATGAAGATGTAAAACCTAAAGACTTCTTAATATTTAGTTCGTGTGAAATAAACGTGAGTAAAAAATTTTCTCTTGGACTACCTGCAGACAAACTTGTTTCACACTGGGTCGTATGCCATTGATGACAGTGTGGGAACTAGACTTCATCCTGAACTTACAGCAACTGGAGATCACACAAAAGGCTATGCATCTCATGAATATACTGATCTAGTACGGAAAAAAGGAGATCTCTCTCAAGGGATCAGCCCAGGAGATCCTGATATAACTCATGGAAGATCAGCATCTAAAAATGCATACAATTCTCTCCCAAATTCAGCAGGGGATTCAAGCATTTTGTTTGTTGGTGGACTTCCGAGTGACTGTACTAGAAGGGAAGTTGGCCGTATCCTTTGCTGCCTATATACATGTGTATCTCCTCTTTATTCCTGTTATTGCCTCCTTGGAGTATTGATAATGATTAGATAGGAAGTTCTTAGAAATTGGATTCTTGTTGGATCTATATTATTTTTCTCACCATGATTTTAAGTTATGGTATATTAAAAACATTTCATAGACAAATGATGTGCCATTTCTAAGTTATGGAAATGAAAGCGGAAGTTACTGGAGTTTCACTAATTTTCTTCATTAGCCTTGACTCATATCTACAGATCTTTTCCGCCCATTTATTGGCTATAAGGATATCAGAGTTGTTCACAAGGAACCCAGACGTGTAAGTGTATTAAGTGAGATTTTTCGGTTGAATAAGAGGCTCAAATAATTCTGAGATTGAAATGCATATTCTCTCCGGATTTTCATCAGCTATTGGCTTGGAGCTATTTCTGGTTTGCTTGGAGATATAATAATATTGCAGATTATGACTCGTGCCTTGAGTTCTCTGCAAAATTTTTCATTCAAGTTATATATGTGTGAAATGTGGCTAAAATAATTTGAATTTGCAATATTATATTTTCTGAAAGAATACCTTTAATATAATAGGAGTATGGGACACGATAGTTTCCCTTACAAAATGATTATTTATCTTCTGTATCTTTTTGTTCAGTGCATGTTATTATAGCTCAAGACAAACGAATTGCACAGTATAATTCCAATTATTATCATGTGCTTTGAGCCATAGACTTTTGCCTCCACCCTGTTTCATGGCATAGCTATGGGTTTTAATTATATAGTAATGTTGTTAATCCATAATATCTCTTTTTATCTGATTTATTAATATTTAGTAATTAGTAGTTTTTAAGATGATCAACCATGCCGCAGAGTGGAGACAAGGCTTCGGTTTTGTGCTTTGTAGAGTTCATTGACTCCAAATGTGCTCTCACTGCTATGCAAGCTCTGCAAGGTAAGCTCCTTCTGTGTTATAATTGTAATTTTAATTTGAGACCTGTCCTTTAGAGAGTTAAATATTGTTTGTGTTATGATTATTTCTCTAACATTATTTGAAAGTGTCTGAGAATGAAAATTTTCTTGATGGCTGTGAATCCATCTGCAGCCCTGTTTTTTTTCCTCCTTCCTTTCTTTATATTTTAAACGGGCCTTCCCTACCTGTTTTTATTTTTTATTCTTGGTCAATAGAACCCCCCCAACCCTTCCCCACCTCTTACCCCCCAAGAAAAGAAAGAAGAGAAAAAAATACATTTTATAAATATATGTTGATGTATGCTCATTCAAGTATGATTGCTGATATTTATACAAGTGACCACTACACTAACAACCAGCTTAAACTATGAAATTGTCATGATGTTTAAATCAAAAGATGCTTAATCACGTAATGTTTGTACAACAAACAAGTCATTTACTGAAATGTGATATTTTCTGCAGGATACAAGTTTGATGATAAAAAGCCTGATTCACAGACCTTAAAATTGCAATTTGCTCAGTTTCCTTTCCATCCACCACCTGATCAAGGTAAGGCGCTCATCATTATCACGCTGATTGGAATGGCTATTATGGGATGGAAACATGCTTGATATTGTCAAGATGGACTATATTAGTTTGAGAAATTTGCTCTTAGATTCCAGAATTATATCACTTGCTTGGGTGGTAAAAACAGATAACATATGGATGATAAGTATAGAACCCGTTTTTAAGCTGAATCTCTTGGCGATCAGTTGGCATAATCATGTAGTTTTTGGTCCATATAGTCCAGTAAATGGCAGATTAAAAGGGTTTGTTCGGTTGTATGCAGATAATTAGCCCCAAAGCAACTTGCTAATCCTCAGTATTCTAGCTTTATGGTTGGGCATTAAGTGGATTGCTGATGCAGAGCTAGATGATTGGTGACCAGGCTGGAATTCCTCATCACATGTAGGGACTTGCCCCTTGACGTGCCTAGTTATGGTCCCCCAAGCTTCACTGATGTAACTGTCATAATCTAATGTCCTGTTTATTATATTCTAACGTTCTTCTGGCACTCTCTTAATGATGTTCTTGGGGGAACATGGCTAAGACGGCCATGTCAATTTTCTTCCCTTTTCCACAATGACTCTTTGTTCACTTTGGGGCTGTTTGTGATAGCTTTTTTGAATCGAGTTTATCATATAAGCCCGATTCACGTAAATCGAGATAAATCTTCTCCACATATTTATCTCGTAGACCGTAAAAGCACTTCGTAGACCGTAAAAGCACCTCGTAGACCGTAAAAGCTACCTCGTAGACCGTAAAAGTTACCTCGTAGACCATAAATTACAATTCATAAACACTTATAAAATTTTCATAAGCTATTACAAACAGCCTCTTTGTCAGAGATGTCCGCTTTTGAGGAGAAATAGAGCCTTGGTTCACAAATCCAAATTTGCATATTCGGAAAGTGGAGCAGTCTAGTGATGACATAATATTGAGAGAGAAATTTTGTGAATAAAAAAAATGTTATGTTTTATAAATGAAGAGTAATGCAAAAGTCAGTTTTCATTGAATAATGGTAATAAGAATATTATAGTTACATTTTACCCAAAAAAACAAATATGGTAGTTACATACAAACTCGCACAAACAGATGCATGCATATCCATGCTTGTGTTATAAAGAAAGGTTCAAAAAACTTTAATTCACACAAGATTTTGATTTTGGAAGCGCAGTTTTTGAGATATTTTATTATATATTAAAGAGTTAACACTATTTTTAGCCTTTGAAGCTTTATTTAATTTTAATTTTGGTTCCTCAAGTTTGAAACCGATGGTTTTAGTTTTTTAAATTTATTTTATTTATAACAGTTGCTCTCTGAAGTATGAAAAAGATTTAAAATTGTATTTGACGGTGTTAATTTATTCTATGTGATGTTAACTCTATTAAATTGGCTTGGCTTGTGTAGCATGTTTATTGAGAAACTGACGTGGCAAATATATTATAAGTTTGAGAGAACTTATGCGTGTATATTCTTTACCACCCCTGCCCAAGTCCCCTTCTAGTTCAGAGCCTCGCCTGAGCTTCGCAGAAGACGATCACCGCGGATGCTCTATGCCCTAACCACTTTTTCCTATGTGGTGTGCGTCACCACGTTGTTTAATTTTGTGAAAGCTTCCTTTCTTTTGTTTTTTTTTTTAAATTTAAATGGTGAGCTCCGAAGGTTTATAATATATTTGTCATATCAGTTTCTTAATAAGCATATCACATAAACCAATTTAATGAAATTAGTACTATGTAAGATACATTAACACTAACAAATGCAATTCTAAGTCATTTTTAAGCTTTAAGGACTAATTATTATAAATGAAGTAAATTTAAAAGACCAAAAATAAAATTGGGTAAACCCTTTGGAACAAAAAATTGTATTAGCCCTAAATCAAATTATAGTACATAAGTACAACCATGAAGTGACTAAATTATACATAATTGCCATGAAGTTTGTATCACGTACAGATAGATTCGCTCATCTTCGCAACTTTATAATAAATTTTCTAAATTTTTACACTTATGCAGATAATTTCTGTTAATTTTATATCTCATCTATCTGACAACTTAAAGTTTGGGAGATTACCTACATAATAAGTTTAAGAAGGTATATAAAAATAAAGTCAAATGAGGTATATAATTAATAGTTGGGGTTATCTGCACATAATGGAAAGTTCAAGGAGGTTAATTTACTATTAAGTTTTAAATATTAAGGAGTTATTTGTATGTGGCCTAAGCCCTAAACTTTGTTTGCTTGAGGTTCTATAAGATTCTGTACGCTGCATTTAATTAGGAGATTTAATAAGGGCGTCAGATTAAAATAATCTCCTTTTAAAATCATGATTTTGGGCAACCTCAAAACATATAATTAAATGTTTAGTTTATGTGATGTTATAAAGTTGGGTTGGGTTAGATATGTGCAGAGCTATTTTAGTTGCATTTATTTTTATACATAAAAATTTAATTCAAAATCTTTTTTTTTTTTGCTTGGCTCAGAATATCCACCGCTAGTAACAATGACTAATCCCTTGGCACATAGACTTCTTGAAAAGAATGTAGTGTTAGTCATGAGACCATCTCCATATACACTGCCAGAGATCGAACCCCTAATTAGATGGTTAAAGAACTTTACTAAATCTTAACGATGTTAGGGTATATAGTTGAATTCAAAACCTTATTTAAAGAAACGAGCATCAAAACAGTTAATCAATTATCATTGATATTAAGGCTGGGCATTAAATATTTGTTTTTTTAAAAGTCAATTAGTATAATTTATTAATAAAAAATAATTATGTACCTAGAAATTTTTTTTTTTTTGAATTGCTGCTCCGTTGTGTTTCATCAACCAAAAGCATTCATTGTCATTGCATAAAAAGATATTGCTATTTATAATTAAGGTTGATCATGTTATGCTTGTAGGCTTATAGGCATTCATTGTCATGCTATTTTTGAACTTTGCTAATATTGGCCAGGTCAAAGAAGAGCCCAATAAATTAAGATCACGCGTAAGTGTGTTTCTCACTTCCTGGCACAAACAAATCCAATCCTATAAAACGCGACCAAATCAGTGAACTTGCATAATCCTGATCAATAAAACCCCTGCATTTTCAAGCATGTTTTTGGTTATCTTTGCTCATAAGATTTCATTGTACTGCAAAAGCAAGAATCTATGGAAAGCAAAGGAATGCCATAGTAGAATAGAATATTCTATATGATTTTAACATATCATTTTCGTCTGTTACTACAAGTATGGAACCACAGGATTCTAGTCTCTGAATTTTACACTTAATAGCATTCCATTAAGATTTAAGACTATATAATCAAACAGTTGATGAAGGGTCGGAACAAGTCTTTCACAAAAGCCCCTTCTAACAATGATAAATGACTTTGACCAAATAAAAAAAATAATACTAAATGACTTCAGTTTCATCTACAGAAACTACAGAAAAGAAGTGCCAGCAAAACCATGGTGTAGAAGATTATGAGCAATTAGGTCCCTAGCCTTCATGGAATTTACTGATCTCAAAGCAACTTCAGGCACAATAATCTCATCATCTACAAGCTCAACCATAAGCTCAGGGTCCATTTCTTCATTCTTAAATTCACATATATTATGCAGAACACAGCAAGCCCCAAGCATAAGAGGCAAATCTTGTAGTTTCACTTCTGTCCTTTTTTGCAGGCAACCCCACCTTCCTTTCAATCTTGCAAAAGCATCTTTTGAAACTTTTTGAATCTCTTGAATCTTCTCATTAAAAGAATGCTGTGTCCAAGTCAAGTTCTGCTGAGAATATGGCACTAGAACCCAATCCATTAGAGGATACCCTGAACTCCCAACAACCCACATACTATTCAAAAGTATTCCATTATTTGCCTTTTCATAAAGTGCAGATTTCTGTAACACTTCATAATCAGACATAGAACCAGGCCAACCAATAGAAACATCTGTAAAAACTCCTCTTGGATCAACAGCACCTTGAACTGTAACTGAATATGAAGCTTTCTGATTCCTCTCTGTGTGCTGCTTATTATAATAAGCTGTAATATTAACCTTGGGAGCTGCTATAGGGATATGTGAGGTGAACATGGACCCCACCACATTAGGTATTCCTGAGATGGATTCAAATTCAGATTTGAACTTCCTTATTTTGAATTCATCAGGCCATTGCAAGTACTTACGCATCAGCACAGACCTAATGGCCGTACAAACCTCAAGAATTAGCTTATGGCAGGTTGATATGCCCAGACCAAACCTCTGTGAAACAAGACGAAGAGGATCACCGGTGGCTAGTCTCCATAAACAAGCGGCCACTCTTTGCCTCACCGGAATCGCATTTCTGAGTGTTGTGTCTCCTTTGGCGATTGTGGGATTGAGCTCTTCGCAGATCATATCGAAAGTTGATTTTCCCATTCTAAACGCTTTCTTGAACTCTGTTTCTGGAAAATCAGGGTGGTTACATTGTTGCCACCAAGCTTCTGAACGATCTTTCACCCAAAGCCTACGTTGGTTGTGGTGGTGGGGCCCATTATTTGCTGATGCTCCGGTTTTGAGCTCCGGTACACCGGAAGCTTCCCGACGGGATATCTTTCTCTTGCGAATTCGCTTTGTTCTTTCTAATTCATCGTGATCATAGTAGTTACATTCTGTGATGGATTTTTTTGCGTTCTTCTTGAGGCTCTGTTTTTGATCATCCTCGGTGGAGGAGACCTGGTCGAGGTCGTCGCCGTCGTCGTCATGCTCCTTTTCATGATCGTCCGGCAATGGGAGCAAGGTGAGAATGCCTTTCAATTCTTTCTCATGAGTTCCTTCGCTTTGAATCGAAGGCACGACGTCATCGGCGTCCTGACGTCGTTGAGCTTCCCGGCGTCGTTTTCCGGAGGCGTCGGCATTCATTTGGTGTCAAGAAGGGTGGAGCAAGGTATGAATGTAAGAGATGGATCGCGGGTCGGCAAAAGTTTGGTGCTTCATACATAGAAAGAAGGCAAGTGAGAACACAGCTCACTCAAAACACAAGGTCGTCTTTGCTTGGCGTTCAGTTTCATCTTCCAAGCTCATGATTATAAGGTGTGAAACCATAGTGTGAACGCCCATTCTAAATTCAGCAAACTGAGGATTCTTTAGTTTTTAATATATATAATAAATATAATAACTAGATGGGTACCTAAAAGCCAATATAATACTCCCTTGCTAATACCAAATATAAGATATATTTGAGTTTTTTTTAAGAGATTAAGAAAATTAAATAAGTTACTTATAAGTGATTGTTTGAAATAACGATTGAAATATTTAAAAGCAGTTTTTGAATCGTAATTTACGGTATACGAGGTAAGTACGTGAAATGAGTGTTGTCTCGACTTTCGTGCATAAACACTTTTATGATGACCAATTGTGATTCTAAACATGCATAAGAGCTCATTCAAACATGCTTTTAATCATATCATATTTTATGTATAATTACATTATATATCTGTTTATATGTTAGAAAAAATAATTTAAAGAAAAAATGATAAATATAAATATTTTAAAGTAATTTAATTAATATCTTTAATATTTTTAAAAAAATTAAATTTATATTATATTTAGGACTGGTAGATGGAAATAAAATTGGTGAAAGTCCCTTTGGAAATTTTATTTACAAGAATAGATTTTTACACCTAAATGCACAATCAATAGGATTTCATAAAATATTGGTATGTAAATTTTTAAGCACAGTAGATACTATGTAGAAATCTTTTTTTTTTCTTTTTTACATACTGCCTTTTGTCGTCTATTTTTAATATAAGAATTATTTAACTTATAAACTGATATATAATCTAATAATGTGTAATGTATATTATAATTAAATAATTTATTTAACTTATTTAACCTCTCTAAAAAAAGTTAACTGACTTTTATATTAGATGAAATAATTTATTACTCTGTAATTATAATATTTTATTTGTAGCTGTGTTTTCATATCTCTTTTTATTTTTAAAATAAGTGTTATCGTCCCTCTTATTCGCATAAATAAATTAGTTAAACAAAAAAAAAATACTCCGTATGATTAGGACGTCAATGATGTTGTCCCAATAGAACAATGGATTGTCTTGCTAATGTGAACACAGACACAAGGCGATGTTTATTAATTCTTTGTATTTGATTTGACTGGAGATAAAGACAGCTTGATTCAGAGAAAATCACAGTGACGTCTCAAATAAAAAATCATCTTTTAAACTCTTAAAATAAAAAAATAATATTATTAACAACTCCAAAAACAAGTCATTGATAAATTTAGAGATTCTATTAATTTTAAAAATATTTTTTATTTTGAAATTTTAAAGAATCATGTTTTTGTTTTATATCTTATTTAAAAACTGACTATAATTTTCTCTTTAACTTATGCAGTTAGGTTTCAAGAAAGTAACGACTTTGATTATAAAAAAAAAAAAAGACGCATGCCCGTCTAAAATTTGTGGAAGAAAATTTGGTAATTGGTAGTACGACCTCTTGTGATTAATTTATCTGATAATTGAATTTAATTGGGAAAATAATACTAAAATCTCATGAGAAATAATATCAAGAAAGTCTCATGACTTATTAATGGTAAGTAAAAGAGTATTTATTAATAAGTGGAGTATTTATTAAAAGAGTATTTATTGATAAGTTTTGAGACTTTTCAGATATTATTTTTTTTTAATTAGAACTTTAATATTATTTTTCCAATCTAATTTTAAATACCTCAATTTCATTACTAGATTGAATATATCTAAAGACAATTATGATATAATATTTTAGAAAAATCAATTTGTATTTGCAATAAATAATTAACATAATTAACCCATACAAATTAATCAACTAACTTTTATATTAAAGGTTTAGATATAATATTTGTTTGGAACCGGCTTTCTATCTATCATTTATCAATACACTAATAATCTCATTCCATTCAAACCACTGTATACCGTTCATCAAACTCAATATACAAGCCATTTTAATTAAGTTATCATAATCAATAAATGATAATTAATTCATTAAATTTATCTTAAATTAAAAAAAATTAACTTTATTAATAGTAAATGAGATTTTAAAGGCGAGAGAAAAATAAGTCATGTTTAATTATTAATTGCAAAGATAAAATTGATAAATAAGTATTAATTACTCTCCAAGTATGTGTTTAGATTAGTTTATAAAAAATAGCTTTTATGATTTATGAAGTAAGTATGTAAGAGGAGTTTTATCTTGATTTACAAAAAATGACCTTTAAACCCATGATTTTAGTGGTAAGCAAACACTTAATCGAAACAATAAGAGTGATGAATCACTAATCAGACTCACTCAAGTCTTTACATGTTTCTTTTTTTTTTTTTCTTAAATACAAAAGTTTAAGTGAGTTCTATTCGGACTTACTAAGATCAAAATATGTCTCCACAATCTAATTAGTCATAGAGGTACTTAACTTGCCTACAAAGTTCTCACATTCTCACATCAACAAGTAAGTTGTTAGTGTGAGAACCTTATTGACATCTATTTGTAAGCAGATGCTATCTGCAAGCGGTAAGCACATCTGCACTTCTTTATATCATACTTTAATTCTTGAAACCCATGCTAATTTTATGTTATACTTTCTCAGTTTAAAATTATAAGTTATTTTTCACTAATCTGTATCTCCAATAAAATAGTTAATGGGTATTAAAAATGGATAAAACTACTAATAGCAATTGGTTCTAATAGAAGGGGCTTGACCATGAGGTATCCATCGAATTTGAACATCTTTGAATGCAAAAAAGGGTTTTAAAAAGATTATTATTAATGTAATCCAACAATATTTGAATATAACTTAATCAAATAGTCATATAAAAAATAATAGATAAAAAACTAAAAAATGTTGGATGACAAAGTTTGGAATGAATTCTTTAGGTATTCCAACTCCAAAATAGAATTTCTCCCCTAGTTTCTCCCCCCCCCTATATTCCAATCTTTGATTGTCTATAATTTAGAACCTAAAAAAAACGTTTTTATGATGTGTTCGAATAGTCATAATCAGTAAAGAATCATAATATTCTAATTCTGTCATAAAGATTCATTACATTTTATTTCTTCTGAAAAATGATTACGGAAAGTCGGAAACATGTCTAATAAAATCGAGGGTCATTGATTCACGTTTACAACTTTCAGTATGTTTGTTTGAAATAATGATTGGAGTTTTTAAAAATAATTTTTTAATTATAATTTAGGATAAATGAGATAGGTATGTGAAATGTGTGTTGTCTCGTGTATAAATATTTTTAAAATTTCCAATAATGATTTCAAATAGACTAAAATTATGATAAATTTAGAACTTTTTTTTATACTTTTGTAATTTAAATTTTCTGCATTACAAAGAATAATATATACCATGCTATTTGCACGCTGTGAGGGTGAAAAAAACCAAGGTTCTGAAATCTGAGTCGGGTACTGAATTGGTCGGGATATTGGGTTAAAAATCAGTGAGTCAGATCGAAGTTAAATCAGAGTTAAACCAAGATTAAATAAATAAAAAATTAAATATTTTAGACTTATTAATATATTTTTTTTTAAAAAATAAAAAATTATTATTTTTAAATATATGATCGGATCAATTTATCGACCGGTTGACCGATTTCCGATCTAACAATAAAAAAAGCCACCCACGAAAGGAAAAAGAAAAAAAAGATGGGGACATAGAGACAGAGAGAAGAGTGAGTGTGAAAAGGGGTTTCATTGAGAAAGTGGAGCGCTGACTTTTATGACCCCTGAACATGACTCAGCTTGCCCACTAATCAACTTTGCCTAATTCTGGCGGCGTCTCGGTGAGTTTTCTCATTTTTTATATTATTATTTTTTTTTGTGTTTTTTTGGGTTCAGAACAAGTTCTTCTTTATTCTTCCTCTTTGTAGAAAAAAACGTAGGAAAATTATGTTTATTATTTAATGACCAAATTCATGGATATTTTTTTTAAATAATCACTAGCAGTAAATGCTTATTATTTTATTGGTAAATTTATGTTGTTTAGATAGTAAATAGTACTAGGGTTAAGGGTCTTTTTTGTCTCTGAAATTCTCACCAAGGGACAATTTTATGTAGGGAGTTTAAAAAATAGAATAATTTTATCCTAACTATTATCCCAGTTAATTTTAACCGTTGACTAAATCTGCTGAGCTGACAGTCCACATGTCATCTATGTCATTTTTATTAAGGTGTAAAATTATCTCAAAAATATTAAATCCAACTTTGAAAAAAGATGATGTAAATGACACATGAACTTTTAGTATAAATTTACACCTTAACAAAAATAAGTAGATAACATGTGGACCGTCAATTTAACATATTTGATCAACTAATGATCAAAATTAATGAGATAATAATCAAGATAAAATTACTCATTTTTTAAATTTTCACTAAAATCCTTAACCCATAGTGATAATGTTAAATATATTTTTAATTGGAATAACCAGTCATTTATAAACTTGGTCCTTGAAAAGTACTAGGGACTCGTCTCTGCAAGAAGTTTCAGCTTCTGTCTTGTGTTCTGTACTGGTCTTTGTGTACTTTACCCCTTTGGGTTAACCTCAATGCTTTTCTATGGACGTGATGAGGTCAGGTTCTGAAACTTGCACCGTATCTATCGGTCCGACCTAAAAATCGGTTAACTGGAACAGTCTGGTCTAACATTTAAAAAAAAAAAAAACAAATTTTTAATTTTTTTTAAAATTTTATATTAATAAGTCTAAAATATTTAATTTTTTACTAATTTAGCTCTGGTTTAACTCTAATCTAACTCAGTAACCTTTGACCTAATATTTCAACCAATTCAATGACATGTTGGAATTTGATAACCTAAAACTGGCGCGGGAATGGGACAAAGAAGAAAGTGATTCGGGTGATTGTAGTGTGAAACAAAAACTGGTACTGGCAGATGATGTACGTACGTCAAAGACACGTGAACTCACGGCAACCATAACGTGACGTTGGTAGGCCTCCTCATCCACAAGCCCCTCAGCTTTTCATTTGTTCTGATTAACGTCGGAAACTCAGCTTTTCTTCCGAGTAATCCAGATTCCACATGCGTATATCAATGGCAACATCATATATTCTCTCTCTCTCTCAAAACAAAACTGCTATTACTTGTTTCAATGTTTTGTTTTAGTTGCACGACCACCAGGCTTGCGTAGAAATAGAAATGGTCTGACCGCATTTTGTTTTTAGTCAGATCCACTCGCTAAACAAAAATATACGTTCAATTTAATAATACACATTAAAGGTATACTTCACCGCTCTCCCTAAATTGACAAAATGTTGTGATAATCTTTTAAAAATATCCCATTATCAAGTCGGTTCAACACTCTGCGGCGACAAATTAATGAGATTATACAAAAGAAAACGAGGTTCTACAAATAATACAGAAAATGGAGTAACATATTTCGACACATGAAAGCTCCTGAAATAGGCCTCACAAAACGAAGAGAGGGAGCTAACAAATAACTCACGCCTGATTAGTTGTTGGGGGCACATTCCATCGTGTGATTAACGACTGCAAGTTGCGACAGATCTCACCCACCTAATTAGGACGTTGGCCATTCGCCAAAATTGCTAAGAAAAATGTAACCCTTTGTCTCATAAGCAGTTATTACAGAATACAGACATTTAATAAGGCGCTGTACAGATTGACTTCTCGAAGTCTATACCTCACACTAACCAAAATCTCGGATCGCTCCCTCGCATTTTTCACGAGTGATTCAACTATCGTGCAAAAACTGCCTCTTCACCCAATCTCCCAGAACTTACATAGAAGACGCACCTATTGTTGCAGGCATATGATATGATACAGCCATGTGGGTAAATACAATATCAAGTAAGGGATTTCCCAGCCCACTCTCGCTCTCGTCTCTTTTGTTTGGCTTGCATCCTATTGAACTTCTCTTTACCCTTCTCCAAAAGTGGGTCAACCACAACATAGTCATTTGGGTCATCGCTGCGTGTCATCCGATCCTGCACATTCACAAACACATTACACCCAAAATTGAAGGCACTAGACAACAGCCAATGCCATACGCGAATTTTAACAAGGAAATATCTTTTTAACTGTCTTAACTTTATGCTATTTTTTCGACCCAGAAAAAAATGTTTCATCTCAATGCCAACCAACTGCTGCATGGCATGGAGTGACAACATTGCTTTTCATTATATTTTAATATGGTGACTGAAAAGACAGGCAAGTGCAGGAAGGGAACTATGCTGAATTTGTCTGTACTGGGACCAAACCAGTCTATTTGAACAGACTGAATAAAAAATATGCACCACCGAATACTCACCTTCCCAGACTCAGGAGGAAATTTTAAGCCAGCTCCTCTCCAATCTGACACGGCCTCTTCGTTTACATCTCCAGATCCATCAGTTGAGGGCGTGTTCTTTTCCGATCGAGCCACCTTAAATTTCTCTAGTTTTGCTAGAACCTGATTATAATCCAACCCAAAAGTGGAGGGACTGAATTAGGTCATTAATAACAAATAGTGATAGAAAGAATCTCATGGATGATTAGATTGCAAGAAAAGCTGGATACTACAATCTGAAAGTCTTAATCTTTGCCTTACGGCTACTTTTTCACCTCACAATACTTGTTCCCTTTTCAAACATTATTTTACCCAAAAAAAAAAAAACACTTCTAAACAAACATTATTGTAAGGAAGTGATCTCACATCTCAATAATCATTCAATTAGCTCTCAAACATTACTTGGTAAATGATATATATCTAAAACTACAGCCTACTATAATCTCTCCATGTTTCAATTAGCATTGGTCAATCAATTCCCTATTTACAATATTTCTTGATAGTATAGAAAGATGAATATTTAGCACACAAGCCAGAAGATGGAACACACAGAATAAGGAAAAGGAAGATAAATAGTAGAAATAAAATTCATAGCATACCTCATCTTCACGTCCTTGAACTCTGCGTTTCTTCTGCTTCCGCAACAGTCTATTTTTCTCAGATTCATTGAACAACTGTAAATCTGCATCTGCATTTGCCATTCGTTCAGCTCTTGCTTCAGATCCTATTCCCTTTTTCTTCATGGACAATTTTTCCACCCTAGGTTGATCATCATCAACACTTACAGCATTGGACCTGTCAAGTGTGAATCATAATTAGACCACTTGCTTTAGTTTGAAATCTGATAATAAACCATTTAGGTAATCATAAACGCCCCAAATCAATTCATGATTTCCAATGATTAACATCCTTACCTGATTGCTGATGAATTGTGGTTCTTTGGACTTGAGCTTCCTGCTTGAAAACACAAGATGGTGAGCCTTAACTATTAAATAATCATTTTGAATAACAAGAAAATGATTTCATAAAGCTGTTAAAGGAATCAGAAGTTTAATTTCGGACAAATTTAAGGGTTATAGTGTTGATAAATACACATCTTATAGCAGCATAGAAGGATTTAGGCATATCATGATCTTGACCAGTCATCTCACATACCATGATATCTTTGAAACCATTTGGATACCAGTCATTGATGTGCTGTTATGTGATAAATGGGTGGCATTTGAGATCATACATTATAAGGTACATCATATCTCAGCGAACAAAAGGCGTTATTTATTGACCGCCAAAATATTGTCTTCCCATGTCAGAGTTTAAATATGTTTATGTTTCCAATTTTATCCACGTCTTGACATGATTATTAACCCCAGAACAATTTTTTGCTTCTAAAAAAATTAGAAGTGTGTTAAAACACATTTTGAAACAATGATGTTGATCAATACTTGTATCTGGATAAAGTGAGAATAAATTGCACCATGATTTTTTTAAAAAAAAAAATTTAAGAGTTTCTAGTTATTTTTCAATTGAGAAATAATAATAATAATAGTAAAATTATAAAATGATAATTGATTCAATCTTAAAAGAGTAAATAACATTGAACGATACATGCAACCCAATCTAGGCATCTTGCATTCCCAAAAATGTACAATACCATCAACTGCCTTACCAAACAAGGTATCTTATACAATGTACCAAATACCTCAATAGTATGTATCAGATTCAAGCATTCATTGCCCCTGATTCAATGATGGTTCAAAAGTGTCTCAATTCCTTTGATTTTCTTCATGTTTAATGCTTGAAAATGACCCAAGAAACTCGGAGAGCTTTATGATGCCCTTAATTTTCCTTTTTATTTAGCAGAATCTCTTAAACAAAGGTCGCTACCTAGTCTAAGGACTACTCTAAGAGCATTGTGTCAATAATATGACCTGGTTAAAGCTTCCATGAGCAGAACCAGAAGTCCTCCTTAATATCAGAGTTTGAAAATTTTATTAGCTGAGCTATAAGAAAGATTATTGAAATACCATTTTGCAACTTTGGCTTCGGTGGTAAATCCCCTAACTCTTGGCGTTTTTTAAGTATTTGACTGCGCATTCTGGCATCAAAGTCTGCCTCATCATCATCATCACTGTCATCAAGGTTGGCGTCATTATCTTCTGATTTTTTCTGAGACTCTTCTTTCTTTGAGCTCAATGCATCCCTCACAGATAACTGCACATCTCTTGTCGACTTACCACCAGATGAGCCCTGAAAAAAGCATCAATATAATATAATGCAAGATAACTTATAAGTGGGCATAAGTCGTATCATTTACAGCAATAGGTTATCAGTAAATTGTGATTGTTTGAGATAATATGAGAATGATTACTGCTTCCAAGAATTAATCAATCAACATATGCAATGTTCTAAGAAAGAGTTCTATATAAGAATCAGGATGATGGGAATGGCCTTGATACCAGTTCATTATCAGGAATTGCTTCCTTCAGAAGACGAGGATCATTCAATACATCATGACTGCTCTTAATCTTTTGTTTTACAGATGCCAGCTCCTTTTCCTCTTCTTCAGCTTCTTCTCCAAATGAAAGCAAGTTCAGTTTTCTGCATTATAAAAGCAAGCAAAAACAAAAAACAAAAAAAATACTGAGGGAGATTTTGCTAACTTAGTCATTATTTAAAGTTCTAACAAGATACAATTTTTTAGGTGAAAAGAATTACTTTACAGCTTTTTTCTTTGAATCTTTACTGTCTGTATGGGCACTAGTTTGGATCTGAGGTTGATTTGTTCTTGGAACAATATCATCAAATGGGTTCCATAACACCTATAAAGAAGCGTTTCAAGAAGAAACTTGGTTGTTAACTTATTCCTGGACATAAAATAAAATTTATGATTATTGCTTGAAGATTAAAATAAATCTCAACCTACCTCAATTGATAATATTTTCGGGGGATCTAGAGGGCGATCATTCTTATCAGTTTCAAGTTCACCCAATCTCAAAAGGTTGTACACTGTATCTCCCGTCACCTAAAAACAAGTACTGAATTTAATGGATCCACAAAAGTAACACAAGTGGTAAAAGGTTTTGCAACAACAATATTCCATCTATTACCTTTCCAAAAATTGTATGCTTCCGATCAAGCCAGTCGCAACGATCCAGAGTTATGAAAAACTGACTCCCATTGGAGTTTGGTGACCCAGTATTTGCCATTGCAACTAATCCTCTATGTTTAAATCTTAAACGTGAATGAAATTCATCAGAGAAGACACCCCCATAAATACTTTCACCCCCTGAAATATTTACGATAAGTTACAAACTAGCCGGTAATCAGAAAATCATGAAGTCAAGGCAAAAGCCGATTTCACCAACCATCATTTAGAAGCAGACATCATTTTTTAGGGGTGAATGTACTAGTGTAGTTTCAAATTCCAACCACAAACTATTAAATGAGCTGACCATTCGGTGAATGAATAAATCCCTTAAGTCACTATATTTGAGTTGCCATTGTGCGGGAAAAAACACAGAGAATTTTGTAAAATTTTCAGCAATTCTTCAATTACAATTCCCAACTGAAATCCTAAGCTGGCCAGTTCTCATTTTGAAGAAGTTATTTGAGGACCAGCTTAAAAAAAAGAAAGAAAGAAAAACCTTCGGGCACTACTGTAGATGCACTGCCGTCAACAACTGGGTAAAGATTCATAAGTAAATATTCAATTGGGGCACGCAGGCAATAGGCATAGCTGGTTTGATTGAGAAAGAAAAGAACCTGTGCCGCTGCCAGTGGGATCGCCACCCTGGATAAGAAAGTCCTTGATGATACGATGGAAGATGGTGTTAACGTAGTAACATTCAAGGCAGAGCTGCACGAAGTTCCTGACAGCTTTGGGGGCTTCCTTAGGCCATAGCTCAATGTCGAGCGGACCATGGGTTGTGTTCAACACCACCTTCCCTTTCGTCGGTGGTTCTAACACGTATACCGTCGACATCTTTTTCTAGTTGCTAATGCTTCACTCCACCGGAATGGAACCTGGAACAGCGACTTCGAGAAAGAGGATTGTTGGATTTGACAAAAATGACTACTCGCAAGGCCAAGACCGGGAACCTGATCTGAGTAATCTCAGGTCATAGGGTTTCCGTTTTTTTTTTTAATCCGACGGATGACCCCAAAAAAATTAATTATAAATTATGATTTAATGGTATTGAAAAAAAAAAAGCTACCAATAAATAAGAATATTGATCTATTTTTTAAAAAACAAATCTGTAACTTTCCTCAAGCACATTTCAGGTAAAAAAAAAAAAACCTTTCCTCAAGAACATTAGATGGTTTCTCAATTAATATTCAATGATAGAAAGAGTTAATTAAATTATCTAAATCCCTTGAAACTCACCCCATCTTACAATATCTTTTTTTAATATGTGCTGACTCAAAATAATTATCACTTCATAATCTCAAATGAAAATCAAACATTAATTATTAATTGCCGTATTATTTTATGTTTTTTTATAAATTTATTATTTTATGCTTTATTTATCAAATAAAATATGATAATAACAATACTTTAATCAATCAAAATTAATTTCACTATAATATAAACGATTTAATTTTTTTAATCAAATAACAATGAATGGTTAACAGGTCCAAAAAAAAAAAAAAACACAATGAATGTTTCACGACCGGAGCTATTTTCATCAGTGTACATCATCAGGCAAATTAACCAGAGGAGCCAAAAACAGTTTCCTTTGAAAAATAAGAATGTGCCTCACTGATCGTCTTCCTCTTTCTTTTAACACACTCAATCCCTTGTATATAATCTATTCGTATGAGATTATTCAACACCATAGTTACAGACCCTTTTTAAATGAGTATTGGGTCAAAATACAAAGAAATAATCCAATAGGTAGCCGGGGCAAAAATACTCCTATATCTACTAAAATTGTTGCAATTCATGTCGTCGTTTTTTCAGTATTAGTGTCTGTCATATCTGTCTGCAAAGCAGAGCTTTTGATCTCCCCATCAGCATTGGTGCCTTCAGTTTGTTTAGCTTCGGGTACTTCTCCATTTTCCGTCGTTTGCAGGTCCCCATTCTCAGTTACGCTCCTCAGTTCCCCATTACTCACTGGTTTTGGGAGTTCCCTTGCGGAAGAGGTTGCTAATAGGCGGCTAATTCCGTCATAGACATACTTTGCGTCCACGATAAGAGCAGCTCCACCAGGATAACAGCGCCCAAAACAAGTAGCACAATGAGGAAAAGCAACCTACAAAATGAGTTTGAAGGAATTATATAGTTAGTAGTTTACTGAGACTAGTTGCAATAAACAACAAAAATTACAAAAACCAATACCTCTATAAATGCTCGACAGAGTGAAAGGAAAAGTCCTGACTCATTATCTCTGAGCACCCGAGTCGTATTGTATCTCAGCAGAGAGTCAGAAACAACTTGTAATCCCTTAATCAACTCTTGGGCAAGGACATGATTCAAACTTAGCGGGGCACAGGGACGCAGCTCATTCATTGCCGCTGATACACCTGCAGACACCAGAGAGATACTGTTAACACCATCCATTTAAGTTTACACATCAGTTTGGAATAGACAAGCAGGAGAAAACTAGAGAGAACTATGTGGCATAGGATAAAAACCTCATGGCATCAAGATAAATACCATCCATTAAAGCTCCATCTAAGAGGGTTCCTATAGGCTATAAATGACTCTGGCAATGAAAACTTTCTCTTCATTCCTATCTTGAATCTAGTCTTTTTATCTAGTCCTCTGAAATAAATCTAACGTCATCCAGTACAGCACTTAGTGCACCATTTATCAAAAAAGGAAGAACATGCCTCTCCAACTAATTAATCAAAACAAACCACAGCATCATTATCTTCATTTGATTAAGGCTGCAGAAACCCATCCTTATAATTGAAATAAAGAAGAAACCACTTACCATTAATAAAAACAGCAAGAGGTGGATGTTCCATCAAATAAGAAGGGGGGGTGACGTCCTCCTGAGTTTCTTCACCAACAATATTTGCAGGAAAGCCAACTGCTGGCAGGGGAACCCATCGATGTGAATCCAAGACCAACTAAGAGTATGAAGTTAGATGATTAATTATCACATGAATGTAAGCTATTTGTTAGTTGCAAAGGAGAAGAAATGAGAGCCCCAGGGCTGACTAAGTTGTGCAACTGACACAGATTCATTCAAAACATCAGATTCAGGAAACTAATATTGAAATATTGTAACTTCACCACATGTTCATTTACCTGAAAATTCTCTACTGCTGTACGCATATTTTTTGAGAATAAGTTAAGAACTGCCCTGTAATGCAAACAGCCTACACGTCAAGAAAGAATTACAAATGATATAACATGAAAAGGTTACAAAAGATAATATGATTTACTCTTCAAAAAGTGACGGAAGTAAGCCCCGAAAATCCAGTCCAACCCAACCAAGTCCCATAGCACAATACTGAAAAGAAATTGAATAAAGTGAACATGAGTTGGTGTCACAGTATCAAGCATGAACTCTGTGTTTGTGTGTGGATGTCTTTTTCCAAAATACTAATATGGACAAGAAAGCATACCAATTTTAAGTTTTTATTTTCCCTTGGCATTTATGAATGATTGATTTTAAGGGGCAAAAAATACATAAAGAGATTCCTAGCTTTTCAAAACCACTATTATCACAAAGGATGAGTGTGATGGAATACGCTCACCATGCATTGATCCAAAATATTTGACAGTGATCCACCTTCAGTTATCTTAGGAAGCATAACTTTCAGAGTATGGAGGTGTGAAGTAATTTGGTGCGTTGCCCAACTAAACAGAAGACCACCATCATAATTTTCCTCACTTCCTGATGTGTCATCAGCAAATATTGCTCGATATTGATTAACAACATCAAATAGATGCATTCGGTGACAGTTAATCATCCCTTTCAAGTACTCATATGGATTTGTCTGGTCCAGATCCTCAAGTATACCTGTAAGCCATGCCTCTCGGCATCTCAAGAACTGAAAACAGATAATTTCCTAGTTATAAACAAGCAGTAAAAATAAAAGAATGAACCTAGTAATCTGAAAACCTCTAGAAAAAAATACAAGCAATAAAGCTAGCGGACAGTGTGCAGAAAAGTTACTTAAACATCACCTGCAACCGCATTTCATACTCACTAAATACTCCTATCCGACGCAAATATCCAATAATGCGGAGGCATTCAGGTAACTGTGATGAAGAAAACACACCAGTAAGACACTAACATCTCTAACCATTTTCACAGATGAATCAAGCATCACTTATTGATAAATTTAAAATAGCAAATATAAGAACCTGAATATTAGATCGAAGTTTTTGAAGAAGTTGAGAAAGAAGAGATTGGGTGATCTGCCTAACTTCTGCAGCCAATGCTTGAATAACAGGCAACCTGTGCAAGGGAGTAAAGGGGAATAAAAAGTAAGCAGAAAGTTCTACAGATTTTCCTCCCAGGAAACAGCAAAACTATATGTTAAAATTGTGAGAGATGAATCACAAACTTACTTTGGATGCATCGTTGAGAGTTTACAAACAAATGCTTCCAGATCTAAAGCTTCGTCATAATTCCCATTCCTTACACATCTGCAGACACAAAAATTTATATGACTTTTTTTCCAAAAGGGATTGATGTTTACATCCTACAGCAATTCAAGAAAGACCACGTGGGCAATTCAAGTACTGCAAATGTATTTTTTAAATAAAAAAAGAAAAGAGAAAAAAAAACCCCTTACGTATCCATCAATTGAGGAATTTCCAGCAAATCGAGCAAAGTACTTTGATTGGCTAGCATTGTTTGATTCATCTTCCTCTTCTCCAAAATTTGCTCTGCAGATTCTATGAACTCAGTGCATCCAGATGTCAGTTTTGGGACCTCATTAATCTGTGAGAAAGGAAAAGACACCAGGATGACCCACAATTTTTTAAAGAAAAACTTCCAAGATGACAAACATAAGGTGCTATATTTTTGCTTATATAAATATTCTCTTCCCGGTCTCAAACTTTGAGGTATATTTGTAATCCATTAAAACCAAATAATCCATAAGCATGCTCAACTAAATGAAGTTACACATAAAATATTCTGGCTCTTGCAACATTAGCAGATATGTATCTATATACTTTCTTTTAATTAAAAAAATCAGAAACCTTAACATCCAACCATACATTACTTCTATTAAATGCTTTGGTGATCTTAACTATGGTGTCATTGCATCTAAGTGCACCTTATGGATTTGCTTGCCTATGTAAATATGTAAAACTCAAAGGACAATAATATTAGACAACTTCCTGAATAAATAGCTTCAGAAAAACTGCGATGAAGTCAGGAATAGTGAACAAATTATCTCAGTAGCACCAGTTATACCGCCTAAACCCCAACCAAGCAAAATACACACTCACACACAAAATATACTCCAGGTAAAAGTTCAAGAACTTCAGAATTCCTTGAAAACAAACTCATGTATCAGCATGCATTATGGCATGTAAAAGTAAATCAAAGAACAATCTGTCCAAATTATTATAAGTTAAATGCATCAAAAGCTCGGTACCTATCATGGAACCATACATGATTATTATAACGTCTGCTTCCCCTTTTAACCATCAAGTTAAACTACTACTACTCCTCATTCCTATTTATGTTTGTTAGACTTTAAGATGCAGCGGTTTATAAGCAAAGAGTCACCATACATATAGAGTACACATAATACATAAAGTAGATAAACAACGCTAGAAAATTGAAATAAATACCAGAGATTCAAGATGCTTGTCGATAAAAGAGACTTCCTCACGAATAGCAAGCAAGGCGTCGGCAGCAGATATGAACGCTCGGTAATTACCCACTGCCACCTCTTGCATTTGCCTCCGAATCCGCTCCGCATCAACCCGAAGAAGCTCTGGTTCCTAAAATTAAGTTTATTACCAACGGAAACAGGAAATATCAAAGCAAGATCGCCAATATGCAAAGTACAATTTGTTGACGAGACCAAATAATTCCAGCAATAAAATTGAAGGAGGAGAGGGTGGGGGACCTTATGAAGACGATCGAGAGTGAAGGAGAGGAGTTCAGAGACATAGGGCTGCTGGGAGTCGGAGGCGAGAGGAAGAAGGCTAGGGACGGGCGACGTCCCCTCCACTGAACCTTCAGACTCCATGGTCGGAGCTCCGCACTGGTTGATGTCCGAATTGGCTGTTCAGTTGCAGTTTGAATAAGTGAAGGAGACACAGATCTGTTGTGAAAGACCACAGAATGTAGCAATGGATGAGAAATTAAAAATTGCCGAGCTTCGTCTTCTTCATTTGGCTTTGGAGTGGCAGTGCTTCGACTTCTCGGAATCGGATCTGGATCCACCCATAATTTCTCCGTTCGAGGGACTCAAGTCTGGTTTTACCATGCCAGATGAGAGAATGGGAATGGAAGCATCCCATTTTCTTTTTCCTTTTTTCTTTTTGCTAACCCTCCCATTTTCCCTACGAAATACTATTAAATACGAATATATTCGAGAAATATTCGAGTTTATAATACATAAGTTTTGATTTAAGGGAGAATGTTAAAAAAATATTATTTAAATTTTAAATTTTTTTAATAAATTTGATAATGGGATTAATAAGAATGATAATACAATTAATAAATTATTTTATTATTAAATCATTTATTTAAGATTTTAAAATTTAAATAATATTTTTTTAAAATTCTTCTTATTTTTAAAACATTAAGTATATTTTATGCTTGAGCAAGTTCATATTGGAGGAAATCAAATTTACATATGCATACTTTCACTTTTATAAAAAAAAAAAACTATTTTTAATTTTATATAATTTTTACTTAAGATTTATAAGAAATTTTTTAAATTATTAAACTAGATAGATAATATAATTTAATCAAACTCGAAAAATTAGTGAACACGGGGTAATATAATTTAATCAAACTCGAAAAATTAGTGAACGCGGGGATTTGGATCCCCACGTCAAAGAATAACACGGGGAAAAGGGAAATTAGGCGAAGGGTTTTGGATGTTCCATATTCATGTATGTTTGCACAAACCCTGAATCTTCCCCTTTATTTGCGTTGGGGACTGACCAAAAGAGTCTTATACGGATATCCCCTTATAATTTGGACGAATGCTTGATCTGATCCTCTAAATTGACTTGCAAGTTACGAGACTCCTTCGCGTAAAACCCCGGGAAAGAGGCGGGGAAATGGCATCAGGCACTCAAGATTCTGAGCAGCAACAAATACCAGTGCAAAGGATACAAATTTACTCAACTACTACTGGAGTGTCTGCCTTCTGGAGAGGTCTTTCTATTCTATCTCTCTCTCTCTGTCTCATAATTCTGCTTGCAATTCCCAAGCATTCAAAATTATTGTTTCTTTACAGACAAGTATGAAAGAGAAGCCAAAAAATATTGGGATTGGTTCTACCGGCGGCACCAGGACAGGGTTTGCTTTCCCAACTCTTCTGTTTTTATCCCATGCCCGCGCAAATCTGCTAATTCTTCCTGTTCTATTCTCTGTTAATCCAAATGATGTTGCTGCTTTGTCTATTTTCTTCTAGCTTCATCTGCATAACTTCTTTTTACCCTCAGCAACATATTAGTGTGTGTTTGGAATTAGCTTTTGAGAATAGCTTTTACGATTTACGAGGTAAGTATGTGAGAAGAGTTTTATCTCGATTTACGCAGACGCAAACCATGGTTTGGAAGCCTCCCAAACACAAGTCTCCTTCGTCACAATTGGTTTGACTACTACTAATGCTATTTTTCTTTTCTGGCATTTTCCCTTCAGTTTTTCAAAGATCGGCACTACTTGGATAAGGAGTGGGGCAGCTATTTTTCTGTGAGTGGAAGGAAATGATTTCTTAATTTGTAATTTGATTTGATTTTCTGAAGCGTTGCTCAAGATTCTAATAGCCTAAGTTCCTTTCAACTCCAGGGAGCTGGAAGAAAAGTGATTTTGGAGGTATACACGTACACATCTGTGCTACTCCATTCTCTTCCTGCCTCCACATTTCTGACGCAAATGAAGCTTCCCCCTCTAAACACATGCTGTTTCGGTTGGTTTTTCAATTATCATACGATGACTCGGTCCACTAGCGGACTTACACATCCCCCCCCCCCACCCCACCCCACCCCACCCCACCCCACCCAACCCAAAACAAACAACAAAAAACAACACACGCCCACACACAAAAAAAAGGGGGGGGACTTTTGCTGAAATGCATGTATTACTTTTTCCCCCCACTAATTCCAAACTCTAATATTTTGCTCTTTCCCCCTCCCTAACGTCACTGAACTAGTTTGAGTGGATCTGCTTGCCACAGCATAACAATTGGATATATGTGAAAATGAAATTAGTCGGGGGCATTTGTATTTCATAGTCAGAGGTGAAATTCTTGGATTTATGAAAGACCAACAACTGCGAAAGCATTTGTCAAGGATGTTTTCATTAATCAAGAACGAAAGTTGGGTGTCTTCAATTCATTATGTGGTTATGGAGTGAGAACCATACCATATTGGTTTCCCTCCTTAGCAATTCATTATTTATTAGATTATGGTGGGCGAATTGATCACTGAAATTTATCTCCTGTTTATGCTTCTCTCCGGGAGGTGTTTGGTCTATGAAGATGTTTAATAAGTAATGCTATTTCCTGAGCAGGTCGGTTGTGGAGCAGGAAATACTATATTTCCTGTGATTGCGTCATACCCAGATGCTTTTGTTTATGCATGTGATTTCTCACCACGAGCTATTGAGCTGGTCAAGGTTGGAAATTTTTCTTTCATATAATGTTTCTGATCATCAACCACATTTATGCATGCATGTATAGCTAGTTTGGCTGGCTAGGCTCTTTGATTCAATTTATCGGTGCAACCATGTCTTGTAACCACACATGCATTTGATATAAATGCACGCATCATGTCGTGATCTTATGTTGTAGTTGTCATAGTTTTATACTCATAGGATATGCAGTATATGGTATTTTTCAGTGGAAGTTCGTTTTTGGAGTTTACTTCATTGAAACTAGCTTTTGTAATTTCTATTATGATAAAAAAGATCCACTTTTTCTAGGTTTAACAGGATTGAATTTGTATTACTATTCATGTAGATGTCACAAGAACGAACCCATTTTGCTTATTGCAGGCACATAAAGAGTTCGAGGAGTCACGTGTTAGTGCTTTTGTCTCCGATTTGACAGCTGATGACCTGTGCAAGCAGATTTCTCCATCTTCAGTTGATATTGTCACCATGGTATTTAAAGCTATAGGAGAGTGACTTGGGATTACATTTTCTGTTATTGGTTGGTTCTATAGTGTTGTGCTTTTAATTAACTATAACCCAGTTGTTTTAGTAGCTGACATGTTAAGCAGATATTTGTGTTATCTGCAGTATCACCAGAAAAGATGCATCAAGTATTGCAGAACATTAGAAAGGTTATCAAGGTAAGAAACTTATTACTCTCAATAGGTTGTGTTTTCATTCATCTTTCATGATAACTTGTTTTGGGCTATGAATTCATTCCCATTTTCCTTGTGTTCAGCCAAGTGGTTATGTGCTGTTTCGAGACTATGCTACTGGAGACCTTGCTCAGGTTGAATTTCTGCATTCCTATTTGAGTCTTCTGCTAGAGAATTTATAAGCCCTCAAAATGGTTGTCTAGATGTTTTTCTCTTGATAGATAATTCACTGTGATGGCCGGAATAATTTAAATTTGCTTTCCCATTGTAGTTCATATGAACTACATGAAATTTCCTTTGAGTATTCTTACCTGTGGTTAGACTAAGGTGAGACAATTGGACAATCCCACTCAATATTTATTGTTCTTTGTTTTGTACTAAATTAAAACATGTTGACATTAAATTCAGGCAATATGTCCACTTCTAATTGGTACGAGTGCTTACACTAAATGCTTTATATGGTCTCTCTTCAACTTAATACCATTTTGATAATATCTTTTCCTTGGTTGGGTGACAGTTTGACCATCAAAGTTTGATTGATCCATTTTTTCAACAACTGATGTTCGATATCTCCATTTGTTCCATTCTATAGGAAAGATTCTCTAGCAAGGATCAAAGGATTAGTGATAATTTCTACGTTAGAGGTGACGGCACTGTAAGTAATCAATTTTTGCCATGTTATTTTGTACTTTAGTTCACATGTGAAGCTCTTTTTGTTTTTTAATGTAATATTCATCTTGTTTCAGCGTGCTTACTATTTTTCAAACGAGTTTTTGACAAATTTATTCAAAGAAAATGGTTTTGACGTTGAAGAACTTGGTGTGTGTTGCAAACAAGTGGAGAACCGCTCAAGGGAGTTGGTGATGAATCGGTAACGTGTCTCATTCCTTCTATTCATTCTGCATTATTTTGTAGTACTTTAACAAAATTAAAAGATTGGTTATTTTTGCTTGCCTGAACTTCTGCTTTCCAGTGTAGAGTTGGAATTTAATTGGTCTCCCACTATCTACTGTTTAGAAAAAAAAGTCCTTTCCTGTTCATCTTAAATAGTGACTGCAGTCACTCTATTTTCCTGTTCATCTTCCTTTTTCTTTGGTTTAGGCGTTGGGTGCAAGCCGTATTCCGGATCTCAGACAATTCTAACTCTTCTTATGGTAAAGAAGCAGAACCAAATGTCAATTGTCTTGATTCTGAGGCAGTCAAGGAAGATAACGGAAAGGGGCTCATGAATGACTCTGCCATTGACTTGTCTGAGGGCTTAGCAGTTGATATGTTTGGAGTCTCACCTTCAAGTGAGAATGAGGTATGGGTGTAAGCTTCGAGGTTCTTACCTTTTGCTATGTGTTTGTCATTTCTCCCAAGTCCTATCAGAAAAATTGTTAGAGTCCCCACTCAGCAAAAGAAATATCCTTCGGAACTTAGGAGCTTATCTAGTAGAGATTTTTCTTGAGTTTTTAGTTGATATAGCAATTTTTTCTCCGTTCTTGTCTGAATACAGATTGCCCATTGGCTCTATTTAATTAATATAAGCCTAGCTGCCAGTGCTGTTTTCCTAATATCCTCACATGGTTCTTAGCACTCTTTAAATTTTTCTTGTTAGATTATTGAGGTCAACACCAGAGGGTGGAATTTTCGGATCAATGTGCTATCAAAGGAGTACCAACATACCTGCAAATCAACAGGGTTGATGCTATGGGAATCAGCTCGGTTGATGGCTTCCATCCTGGCAGAAAATCCTGATATTGTTGAAGGGAAGCGGGTCTTGGAGCTCGGGTGTGGCTGTGGCGGTATCTGCTCGATGGTTTCTGCTAGATACGCTCGCCTTGTAGTCGCCACCGATGGAGATGCTTTTGCTCTTGAACTCCTTGCCAAAAATGTCGCGTCTAATCTTCCGCTGCCACTGCTTACTAAACTGATTACCAAGAGACTCAAGTGGGGAAACAGGGATCATATAGAGGAAGTGAAGGAAGTGAGTAATACAGGCTTTGATGTCATTGTGGGGACGGATGTGACATATATTCCTGAAGCCATATTGCCTTTGTTTGCAACCGCAAGAGAATTGATTGCTTCCAGTGGAAGCAGTAAAGATAAAAAGGAGCCTGCACTGATTCTTTGCCATATTTTCCGGCGAGTAGATGAAACATCGCTACTCTCAGCTGCAGGGAAATATGGTTTCAGATTAGTGGACAGGTGGCCTGCCAGAGACTCAACTTCACAAAGCATTACCAGCAATTGGTTCCTGGATAATGGTTTAAAGGATGATGTTCCAAGTACGGCATTGCATATCCTGCTCTTCCACAAAGATTGAAATTAAAATTGGTATCCTTTCTTCCATTCAATTTGGCTTCTTTCATTCTCTCCTTCCCTAAAATGTGAGGAGTAACATATAAGTTGGTGCGGCAGATGGCAGGAAGCGATTTGTTTGGGCTCCATTTTTGGAAGATTGTTATGTAGCTACCACAGATATTGTTTCAGTTATAATGGCAAAGGTATCTGAAGGACAGATGCTGGCCCACAGAGCAGAATTGTTCTTCAACCTACATTGTCGTTATTTTTTTTTTTAATTTTATTTTTCGTAGCAACTGGGTGGACTACATATGGGTGTCGTATTTGCATGTTATTGCACCCTGTGTTTGTGGACTATCTGAAAATGCAGGGGCACTTTTTTATTTAATTAAAGGATCAATTTTACTCGTGTGTGTTTTTGGGGCACAATACAAAACATAAGCCCAACGCAAAAGAAATATAACAAAAAGCTGATAACAAGGGGGAAAAAATCGAAGAAAAAACATGAGATCAAGAAGCCAGCTGACCCAACAAGTCAACGCAGTCAAAAGTGAGTCCCAACGCGATACTGTGGCTGTAGATTATTTGTTTCATTTCAAGAAAGATGTTAGTGTTTTATAATATGGTGAATCGGAATTTGAATCTGTGTTAGAAGAAGTGTTTCCATTTAGAATCTGTTTGGGATGGTGTTCTGCCATCCCAAACATGTTTTTTTTTAAAAAAAATTAGTGGTAGTTGGTTTAGGGTGTTTGAATTAACGTTTTAATAATTGAGTTTTTTTTTTTTTCCAAAAGCAGTTTTTGAGAAGAAGTTCAAAAATCTAGTTTTTTCAAAAAAAGTCATTTCTGTCACTGTCAATTCAAACACAAATCACATTTACAATTTAATTTTTATTCTATCTGACTTTTGTAAAAGTCATATTAAAAAAAAGTTACTTATACTCTCGTTAAGCCAAACAAGCCCTTAGTATCTGACAATGATTCGAATATAATTGTCTTCAATAGGAGGATACTTATACTCAGTAAAATAAAAAAAGAAAGGGCAGAGCGAGCGAGTGCGTGCTGCTGATTTCAACTTTGATAAAGGAACTTCAATTCAAGAAGTTCTCAAGCAACATCCTCTTTCGTACAAACCGAGAAGCAAAAGAAATTCGAATTGGAAAGCAGGTTGTGGAATGTGAAGCAACTCGTCCTGCTATTTCAGATCTTTGCTAGTTTGCATTTGAGTTAGGAGCATAGGCATGATGATGCTCTCGGTTCTCCTGTTCCCCCACAAAGTAGAAAAGAAAAAAATCTGAGAGAATTGAACCAGAGCAACTTGAACCATCACAAGGTTACACCGATGCTCCTCTCACCACAATTTCCAACAGCGAGAGGTACGAGTCTTTATTAAGAATTTTTTTGCTTTTCTTGAGTACCATGTCCAGACTGGATGTGATCAAAAGGATTTACAGTTGCCTCTCTTTAAGGAATGGTGGTCTACCAATTTTTTTCTGTCTGAATCAACCAGTCAAGGTCCAGTTTTCCTAACATTTGAACTATTCTTCAAGTTGTACCCAACATCCTAAGACTGCGTTTGCTACGGGGGATTTGAAGGGGAGGGACATCTTACTTAGATAGATTAAATTTAGGAGGGGTGGAATAAATTTTTCAATATTTCTCCAATTTTAGGATATGAAATTCGACATGCATACGGTATCATATGATTCAAGTACATTTATTTTTTCCTGATCTAGAAAAAAGGTCATATTTTTCTGAAATATCCATACAATTTACATCTCACCGATAATGTATGCATGTAAGTAATTGTGTTTTATAGATGACATTATTGACACCCCTAGCTGCATACCCATGGCCAATTCATAGGGCAAAGCTGAAGCGTAATATTCTTCAAAACCTATATTAACGTAAAAGGGAGGAAGTTGACATTCGCCTAATTAATATTTAATTGCGATGATATTATTTTGTGCTAATTTAACTATTAGATTAGAAATAACTCATTATTTCATGTCAAGTTTTATAAATATTAAGTAACTACTAACAACATGCACTATTAAAAAGTATTTGGATAGAAAGAAAATTAGGAGGTAAAGAATACTAGGAGGGGGAAACTCTTAAAAATAGTAAAAAAAATTACTATTTTGAGAAAAAAATTTATTAGTATTCGCTCCCCTCCTATTTTCTTCTCATTTTTCTCTCCATCCAAACAGATTTCTCCAAACATTCATCCCATTTACATTCACGCAATACTAAATGTTAAGTTAGTTTTATTTCATTTGGCATTTTGGGCGATTGACTCCTAGCTCCTCTGTCACATAAGTACACATATGTATCAATCTAATCAACATAACGCAAGGAATATCGCAATTATAAATGTACTAATGCAAAAAATATTTATAATTAGTTAAGTTTTTATCAATGTAACATGCAAAAGCATATATTACTAACTAGCACTTAGATCAGCTGGTAAGAATGATGATCCAGCTTAATCAAGGTCTCGGGTTCAAGCCTTGAGAATGCAGCGGTGATAAAACTCGTTGAAGGGTCTCATAAGTCTCTGTCCGAATTAGTCGTTGCTCAGTAACCCATGTCAAAGAAGCCGGAAGCTAGAAAAAGAACTAGATACCGGATGATCAAAGTATAAAAAAAAAGAAGGATATATCATGTAATTAGTATGACTTTATCTTGAACTATGTGTAAATCCATGGGATCCACTACAATTGTTTGACAGCATTAAAATACAAGCCCTAAAAAATGTAGTCAAAAAATATACCTACACTCATTAACATATGAGCTACTCAATTACTCTCGTTAGATTATGAAAACCAGATAAATTACTCAATTAAAATAAATGATATTATCTCCCTAAAATACTAATACATATGTGATGTTAGATTATCATTATTTTATATTCTGTATACACTAAAATAATTTTTTCAAAAAAAATATAATAAGTAAAAAAGATTAAAGTGGACCATCCAAATTAAATTTGAATGGTTCAGAGATTAAGTGCTCATCAAAGATGATAAATGCTGAAACCGAATCCATTTATGTATATCAGTTTATACATTAAGTAATTAGTTTGAAGAAAAATAATAAATATATAATATATAAAGTATGGATTACAGCCTTATATTTAAGATTAAAAAAACTCAGACAAGTATGTATCAAAAGATGGGGTTTGATGGAGATGAATTCTTTGTGTGTTTTGGAGAATGCTGAAAGGTAGAGTAATTTGCCTCTTTGTGAACTAATCAAACAAATAGGAGTAAATACTACTGCAGAAATGATCTCATGACATGCAAAATTACCCCGTCATCAGTTTAAAGATTACTGGCCTGATAGATTGACTTGCATGTTGCTATATCTTATTACGCAATACTAATGTTTTTGTTTTATATGTTTGGAGCTTGGAAATAATTGAGGGATATATATATATATATAAATTATAAATAAACGGAGCTTCTGCTTGATTGATTTTGATGAAATGAACAACATTTAAAAGCTAGTAATTTTTTTCTTCTGTGCGTGGAGCTGTGTTTGGTCTAAATAACTAATGAGAATTAATTATATCAATGAAAGTAAAAGAAGTCAAAATAATCCATATGTATCTATCAAGACTGACTCATTGTAAAAGCTTAAGCCTTTAATTAACACGCTTTAACTTTCACTAATTTTAAAGAGGAACAAGCCAACGTGACGGACAATGGACAACACGGGGAAAAAGATGAAGAACAGGCCTTGTGGTTCCACCAGATATTAATGAAGCTTTCTGTCTCAGTCGAACAATCCACAAATAGGGATGAAGGCAGATCCAATCAGAAGCAAGAAGAAGAATATATAATTATATAATTACATATATATCCGCCATGGCTAGCTTGCACCAGAGAGACCCTTCATATATTTGTCTCTTTGCTGTCTGCAACTGCAGGTGAAAGCGAATATTGATTATATTCAATTTTGGCCAACAAATCATCATCAGCTTTATCCTATAAAGTAATAATAATCAAATCTTAATTAGGAAATTAACAGTGAAGCAGTAGTAAGAAAACTAACTATACAGCCCACCATTGGGATCAATTTGTTCTTCTCCATCTCAAGGCGTGAAACTCAAATAGTAATTAACACCAATAATAAAATAGAGATTCATATGTATGTATCTGACATGACATGACTGCACATATTCAAAAGCTAAAGATGAAATGTAAGCTATATGAGTGATCAGCGAGAACACAGAAGATCAAACTTCAAACTTCATCAATTACAGTAAGAGATCGATCAACCTCTTATTGGATCAACAGACTGGCACTTATTTAGGTCCTGCACCAAGTAATCTCCCTGGATTAGAAATTAAACATTAATTCTTCTATATACATCAAGAAACAGTAAGAAGAACCTAATTATTAAGATTAACAGCAAAAAAACACAACTATGATAAGCCCCGTATGGTGTAATTAGTTATTATACCATCGTACGAGGAGTATATACAATAAATCTCACATATATCCAGCGTACATCATGTGCAGCAAAATTAGGGTTAGGGATATAGGAATAGAGAGAGAGAGAGAGAGAGAGGAGGCGGTGGTGTGACAGAAAGAGAGTGAGCACGCATAGTTTCAAGCATAAACCATGCAAGAAAGCACCATGTGTGCTCACTCTCTTCTGTCACTTCCCTTACCCTTCAAAGTCTCACCATTTTGCAGCTAATAAAGCTCATGGATATATCCATCTGCACTAACATAGCTCCAATTAAATCATTTCTGCAGAAAAAGAATTAAGGGATTAATTTGGGGAAGAAAATAATAAGCCCCTTGTTCAATCCCTTAAACCCAAAATATATATATCCATCTGCACCATGTATGGAACAATATTGCATAGAATGTTGCTGTGCGAAGAGGACATGAGGATGGTGGGGTTTATATAGAGGTAGCGCCAGTGACAGTTTGCTATCATCACGTTTGGAAGGAATATATGTGGGGCTTATCCCATTGGTCATTCCATATTATTTTAAACATTTTGCACCAGAGAAAAAAGAGAAGGCCCAAACCAAAAGACAAGTCTGGAAACAAATGTTCATTATTTTATCTTTATATATCATCATCTATACCCATATGCAACAAACCACAAACTTATCCTTATTTGATATAATGTTACCCAAGGCATCTCTATCTCGGAGTTCTTTTTACTTGTTTTTTCAATCACCACTGTCAAATTTTATTCTCTTGCTTCGTTTCGGACAAATGGACAAAGGTCTTTTCAATTGATGGAAAATACAATCTCAACACGCTCCTTTGTTTTGGCCAGATTCATTTGGGAAATCCAACCCGTAAATATGTATTATTAACTGTCCATCATTACTATATTTAAACATATAACTTCCAAAATTTGCTTCTACATATTAATTAACCCACTCATCGGCACATTAAAACTTATATGGCCCTTGAATGTCCGGACCAATTTCAGTGCTCATAGCAATGATGAACACCGAAAGCTATTCATTGTAGTGAGATCTACACAGTTCAAATAAAATTTAAACGGTCTAGATTTAATATTTTCAACTAATAATTTTTTAATTGAAAAATTATATTTTGAAATACCGACTAGTAAGAGATTATCTTCATTTTAGGTTTTATATATGTTTAAATAATTGTTTTTGAAAAAAGTAAAAGTAAAAAAAAATGGATCTAAACCATCTAAATCATATATGAATGGTCTGAAATGATAAAGAGCTCTCAGTGTTTATCATTGTGATAAGCATTATGATAAACACTAAAACTAATTCCCTTGAATGCCTGACCTGATCAATCTCATCGTTTTGCAGAGACCATATACAACAAATTAATGTAGATTGATTTTTGTGGAACCAGTTTCAATGCTGATCGCAATGAGCACCAAGAGCTAATCAATGAGGTGAGAGATACAGTTCAAATAGGATTTTAATAATTCGGATTTAATATTTTCAAATGATAATTTAAATAAAAAGGTTAATTAGTTTTTTAAAAACTGACAATTAAGAGGTTGTCTTTATATTAAATTATATACACATTAAGATAATTTTTTTCAAAGAAAAAACAAAAGTTAAAAAATCAATCTGATCCGTCCAAATCAGAACTAAACGATTTGTATTAATAATTAACTCTTAGGGCTCATCCGAAACTAGTTCCGAATTTCGTCTATCCTAATTTGTTAATGATGATTAGAGAACCTCATAAATATTTTAGAAAACGGCATAAGTTAGTCAAATTCGGATGGTATGGAAATATTTAGCGAATAGAAACTATTTTTTATACACCAGAAAGAGAAGCGAATAGAAACTACTAATTTGCCTCAAGTTAATTGTTTTGGGGCACTAAAGCTGTAAGTGAAAATGCTGGGGATTAAGTTGTAATTAGCTTACTCTCATTTTCACCTGTGCCCTCTCATAAAATATACTACGTATTATGTTGTCATTGATGTCTCAAAATATATATTTATAACCGTCTTCTTCGAAAATTAAATGCTACTTAAATAGGTCTTCAAATCAAAACAAACATATATATAATAATTACTGGGAAAAACTAACAACTAATTAATCGATCAGTTTATGTTTTTTCCCTTTTGAGTAACGAAATTTATGTTAGTAAATATATAGATAGAGATCTGATCATCATGAGCCCTAGAGAGTTTCTAAAGTGATATATATATATCTATATATATATATATATATATATATATGAGGATCCTGTATACGTGCTTCTATATATACAGTATATTAAATATTCCTTCCTACTCTTGATATAAGACATATTTGATAAATGGATCTTGATTTTAAATATAAGATATATTTTTTAAATTTGTCATTCATTTCTTAAGACATATTTTTTATATTTATCATTCGCTTTTTAATTTACCTCTGTTGATACTCTCTCAACATACAATAATCAAATAAAAGAGGAAATTAAGAGAGATGGTTGGAATGTTTTAAAAAATGTATATCATATTAATTAATTTAACTAATTTTTTTAATCTAATTAAATTAGGTAAATATATTTTATATTAAGGAGATTGGGAGGAGGAGTAAGTGGTTTGCAGCATTTTCATCAATGATTTTATTCGAAAAGGAATAAGTTGAACGACGAAGGAGAGGGATTGGGAATGAGAAAGGGAAGGTTCGTTCTTGCTGTGAATTGTCAAAACCAAGAATAATGTGACAGATCAAAACAATATTAATAATGTAGTGACCCCTCCATCTTAAAAAGGAATATCCAAGGCGCCCATGTAATTAATTCTGACGATATATGAGCTGGAGAGATCGAATTGGAGGGCGACGCATGGAAACCAAAGTGGCCGGTCCCCTATTTCCTTTAATAAAATTAAAGAGCTAATCAGACAATTAGTGATCATCAACACACACACCCAGCCGTTTAAAGTATATATGCTTTTACTTTATCTTAATTTAAACCTATATTATTGATGAAAAAGTAGGTCATTGACGTTAATGTTCGAATCTATTGCAACAAGTGCGTGGTTTGCGGGACGTCATGCCTCTTATATTCATTCCCCATTTTTCATAATACTTTACTTAATTTATTACTACTCAAGCCTGAACCACTTTGATTGGCCAAGTTGACACCTTGCAAAATCTATCCCTACTTGTGCTTTAGATACGTAGCATATAGCCTTATCGATTATTGTTTGAGTAAACCTAGCCAACCCCATCTCACACATAGCTCAAATCTTGAGATGATTATTGCTATATATGTAATTAAGGGCCTCGTAGTGATCACTGTTTAGATCTTCACAGCTTAGTTGATTAGATATAAGTTCAAAACTAATGATGGGATGAGGTGCGAGGAAGCAAAAGGAAAATGGAAGGCTTTCCTAATAAGGAAGAGGCATGTGATGGGTGTTTATAGACTTACCCATTTTGGGGGAGGGGAAGAGGATTTTTTAATATTGTAATGAGCAGCACGTTGATGATTCTTTCAAGTGTGTCTGTGTGTCAACAACCGATTTGGCAGAGAGAAAAGGGAAAAACATGTAGCTAGGTCTAAATTTTAGTTGAATAAAGAAATTATTAAAGGACCACTTGGGACAACCAGCGAGCATTATGATATATGATGATAAGCATCGATCTAGTTGTGGTATGGGGGTGCGTGGAAGGATATGTTTCTTTTACTTTTTGGGTAATGTATAAGATATTAATACATTTTTTTTTTTTTGTAGATAAAGAGATATGGGACTTTAGAGGGTGAGTCTTGGAGTAACAGTTAACAGTAAATGTTGTTGTCATATGATTATAAAGTCATGGTTAAAATCCTTAAAATAACGTTATACATCTAAGTTTCTTTAAATCTCACTTAGTTAGAGCTTTGTACACTTAATTGTCATACCTAAAGAGATGATTGGACTTTAGAGAGAAAGGAAGCACGCTGTAAACACTTTCGGCCAAGTGAGGGATGGGTGGGAATTAGCTGCAGATCTGAGATAGGAAGCTAAGTCAAAAGATTAAAGACAAGTGAGGTATACGTGGCATTCTAGGGTGAGGCATGGTTCAAAGAGGATCAGATATACTGGTCCCAACGATATATATAAGGGTGGTTATAGCTATAATTAAGCTTCAATAAATGGGCTCCCACAAAAGCCTGAAAGGATCGATGGATAATAATGGCATCTGAAACAAAGAAAGAATAAGGTCAAATTCATGAATGAAGATGAGATTGCATTAGCCAGCCCCACATCGTATGGTTGGGGAGTTGCCAAAAGCGTTTAATTTGGATCGTGTCGTCAAGTGGGTGGGTGGTGACTGGTGATTATTCCATACATAGATGCTCCTGACTGGTGAAGTTCATTTTCACATACTGTGCACGAATGCGATGCCATTGTCTTTATCCTCTCATCTTCTACTATTGTATTCACTTGGAACTTGCCGATATAGTGTGTGTATATATATATATATAAGCACACTATTTCAGATTTTCTTAAAAATTACCACTATTTGTAAGTTTTCTCTTTGATATATTCTTGTTCACCTGTCATCTTCATTCTACAATTTCCTAATGATTTGGAATAGTGCTCCTACACCTTCATCACATTAATGGAACAATGTGCCTTGGGGCGCGCGTGTGTGTACGCGTGCAAATAACTTTTGATCTCCCAATGTAAAATAAGTGTCAGATATAAAAGTAAAGAAAATAAAATTTAATTATGCATACTTTTAATTATAGCATTTTCTTTTACAGATTTTTTAAATTTCTCTAAAATGCAAGTTCGATTTTCCATGGGATTGAACCTAGCTACTATAAGACTAGCATGTTATATAGAAGAGTTCCTTAAATTTATAAACTCCCAAAGTACTTGTGATAATTGACCAAACAAAAAATTCTGTACATTTGAATTTTATTTATCATGACTATCTGGCTAGCTTTGTTATAAGATTTTTCCTAAGGAATGATGAGGGAGGGTTATTCCTGATGCTTTTTTTGACGCTTTTTTGGATAAGGATTTCACCTTTTTTAAAGGGGGTGTAGAAATGAGGGAGTATTATTTTGAAGGCCATGTCAATCTAGAGGTGATGAATCAGTCATATGTGAAGGTAGTAGTAGTTGATAATGTGGAGGAGTTTTACAAGACAACGAGGCTCAATTAGATATGTGGGCTCCCTTGTAATCTCACAAATAATGTAATACTAACTCCAACTGCGGTTAAACGAATAGGGGTCTTTTTCCGGTTATGGACTTGATACTGACCCTGACAAATCCATACAACAGTGGATAATAACATGACTGTCAAACCACAAATTATAGTAAATTTATGATATTTTTTACCTTTTAAATTATTAGAATCTTTATAGTTTGTCAGAAATAAGGTGTCTCGTGCATGTACGAAAATATCTCCACAACAGGCGATCAAGTCGGGTGCAAGCTGGGGCAAGCATTATTACATCTCAATTATTACAATAATTAATGTCATCAAACTGCCGATACAATCAATAATGACCAACTAGTACCGGGTGGGGGGGGGGGATCTTTTGCCGCGGACCTACAATGCTCAATATATAAGACGACTTCTTAATCAACAAAATTAAACATGGGGAGGACAACGTAGCTTATCCATCAAAATCTATCTTGCTTGCAATGATTTTCATGAATGGGTTCCTAATCCTATAATTAGACTTCTAAGTCCTCCAAATGCAACTATAGGCACTTAGAGATGCAATGATTTTTTCATTCTCATACAGCAGCAACTACTTCATCCAAACAGATTTTCGACATATAACAATAATTGGAAGTTCTATAAGTCATTTTCAATCGTGATTCACAGAATACGAAGTAAGTTATGTGGTAAGGATTATTTCGATTTATGTGCATAAGCCCATAAAAGTTTTTGATAAGCTCAAATAAGCTTCTCCAAACAAGCTAAATCGTAAACTTGTTAAGCACTCCCATATAAAAATCATTACTAAAATCAAACATGTCCTTTAAAATTTGTCTTATTTTTTACATGATGTATATATTACTTAGGTACTTTCTAGCGCTTATACTTTTTCATCATGAATATATAGTTACGTATTCATCCAAATAAATAAAAATAGGAATTTTAATGGTTTCGATTTGTATTGGTCGAGGGGTACATGAATATAACTTTTTATTCGAACTATTTAGAGGCCATCAATCTACTTACTGCGGGAATTGATGATAATCACCTGTTATGTGACATTATTGACGACATTAGGTTACATGCATGTTCATGGGTGTTTGAACTTTTTTTTTTTTGGCCATATGTTCGCAAAAAAAATGTTATTTACTAAATAGTTAGCTATAATTAAAAAAATTAATTGTATAATTAACCACCACCTACTAAGCAAGCAAGAGGTGGGGCTTCATGAGGGAAACTAGACTCCCCTTCCTATTTGTTCACCTAATGAATAAATGTTTAGTTTTTTTTTTTAAGGAAAAAAAATGAAGCGGCCGGCTAGGCATGTGATGAGAAATAGAAAGGCTGTGCTTTGCAATTTCTTTTTATTTTCTTTTTGGGGTGGGGTGGCCGGCGCTGTATATTTAAAACTATAGATTATTACTCAGGCCCTATATTCCATCTTAATTCATTCTCTCCATACTTTAGTTATTTTATTCTTCCTAAAAAGAACTCCACCTTTATTCCTTTTTTATTTGTCCTGTTATTTTAATTTCCATTAATTAGGAATATTGAAATCTCATAAAGATGTGTGTTTAATTATATATCACGCATATGATATATATGTTGGAGAGCAGGTTTTCTGATTTCAAAAATGACACAGGCACACATGATTGGCCAGAGCTTTAGTTGAATCATGTATGAAATTGATTTAATTAATTATAATTTGCAAAGCAATTGTTATTGTCTCCTCGTCATGAACCAGGATTTGCAATTGGGACTATACCATATAATTAAATTAGACACTTCTCATCCCCTGATGATGATAAAGCTGGATCTCCTCTCCTTGCTCTAGTATACATGCTGAGGCAAAATATATATGGGTGATCAATTCAATTGATTTTTTTTTAAAAAAAAAATTCTGGTGTTTTTTGGAAACCGTTAATATGGGCAAGTATATATGATGGCTCCACAAAAAAATCTACAGAAATAGTTAATCATCTTTTTTTTTTGTCAACAAAACTCTCATCTATGTTTAAAGGGTATCCATCCAGGATCCAGCTCCCATTCTTTTCCCTTTCCGTTATTTTTTTAATCTAAACTGTTGAATTAAGATCTTAATAAAATATTATTCTTATAATAATAATAATAATACTTTTATAATAAAGAAAAAAAAAATATAGATTGAGAAAATGACAAAAGGATGGAAGCGGATCCGTCTATGAGCGCACAGTAATGGATGCTGAGTCAAAGTGGAGGTCGAAGCTGATAATTGATAATGGATTTGGATGATTGGCCAACAGATATAAAATTAAACACAAAATAACTGTTGGAATAATATTCCAGCTTTCTACGTGTTGGTGCTTCCGCCCTCAATAATGAAGAGTCGTCCCATCCCCACTGTTGCTATATTGGGTGGTTCGCGTTCAATAGTCAATATTCATATATTCACTCTCTGTTTGGAATCCATCCACGCCATCTTTCCATCCCCCATTATTACCCTAAATCACCAACCCGCCTCCATGGTCCAAGTGCAATCAGTTTTAGCCATTTAAGTCAACGATCGTGATTTTTAGTCGTATCAATGTAGAAAACATCTGTGTGAGAGCTACTCCTAATAATTAGGTTTAACTATATTCAAATCTCGCAGCCATATCAAAATATTATTTTTATGCAATATATTTTCTCTACTGCCACATACTCTATCCATAATATGTAGAAATATGCATTGTTTTACTAACAAATTGTTGGTTGAGATATGAAAAGATCTCACTTTGAAAGAATGATAACACAAGTTTGAATTTCAAAAAGCGTATTTATAGAGAGATGCGATAATCATTTACTCTCTAAGCCTTAGAGGGTAAACCCTTGATCAAATAAAAAAAAATCAAGAAGAAATATGTATTGTTTTATTATCGGAAAAAAATACTTGATTCAGAGTTTTACAATTTTAAAGTTTTTTTTTTTCTCATCCTCCCAAAATAAAAAAAAATGCACTTTTTTAAAAAAGAGAGTCAATTTTATTAGTACGGGTTGTGTTCGGTCCATGTGTTTTCAAACGGTTTCGGCCCGCTCCCGAGTGGCTTCTTTAATGTGCAAAGCCATGCCATTCTAACTGGCCCAACAGGCCTATATGTATATTTAGTTATCTATTGATGTTGCCATTGCTTCAGCTAATGGACTCCTTCGCCGAAAAATCTAATGGACCAAGATTTGGGCCTCTCCAAAGGCCCATATGGTTCTGCCATCCCCCATGTAGTTGATAATTGAATTACCCATGACCTTGAGTTATTTTTTTAAATCAACGGTACGCAAAATGTAATTTGGTGTGTCAGTATAAAATTACATTGTTTAATTTAATGTTATTAACAACGTATTTTTTAGTTACACATATTTTTTAAAAAAATAGAGAGTGGGTGTTGTGTAATAATGAGTTGTATGTATACGAATTATAAACGCTGCAGCATTATTCGTAGGCAATGAAAGGATAAAGGTTCCTAGTTTTGTTCAAAGTAGAGGCATGCATGCATGCCTGTACATGTTCCTTGCTCAACTGTTATCATCAGAATAAAACACTGAAATGGATGTGTGTTTTGTTTGTGAATATCCAGAAAATAAAGTAAAGGATTCCACATTAAGAAACGAAAAGAAGCATGATAGGAAAATATAACCAAGGTAACCAGTCACGAAGGAACAAGTAATATGAAGAGAACCAATTTTTGCACGTCTAAGAGCTTCATTGACTTGTAGGTATTAAAGAGAAGATAGCGACTGAGACCAATTTATTAAATTTTTATTAGAGGTGTGTCGTTTGACGTTATTCCACCAACATTATTATAAGGCATCTTTTCACCCAACTTGCTCTTTTTGATATGGACCGCACCCACAAAACCATGCAACACATCCATTACACACACACACTTCAGTCATTTAAATTATTGCTCTCATTCAGTCCAAAAAAAAAAAAATTATTGCTCTCATGGCAATCGCCAGATCATTTCTTATCTTTTCAGTTGGAATTTTATTGAGACAAAAATGCAAGTGTTCATGAAATTTGAGTCTTTTGGTTTTAAATTATTGTCTTTAGTGTGTTGTGGAAATACTATGTCTATTAATCATAAAAATGAGTAATAGGGTTATACAACAATCCCCAATAAACATTCTTAACGCGCAACACCAATAAAACCTTCTCATTTGAATTGGATTAGGAATACTTGTGTATAAATTAAGTGGTATCCTAGGTTTGTTTAAGATTTCAAAAATAAATATATGCCAGCTATAAATAAGTTAAGTTGAATAGGACAGTAAATAAGTAACAATCTGCCATAAAAATTAATAAAAAAGATTAAGGGTCTATTTGGTGCAAAAACGAATACGGGAAAGAAAATGAGGAAGGGATCAAAGTTACTGTATCACAGAAATGGGAAAAAAATAAAAAATAAAAAGTCCCATTGTTTAGATTTGGGAAAATTTCTGTTTTTCTTTTCACAAAAAGAAAAACTTCATCGTCAACCAAACAAAAAGAGGCTCCTCACAAATTCGATTGTGTTTTTGGCAAGCAAGTTGAAACTTTAGTTTTATGGAAAAAATGCTAAACACCCCATTTTATAAGAAAAATAATTTTTTTTAAACCATAGTTTTGGATCTAAAACTATGGTTTGAGAAAAATTTACAATTTGTAGCTTTTTCTTTTTACTTTTTATCTCTCTTTCCCCATTTTTCTCTTTCCTCTTTCCCTTATCTCTCCTCCCAAGGTAATTAAATTCGGATTAGTCATTGAACCGGTTGGGGTACTAAGACAAGGGTCAGTGGGTCAGACCAGAGTCAAACTGTAGCTAACCTATAACCAAACCGGTGAGAAAATGAAGATTTCAGGTATGAAATTATAAATAAAAAATAAAAAAATTGATTTTTTTTAAAAAGACTGGGTACCCCGGATTATATCGGCTTTTCGACTGATTCGCTGGTTTCGAGGCCGATTTTTTTTTATGTTAGATAATTAACTAATGTTATAATTTTACATTTTTTAGATAAATTTATTTCTTTTTTAGTATTTTTTATAAAATTAAATGTCAAATAATACATAAAATATAAATCTTATCATTTATACGTAATTATGACAAAAGCTACTATTCTTTTTTCTAAATTGACCACTAAAAAAAGTGATTCTCAATCCAATATCCAAAACTCTCATTTTATCAAAATCATTTTTTTTATAATCTATTATTCTCAAAATCTATTAAAAAAATTATTTTTTTCATTTTTTCTCCAGAAACTATTATTAAAAGTTGTATCCAAACACACTCTTCATCCCACTCTTTAACAATAAAGAGGGAAGGGATTGCATCAACTAGCCTATTTTCTTTTTTTACACCAAATATATGGATTGATTAATACAACTGTCTGAAAATATGTTTCGTGTTTTTAATTTAAGAAATAAAAAAATTAATAATTAAATATAATAAATATGATATGTTTTAAATTTAATTAAATTTCAATTTGTTTTTGTTTATTATAAATACAAAACAGGCGTAATTTGAAAGCGACATGCCATTTCTTAAGAGAGAGGTTTGCCGCCCGAAAACGACGTCGTAGCATGACCCGAGATCAAAAGGAAACATTAGGGGCAAAACCGAGAAACGACATTAAAAGCAGCAAAATTCCCCATCCATTCGCCAATCAATCCCTGTCTCTTCAATTTACCCTTACGGGCATTTTCAGGGCATCTTCTCTTCTACGTCGACTTCCTCAACTCCTCCAGCATCGAAGATCCGAGGAGTTTGGGAAACCCTAAACCCACACCCTACTTGCTTTCTCAGTTCCTACTCTCATCTGTCAAAGGTTTGAACTTGCTGCTTTCTTTAATTCTTTTCATCCCCCTTTCCACAAGCTGTGTCTCACTCGGGGGATTTTTTTGTGTGCCCCTTTGTTGATTTTATCAAGCGCCGGTCTTTAAATATCCTTAGCTTCTTATTTTTGGTTCAGATTGGTTGCTTGTTTCTTAGATCGATATTTTTTGTGGAGTCGTCTAATTACCGAGCTTTGTAAGAATTTTATTTGAAGAACCCATATTAAATCTTAAACTTCTTGGAGAAGTGAAGTGTGACTAATAAAGCTACTTGGGGCGTTCCAGTCTGGTGCCTGTATATTTTAAGGACAAGGGAAACAAGAATGGCTCCGGGATCTTTCTTTTCCCCAGCTTAACATGCCTGTTAATGTTTTGCCGCAGTGTTTGCTTAATTACTTTTTTTTTCTTCAAAAAATTCATCTGCATCGGGTTATTGTTTGAAGTAAGACTTTTTTTATGTTTCACAATGTTTCATTCATTTGCTGTCAGCTCTTTTTGGTTGCGCTGATGGTATTCTATTTCAATCCATGCTGCTGCGAAATAGCATTTCCGTGATGTATTTGATGTATAAAGATTTTTTTTGGCGTGCCTTGGAACATAGCTCATTGAATTTTATGGATGCGTGCTTCCCACCGTCAAATGGAGTGGATAACCCGTATTATGCTGTAAAAAATTGCTGATTGATGCATTTATTTCTCGTTTGTATCTGTCAGGTGCTATTGCTGAACCATAAAACGGTTTTATCTTAAAATATAAAAAAATAAGATAAAGAAAAACAGAATCCTGACACATATCCAGAATGAGACTACATAGGCTGTGTGGTTTGCAAGATATAGAATGAATTGATGTTTGGTTTCATTCACAGTTTGCAATCATGGCTGGAGTGGCACCGGAGGGATCACAATATGATACTCGTCAATATGATGCGAAGATGAATGAGTTGTATGTTTTCCTTTTCTTAGTTATTGCCGGATGATCTGTAGTGGTGCACCAGTTCATACAAGCTTTAGTTTCTTTGATGCTTAATCCAATATTTCTGATGCCTATAATTATATGCTCATTCTTGGTTTGATGTGTTGATTGGAGCAGGCTTGGATCTGATGGTCAAGACTTCTTTACTAGTTATGATGAAGTTTATGAAAGCTTTGATGCTATGGGATTGCAGGAGAACCTCCTTAGGGGTATTTATGCATATGGTATGTACGTTAATGCATGAAAATTCAATATATACTTTTTAATTGGGTTATTTTGTGTAATCACTTAATAAAATAAATTTGAAAGGCCTTTGAAGGGCTTTTCTACTGTTATCTCTAATTACATCAAATTGGATATTAATGTACAGTTAAGTTACATGCCTCTTAACTTTCCAGCATGACAAATTTGGACAATGACATTATGTAACTTCTGATAAGGTTTTGAGAAGCCTTCTGCAATCCAGCAAAGGGGAATTGTACCTTTCTGCAAGGGTCTTGATGTAATTCAGCAAGCCCAATCTGGGACTGGAAAAACTGCGACTTTCTGCTCTGGAATATTGCAGCAGCTTGATTATAGCTTAGTTGAATGCCAGGCCCTGGTACTAGCCCCCACTCGTGAGCTTGCTCAACAAATTGAGAAGGTCATGCGTGCACTAGGTGATTATCTTGGAGTTAAGGTTCATGCTTGTGTGGGTGGGACCAGTGTTCGTGAAGATCAACGCATCCTCTCAAGTGGAGTCCATGTTGTTGTTGGTACCCCTGGTCGTGTATTTGACATGCTGCGGAGACAATCTCTGCGCCCTGATAATATTAAAATGTTTGTGTTGGATGAGGCAGATGAGATGCTTTCTCGAGGTTTCAAGGATCAGGTATCCTCATTTTCTGGTTTATACTTCTCTTTAATTAATATGCTTCTTTCTGCTGCTTTTCTGGTGTCTAAGATATTTCATACGGAATGGTTTCTCTTTAAAATGCTGTCATTTGGTTGGTTGTGTGTTACTATTCAGTGGTAACTTCATGACCTGACTTTCTCTAGTTGTTCAGGCTGGTATAGTGCGCCCAGATACTGTGAATGGTGCATTTTGCTATAGATTTTTTAGCGTATACAACTATACATTGATATATTGATAGGAATGCAGGATAATTTTAAGTTCATGTCATTTCAAATTTGCCTTTTTGGTTTATTATTTATCCTACTGATTAATGTCTTCCTTCCTTTCTTGACCCCCTTCCAGATCTATGATATTTTTCAGCTGCTGCCACCAAAAATTCAGGTCGGTGTTTTCTCTGCCACTATGCCACCTGAGGCCTTGGAGATCACAAGGAAGTTCATGAACAAACCTGTGAGGATTCTGGTAAAACGTGATGAGCTTACCCTTGAGGGTATCAAGCAATTTTATGTCAATGTTGATAAGGAGGAATGGAAGCTTGAGACTCTTTGTGATCTTTACGAGACATTAGCAATCACCCAAAGTGTTATCTTTGTGAACACTAGGCGCAAGGTAGACTGGTTGACAGACAAGATGCGAGGCCGAGATCACACGGTTTCAGCCACCCATGGAGATATGGACCAGAACACTAGGGATATCATTATGCGTGAATTCCGTTCTGGTTCCTCCCGTGTGTTAATCACCACAGACCTGTTGGCCCGTGGTATTGATGTCCAGCAAGTCTCACTTGTGATTAACTATGACCTGCCTACTCAGCCAGAGAACTATCTCCATCGAATTGGTCGTAGTGGTCGGTTCGGAAGAAAAGGTGTTGCGATCAATTTTGTGACGAAGGACGACGAAAGGATGCTGTTTGACATCCAGAGGTTTTACAACGTGGTGATTGAGGAGCTTCCTGCCAATGTTGCTGATCTTCTTTGATCTGGTTTCAGCTTCATCACTAAACGTCTTTATTATTGATGCGGCAAATTTTATTTAATTTCCATGGTCACTGGCCCCTTTTTTAGTGTGAATTGGAGGATGCCCTGAATATGGAGGATCAGGGTGTTGTGCATTTTGAGGTTGGCCTTTCTGTATAACTTTGAGTCCAGCAGGAAATGTTGCAAATTTTGCTGAGTCTGCTTGTATTTCTAGTGTCTTGAGAAAGATTGCATAATGTTGTTAGATTTTTTAATCTAAAATCCTCCTCCCTTTTCAGAGTTCTGTTTTAATATCTAAAGCTTGAAACTTGGCATTGTGGCCTCATCCTTAACCTGCTTGTTGATTTGTTTGGCAAACTGATTCAGTGCAAACTGTTTGTTTGTTTAGAACGTCAAATTAGGTGAATTTTTTTTTTAAAAAAAATTGAATGAAGAATTTGTGAAAACAGTATATCTCCCTTTATGTCATAATAATGATTATTGCAATAAAAAATATTATGTAAATAAACTTTTTTATTTAGGGTAACAATCATTTTCTTCCCTTCATATTTATGGTACTAAATGTATCCGTGCTGCAATGAAGTCCCATGAACCACAGTTTAAAAATTGGGTTAAGGTGTAGAGTTATCTCAGTAGTTTTTGTTGAGTAATGTTGTTTTAAAAGTTTTTTTAAGTTTAATGTCACTTAAAAAATTTTATAATATAGTAATGTTGTCTCATACCATTAAAAAACTAACGTTGATTATGAGATTTTTAATGAATAAGGGTAATATTATTTCATTTTAACACTTTCAGGACAATATTAAACTTCAAAATTCAAAAATTTTAGGGATAAATTTACCCCTTTAACTCTTAAAAATGTGAGTAATGTTCTTCTAGCATAATGAAAAGTTTTCGTGCACGCAAGTGTTTCAGCAGATTTTCTCCGATTAGCACAGGAGCTTAAAGCGAAGTGGGGATATATTTAGCAATTTAAATTGCATCGATTTTTCAGTTCAATATCCTCCACCTCTAACCATTACATTAACCTAATTCTTAAAATGTCACAAGAAATGTTATATGGTAGTGAGTGTTAGGTTTTAAAGGGACAACATAGACATAAAATAAGGGTAGCTGAGATGAAGATGTTAAGATGCATGTGTGCTCATACAAAAAAAGATAAGATTCATAATACTCATATACGCGAACGAATTGAAGTGTCCTTTATTGAAGAACAAATGGTAGAAAGTCGTTTGAGGTGGTTTGGACATATTCAACGAATACCATTAAGTGCTCCGATGAGAAGAGTTGATTAAATAATATGGAGTCCTATTAAATGAGGTTAAAGTAGGTTGAAACGAATGTTCAATAAGGTCATAGAAGGGACTTTTTGATTAATAATATATCTAAATATATAATTTTTGATAAAGTATAATGGCATCATGCAATCTATATAACTGACCTCATAATAGAATAAAGATTTTATTGTTGTTATACCTTGTTCAAGCAAAATCTTTGCAAATGTTCAAGAATTGCATGAGACAACGTGATGATTTTCCCTCTTCATGTAAGAAATTATTAATTAATTAATTGGTAGAGAGCAAACGGCCACTCTAAAAAAAATACTTACATATCTTAAGAATATCGCGTCGTCTAAACTCTATCCAATAAAAATATAACAACTCATATCATTTTAATCTTTATTGGCAGGTGACTCATCTAAAAAAATTCACTTTTATTTTGTTTTTTAAAGAATACGAGTTCATCATTTTGTTTAGTTTTTTTTTTCAAAATTGAGATGTGTATTTTTTTTGAAAACACATTAAAATATAATTTTTTTTATAAGTTTTCTACTAACTAAAATTAAAATGATTTGAGTTATTATGTTTTTATTATATATAATTTAGATGTGTTTTTTAGTATGTAATTATTTCGGATTCAGCTAGCGTCCGTTGCCCATTCTTTTCACCAAAAATACACCGTTTTGGTATAGTTTGGGTGAAAAGAATGATGGGGTTAAGTTTTTTTTTTAAAAAAATAGTGTATAGTATTTTGAAGTATTTTTATAGAAGTATATAATATTTTAAAATATTTTTTTAAGTAGTATATAGTATCCTAAAATAATTTTTTATGCTCTTAATCCTTTAAAATATTTTTTCAGTTTTACCCAATGTCTTACCAGATTGATTGCAATTTTATCCTTAATTATTTTTCAATTTCAAAAATTACTTTAAAATATTTTTTGATATTTTTAACCCTTTAAAATATTTTTTCAGTTATACCCAGTATCTTAAGAGACTGATTACAATTTTACCGATAAGACACTGGGTAAAATTAAAAAAATATTTTAAAAAATTAAAAGCATAAAAATTTATTTTAAGATATTACATATTATTTAAAAAATATTTTAAAATATTAAAAATTTCTAAAAAAATATTTCAAAATACTATACACTGTTATTTTATAAAAAACACTCAACCCTATTATTCTTGTCACGTAAGGAACACTAAAACGGTGTAGTTTCGGTGAAATGGAATCCAGCGACGCTAGCCCAATCCAATTATTTCTCCTCTCAGTGTCCCCAGCTCTTACGGTCTCAGTTGGACCCCACATTACCGTTGTTCCTCAAATCTTGTTCACCCGTTTCACACGGAAAGAAAGCAAAGAAAGCTTCAACATTAAAGAGAAAACAGAGAGCCTTGATACTTTATCCAATCCGGCAATTTCCATGGAGGACCACAACAGATCAATGTGTTGTGAAAATGGGCCAGCGATGATGAAGCCTTCCGACCTCAGGTGCTACAGTGCTTCATATGCACAAACACAAATAGGTCCTAAGAACATGAAGAAAGAGAAGAGCATTTACAAGTCTTGGAGCTTCTCTGATGCTGAGTTTCAGAGGAAGAAAAGGATTGCTAGCTATAAAATGTACTGTGTGGAGGGTAAGGCCAAAGGATCCTTGAGGAAGGGCTTCAAGTGGCTCAAGGATAAGTATTCCCAGGCCATCTATGGTTGCTGGTGATTCTCTGCCTTCCCTGCCATTACTCTGTTTTTCATATATACCTAAACTTCTCTTCCAAGTTGGTTTTCTTTTTTTCTTTAATTCTGTGCTCCTCAGAAGAACTGTAAATTAAATGGGTTCCTATCAGTTTACTTGACCTGTCACGATACCGGGTTGGGTAAGGTCTTCTGCCATGTTACAACTATACCTATCCAGGTTTCCATGAATTTGATTAAATTAAATAAATTATTTAAATTAGTTAATATAATATATATTTTTTAAAACAAGCTTCTTCCTTAATTCTATCATCATCATTCTTTAATTATTGTTAAGAGAGCATTAATAGACAAAATTAGAGAAAGATCGATAAATATATAAATTATATCTTATATTTAAAACTATAACCACTCCAAAATATTATACTATAATTAGGACCGGGAGGAATAGTTTGCTTCCATTTACAAAGGGCTTCTATTGATATAGAGATTAGGTTCAAAAAATGTTTGGATAGAGAAAAAAATGAGAGGAAAATAAAGAGAAGGGAATATGTAAAGAAAAACTTTCATAAATATAAATAAAAATGTGTTATTTTTGAGAATTTTTCTACCTAGTATTAGGGTAAAAGTTAAAGGAGATGACGAGGTTTGGCCTTCACGGTCTTTCCTTTATCTTCTTACTTTGTTTCTGTTGACATAATCGAAGGACAGAGGACGTGGGCAGAATAAGTTTCGTTTCTCAGCTACTGATTAGTTAAGGGCATGTAAATCATTGATAGTTGCAACTGTTTCCATTTACTCTGTGTTTGATCACTTTTGTTTCTCTCATTACATAATATTTTATCACTCTTTCGGGTTCTGTTTTCAAAAGTTAATTCAAAAACAAAATCCAAACTTTAGCTTAATAAAGATTAAAAAAAGACAACTTAAGTATGAGCTCTCGAATATTCAGAACTACCTTGGTTTTGACAGTGTTTGAATCTAACTCAATCAAATAACCATATAAAACAAAAGATTAAAGAAGACAGGGTATGCGGGTAATTAGCTATAAACTTTCAATATAAAAAGCAGAGAGAGACAACACGTACAAAACATACTGATTCCATTATTTGACACCACTTCCTTTAACATGCTTTTGCTACGTTTGGATGCTTCCTTCCCACTTCCCACTTGCTCACAATTATTGTTGCATGTCTCTTTTTCTACTACGAACAAATTATTATATCATTTCAATCCATCAGCAACTCTAGCAGTTAAGGTTGTAGTCTGTTGATCAGCAGCATAAAATGGCAGGTGACGTGGACCACAAGCAAGAAAACAAACTCATGCACTTTTAATTTTTTTTTAATCCCAGCGAGTAACACGAGAAGCCTCAACATTTGATGCTCGTTGAAGACTGAAGAAAATGATCACAAGCATAAATTTATATCTAATTTTTGAAATAACTTGCTATATACGGCTAAGTGCAATGCACCCCACTGGCTAGTTACTGAACAAGTTACTATTTTGATACAGGTTCTCTAACCAGCAATCATAATAGATGGTGATGCCGGTATTATAGTCATAGAGACTTTACAAGACACAAAAAGTTAAAGCGAATTGCAGCTTCAGAGGCAATGGCATCTTAGAAAAGCTAAAAGCCAAGAAAGATGCATATGCAAAAAGCAGAGATGAAGTGTGAGCGTCTGAAAAGCTAATGGAGATAAAGAGTGAATATTTCTGCAGAACCTTCATGGCTGGCCTGGAAAACAGAAAAGGAAGGACGAAAGAGGCCCCTCAAGGAGCAAGTTATAGCCATTTAATCTGCCTGATTTGACCAAACGACAAGGACAAGGACAATTATGCAACCAGTAGTGGAAGATTCCATGATGCAAGACAGACAAATACCTCATTGAAAAAATTCAAAAATCCCAGAAGCATCATGAAACTGAGACTCGTGTCTATCCCCCGGCGAAATTGTAAAGGGGCCGGGCCATATTCTCTAAGGGAAGAGACATAAAGTTGGTCCATTCCTTTCCTGCAGAGAAAAAAAAAAGACCATAAGAGACAAGAAGGGACTAATCAAAGGGAAAAGAGGACACTGAGATAGGTCCTATACTGGGGACACTAGCTTCTCAACGAATTCATGTTAGAATATGGCTAAAATTGGAACAGAAAACACTGTAAGTAACATGTTCCCATTGCCAAATTGGTTTTAACATGATGAAGCGTGATCTATAAATTAATGGATCAGCAAACTTACAAACAGTAATGGATATTCTCTCTGGGCTATATGGCTCCCTACAAACCACATATGTTCTTCCAAGTAGTAGTTGCACTATCTTTTTCATTGTTTTCTGCGTATGTCTAATCTAGGCAACCCCCCACACGCTACTATGAGCCATAATCTGCGTGATGTGAGGTTCGAGATCAAGAATGACCTCATAGTAGCGTGTGGGGGGTTGCCTAGATTAGTCATGTTTCTGAAAGTATCCTCCTCTCAAATATGGGGTGTTTTCATTTATCCTAATCATCCACTTTAAATAGTGAGAAGAGGCGATGTATGGCGTGTGAAGATTGTGGAATTGTTGTTTTATGCATTTTTGGAGTTGCTTCCGTGGTTGAAATCAGCGGAAATTATCTCTTCCCCTTCATCTTTCCCCCCCCCCCCCTTAATCCTGTTATTATATGTGTGTAGCAATTTCTCTTTCTTTGTTTTTCTTAGTTTTGAAGTTTGGATAATAACATCATAAATGGTGAATGATAAATAAAGCCTAAGTGAGACTCCTGAAAGTCTCCATGTTCACCAAAAATCAATGTTATCCAAGTAAGCCACTACATATATAGTGGAGCCATGGCCACCCCACTACGAACGAGTAAGATTCTGCTCAGGAAGTGCTTGTCATCTCCTTACATGTTGGTAGTAAATAAGTGGTAACAAGCCAGAGATATGACTCCCAAACAGTGATTCGACTGTCCCATTTATTGAAAAACAAGAAATGGTGCAAAGTAACAAAAGCACAAAAGCTAGCACTCACACTCAGAGAACAACCATGGTATACTACAGTTGTGGACAAACATAAAAAAGACCCTATCTACTACTACACAGGCTCCTAGCATCACACAGATCTATACTCTAATGACGAAGAATCACATCAGGAATCAATTCAGCAGAAGGGCATGTGGGCAATAAAATCTCATTCTGCAGTTTCTTGTCCTTGCCATTATTCTGTTGCTTCACTCCATCTGCTGCTGACTGCCAGCTTTCACCAGAAGCGACTTGTTTGTGCGAAGGAGTGTAGTTCTGCAGCAGAAGAATTCAAACATTTTAGTTTTTTGAGTAAAAGAGTTTGGAACTTACAATATCTGACAAAGCCAACAAATATGATGTTAGCGATAATCTAATGAATGCTCGAGCATTTAAGTCATGGTTACACCTCCATCTTGATCATAAGTTCTTTGGCCGTTGGAGCTGAAACAACTATATTCCGAGCACAAGGCCAAATAAAGCCTTCTTCAACACCATTGTCGAATAATGCAAGCAAAAGATTATAGTAACCATCAACGTTCAGGAGACCAACCTACGTAGGATCATGTTTAGTTAACATTGATGCTATGCCAAGGATGCTAATTTTAACGGTTTGAACATTAAGTTACCGGCTTTTTATGGATTCCAAGTTGGGCCCAAGTTATGGTCTCCAACAGCTCTTCCAAGGTTCCATATCCTCCTTATTATAAGGAAAGGCGTATAGGTCAGTATTGTATTTTAAGAATATCAATCCGAAAACGTCATTAAGATGATAAGAACAAATCTCATCACACCGAAAGAAAATTTCTATTGGCTGTAAAGAAGAATATTGACGAGGATTGTTCAGGTAACTACCGGGGAGAGCAATGAATGCTTCAGCCTCACGAGCCATTGCAGCTTTACGCTCATGCATATCAGAAACTATTCTCACTTCACCGACTGATTCTCCAGACATCTGGTTATATTCTCCCAATAATTAGCTGATATATAAACTCTGATGAAAGTAAATTCAGATGCTCCCATTATTTGTTCAGATTAATTTCCGTGAATCGTGTCGTCATAATATGAATCCATAAAGTAGGCTAACAGAACAAGAACCCCCAGCTCATTTTAAAATGACTCATTTAGCTGTGCCAGGAAAGAGGAGTTAATAAAACCAAACGGATCGCTAGAGGTAATAGTTACACGGACATAGCAGTACAAATACCTCAACAGGTGCGAGAGCTTTTGGAATGATCCTGCATGTAGAGAGAGAAACAAAGAGAGAAATGAGCAATATAGATGACAAAATATGACCGCGTACAGAAGAAAAAGAACATATCACTCGTAATAAGCACAACAAAGGATGTCGTTTTAGGCATACCCAAGGACACGGCAACCTCCCTCGTACACTTTCTGAGAAATTGTGCCCATCAGTCCAACATTAGCCCCACCATAAACCAAATCTATCTTTCTCTTAACCTGTAATACCCAGCACAAAGTAAAACCACAAAACCCAGAATAATGAACCCTGCTGTATTGTGCCGTGCATTAACACCCCAAGTCGTCCAGTGCACCAGAATTCCTAACTAGAGCAATAGAAGGATTATATGTGAATCTGTTCAGCATTCTTTGACTACAAGTTATTTTAATTGTCTCAGCTAAAACAAGTTTAACTATTATCACCATCTACGCATTCAACAACGTTATAAAACGGCGAACAACCAGTGTACAGAACATGAAGTAACACATATAAGATACATGCGCTGCGACCATAATAAAATATGTATGATACAAAATAACTGACCAGTTCATGACCCAAATCAATCGCAGCATCACTGAAGACTTGCCTGTTGCCGGAGTTGCTGCCGCAGAAGACACAGACCTTCTTGAACTTGCTTCTGAGGAAGCCGTCCTCCATTCAGGGTTAGTGCTCGATTTCTTTGTCGCTTCAACAACAAAACAAGACAAAAGGCCAACTTTGAACAGATGATATCACTTTCTCTATACTTTATTCAAATGTCTCTTTAAGCACACAACAACCAAAAGCTATAAAATAATTCTCCCATTGGTATTTACGGGTTCATTCAAAATGGATTATGAAAGCACTGAGCATGAACGACAATCGAACAGATAAATAACACAGGAAAAAGCCCACGTGTTCTATTTCTTTTCCCATTCAACGTGTCGTCTTCCCATTCATGTAAGCATGAATACACACACACACAACACATCTATATGTGTGTATTCATGCGTGCATAAGGTTTTTTTTTTTTTTTTTTTTATGTGCAATATGTCATACGATAAGATATGATATGACTATTGTTTCAGGATCGTATACATTTGTATGAATATAAAAATATGTTATCTTCTTTTCCCGAGAAAAAAAGTTAATTACATCTATGCCTATAGAGGAGAAGGATTTTGGCGAGGCTATTGAATCGGAAGGATATAAATTTTAGGAAAATTCCAGTTAGCTCCTTTGCCAACAAATTAATTTTCGTCCATCCTAAAACTTTCTAAAATTTCAATGTACTTATGGTCAAAAAATAAATTAATATTTTTTAGATGAAAAGGTTATCATATCTTTACTTTATTTATCTTGTAAATATCAATATTTATCTAATAAATTTTCATATTTATTTTGTAAATGGCTAAAAAGTTTTTAACTCCCTAGATTCTTTTGAAACATTTTATTTATTTTGTAAATACTTATATTTATTTTTAAAATTTTCATATTTATCTTGTAAATGGCTAAAATATTCTCAACTTCCTAGGTTCTTTGAAAATCCCTTTATTTGTCTTGTAAATATCTAAATTTGTCTTGTGAATTTTCATATGTCTTATAAATGGCCAAAATATTTTTAGTTCCCTAGGTTCTTTCAAATCCGTTTATTTGTTTTGTAAATTTCTTTATTTGTCTTATAAATACCCTTATTTATCTTATAAATTCTCTTCTAAAAAAATTAAAGAAAAGTATCATTATATTTTCATCTATAAAAATTAATTTCATTTTAACCATGAAAGTACAATGAAGTTTCACAACGTTTTAAGAATTAACTAAAATTATTTTATTACTAAAGAGGCTAGCTGAACTTTTTCCTAAATTTTAGGTCCCCCAACCATACTTTATGATTTCAATTAAAGTCGAGAACGCAGGCCAACAGAAAACCACCAACCCATGGGTCATATGGTGCGGGTTAGTAAAATGTTAACCCTACCCCGCAGTGTATGGATTGTGGGTAAGCTCATGGGTCCACAATTAAAAAAAACAATTTCTGATTTTTTTAGAAATGGTAAAAAATACTAGTACATATATATAAGTCATTAAATTTTCTTTCATAACATGAATCGTTCATTTTATAAAAATTTAAAAACATAATCCATAATTTAAAAAATAAAGTTATTAAATTTGTCAAAGTTTATAAACAAAAAAATCAAATCATCCTCAAACAATCAAAATATAATAATTTTGTTTAAAAAATAAGGAAAGAAGCTAAGATTTTTTATTTTTTGATTGGGAGGTACCAAGGTGAGATTGAATAATTTATAGACTTTGTAAAATTATTATAAACAAAAAAAAATTATGTAAGCTTTACGGTATAAATACAGACTGAGAAAATCCCAACTCTAATCCTACTTCAACCTGCGTGATAGCAGGTTAAGCCCAAACACCCCCCCCCCCAAAAAAAAAAAAAGTCCCACACACTCATATGGGGTTTGGGGGAAAAATAGCAGGGCAAAAATAATTAACTATAAGAAAGGGAGAGTGCACGTAATTCCAAAGATGATGGATTCGGAAAAGTGATAAAGGAAAAATAGTAGACCAATATATAAAAGTGGTAAGTCAAATTTTAATAATAAAATTTCTCATCATAAACATATAATACAATTAAATTTTAAAGAACGTAAAAATAGACATAATATTTTAAAATTATACAATTTTAGCAATAATGTTAAATTACTTCAAATATCCATTATATAAGCGAAGGGTGAACAAGTGAGATCCCACACACAAAAAAAGAGTAATAAACATTTAGGTTAATTTAACAAAATTATTAAAATTACACTATTTTTTTTAAAAATGATATCTACTTATATACCCTAAACACTCTCATCACAAAAAGCTTCATTACTGAAGCTGCTCATTACCCCTATATAAATAAAAATGTAGTTATATACACTCGCATAAATTTTGAGGTTGCTATTATATTTCTTAATGAAAAGAATAATTAGAATTATAGATGAATGCATGAAATGAAAGAGATCACGACTAGAGTCGGAAAATCAGACTAAGTCTGTTTGGTCGGTCATTTTAAGCCCTTTTAAATTACGGGCCGGATTTGAAATATGAAGCCTAAAAAAAATCGAGCCTAAAAGGGCCAACCCATTAGGCCCTTTAACTTCTTTTTTTTTTAATTCACCTGCCCCTCCTGCCTGTGCCCTTTCTGACTTGTCCCTAAGAACCTTAAAATTATCAAATTTACATATGATGGTAATTTACTAATTCTTGATATTTTTACCCATTAAGCTGAGTATACTATTTAAAGTGAAGTACAATTAAAATTCATTGAAATTGATTATAGTAGTGAAGAAGATAAAAACGATAGTCATCGTAATCATGTTGCTTAGAGTGTTTAGCTTTTTGTCTTTTTATACTTTGTATGAGATTATAAGTTACTTGTGGATAATATTTTTACCTTTAATTATAAATTAATAACTGTATTTATTTTATTATATGAGACGTGTAAACATATAATTAAATCTTATAAAAATGACTTCTAATCATAACCTACATGTTTTTGACCGGACTTTAAAAAATATTAATTTTTCTTTCCCCAAACTCAGACCGGTCAAAGGCAGGGCTTGATTCCAACGTCTAAATTCACGACTGACCCAACACAGTAATTTGTTGTGTGTTAGAGCAGAGAGAGAATGTGTAGGGCTACCTTCTAAGTTCTAACATCAAAGGCTATTACCTTGATGCGGCAACAATGGAAAATGTAGACCACTCTCTCGTTAATTTTCTATTTTGAAGTAATCGGTTTGGGAGGACTACAACCACACCCAACCTACGCAAAACACTCGTCTTTTGATTACCCCATAAACGAAGCAAGAGAAGAGAGACGCTAGGAATCGCTCACATACCATCGATCGACTTAAATGCTGTGATGGGAAGAAGGATCCCTGCTGATAATAATAATCACAATCTCTTGTTCATACATCCACTTGTGTATTACTCCTTCCTCGCGGCGACCTTGGCTGCGAGCATTGTAATTATCGCCGCACTGTGCGGTGTTCGTTCGCGAAAGAAACCCTCGTCTCCTCCTCCGTCCGATCATCTACACACAACCAAACACTTGGATGCCGAATCACCACCGACAAATGAATCGGAAAACCAGAGCGGTGAAACGCAGAGTAATGAAATACCTCTTCCACCCGCAATGCAGCAATCCAAGGAGTCTGGATCTACTAGTAATATGAGGAAAGCTAATTCGGAACACAGATCGTCGTTTAGCTTGAAGAAGGTACCCAGAAATTTGTCTGTGTCCAAAAGCGGTGATCTAAAAGAGGATGGGCGAAAGAAAGAGAAGTTGAAGCCAGAGGAATCTGTATGGATGAAAACAATAATCCTCGGGGAGAAATGTGTTCCCGATGAGGAGGAGAATGCGGTGATTTACGAGGGAAAAGGGAAGAAAATCTCAGCCTACCATCCAAGAAACAGTAGTTCCTTCTCAATTTCCAAACAATTGTCTTCCATCACTCAGGATCTCTCTCCTGATTCTAACCCTCAAAAACAACAAACCAATCATAACGACGTGTGATTTAATAACCGTTTCGTACCTCTTCTCTTTATCTATTTTCATAAATACTTTCCGCTGTAATATCGATCGAGATAGATAGATGGATAGTGTGTGAATGCTTTATGATGGACAAACAGAGAAGCCATAAGTTTTTTCCGGCTTGATATAATTAGTTAAGCTGTTTTCAATCGATCTTCTACTTTGGTCGTTCAATCCTCTCTGCACTTTTCAATAGCATAAGCAAGAAGATGATCCTTCTCGGGAAAGTAATAATCAAGAGGGTGGAAGCACGACAAGTAAAACCAAGACAAGTTATCATCAACAGCTTCCTAATGTTCTTGCACCTTTGGTTAGAATGGTCCGGGGCAGAATGACATTTGGGTCCCCTTTGAGAAAATTAGTAACATTTTTGATCTCTACCTAAAAATCTGTTAACATAGCTATCAATCTTATAAGGTAATTTCTTCGAGGAATTGAAGTGTTAATATTTTCTTTACAGACAACCCAAATGTCAATCAAAATGCCTCTTATGATTAGGTAGGGCCGTGACACTTTGGAAATGAGGCAACAAAATTTCATTAAATTTTGTAAGAGATCTTGGCCCAAAAAATTGTAAAAGGTCATTGTATCAAGAACTAATAAATAATGTCTTGTAAATAAAACCACAAGGAGTAACATGTATTCTCTCCAGTGCATAATATAAAACATCTTCTATACATTATTTTTACTCATTTTTGTAAGACATTTTGATAATTTTAATAAGTATTATTTTTTCATATATACCCATATTTAATGAAAATAGTTAGGAAGCAAAAATTAATATAATGTTGGAGTTTGATGAATTAACAAGAATAAGCACTTGAATTTCATAATATAATTTTTGTTTTTTACTATTTTTATTGTGATGTGTGAATGAATTAGAAAATATTTATATTCATGGAGTGAAGGGAATATATCTAGATTGAAGAATGCTCAACGCTTAAAAAAAAAAAAGTGTTAAACTCTTTATCATCTGTGTATGTCATTATATGCAAACAAAGCATCGTTTTTTAAATGGATGGTTCCTCTCCATTATACTCTAGTACCAAGCACAAATTTATAGCCATGCAATTAAATAGGACGATTCCAATTTAATGTTTTATGAAGTGATTCTCATTCTCATTACTTTATTCTCGTTGTTGGAAGTTTTAGACTGATTTACATGTTCAAAAATAACACGGATGAATTACGTATGTCATGATTCTCGCCAAAACGATTATCCTCAATATAAAAATACTCCAAAATTTTAAATTCCTCACGTCTTTCACATTATTGGACTCGACATTTAAAAGTAAACAACAGAATCAAATAGAATGATGATCAAAGTAACCATAAACGCGTGATGATTCCACAATAATATAGTTGATAATGGATCGCGTGACTTTGACCACATCTTTTTTTCACACCTCAGTTCAATTGATCTCCCCTCTTATATATTCTTGAGGAAAGCGGCTGAAAATTTTGCCATTATAAAATTTATTGTCTAAAAGTAACTGAAATTTATTTGAAGATCCGGATGTGATCCATCCTTAATAAGTGTAATTCTTTTTCAGCAGTGTGCAACCCATATCCATCTCCAACTATGATAGAATTCACTTGCAGATAGATGAATATGCGTTACACACAGTTAAAAAAGAATTGTGTTTGCTCAAGGACTTGGATCCTTAAATACCTTTGATAATAATAAATTTTGTAGTGAGGAATTTTTTCAGCGATTCTTCCTATTTTATTTTTGGCGAATCACGTATGGAACATAACACTTCACACGTTTGCAGAAGTAGTTGTAACACCTCACCGGGAAAAAGGTAACTAGACTTAACTACCGCGGGCACAGTCGCATTCATAAAGTCATAAAAACAAAGAAGAAAGACCTTTGACTAGGTTTTAAAACAAAAAAACGCCAGACTTGGGAAGGCACATGGTCAATACTAAATTCATATAAATCATATTCTTGTGAAGAAAATAATTGGAATCACATGGTTGTTCGCGTTTTCACATGTGTGTTCAGACTTGACCTCAGGAAGAATAAAGCGATGGCTTCGTTGTATAAACCCAATGATCCCCACTTTCTTATTCGCTCAAAACACATTCATTTCTTAATCATAGTTCGCTGCTCTGTGTCTGGTATTGCCTTAATTTTACAATCTCTGTATTTGATAAAATGGAACAGAGGAAAATTTTCCAGCAGGACTTGCTGCCAAAATACGAGTGTCTTCTCTTCGGTAAGTGTTGTTATTGCCCTGAACAAGAACAACGTCTGAATTAAAAGTTGGTTTGAAATATTTCATGTGTGTTGCACTTACAGATGTTGATGACACCCTGTATCCTGAGAGCTCTGGTTTGTCAAAAGAATGCACCCAAAATATTATTGGTATTCAAAAGATCATAATCCTCATATTCCTGTTGTTTTTCCTCGAATACACTGCATTCTCAATGATATTCCTTAATTTTGCATTTGTATAGAATATATGGTTCAGAGGCTTGGCATAGACGAAAAGGAAGCCCCTGGGATGAATCAGTTTTTGTACAAGAGTTATGGCACATCCATGGCCGGTCTTAAGGTAGGACTCATTTTACCAAACCCCGGTTTTTCATTCTGTTGCTATTGACCTTGTTTCAAAATATAGATTAACGAGTTTCACTAATATATACTGTTCAGGCCGTTGGCTACGATTTTGATTATGATGACTATCATAGGTACGTGTCTATTTAAAATCCTGGCCAAATTTTGTGTATTTAACATTAAACAAAGGTAATATTAACGATGAATCACTTGGGTTGCACTTGCACAGCTTTGTTCATGGGAGATTACCCTATGAGAAATTGCATGCTGACTATCATCTCAGGACTCTTCTTTTGAGCCTGCCTGTACGAAAAGTTGTAAGTTGCTTTTGTTGTTGATGCGATTGTCATAATCATAATTAGTATTTTACATGCACGATTTGCTCATTATAACATTATTATTAAACAGATATTCTCCAACGCGAATAAGGCTCATGTAGCAACAGTTCTAAAGAGGCTTGGATTGGAGGGTTGTTTTGATGAAATTATTTGCTTTGAGACTCTGAATCAGAGTGACACTAGTGGCTCTGCATTTGCACCAACTTCCATCCTTTGCAAACCCCAAGAGATTGCGTTCGAAGTTGCTTTAAGAAAAGCTTACATCAACCCCAGAAAAACGGTTAGCTTTTGATTTGGTAATTAGTATAGTACCCATTCGTAAACAAGCACATATGCTTATTAACTGAAAAAACTTGCCATATGCAGCTATTCTTTGACGACAGCATTCGAAATATACAGGCTGCAAAGCGAGTGGGTCTCCATACTGTGTGGGTAAGAAGAATTATGACTTCTCAGATAATGCATGACCTAAAAATGAGCTAACATTTCGTATCATATGCTAAGGCGTTTTTTATTACATGGCGCAGGTGGGCTCTTGCTTACACTCAGAAGGCGCGGATTTTTCATTAGAAAGCATCCATAACCTAAAGGAGGCATTACCTGAGCTCTGGCAACTTGATGACTTTGACAAGTCAGAAAACAGGAATAAGAATTACAGAAAGACGGGTGTAGAAACTTCTGTAGTAGCATAACTTTCAGACCCTTCACCCGGAAACGTGGACCAATGTAATATATTCGTCAATAATTCGAAATTGGTATTTTTATCAGTTGTTGTAGGGAACATGACACTATTAGTTATCCCTATCAGAGTAACTGGATACCATCTGTACTCAATTATAGTGGTCTAGTATGCAAATAAGCTCATCCAAACGAGCTATTATAAACACGTCTACTTGCCCCACAATAACACCACCCAGATTTACATGTGTCCGTATGTTTAACTGCATGGCATCAACAAAAAACAAAAACTAGTCAATTTATTTCGTTTGTCTTCTTCCTCAGCACTGTCATAATCCCAACATTGTAAGCCCAACTTGGGTACATTGCAAAGTTGATACATCAAATTTGTTTTCAAGAGATCTTTCTTGATACAATATGACCAAATCTATACAAATAATTACACCATATAATACAATGTGGAATGCATGTCACGCACAAAAGAATGTGCCAGATTATTTTTCCTATGAGGTAGCGATTTACGTCATGCACAAGTAACAGTCGCTTTCGATTCCACCAAGCCAAAACGGAAAAATCCCAGAGAAGAATCCAGGTAGTGATCCTACCCAGCTTTGTCTCCATGAGGATGCAAGCCTGTAAAATTCACCATAGGGAAAGAGAACCAATCATGATAAGCAGTTAAGAACAGAAAATATTCAAACGCTTATGTTTTTATAAAAGGATACAGATAAAACAGCAGTATGTGATGGCCTCTGCAGCAACGACCACCTTTCCCTGCTGCATTCAAAACCATGCATATGGTAAATCAATTACTACCGCCATTGAAATTTCTGAAATAATAAACAATTACAAAGAACTTGAAGTCATACCACTAGTGAGGCAGGGAATTGACAATGGAATCGCAGAGGCCAAAAACTGATATAAAAAAATGAACCACTTCATATTTACTATGGTTTGGACCCAAGATAACCCAATTGATCTACCAAGTCCTCCAAACCTGAAGCCCACTCATCAGAACTTGCTACCAAGTCTTCAACTGGAGCATCAGTTTGGAAATGATCACCAAATATAATTTCCTCCTCTGGATTGCCATGAACTAAGTCTTCATTCAGCAAATCCTCCCATATTGCATCACTCACTGAACGCAGATTGCTCCCCCTAGTTGTAGGAATTGAACTTGATGCTAGTTCTTTCTTGTCACTGCTTGATTCATTATCATGAGGAGCTGACAAAAAAGTCTCTATCTCCGATTCTATGGTTGCCAATTCTTCTTCTTGTTCATTTGTTGAATAGTCCACAACTGGTTCACTAGGCACTGCCACTGACACAGAATAATCCTGTATATTCTCCACACTTGGGCTGGCAGTTAGTCTCCTCTTTCTCCTGATATCGACACCAAGTAATTCATTGTTTTGGGCATTTCTCTGGGCGAATTGTTGGATAAAAGTTGGGTTATTCAGTGCTTTAGCAAGGAAAGTGAGAACCTGTTGCTGTTTCTTCTCTGTGGTTTGTAATCTGTCCTCCATCGCAATCAGTTGCGCCCGTGAATTCTGCTGTTGCTGTCTCAATTTCACAATTTCGGCCATGATCACCGACCTGTCTCTTCTCAACCTATCAAGCTCGCCTTCCAATCCGTATTGTCCCAGTTCGACACAAGCAATCCCTCGTTCTTGCTGTACACTCTGCGACACATTTCTTCTTCTCTTGATTGTCTTCAACAAGTGCCTCTGTCCACCCAAAAACCCTTCGTTTGCAAATTCCCATCGATCGGGATCAACTTTTCTAAATCCCTGCATCCATTTCCCAAGTCAAGGACCTCAGGCCCATTATTCCAAAACTTTCTATAAAATTATACAAGCTTGAAACAAATGATTACAACAGTGCATTTGAAAATTTATCCACATATCAAAATCCATATTGACAAGAAACAGAGCATGACAACAAACAGGGTGGTTCTATTGCTTTTCTCAACATTCCAATACAGACACAGATACAAATAAATGATTCAGTCGTATACTCTAGTTGTCTGTTCTTTGTCTAAGCTAGCTGATTCAATTAGGAATTAACTTTATCACTAAAACCTACTGTCGAAATCAAAATAAAAGCTATAACCCATAAGGTAATGACAGCAATCAAATTCCTAAACAGAGGAGGCTAATTCCAGAATCGAAATAGAGAGTAGAAGATACTTACATAGGTGTTGAGCTGGCGAATGAAGCTGGAAAAATTACTGTGCTTAAAGTAGCGAGGAAGAACGGTAGCGGAGAACTTGTGAGAGTCCCAAACAATGAAGCTGTTACGAGCAAGGCTCCAAGAAACAACAGAGTCGGTGGATGGGTCTTCCACCATTTCAAAGGTCTTGATAAGAAATGGAGGAGGCCCCATCTCGTGAAGCCCTTCCATAGGCCGAGGAGAGAGACTTGAAACCGAAGATGAAGGCGAAGATGATGAACCAGCACCACATGCCTCCGTTTCTTCCACCTTCACTCTCACTCCCTCCATACAAGGAGTTGCAGAGAACTGAAAGAGAACAGAGAAGAACCAGAAAGAGGGAAATCTGTTCAGTGGCAAAGACAGTACTCGCCGCGTGTTTATGGTGTCAGTTAAGGGGTTTTGTTTTGGCTCTGATCTTATGATTTCACGAAGTTAATTAAACTTTGGGGATTAGGAGAGAGATAAGTGTTTTAAGGCGGTGGAAAAGAAGATTCTAGAGACAGAAAAAGAGAGAGAGAGATCTGGTAGCTGTTCATTTTTATCCCCAAATTCCGCCATGTGTCCCTCTGATGTGGCCTCAGATATTTTAGAAAAAGTTCTGGAAACTTCTCTCACGGGCATCTTTCAAGAAATCCCTGGAGATTTGATTCCCATTCAGCATCCTTGGGCTCTTGTACCAGGAAAAACATCTTGGGCTCAGTCCAAGGGCTACGGGCCCAAAACGCCGTTTAGGGCTTACCAAAGCCCAAGTCACGAACTTAGGTGCTAGTTAACTAACAGGAAATTTCACGGAAACTTAGTTTTCAAGCTTGTTCACGCAATCAAGTTTACTGATTAAGAATTAATGCATCATTATGGACGTGAAATTAAACTAGTCTTGAACAGAAATTATTGAGCACGTGCGTAAGCTCAAAACAGAGAAAAATAATTATAGAGGGGTAACAAGCGAGCAAGTCGAAAGGTCGCATACCAAACGTTCAGCGCAAGGGATGGCTTTCAAGTTTCCATCGAGTGAATTTGTTTCATAAAGATTGACAGGGATGCTATATATTGCCCACTCATTTAGCTAACAAATAACAGTCAAGGATGAGCTACCCAAGGACAGTCCAGCCAATCATGCTTGGATGAGTATGGAGCTTGAACCTGTAGCTGACTTTTTTCTCTCTTTTAGTATGAATATCTTTTTATTAGAGATAATTATATTCGAGACACAGCCAAACATTAAATATAGACATATCTGCCAATGAAAAAATTAAACCTTGATTTCTCGTTTTGTGAGAGACTAGCCCAATCTCCATTGGTCATAGCTGACATATTTGTGTGTTTGATTGGCGGTAATAAAAATCTGACAAATAGATATAAGAATTAAGGGTATAGGGAAAGATGGTGAAGGAATCCGATGCGCGTGATGTTAATGAGTAATTTGGCTGGTGATGGAGGCATAGACAAGTGGTGATACAAGAATGGTTCAAGAGAGAAAGGAGTGGGGGAGAAAGAAAGCGACTGCCACCAACAGCGATGAGGGATAGAGGAGAAGCAACTAAAGAGGTGACTTGCTTTTTCATGGTAACCACCTATATATGGCGGTGACCTCATGTTATTGTCCGCTAAAAACAAACACATGATTCGTCGGTATCTCCATAAACAAGGGCATCTTCACAAAGGAATATCAATGTGTTGGATCTTGTTCTCCCTCTTAATTTCAACAATACAAAACAACGGGCTAATTGAGTTTGATGTTGATCACTGGGCCAATCCCTGGTGGAGCGCGCGTGTTCTAATTCTTTCATTAAACTATAGGAATCTTTTTTTTTCTTACCAAAAACAAATCGTCTCTCTTATGATTTCGTTTGTATTAGCTTATGAAAATTATATAAGTGCTTATAAATTGTGATTTACAGAATACGAAGTAATTTTTACGGTATATGAAGTAGCTTTTACGGTCTACAATATGCTTTTACGGTATACGAAATAAATATGTGGAGGAGATTTGTCTCGATTTATGTAAATATAAACCCGATCCAAAAAAATTGTCTCAAACAGCCTCTATGTCTTTCGTTGCCTTTCAAACGCACGAAACGGCCCGTAATTTAGCATTTACATGCACGTTAAAAACCAAGTCTACTTAATGTGATGGATTGTGTGATAATTATAGTATTTTTTTATTATTATTTATAATATATGAGATAAATATGTTAAAATAATTTTATTTTGATTAACTCAAATGTATTTTTTAAACGATTTAGTGTATGTTTGGGATTAAGATTGATGATCTCAAGAATACTTATATATATAAATTGAGACAATACTTCTCTCATATACTTACTTTATATATTATAAATTATAATTAAAAAATTATTTTTAAAAACTCTAATTACTGAAAAATAAAGATGCTTGATCCTCCCCTTATATTATTTGAGTTTTGATAATTGGCAAGGTCAAGACTGGAGCAGATGGGTTTGACCGTACGGGTGCAGTAGTTGTAAAGTGGTGCAAGGCCCTTGTTTACCTGCTTCTGTTACCTGACCTCCTTCTAGAAGGTACTGACACGTGGACACTCACATGCGCCCGGCTCCTTACACCATAACCCTCCATGCATTGCATGCATGTCTTTTGTGGGTCCGCATGCCGTGCAGAGCAACAATTTTATTATTATTATTATTATAAGATTTAAATCATTTAAATTTTAATTAAAATATTTAAATTTACACGTTTTAATTTATGAATTTTTAAACGATAAATATATTTTTATGATAAGTGGTAATTATAAAATTATATTTATTTTTAATTCTACAATAATAAAATAAAAATTTTATTTAAAATATAAAAATTAAATTAAATATAAATAATTTAAAATCAATCAAATAATGAAGATAGGTGATGAACACATCTTTACTTAACAAAATGGCGAACATAAAATATGCTCCCACCACGTGTGTGCTTCCGATTCACCGCCTACTAGTAATAAGTCATCATTAATATGTTGATCCAATTTAATTGCGCAGGCCCCACAGACACTGATTAAATCTTATGGTAAAATTCATGAGTAGCACCATAACCTACGTGCTATTTCCTTCTGGTTCTCAATGTAAAATTCATTTGATTTTGTGAGGAGATTAATAAAATTAAATAAATTATATTAAAATATTTATATTTATATTTTATAATCTAATACTTTCTTAAGTTCTTTTATAAGAAACATTTTTTCTTATAAAGTGGTCCTTAATATAAGGAACAATTCTCTTTTATCTAAAATTTTAAACTCATTTTTTTATTTTTTCCTCCCATCAAATATACATACTAATTATTTCACTATAATAAATTCCCCCTAATTATCTCATGTACTACTCTTCCGGTCTTTAATATAAAACATATTTGAGGAGTTGATATTAATCCTGAATATAAAATATAGTTTTCAAATTTTTCAATGTTTTTCTAATTTACTTAGATCGATACTTCTTCAACTATAATCAAGGAATAAAGGAAATAAGATAATTAAGAAATATAACTGTGGTGTTTGAGAAAATATATGTCATGTTAACTAACTAAAAAATCTTTTTTAATCTAATCAAAATAGGTAAATATATCTTATATTAAGAACCGGATGAACCATCTTTATAAATAAGAGTGTAATTAGAAAGAGTAATATGCTTATTACTTTCAACTAACATTTTAAGACGGGAATTTAAGCAATTATTAAAGAAAAAACGGTAAATGGGGTCTCACATCAATGAGAGGAGGGAATATATTTAAAGAGCAGGAACGCGGGGGGTTAAGTGGGTTAAGGGGCAGGTTTTAATTAATAATACTGATAATTAGTTAATTAATGATTAAGCTTGGAAGTGGTCTCAATAGGTGAGTTAATGCGGGGTGGGACTCGGGAGTCGGGAGACACTGATTCCCTGAGCCGTCATAAAAGTCCATCTGAGATCCCTTGGATTTGTTAATTTCTTCCATAAATTTTGAGAAAACGACCTCTCAACATGTCTCTGGATATAAATGGAATCAAGCATGCATGCCTAGGCTTGTGTTGTCCCACCTTTCTAATTCTCATTATCTGTCCAACTTGTCAATTTTTTTCGTCTCCTAAACATAAATCCATCCTTTTTAACAAAATAAGGATACTTTCCAATGTTTCTCTTGTTAAGAATTTAGATGAGAACAAATGTATAGCATTTCTTTTTTAATACATATTATTAAATAAGGGTAAATTTAGAAAAGTCAATCAATTTTAAATATATTAAATATTTTAATTTCCATTTTGTTAATAAATGATATTTGATTAAACTCAACTTGTAATTACATACATATGTTATATATGTATGCACCCCGCATCAAATCAGCCAATAATGCTCTTAGCTATCGAATGACGAAGAGGACCTTGCAGCTCAACCCGCCACCATACATGTCAAATCCTCTTTAGAGATTTAGCTAGGATCCCAATTATTTACTATTTTTGGTAATGGTTTGAACCCACTTATTAGGGTTTGGATGAGTTTAAGATTCTTATAAGTGTTTATTTATGTAAATCAAGATATAACTCATCTCACATATTTATCTCACATATCATAAATTATAATTAAAAAATTGATTTTAAAGAGATAAAAACTAGACTGCCATGCATTGGTTCATTCCTCTTTGAAACTGAGACGGGTGTAAATAGTGTAGACCGGTCACGTGCAGCGTGCCAACTATTTTGTTTCTTAGAAGATGATCAAATATGGAGTGTGTCAACTAATTAGTAACGTAATTAGGCTGCTCTTAGGATGATGAATATATTCTCCCTTCCCCTGCATATTACAAGGTACTTCAACTATTCCCTCATGTTCATAATATAGGATATTTGTAGAAGGAATGCATAATTCATAATATAAGTCATCTCAAATTTAATTAATACTTTTTTTTTTGGTTACTTCTGTAATTAATACTCACTTTCCAATTCTGTTCACTCGTTATATCCCCATTCCCTCTAAAATAATACTTCCAATACAATTAAACGCATTTCTCAATAAGGGTAAAAGTGGAAAAACTTATATTTTAAAACATATTAAATGACCTAACTATCATTTATTCTTTCTCGTGATATAGTTTAAGTTTCTTATATTGTGAATCGGATGGAGTAATTCATCATAATAAAAAAAAATGGTAGTTAGCTCATCAAATTTGTCCTAAATTGGATCAAATTCCCAACTTTATCAATGTTAAACAAGGTATAGAATGAGAGAGAAAAATATAATAAGTTATATTAAACATTGATTACATAGATAAAATTGACAAATAAGCATTAATTATTTTTTAAATGACTTATATTATGGATAGAAGGGAATATATAATAGAGATAAGAAATGGCGCGTTGTATAGCCTCCGCTTTTTATTATTTGCGTTAATTAAGAAAATAGTTACAATTAATTAAAAATTAATAAAATAAAATGTATGAGTAAACATAGAGTTGGTTTAGTGGTTAAAGTCTTGTTAGATCATTCTGAGTTTCGAGTTCGAGTCTTATAAAAGGCACTTGTGGTGAGAGGGGACAGTGACAAACTCCTAATTGGATACCGAATGATTATTTTTAAAAAAAAAAGAAGATGAAAAGTGAGCGATGATAAATGCAATAAATACCCTCAATCAACAAGTACCAAACTTAGAAAAAATAAATAAATACTTAACAAATTTAAAATGAAACTTGTATTTTGATGTAATGTTATGTTTTGAATAGCTTTTCATATATTTATAAGTGGTTTTTATATAAATCAAGACAAAACACCTCTCACATATTTATCTTATATACCACAAATCACAATTGAAAAAACTATTTTTAAATATTTCAATAGCTATTTCAAACACACTAATATTCACAAATTTAAAAGTTACAAATAAGAGGAGTAGTGTATATAAAAGAGAAAGACCTATTAAAATAAGTGGCTATCCACGGGAGATCACGTGACACATATATGAGATATATACCAAGAATACATGGGATACGAGCTAGTTTATTTGTTTTACCTAATATTTATATATAAGTCCGATTTATATAAGTCGAGATAAAACTATTTCACATATTTACCTCATAGACCGTAAAAATTACTTTATATATTGTAAATCACGATTAAAAAATATGATTGAAAATTTTAATCGCTATTACAAACATACTTAAAACAAATTTTATCTTAATTTATATAAAAAAATATTTTTAAAGGTTACAAACATAATTTTAAATAAATCTTAAGTATAAGTCTTAAGTAAATAGAGCTAGGCCTCGTCTGCTGCACTATCGTTTCAGACTAATTTCAAATCTGTTCTCCTACACAAGCGGGCGCAAATATTATAATTTATACCCCAATAATATTGATTTTGCATTATTTAATTTAGAGTAGTTATAAAAGGTCGGTTTTTGTCTGGTGTTAATTTTTTACTGAAATGTTTGATTACATGAAAAATGGAGGGAGGGAGGATTTGGAAAAGGGACTGATGACATGATATAGTGGAAGCAATCTCAGATTTGGAATCCCCACATCCAATCAATTCCCAAGCTTTCCACGCAAGAAAACTCCCAACACTTCCTACGTTTTAAAGCATCCTCTTTCACCCTCAACTTGTCCTTTAACGTCTAAGACTAACCTGCCCTATATATACTACTATTTGTAAGAATTCTTATTCTATTGTTTAATATATATATATGTACTTCTATTATAGGCACCTCCCTACCCTTTATCATTATTATTAGTATGTTTGAATATTTTTTATAAGTATTTTTTAATTATTATTTATAAAATATGAGGTAGTTTTTACGGTCTATAAAATAAATATATAGATGAATTTTATCTCAATTTATATAAATCAGATTTATAAATAAATACAAACCAAACCAAACAAACCTATATATATAGAGCCTGTTTGGGAACTCGGTAGAGAAGTGAATTTTTTTTAATGGGGCTTTTACAGAAGGCCAATTGAAAAAAAACCAGATTGAAAATGTGATGTGTGTTTGGATTGACAGTGGGAAAAGTGACTTTTTTTTAACATTGAACTTGTTTGGATTAACATTTGAAAAACCCGTTTAAATAGGAAATGACTGAAAAAGGTATAAACATTGTTGGATACTACATATATATTGTTATAATTGATATTAAAAAATATAAATATATTTTTTTAAAATAAAAAATTCAATGAAAAAGTTTAAAATCCCATTGATAGAAGTTCAAAAGCTAAAAAAATGAGCTTAAGGAAAATACTTTTTTTTATTAAAAGACCATTATAAGCTAATGATTTTCCAAACACTTACCATATGCTCTAATAAATTTTTGATGTACAAATGGATTTTTTTCCTTATCTAATATATTTCCAAACACACCCTTACACTCCCCCATTTACTCTTGCCCTGTACTATCTCCCACATGGATTTCTTACATTTTTCGGCAATCGTCATCCACGTCACTATTAATCACATCCTCATAGTACATATATATAATATTTAAAATCAACTGGGCCACCCACCCACCCTGAAAACGGACAAGGAGCGCCAAAATCTGCATCCCACTCCTCATCCACAAATCTCCCTCTTATATGCGCGCGCGCGCATGTCATCTTCCACCCCCGCTCTAGTAAAACCTTTAAAAAAAAAACCATTAAAAGTTTAGTTACCAAAGTAAACGCATTTTCTCATATATATATATAAAAAAATTCCGTGGTAAAGTAATGTTCTGTTCATAATATATGAGGGTACTACAAGCATGTTATTTATAAATTGTATATATGTAGCAATCACCATGCAAGCTTTCCCTCACTTCACAACAACCCAACAAAACACAGGTGTTTCTATCCTAGATACCATAAAAATGAGATTTATTCAAATAACCTTGCCATATTAGTACTTTTGGTGATTTTTTTAATGAAAAAAATAACCCGATACTCTTCTTATATTTAATATAAGATATATTTAGAGAGTTAATATTATTCGTAAGTATAAAATAAAATTTTTATATTTGTTAATCTTTTTTAATTTATCTTTATGATGTTCAATCAATAATAATAATAATAATAAATAAAAAAGAATAGGGGAATGGAGGAAGATGATGAGGATATTTTTTAAAAATATATATATTATATTAATTAATTTAATTAATTTTTTTAATATAATAAATTAAATAAATATTTTTTAATACGATCCATTGGGAACACACGCGCATGAATGGTCCTGGTTCATACATGTTGAGAATTTTATGTATCCAGATCCCACCACACCGCCCCTTTGAGCCAGCAAACAGACGACACGTAGGCATGGGTAATTGGGTGCCACCATCCGAGGTCCCATGCTCCTCGGCCAAGGGAAAAATTAAATATGAGGCCACGTGCCTGACGGCGAGTGTCACGATGACGATGAAAGTGTAAGGCCCCCTCCGATGATTATGTCATGGGCGTGATTACTTAGAGAAGTGAGCTACACCCCACCCCCTGCACACACACACACTCCACCTCAGCACGCTTCCCCTCTCTCCTCCCACTATTCGACCATGCGTCCAATTTTTCCCCTTTTGGTTACGTCATCCTTCCAAATTACCGCCTTACCGGCCCCCCTCAAACTCCATGTGACGTCACCCCAATTTACGACCATCTCAATCCCTCACCCACGCGCGGTTACTCCTCGTGGACTACTCGCTCTTCTTTCCTCACGACCCACCAGGATTGCGCACAGTCACAGAGCGCGTGGGCTGAGTGATTGAGAAAGCCAAGGAGGGAAAAGGCCATAGTACAACAAGAGTTGATGACGTAAGCAACGGCGCACCCATTTTATTTTGTACTACAAAACTCCTCACACCACTACGCTTTCTAAATACGCCCTGAGGCTTCCCCCGTTGACATACGCTTTATCTCTCTCTCTGCTCTCTCCACCCTGCTGAGCTATAATTTACAGGATGCAAGGCCTAAGCCCATGCTCGAACGACGTCGTATCTCTAGACCTCACCCCCACGGCCAACTCTACCTCCTCTTCTTTCTCCTCCTCCTCCTTGACCATCGACGTCGACGAGTCCGCCGAGACTCGAATCCAGCGCCTCATATCCGAGCACCCCGTCGTCATCTTCGCCCGATCCTCCTGCTGCATGTGCCACGTCATGAAGAACCTCCTCGCCACCATCGGCGTCCACCCTGCCGTCATCGAGCTCGATGACCACGAGATCGCCGCTCTGCCGCTCTCTGACAACAACAACAACAACAACAACAACCACGACAGGCTACCAGCCCTCCCTAATAATCGTGCCCCCGCCGTCTTCATCGGTGGAACCTACATCGGCGGCCTGGAGTCCCTCGTCGCCCTCCACGTCAGCGGCCACCTCGTCCCCAAGCTCGTTCAAGTCGGTGCTCTCTGGGTATGATCTCGTCCATATCGTCATCCTCCTCCTACCTCCATGTGTATTGTAAATTAAAATTAAATCTTGGAAATGTATTACCTAGGTTCGTGTCGACTGTCCAAGAAATCTGTAGTCTTAAAAAAAATATAAGGTACGAGGTATTTGGTTTTGATATTTAAACAAGTGTATGCGAATTTAGGGGAAGGGTTTCATTAGAGGTAGAGGTATGCGCTAGCTTGAGATAAGGTTCTGGTCTTTTGGGTATGGTCGCCGCTTTGAGCGGGAACACGTGTATAGGTAGTCCAGAAAACCTCGTTTGGATCCAATGTTAAACCTAAACCAGAATAGAGATTTATGTAGTCAGACTCAGAACTCTCTGTGGATTGGGTCCCATTTGCAATTATTGAGCAATCAGGGTCGTTGATAGGGCTCATCGCCCAATAGCTTCACTCCTCTCCCTCCTAACCTTATCTATCTCTATCTCTATGAAAATTTTCTCAGGGTTATTAGATTTCGAAATCTGCAAAACTGGGATCTTTCTGGCTTTTCCTTGTTTGGTGTTTTCTCCGTTTATGGAAGGCTATTTCTGGGGTTGGCATATGCTTTTTCAATGGTGTGGGACCAAACGTTATGCCCACCGTTTACAGTGATGAAACAGCCAACCAAATTAAAATGGCCACAAACTTTTGCCCTTTGGGCTAAGCCGCTCATGAACTAGAATCTGATATATATTGAAGGTTGTATGAAAGATTCATATTGACAAAGGGACCTTCAATTATTGCCGAAAAGCTATTTTCTGGTCAAGATGGGAAAAAACCAACGGTTCTCCTTTTCCAGAGAGATTATACTATCATTTAGGGTGAGAGAATATACTATTATTTAGGGTGTGTTTGGGTTGAGAGGGAGTGAAGGTTAGACAGGGAAGGGAAGAAAATCATTATCATAAAATAAAGGGAGGAAAAAGAATTTAACACAAAATTTCAACTCCTTCGCCACCACTGCAACCAAATACATCCCTAATCACGAGAGTTATGATAACATAACGTCCCCTTAAAATTTTAAAAAGCAAGCTTCTTGTTATTTTTCTTTAAATTTCACCTTAAGGTGGTGTGTGTATATATTATATACATATCAGCTTCACACCTACGTTAAACTCTCGCTTTGCACCGATCAACGGAGAATATCTTCGCTATAAAAAATAGTTGCTGCTTTTGTTAAATCAACTTGATTATTAGTATTTGCGAAAATAAGTGCGCATTAATTACATATATATACAAATCGAGAACAGTTCATAAATGACTGGATGCCACCACAGGAAGAAATGGTATAAATTTATCACCTTGATACATTTGTACGACAAAGATACAGAGCGGCCATGGAAAATCACGACCAGCGATGAAGATATGTATCCTCTTCCTTTGTAAATGAACTGAATCGGAAAACCTAATGAAACTGGAGAAAATAAAAACAGCAGACACAGAGCTTTAGGGTCAGTTTGGTTGGAGGGGAGAGTAGGGGATAAAAATGAACCCCTTCCTTTTATTTGATATGAAAAGTTGGAGGGGAGGGGACTCACATGATGGGCTTCAAATCCCTCCCCTCCTCTCCATTTTGTTCCGTTTAAATTGGGAGATTTGGAGGGAATAAAAAATTTGACTATTTTGTCCTTAATATTTTATCATATTTTCAGTGATACTCTTGAATAAAAAATAAAAACACGCACTTACAGAGTCCCTCGTCTCTCACAACTTCTGTTATGTTTATTTTTCACAAAATTATAATCTTATTTTTTTTATAAATAATTATTTTAGTAATTCTAACAGTGTGAATTAAAATAAATTTGTGTCCACTTGGTAAAATAAATTTAAATTTTAATAATTTATTTGATTTATATTGAGGTGTAAACAATAAATTTCATTTTTAAAAAAATAATTTAAATTATTTATATAAGCATAAAAAATATAAGTTAACATATAAGGGTAAAATAGTAAATTAGTTATTATCTCCCTTCCCCTCCCTTGTTCCAATCAAACCAAACAAGGTGACCCCCATCCCTCCCCTCCCCTCCATTCCTTCTCCTCTCATCCCCTCCCTTTGAACCAAATAGGCCCTTAGGGGCTGTTTGGTATGAGGGGAGGGGAGGGGAATAGAGAGATTTTGCTCCCCTACCCTTGTTTGGATTGTTAAAATTTTTAGATTGGGGGAATTTGGAGAGAAAGGTTAATGTTTAAATATACATTCACTAATATGTCCCTACTATTTTATAATATTCTCACAGTGCCCTTTTCATTCTTTACCCAAAGTTGTCACACATTTTATAATTATATTTATTTAATTTTTATAATTATCAAAATTATAATTTTATGTATTGAATATGATTTATAATTATATTTTATTAAATATATTAGAAAGTTATAAAATGCAAATTAAATGAAATAATGGTAAAGTTGTCCATATAAAAATGTTTCACCTCACATTCCCTCTTAAATCCTCCCTTCCCCCATCGAGCCAAACATAGCCTTAGGATGTGTTTGGTGCGCAGGGGAGAGAAGGATAGGGGAGGATATATTCACTTGTTTGATTCGTCATAAATTAGTATAAAATAAAGAGAGGGAATTAAATTTAATTTAAAAATTTCCATCCTTTATCCTCACTTTCTTTGGTTTGAGGGGAGGGTATGTTATTTTGTTTGGTTTGTAAAAAAAAAAAGAAGGACAGATGATCCTTAATATAAAATAAAATGAAGGAAATAAATTTAATTGAAAATTTCCCCTCTCCTCCTCTCCAACCACACTCTTTAGTTGGAGGGGAGGGGATATTACTAATTTATTTGATTTGTTAGAGGAGGGGAGGGGATCCTTAACATAAAATTAAAAAAAAAATTATTTTAAAATTTTCCTTCCCCTCCCTATCATCTCCTCAGACTCAACACACCCTCAAGTAACTCAACACACACATGTATAGCACCATTGAACGAGGGAGGGTTGGAAATCTTTTGGTGCAAGGGAGGGAGGAAAGATCTATTTTCCCAGATAAAGAAAAATAAGGTGGGATTGAATGTGGAAGAGTGGTAAACCCACTTCCCGCCAATGGGACCCCTTCATTTTCCTTTGGGCTGGGAAAAGATAATACTCAATTACTCTTCACAGTTCCTCCTCCATTCCAATTTAACAGTGAATGAGTGCTCTTAGTTACACTTTCCAATTCTCTCTCTTGTTTAGGAAAAATGGAATTCTGCAATATGGGAAGTGACACACAAATACACACACACATGCCCCTTCCTTTGATTTGGATGGAATGCTCACACACACTGGCGGCAGGACCCATCTCTAGGTAGGATCATCATAGCCTGACGTAAGAGAACCTACCTCCCTATGATTCCCACCCACCCACACAATTTAGGACAAGTCCTTTTCACATCATTGGCTCACTTTTAATTTCTCTTTAATATTCACCTATTGGAGCCAAAAGGGACTAAGTTGATAATGTAAATAGCAATCAACTCTACAACAGTTAAGGGAACGTCCACTGACAGAAAACAAACACATATCATTAGTCATTACGACTAAATTTCGCACCTCCAAGGAAAAATACAGACACGAATTTTTGCCTGGCGAATATGAGAATATCCGTGGGAAAATCACTTGCAGGTTTTAAGCACCTAAAAAAATTATAAAAAAAATATCAATTTAAATTCTCAAATTAAAAATTTTTTAGGGATTTTTGTGTGATTAATTGGTAATGTGCAATGATTAAATTACCCTTAGTAATTTATAAGTGCATGAGTCATAATTTTCACAACTGCATTTTCATACTTGAAAGAGTTTAGTTTCACAAGTCCCAATTTTTAAAACTGTTTATTTGGTTGTTACCAACTTCTTCTAGCATTTTTTTAAGTCCACGAGTTATTTTCACAACTGCATTTTTATACCTGAATGAGTTTATCAGTTTTATAGGTTCCAGCTTTAACAACTGTTTATTTGGTTTTTAACAACTTCTGCCATCTTTACAAATTCATGAGTCATTTTCACAACTACATTTTTATATCCAGAGGATTTTATCAGTTTCACAGGTTTTGGCTATCATAATTGCTTATTTGGTTTTTAACAACTTTTTCTACCTATTTTGACAAGTCCATTTTTGTTCATCGGGGTATTTACAAATTTCAAAAGTCTCTAATTTGACAACTACTTATCAGAATTTTAACAACTTCTTGTACATATTTTGATAAGCGCAGGAGTCATTCTGACAACTGAATTTTAATACTCGACAAGTTTATAAATTTCACATATTCCAGCAGTCACAGTTGCTTATCAAAATTTTAAAAACTTCATATGCCTATTTTGTCAACTTAATTAGAAACAGAATAGATTTTTCCCTGAACTACTTGCCATCTTTTATGACAAAATATAATATAAACTTTGTATTAACAAGTACCACATCAATATTAACAATTACAACTGAACGTATTCACAACATTTTTTTTATACCATATCAGTATTTTGTAATCAAACAAACTACTATCACATTCAACTATTCTCAATTAAAACAGAGCAATTCCTCTATTATCTTGCCTAAAAATAGAGCAATCCTAATTTTACATTGCCCAAAAACAATATATATTCTGTATTAACAACTATAACTGCACGTATTAACAAAATATTTTTTATATCATATAAGCATTTTGTTAGCAAACAAATCATCATCACATTCAACCATTCCCACTTAAAACAGAGTAATCCCTCTGTTACATTATCAAAAAACATAGCACAATTTTATTCACACAACCCAACCACATTGAAACCCTAACTTCAATGGTTAAGATCATATATTTAGCAAAATTTTAGCATTACTTACGTACCTCATATAACACTCCACTATTGAGCCCAAGCTTCAACCTTTGACCAACCCTTCAATCTCAATGCAGCCAACATACACAGCAAAAAAGAAGAAGAAAACTTTCAAAATCACTGTTCACACTCTCTAACAATGGATGAAGACTCCAAAGTCTAATCTTTGCCTAGGACATGAACACAACACTTAATCTCTTTAACGTTGTAGCTGTAATTACTATAGGCTTCCTCCGTTTTCTCTTTTTCATTAATGAGAAAAAACGTGCCACCCCTCCTTCTCCTATGTCTTTCCTTTTTTATTTATTGGTGGCAATTTAATCATTTCACATTACCAATTAATAACATAAAAGAACCTAAAGACTTTTTAGATTTGGGAATTTGGATTGAAACTTTTTTATAGTTTTTTTTAGTCCTTTAGACCTATCAGTGATTTTCCCAATATCCATTTCTCCTCCTCTTCTGCTCTTCTTTTTTTCCCCCATAACATTAACATTTGAATGGTCTAAATTTATCATAAGTAAACTAGCAGATGTGCAATCTCAATGCTTATTTGGATTAGTGGTGGAAGCCACTTTTCCGACGTAATTTACGATATACAAGATAAATATGTGAAATGATTTTTATCTTAATTTACATAAATATACTTTTTAAACACCAACTCAAACAGATCTTTAATAGATAAAATTATATGATGTTGGAGGTTAATTTTTCCAAAAGCAATCTTTGGGTGTTTGGCTTTATTCTCTATCGTTTACTCCAGAGAGTGGTGTCACGAAGACATTGGACCCAAGAGTTATCATAACATATTGTCCCCTTCAAAATTTAAAAAGCAAATCTCTTCATATTCTTTTAATTTCACTTGATGATATATCCGCTTCACACTCACGCTAAACTCTTCGTTCTCTTTGCACTCAGCAACTGGGAATTTCCATGCTATAATTTATTTTTTTGCAATTAGGTTAATTATTCCAGTTCCAAATTTAATCTAAATAATGACTGAGCCTATTGTCTGCAAAAAATAATAACATTTCACAAAAGACTTGATGCTACCACAGGAAGCAGTGTTGGAAAATCACGAGGATATGATGTATCCTCTTTCTTTGTATGAGCTAAAAGGTAAAACCTAATGACACCAGAGGAACTAAAAACCGCAGGTAGTATTAAGTAGGGTTAAGGAAAAAAACTATAAATTTAGAAAATAATGTGAATTACTATTTTATATTTAAGAAATAAATCTTCTGGCAAAAGGAAGGGGTAATAAAGATATGTTTCCCAAAGAGCGAAAAAGAAAGTGGGATTGAAAGGTGTGTGTGATAGATTGATGTGCAAGAGTCGTAACCCCACGTGGCACCAATGGGACCCTTCATTTTCCTTGGGGCTGTGACTCAGTTACTCTCTCACAGTTCTCGCTCCAAGGACATGTATGTCCACAAAATGTTTTTGGTGACACAAAGGGGCCAAGCCCAACACTACTAAAGAGTTACCCATGTCAACAATTTCCCAGAGATTGAGTAGTGCTCTTACACTTTCCAATTTCTCTCTTCTTGGGGGGAAAAAAGAAATTCGCAATATTGGGAGTGGCATGCCATTCCTTTGATTTGAATGTAACAACACTAGCGAACCCCATCTCATAGCCATGATCATTATGGCCTGACGTAAGAAAGTCAACTCAATAGGCACTAAAAGGGACTAAGATATGTAAACAGCAATTAGCTAAGAGAACCTTCACTATCAGTAAACTAAACAAACACAAGTACACAGTTTGTCATTACAATCAAAATTCGGAATATCCGAGTATAGCAGATACTAAGTGAAGCAGTGAAGTATAATGATGCTCATCTGCACAGTAGAAAACCTGAAGTCATCCTAATTCTGAGAATGTGGTTGGTGTTTTGTGTGTTAAAATTGAATGAATGAATATATGAATGCCTGCTGTTACAATGGACCCAAATTCATGAATTTCTTGACCTCGTCGTACAAGACTAATACGGCTGCAGCTCCAGTGCTCCTAAACATGTTAGAGACAGCCCCACGGTAGAATGAGACAAAACCTTCTGTCTTGTATATTTTCCTCCAACAGTCGAGGGTGTTACTGTACACAGGGTGTTCCATGCCGGACTGCATCATCATCCTCCTTCGAACTGTGTCTAATGGATATGATATCAACCCGGCCGATGATGTCACTGCCTGAGCCACCATCCAACGCTTCCACAGAGCTAACTTGCCTTCTGATCCTTCCGATAACATCTCTTTTATGGTATCAAAGCCTCCGAAGTAAAGTCCTCGGTGCACCACCATTCCTTGCAAAGAGGCAGGAAGGCCCCTGTAAATCCCTCTGATGCCATCCTTTCTTAATATGGTGGCCAAGAAATGGTGTATCCCTTGAAATTGACGCTTGTCTGTTCGTCCGATGTCCGCAGCAAGGCGTGTGTGTGCAATATCAAGTGGATATACCACGACCAGCGCTGTACAGCCGGCACCAGCCCCGGCAACAAAATTAGCTGATGCTCCCGACAGAAAATTATTCTCACATGAGTTTCCACTTCTCAACATGCTTTTGTATAGATCCTGTAGACGAAAATAAATCTATCAACACACTATATAAACTGTAACATGACAGAACAACAAGAAGATGATGCATAAACATAAAATAGACTGACAAATCAATATCTCAGTTTTGCAAAAGTAATTTTCTTCTGAAATTGCATGCTGTTAAGCTTTTATATGAAAAATGACATCTCATGTTATAGCACAAAAGAGAGGGGGAGTTGACTGGCCGCAGTCACCTGGATCAAACATGTTTGACATGTTAAAAAATCAGAAGGGGCAAAAGAAAGGATAAAGGAGCAGAACAACAGTTCACGAAAAGTTGATAGTTCTCTGATAACTTGGCTAACCCAGTGCTTGTGAATACAAAGAGCTCTAGATAAGTAAGATCAACAAAAAAATAGAGAAGAAAACCCAAAATCTTAAAACTAGAACGAGAAGACCCTTCCCAAAGTAAAATTAATAAATCAAAAGTTGTAGGATTGGCATCTGCGCAAGGAAACCTTCCCTGCAGTAGCCATCTGCACAAAATTTACAAATCAAAATTTGTAGGATTGGCTGAACTTTGCCCAAGAAATAGGGACAAATGGTTATAAGGGATAAAACAAAAGAGATCTGTAGAGAGATGACAACAGAAAATGCATTTAGGTAAACGACAGAGACAGGATTGAATGAGCAAACCAAACCAGTGAGAAATATGTCATCTACTGGAATAAGAATGTGGGAGGTAATTTTGGTTATTACAAGCATCAAAGCCCAGATACGCTTGTGGTTTCACCATTGAGGTCAAGCACCTAAAATGAAACAGTGCTTAAGTGGGGGCAACATGTAAAGTAAAAAGTGCAAGAGCTTGTTTGGTTTAGCTTATACTTATGTATAAGCCCAATTCACGTAAATCGAGATAAAACTCCTCAACATATTTACCTCGTATACCGTAAATCACGATTGAAAAGCACTTTTAGATATTCCAATTGCTATTCCCTTCATTGTATTGTTGTCTGGAGAAGGGAGAAAATGATGCCATCTTAATGAATAACCCCTGGAACCAATTTCTTTCATACTTCTTTAAACGTCACAACTAATTAACAATGTCTTGCTAGAGTGAACTATATTCAAAATTTGACATAACTAGCCAAAAGTGACAGTGGAACAAGCCAAGAAAAGGCCATACAAGACTAAAGCCGCATACAAGGGCTGCAAGAAATACCATCATGGAACTAAAGCCCTAAATGGGTGAATAATCCGGAGAAAGGACATTTACAGGATGTAATATTAATCTCAGACTCAAGCCAATACACAAGAATCGGTAGCCAATTCCCCCAAAGTTTGTTCAGCAACGCGACACCACCTCTAATTCTAACATAATCAGTCCAACAATAAAATGGCAGTTCAGACCCAATAGCAGTGCAAAGTCATCAAATTAGAACTCACAACTAAACAAGAAATGCAAGAACTCGACCTCGGCAAATGGGAGAATCTGCCATGTTTGGTTGGGCTTATGCTTAAGCTCGATTCACGTAAATTGAGATAAAACCCTCTACATATTTACTTCGTAAACCTATTTCCTTGGTAGACCATAAAATAGACAGTAAATCGTGATTGAAAATCACTTATGGATGCTATCAAACATACCGATAATGAGTAAGACAACAAGAAGAAACCAACCAATGAATTACAAGAAATGAAATAAACCCCCAGACAAAATAAACACGTGAGGTTTTCCTGTAAATATACCCGGGAAGAATATTGAAAAGAGAGGTGCAAGAACCCGACCTTAAGCGAGAAATTGAGTGCAACAGAAGGATAATAACGAAGAACGCTGCTGCCATTGCCTCTCCACAAGGAGAGAAAGCCTTCTTCTCTGACGGTACGGACCATACAATCCAACATGCCCTTGAATTTCCGACGCCCATTGGCAACAATGGCCATATTGCTTTCTTGGGTCTGCAGCAAAAGCTTCGCCCTCTCAATTGGGGCAACGATTGTGTGTACCACCCCGCCCACAACCCCCGCGGCCATCAGATCACGGTTGAAGTTCATCAACCAATAATTTGTATTCACGGATTCTTGTCTTGATTTTGATCTTATTTCTGCGTCACCATCATCTGGAGTCATCCTTTGATTCGTTGATTCCGTGATCCTCATCCGTTCCTCCAATCCACCTCTTTATACCATCTTGCACGAAACCGCGCCTTGCCTCCGTTTAAAGATTCTTTGATCAAATTAGTGCAAACTTTCAGGTATTTAAACCCAAAGTTAACAGAGCAGGCTTGTCCGATTCGCAGGTAATTAATTTCAAACTTGATGAAAGCGTTGGTTCGAAGCGCCGGTCAGGGCTGCGATGGATAAAAATGTTAACCCCACCATGCCTCCGATCTTTGGAATATGGACCATTCCACGTGGAGTAATTATCCTTTTCTAAAGTTGCTGTATTTATCTTCCCAGCCCCCATTATTTCATACACAACTCGTCGCGCCCTCCCTTCTGGTGTTTTCCTTTTCTGAGCCTCCTCTTTCCATGTGGTTGTTTTGCCGTGTAAATTATTAATAAGCCATAAGATCATTTTCATTGGAATATATGATTTTTAATATTGAAAATCATTACAAAATATTTGAATATTTTTAAACAAGCTGAAAAAAACATTACAACTCAAACTATTGTTTACTTGAGTGAAATAAATGACTAACTCAAAATAAAATACATTACATTACTATAACTAATATATTAATTAATAAAATTCAACCACAGAGTAATAACTACTAAAAAGGGAAAGAAAAAAAGTTGAAAAAAATGTTCATTATTAAAAAATTGAATTCAATGCCGGCTTGTTATTATTACTATTCTTTATTTATGCTAATTTTTCTGAAACAAAAAAGTTCAAACATGAAAAGCTAGGAAAACAGTTAAGAAATACTCAAAAAGCCCATTCTTCCGAGAAGGATATCAGGATAGCTCAAGGAATATAAATAGGACAAAGGCATTGAATGCAGAGAGACAAATAATATTTATTCCCATGATACACCAATGGCTCAGAGACCAGCTAAAGGGGGAAAAAAATCAGTGACTTCTAAAAGCAGCTTATTGTGTCTTGGGGCCGATCTCTGCTTTGTTCATGCTCCAAGCATTCAACTTGGAAACTGTTACGCTCTGAGATCCATTGTTGAAGACATAAAGATGAGCATTTTCATGTATAGCCAAGGACGGGTATACTCTTGTGGTTATGCAAACCCTTCCTCCCTCCCCAAAACTCTCTATTATGGAGTGATCAATCTGCATTATTAATCACCATAACTCACTTGTTACACTTTAATTCAATGATCAGAACTATCAGTACCATATCATCATTACCAGTTCACATACCAGACTTCTCAGTGAAATGGTTCTGATCTTAGGATCTACGTCAAAGAATGACCCATATGTCGTTTTATCCAGATCCTTCCTCAGCGAAGACCTGTGACCAAGTCAACATCGCCAAAGTAAGTTTAAAAAAAAAAAAAACGAAAAAGTTGGGAGATTTGGGAAATTAAAGGAACCTGCTTTGGTCACTACACATGAGGCCTACATATCTGTTGGGAGCTTTATATATTCTAAAGAAGATTGCAGTTTGTTCTGTCTTGTCCTCTGAAGCCAATGCTGATAAACCAAATGGCCCTATCGTGCCACTCTTTGATGCATCTTCTTCACTGCACAATATTTGGGGATCAACCTTTGTGGGATCTATCTCTTCTGCGTTTTCTATTTCAGATAGCTCAAACAACACCTCCACATCTGCCTTCAACATCAAAACAAACGTCAAAAATCGATCTTGAAGCTGTGAAAGGGCAAACTGAGAGAGTAGCCTTTTGGCATATACCTGTGAAGCTGTGATTCCTGAAACTTCAAGGAGTGATTTGCTCATGAGTTTCTCTCCATTAATACTAACTGGGTTCTTCCGTAGTTTTTCTGCCTCTTCAACTGGCCACTGCACCAAACGCTTCCCACTTTTATCAAGCCAGACTTGCCTGGGAATGGCCTACATAGCCAAAAAAAAAAAAAATTATCATTATTGACAAAAGATATGAACTTGAACATGCCCTTTAAACTTCTAAGGTACCTGGAGACCAGCCCATCCTTTGTCTATATCATCTTGTTTGGTGTCTGACTCATTCACCCATCCCCAGAGGATCCTCCTGTTCTTGGCATGGTCAAAAAACGTCTTGGAAGCATAGAATTTACCATAATCATACCTCAAATCCAAGCTAGTCCCAGTAAACTTAGTATCAGGAATGAAGCTGTTCTGATCTGAGAGATATTTACCCACAAAATAGAAGTCATGTGAATTACTCAAGTACCCTATTTTAAGTACATGCCTAACGTTGGGATTTTCCTCAGATGTATCCACCCCATTAGTATCTTCAATGGACACTGGATAGAAATCCGGGCACTCGACTACTCCAGTATTTTCAGACAAATAAAAAGGATTAGAATGTACAGTCCAATTAACAAAATCCTCAGTTTGTCCCAGAATTACCTTCCCTTCATCACCATTCTGAGCACCAACTATTACTCTCCATTTCCCATCTGTTCCCAGCCAAGCAGTGGATGGGTCTCTGAAATTGTCAAGTTCAACTCCAATCGGTGGAGTCATGATAGGATTCTGAGGATGTTTGATCCATTCCCTTAAGAACGGGTCTGATAGATTCTTTGGAGCAGCCAAGTTCTGAACTTGATTTTTTTTAGGATCAAGCCCTGTGTACAAAATCACCGGTTTTTCTCCTGGGAGGATCGTCGCTGAACCGGACCAGCAACTGCTAATGTCAGACGGCTGGCTCGGTTCAATAGCGATATTCAAATGAATCCAATTGATGAGATCATAGGATACAGAATGTGCCCATACTATTCTATCCCCAAATGTTGCTGCATAAGGGTTGTGTTGGTAGAATAAGTGATACACTCCTTTGTAGTACATCGGTCCTGCAAATAGAATTAACAAGATTCTTGGATCTCATCTCATTGAAATAAGTGATTTTTCAAGATGACTTGAGACACAGCAGTTTCAAATGGAACAGAGAATATTCCATTTGACCAGAACTTACCATTAGGATCTGAGGAATCAAATTGAAGTTTCGCAGCAAAACATGTCAAACGAAAGTAGAAAGAAAAAGAGTTAGAAACGATCTTAATGAATTTGAACAGAACGTGTTAAGAAAGGATTTTGGTAAAGGTGATACCGTTCATCCAATTATGGGAGGGCTGAAAGTGATAAGAAGTTCGGTAAGGCTGCGTGGTTTCTGGGATTGCATCGATGCTGAACGATGATGCTTCAATATGAATTTTACAGTTTAGCAGAAAACTAAATAAGCAGGTGAGCAGAACTGTGGTTGCTATTCTCTCCATCATTGTGGAGAGGCTCAACATACAACAGATGGCTCCTGCCTTGTGGTTTGATTTTGATCGTCTTCTGATTTTATAGGCATAATGTGTTTTGTCATTTCGTGGGAAAATGGGAAAATCACATATGATATTTCAGCCACTTGGATTTGTTTAAACTTTGAAAGAGTACAAGATACCATACAACTGGAAAATATGTTTTATTTTCTTATCAGTTTTTAAAAAATTTCAGCAAGTAATTATGTCATGTGTATAAAATTATTGTTTATAATATTTAAGGTTAAGAGACAAAACTACCTTTTACTTTTTTTAAAAAAAAGTACACCCACTATTATAAGTCTTTTTTTTATATAAAAATAATTATGAATTTTTAAAAAGAGGGTAAAAAGTGACATTACCGTTAAAATTAACCAACAGCCCTTTACGTCCATGTAAAAGTACTAAATTATCCTTGATTAAAAAAAGGTTAAGAAGTAAAAATACATATAAACTTTGTGTAAAAAGTGTATTCACCATCATAAACTTTTTTGATACAAAAATAACCATTAATTGTTAAAACGAGGGGCAAAAGTGACATTTCCGCTAAGGTTGGCTAGACCCTATGCTAACATCCGCTATCATTCTTAGTAGGGCCCACATTATTAAAAATAAAGGTTAAGGGACAAAAATATCCATAAACTTTTCTCAAAAGTGCATCCACCATCATAAACTTTTAAAAAGGGAGTAAAAGTGGCACTGCCGTTAAAATTAACTAACGGCCGTTTGCTCCTGTGTAAAAGTACCAAATTACCTCTAATTAGAAAAGGGTTAAAGAGTAAAAATATCCATAAATTTTTCTCAAAAGTGCATCAATCACCATAATTTTTTTTTTCCAAAAATAACCATACACTGTGAAAAAAAAGAGGCAAAAGTGACAGTTCTCTTGTTTGGTTCAAATGTCATCTTTTAATTATTCTAAGCTTAGGAAAAGAGCACCCGACTTGTCCACCATAATTTTTCCAAACCAAAAATTGAAAAACCCATCTTCATCATCAATATCGAATATTTCTAAGTCATTGAAATTCATCATCAAATCCAGCCACAAATTAAACCAGAGCAATCAATCTTACTATATTGATTAAGATAAAGTGATTTGATCAACACAAATATCTCGAAGATTGAAAAAACTGGGGGAAAAAAAAAGACAGCCTTCAACACACAAGCACCTGACCCGATTTCTTCTTCCCCATTAATTGGGTTTAGTGAAGATAGTAGAAAAATGAAGAGATCGATGGTGCCGTAAATAGAATTGTTGAGATTGACGATGCCCTGAACGCAGTCGCCAAGATTAAAGAACAACTAAAAGAGGTGAAAAGCGAGAGTAAAAAAGAAGAATGAGAGAGGACCAAAAAAAAAAGAGAAAAATGGGGGGAGGAGGTTGCCACCTTCTCTTCTTCCCACCACGCCGCTGATCTTGCCTCCTCTAATGAAGATGATGTCGCTATCCTACTCTCACTGAGTTGCAATGACAATGGGGAAGGATAGGTGAAGACGAGAAAGAGGAAGTCAAACTCATTGGTGGAGAACGCCAACGCCATTGTTTTCTAAGAAGAAATTGGGGCAGTTGACTATTGAGAAGGGGGAGTCTGTGAGATGGATAAGAGGGATAAAGGAAGGGTAGCAATGGGTACCAATTCTGTGTTTGGAAAGCACATAAATCATAGTTTACGTAAATCGAAATACAACTCATCTCATATATTTACTTTATAAATCATAAAAGTTATTCCCAAAAGCTAATTTCAAACACTCACTTTTGCCATTTTTTACAATTTATAGTTATTTTTGTATTTAAAAAAAGTTTATGATAGTGGGTGCACTTTTGAGAAGAAGTTTATAGGTATTTTTGCCCTTTAATCTTTTTTTAGTCAAGGGTAATTTGATAATTTTATACAGGAGTAAACAACCATTAATTAATTTTAATCACAGTGTCACTTTTACTTCCCTTTTGAAAATTTATAGTTACTTTTGCACACACAAAAAAATTATGATGGTGGGTGATTTTTTTTAAAAAAATTATGGATATTTGTACCTTAATCTTAACATTTAAGACGCAAAAGAGAGACTCGTTTGGGTCGGGTCAATATTATTGGCTTATTTAATCCATTCTGAAATTTCATGTTCTATTTTCTGAGTTGATTCCGTGAATTATGTTAATGACCCCTGAACATTTTTTAACTTTTTAAATCCAGAAGTCTTTGTCTATATCCCCCAAATAAAAAGTCTTCGTCAATAGTGTAAAAAATAATTCTCTTTTTAAGCTGCAGGTTCCAACTCATTGTGCAGAGAAATGTAAAATATATTTGGCGGTATCAATAATCAACAAACAGAAAAATAAAATAAGCAACAAAGGCATGATTAAAAAACAAGCGCACAGGAATCTGAAAAAAAAAATAATTATTAGTCGCAAAGGATCACATGACCTGCGATAATTGTTTCTTGAGTAAAATCTAAATCCTTTTCTGCAATAAAAAAAAAAACTAAATCCTTTTTTGGGGAAAAAAAAAGGTAAAAACTAAATCCTCATCGTACAACAATCAGCTTCTTAATTAGAAAGAAGTGTTGTTCACGAGGATGTAAATCAATCTATGGAGCATGTCGGGGCACCGCATCCCCCATTTTTTTGGGGGCTAAAATCACATTTGAAAAAAGGGTAATTATAATTCACTCTGATCTTATTTATAAATAATTTTTTTTAATTAGATAAAATGAACTAGTAGTTAAATATAATAAGTGTATTAAAAATATCATATATATATTTTTCATATATGCCCCTATTTATGAAAACAGAGAAATAATGTATAAAAGATAGTAAAATACGTTTTCTCAATGTTTAGTTAACTTCATTTACCTAATGATTTATCTTTCTCTCTCATGAATATAACTCTTGGTGTGCGTGATAATTAATTAAATAATATGTATTTAATAAGGGTAAAATATGAAAAACGAGCTTACATTTTCAGACACAAAGTGAAAATTGCTTATAAAAGAGACCAGCTTATGAGAGAGAAAGTTGCTTATAAATAAGATCAGAGGGAATAATAATTTGAGATTAAAAGTAAGATTAAATACACAGCTTCCTATTTATAAAAAAGCTTTCATATTATTATGTTGCAAGAGTATTAGCGGATAACACATTCTATACATTTTAATTAGAACACCTCTGTGGAGGCTGTTTCGATGAATTTCCTAGAGAGGTCATTTAAGAGTGTGTTTAAATATACTTTTTTAGAATAGTTTTTATAAAAAAAGTGAAAAAAATGATTTTTTTAATAGATTATGAGAAGATAAATCATGGGAAAAAATGATTTTGATAAAATAAGAGTGTTTGAATATTAGGTTGGGAATCACTTTTTTTAGTGGTCAAATTACAAAAAATGACATTAACTTTTGTGATAATTATATATAGAGTATAAGGTTATATTTTATTAACAATAAGAGAATAAAACTTCTAACAGCGTTGGATCAAATTTAACGATTTTGTTAAATTTGTACCATTTTTTATTATTCATTATTATTTTTGCACATTCCAAAACTTATTTGTACCAAACGTCCCTTAGGAAAAGCTTGGTTCTTAAATTTGCACCTCAACCTAATATTTAACATTAAATTTCTTAATAAATATAAAAAATTAATTAAATTTGTCTCTATGTGATTTTAATTAATTTAACTAATTTTTTAATATAGTAAAACATATTTTTTTTATTAAATTTCTAAATTTTTTTAATTAAGTTTATATGATAGATGAGAGAGAATTCTGGGAGGAAACAAGATAGAGGAGAGAGAGGGGGACGTGGGTCCCATAAGACTGAAAAATAAAGCATAGTTTGTTGCGTGGAGGCCATAAGAAGGAGAGATGTGTAGGCTCACAAGCTAAAAAAACAAAAAAGAAGTTTTTTACAAAATGATGGTTTTGAACACTAAATCTATAGTTCCCAAAAATAAAATGTGTGTTTGGTTAATTTTTCTTAAAATCATGATTTTGAGAAATATTCAAACACACTTTAAAAGTAATTAAAAATATTTTAAAATAATAATCACACACACAACACGAACGCAAATAGACATTGTCTAGTTCACGGAATTGAAAAATATCAATGACAGGTACATAAATGACAAAATGAGACTGAAAATGAAATATTTAAATCCAAAAGGGACAGTAGTAGTTGAAGTCTTGAGGGCTGAAAGCTTTAGGGTCTGTTTATTTTGAGGGGAGGGGAATGAAGGGGAAGGAGAGGGATTTGACTTCTCTCTCCTTGATTGGTAAAACTACAAATTTAGAAAGGGAGGGAATTTTTTTTTGAAATTTACCTCTCCCTTCCCTCATAACCCTTACCCTCTAATTAGGGGGATTTAGAAGAGAAGGGTAATATTTTGCCTCACAATAACTATTTTGTTCATGAAGATTTTTTATTATCCCATTTGTCATCCCCTCTACTTCTGTTTTAAATTTTTTTACTGTGTACATATATATTATAATTATAATATTATAATTATTTTTGTATATATATGGTAAGTAAAACCATGTAATATAATTTTGGATATTTATTCGTATAATTATAGTTATATTTATTCAATTTTTATAATTATTAAATTATAATTTTATATTTATAATATATTTTATTAAACATTACATATAATTTTTTTAAAAATAAATAAAAGGGTAAAATTATCTAGATTAAAATATTTTCCCCCCTTCCCCTCCCAAACCAAAATAAGGTAACATTAAAGTCCCTCCCCTCTCATCAGTTCAAATGAGGTAATATAAAAATCACTCTCCTCCATCAAAACAAGCAGACCCTTAAGAAGTGAATGAACCCATTCCCATCGTGTAGAACTGATGTGTGCTCATCTCTGATGACAAGAATCTCTTTGGACGACAAGTTGCTTTTGAAGTACAACTGACAATTCTAGTTACAGAGTCCCAAGGCTCATTTGGTACGATGGAATTAGGGGTGATGAAAATAGAATTGGGTCTCAATTCCATCAAATGATTTATTTGCTACGATGAAATTGAAAAATTTTCCAATTATGTGTGGAAGTCAAAATAACCCAATTCTATCAAATGGGTTTCATCCAAAAAGCTAAATTTGGTAATTCAATCTTTACATTTCCATCCACTAGCCATTCTTTACTTCAACCCCTCACTCACCGGCAACCCCGACCTACTCACCGACGACAACCATCTTCCCTACCCATCGCTAGTAAGCTTCCTATCCAATTTCCCCTAACCTTTATTGACGACACTTCTAATCTGATTTCGAACTTGCTCCCATGGTTAGATATTTCCATTTTCTCCCACTTTGGTTCAATTAATTGTCGATGAAGCCCCAAGCCAAGACATTGAAGGCAATCTTCAGTAACCCATCGGCTCCGTCAATTGTTTGGGTGGTGATTCCGGCTTAACCCGGAAGAGCATAGAAATCTCGACAGTCTCTTCTGACACCATAGTCTCACTCTCTTTACTATCCCCTTTTGCCGCTGCCACTTTCGACGCATTATCCTCTAACTGGTGACTTAGTAACAATTTGTGGCTTGCACAACACACCATGCATCCCCTGCGCGGTTCTTCTGATTCAGCGGAATTCATGATGTTTTGGTTTTGGATATGTGTTTATTTTTGATTTATTGGTTTTTGAATTAGTTATTGAATGCATCTTAGAGGTTACTACATAAATTCTATTGTTGATGTTGAAGTTACATGAAGAGGAAGGTTGAAGGTTTTTTTTTAAAAAATTATTGAATGGGTATTTTGGTCTTTTTGTTTAAAAATTATATTTCATTTTTATGATATACCAAACATAATTTTAAATATTATATCAATCCACATCAAAATCAATTTTAATATACCAAAGTGCCATTGGTAATATAATAATAGAATGTTTCCTTACACAAGGTAATATGACAAACTGGACACCCACATGAACTGCAAAAGTAATCAAACAAATTCTGATGCTAATAAATAAATATTTTTATTTAATATTTCTAAGACACACACACATATATCTTAATGAAATTCTAATGAACTATTATCTCATTTCTCATCGTTTAAGATATTTCATTTTCTTCTACACTTTCCTCCCTTGTCTCAAACGACTTGCCTCGTCATAGATAGTCAGCCTGAGCATTCATGGAATGTATTAATATTTCTTAAGTGGTTAATAAAATCAACTAACCTATCAAGCACATAATAATCAGATAATGACGACCTCACCCTATATTTCCCAACGGGAACACAAAAATCACTTATTTTGCCCGAAAAGTTGTTTTTTGAAGAATATTCTCGAGAGGCTAATAGTATTAATTACATGAAAAATATTTGAAAATTAATAAAGACAAGCAATGAAATGAAAAAAAAAGGATATTTTCATGAGGAAACAAATTGATAAAATGCGAATAAAAATCCAGGAAGGGAAAGGGTGCGACGGCGTTGCCTGGTAAAAGAACCCCAAAGCAGCAGTCTTGCAGTAGCATTCACAAATCAAAGCGGGGTGTAGGAGGACCAGAGACCAGAAACGTTTGGGGGTAAAACGTTGTGCTCATATTGGATTCAAGATATTTCATTTTCCTAAGTTCTTTCATCTCTTGTTTCATACGAGTCGTGATAGATAGTCAACCCATACGTCGTGGTTTAGGAGCAACCCACCTCTTTTGGTGTTTCGCTGAGATATGGCCTGGAGGCACTTGATTTCGCAGGTCAGTCTATTCTTGTCATGTTCGCACTCCATTAATCTTGGTACCACCAATGTTTCACATAGATTTCGAGTTCTCCGTACTACTGGAAAACCCTAGTTTTGTTATTTCAAGCATGTTCTTTTTATTTGGCGTATATTTAACCTTTCACTTGTTCTGCGTTTATTTGGAACTTAAATGGATAATGGGTGAAAAACGGAATTCGAAGCTGGAGGAGGAAAATGGTGGGGGAAAAGGATAAGGAAAGAAAATAGATGCATCAACGAGCAATCTTTAGGTGTTTGGGATTATTTTCCCTCGTCCAGTCCTGGAGCAATGAAACAAAAAGACTAGCTCTTTCTGTATTATTTGACTTGGAAATTGGAAATAAAGCTTCTTTGAAGTTCAAAAAGTTTTTGACTGTTGCTGTTTGCTTCTTAGATTTTTCCCTCTTGATGTGCTCTATGGGCACAGAGTGCTAAGGCAGTTAGTAAGGGAGAACCTGTCAGGAAGCGATGGACTTAAATTGAAATATGATATGTCTGAGTTAGGAAGTATTGTCTTTGAAGTGACACACCAATAATATAAAAAAGCCTAAAGTTCTTGTATTAAAATGTAGATCAGTTGCAGAAGTATTTTCATTACCATTCTCTGAGACTGGATGTCAAATTAGCTGCTCCGTCTATGAGTTTATGTACTGTTGAATATATTTGGATATAAGAATGGATTTTTCTGTTAGTGCCTGTGTCAGATTGATGATTTATATTTTTATAAGTCAACTTCCAGTATTCATTTTTTAAGTTGGCTTCATAATTCGTCTTTACAGGTTTCGCGATATCAATCAGAATATGGACAGATTAAAAGTTTGTTCGTTAGAACCTATTTATCTGTTAGTAAGTTTGAAGGTCGAGCAGGTATGTAATGTTATGTCCCTGCTGTGAATACAAGTCTTATGATTGAGTAATGAATTCACCAAAAAGTAATTTGTTATTTGTCACCATGTGCATTGATCCTTCTTCATTATGTGGCATTATTGGCAAATTATACCGATTTGGAAAATATCCTTAGAAGTTCTTTCTGAAGCAGTTTGTTTGAATATGTAAAATTAATTGCACCCGTTTTATCTGAATATCTGGGTATATATATTATGCCTCGCTGACTTCAAAGTTTTTGCAGGGAATAAGTTTTTGTGCAATCAGGAGAGATTCCGATCCAGTTATGTTGGCAATCTGGCTCGTCGAGTACGTGATGCTGATGAAGGCAGTGATATTGCTCGTCTTAAAGAACTTTACCATCGAAATGACCCTGAGTCTGTGATTAGATTGTTTGAAAGTCAGCCATCACTGCATACCAATCAATCAGCCCTTTCTGAATATATTAAAGCATTGGTGAAAGTTGATCGGCTGGATGAAAGTGAATTATTGAAGACATTGCGGAGAGGTAGCCTTTTGCCCGGAACCACTTTTATTCTCTTTGACGATATATCTGCATATTCTTATGCTTGTTCTTATTGACTTATATTACTTGTCAACTGACCTGCTAACCTTGCCCAAGGAAAAGGATTATCTTAAGCTAGCAACCAAAGACATGTTTGTCTTACTTGTGCCTTTCTTGAGCATGGTCAAACTGCCTGCTCCTGCTAGATGAAGCCTTTATAATTCAAAACTCAGTCATGTTCATGGAGAGTGTTGGGATTTCAAGTAGCAAGTTGGTAATGCTGAAGGAAGGAATTGCTTTTTATTCTCCTTCTCAAAAGGAAAAAGTCCCTAGATATGAATTTATTTGCGGTTAATTGTGTAACTTAGGAGCCTTTTGATAGACCCCTCCTCTTGGATTTGATGTCTTGTATGTCAAGTGGCACCCATCCAAGTGTATTTTTAAGTTGCTTCATCCAAGATATCAGGAGGCATAGAACCTCTTCATTCTCGGTTGTATTTTATTCCACCAATAAATAGGGGGATCTCACACCTTGCAGTTTAGTGTTGCTCATATTTATAAAAAATACTAATAATACTAATGATATTGTTTCTATGACAATTTTTGTTATCATATCAAACACATGAATTTAAAATGCCTTGTCATTTCAGAATACTGAGAAATGAGCCATTACTGTGTACCAAATGGCTTCTTATATGGATGAGAGCTTTGAATTATTCTGTGAGTTTTGTTAATTGCACTATTTATTTTTTTCCCTTTTCCGGTCTATGTACTTTCTTTTCGTCTCTCATTCATCTCAAGCACTCCATGCCTTAGATGATGCAAATTGTTACTGAAATTATCATGCATCATTATATTGTTGAAATAATGGAGCTGAATTTTCAGGGCAAAAAAGAGAAAAGCACTGCTGAATGTTCTGTATTTCTAGGCTTATAATCTTATTTTCTATCAAACTAATGCTTCATGATGAAGTTTTGGTTCGGAGAGTAGATAATATTTGCTTTGTGCTATGATCCATTTGTACAGTGGCTCCAAGCGTCAATAAATATTTTTTGGGGTACATAGTTGAATAATATCATCTACACTTAATGAGATAAAGCCCATGGAAACTTACTATTAAGTGTTGTACTTCCTTAAGGCTGCACCAGGGTTATTGTGCCCTCTCTTTCACCTTTGTGGTGCTTGGACAGCTATGATTTCCTAAGAGTGCATGGTTTAGACAAGTTAATAGAATGATGCAAGATTGTGAATTTATGCCGCTACGATCTTAACTTCAGCTGTTTTGGAGCTTGCAAACTTCAAATTTGGCATTTCAATTACATACTTGCGTGGATAATGTTATTTCTTGTCTGTGTAATAACTAGTTGGAATCTTATATCTTAAACACAATTTATGTGAACTAGAAGTTATAGTCACATTTCTATGGATTTGTAGGTATTTCTAACCCAGTAAGGGAGGAAGATAGCATTGGTGGCCTTGCTGCTTTGAAAAATGTGGGAAAGCCTGCTAAAGAAGGAATTCTTGGAACTGCAAGTGCTCCAATCCATATGGTGGCTGCAGAAGGTGGAAATTTAAAAGAGCAGCTGTGGCGTACATTTCGGTCGATTGCTGTAGTATTTCTCCTGATTTCTGGTGTGGGAGCACTTATTGAAGATAAGGGAATCAGTAAAGGTAATACCTTGTCTTGGTAACTTTTTAGATCCTGAGGTCATTCTGTGTGGAATCTGAGTTTGATGAAAACATTGTTCTTTGGTTTGGTTGCTCTTTTTCTCAGGACTTGGAATGAATGAAGAAGTGCAACCTAGCATGGATTCAAGTACAAAATTTAGTGATGTAAAAGGTGTTGATGAGGCAAAAGCTGAGCTGGAAGAAATTGTTCACTACCTTCGAGATCCTAAGGTAGACGACCTTGGTACAAGCCTTTTCTCTCTCAGATGCCTCACTTGCAAGCTTTTTAAACATGTATCTATAGGATGCTTCTTTAACTAAAAATTTTTGTATATGTATTCATTGTTTCATATTCTACTGTGATTGTGTTGGTTAACTTACATTTAACCTACTGCGCACGAGGATCCAGATAAATTGTGAAAAGTTATTTTCAAGGTGTTAGTGATAAAATGATGTCGTGCTGAGATGAAATTTGTGTTGTTCTGTTGTTCAGTCAATAGTTCAAAATTGTCATCAATTCTGTGACTTTGGATGTTTTTTTTAACTGTTATGGCCCAGTTTCTTGAACTTTGTTATTATCCGATTCTTCATGATTCGTGTCCCATCATGTATATTTAACGTTTTTTGTTTTATTTTTTGTTATTTTCCTGAGCATATTTACACATACCCATGCATTTCATCACTACATTTGAATGACTTTGTTTCATTGTGACAGCGCTTTACCCGTCTTGGAGGTAAGCTGCCAAAAGGTGTTTTGCTGGTTGGCCCTCCGGGGACTGGTAAAACAATGTTGGCAAGAGCTATAGCTGGAGAGGCTGGAGTCCCTTTCTTCTCTTGCAGTGGAAGTGAATTTGAAGAGATGTTTGTTGGTGTTGGGGCACGAAGGGTTAGAGATCTTTTCTCTGCTGCAAAGAAGCGATCGCCTTGTATTATTTTCATTGATGAGATAGATGCTATTGGAGGAAGTAGGAATCCGAAGGATCAGATGTACATGAAGATGACGTTAAATCAGTTGCTTGTTGAATTGGATGGATTCAAGCAAAATGAAGGCATTATTGTGATTGCAGCTACCAATTTTCCTCAGTCATTGGATAAGGCTTTGGTGAGACCTGGGAGGTTTGATCGCCATGTTGTTGTTCCCAATCCAGATGTAGAAGGAAGGCGGCAGATTCTTGAATTCCATATGTCCAAGGTATGATTTTTTTCTTCGTATCAAGCACCCTTATGGCTTGGGTTGGATGGTTTATTGTCATGCACTATGGCTGTGCAGACCTCTTAAATGCCTTCTTTTTCTCTGTAGTTATTATAGAGTGCACCCCTTTGATTTTTGTGTGTTAATGAGCTTGCACTAAAAAAGACTGACACCATCTTTCTCATAATTTTAAACCTATGATACGTTAATTGCAATAATATGTTGATTTTCATCACAAGTAGAAATTATAATAATGGGTTTTGCCAAAGTCAGTGTTGGTATTGCTGTCTCCAATTATTTGCTTCACTTTTATATTCTCTCTGAGGTGTCTTGTTTTAACATTAAATTTATACTCTTGCTGATTTTTTATTTACAATTATAATGCCTTAACAGGTTCTGAAGGCTGATGATGTTGATTTAATGATCATTGCTAGAGGAACACCTGGGTTTTCTGGTGCTGACCTTGCAAACTTGGTAAATGTTGCTGCTCTTAAGGCTGCAATGGACGGTGCTAAAGCTGTGAGCATGACTGATTTAGAGTATGCAAAGGACAAGATTTTGATGGGAAGTGAACGCAAGTCAGCTGTCATCAATGAGGAATCAAGAAAGATGACTGCTTTCCACGAGGGTGGTCATGCTCTTGTGGCTATTCATACTGATGGGGCACTTCCAGTTCACAAGGCAACTATCGTCCCAAGAGGAATGTCTCTTGGCATGGTCACTCAATTGCCTGACAAGGACGAGACCAGCATCTCCCGCAAACAAATGCTTGCTCGCCTTGATGTTTGCATGGGTGGGCGGGTTGCAGAAGAGCTAATTTTTGGAGAAAATGAGGTTACTTCTGGTGCTTCGGATGATCTCAAGCAAGCAACTAATCTGGCCAGGGCTATGGTTACTAAATATGGTATGAGCAATGAAGTGGGACTTGTCGCTCACAATTATAATGACGATGGGAGAAGCATGAGCTCAGAAACTAGGCTTCTTATTGAGAAGGAGGTCAAGCTCTTCTTGGAAAGAGCTTACAACAATGCAAAAACTATTCTAACAACTCACAATAGGGAGCTTCATGCCCTTGCAAATGCTCTTCTGGAACATGAGACTCTTACCGGAAGTCAAATAAAGGCCGTGCTAGCTAAAGTGAATTCGCAGCAGCAGCCGCAGCCACAGCCACAAACAATTGAAGCACAGAATAGTTCGCAATCAAACTCGGTACCACCTTCACCTAACCCAGCAGCATCAGCTGCCGCAGCTGCAGCAGCTGCGGCGGCTACTGCAGCGGCCAAGGCTCAAGGTGTTGCTCCTGTTGGATCTTAGCAGGGCAGCTGTAAGAGGTTGTTTATTTATATTATGGAAAGTGAAATGTGCAGATAGTTGATGTGATTCTGCCTCAGTGAGTGAATATTAATTTCGTTATATGGCTGAGTCAAGTTGGCTCGAAATTGTATTTCTTAGCCATTGTTATTTGAGCGAAGTAGACGTAGAAATGTTCGTTGAATAGAATAACTCGGCCGAAATAGTGGGAGAAATATGACAAGTGAAGAACTCGGTGGTAAATTTTGGCTATGACAAGCACGGTGCTCAGATCTTCTCCTTCTGCTTTCGAAATATCTGTCCTTTGTACAAAAAACAAAATAGACACACAAGTATTTTTTTGATGCCTTTTTCCCCTCAGAAGGAGTCATTTTTTTTAATAATGCTTTCAAATTTTCATGCCTAGTTTTCTAGCATCTACAGTGGTGTTTCAAAATATCAATTTTAATGTTGAACTCGCAAGGTCTTGAAGTTTAAGGGTGAAGTTAGTCTTGAATATTGAAAAAAATGACATTGTTTATAATTTATGAACTCAATCATTAAGAGTAATAGCTTTATCATTACAAAAGTATATTGTCATTTTTTTAAAACATGATTGGGATTAACACGAATGATGTGTTTCATGAGAAATGTGGAGTGATGCAGCTTTTGTTTTCGTAGTGTATGTATTACTTAGAGGAGATAGATACAAGTATATTTCTTCCAAGCATCACAAAAGGCATGAAAAGTGTGATGAAAAGTGTGACCTTACTATTGATAAAGCTCGGGAACCTTACTATTGATTGACTTTTTATTTTAATTTTTGTACACGGGTAACTCTATTTTTTATAAACACGTGTAACTATATATATAACTATACAGTTACAACAAGTAGAAAAAAAATTAGCTTTGCTAATAGCAGTATATATAACTTGTGTATAATTTTATACGAATCATCTCTATCTTTATGAAAATTTTTATACCTTTTTAAATTTTTAAATTGTCAAAAAATAAAAAAGATATAAACTAAATTCTTTTAAAAAAATATTAAAAATAGTTGTGACGAAAACCATCAACATATTAATGTATACATACTAACTCTGGTGCTGAAAAAAGTTGATTTTTATCCTTAATATAAAATTGAGTTGGTTAATTTAAATATATTAAGAAAATTAGTTAGGTTATGTTAGTTATTTATAATAAATATAAGTTGGTTTTCTTAAAATATTATCTTTCATTATAACTACTCTTAGGACTTGTTTGGTATGAAAGGAGGGGAGTGGAGGGGGATTTTTTTTGGAATTGGATTGAAAAAACTGGGTTTAAAAGTTTTTAATTAATTTTTCTTATTCTTTTATCTTACTTCTTTTCTATATTAAAATTGTATAACCCTACTTATCCAATTTTCTTAAATCCAACTCATAAAAATTTTCTCTCCCCTCCCCTCCACTCCAAATCCCTCGTTCCAAATAGACCCTTAGATAAAACCCCTTAATGTTTTTAATAAATTTGGCAAAAAGTTATAAACTTAGGAGACAAAGCGAATGCATGATATATAATGATAATAAATAATAAATAAATAGCATATTTTACATCACTTATTATTTGGAATATTATCTTTTTGCACGAGTTTGAAGGTTATTTTGAGACTATAAATTTGACTTCTAAATTGCTATGGTGGAGAGAAATATTGAAACTCACTGTCAAAATCGGTTTTTTTCTTTCATATTTGGATGTTCAATCTTTTGTGAATTTAAGAATTGTTAGAGAACATAAAATCATCACTTATAAATTATTCATTTTGCACAATTCCTCTATCTTAGTTTCTCTCCCAACTTTTTAGTAGTAGATAAAGATAATGTACAACCCATCAAGCCTCTAAAAACAAAGTTGGATGAGCTAAAAGGTCTTGATAAGAGTTATGAGGCCTCAAAGCGGAAAATTTTAAGAGTGAGGTATCAGAGTTGATATCAAAGCTAAGCTCAAGTAATAGGTGGTATCAGAGCTGATATCAGAACTAGGCTCAGGTTGATGTGTCAGGGAGGACGTTTGGGTCGTTAGGGGTGGAGGGTTTGGATACCTCCATCTCTTGACATGAAGGGGTAATGTGATGTAACAGATAATATCAAAGTTAGTATCAAAGAAATGCTTGAGTCGATATACCAACAAAAACGCTGAGGCAGTGGGGTGGAGGGTCTTGATACCTCCCCCTCAACTTTTTTTTTAAAACCGTGAGGAGTTAAAGGGCTTCAAAGTAGACAATTTCGAGAGTGAGGTATCAGAGTTAAGCTCGAGTAACATGTGATATCAGAGATAGTATCAGAGTCAAGTTTGGGTCAATGTGCCATACGCCTATTTAATTAGATTTTGCCTATTTAGTGTTATTGTGTTATTTCTTACTTGGTTCATTATCAATAAACTTATGATTAGCAACCAATTATATCCCTTATTCTTTTCTATCACCATTTTCTACACTAACAAAATGAAATTATTATGACATAAATTAAATAGTCTTGAAGCTATGCTAAGAGGATATCAATTAATAATTAATTTTTGTTGTTTTTTTAATTGTTTTAAATCTGAATGCTTTTGAAAAATACTAAAGACATAAATGTTTTCCTTTTTTAATTAATGTTAATTTTGGAGTAAAGAATTTCAATTAATTATGAGATAAAATCATATCTATTGATCCAAATATGAAAGATTTATTGTATTATAAAGGTAAACAAAAAATATTTATATTATAATATTATCTTTATTTTGTTAAAGATAAAAAATTATTATACAAAAATTTAAATATTAGTTATTAATTTTGGGCTAAGGTGCAATTTACCCCAAAAATTTTCGTTTGGAAGTAATATTGCCATGAAAGTTTTTTTGGGTCCAATATTATCCTGAAAGTTTCAAAAAGTAGCACTGTTGCCTCATTTCGTTAAAAAATTGATGTTGGCTATTAAATTTTTAACAGTTGGGTAACATTGCTTCTTTTTAACACTTTCGAGGGAACATTGAACTCGATAAAACTTCCGGGTTAACATTGCTCCTGAGTGAAAACTTTCGGGGAAAATTTGCACCCTAACCCTTAATTTTTTTTAATTATATTTGTAATATATGCTTGTCAATATGTTAATCCTAAATAAATTTTTGGGAAAAATCACATTTAAATCCCAAGGACCAGAAAAAATAACCAAAAAGTCCCATCATAGATTCCCTTATAAAAAACGTCCTTAGGGACCTTAATGATGTAAATTCCGAATGTGAAATTACCTTCTTGCCCTTAGTAATTGATCTTTGGATATTATATAATATTAAGTTATATAACTTGGTCCAAGTATTTGTCAATCACTACTTTATGACTTATCAATATAGGCACATCCACTTGTCAATGTGAGCTATTTTATTTAACATAGATGAGTTTGTCTATGACTTGCCAATATAGTCACGTCTGTAACATCTTGATTTTTTATAAAAGTAATTAAAAATATAAAATAATAATATATTATATATATATATATATATATATATATATATATATAATTACTTTTATAAAAAATCAGGATGTTACAACGTCCACTTGTCAACTTATATATAATTACTTTTATAAAAAATCAGGATGTTACAACGTCCACTTGTCAACGAAAGTTGTTTTAAATTATACTGAAAAATGGTAATAGTTAATATATATGGGCCTTGTCAATGACCACTCTTTGACTTAATATTAGAGGCACATAAACTTATTAAAATAGGAACATGCACTTGGCAATGTATAATTGCCATTATAGACATATAAACTTACCAAAATAAGCACATAAACTTGTCAAAATATGTATATAAACTTGTCAAAATAGGCACATATACTCATCAATGTATAACTTGTTATTATATTCACATAAACTTGCCAAAATAGGCACACACACTTGCCAATATATAACTTGTGAAAATAGACACATTGACTTATTTGTCCTTGTGTGAACCGTGGCTGGAGAAGAGGATTTTGACAACAAGTCAATGTGCCTATTTTAACAAATTATACAATGGCAAGTGTATGTCCCTATTTTAAAAAGTTCATGTGTCTATAATAATAAATTATACATTGGCTCGTATGTGCCTATTTTAACAAGTTATACATTGACGGTATGTGTCTATTTTGACAAGTTTATGTACCTATAATGATAAGTTATACATTGGCAAATTATGTGCATATTTTGATAATATGCCTATAATGACAAGTCAAAAAGTGGCCATTAACAAACCTATTTATATTAACCATTGTCATTTTTTCAGTATAATTTAAAACAGCTCTTGTTGACAAGTGGGCGTACTATATTGATAAGTCATAGAGTGATCATTAACAAGTGCATCTATGTTAACTAAAACAAATTCTATTGACAAGTGAAAATGTTTATATTGATAAGTCATATAATGGTGGTTGACAAGTACCTAAACCTAGTTATGTAACTTTATATGATATAATATCCAAATATCAATTACTAAGCCTGTTTGGTACGCTGGAATTAATTTTGATGGAAATGGAAATTGAAATGGATATGGAAATAAGATTTAAATGTGAGTTTAATATATTAATGAAGAGGGATAAAAATAGAATTCCATGGAATTGTTTATAATTCCATGGGTTGTATGATGGAAATCATTTCTATCAAGTTTGATGGAATTGGCCTCTACATGGAAGCCAATTCCATGCTCTTAGATTTATACCAAACAAGCCAAAAACATTGAATTCAATTCAAATTCCATTTTCATGGTATAAATTCTGGCATACCAAACAGACCATAAATGTAGGAAGATAATTTTACGTTCGAAATTTATATTACTGAGGTCTTTATGGACTTTTTTTGTAGGGGAATCTACAATGTATATTTTTTTATTATTTTTCTGATTCTTGAGACCAAAGTGTGATTTTCCCTAAATTTTTCATGCACAGGATTTTTTTTTTGGGTGGGGGGCCAAATTCATGCATGGAATTAGAAAGGATATAATGTTATTTTAAATTTAACTATTATGCACATGTTTGGAAACTCAATCTATAATTGAGTTTATTTTATAAGCTCGATTTACGTAAATCGAGATAAATCTTCTTCACATATTTATTTCGTAGAACGTAAAAGCACCTCGTAAAAACTACCTCATAAATTATAAAAGTTACTTCGTATTCCATTAATCACGATTTATAAGCACTTATACAGCTTCCATAAGTTAATCCAAACCAACAAATAATGTCAGTAGGTCGATCAGAGGGGCCGGCAGTCATGATCGTTTGAACTACTTCCAGACACGGCTTTTAAAACAATTTTAGCCATTTACACGGGAGCGACAATGCGCGGAGCTAAATACTCCTCTGATAACTTAAAGAGGTGGTGAACCTAGATGACTCGTCCGATTCAACCCGCAGATGAACGCTTTCGCGCTCCCGGTGAGCCATTTTCCTCATTTACGTCGTGTACTGCATAATTTTCAAACCCTCTAGTCTGTCCATTGTTGTCGCATGCATGATGCACCGCTAACCAGTGAAGATGGCTCCTCTGAAACTTATATATTGTGAATTGATTGGGGCTATTTCGAATTGGTTGTCTCGTTTTATTTTAAAAAGCTAGAAAAGCTACTATGTTTTTGTGAAGTCTCGCATGAAAATTGAAGCCCAATGTTTTTAGTACTCTCCTAAAGGAAATAAGAACAATGGGGAAAAGATGAAATTGGAGGAGGATGCTGAAATTGAAATTCATGCGAGAACCCATCAAAATTAAAGTTCTTTGGAATTTTTCTGAGCCAAAAGCGAGCCCTAGAATTTACAATCCCCTTATAACCCACTCATCCAAATTCTTCAACCAATTTATCTATGTTTGCAGCTGATATTTTCTTAAGCTTGTTTTATATGAAATTCAGTTGTCTTACTTCAAATCCTTGCTGGTGTTGACAAACATATTTTGCAAGTATATAAAATTATATTAGACATGGGCTGCAACAAATTGACTTGTTTGATCGATAATGTTATTGACGTTTTATTGAAACTACCGTCCTGTTATCCTCACTGCAGGAAGGCAGAACCAACGAGCTATAGTTGAAAACTACCATGGGGAAAAGCTTGTGGGGATTTTACATGATGCAGGTTCAACAGAGCTTGTCATTTTGTGCCATGGATTGCAATCTTCTAAGGTTGTTGGTCTTGACAAATGATGGACCTCAGACTAACTACTCACACTTCAGCACTATACATTAGAGCATAAGGATCTGCTATATTTAGTATTCACTGTACTCAATGGACTAATCACTAATAGTGAAGAGTTAACCTGTTAGCTTGTCAGTTCATTGTTGTTTGGATACAGGATTTACGGTCCTATTTCACCATGGTGGTATTAAATCTTCTAAGCTCTTCTCTTGAGATCATGTTGTTATCTGATCTAACTTCTGCCTATTAAGTTAAGAAATGAGATTCCATTAGATTCAGAAGTCAATGGCTAATAAGCTCGTTTACAGGTTTTTTGAAACAAACAGAATAATTTGTTGATGTTTAGAAGTTTGAGAATTTTGTGTGTCAACCTGTTTTGCTGTTATTTATTCATATATTTTCATTGGCATGTAACATGTTCAAAGTGCTGGTTATTCTGGACTAAAGGGTCAGATGGCATAATTTCTAGGAAAGAATTCCCATGGTGAACCTTGCTGCTGCTCTGGAAAACAATGGAATTAGTGCCTTCCGCTTTGACTTCACTGGAAATGGGTATGATCTTCTGCAAATGAAAGTACATGAAATTAATGAGCTATTATTTTGTTCAAGGATGGAATGTTTTTGTTGCTAGTTTGTTGCTTTGGACTGTCTACCCTTGAACTATAAGAGTATCCAGTAATTGTTGTGGAAATGTTTTATCAATACATTCATAACAAGATCACAACTCGTGCTCCATCACCAAAATGAAGAGTAGTTTTTAATGCCATTTTTCATAAAATGTCCTTTCATGCAGTCTCGATGTCCTGTTATGGTAATTGGGTATACAGATCAAGGCACCATATCTTCTCTGCCATTCTTGGCTTCTTTATTTCACCCCTAATAATAACTAGCATGGAAAGCAATGAATTCGAAATAGAAAAGAACGGGATTATTTCTATTATAAAATTAAATGAAGTGGATTCTTCATATCTGGCGACTTAAAAGTGTACCTCTTGATAATATACTGAACATTTAACAATAAGAGTTTGATATAAATTTGAGTGCTAACAGAGGTGACCAATGCTGTCTTCTAGGGAAAGTGAAGGTTTGTTTCGGTATGGCAATTACTATAGGGAAGCTGATGACCTGCGAGCTGTAGTGCAGCACTTCAGGAAGGAGAAATACATAATTGCCGCAATTATTGGTCACAGTAAAGGTCAGATTACAAATATGCTCAGTTATGAAACTGGGCTCATACATATGGAATATCAGTCAATGACATAAAGACTATTCTAGCTGTGACTTGATATACGTTGTTTCCTCTCCTAGCTCTTGCCCTATTTAACTTGTTTGGCTACGGTTATTTTAAATAATTTTAGTTATCAATAGTGAAACTCCCTGGAAAAAAGGATGTTTAAATATATAGGTTAGCCCTAAAAGTAAAAGTCCTTTGGAATCAATATAATTAATTCTGTTCATAGATAGTCTTTTATGAAACACGTGTTCTTACCTAGAAGACCTGTAAAATTGTGTAGAGAGAAAGAATTAGATCTGTACATGGTTTTGGAGAAAGCATATGATGGGGTTCTTGGGAATTTCAAATGTAGGTGAAGATGAACGAAAATTGTATGAGATGTTCTTCATATGTAAATCATAGAGAAACAGATATTTTATGGAAAAGAGTGGGATAAGGGAAGACAATAAATAGCTGAGTTACATGTCACCTGTTTGAACCGATGAGATATGTTTTGGAAATTTTAGCTGAGAATGCAATCTTGGATTATTAAGTGTAATGGTAACTGAACCTTAAAACCTTTTTGAGAACGCAAAACAGCTTGTCCTCTGCTTTTTGAACAACTTATGCATGATGATTCTGTAATGGCGTTTGCAGGGGGTAATGTGGCACTTTTATATGCCTCAAAATATAAGGATGTTGATATTATCGTCAATATTTCTGGCCGGTTTAATCTCGTGAAAGGCATAGAAGGTCGCTTGGGAAAAAATTTCATGCAAAGAATCAAGCGAGATGGATCTATTGATGTTAAGAATGCAAAAGGTGAGCTTTTCAATGCAATTAAGCTTTGAGTTACTTCTATCTGTAAGTGCTATTATCATAATATTCCTTTTATTCTAATAGGAAAAATTATTTATCGCGTCACTGAGGAAAGTTTGATGGACCGCTTATCTACTATTACCCATACTTCATGTCTATTAATTCCTCAGACTTGCAGGTGAGAGACCAAAGGCTGTCATTTGTCATTCCCACTAATAACATTATAAGTATTGGTTTCATCTGAGTTTTACTGATACCTTTGCTAATGGTTAGGGTGTTGACGGTTCATGGATCTAAGGATCCCATAGTACCGGCAGAAGATGCTTTAGATTTTGCAAATTTCATATCCAATCATGAACTACACATTATAGAAGGAGCTGATCATGAATATACTTGTCATCAAAACGAGTTGATCCACGTAGTTTTAGAATTCATCAAGGTTCGTCGTGATAGGGACGGAGATGAATATAAGCAGGCGCAACTCGGAACAGGAGATAAACCTCTTCCTTCACGATTGTAGCCGTAGCAGCCATTAAAGTTAACTGTTGTGGTTGGAGAAAGCTGATCTAACACCCATCATAGTGTTTGGCATTATTATTAGTTGTCCTTCAACATCTGCGCTTGTCTTAAAGAGCTGTATTAATAGTGGTTGTTATTTCATCAACATTAGTCTTAGGATCATCAAAAGTTGTGTTGGGTTGGCACCCTTGGTCTTGGCCAACCTATACCTGGAAGACTCAATGGTGTCAAGAACTTCTACTTTTATTTTCCTGAATCATCTATCATTCATCACAGTTGAGAGTATTTTGGAAGTGCAAATAGAAACTGCTCGTATTTTTATGACTGAATAAGTCAAGCGATGTATGGAATATTTGTTTTTATCGATAAGTTACATATCCGCATATTCGTACACGTGTATATTCTGACATCTTGGTTTTAGTTTTGTTCAATTATAATTTTGATCATTTAACGATGAAGCTTTATGTAGTTCGGAATGATTGACTCTTCGTATCTAAATGATTATTCAGATATGAACATTTTGTGCACATAGAAATGTTATGAAAGTTTTTAAAATAAATGTAATTCGTAAAAAATTAGGAATAATGGCTAAGCACACACTTAGAAGTGGGGAAGCTGATGCTTTTATCATCCCTCATAAATAAGGTTATGAAACCAGCAGCACCATTCATTTAATCGGTCAAGGTGTTGGGTCAAAATTCAGTAGGTCAGATTGGAGTCAAACCGAAGCTAAATTGGTAAGAAATTGAAGATTTTAACTTATTAATATAAAATTTAAAAAAAATAAAAAACATGATTTTTCAAAAATAAAAAAATATCAGATTGGACCAGCCACCGAACTGGCCCAGTTTATAAGCTGGTTCTCGGACCGGACTGCCTGATCCAATCTGAATTTTAAAATCTTACTCATAAGTCTATCTGAACCATTGATTGAGAAAAAATAAATAAATAAAATAATATTATAATTTTTTAGATTGATTGGAAAAATTACCACCGAAAAAAGGACGAAGAGAGAAACCACCCCCAGTGGAGGCCAAATGAACCGGAAGTTGCTTAGCTGGAAGAAGGCAAGATATTTTGCTCGTGGGGGCTTTAGCATCTCCTTTCGGCATATTCTATCGCTTTGAATTATTAATAAGTTCTTGGTCCTTGAGCCAAACCTGAAATTATGAGACTCCATTATTTATAACTATGTGAATTATGCAATTTTCAATAGTAGATATGCGGTCCTCTTGTCCTAATTAAAAAAAAAAAAATGGGAGAGAAGGATTTTTTATTGGTAAAAGTATGTTTTTAGTTTTTTAAGTTTTATATACGGTATATTTTTAATCCCTTAACTTTATAAAGTATATTTTTAATCTTATATTTCTAATATCATTAATATTACTAATAGAAAATTTTAACTCAATAAAAGATTATGCGACTGATAAAGTATATTTAAGTTTTAATTTTTTTAATATAATATATTTAGATTATTAAATTAAAATAAGCTAAAAATCACTCTAAATAAAATTGAAGTTTTGATATTAAGTTTTATTCTTAATACCAATGAAACATGTTAAAAATAAAGATCACATGAATATTGATAAGTTGAATTTTTGTAATTTGATTATATTTATTCTCTTTCATCACTTATCCTCGTAAATGTTTACCGCAAGTAAAAGGCATTAAATTTATTTCATAATATTTAAAAAAATGATTAACCATGGTTGGGTTTCGTGAATTAGAGTAATCTGCATCCAATATAATTTCCTCTAGTGGACAGAACAAATATCCTAGTTCTCAGGCGACAGCCTGTTACAGCTAATAAAATAAATACAATAATTTCCTTCATGGGTGCTTGTCCCTTTTGCTGTCTGTCATCATTGTCAAAAATAAAAATCTGAAGCTGTAACAAAAAATAATAATAAATAAAGGCATATTTAGAAACTCTGTTTTCAATCGGGCTTATTTTATAAACCCGATTTACTTAAATCTCCACCATATTTATTTACCTCGTAGACCGTAAAAGTAACCTCATAAATCGTAAAAGTTACTTCGTATTCCGTAAATCACGATTTGTAAGCACTTATAGAGCTTCCATAAGCTAATACAAATAAGACATAAATATGAAGCTGTCACAGTCCTCCTAATCTTACCCCTTCCTGTGTATCATAAAAGTTTAACCCTTTCCACTGCAAGTCTCGGGTCTCTCGATCCCGTGATAGGTCAGCTTGTCAATGCACCTGCCACATGATTCTTACCATTACTCTCTCGCTAGTTCATAACATAAAGGTCTTTTAAAATAATAGTTTGGTACAAAAAAACTATAAATTATGTATAAGAAAATACTCATTTTTATTTTTATCCTTATAATTAATATTTATTTTTAATTTTTCCATCTTATTAAATTTTTAAACGTATTTTTTAATAAGAATAAAAAAATCAATTTAAAATATATTAAATTACTTAACTGTAATTTTTTATTTCCCGTTAATTAATTAGTTAGAGTGGTAGAGTGCGGCCCGGGGGATCAAATATATTCAATAATAAGCGACAGTACATCTGAAAGCGAAAATGCCCTTAACTGACGCATAATCTAGGAGAAAAAGGAATCAAATACAGGAGCCAAACCATTTGCCTTATGTTGGGTTGCTTCGGTGGAGTTTGTCTTCGTCGGAATATGCATCACAAGCAATCGTACAAGCACACTGCTTTGCTCCCACCACTACTCTCTTTGTCCTCATATCACTGCAAAAATCAAAGCAGCCACTCACTGCGATTTCTGTTACCAGATACCCTTTCCTAGTCCATAACTCTCTGAAAAAGAAAACCTTTTTCGAGCTGAGTTATGCTATCACACACTCACAAGTAGGTTTACACAAAAAGCTTCTTTCTTGATACTGCTAGATCTTTCTTGTTTTCTTCCTTTTCATCCGCAATGGGGGACACAACAAGGAAGTACATTTCACAGCAAGAGCTCAGAAAGCATAACAAAAGAGGAGATCTATGGATCTCTATACAAGGCAAAGTGTACGACGTCTCCGATTGGGCAAATCACCACCCAGGAGGTGAGCATCCTCTTCTTAATCTCGCCGGCCAAGACGTCACTGACGCTTTCGTAGCTTACCATCCTGCCACAGCATGGAAATACCTGGACAACTTGTTCACAGGATATTACCTTCAGGACTACTCTGTCTCTGAAGTATCCAAGGATTATCGGAGGCTTATGTCGGAAATCTCCAAAATGGGCCTATTTGAAAGCAAAGGACATGGTGTGTGTTTCTCACTCTGTTTCATAGCATTTCTGTTTTGCGTGAGTGTTTATGGTGTTGGGTGCTGTACTGGCCCGTGGGTTCATTTGGGTTGTGGTGGGTTAATGGGGTTCTTGTGGATTCAAAGCGGATGGATTGGACATGACTCAGGGCATTCCCAGATAATGACAAGCAAGGGTTTCAATCGTTTTGCCCAGATCCTTACTGGTAATTGCCTCGCAGGGATCAGTATTGCGTGGTGGAAATGGGACCACAATGCCCATCACATTGCCTGTAACAGTCTTGATTTCGATCCTGACCTTCAGCATTTACCATTGTTTGCTGTGTCTTCAAAAATCTTCGATTCCCTTGTTTCTCATTTCTACGACAGAAAGTTGAACTTTGATTCTGTTGCTAGGTTCTTGGTTAGCTATCAGCACTGGACATTTTATCCTGTAATGTGCTTTGCTAGATTAAACTTATTCGCTCAGTCATTTATCTTGCTCTTATCCAAGAGGAAGGTACCAAAAAGAGGGCAGGAGATTCTGGGGCTGCTTGTTTTCTGGATATGGTATCCCCTATTGGTTTCATACTTACCCAACTGGGGTGAGAGAATAATGTTCGTGATTGCTAGTTTCTGTGTCTCTGGAATACAACATGTTCAGTTCTGTTTGAATCATTTCTCGTCCAGTGTGTATGTGGGGCCACCAAGTTCGAATGACTGGTTCGAGAAACAGACTAGTGGGACTCTGGATGTGAAGTGTTCACCTTGGATGGACTGGTTTCATGGTGGATTACAGTTTCAGGTGGAGCATCATCTGTTTCCGAGGTTGCCTAGGTGTCATTTGAGGAAAATCTCGCCTTTGGTTAAGGAATTGTGCAGAAGGCATAATTTTCCTTACAACCGTGTCTCCTTCTGGAAAGCCAATGCACTAACCATTCAGACGCTGAGGAATGCAGCCTTGGAGGCTCGAAATCTCTCGAACCCCGTTCCGAAGAACTTAGTTTGGGAAGCTGTCAACACTCATGGATGAATTTAATGGAAGAAATCACTGCAAAACAGATCATCACCTTGCAGGTAGTAGTACCACGTACTCTTGTAATTCGCTTCTCCACTTATATATGCTGTTTTATTCGTTGTCATTATGGGACCGTGGATCTGTCTGAATAATCAGCTGTGATATGTTTGGGTCCAATGGTTCACTTCATTTTCAATTAGGCACCGAGGAGTATTGTAATATCTTTTGTATTCAAATTCACTGAAGGATATTCTATTTGCTGGTTCTATATGTTTGTTGCTCTTCCAAGTTGAATTCAATTCTCGGTACTTGTTAAGTTGTTCCGCGTATTACAGGATTGAGTTTGGGATGTATGAGGTTTTCATGTGTTGTTTGTTGCGATTGCATTGAATTGAAGTGAATGATAAGATGGGAAATTGAATTGAATTTGTCATATGCTTTTAATAACAGTAGAGTTGTCTCTCTAAGATAGATGCTATACTGTGCTTTTCCACAACACTAGGGTGAGGAAATATATATATATATATATGCAGCTTTATATATATATATATATATATATATATATATATATATATATATATATATAAAGCTGCACCTTTCTGTTAACATTTTAAATCAGACACATGTTTCGAAGAATCTCCCGGGCAAACTAGTTGCCAGTCAGCAGCATGTATATATAACTGGATTATCGAAATCTTGCGGAAGCTGTTAAGAAGAAAGAATAGTTGAGCGCTTCATTCACCTACGTACTACTGGCGGGAACAAGTTAAGAGATTGGCGTGACTCGTATTTATATGTTCTTGCTAATCGTAGCATGATTTCCCTAGCTCTTTCTGATATGATCTAAATGACCTCGAGATCCGGCATTCAATTAGCTTGGTTCTTTTTTTTCTTTTTTTTGGATAAGCAATTAGCTTGGTTCTATTTCCATGCGCGGGAAACAAGATTTTAAAGAGGAGTACCTATAAATTGATTGACAAATTAATTAAAATTATATATTAATTTACTGACATTTAGTTTTTTGAATTTTGCAATTTTGTCAACGGAGTGTTTTTAAGGGGGGGGGGGAAAAGCAGTATCCATGATTATGATCATGACATAATTTCATCTAAAAATAATCAGCTAGTGCGTAGCTGAGTGGGGTTAAAAGGAAGAGAAAATTGGAAATGATCCAAGATATTATAAATTTTAACTTAATAATTAAAATACGTAGCCCAAGCCTGTGCCAATGAGAAAAAACTTTTCGTTTTCTTCCTTTCCACGGGATCAAGTCGTTGAGACTGGATCATGAGCGAAGACGCCGAGACTGAAGCTGGCTAAACGGAACAAAATGCATAGCCACTTTGATCCCTCAGAAAGAAAGGTATAAACATTCATTTTTTATAACTAACATTCTAATTATTAACCCAACAAAAATATGAGAAACCTTCACAAGAAGAAACAAGGGGGACTAGGATCAGGTGCAGTCAAACTATGCTGCTGATCAGGGCTCTACGTACGTGATTGATTGTGTGGACGGTGGAGGGGACATTGTTTCTCGTACCATCAAAGAAATATCGCCACTGATTAAGAGGGATTCCAAGGTGGCAGCCGTCTCAAACTCTAATTACTCAATACTCTTTTTTTTTGTTTTTTTAGGGGGGTCCAACAATAGTCCATACTTGGAACTATAAGTTCCTCTATAACCTTGATATGGCTAGGGACTTGAAGGAAGCTTCATCCTTTGTATCTCTTGAACTAGCCGTACTCTTCTCCACCCCCAAAAAAAACAAAAACAAAAAGGTGTAAAACCCACTCCCAGCTTCACAACAACGTTATCAAGATGTGACCGTATTGTTTGATATTTTAATATATTATAATTATGATTAGTTGTTATTAATTAGGTAATTAATTAAAATATTTTGAGTGTGACCCGTAAGTCAGTTTTAGGGCACAATTCAAGATTAAGGTTATTGGTTATTAATGTGATTTTTCTAATGGTAGAAAATACACACTTAAATTTACGACCAAATGAGACGAGCATAAAAAAAACCTAATATACTCATATGAGATTCCCTGATTGGCGATGGCTCTTAACCCAATTGCTATTGATGTGCCTTACAGCCAGTCAGAAAAGAGACTTGACAATTATGTTAGAACAGGTTGATATCCAAGAAATGGGTGAATTGAGTGTACGATAAGAAATTAAAAACTTTCAAACCCTTTTCGCATCTTATTAACTCAATATGTATAGAAGTATAAAATCATAAGCAACTATTTAAATCATATATGCTAGAAATGTAAAAGCTTAGGAAAGAGAAGATGCAAACTGTGATTTATCCTGGTTCGGTCCAATCCACAATGACCTACATCCAGTCTCCAGGCTTCTTTTGAAATTTTCAATCTACTATCTTTTTGTTAACCGGGCACAATAAAAGTCTTTACAATCTCAGTAGTTTAGCCGGGCACTTGTGAAATCTTTTACAAATCTCTTACGGAGTTACTCCCTTTTACACATTGTAAGGTTTACTTCCCCATACGGAAAGTCTTACCAGTAGAGCAATCCCGAAGACCTTTCTCTCTTACTTACCCGTGCAAGTCTTATGAGCAGCAATGTTCTCTCCTGCTTACACCCATGTAAATCTTACGAACAGTAACGTTGTCTACTGCTTGCACCTTGTAAGTCTTACGAGCAGAAAGTCTTACCAGCAATTCTCTCTACATCATCCCCCATAAGGAAATCAACCATCTCAATGTCCTTCTACCTTGAGATCAATTAAAAAATACAGATGAAGTATTTACAAACTCTCTTCACATAATGGGTATGATAATCACTGAAGTACAATACAAATAATTACACTCTCAAATATACGTGATATAGAAAATAGAGAATAATAGAGAGCGTTTGAGGCGGATGACTAATGATATCAGCATGTTTGTGTTCTCGTCCCTCTTTGCTCTTTTTTGAATGCTACCATATTTATATTTGAGTTGCAGAAGATAACTGTTGTAAGCATTCGTCCATTAGAGTCCCATTGCTTTATTTGATCGTTGTATATATTTGAAAAACCAGTCGTTACGTCAAACGCTCCTAACACTCCGTTAATTCTCTTTTTGTCTCTTCCTATGAATTCTTCACTGCTAATCTAGAAAATCACTTTAAGCAATGATTCAATGAAGTGTTAGACATGAATACATTGAATCAATGAATAGAGACTGAATTTCTGCTTTTTGGGACTCATCACTTCGAGTGATGATGTTCGCCACGTGTAACTCTCTCATTTGAATCTGAATATTTAATATCTTGTTTCACACTTGAATTATATGTTAGCTGACGTTTAGATAAAATAACAAGTGAAAACATAATGAATAAATAACATTTAACCATATTCGGATTGATATCTGTAATTATGTAACTTGTTCTTCTTCAGTGACTGACAAACTCGAGTTCATACTCAAGACTCGAGTTCTTCATCTAATTTTCAAAGGTCTAAACTCGAGTTCTTAAAGTTATCAACACTTCTCCAGGTTGTCTCTGCCAGGAACTCACAAGAGTTCATTTTTAAACTCGAGTGCAAAAGTGTTCAGAACTTGAGTTCTCCATGTACTTCAACTTTTCAGGATAAGTCTCTGGTTGAAACTTGTAGGAGTTTATTTTTGGACTCGAGTTTTCCGTTTACCAGAACTCAAGTTTTGCTAATAAACTCAATTTCTCCAACCATTGCCTTCTTCTGAGTGTTCTTCTGGACAAAACTTGCAAAAGGGAAAATCCAGACTCGAGTTACTTTATGACAAGAACTCAAGTTTTAACACCGAACTCGAGTTCTCTAGGAACTTCATCATTCTGACCATATCTCTAGATAAAAACTTGTGGAAGTTAAAATCCACACTTGAGTTTATTTCTCACTAGAACTTGAGTTTTACTTTCAGACTTGAGTTCTCCAAGTGTTGCAGGATTCTGAGCAGGTCTTTGGAGGTATATTGATTAAATCACTTAAGTTCACAGTGAAGTCATTGGAAGTGATTAAAATTCACTCGGGTGCATTGAGGCTTCACTGGAAGTGATCTGTCAAAATCAGCATATCACTCAAGTGCAGTTATCAAACTCGAGTACAACTTGAACCAGAACTCGAGTTCTATCCCAAGAACTCAAGTTCACATGACAACATCAACTTCCGTGAACAACTTGCGAGAGTTAAGAATCAGACTCGAGTTCTCTTCTGTCCACAACTCGAGTTTTGTCCTAACACTCGAGTTCTTCAGTCAAAGCAATATTTTGGCTAAGTTTCTGTATTAAACTCACGAGAGTTAACTAGTGCTCTTCTGTCCAAAACTCGAGTTCTCATTGAAAACTCGAGTTCTCTGCCTTGTCTTCCTGACTCCAAAACTTTCAGGAAGAAACTCTCAATGCAAAACTTCTAGGACTTGAGTTTACTTCAGGTCAGAACTTGAGTGCTCACCTAGAACTCGAATACATCAGCTTGAGATCCCTTCCTGCAATGTACACAACTCGAGTGTTAGACAAAACTCGCTAGAGTTATACTAGAATATACATACCAAACTCGAGTGCAGATACCAAACTCAAGTTCTTCATCAATCAGAACTCAAGTTTCCTTCTAAAACTTGAGTGCATCGGTTATTTTCTAGAACATGAAGTTTTGAGATTGTGAAATGAATTTAACAACTCAATGTTCTTGGCTATCTTCAATCTTCTTCTTTGATAAGTATATTATGTAAAGTTTTTACTCTTAATATTTGACATCTATATCTGACATCATCAAAACTAATCATATCTAACAAATTATCTTTTGTTTTCATTTCCTTTTACAGCTCTCTTTCATTAGGATTCATGGGTTCTTTATCTGATCAAAGTTTAGCAATGGCGAGAGGTAATTCTTATAAGTCTTCTGCTATTGATGTAGGAAAATTCATGTACTCTAATTATTTATTTATTTGTGTATTCATAAGTTTTGTCCTACATGTTGTATCAAAGTCAGGTTCTCTTATCCTCTGCATTCTACTCTTTGATCAGGGATGATCTAAGTATGAAATTGAATTATGGGGATCAAATTTATTTACTCTTGTAATTTATTTTAACTTTTATATTAAATTGCTTATTATGTTGTTTTCAAATCATCGGGGTAAGAGGATTTTATTTTTTTCTCCAAGGAATAACCTGACCTCAATTGTTGAGTGATTTGATTCTTTCCTCCATTTTCTGTAATTGTTGATGGCACATAACCTTTAATTGATGAAATTTATGGGTTTGCTCTTATAATCATATTTGGGAAATCTAGAGCATATCTAAAAAAATACATCAGTTACTCCTTGATACATGTTTCATTTTGGGAATTTTTATGCTTGATTTTCAATTTGGGTTATTTCTTGTTTTGTTTTTTTGTGATTTTATTTTCAAAACCTTGTAAATGAAAATTTTTCACCCAAGAGGGGAGTGAATTGGGTGATACTAAATTTTTCAGAATTTAAAAACTGAACAAAGTGAAAGAGAAGATGAAGAAATTTACACGCAGAGAGTTATACTGGTTTGGCCACAAGTTTTTGCCTACGTCCAATCCCCAGAGGATTCCACCTACTGAGATTTTTACTATTCTTTCCAAAATTTAGTTGGCTCTTGGATAGCACAATACAACAGTTGTCCTTGTAAAGACTATGAGCAGAAATGTTCCTTAACTCGGAACTTTCTCTCCTCCTCACGATAAGACTTATGAGAAGAGTGACTTCAATGGACTCTCTCAGCTTCACTCGTAAGGAAACACTCAATCATCTCAAGGTCCCTCTACCTTGAGATGAAGATTACAGTGAAAAGATGTACAAAAGAAACTCTCTCGCAGAGCAGATGAATAATTACTGAAGATCACAGTACAATTGAAAAACTGATAAACTTGTTTGTGTATGTTGCAATTGGGTTCGTTTAGGATCTGTATTTGGCACATTTGTGAAGAGCGGCTTTTATTGACCTTTTTCTGACCGTTGTAAATGTTTCCGTTGATAAATCATTATGGGCATTTGAATTCTTTAATCACGGAATCAACAACCATGAAATCAACACGTGCAGCCGTAATCTCAGACCCATGTCCATGTTCAGCTACCTAATATATGTCTCACACTGAGAACAAAGTTAAAATACGTTAAAGCATGAATAAACATTAATTAAATATCATACAAGCATATTAGAATTCATCTTTGAACGATCAGATTTTTGTCCTCGTCACAAACTCGAGTTTGTCAGGCCAAACTCGAGTGCTAATTGTATTCTTACTCGAGTGCATACTCATGAACTCGAGTTTTGACCTTGTTTCCTTAAGATAGCTCTTCTCGGGTGGAAACTCTCAAGCCAGAAACTCGCATTACTCGAGTGTGATATAGGTGTAGAACTCGAGTGCTTAATCTCAACTTGAGTGCACCTTATTTCTTCAACTTTACAAGTCTCTCGGGTATACACTTCCATTATAACACTCTCGTCACTCGAGTGCATATCAGATGAAGAGCTCGAGTGCTTAATCCCTAACTCGAGTGCAGAATTTGTTTCTCAGCAACATAACTCTCGGGTTCAAACTTTCACATAATAACTCTCAGAACTCGAGTGCTAGAATAATTGAGAACTCGAGTACATATGTTAAGACTCGAGTGTATGTCACATTGTCTCAAGCCACTTCCTCTCGGGAACAAACTCTCATATCTGCACTTTCAGAACTCGAGTGTGACATATGCAAAGGACTCGAGTGCATGCTGTTAAACTCGAGTGCTATGGTTCCTGCAAACTTAACATTTGAAATATCATTAGTTCACAACGATAATTGTATAGAAATATTTGAACAACACTCGAGTATGCAAATCAGGACTCAAGTGATACTGGTAAAACTCGAGTTTAGCATATGGAACTCAAGTGTAACAGCATTGTGATAGTGAACATGAACCCTAATTCATAACTTGCTTGCTTTAATAAAATTTACTTAATACATTTGATCAAAACTTCTCATTTCCTTGCAAAACATATCATCACTACTTTGTTATCATCAAAACATGGATTCCAACAAACCTCTCTCTTCTATTCATAATTGATCTTGTTTTGACGGATGAGAGAGAACTTTTTCAATTCTTCTATGACCTACTTCTCTGTCCTCAATCATTTTTTTCAAAATTAGGTGGTCATTGGATTCCAGATTCATGCTTTCAATCTGGGTTCTCTCTTGTTTTCATTCTTGAACCAATATGTATTTTTCAACTCTTTCCCTTTGTAATTTGGGTTTCAAGATTTAAGTTTTCAATCCCGTTCTTGCTTAAATCTTGAAGTTTCGTGTTGATTGACAAGAGAAGAATCCCTTTTGTTCTTCGATCAACTTATTACTACTTCACTGTGATTATCGGGAATATTCGAGTCTCTATCGGAACCGTTGGTTTTCTTCCATTTGAATTATTTCATTTCGATTTTGTGATTATATATGAGATTATTGCCCGTATTTTGTTTTGATTAATGCCCGCCTACATCATCACTATTGGTTCTTCAGAGGGAGCTAAAGAACCTAGAAATCGCGTTCTCTGTTTTGATTTTAAACTCATATTATTCGTTCTGATTTTGAGGAGATTGTGAGAGATTATGAAAAATTATCACTCAGATCGTGTTTACCCTCAGTTTTCTATGATTATCACCGGTGAGATAACCATTTTCGAGCTTTGAGTCATTGAAAAATTGTGCTGGGAATCATGAGAAGCGGCAGACTAAGTTGGGTTTGCATCCGGGTCACATTGGGATCCAGTTTGGGTAGGTTAACCCGATTGCATGAGGGAGACAATTGAAACGGTGCGTTTTGACTTAAGTTGAAGTGACGTCGTTTTGATGTTTATTGGAAGCTTCCCTCCTCAACACCAATATGATGCCGTTTAGTCTTAGTGAAATACGTGTTTCACTTAACTAGCTTGGGGCCACACTGACATTTGGGCTCAATTCTGGGCCTGCCCATTTTTGTTTTATTTTCTGCTTTAATATACCTTTATGGGCTGATAGAAAATATAGGTTGAGGCAAAATAAAGGGTTTAATTTCATTTAATTGGGCTTAATTCTGGGCTGCCCATTTTTGTTTTATTTTCTGCTTTAATATACTTTTATGGGCTGATAGAAAATATGGGTTGAGGCAAAATAAAGGGTTTTATTTCATTTAATCACGTTTCTGGGCCGCGACCTTTTCATACTTTATTATTATTATTATTTAACAATGACGTTTTGAGCAATCTTTTGAGCCTTATTACGTTTTGATTTTCTTAGGCTATGATTTTGAGTTTCCATAAATGGTTTTTGGATTAATTAAATATTTTTTTCATTATTTAATTAAATTAACTTATGTTTTATGTATATGTTGGTTATATCACATTAAATTGTTTAAATCAATGAAAAGGATTAATTTTTGGCAATTTTCACATACTAAAAAATTTTATGAGTTATTTAATTGTCCAAACATTTAGAAAATTAACTTTCAGAAATTATCTAACTATTCAAATTTTGTAAAGCTCAATTTAAGTTGAAAAGTGCCAAAATTAATTATTTAAACAATTTTTGGATACATGAAACAATGTGAGGATTTTAATTAATTATTTAGGGGATTTGTTGATCAAATTAATTAATTAATCCCTCCATTAAGATTTGCATATATTGGATTTATTTTGAATGCACAAAATAGTGGGAGAATTTGTCTAATATGATTATTTAATCACATTTTGTTGATTAAATAAATCAATTCAATTCTCATTAAAGATTTATGCATATTTGGAATTTAAATGCGGAAAGTTTGTATTTGTGATTAACATACATATTTGGGATAGCCACAACATCCTCTATTGTATGTGTAAATAATCACTTATGCGTTTTAAAATATCAACTCTATTCAATGAGTAATATTAATTTAATCAAAGTGGGATGATTGTATTTAGTCACTTATGTTGATTAAATTAATTGGTTAAATCCTCCATTAAGCTGTGTATATACAGAATTTAAGTGCAAGCGATTGATATTTATGATTAACTTGAATGTTAAAGTGGTAGCTACAGCGTCCTCTTACAACATGTAAAATGATCACATATGGATTTTGGAATATCAATCTTTTTAAGGTGAGTAAATATTATTTTATTCACATTCATGATCTAGTTGATTAAATTAATTAATTAGGATTCACATTGACATTGTGTGTATATATACGGAATTTAATTGTACAAATTTGATATTAGTGATTAGCATACATATTTTGTTTAAGGAATAACTACAACATCCTTATGCACATGTTGTATGCATAGTTAATCACATAAGGTTTTACGATATCAATTATGATGATATGTACAATTAATATACACAATGGTGTGATGTCTTTGTGATGAGTATGTAGAATCAAGAAGTAGCCACAACATCCTTATTAGGAACATACACTCTATTTTGTTTTAACAAAAAAATACATCAAACAAAGCTTTAAAGACATCAATTGTAATTAAATGTATGGTTATAATTAATATTTGCCCACAGGTAGATAATTATAATCATAAGTTTTCGTTAGGGTGGAATGAAACGTTATTATATTTTCTAAGTCACCCACATGTATTAAGGGATATAACTGCATTCAAGTTTCACCAATTCGAGATAAATTCATGCTATGCTAATGTCTTTGCCCACAAGTAGACTTTAGTGATACAAATTTATAATTGTATGATTTACATACGCTTATATGTGATGGTAGCTTACCTCTTCTAGTAATTTTGTAAACATGATTTAATTTTGACTTTGCAACATGATTGTTATATGTTCAATTATTTAGTTTGATATAATTTATTAGAGACAATTAAGCCTATAAGGAGAACTCCTACCATTAGGATAAAATTAACATTAAGAAAAGTTCTAGTATTTATATTACTAGCGTGAGAAATGAGATAATATTATTGTCTCAATAAAGTAATCTCAATTAAGAGATGGTTATTATAAGTACATAAAGAATGGAACAAAATCAATGGTTGTTGATAGGTTGAATGACAGATTTAGAAATTTTTATAAATGCTATTGCATTATTTTGTTGACTATGAAGTGATTCTCCGTAATAGGGTAAAATGTCTCCATTAATTTAGGTGAGACAGATCCTCAGTTTATTATCTCATGAGTCATTACTCTTTTTCATGAATACATGTATGGACATCAAGTATTCATTGGAAATGCGTATATATAAATTTTGTTTCCTTTTGAAAAAACAAGATATTTTAAATGAGAGTTATCAAGCTACCAACCCAAAGGCCATAAAGTAATAGACATATAAAATTTAATCTGTCTATAATTAGAGGCTTGATTAGAGGTAGTAGTTGCCATTGGTTTTGTTCTAACAGATGAAATAGTTCATCCTGATTATAGTTGACTCTTCACAATACTTTAACACTATTTGTTTTATAATTAGGTAGTGTCATTTGACACTTGAAGTATATAAAGCAAAAGTGGGTAATTTAATCTAGTAAATAGATTAATATAGTGACGTCAATTAGAAGAGATATATGACATGATGGGAACATGATTGATGACAGTAACTTAGCCTATATGTTTTCCTTTTAAAGAATGTACTTAAGACAACTATATATCTTAGATGAATTTCCAACAAAATTGTGTTTAAACCCTTTTAAAATCTGAAAGTTAAAAGCTCAGTTTATATAGAATTGTCTTATAAATGGAAGAGTGAGGAAGGAAAACATCTCAAGGACTAATACTCCATATTTTGGTGAAGATGCAGAAAGATTTTGAGAATTCTAATAAGTTGTTCATGTCATTTTAGAAGTTGTGTAGTAATTTTGAGATGCCAAATTATTAAGAAATGACATGATGATGGGAGTGATCAAACTCATTGAGGATGATCACAAATAACAGATTGTAACCTCTAATCATAATGAAACATTGGTTTTACATGATACTCTTCTCATTGAGATAAATGTGAAACATAATGAAGTTTAGAAACTCTCAGTTGGTCAAGCGTGAAATAAGAAGTATCAACATCAAGGGCTCTATCAATTATTAGGGAAAGTATCCCGAAACAAACAAGGGATATTTCAAATTGATAGATGGTACTCTTATCATACAACTTTCATCTGTCAATAGATCATGTTAAGACTAAATGACAATTCAAATTTTACAATTGCTACCAACTATATATCATGTATTTCAAGTAATCTGACTAGAGCATAAATAATGAGAGTGACCCTAAATTCCATTAGGATCTTTTCATTATAGTAACAAGGAGAGATGCATGTGAATTAAAAGAAAGGTCACATAAACTATAAGGAGAATTTAGTTGGCAAAAATTAAGAAACCGTCCTCACAAGTATATCTCACATTAGTGATAAATAAGGTGTTATGATGCAATCACATACATGATAAGGTTGAAAGTATCATAGTCCTGCTTATATCACCAAATTAATGGGAGCTAAATCATTTATATTGAACAAAATGATGATTTACTTATTGCTTGTGGATTTTGACATAAGGTGTTGTACATAACTAAATCACCATTGTTCAAGTTTGTGATATGACTAAGATAAATGTAGTATTCTCCTAAAAGACATAACGAGACTATTCTCAAAACCCTTGAGAATGTCATAAGTAACCTACGATCCTAAGTATTTGAACATTTATGGATAGATAGTAGTTGCTATGAAAATACAATTAGATTATCCATATGTCTCTAATATATATCATAGTATTCCTTCTAATTTAATTTCACAGGTATAGGCTTACTTGAATGTGCACACAAACATGTAATGTCATTGCAAGGGAACTTTAAGAGGATTATCAAACATATTCTTGCTTGAATAATAATTGAAAAGTTACAAGTTATGAAATGCATTATAAAATATACATTAAGCCTCATGCTCTACATATAGGAGAATGATTATCTTTGTTTAGTTTCGTATGATGTGTTAGCTATAAAATAGTTAATATTATGATGCATCTTTACGTTTATTGAACAAAATGCATCATGGAGGAATACAAGATTACTAAGTAGTCACTGATTGCTTAGTTCCACCATGAATTGTTTAATCTAGTCATTCTTATAGGCAATTTATAAGATTGTCGGTTAAAGTATTTCATCATGTGGTTTTAAATTAATTTAAACCCATTAAGGGTGTTGTGTGACCATAAAATTAATAGTTCATAAACACATAAAACATAGATCCTTAATGAATTGCATGCATTTAGAGACATTAAAAGATCAAATACCTTATTTGTGAGTTGGATCTCATTAAGTGATCTAAATAAGGTATTGTTAAATGATAAAATTCAAGTTGGAGTTTGTTGTTTCATATTAGTACCTAGTTATTGAAATTGACAAACATTCAAGTAGAAATCGAATAAACATGTAAGGTTTATTCATTTAAGTTCTAACCCATTAAGTAAGGGTGTTGTTACGTAATACATGGAAGATAATACTCGACTTAAGAGGACTTATTGCCATGATTCTTGCAGCATAGCCTTAATTAATCTGGACAAAGCAATTGACATATAGTTATGGGCTAAGTGGGAGAATGTTAGATATTCTTATATATTATAATTATTATTAGTTATTATTAATTAGATAATTAATTAAAATATTCTGAATGTGGTCTGTAAGTCAATTTTGGGGTCGAATTCAAAATTAGGGTTCTTGGCTATTAATGTGATTTTTCTGATGGTGGAAAATACACACTTGAGTTTACGGCCAAATGAGAATAGCGTAAAAAAAAAACTAATCCACTCATTTGAGGTTCCTTGATTAACGACGGCTCTTAACCCAGTTGTCATCGTTGTACCTCACAGTCAGTCAGAAAGAGACCTGACAATTATCTTTTGTCTTCATTTCCTTTTATAGCTCTCTTTCATTGGGATTCGTGGATTCTTTGTTTGATCAAAGTTTAACAATGGTAAGAAGTAATTCTTACAAGTCTTCCGCTATTGATGTAAGAAAATTCATGTACTCTAATTTATTATTTATTTATATATTCATGAGTTTTGTCCTCCATACCGTATATCTTCGGATATGGTCTGTTAATCTCTTATTCAACATCAAGTCCTCTACTTCACCTGGCCCTCGTGGTTTTCTTTTTTATTTTTTGTTGACGAGGAGAGTATCAAATTTGGAATGTTATGATCTCACCAAAACAAACTCTTGTCAGAGTGCGGCTGAATTTGTTGAAAATTTGAAGTCACTCTGTCTGGCGATGGAGTTGTGCTGAAGCATTATCTGCAAAGCACGGGGCGATGAAGGTGACCGACCCAATAATAATAATGCTGAAACGGCCGTGTTTAGTACTCTTGTTTGGACTTTGGAGGTCACAGTCACAGACTTGTTCTGTATTGCAACTCAATCTCACCAAATTCCCTCCCTTTTAATTCTCTTTTCTTGGCATCCTGGTTACGCAACTCAAAGCTGATTAATAAGGTCACTGTCCCTGATTGAGACAGTCAAAGAGGCCTAGATACTAGCCAATACCACAACATTCCCTCATTTTCAAAAACTATTCCCTTCATTTCTCCATCACTAATACATCATATCACGTGCATGGGCCATTCACACCACAAAAAGCTATATTTCCCCTCAATCACCAAAATCACTGATTTTTCGTGCTAACGATTTTACTAGTACTTGTTACTGAAAGTTTCCAGTTTAAAACTTTGATGAAGACCAACTTAACTGAAAGGCAAAAATGGGTAATCGCGTTTCTCAATGACCCGTCTTGTCTTATCACACGTGGAATATTAGACGCAACAAGAGGAGGCAGTAATTTCTTTGTTTTTTATTTCCTCGGTTGCCCGAAGATCACACGGAGAGAGGATTTATAAAGGGACATAAAACTGAGAATATTATATGCGTGTGAGTGGGTGTGAACTTCCAACAACCCTGCCGACCACATCATGGCTCCATGGAAAACTCGTGTATTCGAATCTATTCTTGACGGTGATCAATTTAAAAACCACCTCCAAATGTTTTTTTTTTTCCTAAAAAAAAATAATAACTTCACTTTCCCTCTTTTTAGTGTTTACGCTTACCAGGTCAAGAGGTATGTACCAAGCTGTAAAAGAAGGACCGTACCCATGACCCATCGCCAACACGAAAACCTAAGAAATAGGCCCTTAGGCCTAAGTGCTCTGTGGGGTTGCCACCTCCATCCACCTGGCAGAACTTTTGTGGTTCCTAGTTTTTTTGTTGTCACCCACACTTGAATGTGCCAATATGAATAAACCAGCCCCACTCTTCCTGTTTGTTCCTGCTTGGCCTAGATCTTTGATTTCTGTAAGTCCAGCCTTAAAAAGCTGTTTTCAGATTGAGAATATCAGGGGATTTCACCATTTACACTACCAGAAGGTTCTGAACTCTACTTGAAGTTTAATGAGGTCAGGCTTCTGAAACACATACGATTCAGCACCTGATACTCTGCCCATTTCGTATCTTTTTTGGTACTCAGTGAGTTGAGACCTCAGATCTGTCACTCTTACCATGACGCACCTTTTCTTAAAGTCGTCGTCAAGTTTTTACCCGTTTTGGCTGGTCCCTCTTGTCTTCTTCCCCTTTTCCTCCGTCGTCTAAAGCAACAAGCAAAACTAGTACAATATATCACACTCCTTTCATCTTCAACTCTTTCTGTCTCATTCACCGTTGGTTGTTACTCCTTCATAGTGTTTCTACATCATGACTCATCCGAACCTTATCATTAAGGGAGCAAATTAATTGGTAAATAGTGATCTGAAGAAAAAACAGAGCACTGCTTTTGTGCTTTGATTTCAAGAACAGAGACAATGGTAAAGTTGCATTGCTATAAAATTAAGAAATCGCTTCCAGTCAGAAAACTGCAATGGTATGAGAAAAAAAACCTAAATTTAGGTACTCCCACACACACACACACACTATAAGAAGCTCAAATCAAAGTTTTCTCTTTTTTTTTTCCTGAATTCTAAATTCACCAGCTGAGCACAAATTTTCATGGACTCTAACGCCCTTCCACAGCTGGACAATTCCCTTTTGAGAAGATCAAGAAATGCAATCGAATTAAAAAGAAGAAGAAGAAAATATGATTGATTATGTTGGTCATTACAGGGGTAATGAATCGATATCGATAATGGAACAAAAATCTAGAAAGAGAACTTCCAGATCTTAATTCGAAGATCCACTTTACACTCAGAGTCCGATACGGAAGCCACCGACGGAGTCTTCCCACTGGGAACCGTTCCCCTGATTCCGTCACACTCAACTCGAATCCCCACTTTCTTGCTCTTGAGCCACTCCATCTTCAACTTCACCTTGGTGTCCATCTGAATCATCACCGGGAACCCCTTCTTCTTCTTCAGATTCGATCTGAGACTTGTGAGCGCATCAGTATCCAGATCTTGAGCACCGGAAAGCACCGCTCGGAGGCTGGTCTGGTTGTTCTGGTTGGATGTGAACGCCGGCAGAGAACCGTTCCCGATGAGGACGTTATCGGAGAAGGCAGTGACAGAGAAAGGGCCATAGAAGAAAACGAGATGGTTGTTGGGGTTTTTGGTTATGAGGGTGAGATTGAGGAGGGTAGTGAGATGCGAAGGGGAATCAGGGGAAGTAGTGAGGTTCATCTTGGCAATGCGAAGATTGGTGATGGAGAATTGGGGACGGTGAGGACGGTAAAGGACATAGAGAGCAGCACCGACAATGGCGGCGAGGAGGAGGAGTGCGAGGAGGGCGAGGATTGACCAGAAACAGCAGCAGCAACAGGAAAATCGGCAGTGGGAGCGTTGCCGGCGGTGGTGGTATGATTGTGGGCGGTAGACTTGACGGTTGGGGTTGTAGAGGTGGGATTTGACGGGGCCGGGATTGGAGGAGCCATTGGCGGTGGCGGTGGCGGGGGCGGCGGCGGCGGTGCCGTTGGGATTTGTGGATTTGGAAGGAGGGAAGGAGGGTTGGTCGGCCATGGATTGGAGGGAGAGGTGAGAAGAAGGGAACAAGAAAAGTATGACAGAGAGAGTAGAGTAGGGGAATGGGGATAGAGGGAGGAGGATGAGGTTTGATTATGTGAGGCTGACGGAAGAAGAGGCCTTTTAGACCCTCACCCCCAAATCAGAAGGGATGCTTCCCCCTCACCATTCTTATTTCTCTATTTTCTCTATTCCATTACATATATGATATATGTATATTTCTTCCTTCTATGAGCAGGTCGGTTTGCATTAGCTTTTTAGGAATTTTTTAAAAAAAATGAAAAAAATGATTTCAAATAATAGATTTTGAAAAATAGTTTTTAAAAAGGTTAAAAAAATAGTTTATGAAAAACTATGGTTTTGAACCTACAATGATCTTCAGTCAAAATTATAGTTATGCAAAATTTAAGAGTGTTTGAATAGCTTATCTCAAACTATAATTTTAAGAGTCAAAAGCTAATTTGAATTTTCTCTCAATGTTTGACAACTTCACTTTTAAAACTATAATTTAGGTTAAAACCATAGTTTCAAAAGTAAAATCAAACGCACTCATAAAAAGTTCAATAAAATGATATGAACTGTACAACTTGTTATGAGATCTAATATATAATGTGTCTTTTATAAGGTATGGGCCAGGAATTTGTAAGAAATCACTTATAAATTGGATGCTACTCCATTTAGTGGTAAAGTCTGTAATGCAGGCTTAATATCAGCTTGTAAGTTGGGGTTGATATTTTTGTAGTCTGCATTGCATAACCTATAAGTTAATACTGAATGGCTTGTATTTTCAGCTCTATTTGCTTGTTTGAGAAGAAAAAAAAACATATATTTTTTTAAATATTTTTTTATAAATTAAGATAAAAATCTTTTCACATACTCATATTTAACGCCTTAAAAACACTTTTAAAAAACTAATACAAATAAATACTTATTGTAGTTGAATTTCGACAATCACCAAATCGTCATTGTCACTTGTTAGCTTGTGTGATCTCCCTATGATCTCTTCATTGCAAAGTTCAGAATAAATTCCTCCCAATCCAGACGAGTAGGTACACCCTCGTTATCTTTTTAGTACTCTCAGCATCGTCACGTTCCATAAGACAACAATAACATGCATTGCAAGATCAGAGGAGATCGAGCATCTAGTTGGGTAAGTGTTATAATCACGAGTATGCGTGTTTTGTCATGCTGGCAAAGTTGAAAAAAATTTTAAAGGAAAAAACTGTAGTTTCTTTTTAAAAAATAGAATTATTAGATATACAAAATCAAAAAACACGGGAAAAGTTTCCCTTATATTTTATGGAACATAGATTTGCTCCTAGTGGTGTCATAGAAAAGAAGAGTAGTCTCCTTTATAGGAAAAAACTTCTAATCATTTACATCTTCTATAATATTTTATATTTTTCTTTAAGTATATACATTCTTGATAGTACCTCTTGGGAATTTGAACATTTGATCTACATACAATTTAAGGAATCAGTTCTTTCTACTAAACCAAACTCTTATTGATTATCCTACAATCTTTTTATTACAAAGCTCACGTTAAATTTCGTCTGAGAAAATGGGATATATTCACTCCATGTAATCTTTTAAATGTGTATCGTATTTTGTTCACAAGACCTAGGCCTCATAATTAAGAGCCCGTTTGGTTCAACCCCATTGCATGCATGCAATGGTAATCATGATTGCATTACCATGAGAAGAGTGTTTGGTTGCTCTTTAGCATGGTAATAGGGTTTACCATAGTAATGATGATTACCAAAAAATTGGTAATCCTCATTCATACCTCCCCCCCTATGAATCCTCATTACCATCCCATTGCATAGTTAGAAAAGTCTAATTTACCCTTTAGTTTTACTTCTCTTTATTTTACTTATATATTTTTACTTAGGCACATCGCCACAACCGCCACCACCGTCGCCGCCACCACCTCCTCCTCTACCACTGCAGCCACCTGCCGCCACCTCTTCCTCTACTACCGCCAACACCTCCTCCTTCTCTGCCATTGCCGCCACCTACTCCTGCACCACCGCCGCCACCACCTCCTCCTCTACCGTTACCGCCACCTGCCACCACCTACTCCTGCACCACCGCCGCCACCACCACCTCCTCTACCGTTTCCGCCACCTGCCGCCACCTACTCCTCCACCACCGCCGCCACCACCACCTCCTCTACCGTTGCCGCCACCTGCCGCCACCTACTCCTCCACCACCGCCGCCACCTCCTCCTCCTCCACCACCGCCACTACCTCCTCCTCCTCTATCGCTGCTGCCACCCGGCACCTCCGCTACTACCTCCTCCTTCTCTGTTCCCGCCACCACTACCTCCTTCTCCTCTGCCGCCGCTACTACCTCCTCCTCCTCTGCCGCTGCAACCACCGCCACCACCTCCTCCTCCTCCTTTGCCGCTGCAACCACCGCCACCACCTCCTCCTCCTCCACCACCACCTCCTCCTCAGCCGCTGCCACCACCCGGCATCCCAACTACTACCTCCTCTTCATCCGTCGCCGCCCGGCCTCGTCGATACTACCTCCTCCTCCTCCCTCGCTGACACCTGCCGCTGCCACTACCTCCTCCTTCTCCGCCGCCACCTGTCACCGTCGCCACTACCTCCTCCTTCTCCGTTCCCACCACCACTACCTCTTCCTCCTCCTCTTCCGCCGCCCCCCGCCACCGCCGCCGCCTCCGCCTCCACTACCTCCTCTTCCTCCGCCGCTGCCACTACCTCTTCTGCCACCGCCGCCACCACTACCTCCTCCTCCTCCATTGCTGTAGCCACCCACCACCCGGCACCACCGCCACTACCTCCTCCTCCTCCTGACTCTTAACTTTCTTTTTACAAAGATTATAGTAAGGGTAAAATAGACTTTGTGTAATATATTAATTTTAAATAATTGTTAAAATAATAATTCATTGCACCTTACTTAAAAATCAAACCAAACACTAGCCCTGTAATTAATATTGCATTGCATTACCATTGCATCGCATCGCATTGCATTGCAGGGTGTAATGTGATCGAACCAAACGGGCCCTAAGATTATACATTTATATTCCTAATTTCATATGGTCAATTTAAGACACAGAGATCTGGCAAAGTTGTGATAAAAAAGTGATCAATCAACATACATACTAAATGATGTGATACATATATTGAATAAGACGTATTTCACCACCTAAATATAATTTGACTAATTTTTGTTGGTAAAACCTTACCTTTTTTCGCTGGACAAAACTTACCTTTTTTCAATTTATTGTTCTCAATAACTTTGGGAGTGCTAAATACTAACAAATAAATTTTTTTTGAAGCCAGTGATTTTAAAAAATAGGAAAATATTAACATAACAATTATAAATCAAAATAAATTGCAACAAGAAAAAATTAGCCCACGTGATAATAACTACGGAACGATCGAGTAAATATTTCAATTGTAATTCATTTTTTACCATGAAAATCTCAAGCTCAAATTGCATTCAAGCCAACATGCATAAAAAATCATGAATATTACTGATATCAGGATATAGTTTGGGAAAAATTTAGTCATATTTATAAATAATAATAATAGAAAGGTTTGAACTACAAAATAATAATAATAATAATAATATAAAGAGGTGGGATGTGTGGGTCGACAACACTGGATCCGTTTTTCATTTCTGTGCTTTGAAACTTGAAAGCACGTGATTTGAGTGGAGTTACCGGAACAATGGGCTCCACCATCCACTTCTTTTTAATTAAAATTCTTCTTTTGTTCGACCCCAAAAAAAAAAAATTCTTCTTTTGTTTATTTTATTTGCAACCCATTCGTATTTCCAACCACCTCTAATACTAAGTATTGTAAAATTAATTTATAGTATAAATTACATTACAAATTAAATTTTATAGGATCAGAGAAGTAATTTCCTATTCTGAAATAATGTTGTGAAACTCATATTTATAGGCCACCTGCGCTGGGAGCTCCCCACTAATTTTTTGTCTACTTAAGTTAGGATAAGAGTCAATTAGAGTAATGAAATTTAACAGTCATGTGCATTCTAAGTTGCATGTGGTGGGTAATTTGAACCGTGCCTTTATTAGATATGCTTTTATAAAAAATCAATTTGTCACAAACTTATTTGCATAAAATATTTGAGAATGTTTAAATGGAAAAAATGTCAAAAATTAAAATTCAGAAAAGCACTGTTTCAGCTTTAGTATGACCTTTGAAAAAAAAATAGTTGCCCATAAAACCATGCCAAACAATATTTTGAACATAAATTGATTTTTTTTTCCAGTTGAAAAAGGTCAGCTTTATAGCTCGTTTGGATTAGCTTATGGAAGTTCCATAAGTGCTTATAAATCGTGATTCACTGAATACGAAGTAACTTTTACGGTTTACGAGGTTACTTTTACGGTCTACGAGGTAAATATGTGGTGGAGATTTAAGTAAATCGGACTTATAAAATAAGCCCGATTGAAAATAGAGTTTCCAAACAAGCTATTAGTATGGTAAACGTGGTCGGTGACAAACAAACCATATATATCCATCCTCCGTGGCATACTAATTTCATTTTCAACATTTCCTTGCTTGATTTAAAAAAAAAATGTTCAAGGATAAAAGAAAAGGCACAACAAATTGATGGAGTAGTTCATAACTTGATCCATTTTTGCAGTCGTTTATTCTTGTCTTCTTTATCAATATAAAATGCAAAATTAACAATAAATCACATCTACATGCAATAGCTAGTAATATTTCATTTTTTGTTTTCAAACTTGGTCTTATGCACATCCAGGTCTAGTTTAAAACAATGTTTTCATGTCATTTTCCTTATGATGAATCCGTAATCAGAAGTTTGATCAATTTACTCGTGCATAAAAGCGCCAACAAACGAGTTTTTTTCTCCCAAATATAAAAGACAAGATGATACAAATAACAAATGAATAGAGTTGCGATTCTGATATAGAAAGGCAGAAAGCAAATAAGCACGAGGATTAAAAATCCTTGACAAAAATAAAAGGTCGGGTTATTCGAACCGTAACGTCTAAAAGAGAAGTCAATATTAAAAAAAAAATTCCTATATGATATTTCATCGGATGCTTAATATAGAATTTAATTAATTTTTTTAAAGATATTTAAAAAGGTACATAAAATAATAACATATATTGTATATTATTATATTTTATATTAGTTTAGATAAAAAATAATAAATATAAATACTTTAAAATAATTTATTTAATTTTTTAAAAAAATAAAAGTCACGTGGCTCAAGCACGGGAGGGTGTGATTTGCTTCAAATCTAAATTAGAGTGATCCAACGAGTTGACATTATGGTCAGATTAGTGGCCCATATATATATATATATATATTTTGCCAAGTGATTAGTGGCCCCTATAATTTAATATTTATACGGTTCCTCACAATATGGCCCAACTGGTCATTGACTCAGAGGAACACGTGGTCTTTTCTTATAGTTCGTCATGGTTACTACTTACTACGAAGAAGCTTAGCCTCTTTTGGGAAAATTTTAGAAAAAATATTATAGAAAATAAGAAAGGATAAATCAGTATTCTTAAATTATAAAATTCTATGTCAGTACAGTGGATAAATATGAGATTATGAAATCTCGTTAAAAAGACATCCATGCCCTTCAGTTATCCATCTCTCTCAGTTCATAATAACAACACCGGTCTCTTTATTAACAATATTGTATTCTATGTTAACAACTCCAATTTCTTCTCTCATAACTTCGTATTTCAAGAAATTCAAGTTGTCAATGTAAAATATGGTATTGTTAATAAAAAGAAAGATGTTGTTATTGATTTTTTAAATAAGAAAGTGAAGTTGTTAATGTAAAATATGATGTTGTTAATATAAATACGGATGTTGTTATTAGCCTCTGAAACTTGTGAATTTTTTATTTTTGAAAGAAGAAAGTTGAATTGTTAATGTAGAATATAGTGTTGTTAATAAAGAGCCCAGTGTTGTTATTCTGAACTAATAGAGAGGGAGAGTTGAAGGGCAGAATCGTCTTTTCACCAAAATTTCAAAATATCAAATTCATCTACTTTACTAACACCGAACCAGCATAGGATTTCATAATTTTGTAACACTGATTTATCATTTCCTATTTTCTATAGTATCCCCAAAATAAAAATCCAGCCATGTTTTAAGAGTATTTTTACTATGTAATTCGATCATTAATAGCTACATAAAGCAATAACGGCTAGCGTCTATTCATGAATAATTAAAGTAATAAACAAGTCACAATCTGCATGGCCTTTATACATCATAAATGGCTAGAATCTATTGGTAGTGTCACAGTGTTTGTTTGGTAGAGCAATCTTGAATCGGGTTTATTATATAAGCCCGATTCACGTAAATCGAAATAAATCTCTTTCACATATTTATCTCGTAGACCGTGAAAGCACCTCGTAGACCGTAAAAACACCTCGTAGACCGTAAAAGTTACTTCGTATTCCGTGAATTACAATTCATAAACACTTATGAAATTTTCAACCGCTATTCCAAACAAGCTCACAATCAACGTGTCGTACTGTGCTGAGAATCGTATTTTATAATGGCCATTAAAATAGCGGCCAGTAAACTTTATCCAAATTTGAAAATATTAATTGAAAATGAGAGTAAATTAGTTTAATATTTTATAAGCGCCGCGGCAGATGCACGCGAGACCAGGCAACTAGCAGATTTGCTAATGAAATTCTTTAATGTGAAGAAAAACAAAACAAAACAAAAGGGTGATATTGAAAAACATGGGTGATATTAAAAAGCTTAATTAATATTTTCATCAAGTGAGTTGTAATAAGGGCCGTCAAACCTCTTTTAAAAGGTTGCTTTAGAGTAGGGATGCTACTTTTTCTATTTAACATCCTTTAAAAATGTAACTTGGGCTGGACAAAGAAACAACTTGAACAAGTTTTTATGCATGTGCGTGTGCCTGGGTGTGAAATTGAACGCTGAAAATGCGTTAGCATGAGAGTTGAAAATTGAGTGAGAAATTGATGAATAAGCAATTTATATATGAATCTGTCGAAGCAGGAGAAGCAATTATTTAATTTAGTGAAGGTTAGATTTAGTTAGGGCATAATGAATGAGGGGTCAATTCAATTTAGCACTTGCGTTACTCCTAAGCCAATAATTAGCCCATACCCCACTTGCTCTTTCCACTCTCGACTCTCGAGGTTAGATTCCCATAATCCCACACTAATATTTCTTAATATTCACTATCAGTACAATATTGTTTTACTACGTGTTCCTTTCTTTCTTTATTTATCCCTTCATTAATTATTACTTTATTCTATCCAAATTTGTACCCTTTTAATTATGTGTACTTAATCCCACTTGGATTGGATACCTTGCTTCCTTCACCCTTCTCTCTCCCCCTTTAACTACTACTACTGATGTTATTTAATTAGTGTTGGCAAATGTATGAAATATTTAAATTAATCCTTCTCATTATCTTCTCACTGACACATTTTGTATTCCTTAGTTTCCAAGTTTAATCTTTCCAGTTTCCATGTCCTGAATACATTAAACCATGCCATGCATTTTTTTTTACCCCCTCCTTGTTATTTTTTTAATTATTCAACTAAGACTTTAGAGTACACATAAAAAATAGGAAAAAAGACATTTAAATACCATTTAAACTTTAAAATCATAAATTGATTTTGTTGACAATAAGAATAATAAAATTGATAAAAAGAATATAGCAATTGACAACTCAGGTTTTTAAAAAATCACTGATTTAAAATTTTGAAGTTCAAGTGATATTTAAGTGAAATTCTCTCTAAAAAATACAATTAATGTACTATTTTTTTCAAGAAAATGATATATCTTCAATTTTTTCTAGCTATTTTGTAACAATCACTTTCAAGTGAATTTAAGAATATGCTTGGAAAAATAATAATAAACTCCTTTAACTAATAAAAATACCTCCGCAGAATCCACCATCAAGCATTTGATTGTTTTTTAAAGGTAATTCGAATTATTTGGCTGCCTGAGTAGAACTATTTCTTAGGAAAACCCCAATTACCTTGTCTATGTGAAAATTTGAATATATATGATTGTTGGGGGTCAGGGCTTATACATCAAACGAAAATAGCCTCCACATGGATCTGGATCTCTCTCTAAAATATAATAATACATATATGCAGCTATAATACAGTTGTTCAGGAGGACAAGGAAAGAGCATGGGAAGGGAGAATATGTTTCCCAGGAATTTCAACTCCAGAGTCAAAAAAGATGTCATAAGCCTAATTGATGCCAAATCTCCATAATTTTTCAAACAAAGGAAATGCCAATCTACACTTTATCAACGAATCACAGCCCGGCTCTGCAATATTTTACTCATTCACATATCCAACAAGCAAACCAACTATTACTCAGCACAAAAATTACAATCCACTGGAAGGAAATTGAACTATTGATCAATAATCTGTGACACTCTAGGTGTGAGGTAACACTAAGACAAGGCAATGCTCAATTAATTAACAAGGAACACAAATTCTAGCAAGAAACCTCTTGCCAATCACCCCAGGTCTTCTTCTAACAAAGCTTTCCTACCAACCCAAAATGCATATGCCATCCTTATATGTGGCCACCAGGCAAGTGCAGTTAGGTTTCCGCAGATTCCTCCACTGAGTAAAACAGTATTCAAGGGAAATATTAGAGCGAATACGGTTCAAGTCTTCAGCCAGATTCCATGGTTTGAGAAGACACTCTGAAGAACTTCTAATTTGCAAATCCTCCACCAAGGGAAAGTCAAACAGGATTCAAGGGAAATAACAAGTCTTCCGACAAATTCCCTGGCCTGAGGAGACACTTCTAATTTGCAGACTTTGAGGATCAATCACATATAAATGCCTTCATTGATTCTATCCACCTCATCAAGGTCGATCTTTGAGGGCACCCAATCTATAACCAATCCAACAAAAAAGTTGTATAAAATGCACACAATCTTCTCCAAGCACATCAGTAAAAGACTATAAGGTAGCATAAAAATCAGAATTTAAGGGACAATTTGCTGTTTCAATACACAAAAGGAATCAAAGAGGTACAACATGTTTCATTTGAAAGTATGTAAGAGTACCTTTGACACCTGAGTTCCCTGTAGATGAGCATTACACTAAGTAAAATTGGGATCAGTGCTAAGCACAAGTGCTCCAAAGAATGCCCACTGATAATGTAGCTATTTACATCATATATTTTCTTGTCAGCAACAGCTTCAAATTTTGCCAGCAGATAAATGCCTGCACAAGACAGAAGAATCTGGCTAATTCTCAAAGTGTGACAAACATCCTAGGTTCAACACTTAGCTTATGCTAGCAGATATGCTGAAAAGCTCGTCCACAGACATTAAGATACAGGTCAGAGAAGTTCGTAAAATGTAATTAAAACAAATTTAAGCCCACAGACAGTTTGCACAAATAGCGGAATATAAATCATTCAGAATAGTGCGTTGCCAAAACAACTCAAGACCACAGATAAATTCATAGTAAACAGAACAATACTGCGGTTTGCACCTAAGGCGGGAGTTAGATCCCTTGAAAATTTTCATGGCTAAAACCTTTCCTGGGCCGAATTGTTATATCAGAATAAGTTTTTGGCTGGCTAAAAAGCTCCAGTGGATACATAAAATTAATGAGCTAACTTGATTGATATTTCTGAGAGAAAGCCAACTAGCAAGCACGAAACAGCCACCAAACTTAAGAAATTCGATAGAGTTAAAATGGTACATCCAAGCCCTGCCTTATGTTATAAACATACACAAATTTAGAGATTAGATTCTTAATCGCAGTACACCACAAAACTTGAGATGTTAGATAGTGTTAAAATGGTATATTTGAGCCTCGCCTTATGTTAGAAGCATACACCAAAAACCACAGCTTTTAAAAGCCACATCCAATAACCAATGCAGCTTCAATCCTCTCGACCTCATCATCATTTCAACATCTTGGATTAATTTTTCTATTTTTTTATTTGTTTTCATGAGCCAGCTAATCTTAATACTTGAATTTTCAGCTTAATCAAAAGGGGCAGTCTTCCCTGCCTCAATCCGACCAGTTTATAGGTATAACTATAGACGTTTCAAATCAGGGATACAACTCCCCAAGAATCCACTATCCACCATTAACAATGCATAATGGGCAATGGCCAAAGTGACTAACAGTTTCTTTTTCATAACACACATATCAAATTATCAGGCCAAAGAAAAATTAACCCAACTCCGCAAGCAGAGAATGAATCTCAAAACTTCATTACTGCATAAAATTTTATTCAGTGACTGGTTGAAATTATAAGTAGCTGCTTTCCAGATTAAAAACAGGAACAGGCAACCAAATATAATTAGAAAGGACATCAAATAACTAAGTCCAAAGTTTACCCGTTGACCAAAACCAATATGTTGAGTGAGTATATTTGGAAGGGTACATAAATGCCACTCCTGGAATAGCGAAAGGAAGAATCAACTGGAATATCACGCAGAACCTAATATCACTATAAATCCTGCAACCAACTAGCAGACAGAATTCAGCAAAAAGCTCAATAACAGTTTTAGCATTTTGAGATAAAAGAAATCAGAGAGAGAGAGAGAGAAGCAGCTTGGAATATACCAAAACAAATAACTAACCGTTCATAAGCTACACTAAGAAAGGAAGCAAAAAGAAGTGTAAACAAACAACATAACCCAATCCTCTGGCCAATTCTTTCAATAACCAGACAAGAGAAAAGAGAGGCGTAGGCCACCATCATCTGCAGTTGAAAAATCCAAGAACTTAACTTTAGTCGGAAAATTGAGAAAAACACGCATCCAATACCAAATTGACTACAAACTTTCAAATCATACTCATGGTTATGACTTCCATTTACAAAAAAAATGTACACCTCTTTCGTTTTTGAAACTGATCTTGACTCTTAGAGATAATAAGTAGCATTACAGAGTGGAAACCAGCTCAACCCTCAGAATATATACGTTGTCACATCAAAAAGACCAATAATACTAACCGGTAAAGTGTCCCATAAAACTCGACTATTGTCTGGCTTCAAATGGTAATAAGCAGAGCCAAAAGCAATCCCTACGATTCCAGCGTAATACAGCGCCCAAGCAAAAGCCTCTCCTTGAGAACTGAAAAACCAGTTGCCAAGCCAAAAAGAAAATCCGGATTTTATCAACTTGAGCGACTTCAATTACCAATTTTTGCTAGAGTTGTCATAACCTCATAGAAAGCCATACCTTATGTTTAAAACACCGCCTTCAAGAGTGAAAACTAAGCCGAGAACACCAACAACCAAAAATGGGAAATTTGTGATCACATTCAAAGTGCTGGGAACACCTGTAAATACCCAGGAACTAGAATTATCAAACTTATTAAACGATCAATCAACCAAAAAGGGGGTGAAAGAGAAATTTTTAGAGGGCAGTCAGTTACCGAGAAGATTACGCATGTCAAGAAAATGGTGGTGGTACGGAGAGCGAGGGATCTTGGGAGTGAAGAATAGGAAGACGATGCAGCCAAAAACCATTCCTGCCCATATACGAGTTCTCTTCCACCTTCTCAACTGTTGATTTGCCACCCAACTCATCGCTCCTTACTCTGTGTGCTTCAGTGCATCTTCAAATGTAAGACTGCTTCGAATACGTTAGGGTGAAATGTATCAATCTCCTCACTAGAGCCCGCAAAAAGGAGTGACCTCCTTTGGGATTTTGATTTTGATTTTGATATGAGTCCGCTTACAAGTTGGTTGCCAGGAATACAAAAGGATCTCGTTTGATTGAAATTCGAAGCATTTAATGCACAAACCTCGTTTGTCGACAAAATCCGTCCTCGCAGTGTGCTTTGATTTCGGGTGGGCCTCTTGCTCTACCAAACCATGATCAAAGGCTTCTTTCTTTCGTCGTGACTCGTGATCCATGACATGAGGCCATCGCTGTCTCTCTCCTTAATCCCTCTCGCAGATGCGGCTCTTCGCGTCTGTTTGTTTACGCTCCCTTCTCTATCCATTCAAAATAAGGAAACAAACCACCCTGCATATTTAAGGGGAAGCAACAAATTCACGGAAAGTTACATACTTCGTAATAAAGACCCCGACATGTTTTTTCTATGAAGAAGATGCCTGTATGGGTTGAAATTCAAAGTCTCTCCGAGATTATTTTAGACTCTATTATTTTTCCCCATCATTATTTATTACCGCTGCTATAAAAAGGGCATATGATAGAAGTAGTTTAATTTTCTCGCTTTAAACAACTTTTTTTCTTTTTTTATAAGTCCCTTTAAACGACTGTGGAATCTTCATATTCCATTATTCCCCTTCTTATCAATATGAATATATTCCTCGTCTTGTTAACTCTCGCTTTATTTGCTATTTGTTATAAATAAAGAGAAAATTAAGGTGTGTTTGGAATCAGCTTTTGAGAATAGTTTATGAAAAAAAAGTAAAAAAATGATTTTTTAGAATAGATTCTGGCCGAATAGATTATGTGAAAAAAGTGATTTTGATAAATGAGAGTGTTTTGATATTTTGATCAGAATAGCTTTTTTCATGGTCAAATTACTGAAAAGAACATTAGCTTTTGTGATAATTACATATAAATGATAAGATTGTATTTTATGTATTATTTAATATAAAAATTCATAATAAATACAAAAAATGACATAAATTTATCTGAAAAATTAAAAATTATAACATTAATCAATTATCTAATATAAAAAAAATCAAACATATATATATATATATATATATATATATATATAAATTATAAGGAAAAAATGATTTTGATAAAATGAGAGTGTTTGGGTATTGGGCTAAGAATCACTTTTTTAATGGTCAAATTACCAAAAATGACATTAGCTTTTGTGATAATTACATATAAAAAGATAAGATTTTATTTTAAATATTTTCAACATTAAATTTCATAATAATACCTAAAATTAAATAAATCTGTCTAAAAAATTAAATTATAACATTGAGCAATTATATAACATCATAAAAAATAGCTCAAACATATATGTATTAATAAATTATATAAAACATTTATATATAGTAATTATTCAAAATAATACTATATTTTATATTGAAATAAATAATCCCTCCGGTCTTAAATATAATATATAATTGATTTTTTTAAAGATTAAGGAAGCTAAATAAATTACTTAATAGTATCATATATTTTGTATCCTTAAATTACATATAAGTTTATTATTCAAATTAATTAGTTTGGGGGAAAAATTAAAATATAAATACTCTAAAATAATTTAATTAATTTTTTAATCTCTTGAAGAAAGTTAAATTTATTTTATATTTAAGACTAAAGAGAATAATAAATTTTGACATGAATAATGATTCTTTAAAAAAAAAACCACACAATAATTTTCTTGCAATAGGTATTTGGAAAAAAAATGGGAACATTGGAATGAAAATAGAAGAAATGAAAGAGGGAAAATGAAGAGAGAGAAAATGAAGTAGGACCCACATACAAAAAAGTAGAAAATATTGGCTTCTCCAAAACCATGGTTTTAGAACCCAAAACTATGGTTTTGGAAAAAAAATGTTTTTTACCTTTTTTTAAGTGTTTGGATGTTTTTTACCAAAACCATGGTTTGAAGTTGAAACCATGGTTTGGGTTTAACATCCAGGGTGTGTTTGGAATCAGCTTTTGAGAATAGCTTATGGAAAAAAAGTGAAAAAAATGATTTTTTATTATGACATAATAGATTATGTGAAAAAAGTGATTTTGATAAATGAGAGTGTTTTGATATTTTGATCAGAATAGCTTTTTTCATGGTCAAATTACTGAAAATGACATTAGCTTTTGTGATAATTACATATAAAGGATAAGATTATATTTTATGTATTATTTAATAGGAAAATTCATAATAAATACAAAAAATGACATAAATTTATCTGAAAAATTAAAAATTATAACATTAATCAATTATCTAACATAAAAAAAGTCAAACATATATATATATATATATTATAGGAAAAATGATTTTGATAAAATGAGAGTTTTTGGGTATTGGGCTAAGAATCACTTTTTTAATGGTCAAATTACCAAAAACGACATTAGCTTTTGTGATAATTACATATAAAAAGATAAGATTTTATTTTAAATATTTTCAACATTAAATTTCATAATAATACCTAAAATTAAATAAATCTGTCTAAAAAATTAAAATTATAACATTGGGCAATTATATAACATCATAAAAAATAGCTCAAACATATATGTATTAATAAATTATATAAAAAATTTATATATAAAAGTGATTTTAATAAGATGAGTATTTAGATATTAGGTTAGGAATCACTTTTTTAGTGGTCAAATTACCAAAAAGAACATTAGCTTTTGTGATAATTACACATAAAGTACAAGGTTATATTTTATTAACAATAAGAGAATAAAACTTTTAATGGCGTTAGATCAAATTTAACGATTCTATTAAATTTGCATCCTTTTTAATCGTTCATTATTATTTTTTTCCCTTCCAAAACTTATTTATACCAGACTCCCCTCATAAAAATCTTGGTTTTTAAATTTGCACATTTACCTTTATATTTAACATTAAATTTTTTAATAATTACAAAAAAATATTTATATATGATATTAATTAATTTAACTAATTTTTTTAATATAGTCAAAATAAAATTTTTTAATTACATTTCTAAATTTTTTAAATTAAATTTTTAAAATTTTTTTAAATATTTATCATTAAATTTTTTTAATTAAATTGCTATATTTTTTAATTAAATTTATAGGAATTTCAAAAAAAAAAAAGATAAAGGAGAGAGAGGAATATGGGTCCCACAAGCATGAAAATCAAGCTTATGGGTGATTCTCCCAAAACCATGGTTTTGTAAAAAAACCAAGGTTTTCAAAATTTTAGTGTGTTTGGATGATTTTACACCAAAAACATGGTTTGACACCAAAACTATGGTTTTGTCTCACATCCAAACACACTATAAGAGAGGAAGATAATATTATTCATTATTCAAGATCCATATAATATATAATATATGTCTTTTATTTATAGGCATAACCCTATAATCTATAATAAAAGATACTACATTATTATAGGAAAATAATAAGAAGAAATAATAGAGAGATGGACATCCATAATAATATATCTTTTAATATATTATTCATAACACTCATTCTTTTAAGTCCATGGCTAAACATGTGTCTAAAAAAAACTTCAAACTTTAACTAAGAAAAATCCAGTGGGGCAAAAAACTTAGTAGAACAAAAAAGAGTATATTGTTTAATGATATACTTAATAGTATTGTCTAATTAAAAACCTTTTTAGGAAAACTCATTGAGAAAAACCATAGACAAGGGGAAAAGAGTGCAACATGTATTAAATCCCCCTCTTGACAACATTAGTTGATATCTCTGAATTTACGAAGTCCGATGCCACGAACGAGCTTTTCAAAAGTTGTACCAAGCAGTGACTTGGTAAATAAATCTACTAAATTTTCAAGAGAATAGATTTGTTGGATATCAATTTCACCACTTTTTCGAAGGTCACGAGTATGTACTATTCCTTTTGTTGGGCAATACATGCAGTATTACCCTCGTATATGATTGTTGGGGTCATTTTACTAGGAGATAAACCACAAGTGGTTCTTATTTGACGTATTATTTATCTTAATCATACGCATTATCGACTTACTTCATGCATTGCTAATACTTATGCATGATTAGATGATATGACTGATATAGTTTGTTTCATAGATCTCTATAAAATGGTTGTGCCACTACTTGTGAATAAATACCCTGTTTATGATTTATAATCATGTAAATCAAACAAAAAACCAGCACTTGCATAGCCAAAAAGTTTTAATAGAATAACCCCATATTCATTGTGTCTCTAAGATATCGAAGAATGTATTTAACTTCATTCCAATGTTTTCGTGTTGGTAAAGAACTATATCTTGCTTATAAGTTTACAACAAATTATATGTCGGGTCAAGTGTGACTAGCAAAATACATTAATGCTCCAATTGCACTAAGATATGGTATTTTTAGACCAAGTAGTTCTTCATCACCTTTTTAGCTAATTTCTCAAGGTCTAAGAGGGTCCTTATCAACTTCCAAAGATCTTACTACCATCGGAGTACATAGTAGATATGATTTATCCATGTAAAAACATTTTAGGACTTTTCTTGTGTGAATTTCTTGATATAGAAATATTTCATTTTTTAAATACTCAATTTGCAATCCAAGGAAAAAATTTATTTTTCTCAAGTCTTTAATTTCAAATTCTTTTTTCAAGCAATTAACTGCATTTTCAAACTCTTCAGGAGTTATAATGATATTTATATCACCAACATAAATGGCAATTATCGCAAACTCAATTTCAGATCTTGTTATAAAGATGCATAAGCATATTGGATTATTTTTATATCCTTCCTTTAATAGATATTTACTAATTCATTTATACCACATACGCCCAGATTGTTTCAATCCATACAATGACTTATTTAACTTTATTGAGTATCATTCTTGAGAACTTGAATTGTATGTATCTGGAGACTTAAGTCCTTTAGGGAGTTTCATATAAATGTCATTGTCAAGTGAGCTATACAAATAGGCTGTGACGACATCCATTAGACGCAGATTAAGCCATTTACTTGCTATTGGACTAATCAAATATCTAAAGGTAGTTGTATCCACCACCGGTGAGTATGTTTCTTCAAAATTAATAACAGGTATTTGTGTAAATCATTGGGCAATAAGATGTGCCTTATATATTGTGATTTTTCCCTTTTCATTTATCTTTCTCACAAAAACCCATTTGTATCCAACCGGTTTTACATCTTCAGGTGTAAGATCTATGGGTTCAAAAACTTTTCATTTGGCCAATCCTTTCTTTGTTTACACTTTCTAATTGACTTTGGCTCATGATCTTCATTATCATTTATTACATAAAGCGCTACATTGTAGAAAAAAATCATCAATGTTGACTTCATTTCTGATCCCATCGTATTCCATTCATAATATAATTTATTGAGATTTCATTAATTTTACATATTTTAGGTACCTAAATATATTTTGGAATTAGGACGTTAGTTTTGTCCAATGGCTCTTACAGGGCAACTAATCTTTCTTTATCATTGAAATTGATGGGCCTGCCACGCTTCATGCGTGCTTTAGATTCATTTACAACAGGTTGTCTAACAGAGACATTTATTTTGATAAGAGTATTAGCAGCTTAGACATGTGATTTTGTTACTTTCTTTAGATCAGTAAATGCGTCTAGCAATTGATCAGCCAAACTTTATAAATGAATTATCTTTTGAACTTCTAGTTCACATTCTTTTGTACGAGGATCAAAGCGAGATAATGATAATTCATTCCAACTAATTTCTTTTCCTAACTACTTATTTTCTCCCCCTGATATTGGAAAAGATAATTCGTTAAAATGACAATCTACAAATTGAGCCATAAACATATCTCCGGTAGATGGTTCTAGATATTTTATTATTGAAGGAGATTCATATCCAACATACATTCTCATATTTCTTTGAGGACCCATCTTGGTATGTTGTGGTGGAGTAATTGGAGTATATACAGCACATCTAAAAATCCTTAAATGGAAAATATTAGGTTCGTGACAAAAAATCATTTGTAAATAAGAGACTTTTAAATAATTTTTTGGCCTGATACAAGTTAATGTTGTTGCATGCAAAATTGCATGTCCCCAAGTAGAAATTGAGAGATTTGATTTCATAAGTAATAGTCTTGCAATTAATTGTAAATGTTTAATTAATGATTCTGTAAGTCCATTTTGTATATGAACATGAGCTATAGGATATTTAACATCAATTCCAAGGAACATACAATATTCATTAAATGTTTGTGAAATAAATTCACCAACATTATCAAGATGTATTTTCTTGATAGAATAATCAGGGTAATATCCTCTTAATCTAATCAATTGAGCAAGTAATCTTGCAAACACCAGGTTGCGAGAAGATAATAAGCAAACATGCTACCATTTAGTTGATGTATCAATTAAAACCATATAGTACCTAAATGGTCCATGTGGTGGGTGTATCGTGTAAGATCCTCTCCTTACTTCCATAATATTAACTATTATTTCTCAAAGACTAATCAAAATAGAGATAAAATTTCACAAACTATTAAATATTATAATATTCAATCCATGGTACGATAATCCAAAGTATGCAATCAAATCAGAGTTTACAGGATGTAGGCCCTATGAATGGCAATATACATCAATTCAACACATAATAAACCACAAGAGGCCATAGAGATATATCTATGCCTCAGGAGCTCCTCCCGACATTCCAGCATAGAAACTATCACTTGAAAAATGTTAAATCGACGGGGTGAGACAAAAGCCTCAGTAACCAGCTTTCCAACTCATTACACATGCTGACATGTATTCATGAGGTGCCAAATGTAACAATTTATATAATAAAATATTAAAAATATAATATCATTGTTTTGTACACAAATCTCATATCAGAAATTATATAATATTATATATCAAATCTCATATCACAATTCTCAAGTGCCTCCTATCAATCAAACCGAACCGCCTTATTTCCGCCAACTAAACCCATGGGCTAAGTTACTATCTATGTTACTGGCCACTCAAAGAGCTCTCCGGTCATATGATGAGGATTGACTAAAGTCCACAGAGCATGTTTCCAAACCATGGGTCTTTCCCCTCATTGAACTAGTGGGGTGTCGCAGCCCCTCATTGAACTGGTGGGACAGTCCCTCATTGAACTGGTAGGACAATAGAAAGCCAATCATCATGCACCAATAGAGGCTATACCATATGGTAAAAATAACTTTCTCCATCTCAACCCAAACCAAACAACCCAATAGGTATCAATAAATAGCTCAATAGTAATTTCGCAAGATTTCCATACTCATATGAGGATATTCAAAATATACAAATATATCTTACAATTTAAATCATAATGTTCTACAAAGCAAGTTTATAACAAAATACTCCTCAATAATACTCATTGAAATAATCCATAAATATCAACATATGATTTTCAATCTCATAATCATTTTATAAAATATTCACAAACCCACACCAACACACATAATAAGTGGAAAGTGGTTACCTTGCGCCAAAGTTAATTATTATCACACTGTTCCAAATCCAAGAGTTCAAACACACACCAAAATCAATCTACCACAATCAATTTACTACCCGTTAATAATTTTTCAAAAGTCAAAATTATAACTTATTTACAAATTCTAATAATAATATACTATAAAAAATGAAAATAACAATTTAGGGTTTAAATTATAAAAATGACCGTTTAGTCCTTCGAATTTTATAAAGGACAGTTTAGTCAGCCTAATTTCATAAATGACAATTTAGTCCTCATAATTTTATAAATGACGGTTTAATCCTCCAAATTTCATAAATAACAATTTAATCCTATGAATTTAATAAATGACAGTTTAGACTTACAAATTTCAGGAGTAACAATTTAGTCCTTCAGATTTTAAAACCATACCAACTAAAATTTCAATAATATCTCCATTAACTCAAATAAATTATTTAATCTAAATTTAATCAGTTTAAAAGTCCTAAATAGCATTATTTATAAATTGATTATATAAAAAAATTCATTATAAAATCTTATATCAACTAAATAAAAAAAATAAACAGATTAAAATTAACGATTAGTTATCATCTATATTCTTATAGTCATATACTGACAAAACTCAAACTTGCCCAAAATTCTAATCCTAAAATATTCTCTGATCAGTACAAAATTAATATCATAAAAAGGAGAAAATTATTTAGAAAATCTTTCATAAAATAAGTTTTATAATTAAAAGAGATTTTGAGTACCTTATTGATTCCCGAAGAATAAAAAATACTCCTATTAGAGCCTTGCCCGTCACCTTACTGCACGACACTTCACGTAGATTTGCTGCGTGAAGTGTATGAAGAGAAGTTTATAATACCTCCTCTTGCCTCCTTTCTATTTTTTTAATTTTATTTTATTTTAATTAATAATGGTATGGTGTGGCTCACGTCATACCATTATTCAATATTAGGGGCGCTACCTGCGCCTCCCACGTTTTTTAAAATAATATTTTAATAATATATTATATTATAATAATATAATATAATATTAATATTATATTATAAAATAAATTTTAATTATTTAATTAATTTTTTTAGTCTTAAATATTACCTATTAAAAATAATAATTATCCCCAAATTATAATTATATCCTAAAAAATAAAAATAGAAATAAAAATGTTACAATTCTCCCCACCTAAATAGAATTTTGTCCCCAAAATTTGATTTAAGTGGGAAATAAAAGTACAATCAAAATACAATAATTCAATTAAGACAACCACAGTCACAAACTTACGCGATCAAGTTATGAAAATCACAACACATTCAATTGTATCATCTATACCTCTTAGCGACAAACACTAAATCCACAATAAAATCTCAGCTTTTAAACCGAAAGGTATTACCCACATAAACATATGCAGTCATTGCACAACCTTATGATACATTAGGGGATGCGTCAGCCTCCACATTAGACATGGCATATACCCTGCTAGGGATAGTGGGACGACCACTTTGATTGGTCTATTGCTGCTGCCCTTCTGAAAAATATCGTGCAATGTGACCAAACTTATGGCATTGACAACATTACCAACATTGGCCAGCATGAGCCCTTATACACTTTGGGCAAGGAACGTTAATGCTTGGGGTAGACATTGCGATTTCACAGTGAGGTTGCTGGCTTACTCCAGCATGGTTCCTCTGATCCTGTTTCCTTTGGAAGTTACTCTGAAAATTACTTGGTTGAGATCGACTCCTTTACCCCTGACTCTTTCTATCAGAGTTCTCTGTACTCCCAGGATGGAACCCAGATGGCCTAGTTTCTCCATTCATAGGGCTACTAAAAGTAGAGAACTTACCCTTATTATCTTAGGGTCTGGTAGCCTCAATTTCACGCCTCATGCGTGCAGCTATCCTCAAGTTGGTACAAGTTTCCTCAAAACTCTTGATATCATGTATTGGCACAAATGGCTTTAATAATGGCTTAGCCCTAATAATCAGTTGACGTGATTTCCATTCCGGGTCATCCTTTTGTTGTAGGTAAGTCACATATCTGGACAAGTCAATAAAAGTCGCAATAAATGCATCCTCATGCATGTCATCCTGTCGAAGAGCATAAAATGTTGTCTTTTTCTCATGTCTTAATGCTGGAGGAAAGAAATGATCGAAGAACTTAGTTTGGAACTCTATCCAAGTTGTCTTTGAGTCATCCAGACCACCTGTGCTTTACCACCATCTCTGAGCACGATCCCTCAGCAGAATAATGGCCACTCTAGCATTCTGATACACATTACAAATAACAGCTCGAAAGATGGTTTCCAGACCCTCAATCCAGGCTTCAGCCTTCATCGGATTTAAATCTCCATAAAACTTTTCAGGATTGTGATGATGGATATCTTTCCATACCTTATTGATAGCTAGTTCTTCAGGACTGGATTGTGATGATCCTTCTCCTCCAATAATCTTTACAGGACTTTCATGATTAGTTGAGCTAACTGGTTCATGTCTCTTTGATGCCTTTACACTGGGTTCAGGAATCTCATGATCATTTTGCTTTGAGATACTTCCCTCCTCTCTTAACTTCTTTCGAAGATCTTCCTCGAACTGCTGAAACCTTGCATCCATAGCTGTCAGTATTGTATTTTTGAATCGGTCCAAAATAGTCTCGTTCTCTTGAGATAATTGCTGTTTAACAATATTTGGAGGTGGATTTGCATTGGAAACGGTTTTTCTTGTGTTTACCATTTTCTCTCCACATAATGATGAAACCCATCATAACAATTAGGATACGACCCAAAATAACACAAAAACACAGGGAGGTTATATGTGAAAGAGTATATTGCGACTATATGCAATGCATCACAGATTGCAAGATCGCACTCTCTGATACCAAATTGTAAGATCTCAATCCGACAACTAAATACATATTTGTAATATGGCCAATAATAAACAAAACCCAATTTTATAAGGTCAAATTAATTCCCCGAAATATTTTAAAATTAATAAAAATGTGGAAGCCTTATGGTCATGGTAAATACAAAGACATAACATGAGCTCTAAGAGTACAAAAGAGCCTTCAAGACTCACTCCATATGTGCATTCCCTTTCTCCTTACTGAAATAATCACCTGGAAAAAAAATAATAATAACCATAAGATCCAAAAATCTCTGTAACTATTGGTTATTTAAAAATATACATGTAAAACAAGATCGAGAACATACAGTTCAAACTCACAATAATTTAATTATATATTTTTTTATATATAAAACCTTTCACAAACTAGTTATCGATTTGGTTACCAAAACCTCCTCCCAAAAAGAATTCCAAAACGATTGAACATCATTTCATTTTCCAAATATTTTTCATAAGAGATATCACATATATAACATGCCAAACAATTATTGATGCACATGCCATTCTTATTACCATGTTCACCCTCTTATAACTATTGACTGGAGTCATAACTAATACATAATCTAATAGAAATACATCCATTACACATAATTTTCAAATCATGAGGCGTCACCCTATCAAGATTCCTAGCTTGTCATGATTACATTATAGCTCCCCTCCTTTTAAGAACACAACCAATGAGGTGTCGCTGTTCCTTAACTCGGTTAAAAGAAAGGTGATACCAATGACTCTAAGAATGTCCAAACTCATCAATATAATTTTAGTCTAATATACAAATCCAAATCAAACCCTCCATAGACACAACAAATCCCAAAACAGTTTAACATATACATATATAAATATATAATTGACAAGTGTATAAAAAAATAACCAAGGTTACCTCTATTCCAAGCCTATTTTTACCAATATTTGAATGCTTATAGTTTACTAACACCAAATAATTCAACTTCAAAGCTCTTTTTCCTTCTCTCTCTTCTCACTCATGCTCTCCCTCTCGCTAGATACGCACCTTATGCGTTTAAATAGAGAAGGGAGAGACGAAGGATTGGGGTGCATTATTGCACCCCTCTCCCTTTTCAGAAAGGGTGGGCAACAACCCACGTCCTGCTACCCCCATTTATATATTATTATAATATCATATATATAATATATATGTTATGAAGATGGATAAATAGTAGGTGGGTATAAATAATTGTAGGCCCTATATTTTATATATATATATATAGAGACAAAAATACTTATAGGTCTTTTCTAAACCTCATATTACTTAATAAATCACATCATATGAATATTTATTTACTATTTAAAAATTTAGGATGTTACATATTGGCCCATAGATATCTCCCTGTATCTGTTTTAAAAATGTGAAAGACTCACTTTCTACTTTACTTTGTGAAACCGAATAATTAATTTTTCCTTGAAACATGCAACACATGAGAAATCATGGGATTTCAGTATTTATTTATATTTCAAGATATATCCACATGAATTCTCAATTATTTATCGCATCATGATTGACCAGGGATGGCCTAACCGGTCATACAAAACATTAAATTCATTAGTAAATTTATGGTTTGCATTGGCAGACTTCTGGTCTGCATCAGTGAACTTCTGATTTTCAATGGTATATGTTTCAATTGTGCTTATAAATATATAATATAAGTTAGAAGAAAAGACCGGAAAAATTTTTAATATGCATTTTCTACCTGAAACTATATTTGTGATAGCAAGACATTCCTGATTATTTTTAGTTGTTATTTCTATATGATATCCATTTCTGCAGATATATTTGAAACTCAACAAGTTGTTTTTAGACTTGGTAGGGTAAAATGCATTATCAATGTATAATTTTGTTCCTTCAGGTAACAAAATATTAGCTCTTCTGGACTTCAATCATATTTATACTTCCGTATATAGTTTAAACATTGGCTTCTCACAATACTAAAGAAGAAAAATATTTTTCATTTTTAAGTATGGCGGGGTTGTTGCATTATCAACAAGACACAAATCTTTATGATTGACATCACTAAGAGTCATTGTTTATCAAAAGAAACATGTAAAAATAAAATATAATTAAAAAGGGAAATACATATTATAGTAGCAACTTGAAACACTAAATTATAGTAGTTTAAATAAATGAAGATAATTTATGCTAAGAAATCAACAACACATAAATGGGTAGTGTTCATGTCACCTTACTCAAAATTATCAGCTTTGTCAACATAATTTGTTTCAATCACCATGGCTATGCCCACGACTGTAGTCATGTCTACGTCCATGGTAATAATTAGATTTATTCATCACTACATTCACTTATGGGATTATTATCGAGCCTGTTGGACAAAATTCATGATTTTTCAACAAAAACTTATTGTTTTGTTTGGCCACATGGAGGTAAAAAATTAATTGAACATATTTCTTAAACTTTGTTTATGGTATTACTACTATAGGAGCAAATTAAATGCATTTATTCATAATGAACCTTTGTAAGGATAACCATCTTTTGGTGGTCATAGATTTCTTCAAAAATGTTACAAAGAATAAATGGGTCTTTATAGTTATATATTTAGTTTTGAGACCTTTATGCAAATGGTGACGTAGAAAAATCATAGATCAAATAAGATAAATAGCTTTTTCTAGTAATGACAAGAGCCACAAATGCAAATTTTGTAAGATCTAACATAATTCAGACTAATAAAATAAAAGGAAAATTTTAAAATATGAAATGTAAAAATGTAATATAATAATACAAACGATAATGATAAAATATTGATAATAATAAAAAATAATTCATAAAGTAAAATTTTACAACAAAATTAAAACTTTATGGCTTCGGGTCATTTAGTACTTATGGGTTCAGGCTAATTATTCTCAAGATGAGAAATTATAATTATATGATTTATGGTCATTTAATCTAAAAAAATTAAGGGAAAATTCCATATAAAGCTACCTAAAATAGGAAAATTCTAAATAAAGTTGGTAAAAATGACAAATCCTTAATTGGGTAATTTACCTAATTTAGGATTTCAAAATTTAGGTAAAATGACTTTAATGACATCTCTTCTCTTCTCTCACCTTTTAAAAGAGTTTTATTACTCTATGAATTTATTTTTTCTATATAACTAAATAAAATATTATTTACTAAATCAAAAGAATTTTTTTGTGCTCTAAAATGATCATCAAGAATAATTTCAGCAAAAAATAAAAAATGTAATACAGGCCATTACAGTACCATTGATATCAATTAAATGATTTTTAATTTTCCTAGAGTGTAAATTTGATATACTTTTAAGGATATTTTAGACAAAAAGATATTAAATGCACTTAAAATTTCATAAAATGCTTTACATATTGAAATATAGAACTTTTCCGAAAAAAGTGTAGATATGAAACAAATATAGTAAAATTTATACTTAATATATTTATTAAAAAAATGTTTTTATAGCGACATATAATATAATTTTTTGGGAAAAAGATAGAAAAATAATTTTAAAATTGTAAAATCCTAAATCATGTTTATTACCAAGAGTTGATAAGGAAATAACAAAACTTGATAGACAAGTCACAACTCATTTTGAAAAATCCCTAATTTAAAATTTTACAATTTCAAATTTATGTTTTTGTCTTTTTTCTATTTTTTTAGGAAAAAATTGTTCATTTTAATAAAATGAACTTCTTGTTTTAAAACATAGTACGTTTTTCCTTATGATGATAATTAATATATTTAAAATATAGATGAATCATATTTTATTTTATTAAATATTAATGTTGATATATGCACACACATAAGTTAAAGAGTAAAGAGGAGAGGGGATTAAAGCCATTTTACCTACATTTTAAAATCTTAAATTGGGTCAATGACTTAATTAAAGATTTGCTGAATTTACCCACTTGATTTAGAATTTTTCTATTTTAAATAGCTTTATATGAGATTTTTCCAAAATTTAAATTATGGCATTGGTCCATTTAATATCTAAAAATCAAAATTATAGGTCCCAGCCTTTTAATAAGATAAAAGTTATATAACTTTTGGCTATATAATTTCAAAATAGGAAATAAAAATTATATGGATTATGGCTATTGAATAATATAGAGGATAAAAGTTATATCGCTTCTGGCCTTCTATCTTCATGATAAATAAAATTATATGACTTTTTACCTTTTATCTTTAGGATGAATAACATTATATGGTTTTTGGCTTTTTATTTTTAGGATAAATAAGATTAATGGTTTTTGACATTTTATATCAAAATAAAAAAATCAAAGTGATATGACTTTTGATCATATAATCTTAAAATATAAATAAAAGAAATATGGCTTCTAGTAAAAAAATAAAAATTATATATTTGGGCCATTAAATAAGATAAAAGAAATAAAAGTTATATGGTTTCTAGCCATATAATATCAAAATAAAAAGAATAAAAATAATATGACTTCTGGCCATTAAAAAAGAAAAAATAAATTAGAGAATGTAAGTTTTATGGCTTCTAGCCAAATAACTCAAAATCTAAAATTAAAATTATATGGCTTCTGACCATTTAATAAAATAGAGGATATATGTTATATGGCTTCTGAACATATAATATCAAAATAAGAATTAAAAATTATATGACTCCTGACCATTTAATAAATGATAAAGTTATATGGCTTATGTCCATATAATCTCAAAATAAAAAATAAAAGCATACAAAAAGAAAAAAAAGAGTCAATAGTGGAGAACAAAATGTATTCTCATTTTATCCCTTAACCCAATAGTACAATAATGTAAATGAATAAAAAAAATATAAGGTGTAGATATGAGGTAATCCTTCAGGGAGACCGCAAATATGGTGACATGAGGTTATCATAAGAGAGAGAGAGAAAAAGATATGGATTGAAACTTTAGTTTTCATTTAAAAACGGTGACTTTAGGTCACATGGGAGTAGGTGGGAAAAGAAATAGTGGAGAATAATCTAAATAAAGAGATATTAAAAGTATGGAAATTTTTTTAAAAAATACCATTTAAACTTCAAAATTTCAAATAGGTGATTTAACAATAAAAAGAGTTTTCAATTGTATTATTATTCTTGTTAATCCCATTAACATATTTGTCAACATGATTTTGAAGTTCAAATGATATTTTTTTTGTCATTTTCCCTAAAAGTATTATATACTGACTAGAGCTTTGTGCTAATAATGTGTTATAAATAAAAAGAAAAATATGAGAAAAAGAGGAAAAGAGTAATTATTATTTATTATTCAAGGTATGTACAATACATAACATATATATACATCTTATTTATAGGCATAACCCTATAATTTACCATAAAAGATAAACGTTGCTATAGGAAAATAATAGGAAGAAATAATAAGAAGATGAGAGAAATAATAATAAGATGGACATCTATAATAATATATACTTTAATAGATTATTCATGACACTTTTATACATTTTCGGACAAAATTATATTCCTCGTATGAATGTGTGTGCGTGTGTGGGGCTGCGTGAAAAATGACTAATAAAGTGGAGGGGCTAATACAGGTCTTAAAGAGGATATGATTGATAACTGAGCCCATAAGGATCCATTTTTTAAACCTTGAAGCCCGGTATTTCAGGCACATCGAGCCCAAATTAAACCAATAAATTGAAAGGCGATAGTGAACCGGCATGCATTGTATACCACACGCCATGCGGTATAATTGGGCCCTCGCTTTGAAGACTGCCAATTACATAAGGCCACGTAGCATTGGCAGTTTATAGTTGAGACAAAGGCCTCACCATCAACAGCACATAGCCCTAATCCTGGCGACAGACAGGAGTGATTCATAGTACTCATACGTAGCTTCTTTCCTAGTCATATAAAATATTATGTTGGGAGATTGATAGATTAGGCCCTTGGTCTTCACCACATTTATTTTAATTATCTACATGCTCAATTCAACATTATTCGCTGGCCTCCACCCCCTACTCCTGCTTTGTGATTCTCAATGATTTGATTTCCCAATCATATATACATGGATCAATCTAAGAGACAGATATGATACATATTACTGCGTATATACTGTGCTGCATCTTTCAAAGTCAACTAGTTAACCACACACATATACACACACACATCCTTCTTTTCGAGTATAATGGAATTGGGAGCTCAGGTTAGCTCCAACCTGGAGATCGACATGGAAATGTGGGGTCCTCTATTTGTGTCTATCAATTAATTTGATCCTTAATTTCTCCATTCTTTACTCAACTCCGGAACTTTTGATCATTGTTGAAAACAGCTCAATCATAAGCAGTAAATTGAACTTCCCCATAAGAGCCAACAAAGATCATTAATTACATCCAGGACAGACACACACACACACACACGTAATGATTTTGATGAGGCTCACGTGAAACGAGAGTCGGTTACAGGAGTTGAGGTTATTTCACTATCAACCTGTTCAGACTGAAAAGCTTATCCTTTCTACATTGAAGAATGCCTAATTGGTTATATGCGTATAGTTACTAAGAAAGAGTAAAATTCAAAAGTAGTGTCCAGCAGGAGGTAAAACAATAATGGAAGGAGAAAAGGTATTATATGATTGAAGGACAGAGATTCAGAGAAGGTGTGGGGACTAATTCAGAGGCTGTCTCTGTTAGCATTTGATGTCTTTTGGCAATATACTAAAACGATCCTCTTTAATTTCACTCATGCGTTTTCTTTCCGCGGATATAATGACTTTTGTATAGTCTAAAATGAAACTAGTTATATTAACACGAAAGTCAAAGCATACATCAAATATGAAAGACACAATATTAAACTAATTTATTTATTATTAGTTTACAAAAATGAATGCTCTCATATTAATCAATAACCTCTTCTCTGGAGTTCGACGACACCTTATCCTCAAGTGTATGAAAGTATACAGCAGGAGGGGGTAATGTCAGGAGAGGTGGAGCAGTAACATTCAACGCCGCGTCGTCCTTTGCTATTTGTCTGTCCTTTCTTAAAAGGAAAACTGTTTTTGTCTGATGTATGAAACCACGTGAATGTCTGAGACACACACATCTTTTTCTTTTACCCCTCACATTCTCTCATTTTATACAACCCTACCTACTTGTAATCGCCCTCTCTCTCTCTCTCTCTCTGGGCGATCCATGACGCCTGTTTAGCTGAACCAACCAGCTCATAATCCCCCTCTCACTGATCACCACCAGAAAGAAGATAAAAACTATCTGTTCATCAGTTCTCCAACTAGTTCTGTCTCATGTCCTACGTCCTCCATATTTCAAGACTCATCACGTTCTATGGATATCGGAAAACAACGCCGGCATGATCAAGAGGTAGCTAGCTAGGATCATTAGCTGTACGGTTCTTTTTTCACGTTAGTTCATTAGCTGTACAGTTGTGCTCGGCTATTTTTGTATTCTCATGCTTAAAGTATATATTCGCATGCTTGATCTTTTTAATTACTAGACATTCATCAGTGTTATGCATCTTTGGCTGTTTGATCGCCCCCCCTCGGTTATTTAATATATATATATATATATATATGAAAAGTTATGCATCCATATATATAATAGCTAGAAACCTTTTTTATCGCATGTCTAAACTAGATTCTCGGCCTCTATATGTACATCTAAACTTGTCTGAATTATGTAATTCTTGGTTTCATGATAATAATCAGCATGATAAAACATTTTTTGAGTAAGTATTTGGCACGGAGGTGTTGATTCCTTGGCTTTATTGGGTGATAATTAAGCTGGAAGCAACTTTCTTAATTAACGCATGCTTGTCTTGTTATTATGATTATTTCAGGCAGATATGGATGATTGTAGCAGCGTTCGTGGCCCTAAACATGAAAAGGACAGAGAAGAAATCAACAGAATCTGCATCAGTGGTCACAAGGATTCATCATCATCATCATCATCAGGAAAATGGAAGTGTTCAGATCAGATCTGGGTGACGCAAGAAAAGAAACAACCGAGCACCTGCCCAGAAAGTAACAGTACGGAGTGTCACAAGGCATCAAGTTATAGTCCAACATGGCAACACCACCGACGACGACGGCGACGGCCCTCTAATAACACCAATAGGGTTTGTTCAGATTGCAGCACAACCAGTACTCCACTTTGGAGGAGTGGCCCTAATGGTCCCAAGGTCCTACTCTTAATATTAGATATAGTTTCATTCACGTAATTAATTAATGTTAATGTAATCGATTATATATTCACTGACTATGGTTCTGTAATAATATGAATATGGGGTTGCAGTCACTTTGCAATGCGTGTGGGATTAGGCAGAGAAAAGCAAGAAAGGCAATGGAAGAAGAAGGTCGTGGATGGTGTGGAAAGACCAGATTAGTGCATAAGAACAAGAGGCAAGTAACTATGAAGAACAAGTCTGATTATTATGAGTGTCGAGGGGAAAGGAAAGTGGCTCTCCGGGATTTTGAATTCACTTTTAGCGGAAACTCCGTCGTTTTTCAGCAACCACTGTTCCCACGGGATGAAGTAATTGAAGGGGCGATGCTTCTCATGGATTTATCTTGTGGCCTTTTTCCCTTTTAGATTTTATTATTATTGTTTTCTTCATTTTCGTCTTCTTCTTCTTCTTCTTCATTTTTACAAGGCTTGTACGTGAAATCAATTGAGTGGATTATATATCTGCTCAGGGTTTGTATTGATATTGCAGCAAAACCCATAGATATATATGGTTCGTGGCGTTTCAGCCTAACTTGTCGTCTAAACATTTCTAACAGTCAGTGAATTGAGCTTGGGTCTTGATGAGTCTTACCAGCCTTAATTAACCTGACTTGATTTAGAATAATTTATTTTGTACCTTCAATTCTGTTGTTAATATCAATTGCTTTTTGCTTCAATATATACTAGCATTTTTTTTAGCACCATACTTATATTTCTTCCTATCCATTACATCAAGTTCTTCAATCGTATATGATTATGTGTTTTATTTTTTTATATAAATTTATAATTAAATGATAATAATTAAAAAATAAGACACATTGTCATATTTGATTGGAGAATTTGACAAAATAGATATAAACATTTTTTTTTCTTTTTTATATAAGTCACGTGACTTTTGGTTTATAAGTATAATTTGCACGCTTGCCAAAATTTAAGATATTGTCTGTAAGGTTATAGACATAAATCTGATCTGGTGATGATGTTTATTTTTAAAATTTAGAGAACTATTCTTTATATGATTTATTTATTTTGGAATTTTTTATAAGTTTGGTTATAATCATATATTTAGGAACACGCATATCGCGATTTAATTGACAAAAAATAAAATTATAAGAAATGTAAATAATACTTAATGTTTGAATGTATGAATGGGTGTGAGAGAATTTTTCTACCTTTTATTTAAAAAAAAAATCTTAGTGGAAGAAGTAATGAGAGGAACATCTTTTTTTTGCCTTTCCACTCTTTTCCTCATCCTTATTTTATAATTACAAGATTAACGTTTGAATGGTTTAGATTTTTTTTTAAAATACTTTTATTTTCTTTATCATAGTGTTAGCTTATTCATATAAAAATTAAGCAATTTGAATTTAACTGATTATTTTTTATATATCTTATCATTTATTATAATAGTTTTATGTAAAATTAAATCTAAAATCCGAACCATTTAAATGTAGCTATGAAATTAGAAGAGAGTTCCTAAAAAAAAAAAAAGAAAGAAATTGAAGGAGAAGAGGAGATTTTTTTTTTTACACATAGGGTATCCACCGAAGCAAATCCGATCACTAATCTCTTTGGTATTGTTGGGCCTAAGATAAAATGACCCTTTCAAATAAATTTTTTCATACATGCTGCCCTAAAGATTGAACCCAAAATTAAAACACTTAAGAAAGAGAAGGGGAGATGATGGGAGGGGAAAGGTAGATAGAAGCTCCACTCCCAAACTTTTCGGCCATGGGCTGGGCTTTGGGTTTCGGCTTTCACTTCTGAGGCACAGAGAGTATTATTCTAATTGGGCCAGAATTGAAAGAGGCACACAGATATCTTCAAATATATATATATATTGCCGAAATCTTCCAATAGAATTTTGCTCCTTTCAATTTTCTTTTCCCAGACAAACCCCCAAAGATCATCTCGTTGAGGAAACAAAATGAATGAATGACACGTGAAGGTATTGTCCTTGTGTGTATGAAGTGGGAAATTTTCCTATACTGGTTAAATTTGTTAATAGCTCCATCATGATACACACACACATGTCACAAAAAACCGATTCCTTGTACTTGGCCATACGAGGCCCTCGACTTCCTTCGCTTTTCTAAAGACATAATCTGTACTTTGTAGGATCCGTGTTGGTTTTGGTAAAAATATATATGGAAAATGAGATTGAGATAGAGATGAGATTTAAAAATATGTTTGATATGTTTTAGAAATAAGGCCTAATTTTTATGTGAAAAGACTAAAATACTCTTGTAGCTCTCACCTCCACCGCTTAACATTTGGCAACCCATTATACCACCAATGACCCACTCATGAACCACCCACCAAACCTTTAATGAACACTCATAAACCCAAGATTATCAATTCAAGCAGTAGAAACATCACATTTCAGAAAAAAAAAATCATAGATCAATAGCATAAAAACTCAAAAAAACCAATCGAAGTAGCTAAGATCCCAATCACCACTATTATTGATAGAATGACAGAACTTAGCCATAGGTTGATTGAACCCCACATCTTGTGTTGGCGTTGAAGTGATGCCGAAGAAGGAGAAGATAAAGGAAGTGTTTGGCTCTTGTTGCTATTACTGTAAGATCTGTTAAGAGGACGGGGCTCCGTTGTCGATTGTTGGAGGTCGTGGTCGTTGTTCACTGGAGGTCATCGTCGTCAATCACTGAAGGTTATGGTCATCGTTTGCTGGAGGTCGCCGTTGTCGATCACTGGAGGTCATGCTCGTCGTTAGCTGGAGGTTGCGGTCATCGTTCACTGGAGCTGGAGGTCGCCGTCATCATTTGTTGGAGCTGGAGATCACCATCGTTGGTGGCTAAAGGTCGCCGTCGTTGATCATTGCAGGTCATCGTTGTTGTCGTGGGGGTCAGAGGTGAGGTGACGGGAGGGTCTAAAGGAAATGAAGATTGAGGGGTAAAACTAGAATGCCATGGGTTAAGAGGTGGAAGCCAATTCCATCAATTTTGATGGAATTGGCCTCCATATGGAATCCAATTCCATGACTTATTTTTTGTACTAAACAAGTTTCATCATGGAAATGAATTCCATTTCCATATCCATCTGCCCTAATTTCAACATACCAAACGGGCCTGTAAGGAATCCTTGTACTGCTTTTTTTTTCACTTCGTAAATCCCAGCACCTGATCCCACATCCTTCACATAAATAGAAACCCTAAGTGTCAAAAGATTGGATTAGGTGTTTGCCACAATAGTATATATGGCCAAAAAATGAAATTAACATTTTTGTTTAACAAATTAATTCAAATTACTATACTAATAGGGGCTAAGTTCTCAGGTTTGATCCCACTTATGATAAATGTATTTTTTGGTTTTCAAATGAAAATAAATACAATGGATTTATTATCAAGACCATTTTTTCAAAATCTAACATGTTTCAACTTTCAAGTCATTGTTATCTACCTTTTTCCCCCTTCGAGAAATACTCACATATTTTAGGAGCACCACCTCATCTGTAGTCTGACTAATTAAAATACAACAACTCATCTCATTTTAATCTTATATGGCAAAAAAGTAACATAGAGAAATTCAAATTTTATGATTTTTTTAAAACAAAAAATTTTAACTTAGAAAAAAAAAACATAATTCCCTCCCATGATCCCTAAGGCCTTGTTTGTTACACGGCATTGGGGGGTAGGGATTGGGCCCAGTTGTATTGTTTGGTATGAAGGACTAGAGATAAACCGAGATTAAAAATACTACGAAAGTAGGATTATTGCAAAACCACCTCATCTCTAGTATTGCATTTTCAATCATTGAATTGCACATATTAGAAGAAAAAAATCCATGTTTATAATATTTTTTTGGACATAAATGCCCTCTATCATTAATGACGATTGTTTCTTAACGATAATCAAATCTCAAAATCATTTGATACGCTTTTAACTATCAATAGATTTGTAACATTGAGCACGTCAACTCCACAAATATTTTTGAAGTTTTGAAGTCCTCCAAGTAAGAAAAATCTTACTAGATTCTAATATAGGCGACAAAAATGGAATTGTTGAATTTTTTTATATTTTCCTAGCACAAAATAAAGAGCCCAATCAATTTATAAAACTCTCCCAAATTCAAATTGTAACGCAAATGAAGCTCGATAAATGCATGAAAATAAATGAAAAGAAAAGAGATGATCCTGAAAAGAACAAGATTGCATAAGAACCAACATTGTAGATAAATTTATCAGCAATTCGTACCTCTTTCCTGGTTTCATCTGTTGGATATTTAGAGGTGAACAATGATAAAATAATGGGAAGAGGAGGTTGTTCAATGTTTTGGTGGGATTTAGGGCATGATTATTTGGGTCTTTTAATAATTAGTAGCTATTTATTAAATAAAAAATTCTAAGAAAATGCGTTGGAAAGTAGGAAATCCCAAATCATTATAATGAATTTGAGAAATCCCATATCAGTTGGTTGTCATTACGGCTGAGGAATCTAAAATTTTAGATTTTGGCAAAAAGACAATTTTGCCCTTCAGTTCTCCCTCCCTTGGCTTATAATAACAACATCGGGCTCTTGATTAATAACACCGGGCTCTTGATTAACAACACCGTAATCTAAAAGACGGTGGTGTTAATCAAGAGCCCGATATTGTTATTGGTCCTGAAACTTGTAAATTTCAAATTTATCCCTGGAGTTGTTAATGGAGAAGACGATGTTGTTAATCAAGAGCCCGATGTTGTTATTCTAAGCCAATGGAGGGAGAACTGAAGGTCAAAATTGTCTTTTCGCCAAAATCTAGAGTTCCAGATTTCTCGTTCGTACTGACAGCCGACTAACATAAGATTTCTCAAATTAATTGTATTGATTTGGGATTTTCCATTTTCCAACGCATTTTTCTAAAATTTTCCTTTTATTAAATTAGATTAATAAAATTATTCCTTCTAACTATTACTTCATACCAAATATATTTTTAAAGTATTAGTCTCAATTCTAATCTCAATTCCAATCTAAATCTATCAAAATTCATTGCCGCATACTAAACAAGAACTAAAATCATAAATGCTAATCACATGCACACTCTTTGGTATACGAAAGTAGCAAAGAAATGTTCCAAGGGAAATAATGTTGCCGTGCTTAGAAATTTTATCGATGTTGCGCCAACCGTGCAATCTCATAAATACCGAGGAGATAGTCGGTGGTATTCTGTTATTCCAATTGGCTATTATTATTACCCAATATTGCCTTTCAAAATAGGTCCTTTCCTAATATAAATATCACCTAACAATCATTTAAAGATATATTTTAAAATACAATACTATATATTTTAAATTTTCTGTCATATTATAAAATTTTTAAATATATTTCGTTGAATTCATATTTGTCAAAAATCGTTGACAAAAAAAAAATATTTGTCAAAAATTAGTTCAAAGTTCGATTAAGTTGTTAAATGTTTTAAGTAACAATTACTTAATTCTGTCTAAATTTACTAAAAATATAAGACAAAAAATTAGTAAATATTGGGAAAACGATGCTAACAATCTGAACTCAAATATATTTTCGAAGTAAAAAAAAAAAAGAGATTTGTATAATAAAGATAAAGCATAAAGATTATTAAAATATTTTTCTCTTTAAAATATAATGAGACAAATGCTTAGTTTATTTAATTAAAATTTGAGAAACGAGTTGTAGCAGTTTGTTATGCTGTTATATATAGAAAATCGATATTGGATCATATAATGCCTATTTGATATTAAAATGATTAGTAGGAGTTCAAATAAGTAACTGTTTCTTTGAGATCATATTTGAGACCCCAAAAATATTTATTCAATTAAAGGGAGAGAAAATTTCTCTCATATACTTAATTTATATATCATAAATTATGATTAAAAAATTATTTTTAAAAATTCTAATTACTATTTCAAACAAATATTTATATTTCTGACTACCTGCTCTAAAAATTCTTGGCTGCCTCAGCAAATATTTCTCCTCTTATTTCTCAACGAAAATTCTCAAATTTGTTTAAAATGATATTAACATAACAAAAGGTAAACCAGGAACGAAAGAGGGGTAGGGTAATTATATATATTATGTTTACTTGCATTGACTAGGCTACCCATTCACAAACGATGAAGGGATACCAAGCATGGAAACATAAAAGCAAAATCAATCGAGATTCATTTTTCTTGTAAACGCGGGGCATAAATCTTGGCCTATCATTAGGCGTCCAATCATGCAACTATATGGTCAACCAAAGGCAGAGGCTGAAGATGAAATGGAGAATATAAAAAGAAGCATTTGTTTATCTCTGGGGTCATAAAGTGAATTGGAGGGAATAGGTATGGGTGAGCGGTTAATTGAAGTCTTTCAATTGGTGGAAGCTTGACGAACAAGACTGCGCCAGTGAAAGGAATATGCTTTTTTTGTTTGCAGGTGTCGTAGGTTAAGTTAAGTCACATTGCGCAGGAACGAAGAGGTGATTTACCTAATTCAGAAAGAAAAAAAAAGTGGATTTGTGATTCTTCATGATCCATGCCGAGAATGAAGCATCTGCTCAGAAAACTTCATATCGGTGGTGGTATAAATGATCCCCAGCGATTATCGCCTGAGACTCGCCCAGTGCTCAGCCCTACTCCCAATCTCACTTTATCTTCTTCTGCTTTGTCGTCCCCTACAACAATGCCTACCGTCACTGAAACTGAATCGGTTGCTGATCTGACGGCTGATGATGTTACCGCCGGCGTTAGTGGCGACAAGGGAGTGGACTTCAATCTCTTGGAGGAGGAGTTTCAGATGCAGTTGGCTCTGGCAATTAGTGCTTCTGATTCTGATGTCCGCAAGGACCCCGATTCTGCTCAGATCGATGCTGCCAAGCAGATGAGCCTCGGGTGCCAATCTTCTGTAACTGACACGGAAGCCCTTGTCCAGTTTCAATCTCTTCGTTACTGGGTATTTTTGTTTTCATATATAATTGACTTGTCATGCCTTCAATTACGATTATTATGGCCTTAAAATTTAGTGCGCTGGAGTGAGGATTAGGGCTAGGGCCATTTGTTGTCTGGGGGATGATGACTGGCATTAAGTATATATTGCACCGACGCTAATAATTGGCTTGTCTTCAAAATCTTGAAAATCTTGATTTTCTCATGGGGGCTGTTTCTCGATAATGTAGGAACTGTACTGATTTTCTGATGAATAAAATCTTGTGGCGGTCCATCAGCAAATAAATAATTTTCAGCAACACTTATATTTACCAGAAACAGTGACTAATTAATTTTGTTTATTCCGGCTCTTATTGAACGTTCAATCCACTCGAGTATATTACTATTTATAGAAAAATCAACATTTAGTGAGCATTTAAAGGTCAAATCTTGTTCATGATGCTAGGATTTCTAACTAGTATTCAATTTATCACTCACAGAACTATAGTGTCATTGACTACGAAGAGAAAGTGATGGATGGATTTTATGATGTTTATGGCATCACCTCAAATTTAGTTGAACGAGGAAGGATGCCATTGTTGGTTGATCTGCAAACTACATCCATCTCAGAAAATCTTGGTTATGAAGTGATATTGGTGAACCGCATGGTTGATACTGAGCTGAAGCAGCTTGAGAAAAAAGCCTATAAATTATCTAAGAACTCCCACTTTTCTCAACAAGGACTAATCTTAAGTGGCCTACTTCAGAAACTTGCTGACATTGTTGTTGATAGAATGGGCGGGCCAGTTGGTGATGCTGATGAAATTTTGAAAAGGTGGACCATGAGGAGCCGTGAGTTAAGAAATTCCTTAAGAACCATTACTCTTCCCATTGGCTGTCTTGATGTTGGACTTTCACGTCACCGTGCCCTACTTTTCAAGGTTGTGATATGTTTCAGTTTCTCATTTAAATGTCTTTCCAATTTGAAACGCATGATTCATTTTCTTTTTTGGCAAAAAAAAAAAAAAACTTGACTGCTTGAAATAGATTCTTTTGTGTCTTCTAATCATCATTCCATTGTATTTGCACGCACTCATTCAATGTGGATTGGTATTGTGGCCCATTTAGCTTGATCTGTCTGTCAAGTGACAAGCGGTGAGCATAATGGTCGCATGATTATTATATCTTGAGCCTGAAGATGGTGGTGATTTTCTTTTAACCTAATGGAAAATAATAAAGCAACCTTGAGTTTACCATTTACATTTCCGACTTTATCATGTGGGCTATATACAGAAAGCTATAATGAATTTTTCCCTGTCTGTCTTTTGAGAAGCATTGGTTGCCATGTTGCCCTCAATATTGACATTCATCTGAAGCTATTCATGCCATTCTTCTGTGTGCTTTTAGGTACTTGCAGATAGAATGAATGTTCCCTGTATGCTGGTCAAAGGGAGTTATTACACTGGAACTGATGATGGAGCTGTGAATTTGATCAAAGCTGATGGTGGAAGGTAATGTTCTTTTGGTAAAGTTTTAGTTCCCTAGTATTAAGTTTACTCAGTGCAGCTTTGGTCTGCCGCCTATCTTCTAAATTAATATTTTTTTGCAGATCTTTGGTGTCTGGGTTTTATCTGATATGATCCCCCACCTCCTTCCATATATATTTAAAGCATTGCAGATGATAATTTTTTGTATGAAAAAAGGGCTATAAATTTTCCTTCTACTGCCTACTTTATTTCAATTTCTTATAAAAATGATTTATATTTTTTAGCAAAGTAAAGTAATTATAATGTAGTTTTGATCTGAAATTTTATTTATAAAACATATTAGAGAGAGAATTGACATGCAAGCCACTAGTTTTGGCCACTAGTAAAGTAATTAAAATCATGATATGCTAGAGATGGGGCTTCTTAAAGAAAGTTTATCCCATATTCTCTTATTTTGCAGTCTCATTACACTGCAAAAAAAATTCCTTGTTTGAGGAAGAGAATTTGGTTCTCCCTTATTTAGTTCAGAAGAACATAACATTGTTGAAAGGCATGGATAGCACTCATGTGGTGAATTTGGTTTATTTTGTGATTTGTGAGAGATAAATTATCTATTGCAAACTGGTGGATATTGTATAAAGGTACATTAATGGCACTCTATGCCTTTTGGATGCTCTTATTTCTACAAGGTGCTCTATGTAAACTTACCACCTAGTGGGACAAGGCTTTGTTGTTGTTGTATGTAAACTTAACTTTTAAGAGAATACACAAACCATGCATCTTACATCTTTTGTCGTTTTGCTCCTACCAGGAGGCACAAAGTTAAAACAAGTCTACTGATCTTTCATGTACACTGTAAAAGTACTTAGTATTATTTATTTGTTAAACTGATGCAGTGAATTCATTATTGATCTGATGGGTGCTCCTGGTGCTCTTATTCCTGCCGAAGTACCCAGCAGTCAGCTCCAAAACTACAGTTTACCTGTAAGGGGCTGTGCAGATATCGTGGAGGTACCCAAAAACACACATTTGATGTTAGATGATGGAAGTAGAATGCTGGCAGTTTCATCTGATCTTGGAAGATGTTCAACAGTAGGCAACACTTGGCCAGAAGAATTGATAAATGTTGGCAGTAGAAAAATTCCAGTTGAAAGGAATTCTGTCGGAGTAAATCAAACAGAGAGGTTCGGACATGAATTTGGGAATCATCTTCAGTCAGTGCACAAGTCAGGTGAAAGCTCTTCACATGCAAAAGCATCACCTGCAGAAAAAAAGCAAGTGAAAGATGTATCAAAAGGCTCAGGTTTCGCTAAAAAACTACACACTGTTCAATTAGAAAATTATGCACTACCTTCATCTGAGCTCTTTTCACATAAAAATTCACAAAATACAGCTCAAGATAAAGTATTTGAAGATTTTCCTCAGGTTAGTCAAAATAATTTTGAAACTCCTGTTCAAGCTGGTCCAGATTACGCGTTATCAAGCTATGAAAAGTCTGTCAAATCCCCTCAAGTGGTGTCCTCTGCCTGTGATGATACGAGGAAGGTGTCTGTTACCTTTTGTAATGGAATTGAAGAAGTGGAGCACCTAGAATCATTAAATATGGATAGTGCTCCATCCAATCCTCATCAGAAGCATGAAGAGCAATTTCTTGAGTTGTCCTTGCCTAAAGCAGCCGTGTCTTGCAAAAGACAAAATGGGGTTAACTTTGCTTATGATGATGATGATGATGAAAATCTTCTTAATGATAAGGTTGGGGGGGCTTTTAATAACTCTGAATTGGATAAGGATTCTACTGTTCAATTAAATGAAACAGCTAATGGAGATCACTCAAAATATGATGGTAAAAGTGAGAAAGTTAATGCAGTTCTCGGGGAGGGGACAGAATGGGAGATTCAATGGGAGGATCTTCAAATTGGTGAGCGAATTGGTATTGGTAAGTTTCTCATTACTGAAATATGCTAGATTTTTGTTACATCTTCCTCTGCCTTTTAGATGATCTTCCAATTTTTTTTTTTGCACCCCAAAACTGTGGATTTTATGTATTTAGATAATGAACTCCTGCCTATACCATATATTGTTTCTAATGAGATAAGCAACATATTGTTAATGGCCCGTTAAAGCGTTAAAATTTAGGCATTGTTTTATGATGATCCTATACTGGCTAGCTGGAAATTTGTGTCCTTTTCCCTATTCTGTAAGTTTACTTCTTTAAACTCATACAAGTATCATGAATTTAGGTTCTTATGGTGAGGTCTATCATGCTGACTTGAAAGGCACTGTAAGTCTTCCCTCACCCTTCTCTTTTTTCATCTTCTGTAGATCAGTTTCTTTCTTACCCCGCCCCCCAAAAGCTCTTTCAGTTGCTGGATCTAAACATTTTGGGATAATTCCTCAATGACTGCATAATACTCTGATCATGCAAGATATATTATTGGCTAGACTTGTTTCATCCCATATCAAGAGATTGTAATCGTGTATGCTTAAACTTACATAGTTATCAGAAGTTGATGGACAGGTTTTAGCTATCTTCTTTCTTCTGTGTTTGCTCTCTATGTTGTGTTGCTTTCAGTGTCAGGATCAGTTTTTTATAATGGTACTGCGCTTGTTACCACTGTGCACTGATCTTGTGTAATTTTGTATGAATGCTTTAACATGACAGGAAGTTGCTGTGAAGAAGTTTCTAGACCAAGATTTCTCTGGTGATGCATTGGCTCAGTTTAAATCTGAAGTGAGCAACTGACTTTTTGTGCATATCATCAATGTTTTCATATATATACACATACAGAAATTGATACCCGTATATTGCATTTTTTTCCTTCAGGTTGAGATAATGTTGAGACTGCGGCATCCTAATGTTGTGCTCTTCATGGGAGCAATTACTCGCCCCCCACATTCCTCTATCTTGACAGAGTTTCTTCCCAGGTTAATTTTTGCTTTATGCTTTAAATGACTTATTATTGTGGGTACTAGTTGAATGATGTGAAGTCTTATTTCATGACAGCTGTGCTTTTATCTTGTCATTTTTCGATTCTCTGTGAACATCCAACTTTCTCTCTGTCATCAAATCGACTGATCAATTAATTTCTCTATATTTTGTTCCCTAAAGCACATTTGTGACATGGTGTACAGAGGAGGTTTATATAGGCTATTACATCGACCCAATTTTCGAATTGAAGAGAAGAGGCGGTTGCGTATGGCTTTTGATGTGGTACGAGTAGAAAAAAATTAACTTATTCTCATTTTATTTATGTACATCTTTTGTTTATTTTAATGTAAAAATTCTTTACTGTATCTTTTAGGCCAAGGGAATGAATTACTTGCACACAAGCCATCCTCCCATTGTCCATCGAGATTTAAAGTCTCCAAATCTTCTTGTTGACAAAAATTGGGTTGTTAAGGTACTCTTATTAAAACTTTTCCTTGAGAAATTTACTTAATTCCGTTGTAAATGAATGACAAAGAAAACTAAAGCTGTAGAAGTGAAAATTTAAAATAATGTGGGTGGACTGGTGGAAGCCATTTTCATGTGATCATCGACCAATTTGTTGGATCTAGTAATGGAAAAATCAAACATATGTGAAATGTGCAAGTCTCTGAGATATAGTGATAGAATTTTGCTCATTAACCCTTAATTTTTAATAGAAGATTCATTTGTTTGCTATCCTGGAGACCTGGACATGAACATGGGACATGAGTCATAGATGGCGGCAAAATAAACTGTGAAAACTCAGGGCCTAACATGTAATAGGTGTATGATAGTGAAGGTAATGCATGAACAAGAAAACAAAAACCCGGAAGCATTCTGGTGACATACAAAAGTAAGGTTATAAAAGAAAAGGGTCAATTGTGTTAGTCAAATAAATATGTGCATTGGCAAATAAGTGAATAACGGATAAGAACTAGAATCAAGTCAATCATACCATTCTATTACATATGTTTGCATAACAAGATGCATCTCTTATCTTCATGAAGCTATTTATCTTTCTGCATGTTGGAATGGGTAAAAATTTTCCTAGAAATAAATGTATATGAAAATTTTCTAAGCTGTGTATGCCATGTTTCAACTTAAAATGTGTGTGATTATTGCTTGCTATGGCGCTAGGTTAGTGACCAGTGTGAAAATTTATCATTTTAACGCTGATACCTAAACTTTCTCACATTGTAAGATTCTGTTTTTGGTATGTGTCTGGCCTGCAACTGCAACAATACCTCTTCATAGTCTGTAAGGCATTTACAGTGAACAACTTGATTCCACTTCTGACTACTGCAAGTGATGAACGTAGCACTATTTTGTGCATTAGTTACTTTTCCATTTTTCGTCCTTAATAAGAATTGATGAAAAATTATACTTATCTCTTCTTTGTACCGTTAGGTGACATGGTGGTGAACCTTTTTCCCCTTATGCTTATTATTTTGTTAAAAATAGATGAACTGCCATGTTATTTTGTTTTTCTGCTCATCTGCTATTATAGTATATCTTGTTTCCATGTCTTAACAGGTCTGTGATTTTGGCTTGTCACGCATGAAGCACAATACCTTTTTGTCTTCAAAGTCTACTGCTGGAACGGTAAATTTTGTTGGTTGAATGTTTTTTAATAAATTCTGTGAATACCCTTTAGTTCATGCATCTCTGACCTGTTTTTGTTTTAATACAAAATAGAACTAAATTCTTATTTGACTGCAGCCTGAGTGGATGGCTCCAGAAGTCTTAAGAAATGAGCCAGCCAATGAGAAGTAAGTTAGATGTTCATCTGTGTGTGCTCCTTCATGACAACCTATGTCTATATGCAGGACTTAGCAGTTTAGTTTGCTGCCTTGCAGGTGTGATGTATATAGTTTTGGTGTGATTTTGTGGGAGTTGGCTACCACAAAGATCCCATGGAAGGGGTTGAACCCAATGCAGGTTGTTGGAGCTGTTGGGTTTCAAAATAGACGGCTTGAAATTCCAGAAGATGTTGATCCTGTGGTAGCACAAATTATATGTGATTGTTGGCAAACGTTAGTACTACTCATCGTCAAATGCTTTCCAAATCAAGTCTTATATTAATTCACATGTGTTATTGTAGTTCAGGATTGATTTACATGCATATATTGATGTGTCAGATAGTGGATTCTGCATTTTTTATTAGATCTGGATTGCTTGTCATGCAGGGACCCACACTTGCGACCTTCATTCTCACAGATCATGTCTCGTCTTCGCCACCTACGGAGCCTGGTTGTTAGACCAACAGATCCAACTGAAAAATCAAATGAAGTTGTCCGTAGTAGAGAGCAACTGAGATGATAGTTGTTTCTTGGTTCAAAGAGCCAGAGCAGCTTACGTTTTTTACTCAAAATTAAAACAAGAAAAACAGAGTAAGAGCTTACCAGCCTCTGCCTCTAGCTGGCATGCCAACATGGAGAGCAGCTAAAGGTTTTACGTATTGACAAATATGAAGAGATTACTGAACTGACAAGTGCAATGCTCATTCAAAGCGTTGGGCGCACACAACCATCAGAAGAGTAACAGTTCCAAGTACCTGCATTAGTGCGGTTGAGGTTTGGTTTTCGCAGTTCAGTATCAGAAATTGTATTAAAAAAAAAAACTTGTTTTATATTTTCCGTGGAGAAGTTCACAGCAATTGTATCTAAGTCTAGTTAGCTTTATTAAGCATGAGTTAGAGTAGGGCCAACTAGTTGTCCCAAAAAGAAAAATAGTAGGGACAACTGAATAATCACCACAAAAAGAGGGGTGAAGAAATAGGCAAAAGAAAATAAACGTTACGAAATTGTTCATTACAATTTGTATGTAGATGGCCTATTTGGAAATTGGGATTGTTGACAGACATGATCTCTGCGGTTCAAGTGGAAATGTAAACAGAAATTTCAAAAATGAAGAAAAGGCATTTTGTATAAACTGCATATTTGTTCAGCTGGAGTTGCTTAGGAAATTATTCCCTATTTATCTTGCTTAAGGGGCTGGTCCTAACTTCAAACCACCAGACTTCTTCCCATATAGGCACCGATTTTGGATGGCATGCACCAATTCTAAAACGTGATTTATAGGTGCTATTCACAGTACATCAATGATAAACGTTAAGAATTACATTGCTCCAATTAAAATTTTAATATACTGATTACGCCTCCAGAAAAAACTTTCTGGACAAAAATCCCGTTTTAACTCTACGAACATCACCAAAAAAATATATCGCAGTCAATCAAATATCAGATTTTTTTAGTCATAATTAACATGAGCAGAATAGAATATTGGAAAAAAATAATCTGGGTATTGACGAGGAGCAAAAGGAGCAAGGGACGGAGTTATTGGCATGGCAGACTGCGAAGTTCTCTCTGCAGCAATGGCCACAAGCTTTCGTATTTCACCGTGTGGTCCCAAATCACCCTCCCGTCTGCCAAGACCCATATTTGCCTTGGCATCAAAATTTCTTTCGCCAATTCGATTCACAAATCAACGGTTCCCGCTTCTTCACTCCCATGGGTATCACAACAAAGGTTTGATTCGCAGATGGTCGTCTTTCAGAAACGGAAGCAACACACCATCTGAAACAGAGTGCCCTGTACCACAAGACCAGCAGCCTATAAATGAGTTCCAGTCCCTATCGACCTCGTTCCCTTTTTCATGGGCTCCTGGCGATATTGTTGAATACACTTCTCGTCTATTCGTCACCGGCGCTTCTTTTGCGCTCTTCATCGGACTCCCAGTTTCATGGTTTGGCTCTGTTGGGGCTGAATCGGAGCCCTTGAAGCGAATTTTATGTGCCACTTCTAGTGGGGTCTTTGCGGTGATTCTTGCCGTAGTCAGAATGTATCTGGGTTGGGCTTATGTCGGCAATCGCTTGCTCAGCGCCACCGTCGAATGTATGCTCTTTGTTCTCTGTTTACACCCCCAAAATAAAAGTTGCCTATTTCTGTAAAGACGTGTAGAGTAAAGGAATAAATGACCCCAAGTATATTGAAGAAAATATAGCTCTTCTCTCACAGCATCTCTTTATTTTGCAGATGAGGAGACGGGGTGGTATGATGGCCAGGTACATTTTATTTTTTGTAAATGTTTTAGCATTCTCCTGGGAAAACTTAATATCTTAATGAATCTGCTTTCAATGTTATGATTTCTTAGCACGGGCAATCAATCTCAATTGCTTATTGAAGGTTCTGGTTTCAATGATGAAATTTCTATATGGTGATATATACTTTTTTGCTTGTCTAAATTGTTTTTAGTTGTGTCGTGAGCTATCAGCTATAATTTGGTGCCAAGATTTCAGGGATGATTAACATTTTCTTTCGTCATAAACATTTTACTGGCAATTCTTGCATGAGTTATGGGCCCAAACCACGAGGAGGGTGCTCTAATTAGGATTATTGTTGGTGCCTTAACTGATGTGCTTAGGAATAGTTTCAAAATAGTGCAAACTTGAGTAGATTCATGAGAATAATTAACATCATCATGTCCTTTCCCTATTGAGTTCTTGGTCATCATCTCTGGTACATCTGAAATTCACGCTTTCTATACAAGCTAAATACTGAGTCTTTTATATAACTTTAAGCATGGTACAGGATAGCCAATCAGGCATTGCCATGAATGCGAGTCAGGTGCAATTGCCCCTGCTTGTTTGTCCCTTTTTTCTCTCCACTATTTTCTTCCAGTCATGCCCTGTTGACTATGCTCTTAGTGAAAAGTATGAATTCTTCAGGCCGCAAGTTCTGTTTCTTTATCCAGTTTAATATGACTTAAGCTTTAAAGCAAGTTTTTCTTTACAGATATGGGTGAAGACTGCTGAAATTCTGGCACGTGACCGCCTCCTAGGATCATACACTGTGAGTAGTTTTATACATGTAATTCAGGTTTTTGTGCATGATCCATTCTTTTTATTGCTTTAGACTCTGTTATCTATGAAATAAGTTACATTGACTGTTGTGGACTTGGCATTTTTTGCTGCTCACTTTGTCTGTATAGATTTGTTGCTGAGTGACAGTGATGATGAACAGTGTGGGTGAATTAATGAATAAGGAACAGTGACACAGATCTGATTTCGTGAATTAATGAATAAGGAACAGTGACGCAAATCTGATCTCCGTGGAATATTTGACCAAGGGAATCTGATGTGGAAAAACTGAAAAATAAGGGAATAAAGGAATACCCTGTATAAAGAGTTTGCAAGTATCTCACTAACTCTCTAAAACAGTCCAGGAGAATCTCTACAAGTTTAATAAACCTCTTAAAATATGTCATGCTTTATTGATCAGGCAAGAAGCCAATTTATAGGAGTAGGTTTACAAAAAGATAGAATCTAATTCAAACTAAAGAATCAAAATACGAAATTCAAATAACTAATATCCCTAGATTTTAGGAACTAAATCCTACTTGTGGATATTCCACTTATTTCCTAAATATCTAAAATAATAATAAAGATAATAAAAAATGATAAAGATAAAGATAATAAACAATTAATTCCTAATTAGTCCTAAGGCGTTTATTTTTCCTGGAGTAAATCAGCTTATAATGATTTGGATTGCTATCATTTCTCCCCCCTTGGAAAGACGACTTGTCCTCAAGGTGAAAGTGAGGAAATTGGGCGGCGACCAAATCGTACTCCTCCCAAGTAGCTTCTTCTAAAGGGCAGTTCTCCCAGGCAATAAGGATCTTGAGCCGCTGATCAGGGGTCCAACAATGCTGCAACACCTTCGTAGGGGTGAGGAGAAGCTCCATATTTACGGAGAGCGGAAGAGGGGGAGGCGGAGTAGCTGCTGACTGGCCATAGGCAGGTCGGAGTAAGGAAACATGAAAGATCGGGTGGATTTTAGCTAAGGAGGGAAGGTCTAATTAATATGCCACATTCCCAATTCGTCGAACCACCTGGAAGGGCTCGAAGAACCGAGTGGAGAGTTTCTCAAACTTGGATTTAGTTAAGAACCGTTGGCGGTAGGGGTGGATCTTTAACCAAACAACGTCTCCGGGGGCAAACTCAAGGTCCCTACAATGTTGATCCGCTTGTATCTTCATTCTATGTTGAGCCTTAATCAGGTTCTCCTTTAATACTCGTAGCATGGCGTCACGGGTCTCAAGCTGCTCTTCTAATTCCGCTACACGCGTCTCGCCCTAGACATAAGGAAGGAGAGGCGGGGGGTTGCGGCCATAGACCAATTTAAAAGGAGTAGTGTTAGTGTTGACACGATACCCTGTGTTGAAGGAAAATTCTGCCCAACATAAGAACTTACTCCATTGTTTAGGTTGTTCGTGAGCAAAACAACGTAGGTAAGATTCGAGGCAACGATTGACCACCTCTGTTTGCCCGTCAGATTGGGGGTGATAGGCTGTGCTCATGTTGAGGCGAGTTTGGCTGAGGCGGAACAATTCGCGCCAAAAGTGGCTAAGAAAAAGGGGGTCGCGATCAGAGACTATAGATCTAGGCATCCCTTGCAAGCGGACAATTTCTTGGCAAAATGTGGTAGCAACGGTTTTAGCTGTATATGGGTGAGTAAGGGCAATGAAATGGCTGTACTTGCTGAGACGGTCGACCACCACTAATATCACGTCAAACCTGTGGGATTTAGGTAGCCCGGTGATGAAATCAAGGGAGATATCTTCCCAGATACGGTCTGGGATCGGAAGTGGTTGCAGGAGCTAGGGTTTGGTACTTATTCTGTTGACAAGTGGGGCAGTATTGGATGTAGTGTTTGACATTGGTTTTCATCCCTCGCCAATATACTTGATCACTTAATCGACGCAGGGTCTTTAAGTAACCCCCATGTCCCCCAGTTGGGGTCGCGTGTGCTTCAGCCAGCAATGTTTCACAGAGCTGAGCACGATTAGGTATTACTAGCCGTGTTTTGTAGAACAACCGATTATTGATGAAGTGGAAATGGGAGTGTTGATCAGGGCGTGTTTGTAGTTCAACGATCTTGGCTCGTCTCAGGATCCTCTAGCAGGGCTTGAGGAAGCTGATCCAATTCATGTGCCATGGGAATGACCATGTGGAAAAAATCTACCTACTGAGGCCGCCTAGAGAGAGAATCAGCGGCGACATTCTCTTTTCCAGGTTTGTAGTGGATAGTGAAGTCAAAGGGTAGGAGTTTAACTATGAGATGTTGCTGGGAGGTTGTCACAAACTTCTGGTCTAATAAATGCTTCAAGCTGTGATGGTCGGTCTGTACATAAAAATGGCGGCCCAATAAGTAATGACGCCATTTTTGTAAGGAGAATACCAAAGCAAGGAGCTCACGATTGTATGCAGACTTGTAACGATTTGAAAAAGAGAACCCTTTGCTGAAATAAGCGATAGGGTGCCCGTGTAGCATGAGGATAGCACCAATGCCATTTCCTGAGGCATCACATTCCATAGTAAAAGGTTGTTGAAAGTCCGGTAATTGGAGAACCGGCGTGGTAGTGAGTGCGATTTTAAGGTTGTCAAAAGTGGACTGAGCTTTTTCTGACCTTTGGAAAGCATCCTTCTTTGTCAAGTCGGTCAGGGGGCGAGCAATGAGGCCATAATTTTTTACAAACCGTCAATAATATCCCGAGTCCCAGAAATCCACGCAAGTCCTTCACAGATCGTGGCGTAGGCCAATGAGCAACAACCTTAATTTTTTCAGGGATGACCTCTACGCCACCTTTGGAAACAATGTGTCCCAAATAGTCAATTCTTGTTTGCCCCAGAAAACACTTTAGCGTTGGCAAAAAAAGATTGTAGCTGCAGAATTCGAAAGATGATTCGGAGGTGCTTGATATGATCCTGTGCAGATGAGCTGTAGATCAGAATATCTTCGAAAAAGACTAGTACAAATTTCCGCAAGTAGGGGCGAAAGAGGTTATTCATGACGGCTTGAAAGGTTGTTGGGGCATTAGTGAGACCAAACGGCATGACTACAAATTCATAGTGACTAGAGTGCGTTCTGAAGGTTGTCTTGTGAAAATCCGAGGGTAATATCCTTATTTGATGGTACCCTGACCGCAAATCAATGTTAGAAAAATATGTAGCACCATGCAGTTCATCTAGGAGTTCATCGATGTTAGGGATAGGAAGCTTATCTGGGATGGTAAGTTGGTTGAGGTGACGATAATCTATGCATAGTCGCCATGTTCTGTCCTTCTTACTAACCAATAGGGCAGGGCTAGCAAATGGGCTGGAGCTAGGCCGAATGAAACCATGTTCTAATAAAGCATTTACTTGGGATTCAATCTCATCCTATTGATAATGAGGATACCTGTAAGGGCGCAAGTTGGGTGGGGATGCGCCCGGCAATAGGGAGATCATATGGTAGTGCCCACGTGGAGGGGGTAAGGACGTAGGTTCATCAAAAACAGTAGAGAAGTCATGAAATATCTTAGAGATATCCAAGGCTGTCCTTTTTGCAGTTTCGGTTTGATGAAATTCAAAGCTCTGGAGGCAAACCTGCATGACCGCCTTTGGTGGTTCGCCCTGGAGCTTGTATTTTTTTCCGTCAACCCAAAATATCATAAACATGTCGTTCCAATTGGCTTGCACTGTGTTGAGAGAGGAAAGCCATTTAATTCCTAGCACCAATTCTGAACCTGCTAATGAGAAGGGGTAGAAATCTTGTTTTATTGTGAGGCCTGATATGTGGACCTCTAAATCTTTGCAGATTTGATTACAATGAATAATGCTGCCATCCCCAATTTGAACACCAAATGAAGGGACTATACTGGTAGGGAGACCCAGTTCTTGTATCAATGTGGTGGAAATAAAATTATGGGTGGATCCACTGTCCACTAGCAAGAGTACCTGTTTGGAGTGTAAAATGCCCTTTAATTTCATGGTGGAAGCCGAAGGAGTGGCTAGGATGGCATTAAAGGCGACCTCAGTTGCCTCTGTATCGTCTTGATCAGAGTTTGCCAGGGGGACGGGAGGTTCTGCAATCAGTTCAGTCATCTTCAAGTTCTAGTAAGGAGAACGAAGCGCTACATCGGTGACCTGGACGGAACAGTGTTGCGTATTGGTAACACAACCCTTTGTCGTGCTGTCGTTGGCATTCTGAGTCAGCGGCTGTCACGTGTTCCGAGTAGGTAGGGGCTGATGAAGGAAATGAAGCCGAGATTGAATATTTACCGGTATGGATAGACAATGTCGTGATGCCTCAGCGGTCACAGTGATCATTGGATTGTGGATAGTTAATGCGGTGTTGGGATGGGGAAAGACAACTTTGGAGCCACGGTTGAGGCTGAGCTGCTTTTCAAATTCTAGTGCGAGACTAGCAGCCCTGTAGATAGACCGTGGCTTATGAATGCGAACGTCGGAGCGGAGCTCTTCCTTGAGGCCATTCATGAAGACGCCGAGAAGACAGTGTTTCGGCCAGTTGGCAACAAGTGCGACACGCTTTGCCCACTTCTTCCTGTAATCTTGTACCGAACCAATCTGCCGAATGTTGCACAAATTTTCGTCGGGGTTGAGGTACTCTGGCGGCCCATAGTGCCCTTGCATCGCCTTTACCAAGTCTTCCCAATACAGAATGGTACGTTGTGAACTGAGCCATGAAAACAGGTCCAGGGCATCTCCCTCCAAATACATGGCCGCCACGTCCACCTTGTTGTCATCGGGTGTGTTGTAGTAGCGGAAGAATTTCTCAGCCTTCAAGACCACGTGGATCGCCTCCATTGAATTTGGGGAAGTCAATTTTGGCGTATGGTGTCAGGAAACTACAGCGAGATACATCTGAGTCATCCTCGCTACTATCAGTTGCGCGGTTTGCCCGTCCTCTGTTTCGGTGGTTTCAGGAAGCTCGAGCTTCCAACGCTGTGATTTTGTCTCTGAGTTCGTCGATGGTTTCTAGCCGAGCGGCAATGGCGGCGAGAGCGTCGGACGATGACGGGAATGGGTTCTTGGCCTGTGGAGGTACAGCGCAGGAGGAACGCGTTTGCACCATATCGGATTGGAAGGCTCTGATGCCAATTGATGATGAACAGTGTGGGTGAATTAATGAATAAGGAATAGTGACACAGGTCTGATTTCCTGAATTAATGAATAAGGAACAGTGACGCAAATCTGATCTCCATGGAATATTTGACCAAGGGAATCTGACATGGGAAGACTGAGAAATAAGGGAATAAAGGAATACTCTGTATAAAGAGTTTGCAAGTATCTCACTAACTCTCTAAAAAAGTCCAGGAGAATCTCCACAAGTTTAATAAACCTTTCAAAATATGTCATGCTTTATTGATGAGGCAAGAAGCCAATTTATAGGAGTGGGTTTATAAAAAGATAGAATCTAATTCAAACTAAAGAATCAAAATACGAAATTCAAATAACTAATATCCCTAGATTTTAGGAACTAAATCCTACTTGCGGATATTCCACTTATTTCCTAAATATCTAAAGTAATAATAAAGATAATAAAAAATGATAAAGATAAAGATAAGAAACAATTAATTCCTAATTAGTCCTAAGGTGTTTATTTTTTTTCCTGGAGTAAATCAGCCTATAATGATTTGGATTGCTATCAGACAGTCTATGGGAGTATTTTACAAGTGCAATCATTATGGTAACCATAACATTCATGATATATTGATACATTGGTTTTCGACTTCAAACTGCAGAAGATTGTGAATTCCATATAACTGCACTATTAGTCAACGGTCCTAGTTTAAGCTATACTCCTTTGGTGTCAAGTGTCCGGAGGATTTGATGTGCCTAGTTTTGATCCTTAGTTCTTCTCTTCTTTGCAAAACAAGCAAACAAAAGTAACAATCAACAAGGCAGTCCACAAATGATGGATCTGCAGACTGCAGTGCTTGATGCTTTGAGAATTCATGCAGGTTCAGAGTTTTTTCTCTGATCTGGAACTATAGTTCTTAGTAATCTCTTGATATATAGTGTTGCCTTCTGAAATCCTAGAACACGATTTAACTTGAAGTAATGATATCACGGTATGAGAGCTTGCAATTTTGCCGCTGTTATTGCTACTGTTATTATTTCTGAACCATCTTTATATGCATTTCTCTCATTAAAACGAGGATCTTTTGCTGAATGATGTGCTTGACTGACTTTATGTGGGTCATATTCTGTTTGTGTGGAAGGTCAAGCCTGTACTTAGCAGATTGAAACTTACTTTGGTCAGTCTGGCTACATTATTATTTGTATCTGTTCTCATCCTGGTCAACATTGATGGAAACCAAAATAACTCGTATCTAACATCGAATGAAGCTGGAGTTGGAGTGATACCTGGTGTTTACAGTGATGATTCTGCAAAATCATTTGAACCAGATGCCTTCTGTGGTGAACCTGATCTTCAATCATGACCTCTCTTGACCTCTAAAGCTCATTAAATTATAAATCCTTGACCCTCCATGTATAGTGTTAAGGGACCGTTTATATACTGTATCATATTATATACTTCCTGTGCATATTTTTGTTTGTTTAGTGCCTTCTTCGTTGCCTTTGTCTTGTGGCATTGTAATATCCTCTGAAATGAAGATAAACATACATACAGTTACCAAACTGTTGGTGGATGTGGCAGCGGCCTCACCCGGAAGCATGCTCTTTTTTAGCTAAACGTGCCGTCCCCCCCCCCCCCTTTTTTTTCTATAATGTTCTCTCTCTTCCTCTGTTTTTGTTTTGGGGAGCCTATGGGACTTCTTGCGGAACTGAAGATAGGGCCAATCCTACGGCTACAGGGTAAGAGCTAATTATTTTATTAATTTATAAATAAATAACAAAAAATTTTGATTTTAGCGAGTTATTATTCTGCTTAGAAGTGAGGTTCTCAAATTTGGATCGGTTATTGAACCAGTCAGGGTACTGGGTCAAGAGTCAGTGTGTTAGATCAGAGTCAAATCAGAGCTAAATTGGAGTCAAACCAGTGAGAAATTGAATATTTTAGGCTTATAAACATGAAATTATAAATTTTTTAAAAAAATTGACTTTTTTTTTTTAAAAAAATAGTAGACTGGACTAGTTTACCGGCCGGTTGGCTTGTTTTCAGTATAGATCGGCTGGTCCGGTCAGATTTAAAAACCTTGCTAGAAGTAGTGTATAAGAAAAAAAATAATAAGGGGATACTTTTCAAATCTTAAGTTTCATATATGAGAACTTGAGAAGTTATCAAAGTCAGGTAGTAGTGCAATCAGGTTCACACAAATCTTGATGATTCGAAGCAAGCAACAACGTAATTGTAAAAAACCAAAAAAGTAAAATCCGGAGTAAACAAAAGCAACCATTGGGTGCATGCACCTCCCAACGCAGTCCACACGTGTAATTCAGTGTTGGCACCCCCCCCCCCTCCCCCTCTTAACCCAAGGCGTGTCACTCACATGGCCCCGTGATGTTTTGGCCAAAAGCCTCCCAAATTATTGCCTTTTCACCGACCCCCCCAATGTTTCCTTATTATGAATATTCCCCACACAACTGTCAGTAAATTAATAATTAATATTTCAAATTATATAAGTGGGGTAGGGGCCCACCCTGACCCCTTGCCACGGAAATATCACTCAGGTTCATGCATCTTCCCCACTTCCCTTCTTTTTCAGGAAACGGATGATTCCCTCGCGGAATATATAAATCATGGGAACTCCATTAAATTTTATGTTCTTGAAAAAGAATAGATTGTGTGTGACTTCAAACCTTTTCTTCTTGTTGTTCTTGTTCTCTTCTTAAGTGATTTCCCCCTCTTCAGAATAAATCATACAGGTCTCGTTTTTCTCTCCGGCGACATTGCTTCTGCTCCTTATTCATCCCCGACAATCTCAACATATAAGGCTTCTCCAGAGTGCTTCTATAGTTCTGAGGCCTTCTGCTTATTTCATATGTTCTTCCTTCACCTTCTTTCTTCAGGTAAGGAATAATGATGATTGGCCGAATTAATACCTTTCCTTTGATTTTGCGGGCTGTTTTCTAATTTACCATGTGTTAGCTTCAGATATGTGAGTATTCGTCTGCCTGCCCCGATTGCTGGTATCGGAATATTTTGTTTAACCTTTAGTTGCTTATCCATCCAGCATTTTTTTGGGTTACTTGAGTTAATTTCTTCTCTATTTGGAAGAAGTATCCAAAAATATATCGTCTAGCTAAGATCCTCGATGATGCTATACTTAAGTTAATTTCTTCTATATTTGGAAGACGAATTCTTTCAAAAAGTTGTCTTCCTAAGATCCTCGATGATGCTATTGAAGTTTTCTTGCTCTCTTTCTCTCTATTGACTTTGATGTTTTAGGCACCAGCTAGCTGCAGACATATGAACTCGTGTCTTATAAATTTTAATGTTCCAAGTTTATAAATAAAGCTTTCCCCCTCCCTTTTAACCTCTGGCGTTCTTCTCGTCTATCGCACTGGTTGGAGTCGTAATGCAAGTGTCTTGAAAGAAAATGAGTCATTTGTGTGGGAAGCACAGATGTCAGCTTTGAATTTAATTAGGATCGCCAAAATTGCCGATTGATGGCCAATTTCATCATTTTAGCTTAATCGTTTCACCTTTGCTATGCAGGATCATTATAGACGCAGCGTCATTGGGTGAAAAATAACGTTGGTGTCAAAAATTGCAGTAATAATATTAAATTGGCTTATGATGAAGCATGCTGACATGAGACATTGCTATTTTGAAAGTTTTCCTTCTTAATTGTTCCTTGAGATGGAATCCAAGTACTGAAATTATTTCGATATCTTCGGATGCTAATATTTCGTCTTCTGATATGAACTGAAAACTTTTTTCTCCATCCAATATTTACATTTGATGACCAATTAACTGCGCATGAAGGTCATACACAGAGATTTGAGGACTTTAGTTACTAGTTAGTCATGCGTACTCTTGAACTTTATCTTGCCACAGACATATTTTCTTTTCTGCTTCTCCTTCGTGTGCTAATTTTTTTTATCACTGTAACAGACCATATTTTATCTTCCTTGTATGTTTAGTTGTGTTGTAAATTTCATTATTGCTGAATAGATATCATATTGCGAAATAATAACTCCCTTAATTCATATCCTGTATTGGGAATAGGTTTGGAACGCATGGAGCTTGTAGTTTGATGAAGTGATGCATCCGTACATAAATTTGAGAAAGGCTGTATGCTGTGCTATACACTTTAATAATGGAGTTAAATGCAAGTTATGACACTGAATACTCAAGTTCTATACAAAGACTCCAGCATGAGCCGTGGCCACTAGAGCCCGTTGATCCAAATAAGGCAAAGTTTCCATGTTGTATAGTCTGGACTCCACTTCCTGTTGTCTCGTGGTTGGCGCCCTTCATTGGTCATGTTGGAATTTGCAGGGAGGATGGAGTTGTTTTAGATTTTTCAGGATCTAATTTTGTGAATGTTGACGATTTTGCATTTGGTGCAGTAGCAAGATACTTGCAACTTGATCGTAATCAGGTAATGTTTCTCAAACTTCCTCTTATTGACGTTTTAAGAAAAACAACGTACAGAACTAATTCTGGCAACAACAATTTGCGAATGGCTGCTTTTGGAGCCACGGGTCTCGTAGAAAGTGAGAACCTACAGGACATGTCTTATATAAACCTGAGAGTAGAAGATTTCACTATGGGATTTGAAGCTTAAAATAAAGAATTTTACACCCTATTTAGGCCTTTCCCTGAATGCGGTGATTCTACCTTGTTTTAGGAATAAAATTTATCCAGTTGGAGTCATAAAACTAGGTGAAAACTGAAAACTATTCCACCAAGTCCAATTTTACAAGCCTCCCCCTCCATCTTCCCATTAAAATGTCATAGAACAGTTTGAAAGTTTCAACTATTATTTGACAAGCTTGATGTGGAACCTAAGATTGTTGCAGTGCTGCTTCCCGCCAAACATGTCTGCACATACATGCAAGAATGCGTACAGACATTCAGAGAATGGGACTGCAATAACATGGGATGATGCCTTACGATCAAGCGTGCGGTATTTTGAGAATAAAACTTACAACCTTTTCACATGTAGCTGCCACTCATTTGTTGCCAACTGTCTCAATCGGATGTGTTATGGTGGATCCATGAATTGGAACATGGTCAATGTAGCAGCTCTGATTTTATTTAAGGGTCGCTGGGTCGACCACTGGTCAATTGTGAGGGCTTTCCTGCCATTTGTTCTGGTTGTTTCCATGGGCATTCTCGTTGTTGGGTGGCCATTCTTGCTTGGGTTATTGTCATTCTCTCTCCTTTTAATGGGGTGGTTTGTTTTGGGTTCTTATCTTTTGAAAAATATATTGGAGTGCTAGAAGCGCTGTTGAATTGAAGGGGTTGCTGAAACTATGTTACCTTGCAACTTATTGTAATCAAAGGAGAGATCGGAGAACACTGATTTCTGGTTAAATATCTTCAAGTCTATTTTTTCTTCCAATAACAATGAAATAAAGGGTCAATAGTATATTATAATTCCATCCGTCCATATATCTGTATTTTGAAATGAGCAAATTTGTATTCTAAAGACGATAACCAACAACGCATATCTTAATTTAACGTTGCATCTTGATGCCAACCGGATCCAAAATCTCTCCCAGTCTTAATTTTTTACAACCTTTGCTTGCCTTAATTTTTGCTTTTTGTTAAAACAAGAACTGCTGCATTTTGAGAAATTCTCTGGCATGACTTCAGAAAAAAAAAAGAGGATCTATTTTGCCAAATTACTTTTTCTTTATTCTTGTTCAAACAAGGAGTGAGGAAAGGGGAAAGAAAAGAGCCAAAGAGGTGGACAATATAAATAATATTTCTAAACACTTTTATTTGTTCAAACAAGCAATGAGGAAAGTAGTCATACTTTTTTTTTTAGCCAACGATTTTTATGTAGTCAGACATGAAATAATGAGTTGATGCCCCTGCAATGCACCCCGGCAACAAAAATAGTTTGTTTGATTTCTCACCCACGCTTCTTCCGGGCTCAACATTGTAGGATAAGCAACATTTTAATCTAATAGATTACCAAAATAACAAAATCTTATCCTACTAGATAGAATCAGCATTTTTTAGAGGATTACATATATAAATTTCAACCTCGCATCAGATTCTTACTGTCTTCAGAGGAAGAATGTATCACTCAAACATGATAAACTAACTTTATTACATGACTGATACAGGTAGAGTATGGACTAAATAAATAAAACGTGTGGGGCATATTCAATAGGAAGCCGTGCCGACTGAACTCAACAACACGAATGAAATTGGAATGAAAATCATGCTCATGCTCCGTACTTGGGAGCTTTCCAAAGCTTAAAGGCTACTTCATGCAAGAACCTATCTGCCGGTATAGTGAGATTGCCACCATGCTGCATGTAGAAAATTTTAAAAAATAAATAAATAAAGGTCAATAAATTAATCAGTTTGACTACAAATGATGCAGACATGGAGGAATCAAGATGCAGAGCATGGGCTTGAGGTAAATCATGCACCAAAGGCAAATCAAATACAGTATCACCAATTGGAAATAATTTCTCTGCATTATTGCTATTAAAAAAAAAAGAATCTAATACTACCTCTAGTTCTTAATATGAGAACTAGTTAACTAATATGGAGAGATTAAAGAAGTTAAATAAATTAATCAATTATAATATATGTTACATAATCTCTTTGAAATACTTATATATATTTGTTTTAAGAAAAATGATAAATATAAAAAGATAAAATGAAAAAAAAAATCTTATATTCAAAACCAAAATTCACTTCTAAACTAGCTTTTATATTTAGGATTGGAGATACTATCTCAAAAGTATACCTCTTTGAAATCTTCGAATGAAAATTTCTCTGCATTATCTTTACGAGTCACACCATGCTGCCATTGAGCGATCAACATAGGAGAATGATGCCTGCATCATAAAAATGATGTAAGTTGGCAAATTTCTCAAGAAAATGCAGAGTAATTTACCAAGGGCTTAATTACTTTATTTGTTTACCTAACATCTTTCCTAGGAGCTTCTCCTTTCATTATGTAACTTTGTGAAGGAAAGAGCGTTGAAAGATATGAGTTCTTCTCATCAAAGCATTTTGAAACAGAAAACTTGGAATCATCATCCTTCAACACATTCCCAAAGCTCATAACAACAGACAAGTGAAGACGGGAGCTGATGTTAGATCCAGGTTGGGCTTGGCACATAATCCCAGCAACTAAGGCATCCACATACTCCACATCAGCAGCAATCACTTTTGATTCATGACTGTTCACCTTCCCAGATCCAATGTGAAAGAAAACAACATCAAACTGATTATTGTCTACCACCTTTCCTTCTTGAAAGCCCAGCAACTTGAGTAGCTCAAGGGCTTCTACATCAACTTGCAAATCAGCATTATGAGCTCTCAGTAACTCATCTAATTGGAGTATATGCAAGCCAATTTTGGTACTAAAAGATTTCAAACTTGAATTGTTAGTCAGCACGGCAGCTTTCATTCCCATAAACCTGATGTCAAAGGAAGTGCTTTGGTTGAGATAATTTGATATGCATCATCATGATGACAACCAGAGGAATCAGATAAAGAGAAGTACCTATCAGGTAAGGACTGCTTCATTAAATTCCTTTGACTATCTTTATCAGTGTCTTGCTCACTCTAGGAATGAATTTAAATTGATCAGTAATATGTCAACATGAAGCTAGCTTCTCTAAGGAAAGACAATCGAGCAGAAATGGACCTCACCATATTTATATACGCCTCATATGCATCCAGCAGCACAGCAAACTCCCTAACAATCCTCTCATCCGCGCTTTCTGAAAACTAAATTCAAGTGAATCTTCTTGTTACAGAGGCAACAACTGGAAAAAATAAGATGAGCACAATGGTAGAAATACCGTAACATGAATCAATCAACCATGGAACATGGATTTCTCACCATTATGACATGGACACCCAATGCAATAACAGTCTTTCCAAAACATGATTTCTTTTCTTCCAAATAAACAAACTTTGGTGACAAATTTCTATTGCATCATTCATGCGCCATGATATTTTTGCCCATAGAATTAATGTAACACGCAAAATTTTAGCTTTTATTCTTAATGGTGGCACACTGCTCATTTTATCAGAACAATGGCATTATACTCATCCAAGCAAAAAGCAGCAGAAAACAACTATCAGGACCATCCTTGTTCCATTTTACATTTGCGAGCAGAAGTTATTGGAAAGTGAACTTAAACAAACAACCACCCCAGATAATTGCAGATATACACCATGCACACCATTACCATTCTTGAGAATGAATTGATCTCAAAAGTTTAAAATGTGACGAAAAAGCTTAGAATTTTATTTATATATCTGACAATCATTAGTTGGTAGTGCTTGAGATAGACATATGGAATCTGATACATCCAACAAACATCTTGAAGTTTAAAAGCTATATAAGCCCAAGGTCGAACCATAATCAAAAGGAAAAAGGCTCATCATTTGCTGTCATCTCGACACTATTACACTAAGATTTGGGACAGTAAACGAGTAAAGTATGGTTAATGTCTTGCCTTTGAAATCATAACATTTTCACATTTTCGGATATGATCTGCTTTGACAGTCGAGAGCTAAACAAAATCGAGCAGAATGCGCAAAAGATTGTAAATACAAGACACAGCTTGTTGCACGATGGGATTTCAAGCAGAAAGATCAAGTTCTTCCATGTACTTCTTTATCGTATTTAAAAAGGCCTCAGTTGATTCTTCCAGTGTGATCAATATCTCAAATTTCGAAAAGAAGAGAGGGTTCACCTGAGGGAGGAGAGTTGGGAAGGCTCAAAAAACCACAGAAACCTGCGGACGCGAGAGAATGAAGATGAATGTGCGACGAATCGATAAAACGGGCCAACCCGTCTCCAAATAGGACTAGGGCTCGGCTCGGCTTGTCTGCCATTCAATTGACTCTTCCAATTTTCCTTCCTGGTTTCAGATGCAGCGGAGAGAAGACGGAAGAAACGGAGCTACGCCGCGTGAGAAATAGAACAGAACTGGATTCCGTCTTGCGTATTCTCCGACACGAGGGAATATTGCATACGTGGCTATTTATTTATTTACCATTTATTATTAGCTTATAAACTGTTTAACTGTTTTGAAATAAGAGTAAGAAAATGTTTTTTTTTTAACCAAAAGTAACATTTTTATTCGACAAAATCATTACATAAAATGTAAAATTGATAAAAATTAGAAAACTCATAATTTATGGATGGATGAATAACATAATTTTTGCAAAAATATATTTTAATTTCTAAATACTTAATTTAAATAATAAAAATGAGAAAAATTCAAGTTATCTAAAATTGGAATGATTATTAAAAATATCAAATTAGTATCAGTAAAATTAATTTTTTTATTATTTCATCCATTTTCTATTTTTTTTCAGGCACAAGCGAATTGACCACCTACTTCAAGGTCAACTAATTTCTCCAACTTCCATGAGCTAAACCATTGACGGTGGCGCGGTGCAGTTTGCCCTTCCCCCTTCTTAACTGAATCTATCCCCTCGGTTTTTTTGAAGAAAAAAAAAATAATTTTCTCTGTTCAATACCGTCTTCCGTTGCCATCCTCGAAACCTTGCCATTCTCTACGATTATCTTCACCGCGATTCTCGAATTTTTTTTTTTCTGAACTACCGATGTCGTCGTCTTCATCAAACGATGCTGAAGCTCTTCGCAGCCTCATCATTTCGAGTAAGCTGTACTTCGATGTGCCCCTGTCAAAGGTAAGCTACTTATGCTTGAATCTTTGTTTGCTCTTTGAATTATGTAGCCTTTTGGACTCAGAACTCTAATAAACCACTAAACCAGGTTCCACTTATCTACTCGAACTCGTACGATATAGCGTTTCTCGGCATTGAGAAATTGTAAGAAATCATGCACTTGATTACTTTATTCAGACTTCTTCTGTCGTGTTTTATTTCAGACTTCTTCTGTCATGTTTTATTGTTGAGGTTCTTGAGTGATGATAATTCTCTATGTTTACTATTAAGCTCACGTCGTCCCTTTTCACTTTTTGTTCTTGGGTGAGGGCGAGATAGAGTCGTATACCGAAAGCTTATGCTGGTTAAGGTACCAGCATAACAGCTCGACGTCATTAAACTTTTGAGGATGTATCATATTTTAGTATCTAGTTATGAATCACAAAGTCCCAAAGGCGAAGTTATGGGAGTCACAGCGACACTCTACCGTGCTTAAGAAAATTTCGAGAAGTTGTTGGGTCCATCTTCTCATCCTTCATATCATAAGTTGAAATCTTCAATATGGTATATTTCAAGTTAATTCTTGAAACTGGTGGAGGTATGAATGGAAATTTAATGATTATCATGGAACGATAGATTTATTTTTGAGGTAGTTGTGGCACTAAAATTGGCCTGGTAGATCATTCAACTATTGTTTGCTTTATCTTCTATCTTTATGGCCTTGCTCTGGCTGTGACCTGAGTACCTTGGCTGAATCCTGACTTCTTGACTTTGATGCTCTTGAACTACTCATTCGTTGATGCAGACACCCGTTTGATTCATCTAAATGGGGACGCATTTGTCAATTCCTCATCTCTTTTGGTATTTTGGATAAGAGATGTATTGTTGAGCCTCTGGAAGCTTCCAAAGATGATCTTCTAGTGGTAATCACTAGTAAATAATTAAGTTTCAAAATTACTGCTGCTCATAAATTTATTGGTATTAGGTTACATTATATACATGTGTTTTAAAAGAGGAAAACAATTTCCATGTTTCTTTGGAGGTCTATATTTTGAATTTTGTTCCTTGAAAATACTGGACTGATCTTTTTGTCTACTGTTGGCATAATTCATAAAGATAAATGACAATCTTTCTTAAAGTAAAGTGATCTAAGCAAATTATATAATGCTGCTGAATCCATTTTTCTTTCCTCTATTTCCTTCATAGGTACATTCAGAATCATACTTGAATAGCCTGAAGGAAAGTTCCAATGTTGCTAAGATTGTTGAGGTATGTTCCTCTGGATTGCAGGTGGCAGGCCTGAAACATTTGCTTTTTGTTCTGATATTCTTATCAATGCTCCCTTTCCCTAACTGTGGGGCTCCTTTTTGAACTTATTGTGAAGGCTGTGTCTAAATTAATGTAAAATTCGATGTTGACATGGTAGAGATAAAGAAATTGATGTGATTAGATGAAAAGCCTGCTTTTCTTGTTCTCTATAACAGCATTATTTCAATTGACTTTTAACTTGGTGGTTTCTATACAGGTCCCTCCTGTGGCGTTACTTCCTAATTGTCTTGTGCAACAGAAAGTTCTTTTCCCTTTTCGAAAGCAGGTGAAGTGACAGTTTATGAAGTCTGTTTGACTTATCTAAACTAAGATTTTAATACTGATACTCGTAAAAGGAGATAATAGAGTAAAACAGTAAAATATCACTCACTAGACTCCCATTATTCCCTTCTAGACCCTGTTTATAGAGATATTAAGCTAATTGCCCTAACTATCATTTTACCCCTAACTACCCTTACTATTCCTAATTCCCGTATCATCTACCATTCAAATGATAGGTTGGGGGAACTGTATTGGCAGCAAAACTTGCAAAAGAGAGGGGATGGGCCATTAATGTAGGAGGAGGTTTCCATCACTGTTCTGCTGAAAGCGGAGGTGGATTTTGTGCTTATGCAGATATTTCTTTATGCATCCACTTTGCATTTGTTCGATTGAATATATCAAGGTACTGTCACATCTAGGATATATAGTTACATGGTACCATCTGTTACTAAGTAACATTTACCTGTGTAAATAAGCAGTTTCTGTATTTGTCTGCAAAACATACAGGGTGATGATCATTGATCTTGATGCACATCAAGGAAACGGTCATGAAATGGACTTTGGCAATGACAGTATGGCCAAAACAATTTCTCCTGGTGTTTGAATTAATTTTTCTATGATTATTCTCATATGGTTTGTAATGGCAGGCCGTGTTTATATCCTGGATATGTACAACCCTGGAATATATCCTTTTGTAAGTCATCTACTCCTCTATCTGTTGTGCATTCTCTCTTCAAGAACCACCTAGTTTCTATTTCTTTAAGCATTTGTTCTTTTATGTTCATTCCCATCATCTATTCAAGGATGCTGACTAAAATGCTGCCAGCACCCTGCAGGTTATTGTTATGCCATGCGTTTTATTCATCATTGTGCTTTGCCTTGGTTTTGTTCATCATTGTCCTAGTTGTTCTATTGGTACCCCATTGCTGTCTCTGGGCTGAAAACCCGCAAGACAAATTTTCCGTTTTTCCTTGAAACCAGGGGTGAAAAACTTGTTGATCTACAAAAATAAGGAGAAATTGGCATGCAAAATTAAACAAAATATGTAGGGAAAAGTTCCACTGATACAGTATTGAAAATGGCTTTATTAATACACGTAACATTTACCTTTTTAATGTAATGCTTTGCAATTATGTCAAGAGTATTGTTTATTTCACCAAGTGTGAGAAGATCATGTGAGAGAACACATGCCGGGGTTAGCATAGGTAGTGCACTAACAACAGATAATCTTTATTTGTTATTAACTTGAGATGTGCAACAGATCTGGTAGGGTTATCATCCTTTTTCTGTATGTAGGTCAACTAATGACAATCTGTTATATTTCCCCCTTCCCCTATTTAGGATTATGAGGCGAGGAATTACATAAATCAGAAAGTTGAAGTGGAGGTGCGTATTCATTATCTCAGTGAACGCCTTGATTGCGTTGGTCCCAAATGTTCTGATCTGATTTTATGTTGATTACTCGTTTTTCAGAGTGGGACGCTTACTGAGGAGTACCAGCAGAAATTAGACAAAGCACTTCAGGTATTCCATTGGAAACATTGTTATCTTCTAATCTCTGTTGGTTTGAATAATTAACTGCTCGACTACCATCAGGTGTATCCATTCAATTTTTATGTTATTCATGCGACATTAATTATATTTTTCCAATTGTACTCTTATCTTTACTGATTTTAAAAGTACAAGTTAGCATCAATTACTGAAAAAAATTAAGAGCATATTGGGAAGTTAAAAGAAATTTTGACATGTCTGTACCACTTAAAGTTCCGGACAAAAAGTGATTGACCAAAATGCTACAATGGAACTGGTATTCAGATATGTTTGTCAGCTAATACATTTCTTTTCTATGTAATTCAAGGTTGCTGGGAATAGGTTTGACCCTGAGCTGATTGTTTATAATGCTGGGACTGACATCCTTGATGGTGACCCATTAGGCATGTTGAAGGTAAAGCCATTTAGGGCCTTACTTTATTGCAGTAAGTAATCGACTTCTATTCATTGACTTCAGGGGGCGATCACTTTCTCCTATCAGTAGTTTCTATGTGAAACAAATAAATTGTTGGAAGAGTATATCTTTGGTTGGTTTTCTTTTAATTTAACGTAGGGGGTGCATGTGTTGGTTTGTAACATGCAGATCAGTCCTGAAGGGATTGTGCAAAGAGATGAGAAAGTCTTCCAATTTGCTCGTGAAAAGCACATTCCAATTGTCATGCTCACATCAGGTTTGCTGCTTCAAGTATTTTCTCAGCTTATTTCAATACTTCCATTGCGATGTCTTCATATAACCAGCTCCCATGTTTCAGGTGGTTACATGAAATCCAGTGCTGGAGTGATTGCAGATTCCATTGTCAATCTCTCGAAGAAATGTCTGATACAGACAAGTCAAGATCCAACTTCTTCATAAGATGCTCTTGCACTTTCAGATTTCCCTGCATTGAAGATGCGTGGCAGGAGTTTTCTTGTCTTAAAAGTTATATGGATTAGAATGTTGCTATATCAGAGTAAACATACATGTTTAGCTTTTTATGAAAGAATAATTGTAGTGGAAAATGAATTTTACTTTTGCATGTAGGAGTTTCAACTTGTGAGGACACTTGTGGTGATGATGTATATATCAATAACAACATATAGATGAGTTTGAATTAGTACAATGGTAGCATGTGATTCATATATTCAAGTCCGCCTAGTGGACATGGGTGACACTATCAGAATAACCTCACCAGTAGCGTCTGTTCGTACTTCGTACTGTATATATGTGCCTAAGCAAGAAGATATACATCCGAGAATGCAGGTTCACGATGATGTTGTTCAAGGGATCTTACAACGTATATGCTTTTTCTGCCTGCTATAAAAAGGCCGTTAACTGCGACAAAATGGGGAAAAATAGTTTCTGGAGATGACGGTGTGTACGATTTTAACAATATTGGATACGGAGTAATTTGTTTGTTTGTTTGTTTAAAATATTGATCATTGTCGCTAACACTGATTTTTCAAAAGCCACGGGATTTCTATTGGCAATTTGATCAGTTCGGTTAGCTGGTTCCACCCAACTGTCAACTTGGCTGCAAGAATTCTGACCAAGTAAGAAAAATCACGTGAATTTCCATCGAAGTGTTATTCATCACTGCCTTTTAGAATACTTTATGTTAAAAATAATCATAATAAACAAAAATGCATTCAACCAATTAATTAGACAAGTGATGAAGCAACTACATCAAACTTTCAGAATGGGTTACTATGTACGTTTTTTTTTTTTTTTTTGAGCCTGAAACTGAGCTATGTACATTAAACTTAGATGTATCTGTAGTGACAATTATGAACTAGTTAGAAATATACTGCATAAGCTGCACTCATGTCCTCCACAATCAAAAGTAGACTCTCTTGCTTGCACAGAGTTGGAAAGCACTTATCTTTTTATTTAATATTATTGTACTATTTCTTACCTTATCTGCAAAGGTTGTGGGGGCTCTGATTGGGATCACCTCGTGTGATAATTCTGTATTGAGATAATAATATGATTTGTTTATTCGTATGCTTCTCACAACTTGGATGACGAATAAGACGGCAGAATTAATATATTGAATTGAGCACAGGTATTAAGAAAAAGATGGCGTTTATAAGCTCGAAGGGTCATGTCATGTGCTCCTCCACTAGTAAGATGGTAACGTTCAGCCTTTAATTAATTAATTAAACTCCCAATAATTAGGAACAAAGACGAAGACGAAGGCAAAGACAAAAGGCGTCAGTCCAATGACACTTTCCCTTTTAAGGAGTCCGTCCGCTTTATAGCTTCCAGATTTCTCTCCTTATTACACCCAATTATTTACTTAAAATAGTATTATATAGTACTTTATATGTGGGTGCGTCATTGATTCGTGTGGGATTTCATGATTGAATTATGGTTAATTAAATGGACGTGGAATTAATAATATGTGTAGGGGTTATTGCTAGGTGCTATCTAACAAACGATCGAGGTGAAGAATCCCAACACACGTCTGAAAAGAAATACGGCCACGACACATGCAAAGTTGTGTTGTGCAGTACAATATGCTGCTTTGCTTCTTTTTCACCCCTTTAAACTTCGGACATAAGCAAGTTCATAAACATGACCATGCATGGAAATAATTTCGGCCACTACAATATTTAGTCATATATAAATTTACTCGGCCAAAAAATGATAAATAAATCTACACTCGCCACTCTTAATTTTATTAGATGAATAGAGTGTACTGCTAGTACAAATTAAAATAGCATTTTTACCGCTAATAATCAAAAGTCTTATAGCTTAATAGTATGAATATTCCCCTATTAGTAGGGAATCGTGGGTTCAACCTCACTTATAACTTAGGTTGTTAATGCCTCCTATTGTAACTCAAAAAAAAAGTGTAACTAATAATATTTTCATAAATAAAATATATCATATGTCATGTATTTTTTAACCTTCTTTGATCGATTTGTTAGCAACAATCGATGCATGATATTATCTTAGCTTTGATCCTTAATATAAGATTTATTTTATGGTTCAATTTATTCACTAAAATGCGTCTTATATTCTTTCTAGTCCTAAATATAAGACTGAGTTAACTTTTTTTAAGAGATTAAAGAAGCTGAATAAGTTATTTAATCATATCATAGGTTGTATATCATTAGATTATATATCAATTTATAAATCAAATAAATTAATTTAGAAAAAAAAATATAAATATAAATATTTTAAAGTAATTTAATTAAATTTTATAATTTCTTTAAAAAAAATTAATCACATTTTATATTTAAGATCATAAAAAATATTACAGACTAAAGAGTGAGGGTAGTAGGATTTTTTAGCTTTTTGCATGGACTATATCTATCCCTGTTTGAGGTGATATGTTGTATAGACTTTTTGCATGGACTATATCTATCTCGGTTTGAGGTGATATATGATGAGATCTTCAGAGAGAAAATGAGGAACCAGTTTTAATGCTCATCAATGTGTGATGAGTACTGAGAGTTATTTATTATTACAGACCACGTTCAGATCTAATTTAGAGGGTTTAGATTAAATTTTGTTAACTTTCAATTTTTTGAAAAATAATTATTTTAACATGTATAAAAACTAAAATAAAAATAATTTCTTAACTGTTAATTTTTCAAAAAATATATTTTTTATTTAAAATTTATTCGTTAAAAATCTTAAACCTAGATCGTTAAAATTTTATTTAAATTATGTAAATCTCACTACAATAAATAGCTGTCGATGCGAATAAATCTTGTGTTTGTTTTGAATAGTGATTAGAGTTTTCAAAATAAATTTGTTAATTGTGATTTACAGTATATAAAGTAAGTATGTAAGATGAGTGTTATATCAATTTATATATACAAGCACTTTAAAAGTGTTGTTCCACTTCTCACATGATCTACTTATATGTATCCTGCTTCCTTCTAATTAATTCCTCTTCCTTCAATTTTCTGGCAAAAAATAAAAAAAAAAATACTCTTCCCTCAATAACGTGACTGCCCTCTTACGCTTCACCTAAGGCATGTATTTTAGTGACGCGGTGTCATATCATATCAATTTGACTTTTATATATATATATATATATATATATATATATATATATATATATTATCAAAAGATTATTTGATATGAAATAAGAACGACTTTTTTGTTTGAATATTTAATATGAATATGAATCCTTAGATCAGATGGTTATGGTGCTATGCATATACCTTAAAAAACGGCATTACTATCCTAAGAAGATCGTCCCTTCAAGACAAATAATCCAACTGCCTCTCCTTTTAAATGTGGTGCCGTAGAGAAAATGGGGCATGCACCTCACTTATGCGCACCATAATTGGTTATGAGGCTGTTTGGGATAGCTTATAAATTGTATAAGCCTTATTTACATAAATCGAGATAAAACTCTTCTACATATTTACCTTGTAAACCGTAAAAGTTACCTCATATTCTGTAAATCACGATTGAAAAACACTTATGAAACTTCCAATCATTATTCTAAAGAGACTAATATATGTTGTCAACATCGTACTCATATGGGTAGCTAAAATAAAGATTGTCGTCTTGCGTGCATGATCCAGGTCTATTTATAGCAAACTATGCCCAATTTGAGTTTTCTTCAAGACTTGTCAACATATAAAATAATGCCCCTCCTTCACCCTTTTCAGTGTTTAATTTGACTGTATAATATGAAAAAAGATTAAAAAGAAAAAAGAGGCCTCAAAAGAAGAACAATGACACTTTAAAGACAAGGCCGACCATTGTAAAATCTGAAAGACTGAAACAAGCTTTTCCATATATCGCTAGATTACATATGGCCCTCCCTTTAATTCATTCACTTAGTTCACAAGTAAAATATAGTTTTTCATTAAACGACAAGACGTACGCACACGTATAATTAAATATATCCATACAATGGTCCTCACATCCTGCTGTTATATATATGTACAAAGATCCTCCTGTGAGAGCCCACCTTTACTACTCCTAGCTAGCTAGCTCTTCCAAAATGGCCTCAGAAGCACAATTTCATGGTCTAAGTGCTGCAGAATTTGCAGTACTTGAGCCCATCATCAACAAATATCACAAATCTGAAGCTCATCCAAACACATGCACTTCCATCATAACGCAGCGAATCGAGGCTCCGGCGGGAATTGTGTGGGGTTTCATTCGGAGCTTCGAGAACCCTCAGAAATACAAGCACTTCATCAAGAGCTGCAACATGAAAGGTGACGGCGGCGTCGGTAGCATCCGAGAGGTCACGGTGGTTTCCGGTCTCCCGGCGTCCACCAGCACCGAGAGGCTTGAGATCTTAGACGATGACAACCACATACTCAGCTTTAGGGTTGTGGGTGGCCAGCACCGTCTCAAAGATTATCGCTCCGTCACGTCGGCGAATGAGTTTCAGGCGGAGGACGGTAAGGTGTACACTATGGTGGTGGAGTCGTATATTGTGGACATACCACCGGGGAATACTGCAGAAGATACGAAGATGTTCACGGACACTGTGGTGAGGCTCAACCTTCAGAAACTTTCCCTCCTTGCCATCTCAACCCTCCATGCACAACATTAGTTAATTAGTGATGAATACTATATTAAGCAGTTACGTTACTGCTAATGATCTCTGTCTGTTTGTGCTCATCTTCCTTAATGCTAATCCGTTCTACCTAGATATGCTACTTTAACTATTTAATTTCTTCTTAATTTATTAATATAAAACTCTTTATCTCAGCACTAGCTGATCACAACTCGCGCTCCTAGCTATATATGCTTACTGTGATAGTGTCATAGAAGCAAGTCTTGGAACAACGATAAACGTTGTGATTATGTTCATACGACTTGGGCACTAAAGGTTCAAATCTTGGAAATAATATATTCGCAGCATTCGTACCTACCTGTCTTGTGCGATGAGTCATCATTTTATATTTGTATATTGTCGTGAGTAGATTAATCACTCTTTTTTTTAGTTTGTTCATTAGAAACACTGGTTCAGAACTTATATATGTATGGCTGTTCTACTCACATAAACTAAGACCAAGTTTCTTGTTGTGGTAATGCAGCGTAAAAAAATTGGATGTAAAGTTTCCATCTTTAGAGAGGGTTAATGATTTGATCCATAGTTTATGGCCAACCCAATAAATGAATTAAAATATAGGTGATGATAAGTAGGTGGAATATGCCATACAAGAGAAAAAGGAGAGTGATTGAATTGATGTAGACAGAAACAACAAACTTGTTGGCTGATGCAGCAGCAACATGATTGAATCGAAGATGATGAAGAAGAAACAAGTGGGCGTGGGTGGGTGTATACATGGGAGAAATTAAAGGGAGGGATCAGGGATGGTTGGTAGGTGGGGCAGTTCAGAAACTTTTCGTGTGGCCTTAATTTAAATGTCAACCCTCATTTCAACGGCATGGACCAAAAAGTGGGAGAGAATCTTGTGCTCACTTGTGATCCCACTTTCACCTACACGTGACTCTCTTCCCTGTGAATTGTGATTATCACTATCGACACTTCAACATATGACAATGTGCTTCTTTATTTACTTGTTAATTTATTGATTATTTAATATCAGTCTCCTAATCACACTCTTTACATAAAACTTATCAATTTAATACTTTATTATTTTTTGTGGTCTTAATAATAAGTCATTGTGTTTATCACATGTTAATAGTACTGTTTATTATAGTTTATTGGGCTTATTTTTCATTGGGCCTTAGGTTGGGCCTCAGTTGCATGGAACTTGTGGCTGATGGTGGGCCCAAGGAAGGCATATGACCCAGACAGGGGATGGTGGTTTCTACTTTATTCCTTGCAAGTTTAATTGGAGGATGGTATTTGTGTGGCCTTTGAAAAAAGTTATTGCCAATTTAGTGCCTACCTAAAAAATGTAATTATTGTCAATAAAAATCGGTCTACTTGGTAAATGGATTAGCTCATAATCATAAAGTTGTGAGTTGAAATTCCATTGATGTAAAGACCTTATTGGTTGATGATTTGTAAATAACTTTACAAGTATTTTTTGAACTTAGAAGCATGCCTGAACCTGGTGATACTCCTTCCAAGTCTTGATTACAAGGAAATATCAACTATTTTACTGGGATCAAAAATATTAGTTAGGGTTAGTTTAGTTTTAAAAACATCCTAATATGTTGAAAATGAACATTCTTTTTTTATACATAAAATTTTAGGTGAGTTGAGTAATAAATACTTACTAGAGTTTGGACATGCATCCGTGCTCACAAAAAACTTATAAAGATACATATAGATCGTCCCTGATAAGATTCTGATGTTAAAAGCTCCAAACCATATTTTTTCATGCAAAAAGTGGCTTCTTTTCAAACTATTTAAGTTGAATGTAAAAGTATTGTACCATTTAGTCCTGGATGTAAAAACTAAATGACTAACTTATAAATAGTAAATTGGTTATTTGTAACAATGTTTGTTGATGTCTTAAATTGGTAAGTTAGTTATTTGTAAAAAATGTGTGTTGGTTTCTTAAAATACATTTTAATCATTTGCATTGGATTTTCCTTTAGTAAGTGCAATTAATCAAAATAACTTATAGAACAAATTATATATTTAAGAAACAAAATGGAATGAGGTATTATATTTTGAGATAAAAATAAATCTTTCCACTAGTTCCTACATTTGAAGGAGTATCATGGACTATTAGAAGCATGAAATAGTTATGAAACTTAAGAAGTTGCTAAATACGGATGTGTGTTTTAACTGCCAAAGTCTCCATGGTTTTGTCACACTCCTACCCTCCTCCAATTGTAATGATTTGATTTATATGGACATAGAGGAGGGAGGTTTCAGCCAAAAGTTGAGGAATAAAGGCAAAGAGGGTTTTTGCCAAAGTTGTAGCCAGGGCCCACTTGCATGCGAGAGCTGGTTTTGTCCATTTATGAGGAAGGATGGGCACTATGCTGACAAACTCATCCCTATTATCCTAAAGCCCTTACACATTTCCCACACGTCACCTTCTTTTTCCCTTAATTCACTTCTCTTTGTTCCTTTGGCTTCCGTCGCCTACATGTGCTTACTCTGTTTACCTACCATCTCCCCTGGACTAGACTGGGGGATGTGTAAGTACTAAAACCCTTTTAATATACGTTTATAAGCTGCAAACATCATCATTACCATTTGAAATTACCATATATTGTTCTTCTGTCCCAAAATCATTTGAGCATTGATAAAGTCGGATATGATAATGAAGAAAACCTCAAACGGAAAAAGACATCATCCACCTCGAACCAAGACCATGATGTGGCCCTTCAGAGATGAACAGATGATCCCAAAAAAATATTCAGATAAATTGTCATTGCAATGGATACAGGGGCCGTGCTCCCACTATCTACTATAAGGGTGACTTTACCAACAAAATTTTTTCTCGCCTGCAGCACAAATAAATTTTTGATAGAATAAAAGTATTAATAAATAATTTAAAAAGGTGTAAATTTATCAAAATCATTAAATTTTGTCAAACAGCGTTAGGGTTTTTTTTTTTAATTCAACGGCTGATTAGTTAAATTTAACGGTTTTTGTGAATTTACACCTTTTAATTTATTTTTTTTGTATTTTTACTCGTTCCAAAATTTATTTACGTCATACATTCATTGGGAAAAACTTTGTTAGTAAAATTGCACCTTAACCCTATGTTATATTATAAGAAAAATTTCACTACATCCCTATGTGATCATTTAACATCGAACAACTCCAGAAGCTTTTTGAAATTTTACTGCACCCCTATGACTAAATTGAAATTAAAATTTATGGACAAAAAAACAATTATGCCTTTATTTTACAAGCCAGATATGATTATTTATAAGATATATATGAGAATTTATAAGTCAAATATGATTTTACAAGATAAACAAGTAAAAATACAAGACAATCTTGACCATGTATAAGATAAGGAACATATTAATAAGAATACATGTTATTTACAAAATACTTGAGAATTTACAAATCAAATATGCGTATTTAAAAGAAAAATGTAAAAATTTACAAGATCATTTCGGGTATGTATATGACAAGGCATAAATGTCTTTTCAACAAAAAAAAAACTTAATTTAAGTTTAGTCATATGGGATGCAGTAAAGTTTCAGAAAATTTTAAAGGCTCTTAGATATTAAATGACTACAAAGTAGGGTGCAATGAAGTTTTTGCTATATTAGACATAGGGCCGGTTTGGATCAAAGAAAATGTTGGAAATGAATGGAAAATATTTTGCCATGGAAGTGTTTGGTTGGCACCGAAAAAGAAAATGAATTAATATGAAAATTTTTGTTTGGTTTGAAGAAAATAAAATAGAAAAATTAGCAAAAAGACATTTTTGCTCTTGTTCAAACAAATATTATTTAAATACCTTGTTTTAAAAATATTATTTGAAGACCCGTGTTTTTTATTTAACCCCTTTAATCATATATACTTTATGGGCAACACATAATCATGAATCACTTCAATTCATTCCATCATAACCACAACTTAATTACTATAGACTATATATAATAAAAACGTAGAAGAAATAACTCTATTTATCAATGTTTCCATTCTATAGGAATCAACATTATCATCATTAACTCCATCTATATTCCATCTGTTATGGTTGTGGGGCCTAATCCCCAAGTTTTGAACCCTCATAGTGCTGTTGGCCGTCCTGATGTTCAAATCGGAGAGAATTGCCACCCAGGAAAAGCCTTGAGAGCAAGGAAGGACTTGTTCAAAAAACCACACACCCCATGGGAAAAATACACCAGCAAAAATCCTAAGGTTTTGAGTTGTATTATAAAACCCCAACAGGAGAGTATAGCGAACATCAAACTCCTACACTAGAAAAGTAGAATGGTTGGCCAAGCAAACTCTATTAAAAAGGAAAAAAAAATTAAAGCCAGATGGGGATTATTAAAGGACAATCTTGATAAACATATATGCTACCAAGGAACACTCTATAGTTATCATGTAGTTAGAAAAATAAAGCATTTTGTAAGCAGGTTGCGTAAAACTTGCACACAACAAAATTGATGAAATAACCCATTTGAAACTTACTTGCTTCACTTTCATTTGGAACTTTTGATGAAATAACCCTTTTGTTTCAAGTTTTAATGAGTGAAGCTAATAAGAAGTTAGTACTCTATTTGCCCCTAGTTTTTGATAAAGTAATAAAGTAATAACTGTAAGATACCTACAAATTGCTTGTGGTTATACATGAATGAATTAACAACTTTAACCAAATATATGTGATGGGTAGCTCATGGTTGTCTAACTTTATTCAACCATTGCGCACCCACCAATTGCATCTGGTCAAGACTGCTTCCTTTGTGTGGAATATCACAAATTTAACCACATTTATCATATGGGTACTTCATGGTCAGGTTGTAGTCAACTAACATTTATCCTAGCCATAGAGTGCACACTACCTACACCTAATTAGAATCAACTCCGATGAGCAAGAGCCTCTTCGCTTAACTTAACACAAACAACCTAGGACTATGGGTACATCACATTTAACGCAAACAAGAATACAACAACCACATCGACAGAGAAGAAGGAACCCACAAGTTATTTGAGATTGATTAGATGTCACATCGTTGTAGGAAAAAGTTGCTCGCCCTCTCTATTTTTCAACTCGCTCCGTTTTCTCCAGGTCCGACTGTGTGAATTGCCCTAAGTTTCTTCACTACTTTATATCAAATCTACTATCTAATCAAGGGTATTTGGGTCTTTGGCAATTTTCCTTAGGAGCGGGAAAATAGAGGCTGGTGGAAAAATATTTTTTGGGGCAAATGGTGAACTAAATATAGGGGTGTTCAAAGTATTCCGGTCCAAGAGATTTTAATCTCAGGAATTTCCCATCCCGACCAGGACCAGGACTGGGATCACCCTTGGTGATCCCGATCCCGATTTTTATTTTATTTTTTACCTTATAAATTAAGTTATCTTTTTTACTTTTGTATTTTTTACTCTATAAATTAAGTTATCATTTGATAAAATGTGTATTACATTTTTAGTTGGAGCTAAACCGTATATATCATAATATTAATCATAACTATATAATGTATAAAGTTAATAAAGAAGATGATGAAGGTGATAATAATAATAATAATAAAATACTATTATTCAATTCTAAATTAATTTGTATGATTATTATGGCATTGTTAACCGTTAAATGATTATTTTAAACACTAGATTATGAAAAATTTAACTAATATAATAATATATTTTAAATTTATTTAAAAAACCCGAGAATTCCCGGTCTCATCCCGGTCCCAGTAATCCCGGGACTAGGACCGGGATGCATATGTGCATCTCGGCTAAAAACCGGGACGAGGAGTGGGATTGGGGGATCCCGGTTCCGGTCTCAGATTTAAACACCCCTAACTAAACAGTTGTCGCAAGAAGGAAAATTCTGAATTTCCCTTTTCCCGCCCCCTATTTGCATCGATCCAAACAGGCCCATAGTTACATAATTTGATTATATTAAGAAATATGGTTAAATTAATTAATATGATATTAATTTTTTAAAACATCTTAATTATTTTCATTAATTTCCTCATTCCCTCTCCTCCTTGATTATGATTAAGGAAACATCAATAGGAATACATTAGAAAAATATTGGCAACTATGAAAATTTGGTTTTACATTTAGAACTAAGATCAAATCCCTAAATACGTCTTATATTAAAAATAAGAGGAGTATAATAGTGATTGAAATCTTTAAAATTACTTTTCAATTGTAATTTACGGTATACGAAGTAAGTATGTGAAAAAAATTTTATCTTGATTTACATAAAAAACACTTATAAAATAATTTTTAACCCAACCAAACAAACTAATAATAGCTTAGAACTCATACTCATACTCATACTCATACTCATAGGATTGGCCCCACACAATCAACGAAATGAGATTGATAGGTTGATTATTAGCTATAGTAAATTCGTCAAAAGATCTTCGGAGCTCTGCTTTTCATCGTTTGTTTTTAGCTTTTGCTTACCTCATTTTTTTATGTTTCACTCTTGGCCACTCCACAGGGAATACACGCTGCTAAAACAATGGTTTTTGTTCCCATTCACCTCTTAGCTAGTTGTTTCAGCCTGGAGAGAAAGTGAGAGGTTTTTTTTACTCCATTTAATCTTCTTTCTCGTCACAGCACCCTTACTGTTTAAAAAGAGCGAAAAAGCAGAGGACTTTCGTTGAGTAGAGTAGCGCCTGCCATGAACAGAGGCTCGAACAGGGAGAGAATCCCATATATTTTTGATTGTGATGGTTGCAGAGATGCATATAATAAGATGGGGTGAGTGAGGAGGACAAAAGAGATCAGAGTGAGGGACAATAAATGGGACCCTTATAGCCTGCTCCAGAAATGAGTGCCCTAAACGTCCCTTCTCTGCTCTCTCTCTCTCTCTTTCATTTGTAGCAGCGCTTCTTCCTCACTCTGCCTCAATTAATGAGCCCCTTTTGTCCCTTACCATTCAAACAACACGCGCACGTTGCCTCCCTTTTTCTTTTTCTTCATTCGTCTCTGTATGTTTTAAGTTTGAGTGCAAACTGAAACTGTTGAGAGAAGAAGACAAGATAGGGGACATGAGCAATACAAATGTAGGACTCTGTTTTTCGGTTTCTGGTTTGGTTTAAACTTTGAGCAAGGTAAGCTGGCTATCGTATGAACAACCATCCTCTCTTGTGTGGTTCTACTTTTTGGCTTTTATATGTACAATTGAACCTTACAAAGAGCTTTTTTTATTTTTATTTTGGGTTCTTCTCCAGGTAACCGGAGGAAAGTACACATATACGGGCTATCAGCTGTCAAGTGTTTGGACCATTTCTGGTTCTTCGAGTAAAGTCCCACACACGGTGACTTCCCTTGCTTTCTGGTGGCCGAGAACTCCCTTTGCTGAGTAAAGTGAGTTTGTTAAATTTTAAGCTTCTTGTGAGTTGATACATTACACTTTATGGGAGTCTGAAAGCAATCTGATATCCAATTTTCAACTTTTGATGTATTGTCCACTATAAAACTTAAATTTTGAGGCCATGCTTTACCAATTAGGATGCCATAGAATCGTCTGTTCATCTCTGGCTTGGTCCCTGTTTTTATTTTCTTGTTCTATAGCTTGGGTGCGGCTTATTTTAATTGATATGTTGTGCGCTCCAGAGGAGATGGCTGGCCAAAATTCAAGTGTATTTTATGAAACTCCACAAAATCCAGCGCCCAACTCACTCATCCAGTGCTATTCATTGAACCTCAATGACCAAACTCGTATCATGGATGGAATATCTATGCTTTCTGGTTCTCAAGTGCATGGCGCATCTGGAAGCAATGTGAATGTCCACCTGATAAATCCTGGAACTATTGATTCTAATGCATTTTTTTCATCCAAAGGAAAGAACATTATTGGATATGCCTCACAGGGAACTTCTTCATGTACCATAAATAACAGCGGGTTTCAAGAGCAAACAGCTTCCCCTGCTTCACTTTCTGGCATTCTTGCTGCTAGAATTGGTCATCAAGAAAATTTAGAGAAATCACAAGTTTTATCTCCTTCATTCGGTTCACTGGACTCATTGGGACCTTATATGTTAGAAAATTGGTCATATGCTCCAAGCCATTTGCCTTTAACTCATGGCTACAACAATAATATGCCTAATGGAAACTTGGATTCAAATGGATGGGCTTCATCATCAAATGTTACAATCTTGAGCAGCCTTGCTTATGGTTCATCTAATTTCTGTAATGAACCTGTATTAAGCCTTGCAACATCTCCAACAACAGTCCAGTTCTCTGAAGTGAGTTGTTCTGATCAAGTTACCCGTTGCTTCAGTAAAACAAGGTCAGGCTTGGAACTTGCCTCTTGCAGCAACAGGGAGCCTGCCACGAGTTTGAACAACTCTGCTGGTAGACACTTCCATTCTAGTCAAGCAATGTTAGGATCAAGATATCTTACTGGAATTCAAGAAATACTCGCTCAACTTGCAAGATTCTCACTTGAGAATCTTAAACAGGTAAGATATTCACAAGCAAGTTCTATGTTCAATCTCAACATGGAAGCTCCTTTGCCAATACATGCAGCTGAATCAAACAAGTCCCAGCTGCTGACACTCTTAGAACTGGTATGAAGCTTACATCCTTATCTGCAGCAATTATTATCCTGGTTTGATTTAGAGATGTAGTAATTATGTTCAATTTTTGTTTGGTTAGAGTATAGTTTTAGATTAGACAAGGTGACATTTTAGTCCTTGATCCTTTAAAGTTAATGCTGTTACCTTTACTAACTTTAAAAATGTATTTTTGGTCATTTTAAGTTAACAATGTTATCTTCACTAATTGAGAATGATGAGTAAGCAAATTTAAAATACTGACATGTCTAAATTTTAATTCTTTAATATAAGTAATTTTATATTTTAATATTAAAATCAATCTTTTAGAAAGATATATCAATATTTGAAATTTGTTGATTCAACATTTTCCATTAATGAAATTAACGTTATTAACTTAAAAGGACTAAAAACAAACTTTTAAAAGTTAAAGAACTAAAATACAACCTTGTTTAAACTTAAATAACCAAAATTATACTCAAGTCTTTTTTTGTTTTTCATGTTTCAATAATTGATGGGTGGAAAATGATTCAGATGAGCTTATCTTCTCTTTTGACTCAGGTGGACAGCCGGTATAATCAGTGTCTGGATGAGATCCATACTGTTGTTTCCGCATTCCATGCTGCTACAGAGTTGGACCCACGAGTTCATGTTCATTTTGCTCTCCAAACAATCTTTCTCTTATACAAGAACTTGCGAAACAGGATTAGCAATTACATTCTTGCCATGGGGCCACCGGATTTGGACAGTTTATGCGCAGTGGACAAGGAAGGATCTATTGATCCTTCACTCATTCATAAGCAATTGTCTCTCCAAACGCTGAAACGAAAAGATCATCAATTATGGAGGCCCCCAAGGGGTTTGCCAGAAAACTCTGTCTCAATCTTGCGTGCCTGGATGTTTCAGAACTTTCTCCATCCGTGAGTTTTCTTACTACAAAATATGTTATTTACGAACCCCGCAAACATTCAAGTTTCACATTCTCAAGACATGTTTTCAGGTATCCTAAAGATTCGGAGAAGCATTTACTTGCATTAAAAGCAGGGTTGACCAGAAACCAGGTACATCCTTGTCCTTGTTGCAAATTGTGTTGTTTTAATCTTTGATTATGTTTTTTTTCATGATCCAACTATGTGAACAGGTATCTAACTGGTTTATAAATGCTCGTGTTCGGCTATGGAAACCCATGATTGAGGAAATGTACGCTGAACTGAATCGTAAAAGAAAGGCTAGTCGAAATGAAGGAGAAGCCGAGAGCAGCAGTCATGGAAGGCTTGGGCGATAAAAAAAAAAAAAAAAAAAAAAAATTCAACTTTGAGATGGATGAATCATGAATGTGAAGTCAAATCCCGTTGAAATGTGAGGGAGCATTTGCTTTTGGGGATCAAGTCATAGACTGAAGACAAATCACATAATGTGCCTGCATAGTTGGGATTATATTGCAGGTGGTACAGTACTAATAGGGAATCTGCTTTCAGTGATAGTTCGGAAAAAGTTGGTGCTTAATTATCGAAGGTTTCAAAATAGATTACTATTGTACTACTCGTTGTCAACCTTTTTAGTAGTATCATTTAGCTTAAGCTAACTAACCAAGCTTGTTTTATCGTTCCAGTTCCATTATCATCAAGTTGGTGATCACAAGTTTACTAAACTACAATCGGCAAATTATTCTTTTATCCTTGAATGAGACTTGAGAGCGGTTAAAATTTTCACTCATGGGATGCGTACAATAATATAGCAAATATATTTGACAAAATATAGTAATTTAGAGCCAGTTTTGAATCTCATTTGTCATCCAAAAAAATCCATTTAGTATGTAAAAATCCATTTGCTTTAAAAATTAATGTTTGTAAAATCATTAAAAAGCAATAACTTTTAGATGTAAAAGAGTTTTTTTTTTTCAAAAGCTCTCACGTACAGCTTTTAAAAAAATATCATTTCTTCCACCACCAATCTAAACACAAATCACATTTTCAATTTAGTTTTTTTTTAATTAGATTCTTATAAAAACCTCATTAAAAAAAAATCACTTCTCCACTGCGTTTGCAATCACATCCTTGAACTCAAGAAGAAAAGGCTTTAAATGACTTGCTTCTGTCTGCATTCATAATAATGACAACACATCCAATAAAAAAAAATTAAAAGAGCTTTAGATTTAATGCATCAACGGGGAACAATCAAATGACAGATCCAGGTTCAGTATTATTTGAGAAGACGTCTGTTTTCCTTTTCCCTTGGAAGTAGTGCGTGTGCGTGTAACTTCTAGTATACACATCAAAAGTTCACAGAGGGGCATTTTCGTGACTAAACTAGAAACATAACCAAGAGAAGCAGGCAGTTATAGGTATGGTTACCCCGCAAGGCACTTCTTCAGGATTGAACTACAAATTCCAATCCTGAAAGCTCTGCTAAACTAACCTCCAAAACACGCAAGGTTCCTATTAAAGGACCGGACCGGCTTCTCAATGTTTCCGGTTTACTACTTACCAGCAATAAAAGACCGACCTGCCTAGCATCCTCGTATGGTTGTTGCCCCGTACGTTACTTTCAAAATCCAGCTCACTCCCACCGTCCAAAAGCGTCACTGCTGCTGGAATAGAATTGAGTTTTCCCTCATTGAGTTCCCCTGAAACTGGCACCTCATATACTTTACCTGTGCTTTAGTCTCATCCACAATACCTTCTTTGCGTTTTCTTGTTCCATCAGTGCTGCTGTTGTTCATTCTATCGTTCCCAGACAAAACCATGGCGTCCATTGGATCACCCATCTCTATATCACAGTTGTCATGTTTATCTTCCTCTGTCCCTCCGCGACGAGAATGGAGAAAGAGATTCTTATCCACATTGTGACATGATTTTTTTATGATTGGGAGACCGTGCTCAGTTGTTGATATCAAATACTCAGCTTTTGCACGTAGCTTGGCAGTATCACCAACGAAGATGATCAGTCCTTGGTCCTCAACGACTAGAAGCCACTCTGTTTAATAAACCATATGTCAGATATTTAAAGAAGAAAACTGAAAAAGTATTACAGCCAACCACGAAGAAAGAATGAAGCCACATTCAGTGAAATGGCCCACTAGACATTTAAAATATGTAGTAGCACCCTTTTGAAGCTGCAAAAGTAACAGCCTTAGAGACAAAATTTGTGGGAGTTCTGAATATTTTCCAAGAACTTACTTATAAGAGCCATGGGAGTGGTAACATTTGGTTGGCTAATCATTCCGCCTACACTAGTCTGATTAGTAACCCAGTTAATCAATTGAATAGGTATGCACGATCTAGAGAAGGCGTTTAAATAAGAAACGGCTCTCTCTTGATCGCCTTTGTTCCTGTGATTAACCAGATCATAAGAATCATCAGCCATTAGTTTTAGGAACCCCTTGCTCCATTACAACAACAAAAGTCGTTTATCATACCTCGCAGACTGGATTGCGAAGTCAGTGACAAACAACCACGTTAAAGCAAAATCTTTCAAGCTTTTGGGACATAGTGAAATTCCTGCTTGAGGGTTAATGAAGTACTCTACCATCATAACAGCATCAAACAGGACTTCTTTAAGAAGAACTTCGTTTTCAGAACCCTACATAGTAAACCAAGAAATTAGTTGCTTAACCAAATAATAATAATATATCTATCCTTCTATCTATTTATACAAGTATATATTGAAGGATGAGGGCATAATTCATTTCATATAACTAAATTTCAGTGTCCGAGAAGACGGGTTAATAAACACCATAAATAGCTAATCCACTAATCCTTTTCAAGAGTAATATACTGAAAATCACAAGTCAGTATTTATTTATGAAGTAGTAGTGAACTAAATCATCTTAATGAAAAAGGTTTTAATACAAGTTTTAAAGTTACAAAATCTAAACTATACTTACTAATCTTGTTCATTACTGTAACTCCAGGCCTTGCCTCAAATATCAAATGAAGAATATGAGTTATGGTAAACTGATGTGAACAATGTGCAACACAATAGCTCACCCCATCCATATTCTCATCTGTAAAATATGTTTCAGCGTGCCAATCAAGGGGGTAGTGGCACTGGCATCTATTTAACTTATGCCTTGTGCGCAAAGGCACAGAAGTCTCCTCAATTCTCTTGTGAGAGCTTGAAATTATTCAAGGTTAATGTTATGGCGCCATAAGCTTTGAGACCCACACATCATCCTCAGGGGAAGTACGTGCTTTGCCTAATGTAAAAGCCAATAATTCCAAACTGCAAAGCATGTCGAAGGAAAATTAAAACAAGGCATCATACTGACCAGTAACTTGACCACTGGCAAAACTGGCTCCAGCATCATCCTGGAAAGGATATCTGATACCCAAAAATATGAAATCAGGAACTGGAAACATAAAAACTAGAATAGTGTCACCACAGGAAGCCCAATAGGTTCAACAAAAGATAAGTTGAAAGGAAAACCATCAGGGAGACATACATAGTACACAGTCATCTAATTAGTTTGGTCCTTGTAAAACGGGGGACTGATCCCGAAAATAACAAAACGACCTTGACTATTATAATGCCAATATAACTAAACAAATAACGTGCATTTCGTCAAAGGTTCAGCTCACTAAAACCCAAGAATCCAGATTCCAAAGTAATTAAATGTAAGAAAATTTGGGCGAAAATGGGGTGCGACCGTTAAACTTTTGTGCTCACGCTTAATCGGATCACAGTGATGGAAACGATTATGACACACAGCAAACACACCACAAGATAAAAAGAAGAAGAGAGAAAATGTAGTAGAAATATTAGGGATAATTTATGTATTCCAAATTACTCGTTTCGACTAAAACCTTTACGCTTATTTATAACATTTTTCGTGTCTCATCCTCTCTACCAACGTATCATTTCTTCAAGGAAACAATATATCTTTCCGATGAAGAGACATAACATATCGGCGAAACATTATCTCCCGAAGAGTTATAGTTTATCGGTTAAAAATATGACTCTTAGTAATTGGGGAATATTACATATATTAACATAAAATTTATATTATTTATATTATTGTCCCAACATTTTGGGCTTGGATCTAATCCATCAAAGGTGGACCAACCCATTTTTCAACATAAAAAAAGTGAGAAAATTAAATTACAAGTTAATAAGAACGCAAGTTATAGTGATTCAAATTAAATTTACGTATGGAGGAATAAGTTCACCTAGAAAATAAAAATTGCGAAACCCAGTGATGGTCTGAACTGCTAGACCGTGCAACTTCTTCTCCTGCTCCGCTTTCTCAATCCCTGATTCGAACTTCAGGCACAAATTCAACAAGAGAGCTTCACACATCACGATTCCAGCTAAGAATTCCATACCACATTCCGATCTAATTCCCTTGCAAAGTTGATCGCTGATAATGGGAAAAAAATCTTTCCAGTGATCCCGAACCCCATAGTGATCAACTATCCACACGGGAATTACATCCAAGAAAGTCGGGTCCAAACTAGTCATCCCATCGCCGTCTTCTTGAGGCCCCTGGCGGCAGAAAATGCTACAATAACTAATTAGTCCTTCCGATAAGCTCTGGACCTCACTCTTCAAGTCTGTCTCCTCCAGCACCAAACGGTACAGCTCAAGAACAAAAGGGGCTAGAATAGCAATCCTTTTCATCGAACCACAATAATCCGAACAAGAGACTAGCAGCTGAAATAAATCTTTGGCTGCTGCTGCTCTTCCCGAAGATTCTCCCCGAACTGCCAGTTTGGTCGTATGAAATCCAAGGGCCGAATAGAACCAGACGATTCCCAAGGGTGGGTCAGGCATGTTCTGCAGCAATCGAGAAAATATGGAACTGAAATCGCAGAAATCAGTGACGCCATTCCTGTATTTAGTTAGGAAATGGCCAACCGATTCTTTAAGCATGGAGTAATGAGCTGATAAGGGAGCGATGTTGGAATCCTGGGGAGGGATCCATGGTATTGGGATCATCTTAAGTACTGTGGCGAGAAGAAATTATGAAATTCGAGGCCTCTCCAGTACCCTTCCGAAAGGGCAATACTCCAACCAGCTCTGAGCTCTGAGCTTTTGGAAGAGTTCTAATTTCGTAATGGTTGGAGCCTTGGAGGGTCAAAGTAAGACAGAAATTTGAAATAGGGAAGCAGTATGAAATTGAAAACCCTAGGCTTGTGGGTGAAGAAAAAGGGAGGGAATATGAGGCGCACTTTGGCAACGGGCGACTTTTTTAAATCCGACCTCTGACTCGTTTATAGTTAATGTCGTTATTGATGCATATGGTTGCCGCTTGCAGCGAGTCAAGTCAACTTGGATTATTACAATTTTAAAAGGATGATTAGGTTTTTAAACATATCTCAAATCCCTTCTCTTTTGATACCTGTTATGAAAACTAAAGGTAATAAACAACCTAGTAAGAACAAGACAATGTACTGGAGAAACGAGGGGAAGAATTTTCATTCATGGATGTGTGGGTGCTCGAACCATTACTTGCATGCCTCCCAACTTATGACATCCCAAGAGTTACTGTTCTATACCGAATAATTTAAATTGCATAATTGTTTACTTGAAGTTAAACACAAGTGTCCATTAGTGCATTTAACTTGTGCATAGGGGTTGAAATTTGTTAAATTTCAACTACATTTGCCTCTAATGGCCTATTGCATGAGTTTACTTATTTGCCTTGACCATGCAGATTTAAGCAATGTAGGACTTTTTTTTTTAATACAATCACAAATATGATAAATTTGTGGATGTTGATGGCTTTGTGAACTAAAACAATGTTATGGACATGGGGACCTTATTCGATATATATATATCACAAAACTTTTGACTATTTTTGAATAGATAGTCCTTGTTAAGAAGGAAAATATCATGTGGTCAATGTCGAAGCCAAATCCTCATAGATGCCTCTCATCCAACTCAGTCAAAGGTATATTACTTTATGGGATCAAATTTTCACATTCCATCACACTTTTAGATAAGTTAATATATATATGTGTTAGCAAGCTTGCCCACTAAGTGGATTACGACAATTCAAACATTGTGGATTTCAACGGTCTATTAACAAGTTTGGGCATTGTATCATTTACATGGATGTGATTTTTAACGTGCTTTTTAAAAATTAATTTTAAACTAACCATGCTAGAACTAAAACTATTGCCTTAGAGAGATCAATAGATTATACCAACTCTTCAAATACAAGTCATGTTTTGTAAAATATGTTGTTTTGATGTACGAGTCATCTCATGAAACTCTAAGTGTTTACTTGCAGCGGCCTATTATGAGTGTGTTAACGTAAGTCATGATAAAACTTATCTCACATACTTACTTCATATATCGTAGATCATGATTGAAAAGTTGTTTTTTAGGGTTCTCATCACCATTTCAAATAAATCTTAAGAGCAATTAATAAATTTTTACTCTTAAGAATGCATCAACTCTATTTACCTCTCACCCAATAAAATTTAATAATGGGTAATATTAAAGAATATGGAGTTGAAAAAAAAAATTAGGGTTAATACACTTTTGATCCTCATAGTTTATCTTCATTTTGGTTTTAGTTCATATAGTTTCAAACAATTAGTTTTTGTCTCCGAATTTTCTCTCTGTCTAAAACGTTAGTTCCTATAATTTAATAATGACATGAAGTTATGGTTAATGGTGTTAATTTTGCTAATGTGACACCAATGCTATTAATATTACCTATTTGGCATGTTGATTTGACAAGATGAGGTGAAAGGGGTGCTTATAAGTGTTGGGTTTTTTAAAATAAAAAATTTAAAATGCATATATGTTCCCGATCTTATCCCCATCATGCTGTCAAACGTGGGAAGATGATGGAGAAGAAGAAGTTGATTCCTATAATAGCAGCTTGTTCATTCAGGAGTTCAAATTTTAGAGTATATCATTTTTGTCATGTACTCTGCTTCAATGTCTTCAAATGCCTATGCTTTTGATTCTTCTTTTCTCAAACATTCGAGCCAATCAGATATGGCCTTCTTTGATGTAGTAGGCGGCAAAGACCTTTTCTTCCCCAACCCTTTTTCCCTTTCTTCAACCCCACCAATGTCGTCGTTCATCAAATTCCCAAAAACCAAACATACCAAAAACACACACCGAGCGGAACTGCTTCTTCTCTTGACTCCTTTTCCTCTTCTTTCTTTTCCTTGTCTCTTCCAAGTACCCATTTGAAAAATGTGAGCCTTTATCAGCAGCATCTAGAAACTGAGTTTGCGAATTTCTCTACTTTAGATGGTGCATTCAAAGTAGTGAAGAGTGAAGAATAATTACAAATGAGTGGTGATTAAAATACGGGCAATCAAAACTTTGTTCCTCACAACAACAGCTGCAGTGGTTCTGAAAATGTACACAAGTCCATTCAAAGGAGCTACAACAATAATTGTTTTGATGGGAAGCTTGTATTTTTGCTTCAACCCCGCTATGATACTGTCATAGATTTCTCAAACTTTCATGCCACACTATGAATTCTCCTGAAAACTGTTGGAAATATTGTGTGTGAGTGTGTCAAAGAAAGAAGTCTCATACAACTAAAGATTGGGAAGGCCCTAATATACAATTAAATATGAGCTTGAGTTACTAAAAAGACTGATAAGAAGAATATGTGAACTGACCGTTGGAAATGACCGTTAGATTTTTAACTGAATGGTTTTAATGACATTTAAAAAGTTTTATTACATTAAATTGTCATTAATACTGGTTTTGTAACTGTTGTTTTAATTGTCATTAAACCGTCATTAATAGTCATCATTGCTGCTCAACGGTCACATAATATCTGCCTATAAAAGGCAATGTATGGAGCAAGTTACGGTGGGCCAAGGGGTGAGAGCACCGAGGTCTAGAGACGGAGGTCCCTATGCTCCTCTCTTCTCTCTTTTCTTCTGAGTTACACTGATATCTTTCTGCAGTTCTGTCACCCTGTTTTCTGCAGGAAGAGTTCGTTTTATCCTAGGGAGTACCGCTTTCTAATCTACTAGGGGGGTTGCGGAATATCTCCTAAGGACAACTTCATTGGACGTGACTCGAACTATACTTCTATTGTGTTTCAACAGGTGCTGCCGCCAACAATTTGTACAGTGTACGATGCTAACGCCAACAATCTTAGGAGATAAGCCTACTATTTTTAGAATTCAAAGTTGTGAAAATTATCTATGAAAAGGAAGCAACCACTTCCTATGAATAGGTATATGCAAGCACACTAGAGACTACGGTGTAAAGACGCATATGAGAAAAATATAAACTAAGAAGGTACTATTCTCTCCCTCAACCGTGGTTATGTGCCTGAGTAGGTATATGCAAGTGACTTACTTATTATTTTTAACGATCTTGAGTTCCTAATGGAAAGAAAATTTTGCATGAAGTTGCTTAACATAAAATATATGTTATTTGTTGTGGTAATTTGATTATGTGCTTAAGTTTCAAAAGATATTGTTACGCTGCAATAATTGATTCTATAGCGGTTGGTGGAATATTTAATTCCTTTTGTGAAGGTTTTATTGTTTTGTTTGAATATATTATTAAACCTTGATAGAATAGCTAGTAACCTCATTGTTATTCTATCAATGTTATCTCCCATTATTCGTCAAAATTTTCACTGTGCCCATTGGGTTCATAGGTGTTATAAAATTGGGTTTTATGAGTTTTAAATATACATTACATTTCATTTGGCCAACGGCACATTGAGAATTATGGAGGTTGTTATAATTCATTGCAATTTATTGTTACTCAATGGTCGTTGAATAAATAAGTGACAATGATGAATGTGTTAGCGGCCAAATTGAGGAAAACAAGTGATATTGTCTATTCAATATTTTTTTAATCTGAGCCCATTCAATATTTTGACTTTTAAAAAGAAAAGTGGTTAAAAAAAATCAAATAAGTGATTAAGAGTAAATTCATTTGAGGGTTCGGACTATTTACTGTGTATTTCTAATATGTCATGCATTGATGTGAGATACAATTCTAAGGAACTAAAGCATGGTTTCACGGTAATATTTTGTACATTTCCTTGTTGTTAGTGGTCATTTGAAACATCAATTCGTGTCTGAAATACCTTATAAATTTTAGATGTTAAAATTGCAGAAAATAAGTTATTGAGGTTGATGCTATTGTTAATGTCTATTAGTTGGAGATAGGGACCAATGTTTAATATGATATTTGTAAGTTTTTGGAACTTATTTCCCCTTTTGGTAGAAGTTCTCTGAAAATTTCTAATGTAATTAGAATGGAAGGGGATTATATAGTGAGATTCTAATTAAATTAGAATTATTATTTATAAGGTGTGAAAATATTTTTGAGATATTTGAAAGTGTGGGGATGCCCAACATGTGGGGTACCTTAAAAATTTTTAAAGTTACAAATTGTTTCTAACCCCATTTAATAAAACCAAGTTGTGGTTTAAAATTAATTATGTGGAGGTATCTGATTTTGTTGTAGAGAACAAATTTTGTGAATTATTTGTGTGACGTGAAAATTTAATCATTTATCTAGTATAGAGATAAATGTGTTTAAATTTCATGATTTGCGAGTATATATTTATAGTAGTATAAACATGTATGACTACTGTGAATATTGAATTTCTAATGCAGATAGCATATGTGTTTTAATGTGGCTTCAAAATTTAATATGAAGCATGTGTGAAGCAAATGTGATTTTGGGTTTTGAAATCATAAAAGGAATAGTGACTATATACAATATTGAGAAATGTTTTTGAAATTTGGTCTTTGGAAAACTGTTGCAAATATTCCTTATGATTCTAACACAGTTTTAAAGTGATTTAAAAACTGATTTTGCTGCTCAATTTAGGTATGCACAAATTGTTGAAAATTTGTTGCATTAAATGATGTTAATTCCTGTGATATAGCTTGAGCTATGTGAAGATTGAGCATGTATAAATATGCAGTCTCATGAGGAGATTTAAGTATTTGAGGGGTACCATAAATATTGGTATCATATACAGTGGATTCTCGTTGTATTGAGATATATGGATGTTTAACTGAATTTCAGTTTTGTGTGAGAAAATCTACTGGTAGTCAAAATAAATTATTATGTGAATTAGAGTATGTTACTCTAAAATTGGCTGAGATTGAAGGCTAAATTGCTAAAAATCTCTTAGCGAAAATTGTGGGTGTAAAACCAACATTTTATGTCGACGAGTTGTGATTGCTAAATAGCAATAGCTATTGTCGAGAGAATAATGGTACAAGTGAATATCGTTTGAGATACTATATGAATAAGCATGCTTAAAATTTGTGGAGTTATCTCAATCAATTTTTTGAGGTCAAAAGTTGACCTGCGGATCCATAAAAAAAAAAACCACGGGAAGAATTAAATTAGTCGAGGGGAATGAGACTAAAGCCAATAGGAAATTAACAACGATGGCAACCCAACCTCTGTGATTGGTGATCCCATGAAGAATGTTCAATGGGTAAGAACAAGTCGTTTGTTAGTTCTGCTAGCACTAAAATTAATTACCAGTCCCTTCCTATGGCAAGAGAAAGTGCTAGAATGCATTTTGGTGAGGTTGAGCAAAAGCTCTTAATGATTTCATAATCCTACGGGATAGTGTGCTCATTGCAGGTACATTTCATGAAATCACCTATATGAATGAGGAGTGGGGCCGCTCCTATGAGATCGTGGCAAAATCTCTAGAGCATTTGTTAAATACCAGGACACGCGCATGACCGTTTTAATGTGCAAAAACACGGTAACAACAGAAAATGTGGGGGTATAATCTGACTCTTAATGCCTCTAGTATACGCCTAAGAGATGTTGGTTCATAGTCTATAGGACCACTGGCATCTCTGTGTACTAAGTGTTATTAGTCTAGGTCTAATTCATAGTCCAAAGGATCACTAGATACAATGATTATATCCATGTGTGTAACTCAGCTAATGAGGCTACGAGCTTCCTTTGACACATGTGGGGGATTGTTGGAAATACTGTGTGTGAGTGTGTCAAAGAAAGAAGTCTCATACAACTCAAGATTGGGAAGGCCCTAGTATACAATTAAATATGAGCTTGAGTTACTAAAAAGACTGATAAGAAGAGTATGTTAACTGACCTTTGGAGATGACCGTTAGATTTTTAACTGAATGGTTTTAATGACATTTAAAAAGTTTTATTACATTAAGTTGTCATTAATACTGGTTTTGTAACTGTTGTTTTAATTGTCATTAAACCGTCATTAATAGTCATCATTGTTGCTCAACGGTCACATAATATCTGTCTATAAAAGGCAATGTATGGAGCAAGTTATGGTGGGCCAAGGGGTGAGAGCACCGAGGTCTAGAGACGGAGGTCCCTATGCTCTTATCTTCTCTCTTTTCTTCTGAGTTACACTGATATCTTTTTGCAGTTCTGTCACCTTATTTTCTGCAGGAAGAGTTCGTTTTATCCTGGGGAGTGCCGCTTTCTAATCTACTAGGGGGTTGTGGAATATCTCCTAAGGACAGCGTCATTGGACGTGACTCGAACTATACTTCTATTGTGTTTCAACAGGTGCCGCCGCCAACAATTTGTACGGTGTACGATGCTAACGCCAACAAAAACAATCAAGAGTAGTGATTGTAGGAACCCGCTTCTTCTTCATCCCAAGTTTAACAGCGTGACAAGGAGAAGAGGGTGAATAGTGATATGCATTTTTATTTTTATTTTAAATCCTAACACTAGGCACTCATTCCACCACATCTTGTCAAGCAAGTATACCACAAAAGTAACATTAACAGTGTCATTGCCCCAAAAACAAACTTAATACCGTTAACCTCAACTTCAGGTCCTTATTAAATTATAGGGATCAACATTTTAGATGAATATAAGCTTCAGGAACTAATCTACTGTTTGAAACTATATGGGCTAAAATCAAAATGAGGGTAAATTATGAGGACTATAAGTGATATTAACAAAAAAAAGTTACATCTTAGCTACCTAACTACTTTTCTTGTTTCATGTATTTATAATGAAATATCTTATATTTAAAATGGTAAATACACAACAAATCCTACATATAGCTCTCCATAACATCAACCATCTGTTCAATTACTGAGAACCTTTATAATTCATACACAAAAGGGTTAGATTTTAAGTGTTACAAGAAAGTTTATAAAATTTAAGGGGTAAGTCTCTTCCCTTGCCTTCCTCCACCTATAAGTAACGGCCTATCAATTATCAAGTTGAACACTTAAAAAGTTTTGAAAAAAGGTTAGCACTTAAAAAGTACACATCGACACTTGTGTTTGGTTTAAAGGGAGGGGAGTGAAAGAACATTACCTTGTTTGATTTGTCAGAATGAGGAAAGGGGAGAGATCCTTAGTGTAAAATAAAGAGAGTGAAGGAAAATACAATACAAAATTGTAACTCCCCACTAACCAAACATACCCTAAAACAACACCCCCTAAAAAAACAAATCTTCCAACCGATGTGGAATCATTGTTGTAATTGTGAAAGACGAGTAGAATCTAAAAAATCATTTTAACCTTCAAGACTGTAAAAAGAATATCAACAGCAATTTCCTCATAAGATAAAACAAATAAGTTCATTTATACGCAGCCAAATGAGGAAAATACTTCACTTTTGACGCATTAAAAAATTAATGTCATATCATGAAATAATAGTAGGAAATAAATAATTATCATGTAGGCAGAATTTAAATCATTAGCACCACATATCTACTATTTTCACGAGTCTCTGTCATTTTTATAATATTCCCAAATTACTTTTTAAAACCATTTTCACGTAAGTAAACCATTTTTTACACGACATGCATCTGATATGTCATATTACTAATTAACATAAAAAATTCAATAATGTAATCGAAAAAAATAAAAAAAAATCAATAAAAAAAGATAATTTTTAACTATTTATATATTCAACTGAATTCAATAGCATACCAAACCATGATCAATATTTTGCCATCAAGTGCTGTTCGTTTTTTCTTCCCCCAACATGCTGTCTTCTATGCAGAGTATTATTTATAGGCTATTCTGTATGAAAAAAAATTAATTATAGGTTATTTATTTCGTTTAAAAAAACCAGCGGAATTGTATTGGGAAAAGAAAATTTTTCCTACGCGAAAGGTAATGATATTTTATATTTTCCCAAGCGAAACGCCAGTAGTATCCCTCAAACCACCACTATATATAAAACGACAATACCAATCTGGATCGTAATCTGACTCTCTAGGGTTTCTTCCACTCAATCCTGCTAGAAACCTAATGGCCGACGAAGCACAGTATTCATCGGGCACAGATACCACGTCTCACAAGCGCAAGTATGAAGAGCCATCGCTCTCTCAATCAACTCACAGGTCCACTGGCTTCTCTGCGCCTATCGTGTCTGCATCTCCCGATGGTGCTCATGCTCCGCCTCCCTCCTATAACAGCGTCCCGCCCCCGGCGGCAACTGGTATCGAGCTTGCCAAGCAGCGAGCTCAGGAGGTTGCTGCCCGCCTCTTAAACAGCAGTGGAGCATCTGGTTTGGATGCCAAGCGTTCCAAGGTTGAGAACGGCGCTTCAGGATTTGATTCCAACGGTAAGGGTTTTACTGCTACCCAGCGTGACTCCCTCAGTACTGTCCGATATTTGGCTTTTAAGCTAGGGTTTTATGTTTCCTGAATCATTCCAAAGTCTCGTTTCCTGATTGCTCTTATGTCAATTTATTTCCGGTATTGTTTGTATATATCCGGTACTATTACTTGTCCTATGACCTGGAAGCGCATCTTCCTCAGTATTAATGCACCGTTTTGATTGATCTCTCTGAAAACAGATGTAAAGGCCCAGTACTCAGTCCCATCGGCTGCTCCCATTTCTTATGCCTATCAGGGTACTAGCAAAAAGATAGATATTCCGAATGGAAGGGTCGGCGTTATTATCGGTAAAGGTGGGGAGACAATCAAGTATCTTCAAACGCAGTCTGGAGCGAAGATCCAAGTTACACGTGATATGGATGCAGACCCAAATTCTCCATCAAGGACGGTGGAACTTATGGGAACTCCTGATCAAATTGCTGCTGCTGAGAAGTTGATTAATGAAGTTCTTGCCGAGGTATTGCAAAGTGCTTCTTTATGGATTTACTCAATCGCTGACGGAAATGTTGAATATAGGTTTGATCTTGGAAAATTGGTTGACCTTGCACGCTCTAATATCTCCAAAAAATTTATAATCCCGTACCCCAATAATGCCTCGGTCTAGAGGTTCCTTCCTTCCCAGTTAGAATAGCTACTGATAAATTATTTGAGGCTTGGATCTTTTGTAGGTTATTTCGCACCACAATACCCAGTATTTGCTGGTGCATTGTGTATAATATGCATGAGAACAGCAGGGAGTTAGCAGCAACTCACTAACAATTCCTGTATGTGCCAGGCTGAATCTGGAGGTTCTGGCATTGTTGCTAGGCGACTGACTGGACAAGCTGGGTCTGACCAATTTGTGATGAAAATTCCAAATAATAAAGTATGCTGAGGATATATATGCATCTATTTGCACACATGTGCACACACATTGAAACTGTGCAATGCTCTTTTTGTTATTTTTCTTATTTGCTTGGATGGCACTCAACTCCAGGTTGGACTTGTGATTGGAAAAGGAGGAGAAACAATAAAGAACATGCAAGCACAGACTGGAGCAAGAATTCAGGTTTATTTTTAGTCATATGTAATATATTGCTCCACTTGGGTTCTCTATTGTAGCTCTGTGGTCACTGCTATTATAACGACTTTTGGTCCCAAAGTTGTAGAATTTCTTTGCTTATTTTTATTTTATAATGTATTATATCCTTTTTTTTCAGGTGATACCATTGCATCTTCCCCCAGGTGACACATCGACAGAAAGAACATTACAAATTGATGGAACCAGTGAACAAATTGAGTCTGCTAAACAGTTGGTTAATCATGTCATTAGTGAGGTATTTTCACTTGGATCTTTGAGTTTGATTTGGCCTTGGTTAGCAAGTTTGCTATGTGCCAAGTCTATTTGTTCAGAATTCTGTTGCATTTTGCATTTCCATTCATACTGTTTGATGTTTGTGTTTGCTTATTTGTTTACTCTTATTATCTTGCATACTTATGCAAAGATAAGCCTGGTGCCTTGTGACGTTATACTGAACTGTGGCATTTAATCCTAATTACGCAGGGTTATTTCAATGTTTCAGCTGGATTACTGTAATCTGTTTTATTTTGGTGGTATTGTTTTCAAAAAATCAGTTACACAGGCTTAGTAATATTAATATTCAATTATCTAATGTTTAAGATATTTTTTACATTATTTGTGCAAGTGTTCTTCATTTGTCTGCATTTATTAATCATTAGTAGTAGTAGTAGTTAGCAATTATGTTTAGCAACCTTGTAGTATTCTGTTTGATATTTAGGAGTTTAGAATTTATAGTCCACACATTGAGGCTGCTGGCTTGCAATATACATGTGTTGTATTGTTTTTATTATCTTCATATCAGAAGCAGAAGAGCAGTGATGTCAGGATTTTCAGGTTTCTTTTTTAAATTTGCTAGCTTCATCCTTGTTGCTATGCCTGTTCATATCAGGACTGCTCATTGGATACTTTCATATAAATAGAAGATACTCTTAAACTGGTATATGTAGGGTGTTTTACTGATAATATTCACGTTGTAGCTGCATTAGCTTATCAAGTGGAATTCTGAGTAAGGATATGAGCTTCTGCGTAGTTACGTTTATGAGAAGGTCTGGTTTCTGTTGAAGCTTATGATCTATCTAGTTTGAGTAGGGTAATGCTATTAACATGCAGCAAAAGTATGTTGTTATAGTCTCTGCCCAGATGGACATGAACCTTGCAGGGTCTTCCAAGTTGACTTGCTACCTATGTCTTGTATCTTTGTGTGCGGACCTATATAGTTTCTCTGCAAAATCAAAATAGACAATCAGTGTCTTCATATACATATACTTATACATACATATTTATGTATATGTTCATAAATCGATCAAGCAGGTTTTTTTGTATGGATTTTTGAGAATTGGATTTATCCACTCTGTTGTACTAGATGCCAAGCTCTAGCAAAGCTTGATTATTAACTGTGGTTTGGTTTTTTTCTATTGGATTCCCTGCTATCTTGAGGTGGCTTGTCCATATAATTCATGGTGTAGGATGTAGAGGAAATCAAGGCTCCTTCAATTATGCCATTGTATTTTGGTCCAAGCCAATAAACATTGTGGGGTTACAGCCTAAGCCTTATGTGCTTATTAATTGTGTATCCTATGACTGATCTTGTTATTGGGACTATTGTAGGGTTAGTGTGTATTGGATCAATAGTGACACCAACATTTAACCCCTTTGTTGGTGTTCCCTCAGCATGCCCCCGGTATGATTCTAAATCTCAAATTTGATATTCATTATCGAGGGCTTTTATCTCCCATTTTTGTCCATAAAGTATAATGGAATTGAGTATTAAACTATTGAACTTTTTAAGACAATGTCATATCTTTTGCACTCAATTTCTTGAAGTAACAATTTAAGATCTATGGCTGTATTCATCCGTTGACACTGGCCATAACAACCTTGTGTACATCAATTATGGAACTGTTGCTCAATATTCCTATACTGTTATTTTCCCCTTATTTCAACCGTATAATTTTTTTTGGACAATAATTACTATTTTATCGTTAATTAAGATTGATATGTTGTTTTGAGAGTATTATGTCTCATTTATTTCTTTTGCCAAGTGATATGACTGTCAAATGTGTGGCTCGCTATGTGGCATGTGCTGCTGAACAGAGACCTTCACCCCGGGACATTGTTTATCTTGTAATGTTCACTGAAGTTTGAGTCTCGGAATTATTTTTTAGTTCAAATGATAATATTTATATTGTATATTTGTTTGATTTAATGATAAGTGCTAACACAAAAAGTGGGATCTTTTGGGTTGATAATGTGGGTAGGTTGATTAGGACTATTTCTATGGTTTTGCATGGTCCTTTTAATCTGGATTCTTGTTTGCTTCTACATCGCACATGCTGTAGTGCATGCTATATCACTAATTTGGTTTAATATTTAGTGGCTCAAACAATGAGCTTGTTTAGTATCTCTGAATAATTAATGTATAAATTGAAATTGAACACTGTTATTTGAGATACTGGATACTACACCGTGGCATGCTTTTTGAGGCAGCAAAGATTGTGTTTGTCTGCTTCTATGGTTTGTGCTTTCCTTTGTACCCATTCATTTGAAATAGGGAGAGGGTCTGCTTCTGCTGGAGTAACTCAGTTATATCACGAACCAGTACGGTATGTAGGCCTTTATACCCCCTTTTAATGCTGTATGGAATTAGTCAATCTAAGGCAATGCCTTTATCTTGTGTATCTTATATGTTGATTTTTGGTGGTGTTTACATGGTTATTTGCATGCATTGTTCACTCTATTTTAGAATTTCATGTCACCTTGGGACAAGTTCACCCTGCATCTTTTTAATTTGTCAATAAAATGTCTTATTCTGCAGAATCGTCTTAGAAATCCATCAATGTCTGGTGGTTATCCTCAACAAGGTTACCAAGCCCGACCACCTACTAGCTGGGGTCCTCCCGGTGCTCCTATGCAACAACCTGGTTATGGCTATGTGCAGCCTGGAGCATACTCTGGCCCATCACCCCAATATAATATGCCTCAGCCATCTTATCCAGGATATCCTACGCAGTCATCTGGTGGATATTCCTCCAATTGGGATCAGTCCTCTGCACCAACTCAACAGTCAACTCAGAGCGGTGGTTATGATTACTATGGCCAACAGCAACAGCAAAATGCTGGGGGTCCGCCCCCTGCAGCTGACGGGACTGCTTATAGTTATGGTCAGCCACCTTCCTCTGGTTATAACCATCCTGGCCAGGGTTATTCTCAGGACAGTTATGGTGGGTATAGCGCACCACCACAGTCAGGGTATGGGCAGCCACCTACATATGATCAGCAGCAAGGCTATGGCTCAGCCTCCAACTATGGTAGTGGCAGCAACCCAACACAGGAGGGCCACGCTCCCAACTATGGGGCTCAAGGAGACTCAACCCAGCCTCCTCCAGCTGTCGCTACTTCAATGTCCCAGCAAGGTTATGGTACTAACCAGCAGCCAAGCCCGAACCCAGCCACCTATCCTGCTCAAGGAACTGGACAGCCAGGATATGGGATGCCTCCAACTTCTCAAGCAGCTTACAGCAGTCAACCCCCAGCACAGTCTGGCTATGGAGCTGGTTACGGGCCCCCTCCCCCTCAAAAGCCTAGCGGCACTCCTGTTTATGGGCAGTCCACCCAATCACCTAGCGCAGCAGGAGGCTATGGTCAATCTGGTCCAGGGCAACCAGGGTATCCTCCTGCTCAGCCCCCTTCTGGCTATGCTCAATCAGAATCTGGTCCCCCAAGGGCCCCCCCGCCATATGGTTCTGCAGGGCAACCAGGTTATGGTCCCCCGCCATATGGTGCTCCTCCTGGTGGTCAAGGTTATGGTCAGGCACCTCCATCATACAACAGCGGTTCTTATGGTGCCGGTTACACTCAACCTCCAGTGTATTCTGCTGATGGTACACCGGCTCCAGCTGCCCAACAAGGCGGTGTCGCGAAAGCATCACCTCAAAGTTGATATATTATTATTGTGTTGGTCTTGAATTTTTCGAATTGATGGGCTTTTATTGTTCCCTATTGTAATAGTAACTACATAGGTTTAGTGTGTTTAGGTGGAAGCAGTGATGATTCCCTGACGGTCTATGTATGGGTTATTAGGAATTAATATTTCGTATTCAGTACTCGATGTTGGGCCTTTTGTCCAGACTTGAAAATTTTGAGCTACCCCCTTCCCTTTCATCTAGTTTTTATATTAAAGAAATATTACTTATGTCCTATCTTTACGTTGAAATTAATTTTGATAGAAATGAATATGGATATGAAAATGGGATTTAAATGTGAGTTTAATATGTTAATGGAGAGGGATAAAAATAGAATTATATGAAATTATTTATAATTCTATGGGTTGTAATTTCATCAAGTTTGATGGAATTGGCCCCTTCTAGTTAATTTTATGCTCTTAGATTTATATCAAACAAGTCAAAAATAGGGAATTCAATTCAAATTCTATTTCTATGGTATCAATTTTGGCATACCAAACGGACCATGTTAGTGTTTTCTCTTTTTTTAACCTCACTACATGTTGGATTTAGCTTCTTTCCTCTACCCTTTTCTAAGATTTTAATGGTTGAGATTTATCATATTATAAAAATAGTTATAATTTTACTTAAAAAATAAAAAATAATTTTAATAGTTTAAATTTATTTTGCATCTCATAAAAAAAATTATTTTTATATTTTTAATGTAAAATTATAATAATATTTTTATAACATGTTAAATGTGGATAGAAAAAAGAGAAAAAAGGATGAGAAGAGGAAGAGATGAAAAACCAAATCGGCCATGTTGCCCCAACACCACATGATCATGGCATTGTATTGACGGCGTTGATTTAGTGGGTGTCTGGAATAACGATTGTAATCTTTAAAAATGTTTTTTAATTATGATTTACAGTATACGAGATAAGCATGTGAGAAAAATTTTATTTCGATTTACGTGAATCGCACTTATAAACTATCCCAAACAAACTATAAGCCATTTGTGGAATTTATTAGATGCTCTCTTCGCATAGAAGTGGGAAAATGTCAGTTCAGCTTGGAAGCTATAGGAGATATCTTTCTACGAAAATTAAGATGGAGAATTCAGATTTTGAGGTTGGCCATTAGTTGTCATCTTGCATTGAGTTTGTTGACGGCAAAAAGAACTCGTAAAACTCTTGTTTAAGCTTTAGCATATACATTTTAGGACGGGATTAAGTTGTACTAGTCATATTTAAGGGAGTGAATTATAAATAAGTCAAAACTATAAGAATAAATAATTTTTAGGGAGAATTGCTAACAAACATCTTGCAGGCAAATTAATTACTCATTGCTACCATTGCACACGGTGGGTGGTATGTTGCACACGGGCGGATGATATTTTGCACATAAGGGATGATGTTTGCACTTTCGCAGGGATGCTTTTTGCACATGTGGATGCTGATTGTACATGATGGATGCTTGCTTGTACATTGGTACCATTTAGCAATTAATTTGCTTAAAAGGTATTTTTTAACCATTTTCCCTAATTTTTATACCACATTTTTTAAAAATAAGTAATTTATTTTAACAATTAATTTTATATTGGAATTTTAAATTAGCAAAATGAAGGCAATTTGTTTTTTTCAAAGGACTTAAATGGCCAGTTTGTTTAAGATTAATAAAAAAATGATGTTGGTAAAGTAAACATGATGCAAAAAAAGCTTCTTCTTCTTCTTTTTATATATAGGCTAATTAGATTAGTTTTATAAAATAATCGATTTTTAAAAAAAATTAATTTAAATAACTTGTCAAAATAAGTTAAAAACAGTTAATTCAAGTTATGATTGTTTTATGTTTAACTTATTAAGATCGCTTTTTTTCTTAATCTTAAACAAGCCGACCTAACAAGTGATTTCATTTGGGCAATATATCTCGAACAAAAATATGGCTACACATATAATGGAAAAATTAGAACCAAGAACCTAGAACAAGTGGTATTTATTCGGAGGATAGTAAAAGATATAATTATTTAGAAGGACCCATTATCAAAATGAAAATTTGAAAAATACCAAATTGTCCATAATTAAACCCCTTACATTTTCTCCCACATTCTATTTTTAAAACTAATATGAATTTTTAAATTTCATTAAATTCAACAGAATTTCACTCAATGTTCACCACTTAGTAAGTTAGTATGTATCTATTGAAAAAAAAAACCATAAACATATTTCAATTTTGTCAAAATTATAACTTCTAAAATTGACACAAGTTTTATTTAAAATAAAATATATATAATTTTAAGAGAACTCAATTTTTTATAATTTAGTGTAAATGTTAAAGAAAGGTTATATATATTTTAAAAAAATTAAAATATACGCAATTTAAAACCATTCTAAGGAGGTTTGCATAATTTATTTTTCTGTCAGAATAGATTCAATTGAGTTTTAAAAATAAAAATCCATGTAATGTTTTTTTGACCGAAAACTATGTAATGTTAATATACTAAAAAAGAAGTCCACATAATCTATTATATTTTTTATTCAAGAATGGTATTTAGGATTGCCTCCCAGGGGACACTTATGTGTAAATCAAAGAAAATGTTTATAACAAATGTAATATAATCAATAAAGTCTATAATATCAACAAATAACAATAAAATTTCTTTTTTTTGGGGGGGGGGGAATAAAGCTGTTTTAACTACTAAGATATTAGATAGACAATTTAAGATCTTCTAAATTGGTCTATTTTGGTTAGACTTTATTTTATATCAGATTATACAAATTAAGAATTTTTTTTTAATAATTTGAATGTGTCAATATCTATGATAATAATTAAATGATATATTTGTTATAAAATAAGGGAAAGATGAGAAGAGAAAGGAAGAATAAGTAGAAAGTAAGAAAGAGTATCTTTCATTCACTATTTAATATTATGTAAAATACATAATATATGCCTTCTATTTATAACACAACTCTTTAATATACAATTAATGTGATTCCATAATCATAGAAATTAATGGGAGAGAATAGGAAACAATGGGAGATATACATATCCACAAATATTATATACATAACTCTTCACCTTGTATGTCTATGACTAAACATATGTCTCATTAAAAAACTTTAATTAAGAAAAACTCAGCAGGACAAAAACTTAGTAGAAGAAAAAGAGTACACTGTTTATTGACATACTTGATAAAATTGCCTCATTAAAAATTTTGCTAGGAAAATCCAATAGAAAAATCATACATAAGGAAAAAAGAGTACAACGTGTAGTAGCTCCCCCTCTTGACAACATCAGTTAATACCTCTGACCCTGTGAAGTTCGAAACCATGAATGAGCTTTTCAAAAATTGTACTAGGAAGTGACTTAGTAAATAAATCTATTATATTTTCATTGGAACGAATTTGTTGAATATTTAATTTCACTACCATTTTGAAGGTCACGAATGAAGAGAAATTTTGGTGAAATATACTTCGTTCTATTGTTCTTGATATACAAAAATATCATATTTTAGATGCTCAATCTATAACCCAAGACCAAATTTTGTTCTTTCTAAGTCCTTTATTTTAAATGCTTTATTTAAACAATTAATTGTTTTTTAAAGCACTTCAAGAGTTCCAATGATGTTGATATCATCAACATAAACAGAAATTATAGCAAACTCACTTCTAGATCATTTCATAAAGATGCATGGATATATTAGATCATTTTTGTATCATTCTTTCAACAAATATACACTGAGTTGATTATACCACATGCTCCATGCCCTGATTGCTTCAAGTCATACAGAGACTTATTTAACTTAATTGAGTATTATTCTCGAGAACTTGTATTTGATGCTTCTAGCATCTTGAGTCCTTCAGAAATTTGTGCTTTTAGTACCTTGAGTCCTTCAAGGACTTTTGCTTTTGACATCTTGAGTTCTTCAAGGATTTTTGCTTCTGGAACCTGGAGTCCTTCAAAGACTTATGCTTCCAGCACTTATTAATGAATTTTGACTTACGATCCTCATTATCATTCATGATATCAAATGCTATGTTATAAGTAAATATGTCGTCAACTTTGACTTCATTTCGGTCTCATCGGATTCTATTCTTAACATAATTTATTGAGATCTCATTGTTTTCGCACATTTTAGATACTTTAGTCTCTTTTGGGACTACAACATTCTCTTATGAATATATCTCTTTTAGAGATAATAACTCTTTCGGAAAGGAGATAGTCTTTTTTGAGCTAATAACTCTTTAGAAGATGGCTCTTCTGTAGCTATTAACTTTTCTTGATTATTCTCTACTTAACCATCTATGGGCCTGTTTGGAATCTCATTGGGGAGGGGAAAAACTCATTTGGAGGGTAAAAGCCCATTTGACATCTACGGATACGTTTGTGAACACATTAGCTTTCACTGGGCTTTTAGAAAAAAAACTACTTTTTTTAGAAGCTCATTGAAGTAGCTTCTGACTTTTTTTTCACTGGGTTTAGAAAAAAAAAGTCACTTCTCTCACTGTCAATCCAAACACAAATTACATTAACAATATGATTTTTTTTTCTATTTGGCTTCTATAAAAGCCACATTAATAAAAAAATCATTTTTCCACTGTGTTCCCAAACAGGCACTATATTATTAACTCCTTTTCTCTTTCAAGGATATTTATCTTTAGAACCGATGTGCTTTTCCTGCTTCAAGCATTCTTTAGATTCATTCACAATAAGTTGTCATTCAGGGACATTAATTATGATAGGATCATTAATAGTTGGGACAAGTGATCTTGTCACTTTCTTTGTGTCAATAAATGCTTATAGCATTGATTAGCGAAATTCTGCAAATGAATTATTTTTAGAACTTCCATTTCACATTATTTTGTATGAAGATTAAAATAAGTCAATGATAATTCATTCCAACTAATCTTTTTTACCTAACTACTTATTTTCTCACCCCTAATGTGAAGAAAAATGATTAATCAAATGACAATCGGCAAATTAAGCAATAAATAAATTTCCTTTAGATGGTTATAGATGCTTCCGACACTGATTAGAAAACTCATTTTTGGAACCAAATGGTACACAACTTGCCCTGCTTGATCGTTTTGGTGGGGGCAGAGAATACTTTATCAGTATTACCTGACGCGTAAATATATATGATTTTCCCCAAAAAGAAATTTCCGATAGCCTCCTAGTTATTGGTACTCAATACAACATTTTAGACTCCAGGAATTGGATATTGAGTAGTGAGAGCTTCGACTTTCTCACGCAGACTTGAAATCTGGTCTTTCAAAGGGAATTCAGAGGATGATACAAACCTCATGAAGTCTTGGAGCTTTGTTCCTGGAGCCAAACGTTTGGCTTCAAGTGTAATCTGTACACCCTCATGAATGAAGTCTGCGATCAGAACAAACTCTTCCTCTCCCAGTCCTCTTGTTGTCATCGCAGGCGAGCCAATGCGAATGCCTCCAGGAACCAGGGCACTTTTATCACCTGCCATAATTCGCATGCGTAAGTGAAAATCATGTCATAAATATTTGATCTAAACCGATGAAATATACAAAAACAAGAGAAAGAATATGGAGGCAATTAGCATTAGTCTCACCAGGCACTGAATTTTTGTTGAGAGTTATAGAGGCCATGTCCAGAATTTTCTCCACCCGAGCACCGTCAATACCCTATGAGATGTAATGTTGGTTAATACAATCGACAAGCACAGTAATGTTGACTTTTCATTGAAATGATGCTTACAGATGGCCTCAGATCAACAAGAGCCAGGTGATTATCACTTCCACCAGAAACCAATTTGTAGCCATGTTCAATTAATCGATGGGCTAGAGCTCTACAGTTAGAGACTACCTGCAAGATCAAAGTTATATGGCGCACTTCAAATTTGTAGCCATGTCAACATATGCCCAGGAAGTAGGACGACTCATCAAAGATGACGAGTGAAATACCTGGTTTTGGTAAACCTTAAATTCTGGGGATTGGGCATACTTCAGACAAACTGCCAATCCTCCAATTGTGTGATTATGAGGACCACCCTGAATAAAGATAGTTTTTGATTATATTATTACAACAAACCCGGAAGGTAGAGACATTGACATCTGACTTCATAGTTCATAGCCACAAAATGTGCTAGACAACATATTCCCAACAAGAATAGTGAAAAAAGTGACCCAAGTAGAACCAATATCTAACCTGTAGGCCTGGAAAAACAGCATTGTTGATGGCAGACTCTAGATCAACACCATGCACAGTATCTTGTTTGAAGAATATCATACCACCTCTTGGACCTCTTAGAGACTGCACAAGAATATTTTAATGGTATCAGGTCATGCTACAGACCCCCACCTTAGAAGAGTACATAGTTAAATATAAAATGTGGGTTAGTTGTCAGAAAAATGTAGGTAAATTTTTTAACCAAAAGTTAAAGCACGACACTGGGAATGTCCCGAGGCAAACCTTGTGGGTGGTGGTTGTCACAATATCACAGAATTCAAAGGGATCAGCAAGCACACCAGCAGCAATAAGTCCACTAATATGAGCCATGTCCATCATAAGAAATGCACCTACTTCATTTGCAATCTTCCCATACATAACAGATGTAATTAGCCTTTTGCCAAGAAAAGAATCCCACACCGTAATAAAAATTTAATCACATACAAAATGTTGTGCATACAAACAAGACTTACTTTTCTCATCCGTGGATAGTCAATATCTCGAGGATAAGCACTAGCACCAGCAATGATGAGTTTTGGTCGAAAGAGATCAGCAGTTTTCTGAAGCATATCATAGTCAATTAGGCCTATTTACAGTTCAAAAGTAAGTTAATAAACTTCCTGCAGATTATCCAATATATTTGCTATAAATTTAATAAAAAAAAAATGTAAGCACCTGACAATTCATCAAGTCGATAAGGCATAGATTCAAAGTAGATTGATGTGCCTGATACTCTCCTTTTAGGAGTCATGAATCCATGAGATAAATGTCCTCCATGGGGCAAGTCCAAACCCTGAAAAAATTATCATTTTGTATCAGCAAAACCTCATGACAGAAACACTGGTTTGGAACAGCAAAAATCATCAGTGAAAATTGTGTACCATTATTCGATCATGTGGCTTAAGAATTGCAGTGTAAACCTCAAAATTAGCTGGAGATCCGGATAAGGGTTGAACGTTTACACCCCATTTATTCCCATCCAAGCGAAATGCAGCCAATGCCCTCTCTTGACATAGTATTTCAAGTTCATCAATGTGCTCATTTCCTCCGTAGTACCTTGTATAAAAAGGCTCCAATTAATGCAATTATAGGAGTGAAAGTGGGAGGTGGCTTTTTAGTGAAACATTGATTTACTAAGTAGGAAAAAACAAAGAAAGAAAATTTACCTTTTGCCAGGTAGCCCTTCTGAGTACTTGTTCGTGAGGCATGAGCCAACGGCTTCCATCACTGCCCTTGACGTAAAATTTTCTGAAGCAATAAGCTCAAGGCTTTTATACTGCCGGTTTTTCTCCTTGCCAATAATAGCATAAACCTCAGGATCAGCTTCACTCAAGTCATAATCCAGGAAGCTGCCACCATCACCTGGAAATACCATGTGATCCCATAAGACCAAAAAATTAATGATTATTGGCTTCAATTTTTTGGCAGACCAAATACCTTGAACGCCAAACAAGAGGAAAGAATATACAACTCATTATGGCATTGAAGTTTCTAAGCCTTAGATATTTGTTTGATCTTTATAAATACTAGTCAGTCACATGAAATCCCACCAATTAAATGGTGTAGTTACCTCCAATTTTAGGCGTAGAGATTGAGAGAGTAGATGGTCTCCCACCCACCAAACTTCCTTCAACATATGATGCTTTACAAACCTTCACATTATTGAGCCTTACTTGAGGTATAAACCCATAACTGTCACAGCCATTAGCAGGAAAATTCTGCATCTTGGTCAGGGCAGATTGTTGCCACGAACGCATCATTGCAACTTTACCACAGACTTGCATATTCGTCTACGATTCTGTAATGAAATGTTCCTGCCTGGTTCATGATACACCATAGCGCGTTATAATTGCAACATCTTTCTCCCTCTCTAGCGGAATATATTTTAGGCAAACATATTTCCTACTCTCAAGTCATTCAGAACAATGCTTCAAATGAAAATGTTCAGAGTAAATTATTTAGGCACGTCGGCATCTAAATGTGGATGCAAATTTTATGCATGAAATTCTGAAACGTCAGAGGAGTTATTTATCCTTATTTTCATCTCGAAACAGCAGTCTAGCTGAAAAGAATAGCAAATATCAATCTAGTACTAAACAGTTTGTCCAGAATTCATATAACGACAGTAACAATGCCTTTTTCAGGAAAGCTAAACAACAATAAATGGAGTTTAACTTAAATGCATCCTTAAATATTTAACAATATCTATACTCGTCCCTCCCACTTCCACCAAACACAAGTCATATGAGGGCACAAACATAATAATCAACACACACATCGTCCACCGAAGTATTATCTAAAATCACTAGATATTAAATAATAACCATCAATAACGTAGATGAATAGCAACAGACTCGAGATTTTTTCTTTTATGTTACTCCTTTAGCCAACATAGTGGGGTTGATAGGACTCACCAAAAGAAAAGACCCCAAGGCGAATTGAGCAGCGAAGGGAAAAGACGACAACAACAGCTTTAGAGGCAAAAGGAGATTAGAAAATCTGCTTGCTTTGCCCAAAGAGGAGTAACTAAATAACTCGCCCCAGGAAAAGCCAAAGAGCAGCTAGCAAGCACGCAGAAAACTGCTTCGGGCAAAGAGGAAGCGCAAAGCAGAGTGAAGAAGCAAAGAAAGACCAAAAGCGGAAAACGGAGTGGCTAGCGCATTACGTAATTCTTGCATCGAATTTTTCAAAGGAAGGGTATAATTCTATGACAAAGGCCACGATAGTTGTGGACGCTTATTTGGGAAATGGATAAAGCCCAGTACAAAGCTGCATCAGATTCTGCCCCTGCAAGTCATCAAATATGAACCATTCACGATCGCATCAATTACCCAACTAAAGCAAATTGCACCTAGTTCCATTTTGACTAACTGTGTGGTTGGATTAATTTTTAAATAATGACTTTTATAATTTATGAGGTAAGTATGTAAGAAGAATTTTATCTTAAAAATCACAGTTTCAGTTCTGCCCAAACACTCACTGAAACTAAAACAACATGCTCCTGTTACGGGAAATTGAGTGTGTGTTTGGCAAATCCTCAAAACCATGGTTTTGAGAAAAATTAGCCAAACATTCACCTTTTTAGGAAACCATGGTTTTATTCCAAAACCATGGTTTTGATGTCCAAAACCATGGTTTTGGGAAAAGCTTATTTTTGTTGCTTTTTATTCAAAACCATGCTTTTTTGGTTTTAAAAAATGTCTAAAAATATTTTTTAAGTAGTATATAATATTCTAAAATAATTTTTAGTGCTTTTAATCATTTAAAATATTTTTTCAGTTATACCCAGTGTGTTTGCAGATTGATTGCAATTTTACCCTTAATTTATTTTTTTAGCTCTAAAAATTACTTTAAAGTATTTTTTTAGTTGTACCTACTGTCATCCACTCTAAAATATTTTTCAGGAGCACCTAATATTTTAAAGTAATTTTTAAAGCTGAAAAAATAAATTAAGGGTAAAATTGCAATCAGTCTGCAAACATATTGAGTACAACTGAAAAAATATCTTAAAGAGTTAAAAGCACTAAAAATTATTTTAGAATACTGCATGTTACTTAAAAAATATTTTTTGATACTACATACGTCCAAGAAAATATTTCAAAATATTAGATAATATTTTTTTTAGACAAAAAAACAAGTTCAGCTCCTTAAAACAACACCAAAACGGTGTAGTTTTAAGAAAATGACTAGATGTTTTTTTCCCATAATCTATTCTTCTCATAATCTGTTTTGATGTTTTGAATTATTGACAAACTATTAAATGTTAATGTATTTGTTTCATGATAAATTTGAGGTTTCTAGACATGTTGTTATGACTAATATATCACTTGTTAGTAAAAGAAATACAATTTAAAGGAGAAAGGCAAAAACAGATTATATTAACTGCATTGAAAGAGCGGCTTCTTATATTATTTTTCGATGTTAACTATTGAATTATGAACTTTCAATGTACAATTTATTAATATATATATATTTCTATATATGTATGTACAGTTAATTTTTTTTCACAATTTATAATTTTTTCGGACAAATTTAAAGAGTTTTTGGTATTTATTGTTCAATTTTATATTAAATAATACCTAAAATATAATCTAATATTTTATATCTAATTATTATAAATTATTTTTTACAATTTATTAACACACACACACACACACACACACACATACATACATACTTACATACTATAAATTTTTTAGATAATTTTATGCCATTTTTTGTATTTATTATGAAATTTACTTCTATATAATATATAAAATATAATATTATCCTTTATATGTAATTATCACAAAAGTTAATGTCCTTTTCAGTAATTTGACCATGAAAAAAAGCTATTCTGATCATAATATCCAAACACTCTCATTTTATCAAAATCACTTTTTTTTCATAATCTATTCTCCATAATCTATTCTCAAAAATCACTTTTTTTCACTTTTTTTTCATAAGCTATTCTCATAAGCTGTTTCCAAACACACCCTGAGAAGCAAAGTACTTTAACAATTTTTGAATAAATCGTAGGTTGCCAAAAGTTATAGAATGATGAAATGCAATTTCCATACTAAAACAACGATTTCCTCTGGATACAGCCCTATTATAATAAAAAGGAAAAAAAAATCCAAATTACCATGTCTAAACTGTTTTCCCAACGATTTCTTTTCTTTTTTTTTTTGGCACTTTAATACGAGAGAGGTCATTGCTCGTACTTATCATTTATGAATTAGGATAGGGCCTGGGAAACTCTTCCAAACCATCATAGAATACGATCAGATATTTCAGCACAACAGTTCTGATTCTGATCATTATTATTATCCACATTCAATTGGATGGACCCGACTCCAGAGTGCCAGTTAAAAGTTAAAATAGAATCCCATCCGCCATTTACAAGGGCCAAAAAAAAAGGGAAAAGAAATCCATGCTTGTACAGGATCTATCATTCATTTGTTAACTCTTTCAAGACCTTGAATGTGTTAACAGAGAGATATTGGATTGAGATGGCAAGCCAGTCAGAAATAACATAATCTGTCCAAGTTTCTTTCATTCAACATGAGAAAGACCGCCACCCCCTTCAGCTTTCGTCCTACAACAGAAAATCATCAGTATTAGAGCCAAGAAACATTATGACATGGTAAAGCATGTGAAACACATGGTTTTTCGTTCACGATTTAAACCATGATACTTTGGCTAAGAACTGTATTCAATGAGACGCATAAGCGACGCCAAATTACCATTTCAATCAAATCAGACTCTTTTACTAGTTCTAGCAACTGAGTTCTTTCAGGGTTAAAAACATAAACAGCAGAAGCTTCAATAGTAAATTACTTGTGATCAGAAGGATTAGGCATGAGCTCATAAACAATAGTGGCAACAACGTCCCTTTTTAACTGCACAATAAATAAGAGTTAAATTTCATGATTAATATAAACAACCTTTAAACCCTCAAATTAGCTGTCAAATGTACCTGGGTGGCTTCGCCTTTGAAGCCAATATATTGTATTTTACTCGTGTCGCCACCAAAATTGTCAGGAAAGTGCAACGTAATATTTGCCACACCTTGGAATTTAGAATATCTAATAAAAAGAACTAATACATGATTGTGGTGACACAAGAAAACTCAAAGGATGCCAATCACAAGCTGAGTAATTTTTGATGCAATAAAAAAGTTAACATGCTCCATCGCTAGTTTCCATTTGGAAAAGATATTACGCACATGTATAATGTACATTAGTCATTACACCCCCCCAAAAAAAAAATACCACAAAAAAAAAGGTAGGAAGAAAAAGAAATGAGTAACCATTACCTTGTCTGGTATTCCAGTACTCCCTGTATATTCTCAACCAAATCCCATTCCTTAAAGAACAAAAATGCAATTATCATATTAGTTGATTGGTCTAGTTGTCAATTAATCATAAGCAACCATTAATGAGGATATACCTGAACAGCTTTCATGCGTTGAGCATCAGAAAAGTCAATACCCTCTCGATTGATGAACCTATTCAAGTTAAAGCGAAGTATTCAGCCTTCAGATAAATTAATGAAAACATATATCTAATGAACGGTGTGGTTGCTTGGTGGATACGTTTTTTTTTTTTTTTTGGTTGGGGGGGTGAGGATTACACTTGAAACTGAACTTCTGATGAAAATTTAGGCACAACATTTGTATTACTTAAGATAATGTTCATTCTAATTTATACATGCTGAAATTGTATTGAAGTAAACTATGAGCATTTGATAACCTATATAATAAGGCCATTAAGGTAAACTAATGTCACCTAAAAATTTAAGCATGGAAAGGATTTCTGGATAATGCATTTAGCTACTTTCTTTAAGATACATGTTTTGATCATTTCACTTAAAATCCATTTTTTTGTTAAGGAACACAACAGATACTGGTAAATCATTTTAACGCTGAAACTATCATTTTCAAATTTCAAGAATGAATTGAGTCAGTGACTTTTTAGTACAGCTGGGAAAACAGGCCACCGGTCACGGGCTCGGGCCTAAACGAGCCGGCTCGTTTATGCCCGAGTCTAAAAAAAGGGCTCATTTCTGAGTAATTAAGGGACACGGGCCAGCCCGCGGGCTTCAGGTTCATTTACTGTCATTTCACTTTTTACATTCTTGAAGATTAAAATACCTAATTTAAAACAAAAATATCATCAAATCTAAGTTAAAAACATAAAACATTATCCATGTTTAACAAAACACAAACACTAAGTCTAAAAAGTCAAAAACTAATGTCCACAACCACAATCAAATAAATAACTAGATAAAGTTATAATCATAAACTAAACACTAAACAATATTTCGAAGAGGATAACATTTGGTGAGCTTAAGAATTGCAATTTATCTCAAGTTATAAACTCTGTTGGCGGTAAAGATATTGCAGATGAAGTGGTGAAGAATGAGAGAATTTTCTGCGCCAAGAAAAAAAGATAATCCCCTAAATTAAAGTCCTATACATATCACATATGAACATGCAGTACAATAATATACAAATTTATTTAAAAATAAATAAATGGGCCACAGCCGTAAACAAGGCTGGCTAAGCCTGATTCTTTCTGAAGACTTTAAATCATAAGCCCGGCACTTGACGGGCTCGGCCCAATTTTCCGACTCTACTTTTCAGACGGGTCCTCCATCAAAAGTATAAGGAGGAAAGAAATGAGCAATAAACAACACAGAAAATGAAGTAACAGGATGGGATAGAAAGATAAGGTAGAAATATACAACAAGCAGAAACCACTAGACATGATTAAATTCCAAAAAATCTGAACAAAATTCACAAGCTGAACAAGAGGAATGAAGAATTTATCAATTAGAACAATCTGCGTCGTATAAGCACTTACGCTCTCATCTTGGAAGGACTTGTGCCATCAGCTCCACCAATTATGCATATACTCTTGATCTTGACATCTGAAGTAAACCTATTTCATTCAAATGCACCATAGGTTAGGTTTTGTAAGCATTACAGAACGTCAGAACCAAAATTTTTACGAGTAAAAAATAGAAGATTGGACGACAAAGTTATTATAAATATGAAATACACATGCAATCACAAACACAATCAACATTGCTTAAAGGGTTGTGGACGATGTATTCATGAAACAAAAAGAGATTTAACTAAAACGAATACAACAACAACAACAACAAAGCCTTTATCCCATTAGGTGGGGTCGGATTTAACTAAAACGAATACATCAACAAAATCATTTGATGTAGTTTTTGTTCCTATAACAATAATGTGCTATATTCATGTTAGATGGGGTATATCGATAGCAAAGTTCAGAGTTTTCATTTAAAAAGAATCGTTTCACCATCCTGATCTAGCTTCATGCTAAAGAATTAATATCTTTAAAAGGCTCGGGTAGGCAACACACATTCAGATGCAATAAGTATCTAAATCAATCTTTGTGCTACCAGCATTCAAGAAGAGCAGTGGGCAGAAACGGACAAGGAACACTTTCTGTATAACAGTATAAACTGTAAAGTTCAAACTTCAAGATGAACTACAACGTTGTCAGGATTGGGGGAAAAACTTAGAAATAACAACTTACGGAATGAAAACAAGTAATTCAGGGTCACCTTCATTGCTTTCCAAGTAATCCTGTCACACCCAAGAGGACCAGAAAAGACACATCATATATTGAAAATTAGCATGCGCGGGAGATTGGACGTATCATATACAAAAAGAAATTAAGCTGTGAAAAACGGGAGTCGGGTCAGTTGATTCATTAAAACCAATCTAAGTGGATGTGCAGAATTACCCCAGAAGAATCTAAACGCTGTTCCCAAGCTTTAAAAACTGACTTAACACTTCCTGGAGTTGCCTCATTTAGAGCAGATACCTGGGGGGAAATGTTCAAGAAGAAGAAGAACGTTGAGCATCATTGATTTTTGACACACGTCGATTGAAGCAAGCTAAGTTAATGGTTTAGAATTTGTGTTTGTCAATTTAAGAGACCCTGCATCATTACTCATTGCCAAGAACACAAAATTGTACAATATGCATTATATAATCCCAACTGCTACGAAACAGGTTGCATGCATAAGGTGATAGACAGAGATCATAACTTAAGAACAGTGCGTATTGTTATAGATTTTATAGTAATTAAAAAATTAAAATTATGCTATCTTCTCTGGATAAAGTATCAAGCAGGGGGAGAGATCCTCCTTTCTATGTCAAACTCGTCACATACCTTCCATGCCCCAATTTAATTATATTTGTGCGAGAATTATTAACACAGTGGTTATATACGGAGGCTGAAGTCTTAAAAGGTTTAGTTCCACCAACCCACCCCCCCCCCAAAAAAAAATCCAGAAAGTGATGTTCACCGAACAGTAACACCATGTACAGTGGGCAAGCAGTTCTGTTTAAGATAAAATCTTTCTGAATGTTTACATATCCTGTTTATATTATATAATTGTGAGCACTAAGAGTTCATAGCTACAAAGGACAGAGACTTTGAAACACTTAATTTATAAAAGCATGTTCCTTCACCGATGATGTCTAGTTAACATTTGGAAAATCTATTGAATATCGATTGTCCATCCAAGATTGAAGATCGAAATTTGATTACAGCGAATTGTCACAATAGAATCATTAGAAGACAGTGGAGTATACAGGTAAACAAAGACGGTGGAAACTAACCTTGGAAAGATCTATGTGTTTGTAGAGGGACCAATCAGAGGAACAATTGTGATCTTCACAACTGTGGTCATGCAAGCACGACATTTTCAGCTTCACTCCCAAAAATTTCAGCGAGGCGAATGAGATGCGAAGCTGCCAGAAGGGCAAACAGGCAAACGCAGTTTCTATCCAGATTTCTCTTCTTTGATTGTTAGCGCGCCACACGACCGCAGAGATGCGTTGCGTTTAACTTTCGGCCTAAACGACGGCCTGTAAGCCCAGAACCTTGTCCAGTGGTTAAAACCAAAATAAAAAAAAAAGTAAGGGAACACTAGGGAGAAGGATCCGAGAAAAAACAACATTTATTATAAATAATTTTAAAAAATATAATTATTTAGAATAAGTAAATTTCAAGATATTAATTTAATAATCTTACGACGTTCATATAAATTTGTTCATAACTTGACATGTTATAAATTTTAAACTGATATCGAGAATATATCATGTTTTATTAATATCTTAGGATGCTTCAGTTTTTGAAGCAATTTAGTAACATCTTATTTTTATCATTTGAGCCTACACAACTAACTATGATGAATAATGAGATGTGTTTAATATTTTTGTTTTGTTGAAAAAAATTATTTTATATCATATTATATGAATCAAGATAAAGACTTTAATGATGTAAATGAGTCAATATCTATATTAATAGTTGAATGATATATTAATGATATGATTATGTTGATGCGGGAAATAAAGTTAAAAAATAATCATGTAATAGACGGGTTTATCAGTTTTAATTGTGATGGAAAATGATTTTTAAGTTAGTTTTAAAATAGAATTAAGAAAAATTAAATGAGAGACTATAGGAAATATGACCAGAGATAATTTAATATTTTAAAATATGATTTTTTTAAGTAATTATAATTTTTAAGATTCTTTACAGTAAATATTATTTTTCTTTGGTCCCTCTTCCTAGTGTTTCCTAGACTATAGGAAGGATAGTCAATACTTGTTGCAAATAGAGAGAGACTTAATGGAAGGATTATAATCGAGTCCTTACACAAGAAGAGCTACTTTAGTATTAAAAATCCCGTTGTAAATGGTTAAAATGGGGGATAAAAACAGCAGTTTCTTCCATGCTTCCACGGTTATAAAACGAAGAAGGAGCATAATTGATGCGTTACAGAATGCTCAGGGGGAATGGATATTTGATCAAGATGTGCTGAGAGTGATGGCCCTTGATTATTACAAAAATCTGTTCACTAGTGAAGGCATCTCTTATAATGAGAACAACTCCACAAGCCGATTTCCATCTATTAGTGAGAGTGACCGCATAATTCTTTCCGGAGAGGTATCCGTTGAAGAAGTTAAACCAGATGGGATTCAAGCCTCCTTCTTCCATAAATATTGGAATGTGATTGGTGACTTTGTGTGTCAATTGGTGAAAGGAATTTTTTATGGCCCACATAAGGTAGTTGACATCAACAAAACCAACCTCGTTCTTATCCCTAAATCTGAGAACCCAAGCAACATTAAGAATTCAAGCCTATCTCTTTATGCAATGTGAGCTATGAGATTGTGACTAAGGTGATCAGTAAGAGACTCAAGACTATCCTTCCAAAGGTTATAGGCAATCACCCATGCAGCTTTATTGTAAGGCAATAAAGCAGTGATAACATCATCACAGCCCAAAAAGTAATTCACTCAATAAGGAACAAGAAAGGGTAGAAAGGATGGTTTGCAGTTAATGTTGATTTGGAAAAAGCTTATGATAGACTAGAATGGTCCTTTATTGATAACATTCTACAGAAACTGAGATTATATGATAAACTTAGAAAAGTGATTATGACTTGTATATCTACATCTTCTTTCCAAGTTATCTAGAATGATGAACCGACAATAAGATTTTCTCTAACCAGAGATATCCAACAGGATGATCCGATTTCTCCTTACATTTTTACCCTATGTATAGAGAAATTGAACCATATCATCCAAGATGCTATAAGTGAAGGTGATTAGCAAGCAATCAATATAGCAAATTGGGGACCTCCTATTTCCCACTTATTCTTTATTGATGACTTGGTGTTATTCGAGGAAGCCTCTACTGATCAAGTAGATGAAACGATTAACTGTATCAACATGTTTTGTAAAATTTCTAGACAAAAAATGAATAGGGCAAAGACAAAATTATGCTTTTCTAGAAATGTTCATTTCTCTAGAGCACTAGATTTGAGTCAAAGAATGGGTGTGGTGCTAACAGGTGATCTTGGAAAATATCTAGGGATCCCACTTCCTCACAAAAGGGCTTCTTTTATTACATTTGCTCCTATTCATGAGAAGACACATAAAAAATTATTGAATTAGAAGAGGAATTATTTATCTCTAACAGGCCAAGCCACCTTGATCAAGTCAGTTATTTCTAGCCTTCTAGCTTAACATATGCAAACCTTGCTCCTACCAAAAAGATTGGTTAATGAAATTGAGAAATGTTGCGGGAGTTTTTTTATGGGGTGACACAAGTGAGCAAAAAAAGCTACACCTCATATCCTAGGATAAGATCATTAAAGATAGAAAAGAGGGAGGCTTAGGGATCAAAAACTTGCGACGTCAAAATGAAGCCTTTGTTCTTAAGCTGTGTTGGAAGTTGTTGAATGACACATATGCTTTATGGGTTCAAGTGTTGAAATCAAAGTACATATGTGATAACTTGAGTAAGCTAGAGATATCCAAGAGACATAACTCTTCTCTTACCTGGAAAGGAATTTGTGAGATGTGGCCAACTTTCAAAAAGCGTCTTGGAAGGAAGATTGGCAACGAACAAACTACATCCTTCTGGTTTAAAAATTGGTCGGAAGTCAATTGCCCCTTGTTGATATGGTTCAAGGATAGGAAGGGTTAATAGACAGGAATGAAAAACTAGCTAATTATATGGATTCCTTCGGAAGTTGGAACATGGCAAAGCTCCAAATATGGTTTCCCCATAATGTTGTTGAGAGAATTATGTGTACATACTCACCCCAGGAGAAGAGAAGAGAGAATAGATATCTTTGAAAACCATCCACTGATGGTTCTTTTACTATTAAATCTTCATATTCTTTCCTCTCTTTTTTTCCAGGTATAAGGCTGGAGATGGATACTATTTGGAAAGCACTATGGAGATGGTAAGTTATGGAGAAGATTAAATCTTTTATATGGCTCTTGACACACAAGAGAGTCCATACAGCGGAGCTAAGGAAGTAGAGAGGTCTCCTAGATAATGCAACCTTCCCTTTTGGCTGCACTGAAGAGGAGGACATAATGCACCTGATTAAAGACTGCCCGAATAGACGGAATAGATGGGAATTTGTTGTGGCTACTTCTAGTTGGCCAACTTTCCTCTCTTTACAGGGAAGTTACTGGATTAAATGGAACCTAAACCAGGAGGCAGGAACCAGGCATACCAAGAAGATCAAATGGGCCATTTTGTTTGGCTACATCTGCTGGGACATATAGACCATGAGATGTAAAAAGCTATATGATAATAATACTTTGAATATACCTATAAATGCTTAAGATTCTTTTTTCAAGGCTTGTTAGGACCATGAGTTGATGGAACGATGCTCCTTCTTTAGAGAACAAAACACCACACAAGCAGGGGGAACAAAACTCCCATCAGATCACACTAAGCTTGAGGTTGACGGCTCGATGCTACAGCATGGAAATATCGGCTGTGGAGGAGCTCTAAGAGATACAGAGGGGAGATGGCTATGTGGCTTCAGTTGTAAACTTACCTTTGTTCCACTAGCAATTGAAGAGTTAATTGAAATTATTAATGGTCTTAATTTATGTTGGGTCAAGGGTACGAGAAATGTTATAGTTTATTCGAACTGTATAGAGTCCATTGACTTTTGCTATAGGAGGTTTGTTAGTAACCACCCTTTTAAGGACATTATAGATGATGCTTATCTAGTTATTCATAGGGATTGACAAGTTAGGTTTAGACATACACCTAAGGAGAAATTAGTGACTGATGATTATCTTACGAAAATGTCGCACATTTTAACTGATGGTTTTTGCATTCTTGATCAATCTCCACCTATCTACCAGAGGGTGGATCTTGATGAAGGAATGAGGACAACTTTATAAGTTAAGTAACTTGTAATGATATCCAGTACTATTCAAGAAGAAGAAGAAGAAGAAGCAATGTTCTATGTTTTATTGATGTTTTAGATGTTTTTAGTTTAAATTGGGCTATGTTTCCAAATAGTCAATGTTGTTTGCAATTTTTTGAATTTTGTGGTTTTTTATATTGTTGGCTCAAAAAGAGTTTTAATTTTAGACTGCGCATGACCAATGTTAGTTTTTTATACTATTCCCTCCCTCCAGTCCTTAATATAAGATATATTTATCTAATTTAATTATATTAAGGAAGTTAGTTGCATCATTTGATATGAAATGTATTTTATAAAACACCATAATCATTTTTTTAATTCCCTCATCCCCTTTCCTCCTTAACTATTATCGAGAGAGCATCAATATAAGTATATTATGAAATGATTGACAAAAGTATAAATCAGATCTTATAATTAGCATTAAGATCAACTCTTCAAATGTATCTTATATTAAAGATCAGAGTAGTAATATTTATATTAATATTATTTTTTATGATGATACTTATATTGATTTCTGTAGCCACTTCTCTGTTTTTATAAGTCACAGGGCATCTCTTGTCAGCCGTCTCATAACCCAATCTAAAAACATGAAAAATTTTACTGCACTCCATTTATAACTATTTAATATCAAAGAGCCCTGAAACTTTTAGAAAAAACTTCACTTCACCTCTTATGATTGAACTGAAATTAAGTTTTTTTGTTGTTGAAAATACATTTATACTTTTGTCTTGTATGTGATTGAAATGATTTTGTAAATTCTCAGATGTGTCTCATAAATACACATACTTGATTAGTAAATTCACACGCATGTCTCATAAATAATGTTTATTTTTGTGAATATACTCTTTATTTTGTACACGGCTGATATGATTTATCGTTTCACTTATTTACTTTATATATAAGCATATTTAACTTATAATTTCTCATATGTACTTTTATAAATAATCTTATTTAACTTATAAAGTAAAGACACAGTTACTTTTTCACCTACAAATTTTAATCTCAGTTTACTCCGAGAGGTACAGAAAAATTTCTGAAAGTTTGAGGCTATTTAATACAAAATGGCTATAGGGCGGTGGCGTGAAACTTTTCCTAAAAACATTCTCATATGAGGGAAAAAAGCTTGCGAGACTTGCTTCATAGGAAATGTATGGATTAGCTCAACGATCACGGTGGGCCAGCGGAAAAGCTTTGATTCTGTGAGAGTTGCATTCGTTTAAACCTAATAATATTCCATTCTAAATTTGCAGTGCCCCACTCCTGCACTGAGAAAAATAAATAATAATAATAAGGTAGTGCGAACTAAGGTATACTTGATAGGTAGCTGGATTATTTTAGAACCATTTTCGTCCTTTTCCCCCCTCATAATTATTTATTCACTCTTAATTCAAAAAATGAATGCTTGAGATGTAATATCTTATATATAAACTATTATTATAATACTTATAGAATATAAATAAATAAATCTAAACTATTAAAATTTAATTTGAACTTTTTACACATGCTTCATAAAAAATTTAATTTATAAATATTTTAAAAATATTTTTATAAAATATTACACATAGACTATCTATTTTTATTGATTTTTTTCGTTCCATCTATTTTCTTGATCTAAGGTGTAGAAAAGATTCTAAGAGAAAAATGAGAACCAAGATTCCGAAAGGATCCAGATAAAAAATATAAAAAATAAACTGTCATGATTTGGGTCTTCTCCGAAATTTTTGTTTTCTTTTTTGTTAATCAACATCAGAACAAAATTAGTTTAGATAGTGATCCTTTTGCCCCATTGAATTGATATGATCATCTTTGCAGCAGGGAAGGGGGAAAAATGAAGGGAAAAAAAAAAAAAAAAAGCGAAGCTCCGAGCCCCTCCCCCCTTTTTTTTTAAAACCTTTTTTCCCCTTAAGAAAAGAAAAGATGTCGTGTAAAACTAAAAAAGGAAAACTGTGAGCAAAAGGAAAAGGAGCGGTGTGATGAAGGAAGCCCGATGTCCGTTAAAGGAAGAATCCGTTATGGTAAATTTCGGACCACTCGGCCTGCCCCGACATGTTGGTGTCATCATGCAAGCCCAGCCGAAAGCTTTTCTCTTTTTTATCGAGCCTTGACTTTCAAGATTCCTTGTCACTCTCCATGCCCCTTGTCAATGTCAACAAGATCCCAGGACGCATCAACTACCTCCCACAATATATTATTATCAGTTTCTGTCAAAAAATCTCTCCTCTTGGGTTCTATACACTTCTCCCCTGATTGTTGATCCAAACCATCTTTTTCCACACCATACTTCTACACACCACCTCCAGAGTCTTTGATATAAGCTAAGTTGATTAGTTAGGAGATATTAGTAAAGTTAAATAAAGAAATCTCTCTGAAATATTTACATATATAATTAGATTCTATATTAATTTATAAATTAGACCTATTTATTTTAAGTTATTATAAGTGTTTTTATGATTTTTGAAATAAGTATGTAAGATGAGTTTATCTCGATTTACAGAAATATTCATAAAAAAACTCGTTAAATGTTGTCAAACAAGCACTAATTTTAAGAAAAATGATAAATATAAACACTTTAAACTAATATATTCACTAATTTCCTCAAATAAATTAACTTAGTAGTCTAGAATAGTTTTGTTGTAAATCAAGATGATGGAGTCAGTGACATGGTTTCCCAAGTGGGCAAAATAGCAAGTTGTGCACGCCATCTCGAATCAACATGGGGCCTTTCGTGGCGAAATAAAAAAATAAAACAGTATTATTAATTATTGCAACGTAACAGATAATAAAGTGACACGAAACCACACTGTTAATCAGCTATCGAGAACCTGGCTTATCATCCAGTTCATTGAACATGGACAGTGCGCTATTTGGTGATTTGCTGGTGATAAGGATGATGATAAGAAAAATAACACACACCTCAAGGGAACCCATCATGGAAAATAAGGAGAGGGCTTGGAGCTGGGCGCATGGCTTCTGGCCATTCTGTGAAATTGTGAGGAAAGTGGGTGATGTTCCCTTCCCCGCTTCACGTGACTGTCAAGATCCACGAAAAGACATGATAATATTTCCATGTTAAGGGCCAAAGAGGGTCCATGCCAGTTGCGTAATTAAGGAAGAATTTTGAATATCAAAGCAGATTCGTGTATATGGACAAAAACTAGATTCCATTATTGATTTTATTTCTTTGGTACAGAAATAAAGATTCCTTCCCCAGGAACTGTATGTGGGACAGCTGATGAGGCGGGACAAAAAATGATCCAATAATTTCGGTGATTCGTGTCTGCACCTAACTATATTCAAACGTCCAAGTATTGCAAATGGCTCACAGTCTCACACTAAGACGAGCAGTACGCATCAGAGGTAACTTCGTCGTCAAATTACACTTGTTGAGGAGAAAGCGAAAGCCAACCGATATGGGCCCCAGGCTCGGTTTCCTCTTAAGCAAAGAACTAGTCAAATTTGGATTGTTTATATCGTATCTTAACTTTTTTTTAAACGATAATTTTTAAATAAAAATAATTTTTTAAAAAATTAACTTTGTTTTATATTTTATATTTACTAAAATGATTTTTTTTTTAAAAATGATAAATTTTTATAAAATAAATTTAGACGATCTAGATCGAAATCAAATCTGATATTCAAGATCTGATCAGCTCTTTAGTTTCTTACTTCTTGGCAGTCTGCTTAGTAGGAAAACCGCCCCTGTAGGCCCCACTCAAGTTGCAGGAAAGTCCAAATTGCGACCAACTATAAAATAACATAGCCTCTAAGCCCAACCCACAATGCACTCTCGGTAGATCAGAATACTATTTATTCTCTTCACCAAACCATCCTACCTTGCATTCCTTCCTAACTTTTTGCCATGAATATGTTTTCATCCGCACTCATCGTCTTCCTCGTCGCAACCCTCTCCTGTGCGGCTTTTGCCGCACGGGACCTTGATGGCGGTATCATCCGGCTGCCCTCGGAGGCTACGAGGTTCTTCCGCGGAGGCCGCACGGAGGAGGAGAACCCAGAGGATGATGCAGATGGAACCAAGTGGGCTGTTTTGCTCGCTGGTTCCAGCGGCTACTGGAATTACAGACACCAGGTCATACCTCTTGCCTTCGATTTTTCTGCTATTGTAATTAGTTTCTTTGCTTGCGTATTTATTTTGACAAAATAAAATTCATATTTAAGCTGCGGTTTATCATTCAGATTTTCCTATTGGCTTTCGGCGGTAGTTGGTTGATTTCCGAGTGGACTAATTCATGCACCTTGTTCATATTCTGTTTAAAGCTCTGTTCTTTCTCTGCTTAGTGTATGCAAAAAACTATACTTATGTCTGCTCCAAAGTTGATGGCCATCTTGTACGGAAAAAATGCATCATCCTGAAATACTCTCATTTCTCATTATTTTTTACCACAGATCTAGCATTAAATTTCCATGGAGAGAAAATTTGAAAATTTTAACATCCTCTTGCCTATATAAAATGGTTAAGGGCACTTAAAATTATATTCTCGTGAAGTTTGGCTAAATTACGTTTGTAGATTTACTGTTTGATTATTATTAACATTGGTCTTCACCTTTTGTATCAGTCGGATGTCTGCCATGCGTATCAACTTCTGAGGAAGGGTGGCCTGAAAGAAGAAAATATTGTTGTGTTTATGTACGATGATATTGCTTTCAACGAAGAGAACCCAAGGCCTGGAATTATCATTAACAGCCCACATGGGGATGATGTTTATAAAGGAGTTCCCAAGGTCTGTTATCTTTCGTTCCAGTATCCTTTGCCTATAATAAACTTTATGATCTCGAAATATGATATTGTAGTTTATTATTTCAGGATTACACTGGTGAACATGTTACTGTTGATAATTTTTTGGCTGTTATACTTGGAAATAAGACCGCTCTTACTGGTGGCAGTGGGAAGGTTGTGGATAGTGGCCCTAATGACCACATATTTATATATTACACTGATCACGGTGGCCCAGGAGTGCTTGGTTAGTGCGCTCAATCTTTTCATGGAAACTTTAATGAAAATCTTGAACCATGTGTAACTATAGCATTTTTACATAGCACAGGCCTTGTATTTCAGGTTTTTACTGACAAATTGTACTACCCATAGACCATATTTATCTGTCTGATTGACTGTTTTGTTGTTTAATTATGCCTGACTATGAAGAAAATTTTGAAACCGGTAAACATAAGTATTGCTGATGGTTGTTTTCAACAGGAATTTATGTTTCGTAGCACTTGTCACCCGACAATCAAAACTGTATCAAATATCAAGTTTGTTTGAATGTGCCAAATCAACTGAAAATGCAACAGATAAATGATGTATCTAGACGAATTTATGTTAAGGATGAATTGTTTCACAACTTCATTTCAGTTTGTTGGAGATCATTTTTGGATCTCTAAGACTTCCTATGTGCTCAATATGAATTGTATTGCATTGCTGTTTCCTTAAAGAATAGAGGGGGAAATAAATTGACTAACTTCGTACAATACATCACAACCGGACGTCATAATCTTCGTGCTGGCAATAAATTGATTGATTTTAGGGCATGTATAAAGTTATTCAAAATAAATCTCTAACCAGCAAAGAATTTAGACTCATCGTATCTGTTGCTCTGTTTTATAATGTTTGTATTGCTAAGTGTTAAAATGATAATCATGCTCAGTAGTTACTTTGTTTATAATCTCTGTTCATTTTTATGTATATATTTTCACCTTTTTGCTGGAGGCTTTTTACTTCTTTATTATTTTTTTGGGGGTTGGATTTCAGGGATGCCTACTAGTCCTTACTTATATGCAAATGATCTCATTGAAGTTTTGAAAAAGAAGCATGCTTCTGGAACGTATAAAAGCCTGGTAAGTAACTGGTAAACAATCATTTGCTACTATTATACCATAACTTATCCAAGCTAAGAACTAAAGCTTCATATTTATATAATGGTGATGCAGGTATTTTACCTTGAGGCTTGTGAATCTGGGAGCATATTTGAAGGTCTTCTTCCTGAAGGTTTGAATATATTTGCTACAACAGCTTCAAATGCAGATGAAAGCAGTTGGGGTACTTATTGCCCTGGGGAGTATCCTAGTCCTCCCCCAGAATATGAAACTTGCTTAGGTGATCTGTACAGTGTTGCCTGGATGGAAGACAGGTGGGTTCACACTTTCTACCGTAAGCATTGTGTGTGTGTGTGTTTTGATGTTATATGATATGATTAGGAGACATATCCTATGTATAATTATGGGGTGCTTCAAATAAAACCATGAATATAAATGCATAACCAGATCATATATCATGTCAATTTAGGGCGGTATATTATACTCAGGCAATCACCATGTGATTTGAATTTTAAGTGCATTTATGCTAATCTTGGTTTTCTAAACTCCTGAGCAGTGACATTCACAATTTACGAACAGAAACATTGCATCAACAGTATGAACTGGTAAGAAGATTCTGTTGCTAACATAGAATTTTCATATATAGTATTTTCAATTTCCTGTTCTAATATTATGGGTTAAAGACATGTCGAATGTGTTAACTTTATGTGATTTATGCCTTTTATATTCCACTGTGCTTGCAGGTTAAAACAAGGACAATTAATGGAAATGCCGTCTATGGCTCTCACGTGATGCAATATGGTGATATAGGGATTAGTAAGAATCATCTCGTGCTATATTTGGGGACTGATCCTGCTAATGAAAATTACACTTTTGTGGATGAAAACTCCTTGAGGCCACCAATGAAAGCAGTCAACCAACGTGATGCTGATCTCGTCCATTTTTGGGATAAGGTATCATTACTTGCTACATTGTTTTATATAAATTAGGAATTCTCCTCGCATGATGAAGGGTATATAAAAATTTAAGCTGTACAGAATAAAGTAATTATACTGATTGAGGAGACAATTTTCAGGTGAATGTGCACAAGACGTGAATTGTATCTTCCTACACACAATTGCAAAAAATATCAAATAAATTTATAAGCCTTAACGTCAATCAAAGTGGATGAAGACTTATGATTCATGAAGTGCATACCTGGTAAAGATAAACACAAGTAAAATGAAATTGATGTTAACAATTAACCTAAAGCAAGGAGAAGTTTTAAGCAGAACTTGCCAAAATAAAAATCATGTTTAGAGAAGTTAACGGATATTGGTCAGTTTTGTCCGAGAATGCTATGGCACAGTAGCATGAGCAACAGAAGATTTATAAATAATTTCTTAATTATGTTGATATTGAAGTTTTGCTGCCTAACCCATGACTTATAGCTCTTGTAAATGGTTAGGCTAAAATAATTAGCGATCATTGTTATCTAAATTGAATTGAAAATTAGAAGGTACTTGGATAGATCGTTAGAAGTAGAATGAATGTTCATTCATGCATTTAAGGAATGTATAAGCTGAGGGTCCACTAGCCTTTTCTTTCTTTCTCTGTTCCTTCCCTCCTTCTGAGCACTGATTTAATGCATAAACTATGAATAAATGAGGTCCTCTCTCCCGCAAGCACTCTTATTTTAAAGTCCAACTCCTCCCCCTTTTCTCACATTTTTATTTCGGTCACCTGATCTTCTCTGTATTTGTGCCAGTACCGCAATGCTCCTGAGGGTTCTCCTAGGAAAGTTGAAGCTCAGAAACAAGTTTTGGAAGCTATGACGCACAGGATGCATTTAGACAACAGCGTAAAACTTATTGGAAAGCTGTTATTTGGCATTGAAAAGGGTCCAGAAGTGCTCAACAGTGTTCGACCTGCTGGGCAGCCACTCGTTGATGACTGGGACTGCTTGAAAATGATGGTACTATTGCCTTTTAGTTTATTTTTAAATACATTGTTCGCATAATGTACAATATCAAACCGTAGAGGGATTCCAACAGTTTTTCTCCCCATAAATATTGTTGAACATACTTGGAGCTTACATTTCTTGATCAGAGTAGTTAATCTTGTTTCTACTTTGATTCAAGATAGAACTTATTAATCTATTGTGAGTGCAGGTCAGGACATTTGAGACACATTGTGGATCCTTGTCACAGTATGGGATGAAGCACATGAGGTCTTTCGCAAACATCTGCAACGCAGGAATACAGAAGGAGCAAATGGCGGAGGCCTCGGCACAGGCATGCGTCAGTGTTCCTCCCACTCCATGGAGTTCTCTGCAAAAGGGTTTCAGTGCATGAATGGTAGGAGGATGACCAGCGCCCTGAAAGATCAATGCATTACTGCTGTTTATATGTTCCATAGCTGTATATATCTATCTATATATGGAGTTCCCTGCTCTCGAATACTTATGCAATCTCTGTAAATATAATTGATCACCGTGTGAGATCTCTGGTATTGTAATTGTGAACCGTCGCTATTGTATGATGATTGTGATGCCTATATTTGGTTCTATCATTGCAAGAAAAGTCATTAAATTCTATGGAATCGTGTATTTTGCAGAAGACTTTAAGGTCCTTGCTCCTTCGAAGGTGTGTAGTAATAGGAAGGCTGTGTGTGTTCGTAAAGGAAACATGACCAATGGAAATGGCTAGAGTCATATTCTAATGACGATTTGTTTGGAGTGCAAGAGTTGGGTCCCCAAGCCCGTTCCTCTAGGAAGGTCATGAGAGTAAATTTCTCCATTGTTTCATGATTTACCAACGAGATATAACTCAGCTTTATAGAAATCATCGTTAATTTATAAAATTGTTTCTCCATCGAGAATAAGTTTCTTTTGCATATTTAATTTGATGGGTTTTTCGGGGGTTTCCCCCTATTTATATTTATATTTATTTAATTCTACTTGATATTATTTAGATTTTTTTTTAAAAAAATTCCTCATTCTAGGGACTATAACATCGTAGAAAAAGTGGTTTCTCTTTAGATGGTTGATGGTATAAATATTGATTCCCGACATCAATATGTTAAGTTGCTGTATCATAGTTGAATATATTTACTTTTTTTTTCTTTTTTTTTTTACCTTGGTTGAATATATTTAGTTTAAAACATCATTTTGATCCGTGTGTGGAATATACAACTATTTTATGTAGTTGACATCATACTATTCATTGGCCATTGATGGCGTTAAAAATTCCATCACGTACCAGGCTTCCATTGATGGCGTTAAAAATTCTATCTCGATCCCAAACAAATTGGTTGGGATTTTTTCTTCCTAAAATTTGCAGGACGAATAAAATTTAGGATCGGGAATGAGACTTTTCGATCCTGACTTTTTCTCAATCCCCAATATATGTATATTTTTTTAAAAAATATTTAAGAGGGTAATATTAAATATAAAAAGAATGTGAAAATCTCTAACACCCTCAAGGTAATATCTATTATTGTAGTTTATTTAGATAATTTTATTTATTATTTATTAAATAATTCTAATTTTTTATTCTTGTCCTTGTGCTTTTGTAGCTGAATCGACAACTTTAAACATGGGTTGGACTAATTATATATTTGTATTGGACTAATTTAGTATAATATAATATTAAATAAATTATATATTTATTCTAGATTAAAGGAAACACAACATGAAATTCAATATAATTTTTTTTTAGAAAAAGAAAGGAATTGAGATCGGGAATTTCCTGATCCCAATCCCGAATTTTCAGAATCGGCAATGAAAATTATTTATGAACTCTTCTTAAGATTAAGAATAGGATTTCCTGATCTCATCCTGAACAAAAACACCCCTGCATGTAAGCATAAGTTGGAAGCGCATTTCAGTATTTCATATGTTCCGGTACCGGAAAAATCCTAGGTAGGTTGGTGATGGGGGCAGAAGGGCTATGGAGTTTAAGATTTAAGATTTTAGTAATTGGCGAAACTGGCCCTCCTCGGTCCTCACAGTTCACAAACTTTAATTTGGATGGGCTCTACCGGAGTTAAAGGGTATGTTTGGAATAGTGATTGGAAGTTCTATAAGCCCTTTTCAATCGTGATTCACAGAATACGAAGTAAGTTATCTGGTGAAGATTATCTCGATTTATGTGCATAAGCCCATAAGAACTTTTGATAAGCTCAAATAAGCTTATCCAAACAAGCCAAAAAAAAAATCATATTTGAGGGTATTTAATAGGAAAACTTAGAATGAAGGATTTAGGGGAAAAGATATTTTTGGAGAAGATTTATAAAAATTGTAATTTTTTAAAAAGAATAAATATAAAATTAAAGATATTAAAAGGCCCCTGATAAAAACTTCTGCATTCTATCTCGCATTCTGTTTTAAAACTAATAAAAAATTCTAAATTTTAATAAATTAAATAACAGCTTTCTCAATTTTATTTTTTTAATTTGCACAAATATCTATGAAAAAAAATTACACATTCTTCAATTTTGTAAAAATTATAATTCTTTTAAATGAAAAAAAAATTTAATTAAAAATAGAAATATATAATTTTAATAAAACTCAAGGTCATTTATAATTTATCATATATGTTAAACCAATAAAATTTATATGATTTATTTTTTATTTTAGAAGCAATTTATGTGGGTTAAAAATTTATTTAATGTTAATAAAATTAAAAAAATCAAAGTAATCTATTATATACTGAAAAATATGAAATGAGTTTATTTTTATTTTTATAAAAAAACTTAATTAATATCAACATTGATAATATAAATCGGGCAACTTGATTATATAAATCGGTGAAAAATAAAATTTAAAAAATAAGATACTCATATCATGATGGATGGTTTTAGTTTTAATTTTAGATATTCTTTAATTATAAATGCAACAAATAATATAGGAGGTTTGATTATGGGCAATCTAGTGATTTTAAATTTATATTATGATGTTTGATATTTTTAACTAATTATAATTTTTATGGTCCTTTATAATAAATATTATTTTTTTCTATGTTTTTTATTTTAATTTTTCCTATTTGATACTAGCATTTTTAATAAATATTTTTTTAATTGCTAGAGTCCAGAGTTTCAAATTGCACCTGCATGACATTTATACATTTTCTTGAGAAGTCATGCTCTTTCCCAAGAGACCTTAAATCTATAGGTTCTTGTACTTATTTTTCCTTTGCCAGCAAGGTTCTTGTATTTATTCTTATAATGAAGAATGCTAAGTATATAATTTATTAGTATGAACTAATTAATCTTAAATTTTAAAAAACAAATTTAAAATCATATTTTTAATTGATAGAAGTTACTTTACACATTTCTAAGAACATTAAAATAGTTTAATAAATTTATTGGATATCTTTTATATTTTAAATAGATATACTTAATTTATTTATCATATTTGTTAAAGACCGTGATTCAAGTCTTGAGGAAATTACATATGGTCATAATTGTGTTTGTTTGGAATAATGATTGGAGTCTTCAAGGATAACTTTTTAATCATGATTTATAGTATATGAGATAACTATATGAGATGAGTGTTATCTCGATTTACATCCATAAACACTTATAAACCCTTAAAAAATATTCCAAACATGTTATGACTTCCTCAATATGTAGTTGCTAGATTTAGTATAGCCTTTGTAACTATTCAAATAATAATAAAATAAAATAAAAATAAATAAATAGGGATAATTGCTCAAAGAGACCTCATTATAAACTTATTTGCATATAAGAGAATATTGTTTGCACATATATAGAGAAGATATATTAAACACATAGAAGATTTTTTGAATACAAGGGAAAATCTTTTGTACACAGAAAGATTGTTTGCACGCGAAGATCCCATTTGGTAAATAAGTTTTCAATAAGGTATTTTTAAATAATTTTTTTAAATAAATAAGGTTTTATTTATGATTTTTTTTTTTTTTTTTTGCCAGAGCTATCTAAGAAACAGTGGACACATGGGTGTTAATAATTAACATGATTCACTAAACCTAATCTATCATTAAAAAGGGCGGTGCATAATGTTCTGTCAAGTGAAGCATGGAGAAGGATAAATATATGTAGCTTTATTCACATGAGAGATTGTTTTTAGAATTTGAACCCATTACTTCTAAGTTACATAACAATAACTTTACCGCTGCGTCAAAGTTCACCCTCTTATACATAATCTATCATGAGTAGGGAAAATTTCCACCCACCATCTTAGCCCCAAAACTTTTTAAAACTTCATTGCATTTTAGTGCTAAACTAAAATTAAGGTTTTTTTTTTTTTGCTTTTTTTATACTGTGAAGACATTTATACGCTTGTTTTGTACATTTTAAAAATGGTATTGCAAATTTCCACATATATCTTGTAAATACACATTTTTTATTTAAAAATTCTCACACGTGTCTTATAAATAACATGTATTCTTATAAATATACACATTGTCTTATACATGATCGAAATGGACTTATAATTCAACTTATTTATTTTGTAAATAGACATATTTAACTTATAAATTTTCACATGTGTTTTATAAATAATTATATTTAACTTGTAAAATAAACACACAATTGACTTTGACTCACAAATTTTATTTTCGGTTTAGTTATAGGGCTGCACTGAAGTTTCAGATTTTTTTTGAGTTGTTTGAAAATAATTTATTATAGAGAGGGTGCAATGAAATTTTCAGAAAAAAAAAAATCCACCATGAGACGAAACCACACACCCCTGGCATAATTTAAAGCTGAAATACGTGTACTGTTTTTTAAGCGCGTGTTTGAATTATTTTTTAGGAATAGTTTTTATGATTTATGACATAAATATATAAGAAGAGTTTTGTCTCGATTTATAAAAAATAACTTTTGAAACAACGGTTTGGGACTTATCCAAACACTTATTAGTTTGAATTAGCTTTTGGATAATTGTTTTTATAATTTATAAGGTAAGTATGTGAGAAGAATTTTATCTCGATTTGAGAAAAATGGCTTTTGAAACCATGGTTTGCGTGTTATGCAAACACTCACTTATATCAAAGGTTTTTCCCCTCAAGACTTAGAGGATAAATGATTCTCACATATCTCAACAAGTGCGCTTTTTGGGATTTCAAATTTATATTTTCCTCTCCTTATGGGAGTGAGACTCCTTACCACTTTAATCAACAGTTTGTTTTTTAAATGCATGTATTAACTCGCCTATTTAATAAAGAGTTAGAAAATTAATTTGGGCAAATTAAAAAAATGTAATTATGATAGTTATTTGTAAAAAATATGGGTTGTTTTTCTTAAAAAACCATTTTTCATTATAACAACTTTGAAATGAAAATCCTTCAATATGTGTAATTAATAAGGATATTTTTAAGAAATTATAAATTTGACTGATAAAGTGAATAAAATTTTTTATATTTAAAATTATATCCAATCACTAACTAACCCTTATAGTAAGAGTGAACATAATGTATAAAAAAAGAGAGAGAATAAAAATTCGTTAAAAAAGTAAGAATGCATATCATAGACAATTAAGAAATGGATTTAAATTCTATTATTCGTATAAGGGCTTTATAATCATTAATCTTCAAGTATTTTTACAGATTCCTTTTCAATCATATATCTGTCCCAATTTGTGAGTCTTTAAAATTTAATTTATTTAAAAAATGATCCTATGAATTTTTTTGGGGTTAAGAGGCAATGAAAATTAAAGCTACCTTTTCAAAGTTCCGTTAAGAAATTAGGATAATATATTTGTTTTATGAAAAAATTGATGTGATATTGAGTAAGACAATATATTCTCCCAGGAGAAAAAATAAAAAGAAAGAAAGGAAAATGCATTATATTTAGGGTAAATGATATCTGAATCTCATCCCGCTAACCGGGTTCACGCCGTGAGATAAGGTTTAACGGCGAAGGGGCCAGCAAAGAACTCGTAATGGGGTTTTGTTAGTTTAATGGAGATCGAATGAACGCCGTCCGATTCTTGATGAACGGTCATCAATTCTCTGAGGGGACGGTGGGTGTGAAGGAAAGGAGCACACATTGTATATAAGAAAGCCTCTACAAGAAAAGCTCTGCATTTCGTTTTAGAAGAAGAAGAAGAAGCTCCCTGTACTCTTCTTCGGTCCTTCTATCATCTCCGACAAATTTCTTGTCCTGTTCCCCATTATCCGTCTAATCAAACAGGAGGATTTGGGATACAAATTTGGATAACTGAGCGGTGAATGTTAAGGATCTGGGACTTCTTTGAAGATATATGTATGTAATTGTAGAAAAAGGTTATATATTGAGCGATGAGCTCAATTTCTATTTCTGTCTTTCTTCCCTGTCTTTCATGGAGGAGAAGCTCAAATTTGTGGCCAATTCGAATTATTGACTGAAATGTTTTTGGCTCCTTTTTTTTTTTTTTTTGTCAACAGGTGCATTTCAAGGAGCATTTGGAATTGGCGAATTTGCCAGAATTCGATTTTATTTATTCCTCTAGCTGTTCTTGAGATTCCATTCGTTCATTGTGATACATAGGTGGCTCTTGAGAATTGCCAATTCTGGAGGTTGGGAATCAATCAAGCCAGAGCTTCATTCTCTTCTTGTTTTTGTTGTTCGGCATCTAAACTTATATATTTCTGCGTGTATTTTTCTGGAAATCTAGGCGGAGTATGGAACTGTAAACTGTCCGGCAGGTTTCAGGAACGATCGTCGCTTGCTAAGTTTAAACCAAGTCGCGGATTTAAACTGAGAATGTCATCATTTGTTGGATTTTGGCAATAGCTTTGCATTAATCAAGGCCTGAGAACTGAAAGCGGCGAACTTTTTCGTGCATCCAGGGTAGTAGCGGATTTTAGCTTAATCAGATTGATTGAGGTGGGGGAATAACATAGTTTCCCAAAATTCATAATTCAGGAATTGATTTAATCGACATCTGGCAGCTGATTTGCTACTCCTAGCCGCAGCCGTTGATCCCATTTTGCTACGGTTTATATCTTTTACGCTGCTCTGGATTCTTTCTTCTCGTTTGATTTCTCGCAGGATATTGAAAAATCGGCTCCCTCGTACGATTTTTTGAGAAGAAATCTGATTGGTAGCAGAGTTGAAGTTTTGTGGTAATGTATTCATTCTCTGGCTCTGTCTCTGTCTCGTCTTGTGTTTGCTTTCCTGATCTCTTGCTTCCTTTCTTTTATTTCGAATATGGTTTCAAGGATTTTGGGTCCTCCCTCCAACGCCGGCGGTTTGGCTCGGCAGTTAATCTTCTGTTTCTCGAGCGCGCTCTTGTTACTTTTCCCGATTTTTTCTTCGGTGATAGGTTCGCCTTTCGCTTTTAAATTTCTGGAATGACAGAGAGCGAGTTCAGTTTTCCATCTCACTCTCGAATTGTTTATGGTTTTCTCTGCTAAAATGGTTGATTGAGGCTTGGCCCTAAATTCTTTTCCTTTTTCGCGTATCCTTTCTCATGTACTCTTGATTTGGTTTCAGTCTTTAGAGAAGAACCTCTCTTTCTCAAATGTTCAAAATTAAAGGTTTCAAGCAAGCCGATGCAATGATTGACACAGAACGGAGCGCTGATTCTGGGGTGTTTCTAGTCCCGAGAGGAGCGTTGAATTCATTAATTCTGGCATCTCGTTATTCTCTTCCTGTCAAAATGTGGCTTTTCCCTTGAAAGAAAAAAATCAAAGCTCTTTGCTTGATGCTAATTGGATTTTGAATTGTTTTGGATGGGAAAAGATTTTCATAATCTCAGGTTCTCGTCTTGTCAGCGACCCAGAAGATGCTCCCAGCGCACATGATTCCCATCGTTATGGTTGTGTTTTGTTTTTTTTTTTGGGTAGGGTATTTCGAGTTCATAGATGGATGAATGTGATTGCTTGATGGTGGTGTGGGGGATGTGGTGGGGAAGTTTGCAGAATTCCATTTTGATGCGAAATAATAGTAAGAATTGTGTAATTCCAAAATTAACCCCCGTAACTTCACCTTATTAATGATGACAGGTACAGGAAGGAGATGGATAAAGAGTCACTTAGGAGCAATAATATTGTTAACAACCATCCCAAAGACAAAAGCGGGCTTGCACCACCGGATGGCTCGTCATTGTTACTGAGGGGAAGCTCCGATACCATCAGACAGGCGGCAGCGGCAACCACGACCACGACAACGCCGTCTGATTTATTGTTGCGGTGGGGGAACCGGAAGCGGCCGAGGTGCATGAAGATTCAGGTGAAAGACGACTCGTCCGCCACGGTTCAGCGGACAACGGCTCGAGTGGACCGCCGGGTGGTCAAGGATTCTCCCAATCCGTCCACCTCCACCTCCACCGCTCCCATTCCTAATAGTCGCTATCCTAATCTCCGTCAACGTTCATCGTCGCCGCAACAGCCTCCTCCGCGAATTCTCAGGTATATTCGTTTCCTTCCTAATTGCGGCCAACACAATTTACAGAGCAGAAAGGGGAAAAGAAACATCGATGCTCAATATATTTTAATATCATTAATGGCTTGTGAGGTGAATGATGACGTAAGGAGAGGTGAGTTAACGGCGTGATCTGGTCATGTGTGTGGAGTAGTGCATTGAATAGGTGGCGTGAAGGAAAAGGATTTATGAGAAGCGGAGTCGTAGTAATTAGATAAGGGTGGCGAGTGGTTTAGGGTTTGCATTGGAGTCCATTCTACCAGAGGTGTTCTTCTACAGTGGTTGACTCGTGTTGATCTTGAACTCGTTTATTTAACTTTGGTATTACGTTATACTATTAATAAAGGAAGTATATATAAATATATGATTTTGTGGGGTTTAAAGAAAGAATGGAAAATTATGGGGGCGGAATGAAGCATGTTGTTAAGAAATGGGTAGAATTAGGTGGAATAATGAAGTGATGGATGGAGATTTAAGAGTGTGATGCAGGGAAGGATAATGATGAGGGATGAAGGGAGAAAAAAGCATGTGAGAGGGGAAAGGGAGGTGGGGGCAGGTGTGTTGAATACTGGGTGTGGCGAGGCTGCGCTTTTATAATGCTTCTGTCCACTTGTCTGTCATTCAACTATTCCCCAGGAAAATGCAATTTCTGGCGAGGTAGATTTGATTATTAAGGAGTTTGAAATTTTACGCCGATCCAGCGATCCCTCCTCCTTGTTGAGGTGCCATCACTATACCTAGCTCATGTCTTTGTTCTTTGATGCTTGCCTCTGGAAACCTGGGGCTATGCTTTCGGCCTTTTTTACAGTTTTATAGAGCAAACTCAAAGGGGTGGTGGCCATTTCCTCCCCCAACAGGCCCTCCCACTGGGATTCTAGGACTCTCTCCTTCCACGTGTTCCCCTCCCATGTCCTTTTCGGCATTACGCCCCTTTATGGCCGTCCGATGAGTGGGCGGACCTCCTCATCCCACTCGACACGTATCCATAACCCTTCACATCCAACGGCCCTCCTACCTTGTGTGTCCCTCGCGGGAATCTCCTTCATTCCCCACCAAAGATATACATACACATATACATACACATACACACATATATCCGCTGCCTATAAATCTCTATTCATATTATTAAAAGGAAGAAAAAAAAAAAAAAAGGGAAGCGAAGGATCGGTCCCCCTGGTTTAAAACGCAATAGAAATTTAGAGAGACCCACCCCATATTCTACGCACAACCCGTCCAGATTCCAGTACCTCCCATCCAGCGATCGAACACCCTCCCCCAAGGTCAATTTCGTAACTTCACCACTGCCCAGTTAGTTTTCCTTTTCCCCCTTTTTTAACTATCCTTTTCACGTTCTAACCTCTCCCAAGAAAATGTTCGATCCAGATTTGTTTTTTATCGTCTATGATTATCAAAGGTAAAGGGGATGCATAATATCTGGTGTTTTCTAATTTAGGAACTTGGAGATTTCGGGTGCCATGAGAGGCCAAAGCAACGGGGCCGTTAGAGGAATTGCGTCACCGGACCGGGGTGCGCACGATAAGAGAGCGTCCCATCACAACCACCACCACCACCACCACCATGACAATAACAAGTCCGCGGCCTCCTCCGACACCGCGCACGATAGCAAGAAGGGTGGCTCGCCGTCCGGCAGTGGAGATGCCGCTCCTCCGGTCTGGCCCCCCAAGTTCGTGATAGCCCTCACTAACAAGGAGAAGGAAGAAGATTTTCTAGCAATCAAGGGTTCTAAGCTCCCTCAGAGACCCAAGAAGAGGGCCAAATTCATCCAACGCACTCTCAATGTAAGCTCCTCCTACCTTTTCCTTTCCTGTTTTTTCGCTCCAGTTTAATATCTTCTTCATCAAGTTTTGTTTATGCCTTATATTTTAAAATTTAAATTTCACAATCCGTGGATGCATTTAAAAGATGACAGATTCTTATCGACGGATTTCATTGTAGAATTTGGATCTTACGCTTCCTTAGGACTTGAAAATATCTAGTTTTTAACCCTTAATAAAAAAAAGTCCAGAAATCAAACCATTAATATACAACTTGAATTTTAATTATCTTTTACTACGGGCTTAAGCACTAAAGTTGTTTTGTTAGCCAACAATAAGAAGTGCAAAACAATTTTACTGCAGTACTTATAGGAATGTTGCATTTTGTATTTACGACAGTGGGTTAGGTAGGTACTTGTTCACATATTTACACTTTTTCAACAGTTCCGAATAGTGACCTAAGGTTTGTTGCCAAGTCTGAGTGAAAAACTAGTGGCACCCCGTATTTGGTCGCCGCTATGCTTCCCTCTGCAACACCCATATTGAGGAGCCAGTATAGAATTTTTGGTTTTCCAATCCTCGGAACCTAGGAAATAAAAGTAGCTTTGTGTTTATGAGCCAGGAAAACTCGTAGTGGTTCATTGATTGCCTGATTTGCCTCTCCCTCCCCCAGATTGCCCAGCGAAACCTATGGACTAGTCTGGAGATGGAGATGGAGCTTATTCATTTATTTATTTGTGTGGCCTGCGTGAGTTTATTAAATTCTTTCTTTTGTCGCAGTCTAGTACTGAAAAATCGTTTGCTTCTGGAAACCTGATAAAAATATTACGTTCCGGAATTATTACGACAGATCATGGATTATAGACATAATAGTGGGCCCATTAAACGCAAACGTTGCTTTGTTGTGCCTTCCGCTGTGTCTGATCTGATCTCACAGAGCCACTTGATGTTTAGTCGGGGACGACAGCTGTTTAATATACCTAATGCCTCCTGGCAGTTTGTCCTTCTCTTGCTTTTGGTTTTGTTGAAAAAGCCACCAGGGAAAATTACGATTATACTGCTAATATAAGAGATATAGGCAATGTTTGGATGATATGTAATTTATGTAAGTCGAGATAAAATTATTCTCACATATTTCGTATATCGTAAATCATTATTAAAAAGTATTTTTGGAGATTTCAATCGTTATTCTAAATTCTAAATACTCAAATAAGCGATAGTTGATTTTTTTTAAGGGATTAAAGAAGTTAAATAAATTAATTAATTATGGTATATATAGTATGTTATTTGATTATATATCAGTTTATATAAATTAATTTGAGATAAAAAAGATAAATATTAATATTTTAAAATAATTTATTTAATTACTTTAATTGAAAAAAAATAACTATATTTTATATTTATGACATAAAAGTAGTATTTTAATAATAAAATCACTTTTTTTTTTAATTTTCCTGAAAGATCACGTCTTGAAAGAATAAATAAAGTGAATTCTACTGGGGAAAAAAGTTTTGTAGGTCATGGGATGGAGGTGGGGCGCTTGCTTGCCCGTGCTGTGTTATAAAAGTGGAAGTGAGCATATTGATTTTAGCCCGAGAGATCGGGACTGGAGGTTCTAGTTGTCCACGTGGACGGTTGTGATGGAGTTGTTGTGAAAACCAAAATTTATGTCCGATGCTTTAAGTAAACGACAAAATTAAAAAGGTAGGACTGGCTGGGCTGGTGGGGGCATATTCGACTTCTTCTCTGCATTTTCTTTAAAAAAAAAAAAAAAAAAAGAGTTTTCGGCCTTTAGTTTTGGATTTATTCCCATTCGTTAGTGAATTGGAAATTGGAATCTTTAATTAATTGCATGGACTTGAATGATATTTTGAGCTTTATGTTTGGTTCCACTTGGATCTGTGCAGCTCGTGAGTCCAGGTGCATGGCTTTGCGATCTGACCTTAGAACGATACGAGGTTAGGGAGAAGAAGATATCAAAAAAGGTACACAACTTTAGTGTACATGATCAATGCGAAATGTTTGGCTTGTAATTGCAGTTATTGCAATGCAGCTACATCTCATGTCGATATAATGATGGCTGATATTTGTGTTTATATGTAGAGACCAAGAGGGCTTAAAGCAATGGGCACGGTGGACTCAGATTCTGAATAGGTGGAATGCCAGAGAAGAGGCAGGCAGTGGCATCAGTCAGCTCGGAAGTTGATGAATGATATGATAAAACGATAAGATGAAGTTGAACGAACATGCTTGTGGTGTTGGATCACAACATGAAAAATGTTGCAAATGGCTTTTTGAGCGTGCCATGAAAATCTAATGCAAATTGCTTTCTCTGCGCCATTCTTCCCCGCTAATTTTGTTTTTAATTTTGGGTTTTGTTCCCCTGTTGGAAGTTACTGACGAAAGTGCCCATGATCAGCTGAAGGATATTTCAGTTCAACATTAACTTTGGATACCACTCTGGTTCTTTTTTAACCTAATTCTCACATATCAAAAAAAGGTTATTTAACCTATTAAATTATAAATGGATGTATTTTTTCAATTTTATGAAAAGTATTATCAATCCTCTTTCTTAGAATTAATTCGTTTTTTATTATATTTAATAGTAGCAAAATATTACCGCATTAACTACTCTTAAGATGTCCTTATAGTAAGGACTAAAATATTTTTCCAAACTAAACTTGCAAAAAGAATTAATCCTGTGACATCGTTTAAAAGGAAGACAATCGTAAGAGAAGTTGGTTACATTTTAGAGCGGGACTGATTAAGAAACAATACTAAACTAATTGCGGACTATATATTCCGCTGGCAGGCAACAATAGTAAAGGCAAATCAACATGAAATTCTTTAAACTTAGAATTAGTCTCCAGTCGCCATTTAACTTGGGCTTTAAATTAATAGACATTCAATTCCCTGCTATATGCACACGAACAGGGCAGATCCATACTAATAGGGACCACTTGACTTGGACAATGCTACCATCTGCGTTTTACGTTAAGTGTGGAGTGTTTTCCGTCCATCGGTTGGAAGCGGGTATCTTGTTTTTGCTTCTAAAGAAAACGTCGGGTTCCTTTCATCAATAAGGAAATATCAGGGCTGCAAATGAAAGCTGAGCTTCAACAGATCTCACAAATTTGCTTGCAAGTTATGATATATATATATATATATATATATTGAGTGTAAGTTATGATATGATATATAATCTCAGCTCAGAAGCTCATTCACAACAGAATTGGTTGTATACACCATGAACACAGATCAGCAGGAAACTACATACAGCAAGTCAAGCGAGAACACTAATTTAATACCCAGTTCATCAAAAAACGCATCAACTCAATGTTTTTGTCAGTTCACCATGTCAACGGATCTGTGTTCCATGACGCTCCTGTCCATGTTTATAACGTCGACTCTACTTTACCACATCAAAAGTAGCACGTACGTTAGATATCATGACCGGGCATTCTCCCTTCTCATCATACTCAGCAAACTCTCCACTTGACAGGTCAACATTTTCAAATTTAGTTCCCTCTAGCTACAAAAGCAAAATTTGCAATAATTAGTAAATAGGGATAACATTAAAAAGAAAGCAATAAAAATAAAGTTATGAGATAAATCTACGTATAATATAAAAACCCATAGCCTGTAGGAAGTCACACTTCTTATAAATTATAAAGTCTAACTCACCTTAAACTCCTCACAGTCTAATTATAGACTATAGTAATATACAGCAAATGTAGTGAGCATCAAGCAATACAAAGCAGGTAACCCATTCAAGATGCAGGTCATCCATGTTATTACAATAATTACAGAAGAAATACCTTGGTTGAGAGAAGGGGAAAAGGTGCAAGAAAGAACGGGAAAAAGAAAGAAACCAAATACTCATAACTGAAATATAGGGGCTTCCATGAAAAAATGAACGAGCACAAATTAATAGGGTTTTGTAAGGGGGAACAGACCAGTGCATATTTGGCAAATCTTCAATAGGATGTAAGATTACATTTAGCTCTCAACAGAAACCACTAACTCAACTAATATGTGATATCCAACGGCAAAAAGTAAGGAATTATTATTATTTTTTTTTAAAAAGTACCTAATGATATGCTTGCATAATATTCATTATTGCTTCATTTAAAATGGGGCGATATGGAGAGGAACTTAAATTTCAGTTAAATACCAGTGGCATTGAAAAATCATTGAAGATTGTAGATACAGTAAACTGTAATGATAAATACAGGGGGCAAAACCACTCACAGATTCAACTTTCCATCCACCACCAAATATGAAATCCACTGGCTCATAGCCTCTGCAGTCGAATAACATTAATGGTGCATACTTCCCTGATTCACTTGTTTCCTGGGTCAGCGGTTTACCTCGCCCTGGAATCATTGTCACTGTGCCATCCCTGCCACAAAACTTGCACTGCAGACCAAAGATGACACGTCAAGAAACCACCGGTTGTGGAATAAACATTTAGAAGAATCTTACATGGGCAGATTATTGTCAAAGTTGATGTTAAGCAACAGAGATTAATCACATTGGCAGGATCTTTACTCCTATCCCAGAAAAGAACAGACGGACAATCTTGCCAAATTAATAAAATTCTAATTACAATTAGAGGTAACAAAGCTCACAAACTGACAAATCAGATCAGATAGCAAGAGAATATTCATGATCTCCTCATATGTGTATGAGAAACGATTTCAATCAGAAAACAGCATGAGCATGTTGGGTTGCATCTCCTTTGTAATGTGTACATATATACATAGTGGAAAAGCCATTTAATGGGTACTGCAGTATACAAAATTGCAAACAAAATATGGGTTACATCTCTTTTGTCATGTGTACATATATACATAGTGGAAAAGCAATTTAATGGGCACTGCAGTATACAAAATTGCAAACAAAATATTGGATAATGGTGCCTGTCCTTTTTTGTAAGTTCATAAATAAGGTTCCTGCCAGAAATCTCAAATCCTAAAAAAATTAATATACTTCCAAGTTGGTCTTAAATTCCAGAAGTCGAAAGTAACTAGCACTTATTTGTGATTGAGGCGCTCTGACTGCTCAGAATGCCAAATGGTCAACGTAAAATACCAATAAATAGAGGAAAGAAATCTCAGAATCATCACGGACCAGTAGAATTGAGGGATCGCAAGACAGTTAACAATTAGTCGATTTGCCAAATGATGTTCCCTCTATGGATACTGGTAAATGGAGAGGTGAGAGTAAAGTACCTTCTGAATGAGATTAGTTGTCCCCTTACCAACCGGAAGAGGAACAGTTTCATTCAAGGCCACGCAAGTTTCCTTTTGGCTCACCTCTCCACATCTCCCACATTTTATCTACAAGGAAATATAACAAGGATGAGTAAAGTAAAATCAGAATATCTAAAAAGGTGTCGATCAAAATTACAAGAAGAAAACAGGGTTCCTTAAAGCTTGCTCTAATAACATCATCCACCATTTCATTCACATTGTTTTGAAAAGAACACGCACATCAAATAGCAGCACACACTACAGAGTGCAGTGATATTAAGCATGAACCTATGATTCAAAAAACAACAAAGGAAATTCGGAGAGAAGATTGAAACTAATCATTAAGCCTCCGTAAAAGAGAAAGAAAAATACATAAAAGGAAAAAATGACGTCAACATTCTCTACGACATTATTATGCAACTCATTTTTGGCTTTCGTGATTTTCATATATTTATGCTGTAAGCATTGCACAAGACACCTTGTAAGAACACAACTTAAAATATTTACAAGCTATTGTCTGTCATCCATTAGAAAATAAAAAGGAGAAATTCAGAAATAAATCCATCTAGCTTACACATATAAAGTAGGAAAAAACAGCATCAAGCAAACCAAAATAGAACAGAATCAGTGTCGGGAAAGAGTTGGCACAAAATGACAACGAACTGAAGAATCACGTATGAGAATAAATAATGAACATTGAAGGATTATTAGAGAAAAGAATAAGGAGAATGATTAAGACAAAGGTACAAAGCCCTAGAGGGAGGGGGAGAGGCAGAGCAAGAGGGAGACCTTGAAGAGGTAGGAGAAGTTGGGGTCATCGCAGCCACCTTGGGGTTCGAGATTGGTGAGGTTCTCAAGGTCAGAGGCGATCATCAGCATGTAGTTCACCATTGTTCTTTGTTGGGCGCTTCAACTTCAAGCAATCCTCACTCGTGTCTCGCGCTTCGCTCTCTTCTCTTTACCTCCGATTCGGATTTTTCCAGGATCTTATATACCATCAGTAACTGGCATGGACTTGAATTTTCAAATTTGCCCCTGGGGTACATGTACAGGTTAAGTTATACCCGCCAAGGACAACGTGGCAATCGCCGTTTTTGTGTGGGAGGAGACTTTACGGATTCATCTGAATTCTGACACGGCGGCCTTTTAAGTTCCCACAATGAATTATGTTGTTCGATAGATGGGTGATTTTCGTTCATTAACTTGTGACATTGTACATAACACGCGTTCGTTCTCATACGTTTGTGATATCTGCGTTCTAAGAATTAAAGAGGCTTACTTGGTGGCCAAAAACTAAAAAAAGAAAACAGAGAGAGAGCCTGCATCATTAGATTCAATGCCATTGCAAATTTGATATTTATATTAATTACAGAAAGCCTCATCGTGATCAACTTGAGAACTCTATTGAGAGCCACTTGTCCTGCAGCTAAATAACCCACGCCTCTTTCGGATCGACTTCAGTGGCATAGGGTCAAGTAAATATATATGAAGACGCAATATGCTTAATAATATTACATTTGACGAGTTTTAACATTCCATAGATATCTACATACAAAATATATTGAGGCGAGACCCCAAAAAAAAAAAAAAAGGAAATAACCCGTTATAAGATGACATTATACTCCAAGGGCCCATTCAGTACAAAATGGAACTGAGAAAGAATATGAGAAAGGGAAAATTCTCTGCTTCAAATATGGGAAGTTTTCCACCAAGAAAGCCATTTTGTCATCTATTTTCCTCACATTTTTCCTTTTCTCAAACCCTTTCTCATACACCAAATGGCCCTTAAGCCACTGTGGCATACCAACTTAGATTAAGGGCACTATACAGAGTCAAACTGTCGCCTCTCTTCTTGAATTGACCTGAAAATTCTAGCAGCTGATTCCGTTGCAGATCTGGGGTTGTGAGGCACAACCTTGATCACTCGTGTTTGCGGTCTGGTTTCTATGGGAGACTCGGGTGCTCTCTCTGCCTCTGCCTGTGAAAAAACTGGAGAAGCTGCTGGAACAAGAGGAAGTGCATCCCTTCCTTCAACAATTTGACTCGTGCTGCTGATTCTATGTGCCATTTCACCAGGACTACTTGCTGTGCTTCCTTGTAACTCACTGGCCTTAGATGCCTGAAATTTCTTGACCTGTGACTGGGATATAGTTCTACTCTTCTGAACTGGAGGCAAATTACAAGAGCTTTGAATATGAGAATTGTTGTTGCTGTTGCAGTTAGCTTCTTTACCAGACAAGTGACCATTTTTACCATGAGGATCTGGCCCAACAAACTGGTTCTTCTGTTCAGCAGCTGACCCAGACATTGCTGGAGCCATAACTGGCATATCATAATGAGGAAAGTAAGCATGACTGCTCGGAGGCGTGTCTGTTGGAACCCTGAAGCCTTGATGAGAAGCAGGGACTCCATAGGCCGGATTCATAAAAGCACCTCCCAGAGGCCCCGGCCCAAAAGGCCCATATCCTCCACAAGTCGTTCCTGTAAATCCAGGCCCAGGATATGGCTTGTAGACAAGCCCCTCAGAAGGAGACATCACAGGAATTAACCACTGATGCCCAGGTGACTGGTGTAAATACCAGGGATTGTTTACTTGGTGGGAGTTTCGAAAAAAAGGGGTGTAATTCGAAAGGTGGCTACCATTTTTCATTGATGAAAGAGAAGTGATCCCAACCGCATTCTCTGCAGAACATTCCATTTTATGGCTTAGCTTTTCAGAGTCGCCTTTGCACTTGAGATTTTGTTGCTGAGGTTTTGCAACATATTCCAACGTGTGTTTTTTGGGAGGAGATCCCTTTAAAGGAGATTTTCCCAGAAAAGCACCATCCTCAAGTAAAATATCTGGTGATCCAGCAATCAGTTGTTGGACCTGCTTAATTTAGAAAATAATACTCTATATAAACTCCCAAGTATAAATATTTATACGTCAGAAAAGCTACCATGTTTCTCATTTTGGACTACTACAAGCCACTTAACTAGAGACCATTTTACCTTTATGAGTCTGTGCAACTCAAACACTTGGACTGCAAACACTCTCTGTTGACTGCAGAGATGAACAGAAGTTGAATCAAGAAATATCACAGTGAATCTTTGAGGCACATAGAATCAAAATCAGTTGGAAAGAAGGTTTGGAACTAGATATGATCAAAAAGGAAGGACCATCATGTGAATTAATAACACTCCAAATCAAAGGATCTTCAATCATACTTGTATCTGGTTAAGTGGGACACAACAATATCAAACTTACACTACATATCATATCATGATAGAGCACAGGACTCTGTCAGTAGGAATATGTTAAAGAAGCATAAATATACTCATCACAGCACTCGTTTGATAAAACACAAATCCCTTGGACGTAGATCAATACAATTCCAACAAGACCTATGGAGTTCAAAACAAAAACGCATAAGACCCAAAATTTACATTTCAAGCCAGGACATCATATTACACATTCAAAAATTAAGCATTTGAACAATATTGTATCTCTGATTTATAGTTAAGATCAAACTCAACAAGGAACATTGAGACATGCATAGAATTCTAGATACACTCAGCACTCTAAAAAATATGTAGAACAATACAAATTTCCGCTTTATAGGGTAAAACTATGAACTAAAGATATGTCTGTAAATATGAAAACTATGAACTGAACATGATGGAGCACTTTTAATGAGTGTGTCAGAACAAAGCCCAGCAGCAAGTCTGTTAAACATGTAGGAAATTTTGCTTCAAGGAAAGAGAGTGAAGACTTGGAACACTGGGAGGCAACATGGAAAATGGATGCATTAGGACATGAATGGTGAGGGAGAATGGTGGTATAGTTGGCTGTGGAGGTATTTCCCCAGTCCTTCATATAAGACATATTTGGGGAATTGATCTTGGTCCTAAATATAAGATAAAATTTTTGTATTTGCCAATCATTTCCTAATTTACTCTCATTGATGCTCCCTCAACAATAACTAAGGATTAGAGGGAATGAGGGAATTAAGGAAGGTGATTAGGGTCTTTTAGAAAATACATATCATATTAACAAATTTAACCAACTTCCTTAATCTAATCAAATTAGATAAATATGTCTTATATTAAGGACCGGAGCAGTATTATTAGGGATGGAGGACAATGACAAGGAGGATTTTACAGGTTCCTGAAATTGTGCAGCATCAATGATGCAGAAGCTTGGGGAATTAAGGAAGGTCTACAACTAGTCTAAGACTTGGGTTTCAGGTAAGTAAAAGTGCAATCTGACTCATTGTACCTCATTCAAACTATCAACGGCAATGCTACAACTCAAGCCAGCCAGCTCCACAGTGCTGTTTATTAAAGAGTTAATGAGGAGGCACTAGGAGTCCCAGAGGAGACACTTGTGTTGGGAGGAGAAGCCATGAACCCCAAAGCCGAATACTGGTTAAAAGTATCAAAAAAATGTGGAGGCACTAGACAGTTTCAGTAAATCACATTAGGAAAAGGCTACTGGGCCATTGGATTGATTAGCCCCTTATGCAATCAAATGCAAACAGAGCATGGACAATCTTAGGGAATCTCCCAACTTTTGGGGTGTCTTGTTACAAAGGATCATCAGGGTACTCAAGCCCCTGTTGATGTAGAATCTTGATTGGGCCTAACCCATCCTTTAAAAAAGAGGACAAAAAAAAAAGAGAAGAGATAATGAGACACCTTTACTAGATCAATTTTGAACATGTACAGGAAAAGGAATTCACATTTCAAGAGTGTCTTCAACACAGAACCAAGACACCAGCTAAGTGGGGGGAAATTCCATGACATCTAACAAGAACCTATGAAAAATTCTCCATATGTCCATATTTCCTGGTATCATCCTGCTTCACCTGGCTGCCACCATTTCAAGTCCTTCAATGCAATGCAAAGTAACTTGGCAGTGGTAACAAGGAAAACCAGGCAAGAGAAAGCCAGGACAGGAAAATATCAGAATTACAGTTGCTAAAGGTCAGTGAAGAATGAGATAATGTGCTATCATAGCATAATATTAGGACTTCTAGAGACCCTGCTGTAAGATGCACTGCTGCCACCCACCATTAAATATGTGGGTGCGTATGTAGGTATGTATGTATATTGTTGACTTCAGATGACAAAAATCCAATTTAGAAGGGATCACAAGTCTTTCTGACCAGCGAAGGGATCCCATGTCTAACAAATTCCTTTTATTCAAAGGCATATTTACAGCTTATTAAGCAAAAGGTAAGAACTGCTGGCTCAATAGCCTGACTGCATTATAAGTAGAGGTGAATAACCAACAACCGCGCTTCGAAATTCAATTATACAGCAAAATGATTTCACATAAAAAAGATCTCATAAACTAATTACACGCAAAAAGAAATGAAAATAAAAAATTATTTTAACAAAAAAAAAAGAAGTGAGAAAGAAGGATGAGAAAGAAAACCTTACCAATGCATCAAAATAAGTAACACCGTTTCACTTTCATTCCAAAATTATAATCATTAGTCATTACAGTTCTCAACAATTACAAGATACAATCAAACAAAAGCATGTAATAGAGTTCAATTATCATATATGCAAAACATGATTCACAAAGAGAGTTTAAGTTTAGTAGGACTTCCAAGAAGCAGGTGCGATGTACAGGTAACAAGACTTACTTGATAATAGATCTTCTTGCTTTCCAGAAATGTTTTTGACCTATTATCTCCACAACATCATCAGTAGAAATTTTTTGGCTTAACAATCTATCTACCGTTGAAATCTTGGAAACAATGTCACTTTTGTCCCAAATTTTCTTTAATGGACCTGTACTCCTGGTATCATGACAGTCTCTGTCATCAATAGCCTCAACTGGACTATTTTGATCAGCAGTAGAATAAAAGCAGCCTCTTGGTAAAAGGACATCACCCTGTTCTGCATCGCTTGAAGGGTAGACAAGGCCACCCCTGTTTCTGGTATTATTGCATAGCGGCCCAGCTTCATGATCCTGTTCCAAGCAAGCATCAATCTGATGTAATCTGCCAACCCTCAATCCAGGACAATTCCAATCCCGATGCTCTTGATTCAAAGTCGCATTGTCTTGCCTTGCTATATCGTCAATATTTTCTTCATTTGAAATGTTCCTGGCAGGTTTTACTGGCTGGTCCCTACTTGGGCTTCCATTTGGGAAAACATTACTCTCACATCTCATGTCTTTTATTATATTGACATATGGGGAGCCAAACTGTTTGGGATCCTTGTCACGATCATTTTGCACTTCTATGGTGCAATCAAAATATCGAGGGCCTATGGTAGCGAATTTTTTTCCATCAAAAGTCATCTGAGTTTTATCATTAGATTGACCAACTCTTGAATTCATGTATATAGGAACCCTAAAGTCATCTTCATCTACCTTCTTTCTTTGCTCAGGTTTTGTCACCAAAGGGTTCAGATTTGCCGCATCAGATTGGTGAGAAATATTATTTTCAACCTGATGAGTAGGTGCTTGTGGGGGTAAATGAACTGGAAGGATATAGTTTCTCTCAGGAACAGTCCCCTGCAAACATGTAAATCCAGAAATTCAGGGGGAAAAGGTTACTTCTTACTACACAAAGCAAAGGTACCCACGTAGATACATACAAGTCCCATCATACAACAAACTTCAAGAACTTAGAAAATAAGAATCACTAATTCGTGAAATGCATCAACATGCTCAATGAAAAACATGCACAAGCATTCCAAGGTTATAAATCAATGAAGCAGAAACACCTAAAAAAAAGTCACGTCCAAGTCCGTGCCCAACACATCGGAGGCATGATGCTCAAATTAATTACAAACACTTCAGCTTTGTCATGTCATCTGTCACGTTCCATTCTTTCTAGCTATGAACTAAAAAAGAAAAGTCCCCAATCATTAAGTGTTTCTTCATATATAGCTAGCATATAAAGTATAAACTGACTTCTAGTTCCGGCTATCCAAGTGTTGGGCATGACTGAAGAAGTCCTCCAACACCGGCTGACATGCATATGAAGCCAGGGCACCAGAAGGTTAATTCGCATAAAACAATGTCAAAAATAGCAGGAATATTTATGGAACAGGAGGAAAACGCAATTAAGAATACAAGCAAAGCTACAAAATCAAAAACTTACCTGGCTTGAGGATGCTAGGGAGACTGTATTACTAGAACTAACAGGGTTAAGTGACTGAACGCCTGGGTTAAACCTTTGAGATGGAATACTAAACTGTTCATAGAGGGCCATCTTATTCCTCGGCGGCGCTCTTGGACCACCCTTTTCCGTATCATTGACATGCAATCTAGGGAACATTGGCCTCAAGAGCTTCTCATCATCTTTCCCTCTCTTCATCTTTACTCTTTCTAATGGACGAAAATCCCCTTTATATTCAGATGCAAACGAGGAAAAAATGCATGACCTCCAATCCAAATATCCAGATGTAAAAGGCAGAATTATCTAAACCCAGACAGCAAAACCAGTTCCCAGCAAATTATCATGCCGCAGAGAGATAAATTATCCAACCCTAGATTATTAAATCAACTCAACTTCCGGAGAAGAGAACAATATTTCGCCAACGGCGCACCGAGCGGACCTGTGGAATTCAATCTTGCTGGCGAAAACTCAAAGCTATGAAAACCCAAATACAGATTGCAACAATTTCCTGGGTATAAAGGCAATTCATCAAAAAATCAGAGAACTGCCCCAGTCCCGGAACCGAAGAGAATTCTCTGCAGCTCAGAAGCCAGATATGGACTCGTTCCCTGGAAATGGAGAAATCAAGCAATATCTGTAGAGCTCAGAGTAAGAGATGAGGGTACTTAGTGCAGGACGCCCGCGGTGGAAATTAACGGGAAAAAGGGAATTTTGGGAAAACGAGAGGAATATATGAGGGAACGAATATGAAGATAGAGGCTCAGAGGAAGGGAATGAGTATTCGAACCCTCAATCGAGAAGTGGAAGTAAAGAAGTGGAGGCAGGCTAATTTAGGGATATCCCTGAGAGGATTGCTACGCCGTCATCTTTTAAAAGGGAAAGAGAAAAGTGCGGAGACGTGGGCCCTGTTAGGCCAGAACTAGGAGAACCCTTTTCTTTTCTTTTCTTTTTTTTAATGAAGGTTTTGAAAATCTAATCATTTACTGAATCAGTTGATGTATTAAATTAAGATTAGTGGGTTAGATTAGAGTTAAATTGAAACTAAACCGAGGCCAAACCGGTAAAAATTGAATATTTTAGACTTATAAATATGAAATTCTAAAAAAAATTAAAAAAATTGATTTTTTTTTAAAAAATACTGAACCGGACGACCGGTTCAGCCACCGGGTTGTCGGTTTCCGGGCTGCACCGGTTGGTCTAGTCCGGGTTCCAAAACCCTGGTTTCAACACGTATTTGTTTGATTGAAATAGTGATTAGAGTTTTAAAAATATTTTTTTAATAGTGATTTACAGTATATATATGAGATAAATATGTGAGATGAGTATTATCTCGATTTACATATATAAACACTTTTAGAATCTCTAATCATGATCTTAAACATGCTTATAGTAATTTTAAGAGTAAAAACCTCTCAATCTTTTTTTTTTTTTACTTTAAGAGTTAAGGTGTTTAAATAACCATGAACTATTTTCAAAAGTGCAAAAGTAACCATGAACTTTTTTTTTTTTGAGTAAAAGTAACCCTGAACTATATAAAATGGAACAAAATCATTAACACCATTATTTAAAGAAGACGTATGTTAATATGTAGTTCTTGCTTGTGTCAGGGTGGAATTTACAGTTGATTGTACAATGAGGAGGTGGCAAGTGTGGGAAGATTTTATTTGTTTTGCTTTAAAATCTACAACAAAGGGAGTAAGGTCGAGGCAGATTGGAAGAGGAAGGGGAAGTTTCGACGCAAGTGAAGGTGGATGACTTCATCGTCAAATTCAAGTTCAAGAAGAAGCAAAAGACGGGTAGGTCTAGTTAGGCTGCACAATTGGGAGGACGCGTATGAAGGTCCGACAAGATATTGCCACCACAAGTTGTTGGCACCTCGATGGACGTCTTAGAGCAAAGGAAATCCAAAGAGGAGGTTTTACGGCTATAGATACTATTTTCAGGTAAGATCTAAAAGCTTTCAAAGTGGTTCGAGGTGGGTGGATAATTTTTAGTGTCTGAGTTATTTTCATTGCTGATTAAATTTTTCAGGATGAGGGTTGTAGGTACTTTGCGTGGCACAACAAGGAGTTTGGGGAGAGGGCGAATGTTGTCATAAATGAGCTACTTGATGACATAGACAAGCTTTATAACGAGAACATGATGCTTCGAAGAGGGAAGGAATCTGACAAGTTGTGTGATGAGGTTGCTGCAATTCATAGTGATACGAGAAAGCTGAAACACATGCAGGAGAGCATTCAAAATGGACGAAGGAAGGAGGAGTTAAAGTTGAGACTTGCTATGGGAACATTGTTGATAACATGTGTATGGTTGTTGTTGATGTACATGAGAGCCTGATATGGGAGGTAATAAGAGGGAACGGTTGGGGTGTTGTTTTCAAAGAAAAAGGGTTTAGGGAAAAAAATATATGCCCTATCAACTATGTAATTGTGCGGTGTGTGCGACACCTTATCTCCAATAGCCTTATATGAGTTTAAATGAGTAGTGAAATCGTTCGTGAGACCAGAATTCGAACCTAAATTACTCAACTCTTGAAAATGTTCACAAATTCTCAAACTCAACTCACGAGTTGAACCTAGAGTTGAGATGATTTTTCAGAGGTAAACAAAGACTTTTCAACATTTCTACAACTTTCACCACATCATCAAAACTCATTGGCTCGTAATTTCATTGTATCAGAATATATGCAAGCGTTTTACCTTTAATTTAATTAGAGCGGTTCTCTGTTAAACTTCATTTATACATCCATATACATACATATCAAATGTATAATCACAAAATATCAAATGTTTACACCAAATACAAAAGGTAGTGCCTTGCACTACGATCCACCCTTCACCTTCGGAGTTCCTCCTTGCATAACCCCATGTATTTTCCACTTGTCTAAATGGTTGGTTTGGAGAGAGTGAGATCCGAATGAATCTCAGTAGTAAAACTTATCACTATGCTTACAGATATATAGTTAATGCATGACATGCTTGCCGTTTCTAAAAAAAACATGCCGATAATAACATCTACATGCTTAATGATGCAATATACTCATAGCCATTGTATAAACATAACAATATTTCAATCAATCAAGCATGTTCCACACAATTAGGCAAAGCAGTCACATAAACACAATGCACAAACATACATATCATATACATGCAGGCAATGTAAGTTCAATATCTTTTACTTGATGTTCTCCTCATGCACCTTGATCTTCCAATCATTACCTCTTATTTGTCACTTCATGGCCCTATATAAGTAATGACATCATTAGAGCCATGAAAAGTGAATGCCCAATGGGCTACATTAGCCATAAAGACTTACTTTCACCCTTGGATTTTATACCAATTACATTTATGCCATTGAGTTTTAAATTCGCATAAGACATAAAGTTGACAGATTTTTCATCAAATTTGAAAAATCATAATTAATTCCAAAAAATTCTAAATGAGGTGGTTCAAAATTCTATACAAAGATACTTTAGCCTAGTTTCACATAAAAATACTCAATTTTGAACGCCACAACCACAACATCCCCATAATTTTTTCAAACACCAACTGTTGCAAATGTTCCTCCAGCAGCAAGTCATAACTTTAAAAAAATCACATTTTTTAGTGCACTTGTCCAAAAATTATAAAATACCTATCAAATTAAAGATATATGTCTATACTTAAATTATGAAAAGTTTCATAATTTTTGGATAATGTTTTCCCTATGAAACATTTCGCACAACATCATAGTTTCATATTCTTTCCAAAAAACAGGGCATATCTTCAACAATTCACATCTCCTACTATACTTATCAAAAAATTACAAACTACCTATAAAATTAAATATCCATATGTCTACTTTAATCCTGAAAATTTTCATAATTTTTGGAAAATTTTTAGACCTTCAAACATCACGCTAACACTGACTGCCACACAAGGTAGATTTAAGCAACATGCACGCCTATACTTCATAATTTCCCAAATTCATATACAAGTATCCAAAATTCATGAACACTTGCATACCTACACAATTTTTCCTCCTAAAGTCAATGGAAGTATCAAAATCATCAAATTCTAAGTACATCACCACGTCACACACATAACCTTAATTTAGGGTACTCAGAAAAATTATATTGTTTTATTGTTTTCTTTGGCATATTCACTTCCTTTCTACTTTTAATCAAATGATTAACTATTTAGACATACATTGGACATCATTTAGTCATTGAAAATACCATTTTAAACCATTCATAAATAGTACCCAACCTTCACATAACTCATCCAATCAACAAACCAATTGGTTAAAAAGGAAGTTTAAGCTTACCTCTACCCGTTTCCGTAGACGGTTCATAATTCCGACAATACTCCGGGCGGTGAGATGTCACCAACCACCTCTAAACGAAAATCCAAAACCACAAAAATGAAGCTCACTATGAGTAGAAGAAGGTTCGTGAAGGGCACTTTGAGAGAAGACGCCGATTCAGCAGTGTTTCGGCGGCTCAAAGTTTCTCTCTCTTCTCTTCTCCATTTTTGTTCAGCTGACTCTCTCTCTCTCTTTCTGGCTGATTCACGCAAGAAAAATGAAGAATAATAAGGAGAATTATTCATTAAATGGGTGTTAAAGTTGCTTGCCACGTGTCAGCTTCTCATTGGCCCAAAATTCCAATTTCCACATCTATTGCTTGATTTAGCAGAATTTTCATTAAACTTTAAAAATTTATATCTAATTGTACAAATGTCCAATTGGGGTTGTTCCAAAGGCTATGTGACCCTCATTGAGTCTAGTTTTAAGAAAAATATAATATTTTCCCAATTGGAAGCTCACTCTTCCCATAATTTTAATATTTGAATGCTGCCTCAGAAAATAATTAATTTCGCTAGGCTAATTTCAAAAATTCATTTCTCTTTGTTTTTAGCTCTAAATGAATTATATGACCTATCAAATTAAATCTTGATAAGTCTACTTTCACTCTAAAAAATTTCATAATTTTTAAAAATCATTTACCTATTGAAAAATGTCATACAATCACCACTGCTACACCGGGAATTTCACTAGTGGCAAAATCACTTTGTATTCCATTTACTATATTATGTGTGACTTTTAATTGCTTTGTTTTGTTATTCCCCAAGTTCTTTATCCCACCAATGTAATTCCTTTTAATGTCTAAGGATATAAATGAGTTTTGGGAAATAATACTATGACTCACTATGACATTTACCAAACAGTGGTCTAATAATCCCATTTAATATAGGTTAAATCTTAAGCCTCTAGTCCCAAAATTCAGGATATTACAGTGCGGAACCCTTCGGATCCCTCCACTTACTCTCCATTTACACACAACGACTTTGATTAAAAGAAAAGTCTTAATCACTAAACCTGTTGAGGTTTATCGCCACCACTAAGTAGTACTCGGGTACTTACTGTGATCACCACTTACAAGTATGAGTACTCCTTTCAAATCATAGTACTTTCGTGGAGGCACCCGAATACTTTCGGTAAACTTCATTAGGTTTAGTGATCCAGACTTTTTTCTCCTTCCACACTTTCAAACTTTCACAATGTCGCGATTTTAGGGTTCGAATAATGAACTTTCAATTTGTCCCACCTTTCATGTTTCCGCCATTATTTTCTTTTCTTTTTTTCCTTTTCCAACTTTTTCTAAATAATTTAATGGTTTTCCACTTTGTCAATATTGCATGCTTCCACATAGACTATACTAACATACTAGCGGCCATGTCATTGTTCATGTCACCAATTTATGTCAAATCTTGCCTCTTAACGGTCAACATTTTTTACTTTAATGGTGTTAACGATTTTGCTCAATTTTATATAGTTCATGGTCACTTTTGATTCAAAAAATAGTTCATAGATATTTTTACACTTTTGAAAATAGTTTATGGTTACTTAAACACCTTAACCCTTACCTTAACTATATATATTTTTTCTCTATTTTAAAAACATGTATTTAAGTTCAAACCGTTAACTCCGTTACATATATTTTAAAAAAATTCTAAAAATATATTTACTAATTTATCCTTAATACCACCCTAGTTTTAATTGAAAGCTTGTAAACATCACGAACTCTTAAAAATTCGAGTAAGTTTTTTAAATTTATGTCGAAGAAATATGAAATTATAAATTTAAATGGCTTATATAATTTCTCAAACCTATATAATTTATTATATTTGATAGGGAAAAAAGTGTTTGATATATATATTTTTAGTCATTTAAGAAACTAAAATTAAATAAATATGGAAAAAAATTAAAATTATAAATTTTATAATCTCAAAATTAATATATTTTTAATATATTAGAAAGTTTAAAAATCTATTATAATTAAAATATGGTGGTATAAATCTTTTTGGCTCATATGTGTGCTTAAATAATTTTAATTTTAATGTGAGAAAGGGGCATTTTGGTAAAACAAAAGTCCAGAAGTCAAATTTAATTATCAACTAACGGTTTGTGTGGATGAAAATATAATCTTAAAATATAATGGAGGTTTATATAACATATATTTTAATTTTAAGAAAGGTCTATATGAGATTTTAAAACAGAGAAAAGACATGTGTAATTAAAGCAAAACAGTGGAGTGGTTAGAGTACTTGAATAATTTTAACCGGATGAATGGCTTTTGTTATCCAAATATGCTTCAAAGTATTTTTAAGGAAAAATTAAAATGAAAGACATAACAAAAGATATATTTATTAAGAATGACAATAAAATTATAATTATTTAGAATGATCAAATATAAAAATTTTAAATTTAACACGACAAAACTTATATTCGGTTTCTTATATCCATTTATCCAGTTTTACAATCAAAACATGACACCTGGTTTTATTAATTAGGTCATCATTTAATGCTGTTCACCCTCGTTAGTTTCTAACTAAGATCTGAGTTTCTCTTGGCCGTCCTCTGCACCCATCCCACAAGCATAGGAAGACCCTTATCTTCCCAAGTTCCCAATTTCTTTCACCTCTTGTGCATCTTCCTCTATCTCTTCAGAGCTTCTCGGCAGAGTTTTCATATTCTCCAAACTCCTTTTAAATCAATTTTCTGAGTGTTAGAAATAAGGGAGAATTTCAAAAAAATACCATTTAAATTTCAAAATCTTAAATAAGTGATTTAACAATAAAATGATTTGTTAATTGCATTATCATTCTTATTAATCCCATTACCGAACTTGTTAACGGGATTTTGAAGTTTAAATAGTATTTTTTTTGACATTCTCCCTAAAAACAATCAAAATCATGATTTTAAAAATTATTTTTTTATAAATTAAAATAAAATTAATCATATTTATTTCATATATCATAAAAATTATTTTTTAAAAATTAATATTAAGTAAAGCATAAAAATTATTCTTCAATAACACTAATATTGTGGAAGCTTGAGCCATAGTAAGAGCACGACCAGGACCGCCGTCCCCCAACTTCGCCGTCGCCTTCACACACTCTGCACCTCCATCGCTGCTGTACATCGTCTTCACTCAGCCGTGATTGTCGCACCCCTTATGAATCGCAGTTTTTCCCATACCCCTCCCACCTTCGCCATGCCTAGTCGCCGCCGTCCCTGTGCTTGTAACGCGCGACCCGCACCCTCACGTACTGGCGATCTTCACTGCTTTACCCATGAACGGCGTCTCTACAGCGTCCCTGCCCACCCTCTCCTCAATCTCCAGTAATCTGTTAGCCTTCAGCGTCGACACCCTCACCAACGTTGTTGTCTCTATCGACGGCGTTGTTGCTGTTCTTTGTTCGCCGGCGCCCTTCAGCTATAGCGTCAAGCTTCAATTTTTCCTATTTGTTAGTTTGTCGTGGCTGGGTCTTTTTTAGTCTGATCTTTGTTTCTGATATTGGAAGAATCCCGAGTCAGAGTATCCAGGGATGAACGGCGTTAAAAGGTGACGTGGTTAATATATCCAAGTGTCACTTGTTGATTGCAAAAGTGAATGAAATGAATATAAGAAACTGATATAAGTTTTACCCAATTTAAAATACTAAAATGTTTTTAACACAATTTTCTTTATTTTTTCTACATTTTTTCTCATATTTTATTTTTAAAAATAATACAAAATTCTAAATTTTACTAAATTAAACAAAATTTTATTCAATTTTCATTTTTCACAACTTGCATAATGCAAAAAACAAAAACAAAAAAAATTCAATTTTTTCAAAATTATAATTTTTAAAATAACAAAAATTTTAATTTAAAATAAAATTGTATTAATTTTAATAAGTCTCAAGGTCTTTTATAATTTATTATATACTTAAACCAATAAAGTTTATATGATTTATTTTTATTTTAGAAGAAATTTATGTGGGTTAAAAAATTCATTTAATGTTAATAAAATTTAAACAAAAAAAACTAAATAATCTATTATGTCATAAAAAAATGAAATGAGTTTAGTTTTCATTTTTATAAAAAGAGATTAATTGATATCAATGTTGATAATATGGATCATAAAACTTGATGATATGTTTAAGTAAATGATATAATGATAATATGAATATGAAACTTGGTGAAAAAAAAAATATGAGCTTAATAGTTGTTAATTAAATAATATATTGAAAAATTTAAAAATATACGATCATATCACATATAAATGATGGGCAATTTCAATTTTAATGTTAGTCATTTTTTAAACTATGAATATAAGAGATGATGTAGGAGGTTTAGTAAAGGATAATTTAGTAATATTAAATTTATATTATCATGTTTGATCATTCTAAATAATTTTATTTTTTATGGTTCTTTATAATAAATATTATTTTTTTAGGTCTTTTATTTTAATTTTTCTTTTTTTATATGTATTTCTAGATAAATACATAGTGATCCTTGACACTTAATCTACGTTTTTATATTTATAGTTTCTTAAGAGTTTTTGGTCTAAAGCAGGTAGGTGTTTCCGGTTGTGGTCCCTATCCCATGTTTTTACTAGTACGTAAAACAAGAAAAGAAATATCTTCATCTGGACCTATAAAATACGGAAATTTTTTTTCCAGAAAAATAAGGAACAGTCAAATAAATAAAATAAATTAAATTGTTATATTTTAATTAATCATAGTACAGATGTGGTGCTTAAAGAGCATGCAAGTATTTCTGATAAATTAAAATGTTCATGGTAAAAAATAATAGAATTAAAATGCAAAATGGATCATTATACTTTTTAAAAAAAAGATCAAAGAATATCTTGAGTTCTTTTTTAAATTTGACTTGTGTGTAAAAAACATTGAAAAGATTGAATTTTCAATGATCTAATCTTTTAAAATTTTTTATAATTATTTTTAAATCCGTAATAAACAGTGCGTGTCAGTGAATGTAGGGCCCATTTGGTTCGATCCCATTACACTCTGCAGTGCAATACAATGTGATGCAATGCAATATTAATTACATGGCTAGTGTTTGGTTTGATTTTTAAATAAGATGCAATGAATTATTATTTTAACAATTATTTAAAATTAATATATTACACAAAGTCTATTTTACCCTTACTATAATCTTTGTAAAAAGAAAGTTAAGAGTCAGGTAGTGGCGGCGGTGTCGGGTGGTGGATGGCTGCAACGACGGAGGAGGAGGAGGTAGTGGCGGCGGCGATGGCAGAAGAGGAGGAGGTAGTGGTGGCGGCGGCGATGGCGATGGCGATGGCAGAAGAGGAGGAGGTAGTGGCAGCGGCTGAGGTGGAGGAGGAGGAAGAGGAGGTAGTGGCAGCGGTGGCAGGAGGCGGTGGCGGCGGCGGAAGAGGAGGAGGAGGAGGTAGTGGTGGTGGGAATGGAGAAGGAGTAGGTAGTGGCGATGGTGGCGGCGAAGAAGGAGGAGGTAGTGGTAGCGGCAGGTGTCGGTGAGGGAGGAGGATGAGGTAGAAGCGGCGGGGCCGGGCGGCGGCGGAGGAGGAGAAGGTAGTAGCGGAGGTGGCGGGTAGTGGCAACGATAAAGGAGGAGGAGGTGGTGGCGGCGGCGGTGCTTGCAGCGGCAGAGGAGGAGGAGGGCATAGCGGGAGGTAGTGGTGGCGGGAACGGAGAAGGAGGAGGTAGTGGCGACGGTGGCGGGTGGCGGCTAGGGAGGAGGAGGAAGAGGTAGTGGCGGCTGGGTCGGGCGGCGACGGCGGAGGAAGAGGTAGTAGCGGGGGTGCCGAGCGGCAGCAGCAGTAGAAGAGGAAGAGGTAGTGGCGATGGTGGCGGTGGTGGCGGTGGCGGCAGGTGGCGACAACGGCAGAGGAGGAGGAGGTGGTGGCTGTGGCGAAGGAGGAGGTGGCAGCAAGTGGTTACAATAGTGGAGGAGGAGGCGGCGGTAGGTGGCGGCGGCAGCAGTAGCGGTTGTGGTGATATAGCTAAGTGAAAATATATAAGTAAAATAAAGAGAAGTAAAACTAAATGGTAAATTAGACTTTTCTAATTATGCAATGGGATGATAATGAAGATTCATAGGGGGGAGGTATGAATGAGGATTACCAATTTTTTGGTAATCATTATTACCATGGTAAACCCGATTACCATGCTAAAAAGCAACCAAACACTCTTCTCATGGTAATGCAATCATGATTACCATTGTATGCATGTAATGTAGTTGAACCAAACGGGCTCGTAGTTCTCCCAAACTTCTAATCTAAATCTAAATTAAAATTAATGCATGAGACACCTCGATTTTTGCCAAATAAAGCACTGCTAAAGTTTCCAATTCATCATGGTCGCCCTATCAAATTGTCCAGATTAACCAGATTGAGTAATTTTTATTTTTTTCCACTAACTGTCCAAATTATATTGGCTTCGGATCGTGTAAGATTGACCATGAATCCTCTATTCGGCTATTGAAATACTCCCTCAAGTGATTAACAAAACGCATTTATGGTGTGTTTGGAAAACCACCAAACTGTGGTTTCAAACCACGGTTTGCGTAAATCGAGATAAAACTCTTCTCACATACTTACCTCATAAATCGTAAAAGTTATTCTAAAAAACTAATCCAAACACACACTTAACTTTCTTTCGAAGAGTTTTAGAAAACTAAATAAATTATTTCATCATAATATATATTGTATATCATTAAATTATATATTAACTTATAAATTATTTTAAAGAAAAACGATGAATACAAATAATTTATTTAGTTAAAAGTCAACCAGGTCTTATAGAGTTAACATTTTAATTTGTTCTTTTGAAAAACAAAATCAGGTAATCTCACCCTTGCCCTAAATTGTAAATCTACATAATTTTGCTTATATGCAATATCTCATTTGCCAGTTTATTTCGTAGAGACGATAAACGTGACCATATTTACCTGCTTCAAGTGGTTGAATCCTAGGCGAGACAATTTTACATTTCAATTTCTTTTTTGAAAAAAAAAAAAACCCCTCACTCTACTCTTCCTGCATCATAAAATGAATTGCCAGTTGCATTAGTGCAACTATCTGACAGGGCAAATGACATAAAATCTACTGCATAGGTTCGTGTTCCTTTTTGGTTTTTGGGTTGACCAACGCTTGTTCATTACAAACCGGGTGTCCATTCAGAGTTTGGACCTCCGCATTAACAAGACGGCAACATAGTAAACATATCATTCACGGCATTCCAAATAAATTGGAGCAAAACACTAAGAAAATATCTAGAATTTCTATTTCTCACATCTACAGCAGGTTCTATGGCGGCAGAAAAACTGTCCTCACAATAGAATACTGGGAAATGAGAGAGAAACGAGGCCTTAACAAGTTATTTTTATTTCCAGTGTTTAATGACTTTTACAAACGCCAGCCAGCAAACAGCAATCTTAAAAGCACGGATAGTTTTACAATTCGCAGCAGTGTCACAACTTTAGCCACTGCACAGGAATTCGGAATCAATAACATAAACAATGCAGACTCAAATTGTGACGAATCTTTATATGAACAAAACCCAGCATGCTAAAGAGCTCAAACTTCTTTTGTAATGCCAACACACATAACATGTAATAACAATGTGACGAAATGGTAAGAGATTAAAATCTGGAAAATTCAGTTTTGAAAACCACTAAACTGATATGGTTGGCCGCCCAATCTTGAAAATAGGTCGTCCCCACCTGCTGGCTGTGAAGGAGTGAATCCAGACCTACCAAGACCGGATCCTGATCCCATAGCTCTCCCCATGTAATATGATTGCGGAGGACCTTTCTCCTTTTCATCTGATCCATCACTCAATCCGCCTACAATCCCAACATCAGTTAGGGACACTTTCTTGGCTGCAAAACGACACAACCTGCGTCATTGACTTCCAAGGAACAAGGAGTGGATTGAACGTGATAAGCAGGTGATTTCAATTCCAGGCTTAGATTGAATGTAATTCGTGAAAGCATAATTAAACAAGTCCATACAAACAGATGAGAACAAGGGGGTAGTGGATGAACACACAGGTAATTCCACAAATACGTAATCTTAAGGCAAAGTCCAGTGCAACAGCAAAAAAGGCTGAAATCCTTTGGAATAGATAGTGCATGCATAATGGATGTACTCGAACAAGAAAAGATCCTAGCAACTTATCAGATAATATTTCATTAGAAACCTGTTAAGGAAGTCAAAATAATAAACTTACGAGCAGATATATTGAGATCAATCAACCCACGGCTCAGTGAATCTGCCCAAATACCAGACTTCACCTGGAAAGCATCATTTTTAGGCGGAATTTTAGACTCTGGTAAAGGGTTCCCATTCATTTTATCTTGGCTGCCATCACTGCCAGGAACTTTTGAGTGCTGTTCAGATACTGAATCAGAACGAGAAGCAAATTCACCAAAAAGATCAGATCCATCAAAATTATTGAGGGGAACAGCAGCGAAGGGATCAACAGAGCTATTATTTTTAAGACTGGAGCCCTCTAACTTGCTGTCTGGTTGCACAACAGGGTCAGAAACAGAAAGCAAGTCAACTGTTGCAGTAACTGAGGATGGAGCCGGTTGGGAAGCAAACAGATTAACCTCATTCTGTACAAACAATCACCAATAAATGAAAAGGGGTAAAAACTCCCTTAATACTGATCAGAAAAACTTAACACTGAAGGAACAAACATGAAGAAAAGCAATCCCATGAGTAAACAATTTTAAAACTAGACTACCAATTGCAATAATCAATTTTAACAACAAAATTGCACTCTGCTTATGATAAATTGAACATTACTCTATTAACTGTAAGCAATGTACTTTACTCCAACAGTTAGACCCCCTCCTTGAACATTCTAGCAAACTTTTGTATGTTTCTACCAGAATGATACCCTTCAGCATGTCATAATATATAAAATGAAACTAACATCATTATTTATACCAAGAAACTGACATGACAGAAATACAAGGCAGTTGGGTAATCTGTCTAGTTGAGCAATATACTAGAGCAAATGGCAACACTTCCCCCTTTTGGTCCATCAATGATTATGGAGGGGAAGGGTATAGAGCTCAGGACCTATCTCTATTATCAGTAGATACATGTGCGCCACTAAATGAGTAGACCATTGGACAAAGATATTGAACTGCGACACTGAAATTAGTGGAATAACATCTAACCTTCGATTGAGAACTAGCTCCTTGGTCCGCATGAGGCTCTGCTGATACAAATGCTGCATCTTCAAAGAGATCAACTTCTGACATACTGCTTGTCAGAGGCTTTTCAGTGGGAACAGAAGTTGGTGCATCCATAAGGTCACCAATCAAATCTTGTCCAAATAGATCGACCTGATTAGAGCTTCCAGCTGAAGCCTCTGTTAGGGAAAATGAAATAAAATAACACATCAATATACAACCTCAGGAAAAGGTAAATCAATCCTGCAAAAGATATACAAACATTGTGATTATAGCACATGCAGCCATGTCTTCCTGGATAAAATGTTGAAAGAAATGTGATCAAGATGCACCAGAAATAATAATAAAAATGTGAACTTCAGTGAATTCCAACAAAATTTGAATTGCAAGAAACATTTGTATATGAAGTAATTTACGGAAATCATAAACAACAACATAGAAGACATCACTTCAGAATACTTACTAGCAGTAGATGTTCCTCTAGGATCAAAATCATCAAAATCGTCGTCATCATTCACAGCTACACTTGAACTTTGAGAGTGAGCTGAACTGTACTTGTCATTGTTGGTTACATTAGCAGATGACTTTGATACTCTTGATGACACACTATCCTTATTTTGGCTGCGAGGCAAACATTCTGAAAGAATAAGTTTAGAGAAAGAAAAATGCAGCTCATTCATAAAGGTAGTTATTAAAGGCTTTAGAGGGGACGTATGTCCTGTCAGTGAGTATGAGGTTTATTGTACTATGCATCAGCAGCATCCCTTTATAGATTACTTTAGAACACTACCTTTTAAGTTATATTCATTTTCCCAATTTGATTTCTCTATTAACTATACTCCCCCAAAAATTTCAAAAAATCAAAACATACGCTTGATAAAATGGATACTGAAAAGCTTTGGTCAAATAAAAATAAAAAATACAACTAGCTCACTATTTCAAATTTATTCAGAGTGATTCTGTGCTCTAAATATTTCTCATTTTAAACCAACATTTTTCCTCTTAAAAAGAATTAACATCTGCAGAGATCCTTTATGATTTAGACTCCAAGTTCTCTCTAAGAACGTCTATAGATGTCCCAATAGTATTTAAGCTACCAGAAGATAAGAAAAGTACACACACATTGATACAATACTGAGTTGATATGATGGCGATCTTGATCCTTGTATTTGAATTACAAGGAGGGGATAATGATAGAGTACTGAGTTAGATATGATAGCGATCCTGATCCTTGCTATCGGTTGATTTATTCAAGAAAAGAAAAGCGTCTCAGAGAAGAATAACATCAATTATTATTTGCTGGTTATTTAATTAATTGAGTCTGTTTTTATTATCTTTAGGAAATCAGGAAATAAGTGGAATATCCCATTAGATAGGTTTAGTTGCTAGAATCTAGGATTATGAGTTATCTGAATTTTATATTTTGGATTTCGTATTTGAATTCTGGATTAGAGTCTTTCTCTATGTAAATTATTATAAATAGGCATAGTGCCTCATCAATAAGAGCATGGAATTTTCACAGAGTTAATTAAGTTTCGGAGATTCTTCTGGGCTGTTTTAGAGAGGAGGTGAGATTTCCGCCTACTCTTTATCTCAAGATTTCTCATAGCTTTCTTAACTTATTTTCTCATATCAACTTTAGTTATCTCAATTTACATTCTCATTCTCATATAACCTTCCCATCAGCATACTCAAATCGGTACCTTATTACACAAACACACATACTCATGTGAGTGTGCGTGATTGTAATTTGAAATAACAATTCACATAAATCATGTCACTCATAAGCTATTAACAAATGATAATCTGCACTACTCAAGTTTAAAAATTTCTTTGAATACTTAGAAATAACAGTTTAAACACCACTTGCTCAGAAGCTAAAACTACCTAGATGACAGGACACAAGGTCTGGCAAGGGATAAACGCTAAGATACGTTAATTATTTATAAAGCATAATATATGCAGGTTATGCCCCACCTGACAGAGCGTGTACCCTTCTTGAAAGAGCTTTCCTGTTTGTCACTTGAGAACCCATGGCTTGATTTTGCAGGGTAGTATTTCTCAATTTTTTCTTCTTCATTGTAATCCTTGTCTCTATAGCTATCCCTATACCTGTCATTGTCATTTGAACCAAAACCTCCATATTTGTTGCTGCCATGGCTTTGATAGCTACCAGAGCTAGACGAGGCTGATCCAGACTTATATGTAATTCCAGTAGAAGAAAGTCCAAAGTACCTAATTAAGCAATATAAACAATTTACTTTATTGACAATCAAACTTAAAATTGCACACTGACATAGATAACCTCGTTATCTATGGGATTAAACTAATGACAAATTCCATTTACTTGTCACGGTTTGCAGCAGCCTTATTTCTGACTTCTTGTATCTTTTCTCTATTATTCAAAAGGGCCACTATCGTTTCTGCCTTCTTCCTGACATTGAGTCCCACATCCTTTCCATTGGGTTCAACATATTCAAAGCTAGAAAGTGCCTTTACCAATACAAAGTAAATGATGATTATGTGAGATAATGACAAGCAGTGTTGCTGAAAATTACTGGGAAAATTAGCTGAAGTCTAGAGGATGGTCCTTACGGAGATCTGAAAAGTATGTTCCACAATGTCATCAACAGCACGTTCAGATCCATGTGCTACCAAATACTCCATAACAGCTAGTGCCTAAAACAAAAGTAGCTTCAGGCATTGAAACATAGAAAAGTAGCATGCAATATGAACAGACTTAGGAAATAAAGGGTCCCCCCCCCCCAACTTTATAATTTTAAGCAATAGCACAATTATGTGGTAAATGCTACCTTATAAACATAACGCCAGTCCTTTCCAGTCTCACCCAATCTTGTCCAAAGGACGTTCATGACCATTTGACATTCAGTACTGGAATTTATATCAGAATAAATCAACTAAAATATCAAGCAACTTTCACCAAATAAAAAAAAAATCTCATTTGAAGAGTAATATAAGTAGAAAAAATTCAGAAGCATACAATTTTTTGGTAGCCTGTGCAATCTCAGCCAACGCAGAACCATGAGGACCCCAGGGTTCATTATCAGTAGCATCCAAAACCTAGATTATGAATAGCCAAAAAAAAAATCAATTAATGACACGAATAAAACTGAAATTGTAAGGAGAAATTTATCAGTCATATAATTGGACAATTCTGGGAACTACTTGAGTCTGAGTCTAGGGACAGAAATTGAGGGCCAAAACCCACCATCTGTCCTATAACAACCCTACTTGCAATACCAAGTTAAATATGAGGCAGAAGCTAGATTAGCAAACTTCGAAATCAATGCCTGATCTCAGAACTGGTAGAAAGCCGTATTTAGTTACTTCACATTGAACAATATTATGTTCCAACTGAAGCTCAAAATCTAATCATCATACTCTTACATCTCCATCATTAAAAGATTTTCGCTTTTGAGGTTATACCATTATTGCAAACTGTGAAACTAATACTACATTTGAAATTCACCGTTAACATAGAAACAAATATTTTCCAATTCCACGATGAAAGACCGGCACTTGCAGCAAATCGCGGATGTTCTTCAATCTTGCCACTTTCCCTGACGGAGGGACGGGAAGAGAAGCAAAATTCACAAGCATTCCATCCTAAAACCGGTATTAATAAAATGGGTGGGGAAACAATCCACCAGCGCTCTATGGACTGGGGTATGCAAAATTTACAATTAAGAGTTGAATTTAAATACTTGACAATTAGTTTTTTACCTTCTGCTCGATTTCGGGAACTTTGAGTACCTTCAGGTTCACCTCTCTCTTTCTGTTGCAAAGTTAATTGAAATAAAGAGATTAAAAATCGCAGTATTCCGTAAGGGAAGAATAAAAACCAGCCAACCAAGGAGAATATGAGCTCACATTTCTCGAACAGTTTGATCGAAGACCTTCATGAAATCCATGGTGGATCCTAAAAGATTATATCGAAAAGAAGATCAAAGAGACCAGGATGTCGTAGATCTGAAATGGTCCAGAAGGGTGAACGTATAATTGCAAGAAATTCGATGCCGTAGGAATAATGGAAGTTGAAGCCGGATTAGATCGGAAAGAAAGCGTTAGCGGTTTTTCAATCCGAGAGCGAAGGAGAAAGGAGAAGGAAGGCCAGGTTGTATTTCATGTTTGGAACACGGAGGCATTAGCCATACATCAAGGTCCTGTCCTTCGTTTCCCCTCTCATTTTAAACTTATTCTTAACTATTTGCCTGGTAATCTTTGGTTTATTGAGTACTTAATGGCTTATTAGTTATGACTTGTATATTTAAATTGATTTCGTAGAATAGTTTTTATGATTTACTATCTAAGTATATGAAAAGAATTTTATCTTGGTTCATAAAAAAATAGTTTTGAAACAATAAAACATGCACTTAAAATATACTTTTAAATTTTAAATAGTTACATTTTTTGTCCTATAACTTTATAAAGTATACTTTTATCATATATTTCTAACATTGTTAATGTTGATAACAGAAAATATTGACAGAGTAAATTCAAATGATGGCTATATAACTGATAAAGTATATCTAAGTTTTAATTCTTAATATAATATATATAGATTATTAAAATAAAATAAATAGAGAAATCGCTGCTTGCTATTTAAATTATTAAACTAATATATTTATATTATTAAACCAATATTTTTTAACATGAGTGAGGTTTTGATATTAATTGCTTCGTTAGGTTTTTATATAATTTTTTAATTTATACATATTTTAAATTTAAGATTAGTAAAATTTAATTACATAACTATCATTTATGGTGTGTTTGGTTCAATGAAGGTTAGGTTAGGTGAGGTTAATTTAAGTTAGATTAGGGGAGGTTATAAGTTTTGTTTGGTTCAAGAAGGGGGGAGGGGAGGTTTGATTTCTTATTTGGTTCAGAAGGGTAAGTGAAGTGAATTAATTATAAATTGACAAATATACCATTTTTTCTTTATTTATATATTTTTCTTCTTCTTTTATTTTTTAATTTGTAAATCTTAAAAAACCTATTAACTCAAGTATATATGATAAAAAAATTGTATATATTTTAAGGGATATTTTATTGATTTTTATATATTATCTCATTAATTTTAAACAAGAGGGGTAAACTTAAAATATTAAAAAATAAGTATGGGCATTTTGGTCAAAGTGAGACAAATTTTTCTCTCCCCTCCAAAAACCTCCAATTTTAGAGGGAGGGGAGCAAAAGAAGACAAAATTTTTAACCTCCCCTCCCTCCAACCAAACACATTTTTCCCACCCCTAACCCTCCCCTCACCTAACCTCCCCTCCCAAAACCTCCAACCAAACAAAACCTTTAAGTTTACACCGTGATCATTTGAATTTGTTAAGTCAACATCTTCGATTAACAACGCCAACAATTTTAGAATTATAAGACCAAAAATATATTTTATAAGATTAAAAGACCAATAGTATATCTTGTATAAATTTAAATGACTAAAAATATATTTTAGCTTTAGTTATAATGATGCGTGACGTCTCATTTGCAAAATAATAAAATACTCCTTCCTTTAAAGTTCAAGAGCAAGCATGATTATAAGTAGGCTTTCAAATTATCACATACACCATTCTTTTTAAATATAAGATAAAGTTTACTTTTTTAAAAAGATTAGTGAAACTAAATAAATTACTTAATCATATTATATATTATGTATCTTTAGATTATATATCATTTTATAAGTTGGGCAAAATAATTTAGAGAAAAAATGAAAAATATAAATATTTTTAAGTAATTTAATTATTTTTCTTAATATCTCCAAAAAAATTAACTCTATTTTATATTTAAAACTGGAAGGAGTATCTTGTTTATAAAAAAATTATTATCAGATACTAACTTGTTTATAAAAAATAAAGGGTAAATATAACTTGTGGTCCCTGAAATTTGGCTCGATTTCGGTTTTGATCCCTCAAGTTTACTCCGTTTACTAGAATTAGTCCCTTAAGTTTGAAAAGGACTTGGTGGCGCATTTGACGACATTAATTCACCCGATGTGGCGCTAACGTCGTTAAATTTGTCTAGTGGTTTTGGTCCTTGAAGTTTGCCTCGATTTTTGTTTTAGTCCCTCAAATTTGAAATTGGTGATTTTGGTTCTTTTAGTTTGCTCTGTTTATAATTATTGGTCTCTCAAGTTTTAAAAAGACTTGATGGTCAGGTTATGAAACCCAAAATGGACCGATCAGTTCAGCTTAAAAGTTGACAAACTAGTCCATAAACCAGTCCGTTCCAGGAATCAACCCGACTTATTTTTTAAAAAAATCGATCTTTCCATTTTCTTTATAATTTTATATTAATAACTCTTAAATCTTCACTTTCTAACGAGTTTGGTCCCAATTTAGCTACCGTTTGACTCTGGTATAACCTACAGACCCTTGACTCAATATTATGACCAGTTCAATTACCGGTCCGAGTTTAATTTCTTTAATTGGTAGTGCCTTTGATGGCGTTAATTCTTTCGATATAGCACTAACACTGTTAAAATAGCTTATGTGTCATGCTTTTTAAGACAGCTGATACGACAAATATATTATAATATATTATATTATGCTGGAAAAAATAAGGACAAAAATGCATCAAAACGATACGCATGAGTCTAAAAGGCATGACACATGCTATTTTATGGCTCGTGGGTTTCGTTTTGATGCATTTTTTTCCTTATTTTTTCCAGCACAATATAATATATTATAATATATTTGTCGTATCAGCTGTCCTAAAAAGACATGACACATAAGCTATTTTAACAGTGTTAGCGTCACGTCAGACAAATTAAAGCCGTCAAAGGCGCCACCAAGTCATTTTCAAACGTTAGGTACCAATAGTTATAAACTAAGTAAACTTGAGGGATTAACGGTGATAAACTTGAGAAACTAAAATCATCGATTTCAAACTTGAAGGACTAAAACTAAAATCAGACTAAATTTTAAAGATTAAAAATTATATTTACCCTGAAATAAATTACACTTCATTGATCGGGTCTAACTCACCATTGGTTGACCATTGATTGTAAAAGCATGTAAAAGTACAGATAAAGAAGTCACGTTCAAATGTAATAAAATGGTGGTGCCTATCAATCATTAACTATGAACTTTAATTAATATTTTTTAAAATTGTAAAAAAAAATTAATATCCTTTAAAACTTATAATACCCAATTTAATAAAAACAGGTCAGATTAAATCCACCAATCAATAAATACATAAAATTAATTATTATTTCATAATATTTCGTGGTTTCCTTAATTTATGTTTGTCCATATTTTATTGATTAAGCAATTATATTTAAAAACGATTTAATTATTTCTTAGATTTTTTAATTGCCTTCATTTGTTAATTTCCTCAAAACATGATCTATGCTATAGAAATAATATATCTAATATGATTATTATTAGCTCTTACATTTTCTATTTTCCTCGAACCGCGGGTTCAGATCCACAATAACCATATTCAATATATTTCAGGTATCCATCCGAAAATAACATACGATTTGTGTAATTATAGAATAAAAACTAAATGTCTGTAATAAAATAATAGACAAGTTTAATATAGTTATTGCTTTTCCTTTACTGGCAAGTTTTAATATTTTGATTTCGTTGTGTTATAAGCCTGTTAGTCTTTTTCCTTCTTATCCAAAAACAATTTCAAACATTTTTTTCTATATTGATAATCAAATTAATTCTGTTTTACTTTTAACATTAGTGCTACATGTTTATTACTATGTCAATATATTTTCATAACCATATTACCTAATATTTTCAGGTATATTACCCGCATCGTGCAATACACGGGGGGATATAGATATAGCTTGTTGTTCACTAAACACACTTACTTTACCATATCTGTTGAAGAAGTTTGGTTTTATTAAATATTCATTATTACGTATGATTGTCTTCTCTTCACACATAAGGACAAAAATATACGTCCAAGCACCAGTAATGTGTGAGGAATTATATAAAAAATACCATGAAAACCCAAATTGTTTAAAATGTCCCAATAACCATTGGTATCAAAATTGTGAGTTAACTATTTGATTTTGCCGTTTTTTACATTTTTATCTTACAACATCGTGGTGAGTAATTTTTAAACTCATGATAAATGTAAATCTGGTCAAACTTATGAGTTCATATATAAAGTTTATCATTTTTACGTTTCTAACTTATAAAATCTTATTAACTCATTCATAAATTCATGCTAAATTTTTTAATTTAATCATTACTCAGTGGCTTTATAAATGAATTTTATAAAAAAAATTGTTTAGTGTAATAAATTATAAATGTTGATGAATTTGATTTCAATTATCTGGATTTAAACTATATTTAAATTAAATTTTATTTTTGATATTTTAATTATCTAATTATATACTATTAATGTCTATTTATTGATAAAGATAAATTTTTATGAGTTTACCATTTGAGTATTCAACACGATTTTATATCACTATCACGAGTTTACTTAAACCCTAGAAGTAACTACTCCATTTACCATCACAACTTCCTTTTGTTAGTCATAGCTGGAAAAGTATATGGTAACCGTGAGGAGTATAGATTCGTTGTCAATGCTAGGAGGCCTTAAGGAAAAAACAACCAAACAGATGATGATAAAAAACATCCATATTGGGAAGTACAGATTACAATTCTGTGAAGTGTGTGGGTTGTTATTTTGTTTGTCGTGTTATAATGCACAAGGGCAAAAAACTTTATCCAATCCACCTACCCACAGCCACAACATACTCGCAAATATCCATTTATGTCCATGCTACAAACCAGAACTACTAGCACAAACTACTCAAGTGTCTTGGCAGTAAACACCATTTAAAATATTCACTCTTGTTAAAAAGAATAGGATAAAAAACAAGCAGACGACAAATTTTACAAGGTCGTCGGGAAATAAAAAAGGTAAAATCTGTGAGCACTGGATTAGTCGGAGCTTCATTGTCAACGTACTCGTTTGAAACAGTGATTAGAATCTTTAAAAATAACTTTTTAATCGTGATTTACAATAATAAAGATAAATATGTGAGAGGAGTGTCGTCTCAACTTACGTACATAAACACTTATAATTCCTTCAATTGCCCAACCAAACATAACGAACAAGTTGCTATAACACACACTTGCTATCCACCACCATTGAAGACGCATCTGAAAGGCTTGATCCTCGTTGAGGCATTGATATCATATGATGAATGATCCTTGAGCATAAGCCAAATTCTGAAAGTTAATTCATGTTAATATAAACTCATAACTGTGATTTTGTGAAACTTTGATTGGTAACGAGGTTGAAGGAAGTGTGTCAGTGTGCAGTGATGCTGTGGTAGTGTCGAGGCTCCCTCTTGCTGCCCTTAGTTTCTTCTTTTTCTTCTTTAATTTGGCGTCGTGGTAGCTTCTGATACACTGTTTCTTGTTCTTCCACAAAGCCTCAAGGCCGTGGCAGACTTTTTGAGCTAGTTAACAAGACTCATACCAAACATGGACACCATTGTTCTTACTTTTTTCCTTGCATCAGTCGATCTCTTTTTGTTTTTGGAAATAAACATGGGCCCAAGGCCCCAAATGTAGATACATCACGCGAAATGGGAACGCCCCAATTCTTCACATGGCTCCAAGTATTGTGAGGAGCCTCCAGGACGAGAAAACGATGTGAGAGTTTTGTTGGTAGATGATGTATAAGTATTTTTATGAACACTTTTTGAGTCCGGAGTCATGTTCTGATCTGATGATAAAAGCTATTCCAAAATTGTTTTTATATTTTTGACTCCGGACGCACAATCAAATACGACATCGTGTTTGCTGTGTTGGAGTCTCCTCTGGATGGTGAATCTGCATCGTTGCATAAAAATATATGAACGTGAATGCAAGCCCATTGGTTTATCTATATTTTATACTCCCCTGTGTGTACATGAGTTGATATTAATTTTAAATATAAGATATAATTTTTTATATTTATCAATATTTTCCTAATTTACTCCTATCGTTACTATCTCAACAATAATTTAAAAGGAAACGATGAGGACTTGTATTCTCTCATAATCTTTTATCTCATTTTCTTCTTAAAATCTCATCCTTATCCTCATATTTAAAAAAAATAGATGGTTTAGATTTCATATTTTATCAACTTGTTATTTTAAACATAAATAAATAAATTTAAACTATTAAAATCTTATCCACACAATTAATAAATGCAATACTTACAAAATTTTAAACAATTAAATTATAAAACACTATAATAATAGTTTTATAAAATATTAAATCTAAATCATTTATTTTTTCCAATCAGAGGGTGGAGATGAGATTATGAGAAAAACAAATTCTTAGAGTATCCTCTTCTAAAAAGGAAACAAGATAATTAAGAAAGTTGACTAAGTGTTTTAAAAAACATATGTTATATAAATTAACTCAGCTAACTTTTTTAATTTAATCAAATTAGATAAATATGTTTTAAATTGAAAGTGTTGGAATACTCAATATTTATAAAAAAAATGGTCAAATAATAAATATGAAATAAATAACCACTATAGTCGAACAATTGGAAATTATGAAACTATTAAGATTTAAAAAATATAAAACAAAATCATTCGTCCAAAAAAAAAAACATTCATAATTTTACAAAAGCCTATAACTTAAAGCCAGTCAGTAATTAGATTGGAAATATTGATTTAAGTATTTAAACCTGAAACTTTCACAATTTCACTTTGACCTTCCAAAATCAAAATCTGAATTAGGGAGGCGATTGCAGTTAAACTGTGGATGCCGGGACAGGTGTAGAGAAGGATCTCATGTTTGCTTTAGGGTGTGTTTAGATACAGCTTTTAATAATAATTTTTAGAAAAAAAGTGAAAAAAGTGCATTTTTTTAATAGATTATGAGAAGAATAGATTATGGATAAAAAAGTGATTTGGATAATATGAGAGTGTTTGGGTGTTGTGTTAAAAAAATTTTTTTTAGTGGTCAAATTACTAAAAATGACATTAAATTTGATGATAATTACATAAAAAAGAATAAGATTATATTTGATATATTGTTTAACATAAAATTTAACAATAAATACAAAAAAATATTTAAATTTGTCCAAAAATTATAAATTGTAACAAAAAAAATCAAACATACATACATATAAATATATATATTAATAAATTTCAAAAATGAAATAAATTTGTCCATAAAATGAAAACTATAACATTGCATACATACATATTTAGATGTGGAATAGATAAAATTATAACATTTATCGATTATGTAGTAATATGAAAAAAAAATAGATCAAACATATACACACATATATAATGTATTTCTATCAACTATCTCCTCATTTTTAAAATATTGAATGTTTGGGTCAGGGTACAACTCGGGTGCTTTTATATATAATTCACCCTTACACAAGAAATAATTGGTGATGCACTAGAGATAAGAGAAATAGAAACAGGAAACTAAAGGGAATGGAGAAATCGAAGAAAGATATGAAAAGGAATGAGAGAGGACAAATGGCTAAAAAAGTAAAAAAAATGAGGTTTTTCAAAAATGATGGTTTGTGTAAAAAAGTGCTTCTGAAATTTTTTTCTATGTTTGGATAAATTTCTCTCAAACTATGATTTTACCTAAATAAATATTTTTTTATTTAATATCCAAACACAAACTAAGTTAGTACGATACTTATCCTTACCACCAATTAAGGCCCCGACTTTACTTTTGCTTTTGCCATGCATTCCATGATACGAGGCATTTGCTTTCTTCGCCATGGGCCCCACCAAAAGATGTTGCTCCTTCCTCCACCACATGCTGTCCCTTTCAACGTTGTTCTCCAAGATCTTACCCCGGCCCCCTTCTAAGTTCTATCCCTGTCTCTTGTGAATCCTGACGAAGCACTCCACCCCCACGTGGCAACTCCTCGCTCAAGGCCCCCCAGATACCTCCAGATAAGCACCGTCCCTTCTCCTCTTACCCCGCCACGTTTCGGATAGAAACCCCCCAACCCCCATTATTAATATTTTCTTGTCTGTTCATTGTTCTTCAAGGTGGTTGTTTACTTGTTTCCCCTCCCACATCACAATTAAACAAAACCGATAGAATAATTTGTGCAATATAATTTACTAGTGGTTGTTTATTTTTGCCTTTACATACGTATATTCCATGTGCCACTCCAACATTATATATGCAGGATATTTCAAACACAATGCCTGTTACAATAATTAATCATTTTGCTTAAGGAGCAGGAGAACAGTGGCCCGACATACTAACAAGTGGATAACCTGATTAATAATAACCAAATGAAATGGATAAGGCCTTCACAGTCCGAAAAAATTGGAACCACAAAGAAGCTTAGCCCCCGAATTACCAGCCTATGATCAGAGCTTGAAGACAGAGATTTCCTTTTCACCCAGCACGTAACGATTTATCAAACACTAAAATTTTGCAGTGAGTTTGTGAAGAACACACAGGCGATTTTACATCAAGAGCGAACATCACATAAATTTATAGACAGAAAATGCAAATTACACCAAGAGCAACAAAGTATAATGGTGCAATCAAATGCCGCCTCAGAAATCGAGAGCAGAGTAATGTCCTATACGTATATCAATCATGAAACAGATACAATCAACAATCTCTTCCTTCACGACAATGTACATACAGAGAGACTTTTATTATACTTATAATCAACTTAGATATTCACAGACCAGAAAATTCTATCTCGGGAAGCAAAAGGAAAATTTCATGGCATATAACAAGTATTTCCAAGACAGAGCTTCACTTCACCAGTTCGGACACCCATCCAAAGTCTGGAGGCGATAGAGGCGTGTTGCTTCGCCCGTACGAGGTTTCATTGCTGAGTTTGGCATAGATTTTGGCTCTAAGGTCTCTTCCTGATTCCACTCTTTCCATGGGTACCTCTTCTTCGTGGCTACTATCCCAGAGATCCGTTGAACCGGGTCCAGATTTATCGGTTCCTGCCCACGTCGGGGTCAACTTAAGGCTGGAAAACCCGGGTCGGAGAATCGAACCACGGGGAGAACCAAAACCAGAAACCATCCGGTTCGAATCAAGCTGAACATTACGCATTGAGGTTACTATTTCACTCATCGCATTGTATGTGTCACCGCCAAACTGGGAATTTCCCGGCGACAAGGGTGAGCTCTCAGGTAGTGATGATGTAAAGACTGAAGTTCGTGACGAGATAAACGAAGAGCCGCTCCTAGATGAATCCAGAGAGCGACGAATCGGCGACCCGACCGATGATTCGACGGAGGCGCGAGTGAGGACACGCAACTGATCGAGAGTGTGGGCAAAGAAACAGACTCGATGGTGACATTTGGTAGCATATTTGCAGAGTTGAGTTCTATAGCGAGAAGGATGAAGCCAGCATTCGAAGACTCCGTGAGCAAAATCGCAGGAGTCACCTTTCTTGCAGTTTGCATGGCGGAAGTCAGGGCAAGGAGTGGCGGAGTAGGAGAATTTGCGGGGGTCTCTGCGGCGAACCTTCTCGCCGGGATGGGCAAAGGGACAGCGGGTCCAGTCATGTGTCCTGCCGCCACGTGGACACTTGCGGATCTTGAACTCGAACATGCGGAACTGATCGGAGGAGAAAGCATCGACGGGCATGTCGAAGTCTTGAGCGAGAGAGTGCAGTTCCGGGAGGGTACAGTCATTGGAAAGAAGCGGGTGGTGGAGGAGGAGGACGGAGGAGTCGACGTCGGTGTTGATTGGGACAGGGAATGAAGAAGGGGAAGGTGGGGCGGCTCCCAGGGAATTATCAGAGAGCCAAGGAGGAATATGAAGATTAGGGAGGACGAACGGGGTTGGTTCTCGGATCATGATGATCACTGTTTGAATACAATTCTAAGGAGGTAAAATAGGATTGGCGTTGGAAATGGCACGGGAAGTGGATGTGTGATAACGAGGCTGTTTGGAATAGCTTATGAAAATTTTATAAGTGCTTATGAATTGTAATTTACGGTCTACGAGGTAACTTTTACGGTCTACGAGATAGCTTTTACGGTCTACGAGGTGCTTTTACGGTCTACGAGGTGCTTTCACGGTCTACAAGATAAATATGTGGAGAAGATTTATCTCGATTTACGTGAATCGGGCATATATAATAAGCCCGATTCAAAAAAGTTATAACAAACAGCCCCAATGTGAACTCTGAAACTGAAGCTCAAATATAAACGGAGAACTTAGGGATCTGGGAGGATGCGTGTTGGGCCCATTTGGGCGATCTGCGTCGCCAGTTAATCTATTAGTTGTTCGGATCACTTTAGATTTATTTTATAAACCTGATTTATATAAATCAATATAAATTTTTTTATATATTTATCTCGTATACCGTAAAACATACATCATATACTATATATTTAATGCATGTTTAACGCGGTGGAGAAGTGTTTTTTTTAATGTAGTTTTTTATATAAATCAAATTGAAAAAAAAAAGTCATATTGTAAATTAGAGTGTTTGAGCGAGTTTTTTATGCTCCTTAAGCCCGATTATACTAACAAAAGCCCAATTCAAACACAGGCATGCATAAACTATTGTTTGAGTGGGCTTATTCTAAAAGAGCTTATGTTAAAATAAGTAACTTAAAACAAAAGCCCTCCCTTTCAGGTTTTAGCTTTTATCAATGGGACTTATGAATTTTCCGACCGTTAATAGTAATTATTTCTTCCACCAACCTAATATTCTTTTCTCTCTCCCCTCTATTCGATATATGTGCGTCTTCTCCATCCTTCTCCCAGTCTCGCAAGATTCTCTGGCCATTCCACATCTCTGACCTGTCCTCCATCCATCTCGCATGAGCTCGTGTGTCCGACTGTTGGCTCTCTCTTCCCTCTGTCGACGACCAAACTGAAACCTGAAGAGTTGCCATTCGACATCTCTGCCTCTCCTCCATCTATCTCGCCAATCGCTCTTCAGTCGGACATCTCTTTCCTCTCGTCTATCCATCTCACCTGAGTTCGTGTGATCAACTCTTAGCCCTCTCTTCACCTTGGATTTGAAGAGCGTCTCACCTTCACCTTGGACCTGTTGCTTCGGCATCTTCGATCTGTATTCCCCTCCGATCTGTGGTGTGAGCTGTTCAACCGTGCTTTCCTCAACATCGGCGATCTTTTCAAGCTCTTCAAGCTTCTCTCTCGCCGACAATCTGCTCTCCACCGGTGTCGTCTGCAACGTAGTAAGGTAACAACTCTCATTTCTCCAAGTTCAACACCGATCTCGTGTCTCAGTTACATTTGTTCCTATACTCTACCAACCAGTGTGGTATGCACCATTGCCTTTGGTTTGTCTCTACTAAAGGAACCAAACGTTGCTTACTATGGTTTGTCTGCACTGTTGCCTCTGGTTTGTTCCAATTATATTTTTTTTTCTGTGGATCATATGATATATGATATGTTACTGTGCTTTGGTGATGTTGCCTGGTCAGCTAAAAACGTGGCTTGCTGTGAAGTTTTGGATTTGGTCATTAATCTTTAAACTTCATATGATTTGTAATGGTTTCTGTGAAAATCTTTGGGACTAATAAATTATAGATTCAGCTCTGTTATTGGTGGTTTTTACTTGGAAATTATAGATTTAGCTCTATTATTGTTGTCCTATATCATTTTCTGGACAAAGTATTTCCCATAATCTGCATGATAGGTATGGACCACACGATGCTTGTTGGAGTTAGTATGGATTAATAAGGAATTAATATTCAATTAAGGGTCTTTTTAATGTTTGTATTTATAATTTATTAGTCCCTATATTTGTGTTATCTTTGTGTGACTGAATTTTTTTCTGTTGTGTCGACATATATATATATATTGAGATTTTATTTTGACTAAAATCACAGAGCTTAATCTGTCCTCCGTTTTGTTCTGCTGATTGATGTTCAATTTTTTTTAGGTGCTTTTTGCTTGTAGATTATAGATTTAGTTCTGTTATTTTATTTTCCCCTTATCTGCAATGTTTGCTAAGTTTATTCAATTAAGGGATATTTTAATGTTTGTATTTGTAGTTTGTTAGTCTTTATAACTTGCTAGCTGTAGAAAAGTCTTATAAATTGATACGATGAACGTATGTTTCAAATGTCGTGTATTTTGGGCTGATAATTTAGGGAATTTTTTGATAGAGTAAGTGTGAAACTTTGTTATAGAAAAAAATAGACAGCAAAGCAAATTGGGATGAAGAGACAACTGAGATTTTCGTTAATGCATGCGTTGATCAAATTTACCGCAAAGAACGAAATGGTTTGGCATTTATAAAAACAGGGTGAAACAACATAGCCTCATCATTCAATGAAAAGACAGGAAAATCATATGATAGGAAACAGTTGAAGAACATGTTAGACATATTAAAGAAGGATTTCAAGACATGTGTTTCTTTACTAAAAGAGACTGGTGTTGGCTATGACCCCGCATCCAATAAGGTGACAGCAACCGATGATTGGTGGACTGAGAAATTACAGGTTCAAAATAACTTTGTTTTTTTGGTATCAACATGATGTGTTAGTTGACTGGAGTATTGCTTTTTAATTAAGTTTTGACTTAGTTTACCCGGATGCATGCAGGTGAACTCGCGATACAAAAAGTTTAGGCGTTCAGGCCTTAACTTTGAAAGAGAGCTTAGAATTATATTTAAGGATATTATGGCCACCAGAGACCATATTTTCTTACCATCTTTGACACAACCTCCAACGAATCAGGATAAGGGGAATGATGTGTGCAGACCCGTAATGGATGAATAAGAAAGCTTTGGTAACAGTGAGGACGAGCATTTTGGTGTTGACCTTGCACTTAGTACATGAGTCATAAAAGAAATGGCCAACATCGGATTAGCAACATCAACGCCATCAAACCCTTATCCTAGTGCACCTGCTTCCCTACAGAAACGGAAGAGAGGTGAAGGGTCTAGTAAGAGCAAAAAGCAAAAAGTGCCGACTGTAAAGCAAATAGTTGATGCTATCAATGCCATTGCTAATGTGATCGTGGATAGAGCAGTAGCCTTAACAGCGAATGATGAAACTAGCATCGGAGAGGTTATTAAATATCTAATGTAATTTGTTGAAGTCAGGCGTGACAGAGCATTTGGAGTCCGCTGTATAAAGGGTTTAGAGAGAAAGGCAGGTCGGGAATTTTTTGTCATTGAAATGAGACCTTGAGTACTTGCTCGACTGGTTGTGTTATATCATAAATGAGTAGTAGCTCTGATTGTGGGGTTTTATGTAGTTAATATTTCTATGCTAATGTTATGTTTCTTAATCGTCTTGCTTACACCTCAGTTTAACTACAACTACAGGTAGTCAATGACAAATCGTAACAATCAAAACATGTTGTAAGGGATGGAGGAAGATGAAGAGTATGACAATGCTAATACTCTTGACGCTCAGTTAGATATGAATGCACAATTATGCGCATTTAGTCAATATTTGCTATCCTATATGTCTAGACAACCACGTAGAACGAGTAAGCGAACAAGTCACCACTGGATACAACAAATTTTAGCAAGTAAAGGTTCAAAGTGTCGTGAGATTTTTAGAATGGAAAAACATATACTCTACAGTTTATGCAATAAGTTGGGTGAGTATGGGTTAAAAAATTCTACGAATGTAGGTGTCGAGGAAATGGTTGCGATGTTCTTACTCACTATCGGGCATGGAGTAGGGAATAGGCTAGCACAAGAAATATTTCAACATTCGGGCGAAACTATTAGTAGGCTTCTGCACAGAGTTTTGGATGCTCGCCTTAATCTTGTAATAGAAATTATTAGGCTAAGAGATCCTGAATTACTTGAATGTCATCCAAAAATAAAGAACGATGACCGATATTTCCTATATTTTGAGAATGTTATTGGAGCTATAGATGGTACTCACATCAGGTGTGTGATAAGTGGATCGGGTCAGGATAAATTCATTGGAAGAAATGGATATCCCACGTAGAATGTTATGGTTGTTTGTGATTGGGATATGTGTTTCACGTTTGTGTTAGCGAGATGGGACGGTTCAGCACATGATGCTTGTGTGTTTCACTTTGATGTGTCAAATCCAGCCATGAATTTCCCACATCCACCACAGGGCATGTTTTCGAATACTTTAATTACATGTCTTTATTTCACTTTTAAAATAATCTGACATTTACAATTATTTTAACTCTTGTTAGGCAAATATTATTTGGTCAATTCTGGTTACCCAACATCAGTTGGGTTTCTTGGTCCATACAGAGGTGAACGTTACCACTTCCCATAATTTAAGAATCAACAAGGGTTTCGGAATCCTAATGAGGCCTTCAATTTGTATCATTCAAGCTTGAGGTGCACTATAAAAAAGAGGAGTGTGGAAAAATAGGTTTCAAATGTTACAAAACATGCGTAAGTACAGTTTCGACACCCAAGTCCACATTGTTTGTGTAACAATGGATGTACATAATTTTATTAAAAGAAATTCTCAAACTGATGTGAACTTTATGGATGTAGAAAATGAGAACACAGTTAATGTAGTTAATAGTAAAGATTAAGAGCTATTGTCAACAAATGATCATCGAACATCTTCAATCTAAATAAATCATATTCGTGACACAATCAGAGAACTAATTGTACGGGACATTTGATCTGATTAGTTATGTTATATTTGACTGTATCAAAAACTTTAACTTTGTATAATTTATAATTTATTTGCATTTTCATTGCAATTTAATTATCTATTTTACCATTGTCAAATGTGATTAAATATATTTTTCTCACTTTTCATATATTTTATAATTTTTTATTTTAAATATCACAAAAATCACTTATACAAAAGTCAAACCAAACATATTTCACTTTTATAAAATCACTTATCCAATCGTCAATTCAAACATAAATAAGTTATACAATTTAACTTTTACCCAATCTAATTTACTCATAAGTCAATTTTCTCACCACAAACACACCCATTATTTATTACACATCGGCTCTGAACTTGAATCTTTTCTTACACTCATCTCTGACCAACTCGTCGTCTTTTGAGGCTCCATCATGCAACTATTTTTAGGAATAACATAAATATAAATAATATTACTGTACAAAAATAAACAAACAAATATTGATGATGATATGATGAATGTTTGGATTAGTTTATAAGTATTTTTTACATAAATTGAGATAAAATACTTCTCACACATTTATCCCATATATTATAAATTATGATTAAAAAATTATTTTTAAAATTTTTAATCGCTATTTCAAAAACAAACACAATAAAGTAATAAAACAAGGTGCCGTTTTATTCCCACGAATACGCATGATTAGGCAAGTGCCGTTTAATATTATGAGGGGAAGCAAACTAATCGGTTCATTTCGAAGTCTACTGGGCCGGATCTAAAGCTCTGGTTTTGGGTTAGTCTAACATCATTCTGAGGCCGGTTTATGTTGAAGCCACTCTTGTTATGTACGGCTCTTATGCTTGGGCCCAAAAGCAGAGAATTCTGTTGGGGGACAGAGTTTTGCATTTCCAAACACATTTCTGCCGCAAATATGAATTCAGTCACAGGTTGCTCGTGAGGGTGTCCATGAGCCCAGAAGTAGGGCAACGTGGCATGTATTAATGGAGATGATGGGGCCTCCAATGGCAGTCACGTCCCAGGGTGGGGTAGGGGGTGGAGCCCACAGGTGGTTCAGAGACGGTGGGAAAGATTCAGACAGGACTGGTTACTTGAAGTAAAGACCATATCCCATACATCTAGAGGCTCACTTCAACAGTTCAGACTTGGAGTTTTCAATCTCAGTATTGGTCTCTTATTTTCGCTGTTCCATGCCTCTGTTGCTCCGTCCCTTGAAACCTGTCTCATCTCTAACCTGGTCACTGAACTGTGACAACTTATTCCCATCACATTTAATACTCTGCACTGCTTCTACAGTACTACTCCTTCTTATCTCAACGTCACTCCTCGGCTGCTGCCACGTCAGTATTATCAACTGAAAATAGCTCCGTCACGTTTATCGATAAAAAAGAGGACGGCCTTGTGTGTCGGTTGAACTTATAACTGTGTTTTACAGACATAAAACTCTTTTATTTATTTTATATATCATAAATTATAAATAAAAAATTATTTTTAAAACTCCAAACAACTACGGTACGTAAATGAAAACTCTCTGAATATGATAAACAGTAAACTCGATCAAATGGCAATACGCTTCTGGTACTAATAAGTAAAAATGTAATAAAACCTAATATGATAGAGGACTCCTTTATGAACAATGAGTCATAGCTCTTTGGCTGTCAACATACTTTTCATTATATTATATTATAGGAGTATATAAAAACTAAAAAGAGGATGATTGCAATTAAAAGCTTTGGACAAAAAACAAACGGTTGAGAAAGTTGAGGTAGACAGCCTGCCACTGGAGGCTGGAGCAATCAATTTGCTTGCAAACTATTAATCCGGCAGCGATACCAGAGATTAATTTTTTAATACTAATTCACATCCATGAATTATTAACAAAAAGATGCATGGCCCACTAGACTTGTCAGATGACCATGTCTTTGTTTGGATTTTTTAAATTTCATGCTAAGAGCAATCCGAGGCCTTTTAAATGCATTTCATGTCAATATTGATGCGTCTGCCACGATTCATATAAATTAGAGAGAATGTTAAAAAAATATTATTTTAACTTTAAAATTCTATTAATAAGTTTGATAATGGGATTAATAAAAATGGTAATATAATTAACAAATCATTTTATTGTTAAATCATCTATTTAGGATTTTGAAATTTAAATGGTATTTTTTTAGAATTCTTCTGATAAATTATACTCCATTATATTTAAAATTTACAATAAAACGATTGATGGCACGTCAGATGTTCTTCATTTCACGATATATTTTTTTCTTTTTGGCCAAACATTTCACGATATTGATTGACTTGATTCCCGACAAATAGGATTTTAAAACTATTTATTCCAAATCCAATAAGTAGTGCCTGTTGCCGTTCCTGCCTGTTCGATTCACCCTCCTTTCCTTTCTAAGGTCACTAAGGTCAATTGATCACATTAAAAACAAACCATTTTTAATTCGCTAGTCCGGTTGCTTACTTAGAACGCTTTGATTCTCCTCAAAATGCAGTACTTGAGCCATATAATCTTGCCCAAACAAAGCAAGCATCACCTTTTTTCTTTTTACTTTTACATCTTCCCTTCAATAATTGCAATCCCAAATTGACTAGGATATATCTATAAAGAAAGACGGAGGAGCTGCTTAATCATATGCATACACTGGGCCCTAAATTTCAGCTGATATGTTTCCATGTATTTATTAGCATTTAGCAACGAGGAAGCCCAGAAACATGGAGGATATTGTTCCTCCTCATACGTTAAACATTGTCTCCTTTTATACTCGCAACATGAACTCTGTTTGGCTGCTGTACAATTATCTTGGATTCTCCATATAAGACCAACTCAACTAATTTGACTGGATTAAAAAATTAGTTAAATAGTTATTTATTAAAAATGTGTGTAGGTTTTCTTAAATGCATTATTAAATTATTTGTATTGAAATTACCTCTTAATAAAAAATTCTTTAACATATTCAATTAATAGGAATAATTTAAACAATATATAAATATGATAACAAAAATAGATTAAAGTCTTGTCTTTAGAACTAAATCCAATTTCCAACCAACTTTTATACTGAGGTTTTATACTATGGGGTAATATATTCATTGCATCCTCCTCCTCAGCTAAATAAAAAAAGTTAAGCTTACAAACAGTGTAACCCGTAGCGTGCTGTAAATTTTATATTTTATACCAACCAGATACCAGTGATAGAGATCGAGGGCGAACAATTAGGGATTGTTCGGTAGGAGGGGTTTAGAGAGAAAGAAAATTGTTATGAATTGAATTTTAAAAAAATAGAAAAATGAGGTTATAAAATTTTAATAAAAGGAAGATGTAAGATTAAAAAAAATTATTTAAAAAATATTAACCCCGTTTCATTAATTTTTATGAAACTAATTCAAAATTTTTTTCACTCTACTCACTTTTCCTCCCCTCCCCTTATACTAAACAGTCGTTGCCTGCAATAAAAATGTGTGGAAGGATGGGAAATATTAATATTAATTTTGATAATGTCAATATTAATGGCATGATTAATTATTCTTGATTAGGGGAAAAAAAAAAAAGAAATCCCCCTTCTTTTCTTTCTTTGTTCCCCCATTTTTCACGGTTCAGTGATAGAGATCGGGGGCGAACACTAGAGATGCCGCACTTAGGTCATTTTACCTGTTTGTCAAAGCGCTTGGAGGGGTATAACGCACGCTGCTAGACTTCACGGCGGAAAAAAAATTATGGGAATGCATTAAGTACAATCTTATTCTTGGATATAATGCGTAAGTTGCTTTTCTTGATTTATAAAAATCATATTAAAAATAAAATTATTTCTCCATCACTAATCCATCATTTATGCGGTCTAACAAATCAATTGAAAACGTGGGGAAAAAAAATCAATTGAAAATGGACTAATTATTTATCATAAGAGCAACCCACTGAAAATTGTGCCCCAGTTAGTGTTTGTTTTAAATAATAATTAAAATTTTAAAAAATAATTTTTTAATTATAATTTATAATAAATAAAATAAATATATGACATAAATTTTATTTTAATTTATATAAATAAATACTTCTAAAATATCAAATGTGATCTCAAATAAATAAATGGACTCTCGTCCGCGTCACCGATCTTCGATCGTTTAAAAAAAAAAAGAGAGAGAGAGTTGATTTTGGAGACGTGAAAGTAATGAAATGACAGGAACAGCTCATTTTGATCAGATGATGATGATTCAGCACAGCTGGTGATGTGATTGGCAAGAGCCCTCTGGTCAGGCCCATTATAATTACTATAACCCACTCTCACTGCTCATTCCTGTGAATTTGGTTTTGGAGTGATCACCCCACTTTTTCCCCTTAACAACCGACCCTATTACAACTTAACCATACAGGTTCCAAATAAACTGATCCTGGATAGTAAATATTCTCCCTTTGCTCCTTTTTACCGTTTTACCATATCATTCCTTCTACATTAACCACCAGACAAAATCAAAATAAAAAAAGTTGTTTTTTCGCTGTTCCAGGCAACCATTAGTATAAGTGGCACACCAAAAAAAATACAATCTTAAACACAGATACTAATAAAGTCATTGGGATCTAAATATATCCCATCTAATTCTTCAGATAAACTGAGAAATAATGAATTAAACTGTAACAAAGGCATGTTAACCCTAAAATAAGATTTTAGTCCAGATAAATTTGAACTCTCTCATCTTATGTTAACTCACAGACATTTTAAGACTCGAAATACTTTTTCAGTTATCATTAATATTATTAAAATCAGGAAAGCTGGAACTTGGTCCTTATGCTCACTAATAATAAAGATATGCTATAAACAAGGGAGGTCATATGTTCAACTCCATTAGGACTGTTTTAGCCCTCCGGCATTGAAAAGGGCAACAATGTTGGGACTAGTGTTCAAAACATACGACTTGAATTTTGTGAATGTTCCAATAAATCATGTTTTATATAGTTATATTATAAATATTAACATAATTATTCTATAACTACCGTGAAGGGTTTTAGGAGATAGATATCTCTTGTTATAGTTAATCTTTGATTTAAAATAGTTCTGGAACACTAAAGATAAAACTGCAAAATAGAATATGTTAGAAGGTAAAATTTTAGGTTACTCTTCTAACTGACTGCAAGGGATAATTATGGCAATTGGTGTGAGAGTCGTCGTCAGTCAAGGAACGTCAAAGAGCAACTAGGTTTTTTTCGTACGCTTTGTTTAGAAGGCCGTACACTTAATTGTATTTTTCACTATCATAAATAATACATAAATAGTCAATCAATAGGTTACCCTAATCCTGAAGTTAGGCTTGGATCTGACTACGAGCCACACTTAGGATATTTTAATTAATAGCCTAATTTAATAATAACTAGATAATTGTATTATAATAGATTAAAATATCTCACATTCTCCAACTTGGCTCGTATCTAAATCACTAAATGTCAGTTGTCATATCCATATCAAATTAAGGTTATGTAGCAAGAATCATGGTGATAAGTCCACTTGTGTTGAGTATTATCTTCCATACATTACATGCAACATGCTTACTTAATGGGTATGACTTTATGAATAAATGCTTACTTTTATTGAGTTCCAAATTTAGTGTCTATTATTCTCATCAACAAAATGTATACCGATAATGATAGAGATAATAAGCCACATAATTAATTCCATTGCATACATCTTTTATTTGAATGAAGGTCTAACCCCTATCTGAGGGACATGTAGCACAAATGCATTCAGTTTCAATCCCATAGTAAAAGGATCAACTAGCATCTCCTTTATAATGATATGATCAACCAAAATTTCGTTATCTGTAATTCTCTTTTTTAAACTTAGGAATTTTAGTTCTATCCATCGGCTTCGACTTTCACTCCTTCTGTTATTTGCAATGAGCACTGCGGTTGTGTTATGACAGTACATCCTTATTTCCCTAAAGATTGAATCTATAATCTTGAGGCCAGCAATGAAATTCTTTATCAAGATTGCTTGTGAACTTGCCTCAAAATACACTATGTACTTAGCATCACAGGTAGAGGGAGCTGTAAGTGTTTGTTTTGTACTTTTCTATGATATAGCTCCATATGCTAGTAGGAAGATGCAACCGGTAGTAGACTTGTTTTTGTCCAAACATCCTCCTAGATCATAGTCTGAGTAACCAACCACTTTCAGGTTGTCTGTTCTTCTGCATGTAAGCATATAGTATATAGTACCTTGGAGGTATCTAAACACTTTTTTTGCGGCTGTCCAATGTGCTTCCCCTGGATCACTTTGGTACCTTCCTAACATGCCAACAGCGAAAGCCATGTCAGGTCTTGTGTTGACCTATGCAAACATCAAGCTTCCTACTGCTGATGCATATGGGACCCTTTCTATTTGCTTTATTTCAAGCTCATTTTTGGGACATTGATCTGGACTAAACTTGTCCATTTTCTCAAAAGGAGTCATGTTAGCTCAGCAATTCTTCATCCTAAATTGTTCAATAACTTTGTTGATATAGATTTGTTGAGACATGATTAAAATGCCTTGAGCTCTATCCCTATAGATCTTGATGCCAATGATATAGGATGCTTTACTCATATCCTTCATATCAAAGTTCATGTACAAGAACTTTTTCACTTCACGTAATAGTCATAGATCACTAGTTGTAAGTAATATGTCATCAACATACATAACTAGAAATATTATCTTGCTCCCACTAACCTTGTGGTATATGCATTCATTCATGATGTTTTCATCGAGACCAAATGATGTTATTACTTCATGGAACTTCAAGTAACACTGTCGTGGGGCTTGCTTCAAGCCATAGATAGATTTCTTTAACTTGCATACCATATGCTCCTTATCCTTTGCAACGAATCCCTCAAAATGATTCATGCAGACTTCTTCCTCAATAACCCTATTGAGGAAAGCAGTCTTAACATCTATTTGGTGCAACTCTAGATCAAAATGTGCAACAAATGCCATGATTACGCGGAAAGAGTCTTTTGTTGATACAAGAGAAAATGTTTCCCTATAGTCGGCCCCTTCCACTTGTGTGAAGCCCTTGACAACCAACCTTTCCATGTATCGATCAATGTTACCTTACAAGTATCTTTTTGTTTTGTAAACCCATTTACAACCAATGACTTTAGACCCACTCGGTAACTCTACAAGATTCCATACACCATTGTTTGCCATATAACTCATTTCATCAGTTATAGAATCATACCACAACTTCGAGTTTTCACTCTTCACATTCTGAGTAAACGTCAATGGATCATTTTCAATGCTAATGTCACAGTCAGTCTCAGTAGAGTATACCACGTAGTCACTAGGTAATGCTAGTCTTCTTTCTCTAGTTAATCTTCTTAATTCAACCTGTTGAGTTGGTTCAGGTTGTTCATCCGAGACATCCTCCACCACAACTTGTCTTCATTCTTCATGTGTGGAAGGTGTAAAAATCTGAACAAAACTTCCATTACATAAATTAAGGGTTACTTCCATATGATCATCGTTTGTTTGATCACTCCCACTGACCACGTAATTCTTAAGAAAAATAGCATTCCTAGATTTTATGAAATGTATACAAGGTAAAGGACAATAGAACCTATAATCTTTAGTCATACATTGATAGCCTGTAAAGTAAGCTCTAATGGTTTTAGGGCCTAGTTTCTTTTTTTGTGGATTGTAAACTCTTACTTCCGCAAGGTAGCCCTATATCCTATGATCTTTTCAACTAGGTTTTCATCCTTTCCAGGTTTCAAAGGGTGTTCTTGACATTGTCTTTGTTGGAACCCTGTTTAGTATATACACAGCTTCCTTGAGAACATCCTTCCACAAGGATGTTGGAAGTTTAGAGTCATTCATCATACTCTTAACCATGTTCAGCAATGTCATATTTCTTCTTTCTGCAACACCATTCATGCCTGGTGAACTAGGCATGGTGTATTGGGCAACTATCTTATGCTCTCAAAAAAAATCTACAAAAGGACCTAGCGCTTGCCCTTCATTAGTGTATTTACCACAATACTTATCACCTCTATTAGATCTCACGATCTTAATTGATTTTACAATATGTTTTTCTACTACAGCTTTATGTTCCTTAAAGTTATCTAGTGCCTCATTTTTATTATCAAGCAAATAGATATACTTGTATCGCTAGTAATCGTCAATAAAAGTGATAAAAATTTTTTGACTGTTTGCGGATAAGTTAGGACAACAAATATCAGTATGTATAATTTCAAGTAAGACAAAACTTCTCTTAGCTCTCTTCTGTGACTTTTTTATCTGTTTTCTCCTTATACAGTCCACACATGTATCAAATTTAAAATGGTCTAAAGATGGAAGAATTCCATCTTTAGTTAACCTTTTGATCCTGTCTACAGAGATATGTCGCAATCTCCTATGCCACAAGTCAATATAATTCTCATCAAAGATACTTTGTTTAATACCATGCGTAACAGAAAAAACTTGGGGCAGTTCAGGGATTATTTTAAAAAATTATCAATTATAATAACTTTTGCAATTGGAATAAGGCCTTTACTGAAATACATCAAATCCTTTTGCAAATAAATACCATAATTCAAAGGAATAAGTTTCGACATATAAATCAATTCTTCCTATAATTAGGAATGAAAAAATAATTGCAAAGATCCAATATGGTTTTATTTGAGAAAACAATTTTAAATGTTCTAATTGCTTTAACCGGATCTCCTTTCCCACTTCCTGAAAGGACTCGAGCTTTATTGAGAAGTGAAGACATGTTGTTTAGAAACCCCTGCATGGTAGTAGAAATATTGATCATTGAACCCGTATCGATCTACCAAGTGTCATTACTAATACTAATATGATAAGATTCTAAAGCTAAACTTGAAAAATACATACCTTTACGCTCTAACCATGCTTTCTTCTTCAGGCACTCATACTTCATGTGTCTTTTCTTCTTGGAGAAGAAGAAAATTGCTTCAGCTTTCTTGATGGATGGCATATCAAGAATCTTTCTCTTCTTTTTCTGCTTGTCCTTATTGCCTCTGGCACCAGTCCTATTGAAATTTTCAGCTAAATGAACTGCCCTATGTGCATCCCTAAAACTCCTTTGAAGCCTGATTCCTCCTAAACACACATGGACAATAGTTTATCAATTGTTCATGTCTCCCTATGTGTATTATAGGAGACTTTTAAAGCGTCATACTGAGGAGGAAGGGAGTTCTGCACTAGATGCACCAGGAATTGATATATTGGTTCCATGTCAAAGGCTCTCAGTAGAACGGACAAGTCTCTCATCCTCATGATATGTTACCTGACGCCATCCGTACTTGTTAGATTCATTACACACTGTTCTGATATGATGAAACCACCCATATGTTTGTCAGTTATCTTGAACTATTTGTCAACAGTTTCCAGGAACTCCTTAGCAGTTTCACATTTGAGAATCGCTCCCTGAATGCTTCTTTAGATCCTAGTCTTGATATAGGACAAGCATATGCAGTTGTTGTCCTCCCAACACTCCTGATAGTCAATTTCAGCTTGAGTTGACTTGTCAATCGGTTTGGGAGGTATAGGTTTCCATGACAAAGTGCATTCGCGTCATATTAATCTACATAGCTATTTTCTCCCTCCATCCAGGGTAATTGGTACCATCCAGCTAATTTTACTGGTATTGTCAGCAAAAAGGTTAGGAAAAGTAGTAGGTGCTACAATTTAGAGATTTATGTTAGCCCATGAGATGAAATTTTGAGACAATCACAAATTATGTGCATTTTGAATGAATTTATCTCAATTAATCCACTAGATGCACCAATGAAAACATGCAATATGTATAAATGCGTATCACCAAAATTCTACATGTGGGTAAAGAACCTAACATTGCATGAATTTATCTCAAATTGGTAGGTTTAGAGTGTATAATTTACATTTCCTAATACCCGTCGGCAATTTAGAAAATATAAGACCAAATCATCCTACCCTAATAAAATATATAATCGTAACCTTCTACATCTGGATCAGGATCAATTATAATTCTATATTTAATTACAATACGATATTTTATAAGTTCCCTATGTGATTATGTTGCATGCAAAGCGAAAGGATGCTGTGGTTATTCCTTAAAAAAGTATTATGCTAATCACAAATATCATTTTGGCGCATTTAATCAAAATGTGCACATTTAATGGAGAGATTAATTAGTTTAAAAAACTCAGTAAATAATTAATTAAAGCTCTCTCACTATTTTATGTATTCAAAATTGTTTAAAAAACTAATCTTGGCACTTTACAACACAAATTTTATTTCACAAAATTTTGAATTGTTAGATAATTATCTAAAGTCAATTTTCCTAAATTTTAGATAATTAAATAAATCATGAAAATAATTTTTACAAATTTTTCGGTATGTGAAATTGCCAAAATTAATCATTTCTAGTATTTAAAAATTTTAATGTCATTAATAAAAAAACATAAAAATTTAATTTAATTAAAAAATTAGGCAAATGTTTGAAAAGCCTAAAAACCTTTTTCTGGAAATGTGTAATCCATAGGCAATAAAATTTTTAAAAAATTAAAAAGCCTAATATTGCTTTTGGAAACTTTAAAGTCCATAGCCTAGAAGAGCAAAAACATAACAGGACTCACAATTTAACAAAAATGTCACCGTTCAATTAAAAAAAAAGCAAGTCGGTCTAAATCCTCAAACGACCCAAAACACATTAACTCTATGGCAGAAAAAAAAATTAATTAAAACACAAGCCCAAAGCATAATGTGATGTCAGCCTAGAGTGTTTAAACCCAGCCCAAAACGTGTTCAGCCCTCTGTCCAGATGGGTGAAACATGTCATTTCATTAAAGAAAAAAAAACGATGCCGTTTTCACGAGCGAGATGAGACTATTCTGCAGGACTCGAAACGATGACGTTTTGAGTAAGTCAAAATGCTGTCGTTTGAAGTTGTCTCCCCCACCCATTTCCTTTAACCTACATGAATAGCCAACCCAATAGCGACCCAGTTAGGTCGCCACGACCCGTGATTTCAGGCGACACTTTCAAGCAATCGGGGAGTTCAAAGACAGCGTTCTCTCCGGCGGCTGTGATTGAAATTCATCTAAAAACATAATTTGTGCAACAAATAATCAATTAAATACAAAATTTGCAAAACATTCTCATATTTGGAAAACAAAACATGAGGTTTTGATGGTGACGCTAACAGCAATAATGGCAGCAAACTTTATGCAAAACAAGATATTCAAATAATCTCACGCAATAAACTCGACATAACCATGAATTTGATACATAATTTGTGACATTCTAAAAAAAATTGTAATTAATAAAATAATAATTTATTAAAATAATAATATAATATAATAATAATATAATATAATAATATTATATTATATTATATTATATAATAATATATATATATAATATATATATATATAAACGTGTGGTAGGCGCCGAAATGCGCCTACCACAAACAAAGGGGGTTTGTCCCCTTTGTTTTATTAAAAAAAAGTGATTGATGAAGGTTGATGATACTGAGCGCAGGAGGTGAGGGGGTATTATAAATACCCCCTCTCATAAACACTTCACGTAAGTGAAGTGTTTTGTGGAGAGAGAAGAGAGTGAGGTTCTGATTGGGGTATTTTCGGTTATTCGGAGATCAATAAGGTACACAAACTCTCTTCTAATCATAAAGTTTCTTTTATGAAAAATGTTCTAAATAATTTTCTCTTTCATATGATGGTAATTTTATGCTAGTTAGAGAATATTTTGGGGATATGATTTTAGGCAAGTTTTGAGTTTTATCAATATAAGACTATAGAAATGTAGAGAATAATTAATAGTTTATTTTAATTGGTTTAGATTTATTATTTAGTGGTCATGTGATTTTATAATTAATTTCTTTTATAAATAGGGTTTAAATTAATCCCTATAGGGTGTTTTTACCGATAAAAATTAGTTTAAATATTTTATTTGGATTATTGGAGGTATTATTGAGGTTTTAATCGGTTTATTTTTGTTAGATCTGATCTATGTGAAAAATATAAATTAGGACTTAATATTTGAATTATAATTTGGTATGATTTTAATTATGTGGCTATTTGAGGAATTGTTTAATAATTATATTATATCCATATAAATTATGAAAGAGAGATTTAATTATTTAGGAAGTTGGTACTGGAGATTTGTAATTATGGGTATATTAAAGGTTATTTAAGGATTTCTTTTAAGGAAATTGGAATAAATGAGGATAATAGTTGTAGAGAAAATTGGGTTGTAGGAGTTAAATTATGTAAATTAATTATTTTATGGTTATTTTTGGTTAATTGGTATCTACATTAATAATGTAGATTTTTCTTGTGATCGGTGATTGCACGGGTTTTACTATCCAAATTAAGATTAAGCTTGGAATCGAGGTAACTGGGGTTAATTTATTTTATATGCTTGTTTTGAAATGTAAGGTATTTTATAAACCTTACTTTTATCTATATTAGTTGTATGTGTTTTGCAAGATTATATTTATGTTTGACTATGAATTTATTTCAGTGAAGCAGTGTATTTTCTAATTTACATATATAAGTGGAAATTATTATTAAATTGTTACTGTTATGGTGGATATGTTATTTGAGATGGAATGTTGTATAAGAATTTAGAATTCTCGTAATTGTTTTAGAAAGCTGTATTAATTTATTATTTTTATATTACGGGATATGTTGGGTTGTGTGGAAGAGATATGGTGAATTGTGTGCCCATCGGCTCTCTCAATCCTGGCCCGGATTTTGAAGCTGAGTGTTTGGGCGGACACCTCCCTGTTACGGTATATTAGTGGTGGCATGGGAGGGGGCAGTATTCTTGATGTGACTAGCTAACCTTTGGCCGGGTATACTAGCACTGATAGGCTGTACCAGTCCAGAGGAGATAAGGAAGAGCAGGATGGATGAGTGGGGATGGCTTTATTTATTGATTACATCATGTTAAATTTTTAATTATGAGGATATTATTATTATTATTATTCTAACAGTTAAACCTGTTTCTCTGACTTACAATCTTTTCCTGCATATTTTGTAAATTGATTTTAGTTACTGAGACTTTATGTCTCACCCGTCATTATAAATAATTTTTCAGGCGATACCTCTAATCTGGATAGAGGCCAAGGGAGGCAACTAGAGGCATAGACTTTGAGAATCTTGTAGGCCTCTTTTGGTATTGGTGTTGTATTAATTTCTATATTGCCATTATAGGGCCCACATGTTTTTAAAATGTCATATTTACTGTTTGGATATCTATGTTGGAAATCATTTTGTGACCCATGGGTTAATTGTGATGTGATATCAGAATAATAAATTTATCTGCAGTGAGTTTGTGCCCTAAACTCCGATATGTTGTGGAAGAGTTTGTGGGCGAGTTTGTGTCCTGAACTCTGATATGTATTGGATTGAACTATGATATTGGAAAAAAAAATTATCACTGATTTTGTATAAATGTGGATAATTGTTGTTTGTGAGAAAGGGTCGTTACATTTTTGGTATCAAAGCAATGTGTTTACGATTTTCCTGGCCCTATTATGCATTACATTTAGAGTATGGCAATATAGAATTTTACACACCTGCTTCCCTTTTATGTTGTGTTCTGTTTCTCATTTTATTTACCATCTTTGGGTGGTTTTTACCCATAGATGGGGAGAGATGGTGAATACTAGACGTACAGACATCGGTGACAATAGTCAACAGGGCCAACAGAGACCTCATATGCCCAATGAGAATTTAACTGAGGCTGAAATGTTGCGACATCTGTATGGATGGACCCTTGCAACAGAGGAACGATTGAAAAGGCTTGAGGAGGGCAGGGATAATGAAGGACCGAGCGGAGCAAACAAGGATAAGACTCAAGAGGTGAATGCTGAAACAGAGGAGCAAAACAGTGTTCATTCTGAAAAGCTAGTTCTGCATCCACCATACTCTGAGACGGATGGGTCAGCAGAGCAATTGAGAGCTCCAGATATGTTCACAGTGTGGAAGCATTTAGATCGTTTCCATCCTGAGACATTCTCAGGAGGATCGCCAACAGACGCTGAGAGTTGGATTGATAGGCTAGAAATGCTATTTGAGTCAATTAGATGCGATAAATATCAAAAGGTGATTGCTGCGAAAACTCTATTAAAGGGGGATGCGTTGAATTGGTGGAACACTGTAAAGCCTGCTGATGGGCATGAACTTAAGTGGGATGAGTTTAAAAGAATGTTCTTCGATTATTATTTCCCCATTGCAATGAGGCACCAAAAAGAAGCTGAGTTCTTCATTCTTCGGCAGGGGGAGATGGATGAAAACACTATATATCTAAATTTATGGGGTTAGCCAAATATGTATCACAGTTAGATAGAACCAACAAGGCTCACAACAATTGGTTGGCCCGACAAATGTTCGAGAAATGTAATGATAGTGTCAAAGCGAGGATGGGCACTTATGACATTACTACCCTCGAAGAGCTGATTGCCAAAATTCGAGAAGTCTGTAGAAGATATAGAGATGCCGAGAGATCTATGAGAAGGGATTTTCAAGGCCGATTTAACAGTCATATGGGAATATCTGGGGGAATTAATAAGAGGAATTATCCTTCAAGTTCTGGTGCATCTGGAAACAGAAGGAGTTTTCAACAGGGAAGTTTCCAACAGAGGAATCGTCCTTTTACAAATAAGAGTAGGAGCAACAATACCAGGGTGAATCAAGGCTTCCAGCAAAGATCAACAGCATCAAGTCCTAGCGTGACTCAGCGTCTTCCTTGTACTCGTTGTGGAAGAATACATTATGGCGAGTGTTTGACTTGTTTTAATTGTGGGGAGAAGGGTCATATTGCGAGATATTTCTTTAAAGGAAGGAAAGATGATCAGGCATCTAGACCATCGATGCCTGGGTGAGTGTTTTCTTTGACTGCTGAGGAGGCGAGGGTCGCCCCAAATCTGATCCGAGGTAATGTTCTTTTTCAAGGACATCCTTTATCTGTTATATATGATTCTGGTGCTACCCATTCTTTCATTTCCTATGACTGTGTGGAAAAATTAAAACTTGTTATGAGTGATCTACCTTATGATATGTTTGTGTCTACCCCTGCTGGTACATGTGTGAAAACTGTTATGGTGTGTAAGAAATTGTTATTTGTATGTGAGGGTCGTGAAACGACCATTGATTTGATTTGTCTACCTTTGCGAGGTATAGATGTGATTGTGGGTATGGATTGGTTATCATCTAATGATATAACCTTACAATGTAAGAATAAAACTGTGCAATTTAATACTTGCACAGTAATTAGAGAAATACCCCAAGGCTTGATTATGTTGTCAGCGGCCCAGGTGGAGAAAAGTGTAAGGAAGGGGTGTGAAGCTTTCATGGTGTTTTTCTCAGTTCAGGTGGAATCTCAGGAAAATATTGACCAGATCGATGTGGTAAAAGAGTTTCCTGATGTGTTCCCTGAAGAGTTGACCGGATTACCTTCAGAACGAGAAGTCGAGTTTGCCATTGAGTTAGCACCAGGGACAGAGCCGATCTCTAAAGCTCCTTATCGGATGTCACCTTCGGAGTTGGGTGAATTGAAGAAGCAGATTGAAGATTTGTTAGAAAAGGGTTTTATCCGTCCAAGTGTATCTCCCTGGGGTGCACCAGTTTTGTTCGTGAAGAAGAAAGATGGCAGCTTAAGGCTTTGCATTGATTATCGGCAGCTAAATAAAGTTACTATTAAGAATAAGTATCAATTGCCGAGGATAGATGACTTGTTAGATCAACTCGTAGGTTCATCGGTATTTTCAAAAATCGATCTGAGGTCGGGATATCATCAGTTGAGGGTACGAGCAGAAGACATTCCAAAGACTGCTTTCCGTACTAGATATGGTCATTATGAGTTCCTTGTTATGCCTTTTGGGGTAACAAATGCACCAGCGGTGTTCATGGATTACATGAATCGGATCTTCAGACCATATTTAGATCAATTTGTGGTAGTGTTCATTGATGACATTCTTATCTATTCAAAGAGTGAAGAGGAGCATCAGAAACATCTTCGAATAGTACTACAAATTTTGAGAGAGCATAAGTTGTATGCGAAGCTGAGTAAATGTGAATTTTGGCTAAAAGAGGTTAAGTTTTTGGGTCATGTAGTTTCAGAAAAGGGAGTAGCAGTCGACCCCAGCAAGGTAGATGCTGTATTGAAGTGGGAACCACCTAAGACTGTGACAGAGGTGTGCAATTTTATGGGATTAGCTGGCTATTATCGTCGTTTTATAGAGGGATTTTCTCGGATTGCCATGCCACTTACCAGATTGACTAAGAAAGAACAACCATTTATTTGGGATGAGAAGTGCGAGGCAGCTTTTCAGGAGCTAAAAACTCGGTTAACAACTGCACCTGTTCTCACTATCCCTGATCCACACAGACCATACACGGTGTACACAGATGCATCATTTAAAGGTTTGGGATGTGTGCTCATGCAAGATGGTAAAGTTGTGGCTTATGCATCTCGTCAGTTAAGACCCCATAAAGAAAAATACCCGACGCGTGATTTAGAGCTTGCAGCCGTTGTTTTTGCTTTAAAGATCTAGAGGCATTATCTGTATGAGTCCCAATTTGAGATCTTCAGTGACTATAAAACATTGAAGTATCTCGTGGATCAAAAAGAGTTGAACAATCGACAAAGGAGATGGATGGAGTTCTTGAAAGATTATGACTACGAGTTAAAGTATCATCCAGGGAAGGCGAATGTAGTTGCAGACGCTTTAAGCCGAAAGTCAATACACATGTTTCATATGTGTGTGACTGAGCATAATCTCCTGAAAAGATTATCAGAAGTTTATCTGGAACCAAGGTCAGAAATGATTTTGAGTACAGTAGTTGGAAATTTTGATTTTTACGGTGATTTGAAGAAGGCTCAAATAGAAGATAGTCGTTTGCTACGGATCCGAAAGGAGTTGGAAAATGGTGAAGTACCGGATAAATTAATCATCCTCACATCCTGTTAATCAGAAAGGGGAATAAGGAATTTAACATAATTTATCTGAATCAAAAATTAAATTTAGATAAATTGTGATCTCTGATTTAAGATATGGAACCATGTAGAAATTACTACTGTAGATTCAATTAAATTCCATACTTAGATCGTTCCCGATCAAATAGAAGAAGGCAAATGATTAGAGTGCTTGATTCTGATACTACATGTTAGAATAAATCATGGTTTACATAGTTATATCATAAATATCAGCATAATTATTCTACAACTACAGTGGAAGACTTTAGGAGATATCTCTTGACATAACTAATCTTTGACATGAAAGAGTTCACGAGCACCAAAGATAAAACTGCAAAACAAAATATGCCAGAAGGTAGATTGTAAGGTCACTCTTCTGACTGATTGTAAGGCATAGTGATAGCAACTGGTGTGAGAGCCGTCACCAGTTAGGGAACCTCAAAAAGCTAGGTTTTTCTCATACGCTTTGTTTAGACAGCCATAAATTATATTGTATTTTTCACCATTAGAAATAATAGATAAATAGCCAATCAGTAGGTTACCCTAATCCTGAAGTTAGGCCTGTATCTGATATAGACCACACGCAAGATATTTTAATTAATAACATAATTTAATAATAACTAAATAGTTATATTATAATAAATTAAAATATCTCACACCGAGTGCTATTGTAAATAACTACTTAATATGTATATTTGGGGTAAAGTTTTTAGTAGAGCCGATAATACGGGCTCAACTTGAGGGTTGTGACAGGGTATCCCAACCCGCAAAAATGCGGGTTGTATAGGGCTGCATCGCATAACCCGCGGGTTGGTCTGCAATTGTTTTTTTCATATCAATTTCCAAGCAGTTATATGTTTTTTTTTTGCCAAAAGCGATTATATGTTTTTAAAAGCACTTTAAGGTTGAATTTCTTTTATATTAATATTATTTATCTGTATTAATTTAAAGCTGAATATAACATGTTTTTTTTTTACATTTTCCTATTATCCAGGCTCCAGCCATTTAATCTCTTTTCATCTTATCACATTAAGCACGTCTATCACAATTTAGCCTTTCTCTTTTTTTTTTTTTGCCAAAACAATTTAGCCAATTATACATGTGTGTGTGTTGTGTACTTGTGTTGACCGTGCATATGCTTATTGCAACTTTTACATTTGTCTCTTATTAGCACATGCAAGCGTCATATCAATAAGGATTCTATTTTTAAATTTTTATAAGAGGAATGATTGTTATTAGGAAGGTAAATTTAATAAATGACATATATGCATCTCGTATTTTCAACCGTCTTAAAAAAATCAAAAATTTTTTAAAAAAAATGTGGACACATGGGCTGGCCTACAATCCATACACTGCGGGTTAGGGTGACATTTTGCCAGCTCGCACCGTGCGGCCCCAACCCATAGGCTAGCGCGTATGACCGTATTACCGCCTCTGGTTGAGTATGAGAAAAATGTAGAAAATCTGGGAAAGAGATTGAGCATGTGAAAATTGGGAGACAGAAAAATAAATACTCCAGAGCTTCTCCGACTTGACACCTAAATGGGCATAAAAACGACATATTAAAATAACAAGATTTAAGAATATTTCCAAATATTTATATTAAATTTGGACTTTCCATATATTTGTTTAGAATCAGAAGGAGTCCTACCTTGGTAGAGAAGAAATAAGCTGCTTTAATTATAACATGGAAGCCATCTTCAGCAGTGTAGGTTCCTTTAGCATTATCAATCCATTTACAACTCGCAATATATATGGCATTCTCCCCTCTACTTCGGCAGAACAATGGCTACACTCACAAGGCTAATATGTGCTTGCACATGCTAACTTAGGCTCTGTTTGACAAATTGGTAGATAAGAGAAAACGTACTATAGGAAGAAAACAAGTTCGATAAGCAGTTGGCATATGTTTGAGAAAACGTTGTGCTAGATTGGCTTTTATCATTAAACCTGCTTTTAGAAAAAAAGCATCCTCATGATGCTTTTGCGGCAACTGTAGCATGGTAATTTTTGTTTTGTTTTGCCCTTTTATCTTTTTACTTTTGCATTTACTTATAACCGTGAAGTAATATTTTAATTGATCCTCCACAAGTCCACATTAGGGGGCTGCACGTCAGTTTTATTGCTCCATCCTGAGCAAATTATAAGCCACATATATTTGCTGCAAATTAATTTTAATATTTTTTAATTATATATATGTATATTCATTGAATACATCTATCTAAATACACACACATTTTTATCCGTTAAGCATATTTAATTAATTAATTTTATTATTTTCAAAATTTTAAATAATTTTATTATTTTCAAATTTTTATCCATTGAGCATATTTATTTTCAAATTTTTAATCAATCATTTTCAATATAAACTTACTTTTTAAATAATAATCCAAACAAGTTTGCAATCTAATCTATTTCTGTTACCGTTAATTCAAACATAAATCACATTTACAATCTAACTTTTATTCTATCTTAAGTTTTAAGTTTATAAGAGTCCAATTGAAAAAAATTTACTTATGTCGCCATTAATCCAAATATACCCTTATTACAGGTATACCATTGGATTATCATATAAAGGAGGTCTCAATCAACTTCTATATATATGACCACGCATGGTTGAGATGAGAAACCTCATTTACTACGAGTGAGACATATCAGATATGCTCAGGGAACCACCATCCAGTATGCATATAGGTTCTGATTTGTTTGTATTTTTCAAGTTGTAATCTCTTCACTTAAATAATAACAATAATAATAATAAAAAAAGATTATAGGTAAAAGAGGGATGGTGAATGGGAGTAGTGTGTGAAGAAGTGAGAAAAAGGTGAGTGGGAATGAGGAATCAGATAAAGAGGGAAAGAGAAAAGGGAATGAGGGTTGTGGGTCTGGTCAAGGCCCACATTAGCAGAGGCTCATAGCGCGGTTCTCCCGGGGGTTCTATTTTCTTGAAAAAGCTGTTTTTACTCTCTCACTCTTCCCCCGCCTTAAAAAGTAGCTACTCTCTACTCTCTACTCTCATTTCCCCACTTTGATACAAAATCAAAATCATTTTTTTATTTAGAATAATGATGAGAGTTTTTAAAAATATTTTTTTAATTATAATTTATTATATATAAAATAAATATATGAGATGTGTTTTATCTCGATTTATATAAAAAACATTTAAAAACTTTTCAAAAGCTTATCTTATCCAAATAAGCTTATTATCACTATCATATACTACGATAAGCTTGTTTGGATGAGTGTTCAAATAATTTATAAATGCTTGTATACGTAAGTTGAAACAATACTCATCTCATATATTTACTTTGTATACCATAAATTATAATTAAAAAATACTTTTAAATATTTCAATCACTATTCTAAACAAAAATTATATTACCGCTTGTGCGGACATTAGCGTCAAATTCAACTATTATTATTTGTTCTTGCCCGCGGTATCCATTTTTACATTATTCACAAACCCATAAACAACCTATTCATCAAGTCAGGTAAAAACCACTACATATATTACCAATCATATACCCTATCTGTTTCATAATATATGACACTTCTATAAGAAAGACATGGTCTAAAATATAAGTCACTTTTTATTTAATTAATGTTCTTTTTCATGTTTTACCCCTATAATTAATACATATTTTCCAACTTTACTCTACTCATTATATCTCATCTCTAAAATAACACTCCCAATACAATTAAAAACATTTTTTAAGAAGAGTAAAAATGAAAAAAAAAGTATATTTTGAGACATCTTAAATAACTTAATTATCATTTCTTATCTTCCATGATATAATTAAAATGTCATATATTATAAACTGAAAGCAGCATTTACAAATTTAGACATCGTCAGGACTTCATTGTTCATCCTTAGTGTATAAGAGCCTGTGGTTGTTTTTGTTCACCTTTTGCTGTTGGCCAAGTCCCCACCTTATTCCTCATAAAAAATTTCCGCTTAAACACGTGAAAATTTGAAGGGTCGTTGTTTTTGGAAGTTGAAGTCATGACCTCCCAATTTTATAACAACAACCTTACTTTACGACAAAATTCACCCTCACGCGAAAATTTGAAGAAATAAAATTATTATATTATATATAATATGTATGTTTGTAATAACGATTGGAACTTTTAAAAATATTTTTTAATTATAATTTATGATATATAAGATACATATGTAAAAAATTTTTTATCTCAATTTATATAAAAACACTTATTGGCTATCCCATACATGGCAAATGAAAAGGTGAATAGGGTACACTGTTGGCAATGAGTTAAGTAGAGGGGATTAATTCCTTCGTAATTTGGCAAAACTATATTTAAATTCTAGACAAAAGAAATGCCTACCATTATTACCTGTGTTTATTTATATTAGCGATAAAAATTATTTTTCTAACATGATTTCCAGTATACGAAATAAATTTATGAGATGAGTTTTATCTCAATTTACATAAACAGATTTTTCCACCATCAACTCAAACAGACCTTTAAAACATGGTTCGAATAAGATTACCTCAAATAAAAGGTATATATGCTTATAAAATAAGATGAATACAGTGTTAAACAAAAATAATATATATTGCACAAAATTTAAGAAAAATAACACTTTCATGACTTTTACATGCTACGGGAAGTTATTAATTTTATATTGCGCTGATATAAAAAATTATAATTATTTGAACTTTTATAAGATTATTTTTTGCTACATATTCATAATATATGTTTTTGAAAAAAAAAATGATAGCTACTATTTTATCTATTGGCGTAGGTGTGTTTGTTGATTAAACTAGACGAGTTTTTTTTTTTTTTTACAATTTATACAGAATTCGGAAAAAAATTAGTGGAGCAAATCATTAAATTGAATTTAAATAAATAAGAAACCATAAAACGCCAAAAACAGTACGTAGAAGAAAATGACAAAATTTGAGTTTAATAGTCGAAGTTAAACATATGGTACAAAGTAACAGTTACTAAACAATAAACTGAAGTTTGGATGACAAAGACAGCAGACAGTTATTATAACATAGGAAAATTTTCAAAATATTACAGCAAATGAATGTGCAAACAAGATATTTAGATGCAATAATTGTTGAGAAAGAAAATAAAAGAGGTTGTGGGACACAGAACTAAAGAAAGAATAACAATGAACAAGCCAGGGGCATGTTGAGCCTACCTTCCATACAAATTAAGCACCTTTCGTTTTTTTAAATTTTAATTGGATAGTTTTCGTAATTTTGATCAAACATTTTTCTCCTCTAAAGTCTTGTCAACGAACCCCATCCCCCTTCACGGAGGTGTTGCCGTTAACCTCCGCTTCGCAGCCTTCACTCCCTCGAATTCGTCCTCCTCTCTCGTATTCCTCACCTCCGTACAAACATCCCATTATATCTGTTGTTGGAATCACCTGATTAAATCGTTTTCATTATTATCATTTCGAAACCCTGCCTTCTTGGTCCAGTATCTATCCTCCTACCTAGGCATGCCGTTCCCACTTAAATTTGCTGTATTTGGATTTTAGGGTTTTATTAATCTCGATTCTCCACCCTTTTTGATCCATACATTGAGACGAATGGTTATAAAGTAGGGTTTTTGTGCTGGCCTTCGTTTTCTCCTCATATCTTGGAGCAGTTCAAGCTCAAGTGTTAGGACATAAAATTTAATGGAGGGATATAGTAACCAGGTGAGCGAAAATACAGGTTCAAGGCCTAATTTCTTGTACTCCTTTGCTACAGTTGGAGGTCCAAGCGTGGGAAACCAAAACCATCATCAGTCGTCGCCCAGCACTAACTTTCATCTTCAGTCAGGTGGATCGGATTGCTATGAATCTGTGAAAAACGAAGCCAACACCTCCAATAATCATCACTCTCAGATTTTCCACTATCATCCTTTGATCAGTAGTCATGGAGGGAGCCAAACCTCTAACGAAGAACTTGAATCTCTTAAAGCTAAAATCATTGCTCATCCTCACTATTCCAACCTTTTGGAAGCTTACATGAACTGCCACAAGGTCCAAATGATAACTAGTTTCCCGGCTTCTTGATTTTTTTTCTGGGTTCACATATCCGTAGATAGATAGATGGTTACTGATGTGACTGTAGGTAGGAGCTCCGCCGGAAGTGGCGGCGCATCTCACTGCGGCAAAGCAAGAGTTCGAGGCACGTCAGCGATCTTCGGTCAGATCCAGGGAAACTTGCAAGGACCCAGAACTTGACCGATTTATGGTAGGTTTTTTCTTTTTCTTTTTTTTAAAGGATTTGTTTGGCTTGCTTGGTAATTATTAGAAGAACAGAATCTGATAAACGAATGACGACACAGGAAGCTTACTATGACCTGCTGGTGAAGTATGGGGAGGAATTAACAAGGCCATTTCAAGATGCAATGGATTTCATACGCAACATCGAAGCTCAGTTTAATATGCTTTGTGATGGACCTGTGCGCATTTTCCCTGGTATACTTCATTTCTTATCTTTTTTGAATTTTTTTCCTGTTTCTGAATCATTAACAATTTCTTATGATTCAACACCCAAACAAATGCTGGACTAAACGATGGTCTGGGTATGGTTTATCCTTGTGTCCATATACTTTTAGCAGTGGGCAAACAGTGAAGCTAGTGTTGTCTGCAACTTTGACATTAATAATCGGAAACTTTGACCAAATTTTTACGCATTGAATGCGGGGGGAATTGAATGGACCCAGAAAGAAAGATGATTTTGATGAAGCGCAGAACCCTAATAATAATAATCAGCCTATTTATGTACCAGGTTTTAAGTTTCCGAGAATAGCCCAGTTTTAAATATTCACAAGATATTTTCTTTTCGGGCTAAAACCCAAATTTTACGCGTCCCGTTATTATTCTCTGTCACCCTCGCGCCTTTCCCGAACTTCTGAATTCTGACAAGTTTATTCTTCCAGGGCTTCCTGGTTAACTATTACAAACCATAAGATTACGTTAATCGGTGCTCATATGCCATAATGAATATACTTTTCCACGATTTGTTGGGGGATTTCGTGATGACATACCTGTACACACTACCCCGTCATCATTGTAATGGTGAGGTCGAAGCTCTTGTGCCCTAGGTCCTTCCGACAAATCATAGTAGTAATTATTAATAAATTAATTAAATTCAGAATGTCTTAACGTGCACGGGGTTGGAAACAGTAGTAACTAATAAAAAAGTAATGGTGGGGTGAATTTCGACTTCTGCATAATTAGCTTTTAGAGTTTAGACATTCATACACTAAATGGAATCTGTCGGTGACTTGGAAAAATGGATATTGAATTGAACTATGGCGAGCCGATTTGACATGACAATAAAAAAAATTACTTTTTCTGCGCTCATTGAATGCTGGTATAGTATTTGTTTAATAAAGGATATAATAATCCGTATGCATTTCTGTGCATTTGTTGATGCCGTCCAAATTCTTTATTCTAGGTATATGTATTTGGCTAGGCTGGTTCGTAGCCCGGCTGCTTAACCCATGAACATAATGTTACTACTTAGCTATATATAGCCATCTTTGATTGTGCGGCACCATGTTGCACAAATGCGCAGCATCAAACCAGCAGCAGTACAAATATAATATCTATTCTTGTTGCTAAATGTCACTTACAGTTACGCTCTATTTACACTGAACGATATGCAAATCAGATATTATAACACACGCACATATATATAGTAGAACGAAAGTGGACATAAAAGAGCAGAGCATTTGCAGCTATACATATTTTGAGGAGCTTAAGGAATGATGTATCCACTAATCTTAGGTCTGGTATGGGAAAGAATTGTCTCCATTGATGCCACTCTCTTTTTGTCAGGGTAGATTTAAGATTTTTAACATATTTATTGTTATAATAATATTTTTATTTAGTATTAAATCTTAATTATTGAAACTTGATCTGATAGTAGATATATTAAATAGAGAGGAGATGAAGAGAGAGAGATCAATAGAGGCATTCCTTCACGGTGTGTAAGTAGGACTCCATAATGTGGTCTGTGGTCTGTATAGATAGTCTTATTTGTTCTTTAATGTCCTTTATAATGTGATGATGTTTTTCACTATTTACTATTCTCTCGATTTATTAATTAATAAGAAAGTTGTGAATGGCCAATTGTTGAGCCAATAATGTGCAGAAGACAAGGGCGAGGGCCGTGTGGATTCATCCGACGAGGATCAAGAGACTAGTGGAGGAGAAGCAGAAATAGCCGGAATTGATCCTCGAGCTGAGGATCGCGAGCTTAAGAACCACTTGCTAAGAAAGTATAGTGGGTGCTTGGGCAGCCTGAAGCAAGAACTTTCAAAGAAGAAGAAGAAAGGAAAGCTGCCTAAAGATGCCAGGCAGAAGCTTCTTAACTGGTGGGAATTACACTACAAATGGCCCTATCCTTCGGTATGTATATATATACATGTGAAGCATGACATTCTCTATGAAACCTTAGTTAACTATATATATGGCTAGCTAGCATATCAGCGAACGTAGTGGTAACGAAACGCTATTGGTTGGTTTAATAAGATTGCATTAGCATTACTAATTATTATTTTGTTCAATTGAGTAGGAATCAGAGAAGCTGTCACTGGCAGAATCAACAGGGTTGGACCAGAAGCAAATAAACAACTGGTTCATAAATCAAAGGAAGCGACACTGGAAGCCATCAGAAGACATGCAATTTATGGTCATGGAAGGCCTTCATCCACAGAATCCCCTTCTCTATATGGATGGTCACTACATGCCTGATGCTCACTACCGTCTGGGACCATGATTGCCTCTGCGCGTTTCCATATATATATATATATATATATTTGTTGAAACATAAGTCGTCTTTTGTTGTGCGGTGTGAGAATATATGATAGGGCAGTAATCTTATAATGTAGTTTCCACTGGTTGTGTCTGCTATATTTTGAGTAATGGGTATAAACGGTTTGCTCAGATGTTGTTGGACCTTGGTCTCATGTGAAGGATTGATGCTGGAGATTATTGTCATTGCCTTTAATTTCGTATCTAACTGATGTAATTTTCGCGATTTGGAGATTCTGCAAGTTCTGCAATAGCTGCTTGCTGGCTAGCTTTATTCAAAGGGTATATAAAGAGGACATATTCCTCGCGAAACCTTGCGATCGGTTCCATGTTAACTCTCCCTTCCTTTTTTTAAACATTTTAAATTATTTTAGATACATTTTTTTTTTCTATTTCATGCCACAATTTAAACGCGTGCAACCATGTCAGTGACAGGTTTAAACCTGGAGAACCTGCTGTTGGCTTTAGGAACATTTAGTTGTTCGGGAATGTAGTTAGAAATGCAACGAGGTTTCCCCACAGTCCACGAATAGAATACAGTACAACCTTTTTCGTAGATAGAATAAGGATTTCGTTATCTTTATCGAATGGAGACGTGCTTGAGATCATGAGCTTGCTAAGGTAGTTGGGCCAGGCCCAGGTCCGAGAATTTATGGAATCCATGCCCTCCATTATGGAAGTCTCTAAAGGAATTCTGTATATAATGTCCAAGCAAAACTGGCTGGCTATACGTGGCGTTCAATGGTCAGGTGTGGCCTAATAAAGTACTGCTGTACTAGTATGAGTTATTGTGTGGGATCTCTTAACATTGAGTGGTTAGGTGAAAGGACCAATATAGAACATGTTTGTTTGGGTTTGACTTATTTTATAAGTCTGATTTATGTAAATCGAGATAAATTTTTTTCACATATTTACCTCATAAACTGTAAAAATTATTTCGTATTCCGTGAATAACGATTTATAAGTACTTATGGAGCTTTTATAAACTAATCCAAACGAACTAAGGTTGCAGATGAAATCACGTTATTTAATTTTCCTGTAAATTTGAGCTTTGTATTTGACGTGCTGTTGGCGAATTATATAGACTTAGAAGAATGAGATAATAGGAGTATAATGGACATGGTAAAACCCATCTAATCTAATGAGAAGAACGGTGATATAAAAGTCTATCCGTCGTAGATACAGATACTTGTAATGTATAGAGACTTTCATAGCGGTACTCTATCGCACGTGTTTACATGTTTGTTGGTTGTCGTTATTAGGGCATATTTGGAGAAGTCAACTAACAAAGTAAAGAGGTAATGACCAATACGCTTCAAACATATCCATATATAGGATATGTTGTGACACACATGGTTGGTTAAACATGCAGTAGTCAACCAAAAGCGAGACTCCGTTCTAAGCTAGAAAAAGCACAATATTACGGGTAACTTGCATATATAGACGCAATTGACTGAAGCGTTGGCCTCCTTCCTGGTTATGCTAAGATTAATAAGCACCTTTATATATAATAACGGCGAGTCGGAAACTTAGTTGTGAAGATACGAGAGAGTACTTGTGTGTGTGTGTGTGAGACTAATAGAGAATATTTGGGGAGCAAGCAAGTAGATAGGGAGATGCGTTGGTATGCATAGCATTCATGAGGGAGGACCAAATCCAAGGCTGTTGGGGCTCAACATTGAAAATGAGGGTAAGTGGATTTAATAATTGTTTGAAATAACGATTAGAATTTTTAAAATCAATTTTTCAATTGTTATTTATGGTATATGAGATAAATATGTGAAATGAGTTTTGTTTCGACTTATGTAAATAAGCATTTTTTGAAGTTTTAAAAGTTATCCCAGACAAACACTTAATTTTGACGGTAGGAGCCTAGAGGTGGCAATGCTTGACCTTTAACGGTGTGTTTGGCATGACACTGACCTTTCAACTTAAGAAAATTTAATTTCGCCCTAAAATACTCTTTAATCTTTATATATAATAGCCTTTTAATAAAGTCGCGAGATTTTATAAAACAGTTAAAAGTAGTAAAATATAATACTGTGTGGGAAAATTAACTTTTTTTTCCAAAAAAAACCCTTATTTATGAATGAATGAGAGAGAGTAATAATAATAAAAAATGATGAAAGATAATATATGTAGTATAATAATTAATTGAGAAAAAAAATATTTATTATTAAGACAAACTAAAAAAAAATCTTACCTTTAGAAACAAGTTCATTAAAAAAAAAACTCTTATATATAAGGACTAAGGAGGGAGGGAGTAATGTTTTGGCAGCTGATTTTTTTAGGTTGAAGTAATTTTTTTACTTTATTTTTTAAAAATTTGAATCATCTAAAACTAATTTTTTTAATATACTCATTTCGAGCATTAATAAAAGAGACAATTGACAATATCTGAGGGATCATCAAAGTCGCTCCGGTGGATATCCTGCGTAGCAAAAAAATAAGAAGACACAATTAATTTTTTTTAGAGACTAAATGAGCTAAATAAGTTATATTAAAATATTTATATTTATCGTTAATCATTAGACTAATTTGCTTGAATTATAAAATCATATATAATTTATTGATACACAACATATGATGTTATTAAATGATTTATTTAATTTTTTTAATATTTTTTAAAAAATAAATTAACTCTTATATTAAAAACGGAGCTAGTGTCGTCCAAATGTTTGTTAAACGGACTTTTTAAAATAAAAGACGTATCTAAACATACACAACATCAGACTAATTGAATTTATTCCTAATTTTGATTTAGAAAATTCAGTTGAAATAAAAAAGTTAGTTTTGCAAAAATGTAAAAACAATCGAGCACTAGTCGTTGAAGCATGAAGCACTTCGTTTTTAGTTGTTGGTTGTGATGAGTGATAAATGAAAATGTTTAGAGAGAGTATGGGGGAGTGAGGAGAAGGCCACGTGAGAGTGATGGGCGGTGAGGCCATTTATTGGTGGAATACTATAGGAGATGTCCACTGACGTGGATATGAGTTGAAGCCCCAGGATTTGGATGCCCTCACTTCCTCCCTTTCTTCTCTCACCAAATTTTTTTCCCCATAACTTACGACCCAATAATAAGCAGTAACAACTCATCAGTCATCACCAACCGGTTTACGTTTAATGAGCCTAAATTTATATTATTTTTACAACTATACGTGTATTATCTGGTAAAAGAAAATAAAAGAGATATAATAAATACAGTCAATAAGATTAAAGTGAAAAAAAAAACAATAAATATTTAGATAAACATAATATGAAATTTATATTTTGGGATATTTTTATTTACAAAATGGAAACAGGTGAATTAGTTTTACTAAAAAAAAATGTTTTACTGCATATAAAATTTAAAATAAAGATACAATTTAAATTTTTATAATTTTCTTAAAATGATTGTTTTGTTTAATAGCTATTATTCAAAACATTTGTAATTTGTGTTATTAAGAACTTGCAATGCCTGGCAAGGCGGAGACGTTATCCACACGAAAGATTAAAATTAAGAAAAAAAACAATCGACTTTCTTCTTAATTACGTCTACGTCCTGATTTTGCTCTTTATATACAGTCGACGTGATCCCCTCCTGCTTCCAAATTTCTTGCGACATCCTTATTCCTCACAAGCCACCCAAAACCGCCGGCCGCCACCATGATTCACCGGAATCTCCGCCTCGCTCGGTTGCTTCTTTCCTCTCATCCTTCTTCTTCCCCACTCTCCGAGGTCATCATTCTTCTACTCTCTAACATTCATTTTTATACACAATTATTTCCTTTCTCTATTCGGTTCCTTTTGCAGCAGTTGTATCGTGTGCGCCCGCGCACGCGCTTGTATGGGCATCAACTTAATCTCTTATCACAACACTCCATAGTTTGTTCAAGAATCCGATGAACTAACATGAAATCAGTTTGGATAGGTGCTGAGACCTTGTATCTAAGCCGTTTAAATGTTTAGATTTGATAATGAGCTCCACAGATTACTTCAATCATAAAATACCCTTTTATTTTTTTCTTCAAAAATTAGAAGATACTCTAGAATGATCCCAAATTTCGAGCAATTTGTCCGCTCTTAATTGGTGTGATGTGGCTTGACAAACGAGTAATTATCGAACTTTCCTCCTTTGTGGCCTTTAGTCATTATCGTACATGAAAGCGTTAATTTTGTCGTGCGTGGTTAAATAATTCAAATTAAACAAACGAACATAGATGCTTGTTGTTTAGGAATCATCGATCTGACTCGTATGGCTTTGGCAAATAATGGTGATAGATGTGCCGTAGCTTTGCTTCTCAAGTCTCCTCCCTGCAACGGGTGGCCGAGCCATTCCCATCACTTCACAGGTAACAATCAATCCCCTTATAACGCCACCCTTTTTTGTCATCTTCATCACTAATCGTTTTTCAAAATAAGGTAACGGTTTATGAAGTGATTTACGAAATAAATATATAAAGAGATTTATCTTGATCATCAAACTTATACATAAACATAAATGAATCAAACAAAACTAATTAAACAAGAAACTTTCCAGCTTATTCTTTTTAGACTGCTCATGACTCATGATCAGAACAGTTGGTTATTATTATTAAATATTATATGCAAGCAGGACAAATAAAAGTGGGCGTACCCCTATAATTAGGTCCTCCTGTTCTTGCTGGTGTTCTTTTTTTAAATTATCTATTGATAGAAGTGACAGGGAGGATGAGGTGGAATGGGCTGGTCTGGGATTTGGATTGATGCCTACGGATTACATGTACGTAGCCAAGGGCAGTGAGGACCACCACTTTGTACGAGGACAACTCTGTCTTTTCGGCAACTTTCAAGTTAGCCCTTCCGCTGGAGTTCTCAACTACGGCCAAGTGAGTAGTAATTTAACTCCCCAAGGGACAAGACTTTAGAATTCAAATGAAACACCCTTATCATTACTCCATCACTATTAAATATAAGACATAATTATTTTTTATAGAGATATTAAAAAAATTAATTAAATTATTTTAAAATATTTATAATAATCATTTTTTTAATTCAAGGATATATAACATATCACATAACTAAATAATTTATATAGCTTCATAAATCTATAAAAAAAAAAAGAAAAAAGAAAAAAGCAACTCTGAGAGAGGGAGTAAATGTTTAGCAGAATTTCTCTTTTCTCATACCCTATGAGTTTGTGAACGGACAGGGGCTATTTGAAGGGACAAAAGCATACAGAAAGGAAAATGGGCACCTGCTTCTGTTTCGTCCAGGACAAAATGCCCTACGCATGCAGATGGGTGCAGAAAGAATGTGCATGCCTGCACCTTCCGTGGATCTATTTGTGAATGCTCTTAAGCAAACTGCCTTGTCTAATAGGCGCTGGGTAAATTACTCTCTCGCATTTTATTTCATATATACAATATTATGTATTATATAATCAGTTCAAGTTTGGACTTACGTGGGAGGCCGAAGCAGGTTCCTCCACCTTCCACGGGATCGTTGTACCTTAGGCCTCTCCTCATAGGGACGGGTCCTGTATTGGGCTTGGCCCCAGCTCCTGAGTATACATTCCTCATATATGCGTCTCCTGTTGGCAACTATTTCAAGGTCAATCACTACTTCTTGTTTCTCATGGAAGATGATCATATCTAAGGTTTATGTCAGAACAAATATATAAACATGTCTTTAACTTACTGCAGGAGGGTACGGCACCCCTTAACTTGTACGTGGAGGAGGACTATGATCGTGCATCTCGTCGCGGCACTGGAAGTGTCAAGACCATTTCAAATTATGCTCCTGTAATTACGGTCTCTCAAAACTGGTTTTTTCTTTGACAAAAAATTAGAATTAATAGACATTATGCTCATACTTCGTTTGTGTTGAAATGTAGGTGCTGATGGCACAAATGAGGGCAAAGAAGAGAGGATTTTCAGATGTGCTGTACCTGGACTCCCAGACTAAGAAGAATCTAGAGGAGGTGTCCTCTTGTAACATTTTTATTGTAAAGGTATTTGCCTCTTAATTCTATATGTGTTGTTCACTTGTGCACATTTTTGCCACTACGAGCATTGTTACAAGTAGGCCGTCTTAGTTATTTGTTTTTTTCCCCCGGCTTTCCAAAGGGAAAAACTGTAGCAACACCAGCCACCAACGGAACCATTCTTGCTGGAATCACCAGAAAAAGTGTCATTGAAATTGCTCCTGATCTTGGCTACCAGGTGCCCACTTCTTTAATTTATCCTTATATTCGACAAAACAACTTGGCATTCAATCCAAATTTCTTCTGTTTGCTTCAGAGCAGAGTCATCAACAAACTTTTGTGATTTGTTCTGGAATTTTAATCATACACATCCTGCATATGTGATCAGGTGGAAGAGCGTGTTGTGGGAGTGGATGAATTAGCAGAGGCCGATGAAGTTTTCTGCACTGGAACTGCTGTTGGTGTTGCCCCTGTAGGCACCATCACTTACAGAGACACAAGGTAATCCATATAAAATCAACTAATTTCTTCGTTTACAAGCTCCATTATATGAGCAGAATAGAGAGATCTCATTAATTCATATAATTGCTGAAATGTGGAGTTTTATGTACAGGTTGGAATACAAAACAGGCAGTGGAACTATCTGTCAAAAGCTGAGCTCCACCCTCGTGGGTATTCAAACCGGTATCGTTGAAGATACCAGAGGCTGGATTCATGAGATTTACTAAAAACTCTTGGTATTTTGCCTTGTACAAAAGTGTATCCATGTCACAATAAAGAAAATTGTTCGTCATCTTGATGTCTACTTATTGCCAATGATATATAGTAGAAATTGGGAAGAAGAATAATATACAGAGGTGATTTTGTACGAATTGTATTATTGGGATAATGCAAAGAAGATTCAACACGACGACTCCATGTTCTTCGCTGTTAAATTAAATAAGACGTTTACTAAGACCATGGGAGAATTAATAATTAAAGTGTGCGACCTGTCGAGTTTTACACGCATCAAATTCGAATTCGCTGTGTGAGGAATATTACTTTAGAAATTGGTTGGTTGTGGGAAAAGAAGATAATTGATGGTAATGAGGGTGATATATTTGTCGCATGAACACTAATCAAGTTGCAAAAAGTGAAATTATATTCCGGGGCGATCCATCGCGTATATTGCCGTATGGTGTCACCCCAACAAGAAACAGAGCACGTCAATATAAAAAGCCTTTAGTGGATAAATAATTTTAATTTATCGTTCTCTCTGGTGAAAGAGAGGTTTGGGGACACGTGTAACGCGTGCTTATTCACAGTCAGCCTATCAAATCTATCCAAAAACATGAGTGGAATATTTCGGTTATATCTTATCTGATATTTCTGGTGTACCAAATCAATCCAGTATCCACAACTAAAAGATAAAATATTATTATAATCTTGACATAATCTTCTATATGGGATCCTCCGTGGCTGCCCATCAATAATTATTATTTTCTGATATATTATTATATTTTAAGATGGGCATCTATCTTCTCTATCAAGGATTAACATTATTAGTGTGTTTGTCCATACATGTGTGATATTGTTCTGCCTTTGAAGACGAAGCTATTCCAGGAAGTAAATACACAAATTAACAAGAGCCAAGTTGGATTAATCTGGTGGTAAGGTTACGGACCTTCGAGGGAATGATTACAGAGGAAGGGACTACTGATTTAAGGGCGATTACAGGACTGGAAACGCTTTTGTTTTTGTTTGAAAACAAGTCGCTGGGGAAATTGCTTTTGCTGTTCTTTTCCAATCCTCTACTCATTTTAGTTTTTAATGTGAAATTTGAGTGATTCAAATTTAATCTTTTACAAAAAAAATTTTAAATATTTTTTATTACAGTTTTAAATGAATCATAACTAAAGCGTAATAGATTTTTTAATTAATTTATTTATTTATTAACCATTTTAATTAATTTATTTATAAGCTGAGATAAACAGTGAAGGGGAAGAGAACAGTAAAAATAAAGAGAGGACGACAGCCAATAATCCGGTCAAGGACTCACGGGGATGTTTTTGGTATTGTGCCGACGCCAACTGATTACATTACACGTACGTCTGACGTCTCCAGCTAGAGCGCTGACTACAATTTTGGGCCCGGTGAACTCGCTCTTTTCGGCCGCATTCATATGAGCCCCTTCTTTCCGCCAATATATACATGGGCCGACATATTTTTATATACCGGCCCATTTGATGCTGTTTTAAACTACGTCCCAGTACTCTGTTTTAACAAGCAATACCTTCTAGATTTTAATTTATATCTTTATCACCGTACATTTTCAATTAAAACATATATGGCATGATAGCATTCGAACACCGCTGTGTGGGTTAGCTTAGAGTTAAGTAAATAAACCAATAAAGAGAAGAGAGCTACAGCCTCTATATGGCCGAGTGCTAAATTAGTCCATGGAAGTCACTGTTCTGAACAAACATCATGGCAGTAAACCAATAATCATGTAAGAGCCTGTTTGGGATGGCGTTCTCTCATCTCAAACGGGATTTTTAAAAAAAAAGTTCAGTGACAGCTAATTTAAGATATTTGGGTTGATATTTTAGTAATTAGACTTTTTTTTAAAAAAATAACTTTTGAAAAGAAGTTCAAAAGTTTGGCTTTTAAAAAAAAATCACTTCTACTATCGTCAATCTAAACACAAATGATAATTACAATATAATTTTTATTCTATCTAATTTTTGTAAAAGTTAAATTAAAAAAAAGTCACTTCTGTCACTACTAATCCAAACGGATTCTAAATAAAAGCAACTAGACGCACGTTTGATTTGATGAATGGCTTTTTACTAGTTCTTAATCAACATGAAATAAACAGTGTGTGTCCAATAATTAAACAATTAATCATAAAACTAGGGCATTAAAGAACCAGCTAAACATGTTGATTCCGTGTGTAGCACAAGTTCATGCATGTTGTGTTTGTCGATCTGAGCCGTCTGATCCATTTGAGCATGAGCCGTCTATTTTCAGATCCTAGCTCTAAAAAACCAATAGAGATTTCGGCCTTTTGGTAGATGTTGTTGGGTTTTGGGCTGAGAAAAGTCCAAAGTATTTCCTATTTTATGTAAAGGAAAAAAAAAATAAAGAAGGGGAAAAAAAGGAAAAAAAGGACAAGAGTGAGAGAATAAAAAAAAATATTTTTGATTATTATTTATGAAAAATAATGTTTTCTAGGAGTTTCCTAACTTAAGGTTTTTGGGTAGAGAAGCCTGCTAACGCTGAAGTAGAGAAGTCTAATGTTGTAATATGTGAGAGAAAATAAGAGGAAAAAAAAAAACGCATCTTCACACATCGGTATTAATAAATTGACATTTGCATACGCATTGATGTTGGATCAAACTGAAATTGGGTCAGCATGTTCACAACACAAGGTTCATCTTTTTCAACGATAGGATCATCGTTTGGAGGTATAATGTGGGAGAAAAGCGTTCATGATCCGGGACCTTTTTCTGGTATCTTTACCTACTCTATACTAGGGGTGTGTTTGGAAGGGCTTTTAAGCCTCCCAAATGAACTTATCAAGAACCAAAAGTAACTTTTAAAATTTTTTGACTCAAACATATATTTAGGAGGGCTTTTATAGAATTGGGCTTATGGGTGAAAAAGAGCTTTTTTCATAAGCCAATAAGCCACAAATTAGAGATTTTCATGATTGGAATGGGTGAGGAGAATAAAACTACTATTAATAAATGTGTTTTGAAAATCTCACCAACCCTCAATTTATCTCACCTCTCTCATTCCTTATTATTTGATGTTTTTGAATTCTTATGGGTGACGTGCTGGATTAAAAAAAAGTGGTGGTTTTTGGACATGGTGTTTGACAAAAATAAATATTCAGATGACCGGGACTGTTTAACGTCATTTAATTGCAAAATATGAAAATTTTTTGTATAGAATTATAGAGAACGATAAAAGTATAGTACAGAACGAAGACCTAGTTGAGATTTTTACCATCGTGTGCATTGAACAAATATACTAAAAAGAAAATAAAAAATTCTCAAAATGATCTGATTAGTTATGTTATATTTGACTGTATCAAAAACTTTAACTTTGTATCATTTCTCATTTATTTGAATTTTCATTGTAATTTAATTATCTATTTTACCATTGTCAAATGTGATTAAATATATTTTTCTCATTTTTCATATATTTTACATTTTTTATTTTAAATATCATAAAAGTCACTTATGCAAAAGTTAAATCAAACACATTTCACTTTTATAAAAGCATTTATCCAATCGTCAATCCAAACATAAATAACTTATACAATTTAGAGCTTATCCAATCTAATTTATCCATAAGTCACTTTTTAAATAAGTCACTTTTCTCAAAGATCTAAACACACCCTATATAATAAGCTTGTTACTTTGATTGTTTAACTGTATGGTTATATGTATTTGTGGTTGTATGTAATTGTGCAGGTTGCTGAGAGCATATTATTCCCTATTTTATTCACAGTGGATATGATTTAGACAAAACGGATGGCTCAGGGGATCACAATCAAATACAAGTACACGAGCAAATTAAATAGAAGACTCATAACAGGTAGGGTAAGTAAATGGGACCCAGTATTAGTCCCCATAGTCATAGCTACTCTGTTGGCTACGAAAGTCGACTAATTGGTGTAACCCTAAAGCTTTCATATGACTATTGGATCCATCAATATTTAACTGATCGATGCCCACAAGTTTTAACGTTTTATAATCTGCAGTGTCCCATTCGCTAAGGATTAGTCCAACCATGAAGTCACTCTCATGACAAGCAAGTTTTACCGGAACGCATCATAGTGGTTTTTCCCTTTGGCTGTGGAATATATATAACCCAGTCCTATAACAACAAGCATTTACGAGGTTACTATATATATAATTGACTGAATCTTGTGCGTTTAATTTGTAACCCATTCCCCAAATCAGTGTTTTTTCTACTTCACATAGAGAATGCAAATGGCTGAGAGAGCCACAACGATAAACTGCCATCCCAAATAAACACAAGAAAGTCACTTCAGGCTCGCTCTTTTCTTTTATATCTGATCTTTTTTTTATTTTTATCAGCTGTTATGGACGAAGAATGCTTTTTAGGTGAGATAAAAGATAATAAAACCTAGAGATATGATGAAGTTGGCTTCAGCTGTACTACTGAGAAATGAGATCCTCGACAATGATTGATTTTTCAAACATGCAGGTCAAATCATGCTTGGAAATTATAAGCATGAAATCCCTACTAACAAGACCTTAATTTGTCCTACCCCTTATTATTTTATCACGAATTTGGACTTGGGTTATACAGTTTGCTTCCTTCTACTCTCCGCTAAGCCCTTTTTTTGGACTTATCAAGTCTTTTCAGTTTTCACTCCATCGTTTTTTTTCCGGTCCTCCCTTATTATCCTTTCTAGATCTAAAAATCTTTTGATGAGATTGCACTAAATGTTAGTTGTTTGTTTGAGAATATGGTTAGTGGGCAAGAAGCAGGCACAAGCTCAATACTCAAATCTCCGAAACAAGGCAAACATTAATTGGCCAAAAAGAGAGAGAGAGTAAATAGAGCTAGTTTTTGGCTCTTTCTCCGCAACAGAACACAAAGTCCGTTTAGTGGGATTCTAGGCCTGATGTGAATAGTAGGTTGATATAGTTAACAGTCGCCTCATTGACTTTAAACATATCGTTCTGTGACAAATTTAATTCATATGATCTAGTGGTTAACATTAATATTTAGATAACTTCAAGTCTGCTAATTAGTTCGTTGTCTTAATTAATCAAAATTTTTATTATTATGACTTGGGTTACAGGGACAAGAATCTGATCCAAAACAAGAATTAATTAGCTTTGCCCAATTAACTGGTGACGATATTGAACTCGACCGTGTGAAGACTTTGAGTTTGAATTACAAATTAAGGACGTAATTTGAGTGAAGATTCCATATGTATAAGAGAAGTCACTGGAGTGAAAACTAAAGCTGGTGTAGTGTTTGGTTGTGTTGCCTACATGCCAAGTATATTATCACAAATAACATGGCTGCGCTAGCTAGTGTGCTAGATGAGGTCTGGGAAGCACTAAGGAGTGACCAAAGGCCTTAAGGTCAAACCAGATGACGATGCTGATGCGACACCATGGTAACGAAATTTCCCATTTTCTGGCACACCCTCTTGTGACTTTTTGATTCAACCTCTCTTTGACTTGGAAGCTCTCCTTTATGAAGCAGATCGATCATATGTGTGGAATCTGATTACTCTTTGTTCTGCTTTTTACATAGAGTACTAGTACTAGTGATGGCTCACTGGTCATTATAATAATTATCTTGTTGCTTGTTTGTTCACCAACCAAAAAGGAAATATATATATCCCCACATTTCTAAACCTCAATGCCTTTCTTACTTTCTTGCTTCTTCTAGAAAGTTTGTAACCCTTTCAACTGAGACTAAATGTTAATTTCCAATATATGGATAATGAGATGGATTATATTGACCTCAGTTGATTCTTAATTTCAACATGGTGGGTTTTTCTTCCCGACTTGGATAGTTTGATTGGCGAATTAATGACCCCACAAAATTTATTATCGTATATATTATCTTTCTTTGTCTCTCAACTTCCTAGACTACATACCTTGTCTTATTCTTCTTCCACTGTTGTAATAATGAGCCTAGCTACCTCTTATTATTTTTGTTTCTTCCATTTTACCTCTATTATTGATAGACAATAGTCAATTTGAAGTTTCAAAAAGATATTATTTGAAAATAGGAAGGAACTTAAACGGCTTAATAATTAAGGGCATCGGTACCAACAATGAGCTCATTGACAAATATCTGAGAGTTAGTCCAAGCGATAGTACTGGTAAAGAGGGTCAACAGGGTTAGCAACATGAACTCGATCATATTTATTCAGTATATTAATTATAACTCACTTTAAAAAATTAGTTTTATACCGTTAATGCAAACAAACACTAAATCTCAAATAATAATTGATATATGCACAATAAAGTTGTCAAGAAAAACTTTTAAAACTCAGTGTAAACAAATTAAATATGCTAGAGCTGAGCAATAAAAAAGTAATAATCAATAAATGCGGTAAAAGACTAAAAGGTGTTATTAGATATATAATGGACCTCGGTAATTTATGCTGAAATAATATATAAAATAAGTAATAATTTTTATTGTATATTTTAATTAATCTAAAGAATAATGATTTTAACATCTAGTATCAGCATTTAATATAACATGATTCCGGGTTTAAGAAAGACAAGAGAACAAAGCTTATTCTTCTGTTCTGGCAGGGCTAAATTTTAAGAATTTTGAATAGCATGAGCCGCTAGTGTGTGCCACACCTTTTGTATATAATAATAGGGAGAGAGGTCCTGTATTAAAAATCATGTTTATCTCCTCCCAGTTTTATAATAAATCCCTTGTCCCACTTCTGACTCGGGGGTTGTAGAGAGAGAGAGAGAAGAGGCACTCCAAAGTCCAAACTAAACAAGCTCTGAGCAACACTGTACACATCAAGAAGACATCAACAAGATGGGAAGAGCTCCTTGCTGCGACAAAGCGAACGTGAAGAGAGGCCCTTGGTCCCCTGAAGAAGATGCCAAGCTCAAGTCCTATATCGAACAACACGGCACCGGCGGTAACTGGATCGCTTTGCCCCAAAAGATCGGTATATCGATCAATCAATTGCACACACAAATATTTTTAGGTTTTGTATATTTAGCTGGCCTAGAAATGTTTGGAAGAAAATTGAAGTTAATTAGTTTGTTTGATGATTGTGAATTAATCAGGGCTGAAGAGGTGTGGGAAGAGTTGCCGGCTAAGGTGGCTGAACTACCTTCGGCCCAATATAAAGCATGGGGGTTTCTCCGAGGAAGAAGACAACATCATATGCAGCCTCTACGTTAGCATTGGAAGCAGGTTCAATAGAATCATATATGTCTAATTAACCCAGAACAACAACTGTACCTAGTATATTAATTACCTAGTCTCGTCTATATATTCACTATAGCTAATGATTTTGGTTCCTCAGGTGGTCGGTGATTGCTGCTCAATTGCCAGGAAGAACAGATAATGATATAAAGAACTACTGGAACACAAGGTTGAAGAAGAAGCTTCTGGGAAAGCACCGTAAAGAACATCAGGCACGTTCCAGGGGCAAGAGTAAGCAGGGAATTATAAATAAGAGTAGTATTGTTGGGATCAATTCATCGATCCTTCCAGAAGAAAATAGTGCTGGTCAGGTTCTTGAGGCTCATCAACAAAACCCGTATTGGCCTTGTTACCCCCAGATGATGATGCCTGTGATACCACCCATGTTGTCATACTCAGACCAAGTCCAAGGTTTCAATGACCAGGATTCCATCAGAAAACTTCTTATCAAGCTTGGAGGAACCTTTTCTTACCAGCCTGAAGGGTTCAATTTTCAATTACCAGATGCTACTAGTACTGATCCCTCCGCACAATCACCAATTTATCAAGTTTCTTCTTCTTCTGCTTCTGCTTCTGCAAGTGCTATGAACAATGATAACCAAATAAAATTCCCTCTGCTCCATTACCAATCTGGACTTAATAGTAACTTGGTGCAAGGAAGCAGCACTTTCAATCAAGCACATGAAGAAATGTCTGTATCTTATCCATCTAGCCTAGATGGCCTGGAATATTTTATCAATCATTATGATAAGATAGACACTACGAGCTCGTGTGACACCAACAACATAGTTTGTCCTCCTTTACTTTCCTCCGATTATGAACAATGTATGCCAACGCCTCAGGAATTTGCTTTTCAGGAGTTGAGGTATCCAGGCGCCCACTAGTATATCATGTACATTGTTCATCACTGCTTTAATTTGAATAGCCTTTTGTACCTAGCAAATTAGAGGGAATAATCTTCTACTGGTTTCCTTTATATAGTAATTTCTTCAGCTAGCTATATATGTACATATAGCTGGCCACCATCGAATATGTCGACGTCTGCTCGATCTCTAGCTTTTCCAGGATTGCTTCCTTTACTAACACTTCAGTTTATCTGACTACCTCGTGTATTTGTCTGTAATCTTGAGTTAAATCAATGAAATGTTGTTCATCTCTTATTATGCTACTGTTATGTGTTGTCTCTCACACAATATATTAATGTATGATTATGCTGATAGATGGGTAAATTCTGGATAGGAATTCAAAGAAGAGGGACTACTATGGGGGTGGCCTCATTTATTTTTAGCTACTGAATAGTACAGGAGATTTGTGAGGGTCATTACTTGAATTTTTGTATAAAGTTGTTCCAATGAAAAAATATTTAATTTGTAACTTTTTAATTAAGCAATACTACTTGAACCTATATAGATTATAAAATATATGATGAATTCAATGTTTTTTTTTACCAAGAAAATGATTAAAAGCTTACTTCATTTTTCTCATGCATACATATTAAATGCAAGAAAGAGTGCTGTCGGCAAAGCATTCTTTCCTCTTGGATAAAATGAAGCCATAACAAATTTGTAGTTTTGTACAGCGCATGGGAAGACTATATGATCGTATTTCAATTTATGCCTTATCTTCATCGCCACATTTGAGTCATTTCTGTGTGTAGCTAAGTAAATAAGTAGTAGAATTTATACGTGTGACGACGCAGACTCTACTCTATTTATACACCGGTGAAAGACTAGTGGTCTTCAGGAGGAAACTGAAATAAATTTATTCCGCGTGACATCTGTCATTGAAAATTTACTATACGTATGAGCTAGCTTTAAGGTATGTTGAACTTCGGCCTACGCATTTAACATAAAGTTCAGCTTCAAGTGCACAATTAGTTTGCTTTGGATTGCAGACGATTGTTACCTAGCATGAAGAATCAACATCGTAATGTTTTGCAGTAGTACGTATTCGGCGAGTAAAAAAATTACATTCTAGACGTGATATAGTACAAAATATATAAGATTTCATCATGGAGAAATTATGTTTTAGAAGACGAGACTCCCCATAATAAGAATTATTTTATGTTGAAGAGATCCAATGACGGAATGATGAAACTTTCCACAGATTACTTGCAAATATAATTTATATTTGCATGATATATATCGCGATTTTGTGGGGAAAAAACTTGAAATTAATCTAAACTCATTGTTAGACCTAGACTGCTAATTAACGCGCTGTATTATTTGAGCACAGATGGACCATAGATTAGATTTAAGACTGTCCTTCGTTTCAGTTTCTCCACTATTTCTTAATTTTTCCATTTTCTCTCCCCTTGGATCTCTCCACAGAGAGAAGGCCATATATATTAATTAATTATAACATAGTTGAATCCTATTAAAGGGTTTGGTCAAACAGTGAACATTGAAGTTCCCGAGGTCAAAAAGTATATAATCATGCATTTCATAATCTCATCATCCAATATGATTAGAGGTCAGTAAGCTACAATTACCTACGAGAGATCTAAAGAACGAGCATTACATGAGTTTCTTCTCTTCACGTTTCGCAGGAAATAATGTGGCGCTAATTGCTAGCTAGTAGGGAATGTTCAAGGAGCTTGCCTAGCTAAATGTTGTTGGCAAAATTGAAATGCATATGGTTACAAATGTGGCCAAATCGAGGAATTTATTACTAGTTCATATCTGTAAGGATTCTGTAGAATCAAATTATATCCTATATAATCAGGGATTGATTCCTATAAATAAGGAAACGGATCCTAGCATTTATTAGGAAAGATACGATACATGTATATAAATAGGTATACATTTGTACATGATTTTCTAAGGAATTCAGACTATTTTTCTTCTCTAATTACATGGTATCAGAGCCTGTTTATTCCTAAAAACAAATTTCTCTTATAGTCTGTCAGTTCTTCGGTTCTTAATGAGTAGAAACCTCACGAGTTTTTCAGATTATCTATCTCCCATCCTCGTTAAAGAACACACACCCTGCCATCTTGTTCTTCGTCTCCAGATTGCCCAACCCCTAAAATCCGGTGCCATTCCAACGGCGCGTGGTGCCTCACGTGCCACCTAAATCTTCGTCGCTCCGAGTACAGGCCTCGACGTGTGAGACGTCCTCCGGTGGCCGTTTGTGACGTTGTTTGCAGCATTTGACTCATCTTCATCTTCTCTATCTACCCTTGAAGTTTGGTGGTCATCTGACCATGTTTGAGTCTCGAACTACATTCTTCGCTTCCGTTTCGACATTTTCGGTTGTAGCTTGTTACTGATTTCATTGGTATGGGTTTGTATCTCTGTTTTGGTATGTTCTCTGCCCTATTTGTGATACTAAATATCTCTAGTTGCTTATGGATTGGTTAGTTTGTGACAAGTTTGATTCCTCCTACTTGTTGGTTGTACATCGGAAATCTAGTTATTCCCGTTTAAGTGGTTGGTTTTGTTATTTTGTGTGGCTTGTTAGTTTACTGCTTACTGCTCCAATTACATCTTAGTCGACTGTCTCCTCAAATACTATAGATGGCTGAATTTAAGAACTCTAATATGTTTCCTATAACAAGTTGGAGTGGCCCCTATTGAAGCAAAAATGGTAGAAAATCGTTTGAGGTGGTTTGGACATGTTTAGCAAAGGCCATTGAGTGCTCCGGTGAGAAGGATTGATCAAGCAGTATGAAGTCCTGTTAGACGAGGTCGAGGAAAGCTGAAACGAACGCTCAATGAGGTCATAGAGAGAGACCTTTTAATTAATAATATATCAAAATCTATGGTTTTTGACAGAGCACAATGGTGTCGTGTGATCCATGTAGCTGACCCCACCTAGTGGGATAAAGGCTTATTGTTGTAATATGTTGCCTATGTTTGCTAAGATTATTACGTCATAATTGAACTAGACAAACTATAGTGATTGGAACAAAACTGTTAGGATTTATATTTTAGGCATTGAGAAGGAAGCCCATTTAACTAAGGATCCAGGTTTAGGAACCTGGATCGGACAGGAAGGGTCCGGCTTAGGAACCGGTGACCCGGTCCGGTTTGGCCTCTTTTAAAAAAAATCAATTTTTTAAATTTTTCTTTAGAATTTCATATAAATAAGCCTAAAATATTCAATTTCTCACCGGTTTGGCCTCAGTTTAGCTCCAGTTTGACTTCAATCTGACCCACTGACCCTTGACTTAATACCCCGGTCGGTTCAATAACAAGTCCGGGTTTCAGAACCTTGCTAAGGATCCCCCTTCTAGTAGTGAAAAACAACTTTTGGCCAGGAATAGAGCTGATGCTTGACTACTTTTTTAAATTTGAAATTCTATTAAACCACAGATTCTGTCTTCTGTTAAGAAATTATGAATTATCTTGAATTTATGTTCTCTAGGAAAGGAAATATTACTGAGGTTCACAAAGTATGTAAAGGCTTCTATCGCTTTCAGTAGCAGGTTCGTCCTTTGAAGGATTTCTTCTTGGACTTCAAGAGGTTGTATGAGGAAATGAAAGTCCTCATGTCTCCGCAGGTGGATTTTCTGACCCGTATAAAGAATCTAGAACTGCAGGCTATCATCAGTTTTCTTGAAGCTCTTGACCCTTCTTATGAAATTATTTGCTCCCAGATTCTATCTAGCCAGAAGCTTTCATCTCTTGAAGATGAATTCTCACGGGTTCTTCGTGCTGATAGTTTGGTTCGTCCGTTTGTTGATCCAAATATGAGTGATTTGGCCGGGTGTGATCCCTTTTAATACAAGAATTATGGGTCCAAACAAAGCACTAGTGTTCCTCACATGACTTCTGGCAGTATTATCTACAAGTATTGCAAGGAATCTAGTCACATCAAGAAAAATTGTTGTAAATTGCAAAATAAACAACAACATGATCAATAGAGTGGTCTTACTCATATTGCCCAAACACCTGTTCAATTTGATTCTGGTCCATCATCTGCAGGGGCCCTAGCTACAGGTACTTTGTACTATGGTCTTATTACTATTTTCATGAAGTGGGTCATTGATTCTGATAATATCAACCACATAAGAGGAAACTATCATTTATTTTCATCGTATGCCCCTATGCCAACCCATCCTCCATATTCGTCGCTAATGGTTTCTCGGTCCATGTACTTGGATCAGCCACTATTAAACTAACCACGTCCATTTTGCTATCTTCTGTTCTAAATGTTTCCGATCTTATGTTTAATCTTCTGTCTCCCAATAAACTGACTCGTCATTTGAACTGTTTTATCTCACTATTCTTTAACCATTGTCTAATTGAGGATCTTTCGATGAAACAGATTATTGGTAGAGGCTATGAATCCGGTGGGCATTACATCCTTGATAATCAGGTGCTACATTCTGTTGCTTGTTCTAGTGGGTCGTCTCCCTTTAAAGTCCATTGTCACCTAGGTCATGTGCCCCTTTTGTCCCTCAAACGGTTGTATCCTCAGTTTTTGTCCGTGTCTACTTTAGATTGTGAGTCATGTCAGTTTGCCAAACACTATCGTGTTTATTTGGCACCTCGAGTCAATAAACAGATTGCATCCCCCTTTGAGTTAGTTCATTCTGATGTTTGGGGTCCTTGTTCAATTTTGTCTCAGACTGATTATTAATATTTTATCACTTTTATTTTTCTCGAACCAATTAACTTGACTTAATGAAATAGTGTTCTGAATTGTTTGCTCAATTTTATAATTTCTATGCTAAAATTCACACCCAGTTTAATACTCCTGTAAAAATTCTTCAAAGTGCTAGTGCAAAAGAATATTTTTCAGCCCAATTCATTGATTATATGCATAGTCATGACATTTTTCATCAATCCTCCTGTGTTAATACCCTTGATCAAAATGGTGTTGCTGAAAGAAAGAACTACCATCTTTTAGAAACTGTCTGAGCTCTCATGTTTCACTCCTGAGTCCCTAAATCTTTTTAGGCTGATGCCATGTCTACTGCATGTTTTCTCTTCAATATCATGCATTTGGCTGTCCTTAGTAGAGACGTTCTATATTCCATTTTGTTTCTCACTACTAAGCTAATTTTTTGTTGGTCCAAAATTTTTTGGCTGTATTTGCTTTGTTCGAGACGTTTGTCCAAGTTTCAGTAAACTCAATCCCAAGTCCCTGAGGTGTGTCTTTCTTGGTTATTCTCAAATTCAGAAAAGTTATCGGTGTTACTCTCCTTAACTCTGTCACTATTTTGTGTCCACTAATGTCATCTTTCATGAGTCTTCTCATTTTTTCAAGTCTTCGGTATTATATGAGTCTCTCTCCGTCATTGATGAACCTGATGATGTCTTGGTTTATCGTGTCCCTATCTCACTAGTACAGGCTGCTGTTCTAAAACCTAATATCATTGATGATGCTGATGTTGCCTATGTTCTAACTTCGCCAGTAACCACTTCACCGACGGATTCCATTTATGACTCCATAGTTCCTGATCCTAATTCCCCAGATCCTACCGCTCTTGTCCCTAACCCAATTGTGCCTGATTTTGTTGTTGACCTGTATGATGACTAGCCTATTGCCCTCTGAAATGGTACCTGTCCTCATTTCCCAACAATTTTAAATCAAATTAAATATGTTCAACAATTTTAATTTAACCTATTTATTTAATCTGAATAAAAAGCTAATAGAATTAGATTTAATTTATCTTTATATATTAAATCTGAGATATTATCGTATAACACACACACACACAATATAATAATATTATCATATTTAATATATATTATCAGATAATATATTATACATACATACATACATACATACATATAGTTAGACAGATATAGATATGTATGTATGTATATGTGTGTTTGTGTATGTGTGAGTGCATATACATACATACATACATATCTATATATATAGTTAGATAGATATAGATATGTATGTATATGTGTGTTTGTGCATGTGTGTGTGCATATACATACATACATACATATAAATATATGTATGTATACACACACACACATATATGTATATGTATATATGTATGTACACACACACACATTACATATATGTATGTATGTATTTCAAAAATACATATATGTATATATAGTATTATTAATTTGTTTTCTGAACACACACACACACACATAAATATTTATTAAGTAAATATTCACACAACATGTGTGTGTGTGTATAAAATTCACTCACCCTAGATTAACCATTACATTCATTAAATTTAAACATATATTAGATTTAATAAATCTGGACATTATTGCTCATATTGAACTATTTTTGTATGCGACCCTATAGGCCCATATGAAGTTGGTAGTGGGCCAATGACTATATTAATCCACAAGTCGTAAGTGGTCTCTAACAAGACATTACGATTACCCAATTCATACGAGGATCGATAAATCGATACAACAACCTATCATACAACCATATCACATCTCTTTTATCATACGATATTTCGATCAATGATGAGGCATGGAGAATGTCATCCTCGTATTCCTGACCATTACTTTTTTGATCCCCTTGAATAGTTGACTATAGAAATGAAAACTTCTTTCCACGTAGTATGGCCATACATTTTTCAAACTCACTCATCGAGGGGCTCGGTAATATCTCTCTACTAATGTGAGGGACAAATTACATATTAACCATTTACATTCCTCTGCATGAAAACCATCAAACCCGATTGTAGTCTTTATCATCACCCCGTCAAAGGTGACTTCTGACTTGGTTAAAGTTTAGTGACTCTCATATAGGAATTCATGATGATCTCAGGTCAAAGGGCATAGTGACATGGTCATACATGAGATAAACTTATGACTTGATCCATGCAGCTTTCTCATAGTAGGTCGATATAGCACCTTGTACTTCTACAAGTGCCTAAGACTTTGATTCGTATCCCATACCTTATCAAAATTATACTGGTCCTATTTCATCTTTGGTCCTGTATAGATGACCAACCAGGGACATTTAAGACAATCATTATGATTTATCCAAGGATATAGTTATCACAGTGAACATGCGAATAATATGATAACTAAATGGAAAAATTCATTAAATAACAATGTTCAAAGTACAATGATTGGCCCCTAGGGTATAATTTTCAACATATTGTACCTATCATATCTCCTCCTTTATGTCCTAACGGCATTTGTCCCCTATTTTCTCTTCCCTTATGACCACCCTTGAGTCTATCTCCACCCCTATCTCCCTTCACCAAGCCTTAACTCACCCTAATTGGCGTGCAGCGATGGAAGAAGAAATGATGACCCTTGAAAAGGCTGATATATGGACTCCTGTTGATCTACCTTATGGGAAGAAGGCCATTGGATGTAAATGGGTGTTTGCTGTCAAGACTAAGGCTGATGGTTCCTTGGAACAGTTGAAAGCTCAACTTGTTGCCAAAGGGTATGCCCAAACTTATGGCATTGATTATTCCAAAACTTTTTCCCTTATGGCTAAGCTCACTTCAGTTCATCTTTTTATTTCTCTGGCTGCCACATATCATTGGGATTTACATCAGTTGGATGTTAAGAATGCCTTCTTGAATGGTGACCTCCTTAAAGAAGTTTATATGGAGCAACCTCTTGAGTTCGTTACTTAGGGGGAGCATAGGAAAGTATGCTATCTCTGAAAGTTGTTGTATGGTGTGAAGTAAAGTCTCGATGTCTAGTTCAATAGATTTTGTGGTGTGGTCAAGAAGTTTGGGTTAAGCCAAAGCAAGTGTGATCACTCTGTGTTCTACTAGCAGTTAGATGCAGTCATGATTCTTCTAGTTATGTATGTTGATGATATTATGATTACTGGGAGTAACATATCTAAAATCTCAGAACTTAAAATCTTCCTTAACTCCTACTTCCAGACAAAATACTTAAGACCATTAAAGTATTTTCTTAGTATTGAGGTTTTAAGAAGCAAGAAGGGTATTCTTTAGACTCAGAGGAAGTATGTTTTCGATCTCTTAAAGGAGACTGAAAAGCTTGGAGCTGCACCAAGCAACATTCCCATGATTCCGAATCCATTCCTGGATCTTAATGATAGCATGTTTGATGAATTTCCTGATGACTTGAAGAAGAAGATTGATCCAGAGAAGCTGAAACCATTTGCATCTCCTGAAAGATATAGAAGACTCATTAGAAAGCTAAATTATCTAACAATAACTCGTCTTGATATAACATTCTCAGTTAGTGTACTTAGTCAATTCATGACATCTCTAATAGTGGCACAATGGGAAGTCTTATAATATATTTTGCATTATTTGAAAGGTTCCCCAGGTTATGACATTCTCTATACAGATTATGGGCACACTAAAGTCGAGTGCTTATGTGATGCAGATCATGCATGATCTAAGGCTATAAGACGGTCCACTACCGGTTACACCGTGTTTGTTGGTGGAAACTTAATATCTTGGAGAAGTAAGAAACAAGGTGTTATGTCAAAATCAAGTGCAGAAGCAAAATACGGATCCATGTCACGATTAGTACACGAAATTATGTGGGTATTTCAACTCATGAAGAAAATCAACATCGCCACGATATTGCCTGCAAAACTATGGTGTAACAATAAATTAAAGCAGTACTTCATATAGTATTGAACTTTGTGTTCTATGAGCGTACGAAGCATATTGAAATCGGCTGTCACTTTATTCGTAACAAGATCAAAGAGAATATTGTATCTACAGGACAAATGCGATCAAACGACCAACTGATAAATCTTCTGACAAAAGCGTTAAATGAGACACAAGTTGAGTATCTTTGTAACAAGTTGGACATGATCAATATATATACTCCAACTTAAGAGGGCGTATTAGAATTAAATCATATCTCGTATAATCAGTGATTGATTCCTGTAAATAAAGAAACGGATCATAGCATTTATATATTAAGGAATACACGATATATGTATATAAATAGGCATATATTTATATATGATTTTCTAAGAAATTCAGACTATTTTCCTTCTCTTCTCTTATTACAGATTCTAAATCTTTGCTAGTTTAGATAAGTAATATATAATCTCTAATAAGCCCTATGGTAATCGTTGCACATGTTTTGTAATTATTCTACCAGACCAGGAACAGCACCAACATGGAACTATACCTGTTTTAAATATACCGTACTATTTCGCATTGGATTCCAATCCTGTTCATGCATATTCTTTTTAAGTCTAGGAAATTAACAGCTTGGACTTGTTATATATTGGATGTATCTGAGATTTAATCAACTTTGTTGTCAAGATGCATGCCTAATATATTTGACCCACAACTGGAATATCCACATCTCTAAACAATTCAATGATCGAAATCATATCCATCATTTGTGTACCACAAACGCCTTCTTTTCGTCTGTGATATTGATTGCAAACCAACTGTTTGAAAAAATGCTTGCCTCATCATCACAGGTACCCTAAAAAGTTGCGTGCTAGGTGATTGCTTGCTTGTAAAGCCGTTTGGTAGAAATCAAATCAATATAGGAGTGTTAATTGTCGAAGTAATATTATAGTTTATTGTCACTAGCCGTCCTATATATACATGACCTGGAAAGTCTGATCAGGCCGTCTAGTTAGTCTCTAGATAGTGTGAAAAACGAAGACATAAGAAGAAGTAATTAACTGTGGATGCACTATAATTATCCTTAATTTACATCATCATTCACCACGTACACCCGCATATGGAGACCTAGCTCCCAATTCTTCGTTAATTTGCTCAAACGGTCAAACACGAAGTTATATATATTGTCTTGCACTGTATAAATATATAATTGGTTACAGTTGTACCACTCTATTTTTGTTGACAGTGGATTCAGTGGTAAGCCGTGGTCATGATTTGTTAAAATGGGTTGACTCTTAGGGTATGTTTCGTTGGGAATGAGAGAGATGAGACTGATTTTACTCCCCCTCTTTTTATTTAGCATTATAAATTTTTTAGGAGGGAAGGAAATTTTTTTTGAAATTTTCCCCTTCCTCCCTTTATAATTTTCCCCCTCTAAATTGGGGGATTTGGGGGGGAGGGGTGATATTTTGTCTCCATTGACCATTTTGCTCATAAATTTTTTTGGTTATCCCATTTATTATTCCCCTCCATTTTGTTTTAAATTTTTTTATTGTGTGCATATATATTATAATTATAATATTTTACTTATGTTTGTATATATATGATAATTAAAATCATGAAATATAATTTTGGATATTTATTAGTATAATTATAGTTATATTTATTCAATTTTTATAATTATTAAATTATAATTTTATATTTATAATATATTTTATTAAATATTATACATAATTTTAAAAAAATTAAATAAAAAGATAAAATTATCCAGATTAAAATATTTTCCTTCCATTCTCCTCTCAAATCAAACAAGATAACATTAAAATCCCTCCCCTCCCCTCTCATCAATCCAAACAAGATAATTAGCTCGTTTGGATTAGCTTATAGAAGCTCCATAAGTGCTTATAAATCGTGATTCACGGAATACGAAGTAGCTTTTACGGTTTACGAAGTAAATATGTGGAGAAGATTTATCTCGATTTACATAAATAGGACTTATAAGTACGAATATTTCAATATTATGCAATAACTGCGCCAAGAATGTCACTATCTTTTATTCAAATCTTTTGCTGCTCTCTGATTTTGGGGTCTGCACATGCATAACAGAAGCCAGAGATCTATTAATCTTAAGGACACTAATTAAAACTGGGTGTGTGCATGTTTTTGATGAGGTTCCCCAGAAGCTAGTAGAGCCATTAGTAACATTATTTTTAATTATACTTAATAAAGCAGCGTCACAAAAATTAATAATTAGCACGCCTCATGAGAGGACATTTTAAGCCAGATATCGCCCTGTAAAGTGCAAGGGAATATCCCCAGCACAGAAAAAAACGCAGGAGAAGAATCCTGCAAGGTAGAACCAAGATATATTTGAAACTCATCAATTTGTGGGTTAGCGAATACAATTTATATATATAATTCTGTCAATAATTGTCAAATGAATGTCGACGACGGATAATATTAATAATAAGAACCAACGCATGTCCGTGATTGAAGGTCCTATAGCCAGGGCAGGCCTTAATCCTGACAAATAGCCAAACGACGACATGGTTTTGTTTTTGTAAATTATAATATTAATAATCAAATCCCTATGCATTAGCTAATTGGAATAGCGTTTATTTGTTTATGAACTGATTATGACACTCACTAACATCAAATATTCTTTATACATTGCCTTGACTACTTTGCTTTAATTGTTAATTCCTTCACAATTGATGAACCCACAACATGATTCTAATATTCCTCCGTTATTCCTTTTCCCAATGCAATCTCTCTCCTTCAGCTTAAAAAAAAAAACACGCACACGCACACACAGTGCATCACTTGCTCCATTTCAGAAACGAAAAGAGCGATGAGGCCTGTTATTTTATTGGGCCAAATTATGCCTGTCCAGAGAAACGTACCGGCCCATTGGGTCGGGCCCAAAACTGTTGGCTGCTAAACCCTAGAGAAAGGAAGCATGAATGAGCGGGAGGTTGAGGATATTGCCTGTCGCGAGTCTACTGTTGAAGCTTTCGGGTCAATGGCACTTCTGCCTTCGCTCCCAATTTCTTCAACTCCAAAGTTTCATGTATGTTTGTTAATTTCTATATTTGGTTTTTTCTCCAGTAGCTTACATTGTTTATGCCTTTTCTCTCTCGCTAATATGAAGCGCGCAAAGCATCTTCTGAAGGCGAAAAGATGTGGAATTTAGATTTAACGTCTCTGGAACTTCAATGTCATTGGTTTCTTCCCTTGAAACTCCGTTAAATTGCTTCAGGTTTCTTAGGATGCAAAAAAATGATGTAGTTCTCGATCAAATACTTGCGTTTTGTCTGTTTTTGTGATTTCCTCTTTTGTAACGTGATATTTTGACGAGTTCATGGGCTACATTGCCCTGAGTTATTGTTAATTGAAGTTTGAAGTTTGCAATCTTGCTCGCTGTGCTTGCTTAATTAAGGACTTCAGTTCTTCTAAGCAAAACATGGCTTTTTGTCGCGATAATTTATTGGTAATTTGGAAAATAACCAAAATCATATTTACTGTTCGACTTAGAGAATCATTTCTCCTCTACGGTTTCCTTTTTTTTTTTTTTTTTTGGCTTTTATTATATGTTCTGCAAGGAATGTTGTTTTTGCCTTTAGATTACAGGAAAGGAAGAGGATGAAAAGGAAATGATTTATAACTCAATTATTTGGAAGTTCTGAAGTTTTAGAAAATGGAGATAGAACAGTTTCCCGTTTTCCCTCTTTCACATATAGCTTCCCCCAGAGTTGGAAGTTTTGAATTACCCCACTGTCTTTCCTATCCTACTCTTCAACCGTCGGAAATCATCAAAATGAAGCTCAATTCTTTCCAATCAATTCCATCTCTTGATACTACATTTCCGGCTTTTTGTAACTTAAAATCATGTTAGACCCTTTTAATAGTAAGCATAAATTGATATCATACTTGATACTATGTTGAGGGAGGAAGATAATAAGAGATTATGTTTCTGTCAATGCCTGATAAGATTACTTTCTAAAACTGCAGCGGACATATGTGTGACATACTGAAGAAAAGTAGGTTTGGGTTTGTATTTTGCATGTTTGTTACCCCCTCCCCCCCCCCCCTTTTATGCATGATGTATGGATTCCACTTAAGTTGTAATTTACATAATTATGATTTTAGACAACGTGGACTGTCAACCAAAATGATGTTGGCTTGATGTCACATTGAGATAATCCTACCATTCATTGTTTCTTAGTAAACATCTTTTTGTGCTTGGGATAGATTAAGTTGTTTCTTGGCCAACCATGTCATCTCCCAAGGTGCTCAGCAATACAACTTCCCCAGCAAACACGCCATGCCAGAACTTGTTTAATGAAGATCTCAATGGCAGATCATAATGAGCCTGATGAGGTTAAGTTGCAGATTGGAAACATGAAGGAGAAGCTTAGAGAAATGTTGCCAATCTCAGTTCGGGAATTCCCTTGGAGTAAAGCCGAGCATAAACTTGTAGATAGGTTGATTTCTCTTGCAAGAGAGGTGTTGAAGTGGGCCCTTGTTTTATATTTTGTCCTTGGCTCTATGTCAGACATTGTATATACATTATCTATAAATCGTGAGCTAGTGATTCCCATAGGCCTCTTGATTGGCTGCCTCATGGCTGACTTTTTGAAGGAGACATTGCAAGAATTGTTTCGTATTTCAGAGGTATGTCTTTAATCTTTTTCATATTGTTAATTTTCATTGTTGTTCAATTGCCTTACTTGTTACAATTGATTTTTGTGATTGTGTTTTCCATTGCTTGTGCCTTGCAGGATAAAGGTTTGAACCAACAAGTTTTCGGGGTATATTGCTTTTTTGTGTTTGTGAAGATCATTTCTGCATGCTTTGGAATACAATCTCGGGTTTTCCTTTTGCATGTAGCAAATGGTGGATTGATGCAGGCACTGTGGTATTGGAAGAGTTTGAGGGAAGAAGCGAAGAATCGAGAGGAGGGTAGTTTGTCGTCCTCTGCTTCGGAGGTTTCATGATAATCTCTCCAAACATCTAGTTTTTGATAGAGCAAAATGGGGTCTGCAATCCGTGTAGCCAACCCCGCTCAGTAGGATAAGGTTTTATTGTTGTTTTTTGAAGGGTTCATGAATCGCATGATAGGATATAGATTGAAAAGTTCAATTCTTGAGTTCATCTTTGTACAGATTGAATCCTGGGTGCTAGCACCACCATGATGCAAATACAAACTACCTTTTCCATTGTATCTTGCCCATGTGATAAAGGCAAGACTCGTGCCTGTTTCGCCTGCCTTGCCTGCTACTAGCGCAGATTCACCCCCTTACGATTTAACCTCGTCAACTGGCCACTCGTTCAGTTTGGCAGATGTTTGTATACGGTACATGCCCAAGGAAATCAACATTACTCTTCTCTTGCCATAGAGTTGATGTTACTATTTACTTCAAGGTTGAGCAGATTGATGAAAGATAACTATGCAAAGGTTGGGCGGGGGGAAGGAAAGTCAAAGGTGATAATGGCCGGGGTTTTTTTTTTTTTTTTTGTCTTAAGGAAATTAGCCCCATTGTATTTGTTGAAGTGGTGTGAACTTAATCTGGTAGTTAATATACTCTTGACAATGCTCATATGGATGTCAAGAAAAGTTGCAGAGCTCTTTTCAACGTTTGAAAATGATAGCTTCCCGTTTTATTCCCTGATTTCAGCGTCATCGATTATAGTTCTACACTTTGTTGGGCTATGTTCCCAGTTGAATTCACTCCAATTTAAGAAAATGAAGAGTTCAAATTCAAATCGTCCACCTGCCACTCAGAATTGATTTGGAATTACAGGATTGAAGAAGTCCAGGCTCCAGTAGCTTAGTAATTTTTTAGGCTATTTGCGAAAGCTGATTGTGATTTATTGAGCTGGGAAAATTTGTTCATAATTCAACTTACGTAAAATATACGGTAAACGATTTTAAAGAACACAATTGGTCAATTATATATAAGAACCTAATTGCCCCTAGATCAACAGAAGGTCTTTATTTTAATCTCGTTATACATACATACATATATATATATATATATGAACGATCATATATCCTAATAAGCTAGGTAAGCTCAAACCTAATCGCAACAACCCTAACACAAGCAGCGAAGCAAACTGCAAATTTGTTAGAGGGCAACAAGCCTCACGATATATATATATATTTTTTTCCAGAGTTCAGAGATAAGTGTCAGCCTCCCAGTTACAGGGTGGAGATAACTGGGGACCCGCCCAGCAGCGAAGTGATGACCTCTCAGACGCGGTTGAGCCAGCAAACACCTTCAACCGTCGCATTGCAACTTGTAATGTGATCTCAGACATGTCGGCAAAGCAGACCCTGAACCACCCCGGTTCAGAGCAGTGGCACGACGAACCGGGTGATATGTTCAGACCAACCACCGTAAGAATCCTCCTCCAAAGCTCCTTCTCGGCTTCAAAACTATCTGTCCTTAACATGTGCCTCATGTCCACCCAGCAGAACAGCCCAGCGTTGCTCTTCAAACACCTAATCCCTGCTTTTTTCAACCCAGAAACCAGCATTTGCCTTCGCTTCTTCAGCCTCATCTGAGTCTCCTTCATGTACTCCTCTGTGAATTTATCGTCGGAGAGCAAGTTTGCCAGCAGATACTGAGTCTGAGAGGAAACCAGCCCGAAGCTTGACATTTTTGTGGCTGCGTCCACCACCACGTGGTTATTTGAGTAGATCATGCCTACTCGAAATCCAGGCAAGCCAAGGTCCTTTGACAGGCTATAAACAACGTGAATTCGGCTCCACAATTCAGCGTCGTCCATGGTCTTTTCCTTTGCTACTTCCATGATGCTTATGAAACAGGGCGATTCGAAGACTGTGCCTGAATAAATTTCGTCACTTATGACATGAACCTTCTTTGCAACAGCGAAATCCAGGAGAAGGTCCAGTTCTGTTTTGCTCAAGCTTATGCCTAGAGGATTGGAGGGGTTGGTCACTAAGACCCCTTTAACGTTTAGATTCAGTGATAGGGCTTGTTCATAGGCTTGTTCCAGAGCAGAGGGAGTTATTCTGAAACCGTCCGAGCTTGAGCAGTGTATGGGAACTATTTCAACCCCAGTCCTCCACTTGAGATCTCTGTCAAATCTGAAAAAAAAAAACATACATAAAATTAATGAATTGCTGGCCCTTTTTTTCCAAAGTAATTATTATTAAAGAACGCACTAATCTGAAGAGAAACAACGTACGCAGGGTAGTAGGGAGTTGGGAGAAGGAAAGCTTCGCCGGGATCAGCAAGGCAGAACATGAGAATCTCATTGGCAGATGTAGCTCCGGCGGTGAGAACGAGTCTGTCTGAATTAAAGCTTACTCTGTTTCCTCTTATGTTTGCCATGAAGTTCACCAGTGCCTGCTTACACACACAGTGATGATTAAAAATGGCAACAACAAAAAGGACACTTTTCTGTATTCCACGTCTTTGAAGCTTCTATCCATTTTTAAGAATGTTTGTTTTGTGTCAATTTTATCAATCACGTATACAAGTATATACGTCAAGTCTAAAGTCTAAATTTATTAGGATCTTTCAGCTTTTAGTTTTCAGCGTAGAGTAGGGGTGAGACTACGTAATGAGATCTTTTCGTTCTCGATGGGTATCAACTTAAATACTTTATACTATAATAACTCTTTGGGTGACATGCATGCAGTAATTAATCAATGACAATAAATTAACATGTAAAATAAATATTTCAGATAAAAATTGAGAATAATTATAATCTATATATAAACTTCTGACGAAATTATTTGACAGAAAATGTTCATCATCATCACTCTCATAAACTTTTAATATAAACTCGTTATTAACTTAATCTGACCCAATATCGTTTGCTCACGGGTTGACACTTGTCAATTGACTCATCACTAAGACCTCCGTACGTACTTTAAAGACATGTTTTGTGGCCGTATGTGAGCAAATTCATATATATTAAAATTCATGACGAGTTGTGTGGGCCGTACACGCACATTAAGAAGTTGTTTGGAATAGCTTATGAAAATTTTATAAGTGTTTATGAATTGTAATTTACGGTCTACGAGGTAACTTTTACGATCTACGAGGTGCTTTTACGGTCTACGAGGTGCTTTCACGATCTACGAGAAAATATGTGAAAGAGATTTATCTCGATTTACGTGAATCGGGCTTATATAATAAGCCCGATTCAAAAAAGCTATAAAACAGCCCCTAAGACAACCAAACATGACAAATAATCCAGCTGACCATGATCATATTTAGTATTGACTTGACAAAATTACTTATCAGTATGAGTATGAGTATGAGAATTAGTGGGTGAGAAGTGAGAAAATAGCAAGCTTACGTGTTTGAAAGAAGGCAAGCCATGATAATCCTGGAAGAGAGCAAGTTCTCTAAACACAGATAATCCATCTTTCTTGAGACCCAATATGTGGGGATTTTTCTCCAGCCAGGCCTCAACAATGTCGAATGAGAGCTGAGATGAGATGATCCATCATTTTAAAACATGTCAGTTTGTGGGGCTACACATTCGCTAGCTAGCTAAAAAGAAAGAACATGCACACACAACATTTATATATATATATATATAGTGCTTGGGGATCACTTTCAAACAAGGTATTGTCTTGTTTCTAAGAATGTCCACAATATTCTGCTGCGTCCTTTATAGTGTTGTTTTTTTGTCTATGTAGAGGAAAAAGGGGCATTGCATTTATGCAACACACAAAATAATCATAATAATAATGGGAAAACAGATATAGGTGTTTGATGAAAAAATGAGGGAACCTGATTCTCTGCGAGTCCCATCTGAATGATTCCGGAAGGATTTGAGATGGGGTGATAAGGATTCTTCTCGTACTCTTGCCATCCCACAAAGTAAGGAGAGTCTTGGCCGTGACTCTCTTCACTTGTAGCTTTCTTAGACGCCATTTTCATATATATGCTTCTCTATTTCTGCGCCGGCAAATATACTTATTTGCAAGAATATTATATATCAGAAGAGAGATGTCTAGAGACTAGAGAGAGAAGGGTTTTTGAGGTGAAAATAAGGGCTTCCTAGGGCTGCATATTTATAGGTGGAGTGGGATGGATTCATGCATGTGGGTTTGTGAGAGGCAGAGACATAACAGTACAATATTTAATATATAAATAAAATCTCTCTCTCTTTCTCAATATCTCCTTTTTGTAATTTCGTATTAACTTCCATCCCACGTACTTCAGTCTATCATCAATTCATGGATACAACCAGCACACCACTGGCTAGCATTTCTTCGTTTACCTGTGTTTTTTTTTTAATTCCAAAAAAGGATTATTCTCACAAAGCTAATTTATGGCATTTTGATGTTTGATCCCTAGCATACACACCCTGTATCATTTCAATTAACCGGCCGCTTCGTATATGTTGAAGTTTTCAAAACCATTTTATAATTCTATAGTACAAAGTTTCATCCAAAAATAATAATAATACTCCTTCTGTCCTAAATATAGAAGTTTGGTCTTGGTTGTGAATATATAACATCAATATATTTTATTTCTAATATTTATTATTTTTTTAAAACTAGCTAACCAAATTTATAAACTAATCTAATGTTATAACTGGGTATTTTATGGAGATTATGTCATATATATTACAATTAAGTAATCTATCTAGCTTGATCAAAATCTACCTAAATTAGTTAAATTAAATAATTTTTATATTAAAGACCCAATGGGTGAGATGAAAATAAAAGGCACGGACACTTGTATGAATGAGTGAATGGCACACATCTTTTTCCCTCACGGCATTTTTATTTTACCCTTATGTTTTATTAAAAATATAGTCACTGTAGAATGTGAATCTTAATTCATCATATTGTGACCAACTAGCCCTTCTCCTATACTTATTTAAATTTTACAGAAGAATAATGTCAAAATAAGATCTAAGAGAGAGGATAGGAAATCTTTTGGGAAAGGCGACATGTAAAATGCTGCAATGTCTTATAGCTAGTCTTCATTAGCCTGTTTGTGAAGATGGTGGGGAGGGCGAAACACGCCTTCAAGCTGAGAAAAGCACGGTGGGAGTATGGGATGTTATTTGGGTTGGTGATTTTCCTAATGGGTTTTTAGCCCAAAAGCAACTTCTCACAATAAGTCAGAAGGAGTTACTTTTAGACCCGTTTAAATTAATACTAGTAGAAATGATTTTTTTTTTAATTTGATTTTTACAAACTTAAAATAGAATAAAAGTTAAATTGTAAATTTGATTTATATTTAGATTAATTATGATAAAAACCTATATGCACTGTGAAAAACAGGTTTTAGTGGCTTCTTCTTTAAAATAGCTTTTGATCTAAAAACCTATTTAAAAAAATGCTAACTTAAACATTTCATTTTACTCCCACCATACTTTTTTTCCTTCCTATCATGCTTTTTCAGACCCCACCGCCATCTCCAAGATTAGTTGCGTTTCAAGCTTATTTATTTATTTAAACAAAAAGCAGTTATCGTGTGGTGCCCTTAATTAATTTCTTGAGATTATATATTTAATTAATGTGTCTACCACTGGTTTCAGATCCGAGGTTTGATATTGTTATTTTTAAGCTAAATATATTTTTTTTTGCTACACAGGGTATCCACTGGAACAAGTTCAATTACTAATCCCTCGAGTACTATTAAGTCTAAGATAGAGGCAACTCTTCTAAATAAATTTTTTCCATACACACCATCCTAAAGATCCAACTTGAAACTTTAAGCCAAATACTTACTTATACTATATATTGTTCAAAGACATCAAAATAAGGTGGAAATGCAGGAAAAAAAAAACAGAGTGTATTGGGGGATTATAAAATATGGTTTGATATTTAGGTGCGTTGAGTGGGGCGTGGGCGCTTACGCAAACAAAACACGTTCACCACCTCAAGAAACACATGTGAGAAGACAATAGATAAGAACAAAAGAAATATTACTCCTGGGTCCTTAATATAATGTAATTTTAATTAAAAAGTTGATGTTGGTGTTAAATATAAGACATAATTTTTATATTTATTGATCTTTTTTTAATTTATCTCTATTAATGTTCTTTCAATCATAATCAAAAGAGGAGAAGTAATTAAGTAAGATGATTAAAGTATTTTAAAAAATATATATTATATTAACCAACTCAACTAACTTCCTTAATCTAATAAAATTAAATAAACATATCATATTAAGTACTAACAAAAGAAGTATTCTATTCAATTTTAACACACTCGTTTATTTCTAGAACCACCGTGGTAACATCTTTTCACTTCCCCCACCCAAAAAAGAAAAAAAAAAAAAAACCCATAGCTTCATACCGACAACAACTTGCTTATTGGTCATCCGCTGCTTTCTGACTTTGTTTTGGTCAAATCAAATCTCCCCTTCATCGTTTTCTTCTTTCTTCCGATCTTCTGGTCTAACTTGAATACTAGAGGTATTACTTTTGCACTGAAATATCTGATTTCAGTGTCTGTAACCCAAAGGAGGAAGATATGATAACAGTTGCACTGTTCCGTGAAGCGCGTATGAACAACTAACGAGCTTAAGTAATAAAAATGGCAAATTAAAGTTCGAATACCAGCTTAGAGAAGTGTGTCTATTTAGTTTCCAACAATTTTTCGAACAATACGAGGAAAAATATGCCAATAAAAAAGTGTGTATGAACAAGATTGTCTCAGACTTAAAAGTTATATTAGATATATTTTCCTACTGGGGTGGTGCCTACATCCAGTCTCTAAACATTGTTGTCTCTTGTAGAAAAATACTTATCCCATGATAAAAAGTTATAAACGTATACTAGGTCGTATATTAAGAATATGGAAATAACAACGTGACTAGTTTTTTTCTAATCAATCTCTCACGTAACTGAATTACTGTGCCGTGATTTTTATCCCACAGAAAACTGAAATAAACAATTTTCTTATCGACAAATTACTTAGTTTTACTGTCACATATGGTTTCTTCCTAACGGGCAATATGATGATTCCCGTTTAGTTTTACCAACCCTTTTTTCCTTTTGTGGACTGATAGAACTTAATCACAATCATTAAATGGCATGTGAGTTGCACCAAGCTTTTCTTCCACCTAATGCAGTACCACACACAGTATATACACTGCTGCTGCTGCTACTATTATTATTAAAATTACTTTTCATACTCCCTGTTATGGTTCTTTAATATCAAGAATATTATTTTCAATTTATAATTTTTTTTTATCTGAAAAGCCTATGGTATTAATGATACTGGATTATAGTTTTGAAAAAGTACTAATAATATATTTTATGACTTTTGACTTTTGAGGGGAAATATTGTCTTTAAAGTGTTTCGGTAGATGGCTATGAATATTTTTTTCAGAAGACGAAAAAATAACTTTCTCGAGTTATTATCTCAGCCAAATTTAAAAAATACGTGAACATACAAAGTCTTGGAAACCACAGTCACTTGTTAATTAATATTCATTCAAAGTCTTGGAGTACTAGATGTGTTTAAGTCGTATTATATTAATTAATTACACTGGCTAGCTAGATTATTGACCCATTCAAAGTCTAGGCATCAGACTACTCCGTCCTTCAAATCACTTCTCACGTTGCGGCCTAAACTGAAAGCAACATTCGACGCACACGGTTTACAGTTAATTTAACAAATTCACATAAATTAAAAATATTAGTGTATAATATGTGAAAAGATATCAGTGTATGATATATTGATATATAATCAAATATATATTTAATTTAATTTAAATCGTAATAAATCAAACTTACTGAAAATTGAATAAAATAAAAATATCATTTAATTTAACACACAATCTTTAGAGGCTTGATTTCATCCTTTAATTCATGTTACTCTTATTTTTGTTTTTCATTAACTTCAGTAGATGTAGTCATTTAAGCAGATTTAAAGTGCAGTTTTTTTGTTATAATACGGTTTGAATTTGATGGATCGCCATCTATGTCTATCAGAGATTAAAGTCCAAGTTTGATAGCTTACAACGAAAGAGTAAGTAAAATAGCATGCTAAAATTAATTTTAATGCTTTTATAATTTAAGAAATAATGTCAAATAATACTACTACTTCATATAAAATCAAATATTATTCTTGAATTATAAATAATCAACTCCGAACGCCGTAATGTATTGAAAATAAAAAGTATCAAGGGGTAAGAAAATAAATAAGTACTCATGTGTTCCTTAATATAAAACATACTTATCTAATTTAATTATATTAAATAAGTTGGTTAAGTTAACTAATATGACATGTATATTTTAAAACATCATAGTCATTATTCTTAATTTCTCTATTCTCTTTCCTCATTGATTATGATTAAAAGAGTATCAAAATGGGTAAATTAAAAAATATAGAGAAATATAAAAACTATATCTTATAATTAGGATCAGGATGAACTCCTCAAATATATCTTATATTAAGAACATAAGGAGTACATCTTAAGTTGTGAGGGGTTGTTGTTTGGAGAAAATAAGTGAGATAATAATGGTGAATGCTTGACTCCGATCACATTCAAATGTTTACTATCAGACAAGTATAATAATTAAGAGTTTTAAAAACTAAAAATCACCTATACAAGTGAATATAAATGAGACCAAATCATAATCTCGAACTGAGTGAGTCTTCAATTACGTAAAACCATCCATTTTTGAAGTGGTCTAGTTTTTATTTAAAATCAACTCATATCAAATATTATTTGAATACTCTATTGTAAAACGATCAGTATCTTCAAAAGGAGCTAGGGTCTTATTCTAAGAAAACTCGTTCTAAACCGTCGGAATAGAAATAAAACTAGTTAGGAGCATATTTCCTCCATCCATTCCCTGTAAATAAGATCTTTTTTTTTTCTTTTTTTAATGAGCTTATTCCTTTTTATAAGATATTTTTTGAGTTTATCTCAATAGTAAATACATTTTTACCTATTTTGCTATCAATTACTCTCTCATAATTTATTCTCCATATATTCTCTTTCATTCTTTATTTCATTATTTATCTATCTCTTACTCATTTATAAATAGTGGCATTTGTAGAAAACAACTTATATTTCTTATATATTTATTAATTTTAACTAATTTTAATCATTTCTTAGAATCCTGCGATTTAGTTGAAAGGACCTTATATAATAAAAGGACGAATGAAGTATATTATATTGTGTGAGATCCGGAGGCTTAACAGTCATTATAAAATTAGGCTAAATGGTATTTAGAAATTAGGATTAATTAGGGATAATTAGGGCATTTGAAATATCAACAGGGAGCAGTGTATGGATTAAACAGTATGAAATGAATTAGCATTTTGGCTATTTTTGATTTTAGGGTTTTACTGTACTCAGCTGTCTTAATGTTAACTGTACTGTTAAGAGAGACGTATACCGTTATTATGAAAAAAGATCATATCAATATTGAAAATAATATTTACAGTTTTCATAAACTGTTTTTTATAAAGCTCAAATTTAAAAAAGATGACTGTTAAAAAATGTTAAAATTTAAAAAACGAGTGCGTAGGAGACCTTTTAACTTATATATTGCCAAGTGTATCACAAGGTGATTAAAAAACATCCCATCATTAATTATAATTATAATAACCTCTTTTATCAGTTGAGAAAAGAACAGGAAAGTAAAAATTTAATTTAAGAAAGTCGTAATTCTCCAATGAAAAACTCCCACTTAAAGCTATTTATACCACTCAACTTTTATGTCGGGCCTTCTCATATTCATGCATTATTATATTCGTGCTTTTCCATTAGTCCAGACAAAAAAATTGAAAAATCAAGCCTTTACTAACATAACCAAGAAAAATGCTGCCTTTCTTTGTATGATATATTATAATATATTAAAATTAGGAGAAAATGACAGGAACCGGAAGTCGGAAACAGGGAAGTGGGAAATAAGTTGATGGAGGCCAGAGCGAGAGTTAGAGAGAGAGAGAGAGAGAGAGAGAGAGAGAGAGAGAGAGAGAGAGAGCCGGAAATAGCAAGCACGACTGAGCTGCAGAGAGCAGAAAGCACTCAACTTTGATCATATTTGTGAATTACACGGTACTACTTGTGTCCTAATCTCAAGTCTTTTCCTCTAAAAGATATTACTTGTTGCCCCCACACATCACCCTCTCTTCAATATATTAATACCTAATCTCAAAACCCAATATGCTCCACCACCTCTACCACTATAGCTAGCTCCGTTTTCATCTTACTTGTTGGCCCCTATAGGCTCTTATTAGCTTGCTTTGAGATTTCCATTGTTAATAAGCTTCTAGTCAATGATAAAATCGAAAACCATTTTGACAATGCCTCCTCTTGGGCTTTGGTGTTTACTGTTTAGTCCTTTCCCGGAAAAAGTTGCTCCCATTTTCATCCTAATTAATTTTTGGAAACTTGCCAGTTCCTCATTATTCCCCATCACACTACCCGTCGTTTTTATGGGGGTCCAATGCACATGAATCACGGAGCCTGCTTGGAGAATATTAATAGCTGAATTAACAAAGTCACGATAGAAGTTTAAGAGGAATTTACTTGCTGATTAATTAATATTCGTGTTATATACAAATGACAGATGTCGAGCTTGTAATGGGGGGGCTTACGTAATATATTATAATGGTGTAGTGATGGACCACTGGGATGGTCGATCGGACTCAAGGCCGTGTCGGCCATTCTCTGTTCTCTTGAAACACAACATTCACACATAGTGACTTTGTTTGACAACAAGGCTTATATATATCTATCCGCCACATTTCGCTACTTTTATATATTATCATGCGAGACAAGATTGAAAGCGCTCAATTATAATAATTCATGTTCATCATGTAGTCCTACAAGTATATACTGCGTACCTCAAATGACGTTTTTATCTCCATTATACTCATACGCTACTCCTGTTATGTCCGTGTGTTGCGAGAAATATAGTTTAACTATATCTGTGTGTGTGTGTTTAATTACCTGTTTATATAATGGCGTGGATCTATTTATTACGAGTGATGATGATATGCAGCTATCAATGAATTGTTTCTGTTAGAACTAAATTTTACATCGGTGGATTAAGAATGTGAAGGGCTCCTTGGATTATAAAAGAAGAGCCCTCATCTCTTCCATATAATTACTTTAAATAGTCTCATAAGACATTTGTATCTTTTCCCTTCTTATATTATTTCACTTGTAAATTAAGTTTACAGTTTCTAAATGAATAATCCGTGAGATACGGATCATGAGCAATTTATTAAGTGTGTGCTTGATCGATTAAATTGCGCTGCAAAAATGATTAAATATTCAGAAGAAGCCATCATTATTCCAATTTTCAGGGTGGTTGAATTGCCTTCCTTTATTCTCTGACAAATCAAGTGTTAATTAATTTATCTATAGGGAAAAAGCGCTGTATATCATCAAGTTATTGAATGAATAGGAATATGTGAGGGAAACACGGTTCTCGGGATATTTGTATTCCAAATGTTGTTTCCGGATTAGTAGTGATGGTGTGACGATTCAAGAATCTGATGGAACCCAGAAGAGGAAAACGCCGTTAAAAAACGTAGCGCATACATACATTCATACATATATATTCAGTGGCTTTGGGGACGGTGGTTGGTCGAATTCTGATCAACAGGTACAATCATTTTGCTGGAGCTTCTCTTTTAAACTTTCCCCAAAGTTAGAGAGATCTTTCTTAAGCTCAATTATTAATTTGCAACTTAATCTCTCAAATTCATATACATACAACCCTATATTATGTGTTCACTTTTGTTTTCCTCACGCTTGTACTGGGAACGCATATTTGTTCTTCTTTGAAGGTCTAGGCAATAAGAGGTTATATGCAGATCAAATTTTCAATGGAATTTCAATTTTCTGACGGAATTATAGAGGGAAATAAAATTACCAACTGAATCTGTCCTGTTGTTAAATTTTATGTGGCAAATTAGTTTAGTGATGGAATTTTAATTCCGTCAGAAATCTTCCATCGAAAATTGCTGATGGAATACCTCATGCACATTCTTAATACCTTTATCAGTTGAGTTGTCTTGTCTTAATCTTACAAATGTTTATTCACATAATTATATATAATATATAACAATTAAAAAAATATTATATATACATATTAAATGTTATTTTTCTGATATTTAAGTTTTTATTATATTATATATATTATTTAAATATAATAATACTAAATTAGAGATTTTACCGATATAATTTTTTTCATCTTTAATTCCGTCGGAAAATTGAATTAGTTGTTTTTTTAAGTGTCATCACCAGATATCTATGAAGTTAATTTAGAGTAATTTGGTTTGGACAATAATAATTATAACAAAGAAGAAATATAGAATTGACTTGTTGAGGGTTTTTGCTACAGTTTGAGTTGCAATGAGATATATCTTGTGTGTTTGGAAACAAAGTCTGGTGGATATAAAACGGAGAAGAGAGGAAATGGGTTAGGCGTAGCAGAGACAGTGGGGGTTAAATGAAGATTCCCGACATGGATGTGATGAGAAAGCCATATCTCCATGTGGCATTCTGAAACCTGTTTCTCCTTTTTATTTATTCTCTCGCTCTTTCAAAATTGATGGTCGCTAAGGTTGTAGTACATGAACTCAAAAAACCCTTTACTTTGATTAATACTTACTATACTAAAACAACTATTAGTTAAAAATTGTGGAAGAAAGAGATCTGGTTATAACTAATTCATAATTCTAAAATAACTATCCGTATAATTATTACAGTATATATAACTGTTTATTAGGCTTAATTTTTTTCAAAAAAATAAAAATTTAGGAAAAAAATAAAAGGTACAAAGCCAATATATTTTTTAAAAAAAATAGAAAATAAAATGCAGGCTTGTGGGCAACAGAAATGACACCTATTTTATAATTTGTCTGGATAGCTAGCTTGGATTATAATGATTGAACTTTTTTTTTATTTTTTTTGTGTGTGTAAGTGATGGAGACCTTTATTTATTGACCAAACTTTTGGTCATGGTCATCTCTCATCACACTCCGTCCCCTCTCTTTCACAGTTCCACGCCGCTCCCTCTCCTGCCATCTGTATTCCTACTCACCAATCCTTACTCTATTTTAATTTCTATCCTTCGCCTACGATTACAGTTTTTCCAATTATATTTATGGAGATAATGTTGGAGAAAAGTCCAGCAGGGAATCAAATATGGATGGGTATTAACGTATTATGAAACATTCAGAATATATTTTTATAATTTAAAGTCTAAACTGCATTTTTGTAAAAAATAATTACATCAGCGACCCTGTTTGTATTATTTTGAAAATCAGAAAATCGCCTTAATTTCACATATATTCACACACACTGCAGGCTGTATAAAAGTCGCATATATGAATTTTTTTTCCCCAACTGCCGAGTTCAAGGACGTTATATGCATTAGAGAGAGGGGAGTTAAGGTCGGTCATGTTAGGCAGGAATGAATTATTTATGAACGAGACGGAAAGGAAGAGGTACAAAGGTCAGAATGCCTTGCTTTCTATGAACATATTATTTTTTGTGCTAAAAATGTGTTTGGTGAGTAGGAAGAAATTATTTTTTTTTCCTGTTAGAAAGTTTAGTAAGGGGCAATTAAGCAAGGAGTTAAAAGTCACCGAATGACGTGAATACCCTTCGTTAAAGTACTCGGATATTTCTTTTTAGAAGCATGAGCAATATTTTAATATAAACTAAAATAATAATTTTTTTTATCTGACAAGGAATTTCAATAGAGATGACATTTAAATATCTATATAAAACAATACTTAATTTTAAAGTTTAAATTATTTTGGATCATCAATAGAGGATACGGCCACATGTTGTGTATCTTATTACTCTCTTCGGTTTTATTTTTAACCAACTTTTTCTTTAATTAAGTAAAACAAATTGTTAGATTAAAGTAATAAGTGTGTCAAAAATGTCATATTTTTTTTTCATATATGCCCTTATTTATGAAAAACAGATAGAGAATATATAAAATGTATGAGAGATAGTAAAATACGTTTACCCAATGTTTTGTTGACTTCATTCACCTAGTGAGTTATCTCTCTCTCTCTCTCTCCTGAATATAACTCTTGGTGTAGGTAATAATTAATTATAAATAATATATATTTAATAAGGGTAAACTAATAAAAATGAGCTTATATTTTTCAGACACAAAGTGAAATTTGTTTATAAAAGGGATCAGCTTCATGTGAGAAAAAGTTACTTATAAATAAGATCAAAGGGAGTATATAATAAAATTAACAATGCATTTATGTTCTTTGTAGGAGGCATGCATTTTTTATACAAGTATCAATTCTTAGCAACTTGAATCATATGCATAAAACGTACATAATATTTTCTATCTTTAATATAAAACCTAATTGAGCGTTAAATTTAATTTGATGATAAATATAAAAATTCCAATCTAATTTGTTCTTCGTATTTATCTTTTTTTCCTAAATACTCTATATTGATTGTACTTGTTAAAGGAATTTACATCAATATATAATTTAAATGCAAATGGCTAATTAAAAGGTTATTTTAGGGAAATCAAACACACATTTTAACAAATAACTAATTCAACTATTTTTTTTTCAATCTATCAAAATTAATTTGGTTGATCTTAAATTTTTGTAAAAAGTTTTCATCCATACCAAACATAACCTATACCCCAGTTCCTAGGATCACTCCATTCTATGTGCTACTAAATTATTGCCATGTTGACTTGATCCATGTATATCTAACCCCGTGGTGATAAAGAAGCAACCATATGTTATCCAACGTACAAAAAAGTTGGACTAGTCACCAAAATAGAATGTGTCATTTTCTAAAATACGCACTTGTTGCTCCCCCATATTCTGCCTATACTCCTCATAAATATCTCATTCATGGATTCCTTCTTATCCATATATATACACACACACGTTACGTTATCGCACACTCATTCTCAATCACTATTTTATGATCATCAGAGGAAGATGTAGTAACAAATTAAGTATATAAACAAATATTAGTTCACTAATGAGTGAGGCTAAATAAAAGTAAAGTGTGAAAGCAATAATAGAAGCATGTGGAGAAGAGGACTTACATGAGAAGAGAGAAACATGGGAGGAAAATGGAGGGGTGGGCATAGTGACATTGAGAAATAAAAACGGAAAGACACTAAGCATTGATAGGATATAAAAGCTAAAGGGAGGGTCAATTATGGAAGCCATATTCTTACTCTGCTTACAATAATTTCTCTTGCAAGTCATTTCACTCTTTTGTGCTTACTTATATAAGGAATCCTACGTGCTCCACTATACTCTCTTTAAGCTTTTTTTTTTGTCTAAAGCTCTCCTAACCCTTTTTCCTATTCTAATCATGCCTCCATTGTCACAAATCAACCTCCCACACACATAAGGATGTTTGGTTGAGCTTATATTTATGTATAAGCTCGATTTACGTAAATTGAGATAAAACTCTTCCACATATTTACCTTATAGACCATAAAAGCTACATCGTATACCCCTAAATCAAAATTGAAAAGCATAATTAGAAGTTTCAATCGTTATTCCAAACATACTTTATCAATATTTAAGGAGATTATACACAGTCCGATGATTTTAGATGCTTAACACTTATCCATAAATTTATATGCATGAAATTAGGAGTGTAACTGATTGATGCTTATCCACAGGAAAAGACTCTCTCACACTGCTCTTATTATGCGTGTTTGAAAAATGAAGCATGTGCGGATATAACTCGTTCATGTTTTTATAATTGCGGAATATAAAACATTGTTACTCCACATTTTCAGTGCCCGAATCATAATCTTAGTTCTTTTACTTTTGGGTTGTGGGGGCCGGGGTGGGGGTGGGGCCCCATAGCCAAAAGTTAGAATCCTATGCGCAGTTCAGCTTGGGTATTGGAGCAATTCAAGAGATTTAACCCGAAAATACACTTATTCTTTTATTTTTCGCCCCCAAAAGAAGTCTGTTTTATTGTAATATCAAAACAGATTCACACAACCACCAATAACAGAAGCCAACAAAAGCAAAAGACCCTGGCTACCCATGCAAACAAACTGAACCACATAAAACAACAACAAACCTACACTACAGACCCCCCTGACAACAAAGCAACACAACACATCCACAAACTAAACCACAAACAATTTTCCAGACCCTATACATCAGCCAATTGGTAAAGAGATTATAGAAGTTAAATATATTATTTTAAAATACGTATATTTATTATTATTTTTTAAATAAGTTAGTCTAACTTATAAAATAATATATAATCTAATGATACATAATATATACTAAGATCAAGTAATACAATTAGCTTATTTAACTTCTCTAGAAAAAATCAATTCGGTCTTATATTTAAAATCAGAGATAGTATTTGTTAGTGTCAACATCATGAACTGAATAGCTAAGTCACAAAATATTACTACTACTGGTCTTAAATATAAGCGCTAGTTTAAAAGTGAATTTTGATCTCAAATATAAGACTATTTTTCATTTTATCTCTCATATCTATCATTTTTCTTTAAACTGATTCGTTTGACTTACTAATCTAATGATGCACATAAATATTTTAGATAGATCATGCAATACTACCTTAGTCTTTAATATAAGAGCCAATTGATTTTTTTGGAGAGATTAAGGAAAATAATTAAGTTATATTAAAGTATTTATATTTATGGTTATTCTTCAAACTAAGTAATTTTTTTACTTATAAATTGATATATAATATAATAATAATGCATAACATCTACTATGATAAAGTAATTTATTTAGCTTCCTTGATTTCTCTAACTAAAATTCAACTAACTCTTATATTAAAAATCAGAGGGAGTATATAATTAAATAGTTTATTTAGATTATTTAATCTCCCCAAATTAATTAATTAGATCTTATATTAAAGACAATATATGATAAAAAGCCAAGTGAAATAATGGAAAGCACGCATACTAAAAAATCAAATAAAAGGGTAAATAGCAAATAAACAAAACCAAATAATCATACATGCAGTTGCCTTTCTAGAGGCCTTCTGATGTGAAAAGGGTAGTAAGCTACCCCAAAAGAGGGTAACTCAGAAACCCGGCCAGTGCCCTCCTGACTCCATCATGTACTTGAACTCCAAATCGAAGTCACAAGTCAGAATTCAGAAACCAGTACTTGAATTCGCCCCAGGGAAAACTCCAAACTTGAGAGATTGGTCGTGGCCCAGGTCTTTAACGAATCGTTTTAGTCTCATGGTTAGTGGGCCCATGACTACATTTATTTATACTGAGCCCATTTCCTACGTTCAAAAAGTGCAGACATAGCCCCTCAGGCCCTCATTCATTGCAAAGCCCAATATTCTCTATTAACGCTCCAAGAATTCAGCCCAACTTCTTAATTTCCTTCTTCACCCCTACCTCCACACGCATATGATGGCTGGTGGGAGATTGCCAACTGGGAATACATTTCCCTTGCAGTGTGTAGCGGGAAATTATGGAAACTAAATTAAGCCATTCCTTTCCACGCGATACATGATACATTCATGATACAAGCTGGTCATCTCAAATTTTCCAAACTAACTCTGTTACGACAATTTTATTAGACGAAGAAAGAAAGTGAGACGGGGAATTTTGGAGGAACTGCCAGTTCCAGGTGAGCGACATGGATTTTGAGTGCTCGGGTCCCAGTGTTTGGAAAGAAGCTCTGAGCAATTATAAGTCTCGAATCCAATCTCTTAACAAACCAAATTTGGTTTCGCTGGATGATTTCTACTGCAACCAACTCCCTCCTCTCCTTCTCCAACGAAACCCTAACCCTCATATCACTACTCCTGAGCTCTCCAAGCTCATGCAATGGAAGCTCACCCGCGGCAAATGGAGGTTCCTCTTTTTCTTGTTTACCCCCTTCCCTCTTCCTCTCATTATATCACTTAGTCCAAGTAGTATATTTGGTTATTTAATAAAATCACCTTTTGGAGTACATGTATGGTTGAGTTCCTATTTAAGTTATCCCCTGTATTTTCAGGCCTCGTCTGTTGGATTTCGTTTCGTCCTTGGACGAGTCCTTAGTGAAATCCGTTTCTCAGAAGGCCTTTCAGAGTCTCCCTGATATCTCTAAAGCTGTTTCTGAACTTACCGTCCTCAAAGGCGTTGGTCCCGCCACTGCCTCCGCCGTTCTCGCCGCCTTCGCCCCGCACATCACCCCTTTCATGTCCGACGAGGTCTCCCCATTCACCGTTCTATTTTACCCTTTTCCAATCTCTTTACGCTTTCTTTTTTCCCCCTTCACTTTTTCTTATGGCCACAGGCTCTGGAGGCAGCCCTTGGCAATTCAAAAGATTACTCACTGAAGCAATATCTACTGTTTGCTAGCAAACTACAGACAAAAGCAAAGGTATGTATCCACCTTACAATGTAATTTTGTCTTGTTAAGTTGGCGATTTTTCACGCCGATGCATATAATGTTGAAATCGCTAACCCATAAGGTTTAGTTCCAGTTCCATTTTCACATCCCATTATTGTGTGATATCCTGTTGTATCGTATAACTGCCCAACAAAATCGTTGTAAAGCCACAAAACTGCCCTTTCCCCTGTTACGCGGGAATTCTTTCTTGCAAATCTGGTTCTTGCACGCTATTGCTACCTAACCATATCCAGTGTAACCACTGAGAAAGTAATTAATTTGTTGACTGGTGTGGAACTTAGTTACAGCCTGGATTTGGGTTTCCATATCTTGATCAACGCTTCTCCTGAATTAGAGCTTCTGGAAGTGAGAATAGAGGGTAGTACTATTAGTATGTTATGTTTGCTGTACATAACGTGTTTTCATTTGAATAAAATTGATTGTTGCACTAGTGTTCTGCCATCCTTATACATACATGATTATCAATTCCTTTCTTGTTAGTGTTTACCGAGTAGCAACAACGAAATATTGATCAAATTAAGCGCTGCTTTGTATGACACGAACCTGTTTGATTATATTTTGTCGGAAGAACTATGTTTCATTAGGGGAAGCTTCGCTGTCTATAGTTTAACATCCTGTGAGAAAATGGTTTGCAGGAGTTGAGCACAGAAGGAGACGTCTTTACCCCATCAGATGTAGAAAGGGCGTTATGGAGTTGTGCTGCAGGGAACAAGTCACTAGCACCAAAATTGAATGGGGATCCCAAGACCAATCCAAGCAAAAGCTCCAAGAGAAAGAGGAAAAACTGACTTTGTTATAATAAATGAAATTACTAGTGATGCCTGTTCTTTACAGGCGCAGAGAGTTGAGTTTTGGGGGGCTAAGTCTGGTTTAGGCGTCTAGCAACATAGTGAAATGCTATTTTGTGGACTTTTGCAAAAAGATCAAACAGTGGAGGCCATCTTGTGCGAATAATCATGTACTCCCCCGGCCCTCTCCTCTTGGAATCACTTTTCCGCTTCAACACCTTTAACTGCATGAATAGTTATTCTATTTATGAGAATTAAATATTCTGCTAAACCACATGACTTGTTATGTCGCCAGATGAATTTTTTTATAATGTAAAAGAGAACTAAAATACTCCATAAGATGCCATCTTGAGCAGGGTTCGTGCTTAATAGTTATCCTAGAAGATTCATCTGAGTTTGGATTAACTTTTGTAAAATAGTTTTTACGATTTACGAAGTAAGTATATGAGAAAAATTTTATTTTGATTTACAAAAAGTTTCTAAAATCATGGTTTGGGTGTTATGCAAAGAAGTTTTTAAAATTATTGGATAAAATTAGAACATCCTTTGATATTTTGACTAAGCATCTTATAATTTTAAACTAAATTTGTAAAATTTTTGAAAGACACCTTATATAAGATAAAGATATCTTATAATCTGCAAGTTGCAACTGACTAGTGATAACGTGAGTCCCTTTTCCTTCTTCTTCTTGTTTTTTGTTTTTTTTTTTACTAGTCTCTTATTAAAAGTAATTATGTTTAAGACATTATTAGATATTAAATGTAGACACTTCTTTATATAAGGATTTAAATCTTGATTTATCACGTTATGAGAAGGTAACCGCTCCACCCATTGGTTGCTTTTCCTTTTCTTTTAACCATATGTAACATGAGCTCGTTCATAATCAGAGCTAGGCCTTCCAAACGGCACCTTTTGTTCAAGTTTTAAAAAGTCAATTGTAAACAAAAATGACCCTGTTGTCCTGGATTTCGTGAGATTAAAGTAATATTAAAAAAAAATCAACTAACTGCCATTGTAGCTAAATATTTCTCAAAAGCCCCATAAATATTTGCAAACATCAGTGTAGTTTTATGGGGCAGTTAAATTAGTTTTAGAAGGAAATGGATAAGAATGACCCTCCCAGAAAATTTCAGACATTTTAATTATAGGTCTTGTAAATTAATTTATTTGTCTTACAAATTCACATATGTATTTTGTAAAGCGTGAAGTCCTTATTTTCTTATAAATAACATTATTGTCATTATTATTTCAATTATAGATTTTACAAATTAGCTCAAACTGTGTTGTAAATTTTGCATATGTATATTATAAAATGTCACACTTGTCTTGTGTATGCTCTCTTTTGTATCGAAAATATCACTATCGTCATTGTAATTTCAATTGTAGATGTTGTAAATTGACTCATTTATCTTGTAAATATGCATATCCATCTTGTAAAGTGTCACACTTATCTTGTGGATTCTCTCCTTTCTTATAAATAATACAAGTATTAGTCATTTTCTGAGGAGGGTTATTTTTAGTAATTCACTCTTAAAATTAATTTCATTGGCCCCATAAGACTGTAGTAATGCTTTTGAAAGTTGTGGGGCTTTTGGGAAATATTAAATTACAATGGGAACTAGGTGAAATTTTCCCTTAAAAAATTAAAAAAAATGTGGGTTTTATTTCTACCGTATACTTTTATTAAATTAAAATTTCATTCTCGAAGAAATTGAAATAGGGTAAATATAATTTTTGGTCTCTAAAGTTTAGGTCGATTTTTATTTTAGTCCCTCAAGTTTGAAATCAGTGGTTTTGATCCCTCAAGTTTACTCTGTTTATCACAGTTAGTCTCTCAAGTTTAAAATCGGTGGTTTTGATCCCTCAAGTTTGCTCTGTTTATAACTATTGATCCCTCAAGTTTGAAAATGACTTGCTGGCCATTATGAAACCCAGGACTGGATTGATCGGTTCAACCCGAAAACTGGCAAACCGATCCGGTTCGGGAATCAACATGATTCAGTTTTTTTAATCAAGTTTTTTTTATTTTCTTTATAATTTCATATTAAAAACTCTTAAATCTTCATTTTCTGACCAGTTTGGTCACAATTTAACTACGATTTGACTTCCGTCTGACCCACTGATCCTTAGCTCAGTACCCTGACCGGTCTAGATTTAATTATCTTACTTGGTGATGCCTATGACAGTGTTAATTCTTTCGATATGACGCTAATATCGTTAAAATAGTTTATGTGTCATCCCTTTTAGGACAACTGATATGAAATTTGTTTATAATATATTATATTATACTTAAAAAAAGAAAAAAAAGGCATCAAAATGAAACGCACGAGCCTAGAAGGCATGACACATAAGTTATTTCTTATTGGTGCGTTTCTTTTTTATGCCATTTTTTCTTTTTTTTAGTATAATATAATATAATATAATATATTATAATAAATTTTTCATATCATTTGTCCTAAAAGACATGACACATTAGTTATTTTAACGACGTTAGTGCCACGTCGGACGAATTAAAGCCGTCAAAGACGCTACCAAGTCTTTTTCAAACTTAAACGATCAATAATTATAAACGAAGTAAATTTGAGGGACAAAAACCACCGATTTCAAATTTGAGGGACTAACAATGATAAACAGAGTAAATTTGAGCGATTAAAACTAAAATCAGACTAAATTTTATGGATCAAAAGTTATATTTACCCCCATACAATAAAATAAAAAAGTATACATCATTGTGATTATCAATTTATTTAAAAAAGCTCCGGACATTTTTGTGAATAAAAAAAGGAGTGAAATATGTGGTATTGAATAACCTCCATAAGTGTTTTTCAATCATAATTTATGAAATACGAGGTAACTTTTATGGTCTACAAAATAAATATATAAAAAAAATTTATTTCGATTTATATGAATCAGACTTATACATAAACAATTAAACATATACCCAACCAAACAAGTCACGTATCAAATGAAAGTGACTATCGCCGCCAGCAAGGCAGCAACGGAATGTAGGGGTACGAACTACAAAAGAGGTCGATTCCCGCTTGGATCATTCGTCATCCCTCAGCTTTCAATTTCCAAATCCTGCCAACCTTCCTTGCATTTCTCTCCTTGACACCAAAAATGTCACTCATCTCCGAACGCAAATATCGCCGCAGCCCTAAAACCCTCTCTCTCCTTCCCACTAAAAAACCCGACTATTCCGAGCCCCTCCAATCCGAAACTGGCTTTGATGGCGCTTCCTTCTCCGGTGCTGTTTTTAACCTCTCCACCACCGTCGTCGGCGCCGGCATCATGGCTCTTCCTGCCGCCGTCAAAAAATTGGGGTTGATTCCGGGCCTCATCATGATTCTTTTTGGCGCTATGTTAACTGAATCCTCCATTGACATACTCCTGAGGTTCACCCGTGTCTCCAAGTCCTCTTCCTATTCCGGCGTTGTTCACGACGCTTTCGGTGAATTTGGCCGCATCCTTCTGCAACTCTGCATTGTCGTTAACAACACGGGAATACTCATTGTATACATGATTATTATCGGTACTAATATTCGCTATTCTAATTTTATGTTTTTTTTACAACAAATTTAAATATTCCTTTCTTCTGAATTGGGGAATTCCATTTTAAAATCGATTTTGGATTCATGCCCTTAAGGCCTAGGCTCTTTGAACATAATTTTGGGACTTTGAAATAATCGATGCTAAAGATGGAATCTTTCTCGGGAAATGTGAGTGGTTCCCAGGGCATTAGGCGATCGCTTTAACAGCCAAGCTACAGTTTTGTGTCCCGACAAAATGGAGGAGGAAAAAAATTAATAAACTTCTATAATATTTTTATTTTGAATTTTTTTGCCTGAAAATTTTTATTTTGAGTTTGATAAAACTGTATAAGGATTGCTCTGTTCTTTGTTTGCCCCAGAATGGGTCAAAAGAGACTAACACCATCGGATGCTATCTGATTGAAGTGTGTAGTTTGGTCTTTGGTATACCAAGGAAAAAGTGTGTATGGTCTGCTTTTTTCTGTGTACTGGTTCAGAATAACCTGAATGCGCTAACATAATCGGATGCCATCTGATTGAAACTAAGAAAATTGGTTGTGTGGTTACAGGAGATGTGTTATCGGGAACTTGGTCGGAAGGGGTCCACTATTCGGGGGTGATTGAAGAATGGTTTGGCCAACGTTGGTGGTCCACGCGTTCCGTCTTACTGCTGCTCACGACCCTTTTGGTCTTCCTCCCTCTTATATCATTCAAGCGTGTGGGTGCGTTTCCTCTCAACTCTCATTCTTTTGTCAAACTTCTTGTTCATGGACATATGGTCTTTCAGCGTGTACTGTTTTCTAATATACCTTGTTGGCTTGTTCCGAGAACCTTCCTCTACATTTTGGGCACTTGGACCCTGACATGTACGCTTGTAACCATTCCTGAATATGTCCTGATCTTCATTGCTTTGACAATTGGAGATTGATAATTTTTTCCCCACCCTTAATTGAATATATCAGTGCATCGTACCTCAATTAAACTGAATGCTACCAACTCCTAGTGATTGATGAACCTATGAAGTGACCTAATATACCATTTTCTTCATCTCTGACTTGAATTGAAAGGACTCTAGTGATGTATGTTTTGGGACTCCAAGTATGTGTGTTTTTGCTTTCTGTGGTAAACAAATTATACTCACTAAATTTAATGTCTTGTCAGAATTTTGCTTGCTGATAGATCAAGGTTATAAACCATCTCCCAATTATATTAAAGTGGTTTTCTTGCTTTAGCTATTTCTTGTACTAACAACAATAACAACAACAAAGTCTTTATTCCACTAAGTGAGGTTGGATATATGGATCGCACGATACCATTGTACTAATTAAATCTTTGGATATATTATTAATCAAAAGATCCCCCTCTATAACTGATCTTGCCAAATATTTGTTGCACCCTTTATGACTCGTGGCTTCTAGAAGCTTGTGTTTGTTTATGTTCTTATACCCTGTTTTTTGGACATTATTATATTTTCTTGAACAACTGTTTACTTTGTTTGAACTGAAATTTGTTTGCATTGACTTTATCTTTGATTGTATCAGATTCATTGAGATACACCTCAGCATTGTCAGTAGGGTTAGCTGTTGTTTTTGTGGCGATAACAGCGGGCGTAGTAATTGTTAAGCTGATCAATGGAAGCATTGGGACTCCACGCTTGATGCCAAAATTCACTGGCCAGGAATCCTTTTGGAAGCTTTTCACAACGATCCCTATTCTAGTCACTGCTTACATCTGCCATCATAATGGTGAGTACCAAGTACTGTGCTGTGATATATCCTTCATTTTGTTTTCAACGACTCAAAATTTGAATAGATTGAGTTGTGGCTATTGCTGTTTTCATTTGTCAATGAGGTATGAAGATTTATCATTGCCAATGATGCATAATTGTTCTTTAATGGTTGTCATTTGTCATCATACTACAGTCTGGCCTTAAACTTTACAGCTTTTGCCTTTATGCAGTTCACCCTATAGAGAATGAACTACAAGACCCTACCCATATGAAGTTGATAGTTGGGACATCCCTCTCATTATGCTCGACTGTGTATATGGCGACCAGCCTCTTTGGATATTTGTTGTTTGGGGATAAAACACAGGATGATGTACTTGCTAACTTTGATGGCGATCTTGGAGTTCCTTTTGGCTCATTTCTTAATGATATGGTTAGAGTGAGCTATTGCATTCACCTCATGCTGGTTTTCCCCATTGTATTTTATTCCCTCCGCCTCAACCTAGATGGTCTTTTGTTTCCACATGCCCTTCCCATTGCCTTTGACAGCAGGAGATTCTATTTAGTGACCGCATTTCTCATGTCCTTCATTTTCGTTGGAGCCAATTTTGTACCCAGCGTCTGGGATGCCTTCCAGTTCACCGGTGCCACCGCAGCCGTTGGAGCTGGATTCATATTCCCTGCCGCTATTGCTCTCAGGTAGTTAAGTAACAATGGCCTGCGAAATCTTATATCATGCTGCAACTATATATTAATTTTTTGTCATTTCTCAAAATGACTCTTGATTTGGCAGGGATACTCATGGAGTGGCAACCAAGAAGGACAAACTATTATCATGGTTGATGATTTTTTTGGCGGTCTCTTCGAGTACTGTAGCCATATCCAGTGACTTGTACAGCTTCTTTAACGGTGAAGAAGCAGCTGTTGGGACCTGACATTGCATCACCAGTCAGCAGTTTCAGAATTGCTCTGCTGCTTTTTTCAAGCAGTCTCTCACTGGACCACCGGGATATTAATCCAACAAAAAGGCAAGGCTGGCAGGTAGAACTGCGAAAACAGAGCTTTAGTGCCATGAATGGTTATTTGACTGGGCCTTGCCTTCTGTCTTGTAGATAGATAACAGCATATGTAGCTAGTTTTTACACCGTTGAGTATAATTTACATCATAGAATTACACCGTCAGTTATGTTGTGATACATAATTTGTCACTTGGTTTTTTTTTTTTTTACCTGGATTTGTCACTTAGTTATAAAATACAGAGAAATGCTGAAACTTCTTCTATACTTGTATGGATGTCGGCGACTTTTACACGAGATATTTTGACATTTTTTTTAGTTGCAGAAAAGCAAGATTTTGTTGTCCAATTAAACTAAACTTCTGTGGATGTTGCCTCATTGAACATTCAATTCTATGCTCTTATCATTATTAATCTTTTTTTCTCTTCCCCTCCACTATTTATTTTAGCTTTTATTTTAAAATTTGAGTAGTTCATATTTAATATTTTATAAAATTATTAATAAAATATTAAATTATTAAAAATAAATAAATTCAAAAACTTATAAATTTTAGTTATGATAATTTAAAACTATAGCAAAAAATATTTAAATTTTCTTATAAAAACATTAATTTCAATCTAAAAGTTGAGATTAGTAGTAGATGGGAAGAGGAGGGGAAGAGAATGGTAAAAGTAGATAATGGTAGCCAATCTCATACTAATCCCCCCTCCAAAAAAAGAAAAAAACTTTACGTATTATAACTCATTTTAAACACCATGCAGGTTACAAAACAATTGATATTGTTTGGAGAAATTGAATTAAATGCAGCTGAGCTGAGTGGTGTAGGTCGGATCTGGAACCTTACATATAGTATGGGAAATAAAGTTTGATTAATTCATCTGTATTATTTGTATTTCCAAGTGAATGGCGCGGGATCAACCATGTCATTATTAAAAGTGAAGTCACTGCTTTTAATAAAAATCATTTCGAAAGGCGATTCATTGATGATTGATACGCTAATAATTATTGACTAATATCAAATTGGCTAAATAGATTGTGAAATCAACAGTCCATGTTTGTTTAAAGTTTTTTAACATGTTTAGGCTAAATTATTAAAAAAAAAAAAACCCATTCAAACCTTTTTTTATCTACTTGGTTTTTTAAATCTTAACAACAAAACAGACCATTTTAAACATTCGAGTTTTAAAGAATACGAAACGCCTCCCTTGTTGCATAAGGCCACCTAACTAAAAAAAAATAAGAATACCCAACCAACAACATTTAAATTTAATGGTTTTCTAGAAGGAATTATTAAGAAACTGCAATAAGGAGTGTGCATGACACGCTCTTGGGAGCGCGAGTGGAAGAAAGACGAAATACGCTGATCTAGATCTTGGATTTAGCGGCGCTATCTGTAAGGTGCGTTGACAGACGAAAGACCCGGTCATCTCATATTCTTACGACGACGCCCTGCTATATGCATGTAAATTGCATATTAATCCATCCATATAACTATAATTATTTTCCTTTCAAAAAACAAATATACGAACTCAAATTATTGTTAAAAACTAAAACCAGAGAGGTAAACTTGGCTGCTTCGAAACTTCTCCACCTTTGATTTTTATTTTCCCTGTGATTCACACGCTTCTTTACCATCTGTAAATAATGGCCACCATCTTTAGTTTCTCCTTCTCTGGTCGCCCGCAACCAGCATCATCGCGCCTTTTAGTTTCCCCGGCGCGGCAAATCTCCGCCACTTAAAGTTGTTACCGCGGTTTTTTTTTTTCTTTTAAAAAAGCAAGTTTTTAAGCATTTTCCAGGATTGCTTGGAAAATCCCAGTATTGGGGTTGTTGCGAATGTTTATTGAAATTTAGAAGGGGTTGGTGGAGATTAAGATAAAAGGAAGGCGTTTGTCGGAAAATACGTGTCTCATATCGTGGCTTTGTCCAGTTTTGTGAATTGTCCCCCAAAGTACTGCTAGTGTGGCTCCATGATTGATCCCTCTCAATATTGGGAGTGGCAAAAAAATTCATTAATATTATTACTCTTTTATTTTTCCTTTTTGGTTCTGGGAACAGAAATATCAAATTGCCTTTGACTGCTGAACGTGCTTTCTGGGCAATATTCTTGTTAAATTCCCGTAAGCCAATTTTTACAGGAAAATTCCTGGCATCAAAATCAAAGATGTGCTGAGCTGTTTCCCCTCTGTTTCCAATATCTGCCTCTTTTCTCACTCCCTCCTTCCTTATTACGTTTGAGACCCTCTTCGTTGCGAGCCGTAATAGGGTGCGAGGTGTATTGCACTCATCCATCGTCTCTGGGCAACTCACAGACCCATCTGTCCGCGAGCTATTTCGCGTATAGATTTCCTCCGAATGTCGCTGTGGTTTAAAGACGCCTCGCTCTGCTTCCTTCTCCACGCGTCTGCTTCTGTTACCATTACCATTTTTCCTCTTCCTATTCTTCTCTGACAATGAGACCATTCTGGTTGCATTCTGCTTCTCATTTTGGTCTTCAAGCGGCTCGCGGTAGATATTGAGAGAGAGAGAGAGAGAGAGAGCTTTTTGGAAAACTGAAAAAGATATCCATATTATTTGTTTCACTGAGTTTGGTTTCTGAGATCCGACCCAGAAATGAAATCCTTGTTCAATTGGTGGGGGAAAGAGCCTCCCCGAGGGACTCCTGTGGTGGTGAAGATGGAGAATCCCAATTGGTCCATGGTTGAGCTTGAAGGTCCTTCAGAGGAAGAATTCCTTGTCAGCGACCCATCGAGTTATCCAAGAGACAAGGGCAGAGGCAGAAATGCGAGGCAACTCACATGGGTTCTTCTTCTCAAAGCTCACAGAGCTGCCGGTTGCCTCACCTACATTCCGTCCGCATTGTTGGGTCTAGCCTCAGCTGTGAAGCGTCGGGTAGCTTCTGGAAGAACAGACGCCGATGCCGACAACGAAAACGAAATCCGTGGCGGCAGGGAAAAAGAGAACCCCACTGTGAGAAGCAGGTTTTATACATTTATAAAATTGTTCCTATGGCTATCAGTGCTTCTGTTGTGTTTTGAGGTGGCTGCCTACTTTAAAGGTTGGCATTTTCGTGCGCCTCATCTCCAAATTGATTATACGTGGGTAGCCTCACTTGGTGTTAGAGATGTTTTCGATTGGCTGTATTCACGGTGGGTCTTGTTTCGGGTGGCCTATCTTGCTCCTCCCCTGCAACTCCTGGCCAATGTATGTATTGTGCTATTCCTTATTCAGAGTCTGGATAGATTAATTCTGTGTCTCGGATGTTTCTGGATTCGGCTTAAGAAGGTCAAGCCTGTTCCTAAAGAAGGTGCGGTAGATCTTGAGTCCGGTGAGAAAGGTTTCTTCCCTATGGTGTTAGTGCAGATCCCCATGTGTAACGAGAGAGAGGTAAAATTCTAATTCCCATCTGTTCTATATTTGTGTTGAACTGAACACCGAATTGTGTTGGTCCAACAAGCTGAATTTGCTCAGGTTTATCAACAATCAATTGCTGCTGCTTGTAATTTGGATTGGCCAAAACACAAGTTGCTAATACAAGTTCTTGATGATTCTGATGACCCGAACACGCAAGTTCTGATCAAGGAAGAGGTCCAAAAATGGCAGCACGAGGGTGCCAACATTTTGTACCGGCATCGGGTGATAAGAGACGGATACAAGGCTGGTAATCTCAAATCTGCCATGAATTGTAGCTATGTGAAAGACTATGAATTCGTTGCTATTTTCGATGCTGATTTTCAACCAACCCCAGATTTCCTGAAGAGAACAGTTCCTCATTTCAAGGTAATTTATAATTCAACGTCTTATTATGTAATCCATCATTTAGTATAAAATAGGGTTCGGTAAGTACTCAAATGTGATCTGGTAACCACTGTAATTGCGTATGTTATGGTGAATCAATCCTATTGATGATGCTACAGGACAATGAGGAAGTAGGACTAGTTCAAGCAAGATGGTCCTTCGTGAACAAGGATGAGAACCTGCTAACAAGGTTGCAGAACATAAACCTGGCATTCCATTTTGAGGTGGAACAGCAGGTAAATGGCGTTTTCATTAATTTCTTCGGCTTCAATGGAACTGCTGGAGTGTGGAGAATCAAGGCTTTGGAGGAATCTGGTGGGTGGTTAGAGAGGACCACGGTTGAGGACATGGACATTGCTGTTCGGGCTCATCTTCATGGCTGGAAATTTATCTATCTCAATGACGTCGAGGTCTTCCTCTCATAAATTCAAACCTATCATTAGATCTCATTGCTTATTGATTCTCATACTAATATAATACTAGCTGCTTATGCTTCCAGTGCCAATGTGAAGTACCGGAGTCTTATGAAGCTTACAGGAAACAACAACACAGGTGGCATTCTGGTCCAATGCAACTATTCCGCCTTTGCTTGCCTGACATCATAAAATCTAATGTATGTGAATGTTACAATATTTTAATCTTGACAGCTTTATGCAATGTTGGTACTTATGATTCTGATCCTAATTTTGCTTCTGCAGATAAGCATATGGAAGAAATTCAATTTGATCTTTCTCTTCTTTCTTCTAAGAAAACTGATATTGCCCTTCTATTCATTTACCCTATTCTGTATAATTCTGCCTATGACCATGTTTGTTCCAGAGGCTGTGCTTCCCGAATGGGTTGTATGTTATATCCCAGCAATCATGTCATTTCTTAACATCCTTCCAGCCCCGAAATCCTTTCCCTTCATTGTACCCTACCTACTTTTTGAGAACACCATGTCTGTTACTAAATTCAATGCCATGATCTCTGGCCTACTTCAGCTCGGTAGTGCCTATGAGTGGATTGTGACTAAGAAATCTGGTCGTTCCTCTGAGGGTGATCTTGTTGCATTGGTTGAGAAATCCCCTAGGTATCAAAGAGGTGCATCGGTGCCTGACCTTGGGGAAATGAAGGAGGTAATCCTGCGAGAGGAGGAAAAAGCAGCCAAGAAGAAGCATAACAGAATATACATGAAGGAGCTTTCTTTGGCCTTTCTTCTTTTAACGGCATCGGCAAGGAGTTTCCTGTCTGCTCAGGGAATCCACTTCTACTTCTTGTTATTCCAAGGAATATCCTTTCTGTTAGTTGGTCTAGACTTGATTGGGGAACAGGTTGACTGATATCTCTCTGTCAATGTAAATATTCACGGCTGATGCATGCAAGCAAACCTGGTAGGACGCCCATGCCCTGTGCCGCAAATCAATTATCACAGTTATGGGGACACTCATCCTCTTTCGTTCAGGCTTCTTCCACTTCCATCCACCATGCGATAGATATCAGTGTTTTTTAGACACAAAAAACTAGACTTCCCTGGCTAAATCAGAAGATGGTCACGCCTCTTCGTTGTGTAAGAATACCATTCTTGTTATTTTTTTCCCCACTTGTAAACTGTCGATTCTTTTGTTGTTGGACGAATTCTTTTGTAAGAAAATTTGTGCTTCAAATATTAGCGGAGGGATTTAGTTACACAGAAAAAGCAGGAGCAGCATTATCATTCTTGTCCTGTTTCCAAGTCTTGTGTGCTAGAATACAAATCTAACACTTAAGAACGTTCTGGCCAAAACAAGGAAAGAGATTACTAATGTGACATTATATTATGCCTTGGTGGGAGGTTTTTTATTATTGACTCTGTGGTCCTCAACTCCCTTGATTTTTATACTTGTGATGGAGGTTTTTTATTTGCAGTAGCAGCCTTGATGGGAGCCATATACTCTATCTGAACTGAGGTCTGGTCATGCACAAAGCTGAAATTGTGGTTCAAATGGTGAAATTGAATGTTTCCCAATCACTTGGAACCGATCTCCAGCAAAAATGGCTATGCGCTTTGGAACCAAAAACACTGCCTGCTTTACTAGGGAAACATCACCCGAAAGATGCGAAATTATTTGTACCTAAAAGACAAAGAAAGCGACAGTCCATATTTATAAAATCCCATTGCAGGATTGCTTGCTTGTTATTCTTATTTCCCACCACTGGGGGGGGGGGGGGAATGATTCCGTCTAAGTGGAGGCCACCTACTAGAATTCTGACAAGCCTAAGCCAAAATATTTCCACTGTGGTAGCTTTAGCTCTGTTCTGTGAAACCTTAAAAAGAAAAAAACCAACTTTCATCATAATCACAAGTCATTCATTAATCTTTCTTTAGGTTTTTGGTTTATGCTGATGGGTTTTGCTAGCACCGAGACACAAAAGGTGGTGATTAAATCTGGACACGGTAAGAGTTAAAAGACCAGATAAGGAGTAATCACACAAGTGTGAAGGACACATGTTCCCCACAGATTCGGTTGCCAGTATGTGGGAATACTTGTGAAGCTATTTAATGAGTATAACGTTGGATCGTTCACGCAAGTTGACTGATTCCTTCACGAGGCGCCATAATAAGAAAGTATGTGGTGGGGGGTAAAAGAAAGCGTTAGGTTGTTGGTCTATTTGCTGCCCCATTTCATTAATGAACGGTCACAGCATTTTTGTTCCTCCCAACTCAATCGTTCATCCTCCAATTCTTCACATCCCGCAGTATCAATTTTCCTTGAATGGTATGTTAACAAATGTAATTAAAGAAATACAATGAAGAAGATGAAGAATCTTGTATTAATCACATAAAAACAACATATTCATACAAACTATAACCCACTAGGGTTAACTTTAATCTACCCTCACTTAAGAGAGATAACCAACCCCACTACCCCACTTGGGGACTAAGAGAGATTTCCTTCTCTAGAGATAGACTCAAATTAATCTCTCTCTAAATATGATGAAGATTTAACTATCCTACACACTAAACTACATTAATCAAGACCCTTTATATAGACTAGGCTCTAATCAATTTAATTTGACCTTAATATCTCTAACACACTTTCAAGTTGACACTCCTTAACTCAAGGGACTCAACTTGAACAACACAAACTAAGTGAGGTGAATTAAACCAATTACAACATGAAGATTTCTTCAAAACATTCTTCTTTCTTTCTCAATGACTGATGCAAGCCTCATTATTGTAATCATCCTCTTAGACTTTCAATGAAGAATTCTTTTGAAAATTAGAGAAAGCCAACAGCACAACTGGATCCCTCAAACACTCGCACATAGCGTAGCACATACTTTCTCTCCCATAGAGAAAGGATGATTAGATGTGAGCTGAGCCACTGAAACTTCTGGAGTAGTAATGACCCCGTGTTGGACATCCGGATCCTTAAGCCCTTCCACCTGATCAACACTTGAAACCTTTTTTTTTCTTTTTCTGCATTTGCCTCCTACCTTCTGCAATATTTTATTTGCATAAGCTTCTTATTGGCACCAACCCATGTATATCTCAATGAACAGAGTCCCATAATATCAAGAGCTAAACCAGGAAACTCTGCTTCAAAATCCAATTTAAAAGCATTAATAGTAGCCAAGAATTCTGATAAACCAGGTGTCCTTTCCACCTGCTTCCAAATCAGATTCTTCAATACATGGCTTACTGAATCACCTTCATGGGCATCTGTATTTGCAAGCAACATAATCAACATTCTTTGCCTCTATCGTGAGTTTCAGAATGCATGTGATTACTTAAATGTGACAAATGAAGATAAATCTCTCAAGCAGGTGGCCTTCAAGCTTGAATTCCTCTCTACATTGTTGAGCCATGTTGACCACTAAAAGAATTTTCAATTCAAGGTGTATCAATGCTTCTTCAGCCAACTCTTTAAAGCCAGATGCTACTAATTCATCATATTCACTTATTATTATTGCAAAGAAAAGATTAACAGGGTGTCCAAACACAGACAATTACAAAACCCAGCCAATATAAACGTTTAACCAATTAGTAATCTAGAAAGCACAGCCACCACAAGATATAATAAAAGCTGAAATCATGCTAATAATTCACACCGTAAAATTAACCTTTACAGCCTCAACACTTCATTTGCTTCGGCAACACAGTGAGATTCTTCATGGAGTGAATGCCATAATAAAAAAAAAACTTGTGAAGCCCAAAGACCATCGAATTCTCTCAAGTCATACATTCAATTCACAGCGAGATTTCAATGGCGAGTTTGGTGGTTTCTTGAACAGAGGTGTAGGTATTCGGCGGCAAGCGAGAAAGACGCTGATGGCGACAAAACTGGTGCTCCGCTGGTGAGTTTTAAACCTCGGCGGAAGCGGATGAAACGGTGATTGAAACATTACGACGCTCTGCTGCTAGCTTCAACTTTCTTGAAAGCAGAGACGGCGAGAGTTGTTGATGATGATGTAGCAAAGACGAACTCAACCTCGACGATTTCATGGTCAATCGTGTCTTTGTTGACCGCCATCGCTCCTCCGGTGACAAGAATGCAGTGATCGAGTTTGCGCGGGCCGACAATGGCAAGAATCGACCTTGCTCAGGCAGGAAATTGCAGCGGACGCGAGAGATTTCTTTGGTTGAGATATCGAAGGCGCTTAGGGTGTGTTTGGTTCAATGATGGTTAGGTGAGATTAATTTAAGTTAGGTTAGAGGAGGTTATAAGTTTTGTTTGGTTTAAGAAAGGGGGAGGGGAGGGGAGGGGAGATTTGATTTCTTTAGGTGAGGTGAGTTAATTATAAATTGAAAAATATACCATTTTTTCTTTATTTATATATTTTTCTTCTTCTTTTATTTTTTAATTTGTAAATCTTAAAAAATCTATTACCTCAAATATATATGATAAAAAAAATTGTATACATTTTAAGGGATATTTTATTGATTTTTACATATTATCTCATTAATTTTAAATAAAAGGGGTAAACTTAGAATATTAAAAAATAAGTATGGACATTTTGGTCAAAGCGAGACAAATTTTTCTCTCCCCTCCAAAAACTTCCAATTTTGGAGGGAAGAGAGGGGAGCAAAAAAAGACAAAATTTTTAACCTCCCCTCTCCTCCCCTCCTTCCAATCAAACACATTTTTCCCACCCCTAACCCTCCCTTCATCTAACCTCCCCTCCCAAAACCTCCAACCAAACAAAGCTTAGGGTTTCTTTGGGTAGGAGAATCAGAGTCTCAGCAACGACACCATTGAAGCATATCATCGGATCACCCACCTTCTTGGCGCTCCAAGGTTCTTCCGGTTGGATCTTGATATTCTGATTCAGATATTGGGCTGAAAGGCAAGAATCCAGAACATAAAACCAACAAACGAACTTGGCCAAAATCAGCAATAAACATAACAGCCGAAAACGTGTATTATTTGGCCCACAAGACCGCCTGCTCTGTTACATGTTAATAAATGTAATGAGAGAAATATAATGAAGAAGATGAAAAATATTATATTAATTATATTAGAGTAACATATTCATATAAATTATAATCTACTAAAGTTATTTTTAATCTACCCTCACTTGAGGGAGATAACCAACTCCACTTGGAGATTAAGAAAGACTTCCCTCTCTGGAGAGAGATTCAAATTAACCTCTCTCTAAACTTGGTAAGGATCTAATTATCATACATACTAAACCACATTAACTAAGACTCTATATAAATTAAGGCCCTAACTAACCAACTAATCAATTTAATTTCACCTTAATATCTTTAACCAAATAAATACTACTTCATAGAGACATGTATGCATTGAAATTCAGGGTAGCAAATTTTAGTAAGCGTTTGATTAACTGTATTGTACTCTGTTGTAAGTTTGCCTATGAATAAAAAAAGCGAAACTGACAGTTTCATAGGCCCAGTTTGGTACGTGGCACTGAATTTCAATGGATTGAGACTGGGATTGGGATTAGGACTGAGACTGGGATTGATGCTTTAAAAATATGTTTGGTACGAAGTAATAGTTGGAGAGAATAATTTCATTAATCTTATTTAATAAATAGTCACTAATTATGTCATTAGCGAGAGAAAAAAAACAGAGAGAGTGATTATGCAATGTTTTGAAACCCGAACCGGTCGTTGAATCAGTCAGGGTACTCGGTTAAGGGTCAGTGGGTTATATTGGAGTCAAACCGGAGCTAAATCGGGGCCAAATAGGTGAAAAATTGAATATTTTAGGTTTATTAATATGAAATTCTAAAAGAAAATAAAAAAAATAATTTTTTTAAAAAATGGTGGATTGGACCAGTTTTCAGACCGGATTGGTTTTACAGCGATTGGCCGGTTCCCGGTTCGAACCGGTCAGTTCGGTCCGGGTTTCAAAACCTATGATTATGTGAGAGTAATGGATTCTTGGTTAAAATTAAGGGTGATTTTTGTCCAAAAAATATTTTAATTAAGGATATTTTTGTCTCTACAATTTTGCAGTCCAGGGATTGAAAACACAATACCAGGGGAAAGGTGGCTTTGCAGCAATCCCACTTTCGTGGTACTCCCAATCCCTAGTTATCTGTAGTCCCTCATACCAAACGATATATTTTGACTCAATTCCTAATCCAATCCATGTCCATACCCCACAATGCCTCATACCAAACAGGACCATAGGGTTCATCATGGCGTGCTAGGGTTTGTCATTTTGTGGTTATTAGCAAGATCTATTTTTGGGTTTATTTGGATAACCAGTGATTGAATTTGAAGTGGTTTTTTTTTAATTTGACTTTTATAAAAATCAAATAAAATAGAAATTAAATTATAAATATAATTTATGTTTAGATTAACGATAATAGAAGTAATCTTTTTTTAGAAAAAACAGACTTTTGAACCTCTTCTCAAAAACTACTTAAAAAAAAAAACTCAATTATCAAAATATCGACCCAAATGTCACTTTTTTTAAAAAAAGTCTAGTTTGGGATAACAGAAGAGGCTCTTGGAACCGAAATTAGTTTCGTTCCCTACGTAAATCAATTGTGGAGAAATATGCTCAATTAGAAGTTAAGCCATTTTTTAGGTTTTTTTTGGGTCTCGACCTGTTTGAGTGCATGAAAAGTTAACCCATTTTATGTATGGGGCCATTCTTCAAAGGATTGATGCTACTAAACTAGGAAAATCTCCTTTCATTACCTTGTATATATATTTGCTTCAGCATATTTTCATTCCTTACAATTTCTTGTTTTCGAAGCTTTTTAATAAAAATCCTTACAGAAGTTCACACATTTTGTGATCAATTTCACCGGTCACAGTATGACCTGGTTCCTTCGATCTAACAAGCCATCTTCTGCTAAAATCCCAAGAGCAAGGGTTAAGGTAACCTACTAAGATGCTATACAACCGAACCATTCATTATTTTACACTTATCCCTCCCTAATCCAACTTCAGTAAAATGATGCACTCAGCTGCAAAATTCCAACACTTCCAAGCAAGACCCCATATCCTCTGCACTTTTATAACAGTTTCCTACCGCCCTGTTTGTGGTCCCAAATTTTGAAGAGCTGAATTAGAATCGTATCCCATTCCATATATGCTCTGGAGCTCATGATCCATAACACTCTGCATGATCAAGTATCAGCATTTTCACAAACAGGACAGGATTACGGTGTTTTCAAGAAATTTTTACCTGAGGCAAAGGAGGGATATTTGGTGATGTGCTGGGCATGCTTCCCAGGGTCCCCTGAAAACTTCCACCGGCAAATATGTGATTTGAGTTTATGATTCCACCTCCATATCCACCAATAGCTCCATGTCCAATGCGTGACTGCAGAATCTAAGCACGAAAAATAGAGCTAAAGATTATTCGTGTAACAGAAATTATTCAAATTCAAGCGTCATGTCATGGCCTTCACTTACATCTTTGGATAGGATCCGCTCTACATCAAGATTCAGTTCAGGGTTCACGGTGGCAAGTTTCATGGACAAAAACTGCAATACATAGCTTCTGAGTTAAGAAACACCATAAGCATGACTGATATTCATCATAAAAAGTTAAAAACTGTTAGCAACACCCTGTTAGGTGAAGTGTCTGAATCTTTCATGACATTATGCATGGATGGCAAAAGGAAATTCAATTTTCTGGTAAATGATTAATGAAGCGTGTACATAATCGCATACAACACTTTACATATACTGGAAATCAGATGATCATTCAAGTTGAATGGATAATACTGTAATAGAATACTTAGATATGGTTTAGTTTCTTAGCAACAGTCTGAGTTTGGTGAAATGTCCAAATCTTTCATGTTATTATGCAAGATGGCAGAAGAAAAAATTAATTTTCTGGTACATCTTGGAAGTCAGATCATCATTTAAGTTTGAATGGATAATTCTGTAAATAGGATACTTAGATATGTTTTCATTTCTCAACAATGTAGAAACTGGTCATTTCTCAGACAGCTTACCTCAACCTGTTGTTGCAGTGACTGCACATAGTTAATAATCTCATCAAGCATTACTGCTTTGCCTGTTATCTAAACCAGATCAATGAAGGCAGAAAATCAGTATGAAAATCAGCGTAGTTACATGAGAAATCAGGACTACAACAATAATTTCTAATAACCTTGTTGCATCCGGGAACAAGTTCTTGAAGTAATTTCATTCTTTCACTAATCTTCTCTCTCCTTATCTGCCCCCAAAAGAGAAAAGAAATCATTTGACAACTATTTATCTTTTAAACAAAAGAAATGGGTTACTTAAGTTATAGCAAACACGAGGTACCCTTTCTGCAAGGCTATGACTATTTGTGGCTTGACCTCTTCGAGCTCTCACATGGATGAAATTTTCTTTGGGAGGTTCTCCATTCAGAGAGTTGTCTTTAGCTTGCTTCCCTGATTGCTTACCACGCAAATCTGCACTTGAATTTTGATCAAATTTTGGCTTCTTATCATCTTGTTCTTTCACACCATCTGAGCTTTTCCCTGATGAACCCTTAAGTGCTTCCCCATCAGAGCTCTAATTGGAGGTTATGCAGCGGTAATCCATTCATTAGCTCACGAAACGAAATAAAAAAAAAAGAATGAAATTTTCTACTTCTTAGCCGAGACTGATGTGCTATACTCACACGACCTACCTTACTTGGACTGAAAGTAGGATTATGATCAAGCCCTCGTTTTCTTCTATTTCCAATAGGTGAAGATGTGGCTCCCTCTTCAGGAGAGGAACGATCACCCTGCAATTCGTCATCATTTATAGGAGCCGTTCCAATGCCTGCGTCCTTATTTGGATTATAACTTAACGCATATCCTGCATTAGCTATATCACCATTTCCATAGGAAGGGATCTTTGGGATCATATCAGCAAAATTTGAGTCAGGCATATAGTGAACAAGGTGAGAGGAGCCACTCATTCCCTGATTTTCCAAGACACTCGGGTAAGAAGAATTGGCAAAGTCACTATGTGAAACCAATGATGAGCCTCCAAGGGTATGAGTCTGACTCAATGAAAAAAGTGGATCCCAGGCAGATGAGCCAAGAAAAGGATTGCTTATATCTGAAACATTGGTGCCCAAACCCGATACCGGACGACTCAGAAAACTCTCGTTTCTGTTTTGAAACCCCATGGAGTTTTCATTACCCCCCATATCCTGAATTCGATTCCCAGACTCCTAGAACTAATAAACTAACCTATATAATATAACCAGGGGACTTGTGATTCCACAGTTTGACCGGACCGGGGCTACATATAAATTTATAATATGCACCTACAATGCAATAGAAATAAATAATTGTATGATTAAAGGGAAAGAGAATTTTTGAGTAAGCTTGGTTTGAATGGAGATGTCTTGCAGGGCTCAACAAGGAACAAAATAGGCTTTGGCAGCTTTATAGGACTGGGAAGAAGTTAAAGTAAAAGAAACATCTTGTTGTAACAAAGACCCAAAGGAAAAGGAATATAATCTACTTGTCACCGGTTACTTACCCTCGTCCCACAAAAAAACCCTAGGATCAAATCAACTCTGCTATAATGCTCAGACAGGAAAGCGAACCTTTCAGAGCATAAAGCAGACTAGACAAACCATGGGATTTGCCAACAGCTATCTCATCAAACAACTGCTAAAGCCTAAAGCAGATTCCCTTTTATCCTTTGTCCCCGAAATAACTAAAGGTTTCATTGCTACATTTAATCGAACACCCAAGGGACTGATGCCAGCGACCTCTCGTCTTTTCGACCAGAACCTGATTGATTGAGTGTGAGCTCCAACGGATAAGAGAGATCAATATTGCGTAATGTTATTGAAATCCGAACGAGCAAACAAAGTATATTTAGTGAGGATTTTTAAAGACAAGAAAGGAGAAAAGTAGCGGAAAACTCGAATGAATGAATTCTCAGATGGGAATCCAAGAACCAGGAACGAGCAAAAGCATCAAATTCTACCTAAATCATACAATGACCGATGAGAGGGCTACTTAGCACGGTAATCTAATACCCATCACTACGTGTATTATCAGGAGAATCAAATGCTTGATTAAACTCCACAGCACAAACCAATCTCACCAATTTTATATACAGATTATAGATGACTCCAGGAACTACTGCCAAGCAAGAAACACAGAGCAGCAAGAGTTAGAGAGTTGTGTACCTGCCCAAGCTTAGAGGTGACATGTATGAATTTAAAAGGCACACTAACCACTGCCAACTGCTCCTGTTGCTGAATTATTGCAGAACCTAAATAGTATCTTTTTTTTCCTTTTACACTTTACTAGTGGTAATTTTTAGGTTTGTTTAATTAATATTTTAGTGACGCCTCTGCTTTTCTTACTTTCATTGGATTTCAAGAGTTCTCTTCAAGGGAGGGTTTGCTCCTTCAAAAATCAAAATATTCATTTGGCGTACTTCTTTTAAATATAATATGATTTTTTCACTGACACATTTGCCAACTGTTTTAAACAGATCTTTTCTCTCTCTCTTTGAGCAGCGTGTTACACACTCATTTTCATCATTGTGAACTAACCTCTTCCATTTCTTTTGAAGAACCCACAATTATTCGCCTAACCTCCATCATAAACTCGATGAAGCCACCCTGATAAGTGTACATAGGATGGTCCTGAGAAGGACCCCACTAAATCTTTGCTTCAAAAACCATTTGAATTGATTCGCAGAGGGTGTACCATGGGGGACAAGTGTAAGGCGGTGATGCAGAGTGAGGAAGAGAATAGTGTGGGGAGGCAGGCTGGCAGTAACAGGCTATGATTTCTCTATGAAGTTTGCTTTGACAATTATTTAAGTAATAATCTCGGTAAGGCAGGAGACAGCAGGCTTTTTTTTTTTTTTTTTTTTTGTATATTGTAGTAACTAAGCAAGAGAGAAGCTCGAGTCTCTGAGCAACATGACGAAGGAATAATGGAATCTAATCATCATTTTTACCTTATTCTTGTACGGTTTCCAGCTGGGGCTCTGCTATTTATTCCTCCTGTTGCGGAAGCGGGATATATAGAGCGTAACCGATTATACTAGAAAATCACAATACTAGAAAACAAAGTTTCTAGAAGTAATTTAATAATATAATAAATCACAACTACTATATCTAATAGCAGCTAATAAATAATAAATAAGACAACAATAAGGAAAATACCAGAATCTAATTTCACTCTAAACAATTTATAAGTGAAATACTATAAGAGAGGAGAAGATACAAAATGCCTTATAGAAGGAAGAAGGCAAGTTGAGGGATGAGTTGAAGGAGGGAGGGGGGCCTCCTATTTATACTAAATTCCATGCCCCCTCCCTCTTCATATTGTCGATGTGGGACTTTCCCACATTCAACAAATCTCCACCTTGGGAAAATTCCCACATTCCTAATTTCTTCTAATTACAAATTTATGCTTACAATTCAACAATCAATGTTCAACAATGTTGATCAAATCCAAACAATGTTGAAATTTGACAGAAGTCACAACCTTTGTCAGCATATCAGCAGGATTCTCAGTTGTCCGTATCTTTTGTATCATGACTCCACCTTCTTCCAAAATTTCTCGTATAAAGTGATATCGAACATCAATGTGCTTCGTCCTTGCATGGTAAACTTGGTTCTTTGCTAATTGAATAGCACTTTGACTGTCACAATAAACTACGATGCTTTCTTGATCAATACCAAGTTCTCCAAGCAATCCTTGAAGCCAAATTGCCTCCTTCACAGCCTCTGTAATCGCCATGTACTCTGCCTCTGTGGTAGACAAAGCAACTGTTGACTGTAAAGTCGACTTCCAACTAACTGGTGCTTTTGCAAAAGTAAACACATAACCAGTAGTTGACCTTCGCTTGTCCAAATCACCCGCAAAATCTGAGTTACAATACCCAACTAAAGATCGATCACCTTCCTGCTCAAAAACCAAAACAACATCTACAGTATTACAAATATACCGTAGAATCCATTTCACAGCTTGCCAATGCTCCTTCCCTGGATCATGCATATACCTACTCACAACTCCAACAGCTTGTGAAATGTCAGGTCTTGTACAAACCATTGCATACATCAAGCTACCAACGGCATTTGCATATGGTACCCTTGACATATACTCTCGTTCATCTTCATCCTTTGGTGACATATCAGCACTTAGCTTAAAATGAGGGGCAAGTGGAGTGCTGACCGACTTCGTTTTCTCATTCATACCAAAACGATTTAGCACCCTCTTCAAATACTCCTTTTGAGATAAAAAGAGTTTCTTTGATTCTCTATCTCTTGTTATCTCCATACCGAGAATTTTCCTTGCCTCACCTAGATCCTTCATCTCAAATTCCCCTTTTAGTTGAACCTTCAGCTTCTCAATTTCTGCCTTATTTTTTGAAGCAATCAACATATCATCGACATATAAAAGGAGATATATAAAGGATCCATCTTCAAGCTTCCGCAAATAGACACAATGATCGTATCTACTTCTTCTGTACTTATGTCGCAACATAAACTTGTCAAATCGTTTATACCATTGCCTCGAAGATTGTTTCAATCCGTATAACGATTTTTCAAGTTTACACACCATATTCTCCTTTCCAGCAACTCTGAATCCTTCCGGCTGAGTCATGTAGATTTCCTCCTCCAAGTCTCCATTTAAAAATGCAGTTTTTACATCCATCTGAACTAGTTCCAAATCTAATTGTGCTACCAAAGCCAACAAAATTCTAATAGAGGAATGTTTCACAACCGGAGAAAATACCTCATTGTAATCAATTCCCTCCTTCTGAGCATAGCCTTTAGCTACCAATCTTGCTTTATGGCGCACATCACCTTGGTTAGGAAATCCTTCTTTCTTTGCATATACCCATTTGCAACCAATTGCCTTCTTACCCTTGGGGAGTTTGGCCAATTTCCACGTACCATTCTGATGAAGGGACTGCATTTCTTCATTCATGGCATTCCTCCACATCTCCTTTTCTGAGCTCTGAATAGCCCATTTATAAGTTGAAGGAATGTCATCAGCTGCAATTGAGGTTGCACAAGCCACCATGTCTTCAAAACGAGTAGGCTTTCTTATTGTTCGTTTTGGCTTGCTGGTTGCTATTGATTCACGTTGCTGTTGAGGTTCATGAGTCGAAACCTCCCTATCAACTGGCTCTTCTTCTACCTCAGGAAAGTCTTGTCTTGTTTCCCCGTCTGCTCCTTGTACTGGAAAAATCATCTTTCCTTCAAACTCCACCTGCTTTGAAACACTATCACCTTGCTGGGTATCTTCAGCTGCTACCTTTCTCACCATGGCAGATTCATCAAAGGTAACATCCCTACTAAATACAATCTTCTTTGTCTCTGGACACCATAAACGATATCCTTTGACTCCAGAAGTGATCCCCAAGAAAATAGCTTTCTTTGCTCTCGGATCCAGTTTTGATTCTTTCACATGATAGTATGCAATTGAGCCAAATACATGCAAAGAATCATAATCTGTAGCAGGTTTACCATACCATTGTTCCAACGGTGTTTTACCACCAATAGCAGTAGATGGTAGACGATTAATGAGGTGGCTCGCATATGTAATTACCTCAGCCCAAAATTCTTTGCCCAAGCCAGCATTGGACAACATACACCGAACCTTCTCCAGCAAAGTCCGGTTCATGCGTTCTGCCACTCCATTCTGCTGTGGTGTATTTCTGACAGTGAAGTGTCTGACGATGCCATCATCCTCACAAATCTTCTGGAAAGGATCATTCCTGTATTCTCCTCCGTTATCTGTACGAAGACATTTGATCCTCCTGCCTGTTTGTGTTTCTATCATCGCCTTCCATTTGAGAAAAATTCCCAATACTTCATCCTTAGTCTTCATCGTATACACCCAAACTCTTCGGGAAAAATCATCAACAAAGGTTACAAAATAATGTTTTCCTCCCAATGATGGTGTTTTGGAAGGACCCCAAACATCAGAGTGAACATAATCCAAAATACCTTTTGTATTATGGATAGCTGTTCCGAACTTAACCCTTGTCTGCTTCCCCTTCACACAGTGCTCACAAAACTCCAAACTGCAATGTTTTAATCCTTTTAACAACCCTTGATCTGAAAGAGTTTTTAAGGATTTTCCTCCAGCATGTCCCAAGCGCATATGCCACAACCTTGTTGCTTCTACCTCCTTTTCATCACTGGACGTCACTGCTGCTATTCCAATAACCGTACTACCTTGATAGTGATACGTATTATTGCTCTTCCGGATACCCTTCATTACCACCAGTGCACCAGAAAGTATCTTCATCACTCCACTTTCTGCAGTAATCTTGAACCCCTTTGAATCTAGAGTTCCCACAGAAATGAGATTTTTCTTCAAATCTGGTACATATCGAACATCTGTCAATGTTCTGATCAATCCGTCATGGTTCCTCAATCGAACTGAACCAATGCCATATGCGGTAAGTGAAGTGTTATCTGCTGTGTGGACAACTCCACATCCTCCTTCTTGGAAATCAGTGAACCAGTCTCGGTTAGGACACATATGATGACTGCAAGCTGAATCCAACAACCATACGCCTGACGCTTTTGACAACGTCGTTGTAGATAATGAAAAATCTGAATTTTCATCATCACAATCAGCTACATTTGAATCCATAGCAGCCTTCCCATTGTTCTGTTTGGCTTTATTCTTCAACTTTGGACAATCCTTCTTCCAGTGGCCCTTTTCTCGACAAAAGGCACATTCATCCTTACTAGGTCTGGATCTCGATTTGGATCTCCCTTTCCTTGATCTCGATTGATTTTCAGCACGCCCTCTTGTGACTAGTGCTTCTGCTTCTCCACCTCTTTGTTTATCCCTCTTTCTTTGTTCATAGCTGTATAGCGCAGAACAAACATCTCTGAGAGATACTTCCTCTTTGCCGTGAAGTAGAGTAGTCTCCAGATGCTCGTACTCATCAGGAAGTGATCCCAACAACATCAAGGCCAGATCTTCATCTTCAAAAGTCACGTCCAAATTCTGCAAATCTGTTACCAACTTGTTGAAGCTGGTGATATGATCATTCATTGTGGTACCAGGAACATAAGTGAAGCGAAACAATCTTTTCTTCATGTGAAGCTTATTTTGACTGCTTTTCTTCAGGAATTTATCCTCTAATGCCTTCCACAATCTACAAGCAGAAGTTTCCTTTGTGTATGGATACTTCTGTTCTCTGGAAAGAAACGATCGAATAGTACCACAAGCAACACGATTGATGATCCTCCAATCTTCCTCCTCCATTTTATCTGGTTTCCTTTCTTCAAGAGCAAAATCTAATTGTTGTGTAAAAAGGACATCAAGAACCTCACTCTGCCACATCCCAAAATGTCCCGATCCGTCAAAAATTTCAACTGCAAACTTCGCATTGGGCATAATTCTAGTCAGAAGCGAAGATGCCGACGACGAATTGCTGACACTTGATGTGGATTCTTCAACCTTTTTGTCCGCCATATCTGCTCCAAATATTTTTTAATAGCTGCAAATGCAAAACCTCAAGGTAATTCTTTTCTGATGTGGAAGTTCAGATTATACTGCAACCACAGAGCATACTCAGACAGAACCTTGGCTCTGATACCAATTGTTGCGGAAGCGGGATATATAGAGCGTAACCGATTATACTAGAAAATCACAATACTAGAAAACAAAGTTTCTAGAAGTAATTTAATAATATAATAAATCACAACTACTATATCTAATAGCAGCTAATAAATAATAAATAAGACAACAATAAGGAAAATACCAGAATCTAATTTCACTCTAAACAATTTATAAGTGAAATACTATAAGAGAGGAGAAGATACAAAATGCCTTATAGAAGGAAGAAGGCAAGTTGAGGGATGAGTTGAAGGAGGGAGGGGGGCCTCCTATTTATACTAAATTCCATGCCCCCTCCCTCTTCATATTGTCGATGTGGGACTTTCCCACATTCAACACCTCCAACCCAGTTTTACTAAATTATCACTCCCTTATATGCATGAAACTGATTATAGGCTGTCAATAAATCCCATTATCAGATTGATTATAATATGCCTCGCAGCTTGGCCTCCTTGTGGGGGGGGGGGGGGGCTAAATTAACGGCTTAATTGATTTCTCTTTGGTGATGATCCACCGAAGCAACCACCAAATTTTGGGTCACATAAATGAGAGAATCTTTGAACTATTTCAGGGTACTGAGGACTGAGGAGTAGTTGAGGGGTTGTGATTTGAGATGACGAAGGCCTGGGAGAGCTACATGGGAAATAGAATAGGGCATATGATGATTAAGAATATTGTATGCCTAGCTGTCTAACCCGTGACTGATGTATTTTCATGTTTCACACTTCTTGGTCAATGTACTGGTGTTAGAATTAGACTCAATTGGCTAGCTCCACTTGAAAAAGAAGAACATTATGAAACAAGTTGTCAGCCTGTTTTATAGATCTTCTCGAATGCCATTTCCCAAATATATTCCCATTATTGGAGTTTTAACATATTTTGTTGCTTGCTTTGAATATTAAACAAGATCAGTGGATTCAATGGATTTGCTGCTAACCTAAAGTTGCCATTTTTACGATCATATATCTGCAAATTTCTGACATGGAAGAGATGTATATGAAAATGAACAAATAATGAGCCTTGGAAATTTTTTTTTTTTTTTTTTTTTTTGCCTGCAAGCCTATGGAAAGTTTGGAGATCATAAATGGATGAATTAATATGAGCGCCGTGATATGGAATCCCAAATTCTTGATATTTTCAGCTTGTTTGTTATCATTTATTATTATGATTGAAAAGTAAGTGTTTGAATACATAAATTAAAACACCATCATCACATAACTTATTTCGTATTTCATAAATCACAACGGAGAAGTTATTATAAAACTTTTGTCCCAAACCACCATTTTGTCGCTTCAGATGTACTATTAGAATAAGAGCCATTGACCCACCTTAATCGGGAGCCATATGTAAGGCAAGCAGATGGGGAGAGATCCTTGTATTATTATATCTTTACGATGATAAATAAATAATATAGATTCATTCATCTCTAGAATTACGTGAAACTAATCCATTAATTAAAGACCAGCAAAAGAAAAGAGAGAAGCTCCATCAGGCGGGAAGCTGAAAGCTCATGCGGTCCACATTCCGAGATATGTGGTCCAGTTTTCATTAGCAATGATGAGCTTATGGCTAAGAGAACAATCTTTTTAAGATTTGTCTTGGGCCTCATTATATTAATTACACTCCCCCTCCTCCTTAGTCCTTAATATGATATTAATCAATTTGGCCCCTCTCTCTCTCTCTCTCTCTCTGCTTTACATAGTTATCTATAGCTCCCCACTCATCTTTTACCCTCACCGTCAACAATCTTTTAATCCTTTTCCCTTTTCTTAATTTATTTCACTGCCAGCCAGACTCAACTTCTCCAAGTTCATCATCCCTAGTGACACACGCAAGCCTTAAATCTAAATGTATCTCTCCGTACAATGCCAGAAGTATAAATAAATGTTGAAAAATATAAGGAAAATCCTACTCACCTCTTAATGACGATAAAAAATATCAAAAAAATATTAGTTCAGATTTTTCTATCAAAAAAGTGCATAGGAATCTTAGTCATATGAATTATAAATATAAACTTACCTTATTAATAAGTTACAGAGTCGTTATTGACAAACTCGTACATATTAACTAAAACTGTTCCACTTGACAAGTGTATACGACTATATTGATAGGTTATAAGGTAGTTGTTGACAAACTCATTTATGTTAACTCAATGAGTCTCATTAACAAGTGTATTCACTATATTGATAAGTTATGGAGTGATCATTAACAAGCCTATATAAATTAATTAAAACAGTTTCGTTGATAAGTGTATGTAATTATATTGACAAATTATAGATTAATCATTGATAAGTCCATCTATATTAGTAACAAGCTTTAAAAAAAAAATTGATAGAGGAATTTATCTAAGGTTTTTTTTTTATATTTTTTAGTCATTGGACTAGTGAGATTTTCTTAAAAATATATTGATTCAAACAAAATTTCAATATTTTATGGATGAGAGCCAAAAAGCGTTTGTACGTAGTAGATTAATCCAGGATAACACAGTCATAGTGTATGAAGTCTTCCATCATATGAAAAATAAAAGACAGGGTCATGATGAAATAGCCCTAAAATTACATATGAATAAAACCTATGATATGGTAGAATGAGACTTTCTATGTGCCACATTATTGAAAATGGGCTTTAATAATATATGGGTAGATAGGATCCTCTGGTGCTTGAACTCAGTTAGCTTCTCAGTTATGTTAGCTGGGAAGAGAGTGTCCAATGTAGAATCACAAAGAGGGCCTAGATAGGGAGACCCTTTATCCCCATATCTATTTATATAGGTGAATAACGTGCTATATAGATTAATTGAACAAATCAAGAGGAGAGGGGTGTTGAGGAGAATCAAACCCGCCACGGGTTGTCTTGAAATTACTCACAACTTCTTTGCGGATGACTCTGTCTTTTTCTTTATAGATGATATAGACTGCTGCAGGAATCTAAAAAAGATAATTAAAAAATACTATGAAGCTTTTGGCCAATCGATCAATATGGGCAAATCTTGTCTATATTTGTCCAAAAATGTTCCAGATATTTTAAAAGAATAAATTGGCCATATTTTTCATATTTATGTAGTAGATACCCCAAGTAATTATCTAGGACTACCAATCATTTGGGGAAAATCGAAGACTCGGGCACTTAATTTTGTGTTGGATAGAATGGAGAAAATGGTCAAAGTGTGGAAAAAACCTTCTTATTTGAGGCAGGCAAAGAGGTCTTGACTAAGTCTGTAGCCAATTCTATCCTAGTATACTCAATGTCTTGCCTTTTATACCCAAAGAATGTATTGAAATGATTAGATGGGATATTGTCTAAGTTCTGGTGGAAGTGTGAGCAGGAGAAAAGAAAAGTGTATTAGGTGTCCATGGATAGAATAAGGAGACATAAGCTAGAAGGATGGTTAGGGTTTAAAGATTTTGAGGCAGTTAATCTTGCATTGCTAGCTAAGTTAGGATGGTGCATTCTCTAATATATGAATCGGATTTGGGTGAAATAATTAAAGGCAAGATACCTCCCTAACTGTTTGATCTTGGAGGTAGTAAAAGGAAGGACGTCCTCATGTCTATGGTATAGTATTCTAGAAGGAATGAGGGTCTTAGAGAATCAAGTCATTATCAATATTGGAAATGGAATGAATGCAAGGGTTTGGCAAGATCTGTGGCTAGGGAATCTACAAGGAAAAAAATTGATACCACTTTGCCCACATGAAGTATTTAAAGAACTCATAGTAGTAGATTTGATGAGTGAGGGGGTGGAATTTGTTGTCTATAGAGGGTTGGATGTCAGAGGCAATTCTAAGTATAATGGTGAACTTTATAACTAATAGGGATGACAAGTGGGTGTGGATAGGAGGGAAGAGGAACGTATACTCAGTAAAAGAGGGATATGAAATCGTTAAAAGGAATGTGTTGAGAAGGCTAGAGATTGTCCCAAGATCCTTAAACAATGCCCAAAGCTCAATCTAGGAAGAAGTTTGGAACTTAAGAGTGCCCCTTAAAATTAGGAATTTTATGTGGAGGTTAATGTCAAATGTTATTCATACTTTTAAAAACTTGTTGAAAAGAAATTGTTGCTCTATGAATCTTTGTTTGATTTGCAAAAAATACCTTAAAACGTTGGAGCATTTTCTAATGTGAATGGGCTAGTCTAACTTGGTTTGGTAGCAGTTTTTCTTTTAGAGTTGAAAATTTTAAGAACCTGGATATTAACCGATAAGTGGTAGACTGCTTCGATGAATCCAAATTTTCTCAAAGGCAAAAGGCTCTACTAGCAATTACTTTGTGGCAAATAGTGAAGGCCATAAATGCGTTTATATATGAAAATGTGATCCCTAACCCTATATTTGTATGTTCCCAGGCATGTAATTACCTGCAAGAATATTTGAATGCAAGGGGATGGTCAGATTTGGATAAGCTGAATCCAACACACAAAAATACTCAAAACAATGAATAATGTGTGTGGAAACCACCAGAAGGTAATCAGATCAAAATTAATTCTGATTGGGCTTTTTTGACAACGGAGAATAGAGCTGCTGTGGTGTTTGTTGTAAGGGATTCCAGTGGATGGTTATTGGATGGAAAGGCAAGAATAGTGGAAGTCAATTTAGCCTTAATGACAAAAGGAATTGCTCTACTTGATGATGTTCTATTCGTCCATGAAAACCAACTAAAGGATGTCCTATTTGAGTATGATAATCAAGTGTTGATTAAGTATCTGACTAATGACTCTTCTTCATGTGATTGGAGATATAGTAACCTCATTGAAAATATTCAAAACTCAAGGAATATAATTGAGAACCATTATTGTGGTTGGATTTCCAGGAAAGCAAACTTAGCACCTGATTGAGCTACGAAAGTTATGCTAGGTGGGTCATGCTCGAGAGACTGGGTTCAACGACCACCAGAACAGTTGAGGAAGATATTGGAAGATGACTCAAGATCTTTAATGAGAGCTCCTGAGTAATTATTTTGTTGGTTTGTGATTAATATAGTAAATAGTGTGTATGATAATTAGCTGTAGTGTATCAACTTTTAAAGTATGTTTGAGATTATAATTGAGGATTTTAAAAATATTTATGTATGTAAGTAAAAACAAAATCTATTGGGAAAATGGTTAAAAAATACATTTTAAGCAAATTAATTGCTAAATGATACCAATGTGCAAGCAAGCATCCATCATGTGCAATCAGCATCCACATGTGTAAAAAGCATCCCTGCGAAAGTGCAAACAACATCCCTTATGTGCAAAATATCATCCACCCGTGTGCAACATACCACCCACCGTGTGCAATGGTAGCAATGAGCAATTAATTTGCTTGCAAGGTGTTTTTTAGCAATTCTCCCAAATCTATTTTACATATTTATCTTATATACCATAAATCATAATTAAAAAATATTTTTAAAAGATCTAATCGTTTTTTTAAACAAACACTCTATATATATATATATATATATATATATATATATATATATATATTATCTTACCAAGCTTATGATATATCCTTATTCAGCCCAAAAAAAAAAATCAGTAAATTTTTTTCAAAATTCAGAACCCTGAATGGTAAAAAGATGAAAATGACATAAAGAAATGAAACCGAACGCATGCCATGCTGTTCATGATTGATGGATATGACCATATGTACGAGAGATTGCGTAAGAGAACATCTAACATTGTTATTTCCCAATTATATTATGTTGGTTTCTAATATTTTATGGTATGTTTGTATTGCTTTTATAAATATTTTTAATTATGATTTATGAAATATGGAGTAGTTTTTACGGTCTATGAATTAGCTTTTATGATCTATAAAGTAAATATATGAAAAAGTTTTATTTCAATTTATATGAATCGGGCTTATACATAAGTATAAGCCCAACCAAACAAGCCTTTAGTCTATTTACAGGACATTCAGCACAAGAAAATACTATTTCAGTTTTAAAATCTCAAATTATTATATTATTTATAAGATAATAGTAATTAATAACTTATTTTTTTAAAAATTATTGATTTAAAATTTTAAAAAGTTTAAATAATATTTTTATTATCACTTTTTCTAAAATTAATATACTAGCTAAATATAATTAAACAATAATGTCGGATGTTATTGGATAGATGTGGTAATATGGTCCAACCCACTAGGTTTGGGTTAACCCGCCGTGGGTTGGGACCATATGGGTTGGGCCCAAAAGACCCACATTAATATGTGTTGGCATTTAGCCAACCCAACCCAACCCAACCCATAACCACTGTGTTGGTGGGTTGGCCCGCCCAACCCATATTATTTTTTTTAAAATTTTTTTTAACACAATATACTAAAAATTATTTTTTCTACAAACATAAACCATAAAGAAATTGAAAATTCATTAAAAATTAAACATTAATCACAAGTCCACACATAACAAAAAAAAAACATAAATCCAAAAGCTATCAATATTTTAGTATACTAAATTTAAAAAACATAAATAAAAGGGAGGAGGAGTATACTAAATTATAAATACCACGTCTTAACTCTTAAAGACTCAAACTAGGCAACTGACAGCAAGTTACAACCCCAAAAAGCATCAATGGAATGGACAATAATGAATGACCCAAAAAGCTACGCAAATTGGATTGAGTCTTGTTTGTCTTTGGCCTTTCACCCAATCTCCCTTGTCCAATAGACACTAGACAATATTAAAAAAAAAATGGGTCAACCCACCAACCCGGTGGTCCAACCCGTCATGGGTTGGGACCATATGTGTTTGAGCCCAAAAGAACCGCTCTCAAATGGTCCCAATTTTTTAGAACCCAAACCGCCCATATTGCGGGTTGGGCGGGCTCAGCCCGTGGTCCCAGCCCATATTACCACCTCTATTATTGGATGCCCCAAAAATATTAATTATCAGGATGCGGGAGGAACCAATAAGATTATAATGCTACTAGAAAATAACATTAATTAGGGTATCAGATGCTATTTTACCCTATAAAATATTAGAAAAAATCCTAAAAAAATATCATTTGAACTTTAAAATTCTAAATTGGTTTGGTTAGTGATAAGAGTAATGAGATTAACCAAATGTGTATAGCAATTGACAACTTAAATTTTTATCAAATCACTAATTTAAGATTTTAAAATTTAAGTAATATTTTCTTACAATTTTATCAAAATGTTATATAGGTGGGCGTTTAGACTTGGGGCATACTAAATAAATACTCATCCAAAGACAAGATAGATTTTAACCCCAAAATCATGATTTGGACTAAAACTCATTGGTACAACCTTTTTTAAAGTGATTTATTCTCTTAAAATAAAATTTCTAAAAACTAATCCAATTAATACAAAGTATGCACATTAATTACTAGATTATAGATAAATCATATTGATGATATCATTGATGGGCACTTGAGTAGAATCTGAACGGGAAGATGGTGATGCTGCAATTACAGGTCACTAACTTTACAGTGGGGTTACTGCCTCCATATAAGGTTTTGTTTAATACTGAAGGGATACAGTGAATCATATAGAGAAGATGGAAGCCAACATGCGCAGACTAGCCAGAAGGGTAAGGGAGAAGACAAGTGAAGTGTTCATCTTCCTCATCAAGTTGCTCAATAATTAAATCTGCAGAAAGCTCTGCTCTCTCTCAAAGAAGCTCTTAACCTTTTAAATATATTGCTCATCAAACCCATGACAACAATCATTTGAAACGTATTAATTAAAACGAAAGCCTGCGCGCAGCAGAATCATATATTTTACGTACATATCACAGATTTAATTAAATACCAGAGTGATGCAGAAACAAAAAAGGTGATGACAACGACCCAGCTGGCCACTGTATTATATGAAATAATAGTGGTTGGCTTCATTAATTGTGGAACACATATATGCTTATTTTAAAACTAAATGCTAATCGGATCTTTCTTAGAGACATGTTAGACGGGTGCCATATTTTGACCGAAACAATTGCTTTCTCTAATTTTAATATACATGACATGTTCACATGTTATATATATAATTAGCAATGCACATACTTATTTCAAAATAAACATTGTTAATATATGGCACAAGTGGGGGAAAATATGGAAAAGGGAATATTATGAATAAAAACTTTCAAAAATGATAAAAAAATTTACTAATTTTTTAGAATTTTCCCTCCTAACACTCTTTCCTTATAATTTTCTCTCCATCTAAACCTAAGCTAAGATTGAACCTCGGATCTCAATGTAACAAGGTGAGAGACGCTGCTACCAAGGCAACAAGTGATCGGCATGAAAACCTTCACTGATTGATTATTACCAATGCATTAATAAAATATTACTAAACTGTTAATAACTGTCATCCAACTAGTAAAATTGCAGTTCATACTTTATAAGAATAAGAGTTTGAATCATGTTGATGTTTTGAACGAGTTTAGTGAAATGCATTTATAAGCATTCTTCAAGTAGTGATGCATTTATAAATTAGAAATATAAGGTTCTCAAGACTGATTAACTTTCATTCGTATCAAACATGAAAATGCACGAAACATTTGCCAATTTTTGTAGTTTGAACTAGAATTTAGGGACTTATCTGTGGGATCAATTCAATCATGCTAAAGATGAGCATATGTAGGTATGGATTTAAGTTATCTCCTTCTTCCTTTAACTTCTCCACACCTCATTTTATTTTTTCAACGGTTTGATCAATGATCAACATTTGAATGGTTGATATTTAATGTTTTATAAATTATTATTCTTTTCTTAAGCTCAGTCTCTTTTTTTTATACAATTTAAGTTTAGATGAGTTAGATGTTGCGGGTTAATCAGGGCTAAAATATACCTCCGGGCTTAACAAATACTAACATAAATACTTATAAATTATTCACTAATTTTCACTATCCCTTTTCGAGGGCTTTATGTTATTATTCTTATAATAAAAAGAAAACAAAGATGATAATGTGGCCCAACAACTCATTTAGCCCAACATGGCTCGGTCAACTGGTGATCCATGTGTTTTCTCTGTTATCATCACTACGAGGTCGGAACTTTTTCATACCATCTTTCCCTTCATCAACACATTGATATTAAGGGTTTGATGTCGCATTAGGAAAGTATGTTTATATAAGTGTTGAGATAAAACTCTTATAATAAATTTATCTTAAATTATGTTAAAAAAATAATTTTTACGGCTAATCTAATCTGATTCAGAATTCGCCAATAGAACCCAAACGTATTGGTTTCCAACTATCCGAATACCAGCCACGAAGTACTAGCTGAAAGGATTATCGTACTCAAGTTCCTGGACCACCTTAAAATTACAGAGTACATCAGACTTCACAATATTTTAGCTGTGTTTTGAAGCAACATTGGACTTATCACAAACCAAAATGTAGTTTAAAAAGACGAGGTCAGATGTCAATATTGCCTCAAATCAATCACAATCACTCACCCGATCGATATCATACTAAAAACTAATCCCAAACAAACTCGTACTTTGAATTAATGTTGACGAAAAAGCTCTCTAAATATTTCTGCCAGCGACTGGCTGACCAATTTTCTCTGTCTGAATCGAAATGACAGAAACTGATTATTCGACACCCTGATCCGTGTCTTTGCTTGTTGCTCCTTGACAACGATGGCATACCTACGCAAAATGTTACAACCTGCAACTGTATTTGAAGAAAATACGTAAAATGTGCGATACCTGTCTTAATGTTTCTTCAAAAAACAAACTTCTCCCTGTATGAAACAATAAACTACAGCCACAAGACAAGATAATCAACATCAATCATTGGATGCGAAAACTCTCTTTCAACCACGAAAGCATTTCTTAAAGTACACACGTGCGTCATTTGAAGTAAAGACAGTTATATCCCAATTTACCATTCCTTGCTTCGGCATTAATCTTCCCGAATTGTTCAACTAATACGTACCGATCAAACTAGACTTTTTAAACAACCTAAGTATCTATATGAGGAAGGACAACAGAATGAAGAGGAGGCAAGTCCAATCAATATTTTATCTTTTAGTCTAACAGATGGAAGCTAGCTAGTGTTGTAAAGTCGAACAAGAGCTCCAGTTTCTACGCTTTCTTTATTTCATTTATTTAGCATGAATCACCACGTACGTACGCGAATCTACGAGCAGTTGCATATATTTTCGTCTCATTAGGATGTTATATATGTTTCCATGGATTAATCCACAAGCTAACTCAATATCTACATATATATATAGCCACCATCCTTGAGAAGCATGAAACCATAATCATTATAATAAGTAGCTAGAACTTATTATCAGATGAAGCAGAGGGAGCAGCTGATGATGCAGCCGACCACATTGATGATGCTGCAGAGGAAGTACAGCATCAGAAGCTATGGCTGTAACGATGTTTACTGCTCTCCAGTTAATGTCCCCTTCTCCTGGGAATACAGGCCTGGTCTCTCCAAGGTTGCTCCTCTTCAACGCTCCAAAAAAGACACAGTTAGGCACACCACTCATCAATATGTGCTATCGCCTCCTCCATGCTCGTTGACTGGGCCTTTCAGCGTACGAGCAGTGGGTGACAGCCGGCGGCAGGAGGCTCCACCGCTGATTCTATGTACGGTTCCGGTGAAAGAGAATCATCGTCAGAAGGAAGACGACCCTTTTCTTAAAGCTTACAGGAATTGCACTCAGAGCCCCTTAAAGCTATCGGCCACCTCCGCCACTGCTGGTAATAAAAGAAGCTTCAATTGGTCCAACATAGCCAAGTACATGCATGTTCTTCCTTGTTACTCTGCCCATGCATGTTAGGACTTCAAATTAGCACAATGGTTTCATTGATCTAGTTAATCCTGAAGCTGTAGTATGTGAGTGCACCAATCCTGGTAATTTCGTGATATATATAGTGTGTGTGTATGTGTGTGTCACTTACACGTCGCTTCCACTGCGTGTCAGAGACTCAGAGTTCAACTCCCAGGATAGGTTTGTAATGCTAAGTATTTTATTTTCATGGAACTACTACTATATATCTTCAATCTACTTGCTTACATATGGGTGCCTTGAATTTATTATGGCCAGTACTTCACTTGCAGTGCCGGTTTTTCCAGCAGAGTCCAAGAAAAGCAACCGCTTCGCTCTCGCGCAATCAAAATTATTCAACGTCTTTCTTTGATTTGGCCCTTCCAATTTATTCATTTCCAAGGCATGGCCGCTTGTTAATCAATTCAAATCCTTGAACTGAAACGATTTCTTTGTAAATTAACGTGATGAGAAAATCATGAGATATTATTGAGCATTTCTTTTAACAGAAATTTGAACTTTAATTTATCACAATGTGAGTGACAAGCCCTTTCGCGCCACTAATCCCCATTTATTGGTGTTAGAAAATAAGTTAATGATGTATAAACTAGAGACAAGTTCTATCATGTGCGGTTTAAGTTATTTTGCTGTAAACCACAAATTTAGAATTAATTAACATGTAGGTTGAAAAAAGCGGTGAAAAATAATATAGGAGGAGAAAAATAAATTAACACTTCTAATACTTAATATATAACATATTTAAAGAGTTGGTCTTATCCTAAATATAAAATATAATTTTTATATTTGTAAATTTTTTTCTAAATTATTTCTATTAATGCTTTATTAATAATAATCATGGTGGAGAGGGAATGAGAAAATTTAAAAAAATGATTAGAATATTTTAGAAAAAACACATCATTTTAACTATTTTCATTAATTTAATTAAATTAAGTGAATATATTTTATATTTGAAGAACAAAATTACTGGACCTAAAGTCTGTGATCAAAGAAGCACCATGAGACGGAGAAGAATTTAGCTGGTCCTCCTCCCTCCTCTCCTTGATAAATTGTTGTTGTGGCAGCGGCTGCGGCGTACAAGTAGTTAGACAAGTTTTATAAAAAATAATGTAAGCTATTCAAATAGTAACCTCCTCTTTGTTGTTGTTGTGGTGCACAAGTAGTTAGTCAAGCTTTATAAAAAAAAAAAAAATCTGAGCTATTCAAATAGTGACTCCACTGTTATGTCTATATATTTCATATATCAAAGCATTATCACCGCACATGATTAATTAAAACCTCTCAAAACATAGTTTATACCGTTCGAATATAAATAGTACGTATAACATAGCCAGGGGGAAAAAACAATTACATCCAGAATGTGTCGCGCGTAGCGTACTGTGCTGGTGACTGATGCATTTTTTTTTTAATAATTATGATGAACTATAAATTAAAAATTAAAAATTTAAAGTCTTAATATATTTTATAATAAAATCTTAAATTTTTTTGCCAAAAAAATATTAAAATAAAACTTCATAAACATTATATTTTTTTTTGGGTGCGAAAATTTTTTTGGTAGAACGTTATAATTTTTGTTTACTGAGAATGGAAATCATTGATCAATTGACGAGAGGGCATGCATGACCGTGGCATCAATGTAAATAGCACAAAATATGGACGTTATCATCAAATAAACGCCTTTTAATTTGAGTCATCTGTTCATGTCTTCTGTGTTTTAACTCTGCGACTTGGTCCACGCTGTTTTCGTTCGCTTTCGTGCCTGGAGTCTGGACTCTTCAAACCCTCGTAAAACCCTAATACTGGTGAGTTCGCCGAGGTCACAAATTCTTCTTCTGGCTCTTGATCCAATCCCCTTTTACGTTCTAGTATGGAATTTAACTTATTCATCCTGGAATTGGGGTATTTTCATTGCATCAATATTAAGTTTCTCCTCTATCTATAAAATTAAGACGATATGGATTGTGGTCCTGGGGAGTTTCCTGGATAAGGTCAAGGTCCTCAAAGGAGTAGATGGAGAAATTTTTTAGCTTTTTGTTCGATCTTTTATTTTCTTTTCGGAGGATAGTTCTATGTTCTCACCCTATGTTCGCTATTAGTCATTGTCCGAGACTCCTTACTTTAATTTAACTTTTCGTTCCATATCCGTGTGCCGTAGGTCATTTAATTTGAATGGCGCCATCAGAACTCTTACTGGTCAGTGACACGCCTTATCAAGGCCCCTAAATTAAATAAATCATAGAACGTATCTAAACTCTGAAGGAATTGTGTAGTGAGCAAGATTTGTATGAATTGGTCTGGGGCACGATAAAAATGAGTTTATTCCTTTGCACTTTCTAGCTTCGATAGCAATGGAAGAAGCTGGAACATTGTTTTGTGGTGTATTTGGATTGAGGGGAACGGAGAGTAAGGCAATGGAAGGAAATAAATTTCAACATAGATGTAATTCTGACTTTTTAACCTCACAACATTTAAGTTAGAAGAACGGGCCAGAAGGGGAAGAAAATATGTTTAATTTAAATGTTCACGTTGATTTACGCTGCTTTTGGCACTTTGCAGGGTAATCTATGTTAAATGGCCAATAATTCTCAGCCCCCCAGTATGCAGGTAACATGTGGCTCTGCATTGACTAAGAATCTCCCTGTAGTGCCTTTTTATGTTTAAATTATTTGTATGCTTTGGTTGCATGTTTTTAACTTTTAGAACTTAAATGGTTGTTTGAAGAAGAGCTCATTTATCTGTCACAACCCTCCCCCCCCCCAAAAAAAAAAAAAAAAAAAGAGGAGTAAACCTTTGCCATATGTACTTGCAATGGTGTATTTTGTGAGTGTTGTCCATGCACAATGGCGCCATAAACCCATAGTGATGAGTCTTACCGAGTCGTCATGTTGGTTTTCCTGGCAGTGTATAATATAACCTTCATGTTCTTTTATCAGATCTAATATCTATCTTATACAATTAATAATGATGACATTGGGATTTGAGAGATATGCACCGTCAAATTTTTTCCCCAGTATTTGCTTTAGGCAATATCAAATGCTAATTATAGGAGATTTTTTTATGTTTCCGTCTACTAGTTACTGCAATTTACAAATGCACATGATGGTTCTCTTGATATATTTCCTCTTCGTGCCTTCCTCCCTGCATCTCTCTCTTTCTTATATCTATCAATCTATCTTTGCATTAGCCTCTTCCACCTACAGCAGTTGGATCCTTTGGTCCTCAAAGTTTTGGTTCTTCCTTATCTATGCAAGTAATTTCTTCTTCTGTACATTTTACCAACTTCTGTTAGTTGTTCTCTTGTAAGAATCTGTTACAATCACTCTTACAACTCTTTCTGCAGTTTCGGCCAGTGATGCCAGCCCAGCAAGGGCAGCAATTTGCACCGACAGCTTCACAACAATTTGGATCTGTAGGACAAGGTATTTCTTCTTCAAATGTTGGGATGGCTGTTATTCAAAGCCAGCACTTGCAGTATCCCCAACCTATGCAACAATTGAATCCTAGACCAATTCAGCCTACTCATCCTGCGCCATACATCCAGACAAGCAGGCCGCTTACATCTGCTCCACCACAATCACAGCAAACTGTTCCTCATTCAGGCAATCATATGCCTGGGTTAGCTGTTTCTGGGGCACCTCCACATTCTTCATATACTGTATGGTTGCCATATAATTTTCTAATTTTAGTTTTTTCGTCTGTATTGTTTAGTCCATATATAAATTCCTAACTTATTCGACATTGTTTTTTGCTTTCAGTTCATGCCATCTTATGGCCAACAGCAAGATAATTCTAATTTAGTAGCTCCATACCAGGCGCCTCATCAGACGAATGCACCTACTGGAGGACAAGCTTGGATGTTCTCTGCATCTCAGAGCACTACGACTGTACCACCAGCACAGCAGACTGGATTACAATCATCTGGCACTACATCAATGGATACTGTGAGTTTCTTTTTCTTGGTGTGTTTCATCAGTTTTTTTATGCTCACTACTCCTTTATAAACTTCACTTTGTTAATATAGTGTTCTGTTTTAATGTTTCTTTGGTGTGATGGATTTTTAAATGCATGCATTTTCCCTTTTTCTATGCGGCTTTTGAATATTTTTTAGTGGAATGGTAACGGCGTTAATATATTTTATGATGTGTTTGTGTCATAGAATTCCATGTTTTTATGCTTGTAAATAGTTTCTGGCTTTCTGGTGTAACTTCAGAAAAATTGTAGAGATTTTCTTATTCTCTTTACTTATCTTGAATTCTATGATGATCTAATGGCCAATTTGATGAATATTTAATATTTTTGGATTATCTGGATTTAATTCACTCAGTAGGTGCTATTTGTAATTGACTTATTTATTGTTTGAGGAAATTATATCAACTGTTATAGATCTATCTTGAGAATGTTGATGATATAATAGGGGATATATGGGCCTTCTTGTTAACACACCATTGAGGCAGGTTCCTTGAGATTGAGCTAGTTGAATCTCAACTACACATAAAGGTGTTTTAGATGATGGGGTATACATGTAATTCAACTAATTGCGTTTCTTGTGTGCCTGTGAGATACTTTTCTCTTGAAATTTAGGATGATACTCTGTGATTCATATAAAATTTGACTGATTTTTTTTTATGCTGCCAAATTTTAGTCAGCAACTGGCCCTAGCCAGAATTCATCCTCTGATTGGCAAGAGCATACCTCGGCTGACGGGAGAAGGTATTTGTTAATATAATCTTTTGTATTTTACTACTTGTTTGTTATTTAAATCTTCCTATCGTCTAATATGATTCATTACATTCTATTATTTACTCTTTATCATTAGAATTTATTGATTAACTGGTGCTTTTGTATTTCATTTCATTGCAATAATCATAAATATTTTTGTTCTGCCAAATATTTCAGATATTACTACAACAAGAGAACAAGACAGTCTAGTTGGGAGAAACCTTTGGAACTAATGTCACCTATCGAGGTGGGATTTGGTGCTCTGTCAATGTCGCTGATATTTGATCCTGTTTTCTTTTTAAAAAAATGTTCCCCATGCGCTCAAAATGTTATGTGGCCTATCAATCTAGCATCTAGTATGGATGTTGACAAATTCTTCAATGCTTTGAATGAACAAATGAAGTTTACATGAATTCTCCTTTTATATGCATGTGCTTCCACTGATTTGTAGATATCATGGCAAGTCAGGAGAAATTTTAACAACTGCTCTATATGGTCACTGTGAAGGTTTGCGCTTTCTCAAGGCAGGCAATAGTTTGCTATTTTCACTCCATTTTTCCTTATTAAATGTGAAATCAGTGTTTGGTTGTACATTCATCTTGTTTTTGTCCCTTCATTTCATTTTATTATTATTATTTTTGTGTCTTATGATTTCTATTTAGATTATTAATAGACATGCAAAGATTACTGTTCGTGGCATTCATTATTCGTTATTATTGGCAATATTGTCATTTGACAGTAATTAACTCTGCAGGCATTTTTCTTCCTAATTTTGTTCGGTCAACTTGTTCCCTTTCCTTTTCCAGCATAGTGCTTACATTTGTTTTTATTTCTGTTATAGTGGACTTATAATATTTTATGTTTGTCTGATCCTTTTCTCTTGATTGTGTACTCTTTCCTACCTCAATATCTACTTGATGTGACAGAGGGCAGATGCTTCAACTGTTTGGAAAGAGTTTACTTCTCCTGAGGGAAGAAAGTGCGTTTCATCTCATCTCTTATATAATTCTATCTTCTATATTTATCTGCGACATATTCTTGTTCTTCAACTTTTTGCTGTGCCCTATCTTTGGCACTTTTTTGTAAACGCTCACCTCATGGCCCATATTTTTGGCTCGACTTCTTGTAGATACTATTACAACAAGGTTACACAGCAATCTACTTGGACCATACCAGAGGAATTAAAGGTTGGTGATTAATTGATTATCCTTGTGATCCATGTCTAGATTTGAAGCAGGTTGCATTGAATCTGACTATGAAATGTGAAATTTACTGCCAGCTGGCTCGTGAACAGGCCCAAACAGCTACTAACTCAGGAGTGAAGTCAGAAACAAATGACACATCCAATGCTGCTGATGGCTCCTTGGCCACAACTGCGGCACTCACAGCCACTAATGCTGCTGGCTCCAATACTTCTTTGACACCATCCAGGGCTAGCCCACTTCCTGTCACTCCAATTGTTGCTACAACTGATCCTCCCCATTTGGCTGCAATCCCTCTTTCCCAATCTACAGTTACTCCAAGTGCCAGTGGGGTTGAACCAAGTATGGGGGCCGATTTGAATGCTGCACCTACAGCAGTTGCAGGAAGATCAGGAGTAGTTGCAAATCCGCATGATTCTAATGCTTCATCCACGTAACAATTTTCTCTGTAATTTTTAGTTTTTCTATGATTCATTATTACTTCAAAGCTGATCTGCTCATTGAATTTTAACTGAGCAGTAGTGAAAACCAAGCATTTCAGGATGCTGTCACTTCCACAAATGGGGCTTCTCTTCAGGATATTGAGGTATTATTCATTTTTCGTTGTTCAGAATTGTTGGATTAGTAGTCATTGGAAAAGTTTGATCTGTCTGGAGACGCCCTTTTGTGCATAGACATTCATAAACTAACATGATGTTATGTAATTATGGATTATGGATTTAGACAAGATTTTGTTAGATCCGCCAATTATTAGGATTTATTTGGATTAAATAGATTTAAATAGGATTTGATATTTAATTATATTATTATATTATTAGGATTTGGATATCTGGAGAATGATTTGGGTAGAATAGGACTTATATTCAGATGAGAATAATGCTTATAAATAAGAGGCGATAGTGTACCTAATTTTTGACTTTGATCTCCATTAAGATTTACACTATTCAGATTGCTCTTTGCTCTTGTTTTTCTCTTCTCGTCTCTCTTTCTCAACTAAATTCCATAACACATGGCCTAATAAGAGTTCAGAAGTTAATGATTTTAAGAAACTATACATGAGTAGCTTGACAGATTATTACTAGATTAGATTTGCTAGGCATTTTAATATCTTGCAATACTCTCACAGGAAGCCAAAAAAGGAATGGCTATAGCTGGAAAAATCAATGTCAATCCCCCTGAGGAGAAAGCAAATGATGAAGAACCCTTGGTATATGCAAATAAGTTGGTAAGAATTCAGTATCTCATGGATAGACTGAATTTTTATCAAATTTGGAAAACATAGCATCCTTATTTTTGTCTAATTCCTTTTTAGGAAGCAAAAAATGCATTCAAAGCCCTTCTAGAATCTGCAAATGTTCAGTCTGATTGGACATGGGAACAGGTGGGTTGATGCACCTATATTTTTTCCCAGTCTTTTGTGCTTAAAATGCTCATCATTTATTAATTTCGATTCAGACAATGAGAGAGATCATCAATGACAAAAGATATAATGCTCTTAAAACACTTGGTGAGAGGAAGCAAGCTTTTAATGAGGTGAGAAACAAGCCCTCCATTGCACATTGCATTCACTAACTTGTAGTTTTTTCAGTTCGTAACTAGTGGATTGGTTTTGTGCTGCGAGACGGTAGCAACTCAATTTCAATTTTGTGCCTTAATGGCTTTATTCAGATTTCTGATTTTGAACTGATTTGATCTTTCATTTAGTACTTGGGCCAAAGGAAGAAGCTAGAGGCTGAAGAGAGGCGTATGAGGCAGAAAAAGGCTCGAGAAGAATTTTCAAAGATGCTAGAAGTATGTTGAACAGTTCTTATTGCGTAATAAATACATGATTACTCTTTGCTTCTGTTATTTAATTCTATCTATTCTTTTTTCAGGAGTGCAAGGAGCTCACGTCATCTACTAGATGGAGGCATGCCTCTGTTTGTTTAATTTAGAGCTTAATTTTAGTTGATCAATCTACTCTTCTGTCTAAACTTCTCCATGTAATTGCAAGGTGCATGTTGTTCTTACTAGTCATTTTCTGTGATCAGTAAAGCTGTAACTATGTTTGAGAACGATGAAAGATTTAAGGCTGTTGAACGAGCTAGAGACCGGGAAGATCTATATGAAAGCTACATGGTGGAACTTGAGAGGAAGGCAAGAATATCCCCTTTTTGCTCACATGAATTTCTATGGATAATTTCATGCTTGTTTGGATCTTGTATTCAAGGATGTTCTGATTTATACTCTATTTATCTAAATTTAATCAATTCAGGAAAAGGAACAAGCTGCTGAGGAATATAGACGGAATATTGCAGAATTCAAGAAATTTCTGGAATCCAGTGATTTTGTGAAGGTTTTTTTTTTTGGGGGGGGGGTTGCGATGTTAAATTTTCAAATTGAAGTTGTTCACATTTCCTGTCACAATTGGGTTGTTCTTGAATCTTTACCTTGTGATTTATGATTTGTTGTAGGTGTATAGTCAATGGCGGAAGGTCCAAGATCGGTTAGAGGATGACGAAAGATGCTTGCGTCTTGAAAAGATAGATCGCTTGCTTGTTTTCCAGGTACATTTCCTTATTTTATTCTTGGTCATGTTTAGAGGATCTGTGTGCTGATATATGTTGTGGCAGGACTATATCCGTGATTTGGAAAAGGAAGAAGAGGAGCTAAAAAAAATACAAAAGGTAAATCTAAATGATGTTTATTGATGTTATTTCTGTTCATATTCTTATATTTCTTTAATGACCATAAAACAGGATCAACTCCGGCGATCTGAAAGGAAAAACCGTGATGCATTTCGGAAGTTATTGGAAGAGCATGTGGCTTCTGGAACTCTTACTGCTAAAACACACTGGCGTGAATATTGCATGAAGGTAGTGCAACTTTTATTTGTGATGATAAAAGGCCAGGGTAATACATGATAGAAGTCATACCCTTCTGTTCTCTATTTCATAGGTCAAGGATTTGCCTCAATATCAAGCTGTTGCATCGAACACATCTGGTTCAACTCCAAAAGATTTATTTGAAGATGTTGTTGAGGATCTTGCGCAAAAGGTTACAAAATTGCCATTTTAAGTTTGAAAGTTGTTGTAAACTAATAGATTTATTATGCTCTATGCTAGTTGCTGTATTGTTCTTTGTTGCAGTAACCTTTCTTCATCTAGACTTCAGAGGACCCATCATTTTATTGAAATAATGATTTAATTACATGCTACATGTTTACTTTGGGGTTTTACTCTAGATGATAGCAAATGAAGTAAATTCTGTTCATTTAATTTGAGTGGAATGTTAGCTTGGCCCTGGAATGATTTAAAACCAGGTTTAAAAAAATAAGATCATTTTTATAGTCTACAATCTTGATTCAATGTTTCTTAGTTGATCTTGAGTTATACAATGAACTACTAAATTTGAAGTTTATCATGACTTAATTAACGTGCAGTTCTTTTTCTTGATGACTAACTTAATCTAGTTTGTGAAAGTTTAACATGCTTCATTTTGCATAGATGACTCAAACCTAAAGTGCCGCTAGTAGTGGTTTGTTTCTATTTCTAATATATATATATATATATATTGTTAACAGTATCATGAAGATAAGACACAGGTTAAAGATGCAGTGAAGTCAGGCAAGGTAGATATATCAGGACTCTTCCTTGTGTTTTACCTGTAGTTTGAGTTTGATGTCATGCCTCTTTCTTGTAGATTGCCGTAGATACTACAACTGTATTTGAGGACTTTAAGGCTGCTGTCTTGGAAGAGGTTGATCCTCCATCAATGTCTGACATTAATCTGAAGGTAATTTCACTTTTGTTAACTTTAACTCTTTTGATTCATGTTTTGCTCCCCACTTGTGAACTACTTAACTGTGGGAGTAGTATACTCAAGTGGAGCTCAGCGTGAGCCTACTATATCCTGCCTAAACGTGTGGGAAGGCTGTCACTGAGGATATGTTCTTAGTCTCTAATTGGCTTTTTTAGCTGTAAAAAAGGAGAACAAACATTTTTGGCTGTAGTGTTTATTCATGATAATGGAGTAGCTTGCTATCAACTTTGAGGCTTTGATTTTAGATTTATATTTCTAATATCAAAGGTGTTGAATTACTTAAAAATATAGTGAAATACAAATACAAATTACAGACTAGCGCGTGTGGGCACATATGTGGGTTTGAGAGGGGGGGGGGGGTCGTGTCAATTTTGTAGCTTTGATTTCAAATTCAGTTGCCTTTTACATCATTAAGTGCACGTTTTAGATGTTGATGCAAGCTAAGCGCCTTTGAAACATTTTTATGCAACTCCAACATGTTTTGATTGGAACTTATTTCTTTATTTCCATATGAAAGCTTATATATGAAGAGTTATTGGAGAGAGCTAAAGAAAAGGAGGGGAAAGAAGCTAAGAAGCGTCAACGCCTTGCTGATGAATTTACCAAGCTGTTATATACATTCAAGGTAAGCTCTTTCTGTGAGTCCATTTGATAAAGAGATCACTGTTGATTCTCATAACTTTTGTAGGATATTACTGCTTCTTCCAAATGGGAGGATTGCAAACTGCTTTTTGAGGAGGCGCAAGAGTACAGGTAACTTATCTAATATCAAGTATTTGGAACATTTGTGCTGTGTGAACTGTCAAGAGAGGAGAATTTCCTTTTATGTAAACTGCCTTCCACAGGTCGATTGGTGATGAGAGCTCCTGCAAAGAGATTTTTGAGGAATACATTGCATACTTGAAGGAAAAGGCTAAAGAAAAGGAACGCAAGCGTGAAGAGGAAAAGGTGCATAAATTTTCTACATCTGACTGCATTTGGTTTCATTTGCCATGGTTGCTAAAACTAATTTCATTGTAAAATGCTTTTGGACTATCACATTGGTAATCGTAAGTATTGGTCAGAAGTTGGGTGGTTCATTGGTTATGTCGTATATCTTACTAGTTAATGTTCTTGTTGTGTCGGGGTCTGAACATATTTTCAATGAACGAGCATGTTGTACCCGTGTATTGCAAGGGGAGGGAGCTTTTACTTAACAATAAACTAAGTCTCGTTCTCATATACTGAAAAACCCAATGTTCATTACTTCAATTTTTGACTATGTGCAGGCCAAGAAAGAGAAAGAAAGAGAAGAGAGAGAGAAACGGAAAGAAAAAGAAAAGGAGAAGAAAGATAAGGAAAGGGAACGTGAGAACAAGGAACGACATAAGAAGGACGAAACTGATAGTGACAATGTAGACATAAGTGACAGTCATGGTTACAAGGAGGAGAGGAAAAAAGAAAAGGATAAAGAAAGGAAACATAGAAAGAGGCATCAAAGTAGCACAGAGGATGCGGATTCTGAAAAGGCTGACAAGGAAGAGTCAAAGAAATCGCGGAGACATGGCAGTGACCGCAAAAAGTCCCGGAAGGTATGTCATATATAATGATTTTTGCTGCGTTGTGTTCCTAATATATGGAGAACATGAGTTGAAATGGAGTGGAAATAGATGACTTGCCATTGTGCTTTGCAGCATGCGAACTCACCTGAATCAGAAAATGAGGCTCGGCATAAAAGACACAAGAGGGATCACCGGGATACTTACAGGAAAGGTAGTGGGCATGCGGAGCTTGAAGACGGTGAGCTCGGTGAAGATGGGGAGTCCGATTAGTGCGGTGCTAATCCTTTTTATTAGGCGAGATTAGAAACTGATCTGCATCTCTCAGACGATGTTTAACTTTCATCATTAATATTTGCTTCTTTTTGTAATTTTCTTCTTTGACACTTTGGTGAACGTTGGATCATCCCATGTATCTTCAACAATAGAAAAAGATTTTTTCCCCATTTCCCATGCTATTTTCACTGTCACCCTGTTAAGAGCGCTATGGACAATTGTAATATTTAATCAAATGCTATACAGATTCCTTATTCGTTCATATTTTTTTTAATCTTGGTTAATAATAATTATGATTCATTCAGTTGATTGATCAGCAAAAAATTAATCTGATCTAATTATATTTAATGCGTTTGAGTTTTATTTTCTTTAACATTTTTATTTTATACTATTAAAGATATCTCTTGCATATCATTTTCTACGTGACAAGTCCAAATCTTCAGTACTTCTCATTGCACTACTCCCCAACTAAAACGTAAAAGTTTTATCGATACAATTTGAAATACGTTTGAATTATTTATTATTTAGTTAGTCAAAAAAATAAATTTAGTTTATCAGTTACAATTATTTGAAATTCCAACAGTTACTATGTCAAATTGAAGTTTAACTAATCAAGACAAAAAGAAAACTTTACTGCTAATTTAAAAAATGTTTTTCTGAATCGAGGGTTTCTTGGACTTTGTTGTTTCCAGCAGAGGTCGAAGACAATGTAGAAAATAGAAAATGAGGGACGCTTAAATGAATACGTGACCTAATGTGAGCATTTATAATTCGTTAATACTCCTTTTTTGCCCCGAGCAATTATAGCCAAAACTATGCTGGTAATATATACAAAAGTGGTTAATACTATTCAATAAATTCTGATACAATTTCGTTGATGATGCATTCCAAAATGGCATCACCAATTTGAAGGATAACATCCTTCACATGTGGTTCCAAATCACTCCATGCGTAGAGGGAATTCAAGTCATCCAAAGAGAGCAAGCAGCTTAGGCCCCTCCCACCATATCTGCTTCGTTGACCCCATTTGTTCGTTCTCTTGCGAATGAATTTCCCCATTTCCTTACTGTGACACTGCTCTCCCTTGTCCTTCCTTGCAAGCTTTTCTCTCGCACAATAAAAGATCAGCTGTTTTGTCTTCTGCAGTACCCTTGTGGATTTCAATCCTTGGGAGACGCTAGCAGCGACATTGTCTCTTAATTTCCTCGGTCCTCGTTCTTTCTTAACTGATGGCTGCAACAGCAATCCCCAGATAGCAGCTGATGAAATTGACTCCTCTCTCATTTTCTTGTGCAGAGAGACACTGCAACTTTGTATTTTCTTCTCTATTTTCCTGACATCCTGATTCACTGCTACCTCTGCCAAACAATCCCACGCGACGTTAAGAGAAGGGGAAAAAACAAAGAATAAAGAAATACTGAGTTGATATGATGGCAATCAGCCAATGAGACTTGCCATTTTGAGATGCTGAAGCTCTGCGTGAAGGAACTTTGCTGAGTGAGGCTGGGCCTATGAATCTCCAGCAGTGTTTTCCATTGTTAGTATCCTGTTGGCTTTGCAAGAGTAATCAAACTAATTCATGTATATATATATATATTCCTTAACTACTGCTCAAGTGTCAACTTGTATTTGAATGAACAGAACAGAACAAGTTTGCATCAAAATTGAGTTAATTTGTACCTCTGCATACCAGTCGGGCACGCATTTGAAGCTTGGAAGGTATCTGAAGAAAACGAAATCTCGTCTTCATCAATCTCTGAGCAAGAGTAGAACAGAGTTGAGCTGCTAGAGGAAGAAGAAAACCTTTCTGTTTCCAAGACAATCTCACCAACTGTGGGACTTTCATGAACAAGAAGATTTTCATCTCTAACTTCAGGCCTCTCAGCTACAACGTTGCTACCATCGTTGTGTTGTGAAGCAAGCTTCTTACATAGAGATGTTAGAACTCTGGAAAACAGAAGCTTTGCATTCATGTTGAGGCAAGAATTGGCTGATCTCTGCAGGCTCCAAGTTCTGGAGCATCCTCTTTCAGAGAGGTGATTGCTGAGCATGAAAGGTTCCTGTTGCTCCATGAGGAATTCTCTTAGTCTTCTCTGGCGTAAGGAAGTTGCAGGAGCCATGGAAGGAGAAGGAGGTAGGCTGAAGGAAGTTAATTGAGTGCGTGAAGAGGTGCAGAGAAGGGAATAAATTAGGAAAGACAAGGCTACGATATATGTGTCAGTTTGGGAAATTAATTGCTGAGACACACTCTAGTTCATATGGAATTAAGTTCAGCTGTTGGCTGTCTCATATATGTGTGTTCATGCGCATTAAAACATTGGTCCCATGAATGGATATAGATAGATATGTGGTATTCTAAGTCAGTGGTTCCTTGCATATGTTGTAGAGGACGCGTTTGGCTCTAATAAATTTGTCATTTGTTGAGATGTTGCTGATTCATTGCAATGTGGCTGCAGAGTGCAGACACAATTTGAAGTGATGTTGATGATATGGCCATTGAATAATTAATTTGGTGCCATCTTTCATAAAGAGACGCCCCTTCCTTGTCTATTCCCACCCATTTTTTTGTCGTCAAATCTCTTATTTTAAAATTCGAATCTCTCACCAAATCAAAGGAAGGCCTTTTTCACACACACACACCCGCATAGTATTATTATTGAAGACATACTTTTGTTAAAAAATCACTCTCAGTCCCATACATAATTCAACATATTAAAAACTCCATCGAAATAACTAAATTACTCTAAAACCTTGTGCTTTGCAATTGTTGATAATTTTAGTGTATGTTGACTTCAAAAAAAAAAAAAAAGTCCCTCCTCATGATCTAGAGTCGAGAAAACGGGCCGAACCCTTTGGCCCGGCCCTTTTAGGCCCTAAATTTATAAGGGCTAGGTTTAAGATTTTAGCTTCAAAATTGAAAGCGGGCTTAAAAGGACTAGCCTTGTAGGCCCGAAGGCCTAAAAGGGCTGGTCCTTTAGGCCCATATATATATATATATATATATATATATATATATATATATATATATATATATATTATTTTTTAAAATTATTTATATGATAATAATATTATTGATTTTTTATGTTTTGTTGATGATATTGCAAATATTTAGTTGTTATTATTATTTTAAATTTAAATTTCATAAGAATATCTTGTATTAAGAATCCTAAAAATTAAAAATTTATAAAAAATATTTCTTATTTTATAAGAAAAATACATTAGATATTTCTTATTTACTCCAAAATTTCACATATGATGGTAATTTACTAATTTATTTGTATTTTATATTTGTTATAGAGTTATTTATCATTTTACTCCTCAAGCAAACCCTACCACTCAAAGTGAAGCACAATTGAATTTCTTTGAAATTGATGGTGGTGGCGAAGAAGATGAAAATGATAGTCATCATACTCATATTGCTTAGAGTGTTTAACTTCTGGTTATCTTATACTTTGTATGAGACTGTAAATTATTTGTAGATATTATTTTTTTACCATTGATTATGAATTAGTAACTGTATTTGTTTTATTGCATGAGGCGTGTAGACGTGTAGTTAAATCTTGTGAGAATAGCTTACGGCCCTGGCCCTTCGAGGGGGCCGGCCCTATAGGACCGAGCCAGCCCTGATTTCCAGCTCTATTGGTCGCACGAAGCCCACCGCTTACTACTAAAGAATGTCACCGACTGGTTGTTAGAACCATCTTTACTGAAACAAGTATATGATGACAAAATTACTTTTGGTGGGATTTAGAATCTCTTAATTATCTAAGAATTTGAAACCATCAAGCCATTAAATTCATTTAGTCGTTAATGCAAATTATATATATATATATATATATATATATATATATATATAATTTAAATAGTTGCTTTCCAAAGAATAGTTATAAATATATATATATATATATATATATATATATATATATATATATATATATATATATAATTTAAATAGTTGCTTTCCAAAGAATAGTTATAAATTTGTTATGGTGAAGTTCAGTTCTTACTTAGTACAGTATCTAATATTTTATTATCTGATAGGTGTAGACTTTTTTTATGGATTGAATTGAATATATATGAAAATTAGAGGATCTTCAAATTGTTATAATCATGCATAATTGAGGACGGAGAAGGATTTGTGGGGTGGGAAAAGAAATAGAAAGAAATGGGAGTTGGGGAAAGCAAAAGGGAAAATACATTTTTGTGGAATAGGTGGGGAACAAGGAGGGAAAAGAAAATTAAAAAGCAATGTGACTATGAGTAGCCACAAAACGTGGGTTTCGTCTTTTTATAAGTATGTCAAAAGCGGATTTGATTTGATGAGATTAAAATTCGGACGGTGTTTAAAGTGATTAAGACCAATTCTATATTATTTAATATAATACAAAAACAAAAAGCAGGGAGCCCTGCCCCGCTATATTGATTGTGCTGTATATGATGGCGGCTTGTTGTTGCATATATAATGTTGGCGTTTTGTATGATACAGTTTGGTATAACATTATTTTCAATCACAGAAATTTCATTTATATATGTTATAACTAGCGTTTTCATTATGAGATTTCCTGTAATGGTCACAGATTTAAAGATAAATAGATGAGAAAGTTCTTTAACTTTACAAAAAGCCTTTTACTTACTATACTTCATGGGATCCATAACACAAGTTCACTCAAACTCGTTAGAGTTTTTTAAACAGCATTTTTGGAATTAAATTCATGGTTTTTCTGAACAGGTTGTTTGCTCTCCGATGTGAACATAATTGTATTGTTGACTTTTGCTACATGTTTAGTTATATTGTTTGTTGGTGAATTAGTATTATAGGAGATTGACTGTTTTGATAAAAAAAATTTATTTATTTACAGAGATTTAATATAAGACATATTTACCTAATATGATTATATTAAAGAAGTTAATCAAATCAGTTACTCTAACATGTATTTTTCAAAGTACTATAATCATCTTTTTTAATTTACTCATTTTTTATCTTCTTTAATTATGGTTAAGGGGTATCAATAGAGGTAAATTATAAAAAAATTAATAAATATAAAAAATATATCTTATATTTAGAATTAAGATTAGCCTTAAATATATTCTATATTAAGGAGGAAGTAATAAATGGTTGTGATATGCTTTTCAAAATATGAGAGGAGATGTCCGTGATCTCATTTTGTCCTTAATTCTCCATCGTGTTTTATAGGCGCACTCCTTTAACACGTTTCATTGTTAAGATTTTTTTTTAATCAAGTGCAAAAACATTCTGATGTTCTCGCAGTGTTTAACATTTTGTTGGGTGACATAACCCTCACCTGTAAAATGGGCACCGAGCAAAATGCCCCCTCTTTTCTTTTATTGAATAATAAACCTCTATACGACAATGTATCAGACCTAACATAGGTCCACTGGTCCAAAATATATATACAGAAACTAATACTGATACACAAACTAGAACATGACACTATTGACACACACACACAACAACCCAATGGGCCTATGGCCCAATAACTAAGCCCAATGACTAAAACTATTACATTCTAATACTCCCCTCAAGTTGGGGCTCAAAAATGTTTACGGCTTCAAGCTTGCCGAGAATATTGTTCTGAGTTTCTTCTTTGACTGAACTTTCTCACAAATAAAGTGACAATTAATCTATATATTTTGTTCATTCATAAAAATCTAGATTGCCAACAATATGGATCGCACACTTTTATATTTGTAGTGACGATGTTGAGTGCCTATTATACTTGCTGTGGCTCCATTAATCCTGTACGGAGTGATTAAATGTAGCTATATACCATTATATGCATCACCACGTTTCATTTCCATTATAAATTTGGTGTAATATCATATCTTTTGTTGTCATGTAATGAAATGGTACTCGATCATGTGGCCAGAGCACTTCTTTATTTTGCCGCAAAAACCATTTAAACTTGAATTCTATTTATCACTGCTTAGTTTTTCTTTAAAAAAAAATCATTTTTCATGGTGGATCCAACGGATTAAAACAACAAAAATAAATTTTCACCTTTTTAATATTTTTATTATATTTTTTAAGTGAGAATTATATACATGTCATATTTTATTCAAAAACATCAATTTAAATTCCACAATTTTTTTTTTTTTGGGTGAAAATGTGGTCCGAGACTCCGAGCTATTTTCGTTCAATCAAACGAATGAATCAGTTGTGGACCCTAAAGCCGGGTATTCTATCCGATGGGTTGTCATCTTTAATGGACTGTAATAGAGTTTGGGGCCTTAAACCCATTGTTATTTAGCCCTTCAAAGTGACTTCCCGTAGGTAACTCGTCCTATTCCCCACCCCATTTAAACGAAGGCTTTCAACAATAGAAGTTGGTTTAGGAGAAGAGGTTCGTCTAACTCATTTACATGACAAATTAGGGGTGAGAAAACACCTGATAGTCCAGTCTAGTTTGGTCTAACCAGAGTTGGTTCCATCCGGTCTAATCCACTAACACAATGAAATTGGATCAGACTATACTATATTGATTGGATTGGGCTGGACTAGATTCTGGACCAATGATAAGGCCCCTTTGACTGGTCCGATATAGTTCAAGTCAATTTTTTTAATATTTTTTAATTTAGATGTAAATTTGTATTTTTTATTTAATGTTGTTGGAGTTTTTTTTAAGGATTTATAGTTAAGTTTTATTGTTGTAAGATGATTTTTATATGTTGTAGGTATTTATATTATCTTAATTAAGGTGTAAATTTTTTTCCAACATATTTTTTATTGTTGTTGCATGTTGTGGAGATTTTTATGGATTTGTGATGTTTTAATTTTCTATGCTGAGTTTTATATTATTATACGTATTTTTATGGTATTAATTGTGTTTAATAGATTCAAATTTTACTTTCTAGAAAGGAAAAAAATAAAAGTCCAAGTCCTGGACCACCAAACCTGGTTCATTCCAAGCCGGCCTTGTGTTGGTGGACTAGACCACAGGTTGCCTTGTATGGCCTGAGGTAATCTCCAGAGTAGACATCAAGTTATCTGTTTGGTTCGTGCGCATCTCTATGTCAAATAAGGTTTAAATTCACAAGTACTCACGTTCAAGTCTCAATATCTCAACAACATTGTGTCTAATAGAATGATATTTGTGACTAGGAAAAGAAATATGAGAAAGACGAATCTGGGGGTGTAGAGTCGACTGAGAAAGAAAGAGACTCTTGTCGGAAAAGGAGGCTTGAACAGAGCGAATCGAAGTTGCGTTATCTATTAGAAAGGAAAAGTCATACAAACCCGCAAAGAATATGTTGAACCAACAAAGGATGATTGATGCCCTGAAATCATTGTCGCCATATATTGTTTTTCTCTATAATCAAACGATCCTTAAATTCAGTGTCCACGTGTCTAATCCACGCCATTAGGGTAGGTCAAAAAGATAACACCATCTTTCTACGGAGCTTTCCTAACAACCGAAATTTCTGGTAATTAATGAGTTCTTAAGAACGTGCCTTCGAAGAAAGCAGATGAACTTAAACAGAAGGCACAAATATGAACAAATGTAATAGTGCCATGGTCAACACGCACAGGCAACGGGAAAACGCCAAATCAATCAAACAATAACGCATACACTGTCTCTTTTCTGCTTTATTATTTCTTTTCCGAACCTTCGAGGGTGATTCCTCGTGGATTTCATGGGGACTACAGATATCGATTAAATTCTAATTCATTCATTGAATCTGGATTAAGATAATGGTTCCATTCATGAATTTGTCTCGTCAAATGATTATCAGAATCACAATATATAGCCTTTACTGGTACTCACTACAATGCTCATGTTTGACCATATGTACTTTTTGGAATTTATCGGAGTTACGTACCCTCGAGGTTCTGTTTATAGATGAAATATCAAACCTCATTGTAGAGATTTCACCGGTAGGCTTTCCCAATTGTAGGCACCAATAAAAGCCAAGACGACACGTGCAACTCAATATCATAATTATATATATTGATAATTAGTTGGGGGTTGTAAATAACACTTCTTTCGTCCTCATTTGTAGGAGAATTATTGGACTCTTATTTAATCCCAAAAGTGTAAGAGAATTGAAGAATGTTAGTGGTGGTTCTTTAAGGTGTTACTTTATTAAGGGTATTATTATTGGAAATAAAAACAAATTGTGACGTATTGAAATCACTTAACTGACAAAACTAAATTTTTCATAGTATTGAGAAGACTGATATATATGAGCAGATACTACATTGGAGATTGGGGCAGTAATATTTTGTGAGAAGCTGATCATTGGTAATTAAGTAAAGGAAGAAAGAGAGAAAAGGGAATTGAAGCAACTTAACTATCAAGAAAAAGAGGAAGGCACTGTGGGAAATTCACCTGGGGGGGCTTTCCCATGAACAAAAAGATGGCTTATCCAAATAAAGGTGATGGATTATTTTGAGCCACTACGAAGGGGTTCTCTTTTCACTGTCGCTGTTTTTTCTTCATAAACTGTTGGATCGTACGTGGCCAGCGTGAAGCATGCTTCAAAGATAATGACAGCATGTTATAAATGTGGGAAGTTTGTTCCTTCGAAGGAAATAATATTATAGCAACCTTGAATGGTACAGTTCAATGGATTATGGAGAACTCCTTTGGCGGAGTCTCCCAGGGGAGAAAAAAACAACTTGCAAATAATCAGACTTTCTTTAATTAGATATAGATTCATTTCAGTCTATACTCGAATCCAAATGAATAAGAATCATACGTAGGCTATGAGTTTTTTCAATCTTTCTTAATGTTGAGACCATAGCCTTTGGGGGTTATTATATTGTAATAACCACCGAATCAGGCAGTCATGTGTATGTTTAGCCACGAGTGTGTGTGTGTGTGTGAGTGAGACTGATTTTTTGAAAAGAACAAAAGAATTAGAAAAACACCTGAATTGTGAGTGAGAGTAACCATGTTTCTCGAACGTATAATTTTATGTAATAGGGTTAAATAATTGGTACCCACTTTAACGATGACCGGATAACGAATACTTTATGTAATTAAACAATGCAATTAATATCGGTTATCACCAAATATTCAAAAAAAAAAGAAGAAGAAGATCATTTCATAATTTCAATATATATGAAATCTTGTTTGAGAAAACGTACAACCTAGCTACCAAGGTATAATATATTTTTTCACATGAGAAGTCACATAAACTCTTGAAATGTGTGAAAGTTTAAAGTTAAATCTGAGCAGTAGTAGCGGTATGAGCTAAAAAGGTAATTTTCCGTCGCATGATTAGCAAACAATCATTCACATGCGTGGGTCCTTGGTGATATTTTTAATTTTTGGCCGGACGTTCTTTTCCAACCTTAGTTCGTTAATTTTCATTTCTTTCGTTTTCTTTGACGCAGAGAGAGAGAGAGAGAGTCCATCCCATCCCCTTCCACTGATTAAGGTCATATTCAAGTCTATGTTTGAAGACTTTAAATCAAAAGCAAAGACAAGGAGATAAAGGAAGAAATAGATTGCATGTATATATGGCGAACAAGTTATATGGCGTCCCTTGTTCGGCATTTACCGAAATCGAAAACCTAACTGAATTCAATTCGATTTTTTTGGTTAATTCAGTTTTTGGTAAAATTTTGGTTTTTATTTTTCTAAAAATTTAGTATTTGGTGTTAGGTTCGGTTATTAAAAAAAATTCGGTTAAAACCGAAATATTTATAATATATTTATATTTAATATATATTATTTGATAAATGCATGTTTTTATAATTAAATAAGTGTATATTTTGAATAATATTATATAAAATTCATAGATATTTTAAATCTAATTAATCTATTTTATATATTTTACACCTAAATCTAATATTAAGGATAAAATAATCTTTTTTAAAAATTTATTTTTTATATATTTTATTTTATAGAAAATAAATAAAAAATTGATTAATTTGGTTATTAACCGAACCGAATCGAAAATATTTTGATTAATTTAATTCATTTTATTTTATTAATCGGTTTTAATTTAATTTTTTTAATTAGCTTTATTCAGTTTTTTCGATTTTTACTAAAAACCGAACCGAAAAACCGAATGCTTATCTTTACCTTACATAAAAGGATGCCACGTATTAACATCGACTACGACTCTCCCTTCGTATATTCCAACCAGATTCCACGAAGATTCCGTCAAACCCCGAATAATTATAGCTTCTTCGTCATTCATTATTTATATTATCACTATTCATCACCATCAACTATCAAGGCACAATTCGCATTATCGTCTTTTAATTTTATATAAAGCTAAGCTTATCACGTACAGAAGAAAAAGTAAGAAAAAGGCCCATGCATGATGACAACACGATCAAAAAGTAGACCCTTAAACCTTAACATTTTAATTTACTTCCAACAACGTGGGGCTTCTCGAAGCACAACTACATTTTCTCCTCCTAACAAAGAAAGGAAAAATGACGAGTAGCAAGCTAAGCTGTGGCCACCGATATATTTTGCCATCATCATAATTGATCGAGCACATTAATTCATGCACCCTCTCCAATCAGTTCCTACGTGAATCAGATCTTTTTCTACGTACCTACTTGGATCGATCGATCGTTCACAGCTTTATTTTACGATCTATATAACAGGGAACGTCGACCACTTACGTACTTATATAATATAAAAACCTTTTGTTACTATTCTGGTTAATAATTATGGCTTTTAAAAGCCTATTGGGAATTAATGCATGGAGCCTAAAATCAAATATAGATCAGAAAGTCTGGCCGTGAGGGCCACCGATTCGGTTCTCAGGCGTTCGTTCTCTGAGCATGCTAGACGGATTTGATGCACGGCGAGGCCAAGCCGGTTTTTGAGCTGTTGGTTTTCAATGGAGAAGCGGTTCACTTGGTTGTTCAGGTCCTCTAAATGTCTCTTCTTTCTCCAGCGGGACCGTCGGGCTGACTCCCGATTCGACTGCATCCTCCTGCGCTTTCTCTCGTCGTTGGAGTAAACCTCCCGGCTCGACCCTTGCGAACCGGAGCTTGGGCTCGTCGTGTTGTTATGGTCTTCTTCATCTCCTGATTGGATGAGGGACAACAGCTCCTCTATATCCCCAGCCGTAAGAACCGCCGTTTCCCGAACCGGACATGGCAACTGGACCGCTTCTTCTTCTTCGTGGAAAAACATTATGGCAGCAGAATAACTTTACTATATTCAAAGAGTGAACCTGAGAGAGGAAAGGAAGGGAAAAGGGAAGAACCAGATAGCCAGAGTTGGGTATTTAAGGATGCAGATGACCGACCCGTGGGGTCCACTCGAAGCAAAAGTTATCGGGAAAAAAATATTTAATTTTAAAAGTAGAAAAAAAGGAACTATGCTTCATATGTACGAGTGGGTGTCATTGTTTTAGCAAAAACAAATTCGCTGAAGATCAACAGTTACATGCAACTTTAATGTCAGGTGGCATATGGTGGTGGTGGGGAAATCAGATATTGTTGAAATGTTTTGTTTTTTTAATTGTAGTGTATTGCCTTTTTTTTATTAATTAGGAGCAAGAGATAGGTTCCTTGGGAAGATTAGCTTTAGCTTAATGACGAAGAATCTAACAGAAACAGATAAACTACGTACAAATGGGATTAGAAAGTTACTGGAATCGGACACTGTATGTGTCGTCAAGCCATTTTGGATACGCACACATAAAAAGTGAAAAAGCAGTGAATTAAAGTTGCCACCCACACACATGTTAAAAGGGAAAAAGATTATATATATATTTGCTAAGGTAAATGTGGCCTAATAAGCTTCCAGTTCGTGGAAAATCCTCCCTATATATGTTGCTGCAAATTATTTCCATTTCCTGTCACTTCACTGCCCTGATAATTCATAAAGTCTTCCATCACTTTTCAAAGTTTTAAGAAAAACTTCATTAAAAATGGGGTGAGTTATTTATATTTAGGTTTTCTTGACACGATTCCATATTTTTTTTTTCTGTAGTTTTTTGAGCTCCTTCACTTGAGGATTTCTTCTTATAATTAACTTGATAAATTTTGGGAACTGCATGTGTGTTGCAGAAATGTTCAAATTAGATCGATCTATGCATGCTCATTTAAATTTGTGTATTGAGATGTGCACGTGAACCAGAGATAAATGGAACTCGAATAATGCGATATACTTTAAAGCTTCCATGTACTGTATCGCCAATACCCAATTTTTTATTTTCCTTTTCGTACATATTCTTTGAAGAATTCGAGTAAATTTTTTTTTTCTTACAGGCTAAGGGAAAGACTTGAGATATGGTTCTTGACTTCCATATATACTAATTTGATACTGAACTTACCATATAGATAAATAGATAGAACTTGATACTATAGAAATATATGCCCCTTTAAATTAAGAATATAAGATCACTTAAAAAGAGCATATAAAAATCTAAAGTGACTATAATTCGAAGTTTGTAGGGATGAAAATGATAAAGAACGGTAGATAAATGGAAAGCGAGCGAGACGTTTAACTAGAAGCATTGCACATATTTTTCTTTCTTTTCGTTCTAAATGCACAGATAAGCCCACATCAATGTGTGTAATATGTATGTGCTTATAGAAAGTAATTGGAAAGAATTGATTTGCTTTTCTTACAAGCTTTATCGTCCAAGATGTGAACAGATGCATGGACAAGGCATAGACAGATACAAAAAATAATATGGTGTGGAGTTAGGAATATATATAGTAATTAAAGAAAAGAAAGGATCAGAATATTCTTGGGGGGTAGTTTTCTTAGTTGAGTATTCTTGGGAGGGCAGTTGGTTGGCCTGGACCTGCATTATAATAGAAAGGATAAAAAGAAAAATGTGAGTGGAGCATAGCATGCAAATCCTTCCATTGCCGTTTTGCTTGACTTTGATCACCGTGCCAAAGTAGCTTCCATGTGCTGCCTCCAAATTTTAAAGGAAATAAAGAAGAACAGTACTTCCCAGCAAGATTTGTAATTCAATTTATAAAAAATTAGTCAGTCTGATTATATCTCTATATTGTAGATGTAATGATCTTATCAATGGATAATTTGTAAGTATTTCTACATATATGTTCTTATTATTCCATTTTCATGTTAGGTTATAAAAGGTTATAGTGATTATGGTTTTAATTCAACTCACAATGAGTTTAGAAAAAGTCTTAAAATATATATTGTTGTGTGCACGTTTCAAACAATTAGATTTTGGGTCTGAGAAGTCCGTTCTTAATATGCTACACTATTTATTCAGAAAAAAAAACCGAATCAAATAAAGAAGAGAACAAGTCAGCAATTATTGTTGATAGAATCACACTTATGTATGATCGTCAACTAAATCAAAATTAATGTTGATTTACATACAAGATGAACCTTTTGATTGAGGAATTCGATCAGGAGTTATTGTAGGGTTTATTATTGCTTGGTGGGCAAGGAGAGGCTCTTTAGGACTCTATTTATAGAGTCCTTCACCAGCATTATTCCTCACTCTAGAACAATTGAATTCTCTTGTGCTCTCTCTTTGTCTCTTCTATATTTCTTTTATTCTACTGTACTGCTGTGCAATGCCGGTGAGGCTCTTGTAGTCTACTTCATTGCGTGAGCTCCGCTACCAAATCAGATTACACATCCTTCATCTCTCAATCTATTATTATTTCCTTCACAAACAAAGAAAACCTTTTCACCTTTAAAAACGTAAATAAACGAGTAAGACTGGAGGGATTATATTGGCCATCGAACTAATTAAAGAAAAAAGTTAGCGTCTAATTAATAGAATGAATGTGTGGTTTGAATGCATTTTTTTTTTCAGTTTTTTCGACTAAGTTTGAATACCTTGTAAAAATTTTCCACTCTCCCAACTCTCTAGTCTTTCCGTTTCCATCAATTAATCACATATAATCTAACTAATTAGATAAAATGAATTATTAAAGACCAATCCTAATATTACTTTATTCCCCGGCCGATTTGGTTGGAGGTCTTATCATAGGGTAGTATAGTGGGATAAGGTTTATATTTATGTGCACCTGAAAATTAATAAATAAACGGAATGATGCATAAATATGTGAAATAGTGATTGTAACCGTTAAAAGTGTTTTTTAATCATAATTTATAATATATGAAATAAATATATGGAGGTATTTTATCTCAATTTACGTAAATCAGACTTATACATAAGTATAAGCTATGTCAAACAAGCTATTGAGTTCACATATACGTTTTGATCAGTATGCTGCTGATAGGATCTGCTCCAAGGGTTGCCACGTATAAAATATAAGATCACAGAGCAGAGATTAAATTGTAAACCTTGAGGACTAAAGATATTTATCTGTATATTTACATTATATAAGCAGACCTCCGGTTGGTGGGATCCCGTCATATGATTTTATTGACTTTGAGCAGACCGCGGTAGGATAAATGAATAAGGTAGATTAAATTATTAGGTTTAAATTAATATAAATTTCAAGGCCTTTCAAATAAGTCGTTGTAGTATAGTGGTGAGTATTCCCGCCTGTCACGCGGGTGACCCGGGTTCGATCCCCGGCAACGGCGCTTTTTAATTTTTCCTTCCTTAAATCGTTTTCGCCCCCTTCTGCTTAAATCCCCGCCCAAAGAAGGGGCTGCCAGCTGTCAACGTCTCCAGCTTCGGTCAAAGGTGCGCAGGGCCCGCGCCACGTTTCGTTTACCTAACAAATGATAGGATTGGAGATTAATAAACGAGAACCCCCGTTTTTTTAATATTCGATCATCCCTTATTTTTCCTACTTTATTTTTTTTTGTCAAGCTTGCAGAAATCAATTACTCTGTTAAATTTATAAATTTCGTTCATCTAACTACGCCTTACTTTTCTGGTCCCAAATAAAAAATATATTAAACTACACGCAAAATTCTTAAGCATAAATTTGGCTCATCTAACTTTTTTTTTCCTGAAAAGAATAATTAATTTATGCCAATATTCTTTCTTCTTATCTTTTGTGCTTTATTTATTCTGTTTAAAGTTACTTTCTCATAAATATATTCTGTCTCTTTTTTTTTCACGAAATCAACGAGTTTAATTTGCACGTGTCAACATTATAGGGACTCGCGAGATCACTCTGCAATTCAAACGCGAAGATGAACACTATTATTCGTTACTTTGATCGATCTGCATATCGCTCCCCCCATATAACTGTATAAGCTAATAAGCTAAATATAGGAATAAACTTAGCTTATCCCCCCCCCCAAAAAAAAAAAGGGAGCAAGTTTCAGAGAACGTGTGAGTGGAGCTGGAAACTACTTGGAATGGATCAATATTTATAAATGTTCAATTCATCTTAGGGAGCTTTGGGGTAAATTAACTTTTGCAAAGAAATAGCACAATTTTATGCGCAATTGATATATAATTGGATTCCTTGTTAAAAGGAAAAAAAAATGACAACTTTTTGGGTTGAACTAAACGAGGATCATGATTCCAAACGACCGCGATCATATCATTCAGTTTCAATGATACACAAAAGATAGACGTTTTCCCAATTTTCTTAAAGCAGCTTTTCGTCCAAACCATTCACCAACTCTTCCTTCAAGTTTTTTATAATAAGGCCTAACAAAAGACAAATGGACAGGTCGTGTCCAAGTATTACTGCCTCATATAATTTCCCCTCGTCCTATATCCAATATTCGCGAATACTGATGAGATCAAGGCCTTGATCTTGAACTTCAAAAATAAAGACAAAATAAACACACCCCACCTTAAAAATAAGAAGAATTTTAAAAAAATACCATTTAAACTTTAAAATCTTAAATAGGTGATTTAATAATAAAATGATTTGTTAATTACATTATCATTCTTGTTAATCCCATTACCGAACTTGTTAACAGGATTTTAAAGTTTAAATGGTATTTTTTTGGCATTCTCCCTTAAAAATAAATATATGATCCTTATATAGCAAATATGTATATTGAATATAATGATAATGGATATATGTACTCAAAATAATGTTCTTTCTTTCTTTTCTTTTTTTAATTCTGCCCAAAAAAATAAAGATATAAGGCTTTAGAAAAGTTGGGTGATAAGTAAGGGACACAGTAAACTAAAAACTCTTGACCAACATTTTTAATGGGTCTCTATTATTTGGATGCAGCTTGAACCTAGAATTCCAGTATGGGTCCGTCCTATAAAGCAACTTGATTTAGAACTCTCTCTCCTTCTATGGTGCCGACCTTAGCATAATCAACCTCTTGATTTTATATTAAGTCAGTTGAATCCTCAATTTGTAAGTAAAGAAGAAGATGAAACACAAGAACACAAGTGAGAAAACTTGTAAACTTATCTAATTTGCTTGATGGTTACAAATGAGGGGTGATTGATATTTATAGGCCTCCCACTTATTCTAGAACCTTCTCACTTCCTTAATGAACGGTGTATATCAATTTGATCCAACGGTCCACATCCGCTCTCCAGAATGTTCTATAACAATATCTACAAATAATATATAGATATTTACATGGAGAAATCTAGAATATGCAAAAAGGAAATATACCTAGAATACTCTAGAATTATCTAGCATTTCCCACACTATGTAACGACCCTTTCTCACAAACAACAATTATCCACATATATACAAAATCAGTGATAATTTTTTTTTATACAATACATATCAGAGTTCAGGACACAAACTCGCCCACAAACTCTTCCACAACATATCGGAGTTTAGGGCACAAACTCGCCCACAAACTCACTGCAGATAAATTTATTATTCTGATATCACATCACAATTAACCCATGGGTCACAAAATGATTTCCAACATAGATATCCAAACAGTAAATATGGCATTTTAAAAACATGTGGGCCCTATAATGGCAATATAGAAATTAATACAACACCAATACCAAAAGAGACCTACAAAATTCTCAAAGTCTATGCCTCTGGTTGCTTCCCTTGGCCTCTATCCAGATTAGAGGTATCGCCTGAAAAATTATTTATAATGACGGGGTGAGACATAAAGTCTCAGTAACCAAAAACTAATTTACAAAATATGCAGGAAAAGATAGTAAGTCAGAGAAGCAGGTTTAACTGACATAATAATAATCTAATAATATTCTCATAATTTAACATTTAACATGATATAGTCAATAAATAAAACCATCCCCACTCATCCATCCTGCTCCTCCTTATCTTCTCTGGACTGGTACAACCTATCAGTGCTAGTATACCCGGCCAAAGGTTAGATAGTCACATCAAGAATACTGCCCCCTCCCATGCCACCACCGATATACCGTAACAGGGAGGTGTCCGCCCAAACACTCAGCTCCAAAATCCGGGCCAGGATTGAGAGAGCCGATGGGCACACAATTCACCATATCTCTTCCACACAACCCAACATATCCCGTAATATAAAAATAATAAATTAATACAGCTTTCGAAAACAATTACGAGAATTCTAAATTCTTATACAACATTCCATCTCAAACAACATATCCACCATAACAGTAACAATTTAATAATAATTTCCACTTATATATGTAAATTAGAAAATACACTGCTTCACTGAAATAAATTCATATTCAAACATAAATATAATCTTGCAAAGCACATACAAGTAATATAGATAAAAGTAAGGTTTATAAAATACCTTACAATCCAAACCAAGCATATAAAATAAATTAACCCCGGTTACCTCGATTCCAAGCTTAATCTTAATTTGGATAGTAAAACCCGTGCAATCACCGATCACAAGAAAAATCTACATTATTAATGTAGATACCAATTAACCAAAAATAACAATAAAATAATTAATTTACATAATTTAACTCCTACAACCCAATTTTCTCTACAACTATTATCCTCATTTATTCCAATTTCCTTAAAAAAATCCTTAAATAACCTTTAACATACCTATAAATATAAAATCCTCAATATCAACTTTCTAAATAATTAAATCTCTTTTTCATAATTTATATGGATTTAATATAATTATTGAACAATTCCTCAAATATCCACATAATTAAAATCATATCAAATTAAAATTCAAATATTAAATCCTAATTTATATTTTTCACATAACTCAGATCCAACAAAAATAACCCGATTAAAACCTCAATAATACCTCCAATAATCCAAATAAAATATTTAAACTAATTTTTATCGGTAAAAACGCCCTATAGGGATTAATTTATACCCTATTTATAAAAGAAATTAATTATAAAATCACATGACCACTAAATAATAAATCTAAACTGATTAAAATAAACTATTAATTATTCTCTACATTTCTATAGTCTTATATTGATAAAACTCAAAACTTGTCTAAAATCATATCCCCAAAATATTCTCTAACTAGCATAAAATTACTATCATATGAAAGAAAAAATTATTTAGAACATTTTTCATAAAAGAAGCTTTATGATTAGAAGAGAGTTTGTGTACCTTATTGATCCCCGAAGAACTGAAAATACCCTTATCAGAACCTCACTCTCTCTTCTTTTCCTGAAACACTTCACTTGCGTGAAGTGTTTAGTTAAGGGGTATTTATAATACCCCCTCCCCTTTCTGCTTTGGCGCCTAGGCGCCAAAGCAGTCTATAAATTTTATTTTTTTTTTAAGATAAGGGGGGTTCACCTCCCCCTTATCAATCAAGTTGGTAGGCGCCGCGGCGCCTACCAACTTTGAAATTTTTTTTTAATTATAATATAATATTATTATATAATATAATATTATTTTATTTTATAATTACAATTTAATTTCTATTTTTTTTAGAATGTCACACACTATTCTAGAGATATCAAGTATGCTCCAGCATCTTTTGGAGTACTCCGGTGTTGTCTTGAATGTTCTGAAATTCTCTAGATTATTCCGGAGCCTCCTAACATTCATAAGTTGAAACAGCTGGGCTTGCTTTTGTCTTGTCTCTTCAATCTTGAGAAGCACATGCTGCTAGTTTTTTTTTTTAAAAAAAAGGCAGCAAGAAATATGATTTATTTATATATAATATAGAATTTATAAGAATGCATATTATTTATAAGCTGTTAACATTATAATTTACCTTATACTCTATATTAAGAACATGCTTATTTCATATTTAATGTGGTTAAATTTGCCTGCTATTGAAGCATTATGGTTGAGACCTTTTAATTAATAATATATTAAAATATATTATTTTTGACAGAGCACAATGACGCCGTATGATCCATGTAGCCAACCCCACCTAATGGAATAAAAACTTTATTGAAACATTATGGTTAATTGATCATTAATCAAAAGGTGCAAACGTGCAACATAGAATGAGGATGAGAAGCAAAAGTGTGGAAGCGCGTCCACTCATGGCCATGGGTTTCCATTCCACCCCATTACTTGAACAACCTGCTCCCAGTAGTAGTTTAATTAATAATGATCTCTCCATCTAATCAAGAGCCAATCTTTTTCGTTTTTATTTTTCTGGGGGAAAAAAGCCTAACTCTTCTTTCTGGCGCAGATTATGTAAAGGTATTTGAAGTGGACCTGCATTTTTGGACAAACCTCTTTGAATTCCCTTCAAACATTCATTTCCATGGACCACCACCTGTCTGTTTTTTCTACAATTTAAAGCTATTCTCTCTCACACTCAGATGCTCCGAGTAATGGAACTGCAAGTAGAAGACAGTGATGTGCTGCAACTTGCATCCTCTCTCTAATTAACATGATGATTGTCTAAGCACGTAGGTCTTCATTTTGAACTATGGACAGAAGTAGTAACTCCTGTGTTAACAGTGGAATCTCCTCACTGTTCTACCGACTGAAGAGGTCTTAGCTGCGAATCTGCTTTCTTTTAATTCGGAACTAGTAGAACCCAAACTAGATGGACACCATTGAGTAATTTACAGCATCATCCATTCAGATGAGCACCATCAACCCTGCAGTTAGGTGCCATCAAACTTACGGAACTTCACATTCAATATCTGACAACAGAAAAGACAAAGTCATTCCTACAGTCTACATTTGCTTTTGCGTTATTATATACAATCAGCACATAAATATCTTCAGAAACTAGGAATTGATATGTCTATATTATAATATTCCATCCTATATTTGTGTTCGAATAATAGGTAAGCGTATCAAATATTAGTCCCCGCCTTTCTTATTTCATCCGGCACATGTCCAAGTACATCCACCCAAAAAACCTAGTATACATTACCAATCAAAAAATAAACTCTTACAATTAACGTTGTTTCACAGCCTCATACAGCACTACGCAACACGTCACAGCACCTCTGCGACCTCTTTTTGTGGTTTGAAGAGGGGCTAAAAAATCAATCACTTATATACAGAGAAAAAATGGTGGGAAACTCTATACTTTTCTCTTCTTTCTATTGGAGATCTACTCAATACTGGCACTACGGCACCACAATTTTGCAGTTTGAAATCAAGATTCATGGAGCATTTGATTCTGTTTTGGACTTGAAAGGTCTCAACGAAAAATCATCATCCTCAAGATCACTGAAAGATATGTCTTCTTCATTTACCACCCGCACCGTAATTCCATCAATATCGTCCTCTGGCCACTCATACTCATCATCTTCATAGTCCTCGAGAACAAATTTAGAGGATCGAACCCTTGATAGGTCCTTGTCCTCAGTTTTAGTTTTGGAGTTTTCCTCTATGACTACCTTATCAATGAAAGGTGCTTCAGAGCTTTCACCCATGTGCTTCTCACTCTCATAATCTTCCTCAAATCTGTATGTTCCATGAGGCATGACACCATAATAGGAATCATCGAAAGATCTGGGAGACAAGTCTTCATGCGGAGCTGTGTCTCTTGAGTAGGAAGTGCTCCTTCCAAAACATTCAGATTCAAGTTTCTCTTGCTTCTGTAACTCCTCCATCCACAGCGCTCTCGCAGCCAAAACCTGCACACATTATCATGAAGAAACGGTTAATGCTGGCTGAATGAGCTAGTGCTTAAAACAAATACAGAATGCAAACGGTTGAAGTAACTATTGCAAATGATATTTTATACAAAAGTCAACACAGGAGCATTCGAAGGAGAGTTTAAAAGTTGAACTATAACAGAGCCAACACCTCTTCGCGCGAAGCCTTTCATATTTTCAAAAATAAACTTCAATATTTCAAGATTGGAAAAATCCAATAATTAGTCAAACATAACATGGCCATATTTCTTCTTCGTGACCAAATTCTGTTGTTTGCCAATTATTCAAGTATGAGATAGGCATAAAAGAAGTTTCAAATTAAACGCAGAGGACTTGAGTATTTAGTAATCTTAAACCCACTTGAGAGGGATTGAAATTGCACTCAAATATAAGAAGTCTACTGAGATAAAAGGACCATATTAGCATATCAAACAAGGGAGCCACCACAAGATTAAGGTAATGCATGCATTCAAAATTGCAAGAACAATATGAAAACCAGCGTGAAATCCCAGTTACTCACCTGAGGTGTAGATAAAACCTCAGCATCTTGTTTATTAAGCCTTGAATGCAAAAGTACAAAATAGACTTTCCAAAAGTAACTCACACTCATATGGCAAGGGCACAGCTCAATTCTGAGCGCAGCTAATCTAGGATCAAGTCTTTCAATGGCCAAAGCATGCTCTTGTTGGGCATCGGACATATCAAAATCTACGAGTGAGTAGATATGCAGAATTAATTGCGGGCAGACAGCCAAATCCATCACTAAAGCTACAAATGACCACAAGAATCGAATAAAAGGGGAGGTCAAGCTCACTGCCGATACGGCCGCAGTGTGCGGGTCAACTCAACAATATCATAAACGACACGATCTTCATGGTTATGACTCGCGTACAACTCAAAGGCATAAAGAATTTGCATCGAAGGGAAATATAAGCATCATTCACAAATAAGTAAAAGCAAATCCCGCTTACCATCCGTGTCATCTTCTTCCTCGACAGGGTAATCCAACCACGTCTCGGGATGCATCGCAATATTACTCGCGAAGGCCAACACCTCAGCTGTAATTCCAACCGCGCGTTCAAAACCATGCTCCTCCAATGCGGTTTCCTCGTTACGCAGAGACTGGGATCCAAACGAAATCGAAATTGGATTCATATCCAAAGTTTCAGTGGCGTCCCGGTGGAAACTTGCTTCTTCGATGTGCGAAAAAACTCTCCGAAACCGTCGGGCCTCTGATTCTTCGAGATTTTGAGAAACACAGCGATCGGAGGGATCTGATCGATTACGAGTGGATGCAGCGGGAAAAGATTGGGTGTAGCGATGAGAGGGAAAGGAAGGGTGGGAATCCAGCGGGGGAGGAGCTAAGAAGGATGCCATTCCCCAGAATTGACGGGTGAGAGTTTGCTTGAATACGTCAAGATCCTCTTGTACTCCTCGAGAAAGCACTTCATTTTCTAATCCAAACTCATTGTCCGGCGGTTGATGTTGTTGCAGGTGAGGGTTTTCGTGATTTTTCGGTGAGGTGGGAGGAGGGCCGTGGGGCTGATTGGGTACGACGTCGCATTCATCATCGTCATTGCCGACGGCGTCATCGTGGTCGAGTCGGAGGGAGTTAGCGAGGGAGCGACCCAGCCATGACATTGCTATTTCGCTTTCGGGGTCCCAAACAGGTGAAACACTTTACGGTGGACGAGATGAACCGATGAACACTATTAACAAGAATAAAATATTTGTTTTTAAGACCTGCAGGAAGAATACATGATGGATCATACAATTACGAACTAGGATCAGTAAGGGTTTGTTTGGTTGAAAGGGAGGGGGTGGATTTTTTAATTAAAATCATTTCTCTTCTTTTATTTTATGTTAAGGATTTTTTTTTTTTGATAAACCAAATAAGATAATATATTATACCCTCCCCTCCTCTCAAAACAAACACACTCTAAGGCCTTGTTTGGTACGTGGTATTAGGAGGGAGGAACTGGGACTGGAACAAGGATTGGAAAATAATATATCGTTTGGTACGAGGGACTACAGACAATCAGGGATCAGGAGTACCACGAAAGTGGGATCGCTGCAAAGCCACCTCCCCTGATCCTATATTTTTAATCCCTGAACTGTAAAATTAAAAAGACAAAAATATCCTTAATTTAGATAGCATAATGACATAAATTACCCTTCCTTGTTCTAACCTAAAACCCGTCACTTTCACACGATCTTGCATTCGCATAAATTAGTTTCTAGCCCTATGCCAGGTAACACGGAATTTAATGGGCACTTCAATTTTGTCCACACAATCCTCAAGACCCAATTCAATTAACTTCAAATACCCTCCAGGCTGCAGCAATTCACCCACGATTCTATCAGGCTCATTCAAGTCCCTTTCAATAACATGTATTTTTCATCCATCCTTCCCAAGTACAAGCAAGAGCCGCCCCAGCAATACCAGCACCAACAATGATTATTTCCGCATCTTCTACATCATCTTATTCGTATTTTCCATTTTCTGAAATCTCAGCAAATCGACTACTGTTAGCCCCTGTTGAGCCAGAGAATTTCTTCTTCTTCTCTGCAAATCTGCAAAGCACAAACACGAGGAGCAAACAAGAAGTAAGAACCCCTCCCAAAATGAACTGATCCTCCATCTATAAAGATTGCTGTAAATGGAGTTTGTCAAAAACCGGCGAACAAAGAGAATATGAAGAGAGAGAAAGGAAAATGAGAAAAAGGCGGGATCCTTCTTCGTCTTCTCCTCCTCCTCCTTCGGGAAAGTTCTACATCTGCGATTGTATGTGACTACCGAGCCTTGACGTGTAGCTTTTCCTTTTTGAATTCTTCGTTTACTCTGGTTTCTTCAAGTTCAGCCAGTTATCACATGCTTGCCTTTACAACTCCTGCACCTGATTTAATTCCTTCTGACATCAACAATAGACCAAGAATGAAAGTTAGGCAGTCACAGCTAACAATCGCCAAGAAACTAAATCATCTCTGTCAACTCTTGTTGCCTCCTCTAAACGGTGCTCGAGATCGTTGCTCTACATTGTTTAGTGAGAGGGGAGAGGGGAGAGGGGAGAGACGCACAAAGACACAGAGACAACAGGATTGTGCCGATTAATTAAGCTTACGATATAGGTTAGGGGTATTTGAGTAATTTTATAATTTGTAGCTGTTTATTAAACAACATTAATGAAATCATTCCCTCTAATTATTACCTCATACTAAACATATTTTTAAAGTCACAATCCCAGTCCCAATTCCAATCCCAATCGCAATCTCAATCCATCAAAATTCAATACCACGTATCAAACAAGGCCTAAGGCTATGTTTGGCTCGATGGAGGGGAGGGGAGAGATTTTAATGGTGGGGAGGGAAGGGTTTGAGATGGATTTTCTTTTGCCTTATTTGGATTGACAAAAAGAGAGGGGAGGGGAGGGATTTTGACATTACCTTGTTTGGTATAGGAGGGGAAGGGGGGAAACATTTTTATATGGACAACTTTACCCTTATTTCATTTAATTTACATTTTATAACTTTGTAACATATTTAATAAATTATAATTATAAATGGTATTCAATACATAAAATTATAATTTTATAATTATAAAAATAAATAAATAAAATTATAAAATGTGTGACATTTTTTAGTAAATAATAGAAAGGACACTGTGAGAATATTATAAAATAGTAGAGACATATTAGTCAATGTATATCTAAACATTAACATTATCCTTTGGTTATATCGTGAATGGAGATATGGATCTAGGTTAAAAAAAACGGAGATATGGATAGTAGAGTAATGACGTGTTATATATGTATGTATGTATGTATGTATGTTTCTGGCCAAACAAACTTAGATATTACAGAAAGTTAGAAAAAAAAACTAGTCATCAAACTGTACGAGGAATATCCTCTCTCAACATAAAAATACATTTAGGATGAAGAACTAGTAATACAACCAAATTCTGAACAATTGATGAGCCTCTCTTGCTAAATAGTCGGCACATCTAATTGTAGCTCGTAGTGCATAGCAAAGCTCAAAATCTCATTCGGAGTATATTAAATCTATAACTTCATTAATCTCTGATATAAATGGATGATGCAGTCCTTCTTCCCCACATGACCAAATTATACACTTCCAAAAGAATCTGTGTAGACAATAACTCTAGAAAATTCATATTGTTTATATAATTGGAGACCCGTCAACTAGGCAACAAATTATGCACTGGTAGAAGGAACAAAACTTAATTTCCTATGAAACTCCAGGAACTAAGACCCCCTATCATCTCGAATCAGTCCTCCACATGTTGCAGCGCATTGTTGATTGACCAATATATCCACATCAAATCAAACATACCCTTCCGACAACAAGTTCCATTTGAGATCATCACCCTGTTTATAATCAAAAACTTGATGTTTGAAAGTGTCCGAAAAAGTGGCCACCATTAGCTAATATAATCACCCATGAATGATCTCATTTGCTTGAAATCGAACCTTCCATGACTCCCGAGTGATGACATTATTTGATGATGTGTAAACAAATGTCCGGTGTCATTCTTTTATTGAGAAACGGGATGAATAGAGTATGAAGCACTTGATTGGTTGATTTATTATTGTTTAGATTGTTATTTCCTTATAAAATATATATACTAAATAAAGATAAAGTTAAAGATTTACTAAATTTAAGGCCTTACTCTAGCAAATACATGTTCATATTTTGATAAGCGTAATTGCTGCGAGCCACAAAAACCATTTACACTATAATTGTGAGTTTCTATTAATTTTTAGAAAATAGTTTTTACGATTTATAAAGTAAGTATTTAACATGAGTTTTGTCTCGATTTATAAAAAATAATTTTTGAAACCACGATTTAGGACTTACCCAAACACTTGCTATATCTTGAAAAGAAAACCTCTTAATCAAATCAAATACAATTTAAAACAAAATTAGAAATTTAAATTTTTCCTGGTTTTTAGTAAAACGGATTGGAAGTGACTGTGACTTTTAAATATAATAAAAAGAATATGTCTTTTATTTACCAATCATCTCTCAATTTAATTTATAGAAAGCAATTAAAAATATTTGTTCACAAAGATCAAAATCAACGCGCAGCCATCTAAATTCCATTTCGTTACGTTATGTATCAGTCCATAATTATATTTTTAGGTCCATAATCTGCAATTAAAATTGGTCAAATTATGTAAGTGTCGTAGGCACTCAACACCCTATGTTCCAAGCAGGAAGGGATCTAGAGACTAGCATATGAGTGGGAGACAAAAACAAAAATTACCATTGACCCGCTACATCGGTCCCAGATTGCAACAGAGCAGTGATAATGTGAGTGGGCCTATTATTCTATCATAGCCCATATCTCTTTCTGGCCCAATTAAAAAAAAAAGCCTTCATCATGACAGAAAGGTACGAGAGTCGTGGGTGCTGCTGGAATCTAGTAGTAATCACCGCATTATTAATGATTAAATTAATTAAAGCAAAATGTGCACAAACCAATAGGACAAACGAGCGTGGGCTGCAAGTGTGGAGCGAAAAATATTAGGGCAGCAAAAAAAAAAAAAAAAGGGAAAGATGAGTCTTTTCACAGTCCTCTCTCTGAAACCCAGCCACCACCATTAGAGGATTAGAGCACCAGATAGATGCTCTGAGCCCCCATAAAAACCCAGGGAACATGCCTTAATCATAGTACTTCTCTGCACTAAGCAAATTAAAAACAGCCATTCTCAAAATTCAAGGCGCACGTTTTCGCCTCCAAAGGCACTAGGAAAACCTAAATATGGTCAAGTTTCAAGCATCATCAGCTTTTTGTCTCTCTCTCTCTCTCTCTCTCTCTCTCTCTCTCTCGGGTTTCCCCAGACTTGAATGAAACTCAGCAGAGATTGGATGGGTCGTGTCATGGTTAAGGAAGACGCTCCACACAATGAAGAAGCTAAGTCCTGAAATTTGCAACCGCCGTTGTCTTTACTTCCAAGTTAAGCTACATGCACAGTTCTGAAATTTCAAATTCCCATATTTAATGCAGAAGCCAGGAAGGATATCCTGACATTTTTTCTGAAGATAGCATCCGCTGCATGGATTTTATAAAGTTGTCTTTCCCTTCGCTTCCGGACAACTTTTTATAGTTTTTTTTTTTTGACAACTAAGAGTGGATCTAGAACTAACTTTTACGATTTACGAGTTACTTTTATGGTCTACGAGGTAAATATGTGGAGGAGATTTATCTCGATTTATGTAAATCAGGTTTATAAAATAAGCCCAATTATAAATAGAATTTCCAAACAAGCTATAAATACTCCAAATATCAACACACAAAAAATGCAATCTCTTTATTTTTGTTTACTATATTCTGGCTTGGTTATTGACTTCTTGTTCCTTGACTAAAAAAATTTGGGCTCAATTGAACATATTAGGGCTTCGTTGGTATGACAATTAAGGCTTTTAAAAATAATTTTTTAACCATCATTTTCATTTTCTAATATAAAAGATATGTATGTGAAAAAAATTTTATTAAATGAACCTCTTTATAAAGTTTGATTATAAATTAGCACTTCATTTAATTTTAGGTTAATTTATAAATTTGTTTTGAAAGTTTTCACTAAAAAATAATGTTGTCTCGAAGTATTTTTAGCTTCATTGTTGCTTCATAATTTTAGAACATAGTAATGCTTCATATTATTAAAAAATTAATGATAAAAAAATTGACGCTGACTATTAACTTTTTAACAATAACAGCAACATTAATCCGTTTTAATACTTTCTAAGCAACATTGCACCCAACCAAACTTTCAGAATAATATTATTCTTTAACAACAACTTTTAAAATAAATTTACGTCTTAACTTTTTTTTTAAAAAAAAAGGAGGCAGCAATTAGCCAAAAGGTTTCTAAAAATAAGAGGAACAAAAACAGAAAGAAATACGTGTTGAAAAGGGCGGGGAGGGAGAAGAGTGACTTAAAATTTTAATTTTGAGAATGTTGAGCAGCCCGCCCCACGGGCCCAGCAGATAAGGACAAGAACGCCTTCAAATATTTTTCATTTGAAAAATGAGCACAGCTGTTCATTTTGTTTTTGAGATTGAAACTTTGTTAATTTGTGATTCCCTTGTCGTCTGTTCAAACTTCAAATCACTACAATCTATTTTCAAATGTTCCAATCTTGACCATACTTTTAATGCTCCCCTGTTTCAGATTCTTTCCCGGTCTCACCCGTTAGCTTTTTCATCCAATCATTTAATATTTCATTTTTAATATATACTCACTCATGATGAGTCATTACGCTGATTGCTTCCCCTTCTTTCTTATTCATTTCACTAAAGGCAAATACGTCACTATCACCATTCATCTAGTCTTAACTTCCCCCCGCCCCCCTATTGATTATCCTGTCATGCTAGAACCATTCAGGATTCCAGGTTCCCCAGAACATCCACTATCCTCAACCAAAACATAATTAGTCAATCGGTCTACCAGCTCATCCACTTTGTCAACAGCAGCTCTTTCAAATTTCAATCACACAATCTTGACTGCTGAAACGACATGCCCCAGTCAAGTTTGGATCTTATCAAGGAAATGGAAAAATCACCCCAAGCAGAACTTAACTAACAAATATTACTTCATAATGGATTAAGGGGAAGAAAAAATAACAACTCCATGTTTTTTTACTGTGCTATCACAATTCAACTTCCAACTGAACTGTTTTCGAAGGCACAAAACGTTATCTCTCGAAGTGACCAATTAGCCAGCCAAATTGTTGAGCAGTTCATGCAAACCAATAGAGGTGATTCAACTAGCAATATACCGCAGATTAACAATGACTAGTAAAGGAAGAGGAAAAGCAAACTTGAAACTTGATAAGTATGAAAGTTATGTAATTTGATATGCACAAATCTTGGGTAGCAGAGAAAACGGTTGAGCTAAAATATGACAGGAAAGGAATATATGAACAAGATGCTCTCATATTTTTCATCGTATTGTTCTAGTGAGCATACATTTAGAAATCAAAAGACTAGTGGAGTAATTAAGACTGCACATTTTTAAGAACTCAGTAGACATCTGCTTCAACACGGGGTTGCAACCACTCTGAATCACAAGCAGCAACTTGGGAGCCAAACCAGCCTCCACCGCCTGTGAAGCACATTCTTCAGGGGCAAGCTTGTAGATAGCCAACAATATTGACAATGCAAATTGAGTGCTACTCTCTGATACTCTCATCATTAACTTCACCACATTTGGTATAATGTTTGGGCTCTCTTTCAATGCCAGTCTTCCCTCTGGGATAGTTGACAACACCTCTAGAATGTACAGAGCTATCTCTAGGCAATCATGGTTTAAACTTGGAAGAAGCTCAATCAACTGACCAACTGCTCCTAGGCTTACCATGGAGCTTCTCACTGATTCGTGGGAACAGATTGTCTTCAGTAACATGAGTCCTGTTAAGACCCCACTTGGGCGTTTCTTATCCCTCACTAGCCTCAATAATCCGACCAAAAGACTCAAGCTTGACAAAATTTCCGTCTCCGATTCATCCACTTCCATCAACAATACTTCAAGCAATTTGGCACAGTTCATCTTTGTCTCAATCGTTCCTTCGTTCATAACATCGACCAACAAAGATATCTTCGCCGGAAGCATCAGATTTTTCTTCGCCTCTGAATTCAAATCCAAGTTCACTAGAATCCCAATTGCTTCTGACCCAACTGCGTGGGAAGTGAAAGGACCCAGTAAAGAAGAAATTAAAGCAAGCCCTCCATTTTCTACAACTGTCTTCCTTGTGGACGCATGGGTTGTAACAATCTGCCTGAGATCTCGAAGGGCTTGAACTCTGGCTTGACCCTTCACCTTCTTGAGTGTCTCTAGGAGCTCCAGGGCTCTTCCCTGCACATCCTGGAACTGCTTATTCAATGAGAGGTACTTCTGCGAGAACCAACTATGGATTAATTGACTGAGAGTCCTGTTCAGCGTCACTGAATCGTCCCAAAGCTCCTGCATCGTTGTGGGGCAAGTATTATGACCCAGGGCGAACCATTTGAGGATGTTGGATCTGTCATAGGTCTGACCCGTGCAAATGGTCACAGGCTCTCGCATGGGCTCTAACGAGATAGGACAGACGAACACAGAGGGCACTTCAACTGACTCCAGCTCTTCAAGCAACACCTTCAGATCTATTTTGCCACCGTCGCTGCAACCATTACCGGGTAGAGCAGCTTTGCCGTCCAAAACGCCACCTTTCACGGCAGTTTCTAGATCGAGCACCTCGGCGCCACCACCGGAAGACGGCCGATGCAAAGTCATTTCTATCGGCGTTGTGGTTAGAAACTGAGATAAGACTTGTAACAAGTGCAACAGGGGGGAGAATAAAATAGGAGGTGAAGAAGGCCCCTCAAATGCGGAGGATACGAAGCGTGTGAAAAAGAAATAAGAAAAAGGTGGACAGAGAGGAAAGTAGGGGTTCGACTCTTTAAGCAACAGTGCAAAGCCCGTCAAAGAGACAACTTTTCCCCCACACTTGTCTTTTTTGAGTTTTTCCTCTTTAGCTGAGCCCTTTCATGGTCAAAAAAGTATTTTACCCGCTTCTTTCATCATCGTCATCAACGATATGATTCACTCATAATTTTCTACCCGGATGCCAAGGCCCTCCTCGTCTTAGTGGCTGCATATACTACTATCTCTTATTATTAATAGATTGAATTTTCTTTTGAGAGATTAAAAAAAAGTAAGTTAATCATATACTATATATTTTGATTATATATAAATTTATAAGTAAGATAAATTAATTTGATATAAAAAATAAATCTAAATATTTTAAAATAATTTTTTTAATTTTTTAATCTCTAAAAAAACAAATGAGAATTATATTTGGAATTTGAAACTATAAAAATGCTTGCTTTTTGAAAATAAATAAAAAACAAATAAAACTTGGCTCTGGGCAGTATTATTCTAATCAGAGGGGCTGTGTTCCCCAGCTCATGGGAGACGTCTCATCTTCAAGTGGCGACCGTGTCCCACACGTGCAGTCATAATTTTTGGTCGTGACCCCTACTGTGTTGCGGTATTTGTGATTTTCTTTACTATATATCTCTTATGTCCCTTTTTTTTGGCCATGGATATATTCTCTTATGTCAAATATAAAGATTTTTGATTAATTTATAAATATTAAAATAATCAAAATAATTATCTATAATTAATATGTGAAGAATTGGTGAACTCTCGTTATTTTTTACAGAAAAATAGAAAAACATGCCTAAGTGAATATGGCCAAAATGAAATTTTTTTCCAAAATAAAATAAAAGTGAATTGGGTTTTAGAAGGAGGAAAATTTATTTGGGGGAGGACCAGGTATAGTTCTTTATTTATTTATTTTTTGTTGTTGGTGAACAGAGGTATAGTCTTTTGAGTGTAAAGAAAATCGCAAAAGCTTGATTCTGAAGGGATGAGATGTGGGTACTGTGGACCTTGGGAGAGACAATCTTGAAGTTGAAGATGCAACACGGGACAGACGGTCAAAAAGGGCAACAGAAGCCACCAAATTTAAAATAATTAAATACAGTACCTTTGATAGGGGATCATCGATGACCACACCTAACGGCGTCATTCCATGGAACGCTGCTGTTTTCTTGGTCCTGACTCCCAAGGTCTCCTTCATTTGTTCTCTCTCCTTTCTTTTTTTAGAAACAAAGTTTCATGGAAAACGCAGCTATTAGTAATTTGAATAAATCAATTTGTAGCAAGAGATCCTCTTCCTATTGTATCAACTTCAGGAAGAAGTCATTTTTTCCCTTCAAAATATGATGTTAATATCGAAGAACAAAGCGGAAACATACGTGTATTATTGAATAATGCTTGCACATATGCAAGTCAACTAGCATCCATGATTTTCTTCCAGTCTTTATAGAAAAATGAATGCTACTATCGAAAAACATTTTTACAGTAGAGAAAATATCGTACACGTGAAAGATGATTTGCAGATACTATTATTACGTTTTTAATGGGTGTGTTTGGATAAACGATGAGAAAAGTGACTTATTTAAAAAGTGATTTATGGATAAGTTAGATTGGGTAAAAGTCAAATTGTGTAAGTTATTTATGTTTGGATTGACGATTGAATAAATGCTTTTATAAAAATGAAATGTGTTTGGTTTGACTTTTGCATAAGTGACTTTTATGATATTTAAAAAAAAAGTTATAAAATATATGAAAAGTGAGAAAAATATATTTAATCACATTTGAAAATGGTCAAATAGATAATTAAATTGTAATGAAAATACAAATAAATTAAAAATGATATAAAGTTAAAGTTTTTGATACAGTCAAATATATCTACATAAACTATATTTTCATTTTTTTGCTTTCCTAAAATCCACATCAGTTTGAGAATTTTTTCTAATGAAATTATGTATAGCCATTGTTGCAACAATACAGATTTATTCCAATCACAAACAACCATAACATTCTACCACCAAACAATGAGCTTATTCCAAAAGCTAAAGTTAAAAGCTCCAACTTTGAGCTTATTCTAAAAGGAACTTATTTAACTACAAGCTATTTTGGGCATGTTTGTTTGGGCGTTTAGCCCTTATTTAAGCCCGATTAGATTAAAAAAGCCCAATTGACACTTAATTGATGTTTGTTTAAACGATTAGCCCATTGAGCTTAAGGGAGGATAAGGCGCTTATTTTATAAGCCGGGTCTAATAGCTTTAGGTTAGATTATTACCGTTAACTCAACTTTTTTCTATCTCTCTCTCACTCCCGCTGGCCGCTGTCACTACTGTCGTTGCAGCTTCGTTCTCGCTGTGGCGTCTGGACCGAAGAACTCAGAGCTTTGCTCTCTCTCTCACTCCCGTTGTAGCATCGTTCTCTTGCGTCTGGACCGAAGAAGAACTCAGAACTTTTCTTGTCTCTCACTCCCGCTGTCACTGTTGCAGCTTCGTTCTCGCTGTGGCGTCTGGACCGAAGAACTCAGAGCTTCACTCTCTCTCTCACTCCCGTTGCAGCATCGTTCTCTTGCATCTGGACCAAAGAAGAACTCAGAACTTTTATTGTCTCTCACTCCCGCTGTCACTCCCATTGCATAGCCGTTCTCATCTTGCCGTACGTGTTGCGTCTGGACCGAAGAAGACGAGTCTGAAGGAAATCTCAGCTCTTCCTTCCGTGGTTTTCCGTCGGTGGGCGTCCATACCAGGTAAGTGTTGGCTTTCCTTTCATCTAAACAATGTTCCTCTGTCTCGTCTTCTTCTTCGTCGGCCATATCTATGGCGGAAGAAGAAACTGAAAAATCTTTGTATTTCATTAACCTTGATGGCTTTAGAATAATTCAATACCCAAATGATGGCCCACAGCTCAGCCGCAACACTACTGATGCACCCCAGATTAACCATGAAGCCCTTAAGGCACGTGCCTCTGTGGTTGCACAGGATTTCCCCAGATGCATGCTTCTATCGAGCACCTTCCACTGAATCCAGCTTATGACAGGGGAAAAACCGTTAGCGTTAACAGTAATATAGTCAAAAGATAAAACATCAGGGTTATTAAATTAAACTTTTAAACGTTAGAGAGGTTATGTGTGTGTGTGTAAAAGCGCATAAACTATGACACTAAGTCACTAACTAAATGAGCTCACAGAACGTAAAACATCACCCATATCCATCTGCACAGTGGACCAAGTTAGGGGAAGTCAATACCATCATATCTACCATCATGCTTCAAACATTAGACGTCATGGCATCAGCAACTGTATTCGAATAATCATGAGTGCAACGAACCAGATCTTCATCCCTGTTTATCTCGTTCATGTTCTGGATATCCATGAGGACTCTGGGTTTAATTAGTTTGTTTGGGTAACATCGGAATGTATTGAAGACTAATTAAAAAGGGATTAAAAGTTCAGGGGAATATTTGGCACTCGTCATTTTTAACTGTACTATGAGGATCTTATGAGCAATCGCACTGTAAGGGTCTTCTAATTTCTAAATGCTTTAAATGCTTTAGATAAAGTTACTTTGCTATCCTTTTCCTGGAATGATACATATATAAGCTTCTATCTAATATACTGAAGGCTTATTTTAACTAGCTGCACAATTTTTCCAAAATATGGCCATAAGGTTTCCTCCTCTTCCCTTTCCTGCCTTCATAATGATCATTTTCTTACACAAATATGCTGGGTTATATTTTGTTGCCCTTTCTATTCGTTCTGGGTTATTGGTGCCAAAGCTCATAATCAATTGAAAAGGTATAGGTCTGTAGTTTGCTGACTGAACATTTTTCAGTCTGATAAGAACATTTCAGCTATTGTGCTATTGTATTAGCATATATGGATCTCCATATTCATCACTAAAGCTCATATCATGACATTCTTATAGGACTGTATGCTTATCTTCGTATTTGGGATATAAAGACCAGACAGCTCCTTTCTGCGGTATGCTTTGTACCCTTCTCCTTATTTATTATTATGGTTTTAACTATAGCTTTGTATTTCATAACATGTAAAAAATGTTTAGAGGTATATATGCCACTACAAAGTAAAAGTAGATGATATTTTGACCTAAATTAAGATGCTTGAGTCTTTTTTTAATAAGGGAAGATTATCCTTTTCTTTGCATATCTTGTTATTTTATTTAAAATGTGTGAAGTTGATCTGTAGTTAATAATATGTCATACGGATTTACTAATCCAATAATATATGATTGGAAGGGGTATGTTCATTTTTGTTCATAATTTATGAAACATTAATAGAGTAGGTGTGATACTTTGTCATAGCTAAAGATGGATAACAAAGCAATTTGGGATGACGAGACTATTGGGATTTTCATCCACGCATGCCTTGATCAAGTTTATAAAAAAGAACGGTCTGGGTTGGCATTTATGAAAGAAGGGTGGAAGAACATAGTCTCAACGTTCAATGAGAAGACGGGTAAATCATATGACCGGAAACAGTTGAAGAATAGGTTAGACATATTAAAGAAGGATTTCAAGCTCTGGGATTCGTTATTGAAAGAGACTGGTGTGGGCTTTGACCCCGCAAACAATAGGGTCACAGCAACCGAAGCTTGGTGGACTGAAAAATTACAGGTCTGAACTGACTATAATTAATTTATTTTTTTCATAACAACATGATATGTTTGTTAACTAAAGTGTTGCTTTTTAATTAAAAAATTGATTTCGCTTAGCTGGATGCATGCAGGTGAAGTCAGGGTACAAGAAATTTATGCGATCAGGCCTCAAGTTTGAAAGAGAACTAAGAATTATATTTAAGGATGTTATGGCAACTGGAGATGATCTGTTCTCACCCTGTTCGACACAACCTCAGACCAATCAGGAAGAGGGGAACGATGTGTACAGACCTGCGGTGGATGAAGAAGAAGGCTCTGGTGACAGCGAGGACGAGCATTTCGGTGTTGACCTTGCACTTAGTACAGGAGTAACAAATGAAATGGCCAGCATCGGATTAGCCACATCGACGCCATCAGATGCTGGTCCCAGTGCATTTTCAAACCTACAGAAACGGAAGAGAGGTGAAGGGTCTAGTAAGAGCAAAAAACAAAAAGTCCCGGCTGTGAACAAAATAGTTGATGCAATTAGTACTATTGCTAATGTGACTGTGGATAGAGCAACGGCCTTAACAGAGACTGACGAGTCTAGCATCGGAGAGGTTATGAAATATCTAATGTCGTTTGATGAATTCAAGCGTGACAGAGTATTTGGAGTTCGGTGTATGAAGGCTCTGGAGTGCAAGGCACGTCGGGAATTTTTTGTGACATTGAAAGGAGACCCTGGGTACTTGTTTGAATGGCTGCATTATATCATACAGGAGCAGTAGCTCCAATTGGACTTCATGTGTGGATGATTGACTTAAGACGATCTTAGTTTTTATATATATATATTTTGGCTTAATTGACTTGTCGTTTAGAACGGTTTGATGTAGTTGCTATTTTTATGGTAATATTATGCTTCTTAATTATCCTGCTCACACCTCAATTTAACCACAATCATAGGTACGTCAATGGCTAATCGTAACAACCAAAACAGGTTGCAAGGGATGCAGGAAGACGAAGATAATGATGATGCTTCAATTCTTGATGCTGATCTATCTATGTATGCACAATTATGCGCATTGCTTTGTCAATATTTAGAACCATATATGTGTAGACAACCGCGTAGAACAAGTATGCAAACAGGTCACCACTGGGTGCAACAAATATTGGCAAGTGAAAGTTCAGAGTGTCACAAAATTTTTAGAATGGAAAAACATGTATTCTATACCTTATGCAATAAGTTGGGTCAGCATGGGTTAAGAGAATCTAGAAATGTAGGTGTGGAAGAAATGGTTGCAATATTTTTACTCACTATCGGACACGGAGTAGGAAATAGGTTGGCACAACAAATATTTCAACATTCAGGTGAAACTATTAGTAGGCTTCTTCACATAGTTTTGGATGCCTGCCTTAATCTTGCAACAGAAATTATCAGGCCGCTTGATCCCAAATTTCGTGAATGTCATCCAAAAATAAGGAACGATAACCGATATTACCCATATTTCGAGAACGCCATTGGTGCTATAGATGGTACTCACATCAGGTGTGTGATAACTGGACCAGGCCGAGATAGATTTATTGGGAGAAAGGGATATCCCACGCAGAATGTTATGGCTGTTTGTGATTGAGATATGTGCTTTACGTTCGTGTTAGCAGGATGGGAAGGTTCAGCTCACGACGCTCGTGTGTTTGACTCTGCTCTATCAAATCCAGCCATGAATTTCCCACGTCCACCACAAGGTGTGTTTTTGTATATTTTAATTACATTTCTCTGTCTTTATTTCACTGTGAAAATAATCTCACATTTACAATGATTTTAACACATGTTAGGCAAATATTATTTAGTCGATTCTGTCTATCCAACATCGGTTGGGTTTCTTGGTCCATACAGATGTGAACGTTACCACCTCCCAGAATTCAGGAATCAACGGGGGTTTCGGAATCCTAATGAGGCTTTCAATTTTTATCATTCAAGTCTGAGGTGTACAATAGAAAGAACTTTTGGAGTATGGAAAAATAGGTTCGAAATCTTACAAAAAATGCGCAAGTACAACTTCCAGACGCAAGTCCGCATTGTCTGTGCCACAATGGCTATACATAATTTCATTAGAAGGAATTCTCAAACTGATGAGGACTTTAGGAATGCAGAAAATGAGAATTTAGTTGATGAAGATAATAGTCAAGATCAAGAGCCACCGTCCACAAATAATCCTCGGACATCAACATCTCAGATGAATCATGTTCGTGACACTATTAGGGACCGAATCGTACGAGACCTGAGATCTAATTAGTTCTTTTATATTTTACTGTATCAAAAACTTTAACTTTGTATCATTTCTAATTTATTGGCATTTTTATTATAATTTGATTATATATTATTATTGTTAAATTGTCAAAATTTATTAAATCACTTTCAATAAATTTTACAATTTTTTATCTTAAATATCACAAAAGTCACTTATGAAAAGTTAAACCAAACACTCTTCATTTTCATAAAAAGCACTTATTCAGTCGTCAATCCAAACACAAATCACTTACACAATATAACTTTTACCCAAAGCCACTTTTCTATAAACTACTTTTTAAATAAGCCACTTTTTCACCGCTCATCCAAACACACCCTTTATCAAAAGCCCCACCAAACACCCAAAAATCATATACTCCAATCCAATTGAGCTTTTGACTTCTTAATTGAGCTTAAGAGGTTAAAAAAGCCCATCCAAACACACCCAATATCAACAAAAGAAAGTTACACATATACAGTAAAAGAATCATACATATCACGAAAGAAGATGGCACACACAGAGGGCAAAGTTCCAGTTGTCTATTTGCTTTTTGTTTGTGTGGGTTGGGTTGGGATAGCGGGGTAACGAGAAGCAAACATGACGTCCAAAGTGAGGAATTGAGGGGATGATTTATATGAATCGGGTTTATATAATGTTCAGAGTGAGGAATTGAGGGGATGACTTATATGAATCGGGCCCGATTCATATAAGTCATCTCCTCAATTTCTCACTCTGGACGTCATGTTTGTTTATAAGTCTGATTCACGTAAATCGAAATAAATCTCTTTTACATATTTACTTCGTAGATAGTGAAAGCATCTCGTAAATCGTAAAAACACTTCGTAAAACGTAAAAGTTACTTCATATTCCATGAATCACAATTTATAAATATTTACGGAGCTTTTATAAACTAATCAAAACAAACTCTAAAGCAGTTTAAGATAAGCGATGAATAGTTTGATTTGGCGAATAAAATAATAAAAGTAGAAAAGGGTTGGGCACAAAATTAGAGGATAACAAGTGATATGAATCCAGACGTGCAAATTATAAAAGAAAAAAAAAAAAGGACCGTCAGTGCACGAGGGCTTGCTCCTTCCTGCTATTAGAGGAGGGAAAAGGCTAACTCAGTCAAATCCCAAAACTGACCCCATGTTAAACTAGTTAGTCTGTACACCGAAAAAATAAATTATTTTTTAAAAATTAAAAGTTAAAAAATCAATTAGGTTGTTTAGATTAAAAAATACTAGTAGTGTACTGGCGGCATGTGTGATGGAGGAGAATGAAGTGCTTATTTGGAAAGAGAAAAATGTTTTTTAAATACCTTTTTATAAAACGGAACAAAACAAAATTTATATCACATGCTTGATTTAAAAGTTGTAAAAGCACTGAAACAATCAGGCCCACAAGGGAGAATGGTCATTGACGACAAAAAGGGCCGAATGGTAAGTGAAGATGAATCCGTAAATAAACATGAACTGAGGTCAGACTGGGCCTAAGACTTAGGGGTAAAGCATGAGTGGATGAAATTCTTCAGCCCAAGTCCAAAGGACCATTATAAATGACAGGATGGCTGACATTATACTGTTCCCCAATCCCTACGTCATCTCTATATTCATATTAGTCAACACTTGCCGTGTGACATTATAACTAGTTTATCGTTTTGTGAGAGACTGATTTCTGGACATCCAGCTCTAAATGTATCCTCTGCCCTTCGTTCTTTTCTGTTAGGACTTGGGATTGGGATATTACACTGTCTCCTTCGTTTTATCTTTTCATTTTTTCATAGTTCATCTGTTCATAATATAAGATATTAGTTATATTATGAAAAATAAAAAGTGACAATTAAATCATTTAATATATCTCTAAATATTTTTTTTTATTTTTACCCTTATTGAAAAATATGTTTAATTGCATTGAGGATGTTATTTTAAAAAAGAGAGGATATAATGAGTGGACAAAGTTGAAAAATAAGTATTAATCACATTGACAAAATAAAAAAAAAAGTATTAATTAAATTTGAGATAACTTATATTTTAAACAATATATTCCTTCCATAAATGCCTTATATCATAGACAAAAAAAAAACAGTATATATTATTACTCCATCCGTTTCTTGGGACCTGAAAGTAGGACATAGGCTACTAATATTTGCAAACTAATAAATTATTGTTAACTCGTTAAATTTATCATAAATTGATAAATTTTTATAACTTTAAATCTTTTTAATGTGATTTAATTTTTTTTAACTTTAAACCTCAATTGATTACAAATGTAAAGTAGGAATAAAGTAAGGGTAAAGAGTCATTTTTTGTCTCTGGAGTTTTTACTAAAAAGAACTGGGTAATCAGAAATTTTTTTGGAGTAAGATTATCTTGGAAGTTAACAAAATTATAAAACGTAAGAATTTCACCTTGATATTGAAAATTTTAAGTTTAACTATTGTTTTTGAGTGCCACATAATAGCACCAACTGAAAGTTTTTTGTAAAAAATAACAGTCAAACTTAATATTTTCTAACATCAGGTGAAATTGCTACGTTTTATTAATTTTTAAGGCAATCCTTCAAAAAAATTTCTTATATCTAATACTTTTCAGTGAAACCTTTTGAAGCGAAAATAACCCTTAACCCAAAAATAATCAACCAAGCAATTGGGGCCTTATTTTTTAGACAAAAAATTACATTTAGTTGGTTACCTTGTATCAAGCATTGGAGGCAATAAAAAAAAAAAAAAAGAACAAGAAGAAGTAAAAAACACACATAAGAGAGAGTATTGCCTAGGTAATAGTATAGTCCCTGCATTTTAACCCATGACTTAGTTCTTATAATTTAACCTTCTAAATTATATATTAGTCCTCGTATTTTATAAAATTAAATTATATATTTCATAAAATATACAGATAAGGTTGTCTTAAGAGTTAAATTTTATTGATGAAATTTTAATTGAGTCAAAATTACAAAAAAAATCATATCAAGTCAAAGTTTAAGATGAAGCTGTGATTAAGTTATAATTATATAAAGCAAAGATCTATTTTTTTCCTAAACAATGATAATATTTTTCCTAAACTACTATTTTTATTTTAAGACACTGTTTTCCTTTCCAATATAATAATCTATTATTTGAATCACCTTGGCTTGAATTAAATTGGAAGATACTTGTTAGTATCGCTTTATGAATGTCACGTGGTGATCTAAAATGAATGGGTCTTTTCTTTCCACACCCACGCCAATAATTATAATCAATTTATATGAAAACATTCTAACTGTAGCGTTCCAATATTATTTAAGTATTGAATAATAAGCTTTTTGGAAAAAAAAATGATCTCCATTGATTTTTCTCTCAATTTCCTCTCAATTCATTAAATGTCTTTATTGTTAAATCAAGTTTTAATGGTTAAGATTTAATGTTACATTAATATTTTTATACAGTATTAAATTACAATCATTAAAACTTAATTTAATGATAAAAATATTCAATAGAGAGAAAATTGAGGAAATGATGATCAACATGAACATTCTTCTCCGTTAATTTTTATATATCTGGGGAACGCAATCGCTTTTTTTTTTTTTAAATAATGTTAGAATATCCATGTGTTGGTAGAACAACACAATCACACCACCTATTCACATCATAACAAATTAATGAATTAAATTTACAATTCCAGTCGCAACATAACCCCTTTATCTTTATTTATTTTTTTTAATTTTTAAAGTAGCGTCATAGTTGCGCCTGCTGTGCCGACCTGCCTCATACCCAAGCGCAACTGCACAAGGTACTAGACTCGGTTCGAACCAATTAAACTGGGCCAAGTTTGAGACTATCTAGGGGAAGTACGTATGGCCCAAATGCAGTTAATGAGAAATTTATATAAAAATTGTTTATGAAAGCATTTTTATACGAGTAAATAATTTTGAAGAATTATTGCATCCCTTCAATTATGTTAAATTAAAAGAAAAAAAGACACATTCAGCCTCTTTTTTTGGGACTACGACAGAGTCGAAATTTTTTTTTTGGGACTAGGTAAAACTCAACACGCACACACATGGAAACCAAATGGGCATTATTTTAATCGTGAACTTATCATCTCAGACATTCATGGCCTCATCTTTTCGTCCCGGACTCCCGGTAACAGGTGGTCCTCCTATTCCTGTATTATTACGGGGTCCTATTCTAACCTATTTCCTATGAAATTAAAATGGGTAATTATATTTAGATCTCGTCTAAAAAAATAAAAAAAATTGTTCTATTCATAATTCTAGAAATATAAATTAATAAATTTAAGGTTGTAATTGATAATTTCATAAAAGTAATTTTTTACTTTTTTTTCTTAGGTAATATCTGAACATAATTCTCCCAATTAAAATTAGTTAAGAATGAGACTGACCCATACGTAGTTACGCACATGGCATTCCATTCCATTGTGAAGGGAAACAAAAAGTAGAGGTCACAACATGACAACACACAAAAGCTGTTGCGAGTTGCGACGACTCAGTGAGGATAGATCGCTAATACATTGATTAGAACAAGTCACAAACTCGAGTTGAAACTTTGTAAGAATTAGAAGCAGTGAAACAGTCCTCCGTGTAATTTCAATCAACCAGTGAATTAAAAAAATAAAAATACCCCCTCGGATCCATTCTTATCTTTAATTTCCTTAATTAATTTAGTCAGCCGTCGTCTGAAAAAGTCCATGACGAGCTCCCCTTTTAAAACCTCCTTCACCATCTCCCACTTCTCCCACACCCACTAGCGTCAAAATCACCTTCTTATCATCCGTCCCCTGATATTTTCTGCAAGTCTCATTCACCTGTGAACTTTTGACAGGGTTTAATTTATCCTTCCTTGATCTTCTTGGCGGGACAATATATATACATATAACAAGGCAGAGAGAGAGAGAGTGAGATGAGGAACAGGGGACGAAATCATAACATAGTGGTGAGGATAATTACTTCGCCCTTGAGAGCTCTGGGGAAAGCGAAGGATTTTTACGTCAGAAGCATCACCAACTGCGGCAACAGCATGAACTACAGCAACCCCATGGATGTTGCCGGAAGGTTCGAAGCTTTGCCCAGAAGTTACAGTGCAGCGGCGACGAAGCAAAACGAGAGAGAGGATTTTGCAGAGCTTGTGAGAGCGGCGTCTGTGAGGACGTTGATGGAGAAATTGGACATGGATTCAGCTGTGAAACAAAAGGAGGAGTCCAAAGTAGTATTGCCCAAGTCTGTTAGTGTTGGGATGGCTAGGATTGACGAAGACAGTCCAAGCTGTGATTTTGGAGACACTACTCTTTCTGATGCTCCTGACTTGTACCCCAGAAGTAGAAGCTATGCTGTTACTAGCAGAACTGTTGCTGTTTTCTGAATTCGACTCCTTCTGCATCTCACCGACAAAAGCTTGTTCCTTTTTAATGGCGCTTATATTCGCTAATTGGATTGTTCATGAGTTCATCTTTCTGTTTTAGGTACAAACCATTGTTGTGTTATCTTTTTCGATGGTTTATAATTGAGTAGATATGGAACTAGATTGATGTTGTCTGTCTTTAATGGAAAGTTGCCTGCCCAGAATTGGGAGTAATTAATTAGCTGCAAGTGAAACAAACAATAACAATGGCTAGATTTACCCACGAGACAATGGACTTAGGATCAGGAAGCCGCCCTTTTATGAGAATTATTGTTTATGAAGAAGTGGTTGAACACGTCACAAGTTCAACCAATGCCGTATGAGACCAATTAAGAAGCGGGTGAGGACAGAGATGAATAAAATGCTGACGAAATGGAGAATCCACATCCCCTGCTCATCTCCGAATAGAATAAAAGGGGTTTTTATTTATTTATTTATTTTTTCAAAAAAATACTTCATAGACTAAAAATTGATTAGGTTAAGATATGATTATTAAAAAAATATTTTAGATATTAGGTGTTATTAGAAAAATATTTTTAAATACATGATTATAAATTAATTAATTTAAGTTATCGGGTGACAAAAATATGTCGGGTGCAATATATAATTTAATCTAAATATATAAAAAAAACCCACCCCGAAATGGATTGGTTGAATTTCATCCCAGGTGTTGTAAAGATAAGAGAATATATGGAGAGTTATTATTATTATGTTTTTTAACTAGGGCTACCCCCTTGTCCCAACATATAAAGATCTCTCTCCCCTTTTTTTTTTCTTAATGGACTTGTATTTTTTTAATTTGTTTTACTAATAATATATATATTTTATCATTTATTCTTAATTAATTATTATACTTTATACATTCTCTTTTATCCTTTTTGTTACACACTCTCATCCATTCATAAATAAGGATATTTTTGAAAAAAATTAAATTTCTTATATAATTATTACATTTAAGTATTTTTAACTGTTTTTTAGAATCTTATGATTTAATTGAAAGGCTTTTATATATAGGGATGGATGGAGTATTTGATGAAGCAGATAGGAGTGTTCAAAATGTTTTAGTCCTAGTTGCCTTAGCCCGATTTTGGACATTTTGATTCCAAAATTTCCTATCCCATTCGGGACCGAGACATATTGGGATCTGGACTAGGATGAGAACCGAAATCACCCTTGAAATCTTGATCCCAGTCCCGGTCCCCTTTTTTTTTTATCTTATAAATTATGTTATCTTTTTATTTTTATCCCATAAATTAAGTTCTCTTTTGATAAGATATGTATCATATGTTGGAGTTAAACTGCATATATTATGATATTAATCATAACTATATATTGTATAAAGATGATGATGATGATGATATGTTATTCTTCAATTTTAGATCAATTTATGTAATTATTATAGCTTTATTAGTTGTTAAATGATCACTTTAAATAATAAATTATGGATAATTTAAATAGCATAATGATGTTTTTAAGTTTATAGTTTTTTAAAAAATAAATCGGAATGTTTTTTTGTTCCCATCCCGATAGTACCAAAACTGGGATGCAAATTACATGCCGATCACAAACCGAGACTGACAACCGGGATTGGAGGATGACGGTGGTGTCTCGTGGTTTAAACACCTACGGATGAAGGCGTATTAACAAATACCATTGATATTTGGGCGAAGGGGGAACTAGGAAGTTTTTAACTCGTCAACAAATTGTGATAATAATGGGATCGGTCAGTCAAGCATCGTCTACTTTTCGATGCCATGTGTTTGGGGTAATTTGATCACGAGCCTTCCACCTGGGACCCGCCCTCTCCATTCATTAAAGACAAGATATGATTCCTTATTTCTTCGTATATAATATATACAATGCACCTCATTTCTATATCACTTTTAATCTCTTCACTAGGCTACAATTATGTTATAAACCACCAAAGCAAACTTTGAATTCTCACCTTTTTGCCCTCCCTCCGTCATACCCATCACCCGCTTATTGCTTATGAGCTGTGGACATATATTGTGCTGTAAACAAACAGTAGCGTTACATGTTAGCTCGTATAGTTACCATTACATGTGTAGACTATTGAAAACTTAACACACATTCCAACGCGATGGATGTTATGATTCATTTAAAATAATTTATTTAAAGGATACCAAATCAGAGAGAAGAAAAATAAAGAAGTTACGTCTGGCAAAAAGGGGGGGGGGAGTAAGTAAAGAAAATAAGTCACGGGGAACGGGGAAATTAGAGGAGAAACTAGAGGATCTTCCACTCTTCTGTGCCATGTGCTTGGGGTAATTTGATTATTTGAGCCTTCAACTTAGGCCCCACCCTCTCCCCGGAGCTGGTTTTTGTGATGACTACCAAAATTTAGATCATTCATGTTTTTTTTAAAAAAAATTTAATGAGGACAAAATCTAAGATAAAGAAAAAAACTTTCAATTGTCGGTTTTTTAAATCTCTTTATTTAAAATTTTTTAAACTTAGATAATTGAAACTTAATTAGACCGTGTAAATCTCACCACACTAATTAATAAGCACTATGGGGCCAAGATCCACAACATTCTAGCACATAACTCAAAATGCAACCTAACAAGTTTGAATTAAGGCATGTCACACATAATAAGGTATTTATTGGATTAATACAACGGTTGATCCTTTTATTTTTCTTTCATTTTAGTGCTAGTCTTTTAATTTTATTTATATCTAAAATGTTAATCCTTATATTTTAATAAAAACTCATATAATCTTGTTTTTTAAGAGATCAAAACCTATAACTTAAAACTACAAAATCAAAATAAAAATAAATTATGAGAACTAAATATTACAATATTGCATTGACTTATTTATTTATTCTTATGCAAATAAGTCATATGCACATGCGTCTCATTTTCTCTTCATGACATTAATTGGGCATTCATTTCTTGGATCCCGCTTTTTATTTTTTTATTTTTTTAATCTAGATTGTTGAATTAAAATATCGATGGTCTATATTTAATATATTATAAAAAATTTATTATAATATTTTATAATAATAATATTATTTTTATAATAAATAAAAAATTTAAATAATTGAAATCTTAATATAATATTTTAATTTTTTTTTAAAAAAAAAGAGGAAAGAAGGAAAGCCTCATTTCCTCTGTTCCTTAGGAGTTAGACTAGCTCCTTAACTGTTTTTTTTTAAAAAAGGGAAAAAAAAGGTTTAGCTCCTTAATTGTCTCTGATGGATCAATTCCAAAGTATAATGTGGTCCACAGCATGAAGCCTTCACTGGGCTGAATCAATAATAAAGTCTTTGAAAATAAAATGTACACCGAACGCCAGAGACTTGATGTAAGTAGTGAGGAATTTGTGTTTAAATGTTTTAGTTTCGGACTTGATCCTTAAAATAATTTGTATAAAAAAAAATTATTTAGGTAGGTCCCTCCCATTTTAAACTCAACAGTATCTAATGAATTAATTATAAAACTTACTCTCATTAATACCCTGTGTAACAAACAAAAAATAGACACCAAGCTCTGAGAAGGTAACGAAAGTAAAAAAAAAAAAAAACAAACCTTTGCGGTCCATTACCGTTACTGTAATTTGGGGGAGTATTATAAATCTAATAATAATTAAATGGAAATGAATAGAAAAAGGACTTCGGAATTACTTAAATATCCTTAGTAACTGGGGAAAATGACAACAAATTACCACCAGGTACTCAGATGGTCCCACCAGGCCACAGTGGCAAGTGCGGAGTGCTCCACCGAAACGGGAAATATCGTGTCCAGTCCCGCCACATAGCCCTGGACACAGACGACGCTTCTGGGCTTCATTTGATTTCAGCATTCTCGTGGAAGAATAAGAGTTGTGTTAGCTGCCGTTTGCCGTCGTGGGCAACTGATCGGAGAGAGAGGCCATGGTGGCTGAGAAAGCCACGGACATGTCAGACTTTGAGGACGAGGATGACCTCGACGAAGAACCCGGAGAAGTGATCGAATCGGCGCCTCCGCAAAAGGTTGGTGAAGAGAGGGAACTCAACTGCCACCTCAAGAAGAAGCTCCTCAAGCCCGGGCATGGATGGGAAACCCCTGAGTTCAATGACGAAGTAACCGGTACTCATCTTTCTGACATTTTGGTTTCTAATGAAAAACAGTGATAAAAACAACGTAAAGTTCAGTTTTTAGTCGAAATAGATTGGACGTAGACGATGTTCGTCTTGTAATAAAATATAGGACAACGATGGTGTTACTGAATGCAGTTCACTATGTGGGGACTTCGCTTGATGGGACAAAGTTCGATTCCACTAGAGATAGGGGTGAACCTGTTACATTTACAGTCGGTCAAGGTGAGTTCTAGGCCTCTGGTTGACATTTGTCCTAGAGTTTCTTTTAAAATTTCATGATATAATCTTTAAAGAACTGTTTGATTCTTGGGTTGATAAAACTCTGCTCGTAATTGATGCCTTGATGGGCTTGACAGCTCAAGTGGCTGCTGGGTTAGATCGTGGGATTATCACCATGAAAATGGAGGAGGTCGCATTATTCACATTTCCTACTGACTCAGGCGATGAAGTTGTGAATTCCGGAAGTATTCCATCAAACTCAGTCGTCCGGTTTGAGGTTGAACTCATTTCGTGGATCAAAGTGGTGGATGTTTGCAAAGATGGTGGGATTATCAAGAAAATTATGGAGAAGGGAAACAGGAATGAGCGACCCAGCGATCTGGATGAAGTTCTAGGTACTGTGACGCCACATATATTTTATACTTCCTTGTTGAACATATCAATTAGATGATTCCTATTCCATCCAATGTTTTCTGGGCTGGCTCAATAATTTCTGATTCTTTTACTGTTGCAGTGAAGTACAAGGCGACACTAATTGACGGCACTACTGTTGCAAAGACATCTGAAGAGGGATTTGAGTTCCATGTGAAAGATGGTATCTGTACACTTGTTTCACATAACAGGAAGAAAATTGTGTTTATCTTCTTACCATATGCCTGACCAATTATCATACTTCTTTAAGGTCATCTATTTCCAGGATTACCAAAAGTAATTATGACCACGGGGAGGGGAGAGCAGGCTAAGTTAATTGTCCAACCTCAGTGTATGTCTTCTGTTCTGTGAGTACTCCAACAAGTTCTGTGTTATATGTTCGTGTATTTACTGTCCCAAGTCTTGTTGGAATGGGAGAACCTTGTTGTTTAAAATATGAATTGGACTGAAAAGAGAGTGGTAAAATCATTTTTATTAAAATGTGTTTGCGAAGTATTAGTCAGTATTAACTTTTCTCGCACTTTGATTATTATGAAGTAATTGGCCTTGCTAAAAGAAGGTAACTTATGGGAAAGGATTTAACATGCATCAGTCATGAGAAACCAAATAATGAAACGACAAATGAAAGTTAAGACTGATCTAGGTATAGCCTAGCCATGGTTGTGACTTAAAGTTTAAAACTTCAAATCCTATTAGTCTCCCGTGATTTTTACAGCTTTGTCAGCTATTCTATATGCGGATGCCAGCTTTTAATTTTTGTTGTCTTCCTCAGTTTTGGGGATCTTGTGGTCCAATGTTTGAAATTTGAACTATGAAATTATGATATTTTTGTTTACTGCAGATGCCTTTGGAGAGAAGGGGGGAGAAACAGAAAGCAGGGTCCATTCAATCCCACCAAATTCAGTATTGCATGTGGATGTTGAATTGGTGTCCTTCAAGCCTGTTATTGATGTCACCGGAGACTTCAAAGTTCTAAAGAAGATACTGAGAGAAGGGGAAGGCTCCCTGACAGCCAATGAGGGTGCGGTTGTGACAAGTAAGAAAATAATGGCCAATTCATTATTTAAACTGAGCTAGTGCTAATTTTATATGCTATGTTACCTGATAACATAATATTAATAAGACTTATAATATCAGCAGCATTAGTATATGAGACTTGTAAAAGATACCAGATAGATCTTCTCTGTGATGTTACTCTTATTGTGAAGCTAGAAAGTGAACTAAGAATAATGTAACTGACAAATCATTCAAGTCATATCTCTTCTATCCACTAATAGTCTGTGACAACTTTCATCTATAACATTCACAGATTCAGTGCCACTTTATGTCTTTGACAGATAATCATCCACATATTTCTATTTGATCTAGGGAAATATTTAAATTAATTACATCATATTGAAGGCAATGTTGTCAAAGGTGAAAGGTGCACTCGAGGTGCAAGTAAATAAAAACATGTTTGGCAATGCATCATATGCTTCAATATAGTGTAATGTTTAAATATGTTAAGTATCTTACTTTATGTCTCACCAGATAAACACTAATATGGCACAAAACAGAGACAACACTCTTTTACTAGGGCTTTGGACTAGAAAATAGAAGATTAGGGATGGGAAATTTATGATATTTACTTTCTTTTCTTGGCTCACAACAAAGAATCTCCTCTTAATCGTGATACAGTGAACAATGTCAGCAGATTTTGAGTGTGCGACTGATAAATATAAGGACATTTTTCCCCGTTTACCTGTATCCTTTTTATGGTATATGTAAGTTATATGATGTAATTCTAGCTAGTTTTCATTGCGCATCTCAATCATATGATTTCTTGATTCATGGTTTGGTTACCATGCAGTTAGTTATGTAGCTAAGGTAGAACATGGCACAATATTTGAGAAGAAAGGAATTGATGAAACAAAGCCCTTGGAATTCATAACTGATGAAGGTATGTTTATCCCTACTGTTTCTTAACTTGGCTTTTTTCCTTTTTTTGATTTATAGTTTGAGGCATCTAAGAAGCAATTATACTATTTTTCGCATATTACTTCCTGTAGAACAAGTCATTGCTGGTCTAGATCGAGCAGTGGCTACAATGAAGAAGGGTGAGAAGGCCATTGTAACTATACATCCTGATTATGCATTTGGAAATGTTGAAGCAAGATTTGATTTGGCTAATGTTCCCCCGGGGTCCAATGTAGTCTATGAAGTTGAGATGGTGGACTTTATTAAGGTAACATTTGCTTGTTTTCCACCGAGGAATTATAGATTTTGGCTTCATTCTATTGATGATGAAGGAATATTATTTCTTAGAGAAACATAAAACAGGAATATAGTTTGCTTGCATATTCATTTATGTTTGGGCTTTTTTTCATTAAAAGGAGAAAGCCCCATGGAAATTAAATAATAGTGAGAAAATTGAGGCAGCTGGGAAGAAGAAAGAAGAAGGAAATCTGTTATTTAAAAATGGCAAGTATCAAAGAGCAGGGAAAAAGTATGACAAGGTACATATTGTTTTGAAGTGGCTTTGGTTTTTTGAAATTTCATGAAGGAACTTCTAGTTGTGCTAATTCCATGTTCCCCTGTCTTCTATTAGGCTGTTGATTATGTCAGTGAAGATGGATCCTTTGGGGATGATGAGCAAAAGCTAGCTAAGGCACTTAGAGTGTCGTGTTGGTTGAATAGTGCAGCGTGTAGCCTCAAACTTAATAACTTTTCAGAAGCAATCAAGTTATGCTCGCAGGTAAACAGTCCATCAAGTCTTGTACAAGATTTAAAGCAGCCAATTCAATGAGCACATTTTCTAGAGAATATAACATGTTTGTGAAAGGGAAGTGTGACAAGTTACTTGCCTTAGGTCAAAGTGCTTGGGAAATAAAAGGAAACAAACTAGTTTTCATAAGAGTACTGGTCAGTTATTAAGACTTTCTTGGGATGCATTCATTTTCCAACTAAATTGTTTTATGAACATCAGCTGTATTGATGGCCTGAAATGTGGATGGTGAGAAGGGACTTCAAAGTTAGTTGTGTTGGGATTGTTCTTTCCAGAATCTAACTTTTTAATTTTTTCAGGTGGTGTTATGTGCTAAAGGCACTATTGATGCAATGTGATTATTATCTGGAAAGAAATAGCATAGAGTGTGCATCTTCAAGAGAAATTATCGTCTCACGTTTCATACTTTCTGCACCAGGTTCTTGATGTTGAGTTCCACAATGTGAAAGCATTGTACAGACGAGCACAAGCATATATAGAAACTGGGGACTATATTTTGGCAGATGTAGACATAAAGCAAGCTCTTGAGGAAGATCCACAAAACAGGTACATGATAAACTTAATCCTCAAACAATGGGAACTACTTAATTAGGCTGACTATTTGAGTTTTTTTTTTTCCCTCCAATTATCGTAACAAATTGGTCTGTTCATTTTCCAGGGAAGTGAAGTTGCTTCAGAGGAAATTGAAGCAACTTCATTTTGAGAGTGACAAAAGAGATGCCAAACTCTATGCAAATATGTTTGCACATAAAGAGAAAGACTCGTCGGTAGTAACAAAGGTGATCAGTGTGAAAACTTGGTTACTCTTTTCTGCTTGCGTGTTGGAAGTTTTTCATTTCTTTCCCCCCACTTGCGAAATCTTTCCTCAAGCATGCTGTGCGAAGTTGTAACAGGACATTGCATATCTTCTTTTTTTTTTAATTCCCTCCCAGTTTCCCCCAAATTTGTCACTTTAGGAGTTGTATATCATTTGCTGAGGTTCACAAAAATTACGCTGGTCTCCTTATGGCTTGCTGGTTTCAGAATTTCACCACTTCACTAAAGAATGCCTAGTATCTGTGAATATGACACTGATTTACTTCCTGATATTTTTTATGTTGGTAGGTTCTTGTAATTTCCATTTCTGAGTTGTGACATTATTTGGTTACATATTATTACGTTGTGGTGTAAATTGCATAAGTAACAAAAGCTCCTGCATTACAGAGATTGAAGGTTGAGAAAAGCCAGGATGAAAGGAAAGATGAAGAGGTGGTGATGGAAGAAGTGGACAAAGTTGCGGACAGTGCAGCTCCTCCCGATAGTGATGTAATCAACGATTGATGAATCCATAGTATAACCTGTACAATACAGGATAGTAAAAGGCAATGCTCAATATTAAATGAAAGAGATTTTCACGTCCAAATTCTAACATCTTGGGATAACTTATATTCCAAGTTAGAGCCTCATCACTTGGGAAAGAGAATAGATTTTGTAAGTCATGGAATTGAGTGTGTTGGGATTAGTTTTTGAAAGATAGATTTTACGATTTACGAGGTAAGTATATAAAATGAGTTGTCTCGATTTGTAAAAAAAACTTCTAAAACCACGATTTTTGTTTTACCCAAACACTCACTAAATCAAATTCAAGATAGCTTGCTCTCGGCAATGTTAACTTTAAATTTAGATACTTGTTGGCGGAAAAATAATTCTTCATTTCATTTCAGGTATAATCAAACTGTTCAATTCAACTTTCAAAATTTAAATCTTGATAATAATTTTTCTATAAGTAATTATTTAGATTGGTGGTAGAAGTTGATTTTCTAACATGATTTACGATATACGATATAAATTTGTTAGGAAAATCTTATCTCAACTTACGTAAACAGACTTCTCTATCACCATGTCCCCACTCAAACAAGCCTTAAAAAAAAAAATAAGCTTTATAGTCAAGCTTTTCTCTCGCAAACCTCCGTAACCGTAAGCATGAAGAAAGAGAGAGGAAAGGTAGGAGAGAGGACATATCACATTGATTCGTGTGGACCCCGCAGATGCATAAAGTAACAGGCTGGAAAGGTGGGAGAGAGAACATATCACATTGATTCACGTGGGCCCCGCAGATGCATAAAGTAACGTGTTCGGATTCTCTCCCTGGCTTTTCCATTGCCTCTCCATTACCCAAAAACGACACCGTTTTACATCTTAAAATTAGATCCCTCCCTAACTCAACAAAACCATATGTTTCATTCGGCTAGTTGAGACCGAAAAGAGAAGTTAGAGAGAGATGAGTCATAGTAAACAGAAAATTGGAACCTTGGGATTCTTCTCTTGCTCAGGGCTCACTTCTCAGCTGATCGCTTCCTTCCTGCCCTGTAAGCGAAGAATATAGGGTTCAGCGATTCCTAATTCTCTCTAGGTAAGCAATCTTTTCCCTTGCTAACTTATGCATATGGGAAACTCAATTTCTTCATCTCCGAATCTCTCTTTAAAAGACATTTAGTTCAACTTGTGCTTTGGTCAAGCCTCGAATCGACATAAATTACCAGGTAATATATTAAGTTGCTGAGAAAATGTGGGAGGCGAATAAAGGATCACAAGTGTGTTAGCTTAGGATATCTTTTGAATTATTTTATCGTCTAGATTGAGCTCGAAATGGTCAGATCATTGCAGTAATTATCAAGTTGTGTATAGGTTGTGTTTTGGGAATTTTTTATCTGTATTTTAAGAGGATTAATTTGATATTTTGATTTATGAAAAATAAACGTGGATCTGCAAAGTTGGAAATTTGTGTGATTGAATTACAAGTTATAGCTTTTTCCTAGTTGACTGAAGCAAAATTTGACTTTCAATGCAGTGTTGGGAGAATGCAAGTGCTGGGGCAGGTTGATTGGTTAGTCTGTTGAGCGACATCTTTGAATCTTGGAGATTTGTGATAATGGAAGTTGAGGCAGGGAGTTCTTTAACAATTGCCAGAGGAGGCCAGGCTTCCCAACCAATCTCAGTTCGTTCAAGGCAAGATAATCATAATGGTGTGTTTTTCTTGTTTCTCATCACAGTTTTTCAATTATTTATTTTCTTTACTCAGGCAATTGAGGACTCTTCTATTGATGTTTATATCTCTACAATTTCTAATAATTTCCAGTTTCTCTATGTGATATTGTCTGCAATAGACTGGATTTTTTCCCATGACACGATCTAGACATATTAGATTATAGGAGGTTCCTTACACACACGAGATGCTAGGGAATGATTTCTCTAAGCTATCTGTCCTTATTTCAAGTTTCAAGACTGATTGTAATTTTCTTTTTTGCTAAGATCAAAGCATATGTAATTCTTATCAGCAATAAAAAATGGGGCTGGTTCATTTTGTTTTGGACATTCTATTCATTGGCTTCATTGAGATTGATTTTTTTTGTCACCATTAGAAACATACAGTTATAGGAGATATGGCAGAGTAATTATATATTTAAATCAGTTATGTATATGCTTCTTTAGATCTCAAGTTCGCATTGCTAAACAGAACTAGGAATAAAGGAACTTAGAGACTAACAACAAAGTAAAATGTAGGGGACAATTTGGACTAATCTAAATAAGAGCCAATAAGTTTTCATTTGTTGCCAAAGTTGAATGCACAAAACAAGAAAAAAGAAAGAAATTGCTTTTATGGTTTACTGAAGATGTGCATATTGGTGATTTGGCTGCCATTTGGTCAATGAGAGGGTTTGTCACTGTCTTCTTAGCTACTATTAAAGCATATTGTAATGAGAATACTTGTTTAGTTGCAATATATTTGAAGGGCCTGATATTACATACTGTTTCAGAGCATTATATGATATATGTCTTTTTGTGAAGAGTGACTCTGACTTGAAGGACGAATCAAATTTAGTGCAAATTTTATCTGTTACACAGACTAGAAATTCAGTGTTGTGCAATGGTTTACTTTTAATTGCATCTCATGTCTCTCCTTTAGATAAGTCTCTGCACATGAACTTCCATTTTAAAATCTTTAACATTTTTGCTTCTTTAATATAACTTAATGTCATTGTGGGGGTGACTTTGTAGCCTTTTATCAATTTACCCAGCAGAACCTTCCAGCTTGTAAACCAATGCCTTGGCCAAGATGTTTGTGAAAGCCATACTTTTGATGTAGCAAGTTTGATCTAATTAGTTCCCACTTAGTTTCTTGATATTGTCTACAGAAATTAAAAAATATTTGATGTTTTCTTCTGGACATATTCTCTGTTAACATTCTGTTGCTTCTGCATTGTTTTTTTGGACAGACAATTCAAACTTAGCAAGTGACTAGTGATTTGGCTTCCCCCTTGAACTTCACCCACCCTTCTCCTGCCATTGCTTACTCATGCAACTACTTATAGCTATACTATGTGCGTTTCTGAATTAGCAAATAATTGTAAAATCTTTGCCTGTTCAAAGAGTTTTTCTCTAGAAATTTTACTTTTCTACCTGTTATGTCATTTTTCCTTCTTCCCATGGTTTGAACATCTCTTTGTTCTATGAAACAATAGAAGTTGGGACTTTCAAGCATTTTAGGAAAACTTAGTAGAAATGAATCTTTTTTTCAGTCAGAGATGAATAGTTGAATATATATATATATATATATATATATATATATATATATATGGCTCTTTCTTCTGGCAGATGTTGTTCCCTTTAACACAAACACAAGAACTAATTACAGCTTGACAAAAAACTTGTTACATGACTGTTTCTTGACTATGTTTAATTGTAGATTACTTGACCAATGAGCAAGCTTGACAAAAAACAGAGCCAACTCATATTACATCAGTTGAAAAGACATGAATATGTTTGAAGAACAAAATGATTAGCTTGCTTGACTAAACAGAGAGTAGCTCAAAAGAAGTCATAAGTTGTACAAAATAAACTAAAATGGAGACTTTATGTTGGAGGATATGAGTCAATCATTGAACCTGTGTTTATAGCATAATGTTAATGAATGTATAGTGAGATTCTTGTAATTATCAAATGTCTTGAGACCAGACAATGCTATGTAAAAAAAAATCAGATTTCAATAAAAATGACTGAATTATTTTCTTCCATTATCATTATTCTTTATGGTTACCATTATTATATATTTGGCTAAAATCTGGTGCTTCAAGCGATGTCATGTCGCAGTCAAGTGGTGCCTACAATTAAAAAATAAAAACAGTGTCTCAATATAAGTCACCAATGCATGTCCTAGATAAACAAACCAATTGATTATGCTATTCAATAAAATGACATACCATTAATAAATTTGTAAAAGTCATTTGACTTGGCAGAGCTTGAGAGTCATTTAATACAATGTTATCATGATATACTTCTGATGATAAGCTAGATTTTTGAACTTGATTATGTTGTCCCTGAAACATTTAAAACGAAAAAATCAACAACTAACATGCATCTTTAAAAAAACTAAATCATAAGTATACCTGTGCAGATGTAACTGACTGTGAAGCTTGAGAATGTTTTGTAGAGAGCTGAGCTCTCCGTCTTCTTGGACCCATTTCAATACCGCTCTTTATCCGTTTACTTATCTTTCTCCCATATCTCTTTTTAAACCCAACAACTTTGCCACCACTATTACCTTCGTCGTGATTCGCCATACCATCCTTACCACCATTATTGTCATTTGGTAAGTGTTTTATGTGAAGTTCAATTACTTTCTTACTAAGTTCCAACACAGCTTGATGGACAAGAGAGAAAGCCTCTGGATTTTCTGATGCATAACTTGCTAATTTAACAAGCAAGGGGCATAATTGTCTATACTGATATGATCTTTGTAGTTTAAGATCAACTTCTATCTGCTTCTCGTTGATATCATACATTACACCATATCATGCTTCTCTTGTCCACCTCTTTACAATATATTTTTGAGGGAGTAATATGACATCACGTTCATTTAAGACTCTTAAGGCATGACAACATAATATGCCCACTGGCTCAAAATTTTTGCAAGTACAAGTAATTGTCTCTGTTGAAGGATCAAACGTTAACCTGTACTCTCTTTTCTTATCATTCATGGTGATAACACGGTCATACACAGTGGTACTATCTTCCTCATCTTCATTTTTCTTTTTCTCTTTTCTTTCTTTGATACATGTAGTATCACGTAGATCATATTCATGTTGGAACAAGTTAAAAATAGGTCGAGTGTAAACATCATAAAGTTGACGAAGCATACATGAGCTTTGCAATATCAACCTTGACAACTTGTCGCGTGCCTCAAAATCACTTTTCAATTCGTTATAGCGTTTGTTCTCCAGAACTTGTTCAGATTGCTTGAAGAATCGATTGATATCTAATTTAACATTGGTACAACTTTTAACTGATGCATTCATACTCTCACTAATTTGTGTGCTTCTCATACCAAGTGTCCTTGAATTTTTCACATAACATGATGTCCATTTCTCTTTTATTTGATACATAGATATCAATCATGAGTTTTCTGTCATATTTTGTTTTGATAATAATGTGTGCCATACTTCTTCAAACTCTATTTCATCCCAACAATTATACATACAGTACATACAGTGGTTGAAATCACTAACCATCGAGTTTGGAAGATGCTTCATTGCATTCCTTGAAATATGCCATGTGCACAAGGCATGCTTTAATTCAAATATTTTTCTTAATTCAAATAACCCATTTAAGTTATTAATTAACATCAATTTCATTCAATTATATAAAATCCTCAATTTTAAGTTTAGGGCATAAAATAGCTAATTTATAAATATTCACTTTAATAAAAAATATAAATCAATTAAAATTTCAATAATATTTCCAATAATCCAAATAAATCATTTAACCTAGATTTAATCGGTTAAAAAGTTTAATATATAATTATTTATAAAATGATTATATAAAAAATTTATTATAAAATCTTATACGAACTAAATAATAAAAGTAAAATGATTAAAATTAACTATTAATCATCCTCAACATTCTTATAGTCATATATTAATAGAAATAATTTTTTTTTTTAAAACTCTATCTCCAAAATATTCTATAACTAAAAGAAAATTACTATCATAAGAAAGAAAAAATTATTAACAACAGTTTTTATAAAAGAATTTTTATAATTAAAAGTGATTTTAAATATCTTATTAATCTCAAAAACTAAAACTTGTCTCCTCCAAAAATATCACTTCGCCTCAACAGCGAAGTGATGGTGGGTGGTGATATTTATAATTCCCCTCCCCCTTATGGTAGGTAAATGGGCACTGACTCGTTTCCCTGTCATTTATTTATTTTTTGTTTTTTTATTTTTAATTAATTAATTATTATTTTTACTTTCAAATTCTTTCCCTTTTTCTTTCTTATCTCTTTTACTTTCCAATTTTTTAAATAATATTAACAACAACAATAATAAGAAAATATTATTATTTCTACATCTTTATTTCACTAGTTTCTTTTACTATCATAAATCATATTTTAAATAAAAACCTTTATTTTTATAATTATATGATAATTAATTTATCATGATTAATGCTTTCTTAATTACAATTAAATCCTAATATAAAAATAGGATGCTATGATCAGGGTTTGCAGATTAATTATCCTTATAGTAAAATACTTGAAGTCTAATATAATATTTCTTTATACTTTTTTTTTACATGATCTCTATACCCTTAAATACAGGTAAAATTGTAAAAGAAAATTACTCCCTCCAGCCCTTTTTATAAGGAATTAAAATTTGAATTGTCTTAATCTTTTTATAAGATCCCAACTCAATTTATACAAACATTTAATGTATTTTTACCATTTTTATCCCTAATTAGTTTTATCATCTCTTCTCATATTTTATTATCACATTATCTTTCATACTTTTTCTCTTTACTACTCTTTTTATCTCTCTCTTTTATTTTTCCCTCTTATAAATAAAGACATACTTAAAAAAAAATTCAATTTCTAATATATTTATTACTTTAAAATAATTTTAACTAATTTCTTAAACTTGGAGTGTGTTATCAACCTGTATCATAGAAAGGAGGGAGTATTTTATCTTCGTATAAAATAGGAAAAATTAGAACGAAGGACTTACAGTAAATGATATTTATTGAGAATGATAATAAAAATTATAATTATTTATAAGGACTAATTACCAAAATAAAAATTTAAAAATACTAAATTATCTTTGATTAAACCACATTCATTTTCTTCCACATTCTATTTATAAAACTGATATAAATTTTTTAAATTTCATTATATGAAACACAATTTCTCTCATTTTTTACCATTTACGTAGGTGCCTATTGAAAAAACATAACTCAAACGTATTTCAATTTTGTCAAAATTATAAATTTTACAATTGACACGAGCTTTAATTGAAAATAAAAATTATATTTTAGGAAAACTCAAAATATGTTATAATTTATTTTGTATGTTAAAATAGATTTATGTGAGTTTTAAAAATAAAAATCCATGTAATGTTTTTTGACCGAAAACCAGGTAAGGTTAATAAACTTAAAAAAATCTAGATAGTTTATTATATTTTTTATTCTTGAATAGTATACAGGATTTCCTACTGAAAGAATACTGGCGTGAAAAAAAAAATGTTAATAAAAAATTTAATATAATCAATAAAGTCTATGATATAAACAAATAATAATATATATATTTTTGGTTTGAAGCTTTTTTAACCACTAAGATGTTAGATAGAAAATTTAACATCTTCTAAATTTCTCTATTTTACTTAGAGTTTATTTTATATAATATTATATAAATAAGGAAAAAAACTTAGTGATTTAAATGGTCAGTATCTATGTTAAAAATTAAACAATATATTGATGATATGATTATGTAGATATTAGTTAAAGTTTAAAAAAATGATAATTTTTGCAGATGTAATTTTTATCAAGAATAAAATTCAAATTGCTTTTAAAATAAAATGCGGGAGAGATTGAAAGAGATAATGTAAGAAGTTTAATTAAAGACAATTTAATAAATTTATATTTTAGTTTTTGGTCCTTTTAAATAATTATAACTTTTACTTTGATTCTATTTTAAATTATAACTTTTAAATTTATATTATAGTTCCATGTTTGTAATTTTCCCAATATAAAAGTTAAACATGACTTGAGGCTCGTTTCATTCGTTCCAAAGGTAATTAAATTTGAATAGACTATTGAATCAGTTGGGGTACTGAATTAAGGTCAGTGAGTTAGGTCGGAGTTAAACAGGGGATAAATTGGTAAGAAATTAAAGACTTCATGATTATTAATATGAAATTCTAATAAAAAATTTTAAAAAAATATTTTTTTAAAAAATAAAACACCTGAACCGGATTTATTTACCGGCTGGTTTGGGTCCAGACCGGCCGGGTTATATAACCATGTTCGTTCCTAAACTAAAACGTGTAAGAAAATGCCACAGAATATAAAATAATTATTTGAAGGGCTAATAACAACAGACCACTCGCAATCATCTGAATCTGATCACTAATTGTGACTATTCACCTTATCTGCAACTCTCTCAAATGCCCTTCCCAGCGTTAAGCTCCTTTAAGCCCCTCACCCTTTCTTTCCCACAAGTCGACTTCTCGCTCTTAAATCTTTACCTGTCAACCATTCTAACATCTCCACATCAAATGATGAGTACGATCACACTCCGAATCAAGAATAGGGCTGCTGCGTCTTCAACTTCTCCATCTTCTTCATCATTCCCACTATCTCTGCTGCTGCTGCTGCTTCTTCTTCTTCTTCTTCTATCTTCACAGGCTTGCTTCACTTTCGCACTCTCTCGCTCGACTGTTAAGTTCCTTCCAGGGTTTCAAGGGCCTCTTCCTTTCCATCTTGAAACTGGGTATGTTCTCTTTCAAACATTCTCTGTCAAACCAGAAACCATACCTTGTGACTTTTTTCGTCTTCACTAATTATTGTAACTGTTTGTGGCATTTATTATTGCATGGCCAAAACAAAATATACTATTTAAGGTATGTGGGAGTTGGAGAATCAGAGGGTGTGCAGCTCTTCTACTACTTCCTCAAGTCAGACCGAAATCCCCAACAAGACCCTTTGATTCTCTGGCTAACTGGGGGCCCTGGTTGCTCTGCTTTGTCTGCCCTTCTCGTTCAAATAGGTAAGACAGTGATCGTAAGTTTCTTGTCTATTTTGTTCCAGGCCTTCATCGTTTTAGGATTATTTACTTTTCTAACCCTACTAAATGGACTTTAAGGTCCACTTCACATTCGGATGGAGGAATATAATGGTACTCTGCCTACCCTTGTTTTGAATCCGGACTCATGGACCAAGGTTATTTCAAAACTCTGACTCACTTGTAGCGACTCTTCAATTTCAAATTTCGATGCCGTTTCATAGCATTTTTTCTTTCTGGTGATTGGTGTCAGATTTCCAGCATAATTTTCTTAGACTTGCCTGCTCTTACTGGCTTCTCCTATACAACACTCCCTGTTGCTCCTCAGCGAAGTGACTCTAAACAAATCCAACATGCCGTTCAATTTTTGAGGAAGGTACCGTATAAATATGTATTTGGTGATTCACGGGGCAATAGCCCAAACGATGCAATATAAATTATAAACATAATTTTTCTGTGTCTAGTGGTTGACTGGTCACCCGGAATTCCAATCGAACCAAATATACATAGGCGGGGACTCGTATTCTGGATTGATAGTCCCTGCAGTTGCCCTTGAAATCTCGAAAGGTAAGCCTGCTTCTCATCTTTCATACACATAACCCTATGATCCAAGGATATATCAAGTGTAGAACGTTGTGTTAGATTAAGATTGTAGGTGTGATGATGGAGTTCTTAATTTTTTGAATGTTGAGAGGTGATCAAAAAATTAAGACAGCGAAGTTTTTGAATGCTGTGATTTTGCAGGAAATGAGAACAGGATTGAGCCATCAATTAATCTCCAGGTTGGTGATTGTTTATGTTCCTAAATTTCCTTCCCTAGACATAGGGTTCCTTCACTGTCCCCAACTTTAAGCTAATAATAATGACCTGGCTATAATCAAGGGATGTTTGCTAGGAAACCCCTCAACAGACGTTGAAATAGATAACAACCATAAGATCCCAGTTGCTCATGGTCTGGGGCTTATTTCTGATGAACTCTATGAGGTAATTTATCTCGAAAGGTATCATCAATGGGCTGAATTTAAAGATGAAATGTTTGTTACTAATCAAAATAAATCGAGCTGTCTCCTTGCAGTCATTGAAAAGCAGTTGTGGCGGAGAATATCACAATGTAGATACCAGGAATGAAGCGTGTGCCGGATATATTGCAGAATATGAAAAGGTATATGTAATGATAATGCGTTGGTGCGTACTTGGATAATCTCTCTCTCTCTCTCTCTCTCTCTTCGTGATCTATGTGATAATACTTATCTGCCCATTTTAAATTTCAGTGTGTTTCAGGAATAAATCCTTTTCATATTTTGGAACCCAGATGTCCCTTTGCTTCCCCAGAACCACAAAAGTTCTCTGACAGAATATCTCTCAATGTGATGCCCGAAACCTTACTCACCTCAGATCCTCAACCATCACTTCCTACTATAACATGTCGAGTAATTCCTCAATCTGCCCCCTATTATCCCTTATTTTAAGCACTCGTTTGGTGACTTGAATTATGGATTGATTTGTAAATTACATGTTTTTTTTTTCGCTTGTATAGAATTACGGACTTTTACTAGCTCAGTATTGGGCAAATGATGGTTCTGTTCGCAAGGCCCTTGGCATCCGTCAGGTATGAGAATGATAATAAGCCTTGGCCTTCTCATTTTCACGTAGTTATCTTATCATCTGTGAGTGCAATTTGGATGCAATAACAGGGGAGCATAGGGAAATGGGTGCGATGTATTAGGACACCTTATACTAAAGAAATTAAAAGCAGTGTTCCATTTCATGCGAACTTGAGCGCTAAAGGTTACCGTGCGCTCATATACAGGTGAGGAAGTTGATCGTACATGAATTACTTGTTCTGCCTCTGGAAAATCATTGGTGATTAAATCAAAATCATTTTCTGTCATTTGGTTTTTTTTTTCCCCTTCATGGCAGTGGAGATCATGACTTAGTTGTCCCGTTTCGGGGAACTGAAGCGTGGATAAGATCTTTAAATTACTCCATTGTAGATCAATGGAGGCCATGGTTAGTCCAAGGCCAAGTCGCAGGGTAAGCTTTTAGAGAAAAGCAACATTCTTTTTTCTTTTCTTTTTTTTTTGAATCCAAAACTTGCGACTAGAAACTTGGAGTTGCTACTTGTTGTGCAGATACACAAGGACATATTCAAATGGGATGACGTACGCGACTGTTAAGGCAAGAAACAGATTCAGTTTCAGTTTCAAAGAATCCTGGTTCAGAGCTAGGAAATACATATTCATGTTATTTCTTTAAATCAATTTGCAGGGTGGAGGGCACACAGCGGCTGAGTACGAACCTAAAGAATGCTTTGTAATGCTTGAGAGGTGGATTTCTCAAAACCCATTGTAATCTTTGAAGGACTGATCTGCTGAAATTTCAAGCTCCTCAATCTCTCACAGCTGCGTAATAATGGTGCCCGGCTCTTAATCCGGCCAACGCATTTGAAGGGTGAAATTCAATTCTAGTATGTCAGTTTGTTAGTTAATTTGGAAGTTCCTGATCCTGAACCAATGAAACCACTTTATGTTTGTTTTTCTCTCTCTTCTACAGAAATATATTTTCCACCATCTTTTTTGGGTATGTTTGGAAACACATTAGATAAGAAAAAAAGCTCATTTGGACATCAAAAGCCCATTAGAATACATTATAAGTGTTTGGAAAATCATTAGCTTATAATGGGCTTTTAATAAAAAAGAGTTTTTTTCCTTAAGCTCATTTTTTTAGTTTTTGAGCTTCTATTAATAGGCTTTTGAACTTTTTCATTGAATTTTTTATTTAAAAAAAAAATATTTATATATTTTAACATCAATTATAACAATATATATGTAGTATCCAACAAGGTTTATTATACATTTTTCAGTCATTTCCTATCTAAATGGGTTTTTCAAACGTTAATCCAAACATGTTCAAGGTTAAAAAAAAGTCACTTCTCTTACCGCCAATCCAAACACAAATCACATTTTCAATCTGACCATTTTTCAATTGGGTTTCTGTAAAAGCCTCATTAAAAAAAAATCACTTCCCCACCCCAAACAGGTCTCTATCTAAATTATCTTACAACCTGACTTCTCATAATAATACATGTGACTTGCAGTGCTTGTTGCCATGACATTTTCCTCTAGAAGATTCACAATCTTCATATTTCTACTGTGGGCATTTACCTTCATTATTTTCCTTTGCCTTCTGCCGTTTTGGTACGGTGATGCTTATTTGCTTGGAGGTGTCCTCTTATTCTTTATTTCTTTTAGAAACAAGGAGCTGGTACCCTGTATGGTGCATGGGGAGCACTGTATCTTAATCATTCACGGTGACGTATGAAAAGACAAATCGACGTACCGAAAAGACAGCGGACGAAATCCCCAATAATGGAAGTTACCACCTATGTAGATTCCGAAATGTGTTTTAGATTTTTAAAAATGTTTTTATCGATAAATATAAGATAAATATAAAATAAATATATGAGAAGAATTTTATAGGTTTGGGAAAAAGTGCTTAAAAAAAGGATTTTTGAGAAGTTCCAAACTAGCACTTATTGTTGAAACACACCAACAAGAACAAGGGCAGAGCCTAGATTTTGTTTTAAAAAATGGGGCTACCGGACCAGACCGGCTGGATTTTACTATTTGACCTTCTTTTTTTATGTATTTAGGCGTAATTGGGTCGGTCCAAAACTGGAATTACACACTGCATACACCACAAAATATTCGTTTTGGATCTATCCTATGAGCCTCATCTTCTAAGGATTATAAACTTATATTTTTTTGTTCCTTTTTTTTTCTTCCTATTTTCAACCAATGTATTTTTCTCCTCCTCAAATGCACAAATTTATCTGAAAGTGATAAATAATGTTTGCAGTTATTGTTTTTAGTTTATTTGAAATTTTAAATTTTAAATTGTTGCTAAAAAATGACAAGTTATGGCCAATACTTCCTCGGATTTCAAATATAAGATATAAATTAAATACCAACTTCACACATATAATGGGAGTTAGGTAAAGTTATTTTCCCTTATTAAATTGGTGCTAAAGCAAAATTATTTTTTAATAAAAATATAAGCATATGATTAAAAATTAAGTGAAAGTATGATGATATATATATAGAAGCACAGTGTCATTTGTTATACTATATTTTTCTTCAATTTTTAATTTGGTAACTGTGTTTTTGTCTTATAATTAAATGTTTTAATTTAGTTATATTAGTACAGTTAACTCTGTATAGAATAAAGTTTTCAGAGCTAATTGCGTTAATAGAGTAAAATTAATCATTCAATTAAGCATACAAAACACATATTTACCGAATTAAAAATTTTAAAAAAAGATATAAGCACTTGCAAATGGGTTTACCCAAAAGAAAAACTGCAGGACCCCAATTAAAAATAAGTGAAACAATAATGACCTAATAAATAAATAGTAGGGATTGATTAAAAATAAATTGAAGCTACCAGCAGATTAATCATCCTTGTAATTTAATAATAAAATACTTAAAGTCTAATATATTATTTTTCCTATACTCTTAAATACAGGTAAAATTGTAAAAGAACAAAGAAAAAAACCTTCCTCCAATCTTTTTTATAAAGAACTGAAATCTGAATTCCCTTTAGACCCGCTTTAGTACATTAAAATTGATTTTAAAGGATATGAAAATGGATATGAAGATAAAAATAAAAATAAAGTTTAAAAATATGTTTGATATCTATAAAAATTAAAATCTAATTTTTATGTAAAAATACTTTATGTAAATAAATAAATAAAATCATAAACCAAATTCTTCCCCTTCCCCCATCGTCCACCACCACAGAATCACCATCCATGACTCCCACCAACTTACAAGGCTTAGCATCCTCCAGTGTCTGAACCACACTTCTTATGGTGGGTCTTCTTGCTGTAGCTATCCTCACCACCTTCACGGCCTCCTTTCTGTAAATCTCTGCAATTGTTGAGTCCGCCATTCCCAATATCTTCTCCTACTTCTCTTGCTGCACAAAAAGCTCGCTATGTCCTCCTTCTCCCCAAATTGTGAGAGAGGAGGGCCAGATCTAAAGAGAGGACGCCATCGCCGGTAGCTGGAAGCCGCCGTTTCTCTGGTTGCTAAAGGAGTGGAGGTCACGATTCAAGGTGAAGTCAGTGTTCTCATGGAGGTTGTTCTTCAGATCTGTCGACCATGATGGAGGTCCTCGTCCCTGTCGGGGTGAAAAGCTCACCGGCGGGAGGTGAGTACATCGTCGACAGTGGGGGAAGGTTGTTGGCGGTAGGAAAAAGCGTGCCGGCGCTGGTGTGTGGCTAGTCTACTGCTATCGTGGTAGGTGGTGATGAGACAAGCCCATCAAGTTTAAAGGGTGAAAAAGAATTTAGGTATATGAAATTATAAATTTTTATCTTTTTGGTGAAGTCAATTTGATGGAATTAAGAGATTTGATGTCTTTAGCAACCTTTTTAAAAAATGCTTTTACTGTATAACTATGGTTTTTTTTTTCCCCAAATTTGCCAAACACTCAATTTTCTCCTATAATCTATTTTTACTGTGAAATCATGGTTTCTTTAGACAAAATCATGATTTCATGATAAGTTACTTTCGATCACTTTCTGATGTGCATTGGATTCCAATATGATCGTTGGGTAATAATTTCACTCTCCCTCTCTCTTGTGCCTTGTACCGTATTGTTGTTGTTGTAGATTCCCTCTCCCTTTATGTCTCTATTAGGCTCTCTTCTATCAGTTCAAAAGCTTCGAAATTCTTCTCGCGTCAATCTATTCCCTTTCTCCTCTTCCCCGTCGGCAAGATCAGAACTACTTCGCCGTCAGCTCCGCCGATCCGATTGTGTGTTGGAACATTCCATTGGGTGTCGTTTTTCTCGTTCTGATTTTCGTTCTTTTGGTGACAAACTACTTCGCTGTCAATCTTTCCTCTGCCCGTCACCACGCCGTTAATTTCGAGAGAACTAGAATAGAGTGAGTGCCGTGAGGATCGGGGAGAGCTAATGGCTGAGAGTGTGACGGCAAGAAGCTCCTTCCACCTTCACCTTCTTGGCGATGGCATCATCACCCACAAAGGCCGCCACAAGTTTCGTTTTCACAGCGCCGCGAGGAGAGCTCCAATAGCACCGTCAATCGTCATCATTCTTTCATACTCACCACACCATCTCTAAATTTCTCACTCTATTAAACCATCGGCCGTCTTCCCATCGATTTCCAGCATTAGTGGTGAGTACTGGCATGGTTTTGCAACTTCCGGTGAAGTGTTTGAGAATCCTGTTTTTCAACTATTTATAATATTAAACAGTAATTATTATAAAAGTTAATGTTCTTTTTGGTAATTTAACTACTAAAAAAAAGTAATTCTCAACCTAATACCCAAACATTCTTATTTTATCAAAATCATTTTTTTCCTATAATCTATTATTCTCATAATCTATTAAAAAAATTATTTTTTTCATTTTTTCTTCAGAAGTTATTCTCAAAAGCTATATCCAATCACACTCTTACAATCACACTCTTACATATGGAATTGAAAAATTTTCCAATTCCATTATACCAAACAAACATTCTCATAGAATTGATAATACCCAATTCTATTTTCGTACCTTCAAATTTCATCATACCAAACTAGTACTTAGTCTTTTTATAAGATCCCACATCAATTTATTTATTATTTTTTTTAATTATTTTTGTCCCTAATTAATTTTATTATCTCTTCTCATTTTTTTCTATCACATCTTCTTTTATATTTTTTTCTTATTACTTGTTCTATTTACCTTTATCTTTTACTTGTCACTTTATAAATAAAAACATATTTAATCATTCCTAAGAGAGTTTACAGCTACAATGCACATACCGGCAAAGGCAAAGGCAGGGGTCCGGGGGAAAAGAGAAAGTAACATCTTTTGAATAGGAGCAACATCACTATAAATATTAAAGAGAAAAAGTTCATTTGTGACTTACTTATTAGTGTGAGTTTGGATTAGTGGTGGAGAAGTGATTTTTTTTTTCTAATATGGTTTTTGCAGAAGTTAGATTGAAAAAAAATCATATTGTAAATGTGATTTGTGTTTAGATTGACGGTAGGAAAAGTGACTTTTTTTTCTAACTTTAAACTTATTTGGATTAACGTTTGAAAAACCCGTTTAAATGAAAAATGACTTAAAAGGGTATGAATATTATTGAATACTACATGCCCACATATCACATTTTTGTTGGGATTACAATAGTTAAAAGAACAATAATGCTCTAAATTTGATATTATCCTTCAATAAAATATTTATGTGATAATCTAAAATTAAAATTTGAAATAAAATAAATTATTTTAATTAATCAATGTTTCAAGGATTTATAATTATATATTTATAAATTATTTAAGTAATTAGTGATAAACTCGGTGAAAATTGAATTTAGCCAAAAAAATCATTTATTCAGAAAGAAAAGGGAGGTGTTCTTAAATGGTGAATAAAGGAGAATATACATGTCAATGGTGAAATAGTAAGCGTGGGTCCACGACATAGGAAGAAGAAAGGCGTCAGAGGGAAAGAGAGAGTGAGGTAGAGGGAGAAATGAGTCAATGATAAATGCTCTAGAAACAGCTTCCATCAGTTTATGCAAAAAGCTCCCTTTTTTTTTTTGAAGCTCAGTGGAAGGAACTGTGTTCACAAACGGACAGTAAGTATGGCAATTGGGCTTTTGAGCGTTTAAACTCTCCAATTAGATTTTTTTCTACCCTAATACGTTTCCAAACAGAACCTCTTTTAGAATAGTGATTGGAATCTCTAAAAATGCTTTTCAATTATGATTTACGATAAACGAGATATGTTTTATGACATACGAGGTAACTATATGAGGGGGAGTTTTATATCGATTTACGTAAATCATACTTATAAAATAAATATAAATTCATCCAAACATCACTATTATTTTAACTAATTTCTTAAACTCCGATTGAATTATCAAGCTCTCATCACAAAGCGGGCAAAACGGAGGGAGTATTTTATCTTCATATAAAATAGTCAAAGATGACTTGTAATAGGCTCGTTTCATTCGTTCCTACACTAAAACCTCTTAAAATGCCACAGAATATAAAATTGTTATTTTAAGGGCCAATAACCACTCCCTATGAACTGAATCTGACATGCTGACCATTCCCCTTCGCTCCAACTCTCTCAAATGCCCATCACAAGTCACAACAAGATTCGTTTTTGATTATACTTGCCTGCCTTTGCCTTTCCCAACTTTTAAGCTCCTTTAAGCCCTTCATCTTTCTTACGCACAAGTCAACTCCTGGCTCTTCAATCTTTGCTTGTCAATCATTCTAACATCTCCACATCAAATGATGAGCTCGATCACACTCCGAATCAAGAATAGGGCTGCTGCATCTCCATCTTCCTCATCATTCCCACTATCTCTGCTTCTTCTTCTTCTTCTATCTTCACAGGCTTGCTCCACTTCTGCGCTCTCTCGATCAGCTGTTACGTTTCTTCCTGGGTTCCAAGGCCCTCTTCCATTCCATCTTGAAACTGGGTATGTTCTCTTTCAATGATTCTCTGTCAAACCAGAAACCTTACTTTTGACTTTTTTCGTCTTCAGTAATAATTGTAATTGTTTATGGCATGTATTATTGCTTGGCCAAAACAAAATATCCTATTTAAGGTATGAGGGAGTTGGAGAATCAGAGGATGTTCAGCTCTTCTACTACTTCGTCGAGTCAGACCGAAATCCCAAACAAGACCCTTTGATTCTCTGGCTAACTGGGGGCCCTGGTTGCTCTGCTTTGTCTTCCCTTCTCTTTGAAATAGGTAACACAGCGATCGTGACGCTTTTGTCTATTTTGTTCCAGGCCTTCATCGTTTTAGGATTATTTACTTTTCTAACCCTACTAAATGGACTTTAAGGTCCACTTCACATTCGGATGGAGGAATATAATGGTACTCTGCCTACCCTTGTTTTGAATCCGGACTCATGGGCTAAGGTTATTTCAAAACTCTGACTCACTTGTAGCGACTCTTCAATTTCAAATTTCGATGCTGTTTCATAGCATTTTTTCTTTCTGGTGATTGGTGTCAGATTTCCAGCATAATTTTCTTAGACTTGCCTGCTCTTACTGGCTTCTCCTATACAACACTCCCTGTTGCTCCTCAGCGAAGTGACTCTAAACAAATCCAACATGCCGTTCAATTTTTGAGGAAGGTACCCTATAAATATGTATTTGGTGATTCAAGGGGCAATAGCCCAAACGATGCAATATAAATTATAAACATAATTTTTCTGTGTCTAGTGGTTGACTGGTCACCCGGAATTCCAATCGAACCAAATATACATAGGCGGGGACTCGTATTCTGGATTGATAGTCCCTGCAGTTGCCCTTGAAATCTCGAAAGGTAAGCCTGCTTCTCATCTTTCATACACATAACCCTATGATCCAAGGATATATCTGTTGTGGAGGCCGATATATAAAGCGTAACCGATTATACTAAAAAATTATAATATTAGAAAATAAAGTTTCTAAAAGTAATTTAATAATATAATAAATCACAACTACTATATCTAATAGTAGCTAATAAACAATAAATAAGACAACAATAAGGAAAATACTATAATCTAATTTCACTCTAAACAATTTATAAGTGAAATACTATAAGAGATAAGAAAATACAAAATACCTTATAAAAGAAGATAGACAGTTGTGAGGGATGATTTGAAGGAGGGAGGGGGGCCTCCTATTTATACTAAAATGTCCGCCCCCTCCCTCTTCATTTCTATGATGTGGGACTTTCACTCTTTCAACAAATCTCCACCTTAGGAAAATTTCCACATTCATAATTTATTCTAATTACAAATTTATGCTTACAATTCAACAATCAATGTTCAACAATGTTGATCAAATCCAAACAATGTTGAAATTTGACAGAAGTCACAACATTTGTTAAAATATCAGCAGGATTTTCAGTTGTCCGTATCTTCTGTATCATGACTCCACCTTCTTCCAAAATTTCCCGTATGAAGTGATATCAACATCAATGTGCTTCGTCCTTGCATGGTAAACTTGGTTTTTTGCTAATTGAATAGCACTTTGACTGTCACAATAAAACTATGATGCTTTCTTGTCCAATACCAAGTTCTCCAAGCAATCCTTGAAGCCAAATTGCCTCATTCACAGCCTCTATAATCGCCATGTACTCTGCCTCTGTGGTAGACAAAGCAACTGTTGACTACAAAGTCAACTTCCAACTAACCGGTGCTTTTACAAAAGTAAAAACATAACCAGTAGTTGATCTTCGTTTGTCCAAATCACCAGCAAAATCTGAGTTACAATACCCAACTAAAGATCGATCATCTTCCTGCTCAAAAACCAATCCAACATCTACAGTATTACAAATATACCGTAGAATCCATTTCACAGCTTGTCAATGCTCCTTCCTTGGATCATGCATATACCTACTCACAACTCCAACAGCTTGTGAAATGTCAGGTCTTGTACAAACTATTGCATACATCAAGCTACCAACGGCATTTGCATATGGTACTCTTGACATATACTCTCGTTCATCTTCATCCTCTGGCGACATATCAACACTAAGCTTACTATGAGGGGCGAGTGGAGTGCTAACCTACTTCGTTCTCTCATTCATACCAAAACGATTTAACACCTTCTTCAAATACTCCTTATGAGATAAAAAGAGTTTCTTTGATTCTCTATCTCTTGTTATCTCCATATCGAGAATTTTCCTTGCCTCGCCTAAATCCTTCATCTCAAATTCCCCTTTTAGTTGAATCTTCAGCCTCTCAATTTCTGCCTGATTTTTTGAAGCTATCAACATATCATCGACATATAAAAGGAGATATATAAAGGATCCATCTTCAAGCTTTCGCAAATAGACATAATGATCGTACCTACTTCTTCTGTATTTATGTCGCAACATAAACTTGTCAAATCGTTTATACCATTGCCTCAAAGATTGTTTCAATCTGTATAACGATTTTTCAAGTTTACACACAATATTCTCTTTTCCAGCATCTCTAAATCCTTCCGGCTGAGTCATGTAGATTTCCTCCTCCAAGTCTCCATTTAAAAATGCAGTTTTTACATCAATCTGAACTAGTTCCAAATCTAACTGTGCTACCAAAGCCAACAAAATTCTAATAGAGGAATGTTTCACAACCGGAGAAAATACCTCATTGTAATCAATTCACTCCTTCTGAGCATAGCCTTTAGCTACCAATCTTGCTTTATGGTGCACATCACCTTGGTTAGGAAATCTTTCTTTCTTTGCATATACCCATTTGCAACCAATTACCTTTTTACCCTTGGGGAGTTTGGCCAATTTCCACGTACCATTTTGATGAAGGGACTGCATTTCTTCATTCATGGCATTCCTCCACTTTTCCTTTTCTGAGCTCTGGATAGCCCATTTATAAGTTGAAGGAATGTCATCAGCTGCAATTGAGATTGCACAAGCCACCATGTCTTCGAAACGAGTAGGCTTCCTTATTGTTCGTTTTGGCTTGCTGGTTGCTATTGATTCACGTTGCTGTTGAGGTCCATGAGTCGAAACCTCCCTATCAACTGGCTCTTCTTCTACTTCAGGAAAGTCTTGTCTTATTTCCCCGTCTGCTCCTTGTACTAGAAAAATCATCTTTCCTTCAAACTCCACCTGCTTTGAAATACTATCACCTTGCTGGGTATCTTCAGCTGCTACCTTTCTCACCATGGCATATTCATCAAAGGTAACATCCCTACTGAATACAATCTTCTTTGTCTCTGGACACCATAAACATATCCTTTGACTCCAGAAGTGATCCCCAAGAAAATATCTTTCTTTGTTCTCGGATCCAATTTTGATTCTTTCACATGATAGTATGCAATTGAGCCAAATATATGCAAAGAATCATAATCTGTAGCAGGTTTACCATACCATTGTTCCAACGGTGTTTTACCACCAATAGCCGTAGATGGTAGACGATTAATGAGGTGGCTCGCATATGTAATTGCCTCAGCCCAAAATTCTTTGCCCAAGCCAGCATTGGACAACATACACCGAACCTTCTCCAGCAAAGTCTGGTTCATGCGTTCTGCCACTCCATTCTACTGTGGTGTATTTCTGATGGTAAAGTGTCTGACGATGCCATCATCCTCACAAATCTTCAGGAAATGATCATTCTTGTATTCTCCTTCGTTATCTGTACGAAGACATTTGATCCTCCTGCCTGTTTGTGTTTCTATCATCGCCTTCCATTTGAGAAAAATTCCCAACACTTCATCCTTAGTCTTCATCGTATACACCCAAACTCTTCGGGCAAAATCATCAACAAAGGTTACAAAATAATGTTTTCCTCCCAATGATGGTGTTTTGGAAGGACCCCAAACATCAGAGTGAACATAATCCAAAATACCTTTTGTATTATGGATAACTGTTCCGAACTTAACCCTTGTCTGCTTCCCCTTCATACAGTGCTCACAAAATTCCAAACTGCAATGCTTTAATCCTTTTAACAACCCTTGATCTGAAAGAGTTTTTAAGGATTTTCCTCCAGCATGTCCCAAGCGCATATGCCACAACCTTGTCGCTTCTGCCTCCTTCTCATCACTGGATGTCACTGCTGCTATTCCAATAACCGTACTACCTTAATAGTGATACGTATTATTACTCTTCCAAATACCCTTCATTACCACCAGTGCACCAGAAAGTATCTTCATCACTCTACTTTCTGCAGTGATCTTGAACCCCTTTGAATCTAGAGTTCCCACAGAAATGAGATTTTTCTTCAAATCTGGTACATATTGAACATCTGTCAATGTTCTGATCAATCTGTCATGGTTCCTCAATTAAACTGAACCAACGCCATATGCGGTAAGTGAAGTGTTATCTGCTATGTGGACAACTCCACATCCTCCTTCTTGGAAATCAGTGAACCAGTCTCGGTTAGGACACATATGATGACTGCAAGCTGAATCCAACAACCATACGCTTGATGATTTTGACAACATCGTTGTAGATAATGAAAAATCTGAATTTTCATCATCACAATCAGCTATATTTGAATTCATAGCAACCTTCCCATTATTCTGCTTGGCTTTGTTTTTCATCTTTGGACAATCCTTCTTCTAGTGGCCCTTTTCTCGACAAAAGACACATTCATCCTTACTAGGTGTAGACCTTGATTTAGATCTCCCTTTCCTTGATCTTGATTGATTTTCAGCACGCCCTCTTGTGACTAGTGCTTCTGTTTCTCCACCTCTTTGTTTATCCCTCTTTCTTTGTTCATAGTTGTATAGCGCAGAACAAACATCTCTGAGAGATACTTCCTCTTTGCCGTGAAGTAGAGTAGTCTCCAGGTGCTTGTACTCATCAGGAAGTGATCCTAACAACATTAAGGCAAGATCTTCATCTTCAAAAGTCACGTCCAAATTCTGCAAATCTATTACCAACTTGTTGAAACTGGTGATATGATCATTCATTGTGGTTCCAGGAACATAAGTGAAGCGAAACAATCTTTTCTTCATGTGAAGCTTATTCTGACTGCTTTTCTTCAGGAATTTATCCTCTAATGCCTTCCACAATCTACAAGCAGAAGTTTCCTTTGTGTATGGATACTTTTGTTCTCTGGAAAGGAACGATCGAATAGTACCACAAGCAACACGATTGATGATCCTCCAATCTTCCTCCCCCATTTTTTCTGGTTTCCTTTCTTTAAGAGCAAAATCTAATTGTTGTGTAAGAAGGACATCAAGAACCTCGCGCTCTGCCACATCCCAAAATGTCCCGATCCGTCAAAAATTTCAACTGCAAACTTGGCATTGGACATAATTCTCATCAGAAGCGAAGATGCCGGCGATGAATTGTTGACACTTGATGTTGATTCTTCAATCTTTTTGTCCTCCATTTCTGCTCCAAATATTATTTAATAGCTGCAAATGCAAAACCTCAAGGTAATTCTTTTCTGATGTGGAAGTTCAGATTATACTGCAACCACAGAGCATACTCAGACAGAACCTTGACTCTGATACCAATTATTGTGGAAGCGGGATATATAGAGCGTAACCGATTATACTAAAAAATCACAATACTAGAAAACAAAGTTTCTAGAAGTAATTTAATAATGTAATAAATCACAACTATTATATCTAATAGCAGCTAATAAACAATAAATAAGACAACAAGAAGGAAAATACCAGAATCTAATTTCACTCTAAAAAATTTATAAGTGAAATACTATAAGAGAGAAAGAAATACAAAATGCTTTATAAAAGTAGATAGACAGTTGTGAGGGATGATTTGAAGGAGGGAGGGGGGCCTCCTATTTATACTAAAATGTCTACTCCCTCCCTCTTCATTTCTACGATGTGGGACTTTCCCAGTTTCAACAATATCAAGTGTACAAAGTTGTGTTAGCATAAGATTGTACGTGTAATGGCTGAGTTCTTATTTTTTTGAATGTTGAGAGGTGATAAAAAAATTAAGTTTTTGAATGCTGTGATTTTGCAGGAAATGAGAACAGGATTGAGCCATCAATTAATCTCCAGGTTGGTGATTGTTTATGTTCCTAAATTTCCTTCCCTAGACATAGGGTTCCTTCACTGTCCCCAACTTTAAGCTAATAATAATGACCTGGCTATAATCAAGGGATGTTTGCTAGGAAACCCCTCAACAGACGTTGAAATAGATAACAACCATAAGATCCCAGTTGCTCATGGTCTGGGGCTTATTTCTGATGAACTCTATGAGGTAATTTATCTCTGAAGGTATCATCAATGGGCTGAATTTAAAGAATAAATGTTTGTTACTAATCAAAATAAATCAAGCTGTCTCCTTGCAGTCATTGAAAAGCAGTTGTGGCGGAGAATATCACAATGTAGCTACCAGGAATGAAATGTGTGCCGGATATATTACAGAATATGAAAAGGTATATGCAATGATAATACGCTGGTGCGTACTTGGATAATCTTTCTTTTTTTTTCTCTGTTCATGATCTATGTAGCAATACTTATCTATCAATTTTAAATTTCAGTGTGTTTCAGGAATAAATCCTGCACATATTTTAGAACCCAAATGTGCCTTTGTTTCCCCAAAACCACAAAAGTTCTCTGACAGAAGATCTCTCAATGAGATGCCCGAAACCTTACTCCCTTCAGACTCTCAACCATCACTTCCTACTATAACATGTCGAGTAATTCTTCAATCTGCTGCCCTATTATTCCTATTAAGCACTCGTTTGGTGACTTGAATTATGGATTGATTTGTAAATCATTTGTTTATTTTCTTGTATAGATTTACAAAGGTTTGCTAGCTCAGTATTGGGCGAATGATGGTTCTGTTCGCAAGGCCCTTGGCATCCGTCAGGTATGAGAATGATAATATTCCTTAGACCTTCACATTTTCACATAGTTATCATCTGTGAGTGCAATTTGGATGCAATAACAGGGGAGCATAGGGAAATGGGTGCGATGTATTAGGACACCTTATACTAAAGAAATTAAAAGCAGTGTTCCATTTCATGTGAACTTGATTGCTAAAGGTTACCGTGCGCTCATATATAGGTGAGTAAGTTGATCGTACATGAATTACTTGTTCTGCCTCTGGAAAATCATTGGTGATTAATTCAAATTCATTTTCTGTTATTTGGTATTTTTCATGGCAGTGGAGATCATGACTTAATTGTCCCGTTTCGGGGAACTGAAGCGTGGATAAGATCTTTAAATTACTCCATTGTAGATGAATGGAGGCCATGGTTAGTCCAAGGCCAAGTCGCAGGGTAGGCTTTTAGACAAAAGCAACATTCTTTTTTTTTTATTATTTGTTTTTTTAAATTTTGAATCCAAAACTTGCAACTAGAAACTTGGAGTTGCTACTTGTTGAGCAGATACACAAGGACATATTCAAATGGGATGACGTACGCGACTGTTAAGGCAAGAAACATATTTTCAGTTTCAGGTTCAAAGAATCCTGGTTCAGAGCCTGGAAATTCATATTCATGTTATTTCTTTAAATTAATTTGCAGGGTGGAGGGCACACAGCTCCCGAGTACAAACCTAAAGAATGCTTTGCAATGTTTGAGAGGTGGATTTCTCAAAAACCATTGTAATCTTTGAAGGATTGATGTGCAGAAAGTTCAAGCTCCTCGATCTCTCTCAGCTGTCTAATACCACTCATCTTTTAATCAAATCACCAAACCCATGTAAATGGATGAAATTTGATGCTACTATATGAGTCTGTAAGATTATTCTTTTCTGTAAATTTATTTTTCACTCTCTTCAAGATCGGACTCTTGCAACTATCTGATAATTCTACTTCCTACTTGGGATTTTCAGGAATTATAGTTTTCTTTACCCCCAAGATTTTGAAACATTCAAGAATCTTTCTTTCATTTACGATATAAAACTGCGCTTTGTTGGTTTTCAAATTATACGTCAAGATAATGAAGACAGTACTTTCAGCCCTCCCCCACGAGCGGGTGGAATCCAATGCTCATCCCCAAATAAAAGGGGTTATTTATTTATTTATTTTTAAAAAATACTCCTTACACTAAAAATTAATTAGGTTAAGATACTAGTTATTAAAAAAATATTTTAGATAGGGTGATACTGTAAAAATATTTTAAAATATTGGTATTGTGGGAAAAATATTTTTAAATGCAGAACTAAAAATTAACTAATGTGAGATACTGGATGGTAAAAATATTTTGGTTGCAGTATACAATTTAATTTAAATAAATAAGAATATATATTAAAAAAAAATCCCCATCCCAAAAATTGGGATAAACATCCGGTGCTCATCTTTTGGATAAGAGCACGGCATAACCCGGGGATGGGTGGGGAAGAAACAAAGTTAAAAACTCCAACGGCATCATGTGACGCAAAGGTATCTTGCCACTTTAAGAAGTAGGAAAAACTCACACGAAGCTGTCAATTTCATTTTTCGCGGTCCAGTTTGTTAGCAGAGACATATAACACCAGGCGTGAATGATTTTTAATTCGGCTGTCTTTTCCATATGTCATGAAACGTAGACATTGTGACTGGTCACCCCATACTCTCATTATGGGCACGAGATAAACCCTTCAACCAGAACCACATAAAATAACAGTCAGTTCCTTGCCGTTTTAATGCAGCGATTCCTCCTCCTTCAACACTATTTATGGAACCATTGAGCTTGGAGCGAAACAACATTTCACATGGGAAAGTTTAGTTGTATGTATCACTTGAATGAGATTCTTCTCCTCCTTGTTGTCATCCTGTTCCATATCTCGTCTCAGTCCGCATCACGTGGCTCCATAGTGAAGTGTCTTCCTGGCTTCCAGGGACCACTCCCTTTTGTTCTAGAGACTGGGTGCGTCCGAGTTTTAAAACTGAAATCTCTGAGATTAAGATTAATAAATAATTGTATGTCACTTTGAGGCTGATTAGTGTTAAGTGTTGAATTTTGAGCAGGTATATAGGAGTTGGTGAAACAGAGGACGTGCAGCTGTTTTATTACTTTATCGAGTCAGAGAACAATCCCAGAGATGATCCTCTCATGCTCTGGCTAACTGGTGGACCAGGTTGCTCTGCACTTTCGGGTCTCGTCTTTGAAATAGGTAATTGTTGAAACGCACACAAAACCGCCCGGTTCATGACAAGTTATATTTCCTTGGGCTTTATTTAATCACTTTCGTAGGTCCACTTGGATTTCAAAACCAGGAATTCAATGGGAGCTTGCCTAATCTGGTGTTGAGACCCCATTCTTGGACAAAGGTGGCATTATTATCATCGCCTCAAATATCATTTGCTTTTTTCTGCAAATTTACTGCCCACTTATTCGACATTTTTTTGAAGCGGTGGTCAGGTAAGTAGCATCATATTCGTAGATTTGCCTGCTGGTACCGGATTCTCTTACTCTAAAACACCCCAGCAAGGTGACTGGAAAACAATTCATCATGGCCAACAGTTTCTTAAGAAGGTAAAGTCCCCTCGCGCAGTGTTGTTCAGTGAATTCAGGAAGGAAGGAGATAAAAGTGACATGATTTGGAAATAAATGGCTGGTAATTAATAATCGTGTTTAATATGTTACAGTGGCTGATCGATCACCCGGAGTTTCAGTCGAATAAGGTGTACATCGGCGGCGACTCCTACTCCGGCATTCCTCTTCCAGTAATTGTGGATGAGATATCAAATGGTACAAAACTCAAGAACTGTATGTTACTGTTGAAATTATTAGTGGCGGACAATGAGAATGATATATCAAGGTGCTCTGGAGAGGCCAATTCTCTAACCTCTAGCTAGTCTTGTCTCAACCGAGTCAAAATGGGCCTTTTTCCTCTTATCGGAAGGTGGACCTCTTAGTGGGCCTCACATTGGTGACACTTATTTTTTCTCCCGAGCACTCTAGAAAGTTGAAACTTTAATAGGATATGATTATAACATTTAGAGGCTGTTTGGCGTTATTTTTATAAATCGAGCTTATTATATAAGCCTGATTTATATAAATTGAGATAAATCTCTTTCACATATTTATCTTGTAGATTGTAAAAACACCTCGTAAACCGTAAAAGCACCTCGTAGACCGTAAAAGCTACCTCATAGATCGTAAAAGTTTCTTCGTATTCCGTGAATCACAATTTATAAACACTTATGGAGCTTCCATAAGCCATTCCAAACAGCCTCTTAATATCCAAACTCCACAAGAACTTTCTGTAGTGTTTTGATTTTTATTTTATTTTTTTAAAAAAAGGGCCAGAGTAAAATTTTGATTACGTGATAGCTTGATCACTCACCATAAGCTCCCTTATACGCAGGAAATGAAGCTGGTGTCCAGCCCGGGATAAATCTTCAGGCTTGTACTTGCTCTTTTCTACTTTTTTCTTTATTTATGCTGGTGTTGTAATTACGTGCACGAATAATTCAAATTTCCCAGTCTCTTCAAACTTCAAGCATAAAAAAAGGGCCTCTTAAAACATGTTTAGACATCACAGACATTAAATTTTTGAATTTTGTGAATTCAGTGATATAATCTTAATAAGATGGAGGTGCTCTTTTTTATCATAAAAAATAAGTTCATATGTATGTCAAAAATTAGGTACTCATGTTTCAAATATAAATATAATCTTTAGCCTTGTTTAAGAGTGAAAATTGTGAAATTTGGACAATTTGCATCTTAACCTACAAATTTATGTGAGAATTGCTTAAAAATACCTTAGGAGCAAATTAATTGTCAAATGCTACTATAGAAGATCTGTTGCACACGATAGAAGATATTTTACACACGATGAGAAGATATTTTACATACAACGGAAAATGTTTATACATTCGTAGTGAAAATTTATGCACATATGGAAGATTAATTGCACACAACGGAAAATATGTTGCACATGACGGATAATTGTTTACACGCATGATAGTATTTGATAATTAATTTACCCCAAAATATTTTTAAGCCATTTTTTCAAAATTTATTCTATAATTAAAGCCAGAGATAATATTATCCTGGTACATGAAAATAATTTAATCCTATTTAATGCTAGCCTACCACGAGCTATTTCATCTTCTTTTATTGTCTTGTCTCTTTCCAAATCATTGTGCATTGGAATGCAAATCTTCGGGCCAAAATAATTAAATCTGGGGGTTGGACACAAATAAATGTGGTGCGTGGTACAGATAATATATTTTATAGCGTATATTTACTAGTATTGGTGTATTTGAATCTACACGTCTTCTTTTTATATATGTGTGTGTGTGTGGAATGCTTTTTTGTTTTTTTAGGGCTACCTGCTGGGTAATCCATTGACAATTATGCCATCCAGAGTCAATTATAGAGTTCCATTCTCTCATGGAATGGCATTAATTTCTGATGAACTTTATGAGGTACTTTCATCATTCAAAATCATTAAAAGGATAATTAATTTATGTTAAGAGCAGAAATTTGCTTTCCAAAAAAATGTGTAAAGTGCAAACAAATCTAAACAACTTCTCATTTACTCAATGAGCAGTCGCTTCAAACAAATTGCAGAGGGGAGTACACAAACATAGACCCCAAAAATTCAAACTGTATGAGAGATATGCAGTCTTTCCAAGAGGTCTACACAATTTGTTGTCTTCTAAATTAATCTTTATTTTTATTTTTTTTGGACCATACTGGTTCTGAGCTGCCCCAAATATATAATCCACTAATTGTGGGGTTTCTTCAGTGTACTTCAGGAATTAATATTGCCCATATATTGGAACCCAACTGTGAGTTCCATTTGCAAAACCCAATAGAGTTGTCTTGGAGAAGATCTTTCACTCACAAGTCCAGGACAGTTCTGGAATCTCATCTCTCAGTTCCATCGTCCTTAAGCTGCCGGGTAATTTCTGCCCCCACGATATATAATGCATTGTCTGTACTGTAATTCTTTCACGAGCTAGCTAACCCACTTTGATTTATCTATCTCAACTATTTATTTAATTATTTATTTTTGTTGCCATCATTGTACGTAGACTTATGGTTATTTCCTGTCTGCTCAATGGGCCAACCATCCCGATGTTCGCAAGGCGCTTGGTGTCCGAGAGGTATATATATATGTGGGCCACATATGGTTAAGAATAATGAATGCAGTTTTAATTAATAACACAGTGATGATCATATATATTGTGTGAACAAGACATATATACAGAGAGTAAAAATAAATATACAAATGGGAAACTGTGGGTGCAGGGAAGTATAGGTATAGGGAAATGGAAGCGTTGTAACTATGGAATGGATTACAAGAACGAGATCTCAAGATCGTTGGAGTATCATAGGAATCTGAGCAGAAAAGGCTATCGTTCTTTGATATACAGGTCCAACTCTTTTAATTTTACGTATAACTATGCTGATCAATTAATGCCCCATCACTTGGCTGGTATATTCACTGGCAATGAAGCTTAAGTTCTTTATTGATGATAAGTTAAAATTAAATAATAATGCAGTGGGGATCATGACATGATGATTCCTTTCTTGGACACTCAAGCCTGGATAAGATCTTTGAATTACTCTATCGTGGATGATTGGAGGCCCTGGTTTACCAATGGCCAAGTTGCTGGGTATGTGTCTGTGGATCACACTTGACATGGTAGCTCTTATATATATATGCTTGCACATAAAGTTGTAGGAACTTGACCTTTTGTTTTTTGGTAGATACACAAGGTCTTACTCCAATCAAATGACTTTTGCAATTGTCAAGGCAAGTATTGTTTTTTTTTTCTTTAAGGCTATATAAGTTACATAAAACTCTTTTTAAAATAACCTTTTTACCTTTGAAATTTAATGATCAACTCTTTAAACTTTAAGTTGTGTGCGGATAAGTAATGAATAAAACTAATTGTAAGAGAGTTGTTTAATTTACATAAATGTTAGAGGAGGAGTGGTAGTTCAGGGAGTTCCTTCGTAAAAGTTTCAATTATCCTTATGGAGATTATCTATAAATGGCATAAAATTAAGGAGAGAGTGTATAATTTAGTATGATCTTTTAATATAAATAACTCCATCATCATGTCTTTGAATAAATAAACTTTTGTGATATGTGTGGATGATGTAATTACAGGGCGGAGGGCATACAGCTCCAGAGTATAGGCCTGAAGAATGCTTTACCATGCTCAGTCGATGGATGTCTAACATACCTCTTTAGAAATCTACACTTGAGTCAAGGTGGGGCAGTCCTTAACAGCCAGCCTCAATGATATCTGGGGAATTGCATCACAACTATAAAGAAACTGAAGACAAATAAATGAAATTGATGTCCCAAATTTTATTGGTCTCAGTACTTACCCTTCTACTTCTTATCCTACATGTGCGGAGGCTAGTTACCATCAATTCACGAAAATAGTATTTTGTTTTTTTTTTATAAGGGGGCATTTGGATCAAAGAAGAGGTAAGAATGGAAAAAAAGGAAAGGGAAAATTGGAAAGGAATGGAAAATATTTTGCCCCAGATGTGTTTGGTTTGCATTAGAAAAGAAAATTGGTTGATGAGAAAATTTTTGTTTAATTGGAAGAAAATGAGATAGGAAAATGAGCTAAAAGACATTTTTTCCCCATGTTTAAAAGGTATTATTTAATGACCCTTGTTTTAAAAATATTATTTAAAAGCCCATGTTTTCACTTTAGCACATCTAACCATATACACTCTATAGACAACACATGATTATGAATCACTTCAAATAATTTCCGCATAACCATGACTTAACCATCATATGTTGCATGTAGTAAAAACGTGGAAGAAAAAACTTTGTTTGCCCCTGTTTTTTTAATAACGTAACAAAGCAATAACCATGAGATATCCACAAATCGCTTGTAGTCATACATGAATGAATTAAAACAACTTTAATCATATGCGTATGATGAGTGGCTTATAGTTATGTGTGACCAAAACAACTTTACTCTTAACCATTACATTATACCCTATACCCACGTATGGTCACATCCACTTTCTGTGGTCTTATTTTGCTCATAGGTATGTCATGGCTATAAAATAGTTATCTAACTTTACTTTCACCCATTGATCCACACCTTTTTCTCTTCATCTTCTATTCTCGTTCCCTTCTTCTTGATTCACTAATTCCTGCAGAATTCTCAACCAGCAAGCATGCAGAAAAGTATATACTAAGGGAATTGAGTCGTCAATGCTGTGAGCCTGTAACAGAGTAATACAAACAAGTACTAAAGCTTAAAACCACAAATGAGTAACTCAAAATTTCACATTATCTAAGACAACACTAGATTCAAGTAATAGGAAAACTTACCTAGGTGAAACAAACAAATGTAAAACTCATGTTCTAAGAAAAATTACCTATAACCTATGGTGGATGAAATCCTCGAAGGAAAAGAGGAGAATAAAAAAAAATTAACAAATATTGAGGTAACCCACCAGGATCGCACTTTTAGTAGAACTTTTCAACATTTGCAAAAAGACAACAACAAGCATAGAACAATTAAGCAAACATATAGACCGTGAAAAAATTTTTTGATTATCGTAATTTATAAGAAGATGAAGAAGAAGAGAGCAAACCCGTAGTGATGGTCTTAATCAGTCCAGCTCTTATGCCCTTAAAGTCACTAAAAACATCATCTACTGTTTGAGCCGCATAGTCACCAGAATAAACCGCTCACCCTCTTTATTCTTCAGCTCCCTCTATTTTTCCCAACTCTGGCAATGCAAACTCAGCTCCAAAAGGCCTCACCTTCATATAACATCACCATCATATTAGGGGCATTTGGGTCCTTCAGCCATTTTCCAGGGCGCCAGAAAATGGGTTCTCACCATTTTTTTATGGGAACCCATTTTCATTTATCCGATTGAAAACTGGGGGAGGCGGGAAAATATTTTTAGGTTGAAAATTTGAACCAAATAGCTGCAGCTACTGTGAAAATGCCCTTTTCCAATTCCTTCCCCCAATTTTCGTTGAACCAAGGCCCGTTTGGATCAAAGAAAAGGTTAGAAAGGAATGGATAGAAAAGAAAGAATGGAAAGGAAGAGAAAATATTTTGCCTCTGACGTCTTTGGTTTGTATTGGAAATAAAATAGGTTGATAGGGAAATTTTTGTTTGGGTTGAAGAAAATTATTTAGGAAAATGAGCTTAATAACAATTTTGCCCCTGTTTAAAAAATATTATTAAAATATCTCACAGCCAACACAACAAACCCACTGTTCCTCCCTCTACATCGTTCCACCTTCTTTTCTTCTTCACTTTCTTCTCCTTTCTCTTCATTCTCACCATCTGTACCACCACCTTTACCCACTTTGACGGCAGAGGAAGGAATGGCGCACTCAGAGGATTAGGAACATTCGAAGTAGATGATGACAGCAACGCCACCGTTGGCGGCAACACCGTTGTGGAAGAAGAGAAAGTGGATGTCGAAGCCCTTATTATTAAGTGATATATCGAGAGAGATAAAGTAGGAGAAAAGGAAAATGTGAAAACATGGAAGAAACAACTCTGTTTACCTCTGTTTTCTCATAATGTAATAGAGCAGTAACCATGAGATACCCATAAGCCGCTTATGGTCATACATAAATGAATAAAAACAACTTTAACTATATGCGTGTAATGGGTGGCTTATGGTTACACGCGACCAAAATAACTTTACTCTTAACTATTACATACACATCACCTGCACGTGGTTACAACCACTTTCTATGGTCTTATTTTGCTCATAGGTACATCATGGTTACATGATAGTTATCTAACTTTACCCTCACCCGTTGTACAACCATCAACCGCACATAGTTAACACCACTTGCCTTGTGTGGAATATCACAGATTTAACTACGTTCACCACATGAATACTTCATGGTTAGTCAATATTCCTCAAGTCAGGCATTTCTAGAATAAAAATTATGATTTTGTTGGCTTTAATGTCACTTCCTCCATTAATTCTCATCGTCATCTAACCCTACAACTCTCTTGACAGGTCAAGTCGATGACAATTATTTGTTTTCCCAACATAGATAAAAATAGGCGATCAAATTAAACAATCTAGGAACAAAGTTTTCATTTTGAATCATTGAGGTTTTCTCCCTTTTGTCAACAGGTAATTAGAGCAATCTCAGGGTATCGCAGAGAAGCGGTGGGATTGGAAGAAGAGAATCAAGCTTTAATGGAAACAAGAATTCAATCGCTCTTTCTGCATTTTGACGAGAGGGTGACAATGAATTAAAGCTGAATGAATTCAACGGGTTTAGGAGAGTGCTATACATAATGAGAAACGTTAGCTCACTACTGCTCATGATTCTATTTTACAGCTTGGTGTGCTACTGGTCAAAATTGTCAAATTTCAAACTTTCACTGTTTGTAAAGTGCTCTATTTTTTCTTCTTAACTATGACCTACCCATAACGTGCATATTGTTATCAATGGTTAACTCCGTATGAAATAATAAGGACTTCACTATATGCAAGTTATGGGCACATGCTAGCTAACAAGCATGGAGATTGGATAGCTTGGAGCTACACCAAGTAGTATTCCTATGATTCTGAATCCATTCCTAGATTTTAATGACAGCATATTTGATAAGCTTCCTGATAAATTGAAGAAGAAGATTGATCCAGAGAAACTTAAGCCATTTGCATCTCCTAAAAGATATAGGAGACTTATTGGAAAGTTGAATTATTTGACAAGGACAGTAACTCGCCTTGATATAACCTTCACTGCCAATACGCTTAGTCAATACATGACATCCCCAATAGTGGCACAGTGTGAGGCCTTAGAGCATATTTTACATTATTTGAAAGGTTCCCTAGGTCGTGGCATTCTCTATACAGATTATGGGCACACTAAAGTCGAGTGCTTCTGCAATGTGGATCATGCAGGATTAAAAGCCACGAGGGGGTCTACTATGGGTTACTATGTGTTTATTGGAGGAAATCTAATATCTTAGAGAAGTAAGAAACAAAGTGTTGTATCAAAATCCAGTGCAGAAGCAGAATACAGAGCAATGTCCCAGTTAGTACAGGAAATTGTGTGGGTTCTTCAGCTCATGAAAGAATTTTGCATTACCACGACATTACCTGCAAAGCTATGGTGTGACAATAAGGCAACATTGCATATAGCATCGAACTTTGTGTTTCATGAGCGTACAAAACATATTGAAATCAACTGTCATTTAATTTGTGATAAGATCAAAGAGGACATTGTATCTACATGGTTCATGCGATCAAACGACCAACTGGCAGACTTTCTTACGAAAGCCTTAAATGAGACGTGGGTTGAGTATATTTGTAACAAGTTGGACATTATTAATATATATGCTCCAACTTGAGGGGGAGTGTTATAATCATATCCCACATAATCAGAGATTGTATATCAACATTATTAGGAAATCATATCGTAATGGTAGGAAAATTATCATAGCATTAATTAGGAAGATACACGCTTGTATATATAAATAGGCTCACTTGTACATATTTTTTATTCTAAGAAATTAAGAAAACAAATTCCTTCTCGGTTTATTGCATGTCATTACAATATATAACTCCATCATGTCTTTGAATGAATCAAAATCTTTATGTGTGGATAGTGAAATAAGAGGGTGGAGGGCATGCAGCTCCAGAATATAGGCCTGAAGAATGTTTTGTCATGATCAGTCGGTGGATGTCCAACACACCTCTCTAGAAATCTACAGCTGAGTCAAGGGGACAATCCATAACCCAATTTTATTGCTATCATTACTTCCCCTTCTACTTCTTATGCTTCATCATGTACCTACGGAGACTATTTCCCATTACCCTAATAAAATATTTCTCTCGTGAAAATAATATTCATTTACTTTTAAATATATCACCTAGTTTAAGGGTAAATATTAGTTTTAAATATAACATATATTTTATTTGATTTCTTATTTTACCATTTTTCTTTAATCTGAGATGACTAATTATATAAACCATTTTTCTTTAAACTAAGTTGACTAATTTATAAATTAATATATAATCAAATATTATGCATAAGTATTTTAGAGAGATAATGTCATATATATTATACTTAAATAATTTATTTAACTTACTTAATTTTTTAAAATTAAATAAATAGCTCTTACATTCAAAACTGATGTATTTTTATAAGAGTGAAGATTGAGACGATGCTATATAATTTCATAAAATAAAATAAAATGATTGTCTCATCATCATGGCCAGGCTCCGGGAGTTGTTTGTGTTCGGGCCTCGGTTTTCTTTTCTTGTGCGAACTCTTGGGCTTTTATGTTCTGCCTGTTAAAAGCAATTATGTATGGGCTTATGGGTCATATTCTATAGACTTATATTTCAGCATTTTAAAATCTCCCCGATTCAAGTCAAAGCTCTGGCTTCTGGGTTTCTGGAAAGTGGACATTTATTTATTCTAAAATTCGAAGGGGGGGGGGAATCACAAGCTGGTCTCCAATTTTTTAAATAGTTTATCCGCCGTCAACTGTTACTGGATTTAGAGGCTGCTTGCCGCACTTGGAATCATTCATCGGCCTGATCATACCAAGGAGAAGACAGCGAATATGATGTCAGGAGAATGACGACTAATGAACGCATAATTAAAAAGATCGATTAACATAATAAACGATTTTTTTTAAAGAAAAAAAGTATTCTCAGTACTGTTAGAGTATAAAAATGAATGCTGAATTTGGAAATAGTAACCTTCTTATGAGATAATTCTCCCTAATTTTGTTGCCAATCAATTGGATTTAGAGTTAATGAAATTAAATTCTATTATGCCTGAATAAGTATAGGAGGAACTTTGATTTTGCATTTGAAAGGATCGTATTTTATTTTCTGCTCATCTTTCGAGAAATTCCATAATATTTGGCAGACAAACCCTTGTTGGCAGTAATCAATTATTAAAAGCACACCCTATGCCGTATTCACAGACATAACTTTCAATTAGAGATGGTTTTTAATAGGCAGCTGGCTTGTTGACTTCAACTACACGGAATACCCTCAAGACTTGTACACAAGCTGAATCGTACAGCTACAATTATTGCTCCCTTCCTTTCAAGTCATCCATCCACAAATGTCTTCACTCTTGACTTTCATTTCATGGTTAAATCTACTAACAGTTTGTTTCCATTAATTTTTAAGGAATAAAAAATTATCTAAGAGTTAATAGTTTAATCAAGGTTGGATTGATGGTCGAACTAGTTATATTAAAATATTATAATGTATTACTGGCAATATATATTAATATATTTTTAAACTTCTATAGATAAAAATGAAGACCTTTAGAAAAAAAATGTTTAAAATTTATTAGTATTAGTTTTTGTGCATGTACTTATGCAATGATATCCCCTTTTCTATAATTAATTAATTATTATATCCCCCAAAATCTTTTTTTATATATATTTGTTCTTTCTTTACTTATTTTTTTCTTCATCTTGGTCTTCAAATTTTCATTTTTCCTTAAAAAATAGCGCTAAATAGTAATTAGAGAAATAAAAAAATGATTTTAAAAATAGATTCTAAGAAAAGAGATTTTGATAAAATGATAGTGTTTATGTATTATTATCAGAATAACTTTTTCATTATCAAATAACTATAAAAAATATTATCTTTTGTGATGATTTCATATTAAGGATAAGTTTATATTTTATATATTTATAAGATTTAAATTTAATAATAAATACTAAAAAAATAAATTTGTCTAAAAAATTAAAATTATAACATTTGTCTACATTGAAGCTTTCAAGAATTTTCCTGCACTTTAATAAAAAAAATTAATATAGTGATTTTCACAAGCTTACATACCACAGGGCATTGAAGAAGATTCTTATTTTATACAAAATTTTCAGGTACCTTGGTAAAGCTATAAATTTTAAGAGATAAAATAAGAGGTATAGAGATATATGGAGATAACTTAATAATTGATAGGATATTACGTTATATGTGGGGCCAGTTTTCTTGTAACACGGTAAAAAAGAAAAGAGAAAAAGGACAAGGAAGAGGAAAAAGAAAAAGGATTAAGAAATAGCTTCTTCAAAATTATAGTTTTAGGGAAAAAAGGGATTTTAGGTTTTTGGAGAGTATTTGAGTAATAATTTTTAAAACCATGGTTTGTCCTTTAAAAGCATTTTTTTTTTAATCCAATCACACACTAAGCATAATAGAGATCACCATACAAACGGCCTGATGTTCAAACCATAACATCATGTTTAAAGGGCTAAATCATCTGCCATCTATGTTGACTTTGTTGGGCTTTTTTTTTTTTTACTGATAAAAGGCTTTGTTGGATTCAATATACTATTCTATTACTAGTTCCTTCACCATTCATACCCAACAATTTTTATACAAGAAACGTGATTTTGTTCAAGATATAATTGTCATGGCAAAAAAAAAAGTTCAAGATATAATTGAATATACTACCTCTCTGTCCTTTTTTAAGCAATTTTTTTATTGTGTAAAATAAAATGACAGTTTAGATTAGTTAAAAATAATAATGTGTAAAAAAATGTCATGTCTTTCCCAAATATGCTCTATTTATGAAAAGAGTATAGGAAATAGAATGAATAAAAAATATATGAGAGAAAATGAATATAAAATATAAGAGATAATGTGTCGTAAATAATTGATTGAAAGATAATTAGTGGTGAGTGGGGGATATTTAATATAAAGCTATATATTTAATAGGGGTAAAAAAGAAAAACGTAGTTTAAATTTTGAGACACAAATAGAAAGTTGCTTATATTAAAAATCAGCTCCATAAAAAAAATTGCTTATAAAAATTATAGGAGGAAGTAATTAATTCATATAGATAAAAAAAATAGATTAAATAATTTATTATAAAAAAATATGTGTCATTTTTTCTAATATATATTTGTATGTATACACATGTTGAGCATTATTTGATATAACTTATACATCATACAATAATTTAATTATAAGAGTAATATAGAAAAAAGCTAATAAATATGAAATATATAAGGGGAAAAACAGAAAAAGAATTTTAAATTTGTAAAATTTTAAATAAGATATTTTTAAAAAATAAGTTGTAAATTACTTATCAAATTTCGTCATTCCCCTATCAATTCTTAATAACAAACATGATTTAAAATTTTATAATTCCAAAGTTTTTTTCTATTATATTCCCAATATATATATATATAAGGAGGTACTATTACATTGAACAAAGCAAACACTCAACTAACCCGCATGTATTTTTTGTTCTTAATATTTTTCTTTTCCAGAGTATATATATGCAACTGTACAAGAACATCATCCATTTATGTATTCTTTTTCTATAATTTAATTTTCTTCAATTTTAAAAATTATTTAGCCGGTCATACAGCAGTCCTTGGACGTTTTGGTACGTGTTATGCATGGATTTCCAGGACGGGTTACGCAAACACCCTATCCATTTACTATTATTCTATTAGTTGTATTTTTATCAAGTGAGAAGCATGATGCCTTATTTGGTTAAGTTTAATTTATTTTATAAGCTTGATTTACATAAATTGAGATAAAACCCCTCCATATATTTACTTCGTAGACCATAAAAGTTACTTCGTATACCATAAAAACTATCTCGTATTCTGTAAATCACGATTAAAAAGCACTTATGGAGGCTATCCAAACATATCAAAATATATTGTCCGTTTGTTGAGATATCTTAAGATTAAAGGGGGCAAAAATGCCTCAAAAATTTTCAAAAATTAGCAATGAACACTAAAAAGTTTTTGAAGGAGGTAATATTATCCAAAAGTTTCAAAAACAGTGCAATTTCAACCCATAAAGATGGAGCCCTAACGTATTTCCTTTAAGTGTCAAACCGTCACCCAAAATATGATGCTGGCAAGAGACGTGGCATTCAAATACGAAATAATGGCCACCTCATCATCCCTTCAACGCCGTCCAACACTCTGATCCTAACCCTCGCACAAAAGCATCAAAGAAGGAGATGGAGGGAAAACCATTCAGTCGCCGCTCTCGCACAAAAGCATTATCCTCCTGATCATTTTATCTTCATTTACCCATTCAGTTGCTGCTCTCGCACAATCCGCGTTCACAATCTCGCCTCTGAAAAAACAGATCCATCTCCGGTGAGCTTGAAGCTTCATTTTTTAGCTTCTGTCTTTCTCCATTGGTCGATCTTCACTGTTAAGTAAGGACGTACTGGCGGCGAGGGTAGCAGAGACATGATTGACGTTGTTGTCTCTACCGCTGAACCCACCGCCGTATATCTGAATCCGCCACTTTTTCTTGTTGCTGATTTGAAGCATGCAGAAAGATCTAATTTCGGTTGGAAGACCGAAGACGCATAATGGGTAAGGGCAGAGATGGGTGGGAGAAGCAAATGAGGAAGAAGAAGCAGCTTATTTTGAGAAATATCTATTTCTCTGTTCCTATTTCAGATTTCTGGTGATTATATGTTCTTTTTTCTACCTCCTCTTGGATAAGAGTTATACTCACCACCACGACATTGATTCTAAATTTTATATACTTTATCTCTATTTATTTATTTATCTTGAGGATTATTTTAAGTTAATTAAAATTTATTAGATAATATTTAAATTATTAACTAATTTTAAGAAATAATATAAATAGAAATTAATTATGAGATTGTTAGGTTTAGATTGTTAATATTTTGATAGATATCTTGTGATTGAATAATATTTCTAAATATATTATAGATCACAATTTTATTTAATTATTGCAGATTGAGGAAAAGTATATTAGAAGATGCTACGGTGCAGAATTTTTCTTGAAAGCTAAAATAAAATCTAATTGTTAGATTTTATGAGGTTAATTAAATTTTAATGGGCTCAAATTTTGACCCCTAAAAACGCTCTCTTCCTTTTAAATATATCTTTAGATTAGTTTTTGAAAATAGTTTTTACTATTTACGAGATAAATACATAAAAAAGATTTTGTTTCAACTTGTGAAAAAATGTTTTTAAAACTACGGTTTAAATTTTACCCAAACACTCCCTAATTAACCTACCCGCCACAACATAAAGCAGAGCACACTGACGGACGCATGTGAGAATTATCTTCATTCCAATTGTCTCTCGGAGGCCCCCGCCCCCCGCGCGCGCGCGCAACAAAAGTGGTCTTCATCGTTCATCACCTTCAAGGAACCACAGACCCTCCACCTACCATTCCTTTTATCTCTTTCTTCCCATCCATACCATTAAACTCTCTCGCGCATATTTCCAATGGTTTGTGGCTCATAAAAAAGAAGTGGGAGCAGTGCAAATCGTGATGGCAGCTTAAGTCTTTTAAAGCAGGCAATTTGGGAGAAGTACGGAGAAAATTAGAATCTAAGACTTGCATTTGAAAATTATAAGAGAGTGTCTTTCTTTTTATCAATTTATTTTAAGACATGAGATTATTTAACTTTAAATGATTTTAAGTTGTATTAATTGAGTATAACGTAGTTTTAGATTGTAGACATACTTCTTTTAAATTGGATTGATATTTTTGAATATTTTGTACTTGAGACGTTTGCTGGAATTTTTGTTTGCAAACCTCTAAATTGTCAATTAAACTTTTAATTGAGTTTTTATTATTAATTTAATTATCAATTTGAGATTATCCTCTTGATTATTAAATTGGGTTGGTTAATTGTTTAGTTGTTAAATTAAGCAATTGTAAACAAGATTTTCATAATTATTTTGAAATTAATTGTGATTAGTTTTTAATGAGTTTAATTCACTACCGCTTATTTCATTATGAGTTTTATAGTAGATTAAGTGTTATTGAGCTTGAGGGTTTCCCATGTTTTAATTAGGTGATTAAATTTATTAATTTTAATCTTTTATCAACCTCTCTTTGGTTTGATTAATTAATTTAGGCCAAAAAAATTAACTCTATGTGAATCTTAAATTATCTCTCTCATCATCATAACTTTAAATCTTTGTTGTTTGTCATGTTTTTTCTTAATATTTTTGCTTAGCATTTTAATTCCTCTTTTATTAAAAAAAAAAACCCTAAGAATTGCATCCATATAGATTAGTCTCATTTTCATATAGATTTTAAAGTCAATTGCATTATTACATTTAGTTAGTTTAATTAATTGCATTTAGGTAGTAGCATCTTATATTTTAATTTAGATCCATTCCATTGCATCTTTTGTCGCTAAAAAATCAATCATAAAAAAAATTCATAGCTTGCTCCTTAGAATAATGACCTATATTAATCCTAAACTGGATAATTAATTAAAACCTAGTTTAATTAATTACTTTAACGACAAAATCACATATCACCACCTTAAATTCAACCTCATTTGGTCTTATTTAAATTTGACTGCTAGCTTGTAAGCAGAAAAAATTGTTTGTTGATAGTCCAGATTGTCTTTAGTTACACACAATAGCTCCTTTTCATCTCCAGCGGTTAGGATTTAAGTCGATAATATTGATATATTCAGCTTTAGATCTAAGCAAATCTAATGGACACTACTATAAAAGAGGTTTTTTGTGGCGTACCTCTAATGACACTTTTTAAAGAAACGCCGTAGGTAATTATTTTTTTTAAAGAAAAAAAATATTATAAGTTACGACGCTTCCTATTATAAACGTCATAGTTCAGTGGTGGGATTGTATGACACTTTTTTAAGAAACAACACACAAAACTTTGTTGTTGTTGTTTTTATTTAATTAAGTATCAGCTATAGCACTTTATAGAAAAACATTATAGCTAGTGTAAGCCCGAAAAATTTAAAATTATTCTCAACGTTATTAAATGCTGCTCAGCTTGTATAAATATTAAATAATATATGAACATGCATGTAGTCATAATAGCAAATTTTCCCACACTTATTTATTTCTAATGCTTTAATTATAAAGTAAAAATTTAAAAAATAGATTAAATAAATCTAAATCTAAATCAAATTTTTTATATTAATTCATTTGTGCCCATGACCTTTTATTCTATTAGTTATCAACAACAAAAATTATCAGAAAAAAAAACTGCACCTTAATCAGTGCTTTTAAAGAAAGCGTCGACTAAAATCCTTGAAATATCAAAGGAATAATCTGTAAAAAAATTAAAAAAAAATTTATTAGCAAAAGAAATATGCACCTTAGTTGGCTCTTTCTCTAAAAACGCTAACTAAGGTCCTTAAAAATTCAAATGAAATAATCTATAAAAAAAATAAAAATAAGATATTAATAAAAAAAATATATGGAATAAGGCTTAACCGGCCTTGGCCGACGCTTCACATGAAGCGCCGGTTATTGCCTTAGGCAATCAATTGCCTAAGGCAATGGCAATATATATAATTGCTTTAGTCACACACACACACACACACACACACACACACACACATATATATATATATATATATATATCATAATTATATTGTATATTACTTTAAAAGTAATATATATCTTTGAACTACGTTTAAATATCAAGTATTGTTAAATATTATTAACTTTGAATTTAAAGCCATAGTTTTTTTTCTAATTATTGAAAGATATGACGTTTCAATCCCTATTACTCCACCACCTTATCTTATCCATTGATCGGCGCTTCACATAAAGCGTCGGATAAGACAATAATTTTTATTGCCTTATCTGACACTTCATGAAAAGTGCTGGATAGGGCAATACTTATATTGCCGTATCCGATGCTTTTCTGAAGCACCAGAGCTCCTTACAATTCATATAATACACACACACACACACACACACACACACACAATATAAAATAGGGAGAATTCTAAAAAAAGACCATTTAAACTTCAAAATCCCAAATAGGTGATTTAACAATAAAATGATTTGTTAATTACATTACCATTATTGTTAATCCCATTACCGAACTTGTTAACGGGATTTTGAAGTTTAAATGGTATTTTTTTGGCATTCTCCCTATAAAATATATATTTTATATTTTATATAATATTATATATTTTCTTTAAGGTAATATATATCTATTTGCCTTTAACGACGCTTGTTCAATTAAGGTTATTGTTTTTTTATTATTTTTTTCAATTATTGAAAGCTGTGACGCTAGTTAGGAAAATGTCGGAGCTTCTTTAGACTTTATATGCCACTTTATATCAAGCGTCATATAAGGTTTTATTTTAACTTTTCGCTAGCCCGTCATTATCATCTTCTTCGTGCTTCCTCCAGCTCCCAATTTTCTAGAACTCCACCATCTATTCTTATCCCTTCAGTCCTCACTCTACTATCTTGATCCCTATTTCTTACAGAAGCCCCTTAGCTTGTAAGTATTTTTTATATACAGAAGCTTAAATCTATATGTTTTCTTATTATTCTTCTTCTTTTTAGTTAAAATCTGTCATGAATCTTATATGTATGCTTAATTTTTTTTCCAGGTATTTATTTGAAGTTTCAACTCTGCCTTCTTAAACTTCCTATACATTGTAAGTTTGGTAATTTTTGAGCTTAAATCTGTATATTTTCTTTTTTTTTAGTTAAAATTTGTCTTACATGTATGCTTAATTTTTTTTCCAGGTATTTACTTGGAGTTCTTCCATGCTTGATAGATGAAGATGGGAATTCAATATTGCAAAGGATATCTGCACGTTTGAAAATGGATTTGAATGTAAATACAGATCGAGGATTTCATTAGGAAAAAAATATTTATTTTTTTTAGAAAAAAAAAACCTTTTACAGCGCTTCTTGGAAAAGTGTCATAGCAAGTGTATGGTCTCTTACGGCGCTTCCTCAGAGGAAGCGCCGTAGGAGGCCATACACTTCCTATAGCACTTCTCTACAAAAGTGCCATAGGAAGTGTATTTTTTTTAAAAAAAAACCTATGGAGCTTTTAGAAATTTAAAAAATGTCGTAGGTAACTTTAATGATACTGGAAGCTACGATGTTTTCCAAACGTCATAATATTTATAAAAATAAATGCTATTTATAATATTTTTTTTGTAATAGTGGAAGTTGAACGCAACTTTTCATCAGCTCTTATGCTTAGCTTGCTTATGCCTTCCATTGCCCTCCCTCTGGTTTCCTTAAAAAGTGAAAAAAATGGTCACGAATTAGAAGCAGTAAGCGGAGGAAGGTACTCCATTGGTTTTATCTTCCTTCCTACTTAAGGCCATGTTTGGTGTTCTGTACTTTTTGTTTTATTTTTATGATGTGGCATAATGTGTCGAATAACATGTGGTATAGAATCTTATGTGGCAGAGACACATCATCACAGTTTGGTCAACTGATAGTTAGACCATTTGAATTTGTTAACGGAGCTCGAAATTGCATTGCTTTTGAAACTTTTAGAGTAATATTACTCTCCATAAAACTTCCAAGTGTCCATAACTTTTCAGGAAAAATTTCAGGTTGCAGGAATTTTTACCCTTTAACCCATATATTAATTAGTTACTGTGCCCTAGATCCAAGCGTGGGCAAGAGTAAGAGGATATAAACACATGAAGTCTTGAAGACAGATTTTGTTGGATATTCCCAACGGAACATATTCAATAATTGTACCAGGCTGACCAGAACGTATGGATCACATCCCAAGTGGGTATCTATGGGATGCTGGTGGGGCTGCTCTGTTTGGACTATTATCTCAAATATGAAGCCTTCGTGTTGGTTAGATATGGACATGTTGTCTATCTCGGGTGTCCCCCATAATACGTTAAACTAAATTAAGCTCCCAGAATGCAAAACCTATGGGGAGCTAGGCTGGCTGTAGCTCACCTTAACATAGGACTCCACAAGGCCTGTCTACCCTCTCCCTTCTCATTGCTTGCTCACTACTGGCAAATTCTTGGACTTGGCTGTTCAAAGCACCATTATGTTTTTGCTCTCAAACTACCAAATTTCCTGCATCACAACAATCTCACTTCTCGTTTTTTATTTTTTATTTATTTTACTATTTAATGTTATTAAATTTTAACTAACTGTGCAGTACTGTATAGGCAAGCTTTTGTTAACTTGTTGCTGTTGGTCAAATTACTTTTGAAGAACACCCACATGTCCCATGGATAATTGGCTACTATACTCGATTCATGACAAGAATAAAGAAATAAAAAATACAGACTTTATTTTACTCCACATATTATGTCAGGCGAGTTTATTCACCAACTGCATTGGCAGTGCATTACAGCAATTATTTTTTTTCAAAAAAAAGGGGGCTGCTAGTGAAATTACAACAAAAGAGTTATTTTCCTGCCCAAAAAAAAAAAAGGTTAAGGAATAGTAGGAGGGGTTCCTTGACATCGATGGCCTCTCCTTGGACAGCAATGCTCCAACAAGTAACAGCAGCAGAGACAAAAAAACGCTACGTTTGATTTTCATCTTTCTGTTTGGAGTCACCTAAACATGAGATAGAACAAACAAATGAAGATGAAACACTACTACTTGCTGGCTTTTTTAAAAAAAAGAAAAAAAGAAAAAATCCCACTGAAAGCCTTCGATGAAAGCCAAACAAATAAAATTTGTACCTGAAAGTGTATCTCCTTGATCTTCTGAGGATTGTTTGTCGGCACTTGAGCATTCTAAGAAATTGAAATGCTTCTTGAATTTAGGCTTTGCCTGCAGAATTTAACAAAATATAATAAACTGTGAAGGTGGTTGACATTCATAATGAAAATGAAACATGAAACTCATTATATCTTTAAAAAAAAAAAAAAAAACTGTGTATCGCACGTTTACTTCTGTTGCTGAGAAACTTTGAGAGAGAGCCATTGCATTCTCCGCTGCACCTTTCCCTGAGAGACTGACTTTCTTCTGTTCGATAATAAAAGAACCCATCAACCAAAATATTTGTTGATCCTCTAAAATCTAAAACAAAAGAGTATGAAAATACTATAATTAAGTTACATGAGCTAACGGGGAAAAACTGTAGACAGGGGAACTGGCAGTGTCATCAAGAAGTGAAGCCTGTTGTAGATTTCTTGGACCACATTCTTTGACCTTCTTTTTGGGTAGGGAAGTAGAAGAATGACTAGAGTATTTATCAACCTCATCATGATAATGTGGAGGGCCAGAAGAAGCATCAGACACCATGGACAAACCTTCCTCCTCCAGTCTTGCTCCTTTTCCCTCATATTCCCCAGTACTCCCACGTTTCTGGAAATATTTTTCCAACAGAGAGGTTTGGTCTATGTAACTGGTCCAACCGGATTCACTAGCACTACTGTACTGTGAAGCTGACAAATCCATTAAAAAAACTTCTTTTCCTCTAGTAAGCACCCTAAGGTGGGCTATATGCGTGTGTGTGTGTATCAAACTGGATTCTCAATATCAGCGATCAGAGCAAGAGTTTTAGAGAAAAAGCTACTTTGCTCTCTCTCACACTCTCTTACTCTTTGTGCTTGCTGCTATGCTGTTCTTCTCAGTATAAGTAGGAGGGGAAACAAATAATTCATTAACAAACAAAAAGAGGCAGGGACCACCGGCTGTAACTTAGCTTGTAAATTATGCAAGTGCTTAGGTTCAATTCATGGGCTTTCATTGTGCTATCATTATTTGAGTGGATCAATATTGCAAGTTGGATTCGTGTGCGTGTTAGTAGAGTGTATTATCTGCGTAATGTAAGAGTAAATTATGAGAAAGTGGTAAGCATATAGGGGACTAGAGGTCATCGTCAGTCACCACAACCTTAACAATTATGGCATTATTAATGCCCCATGGAATGCTAGTGCTGTCCTTTCAAGAGACAAAGTTTACCCTGTTTGCTAAAGTCACAACTAATTGCTCTTGAATTATCAGCTCTAACTTTGTCTCTATTAATGCTTCTTTGGGACTAACAAATGCTCCCCTCCTTCCACAAAAAATAAAAAGTGCATGTCACAAAAACATCTATCACATGTACAATCCAAAAAAAAAAATCATTATATAATTTAAGGTTTTGTAAAATTAATCTAATACTTTCCTAAAACGACATTTATCATGAAATATGGAGGTTTTTTTTTTACACTTGCTTCCTCCCCCACCTTATAATACATTTCTAACTAATTCACAAGTATAAATAAAAACACACTAAATTCTAATAACATATTAATATCTACTTTCTCACTGCCCTTATATATGACTTATGAGCATATATGAGAAAATAATATTTAATGTTCATTAAAACTACCAAGTGTCTTATAAAAGATAGAAACAAAAAATATCTTGTAAAAGACATCCGTAGGAATGGATATATAAGTTAGGTAGTAAACTACATACGAACATATGAAAAAGGCTTGCTCCCTCTCACCTATCCTTCCTTTTCTTCTACCAAAAGAAAAAAGAAAAAAAATTGTTTGCAAACCAACTAATCCATGTCCTTTGCAGCAAAGTCCTTTTTTAGCACGCTAAGAGTGGAACTAGACAGACCAATATGTCTGATAAAGTAAAAACACTAGTAGGCGCCAAATTAAAAGCAAGCCAAAGTAAAGCAAGTATGCTAAAAAGTGAAATGGCTGCTGGTTACGACCATTTTAAACCTTAAATGCTCATCAGCCATTATAATTCACTTGCGTGTATGATGGTGGAATATTTTAAAATAAAAGAGATGTATTTTTGATAAAGTCATGTTTATTAAATTAAGAGATTTATATACAGAGTTGTAATGGGAGTTTTAATACTAACAGTGATTTAAGTTATGTCTTTTTAGTTCTTAGAGATATATATGAAAAGTTACAATCAAATGCCTGAAATGTTGTGTTAGTTTTTAGAAAAAATCTAAGTAACATAAAGATACAACTTTTTATATTCATGTTTATGAATCAATATATGAGATTTCTGATTCATAAAAATCTAACAAATTGTTATGACTTCTCATTAAAGAGGTGTTGCTTCAAGACATACTATTTCTAGAAGGCACAATTTCAATGCATCAATTCATAACTTATAAATATTCACCACTATCAGTTGATTCACACATCACACATTAGAAATCACACCACACAACAACAAGATATCAAATTCACTGTCTTTGTCTTTGAATGTACAAAAAGATAAAGTCAAATTATCACTTTATAAAAGTCATTGATATCCTGACTTGAGTGTTGGGAGTGCAATCTATACTCAGTGATTTTTATTTTATCCTGTAGTAAATTTACTAGTCAATCCAAATTACACTCTCTAAGATAAATATAGGTAAGAACAAATTAAACCTAAAAAAAAATATTATCCACACCTTAACATTTAACACTGTGTACTACTTTTTTTTTTATATTTTTTTCTTGTACTTATCAAAGATCCAGCCTCACCGGCATATGATGACCTCCGTCCTAAGTTTAGATCAGTGTAGGTAGGCATCTAACTGAATTTACAAAGTGACCGTTGAGGCAAAATGCTGGAGTACAAATGTACAATCAATATATATATATATATATATATATATACCATTTGCAATTTTTTCCTTTAGTGACAAAATTGCCCTCACCCAAAAAAGCTAAAAAAATCCAAATAATACTTCCAACAAAACAAGGGCCCACTAACATGGCTTAGGTCTTCCTATAGCTGTGATATTATTGTGGTGGGAAAATATCAAAATAGCGTCTGATTGCAAAGCAATGACTGTTGAAGTTAATCCGGGGTTTGAGATGGGAAACGTGTTAATAATGTGAATATTAACTTATATTGTTTTTCTGTCTAGGTTTTGAACTAGTTTGTCAATAATGAGTATTATTATTTTTTTTCGATTAAGGAGTGTTAATTCAACCCTTGATTACGCCACAGGTCAGTGACTCTAAATTTATTTATTCTCTGCTATTGTTTTTTTTTTTGTAGGAAAAATAAACGAGAGAGAAGAGACTAGCGTACTGAGGCAAATACACGTTTGAATCGAGGTCAAAACATCATTGCTCCATAACTCGAATATAATAAAGCTCACGCAATTATTAGACTACTAAAGCCTAATTAGAATTGGCACAACATATCACTAGAATAATAAACATGGTAGGAAAAAAAAGAGGCTGTCAGATAGCTTAATAGTAGGGATGAATTATAACTGAAGGAGATGCCTCATATTTATAGTGGTTTAATGTGGCCACTAATTATGAAATAATGTGCAATCCTTCTTGTTTTCCAAGTTAGTAATCAGGAGAATTAATTCTCAATTAATTTCTTGAATTATGATGATATGTTTCTCAATTAACAATATCATAATTAATACTAACCTATTTCTAAATTCATAATTAATACTGATTTATTTCTTATTTGATTAGGCTACTTATATCCTAACCAAATAATCAAACCCATAAAAAAAAGGACTTAGACCCAAATCCAACATTATTAATTGAGGCAAGTGGCAATGAAATGCGACTAAGTATTGTGGGCCACTATGATTTTCATAAAAGTTGATTGGTCCCTTCCCTTTAATAGGTTATATTTTAGCTATTATGCGCTGTGCTCTTTGAAGCACTTGGCTTATTATTCTTGATCATCGCCACCTCTAGCTGCTAAAGCAAACAAATGCTACCCATAGGAATTCTAAGGTTCGTAGAAAGGAACTGCAGAGGAATCTTACTTCACAGCTCATCTTTCTTCCCATAACACTCCTCTGCTTCATATATTGCAAATCAGTGTTTTAATGGTTTGTCAGGGAAAAGAGATGGATGGAAAATAGTCAGAACACTGATATTTTCAACTAAAGAACTTTCAGAAAAAAAAGAAGCCATGATATATATGTTTAATTTAAGAATAAATACCAAGAAGATTAAAAGGATAAGAATAAAGGAGGGACATTAGTGATAAATCAGCTACGTTGCAGCCATGAAGATGAGTTATTGAGATCAGGGAGGATGATGTGTATCAGAATCATGCATAAGTATGAAGTCTTTGACTTACTCTTTTCTCCTTGACGACAGAAGAGAGTATGTCAAAGACCTTTCGAGTCATATATAAGTATGAGGTTTTGTTGCAACACCAGAGTTTACTAATTTTTACTTAGGATGGTCCCCTTGGGATGCTACGGTCAAAGATTGCCGAGTGAGACAGTGGCACGGGGGACAAAGTGCATAACCACCCACTTTGAAATTCTAGAATTTTTTTATGTCATGAGTCCCATATTGGAAGGGTTATCTTTAAAGAGGAGTTTGAGGTTTCAAACTTTTCAACTATAGCAGCTAACTTTTAAAATGTGGTTCTCTAAAGTTTTTATGCCCTATAAATTGCCCTTCCTTTTCCACCTTTAACCTCCTTTGTCTTTCTCAACAATGACAAATTGTTCCATCCATATCATATAGCTCATAGTCTCACTTATGGAACTCACAGACGGTCCTGTCATAAACTTAATACCACCTCAGAGCTTTAAAATAAGAGCTAGTTGGTAATTAAATTTGTTCTTAAATATAAGACTTCAATTTATTTTATCTCTTAAATTTATTTATTTATTATTATTTTTGGGATAAGGGGCGAAAATGCCCATAAGCTTTTCTCATATGGGCATTCAGCACCATAAATTTTCATTAAGTGTAAAAATACCTATAATCTTCTCAAAATAGAACAAAAAATGACATTGCCGTTAAGTGAAGGAGAATGGTGTTACTTTTAGGTTTAGTGGGTCCCATACTTATATCCAGGTGTCACCTAATACCAATTCATCCATATATTGTCCAATTACAATCCACCAACTCATTGAATTATCTCATCTGTCATGCTCTTTTTTACTGTTTTAATTTATTTTTTTTAAAAAAATTCCTCTATCTCTACTCCCCCTCTCATTCATCGTCAAGACTCAAGAACCGAAGCAACAGAAAAAAAATTGAGAATGAAGCAACATAATGAAGGACTGTATGCAACCCATCCAAAATCAATGAAACAAGTTAAACAGTTCCGGTTTGGGATTTGAGGAAGGTGGTGACACAAGACAGAGGTGGGAGGTTGGTGGCGACGGTGATGTAGTTGACGCCGATGGAGTAAGGAGTGACGGAGGCAAAAAAGAAAGCAAAGGAAGGGAGAAGTTGAGTAAAGTAGATCTCAATTCATAAGAATTACATCGTGAAGCGTATCTTAAATAACCACAGTTGAACACTTACAGAAATGTGCGCCGGAAATGGGGGCCGGAAATTTCGCCAGAAATTGGAGCTTTTCACGGGAAAATGCAGAATCACGCTGAAATCACGTGGCATGGAGGATTTATGGTTGCTAGATGCTGTAACATTGGTGTTCGATCTGGTTTGGTTGAGGTATTGAGAGTTACCAGAATTGGGGCCGGAAAATGGGGGTCGGAATCTGCATAAGCTAGCCGGAAAACACAGAGAACGCCACTGGAAGTTGTAGAACCTTTCCGGACTTACAACCAAAGCTGGCGATAGTGCTTGATGGAGAACGAAGGAGGGACTGTGGTGAGTTGAGGAAGGGATGGTGATGCTTGGTGGGAGTAGGTCACCTGAAATGGTTTCTCTTCTCCGTAAAAGATGAAATGGTGAAAGTAATAAGAAGAACTGAAGGTGGTGATGATGCGGTGGTTTGGTTCGGACGGAGGTGTAAAACAAAGAGACTTGGTGACGGAAGGAATGGTCTGGGTAATGAAGACAATGACTCTCCGATGGTGGAGGCTCGGTGATACTCAGTGAACAACGGAAGTTGTTTGATGGTGGAAGGAAACTAAAGGTTGAGAAGTGAGAGAGAGAGAGAGGCTGAAGCTCAGTGGTTCTGGGCTGTCGGAGAGAGAGAGAGAGAGGAGCATGAAGAGTGAGTCGGAGATTGGGTAAGAGGCGGGAAAAAAAATTAACAGACGTTTAGTATATTTGACGGCAATAGTATTTTTGTTTTATTTGGAGAAGATTATGGGTATTTTTGCACCCAATGAAAGCTTATGGTGCTGGATGTCCATATGAGAAAAGCTTATGGGCATTTTCGCTCCTTAACCCTATTTTTTTTGGTGAAATATCCATATTAATTGCATGAGTACATTAAGGTGTTTCTATCAAAAGGTAATAACGATGAAAGATAACATTTTAAAAAAACCATCCTATAGTTATTATAAATAACTAGTATAACTAATTTCCTTAATCTACTTAAATTAGTCAATTATCTTATATATTAATTTAAAATGAAGCATACCGTCTGTAAGTTGCCATTTGTTTTCTAGACTCGTCACACATTAAAGTGTTCCTAGTTTTTTTTTTTTTTTGCTACACAGGGTATCTATCGAAGCAAACCTGATGGCTAATCCCTCATGTACTATCAGGCTTAAGATGGGGGCAACTCTTCCAAATAAATTTTCTCTATACACGTCATCCCAAGATTGAACCCGAGACTAGAACGTTTAAAAGAACGCAAATCCTTTACCACTTGCGTCAACCTACGTTGCTTAAAGCGCACCTAGTTAGATGTAATAATTAAGGAGAGCTTATTGGGCTCGAAGAAGTAGGGCTCATGGACCATGGGCTTTTCTTCCTATACGTCTTAAGGAGTCCAGACTCAAGAGTTACTCTAACTGATCAATTCGCGATCACAGTGGTCTATCCTGTTGGGCGTAGAACCAATAATGAGACTGAAGTTGGGATGCGGCCTTCTTTAGGCTGCAAAATATACTTTTGAGATTAATTGATACGAACAACCACATATTTTGGGGATGATGCAGATAATTAAGGATGCTAATTTGGAAGGCCCCATCTCTGAGCAATAACATTATAGGTCAAAAGGGGCCCTGCGCCGTTCTGATTTGCTGCACAACCTTCCTCAATTCCTCGTCGTCTCCGACTTTGCCAGCTTCAAGAAGCACTGGTTCTGCAAATGGGAGCACAAGATCCAGAGTCCATCGTCGGCGATGTGAAGATATGGGCATTAGGTAGACCAAAATTGTTCTTCAGATCGGTTATGAAGGTATTTTGGCTTTGGCGAAAATATTTATGATTGCGAGGAATAGCTTACAAATTCTGTTGGACATCCGGGAAGGCAAATTCCACAGTTCAATTCTTTGCATTTTCCAATAAGCACATTTCTTGTTACCAAACTAAGGAATTTGTTCTCATTCCATGACCCAAACTCCGTACTTGATGCTACTAGACAACATGCTTGGGTTTCTAGTCTAGGTGCCCTCAATTCACCTTTTTTTTTCTCACACCAATGTTGTTCCTTGTTGTGGTTGGAGATGTAATTTTGTTGAGGCCCAAAGTTATTATGATCCAACAAAAGGCAGCTACTAAACCTGACGTTTAAATGCATGCAGAAAAGCTAATGTTTAAATAAGTCAGAGCCGTATGACATGTTTTGTTCAGATCATTCGACGTGACAAGAGCCATCAAAAGTTTCAATACAGCGAATATCATTGCTTCCCTCGATTACTATGAACCCAATAGCAACTAAGAATGAGACGGCACTCACTGGGAACCTGAAGGAACAGCCAATCTCCGCCAACAACCTTTCAGGTCTCTCCATCTGGCCGGGGAGATCAACCCACTCTGGGTTCACCCATTTACTAAGAAAATATTTTGATTTTAAAATCAAAATATTAACCATTTACTAATAAATATTAAAAGATTCATAACAATACAAGAAATCAGATCATTAAAAGGAAGAAGATAAGTTAATTGAGATGGCATCCAAGGCGCCATATCTAGTTTTTCTCTTTCCCTTGATTTACTCAACGGCGCGCTGAAAGCCAACACCTTTCTGTCCAAGCTACGGCTTTTCATTTCTACTCAAAAAAAGAAAAAAAGAAAAGCCAACACCTTGTTGTATATCACGATGGAATTAATAACTAGAAATACAATGCTATGCCCAGTGAATTATGAAAAAAAAAAGGTTCAAAGAGAATCCGAAATTAAAAGAAGACGAATATAAAACTAGTCACACCTCAGCCTATATATTTTGAAGGAACACGAGTTATTAAAAAATACATAATGAACAGCCGATAAAAGAAGCTTAGCAAAAGGCTCCATATTCTCCAGATAATGGAGTTCAATTACCTTGGAGACTACGAACTTGCGTCCATTTGAATGATGAAAAATTGAAAATGCCAACGAAGACATGCTTCACAGGCCCATTATATTGTGATCGGCAAAATTGATACTAAAATTATAATAAAATCAGGATATAAAATTTAATAACTCATTAATAAATGAAATCACAAATAATGCATATAATTATCCGCAAACACGTAACACGTGTGTTTGTTTTAACTTACATTAAAGATTCATAATGCCTGCATGTATATGGGACCATATGTTCTTCCACGGCCCCGCAGTAGTATTTGTTCAATTTCAAACATTTTAATTTTCTATATATGTTGAGTAGTATGTACCATCTAGCTTTAGATGTTTCGGTGGCTGCTTGTCACGGCAAATGAGAAGTGGAATGGTGTCCCAAAATGTCAGTGAAGCAGCGATGCACTGGCCAATTAAAAAGACTAGTTGATGATTAGTTATTTTTAGATAATTTTAATATATATTTTAATATATTTGGGAGTCATTTAGATTAAATTAAAAAGATTTGAGTGAGATTTTGATAAGATATCAATTTAAAGAGATTTCATTATAAACATCAAAGTTTAAAATAAAAATAATGATTTTGATATTAAAGATAATAATAATAATAATAATAATTTAAGATAAAAATAATAATATATTTTATTTATTATCATCATCATCATCATCATCTTTATTTATTATTATCATTATCTACTTTTTTTTCTTTTTGTTTGATTTTATTTTGTTAGAAAGATATTGCATGAGGATCTAGGAACCTGACCTATATATAGAGATTAAGCTTCTTCAGGAAAGAAGAGGGAAAAGCGTTTGGATACAGAGAGAGAGAAGGGGGAGGCATTCAGTTTTTGTCATCATCTTCACAGGAGGACGAGAAGACTGTAGAGGTAACTGATTTGAAGACTAGGAGGTCATTGTGCATTGGATCAGAGAACGCTGTGGAGAATTGGAGGGAATTAAAACCAATTAATTAAAGCTTAGAAGAGATTTGAGGCTCAATCTTTTGGTTTTATTAATTTCTTCTCTTTCCTTTCAGTTAACTCTTATTTTGATTATTATTGCTTTGATTTGGTTTTAGTTATGACTATGAGTAGCTAAATTTCATATTATAGGATTGCTTTAAACTATTAGATGAATTAAGACTTTTTTATTTATTTCTTTTATTGATTAATGAAATTTATGTGTTGATTTTATCTTGTGCTTAATGCTTATGGGTGATTGGCCACCACTTAGATTGTTGGGTTTAATTGAGTGATGCTTGAGAAATCTAATTTAATTGTAGAACTTAGATAAAATTATGCCAGACTTGAAGTTTAGGGATTAAATGGATGATTTGTTAATAGAATAGAGATATATATATTAGCCTAACATTGTCTAATTGAGGATAGAACTTAGGGCCCGTTTGGTTCGATCCCAGTACACCCTGCAGTGTAATGCGATGCGATGCAATGGTAATGCAATGCAATATTAATTACAGGGCTAATGTTTGGTTTGATTTTTAAGTAAGGTGAAATGAATTATTATTTTAACAATTATTTAAAATTAATATATTACACAAAATCTATTTTACCCTTACTATAATCTTTGTAAAAAGAAAGTTAAAAGTCAGGAGGAGGAGGAGGAGGAGGTAGTGGCGGTGGTAGGTGGCTACAGCGATGGAGGAGGAGGAGGTAGTGGTGGCGGCGGTGGCAGAGGAGGTAGTGGCAGCGGCAGAGGCAGAGGAGGAGGAAGAGGAGGTAGTGGAGGCGGTGGTAGGGGGCCGGGGGTGGAAGAGGAGGAGGAGGTAGTGGTGGTGGGAATGGAGAAGGAGGAGGTAGTGACGATGGTGGCGGGTGGCGGCGGAGAAGGAGGAGGTAGTGGTAGCAGCAGGTGTCGGCGAGGGAGGAGGAGGAAGTAGTAGCGACGAGGCCGGGCGGCGGCGGATGAAGAGGAGGTAGTAGCTGCGATGCCGGGTGGTGGCAGCGGCAGAGGAGGAGGTGGTGGTGGTGGAGGAGGAAGAGGTGGTGGCGGTGGTTGCAGCGGCAGAGGAGGAGGAGGAGGTGGTGGCTGTGGTTGCAGCGGCAGAGGAGGAGGAGGTGGTGGTGGCGGAGGTGCCGGGTGGCAGCAGCGGTAGAGTAGGAGGAGGTAGTGGCGGCGGCGGTGGAGGAGTAGGTGGCGGAAACGGTAGAGGAGGAGGTAGTGGCGGCGGTGGTGGAGGAGTAGGTGGCGGCAACGGTAGAGGAGGTGGTGGCGGCGGCGGTGGTAGAGGAGGAGTAGGTGGCGGCGGTGGTGGAGGAGTAGGTGGCGGCAGGTGGCGGCAACGGTAGAGGAGGTGGTGGTGGTGGCGGTGGTACAGGAGTAGGTGGCGGCAGGTGGCGGCAACGGTAGAAGAGGTGGTGGTGGTGGCGGTGGTACAGGAGTAGGTGGCGGCAACGGCAGAGAAGGAGGAGGTGTTGGCGGTAGTGGAGGAAGAGGTGGCTGCAGTGGTGGAGGAGGTGGTGGTGGTGGTGGTAGCGGTTGTGGCGATGTGCCTAAGTAAAAATATATAAGTAAAATAAAGAGAAGTAAAACTAAAAGGTAAATTAGACTTTTCTAACTATGCAATGGGATGGTAATGAGGATTCATAGGGGGGGAGGTATGAATGAGGATTACCAATTTTTTGGTAATCATCATTACCATGGTAAACCCTATTACCATACTAAAGAGCAACCAAACACTCTTCTCATGGTAATGCAATCATGATTACCATTGCATGCATGCAATGGGGTTGAACCAAACGGGCTCTTAAGTATTTTCGTTAACTAAGACAAGAGATTGCACATGTTAATTGAAAATATAAAATTGGTTTTGACTTGAGAAAGTTTTATCAATTAATTTGAACATCAGACAAGCACATGTTTTTATTATCAATTTAAGATTTAAGTTAGTCTTATAAAATACAATAGGGATAAGTAATCATAGGTTTCTCCCGTCTTGAAGTTCTTGAATAAATTCTCTTTTAATCAATTAATTCTTAAATATAAAATTTCTTTTAAATTACTCTCACTCAACCTAATTAAGAACGTAAGTGTGATAATTGACTTATTTTTGCCTTAGTTCTCATGGAAATGATATTATTATACTACTTGTGATGATTTGTGCGCTCGCGGTTAAGCTAGACGGCTAACAACTAGATAAAGCCAGCTGGCACCGTTAGCATCCTTGCATGGTTCACAAAAGCACTCCCTTGGGACGACGTGTTCCTCTTAAACATCTCCTTCATTCAAGACTGTAACTGATTCATGTGTGGATCAAGGCACTCTTTTGAATTTTGTACCCACGCACAGACATATAATGCCGCCACCTCCTCTCCCATTAATGTAACCTCATCACCACAGCCACGACCTAGCAAAAAGATTAAACGTCACCTACAAGAAAACAACTTTTATTTTAATTTGTTTCCTTTGTTGAGTAGAACTGGGAGGAGAGCATTCATTATTAAGGCATATAGGAGCAGTAATATAATTAAAACTGAATGGCAGAGTTTGACTAATGCGAACAAAAACCCTGAAATGTAACCAGTGATTGAAGAGTAATGGAGATGGGTGCGTGTTGTGAGGTGAGGAGGGGCGACCAATGTAAAGGCACCAATGAGATTCTAAGTCATCCATTGCATGTAAAGGGAAGAGGAGGGAGTGACACGTAGAAAGCGAACAAATGTGACCGACTGGCATGGGGATGGGGGAGAGGGGGAAGAGTGTTTTCGTGTAAGTGTAGAAAATGACTGGGCGACCAAACCAGTGTTGATAGGTGTTTTCACGCATGGCGGCCATCTCCACCACGCGTTCTATAACTGTGAGCCCACCTTCTCGCTTTTCGTATAATTAGAAGCCACAGAGCTTCCCTCATTGGCGTCACAGATTCAATTCCCATATGTCCTCCCTCTCTGAACCCCCCTCAACACGTACCCACCCTTCTTTTACAAGTGTCACTCTCTCATGCTCCCTCCCTTCATTGTGCCCTCTCCTCATTGGCCCTTTCCCTCTCTCATAACTCTCCTTCTTTTGCCTCATTTTACGCCCTCGCCTCCTCACCCAGCAGTTTCTTCTTCGCTCAAGCGTTCTCATCACTTTGCTTCTCTCTAAAACGAAGGAGACTAGCCACCACTGGCTTAAAACAAATCTATCAGTATGATTAAGACTTTACATCCCTATTCCAATAACACTGCGAAAACTGCTGAAATCATGTCCAGGTACAGGCCCATAGCTCCCAAGCCTGAGGCTCCGGGCAGTTCTGTGGCTGACGCTTCCTCGTCCCTTTGCCAAAAGATCAAGCAGTCTCCTTACCTTAGGAATCTCTGGCCACAGTTGCAGGCACGCCCCACCAGGACCCGAAAGAGAAGCAGGGCTTCTATGCCGTTACTTCCCCCTCTCAAGAGACACAAGACCACCCAAGTTTTGGGCTTTTGTTCTCCTTTCCATGTAACTTCTTCTTCATCTCCCGCAAAGAACCTTTCTTTACAGAGTTTTACTCATAGTCATAGTCGTAGCCTTCCTCAACTCCCTCTTCCTCCTCCTAACTCCGCCTGGGAAAAGCCTTCCAGTAACAATACTCCTCCAAGTTTAGTGACACTCCCGCTTCTTCTGTGTTCTCCCCCTGAAACTCATGACGCAGTCAAGGTAAGAGAAGAGATTATCGATTTGAACACTACAGCAGAAATCCCGGAAGAAAAAGATCTCTTGCAGCAATTGCAGACACCAACTTCTGTAAGCATTGTTATAGCGCCTCGGCCAGTTCGCCCTCTTGGCTCTACCATAACAGTCGGGTGCATCAATGAAGACCCTAGCCATCCCCCGGCGGTTCGAGCCCCAAAAACAGCGGAGGAGGTTGAGCAAGAGGTTGAGTCTGAGGCCTTACCTGTTGTTATATCAGACTCAAACAACCAGGTTAGAATGGTAAATTCTGCTTACAAGGAAATGGTGGGTCAACCTGAATGCCCTTGGCTCGACTCCATGGTCACCGGTGACGGAAGACTTCCGTGTCGCTCGTGCAAGAGGATCAGTGGGGAGGTGACACTGCGTCTCTGTGATTCAAGCATACCAGTTTCTTCAAGTGGCTTTACTTGCTGGGTGAGGATTGAATGGAAAACTAACGAAAAAATCAGCCCACTTAACGCTTTCTGTGACGTCATCAGATTATCATGTGAATCCAGAGACTATCTCTTCAAGTGGAGGTTTCACACTCGCACACCAGTAAGAGAAGGTTCTAAATCTAGCTGTAATGTCTGAAAGAAATGTTACTATATATACATAGTCGATAGTTCTAAACTCTTAGCAAGCACCTCGTTGATCATCGATCTTCTGTAATTATCGGCATATTGTATATATAAATATGAATATAATATGTTAGGGATTATGTAGTGGTTTATGTTTCTAATATTAACTGTCAACAAGAAAAGCTGTTTACTACAAGAATAGTGGTCTGGTATTTATGCATGAGAAAAACGCAATTTTATTCTAAGGAAAAATCAGTACTCATTATAACTACACCTTTTTACATAAATATATAATAATAAAACTAATCTTTTTAAAAACTATTATTGCTGTCAAATAATTTAATTTGAGTAAATAAAATGAAATATTAATAATAAACATGTTATCAAATGAATGCCCCCTACCCGGAACTGTCATACGTTTTCCCGCCGGTGTGATAGCATATGATAATCCGATACAAAAAGGGTAAAAACTTAAAATAGATATTTCGGATGTCAACGTCAGGATCTACGCGTTTGGGTCGATTCTATGCCTCATGGGGACAGAAAATACCGGCTTTGCATTATTATATCCATTCCCAAGGTGCCCCAGGTGTCGTTTTGTTTGTTTCCCTCAACCAAATGCCATTTGTATCTCTGTTTCCATCGACGCTTGTTGCTCTTTTTTTTTTTTTTTAATTCTTTAAACTCTCTCTTCCTCTGCGTCTGAAAATACTCCTACTTCGTTGTCACCCCCTCAAGTATTCCTCAACGACAATGGCTCCCAATGAGCAAGACCCTACGCTTCTCAGTCTTGAGTCAGCATGCTCCGAGTTAAAAGCTCTCCTTCTAGCTTCCAACAAACTAGAAGATTGCCTTGGAAATATGGATACGAGGTTCGACGGTATAGAAGCAACTCTGTCCACTGCTTCCAGAAGTGTGGCCCCTTTACAGTCTCTGGCCATGTCCACCAAGGCCCTCGATACTAGAATCAACAGAGCTGTTTCTCCTGCACTTGCACTCCTCGACCACTTCAAGTTCTACGAGTCTCTCCAACAGAAGCTTCTAGATCTCTCATCCAAACTCTCCCAGGAGAAGACACCCCAGAAACGCCTCCAAAATCTTCTCGATTACATGAACTGTGTTGATCAGCTTAATGAGGCTATCATCTCCATAAGCCAAGAGGGTGAACCGGTCATTCAGAAGCTTCAAGAGGTGGTTGAGTTTATAAGCCGAACAAAGGCGGCGGATCAGTACAGGACAGAGAGGTTAAGAGAGACTCTGATCACTCTCAAGACACTCTACGAGGCAGAGGTCGATGCCATGAGGTTTGAAGGTTTACTGGATCAGGCGTTACTTCATATGCAAGATGAGTTCGAGGGCATATTGCTGCAAATAAAGCATCAGAAACTCGGAGATTTGTCACAACAGCAGGCAGAATATGACGCCGTCGTTGACTCTGACTTAGGCTCAGAGATGGAAATTGAAGTGCTGAGACGAATTTCAGATACTTTAGCGGCCAATGATTGCTTGGATATATGCATCGACATCTACGTCAAGGTAAAATGTTGATCACGATCATTCATCATAATGTTATGACTAATGCTTCACTCATTTTTCACCAATTTCTAAGGATTGTTTGACAGGTGAGATATAGAAGGGCAGCCAAGGCATTAATGAGGCTAAACCCAGATTACTTGAGAACATATACTCCAGAAGGAATTGATGAAATGGAATGGGAGAGCTTAGAAACGGCAATAACCCTTTGGATCCAACACTTCGAAGTTGCTGTGAAGAAAGTTCTATTCTCTGAAAAGAAGCTGTGCTACAGAGTTTTGGGTAAGGTCATGGCAGGATTAGTATGGCCTGAATGCTTCGCCAAAATAGCTGACAAAATATTGGCCGTGTTCTTTCGATTCGGAGAAGGTGTAGCCAGAAGCAGCAAAGAGCCACAGAAGTTGTTCAAGCTCTTGGATATGTTTGAGACCTTAGAAAAACTAAAACCTGAATTCTCGGAAATTTTTGACGGCGAAGCTGGAGTAGATTTCTGCACTCGGTTCAGAGAGCTCGAGAAGCTTATAATCGACGCGTCAAGCAAAGTATTTTGGGAATTTGGGCTGCAAATAGAAGGTAATGCAGATGGTATTCCACCTCCACAAGATGGTTCTGTTCCCAAACTAGTAAGGTATGCCATTAATTACCTGAAATACCTTACTACCAAGAATTACAGAGAAGCCATGGGAAATGTTCTCGAAACAGAGCAGATATGGAAAGCTGGGATCTTATTAAAACCCGACAATGGCGGGGATTTACTAAAGGAAGCCATTTTCAACGTCATGGATGCCCTTCAAAGAAACATAGAGTCTAAACGCTCTCGTTGCAGGGACAAAACTTTGGTCAATATATTCGCAATGAACACGTACTGGTACATATATATGAGGGCCAAAAACTCAGAGCTTGGTGAGCTATTGGGTGATCAATATATGAAAAGGAAGTACAAATCAGTGGCAGAGGAATCAGCCTACATGTATCAGATGCAAGCATGGGGAGTTCTGGTAAGCATCTTGGATATGGAGGAAGTGAAGACACAGGAGAAGGACGTCATTGGAGGTATAGTGACAGAAAAAATTGAAACCTTTCTAAAGTACGTGAATGATACTTGTAAGAAGCACAAAGAGTATTACAACATACCAGACGAAGATTTGAGGGAGCAAATAAAAGAAGCCAGCTTGAAGCTTGTGGTAGAAGCTTACACAGAGTTTTTGGATTCCTACTCAGGATTATTACAAAGGAAATTGTATCCGAGTACCGAGAGGTTGCAGGGTTTGGTGGGTAAGGCTTTTCATGGTGGTGATGTGATACTGAAGCGACGGACTTTGACAGATCGAATGCCCGGCCGTCTTGCTACGTCTTTGGAGGGAGGGATAAATGATTTTCAACGATCTAGATCAGAGAGCAGCGATGTTTGAGTATTGGTTTTTAGTTTGATTCTTAGGGGAGCTCTTTTATCCGGCAAAACATTAATGATTTATTCGATATATTATTATTTGAAAAAATGGAGCAGATCATCAAAACATGTTTTACTGGCTTAATTTTAGTAGATTTCCGTTTCATTTTAGTTAGTGTGGCTTGAGGAAATAATAGCACAAACATTGTCAACTTTCTCAATTTGTGAGCATTCAACGTCGGGTTGATTATTTTCATTGCTAATTTACAGCACTCTTCGTTCAGAAGCCAATATCTCGGAAGTTTGGCTATTATAATGTACCAAATGAACTATTTGCGTCCGTTTAGTTTACGGAATTAGAAATAATGGAATAGAATGTAATACAATGTAAAAGAATGTAATATAATGATGATTACATAATTTATTTGGTTCACCATTTGGGAAATGTGGTGCATATACATAAAAACGTTTGATTGAATTACATCGAATATGAGAATATATAAGAATAATATATTAAGTGACAAAATTACCCTTTTCTACATTAGGAAATGCGGGTTCATAATAATTTTTTAATATTTAATGGTGAAATAATTATACAGTGTATAAATTAGATTCATATTATTTTTTTAATATTTAATGATGGGAATATTATTTAATGAGATATTTTAATATTTTTTAACGGTAGAATATAATTTTTTTTAAAATTTTTGAATGGGGGATATTTTTTAAATTTTATATATTATTAATTATTTTTTTAATATTTAATGGTTAATTAAAATTATTTAATATTTAACCGTATTTATAAAAAATGTGCTTTGGTCAATTTAAAAAATTATAATGGCAATAGTATCATTTTCACTTGATTACAGGATGCTTGCATCCTCATTCATCAGTTATAGCAATGTAATCCTGACTACATCAAATGATGTAATCAGAATTACAAAATGTAATCATCTTTATATTACATAAGCCTAACCAAACACTGTAGTTATGTTATTACATCAGGATTATATGTAATCCTCTCTTATGTAATCGAACAAAACAAACTATTTATGAATAGACATTTGACCCTAAAATGGGATTAGAATGGGGCTCAAAAACGTCCAACATGCAAAAGTTTGTGTTTGCTTCTTCCTATCAACAGTAGCTTGTTTAGTTGTTTTGTTTCCCTCTGCAAGTATCTTTTGTTACAGTACATGCTCGCGCTGTCGATAATTTGGCGAAGACATATGACTTTGCATGCTTTTGACTCTGATGGAACAAAAATTGGATTGCATCAAAACTTGATAAATGAACTTGACGTACGATGAGAGTTTAATGAGGATGGTGAAGAAGTTCTAAGTTATTAACATATCAAATTCAAAAACAAAAGATGAAGATCCACACATTTAGTTTCAACTAGCAAAACAGCAACCAATGCAGAGGAAAACATGTAGCAGAAACAGGTGGCAGATACTATAGAAGTTGAAGATGTGACTTCTCTAACTCTTCTAAGTGAGGGCAGCAACTTGTTCATCAGTAATTTTATCAAGCACAGTACTCTTGTCGCGGTCACCTTCAAGCTGGCTCAAATTGCCCTTTTCCTTGATCAGCTGGGTATGGTGATGTTTGCAGTAGAGTTTGCCCTCATGTGCAATGTAGTTGGAGGGACTTATAACACACCCTCCATGGCAACATTTGAAACAACTCTTATGGTATGGAGTTCCATTCACAGTAACCTGTATCATTGCAAAATATTGATCTCAACTTTTTCCTCTACTAGTAAAAACTAAGACGCCTGTGTTATTTATGCAGAATGACAAGTTCTCTATCATTGAACATTTTGTTCATAACATACCCTCTCCGTTGGATAAGCTGTTTTCTGACAACCAGCACATTTCTCCCTGGTTCCACCAAACATACTTGACACTTTGGTCACTGCAGGCTTCTGATTTATAAACAACTCAATGTTAGATTAAGGTTATGAAACTGAAATTGTCCTGTTGTGCATCAGCACATGGCCAACACCTATGTAGCGTTAAGTACCTCATTATCAATGCTTTTTTCTGGTTTAGCAATTTTTGGCGTCCCTAATCACAGAAAAGGAAGTAGAATTTAGTGGCCGAAAAATGTCGATGGGGCATATATGATAATTCCATTCCTGATCCTTGCTTACCTTCGAAGCTTTTCTCAAGGCTGCCGGTTCTTTTGAACAATTGGTCGAAGTGTGGCTTGCAGTACAGAACTCCCTCGAAAGAATTGTAGTTGCTAAGCTGCAGATTCATTTATCCATAAATAACCTTTTCTTAAAACAAATGAAAATTAAAATGCCTTACTACACCAACAGGCAAAGAATTTCCAATGAAAGCAGTCGTATCAGCTAAAATTGAGATAGCCACGTCAATTGAACTACCTTACGAGTCAGACATTTGAAAGATCAATCCAAGAAGAAAATCTAAGATAGCAAATACGAATCATGGTGAGTTTTTGTAAATCAAAGAAAGAAATCATAAAAGTCCTGAAAGAAGGCGTCCCGAGAGAGTAACGCTTAAAATGATGGCTCTTGCAGCTTAATTTTAATAATTTTTTTAAAAAAGTCATTCTGGTGATGACGAACAGCAAACATTGGATCCAAGGTTCGAAGGCCGTAGAAGGAGTCAACACAATTGTGGGAAATCTGTAATACGAGAAAAGATACCTTAAGGGTTCCTTTACAATGATGGCATCGGAAGCAAGCTTTGTGGTACACTCGATTATCTGCAGTTAACTTATCGACCAAATAAACTGTTTTCTCACAGGCCATGCATTTCTGGGTTGTTCCTGCAAATGCCATACTGAAGCAGACAATCTGAGAGGAAGATGAAATTAAAGGAAGAAATTGAGGAAGGAAAAAAGGATAAGGAAAAGGGGGAAGAGGAATGCGAGCTGCAGAAAATTGCGCGGACCGAGAGGTTAAAGTAGACTTGGCAACAATCATAAAGTCGTCATCTACAACCATTTTTGTCATTATTTAAAGCACCCACTGCCATCTACCGGTTTTACTGTGCATGTAAGTGAGTAAAAGCAAAGAAACAAGAAGGATAACATGTATGTCTACACCTCCTCTCCTTGTGAAATACTGTAACTTGTCCTTTCGTAGATACCTAGTTAGACTAGAGTAATGACATGCGTAACAAGGTCTGTAGCAACTGGTAGGAATATGTTATTTATTTATAGTTTTGATCTGAGAATCGTATCGTTGGAAGGGCATTTGGTCTAGTGGTATGATTCTCGCTTTGGGTGCGAGAGGTCCCGAGTTCGATTCTCGGAATGCCCCTATTTTGAATTTATATTTTTTATTTTTTGGTCTTATTATTTATCAAATAAAATATTCCATCCTTCCTTACATATTGTATTAAATCCCTTAATCTCTCTTGCACTTTTTATTAAAATAAATTCATTTTTTAATTTACCTTTCATCATACTAAATCTATATTTTTGGTTCAAATTGTTATGAATAATTTAGAATTTTATATTATCAATTTCTATAATTTTATTTTTATTTTTCAAATATATTTATTTAATATTTTTTATTATATTTAGACATAAATTTAGATAATTCATTTAATGTAGATGTAAAAACTTGACTGAAAATTTGATTAACCCTTTTAACAGGTATATACAATCTGAATGTGTTCAGAATGTTTTACCAAAACAAATGTTCAAAAATTATAAATTATAAATTTAAATAATTTACATAATCTTTCAATCAGACTTATTTCATTTATATTATTTAATAAAATAAAAAATATTTAAAAATTTTTATTAACTCTTTAAAATAAATCTAAAAAATAACTTTTAATAAATATGATGAACAATAAAATGTATACATTTTATTACATAATAAAAATTAATAAATTTTATAATATGTTATAAATTTTGAATTTATATCTATTATAAATTTTTTTGGTTGTATAATTGTTTTTATAAATGTAGATGTTTAATTAATTATTATGTTAAACATGAGTATTTTAGTCAAACTCCAAATTTAAGAGTTAAACTTAACTGTTGGATTGATAGAAATGAAATTTTAAAAATATAAAGGAGATTTGTGTGACATACATTTTAATGATAAGTGAGGTTTATAAAGATTTTCAAAATAAAAGAAAGGTTCCTATAATTTAAATAAAATAGAATGGTGGTTAATGTATTTTACTTTATTTATTAGGGGATCTTAAAAGTTGTAATTATTCAAAAAGACCAAATATCCAAATTTAAACATGTGAATACTAAATTGTCCCTATTCAATAAATTATGATCAATCAATTAATCATCAACTTTATACTAGAAATATTGTAATACTCGTTTAGTGATCTGTTTAACTTACAAACTGGTCGGATAATCACACTATCAAAATTGCCGACTCATCATTATTGGGGTTTAACTATAAGGAAGTAATTAAATTGAATTTGAAATCATACGTTAAATCATGGATTATAATTATAGGCTATAGTATATATTTGGTTCTTTATATTTGTATCAAGGTTCATTTTAGTCCCTTAAGTTTATAAAGTGCACTTTTAATCCTTCAATCCTAACACTGTTAGTCTCTTATAACGAAAAATGTTAACTCGTCAAACTTAAATAATGATTATGCGATTAAACGTTGACAAAGCCTACTTTATCCAATAAGAATGCTCCAAGTTGAAATGGTTATAATCTCACGTGTCATCCAACTATTTTTATTATTTTACTGTTTTGAAAATAAAAAATGCTAGGGTTTGATAAATTCCTTAACTGCCCTTCTCTTTCTTGATTCCCCCTCTCCTGAACTCTTTGATCCCTCTTCTGTTCGTTCGATCTCAGATTTCCTCTCTCATGTTCTCCATACATCAACGATCTTTCTTCAAGAACCACCATTGAAGCAAAAGTGATTGTATTTGTTTAGTAGAATTTTCAAGTTTTTCCATGCTTTTGTTGCAAACCTGGGGTTGATTATCGCATGGTATTGGTTACAGAAAATTAGAGATACTTGCTTTTAATTATTTATTTCCATCTCTTACATAATCGATGTGTTCTCAGTTAATTACTTGGTTCTTTGTCACCAAATTAGGCAATCAAAGGTAGAGACACAAGAAAATAGTTACTATTAATTCGTAAGAAAGAAGTCTATTCAAAATAATTGTTGTTAATTTGTAAGTGGAGTTTCTCATATTTCCGAGCCATAAGCGAAGTATGATTAAAAATCGAACCCCATTACTTGTAATTTAAAGTTAATATCTTTCGTAAACCACAAAGCCAGGAGTTCAAAAGGCCTGTAACAGGATCTCCGCCTTTTGCTGTTTGAGAAAAAATGACAAATATTGATGTGGCTTCAATGGTGGTCTCAAACTAAAAAAATAAAGAAGGCAGGGGGAGAGAGATGGGAGGAGTGGAGGGGTAGTGAGTAATTTATTAAACCCTAACATTTTTAATTTTTAAATTAGTAAAATAAAAAAATAGTTGGATGACATGTGAGATTATAACCATTTGAGCTTTGAGGATTCTTATTGGATAGAGTATGCTTTATCGGCATTTAATTGCATAATTATTATTTTAGTTTGATAAGTTTGTATTTTCCATTAGAGGCCACTAATGGTGTTAGGATTAAATGATTAAAAGTACACTTTATAAACTTAAATGATTAAAATGAACATTGATGCAAACATAAAGGACTAAATGTATACTTTAGCCATAATTATATTAATGCGGTTTAAGCAAGGAGTTTCATATTCCATGATTGTGAGGATCTCCACAACTAGGTTATTAGTGTAATAACTTATATTAAAAATTATATTAATATAACCAATTTTGGGTTAAACAGATTATTCCATATTTGGTTGATAAGGCGAATAATCACACCACTAAAATTATCCATGTGCAAATATTGGGGTTTGAATCCAGGTTTTGGAACCCGGACTGGCGGGTAAATCAGTTTGGTCCAGTATTTTTATTTTTAAAACAATCAATTTAAAAAAAATCATTTTTTTAAATTTTTCTTTAGAATTTCATATTAATAAACTTAAAATATTAAACTTCTCACCGGTTTGTCCCCTGATTTAGCTCCGGTTTGACTCCGATATAACCCATTGACCTTTGACTCAATATCTTAACTAGTTCAATGACCGGTTCATATTTTAGAACCTTGATTTGAATATAAGAAAGTAAATTGAATTTAAAATTAGACTTTATATCAAAAATCATAATTATATTAATAATTATATAATTGTAATCTAAACATGTCAAAGAATTTCACCTTTTATGATTACAAGGATCTCCATAAATTAGAGTATGGGTTATTTCAAAATCATTTATCTCCTTTTCTTCTTAGAATTGCATTTCAACCCTAAGAATAAATACATTGATGATTCAAGTTTCATATTTTATAAATCTATTATTTTAAACATCAATAAATAAATAAATTTAAATTGTTAAATCTAATTTACGCAATTCATAATTGAAACACAAAAAAATAAAATAAAATATTAAGTTATAAAAAATAATAATAATAATTTTAAAAAAAATATTAAATCTGAATAATTTATTTTTTATATGAGGGTAAAGGTAAGATTTTAAGAAGAAGAAAAAGAGAGAGAGAAATGATGATGGGAGTATCTCTCCCCATAAATTACACGTTTAGATCGAACAAAGAATGTTTTCACATGTGCCATGTAACATCCTCATTTTTATTTTTAGGATATAATTATAATTTAGAGAAAATTATCATTTTTATTAGGTAATTTTTAGTACTAAAAATAATAATAAAAAAAAATTTTAAAATTTTAATTAATTAATTATTATTTTTATAATATTATATTATTATATAAATATAATATTAATATAATATAATATAATTATATTATATATTATATTATATTATATTATTAAAATATATATATATATAATAAAAACGTGGGGGGCGGCGCCCCCCACATTTGAAAGTCAAAGTGTGGCACCTACGGTGCCACACGTTTTTTTTTAAAAAAATAAATATAAAAAAATAATAAAAAATAATATAAAGGTAAGCAGGAGGGGTGTATAAATAACCCTCCTCACAAACACTTCACGCAAATTCTGCGTGAAGTGTTGTGTAATAGGGTGACCGTTAAGGCTCTGATAGGAGTATTTTCATTTCTTCGGGGATCAATAAGGTACTCAAAATCTCTTCTAATCATAAAATTTTTTTTATGAAATATTTTCTAAATAATTTTCTCTTTCTTATGATATTAATTTTATACTGATTAGAGAATATTTTAGGATTAGAATTTTGGGCAAGTTTGAGTTTTATCAGTATATGACTATAAGAATATAGATGATAATTAATAGTTAATTTTAATCGGTTTATTTTTGTTATTTAGTTGATATAAGATTTTATAATGAATTTTCTATATAATCAAATTATAAATAATGTTATTTTGGACTTTTAAACCGATTAAATTTAGATTAAATAATTTATTTATGTTAATGGATATATTATTGAAATTTTAGTTGGTATAGTTTAAAATCTGAAGGACTAAACTGTCATTTTATAATTTAAACCCTAAATTATTATTTTCAGTTTTTATAGGATATTATTATTAGAATTAGTAAATAAGTTATAATTTTTAGTTTTTAGAAAATTATTAACGGGTAGTAATTTGATTGTGATAGATTGATTTTGACGTGTGTTTGAGCTCTTGGATTTGGAACAGTGTGATAATAGTTAGCTTTGGCGAGAGGTAACCACTTTCCACTTATTATGTGTGTTGGTGTGTGTTTGTGAGTATTTTGTAAAATGATTATGAGATTGAAAATCATATATGGATATTATAGATTATTTCAATGAGTAATATTGAGGAGTATTTTGTTATACACTTGCTTTGTGGAACCATGTGATTTAAATTATAAGATGTATTTGTATATTTTGAATATCCTCATATGTGTATGGAAATCTTGAGAAAATTCCTATTGAACTATTTATTGATACATATTGGGTTGTTTGGTTTGGGTTGAGATGGAGGAAGTTATTTTTACCACGTGGTATAGCCTCCATTGGTGCACGATGGTTGGCTTTTTATTGTCCCACCAGTTCAATGAGGGACTGTCCCACTAGTTCAATGAGGGACTGCGACAACCCACCAGTTCAATGAGGGGAAAGACCCATGGTCTGGAAACATGCTCTGTGGATTTTGGCCAATCCTCATCATGTGACCGGAGAGCTCTTTGAGTGGCCAGTAACATGGATATTAACTTAGCCCATGGGTCTAGTCGGCGGAAATAAGGCGGTTCGGATGGATTGATGGGAGGCATTTGGGAATTGTGATATGAGATTTGAGATATAATATTATAATTTCTGACATGAGATTTGTGTACAAAACAATGATATCAGATTTTTAATATTTTATTATATAAACTGTTCCACTTGGCACCTCATGAATACATGTCAGCATGTGTAATGAGTTGGAAAGCTGGTTACTGAGGCTTTTGTCTCACCCCGTTGATTTAACATTTTTCAGGTGATAGTTTCCGTGCTGGAATGTCGGGAGGAGCTCCTGAGGCATAGATATATCTCTATGGCCTCTTGTAGTTTATTATGTGTTGAATTGATGTATATTGCCACTCATAGGGCCTACATCCTATAAACTCTGCTTTGACTACATATTTTGTATTATCGTATCATAGATTGGATATTATAATATTTAATAGTTGTGTGATTTTATCTCTATTATGATTAGTATTTGAGAGATAATATTTAATATTATGGAATTAAGGAGAGGATCTTACAATTTTGGTATCAGAGCTTTGGTCCTTCAATCTATGATACATTGCATATAGTGGCAATATACTCTTTCACACATAACCTCCCTATGTTTTTGTGTTGTTTTGGGTTTTATCCTTAATTGTTGATGGGTTTGATCCTTAGGTGGGGAGAAAATGGTAAACACGAGAAAGACTGTTTCTAATGCTAATCCACTTCCAAATGCTGCTGAGCCACAATTGTCTCAAGAGAATGAGACTATGTTGGATCGATTCAAAAATGCAATACTGACAGCTATGGATGCAAAGTTTCAGCAGTTCGAGGAAGATCTTCGAAAGAAGTTAAGAGAGGAAGGAAGTATCTCAAAGTCGAAGGATCATGAGATTCCTAAACCAGTATAGAGGCATCAAAGAGACATGAACAAGTTGGCTCAACTAATCATGAGAGCCCTGTAAAATGTACTGGAGGAGAGGGATCATCACAACCAACTCCAGAAGAACTAGCTATCAATAAGATATGGAAAGATATCCATGATCACGATCCTGAAAAATTTTATGGATATTTAAATCCTTTAAAGGCTGAAGCCTGGATCGAGGGTCTGGAAACCATCTTTCGAGCTGTTGTTTGTAACGAGTATCAGAAGGCTAGAGTGGCCATTATTCTGCTGAGGGATCGTGCTCAGAGATGGTGGCAAAGCACAGGTGGTTTAGATGACTCAAAGACAACCTGGACAGAGTTCAAGACTAAGTTCTTCGATCATTATTTCCCTCCAGCATTAAGATATGAGAAGGAGACAGCATTCTATGCTCTTCGACAGGATGACATGCACGAGGATGAATTTATTGCAACTTTCATCGATCTGTCTAGATATGTGACCTACCTACAACAGAAAGATGACCCAGAATGGAAATCTCGTCAATTGATGATCAGGGCTAGACCAGAGCTAAAGCCTCTTGTGCCAATGCATGATATCAAGAATTTTGAGGAAACTTGCACCAACTTGAGGATAGCTGCACGCATGAAACGTGAAATTGAGGCTGCTAAACACCGAGACAATCAAGGCAGGTTTTCTACTTTTAGTAGACCTGTAACTAGGCCATCTGGGTTCCATCCTGGGAATGCAGGAAACTCCGGTAGGAAGACTCAAGGGCAAAGGAGTGGACCTCGACAGAGTAATTTTCAGAGGAAACCAGGTCAGAGGAACCATGCTGAAGTAAGCCAACAATCTCGCCGTGAACCTGCAATGTCTGCTCCTAGCGTGAATGGTCCTTGCCCTAAATGTGGGAGGGCTCATGCTGGCCAATGTTGGCAGTGTTATCAATGTCAAAAGTTTGGTCATACCGCCCGATATTGTCCAGAGAGGCAGCAGCAACAGACCAACCAAAGTGGTCGTCCCACTATTCCTGGCAGGGTGTATGCCATGACTCAAGAGGAGGCTGGAACATCTCCTAATGTTATCAGAGGTACTATTTCTCTTCAAGGTCATGACATTATTGCATTGTTTGACTCGGGGGCTACACATTCATTCATATCTTTTGATTGTGCTAAGAAGTATAATTTCCCTATATCTGTTCTACCATATGATATGAGGATTTCTACTCCTGCTGGAGTTGTGGTGATGACTGCACATGCTTGTGTGGGTAATACTCTTCAGTTTGAAAACCGAGAGTCTATTGTGGATTTAGTGTGTTTGCCGCTAAAAGGGATAGATGTTATTATTGGTATGGATTGGCTAGTGGATAATGACGCCGTACTTCATTGTAAGAAGAAGGTGGTCACTTACGCCATGAATACCATATCCGTAAAAACCCCTACAGTCCCTATGCTATTATCGACAGCTAAAGTAGATAAGTGTATTAGAAAGGGTTGTCAAGCCTATGTAGTTTTCTTTTCTGTTAGTGTCGATAAAGAAGTAGGGATCGATCATATCGATGTAGTAAGAGAATATCCTGAGGTGTTCCCAGATGAGATATCAGGGATGCCTCCAGAACGGGAGGTTGAGTTCTCTATTGATTTAGTACCAGGTACGACGCCAATTTCTAAGGCTCCTTATCGGATGTCGCCATCAGAGTTGGCAGAGTTGAAGAAACAGCTAGAAGAGCTGCTCGAGAAAGGTTTCATTAGACCAAGTGTCTCTCCCTGGGGTTCGCCAGTATTATTCGTCAAGAAGAAGGATGGAAGTATGCGGTTGTGCATCGACTACAGACAGTTGAATAAGGTTACTATTAAGAATAAATATTTGTTGCCTAGGATTGATGATTTACTAGATCAGCTCAAGGGAGCCACAATGTTCTCTAAGATCGATTTGAGATCAGGTTACCATCAGCTTAGAGTTAGAGCTGAGGACATCCCTAAGACTGCTTTTCGAACTCGCTATGGGCACTATGAGTTTTTGGTTATGCCTTTCGGGTTGACCAATGCTCCAGCTGTTTTCATGGATTATATGAACCGGATTTTTATGCCATATTTGGATCAATTTATTGTAGTCTTAATTGATGACATTCTCATTTATTCTAAGAATGAGGAGGAGCATCGAGAGCATCTTCATATTGCATTACGCATACTAAGAGACCACCAGTTGTATGCTAAGTTAAGTAAGTGTGAGTTTTGGCTCAGGGAAGTGAATTTCCTTGGCCACGTGGTGTCTGCTGAAGGGGTAGCTGTTGATCCGAGTAAAGTGGATGCCGTGTTGAAATGGGAACCTCCAAAGTCGGTGACTGAAGTGAGAAGTTTTCTAGGATTGGCTGGTTACTACAGGAGATTCATTAAAGGATTCTCTCAAATTGCCATGCCTTTGACCAAATTGACCAAGAAAGATCAACCGTTTATATGGTCTGACAAGTGTGAAGCGGCTTTTCAAGAGTTAAAAGCAAAATTGACTACCGCCCCTGTACTTACCCTTCCTGATCCCTGTCGTCCATACATTTTGTATACGGACGCTTCCCTTAAGGGTTTGGGTTGTGTGTTAATGCAAGAAGATAAGGTAGTCGCATATGCTTCAAGACAGTTAAGGCCTCATGAGCAGAATTATCCTACTCATGACCTATAATTGGCAGCTGTGGTATTTGCCTTGAAGATTTGGAGGCATTATTTGTATGGATCTCAGTTTGAAGTATTCTGTGATCATAAGAGTCTAAAGTATTTGGTAGATCAGAAGGAGCTAAATAACAGGCAGCGCCGGTGGATGGAATTTTTGAAGGATTATGACTTTGAGTTAAAGTATCATCCCGGCAAGGCTAATGTTGTTGCAGACGCTTTGAGTCGAAAGTCGATACACTTGTTTCACATGACCTTAGAAGATCAGAGTTGGCTAAATGGATTAAGAGACATCCATGCAGTTCCAGATCAAAGAAGAGCTACTTTAAATGCAGTTCTTGGTAAATATGGGTTTTATCAGAACCTAAGAGACGCCCAGATGAAAGATGATCAGTTAAGTAGAATTCGAGAGGAATTAGAACATGGTGAAGTTCCAGATTACAACTTTGGGAATGCGGAAATTTTGAGATACAAGAAAAGAATTTGTGTTCCCAACAATGACGAGATCAAGAAAACCATTTTGGAAGAAGCTTATCGGAGCAGATACGCCATGCATCCAGGAATCACCAAGATGTATAATGATTTGAAGCAACAGTATTGGTGGCCGAAGATGAAGAGAGACGTGACTGACTTTGTTTTGAAGTGTTTGACGTGTCAGAAGGTCAAGATCGAGCATCAAAAACCACCAGGATTACTTCAAAATTTGGATATCCCTAAATGGAAATGGGATAGCATTTCTATGGACTTCATCATGGGTTTACCACTAATCTGAGCCAGTTATGATGCTATTTGGGTGATTGTAGACCGATTAACCAAGTCAGCACACTTTTTACCGATTAAAGCGGACTATTCTTTAGAGAAATTAGCCGAGGTATATATTAAAGAGATTGTTCGTATGCATGGAGTGCCAGAAAGTATCATATCAAATCGTGATCCAAGGTTCACTTCGAACTTTTGGAAGTCCCTACAGGAGGCTATGGGTACGAAGTTAAAGTATAGTACCGCTTATCATCCCCAGACAGACGGTCAAACAGAGAGGACTATACAGACACTTGAAGACATGTTAAGAGCCTGCGCCATCGAGCTCCCAGGTAGTTGGGACAAGCACTTACCATTGGCAGAATTTGCATACAATAATAGCTACCACTCCAGTATTCAGATGGCACCTTTTGAAGCTTTATATGGACGAAAGTGCAGATCGCCGTTGTGTTGGACGGAATTAAGTGAAAGAACCATTATTGGACCAGATTTGGTAGATCAAACATCACGAAAGATTGAAATGATACGACAGAAATTGTTGACCGCTCAGAGTCGACAAAAGAGTTATGCGGATCGTCGAAGGAGACCATTGGAATTTAGTGTGGGAGATCATGTTTTCTTAAAAGTTTCACCTGTTACGGGTATTGGAAGGTCAATTAAGGTGAAGAAGTTGACTCCCCGATTTATTGGGCCATACGAGATTTTGGAGCGGTTTGGGCCGGTTGCTTATCGAATTGCTTTACCTCCGCACTTGTCTAATGTGCATGACGTGTTCCATGTGTCACAGTTGAAGAAATATCATCCAGATCCGTCCCACGTCATTGAACCTGAGGAAGTTGAGTTGAGAGAAAACTTAACTTATATAGCAGAACCAGAGAAAATTTTGGATGTCCAAGACAAACAACTGCGGAGAAAGATCATACGGCTAGTAAAAGTCTTCTGGAAGGGTATGACACCTGGAGATGTGACTTGGGAGACAGAGGAAAGAATGCGTCGAGATTTTCCTAATTTATTTGCCTAAGTCGTGATTGTCGTTGTCTTGATTGAATTATTGTACTTTTATTTCCCACTTGAATCGAATTTTGGGGACAAAATTCTATTTAGGTGGGGAGAATTGTAACATCCTCATTTTTATTTTTAGGATATAATTATAATTTAGAGAAAATTATCATTTTTATTAGGTAATTTTTAGTACTAAAAATAATAATAATAATAAAAAATTTTAAAATTTTAATTAATTAATTATTATTTTTATAATATTATATTATTATATAAATATAATATTAATATATTATATATTATATTATATTATTAAAATATATATATATATAATAAAAACGTGGGGGGCGGCGCCCCCCACATTTGAAAGTCAAAGTGTGGCACCTACGGTGCCACACGTTTTTTTTTTAAAAAAATAAATATAAAAAAATAATAAAAAATAATATAAAGGTAAGCAGGAGGGGTGTATAAATAACCCTCCTCACAAACACTTCACGCAAATTCTGCGTGAAGTGTTGTGTAATAGGGTGACCGTTAAGGCTCTGATAGGAGTATTTTCATTTCTTCGGGGATCAATAAGGTACTCAAAATCTCTTCTAATCATAAAATTTTTTTTATGAAATATTTTCTAAATAATTTTCTCTTTCTTATGATATTAATTTTATACTGATTAGAGAATATTTTAGGATTAGAATTTTGGGCAAGTTTGAGTTTTATCAGTATATGACTATAAGAATATAGATGATAATTAATAGTTAATTTTAATCGGTTTATTTTTGTTATTTAGTTGATATAAGATTTTATAATGAATTTTCTATATAATCAAATTATAAATAATGTTATTTTGGACTTTTAAACCGATTAAATTTAGATTAAATAATTTATTTATGTTAATGGATATATTATTGAAATTTTAGTTGGTATAGTTTAAAATCTGAAGGACTAAACTGTCATTTTATAATTTAAACCCTAAATTATTATTTTCAGTTTTTATAGGATATTATTATTAGAATTAGTAAATAAGTTATAATTTTTAGTTTTTAGAAAATTATTAACGGGTAGTAATTTGATTGTGATAGATTGATTTTGACGTGTGTTTGAGCTCTTGGATTTGGAACAGTGTGATAATAGTTAGCTTTGGCGAGAGGTAACCACTTTCCACTTATTATGTGTGTTGGTGTGTGTTTGTGAGTATTTTGTAAAATGATTATGAGATTGAAAATCATATATGGATATTATAGATTATTTCAATGAGTAATATTGAGGAGTATTTTGTTATACACTTGCTTTGTGGAACCATGTGATTTAAATTATAAGATGTATTTGTATATTTTGAATATCCTCATATGTGTATGGAAATCTTGAGAAAATTCCTATTGAACTATTTATTGATACATATTGGGTTGTTTGGTTTGGGTTGAGATGGAGGAAGTTATTTTTACCACGTGGTATAGCCTCCATTGGTGCACGATGGTTGGCTTTTTATTGTCCCACCAGTTCAATGAGGGACTGTCCCACTAGTTCAATGAGGGACTGCGACAACCCACCAGTTCAATGAGGGGAAAGACCCATGGTCTGGAAACATGCTCTGTGGATTTTGGCCAATCCTCATCATGTGACCGGAGAGCTCTTTGAGTGGCCAGTAACATGGATATTAACTTAGCCCATGGGTCTAGTCGGCGGAAATAAGGCGGTTCGGATGGATTGATGGGAGGCATTTGGGAATTGTGATATGAGATTTGAGATATAATATTATAATTTCTGACATGAGATTTGTGTACAAAACAATGATATCAGATTTTTAATATTTTATTATATAAACTGTTCCACTTGGCACCTCATGAATACATGTCAGCATGTGTAATGAGTTGGAAAGCTGGTTACTGAGGCTTTTGTCTCACCCCGTTGATTTAACATTTTTCAGGTGATAGTTTCCGTGCTGGAATGTCGGGAGGAGCTCCTGAGGCATAGATATATCTCTATGGCCTCTTGTAGTTTATTATGTGTTGAATTGATGTATATTGCCACTCATAGGGCCTACATCCTATAAACTCTGCTTTGACTACATATTTTGTATTATCGTATCATAGATTGGATATTATAATATTTAATAGTTGTGTGATTTTATCTCTATTATGATTAGTATTTGAGAGATAATATTTAATATTATGGAATTAAGGAGAGGATCTTACATGCCAAGCAACACTCCTCCTGTGATATAACTCGTTGTTGAGGGGGGAAAAAATCCCGTGGTACTTTTGTCTTTCTAGTGCCCTCCTGCACTATCTCAACCCTCCAGATTAGGGGATTTTGAAGTTGTAAGAAATTTTGTGTCTCATCTGACCAAATTGCCCATCCCCATTTTTTGATATTCCATGGTTACCCTTGGCCCTTTTTCCCTTTTCTCATCACATGCCGCCCTTTCCTCCTCCAGCGTCGTCTCGCCTCCTGCTACTCTAGCGTTCTGCCACATTCATTCAGGTAACTAATGAATGTCATTTTCGTGTTCACCCTTTGTCTATGTTTCACCTTTCATTGTTCGGACGAGCTGCATGTGTTCTTCTAGTCTTTTCCTGGGTATTTGTCTTGCTTTCACTCTGGTTGTCTGTTTATTTGTGTTATTTGTTTCTTTTGGGTCCGGCTATTCTGGTTTATATGTGTGTTAGGGGCTCTCGCCGGGGGTCGTTCTCTATTCAGGTTTGCTTCCCTCTGTCGGCCTGCCTTCTCCTCCTCAACAGAAACCGTTAAAAGAAAATCTCACCTGGTTCTAGAGGTTCAACAGAAGACTGCAGGTATTCCAAGTGTTGATTAAGCAGTCTTCATCACATGGTTTTCTGCTACTGCAACCTCCGGTTGAATGCAACTTGGAACCTTTTCGTAAAGATGACGATGATAGATGACAGATAGATTATAACTTGAAATGCTAAATTGCTATCAGAATTATAAAATTAACTATGGCTTTACTACATTAGACGGGGCCTATGGAGTGAATATCCTCCTATTTATGCCTTAATTTGGAAACACTGAACCTAAATATGCTCTTATTTATACAGACGCCACAAGTTTGGTGAGAAATGAGAAGGCAAGGGTTGGAGGAACTGGGTGAGAGAACAGTTATTTTTTTTTTTTTCAATTTTTTAAATCGGGGTAATTCAGTATTTCTTTGTTTAAATTTTGATACTTGGTCCATCGAAGTAATTACAGCTTTTAAGATCGTCCCCAATAAATATTATCTCTTCTAGGTCCTTGGCGCTAATTTTCCCTCGTTTCTTTTGTTTTTAGTTTCTATTACCTGCCCCCTCCCTCTGATTATCGAAGTCTCGCCGTTTTACCGCCATCTTCACGCAGGTGCTGTTGCCCAATCTTCTTAATTTTATTTTCTGGGAAAGAAGGAAGATGGTGTTCGGGCAAGTAGTAGTTGGTCCTCCTGGCTCCGGCAAAACAACCTACTGCAATGGCATGTCTCAGTTCCTGAATCTTATTGGAAGGTAACGAGCACTCTTCACGGAATCCATTAAAAGACGCTAAAAAGTTCATAAATCTTTGCTTTTCATATGATGGTTTCTTTTGTTTTGGAGGAAATGTGACAAGTATAACTATAAGCACCATTTGACTGAAGCTAAAACTACCTATAACTATTGCTAGTTTCAGTTGACAGTAATAATATATGTGGGCAATTGTGTGCTCAGGACCTAAAATAGAATAAGTTTGTTCGATATTTAGGTGAAAATTTATGGTGCTGCTAATCTAGCAACTACAGTCCTGTGACAACTTTATTTTTAATGTGCAGGAAGGTTGCTGTAATTAATCTGGATCCTGCTAATGATTCACTGCCGTATCCTTTCCGCTTTTTCCTTCAAACTTCGTGACTTTCTGAGTGTCATTTTTATTTGCACAATTTGATTTGTATGTTTGCCCTTATATAAAAGATAGCTACGAATGCGCTGTGAACGTCGAGGATATTGTGAAATTAAGTGATGTAATGGCGGAACATTCTCTAGGTCCTAATGGGGGTAAGCCTTCTAAAACTTCAATTTAATTTTTTTCTCGGGGTTTTTGTTTGGGTATGCTTTTTGCATAGAGGAACGGCTAATGGTTTTCTGATATGTGCTTTTGAGGGCCTACACGACAAGAATTCTAAGAAGTCATTGAGCATATAAATTAACCAAGAGTGTGTTTTCTAAAGTTTCCTCTGTTCTCCAACCAGGCCTTGTTTATTGTATGGACTATCTAGAGAAAAATATTGACTGGTTACAAGCAAAGTTGGAACCCCTTCTGAAAGGTTCGTGCAATATGCCTCCGTAACTAGATTTATTTGCTTTTCAGACAGATAATAGTTTAGTAATATCTTAAGCAGGCCCAGTACTATTTTTCTCTTGTTCTTACAATGGATTGATCATTTCAGATCACTATCTACTGTTTGATTTTCCTGGCCAAGTTGAATTATTTTTCCTTCATTCAAATGCCAAGAACGTCATCATGAAACTCATTAAAAAATTGAATCTAAGGGTATACTTCTGATCTCTACATATTGGTTGCGTGAGATTCCATATTTTATTAATACCTTTTTCCTATGCCAGATTATTTATAGTTATTTGCTTGCTCATTTTATGCAGTTGACTGCTGTGCATTTGATTGATGCTCATCTTTGCAGTGACCCTGGAAAGTATATTAGTGCATTGCTTCTATCCCTATCAACAATGCTACATCTAGAACTCCCACACATTAATGTCTTGTCAAAAATTGATTTAATTGAGAGCTATGGAAGGCTAGGTGTGCTGCTACTTACTTTTAGGTCCTATTGGTGAATGTGTTTTACTCTTAGTTCTGGTGAGTGGCAGAGATCCGTTCTAACTGTCCTATGTTGATGGGTGCAGCATTTAACCTTGATTTCTACACGGATGTGCAAGACTTGTCATATCTACAACGCCATTTTGATCAGGATCCTCGAGCTGCTAAGTACAGGTTTGATGCCTGGAAAAATTTGCTGTCCTCGATGAATCTCTGTTCTTTAACTGTGCTTTGTTTCAAATAGCATTGAATATGTTTTCTGTTTACAACTTTAGATTGCCTCCTTATTTATGATGTAGCCATTTTGACTACACTTGTAATTTTATATGCCATAATTTCTTGATGTGTGGACTTTGCCCTTGGTTGTGGGAGCTTAAGATGAGAAATGTTCTTTGGGAGAGTAAAAACAATAAATAGTGATCTGCAAGAATGAAATAGGATCCACGTTTTTCAGAAGATGTTTTACCATGCCAGGTTCTGTGATTGCGTAGCTTCTAGTGTTCATAATTTTCAAAATGTTAACCTGCAAACTAATGTGAACAAGTGTAAAGAGGTGGATTAAATTAGTTGTCCATATATTTAACGATTATAAATACTTGATCACATCTTTGGATAAGAAGAGGTTGTCATTTTGGATAAGAATACTATGATTATGATGAACACTTGGTCACATCTATGTAAAACAAACTGATAAGCGTTTGGTGTTTGTGTCCTCTCTTAAGGTCTCAGGTGATTATTTTCTTATCCTTTCATTTATAGCTATAAAATAGGCATTTGTTTTAACTGAGTTGTATGGTAATACCCTGATGTTATATATCTGCACAGAAAACTAACGAAGGAATTATGTCAAGTTATAGAAGACTTCAGTCTTGTAAACTTTACAACCTTAGATATTCAGGTACTACAAATGTATCTTCTGGACTCTGGTCTTTGATGAATGTGCATCAAAATTTTAAATTTTGGTTATTTGTCTGTATCTCCTTTTCAGGACAAAGAAAGTGTTGGGATTTTAGTGAAGCTGATAGACAAAAGCAATGGGTACATATTTGCTGGCGTAGATGCAAGTGCGGTTGAATTCAGCAAGATTGCTGTTGGCCCTGTAGATTGGGATTACTATAGATATCCTTGGATTGTTGCATGACAGAGTTACCTCCGTTCGCCACACTTAGTGTATCAGGAGAATTATATTTTTCTGTCATATACTGTTTTATGCTAAATTCATTCTGCTCTAGAATGATATGAAGATGAGGTAATGGTACAATTAAAAATAAAGGCTAACACAATGGAAGAGTTCTTGCCTATCATTTTTAAGTTGTCTTATGTGATGGCTTCTTAGCCTTTTTTTATGAATTTTCCCTTTGCTACAAATAGAAAATGGGGTTAACATAATTGGACTATGGACTCAGAATTTCTTACTCTGGGTATGAGAACAAAATAAATGGGGGAAACAAAATGGAAGAAATGACAATGAGGAGAATGGAAATGTAATAGAAAATAATCTTCTCCTTTGCTTATTTTATATAGATTAGAAGGGCGAAAATGAAAGAGGTAGATGTGAAATTACTTATTTATGCAAAAATGAAATCTATGAATGATATTTTGAGTATATTTGTGTTATTTTAGAATACTAGTTACTTACGCTCGGACTAATACGAGTGTCTAAAATTCATTGCATACTTTCACTTTGCTGCTTCTCCCAATCAAAGCCTACTTATTGAGAGCATTCAATTCTTAGTTTTCCCTTAATTCAAGCAATCCACAGTTGCAGCAGTTCAAGAAAAGTACATGAAGAATGATGGAAACATTGATTACGATGATTGATGGGGGAAGTTGAGAAACTTTTTGGGAGGAGAATGACATCCTAGTGAGTCTGTTGCTTGCTTCAGTCCTTGTACTGTTGTTTTATTGTTGTGCTTGTGGGTATTGTCATTTATAGTGTTGGACTTAACCGAATTGGTTTTGAATCCTATTGCAGGTATTGAAGGTTCTTGTGAATACAATCAAAGTATCAGAGTTGACAGTTTCTTTCGCAGAATCACCCGGAACTGCTGAATTTGTGGATTCTGGTCTTACTTTCTTATGGTACTTAGTGGAATCTGGTCGGTCTTGAATTGAAATTGTCGTGTTTGTGTAAAATCGATTTAATTATTCATGCCATCCAGATAGAGATAATTTCTCGTTAATGACCTCTGTCGGTGTCAGGTGGACGCTTTTGAAGCATGTTGGAGTACAGTGCCGTGGAAAATTCTAATTTCACAGATATGATATGCTGAGAATGTGGTGTGCATGCATGTTTCCACATTTTCTCTCAAAGTTATGACAGCCAATTATTTTGGCTTCCCCATCGTTGGGCGCTTAACACTATTGTCATGTTTGCAACAATTATCCATCAAAACCCAAACAACAATAAGGACAAGGAGACCTCTTCGGGTGACCGGAGTGGCTGGCTCCTGTTCCGGCATACTAACGAGACCCATTGCGACGGAGCTAATAAGGAAAGGATGTAAAGATTCTCACACTATTCTTTTTCTTGAGTGAAAAGGATTGTATTAACTGAAAATGTACAGAATTACAAGGCATGTCCATCTAGGCCCCTGAACTGAGAAGAACCTGGGAAGATTCTTTTCATTCAAGGGAAACGGTAGTGTCGTTACATGGTTAGAATGAGTTATACGTGGAAAATGAATTCTTTTTACACCAAATAAAGTCCATTTTCTTTTCAATGAGTTTCACCACAAAGAATGAAAGTCCATTTCATTTGTGAATACTAAATGGAGAGAATAACAGCAAAAACCTTTTTTGGACTTTGGCCATTGACATCTGCTAATTATTCCCTAAATTTCCAACAACAATAATTTTTTTTGTATCAAGAGAGACGTACAGAAGCTGATGCTCCAAACTTCACAAGGTTTTTAAATGCGCTTCAACAACCTACGTAATTGGTCCCCTTGAATCTCATGCCATATATATGTTAACTTCTCTTTTCTTTCCTCAGTTGTCAGATTACTATAATTATTGTTAAGAAAATAAGGCGTCCCGCAAATTTGAAAAGGTCAAGGTTCTCTAGTGAAATGTTGATGTTTTCAAAATGATTCAGTCATGCATGTTCACATACACACAAAAGGGCACTTGTCAAAATTTTACCAAGAATCATATCATATCAAAAATCAAAAGCCTACGGACAAGTTTGTCCGCGTAATATTGGGACCTGAAGATTGAAGAGATCATCAAGTATGGTAGTATTTAAAGATAAATAACGTGTTTGTATTATCCACAACACCATGGCTGCCGTATCCAGGACGCTTCTTGCTTAACAAAATAATTGGGGTAAGTTAATATTAATTTTCCTCCTGGTGATTAAAAAAAAAATTAGATGATAAAAACATTCATCTTTCATGGCTCAGCTGAGATCAATAGGCGATAATACACAACACATACATGTTCAAGGTTCAATCCTCACTATAATAAACATGAAATTTTCATCTCGCATTCAAGGTCACATCATTTCTAACTTATCTAACAAAAATTAAACAATTAATGGGGTGGGCTACTCTGGCTACTCCAAATGCTTTTAGTTTTTAAATTAAATAAAGACATTTTGCTCAACTGACTTTTTGTAAAATTTCATCAGAGATCAAAACTATTATCCTTCTTATTTAGTCCGAAGTTGTAATTTCCGCGCACAATTGGTCAACGTATAAGCTTTGGCAACGCACATCTGAAAAGAATATATATACAGAGACACACGTATATGCATTATTATTTATAGTTGACATTATTGAGTATATAATATAGGTTATTCCGATCTGATATATATATATATATATATATATATATATATATATATATATATATTGAAAATACAATCTAAGAATAAGTTTTAGAATAGAAAAGGGTACTGTTAAAGTTGTAAGCATATTGAATTGATCATTTTCAGGGTATAGGAAATATCCAAGTATGCCCTGTTTGATGTAAGAAGATAAAAATGAAGAAAAAATAGTAAATGAATTCATTTTTCCTTCTTTTAATTGTATTTTTATCTGACTAAGCATAAAAGTAAACTGAAATTTATGTTTTTTATACTACATCAAACACAATCAGTTACCACATTTACATAATTATTTCCTTTTGATTTTTTTCCCTACCAGGTACCAAATCCAGCATTTAAGAAAGGGGTGTTTCAAATTTCTTCTAGAAGATATAGACAATTGATGTATGTATTGGATAAAAACGGACTATAACAATATAAAGATATTTTGGAATTTTTATCAACGAATCATAGACCTGTTCATCTCCATTCTCCACAAGTAACATGTTCAATCATTTACTTTTTCTAAGGCGCCGTTTATTTCATCTTCTCCAATAAATCAAATGGGAAACTTCTAAAGGATTAATTGCTGGATCGTCTGCGTGGACTTTGAATAACGCTACTTCCAAGTCTTCCCTCCTCCGTAGTCAAATAATCTAACCATAGTTCCATATATGCCTTCCCAAAACGTCCTCACACACCTAAACATATCACTCCCCAAAAACCTGTAATTGCAAGCTCCTTCCACATGCTGAATCATTTGGTGTGCGGCAACTTCAATCAAGAAGAAGAAGATGAAGTTTGGTTGGATAGTCCAAGAAAATCCAGAAAGAGCAGGAATAAAAACCCATACTCGACGCGAGGCCTGGACCAGTTTTCTGCACTTTTGGCTGATCTTGACAGGAAAAGGCAGGAGATTTATTCCCAGACCAGGCCGCAGGATATCTCTTTTATTCGCTTCGTGTCCTCCAAGTCCAGCTCTAATGATGTCGTCCCGATTGTTATCAAGGCGAAAGATAGAGACCAGAAGCACAAGAGTGAAGAACTCAAAGTACGACATGTCGCTTCTAACTCACAGTCACGGCCCGTAGAGGAACCGCCAAAGCAACCCAAGTTGGAATCTGAGGAAAGCGCAGAGAAGAAGAATTTCTGCAGGAATATGTGGAGTCGCCCTTCTTTCTATCTACCGCTAATGGTGATTATGATTTTGGGGCTCTTAACGGTGTTTGGGCGATCTGTTGTAACCATCTGCACTTGTATTTTGTGGTATATAGCCTCCGCAGTGAAGGATAGATCATCATCAAGAAAGTCTATGATGAAGAAGAAACGTTATACAAGAGAGCTGAGTGAGAAGGTTGCGGATTCAGAGGATAAGTCTGCAAGAAAATTTGACCGTCAGAAAAGCTGGTGAATTCAACTGATATGATCTCCTTTGTTCCCTTTATTTTCCCCTTCATGAGTTGGGATTTTGTTTCTGTGCATACGTGTACGTTTTAATCTTCGCAATTTGTAAATTATGGAGTTGACTATCAAGGTAGAATTAGATTGACATGGTAATCCATGTCAGGTTGTGGTTATTCTTAAAGAACCTTGAAAAATCAAGGAGTTGCCTGCTTCAACTTCAATTACCTTCCTGTGAAGCAAGTCTTGGGCTTCATCTTAGTTCTAGAAATCATTGGTTGCGTAGAGGAATCTAATACGGCAATCTAGTCTGTTAGTTTCAAAGGAATAGTAGGGCAGGTAAGCCCACGTGAAACATCCTCGATGCTCGGCAATTAAGCTTAAAGGAAACCAAACCAGTTCATCGCAAAATGTCCTGTGACATACCCTTCCAGTACCATACCGACTAACAAGAATTCATAACCCCAGAAAAATAGCGTCAATAGTTCACCCAAAAGCAAAATGAGGTGGCCAGTTAAATGTGCCATTTTATTGGGTAAAATCTCCAGTGAAGTAGGCATGCCAATATCTAAAGGTCCAATGTTTTATTATTCTCGTTCCATATATGCACTCTCATTGTCCAACTCCTTCCCAACTGATTAATTGATTAGGCCTAGCCAAATTTGCGTAATTTCATATGGATCAGCTGTCATTGTACATGACCAGCACCACTAGGTGCAGTGGTCACCTAGTAGCTATTAGGCTACTCCCCCTCCCACAATTCGGGTTCGATCCAGCCAATGTAATTAAAAAAAAAAAAAAAGCTGTCATCGTATATAAATCTATAAGTTTCACGACCAATGCAACATCAGAAAGAATACATAAATTCCTGCATCTTGCAATCTAGAATAAGGACGAGATATATATTGATAGGAACAAAAGGTGAAAACGTCATCCACTTCATATCAAAATTGCTTTAACTTTCACCCAACCAGCGTCATGGATTTTCGCCAACCCCGCTCCCTTCTAGCATGATACAGTATTACAGTGCACCGAGCAAAACCACGTTCTTGACTTAGACCCAAATAGTCCAAGTCTCTCTCCAAAAGAAATTGGCCGCAGTCCTTATACCACAACAATCCAAAGTCCAATCTTCAGTAGCTCAGTCCACTATTAAAATGAAGACTCCTTATTCCTGCATCACATAAAGGGTTTTTGGTCAAATGATGGAAGACTTGTAAACTATAATCGATTTTACAGTAATCTAACCTTAAATCTCCTTGGTCGGACAGTCTCTGGACTGTGGCGGGAGCTGTAGGAGTGGCGCCTCGGAGCTTCACTTCTGTTATCCTTCTCTTGTATCTGACTCCTTGAATTCTGAAACAGTGCATCTTTCTCCCAACTAACTTCATAATCAGCCTTTAGACGTGACCCTTGCTGTTCATTAACAATTCATAAATCATCACAACTTAGTAAAGTATCCAAAGCTTCCGTTTTAGCAAAGTAGTATTCTTCATGCCAAATGATTCCTTATTCTAACTTCAGTTAAGGTTGACAACATTCTTTTGTTTCTTATTAGTGCCCGCGCGATGAATTGCACTGGCTGTCTGCGTAAATGATAAAAACGGAAACCAGAGCAGAACAATCACATGAACATGATGATATGAAGTTTTAATGCAAGTGATAAATTGGTTGTCTGTGTACTTCACAATGACTGAAGAAAAGAGAAAATAAAAGGGCACAGAAGCCAGGCTACCTTTTGTAAGGACCGACCACACAATACTCGTAATGCATCATAAAAGTCTGTGTATTTCTCAAACTGAACCACGATCTTGCAATAGAGGCCTGAAACTAGGCCTTCACTCTCTTCATTTGCATCCTCACGAAGATCATCATCCTCAGCAACAGTAAGATTCCTGTTGCATTCAAGTTATAGATCACACAAAGGATTTACAATAAGGAGATAAATAACAGTGCAGACAATATGTCTGGATTAGCGATGGAAGCTACTTTTCCAACATGATTTACAGTATACAATATGTGAGAGTTTTGTCTCGACTTACTAAAGCGTACTTTTTAAACACCAACTCAAAAAGACCCAATAATTGAGTCACATTTAAAGATATCACATAAGCAACTTGGGTTTTATATGAACCGTCAGGTTCTGTGGTGGTTATAATTTTAAACTGGTCTGGTAAAGGAGCTACAGGTTTTGAAAGTTCATACTGCATATATATAATTAGCTTTGGTATTTTATCTTTTTCTTCGTCTTTGACAAGTTGTTCTCTCTTACTTCTCTTTCTGCTGAAGGCATACTTGGTATCCGAGGATCTCAGAGGGAATATCAAGGACCCACATAAACGGTTACCTCTGAAGACTTTTGGTCCCTCCAGGAGGCTAATCAAGACACCAAGGGAAACGATCAATCTAAGGTGAGATTCAAAACATGGCTCATGTAGGCGCAATATATACCCTTCAACCAGCTGAGCCAACCCAGGTTAGTGTTCATGTTTTTTATTTCCACTTTTTTGACTTGCCTCTTACAACAAGGGAAAAAAAATAAAAGACCCAAAGCAAAATATTCAATCCAATCTTCATCACGCTAGAATCTAGATTGCTTAGCTATATATTCCTCAAAACTTCCAATTAATTGATAAAATTTATTGATCACCTTCAAACTCAATCATGTCCTCAATTTTTTTGGTAGCGTAGTAAATGCTTGAGTCAAACTACAACTCAATAACGTCTTTAGAATGCTGAATTTTTGCATTACATCACCTCCGAAATTTTATATAAGAAAATATTTATGTCAATAGTACAAAGATTAATAATGAAACTCGGTCAGTAACAAGAGCATTAATTCATGGACGATTAGAAAACTAACCTTATGTTGCCAAATGCCGAGAAGATGGTGTGAGTAACCAGCATGGAAGGCTTAGACGAAACCCTCGGCTCCGAAAACCACCGCGATGGCAGACCTCGAAGAGTAATAGTATCCGGCTCTCGCCTCCCTCTGGAATACCCTGCCAAAGTTCAATCAATTAAACACAAATTCCATTTGTTTTCCCTCGAAAGCACATTTTAACTGAATCGTAAACACATACCTCGATTGCCAAATGCATAAAAATCTTCCCACGATTTCTTCATACCCACAAAATCGTCTGAAGCCGGAACAGATACAAAAAGCCTAAACTTAACTCCTTCCAGGTTCAACTCAATGCCTTCCATCTTCTCAACAAGATACTTTCTCCATTCCAAGAATTTCTTGTCCAAATCCTTCGCGTCCTCTTCCTCAGCATCCTTTCGACTGCGACCGTCAAGAAACCCTAGGTCCCAGATGTGAAGTGTTCCCTTGGCAACTGGATCATCGCGCTTGCGCTTCTTCAGGTCTCTGAGGCGTTTGATTTGGATATCTTCCTCGGGAACGGTAATGGGAGTAGAAAGCGAGTTCTTGAGAAAGTCAACTAGAGATCGCTTGATCTTCCACTCGTCGATGGGTTTGGAGACAGTGCATCCAGAGGGATAGATAGTAAGACTGAGCTTTATGCGCGGGACAAGAGACAGACCGTTCTCAATGTCTAACGTTGTTGTCGGACGCACCAAGTTCAACGGTTGTATGCTCATATCTATGCCCCTCCACTGTGTTACTCTAGCAAAACTTGAGATTGAAAGAGAGAGATTCGCTGAATATATAAACACAATCCCAAATTTCGCCAATCGCCACGACGCTAGAACCTAGACGAGAAGAAAGGGCGGCGGTGGCGAGGAAGGGGAAAACGGCGTCGTATAAGACCAGGTTTGAAAACGACGTCGTAGAGAAGAAGAATATTCGATGGGGGCAAGTTAGTTGCGTTGAGGGTGACTAAGATCGGTCATCGTACGTACGTAACAAACAAGGGTAACGCGGAATGAATGAATATAGAAAAGGAGAAACAGAAAACAAGGGGAAGCAAAACTGAAAATGGGAAGAAGAAAAATAAAAAGAAAGGAAAAGACAGATTTGTAGGGGAAGGCAAGACGACAAAGAGGGGAGAGAGAGAGAAAGGAGGAGGAGGAGGGAGAGAGAGAGAGGAACATGGGGCTGTGCTTTGGTTGCTTCAGCGGAGGCAACAAGCGTATGACAAAGGAGGAGGAGAGATTGGCCTCTGAAGAAGCTCGCGCTAGAGCTGCTGAAGCCGCCCAGAAAAGGCATTATCTTCTTCATAACATGCATTGGATGCATTCAATTCGTGTTTATTCGCCTTTTTTTTTCCATATGCTTTGAATGTTTCCATCCCTAATCTCTGCGTAAATAACAATGCAGTTTCTTTTAGTTGTTGAGCTGGGGGTTTATGTCCTCTGCATTAATGTTCCAATGGTTATTGCTCTGTTTCTAAAGGTCATCTCTGCTTTCACGTTAATATAATACGATGTGCTAATATCTCCATATGATTCTGTGTTCTGGATTTTTCCGGTGAGAGGAGTCATACATAGATGGCTTCTTTATGGTGCTTGGGGGCATTGTGACCTAAGTTGATGATTTTTGTATGACCGCCTGCGTCTGTCATACACATATGAATGTTATGTTTGAGGAGATCAACAGGATTTATGAAACGAGGCAGGGGAGAAAATTTATATTATAATACTTTTTGTAATTGCAGGCAAGAAAACGGTCAAGATTCTCCAGAAGGACGAGCTGCACAGCAAGGATCAGGAAAGCAACCTGAAAACTCCAATAAATAGAGGTTTTTTCAATCAAGATTCCACTTGTTTCTTAAATCTTAACCAGTGTTAATTCATTCAATTGGCTCTGTCGTAAGATCTAATCCTTGAAGAATTCAATGTTTTTTTTTTTGGTCAGAGAGGAATTCAACCCTTCCTAATTAAGCGTTTTATACTCTACAGCTCTTTTAGAAGTTTACCTTTTACATAATTATTTCCACTCAATTATGTATGTGCTGATTCTTTGCCCATGTTTTTTCTCGTAACACATTTTGACTCCTTTTACTCCTTCGTTTCTGGATTCAGTGCAGATGGGTTGAGGTTGGACAACTTGTTTGTTGGAGTCAACCGTTAATTGTGTGTAAGGTGAATCATCTTCTGGACATTAGATTAGGGTAGTTAAAGGCATGCCACATTTATGGCCCTATCGTTTTGATCTCACACACTCTTGTGCTTAAATTTTTGGACCAAATTGATGGGACAAGGATGAAGAAACCTAGCAAACCTGCCTGTTGAAGCCAGGGTTGATTTTGTGTTTCTTCCTCCTTGAAATGGGCCATGATCATTAGAGCCAGGTTATGTACTATGAACAGTGTCTGAGCCAATAACGAGGCAATAATAAGACCAAGTTATGGCTTCAGCTGTTTTCTGCACATTGAACAGAATGAGAATTTCACTTACAGATGCTTTTTGTTTTTTGTTTTTTTTTTTTTGGTGTTGCAGTAAAAATATAGGTCGAGTCATAGTCCCTGAGCCTGAGCTGCCATCTTCCCTTGTTCCAAGGATGAGCAAATGGTCTTCATCGCTCTTGCCTCATCAGTCAAATTTATTGTTTTCCATACCAAAATTGTTTTTGTGTGCTAGAAAAGAATTGGTGGTGGAAAGGAAACAACAATCATTTCAGGATTTAGTCTGATGTTCTGTTTCTTTTTTTTCCTTTTTGTTCTCTCCTTTTACTTTGGCTTCATCTTTGTTTTCTTTGATTGGAATTAACATAATATGAAAATTCCATTATTACGAACAAAGGCTCTAATGAAGTGACACGCTCTCAGTTGTTTTGTAAGAATGGTTACGCACATATGCTAGTAACAGAATGAAGTAGTGATTTTATAGAGATAATATTACTTTCTGCTATACATTTAATAACCAAGCGAAGGTAATGGTGGGACCAACATATGGCTGAATACGATCAAGTTGTAGTTCCAAAAATTTATATCACTCTCTAGTTTCAACATGCCACCAATTCAAGAAAGCATGCTTTGATCGATTGAATGGGAAGCAACCCAAATGTTACTGAAACATTTCTTGCAAGTTGAATCTGAAACTTCACCACCTTGTCTCTGTTTCCATGGTTCATTTTAATTTTTCATTTTCCCATCTCACATACCATTACCACCTGCCATGCTAATAAGCTCCTACATAGCACCACCGAGCATTCCAATTAAATGTTTCTTGCATCGATACCACACTGAACTAGTTTTTACACAACACTTGGAGATTTGTTACTTTTTATTCTTGGCCAGAAGACATTTGCGGAGATTTGATCGTAAATTTTTGTAAATCCACTGATAAACTTACTGGAGACCAATTTTAAAACTCTTGCATACTACTTTGAATTCCAAATAATTAATCGTGCTTTGTGCGGTACTAATAAGGTGTTATCTGTCAAAGTTCTCCGTCATTCCGGTTGATTTTAGTAATTCAGACTGACACTTGGTTCAACTCTCCCATCTCTTTTGTTTGCATTGCTTCTTTCTAACAATTTTTCTTAACGATAGAATATCAATAAATCCTAACAGATTATATATATATAATTATTTAGACATGCTTCTGGTTGAATGCAATGCTCAAGACTCAAACCTCGGGCCAAGGAAATGAAAAAGATTAATAAAGCTCAGTGGGACTAAAATAGTAAAATTAAATCAGCTGGGTTAGGCCCTTAAACTGTTGGAACAATAAAATCTCACGCTAAATTTGGAAGAATTTTTTTCTCTGTTGCTTAGGGGCAATTCAGTTTCAAGTTTTAAACATTCGATAGATTTCAATCAAGAAAAAATGGTCATGTATTTCTGATGACAACTGCTAAATTAGTTCACACAACATTCCCCCCATTTTATCGTTCAAAAAGTAGCAGGGTACATATTACTCAAAGGCTCCAAATGCTACATACCACTCCAGAGCAACGGAGGTTATACTTGCAATCAAAAGCTAATTTTGTGACAGGTAAAATAATTTGACTCTGCATATCCTTCCTTCTACGTCTGAAAAGCTCTGCACCATTCGTTGCCCCTTTTTTTTCCTTTTCCCCCTTTTTGTGAATGGCAGAGGGTGATACGACCTTGTTTACAAGGCCATGCAATAATAAGCAAACGAACATATCATTGCACAACCAAAAGTAAATTCAATCATATTCGGTGGTGTGTCTTGATAATGAATAAGAGAAGAAACCAAGGTATTTATATAGTCATTTAGGGGCAATATACATGTAATGTCATCAATCTGATTTGGTCCCAGTAAATTATTGACCTTTCAATCAAAAGCTCACGCCTCCTCTTCAACAGCATTGACTGCGTAGTGACCAAAGTTTCTGCCCTGTCATTCCGGATGGCACAAATGAATCAAAATCCAAAAAAAAAAAAAAAAAAGCACACAAAAAGGCTCTACTGAAGATCAAGACAAAATGTATTTGTATATGAAGGTAGTCCACAATATCAAAGATTGTGTAAAAGCAGTATATGTAAACACAACTATGGGTGCATCAAAAAAAAAAAAAAAAATACACAACTATGTTCCAAAACAGAAGTAAACCATGATAACTCTTGTCCCAGAGAGTCTAATAAATCCCCATGACAGAATTTGAGAAATGTCCTGTGGATGGACCTATATATCAAGAGTCTAAGACTGCCGCCCAGGGATTGCACACAAGAAGAAAATCACGTGGTTGATATGACGTGAAGCACAAGCAAAATCAAAGGCTTCTCGCACTTTATTAGCAGAATAACCATGAACTCAAGTAATTAAGTGCAGCATTTATCACCAAGTATAGTCATAGGTAGGTAAAGATCAGAGTGAAAGTTCTTTATGAGGGAAGAATATTAACCTCAGATAACAACCGCTGCTTGTTAAGTAATTGGGTCCTTGCCTTGTTAAGGACTGAATTCGGAGACTTAAACATTCTCTGCAACAAAGAATGATGTGAATCAGAGATCAGAGGACGACAACAAGTGATATTCAAAGAGTAAGAGGAAAACTAAAAACATAATGCAAGAGGTGATGGCTAAGTACAGCCACTTACCTTTTCACCAACAGACATCCGTTGTTCATTGTCAACAAGATTTCTTCTCTTCGGTGTGAAGTCAAAAACATCATGAAGGAACCCATTTTCCTATTTTGCAAAGGGAGAAGATAAAAAGTATAAGCAAGCAATAACCACTTTGTCTAAAAATAAGCTTTCCAGAAAACCAAGAAGCTTGCTAAAGAAGAATAGTCATAGAATGACAACCTGCATGTGCTTAATGAACCCACCCCCGAAGAAGTGCTTGAAAAAGTTTAACTGCAAAATTCCAATTATCAGAACACTCGTACAGAGAGAAAAAAAGAGCTCCTTTGATAATACTTGAAAACACAAGAAAAACCTGTATCATTTGAGACCATGATGATGTCTGCAGTGAATCACCGCCAATCTTTGTTGTAATTTCAGGAGAGTAACCATACTAATATAGCATCAAAAAGTAAGATCAGAACAAAACTTTATGTACACAATAACTAGTAACAACATTTCCAGATAATAACAGTAAAACGCAGTTAAAATACCTCAAAAAAATCTGAGATATCTCGAAACAAGTCCCTCTGAGTGTTAAGATCTTTTTTTGCAGAACCTTTTCCACCAGCCTCAACAGCAAGGTTTTTAACTTGATTGATGACTTTCCCCTTTAATCCATGGATATGCACATAACTTTCATGCGGTTTGGTCTCTTCTTGAGTAGAGTAGCTTGCACTGTTAGGACCAGCAGAAGATTTCTCTATAACCCCAACCTCAAATATTAAAGCTAAAGCTTCACCAGCTACAATGCGCACGGACCTGTCTTCCTTGTCTAGAAGACTAGATAAGTAAGTTATTGAACTGCATGAATAATAACGTATAAATCAACAAGTCAGATTCATTAGTAATAGGCGACATAAAGAAGCCTGGTCTAGCTATCCATCTTCTTTTCCAAGTAGAATAAAAAAATTACATAATAAAAGGAACTCATGCAGAAAGACAACAGAGACAGGGCACGCAACAGTACTCAGCTTACTTTTGCCAGCTTTTGGAGTTTAGCTTCAGGTTGCCCATGGTGGAGAGGAGAAAGGACCAAGCAGACACCACAGCTGTTATTAACGAAGGCGAAGGTTTGACTGAAACAACCTAAACAAAATCATAGAAGTCAACTTTAAGAAGAAAAGAACAATAACAATATCAAAATTAAAAAGTCTTGTTGTATTCATATTTCAACATAGTGAAGCACTGAGTGTTACTTAGAATTAACTGAATTACTATCAGAAACAAAACATACTATTGAGCTAATCCTACTCACAAGGTTTGATCAGAAAATATACGAACAAAGCTACAAAGACTTAAAATGCTCATAAACATATACGAAATTTACACCTACATTAGAACCCAATTTAGGATTAATCAATCGCCACATTATGTCCATTGATTTCTCCGTTTCCTCTTCATCAGTCCCGCCAACAAAAGTGATAATAGCCAAGCATCGCAGCAGCTGTAATCACAAAATGAAAAAATCCAAAGAATCAGTATGGAAAATTGAAATCCATGCACTCAACCCAGCACAAGTTTCAAAATCTTACAGATGATATCTTTGAGGCGTCTGACCCAGATGTCAGAGATTCATCAAGGGGGCGAACAGATTCTTCATATATTTCACGTGCATTATTACCACATCCAACTGTCAATGCCAATAAACCTATAAAAGAAACAATAAAAATTGAGGTGAAAAAAATTAGCCCAAAAAAAGAGGTAAAATAGCCCCGCAAGCAAAAAAAAAAAACGTAGAACATAAAAATATGGAACACAATTAATTTAATTAAAAACTTACCGATGGCATGAGATGCCAAGGCTATTTCGTTTGCAGATGCCTTTTTGGATCCCTTCTTAATGGCACCAAGACACTGATGCAACAAGGTAGCGAATCTGAAAGCCAGAAACAACTCAATCATGCATGCCATAAATAAATAGGTGGATATATAAGTGCATGAATCATAACATTTAACTTATACTTGATTTTAATACATAGCATGCATATAACCTGACTTGTTAAAAAACCGGTCATGAGAGTACAATGTAAGAGAACAGACAAGGTGAAGAGAAAGACACATTGGTCACGTCGCAAATGTGTTTAATTCAGATTTTGGTTCTTTAAGTTAATTCTAACTCAAATTCAACTGACAGAGGCCTATTAAAGCTGGCCATCAACTAGTGGCATCACCTACAAAATATATCGTTGCATCTGATAAAGCACACTCATATCAACCTATCTTCGTTGATGTGACAATATATGAATAGTAAGAGGTCGTAAGAAAGCAGTTGTATAACAGAAGCTAAAAATCAAATGACTGAAATGCTTACTTCTTTTCCACAAACTGATGCTGCATATTGCTGTTGAATGTCTCGATGATCAATGACAATGCTTTCTCCCTCGTGGAACCCCTATATCCAATTTAAAATATCATTATTTTGTCCCAAAAGAAAGGGGGGAAATGGAATGCTGGTATTAGCCAAGCACCAAATCAAGATTAAAAAACTGACCATTGGATTCTACAAGTCAACCTAATCTCATCATTTAAAGGTGATACAATTTCCGACATCATAAATGCCAACACAAAACTACCTCTTTTCGTCTAAAGCATCGAGAGCTTTGTCAAGCAAAGAATCTTGATCAACGTTCACTTCTTCAGTACCCGACACTGACATGCGATCAGACCGGACAGTAGACGACGAACTGACACTACTAGTTTCATCATCGCTATCCATCATTGCAGCATTTTTACGTTGAGAATTACCTGAGGGATTACCAGAACATCATCATTCAATTCACACATTTTATCAAATTCCTAAAAATTCAAAAGGCATCCAATAAACTGAAAAATTATAGAACTCAGATGTTGAGAATGCAGCTGAAGAAATTTAAACAGTACATGATGCTGAAACTAACACAAGAATACATTGTACTCGCAAAAGCTATATAATTTACACCAAAGATTCCTTCAAGAAACTAATAATACAAAAGAAAATAATTCTAAGCCCCGGACGACCAGATAAGCAGAAACCCTAGGAACGGGAAGAAAGTTTAGGGGTCTTACGCTTTCCCATCGCGACGGCTCCTTAAATTGCAAGTTTTTGTCAGACAATACTACGAAACTGAATCCCTATCTGAGAACCAGAAAGCTGCAGAAGTATGAGATCGATGGAGTGAAATCGAATCGAGGATGGAGAGGGGAACAACAACTCTGGGGTCAACTTGAATAGTGAACAATCCATTAAAATTCTAGGATAGGTTGAAAGAGTTCTCTCTCCGAGAGGGATCAGGAATATATAGAATAGAACCGAAGGCAGAAAAGAGAGGCTTTTTATGGAGCCAAGATTCAGAAGCACATCGGTGAGGCAAGAGATTGGGTTTACAAATTACAAGGGCTATTGGCTACGGGAGGGAAAAAGGGAATTATTCATTTTGCGGGTTGCGGAATATTCGGTGAGCGTCGCGGTGTGGTTGCGTGGCACATAATTGAGCGTTGAGAGGGTGAGGTCTAGAACCGTTGGATTTTGTCGGCGCGTGAAACCGAATCCGGGGTTATGGCTCGTACACGTGGCGTGGATGCACATCAAGGAAACACGTGAGGAGAAAGCCGCCTTTGCCGTTTTGAGCTTCAACGCATATTATTCCAGCCTTCCACGACTTTCAGGGAAGAGGGGATCTAGTTGGCACACGTAAGTACTTACGGTTTCGGGATTGAATTGAACAAGCGGAAAGAATTACCACGTGCTGCGAATTTGCTGGAAATCGCTTCACATAGATTAATTCGCGAAAACTCCCCACGTCTCCAAAAGTTTATTTGGATAAGTTTTTAAAAAATTTATAAATATTTATATACCTAAATTAATATAATACTCCCTTTATTTAAATACTTATTTTGTATATTATGAACCATGATTAAAAAATTATTTTTAATTATTGACACTACTATTTTAAAAAAACACTATAACATTTATAACATGATTGAATGGTTGGCTGCTTCCAGACTTCACGCTTTTTTCTTTTCACGTTAAGTTTTGCGCTGTCATTTCTGTTCCTTCAGTTTTTAAAAAATATATTTTAGCAATGTTTAGTTTGATGTATTTATATCATACATCGCCCATGGAGAGCAAGTTGCATATGCAAATTAGGAAGAATGGCTTTTTTGGACAACAAAATTATAATAGCTTTTTTTTTCCTTTCCTATTTTTTTGTAATGACATTTTTTAAAATTTGATTTTCTTTTGTTGTTATTTTGGAGGCCTTAGTTTTTTTTTTAATAGTCATTCAATATTTACCACCTACTAATCTCAATTTAAATTAGAAAGACCCGATTAATGAAGGAGGTCTTTTAATGTGATTTTTTCCCATTTACAATCCTTTGCCTAATAATTAGCGAGTTCATATTTAATCAACTATCAATCATTAATTAACTTATCATTAAAATCTTATAGAACCCGGTTCATCAAGAAATGGGTCAGTTCAAGTTATCAATCATATTTGAATCATTACACAATATAAGTAATTATTGTATTAATATCGCAATAAATAATACCACAATAACTTCTTCTTTTTTTATATTCCTTGTAATATCCCATCAAATCAACCTATGCCCCAATTAACATTGTGTGTATATATCCTAATTAATTTACATAATATCATATCCCAATTAATAATATTATACCAATAATTTTTTATATTACCTAAAATTTCTAATGCATTTGAAAAATCATAAATTTACTGTTTTCAAAACAATCAATTATTACAAAATGCATCCAAAATTTCTTCTTAAGTGATACCCGTATTGGTATACTATCCTAAGTCCTAAATCCTCATCCTTAACAATAGAAATTATTGCATGACATCTGATTTGATATCAATTACTTTACAATTTAGTTTATTATTGTTTATATTGAATTATCTTCGTCTTGGCAACACTTGTTTTGTGTTGAAAATTGTCATGGGCTGATGGCTATCCTACTTTCAACGTGGAACAAGCGTGCGCCAACTACCTAATCCAATAGCTACTTGTAAATATTTTATTTGATGGTTGGAAGTCGCAGCTTAACCATTATTAGCGTTACGTGCAGTACATGACCGTGGGAAGGCTTAAGTGGAGCTTATGGCAAAAAAAGAAAAAAAGAAAAAAGAAGCACGAACAAGAAGAAGGCTTTAGGGGAGCTTGCCCATCAATGTAGGCTTTACGTGTTTATTGGAAAATGTTCCTTTCTGGCCCAAAAAGATGTGCCTTGCTTGGACTTTTGAGATGGACAAGGTACGGGCATCTTTTTTATTTCTTCAAATAAACATGGTATCAGCATGGTTAATTTGTTGGAATTGGACCGTCGATAACCCCAAGTAATCAGATGCTACCTTGAGTGAAAATAACACACAGAGTCATTTTTTTTAAAAAAAGGATAATGATAGATAATTAAGGGCTCTAAAGTTTTAAAATATCAATTAAGGACTAAGGTCGTCTACAAATATTGGATCAAAATATTTATACTGAATAATTTCTTTTCCTGTAAAATATGGAAGAAGGCAAGTATGCTTATCGTGGTCCCTATTTCGCTCTTGGCCCAACAGAATGGGATGGGCCTATTACGCTGGACAGAGTAACAACAGCAAAAGAAAAGGAATTATCCATTGTTTCAGTATAAAAAAGCCCAATATACATCTGGGCCTCCCCAATGGATGAAGTCCCAACCTAAGCCCGAGGTAACAGAACTTAATATTTTAATAGGATGAGTCATGCATTTTGCTTGGTAGGACAAGATAAATAATGCATCTGTATGGTAAAAGTGAATAAAACCATGTGGCCTGCCACTTAACTAGGTTGCTTAAATATTTAGAGGATGTTTAGAATAACGGTTGAAATTTTTAATTGTGTTTTTCAATCGTGATTTACGGTATACGAGGTAACTTTTACAGTCTATGAGATAAATATATGAAAGAGTTTTATCTCGATTTATATAAATTAGACTTATACTTACATAAACCCAACTAAACAGCATCTAATGAGGGTTATATTCTTAACGATAGGTATAAAGAGGGTCCCATAGTCAATACTAAAACCCCTTCAAAAATCTAAGTGATTGTTAATTGTTAGCCGCCCCGTCGATGCCTGACTTTTTTCTTTTAAAAAAAAAGTGAATAAAGAACGTGGGTGAGGAAAAGTAGGCACGCCAAAGCAAGCGTGAGTGGAGGGCAAAAGTGTCAGGGAGCGGTGATGTTTCATGGGAAGAGGAAATGAGGCCAATCACTGGGGAGGGATATGCAAGTACATAAGAGGAAAAAAGTGAAGACGTGCCACACCACGCCAAAGTCACATCCCAATTTTATCCAAAGCCTGTGCTTGTTCCTAGCGTGCCAAAGATGAGAAGGCAGCAACCTAATATGAAAGTTGGTGTTTTGTGGACATGCGCGTGCCGCAACAAAAGGAAAATCCCAATTCATTCCCCGATCTCTCTTGGTATTTGCATTTTTGTCCCGTGATTACAAGTTTATAAGGAAAAGGAGGAGCAGCAGAAACTGGCATAGCATGAGCCTGCACTGTACACATTACCATAAACTGAAAAAGCATTGCACTTGGTAGCGTTTTCTAGCTAGTGGACTTCATCATTATGTCCAGATTCCATCCCATTATTTCTCTCCCGTAATTATACCAATTCCACCACTTTACCATATACCATATTTATTTTTTCCCTCCAAAAATCCCTATTCTTCATGAATCCCGGTTATTTTTTAACCGCAAGTGCTTTCATTAGCCTCAAGAGGATATTCATGATCATGTTATAACTCTGCCAGAACCCTTCCAATTTATTTAACTGAATGCTCCTACTCTGGGAATTTTTGTGATTATGTGCTTCCTTTTTAGTTTATTCTACTTTTTCTTTGCTGTTTAGTGTATTAATACTTATTTGGATTAACGGTAAAATCTGTTTTTATAACATGATTTACTGTAAGAATGTAACATGAGTTTTATATCGGCTTGTGTAAACATAATTCTTAAACTCTAAATCAAATAGGACCTTATACTTGGCGGAAGATATAGATTATAGAGAAAATTATATTTAGATCCTGAGTAAGAGAGAATACGACAAAATTGTTTTTTGAAATCTCAAAACTGCATTTAAATCCAGTATGATCTTTTTACAATAAATTCCATTTTCATTGGCAATTCTATGAGCGTCCACTGACAAGTCTATGAGTACTTACATTGACAAATATATGGGCGTGCATTAACAAACCTATAGACATGGATTGATAAGTTTATTGGTGTCTATTGACAAGTTCACAAATATTTGATAGTTGAAATTTATTATAAAAAGATTTTACATGATTTATACACAATTTTAAGATCTCAAGTGATATTTTATCATATTTTCCTTTATTCAGTACTTAAATACAATTTTCCCTAAATTACACTCTGACTGGACTTCAATAGAATGATTGAGTTTTAGTGATCATATAGTCAAACATCTGCTCACCCCATTTATTGTGCCTATCGGGAGCCACGGTTGGGCAAAGTGAGAAAGAAGGGATAATATAAATAATTACATTTTCAGCATTCGAATCTCGTGTCAGGCAATCCCACCCACCATCTTTAGCATGTATACTCCAAATGTGCATAATGTTACAACTCATTCTAGTGTGTAATTTGGATTCAACTACAAATTAGATTTTATTCTTTTATATTAAGACTACAAGGTAATAATATAAATTATTGATAACTGCATCAACTATGATGGACAACGTAAGTTATATTAAGTGTTTGTTTGAGATAATTTTTGAGACTCCTAAAATTATTTATTTATATAAGTTGAGATAAAACATTTCTCATATACTTACCTTCTATACCATAAATCATAATTAAAAAACTATATTTAAATACTTCAATCGCTATTTCAAACAAAAACTTATCTATTTAAAAATTGTTATGAATTTCATTTTTATCTTAATAAATACCATAATTTAAAAAAATACACTTTTCTATGATACCCTCGCTAAAAATTGAGAGGAGTGATGTTTTTTAACAGATCCCTGCTACACAAACTCTTACAACATTACTTTTATTTTGGATTACAAAATTCATCTAGAAATTGACTTGTATTACAAACAAAAGAGAATATGAGGTGCTTTGTTTGGCCGCCTTTGCAAGAGAATAAGAATCACTTTTATATTTTATGAGCTAAGACTTCTTTTCGGGTACAATATGAGATAAGACCTCTCTTGGATATTTACCTCACACAGTACTTGTAAGACAAAGCAAACACCTATGAGTCATTGTATGTGTGTTGCACAAAAAAATAAAAGTAAAAATTGATTGACTAATTTTATTAAAAATGACTGGGGGTAACTTTTAAAATAAAATAAAAAACAAATCAAAAATTATTTTGTCATATCAGTTTGATTAGAACTGATATGCTTAATCTTACATTAACGTGTGTTTGGATTAATTTTTAAATAATACTCTTTAAAATTTATGAGGTAAGTATGTAAGAAGAATTTTATTTCAATTTATGAAAAAAAAAAATTTTGAAACCACAATTTTTAATTGTTACAAACACTCACTCACTTATAAACTGAACTTGCTCGTGTTCCAGATTAACAGTATATTTTTAAGGACATAAATAATGTATAATTCCCAAACTACCTGATAGGCTGGTACTTTGGCCGCCGGCCGCTATTTGAAAATGAAACCTTTTTTAATAATAAAAAAAATACATTTAGATGCCAATTTACATAAATGCTTCTTAAATATAACTGCCATAAAATACATATAATCGCATGATTCCGTGATCCCTGCCTTTTATAAGCCTTGCCAGAACAATGGGCTTAAAAAAGTGAGGCATTTTCTTTTGCAGCAAGGAATGTTAAATTAAATCGGTTGAGTATGGCATGGCTGGTGATTTAAATACAGGTTTTGTATTGATCCAGCAATTTCAATGTTTTTCTCTTTCTGTCTTTTTTCTTAATTTGAATTGTTGGATTAAAATTTTAACGGTCTGGATTGAATATATTATAAAAATATTATTATTATTATTATATTTTTATAATAAATTTTTTTTAAACCATTGAGATATTAATTCAATAGTATAGATTGAAAAAATGACAAAAAATGACAAGAAAAAAAAAAAGAATAGAAGTGGGATTTGTTTTTGTACAAGTCACACCATTTGATGTTTTCGGTCAAATAGAAAAGTAAATGGATAGATGGCAAAATTTATTCAGGGTATGAATCTATAAAGTAGGGAAATTGGGTTAAGCCCATTTAGCCAATTCATATAGGCCTGAATTTATTAAGGATCAGACTTATAATTTAAAATTTATACAAGGAGTTGAATCTAAAATGATCAGTTTTATAGGACAGTAAGTTTAAATTGGTTGTCCTGTGGCTATTTATGCCGCCATTTTTTAAAAGTTTGTATTAAATAACTAGAAATTGAGTTTTGCTTTAGAAAATATTATTTTTTTAAAAAAATTGAAAATATTTTTCAAATTACATAATGTTGCTATTTGAACGTTTTAAAGGAAAAAATATTGATTATATTCTTATTAAAATGCTAAGAAAAGCTTGTTGATGATATTATAGTTAGTTAAAAGTCCTCTAATTAATTTTTTTTAAAATAATCAATTTTTAAGAATATTTCACTTGGCTCTTAATATTTCCGCGAAGAATTTTTTCCTTATGAAATATTGGGACAATCATTTTTTTTTATTGATCTAAGGTAAAATAATTTTTTAATTTTATTTGAAGAGGCCCGAATATTATGCAAATTATATTAAAACGAGAAACTAATAACACACATTAAAAAATAAGAAAGCAGAGTTTCTGTCTCATCAAGAAATTTGTTTTAATTGTTTGATAATGTATTGGTGGGCTAAATTAAGCTTGTTTGGTCGGGCTTATACTTATACATAAGCCTGATTCACATAAATCGAAATAAAACTCATTCACATATTTATTTCATAGAACGTAAAAGCTATCTCATATTCTATAAATTACGATTGACAAGTACTTATGGAGACTATCAAAATATCTTAATAAGAGGCATGATATGCAACCTAATCCTACAGGGTACCAACATCAAAGTTGTGGAATGAAATTCCCCTTTCCCCTTCAAGAATAACACGTCCTCCGATTAAATTGGGTCCAAACGTTATCCCTTTTTCTTTTATATTGATTTTGTGAGATTATAACAAATAAAAATAATTCCTCGTTTACTGCATTCATGACTCCTGCTCATGCGTTTGACGCATCTGCCCATGCTTAATCACGGAATAATTACACAGAGAAAGTGGAAAGTAGGTATATAAAGCATGAGAATATGGGTGCTGGCTCTTCTGTTTTAAGAATGCTTTGTGAGTTTTGGAAGGATAGCCGATAATGGATATGGCAGCACCACCTTCAGGATTAGAAAACCTTGCCATAAACGAAACAATGACTCTCTTAATTAGGCGGAGCTGTTTGGCAGATTACTTTATGGCACCACGATTCACATTGAACCTAACCCATCCCATACTTACATAACCTGTAGCTTAGTGTTATCAAAGTTTTTTTTTTTAAAAAAAAATCGATTTGATCACACTTATAACCGTAACCACTTATTCGTTGAATTGTTGAAAAATAAAAAGAAAAAAAGGTTGGAATCACCTTACAATCAGAAAACTACAATACCTGAACTAATCCCCTCTCTTGACCCCCACAATGTTCCCTGTCACATCATTTGTGTACGTCCTCTCTTGACCGCCTCACCCTAATCCAACCCTCTTCCGAGGGCAACTCACTCATCCTATAAAGTAGTCTCTCGTTATCAGTATCAGCTTACTGTTTTAAATTTTATTTGGGATTCCGATTGGACATCCAAAAATATTTATTTTCACAAATCTATGCAAAACACCTATCATACTTGTTCTGCATGCTGTAAACCACGGTTTTTTTTTTTTTTAAAAAAAGCTGTTGACCGTTCTCATAAATCATTCCAAACAATCACTTTCTTTCTAGTAAAATATTTTTTTAAAGAAAATCAAGCTGTGTGATCCGATAATTTATTACCGAGATGGCAAGCTGGCAAATATAAATACCAGCGCGCCATAACGAAGATAACAGAAAGGGAAAAGGGAAAATCTGAAACCCCAAACCCTCATCATCTCACCCCAACAAGCCAGTACTCTCAAGAGATATCACTTCGTCCTCTCCCCTTCAAATTCATATCAGCCTCAAGTCCCGCAAGAAGGCACAAAGCAAATGAGTCACTTCATCCTCGACGCTCTCAATGTCCGCGTGGTAGGCTCCGGCGACCAAGTCCTCTTCCTCGCTCACGGCTTCGGGACTGACCAATCCGCCTGGCAGCGTATTCTCCCTTACTTTACCCGCCGTTACTCCGTCATTCTCTATGACCTCGTCTGTGCCGGCAGCGTTAATCCCGATTACTTTGACTTCGGCCGCTATACCACTCTCGACGCCTACGTCGACGACTTGCTTAACATTCTCGACACCCTTCGCGTTCAACGCTGTGCTTATGTCGGTCACTCTATCTCCGCCATGATCGGAATCTTAGCCGCCATTCGCCGACCTAACCTCTTCACTAAGCTCGTCCTCATCGGCGCTTCTCCCAGGTAAAGTCAATTCAATTCCGAATCAGCTTCTCACCCGCTCAACTATATTTAATTATCACCGGCCTTTGTCGAATTCGCTTTCGACTTCACGTTTTTCTTTCAGATTTTTAAACGACGTAGATTATAACGGAGGATTCGAGCAAGCTGAAATTGAACAAGTGTTCCATGCTATGGAGGGAAACTATGCTGCTTGGGTCAACGGATTTGCTCCATTATCCGTCGGAGCAGACGTTCCGGAGGCGGTCCGAGAATTCACCCGGACTCTGTTCAACATGAGGCCCGATATATCACTATTCGTGTGTCGAACCGTGTTTAACAGCGATTTGAGAGGAATTCTAGGGCTGGTGAAAATACCTTGTTGTATTATGCAGACGACTAAGGACCTCTCGGTGCCGTCATCAGTGGCCACTTATATGAAGGAACAGCTGGGTGAGCGGAGCACGGTGCGGTGGTTGGAGACGGAGGGGCACCTTCCTCATTTAAGTGCTCCCGGCTACTTCGCTCGACAGCTGGAGCTCGCCCTTGCGCAATAGCGCGGGGGCATGGAGGCGCGTGCTTTTAGTCTTGGCTTTTTCATTAGCATAGCTACTGGTGGTATGGTCATGGAAGCTAGAGAGGTCCTGAAAGAAATGGTGAAAATTATAAAAAATGCTCAAAGGTTGGACACCTGGCGAATAATATGTGGGCTTTGATGCGAAGATTATGGGTTTTTATCACATTCGAAGGGATAAGGGTCCACACGTGAGCGTCACATGATTTAGTATTCAGTAAATACCATCAAAATTAGCTTTTAGTTTGTCCTGGTGATTTATAGTAGGTAGCATCTCTGATGGGTTGATCTTATTGGGGTCAGACAACTGAAAAGCCAAGGAAATGATTTTAATTGTGTGACATGACTTTTGTACGGTAATCTCAGTTCATCTTTGTCCTGCCTTTCTCCTCTCTAATGGATGGCTTGTGTTTCTGTTATCTATCACTTTTCAAGACAACCCAGCAATATACCAGCAGCACTAACGCTTCGGCCTTTACCACTTAATTAAATAGTACTCGTATTAACTATTTTGTTTGTTCTTTTCCTGACCTCACCCAATGTTTTTTCTACCGTGTTAATTTTCATATCAAACTATGAAATTAATGAACCTAAATTATACCCTTGCTCTAATCATATGTCTCCGTTTGACTGCGACCCATCCTACCCACCTAATGATGGGCCCTGGCCTTGTTTAGATTCTTGGTCCCTTGCTCGGCTCAATCACACACGCTGCGCCTCTACAAAATTTTATTGGTATGATATTTAGTGGAAAAGGACAAGAAGATTGTTGAAATTAAAATTGATTTGCTATTAAAAATAGTGTCTTGAATAAACAATACCTACAACAAATTGATCGTTTATCTTGATATTTTTAATTAGTTTAAGAGATGAGACCAAGGAAATAGTCCAATTACAGCGTCTACATCAAAGATTGATTTGTTTTCGGCAATTCACTTCAGTTTGCGATTGCAGTTGAAGACTCCATTTTCTTCATCCAAAGCTTCCTACTAATGAAAAAAATCTAGCCATCGACACTTACAGGACCAGCCATAGTTAAAATATTGAATAAAAATCGGCGAGATAAAGAAATATTTACTTTGCGCTTGTCAACACGGGCATCAGCGAGTGGACCATCAACTATAATATTCCATGTTATGACACTGACATTGATTAATCCTATGAGGAGGAGAATCTGGCCCACGCTAATCTATTCAACGTCTTAGAAACCTAGCCTCTCCATTCAGATAAGTGACAACCAACATAATCTAAGTCTTACAAGTTACAACACGTAATCAAGCACGGCCTCATTCACTCTTTTGCCTTTTACAAGTGAATATGAGGTCTAGCTGCACAAAGACGAGTCAACCAAGCTGAGATAAGGCCAGGTAAACTTCAATCCAACCAATTAATGTGATACGTCTCTTCAATATGCATGAACTAATCAGTGATTAATGAAGTGACAAAAATTTAAGCATTTTTTAGGTTTGTATTGGATGCCTTTCTGACTAGTGATTTGGTCATAATATACGTAAACCTCCATCGATTAACCTCCACCTGCACCATAATTACCAGGCCTCATGTCACATTGGGCTTGTATACCGCATATCTTCAAAAACCTGTTTTTTGGTTCATCTTGAATCGGACCGATAAAACACTCACCATTAGGTTTTTCTTCTTCAGGCCTTTCATCACTTTGCTCACGTTTTTCACCCAAAAACATAAAACGCATCTCGTTCAAGTTCCTTCATTTTGTTTGGGTTTTCATTCATAGGGCCTAGCCATTGTCCACTGGCCGATGCCTGCTTGTAATTACTGGTTTGATGCTTAATCTGCAATCAGCTGAAGATGTACCAACTGAAGTTGAGTCCTTGAATCTAGCGGAAGAGTTTATTCTCTTACAACGCAGCGGACCAATTTTTCAATTCTCTCTGGAAGAGGTTTAGTGCTGGCAGTGTGTTGATCATTATTGTGTCTAATAGGAGAATACTTGTGCATGTGAAAAAATGGTGACTGATCTGTGATTATTATACAAACATATAATCTGAAGTCAACTGACTAACTTCTGTCTGGCAAGGGAGAGGAAGGAAGAACTTCTTGCCCTTTTCTCCCGGGTAAAATTCATTTCTGAATTAAAACTAGTCACTTTCTGTGGTGTATTTAGGAAATTTGTACTTCTAATTGGTCTAAGAAATAAAATACATAAGCCAAGAAAAAAAAAAAGAAAAGGCAATCAATCAGAAAAAATATTTACAATAAAAATTAAAGATATTCCCACATATTCTTATCCCGGCCATAGAAAAACTATATCGATCCAGAGGGATATGCTCGCTTACTCATCAATAAAGAAAGGGACGATACGTCTTAAATTGAACCAATCAGTTTTATTTATCTATAATCTATTAATAACTACCGCCATTGGCTGCTTTTCTGGTTCGGAGCAATTGATTTTGATACCTTCACCTCAGAATAAAAAAGTTGTTATATATTCACTGAACATTTAAAATAAAGCTCTCAATCCCTCGCCTCTCATGTTATACAGTACATATATTCTAACAATTTCAAGTCGATGATGGTACATAGTGGGAAAAATTTTGGTGTATATGGTTATGAAGAACAATTTTTTAGGCAGCAGAAATGGTGGGAGGATGGGTATTGAAGGTGCATGATGAATGGGGAAGAAGTGATTTGATTGGTGAAAGTGAAGTGGCGCCTGATAATGCCGAGTGACAAAGAAAGGCATCGAAGGGAATGAATAAAGAAAGCAAAGTAGTAAAATAGTGCCAATTACGAGAGCATAGAAAAGAGAGTCCACCAGACTTCAAGCAAGGGACCCATAGCAGCGGACAAGGATTATAATCATGATGCGACCCAACGACTAACTGCTTATCAATAACGGAATCTACTACACGTGTCAAGCGAATACCCGGTTTAGCTGCTTCAGCCTCCTGCCCCAGAGGAAGAAAAATCAAAATGAAACGCTACACAACAACTATAAGTTTGCCCACCTCTCTTTTTCAAATGCTACCCTTCCACTCCATCCATGTGGACAATGTTGAACGTCACCGGTCACCTCCTCGTTCTCTTTGAAACCAAAGCCCACAACACCACTAATCACTCTCTCTCTCTCTCTGCCGTTCCTTCCGGCGCCTTCTTTTCTGAATCAAACATTTTTTTTTTAAAACATGACTTTGATTCCTCTTTAGCTAAACTAGTGGAACTTTTCAAAATTCATAATGACATTTTCTTTATCATATGGAACTTTTGCATGTTTGAAATAAATGAAATATCACTGTTAGGCGTCATTTAATAATAAAAAGATTTTGATGGTAGGAACAATTTTATATTTTTAGATTAAAAAACTCAAAAAGTCTCAACAAAAATCTGAAAAGGGGAAACTTAAATTATCTCGGTATAAGATTTTCCGCCTTGGCACTTGGCCAACAATCTCATATACGTTCTAACACTAATTTAACAAACATTTCTCCGTTGGAACGATATTTACAATATTCCTCTGTTCGTGTTTTTTTTTTCGGTGGGGGAGGCAGGGGAATGTTGTCCAACAAAGTCACAGAGCAGGGCAGGACATGATGGAGGTTGAGATATTTATGCCGACACTTCCGAGGTGCGGGCAGCGACGTTGCCGGATCTTGGTTGTCGCAGTAGCTCAATAAGTGTCTCCGCCTGTTAACATTTCCTCAAACAATTAGCGACAGAAAATGAACACCATCATTTGTAAAAGCAGAAACAATTTTTTTCCCATTTTCATAAAAGACTATAAGCTCTATGATCTATGCGTTGACATGAGCTAAGTCCTAGGCTATTGCTAAATCAAGTAGTATGCAGATACACCAGCTTTTAATGCAATGACAATAATGAAAAGGCCCTTCTCATCAAGACGTGCTTCTCAATTTTTTTACTAGTAGCCAATCAATCTAATGAAAGTTCAAAGGTGGATTGAAGTGGGAGAAGATGATATTCCAACTCGATTTCTTATATGATTTTTTATGGGAGGAAAATTGGTCTGCCACGTCAGTGATAGGTCAAGCAGAGAATGAGAATGAGGGCAGAGTGTGATATGTTTGTGATTCTGACCTTCTGTTTGGCCCGATTGGTACCGGACTGTGACAATGCAACCAAGGGAGGAATGGCTCCTTCGCGAGCAACCATTGTACGATAAGCCACGCTGTCCTCGCAAATCTGCAACAGTATCACCACTGCGATTTCCTTCTGCCTCTGTGAACCCACCTCTATTATTTCCACCAGCACCGGAATCCCTCCTTCTTCCACTAATGCTGTCCTCGCCTCCGGCACCGATACCAGCACGCTCAACACGTACGCTGACTTGTCCACCATGTTTGATCCGAAATCGGCCATCAATTCTACTAGCGCCCTCATAATTCCTGCCTGTACTGCTCTTATCTTGTTCTCCTTCACCGAACACAGCGAGTATAGTGCCGTCGATGCGTCTTTCTTCCCTCTGAATCCCCCGTTCTCTAGAAGATTCACCAGCGCTGGAATGGCTCCTGACCTTCCAATTACGATCTTAGTCTCCTCTATTTGTGACAAACGGAGTAGAGCGCACGCGGCGTTCTCTCTAGCGGTTGATGTTCCTGTCTTGAGAGCTCGAACCAGAGGTTTGATCGCTCCCGATGAAGCTATAAGCTCTTTTTTCTCGTCACATAAGGAAAGATTCAGAATAGCGGTGACGCCATACTCTTGGAGCTGAAGGTCAGGGGAAGATATAAGCGAGATTAAGGGATTAATTGCGCCGGCCTCGGCGATTTTGAGGCGATTTTCTGGTTTATTCTTGGCGAGCAATCTGATCTCCAAGGCGGCTTGCTTCTGCTCGTCAACAGAAGTGGAATGGAGATCGGAGACAAGCTGGCGAATAAAATCATCGGAATTCTCAGCAGCGCAGGCGATAAGAAGACGGCGGCTCTGGGAAGAAGCAGTAGGGAATTCACCAGATCTATCACTGTTACAATCGCTGAAAGCAGAGGAAGAACTATCGTTGATACTCAATTCGCTGAGACTCCGTCCCATGTAGGCGTAATTGGCCGGACTGTCTGTTCCCATGGCGACGGTTGGAGATCAGAAAAGTCAAATCGTGGTGAGCTGCGTTGTGAGGCGTGGGGGATAGGGTGTAGCTCAGGCAAGATTCGAGTGTCAGAAAGCAAAAGATAGGGAGAGAGAAAGAGAGATGAGGCGTTGTGTCGTTGTGATGAGAATTCAGAATTGAGGAACACAATGAACATAATTGCTTGCATTGAGGCGTGGCGTGGAGTGACACGTGCACGTATTGAATATTGACTGGAAAAAAGCCAAGCACGTGCGAGGACCACCTTTAAACGCGTGCGGGGAAGGATCGTCATTCGATGAGGAGCCAGATTTAATTTGGCAAGTTTACCTGCTGGCTCACCAGGTAAAGGGAAAATGATTCTGCACTGTGGCGTGGGGCATCCGGCTCACGTTTGCGCCTTGTATTTCATGCCACGTGGAATTATTAGGTTTCACAACATTTGGCCACATGCTTCCATCAATCATGGGAATCGGTACAGGTCAGACCACGCCCCTCGGTGGCGGTGGATCATCATATAAGCTTCCCTTTTTATTTTCAAAACTTTCAATAGATCCAAATCCTGATTATATTTCTACTTTTTTTCCCCCACCAAAATCAATGAACTGAAGTTCTACACGATGCGGACTTGGTTTAGTTTTTTTTATTTTATAAATGTGATTCATGTAAGTTGAGATAAAACATATCTCACATATTTATCTCGTATATTATAAAATCTATCTCGTATATCATAAATTACGATTAAAAAACACTTTTAAAAGTTTCAATTGCTATTCCAAACACCATTTATTTTGAATCTCTTATTACTTCAATTTTATAATTATGTTTGGGTTAAGGGTCATTTTTACTCTAAAAGTATTGGTTCAGGAACAATTTTACTTTAAAAGTTTTAAATGTGGGGCAATTTCACCCTGACCGTTATCGCAGTTAAGTTGACTAAATTCCAGGGCAAATTTACTCTTAAGTGAAAACTTTCAGAGCAGATTTACTCCTCAATTAAAACTTTCAGGGTAATTTTGTCGTTATCTCAGGACAAATTTACCTTGAAAATTTTCACTTTAGTGCAAATTTACCCCTAAGTTTAATCAACTAACAATCAATTTAACTACGACAATATTTAAGATAAAATTGTCATACATTTAAAACTTCCCAAAATAAAATTAGCTCTGAATCCATACTTTCAAAATAAAAATCAACTTTACCCCTAACGTATTCACTATACTGTGACAAGTTGAAATTATCATTAAATTCATTCGAGTGTTGTGTTGGGGAATATATGCGGTATATACTATAAATAGTAGAATAAATTACCAAAATCCTATAGGGTAGAAAATATTTACCAAAAAACGACTTTGAAATTGTGAATAAATCGTTATTGTAAAGAATGATTTTGTCTTATTCTTCACCTCTCTCCCCTTCTCATCACCCTTTAAATCTGACATTTATTTTTAAAAAATGAAGAGCTTCAAATCGTTCTTACGGATTACAATTTTCTCTTTCTAACTTTCATGTGAAAGTCATGTTAAGATATTATATCTTATGTTAATATTTAATATATTTTCATTTGGGATATTATATGTCTTTTATTGATATTTGATATATCTTAAAAGTATATTATTAGATTTAATGTTTGTCTAGATTTATTTAGATTTGATTTTAAGATTAATTTAGGTTATGTTTTACATTATACTCTCGTTGATTTAGGGATTAAATATTAAGGATTCAATAATATTAAGAGATTCTTATTTCCTCTCTACTTTAATTCTTCAAATTCTAAGTATCGGAGCTAATAGTAAAGAAGAAGAACAAGAAGAATGGAGAACGTCCATTTCTTCTCATCGGTAGTGGCAGATCTACTATTTAGTTGTTATACTTTCATAAATGTTGAGGAGGAGGAGGAGGGTATAATCTCACTGTCATTCCTTCTTTATGCCTTTTCATGTGGATGCCTAAAACCTGACTTGAAGCAAACTCTGCCCCACAAACAGAACATTCATAAACATTCTTCTTATTGGCAAGATTGGCTTATCCTCAACCCAAAAATTATCTGTTAGTCACTTTCTCGATTGTTTTAGTCTATGAAAGAGTTCTTAACACTAGTCATCTTCCTCCACCCGGTGCGTAGTTGATGCCGTTATACACGTGTTCTTTCTTTTATAGATTATCTGGTTCCATCCTAAATCCATTCCTAAAAGTGTCAAGTTCCATCCTAGAGCTCCGTCCAAATTGTGAAGAAATCATTCATGTGAAAAGTCAGAAAGGAGAAATCGTTATTTACAAGAATGATTTTAGGCTTTTTATTTTTTTTAAAAAAAATAAATATCATATTTAAAAGGTGATGTGATAGGGAGAGAGGTAAAGAATAAGGCAAAATCGTTCTTCGCAAGAGTAATTTCTTCACAATTTCAAAGTTATTGTTAGGATGAACAATTTCAAGTGTAACATTTTAATAAATATTTTTCACCTATAGGATTTGGGTAATTTATTTTACTGTGTGCAGTATATTGGTAAATTTGCCAATATATGAAACGCTGCAATGTGTGGTAGAAGAATCGCATACAAACCCATGCCATTAAAGCATGCGTTAACCCATCATACGCTCATAAGGCTGCATTTTGTTTTAATTTAATTTATTCGTATATTTTAAATATATGAATATTTATTAATTTCAATTTGACATGCGTGTTCCCAGGACTGTCTCTTTTAATAATTTAGTGCAAATAGGTATTTACAATAATAATAACTAGAACAGACATGAAAAATACGGGATCACTATGTTTTAATAAAATTTAAAGAAATTTCATCATTCGTATGAGGTAGAAAAAACACAGATAAACGTAAACCCCGTAAACATAAAGCATTGAAAAGGTAGATCGGTCAAAAGATTCTTTTCCCCAGGCCTGCAATTATCCTATGGTATAACCACAGATGAGTATCTTGCTCTCGCTCAGTTGGTTAGAGCCCCCGTTTAGTAAGCGGGAGGTCTTGAGTTTAACTCTTAAAGACAGCATTTATAATGTTTAATTTTATGGTTAATATAATTTTTAGTCTTAGAAATTTAGCTTAAGTTTGAAATATATGGTTTTAGTCCCTGAAGTTTGACCCAATTTTGGATTTGGTCCCTTAAGTTTGAAATCGGTAGTTTTGATTCCTTAATTTTACTATGTTTATAACTGTTGGTCTCTTAAATTTGAAAAAGACTTGATACATTTTTAGGGTTAATATAACTTCTAGTCTTTGAAATTTGGCTTAAGTTTGAAATCGGTGGTTTTAATCCATGAAGTTTGACCCGATTTTGGATTTGGTCCCTTAAGTTTGAAATCGGTGGTTTTGATCTCTCAATTTTACTCCGTTTATAACTGTTGATCCTTTAAGTTTGAAAAAGACTTGATACTTGATGGACTAATATTTATAAACAGAGTAAACTATCCATTTCAAACTTGAGGGACCAATAGTTATAAACGGAGTAAATTTGAGGGACTAAAACCAAAATCGGGACAAACTTCAGGGAGCAAAACCACCAATTTCAAACTTGAGGGACCAACAGTTATAAACGGAGTAAATTTGAGGGACTAAAACCAAAATTTAGCTAAATTTCAGGAAGTAAAACCACCGATTTCAAACTTGAGGGACCAAAATTAAAACCGGGCTAAACTTCAGAGACTAAAAATTATATTAACTCTTTATTTTTACCTCCTTGTTCTGCACCCATCTTTATCCTCTCAGCGCAGAAAACATCGGTTTGACTATAATCCTCTACTCTTACTGTTCTTTTCCTCTCTATTACTCATTTAAGCATTTACATTGAAATTTGAGTGGCAAATTTAATGTTTAATATTTTCATAAAACATTAAATCTAAACAATTCAAACTTTAATCTAAAAATTAAAATTAAGATGAGTTGTGAAAAAGAAGAGGTGGGAAAGAGAACGATAACAAACGAGGACGATAGTCAAATCCAAAAAGCATTCATGCTTTTCTTCAGGTCATACCCCTGATGCTTTCGATTTATACACTCTGATTTTACCTCCTTCAATGGCGACAAGTTTCCTTTAAGATGTAGTATTATATTATTTTATTTAGCTTTCCAATTTTTTTTTGGTACAATAAAAGTTTTAGTGAGTAAGGTCTCGATGACTCATCAGGATCCGGACAAACCTCCTAACTTAAAATACGCTTACAAAGATACTTACAGATTGACATAAAAAAGATCCCCACATTGAAAAAAATTGAACTCACAACTTTATAATTATAAACTAACCCCTACAAAAAAAAACCAACCTTTGTTGGTAGCTTTTCAAATTTTTGATAAAACACTTTTCTTTATCAACATTTTCTTTTGTTATAGTGACTTCAAGGTGTAATACCTTATTTTTCCTTTAAGATGATGTATGTTATTTAGCTTTCTAAATTTCCAATAAAGCAATACCTTTTTTTTTCAATATTTTCTTTTATCATTGTGACTTCAAGGTGTAATACCTTACAACAATAACAACAAAGCCTTAATCTCATTAGATGGGGTCGGCTACATGGATTACACGGTGCTACTATACTCTGTCAAAAACCATAGATTTTGATATATTATTAATTAAAAGGTCTCTCTCTATGACCTCATTGAGCATTCGCTTCGGCCTTCCTCGACCTCGTCTAACAGGACTCCATATTGCTTGATCAACCCTTCTCACCGGAACACTCAATGACCTTCTCTGATCATGTCCAAGCCACCTGAAACGATGTTCTACCAATTTTGCTTCAATAGGGGTCACTCCAACTCGTTCGCATATATAAATATTACAAATCTTGTATTTTCTTGTATGTCCACACATCTATCTCAACATCTTCATTTCAACTACCCCCATTTTATGTTGTTCATATTGTACCTTTAAAACCCAACATTCACTACCATATAACATTACTGGTCTTATAACAGTACGATAGAACTTTTCTTTTACCTTATTAAGTACTTTACGATTACAAATAACTCCAGTAATTTTTCTCCATTTATACCATTCGGCTTAAATTTTATAATTGACATCTTCATCAATATCTTGTTTCCTATTTTTTCACTTCTTCCCAACCTACAGACTAAGCAGAAATGGAACCACATTGCAGCTTAATTGGTTCCTCGATGAAGCAAATTAGATGTTTAAATTTATACTAGACATATAGTTGATACCCGCACAAACATCTTCCTCTTTCCCTCCATCTCCTTTCTCTCGAAACAAAAATATGAATTAGAAAGAGAAAATTGAGCAGTGCGTATTCACACTATTCACGGAGGGCAGTGTGCCTTCGGCTTACATTATTACAAATACAACGAGGACTCTGCTTGATGCTCTGATGAATAATAAAGGACAACGATTACATCCACTCAAAGTTTGTTTCTTTCGGCAACACCAAGCCAATGAGGCAATCCGATGGGTCAGGTGCAACTGACAGCATAGAGCATGTTTCAGGCGAGTGAGGAAGTATAAAAAGAAGCCTCGCCCACTTGGATTTTGAAGTTGGTATTTTGATAACTCCCGCACAATCCTTCTGCTTTAGGTAAGATATAAAATCCTGAAACTGATCGGCAGATATAATGTCAAGAGATTGCAACTCTAATCCAGCAAAAAAATTAATTCCAAATATCAATTAGGTGCATAGAACAAGAGAGATAACACACCCCTTTGTAGTCACTCGTGGATGATGGGATTAAACGACAAACTTCCCTCTGAAACAAATATCAAGACCAGAGTCACAATTTAGCTTTAGAGAGTGAGAGAACAAATACAGGTTTGGTGGGGCAGGGGCTAAATAGGAACACCTGATTACAAGGGAGGACAACTCTATCTAGCCCAATTGTTTTTGCTTGTCATTTAGTCATCTTTATGCCCAAATTACACATCACATAAGCTTTCAACACACAGATAGAAGATATGGCTGAAGCGAGCAGATCAGAAATAATATCTATGATTCAAGGGGCCAAGGCATGCAGTGTGATGGTTTAATGTATACATAAACCTGAGAATGAACTCTTTAAACGCAATATGATCAATAGCCTGGAATTAAACATAACTAACCCTGTGTTGCGGAGTACCAGCAAATGTTGATTTTACATGTCGAAGATCTGTGCGTTTAGTCATGTCTAATTTTGCAGGCCATCTACACACAAACAGCAATTTAAACTCATACTTGTACAAAAACATTATTCAGATCAATAAGGAAGTAAGAGATGTAGTCTTACTCAGATGGCTCAGGAATGGCATTTGAATATCTGCAGATATTTGAATCTGCTCTACATGCATATATTGTACAGTAGTTAGCCCCACTTTTACAGAGCACTCCCTGCCATTGATATTGCAGAGACTTTCCTGAACTGTTAGTATTGGGTAATTCCTGAACAGGCAGCGGCGGAGGTGGGGGTGGAGGAGGAGAACCAGGTGGTGGAGGAACCAAGGGCGGTTGAGTTTGGGGTAGAGGCGGAGGAGATGGAGGTGGGGGTGGGGGTGGCAAAGATGATGAAGCCAGTGGTACAATTGGCAGGGGGATCACCTGGTTATAAGGAGGAACTGATGTTCCCTGTATCTGAGCAAGTGGAGTGACAGAAGCAGGTATGAAAGGAGTTACAACAGCATTACCATGAAAATTATTTGGCAATGATCCAGTCTTGTATTGGTCGGGAGGTAAATGACTATTGAATCCCCGGGCATCCCATGCACCATTTGGAGGAACATAAACAGGGCGAATAAAAGGAGATGACTGAATTTGTTGCGGTAGTGGAATAGGAGGTCCTTGTGGTGCAGAGAGAATGTGTGGAACATTGCCTGGTGCAGGACAAACTCAATTCCAGATTTCATAAAAGAAACACATTGTTCAATGCAAAAAAACAATATTGACAACGGAGTTGATTATTCCAATAATAAATAGTTCCATCACAAATGTGGTAGTTATTCAAAGGATAATAAACAAGTAAACAAATAAATACAGAGAAGTTTCATAATACATTACCTCCTTGATGAGGATCTGTTGGTAAATTATCATAACCATCAGGCTTCCTTGCCCCAACTTCTAGCATCTCTCTCGATGAAGAGAAGTTCCAATTTGACTGAAACACAGGTGCAGTACATACAGCACTAGCCTGATTCTCTGACTTCACTCCAGGAGATACAAGCTCCAAAGAGTTGTTTTCAGGTTTAATTGAAAATTGTGCAGCATTCTGAATCCCATGTTGGCTGTACAAAAATGGGAGAACAGTAATTATACATAGCTAGAAGTAGGACGTCAACGATGGTGAGGATTGAAAAGCTATCATTAGTGTAAATATATGGAAAGTAAGGGAGATGTGGCTCTTCATTGTCCAAGCAATAACATCAATAATATGATTAAAACTTGTATATACATACATGACTCTCTTGGAGTAAATATAAGAAGATAATTTTTGCTGTCTCAAAAAGCTATAGCGAAGACATACCATCCTTTAATTCAAACGTGATGGAAATTTTTATTCCTGACATATATTATGAGAAATTATAATAAATAATATGTTAAAAATCTTAAAACCACTGGAAGACGCAAGAAACATAGGCCATGACACAAAATACAAGATCAATTGTCAGTTGCATGAAAATAATTTTACATTACAGCATTTGGCACCTTTTACCAAATGTGTACATCAAAAAGCTATTTCTGGAAAATTTCTAATTGTATAGATCATGTTTACTGAATTTCCACCTAGAATAAAAATAACTTTTCTTGTTGAAGTTATGATTCTTAAAATTAATATTAGATAAATCCTTTTTTATATGATATATATATATGGTTGGAATTTAAGAAAGTATGACTATTCCCAATTGCACAATAATAAAGGCACCCTATATTTTCATTAATATCGTATTTTGCATGCAATGATGCTATTAAGGAAGACCAGTGAGACAACCTCATTTGACTGCTACCAGCAGGGCTCCCAGACATTGGTCGAGAATGAGAACCAGCAATACCATTTGACAAGTTTGCTGGGATGTGTACTTTAAGGTCGAGATGGGGAGGGGTGGGCACATGTCTTGCACCATCCATATGAGCAGTTCCAACTGAGGCAAAGCCAGGCCTTGGGCCAAAAGGTTGGTAATGATTGCTTCTTTCCCTTCGGAATTGTCTTAGATGCAACATCACTGATGCAGCTTCTTCAGGAGTTTCAAATTCCATAAGTACTGCCCGCTCTTGGCTAAGATCAGTAACCATAAGCGGACCCTTATGGATGACTTTCCTTGTTTCATGTAGGATCTCATCCTTGACCCACTGACTGGAAACATTTCCAATATAGATCAGTGAGCTAGAACCAACGGCAACACCATTCATTGAACCTCTAGTTCCAAATCCTATATCCATGAATTTAACTCGGCAAGGAAAATTTCCAGGCAAATACTCACGAGCTTTTGTGGCATCAATGATGTTTCTGTACTCAACCAAGGTAAACCCTTTTATAGGAAAGAAAAAGAATTGCTCAATCGGACCAAACCTCTCAAGTTGAAACCTAATATGATTTTCAGACATGTCAAGCCCAGTATAACCTACCCAGAGCTGTTTTGAAGCAGAGACAATATCCATAGATGCCGGATCCCCATCACAACACCAGACAATTTGACTTTTAGTGGAAGCAACGGGAGACAGAAAATTATGCTTAGGAGATGCCTGAATATTACAAACACCTCCACTAGAAGATCTCAATGGAGGTAAATTGAAATCCATATTTGGCACCTGACTTTTCTCAAAATTTGGTACATCAGTTCTTCCTTCAAAAGCATTACTCCTAAATTCTACTGACGGTCTTATTGCAGGTGAGGGCATCTGGTTGCTTCCTGACTCCCTGAGTGCAGAACATCTAACTTGGATCATATCTCCTTGTGTCCCTGTCCTGAGGAACATGGGCCTTGAGACTCCATTATCAGAATGGGCGACCACTTTTGATATGGATTCAGAATCATGATTTACTGCAGAGCTATTAACTCTTACATATTTATCTGAAACCTTATCTGTAAATCCATCATCAGATGAACTTACAAGAGCTCTTAAATTGCTAACTTTTCTAGATGACTCACCAATGCTTTCATATTCCTCAGAGATCTTAGGCACCACATGGCTCCCATTGATGCAATTCACAGAATCAGATTTATCTTCATCACTGTCCAGCAAACAATCTCCCATACATGTTTCTCGCCCAAAAATTGCAAGGATTCCCTGCAGGGCTGATGTAATCTCCAATGAAGCATTACCAAATGAATTAGATAACTTCTTACACCTAGACAACATCCACCTCCTCAACGAGGGATCCTTGTCCAGAACCTGCATAAAGCAGACCCGCCAAAAAGGGCTAAGAAGTAAGGAAAAATGATGCCTAAAACAATACTCTTGAAAAGAGAAAAATCAAACAGAAGTACCAAGTCACCAATCAATTCCATACTGTCAACAGAAACCAAAATGCTTCAATTAACATAACATTAATGACACAGGCCCATTCGTGTATTATACAAAATAAAACACTAGCACTGCTCTACGTGATTTTACAGGTAAATATAATGAACTGCAAAGTTATTTTGAAGAAAATAAAAAAGTTGAGGTACAGAGAGCAACGCCCAGTCACATGTTACAGGAGCTTGAACACCATGACCAGAGAGTCGACACATATCACAAACTTGTCTATGATGTGTAGATCATGTCATTTCAAAGGCAAGTACACCACAAAGCAGTGTAATTAAGCCAACCCCAAGCTTTAAGTGTTGGCTTTGCTTAACACAATTACACTCCTACAAGGTAAACACTTCTAAGTCTGAGATGTGAACATAGCAAGATCTAATTGTCTAAATGCATTTCTCCAGTGAGAAATTGGGAAATGTGCTTTAAGCAAGGCATAATCTAGCAGCCAAATATTGACAAGATTGATCAATAGTCTAAAGGCAAGCAAATGATTAAAGCATAAAGCTTGTTGACCAGTATCAAATCTATAAAATATATACCACCACAAAAATATTATAGTTCATCAAAAATAAATTGCATAATATCTAAGCACAAACACAACAATGGTGAGGTACTACCATCGTGAGCAAGCAGCAGGTTTGAACAGATGGACTGCCCTCTGAAACATGACAGTTATCAGTTGAAAGCTCCTCTGCTACGTCATTGCCTTTGACACTTGTTCCTGTAGAACCTGTACATGATTCAGGTACATCATTTGCTCTATCTAAAAGGTGAACCACATCATCTTCAAGCCTACTAGTCACCTGGCTCAGAAAATACTTCCCTCCCTTAGAAGCTCCCTCAACTGCACTGGAGCCTAAAAGCTCCAAACAAGCTGCAAGAAAATACTTTGGACAGGAGAAGAAGATCCAAACCACAGATAATGTGCAGAGCTTGGACAGTTTAGCTGACAAAGGCTCATCTTGATCTAAAATCTTTTGCTTCAACTCAGAAAAGACCTCGGGAGAATCTTGCATCCTAAGGAAATTATTATCAACCATACTAAAGATATCTATTTCACCAAGTAAGTCAACAAAAGAGGTTATCACATGTTGAAAAACTGCAGAGCATATTCCCCTAATTACAGATGATGTTGGGGTCACTGAAGAAGCAGCACAACATATATCAACGAGGCCCAAAATACAGGCTTTAGCAGTTTCAAATGCAATACCATCATAATCTTCCCCTCTCTTGATCAGTGTTAAACTCCAATTATGCATATGAATAACACCTTTAGCAGCATCTTCCAAGGCAGTTGGAAAGTGACATGCATATCGAGGAATAAAATCAGCCACAATTCTTTGTGCACTCATACAACCTGTCACAGCAGCAAAGTTTTACTTCCATTAAAAGGAAATTTCAAGGGTGAAATTATGTGAATCATTCTTTTTAATTACTGGTAATCATATAGTTTGCTGGCAGACTAAACACTAGATTTAGTAATAAAATAGTACTGTAATAGAAGTATAGAACAAGGCTGTCGAGTAATAATATGAAAACCTAAAGCCTTTTGAGCATTTTGCTACCAGCTTGACCTTGAATGAGAAAATAAGGGCACCTGAAAATGCTAGATATTATATAAGCATATAAGAATATTATTGTTGAATATGGGGCAGCTGAATAATGAACATATACATGAATTTTCATCATTGGTTCTCCATTTAATGACTTCAAGTAACTTGACACTGACCAAAGTAGGAAAGACTGGAATCTATTATCTATCTGTTTGTCACAGGAAGAATTCCTATAGAAAGTAACAAACAAGATAGTTCATAGGGTGCAATTTTATATAAAAATGTTCAACTCTACCCAGCTAGTGCAGAATAATTGATAAGGTACAATACTTGGGATATTGGATGTGATCATAACGGAGACTAGTAAAAAAATTGAACTTCATAATGAGCAGTATATTGGCAAGTACGTTACCGGCTAAATCCTAGTGCTTCAATTAATGTACAAGGCAATATTAACATCATTGTCACCTGATAATGACTTGTGCTTCAGTGAAGTTGGCATTTTTCCACTTCCATTTTATCTAAATATTACAGAAAAAAGGATAGAAATAAAAAGAATAGGGTAGCAAAAAGGGACTTAAAATTCAGAACCTCGTCATCAATTTACATAGCCCTTCTCAAGTCACATCACAAGCTAAATAGTTCAGTTAGCTAAGATTCTAACTAACTAACCAGAGTAACAAAACATGACTACTTACAACTATAACTACTTCTCATTTACATTCATTCCCCTAACAAAAGAATTCATCACATTCAAAAGGACAAACTAGCCTCGAGCCATAAATGTATGTTTTAACCCATCTATGCGAGTTTCACTATTACTAGCAATCTATAGTATATAGAATTTTGAGAGCAGTCAATTTAATATAGATAGCAGCAACCCGGCTAGATTCTAACTCTTCTAAAGGATAACAAAAGGGATAACATTTCTGTAGAATCCTTGGCATCAATCCTCTTCCGCAAAATCTTATTTTAATTACCATCAGTCATCAGATGCATTATTATATCCTAATTGTCAGCTAAATGAAATGATAAACAAATTATTGAGACCGATGGATATAAAAATAACAAAAAGTAAAGGTGCCGACCTCTGGAAGCAGAAATGAGAGAGAGGTAACTCTGTTCAAGTTCAGACATGAAGGCGCCATCTTTTTGAGACAGGCAGAATTTAATCCGCTTGTAGCACTCGTAAACATTCCGTACTTCATCTTTGTTCCTGCGCTTGATGTTAATCTGCTCCTGAGATAATGGAGGAGTTGACGGCGGAGGTACAGAGGAGTGGGGGGGCGTTAGGGTTTTGGGAGATGGTGAGTCTGAAGCTATTGATTCGGTGCTTGGCGGTGGCGGAGGTGGTGATTCTGGCAGAGGCTCGTATAGCCTCCGCTTCTTCGGAGGCTGCTCAGCCGTGGCCATGGCCAGCAGCGATTCTCAGAGTTCGCGCTTCGGGCTGTCGTTTTGTATTTTCTTCAGTGGGGCGGAGATGGAGGGGTTTAAGGCCGATGTGGACGCGTCGGACAAAGAAAGGAGGAGAATAAAAAAAAAACAAACGAGTGAGAATATCAATGAATGAAATCTGGAATAACAATTGTAATCGTTTTTTATTTTATTGATGATGTATAAAGTAAATATAGGAAAAGAATTTTATTTCGATTTATATAAATAAATATTTTTAAATGATTTTAAAAATTATCCTAAACAAACATGAAGTCTCAAGTTAATAGGATTTACTAATATATTATTAATAAGTGAAAGAATAGTTATTAATAAGTTATAGGACTTATTAATATATTATTAGAAAAATGCTTGAAAAAAAAATTCAAAATTTTAAATTAAGTTTGTTATAAAAAATTAATAAAAAAATGATAAGATTTGATAAACAATTCATAATTTGTTTATTATAAAATACTTGATTTAATATTTTATAATTTAAAATTATTTTTTATCATTCTCCCTATATTATTTTCCTTAATTATAACTTTGATGATACTCCCTCCTAAAAAAATCAACAAAATGCCAACCCGTGAGGCACAGAAACTCAAAAAACGAAAAAAGCTCATGCTTTACATTTTTTATATTTATTATTATGTTATTAATAGAACTATAAATAAGTGTAGTTTTCTTTTTACTTGTTACTATAGTAATTACTAAATCGTGTTCCGAACATGATAAACAAGAAACAACTTTAATATTTTTTGATTGGAAAGTGGCAGATTCTTTATGCTTGGAACCCTTAAAACATTGATGGCGATAGTCATGTGGGGCCCTTCATATCCATGAGAGTTCCTCCAGCAGTAGTATCTCAGTTAATGGCATTCCAGTAACTTCATCCTCTTACCGTGGACGAAGAAACTTCCAAAACTAGATTGTTCGCATATGGCCTTTTGAACATTCAAAACCAACAAGTAGGTATTGTCAGTTTAAACGTCTATAGTAAGCCCTTGTGTCGATTTTTTTTTTTTTCCATGCACACTATATGCATTCAAATTGAACCGGAAACTACAGAATTACAAGTTAGACATACATACTAACAACAAAGTTACCACTAATCTTTTTTATAAAGCACCGCCTCTTTTAGAAGGGAGATGGTGGCTAATCAAGGATACAATAATTTCCTATACTAAATTATAAGCAAGTTTTGTTATGCGAATCGATTCCCTCGACACTTGAATTTACAACATTCGAATTTCTATGTACTAGATCTTCATCCGCAATACCCTTGAAAAGATCGCTGGTATGGCACCCTCTCAGGATCAAATTAACAAATTCAGTGCAGTCAGACACCACCTTCACTTAGCTGTATCTGCGGGCCCAACATAAATGTAGATCGTGCATGATCCCTGGTATCTCTGCTATAGAAAATGAAAACGCACAACCATTCCTCGTGTTCCCCTCTAACCACTCCTGAGTTGAGAACTGAGGCATCTATTTCAAGTCTTACAAAGCTTGTTGTATCAGTAGTATCCATCTGTCCTTCCTGTTTATGGTGGTGGAAAGAGCATCTAGAAAGGAGGTCCTAATCCCAACAAGCTTTAAATAAACTTGAGTGAGCATTTGTACATTCCGATACTTCCTCTTTCCCAGACAGTTGATACTTCCTTGTCTCAATTTATTTGTTTCATCTCATAATACTTTTTTTTGTTTTTAATATAGAACATATTTATCTAATTTGATTAAATTAAGAAAATTAGTTGAGTTAATTAATATGACATGTATTTTTGAAATTGCTCTAGTCATCTTCCTCAATTTATTCATTATTTTTCATCTTTGACTACTATTGAGGGAGCATCAATTGAATAAATTATTAAAAAATTGAAAAATATAAAAATTATGTCTTATATTTAAGACCAATATCTACTCTCTAAATACATTTTATATTAAGTATCGGATGAGTAGTTGATATGGCAAGCTTGTAGTTGTGCCCAATACTATTAGGTAGAATATCACTACATGATATTCCTTTAAATCATAAATATAAAACTTGGTTGATTTTTTTGGAGAGATTAATCAAGCTAAATAAGCTATTTAATTATAACATATGTTGTATATTATTAAATTATACATCAGTTTATAAGACAAATTAATTTAAAAAATAATAATAAATATAAATATTTTGAAGTAAGTTATTTACCTTCTTTAAACTCTCTAAAACAATCAAATGGATCTTATATTTAGGTTTAAGGGTAGTATATAAGAGAAAAAATTTGTCTCAAGGTCTCTCTTGCAAAACTAATAACTACCATAACCTCGCAAGCCCCGTACTTTTCATTCTCTTACGGGCATCATGGGGAATGAATCATCTCCTCTCCCCTGAAAGGTTCTACAGATATGAGGCTGGCACGGGTAGAAAAATGATTTTTTAGACCGGGTAAAAATGATTTTTTAGACCGGTTTTAGATGAGGTCTTGATACAGCCGGTCTAAAAAATATGATACTTTTTAGACCGGTTATGCAACGGGTCTAAAAAACACTTTTTAGACCGGTTGTTGGAACAACCGGTCTAAAAAATATGAGTTTTTAGACCGGTTATTTAAATAACCGGTCTTTTTAAGACCGGTTATTTAAATAACCGGTCTAAAAAGTGTCTTTTTTAAATTTTTTAGTCCATTAATTACGTTATTATACTTAATTTGTACATATTCTAAAAGCATGTTTTTAAGGCCATACTTATAATTACTTATCACGAATATATCCTGGTGAAGTCATACCTGAAAAACCCAATGAACATAGCTTAGGAATCTTGCAACACCCAAAGCAAATACATAATGAGTTGCGAATGACTCAATAATATGAAATAATATCAGAAAATGAGTTAGAAAATAAAGTAATTAGATCATAAGTTGGAAGATAACTTTGTATTTAAGAAATTTTGTCGGAGAATAAATATTTAGAAACAGGGAAAATGACAGAAGAAAATACTAACCTCGGCCCCTACTAATGAAGAATCCAATTTGTAAACTCTCTCAAATGTCGCAATCGTAAGCCTGCAGCAAATATGAGTATAAAATTTTGCAATAGAAATCGATCTAAAATATATGACGGTAGCTAATATGAAGTATGTATAAAACCAATTAAGTAAAACACTTACCTTAAACCAATTGGAGGGAAGAAAAGCTTAGCCTTACGGTAATGAATTCCACCGTACCTCTGCATTTGACGGCGGAGATGGTTAAGGATAGAGGAGCGATGTGGGAAGGAGGAGTTGCCGCGACATAGGGGAGGGGTTTACAAAAAGCTTGATAAATATCAGATTTCAAATTTGAAATTAGGCGCCAGCTAAGGCCGCGAGAAAGGATTTTAAATATTATGGCGGACTTTTAAGACCTGTTATTTAACAAAACCGGTCTTAAAAAGTTCACCTTTTAGACCGGTTATAAGTTATAACCGGTCTTAAAAATAAAAACTATTTAATTTTTTTAATTCCGCGTCTTTTAGACCGGTTATTATTAACAACCGGTCTAAAAAGTTTTATCTTTTAGACCGGTTATAACTAATAACCGGTCTTAAAAGTTAAAAAAAATAATTTTTTTAATTCCGCATCTTTTAGACCGGTTGTTAATAACAACCGGTCTAAAAAGTTTTATCTTTTAGACCGGTTATTAGTGACAACCGGTCTAAAAGATGCGGAATTAAAAAAATTACATATTTTTTACTTTTAAGACCGGTTATTAGTTATAACCGGTCTAAATAATATCTTTTAGACCGGTTATTTTAAAAACCGGTCTAAAAAATTCTTTATAATTACGAAACTGCCACCGGTCATTTTTTTAGACCTTATCCGCAATAACCGGTCTAAATGATGCGGTCTAAAAAGGTTAATTTGCACTAGTGTGGGCTTTACTGAAAATTTTGAGGCCCTTAAAAGGAACGGATTATCCCCCCCCCCCAACCAAATCTTAAAACAGATTGACTAAGTGGGGATTTAATCCCATATTATCATGTTCCGCAAGGTCTGTAGATGAGAACATTTCGCTAAAACTGATTGGCTAAGTGATGTGCTACGACAAAAGAAAATTAAGTGTGTGTGTAAACAAGATTACTCTTGCAACCGAAACCTTAAAAACAATACATAGTTTGGCAGTTTTGGGATCACAACCCATTCTCCGTTCAGCAATTCCACCAGGGATACGACATAATGATTGGGGCATGCGATGTTCCTGAAGAAACCAAACAAAACCAAAAAAGTTGCTCCTACTTGCCAATTTAAAACCTACCTTGACATGAAAGCCCCCTCTGTTGCGTTTTTATATTTGTGGATTCTATCAAACCAAACATAAGGTTGGTGTCTTATCAACCCACGATGGCTTAATGGGCATCGTCTTGGTTTCTCCAAATGCCAATATTGAAATGGTCAACTCTCCATCTTCTCGCTAAAATAAAATGACAAGCCCCCCAATTACCGCATACTTTTTTGATCCCATCAATGAGTTTTGAAACTTGTCCCCCCCACTACAGCAAAAAGTTTTTGAAAAATCGATCACCAACATTTCTGAAAATGTCTATGAAGTTAATGTGTATTTTTGACCAAAAATGATTTTTGTGATCACCAAGTTAAAGTAGTTCCAGTGTATTTGCGTTGGAATAAAGATGAATTGTGCTATTATTAGTATCAGGATATATTGATATTGATGTTACCTAAATTATTTAACTGGCGAGATCTTATAAAGTTACACAGATTTGAATTCGTCCGGTTAAGTTATAAGAATTGATGTGATAGGGTTAAAAATGTAACACAGTATCAAACCGTGTAGAATATATATATACGTGTGCGTGTGAGTGTAAATGGTTGGTTTATTTGTTTCCCTTCACTTGTTAGCAGACAGTCATAACAAATTGGAACTTGATCAGTGATCGCATGCAAAACGTGGTCACGCAGCTAATTAGATTTTTTTGTAGGGTCCTGAATGAGATATTATTGTTAAACTATTCATTAATTACCGCTATAGGTGTTGTAGCTTTCCCCTGAATCCCTGATGAATGATGAATAATCTCATTTCTGGTCCTCCTAACAGTAGATGTAAGTTTAACAATGCTAATCACCATCAAAGTTCGCCCATCCTTATATAATTTGGGAAGGATATATTTGAGCCAAAATTTGAAGCCTTAACAAAGATGAGAAAGAAAACCTATTAGACAGGCATCCAAATACTACTTTTGTAAATGGGCAAGTAACAAAGAGATGCTTCCCAGTCTCCAATTCATAGCATCCAAAGGAATAATATCCAGATATATGCATGTGATGCTTGATTAACATATCTACAGAAGGAATGGCATTATTCAGAATTTTCCATACAAGGAGCAGATGCTTCATCGGTAAAGAGATGACCATAGGAATTTCCAAAATGCATCCTGACGTGGTTCAACATTGTTTGAAAAATAAGATTGAAACCATGTATAACAGAATAATCTCCAGAGGCACTTTTAGTCCAAATGAATTTGTTAGGTAAATTATTGAAGGATGTAGGGGTATTAAGAAGAGAATTGGCATCATGAACGGAATATAGAGATCTCACAAGATTAGAATACCATCTAACTGGACATCAGTTTGATGATGGATATGCCAACAAGGAGAGTCATTACAACCTTTTAAATGGAGAAACATCTGGTCTAAGACTTCCTTTGGTTTGTTATATTTCAAAGTACTCTTGAATTGGATCACCGTTTCTCCTTTCTTCAGCCACTCCGTAAAGGAGCAACTACAAGTGTTTTACCAGAAAAGACAGTTCCTTCCACCACCAGAGATAGCGAAATCTGGATCTTCAAATATTGTTTATCAGGACATCAACATTCTTCTTAGTCTTTTTGCTTTTAATGGAATTTTAGCATTCAACAATTTAGATAGTAGGTTTTTACATTCAGTGAACTTGTGTTACTGTATATTATTGGACATCTGGTGTAAAAAGTTTAGTTATTAATGCATTTTTTTTTTGACCTGGGAGTTATTAATGCATTTGACTTTTATAAAAAAAATACAATAGAGTACTTTCGTTTGCCAACATTTGTTAATTGGCTGCTTGAATTACAGTAATAGTGGATAGTCGAGCTGGACATTTATTAGATACTGATATTGTTAATTAAATGCTCAAATTGCCGTACACGTGGGTTGTGATTTGTGAAACGTAACTAAACACTTGTATCTTTAAAAAATCATGTGCTCCTCGTTGTTGATTGTTTAATAGTAGTAGCAGAAAACAGCGCATTTCGTTGACACAATCCGATCTACCTTTATTACACAAATTAAAACATGAGGAAAAGAAACTTATTATGTGGGGTCAACGAAGTCCTAACTTTTGCTCATCACACAGCAAATAAAGCTAAGGACCTTCACCGTGTTTTCTACATGCCTGCCTTGTACAGTTTTCGACTGAATGGAATTCATTTTTTCACTCTAAAGGAAAAAGAAACTTAATTGGGGAAAAAGAAGCTTATTTTGGATAAAAGGCATCCGTTTAAACTAAGTGCTTGTTTGGTTAAGCGATCTTGAATCGGGCTTATTATATAAGCCCGATTCACATAAATTAATATTAAGACAAATCTCCTCTACATATTTATCTCGTAGTCCGTGAAAGCACCTCGTAGACCGTAAAAGCACCTCGTAGACCGTAAAAATTACTTCGTATTCTGTGAATTACAATTTATAAGCACTTATAAAAATTTCAACGATTATTCCAAACAAGCTTTAAGTAAGAAAGGTAAGTTATTCAGCATGCCTATTTTACATGAACGGGTTTCAAAGACTTATAATTTTATTCTGGATATGATGGATGCTCACTTGGCTAACTGGAAGTCTAGTATGCTTTCTATGGTGGCCAGACATACCTGAGTAGCTTCGGTAACGTCGGCAATATGCCCTCTTATGGCATGCAAATAGTGCCTTTGCCGGTGACCACTTGCAATGACATTGACAAATGAGGTCGTAGCTTTGTTTGGGGAAGTAACTCTTGTGTTCGAAAACCACATTTAGTATCCTGGGATGCTGTGTGTCGGCGTAAGGTCGATGGGGGGTTAGGTCTACGACAGGCATATCATCAGAATCAAGCCTTCATGAGTAAGCTGGGCTGGGCTGGGCTCTAACTCATAGACGTGACTTGCTTTGGGTCAAGTTTCTTGGCGAGAAATACAAGGCAGGTGACGATCTTATCCCTAAAGTTGAGAAACGTAGAACTGAATCAGCTACGTGGCGAGGAATACGTAATAGTTGGGAAATCGTCAAAGAAAGCACTGCGTGGCGAATAACGAATGGCCTCAATACATCTTTTTGGAAAGCTGCGCATGGGTTCCGCATTTTTGAGCAGTTGGATCATTTGACTATTTGTGAAATTCCGGATGAGTTTAAGGAATGGAAGGTTGCTGATTGTATCACTCCTTCGGGTGATTGGCCTTGATGCTATTCGACGAGTTCGTGTAAATTCATCCAGTGTGGCGTTTTACTGTTAAGTCTGCGTATAATCATATTGCTGGCTTATCCCAACTGAATGCTAGATGTTGTTGGCGACTTGTGTGGAAGCTAATAAGTGCCGCAACGATACCGTTTCTTCCTATGGCTCTGTTTTAACGGCAGACTGTATGTTTACCAATATGGCAAGTTTTCAGCGAGGGCTTTACGCTACGGGTGTTTAGGGGGAACGTACGTGAGACTATTATTCATATTCTTAGGGATTGTCCATGAGCTCTGCCTCTGGAGACGCTTCTTGCCGAGTAAGTGGCACTATTCCTTCTTTGGTACCCTAATTCGGAATGAACGGTGGATACATTAAATTAAATAGAGAGATGTAAAGAGATAAATGGACACATTCCTTTCCCTAGATAATAAACAGCTGATAATGAAATTTGCGGTCATTTTCTTTTTTTTTTGGGGGGAAAAATACGATGTGAGGGTGTCGTGAAGGGAGGCGCAGAATGGGGTGATGGGGGCATTCAATAATGAGATAAGCAGAAACCAATCGTGATTCCTATTATGTAAGCCATGACTTCACTTCATGCATTGATCAAATAGCCTTTTCATGTCCTGTGGGCGTCTTCATCTGTTGCCCCTTTGAATTGTATATTTATCTGACTACATCTACTCTGTTCTCAGCATCTGATTGGGCACTACACACCAGCTGCCCCTTCATTTTTTTTTTAAAAAAAAATCCCAGGTTCAATTATTTTGATGACGTCGCTGATGTTAGTTGTGTAATTACATCACGTGATAAAGCTCATTAACTATCCTCCACTTAATTTCCTTTTACTATCCTTACTAGTTATCATCATCGTCGGCACAGTTTCTTCCAACGCGTATAAAACATGTATACATATAAAGCAGTGTTAAGGCACTGGATGGTCTGAGCTTAGCCTGTAGCCTGTAACAGGCCTTTTTTTTGTCTGAGCCTGGTTTAACCTGTGGCCTGTTAAGGAGGCCTGTAATTAAAAAAAAATTAAACAAGCTAATATGTCACATGCTTCACAACAGGCCTATTTTAAACAGGCCGAAAACAAGCCTGTTTCAAACAGGAAAAAAACTTGCCCAATTACATAAATTAATGATCAAAATACATAAATTAATGATCCACTTGAGATGAGATTTGATAATGGGAATTATGGGATTTAGAATTAGGATGTGAGGTATGTGAAAATACTTTTTTTAAAATACTTTACAAGCTCAAGCCGGCCTGCCTGTCAGTAAGCCTGAGTCTGGCCTGTTTAAGAAAACAGGCCTTGAAACAGGCCTGAGCCTGACCTTTTAGCCTGACAGGCCAGACCGAAAACAGGTCAGGCCACCTGATCTGTTTCCACCCTAGGCACTAGTAGCAGATATAAAGCAGTGTTTTGCCTGCGTGTTTTAACAAAAGGACGCTTTTAAGCATGAAAAGCACGCTTTTTTTTTCCATCCCCAAGCTCGTGCGCCTTGCTATAAATTCGCATTTAGTACTAATTAATTTGCAGGGCTATTGAAAATGAATGAGTACAAATTAACAAATTGGGCCTCCTTTTATTAATTAACTTCATTCCCTGAGGATAAGAGTTTGCTCCCTTAGGCATCTGCCGCTTTGTCTGCGAACGACGTAGGACTTCCTCAGTAGAATAACCAATAGGTTTGGCGCTCATCATGTTAGCTAGCAGCCAAAACAGCAAACGCCATTCAAGGATAAGCAGTAGTACTTCTTTTTACAATTGTTTAACTTGAATACTGTATCATTAGAAAAAGACGATGAAAGAGATAATAAAAGGACAATGACGCAAGAGTAATGGTGATAAATGAGAGCATATTATTAGAGAAGATGAATTTGGTCCACTTGGGATGCTCAAATATTAAAATGAAATGCCCCCCACACCACGACTCATCCACTGGATGGATGAGATGACACACCCACACTAAAAACTAATCAAAAATTAATTTGCCCACAACTATACGAAAAGTCAGTCTCCTGCCATGTGATTCCGCAGCCTGGTTTCACTCTCTTTTCCTACCTCCTTCCTAACTTTACCGCTCTTCTACTTTCCACCTTCATCAATAATCATCATCCTCATTTCCCTACCTACACCTGTCTTCATAATCATCATGTTTGTTCAAACATATATGTAATATTCTTAGAGGCTGTTTGGAATAGCTTATGAAAATTTTATAAGTGTTTATAAATTGTAATTTACGGTCTACGAGGTAACTTTTATGGTCTACGAAGTGCTTTCACGGTCTACGAGATAAATATGTGGATGAGATTTATCTCAATTTACGTGAATCGGGCTTATATGATAAGCCCGATCCAAAAAAGCTATTACAAACAGCCTTAAAACCACAACTCTCAACTTTTCTAAGCATGGATCGGGCTTTTATGGTTCGGTGTTGACCTGAAATCTTGGAAACAGTCTGGACTGTGGAGTCTAGAATCAGAGCTCAGTTGGTGGTCGCGCTCTCACTTCCCCCACCAAACCAAAAAGAAAACCAAAGTCCCACAAATCCAAGGACACCTTGTTTGACCCACTCAAAGTCGCACTTGCCCACCAAGAAAAAACTCTCCTTCCTTTCACATTCTCACATTATATTCTCTCCCCCGTCGTCTCTATAATTGCTAAAATTAAAATATCAATTTTATTATGTGCCTTGCACACCTCGCTTACTTTCCCACCACTTGTCACGCAACTTCCCTCTCAGTTCTGATTCTAACTTCCTTATAAACCCACCATCCCACCCTCACTCTTTACTCAACTCTCCTACATCCATACCATTAACACTCTCACCACAAATCTCAAATTCTCTCTTTCTCTCTGGTCCAGTCTTCTATTACTCTGAGGCTATTATCGAGAGATCAGAATCACATGGCCCTGGAAGCTATGAAGTCACCCACTGCCGCCGGCCCCTCCTTCCCCTTCCAGCCCTCCGATCTCCACCACCTGGAGCCGTGCCCCTGGGCCAAGCGCAAGCGCTCCAAGCGTGCCCGCCTCGACCAATCCGCCAGCTCCGAGGAAGAATACCTCGCCTTCTGCCTCATCATGCTCGCTCGCGACTCCACCAGTTCCGCCGCCTCATATGAACGCCGTGCCTCCCCGGCTCCCAAGCTCGCTTACAAGTGTTCCGTCTGCAACAAAGCCTTCTCCTCTTACCAAGCTCTTGGCGGACACAAGGCCAGCCATCGTAAACTCGCCAGTGAGGATCACAACTCTTCTTCCAACGTCACCAGTACCGCTTCTGCCTCCAACTCTGCATCCAACGGTGGAGGTAGGCTCCACGAGTGTTCAATCTGCCATAAGTCCTTCCCTACCGGACAGGCCTTGGGCGGACACAAGCGTTGCCACTACGAGGGTGGCGCCAGCAGCAGTGTTGTCACCACCGCTTCCGAGGGTGTGGGATCCGCCCACCGCGAATTCGATCTCAACATCCCCGCCTTCTCCTTGACGGTGGACGAGGAGGTGGAGAGCCCTCACCCACTGAAGAAGCCCCGCCTTTCCATGATGACAAACGACGGAATCCCTCAGCAAGTGAATTAATTAGATCAGTCGGTTCATTAGGAACTCAAGGCCAGCGATCCTCAGATCGGTTCTGGGTCTTCTCTTTTTTTGATTTGGTTTTTTTTTTTTTTTTATTTGTTAAACTATTTGAAAATTCGGGGATTCATTTGTTGCTGTACATAATGGTAGGACGGGAACGGATTCCCAATTATTGTACTGTGGAAAATCAATTTATTAATTTTTTTGGGGCCCAATTTGTATCCTTGGTCAGTAATTCTGAAGTCTAAAGCCGCGTTGAATAGGAAAGTGGTGATAGAGAAACGTAGGAGCGTGAGGTATGCGTGGTGATGAGTAACCAGCATCTGCGTGAGCGTGAGGAGCGCGGCAAAAACTGGTGGCAGTGGCTGTTGCGTCAAGTTGCACATGTTTCTGTCTTTGGTTGTTGGTGACGGTTTTTACTGTTAACAAAAAGAGAACGCTACTCCACCCCCTCACCTTGAAAGTGCGTGCACTGCTACTACCTCCCTAGTCCCTCCCCCCATTTTCTGCTTTTTGTAGCAGAAAGTTTTAAATGCGTCCCCCACAACAACGAAAAAGTCCAATTCCACCTTTTTGGCAGAACACCCATGTATCTTAATGGTTAAAATTATTGGATAATTTATCCTATAAATATATCCAAAATTAACCTGAATAGTTCGGCAGGGTAATTTATTTATTTTAAAAAAAGGGGTCAATTTTATTAGTATTAAAGCCAAATTTACACCCACTCATCATAAAAAAATCAGAAAAAACCTAGAGGACAACCTACAAACAAATAGAATACAGAGTGTGTTTGGATGAGGAATGAGAAAAATGACTTATTTAAAAAGTGACTTATGAATAAGTTAGATTGGATAAAAGTTACATTGTGTAAGTTATTTATGTTTAGATTGACGATTGAATAAGTGATGTTATAAAAGTAAAATGTGTTTGGTTTAACTTTTGTATAAGTATCTTTTATGATATTTAAAATAAAAAATTATAAAATATATGAAAAATGAGAAAAATATATTTAATCACATTTGAAAATGGTAAAATAGATAATTAAATTGTAATGAAAATGCAAATAAATTAGAAATGATATAAAGTTAAAGTTTTTGATACAGTCGAATATAACATAACTAATTAGATCAAATGTCTCGTACAATTAGGTCCCTGATGGTATCACGAATATGATTTATTTGGGTTGAAGATGTCCGAGGATTATTTGTTGACGATGACTCTTGATCTTAACTATTATCTACATTAATTATATTCTTATTTTCTGCATCCCTAAAGTCTACATCAGTTTGAGAATTTCTTATAAGCTCTTAATTTAAGCTAAAAGCTACTTATTTTAGCTTAAATGAAAAGTGGTTTTTTTTTTCTTATAATCTCTTAATTTAAAAGCCCACCCCCACCCAAACATTCAACAATTCACCTCTCCAATTGAATTGGGCTTCTGCATGACTTACTGTAAACCCTTAAAGTGAGAAATAAGGTCATCCAAACACATCAATTACATTACGGCTCATGAGACTAAAATGAGATGGCATCAGCCTAATTTGCGTGTCATTTATTTGGAATGCTTAAATGAGGGGGAGGCCTAATTTGCGGGTCATTTATTTGGAATGCTTAAATGAGGATGGCATCAGCCTTTGTAGGACTTAGACAATTGGGGGCACACGCACAACTTGCGGTGCAAACCTTTGTGTATATCCGCCACTTCGGGTTTTGTGCATCACTCTTCAGTGTCAACTTGTTATCAATATCAGATTAATGTTATCAAACTTGTTTTATTATTTTTGTTTTGTTTTGTTCTAAAAATTAAAAAGGTGCAGTTTGAAAACGCAATCAACCCTGTGATGACTTTTCCGCTTTACATTGTATTTTTCTATATGATGTGTAGTCCTATAATATTTGGATTTTATTTTGATGAATTAGAACGTACCCTTGTGACACTGCGACTCAGTGTGTGTTTCGAAACACATAAAATCATAGTTTTAAATTATAGTTTATGTAAATCGAGATAAAACTTATCTCACATACTTATCTCATAAATTATAAAAGTTATTCTCAAAAATTAATTTCAAACACATACTCAATAAATTCACATGACCCAATAGACGGATGCAATTATTTTTTAATCCAGACTCCTTATTCCGGAGTCCACATTAGGTGCTCATGGAATCAATGAGCACCCAATGCTTAGCCTAAAAAAGAGGCCGTCTTGCCTCATTTCAAGTTTCCAGCCTCAACATTTGCCCTCCCAACGTGTGCCCCATCTCCTCATCTTTCTTGTTCTCTCTTTCAGATTTTTTTATTTTAAGAATCTTTATGATAAAAAAATATAAAACATGGCAGATTTTTAAATTATCACATACTCTTGTAGTTCTATTTATAAAGTTTAGATCAAGTAAAAAAAAATTATAAAGCATAGAGAAGGTTTTTTTAAAAAAATTTATAAGTCACGACATTATACTTTTCAGTTCTCACATGATTTTGGTAGTTATTGGAGGTAAAGTATGTACGAAATTAGTTAAAAATCATTATATGTACTAATCTAATTCAATTTTTAAGTCACTTTTAATATGTTTCACTATAACAATAAAAATCTTAAATCTTATTAAATTTATCTTAAAATTTAATAATTTTTTAACTTTACTTCCACTTATTATAAAATATAAACTTTACTCCACGATTATAAATGTTACACAATAATAAATTTAGGATACGGTTATATATTTATAAAAAAAGTATCTTAATGTGACTTTAAAAAAAAAAGAAAAACCTTCTCATATCTATGCTTTATAAACAGAACAACAAAAGTATACGATAACTTAAAAAAAAAACTGCCATGTTTAATGTTTTTATGATAAAGATACTTAAAATAAACCCAAAAAAAAATTGAAAAAGAGAATAAGAAAGATGGGGAGATGGGGGCAAGTGGGGGAGGAGAAATGTTGAACGCTGAAAACTTAAAATGAGGCAAAATCAGCCTCATTTTTAGGCTGAGCATGGCTCATTGATTCAATGAGCACCTAACATGGACTCTTATTCCGCGGCATTTCATCGAACACGCCGTTAAAGATCAACTACGTACATCTGCACTAATTAAAATCGAAGGGACAAATTTTCAGCGCTTATTGCCGCAATCTCCGGGCATTAGAGTATGTTTGGATTAGGTTTTTAATAATAGCTTAGGAAGAAAAAGTGATTTTAAAGAATAGAGGATAAATTCTAAGTGTAATAGATTCTAAGAAAAAATTTTTTTTTGATAAAATGATAGTGTTTGAGTATTATTATAAGAATTATTTTTTATTATTAAATTACTAAAAATGATATTATCTTTTGTGATAATTGTATATAAAGGATAAGATGATATTTTATATATTTTTAACATTTAAATTTCATAATAAATACTAAGACTAAAATAATTTTTTGTACAAAATTAAAATTATAACATTTATTAATTATGTAACAGGAAAAAAAATTAGATCACACACACATATATATAAATTGTATGGTAAAAAATCATTTATAAATAGTAATTAGAAAGAGAAGAAAAAGAAAGAGATAATGAAAATTGAAAAAAAATAATTTCTTTCATAAACCATGTTTTGGATCAAAAACTATAGTTTAGGAGAAAAAAAATGATTTTAGAGTTTTTTCATATGTTTATATAATTTTCTCCTAAATTATGGTCGTAAAAAAAAAAATTTCAAAGTCATCCAAACACATTAGCCCATCTCCTTCCAAATTTCTAATTATGCGCTTGCAAATACAAGTCTCGTCTCCTTATTCTGGGCCAGATTATTTAAAATTTTCATTATAAATGTTTTTGTTGCCGGATATTTTTTTTCCTTTGACTCGTTGGATGAGAAACAAAGAAAAATAGTAATTTATTTTTATTAAAAAAATCGTACCACTCTTTTAATATTTAAATAATTAAATCTCTTATATATATATAAAGTGTATTTTATCTCTATTTTTCAATTAAAAAAATACAACATTCAGTGTTTCAGTGATAAAATCTGACGGGCTTATCTGCGCCGATGTTCCCCCCCCCGGCTTCGCAGCGATCCTCAACAATTACGAGACATCTAAAATTTGGCACGGAATTAGGTAACTGTACACACCGACCAACTCCCAGACACCTTCTCTGACCAGAGACTCAGAGAATATTGTAGAAAACCGAACTTCTTAGCATAATTCTCTAATGAGTATGGAGTATTGAATTCTAGTACGAGTATTATAAACATCGCGCCTTCACTGATTAAACAAATTCTGAACACGGATAAAATATCTTTGATAATCGTTCCCTCTCAAAGAAAAGCACATTACTCGGGCAAAGGGCTAAAATATCTATAAATTTCTTGTTATCTAGCACACAAGAAACCTGCAAGGTTCATGTTATATATCAAAGGTTTAGTTGACCCAAAAAAAAAAAATATCAAAGGCTTAAACTTTAAAGTGAGGCGAATAAAGCAATATAACTAGGTGAGGACTCCCAAATATGGCAAGTCGATCAAATCATATTGCATATTCCATAAGATAGCCCGTACGGTCTAGAGATAGCCTACTTCTGAACGGACCATTTAAATTGACAAACCGAACCCAATCTCATATTCAACGGTCCAAAACTGTGATTTGTGAAGTAACGAGGACATGGGATGGCGACGTTGGGAAGAGTCCCGAGATAAACATACAAAGCCAGAATATTAATATAATAATATCAATGGTTCTAATTATTCCATGTGCTCGTTGGCAACAAAAAAAAAAATTAAAAAATTCCATATGCCCATAAAATAAAAGTGGTCCGTCTCAGCGTCCCAATCTTTCGTGCTGTTCGAGTGTCATCGGATAAATCATTCACGTTTCTCTCGTGCAGGCCAACCGTCCTTTGTCGCGAACATCCGAAGAAGATGACATTAATTATCAAAAAATTGATGTTGCCTGGAATGACCCGGTGCAGTAATTTTTGATACACGTGTATCATCTAAATCAAAATTTACATTTTTGATGTGTCCATTTTTGTCTTGTTATTTGATGCTAAAAGACCAAGTGTATTTCTAATGAACAATGATAAGTATAATTTTAATTAAAAACAATATATTTATAGTTTGTTTGTCTGAGCTTATTTACATCGGACTTATTATATAAGCCCGATTTATATAAATCGAGATAAATCTCCTCCACATATTTACCTTATAGACTGTAAAAGTACCTCGTAGACCGTAAAAGCAACTTCGTATTCCGTAAATCACGATTTATAAACACTTATGGAGCTTCCATAAGCTAATCCAAACGAGCTATTAGCCAAAAAATTATAGTTATACACATGTTACGGTAATCATCATTTTATAAAAAAAAATGTTACAATTTTATTTTGGGAATTATAGAACTTTAAAATCAAAAAATTAGAAATTACAGATAAGTTTTTCTTCCTTGGCAGATATTATTGCTTTATAAGTAGACATTAATTTTAAGAAAATTAGACAGTGGAAAAAATATCAAAAAAGACGAGAGGCATAGCTACGACCTTCTTACCCAATGACATCAAACACTTTTTTAGGGATAGCTGGGTATGAGAAATTTGGAAAGGAGGAGGAACAATTTTTATAAGTTAGAATTAAAAAATTAGTAAGGCAAAGGCAAAAAATTTTAATTAATATTTTTTATTCTTTTATCTGACATTTTTTTTATTAAAATTTTATATCACTGCTTCTCTAAATTTTTTAAATTAAGCTCATAAAATTTTTTCCTCCCTTCCTTTTTCTTTCTAAATAACTCATACCAAAGGTCCTTAGATAGTTAAATATGTCGATTAACGGGAAAAATTAAAAAAGAAAAAAGAGATATATGTTTTATTGTTACAAAAAAGATATATATGTTGACAAAAAGGGCTGCAAGCCTGTAACAGAGGAAGAGGCCCAGATAGAAGAGCTGAAGCCTGAAGGAGGAAGTGATGTGATGGTTGGAAAAGAAAGCAGCATGGAACACTAACATAAGTTTCGTAAAGTGTTGGCTCACTGATATAAAGACTTTATTAAGTAGGTACTTTGTAAGTAACTTTATGAATTTTTTTTAAAACCTAAAAACATATTCTAACCTTGATAAATAAACTTTTGAAACTCAACTTACCTAAATTTTATTGTATTAAAAAAAATAAAGAAAACAGGATGGAATAGGTGAGTGGGGGCGTGGAAACACGGAGCTGCTCTTACCTAGAGTTTGGAAGGAGGGAAGATATTCCCGCCACTGGACCCCACCCACAAAAACCCACCGTCACTCTCCCCTGATACAAATATCTCCACCTTCTTTACCGTTCATTCCCTTCACCCTTTTATTTTTACCGTTACTTCAATTTTAAACGATTGCGATTTAATATTTTATATTCTATATTTTTATTTTTTATAAGATGTTAAATCTAAAACTATCTACAATTAATCTAAATGGTAAAGATAAAAAAAAGTGAAAGAAAATAGGCAATAAAGTTTGAATAAACCCTGGTGCTGTTTTTCTCTCCCTAAGAGCTCCGCTAGGGTTTATCCCTTTCCTCTTCCTTTTGGTAGAATCTCAGCTTTAGGCTGCTTTCTTTCTCTATTTTTCCTTTCTAATCCTTCCAGCAATCGTTTTCTCTTTCTTCATTCTCTTGTCTTTTGTTTGTTTCTGCATCTGGGTCTTCTGTGGAGTTAAGCTCTGTTTTTTTCAAAATTTTTCTTATTGATCTAAACAAGTATTTTAAGCAAGTTTTAAAGGAGTGCTGGCTCGGCATGGAGTTAGCTTCAAATGTTAGTTAGGACCTGAATATTTAATGGTCTAGAGACGATACGGAGCAGTACGATGGGAAGTGTGTAACATCCCAAATTTTATCAGATGTCCCTTCGGAGACATCTAATAAAATTAATATAATATAATATAAATATAATATTATAATAATATAATATTACTATTATTATTATTATTATTATTATTTTTTGGATGTTACAAAGTGCATAGTGGGAAGAGTCATTATAAAGATGTGACTTGGTGCTGTAACAATGAGGGAAAATGTTCTTGTGGCTTGGAAGTTAAAGAAAGACCAAATAGAAGTTGACAATATTGGTGCTAACATGTTCTCTTTCAATTTCAATAAGATTGAAGACGCTCGAAGGGTTCTAACGGAGAGTCTGTAGGCGGTCCGACAACATATTCTGTGACTCCAAAGGCATGACGCCTTTGTTAGTGACTATGAGATCCATATAGACAAATGCCTCTTCTGGATTCAACTCCATAATATGCCTCCTAAAGGAAGAAGTCTGCCTAACTATAGAGCTTTAGCTTCTAAAGTTGGAAAAGAAGTTACTATTGAGGACCCAAGACCTGGGAAAATTAAGACAATTTTTTTTTGAAAGGATCTGAGTTAAAGCTAAGATTGACAAGCCTTTGGTTTCGGGATTTTATATTACCAAATCAATAAAGAAGGACAGCCAGAATAAGCCAGTCTGGATTCATGTGAAATATGAGTGCCTTTCAAAGTTTTACTACGTATGTGGTAGACTCGAACATGAGAGTAAGAACTGTGATTCGGAAGGAATCGATGGAGATGAAGGTAATGAACAATGAAGGTTTAGTGCCAGTATGTGCATATAGGCATTGAAGGTTTACTCCGGTACATCAGAGAAGATGGGTAGTCACTAGATGGAAGAAAGCAAGGTTGAGCATAGGGAACATGGGAAAATTAAATGCTTGCATGGGAAAGATGGTAATATTGAGTCAACCGATACTCTGGTAGAATGTTCTCAGGATATGAGTGGGGAGCAGTCTATGGAGTACAATAAGTCCTCCATAAATGAGAACGTGCTAGAGTTTGATTTAGAAAATGACACTTATATGGGGTGCAAGTCGAACCCACATCTAGTAAGAAGAAGAGTTAATATTACACAAAGAAGGAATATGGGCCAGTTTTCTAATATGTGGCCTGATCTGAAATGGCCCAAAGTAACTATATCAAAAGTTAATGTAAGGAAAATATACTTTTAAATGGGCTGGTTTGGTTCAGATAATGAGAATGGAACCCAAAATGTTAAAAGGCAGGGAGTTGAAATAAGGGACATTATTAAGGAAGTAGAGGAGACCCAAAACGCGGAAGTGGATAACGAATATGAGGGAGAGGTTGGTAATCTAGCACTTCAGGTAGAAAGGGTCAATTTGAAAAGATGTGCCAATGATAAGTGGACTTCGCCTCTGTTCAAAAGAAAGAAATCCCATGCTCAATAATCTATAGGTTTTGTCGAAGAAAAGCAACAAACGGAGAAATTTCTTTAAAAAGTTGCTGAAAGAGAAAATTCTATAGGAAGGAGGACCTTGGTTTTTGACGAAAATGAAATTTTAGAGTCTCTCTCAGAGGTAACTATCCCCTCTTCTGAAAATACTGTGAGTTGCAATTATGCTCCGGGTATGTCGAGAGGTGGGCGTCTGTCGGTTGAGAAAGAGAAAGCAAAAAAAAAGCTCTTTAAGGGTGAGGATTATACTTCTATGGGGGAAAAGGGTGGTGACTGGCCTTCTCCGGTTACCAAAGATTTATGATTCTTGATTGAAACTATCAGGGTCTTAGAACTATCTTGGCGGTTCGGAATCTAAGGTTCCAATGCAAAAAATTCAATCTGGATGTTGTCTTTTTGACTGAAACAAAGATTTAGAGTGGAAATGTAGAGAAGATTAAGAGGAAATTAGGGTTTCATCATAGTGTCTACTTTGATCCAGTTGGTAAGTCTGGGGGCTTGGCATTCTGGTGGAAGGAGGGAGTTAATTAGTCGTTGGAGCAATTAGTAGATTTATAATTCATATTGATGAACTTAGCATAAATGGGAAAGATCATGGTGCAGTTTCATGTGTTTATGGTCCGTGCAACTTGGCACAAAAAAGGAGATGGTGGCTAAATCTTGCTAATCTAAAGCCTGTATCCTAAGTTATGTGGGCAATTTTAGGGGATTTTAATGAATTGTTGTACCAGTCAGACAAAGAAGGGGGCGACGAGGGACTTAGAGTGATTTTGTTGCTTTTATGACTTACTATGATTTACTAGAGCTAGAAACTAAGGGGAGTAAATATACCTGGATGAATATAAGAGATGGAGAAGGTTTTATAAGGGAATGTCTGGATAGAGTAATTGTGAATGGATCATGTAGAGTCATTTTTCTAAAGGATTATGTTTAGGTATTGGAAACAATTGGTTCATATCATACTCCTATAATGTTGAATTTTGAGTATAAGGAGTTAGTGTCCCTTAAATTGTTTCGTTTTGATCAAAGATGATTATATTATCCTGAACTGGAGGACTTGGTAAAGAAGAATTGGGGCATTAAAGGTGTCAATATCAACATTGAAGAAATGGTTGATAAATTAAAATTCCTAAGTACAACGCTTAAGGCTTGGAGTATATAAAAATTTGGCAATCAATTTAAATTGGCTAAGCAATTAATGAAACAGATCAATATGATCACGATTGGACCTAATGCTAGTCAATTGATAGAAGAGCTTACTGGTTTAAAGGTAAAACTGGAGGAAGCATGGAAGCAGAAGGAGTTATATTAGGCTCAGAAATCTCAAATTCACTGGCTTACTTGTGGAGATCGAAATACCAAATTTTTCCATATGTCTACAATTCTGAGGAGATGTAGGAACCAGATTTCAAGATTAAGAATTTCAGAAGATGAATGGATTGAGACAGAGGAAGGTATTGGAATGTTTTAACCACTTTTACTTTGAGTTATTTTCTTTATATGGGACAATAGATTTTGAAGAAATATTGCAATATGTTGATACTAAAGTTTCAAACTCTGATAATGACCTCCTCATGAGAAGAATAACTAAGGAAGAGGTCAAGGATGTTGTTTTCAGTCTTGGAAGCTCAAAAGCACCAGGTCTATATGGCTTCACAGGAGCTTTCTATCATAAACATTGGCATGTTATTGGAGACCAGGTGTGCAATCTAATTAGCCAATTTTTTTATTATGGTTTCTTACTTAGTGATATTAATGAAACTGACCTAGTATTAATTCTAAAGGTAGAAAGACCTGAAACAGTTAGTGATTTTAGACCCATCAGTTTGTAATTTTTCCTATAAAATCTTTTCAAAGGTTATGGCTAATAGACTCAAAGTCTTGCTTGAGAAGCTCATTTCGGAATGCTAAAGAGCTTTTGTACCAGGACGTTTGATACAAGATAATATAATTATTGTCCGCGAAACATTTCATCATTTGAAAAGGATGAAGGCTAAGGATGAAATAAATATCAAGTTAGATATGAATAAAGCTTATGACCGTGTTGAATGAGACTTTTTTTTTACACTTATGTTGAAAATGGGTTTCTCAAGATCTTGGGTTGAACGCATTTTATAGTGTATTTCATCTGTGAATTTCTCTTTTATGATGTCGGGCAAAATGATATCTAAGGTGTTGCCAAATAGAGGTCTTAGACAAGGGGATCCACTATCTTCCTACATTTTCATTTTAGTAAGCAATGTTATGTTTAGAATGATTGAGAAATGGCAAACAATGGGTCGAATTCAAGGTATCAAAATAGCACCAACTTGTCCAATCTTGACATATTGCTTATTTGCTGATGACTCAGTCTTTTTCCTTCAAGCATAGGTTGAGAATTGTCTAATCTTTATTGCCAAGCATATGGGCAATTGATAAATTTTAGAAAATCTTGCTTGTATTTTTCTGAAAATGTTCCAGCACTAATCAAGGAAGCAATTGGTCATGTGTTTCATATTGCAACAGTTGATGTCCTAGGAAATTGCCTTGGCCTTCCTATTCTATGAGGAAGATAAAAAAGACAGGCTCTATCATTTGTGGTTGACAAAGTCAAGAAGAAAATATTGGGCTAGCAAAAGAATTTCTTATCGATCAGAAGCTGAATGTGAGGTATTAATTAAAGAAGTAGCAAATTCAATTTTAGTTTACTCTATGTCATGCTTTCTCTATCCAAAATCTATCTTGGCACAATTAGATAGTATTATTTCTAGATTTTGGTGAAATAGTTTGGCTGAAAAAAGGAAAGTTTATTGGGTGTCCTTGGATACTCTTAAAAAGGCTAAAAAGAGGGGTGAATGGGTTTTAAGGATTTTGAGGCTTTTAATCTTGTTCTCCTTGCTAAAATTGGATGGAGAATTTTGCAGGAAACTCAACAACTTTGAGCTCAAGTATTAAAAAGCAAGTACTTCCCAATAACTTCATTTATCGAAGCAATAAAGGGGAGCTCTCCCTCTTGGCTCTGGAACAACATTCTTGCTGGCAAACAAGTGTTGGAAGGCAACATAGCAATTAGCATGAGCAATAGATTGAATACTAGGGTATGGGAAGACCTATGGATCTGCGATCTACCAAGTAATAAACCCCTCTCTCAATGTCCTCTTCCCTCCTTATTGAATATTACAATGTCTCTTTTAATGAATGGGTCTGAGTGAGATTTGTCTTTGATCAATGAACATATCACTCATTATGAAGCTCGAGCTATTCATGCTATGAGTGTAACCCTAAGTGATAGACCAGACAAATGGATCTGGTTGTGAGGTAGGAGAATAAATTATTCGATCAAGGATGAATATAAATGGGTAAAGGCTAATGATCCTGGAGGTAGTGGTAGTGCTGCAGTAAAATTTAATGGAAGATTTTTCAACTTGTGGGACTGAATTTGGAAACTGAAAGTTCCATACAAGGTTCACTCTTTTATGTGGAGGACTCTCTCCAATGTTATTCCTTCTATATGAAAAATTTGAAAAGAAGGAAATGTACTGAAACTGGTTTATGTCCTATATGTAAGTGTGATTATGAGACAGTTAGTCATATCTTTTTGGGTTGTGAATAGGCTAAAAATGTATGGTATGTAAGTAATTTATCCTTTTTCTTCTACACACAGCCTCATATTGAGTTACTTGATTGGTTATTTCAATTGTTTAGTCATCATTCCTTTTTAGAATATGATAAGACTCTGATTGCATTCATATTATGGCAAATATGGAAAGGCAGATACACCTTTATCTTTGAAAATAAAAGACCTGATTCTGTAACATCCTGATTTTTATTTATAGAATATAAATATAATTAGAAAATAATTATTTATAAAAAAATTTAGTCAGTAATTTTTGGAATAAAAAGAAAAGGAGATCTAGTTAAAATATAATTTTTTAATATATATATATAGTCGGCGCCACACACTAATATAGACTTAGTGGCACTTCTTTTGGTGCCACTAACTCAATAAAATGAAAAATAAAACAAAGCCATTAGGTGCTATATGCAGGAGGAGATGTATTATAAATATCTCCCTCAATAACCACTTCATGCAAGTGAAGTGTGGTGCGAAGGGGCAGACGGAGAGGACACTGGTAGGAGTATTTTCGGTTCTTCAGAGATCAATAAGGTACTCAAATTCTCTTCTAATAATAAAACTTTATTTATGAAACAATGTTCTAAATAATTTTTTATTTTTTATAATAATAATTTTATGTTGATTAGAGAAAATTTTAAGATTATGATTTTGGGCAAATTTGAATTTTAGCAATATAAGAATATAGAAATGTAGAGAATGATTAATAGTTAATTTTAATCAATTTACATTTATTATTTAGTTGGTATAAGATTTTATAATAATTTTTTTATATAATCAATCTATAAATAATTCTATATTGGACTTTTTAACCTATTAAATTTGGGATAAATTATTTATTTGGATTATTAAAAGTATTATTATAGTTTTAATCAGTTTAGATCTTTTATTAAAGTGAAGATTTATAATTTAGCTATTTTTAAAATATGGGAATTTTATATAAAGAAATGAAATTGATAATAATCAATGACTTAAATGAGTTATTTGAGTTAAGAAAAATATTTGAATTAATAATTGAGATTTTAGTGTGAAACTGAAATTTTTGGGAGTCATTAATTTAAAAACTTTGAAATTTATAAAATTAAGTTAAGTAAGTTAATTTTTCTAATAACTCAAAGATTTATTAATATATAATAAATTGATTATTGTATATTGATTTTTGGCATGTATTTGTGCTCTTAGATTAGGAGTCTTGTGGTTATAATTTGCTTTGATGAGAGGTAACCACTTTACTCTTATTGTGCATGATTGTATGATGTTTGTGAGTAATTTTTAACTATATAGAATTATAAATTTAGCTATTGATATGTGATGTAGACTTTGAAACTATGATGTTAATAAAATTGTCTTGTGGGACTTATTTTCATTAAAAAAAATGACTAGTGATATTTTATTATATGAATTGATATTTATTTATGAGGTTGTAAAGATTTTTTTGATAATTGTGAATTGATAATGACATGTTATAATCACACAATATTGATATGAGAGGGGATGTTGGATGTGGATTTGATGGGAGGTTACTCAAAGAGGAAATAAGGGGGTGAATTCTTGTACAAAAAAGAGAAAATAAGGTGGTGGACTTCCAGTTGTACATTGGTTAGTCCTTAGGCACATTTGTGTCTAGTAGGACTATGACACCTCACTAATGTATTTAGAGAATGAACTCATAGCTCTATGGATTTTGGCCCGTTCATATCACTTGATCAGTGAGCTTTTTAAGTTAAACTACAAGTCATATGGGTGAGTACTAGCCCATGAGTTCAGTCAGAGAAAATAAGGGAGGACAGATAATCAATTCTTGTGTATTGATTCTTGTATATTTATGTGATAAATATGAAAATGAGATTATGATATTGTGAATTATTATGTATATATACATATGGACATGTGATATTTTAATAATGTTATGATTTTATAACTGTCTCACTTGACACCTCACGAGTACTTACTTGTATGCCTGATGAGATGGATAGCTGATTACTGAGGCTTTTGTCCCACCCCGTCTATTTAACATTTTTTAGGTGATAGTTCATGTGCTGGGATGTCGGGAGGAGCTCATGAACCATAGATATATCTCTATATATCTGTATAATCTCTTGTGGTTTATTATATGTTGAATTGATATATATTGCCAGGATGTCGGGAGGAGCTCATGAACCATAGATATATCTCTATATATCTGTATAATCTCTTGTAGTTTATTATATGTTGAATTGATGTATATTGCCACTCATATGACCCACATTTTGTAAACTCTAATTTGACTGCATACTTTTGATTATCGTCCTATGATTTGGATATTATATAGAGCTGGATGATTTTAGTTTTGAAATGGGAAATTTTATACAATCATGGTAGAATATATAATAGATTGTGGAATTTTAACTTTACCGTGATTAATATTTAAAAGTATAGTTAATATTATGAAATTAAGAAAAAGATTTTACAGATTCAATCCTCACTTTCATGCAAGTAGGGACGCTTCTTGCTGAATTTTGGAAAGCAAATAATTGGCAAAGAGCCTAATGATTAGGAACCTCCAACAGTCCACGAACAGAATTATGATCACAAGTGGCATCCCCTATATGATAATTGTCTTAAGATTACATAGTATGTTTGGATTAGTTTATAAAATGTTTATAAGTGTTTATGTTAGTAAGTCGAGATAACACTCCTCTCACATACTTATCTCATATACCCTAAATCACAATTAAAAAACTCCCAACTCAATAGATTACGATTTTCTTAATAATAGCAAAGCTTTAATTAATTGCGATTGTTACGAGAGACTCCAATGGTTTTCTATTGGATGGTTGTGCACAGGAGATATTTGTCTTGTCAGTTCTAATGGCAGACCCCATGGCAATGTTGCAAGCTATGCATTATATCCATGCTAATCAACTTGATGGTATTATTATTGAGTCAGATAATCAGCATCTCATCTCATCTGGTAAAAAAAAAAAAAAAAAGGATCTCTCACTCTTTCATAAACGCAACCACAATTCATTTTCTGAACCCTTGCATCCCATCCTCTCATCGTCTTCGTTTTCCACCCTCCAGATGAGCTGCAACGGTTGTCGAGTCCTCAGGAAGGGATGCAGCCAAGACTGCGCGCTCAGGGCTTGCCTCCGGGGGATCCATTCCCCTCACTCCCAGGCCCACGCCACTCTCCTCCTCGCCAAATTCTTCGGCCGCACCGACCTCTTCTCCTTCATTTCTTCCGTTCCCCTCTCCACCAGACCAGGTCCCTTCTCATTCTCTCTGATCTTATCCCTCTCTCTATAATTCCTTTTCTGATCTTTCTTATTTCTTTTCAGCCTTGTTTCGGTCTCTGCTGTACGAAGCGTGCGGGCGAATAGTGAATCCCGTGAGCGGCGCCGTCGGACTCCTGTGGAGTGGTAACTGGCACTTATGCGAGGCAGCCGTGCAGACGATACTCGCCGGCGGTGTTCTTCAGCCGCTACCGGAGACTTTCGATGGAGTTCTGCGACCGATCCTGGATGAGTCATCTCCTGACATTGGGAAAAATGTGCGCTCTCAGCTCCGGCCATTCATGCATGAACTCGGAAAGAAGGAGCAGAAGTCGACCTTGGATCTCTCCCTGCTTCCCGGGACAGGGAGGAGGCAGAGTAATCCGTTGGTTTCTGCTGAATCGGAAATGAGAAGCTGTGGCGGTTGCGGAGCCGAGAAGAATATTAAGCTTTTGAATCTGTTTGCGTAAGAATGGTTAAAAAGTATGATAGAGTAATGTAGAGTATTAAGGATAGGGGGATTAGTGTCTCCGGAAATGATAAAACTTAAAAGGCGAGGCGAGTAATAATGCAAAGAGGAGGAAGGCATGTTTGGCCATCGGGATTTTTGGTCCTGCAAAAGGGAATGAATCCGGTGAAGTTTTGGGGAAATTATTAGCATTGATGTTTATGATAATTTATATATATGTTTGATGTTCGGTGAAGTTTCTGGTCCTGTAAACGGGAATGAATCCGGCGGAAGTCTGGATGTTCCTGTAAACATGGGGCCTTATTTAATTATATATATATATATATATATATGTATATGTATATTGCTTTTTGTTGAATTGGCGTATTGAAATCGACGAGAGAGTTGTAGTATCAAAAAAGAAAGTAGATAGTGGGGGAAGGAAGGGATGAAGATGACCAAGGGGGAAGCAAACTAAAGTGAAAGGAGGGTGATGGAGATGAAGGGAAGGAGGCAACAAGACGAATCCTGTGGGGTGTGGCGAGGGGAGGTAATGCCGCATGGGCACGTTCCGAGGCAAAATTTGTCCGCATCGTACACAACCACCCATAGCTTCTCCTCCCAAGTACTGTACTACTCGCTACTTCCACTCACGTCTCATTTTCATGACCTTACCACCTCACTTCCCTCTTCCTTCTTTTATTTTGTTATTATTTTTCAACTTCTTGTTCCCCCTGTTGGAATTTAAGTATAAATGTGGGTGTGATAAATGAAATAAGTCTCACATTATTTGGGAGTGTGAGAGTCCAAGTGCATGTATTTATATATGAACTTGGACAAGTAAATAAGAGGAGTAATGAACTTGCACAAGCCACATAGAAATCCGGCAATTTCCCTTTTACACGAGTTATATAGATTGGACACCTTTTAATAAAAGGCATTTTGTAGATATACAAAAATATATTTTGGGAAAAAATTCTTATCATTATAAATGTCACAATCACTTAGTCTTTAATTGTGAAATATAGCCATTGCAATGGTCAAACTCATGGTTGTCCACCTTTATTGTGGGATGTGCACGTTGGAGCATTAAATTAGCTTTATTGTTGCAGTTTTGTGAACAAATTTTATTGCTTTAATGTCTCAAATTAATGGCTTTAAAATTCTTTGATGGGGTTTTATTGTTTTAATGTGTGAGCATTATGTTAATAATGGAATTTAGTGACCAATGTTTGAAAATGTCAAAAGTTAGTTTCTGCAACATTTGAAACCCATAAAACTGAGAATTTAATCACTTTAATGTGATTATTTTGTGACTATAGTGAAGTGGTTGGTTGCCTATATAAGGTGCTTCCAGTTAGAAGTTTGGTAGAAGCTTTTGAGGTTTTGACACTTCTCTCCTCCTCTAATTTTTGCCTACTGAGTTATATTATATTTCGTTGTTCTGTAAACCCTTTTTTTGCAGGAAGGATCTGTTTTATCTTGGGGAGTGCTGCTTCCTCTTTGCCGGTGGTTGCAGAATAGCTCTTAAGGACAGCGTCCTTGGACGTGACTCGGATTATTCATTTCTTTGTAGATGCATTGCCGCCAATTTGGATTTACAGAACATTAGTTGGAGTTTGAAGATTCGCTAGATTGCATGTGAATTTATGAGCTAACGCCAACACCCCAAACAATTTTCAACTACTTGCTAAAATAATGTTGCTCCCCCCTTTTAAATATATGAGTTAGATAATTATTAATTTATGAAAATTTAAATAATTTTGTTAAGTTGTTTTTTTTAAAATGTGTGTTTGGTTTATTTAAAATACTTTTAAAATTGTTTGTATTGAATATTTTCCATTATTAATAAATTCTTTATTTGTACTATTAATGTTGGATTGAGAGAAAGAATTATAAATTTAAAAAGAAAAAGGCGAAATAAAGTTGTACATATAGAATCAACATAAACCCATCTACTAGTTCTAGTGTTTGGATTCGGAGAGTACTTTCCAATAAAACCACAATAATTTAGATTGTAGTTTGTGTTGGCGTCCGTATTTAACATCGTACGGATTGTTAGCGGTAGCACATATAGAAACACAATAAATATATAGTTTGAGTTACATCTAAAGGTACTTTCTTTAGGAGATATTTTACAACCCCCAGTAAATTAAGAAGCAGTACTTCTCATGATAAAATGAATCCTTCATGTAAAAAGCAGGGTAACAAGACAACAGAAAGATAACAATGTAACTTAGAAGAAAAGAGGGAAGAGGAACTCAGGGATAGAGCTTGGTGTCACATGACCTTAGTGCTCTGACCTCAATCCCAATGACCCCTGCACCGAGCATAGCCTTTTATAGGTAGAGAAGATATAACAGTTAAGCATCTATTAATCACGGCTTAATAACAATTAAAGTGGTAGTTATATATACAGGGTTTAAGGAGATTCTTTTTGTGACACATTCATGAAATATTTACAATAGTCTGTACACTATTCATTAAAAATGTCAAAAAGCAAGCATACTTTTAAACTGAAATCAGCATATATAAGTTGCTTCTTGTTTTTTTTTTTTTTTTAAAGCAAGGGCAGTGCAGGCATGGAAGAGGGAAGGAGAGAAGAGGAGGGAGTTTTGAATAAGGTTAAAATGAAGAGGGGCTACTTCTGATCTATAAAAGGCAATCAAATGGAGATGGCACTGCTGATTAGGCTTAAAAAAGAGGAAGGGAAAGGTCGAATACAACACGTGGAGAGGGGAGAGGGGCGCCATTGGAAGTGGGTTCCACGACAACAACAACCCCAGACACAACCATCTATGAATAAATACTCTCTCTCTCTCTGTTTGATTTCATCCCACAAATCACAATCTCTTCAAAAACCCACTTCCTCACGGCTCGCCGCGTTGCCCTCTCTCTACGTGAATCCCATCCCATCCCTTCCCACCTCACCCTCCTTCTTTCTCTCCACTAAATTACTATCCTCTCCCCCTTTTGGCATTACCCTTCATCACTCACATTCGTTTGTTAGCCCACAACTTCATTCCCTCTTTTATTACCCCTCCTTTATTATTCCTTTCTGTCTATTCCAACTCCTCACATCACTTGCCCTCCCCATATTATCCATTTATTCGTTAATTCCTCCCCCTATGCATAATCGTCCTCTTCCAAACTTTTGTTCCTTTCCTGCCGTTTCTTCTTCTTCCTTCTTCGCCTCTGACAAAGCAACACTGCTCAAGAAAGAATAACTATTAAAATTATCAGGTTTAAAATATTAGTTAAAAATAATAAATATTTAACTTTTTTACATTTATTTCTAATTATACCCTTAAGAGTATGCATTAGAAATAAAGATTGAAATTTATTTTAGAAAAATAATCAGTGATATATATTTAATGAAAGTAAATATAAAAAAACTAATTTAAAATTTTCAAACAATAATTATTTGTTCTTTGTATTCAGAACCAACCTCATAAAAGATAATGTTCCTTGTAAAAACAAGCCAAGGGAGTATTTTACGACATTCTCAAACATCTACCAATATCATATATAGCATACCATGCTAACTGTTAAACAAATAATTTAACTTTGGTTTTTTAGTAGTTCTTTGATTTGAAAATAAAAGCTTTGAGTGCATTGAGCTCTAGAGAATAAACTCTTAACATTATTAAAAGAATCCAGATTCAAATGACATGCCATTTTTTTTCCCGGCCAGAGACACATACATTGTCATGTATATGACTAACTTTTTGCCCCCAACTTAATAGATTCTCATATTATGGCTTTTTTGTTTAAGAAAACGGTGAAAAAATATGTTCATGTAAGTAAAGATAAAACTTCCCTCACAAACTTACCTCATATATCATAAATTATATTGAAAAAACAGTTTTTATCGCTAATTCAAACAGACACTATATTTTACTTTTTACTCACTTTTTATATTGTATATTTAGATTGGTAGTGCAAGTTACTTTTTAAACGTGATTTGATGTGTAAAAAGTAAGTACTCCTCTATTTTATAATATAAGATATATTTATCTAATTTTATTAAATTAAGGAAGTTAGTTATATAATTTAATATGATATGTATTTTTAAAAACACCTTATTCACCTTCTTCAATTCCCTCATCCATTTTCCTCCTTGATTATTTTTGAAGGAGCATTAATAAAGGTAAATTAAAAAAAGATTGAAAAATACGAAAACTATATTTTATATTTAGAATTAAGATTAACTTCTTAAATATATCTTATATTAAAATAGGATAAAGTATATAAAAAGAGTATTATCTCAATTTGTATGAATTTACTTTTCAAACATTAATCTGAACGTATTTTTAAAAAATGTATTACACACTTGACTCCATTAGCCGCTGCATTACAGGCCTCAAGTAAGGCAGGACATTTATTTTAGTAAAAATATGATACTGCTTTTGGTTAATAATATAAATTTGGGTTGAGGTGTAAAAATATCCATAAATTTTATTTAAGTTTAAAAATATTTATAAATTTTTTGAAAAAAAAGGCATTTTTGCCCTTTATTTAGGTGTATTTTAGCCCCTTATATAAAAAATTCATAGATATTTTTACATTCAAATAAAATTTATGGTATTTGACTCTCTTTAAAAAAAATATGGATATTTTTGCACTTTAACCCTATAAACTTTATACGTAGTTCAATTTTTTCCATTAAAATGTATATCATATTAAGAATAAAATATTTTAAAAAAACTATAAAATCATCTTACAAAAACAAACCTTATTTATTTCTTATGGTGAACTTTCTGCTCAGTCAAGAGTTGGGATTCTTGACGATCCCCTTAACATCAAACGCGAAACAGGTTGCATTAAACTTCGATGATGATCCAACAATATGTCTGCTTTAGATTTGCATATTTTGAGGTTTATTGGGCATCGACCCACATTACAAACTCATTTTTGGGCAATCGTTATCTTTCATAACTCATCACAAGGTTTATTTTTTAAAAAATATTGTTTGGGAATGTTTTTATATTTTATTTTAACTTTTTTATTGCAGAACAATGATTATATTATATAATTTGTCAATAATAATATAAAAATACACTGATAGCCCGTTTGATTCGATTACATGAAAGAAGATTGCATGTAATCCTGATATAATAGCGCGATTACAACGTTTGGTTAGACTTATGTAATGTAAAGAGGATTATATTTTATAATCTTGATTACATCATTCGATGTAATCAAGATTACACCGCTATGACTAATGAATGAGGATGCATACATCCGTAATTCAGTGAAAATGACACTATTGCCATTATAATTTTTTAAATTGATCAAAATGCCCACCTATAAATGCGATTAAATATTAAATATTTTAATTATCACCATTAAAAATTTTAAAAAATAATTAATAATATATAAATTTAAGAAATATTCCCCCATTCAAAAATTTAAAAAAATTATATTCCACTATTAAAAAATATTAAAATATCTCATTCAATAATATTCCCATAATTAAATATAAAAAATTAATATGAATATAATCTATATACTGTATAATATTTTCAATATTAAATATTAAAAAACTATTATGAACCCAACATGTACACGGAATGAAAAAAAGTTATCATGAACCCAACGTATGTTTTATTGTATATGTTGAAATGGGTAATTTTGTCATTTGCTATATCATTCCCATATATTCTTATATTCGATGTAATCTAACCAAACGTTTTTATGTATATGTATAATCTTTCCCTAATTACGAACCAAACAAATTATGTAATCATCATTACATTACGTCCCATTACATTGTATTACATTACTTCTAATTCCTGAACCAAACATACACTGATTCAACCAATGTTATGTGAATGATTATATGCTTATGTACTAATTAAATTATTTTAATGAAAAAATGTATATAAAAATTATTGGGTTAATATAACTTTTGGTCCGATTTTGGTTTTGGTCCTTTAAGTTTGAAATTGGCAGTTCTAATCCCTTAAATTTGGCCTGATTTTTGTTTTGATTCCTGAAATTTGACCCGATTTTGATTTTGGTTCCTCAAGTTTATTTTGTTTATAACTGTTGGTCCCTTAAGTTTAGGGTAACATATCAAGTCCTTTTCAAATTTGAAGGGCTAAAACTAAAATCAAGCTAAACTTTAGGATCTAAAACCACTGATTTTAAATTTAAGGGATCAAACCAAAATTAGGCCAAACTTCATGAACCAAAAATTATACTAACCCAAAATTATTTTCCCCCGTCACAATGTAAAAAGTTTCAAAATAGCTAATTATCATTCATCTCCCTCTCTCAACAACAACAACCAAGTGTTATACCACAAGCTGATCAACTATATAGATTGCATATTGCATTATACTTTATTAACAACTAAATCAACAGATACATTATTAATAATAAAGCATCACTTGATAACTTTATTGAGTGTTGTTTTGGGCATTCCCTTACAATTTTAATAGAACTCTTTGTTGCCTGAATTATCTTCCTCACAGTCACAGGTGCTGCGCCACTCATTCTTTTTTTCTTGTTTGACAATCGTTATGCTAATTAATACTACAAATTCATTAAATTAGTGTTCATAAAAAATTCACGAAAAGAAATTATTTAATTTATGCATTTAATTTATCAGATGTCTAATAAGTCATTTTCACAAGATCCAAAGGCGCATAGCAAACCAATAAGGCAATAACAATGAGTTATGTTCACGCAGGACAAACAAAAAAATCAATTAAAATATTAAACTTTATATATACACGTATCTGACGAGGAAAAGAACCAAAGGGATCTGGCAAAAAAGAACCAAAGGAAAAAACACAGTATACATCTTGAATTGTGAGAACTAAGCATCCACTCAATCTTCAACTGGCACGTATGAAACAAATCACCAAATGGACCACGCGTTAGATTCTTCAAGGCTATATATAAACCTTACTTTTATATGCAACCAGTCACTCTTCTCTGTTTAGACGTCAGCGATGAAAGACGGAAGGATTGTAAGCAAATACATACAAGTATAGACTGTTTGTTACTTCATTGTCTGGCTTCGGGGTAAGGCAAGCTTTTCAACTGTAAAATATGTGTCTTCAGGCTTCTCTCTGAAACCTGCTCACCAAAATATTTCGTTAACTGGTTAGAGTAACAGTCCATTAACTTAAGTTCTTCACGGAGAAGAATAATAATCTGAGGAAAATCAACAGATGTATAGTCAGAGACGAATGCAAGGTGGGCAGGGATGCTTCCCCCGAAGTCGCCACCCCACACCTGTACTATCTCTTTGTAGGGTTAATAATTTTTACTGGTAAAAAAGGCTAGAGTTTTGCACCTCAAACTTTCACCTTTCAATTTGGCCCCCCACTTATTGAATCCTAGATTCGCCCGTGTATAGTAAGTTTCTATACTTGAGATCCATACGCAAAATTTACCTGCAGAGCTGCAATGATTGACAACAGATTTTTGCACTCCTCCAGCAGAGCAAGCTCTTTCGAACTCAAATTAGCAGCTTCAAACAATAGCGAGTTTACATGTCCAACCTATACAACGCAATATGCAAATGCTTTTAGCATATTCAAAACGGCCTGCGTGGTATAAGCAATCACGTCACCACAAACAACCATAACATTTGTTAAACATCCTAAAACTATTGATATATAGACTTCGGATTGCAGAGAAATAGACCAAGAATAGAGTAAATTATTATCTATCCACCTCTGTTTCTCTGCCTTACTGACAAGATCAGTGGGATTTAGTTCATAGAAATGTCAAAATATTCCTTTAAGTGGTGGGTACATGAGTTGTGGAGCACAACAAACATCATTCTTTTTTCTCCCCTTCTCTTGTTTTGCAAATCATGGTTGTAAGGAAGCCCATCGACAACATTAAATGCATTCAGCCTCACGCGCGCAGGGAAAAAGATGGACAACGATAGAAAGAGGAGACAAGAATGATTCTTCACTTCATGTGAAATTTTAAGTCATCAAATGGTTAACTACAACAAAGTTTGAGGCACATATTTTTAAATTGGCCATTGCTCATTTGTCAGTGTCCATGATGTCAATATATATTTAAACAATTCACGGGGGCCACACTATGCCCACATTAGCCAGCAATGACGTCTCCTCTCTCATTTACCCATAATGAAAGCACAATAAAATTCTAAGTTTTTTGGTCAAAGATTTGGAGTACAGGGAGCAAGGGAATAAACAGTGAAGAACCCTCTGATCAGCACCATGTTCCTACATGCACGGCCTTTATATTTCAAATTAATTTATTTGAGAAAAAAATACATGTTAATTTAAGTTAATAAACCAGTAACTAGTATTGTTATTGATGAATAATGCTATGCCCTAATTACAGCTCGTTTACCTCACAAAGCAAGAGTTTTTATGACAGCAAACTTGGATGCTTTCCCACCTTGATCAGGAGGGGAAATGCTTTGAGTCGATTAACAATTTGCAAGTGCGCATCCTAATCCCACATCTCTAAAATTAAAATCAACCAGGACTAACATACACATACACGTACCTTCGAGGATAACAAACATATAGACGACGCCATCGCCCGCATCACATCCATTGCGGAACAAATGGCATCCTTCACATTCAGCACATCTGCCTGAAGCAAAATACAAAGTTTTCTTTTCATATCAAAATATGCTACTAACAGCATCGGTATACCTATTGTTTTTCAAGGAATAGAGGAATGAACAAGAAGCTAAAAGATAATACCTTGGCCCCGCCAACAACTGGCAGGCGGAGAGTGCTAGCCTTTAAGGCCTCAATAGCCCCTGAGAGTGAGCTAGAGTATCCCCGATCCAAGAGAGCCCAATCTTCCAAATATTTTATCTACACGAAAAAGCTTTCATAAGAACACAAGATGTAAGTTGAACATAAACCAAATGTCATCAAACCCATTTCAATGCACAAGCAGCATGCATGTAAATAAGAGATGAATTTTTACCCGCACATAATTTGGCACAAGTTCAACTTGCTTACTCGTGGCATTGCTATCAATTTTAATTGACAAACAACACACAAAAGAGACGAGTAACGTGCAATTTACCCAAGAACGATTGTGATTTCATTTTTCTGATATAGGTTGCAAGTGTGTGTAGTAGCAATAAAACCAGCAACATGAAATCAGATGCCTTGAAATGCCCGCAACAATACAAAGAATGGAATGACATGTGGGGCCCACAAAAAGAAAATGGGAAAATTAAAATAAAGAGTTCTAACTAAGAAGCAAAATAAAATGTTCTTAAAATCTCAAAATAAAAAAATAGTCTCATTGACAATGTCAAGAAGGGGTTATTGACAACTCCAAGAACTCTATTGACAAATTATTGGAATTATTTTTTTAATGTTGAGATTTCAAAAGACTTTTTTTTTATTATTTTCCTTCTTATTTGAGACCTAACTGTAATTTTACCAAGTTAAATAAAGGCAAAAATACTGAAGTGTAGAGGGTTCCATGGATCTTACCTGTTCCTTGAGGATGGAAATTAGCTTGATATGTTGCTTCAGTAATATTAACTCTGTTCTTTTGGCTCTAACAGATTCTCGTAGCTTCGAGGTAGCTACCCATGCATTATAGAGGCTTTTCTGTTGCAAAACATGATAATTCTGACTAGAGTGTACAAGTAATGCAATGTCGAACTATATATATATATATATATATATATATATATATATATATATCAGGCAGTAAGAGTTAAATCTACTTTCTCTCTATCCTAAGTCCTAACTAGCATTAAATACACCTTCACAAATGGCGACGAATGTTGTTGAGGGCCAAAATGAAACCAAAATAGATACAATTGCCCATGCATGACTCTTCCAGTTTATACTCAAAGAGGCTTCAAAATGGTGAAAGTGTGACTTAAGCTCTCTCTAAGGCAAAGCAAAATTAATCTAGAAACCATACCTCTGCATTCAGTCTCTGAACAGAGAGGGTGGCATCTGCCCTGGCATTTACAAATCGCCATTGCAAGAGTTTGTTGTAGAGAAGTCTCAGTAAATGTGCGTCAACAATCCGGCTCTCCCCTATCTTTCCTCTTCGAACATCAACAACAAAACTTAAAATAGAAGGCACATTGCCCAGCCTATCGTTCAGGCAACTTGCCACTCCATTTCTTCCTCGGGATGGGCTCATCCCTCTCCAAGGGGAACATATCGATGGCGTGGAGAGCTTACTTGGTGAGGCAGAACGAACCGCCGCACGGCTTGGAGATACTTGTCCCCTGCTATTTATAATTTTTCTGGGAGATGTTATGGGACTATCAACACCTGAATCTTTTGGATTGAGATGCTTAGGCTGAACGATTGTTTTATTTCCAGAATTCCTTGACGATGGGGATGCAGGATCCGTCTGTTGCCATAACCGATTGTTAGCTTCTTGCCAGAACCTAGCTGGCACCATACTTCCACGGGAACCTCGTTGCCCTTGTTCCCTCCCGCCGGAAGAACTACCAGAAGACACACTTTCATTATCAGAAGGAATGAACTCAGATCCACCAACTTTGTTCCTTTCAAGAACAACCTCTCCGTTTCCCTCTTCAGAATTCATCGGCTCATCAAAAGAATCTTGAACATCCACCATCAAATTTTGCAGTGACTTAACCACGTCCCTGGACCCTCCCAATTTTTTCGTATCGTCCGAGCAATCCACTCTTCTAGCCGTACAATCCAAGGGCCGCATTGTTCCTGGCGGTCTCTGCTGATCCGTTGACCTTGAATTCTCAGTCTGGCAAGAACTTCCACTTCTTCCTCTTGCGGGAATTGTGGCCTTCCTCCTCTCCGGCGTAATTTTCCTTAAATTTGGAGAAGGTGCTGGTTTCTCCTTGCTAACCTGGATCGAGAATGACGCGCCCTGAAACGAAACCGATAAACTCCTGGTTGAAGTGAAAAGCATCTTCTGAGCCGTCGGCGTAGCAGTGCCACCACCATTTCCACCTCCCACATACGAAGGTTTAAGCCGAGGATTGGCCGGTCGACTCCGGTTTGCCGAGAGTGAGCGCTTGGCCAGTGATGGCGACTGCGTTGGTGTCCCCATAGATGCTGAATTCATGGTGGTGGACTGAAGGGGCGATTGACATCGTCTTAGACATGATGAGGAAGTAGATGAGGAGGAAGACATATAACGAGAGGTAACCTGCTGAAGTTTGGGCCTGCGAGGAGAGAGTGCATTGTCGGATTCAGAGGGTAAGAGAGGAGTCCTTGTTGGGTGGTGAGACGGAGGAGAAGGACCTCCTTTGGTTGTGGTTTTGGGGTTTATCGACGTAGATACTGCAGTTACCATGGTGTGGGGATATAATGGAACATAAATTCGAAGCTCATCCTTGAAATTCACGCTCGGAACCCAAATTTCGATTACACAAGAATGAAAATAAAAATAAAAGGCAACAGGATTCGGTAAGTAGAGCAAGGAGTAGGGTGATATAGAGAAGTTCGAGTAGAAGAAGACCGCAAAGAAAATAGTGGCAGAATTGTTCGTATTTTAACGGTAATATGATACGCAAGATGACCGTTGGTTTTCGCCGGCGACTATGCGCGCTTTGGTACTTTTCCTTTTCTATTCTTTTTTTATCGTTGGGTTGAGACTACAATTGACCAAAGAATAAGGAAAATTGGGAGAATAATAACCGTCACACTGTGGTTCACTACTGCGCGCGGAGTTGGAGCGAATTAAGTTGGTTTGGATTCACTTATACAAATTTTATAAATATTTATGAATTATAATTTATAAAATATGAAATAATTTTTACGATTTATGAGATAGTTTTTATAATCTATGAAGTACTTTTACAGTTTACGAGGTGAATATATAAAAAAAATTATTTTAATTTATATAAATCAGACTTATATATTAGTCGGATTCGATTAAGCTGATCCCAACCAGCTCATACACTAAAATAATAATATCACCTCGTGGAGTACACTCGTACCAATAGAAAATGGATAATGACTGAACTATTGACGAATGAATCTTGGACATTTAGCGAGTGTTTAAACACCCACTTTTGCCCATTCCAAACTTGCTTAAAGAATTGGTAATAGAAAATAGTCTTGTAAACAGAAGATTTCATAGACTATAAAATTATTGGTGTATTTTTATGTCAGACGTTTTAATTTAACCGATGGATTTTTTTGGGCCCTGTGGCCTGGGGCCTGGGGCATTAAATCCATTCATCATAATGTTCTAATAAATGTTACCTTATGTCAAAAAATAAAATAAATAAATAAATGTTACCTTCTTATAAGAACACAGTTACTTTTTTTGTTGTTGCCTAGTATAAGAACAAAGTAGTAGTTTCTTACGTCCTAAGGAAAGTTGATTAATGAAGAGAGAGAATGGGAACATATATACTTTGTTTCAAAATAAGTACCCCAAACTCGGTCAAAGTATGTTCCCATGAGTATAATTGCTTAGCAACACAAAAATGTAAATCAACGAAATAACACTGTATTTTCTGTAACATTTATTAGATTCTTGCTAGCATGTAATATTATATTTGAGTATGGTATAATACAGGGTTGGTTTTAGTGAGTGACATACAGTGAGGGGAGGGAGTAGGTGCATTTGGCAGGTGGAAGTGGAAGGCACAATTTAATGCATGCTTTTTAGCTAAATAACATTGCACAAATTAATGACTCTACGGAAAATCTAACTACTTAGTGATTAGAACCTATTGTCCAATGGCCAATAATAACGCAATACTCAAGATTACAACATTCGAAAAAGACATCAATTGAAGAAAATACAATTGATCTATCGTGCGACTGAAAGTTCTGTATGGATGGGATAATGTCCTAAGATAATGCAGAATATATAGAAGCTCATGTTGAAAAAAAGGAACCGAAAAAACAAAGGCAGCGCACATAGTAATAATGGTCTATGGTTTTTTAAGTTGGCATAGAAGGAGTAAAAATGCTAGTGTTACAAGGAACCTTCAAATGCTGGCACATAGTAATTGGTGGTATCAGGAAGTTGCAGCATGAAGTCAATAATTTACCAAATTGTTAACCACTTAATTACTGACTTTCCTGTCCTACGTGTGATGTCTTAAGTCTTGACCAAATCCTCTTATAAGGCAATCGATCATATTTGATAATCTCTCATCCACTCCTTTCATTCGCACTTAAGCAAACACAGCACAAATCCGTGATACTTCACTTTCTGGGCCATCTCTTAAATGTTTTCTTATTGCTGTGAAATAAAGAGACACATCCATATCCCTTGATCTGGATCAAGTGCCATAAATTCTCGAAAAAGATATGATAACAGTAGGATCAAAATAAGCTCATCATGCATCCACTTTTAACGCGGGCCTAACAGGACCACTTGTTAAAGCCAGCAGCTTTCCTTCTTGAGCACTCAATTCCACCACGGTTCCTTCTTCTTTCCTTGCAAGCTATCGGCAAATATAAACCCCACCCTCCTATTCCTTTGTACAACTCTAAACATATCAAGAAAAATAAAATTCTTCCACATGATTATCTACCTAATTTGACTACCCCATCACGCGAGAGAAAGATTCTATAAAGTAATTAAGAAAAAGTGGCAAGAGATTATGATGAAAATGCAGCTTTATCAAACATTTAGCAGAAGAGCGATGTTTATTCTAGAGGTACAAGTCCCATATATGCAGGTTCCCGCTAAGATATTCGGAAGCAAGGAACAGCGAAATCCTGGGTGTTTGTCTAAAAGTACATGATCAGATCACTGTTTCATTGCAAATGCAATTAGATTAAGCACCTTAAAAAAAAGAGGAACAACGCTTAGTTGCTATGATTTCAGTGCTTAATAAAAAGTATGACGCTTTTTAGGATGCTCTGGCATGTGATGTCTTTTGTTCCTTGCCCTTCTATTTCATAAACAAAAAGTTTTCCATGAAAGCAACTGGTTCCCGGTCCAATGATGGTGGGCCACCATTTTAGTGGGAAAGCAAAGTGATCAGAACTTGCCCATAGTTTTATTCGATTTTTTTTACGATCCCACGTACATTTTCGGCTCTGCATATCACGTTAATCACAGAAGAAAGTCCCTACTTACCACAAAAGGAGGTTTGATTACAAGGAAATTTCTTAAAAGCCACTCGTTTTGTCGATAATTTAGTAATTTAATCAAAGCAGGTGACTAACTACCTGGTAAGCATTACAGTAACAGAAGAACTTCTTTACTTACGGGTCACAATTGTCCTATCGATCACGGGATCAAGAAACTTAATTGATTTCATCCCTCACGGGTAAGCATGCAAGTAATTTCATTTAAGCATGGCTTGTACTCTTTCAATTTCCCGAATTTAACCTGGCACGGGTTAGCCTGCTTCCAAAGCAAGGTTAGTGTGTGGAGTTAGAGCTTATCTGATTGACTTGTGATTATGAGGCTAACCACCCAAAAAGAAAAGAAAATTAGAAAAAAGTTAAGCCTCTGCGATTTTTGTGATAACCCCTGTTACAAAAGAGGTCCACTGAAGAAGTTTGTGTCATGACTTGGTGATTAGTTAATGGCAAACCCTTGCTTAAAAATAGTGGGTTAGGAGATGGAAAGCACCATGACTTGAGAAATACTTCTAAAGTGAATATGATTAGTTAGAGTGACACAAGTAAACTAGTTAAATAATGCTTGCAAACTTGAGCTTGGTCACTAGAACAAAAAGATTGTTTCAAGAAGTGATGCTTTGCTTGCAACGTTGGCTATCAATCGTGCACTGGTGAGGGTGAAAGATGAAATTGAATGGAGGAAGAGAGAGTTCCCTACAGCTGTTCCATCTTTAGAAGACCTAAACCTAATAGGGCATTATTATGGTCCAGAAAAGCAAATGAGAAAAAGAGACACTTGGTGAGATGTGGATTGAGGGGCATCTTATCTTCTACCCGTACTCATTCTGGTAATAAAAGTGAATGGCTCATGATATTTTAGACAATTGTGGACGTGGCAATAATAATTTTAGCTTCAGCTTCAAGAGTCTTAAGCAGGGTCTAGTCAATATCTTAACCTCTTGTTAATCATTTGACACTTCCTAGGCTTTCTATACTCTATCCTGCTGGTAGATATCGTCATCCCCAGATGCTTTACCGGAGTTTCCATAATCCATTATGCATGATTAGGAAATGATTGCGTCACAATTACCGATAAGTCATGTACTCTTACCAACAATTTGTTAGTAGGATAGCATACCAATAAAGTCAGAACGACATTGAAGGCCTTTGACTCATTTTACGGTTGAAGTTCAAAACAGAGATCTACTAGATATTTTGATGTAGTTAAAATGTCATTTAGGGTCACTGCTGATCCCAGCAAATTCGCCAGAAGACTTATGCTTTGTAGAGGGAACCTCTGAGAAACAATTTTTCTCCAGCTTTTTAAAGTAGAGTTGATTGACATGATCAACACAAAATCTCTTCACAGAAAAACAGAAACATATTCATTCCTCAGGTGGGTCTACACTCTACACTCAACGCTAACCGTACTTGCTAGTTAGACACAGCTACTATATTATACGACAAATCTCCTTGAACTCTTCATAAGATGCCAAAAGGGCCCAAAAGGCAATTTCTTTCTACTACAAACACGTGATTAAAAACAAGGATTACAGACTCAGGCAGGCAGAATAAGCATAACAAAATGTACAGAAAGTTTAAATTTTAAGGCCACATTGTTCAGATACTAAGCATAGCAAGTGCAGGCGTGTGGGTTAAGGAAAAACTCCAGCGCTAGGAGGAACAGGAGGAGGCGAAGGTTTTGGGATGAATGGGATCAGAGGAGCGCCATGCTCAATAGGTCCAGGTTTTACAGTCGCTTTTGAACTTGGTACTGGATCAATGGGTTGATAATCATCCAGAGTTACATCTCCCATACCATCCTTTTTGTTGCTTCTCACACCAATTCTGTTTTCCTGAAATTGAAGAAGAAAAACAAAAGTAGGATACTCCCATCTAACCAGTCCCATTAAGGATATGTCTTTGATTGCTGTAAGCAACTTGCTTAGTAGGTGAAGCATAAAGTCCATGAATTTAAAACATATACCTTCAGCTTCCTGCTTACTGTAATTATTGTGCTATCATCACAGCTGGTGGAGACCAAAGCTAGCATGACATTAAGAATAAGATGCGTGAGGGACAGGTGGCTTGCTAATCCAATTATTGCTGGCTTACATTATGGTCACCCATGCTGGCTTACATTATCAATTTATCATCAATGAAATTTCCTAGAGATGAGGATACGAGGAACTTATTCATCGCCTACTTTCATCAGCTAGAATTGAATTGAAATATGCCATCACTCATGTGAATTTAGCTCATTCCAAAAACATGCAAGCAGATCAAGGAAGCTAGTAGTCGTTGTTAAGAATTAATATTTGCAAACCTGTAAGTTCCGAAGTGCTAATAGATGGCTTCTATTTCGTAAAAATCTCAACCAATTATTTTGACAATCAGACGTATCCAACTCAGGAGTTGAAAACTAATTATTGTAGCTTTCAACAAGACTAGCAGGCAAGCAAAATGCAACATATAAAAAAACATAGAAATACCAACTGTATCACAAGTAAACTACAAATTGTGGACAAGGTGCAAACTGGAAAAACCCAGGTTCAGGATTATTCATCATGCACGGCCTATCAGGTATGATATAAAGCAATCGAAACTCATCAAAAGATTCAATTTTTCAGGTATTCACCACCGTTATTTTTAACTATAATTAAGTGACGAGACTTTTGGTACTTTGCAGAGCTTAAATTAAAAATTTTCCCCCTTACATTTAGAATAAACTGTTAAATTTTTAGACGGTGTGAAATGTGCACAATGACATGAAGAAATTGTTGGCTGCAGTGATTCATAATCGATTGGGACAAAAGTTGTGGCCGTTCAACCAAAGGAGTAGAAACCAAGCCAGTGGAAATTTTCTAAGGCAACACGGAAAATGCCATTTCCTTTTGCATGAGGTGAGAAAAAAATATCTTTGTGAAAAATGATCAGGGAAAAATCATCAAGAGGCTGCAAGACATGTTTAAAGCTCACGAACTTGTTCTTCAGAGACAACAACATTATTGACAGCAAAAAATTTCCACTACTAGAAGATTTTCTTATATCATTCCAGAATAACGAAAAAGGGGGAAAATTCAGCAGGATATAAGGGAGAGACAAAAGATTTACCTGGGAAACAGAAGCCAGCGATGTAGCTAGAGAAGTTAAAGCATACCAAAATAGTCCCGACCAACGCGAATAGAACCCAAAAGCCAGGAACCTTCATGATGTCAGTATCAGCCCTCGAATCAAGCCACAATCAAATGACAGTACCAACAAGAGTGGAAGTGTGGAACAATATCTACGAGACTAGTCCAGAAACTTAGCCGTCCTTTTCAAGCAACAAAAGCTACAATTTTATTTTGAATTCAAAATAGAGGCAAAGGAAATGTCAGAAGGAACTAGAGGGATGTCATCACTGAGGTCGGGAGACCGAAGTTGAAGAGAATACCTGGAAAGGGCGAGGAAGAAGAAGAGTTCTCAAAAACCATGTCTCGGGAAAAATGAGAGTCCGTGAGATAAATAAAGATGTGAAAATTTAAAATGTGGTGAGTATTTATTGTTAATTATTAATAGTAATCAAGTGGATGCATGTGAGCTTTGATGGTCTTTCGTTGATGTGAGCGATGCAGGTCGAGTAAATGCGAGTTGCAGAAAGCAGTAGAGGAGAAGAAAGAGGTTGTAGTGAAATGCGCACCCTTGGAGAGAAGAGTAAATGCGAGTTGCGGTGAAATGCGGACCCATGGACGCTATTCTAGAATGTTGAAACAAATGAACAAGCAATTGAACTCGGAAATACTCCTACGTGTGGCGGAGCAACATGTTGGGGGCATATAGAAGCCACTCCACCGCAACTACTTCACCGTCCGGCGGTGGCGAAGGCTGATGAAGCCCCGACCGAAACCATAAAGTACGTAATTGAAGTCCTGAAAAGGGATCACCAACACTCAGACAGACAGACATGCACACTACCACTACTATAGCAGTAGTCAAATATAGCACAGTCCGTTGGCCCAGAAAAGAAAATACCATTATTTATAATTTTTTTTTTCACTGGTCCATCTTATAAGTAATTTTTATTTTATATCTGAAAATATAAGTTCATTTTTTTTATTTTACCCTTATTAAATATATATTATTTATAATTAATTATCAGACACACCAAGAGTTATATTCAAAAGAGAGAAAGAGAAAAAAATGACTAGATGAATGAAGTTAACAAAGTATTGAAAAAATGTATTTTACTATCTCTTATATTTTTTATACATTCTCTCTCTGTTTTCATAAATAGGGGTATATATGAAAAAAAAATATGACATTTTTAGCATACTATTATTTTTAACTATCAGTTCGTTTTGCACAATAAAAAAAATTACTTATAAATAAGATTGGAAGGAGTATGCCATAGTCCCAGCTCCAGTACAGCGCTGTCTCATTTAAGGCATTGACCTTGTTTCTAGGACCTGGGCCCCAAACATGATCTTGGGCTCTTGGCTACTAAAAAGGCGTGTTTTTTTGACCATGGAATTAAACTTTACCTGAGATTTATTAAAAGACCCAATCTTGTTTGCCAGCATAAACAGGCCCACACAGACCAACCTTTTTTGTTATGTTCTACATTCTTTTTATGTATTATTTTTATTTATAATATATCATTATAAATAAAAAAAGTAAAAAACTACTAGTACAAGAAAATATGCCATTCGTTAACAATAAACAATATCTAACCTCAAACTTTATGCAACATGCTTATCTAATTTAACATGCGGCATGATCTATATAATGGATCATTGTGTCTTTATATTGCAATATTAAATTTTAATTTGCTTTGTGGATCAAATATTTTATTTCCAGTAATATTGGATAATTTATTTAAATATAAAAATTATTTATTATTTATTATATTTTTTCATTTTACAAACAAAGTTAGGTTAGGCCTAATTAAATCCATGTTTTGAAGAAAATAAAGTCCTCGACAAAAAGCATGGAAAGAGCAACCTTTTACTGGAGGTATGTATGTATGAAGGAATTTGAAAGTGATGTATCAAGCATAGAAGCTATGATAGCATTCATCATATTGGATTCTTATAGGCAGTTTGTTACAGTGAAATTTATTTTGATCGATATGGATATGGATATGGATATGAAAATTGAAATGAGGTTTAAAAGTGTGTTTGGTATGTCTATGGAATTTAAATATTATTTTTATTTAATATTTATATTTAAAATATAAAATTACCAATATACCAACCTAAGAAGGTGGGATGAGATAAAACCATTGTTATTAAACCCAGACCGGACCGGCCAAAAAACCGGTCTGATCCGATGACCTATTCGGTTCGGGGTTTTTTTTAAATGATTTTTATTTTTAAAAAAAATCATATCAATAAGCCTAAAATATTCAATTTCTCACCGGTTTGTCTCTGATTTAGCTCCGGTCTGATCCACTAACCTTTGACCCAGTACCCTGACTGGTTCAATGACCGGTCTGAATTTAATAACCTAGGATAAAACCATGTAAGTTGAATGTAAAAATGGATTTAGGTACATGGAATTGCAAATCTTTACTTTTTGGGTGGAAACAAATTTGATGGAATTGAGGAGATTTGGCTTCCAGATGGATTTGCAAAAATTTTCAATTCCATCATATCAAACAAACTTAGACATAGAATTAAGATCCAATTCCAATTACAATTTTATACCTCCCAATTCTATCATACCACGTTGTCTCTGGCACTTTAGAAGTGGAATGTGTCTCTCATTGCAGCATTTGTGAGGGTTGTATGACAGCATACGATGTAGATATTGAAACGCTAGATAGACTTGTAGCGCTGATCCTCTAAGCAAGGAAGGGTGTTATCCTGTTATATTTGTTTTGTTGGCAGCGAGGAAGGGCAATATAATTGCCTGGTTCAAAAAGGAGCAAAAAAAAAAAAAAAACCCAAAAGAAAGAGAGAAATGATTTTGATTAAAAAAGGAATTTGTCATATTAGCAAAAGAAATGAGGCGAAGGGGGACCCGATCTATGCATAATTAGTAGGGTAAAGTCAACAGAGCTATATGGTATCGTCAAGACAAGACCTTTTTGGTCTCTGTTGCTTCAATTAATGTGCATAGCATACCTCCAAAACGCATTTAGCGTTAGAGCCCCACTTATATGTGTCCTCTTGTGAATTTCCCTACCTGCATTTGTAACTACTTCCGTCAAAAAGGACCAACACATGTGCTAATTCCCACCCTGTTTTGCTTTGTTCTTCACTTGATATACTTCATCATCTTAAGGACCCTCAACACACGAATGGTCAAAACTTACCAGACAGGGCCTAGCTTCTTCTGCTGCGAATAATGGCCTACGCTCTTATGACCAGTTCCTGATATATATATATATGGGCATGGATGCTGCAATAAGATATATATAGAGGCAGATCTTCCTCCTACCTTGGCAGCTTCATACACAATTATTGTAATTCTCGAATGACTCTTGCATAAAAACTTTTTGTCCCCTATGTAACCGGTGCGTATATAAAACATAGAAAAAACCTAACTCACAGCTTATCACAACTAATGATCCTATAATCAGAGCAACTGTGTAATAACTTCCTAATGTCTGAACAAGGTCCATAAAGAACAAGCAAGTCTTCTGACCAGTGAAGAAATCCATAGCAATCCATTCTTCCTAAATTATCATAAAAAAGGTTGAACATATGACAGTGATGATCAGCTGACTAATTTTAACCACAATTTGCTCTCTCTCTCTCTCTATATATATATATATATTCTTATGTTTTACCCACATATATATTAATCAAAATAAATAATTAAGGGCTTCCTTTTCAACTTTGGTGAATCTAATAAGCTCCAGAAATATATCAAAGCGGAGAAAGTTGAACACCATCCTGATGGTGAATTTCTTCTGATTTCTCTCAAACTCTCTTTTTGTTGGCTTACTCTTTCTCAAGTTCTTTCTTCTGGTCTGTTGTCTGAAATTGTCTCACTCATAAGTATTTATTTGCAAACATTTAATGGATTTTAGATTAATTTGTAATCAAATTACATTACAAACTAAATCATACATTCAGGAAAAGGGTAGTTATGTTCATGATATTTTTTTACCATCATAATAATCATGATTTAGAAATACTACAGCCTCTATATTTTATGCTATATATTGAAGTAATCAAGCTGAAACTTGAAGGCAATGAATTATAACAGGAATGTACAGTTTTACACTTTTACCTTCTTTGATCTTGTGCCATCAGGGTCTTGATTTTAGGTAGGCAATGTTTAAATTTTGGTTGGACCACCCGGATCTTGCATCGTTGTAAAACACTGTAGAATAAATAGCGTTTAGATCTATGAACCATAAAAACATTTGAGCAGTAAATAAAGAAAACTGTTAAGAGGTCGCTTTTCTCAGCTTTAATTCGCGTGCAAATAGCTTTCAGATGATGTGACCAAAACGTGCACTTGACCTCTGTGGGCTCTGTCAAATTTTGTAATCCAAAGAACGTCCCCAGTAATGAACGTTATCCTTTCAACAAAAAAGCGACTTTGTACATCAGATTCTAAACGATTTCGTTGATTAAAAGCTGTGCGATTACGACCCATTAGCTACCCTTAATTATTATTCCATTTCCCACTTTATGTATTATATTATATGGATTTTGCGAGCTCCTCAATGTCCCAGTGCTCAACTGTTTTTGACAGTCTTCTACTAACCAATAGCAGCCAAAGCGAATGCATGATTGGCCTCATATTTAAAGTCAATTTATTGATGGATAAGTGCCTTTGCCTGAAGACCACGGAAAAATATCATGTTCAAAATTGCATCTTATTGGCAACTTTCATACTAATTGTAGATGAAGCTTCAAGGCACAAAACATGACCCATTATTTCCCTTGCCATGATGCTGACCTCCAACACCTCAAGCGCAGTAATTGACTAAATGTGTTCATACAGATTACTATTTACATCTCCATAATTTGTGTGTTGGGTTGACGCATGAGCTCACTTTCTTAACATTCCTTTTAGCAATTTGGGAGCCAATCTTATCCTAACTCAAAAGCAAAGTGGAGTAATGGAAGAGAGTAAAAGTGTCCGATTAATTTATTGTTTGTTTAAATATCAGTGCAGTGCTTGTAAACTTATGCCCAATGGTTGGGTTTCGCAAGAGAACAAAAAAGGATTAACAAGCAGCAAGTGGAAGCAAGGTGATTATCCTATGTGGTTAGCATTAACGAATCGTAGGTCCGCTCCAGCTAATAGTCACCATAAAGCAGAACACAAAAGTTATTTGGGTTGGAGAACTACCATTCATATGTCTCTATGATTACTTCACTTGTTTCTTTTCTGTTTCCTTGATCAGCCACCTTTTTCACAGTTTTCTTTGTTAAAAACTTGCATATATAATCTCAAAATGTAATTGGCAACTCAAATTTACTTCCTAGTTACAACCGTTCTGGTTGGGGATTTCTGGTTTGATTATTTTCTGAATGGCAACGTCTCTTTTGATGAGAGGACGTGGGAAACTGAGTGGTTCTTCCACGATAGTACATGAGATCTTTGTGGATCTTGATTAGTATCTAGCAACGTCTCAATCTCAGCGTACTGTTGGTTGAAGAGATAATAAATTATAGCACTAACAACGCATTATCTGATTTTTAACAAATTATATTTCCAGATAATCAAAAATTAAAATATGGTTTAGTGGTCATGTAGTAACAGAATTGCTATCCTTTTGATATCTCTGATTGGACTTGATGGCTTCAATTTTCCTGTCCAATGAGAGGAGCTTTTTCAGATAACTAGCAGGGTTTTGGCACCAAAATTAAATGCCAACCCACTTGGAGGATCGCGTGATAAATCCACTACATCTGTTTACAGTTCTTGTAAGATTAATCATCTAGGATTCCGCATACCATAGCGATACCCTTGCGCAGCAAGTGGGGATAATAAAAGTGTATTTAACCTACAGGTAAAAGAATCTTCACCTGTCACTGCAGATTCAACCCCTTCAAAATCAACAATAAATACCAGTCATTCCAGCATTTCTGAGGCAAGAAAAGAAGCCAAATACTCAATTGGCTATAACTCGACTACTTGAGAGAGTGAGAGAAACAGAGAGCACAATCAAAAGATGAACATTCTGATTATGAAGTTTCTTCATGTTGCCGTGCTGCTAATTTTGCATGGCCAATCCACCGTGGCAGAAAAGAAAACGCAACATCACCACTCAAAAAAGACGTATTTGATTCACATGGACAAGTCCAACATGCCAACAATGTTCAGCGATCATCTTCATTGGTATGATTCATCCTTGAAATCTGTGTCAGACTCAGCAGAGATGCTCTACACCTATAAACATGTAACTCGCGGCTTCTCCACCGTCCTAACTCCCCAAGAAGCTGACTTGCTGGCTAAGCAACCAGGAATCCTCTCCGTCCTACCTGAGGTCAGATACGAGCTTCACACAACTCGAACACCACAATTCCTTGGATTGGGAAAAACCAACGCTCACTTCCCTGCCTCTGACAAACAGAGTGACGTGATTATCGGAATATTGGACACCGGTGTTTGGCCTGAGCATAAAAGCTTCGACGACACCGGATTGGGGCCGGTCCCCGCCGGCTGGAAAGGCCAGTGTGAGACTGGAACCAACTTCACTGCATCAAAGTGTAACCGAAAACTTGTTGGCGCCAGGTTTTTCTCCAACGGCTATGAAGCTGCTTTCGGACCCATTGATGAAGCCTCAGAATCAAAGTCACCTAGAGATGATGATGGCCACGGAACTCATACTGCAACTACAGTAGGTGGGTCGCCGGTCGCCGGAGCTAGCCTCTTCGGTTTTGCTTCAGGGACAGCAAGAGGGATGGCCCCACAAGCTCGAGTGGCTGTTTACAAGGTGTGTTGGCAAGGAGGTTGCTTCTCATCGGACATCGCCGCCGGAATTGACAAGGCCATCGAAGATGGAGTCGATATCTTATCCATGTCAATCGGGGGAGGCTCAACGAGCTATTACAGAGACATTATTGCAATTGGAGCTTTCTCTGCCATGTCACACGGAATTCTAGTATCCACTTCGGCGGGAAATGCAGGGCCCACTCCCGGAAGTTTGTCTAACGCAGCACCGTGGATAACCACCGTCGGAGCCGGCACTCTCGACCGTGATTTCCCTGCATATGTTACCCTTGGAAATGGCTATAGATACAGTGGGGTGTCTCTCTACAGCGGCAAACCATTACCTGATTCTCCGGTTCCACTCATTTACGCCGGCAACGCAAGCTCAGAATCCGGCGGGAATCACTGTCAAATGGGTACTTTAAGTCGCAGTGAAGTTAAAAGAAAGATCGTGATATGCGATCGAGGTGGTGGTCCCAGGGCGGAGAAGGGATTGGCGGTGAAATATGCCGGAGGCCTTGGAATGATTTTAGCAAACAACGCTGAGTATGGGGAAGAGTTACTTGCTGACTCACACCTTATTCCTGCATTATCTTTAGGCCAGAAATCTAGTGACGCCATCAAGAACTACGTTTTTTCCAAACCCAATCCGACGGTGAAAATTAGTTTCGGAGGTACACAACTAGGAGTCCAACCGTCTCCGGTGGTGGCAGCATTCAGTTCCAGAGGTCCAAATTCACTCACTCCAAAAATACTGAAACCAGATTTGATAGCACCAGGAGTCAACATTTTAGCTGGTTGGACTGGTGCTGTAGGACCAACTGGATTAGACATGGACGCGAGGCGTGTTAATTTCAATATAATTTCTGGCACGTCCATGTCGTGTCCTCATATAAGTGGATTGGCCGCCATATTAAAGGGAGCTCACCCTGACTGGAGTCCTGCGGCTATAAGGTCTGCCCTAATGACGACAGCCTACAGATCATACAAAAATGGCGAAACCATACAAGATGTTGCTACAGGGCACGCAGCCTCACCATTTGACTACGGTGCTGGACACGTGGACCCTGTGGCTGCCCTCAATCCTGGCCTTGTCTATGATGCTACCGTTGACGACTACCTCGACTTCTTATGTGCCTTGAAATATACCTCGGCGCAAATAAAGATCGTTTCAAGAAGAGACTTTACCTGCGACTCAAGCAAGAATCACAGGGTTGAAGATTTCAACTACCCATCTTTCGCTGTACCTTTGGAAACGGCTTCTGGAATTGGGGGTGGCTCTAAAGCACCAATTAGTGTCCAGTATAAGAGGACTTTAACTAACGTGGGCACTCCGGGAACATATAAAGTTTCGGTGGTGTCGTCGTCGGTGAAGATTGTGGTTGAACCCCAAACGCTTCGTTTTGAGCGACCGTACGAGAAGCAGAGCTACACCGTGACGTTCACCTCTACTTCGATGCCGTCCGGTACTACCAGCTTTGCTCATCTGGAGTGGTCAGATGGAAGCCATATCGTTGGTAGTCCAATTGCTTTCAGTTGGACATGACCATAATACATTGAAAATGGAAGACTCTGAAAAAACAGGGCCGCTTGTTCCCATCTACTCTCGGATTTTCTGTATTCTATAAATTATCACTCTCTCTGCCTAGAAAATTCGGGAGAGAGTACCTAGGTAGTTGGAAAGAAGAAACCAAGTTATAATTATGGGTTCGAATAGTATTTTATAATGGAATAAAGTATATGTCTAAGGCATGTAAATGTCATATTATTCAAGTTGTTGCTGTTTTGATTCTTAAGTTGTGCGGAAGAAAAGTGTGAAACAGGGGAAAGAAACCCGTGGCTCAGGCATTAATACAAGGGCTCTTCATGCATCCGCAGTACCTGGAAGAAACTGGGAGTGAAATCTCAAAAAATTCGATGCTGTAATAACTTTCTTCTGCCGTCCTTGCCTTCTTTGAGACATACACCCAGGCATTTATAAACAAGGTGTTTTTTAACACTTTTTCCCATGCAAATAAATTTACTCAATGAAATTAGTTTAAAAGTATGTGTGTTCCATTTTCTAAAGGTATGTCAATATTTCATTTTTATCCTTACTTGTTAAAAGCATAATTAAATACCCATCTATAAATTACAGGTATTTTTTTTTTACAGTTTTCTAAAGAGCTGAGAGATAAAAATATTTCAACTATTAGAAAAATATAACAATACCCTCATATTATATATCATGGACCAAGCATAAGTTTTAAAAGACCCCTTATCAGGTCAAAAAAACAAAAAAGACCCCTTATAGATAGAAGCAGAAGGAATAACACCAACGGCTGAAACACAGAACATTAGCCTCTTGGGTGCCTAAAACGGTAAAACCCAGCCCAAATTGCTTACACAGTCTTCCTTCTGGCCCACTTTCCTTTCAAATAGGATAGGAATAATACGTTTTTTTAGATTAAATAAGTTCCGAGAGGGATCTTTAGTCCCACAAATTTATTTTTATTTTAATTTTTATTCTTTAGATTCAAGTTTTAAATATTGGTCCTTATAATTAAATAAAAATATAGATTTTTTCTTTTCGATAGACCTAAACTTTGAAATAAAAAAAAAACAAAATGAATATAAATTTAATAGACTAATGGTTGTATTAATCCATCCCGAGAACTTCAAATCTTCCACAAGTACCAATTTAGATTAGATCTGAACTCAGTCCATAAATAAGATTTCATTCATAATGTAGAAATCCGAATAGCATCAAAACCAATACTTTAAATCCAAAGGAGGTCCTTCGATTGTGAGAGATTTTTCTTCTTTTTTGGGGAAACTAAAATTAATATGACTAAGAGAAAATTAGTACAATAATACTCAAAACATAGACAGATTAAAAATCTGCTCTTGACTCAGAAGGCATCTGCATCAAAAGTAGAGCCAAGAAGCACAAGCGGAACAAGTACCTGCAGAGAAATCAAATGTGCTGGGAATAGTAATTAGAATATTAAAAATAGTTTTTCAACCGTGAATTACATTATGCAAGATAAGTATGTGAGATGAGTTTTATTTCGACTTATAAAAATTACACTTACAAAATAATTGTTTCTAAGTCGAGATAACACCCATCTCACATATTTATCTCGTATACCGTAAATCATGATTGAAAATATATTTTTAAAGACTCAAATCCCTATTACAAACAAACTATAGGACAAAGCATGTTCATAGCGTGCTCTTATGGCAACATTCAGCTTTCTCTTCTTGTTCAGTGTGACCTTGGAGCAGACATATAATACTTGAACACTAAAACTGAGTTCGTAACAATCTTTTGGGGTTTCTGTTTGGCAACGGGCAAGAGGGCGAAACTTCTTCATTCTGCCATGGGAACAAAATTTGAGAGCCTAGTTCTTAACGTTGATTATTTAACTTCACACAATAGGCCTGGTCACAAAAAAAAAAAAAAATCTCGAAACAACTGGCTAGTCGCTGATGCTTGCAGAGCAAGAATGGAGAATGGCCGCGGGTTAAGTTTTGTTAGCACTGGTAAATAACTAAACAACTACCACGCCCTTGGAGAATCGATTGCCTACCCAACCAAATGTGTGGCAACTCTAGAAATTTTGGTTCGTCTCATAAACTCTGCACTGCTTGAAGTGGGAAAGGACAAATTTTTTTTAGTCGTCAGATCAGACACTGAATTTCGTCAGTTCATATTGCTGCCAACAGGCATTGATGCTGTCCATAAAGACTTCATAAAATTATCTGGTATATTTTCTACCTTGCAATGTATTTTTAATACAAGTTTATATTTCCAATTCATAGTTGATGTTAATTATGGTTTTCATATTACAACTATAAAGTATGTGTAAGTAGGCTGAATATATAAAAAAAAATTTGCCACCCGACACTGATGTATCACGTACGGCACACATCTTCCAAATCAGTATTCATTTTAAATGTATCAAGCATTCATAATTAGTGCTTATTAAACGATATTAATTAAAGAACTTTTGTTTGCTATCATTAATTAAAGAATTTATCGGAGTGTCGGTATACAAGAGATATCCATTGATTTTCCTCGCAATATCATGGAAATGTTTTATTTTACCTCGATTCCAGGAAGAGTGCTATTAACAAACACATTACTTTGATCCACGATTTCTGCATAACACAGCATGAACTTGTAGTAAGCTTCAAAACCAATTGCTTCTCTTTCCACTAATTTCCTTTATCATTTTTATTATTAACACGGGGATCATATGAAAGAAAAAGCAAAGTTGTGTTCAGAAGACGGGACCAAAAAATAGAAGAGATCCGAATATGTTTCTGAATTTATCATGACGAGAGAGCAATAGGGGATCCGAATTAAGTGGCCAGGAGAAATCCAAAACTACGGGATTAATCAAGCATAGAGACCAGGGTCTGTTTGATTTTGTTTTTAAAAACTGTTTTTCTGTTTTTAAAAATAATAAAATGATAAAACTTGTTTATTAAAATGTTTTCAAAAATTTTTTTAAAAAAAAACAAGAAGTTATTTTTAAAAATTAAAAAACAAAAACAGTTTTTAGTTGTTTTTTTGTTTTTGTTTTTCTATTTTTTTATTTTTTGAAGTTACCACTTATTTATTATTGACTGTACATTACCAATAACGACCACTGCCACATCACCACCAACTACTTCACGCTATCTCATTTCAAAAACAGATTTTTTAAAATAATCTATCCAAATATATTTTTTTATTTTTTTATTTTTAAAACTTGTTTCTAAAAATTATTTTATAAAACTATTTGTGAAAACAAAAAATAGAAAATAGAATCAAACAACCCCCGGATGCTGAACAACATTATGAGGCGGAATCAGCCACCGCAATGGCGTCCCCTGACTCAATTTTATTTTAGCTAGAACACAATGTTCATATGATAGAAAATGTATTCAACTACGGCTCCGATGCTGTGTTCATATAGGTGCCAAAAGAGTAATGGAGCCATAGACAAGTTCCATATGTTTATTTATAAAGATAGCGGCGTTCTATAAAATTAGGGGAGGATATGCTTACTAGATGTGTAACAAACAGACTGAGGACAATACTTTAAATTTTAAACATTCTTGAGGCAATAGTTGAATCACAAAAATTCATAAAACTAGCAAGGCATCAAACCAGATAAGATTTGTCTCGTCCATTTCCCAAAAAAAAAAGAAAATGGAAGGACAACTGAGAACCATATATACCATAGACCATGCAGTAAAGTCCAGGGAAAGTACTATGCAATTGCTAGCACCTTCATATAATAGAAAGCAACTTTTCATGAGGTAAATTTGGCAAACAGATTTATAACTGCACTTCAAACTCCTTTATATCTCGATAGATTACACCAATTATGCTCAATAATTTTCATTCAAAGTTCATTTAAAACAGATAACTTGTATTCATATTTAATAATCAGCTACACCTTCTACATATGGGGCAAATGATAGAAACTTTGAAGTCCTAACCTCAAGGAAGGTTGTGTTTATTCCATTTTCCAGCATACACAAGTACATAACCAACTCCAAGTTTGGTTGAGGTAAATTGTAGCGACAAATTCGTCTCCAAATGCAACAGGGAAGTCAATAGATAATAATTTTACTGCTAGTAGAGCACAGGTATGATACGTGATCTCCAATGTGTCTTATTTGGCTGAAATGATTTAAAACTTTGTCAAGGACAATCAGAAACAACCAAGACTGGCAGTATTGAATCACAACATTAAGGAACAATTTTGTAGGCCTTGGTTTTATCTATCCAAGTCATAAACGAATTCTTGGAGTTCCTGAATCCCAAGAAGCCATGCTCTTTAGCCTTGTTCATACTATCTAGCATTGCCTCCCCACCAAACATAGTATCAGCAAACCACCAGTCACCGACCTCTTCCAGCTTCGTGGGCTGCAAATCATTCTCCTTCACGATCTCACCCCATATTGGGCCCTTGTCCTTCATCATCTCCGACAACTTCAAATTAGTACCTTCTTCAAACCCGTATTCTTCAATCCCAAACTGTTCGGCCAACACCTTCCACAAATGCTTCCACTTGAATACATCCCCATTGTTGCAATTAAAGGCTTCGTTCCTCGCATAAGGGTCCACCGCCGCCCATATGTGTTGTTCTGCGATCAAATCAGCATCAGAAGCAACAGAGTAACACTCCCACGCCGCTTTAGTGCCCGGAAATTTCAGGGGAGCCCCCTCGTGCTTACAAATGGCCGCATACACACAAAGCGTGCCTATCAGGTTCATCAAACTATAAGGGGAAAACCCGAATATTACTTGAGGACGGTGAACGGACCAAGACAGACCCTCTTTCTTTTCCACCTCTTCAAACAGAATGTCCTCCTGGGTGTAGTAGAAATTGGGCACGTCGAGTCGTGGCAAATCCTCAGTGAAAGGCGGGTCATGGGGTTTGATCTTCCCGAATAACTCGAATGGGCCGACGTAGTGTTTACCACCGGTTTGAAGGCATATGTGGCGGAGATTCGGGGCATTGGGAATGACGGTGCACAAGACATTTCTTAGCATAGCCCCATTCACCTTGCAATTCTCAACCTCGGTGGGTCGATTGGTCCAGGACACGTAGAAGATGTGGGTCACGTCGGTCAATACGGAGAGTTTGGCTTCGGTGTCGTTTGGATCCGAGATATCGCACTGAACATATTCGACGGGATGATCGGCGTTCCAGCTGGGTCGGGGGCGGCGAGCGACGCCGTATACCTTCCATGGTCCGCCGGGTGTGTCGGCGAGAGGTAAGATCTCGGCTAGGCTATTACCAACTATGCCGGTAACGCCGATCACAAGAGCCACGCTCTCGAAACTTGATGGCTGTTCGTCTTCACCAAGTTTCTTCTGCAGAGGGAAAAGGAAGAATCAGAATAGTGGAGAGACAGATGAATTAGAAAATGATAGAATTGGAGAAAGATACTTGCCTTGGCAGCGCCGATTGCTCCGGACCACCACCAGCTCATAGTTCAATACTTCAATCTGTGTCGAAATGCGTAAGTAAATGGAATGGTTAGAGTTAAATATAGAGCCTTATTGAGGCACGATAATCTATAAGTTCCAACCCGAGCCACATTCTTAAGCCATGAATGGCGGGTTTGCCTTGGAGTTCTCTGGAGAGTTGGAGGGTATTGTCGTCTTTTCATTCTTAGATCAATAATATCAGGATCCAGTGATCCACATCAAGCTGTCGTTTCGTGTTCGTGCGCCGCCTAGCCACAGGCCAGATCAATCTCGTGTTTTCGCATGATCCATGAAACAGTATTAAATAACAATAAAGTTCGAATGAAGATTCACAAATCAGAAAAGTTTCAATTATGTGATTAATTGTTGAAAAAACCAGCTTGCCTTTAGAGTTTAAAGCAGGATGTATTTAAATTTTTATTGGTGAATCAGTTATATTTTTAATAACATGACTTATTTTTTTACGAATTTAGAATTTTATAATTAGGGTTTGGTATAACTATTTATTTGGTTTGTCATAACTTCTGTTGTTTTGTTTTACAAGTTCGTCAGTTATATTTATCATTGAATTATAATTTTCGGAGAAGTTTAGAAATTATATAAGTCTCAACTTTCATATCTGGTAATCAGAATTTTAACAACATGTTCTACTTATTTTGACAAGTCCATGAGTAATTTTGCGCTCTGCATTTTCATTCATAGAATACGTTTGAAATTTCATAACTCTCAATTGTCACAAATATTTATTAGAAGTTTAACATTTGCATTAGTTATTTTGACAACTTAATCAGTCATTTTCACAACTCAATTTTCTTTCATAGAGTGCATTTCAAATTTTACAAGTCGTAACGGTCACAGTTGCTTATAAGAACTTTAACATATGAATTAGTCGTTTTAACAATTTCATTAACCATTTTCACAACAACATTAGTTATTCCCCTAGGGTCTAGCACAATAGCTGGTTTGATTTTAACAATTTGTTCAGCATTTTTTAACAAGAAAATTAGTTATATTTACAACTACGTGAGTTATTCCTAGAAGAGTGTATAACTTGACAGCTCCCATGTCACAACATCTAGTTTTGTTTTAACAACTTATTCTGCATGTTCTAACAAATGAATTTATCAAATTTACAATAGCATGAGTTATTCCTGTAAGGTCTGTCACTACAACTTATTTGGATATTAATAACATGTTGTGTTTATTTTGACAAGTTACTGAGTCATATTTACGACGGAATTATAATTCCTGGAGGAGTTTATAAATTTCAAAAGTCTCAACTATCACAAAAACTTATCAGCATTTTAACACCTTCTTGTGCCTATTTTTTTACAAGTTATTGTGCCAATTTTGACAATAATTGATACCTGTTTTCACAATTCCTAATACATCTTTTCACAATTACATGAGTTATGTTTACAAGTTGATTTTCCTTTCTGCAGGAGTTTACAAATTTCATATCCCATCTGTCAATACTTATCAGGAATTAATAACTACAACAGCAATATTTACAACTACAGCTGCACGTATTAACAACATTTTTTTATTATCATATCAACTTTTTCTCACTAAATAAGCCACCATCACATTCAACCATTCCCACTTAAAATAGAGCACCCCCTCTATAACCTCGTCCAATAGCAAAGCAATACATCTATCACATTGCCCAAAAATAAAACACATGTTTTGTAATAACAACTACAACAATAATATTAACAACTATAAATGCATGTATTAACAACAATTTTTTTAATATCATATCAGCGTTTTCTCAGTAAATAAACTTCATCACATTCAACTATTCCCACTAAAAACAGAGCACTCCCTCTGTAACCAACCCCAAAAATAGAGCACAATAAAATTCTCATAATTCAACCATAGTAAAACATCAACTTCAATGATCAAGATCATATTTTCAGCAAAATCTTAGCATTACTTATCTATCTCCTAACACAGTCCACTATTGACCCCAAGTTTCAACCTTTCACCAACCCCTCAATCTCAATGCACCTAACATATAGACCGAATTTTTTTTTTTGAATTCATTGTTCAACCTCTGTAACAGCAGATAAAGATGGAAGGTCTGGCCTTTGGGCACGATATGATCACTAAACTTAATCCATTCAACGTTGTTGTAGACACCATCGTGACATTCCTCCGTTTTCTCTTTCTGTGCGTTTTCCTCCATTTTATCTTTCTATGTATTTTATCTTTCTTGTGCGTTTTTCTTGTTTTGTTTATTGGGGGCATGATCGTCTTTTCACATAGGAAATTAATAACACAAAAGTCCTTAGGAATTTTTCTGAGTTGAAAATTTCTATTAGGATTTTATTGTTTTTTTTTTTTTTGTCTATTGGGACCTGAGAGTGATTTTCCCATATATTTTCATGTTAGAAATATAAAAAAAATGAAAAATGGCACTTGTTCAGTAAAATAAATAATGTGTTTTGGCCAAAAAGAAGTGATAGAAAAATTATTTTGTATATAATGCCCGGGATATATTGTGCTTATTTGGAATAGCGATTATAGTATTTAAAAGCAATTTTTCAATCATGATTTATAGTATACGAGGTAAATATGTGAGTATAGTTTTGTATTAGATAATGTTAGGTTGTCATATTGATATCAATGTAAAGCACGTGTAATAAAAAAAGTGCATATATATATGTGTGTGTGGCATGATAAGTATTTGTTTGGATTAGTGGTAGCAACTATTTTTCTGACATGATTTACAGAATACTGGGTAAGTATGTAAGATGAGTTTTACCTCAACTTATGTAAACGTACTTTTCTAACACTAACCCAAATATGCCCTAAGTTAAGGTGAAACTCGTTGACGTTCAATTTTCATCAAACTCCTCTCTTTTGGCAGGTGGAAGGCAATGTAGGAGTTTAAAACGTGTGTTTGGATTAGTTTTTAAAAAATAATTTTTATGATTTACAAAGTAAATATGTAAAAAGAGTTTTGTCTTAACTTACAGAAAAATGCTTCTGAAACCATTATCGGGTGTTACGAAACACCTTGTTGGCAAAATAATAATAATACTAAATTTAATATAGTACCTTATCTTATAAGATATATTATTCTACAATCTCGTGATCTACACATGTGATCCATTTGCATGATATGAATGTGAATCATCTTCAAAAATATCAATTTATTTAAAATTGAAATATCTTTATCTAAACATTTAATCAAGTGGTTTTTGAATTATTAAGACCGAACCACTAGAAAAAATAGTAAAATCTTTATTTTTTTAGGTGAAACTAAATATGGATATTATTATTGTTATACAATACAGTAACTCTAAAAAGTATGTTGCATTATTTATAAATATAACTATAAATTATTAGAGCTTGTTTTTTTTTTTTTGCCCAATAGGTCTTGCCTTGTTATCCTGGTTTGAGTTCGGATATACTTCAGTCCGTAGTATATATTCAGTTTAACTACTGTACATAAAAATTAGTAGCTAAACAGAAGTTTTATCATTAAAAATGTGATAAAAAGTTTGTAGTAATTTTAAATGCATTCTTATTAAAAATAAACGCTTAACTGATAATAATTTAATTATACAAAAGGATAAAATATAAAAAAATAAATTATACTTTGGATATTATTAAATTTGATTACCATTTTGAAAACAGAAAAGGGAAGCTGAAGGCAAAGTATAAACTGCAAGAGTGAGATAAAAAATAGTGACATTACATGTACGAGTATACTCAGAAATTTGGATCAACGCTTGTTCGGAAATCGGAACAGCAACCCTTGCAAACATTGTTGAGCTTTGGCAAGATCCACGCAAGCTCCCAGTCCGAGATAAAAGATGTTAAAACTAAAAAGATATGGAGCAAAACACTTTCTTACCACAAAAAGACAAAATGACAATCAATTTTTTTTTTTTCAATTTTATAGAGATAGAGTAGTAATACAGTATAGCCTATTGAATTCGGGCTAACTCGCCACAGGTTAGGATTATATGAATTCAAACTTAAAAGTACCGCATTAATATAGAATTGCATTTAGCCAACCTAACCTATAACCGGTGAGTTGACGGGTTGGCCTACCTAACTTATATTATTATTATTTTTACACAATATACTAACATTGTTTTTTTTACAAACATAAATCATAAAAAATTAAAAATTCATTATAAATTAAACAATTATCACAAGTTCACACATGACAAAATAAACATAATCCAAAAGCCATAAGTACTCAGTAGAATTTAAAAATAATCAATAATTAGTTAATATTAATGGTGTTTAAATTTGAAACATGATTTGAAGCTATAAGATTTTCTTGAGCTCGATCAGTTTGCTTTTCCACAAGTAAATCTGTCATTGCCACATATAATAAAACAAAATGAAAGATAATATTATACTAATTTGGTCTTGCCAGGAGTGACAGGAGGCTAGGGCAAGAGAGGAAATTGAGTGGTCTTTCGGTTGAACTTGGATCTTACTGTCTTAGGTTCTTGGTCTTAGGTTGTATAAACAAAAAATATAGGTCAACCCGCCAACCCGGTGGTCCAATCCACCGCGGGTTGAGACTATATGAGTTCAAACCTAAAAGAACCGCATACAAATAGACCCAATTTTACAAAAATTAAACCGCCCATTTTATCGAATTGGGCGGGCTCTACCCACGGTCCCAACTCATATTACCAGCTCTAACATCTAACTCCAGCAAACAATAATATTAATGCATACAATGTCGCTGCAAATAGATTACAAACATGACACACTTGGGACCATGTAGAAGGGTGAAACATACTTCACCGACCACAAGTTGAAAGCTGAAACAACCTAAGGATGTGATGACATTGTAGTTCAAGGCAAAATTTTGTAGGCTCTGGCTTTATCAATCCAAGTTACGAAATAATTCTTAGAGTTCCTAAATCTGAAGAAACCGTGCTCTCTAGCCTTGTTCATACTATCTAACATCGATTCTACCCGTAACATAAAATCACTTGCGATGGCACGTAGCAGCTTCGGTAGCCTTCACCTCATCACTGGTGCCCAGCTCCACCATTTGTCTCTCTCTTACTTGCCACGTGTCACCGCTCCATATTTCTTAAAAATGCATCTCCTCTTGCCCCCTATTGGTTCAAACCCGGGACCTCACCTGTTACCTTACCAGTCAAACTAGAATGCTTTAGCATTTTATATTGCACAATTTTATGTGTGTGTGTACACATAGATATATACATACATATATGTATGCGCGCGCGCGCACACAGTACTGGTAATTCAAACCTGCCTTCTCGTTAAATTAAACGGGATCGGGCTGAGAAAAACTGGGCCGATAGTAAACGGGCTAAATGGGTCTAACCCATTTCGCCCACGGGTTAATTGGGTTAACCCGATTACATAATTTATTAAAAAAATAAAAATATCTCAATCTCTCATACCCTCGATTTAACCCTCATCATTCATTAGTTCATTTTCATTCTCGACTCTTCTCAACTCAGTCACTCCTCACATACACTCTCGACACTTCACCCACGCCTGTATGCCGCGTCCAATCGTCTATTGTGCGTTGTGTCCTCTGCTCAACTACTCAGCCTCAGTGAATCATAAGTGGCGACTCTTGGGTCTGACTGTCCCCCATCTGAAACAGAACCCTAATCAGCAGGCTAACCCTGCTCATCCTCTTCCTCTTCGATTTACGTGGAGCGTGGTGGTAACTGCACCTTTACATTCTCCACATCATTCTTTCTAGCATTTAGCTTATTTTCTGTATCAATAGCTTCTTCCCTCTTTGACCTCTGTTGATGTGCTTTCTCTTTCATTTTTGTTTCACTATGGCTAGTTTTAGTTTTGAGCTGTTTTAATTTTGTTTCCTGGACTATGATAAGGATGAGAAAAATAGGCAAGTATGATTGACTATGATAAGTGTGTAGTTGCCTCGACTAGTAGAGGTCAAGACATTTGATAAATGTATTGTTAGGTCTTAAACTTCTTGGAGAAGGATCACAGTTGGATCTCATAGTTATAGTAGACTTAAAAGAAGGTTACTAAGTCACGATATATGTGGAAAATAAGGCTTAATATAAGAGGTATTGAGACTTTAGCATTTTTCTTGTGTTCATAAGTTGGAATTGAGTTTTTGTTTGTTGTGGATTTGAACTAAATCTTGTTGGGAATAAAAGTCTTGTGAGCTTATATAGGTGTTTGAAGATTTATTGATTTGAGTTTTGAGAATTATAGAGTTGGCTTATAACTTGGGATTAAGGTAGCTGTTTTCATATGGATATCGATATGTAGGCATTTGAAGATGATATAGAACATATGAATTCTGTTTTGAAGTGAGTTAAATTAAGATGATATAATCCTCATGAACATAATTTTCAATTTAATCCTCATGAATACAGTTTTCAAACTTTTTTTTTTGAAGTGTAGTAGTCATCTTTTCAAACAATGCCCTACTATAATCTGTATAGGTCCTTAATCTTAAGGGATTTTTTTATTACTAAGCTAAATCTCATTGATAGTTCTTTGATGAAATTAATACTGGTCATATTAGGTATCATTCTGGTGTTCTGGGCTTCTTAAGAAGTTGATGTTACACTAGTTTGCTGATAAAGTTAAACTAAGAATATTGATTGAGATGTTTCCAGTTTCTTTACAGAAAAATAAATAGAAGTTTTGGGCATGTTTATCAGTGGGGAGGATATTTTTTTGGCAATCAAGAAAAAAATTATCCTTTCTCCCTTCCCAATTGATGTATATATACATGCCTAGGTTACAAAATACCCTCCTTTTATGTAATTACATACTTACATGTCTATGTAGTTACTTGTCTGGTCTTAAATAACAATATATACAATCCAACCACAGGTGAAAATAATCAATAGGAAATTATGTTTCTCTGCTATGTCGATGCTAGCTTTTTTTTTTCAGAAACTCATTGATTTAAGGACCGATTTGATTGTGTTAATCTACTTAAAAGTAATTATGCTGGTGCATCAGAGTAGTTTTTGTCATAATGGGATAGATTTTGTAAACACATTTAAAGGGCCATGGGGGTAACTTTGGATTATAAATGAATGACACAGAGAAGTTATGGATGTACTTTTTTGTGGGTGCTATTTGTTTTTAAAGGCTAATCTTATTGGTTGGATGTGAATGGAAGAATTTGGCTTACCAAGGCATCAAGGACTAGGTCTTCAGTTTGGAAAGTTGGTGACAAGCGCCCAGGTGAACCGTCCCTTCCTTGTTATCACAGTCAGCCATATCGGCAATATCATCATTATTTCCAAGTCTTAAATCTGATAATTAATGTCTAATTTTTGTTGGTAATATACTAGTATATGTATCACACTGTTATTCTATACAAAAATTAAGTTTGGAGTTTTTTATTGTCCTTTTCCATTGGAATTTGATTATTTTGACATCAATTTGAGTTGGCAAACTTAAATGTTAATATGCTTAACTCATGGTGACTCTGCTGCTGTTGATATTAGATTTGAAAGGTTAACATAATGTCAATGTTCTGTTTTGTTCTTTATTCCTACTAACTGCCTTGACATTTGAACTAGTGAAATGATTCGAAAGATGAGATGTAAATAAGATTGTCAAGATTCTCAACTCTTTTTCTAATCCCTTTGCATGCTATTTTATGTTATTAATGTCAATTATTAGTGCTTGCCCTATCTTATTCTTATATTATATGAAACATGTAATTTATATATGGTTTGCTATTGTTATAAACTTAGAATTGTCTTAACATCCCAGATCTCTAAAATCTGAATGAGTGGGTTTCTCCATTGTGGCTTTGATTCCTTGACACTCTCGTCTCCTCCGGCGCATGTTCTCTCACTTTCAAACTCTCAGGTATCTGAATTCATAACATTGGAAACTAAAAATGATTGTGGTGGTAATATGAATTTTGAATTGCTTGGTAGATTTTTTTTTTGGTTCAATTATGTTGGTAATCTTGATTTCTACTTTGATTGTGTGATTGTTGCAATGTGCTTGACTTTTTTATTAATTTGTTGTTATAAAAAGATGGCTACAATTATAAATGTCAATGATGAGGATAAAGATAATAAAAGAAAGAATGTTGATAGTAGTACAAATTCTGCAATGGATGTTGACGATGTCTATGTGCCAACACAATCTGAAAAACATGTTGAACTTGACTCTTCTTGTTTACAAACACAAAATGAAGATGCTCCTGCTCCAAGTAAAAAGGCAAGGTGCACCACATCTAATGTTTGGAGATATTTTACCAAAATTGGCATAGTTGATGGCAAAGAAAAAGTTAAATGTAATGGGTGTGATAAACCATATGTTGTGGGAAGCGTCAATTGTGGGACTTCACACCTTTGGCGTCATATTGAATATTGTAAATCACTCCCAAAATACAAAGATGTTGGTGCCATAATGATAGACCAAGCAGGGATTGTTAGGACTAGGAAGATTGACCCAAACAGGGTGCAATAAATCATTGCTTATTGCATCATTAAACATAATCTTCCATATTCTTTTGTTGAGTATGATAGAATTAGGAAGTTGCTTACATATTTAAATCCTGATTATAAGAGTATTACTAGAAAAAATGTTGTGGTAGATGTCTTGAATTTATATCTTCATTAAAAGGATAACCTAAAGAAAAAACTTTCAATAAGTCCGAGTAGAATATGTTTGACTTTTGATTGTTGGACAACAATAATTGCTGAAGGCTATCTTTATTTGACTGTTCACTTTGTTGATGAGCAATGGAATCTTAATAGCAAAATACTTTCATTTTCTAAGACGGAGCCTCCTCACACTAGAGCTGAAATGGCAAAAAGGACGCATGAGATAATGATAGAATGGGGGATTGAAAAGAAAGTATTCTCTATCACTCTAGATAATGCTTCAATAAATTTTCAGATGCAAAGAATTTTGAAAGAGAATTTGAATTTGAGTAATAGCTTGATATGCAATGGGGAGTTCTTCCATGTTCAATGTTCTTCCCACATCTTGAATCTCATAGTTGTTGATAGCTTGAGAGTAGCAAAAGGTGCTTTAAACAATATTAGGAACAACATTCTATATGTAAGGAAATCGGAGGCAAGGATGATAGAATTCAGGAAAATGGTTGAGCAAGTTGGGTGTATTGACACTTCAGTGGGTTTATGGTATGATGTCCTGACTAGATGGAATTCGACACATGCAATGCTTGAGAGTGCACTTAAGTATCGTTGTGTTTTTGCTAGCTTAGCTCTGAATGATACAAATTACAGTCATTGTCCAACAGATGAAGAGTGATATAAAGCAGAGGCTATGTGCACAGTCTTGAAGCCTTTTGCAGTGATAACAAACTTGATTTTTGGATTATCATATCCCACTTCTAACATGTATTTTACATAGATTTCGAAAATTGAGTTGCTATTTAAAAGAAATTTGAATAATAATGATTATGTGATTCGAGAAATGGCTCAGAGTATGCTTGACAAGTTTGAAAAATACTGGAGCAACTATAGTGTCATCCTTGCTTTGGCAATTATCCTTGATCCTTGAATGAAGCTTGATATCATTAAGTTCACTTTTGGGAAAGTTGATCCCATAAATTCTCAAGAAAATGTTGAAAACATAAGGAGTAAGTTGTACTATGTTTTCAATGAGTATAACAATAGGATATCATCTTTATCTTCATCCCCAATTATTGGAGCTGCATCATGCTCTAATGCCAACGTGCTCATCACAGAATCGGCTTTCGCCCCTAACTCGAATCAAGTAGATGACTATGATGTTTTTTATGTAAGTTTGAAATTCTTTACTAGTTAAATGTTTAGAGTTAATGTTCTTTTCATTGGAACTTTACTATGTTGACGCTTTATTAACTATATGTGGTGCATGATTTCTTTTCATTCAAGAGTCAAGATGAGTCAACAATCAAAAAGTCTGAATTAGACTACTATTTGGAAGAAGCTACACTTGATAATAGATTGGCTACAAGATTTAATGTCTTGGATTATTAGGAAGCTAATTCTTCTCAATTTCCTTGCCTTTTAAAGATGGCATGTGATATTCTTAGCATTCCAATTACCACCGTTACCAGTGAATCAACTTTTAGCATTGGATCTCGTGTTCTCACAAAGTATCGATCTTGTCTTCTTCCAAATAATGTTGAAGCACTTATTTACACTCGAAATTGGCTTCTTAGTTTTCCATGGGATGACAATATCTAATTCATTAATTTTTTATGTCATTATTGGTTTTCCATAGGATGGTAATATCTAATCTTGTCTTCTCTGTTGTTTATGTCATTATGTGTGACAGAGGATTCTGAGACAGAGAAAATGGAAACTGCTCCTGTTCCTATTTTTGCAGCTTCAGATAATGCTTTAAATATCATTATTGATGAGTGAAGAATTATGAACATTATAAGTTTCTTATTATCCTTCATTGCCTTTTATTAGTTTATGTTTGTTATGTGTTGTGGACTTGTAGTTATTTTGATTGTGGCTCTTTTTTATTCTTAAGAATACAATTATTTGATTTTAAATTATGGAATGATGAACAGAAAACATCAACTTAATGGGGAAGATTCAGCTAATAATGCTAGATTCAATAGAAAAATGTAGTTATGTTTTGAATGAGGTAATCAAATATTATATATTAGATCAGCTACATTGGATTTGTACTTTTTCCCAATATCACCTTATTGGCTCATTCTTATCCATAATCTCATCAAGTCATGAAAAAGACTTTTGCTAAAACCCCACAACATGAAATTGGGCAGTTTAGTGACTACATATTCTTAGATTTGGGCCACGTATGATTTGGGTCACATCTAGTATTTTTTCAAAAAAAAAATCGTAAGCAGGCTGGCGGGCTAGATTAATCAGGCTCGAAAAAAAAATCGTAAGCAGGCTGGCGGGCTAGATTAATCAGGCTCGAGCTGGCCCGAATTCCCAGTATCACACACACACACATATATGTATGCATGCATGTATGTATAATCTTATTATATATAATCAATAATTTATAAATATTTATTTATTTCTTATCCATAAATATATACTATTTTCAATGCATGCATGCATGTATAATCTTATTATATTTAATCAATAATTTATAAATATATATTTATTTCTTATCCAGAAATATATATTATTTTCAAAAACTAAATATAAATTTAGTAATAATATAAAATAATTTTATATATTCTTATAATTTTTAATTAAATTAATTAATAACTAATATATCTATGTGTGAGTGTATTTCTAAAGTTTAATAATTAAATTTATCTAAAAATAATAAATTTTTAATATTTCTGACAGAATTATCTACACAATTATTTCGTGGCAAAATTAACCATGGGAAGTTCCATGGCTAATTCCGCGGAAAATTGAATTTCTGACAGAATTTGTCATAAAATGAATTATGTCGGAAACTTTTCTGACGGATTTGCAATGGATTTTTTTTTTCATGGCAAATTCCATTGTAAATTTAGTGTTTTTTGTAGTAAAACTTACAATAGGGAATAAAGTAGCCCAAAATATCAAAAAAAATGTCCCTCGCCATGAACACGTTTTCTCTTACATTAGGCCTCCCAACAATGATGCCACTGTTGAAAACAACGAACCATGTGTTTTAAACATGTTGACCAAATTTCAGCTCAATCTAATGGGCAACAAAAACGTAAGTGTTGATTTACCGATACTAATCCTGTGAAGCTGCGTTTTTCTCTCATATGGATGCATAAGTGCCTCACCCATAATGAAGGTGATTTGAGATATTCTTAAACAATGGGGGTTTAGGTACTTTTAAGAAGATCCAACGGGATTTAAGTTTTAGGGTCTATCTGGGTTCACAGCTGGGCTTGCAAAACGCACGGTAACCCAAAAAAGCATAGCGGCAGGTGCTTGGAGTGTTTGAGTTCCCGTTATGTTTGACTAGGCTTTTGTGTGAGAAGTTACTTCTAATAGAAACCTACCTTCCCTGCTTCTTTTCCCTCCGCGCAGTAAGCCTCTCTCACAGTAGCTGGAAAAAAAAAAAGACTAGAAGTAGGTGCCAAGTGCCTACAGTAGTTATCCCTCTCCCCCCACAATTTTTTTTGGAAAAAAATCTACCCACGTTGACGCTGACAAATCCCTCAACTGGCCCACAATTTACAATTTATTAATCACAAGGATTTTGAGGGAGAAAATTAGTGGGAAAAAATTCTTATTTAAACATTTTTTATTGGTCAAATATATATATGTAATATTCAATGAGGTTCATGTCATTTTCAGTTATTTTTCATTTAAACGAGCTTTTCAAACACTAATTCAAATAGGTTTAAGTTAAAAAAAATCACTTCTACCGCCACCAATCCAAACATAAATCACATTTACAATCTAACTTTTATCCTATCTGATTTTTCCAAAAGTCATATTACAAAAAAGGTTACTTCTCTATCGTTAATCCAAACAAATCAGGGGAAAATCCTAATGACACGGAAAGATCTATAGCGGCGTACATATAATTAAATAGCAAAAATTTGTAATGCGATACCATTAAAGCGTAAAGCATTATCCAATTCACGTTCAAATATAGTACAACTTAAGTGAACTGATAGTGAAACAGGTACGCTCATGGTTACAAATATATTGCAGACCAAAATGTAAGCTAGTCATAAGAAAAATATTTACAGACTAAATATGGATGTTATACAATACACTAACTCTAAAAAGTATGTTGCATTATTTATAAATATTACTATAAATAAATTAGAGCTTTTATACGTTATATTGGTTTTTTTAATGCAAATAATAATAATAAAGTATTAAAATACTTATACTTCTTTTTAACATATTTTTCATGTAGCATTTTAGTCCAAATCCCCCTTTCCCTGCGAAGCCGGGTCAAAAGCAAGGATAGATGAAGAAGGTCTTGCCTTGTGATTCTGATCTGAGTTCGGATATACTTCAGTCCGTAGTATATATTCAGTTTAACTACTGTGCATAAAACTTAGTAGCTCAACAGAAGTTTTATCATTAAAGATGTGATAAAAAGTTTGTAGTAATTTTAAATACATCCTCATTAAAAATCAACGCTGAACTAATAATAATGATTTAATTATATAAAAGGATAAACTATAAAAAATATTATATACTTCGGACATGATTAAATTTGACTACCATTTAAAAGAAAAGGTCAGCAGAAGTCATCGTAAACTGCCTGAGTGGGATAAAAAATACTCTCTCCTCCAGTTTTAAATATAAGATAAAATTAATATTTTAAAAAAAAATTAAAGAAATTAAATAAGTTACTTAATCATATCATATATTGTATATCCTTAGATTATATATCAGTTTATAGGTTAGGTAAAATAAGTTAGAGAAAAAAAATGACAAATATAAATATTTTAAAGTAATTTAATTAGCTTCCTCAATGTCTAAAAAAAAAGTTAACTTTATCTTATATTTAGGACGGACAAAAGTAGTTACATTACATAGAATCCACATTCCTTACTCATCCAAAAGATAAGCAGGTAATGCTCATCCCCAATTTTGAGTTTTTTTTTAATTTTTTTTTTGAAAAAATACTCCAATCTCCATGCACTAAAAGTTAATTAGTTTAAGATATTAGGTGTTAAAAAAATATTTCAGATATTGAATGCTACTAGAAAAATATTTCAGGATACTGGTGTTGCAGGAAAAATATTTCTGAACGTAAAATTAGAAATTAATTAATTTAAAATATCAAATAACAAAATTATTTCAGAGTGCAACATACAATTTAATCTAAATAAATAAGAATAAAAAAAACAATCCAGGAAAATATGACCCCGCTCCAAAATTGGGGATGAACATACCGTGCTCATCATTTGGAGAGCACGGCATGAGGACCCCGTTACATATCCGAGTATACTAAGAAATTTGGGTCAACTCTTGTTCAGAATAGCAACACTTCCAAACATTGTTTTGTCAAAAAGAGGTCAGCAGTTACACTTCACATATGGAGCAAAACACTTTCTTCCCACAAAAGACATAAACTGACAACAAGAAGTCTTTATTTTTCCTTTTATTTTTACAGGGATCAAACCATTTTATTTCCATTTGGACCCATGCCATAAGATAGGTCCCACAAAAGAAGTCTTTATTAATGCATAACAATAATGTCGCTGCAAAGTGCAAATAGACTCCAAACACGACACACTATCTCGAACGCGTTTTTATTTTAGAAGGGTGAAACATCCTTCACCGACCACAGGCTGAAAGCTGAAAGCTGAAAGCTGAAACAACCCGAGGATGCGATGACGTTGCAGTTCAAGGCACAATCTTGTAGGCTCTGGCTTTATCTATCCAAGTCATGAAAGACTTCTTAGAGTTCCTGAATCCTAAGAAGCCATGCTCTTTGGCCTTGTTCATGCTAGCCAACACCGATTCTACCCGAAACATAAAATCAGCAAACCACCAGTTGCCCACCTCTTCCAGCTTCGTGGGCTGCAACTGATTCTCCTTCACGATCTCATCCCATATCAGCCCTTTGTCCTTCATCATCTCCGTCAACTTCAAATCCGAACCTTCTTCAAACCCATATTCTTCAATCCCAAACTGTTCAGCCAGCACCTTCCACAAATGCTTCCACTTAAACACATCACCGTTGTTGCAGTTAAAGGCTTCGTTCCTCGCACATGGGTCCACCGCCGCCCATATCAGCTGCTCTGCCGTTAAATCAGCATCCGAAGCGACATTGTAGCACTCCCACGCCTCTTTAGAGCCGGGAAATTTCAGGGGAACCCCCTCGTGCTTGCAAATAGCCGCATACACACAAAGCGTGCCAATGAGATTCATCAAACTATAAGGCGAAAACCCAAATATCGCTTGAGGACGGTGTACGGACCAAGACAAGCCCTGTTTCTTGTTGGCTTCTTCAAACAGAATATCCTCTTGGGTGTAGTAGAAATTAGGTACGTTGAGTCGGGGCAAGTCCTCGGTGAAAGGTGTATCATGGATTTGTATCTTGCCATAAAATTCAATTGCACCAATGTAGTGTTTGACACCGGTTTGAAGGCATATGTGGCGGAGGTTAGGAGCATTTGGGATGACGGCACGAAGGACGTTCCTGAGCATGCCTCCGTTCACCTCACAGTTCTCAGCCTCTGTTAGTCGACTTGTCCAAGACACGTAGAAGATGTGGGTCACGTCAGTTAATGCAGAGAGCTTAGCATGGGTGTCGTTTGGGTCGGAGATATTGCACTGGATATATTGGATGGGATGATTGGCGTTCCAGTCGGGCCGGGGACGGCGGGCGATGCCGTAGACCTTCCATGGTCCGCCGGGTGTGTCGGGGAGAGGTAAGGTCTCGGCTAGGCTACCACCGACGATGCCGGTAACGCCAATCACAAGAGCCACGCTCTGGATAGTTGGTGGCTGTTGGTCTTCAAGGTAACGCCAATATTGGTTCGTTGGGGAGCGCCACCAGGTCATAATGAGATGATGGATCGAGAGGGAAGCGATGGTAATTAAGTTAGACGCAGCGAGAGAGAGAGAGACACAGAGAAGGCAGAGGGAGAGAACGTGTATATATAATTTATGTTTGTGGAATGGATCATGAAGAGTGAGTGGCTTAGTACTCCCATGACGGCAGCCATGACATCTCTCCGCAACGACTAATGGGCTCTCTTTCACCCACTTTGCTTTGTATTGTTTGACTCTCTGTTGCTTTCACTTGTTCCCTTGTTCCACATCTTCAATATCCTTAACATATATCTATAATACAAGACTAGTCTGCTAATTGTGAAAGATGATGAAATAGTTTAAATAAATTATTTTTAAGTATTCTTATTTATTATGTATTTTTATTTAAAATAATTTATTAGATTTATAAATTGATATATAATCTAATAATATATATAAATATTTTAAAGAGTTGATGTAATATATACTATAATTAAATAATTTATTTAATTTTTTTAATAACGAATCTTATATTAACTATTAGATAGAGTCATCCAGGGAAATAAGTAGAGGATTGGTGAAAATGGTAGGTGAGAGAAATGGGAAACCGTGGTGTCCATTATTGTGTATTGCATGGGATTGGTAAGTGGTGAGAACTCTGTGAGAAGCCGTTTCAAATTCAAATATGGCGGCGTCTCACGATTGATCTCCAGATTGTCATATATGACTCTGACATTAACGGTGAAAAATCAATGAAAATTGAGGGGGGATGTACGTAAAAGAAGAGGAATCAGATAATTATTTTCCCTAGCTGAAGGGTGGGCACTAGCAAATAAATCAAAAGACGGCGATCTAATTAAAACAAAGGCAGACAATGACAAGGAGTAGTGGGTTTCTGGCAGTGCTGGTCATAAAAGAAAAATGAAGGGAGACGCATAAAATTAAAGTGTATGTCTTTACAATTGGGTTTGACAGGACATGGTATTTCCTAAACAACGGATTAGTATGAGGTCAGGCCTCATCCAACGAATTCATCCTCAATGTTGGAAAACGGCCTCCTCTCCAGTATGACTTCTTAAATACTGATTTTTCAGATCCCATACAATACTAACATATGCACGCTAGCTGGCCCCAAAATAAAAAAATGACAATAAAAATTAGCAGTGAAGCAATATAAATAAGTGTAAAGAAAAAAAGACTGATCCACACATATATATGAAATTATGAAAAATTATGAATCAAAATTATGAAATTATCAGTATCAGTACTAAACATAAAAAAATATGCCATAAATATTGCAGTTCATCTCAAGTTTCATACAGATCGATCCACACAAAAATAGAATCATTAGCAAATTTACAACTGCAACTCATGAAAATAATATTACTTGACTTGTACGTATATACTACTTATACTGCAGTTCAAGTCTAATTATAGCTAATTATCAAGTAAAGCTGAGGCAGGTTTAATATCATAAAACCACATCGCTATCTTCTACAGTAAACTATGAATATTGTACCAAAAAAGGGTAAGCTACGGACACACACAGTAACACCCCCTGGGGGATAGAATTGCAAATTCATCAAATTCGTTTTCAAAACAGTTCCACTCATACTTTGCATGCCTAAAGGTTTTGTAGTTATTAGGGGCTTATCAAGTGTACGAAAATTTTTGGTCCAAGGCACTGCAGTTGGATTTTTATTCAAACAGCAAAAACTAAGAAAAAAATGCAGGCACCTTTTGCGAGCCTTATTTTTAATGATGTGTGCAGAAAAGAAGAAAGAAGCAACAATAACATTATATTAAAGATGCCTGTATGTGGTCCTCCTTCATAATTCCCTGCTTAGTGCAGGGCCATAAACCTGGAACACATGCCACTTCTCACAGTTCGTGGAATACATGATACATTGAAGAGCAGATTCTATTTTACCTGGAACACGCTCACTTAGATCGGCTAACTTTTTCTCCGGCCACACCAGCTTTCATCTCACTCCTTGCTCCTTCCGTCTTTCTCCTTGTCCCTTCTTTTGCGAGAAGGGGTTGTTCAACAATGGTGGACAGACCTGGAAAAAGTTACCAACAAATTTTACACAAAGTGACTGACCTGATCACTTGTAGAGTTGTTAGCTCCAACTTTGTGGGCGCCATGCTAGGGTAAACAAGGCCAAACTAGTTCAAAATCAGATGAGATCCATGCATTGCTTTTAAACTATTTAACTCTTTTAGGTTATAATATAAAATAAAACCTGCAGGGTCAGATGAACTTACCGGGCATGTTGAGCCCTCTGCTTTTCATCACCATCGTACGGACATGTGGTGGCCCTGATTCTTTTGTCTTTTCCACCACTGGCTCGCCTTGTGTTAGCGTTACCTTTGAGCGAGTAGGACCAAAAAGCCATGTGGCATCCATCTGTTTGGACAACATGCGAGCAGCTTGGTACGGAATCTTGATGCACCCATTCATCAGCATTATGCAGTCCATCAAGCTCTCTCTGGCCATCCCTTTCATGTCATAAGCCTGTGACCTCCTCCACAGGCTCTTGCCATGTGTGTTCGCTGGATTTGACAGGCTAAGAGCTCGAGTTGCGTCACTAATGGCTGAATCTGGAGCTCTCAGCACTAGATGACACTGAGCCCTATTACTATACAGCACCATTCTTTCTTTCCTGTACCTCACTGGGCAAAGATGTAGTGCTTCACTATACTTTGTTACAGCTTCTTCTACCTCCCCTAACCAGAACATGTGTTTCGCTTGTTGCTTTATTAACCTTATCAAAACATTTCTTTCCTCTAATTTTTCTTCACTCATGAGCTTCTCCTTCCTCCTGTCCACCTCCAAATGCAGCAGTTCCGGCAATGGTACTTTTGAAATACTACGTTCATAATCCAGAAGGAGAACCCTCAAGATAGTTTCTCCCACGTTGAATCTATCTCCAAGATTTCCTAGTTCAATCAAATCAATGAGATATGAAACTGAGAGATCAATAACTTTGTACCTTGTCTGTGGGTCCTTGAGAAGCAATAGAAGGCAGTCTATACCCAAATATTGCCAATGGTCTGAAGATCTTGAGAGATTACCCAAAGTGTTAATAACTTTAGGTGACCCAACAATATTTTTCCTTCCTATTTTGCTATAGCACAAGATTCTAATCAATCCAACCCCAGCTGGTGACGTATAATTCATTAGTCCACCCCACATATCACACAAATCTTCCAGAAACTCCATGTCAGCGATGAGATTCAGAGACCTCTGTTTGCAAGCAAAGCAATTTAACAATTGAAGAGACCAGCATTGAAGCTGGCTAGCCCATTCCTCAGCCTTACGATTCTCCATCTCCACACCTCCAATACCTCTTGTCAGCAGTTTTCTATGGTACTTGACCCTTTTGTTTACGTCCTTCAACCCTATAAATTTAGCAAAGATCACTTCTAAGCATGTAGAAGCCAAGTTTTTTCCCAGTTTCACTAACTCTTGTTCGTATTCTGCTACTGCCTCAAAAGTACTTTCATAACTGGCCAAGTGTCCTAGTGCTCTAACAGCTACTCTTTGCTCAACCCAACTCATGTTTCCTCTTAGAAGCTCCATTAGTTGCGGTATAGCGCCAGACTGCACAGCAATTTGAGCATACTCCTCCTTGTTCATGGTGTAAGAACCAATGATATGAGCAGCATAATAGGGTATGTATATGTTTTGATTTGTAAGAAGCCAGTTTCTGTCCTTTACAGCTTTGGAGATGAGACTTGCCATGCACTTGAATATGCCAAGGGATGGAAACTCTGGGTCGTTGGGTTGGTTCATGGCAATATGCCACAGTCCACTCAGTTCCAAAACATGCTCTTGATTATCCCTAAGAGGCATCTCTCTGAAGAACTTTTCTAGTTCTGCTCTTTTGAGGGATGTGTCTAGTTTTTTCATGGAGCAAAAGAAACAGCAAGTCCTGGTGGTGCAAAATTCGTCCCGGTCAGACTCGTAGGAGATGTCAAAGCTGGTGTTATATGGAGTTTTGGGGATGGGAGTGATCTCTGTTTTCTTCTTCATAAGGGAATTCATGGCAGCCTCACCCATATTGAAGGTGATTTGAGATTTTCTTGAACAGAAGGGGTTTAGGTACTTTTAAGAAGATCCAGCGGGATTTAAGTTTCAATCAGGGGAAAAGCCAGATGACATGGAAAGACCTAGCGGCGTATGCATATAATTAAATAGCAGGATTTTGTAATTCTATACCATTGAAACAGTCTCCATAAGAAGGCTTGGTATTTATAGCGTATAGTCTTATCCAATTCACGTTCAAATAAACAACTTTGGCATGCATATCAATGTATGGTCACTAATTTACTAATGTGAGTGTGAAAAACTTTTGATGCACTGCATGATGAAGCAGTTACTTAAGTTGAAAGATTGACCGAGTGAACTGATAGTGAAACACGTACGCTCATGGTTACAAATATATTGCAGATCAAAATGTAAGCTTAGTCGCAAGAAAAATATTTACAGACAGTTTATGATCCATAATCTTCAATAGATCTATGCTTTCTGTGACTCACGTACGTTATTTAACAGACTGTGTCTATATTCTGTGCTTCACACATCAGATAAAGGGGATGAGTCCTCATTTCGTATATGATGAAGCTCATCATCACCCACAACACCACTCTTATAAAGTTAAACTGGTGAAAAGGCATTTTTCTGCCTTTAGATTTTGTCCTTTGTGGGCCAAGGAGTTGTTTTGTCTTCATGTAAGAAAGACAAAGGGATCTAGCTAGTAACAACAGAATTTTCTGATTTCCTATGCAAAATCATTATGCTGTCCAGCATCTAGAATGTGGGTCAAGTTCATTTGTCAAGGGCTCTAATATTCTACCCCTACCTATGCCTATGGTGTAAAGCACTTGTCTTAAGCAAAAAGCGTAGAAAATTCAGTTAATCTTTAAATTTTTCTTAAGATTTTACCCTACCTTTAGCCCACAATTCTCTGGTTTCTCGAGTTAAAGGTTATGACTGTTTGAAATGTGAAGTGGGAAGAGATCATGAGCCACTTAGCTGCTAAAAGACGAGGAGGGACCACATTTAATTTTCAAAATGGAGAACAAGCTCCTTCAAATCGGAAGTAGGACGTGGTCCCAGCGCATGGTTAAACTTAGCACCTTCGAATTTATAAGTATGCCAAGATTAAAAACACATTTAAGTACAAATGGCGTTGGTCTCAAGAATATGCGGTTGCCATAGGTGGAAAGCAGAACTAGTTAATTACTTAAGTTTTAGTTTTCTTTTTGGGTGTGTTAGGTATGGTTTTTTCTTTTTAAAAAATTACTTTGTTGGATTGAATATTCATTATTAAATACCCAATCTTATATTATTCCTAACACATAAATAAAGGCAAGTCAGCTTCAGAGGGCCATTAACACTGATTTTATGGTGAAACTGTGAAATTGAGCGTGCTTGATTTGGGCTGCTTGGTAGGGTCTTAAATTATTCTAACAGAGTTCATGTCCATACTCCACAGTGGCGAATGCAGGCCTTGTTGGTATGGGTCACATTGCTCATAAGTCAACTTGTAAATACAATACTAAATTTCATCGTACATAGATATATGATGCCCTTTTTCTTTCGTTCTTCTTCTTGTTTTGTTTTGAATGTGTGTGAAATTCGGGATCTTTTCGAGCAATAAGCCCCTTTAATTGGCTCGGTAGGGTGAAAGTGGGCGATCACCTAGCCACCTACAAAACACTGCCAAATTAATTGCAAAAGATTAACGTCGTTTTGCATTTTGTCCAGAATTCCACTCTAAGGTTTCTCTTTCTCGGCAGATTTTTTTTTTCCTGCAAAAGTGAATCCCTTGTTAGTTTTGTACACTTCGGCTTCATATTTCAGATGGTCAACAGGTAAATAATCCCATGAAAAAATATAAATTCCAAGGTGTTTCAGGCATGTGCTAAAGCTTTTAAATTACTCAATTGGTCATTAATATAAGATATATCTAACTGATTTAATTAAATTAAAAAAATAACTAAGTTAATTAATATAACATATTTTATAAAACATCATAATCATCTTCATTAATTTTCTTGTAACCTCTGCCTAATTATTATTAAAAAAATATCAATAAAAGTAAACGAGATAAAGATAAACAATTATAAAAACTATATTTTAAATTTAAAACCAAAATCAACTTTCTAAATATGTCTTCTCTTGTATTAAAGACCAAAAGAAATACAACTAGTTAATTTGTAAGTTCAGTCGGAAGCATGCAACGTATGTTTGCAGTTCTGCGATATAGGGACCATTGGATCCTTGGTACATTCAGCATACAGACTCATTCCGATTACTTGCTTGTTGAAAAGCAAACGGTAACATAACTATACTATCATACTAGGTGAGAATAAAAGGGCCAAGAAATTTTGAAACGATACAGATACTGTTCTTTTCCTACTCAGAAACATAGTTATATAATGTAGATGTTACAACTGACTAGCAGACTGCAATTACATACGTTTTATTGAAAAAACGTAGAAGTATTGCAGGACAAATTCTACTTTGCCATGGCGATTTCCATGAAAGATGGCAGAAAATTCCATTGGAAGTGTCACCACCATTCATAACTTGCATATTAGAGCCTTGAAACTTGGTCAAAAATTGTCAGCGATGATGTTATAACAACTGGAATTGATCTTCCAGAATGCTTCCACAGAAAGATCTGCACAAACCGTGGCTAATAAATGATCAGCAGATTCCCAATTTTACACATACGGAAAACAAGGGGAAACACAAGCCTTGTTCTGCTTGGTTGTCCACCAAAAACCCAGAGTACCAAAATTCAATTTTAGGGAAACTGATCATTTCTATGTACAAATTTGACGAGATAGTGATCCTCAAAAGACAACTCCACCAGTAAACCCCACCGCTATCTGATCATTTACCTCCAGCTTCAAAAGTGTTAAGACTAGAAACTAAGCTAACTCGGACCTGTTCACTGTGAGAGTACAGACTTCTGCTTTGCTAAACATCCACTGTCCAGTTAATGTTGCGGACATTGCTTTCATGAGATTTGTGTAATCGTGCATATTTGGAATTGTATGTGGTTGATGAAACAGCAGTCCTCGACCTTTGACCTTGGGGTAGCTCACAAGCTTCACTCATAGATGCAAACCTTAGCTCAGCTGGAGGAATGAAGCAGTCCAGTGAAAGGCCGGGAACATTAAATGCAACTTCCTCAATTGTCCATGCTTCTTCCATCCTGGTCTTAGTGTGGCTCATTGCTGTTTCCCCAAACCTGAAGAGCGTTACTACCGAACGACCTGAATGAGCAATCATGATCCCCTCAACAGGCCTGTAGTCGTCAAGAAAAGAATTTATCGTGGTCTCCCAATAAACTGCATCCCCTCCATTGTTTTGAATACGTGTCAAGTGTGAGTCCTCCAAGTGAATAAGAAGTCCTGTTTTCTGACTGAAGTACCCAAATAGAACATGCCGTATGATTTCGGCTGGCCCTTCACTCCTGGCTTTCAAAGTTGAGGGATCTGCACAGAGTTTGAGGATGAAACAGTCTTCTCCATTAATCTTCTTCTCCCCAATGCATCTAGCATTGATGAACATGCTTGCAGTTGTTCTTGGGTCAAGACCCTGTGGACAGAAAGAAAATATAGGTTACCAAATTGAGGCAGTGAAAGGAAGTGGTCAACAGGTAGGGAGAATGAGATATAATATGCAGGTTCACCTGAAGAGCCCGTCGTAGAGGCCTAACCGGTCCCTTTGCAGCGTGAGCACCCAACCATGGTGTGTGGCGCCATACAAGTTTCCCATTGCAACCAGCATGAACCTTGCTGCCACCAAGAGCAAGTTCCACATACCACATATCTGGATTCATCTTCCACAAGACAAACCCACCGGATTCTGCAGCTTTGGAGGAATTCCGGCTCTTCATAACTTTGTTGGCTGTCTCAAACTCCCAGGCTATCATTCTCACCTTTCCCATGGCATAAGCATTAGTAATGGAATTTTGAAGCTTTTGCCCTCCAGAAGCAGCTGTGTACTGCTGCAATATGTACTGGGCAGAAGAAGTTTCCTGCAACAACACTCAATCAGATTTTACCTAACCCTGAAGACCTTTAAAAGTGCAGGAACAGAAACGATCAGAAGACGCCAGCACATAGTGACGCACTTGACAAGATATGAGGCCATTGTGCCTCTTCATCGATCCCGGCCCTGCACCCAGTGGGGTGCCAACCCAAAAAAAAAAGGATCAGAAGATCTACACCCCTTCCCCTTTCCTTTTTATTTACCTTCAATTGGCACACTGGCAAATCAGTTTACTCAAAATAGTCAAAATAACGTCCAACAGAAGACGAAGCAGTCAGTTGCCTAACATGATAGGATTTTAGCCCTATTTAAGAGCTTACTGCATACTGTTATCACAAACTAGTCCCAAAAATATTATGAACTATGAAGAGGCCCAGTAATGTCCTCTCGGAACCTAGAATAAGATAAGGGAAGAAAGAATGTGTTTTTACAGTCAAGTCCTTCTGGCTTGTCTAGATATAAAAAAACATGAAAAAAAAAAGTTGTTTGATTCATTCGGCACTCAAGTTCATCACTTCATCTGTCCATCGGATGTGAAAGCACTTTTGAAATCGAAACGAAATAAGCATTTATTTAACCTTGATTGCGATGGATAGTATTTGACTTGTGTTGATCAACGACAATCAATGAAGTAACAAAATATATATATTTTTAGACAAATCCAAACTTAAAAGTCTGTTCTTAGCCCTGTAGCAACCATATCCTGCCATGTCAATTTGGGAAACAATATATCTAGTTTCAAGCTGTCGACCTTCCCACTAACTCACAAGCCCGAGCTCGATTATGCAAGAACAAAAGAGAACTAGAACAGAAGGCTGAGGGCACGTGTACACAATTTCTGAAAATAAAAATGAAGGAAGGGGAAAAAGGACAGGAAGCAGAAACTCACAATGGGGATGTCTTTAATGCTGAGGTGAGGAAAAGGATCGGCGGTGGAAACATGAACGGGGGCGAGTGGGGCCCCCAGGACGCCAAGCAACAATCTCAGATCGGACCTCTTACAGGCGGAGGAGGAGGAAACAGAAGGTGTCCTTGCGAGTGGGCCCTTCATCCAGTGCCCCCACCGCCCCTCGCCTCTGGAATCTTCAGCATCAGTGCCATCAGGACCCTCCTTCAACGGTGACAATGCCTCCGCTGGCCTCAAGCTTCCCGATCTCGCAATGAACAAGTCGGGCGGCGGGGCATGGTGCTTCTTCCTGCGGCGAAGCAAACTCGACATCGGAGAGGCAGACCTCGCCGGACTCTTAGTCCTCGACCTCCCGGGCGACAACCCTCTGACCACCTCCTCTTTAAGCGCCGAAAAGAACCCCTGCTTCCTCTCCATCTGACAAGTTTAAGCTGGCGCTAGATATGAAATCACCGCGTCTGAGCAGTGAAAAAAGGTTAGATGAAGGAAACAGTGAGCAGAGAGCCCACTGAAAAAAGAAAAGAAAAGAAAAGAAGAAGAGAGTGAGAAAGCGAGAATGGCGTCAAGGAGAAGGAAATGAGGGGGAATCGGATCAGCAAGTGAAAAAGGAGCAAGTGGAGACTATCATAAACAATTAAGGGAGGGAGGAGCAGTAGATTGTTTTGTTGTAGGTGTATGGTGGGTGTGGGTTGTAGGTTGCTAGAGTTAGAGGGAGAATGTGGAATACGACAGCTCGTAGACGACGAAATCTGGCTAGTTGGTGCCATCAGATGCCTGACATAGACATGGGATTAGATTAGAGGAAAGACCATTGAATGTTTTCGTAAACGGCGAAGAAGCAGCGCCGTTACCAACGGTCAACAGTGGCCCTCGTACGGTCAAATCAAAATCACGCTTCACAAAACCATGATTCCGTAATACTTTTAGATGCGCACAGTGCACTGCACATCAATTATGGAGACCTGCTCAAAACCACACCTTACCCCCCCCCCCGCATGCGCCTCAATTACACACATTCTTTCCCTCATTCATCTACTCCTTTAAATCCAATTAATGAACACCGACCTTCACTTATTCTTTCGGTTCATTAACACCCACATTCTTATTCTTCCCACTCTCGAATTGAATGCGCGTAGTATAATAATTCGATTCTGACCTCACATGTGTAGTTACTAAATGTTGTGATAATTGACTCATAAATGTTGTGATGACATCGTTCTATGTTATTCACAACACGGAGATAGAAAGTGACATGCTAACACATTATCGTTGTTATTGGTTAATAGGAAGTGTTCTCAATAGTGAATGCAGTTGATTAAGAAAGTTTGGGAATTGGGGGTAGAATTGTTGTGGGTGGGAAGGTGTACCAACTACTACTTTGGTTGGTGAGGTATGGGAAGAAAAAACCCACAAAGGAAGTCAGACATGTTTGTCCAGATTGTTGCTGGTTTCAAATGTTGTGAGGAAATTTCTCATATGAAGATTGAACAAAGCAAAGACCAGTTTGGATCCACGTCTATAAATAGGTGCAAATATATCAATGGGTGCGAGTGGGTGCAGCTCTGGTGTTTTGTGTGGGGGTTGCCCAACGCAACCAATCCCCAGCTGAGGGTCTTCTTTTTGACCCGTCCTCCTGTGGGCTCCACCCCTACCTTGGTCTTTTCTCAATTGCCTCGCTAATCACGGGCTCTTGCCTCTTTTTTTGCAATACGTGCGTCAGTACTCTTGTATACCCACCATGCAACAATCTCAGTCTTTCTCTACTTTTATACTACCAGTATGGGCCACCTTCCTTAGTATTGCCCTGCCTTATTTTCTAGAAAAAACATCACCTTCCCTCTCTATCTTGTTAAAAACTTAAAATATGTCAAAGCATGAGTTTGTTTTGGATAACTGTCATAATCTTTAAAAATATCTTTTTAATCATGATTTACAATATATAAAATAAATATATAAGAGAAGTTTTATTTCGATTTACGTAAAAAACACTTATAAATTAAAAATAAACTATTCCAAACACCGACTATGAATGATGCCTCTTTAACGTGTGATATGTATGCATGGTTGTGGGATTAATTATTATTATGATTGTAATTAAAATTAAAATCACACATTGTTACATAGAGGTGAATGGACTTGGTGGAAGGCAGGCGGGTTTCAGTGCATAAAACAAATGTCAGGAAGGTCAGTGTTGGTGATAAGAAAAAGGGAAGCAGCGGGTGAACTACTGATCAGAGAGAAACGGAAGCATATAGAGACAAGAGGTAGATGTTGATAATAATAATGTAGGAAATACGCAGTAAGCATAGAGGCAGAGTATATTGGGGAAGAGTAGAGTTATGATTATAACTTGAAAGGGATATTTCATGATTCCCACGCCCAGCACGCGGAACCCTCCTTTTCCCACCCTTCTCCTTCACTCATTCATTGCTCTCTCTCTCTCTCTCTCTCTCTACCCCCTTTCCCTCCAATATCATCCTTGATGTTCCTCATCATGCAACTATATATATATATACACACACACACTATATCAATCCCACTCCCTGCGCTGAGGTCGTTTAGATCATTTGCATGCATTGGGCCTAATTAAGTTTATTTTTTATTCCTGTGATGGGAAGGCTGCAGCGTTTTTTATATGTCAATTTGGCTTTAAATAAAACAATAAATGTTCAGGATATGGAATCTGAGACTCTGCTCAACTTTAAGCCTGTGCCAAGATTCATGCTGCCTCATTTCCTTACTTTTCCCTTTTCTCAGCCCTAACATTTATTCATAGCTTCCACGAGAATTCTTCACATCATAAAGAATCTGACTCTGCTCAACTTTACTCCTGGAAACGCTCACGCGCCCAAACACCAGGCTCCACAATCTACATAATCCACCCTCATTTGCTACAACATTATATACATTCTTACGTGTATCTATAAATATTCAAAATTGATCTCATATTTTTATTTTGTCTAAACCATCAATACATGAAGTTTCAGCACTATAAATAGCATGTTACAAGTCAGAACTAGACTGGCCATAAATCTATTCAATGAATATAATCTGACACGCGAGTCACACAGTTCCTAGATTTAATTATCCTGGACGTGTCTCCAAACTTTGCTTTTCTTTTAAAAAAAGGGTTTGTGTATCAATATTTACGTATTTATTATGTCCATTGCAACTGTTTGTTCTGTTACCTTATTTTTGCTAATAAGAAAAAGAAAGAAATAAAGTAGCCTCATCCGATTTACCAAGTTTGTTTAATTTGCCTATTGAACTCCAGCCAAGCTACCTTCTTGGCACTTGCTTTTTAGTTTTTATTATAAGACACTAAACTATCATTTTTCACATATTAAGGAATGATAATTAAGTCATTAAATTAGTCTAAAATTGATAAATATTCTTAATTTTATGCCTACTTTAATGATGTAGATTTAAATGAGTCATTTAAAAATAGTCATTCTGAAAATTGGACTGGACACTGAACCGACTGAGGCACTGTGTCAAGGGTCAGTGATTTAGATCGGGGTCAACACGGGAGTCAGACCGAGGTCAATTAAAAAATATATATAATTTAAATATTTACATATACCATTTAAAAAACTACATAAGAGTTTTTTTCCAACCAATAGTCTAATATAACCTCCTAACCCAAATACTTATAAAAGTATCATTAAGTACATAAAGATTTTTCTCCAACCAATGCAAAACAGCAAAAGTATTTCATAATCCTTTCAAAACTCTTGCAATCAAAACAAAGAGCATCATCCAATTATATTTGCAAAACCAAAACCAAAACAAATACTAGTAACATAGTCATTCAAATCCATAGACATTAAAACTATTAGTCAATGCCCTCAAAATTGTGTTGGACTACATTCAAATCTATAGGATTAGGAGGCGAAGCTGCAAGAGAAAAACCAAAAACACTAGCATTATGATCATCATTCAAAGATGGAGGCTTAGGAATATCCATGTCTTCATCACCTATATGACAAAAATTAATATAAGTGGTAATGAATAAGTAAGTATTTACTTATATAAGAATATAATCATAAATTATAATAGGAGATAAAAACATTCAGAACCCCCAGCAACAGTTGAAGTTTGTTGAATTTCTTCACTAATAGCAGTAGTAGCACTTTCAAGATTTGCTATATCTGCATCATCAAAGTCGAGAGTTGTATCTTCTTCAACCACCCAAAAGTCTACTTTGTCAATTGATTCAAAGTCAACTGGATCATAATCAGCCTTCTTCTTCTTGAATATACTCCTGCAATAAGCCAATAACAAATAATATCAAAGTAATCAAATATAATTTGCAAAAAGCCTAAACTTAATCAAAGTTCATATTTAATTTAAACATCCATAACTCAAAACTTACCTATTCTTCAATCGTAGATTATAGTTCGTATAAACCAAATCGTTTAGTCTTTCATGTTGCAATATGTTCCTTCTTTTGATGTGGATTTGCTCAAATAAACTCCAATTTCTCTCACACCCATAAGATGAAGTAGTTTGGCTAAGGATACGCACATCAATCTTTCGCAATACTGGAACTGAACCCCCATAGAATGTCCACCACTTACCTACAATATTTAGTTTTGAGTGTTAATTACATGTTATAGTAATTAAAAATGCAATAAAAATGAAATTTGCATACTTTGTTACTTACATGAGTCTAGTTTCTTGGATACTTTTTCACATTACATTTTATTAAATGAATCTTTATGATCACGATAAGCAACTGCTTGCTGCATCATCGTAAGATAGTCATGACTTGGACCAGTGTAGGACTCAAACACGTCAACCAGACCCTGTACTACCCTATGCTTTTGAACAAACATAGGACTATACAAGAATGCAAAGTTTAACAAATATGTGGATGCATGAAGCTGACCCTTCAAATGCTTATCCCATCGAGCTTGTATAATATCTGTGTATGGCTTATATTGTTCCTTACTCTTATTAAACATCTCCTTGATTACACTTTTGGCCATTTGCATGCCTTTATAAATATAAGGCAATGAAGGCTTTTCATCAGAATCAATAATTCTCAATCGTTTTATGAGAGGAGACACAATCTTCACAACTTGAAAGCAATCATTCCAAAACCAACTATCCAATATGATAGTACTAAATAATTTCCCAGCTTCACTTTTTGTTAATTTGTGCTCAACAAAATGTTTGCCAACAACTAAAGCCTGCAAGTCATGCTTATACATATAAGTGTTATGCAAAGTAATGAAAGTAATTGCAAACCGTGTTGCTTTTGGACACACAATTTCTTTCCAACCCTCTCTTTTTATTAGCCATGACAAGAAAACCATATGATTATAAGCAAATATGGTTATCTTATATGCCTTCCTCGCAAGATCTGACACATGAGGCATGCTTGCAATATCTTTCAACACAAGATTTAAATAGTGGAAAACACACGGTGACCAATAAATTCTCTTATATCTTTGCTTGATCAACTTGTCACATGCTACATAGTTGGATGCATTGTCAATTACCACGTGAACAATATTCTTAAGATCAACCCACTCAATCACAAACACCATGCCATGTATAGAATAAACTAAGAAATTTATCAAAGTTCGGTTGCTAATATCAGTCCAGCCATCTACCATAAGTATACAACCCCTTTCGCCCCATTTAACTTGATGATCATTAATGAGTAGTTGTCATTCCTTTTTTCAATCTCTCAATAAGTTAACTTTAAAATCATATGCATTAGGGCCTTTAAATCCAAGCCCAATTGAAGCAACAACATCAAGAGCTCTCTGAAACAAAGGGCAATCAAAAGTATTAAATGAAACACAATTAGGGATAGCCCATTCAATGATAGCCATCTTGACTTTATATTAAGCTTATTTACTTGACAATAAACTCTTGATGCTTGGTTGTGAACTAGGAGTTATCCTATGAGCAAAATAATTATCAACACTCCCAAGAACTCTCCTCTTATTGGCACTACTCTCAGGGACTGTCGTAATTGTAGTTGAAGCAATTGGTTCATTGTTACTTTCAATGTCTTTAATGTCCTCCTGAACATTCTCATAAGTATTTTTCTTTGCACATTCCTTTAAAGATTCTTACATCCTATTACGTACATCATAAGGAACCTTTTTGCAAGAATCTACTTGGCTAGTAACACCAACAAGGTGCTGCTTCATCCTATTTATTCCTCCTCCTCTGTAACTTGATGCACAATAAAGACATGTATATATGCTAGGACAGTTTTTCTAAGTCCATGAACTGATGAGGGAAACTCAAATTCATTGATTGTAGACTTGTAGCACTATTAGCATTAGTGGTTGAATTCTCATTAGGAGTGAGGGTCTGAATCTCAGCAGCATATATATTATCCATGACTAAAATTCTCAAAATAAAGCATAGATAAAATATTCCAAGTTTCAAACATGAGCTACAGATTATCATCACAAATTAACAACAAAACAGAGTCAGTAAACCGAACAAGTTGTTACTCAAAAAAATGCACCAGAAGGCATAACTCAAAAGCAAATGATGGAAAAAAGTTGAATAAGAAAAGGCTCAATACATCTGGTTTGTACCTAAAGTATTTTTTCCCTATAACTTTGAAGGAGTATGGCTCAAATAGGTAACCAAGAACCAACCGTTTGCTTATCTATTGAGGAAAATAGAATTCATGAACCTACCAACGAAACTCAATATGTAACTAGTAAGAACTAAGAACTCATAAGTTACAAGTCATAAACAAATCAAAGCTACAAAACCAACATATAGGAGGCACACTTGACATATCACTAAAGATTATTTCCCCCCAATAAAATGACTAGCACCAATTTACCGGCTAGTGAGTAGTGATTTCCACAAGATAAATTCAATCAGGCCAATAAAATTATCCCCGTTATTTTAAATTTAGGAGACACACTTGACATATTACTAAAGATTATTTCCTACCCTGTCCCACAAAGATTGTCTTCGTAGGACAGAGAAGGAAATAATAACATAAAGATTAACTTCTAGCTTCTCACAGGATTCATAAAACAGAAGCAAATAGTCATCGTAGAACATCATTCTATTAGCCTTTCACATTAAAACTAAAAAACCAACAGAAAAAATGCTAACTTTCTAGACCCTGAAACTCAATGTCTTCGGTCAGTTCACTGAATAAGTACTCAAGATAACTTCAGAAGACCAAAACCTACAATCTAAAACAAATGCGAAGAAAAAGATGGGGATTCTGAAAAGAACACGCATTCCATTACAATTTACCTTGAGAGGACAATCAAAGGCAGAGCATTTCAAGTGACAGAGCAAACCTACAATCATTGACGATGAAGGTGATCCTGTTTGGATTGGTAAGCACAGTGGAAAATTAAAATTCAAAATTTTTTCAATCCCTACTGCAGATCTGTCAACGGTGTTTAAATTGAGTAGTAGAAAACGTACATTTCTTATGTGTTCAATCTTTCCTTTCGATCCCAAGGAGCTAACAACTCGGATTAGCCCCCTCTACCGGTATCCGCGCGAATAGGAATCCAACACGGACAGCGTGCTAGTGTAACGGCACGGCGTCTCCCGTCTCCCACTCGGGGTCCCTAGCAGTGCCGGACTGAGTCACCCCACCTCACTGAGGTATTTTCCCAGCAAAGAATTGTCCCCTCCCCACAGGGATTTAATACACCTCCTCAGGGCTCAAAGGCTCAACCTGGGGGTAAGTACAAGCCTTAAGAAACAACTGGTAACCACTTGCACCGTAAATTGTAATCTCCTCTCCTTAATTCCATAATATTAAATATTATCCCTCAAAGACTAATCATAATAGAGATAAAATTTCACAAACTATTAAATATTATAATATACAATCCACGATACGATAATCTAAAGTATGCAGTCAAATTAGAGTTTACAGGATGTAGGCCCTATGAGTGGCAATATACATCAATTCAACACATAATAAACCATAAGAGGCCATAGAGATATATCTATACCTTAGAAGCTCCTCCCGACATTCCAGCATGAAAACTATCACCTGAAAAATGTTAAATCAACGGGTGAGACAAAAGCCACAGTAACCAGCTTTCCAACTCATTAAACGTGCTGACATATATTCATGAGGTGCCAAGTGGAACAATTTATATAATAAAATATTAAAAATATAATATCATTGTTTTGTACACAAATCTCATATCAGAAATTATATAATATTATATCTCAAATCTCATATCATAATTCCCAAGGGCCTTCCATCAATCCAACCGAATCGCCTTATTTCCGCCGACTAGACCCATGGGCTAAATTACTATCTATGTTACTAGACACTCAAAGAGCTCTCCGGTCACATGATGAGGATTGGCCAAAATCCACATAGCATGTTTCCAGACTATGGGTCTTTCCCCTCATTGAACTAGTGGGGTGTCGCAGTCCCTCATTGAACTGGTGGGACAATAGAAAGCCAACTATCGTGCACCAATGGAGGTTATACCACGTGGTAAAAATAACTTTCTTCATCTCAACCTAAACCAAACAACCCAATAGGTATCAATAAATAGCTTAATAGGAATTTCGCAAGATTTCCATACTCATACGAGGATATTCAAAATATACAAATATATTTTACAATTTAAATCACAAGGTTCCACAAAGCAAGTTTATAACAAAATACTCCTCAATAATACTCATTGAAATAATCCATAAATATCAACATATGATTTTCAATCTCATAATCATTTTACAAAATACTCACAAACACACATCAATATACATAATAAGTGGAAAATGATTACCTCTCGCCAAAGCTAATTATTATCACACTGTTCTGAATCCAAGAGCTCAAACACACGCCAAAATTAATCAATCACAATCAATTTACTACCCGTTAATAATTTTATAAAAGTCAAAATTATAACTTATTTACAAATTCTAATAATAATATACTATAAAAACTGAAAATAACAATTTAGGGTTTAAATTATAAAAATGATTGTTTAGTCCTTCTAATTTTATAAATGACAGTTTAGTCCTCATAATTTCATAAATAACATTTTAGTCCTCCGAATTTCATAAATGACATTTTAATCCTCCAAATTTCATAAATAACAGCTTAGTCCTATGAATTTCATAAATGACAGTTTAGACTTACAAATTTCAGAAGTAACAATTTAGACCTTCATATTTTAAAACTATACCAACTAAAATTTTAATAATATCTCCATTAACTCAAATAAATTATTTAATGAGAAAATGGTTAAAAAATATCGTTTAAGCAAATTAATTGTTAAATGGTACCAATGTGCAAGCAAGCATCCATCATGTGCAATCAGCATCCATATGTGCAAAAAGCATCCCTGCGAAAGTGCAAACACCATCCCTTGTGTGCAACATATCATCCGCTCATGTGCAACATACCACCCACCGTGTGCAATGGTAGCAATGAGCAATTAATTTGCTTGCAAGGTTTTTTTTAGCAATTCTCCCTTATTTAATCTAAATTTAATCGGTTTAAAAGTTCAAAATAACATTATTTATAAATTGATTATATAGAAAATTCATTATAAAATCTTATATCAACTAAATAACAAAAATAAACTGATTAAAATTAACTATTAGTTATCATCTATATTCTTATAGTCATATACTGACAAAACTCAAACTTGCCCAAAATTATAATCCTAAAATATTCTCTAATCAATACAAAATTAATATCATAAGAAATATAAAATTATTTAGAAAATCTTTCATAAAAGAGGTTTTATAATTAAAAGAGATTTTGAGTATCTTATTGATCCCCAAATAATAAAAAATACTCCTATCAGAACATTGTCCGTCACCTTTCTGCACACACTTCATGCAGATTTGTTGCGTGAAGTGTGTTGAGGCGAGGAGGTATTTATAATACCTCCTCATGCCTCATTTAATATTTTTTTATTTATTTTTATTTTTTTTAAAAACGTGTGGCACCTTATGGTGCCACACTCATTTGTCAAACATGGGGTGCCACCTTACGTTTTTTTATTATATATAATATTTTAATAATATATTATATTATATAATAATATTATATTATAAAATAATTTTTTTCCTTTATTATTATTATTATTATTTTTGTCCTAAAAAAATTACCTACTAAAAATGATAATTATCTCTAAATTATAATTATATCCCAAAAATAAAAAATGAGGATGTTACAGCTAGCTCCGCCAGTGTTCTTCTAGAGTTTTCTTTTCCTCACATCTCTTTATTTTTTTATCAGTAGAAAACCCTAGCTCTTACTTAAATAAATAGTGAGGGTTTTTCTATTTTATGATAGATATTGGATTTTTAAAATTAAACTTAATTAATTTCAAAATTCATATGAAATCAATTAACACTTCATTTTTTTAATAAGCAAATTAAATAAATATGGTTTAATTAAATCTGTCCAACGGTTTTAATTTAACCTACTTATTTAATCTGAATAAAGAGCCAATGCAAACAAATTTAATTTATCTTTACAAATTAAATATGAGATATTATATCTTTATCATGTTAGTTATTAAATTTAATTTATCATATAAAACTAAATTTAAAACTAACACAATATTACATACACACACGTATATATTTGTACACACACACGTGTGTGTGTATTTCGAAAATACATATATATCTATATATATGTGTGTGTGTGTACATAATATTATTAATTTTCTTTTTCGAAATTTTATATTTCACACACACACATACATATAAATATTTATTAAGTAAATATTCACACAACATATGTGTGTGTGTGTGTAAAATTCATCCACCCTATATTAACTATTACATTCATTAAATTTAGACACATCTTAGATTTAATAAATCTAGACATTATAGCTCGTGTTGGGCTATTTTATGTGCGACCCTATAGGCCCATATGAAGTGGTAGTGACAAATGACTATACTAACCCACAAGTCGTAAGCGGCCTCTAGCAAGATATTACGACTACCAAATTCATATGAGAATTGATAAACCGATACAACCTATCATACAACAATATCACATCCCTTTTGTCACACGATATTTCAATCAAGGATAAGGCATATAGAATGTCATCCTCCTATTTCTGACCGTTATTTTCTCGATCCCTAAGTAGTTTAACTATAGAAATATAAATTCATTTTCATCGTAGTATGGTCATACATTTCTCATACCCCACTTATCGAGGGGCCCAATAATATCTCTCTACTAATATGATAGATAAATTATATCTTGATCATTCACATTCCTCTGCATGAAAACTATTAAGCTCAAACATAGCCTTTATCATCATCCAGTCAAAGGTGACGTTTGACTATGTCAAAAATGAACGACTCTCATATAGGAATCCATGATTATCTCAGGTCAAAGGGTATAATGACTTGGTTATATATGAGATAAGCTTATGATTTGATCCATGCAGCTTTCTCATAACAGGTCAGTCTAGCACCTTGTACTGTTACAAGTGCCTAAGACTTTGATTCATATCTTCATACCTTTTCAAAATCATAGTGGTCTTATTTCATCGTCGCTCTCGCATAGATGACCGACCAAGGATATTTAAGACAATCATTATGATTTATCCAAATATATAGTTATCACAGTGAACATGCAAATAATATGATAACAAAATGAAGAAATTCATTGAATAACAATGTTTAAAATACAATGGTTATCCCTTAGGGTACAATTTCCAACAGATCCGACGCACAAATCTAGCATTGATGGTGATTAATGGCATCACGGTGAGCTCAGAGAATCACGCCAACAGTGTCTCTATCACGAACTAAAAATTTTGAGTGATTACCGCCAAACCTTGCCGTGAATGACACTCTTGACGACTGTGTCACAGCGAACGGTGATAATGAACGAAAAATGCGAAACCTTTCTGGTTTCTGGGGCAAGAAGGAAGGGGAAAGGGAATGGCGATTTTCGGCTTTTTACTTTCATAGTTCTAGTCAAAGATGCATAAGGGAAGAGGGAACTCTGAGTCTGAAGAGTAAAGATACGTCCGAAAGAAGCAATTGAGGTCTAGGAGGGAAGGCATAAATTGAGAAATATAGTATTAAAAAAGGGCTAAAATAACGTCGTTTCGCTTAGTGACAGTTTTATAAAAAAAAAGACCCGAGCAAGTCGTTGTCATGCCGGGTTACTATCAGGTCAACTGGTTCGATTCCCACCGGTTTTCTCCCCTCATTCAGACTGAACTAGTGATCGGTTCACCGATTTTCAGTCTGAACCAGCTGGTCCAGTCTGATTTTTCATACCATGGTTAAAGGCAATTGGTGCCTTATAGGAGTAATAAGGACCAAAAACTGCTGATAGTTGGTGCCTTATAATAGGGACTAAAAGGAGTACAATGTAAGGGTTCCTCTTTCGAGGCTTAGAGCACAAATGATTTTTGCCTCTTCCAACAAATGTGTTTTCTGAGATTTAAACTTGTGTTCTCCTCTTTATAGGATGAAACCACTTACCATTTCAACTAACTAGTATTGGAAAAACGGGTCGGCCCGTCACGAGCTCGGGCCTAGACAAGGCGGCCCGTTTTAGGCCAGAGTCCAAAAAAGGTGTCTATTTTAGCAGTCTGGCTTGTTTAGTATAAGCCCACAGCTTCAGACCCGTTTAACACTTTTTCACTTCTTGCATGCTTAAAGACCAAAATACCTAATTTAAAATATAAATATTATCAAAACTAAGTTAAAACATCAAATATTATCTATATTTAACAAAACACAAACACTAAGACCATAGTCCAAACCAAAACTAATGTCCACTCCACACACAACCACCACTCTACCAGTCAACCAAAATCAAATAAATAAGCAGGTAAAGTTATAATCATAAACTGAATACTCAACAATATGAATAACATTGTCATTATTATCAATGTTGTCAATGACATTTAATTGTGCTTCACTATAAATAGACTCATCTCAGCCTCAAAGGCAACAATATTTAATCTTTTTATTTCTTCTCCACTATCATATGCATTATCACCTCCATTATCTACAACACATAATAAATCACCATCATATGTTCTAGTCGAGAGTCGAAACTCTGAGACATTCGTCGTCTGGTCAGTGGACGGTGGACCACAAAGGTCTAAGTGTGAGGTGTGAGGTTTTCTATATATGCTAAGGCGGTGAGGGAAAGCCAGAGAGGCCGAGGGCTGAGGGACTGAGGTGTAAGGTTTAAGTGTGTGAGGCTGAGAGTCTGAGGGAGAGCGTCAAAACCTTTGAATGTGAGGGTTAGGTTGGGTTGGGTTAGGTTAGGTTAGAAGGTTACCTAGTTACCCTCATTTAGTTATTAAAAAAAATTAAACGGGTTTAAAAGGGCCGGCTATGCAGGGTTGCGGGCCGACCCTTTTAGGCTTGGCTCCTTCTGGAGGCTCTAAATCATAAGCTCAGCCCATAGCGGGCTTGGGTTTAAACGAGCTAGCCCGACAAACTGCGCCCGATTTTCCGACTCTATAACTAACAACTTGTTGGTTGAACTCCAGCTACTTTTGGAGTATCAAGAGTTACTCCAGAACCTAATAGGGGCACTAGACTCTTCATGGATCATAAATTAAAAATAAGTTCGATATGGATTCAATGGAGTTGGGCCGAAGAGGCCCAATATGGTTGGTCGGATTCGGGGTTTGGGGAGCCCGATATAATTGAAAATGACACATGAATAGTGATATATAGTGGGAAGCAAATTTGTCAGACGTTTGGTGCCAGGCCAGATAGGGTGGGCCTCAGTCGGCAGTGCCACGCGTCCCTTTAAGGATAAAAATGAATGTCCCTATGATTTTGGATTTAATTTCAATATTAAAAAATTACAGATTTTAGATGGCAAAAAAAGTGATGTTTAAAACGAATACTCATTAAATTGTTTCCAAGAGCAAAATAATATTTTAATCCAGTGAAATAAAGAAAAGGAAACATATTTTAGTAGGTGACTGTAATGAAAGAAGAGGACACGAATTTTTTCTGTTTGGGGGAAAAAAAAAAGTAAAAGACAAGTAGCGGAGGGGAAGAGGAAACAGGGAGCACAGGGGTGACAGACTGACACAGAAATCCGCATGGACGATGGAGATTCAGTGTACTACTATGGTCTTGAATTAATTCAATGTGGGCCCATGACCCACGTATGAGAAATTAAAATTGATAACCACCATTGAACAAATACCATACTTTGATCCTGGCCTAAAAGGTCGAGAAACATATCAGTGTACAATGCGATGCTTTGAAACATCGTGGCTGGTTCATCCTTCATACTCAACCCAATCCAATAATGAAATAAAAAGTGTGCCAATCATTGATGCTTCTTTTAGTCCGTATATTTTTTTATAGAATATTTTACTGTGTGTTTCGTTTTTCCTAATATGGATTAATCAGACCGATAAAACGGGATATGATACTAAACAGTTGTCTTGTTTTTTTGGGGTAAAAACTGGGGGATGAGCTCATACTCGTATCTTATTGCTCATGAAAACAGCAACGTGGATGGGTTAGCAACTCTCACAGTGTTCCTGTACAGTAATTCCATTACTCCTTCAACAGGAACATCAAACCTGAATAGTTGTATGTTCATGCCATTCATCATGAAGCAAAGTACAAGTTATGTGCCTCTTAGCACTGAGTGTAGAGTAAAGCCGCAAAGGTATAGGATATGATGTGAGTATAAATCATAAATTCAATCCCTTCATTCGTACGTTGAGAGAAAATGCGTGCATGGAATAGTCTGAGTATCTCAACAAATAATTTTAAAAGGCACTTCATACATTTTACTGACCACAGATTTTAGTATCTTTTACCTCTTTTTTCACAGTTTTTACTCTTTCGTTTCAAAATGCACAGTTATCTTTTTTTTAAAAGATAATGTAGTACGATAAATTTAAACAATTGCACCGATATATGCTTGGGCCACAGCATCTTATATTTAAATGTCTTTCAGGAAAAAATCACAATGCCGACCCCAGAAATCTTCACAACCTTTAATAATTTTAGGCGTATGACCATCCGTCCTTGTATGTGTCTCATTCAATTATAATGTTCAATGTTCTATTTTTAGCCGGTCAAGTTTGGATTTAGATTTCTTCTTTTTTATTTACTCTCCTCTTTTTTTTTAATCTGGACTGTTAGATTAAGATCTCAACAGTCCACATTTAATATATTATAAAAAGATAATAATAATAATTTTATAATATTTTATAATAAAATAAAAATCTAAACCGTTAAGATCTTGATCTAATGATTTAAATTAAAAAAAATGAAGGAATTAGGAAGTAAGAGAAAAAGAAGAAATCCAAGCCCGTCAAGTTCGCTTTTCCAATGTTTGAATGAATGATATAATTAATAATTAACAAAATCAATAATCAATGAAATTAATGTTTTGTGCAATTTTTTAAAATCAAAAAATATTTTTTGGGGGAGGGGGGTGGTGTTCTGAGACTGATCATTGACGGAGGCGCGGAAAATTTGAGTCAGAGGTTGACTTATGGCGAGATGGAGTTTTGCCCTTTTGGAGACTCAACTGTCCATGGAGAAGTGATTTATGGTAACAACAAACGAGTTTGTGAATTGTGATTGGAATTTTTAATTATATTTTTTAATTATGATTTATAATATATAAGGTGAATTTTAAGAAAAATATGTAAAAAAGTTTTATCTTAATTTACATAAATCTGATTTATATCTAGACTGAAACCAAAACAAACAAACAAAATAAATCAGCAAATGTTTTGACTGTTAAAATTATTTTTTTATCTAAAAGGTATCTTTAAAAGAGTTATGCATGGCCACTTCAAAAAAATTCAGTGACAATGTGATAGCACGTGAGTGATAGTTTAAAATTAGGAAAAATCACAATGAAGTCCTTATTATCATAAGAAATTATAAAAAGTCGCATAACAAATTTTCTTATCAAAAAGTTACTGAAAACATACTGTTGGGCATTGATAACTTTGTAAGCCTACAACTGTATCTATCTATTTTGACAAGTTCATTTTCTCACTTAGACAAATTCTAAAATGGCAAGTTAATATGTATATTTTCACAAATTTCTATGCCAATTTTGACAACTGCATTTTCCTACTTTAACAATTTTATTTCCCCACTTGGACAACTGCATCTACCTACTTTGACAAGTTTAAAGTAAGAAGATGCAGTTGTCAAAATAGGTAAAAGAATTTGTTAACATTAGCACAGAGACTTATAAAAATAGACACATTAACTTGTCATTTTAGAATTTGTCAAAATAGGAAATTGAACTTGTCAAAGTAGGTACATGCAATTATCAAAATAGACTGATGAAGTTATTAATGCCCAACAGTGTGTTTTCAATTAGTAAGGGCAATCCAATAACTTCACATCAAAAATTAAGAAAGATAAATAAGTTATTTAATCATATTATATATTATGTATCTTTAAATTATATATTAGTTTATAAGTTAGATAAAATACTATAAAATAAAAATAATAAAATATAAATATTTTAAAGTAATTGAATTAATTTATTTAATTTCTGAAAAAAAATCTTACCTTGTACTTAGGAGTGAAAGGTATTTTCTTTCACTTTTCTTTTGTCCAGACGTAGTGTATTTATTTATTTATCTATTTATTTATTGCCAAAGCTAGTAGTATTGAAATTAAAAATTGCCCGGACATAGGGTATCGATTGAATGTTATAAAATTAAAACGCAATGCACAGATTAGTGGTGAGCATATGAAGGAGGCAGCCAAGGCTGAATCTGAATTAATGCGAGGAAAGTGGCGGTCAGGAGTGAGAAAGCAAGAGAAAGATAAATCTATGATTTAATAATGAACAACAGCAAGTGGTGCTTGAATTAAGAAATGGCGATATAATTATGGTGCATGAATATCAACTCTGATTGAGGCTTTTATATCAACTAGTAAGTCTTTAATATTCGATCTACTTATTTAATTTCCACATATTAAAAAATTAATTAAATTAGTTGATTGTTAAAAATATGTATTGTAACCCCCAAAATACCCTTTAATATGCTGTGTATTAAAATTATCATTTGATAAATAAGGATAGTTAAGGGGTAAAATAATACATATGGGCAAACTAAATTGAATTCTCACATTTAAAATTATATTCACAGCCTCCCCTAGTTGTAATATTAAGGATTGAGGATAGTGTGTAGCTATAATTAGATGAATACTGCCGACAAATCACGTGAGGCAGACTACCGACCTAAGGGTCAAAAGTCAGAACAGCGTACGAGGGTCTTATCCCTTTCCTGGAAGCCTCGTCCATCTTTTTGCCCTCTCGCAGGTGTTTCCTGGGCACTCTAGAGCCTTCTAAAAAGTAACTGCTTTAGCCAGCTCTTACCACTCTCACAAAGCAAACTTGTGGGTTCTAGGTATCAATTTATTTAAAATAGGGATTGAAATTTTTAAAAATAAATTTTTTAATTATAATTTATAATATATGAGATAAATATGTGAGAAGAGTATTATTTTGACTTACGTATATAAAAATTTATAAACTTTTTTTTTATAAGTGATATCAAACATATACATATATGTCATGGATTTTAAAAAAATTTTAGATTTTTGAAAATAATCATATAAATACGATGGTATTACTCGTCAATCTAAATTCATTACCGTGAAGTGCAAACTTAAATGAAAAATATGTCAAGGCGTTGTTACTGTGTCCGCTAGCTCATATATATATGTTTGTTTTTTCCGATCTTAATGGTCCTTCATTTAGCCCAGTTCTATGTAGTGGGTCCCCTAGTTTTAGCTCGTTCTCTGATCTCACGCTCTCCATCCTTCCAAACCATTCTGTAGGGTTTTATTTTAAAACGAAACAATGTTTTTGGCCTGGAAATTGGGGGCTTTTAGAAAGCGACAGAATCCATGAGTTGTCAACCTAGCGATTGTTTTGTCGTGTGTAATGGCCCCGCCAGGTCCAGTTTCCTATCGGCCCTCCCATTTTTTAAAACCATGTAGGGGTAACTCATAATTTAAAAATTTATTTGGTTTGACTTATGTTTATGTATAAATCTAATTTATTTAAATTAAAATAAAATTCTTTCATATATTTACCTCATAAACTATAAAAATTATATTATATATCATAAATTACGATTAAAAACACTTCTAAAAATTATAATTATTATTCCAAACATAATTTAAGTAGCTACTCCTATCACCATATGTGCTGTAAAAAATGGCCTATGGAACGTGACGTAATGGACACTTGCCTACCAAAAGATCATTAGCTCCGATGAATGCAATGCTATTGGAGGTGGGAGTTTGCGTGCCACTGTGATAAAAAAACTGTTTTTTTAATATGATTTACTGTTTAACTTGCACAAACCAATTCAAATAATGGCGCACATAATTAATTAAAGGTTTGTGAAAAATGGTAAAGAAAGGCAGCCACTTAAACAGGTATAGATTGTGTTGGGTGGTCAGCACTGGAGCATTAGTTTAATAAATGGAATACGAATCCAAAGGAGTTACAAGAGATGGGATGAGAGAGTAGCTAATAAATCCAAAAGCCAGAGAACGCGGCTTCTGCACAAATGTCATAACCAAAAAAAAAAAAATTGCAGATTTTATATAAGAGGTAAAATAAAAAAATGGTTTTTTAAAATTTTAAAATAAAAAAATAATCTTATTAATAATTTTAGAAACAGATAATTGACAAGTCCATAAGTTCTGTTGATAAGTTCACCATTTTTTCATTTTATCTTTTATTTAGAATTTAGTTGTAATTTAAAAAAAAAAAATCAATGGCCAGCTGTATGAGGGTTAGAACTTTGTTGATAAGCATATCCAATAAATACCCACAGTAACATCTTCCCAACTCCTCCACCAAACCTCTTCACTTCTTGCTATAAATAAGCCCTTCCTCTTCCTCACTTTACCACACACACGCAGATACACTTGACATTAAAGATGAAGCTAAGCTTTGCGACTGTGCTGGTCCTGTGCCTGTTTCTGGTGAGCTCATCTCTGTTAGAGGTCACCATGGCTGGTACCTGTAAGTTCATATCTACTTCATCACTCTCGTTCAATTTTTTTTTTCCCTGTTAAAGGCAGGCGTTTAATTTTGAACTAATATTTGCAGCATTCTGTGACGGCAAGTGCACGGAGAGATGCAAAAAGGCAGGAGTACAGGACAGATGCTTGAGGTTCTGTGGGATCTGCTGTGAGAAGTGCAAATGCGTGCCTTCTGGCACTTATGGCAACAAGCACGAGTGCCCTTGCTACAGAGATCTCAAGAACAACAAGGGCAAGCCCAAGTGCCCTTGATTTCTTTTATTACTTCATTTTCTCATAGGAATTTAGCTCCTCCATCTCTGAAATAATTAAGTTTCATTTGGGTCCTTCCTGTACTTTCTTTCTCTCTGCGTGTGTCTCAAGTGCTTTGTAATGAATAATGTGTGCCTTCCCAAACTCTTGTCTTGTATTTACTAGTTGATTTTAGTAAAGCGTGAGCGCAGTAATTGATAAGCCTTATGAATGCTGGTTGGTGATGCAAAGAACGCGAATTTGTATTAGATTCGTTATTATTGTTTTTTTTTAATATTATCCGAGATTCATGGTTGCCGCTCGAGACAAAAATGTATTCTCGTGGACTTAAACTCTTGATTCATAAGGTCTTGTACCATTTGATCAACTCCACCACGTTGGTATTAGATTCGTTATTCCTTTTTGGCTTAATCAACCCTGATGTGTTGTTGTTTATTCACTTCTGGTTCTTAAATCAATCTCGGAAGCAAAAAGCTAAACCAGATTTTGTGCAGACACACCATTGCTTTATTATCAAGACAATAATAAGACAGCAGGACGACGGGTTTGTATTTAATTAGTCCTTTCTAGTGATCAAATATGATGAAAGGAAAACAGCATCTAGAAGCTACCTAGGTATGCGGTTTGGATATACATTATATTGTTTCATATTATTCCATACATTATAAATATGTCAGTTGATACTAGAGATTACAATCTCGTCTCTGTCGATGCTTCTGTTGCAATAAGCTATCGCAATCTCCTAATATCAATCGATATATTTACAATATATCGAATAATATGAAATAATCTCCTATAATATCATCTGCTATATTTACGTTATATTTACACCCAAATGCAAAGTGAACGTGTGAGGTCTCTGATTTTAGCTTCAGGCGCACTTAGAAAGCTGCTCTTAAAGTTCAAACTATGCTGTAATTTCCACATTTTTAATTTGTTTACCTTATTACAGCAATTGATTTGTTTTTGGCCAAAAACCATATTAATTGATTGGTTGGTGAATGAATGGCACGTGGGGGAGGCATTGACACCCACCGTTATTAAATTTGGATAAATTTGGACTGGCGGATTCGGTTCCGAAACTGACAAACTAATTGATAAATCAGTCTAGTTCACCTATCTGGATATCAATCCGATTTAGTTTTTTTTAAATCGATTTTTTTATTTTTTTTATAATTTTATATTAAGAACCTTGATATCTTCACTTTCTTATCAATTTAGTCAAGGGTTAGCTTAAGATAAACTTAGGTCTGATTGATTAACCATTAATCTAACATCCCCACTAATTTAATTACCGATCTGATTTAATAACCTGACAGGGTAATGTCTTAAATATCTGTTCACAGTTTACCCCCCAAGAAAAGAAATCGGCCAGTGGGTCCTCCACATGATGCTTGCCAACTCGATGGAGTAAAAATGAGAGTTAATAAGCAAATTTTTATCAATATTTATGTATATTCTAACAAATTTACCAGACTATAAAGTATAATAAACATTGCAATTCATATATTAAATTTAGTGATTCGAACAATTTAAGTGAAATTTTTTACATGCATGTATTAATTATAAGAATATTTTATCTTATTTTAAAATTAATATAATTTAATAAATTATCAATTGAGTATTTAAATATGAATATATTCATTGGCATTATATTCTAACACAATTTTTTTTAAATCAACTATACTAACCAAATTTTGAAGTACATGCTTATAAATTGTCCCAATTTAAGAAAAAACTCATAAAAATAAATTTAAAAAAAAATAAAATTTTAACACTTGATTGGTTATTAAGCATTGCAAATACATATAAAACATTTTATCCAAAAATACTCAAATTAGAATGAATGGGATGGATTTTTTTTTTTATGGATGTTAAGTTTTATACTAAAGTTTATTATCATTTAGAATACATTTGAATCGAAAAATAAATTTGAGACTAAATAATAAATGTCATTTACAAAGTGGATATCTGCATACGCAGCAACCTAATTGACAATTTTATTTTCAATTAGGCTCTATTACTAGCTAAGTATACTTTGTACCTAAAAAATTAAAATAGAACGTATTAAAAAAAAAACTTATTTTCTCGATCCCACGCACTTATGTTGACAATTTTAAGCATATGCTTAAATAAAACCGGTAATCCTACTCAAACATAAAGTGATTGATATTTACTAAGTATAGCTAAGGTTTGGAATTTCGGATGCTTAGGTGGGTTGGTTGGGGTACTCAAATATGGTCATTATCATCTCATAACAATGTTATAGTTACTTATAAATCCATATGAAAGTCAGTTTTTACTCGGTGATATTGAAGCTCTATTCAGATGAAGATTTGTCTCCAATTAATGCAGGAGTGAAGTTTGATTTTTTTTCCCCACTAAAGAAGAAATAAAACGAAATATCGATATTTATTTGAATGTAGATGCTCCAGCAATCGATACAAGTGCCTATTTTAAAAACTACGGTTTTAGAAACCTTTTTTATAAAATGAGATAGAATTCTTCTCACATATTTATTTCATAAATTCTAAAAACACTTTTAAAAAGTTAAGACAAACTGATACTAAAGTCTATTTGAATTTGTGTTGTAAAAGCATATTTACGTAAGTTAAAACGAAACTTCTCTCACATATTTATCTTATACATTATAAATCATGAAAAAACAGTTTATACCACTAATTGAAACAGACACATAATAATTGAAATTATACTATTTTGAAATGTTTATACTACTGTAGTTTCTGGTTTGATCCCCCGTGCCTTGCTTTTTTCTTTAGCTTCGTCTTTGTTTCGGGCTTCGCTGGGCTTTTCTCCTTTCCCAAACGATGGTGTCGAAAATGGAAACAAGTATAACATCACTCAAACAAAAACGAATAAAAAGCAGGATTCTGATTCAGATTCTTAAAACTAGAAAAAGTCAGATCACAACAACTAACACCAGCATGCCTAGTGTTTGAAAATCTAAATAACCTGCATGTTTATGCTATTAAAAATAAAATAAAATAAGCCTCATAAGTTAACAAATAAAAAGCAATTAAAATTAAGGGACCAGAGCAAATGAGTTCCATTTATTGTAAGCCAAAAATACAAAGAGCTGTAACACGGGAAAAGATGACGACAACAACAACAGCGGCAGCGTCGTTTATATACGAATACGATCCGCTTCCATAAGACAAAATAACATATGAATTGAGCTCTCCTATATACCCTGCACTCAGTCCACTCTCCTCCAATCAAAACACTCTACCTAACTCCTCCTTCAAACTCAAACAAATTACTCCTATAGACGAGAGCAGCTACTGACACGGCTCAAGACATTGCCTTGGATCTCAAGTAAATGAGATACAAGCTCAAACGAATGACTCCCTAAAGTACTACAAAGGTTACCAACAAAGCCTGGTATAGTTAGTAGATAGCTGGGTTTGTTAAACATGATTCTGCCTCGGCTCTAACCAAAAAAAATAGAGAAGAACAGAGAGTCTACGCAGAAAAACATGTAGTTATATAACAAATAATGATACATGTCTAGAAGGATCTTAGGTTGGCCTTGTCCAGCTGATTAAGTAGCTTTCTCCCGTGCATAGTGGTACGCATCACTGTCTCATTTCGATCAATCAGCTTCAACAGGGCTTGACGAATGTGTCCCTACACCCAGGAAAAAAAAACAGAGAGAGTTAGCATTGTTGCACAGCATTGCAATTAATTCCACAAGGCTTTAGACACCATGTCGCATGCTCTGCATATTCCTAGATAAAATGCTTCATAAAGAATTCTATCAACCAGGACCTGGCCTATTTTTGAAGATATAAAAACATCAAACACAGCACTCTTCAGAAAAACTTGATGACACTTTGTTGTGGGCAGCAACTTGTGTGTTTAGAAACCCGTTGAGCTACTACAAACAAAAGAAATCCATTGTTCTTAGTCAAAACGTAGTTTTGACCAAATTAATGTGACAGTAACTGTATTTTGAACATATCAGCCATCTCAGCTAAATTAAGCATTTTGAAACAAATTTGATCCAGTACAATTGTTCAGCCATCTAAAGAAATAGATGCATTGGCAATGCAACCATTACATAGGGAAACAAACAGATGTTTCCCACGCAAACAAGAGAAGCGCCTCGAATTCTGCCACGGTAGTTTGTCAATTGCCTATACTATGAGAAACTCTAAATTTTAAACAAAAAAAAAAAAACAGAGAGCAAATATCAATATATGAATTCCCATACGTTCAAGTGACCTAACCTTGGACACCATCACTGCTGTTCGGATGACAAAATTGCCAAATGGATCCACAAAAAGCGTTGAAAAACCTCTATGATGAAGCAACTCCAAAATTATTGATGTGGAATACAGCCCTTCAGATGCACGTAAAAACTTCTCCACAACATTACTGGCATATTTATTGCGGGAAAGATGGAAAAATACCCCTTGAAGCCTTATCAACATAGATTCTGTAACTTCGGCTATCCTCAGAGAGATCAAATGTTGCACCACATAGTTGCTGGAAGAGGTGAAAAAACAACATGCAAGTGAAAAAATGGTAGTTAAATATTTTTTACCGAAAAAATGTAGTTAACTATCAATGTCAAATGAGAGAATTTAATGGTCCAGTCAAAACAAACCCATAACAATCTTGAGCTAGCTTCAAAACATGCTGTACGATCTCACACATGAGGCGAGCTTTTATTGCTCCCCCAGCATAGTCAACACATTGCTGCAGCAAGCAACACCCATTTTTGTTTGTTGCAATCTCTAAACAGTGGTTTGCTATTTCATTCAGAAGATGCTGCCAGGGGAGTCTAAAATCAGAAAATTTGATGATAAAAAAACACAGTACAGTAGAGTAGCATAACAAACCAAACTTCATCCAGTAAGAGTTATGAACCATTTCAATTCTCTCTCTAGTTTCCTTTACGAAAAAGGGAATCAGGGAACTTGTCAAAAACTCCATTCATATGGAATCTTGGAACGCCTATCCAAACAAGGCCGTACGTAGCATGGAGATGGTACATTTTCTAAAGAAAGGTGCATTTACATATTTTTTTTTACATGACAGTTTATAATCAATTCAAGACAATCACTTTCCGTGTACCTATGAACTAAACTTTCGTCATTTATAATGCAAAGAGAATAAGGCAGGAAAAAAAATAGACTAGAAAAAGTAGAAGTGGAAAGTAAAGGTAAGTCGGTGAAATATGATAAACATATGAAGCCAAAAAATGGTAACTATTTACTATAGCCCAAAAATCAATCGCTACACAAAAGTTTGGATTGAAAAATATGCATGCACACATATCAGAAGGTTTTTACTGAACATTACATATGGAATCCTGATGGATCCATATCTCTTATTAATGAAGACCATGTTCAAGTATAGCATTCAGTGGGTCAATAAAAAAATAATATATCGTGCAAAAGTGGGAAAAATAAATGTATTTAGGTGCTTCAACAGCATAAATTGCAGTAGAAGTTAACTAACCTAAAATGGATAAAATTACAAGAATAATGAAACAATCGATGTCTCTGTACATACTAACATCAAATATCTGTTATAGAAGTGGTGTGATGTTAGATATATCCCTAACCCCCAAAAAAATGTAGCAGAGATACATAATCTTCAATCACAAATCGACCTTGCAGTTCCTGACCAAAGCCAAAGTCATCTAGTTAAATAATGCACACCAAAATGGGCAGTTGTTAGTTGAGCTCCTAGGCAAAAGAGAATGATGAGTTCAACGAACTCTATCAACTATGGCAATTTTATCTAATGAGTATACGAATTTCCAAAGTTATATTGTAGTGATGATGATGGAAAAGAAATAAGCTGTACTTAGATGATCGCTATAGTGGAATAAGATCATATGAATATTCCAACCAAGCACAGCATGACTTTCCCGGGGGATTAAAGCACAAAATCAGGGACACTATGAAAAAAAAAGAAAGATTTACCCTATTTTGTTCAGCTGAAAATTGTTTCAGACAATGCGAAACCACATGATGGCCATTGATATCCTTGATCAGTTCGGCAACAGCGGGACTTAAAGCCGAAATAATTATAGCTAGTTGATTCCCATTGGTAACATGTTCCAATAACTTCTGCACAGCGCGGGCTCTGCTATGAGTGAAGAGAAACCATTATGTCAGAACGAATTCACGGTTGAGTAGTAAGACATCATGGTGAAATAACCAAGTCAAAGTTCTTTAAAAGCGAAAAAAGAGACATTCATTACCCATGCATGTTTAAAGAAATATCGACAAGATGAAATTTCGCTTTGGTCACCGTTAGAATGATTTGAGTCCTCTGTTCTTCGGTGCAAACTTCCAGCATCTTCTGAAAAACATAATTTCCGAATGGGTCCAGCATCAACTCGCTCACATGTTCAGTCAGCTCGGACAATATCAAAGAAATTTCCTCTGCTTTTAAGCCAGTCATCATCTCCTGCAAGCGTTGACATCCAGATTGATTCTTTGCTAACAACAGCATGCTTCCGCGCAAATCACCTATTGGTTGGAGACTGGAAGACGGCTGCAACCAGTGGGGAAGGCTACCGTTGATTTCGGAATCAGAAAGATACGCTATGTTGTTTCTTGAATCAAAACGACCGTGATTTTGTTGTAAGTTAAAGGGTGATCCATGTCCATTCGAAAGTGGGACAGTCGTGAAACTCGTCCCGACTTCTTGCTGCCTCCCGAAACGCGAAGGAAGAAAACAATCATAGTTAGAATAGTACTCATTAGCATCCGATGTCGGATAAGAAGCTGACCACGAGTTCTCCAAACCCCAACTACCAGACCCCACACAATAAGCCTGGGGTCGCATTCCGCCAACACTATCAGCGACTTGATCATTCCAATCAAGATTCTGAACTAAAAGATTGACCTCCGGCATTGGCCCCATAGGATATCCACGTCCAACGGCGCCGCCATGAGGAACTGAGTCAATGAAAGAAGGATACGAAGGCAAGTGATTATTGGACGAGATACGGAGACGGGCAAAAGACTCCTCAAGATTACGATCAGGACAAAATTGGTAAGTATGATTTTGAAATAATGAACCGGGGAGACTTATTCGGGTCGGAGAAGATGGGGAATCAGAAGAGTTGTCCGGAGAAGATGGGAAATCAGCAGAGGTAGAAGGGCGCCATCGCCGGTGATGGTCCATCCTTAATCCCCAAGCAAAAGCTCACACGCCGGAGGGCTTTGAAAAGGGAAGGGTTTTGAAAGAGGGTTTGAGGTTTTACAGGAGCGAGAGGAGCTGAACAAAATTTATGTTAAATGAATATTAATATTTAAGGAAAAAAAAAAGGAAAGTTTGAGATTACAGCGAGAGGGAAAACATCAGAAAATGGAGAGAGGGTGAGAGAGTGAGGAGAGGAGCGGAGGGGTAACAAGAAGGGGGGTCGCGGGTCAAGACCCAGTGAGTATGATTCTGCATGCAATATTTGGAAATTCTTGCGTGAATGTGATATACCAGATCGGACTTTCTTTATGTCACCTCAAAAAATGGACCCCTCGTTGACCCCTTCCGTCAAAGAAAAGATTGTATGGGCCCCACCCTTTACGGCCCAACCCATGTGAGGTTTTTTTATTGTTTTTTCATATAGCCATGGTAGGGTCTAAGAAAAAGGGACGATCAGTTTTTGAAATACCGATTATAATCTTTAAAAGTATTTTTTAATTGTAATTTACGGTATACGAGATAAATATATGAGAAGATTTTTATCTCTACTTACATAAAAAGTATTTATAAAATAAGCTACAGCTCATCCAAACATCTCTTTAGTCTCTCACAATTTAATAAACAAAGTTTGAATTCCTGTTAGGATAAGTGATCACATTTAATATCTGAAAATGTCTCGAATAGAATTATCTCTAATAAAAAGATATTCATATATAGCAAAAAAGAAATAGTTATGTGCAGGAGTAACTTAGTGGGTGTTTGAAATAGTGATTGAAACATCTAAAAGTGTTTTTCAATCATAATTTATGATATACGAGATAGGTATGTGAGATGAATTTTGTCTCAATTTACGTGAAAACACTTATTGTTTAAGCTTAAACTATACCGACCTAAACACCTTTTAAAAAAAACACGTCCCCTCTCACAAAGGTTGGATCTAACATGTCAACAAAAAAGTTTGATCTAACAGGAAGGCTAATCATCCAATTTACAGTGAATTAATGTTGGGATTCCGTTGAAAAATATATCAGAGTTTATTCTAACAGGGCCTGTAACCCCTCTCCCCATCCTAAAAACAAAAATATTTATTAATTGTGGGTTACTAATTCTCACTTTATAGCGTGATCCCTGATAATTGCGTAGTGGAACTACTATATCATCAATCATTTTCTTACTACTATTTTGATTTGCTCGTAAACGTGTGAGCATTGATTTTATAAAAAGATTATATTGATAAATATATGGACAAAGGGATTTTTTTTTCCTGCCATAAGAGATAAAGGGATCGAGATATCATATCAAGGATCAAACTAACCCTAGCTAAATCTTTATTTAGGAATAGGAGGTAGTATTATTTTTGCCAGTCCAAAGGTTCATTCTTGTTCTCAGAGTTCTAGATGTATCTTGGATTTTCTTTTTAAAAAAATTACTGTTATTTTTGACAAATTTACCCACATACTACGTAAAGTAAAAGAAATTATCAAAACATTGCGAGATAAAAATATTTATCAAAATATTATACCTAAAATTGTTCTCGAGGGGAACGGCATAAAAATTGTGAAAAAGTCGTTTTTACAATAATTATTTTATTTTATTATATCTCTTCTCACCCCATCACATTATTGACATCTCTTCTCATTTCTCTCTCCCTCTCATTTTTTTTTTTGACTCTACTCACACTTCTACCCCTCTCACATGACATGACGGATATGTTTGGGTTGGCGGTAGAAAAATTCATTTATACAAGTTAAAATAAGATTTCTCTCACAGACTTATCTCGTATACCGTAAATCACATTGGAAAAATAGCTTCTACCGCTAATCTAAACAGGCACTCAATATTTAAAAGGTCAACATAGACCCATAATGACATATGGAGATGGGGATTGAAACTCATTTTTTCACAAAATTAAATATCCAGATGTAAAAATCAACAACACCAACAAAGCCTTTATGGCTTTATCCCATTAGGTAGGGTCAGTTGCATAGATAGCACGACGTCATTATACTCTGTCGAAAACCATATATTTAGATATATTATTAATCAAAATGTCCCTTTCTATGATCTTATTGAGCGTTAATTTCGGCCTTCGTCGATCTCGTTTAATGTGACTCCATACTGCTTGATAAACCCTTCTCACCGGAGCACTCAATGACCTTCATTGAACATGTTCAAACCACCTCAAACGACTTTCTACCATTTTTTCTTCAATAGAGGTCACTCCAACTCGTTCGTGTATATGAGTATTATGAATATTGTATTTTTTTTTATGACCACACATTCATCTCAACATCCTCATCTCAATTACCCCTATTTTATATTCATGTTGTCCCTTTAAAGTCCAACACTTACTGTCATATAGCATTGCTGGTCTTATAGCATTACAATAGAACTTCCCTTTTACCTTATTAAGTATTTTACGATTATAAATAACTTCAATAGTTTTTCTCCATTTATACAATCCAACTTGAATTTTGTGATTGACATCTCCATCAATTTCATCATATTGTTGTATAATTGATCCTAAATATATAAATTTTGTCACTTGTGGAATGACCCCCCAATTTAACTTCCACTTTCACTTTAACCTTGTCTTTTATCAAAATTACAATGCATATATTCAGTTTTGCTCCTATTAAGACGAAAGCCTCTCAATTCAAAAATCCGTCTTCATAACTCAAGTTTATAATTAATTTATTATATGGATTCAACTAATATAGCATGTTTGGTGAAGCTTTTGAAAGGTTTACAAGTGCTTATCACGTAAGTCGAGATAACACCACTCTTCTCATATACTTATTTCGTATTCCGTAAGTCACAATTGAAAAGCTGTTTTTAAATATTCTAATCGCTATTCTAAACCAGCATATATCATCCGCAAAAAGAATAAGCTTAGGGATCTCCTATTTTATATGCTTAGTTAGAACATCTACCACTAGGTGGAACAGATAAGGATTCAAAGATGGAGATGTAAAAATAAGGGGGGGAATTAAACATGATCAATTAAATTGCATTGCATACTTTATAAATTATAATTTTAAATTTGATATCAGATCTTCTAAATAATAGTTTTTTTTCTGAAAATTTTGATATACAAAATTTTATGCCGAATTTAAAATTTTAAAGTTTGCAATTTAACTGATTGCGTTTAAATTTTTCTCCTGATTATATTTAGTTTTGTGAAAAATTAAGTTTTCAACCAATATCTCCACATACCATGGCGTGCTTACATTGGCTTGTAAACATTGAGAGCCGAGCATGGGTAGAAGTAGAGTCGAGAAATCAGGCCGACTCTGTCAGGTCGGTCCTTTTAAACCCTTTTAAATTATGAGCCGGGTTTAAAAAATGAAGTTTTGAAAGGAAGTCGGGCCTAAAAGGGTCAGCCCTGTAGGGCCGGCCCGTTAGACCCATTAGCTTTGTCTTTTGTTTTAATTTCCTGGCCCCTCCTGCTTATGCCCTTGCTGACTCTTCCCTAAGAATCTTAAAATTACTAAATTTACATATAATGGTAATTTACTAATTCTTGATATTTTTACCCATTAAGTAGAGTCTACTACTTAAAGTGAAGTATAATTAAAATTCCTTGAAATTGATTACAACAGCTAAGAAGATGAAAACGATAGTTGTCATAATCATGTTGCTCAGAGTGTTTAGTATTTTGCCTTCTTATACTTTGTATGAGACTACGAATTACTTATATAAAATATTTTTTTTATCTTTTATTATGAATTAATAACTGTATTTATTTTATTACACGAGGCGTGTAGATATATAGTTAAATTTTATGAAAATGGTTTATGGCCCTGCGGGCCGGCCTTGACCCTGTGCTTTTAGACTGAACTTTGAAAAATAATAATTTTTCTTTCCTCGGGGCCTTGACCCGTCAAGGACCGGCTTTGATTCCCACCTTTAGATAGAAGTGTGAGAGAGACAAATAAAAAGACGGTAGCGAGAGAAGCGAGAGGAGAGCCAGTGAAAAAATAATAAAGTAAAATAATTCTTACAAAGAACCACTTGTTCACAATTTTTAAATCCTTCTTCTCAAGGACTCAAGTGTAGTACGTTGGTCAATATTTTTCATCAGGTATAGTATTTTGGCAGTTTCTTTTATTGTTTGTAATATGTAGGTAAATTTTAAGGAATAAAAAATCAGATTGGATAATAAATCGGTTATGGCATAGGTTCAAGGGTTAATGGGTTAATTGAGATCTAATCAGTGGTCGGACCGGCCATATTAACATATTATAATTTATTATTAGTAATATATATATTAATATATTTTTAAACTTTTACAGATACAAATGAAGACCCTGAGGAAATAAAAAATGCTTAAAATCTATTAGTATTAGTTATAATGCCTATACTTATGTAATGGTATATTTTTTTATAATTATTATATCCTTTTAAATAATTTTTTTTATCATCTTCTTTTTTTGTTTAGATTTGTTATTTTTTTATCTACTTTTCTTTTTATCTTGGTTTTCAGCCTTTCATTTCCTCATAAAAAATAGTACGATATAGTAGTTAGAAGAATAGAAAAAATGTATTTAAAAAAAAAGTGATTGGTACGACCAGTTGAACCATCAATTTTCCTGGTTCAAACTGGTTCATGGTCCAATGGATGAATCGGACCGGACAACCGACCGGTTCACCAGTTAATCGGTCGATCCGGTCCAATTTTTTATTCACTGGTAAATTTTCCTCATGAATATAAAATGCACTTAGATTGGTTTTTTCTCCATTGAATTGGTAATTGATTCTACATCTTAATAAGTTAATATTACATCCAATTTTAAATATAAGATCCAATTGATTTTTTTTAGATTAAGAAAATTAAATAAGTTACTTAAATATATCATATGCTGTGTATTATTGGATTATATATCATTTTATAACTTAGGTAAATTAATTTCAACAAAAAAATGATAAATATAAACACTCTAAAATAATTAATTAGCTTTTTTAGTATATCTAAAAAAATCTTAGATTTTATATTTGGGACAAGAGATAATAATATGCTTTTTGGATACCCAATACCCATACTCCTCCTATATAGAATTAGATATAGGTACGATACTTATAAAATGTAAATATTAAATATTTTTAAATATACTGTTATTAAATGAAATTTGAGAACTTTATTATGTTTAATTTTCTGATTGGAGCGTTATGAGTAATCTTTCCTATATTTTTTATTTACTTTTTTTGACAGATATGTTTTTTATTTACTGTGTGAACTTTATCATAAAACATTTTAATTATTTCCTCGTTTTAATCTTGATTATGGGATTTTTTTTAGCACCTTGCTTTAGTTCTTTTATATGCAAGACCCTTTTATTTTTTTTAGAAGAATTATATTCAGGTCCAGTCTAAGAAAAAAATAAAAAATTGGTTTTATGAAGTTGTCAATTACCCCCTAGATTTGTCAATGCACACTATTAGAATTGTTAATGTGACCGTTTTTTCAATTTTTTTTAACGAAACCTAAATGTAATTCTTTCTTTTTTCTTTTATTTAATTAAGGGTTTCCCTTAAAACTTAAAGAGTAAATGATTATCAACTCTCCTAATAAATGCACTTTTCATATTCAAAGAGGTAGTATATAGAATTTACGCCCACTGGCTTAGCTCGCATTTAAATTTATTAAGAAGGTGGTAGTATATATTATTTTTTTATTGAAACCATATATACCGACTCCATTCCGGGATAGTTCATGTAGTACCCCTCGGTTCTTTATTATACATAAGTTTTGAATTAGTTCACCCTCTTTTATAAGATGTATTTTTAGTTTACGTGAACATTAAATGTATTTTTATTCATTTTAACCTTGGTTAATATACTTCCTCTCATTATCTTTTGCTTACTTCTTCTGAAATTATCTCTCATATTTTGTTTTCAAGCTAATACTCCTCCTGTCCTTAATATAAGATATAGTTAACTTTTTTTAAAAGATTAACAGAGTTAAATAAATTATTTTAAAGTATCGATATTTATCTTTTTTATACCAAATTACTTTATTTAACATATGAAATGATACACAACTAAATGATACATGATATGTATTATTATTAACTAACTTATTTATCTTATTTAACCTCTAAAAAAAGGTTAACTATATCTTATATTAAAGACCGGAAGAGTATAATCTTTGGTTATCAACTTTGTCCTCATTTTACTTATAGTCTTTATAAATTATAGCTTTAAATCATGGATTTTGTCCTCTTGAAAAATAAAGTGGTCCAGAATTTTACTAAATTATTATGATCAGTATTTTAAAAGAAATCAAATTTGATGAACCAAAGCCCTATGATTTAAAATTTGAGAGAGTAAAATCAGAATAAGGAGAAATTTAAGGGATAAAAGATTATGTGAACTCCTTTTTTGACTCTTCTTTTTTATTACTCATCCACTTACAAATAAGGGTATGTTCAAAAAAAAAATATTTATTATTTTTAACTAAGTTTAATGATTTTGTTGCATCAAACAATTAAGCTATGAGGATGTTATAGCAATGGACGAATGGATTACTTGTTTGTGACTAGGCCACACATAAGGAGGGGTGATTTCCTTGATTTATGAATAATCAAACTTTAACAAAAGGTTTATTCATTCATCTTTCATTACTTATTTCGAGGGCAATCCTTTTAAAGACCAGGCTTGGTTGTGGTTATTCCTTTTAATGATCAGATCAGTAATGTGAACAATCTCAACAACTAACGATGACAGATGGCAAGTGAGGAGGGCGAATGCATGACTTATATTTAGTCAATCATCATGTCCAAACTCCGAACAAATTAAATAAATAATCATGCCACTATGGTTTAACACTTGAAGTTGCTACATCTTGGAAGCGCTGTTCACTTGATTCGTCAGTGCCTTATTATCATACCCCATTCCCCAAATCCCACCAAAATATACCCAAAAGTCAAATGTAGTTTGATCCAGACTGGTCACTTGTCTCTCTGCCTTCCTCGGAATGGAAGGTAATTCCACATTTCTTATTTATTTTTTAAAATACTGGTGCTAATTATACACAATGTGTGCATGGTACATACAGTTATATCGTTCTGTCAGTGACGGAAAGGAAGGGAGTGAAAAAGAAAAAAGAAAACCTTAATTCATTGCAACCACAATGCAAAAAATATCTAAAGAAAATGGAGTGTTGAATTAGATCATGAAATAATTTCAAACCATAAAGCATGCAGAAGTTGCTTAAGAGATCTTAAACTAAAAATTGGATGAAACGAAAGAACAGTAAGATTATTAACTGACCTCCAGAATAGGCCCAGCCCTAAAGGTTCCCATGACCTGCTCTTTGGAAACCAAGGTGAGGAGAGGTATGCATAAGTGCAAACGGAATTTGCATAGACTGATGAAGCACATTAAGCCATTCATTCAAAATGTCCAATGAGGCTTCTGAGGTTATCGAAAACGATAGCTACAGCTTTGGTTGGCACAATTGCAAAATTTATTGTCATCAATGCCCTCAACCATTTCGTTAAACGAAGTTCAAGAAAGCCCCCCATGATGAATTGCCCAGCACATGTGCCGGTGATTGTTCTACTTTGTCCAGCCGCCAATAACCCAATACCCCATATATAAAGAATGGGGAAGGGCCCTCCTCCATACTTTTCCTGAAGATACTGCCCTGAATTTACCAATCCAATGCTATTGGCCTGCTCTGTACCGTAAAAACCATTTACCAAAATACCTACTGAACAGAATAAACATATTATTCATTTGATATGAAACGGAAAATTATGTCCAAACTTCATCACTTTACAAGCCTGTACCCATCAAAAGTTCGTGTCCGCTGGGTTTTGTGTCACCAAACATCCAGGCAAAAGAAAGAGCCATAGTCGCAATTAGAACTGCAAAAGCAGCTTCCAACTTCCTCACTCCATAGTTCTCAAGAAATAGAAAGATGAAACTGCTTAAAAGCAGAGTAAGCCAGAATAAGGCATGAAAAGTAGGAAGATTTCAAACAACTCAAACAGACATAATAATAAACCAGGGCCAGAAAAAAGGAAAGGAAACAAACCAAGAGATGAGACCTGTAAATGTCCAGAGTAGGAATGGTGATAAGATAAATACATGGTTCTCTACCTAAATTGTAAAATAAACCTGACATTTCAGGTTCATGGTTTCCATTAAACCAAGAAACTTTTGGAGTTTGCAAGAGAGGTTCAAGGTTCAGAATTCAGGTGAGTTAAAACATGGGACATGTGTTTGCCACTCAAGTTACTATGCAGACTCCAGTGAGTAAGTTCTATGCCTCTATCCTCCAACTTGAAGAAATATTCCCTATGTAAGAGAAATCCAGTTCGTCACTTCCGGTTGCAATAAAGGCTCTAAGCTCCTCCAAGACGATGTTCAACTATATATAAGTTTGGATCATTCCTCTGTATTAGTGATATGCCTAGATTCAGGCTTTTCATCTTAATCATAGTCTCACTTCTCGTCAAGGGTAGAATACAGTTTGTTACCTCGTGGTTGAGGACAATTCCACTCCACTATGTTAGTTTTAAAAATTGGAATAAAGTGGTGTGATGTTCAAACCATTAACAACTTACACCTTGTGATAATAACTTCAAATATCAATGTATCATCAAATATATACTACTAAACCTTGTAGATGAACAGTACTTGATCCTAATAACCATATTACCTGGCAGTGTAAACTAATAGATATCAACAAACTATTCAAATCATGAAAAAGCAATCCACATAATTCAGTAATTAATTTTTTCAAAATAAGTCTTCCCACTAGCCGTCTTTTGTTTATTCCCAATTGGGCTTCCACGTGCGTATCATGCACAATCATTTATTGCCCAGCATATGCCCTATGTATCCCTCTATTCCCCAATCCACTAGACAACAAATGCATATTCTACATAAAACAAGAGAAAAATGGATGATATGTGTTTTTCCATTAAACCCTTCCCAACCATGGATACATTATAAAACAAGAGAAAAATGGACTGGTCATACAATGTATTGGTTGTCCATGAATGAAAAAGTAAGCAACTAGTCAGCAAACAAAAAGCCACCCCAAAGAGATACACTATTGATCATTGCCATTCTTAACGGACATTGCCATGCATCTATATCTGGACCAATACCTCAGTTGTCTATCACGGGTGGCTCAAGAGGAGGAGATTATTCCTATTGGTCCGCGTCGGCATTGACTCTAACAATAATATTAATTTTTTTACCTGAATGATAAAGAAGCTGGTTGCACAGTTGAATCATATATATTCATTAGATATTAATGTACTGATATTAATTATTAATTAATTTATTTAAATTTTAAAATATTTGATTTCTAAGATTCTCTTAATTCTCATATCTTTCCTCCACTCTTTTTTCATGATTCAATTTCAAATCTCAAGTCCAAATCCTTCCAATATATTTTTTAATATAACAAAATCCTTTTTCGTTTTTGTAAGTTCAATTTCAAATTCAAATCCTTCCAAGAAAAAGAATCCAAATCCTTCCATCATATTAGGCTTAATTATAAAAAATCCTCCAAACTTTAGGGCATATAACTGTCCTGACATTTCAAAGTTTATATTTATTTTTCTTAATCTTTTATTCTGTTATTATAAAACCCTTGCTGTTATCTTTTTAACGAAATTTTCTACATTAGATTAATAGAAGACACCTTGCATGGCATGCCGTATAAGCTAATAATAACTTTATAGTATTTATATAATTTTTACAGTTAAAATCTTATTTTTATCATTAAAAAAACCCTAATTTTCAAAGAGTCTCCTTGATGCAGCATATTCTTCCACTTTTCAATTCTTGAAACAGTCTCTCCTATGAAGCTGTCGGTATTATCCTGCAGTATGGATACATCACACCCCTATCGGTCATCACTTCTTCGTTAATTATGCCTAATTTATTCATAACAAGCTTAAACTGAAACAGGAAGACATGTGTACAGTGCATACACACGATGACATACGTTGACAGAGCAGTCGTGGAAATGCAATTGAAGCAGGGAGGCTCCCATGTAAGCTTCATTCTTGAGGCTCCCAATGTTGGGGTGTTGATTTTTGTATTAATAATCAATAGAAAAAGTAAAAGTGGTTATAATTTTTTAGAAGTTAGAATTTATATTATGTTTGAAACTTTTGATTAGTTAAGACTTGGTCTTTCCAATATAAAGATGCAAATTTTTGCATTAATGATCAATAGAAGAAGTAAAAGTGGTAAAGCTTTTGAGAACCTAGGGCGTATATATATTATGTTTGATTTGAGTGTTTAACTATATTTTCCCCAACAACAACGATCTATATCTTTATAATTTAAGTTTCATGTATTCGTGGAACTCAGGATATTTTGTCTTGAATATAATTGAAAAAATCTCTTGTAAAGTATAAGGGTGCCCAGGGTAGGGAGAACCCATTATATAAGTAAAAGAATCCCTTACAGCGCTCTAGGGTGCTGGGAGAACAAAAACAATTATGAAATGTGATACTCTTTTCAATCTCGAGATGTAAGGATTTAGTTTTTACAATGTTAGGATGTAAATTTTTCATTAACAATCAACAGAAAAAGTAAGAACGGTGAAAATTTTGAGAAGTTAGGGTATATTTTATTTCTTATTAGAGGTGTTTAATTATATTTTATCTAATAACAATAGTTTATATATTTATAATCTAAGTTTCATATGTCCGTGCAATACACAAGTTATTTGTCTTAAATATAAGTGAAAGAATCTCTTACATCATGCAAGGGTGCCAGGGGACCCATTCTAAACGTGAAAGGATCCCTTGCATAGTCATAAATAAGAGTTGGAGAAGAGAATCAAATTTATCGTTTGGACATGAATCATTCTAAATTAAAGCCACCGTTCAATATGACAAAGAGGTAATTTCCGATCATCACTTTGTTCGCAATGACAATAAATAAAAACTAAAGTCATTCCATGTTGAATGTTGGCTTATACCTTGAGTCCAATTTTTTCACATGATTAACTATACATTGCACTATCAAGAATTAAGAGTTTTAATGGATTGAAATTGCTTGTATTGGATGAAAAAAAAAAGAGATGTACCAATATGAAGACAAATGTTATCTACAGGGAAGTGTTTCAAAACCTTATTTAATAAGGATGATGTGATTCAGACATATGGTTGTATTAAAAAAAAATTATGAAATGTCAATTATAGCTCTTCACACTTTCATGTGCATAATATGATTGAAAATCTATTATTTCAGTGTTGAATTAGATTATTATGTAATATTGACCACACAAAAAATGTCAACCATGCAATGCATAGGGTCACTTGTCTTGTTAACATTTTAAAACTCGGACAATGATTGCAGACTTATATATATGTTGAAAGGTTCCTTCAAAAAATTGTGAGCCGCACACTTAATTAAAACGTATATCATTAAAGAGCAACGAGCTTAGCAATGCAACGAGGTAGATGAGAAAATTGAAAACCGTAAAAAGAAAAAGGTGATACATACATTATGAGATAAGAGACAGAAGTGCGTACCAGTCTAAAGCATTAATTAGGACTCCGGCCCTGAGCGGCAACACCCCACGGCTAAGAATTTGGATAGCGATTGCGCTGCCAATAACCTCCTGAATATCAGCACCGATCAAAGCAATCTCCGCCGTGAACTCCAGAGCACCAGCCGAGCCCACTTGGGATATTTCTCCTTGCACAGCTGCGCCAGCAGGGTGACACGTTTAGAGCATGAGATTAAATTTTTAATGGTAGATTTTTATTTTTATGATCTCCTTTGGAGAAGCCTTTACCTTTTTGTTTTGCCGCCCCGATAAGAATGCTGATGCATTATTTATTATACGATTCCGATTCAACTGAAGCAAGGGGCTTCGAGTGAGAACATGCTAGCTAACAAGTTTATGCCTCAGCTAGCTTGTCCAAACCAAGTAACAAGTTTGATATTCGTGCTGGCTCTTGTGCGTATGCGTGACTAGAGAAACATTAAATGAGTGAACGCTAATTTTTGCTTGCTTTTGGCGCCATTGCCCGGGACAGATTTCTTAAGCAATTTCTCTCCGTCTTATAGGAAAATTTATTCCCACTGAAGTCACTGGTCGCTAAATCTCGCCTTAAGAGAAAAATGCATGTCTAATTTATTCGCCGATCGAGATTGCTTCATTCATTTTTGACATCGCAAGAATGTATCAGAAGAAGAATCATACTGCTTTTCTGTTGACTCTGTACTTGGTGTTTGAGAAAAAAGGATTACCAGTGAATTAATGCGCTCACACTCCAAATTTACCCAAGTTAATAAGGTGCTGTTACAAAAAGTGCCTATGATACTATATGTTTTTGGAGGATACATAAATACATACTCATGATCATTTAATATAAGGACCGTTGCTTTTACCGGTGGGGTCCACGCTACTTTTTCATATGCACTTGTAATAGTTTTCGATTACACTATTTAACTGCGCAAACATTTCGAATGTTGATGAGTATTTTGCATATTTGAAAAGCATATATTGCCAAATACATTTTTTTTCCGTCAAGCATACATATGTTTCTATTAAAGATAATTCTATTTGAGGTATTGTGAGATATTAAATGTGGGCATTTCTCTCAACGGAGATTCAGACTTTAGTTCGCTATATTATAAAGGATTAGCCTATTTTGTTACACCTAACTCCATAGGTGTGCTGAATACATTTTTGATAATAAAATTATGAGTATTTTTATATTTTAACTTTTTGGACAAAAAAAATCTGGGAACTTGTGGAATTATTGGATCATATATGAGCAAGGCCCAAAAGGAAAAATAGTTTCTTTTTGTTTTTCCTAGAAGAAAGACTACTAGCAATCAAGCTCACACAACTTAATTTTTCTGGTTTAAAGCTCAAAATTAACTGCACTGAGCATTTTATTATGCTGAAAAATAATACGTGTGTATGATGTAAATAATGAAAATATAATATTACTCTGGTATCTTATATCATAGAATGAAATCATAAAAATTGAACCATTAACCATATAGCATGCTAGTTGGATAATCAACGAAAGAGGCCTGACAAATACAATAATGAAAAGAGTGCCGGGAGAAACGAACAAATGAAGAAAGTAAGAAGCAAACAAAATACGAGTAGTCAACATTACAAACAGGCAGGGCCGCGTGGGGCGAAGAAGACGACAAATTGGAAATCAGGTCACGGTTCAGGAACTCGTGAAAAGAGGTGGCTGTAGGCTAAAACCGCAGTCGGATTTGAAGAAAATATGAAGTGAACAATACCTGGATCTGACATTGTTATACTAGTTTGATGTTTTTTTTTAAGTTAAGGGAGTGGATTAAATTATTTTAAAATATTTATATTTATTATTTTTTTAAACTAATTTATTTTACTTATAAATTTATAAATAATTTAATAAAACAGAACATATGAGATGATTATGTAATTTATTTAATCTCTCCATAAAAAATTAACTAAAAATTATATTTAAAAATCATGTTGGCGTCTGTGTGTGGGGCGATTAAAGCTCCCATACTTAAAGCTAGATCCACAACCCCAACTTGCTACAAATAACTCTTCTTTGATCTGAAACTAGGGATAGATCACACCTGATCACCTCATCTTGCTCTGAAGTGGGCTCCAAGTTTCAGATCATCATGTTCATTTGACCAGCTTGCCAAACGAAAAATGCAGGTCATATATATATATATCCTCAAAATGCAGTGTATATATATAATGTTCATTTGATGAGTTTGCGTTGCGTATATGCATGACAGACTTCTCTACAGTGGCTGACAGAGTGGTAATTGTAAATCCTGTCTTATGCAGGAATACATGCATGCTAATATCATATTACTACATTGTGGACACCCACCATCTTTTCCAGATCGACTCTCAATTATATATGTATCACCATATAAACCGCCACCTCTCCCGGCCCTCCCTCCCGCTAATCAGTCGTCACCTTGTTTAATAGCCTGACAGAGAAAAAAAGCCCTCCCCCATATTTCTCCCCTTTTCCTTATTTTCTTCTCTAGTCGCCGCCTGAGCTCCAGTTGCTTTTCTCTCTTTCTGTACATTTTGTGAGGGTAATGATATTTGCTTAGTTTCCTATGTAGATATATACCTGGCGTCTATCCATCTTCTCTCACAATTCACTGAAGATTGTGAAACAATGGGAAGAGTGAAGCTTCAGATCAAGAAGATCGAGAACGCAACAAATAGACAGGTCACATTCTTAAAGAGGAGAAATGGACTCATCAAGAAGGCTTATGAACTTTCTGTACTTTGTGACATTGATGTGGCTCTAATCATGTTTTCTTTCTCCGGCAAAGCAAGTATCTTCTCTGGCGGTAAAAGGTCAGCTACCTCTCGACACGAGCCTTTATCATACCAACACTTAATTATCTACTCCTGCTATCCATCAGCATTAATCGCGATAATACTTAGTTCTATATATTCATTCCCAGTGTTCTTTAGAAGAAAATGTATTTGGTAAAATCGTATAATTTTACGTACCTTTGTCTGTATCCTGAAGCATTGAAGAAATTTTGGAACGATATATTAATCTTCCTGAACAAAAACGGGTTAGGTATGAGTTCCCGCGCTTATCCCATTATTTATCTGAGATAATCTTGTCTGTTTCTGTGTCCTATTTATGTATAATCTCAAGTTTATTTTCTTTCTCTGGCGTTTTTGTTGCTTTGCTTTCTTTCTGGGTTTTCTTGGAACCGCCCGATTCTGAAGGGTACAAAATGAAGAGGTAATTAAACTGGCCTCCCTCATGCATATGATTACATGTTAAATTCTGGACACATCTTTTTATTGGCTACCTCTGAAATGATCAATTCTCATCCTGTCTATCTGCAGCATATTCAAAAGGCTCTTACTAAGCTGAAAGCCGATGCCGATCAAGTATACCGAGGCCCTAGGTTTGTATAAAAAGCTGAATTCCGATTAATTATATATATATATATATATATATATATATATATATATATATAAAATTAATCGGAATTCATATATATATTGGTTAACTGCTATTACTGTGAATAATTAATTCGTAATCTAAACTGAACTTTGACTGCGGGCAGCCCGATGATCGCTGACTCCCAGATTGAGGTATCTTCATGTACGAACATTAATTGTATTTTATGGGTCATGCAATGTATCCATTGTTTGGACTAATGTATCAATTCTATTAAAACTAGGGTATTAAAAGGGAAATTTTTTTGTGCAAGTCTAGATTGAAAGAGATGGAGAAGAGGCTAAGGTACCTTAGCTAGCTTAGACTTTCACCCCATCATTTGCCTATGATGTATCATCAATTAATTATCTCAATTTTTTAGGATATTCGAAGGAGACCCTTCTGAAATCTCGACACTGTACGAGGCTGAATATCGCGAGAACGTCCTTCTGGAAACTCTAAAACAAGTGCAGCTGCGAAAGGTAAGTTTTCCTTCGTGGCGGAAATAAGTCCCCAGTAGCAATATATAATGAGATCTTTCTAACTTGTATTACACACACACATATATATATTGGACCCAAAACAAATTATGTTTGCACAGCGAGCTCTGGAGGAAGAGTATATTTCACATGCAGCTACAGCTCCCCAGGTATATACAAATGAAACGGAAGAGAACTCTCCCGTAGGACAAAAAACTAATCAGCTATCAGTTTATGATTATTTCACATAAAAAAGAATTTGATGATCAGGTGCATCTTGCGAAACCCGGAGATGCACATGGATTTGGTGACGGAAGCTTGAAGAACTTTGTGGATTGGCTTCCGCAGGTTCAGAACCTGAACTTTGCTACGCACTATGCCGACGGCTTTCTTCCTTTCGGGTATTTTATTTATTTTGAAAAATAAGCATGTATCGATTCGCCAATTGCGTCTACTTCTAGCCAGACGTGCATCGCAAAGTTTGATGTTTTTGTTTATTTCACTCTCAGAGATAATCAACAACCACAGGGAAGAAATGAAGTGGTTGATGACTTGATGTGTTATCGCCGACTTCAATTCTGATGCATGCCCAGAGTCACTCAAGTCCCGGAGACAGTTTAAACCATGATGATTTTGAACCAATTATTGACATCAACTCCACCCACTGGGGACCACTCCAGCCTCCAGGTACTAATTAATTACTACCTAATCAGACCGACTTACGTACGAGAGCCCAATCAAAATAACTTTATGAAGCCATTATATTATTGTTTTGTAATGGATGCTTTGTATTGATTATTATGAACTGTATTTGGCAGGAGGTGGATCTTTTCTAGTTGCAGGACGGACTAGGGAAGGACAATTTCTTGAACTATGTTTTTCTTATTTGAACCCATCAAACATCTTAATACCAAATCGCCATTAGCCTAACCATGATATGCATGTTGTTGTCTTCAACCTTGGTTCATGAATATACCTCTGGACTTCCAACTTTCATCGCTATTTTTCACTATTCATTAATGGCATTATTGTTGTTCATCAATTTTCCATTGGTCTTCCAGTTGAAAGCTTGGCATTTCATTCTTATTTCACCGCTACAAAACTCGTCAAGCTCCAAGGGATATTGTGATCTAGAGGTTTGTAGTTTTAAATCACCACTATGGAGCTTTAGTGGTGGTGGTTTCAAGTGGACCGTCGTAATAATAACTGTTGAAGCTTCTTCAGGAATGTTTTTCTAACAAACCCATTAAAGATGGCGCAAATATAAAATTTTAGCAGCTCCTTGAACTTTTTGAAGTTTTGGCGGTGACGTGATTTTAAAAACTACGCGCTGTATTTTATGCTTTCACGGTAGATCACCATCGATCTCTTCCTAGTTCCTACTGTTAAATCGCCATATTACCAGAGAGTTGGCTTCTCTCCCCTGCCATCCTTTTCCATTAAACACTGTCGTTTTTGTCTCAAATTAATCTCATAAGAATTGTGTCACGTTTCGGCCATTCATCAATAGGAAGGAAAAATTTCATTTGATGGCCCAACTTTATCAGATTTATTTATTTTTTTTGTCAGGAAATTTATAAAATTTATAAACAATTAAAATTCAAAAATAACTTAATATTATGGGCTAAATTTAATAATTTTAAATTACAACTTTTTAATGTTATAATAATTTAATAAGCAAAGGGAAAATTAATTTCTTGATCTTATAATTGTGATACAATTGTAACTTAATTTCTCTTCTTTGACTAGACCCAATCCAGTCCCTATATTTTTGAGTCGGTTGTAATTTAGCTTTGAATTTTGACTCACTGCAATTTAGATCCTATAATTTAAACAATTTTATCATTTAGTCCCAATATTTTAGAAAATAAAATCAAATATTATAGGGACTAAATTATAAAATGATTAAAATTATGAAAATTAAATTGTAGCCTGGCAAAGTGCAAGAATTGAGTTAAACCTATAAGGAGTAAGTTGAATCTAAATTGTTTGGGTTGACACTTGGATAACTGGTTTTTTTTTTCAAAAGTAGATTATAAGAAAAAGCTCAAAAGTCTGATTTTTTGAAAAAAACGTTATTTCTGTCATCACCAATTTAAACATAAATCACATTTATTATCTAACTTTTATCCTATCGTAAATTTATAAAAATTAGATTGAAAAAAACAACTTTTACAACCACTAATCCAAACCAAGGAACAAAAAATCAGATCGGGCAATGAACCGGTCACAGCACTGATTTAAGGGTTAATGGTTCAACCAGGGTCGAACCGGTCATATTAAAATATTATAATTTATTAGTGGTAATATATATATTAATATACTTTTAAATTTCTATAGATTAAAATAAAGATCTTTAGGCAAAAAATGTTTAATTAATTATTAGTATTAGTTATGGTGCCTACATTTATATAATGACATCTCCTTTCTTATAATTAATTAATTATTATATCCTCTTAAAATATTTTTTATTTTTTTACTTACTTTTCTCTTCATCTTGGTCTTCAAACTTTCATTTTTCCCTAAAAAATAATGCACAATATTAGGTAGAGGAATAAAAAAATGTATTTTATATAAAAAAAAAGGCAAACCGGTTGAATCACCGGTTTATTCTATGAACCAGACCGGATCACCGGTCAAATCGGTTGAATCGGCCGGTTCAATCCGGTTTTTTTTTTTTTTTTCCAGTGATCCAAACAGACTCTCATATAAATTAGGACTGCTCCCGCAACGCAGCGTTTTAAGAGAATCTGGTTGGGGCGTGAAATGAGTGGATAAATGAGCGCGCAAATGGAGCCCGCCATACGAAAAGCATAAAAAAAGCAAACAAAATCCACACAAGCTGCGAATTTGAAATTTAGTCAATTTCGCCAAAACTCAAATCCTCAAATTTTCGACCCTCTCGCCATAGCGGCATTTCCAAACCATTTTCGTTTTCCTCTCTCCTTTCAAAACAATTTTACAATCCAGACATGGCGCTCTTCCTCCTTTCTAAATCTTATTCTATAAAACTCATTTCGCTCCTTCCCACTCTCATCCCTACACCTGCTTCTTCCCTTTCGTCTTCATCCCTCTCCTCTCTCTTCCAACTGAGGCCTACCTGCAGAAGCATACGGAGATGGAGACTCGCGCCTCGAAGAGAAGAGCAGATGCCAACGCCTTTGCCCAGAATCGATCACCTAAAAGGAAGCGTGTGGTCTTGGGGGAGCTTCCCAATTTATCCAATCTTGTTGATCCTGCATATTCGAATCCGGGGTTGGAGCCACAGAAACCGAAATATCGAAGGAATACGAGGGCCAAAAAGGCCGCGACGAACAAGAGTAACTTCTCTCTGGGGGATCCCAAGTCGGATGACGCCAAGGCAATTCGCACTGATGCAAAGTCAGGCATTGATGCAAATTCGGAAGATTTGCAAGATAGCGAGCCTTATGTTTCAGATATTTATAAGTATCTTCACAAAATGGAGGTAATTATTGATCTTCTTGTTGCCTTGGGTTTCATAAGTGGAATCAAGTTTATTGCTTGCCATTCATGGATTGGGCCATTGCAAATGGACGATTAGTGAGAACTGGTCATCGCTGATATAGATTAGCATAACCGGATATGATTCGTTCGTCAAATATTTCTTTTGACAACTTCATTTTCATTTGGCCATATGATTGTGTTTCAATGTTAACCAACTCTCCCGATTGCTTATTTCTCAGGCGGAGCCAAAGAGAAGACCAAAGCCTGATTACATAGAGAAAGTTCAGAAAGATGTTACTGCCAACATGAGGGGAATACTGGTTGATTGGCTGGTAGAAGTTGCAGAGGAGTACAAGCTTCTCTCTGACACCCTTTACCTCGCTGTTTCATACATTGATCGCTTCCTCTCTACCAACCAAGTTGCAAGGCAGAGGCTTCAGCTGCTGGGTGTTTCATCTTTGTTTATTGCATCGTAATACTTCAGAAACTGCCTGTATCTCTGAGAGTTTTGTTCTCTTTGTCCGGATTAGCATTGTAATTCCATCTCATTCTTATATGTAGGAAGTATGAAGAAATTAGCCCTCCGCATGTGGAAGAGTTTTGTTACATCACTGATAATACATACAGGAAGGCAGAGGTATTCTACACTTGTTTTTCAGTCAGCATTACCTGTCCTCTGTATATTGGTGTTTTGATTTTTTGATTTCCGTTGATCGGGCCCTCACCTTTGTTCTATTGCTCGCTGCTAACGATGTAGGTTGTGGAAATGGAGGCTGCTATACTCAAGTCTCTGAGTTTTGAAATGGGTAGCCCCACTGTGAAGACGTTTCTAAGGCAAGAATTCTCTGAAAATTTTCTGAGTAGTAGTGTTCAAATAAATTCTTAATTCCGAATGGATGACATTGAACTGATTGTTGGTACAGGAAATTTACTGGTATTGCATCTGAAAATCAGAAAGTAAGTTAAGCAAATCTCCCTCTGCTTTTGTGGCATTTGAAAAGCTTTGCGAAGTTGACTGATTGTTGGCACTCTTTTGTTTCAGACCCCAAATCTGCAGTTTGAGTTCCTTTGCTGCTATCTTGCCGAGCTAAGTCTATTGGATTACAATTGTATTAAATTTTTACCTTCACTGGTGGCTGCTTCAGTCATATTTCTGGCCAACTTTACCATCCGACCTATAGTGCATCCCTGGGTAAGTTTTTGACCCTCAGGATAATAATTTAGTATAGCTTTATAGAGTACTCGTAATTTAAAAATCTGTAATGTGGGGCATTCGTTCATCAAGTGAATTACATGTGACAGAATTCAGCCCTGCAAAAATGCACGGGATATAAACCTGCTGAGTTGAAGGATTGTGTGCTTGTCTTACACGACTTGTACTTGGCAAGAAGGGGAGGATCTTTGCAAGCTATACGGGAGAAATACAAGCAGCACAAGGTAAATCCTTGATTTAATCCTTTGTTTTTTCATTGGATTACTTTGCTTTCAGCTTCAAGGGAATGAGCTAACATCTTTTGTACGAACAGTTCAAATACGTGTCAATGCTGCCTTCTTCTCCGGAGATTCCAATTTCTTACTTTGAAGAAGCATAATGGCACATGTCAATCAAGGTACATAACTATTAGGATCTGCTTCAACTTCAACTAAGCAGAAACCATCATTTTTTGCTAACATGATCTTGGTGACTTGTTTTATGCAGTTGGGAGTTGTCTAATTAAACTGACCTAAAACGCCGTCAAATTGATAGAAGTTAAAATCTTTTGCAATGGATGACATGGATCTCCCGTTTGGGCATACACAGAAGGGGGCTTTATTGTTAATCCTGTACAGTGGTCAAGAAACGGTCTCCCAAATATAGAATGTTTATTGCCTTCTGCTTTGATGATTATCGACACGTAAAATGGAACACTGTCAAGCCAAGTCCCGCGATTTCACCTCATAAATTTTGATATGAAGTTTGCTGGATGAATTTCCTCGCAATTATTTTTATACCTTATATTATTAATAAAGAGCCGGGAATTTAAATAAAGAATAAGTTGGGTCTTCATTGCTTTTGTTACTCCCTTTCATGTGGTTATCTCTAATTCAATTCATTTATGTTCTTTAGACTGGCCATTCGCCTATTTTTCTCTTTTAACAATGTTTCTTGGTACTTACGAATTTCCCTAGTGATGTCACAAACTTGAAGTGGAAGAACGAAGTCTAGTACTTTAGAGAAGTGTAAAGTATGCATTCAAGTGAAAAAGTTTCAAAATTTGTTGTTGTAGAAATTAATGTAAGCTTTATGTGAAGAAATAGTGTGAACTGAAGGTCAAAAAGACTAATTTCTAAAATTTGGTTCTAAATAGGGTTTTCTAAAATTTGGTTATAAATAGGCTTTTGAAACTTAAATTGATCACTAAAATGATCAGATCTGGTCTATTTTTTTATATGAATAAATTTAAAATATTTAATTTTTTATTGATTTGGCTTTGATTTAATTTTAGTTTGATTCTAATTTGACTCACTGATCTTTGTTCCAGTATCTTAACTGATTTAATGATTGGTTCGGGTTTCAAAATTTTAATTATAAATTTGTGTTATGTAGTTTTAAGGTGCTATTCGTCTTTTACAATTCTTGAGTAACTTCTAAAGATTACAATTTTTAAGTTTTCTTAAACAAACCTGTTCAAGTGCACGGCAAATGAAAAGAACTATGTTACAGCAAATGAAGAGAATCTTCCAATTGTAATAGTGATCTTTACTTTCAAGATAGTTTTTTCAATAGTGATCAAGGTTATTAAACTTAATTAGATACTGATCAAAGATAATAGGTTAAAAGTTTGTAAATCAAATCAGAGTTAAATTGGAACTAATTCAAAATTAAACTTGTGAGGAAATAAAGATAAGTTATTAATATAAAATTTTAAAGAAAATTAAAAAATCAAATAAATCATTTTTTTAAATGAAAAATATTGAACTGGTTAAACAGTTATATGGTCAAACCGAACCAATTATATGATCGATTTGTTGGCTTAAACTGGCCAATCCGATCTGATTTTAATAATCTTGATAATGACTTTTAGAATTTGTGATATATTAGATTTTAATTATTTTGTCTATAGATCATTCAAGAATCTGGTAAAACTCATTCTGATGATTTGTTGGGCTATCCATAAAATTAGATGTAACTGGATTTTGGGTTTTTTTTTGGGAGGGATTGTTGGGCTGGTTTTATAGGCTTTTTGAAGGTGTATATGCTTTTTTTGGGTGGATAGATCATTATGGTGTATTGTTTATTTTATTAAAGTTTAGTGTAGTTGTGGATTGTGATGGACAGATCACAGATTGTCGTTCCATTGCTGGAAAAGGAACTAATAATTGGAGATCGTGATTAGACATCTTCACGGTAATGCATTTGAACCGTGTTGTTCTTCACGTATTGACATTTATGAATGAAACTTTGCTTTAGAGGGATGAAGGCCTTTTGGATTTTAAGATCAATAATGATGTCTTTGAATTTGGGGGCCAAGGCTGGCAAGCTATTATTAGATTCCATTCCGTGGGAAGTCATTGCCAAATCAGAGAATTAACAAACCAAGACAATTATAGAAGATATTGTTCTCTTTATCACCTTCTCCTTTATTTTATTAAGAGGATATGCTTGCTTGATCAATTGGGGTGTTGATTTCTCATCTCTTATCTCTTGTTAAAGAAGAATATAAAAAATATCATATGAATTTTAAAATCTTAAATTAATAATTTTTTATTAAAATAAATTATTAATTATTATTCTCTTGTGATTAATAAGTATAATTTAAAATTTATATGATATTTTATTGTCTTGTTGTCTTTCTTTTATCATCTCTTATTTCTTTTATCACTATTGTTGTAAAAGCAAGTAACTCTCCATGTTAAATTTTTCAAATTCACTGATCTGGTCTAGTTAGACATGCAATAATCCATGATCTTAGAATTGATATATTTTCAATTATCATAACGTTTATTTGATCTAAAACATCTCAGATCATGTTGAACTTGAAATCAATCCTTTTGAAAATTTAGAGCACAAATGTAATTTACATATTCCAATTTCTCCTTTTTGTGTAGTAAAGCCCTTACTACCTCAATCCGTGGCTTATTGATCAAAGGATCGCAACGGTGAATTCAAATTCTACTTAACCCTAAAGACCCTATTGTTTAAAATGAGGTACTATTATCGTTAATCCATTATACCGTCTCCATTAAATAGATGAAAAAGTCTTAATGGGTACGGCAGTCTTATAGGGAACATGAAAAAAATTTATTCATACTCTGGGAGAATTGAAACGAGAGTGATTTGCAAGAGCATACCGGTTATTAACAAATGAATAATGATTGTTAAAGTCTGAAGACTATAAAATTTTTAACTTCTAAGTTTTAACTGTAATTTTTTCATTTTAAAAAAATTCCATTTTTTTATGACGCCCTTACGTCAAGAGCTCATCAATTCTTTGCAGATTGCAGGATCTATTTTCTTCAAATAAACTTACAAGGTATGGCAATCCAAATGAAATTCATTGGAAAAAAGGGGTTAATGTGGATCTCATATCTAAAATATTTTTTTAGGTATATTCAGTATCTTCAAATATTATGTGGTGGATCTAACATTTTAAAATATTTGTTCAGATGCATCAATTACACACAAATACTTCTTTTATGCAATTTTATAATTAATAATTTAGAGTGTTAGAAATATACTTGAAATAATACTTCATAGAATTAGATGCATTAAAAAAATAATTTAAAATACTGAACGTTTTTTAAAAAATATTTCATGATGCTTGTAGTGCCAAAAAAAAAAAAAAGCCAGAATGCTGGATAAAAAAAAAAAAATACTTAAAGGCAATTGATGCCGTTAAAAAATATTTCAACATGTTTGAATGCCGTTCATCCCAATAAAATAATACAGTGAATGACTCACTTTCCCGTCGATGGTTGGTTTTCATTTCACATAGGGCAATTTCACTATTTCAGTAAGGGACGGAAAAAAATATAATTCCAGTAAGCGGGTACAGTGCTGTTATGCAAAAATTTGGAAATCCCACGTTCTATTAAATAATGAAATATATTGCGGTTGTTTGAGAAAGTTTTAGTTTTTTTATAAATCCGATTTATATAAATTAAGATAAATTTATTCTTAATATTTATCTTATATATTATAAAATTTACTTTATATTTTATAAATTATAATTAAAAAATATTTATAAAACTTTCAACCATTATCCTAAACCAACACATTATCTTGAGATGAAAATCAGGAAAAAGAGGGAAAGGAATATGCAAGTGGAGAAAGGAGAGGGGGGGGGGAATCAGAACGCAATCTCAGTAATCAATTTTTGACTTTTGTTTTTTTGGGTCTCTCATTTCCCTCTCTCTCTCTCTCTCTCAAACCCAAGGAAGTTTTGGTTTAGCGGGACTGCAAAATAATTTTTGGTTGAAAGTTCAAAGCTTTCTGGTTCCCCCTTGGCTGAAATCTGAAATGCCTGTGTAAGCGGGAACAAAAATCAATCCCTGGGAAACTTTCAAAAACCGTACTCTCTCACTAGTCTTCCCAACACTTATCTCTTCTTTCTTTCTTTCTTTCTCTTCAATCTTGAATCTCATTCTTCCCACCATGTCCGATCAAGAGAATCGCGGGAGGGCCACTCGAGCGGCCAAGAAGAGGGCCGCCGCCGCCATTGCCGAACAACTTCATGTTGCCTCCAAGAAGCGCGTGGTGTTGGGAGAGCTCACCAACTTGTCAAATGTCGTCGTGCCTGAGAATCCATGCCCTGGGGAAGAGATTCAGAAGGAGAAAAGTAGCAGAGTTACGAGGAAACTCAGAAAGGTGCTACCCACAATCGCGACGCTGCCATCCAACCTCGTTAGTGCTGATGACCCTCAATTGGTTCTGCCTTATGTTACTGATATTTATGAGTATCTCCAAAAATTGGAGGTAAGAGGGTGCGGTTCATTTTCGCTCGCCTTATCTGGTATATAAGTTTATACATGTGGGTCACACTATTCTTGTTTATAAAGGGAAGACTAAAAGGTTGAGCTTTAATTTCATTTTGATTTTAAGACTGGGATCGATGTCTAATGTAGAAGTCAAGATCAGGATATATTTAAACCTAGTTCTTTACCTGATCTTCAACACTCGAATGGTTGAATCTAGTGATTTTTTTTGTCTGATGTATATATTTAGCAACTTCACTTCGCTGTTATTTTGTTTTATGGATGATACCATAAATTTTTGGTGAATTATATACAATTTGGAATTGGCACTAGCTTTAGGGTTTCAGTCTATGTTAAACTATGCGAATTCAAGCCATTGACTTGGTCTTGGATTCTTTACCTGTTATGGTTATTGGGATATTTCTGAATGATTCTGCCATAAAGTTCTCGGGCCGTGAAGAACTTCCATTTCTCAAAAAGGTTCTACCTTCACTAATTTTAACTTATTGGGTCAGGCGAATCCCAGAAGAAGACCGTTACCTGATTACATAAAAAAAGTTCAGAGGGATATTAATCCTAATATGAGAGGCGTTCTGGTAGATTGGTTGGTGGAAGTTGCGGAGGAATACAATCTTGTTTCAGACACCCTTTATCTCACCGTTGCTTATATCGACAAATATCTATCCTTAAATGCTCTCAGTAAGCACAAGCTGCAGTTACTGGGTGTTTCTTCAATGCTAATTGCCTCGTGAGTGATTAGATACTTTACTTTACATTCCTTAAAATTGAGATGATTTTATTTATCATCATCATCATCTCCACGTCTTACTGCTTACATTTGGTTCTTGTTTGTGCCACTAGAAAGTACGAGGAGATCAAGCCTCCTGAGGTGGAAGAGTTTTGTTACATCACGGACAACACTTACACCAAGGAAGAGGTGATATTTGGCTTTCATTCTGCTTCTCATACTTCACTTTCCTTTTGTATTTATTAACGCCTAACAGCCCTATTGATTCTAAAGGTTGTGACCATGGAGGCTGAAATACTCAAGTCTTTGAAATATGAAATGGGATACCCTACAGTAAAGACATTTCTAAGGCATGAATGCTGGACTGATTTCTTGTTTCCTATTGTTTTGAATAATATTCTGAGTTGCACAATTGCTCATCATAAAATTTTTGCTTGTGTCCGCAGAAGATTCTGTACAGTTGCTCTGGAGAATTATGAGGTAGTATAGTCTGTCATTTACACAATTGTTGGGTATGCCTTGTTTGGTAAGTTCAGAGTGTAATGTTCGTTTTTTTATTGACACAGGCTTCTGAACTCCAGTTTGAATTCCTTACTTACTATCTTGCGGAGCTCAGTTTGTTGGATTATAGTTGTGTAAAGTTCTTGCCTTCTTTGGTGGCCTCCTCTGTCGTATTTCTTGCTAGATTTATGTTAAGCCCAAAGACTCATCCTTGGGTAATAACTCAGTCTTGTAACCTTGTCTTGTAATATTAACTTCAACTGTGGAGTCAGTTACTGAATGATATAAATTTTTTTACAGAACTCCGCACTCCACCTACGCTCAGGGTATAAATCATCGGACTTGAAGGACTGTGTACTGGTCATTCTCGACTTGTATCTCAGCAGAAGAGGCGGGTCTTTGCTAGCTGTAAGAGATAAATATAAACAACATAAGGTAAGGTTTTGAACTAATTTCTATCTTCTCTTCCCACCCCCTTTTCAATGGGCCTAAATTACATGTATCTTAAACAAATGAATGAAGTTTTGAAGTTTTTCATGCCACTTTTTAACGTTGGAGGAGGTTATTCTGATCCCAACTGCATTGGTTGTTTTGAAAACAGTTCAAATGTGTTGCAACAACGCCTTCTCCTCCAGAGATACCTCTTTATTATTTTGAAGTTACAGAGACAGATCATTAGGTGATTGTGGCCATGACCTAGGTTTCAACTGTTGGCGGAGGCTGAGGAGGCAAGTTATAAAACATCAGAAGACAAGATTTTTTTTGTGTATGATGATCATTGGATTGGTTGCCGTAATGCTAAGCCATTATGCTAACTGACTTAGATTGTAGTTTGTGAAGCGTTTTAGGGTATTCTTTGGGAGGATTATGTCGGTGTTGGTTTATTTGTGTGTATACTATAGGGGAAAGCTATGTACCAATTTTCTCCCTTGATTGCTTTTATCTACAGTGAACGAAATTGTCTTGTAATTTAGCATGCAATCAGTGATCGATGTTTACTTGTACAGAACACTATCTCCTACTCTTATTTCTTTCCTATGTAGAGAATGACTGGTAGTTTTGTAGTTGTCTTCTCTTTTTTCCACTAGTTAGTTTCATGTAATTATATTGGCATTTTATGGACTTGGTTGAATTGCAGCGTTGCAACTTCACACGTTCATGCAACTCTTGTTCTTGCTTAGTTTTTAGATGAATTATAAATTCGTCAATGTGGCCATGGGAATCAATTCTTCAAGCTAAAAGCAATTCCTTGTTTAGTCAGCAGAATTTTTGGGTGCTTAGAAGTAAGAACTGAGAAATTATCAAATTATTTGATCTTTGCCAAAAATAATAATAATAAAAAAAGGATGTCATTCGAATGTGATATCAGAAATCTTTCGAATACCTTAATGGAAAGGCCTGAAGCCCGTAAAATGAAGGCGGACAGTATATGGAGGATTGCGTTGGATTCCAATATAAATTAATAAATAAATTGCTCTTGTCTAAGGTGCATAGAATGTAAAATCTGTGTCAGTATTAGTATCTAATAAAGCTAGTGAATACCCCTTGCAATGCACAGGGTATTTAAATTTTTAAAATAAATATATACTTTTAAAAATATATAATCCTTTAAATAAAAGGTTGTTGAACTATTAGTAATTTATTTAATAATAAATAATTGTTGAAAGAGAACTATATTTCCACATAGATGTTCATGTTAGTAATTTTAGTTACCTAAAAATATCAAGTTTACAAAAATCAAGAAGCACAAGTTAACTACAGTAATAGGTGCCACTTTTTGACTGATTTAGTGAAAGAAATTAGAGTCAACTTTAAGGGAAAAAATCATCAAAGAAAAATAAGTCTTGTACTTCATTATCGTATACTTTTCTCTAATTCTTCATGATATATTCTTCATATTGAAAATTCAAAGATTAAGGTAATTTAGTGGGATCCAAAGCTGTGATTAAGGCAAAACAAGCATTCGAAAAGGACGAGTCTACAATTCATTATTTTATGAAGTTTTAAAAACAATTTTCAAATTGTTCTCTTGTTGAGAAGCCTTGGTGATTTAAAGATAATACGGTAATAGAAAGAATAAAATCATTACACAATATCACGCATATGCATAGCCAAGTAAATATCAATAACTCAATAAGGATGACTGTGGCTTAAAAACAGATTCACCTACTTATATATTTAGGTATATATTGATAAGGAATACACGTTACAAAACAAATAGTTAGAAATTTCCCCCCAGGTACCTCAAACATAGAACAATAAATATGCATCTTCAGTATTCACCAGGTACCATTAAGCACACTAAGCGCTGTGTCCAAGCTAATTTCTGGACGGTGCCCTCTTCCATTTCCTGATTTCCATCTCACCTTGCCAATGAACTGGGCGAGCGCAAGCAGAAAGGCATAGGCCAGGAATAATAATGTAGCCACTGGCGTTGTGCAGAAGCTATAAGTAATAATTATAAAACAACATATAGCTTGGCTTTACATTCGGAAATCCAAGACACAAACAATATTGTTTGAAAAACAAGCAGCAACTTTGTCGCCATCTTTGTTCCAACTAATGTCAAATATCCCACCATTTCCGGTATATGTCTTCACAATTTTCCCCTCCTTCACAGACCATATATACATGCAGCTATCCATGGAGCCACTCGCCAGATACTCACCATTTGGGCTGAATGCAATGGAATATACAGGAACCCTGAGTTGAAACATAAGCATGTATTAAAATATTACCATTTGCTCAAAATATTGAATGCCCACCTTGATCATTTTCAGGAAAAGACACAAATCCTGATTTCTGCTAAACTACCCATTTCCACTTCATTCGATGGTGCCCAAAAATTAACCTTAGAGTATAGTTGATTCTGGCAACAATGACGAACTTTGTATCGGCTGAACTTCTCATAGTTTTATATTGTTTTTCCTTCTGTGTGAAAATCAGACTCGTGCCCACCAGGGGTAAATAAGTATTCTTATCCTGTTCAAACATTTCCATTTCAACGTTTGTGTGGAGGATGAATAGATAGATGGGCTGAAAAATTTGAGGGCTCATTTATGTGAAATCTGGCAAGTTGCGTGCGTGATACTGATAAATACGACAATGCATTGTCCAAATTAAAAAGTTAAAGACAGAACAAATTTTATTCAATTTTAGCGAATGAATTAACATAAATGTATGCATGCATCCGTTCCTAACATGCATAAGGGCAAGTAGGTGTGTGTTGCAATGTGATCTAGTTTACGCACCTATGACCATTCAAGCTGTGGAGAACTTTCCCTAGATCCACATCCCACAACTTTATTGTAGAGTCGAAAGAGGCACTGCTTAAAAGAAAATAGTCCCAGCTATAAGATTCAGCTGGCTATTAAAAAACAGAGTATTCACAAGAAACTACTCACACACACACACACACACACACACACACACACCCCTTAATTCTAAGCTCATGTACTAGAATAGAAGCATATTTACCTTGCTAGAACTAATGGTTGATTGGAGTTGCTTGTAGAAGGGCCAGTAGGACTCCACCGAATGGTATATATCTCCTAAAGGACCATAACTTTGTTGAGAATAGTTTTGAGCGGAAACATGAAAAAACTATATCCTGCCAACATGTTTGCATACCTTAACATGTTCCTTCAAATCATGTAAATACTTGTCCTGCTTCAGACTCCAAATCTGCATGGTAATTTCACTAGTCAATTAAATCCATTAAAATTCTCAAAAGGACAATACTAGGTTTACACTTTCCCATGGACATTTTCATGATACCTGGTCATCACGACTTATGAAGGTACTCTCTCTCACACTCTCTCTCTCTCTCTCTCTCACAAAATAAAACAAGCCTCATCCCATTAGGACACTATCAACGTGCACACGTGCAATGTGCACCAAAAACTAAACTTATGAAACTATCAATGCAATAAAAAAAAAAAAATCAATTCACATCTCATGTGACAACATCCAACTATGTTCCACCAGATCAGGCTATTTCCACTGACCCCAAATTTTATAGCATAAATGTGTGCTCCACCCTAGTGTGTTTGTGATATGATAACTAAGCAGACTGATTTAAATATTTCATGTTGATTACTTTGGCAGTGTGGTCATCCGAGCAAGAGGCCAGAAAAGAGCCTGTTGGATCCCATTTGATAGCATTAACTTCACCCTGAAACAAAGGAGATTTGGAATTTATTATTAAAATTAATGCAGAGAAAGACCGTTCCTTATGACCAATGATAAATACATTATCTCAAGATGGAAGGTCATAATGTCATTGTACACAAATTACAAAAATATCAGAGTGAGCTAAAGACTAAGGAGATACCTGATGCCCTGAGAAGGTTTTGATTGGCCGATTCTCTCCAATTTTGCACACATATATCATGTTATCTGTGGAACATGTTGCAAATGAAACATTGTTTCGCCAATCTACATCAAGAGTTGGTGCTGAAATGGTTCCATAATAATTATTATTACAAGGGCAGTTGTAGGGAAGAAGAGTTTTTTCATAAAAAAATTGCAAATGCCAATTTACCAGAGTGAAATTCAAATTGTTGTTTCCATTCCCCAGTCTTTATATCCCATACAATAGCAGTTGTATCAACGCTGCCACTAAGAAGATAATCCCCCTTCTTATTCCATTTCAAAGAAAATATTGGACCTTTATGCTTGTTTAATGTGCTCTTCAGTTCCCCTAAATAATATCACAAGCAAGACATTAGTCAATAACATAGAAGAAAAGAATCACAAGATCCATCGTCAAAGATGAGCAGTTCATGGAAAACATACATATTTTCAGTAGAATAATATGAAAAATCTTACCATCTCTACTCCAAATTCTTGCTTGACCATCATAAGAACCTGTTGCCAGTAATGTACCATCCTCCTACATGATAAAATCATAGTAGAAACAATTCAGCCATGGTAAAGAGAGAGAGACAGGCGAAGAGGAGGAATTATCATTCCAAGACAAATCAAGACTATAATTACAATTCCAAGATGTCAAAAAAGTAAAAGTAAATTGTGTGTGTAGACCACTATATTGTTAAGTATACTTACATTCCAGTCAAGTGTCGTCACATCCTTGCTATTCTCACTAGTTCTTCCTTTAAAGTGCCTTAGCACCGCAACATTTATTGGTTCATTTTGTACGCTAGCGTTAATAGGTCCTTCAGTAATTTTCCAGATCCGAGCTGTTGAATCTCCAGAACTAATGTAAATAAAACATTATAACATTTTATTAACATGAATATTCCCAAGAAAAGAAATTAAGTAATGATGATAAAAGTGGCACCAATATCTAGCCACTTCTTTGAATTATTTTAGTTCAGAACATCTTCTATGCAACATCATGAACGAAAATTCTACTCACATGCCAGCTCTATGCAATCATACTATCATCTAATTTCTAAAACTAAATTTGAGTTATCACTCATAAAGATATAGATGAAAATAGATAGAGATGAGCACGACCATAAATTTTTTGATGCGTTGAAGAGAGAAACATGCTTTTCATTCAACACCAAAGTGAATATTATCAAGATGAATGGCAGATTTCTATCAACACCTAGTACAAACTCTAGAACAAAATCCAGAATATAGGAGTTATAATCAGTTCACGACATCAATTAATATTGTCATTATCTCAGACCTACAAACACAAATTTGAGGTCCTGTGTAGCTAAAAAATTATTCTCAAATGTGCACCAAGCTGTTAGGAGCTTAATGAATAGTACACAGTTTAAATTTGATAAATTAGAAAAAACAAAAGGACAGTTATATGAACAGAAAGAAAATTATGTAAACGAACTACTCCATTATTGTTCGAAATGTAAATTCTTTAATTAATGGATGAACACCATTAGTGAGGAAGCATTTCTGAAAAAGCTATGTCTCCTTTATAAATCTTCTTGTACTCACCCAGACGCAAGAAGCGAGCCTGATGGATTCCATGCACAAGCAAAAACCTGTCAGAACTAGAAAGATTTTCAACATGCCATACCTTTTTTTTTTTTTTTTTTTTTTGGTGGGGTGGGGGGTAACTAGAAAATGCAACAGATAAGTTCAAACCTCAGAGGTATGACCTTCCAAAATTTTTACATCACAAGTTGCAACCTCAGTAGGCAAAATCATGGAGCTTTGCGAGATCTCCATTGGCTCAGGTCCTATTCCATAAAAAATGTTACTTGCTTTCCAGGATGCTACCCATGAAAATTAACGGCGAATTATAAACAGGGGAAAATACAATTTGTGCATATTCACCTCCACATGTTCCATTTTCTATATTTTCAGCTACAATCTTATCTTCATCTCTCTCCACATCATTTTGATCCAAATGCTGTATTTCTTTATATTCACCCTTGTCTTGCTCGGCTTCTTTCTCTAGGTTTGTTTTATCAATTTCATGTTGATTTCCCCTTTCCTTGCCCTCTTTGTCCATTTCCTGAGCTTTTTCACTTGCAGTGTCTTGACTGAAATCATTCACCTTTTTATTTGCTTCAAACTTATGTTGACGTAGATTTTCCCTTTTGGTTTTAACTATATTGTGTAGTTCTTTAGGATCCTTTGTAATAAGGTCAAGAGGTTGTAGAAATGAGACATCGTCATCTGTTTCTGCATCACTCTGGATATACCTAACATAGACACCAATCAGCTTAAGGTCCTTAAGCACATAATCAGTAAGTTATACACAACCGAAATATAACAAGAAATAAAATTCTTACACCACTCAAGTTCGCCTCCAGCTCAATATATTGAATTCCTTTTTGTATGAATGTTACAAGAGCCCCTGGTGGAACTAAATTTCCATCGATTCTGCTTTTATCAATCCCTGCCTCATACCCAAAAGCAAATGCTGAATGCGTAAAACCTGAAACAAGTCAAACGTTTGTCAGAGAGCTATAATTTATTTTTTAAAACAATCTCAGATGTTAAACTTCACTTTCTATGAAAAAAAAAAGACCAAATATTATTCTTCTAATCTTGCATATAATGATATATAAGAATCTAGGAGGGAGGCAACACGATATAACTTTCACCATGGTAGGCTCAAGTCGTTACATGCATAAAAAAATCAAGCAACAGAAGTTGACGAAAAACAAAAGAAGATGTCTCAGGCATATTCATTAAATAGACTGAATCCAGAAACAAGTCCGGCAACAGGTTTATTTCAGCAGAGGAGCTATTGTTTCTTTATCTGGACCCATAGCTGTTTATAAGTTTTTTGTCCCTCAAAAATTTACACAGTAAGGAAAAGAAAAAGAGTAGGAAAAACTACCGACGTCTTGGTTATAACTTGAAAGCTATCACATTCTTAGATTATTAAAAACGGATTTAATTCTATATAGACAGAAGAACATCGACCTGATTCGTGAAGGTAGCGGAAGACAAGGTAGTTAAGCTCAGCGGAAGTGATTGAGATCATCGCTGTCGATCACTCACTCTTGGAACAGATTCCGAACAGAGGTGAGAGGTGAGCGCTTGCCGCTTGGGACAGGGAATAAACGGAGAGACAGCACTATTGGGCTGGGCCGCTGGGCTCCTGAACAGATAAATTCACAGCCACCAACCAATTGGGTCTGTTCGCGCCTTATAGATTAACATATACCGGTAGGTGAACACACTAATGGTTCGCCCCTTATATGTTAAGGGCAGACATATGTAGGCCACGAGCACGAATTGGACTATCTAACCACATTCTACGAGTGATGATTTATTGGGCTCTATTTTACTGACCACAAAATCATCTTTTTAGTACCACTCCCTCCGTACCTATTTATTTTTACGTTTTTTTGAGTTTTAATTGAAGATAATAGGTTGTTATATACTGGACCTCAAAACTGGATTCTTTAACTCCAGAGGATTAAAACTTCACTTGTCCAACTTCCTTCCCATCCGTTTTAGAATGATTAATTTTCCATGATTGCGATATTTAAACGGATAAGTTATAGATAATAAAGAAGCATCATTTGCCCCCAAATAAATAAATAAATAATAATAAGGAGCATCAACGGACAAGTTATTGTGAAGTATCACATTTTAGAAACCATCGTGGCAAAGCAAGCGTACTCGCCAATTTAAATGCAGCGTCTAAATTATAAATGCCCCCTGATATTAATTAATCTGAGTAATAAGATAACGTATGAAACCCTCCAAGCAGTAAGCAATCGTGTTATCCTCATCTCTCTCGCAGGTATGTGCGCGTGATCAAAGAGTCTACAGCGTCCCTTTTGAAAGCGATACTTGAGATATTTAAGATTGGGAGAGGACTATCCTTACTAATTAAATTGATGGGTTAAGAGTATTGTTTGGAGTGAGGGGAGCATCTCCTCCATTTAAACGCTCCCTCTTTAGCTGAGTATTGTTAGAAAATTATTTGTTTAGGATAATGATTGAAGTCTTTAAAAACAGTTTTTCAGTCGTGATTTACAATATACGAGATAAATATGTGCGATGAGTGCTTTTTTCGAATTACGTGCATAAACATTTTTAAGATCTCCAATCATAATCCCTATCATACTAAAAGACATTATGTTTCCAAATAAGTGCTTGTTTTGATTTCTTGACTATGGAATGTATATCAATTCTATGTGGTAGGTTTGAAAGGACTATAAAAGTCAACAAGAATGTCCATTAATAAACACTCTTAAATATACGTAATCAATACGAAAAGTTAAAAAAATATTATAAATTTTGGAGGTCAAGTGAAATAGGGGCTGAAAGTTTAAAACAAACCCTCTATACTAAAATCTGCATTTCGAAGCGAAGAAAGTAATCTCCAAACAATCAACATTTAGTGAAAAGTATTTTTTGAACAAATTCATCAGTGACTCACACTCACAGGAATTACGGGATATCTATAATCCGCTAATAAAACCATTTTATTTGCCCAAAACTTTGATTCCGACACGTTTTAAACAACACTAAAAAAGTACAGAGCTTACATATCTAGGCTTGCATTCCTAGTTTATATTAATTGTGATGTTTACCTATTGATCGCATAATCAGTTTAGTACTTGTTTGAATTAGTGTTGAAGAAGCATATTTAAACCAACTAAAAGAAAATTTCTCTAACATATTTATCTCATATGCAGTAAATTATATTTAGAAAAAACAACTTTTACTTTATTCAAACAGGCATTTAATATCGTAAGTCTCCCATAGTTGACAAAGCAAATGTTAGACTTCTTATATTCGATACCATCCCCATAAACATGATATAAATTCCTGTGACTCCACACCTCCAATTTCCACTACATTCTCATTTTGTGGTTTTTGGAATAAATAATAGGTATGTTTGGGATAACGGTGGGGAGAGAAAAAGCCAATTATCCAGTTCAAAATGCTACTTTTGATCTGAAAAGAGTATTTGGGTTAGTGCTCATATTAATGAGCTTCTATCCAAAAACAGTAAAAAAAAAAAAAAGCCACAAATACCACTTTTTCACGTCAAGTTATGACTTCACGAATGAAAGCATGCTCTATTTGTGCATTTATCGCCTATGTTCTCTCGCTTTTCATCAGCCATGCCCAACCTCAGATCTCAGTGTCCAGTTGTTGCATGCAAGGAGTGAAGCGTTGTCATTTGTTGGTTTAGTTGTAGTTCGAAGTTTTGCTTCTCTAGTCTCTCTCTCACTTACTCCCCCTTTTCTCTCTCTATAAGCCAAATGAACCACTGTATAAAAGATTAGACCGGACCGATCGATTGAACTAATGACCAGTTAATGGTCAAGTCCGGTACATATATCAACCAGTGAACCGGTAAAAATCGGTGGTTGCACAAGTCGAATTTTTTACTCTTTTTTTTAAATATATTTTTTTATTTCTTTAATTACTATCTCATACTATTTTTGAGGGAAAAATGAAAGTTTGAAGATAAAAATGAAAAGAAAAATAGGTAAAGAAATAATAAATCTAAAAAGAAGAAGATTTTGAGGGGATATAATAATTAATTAATTATAGAAAATGAAATATCATTGCATAAGTATAGGCATCATAATTAATACTAATAAATTTTAAACATTTTTTTCTAAATATCTTCATTTTTATTTATAGAAGTTTAAAAATTTATATTAATATATATATTGTCACTAATAAATTGTAATATCTTAATATGACCGATCCAACTACCGGTTAAACTCTGATTAACCTATTAACCTTTGAATTTATATTGTGATCGGTTCATTACTCACTCCGATTTTTTATTTCTTGATATGAACCATACCCTGCTTCATCTCTTATGGATTGACGATGAGAAACGAAGGAGTGTATGGAGAAGAAAGAGATCAATGTAATATGGAATACCTGCTCGATCTAGCAGCAACAAAAAATAAGGTCGAGGTGCATAGGTGTGAAAGCAGAAAACTGTTGGAACTTGGAAGACCTATCCCATGGGCCCAATCTTCAGACAAACAAGAGTATATTAAAAAAAAAATTCATAAATGCCTTTTGTTGAATAGGAAAATATAGAGTAATTATAGTGTTTGATTAACTGATAAAATTAATTAAAAATAAAAAGGTAATCTATTTTAATTTTTTATTAAACAATATTTTTTGTGTTTAAATATGACTTATATACATATAATATATATGTACCATTATTTTATAAGATTCATGTATTTTCAGTAATTTGTTATCTAAACTTACTTTTTAAATTTATTATTTAAATAAGTTTTAGTTTAAAAAAATTAATTTTATCACTATTAATTTAAACATAAATTATTTTTATAATTTAAATTTTATCTTATATTAAATTTATAAAAATCAGATTTAAAAAAAATTATTTTTACCACTATTAATCTAATCTAAACGGATTCAATTATAATTATAGTAGTTCAAGGTAAACACAGAAAAAAGAATAAAAGAAAGAAGTTTCTGGTACCTGATCCGTAGGGGAACAGGAGGGAAAAGAGGTAGGTTGTCAGTCGCTGCCAGTCTCACCGTTGATCTTCCTTTCAAGGCAATCAATCACTTGTGATCATCCACACCTACAAGTTCCAGCTATTGAAATACGCCACGCCCAATCCTTTCTCTTCCGCATTTATCTTTTTCCTATTCACTATATATCTTTTTTTTTAGGGTTCGGCATTCCTTTCCTTTCCTCTAATCAACAGGTGATATCGCAGTTCGTCTCCGTTCTTAACTTTTTTGGCTGGGTGGCGAGAATCAAATTCATTTCCTCCAATCAGTGATTTGAAAATGAGCGACTCGGAAATCTCAAACGCAGCTTCCGCCCCGGAGCAGGACTCTCAGCCGCAGGGCAATCAAGACCAAACTGCCACCAAGCTTGACAAACCCGGCGGAATCTCATTCAGCATATGGCCTCCCACCCAGCGTACACGTGATGCTGTCATCAATCGCTTAATCGAAACCCTCTCTACGCCGTCCGTCCTCTCCAAGCGCTACGGCACTATGCTTCCTGACGAGGCCTCTTCCATCGCCCGCCAGATCGAGGAAGAGGCTTTCGCCGCCGCTGGTGGTTCTGTCTCCGCTGAGGACGACGGCATCGAGATCCTTCAGGCCTATTCCAAGGAGATCAGCAAGCGAATGCTCGACACTGTCAAGGCCAGATCCACTTCTGCCTCTACTGTCGACAGTTCTGCCTCTCAGACCGCCTCCTCCGAAGTTCCTTCCTCGCTGGCGACAGAAGCGACCTCCGTGGCTGAGTCCGATTCTTAAATGCCAATGACAGTATATTAGTGTGTCCGGTAATGGTATGTTAGTGTACCCTCAATGGGGAATTATCTCATACCTGGATCTACCAGTAGATGTTTTGTATTTTGAAATATGTCACTCGCGATTATATATCCCTTGGACATCCTGTGTTTTTATCTGGGATTTGCTTCCATTAAGTACCAAGTAACATCTATATATGATATCCACGTCACATAACGGTTTGCCGATCGAGTTTTCTTTGCTCCGTGCACTACATTTTCTTACAACAACCACAAGCCTTATCCCAATAAGTGGTGGATGTTTTAAGCTTATTTGTTTTTACATTTGATTTTTCCCCATCTGTTCATTTGAAAAGCGTGGAATTAGAGAGATTGGTGATGGTCATGGCGTTACTATGGGTTGTCGATGTGTAAAAATTCTTTCTAACATTCGAAATTTCATTCTGGCCAATCTTAAGGAATCCTAAGCCCCTTGAGTACCATGTCACATCTATTCTACCATGAAAACCAAAGCTTGTGTCTGTGTAAATAAGTGTTCAACGGCTCAACATTTAGTTACATCCATTCACATGAGTACAAGATACATTCCCTTGTGAGGTTGCGCTTGCTGAATTTTATAAAGATAGCTTGACTGTTTTCGTACGCTTAGAGGCTGTTGATACCTCCAGCTGCTTGTTGAAGTGTTGTGATAATGATAATTACTAGAAAAATTATTTGTTACTTGAGTGATCCTGTTACTTTTCCTGAGCAAGTTGAGTTCTCGGTCGTCTTTGAAATATTCTGAGGGTAACGTTTGACATGTTTTTGGTAATGTGGAATTATACATGATTGTAAGCATGTAGAATTTTATATATGTTTTCCTTTTTCTCTGATGTGACCAAACCCTTGCCAATTTCAATTTCATTGGGCTTGCCATCAATAGACATAGGATGGCACAGGCTCTGAAATGTATTTTATGCATTGCAATTTATTGAAGTTCCACACAAAGGTGATCAATGTTCAGTGATGGTAATTCTTTTGTTCAGCAAATTGTAAGGAGTTTATTGGCTGTTATTGCAACTGTTTAGACTAGGGTGAGGGTGACCTTTATCTATCACTCCAAATCTTACAGTAACGCATCTTCGTAAAGTACTGTTCTTTTTCAGTGGCTATACAGCTCCTAGTTATTCTTCCTTTGATCTTCTCTCGTAGGACGGACCGTCGTCCTACGACTCATACTGGAAAAAAGTCCGTAGTTTCTCTAGGACGGATCTATTACTCTCATTTCATCCCTGACAACTGTAACCTGGGTTGATCCCTGAATGCTTAGCTATACTTGTGAAGTGTGACTTTAACGAGTACACAAGTGCTAGTTGTTTTTTGAAGATGTAACTGATGTCAGTTTATCCCTGCCAATCTCAAATCGGCATCTGAATGCTTTGATATGCTTGGTGATTTACAAGTTCACGGTTTCTCAAGATCGCAGATATTCGCATGGTATAGTATTTTTTTTTTGTAGTGATCTTATATTTAGTACTAGAACCTTCGTTTAAGCTGTACCTTTCATTAGGAATAAAGAGAAATACTTACCTATTCTAAGAGTGTCATCTCATCTATACTCTAACTAATTAAAATAAAATAAATTATCTATTTTAATCTCACATAGTTGATGAGTCATCTAAAAAAATTTAAAATTTATTATTTTTTAAAAATAAACTTTACAATTTAGAAAAACAAAAAATGTAATTCCCCCCTTGAGTTGAGTTGTTATTTTTCAAAATTATAAAATTTAAATTATTCAGATACTCACCAGCCATAGGAAGAACACCCAATGGGTAAAGTGCTATTCTTATCCTGATTTTTTGAATGGGAGGACTTTAAAGGACTATTCTTATTCTTGTTCGATGCTGGGCCCAATATCGTCGTGTTTTAGACTGACCCGATCTAGCTGAACTGCATTGAATGAAATAAATTTTAAGGCCCCATATTTTGTGGCCATGTACAGTTTTCTGCCCCCATAATATTTACGCCCTAACTAACTATCAGGTCCGTGACTGTAAACAACGTAACATCTCGATCTCAGAGTCATAACTTGCACACCGAATGCCTGAGTTTTTAATCGTTACGTACACGTAGAGGGCAAGTCACATATTCCATCAGTTTTGGGCATGGTTCTCAGAACTGGATCCATCGGTTTCCAAAGGAAAAACTGACAAACTGACACCTAGTTTGATTAAGAACAAACCGAAAACAATACCATGAATAAACCGGTGAACATTAGACAAATGTGTCAAAAAACGGGACAAGCCACTGAAAATTGGACAGATTTTGGTTTAGAGAAACAAAAATCATGGTTTTTGGTGCGGGGCCTCAACGTGTTTGTTCTCCCCTGGAGAACTTGACGGACATTGGGGCGCACTTGGTTGAGGGGGAAAACAGTTTGTTGCTCTTTTGAACCGGGAATATAGTCAGAGCAGCATGTTTGTCTACATGCAAGTAGAGCAAGGTATTGACATGTGTGCCTTGCTTCTTTGGTTTAGTTCCCGACTTGTATAACGCAGACAGCCTTGTTTGAAGTGGTACAACTCAATTTAATAAGTGCAACTGAGTTTTAGTATATATTTTTTCAATTTAATGTAACAAACAAATGAAGGCTCTGCTCTATGGGTTTAAATGTTTTCTATGATGAATTTTTGATTAGGGAAGCCGTCGGGGCTGAGTGTAATGTAATTTTGTAACTTGAGTGAGATAACGCGGCCGGCATAAGCTGTCGCAATGTATGGGATTTAAAGCGGAGGTGACAGGGAACTAAAATGTGATGCGCGCGCGCCACATTGTGAGGATGGGTTATATTTTTCCCCCGTCAGCTGAGTTGACCCAACGAGTGGTTATGTACGCGGTTTACAAGCAGTTCCTGGCTGTTTGAACAGTTCCTTATTCTGAATGTTGAAGAGAGGCGTAAGAATAGGAGTGCAAATCCTGTGTTGATTCTGTCGGTGCCAGATGGGATTTTGAGACTTAGGCTCCTCCACGCTATTCCGACGCTTTAAGCTGATCACTCACTGTCACCGCCTTTACATGATTCTATTCACTTGATTCTATATTTGTTTGCTTCCGTTTCTCTTTTGATGAAAGTGCATAATAATGATTAGGTCGTTAATGCTCTCATATTTATAAACCGTTGGTTTTTTCGCACCTTTGATTTTCAATGAATGATGTTTCAAGTATTAAAAATACTGTAACTGATGATGAAAATGAGCAGGTGCTATGCTATAAGTAAATAAAACGAAGCGTTTAAAATGTTGCCAGACAAATGAAACAGAAGTTGGGGTAACACTATAACGGCGGATTTGATGACTTAACCTGAGAGAATTCAAAAATCTCTTGCGCGGATATTTAGAATCCTTGCGCCCTGCTCGTGAACTGGCTTTTTTCATATTGCAAACCAGAATCAATATGAGGGATTATAGAGCAATTTTGAGCGGAGAGAGTGGTCAATGGTAATTACATGGTCCGATATTGGAGGATCCTGGGGGGAAATTTTAGCTACGTACTTAAAATTTATTGAAACCTTGTAACTTGAAGTGTTAAGAAAACTAGGAAAAATCTTCATTAATAAATGATTATTTATAAGATATAAATCAACTCATTTGTATTTCACAATAATCATCCCTTATTTTAAGAGTGACTAACAACTAATTTTAACTCCACGAATTTTGAAGGAGAAGACTCAAATTATCCTCCTTCTAGAGAGAAACTTTTCTTTTAACTTGATGAGGACTTCAAATTCGACACTTAATACATTAACTAGGATTTATATTTATAAAGTCGAATCATTGCTTATTATCTTAAGTAATAAGATGAGATCTAAATCATGATTCAATGTTCTAACATAAAGTATTTAAAAAGGTAGATGCCTTCTTTAAGTTGACAATTCCTGAATTCGGTTGGAGGAATTGAAATGTAAGTTTGAAGGATCACTTTTAGAATCCTTAAAAGTGTTTATTCATGTAAATCGAGATAAAATTTTTCTCACATACTGTGAATCACGATTGAAAATTTGCTTTTAAATATTTTCATTGTTATTCCAAACAAACACTAGGCGGTGAATCGTTTCAGCAGTGTTTGGGGCTTACTACTATCTAGAATTGGTAATATGGGCTCAACCAGCGGGCCTGCAGGTTGAGTCAGGGTTAGGGTCTGGATTTTCCTAACCCGCAAAATATGCGGCCCGCACCGCATGACCTGTGGATTGGCCCGCAATTTTTTATTTATATATAATAATTTCACAAAACCTATAAGTTATTCACTATCATCTTTGTACCTCCTAATCTAAAGAGAAAAAATTTTAGCCACTTCCCTTATTCTTTAAACAAAATTATTATATCTTGATTGTTTGAGGATGATTTTATGTTTTTTATTTATAAACTTTGACAAATTTGATAACTTTATCTCTTGAATTGTGGATTATGTTTTTAAATTTTTATAAGATGAATGATTAATAGTAAGAAGGTAAATTTAATAACTCATATATATGTATTTCGTACTTTAGGTTGTCTTTAAAAAAAAGGAAATTATTTTTTTTTTAAAGTACGGGCTAGCTTGTAACCAGTACATTACGGGTTAGGGTTAACATTTTATCAACCCATATTGTATGAACTGCGGGTTGGTATGGGTCAGCCCACAACTCACGAGGTGGCTTGTATTCCTGCCTCAACTACCATTAGAAGAGAAATCGCCTTTTATTTTGGGTATGGGCATTGAAAATTTGGAGAGTCATAGTTTTAGAAAGTGAAGTTTGTATAACTTGTATACTTTGATTTGCCTTTTCAGACTTTTTGTTTTTCTTGGGGGAATCAAATCAACAGCATGCTATTCATATTGGTGGATTTCTTTTTCCTGAAGAAAATTAACTAATAATACATAATCTAGAAGAGACAAATGACTCGCAGTAATCAATCTTCACTAGATTTGGCTGTCTACTCAGCTAAATTAAACTATTATATATCTCATAAATTATGACCAATTTGCTAATTACTTATATGCAATGTGTGTTTGCATAAAACCAAGTCAAACCTACACAGGGAAAAGAGATAAACTAACTAATAACAAATTTAAATCTTAAAACGAATCAAATATCAATCTTAATTATATTATGAGATCATGCAAAATGGTTGATTCACAAACAAAAAGTGATTCACATGGGTGTTTTATAATTAGAAACAAAACATTATGCAAGTTATTTCCTATTTACTCCTTTTCCTTCGCACTGAAATTTACATTGCAAATAGGATTTTATATTATACACGAGAGGTAGCAGTGGAGCTCAACTCAGCCGCCATTAAAAAAGGGGGAAAATTATATTGATGTCCCAAATAAAAAAAAAATAAAAAAATGATCTTTCAAAATCGTAAAATGAAAAATTGATCTAAAGGAGTTATTAATGGAGCCCCTCAATTTGTTAATTGACAACTTGAGAAACTCTATTAACAATTTATTAAAATCAATTTTTTATTTTACGATTTTAAAAAATAATATTTTTATATTTTTAATTATTTGAGACTACAATGTTATCTTTCCCAAAAAAATTTATATTACTCTGGCGCAAAGGTAAAGCTAGACAACAGTGTCCTAAATTGTGCTATGTGAAGGGTCAACGTTACTAGGCAGGGGAATGTCATTATCTCTCGTAAACGTGATCTTGTCTTTGACTTCTTCAAAGCACAAACCGGTAGGGTCCCAATTTTATACGCCACCTCCGTCTCTTCGGAGTTCATACTGCTTACTATTGATTCTTGTGTATGTATAAGCAAAAACTGCTCAAAGATTTTTTTATTTCGTTGCCATCTCTTCATTACATAAGCACCGACAATTTTGTAAGATTCCACAAACTGAGAACGCAACAATGCATAGCTTCCAACAATAAACACATTTGCAAATTAAATAAACTGTATTAAAGAGGTCGTCACTGTTTATACAGTGCAGATTTACAAACTACACGTATCAGAACCCAGGAAAAAAATCACGGAGGCAGAGACTCGTATATATCTGTATACCCTAACCATAATTATAACTGCCAGGAAAAACGAAGAAATCAAAGAACAATACATGTGGGTTACATCAGACCGTCAATGAGAGAAGAAAAAAAAACATAAAAGAGCAAAGTATGAAGTTGAATTGGTGGAAGCTAAATAGCTAATGGCCAGGACCTTTTTTGCTTGGCCCAGAAGCAAGCAAGAAGGTCAAGCTTCGTATGGAATTACGGGTGCTGGAGTCGTTGGAAGAAACGGCAAAGGAAGACATTCCCAGAGGCATCTCTGATCCTCTCATCTCACTGCAACCGCCAAGAGCTCCCTCTGTGCTCACCGTCTCCGATCGAAGAACCCGGCAGTGAACATTGCTGACATGCGATAATGACACCACAAGCATAATGATACTCACACACAACACACTCCAGAGACTCCTCTTCATTGCCATCTTCTTCGTCTTTCAAATTAAAATGTTCTCTGTTCGGACTTTGCACCTTCGATCTGACGTTTTCCCTTCTATAAAGGTCAGTGAGTATATCTGTATATGAGATTCTTGCGTTGAATGCTACGAGCAACTGGCCAGTGGTGTTTATATAGAGAAATGCTAGAGAAGGGGTCGGTGAGACGTTTTCCACGTGGGTCCTTGAAAAGCTGCAACCCAATTTGACTTTAGCAAATTCTACTGTTCTTTTTCTTTGGAATATGATGTTTGAAGAATTGTGGTGATACTTTGATATTGGTCCGTCTCTGGGTTCTCACTTGCAAAGAAAGAAACAAGCTAAGCCTGCTTTTGAAAATGTGGAGGCACTGTTAGAATTTGACTTTATAGTACTCAAAAGGAAGTGATTTACATGCTAGCCCGAGTCACACCGCTTGGAATCAAAAGAACAGAACAAGCTAAGAAAGATTGTTATAACATATAGGTAGGTCTCATTTCTGTGTTGCAGAGTTCACGCTGAACCCATACATGTTTCACACGGTATTTGATTCAAAGGCTTGGATTTACAATCTGTTACGCGGCGCATGCTTCATATTTATTCCTATTTTAATGCCATATGTTCCTTTTTCTTCGTGTTACAGGGAGACAACCACCGTTTGGAAGCTTTCCCTGAAATGAATAGCCTCGTCACACACGAGTGTGTCAACTGGAAAAAGGATATTCACGTTTGGTTGAACTGTCACTCCTTTTGAGCTTTGAGTTCATGACGGTGCATAGGTAACTGCATTTCGTCCTGTTGTTTTTCCCCCCTCCCAACCTTCACGTCAATGGATTGCTTCCATAACGGGTAGAAAATTAGGGAATAAAAATGTCAAACAAATGGCGTAACAATAATCCTAGTTTATACTCATAATTCTTTAAGGGTCAAGCAGCAATTTCATACTAAAAGTTGTAATCAAGGGATAATTTTGTCCCGAAAGTGTAAAAAATAAAATAATTTTGTTATAATCATTATCCCAATTAACTTTGACAGTTACTTAAACAAATATACTAAGTTGACAGTTTACACGTCATTTTTGTTAAGATCTAAATTTGCCTCGGAAGTTTTAAAGCTAGCTTAAAAAAAATGAAGTAGTTGACACATAGACTTCCAGGACAAATTTGCACCTTAACAAAATTAACGTGAATAATGTATAAAATACCAGTTAAGTATATTTGATCAACTAATGATCAAAATTAACTAGAATAACTGTTGGGACAAAATTACTTTCTCTTTTACACTTCCAAAAAATAGTTACAATACAAAATTGCATCTTAATAACAACTTCGAGGCCAAAATTGCCTTCTAACCCTTCCTTTAAACATTTTAATAAAAGCAGATCCGATGACACCCACAGTTAAGATTAATGTTACTTTGTGGCATCATCAACGAAGAAGGCAAATCAAAGAGGAAGTCTTTCTCCCTCCTAAATGAGGGATTTAATCCCCCAAATCTCAGTGATCCCTATTTCAGTCAAATTGTAAGAAAAATGCGAAAAACCAATTTTTTCATGGAGCTATCGTGCAAATGAGCAATAATTTCAACACTCACCCGGTTTATTTGGAGGAACGGTCTCCGATAAGTTGGCAGTCCACTTTGTGTAGTATTTACGGCAACAATGTGTAGAATAAAAGAGGAGTGATCTGATAAGAAATCTGACTTTGTGTAGAATAAAAGAGGAGTGATCTGATAAGAAATCTGACTTTCCTGGGGCCGAAAAACTTGAAAAATGCAGAACTGTTTCATGCTTCGGACAGAATGCCCGCTAAAGGGTTCAATCGTCATGTACCATTATTCCGACTTTATTGATTAGGAAAGAGCGAAAATCGGAAGAGGTCTTTCACTTGTTTAAGGAATGATAAGATCAAACATGATTTGACAATTGAAAACGAAATTTAGATTTAGATTGCATTTAGCTTCTTGTGACTTTTACCCTTTGTATTACAAAAAAGACACGCACTTTGCTGCAATTTGTTTTACTGGTTAATTAAATGATTCGCATGTCCCTTCCTCTCCTCCTACGCTTGGATAGCATCAGAGAAAATCTTTCCGTGCTTCCTCAAACACCATGCCGTAATTAATATTTGAGATCAAAGATACCATGATTGTTAGTATCTTGTCTGTTGGCCGAATTGTGTTTCATAATTAATGTAATCCCATGGCTTATGTCCATGTAAGCCGTGGGGTTGAAAGAATTGAATTTGTGGATCATGATGACGTATTATTACTATTTTGAAGGAGAGAGAGTCTTCGGCGAGCCTCAGCCCGTGTGGTCCTTGTAACTCTGCGATTAAATTAGAACACACAAATAAATGTTCCACGGTCTAATTTGCGTGAAATACGTAGAAGTTAACATAGGGGCCTAGACTTGCACGTTCTCAGCCTCATGATAATTCGTCAATCAAACTAGTAAAGACATGATACGTCCTATTGAATAAAAAACTACAGGTGATTGATTGGATATTATTATTGGATTCTTATTTATAAATCTAAATTATCTAACTTTTACATATTAATAAGAGTCAATTAACTTATTAATTATAGACTAAATTTTTAATTTTACCTTTACCTATCTATTATTGATTTCAAAAGTTAATATGGAGAAATTCACTTTTTTTATTGAAATTATAGAAAAATAATAATAATAAACGTATTTATTATTTTAAAATTAAATTTATAATAAGAATACAATTTGTTTATTAAAATAAATTTATAAATAGAACTCGAATGATACATAGCGGTAAAAATGGATGTCTTTATAACCAATCAAAATTGTTAAACTTGATCTGCACCCTTGAATCATGGAAATTCAGGTTTTTTTGGGGGGGGGGGTGGTTTGTTTTTTGAGTTCAGAACACAACGAAATTCGGCCCAATCGGTCCACTCAGACCGAGGGACTGTTCTTCGGCCTGATCCACCGAGATTAATTACGAGGCAGCGCCGAATGAAGAAGAACGTGCAAACATGGCATGTGATGGTAAAGATTAAAGAGTGAAAATATTTCCTTCAACTTCTCAGAAGCAAAATTCCTCAAACCTCTAATTGTAGAATTCCCTTGTATTGGTTATACTACACTTTTCTTCAAACAAAACAAAATTTTTTAATTGCCAGGTCTAAAAAATTTCAGCCCCCAACTCCCCCATCACTAGATTGACTGAGAAGTCTTACTTAGTCATGGCTCATGATAGATCTAATTTGGTAGTATTCTAATTCTAATTACAGAGTCGTGTTTAAAGAAGATTAATTTTGTGTATCCTTTCTATATTAAACATATAAAACATTCTCGGAACATGCAGACCTGTTAATTTGGCAGTCAGATTTGTTACAAGGAGTGCCATCTCTATGAACAAGGTGCTTCAACCATATTCTCCTTGGCTTTAATAACAAATCTAGAAGTTATGCTTGCAAGGGAAAAAATTGGAAACTTCGGTGACTGTTCTTATTTTATTATGTGTTTGGCTGTAAAGTTTTAAAAAACTTTTTTCTGTATATTTGTTTTGTACGTTTTGTTGTATCTGTGTTTGTCATGTAGCGGAAAATACATTAAAAAAAAGAGAGAGAAGGAAGCGGGGGAATGAGGAAAAAGCGAGTAGGAACAAGAGCATGAGGCCATGATCCCCGAGGAAAGGACAAGGGCGTCTATTCACAAAAATGGAATCCAAACGCATTCATTACATTTATTTTGTCGTCTTCAAGAACCGTCACAATACGTGTGTCGTATTTTCTCCAATACCCTTCCTATCCCAATTAGTGGCAACCTTTATCTCACAACTACATAATTTTGGGTAAAAATAAGTCAAGGTTGTTTTTTTTAAAAAAAAAATCATCTTCACTGTATAATATATATTTTTTAAATAATAATTGACATCATAAATTAATTTTTAGTATATTTAACATCCTAAAATATCTTTTTGGTAGTATCTAACACCTAAATTAATTCAAAATGCTACTAAAAAAATATTTTTAAATGATAAGTGTTAAATGTCGGATGCCACCAAAAATATATTTTAGGTGTTGAGTTTGTTAAAAATTAATTTAGGATATTAAATACTATTAAGAAAATATATTCCATAATGATAAATGATTTTTTAAAAAATACTACCTCGATATATTTGACTTAACATTTAAAAAATATATTCATATAAATTAAAATAAAATTTTTTTATATATTTATCTCATCTTGTATATCATAAATAATAATATAAAAATAATTTCTACTTCTACTAGCTTCTTTGGTTAAGTTTAGTTTATTTTATAAGTTTGATTTATATAAATTAAAATAAAACTTTCATATATTTACCTGACTGTAAAAACTACTTTATAAACAATAAAAATTATCTCTTATACCATAAATCATGATTAAAAAACATAATTAAAAATTCTAATCGTTATTTTAAATACAGCAGAGCGGAAAGTAGAGAATCTAAGTGCGATCGGGATCCTCTGCTTTTGCCTCCTCCTGCCCTCGCCCTTTACTCCACCCAGCTCCATTATCTTTTCTCACCAAACTCTTTCAATCCATTCTCTTCCTTTAAATTCCAAGCCCCACCACAACGCTACTCCAGATTCTTATTGTCCGTTGTTAACAGAGGGGAACGAATAAGGTCCGCTTGTAGCTCAGGGATGAAGAGGCCACTTTCCTGTGATGTCGCACCGGCGACGGGCGATGATAAGAAGATGAAGAAGGTGAAGCTGGAGGAGATTGATGAAGAACCCGGCAATCATCGGACGGCGGAAAACCCCGGCGGGTCTATTTATTTTGATGAGAATCTTCTTTTCGAGGTGCTGAAGCACGTGGACGCGAAGACGCTGGCCATGGCGGCATGTGTGAGCAAGCAGTGGTACAAGACGGCGCAAGACGAAAGGTTGTGGGAGTTGATCTGCTCCAAGCAGTGGGCTAACACCGGCTGCAGCCAGCATCAACTACGCACGGTGGTCCTTGCGCTCGGTGGTTTCCGCCGTCTTCACGCGCTTTACCTGGGGCCTCTCTCCAAGCCACAGCGATGTTCGACCTCCTCCTCTGCCTCCTCATCGTCGTCTTGGGCTGCGGTGCCGAAAGTGATTCGATCGAAGCCACAGTCTCGGCTGGGGAAAGACGAGGTTCATCTATCGTTGTGTCTGATGTCGATCAGTTGCTACGAGAAGATGAATTTCAACAAGAGCAACAGATAATTTTTACAAATAATCATGTTTGTCGATTTCTGATTTGGCCTATGTAATCTGTTGAAGGCCTTATTTCTGAACTTGTATTTGTACGGGTGGGATTCGTGGATTAGATCATTACAGTGACCAGATCTGTAGTATTATTAAGACGGATTTGAGTTAACTGAGCAGGAATCTGGTGAATGGATGAATTATATTATAATATGATAAATCCAATTGCTCATCGTGAGGGCCCTTCCTAACAAACGCAGATAGACAGGGACATGGTTTCCGCCTGTAAAAGGTCGTCACAATTATTTTGCGATGCCCCTTCTAGTGTACTAATGCGCTGTATTTAGCTTTCCTAATTAACAGAGAAATTCTTCTTATGATATATCTAATGTAAAATAAATTGTGGTAAATAGAAATCTCACGAGTGCCTTGCTTTTTGATGAAACATGGAGATATTTAATTTCTTAATTTTTTTAGCTAGCGACATGAAAATTTATGATTTAATTTCAAACCGAGAGAGGAAATACTGAACCGTGGCAATAAATGTGGGGTTGAGGGTGGGAATGGAACAGTGGTTGAGGGCTCTTGCTTCGGCCTAAAGGGCACAAGAGTAAAGAGGGGCACGTGGATGAGACGTGTTGGGTCTGTCATGTCATTAACAACTCAAAAAGCCTAACTTTGCTCAAAAGCCTTCATAAGAGAATCAGATTCCAGCAGCACTCACCGTGTGCTTATTTGTATCATTATTAAAATTTTTAAAAGCAATTTTTTTAGTAAAAATTTATAATATACGAGATAAATATGTGAGAGAAGTGTTGTATTAATTTATATATATAAATACTTTTAGACTTTACAATAGTCCAACCAAACACATACTACCAAAAACCTTAAAAATTTAGTGAACTTGATAAATTGAGCTGTGCTTGATTTCAATTTTCTTCTATTGGTCTAAATTGCTACTCTTGTTGTTTAGAGGAATTGATGGATGGACACTGTGTGACTGGATCCGTGGGATATTCCTTCCCTCCCTCTTCAATTAAGACATGACAAGGTGCCAATGAAAGTCGCTCGCCAGCTATCTAATGTTTAAATGCCAACTGTCGGCTGTTTACATGTTATTATATAACACCTAGTTCACTCTTTGTTTTTAAGGGGTTTAAGAAAGTTAAATAAGTTACTAATCATATCATATTTTATGTATGATTAAATTATATATTATTTTATAAATCAAATAAATTATTTTAGAAAAAAAATAAATATAAATACTTTAAAGTAATTTAATTAACTTCCTTAATCTTCCCATAAAAAGTCAGCTGGGTCCTATATTTAAGACAAAAAATAGTATCAAATACTCTTCCATTCCTTTTTATATATAGGGTTAATACCATCTTTGGTTCATCAAATGTGTTCTTATTTTGGTTTTGGTTTATTAAGTTTTAAACCATTGATTTTAGTCCATTTAAGGGTAAAATGATCCAAATTTTTAACGTTGACATTCAAAAATTAATATTGATCGTTACTTTTTTAACGGTAAAGGGAAATATTGCTCCATTTTAACACTTTCATAATAACATTGAATTTAAAAAAAACTTTCAAGACATCACTACTCCTTAGCAAAAATTTTCAGGGTAAATTTACACTTTAACCCAAAATTATATTAGCCCTTATATATATAACATATAAACTTTTAAATTAGTCCAATCCTTTTTATAATACTTCTTACAATCCTCAATATAAGATCCATTTAGTTTTGTTGGATGGATTAAATAATCTATTTAACTTTTTTAATCAATCCAAAAAAGGCAAATGGACCTTATAGTAAAAATTTTGCATTAACTATGTAATATTAAAGTTTAGTGTACTTAATAAGTGTAACATTAAAAATCACTTAAATCCTAGGGCAAATCTAATTTTTTTAACTTCTAGTATTTTGTTGAAACATGTAAATTACATATAAATTATTTATATTTAAAGCAGAGAAAGATCCGGTTATAAGTGAGCGTATGCGTGTCTAAAATTTATTTTTGGGACACTGTAAGTACACGATTTGCGTGATGAAAAATGAATCAAGGGAAAATCTCTGTGCAGTATCATATCAGTGTATGGATAATTAAACGCTGACTATTCCCTAGAAGAGAGGGGGAATCAATTTAGATCATTCCAAACAAACCTAATTTTTAATTTTTTTTTTCTGCCATGCTCTCCTCCAACTCTCCCATTGCACATTTGCACTAAATTTTTAGAGCGCAGCATCGAACTTTGTTGGCATGATTGAGGGAGAAACGGAAAAAGGGGAATGCAAGCATCCATCAGCACTGCCTCTACCTCAGCTAGGTGTCCAAGTAGTTGAGACAAAAGTAGGAATCAAATCAAGTCAAGTCAGAAAAATTATGAAACTATTTTGGGCCACGAGTATATTAGACATTGAACAGGCTCTTATTAAAGTCTTTTATAGCCCAGGAGCACAAAATACATACCTTGCTCCATTGATATGGGCCTATTAAGTAAACTCATGGATTGATGATTATTTCGGCCTGATACAAAGAATCATTATATAATTACCCTTTCAGCCTTAAAAACTCTCCTGAGCCGTCAAACTGCCCATGTGTGCATTTATGGTTTTTATTTTTTAGAGTTTAGTTTTGTAATTTATATTTATTTTGGTTTTGATCTTTAAGTTCCTTTTACTTTGAAAATGACTTTGATGGCGTGACAACAACGCCATTAATGTTGGTTATGTGAGTGGTGGTTGAGTAGGTAATTTTCCACCGTGCCACCATGAAGCAAAACACCATGGTGTTTCTTGCTCTCTACCTTGTTACTCTCGGCACCGGGCAGCATGCATGCGTTTCCTTCTTCGGAGCTGACCAGTTTGATGATGCTGATGAAGCCGAGAAGGAGAAGAAGGGCTCTTTCTTCGACAGGCTATATTTCTCCATTAATATTAGGGCTCTCATCGCCGCTTCTGTGATCGACTTTTTGGACAAAGCAGCGGTGCTGGAAGGCTCCCACGACGGGAAAAGCATGTGAACTTATGGAGACTCTGCACCGTAACCCATGGACTCACTCAGCTGCAGCGAATGGGCATTGGCCTCTTCATCTCCATCTTCTCCAGACGCAAGACTACTACGCTAATTTTCAATTCTCGTTAACGTTGCTCATGGCAAAGGCCAAATGGAGATCCTTGCGTAAACGAGCTGGGAGATATTCCAACTGTAAAGAATATTCACGGGTACTTAGAGGGTGCCATTGTTAAACTTAGATAATCATGTTTAATCGGATTACAGTTATGCTAGTGATCATGATATACAGTAAATACATCATACAATAAAAAGAAGAAAAGAGAAATATAGTAGGAGGATTAGGGAATTAATATATCAAAATTTTTGTATTTTAGAGAGAGATTTAACTAAACCCTTTACACCTATTTATAGCTTTTTTTGTATACATTTTTCTCTACCGATGTGTCATTTTTTCAAAGAAAAAATATTTTTTTTATGAAAACTATTTTAAATCACTTATTTAAAATTTTAAGGGATGAAAACTAAAATAACAGTAAATCATTAAAAGAAAATTGCATTAACTATATCTTTTAGGTGCCCTTTGAATCAGGGGCCTTAAACTTCACTTTTTATATTGTCTTTAGTTATATATATATATAAAAGAAACTACATCTAATTTCAATTTATAAAAACTCCATAATGTTTGAGGGATAATGTAACTTCTTGCAGTAGGACGACAAATCCAAATATGAAATGCTTAATTTATTTCCAAAATTGCGGGGCCTACTTTTAGATTAGAAAGATCCATTTGTGCTTCTAAATTTGGTCGGCGGGATCCCGTGATGTTAATGCGAATTTATTGCTCTGGGGAGTGCGACGGTGGATTACCCATTAACAGACCATGACAAGACTCAGGTCGTTGTCGTGGATTCCCCCAAACAAAGGGTACCCAAGCAAAGACGACTACGATAAGATAAGACTGACTGTTGACGGACTTTCACGCGTAATCGACCCGTCTTTCAGTCTTTGGAGGCTGCAAACACCGAACGTCCTTAATATGCTTTAACTTGAAGATCTAAAACCCATGCCTCCAAAGCCAGTCTGAGCTCTCATGGCGTTTCTAAATTCCTCTGTGCTGTTAATCCCTCTCATTTTGGTTCTGCTGTTACAGTGTTCGTCTTCATCCTCCGGCAATGTTTTCTTCCTATCGGTGGAGAATCCAGATAGCGTTATAAAATCAAGTAACAAAGTGTTTACTGCTGGATTTTATAATGTTGGCGAGAATGCCTTTGTCTTTGCCATCTGGTTCACTGAACCTCAGGGCAAAAACTTGACCCCCATTTGGATGGCAAATCGTGACGACCCAGTCAACGGGATAGGCTCAACACTTACTCTCCATGCTACTGGTAATCTTGTGTTAAATGATGCAGGTCAATTTGATGTTTGGGCCACCAACACCACCTCCACCACCACCACCTCTCCAAAATTGGTTCTCAATGATAATGGTAATCTTAATCTTACTGAATCAAACGGCAAAATCCTGTGGCAAAGTTTTGACCATCCAACTGATACACTTGTCCCCGAACAACCTCTCACTAGATTCACAATGCTCGTCTCGTCCAGAAGTCAAACTAACCGCTCTTCTGGTTTTTATAAGTTGTTTTTCGACAATGATAATGTTCTTCGTCTTCTCTATGATGGTCTTGATGTTTCAAGTATCTACTGGCCAGATCCTTGGCTCGTTAGTTGGGAAGCTGGAAGGTCCACATACAATGCAAGTCGCATTGCAATTCTAAATTCATATGGTAATTTTAGTTCAACTGATGACCTTACTTTCAGGACATCAGATTATGGCCCTGTGCTTCAGAGAAGATTGACTATTGATTATGATGGTAATCTTCGAGTCTACAGTCGAAAAAGCGGGGGAGAGAAATGGAGTGTTTCATGGCAAGCCCAATCACAATCTTGCAAGATTCATGGCATCTGTGGAGCCAACAGTGTTTGCATTAATGATCCTTACTCTGGTAGAAAATGCTCTTGTCTTCCCGGTTACAAGGTCAAGAATGTAAGTGACTGGTCTTTTGGGTGCGAGCCTAAATTCAGTTTGCCTTGTGGCTCAACAGAGTCTCACTTTTTGCATATAAAAAATTCCGAGTTCTATGGCTATGACCAAGGATACTTACCAAATTATACTTATAAGCAATGTGTGGATGCATGCTTGGAATTGTGTGGCTGCAAAGGATTTCAATATACTTGGAATCCTGAACATGGCTATTATATTTGTTACCGAAAGACACGTTTGCTCAATGGGTATGTTTCCCCTGGTTTTCGCGGATCAATTTACTTGAGACTACCTAAATCTAGCTCCTTCACTTTTGAAGAATCTACTGCGAAGAAGTGTGATAGTGTTAACTCTATAATGCTTGAAAGATTGTATGAGTTAAGACCTGGCAGACTTTTGATAAAGGTGCTTTTTTGGTTAGTATTGGCAATTGGGTCCTTTGAAGTTGTGAGCATCTTTCTAGTTCGGTGTCTATTAAGGACGCGAGGAAAGTCGAGTACAGATCAACACAACTATCATCTTGCTGCTACTGGATTTAGAAACTATAACCATTCTGAGTTGAAAGAGGCAACAAAAGGGTTCAGTGAAGAGATTGGCCGGGGAGCTGGGGGAGTTGTATACAAGGGTGTATTGACAGATCAACGAGTTGCAGCAATCAAGAGACTCAACGAAGCTAGCCAAGATGAAAGTGAATTTTTAGCCGAAGTAAACATAATTGGAAGGCTTAATCACATGAACCTAATCGACATGTGGGGGTATTGTGCAGAAGGCAAGCACAGATTGTTAGTGTACGAGTACATGGAGAACGGTTCTTTGGGAGAAAATCTGGTGTCCAATAGCTCCTCACTCGATTGGAAAAAGCGGTACAACATTGCACTGGGCACCGCCAGAGGTCTAGCATATCTGCATGAAGAATGCTTGGAGTGGATTTTGCATTGTGATATAAAGCCTCAAAACATACTTTTGGACTCAGAATATCAACCTAAGGTGGCAGATTTTGGGTTGTCTAAACTGGTGAATAGAAATGATAAAAACGACTCAGGCTTCTCAAGGATTAGAGGAACAAGAGGTTACATGGCACCTGAGTGGGTGTTCAATTTGCCAATTACGTCTAAGGTGGATGTGTATAGCTATGGAATTGTTGTGTTGGAGATGATAACGGGAAAAGGCCAGGTGGGGTCCCACACGGTTGATGGGGTGGAATCGCATCACGGGAGGCTGGTGACATGGGTGAGGGAGAGAAAGAATAATGGAGGAAATGGAACGACGTCGTCGTGGGTGGAACAAGTCATTGATCCTACGGTTGAGGGAAATTATGAGATTGGGAAGATGGAGATGCTGGCTAGGGTGGCTTTGGACTGTGTTGAGGAAGACAGAGATGCAAGACCAACGATGAGTCGAGTAGTGGAGATGCTTCAGGGTCATGAAACCGATTTTCGGTGATGGTAACGGTGAATCAAACGGTATGATGGCTATAATTTCCTGTCAATCCCCTGTTGCTTTTAGATATTGCAAATAATTTATTTCTCCATGTGGAGGATTAGGTCTACTGATACGTATAATGGTGTGGTTGAGTAGAGGATGTTGTTATAACCACGACATTCTAGGAGCTGATTTTTGTTTTAAAATAACAAGCTGGTTTTACTGATAGGTTAGCTTCAGTTAATCCAGTAGAACTTAATTAGTTAAGTAAATTGTCAAGCTAGCCTTCTGGTTCACCTCTTGACTATGAGTCCTTTAGCCTGTAAAACTCAGACCTCCTGTCTTTACCTTGCTGGCTACTACGGTTGTTTTGATCTTCAGATTCTTATCTTCGTAACCATAATGAGCCAAAGACAACATTCACATCTGGCGCGACATTTATTATATATAATTCTTACAAATTATCTTGGATAGTGTGTGTATTAGCTTCCGTTCATGTTTCAGTTCAAGGCCATGAAGAAAATCACAGGGCACGATGTTGGGTGTGTGTGTGAATGTTTTTTTTTAAATTTTGTGACTATTGATCTAGGGAAAAATTACATGTAATTTTAAGTGTGTGAGATGGGCAAGAGCATGAAAAGCAAAATCCAAGTTCGGCTAGTGCGTCAGGGAGTGGTCATTTGGAAGAGGGGACGAGACCAAAGTCTGTAAAAGGCAAACGTTAATCTCCTCTCTGTCTCTCTCTCTCTGTCTGTGGAAGCAAAAAGAATGTTATCTGGCTAGGCCAAATGTGTTTAACGAACTGACTTTGATCGAACCTAAATGTGTTTAATCGATTTCTTTTTTTTAAAAAATATTTTGGGTCCTCCAAGTAAATAGCATTTTGCAGCAATTTGATGAATGAGATTTGTTTAGTTTCCATTAAAATATTGGAACAAATAATACAAACCGACGACGTTGATTTGTTTGAGGTGTGAGGTCAAAAAGTATAGTGTAGTTTTGGAGATGAAGTCGGGGATGGGAGGTTTTCAAGTGTAGTTCGGGAGAGGAACAATCAGTCAAGCACGTAATGTCGAAATTCAGCGGTTTGGAAATGACTATGATAAGCACGTTTCCATTTTTCGGAACATAACTTTTCACATAAAATAAAATAAATTAACTTAGTCCACTACTTCAAAACGCATTCCAAACAAGCATTTCATGGGCTGATCTATTGGATATGTGCTATTCCCGCTAAGGTCGATGCCACCTGTATGTGGGCTTGATCAAGGTCGACCCACTTATTGTTTTATTATAAATACATTTTATGGAATTCAAACAAAAGGGAAAACAAGAATTTAATTAAAAAATGTTTTTTGTTACTAATCCAAACTCTATCTAGAGCATTACTATGGTTTGCAAAGGAATATATATGTTATGCATTTATCATATGAATATGGTAAAATAATACAATAAAGCGAATCAAATATCCTATCTTTTTCACAAAAAACAAAAGATAAAATGACATGATATAGTTGAAAAAAATAACATTTTTATAGAATTAGTAAAAAAATACTTTTTTTTGTTCATAAATTTAAAATTATATAATTATTATTTTTTTAAGAAATTAATCAAATGATGATATTATTTTAGTGCAAGCGCATAAAGATTAAAATTTAAAACATTATTTGTTACTCTAATCTGTTGAAATCTATCTTGTTAATTATGACACTCAACTAAACATTTTCCCCTTTTCATATGTTTAATTCATATAAAATGTTTCTAAAAGTATTTGGTGTAAAAATAGATACTGATATTAATTATCTTTCTCAAAGAATCCAGCAAATCCATCGCATCCAACAATTGTGTGGTGGAATCCAGCAAATCCAACAATTTTCGATGGAATCGTCATAATGTAATTTAAAGTGAATCACCCATATATCTAAGTACCGGAATAAAATAATGAATATGCTGACCACCTGACAGTAACGACTTAAAAAATACCCGCAAACAAGGCTAAACGGTGTACTTTTTCCAAAAAGAAAAAACCAAAAACCAAAAAAGGTTGCCATTATAACTTAATTACTTAGCATAACAGTAAAAAAAAGAAACGCTAAAACTGGATCACGTTGCAATCTATTCGTATTAAATTAAATAATCCCTAGTGGTCTGAAGGATATGGTCTGGTTGGGGTCCATAAAGTTAACTCAGATTTGAGGAATGGCAGCATACGAGAATACAGAAGTCGTGCGTCTCATGCCAAAGAGGATGCCTTCCTTCTTGATGTGGTTACTCCTACTAATCACTATGATGGAGGGAGGGGCAGTGAGGCCTCTAGTTCAAGCGCAGAAAACCATATTTATACTGGCGGGACAGAGTAACATGGCCGGACGGGGAGGCATAGCCAACGTGAGCCTGCCGTGGGACGGGGTGGTGCCGCCTGAGTGCCGGCAGAATCCCTCCATCCTGCGGCTGAGCGCGGGATTGAAGTGGGTGGAGGCGGAGGAGCCGCTGCATAAGGACATAGACGTGACCAAGACAAACGGGATCGGGCCGGGAATGGCATTCGCGAATCGGATCTTGAAGAAGAAACCCGGACTGGGCGTGGTGGGGCTGGTGCCGTGTGCTATAGGAGGCACCAATATAAGCGAGTGGGGACGAGGAAGAGAGCTCTACACTCATATGATGAGGAGAGCTAAGGCCTCTGTGAGAGACGGCGGAAGTATCAGTGCGTTGCTGTGGTATCAAGGCGAAGCCGATACTCTCAATCTCGCCGATGCTCAATCCTACGGCTCCAGACTCCGCAAGTTTTTCTCCCACGTTCGGGCTGACCTCCAGTCTCCGTTGCTTCCGATCATCCAGGTCAACTTCTTTTTCTTTTTCTTTTATCTTATTTATGTCGCCTTCCGCACTAACTTCATTCATTCATTCATTTATTCTTTTAGTATGGTTAGTAACAAATTAAAGTCTTTGGCGTGCCTTTTGGATATTATAAAATTATGGAATTTATAGGTCCACCTTACTTATTATATCATATTGCAATTTGATATATCATAATTACAAACCGAAAAGAAAGAGACACCCAAGCCTTTCATGTGCTGAGGAGAGAGATATTATATTGAGGCCAATCCCCTCCCATTATATTACAAACTAAAAAACAAGAAAAATAGGAAGACATGACTTAGATTAAGATAGACGTTCCTTGCCTTGCGTGACGCTTCAATTTAATCTCATTTGTCGCCACTTGTTTTGCTTCTATTCCACACCATGATTGAAACTGCGCCGACCAAGTGTAGACACCCATCCTCCATACACACCGACTCATCACCCAATTTACGCTCAAACCTAACGTCAGAATCTTATTTTAATTCTTAAGATACAACTAGTTGGATTATCTTATTTACTCAAAGCACGTGTCGTATAAAACATGAATAAACCGAAAATAAAACATAGGAAACTCAATATAATAGTGGGACTTATTATTATTATTATTATTGTAAATTCTATGTGATGCATGAAAAGGCACGTCTAGCCATGTTTTAGAGGAACAAATATAGGATTCGGTCAAAAAAGAAGAACAAATATAGGAAGGATGAGCTGGACGTTCCTAATATGAAAGCGTGATGTACGAGAGAGATTAATTTGGAACACCAACTCTAGGTTGTATTTGACAAGGGGGTAGTTAGCTGATAATGATAACAAGAACCATAACGGTGATTTGGTTGATACTTGGCAGATAGCTTTGGCATCCGGCGAGGGCCCATACGTGGAGAAGGTGAGAGAAGCCCAATTAGGGATGGACCTTCTGAACCTGAGGACCGTTGACGCAAAGGGTTCACCCCTTGAGCCAGATGGGCTTCACCTGTCGACCCCAGCCCAAGTCCGTCTAGGTCAAATGATGGCCGACACATTCCTTCACTTCCTGCCCGCTCCAATACGTGCTCAAGTTCCATCGCCCAACAAAGCTCCACCTCCTCCTCAGTCTCAGAGGCTTCCTAATTTTGCAGCCGCCTTTTTAACGCTTCTCTTCTCATTTTTCTTATAGTTCCTTCCCCCTCCTTCTCTTCTTATTTGTCTTGCTTATTATCCAATTATGCAACACTATAATACAACGTCAACGTCAATGAAACATTTAGCTGTAAAACGCCTCCTTTATAGTAAAACAAAAAAAAAATGAAAGCGGAAGAGAATTTTTACTTTTTACTTTTGATGACATGCAACAATATATACGGTCAGGGTACATTGATTAAACTTAGTGGATTATATGTACTTAAAATATGTGTTTGTGTGTATAAGTTGTGCGCGCACAATATGGTAAAAATGAGAAAGGGGGCATGTGGGGTTAGAGTGGTGGGTTGTGACTGGTCCCTGGTAGAAATAAGGGTAGCCACATTGAGGGAATATGGTAATGGCAGTGAGGCTGAAGGGAAGCGTGATAGATCATTGCTAACAGAGGGGGCCGTTGGGATTACATAACGAGGAGGACAGTCATATATTAGACAGATAATTAATTTAGGACCACATGGCCTTCTGTTTATAAGGCATCATGTCGTATACATGTAAGGTCCCGCCGAGTGCATCAGAACCAAAGAGGAAAAGCAGGACTCACTTTTGTTCTTGTCCTTGGCCATATCTATAGATATGGATTCCTCAGTCACTAGACCTGACTTATATACGTAGTTCTCAGTTTCACTAGCAATGGAGAATGACTGCATATTATCAACCCTGTATTAGTACATCATGATGTATATGCAGTATTCCATTACAGACATACTGGTCCTCAAGAAGCAATCTCAGTATCGTTTTGTGTTTTTGGGTTAACAAGGAGGGGGAAAGGCCCAGACAACCCATAGGCTTGTGGACAACACTTTGGGGTGTCCAACCAGTGGGATCTGGTCCCTTGTGAAGATGGTGGGACTGGAATCCCTCAATGGGGATGAGGATGTGACCTGGACAATCAGGCTCTGTGTTGGAGGGAGGCAATACTAGAGGCAAACGCTTCCTTTTATATAAGGCTCGCAGCTTGGATATGGACAGCTTCCTCAGGGATGAGCCTTCTGATCTTCAATTTCCTTTTCTTCTTTGTAAGGAAGGCATTCACATATTAGACACAGAATTTAGGACCACATTGACCTTTTTCGTATCAAATCGGGTAAGGTCCCGGGGAGATGTGGGACTTTTATCTTGTTCCCAATTGCAATGGACAATGACTATACATTGACCCTCTATCCGCAAATCTTAACTCTTAATGTATATATATGCAAGGCCCAATTTAATGGCTTGGGTCTATAGGCAAGACAGTCATGTGAGGAAGGCTTAAGAAGTGTAGTTTAGTATGGTTTAAAATTATGCTTAATCGATATCATTCCATCAGAATATTTAGTTAAGTTTAGGAAGTTAGTAATACACATTTGATCTGAAATTGGCTGAACCACCCTCTAATCCACATAGATATGAAATAAGAGGAACTCAATACACTAACGGATAAATCCCAAAAAGACAAACTGACTTACCAACATATCCTAAAAAAAGGACTGGCCTACTAGAACACTTTGCCATATATATGGGTGGTTAGGTTAAGGAGAGGGGATCAATCCTCTTCACCTACTCTCTTAAGTGAAATTGTTCTTCCTCATTGCTTTGTATCGTATTTTCTGAATAACATTTCATCTTTTATACTTTATTATTAAATTTGTAATCCCTTTATATTTTCCATTTTTTACTTACTAAGCTTATACGTTGTCTCTGACTCTATCTTTAATACAAAATTTTGGTTCTACAATATAGATACACTAACTCCAGACAAGCGGTCCCCTATGATTCAACTTCTCAACATTAATTCTATTCTTGGAATCCTAGTATCGTTTAATTACCGTCAAATATTAGTTAATGGCTCAACTTTCAGAGGCTTTCGTTTTTTTTTTTTGAAAAAAAATTCTGTTAATTTCAGTGATACTTCTCTGATCCTAAATGTAGCATTTAAAAACTAGATTTTAAGATAGACAATATTATACTTTTGAGGTGAATTTTTTTAATGGAAAAGCTCATATGGAGGTACCATTGGACTTTTGGAGGTGAAATTATTAACGAAAAAGCTTATATGGACGTTTAACGTAATTCGTAAGGCTCCAATGAAATTTAAAAGGCATGGGCGCACCGATGTGCCCGTGGCCGTTTTGTGGATCCCATCGGAGCTTGGACGGAGCAAAGCTATCCATAAAACTTTTCTTTGAATTATGTCCAATTGAAAAAAAAAAAACCTTTTCTTAAAAAAAATTAATTTCTTTGTCCCTTTTTTTCCTAATATCTTTATTCCTAGATGAACATAGAGTTTACACAATAATAAAAAATATTGGGTAAAATTGTATATTTATTTAAAAAATTAGTGAAGTAACTTGTACTCAATTTAGTCCATGATATAAATCAATGTTAGACGAATTTTTTAGTCAATAATATAAATCACTTTGAGAGTAAATAACATACCCTCCATCGATAAATATAAGCTTCTACTAATCAATTTTCATTTATTAAAAAAATTAAAATTAGTAAAAAAATTAAATATATATCTTTGTTTCAATTATACCCTTACTTGTAAAAATGAAAATTGAAAAAGACAATAAATATAACAAATATGTTGAGATGAAACTAAAACCAAGTTTATATTTTAGCATAGATATATTCTCAATTTTAAAGGCTCAAACTTATATTTAGGGACAGAGGAGGGGGTGCTTACTTGTTAAATTTATCTTTGAAATTAATGCTTACATACAACTCTTTAAATTTTTCTCTCTCATTCAAGATCTTATTTAATATGGTTAAAGGTAATAAAAAAACTTTCAATTTAAGAAATATGTTTAAAAGTGAACTGTTATTTTTAATTTCGTTATATTAGTTAAAGTGATTTATATTATTAAAATTAGAAGGTAAATAGGACAAGCAAAATTTCACAGTGCACCTTATAAATATGACAAGGGCCGCGCGGGGAGTAGATAATATGAAAATACTAATAAATATTACTACTACGAGCAAGGACTTATTTTGAATGATGATTGAAATTTAAAAAAATAATTTTTTAATTATGATTTATATTTATAATATAATAATAGTAAGTAAAGAAACACCTAATCACTTTAAAGAGAATGTGCCGAAGAGCATGTTCCTGTAATAATGATGGCAACAATTTTACCCTTCGGCTTTGCGTTGCCATTTTGTTGGTGAATTGATGATGCCCACGTTGCTACTGGGTCCTGAGTCCCTCGAAGAGAGATATCACGCAGCAACAGCAGAAGGGTTAAATCAGAGCCATTTAAGAGGGCTGGGAGTTTTTAGCAAAGGAGATCATATGTCAGTCATGGCGCTCGGGTCGTCTGGATCATGGTTATTAGTAATGGGAATGGCAATATTAAGCCATGAGTCAGGGTGGGCAGCGGCGAAGACGAAGGACATATTCATACTGGGAGGACAGAGCAATATGGCGGGCCGCGGCGGCGTTCAGGGAAGCAAATGGGACGGCAACGTCCCGCCGGAGTGCCAACCAAACCCATCCATTCTAAGATTGAACGCTCAACTGCAATGGGAGGAAGCACACGAGCCTCTCCACGCCGGCATTGACGTGGGCAACACCTGCGGCGTTGGGCCCGCAATGGCGTTTGCCAACCACGTCATTCGATCTGCGGGTGGGCCGGTGGGTCTGGTCCCTTGCGCCGCTGGTGGGACCCGAATTGCCCAGTGGAGCCGAGGATCCCATTTGTACACTCAGCTGATGGAACGAGCCAATCGATCTGTGAGTGAAGGTGGCACTATTAGGGCACTTCTCTGGTATCAAGGTGAGAGCGACACTGTTAGAAAAGACGACGCCGATTCTTATAAGGCTCGCTTGCAGCGCTTCATCACCGATCTGCGTTCTGATCTTCGTCTTCCTTCTCTCCTCATTATCCAGGTCAGCCCTTATTTCATTTTTACATTCCTTTTTGTATTATTTTTTTAATACACCCATATGTATATGTTTGGTTTACTTTCAGAGTTATTACGATTAGGCTTTATTAGGGGATAGATGCAATGAGTTTGTCTTGTGGCGGTGCCTCGCGCTCCAAAATAAGTTTGAAATGTCACGCCGTTGTTGTGCCATAATTATTTTCGTTGGTTAGTATGTGTCTTGTGGGCGCGACTTCGAAGAATGTGCCTCTGCTAGTTGAGCCTCGATTTCATATGAAAGCCTGTTCTTTTCCTCTAACGTTATTTTGCCACTTCCTATTGTCTGTCTCATTTCAAATTCTCCCAGTTGGACAGCACACACCAGACCCAGCAACCCCACTTAATAGTAACACTATCAAATACTACTTTCTTTATAAATATAACGCTTAATTGGTTGTTTTTTTAAATTAAAAAGTTAAATAACTTATTTTTGATTATTTATATATATTTATTATTTTTCTTCACACTAATTTGTTTGACTTATAAACGGATATATGATATAACAATATACAATATATATTATAATTAAATGATCTATTTAGCTTGTTTAATCTTTAAAAAAATTTAATTAAGTCTTATATTTAAAATATATTTGACCTAAAATATATTATTATATTCAGTAATGTTTTTGAGGGCCATATATATATATAAATTAATCCTACGTAAAAAATGAAAAAAAAGGTAAGACATAAAATTGATGGTAGTGAGTGGAAAGTAACATACATGTGAGGGTGAATTGAAAATAATGGTGCAGGTGGCGGTAGCATCAGGGGAAGGCAAATACGTAGAAAGGGTGAGAGAGGCTCAGCTGGGGACGAAGCTGCGGAATGTGAAGAGCGTGGACGCCAAGGGATTACGCCTCAAGTCCGACAAGCTTCACCTCACCACTATGTCTCAGGTTCACTTGGGCATCAAATTGGCTCGTGCCTATCTTGCCTCTTCCTCTCACCACTAGCCACTACCTACCCCTCCTCTTCTCACCATGAATATATATACATATACATGCACGTATGTGCCTCTGTTTATGAATATAATAATCCATAATATACAATGTTACTTTGTCTTTAATATTTACTATATATATGTTTGTGTGTAACTTCATTTTCCTCCGCTGACCATCCGCGTACGTACGCCAGTGGAATTCCTGAGTTGTAATTTAAACTACAAAAATGTGTTCAACCGGCATCACCTGATCGATAACACTAGTAAGAAATAATTACACGCCTCTATTCACTTTCCTGTACGGATAATCACAAACCAATCTATGAGCTAACATTTGACAAGGTTGGGCGATCTAGCTAGGCTTGACCGCGCAACATCAGCATAAACATGTTATATTTTAATAAATTTATTTGGTAAATTTAATAATTATTTGGATTAACATTGAATAACTAAGAGAATATTAAGTGCTTGTTTTGGATAGCTTTTGGGATCCTATAATTTATTATTCACGTAAATCGAGACAAAACTACTCTCACATACTTATTTTGTATATCATAAATTAAGATTAAAAAACTACTTTTGTTTTGAAGGCTTTAATCATTATTTCAAACAAGCACATTTTGTTTTAAATCAACTGCTCCTGATTTCATATTAAGCACAAGATAAATTGGACTCTATAATTTAGAATTTACATAAATTAAACATGTTAGGATTCAAGATAAGTGTTGCACTATTTTATAATTAAGCATAAGCAGCAAACTTGTCCACATGTATTAAAGGATGAGATTGATAGCTAGACGAAGGAGCACCAACCACCTCCCCGAGGTATCGACTCATTGACTTTACCAAAACAGGCGTTTCATGGTCATTAATAAGATCATTATTTTGACCTGATGATAAGAGTATTATTTAAGAGATACGCATACGTCAAATTGATAAACTTCATCTTCAAATCCCAGTCAAATGGTCCGCGACCAGTGAGGATGAATACGAAGGCACTCATATTTGTAAACAGCATCAAGTAATCTAATCCTTTATTCCGAAGACCATGCCATTTTTGGGCGACAAATACATAGAACCACTCTGGGGTAACTTTTATGGCCAAAAGCAAGACAAATATATAGCTAAGGTCTATGATTACAGCTACATCTGACGGGCGGGTTATATAATTGAAGGGACCTTTTTTTTTTTTTTAATCCGGCGCCGAATGTTGCAGCCCTTCTTTTTTCTATAGGAGCTTTTGAGAAAAATACAAGTCAGGGAGATGCGCCTCTAAATGGGAAATATAGGCCACATTAATTTAAGATAACTCTTTCACGTGCCCTATGAATATATACCTATTTTTTTGGTTTGTATGCTAAAAATTTGACAATTAATGTCATATTTTATCCTTTCTTAAACCATGCGCAAATGAAATTTGGAAAATGAATTACATAAGTTCAACTTTGTTAAATGAATTTTTTTTAGAAAAAACATAAATTAATTAAATTCTATACAAAACAGGGTATTGTGGTTAAAAACCGCTTTTAAAAGGTGCTTATTATAAATTTTGTATTTCATATCGATTTTTAACTATAATCTTTCAAGTCACTTCATCTTTTTAATTTGCTTCTAAACTGTATTATTTTATTTTTCTTTTCTATTGATGTATACAATTTGAAATGATTATATAAACAAGAATGACAGCTTAATAGATTAATGATTTGATGGTATCAGTAATCGAACTTGAATCTTTTAAGCCATTTACACTCAAGTCACGAGGATATGGTTACCGGTATGATAGATTAATGATGCGCTCTGCATGCATTCTGAATAGCTAACTTCATTTTGCTAGCTAGCGAGTCTAGCAATACTCTTTGTTGTTGATGATGACGGGTATATTTTTAAGAAAACCGATGAAAAGTTCAAGTTAATTGAGAATTTTATGGACCAAGAGTCTTTGATATATTTTTATACACATAAAGTACAAGTATTCTTTGAAATTCTATATACAAAAAAATATCAGTGCTCAAATTCACATCGATCCTCTTGGCAGATAAATTTTTTTAAAAAAACTTCGCCGATTTTAAACCAAAGTGATAAATTGCCATGTAATAGCAAAACGACTGAGGCGAACCGGGACCATTAGTTAATGTGTCCTTTTCGATCACAACTTGTTTCTTTGGACAGTAATTCTCCGAAAGATCATTTCCATGGACATGGGAGAACGAGGGGTGTTTGAGAGAATTACTTATTAAGAATTCCTTGGGACAATTCCAAAAAGCATGATGACCCGTGTGGGTACGTGCCTGGTTTCTAATTATATTTATTTAGGACCACATGTCTTACTGTTTAGACTACTACATATCCTACCAGCCGCTATTTTATAATTTACTGGCATTTTCGTCATATGCAACATATTACTGAGAATACTCTCTCATTCTTCAAATTAAGCCATTTTTATTCAGGCTTACCCGCCTGCTCGTCGTATCAATTAAAGCCTGCTGTTTTCTTGGTCCACTTCAGGTTTACAGAATAATTATGCAAAGTATGCTTCGTTACTGATACCCTGATAATCAATTGGAGGAAGCAAATTTATGTATATATTTTACCAATCCCAACATATGTGTTTTTCGGAATTTTTATGGGTAAGATCGTTAACAACATCAACCAAAAGGTTATTGATAATTTATTTAAAGAAAGGGAAAGGAGTTTATTTTAAGGAAGAGACGAACCATCCAGTTGTTATTTAACATTACGTTGTTGAGGGGCACAGGACAAAACGCTAAGCAATGAAGATCAAACAACTGAAGCGAAGAAGAAAAGTAATAGTACATGTATATATCTATTCCCAGATTCCGACTTCCATGAAGCCGTCCTGAGTGGCGCAACCTCTAAACATGCCATTACAATTGAAGCCATAGGCAACTTCACCAGTATTAGACACAGCAATCAAACCCGCCATTCCTTCGTCCAACCTTTCCTTTACCACGAAGTCAACTGCTTCCTGAAGCTTCATTCCTTTGTACTCCATCACCGCCGCCACCTCACGCGCCAGTGTCCCCCGTATGATTGCCTCCCCCTCACCCGTGCACGACACCCCGCACACCTCACACGCGTACGTCCCCGCACCTATCAACGGCGAGTCCCCGATCCTTCCTGTCATTTTGTTCATCAACCCTCCCGTTGACGTCCCCGCCGCACACCGCCCCTGGCTGTCCACCACCACGCACCCCACCGTCTCCGGCGCGTACACGCTGATGGGCAGTCCATTCATTTGCAGTGGACTCTCTATCCCCGCACCGCACGTTTCGTTCCCAACTGGGATCCTGTAATCAAACTGTGCCCAACAACATATATATCAATACTTTGAGTCATGTTTTGAAATTTCTCATGATTCTGTCATTTTACAGCCAGAATGAGAGTTAAACGTACCAGAATAGTGTTCGCTTCTTTTGCCAGCTTCAGCATGCCAACATTTTCAGGAGTAATGAAGTACCCGTTGTCCACTGTTTCCACACCCTGCATGTTTTACAATACGTTACCAAATTAGTCCAGCTTATTTTCATATTAACAAAAAACGGAGTTTTGTTTAATTTTTTAATTTATTAATTCATTCATAAGTAGTTACAGAAACACCGTCCGTACAACGAGGCAACAACCGAGGGTTGCACGTAAGTAGAGCCATATATGGAGAACCAAAATAAGTGGGAGACTTTTTCTAGCGGTGAAAGCTGAGAAGTGAGCGGAGAGAAAGATGAATTGACGAACCTGTTGCCTGGCGAATTGTTCGGCGCCGGAGAAAGCGAGGTAGGAATGAGGGGATTTATCCATGACCAAGCGTGCCAGCGATATCGGGTTCTTGACGGTGGTAACGCCCGACACGGCACCGCATCTTCTCTTTGTTCCGTCCATGATGCTCGCCTCCATTTCCACTGTCCCGTTTTCCGTCAGCGCAGATCCACGTCCTGAGTTGAACAGCGGATCTGTTTCCAGTTCCCTCACCTATCACATTTAGTATCAATATCAATCAACATGTATAAAATTATCCAATGCCTGCTACGCTGCTGGCTGATAGATGTATTCATATAATGGTATATATATATATATATATATCTTATATTCAATTGTGTAAACTGTAAAAGAGCATGCATGGGATTGCAGAGAAAGAAAGGTGTACGTACGACGAGTTCAACGACATCAATGGCGGGAAGATTGGAATTAAGAGAAGAAATGCCTAGTTGGAGACAGCGCGTGAGGAGTTGCTTGGCTTGTTCTTGACGGTGGGCCGGGAGATTAGGGTCGACGCCAGCGCCACCGTGGACGGCTATAGCCCAAGGCCCCATATCTCCCTCTACCGTCGTGGGTGTCGAGCGTGTTTGGGTGTGGTTATGACGATGCGAAGGGCTCGCCCTGGAGTTATTTATAGGGATTTTCGGACTTAAAGGTCTCTGGATTGCAAATTAATTATTTTTTTTTTTGGGTGTTGCCCGCCTGGTGGATTCCGAATAGGCAAGCTGGCCAGGCTCCCGACCTTACTATATGTCAATTTATATGGACAGATTGGTTCTGTTTAGTTAAAACCTGACTTAATTTAGTTATTTTATTGATTTATATTAATAATATGATCTATGGTGTGGGCATACTGTCCTATTTCAATATTTATAATTTTAACAAAATTTAATTTTTTTTAATATTATCATAATATCATCTGGCTGCCCCTCATAACACAAGTGATTTATCATGGACTTTATCTTAAGACTTAGAGGAATTTAGCGGGGCTTTACAACACTAAATAAACTCTAGATTGGTCCAAATTTTTTTTAAATCATATGATAGTATCCAAATATAAATATAGCTCAAATGCCTAATATATTGAATTAATTACCTGTATAAGGGAAGGAGTGATGCAAGTTAACTAATATAAAATAAAGTGAAGTTTTTCTTTCTTTGTCATTTTAATTTCTGACTTGTAAAAGATAAGTTTCAAATTAAGTTAATAAAATTAATTAAAATTTCATTTTCGATTTATAAAAAACATAAAAATGTAAACAGGTAAACTTGACAGGCTGATAGGCCAGACTTTAACCTGGCAATGCGATTATTTTGGTAAATTAGTAATATAAACAATCAACGCACGTTCCAGTTTCTATTATTACAGCATTGCCTCTTTTTTTTTAGATTAAATTATTGTAATGACTATGTGCCATTATTTTTGCAGCCACATTCTAATTAGAAAGAATATTAATTCATTTATACATGCTAAAAAAAAGCTGTGCATCTGTGTAAAGTATTATCAAAGGCCATCGTAAAAATATTATCGAAGATGTTCCTGTATGAAAGATGTTTTTGGAATATACTGATGTAATTTGCTTATCATATTTCACACCACATATAGATTATCAGAAAACTGTAAGCCAAACAAAAGATATATATGATAAACGTGGATTTGACGTACGGGTGGATTCCCAAGTCCCAGTCCCATCCCCTCCAACGATTTGATCTTTATGTTGCAAAAGACTTTTTCGGGCTTAATGTGCATGAAAAGCTATACGATTTCAATTGCGTATATATTCTCATACGTTCATGTGTGTGTGTGTTCCTGCAGTCAGAATTGATAAAAATTTAGAGCAAGTATATTTAGTTAAAGAAAGAGAATTAAGTTGCGTTTGATTTGATAGAGATACTTGAGCAGTTTAGAAACAAAACCCAATTATAATAAATCACGTTTCTACCACAGGCCAAATGTGTCATTGTAATGATTGTGTATCTACTACGCCCTTTCAAGTTTCACGCCCGAAAGTAAGTGGCCCTTTTGAAATTTTTAATTTTATCGACGAAAATTCGTATAGGATTTTATATTTTGACGTATTCGGCGTCTGCGAAAAGATTCACCTCGGCCACAAACACTGTTCTGAAAACAGACATCATCACTCTGGTCCAAACAAAAACTCCAATTGCTTGGGAATCTTACGGTTCTGCCCATCTTCTCGGCGTTCAATTATTTATTTAATCACCACACAAGGCAACATCAATGTCGTCCCAGCATATATTACTTTCTTTATTTTTTTTTCCTGTGAGAAGATTACTTTCTTTATTATTCTTCGCACGAAGTAATACTACTGCGCGTCCTCAATTTCTTTAATATTTCTTAAATAAATGAGGCGAAAATGTCCAAATTCGTCCAACCATTCCCAGTAATTTTTTTAAAAATTCGCCCCGATGATATGGCGTACTAAATTGAAGAAGAATCTGGCTGGTGTTAGCTCTGATGACAATAGTCCATACACGAGGATCCAGTCGATTTCGCTATTTCTTCGTTTTCGAAACTGTATTTTACTCGTAATTAGCGAGGTGCGAAAAAGGAAGGGAATCAGTTTCCTTGCTAGGCGCTTTGCTTAGTAGGAAGAGTTGAGCATGTTTGAAAAGTCTAGATTAAGTTTTGATAGTTTAGAGATTTGAATATTTTCAAAAGTCTATATTTTTTCAAAAACTTATTTGTATGAATAAAAAATTTAAAATAAAGATGATATTTTAACTATCATTTTTTAAAAAAACGATTTTTTATTATTTACAAAATAACTATTTTTTTAAAAAACAAATTTAGATTATCCAGATCATATCTGAATCATCTAAATATTCCTATTGCTAGGCAAAGCGTTCAGCAGGAAACCGGTTCCAAAGGAAGTTGGCAGTGGTGGCCGTCGGAAGAATTAAATTAAAACGGTCAAGGTATTCTTCGTGGTGACTTCCTTAAGTAGACCAAGGGGTTGTGTATGTGCTTACTGGCGGCGAGGAATTTGTAAATTTTCAAAAGTCGAAAAGACTTCCAGAAATCATCTGATGATAAGGACGCTAATTGGCTGAGTTTGGTGACTAACGGACACCAAAGCCCTATCGTCTGCTAATATCAAGCGATGAGCTTTTTAATACATATATATGTATTGACTCACCTGTTACATGCTTTATTTAGACTAATTAAACTTCGACTAGATATTTAAAATAGTGGACGCCTTAATTTATTCAGCAGTTACGTGCCCCGGTGCGGATTGTGATGAAGAGATAAGGATTGTGATTGGCTCCAACAAATGGGTGAATGGATGCGATATATATGCTTCGTATAAAAACCAGATCAAACGCGTGCACTTAAAATGATGTTGTTATTATTATTATTTTACCAAACCTTAAATAATGTTATTATGTGTATATATGTAACGGAAGAGGGGTTTTTCCATTTTCTTGACTGTCAACTTCTATCCATTTATTTATTTTTATCATTAGATTAATTTTAAATGGTTGAGATTCAATGTCTTATAAAAAGAAAGTGTGTGTGTAATACTTTAATAACAGTATAAAGATATGAACTAGTCATATAAAATTTTAATTATTTAAATTTATATATTTTTTTTTTATTAAAATTATAATAATATTTTTATAAGATATCGGATCTCGACTATTCAGAATTAATCTAAATGTGAGAATAAAAAAATGAAGGAAAGTAGAGGGTAAGAAAAACGGTGAGACCCCTTTCTAATATGTAACGATGTTATATTGAGGTTATTTATTGTGCAATGACTGGTTTTGAAAGGAATGGCGAATGCGCATGTAAATGGACGAAATTGATAGTCCCCCCCCCCTAAATAGATCGTTTAAATGAGATTTAGATGGTGCTGGCTTTTTTTTAAAATAAATGATTTTAAAAAATATTAATTAAGAGAATATTTTAAATTTTTTATCTAATAAATTAATTTTTTTAAAAAAAATTAAATCTATACTATCTAAATTGACTGAGTTTACAGCTTAGCTTATCATTTAGATGAGGAGCGAACATGGTTCCCGCACAGCACAATTCCCAGCTTCAGGTTAACGCTGTGCGTGACACGTCATTGACAACTCACAACGTGCGATTCCTGTGCGTATGTACATACTACAGTTGATCTCGTGTTGTCTTCACTGTTTCCGCTGGGGTCCTGGCTCTATAATTTCAACGACCCAAGTCCCCACTTGTTTTGTACTTGTATTATTCCTCGCCACAAACTAAAACCCTTGGTAATTCCAACACTACTTTACTTTCTCTTCGATTTTTTTGGCTGTTGAATATATATGATGATTTCATTTATTATTGGCACCCACTGTCCATGTAAATTCATGTACGAACCGAACCCTGTCCCATTCCAGCCATGGCTGCTAATTAATAATGGAGATTATTGATTCGTGACTTAGATCGCAGTTTAAAGTCTAGTCACAAGTATGTCGTTTTTGTTTGGATAAACTTTTTATAAGTTTATAAGTATTTTTCATCTAAATTGAGACATAACTCCTTTAACATATTTACCTAATGTATTATAAATCATAATTAAAAAATTATTTTTTAAGACTCTAATCGTTATTCTTAATAAACACATATATGTGGTTCCTCCTGGCCTTTTCAAACTTTTAAAATAATAGCCACGAGGTCTTTGAGTTTGCTCACTGCTTTTGACTTTTACCGTTCTCTTCTCATCATCTTCCCTTTCAATGCTCATCTTAGCATTTAGATTGAAATTTGAGTGGTTCATATTTAATGTTTAATAAAAATATTAATAAAATATCAAATTATTATAAAATATATAAATAAATTCAAAAATTGCTAAATTTGAGTTCAGATAATTTAAAACTACAATAAAAAATAATTAAAAAGAATATTTTTATAAAATATTAAATCTAAAAAAATCAAATTTCAATCTAAAGATTGAGATAAGTAGTGGAAGGAAATGGGAGGGGAAGAGAACGATAAGAGAAGAGGACAGTAGCGAATCCCCGGGGTCTCCATGCAGTGCTGATCCAAAAGATGAGCATGGCATGCTCATCCCCCAATTTTGGGGTAGGGACTATGTTTTTAAAATTTTTTTATGTATTCTTATTTATTTTGATAAAATTATATATTACACTCTGAAATATTTTTGTCATCCTATATGTCAAGTTAATTAATTTTTAGTCATACATTTATAAATATTTTTCCTATAACACCAATATCTTAAAATATTTTTTCAATAACACTTAATATCTAAAATATTTTTTTTTACATCCAGTATTTTAAGTTAATTAATTTATGTGGATTCTAACTTAAAAGGTTTGTGTTAGATATGAGGACGTGCACACCAGACTCAGGATTTGTTAGGCATGTCGTTATTGAACCTTACAAGTCTGTAGGGACAAAGAAAGCTAGTTGAGTGGGAGAATAATGTGTGTGTTTGTTTGGACGTTTTGGGTTAAAATAAGCCCAATTGAATTAAAAAAGCCCGATTGTTGATCTTTTAGTGTTTGTTTAGACGTTTTATGTACTGGGCTTTCACATTCCAAAGCCACTTAAATGAAAAGCTTGTCTGAAGAACTTTTGCCTCAGCTTTAGGTTAGCTTAAGAATTTATTACCGTTACAATTTAGATTCTTTCCACTTTATTCATTTATTCATGCGGCTCCCTCTCTCTCTTTACTTCTCTTCTTCCTCGCATACCATCTCCGCATCTCCGACCGAAGAGCTCACACAGTCGGCCAATCTGAGCTGTCTCTCGCTGGTTTGACGTCGTCGCCGTCGATCTCCACGGGTAAGTCCTTGATCTTTCCCTTTCATTGATCCATCTTCTCCCATTATCTTCATCTTCGCTTGACAAAAAATGGCGGAAGAAGAAAGTGCTCGATCTTTCCCCTGACGTTGCTGGTTTTCGGATCTTGGCCGCCTTTGAAATGGGTTTCAGGTGGAAAAGGAAGTCTTCTTCAGCCGTCAGTTGTGGGTTGTCGTCGCCGGCGGCGTCGGCCGTTATTTCAGTCCCAGCCGTGTGTAGCCGTCGGTCACCAAATCAGTTTTTCCCCACTCACCTTCACCCAGCTGTGTGTGTAGCCGATCTGTTCCTCCTCTTGTTTTCCGGTGGCATTGCTCAGGCAAGTCCAGATCTAGTCTCTCATCTCTGTTTCGGTGGTGTCTGCTTGTCGAGAGTCGAGACTGTGAGCTTCAGAGTGTGTGCTGATTCTTCTTCCTCTTCCTCTGCCGGTGTCATCTTGTCGGTGTGGGTCTACTTATACTGTAAGATTTTGGCTTTTAAATCTGACGCTTCTGCATTTGGTGTTTGGTTATTAACTTGATGAGCATTTGCAGGGTATACTTAAATATATATACTATCTGGTTCTTGAGCCTCTGCTAATACCTCTGTTTCACCTGCACTGAGTAGGCCACCAGAGCAGGTAGAGTCTGCCTGCAAGTCGTTCTTTTCAGCTTTTATCATTTATATGCTGTATTGTCTTCTATGGTTCTTTGATAGATTCAGATATTGAATATATGATGTTCGTACTTGGACTGTTTTTTGTTCTCTTACCTTTGCAGAATGATAAACATGTTATAATTCTTATTTTACATAGATTTTTGAGATTGTGAACCTGGCCAATGAGCTTCTGCCCCCGTTGCCACAACTTGTTTGTAAAAGGTCTTGTTGTGAAAAAGTCTCCTGTTAGTAGTTCTGGCAAACATGAAGACTCAAATAGAATTAGGCTTGCAACTCGATTCAAAAGCAGTAGCTTTAGCCTATAGAATTTCTTATTAAAGCCAATCTATGTACATCATTCTCACATTTTGATCTTTCTACATTCGTATCATTGGGTAAAGCTTTTTTTCCTGTATTATTGCCAGTTGGTTTAGCGCCTCTCTTTCTAGGTGCTAATTCATGTGATCTGACAGTGAAAGGGTTATTCACAAGTAACTGATCCGAACATTGTGTTATTTTTATGCCAATGCGTTTATCCATATATAATGTTATTAGTTGTAAATATATAATTGGAGTTGCTTACAATATGGCACCTTAAACTCAAGTGCATTGCAATTTTTGCCTGTCAATTCTTGAAGTTCATTTTTTTCATTTTCTGCTCAGAAACTTATCTTCTTTAAATTAATTATATACCTTAGCGTTTCCAATTTTCTCTTTTTTGAAATGAAATATAATGATTGCAAGGGGTATTTTCATTTTATCTTCCTGGTGCATTGTTACCTGTTTTGTTCATAATTTAGGAAACATTTTAATAGAGTAGGTGTGATACTTTGTCATAGAAAATATGGATATTAAAGCAGTCTGGGATGATGAGACCACTGGGATTTTCATTCACGCATGCCTTGATCAAGTTTATAAAAAAGAACGGACTGGGTTGGCATTTACGAAAGAAGGGTGGAAGAACATAATCTCAACGTTTAATGAGAAGACGGGAAAATCATATGACCGGAAACAGTTAAAGAATAGGTTAGACATATTGAAGAAGGATTTCAAGCTCTGGGAATCATTACTGAAAGAGACTGGTGCGGGCTTTGACCCCGCAAACAATAGGGTCACAGCAACCGATGCTTGGTGGGTTGAGAAAATACAGGTCCGAATTTACTATAATGACTTGGTTTTATTCTTAAACAATATGATATGTTTGTTGACTAAAGTGTTGCTTTTTAATTAAAAATTTGATGTCGCTAAGCTGGATGCATGCAGGTTAAGTCAGGGTACAAGAAGTTTATGCGATCAGGCCTCAAGTTTGAAAGAGAACTAAGGATTATATTTAAGGATGTTATGGCCACTGGAAATGATATGTTCTCACCCTGTTTGACACAACCTCAGACCACTCAGGAAGAGGGGAACGATGTGTACAGACCTGGGGTGGATGAAGAAGAAGGCTCTGGTGACAGTGAGGACGAGCATTTCGGTGTTGACCCCAACCATAGTACAGGAGTTACAAATGAAATGGCCAGCATTGAGTTAGCTACATCAACACCATCAGACACTGGTCTCAGTGCATCTGCGTTCCTACAGAAACGGAAGAGAGGTGAAGGGTCTAGTAAGAGCAAAAAACAAAAAGTACCCGCTGTGAACAAAATAGCTGATGCGATTAGTACTATTGCTAATGTCACTGTGGATAGAGCAACGGCCTTAACAGAGACTGACGAGTCTAGCATCGGAGAGGTTATGAAATATCTAATGTCGTTTGATGAATTCAAGCGTGACAGAGCATTTGGAGTCCGGTGTATGAAGGCTCTGGAGTGCAAGGCACGTCGGGAATTTTTTGTGACATTGAAAGGAGACCCTGGGTACTTGTTTGAGTGGCTGCATTATATTATACACGAGCAGTAGCTCCAATTGTACTTCATGTGTGGATGATTGACTTAAGACGATCTTAGTTTTTTTTTTATTTATATTTTGGCTTAATTGACTTGTCGTACTAAACGGTTTGATGTAGTTGCTTTTTTTATGCTAATATTTTGCTTCTTAATTATCCTGCTCACACCTCAATTTAACCACAATCATAGGTACGTCAATGGCTAATCGTAACAACCAAAGCAGGTTGCAAGGGATGCAGGAAGACGAAGATAAAGATGATGCTTCACTTCTTGATGCTGATCTATCTGTGTATGCACAATTATGCGCATTGCTTTGTCAATATTTAGAACCATATATGTGTAGACAACCACGTAGAACAAGTATGCAAACAGGTCACCACTGGGTGCAACAAATATTGGCAAGTGAAAGTTCAGAGTGTCACAAAATTTTTAGAATGGAAAAACATATATTCTACAACTTATGCAATAAGTTGGGTCAACATGGGTTAAGAGAATCTAGGAATGTAGGTGTCGAAGAAATGGTTGCAATATTTTTACTTACTATCGGACACGGAGTAGGAAATAGGTTGGCACAACAAATATTTCAACATTCAGGTGAAACTATTAGTAGGCTTCTTCACATAGTTTTGGATGCTTGCCTTAATCTTGCAACAGAAATTATCAGACCGCTTGATCCCGAATTTCGTGAATGTCATCCAAAAATAAGGAACGATAACCGATATTACCCATATTTCGAGAACGCCATTGGTGCTATAGATGGTACTCACATCAGGTGTGTGATAACTGGACCGGGCCGAGATAGATTTATTGGGAGAAAGGGATATCCCACGCAGAATGTTATGGCTGTTTGTGATTGGGATATGTGCTTTACGTTCGTACTAGCAGGATGGGAAGGTTCAGCACACGACGCTCGTGTGTTTGACTCTGCTCTATCAAATACAGCCATGAATTTCCCACGTCCACCACAAGGTATGTTTTTGTATACTTTAATTACATTTCTTTGACTTTATTTCACTGTGAAAATAATCTCACATTTACAATGATTTTAACACATGTTAGGAAAATATTATTTAGTCGATTCTGGCTACCCTACATCGGTTGGGTTTCTTGGTCCATACAGATGTGAACGTTACCACCTCCCAGAATTCAGGAATCAACGGGGGTTTCGGAATCCTAATGAGGCTTTCAATTTTTATCATTCAAGTCTGAGGTGTACAATAGAAAGAACTTTTGGAGTATGGAAAAATAGGTTCGAAATCTTACAAAAAATGCGTAAGTACAGCTTCCAGACGCAAGTCCGCATTGTCTGTGCCACAATGGCTATACATAATTTCATTAGAAGAAATTCTCAAACTGATGAGGACTTTAGGAATGCAGAAAATGAGAATTTAGTTGATGAAGATAATAGTCAAGATCAAGAGCCACCGTCCACAAATAATCCTCGGACATCAACAACTCAGATGAATCATGTTCGTGACACTATTAGGGGCCAAATCGTACAAGACCTGAGATCTAATTAGTTCTGTTATATTTTACTGTATCAAAAACTTTAACTTTATATCTTTTCTAATTTATTGGCATTTTTATTATAATTTGATTATATATTATTATTGTCAAATTGTCAAAATTTATTAAATCACTTTCAATAAATTTTACAATTTTTTATCTTAAACATCAAAAAAGTCACTTATGAAAAGTTAAACCAAACACTCTTCACTTTCATAAAAAGCACTTATTCAATCGTCAATCCAAACACAAATCACTTACACAATCTAACTTTTACCCAAAGCCACTTTTCTATAAGCCACTTTTTAAATAAGCCACTTTTTCACCGCTCATCCAAACACACCCAATGATGTTTGATGTAGTTGAGGGGCAAGTTGAAGATACTTGTCGTGACTTGTGACTTACTTTTTTTACATATTTGAATCTTCTATAATTGATTTTTTCTATACAGCATTCAAACATGTTTACGTTAAACTAATTTTTTTATAAAAGTATATCCATATATAAATCATATTATACTAATTGACTTTCAACCTAATTTTAGTTTACAAAATTCAATTGAGATGAAAGATGTTTTTAATAACACTAGTTAACACACACTGGCCCTAATCTTCAAAGGCAAATGCCAAGAGTAGTAGTAGTACATGTGTAGTATATGCGTCAGTAAATAAAATTAGTGTATATTTGATAAACCATAAAATCATATTTTTTATAAAAAAAATATATATTAAAATAAAATTCATCTTATATTTTTATCTCATAAATCATAAAATATATTTTTTAAAAAATTAATCCAAACATAACGTTACAAAGTAGAGTAAAGTAGAATGAGCAAGTGGTAATTGATTAGTGGAGAAAATGAAATTTGGGTAGGTAGGGAATAGGGACATGAAAACAAGGGAGGAAGAGGGCAAGTGGATTGGCGAAGGAGAGGCACTGAGTGGTAGACATCCACAAAAGTCGGAGAGATGACAGAATCTGTATGAGATTCCTGGCGATGGCCACCACTGCCATGGAGGTGCTAAAGGACACTTGTTTTGGGCCTTCCAATGGATTCTCGTCACGTGTTCCTCGCCTCCCTCTTTTTCTGTGGCCATCCCTTCTCTTTCCTGTCAATTTCTTTGTCCTCTTTTACCCTCTACCTCACACTTCACTCCCCCACTCAACTTTTTTCCCCATCCCTCCTCCACCATATCGATTCATATCTGCTTTCCCCCCCTCCCCCAGATTTAATTGGGCAGCCCTACTGGATCAAGCTCTTGAAATTATTAATGGGCCGATTGAAGAAGGGATCTTTCGCTTATAGGTAAGCTTTCACGTCATCGGGTAATAAAACTACCGGTTTATATCCTCCATCCCTTGCAAAACATCGTCTTCATTATTTTTCATTCAAATTCCCATCATCACAAATAGCCCTTTCATCCTTTTAACCTGCCGTCCACTTTTCCCTAATTGTGAAGTCCCATAAATATCTTTTTTGAATTTTTTTTATTAAAGGATCACACGATATCAAATTTCTTTCAATTAAAAATTAAAATATTCAAAAAATCTACTGCAGGACTAAGAATCAAAATAAAAATAAATTTTACATGTAAAAATACAATACACCCATTGCTTTAATTTTTTTATAAAAAAGGTTTGATCATCGTGTCACTGGTCACTAACACCCTTTGGCTGCCCATCAAAGATCCGAAGTCAATCTGTCAGAGCTTCGACCACTGAAAATTAAAATATTGTACGTTTATAGGAATATTATACTTATTTATGAAGAGTTGCATACTTATTTATAAAGAATAGAATACTTAGGAATGCGATTTGTTCAATTTGTGTTCTTCACATGTATAATTCACTTATTCATAAAGAGCTGGACACTTACAAAAGGGATTTATTCATGATCCTTTATTTTCTTGTTGACATGTTAATTTGTATTATTCATATACTTATTTCATTTGTTCATAAGGAGTTTGATACTTGCAAATGAACAACACAAATTCAATAAGCCTCATTTACAAGTTCGTAGCTTTATATGAATAAATAGATTATATATATAAACAACACAAATTAAATAAGTTGCATTTACAAGTGTTATTTTCTTTATCCACAAGTGAAATTTGGCCAGAAGTTAAATTTTAAAATGTTTCCCTTTAATGAAATTCTCCCCTATTTTTTTCCCATTTATTTTTATGGATATCTAATATCTTGCCATAAATAAATTATCTAAATTGCGTCGGAAATAAATTTCGTACCTTCAATTTGTTCTCGATCACAATTTGCCTTGGATCCTCCAGAAAGGCAACGGACGCATCATGACGATGATTATTGTTGAAACAAATACATTTATACGAACTGGGTTGGCCTTTTGGGACAAATACCAAAAGTACAAAGAACAAACTCTTCTATTATTGTTGAAACAACATATATATAAGGAATCATAATTCTACATTTATCAGGCAAAAAAAAAAAAAAAACAGATAAATGCATATTTGAATCAGCATTTAAGAAACACATTTAAACAAATCAAAATAAAACTCCTCTCATTTAGTTATCTCATATACTGTAAATCACATTAAAAAAGTAACTTTTACTATTAATCCAAACATACATAGATTTACTTCCAAGTTGATGAAATGAATATTCAAATGGCAATAGTACGTACATGATCATCAATAATTCAATACCATAATGCATATGCCTGGAAAATATGAACACGTTGTTGTGTTGCGCTTGAACAAGAGCAATATCTTAACTGTTCCGAAAACAAACGATGATGCTGCCTCATCGTATTTTCATATTTAGTTTGTTTGGATTAGCTTATAGAAGCTCCATAAGTGTTTATAAATCGTGATTCACGGAATACAAAATAACTTTTACGATTTACGAGATTTTTTTTACGGTCTACGAGATAAATATATGAAAGAGATTTATCTCAATTTACGTAAATCAAGCTTATAAAATATACCCAATTGAAAATAGAGTTTCTAAACATACTAATTGTCCTTCCTCCCGGTTGTCCACAAATCTGACCAAATCCATTGTATTCATAGCTATTTACTTCCCTCCTTCGCTCTTTTTTAATTTATAGCTTCACCTCCTTTTAATTCACTTCCTTATACGTAACTATCACGAATTTGTTTTGCTTTATGATATTCCCACATGTCAAGAATGTGAGCCCCAAAATAAAAAGTCTCTTTAATTAAGCTGCCACCACTTCCCTTCTCTCTAAAACTCATCCCCCCAGTCGTTTTGCACAAATCGCTGATTACGTGGGATTAGGTCATTAATTAATATTTTATACTCCTCTGATTTTAAATATAAGATATAGTTGAATTTTTTTTGAAAAGATTAATGAAGTTAAATAAATTACTTAATCATATTATATATTGTATATCCTTAAATTATATATCAGTTTATTAGTCAAATAAATTAATTTTAAGAAAAAAATAAAAATAAAAATATTCTAAAATAATTTAATTAATTTTCTTAATCTCCCTAAAATAATTAATTTTATATTATATTTAAGACAGAAGGTATCAAATATAATCTGCCTAACCTGTGTGTTGGACCTTTCTTAATGGGGACGCAAAGGCTTTTCGTATACAGAGAATTGGTTTCAAAGCATGATTGCTACCATGGACGTTTGAAGTATGGGAGGGCCTGGAACTACCCTGTGTTTCCACCTTCCAATGTTCCAAGTGTGTGTGTGTCTCCTTAAGTCATTACACAGTACTTGTTGGGGCCCCTTTAGGAAATCATTTCCCCACATACACAATACTTGTTGGGGTCCCTTTAGGAAATCATTTCCCCACATACAAAGAATCCGAACCAAACCAACAAAAGAAGTGTCATTCATTAAGCTACGATGATTTCATTTGTACTATTTATTCTAACTTCTTATAATCTGTACTTATGTATCTGCTGGAATATGTATATAGGACTCTTTTTTGTCATACATGACAATATATATCGCGAAATTGTTCATGTGAGAATTTTTTCGGAGGGTCAAACTAGGTCATTCGTGCTTCTTCTCCATTCTTTAATTTTGTTGGTAAGTAAACATGGGCATTCAACTTGTTCAACAATAAGCTTGTTATGCCGGTCAATGATTATCTACAACCACAACAATCTAAAGAACAGGGCAGGTAAAATTAAAAAATGGGGAAAGCTAGAAGAATGAATAAAAGTAAAATAAAAAGAAAAAAAAATAGTCCCATTAACACCTATGGACACACCAAAATTAGTAGTCAAGTTGCAATAAATATGTAATTAACCACCCCCACGCTTAAAATGTTCCTGAATAAATCTTTCGGATTTGAATTTTCTCCTTTTCCTTTACTCTCATCTTCCCTCCTTTTCTTTAATCTGGACCGTTGGATTAAGATCTCAACGGTTCAGATTTTTTTATATTATAAAAATAATATTTATGATTATAAAAATATTATTATTATATTTTTATAATATATTAAATATGGATAATTGAGATCTTAATCCAACGATCCAGATTAAAGAAAAGGAGGAAAAATAAAAGTAAGGGAAAAGGAGGGAATCCTCCTCCAAATCTTTCGGCATGAGCTGGATACTTATCTCTAATGTATTCCCGAAGGCACTTCTGGTAGGAGAAGTCTATCCAGCCACCATCAGTTCTTACAACAAACAGACACCTTGAGTTCTGAAATTGAGGGTGTCGATCAACCTACAAGAATCCAAGTCATATATACCACTGCACTTGCTGGCTACGGAGGAAAATAAACACAGAAACTCTATTATAAACTAAGAAGGATTAGCTCAAGCTCAATAACCTTGGTGCGGGGTGCCAGTCGATGACTCAATGTAAAACTTCATGTACAGGAAATGATATTTGGATAACAAGGGTTACGGTGAACAACAAAAAAGTGCATGAGAGATCACCGAGTATAGCTAGAGAGAGTTATGTATATATCAATGATGGTTTAAGTCTTAATGCAATTAGGAATAGCTACATATTTTTACACAATTACTTTCCACTCCCAGATACGTTTATAAGCAGCGTATTTGAATGCATTTAACCTAATGGAAGTGATGGCTAGATAGTAATACAATGTTATTGCTCATTATATTATAGCATTTTCCTACATTACTTGCAACATTTTGAAGGTTCATCCAGAAAGGAAGAATGTCTAACAATTGAAGCTTCCGGAATAAAGTCTACAAAGATTTCCCCATCAAATATTAAGGACAGAGTACAGATAAATGCCAAGAGACGCTAACGAGCATTCTGCATATTTTGTAGCTTGACTTCATAAGATTGAATTTTCCTTGAATATACAGTCACTAAAAGCAGGGATAAGGCCTACAACTAAGTACGTGTGAAAAAATTATATGTAAACCCGGTTATCAGCATTATATCAGATTATATGTTTACCACTCAATCTACGAAAAAAAAAATCATACTTGGACCAATACGAGACCAAAAAAAAAAAAAAAAAATCAACCACTGCACCGGAATGTAGAGTGAAAGCACACGATAATAGGAATGTTATAAATCCAACCAAAGTTTCTCTAGGAAATAAATAAACGTAAAATATACAGAGAGGAAGATGGCACAACTGATCCCGTGGATGTTTCTATACAAGTAGTATGAATGTTATAGCTAGCATACTCAGAAAACCAAATACAAGGAACTAGGTTGCAAATAAACAGACATCATATTATCTATTGGAAAGTAATCAGTGACATGGCATTAATCAATTCTTGATTAATTAGTTAAAAAAGGAAAAAAAAATCATGGGTATTACAGCTTGGGGCTTACACAAGGAAGTGAAAACAAAGTTACATTATTGAAACGAAAAGCTTACCATAATGTATTGAATACCACATCCAACTTTATCTTGCAAACGTGGATGGTAGGCAAGAAGGTTATCAACCACAGCTTTCTCATCCTCGACAGTGAGTCTCTCCCCATCCATGTACCTAAGGAAATCAATTGAGAAGTGAGGGAAAGGGAATTGAGAAAGGAGAATGATTGAAGCATCATGACATGAGGAATGTTGTAGCTACCTGGGTGAGTGAAGAATATGCTTGGTGAGCAGAAGGATAGGCTCAATGGCCCTCAGAATCTCCGCTTCTTTGTTCTTCCATCTCCGATGATCCCACGTCGCCTCCCTCGGACTTGGAGCCGGCGAGTTAGCTTCCAGGCTTCCCAGAAGATTAACACCACTTACTTTCTCTTCTGCTTCTCCCCAATATGCTTTAATACGACGTGTCGGATGAGTTGTCGTACCGATTCCAACGGTTATCCCTTGATACTTAAGCCCCTGAATGCCACTGACAAGACGACAAGTTGCCATTTCAATATCTTTTCTTCGAGGAATCGGTTAGAAGTTAGAACACAATATTATCTTCCCCATTTTATTTTTTAATTCATATTTCATGGGCTTACGGTTCTGTAAAATTGGACCAAATATTATGGGCTTAGCCCAATTGGTTAAACTGGACTCTTTGCTTTCTTAACCTGAAAGCGCTATCTCTGGACTCTAGTTTGAGGCAAGCCATAAATGTCGTATTTGGAGACCTCCCAATGCATGCCGATCTTATGAATTGACTTCTGATTAAATAACGAACATAAAAAAAAGGTAGGCGATGGGCATTATATGATCTGATAAGATTCATTTAGTGTTGTTTAACATTTAAAAAACATCGTCATCAACATCATCACCATTGTTTGCAACTGTTATAATAGCTACATGCTATTGCTACGGGATAACTAATCACCTCTAACTATATTAGATTAAATTTTTTTCTTGCAGACTCAACCTTTTCTTATCTGTTATATTGACTTAATGCCTGTTTGAATTAGTAGAATAATCTATTATTTTAATGTGATTTATGGTATACGAGATAAATTTGTGAGAGGTGTTTTATCTTAACTTACGTGAACGGACTTTTTTACTACTAACCCAAACAAACACTTGTATCGTGCCAGTTGAGACTGCAGAAATGTATGAACTTCTATCTGTGGGGACAAAGTGGTCGATGAAGGAAGGAAGGGTTGATTTGAAACTTCAACGTTCAAGGCTTATCCAACCTGCATTGCGTGTTTATATTATGATTTACTTTTTTTATATAGAATGGGGTATTGTAGTGAGTGACGTGCCTGCACGGAGGAGGAGGGACCAACCATTAGTATGTTTGGGATTATTTTTAAAAGATTTATATATTTTTTTATATAAATTAAAATAAAACTCTTTTACTATATTTATTTTGTTTTATAAATGATGATTAAAAAATTATGATTGTCTTCTAAAATCTCATACTTACACGTGTACGTATCATAAAAAATTATCATATATAATTAAAAATTGAACCTAAAAATAAAAGTAGCCAATGTGAGGAGAGGCCACAGTAGTCCCGTGAGCTGTTCCGCACCGGATAAAACTTTTTTGAAAAATTTAATGACCGACGAAAGCTAAACAGAGTCCAGAAAGGCGGAATGAAATCTGCCTTCATGTCCGACTCGGAAATTTTGGAACACGCGCTCTGCGGCAACGTGCTAACCTCTGCTTTTCACTCCGCCGAGCTCCGCTGAGACTGTGGCTGCCGATATCGACCGTCTGTTCCAGAAATCGCCGTGGATGGGCCAGGCAGCGTCCACGCCCGCAATTGCGTGCCGTCGCCAAAATTCTCACGGCTCCCGCTCCAAGACCAGATCAACGGCCCTGGTTTCTCCGGTGCTCGCCGATGACTGCGATGATTCACGTCATGAGGTCGCCGATTCCGTCCCTGATTTCATCTCTGATCTTCCCGATGAGTGCTTGGCTTGCATTTTTCAGTCGCTTAGCTCCGCCGACCGCAACCGCTGCTCTTTGGTATGCCGGCGGTGGCTCAGGATAGAGGGCCAGAGTCGTCACCGTCTCTCCCTCAACGCACCATCGGATCTCCTTCCGGTTATTCCTTCACTTTTCTCTCGTTTCGATTCCGTCACGAAGCTCGCGTTGAAATGCGACCGTAGATCTGTGAGCATTGGGGACGAGGCGCTTCTCCTTATTTCTGAACGATGCCCTAACCTGACTCGCTTAAAACTCCGTGCTTGTCGTGAACTAACGGATGCTGGCATGGGGGCCTTTGCCAAGAACTGCAAGGGTTTGAAGAAGCTTTCCTGTGGATCTTGCACTTTCGGATCCAAAGGGATGAACGCAGTGCTCCATAATTGTCCGGCTCTCGAAGAGTTATCAGTGAAGCGTCTCCGCGGAATTACCGATGCAGCTGCTGCTGAGCCAATTGGACCCGGTGTTGCAGCGTCATCCCTCAAAACTATTTGCTTAAAGGAGCTTTACAATGGGCAGTGTTTTGGGTCTCTTATTCTCGGCTCAAAGAATCTAAGGACATTGAAGCTTTTCAGGTGCTCTGGTGATTGGGATAAGCTTTTTCAACTCATGGCGGACGGAGTGCCAAGCATGGTCGAAGTCCACCTTGAGAGGCTCCAGATTAGTGATATTGGCCTAGTGGCAATCTCAAACTGTTCGAATCTAGAAATTTTGCATCTTGTCAAGACCCCTGAGTGCACAAACTTAGGGCTTGCTGCCATTGCTGATCGTTGTAAGCTACTACGCAAACTCCATATTGATGGATGGAAGGCGAATCGTATAGGTGATGAAGGTTTGATGGGAGTTGCTAGATGTTGCCCTAATCTTCAAGAACTGGTCCTTATTGGTGTTAATCCCACCAAGGCGAGCTTGGAAATGCTGGCATCCAATTGTCATAATCTAGAGAGACTGGCGCTATGTGGAAGTGATACAGTTGGTGATGGTGAGATATCGTGCATTGCTGTCAAATGCATAGCCCTTAAGAAACTCTGCATTAAGAGTTGCCCCGTCTCTGATCATGGCATGGAAGCACTTGCTAGTGGATGCCCTAATTTAGTGAAAGTGAAGGTCAAGAAGTGCAAGGGAGTAACACTTGAAGGTGCAGATTGGTTGAGATTAAGTAGGGCATCGCTTGCTGTTAATTTAGATACTGGTGAAACTGAACATCAGGATGCTAGTGCTAGTGATGGTGCAGTGCAGGATAACGCCGCAGAGCTTCCATCAATCCCCAGTCAAGCAGCAGCATCGGCCACTATTGCATCAAGCAGTTCTGGTCGATCTACTTCATTCAAGTCAAGGTTAGGACTTTTGTCTGGGAAGAGTTTAGTGGCTTGCACTTTAAGAAGGTGGGCAACTGGCAATAGCAGTTCCCGGCATGTTTAAAAGCGGAAACTTGAAAAATATGCCAAAGCAAAAGCAGTCCCGGCCTCTGTTCAATTTCATCATTGTGCTGTATTACTTGATTTTCTCTTTTGATATATTTAAATTTTAAATCATGCTGTGTGCTGTTGATTGTTTTTTGAGTTGAATCTTCACAGCTGGAAGGGACAATCATACCCCCCCCCCCCCCCAAAATTTCTTTGGCGGCTGGTGCTGCCCAAGGATAGTGCAACTTATCAATTAGATAGATGGGAAGTTGCACGGCACCTTCTTTGTCATAGAGGTTGAGGCTGATCAATGTCTTAAAAGTGTTACATTACTACAATTTGTTAAATGTTTTGTATCTAATGTGAGAAGATATACCTTTTTTTCTATAGCTTTTTCACGGGCGAGAAGAATCGTTGGTAGAAATTTATTTATCACTTGCCGTTGCGGTTAACTCTAGCAATCACGTGGCCATCTGCTTCTTGTGTTATTTTCTTTGGAATTGTTTGTTTTGGTTTCTTCTTTTGGTCGAGATTTATTCGGTTATTTTTCAATGCAATTGATATCCTGTACGATAATAGACTGCTTTTGCATGAGTATGGTATGACTTACCTCCCCCAGCTGAAGGAGGCATTTATTAGGATCGATGTTCAGTTAGCAAGATAAAAGGCTATAGAAGGACTGCCATTATTGTTTGAGATAACCTACCTTTCTTTTCTATTTACTTTGTTGGCCTTAAACCTACCTTCCTCCTTAGTTGCCACATTTAATTCCATGGCTTGTTTGGTGCAATATAGAGTGGCATTTGGGATTGAAAATATTTGGAGGAACAGATCTTACTATCATGTATAAGGTCTAGGTGCTTTCAGATGTGACTCGAATTTAATAATGCGCTCCCTATTCCGAATTTTATTACTTACTTTCTAGCAATACTTGTGAATGGGGGCCTACGGCAACTCCATGACCAATTTAATATCTATAGATTGCTAAATCTTGGTATAGGAGACATTTAAAAACCTTGCTATCACAGGATATTGGTTCCGTTAATATCAAGTAACCTCGTGTCGCAACGCGAAAAAAAAAATCTGTAGTGATCAAGTGCTCTTGTTCATTTGTCTCAGATTTTATAACTTTTTCGCCTTGTGCTACATTCACTGTGATGAGCTCGTCCTGAACATGCCCGTAACTTCCTTGATTCTAAGTTCTCACCTACCCGAACCCTTGTTGGGAAGGTGCCCATGCCTCCAAACTTCGCAATTGTGATTGCCATGTTGGTTGGTAAGTTGGCCAATAAGTTTGGCAAAAGTCAGCTTGTTAAAAGCTATGTTTGGCTGGTGGATTGAAATATTTATAAGTGTTTATGCATATAAATCGAGACAACACTCATTTTACATAATTACTTCGTATATTAAAAATCATGAAACAACACTCTTCTTACATACTTACCTCGTATACTAAAAATCACGATTGAAAACTATTTTTAAAGACTCTAATCGTTGTTCCAAACGAGCACTTAATCTCCCAGTTGAAGCATGTTTGGTAAACCACAAAAATGTTTGGATGAGCTTATAGATAACTTATAAATGTTTTTTTTTTACATAAATCGAGACAAAAATCATCTCACATACTTACTTTACATATTGTAAATCATGATTGAAAAATTACTTTTTAATGTTCTCATATACGTGAACGAGTGAGAGTGGCTCCTATTGAAGAAAAAATGGTAGAAAATCGTTTGAGGTGGTTTGGACATGTTCAGCGTAGGCCTTTGAGTGCTCCAGTGAGAAGGATGAATCAAATAAGATAGAGTTCTATTAGACAAGGTTGAGGAAGGCCGAAACAAACGCTCAATGAGATTATAAAGAGAGACCTTCTAATTAATAATATATCGAAATCTATGGTTTTTGACAGAACACAATGATGTCATGCGATCCATGTAGCCGACCCCACCTAGTGAGATAAAGACTTTATTGTTGTAATATTTTAATCATTATTTCAAACAAACACTGTCATGATTTCAGAAGTTTTTTTCCACAATCTGAGATAAAATTTCTCATATATTTATCTCAAATCATAAAAAATATTCTCTAAAAATTAATCCCACATGCACCGTAGCTTCCATTAGCTTTGTTCGATCTCGTTCAACCCACTTCAAAATTGAGATATCAAGATTTGACTAACATCAAGAGTACATATTCCGCTACTGTTAATAGTGACGTAGTACTGGGGAGCCTCTCCATGTCTAGTGCAAATACAAGAGAAAAATCATGGGTCTAGATCTTAGTGTGTGTTTGGATTAGCTTTTGAGAATAGCTTTTACGATTTACGAAGTAAATATGTGAGAAGAGTTTTATCTCGATTTATGCAAACCGTGATTTGAAACCACTGTTTGGTGGTTTTCCAAACACACACTTAATATCTTTCCGTTTCTTTCTATTAAATCAAGAGACTGATTTTTACAAATAAGTGATTTTCTTTAATTAGCCTATAAATTTATCATATCATTGACAAATTATGATGAGGAAGGAAACTCTAACAACCTAATTCATTATTTTAAGTTACTGCCTGATAAACAATATTGTACAATCAATACAATAGAGTCGAAAACAGTCTCTTTGAAACCAAAATAAAGTAGTGTCATAGCCTGCCCATTAGCAGTTGAAAGTTAAGAACTCAGCATGAAATGATATAGAATCTGGCATATCTCTTCTACTTCGTCTTCTTCTCCTCCCCAGCCTGAGGTTTCTGATATATCACTATCTGACTTAAGATAGCAAAATTTGTTGCAACACCAAGTGCAGAGCCAAGTACAACTTCAGAAGAATTAAGGAATCGGTCATAATTATCTCAGATAATTAAAAATAAATAAATTTACAATAAACAACACTTCAGTATGAATTAGGGTAAAAGAGTAGAATAAAAGAAGGTAAATTGGGAGGGAGGATGCAATTTTTAAAATTCAGTAAACTAAAGAATGAGGCTTGAATAGACACAAATCTAATAAATTTGTTTCATTGGAGACATCAAAGACTTGGCAGAAACCACCATACTCCATAAGGCCTAGTTCCACAAAAAAAATGTTCAATTTAATTAGCAAAATATAGTATAAAAATGTAAATGGTTGACCAGAAAGGAAACTAGAAAATTGACATGCAGTGAATTAGAAAGAAAGCTTTTGCCACGGGCTAGCTGGAAACATCAGACAAGGCAGTAAAATAAGGAACAATATTTAGACAAATAAATACAAAATTTGTATGATGAAACCTATCTCACCTAACTACCAACAACACCAAAAAACTTATCTTACATGCATTGATGATGACAAAAAGGAAAGAACATGAAGATTATGACAATTAGGAGGCAAGGATACCACTAGTTGGCGCATTTTCCTGTATGCTGGTAAAGACTCTAACTGCAACAAACAAGGATAATAACATTAAATTGCATACACCTAAGAAGCAAATCAAATCCCATAATAACCATACAGTCTTACCCATTGAACCTCCAAAATTCATGAATGATGTTAAGAAACTGAGTTCCCCAGTACTTTTGCTCTGCAAATAAATATTTCACGCAAAGAAAAATCGTAACATTATTTTTTAAAAAAAAGTACATATCATATAAAACATAGCATAAACACTTCAGTAGTGTTCAAAGAATCCTAGCCATTCAAAAAATCATAACTCTTGAGCAGTATGCAATTGGCCCAAAAAGAACCATAAAACTTGTAAACTGGTAATATAAATTGAAGACAGTGGCTTCCAGAAAGTAAATAACTTCCACTTATTAGTTTAAGTCGTCTTGAAGTTACTTACGTTACAGATAACTCAACAATGAAGGCGTTCATTTGTTAATCTTCGCATAAATAAATAAATAAATAGTCATTGAAATTGCAGAGAACCAAGTGTTGTCATAACATATAATTATTACAACTGATTTAATTAATTTTATGGAAACTAAGAACTTTTCTCCAATTTATGGTTCCACTTACAGAAAAGTTTTTCCATATTTGCGGGATCCTGGCAAAGAGAAAGATTGCATGCTGAGATGCCTGCAACAGATAAAATCATATCCACATTAGGAGATACGGGCATAAAAAAATTAAAACAGAAGTAGACAGCTATACAATACATAAGCACGTGATTTTAAAGTGATAAATTTCCAGTGAACGAGTGTTTACTACTCACATACAGAGCTTCAAAGAGAAGAGGATTGATTTGACCAGCCAAGATAGTGGGTGCTACAGCACAATATCTGAAAACCATGCATCAAGGATAAAGTTGAGCATATTCATTTATCTTGCAGAATGAGCAGATAAAACCTTGGTGCCTCTGCAGGCAACTAGGATACAGTAACGCCCGGATCCATGTTTTGGCACCCACGGGTTGAGAAAAGTAGTAGATTATGGCAACCAAAATTAAAGCTGTATCAGACAAGAATAGGAAGAAGCATGTCAGATTCCATTGACAATGTCAAAGCACAAGAAAGCAAAGCTTTCCAAATATACGCGCTGTGTATATACTAATTCATGACAAGAATTCTAATATAATGGTATTCTATACTAACTTCAGAACGTCAGATCTGCCTCTAAGATTTCATCATAATTACATGACAAAGTTGTTTATGTAATATGATACAGTAATGCGCGCTATCAATGGAAGCATGGGTTAAAAAGAAACACCTTGAATTAAATTGCAGAAAATGCAAGGGCACCTTGTATTAAAAGAAACAACAGTTCCCCATAAGCTGAAAACGGAAGCCCTTTGTGAAGACAGTAAGCTAGTGCAATGGTATAGCCAACAACTTCGAGCTCAAAAGATATCATGCTAAGGCCTCTGACACTTCTATGATTCAGAATTTTTAAGATCTGCAGTTCATAAGATTAACATAACAATATTGAAGATGGTTTGAAATCTTGCCTGGAAAAACTAGACTTGTTTAGGCAATTCTTAGTGGCAAAATCTAATGACCGCCCCGGCAGCGCCAATATCAATATTTTCAACAGATAAGGACAAAGATACACTAATTCGATGAATTAAATAATCGCTCGGTACACCAATTTCAAACAGACACATGCATTATGCCACTAATGATTAATCGCAATATTAACTACTGAAATAGATCAGTCAACAACGTTGTTAGTATCGTCGAGGAATCACAATTGAAAGTTATGAGCAAATATCACCAGCGAAACTCGGTAAGAGATCCAATAAGGGGATCAGTGTGCGTTCTAGGGTTTCTGATCACCATGAAAATAGACAACTGGGAAGAATGCGAAAAGACGGGCAGGCGTACCTGGGGAAGTTTGACAGTAGTGGAAGCGGCGACGATGGCATAGCCGAGGAGCTTGGAAATAAGAGGAAGCAAGCAGTCCTTGTCAGGAAAGTGGCCATTGCGGAGAGATCCCACAGCACAGCTCAAATCAATTCCCAGATAATCCATACTCTCGACAGCAATTCGCCCGAACAATCTAACACTATGGCACCAGCTTTGCCCCGCGAATTGCTTCGGACTTCGGTGATCAGTGTCTCAAGTATCTGCCCAGGAAAATCAAAATCCATTTGTAAAGAAGATTTGGCCCCAAAAAATAAAATATTAACGAGTAAAAGTTGACCCTTTAAAATTAAATTGATTATTAACATTAATATTAGTAGTATTAATTAATGATGATTCATTCTTGTTTTTTGGGGGGAAATTTCTGAAAAATATCATGAAAAATAGGAAATGATAAATCAGTGTTATGAAATTGTTAAATCTCGTATCAGTACGGTGGAGGAACATGAGATTATGAAATCTCAGTGAAAAGACGCTCCTACCCTCCAGCTCTCTCTTTTTTTCTTAACTTGAAATAACAACATCAATATCTTTATTAACAACATTGTATTCTATATTTACAACTCAACTTTCTTCTTTTATAACTTTGTATCTTAAGAAAGTCGAGTTATTAATATAAAATATGGTGTTAGTTAATAAAGAGATGGATATTGTTATTGGCCTCTGAAATAAGAAAGTGAAGTTGTTAATGTAAAATATGGTATTGTTAATATAGAAACAGATGTTGTTGTTGGCCTCTGAAACTTGTGAATTTTTTGTTTTTAAAAGAAGAAAATAGAGTTATTAATGTAGAATATGATGTTGTTAATAAAGAGCCCGATATTGTTATCCTAGTTGAGAGAGTGGGAGAGCTGAATGGCAAGAGTGTCTTTTCGCCGAAATTTCAAATTCTCAAATTCCTCTACCATATTGACACCGGACTGATATGAAATTTAATAATTTCACAGTACTGATTTACCCTTTCCTATTTTTACCTGTATTTTTTTTTAATTTACCTTTTTTGGGCCTTCAAAATACCATATTCATATATTATAAATAAAAGCAACAAAAAACATCACTGAGTTTCTAACAACAAAAAGAATTATTATATTTATAAGAAGTATTTTTAATTTTGTTAAGTCTTCTCATTAATTATTTATAATTGTATTATGTGGATAATATTTTACCTTTAATTGTAACTTAATTACTGTGTTTGTTTATTGCATGATGTGTACCGTTTACGTCTTAATTTTGATAATATTTATATTTTAAATTAAAATTTTTATTGTTATAATTTAAAAAAAAAACCGTTGGATATGCGATTTAGCTGCAAGCTCATCAGAAATTCCACCAGCAATAACAGAGCTAGTTGGCATTTTGAACAGGCTGCACCTATGCTGGCGAAGAGGATTCAGAGATGTGGGTCATATTCTCAGACTGTATGGAAGCCATTAACTTGTTACTTCGAGGTAGTGAACACAATCATCCCTTTTTTTATGTAATTGATGGGGCCAGGTGTTCTTTGTATAGAGAGATTGGCATGTGGAAGTTCACCGTAAGTACAAGGAAGACCTTAGTATTGCGGATTATCTTGCTAAACTTGCTCATATTATGACAGATACCCATTCATCAATAGGTGGATGATGCTGCTAAAATTTAAGTGGGCATAGCAAGTGTGCAGTCATAAAAATAGTATAGTAGCGAACCAATATCATTCTACATAAATTTAATTAAATTAATGGTTAAGTATTAAATTTTCTTACTTTATTTAAGTGGAGCATATCAAGATTCCTTGTAATAAGTGAAAAGAAAATTAAAAACTAGTAATAACAAAGTCTTTTCACAAAAAATAACTTTCAATATCAAATAAGACAGTCTAGAGTTATTAATTCATTGTTTGATTTTTAAATTTTATCCCCACTAAATTAATTTAAACAGATAATCTCAAATCTTAATGTCTACAAATGTCTGTTGGTCCATTTATAAATATACCTAATTTAATTATATAATGTCTCACACAATTAAATAAGATGCAATTTAGATTGTAATTACTCTAATTTTATTATACAGAGCTTCTAAGTATATATATCTATCCTATAAGTAAATTAAATTAAACCCTAATTTCACATTATTTAATCTCATGGTCAATTTAAGATTCATTTTTTCCAAGTTCCATCTTAAATCCCCAAAACATGCTTAATGGTGGACAATCACTAAGCAATGACGAATAAAAAAAAGATTAAATGAACTGAATTAAAATTAAGCAAAACTAATTAGTAGGAATAATCTAATTCTATATTATTTAATCTTATAGCCAATTTAAGATTCTCTTTTCCAAATTTATACATAAATCCCTAAAACATGCTCAACAATGACCAATTATTAAGCAATAACCAATAAAAAAATATTAAATAAACTGAATTAAAATTAAATAAAACTAATTAGTGGAATAATCTCTAAATCTGAAACGATTTCATATTACTCCATGTTGATAAAAAAATTTGGCCACGGCTTTGAACAGGGTCATATCAACAACAATAAAATCAAAGTTCTGAGCCATAATGAAAACCAAAGGAAGAAGGAGATAAAACTGAAGCAATGACTGAAGAATGAAGGAGCTCCTTTTGATCCGTCGACAGCCTCCTCTAGTTCAGCTCATTGTCAGAAGAAACGGGGTAGAATCGTGACTTCAACTACGTCCTTCCTCCTCTGCCGATCTCTTCGCTAGTTCACAATGAAGAGGGTGGTGATGTTTGTGAATCTTTGGTTCAGCGATGAATGCCCCAAAATTCCAGAATAGCCGCCTCCTCTCCTATTTCTTCACAACTCAGAACAACGGTGCTCTCTCCAATCGCTCCTCAGACCAAACAGCGGTTCCTCCACTCTGGTTCTTTGATGCTGCCACTTGCTCTAGGTTGAAGACACAGATGAATCACGCCTCTTCCTTGGGTTAGGTTAGGTGAGGTTAATTTAAGTTAGATTAGGGGAGGTTATAAGTTTTGTTTGGTTCAAGAAGGGGGAGGGGAGGGAAGGTTTGATTTACTGTTTGGTTCAAAAAGGTAGGTGAGGTGAGTTAATTATAAATTGGCAAATATACCCTTTTTTCTTTATTTATATATTTTTCTTCTTCTTTTATTTTTTAATTTATAAATCTTAAAAAACTTATTACCTCAAGTATATATGATAAAAACAAATTGTATACATTTTAAGGGATATTTTATTGATTTTTACATATTATCTCATTAATTTTAAACAAAAGGGGTAAACTTAAAATATTAAAAAATAAGTATGGGCATTTTGGTTAAAGTGAGACAAATTTTTCTCTCCCCTCCAAAAACATCCAATTTTGGAAGGAAGAGAGGGGAGGGGAGGGGAGTAAAAGAACACAAAATTTTTAACCTCCCTTCTCTCCAACCAAACATATTTTTCCACCCCTAACCCTCCCCTCCCAAAACCTCCAACCAAACAAAGCCTTAATCAAACTCCTTTGCTCACAACGATGAAAAAGACAACGGAACAGTATACATGGCCCTTTGATTACGGACTTGGATTCTCTCCTTTTTCCTTACTCTCATCTTCTTTCCTTTTCTTTAATCTGGACTGTTAGATTAAGATCCCAACGGTTTAGATTTAATATATTATAAAAATATAATAATAATAATATTATTATTTTTATAATATTTTATAATAATAAATATTATTTTTATAATAAAAAAAATCTGGACCATTGAAATTTTAACCCAACGATCTAAATTAAAGAAAAGGAGGGAAGAGGAGAGTAAGAAAAATAGAGGAAATCCAAATCCTCTTATTACACAATGAAGCTCAAGCTAAGGTTGAAGATGGATGAACAGTGCCCACCTGATGCCGCGATAAAGTCAATGATTCCACAGTACCTAGTGCTCAAGCAGCTCCCTCCTTTTTTTTCCCGGAGGCTTTTGCTCTGTTAGGTTAGATTAAAAAATAAGGTAAATATAATTTTTGGTTCATAAAGATTTATCTGATTTTAGTTTTGGTCTCTTAAATTTAAAATTAATGATTTAAGTCTTTTAAGTTTACTCCGTTTATCAATGTTAATCCTTCAAATTTAAAATCGATAGTTTTAATCTCTCAAATTTTTCTCTTATTTATAATTATTAATCTCTCAAATTTAAAAAATCTTGGTCACCAAAAAAATCTTGTTGATATCAAATTGTATTGAAGCCATTAATTTTGTCCGTTGTGACAGTACTTACCCTTTCAATAATGTAATTGATGAGGTTATGCTTATTTTGATTAGGGATTGGCAGGTGTTAATAACGCATGTGTATAGAGACCATATGTTGATAGCAGATAGGTTAGCTAAATTTCCTCATAATATAGAAGGTAGTTTTTGAGCCCATGATCCTCCTCCTCCTTGTGTTCCGGAGGAGGAGGATCATGATGGAAGGTAGTTACCCTTGCTTTATCCTAGTAGCTTTGTACTTAATTTTGAAGTAATGATATACAGTTTGCATTAAAAAAAACCAAAAACAAATAACAAGTAAAATAAAAGGTCAAACAAAATAATCTAGCATTTTTTTTTCCATTTCAAAATTGCAAACTATCATCATCATCCCTAAGTTAAACTATTTTTAATCTATTTTAAATCTAAGATATTTACAATCCAAATTCCATAAATAACGTACCACTTTGACTTGATCTTATAATAATATAATCTCATAGAAATCTTTTAAAATTGTATTAGATAACTCTCCAAATATTTTTAAAATATACCTTAAATATACTAAAATCAAAGAGTTACCGACGGAGGATGACGTGGGAACTTAGGTGAAATAGTTTATTTGTATATAGTTGATAGAGAATGTATTCAGTTTATATTTAAAAAAAAAAAAGATATGGTGGAAGTTTAGTAATCCAATAAGCAAAATCAAGGAAGAGAGTTAAAATAGATTAATTGCACAAATTAAATCCACTCTCCAATTCATTCAGTAAAACCCTGACACCCCCCCCCTTCTTGCCAATGAATCCTTAATCCTAACTACAACCGCTAATCCAACACGTAAATCTTGTTTCGTTAGTTAAGGAAGAGAGTTAAAATAGATTGATTGCACAAATTTATCAAAAATCAAAAATAAAACCTAAAACTACCCCAGTACCTATTTTTTTTAAAAAAAAAATCATATTTTCACTTTATCATTTATATAAATTGTTTATGACCCCTAGTGCTTTTTAGTTAAAAAAAGGTTTTAACGGCCTTAACATGAAATTTTGAGTTGTGTATGAGTGAATGCATGAAACTCTTTTTTATAGGTATCCTCGCTTATTTCCAACCATGTTTAAACAAAGTTAAAATTTCAATTCTTTAATATAAACAGGTGAAAATATTAAAATGTCCTCGGGGAAGACCAACAGTACTGATTCGATCATCTCATCATCGCCCGTCGTCGTCAGTCGTCACAGGTGATCGATGGTCTCCCCTTTCTTTTTCTTTTTTTATTTTTTGCCATTGAGCGATCGATGGTCTCAAAGATTCAAAAACTCATAAAAATGGATCAGAAAATAAACATCAAGCAAACATTCAGCGGAGATCATAGGCCACAGATAGTCAGGGTACTACAAAAGCCCAAATTAAGCTGCTCACATGAGTTTACAACCAAAGTGCTATGATGAGATATGGGCCATAAAAGCCCATAACAAGAATACCCCCTCACCAAGGATCAATCAAATTTTCTTCCTATGAGGATAGTCAGCCACAGCTGACAATAGGTTCGTTTGAGATGGTATTTGATAAGTATATTTATATAAGTTGGGATAAAATTTTTCACATATACTTACCTCATATACCATAAATCATATTATAAAAGCAGCTTTTACTACTAACCACAATGAATTTTAGCTAATGTGGCCGATGAGGGTTAAGGGTAGTGATTGGTGGAGGTTGACAATGACTAATGATGGTTAGTTGGTGGCAGTTAGTTGGCCACGGCTAGCGATGGTTAATTAGCCATGATCGATGGTAGTAATAGATGACAATGGTGGTAGGTAGCAACTTGAAAAACAGTGACCAGTGACGGCCAAGGATGAAATGGTAACATCCAAGGGTGATGGTTGATTGGGTTGTTGTTGGTGATTGGCAACGGAGGTTGACGTTGGCCGGTGTCAATGGTCAATGGTAGTGAGGCTTGGGACGGTAGCTTCTAGTAATTGTTAAATCAATCTAATATGTTTTTTTAAAAAATTAAAATAACTCTAAAATCTGTCTCTTGTTTTTTAAAACAAAAAAGTAACAATCTTTAAAACCGTTTAAACATAAAACATCTATTAAAACTTAAAAAAAAAAAAAAACTATTTCTTTGCCCCCACCATCATCTTCTCGACAAATAGGGATTGCCATAATGGCAAACTCATCAGTCCGCATAATAGGACACAACCACTCTTCCTTGATATTTCAATGTCAAGTGCAAAACCAATTAAGTTAGCAGATAAGGAAACATAATGCTGGATTTATTTATTTATTTTGGAAAAAAAAAAGGAGAAGAAGAAGAATAGACGTCAAGCCTCTTGCTAGAGTCTCATGCACTCAAGCATTGGAAAATCAGGTAGGGGAAGTATTTATTGTATACACATTTGCATGATATCCATATTGCTGAGTTTTATTTTACACTCGCGTGATGATCCACAATACATGCTACATGTCGCCTTAAGTTGTTTTACATCCATATCCCTAGAGACTCTAGTTTATTTATTTCATTAGCAAACTGAAAAATCACTGGACCAGGACACTGTTCTTGAAGAGCCGGTTTATTTCCTCTTCTGTGTTGGCCATAACGATGAAGCAGTCGTGATAATGCTGGTAGGAAAATAAACCGGATTCAGAGCCACGGTTATCAGAAAGGGAGAATGGAAGAGCATTTACGGTGCATGTGAGTGCAAGAGGATTAACATGTTCCATACACCAGCACTATAACAGTCAACAGCCTTATCCTACTTATACACACAGGATTGACTATATCAATAGCACAAAGTCATTGTGTCTTGTCAACAATGAAACTTTGAATAAATTGTTAATCAAGAAGTTATGCTTGATATCTTCATTAAGTGTTCTTTTAATTTTCTTTCAACATTTTTAGATGACTCTACCCTCCTACTTGTACACTCAATATTTTTTTTTTTGTATATATATCCAAACTATTTCAAACCATTTTGTTTTAATAATTTTCTCTTCAATAGATGCCACCCCAACTCTTCATTGTATATGTTCATTACAAATTTTATTTTTTTTAATATGATCTTACATCTATTTTAATATTCTCAATTCAACCATCTCCACTTTTTGCTCTTACCATCACTTGAAAGTTCAATATTCACTATCATATATATGATTGATTTTACATTATAAAATTTTCCTTTTACTTTATTGAGTACTTTTCAATCACAAATAATTTCAATAGACTTCACAAAGACAAAAAAAGTGAAAGAAAATAATTGAGTATAAAGATAAAATATAATCATATTGACACTTGACCAAAATTAAAAATACGTAATATGTCATAATTATTAACAAGGAAAAAAGCTGTCAAAGCTCACATTCGCAATGCAATGGACAAGTCTTGAATTTTTGGAGGGGTCCAAGGAAGAGGTGATCTGATAAGCTTAGAAACAATGAAGCCTATCAGACAAGAGTTTTCACCAATAGGGAGTTCATGTTAGAAAAAGTTGTATGAGAATAGAGATAAGAAAAGAAGGAATGGGGTGAGAAATTGAATAACTTCCCAAATACAGTAGTGGAAGGCTTTTGTGCCCCACTTAACGTAGCTGTCAATCCATTTAGTTGCCTAACCCATAGGGTGCATCTTCATCTGCATCCCCCACTACACCCTCTTAATTTCAACACTTAACCTATGGACCACTCTTCTTTTATTTTCTTCCTTTCTCAACTTGAAAACGTCCCCTTTTTACCCTCTACATTTATCTATTTAACTTGCTTCAAAGTTAGTTAGCACAATAAAGGCAAATTAATTGTTGTTTTGAAAGCAGCCTTTGTATCATGATGCTTTCTTACTGATTTTTTTTTTTCCTGATTCATTAAGTTTGTGATAAATTGTGAGACCTGCAAAGTTGAAGTCAGTGTCTATGATTGACACGGCCATCTTCCTCCATTACTGTTTGTTTTTCACGCTTTTATTGAATGAGACACATATGGAACTGTACTTTAATGGCCACTACTCATGAAAGTCCTACGTCATCCAGCTCTCACTATTTTTTGTGGGCTCTTGCCTTTTATTATGGCTATCTAATCAAATCCTTGCCCCTAACACCGTCATTAGACAAGCAGGGGTGCCCCCAACAACCCAACAATGATAGTTAATGACTGCAAATAAACCAGCAAATGATCATCTCTAAGAAGCTACTTTCGCTCATGACTCATGTTTCCTTTTTCTCTTTTCATTGTTGACGATTGATGTTTGCTTCAACAGAAATCGGCTGGGATTGCAACACACCATTGTCTTGTCCACCTATAGCACTTAACTTGTAATAATGCTGAATTAGGAACAGAAACAGTGGACGTGTTCTGTAAGATTTTTTTTTTTTTTGGGGGGGGGGTGTCCCACGCAGCGAGAGAGAAGCCAATTCAAGAAAATACTAACTCGTCATGAAGTCGATGGTCCTTCAACAGGACCACCTCAACAAGAGACAAGTATATAATCCGCTCTCTTAATTACATAATCAGATGTTTCCTTTACGGTTTTTTTACTAGCTCTATTAGTTAGATTGATGGAGATTATCATATGAAACAAGTCTGCTATTGCTAGAAATAGAATCCGTTTTTCTTTTTCTTTTTCTTTTTAATTTCCTTTTTGTCTGGCTTCAGCAGAATCAACTCCCTTGATTAGGGACTAAATGATATCATATATACGATTTTTGATATGTGAATATGGAGGCCCCACTTAAAACTACTCATATCATACTGTGTTGGACAACTCTGAATGTTGGAGCATGATCGCCTAACTTGGGGCCTTTCAAGTGGGCACCCTCACTCAGAAAACATTTTTCCTTTGAATCAAGCTCTTCTTCTTCTTCTCCCATTTCCATAAAAAAAACTCTTGGGTTGTGTGTGCTTGCCTCGGGAAAATGGAAACAGGACTGCCCTTGCTTAATTGCCTCTTGCAGCATACACTGAGAAGCTACTGTTCACCTTCAGACTCTTCCACTTCTTCTAAGTGGGTATATGCTGTGTTTTGGAGGATATTGCCGCGAAACTATCCTCCCCCAAGGTAAGAAACTAAACTAATTCAGAATTAAAAAAGATATTGATACCCCAAGAGAGTTCTCAGTCTGCGGTAAAAGTAGAAATGCTTCTGTTCATGGAATGTTGTAGTGTGTTTTGACGTTTGGAGAACTGTTTGCTCCGTTACAGGTGGGAATTTGGAGGGACTGATCTTGACCGCTCCAAGGGAAACAAAAGAAACTGGTAATAGTAAAGTAATTATGACAATCACTGGACTTTTAACCAGGCAAACCATATCCAACCAGACACGAAAAAGTTATGATGGTTTTTAAATTTTTTGGAGGTGTTCTTTTGCAGGATCCTGGTTTGGGAAGATGGATTCTGTGATTTTAATGAATGCGAAAGAGCAAGGAGTGGATACCTTAACGGGAAGTTTGGAGCTGACCTGTTCTTCAAAATGTCACATGAGGTCTACAGTTATGGGGAAGGGTAAGGCTTTATCACATTTTCTCGTCATAATTAACCTAGCATGTCTGCCTCTGTTTTGAAGAGTAGTATGACAAATATTCACGTGAAAGAGAAGGGACTTAACTCGATCATTTGATGTCTGTAATATATGTGCAGATTACTGGGGAAAGTGGCTGCGGATAACAGTCACAAATGGGTGTACAGAGACAGCCCAAATGAGCCTGAACCTAGTTATATCGCTCCATGGAACGAGTCAGTTGAGCCTGTGAGGGAATTTAACGTTAAACGGAAATTATTACAGATAGCTCTTCTTTCCCTTGAATATAGAAATTGTGATATTTTCTTTGCTCTTACAGCGACCACGGGCGTGGGAATATCAGTTCAACTCAGGTATTCAGGTTGGTAAAACCATTCACAGAAACGCCTGAGGGATATGGGGTAGAAGTAAACTAACAATTGTTATTTTTAGTTCATTTTTTCCCTACTATAGTGCATGCCAACGAAACTTTTGCTTCTTTTGGTAGACCATCGTGGTCATTGCAGTGAGAGAAGGCATAGTTCAATTGGGTTCGCTCAACAAGGTCTTGCTCTATCTCCTTCTTCCTAAGTTCCTTCAAAAACTCGGTCATTAATAATTCATGGGGTTGATCTTCAGGTTGCAGAAGATCTGAGTCTAGTGATCAGCATACAGAGGAAATTCAGCTTCCTTCAGAGCGTACCGGGCGTCTTCGCTATTCAAAGACCATATTTACCCATCCAACATCCTTACGTCCTCAAACCCAACATCCAGATGATGGAAAACAATGAAACGGTTCTCTCCTTGTACGATATGAATCAAACGAGTGGAGTGAAAAGGCTTATTGACGAAACTCCAAACAATAATGCTTCCAGGAAATCTATTAACTTGGGCTGGAATTCCCCACAGGATGGAACAGCAGGGTCACCCAGTTGGACACTTCCTACTTCCCTGCCCTTGCTGCCTAAGATCCCGTCTGTAATTCCTCCCTATAATTATATTACACTTCTTCATGACGCTAGGATTAATAGCTCAAGCCATAGAGTAAAGCTTGAAGATTGCGCATTTCATAACACTATTGAAGGTCATCAGAAAGGTTCCTTCAATACTGATATAGGGTAGCAAGACGAAGTGGCAGAGGGATCGGGATTCCAGTCGAAAATGACCTAATCAAAAGGCTCTTAATTGAAGTAGAAGTCAGCTTATGTTTGTTGTACTACCTGGTTTTTGCGTTTGGGTGGTAAATCTGTGTGTTTCAGACTTTCTATCATAGCGATTCCTCGTTAGCTTCCATCTGTTAACGTGATGTTAGTATTATCTATCTGTTGCTTTTTTTGCAATGAGTCTGTGTACAAATCTTTGCCTCTCTTTCTTTTGCGGAGAAAATATTTGATCATGCCTTCAGGCTAATCATTTGAAACAGATTTACTGGTGATTGGATATTTAGGAAAGCTTTACTGGTGAAATCCAAAAATAAAAAAGAACTCTATAAATTATGATGATGAAGTAGAGATAATTGGCTCAATGAAAATCTGATCTTGTTCGTACAGGAGCTGGCTGGCGGGCAGGCATGGTGGGGCTGGACACTGATATATCACTCTGAAATGCGGGGGTGTCCATCATGTGGGCTGGGCGAAGAAAAGGGCTAAATGCTTTTTTTGTCTGAAAAAATATTAACTCAGGAATAATTTTATCTCAGAAGTTTTAAATGTGGAGTAATTTTATCTTAACTGTTATCCCAATTAAGTTTGACCGTCAGTTGACCAAATTTCGAGATAAATTTACTCCTCAATTGAAACTTTCAAGACAATTTTGTTATTATTTCAAGACAAATTTACTCTAAAAGTTTACCTCTAAATTTGGTCAATCAATGGTCAACTTAACTACGATAACAGTCAAGATGAAATTACCCCACATTTAAAACTTTCTGGGTAAAATTACTCAAGATAAAATTTCTGAGACAAAATTACCCCCAAATGAATACTTCTCGGTAAAAAGCTTTAACCCTGAAGAAAATGACATGATACAAATATAATTGAAGTCTGAATCAAGCAGCCGGGGGGGCGACAATTAGTTCATCCCTCCCTGGTCCCCCAAACACAGCTACTCTTATGCGCCCACTTCCTTAATTTCAAACGTTATTTTCCAGCCATATAATTCATACAAGAGAGATAGAACTGACTCTTATATTATTAAGGACCAGAGATAATATTATCTTCTTCCTTGGTGAAGCCGGGCATAAACATAATAATTGGGAGTCACTTGTTAAATTGATGGCACGGTTAAACATGATAAGGTTGAGGTTTTCTATGGTTAAACCTCAATGACACTGAAACCAGAGAGAAAATTACGCATATGAACGGAAACGAAATTCATCCACCATGGATGATTGATTACAGAATCAATTTAAGTTGGAATATCACAGCCGTAAATATTTTTGTTCGAAAGCAATGCAACCCATAAATAGAACTAAGCTATTTACACCAGGAAAAAACATCCTGAAATTTGATAAAGCATTCATCAATTGGCATCTAAGTGTCAGAGACGACTTGTGTAATGGGCAATACGATGAGTGTCAAGGAAAAGAACATGTAATACGCTCCTCCATCCTCATTTGACTAGATCATTCAGTCCTCCATTCCATTGGCGCCACTCCAAATGAAAAATGGGGTTTAGCTGGAAAACGCATCATTGCCTTCACTCCAAATGGGGTGGTCTCACTCTGCAATACAGAGAATTTCATTTAAGATATCATCAACATGAACGAAAAGAATCCAATGGTAGCCAATAATTGATTACGACTGAAGAAATTTAGGTTGTTACCATAAGACAGGTGCCAGCGTCAAGGTTACAGATGGGATAGTCGTGAGGGCAGCAACTGTAGTGGTCATCACAGCAGGTAGCAGCCTCAAGAGGACAGCATCCCCAGGCAAAGCAATACTTTCCATACTCATAGAGGCAGCAGCATGTAGTGCTCTCCGGACAGCTGTAGTAATTATCACAAACGGTGGGTGGCTTCACCGGTGAAGGAGGAGATGGTTCGGGCTTTGGGGGATTAAGGCCTTTCTTTGTTGGATAGGAGGCCTCCATCGCAATGCCACACTTGCCTGTATTGGTTGATCCCACATTACGCTCCATTCTAATGTACCCTTCCTCTCCCCAGCTTGATCCCCAGGAGTTCTTCACAATCCAGTAATCCACGCCATTTTCTGTGCCATAACCAACAGCCGTAACACCATGATCTAGTCCTGTACCACATCTTCCTGTAAATAAACCCTGACCAAACGGAGCAAAGCCTAATAAGAATGTGCAGGCACCAACTGGACAGCAAGAAGCAATTATCCTAAAAAAGCTCTCCATTACTTGATTGTTTAAAATAGGATCAGTATGACATTTGTGAAGTCATATGCTGGGCGTAGCTAATTCCTCAAATGATGACAAGATCAAATCATTTGTCATAATTAGAGTGACCATAATGGACAATGCATCTATATATGAAGCATGCTCAGAAATATTCCTAAAAGCTTGAGGAAAGAAAAATAATTGAGACTTACAGTTACATATAATTGAAATTCCCTGCCGCCTGCTTCAATTGCAACGCTCACTGGTTGATTTGCAACAGCTTTTTTCAATGCTTTCTCATCATTGGCAGGAACATCCTCATAGCCATCAATTGTCACAACTTTCGCATTTTTCTGTAGAAATGTCAGGAACACATTAAGTAGTGGACAGGTAACAATTTTCTACGGTGAATAGCGACAGAATGTAGACTGACCCTATATTGGTCACACTGGCCATCAACAGCACGGTAAGGATAATCCTCTTCAGTGTCAATGCCACCATTGTCGATGATGAACTGAAAGGCATAGTCCATTAATCCCCCATTGCACCCTTCATTATTTTTTGTATCACAATCCACCAGTTCTTGCTCAGATAGTGAAATTAGATCGCCTGTCACTAATTTGTTTATTCCTTCCACTGCAGCTACGGTTGAGAATGCCCAGCAACTCCCTTCATTCAAAATTAAGTCAAATGAGTTACTAACAATCCTCCACGTCTATAAAGTTCATTGTGCATAAAAGTTCTTTGGGCTCCGTGATTGAGCAGTCCTTTTTTCTTTAACATGTCAAACACAAGACAACTCAACACATTTTGAAATAGCAACAAAAATGTAGTATTAATTAGTTGCTATTTACAAGTAGAAGAAAACAGAAATCATATTATTGACTGACATTAGGCAAGGGGTAAATGATTTTTTCTTCAATGAAGGAAGCAGGGCTAACATGTAAAAAGTGATCGAATATGATTTGTTACACACTGTACTTATTATCTTCATCTAATTTATGGTATGCGTTGAAAATAAAACTGTGTAAATATCCCACATGAACGCCGAAAAGTAAGCTTTTTTGGAGACTACCAAGAGCGCAAGTCCTTAGAGAACTAGGAAAGGTTCCTCCAATAAAATATTTAAAGCGTTGAAATATAGCTATAGTATATGAGATTTTATTTTTTTCGACTGAAGAACGTTTATGATATTTGGGATCAATTATATAACAAGATGGTGAGGTAGATGGAGACGTCAACCACAGAATTCAAACCGGATGGTATAAATGGAGAAAAGCTACGAGAGTTATTTGTGATCGTAAAGTACCTAATAAAGTAAAAGGAAAATTCTACCGCCCTGCTATAAGACCAACAATGCTATATGGTAGTGAATGTTGGGCTTTAAAGGGATATCATGAACATAAAATGGGGGTAGCTGAGATGAGGATGTTAAGATGGATGTGTGGCCATACAAGAAAGGACAAGATTCGTAACACTCATATACGTGATCGTGTTGAAGTGACTCCTATTGAAGAAAAAATGGTAGAAAATCGTTTGAGATGGTTTGGACATGTTCAACGAAGGCCATTGAGTGCTCCAGTGAGAAGGGTTGATCAAGCAGTATGGAGTCCTGTCAAACAAGGTCGAGGAAGACCGAAACGATCGCTCAATGAGGTCATTGAGAGAGACCTTTTAATTAATAATATATCAAAATCTATGGTCTTTGATAGAGCATAATAGCGTCGTGCGATCTATGTAGTCGACCCCACCTAATGGGATGGGATAAAGGCTTTGTTGTTGTTTGATGTTGTTGACTGAAGAACGTTTATGATATGTTTCAGATAAATGGAGCAGTTTTATTCTGAAGGATCAGCTTGAGAATAGAGTGATCATTTAACAGACTTAATTGACATGTTTCACTATTGAAAGATCAAATTGAGCAAATTGTATTCATTTACACTAAATCATATAGTTTCACCCGTGTAACAAATTCTCCCGTTTTTCAATTTCTCTATTTTTTCTTTTTTCTGTTCTTCAACAAGAACTATTTCAGTTTGTGATCAAATATACACTTCATATATGAGATATCATGGAATCAATGATCCTAACATTGCAAGGGTTGACATTTGATTGTATTCAAGATTTGGGAGTGATCCCCGGCTAAATTTAGAAGAAAATAGCCAAAAAGAAAAAAGCGAATAAATTTAATCAGGAAAAGTTAAATTTCAATTTCAGTAAGAAGAAAACAAATACGGACTTACCGCAACTTCCTTGATCTTTGACTTGGACGACCGCACCTTCCTTCCGCCAATCAACAGATTCCGGCAATTTGTCGCCGACCTGTGAGGCGTAACGGTTGCTCCTGGTCTTGACAATCCTCCTCTTGGGATCGATCTTGGTTCCCAGGTACTTGGCCCTGTACTCCTCATTGGTAAGATCAGCGAATCGGTTCAACCCGACTTTGTACGTCCGATTCCCAGCGTTGTGCTCATCGATGAACCTGAGATTATCCTTGAAAATTTCGAATCTCTTCTCCTTCTCGCCCAGAGCATTGTAGGCCTTGCCATGTTTTACAAGCCAGTGCTCGTATATTGCCATAACCTCGGAATCCGTCGTCCAGGTAGAGTGATCGGGGTGGGTTCGGTCGTAGGAGGTTATGGACATATCCAAGGCCGAAGACACGGTGAAGACCATGAACACCAGTAGTGTCATGGCGCCCGATGATCTAGACAAACCCATTTTGCTGCGATACTTTTCGAGAAAGAGGAAGAAGATCAAGAGAGCAGCTGGAAAGAATGGGATGTGGAAGTGGGCCTTTTAAAGGCAAAAGGGGCTGATTCGTTGGACATTAAAATAGGGAGCCAATAATGCATTCGATAAATATATTATTTCTTAAAAAAATAATGATAAAAGTGCCTTACGATCAAAACCTCGTATTTATTAGGTCCCTGAAGGGGGGAATATATATATATATATATATATATATATTAAGTACTAGTACATCCAATATATTTTCACAATTTTTTTTTATTTTTTTAATACATACGATATAAAAGTGTGGTTGAGTTGAATTTTAGAACTTATCAGATTTTTTTTTTTAGTGATTAGGAGGTCCAAAAGTGTTTATACATATAAGTTAAAACAACACTCATCTCATATACCGTAAATTATGATTGAAAAGCTTTTTAAAAAAATTTCAGTCTCTAATTCAAATAAACACACACATGCATATATACACACACACACACATATACATATATATATATATATATATATATATATATATATATATATATATATATATATATATATATATCTTTAGATTCAAATAACACTTATGAACAGCGTTATTGAAAGGAAATAATATTTTTTAGTATTGTCATTTTAAAAATTAAACTAAATACACTCTCTTGTTTTAAATATAAGATATAGTTTTTTTTAACAGATTAAAGAAGCTAAGTAAATTACTTAATCATATCATATATTGTGTATTATGAGATTGCATATCAGTTTATAAATTAGGTAAAATAATTTGAAAAAAATGATAAATATAAATTTTTAAAGTAATTTAATTAGTATTCTTAATATTTCTAAAAAAACCAACTATATATTATATATAGGATGGGAGGCTAAAATTATACTATATATGATGGGTTTTTTTTTTTTTTTTGTTAATGGAGCTGGGAACAAAGAATACATAAGACAATTATTAAATTAAGAAATCAAAATAAAAAGCTTACATTAGACGCTTTTGTCAAAGATAATATGATAACATTATACAAGAAAATGAACAAATAATTATTTTTACTCACTTCATTTTTTATTTTTACGTTGAAAGTATCCTTCCAAAACCAGATACTAATAATTTTGATTTTTGAGATGATATGATGTGCGTCTTTCTGACGTGAATCTGATTTGCATCTGTATCTATTATTTCTCTGATCCTAAATATAAGATAAATTTTTTTAAGAGATTAAAGAAGTTAAATAAGTTACTTAATCATATCATATGTTATGTATCATTAGATTATATATCAGTTTATAAGTTATGTAAAATAATTTGGGGGGAAAATGATAAATATAAATATTTTAAAGTAATTTAATTATCTTTCTTTATATAACCAAAAAGTCAATTATGTTTTATATTTAAAATGATGAAGTATTATTTGCTCAAACTATTTTTTTGCCGGCAACTCAGACTTATCTTTAAACTTGACTACTTGTCATGTTAATTGAGCACATGTTTGGAAACTCAATCTATAATCGGGCTTATAAAATTATATAAATTGAGATAAATCTCCTCCACATATTTACCTCGTAGGCCATAAAAGCTACCTTGTAAACCGTAAAAGTTACTTCGTATTCCGTGAATCACGATTTATAAACACTTGTAAAAAAGTTTCAAATATTTGTATCTTTAACACTAAGATCAAGATTTGACCAACAAAATATTAAGATATTAGAAATAAAAATCAGCAAGTGTGGATCTCATGGCTTGAGTTTTAAAATGTGTTGGATACCGGCATGTAAAATCAAGTTCGACTACCAGTATATTAAAAAGATATTGGCCTGTAATATCATTTTGTTAATGAATATCCCTTAATTCAATATATATTAGAAGTAAAAGATAACAAATTCAAAAAATACAAAGCTAGTCGTTATTTGGGAATAGTTAAAAAAATGTTAGCATTTGAATGCATGCTTGGTTATAAAAGTCCCTATAAATTATTGTTTAACGTTATGCCCGTCACCACGGGGACAGGGGAGGGGGGCAACCACAATGGCTAACGATCGAAGGGTCTGGTTGGAATCACGGTTGCAACACCAAACGTGCGGTCCAACAAAAAAACCTAATGGATAAGCTGAATGAGTGTTTGGGTCCATGGTAACTGTGTTTTTCTCCTAACCGCTACGTTTGATAAAAGCCCAAAGTCCGAGCTTCTTTTCCTGCCGCACCTTGGTCATCTTCTTTTCCTCGCTTGTTTCTGTCAGCTTCATCCAGCAAACTCCTCACTTCTCGCCGTCAGTGGTCGTTGGTTTGCACTCCCAATAACTGTGACGGCGGATTATGTATGTGGTTCACCGGTGAGAAGCTTGGCGGTGGCTGTCCATGGCTGGAGGGTGGCGTGACGACATTCTTCCCAACTCTTGTACTCGTGAGTGGCAATTGTATGTTTTCCTCCTTACATGTCGGCTTCTCGTCGCCGTCTGTTGGTGCAATTGCAGTTCAAAGTTCTGCTTCTCTCACACTCTCAATGCTCTGTTTCGCGTCAAAATAATTTTTTGAATAGGGACTTACTTGCAAAATTCAAAAGTTCTCGATTAGGGATTCTGGTGAAAATTTTTGAAATATTTTTAAGGTATAAATGTAATTTTCAAAACATCTAGGTCCTTTTCTGTGAGTTCCCTTGTCCCTTTTCTTCCTTCACTTGTAATTTCTATAAATTCTAGGGACATTTTTTGTAATTTTATTCAATCCTCAAAATATTTATTTTGACCCTACAAAATCTCCAATTTATTAAGCACCTATAATGCAAGATTAAGCATAAGGTAGCATGAAAATTTTAAGAGATAATTTATATGAATAATTAACAAATTTTAATAATAATTAAAGTTTTTGTATTTTATCAAATTTTCATTTTTCACTTTAATGATCACAATATATACAAACAATATATATATATATATATATATATATATATAATTCAATAAGGTTCACGCACTTTTCAGTCATTTTCCATTTAAACGGACTTTTCAAACGTTAATCCAAACATATTCAAGGTTAAAAAAAAAAGTCACTTCTCTCACCGTCAATCCAAACACAAATCACATTTACAATTTGCCTTTTTTTTAATTTGGCTTCTGCAAAAGTCACATTTCCACCGCGTTCTCAAACAGGCACTAAGGTTGGTTATATGCTAGTAGCTAATACCCAATAATATGAGAGGTTGCCTGTAACACCCAAAATTTTATTGCTAACATTTAAGTAACATTAATATATTATTTGTTAATTAGCTTGAGATTTTAAAAAATCAAATATATTGTTTGAAATCTTGCAAATATAGAATTGAGGAAAGAATGAAGTATGAATAATAAATTGAAGTGAAAAATTCTAATGACCTACTTATACTTTTACAAGGCATCAAATTATCTTTTATAAAAATAAACTATAAAAGTTAATGTAATATATATTTATATTGATTTGAGTTAATGAGATTATTTCATGGTAATTAGAATTCAACCATGTAATTGTTGAGTATTAGGAGTTTACTCAAAATGGAATTAAATAATGAGTACTTAATTCCATAACCATAATTTTAAGAGGAACAAAAATTCATGAAATTTGATAGGATTAAATAAAAGTATTTAAATTATCTTTCTAAAATAAAATAGTGTAATTATTTAATAATTATGAAAATTTTATTTCAAGAATTTTTATGTGTTGCTTTGGAAAAGTTATGGACAAAAAATAAATAAAAGAAAAGGTTTTAGAAATAAAAGAAAGAAAAAGTAAAAAATATATATATATTATTCAATCAAATAGTAGAAGGTCCATGGGCTGACTCCACTATATGATAAGGGGTTTTATAATATAACACCCCTCAGAACTAGGGGTGAGCAAGTCGCCCTTAACTCATAGAAATGTTCGCCCGCAACTCGTAGAAATTGGCCCCGTTTGAACCCACTTGATTTTAGCCCATAACGGAAATGGGTTTCCCGTACCCGTTTAATATAAACGGGCGGGAAACAGGTTAATCGTCGAGGAACCCGTATCTTCCCGTTACCCATTTCATTTTTTTATTGTCACTAACCCATATATGGGATTGAGAATGGGAAGATGGATTCATAGCTCGTTTGGATTAGCTTATGAAAGCTTCATAAGTGCTTATAAATCGTGATTCACATAATACGAAATAACTTTTTCGGTCTACGAGGTGCTTTTACGGTATACGAGGTGCTTTTACGGTCTACAAAGTAAATATGTGGAAGAGATTTATCTCGATTTACGTAAATCGGGCTTATATAATAAGCCCGATATACCAACGCTCAACCAAACGAGCTATGAGTCTTGCAGTCAGCAGAGGCTCGAACTCCCCAGTCCTCGACGACCGACAATTCCCTGAGCGCCGTGAGTAGCGACTCCTACTCCACTACCTCCCACACTGTCACACCCAGTCCCTCCCGCCTTCCCTGCTCCAGTGCTCCCTCTCGATCGCTATCGGCGGCAGCCGACAGAGTCGGTGAGTATCCTGTTGCCCTGACATTGATTTCAAAACACCACGAGCCTTGAACCTCGCCTTGAATCGTCAGGCTATCAGTGCGTCATGCACTCACGCCCTTAACCTCAACTCTCCTTCCCAGTTCCCATCGAGCCATCGCAGACAGCGAACTTTTCAATTTACAAAGGCTAAAATCTGTAAGGATTTTATACTTAATCAATGTATTTCTTGAGAAATCACCCACTTTATTCATGTTTGTTGGCATTTTTAGGGGTGAAATTATGTGCTCTAAGCTCTGAGTCCCAACTATTCGTATATTACGTATGCGGTTGACAGTGCAAATAAGGTTAATCACAAAAGCTATAATGTTGGGTGATGGATGATGTGAACTGCATTCTTTGCGGTTATAGTATAGTGAATCTGTTTGCATTTGTTTTTCCAATGCCAGTGGATTAAAGATTATATTTGTTGATGAAAGTGTATAATTGGATTGGAGTTAATTAATAAGGTGCCAACACAGTTCAGCAGATGGGAAGACTTCTTTTGGATTTGGATGCTTTATTGTGTTTTTAACTTAGACTTCTTATGTCAATGCTAGCTCGTCAGTTTTTAGAACCATTTCAAGCAGTAAATTGACTGATACATTACGCCTGACCACCTGTACGTGCTTGATTGCTTGTTGTTTTTTTTTCAAGTTTTTAAAAATGACCATGTTTTAAACAAGGTAACCCATACCCGTTTAACCCGTGCTTGTTTTCTGCACAGGTTAAACGGGTTGAGCCACGGGTATGGGGGTGACCCGTACCTGTGTAATGTAAATGGGTGAGCCACAGGCCAGCCCCTCCCACCCGTTTCACACCCCTACTCAGAACCTCTCCTTACACAAAAACCCTCCCCCTTCATCTCCTGTCGCGGCACTCCTCCGGACCTTTCATTTTTTTTTACCTTTGGTTTCTTCTTGTTCACTCGTCCAGTGTGCAAGGTTAGAGAGAGTATGAGCGGGAGGTTGATTTGATATTCTCCTAGGATACTTGGTAAGTGATGTATTTTCTATTACTCTTATTTTTTTACCCTATTTTTTTTAGTGTTTTTAGGATGGAAAAATTTATAGCCCTTTTGATTGATTACGTGAGAGAGGATTACATGTAATCTTGATGTAATAGCGCGATTACAGCGTTTGGTTAAGCTTATGTAATGTAAATATTATTACATTTTGTAATTCCGATTACATTATTTGATGTAATCAGGATTACGCTGCTGAGACTGATGAACGAGGATGCATACATCCTGTAATCCAGTGAAAATGACACTATTGCCATTATAATTTTTTAAAATGACTAGAGTACCTACCTATAAATAAGGTTAAATATTAAATAACTTTAATTACCACGATTAAATATTAAAAAAACAATTAATAATATAGGAATTTAAGAAATATTCCCCATTCAAAAATTTAAAAAAAATTAGGGAAAAAGACACTTAAATACCATTTGAATTTTAAAATTCCAAATTGGTTCTGTTGATAATAAGAATAATGGAATTGACAAAAAGAGTATAACAATTGACAACTCAAATTTTTGGAAAATCACTAATTTAGAGTTTTGAAGTTCAAGTGGTATTTAAGTAGAATTCTCCCAAAAAATTATATTCCACCATTAAAAAAATATTCAAATATATCATTAAATAATATTCCCATCATTAAATATTAAAAAATTAACATAAGTCCAATCTATATACTGTATAATATTTCCACCATTAAATATTAAAAAATTATTATAAACCCAGCGTGTAGACTACACTGAATGAAAAAAATTATCACAAACACAATGTATACATTATTATATGTGTAGAAATGGGTAATTTTGTTACTTGCTATATTATTCCCATATATTCTCATGTTCGATATAATCCAACCAAACGTTTTTATGTATATGCATCATCTTTCTCTAATGACGAACCAAACAAATTATACAATCATCATTACATTCAATTGCATCACATCCCATTCCAATATTTCCAATTATGTGAATCAAACAGGCACTTAAGGTCTGTTATGTTATGAAATTTTGAGACTTCTTCTTGATTATTTAGCACCCTATTAGACTAATATGATTTAGATTCTTAATTGAGTGATTGATTTAAGTAAAATAGGGTTAGGGTTTAATTGAAGCTTATTAAGGTTTATATTGAAGATTCAATGAATTGGTATTTGAATTTATGATGAAATTGAATATTGATGATTTTGGATAAAACTTTAAATGTTGGAATTTTAGAGATTTGAAAAGATAAATATTATTGTAGTTAATTAAGGATGTTGATTATTGAAATAAAGTTGAGAAATGATGGGATTGTGAATGGGATCATGATTTGAGAAATTGATTTTTGAAACTTCAAAGAGACTTGAGTGATGTCTGGGAGTATATTATTGTTAGTAGTTTATGAATTGAGAAATTGATTCCATGAATTAATCGTAAGTGCATGTAAGGTATTCGATAAAATGTTTGATAGGAAAGATGTTTATTTGAAAAAGAGTCTCTAAACAATTTAATAGTGGAGCAGAATTTAGACTTTTTTGATCAAAATATGATTGAAATAATATGATTAATAAAAATTAGGCTTGGTAATAGATATTTTTTTATCGAATTTACTTGGTATTGATAATATGATTAATAAAAATATGGCCTGGTGATTAGGTTGATTGGTAATGGTCACATACAATAGGTGAGGCTTTTAGAGAGACTTTGAGCTTATTTAATTTTATTATCTATTTTTTCCTCTCAAAAACAGTTATATAAAATAATTTTTAGAAATAAGTTTTAAAAACAAAAAATATATATATTTGTTTAGATAGACTGTTTTAAAAAAGTTGCTTTTGAAGTGACATGGTGGTATGGTTGCCGGTGATGATGTAGTCGTGATTATTATTAATAGTGTAGTGTTAATAGTGGATAAATGGCGGCCTCAAAAAATAAAAATAAGTAATTAAACAACTAAAAACTGTTTTTTTTAGTTTTTAAAAACAGTTCACCAAATAAGTTTTGTTGTTTTATTATTTAAAAAAAAAACAAATTTTAAAAGCAAAACCAAAAAGCACTTTTAATTATCTAAATTATTTTTGTTAACCACTCAATTAGTTTGAATACTAAATTGTGATTCCGATTAGTTGTCATATATTGATTTGTGAATTGTGGTTGAATTTGGAGTTTGGATTCTTGTGGTAATTATAAACTTAACTTTAGCGAGAAGTAACCACTTTCTACTTATTATATATGTTGGTATATTGTTTGTGAGTATTTTATGACATGATTATGAGAACGAAAAAGGTATATAGATATTAATAAAGCATTTCAATGAGTACTTTGAAATGTTTATTGAGACTAAGACAATTATTATGATGCTTATGAGTATTTTGATATAAATTGCCTTGTGAAACCTTATTATTTAAATTGTATATATGAGTTGAGAATTAAGATGTTATGACATGGGTATTAAAATGATTTGAATAGCATGATATGAATGTGAAAATCTTGAGAAATTCCAGTTGAGCTACTTATTGATAATTATTGTAAGGGTTGAATTGTAAAGAGATGGAATAGTTTGTTTCACCACGTGGTATAGCCTCCATCAAACAAAATGATTAGCTTTCTATTGTTCCATCGATTCAATAAGGAATTGCCTCATTTGCTCAACGAGGGGTTGTGACACCCCTCTAGTTCAACGAAAGAGAAAGAGTCATGACCTATACATGCATTCTATGGATTTTGACCGGTCCCGTCATATGACCAGTAAACTTTTAAATAGATAGTGATATAAATAGTAACTTAATTTATAGGTCTAATCAAAATTTGATAGCAAGGACTAACTCATCGCCATTAATCATCTTTTTAAAGAAACAAGTAGTTAGAATTGTTATTAAGTATTTATTTAAAATAACAGTTAGAATCTTTAAAAATAAATTTTTAATTATGATTTATAATATATAAAATAAATATATAAAAAAAATATTATCTCGATTTACATTTATATATATAAACCCTATTAGAATAAACTGCAGTAATCCAAACCTGGAATAAACCCACCCGTTGGGCGTAGGATTCAAGTGTCATTTATCCGTGCACGCAACTTTGTAAACAAGTTGTTGCGTGTCATCTAACGTTCCTGTCAGATTGAAAGTTTATCACCAGTGACGATTTGCCATGTGGATTTGAAATGGGCGGCCCCTTTGGCAGATTCACCGCTGGTTGTTGAGCCCTTTGACGTGGGGCTAGGGCACTTTATTACTGATGTTAGGAATGTCACAATTTGTGTAAATATTTAGAAAAGGAGTTCACTGAAAAGAAAATACTGACATTTTGCATTACTTCTTTCGTGTTTTAAAAGTACTTTTTCCCTGGGAAATTTTAAACAGATTGAATTCAGAGGGATCAAAGATGCGTACCCTTTGGTCATCCTATCCCCACCACATCATATACCCACACTCGTTCCATTATCTCAAAAGAATAAAATAACTTAACAATGAATTCACTCACTCAATTGAAGAATACCATTGATCCATGACAGATTCATTCACCTCTTTTATTCCCCATAAATTATACACGAGTTCTGCAAATTATACAAAAAGCTGTAAAATAAATATGACGTGACTTCGTCTAAAGATTTGATACCCACACATGGTTCATTATATTATGCCTCCATTAATTTCATTTATTATAATGTCACGCGAGGCTTTTCCCAGCTACCGACAGAGAAGAGAACACTGTCCTTGTCTTTGTCACCCAGCACTAAAGATGGTAATATGGGTTGGAATCACGGGTTGAGCACGCCCAACCCGTAAATATGGACGGTTTGGGTTCTGAAAAATTGGGATCATTTGGGAACGGTTCTTTTGCGCCCAAACCCATATGGTCCCAACCCATGACTGGTTGGACCACCAGGTTGGTTAGTTAGCCCATATTTTTTTTAATGTTGTCTAGTGTCTATTAGATAAGGGAGATTGGGTGAAGGGCCAAAGGCAAACAAGACCCAATCCAATTTACTTAGCCTTTTAGGTCATTCATTATTATTCATTCCATTGATGCTTTTTGGGGTTGTGACTTGCCGCCAGTTGCCTAGTTTGAGTCTTTGAGAATTAAGACATGATATTCATAATTTAGTATACTCTTCCTCCCTTAGATTTATGTTTTTTTTTAATTTAGTATACTAAAATATTGATAGCTTTTGGATTTATGTTTTTTTTTGTTATGTGTGAACTTGTGATTAATGTTTAATTTTTAAAGAATTTTTAATTTCTTTATGATTTATGTTTGTAGAAAACATAATTTTTAGTATATTGTGTTAAAAAAAATAATATGGGTTGGGCGGGCCAACCCACCAACCCAATAGTTATGGGTTGAGTTTGTTAAATGTCAACCCATATTAATGCGGTTCTTTTGGGCCCAACCCATATGGTCCCAACCCATAGCGGGTTAGCCCAAACCCAGTGGGCTGAACCATATTACCACCTCTACCCAACACGAACCAAAAAGAAAAATGATACTACTAGTTCATGTCTATTTTTTTAAAAAGAAAAAGGATAGGCTATGGAGTAGCAACTGCCTTATTGCCACTATCAGCCTATTAGGCGAACTAACTCCAACTAATTCAAGGGCATAAAAAGTGAAGCGCCGACCCAACAAATTGGACGTCAGCTTTAGGTGCATGATGTGAATAGTAAGTTTATGATTATGCATTGTAGCTGGGATTTCAACGTCCGATGTGCCCCGCCGAGGTATAAGAAAGGGATATCAGGGAAAAATGATACTCCTAGTTCATGTATGTTTTTTTAAAAGAATAATGGCTGATTTTTTTTAAAATTAATATGTTTATTTTTCTTAAAAATAAAATAAAATGTGAATTGTTTGATATAGGTCATCAATCAATTAAAATTTAAATGAGCTAAGTTGTTGTATTTTCATTTCTAAAGTGACATTCATGTAAATATTTCTCACAAATTTAACTGTTTTATGTGCACATTATTAAGGAACCAGCTATTTATTATTACTCTCTCCTTTTTAGTTGGCAAAAGAAAAGGTATTACATACTGTCTCCCTTTTCATTTGAAACACTAATAATTTTAAAATCCCCCGCACTATAGTGTGTATGGGGGCTTTAAGCTTTATTGTAAGGTGCATAATTGGACATTCACCTTCGCCGCGAAGGACCGTCATGGCTGTTTCTTGCGTCCCACACGTTTCTCCCTCTGTTTTTTTTTTTTTAACGAGGAGTGGCGAAAATATTAATCGGACTTTGATGCTAATGCAAGTAAAGTACATCACTCGGTCAAATTTTTATGTTTAATTTAATATATACACTATTCTTGAGTATATCCATAATCTACTAATAAATGAATTTTATAAAAATGCATGTGCAGTACCCCTATTATTAAATAGCAAGCACATGATTCCCTCAGAAGGTAGATGCATAGTTTGTACAGATAAAAATGTTTAATTTCTATATTTTAATTATGTAATTATATGTACTTGGTATAGTTTGATTAACAGTTATTGAACCGTAACTATAGGCAAACAAACATTCATTAACCAATTGTTTTTGTTTTTGGTGAATTGGCTTGAAAACTATATAATTCAATTCATAAAAAGTCTATCACTGAAATCAATAATATAGGCCATATGTAGTTAATTCTAACAAGAATTATACTTCCTTCCACGTGCATCTTTTTTCTATAACAAGCAATGTCATGTAAACACACACAATCATGTTGATACCCGCTTGAACCTGAGACCTGTACTGCAACACGAGACGGAAATGTTTACTACTTGATAGTCGATTTATACGTGCATCTTTTACACAACACAATCACAACAATACATTTTTGTTGTCAAAAAACGAATGAAAGAGAGACAATAGATTTAACAAAACGAATGAAAGGAATACTGTTGGGACCGAAAGGAAAGGAGTCCTGACGTTTATGCAATGGCTGATGCACGGAGAAGTGTTTTTTAAAAAAAGAAAATAAGGGATGTATTTATGAACAAATGTATTAGATTTATTTTCTATTTTATTCTGAGCAAGTACATTTTTTAACATACTGGATATTGTATTATAATAATTCTGGAAAACCTCCTTGTTTGGAATACAATTCCGGTCACATTGGCCATGTTCGTGGATCCGGATTGAATGGAATGGATTCCTGCACTATCACTTGTCAGTTGTCAACTTGTGAGGATTCTGTAATATTCAGTTATTTGGTTGTTTGCAGCGACCAACTAGCATGGGCAGGAGCTGATCATCTCGCTTTCCCAGCCCACTTGCCGTGCTCGCAGTTTCTATATTATATATCGTTGTCCATTCTCATAAACGTCACATGCCTCTCCATCTCGTCTTGTCTATTTCACTATTGTTTAAAGAGCTCTCACAAATCACTTACCGAAATAAGGCTATTATATTGGCAGCAAGATTTAATTTGAACTCACGATTTTTTAAAATACAAGTCAACTCTTTATCAAAATTGACTGATGTTAGTTTCCATCAACATGTTCACCTAACTAAAATCATTGTTCACAATGTTGGTTGTTAGCTACCACACCTCAGCTTTGTAGCCCCAAACAAAGAAAAACACTTGTTCAAACTACTCTGTTTTTGCCCCCTTCCTTTTTTAATTTAGCCTGGGTCGGAGAGTATTTGTGTTTGTTAACATGGCTAGTCTTTGTCCAATATAATGTAATAATGAATCAATGATTAATGAGACCAATTCGAGGATTAATAATTTCATGATCCCATGCGTTGGCATTCCTAATAAATTTACGTGAAGAGTAGAGATAGGCGCCCTAGTATATAGCCAGTGTGGGAATGAGACATGATTGTGATTGGCCGAAAATAACAAATATTTATGGATAATGTGCAACAAGTTCCTTTCGTTTCCGTTTTTCTCGTTCGGCTGAACAAAGACTGTAGAGATGTAGATCCAAGAGCATCAAAGGTGTGAATGGAATGAATATAACCACAAAGGGACGAGCGATTCAGAAGATTACTATCGGAGCTCCCCGTCCTCTGACCTGACTTCGGCCCCACTTTCACAACTAGGGAATATCGATGAATGAGTAATGAATTGCTATTTACTTTAGAACTCTGTGATTCTCTTATTGCAGCATGGGACCAACCCCCATGGAGTGTGTAGAAAATGAAAGTGAGATATCAAAGCAAGCATTGGGATCCAAATTCTGGAATGAGTGATTATGTATGTGTTTAGATTAATGATAAAAACTGTTTTTTTTAATATGATTTATGATAAACGAGGTAAGTATGTTAAAGAGAAAGTTATATTGAAGTCTCAAACAAGAAATAAAATGAAGAAATTGTCCATAGAAATCGTAAAATGAAAAAATTGGTTCTAAGGAGTTGTTAATGGAGCCCTTAAGTTGTCAATTAACAACTTAGGGCTCTATTAACAACTCATTTGGACTAATTTTTCTTTATGATTTTGAGGGGCCATTTCTTTATATTTTTAGTTGTTTGAAATTATAGTATAATTTTTTGTATATAAAATAAATTTTATCTCAACTTGACCTGATTATTTAATACTAACTCAAACGAGCATAACATAAGGTACATCCATGGGCTGCATTTATTGAGCAGGCTGCATCGTGTCCTGTCAGCTTTTATATTCCATTCCATTTTGAAGCCCAATTTTGTAACATGTGGGCTTTTCGAAAGCTCCAAGTCTCCAACACATGTTTTTTTTTTAATATTACAAGAGAGGACATGAGCCCATATTACATCAAAATGATTAATCTTAAAGGGGATATAATCCTAAATGCTAGTTGACAACTAGAGTCGTAAATTTAGGCGGAAATGATCTAAGCACAACAGAATTACCTAATCTTTCTTTTGCAAGTGCATCTGCAACTCTATTTTGTTCCCTACGTATATGTATCACACTCAAATCTCTAGATTGCTTCAATAAATTCTGTATCTGCATAATCATTAGACTGCATGCTTTGGAATCCACACCCTTCTGCAACATTAGAACCAAATTTTTTTACATCTGATTCTATGATCAACTTTGAAAATCCATATTCTCTAGTAAGAGTAAGACCTTTGGAAATCACTCATTCCTCTACTTCTTGAATGCTGCACTTTTCAAGAAAATGGGTGAATCCCACTTTCCACTCTCCATTATGATCTCTAATTACACCACCACAACATGCCTTACCTAAATTATTAGTGAATGCCCCATCAACATTTAACTTGACCCAACCTGGGAGTGGTGGCTACCATGTTCTTTGTGGAGATAGACAATTAATAATTGGAACTTGCATGTCCTGTATCTGAGTAAAGCTCCTCCAAATCTGTTGAATTATAGTAGAAGGATCGTGAGGCCTAGAATTTCTCCGTTCCTCCACTGCCATAGTTTCCAGATAAGATGCCAATTGCCATCCATAGTGACACTTAAATCCCTTTTTAGATTAAGGCCAAACCAGTTTCTTAATCCAGCTTTAAAGAATTGCGAATTAAGCCTGGGATTCAAAAGGTTACGCCATAAACTTCGTGCATGGTTGCAATCTCTCAAGATGTGTAAAACATCCTCATAAGCTTATTCACGGTAAGAACAAATTGGAGAGTAAAAAGACAACTTACTTCTCCATTCATTTATAGGTAGCTTGTTGTTAAAGGCTATTCACATGAATACCCTTACCCGTTTAGCTCCACTCAATTTCCAAATATATTTGTAAATCAAACACAGAACATTAGTAGATCCTTTCTCTATAAGATAATATGCGCTTTTAATAGTGAAGGAACCATCTGACGTAGCACTCCAAGAAGGAACATCATTCCCTGCCTCCAACATTGGTGGCAATAAATATATCAATATGTGAAAAACATAGCTAGGACAATAAAAGCTAGCGTTTGAAAATCCCATGTACCAGAAGCAACCCAATATGCCACTTTACTCTCCTCCTCCTCCTGATTTAAAGTTCGAAAACAGAAATCTTTAATTTCCTTGTCTGAAAAAAGCCAATAATCTTTAAAGAAGTTTGCAGACATACCATCACGAACATGCCATCTCATTCTTGACTCCATTAAATCTTTCTGTTGAGCAATAAACTTCTACAGTGAGGAGTCTCTTGCATGTGCTTTAAACATATTCCCTTCATTTCTCAAAATGTACCTGTGAACTAAAATCTCTGCCCATAACCCAGTAGAGGCCATCACCAACTCCCATGCTAGTTTTGCCCCACATGCACTATTAAGAGAAGGCAATCTCTTAAAACCTAGTCTACCATAGAGCTTAGGTAACACCAGCTAATCCCACCCAATAGGAAGAAAAGTACGTCTAGCATTATTTATTCCCCATATGAAGTTAAGTTGTAATCTCTCAATTTCATTACATATAACAACTGGTATTCTAGCAACTAACATGAGATATAATGGAATAAAGCTTAATACAGATTTAGCTAGAGTAATTCTCCCAGCTACTGATAAGTAATTAGCTTTCCACGTTGAGAGCTTATTTTTGACTCTCTCATTAATATAATTGAAGGTATCTATTGATTTTCTTCCTCTGCTAATTGGGAAACTTAGGTATTTCCCAATTTTCGTGGATACCTCTATGCCAGTTTCTTCACAAATTAGCCTTCTAGACTCCTTAGGTACTTGTGGGGGAGAAGAAAATAGATGATTTACTTATACTTATCTTCTCTCTTGAAGCTAAGCAAAATTTCTCAAGGCAGGACATCATACATGAAGCTTGTTTCACTGAAGCCTCCCCAAAAAGAAATAAATCATCAGCAAATATAAGATGTGATATTAAAGGGCATCCTTTTGTCACCATAACAGGTTTCCAGCTTGCTTGTTGGCTAAACAACTGGGTTCGTTGCATTTTGACCCTGGCACTGCTAAAAGCATGTTTAGGTTGGCGGTAGAAAAGTTCGTTCATACAAGTCGAGATAAAACTCCTCTCACAAACTTACCTCATATATTGTAAATCACGTTGAAAAAACAGTTTCTATCACTAATCTAAACAAACACTAAATTTCTTCGTAATTCTCTTTGTCGAATATACTCATAGTACACATCTCCTGTTACATTTTCATCACGATTCCTTTACTAAGCCCCAATCATATCTATTGTCTTTTTTCTGGATACAAATGATAGAAACTGAAAATAAAGCAGGTAGTGGGAAAATTAAGCCCGAACAATCATTCTTGGGCTTGGCACTTCCCAAGTTGTTGAGTGAACCCCAGTAGCTAGCAACCATTATGGTCTCTAATAACACCACTGTGCCCTGCCTTTAGATTAAATGTGGTTACTGCACCATCCACATTAAACTTGACCCATTCTGGGGGGTGGTTGCCAACACAGTTCTGATATGTGTCATAGAATTGTAATACCAGGTCCCGTGTCAAACATCTGAACATTGCTTTTCCATATCTGTAGTCTTTTATATTGCTTGCATCGGTTTTTTATATTAATTTATTATTTATTTTGGATAGTTTTTGGAACTTCTAGAAATGCTTAAACACATAAGTTGATATAAAACTCATATTACATATCTCGTATATCGTAAATCTTGTTTAAAAAATTATTTTTAAAAGCTCTAATCACTATTTCAAAAAAAAAAAAATACTTACTTATTGTCCCTGAATTTGAAATGAGGGAAATGCCCAGCTAGTTTCTTGTCCTGTCAACAATTGGTCCCAGAAAGATGCATCTTTAGCAACAAGATGACCATTATGATTGGGGCGCTCATCAAGTATACCGTTTGGAGAGGAACTATTCCTTCCTCAAAAACTGTGGCTCTCGTTTATTAATGTACCCTTAACAAAGTTATGGTTTTTTGGTCTCAAAAACTAAAAACTATTGAATAGGCTTTGTATCGTTCTCATCTATACTGTGGAGTGTAGACATCGTGCAACTATTAGGTAGGAACATATATATATAAGCATGTTTGGTGGAATTTATGAAAAAATTTATAAGTGTTTATATATGTAAGTTGAGATGATATTTTTCTCATATACTTACCTCATATTTCATAAATTAAATTAAAAAGCTGTTTTGAGACTTCAATTGCTATATGTGGAGATTTGGCCGTTGGGCAAAGGCGAGGGGAAAAAAAATGGGCAAGAGAGTCATACGGTATTGGTGGTGGTTATGTTATAATTTTGGATTAATAAAACTTTTGATCTCTGAAGTTTAATTCGATTTTGGCTTTAGTTTTTTAAGTTTGAAATCGATGATTTTGATCCCTCAAGTTTACTCCGTTTATAGCTATTGGTTCCTTAAGTTTGAAAATAACTTGATACTTGAAGGATCAACAGTTATAAATAGAATAAATTTAAGGGACCAACAGTTATAAACGGAAACTTGATGTACAAAAACCAACGATTTTAAACTTGAGTGATCAAAAACAAAATCGGGCCAAACTTTAGGGAAAAAAACCACCGATTTTAAATTTAAGAAATCAAAACTAAAATTAAATTAAACTTCAAGGACCAATGCGGTGAAATTTACAGTGTAGTACTGCGTCCTAGAAAAGTGAACTCACATGCCACCACCCAACCCTCGAAGTAGCTTTTGGAATAGCAGTTGTAACTTCCAATCGTGCTTTTCAATCGTGATTTACGATCTACGAGGTAACTTTTATGGTATATGAGGTAAATATGTTGAGGAGTTTTATTTCGATTTACGTGAATCGGGTTTATGCATAAGCATAATCCCAACCAAACATCCTCTTTAACTATTTGGAATAATGATTTAAACTTCCAATTGTACTTTTTCAATCGTGATTTACGGTATAAGTAGCTTTTACGATTTACGAGGTAGCTTTTACGGTCTATGAGGTAAATATGTGAATAAGTTTTGTATCGATTTATGTGAATCGAGCTTATACATAAATACGAGCTTGTTTGTTTGAGCTTATTTGAATCGGGCTTATTATATAAGCCCGATTCATGTAAATCGAGATAAATCTCCTCCACATATTTATTTCGTAGACCGTGAAAGCACTTCGTAGATCGTAAAAGCACCTCGTAGACCGTAAAAACTACCTCGTAGACCGTAAAAGTTACTTCGTATTCCATGAATTACAATTCATAAGCACTTATGAAATTTTCAACCGCTGTTCCAAACAAGCACATAATTAGAAGCCAAAACAAACAAGCTTTCATATCTGAATGAGTTTGATCTCAATTTATGTAAATCAAACTTATATATAAACCCGATTCAAACTAAACAAGTCTATCGCAAAACCACATTCTTTCTTCCAAATCAACCATTGCAGCAACAACACGCTGATCTTTTACCACACTATTTTTGAATGTTATTGATTTTGAAGCTGCCATCCCATTCCAACTTGAATATATAGCTGATTGGTGAGCAGTTTTTTATGATTGCTGGTTCAGGAGCATGAATATCTTTATCAATATTAAGATGTTTGGTTTAGCTTATACTTATATATAATATATAAATCTGATTCATATAAATTAACATAAAACTTATTCATATATTTATTTCAAATATTATAAAAATTACTTTATATATTATAAATCATAATTAAAAAATATTTTTATAAATTCTAATAACTATTCCAAACATTAAAAATATCCTACATATTATAGAAGTCGCTGCTCATGACCGGATTTATTGCCTCCAAAGCAAATGGGAATTCTTTTAAAACCTTTTTTTATTTTCAAGCCATGTGTAATTCCATTCCCAAGTAGATGGCCGGGGGAGAATCTGACAATTTTATAGATATTTTACACAAATATAAATATTAAATGAATTTATAAACATATTTATTAATGTTAAAAATGATATTTGGGGGCACGTACTGTGATTATTAGTGAAATCTTTTCACTGTGGTATGGTGGGTACCAGAGTATCACGTGATTTCTGAGCTATGCAGTGAGACAGCTGCTCCTATATCCCTTTGTCCCGTACTGCTCGCTTCTGCTCTTCCGTCTCTGTAATATTGCTTTTTACAACTTCGAAAAAGAAGAAAAATAAAACAACAAAACCTATTCTAGACCTCTAGCTGCGTAGACCATGACTATGATACAGACTTGAATCTATATCCACTGGCTTCCTGAACGGAACCGAGAGGATACTGACTCCCTGAGATTGCTTCCTCCGAAATATATACTGTTCTTCTCCTTATTTGTCCCCCCCCCTTCCATCTCCAGCAATGCTTAAACAAGATCATTTATCACTTCTGCTTCAAGTTCAAAACTTGCCGTTATTTTTGTCTTCTTTCCTGTTATTTTTACTCTGCTCCTTTGTTGCTCCTTCTAGGCCGCTCCTGCATCATCCTCCACCTGCATTTCCTCTGCTCTTACCTCCTGATGCGGCTGCATTATTGTCATTCAAATCCAAAGCTGATCTCAACAATCACCTCCTTTTCTCTCCTAACACCTCCGCAGATGCTTTCTGCAAATGGCAAGGTGTTCAATGCAATGCAAAGCTGAAAGTGGAGCGTCTTGTTCTTCAAGGTTTAGATCTCGGAGGTATTTTCGCTCCAAACACATTGTCTCTTCTTGACCAGCTCCGACTGCTCAGTTTGCAGAACAACTCTCTCGTCGGACCAATCCCTGATCTCTCCGGTCTTCACAACCTCAAGGGCCTCTTCCTTGATAGTAACCGCTTCACGGGTTCTTTTCCTCCTTCGATCCTCACACTTCACAGGCTTCGCACGTTGGATTTCTCTCACAACAATCTCACAGGGCCCATCCCCACCAACTTAACCAAGCTAGACCGTTTCTATTACCTTCGTCTCAGCTGGAATAGATTCAATGGCTCCATCCCTCCTTTCAATCAGTCCGCTCTCCGAACATTCGACTTCTCTGGTAACAACTTTTCCGGTCCTATTCCTGTCACGGTCACTTTAGTCCGTTTTGGACCCTCCCCCTTCTCTCAAAACCCAGGCCTCTGCGGCGAAATCATCCACAAAGAATGCCATCCAAGCGCACCTTTCTTTGCACCAGCAGCACCGATCAAGGCATCGCCGCCGGCGGTACAGCTTGGTCAGAGCGCCCAGGTCCACGGGGTTGACGGGTTTGTTCGTACACCCTGCAAGAAAACACACAACGGGAACGCCGTTATTATTGGGTTCTCCGCAGCGGTTTGCGTTCTCATCGCTTCGCTTGTCTGTTTCGTGGTGGCCTTCAGGAGACAGGGAGAGAAGGAGTCTTCGAGGACTCTAATGGATTCTGATGGGGCGGCGACGGCAGAAGCGGTGGCGGTGATGCAAATGGAGCAAGAGAAGGAATTGGAGGAGAAGGTGAAGAAGGTGCAGGAGATGCAAGTGGGGAAGAGTGGGAGCTTAATGTTCTGTGCGGGAGAGGCGCAGCTTTATACGCTGGACCAGCTAATGAGAGCCTCGGCGGAGATTTTGGGCAGGGGATCGCTGGGGACCACGTACAAAGCGGTGTTGGATAACCGTTTGATCGTCACTGTGAAGCGCCTTGATGCTGCTAAAATGGCTTCAGACTCAACCAAGGAAATCTTCGATAGTCACATGGAATCAGTAGGTGGTCTTCGCCACCCCAATTTGGTTCCCCTTAGGGCCTATTTTCAGGCCAGGGAAGAGAGGCTTCTCATCTATGATTACGAGCCTAATGGCAGTCTTTTCTCCCTCATACACGGTAAGCTTCTCCATTTCCGACTTGTTTGTTTTAGTTAATATCTGTCCGTGTATCCTTCTCCGGCCGGTGAGTTGAATCATTCACTCGGTCCTGTGACATTGAACTGATTCTCGCAAGTTTAGGGCATACTTGTTTCCTTGATTTGCGGGTTACTATTTTGTTGCTCGTTTATAATAGATGGGAGTTTTAAAACAGCTTTTTGGGAGATGAGTTTTATCATTTAATTAAATTGTGAAGAAAAGTGCGTTTGATGTTAAAAAAAAAGTGCGTTTGATGTTGCCCAAAAAAATAGAGTAGTCAAATAGGTAATGACGTGGAGTTTGTGAAAAAATCTTTTGAAATTCTCTTCACATGCGATCTTTTTTTTTTGCCGTGTATTCACATGTGATCCATTTCTTGGATTTGATAGCACCTGAGCTTTGAAACCCGAGAATCTTGCGGCATGCTACATGACAATTGCTTTTTTGAACACATTTTTTGGTTAGGTATCTAATAGTTCTTTAATAAATCTAACACCCTAGTGTTGATGAGAATCATGAGATGACTTGCGAGTCATGACTGATCCTTGTCGTCTCGCGTTCTGTCGATTGCTCTGTTTCTCTCTCTCATTCTCTCACTGCCAGAAATTATTCCCTAATCCTGACCAGTTTTACACGGGACGAGCATGCTCTGAGAGATCCCGGTTATTTGTCCATGGTGGTTGAATCTTGATTACATTGCAATGAGGGATGATATATTAACAAATGGCATTTGGACCTCTCTAAGTGCAAGTCTGGAACACATTGAAAAAGTGGTTTTTGTAGAAGCCGAATGTAAAAAAAGTCATATTGTTAATGTGATTTGTGTTTGGATTAACAATGAGAGAAATGACTTTTTTTTTTCTAAACCCAGTGAAAAAAGTCAAAAGCTACTTCAATGAGCTTCTAAATAAAGTAGCTTTTTTTCTAAAAGCTCACTGAAAGTCAATGTATTCACAAACGCATCTGCAGATGTCAAATGGACTTTTATCATCTAAATAAACTTTTTTCTTTTAATTCTAAACAGGCCCTAAATCATTACATTGTACGAACATGGACTGGGGCCATTCCTTTTTGTTGTCGTTAACGACAAGCTCTGTGCAGTGAGTTGAGCTTTAACTCCCCGGCACCCTCGTTGCCGGGGTGGAACCCAGTTTGCCTGCTGGTTATTATTATTATAATATAACGAGCTCAAGCAAGCATTGAATGGATTCCCTTATCCTTCTGGGTCCCTTCTGTATGATATTTACATCTCTGCTGCACGTATAAGGTTTTTGTATGTGTGCTAAAACTTGGACTAGTGGATGACTGACTGGATGTTGGTTTTTTTTTTTTTTGGGATCAAATAGCAAGTATTGATTAATAGTGTGGTGGTGGACGCAGGTTCAAGATCAAGCAGGGCAAGGCCGTTGCACTGGACATCGTGTTTGAAGATAGCAGAGGACGTAGCACAAGGACTGTCCTACATCCACCAAGCCTGGAGACTAGTGCATGGCAATCTCAAGTCCTCCAACGTTTTGCTTGGCCCTGATTTTGAAGCCTGCATCACTGACTACTGTCTCTCCATGTTGGCCAACCCTTCCAGCTTCAACGATGACCCGGATTCAGCTGCGTGCAGGGCACCCGAGACCTGTAATCCGAACCACCAGCCAAGTCCCAAATCTGATGTTTACGCTTATGGTGTTTTGTTGCTGGAACTTTTAACGGGGAGGCCTCCTTCAGAACACCCTTTCTTGGTGCCCACTGATAGGGTGAGTTGGGTGAAATCTGTGCGGGGAGATAATGGAGGCGAAGATAACAGAATGGGCATGCTTGTTGAGGTTGCCACCACCTGTAGCTTGACCTCTCCTGAGCAGAGACCCACTATGTGGCAGGTCTTGAAGATGTTGCAGGAAATTAAAGAGATTGTATTATTGGAGGATAGGGCATTAGACCTACGCACCACCGCCTCTTAAAACATCTTGTATCATCTTCTCCTTCGTTCCTGTTTAGTTACATGGCACATATACATTGGATAGATAGAAAGATCAGTATTAGCGAATGCTTACATTTAAAATGAAAATAAACATAATCCTGAGTCATACGATGTTCTCTTGATTATAGTGCGGGATGTATCTTTGCCCCGCGCTTGAGCCTTTCTTGGTGGTTTCCAGGCGACAAGAAATATAATCTTGGGTTTGGATATAGAAAATTACATGTGAGACCAAGGTTATTCAATCGGTTAGTGGGTTAAGGGTTATTGGATAAGATCAGAGTTATATCAGAACTAACTCGACTGGTAAGGAAATGAATTTGAATGACACTTAAATAGGATAATGTAGGATCAAATGATAATATTTGAGTCTTTTACATTAAAAAGTAGACATATCAAATTTTTTATAAAGTTTTAATTGATAATTTTTGAAAATATGTAAAATTAAATATAAATTTTTAAAATCATACAATTCTAAATAATCATCGGTCAAATCGATCAGATTGAACCGGTCTCTTGGTCAATCTTTTAATAACTATTGGTGAGACGCAAATAATAATAATTATTATATTGGCTGTTAAATAACATTATTTAATTAGAATATTGTTGGAGAATCTTTCTTTTCTTAAACTACTAGGCGACGTAATTCTTAGCGGTGGTTTGTTTTTTTAAATTTTCCAAATTGTTGTTGCAGAATTTAGTTTTCTTTTCTTGATGCGGGAGAATTTTCTCACATTACTGCGATAGTGCGTCATAGTATATTTTGGATAGAGGCCGGGTCATCCATTGGTATTGGGATAAATGGGTTTAGTTTTGGGAATGGGCTTAAGCCCAGAGAGGGAATCATACACCTCGTCCACGTTCCCCTAGAAAAGCACGAAGCCGCCTAGTGCTGTGGCGGCGCGCAGAATTTGCTAGAAACATCTCATTAAAAATTTTTAAAAAATTAATATCTTATAAAATTATTATTATAAATATAAATAAATAAATAAATTTAAGCCATTAAAACACAATTCATAAATTTTTGTGTGTAAAATATAAATAATCTAATTTTAATGTAAAGTTGGAAATAAGATTTTTTTTTAATACCAAGACACATATTGATAATATATATATTTAGCATTAAATATTAAATACCAAATTTTATTAAAAAATAAACAGAGATAAAATAAAAAATTAATTTATAAATGTAAAAATAATAATTTTATAAAATATTAAATATTAATAATCTATTTTTTAATATTAAATTGGGGATAGAAAAAAAAGAGAAAATATTTTGATAAAATGGGTTATATTTATTTATTGTTAAATATTAAATACCAAATTTTATCAAAATAACTATTAAATTCAGTCCTATATATTAAGGATGGAGTATCACCTGCTGGTTTGTGATTACTTTTACGATTCCAAAGATGTTAATTTATGTAAGTATTTGATCGGTTGGCTAATCTAGTCTATAGTATTTCGGGTAATTTTTATATCTTTGATCATCCTCCACCTTTTAATCAGCATGTGGATGATGATAAGAGACATTAGTTTCATGTAGTGATCTCCTTGTATTTTTGTTTTATAAGGAATGATATCAAGATTTCCATTAAAAAAAAAGGATAAGTATTGAAATATTTAAAAACAATTTTTTAATTATGATTTACAGTATATGAGGTAAGTATATGAAATGAGTTTTGTTTCGATTTATGACTTTTATGAATTAGGGTCTATTTGTCAGGAGGGAAATTGAGGGGAAGGGAGGAGAGAGAAATTTTTTATGAATTAAATTTTAAAAAATTGGAGAAGTGATATTATAAAATTTTAATAAAGATAAGATATAAAATAAAAAAGTAAAAAAAATTAATCAAATACTTCCAATCTCACTTCTTCAATTTTTTTAAATCGAAGTCATAAAAATATTCCTTCTCCTACCTTTTCCTCTAAATCCCTCGTACCAATCAGCGTATAAGGATCCAAAAATGATCCCAATAAATATTAAATTAAGATAAAACTTTTCTCTTATCTTATATCCAATCAACACCGGAAAAACGACTTTTAAAAGGTCGAATCGCTGCACCGAACAAAAAAAGCCGACTGTATTTTCGGACACAATATTTAGATCCAGTCGCTCCGGAAACTTAAACGAGTAGCCCACGCATTTCGGCGCTCGTAACAAGATTATTTGAAGAAGAACCTAGAAAGCCAGAAATGGACGCCGATATGATTGAGGCGGGGAAGGCGTCGCCCCAGGAGGCGGCGGTGCCCTCTAATTTTGGTCAGAATGACTTCATTCGAGATTTACTTTCATTGGCACGGCAGCTCATCGATCAGGGCAAGCCTTCCCAAGCTCTCAATGCGGTAATTTTTCTTCTTTTTCACACATTCTTTCAAACTGCCCTTTTGTTTCTGTCTTTTTTTCCCCTCTAGCTGCCGATTGATTGCTCTGCTCATTTTATTTTAATTTTTCCAGTTTCTAAGCTTTAATTCTATTAGTTTTTTTTTGAGGTTATAATTCTGTCATCTCTTCCAATGTCAATATATTAGAAGAGAGGATAATTTCCTTCCTTTGTTTATCTGATCTTTAATGGTCGCGCTGAAGGATTGCGCTCTTATCCGAGGCTCTTGTTGCTGTACAATTCAAGTAGATTATCACGTTAGAAAGAATTGATTTTTTTTTTCATCTGAGGCACGATTGAACATTATGATTTCGATATCCTTCATATAACCAAACCGCTTTCTGAGCCTTTAAACTGTGTAATCGGACTTCATAAGTGAGTTATGGTTTGATTTCTTGGGCAAGACAAACTTAGGGCATAAGTGACAACCTTATTAACATAACTGTGTAAAATAATTACTAGATTATGGGCTGCCAAAAATGCATTAAGAAAAGTCTGAGTCTGTTTTAGGGCCAAAAGTTTTCACATTAGAGTAAATACCGAAGTTCTAAAGTTCCAATGTAGCGCTAATTAAATACATATTTTTCGGAACTGTGAGACACATTAGACATGAATATGATTTCGGGTAGAACAAAATTAAACCTTTATAGGAGTTAACTTCTACATCATTGAAGATGGTTGGGTGGAGGACTAATAGATTTTTAATGTTTATTCAAATAACGGTGCATTGTCAGATCATGCCTACGCAGGCATTATCTGCTCCAATACTTCTCTATTCAAATTTCAAATGTTGTGGATAGCAAACAATTCATATTACTCCACAACATTTGAATAGAGAAGTATTATTCCCTACTGTTATCTTTTTGTAATTTTTAGTAATTTCGCGCTAGTTATCTTTTAGCTTTGTGAATGTGATTACTGTTACAAGCTCCTTGTTGTACTCTATAATTAAGTGCCGAATAAATGAAATGTATAATGCCTTGGGGAATTAGCCAATTTAATTTTGGCCCCTATGCTCTAGAATTTAAATGACGATGAGTCAGTCAGTCAGCTACTCAACAAATGAATAAAGGAGGTTATCTATTGTAATTCGTGGAACATAAAACTCTATTATGAAATTTGCAAAATGCTTGGCAAAGTAGAAAACATATTTTAAAGCTGTAAAACTGGAAGTCTTTATGTTGGCTGATAATTGCCTAATTTTGGAACAGGTGGTAGTAGCCATGAAGACCAAAGGCGGGGATGAAGCTGTCTTTCAGTTCTTAAACCGAGCTCGTGAGCTGTATAGAAGTAAACTGCGAGAAAATGCTGCTGTTGATCGACTGGCTTCTTTGTTTGCTGAGTGTGCTATTGCTGAAGCTTTGCCTGTAAATATTCAAACATCTGCAAATAGCATTTCTGGGCCATCGATAAATCCAGATGTTCACGAGACATCTATACTGGCGGAAACTGGGAGGATGCAAGTAGTATTGGATGCTAGTTCAGACGGGAGTAGCTTCATCTGTTTGAAGTGTGGGGGCCTTGTAAGCATCCATCGCAGAGATGAGCACTATGCTTACTGGTGCTGTTAACTCTAGGTGAAGGGTGCCTTGCCGATGCCTTATTATTTCTCTACACATCGTCACCATGCTAAAGTTGGTTTCTTCAGGTTTCAGTTTTTTGATGATGGCATATGCTAGAGGAATTAATGGAACATCCTGCAAGTGTGTACTTCGGACTATCCCTTTCTGAGACTTGAATCCTGTAAACCATAGTGATTGACAGCATAAGAGAGTCTGAGTAGAGTAATGGCATGCTTTTGATAGGATTCAAGCCATGGCATGGCGGTCGCGGATTTTGTTTGAATTGTAGGCATGTATACATTAAAATAATTTTATAGCGAACTTATCTTCAATTTCTATTGGCAACATGTATTGTACTGTAAATAATAGCAATGTCAATAATCTTTATATCTCACTTATCTTAAATTGCTATCGCATAGTGGCAGCTCCTTTCCCGCCATCCCTCTCACCATGCAAATAAGCAAAATCATTATCATTATGAATGCAGTTGGAACCAGAACTAGGTAGGATAGTCTCGAGAGCAGTTTGTTGGCTCATGCACTCATTTCAAGTATATCGAAAAGGACCAATAATTTCACCAAGAATTACAGTATTGAAAAAAGCGGCAGGTAAATTCATTCAATCATAGTCAAAAGGCCCCCCCCCCGGGGGCCCGGGGGGCATAAAAAGGGTCTATAATAAAGCCATAAACCTAAACGACTAAGGCATAGGAGGAAGGTTGACAAAGGCCAAACAAGAGATTCAAGGAAGCGCGCGCGCGAGCACACAGAGGGAAGGGGGGGGGGGGAGGGGGGAGAGAGAAAGACCATTTCCCTATAACTCTGAGTGAAGGAACTTCACGGAAACAGTCCCCATATCGCCCACCGTAGATTTGGAGGTACTCTGGCGAAGTTTCTAGTCATATTCCAAGCACAACTAAGATTGGGGATAATGGATTTCCTGTACCAGAAACTGTCTAGACTTCTAAAACTCAGGAGAATCACTAAGGCAAAAGTGAGGGCATCAAAGCCCCACGTGTTGGAGGAGACTTTACAGGAAAACAATCACTTGTACCACGTTAAGAGGAATGGATGCAGGAAGAGGCTGCTGGCCCGTTGTTGAGCAAACTAGCCATACCTTTGTATAGGGAGATTTTAAAACCTACAGTGGCTAATGAGATAGAGCAAGATGCAGCTACGATAATAGATGAGTCGTGGGATGTAAACCTCTATTTTAAAGATGAAAAAGAAATGACTTAAGGGGTAACCATTACTGATACAAATGCCGGGCCATTGATCGATTTCTCTGAAGAGGAAAAGAAAAGATTGGAGAAAAGGTGGTCGAGGACACTGATTATCAAACTGATGGGAGGGACACTAAGCTGCATGCCGTTGAAAAGGAAGGTGCAACAAATGTGGGGCAAAGCAAGGCGAGTGGACCTATCGGTTATTGGCAACAGATATTTCACTACAACTTTCTAGGAACTAGAAGACTAATCTATGTTCTTGATGGAGGTCCTTGGTTAATCCAAAACCACTACCTCACAGTACAAACATGGAAGTGTAACTTCAACCCTTAGAATGAAAAGATTCAGAGAGTAGAGAGTAGTTGCTGGGGCTACCCTGGGATTACTACGATAATAGATGAGTCGTGGGATGTAAACCTCTATTTTAAAGATGAAAAAGAAATGACTTAAGGGGTAACCATTACTGATACAAATGCCGGGCCATTGATCGATTTCTCTGAAGAGGAAAAGAAAAGATTGGAGAAAAGGTGGTCGAGGACACTGATTATCAAACTGATGGGAGGGACACTAAGCTGCATGCCGTTGAAAAGGAAGGTGCAACAAATGTGGGGCAAAGCAAGGCGAGTGGACCTATCGGTTATTGGCAACAGATATTTCACTACAACTTTCTAGGAACTAGAAGACTAATCTATGTTCTTGATGGAGGTCCTTGGTTAATCCAAAACCACTACCTCACAGTACAAACATGGAAGTGTAACTTCAACCCTTAGAATGAAAAGATTCAGAGAGTAGAGAGTAGTTGCTGGGGCTACCCTGGGATTACTATGATAAGAAGTTCTTCTACAATCTTGGAAACAAAATTGGGAAAGTTTGAGAGTGGATGAAATAACATTGTTGAGAGCAATAACTATGTATGCACATATGTGTGTGGAAATCGATCTAAATGCGCCATTACTTCCTTCGTATACAGTGGATGGAAATAAACTTAAGATTGAATATGAGGGACTTCATCTAATTTGCTTTACATGTGGTAAGTTTGGGCATGCAACTGAGCATTGTCAACTTAAAAAAGGGTCAGAGCTGAATGGAGATTATGCTTCTAAAATTTCGCTGCCAGAAGGTTTTTCGCAGAATTAAGGTGCTTCACCAGGAGAGAAGACGGAAAATCTCTACGGCGGGTGGATGGTGGTTCAGGAGTCAAAGCGGGGGCGGCGATACACTGCTCAAGAAAGCAAGGGACATGATGGTTAGAAGAAAATCAATGGCCAGGGGTAAGTAGAGTGTTGATTCGAGATTTGCAGTGTTAATGGTAGAAGAAGACAAGTATGGGGCGGAAGGCTTAGAGGATACTAACCGAATCCCATTAAAAGAGATTTTGAATGTTGGCTTGCAAAAAGAAGGAAGGCGAAAAGGTATTGTCCAGATGAAATAAGGTCAGAGTCTACTGGCACTGATGTGAATAGTAAGAAAAAGGGAAAGAAAGGTGACGTGCTAAGTGAGGCAGCTAAGGATACTAAGAGATAGATGATACAAGGGGGAGCTAGGAGGCTTGAGAGAGAGATGTTAATTGTCAGGAATGATAGAGAGACTAAAAAGAGGGAAGAGGCTTTGAGTACAAGATTCGTTGGTAGAAGTGGAGTAGGCTAAAAAGAAGACAAATCATTTGGGCTGAATGGGGTGAAGAATAAGAAAGGCGGGGTCAATTTGGGAGAGCATTCATTGGGCCAAAATGATGATTGAAGATTGGATCTAAACAAGGTAATTGAAAGTGTGTTAGCAGAGAAGGTGTTAGAAAAATTATTAGAAGCTATGCCAGCTCGGATATGATACTAGACCAACCTGAAGTAACCTTAAGCTATGATATGTGTCCCAAAACTGAGTCAGATCAAAAGAAAATGATGAAAGTTCCCTATGCTAGTGCTGTTGGTAGTCTAATGTACGCAATGATGTGTACAAGGCCAGATATATGCTTTACAGTAGGATTGGTAAGTAGGTTTCAATCCAATCCGGGTGAACATCACTGGAAAGCAATAAAGAGGATCTTGAGATACTTAAAGATACATCCAACTATGCACTATGCTACGAAGGAAGCGATTTACGCCTAGTTGGATATTCCGATGTTGATTTAGGCGGAGATGAGGAAGAGTGAAGATCGACTTCAGGTTATGCTTTCTTGTTGAACAATGGCGCCATATGTTGAAGCAGCAAGAAGCAGACATGCATTACTTTACATTTGATGGAAGCTAAGTTCGTACCATACACCACAACAGTACAAGAGGCTTTATGGTTGAAAAGATTTATTGAACACCTTGGTTTTGGCAATGAGAGTATTAATCCAGTATTAGTGCACTGTAATAATATCGCATCTATAGCCTATACTAAAGATCCCAAGTATCATAGTAAAACAAAGCATATAAATATTAAGTATAATTTTGTAAGAGATTATATAGCACAGAAAATTGTTACTGTACAACATATTTCGACTAAAAGTATGGTCGTTGATCCCCTAACCAAACCAATTGCTAAGGAGACATTTGAAAAACATGTAAAGGCACTTGGTCTACGCAAAATGTAAAAGTACAAACTTCATGAAATAGATTTGTGATTAATTGAAGTATTTAATTATCATTATTGATTTTTTATGTTTGTATATAATGTATAGTGTGTTGTACAAGATTGTGAGGTTGGCTCTCTCACACGAGCAATCGCCTTTGACACTTAGGAAGAGTGTGCAAAGATGAGACAATTGTGTTCACCAGTAAAGCGCTAGAATGCATTGATATAATATAAAAGAAAACAAACTATGTTGCCTCGACAATAGTGTAGCGTGTCGAGATAAGATCCATAAAAGATAATATAAGTATGGATCGAATCATGGACATCCACTTCCATGAGGCTTGCAGCCAGACATCAAATTCTTCAACATTGACATCTAATTAGGGTTGAAGAATTTGGGTTTAGATATTGGGAGTATCTAGACTTAAGTCTGTACAATGTTAATAACATAACACAAAATGATGTACGCTCTTATAATGTAAGAGTAACACTATAGCATGCGATTCATACTGTATGTGCTAGAGAACCGCAAATAGGAAATAAGTAAGGAGATCCTAACTTAATTGTTGTTTGAGTCCTAGGAAGTTTCTAATCCTTCCATGATATCTTTTGACTTTGACAGTATCACGAAAGTATGATTCAGTGACTGCTACTTTAGCATATGTCTTATGATCATGATAGATATGATCTATGGTGTTATGTTAGGAAAGCGGTTGATGTATATTTAAGTGTTAACTGGGTGAAAGAAAGATTACTTGGAATATGCACAAATATGTTAGTGTTTGAGACATGTCCTTTATGATAATATTATTGTTAATAATTTCATAAGTGTTGATACTAAGCATATGAGAAATGCAATCTGAGTTTTATGCTTATTCGTAAGAGATTAGATTAGCCATGTGAAAGTGTATATAAGTAAATCTAGGATATCTGAGGCACAATTTTAAAATCAAGCTACACGAAGAAGGTTGTCTTGTGCTGGTATATGTATAAGAGATTTCTAGTACAGATACCTATATGCAGATGTCATGCCTACGCGGTCACGGAAAAGCACTGAGTATGAAAGAAGGAAGAAGAAGAGACGTAATTAATTCACCAAGTGTGAGTGGGAGATGTTGGAAAATAGGTTGGTCCACCCTTGATGGATTAGGCCCATACCCAAGATATTTGGGTAATAATATAAATAATATAAAATTTTGGGTTAATATATGTAATATTCCCCAATTACTAAGATTCATATTTTTAAACGATATATTATACTCTTCGGAAGATACTGTTTCACCGATATGTTATGTCTCTCCATCGGAAAGATATATTGTTTCCTTGAAGAAAGGACACGTCGGTAGAGAAAAAGTAGTACGAAAAACGCTATAAATAAGCGTAAATGGTTCAGTTGAAACGAGTAATCTGGAATAAATAAATTCTAATATATTAATCTCTTATCCTCCTACTATATTTCTCTCTTCTTCCTGTCTTGTGGTATATTTTTTATTCGTATAATCGCTTCCATCACTGTAATCCGATTAAGCGTGGACATAAAAGTTTAACGGTCGCACTCTAGATACGCTTAAATATTCTTACAATATCAATGTATCATAACCATAGAAAACTTATCTCAGATTTTTCTATTCATAGATGATGAATTGTGTGATAATTTTGAATTTCATGTAATACGTGAAAAATATGAAGAGCTATCTATAAGATAAAAAACAAAATAGTGTCAATTTTTTCCCACCGTTAACCAAACAAAAAAAGAAAATAATTCTTGCCAAACTTTCGAATGTAAACACTAAAATTAAGTGAACAAAGCGGCAAGGTGACACGACAGCGACAACCATTGAGGGATTGGCGCTGTGGCCTCATCACCATCAACATTTTAACATATTTAAGGGGAGGCAAAATCAGAATCGTGTGACCCTTCCCCTCTAGTTTGTTATCTGAATGCAATAATTTCGAAGGAAGGAGAAGACTCAGAATTATCCTCGTATTGCAGCCGCCTTTACTGTTTTGCCCGTTACATTCCCCAGGTAAGGTTCATTGTCGACAAAAGTGGTGGCGTTCGTCTGGATCTATTGCGGATTTTTTCCCTTTGCTTCGTGCTATTGGTATCTTCTAAGTTCCCTCACCCGGATCCCCACAACTCTTAACCTTCATGTTTCTTTAGCATGCATCGCACTAAATATAAAAACGGGAGATTATCTGAACACCCGTAATGTTGTGTTTTCGGATGTGCGGGAATTGAGATAAATGGATATGAATTGAATTGGGGTAGTTTATATTTGAGTAAAGAAAGGGGCTTCGAGTTTTACGGAGATAAAATTGATATCGATGAATGTGAAAGATTCTTGGCTGGTCGCTATCTAGGCTTGAATGTGCAGAATGCTGGTTCTATACACATATTGCTTTGGAGGTATTACTTTGATGCGCTAGTGAAGATGTAGATTCATGGAGGAGCTTATGTGCTGTTATGCCATATGCGGTTTTTGTAAATTTTGGGGCTGTTCTCCTTGTCCACTCAGACCCTGCTTAGATGTGTTTCCCAAACGAACTCAAATTTTCACCTGGACATGTGAACTTTCTATCTGATTGGACTTCATTTCCATTTAGAGAGGCAAGAGATACTTTTGATTCGAAATGCTCTGGGCATCAGATGGTTTATTCGTGTAGTTGTGCTTTTCAGCTATAAAAAATTTGTATCACTTCACCTGCAAATTACGCTGTATTTTTAAACCTATGTTTTTCTAAGACATAGTAGCTATGCTTTATGCTCAATTCCTCATCTGTTTGTTCTTTATACTGCCGCATTTGTGATTGTTTAACGTGTTTATAATCAACTAATAGATTTGTAATTGTAATGGTTTATGCAGCATATATCTACAGTATCCATATAGTACTGTTCTCTGAGTGTCTGGGAAGTTGACTAGTAGGACACACTGTCAAATCTAACAAAAACGTTCAAGGCTTCCTTCACTATTTGAAATATGGAGAATACGATGGCCTCATCAATCGTAAATTTTTTGAACACTACATTAGATTGGGTGACAGTAGCTTTAGACGCTCCTTATGCACGAGCTGTAGTTTTTGGTTATCATATTAGCGGTAATCTTTCATATCCTTGACTGAAATATGTTCAACCCATGGATGATTTCTATATGATCAACTGATTTACCTTTATTACTATCTTCTCTTTGAAGGACATATATTCGTGGAAGTTCTTCTTGGGGTTGTCATTTTTTTCCTGCTTTCCCAGAAAAGTTACAAGCCTCCTAAACGGCCCTTAACAGAAAAGGTTAGATGAAAAGTGTTGTTTCAGTTCATTAAATGTTTTATGTGTTCATGTGTGCATTTATTTATGACATTTGTGAATGTGTTGTCTGTGTTTGATTACTTCAGTTGTTTACTTACCAGTGAAAGTTTCAGTTGCGTAAAGGTAAAGTTTATCTAGGCCTATACAATTACAAATATATTGTGTGCAAAATTTTGACATCTGGTAGATTATAAATTGTGATTTTCAATAAAATAAATTTAATTTGGCCACTCCATTAACTGTAGGGGGATTCTCCCCGTTATGTTCATGTAAAATAAGGATCAGTATGTCGCAAATTTGAATAGTTTTTCCATCAATGTTTAAAATTTTTCAAAATAATTTCAAGTTTACATAGAAGTTTAGCTAATGTGGTTTTTAGTGGTTCCAGTGATCTAGTGTAGGGGTATCTTTTATCACCATTTGTGAACTTTCTAGAACTTCCTGGTTGATAGTCCTTTGGGTTTCCTGTACATTGAAATGGAAGCTGCTTTGCAGATCCGTTTCCTCATGATTTGTCTGGGTGGTCTTAATACATGAGTCACAAGAGGTTCTTTGTAAGGTCTGGGATTAGCTACTTGTCCTTGACAGAAGGCTGATTAATAGCTTCATTGCTGATGCATTGGGCTTTTGGGATGATTGTTCATGCAGTTGTGATCTTTTGAGATGACACGATCTATTCTGTATTTTCTGGAATTATGATTGTAGGTTTAGGTCTTATATAAGGTTGGTAGATCTGAATATGCCATATTGGTTTGTTCTTTATTGACTTGGAAATACAATCAATGGATTTGTGAAGATGTTGAATGCTTGATGGGAGAATTGAATAGGATTTTGTTTTAAACTTTCCTGCCTATTCACATTTTTTTCTTTCACTGGCCAAGTCCTTCAAGGCTTCAACACTTTCAATGTGCTTTATGTGGACTTATGGTTTTAAACTCTCTCATCTTGTAGAATATGCTTGTTCATATTTTATGTGCTTTGTATTGCATACTGTTGTACATCACTTGTTGCTTCTGAATTGGTTGCCATTCTTAACTCTTTAGAAAGAAAATGATGCAATGCTAAGATGGACATTGGTAGATTGTTATCATGGTCCAGGGGGAATTCCTAATTATATTGTTGTTTTCCAGTATAAACTTAATCTATTAAGTCACTGTTCATGATTCGAATCCCTCATACTGTGCATTTCAAGATAATGTTTAAAAAAACCAGTGGAAGTCTAATAATTTTGCTCACTAGCGTGTTATTATCTTAACATTATTGGAGTACATGCCTGATATCTGCAGGAAATAGATGAGCTGTGCGACGAATGGGTTCCAGAACCCCTTATTCCTCATCTTAGTAAAGATATGCAGTATGAACCACCAGTGCTAGAGAGGTGATTGATTTTTCTTGAGGGAAATCTGATTTATGTTAATGATTTTGATATGTTTGGACATATTATATTTCATTTTCATTTCTTGTTTGTTTTGTTGATTGAGTGTATAAGATGATTTGAAGTCTGGACAGATAAATGTCGTGATTTGCATTCATTTTGTTATGCAAGTTTACTTATAGGATTGTCAGGGAAAAACAAGCAATTATCTACCTGTATCTTCCTGCTGGTGAGATGAGTTATGTTTCTTGCAGTGCTGCAGGGCCACATGCTATAATTAATGGTAAAGAAGTTGTGAATTTTGCTTCAGCAAACTATCTTGGGTTGATAGGTCATAAGAAGCTACTTGTAAGAAAACTTTCCTTGTATCACTGATTAATTTTGCTGTTTTGAGTGCTGTGATAACACAGTGCATTGATTGCATCTTTCGTTTTCAGGAGTCGTGCTCTTCTGCTGTTGAAAAATATGGTGTTGGTTCTTGTGGTCCTCGTGGGTTTTATGGAACGATTGGTAAGGTTCATTGTTAAAGTAGATTCAAAATTAAAAAAAAAATGATTTTGTTTTAAAACATGGTCCTTTGCTGGTAAATGATTGTTCTCCTATGTTACTTTTCTTTTCCCCAGACGTGCACCTTGACTGTGAAGCCAGAATAGCAAAGTTTTTGGGAACCCCTGATTCAATTCTCTACTCTTATGGATTTTCCACCATGTTCAGTGCAATTCCTGCTTTCTCTAAAAAGGGAGATATTATTGTTGCGTAAGCATAAACTCTGTCTATAGGCTATATGGCTCTGTCCAGTTTTTCTGCATTTTCAGACAATTATAGAGAGCAGTGATAGCCAAACATTGCTGATGTGCTAGCTGAGCAGTTTTATCTCAATTTCTTTTGCCCTAAGTGGTTTTTTTCTTTAATTCTTCTGCTTCTTTATGCTGATTTGATAACAATTAATCAAGAGCTGAATTTTACTGTGTCCATCCACGTGACAGTTAAAAACCCTAGTTAAAATGTCATTTATTGTGATAAACTCTCTGATATTCAGAGGCAGTCTAGTTGACACAGTAAACTCTGATGATCTGAGGCAGCTTTTGGCACACACTTGAAGCTTTTTTTTGTGGGTTTAACTTTTGCATACAAGGGGGTCTTTTACAGGGATGAAGGAGTCCACTGGGGGATACAGAATGGGCTTTATCTTTCCAGAAGCACAGTGCTGTATTTCAAGCACAATGACATGAATTCTTTAAGAGAAACTCTGGCTAAAATTAGTACAAGCAGTAAGCGAGCTGAGAAAGTGAGGCGCTATATTGTTGTTGAAGCTGTCTACCAGGTAGATCTTGTCTGTCATGCATTGCACCTTAGCTTTACGCTTGTAACTTGAGTTTTTCTATCCATACATGCTACATAATCAACCATCATAAAGAGAGCATGTTCCTTGTATTTTGATGAAGTGTCTGCCTGCGATTCTGGCTTCTTGTCACATGTTGTAAATGGTCCTATATGAATGACTGGTATAATATTAACGATGATAGTAGGTTGATCAGCCATTACAAATCAAATATATCTATGAAGGATTGAATTAACAAGTTTGAGCCTTGAAACATTTGAATTTGTTGGCTGGTGTGTTATATTAGTCAATCAAGTTATAAATATAAAGGGATTCGTTGGAACAAATGTTCCAACATTTAGCATGGGATGATTAGTAAGAAACATGGTTTGATTTAGATACAAATAACCTTTTCTGCTGATGTCTCAAGCCTACAAATCCTGCCTTGTTCTCCTTAATTTTTTTTTGGTTATTCTTGCTTCCTCAAATGGTCTTTATGGCCTAAGGGGGCACGAATAATAGCTTTGTATGTGGATTAATTACTGTTGCAATTAGATCTGTATCTGTCACAATTTCATTGTCTTAAGATTTATCACTGCTTACCTTGAACGCTTTACATTTTTTCCCCATACCTGCTAACAACCTTATCTTTTCTATACAATTTTCCAGAATTCTGGCCAAATTGCTCCCTTAGATGAGATCATTAGGTTGAAGGAGAAATACCGTTTTCGTGTTTTGTTGGATGAGAGCAACTCAATTGGTGTGCTTGGAAGTTCTGGAAGAGGTCTCACTGAATTTTGTAAAGTTCCAGTATGTGATGAAGATCTCTCTCATTTTCTCGCTCCCCCTCCCTGTGGTGTATGCGCACTGAATACAAGTTTTCATGTATTCTGAACTGCAATGTCTGTTGTGATTTATGGTTATGCATTTCAGGTTGAGAAGTTAGATATTATAACTGCTGCTATGGGACATGCATTAGCCACGGAAGGAGGATTCTGCACTGGAAGTGCAAGAGTTATCGATCACCAAGTATGGAAGTGTCTTGTTTGATGATAGTACTATTGGGAATAGGCTTGATTAATTTATTACAACAAAGTAGAAGTAAGAGAATCAAAGATTTATTATTTCCCAAGCTGTTAGTTATTAATTTTTCCTTCCATTTTATCTTCCTGAATATAACTTATAGGGTGTAAAAATTGTATGGTGGAGTAATGTTTCATCTGAGTTTCTACCATGCTGTATATATTCAATGCCAAGAGTTTGTTTCTCATCCTTTATAAAGCTCTGATATTTTAACATTTTTCCTGTCTTGACAGCGACTGAGCAGTTCTGGCTATGTCTTTTCTGCTTCACTTCCCCCATATCTTGCTAGTGCTGCAATCACGGCTATTGACATTTTGGAGGAAAATCCCAATCTGATTACTAAGTTGAAAAATAATATTGCTATATTGTGGAAAGGTTTTCCCTGCTTTCCCTGCCAGTTCTTCGATTAGATTTTATTATAGAATGGAGCCCACCTTCTAGGTTTTACATAGCATCTGACTGTTTAAATAACTCTCTCTCTTTCTCTGTGGACCATTGATCTTGTTTTTTGTTCGAGACTCATTGGACTACTACTGCAGGATTATCGAATATAACAGGGTTAACAATAGCAAGCAATCCAGAGTCGCCAATTGTTTACTTGAGATTAGAGAAGTCAACCGGTTCCACGAAAGACGACATGTCTTTGCTTGAAGATATTGCCGAGTTGGTAAGGAATATTGTTTGGCAATGCAATGCCTCAGTGCTAGTTTTGCTTGTGCCTAACGGATGTGTGCTTACACTCACAGGTATTGAAAGAAGATTCTGTACTTGTGGTCACCTCCAAGAGATCAACGTTGGACACTTGTCGGCTTCCCGTTGGAATTAGATTATGTGTTTCTGCAGCGCATTCAGAATCCGATCTTCACAAGGCATCTGAATCATTGAAGAGGGTTGCAGCATTAGTGCTGGGTGGTCGTAATTGAACGTGGCACATTCTCCTGTCCTCGTCCTGTATGTACTCAAACCTCTAAACATCGAATACCGTCCATGGCTTGCTGAGCAATTTTGAAATGCACGCCAATCTATAGAAGGGGGGTTGTCTGTAGTTGTTGATAATTTATGCAATTTTTAAAATTTGATATTTCCAGGTATCAATATTTGTGTTGCCTGATGACTTGACTTCAGATGTAGAATTTCTAATCATGAGCATTTGGGAAAAAAGCCCAAGAAGGAATAACATCCAGAAAATGTCACTCTTCTCCTAATGATTCATCCTTGAAGATTAAGGGCTCAACGGTATGATATTGAAAATAGAAATGCAATAGAATAGAACGATGATTACCGTAAATTTATTTAGTATAATATTAAGAATTTTTTCCCTTATATTTTATTTAAATAAATAGAAATAAAAGTAAACAGATTAGAATGCCCTTAACTACATCCTTCAGTTTTCTCCTTAAAATCTTCAACCTGTGGCAAAACCCAAGCATATAAAAGTGTTTGGGAATTTCTGAAACCATGGTTTTAGAAGTTATTTTTCGTAAATTGAAACAAATTTACTTTCACATACTTACCTCATAAATAGCTATTTTTTAAAAACTAATGCAAACACATTAATCACATGTAAAAACCAAGATCGAGAATGAATCACATGCATAAAATCATATACCAAATGAAAATTTAATGGAAATACAAATAAAATAGTAACAAAACTAGAAGGATGAGTGCTATGGAGGAGATAAATGAAAATTCAAATGAATTTTCTTACCTTCATTCCCAGCCTAGAATGCTCTTCCCTTAAAAACAAAAAACAAAACAAAACAAAATGAAGGGTGAGAGCAGTACTTTCTCCATTGTGGAGCAAAGACGATGCCCATAGAAAAAGAACAGCCAAACAGACCCTTCACTACTCGCTAGAATACAATCCTCCCATAGGTCTGCTTTCTAGGAATTAAATGTGGCCTAATGTTCTCCAGTCAGCTGTCATGACTCATGCCTAAGATTTGTACGTTCATGAAATAAAACGACCTATAATTGTGTTTTTTTATCGTGTGTCATGCAGGCAATAACCATGTTAACATTTGTTTATTCGTTGACAATAATCAACACGCGATAAGGCTCTGATTCTTTTTTCACAATTTGTTGCCGCATGGGTATCGTCATATATATTCCTAAAGATAGGATAGAAAGTTCTCCCCTTGGTCGGTCCTTCATACGACGTTAAAAATATTTTTAGAATAATGGAGCAATTTGTTGTTATTCTTGCTCCACACATGTGGAACAACTAAATTAATGGAACCGAATTTCTCCTTCCCTAGTTATGTTTTTTGCCATTATAATTTAAGAGTCTGTGCTGCCGTCACTAATCACGTAAAGCAGCAAAGAATACATATTGATAGTTTATCCATCAGAATGCACCCATTTGTCTCCTAAATAACCCCTGAGAACAATTTTCACAGGGAAGGATTGTTCTCTCCCAATACACAGATCAGCCCCCAAAAAATGATAGCAAGAAGGAAAAAGATAAAATTTTATATGACTATTGGCTAGTATGTGGAAGACAATGAAATTAGAGCCTTCCCGTTGGATGACAGTAAATCGTTCCATGTATATGAAACAGTTTCTGGGTGTACTAAAAATGAGGAAACTAGACAGAATAAAGCATCTGAATTCTCATGGTTGCACTAAAACCTCACCGTGATGATGAGAAACTTGAGCCACTGAAGCTAGCTATAATGGTGAGGTAGGGACATTTTGGGAACGATCCAAGACGATTTCAAATAGATCAGCCTCAGACTCATCATCAAAATCTACGACCCCATTATTATTATTGTTGTGGCTTCCTTTTGGGGTAACCACATGGCGCCACTGAGAATCAATTCTTCCCATAGAGAAGAGCTCTTTGCTATCATCGTATCCCAGAGTAGCAGTAGGAGCATTTACTAGAGGGGCTATAAAGCATGGATTAGGAGTTCTTTGTGCATTTGCAGGTCCATACTTGAAAGCACTTTGCCCAAAATTCACCAATACTGTTATATCTATATTTGCAGCTAATGTTGGATATAGTGGTGCTCCAAATTCCTCTGAATAACACTGGATTACATGCACCAACTCAGAACCTACCGTGAAGAAAACCTTCTTCAGCCTCGGATCATATCCACAACCTATTACTTTGTTACTTCTTACCCATTCTTCCTTCTCTGTTTCCTTTACCAGTTTCATTCCTGCAAGCAACATACCCAATACCATGTCAGTAAGGTGTCCACTTAATATTGACTTTTTGAGTGTTGGATATTGTTGCAATAGCTCCAAATAGACAACATAAAACAATATACTTAATGGACGTTGAAAGCAACAAGAAGGACCTGACGTTTACCTTCAAGAAAGACAGAACCGTTTGAGTTGAAACCGATGCTTCCTGCGTAGCTTCCTGGAGATTTCAAAGGAACAAAGCCTCCTCCTGATGTTAAACCCACTGAGAATATGGCAGATTCGTGCTTTCCCTCCTCTTTATCTTTGGCTCTCATTTCTTCAATGTGGTTCCCTTTAGAATTTGAATTGTCTTGGATGAGTTTAATCCTCTCCCCTTCTTTGTTCTTACCATTCCATTCATAATCACCAGAACCAGAAACATACAGAACCGTAATTTCAAAATAAGCTTCTTGTGGGAAACAGTGATTTCCCAGAGGAGGACCAGGCACAGGCAGAGCCAATCGTTTCACAGACAAAACACTCACAGAAGGATTATTTGGATGAATCTTTTTGAGGCCAGGGTTCAATCTTATCTTTTGCATGAAGTCAACCGATTCTTGACACATTTCCCAGCTTATCTCAGCCTCTGTTTCCTCACCTTCTTGATCACCTGAAGCAGAACCACACACTCCCAATCCCAAAAGACCTGTTCTTTTCGAAGGAGACGATTCGCTTGTCTTGTGACCCAAAAAAGCAAATCGAGACCATCCGTTCTCTACAGCATCAGCAGCCAGCGAGGGATGATCAGACCACTTGAACAGAGGTTTTGCAGAGACCCCACCACCAAACTCAAGATCATTCTTTTGATGAAGCTTAGTAATACCTGATTGCAGACTAACCGGTTCAACAAAAGTTTTACTTTGTTTGTGATAACACCATCGCCAGATACAAACCAATAAGAGAGTTGAAACACATCCCAACGAACCTGCAATCACCGCAACATGGACCCATTCCCTCATATCTTCTCTTCAGAATCCTATGCATAGATTGTTGAAGAGGCTTAAAGAACTCAGAGGAAGAAAGGATTAAAGAAGGGAGAGAAGATTACGAGGGGTTTGACTAAAGTGTGGTTGATTTAATTGGGCATGCACCAAAATGCGAAGTTGCGTTTTCTCTGAGTATGGATTTTATTGTCAGTTTAATTTTGAGTCTTTAAATATATGGAACCGACAATGTTCCTCTCATTAATAAGCAATGACACGTATGTTGGTTTGTTCTGTTTTACAAATGACGAGAATAAGGACCGCCTAAGTTGTGCTTCCCATTACCAGGTCTCAAATTCAATGGCCCGACTGTGGTGTGTGGAGAGATGATTTATTTTCCACGTATCAATCAGAATGTTAATTATTAAATTATTGATTGATATAATAAAAAAATGGTGCCTTCTTGATCCTCTTGCTTTTTGGCAGCATAATTTTCAAACACTGCTTCAAAGCAAAGTTCACATGAAAAGTAAGCTGTTTGATGACATTTGGGTTCATTCATTGTTTACACGCTTGAATACCCTGTTCTACCACCTTTCAATGGTCTTCTTTTTTTAATTATGCCGTTTGTCAAATTGGGTAAAATACAATTAACTTTGAGTGATAAAAGGTTTAACTTAACCTTAAAAAATACTCATGTAGAGTCGCCTCTGAATGAATCAGTTGAAAATTGGAATAATTCATATTTTAATATTCTTTAATCAATCATGGAGGTTTTGGAGAATTAAAAAAAAATGTTGAAAAGTTTCAGGCCTATATCTTGTCTTATTTCACCAAATTAATTATCCTTTGACTACATTCTTGCAGAGAAGCCCAGCTACGTATTACGTACATGTGTATGGTCATATTTGTATTCCAGCCTGCGATCAAGATTTTGTGTCTATTTGGGTTAGTGGTAAAAACTATTTTTACGATGTGATTTATGATTTAGTAAATATGTGAGAGGAGTTTTATCTCAGTTTGCGTAAACGTGCTTTCAAACGCCAACTCAAACAAATATGAAATGTGTGACGTGATTATTTAAAGAAAATTCTTTCTTTTGTATTAATCAGAACACATTAAACTCTGTTTGTTCATGTTAATCAAATCCTTGCATGTAAATGGATTGGCAAAGGAAACAAGCAGGTGTTTGAGCATGAGTTTTCTCAAGCATGTCGATTGGCATATTCGTTAGCCTCCTTGTAGATATGCTCAGTCCTGATGATATTCCAAATTTCCAATCCAATGTAAAGAATCTCCTACTTTCCTTAGTCATGTTCTCCAAGGATTAAACCAGCAATTATTTTTTATTTTATTTTTTGTCAGAAGATAATATTCATGAAAATATCAAATGCATGTACAGTTAAACCTCTACAGTCATTGATGGACACGACTGACTGCAAGGTTGTGAGTAAGTATGGATTAATACTATCAACAAGTGAAAATTTATCAAAAGCTAAAAAAACTAAGCATATTGGATATGTCTTGTGTGATCACCATTGAAGAGTGATCCCATTCTGCAACCTCCGGAAGAAATTGTCTTCATAATTCTGTTGAAATGCAAAATTTCTGAGTGAGGCTTCCATATGAATTTCTTTAGTTACTGATTCAGGATTCTGTTTTTTTTTTCCATGATGAAGCTGCAAATTCCTATCCACCCAAATTACCGTGAATATCTTTTTTTTTTTTTTCCGAGAAAAGGTATAGACCTGTAATTTTTCTTTCCTTGTTGTATGGCTTGTGTTGGGATGCTTTGCTACGCCACGCACATCAATGGTTATGGAATCCTCCATTTTGAAAAAAGAAGAATAGTTGGTGAAGGGAATATAATTTGTTTTCTACTTTTTGCAATTACGTATTGGAACCTTGAAACATGCAACAACAATCACCAGTTTTTGAACAAGAAATAGAAAGGATTAAATTCAGGTCGTTTTTAAATTTAAATTGAAAGATTTTATTTAAACAATTTTAGTAACTAAAGGCTTCCTATGAGCATGTTTTATGTAGAATGAATCTACAAATACAAGCAAAAACTTGTCTCCACTAAAAGATTTATAAAACTAGGCAAATTTGTTTTTCCATATAATGACTCATTCCTCAATTTGTTTACAAATAATGCAGTCTTATTCAAAAAAGATTAGGATTATATATAATTCAAAAAATTACAGATAATATGTCTACTAAATTAACATCGCAGTCCTGAAATTTGTGTCTAAATAAATGCACAAACACCCTTCGTCTGAAACCCCCAATGGAATTGTATTAAAATAAACACCCAATTGAAAAATAGAACCCCAGAAAAAAAAATTCCAATTTTTTTACTCAGCTGACCACCCTATCACAATTCATCCCCCATAATAGATAAAGATAAAGATAACTTCACAGGACCTCGTCGTTCTGATTCAAAAGATCTCATCCAATTCAAGTCCGACCGTTGAGGGTGAACGATAAGGCGGCTTGCTAGGAACCAGAGCATGAACACTCTATCACTCTGTTACGCAACGGACCCCACCCCTTCACTTTTCCTTCGCAACCTCAGCTCACAAAGGAGCCTTCATTCCTGCTCGTCTCTCAATTTCAGAAATGCAGTGTCACTTGCAATCTCATCAAAATCCCCACTTCAAAGTTTGCCTTTTCGCCGATGGCTTACCAGAGCCTGCTCCGCCGCAACTTCTGAAATCAACATGGTTAAGAATAAGGAAGGTATTTACGCCCCCAAACAGAATAAAGTCGTAGTCTTATGGGACCTTGATAACAAACCCCCTCGCGGACCGCCATATCAGGCTGCCATGGCACTCAAGCAGGTGGCACAGCGCTTCGGTGACGTTGTCGACATGTCTGCATACGCCAATCGGCACGCATTTATCCACTTACCCCAATGGGTTCTCCACGAACGCCGTGAACGGAAGCAAATAGACATTATGGAGCGTAAAGGAATGATCACGCCTTCTGAGCCGTACGTTTGTGGGGTTTGTGGCCGCAAGTGTAAAACTAATTTAGACCTCAAGAAGCATTTCAAGCAGCTCCATGAGCGAGAGCGTCAGAAAAAGCTGAATCGGATGAGGTCACTTAAGGGGAAAAAGCGTCAGCGTTATAAAGAGAGGTTCATATCTGGGAATCACAAGTACAATGAGTCAGCAAGGTCTTTGATTACCCCTAAGGTGGGATTTGGGCTCGCATCCGAACTAAGGCGTGCCGGAGTATTTGTGAAGACGGTGGAAGATAAACCGCAAGCAGCTGATTGGGCACTGAAGAGGCAGATGCAACACTCAATGAGCCGAGGGATAGATTGGTTGTTTTTGGTGTCCGACGATTCAGATTTTTCGGAGATGTTGAGGAGGGCGAGAGAGGCAAATTTGGGAACGGTAGTTGTGGGTGACTGGGACAGGGCATTAGGACGGCACGCCGACTTATGGGTTCCTTGGATTGGAGTTGAGAATGGTGAGCTTCCAGAGACAGATTTAGTACCCAAGAACAGAAGAAGAGAGTCTTTTGCTAAAGATGATGGTTTGTTTTCAGTATCCCATGACGATGGAGATACTGTTATTACGAGCGATTTGGATGGAATAGTAGATGAGCTTGTTGCAATGAGAACCGAGTTTAATGATCTTAGAAATGCAACATTCTCGGATGAGGATGAGGAACAAGGGTGGGTTTCGGAAGAACTGGATGAAAATTATATACTAGTGGTTGATGAGGATGAGGAAACAGAAGATGAGTTTTATTGAGATGGCAACTATAATTGGTTCCGGCAAATATTTTGCGGTGGTTGCATACGCTATTGAGAGCTGATTGATTCTCTTTCATGGAGCATGATTGATTTCAGAACGAATCACCGGGGACGATCAAGGATTAAATAATGGAACCAGTGGCATCACAGAGAGTTCCATCCTTAAATGAGCATATCACAGTTTGCATGTATGTAGAGTGTCTGGCTTTATTTGCTGATATCGTCTTTCAATGTTGCCTGCAATTTTCTTCTTCATCCAGGGCGAGCTGTGTTTGGTTCAGCCGTTCAGGCTTGAGGTAGTTCTTCATTTTGAACCATTTCATTTTCCCATGTAAAGTTTGTTGGTAGACTGGAATTATTCCTGAATATACGACAACCATAATAGAATCACTGGAATCTGGCACATTGATGTTTCAACTTTCAAGACTATTGCATCGTAATTCTTCTGCTTAAATTTCATTTTGCTTTACCTGTAATGAACGTAATTTCTGTTCGATTTAAACTTCTAAAAAGTGTATGCTTCCACTATTTAGTATTTTAGTATTTATGCATCAGGAGTTCAGGATTGTGTTAGGACCCTCTCCCAAACACAACTAAAGACTATAACTAGAAATAAAGCTTGAAACTGATAATAATATTGCTGCCAAAACTAAACCAGATTACAAGGGACAAGTTCACTTAATACAGCACCAACACTGAGTTACATGAACAACAATTAAAGTAACGATTATAAACTAAAAGAAACTGAACATATATGAACCAAAGCTATAAAACACACATAAAGATACAACTCTCACTGCAGGACATACTCTAGAACAAACGCAACAAGTTGCCAATCTTTCGAGAAGAATGGCACTCTTCACCCAAAGGGCCAAGACTAATTTCAAATTCTTGTCCCCTCACTCTCTGGATCGGTATGTATATTTAAAGACCACAAAAAGTGACTCTCCCACCTCCCTCCTCATAGACTTTGACTGCGGGAGTCCTACAGCCAACCTACTCCTCTATTTCTTTCTCCAATATAGAGAGTCAAACTTCTGACTCACAAAAAGAGCCTCTTCCTACATTTTCAAAAGTAGTTCTAACAGATTGCCATAGGAATACTAGTTTTTCAGTCTAATAAAAATTTATATGATGGTGATAATGAAGTCATATATGTTCTTCTCTATTGATTCCCAATAATCTGTATTCTTAGTTTTCTGACTCGAGCAATATACAATGGTGATATCCTTTGTTTTGTGGCATCAATTAATCGCATTAAAGTTATCTGTTATTTCCTTCCATAAATCAATGTTGGGCCATGATAGCTGGTTAATTCAGCAGTCATTTTCTATTTCTGAATTCTGGTACTAATTTATAGCATTTTGAATGCATGAAGTGGTAGTTCTTCCAGTATTCTATAGAATATCTAGTAATGTGATAGTACCGTTTTTTTCTGTTTTGTATAGCTTGTTTTAGCTAGGGACAGTTGAGTTTGCTTAATTAATTATCAAACTGGAATTTCTAACTTTTCATGTCCTGGTTGGGTAATTAGGTCAGGTTATTCCATTAATACTTCTAAAAATGGGTTGAAGATTACACTTTTTTTGTTTTGTATAGCTTGTTTTGGCTAGGGACAGCTGAGTTTGCTTAATTAATTATCAAACTGGAATTTCTAACTTTTCATGTCCTGGGTGGGTAATTAGGTCAGGTTATTCCATTAATACTTCTAAAAATGGGTTGAAGATTACACTTTTTCAATAACAAATCTTTCTAGATCCTTCCTTGATTGCATCATTATATGATCTCTGATCTAGAATTTTGTTGAAGAGTTTTTTGAAATTGGCTTGGGAAGATAAATGATAATGGCTTATTGTTTGGTACCTTCAATAAAGTATCTCTCTGGCATGTCTTTGGCATCTTTCATCTTATCTGTTTAAGATTTCAAGTGGCTCCTTTAATTGGTCGAGTTAAATTAATCATCTGCTTTTCTTTCCCTGTAATGTTTTATGATATGCATCATGCAGTCAATACTTCATATTTAGTTCGCCAAAAAATTCTTAGAATTATGTATTTTCTCCTTATTTCATGGGAAGAGCTGCTGTTTTGCTGTATAATATTATTATTTGTCTTAGCATATAACTGAACACAATTCTCTCGAAGTAACCTTTTGTTTTGAATTACTCAGTTGTGAAAAGAATGAAGTGTCATCTATACTTGGATGCTTGCTGCCTGCAATTTTGAAGCGTCCGAACTTCATGTTTCCTTGTTGTTGATAATCTTTAGCATTGGTGATACAATAAATTCATCATATCTTCCATAACTAACGAAAAATGGGCCGCCTTCTGTTTATATTGATATTAATTCATCCAGTAATTGGCAGAAAAAGTGACTTGCTGAAATTAACCTGGACAAATATTAAGTTGTTGATATGAATTCGTTGTCAGTTGAGAGGCCTGGAAATGATGTGACTATTGTTTCTTTTGTCAAAGCAGTTGAAGAGAAGGGAAAGTTGACATAGTCATGTGACTTTTATATTGACTATAGAGCACCAGGCTGAAACCTCAGGAGGAGCAACTCAGACCATGGAAACCAGAGCAAGATAAACTGAATTTAGTTTTTTTTTGGGCTATCTGATTGATCTTCTTTTCCTTTTTGAGAGGTGAGGGATCGTTTTGATTTGAAATGCTCTGGGTATCAAAATGAAGAATATGTATCACCTCACCTATGTTTGAAGTATAAAGAAAATACTCTGATTTGAACTTCAAGATGGATCATTTTTATTCTTGTAGTTGTGCATTCTAAGGTACAAAGAATATGTATCACCTCACCGGCGGATTATGCGGTAATTGTTGATTTGCTTTTCACGTTTCAAGCTTGTTTCTATATATGATTGTTTGATGGCGCTGGACAGTCTCGTCCGGTAGTTCATTTTTCGCTTATTGTTTGATTGTTAATTAGTCATCACAGAGATGAGCAAGTCATAACTCGAGTGGCGTCGAAATATTGGTTGGTTAGCTGGGACTCGGGGGAGGCATGCCTCATGAAACTGTCCGCAGGCCGGGCCGGAGGTATCACCTCAACCTCTTATACCATCTGGATGAAAATTCAACCCATGCTTTGCCTTGCTCAGCATAACATCAAGCCTTTACCACTCAGTATTGGGCTACAGTTCATTGCCATTAAAAAAAAAAAAGGAAAAATTGCATTTAAGTCCCGGATAAAAGAAAATATATAAAAAAAATCTCTTGAAATCTCAAAATTGCATTTAAGTTTTGTGAAAATTTTTTATAATAAATTTCAATTGTCAAATACTCATGAATTTGTCAAAAGCTAATAGGCTTTCCAATTGATGCCCCTGGACTTGCCAATGACGTGCCCCTAAACTTGTCAATGACGCACCTATGGACTTGTCAGTGGAATTGGAATTTATTGTAAAAAAGTCTTATGGGATTTAAATACAATTTTAAGATTTTGAAAAACTATTTTTTTTAATATTTTTTCTTATCCAAGACCGAAATGAATTTTCCCAAAAAAATATCACCCGTAACATATAAAAAAGCGAACTATACGAACAAATGCACTAAAATGGACTGGGCCGAAAATAACCTGGATCTAGGGTCCAAACCGACCAAGTATTGTAAGTTTGTAGCACTATGGAGTAGCCCGCCCTACACAATGCTATCCGTCAAGGGAGATTGTTTGCATTTGTGAAAAAACACATGATGACATTCGTGAAGAGGGAGAGAAACAAAGGAGATTATGAAGTATAAACATGAGATGAGAGACTTGGAAGGTGTGAATAGAGAAGGAGATAATGCATGTCCTATGGTGGTAGAGGATTTGCTTGGAGTGGTTGAATGTGGGCGAAGGAACTAGTTAGAATTGTGATGTTTGAGATGAGATAATGCGTTCATGTGATTGGTGCAGGAAAAGTAAGTGGGTTTCTTAATGGCTGTAATCGGTCTGTGAAGGTGGGTGCAAGTTGGCGGGTAATGGGTAAACCCCATTCATTCATGCATTTCATATTGGCTGGCGAGTTCATAATGAAGGAAGCAGGATTAAGTTGATTGATGATATTAAGGTCAAATGAGTCCTCATGTTGTTGGACTGCCGACTTTAACATGTTTGGCCGTAAGTGGGACCCTACATCCTCCAACCCCTACTATCCCTTCATTCTTCTTCTGCTCCTTATGACACAATGTATGTGTTTGCCTCCGCCTCTCTCACTCTCTCTTTATCACACCCTGTTTTCGTCCTATCAATAATAATTAACTATCCCACTACTGAATAGTTTCGTCCCCCATCACCAAGTCACGCCAGACAAGAACCAACATTGTGATTGGCGCAAAGTGTGCAGGACTAAACATATTTTCTTGTCTTCTCTAGTCTTTGAAACTCCTTTCGTGTATACCAAACTTGATGTTGGAGATTATGGAAGAATTACCTGTAAGAAAAAAAAAACAAGTCAAGAGGAAATGAAGGAGTAAGGAAAGGGAGAGTATGGCATAACTTAGGAATCAAAAGGCTTTGGCTGGTTAGGTTATATTGCGTGGACGCAAAGTGATGCTCTCCCTCCCTCCACCGACCTCGCTTCGTTCCATCCACTTGTCCCTTCCTCAATAATTCCACTACATATTATCCCTCGCCGCTTCATTCTCAACTATCTTTTTTTTATTTTGTTTCACACATATGTATTGGCTCATTCTGTCCTTGTTGAGGAACCTCACCAACATCAAGTTGCCGCAATTTAAAATTCTCCAGCAAGCAAATTGGGCAGTGCAATATAGACAAGGCGTACAAGTAATGTCATGCATGTGTCCGTTATACAGGACACGATATTTAGTTTTTTATTCATTTGCTTTCATTAAAATATCATTTCTTCTGTTGATATCGGCAAAGATGCTTTTATAAATTAACAAACTTTTAAAAAGTGATTTATGCGCGCGCGCGCACAGACAGAGAGAGAAATAGGACATTTGTTTAGACGTTAATTATACAGAAGAGGGCAATTAAAAGACCAGCACGCAAGAGGCAATTTTTATTAGTGGCATAGATATTTTTCTTACAAGAGGAATTCATGTTTCAATTCAACCATTGTCTGAACGTTTCACACCATCAAATAATGATTTAAACCTTCGATCTACCGCATGTGAGGGATAAGCCCTTAATGTTAAATCCAGCCTTCATTGCTGCATAAGAGACAACTTGTTTAGACGAAAGATGAATTGAGCCTGAAAAATTATTAATAGAAGAAGTGAAGCGTCCATCCCACAAAACAACGAAACTAACGTGTCCCATGTTGTAGCAAATACAGTATACAACACGAAGAAAGCTGAATGAGGCCTAGTGGGACGAGTATGCTAACAAAGCGGACTAACATTGAAGATCAAGAAACGTGCAACAAGACAGACCTCTAGCATCACCTATAAATTATATTGGAGGCATAATGCAAGAAGGTTACACAATAATCACTTGGAAAATTTGCGAATTATACAACATATTGTCTTTGCCATGGCATTTATTGGTCACCTCCACTGACCTTATCATTATTAGTTAACCTTTGTAATTTACTCACGATCCAAGCACAATTTTATTTCGTTCATTGCCCTATTGTCTTTGCACTCTATTTCTTGCAATTTGTATGTTAGTCCCAATCTCAGCATCGGGGAAAACTGTGATGAGAGACCCCGGGGACCACTCGTTTGGTAGAAGTCAGGGCACATTGAGACTGGCCGCATCTCTAGCATAGCTCGAAGACGCATTTTGTGACAATACAGCCATTTGCCGATCCATCATTTATGTTCAACACCTGTGGGGCCTTTTTAAAATAACACGGGAACAAACATAGTTTTTTTTCTAATTCAAAAACATAAATAATATGTGTGATTGGATCACAATTGAATGTGGTTAACCTGTTAAAACATGGTTTTAGGAAAATTTGACATATTTGAATTAACTTTTATCCTATTTAGCTTATGGGCCAAAAGCTGTTTAAAAACTGGGTGGAGATGCTTATGTCATCTTTACTTCTGTCAATGGCCATTAGGACATTTAATATTTTTTTATTGACCCTAACTTACCATTGATTCTCTTCTCTCATATGTGTTGAATTAGTTATGTTTGGTTGGGCGATTAGAAGACTTTATGTGTTTATGTACGTAAATTGAGACAACACTCTTCTAATATACTTATCTCGTATACAATAAATCACGATTAAAAAGTTGTTTTTGAAGATTCAAATCACTATTCCAAACGAGCACGAAGCGATCTAATTACCTTTTTTTTTTATTCAACCAATCCATATTTAATCAAGTATTTCAGTATTTTAAAGTTTTTTCCAAACAATAAATTAACTATTTTTTTATAATTTTAATTTTCCTCTTAAATTTATCACAATATATACATAATTTATATATGTGTGCATTATTTAATAAGATTCATGTATTTTTCAATCATTTTTCTTCTTAACTTATTTTTTAAAATAATAATCCAAACATATTTCAATTTTAAAAAAAAATCACTTCTATTACCATTCATTCAAACCTAAATCATATTTATAAAAAATCACTTCTTACATTTGCAAATTAAAAAAAAAAAAAGACACTTTTACCGTGGTCGTGAATCCAAACTAACCCAATATAATTGCATCTAAGAGGTTATAGGAATAGGTAGAAGCGTATCCCGTCCAGGTCGGCGGCCATAACGGGGGCACAACATGCTACGTGGAGTGTGCACCAGAGAGAAAAAGATGGCTCTGATGGGGTGTGTCGGCCATCTATGGATTTTTAATACAACACCCTACGTGGCCCCCTCTCCCCTCGACACGATAGCAGCCAAGTCAGAAATTCATTCCCTCTCTCTCCCCGTCTCCATAATTATCCCTTTATTTCTCCTTCCCTATTCTACCGTATAACATGAGTATAAGAGTAACCCCTCCCAGCCTCTTAACAAGCAGAATACTCCCAGGTCTTTGCTTCCATTTCGCCGCTCTTTACTATATATACACAGAGAGACAAGGAGAAATCCCAAATACTCTCACATATATATATTTATATTATCATACTGCCATGGAAGTATCGCTTATTAATTAGTTGTCGCCGCAACAAGTGAAGGCGATTGGGACGGAGGAATTAAAGAGAGAATTGGAGGATCGATTATGAGAAGCAAGGCGGAGAAGCGAAAGCAAGATGAATCGAGACAGAAACCGTACAGAGGGATTAGGATGAGGAAGTGGGGAAAGTGGGTGGCGGAGATTAGAGAACCCAACAAGAGGTCGAGGCTGTGGCTGGGGTCCTACACCACTCCGGTGGCCGCCGCTCGCGCTTACGACACCGCCGTTTTCTATCTCAGAGGTCCTTCTGCTCGCCTCAACTTCCCTGAATTGTTATTCCAAGACGACGGCGACGGCGACGTCGTTCAGGGACACAACATGTCCCCCGATTCCATTCGCAAAAGGGCCACCGAAGTCGGCGCCAGAGTTGACGCCCTCCAAGCCGCTCTTCATCATCACTCCAATTCTCACGCCCAGACGCCCTCCGACAAGCCCGACTTGAATGAGTTTCCAAGACCCGAAGATCTTGTTGATGATTACAATTAGATTATGATATATACTTATTCCGATTTAAGCGTCGATCGGGTCGCTTAAATTTCCCGTCTTTTACTTTCAGTTTAATTATCTTGTGACGTCGTACATGTTGAATTTAAGTTCTTCTAGGCGTTTCGGCTTCTTCCACTTAATTTGTATAGAAGGGATATATTTATAGTTAGCAAGATCTAGATGGCAGTATAGTTTTTCTGTATGTGTCAGAGGAGGCCGTGTAGTTTTTCTGATCAGCTTGAAACAAACAAGTTGTTGGTCGGTGATGAGGTTTGTAAGCCAGAACACGATGGTGGTCAATGTGAACCACGTTGTTTAATTACTGAAGCAACCTTTTTTTTTCACCGAGTAATTAAGAACCAAGCATATATATAAATTGCCCATGTTATCTTCGTGATGATATATTAATTACATATGGACAACGGAATTTAGTGGGTAAGAGACGAAGGGTAGATAATTAAATAAATGAAAGTGAGCTGCGAGGAGCGGCGTATAATCAATAATCAAAGCACATTTGCGAATGCTAATGCGGAGATGTTGCGGTATATAGTGACATAAGAAGATAAGGAGATAAGGCAGAGGTGCGCCCAAAAAAGCAGCCGTCACCATCGACGAAAAATTGTCGAAACCTCAAACAACTAGAAACTCAATCACAACAACGAGTTGTGAACTTGTATTTTGAGTTGTGAACTTGTATTTATAGTGTGTTTGGTAAATTTTAAAAAATATGGTTTGGTATCAAAATCATGATTTTGAGAAAAATTAGTCAAACATTCTCTTTTTTTAGAAATTATGGTTTTGGAAAAAGTTTCTTTTTGTTATTTTATGTCTAAAACCATGCTTTTTTTGTTTTAAAAAATGTCCAAAAATATTTTTTAAGTAGTATGTAGTATCCTAAAATAATTGTTAGTGTTTTTAATCCTTTTGGACAAAAACAAACACACACACACATATATATATATATATTACATTTTTTAATTAATTTTATGCCATTTTTTGTATTTATTATAAAATTTACTACTATATAATACATAAAATATAATATTATCTTTTCTATGTAATTATCACAAAAGTTAATTTCATTTTCAGTAATTTAATCATGAAAAGAAGTTATTCTGATCATAATATTCAAACACTCTCATTTTATCAAAATCATTTTTTTCTCATAATCTATTCTGGCAGAATCATTTGTCAAAAATCACTTTTTTCTTTTTTTCTCCATAAGCTATTCTCAAAACCTAATTCTAAACACACACTACTGAATGATGATGAATCTGACACAGGAATAGTTTAGTTGGATCTTATAATGGTTGAAGAGTTTCAGCAGAAAAGATGATAAAAGAAAAAATTCTAATATCACGCTGGAAATTAATTTACACGCAGGAGTCGTAGTTTACTTTTATCCAAATCCGCCTGGGGTATTATGCTGATGAATATGAATTGGGATCATATATACTGGGTTCAGAGAAGGGGCATAAAATGAAGCGAATTTGAAGAAGATTGGATATATGAGTTGAAGATATATAGGGATGTTGGTAAGTCAAAGGATTAATGGCTATCATGAGATGGCATGTGGATGATCTGTCCAAAGACGTTACTACCTGTCTAAATATGAGGCTGCATGCGTTCCATTTTGGCGGTGTGCATAAATCCCTAATCATTGTCCAAGGATGTCGTCTTGTTAGTTGACCACCACCAAGAGAAACGCATCCCCGGATATTTATAATTTCACCCCACCACCATAATTCCATTGGAATATGTATACTTCTTTTTTTAGTTGATTATTTTTTAAAGAGATTAAAGAAATTAAATATATTACTTAATCATATAATAAATGTTATATATTATTGGATCATATATTATTTAAATTAATTTAAAGTAAAAATAATAAATATAAATATTTTAAAGTAATTTATTTAAATTCCTTAATCTCTCCAAAAAACACTCAACTGTGTCTTATCTTAAAGACCGGAGCTAATACTTATTTCTCATGCAGCTTCGTTTGAGGCCTAGCTTCTAATGCACATCAGGTTAGTTCCCTTTCTCGTCTGTGTTCAGTTTTCCTTTAACTTCAACAATGTATATTATACCATATCTGATCTGAACAAGGAGAACAATAAATCATATAAAACATAGCCAGGGAATATGAATGCTCGATGGGATTTCCAAATGTAAAGTGGATTGTATGGGAGGTGGTATATATCACTCCCTCGGCTCACTAATGTAAAATGTTATATTTAATATCGGTTAAAAATGTATTATATTTAGTTTATTTGGGATAGTTTAAAATTATTTTATAAGTGCGATTCACATAAGTTAAAATAAAATTTCTCTCACATACTTATCTCATATACCGTAAATCACGATTGAAAAGCACTTTTAAAGGTTCCAATCGTTATTCTAAACACCCACATTATCACTACCCCATATAGGATATAGTAGAAATTGGAGTAGCAAAAAAATAGATATTACGGCACCAATTACAAAAGACTTGAGGCCATAAAAGAATATATTACAGTATCAATTATAAACGACGTGACGTCATAAATAAATAAAACAAAATAAAAACAAATTGGTTTATTCCAAGCGTTGCCACGTCACCGCTATTTGTATCCCTACCAACTTACCTCTGAGGCGCCTTGTGTCCATGTCAGCTCCTTATTCAGGTTACAAATTGGATGCATTTTGTGACCAAGGGAGAATTTGAACCTTGACTTCACGCGCGTGCTGACATGCCTTTACCAGTTGAGCTGTGATGAACTTACAATCCATATATATTTTTAATTTTCTTTTTTCATGTAATTATTTATTAATAATAAATATATTATTTATTTAAAAAATAAAAAATATAAATATTTTATAAAATAATATTTATATTATACATTTTAATTTTAATTTTTATTTAATATTTATATTTTTATATAATATTATTGAAAAACTCACATATTTTAATAAAAAATAAACAACAATAATTTTTATATATTTATTTTATTATTGTATTTATATTATAATTTTTATAATATAATATGTTAGAAATTATCAACAAAAAAATTATATCCCTAGCTTCATTTTTTTTATAGTGAAAGGACTTATATTACGGCATCGGTTAATAAGGACCTAACACAGTAAATGAATAAATGTATTATAACATCATACCCAAATACAACTGATATCATAATAGAAGTTAATTATTTAATTGACAATGATATATGTTATTGTCTAAACTGATGCCATATTTGCATATTATGGTGACAGTTATAAACATAATTGAAGTTGTATTGGAAATATAATTTTTTTAACATGTTAAATTTATAAAGTCTCTTATTTCAAACCTATTTCATATGCAACCAATTAATATACAACTATACAAATTTCCAGCTTAAAAAAGGTAATTTTAATATAACTATAATATTTTTATTTTTAAAATTTTGTTTTTCATTATTTAATTAAAATTTTTAAATGTTATATTTAAAATATTTATTTATTTTTCAATATATATATATAATACAAAAAATTTCAAAACTTAATTTAAATCATTTTAATTAGGTGTTTGGTGCTTACTAAACTGATATTGTAAATGCTAATATGACATCTATTTAAAGTGCATCTGATGCAAAAATATCATAAACCTAATTATTCCATCGGGTGCTTATACAATTGATGCCATAATAGAAATTACGGTATCAGATAAACTTAAAATAGAAGTAAAAAATATGTCATATCCATTACCGCTTCTGTTGTTCAAGTAATTGATATGAAATCATGTAGTTAAATTGGTGTTTTACCCTAATGGGTGTTTAATATAAAACATATTTAGAGAAGTTAGTCTTGGTCCTAAATAAAAGACATAATTTTCATATTTGTCAATATTTTTCTAATTTATCCCTCTTAATATTCCCTCAACCATAATCAAGGAGGTAATTGAGGAAGATGATTAGAGTGTTTTAAAAAATACATGTCGTAATAACCGATTTAATGAATTTTTTTAATCTAATCAAATTAGATAAATATATCTTATATTAAAAAGTATTTAAAAGTTGATATGGGACAGGATTGATCTTGATGATAAGGTGGGGAGCCCTAATAATAATGGATAATTGGTGATCTATATATATCAGGATGCCTAAAACTAATTAGGCTGCACGTGAATGCGCCTACTCGATGTTGCTGCCGTGAGCCGGCTTCAATTATTCGGGCAGGAATCCAATACTGCCACTAATTAAGCAGAGAATTGGTAACCACGTATCTTCCAACACGGAATCAATACCCACTTAACAAACTACACCGCAACAGCCCTCCTCTTCCATCTTATAATAGAACCTTGTTCCTTTCCTAGCTACCCACCTCATACGTTAGCTGAATCGATATCATGTTGGCGATAATTAAAATTATGTTCATTATATATTGTTTCTATATAGATCTTCGCATATATATGACGTTGGAAAAGTGAGGAGGCTTGTGCCACAAGAAAGGAATAAGTTCTCCCAAGACATGATAAATTCTTCTATTTTGATCATCTCAATTCTTAATGCAATATTGTTAGTTGCTTTGCCAGACTGTGCAAAATACTGTTATGATATTCTTATATATCATCAATGACCTTATAATACAGCAACATGAAATTAAAGCTCCCTTGTAAAAAAAAAAAAGAAAAGTCGTTTGATCTCACTTTTAACTTTAAAGAATTATTACCCGCTCTTCTAAGCAAAATGTTATCAAATACATGAACACATCTTCCTCAATGTCATTCAACTAATTTTCCAAGACCAAAATCAAAGATGTGGCTATATGTCGTGATTCAGGTGTAGCCCCAAGCAAAAAGTTGCTGAATGGGTTGCCACTAGAGCGTGGAAATTGGGTCGGTCCTTTTAAGCCCTTTTAAATTACGGGCCGGGCTTGAAAAATTAAACTTTAAAAGGAAGTTGGGTCTAAAAGGGCCAGCCCTGCAGGGCTGAGGGCCAGCCCGTTAGGCCCTTTAGCTTTATTTTTTGTTTTAATTTTACTATCCTTCCTACTCATGCCCTTGTTGACTCCTCCCTAAGAACTTTAAAAATTACTAAATTTACATATGATGGTAATTTACTAATTCTCGATATTTTTACCCCTAACAAAGTCTACTACTTAAAGTGAAGCACAATCAAAATTCTTTGAAATTGATGATAGTAGCGAAGAAGATAAAAACGATAGTTTTCATAATCATGTTGCTTAGAGTGTTTAACTTTTTGCCTTCTTATGCTTTGTATGAGATTATAAATTACTTGTACACAATATTTTTTACCTTTGATTATAAACTAATAACTATTTATTTTATTGCATGAGTTGTGTAGACGTATAGTTAAATTTTATGAAAATGACTTCTGGCCCTGACCCTGATGCTTTCGGGCCGGACTTTGAAAAACATCAATTTTTCTTTCCCCAGGTTCTGTAGAGTCGGCCCTTTTAAGCCATGACCCGTGAAGAGCCGGCCCTGATTCCCAACTCTAATTGCCACCCTCTGATGTTGGATGGGATCAGAAGTCGCATGGCTCATTTGATATTCTAAACTCCCAAAACACCCAATTTTCTCAACCACTAAAATATATATGCGATTTCTTAAAATAAAAAATGCCAACGATTAGCCAATTACATTGCCCACAACCAACGAAAATTAGGAAGGTTTACTATTAAACAACGCGACTTGCTTGAAACACTGTTCATTTGACTTCTTTTGTTCTCATAATCAATTTATTCCTAGCCCACAGATACATGACATCATTAATAAGGGTCAGCCGAATTTATGTAAGCAACTAGCCGGGTTAATTTTGGTCCAAGCCACTTAGTCTGTGAATTAGCCCATATAGACCATGGGCGGACCCTTTTAAGCATCCCAACTGAGCTCGGCCCATTCTCTGTTCGGTTCGTCTATCTCATATATCCATAACAGCTTTATTGATAAACTCCGACCATGTCTCGGGGTAAAAAGAAGTGACGTAAATCCTTGAAGACAGCTTTGATGAGGATTTGGCACACGGTGCGTAATATAAATAATGAAGACAGGGGTTGAAATTATGGTGTTTAAGCTTTAAAGCGATTGGAATTATGTGAAGGGGGCTCGAGTTTTAAGAAGGTGCGACCTGGTTTAATGATTGAGTGGAAGGAAAGATTATGATTAAAGGCTATATACTTTGGACGAGTGAAGAGGTCGCTTGTCAAATTTACTCAGCTAGAGTGTTTGAGGAGGTAAAAGAGATAGAAAAAAGTTAGAAAAGGCAAAGGAAGGAATAAAAGGAGGAGAGTTTGTACAAATTCACTCATTCCATGTAGCTGAGTGCACTGTCACCCAAAACCCCAGAATCCCTTTTCATCCGCACATGCCCCCACTTTGCCTTGCATGAAGTGACCCCAATTCCTCCTTTAATTCCTTTCCCTTCCCTTTCTTGGCCATAAAAAGCTAAAGGGAATGAACACTATTGCACCTCAACTCATGACTCATGAGTGAAGCCTGCGTGTACACATACGTGAGATCAGTTAAAATGCCTACTAGTTGTAGACTTGTAGTATGTAGTAATTTTCTGTCTACCCAAACAATGATCTCACTTTAGTCGCGGCCATGCCACTGTGATTGGCATCACCTAACCTATCCTTTTCCATCGATTTCCCAGCCAAAAGGTTTCTGGCTAAGTGACAACCACTAGCTACAAGCTAGAGTATTGGACTAAAGAATGCGAAATCACTGGGCTCACTTACCCACCACCACATTTAATTTAAAAGTAGCTGAACGCGACATTATATTGCTCTCCTCTTTCAGCCTAGGGATCGATTTGATGTTTTGTCTCTCTGGGTCACTCCCTATTCTTTTTTAAGACTTCTCTTGCCACAACTAATTTGGTTTTAGGCTCTGCTTTAGCCCATTATTAACACTCACAACAGCTGTGTACGTACATTATTGATTGTCTAGAAGTTTATCGAGTCCTGAGTGCCAGCAGAATTTATGGAATTATTATCTTGATGTTGTTTTAAAAGTGCAATGCCCCTATAAAATGATGACCGCCGAGGTTCCAATATTAAGAAATTTACCGCTAAAGCTTATTCTTAAACTAAAAATATATTGACTTGGTGTTTAAAAAATATGTTCATATAAATTAAAATAAAATTTATTTTATATATTATAAATAATATTAAAAAAACAGTTTCCACCACTAATTTAAACATATATCAAACATCAGTCTCTCGTCTCATTGAAAATTAAAGCTAGTGCTTATAGATTACGGGCTCTGCTGATTGCTGAAGCTGCATTTTTATTATTATTATTGTTTCTCTCTTGATTAGTAGTATTGTTATCCAAGAAATATTCTGTCACGAACTTTTACTACTGCGCGCGGTCTTTTCTGACTCATGACTGATTTTCATGTGACATGTCTACGGACTAATTATTTATATAAATTTTATTCCTACGAATGATAAAATATGAAAATATATACCCCAGAAACTGTTAATTAATATAATCCTAAACTTATATGATGCTAGTATTTGATTTTTTTTAAAAAAAATTATTACATATAAAAGTGGTCAAATATGTGTAAATATGAATATAGATAAACACATGTACGTACGTACCCTGTAATTATGAATGTGAGGGGAGATTAATATTTACATGAAAATTGAGGAATGAAAGATATGGTCCATAGACACGTGCAAATGATGGCGTTGTCTTCCCCTAAATGATGATTTCCCACCGTTTCTTCCACTGAGTGGGGTTCAGTTCCCCCAATGCCCCTTTCCCTTCTTCCTTGACCAACATGCATTTACCCTACTTTAAAAAAAAAAATTAACAAATCTCCTTAATTATCATTACTATTATACTTTCTGAACCAATAAATTAAAATTCCGAGCCTCGTTGTTTTCTTTATAAACGCAAGTCATCCTCATCAGTTTACATGTTCGGTATCACTTATGAAAGGTTTATAAGTATTTATATATGTAAGTTGAGACAACACTCATTTCATATATTTATCTCGTATTTCGTAAATCACAATTGAAAAGTTATTTTTGAAGATTAGTATGTATTTGGTTAGCGATAGAAACAATTTTTTCCACGTGATTTATAATATACGAAGTAAATATGTGAGAATGTATTTATTTCGATTTGAGTTAATATATTTCTTAAATACTAACTCAAACAGACACTTACTAACCACACCTCGTCACAAGTCACAACTAAATGGGATAATACCTAATTCATGCTATCAGCTCTATTAATGATTTAGTTTTGGATAAAGCGTAAACATCCAGATCCAATCAGGTATATTAAACATGTTCACTCAATAAATATGCGTTGCTAGCTTCCATCAGTCGCCAGTAATCGTTGATTTAAGCAATATTAGTAATCGTTGATTTAAGCAATATTGCATACTTAGTATCCTTAGCTATCATATTTAGTTCTTAATAATTTAGTGTTTTAATTTGCAACAGAGCCAATACCATTTTTTTGTCTATTTATTGGCGCCCAAGTATGTTTTACCTGACATGTTCTCAATCGGATATATGCATGTATAAAATTAACATAGTTTTTTTAAAACACAATAACAAATTGTGTAACATACTAAACCTAAACTTAGCTTGTTTGGTTTAACTTATGCTTACGTATAAGCCTGATTCACATAAATCGAGACAAAATTCTTTTACATATTTACTTCGTAGACCGTAAAAACTACCTCATATACTGTAAATCATGATTAAAAGCACTTTTAGAAGTTACAATCGCTATTCCAAATATTCAATAATTCCTATTATAAAGCACATCTTGCTACCATACCAGAACTAAACTAATGAGGGTAGATCCTACAAGGTCATACTTGAAACTGTTCACCAAAATAACTACGGATGGTAACCTAATTTATATAAAAAATAAAACATTTTTTAAACTCTGTGCATGCTTAAGAATATAGAGATTAGGCTAAGTATTATCCTAATAAATTGTAATATGGACTTTTTTGGAAAATAATTCCTTAATAACTTATTACTCCCTCTGTTATTTTTTATAAGAAACGTTTCACCCAATTTCACAATTCGAAGTGTCGGTTAAAAACATCAAAAGTGTCACAATTGTAACCCTTTTTCATTAAAATAACCTTATCTATAATGACATAGGGAATAAGGGAGAGAATAAGGAAATTATCATATAGTCATAAGAGGATTAGAGAAGAGAGAAAATAAGAAACTAAATTTAGTAGATGTAGTGCATGTTTAGATTATTTTTTAGAGAATAAATTTTACGACTTGTGAGACAAGTATGTGAGATGAATTTTACCACAACTTGTGGAAAAAGGTTTGAAACTACGGTTTTGTGGTTTGCCAAAGATAATGCACGTAATTAGGGGTGGAAATAGGTCAGGCCAAGTAAAGCTTTTGCCTTAACAGGTCAAGCCTATTTTGTAACAGGATGGCCTGAAACTGGCCTGTGGCCTTTTAAAGGCTTTTATTGGGCCTATGGCCTGTTAAGGAGCCCTGGATTTTTAAAAGATTTTAAGTTGGTTAACAAGCCACATGTCTCAACGCAAAACATGCCTACTTTAAACATGTCTAAAATAGGCCTATGCAAATAGGGGAAAAACAGGCTGAATTACATAAATTAAACTAATGATCCAACATACTTACATGCATCATTAAATATGAAAAAAAATACAACAACTTAATTTTCATTATAAGTTCACCAATGTTCAAATGTAAAGCCACTGGTTCTTCTCAACTTCACATCAAATCTTCAATATAATTTCTTCTTATCCTTCAAAGACCTTGAAAAAAATTAATCAAATATATTGTATTAGAGCATAACACAATTTAACAAGTAATATGTATAAGAAATGATATTATTTTAACAATGCAAAATTTATACTTTTTGTTTCTTTTTTAAACCATACCTGTTCCAAAGCCAGCCCCCACCACAAATAAGTGCTTCAATTGATTCTTCATTCAATTTAGAATGATATTCATCAATAACTTTACTTCCAGTACTAAAATGTGAACTCTGATGCCACGGTTGAGATTGGAATAGCTAGTGTGTTAGCAGTCATCTAGGATAAAATCTCATACTTCAAACTATTATTTTCCCACCATTATAGGGCATTAAAGGAGTTAGAATTGCCCTTAGGAATATAAACAACATCCTCAAGATAAACTTCCAATTCTGATTTTATAGGGGGAATTGTTTTCTTTTCACAAACAATGTTCATGATTTGATCAAATCCAGTAATTATAGAAGAACTAGACATATGGGGAGAAGAGTTGTTGCCAACATTATCACCTTCATTACTTGTCTCCCTCTTGTACACGACAATATAGTCATCATACATTGAGTATAAAGCTTTCATCACTTTATCTATATTCTCAGAAGTAGCATAATCAGGCTTGTAAATAAAAGGAAAGCAATAATTAAAAACATATAATTTTCATGTGGGATCTATAATACTTGCAAGAGCCATCACCATATTGCATTCCCCCCAATATTTGTGAAACTTCTCTTTCATTGAGGCTGTCATTTCTGCTATAAAGAAATCACCATCTCCTAAGGTATTGTCAGTTACTTGTTTCACTCTTCAAACTTCAGGAAGGTATAAGTTTGCAGTAGGATACTCACTGTCTGATATGACATGAGTGGCTAGATTGAACACTTATAGAAGTTTGTAAATATTCTCAACCTTCTTCCAATCCTCTTCTGATGGTACATAGTTGTAATGTGGTTCTCTTTCCTTATAATCGGGAAAGACAATCTTGAACTTCAAAGCAGTAGATAACATCCTATATGTAGAATTCCACCTTGTTGGACAATCAAGAATGAGCTTCTTTTACCTTCAAACGTTTATGCTCAACAATGTCATAGAATGCTTTTAGTCTTGAATCATTGTAGTTGATATATTTCACACTCTCACAAATATTATTTATAATGTCCTTAATTTCTACCAAGGCTATTTTTGTATCAACAAGTTTAATATATGCGCAAAACATCTAATGTGAAATAAGTTACCACCCAGAGGCAATGAACTATTAAGTGATAAGGTGTCTCGAGAGCCCTTAAACAATAATCATTATAAGAAGCATTATCAACTGACATAAAAAAACACTTTATTTTCAATTCTCCAGGCCTTCAAATACTGATAAGGCGCCTTTTTATGTAACGGCACAGCTTCTCCCGAACTGTCTTTACTCAGCCGGGTTCATGACTGACCGGGGACTTGCGTCTTTACTCGCAATCCCAGGCTCACTCCGCCCCATGCGGAATTATCGCCGAAGCGAGCCTCCCCAGGTCTCGAGGACACTACTTGGGGGTAAGTAGTTCCTAACATGAGACCTGTTACCATTGAGCTCGTGGGCTCAATGGTACCAGGTCTCACGTTAGAAACTACTTACCCCCAGGTAGTGTCCTCGAGACCTGGGGAGGCTCGCTTCGGCGATAATTCCGCATGGGGCGGAGTGAGCCTGGGATTGCGAGTAAAGACGCAAGTCCCCGGTCAGTCATGAACCCGGCTGAGTAAAGACAGTCCGGGAGAAGCTGTGCCATTACACTTACCCAGCTTCAGCTTAACGATTTATGGACATTTAGTGAGTTTTGGCTTTTTGCCCAGCTTCAGCCCAACGATTTACTGGAGAAATCGGTGGTAATGCTAAAGCAAATTAAACCAGAATAAATAACAAACAGAATCAAACAAAAATGAGAAAAAAATTGAAAGAACAGAACAATAGAAGAAAATCGCAAGAAAGGGTAAGTTAAGAAGAAAATTGAAGCATAAAACAATAATAAATAAACAAAATAAAATAACCAAATCCTTACCTAATGGCTAATAGAGAGACAATAAAGAGAGGAGGGTTGCAGGAAGGACCGATCTTCGATGACTGACTGAGAGATGACGGAGAGAGGAGAGTTGTGGAAATCTTCAATAGTGGACTGAGAGACGATGGAGAGAGGAGGGCTATGGGAAGGACTAATGGTCGATGGAAGACTGAGAGACAATAGAGAGAGGAAGGTCGTGGGAAGCACCGATGGTCGACGACAGACAGAGAGACGATAGAGAGAGCAGACGCGTTTCTCAGACAGAGACGGAGAGAGATGTTTAGCGCCTAAGACAATCACAATGGAGCTATGGGAGAGTCTCGATGGATACAACTTGAAGTCTGAAGAAATGAGGAAATTAGGGTTAGGGACTTACGGAAGAGGGGAGTGGCAGATGGGTAATTATGCATTTACCCGCAGATTTTTTTTAAAAAAAAGACCTTAATAGGCTCAGACCGGCCTGATAGGCTTCACAAGCCTGTCAATAAGCCTTAGCTTGGCCTGTTAAGAAAAACATGTTTTCAAATTAGCCTTGACCTATCCTTTTATACTGATAGGCCATGCTACAGGCCCCTGACAAGCCGCTTGACCTATTTCCACGCCTACACGTAATAGGTCTTTAGGGATTGTGAAAATTTATTATATCAATATTAATTGAGGTTATTAAATAAGTGAAAAATAAAAAATAATACATTCTTTAAATGTCTCTTATCAAAAGAAACGAGATATATGTGATAGTTGTTTCTGGTTAAAAAAAAATCAAGAAGTACTCTCTCTGATCTTAAATATGAGATATAATTGACTTTTTTGGAGAGATCAAGGAAACTAAATAAGTTACTTAATCATATTATATATTGTGTATCCTTAGATTATATATTAGTTTATTAGTCAAACTAATTGGTTTAGAGAAAAAAATATAAATACAAATATTTTAAAATAATTTAATTAATTTTTTTAATCTCTTTAAAAAATTCAAATTTATCTTATATTTAAAAAATAATAAGGAACTGATTTAAGTTCCCCATAAACACAAATAATGAATTTGAGGATTACTAATAAAAAGGGCACAAGGCAGATAGACGTGGAAGGAGTTAAGAAGGACAAGTGTCGTGGATTGGTAGGAAGAAGGGGGTGGGTTGTCGTGATTGAAGGGAGGCCATGTAAAAGGTGTAAAAGTGGCGCAATCAGATACGGGGGATCTCAGAATATTTTAAACCAGAAGCCAAATTGATGAAAGAAGAGGGTCCCACGGTCCCGCCCTCGGCCTCATTATCCAACTTTGTCAACTTTGGTATCATTATTATCCCACGATTTGTTTCGACGTCCACATTTATAACAGTGACGTCCCTCCAATCACATTTCACATTAAAAAAGTCCCCCACCTTTTATTTTTCATTTGGCTTTTCCCCAGTTCTGTTAATTAAACTCCCTTAAATAGGAGTTTCTCTATGTGGATTTTCCTTCCATTACTCCGGGGGCAATTTTCTCACCATTTTTGAAATACGTTTCTGATCATAACGCCTCTCATATGATCCACAACAAATTTTTCACACTTATATATGCCCTCTCCACTCCTAAATAGTAACTCTGATTCAAAATATATGATATAGTTAACTTTTTTTTGTAAAAATTAAGGAAGTTAAATATATTTTTTAAAGTATTTATATTTATCATTTTTTCTCCAAACTAATTTATATGACTTATAAACTAATATATAATCAAATGACACATAATATATATTATAATTAAATCATTTATTTAACTTCCTTAATCTCTCCAAAAAAAGTTAACTGTATCTTATATTAAGAACGGGAGGGAGTACTACCCCATAACACTTAAATTAAGTGATTTTTTAATTATAAATAGAGATCCTCAATTTTCTTTATTTTCCTCTTTTAAATTTTTTCCCCATATTATTCTCATTTGACTTCATAGCGTTTTTTAGTGTCTTTATCTTTCACATTTAAAACTCTCGTTAAAAAGATAAGTTTTTCTTAAAAAAGAAACACATATAACAATAACAAATATCCAACTTAACTAAATTTCTTATATTCAGGATGAACATGAGTAGAGTGCGTACCCGGCTATATAGGAGAAACACTAGTGGTGGGTGGGTATGTGCAAACTGCAAAGTTATAGGAAGCGTTCAAAAATCAGTATGAGCTGGCCTGGTGGTGAGCAGGACGAGATCCTATGAATTATGAAGAGGAAGATCAGGAAGTTTATTAAAGCAGATTTTGAAGGTTACATCAAAGCCAGGCCAAGCCAGGCTAGCTAACAAACGCGTACGTGCCTCATATTCTTTCATGTGTACATACGACCCTGTTTTCATATTATTGTATCGCATATGGACGTTGATTCGCACATGAAATTAATTCACATTATTTTCACATCATGCTTTTGGATTATGTTTTTGTTTGCTTAACAACATCACCCCTCTCCCAGCTAATAAATTGGACTTTTCATCTTCCAGCTGGTGATGCACGGACACACACACTCACAGGTCTGATCACACTCCTTCTACTGATTATTACAGTGGGTAAACGGATGAATTCTTGGCTTGCAGTTGGGGTGACTTTAATCATTATTGTAAGAATATTTGGGCGTACTTAGTGTGCGATCGTTAAACTTTAGTGTCTTCGCTTAATTGGATCACAGTGTCTGAAGCGATTATGACGCGCATCAAATACACCACAAGACATGAAGAAGAGAGAAAAATGTAGTAGAAATATTATGGACTAATATTCTAGAAATTTATGTATTGCAGATTACTCGTTTCAACTGAACCATGTACGCTTATTTATAGCGTTCTTCGTGTCACATTCTCTCTACCGACGTGTCTTTTCTTCAAGGAAACAATATATCTTTTCGATGGAGAGACATAACATATCGGCGAAATATTATCTCCCAAAAGAGTTATAATCTATCAATTAAAAATATAACTCTTAGTAATTGGAGAATATTACATGTATAACCCCCAATTTATATTATTTATATTATTGCCACAAAATTTTAGGCATGAGCCTAATTCATTAAGGTGGACCAACCCATTTTCCAACAATTATTGAACATAATGTTTTTTGACCCAGACACGTACGTGTGATATGTGTAACTCTATTATGCTCACTTATTGAATCGCACGTGCATACCTTTATGCATTTAGCTGGGTTCTCCAATGATAACCCTAATATGATCGCAAATTGCCATGAGATATACATGCACATCGGATACACTAAATCTTGTACATGTCTAGATTAGAATGCAACAAAATTAAAGGAAGAAAGTAGGAGTTAAAAAAAGTGGTAGCTTAGGCCTTAGGTGATTACGTACATGACAGAGATGAGGAGAAGGAGTGGTAAAGTAGTATAAAGTATTTCGGGGAATTGGAGGCAGGTACAGTTCCCGAAGGATATAATGGTAGAAATAATTTTGAGCAGTATGGATTTCAGATATGGTGCAGTCTCTCTCTGTTCCAACATTCTCACCCCGCCGTATCTAATGCATGGAAAAACATACTCTCAGGTGCTCTGTTTTCAAATTTTAACTTGGAATTGGCCCCAATAATCGATCTTTTCTCATTTCTCATCTTTATTATTACTTATTCAAAAGCTGAGAGAGAGAGGCCACCGAAAAGCATGCAAACCTTATCATGAAAGCAAGAAAAGAGAAAGCAGCCGATTTGACGTGCTCACACAGGACACACACTCCTCCTACTTGCTACACGCTATCTAGATGCAATTTTGTCATCTCTAATTAATTTCTCTTTTTGGTGTTAGCCAATTCCTAAGTCAACCTGGCCTCATAATTTCGTTCTCTATATATAATGAGTGAGCGAGTGAGTGGGGAGGGATATGATGCAGCAGTCGTCCACCATGGGAGGCATGAAGGTGCATCACTTGGCACGTGCACTCACGTGGGAGAACGAACCCTCCCTCACCCTTGGCTTCAAACGCTTACGCCCTCTCGCTCCAAAGCTCCACACCAACACTCAAACTTCTCATTCTCTTTCTTCTTTGGATCTCAACTCCTTCATCAGACCCGATAGTGGCCCCAGAAAGCTCCCTTCCCCTCGCCACCACCAACAACCAGATTCACCACCCCAGGTACACATATACACATACATGTTATACGTCCAAACATATGCACTGATCATCCTCATAAAAGAAAATGAACCCTGTGCCTATTAATCATCTGATTAATGATTTTGAATGGGCGCAGGTGGAAACGCACCCGGGAGGAACGAGGTGGAATCCGACGCAGGAACAGATTGGGATATTGGAGATGCTGTACAGAAGTGGAATGCGAACTCCCAATGCTGAACAGATCCAGCACATCACTGCTCAGCTTGCCAAGTACGGCAAGATCGAAGGCAAGAATGTCTTCTATTGGTTCCAAAACCACAAAGCCCGCGAAAGACAAAAGCTGAAACGCATCCCTAATTCTAGTTCTCCTGCTTCTCCTCCTCCCCCTCCTCCACCAACCATTGCCTTCCCTTTAACTTTACAGACAATGGTATGTTATACTTGCAACGTTATCAATTTCAATAAGAGTTAAGACAAGGGTATGTTATTAATTTCTAGTGTGACATTAAAACTAAAATTTTTTTTGAGATAATATTACTTTATAATAAAAAATTTTGGGATAAATATGCATGTTAACTGTCTCGATAATTATGCCTGTGTGTTTCTCCCTTTCGTGTCTTTTTCTCTCACATAAGACTAATGGGTCTGCATATTTATGTTTCTTTTTTGGGCATGTGCAGGGCCAAGTAGTAGAAGGAGAGGGAGATAGCCCGTTGAGGAAGAAGTGTAGGAGCTTGGCTTTTGAGTGTTTTCAATTAGAAGAAAGCAGATTGTTACGTAGAGATGATGTGCAGGAATATAAAACTCTGGAGCTTTTCCCATTGCACCCGGAAGGCAGATGAAGGAGTTTCTCGCTTTTTTTATTATGCTACCACTTAATTCCTCGTCTTCACTGATTTCGACAACTAGCTAGCGACTGCTTTAATTGCTTTCCTTGTCTCCTTTTCTTTGTGTTGGCAAATTAAGAGGAAGGACAAAGCGGTCTGTCTGTGCTACTCTTACTCTACGTCTCAATATTAATGTACCACTCACTGTTCCTGACTTTGAAATGGAAGCGCCATTTATGTTTCTCTCTCTCTCTCTTTGTTGATTACAGCTCCGAGTGCAGGTGACTGTGGGTGACAATGAAATCCAGTACTTTTGACTCCTCTCTCATTTATTGCATTTCTTACACAGTATAATGAGTAACAATTTGTGAATAAAAAAAAAACTTTTAGGTTAAAAGCAAAAGCTATATAGGGACACTGAAGTCCACGCACCTATTTCTTCTTCATAAGCCAACTCTTTACTTTCACATCTTAAGTTTCCATTTGAAAAGGGCCTGAATGTTCTCCAGCTCGAAACTCTAAAAATAATCATAAGTCATAAAACCCCATTTCTCTCGCCCCAACATGCATGTAAAAGTCTTTCAAAAAGCATTGTACATCAGCTATAAAATCAAAGAGTACATGCATTTGCTTGTTTTCCATCATAGATGCAAGAATATTTCAAATTATCATTGTGCTTCGTAGGGCCACTGCGTGATCCCCACCACAAGAAGCGGGCGGGAAAGGAAAATCGATCGTTTCAAAACCCAGGTGACCCAACTAGATTTTGATGCTTTATTATTACTCATCACTCATAATTAACCCGTCCAATTCAACACACATGGTGAGGTAAAAGAGAAAATTGCAAATGTCCCCCGTACAGTTTAAATCAAATTTGAAAATAACTTCTCCATCGTTTAAAATGGGACGCCACGTATTCTTATGCAGAACTGGGGAGTGATTTATGATTTTTACAAAAAAAGGTGTACACCTTAAGTAGTCTTCAGGATTCATTTTCAAATCAAAATGCTCGGAATAATATACAAATAAACTATATGAAAATTAGCTTACATCCTTTTAGCATTCTGGTGATGGAGTGGACGTGGTGGTTCTGCCATTTCGTTGGTTTTGGATCAGGTTGAGACAAATATTGGGAAAATTATATTTCTCTTATTGATGTATAATCATATATATACAGAAATCAGAGTGCATAAGCGTAATATCTACTAAATATGTACATAACAAACTATGTCAAAGTGCAACCGGGGATAATGTATCAAAATAATCTACCCCTTCAGTTTGTGTGTAACCCTTGGCTACCAGGCATGTCTTATGTCGTTCAATGTCACCATTGGCTTTGAATTTAGTTATGAAAACCTATTTACAGCCGATAGTGGACTTCCCATGCGGTAAGGATGTGAGTTCCATGTCTGATTCTGTTCTAAAGCCTTAATTTCTGCAGCCATTGCATCTTGCCAAACTGAATGCTTGGCAGCTTGAGCATAGGTTTTGGGATCTGAAACTTGAGAAACAGCTAAAACAAAGGCTTTATAAGAATTGTTTAGAGCATAATAGGATAGAACAGAAGAAAGAGGATAGCGAGGAGTACCTTTGCATGATGATAGAGGAGTAGAAGAAACGAGGGCACAGTGATAATCTCATAGAAAAAATGGAGGATTATGTGGTCTATGAAATCGACGAGGTTGAGATGGAGGAGAAGAATCAGAAGCAGTCGGTTGATCAGGAGTTGATGGGTTCTGGATGGTAGGCTGAGGCTGAGGTGAAAAAAGAAGAGGGTCATCAAGGAAATCAGGATAGGCTTGGATGGTAGGATTTGGATGTACTGATGAAGAAATGATAGATGTGGAATCAGAAACAAAGGGGAAGACAAGTTCATGAAAATAAACATCTCGAGATTGAAAAATATTGTTGGAAGAAACATCTAGTAAAATGTATGCTTTTGAACAAGTAGGGTACCCTAAGAAAACACATTTTTTAGCACGGGAAGCAAATTTTGTGTGATTGTGGGAGAGTGTGGAAGAATAACAAAGGGAGCTAAAGACTTTAAAATCATTGTAAACAGGAATAGTATGAAACAACCAAGTATAATGAGTGGTAATATGAATAATGGGGAAAGGTAATCTGTTGATAATGAACACAACATGTGTAATTGCATATGGCCAGTAAACAATAGGGATGTTAGAATGAAATAAGAGAGCACGTGCCATATTAAGAATGTGTTGGTGCTTTCGCTCCACCAAGCCATTTTGTTGGGGTGTAGCGACACAGGATGTTTGGTGTAAAATGCCTTTAGAAGCAAAAAATTGTGGCAGAAGAAACCCAGGACCATTGTTTGAACGTATAACCTTTATAGTTTTATGAAATTGAGTTTCAACAAAGGAAATAAAATGTAAAAGCTGAGACAGCGCCTCCGATTTTTGAGTGAGGAAAAATACCCAAGTATAACGAGAATAATCATCAATGATATAAGGAAATAACGAAAAACATTAATAGAAGGAAGAGAAAAAGGTCCCCAAATATCAATATGTATCAATTCGAAAATGCTATTACATGAACTTGTACTAATAGGAAAACTTAAACGTTTATGTTTAGCATAATGACAACTATCACAAGGTATGGAAAGGGGAGAACAGGCTATAGCAGTATGTTTATTTAAAAAATGAAGTATAGCATTAGATAAATGGCCTAAACGAAGATGCCATAAAAGAGAAGATAAGTCTGAGGTAGTAATGGTTGAAGAAATATGGGAAGGACAGGAAGATTCCATCTTATCCACAGTCAAAAGATATAAGCCCTCGGATATTCTAGTTGCACCAATCATCATGGAAGGCTGGAGTAAGTGAATCTGGCACATGGCGGAGGAAAAAGTTAGAGTACAATTAAGAGAGGTTGTTAAGCGGGACACGGAAACAATGTTGAAAGAGAAACAATGAAGAAACATGACATTGGACAAAGTTAAAGAAGAGTAAAGGACACCAGTGCCAGAAACATTGGCAATGGTTCCGGCCCCTGTTGGGACTTGGAAGTGAAACTGTAATTGGAGAAATACGATGATAAGATGTAAAAAATGTTAAGGAACTACAAACATGATCAGTACCACCTGAATCTAAGATCTAAGTGCTTGAGCCAGAATGGAAAGAAGCACATATACCTGCAGGTAGGAGATTGGAGAAAGTAGAAATGTGATTTACTAAAGAGGTGGTAGGAGAAGTGTTCAGCAAGGCAAGCAGGCGTTGATACTGATCTGCCAACAATTGAGGGAACAAAGATGCGGTGGTAGAAACAGGAGCAGATGATGAATGCAAAGCAGAAATAGAAGTTTAAACGGAACCAGAGTCTGGAGTTGCAACACAATTTACCGATGAAGAAGAACTTAGATGATCTGAATTTGAAGCCTGGAGGGAAACCATGTTTGCGGTAACAAGTAGCCTCAGTGTGGTGAGGACGACCACAATAGGTGCATAATTTGGTATTGGCAGTCGCAGTAGAAGATTTCACACTAACAGAAGAAGAACGAGAAATGGCAGGAGAATCAACAATAGGAGCCTTAGTCAGGAAAACCTTAGGCTCCGTAGGTGAACGTAATTCCCATTCTTGCTGAATGACTAAGGAAAAAACACGGCTAATAGGCAGCAGGGGATCCAACAACATGATTTGAGATTTTACAGACGCATATTGCTCATTCAACCCTTTTTAAAATCTAATAACCTGATCTTCTTCACAATAAGTATGAGAAACAGAAGTGGAACCACACTGACAGGCCTTCAAGGGACGTATATTAGCTAACTCATCCTATAAGATTTTCAATTCCGTATAATAAGAACTGACAGACAGATTTCCTTGCTTTAAAGCATAAATTTTTTCTTGCAAATCAGCAATTCTAAAAATATCAGACTGAGAATACTTGGATGCAAGATCAAGCCAGATGTCGAAAGCTCGATCGAACCACAAAGTACTCCGGGCAATAGTTGGAGAAAGTGTCTTCGTGATCTAGCCATGAACCAAAGTATTGCACCTCTCCCAAGTAGGAAACAAAGGATCAGTAGCTGGAGGTGGAGAAATCGAGCCGTCGATGAACTTTAATTTGTTTTTGGAGAGCAACGCCATACGCATCGCCCTAGACCAATTGTGAAAGTTGTTGCCATCCATCGGCGGTGCCACAAGAACGAGAGCGGGATTCTCATTCGGGTGGATGTAATAGGGGTTAGTGGGATCTAAGAGAGAATCAGAGGAAGCCATGGAAGACGACGGAGAGCTCAAGGTAGAAAAAGTCAGATAGAAAGCAAGAGGTGTGAAGCCCAAAAAGAGTAAAAAATCTGATACCATGTGACAAATATTGGTAAAAGTATATTTCTCTTATTGATGTATAATCATATATATATAGAAATCAGAGTGCATAAGCGTAATATCTGCTAAATATATACATAACAAACTAACTAAATTAAGTCACAACAATCAATTGGTTACAATGCTAACTAACTCAACAATTAATTGGTTACAATGCTTGACGCATGTAACTTGGTTAAAACTTCAAAGAAAGCACTCTTAATAAGAATATACCATCCCAGGGACAATTTATTGTAGTGAGCTTATAAGATTATTTGTTAAGAGAATCGGATCCCAGTAAAATTCAAGAATATCCCCTTCCATTTAAGTTGTGAGATACAACTAAATTTAAATAAAAATGGACAACTAAAAAGTAAAACCCGCACCGTGAATGGCGAGTGGATGAATTTCGCATCCATTGACATGTCGTATAAATTAAGGGATTGTTTGTTTAAACTGAATTGGGCAAAGCAGAAAATATTTGGGCAAGGCAGATTTTTTTTTTTTTTTATACAAGGCAAGGCAGAAAATTAATCAAACAATATTTGCCCATGCACTAGCATGAACAAAAGGCCCAACAAGATGCTGGCTGGCCCAAAAGTATAGACTTTTCCAACTAGAGTGGGCCGAAACGTAGAATAATATAGCTTAAGCCTTAAAGATTGTGAGGAATGATAATCATTTCAGAGAAAATAATGAATGTTTCGGAGTTTAAAATTATGACCCGTGTTTTCTAAAAGCCTCAATAGTTTTCTTTAATTATCCTCCCATCTGATCAAATGATGTCATGCTGTAACTTTTAGAAAAAGTATCGATCAAAATTTCAATCGTCCAATAGAGTTTTAATTAATTGTTAAGATTCTTTGAGTAACTATCAGTACATGTAACAATTTCTCTTTAATCAAGCTACATATTTATTCCTTTAGTTGCTGTAAAAATGCATCACTTGGTTTTGTTGGCGCCTGTAAAAGAGTTCGTCCACATTGTAAGTGAGAACTTAATTAGAATTGATCAATATGTGGTTCTTTACTCATTATGTCGCTATTAAGCAGAAACTTAAGTGCCTGACTAAAGCTTAAGTCTACTGGAGAAGGGCATAGCTGCAACAAGTCAGCTAATTTAGGCAAAATCCTCCACAATTGGGATGGTTCGCTGTCATGTGAACAGATTTGAGGATCATAGAAAATATGTGGTTTTGTTGATCAATATGTGGTTCTTTACTTGGTTTTGTTGGCGCCTGTAAAAGAGTTCGTCCACATTGTAAGTGAGAACTTAATTAGAATTGATCAATATGTGGTTCTTTACTCATTATGTCGCTATTAAGCAGAAGCTTAAGTGCCTGACTAAAGCTCAAGTCTACTGGAGAAGGGCATAGCTGCAACAAGTCAGCTAATTTAGGCAAAATCCTCCACAATTGGGATGGTTCGCTGTCATGTGAACAGATTTGAGGATCATAGAAAATATGCCATATGCAGTTTGTATGGAGTTCACTGCCCACTTGTGGAGATCATCAATCATCAGTGCCACAACAAGGGTAATGGAGATTCAAGTCGCCTTAAATCTCATAAATGCATAACGATTGTATGCAATATACTGACTCAACGTTCACTGCTTAAATCTGATCCCTTGATCATAACGCACTAACCAACATTCGCTGAGAAACAGTCTCATAGAGAAGCGTAATCAGTCACAGTTGGACATTCACCTACGATTTTGGAGAAGTTAACTCTCATCATATAATTAACCTGGAAAACCACCGGCATCCATCATATGGATTATGACGTTGTTTGCTTCACGCCTTCTTGAGCTCTAATTACCAAAGAAAAGTCTGAGGAATCGGGGCAGTCTCACAGGTTCAATTTACCTTTCTCATTGGCTAGCGACACAAAGGCAAAGTTCTGCTTCTTTAGATCAACACGGGCCAAATAACTCTTTTATGCTAACTTACTTTTATAAGCTGAAGCTGAAGGTAAGGTGAAAATCAATTAATGACACCTGATTCATCTATCTACCCATTTATTTTAGTTTTTTAAAAATATTTTTATGAGCGTTGGGGATAATTATGTTACTGAAGTTTTATTTCAACTTACTATTCCAAAACAAGCACTATATAGATTTTTATTAAAAAAATTATATAATATATAAATGAAAAAGATGTTTAATGCTCTTTCAACTGGATATCTAATGACTTGTTTAGGTTGGTGGTGAAAAAATACGTTTATGTAAATTGAGATACAATTTTTCTTATAAATTTATCTCGTATATCGTAAATCACTTTAAAAAAGATACTTCCACCACCAATCTAAACATGCCCTAAATAAATTGGATTTGGCTTGCCTCAGCTGCGGAACCTGTCCGCTACCAATCCTTTTCCTAAAACTACACCGTTTTGATGTAGTTGGGAATAAAATGATAGGGTTGATTTTTTTTTTTAAAAAAATGGTGTATAATATTTTTAAAGTATTTTTTTTGAAAATATCTAGTATCTTAAAATATTTTTTAAGTAACATGAAGTATTCTAAAATAATTTTTTGAGCTTTTAACCTTTTAAAATATTTTTTCAGTTACACCCAATGTTTTATTAGACTGATTACAATTTTATCATTAATTATTTTTTAAACTCCAAAAATTACTTTAATACATTAATTATCAGTTTGGTAAAACACTAGGTACAACTGAAAAAATATTTTAAGGGGTTAAAAGCCCAAAAAAATATTTTAGAATATTTCATATTACTTAAAAAATATTTTAAAGTACTAGATACTTTTAAAAAAATACTTTAAAAATATTAGATACTATTTTTTTAAAAAAAAAAATCAATCCTATCATTTTATTTCCAAAAGTCCAAAACCACACCAAGAATTGGGAACGGACAGGTTCCACAGCGGAGCCAAACCAAATCCAAATAAATTGCCCGTTTATATGCCTGGTCCCACAAGTAAAGTACACACAGCTATTTTATGGATAAAATTAACATGATCGTTGGATTTTTATAGTAGTAGCATATTTCAGCGGAACGAGTGAATGAAGACAACTTGCTATTATGGTTTCCGATTGCTTAGCTCAGAAAGGGGGCAGGGTTGGGTTGTCCCAGCCAATTAGGACCTGCCAGCACCGGAAGAAGAGCATAAGCATTTCGCTACGAAGGAAAGTCCACGGAGCTCCCGTAACCCCGCCAATCAGAACCCCGGAAATGAATGCCTCGAGATGTGTGAGCGAAACCAACAGGTTTGTTGACGGCTTTTGTCCGACCCTACGCTACGCAGCATGGTCTCGCGCGCAAACACGCGCACTCTCACGGCGGGCTCAGAGTAGCTTCATGAGCACGCTTCTTTCCTCGGCATTTCCATACAAAACCCTTCCTCAGCCCTCCCCTCACACTCTTATCCTCTCGCCCTGTTACTCATTTCCCGAAACCCTAATAATCTCTTCTATTCATGGAAGAGCCTCAATGCTCCAGAGCTACTTTGCCTGCCTCACTCCCACCTGGTTGCCGTTTCTATCCTTCCAAAGAGCAGTTGCTCTGTTACTATTTACCCAACAAGAACGCCGGCGGAAATTTCCATGGCTGCGATCTGATCAGGGAGCTTGACCTGTACGATTATGATCCTTTCCAATTACCTGAAATTGCGTGCTTTTCCTATGGTTATCGCGGAAGGAAGAAGCATTGGTACTGTTACACTGCCAGGGTTTTGAAGGATTCTAGAAGGAAGACTAGGATGGTCAAGAGCGGGTATTGGATGAGAAAGGGAGGGGTTGGGAATGTTTTCAATGGCGGTGGGAATGTCGTCTTGGGCACCAGGACCTCTTTCGTTTTTTATCTGGGGAATTCCCCCAAGAAAGCAAACCGGACGAATTGGATGTTGCATGAGTATGCATTAGTCGATCATCTAAAGGTACACGATTTGGACCCATTCTTGGACTTTCCATGACTCCGTTTGTTCGTGGGGTTTTCCCCCCTTTTAATTTGGGCTCAACATTAAGACTAAAGTATTGATTAGGAAGGTTTGATTTAATGCCGCCTATTTAGACCTTATCTAGTTGAGTTTATCGCTTGGTTACTCTGTTACTGGATTTTCGATTGGAAAGCGGTCAATTTTCTATTATGTTCTAATAATTATTGTGATAGGATCCCCGAGTAATGTTATGGGTAATGTGAAAAATTATTGAGAAATTATGAACTAGATTCCTGTCTGAATATGCACTTAGGAATTCTGTCTGTACCTTTAGTCCCGCAGAGCTATTTAAATTATTTATTGCTGCTGCTAATAATTGACTTCGATTTTTGCATTCTATTTTTTGAAAATTTGGGATTTTCTTGTGATTTCCTCCCATATGAAATTGCCTACTTCAAAAGCTTCAATTTTCCGGTAATTCATTGGACAAAAGAGGAAATTGTACTTAACTTAACCTTCCTTGTCTGTGTATATGTTATTGGAAGACGCTTAGTATACTTTTTGAGTTACAATTCTTTCTTTTGATGGCATTTCCCAGACTATAGACTCATAATTTAAGCATGTCTGTGTTCTTTGTTGAACGTCCAAGTTCATAATTTTGGAGTGATCACACTATCTTCTATTTGTTTAGCACCCTCTATTTCTACACTCTCTTTCTTGAAGCAATTTAATTACTTCATGTTCTAATGATTTACCTTGTGGAAGAGACAAAAGTGCTTTCATGTTGTGGTTCCTTTTATTTTCAGTAAGTATTAAGAATTGAGATGCTTCCTTTATTACTTTGGTTATATTTTTCTGTAGAGTTTCCTTATGTCTTTATTTCTCATGCAGGCTTCATTTGTTATTTGTCGAGTATTCTGTAAAGCACATCATAAGAATAGTGTGTCAGAGAATGGTCTGAGTTCCTGCGCAGAGGAAGGTTTCTCAGACATTGGCATTCAGCATAATGGATATTTTTCACCCGATATAGTTAAGACTCAAATGCGTGGTGACTGCGCCATTGGTAGAAAGATTTCAGTGTCTCCCTTGAAACCTGCTAGTGAACTAGATGAGAATCAAATTGCAGCTGCATCAGCTTCTGTTGCTACTTTCCACTGTAGTGCAGGTCCTCAAGACAGTCAAACGGTAATATATATTCATCTTTGCTTTTCTCTGTCATCTTCATGCTATGTCTAATATGTGACTTGGGAAAAAACCTGTTCTCTTTATTGCTTATGTACTTGTATTATATTCATTTTTTATTCTCAAGCTGGGTGTATGAACCTGATCTGCTGTGAAGGATTTTTTATGTAGCTAGCATTTCGGTTGAACTCATATAGTTCCTTAGCAGTTATATCTTTTTTGTTGTTTTTTCCCAGTTGCTGATAACAAATGTCTGCATCTGTATGATCTGTAATGTTTGATCAGAATTAGGGGGGTATAGATGCTGGAAGTCAGTTAATGATTTTCTATTTCACTTCTATGAAGTTGCAGTTTTATGAAAGAAATAATGCGGCGGCCTTTCTTAGCATTGCACACTTTTTGGTTGAAGCATGTCACTGAAACATCATGTTTTGATTTCTGCTGCCTAGGATGTCACTGAAAATTCAACTGTGCCAATCGCCAAATTCTGTGGTGGAAAATTGGATACATATGAATGTGTATTCAGTACAATTTTATTTATTATATTTCCCTCTATTGAAAGTTTATATTTGTAGTAATAGATAAGTACTCTTTTAAATGGGGAAATCAAGATCACTGGTTGGCAGATAGCAGATAGCTGATAGCTCTACTGGTTGAATAGTTAGCATGTTGATGTGGCAGCTTGGTTGAAGCATGTCCCTCTTTTAGGGCTTGAGATTGTCATTATGTCAATACACCTTCTGTATGACATTTGATCTTTAATATAAAAACTAAAGTAGTGTCATTTTTTATTTATTTTTCCTCACGTTTTCTTTTTGCCTATGCTTGTTATCAGGGAAAGTTTTCTGGACTTCCTGGTGATGGTGCAATATTTGTTCAGGAATTGGCATCTCAGCAACATTTACTTTCGATTCTAGAGGAGGATTTCATAGAGTTGGATGATTTAGCTTGACTTGGTTGATCGTGGAAGACAAGTGAATAGTAGTCCTAATCTCATGATACATGTGATCTGAAACAATTGTATTTAGAATGGGTTAACAACACTGCAAATACACAAGGGTTTGCATTATTAAGTAACCCTTTTTTCCCCTATTAATTGAAGAAACATACTTTCAAATGAGGTTGCGGCAAATGAAGTGGAAGGGCCACTTCACTTGTTAAGATAGCCTGATGATAGATCAAGAGATCATTGTAAATATGCTATTGAACCCTTCCTGAGGAGTTAGTAAGCAGATCTTTACTTTGGACATGCAAGTTTTTGTTTTCTGGATATTTAATGAAAGGCAACTGCTCTGGGTGATTGCAGTTAGAATTTGTTATATTTGGCCTTGGTAAATGAAACATGCAAAAATTAACACAAGTAGGGGAGGAATGTAATACAATCTACTGATTGCCTCGTTGGAAGACTTATTTCTCATAAGCCTAGGGAAAGGCCATGTGCTTAGAGATTAATATACTTGGCTTAGGTAAATGAAACTTGCAAAACTCTACACTGGTATAAGCAGAATAAGCGCAATGCACAAATTGTCTCATTGGAAGACTTGTTCCCTTCTAGCTTATTCTGTTTGCTGTTTCACAGCTTTTCTTGTGCTGAGGCAAAATCAGGTTAGTGGTTACTATCAGTTATGGATCTCCACTGTTAAATATAATCTTATTAACTGACTGAAAACTTGTTCCCCACTTCAAACTGGCTTTGTTCTTTTGTGCTCCTCGTTGGTAGGTTGAATTGTCTCTTTTTTTTCGACTGTATCATGGAATAGGTTAATGATGGCTGATCTATGGTTGGTGTTTGTGGTGCTGGCTAATAAACACTTGCTAACTCGTCTATTGTTCCTCTGAAGTGCAAGTTTGGAATTGAGATATCAACTTCCAAATAAAGATGTTTGATTTGATGGGAATCCCAGCTTTGTTTCATGATGGTTTTGTCCTCTGGGTTTAGGCTTCAGAGAGAATGACGATGTTATCATAGTTTTAAGTTTGCGTAAAATCAACTTTTGTGTCAGTCTGATCATCTGGTTAGTGGTGTAACAAGGCTTGAAAAGATAAAGAGCTATTGTTCTCAGTTTTCTGGATATGGTTGTGTTTTACTTGCACGCCAGGATTTATGTCTCTTGCACTGCTTTCCTCTGCGTTAGAACAGGGGTTGGCTAATGAAATCAGAATTCTCATTCATACAAAAGCCCCAACAGGGTTTGCAGTGGGGAGTGCTTTTACAGCTAATTTTGGTGGATAGCGTTTGTCCTTTCTTTCTCCCTTACTTTTCAATGTTAATGCGTCAACCTGCGATCACTTGTTATCTCATGATTTATGGATTATATATAATATTGCAGGACCACTTTTGCTAGCTAAATCTCCCTACTAATTACCGGTGGATGCTAATTTTTCACAAGTGGATCAGGGTGCTTTGTTTCTCTAGTGGTATATAGTACATATGTATCAGTTGGGCCTGTGACACATTATGCGTCAAGTTAATGCAAGCTTGTGGGGAATATAGAGCAAAAGCTAGCTTCTTGTCCCACCCTCTCCTCGCTTCTCTTTCTCTGCGTTTCTGTCAACCCCCAAAGCATGTGCCTACCCTTTTCCTCCACATGCCATTTATTTATCGTTGCACTGCTCTGCTCTGCTCTGCTCATGCTTCCACTTCTTGCGTTTATATGATTTGCTTCCTTTAATGTCTCACCATGCTTTTCACCAATTATTCAATGCCTCCCCACCCCCCAAAAAAAAAAAAAAAGTACTCCACCCTCCTTCCCTTTTCCTGACATAACATCAAAATATCTTGTACTCCCTCCACTCTACCATACAAGTGACGGAGAAAATTAAGTGAAGCATTAATAAATTGTAAATAAAAATATTAATTGCTCTTTAAGTGACTTATACTGTAAATCAAATTATTATTTTAGAAGTAATTTATTGTTCATTTAGAATAACAATTGGAGTTTTTAAAAACAGTTTTTCAATCAAAATTTACAGTATACGAGATAAATACGTAAGAAGAGTGTTGTCTCAATTTACTATAGACAAAAAAGAGTATATCGGTTTTGTGCGAAAGCATTACTCTTATTGCTATTATATTTTCGCAGTGCCTGCCAGTAGAACCAGGAGGATGTATATTAATATGTACGTCTGCTTTGTAATTTCAAACATAGTTATGAGGAGTTGGTGGAATCGTCTTTTTGAAAACCGAAATGGACCAGTTGTTGCGAATTGATTCATTGAACTAATCAGCGGTGTAATGTCTAGTTTAGAATTTAAATATAACAGAAAACCAGGGGGATAGATAATGGGGCGAATCTACCTAAAATTTTATGATTATTATGACTTTGGATAAAGATTGTGGAGTATGGATAGATATTGCCCCTTATATTTGTAGCTAATATTTTTTTTTTTCATTTTGAACCATTATCTAGACTAATTTAGTTTACTGATTGATTCCATTTTTCCTAACATTAGATATAATATATTGCCACTGAAATATGGATCATATTTGATAAGTTGATATCAGGTCGAATAAAATATCAAATTGATATATACTCTCTCCCTCTATTCTTTAATATAAGACATATTTAAAATGTTAACTTTGATTCTAAATATAATATATATTTTTTATATTTATCAATCTTTTGATAATTTACCAATATGATACTCTCTTTACAATAATCAAGAAGGAGAGGGAATAAAGAAATTAAAAAAAATATAACGAGGGCATTTTAAAAAATGTATGTTATATTAATTAATTAATTAAATTAAATTAAATTAGATAAATATGATATATAATAGGACCACAGGGAGTACTTAATTTTATGTTGTTGGAGCAGTGAGACTCAGAGACGAGGTATTTTGGGCCAAAAAGCCCAGAGAGACCTGAGGTGTTAGGCTAAGTCGTGAACTCTGTCTTAATTTTTTTTTTTGGTATTGTCCAAAAAGGGAAAGCATAAGACCGGATATAACGATGGATTTGGCGGGAGGCCGCTCATAGACATTTACCATGGAATTATGAATGGGGTCCTTTTGGTTTTCAAAGAGGGCGGTTGGTCAATTATTTATCTAACTCGGTTCAGTTCACTCTGGCCCCTCCCTCCTTTTCCTCTTTTTCCATTTTTATTTTATAAAATTGTTGTTATAATATTTTATAAATTATTTTTTATTTTATATGTATTATTGTTATAAATTATGTAGATCATGTTTGAACTACTTAAATTCATATATGTTTATAATAATAATTTTATAAAATATTAAATTTAAATAATTAATTTTGTTAATCTAAAAATGAATGGGATTATGAAAAAAAAAGAAGAATGAGAAAAAAAGAGAGAGGCTGGAAAAAAAAACACAGAGAGAAAGCAATCCCCCTCTTAATTTTTTTTTTTTGGCCAAAAAATCCCCCTCTAACATACATACCACTATGGGTGAGATATGGTGGGCAAAGTAATCAGCTTTTTAGACATTAAAGAAAACAGTGGGAGAGAAAGGAAGATGGCCCGAATACGTGTAAAAACTAAAAAGAAAAAAAAATAAGACACACTGTTCATTGGGTGGTGCGGATAAAAGATATTTGAAATCTGACTGGATGTTTAAAATAAAGATTAGAATTTTTAAAAGTAATTTTTTAATTATGATTTATTATATATAAAATAAATATATAAAAAAATTTATATAAATAAATATTTATTGATATCTCAAAAGTGATCCAAACAATTTAAAGAAGATTATCTCTCTCTCCCTCTCTCATGTGTTTTTTGTTTTTTTTTAAAACTCTGGAATGTGTCACGGCAATCAAAAGGAGACAGCAGAAATGACAGTTGCCACCTGCCAAGGTGAAGGCATTCGCTACTCACTCACCTAATTTTAATGTATACAGAGTAGGTGAAGGCCCTCTCCCTCCCCCTCGCTCTTTCCCTTGCCCCCAAAGTTAGCACTTGCAATACAATAACCGTTTGGTTATAAGCTGCACCTGTCAACCCACTGACAGGCAATATAGCCCTCCTATGATGTTTAGGTTTCTGTCGTTTTATCCCCCCAACCCCTTAATTTGTGGGTTCATCACCAAGAATAAGTAATAGTCAAAGTTCACACCAAGCACGCCCATATTGAATAAAAGATGGCAAATTCTCCTCCTTATGATGGTCGCTAGTAATAATTATACTGCTTTTCTGGTGGCAGCAAATTAAATTAAACCAACCAAGGAGAGGCATGTGATTGTGAATGTGATTTGAATGGTAAAAGGGAAAGAGAGAGAAGTCAAAGATGGGTGGCGTGAGCAATATGGAAACCCAGGGTGTGTTGTACCCTCTCTTTCTCTCTGCGCTGTCTCGTTAATGCTTTAACTTTGAGAGGGTGAAAGTAAAAATACGGAGGCAAGCACTCAAACAGAAACTGCCTCCCTCTGGCCTTTTCCTCTTTTCCTCTGAACATCCCACACTCCAAGTTAACTTCAATTAGATTACTTTAAAAGTCATCTCTACTAATTCCATTTTTGTTTCTAAATATCACTAATCATTACTTCCACACCTCAGGGTCTTGAATTTGATAATGGTTTAACTTAAATAACATGCACGTCACTCTGAAATAAAATCTGATAGTCAAGTTTTTTTTTGTTTTTTGTTTATTTTGCGAATCCCATGTCAAATCTAAATTAATTGATAGTGATAAAATTATGGTGATTTGTTACCAAAAACAAAATACTAAACAAATTTAAATGTGCTCATCATTATCAGTACATGATAATTTCTCCACTTTCTTTAAAATATATATTTTTTGACCATAGCTTAAAAGATTACTGCCCCTATTTTCGTTCCTCTTCTATCTTTGTTTTCACATCTTCCACCAAGAGCCTCTGTCTTCTACCCCTTCCGTTTCTCTGGGGCTGTTCTCTGCCTCTTTCGTTCCCTTAAATATTAAAACATTGAACTTTGCTATCTACGGGAGCAAGGCGACCCCCTGCTTTCTTTCATTCCCTGGGTTTTCATCCTCTGATTTTACAATAGATCAGGATTTCTTATTTTCATCTGGTAAGTTTTCGAGTCCCAAGTTCTTGTTCTTGTTTTCGTCTCATGGGTCGATCGGTCGGTGATTTGGTAAACAATATCAAGTTTGATTCTTCCTGCAGTTCTCAGTTTTGTCAGGGTTTAATTAGACCATCCAGCGTTTCAAGTTTTTCGGGGCTGTGTGTGTGGGTTTCTATTGAGTCTTTCACGGCATATCCATAATTGGTTTTATACATTGAACTATTTGGGGTTTATTTTTAGTCTTGCTCGTGGCTAGGACCGTCTGTTCAGCCTGGTCTTGGAAGGATTAAACTCGGTTGTTGGGGGTGGAGGAAACTCAAGTCTGATTTTTACTTCCTTTGAAAGGAGTTAACTTTATTGTATGTCTGTCATTTTTGTTTCTTTCTTGAATAATTTTTCACGACTTTAATCAAATGGAAATACTGCATTAGTAGAATTTATTTACATGTTCAAATATTATACCTGTTAATTCCTCGCTGTAACGTGTGAAATTAAAATGCATACGGGTTCTGCATCATAGGGCTGCAAACGTCATTGACCTAATCATATTGGCTTTATTTATGTCTATGAGTTTTGTAATATGAGATATCCACTTTATCAACTTGTAGCATGATATTCTAGTAGGATGTAAGCTACTCCGGAGGAATTTCACAATTGATATTTGACATTTTACAAAAGCAGACACATATTTATTCTAATATGAATGCATCCCCTATCTTAGGTTGTCTTGACCTTGCTGCAGTTGCTTTAATAACATGAAAACTACTTGATCAGGATGATTAAAGTTTTGTTGTGTTAGTGCATGAGTCTGAGCTGCTAGTGCTTGTTGCATTCATTTCATCATCACGATATCCACTTTTATTGCTATCTTGCAAAGACAACTAATGCAATCCCTCATGATCCTCTTTTCAGTTACTGCTCTACTGTAAGAGAAGGTCTATAAAAAGTATGGATTTGTATAGAAGTTTGGAACTAAATCATTGTAATAAGCTAGAACCATATGCAAATTTTTAGACCTTACAACATTCAGGGATGTTCTCTTTTGATGCAGGTAATAGTAAATATTTTTGCAGTTTTTTGAAACCATAGGGTTCATGACAACCTAATGTCACTATGATGATGTCACTTAAGAATTACTCAATCAAGAAACTTTTTGAGGCAATACTTTTTTATGCCTGCTGATCACTTTCTTTTGTTGCAGGGATTTTTTGAATCATAGAGTTATATGCTGCTCTATTGAGGAATTCTTTTTATACATTCATTAACCTCAATTGAACAGGGAAACTTACAGATTCTCCTAATGCAAGGGACAAGGGGTAGGATAGGTTCCTTTCCTGAAACATTGGAATTTGATTGTGGTTCTACTTCAAGTAATGCTACTGGGGATCAGCAGCAGATTTGCTGGGATGGTATGAGGAACCCTGTGGAAAATCAAATGCCTCCATTTATACTTTCACCTGGTGGTATCAACCCATTGTATGCAAATTCAATTGACCATGAATGGAAGAGCATGAATAATTGGAGAATTGGTGAGCCAAGTTCCAGTGGTTCACATATTCAAATTAACAATGATGAGCAGAAAAGAGAATTTGGATGGTCATCTTCTACCAGTGCTGATGCTGTTGTTGGTTCAAGATTAGAGCGACACTTTGACTCAACCAATTTACTTTCATTTGACAACGTCAATATGAGTCCTTTGTGTATGAACAACTCCAATCCTCATTCTGTAACACAGAATACTAACCTCAATGCCAGTTCAGCGGACACAGGCTGTAATATGGGGCAACATCTTGAGCATCCTGTCTTGAGCAAATCAAATGGATCAGTAAATGAGCTTATCCCACCTACTACTGGTTCTGTGCCCTTTGCTCATCCTTCTGGAAGTAACATGGTAGATAATGGTAGTGTTAGGCCAGGGTGTTCTCTTGATGCCCGGCGTGTATCTTGTAAAAGAAAGGCTGTTGAAGGATATGTTGGACAATCTTCAGGTGGTGAAAGTTCCAGCTGCAGCCAGTATACAGAAAGCAGGGCTTGGCATACCCTTCCTACTCACAGTAATTCTCGGAGCAGTTTAAGCAGATCTGCTTCATCAGCACAGATAAGTTCAAGAGTTGGCCTGGATGTAGGCTATGAAGTGGGGGATGAATCTTCAGAGAGCATTAATAATTTAAATGTTGCAGCGAGCTCAAATAGCTTCCTCAGGAATTCCCGTTTGAGGATAAATCCTTCAAACGAACAGGATTCCATTCCTTATGTTGCATTCTCAAATGGCAGTGTAACTAGGCGTTCCACAATTCCTTCATCATCTCCTATGACACACAGTTTTCGTCCTGTTGGTAATTCTCTGGATTTGGGGTCAGCACCATCTGCAGATGATATGGTTCCTCAAACCCAGCCCCTTGGAAATTGTTCTCCTTCTATACACAGGAATATGGCACCATTTAGGTGGAGTGGCAGCTCTAACTTGAGAAATAGCCATTTGTCAAGCTCAATGATTTGGTCAGACAGGGATAATCTATTGCATGAAGAAGGAAGATCTAGAAGCATGTTTGAACATCCAATGTTTGTGCCAGTTACTGATTTAAGAAATTCAGTTCGAAATCCAACCAACAGAGCTTCAAGTAATGCAAATTTAAATATATCAGGAAATGTCACTTCCTCACTGCATGCTGGGTTAAGTTCAGGCATCAGTTCGCCACCTGCTCCATCATGGGTTTCTCATCCCAATCCTCTACATCATCCACGGAGGTTATCTGATTATGCTCGTAGATCATTGTTGTCTTCTGTTTCTGAGGCTGCTGCAGGTTTCAACAATAGCAATTCTTTCTTGCACTCTGCTCCCATTGCTTCATCTGAAGCAAGGGCACCATCATCTCGAGCTGGTAGTCGAGGACGTAATCAGTCACACTCAAGATCACCATGGGTGGAGAGGCGAGTTGATAGTAACTTCAGACTTCCTTATTCATTGCAAACTCTGGCTGTTGCCAGTGAAGGAAGTAGTAGACTATCTGAGGTCTGTATTTAACTCTGTTTTCTTGCTTATAAATAGTTGTGTTAAAACGCCTTGTACACCCACACGCACAAACATCACGAGCTAGAGACAATTAAATGAAGAAGGATTTTTGGTTTGGAATTACTCCATGTATAAGGTAGCAACTGGCTTTCTGATGCTGAATGGTTCACAGAAGCCCTTCCAACCACTCCCCACTACTATGGTAGCACCAATCGCTCATCTTGTCTCCCTATTCTCTTACCTTTTTGGTTATATTTCTTTGTATTATTCCTTTGTCCAGTGATTATAGCTTCCTCAGAACCGTTCTGTATCATAATTGAAGTTGTGGTGTTATGGTCAGGCCCACTGAGAAATGAAACACAATTATGTCCACATTCTGCCTGCTTCAGGCGATTTTATTGTATCAACTGTTCTGTTGGCCTTGACATGTTCATTTTCTTTTTGTTGCACAGCTCCGCAGTGTTTTGGGCCTCATGCGTAGGGGAGGGAACCTTCGGTTTGAGGTTAGTTTTCCTAAATTAATGGTATACATGGACAGGGCACAGATATTGAGTAGAGTTTTCTCCTTTTTCTCTGGTCTAGTTTAATGTGCCAAATGGATGCAAAATTGATTTGATTATTCCTCAGTTCCAACTGAAAGACATTTTTTCTGTTGCATTAAATTTATTTTCGAATTTGTTAATGACCTAAAAAATCATGTTTTACCTGTTTTTACTTCTGATCAGATTTGCACTCGGCTTTCTGAAGTTGTACTTTAATATCTGGCAGAAATTGGGTCTGTTTTGAGTGGAATTGCCTCTGCATAAAAATCCTACTCCTTCCCTGAGATCATGCATAAATCTTTGTCCTTCAATGTTCTGATTTTGTTTTTGGCTAGCTATGTGTGTGCTTTGCTAGTCAACTAAGATGTGCCTTCGTTTTGTGACAGGATTTTATGATCTTTGACCATTCAGTATTTTCTGGAATGGCTGATATTCACGACCGACACAGGGACATGCGACTTGACGTAGATAACATGTCTTATGAGGTAGAGAAGATTCCAAATTTTGATGCATATGCTTACTCACTTTACTGCCTTACCATCCCACCCCACAAAAAAAGAAAGAGAACAGAGAAAGAAATCATATGTGAAAGTTGATGTTTCATCTATTGAATTCAGTTTCATATAACGCAAATGAATATTGTAGGAGTTATTGGCTCTGGAAGAACGGATTGGAAATGTGAGTACTGGATTGAGCGAGGAAACTATATTGAAACTACTAAAACAGAGGAAGTGTTCAGTTGAAGAAGGGTCTCAATGTGAGGCAGAACCCTGCTGTGTGTGTCAGGTGAATGTGAATCTAAATGACTGACTTCTTGTGGTTTGCCTCCTACATGCGTGTATAATATGCGGAAGCATATGGTTCCTGTAACTTGTGTGCAGGAAGAGTTTGACAACGGAGATGACGTTGGAACACTCGATTGTGGCCATGATTACCATACCAACTGCATCAAACAGTGGCTAATGCAGAAGAATATGTGCCCGATTTGCAAGACAACAGGCTTGGCAACGTGAGAGTTGTTCCTGGATCCTCAACAAATTTATCTCCGAAGATGGAGATGAAAAGGAAGGTGAAGATGAAGTGAACTAGCAATGTTACCTTGGAAATGTTGGTTAGTTGAAACGAGAATCTGGTGCTTCTATTGCTTCGTTTAGTATGCGTGGACTAGTAAATGGCGCACCTCTGTAGCACCCTTTTTGCTTTCAAAAGCCTCCCCTTCATCCGCCCCTCCATTTCATGTTATAGTATATTTTGTTCTATATTTATCCAAAGCCAATGTTCTCCCCATGTGACTGATAATTGGTGTTGAAGGAATTGTTATTAGCCTTGATCTCTAGTTGACATTTCTCTGTTTACATTCTTTTATGAAAGAAATTATTTCATTGGCCTCCGATCGGATGTTATTTGGGGTTAAATTTTAAGCGGAAAACTAGCAGACATTCTTTGCAGTCTTGGGAAAAACATTGTACTTTGTTTCACAATTTTCATATTGAACTTAGTTGAGATTACTTATCTATTTAACGTTTATACTTTGGTAGATGATGATGGGGAGGGACATAAAAGAGAGTGGAAATGAAATTTGGTCTCTAAGTGGTTATCATTTCTTGGGTTTGGGCATTTTCAACGTGATGAAAATGATATGGAATGTCATTCTTCAAATTGAGAAGGGAATTTACCATCTTGCTCTCATTAAATTGGACGTGAACAGTAGTACAGTGGCACAGATGTAAAATACCCCACTCATAAATTTGATTGCTGCACAAGCACAACTACTATAGTACTGGTAATGGTAAGCTGCTTTTTTTCTGACTTTGGCTATTGGCTACTTTACTTTAATTAATGGTTTTTATTAACACTTTTTATTCTTAAAGATATGGATTAACATTTTTTTTCCCAACAAGTATTTAAAAACCTCTTATGCGTGTTAAAGTGTAAAAAAACATTTAAGATTTAATAACTAGTTTTCTTTAAAAAAATTACAGAAAACAAAATTGGTAAGGTATTTTGTATTTTAGTATTATTTATATTTGGCTATTAAATATATGTATATAATACTAACATTTTACTTTATTTTCATATGATAATCAAAAGACTCAAAATTTCAATATGTATGAAAAGTGGTTCATATACAATGAATGGGACATGGAATCTCCATCAAAACCTAACCATTTAGAAATAAGAACCAAAGGGCCAAGCGCAAAAATAGGAATAATTATTAGGGTGGCATAATATATATCCAACATGAACATGGGATGCTACGTCACATTCCATAATGAGATTGATTTAAACAATATTAAATTAATTATTGATTCCATTGGGGCTGGATGGTTTAGGGTACTTGATTCTTGTTATGGGATCGGAGTGAGTGTTTTAGAAGCAACAAAGTTTCTAAAATTCTGATACTTCAATTTTTCGAAGAACATACAAGTTTGGTGTTCGCGGGAAGTAAGAAGGAGAAAGTCGAGGAGGTGGGGATGAAGTGGCGAAAAGGTGGGGGTCAGGCGAGAGTGGGCCCACCTCCATCTTACTGTTTTTTTCTTTTTAGGAAGGGTTGTGGGACCCAGCTCTACAAAAACAGAATTGGTTATGAGGATGTTTGGAATTATGGTTGGAATTTCCAATCATACTTTTCAATCGTGATTTACAGTATACAAAGTAGTTTTTACGGTTTATGAGAGAAATATGTGGAAGAGTTTTATCTCGATTTATGTAAATCGGGCTTATGCATAAACATAAGCCCAACCAAACATCTTCTAAATTTGATATCATTTTTAAAAAATTTATAAATGTTTTTTAAATAAATCAACATAAAACTTCTCTAATATATTTATATTATATATTTTAAATTATAATGAAAAAATTATTTTTAAAAATTCTAATAGATATTTTAAATAAACTCATATACAACCGTGAATCTGTGATATCCGCCAAAATCCGACAGCCCGGTTTGAGTTTGACACCCGTCCCCCCTTGTCACGACAGATCATGCGCGTCCCACCTCCCTGACACATTAGATATCGCCCCCCAATAGCCTTTTAAATAAATCTCTAAATATAAATGTTTTTTCCATACGTATTAATGTAGTTTGGTAATTTAATCTATTTAATGATTTTTTATTTTTATAAAAGATCCATACCATTTCCTAACGTTAATTTAAAATGAATCATTTTCCCCTACGAGATGGGAAAATTTGGATCTTTCCCGATGATTATTATCGACTATCTATTCTCATAATTATTTTTAAAAAGAATTATTTTAAGAAAAATTTAGGAAATTTCTAATAAAATAAAATAATGCTTAGTTAAAAGAAAGTAAAGTGACTAACAAGTTGTTAGTTGAAGTGATAGTAAAAAATACAAATTTGAATATGGAGTCATGATATGCTTCTGAGTTTAAAAAACGCTTATAAATATACTTACAGATGGCATACTAGCAAGATCCTCACATCAATTAAATTTAAACCCACAACTTTATAATTATAAGTCAATTTGTTATTAACTGGATTAACATTTATCCGCTACATAGTTTGATAGGGATTAGACTATAAATTTCATGCTCAAACTTCAAATTCATGAATTCATTCATAGTTAAAATTTAATCACAACCAGCACTAAGAAGTCCATAACAGGGGTCAACCGCCCAAGATGATTAAAATAATAGTATAGTAGATAATAAAGGTTAGTCCAGTTGGTATAGGGTTAACTTATATTTATAAGATTGTGGGTTCAAATACTATCAATGTGAGAACTTTATTGATAAGCGATATGTAATCATCTCTATAAATGTTTTTTGAGCTTGAAATAGAGTCATGGCAAACCCGCAGGTTGTAGGTTGGCCTATACCAACCCACGGGCCACGCAGTGCGGGTCTGTGTGGCCCTACGCTTTTATGGGCTAGCAAAATGTCAACTCTAACCACAGTGTGCGGGTTATGAGCCAGCCCATGGGCCCACATTTAAAAAATAATAATTTCATATTTTTTAAAGACGGCAGGAAGTACGAAACACATATATATAAGTTATTAAATTTACCTTTCTAATATCAATCATTCTTCTTATAGAAATTTAAAAATATAATCCACAATTTAAAAAAATAAAGTTATCAAATTTGTCAAAGTTTAAAAACAAAAAATATAAAACCATCGTTAAGCAACTAATATATACTTTCTCCGGTCCTATTTATAAGCAATTTTCTCTCTCATGTGGCTTGTCCTTTTTATAATCAACTTTCATTTTGTGTCTGAAAATATAAGTTCATTTTTCCTATTTTACCCCTATTAAATACATATTATTTATAATTAATTATCACACACACCAAGAGTTATATTCATGAGAGAGAGAGAGAGAACTAACTATGTAAATGAAGTTAACAAAGCATTGAGAAAACGTATTTTACTATATCTCATACTTTTTATACATTCTCTCCTTGTTTTAATAAATAGGGGCATATATGGAAAAAATATGACATTTTTGACATATTTATTGTTTTTAACTACTAGTTCGTTTTGCGCAATCAAGAAGAAAGTTGCTTATAAATAGAACTAGAGGGAGTAATAATTTTGTTTAAAGAAAGGAATATGCTAAAAAAATTTCTTTGGATTGGGAGGCATCAAGGTGAGAGTGGACAATTTATAAGTTTTGTGAAATATTATATGTAAAAAAACAAAAAGTTTGCGAGCCAACCTGCCAACCCGTAAGCTATACAGTGCAGGTTTATGCGTCCCACATTTGTGTGGTGAGAAAATTCTAACCTTAACCCTTTCCTAACCAACGGACCCATAGGTTAAGACCATATTACCGATTCTAGCCCTCCTGACCATGTGAAGCTTGGAATTAACTCACCTATTTTTTTTTTTTTTAAAAAAAACAAAGGTAGCAGAGCCACCCGGGAGGCATCTTGACTTTCCGCTCCTCGCCTCATATTATAAAATCAAAGTTGATTCCTAGGAAGGACGATGTTTTTAGATTTATGTAATCAAAATAGTAATAATAACAGTAATAATACAACAAGAAGATTTCATAAACCTTCAGACAATCCCCTAATACGGCGTATCTATCTCTACACACAGTGGCTTATGACCCCCAACATGAATTTAGAAGCAGACAAGATTATAATGCTCCTGAGACGCTACATGCAACCACCCTTCCTGAAACACTCAAGGGAAGGGACCTAAGAGAGATAATAGCACTAAAACCCTTCAAAGTGGGAAATTTTCTTCTTCTATCATCAAACTAGTCGCATCATGCCAACTCCATTCCTTCTGTGTCTAAACCCCACTCTCCTCCATGTATTGTTCCACTGCCACACACTCTCTTCGTCCTTCTAACCTCTTGCTGTACCTCCTCCTGCCTCTTTAGCGACCTGGTTCTATCAACACGTCTGCGACTGTGTTAGCCAATTAAATTCAATCTGTGTTGAGAGGGAGGAAGAGGAGGGAGCAATGACAAACTATGCGTTTCTGAACGATCAGCTTTCGGCGCACACCTCAATTTTCGGGTTACGACTGTGGGTTGTGCTGGGCATATGCGTAGGAGCAGCCATAGTTATTGTTCTGTTTCTCATATCTCTCTGGTTCACCAAGCGCAACAAGAATTCTTCCAACCACAACTCTTCACACAATCCTACCATTCCAAATGTCTCCAAGGAGATCCAGGAAATCAGGATTGACCCGACCCATGGAAGGTCCGACTCGTATCCGGAAGCAGAGGCGGAGGGGGATAAGGCCCAAGCCATGCTCGTTCAGCAGCAGGGGGGTGATAGCCAAAGAATTCACATAGAGATTGGTAAAGATCACCGGATTTCGTATCCTGAGAAGGGCGGTGGTTCATCTCATGGAAGTGGCGAGCAGGGTTCAATTTCTGTGCCTGAGGTTTCTCATTTGGGATGGGGCCATTGGTACACTCTCAGAGAGCTTGAGGTCTCTACCAACGGGTTTGCCGACGAGAACGTCATAGGTGAAGGTGGCTACGGAATTGTTTATCGCGGGGTGTTGGAAGATGATACCGAAGTTGCGATTAAAAATTTGCTGAATAACAGGTAAGCCGTGAGCCATACTTGATTATAATCTTCTTTTGTCATAGAGTATAAGTTTATTTGTTATGGATTACATTTGTTCTGCATCTTCCATTAAATGGTTCGCGCGCTGATGTTGCAGGGGACAAGCTGAGAGGGAATTTAAGGTAGAAGTTGAAGCAATTGGACGTGTTCGGCATAAGAATTTGGTGAGGTTACTTGGATATTGTGTTGAAGGAGCCCATCGGTATGTTTTTCATTGTTCATTATCATCTTTGAGTTCCTCTTATGGTTGTTAAAACTTCAAACTACTGCTCTGTATGGCTAAACATTTTGTGCCAGTTTAACCTGAATGTGCTGAAAATATTGCAGGATGCTTGTGTACGAGTATGTTAACAATGGAAACCTAGAACAGTGGCTTCACGGAGATGTTGGGCCTTCTAGCCCTCTGACATGGGAGATTCGCATGAATACAATACTTGGAACAGCAAAAGGGTATGCTTTTCAGCGAAATTCTCTTTTGCTCCAACTTCATTTTTTTTGGGATTATTTCTTGTCTTACATGATTGAAAGTTGACAACTGGAGAATATGTAGGTTGACTTACCTTCATGAGGGACTTGAACCTAAGGTGGTTCACCGTGATATCAAGTCAAGCAACATATTGCTAGATAAGCAATGGAATCCAAAAGTCTCTGATTTTGGCCTTGCAAAGCTCTTGGGATCAGAGAGAAGTTATGTGACAACCCGAGTAATGGGAACATTCGGGTCAGTTTGAACTCTTCTCAGAAAAAAGAAATAAATAAAACTTTGTCCTAAACAGTGGTGACTTGGACCTCACTGGACAGATGACTTACTCTGTTTCACAGGTATGTAGCTCCAGAATATGCAAGTACTGGCATGTTAAACGAAAGAAGTGATGTGTACAGCTTTGGTGTTCTTATCATGGAGATAATTTCTGGAAGAAACCCGGTAGATTACAGCCGGCCTCCTGGAGAGGTTTGTTTGGTGATTTTATTTGAGTATCATATATCAGGAGATCTTCTCAAGCATACTCCGCCCTTCAAATGTGCTATTTCTGGTCATAATTGAGGATTCAATTTTGTAGGTGAACCTGGTTGAGTGGCTGAAGTCCATGGTTGCTAATCGGAATGCAGAGGCGGTGCTCGATCCTAGGCTACCTGAGAAGCCTTCTTCAAGGGCACTGAAGCGTGCTTTATTAGTAGCTTTGAGATGTGTGGATCCAAATGCCCAGAAAAGGCCAAAGATGGGGCATATCATACATATGCTTGAAGCTGATGAGTTCCCTTTTCGAGATGTGAGTTTCTGTTAATTTCTAATTTCCATCCACATCTCTGCTGCATTTTAGTTATGAAGCATGTCTTACCAATAACTTTTCTGCATCACAGATCTTTTTGTGCCTACAAAACGAATTGTTATGACTTCATGAATATTGTTTGCTTTCTTCCTTAAAAAAAATATTGTCCCAAGTCTAGAAACAGACACATTTAGATAATTATTGTCGTGTGTCATGCTGTCTTCCTCTGTTCAGACTTCAGTTTGATTGTGAATTGTAACTCTTTTAGGATCGAAGAACTGGAAGGGAAAATGGACGCTCCCAGAGGATGAGCACAGGAGAAGGGTTGAAGGATAAGCAAGTATGTGAATCAGGTGACAGTAGTGGATATGAAAGTAGTATCCAAACTAGCAAGTCAATGGGCAGAAACCAAGAAACCGAAGAGCAATAGCTTTACTGGAGCTGATTTAAAAGGTTACAAGGTGAATTGGTAGAAATGGGATGAACATCATTTACTATCTTGTATATATGTTATTTGTGTACGCTTGTCTGGTTGTATTTGTAGATTTTGCAGGAATGCTTACTTGCCTTCAGGTGTTTAAACTTATATCTCAAGACATTCCAGTTCCCTTAAATGTGTTGTCTAAATATTGTAGAGGAAAAAAATTATTTTATTACCTTATTAGACATGTTATTTCCTTTAATTGCTACTGAGTTTGTCTTCAAAGCCAACATTGACTTGAAATGTATGCTTGTGTTTGCAATATGAGCTTCTAATGATATGTATGCGGCTGCTTGATGTTCAATGGAGATATTGCAAAAAATAAAAATCAGAGTTCATGATTTCTTAGAAATGATTTGATGAGCTAAATGATAAACTTCGGCTATTAGTTGATTGTGGCATATTTTTCTGGCATCAATGTAATAGATTGTTGAATCAGAGGTTATTTATGATATGTTGACCGTAAAGTACTAAGCCGCAGTGCTGTTTAATACATGTCTGATTAGTAATGAATGATTATAAGATTTACGAGGCTCGAGAGAAGTACCGCGCCATATAGACCACTTCTTATGATATTAATTTTGGTGTTTTTCTCTTTCTCTGTCAAATGCTGAATAATAGAGGAAAGGAGTTGATCATTCTGCTGGAACATCATATCCCATAATAAAAGCGATATGCTGGTTCGTGTATTAATTTTTATAACATAAATTCCCATGATTAAAGTTCCTGCTATATACTATGCACTTTGTGTTGTTCGTTGGGCGGTTGTGCTTATAAAAGCTTTGGTCCCACACCTATTCAAGACATGTCGTCAAGTTTTACAATTTAAAGGTCTCAGGCATGATTGTCTTTTGTGTCTTTTTGGTCAATAAACATGATTCTGTCAGCAAAGACCTTCACCGTTTGGAACTGCAAGGGCCCCAGGCTAAACTGAGGGCTGACGTAGTCTAAATGGACACAGAAAAAAGCAGCTTTCGATTTATCGAAGATTCTATTTCAAAACGTGGGAAGTGGCAGATGCAATGAAGTCTGGTAGGTTACTATCTGGACCCAAAAAAAAAATATCGCAAAAGATTAATTAATGAAGAAAGGAATGATAACTAGCAAACAATTCATTTTTTCTGTTTTGGTAAACAACAAAAAAATAGTCCTAAACCGATGGCTTGTAGAATGTAATCTCTGCTTCTGCAAGAGAATAATTGCTAGTGGCTCAATGAATAGCTAAAACATATGGCGATGATGTGACCTTTTTGGTTTGTTGCTTGAAAAAATGCCACAAGGAGACGATAGACGAACCAAAAGTTGTTGAGGCCAAACAAAGGACTAAGCAGATGTTCAATGAACCAATGGCGATGATTGACATGAAAGATGAGGAGCCAAAGAAGGACCTACCTGATCAAGTGATGATTGAGTTGGGAGAAGAAGAACCTGACCGTTGGGAACTTGGAAAGAGAGACCAAGTACCAGGTTGAAATGCCCCTTTGGGATTTAAGCAGACGATTTGGTTAAAATAAATATTCCATCCCAACTTTACAAGCATTCGACTTCAATGAAAATGATTTCTGCCATATACGCCGCAAATCAAATGTTTTCATATTGACATGTCATGCTTTCTTTTTCTTTCTTGTATTTGGGCATTTTGTTTCTACTAGAGTTATTTCTAGCTAGCAGAGAATTTGGCTCCGTGGAGTAGCAATCAGGGACATCTGGCAATTGTTGGAGGGGCTGAAACTTTGAAGAGTACAAGAAGAATACATAATGAGGAAAGTAGTGGATAATATCTTTAAGACATGAGCAACACTTTCTTTTAAGTTTAATTGCTCTCACTTATATCTATCTTATAAGGTGTAATTTGGATTGATGGGTGAATTTCCTACATGATATAATAAAGACCCTTAAATATAGATTATACTCTCAACACTTAAATCAAGACAACAATGATTTTTACAAAATGATAACTTAACTTTATCTTTGTATATACTCAAAGATAAATGCAATGAGTTTGATTTCTTGTTGTTGTGTGATTTTTGAGGTGTGATGTTGTATTGCGTGTCCTAAATAAAGTGATAGTGCATGATATTTATAAATTATGAAGTGATGCCTCTTGAAGCAACACTTCTTCAATTAAAATTCATAATCATATGTTAAATTCATGAACCTCATATGTTTATTCATTAGCCAACATAAATTAAATAACCAATGATTATTTAATGTAGAGTTTTTTTATAAATATAATACAACCTTTCACCAAGTGATGATTACCACCCATGTCTTTAAAAATTAAAGAGACATAATCTTGGTAACTCCCAACTCTTCATATAAATTCTTTAATTTATAAAAACATAACTTTATAAAAAATACATCCGTTCATTTTAAAATATTCCAACACTTACATTGGCTCTTTCTGTTTTCAAATTAATTCAAGACCATTTTTTGTCTTCTGGAGTAATTTGTGGTTTTCTGACTTAGGTGAGGAGAATTGAAATATGCTCATGGGAGAATCCGCTCATGTATTCTGTATGCATTTTTGATAGTAAGCGGAGAACTCTGTGGAATGTGGACAAGAACGGGTCAAAGTGGACTTGTTCCCCTTCATTTTCTGTAGGTCCATATAACTAATGGAAGCAACAAGTAAATTTTTAGGGAAAAAAAAAAGAGCGAGATAATAACAGCAGGTCAAGGGCATGTTTAGATTAGCAGTAATAGAAATTATTTTTTTTAATAAAAGTTAGATATGATAAAAATCATATTATAAATGTAATTTGTGTTTGGGATAGTAATGGTAGAAGTTACTTTTTTCCAAATGGGCTCTTGTTCATAATAGCGTTTGAAAAGTCAATTGAGATGGAAAATGACTGAAAATGGCATGAATCTTATTGAATACTACATATATATATATATATATATATATATATATATATATATATATATATAGTTGTATATTATGTGATAATTGAAGATAAAAATTTAAATTTGATAAAAAAAGTTAAATTATTATTAAAAAATTAAAAAACACTAAAGTGCTTAACTAAATATATTTAATGGATAAAATCGTATATAAATTAGAATGCATACATATGTATATTTAATAGTACATTGCTTATTTGATCACATATCCCTAACAAGTTAGTCATTGATTCTATCATGAATACGATTCATTTGTGTTGAAGATAATGTATGGATATTTGATAAGGATGCTCTATCAAGTGGATCATCATTATCTTCATCACCTATATTTCCTCGTTCAACTTAAAAAAAATCCATATCAGTTTGGAAATAGCCATTATTGCACAAACTATATGGACTTATGTTTTAAAATTATACGAGTGCAATATCGCCCTTTTTTAACCATGGTTAAGGTTGACCGCTAATTTTAATTAAAATTGCTTACTGAGCACCCACATATAATTTGATTTTTCTAAAACATTATCTTTTTCCACCTTCCTCTCTCCCTCCTTTCATCTTTTTTGGGGAAAAAAGGTTCGTTCTCTTTCTCTCTGCCTCTCTCGCTCTTCCCCTCTTCCTTACCCTACCTCCTCTCAGATCATGGCTTCTTCAGTTTCTACGCCTTCCGGCCGTCACACCTCTCTTAAGTTGTCGCAGTTTAAAGGCTTTAAGCTCCAACCCAACTCAATAACTTGCTTCACTCTTCCCCGACTTCTCTCTCGATAATCGCTTGTCGCAGAAACCATCATCGGACCTCCGTCAAGCAACATCATAACGTCTTCTCTCCCTATCGGCACTGCTTTCTTTCTCTACAACTGTCAACTACTACCACTAAAACACCACTATTGGCCCTCTTTCTCTTCTCCATCTACAAATTCGTCAAGCAGAAGCCGCCTCTAATGGCACCTCCTTCGGTCCCTAAAAGAATCCACCGACAAGCTATAACACAGTGAAAAAAAACATATGCGATGAGCTTCAAGCCAGAAGCCACTTTAACCGTTAAAGCCCATCTCACATTGACGCCTTCCCAAACGGTCAATAAAACACTCCACCGAGCTTTTACGGCTCCATTGGGCTTTTTTTTCTCCTAAACGTTTTTCCAAACAAGCACTAAAAGATAGGTTGAACCCACCATCTAAGGTAATTAAACTCAAATCTGTCACTAAACCGGTCGGGGTACTGGGTCAAGGGTTAGTGGGTCAGAACGGAGTCAAATTAGAGCTAACACGGGACCAAACCAGTGAAAAAATAAAGATTTCAGGCTTATTAATATAAAATTATAGAGAAAAAAATTTCTTAAAAAAATAGCGGGTCACTACCCCGGACCGATTTCTAGACCGGTTCACCGATTTTCGAACCGAAACGGCCGGTCTGGTCCAAATTTGATAACTATGCCACCATCTCTCATTTATAAAGAAGCTTATATGACCATTGGCAGCAAGAAGTTAATTTGATAAATTCCCCTGTAATTGATATATTTAGCATCTTTGTACATATAATTTCAACCAGTAAAATGGTGGAAACTAGGCATCTTAAAGCAAATGTTATCTTCTGTAACATCTTTTCTTTAATTTCATAATATTAACTATATTTTTAAATATTAATCACGGTAGAGTTAAAATTTTAAAATCTATTAAATATTTTATCTGTGATTGTACAAAAAATTTTCATTTCAAAACTAAAGTCATTTAGCTCTATATAATATACAAATCATAAACGATAATCAAAAGTATGCAGTCAAATAAAAGTTTATAGAATGTGGGTCTTATGAGTGGCAATATACATCAATTCAACACATACTAAACCACAAGAGACTATACAAATATATAAAGATATATCTATGCCTCAGGAGCTTCTTTCGACGTCCCAGCATGGGAATTATCACTTGAAAAATGCTACATCAACAGGGTGAGACAAAAATCTTAGTAACCATCTATCCAACTCATTACATATGCTAATATGTGTTCATGAGGTAGCAAGTAGAACAATTTATATAACAAAGTATTAGAGATATAATTGACAAAAATTTAATATCATAGTTTTATACACAAATCTCATAGCAGGAATTATATGTCATAATTACTATGTATTAAATCTCACATCACAATCCCCAAATGTCTCCCATCAATCCAACTGAACCGCCTTATTTTGCCAACTAGACCCATGGACTAAGTTACTATCTATGTCATTGGCAACTCAAAAAGCTCTCCGGTCACATAATAAGAATAAACCAAAATCCATAAAGCATGTGCCAAAACTACAGGTCTTTCCGTTCATTGAACTAGTAAGGTGTCACAACCCCTCATTGAACTGGTGGGACAGTCTTTCATTGAACTGGTGAGATAATAAAAAGCTAATCATCATGCACTAATGGAGGTTATACCATGTGGTGATATAATTTTCTATATCTCAACCTAAACCAATTATTCCAATATGTATCAATAAATAGCTCATATAAGGATATTCAAAACATCTACATATACATGACATAATGTCTCAATCAACAGTTTATATATATATATTACAATTTAAATCACAAGGTTCCACAAGGCAAGTTTATATCAAAATACTCTTCAATATTTTGATAACTTTCTCAATCACAATAAATCTTTACTCATTAAAATAATTAATAAATATCAACATAAAATTTTCAATCTCATAATCATTTTACAAAATACTCACAAACACATACCAACACGCATAACAAGTGGAAAGTGGTTACCTCTCGCCAAGGCAAATTATAACTACAAGCTTCTAATCTAAGAGCATACAAGTAGGATCATGTTCTTTTGGGGTTACTACTTGTATGCCATAGGTATAGGTGGAATGATTAATATGAACATGTCCTTTACGTATTTATTTCTTAGTTGCTGTCTTGATGGATCTGGTTTTCGTAAATCTCAATATTGTACTCGTTATTACCATTACTACTTTTGTTAATGGTTACACCTGATTGTTAGCACCTGTACAACCGAAGGGACATGTTATTTTGGCTTCAGGCCTTGTTTGCATTAGGTTTAGTTGGAATGAGTAATGTTAACAAGCCATTTGACCATTTGCATAATAGTTGTTGTCATTAACATTTGTGGTTATTTGCCAACATCATGACTAAATCAGACATGCAGTTCTTGTTATTCCTATTATGAATTTAGTTATTTCTATTAACACTTTTGTTATTCCCATTACTGATTTTGTCACGAACACTTCTTTAGGGCAACATCTTCACACACGACTGAATCATACATGCACTTGTTATTCTTATTATGAATCTAGTTATCTCCATTAACACTTGTTATTCCCATTACTGATTTTGTCAGCAGCCATCTCTTTGGGGCAATATCTTCACACACAACTGAATCAGACATGCAGTCCTTATTATTCCCATTATGAATCTAGTTATTTCTATTAACACTTTTGTTATTCCCATTATTGATTTTGTTAGCGGCCACCTCTTTGGGCCAACATCTTCACACATGACTGAATCAGACATGCACTTCTTGTCATTCTCATTATGAATCTTGTCAAACTCATTAACACTTTTGTTATTTCCATTATTGAATTTGTCAGAGGTCACCCATCGTGGCCATACCTCTTACACAATTTGTCAGTATGTCATTCTATATTTGTCATTCCTAATTACAATATCTATTGTTTAAATATAAACTTCAAGAAAACGTGCATTGTTACCAACAAATTGAGCTAAGAAATTTTTTATAAAATGATTGATGTAATGGATTCAAATGAAAAAATAAATCACAATGACATGTATATAATCTTCAAAATCAAACATCAGCACCAAAAAGAACGAGAGAGCAAGGCGAAGGAAGCCGAGAACAAGAGGGAGAAGGGAGAATCGGAGAAGTCGAGAACGAGAACTCCAGAACGCTACCTATGGAGGTCGAGAACGAGAGGGAGAATGGAGAATCGGAGAAGGGCTGACAGTTGAGAATCTTGATATAAGAGTGATATTCAATTGTGTAAGTAATGGAAGGGAGACGGAGAATAGGACGACGGAGAGCCAGAAAATAAGGTTCAATTGGGTGTGTGTGTGAGTAATTTAGTGTCAAGGGTTTTTTCATCTTTACACATAAACTTGATAAACCCAGATTGCTCCCCAAAGTCTTATATGTTTTTTCCGACTTATTATGGACTTCTTGGGGGTTAAGGAAGTTCATTTAGTATTTTATTGGAATTTTCCCTATTATTAATTTCATTCCCTTACATAAAATCTCCAATTTCAATTTTAGGACATAAAATAACTAAATTATAAATTTTCATCTGAAAAAAATCTAAACCGATTAAAACTTTAACAATACCCCCAAAAATCCAAATAAATCATTTAACTTAAATTTAATCGGTTAAAAAGTCCAATATAGAGTTATTTACAAGCTAATTATATAAAAAATTCATTATAAAACCTTATACCAATTAAATAACAAAAATAAACTGATTTAATTTACTATTAATCATTCTCTACATTTTTATAGTCATATATTGACAAAACTCAAATTTGCCCAAAATCCTAATCCTAAAATATTATCTAATCAACACAAAATTACTATCATAAGAATGAAAAAATTATTTAGAACATTTTTCATAGAGGAAGTTTAGTGATTAGAAGTGATTTTGAATATCTTATTGATCTCTAAAACTGTGAAAATTGAGAATTTACAACTCCTCTCCTCTAAATATCACTTCGTCTCGATAAGAAAATGAAGAAAGGGGTAGGGTTTATATAATCCCTTAAGCGGTGTGACTTTTTAAATTTTTAATAATATTTTTTTATTATTTACTTAAGGGTAAGGTGCCACTCCCTTTTTCAAATTGGCGGCGGCATTTCGGTCCACCTTTTTTTTTCAATTATTATTATTTTTTAAAAAATACTAAAAGATAATAATTTTTTTAACATATTTTAATTAAATCTCTCTTTTCTTTTTATCTTTACAAATTATCTACTAAATTTATTTTTTATAAATAATTCTCTTTAAATTATGATTATATCTTAACAATAAGAATAAGAATATTACACCTTGGGCCTCAAGAAAGTGAATGTATTGCAAGGCTTTTGTACTAGTTTTGCTGGAAGGAGCTTCTCTCATTTACCTTCCCATCATTTTTCCCTCCTTTGCCACTTTCATCACATTAAATCTAGATCTAATGGCCTAGATTTAATGTTTCATGAAAATAATATTACAATTTTTTATAAAAATATAAAAATAAATTTAAAATATATAAATAATTTTATATTAATAAATTTATAAATTATTACTATAAAATAGATTTTTTTTACTTTCTTTTATTATAGCTGTGAATTGTTTAGATCAAATTTTAATAGTTTAAATTTATTTATATAAAATTGTTATAATATTTTTATGAAACATTGAATATGGGCCATTAAATCTAAATCTAATGTTGATAAAAGTGACAAAAGAGAATAAAAGGATGGGAAGGTAAAAGAGATAACTCCTTCCGAGTATTGCCTTGCCGTGACTTGGGTGGGATTTTGAATATTTATTATTGAAAGTTTGAAACATCTTCGACCGAAGAGCAACTCAGATTTTCTTCCCACAAAGAAAATTTATAAGTGTCACTCATTACCAAAGTTAACACTCACGTATAAAAAAAAAGGAAAAAAAAAAACTAACACTCAATTTCAAGATGGCTCACCAATCTAACAACTTGAAAAGTTAATAGTCATTAAAAAGTTTTAAAATCGCCGCTTATAAATTTAATACTCCATTTCAGGAAAGAATCAAGATTCTTATCAATAATTTTAAAAATGGGAGGTCATTACGAATAACTGACTTCATTATTTGTCAGCGTTTGTAGCTCTGTCTTAGCTTTGATGCCTTTTATTATGACATTCACAAAACTTTTAGCAATGTATGGCAACTGAAGATGGTACTGGGGCGACGGATTTAATTTCTTCCCCTGGTCCATATCAAACCAAATCATAACCCAAAAAAAAAAAAAGAGTTTAGCTTGAATATACAATTTATACATAATTTCTTCCATTCGAACCCATGGTCATGTTATCCAATCAAGATTTAAACACGACACTAAAAGAAGTTGTGGCTCTTCCAAATGTCATAGCTTATATATATATATATATATATATATATATATATATATATATATAAAACATTTATATAGTGCTTTTTGGAGGAAACGCAACATGAAGTGACTTTTTTTTAAATGCTTCTTGTGCATCTTTTTGTTGCTCCTACGCCATTTGGTGATCTTAACAAGTGTTTATTAGGTCAAAAGAATATCTCATTTTATTTTGTACATTTAATCAAAACTCTTCCATTGATATTTTCAATTATTTATAAATTTGATTTACTTGTTATAATAAAGATTTATATCCTTTCAAATATAAATAAAATTATTTTTATACATGTATATATATTATCTACAATATTGCTAAATTATATTCCAGCGTTATTGAACCTAATTAAAGGTAATTTTTCAAAGATGTTCTTCACATTTATATAAACTTAAACTCCCTTTGGCAATAAAATAAAATAAAATAAATCGAAACCTTAAACAATAATAATCCATTCCATTCAAACCAACACCTAATTGTATTTACCTTCATTTTTAATGACATGTCTTAAAGATAAGGGAAAATTCTATTAAAATACCATGTGAACTTACTTAACCCATAAAAGTCTATTATAACTTGCAAAGGACATATAAGGCATAGGGTGGGAATCTGGGTTTTGGGAGTTTAGATGAATGACCAAAATGCCCTTCAAACCATTTAAAAAAAACAAAGAGATACAAGAGACACAGACTCATTGTAGAATAAATGAAGCTGCTCAAGAAGCTTTATAAAAGTTTGTTCTTTCATAAAAGACTCTAGAAGCTTCTCTAGTGCTTCACACCACCGTCCTCTTTCCTTTCCTCGTTGTCATCGGAACTTGGTGTTGTGATCGGAACTTGCCGGCGACAATGGTAAGGCGAAGGTGGAGGAAAAAATGTTGCCGGAAAAAATGGAGGAAGGTGATGGCGAGGTTGCGATGAATTGTGCTGGGTTTGCATATTAGAAGGACTTATAGTCTTGATTTTGGAGAAATCCAAGAGGCTAAGGAAGAAGAATGTAAATAGTAATGAGATTGACAAAATTTGTAATGTAATTGACAAGTTTAGTAATGGTTTTGACAAAATCCGTAAAGATTTTGATAAAAGAGTTTGTTGATGAAAACATGTAAGTTATGATTCACCAACATTTATGGCATTTTACCAAAATTTGTAATGGGATTAACAAATTTAGTAATGGTTTTGACAAAAGAATTTGTTGATGGAAATATGCAAGTTATGATTCACCAACATTTGTGGCATTTTATCAAAATTCGTAATGGGATTGACAAGTTTAATAATGGTTTTGACAAGAATTATAAAGGTTTTGACAAAAGAGTTTGATGGTAAGAACATGTAAGTCATGATTCACCAATATGTAAAAACCATTATGAATCTTGTCAAACTCATTATTACTCTTGTAAATCCCATTATGAATTTTGTCAAACACCACAAATGTCAAGTATAATGATTGTAAATCCCATTACCAATTTACAAGAGCAATAATGAGTTTGACAAGATTCATAATAGTTTTTACATGTTGGTGAATCCTGACTTACATGTTTTCTTTATCAAAACTCTGTTGTCAAAACATTTACAATTCTTGTCAAAACCATTATTAAACTTATCAATCCCATTACAAATTTTGATAAAATGCCACAAATGTTGGTGAATCATAACTTACATGTTTTCATCAGCAAACTCTTTTGTCAAAACCATTACTAAATTTGTTAATCACATTACAAATTTTGGTGAAATGCCATAAATGTTGGTGAATCCTAACTTACATGTTTTCATCAGCAAACTCTTTTGTCAAAATCATTAATAAACTTGTCAATTACATTACGAATTTTGTCAATCTCATTACTGTTTGCCTTCTTCTTCCTCAGCCTTCTGGATTTCTCCAAAATCATGACTACAAGTCCTTTTAATATGCAAACCCAGCGCAATTCGTCATAACCTCGCTATCACCTTCCTCCATGTTTTCCGGCAATATTTTTTCCTCCACCTTCGCCCCACCATCATCGTCGGAAAGTTTCGATGACAACGAGGAAAGGAAAGAGGACGGTGGTGGAAAGCACTAGAGAAGCTTCTAGAGTCTTTTATGAAAGAGCAGCCTTTTATGAAGCTTCTTGAGCAGCTTCGTTTATTCTCCAATGAGTCTGTGTCTCTTGTATCCCTTTGTTTTTTTTAAATGGTCTGAAGGGCATTTTAGTCATTCATCTAAACTTCCAAAACCTAGATTCCCACCATATGTCTTATCTGTCATTTGCAAATTATAATGGACTTTTATGGGTTAAGCAAGTTCACATGGTATTTTAATGGAATTTTCCCTAAAGATAATGCCAATGAAAACCATAAAAAATGTGCAACTCAAGCCATCTTCAGGATATTTGAAACCATTCTTCCTAACTGCTTAACCTATTCTATTAAGCAAAAAAAAAAAAAATCTGCTGTACATCCTCCCCTTCATGTAGAGATCAAGTTAATGTAATAAAATTTATACATTTAGAAAAATTCAAACGCAGATGCAAACTGACATAAAAACTTACTTGCACTTGAAACTGAAGTTGCTTCAAATATTTGATTGCCTCATCTAGCATTGAAGCTTTATCCGTCTATTGAAAACAAACAAACTTAAATCATCCAAAAGAAGAGAAATAAAATATTTTTTGTAAGATCAAACTCAACAGGAAAAGTCAATAGAATACCTTGTTAGAATTTGGAATTAAGTTTTGTAAGGCCTTCATTTTCTCATTAATCCTACTCTTCTCCTCTGCCTTGTCAATATTAAGACTTGTCAACATGAAGTCCAAAATTGGTACAATAATATGTAAGAGTTCATCATTAAACTAAATTAAAATAGTTTTATAAAATGTTAAATTGGAACCGTTTATTCTAAGAGTGCGCCATTCAAGCAAGAATAACATACAAAAGGAATTATTAAATGTAACTTTCTTTTGTTAATTATCAACAGTAAAGTATAGTAATATTATAGTAAAGTTAAGTTAAATTAAATAGATCAGAAAAATTAAACATGGAATTATCAATAAATAGAAACAAACATTAAACATGGAATATAATTATTTAACAAATAGCTTTAGCATTATTACTACAACAATCATGTCTATCACATTTATTTGAGAATAACTTTTTCATGTTTCATAATAAATTAAACATAAAAGACATTTAATTAGCAAATTGAACTATTAACTTCTAATAAAATTACATTTATAAGCTCCAAAATTATAAAACTTACAGTGAATTTAAACTTCAATAGAGAAGTGAGCTGCTGAAACTACAAACACAAACATAAAAAAACAAATTAATATAGGAAAAATTGCAACACAAAATTGCATGTATATTTAAACATTAAAAAATAAAGAAAAATAGGGTGGGGATGACTTACGGTAGGCCGGCATGATGATGGAAAGAGGAGGGAGGAGGAGTGATGTGGAGAAAGTGATGATGGTGATGAAAAGGGGAGGGAGGAGGAGTGACGTGGAGGAAGCAAGCACAGTGACGATGAAAGTAGGATGAGAATGGAGAATGAAGTGAGGACGGTAAGAATGGAGTGAAAATGGGTGTGAGGACGGTAGGTTGAGGAAAACAAAAATAGAAAATGAAGTGTATGTAGATGGGGATGAGAAGGGAAGTGGGGACGGTAAAGAAAGGGAAGTGTGGGTGGGAGATAGAGATGCATGTGGTAAGAATGGAATAAAAAGGGGTGTGAGGACAGTAGGTTGAGGAAGACAAAAATAGAAAATGAAGTGTGTGTAGATGGGGATGAGAAGGGAAGTGGGGACGGTGAAGAAAAGGGAAGTGTGGATGGGAGATGGAGATGCATGTGGTAAGAATGGAATGAAAAGGGGTGTAAAGACAGTAGGTTGAGGAAGACAAAAATAGAAAATGAAGTGTGTGTAGATGGGGATGAGAAGGGAAGTGGGGACGGTGAAGAAAAGGGAAGTGTGGATGGGAGATGGAGATGCATGTGGTAAGAATGGAATGAAAAGGGGTGTAAAGACAGTAGGTTGAGGAAGACAAAAATAGAAAATGAAGTGTGTGTAGATGGGGATGAGAAGGGAAGTGGGGACGGTGAAGAAAAGGGAAGTGTGGATGGGAGATGGAGATACATGTGGTAAGAATGGAATGAAAAGGGGTGTAAAGACAGTAGGTTGAGAAAGACAAAAATAGAAAATGAAGTGTGTAGATGGGGACGAGAAAGGAAGTGAGGACTATAAAGAAAAGGGAGGTGGGGATGGAAGATGGAGATGCATGTAGTGGAGGGTAAGGGAAAAGGAATAAATTTGATTGATTGGAAATCTATGGTGAAGATAAGTTTTAGATAAAACAAAAAACAAAAACAACGTCTTGGTTAGCTCTTTTTCAGACAAGCGCCACCCAAGGCCACATGGCAGCTGTGGCGCTTGTTTGACCAAGCACCACGATTGCTTATGGCCTTGAGTGGTGCTTATCTGAAAAAGCGATACACAAGGCCCACACTAGCTATAACTCTTATTTAGATAAATGCCATATTATCCTTATATTTTAATAAAAATAATAAAATAGAAGAAACGGTGGCACTTTTTTAAGGAAGTATCACAAAACGTGCATCAATATTGCCTATTTTTTTGGTAGTGTAAGCGTAATATTTTTATCGATGAATGTAGGAATTTTCAATTAAATTCAATTGTTAATTAATAGTTGAAAAGATCTCACAGAGTCTAAAGGTATGACTTAATTTACATTGCAATTTTGCACTGTGAGCTGCAACATATATTTAAGATGGGAGGTGGTATAAAAAAAGATTGCACTATTTTCATATATCGCGTACTGCATGTAATTAAAGAAGAATATATAGGAAGGGTTTTTACTTATTCAACGTTATTGAATAGGGATTAATTTGGACCAAAAGGGCATAAAAATAGAAAAACACGTATATGTAACCGTGGTAAAAGCACCGGTGGAAAAATCAATTTTTAGACCGGATAAAAATAGCTTTTTAGACTAGTTTTAGATGAGGTTTGGATATATTTGATCTAAAAATTCTATTATTTTTTAGACCGGTTAAGTAACCGGTTTTAAAAGTATACTTTTAAGAATGGTTATTCTGAAAACCGGTCTTAAAAGTGACATTTAAAAAAAAAAGGGCATTTTTGGATTGGAAGGATATTAAAATCACCCCAATCCAAATAAAAGTGTCTTATTTTTTTACTATCACATAATTTTAAATAAGTTATAACAACCATAAGTAAATCATCATAAAAACCAACAACTCAGAGGATGAAAACTTGATAATAATTCATAAAATAAAATATCTCAATCTTATAAATTGAACGAAATTATGACAAATGTTCAGTTTTCAGGACTGTAGGGATCAAGGTCACCTTCATAGCATTTACAAAATTTAACATGTAATTACCCACAAAAAACTCCAGAATCATCTTACAAACACTATCACTAATTTCAGGCCAAGCAGATTAGTAAAATTCACCTAATAAACCATCAGGATCTGGTGCTCTGAACCTCCTAGACTAAACATTGCAATTCTGATTTCATCTGTAGAGATAGGTGCTAATAAACCTTCATTCATTTGATTCGTGATAACAAGCTCTATATAACTCAACACCTTTGCAAATGAAAGTAACTCCGAAGGAAGGAAGAGATTCTGGAAGAGATTATAAATGTTACTAGTAATATCTCTTTCCTCAGATAACCATAGGCCTTCATCATTTTTTATACGCAAGATGCTATTCTGCTGTCTTCTTTTAGTAACCTATAAATGGAAGAATTTTAAGTTCTTGTCTCCAGCTTAACCAATCAATTTGAGAACGTTGCCACCAGTATTGTTCTTCTTTAGCAAATGTTTCCTCAGTTTCTGCCAATATAGCATTAGCTTTCACAATATTATCAACAGTACGGGAACCTTGGCTACAATCCGCCAAATCTACCTTAAGTTTCTCAATTTTCTTGATATTATTATGGAAATCTTTCCTACTCCAACGAAACAAGAATTTCCCTACATGCATTCAATTGAGAACAAAAGGAAATAATATTAGTATCATAACTTACACAGTGTACGCCCCATCCTGCTTTAACCGAAGCACTGCCTACAGCACATCAGGCTATGTTTGCGTCAGAGCACGGTTTAAACCAGGAAATGACATGTTTCCCAATGAATTCAAGGAACAGAAACACAAACGCATATATTGTGATCCCAAAGGTGAGCTTCTCCATACTCAAAGTCACAGCCAGCACCACAAGCATATACAAGATTGCAGCAATTACCTTATTCGGATATGAATCTGATCCACCAATGCACTCACCTAATCGGTCATGGACCCACTGTGAACTTGTGAACCCACTGTCTTCATTTCTCAGCAACCACTTCGAGGTCAAAGCCCCTAGACACGTCGACTTCACACGAGAAAGCAAGCAGTTACTCAAATCGGTGGGTTCCGGCTCCAGCGACAGCAAAGGATCATGGATTTCATAAGGAGGCCGCCTCCTAGGCTTGGGTTTCTTGAGGCCGGTCTATTATAATTCTGATATATCAAGGAGAAACACAGAAACATTGCATCATAATTTCCTCCGTTATACCTAACAAGAGATTAATCCAAGACTATTCAAAAGCAATAATAAAAGACTGGAATTAAATAATACTGATTGAAGAAGAACGAACCTGAATAAGGAAGGACACGGCCGCGAAGATCACATCAAGCGAGGTTGCCGCGATGATGAAGATGCGAAAATCAAAGAGCTAGGTCATGGTAATATCTTTTAGACTGGTTGTAAGAAATAACCGGTCTAAAATATTTTATCTTTTAGACCAGTTATTAGCGACAATCGGTTTAAAAGGTATCAAAATTTTAAAAAAATATATTAATTTTTTTAATTTCACATCTTTTAGACCGGTTGTAATAAATAACCGGTCTAAAATATTTTATCTTTTAGACCTGTTATTAGTTACAACCGGTCTAAAAAGTTTCAATTTTTTTAAATTTTAATTATTTTTATTTTTTAGATCAGTTGTTTAGATAACCGATCTAAATAATATATTTTAGACAGCATATTTTAAAAACCAGTCTTAAAAATTCGTTATAATTACAAAATTATCACCGATCATACTTTTTAGACCTTATTCATAAAAACCATTTTAAATATTATAATTTAAAAAACCTATTTTGTGCTAGTGGAGGAGGCACACGAGAGAAATGTGCCACACCTAGCAAAACAGAATGTCGTAACGCGTAAGCGAGTACATGCTAAGGTTACATTCCAGTTTTGTCATTATCAGTATTTTTAACATTTTGGCATCACCCCAATTGGCTCCTCCTTTCCCGGGCGTTTCTCTCCCATTCCAGTCTAGCGTGATATACGCGCGCCCATCCCTCTTATCATGCTTTCCCTTTGCTATACTATTATCAATTATGTACAGCTCACAGCGTTGCCAATTTGTCATTACCTGCCGTGCCGTGTTCTTTAACCTTTCCCTCATTTGCTTCAATTAACCATGCCAATCCTATTTTACTTGCACCATATTATTCCTCTTTTTCCTTAATTATGAACCATCACACTCTGTAAATAGTAAATACCACTGTCACATAATTAAGGCGACTCATAGCTCATTCCTCGTTTGCGTGGGCCCCCACCCTGAAAAAGCATGTGTGGCTGTCGGGGCTTCACTCACTCTCACACTCTCACACCCACACACACACTAGCCACGGATGACGGCTCTATATATACCAGCCGCCACATTAACTCACCACACTTGAGAGTTCAGATCATTCATAATTACTCACTTAGCCATGGCTTTGCATGGAGGTCTTAGTCTTCATCTGTGCATGTTTTATATCACTATGTTCTCATACCTAGGAGATACGGTAGCTCAGTCGGACAATTACATCGTCCATATGGACTTATCCGCCATGCCCGGAGCCTTTTCCACCTACCACGACTGGTACAAGGCCACCCTCTCCTCCGCCGCTTCCCACCCTTCTTCAATGCTCATCTACACCTATTCTCATGTCATGAATGGCTTCAGTGCCAGGCTGTCCCCTTCTGAGCTTCGTGCCCTCAAAAACTCCCCCGGCTATGTCTCTTCCTTCCCTGATTCCCCCGTCAAACTCCACACCACCCATTCGCCCCAGTTCCTCCATCTCAACCCGCTCGCCGGCGCCTGGCCTGCCTCCGACTACGGCAACGATGTCATCGTCGGCTTGGTCGACACCGGCGTTTGGCCTGAATCTCAGAGCTTTAAGGACGATGGCATATCCGACATTCCTTCACGATGGAAGGGCCAGTGTATGAATGGCACCCGGTTCACTCCCTCCATGTGCAACAAAAAACTCATCGGAGCTCGTTACTTCAACAAAGGGCTGCTTGCCAGACATCCGGATGCAAATATATCCATGAATTCAACTCGTGATATTGAAGGTCACGGAACCCATACCTCAACCACCGCTGCCGGCAGCAGAGTGGAGGGTGCATCTTACTTTGGCTATGCCACCGGTTCGGCTACCGGCATCGCTCCGCGGGCTCGAGTGGCTATGTACAAACCCTTTTGGGAAGAAGGAACCTACGAATCTGACGTGATAGCCGCTATTGATAGCGCCATAGAAGATGGGGTGGACGTTCTTTCCTTGTCGTTTGGCTACAATCAGAAACCTATGTACGAAGACCCCGTGGCCATAGCTACATTTGCGGCCATGGAGAAGGGTATTTTTGTCTCTGCGTCAGCCGGTAATGACGGACCAGATCTTCGAACATTGCACAACGGAACGCCGTGGGTCATAACTGTGGCTGCTTCCACCATGGACCGTGAATTTCTTGGCGTTCTAACTCTTGGCAATCAAGTTCCGGTCCCTGGCTTGTCCGTCTACGCAGGGAACTTCTCTTCAGCCCAGTTGCCGCTGGCTTTTATGGGTAACTGTCACAATTTGAAGAGACTGATCAAAGTGAGGAGCAAGATAGTGGTATGTGAAGACGATTATAAGAATGGGACCCTGAGACATCAAATCAAGAATCTAGGTAAAGCACAAGTTTTGGGGGCTGTCTTTATAACCAATAACACAGCAATAAGACTCGTCGTGCGGTACATGGTATTGCCAATAATCGCTGTGAGTCCAGAAAATGGAGAAATTTTGAAGGACTATATCAACAAGAGTAAGTCGCCGAAAGTAAGTGTGACCTTCAAGATCACATCTTTGGGTACGACACGTGCACCGAGTGTGGACAGTTACAGCTCAAGAGGGCCATCCCAAAGCTGCCCATATGTGCTAAAGCCTGACGTGGTAGCTCCTGGATCGTCAATCTTAGCCGCGTGGCCTTCAAATGTTCCGGTGGCTAGCATGGGCAAGTCCCAGGAATTGTTCAGCGATTACAACTTGCTAACAGGAACATCCATGGCGTGCCCGCATGTGGCGGGAGTTGCAGCTCTCATAAAAGGAGCACATCCTGAGTGGAGCCCAGCCTCCATTCGATCAGCCATAATGACATCATCGGATTTGTTAGACAACAGCCTCGGAGTAATCAGAGACATTGGGGATGGATTCAAAGCTGCCTCTCCGTTGGACATGGGAGCTGGTCATATCAACCCCAATAAAGCACTTGACCCTGGCCTCGTTTACGATGCAGGAGTTGAAGATTATGTGAATCTTCTTTGCAGGCTAAACTACACTCAAAAGAACATTAGGACCATCACTAGATGCTCTTCTTTTAATTGTTCAAAGCCTTCCTTGGACATCAACTACCCCTCTTTTATTGCATTCTTCAATCCCAACGATTCTTCTAATTCGTCGACAGTGGTCAAAGAATTTCAGAGAACTGTCACCAACGTTGGAAAGGGACCGGCTATCTACCAACCTTTGATAACGCCCATAGAAGGGTTTAATGTCAGCGTCACCCCTGACGCCCTGGTCTTCTCAAAGAAGAATGAGAAATTAAGCTACAAGCTGAGAATAGAAGGTCCTCCAGTTATGAAGGCGCGGGTAGCTTTTGGTCAGCTTGTTTGGTGGGACAAGTCACACTCGGTTCGGAGCCCTATTCTGATCACAAGTCTTAGCTCAAAACCGATATTGTCACCCCCTGCTAGCTAGAACTGCTTTGCAAAGAGTATAAATCAGTTAGCATGTGTTAGGAATAATAACAGTAGTGCTAAAATTATTCAGTGTCGATCGGGCGACCATGCATTCATAGAATATAAATACATATATTAATTAATTCAATCAACCATTTGATCGATCGCGTTTAAATATTTTAAATTTACAGATATCCCGAATAAAAGAGAAAACGAGACGATATATGAAATTAATTCACTCGATCTCTTTCTTTGCATTAATATTTTACTCATTAAGAGGATATTCTATGGTAAAATGTCAAATATGGTACTGTAAAAGAGCATATTTTAATGTCACTTTTAGCAATAATTGGCCAAAAAATGTCACTTTCAACAAGCATGAGTTTTGACTTTGACTAATTTGCTCGTGAGAGGTACAGAAGAGTTTAAAATAACAAAGCGGCCGGTAATTTGAGAGAATCATTTTGATCGATAGGTAAAAGTGAAACTGGAACAGTATACTTTTTTTTACCAGGGAACAGTAGACCAAAAATGGACATGTGAAATGAGGAGCATGGAATTAGGTCAAAAAGTTGACGGAGAATAAAGCATGCGAGGAGCAGCCCTTGGCAAGACATATATATCGTGGTTTTATATGAATGGGGTAGGTTATAAAACATTCGTCTTTTAAGAGGGCATCCTATCATTTCATCTTACTTCATATGTTCAATTGGGAAGAGAGAGAGCTGTAAAAATATGAAATGGAGAAAGGGGCAAGTGTTGACCCTTTACACTATATCTGGTCTGGCATAATTCCTTTCATTATAGGGTAACGTACTAGTGAACTTTTTTCCTCGCATTCTAATGTGAGTCGCGATCCAATATGTATACCCTGATTAATGCTCTCTACTTAAATTGTTAATTAATAATAAGGAGAAGTACCCATTTCACCAGTGGTGTTCCTCTTTATTCGTTGCTACCCCAAATCATAGAGTAAATTGTAGGTTCTCACAAGTCTCAGCTCAAAACCCATGTTGCCATCCCCTGCTAGCTAGATCACTGATGATGCTTTGTAAAAATTATAAATCAGTTAGTGTGTGTTATGAATAATAATAGAGCAAGTGTTATTCAGTCGCGCGAGCCTGCATTCATAGAACATACATGCATACATATATTAATTCAATCAGCATCCATATGATCTAATCGCATATAAATATTTTAAATTTACATATCTCCCAAATAAAAGAGAAAATGAGACGATATATAAAACTATTTCACTCGATTTATCTATCTGTTCGTGATTATATTTTACTCATTAAGAGGATATCATTAAGTAAAATATCAAATAAATAGGGTGCTGTAATAGAGTATATTTTCATGTCACTTTTAAGGACCGGCCAAAAGTAGCTTGTTTAGATTTACTTAAGTTAATCGGGCTTATATAATAAGCCCGATTTACATAAATCGAAATAAATCTCCTCCACGTATTTATCTCGTAGACCGTAAAAGTACATCGTAGACCGTAAAAGTTACTTCATAGACCGCAAAAGTTATCTCGTAAACCGTAAATCACGATTGAAAAATACTTATAAAACTTCCAATCGGTATTTCAAACGTGTTTGAAATAACAAACCGATGGTAATTTTAGAGGATCATTTTGATTGACAGTTAAAAGTGAAATTGGAACAGTAGAAAAAATGTACGGATGACTTGAGGACAGTGGAATTAGTCAAAAAGCAGAGCAAAGCAACGTTTGTAGAAATGCGATAGGAGCCCATATCCATCGTCATGGCTTTATATGAATTCGTCATTTACGAGAGCTTCCTATATCGCATCTTACTTCATATACTCAGTTGGGAAGAGAAAGGGCTGTAAATATATATGAAACAAGAAAGGGGCAAGTGTTGATCCTTGACACTATATATGGTCTAGCGTTATTTTCATTATAATGCACCTAGTAGTTAACTTTTTGGCCTCCATTCTAATGTGAGTCACCGACCAATATATATCCTGATTAATGCTCTCTACTTAAATTGGCAATAAGTAGGAGTACCCATTGCACAAGTGTTCCTTTTTATTCGTTGCCACCCCAAATCATAGAGTAATTGTAGCTTGCTACGAGGAAATTGCTCTGTCACTGCACAGGAACAACGAAACACCAAACTCATTGCACTTGAGAGAAATGGTTTCTTGCGAAGGCCAAAGAAACAGAACGGTTAATGGGTATGGGTGCGGGTGCGGGTGCGGGTGCGGGTATAAATCTCTACTTATCGTTTGTAAGGAAGGGTGGCAGAGTTCAAATATCGAGCGCTACTCCCTAAACTTGAATGGAGAATTGGAGACCATAACACAATTTTCTTTATTTTTATTAGAGAAAAATGCTAAATTCTGCCGATTAACATGTGGCATTTGCTTTCATATGTGATGCCAATCAATTGCTTAAATTCATTTGTTGAGTATGCAGACTTAATGATTGGACAATGAGACGGGATGTGATGTACTCCCTCCATTTTTTAATTATTGTTGGCTCCGCTTTTTAATTATTATTGGGAGTAATAATAGAAGTAAATTAAAAAGTTGATTAATAAAAAAATATATTTTATATTTATAATTATAATTAATTTTTTAAATATATCTTATATTAAGAATAATATGAAGTAAGTAGGTAGTATATGACTATATGGCAACAATTGAGTTGTGGGTCCTCCCAATATTAAGTGTGTGTTTGGATAATTTTGTAAAAAATATTTTTTTTTTAACAAAATCTTGGTTTGAGAGAAAATTACTTAAACATGAAAAAGTTTCAGAAGCAATTTTTTTTATATAAAATCATGGGTTTTAGGTCTTTAAAAATGCTATTTTTTTATTTTTTTTACTTTTTACCCATTGGACTATGGTCTCCTCTTTCTTGGCACCTTTCACTTTCCTTCTTCTCTTTCATTTTTTGTCACTTCCTTCCGTCATTTACTGTCTTCCAATTTTATTTTTTTTAATATGTAAGGCAAAGGCAATGATTATTTTAAAACACATCCTTTGATATGTTAAAAATGGGTGCCTAAGTGGCAGAACCCTGTCTTCTAATTTATTTTATTTTTGGTATTTATTATAAAATTTAAATATTAAAAATATATAAAACATAATCTTATTATTTATATGTAATTATCACAAAAGATAATATTTTTTTAGTAATTTGACAATAAAAAAGTGATTATGATAATGATACACAAACACTATCATTTTATTAAAATCACTTTTTTGATTTTTTCTTTAAAAATTATTTTCTAAAAATTAATCCAAACACACTCTAAATCATACATAGAGGGGTGAAATTGTGAAAGAGCACGTAAAATGGGCCTAATCCTTTGTTCAGTTCACTAAATAATGATAAAACAGACCAAACAGAAGTGGGTTAAATTGGACAAAAAAATTAGAAGTGGATTAAAATTGGCCCATCTAATGTAGCTCACAGACTAAACGGTCTCTACTGCCAGAAGACTTGCCCAAAGCAACATTCTCTCCCCGCCCTCACAGGTCACAAGTATAACGCACGTGGTGCCAAATTCGCACCATCACTCTCATAGTTTAACGCTGTACTGACTAATAAAAATAGTGTATTCTCTCTTCTTTTTTTAAGCATCATAAGGGGAAACAAAGAAAAAAGAAAAAGGAATAACCATACCACTGCAGTTGGATATTGAAGAGCACAATGGAACAAACAAATTTTCCAAGCTATCTAGCACCTCTTCTCCATGAATAAGTACTTTTATTTATTTATATTTAACTGCGTATAATGTGATAGGATTAAAACTAATATATTTCTGGTAGATCCCATTGGACACTTGTCGTTATCTGCCTCGAGAAGAACTGTATATACTGGCTTGATTCTCTGGGTAACAAACCAGAGGCCGAAATCAAAGAAAAGTTAGTCTGAGTGCGAAAAGTTATTACAACATCTGATTTCTTTGTGCATGTCATAATAGAGCCCTTATGCAATATTCTCCTATGGACGTCCCAAAAATTTAAAGGAGAAGGAGAATTCATAGTGGATCTATCCAATTGTAAGTAATTTGAGCTAAAAATGTTCTCTTCTGTTGATTTTTAAAATACGTTTTTGTACATTTTCAACATTGTATTTTCTAAATTTTCAATGTCATCATCAACCCGGAACCGCCAAGTGCATTTATTATATTATATGTTATTCATTTTATGTATGAGATCATTAACAGCCAGAAAGTTTGGTTCAGAGGAGTCGTATACGCATACCACGCCTTGAACTCGCAACCCCAAAGCATTAATGAAGAATGACCCAGAAGGCTACGAGTAAGGCTGGTTAACATATGGCATTTTTGCTTTTACGCGTGATGTCAATCAACTTGCTTAGATGTTAATGACGATGATTTGTTGAATATTCAAACTTAATGATTGGCCAATGAGACGGGATGTAACAAGGTACCATATTACGTATAGTTGAATTATATGCCAATAATTGATCTGTGGGTCTCCAGTATTTAATCATGCGCATAGAGTGGTGAAACTGGGGAAGAGCCAGCAAAATGGGCCAAATCTTTTTTTTTTTTTTTTTGCTACAAATGAGGGCTAAATGTCACGACCTGTTTGGCGTGACCGTGTAAGACCAAATAAAAGACGGGCCATCTGGTCTTACCATTGGGTGATGGGAGGACGACATTAGTATTTGAGTGTTGTTCTCCTTAGACGCTAAGGCCATGTTTGGTACGCGGTATTGAATTTTGATGGACTGGGACTGGGACTGGGACTGGGATTGGGACTGGGATTGAGACTGGGATTAATGTTTTACAAATATGTTTGGTATGAGGTAATAATTAGAGGGAATGATTTTATTAATTTTATAAAATAAAAAACAAATAATTATATAAAGACCCAAAAACCCCTACCTCAATTAATCCATCGATTGGCACTGTTGCTCTCTATCCTTCTATCTCTCTGTCTGCGTGCCTCTCTCTCCTCTCTCTCACTGAACAGTATGTGGAGCAACGATCCCGAACACCGTGAAGAGGAGGAAACCCTTGCAGCCGATGATGAGGATACCGCAGCTTGTGTTGCTCCGTTCGTCAAGCTTGAGGAAGTTCTCGTCAAGATTGAGGAAGTTCACTTCAATATAGAATTCAAATACCATTCGTTTGTGTTGTTTGATAATTATTTTTATGTTGTTTGATATGACCCCTTGCTGTGGGGTGAACTGTGAAGTTTAGTATTTCTTATTTGATTTTTTTCCTTTCTTCTGTAACTAGAAAATGCAGGAAATGACAAGAATGAAAAGAACACTATTGTCTTTAAGCTCCATGTTCTGTGAAACAGGGCATCCTCGAATTACTGGTAAGAGAATTGAGCCTGGTACTCACAATTACATTGTTTATATCATTGTCCTTCTTTTGATTTTTTAACTCCATAGCAGTAAAATCAAATGAACTGAAGTGGTTACCTAATGGGAGTGAACTTCCTGCTGAAGACGTCAAACCGAATTCTGGTTCAAAATCAAGAACATTTACTTCATTTAGTTGCAGTCAAGATTCCCTTCCTGAATTTTTTACCAATCCAATTGCTCCCAAAAATTTGTATATTATATTGGCTAAACTTGGACCTGGTCAAGTAACTCGTTTTGCTATTTGTGTATCAGTATATTGTTATACTCTGTATTGTTGTAACAAAGAAACAAGTTTAAGGAGATAAATTGTGGTGTATTATTATGTGTGAGAGTTTTGTGTCTAAGGAAAAGGAGATTTAACATGTTATCTCGTGCATAGCTACTTCAATAGTTATGTTCTTTGATCCTGGATTGAGATTTAATCAAGTCTAGCACTTGAACCAGCAGCTCTAAACCATTCCTTTCCTTTATGTTCAAATATGAACTTTATTTGTTTGCTTTTGATCATCAATTATAATGTAATGTAAGGTCTCAGAAAAACAACTTAGGACAGAAGACTGGATGTTACCAAATATCATATTCATTACCATGTGTGTTGTGTGTGTAGGAAATCCTTACATTACCATTTGCATCAGTTATTATGTCTATGGATTAGTGTTTTAAACCTATTGAAATTAGAAGTAACAAAACCTTTTCTTGCAAATTGTATATACAATAAACTAACTTATGGTAGAATTTTTGAGACATATAATATATTAAGCATTTAATTATATACAATAATAATACCATTTAACTACCTAAGAACACTTGTTTTCTGAGTGTATATTTTCAATTAATTATTAAAAAGTTGTCAGAACCTAATTTTATATGATATAGATGTTGTCGTCAAACATTAATGACAAATATATAATTAATTACAATTGTATGAAGCTAGCTTTCCCCCAGATGCATCGCACAAGATCTATAATGTAAAGTTGCCATAAAAGCACCCCTTATAGAGATATCATCATTGATATTACATGAATTATATTGATATAAACAGAAACAGTTGTAACAGTGCTGGTTCAGATGTATTTATGTTTGAATACAAGGCTATCGACTAATATTGCCTAACATTATCTGAGTTATTGTATAATATTTTTTGGAGTTCTCTGGCTGGCTGCAATCTCATGTTACCTTGTTCTTTGGAGTTATTGCCCAATTCTCTTGTTAGGATTTGATTAATTGAATGACAATTTCTTTTTGTGCTTCTGATTGTATGAATTTGATTCACTTGTAGTTGTATCATGAAAACAACAAAATGAATGTGAATAAGCAATACCAAAATGGAACAACGAAACGAATTTGAGGAACAACGAAAGTAAAGCAACATCTCCAATGTTGGAAATTCAAATAAAATGGATAGATAAAAGCAATTAACCAACAGTTCAATAATTAGAGTCTTCTATGCATAATGAATAATCAATGAAAAACTATCTAATACTGAAATAATAAGTGCTTACTTAGCGATTAATGAAAAAAAATCTATCATAGAGTTAAATAAATAATAAATCTTAGATATTCGAGTATTCATGTTATCATCAGGCGAAGTACACGAGCTTTCCCCTCTTGAGGCGTGCCATAGAATGCAGTCAACAATTTCTCATCGGACATCAACTTGATATAAGCTAAATCTCGTTGTTGGTCTGAAAGTCCTTCAACTTGCATAATATCAGTATAGAGAGAGTCCTTCATGTCATACAAACGCTTCTCACGTTCTTCGATACGCTTCTCACGTTCATCTTTGTTCATGTATATGGCTAATCGCTCACTTGCCTCTTTGAAGCCTTCAGCCAACGTATGAGCAATTCTCTCCATGCCTTGGAGTAGAAAGTCTTCACGATTGGCACTATTTCGCTTTCGCTTTTTTGATCCTACACTTGCAACAGATGGAGTTTGCTCATCAGGAGTCTGCTCAAATGGCAGGTGCTCATCTGGAGTCTGCTCAGGTTGTAAATTGTGGTCATGGGATAAATGTATGTCCCCATCATTGTGCTCGTCCAAACTAGGTTGATTATTTATCTCTTCAACGACATCATCATATTGTTCAGACTCCTTTCCTTGTGCACGATCCTTATTAAATATAAGGCTAAACTCCTCATAATAAGGGAAAGACTTATTCCTCAACTTAGCAGCACCCTTGTGAGCCTGTAAGCACAGTACATAAAATTGACATCAGGACTAAGTAAATTTGGTTAACATTAAACTCTATATATATAGATATAATTAATCATATTTACCTTTATATATTCATCACATACTGTCTTAGGAGCTGTCACACATTTCGTTTCAGAGTTCCAACCGAACCCAGATAAGTTAAGAAGGTCAGTCACCACACTATAGTGAGCTTTTAACTTTTTATATCTGGATTGGATATGAGGATGGGCCTGAATAAGGCATCCAGGTATCGTCTCATGAAATTTATCCTTCAATGTGTTCAAGACACCAGGCCTAAGACCATTTTCACTAACAAGATCACCCTTCTCATGCAATTCTAGCATGAAACGGATTAACAACTCGTCCTCTGCACTTGTCCATTTGTGAATATCCAACTTTCCAGATTTTTCTGACATTTTGGTCAACTATAAGACATGTTAGAACCTACCATAAAGCATGCATAAAAAGAGAACATTTATAGCATAAATAAAAAAAGAGCAGTTATAACATAACTAGAAATTGTACAAAATACACATCTCTTTCAACTCAATGTTCTATTGGAAGTAAAAGCACTAAACATTTCATTAGCAAGATTATTCCTAAAAGTAGCCCATTGATTAGAGCTGTCCATGTTTTGAATTAGGGGGTTGTACATCCTGTCTACACCAACTTCCAGGTCATCTACCTCATTTTCAAGTGGATCTAGGCCGTCTTGACGAATTAAGTTGTGCAAGAGGCAACAAGCTATTATGATTCGGTTGTATGTCTTAATGGGATAAAATGATGGGCTCCTTAGAATAGCCCAACGTAACTTCAAAACGCCAAAGCATCTCTCAATGACATTTCGTGCCGATGAATGTCTCATATTGAAGCACTCTTGTGCACTTCTAGGATATCGCCCTTCTCTCCATTCACTTAAGTGGTATCTCTGTCCTCGATATGGTGCAAGAAATCCCTCGCAATTGGCATACCCAGCATCAACCAAGTAATATTGACCTTGTGGAACTCTTAAGCCATTCCTCCTACTAATGGCATCACGAAGAACCCTTCCATCTGCTGCAGACCCTTCCCAACCAGGTAACACATATATAAAGTAGCCATCTTGTGAGCAAACACCCAACACATTTGTGGTTATGTCTCCTTTCCTATTTCGGTATCTTGCCTTGTCCAAAGCAGAAACTCTAACCTTAATATGAGTTCCATCCAATGCTCCTAAACAATGCTGTCAAAAAGAAAAAAAATATTATAAATTATCCGTATGTTTATACAAATTTTAATGAATATATAACATATATATTTACCTTGAACCATTTCCACTTATCATCATTGGAGTCTTCTACCACAGGCTCTGCTTTTTTGAATAAAATATGTCCAACCCTCATCATACTATGTAGAATGGAATTGAAATACCTACTAATGGTTTCTCCAGATCTATGAAAGTTATATTGTATTACTCTATTCTTCACATGATGTGCTAGTATGTGAAGGAAGATGGCAACTTGCTCATCTATAAGCATATTCTTACTAGGTTTGAGACCTCCCACATCCGTTAGCATAGAGCATAGCTTATCAAATGTTGACCTATGCATTCTAAGTAAGTTGTAACATGCTACATCACTACTACACACTAATCTCTTTAGATAAGATCTCTTTGCGATAAAGTCCATTTTGTAAGGTATATGAATGATCCGTCGCCTCCTTAACATGATCATCATACTCATACACAGATAAAACCAATGTATTGCTTGAGCCATACTCTGCCACCAAAGTAACAAGCCTAACTGGGCTCTCTTTTCTTCAGATATTGTCATAACTGAGTAAACAACCATATAAGGGTTAACAAGGAAAAATGGCATTGATATGTTTTTTTTAACTTTATGTAATATGTCCAATTAGTAGTTATATCACACGTACATGTATGTTTCATTTGTTCATTAGTAGTTATACTAATTTTCTTTAATCATGTATTCCAGTAAATCAATTTCCAACTTATAAGAGGTGATCTTGAATTCCATTCTTAATATTTTCTTACTAAGTCAAACAAAATAAATACCTAACTACGACAAAATTGAAAGTTGCATAACAAATTTTTGTCCAATCATACGAAAGCAATAAAAATTGTGTACATTAACCATGACAAATACAACTTGACAGAGAAAGAGAAAAAGGAATACACTATATGAAACTGGCTTTGACATAAATATGCATACATCAACCCAATGACAATGGGTTACCTGCCTTCTATCTGTTAGAAACATGATACAAAGTGAACATAATCTGAACCCACAACAAATTAACAATGATAGGAACACACTTGATCCAGCTTGATTACTATTAAACATATTGAAAATGCAATGTCAATTGAAACAAGAACTTCTATTTTCAAGTTCACAACATAGAAAAATCTGAATCACAGTCCCCTTATTTTCTAAACATCAGCAAATAAAGGTTGATCAAATTAAGAATAAAGCATTAAAATAAAAAGTATTATTGTTTCATTGGAAGGATATATATAGGTTATATTCATTTAATTAATTTCCACTACATATATTAAATATATATATTGGTGGATATTATGTGTGCATCTATGATATATGTTACAGAATAAGGTATTGTTTGTATTTAACCATACCATTATATAATATACTTAAAAAGTTTCTCCTCTAGCACTTGCAAATTTAGAATAGCTTGGAGAGTGGGGGATAACTTTATTATTAATACAAATAAAAAAGGAGTATTTTGGAGGGTATCTCTCAGATTTGTAGGGCATTTTAATATAAGTGACTCTTGATATACTACTGGTAAGGAGTATGTATATTAATAAAGGTTGTTGGAAGAGACCAATATCCACCAGAAGGTATTAGTACTCAATGAGATCACTTCCCACCAGAAGGTATTAGTACTCAATGAGATCACTTCGTATCTCTAAAAGGATAACTTGTTTAAGAAAGTAATGATTGCAAATTGCTACACATATCCCAGGTATATATAATAAAGGAAAAACTAAATGATTCAGATCTTAAAAAGTGCCTAGATCTAATAAACAAGAGATTCGAATATATCTGTTAGCCAACATGAAATAAAGAGATTATTCCTAGATATATTTGGACAAGGGACCACAACCCATTTACTCATCTCTACTTATGCTCAAGTTTATCTGTAACAAAAAATTCATTAATAAAAAAGTTGGTGACAGAACAAAATATGAGCAGTTCATGCAGTTTCAAGCAGAGCACAATTTAGTAAGCAACAAAAACAACAACAGAGACTTAGAAGAGAGAAGTTGGTGGTGAATATGGAGTTTACCCGTAAGTGAAGCAGAGAGCTGTTGAAGGGGGGATAACTTTATTATTAATGCAAATTGCCACTATAACTTACCTCAGTCACATAAGCTAGCAAAGCATGGCCAACCTGCAGCTAGCTACAATATTAACAATTCCTAAATGGTAAAGTCTCTTTCCTTCACCTTCCTAACTAAATATGTATTTATATACTCTGTACCCACCTCTCTCTGCCTCTTCCCCATCAAAATATATATTCCCAACAGAAAATGCATATAAAAAGCACAGACGCGGTGATTAAATAACTAATCTCTATTATCGTCGTGAGAAGTTACACACATCACGGCCAAAAATTACAAACATTACTTCTGCAGATTCTTTATTCAGCCACCCATCTTCACTTCTAGTGTTACAAACAAAGAAAGGCTAGACTCCAACGTACACTACGTATCATTAAATAACCGGAAATAACAAATACATAACTGGATAATTGATATTTGATGCTTCCTTTTGCAAAGATACAGAGCCATCGGATCGACTTGGTTTAGGAGGCATCGAAATTATAAAAAAAATACCCAAATGAAAGAATAATCCTTCTCCAAAACAATCACCAACTTAAACCCAATCTGACAACTCAAACTTATAGCAGACACATCGATTTTAAGATAAATTAAAGAGAAAGACAAGCTCAATCATTGTACCTTGTGGATTTTCCAGCCGTCTCTGCACAAAAAAGGAGCTTTTGGGTGATTGGTGGTGAGGCCGACGGTCAGGACGACGGAGTGGGCAACGGTGAGAGCGACGGAGTGAGCAGCGGTGAGGCAAAGATGTTCGCTCTTTCCTCTCCTCTCCTGAAATTCTGATGTCGAACAGAAACGATGGCGATTAATGATGGTGAGGGATGGGTTAGGTTAGAATGAGGGAGGGTTATTTTTGTCATTAAATTATTTTAATTAGGGTATTTTTGTCTCCATAATTTTGTAGTGCAGGGATTGAAAAAACAATACCAGGGGGGAGGTGGCTTTATAATAATCCCTCTTTCGTGGTACTCTCAATCCCTGGTTATCCGTAACCCCTCGTACCAAACGACATATTCTAATATAATCCCTGGCCCAGTCCCAATCCCTACCTACAAGTACTTCGTACCAAACATGGCCTAAGGTCTTACTGTGAGGGGTTGAAGTCCATCTAAGGATTCATCTGGTCAGGGGCTAATGCCGTCCCCCTGATGAGCCCATGGCAGGGTGAAACTAGTTGACACCGTATCTCGTAAGGCTGGTCCCTGGGGGTAAGTGATACCCTCGGGACGCCGCACGGGCGCTGTAAGCTGCGCCGGACTCTAAGCCCATGACAAAGTGATATCAGAGCCAACCTCACTCCATGACCGTTGTGGTGGCCTCCTGTGGATGGAATGGGATGGACCCCTACTCGGCGATTGAGGGCATTGCTTGGTTGGGTGGGGGAGCTTGTCAGGGGTTTTATGGCCTATATAAGGCGGGGCGCTAAGCACCCACGAAGGTTTTGTGGGAGGGGCTGGGACCGTCACAAGTGCCACGACCTTGGCAAGTTCCACATCGGCTGGTTCGAGATGGATCCTTAGGCAGAGTACTTCTCTCCCCTAGCACGAGGGCTTGCTAGATGTTGGGAGGGGGAGAATGTCACGACCTGTTTGGCGTGACCTTGTAAAACCAAATAAAAGATGGGCCATCTGGTCTTGCCATTAGCTGATGGGAGGAAGACATTAGTATTTGAGCGTTGTTCTCTTTAGACGCTAAGGTCTCACTGTGAGGAGCTGAAGTCCATCTAAGGATTCAACTGGTCGGGAGCTAATGCCATCCCCCTGATGAGCCCATGGCAGGGTGAAACCAGTTGACACCGTATCTAGTAAGGCTGGTCCCTGGGGGTAGGTGGTACCCTCGGGACACCGCACAGGTGCTGTAAGCTGCGCCGGACTCTAAGCCCATGACATAAAGCCTGAAAAAATAAATTACATTAATGGGGAATTAGTTTCCAGACTTTCATTCAACACTAACGTAGAAGGAGACTGATCTAAAAAGATGGAGTTAGAAATGCCCTCTTTCGCAATAGCATCTGCAGCGCTTTTTCTTTAAAAAAGTGGCTAGCCTATTCGGTTCACTGAAAAGTGTATGGCATGTAGTGAGAAAAACAGCCCAAACAGAAGTGGGTTAAAATTGGCCCATCTAATCTAGCTCACAGACTAAACCTACCCACAAAAAAAAAAAAAAACTTGTCCATACCACAAGATAGTGTTATGAACATGATTATTTTCAATAAAATGATATATGTGCCTATAAAAGAAAAAATGAGAATTCTACTTAAATTTTAAAATTTTAAATCAGTAATTTCCCAAAAACTTGAGTTGTCAATTGCTATATTCTTTTTGTCAATTCCATTATTCTTATTATCAACATAATCAATTTAAAATTTAAATGATATTTAAATATATTTTTTCCAAGAAAAAAACTTCCCCATACCATCATTCTCCCTCCGCCCTCACAAGTCACAATTCGTATCACCACTCTCCTAGTTTAACTTTAACAGTATCTTGACTAATAATAGCCTAGACACTGTTCTATTTTTAAGCATCATTTTTTTTTGGGTTTGGAAAAAGGAAACACCATACCTCTGTAGTTGGCACCTCTTGGCTCAAAACTAATTTTTTCCCTTCCCTGTCTAGGGGTTTTCATCAAGTTGTTTTACTTAATTTTCCACCTTTCCCGTCACGTTTCGTTCGATTTTAAAACAAAATATGGCAACAACATGGCGCTGGGTGACGAGATTATGATATAGAGTGATACTTTTCGTGTGGCTGATTATTACATTTGGGTTGTTATTTATTTGAATATGATCGCTAACAATTGGATCTTGGATTCGATCTCGTTTGAGGCTAGCCCAACTCACATCGTATGAGTATTTAATATCCTCACGGGGCTATTCTGGTTTTGGATAATAGTAGTTAGGGGTGGGCATGGGCAGGGTGAGGCCCTTGCCCGATACCCAGCCCGATTGATGAATGAGTTGTATTTTGCAGCCCGATGTCCAAACCTGCCTGATAAAAGCCCTAACTATTTTGGGTTGGGTTGGGCAAGGGTGGCGGGCGGGCTTCGCCCTGCCCAACATTTGTTTCACAAAAGAAGAAAAAATCACAAGCTAGGACAAAAGCTAAATTGCATTTATGACCATAAGTACAAAACTTAGAAACAGTAATGCCGAAATGGGTTAATCATTAATACCTTGCCTTTTTAACAAAAAAAAATAATTAATGTCTTGCCTGGTTGCCTTTTATCGTGGCGTACATTGAGTAAATGTTGTGCTATTGCTAATAAAATATATATGACACATTGTGAAAAAAAACACTATGACACATATATTAATATATAATTATATGTTGGCAATATATATATATTATACATATCGGGTAGGGCCAAATAGGCAGGGCGGTATACGCTGCTCGATGCCCAGCTCGATTGTGCCCAATTTTTTTTAGGCTAGGCATGACCATTTTTCTCTTGGCTCGAGTGGGCGCACTAGGCACCTAGGCCTCATACCCACCCCTAATAGTAGTAATTGATAGGAATGGGCAAAAAACTTGAGGTCTGGTTTGACCCGTCCTAACCCAATCCGATCCGGTCTAATCCTAAAAAGCAAAAGCAGTCTGATGAGGCAACTAGACTAACCAGACCAGACTGAGTCATCGGGTCAGACCAGATTTCAGACTGAGCATTAGGACCTATTAGTCCAATTCAGTCCAACCCGATATTTTTCTTTTTTTTTTTCCTTTTACAAATATATATTTATTATATTAGTTTAATAGGTTACCTTATCGTTTTATTCTCTTTCATCCCTAACCTTCCATCTCCCACAACCTCTCTAACTAAACCCCTCAGTGTTCTCCCACTTGACCTCTACCCTTTAAATTTTGTCTCAGTTACTCATAAGAATCAAATTCATAATCTTTTTCTTCCTTTATCGTACCATCAACCTCTCTTTCCATTGTCAAGCTTTATTGTCATCATCATCGTCATCTTTTTTCTCGCCGCATAAGTAAACCGAATCAGATCTGTACGATCGTGTTCTCATTTTGGTTTTGTTGTCAGCATCTCGCTATCATCAACATCTAGATCTTGTGGGTGCCTTTGCTTCCTTCCTCCTTCACCTCAAGTTGCAGGCTCATCGACGGCGACACCGCAAGTTCTCATCTATCATGTTTTTTCTTTTTTTTTCCCCTTTCTACCTTTATAATCTTTTAAGAATCATCTATTATCTATTATTGACAAACTTAGACGGGGGCGTTGCAATATTTAATGATTATTATTGATTTGATTCACTCTTGAATATATGGCTTGTATTTGCTTTTTTGTGGTCTCATTTGATCTGACTTTTTTGCCATTACCGAAAACTTTTTTGTAAAATTATGGTCTAGAAGACCACCCAAACTAATCCTCAGTCCGAGAGACTAGACCCGGTCTAGTCTGACATCGGTTTCTCTCTGACTGGACCAGACTTGGGGCAACAAATTCTAACCCGAGATGAATTTAGACCAGTCGGGTTAAGGGTAAACCTGGTCTAGTCTGGATCAGCCCTAGTAATTGACAAGCATGTGCATTGTTTAAGGAACAAATTAGTCATCACGGGGCCGAGTCTGACCGACATACTCAAGTTCAAAATCATCTCCTCTTACAACGGGACACCCGGCGCCGGCGTAATTAGCTCCAAGAATTAAAAACGGCGCCCATCAGATTAAGATAGAATCAAGATTAATGAAGCACCAACTTTCTAAACACATTTTCCGTTAAAATTAATGGGTTCAGCACATGACATTCTACACGTGTTCAAGTCCCTCTCTGCCCTCGCTCTCAAGGTACTGTATATTCATTGGGTTTGGCAATTGGCAAAGACAAACGGTAGGATGAGATTGGTTTTGGGTAGAGTGACAACTGTTATTTGACTGTCGGTGATGCGCATTGGTTTCTCCGTTTCTTCCTCCTGCCCGAAACTAATCTCCAACTGCTCCATCATTCATTCGCAATCTTCCAACCTCACCGTTTTTCCATTTTCTGTCTCATTTAGTAGTATTTTTTTTCTCAGCCCACTCTCCTTCCTTCATAATGTATCCCATGTGTCTATGTCGTGTCGTTTTAGTAAAGTATAATTGCTCTCTTCCTCCTCAAGAATAAGAATTAATAAGCACTTCATTTTCTATTCGCCCAAACACGCACGCACTCGCTGGTGGACTTGCTGCGCTACTGGTCTTAGTGCGAGCGCCTTGATCTGTTCCGAGCACCAAGTTGTGATAGAGTGTGGAGACGTCGATCATTGAAGACTATAATGCACGCCAAGACTGACTCGGAGGCGACGAGCGTGTCAGCGTCGTCTCCGACGAGATCCCCACGACGCCCGGTTTACTACGTGCAGAGCCCTTCCAGGGACTCCCACGATGGCGAGAAGACCACCAACTCTTTTCATTCCACCCCTGTGCTCAGTCCCATGGGATCCCCCCCTCATTCTCACTCCTCCCTTGATCGTCACTCTCGCCAGTCTTCCTCCAGCAGGTTCTCCGGATCCCGCAAGATCCTTCGTAAGTCTCTCAAGCCCTGGAAGGAACCCCACGCCATTGAGGAAGAAGGCCTTCTGGACATGGAAGACGGCCACAACAACACTCTTCCCCGTCGCTGTTACTATCTCGCTTTCCTTCTCGCCTTCGTCCTTCTCTTCTCTTTCTTCGCTCTGGTTCTCTGGGGTGCCAGTAAGCCTATGAAGCCTGAAATCACCATGAAGGTTCCAATCTCTTCCTTTCCCGTTTCTCATTTCCCATTTCCTGTTCTTGAATTGGCTAATTCATTCCTACATTCACTTGCATCCGTTTTGCAGAGCATCAAATTTGATCACATCAGGGTTCAGGCAGGTTCCGATTCCACAGGAGTTGCCACCGATATGATCACCATGAACTCCACCGTCAAATTCAAGTATCGCAACACCGGCACATTTTTTGGGGTCCACGTCACATCGACTCCTGTAGATTTATCCTATTCGGAAATCAGGATTGCTTCCGGAAGTGTAAAAAAACCCACCCCAGAGCAGTCATTTGCTTTGTTAGCATATATATATGTTACCCATACTCTTCTTCACTTTTCTGACTCAGTTCACTGTGGGTGATTTGCAGATGCACAAGTTTTATCAATCAAGAAAAAGTCAGAGGACGGTGAGCGTGGCTGTGATGGGGAACAAGATTCCTCTGTATGGAAGTGGGGCGAGCCTGAGCAGCTCAATGGGGGTGCCTACGATCCCAGTACAGTTGACGTTGAACTTCGTGGTTCAGTCGAGGGCCCACGTGCTCGGGAAATTGGTGAAGCCCAAATTCTACAACAAGATTGCGTGTTACATAACTCTAGATCCCAAGAACATCAATAAGCCGCTGTCCCTGAAGAAATCTTGCACTTACGATTGATACCAGAAAGCAGCTCGGGAAGATCACGAAATCTCTTTCTCGTTATTATTCGTCTGATTCTGTAGTTTGAGCAAGGAATCAGAAGAAAAGAGGAGCCAGCCTAACATTAGGCCGTGATGCGAATAACACGTTTCTGGGCTTTTTTTTTTTTTTTTTTTTTTTGCTTTTGTTTTAACCCAACAGCGGAAAAGATGAAGATCTAGTGGGAGTGATCAGAGTGAGGAGGAAGATTCCGTTGGATTTGAGTTTGTGTAATGTGAAAGAAAGAAATAATTTATCCAATCTTAAGCGTTATCACTTGTCAGGACGCCTCTATTGTGGCTTTTGTCAATGCTGATTGCGTGATGATGGAAAAATGATGTGTTTACCATATAGCCAAAAAGTTCATATATTACCACCAAAAAAAAAAAAAAGGAAAAGTGTGCGGACAAAAGACCGGGGATTCCAGCTGTTGAATTTCTAGAACATTATAGCTGGCTTTTTTTATTACGGATGTCATTGAGAGGGAAGGAGGTTAGGCTGAGCTGGCAGAATTGGATGAGCAAGGAACTGTGCTAGTCACGTAAGGAGGAGATCGTGTAAATACGAGCAGTAATATAGGGGTGGAGCGATTGATTTTAGTGGTGCTTGGGATTGGGGAGGATAGAATATGATCCATGCTTGGCTGTCACTTCATCCCCGGATTCTTTCACATAATAAACAGTGCGACATTTCTTACAAACCCCCTTGGTTCCTAGTAAACCACCTTATACATTCCACCTTAACATGCAAAACAATTTCCCCAATAAAAGAAATCATAAAGTAAAAGTTGTTGAGATGCAAGGGGATAGAGAAGATCCATGCATGGATGTCCTATGACTTGCATTAGTTAAAGCGATCGGTGCCTGTTTGGGACGGTGTCCTGCATCCACGGGTTTTTTAAATTTATACTATCACTAACCCAAATAGGCTCATAATATTGAGACAAAACCTGTGAGGCTTAGGATTATGCATGAACCATCTCTTGCAAAGTTTAGAGCAATGTTCATCACCTCTCACGTGAATAGGTCCATTAAATATATATTTTATAATTAAATAAGTATAGATTATGAGATATGTTTGATTAAATTTATTAATAATTTATATTTTTTTAATTATTCTTATATATTTTTCTATCCTTTACTTAATTAGAGGATAAAATGATATTTTGATATAAAATCTACTCATATTCTAATTAATTTTGCAAGAGATATTATAAGATTCAAGCAAGAACAAAATATCAATATAATATATCTATACTATATGATAATCAATAAAAGAAAAGCAGAGATAAACCTAGATATTGTGATAGAGACGCACGTAAAGAGGCAATATATACCTATATATATGCTAGGATAGCAAGAGAAGAAGTGTTCTATTTTCTTGGTTGGTGACTATAAGGCAAGAACTTTAACGGAGGGAAATTAAAGTTTGGATATGTAGAAGAGTGATAGCACGAATGAAAATTCGGTATCAAGTTTTTGTTTCTTCTTCCCTTTCTCTTCTTTATTTTGTCTTTGGTTAGCTATTATTTTGGTCATGACAATATTCAGTTTATGTAGCTAAACCCTTGATTTTGGATTATTTAGTTTGATTATGGATTAGTGGATGATAATTTTTGTTATCAGTTGCTTTATATTATATTTGTTGATCTAATTGTATGTTTGATTATCCTAAAACAAGAGACATCTGATTGAGATTATTTTGGTGTTCTAAAGGAGCCTAAACATAGGAAACTTATACTAGAACTTTAATTGAATCATATAGGATTATGTTTTTGGATTTAATTTGCTTGTATGATAGGCATATATTTATCAGCCTTACATAGTCTTATTAGGTTTACAATTAAATTAATCTAATTAAGTACTAATTGCCTAAGACATTAGGGATTAACATAATTTGAATGTCTTTTAGTAAATCAAAAGACACTTTTAGGTAAATAAGAGACCTAAACTAACAAATATAACTTTAAATGAAATTAAGGGGATAATTTAGACATTAAGAAGTAATCAAAACTATAATAATCCAAGTCACCACTAAAAATCTAGAATTATCCTTAGCCTTAATCTTAATTAGATTTTTTTTGTTCTATTTATTTTATCTAGCTCTTGTTTATAATTTGAATTGTGTTGACTTAAATTAAGGGAAAGTGTAAAGTCATTGCTCAACTACATTGTTGGTACCAAGTTCTCGTGAGAACGATATCTTATTCACTCTTTATTACTTAATACGGTCAGTGCATTTGTGAAGTATTAGACTCTATATTTTGACCCTATCACCCATGTACTGATATGAAATAGGCATAATCCTCCATCCAAGTATAACCCAAATGAAATGAGTTTGAGTTTTAATGAATCTCCTATTTTTTAAAATTTTAATGAAGCAAAATATGAATAATATGGCAGGCTTGGAGAATGCATTAATCTTTCAAATTTGGTGGTACCAATGGCCAGGGTGAGTCCACTTCGGTTATGGTTAGTTAACGGGTTAGGTGTCACGGGCTTGGAGTCCGACGAAGCTTACAGCGCCCGTGCGGCGTCCCAAGGGTACCATTTTCCTCAGCGACCAGCCTTACCAGATATGATGCCAACTGATTTCACCTTGTCATGGGCTCATTAAGGGGACGGCATTAGCCCCCGACCAGTTGAATCCTTAGATTGACTCCAACCCCCTCATAGTGAGACCTTAGCGTCTAAGGAGAACAACACCCAAATACTAATGTCATCATCCTTTCACCCCATGGCAAAGACTAGATAACCCGTCTTTTATTGGTTTTATATGGTCACGCCAAACAAGGTCATGACATTCTCCCCCACCCAGCATCTAGCACGCCCTCATGCTAGGGGAAAGAATGACTCTGCCCAATGATTCACCTCGAACCAGCCGATGTGGGGCTTGTCAAGGTTTTTCCCTACCTTGAATTCACCTACCTTGCTTCCACACAACAGGGCATAACAAGCTCCCCCACCTAACCAAGTGATGCCCCCATCGCCACGTAGGGGTCCCTCCCATTCCATCCATGAGAGGGCCACCACACTGAGCATGGAGTGAGGTTGGCTCTGATACCACTTTGTCACGGGCTTGGAATCTGGCACAGCTTAAAACGCCTGTACGGCGTCCCAAGGATACCACTTCCCTCAGCGACCAACCTTATCAGATACGGTGTCAACTGGTTTCGCCTTGCCATGGGCTCATTAGGGGGACGACATTAGGCCCCGACCAATTGAATCCTTAGATTGACTTCAACCCCCTCACAATGAAACCTTAGCGTCTAAGGAGAACAATGTCCAAATATTAATGTCGTCATCCCTTAACCCCATGGCAAAGACCAGATAACCCATCTTTTATTGGTTTCACACGGGCACACCAATTAAGGTCATGATATGTGACTCTCTTCGACACTGGTGGGTGAGGTGGCCAGAGTTGATTGGGCTCCATGGGTCCCTTCCATTTCAATTATTGCCTTTTAGTGTAAAATTAGGCACATTAAGGGTCTGTTTGGGTTCGCGGCTCAAACAACAAAAGCCACGGTATAACCCAAATAGCACAGTGGTAGATAGTGGAAGGTGTTTGGATTGACATCCCTTCTTACTGGGCTTCTTGCGCTGAAGCGGCTTCTTCAACTGAGTTACTTCTGGCGCATAGTGAGGCAGGCACGGTGACTCTTTCCTGTTCTGGATATAACGTGGACGCCTCAAGGAAAAGTTGTACACATGCATACAGATCCATATATTAGATATGGCAGGACATAATACTATCTGATGTTTTAAGATATATGAGGACATTTAAGAGTTTGTTGTCTCTTTATGCATGTGTTGGTGTTCATGCTTCCCAGTTCTCTACATTTAATTTAGTCAATTTTCTAAAATATTGATCTGGCGGTCAAACTCGGATAATGTTCTTTTTTAATAATAATTAAAAATTTTTTATTTTATCAAATTTTATATACATTTTTTCACATCAATTCACTAGTACAAAATATAGATTTTACACCCATTTTTTATACTTGACAAAACATAACACATGTAGAAAGTGTGACCGGTGACATTTTCGTAAATATATAAAGATGAAGAAACTTTCTACACGGGTTGGAAGCCCAACCGGTGTAGAAAGTATTTTTATTTTTTAAAAATAATTTATCACTTTCTACACCGGTTGGGATCCCAACCGGTGTAGAAAGTGATTCAAAAGACCACTTTCTACACTGGTTGGGATCCTAACTGGTGTATAAAATGGTTAAAAAAACTTATCCAGTTCCTTCACAGCTGCGATATTTCATTCTAATTTACCTTTTCCCTTTTCTCTATGGTTGTGTCTTCGGGTGCGTCGTTCTCTGGCTGATTCATCATCTCTTCTCCTTTGTATCTCTGGCGATCTCTAGCATCGTGCGTCTCTATCTAGCCAATCTGTGCATGCTAGCTTTTCGTGTGTGTTTAGCTTAAAATCTCCATCTCGTCTTCGATCTACTACTCTACTCTTCTCTACTTTGCTTTGCTTGGCCGATCTGTTGTCTATTGGTCACTTTTTTGCCTAGTAAGATCTAACCTTCATTTAACCCTTGATTGGTATCCATGAGCTTTGGGTGTTTAACTTTCCTGCTGTGACTTATACTGGTTTGTTAGTTTGTTGTGACTGTGAGTAATCTGAGCATTTATTTTAGGGCAATCTAACTATTTGCGCATAATGTATTTCTTTTAGAGTAATCTGTGAGTTATTGGTTTGCTGTCAATTTAAATTAGGGCTTTGAGCTTTTACATGTTTTCCCTGATTCAATCTTTCCTCGAGTAATTTATGCTTTAGAACTATCGTTTATGACGCAGATTGTAGGTTTTGATTTATCCTATGTCTTTCCTGCTAAATTAGAAGATACCAAAGCTAAATTGAGGGATGCAGAGGATGATTTGGTTAAAGCACTAGGCGATACATCTTTACTATTGCTTTATATCTTTATATCGGCGGATTTTAACTTGAATTTCTCTTAACCGGACTGCATAATTTTGTTGTCACAAGTTTGTGAACACAATAGGTTTTAGTGACTACGCTTTAACTTTTTAATTCTTGTAACTCTTAATTGCATTTTCACATAGTGAATTTACTCCTTTCTTTTTCATACAACTAAATAAAATGAATAAAGAAACAAATTACTTGGCTGCCCCTTACCTCCACGGAAGCTAAAGCCTGGTAGATATTGGTATGAAACTTGCTTTATATGAAGTAATGTAATTCCATTTGTTATCAGAGAATAGTGATTTTAACGCCTATTTATATTTAATTAACAGGAAGGGGGAAAACCTGAAAAAATCATAAGTTCAAACCTGAACTTCACCAGGAAACTTTAGCCTGATGCTAGTAATGGAAACACAAGAGTTTACATCAACGATCGAGATATTACAAGGCTTGAATTGAGGATACTAAAGGTAAGCTGCTCCCTTCCTTTAAATAAATTTTATGTTTGCTTAATCAGCTATAACTAGTTTGATTATGTTGTCCAACTTATGGTATGCTTATCAAGAGTTGATGTTAAAGAGTTGAAAATTAATGTGATCATACACTCTCTGAATTTTCTCTTGTTTTCCGTTCATTTAAACCTTTACCAAGTGAACCCTTAGGGAAAAACAACCAAATAAGATATAATACAAACTTCAGGCTGAAGCTGTTTTCTGAAGTGCAAAGACATCTCTAATTTTGGGTTATCCATAGAACTTTTGGTAAACTTTTTTTCTTTCTTTTTAACTTTATTTTCAGATATCTTTTTTCTTTACCTTCCTCTGTGACACTCACTTTTGGAGTTTCTGGGCAGGCCAAGTTCTTGTATGGAAGTAGATTTACTGAAGAAGAGCTACATGATGTCAAACTGATGATCCAGGGTAACATGTACAAATATCTTAGCATTTTTCTAGATGGAAGAGAGCGCTTCCAAGAGAAGGCACTTTCAAAAATAGATGCGCCAAGTACTTTTGGTCAAACTATGGGATAAGGTAAATAACTTCACTAGTTCATTATCTAGCTAACATGAAGCATTGCATGAAGAGATGTTTTAGACTTGTGCCACTTAACATCATGTAGATACTTTTCCTTAATGATTGCATTAGTTAATGTCTGTGTTACTCTAGCTTCCCAACATAGAACATGTGACCACATGGGGAAGTTGACTGATTGAGTATGTTATTTGTGGCTTGATTCGTTAGATTATGTTTTATTATGAAAATTTTACACAGAGCTGGTCATGGAGATGTTTATTTGGTCAAAGTTATGATTACTCCGTAGCAATTTTCATGGGCAATGTAAAGGTTTTAGCCCTTTTTGAGTATTAGTTTGGTGCTTGCAAAATGTGTTGATGTAAATAAAGACGATGATCGAGATTTATGGTAATTTAGTGTTGTTTCGATCTTTTTCAGTTGGGAACAGTGAAGCAAATGAAACTAGTCTATGCATCTATTCCCTCAACCTGAGGCTAAAGCATTTCTCCGATTGGCTCCTTGATATTATAGCTACTAGAGATTTAGATGCCTTCTTCCCAATAGCTACGCGTGAGAATGCACCATTAGTTGAAGAAGTGTGGAAGGATCCAGCAATACAAGAAACCTATAAAGGAAAAGATGAGCTTCAATTTCTTCCAGATGTGGCACTATATTTCTTAAGCCGAGTAGCTCATCCTTGAAACTATCTCATTTGATTGTCTTGTATATCAAATTGTAGTGTTTCTGGTTACCAAAAATTTCCATGGGCCATCAGTTCTTATAGTTTCCCTTTTCTAATAATTCTCTTAGTTGTTATGATCAAACTTCTACTTACTTTTTTTTATTTAATATTCATTTCTTTTTTGTAATTATTTTTATTTGTCAGGTGTTTGGTTATTTATTATTATGTAGACGAGTTTGTAGCATAATAAATAAATAATTTTTTTTAAATGAGTTTCTACACTTGACGAATAAGGAGAGGTGTATAAAGTCTATTTTCTACATGTGTTGTGACACATCAGGTGTAGAAAGTCCACTTTCTACATGTGTTTTAGAACACGTGTAGAAAGTTCAGACTTTCTACACCTGTCATACGTCAAGTGTAAAAAGTCATTTCCGTCACATGTAAAAAGTATTTCCTGTACTAGTGATTATCACAATATATACAAATAATTAATACACACACATTGTATTCAAAAAGTTCATATATTTTTTAGTCATTTTCTATCTAAATGGGTTTTTTAAAAGCTAATTCAAACAAGTTTAAGTTTAGAAAAGAAACCATTTATTCTACTGTCAATCCAAACACAAATCATATTTACAATATGACTTTTATCCTATATCACTTTTACAAAAGTCAAATTAAAAAAAATTACTTTTTTAATTAGCACTAATCTAAACATACACAAAAGAACTTCAACATCAGCGGTGGTGGAAAATGGTGGAAGGGGGAATTCCTTGGCCACATTCAATTATCTTGCTCAATTGGAACGAAAAGGAAGAAGCACTGGATTTTGTTTCGATTTTCTACGTACACGCGTCGGCAAAAGAAGATGGAAGCGGCAGAAAGTGGCACGACCCACGAATGTGCATTGGTCCACTGGCCGAAAGAAGCCCACTTCACAGTATGTTAACATGTTGCGTAATTAGTTTCACTTCTAATAAAGAGACCACAAACGAAAAACATGAAACACATCAATTGGCTTTGGGCGATGAGCAGTGAAGCCACAGGACGCTCACCTATCTCATCTGACTTTTTCATTCCTTGCTCATTATCACCCATCAAGTAGTCTAACGCAAAATGAGAATGGTTAACGAAATGAGCGGTTTAACATTTTCTAAACAGTAAACACCGACCTTCAATGAAAACGACCAGATAAACAGAGAAAATATCAACCAGCATCCAAGCCTCGTCTCCCTTAATAAATCCATGAAATTGTTGTGAAAACTATTTTTTAAAGTCCCACTGCAAAAGATTACCGGCACCAGCGATCCAATTTGAAACCTCCACGTAAGCTTCAAGCATTCGTCTCAAGTCTCAACCACGAGGGCCAGATTCGCCAGTTTCATTGAGATCATTGTGCGCGTATCCTTTGAATAATTGCGCCAATTTGGACGATTTATGAAAATAGAGGAACAGCTACAAGATAACTACGAACAGAATTTATCCCCAGGAGGCAACTCGCCATTCCGAGGGGAGGAGCTCCTCCTTCCCTCTCTGCACATCCATGGCTCTCCCTAACCACTTACAATCTTTCAGGTAACCGAATCTGCTCAACAAAGCAATTCCCTATCTTCCTCTCTTTTACCTCACTTTTTCTTTTTCCTTTTTTGGTTACTGTTTTAGTCTCGTCTCTCACTTTTCCCCTTAACCTTTCACTAGAAATTTGCAAACACTCGACGGTCAGATGTCGCGGCCGGTCGCTTACTACAACCCCACTCATCTGCAAGATCAGTCCCATGCTCAGCATCCTCCTTATATTCCTCCTTGTATGTAAATTATTCATCTTTGTCTTTCCATTTTTATCTTAATATTTTGTTTAATTTGTTTTATATGCTCCTTCTTCTGATGGAAGAACCATCGCATGCGTATGCGTTGCCATGAAAAGAAAGTAATTAAGAAATGAGCAACTTGAGCAATCGAACTGCAAGTTCAGAATGTTGTTCTTTATTCCTTCGACTTTATCGCGTCCCGTTATGCCCGATTGTTCACTGCTACTTTATTCTTTGGTTCGTATATTGAATTGATGCCACAATTAATGGGGTTGTTGTGCTCGTTTAGTTCATGTTGTTGGGTTTGCACCGGGTCCAGTCCCTGCTGCTGACGGCAGCGACGGTGGAGCTGATGTGCAAAGGAATTACGATTTGGATCCCGAGAGGAAAAGACTAAAAGAACAGGACTTCCTCGAGAATAACTCTCAGATTTCTTCTATAGATTTTCTACAGCCACCATCTGTTTCCACTGGATTGGGCTTGTCATTTGATAATGCCCGCTTGGCTTCCACAGGAGACTCGGCTTTATTGTCGCTTGTTGGTGATGACATTGATCATGAGTTACAGCAACAGGATGTGAAGATTGATAGGTTTCTCAAAGTGCAGGTTAGTACAATTTATGGTTGTCTAGTTTGCCTTTTCATCTTTACTTGTTTTATAAGGTTGGAATTTCCAGTTATACTAAAATTTCCATCAACTCTGCATACTTTTTGTGGCCACTGTCTACATACCATGCTATTTGTGAATATACTTTGAGATACTTCTATTTCAGTATCTGTTGGGTTGTCCTCAGTTAATGTTTTAACTAAAAGGAAAGTATATAAAAGTTCAATAATTTCTTAGTGAGCTCTTATTGTGTGTTTCCCTTTAAAATGAGTTTAACGCTTTACTTGGTTTTGTAAATGCGTTTATACTTGTTTGATATTTGATATGATGTTCACGGTAAACACCATCATGTTTTACATGCCAAAAGATTAACCAAATGTCTAACACATGGTTGGGCATCAGGATACTTGATATGGGCTCTGGTCATTTCGTTGCGAGACATATTTATCTGCTTGCTAAAATTATGTATCAAGTGTCAGTCCTGTAAAGGGTAAAATATTAAAGTCAACTGGATATTTAAAGTGTGCTTACATTGATGACATTGATTAGAAGGTGTAATGATGAATCTCTTTCATCGTTTGTTGCAAAGTAATTTGAAGGAATAGGGATTTTCATATCACTGCTTGTATTTTGTTCTGTTTGCAAGATCTTTCACTGAAATTGAACATTAATCTTCATTAATGATATTCAACTTTGTTTTCAATCAATAGAGTTGTCTCTGTTGAGCCTTGAGTGACCTTTTCGAGACCTTAATCCTCTTCCCTTCTTTGTGGTTATCACTTTGGTTGGAACTTGGAAGGATGGTGAATGTTCTGTAGAAAGTCTCATGATTAGTGAGGTTTATTTGTGATTTAAAACAAAGCTAGTATCTCTAGCACATGTAACTATGTAAGATTCTGGATTTCAAACTTGAGTACTTGTGAGAGTATAGTTCCCTTTCCTCATCTCGAATGTGATAAACGTAGTGTATGAGGAATCACGAGTCCTCAGAAATCTGATCAAGCACAGTCAATGAACTGCTTTTCTTTTCAGCAAATGTACATCAAATTCATTGGCATCTTTGTAAGAGCCTAAAGACAGGTTTAATGAATTTTGTGCATTGCAATAGGGTGAGCAAATGCGGCAAAGTATATTAGAGAAGGTTGAGGCAACACAACTTGAGAGTATATCAATTGTTGGAGGAAAAGTACTTGACAAACTTCGGGAGGGGGAAGCGAAGGTGGAAAGCATAAATAAAAGGAACAAAGAACTCAAGGAGCGCACGGAGCAGTTGAGTGTGGAAGTAGGCGCGTGGCAACAGCGAGCCAAATACAACGAGAACATGATTGCTGCTCTCAAGTATAATCTTCAACAAGTGCAGCTTCAAGGCAGAGATAGTAAAGAAGGATGTGGAGACAGTGAGGTTGGTGATACAGCCTCGTGCTGCAATGGCGGATCCATCGATTTTCAGCTGCTCTCCAACGACAACAATGAGATGATGAAATGCAAGGCTTGTAGGGTCAATGAAGCGAACATGCTTCTGTTGCCATGCAGGCATCTGTGTCTCTGCAGAGATTGTGAAAGTAGGTTTAGTTTTTGTCCTCTTTGTCAATCATCTAAATTTATTGGCATGGAGGTATTCATGTAACTGCATATTTGTATCTGATATCCCTAATTTTATATCAAGAGGTATTCATGTAACACGTTTCTCTGATTGTGCCTCGTGCGCTTGACATCATGTGATTACAAAGACATTGTTACCTTTTTTCTAGCTCTATATATGAACGAAGATATTGTAACGTTAATAAATTTTGGTTTCTATGTTTCAATTTTTAAAGGAATCAATGGGCCATTCTGTTAAATGAGTTCAAAAACAGAGCTGAAGAATTTCAATAGCAGGACAACAAAATAATACGGAGTAATATGCTTTTAAGATAGCATTTCTTCTTTATGGGTTCAACAAATATTTTAAAATTTTTACCATATAGTATTGAACGAAGATTTTGTCAGTTTGCTGTGTTTCTCCTTTCGGACTTCGAAAGATTGTTTTTCTCTGTTTCCCTGCCGCCAATACTTGTTTGTGAATTCAAGGTTTTTATCGACAATTAAACTTGAAAATGTTTGACCAAGTTTGTTCACTTAAACCACGCCCATAACCCTCAGGCATCGCCCTATTTTATCAGAAAACAAATTCTAATTCTAATTTCAAATTAAAGGAATTTATAGGGAATAATTCTAAATCAAAACAATATAATAATAAAATATTTTAAATGAAAAGTTTAAATGGACCTTGGACCGAAGTGGGGAGTCAGAACTAGAAAGCTTGAAGTGAAAGTGCCCGAAAGAGAAAACCCAGTCCTTGATATGGGCTCTAATTGGCCCAATATCCAAGGTAGAATGTAGCCCATCAGTATTTTGATACCCATAAAACCAAATCACTTTCTCAACAGCGCTTCAGCCCAACGAATAAATTTACTAAATCAAGCATAAAATTATATCATAAAATAACTAAATTTACCTCATTTCAAAACTTTATATCTTCAATTCAAGCCCCTCTGTGCAGGAGTACCAGATTTTGGAGCCGATTCAAAATATGTGATCTTTTTTGCTCGAGAGAATTGCATATCCAAACATTTATGTCATCGTAAATATATACGTGTTAAACAGAAGGGAATTTGGTTAAGGAGTTAGATAGAGTATACAACTCATTTTATTCTAGTCTATTTTATTTTCTTACTGTCTCACAGCGGTTAATTTATTTTGTTTTCAGAAGCATGATTCTCTCTATCAAGTGTATATGTTTGTGTGGGACGCAGGATTTTGAATCGAGACAAAATATCCAAGCTGTTTTGCAGAAATAAGACATGATATAGAAACCAACAATAGCACACAACACACATGAACCCTAACTTGATGCAAGATATAATATTGTTCTTTATTTTGATAGAAGGACATATTGAATCATAAGCAGCGTGGAATATCCTGTAGCTTTAACTCAAATGTTCCTCTTTCTATCACATGTTGTACTGGAGAATGCTTGGGAACCAAGATTTAAATCTACTATTGAGAAGCCTTTTTTTTTTTTTTTGGGGGAAAAATCCATTGTGGACTGATATATAGCGTTGGCAAACATGCATGAGAGTGGGAAGGGAGAGAGACGTGAAGAAGATTGAATATGGATGAGCTTTATTCTAATCATGCCTTAGAAAGTGATGACAAAGAGGAAAGTGAATATGCTTCGCTCATCATTATAACTATCTTTGCAATCTATTATTATGATTATTATTATTCTTATTATTGTCACTATTAATTATTTCCACCACCATCACCTCTCACACCGCTATATCCAGCCCATGCATGTCCTTTCACACTCATTTCTCTTCCTTTCCCTTTTTTTTCTTTAATTATCTCTCTCTCTCACGTAAAAGGAATCATCTCTAAATCTCACACTTTACCAAAAAGATAATACGGTAAATTAAAAATTAGATGGGGAAGTATACAGCAGAGTAAGATCAGAGTTCAGTGGAGTGAGTTCAATCATGCAAATTCTCATACTTATTATTCCCCATAAAGCTGTTTTTGCACTTCTTTTTTCTTCTTTCTCTTTTGTGGGGTATGTGGCCAGCCTTCTCTAGGCCTGCTTCCTTCCACTTTGTATCACACCATGCCTTCTTTTTTCCCCCACTGATACCATATGCCTTCTCAGTGAATTTCATTTTGGATCTCCAGTATCTCGCTCTGTTCTTTTTTATTTGCAGTCAAAGTTATATTCCTTCTTTAAGCTGAACCATGTATCTACTTATGCCCACAGCTCCTGCTTTTCATGGATATTGCGCTCTGATGCCAAGCTTTTGATCCCCACGTAAATGGAACATTTGTTCTTTTGTCAGAGTATATTTCTAAAACCTAATCTATTCTTTACCCCTATCATGTAACATACAGTACCCCATACATGTGTGCCTTTACAGTACCTTGTCCAATAATTTGTATAAATTAATGATACACCCTATTGGAGTACACATGCCTACCATTTTTACCTTTGAAGTGACCAAAGTATAGCCTTTTCCTTTTTCTCCCGTATCCTTAAGGTAGAAATATAGTCAAGGTCAAAGCACGAGCCTTAAGCTAAAGGGAAAACAAATTTATTCTTCGCTTATGTTTTTCCCCCCTTTTAAACAAGAAGTTGCATGTAACACAGCCGTGCACATTCGACAGCTAGCAATTTCTTCCTTAACACTGCCCTTCGTTGTCCTAGTGCATGACCTTTTATATTCTTCTTTTCTGAATCAGTTTATTTGTATCGTCATCATTATATTATGGGGCACATTGTTTTGTAAATTATAATAGGCATATATTTGACAGTTAAATCCGCACAGTAGATCGATGTACTAAAATAATAGGAGGGAAGACAGCGCCAAGAAGTTTGAAATGTTTGGTACGGTTTGTCTTACATGCTTGTAGACATTTGGGGAGTTACAAATATATCTATCAAAGTTTGGTGCGAATCCATGCTTTTTGTGGGTGGGACGTGAAAACAGCTTCACCCTTCGTCTCTGTAATAAAGGCAACAGCAAAGAAGTCCCGCTCCATAATAGGCTGTTGCTTCCACTTTTGGCAACAGTGCGGTGGTCCTTCAATGAATCAATACCTCACCTAATATACCTGCATAATATAATCCACCTTAATTCATACTCCACGGGAGTTTACTTGATTATAAATATAAGACATAATTTTTATATTTATCAATATTTTTTTAATTTACTTCTATTGATGCTCTCTCAACAATAATCAAAGAGGAGAGTGAACGAGGGAATTAAGAAAGCTGACCAGCTAGGATGTTTTAGAAAATGTATATCATTTTAGCTAACTTAACCAACTTCTTTAATCTAATTAAATTAGATAAATATATTTTATATTAAAGACCTGACAAAGCATATTCTTTCTTTTCACCTCCATCTCTCACTCCCTTGTCCTTATTCTTAAGATTAAAACTCTTTCAAAAGATCAACTTGATTGTGTTTCGGTGCAATGATTAGTTCTGCAACTTGCTAATTGCAAACTTCAGTCTATCTGTGTTTGCTGAAACCAACATGGGGGCAAGTTGTTGTAGGCCATAAACTGTCGTTTCCACATAATTAATTCACTAATTATGAAGATTGAACAACATCGTAACAAAAACAAAAGTGAAACCTAGTAGTTGGTACAATAAGAATAATCAATAATACTGTGTATATATGTTATACTCGATCATTCATATAATGAAGACCAGAGAATAATATTAAAAGAGTAATATCATTCCAGGCAAGCTGTTAATTTTGCTCACTGTATATTTGAATGACCTGGATCACTATCAGATCACTAGCAAAAACGGCTTTTTCCCAGACATGATTGACTGACCCAAAAGCATTCTTTGTTTGGTGGATAATTACGTGGAAATTATGGATTTATCATCACATGACTGTGGCAGTGTATTCACACACACATACACAAGTTATCATATACACGGGACAGTTGGGATCTATCAAGCAGAGCAAATGATTTTTCCGATCCCAGAACAATAATAATAAAACTCAATTCCGATCAACTAAGGATTCTATTTATTTTTTTTTTACATTTACCGAGAATGGATGATAGGGCAATAAGAGTTGAAAGGATTTTCCATTTTCATAAGATTGAACAATGCATTATTGGGAGGAATCAGAAAGGGAGAAACATAATGCCACTTTAAGAAAATGCACAACAAAAATTAAAGTGATGAACGTGAGGGAGAAAGAGAGAGAGAGAGAGAGAGAGAGAGAGAGAGAGAGGTGGGTTTTTCAACTATATGCATGAAATGATGAGGTAGGGACCCAGAAAGACACTTCATCATCTCATGAAATCCCTTGGATTGAGGAGCTAGCTACCACCACACTCAACTTCAACTGTGCAATCTCTGGATTGTGGAATGTGGATGTGGAACCATATTAATCCTTTTTTCTCTCTTTATTTTTTTTGTTGGTTAGTAATCACCTTTATTTATTTTTCCTTTGAAGTATCAGCCACAGTTATTAAAAGAAGAGAAGGAGAAGACGAAAGAGTGAAAAAGAATGTGATAAGCATGTGATCCAACAGCCTTTATGTTCCCCGTTACCTCCCATCCCTCAACTATCTTTATATATCTTTCTTCTTCCTCATTATTCTCCTTCTAATTCTACTTCTAAAACCAAATTAACCAGTGTCCTTTTTTTTGGACATTCGGTGACCCTCACTTTTTTGGCTTAATCATTTGAGGTCAAGAGCATACACGTTTAATTCTTAATTGTACTGGAAACATAATTTGGGTCCCACTAATCGACATGCGAGGTCGGCCATGCATGCCATGCATGGGAATGTGCTTGATTATATTGATTAATCTAAAAGCATGTGTTTTTTTTTTCAATTAGTGGAGGTGTTTGGCCCAGCGTCAAATCAAATGGATTATCTAACACTTCTCTTTGCTTTTCTTTTAATTAATTATATATGGATTGGTGTGTGTTGAGAGAGAGTTATTTGGTAGAGAATTTGAATATACTATATATATTCATTCTATTCCTAGCTATTATGTGGTACGATGCGAATTGTAAAGTATCTCTTGTCACGTAAATGGAATAATCTCTTTTTTATGTTTTCACGTAGAAGTCCTATAGATGACTTTAAGAAAGTGAGAAGGAAAGAAAAAATAAAGCGGAAAGGAAAAGAGAGAGAGAAAAGAAGAGAAAAAAAGGAAACGAAAGATAGAGGAGGAAAGAAAGTCTCTTGTTGTTCTCGTCTTTTAATGTAACTCTAAAGTATGTTAAAATGAACTTTCTTTCGTTGATTTGAAAAAATAATAATATGCCATGCAAGTAATTCTTTTTAATGTTAAAGAAGGTCTTTTCTTTGAGAGGAAGCTGCTTTCCAACCTCTTTTTTTAAGGCCAATTCAACTTTTGCATGGAAAACCATATTCCATGTACACATTACTGTATTAATTTTCCTTAACGAGTATAGATCACTTCGCATGACGACCAATCATCTATTTGTTATACACACACATACGTACGTATGCCGTTATTTTCTTACATAATAAACGTCCTTTTTTAGTAATCCCTCCACAAAACTTTTTTTCTCATGCACGCCCTGAATGATTTAGGAAGAATGATTAACTGATAACATGTCTTAAACACCTTATTTTGTTTGGGCCTCACACAAAAATAATAAAATTAAAACAATTAAAAAAATCCTGCTTGTTGCTTGCACATCTAAATTAATAAGAAAATGACTTTGATGGTGATTATATTGGATTATAATTAAAATTTTAAAACAATGATCGTTATTAATGGTGATTGTCTTGAAATTGAGGTTTGTAATAAATGACAATCAAATTTTAAAATAATTCATTTCATTGATGTTAATTGAGGTTTAGATTATAAAATTTAGTTTGGAGTCATTGTGGAGAAAAAAATTGAAATAAAAAAAATATCTTTCATTTATGTTGATATGTTTAAATTAAGGAATTGCTTATGGGGAAAATATAAAAAAAATAAAAACAAAAATTAAAAAAATCTCTACCATTAATGGTGATTATATTTAAAATTAGGAAGTTTCACTAAACAAAAAATTTCAGAAAAATGAAAATTAAAAAAAAAATCTCCTATTGATGGTATTGAATCAAGTTAAGAAGCTTTGTTAACATAAAATATAAAAAAATTTAAGAAATGAATTTTTTTTAAACAAGAGCATTTATGGGGAGAAAAAAAAAACCCTTCCTTTAAACTATAAATAGGGGAGTAAGGGTTAAAGTAAGACACGCAATAATTTTATGAGAGTAAGGCGGTAAGGTAGAGAGTTAATTTGATTTCTCATTTCATTGGTCAAACATAATTTTAATGGAGAAGTGTAGTTCATATAAGAGGTCATCGTGTCTTTGCTTTATTCAAAAAGAGGTCTTAAAATTATTGCTATAAGCCAATGAACATCTCTAATTAGAGATTGAGGTATGTCTTGTATAAACATTGGGCAAATCTCCAAGGCATGAGTGACTTTTATGACTATTATAATATAATTTATGATTTTTTTGATACTTGTTCAACGGTGACTATACATGCTCATATATGTCTCATATAGTCACATACCTTTTGATTTATTCACCCTTGTTATCTTTCTCTACTTCCTAAAGGCGTGGATCACAAGAGCAATGCTCAAAGTAGATGCGATAATATGGGTTGGGACCTTGGGCCGAACCCACTCAACCCAAAAAAATGGGGGGGGTTGGATTTTGTAAAATTGGGATCATTTGGGAGCGGATCTTTTAGGCCCGAACCAATATGGTCCTAGCCCGTAGCAGATTAGACCACCTGGTTGGCGGGTTAGCCTACATATTATTTTTTATGTCACCTAAGAGGTCAAGACCCAAGTCTAAGTTCACCCGAAAACCCAAAACCACACTCATGTCATGTGTCACTCCGTGTCCACAATCCACGATTCTACATGCTCGCCGCTCATGGCCCAAATCATTTGTACATGTTAGAAGGCTCACCTAATGATGAATAAAAAAAATAAAAGTGTCAACAGAGTCCTGAGACTCAAAGTGACACACTCCACTTCTACAGTTCCACCGTCAGTACCCAATGCTTAATTTGTAATGAATTTTTAATTTTTTTATGGTTTATATTTATAGAAAAAATAATTTTAGTATATTGTGTAAAAAAAATTGAAAAAAAAATATGGGTTGGGCGGGCCAACCCCCCAACTCACCAGTTATGGGTTGGATTGGCTAAATACCAACCCATATTGATGCGGTCCTTAGCCAACCTCTATTGATGTGGTCCTTTTAGGATCAAATCCATATGGTCCTAATCTGTGGTGGGTTAGTCTGAACCCGGTGGGCCGAATCATATTATCACCTCTAGCTCAAAGCATCGGAGGTATATGTTCTCACTATGTCTTTATTATTTTATTGCCATCTTGAACTTTATGCAACGAATGATACGAGGAGAATGCAATTCCTTGTTGGCTAGATGAACTTTATTTTTTTTCTTTTGTAAATAAAAAGTTCCAAAATAAAAAAAGATAGGCTCTCTTCTTAAAATAAATTGGTTTCATATGAGAAAGTAACAAAAATGCCTTCTTAAAAACATAATAAAAAATACAAACCAAACTAAAAATTATTATTTTTAAATAAATTAAATAAAAATTTCCTAAAAAACATCAATCAAGAGCCACGTCCTTTTACCCCTGAACTATGTGGGCTTTGATCCATTCAAAAAGTATGTAGGTCATAGGATCTCTTTATAGGTCAAGTCTAATTTTGTAAATAAACAATTTTCTCTTTATTAATATTTTTGTAAATATTTTCTTAATTTCTTTTCTTCTTTGGGTATTTATAATAAAATTAATTGTCATATTCATTTTTAAATAATTGACATTAGGTAACCGTTCTTAGAAATGAGTGATGTAGGGTACCTGACAACTTCATCATGCACAATCGACTCCTGAACCCTATCTAATTTTTATTTTTCAAAAAAGGTTTACAAAATTATCCTATTTTAAAATTTTGGTGACAGCTCCATATTTTTCCAAATTTTAGGCGCTACACTCCAAAATTTAAAATAAAAGATCAATTTGATATTAGTTGTTTGGTATTGTAAGGCGTATGTATACCTTTTAAATTTTTCATTATGCAATAAAATCTTGTAAATTTTCAAGAGAGAATAACATGAAAAATTAAACTAGATATACAATGAGCTTTATTATTCATCTCTTTAATTATTTCTTCTTCTTATTTTAAAGAAAATATATTAAAAATTGCATAATTAATAAAGAAAAATAAAGTTCAGAAAACCTAAACATGTAAACTAACGCGCTTCTTCCCGTGGAAGCTGTGAAGCATAAATATAAATATAATATCTCCAAAATTTTATTTATAACTCATTGATAACAATAACAATAAGAAAAAAGAACCTGTACTTACTATTACATTTGATACCGTTTATATTGATTTTGCACGGTTTAAATTAAATTAAATTTTAATTTTTTATTTTAGCATGGGTAAAATTTAAAATAAACATAATCTTATAATTATCGATTTTCAGAAAAAAATGAATTTATTATTTAAAAAATTATAAATTAAAAATCTTAAATTTAGACTAGTCTATTATGGCCAAGAGTGCTCATCGGTGTGATGAATTGAATGCGAGCCCCTAATAGAAAAAAATGTCAAATAATTTTGTTAAGAAAAAAAAAAAAAGGAATGCAACCAGATCAGTACATTTTGAATTCAAAAGAATTTAGAGTATTTAGCATATAAATTTCTTTCATTGCTATGTCTTGATATTATTATCAATTGATCAATTGAGCAAGATGACAACTGGAGATATTTCATATTTAAATATAATAGGTACAAGCGCGTGAACATGGCTTTGAATTAATTAATAAAAAAAATTGATGTTGTATTTGAAATCACTGTGTAAGACGCCAACTATAGCTAGTCTCAATGTTTCTCATCCACCCCATGGGCGAGTTACAATCAAACTCGTGGCAGAAAATTAAATACAGAAGATCGAACATTATAAAATGGCTCAAAATTCAAAAGAAAACGCAAGCGTTGATAGTCCTACAGATTTATGAGTGTTTGTCAAAGATTCTGAGAAGTCAGTATATAAAAATAAAGTGATGGAAGCAGAGAGAAGTAAGTAGTCTGGAAGGAACAAGATCCATGCCAATCAGATGAACAGAGGAGAGAGGACAAGAGAAAAGGCTGTATTTTTAGACAGAGGAGTGGGTGTTTGGTATAAAATTAAGTGCAAATGAATAAAGACAAACACGGACTTGTTGTCTGGAACGTTATGTATCAGAGTGCCGTTTCCTTTGCAGGATTTATAGCCCCTCGTGACCCTTCTTCCTTTTTTTCTTCGATTTGCATTGCCTCCTCAAACTATATATATGTGGATGTATGTATGTTGTGAGCTTCGTTACGTTGGACACAACTTTCTCATGTCTTTACTCTCCAGAACGTAACCACGTTAATTATCTGCAAACTAACAAAGATCTATGCGACACTCACTGTCTTTTTTCCATACTCTTTTGAAATTTAAACATTCATTCATTCAGATGCATGTTGATGATGAGTGTATCTATGGATGGGTATGAGATAATAATATATATTAATTATATTTAGTGGTGCGATTGTAATTGTGTGGAAGGCGAAGATGGGCCAGTGAAAGAGACAAATAGAGAGTGCAGAAAGAGACAGAAGAAAGAAACTGGGTAGCTAGCTTAATTTGTCGTATAGAATACAGATTTTGATTCCTTTGCTTCAGAAGGCTTGAAAAAGAAATAAATTAAAGAAAGGCAAGTTCGTGATGTGTGAGTGAGATTAACAAATAACAAATAAAGAGGATGGAGAGGAGTGTAATGATAACGTTGGTGAGCAGCGAATTAAAGGAATAAAGAAGGGGGTTTTATGGGGGGAAGGTATTTTTAACCGTATTCGGTCTGAGTTCGAAGTTGTCGCTCCTTGGAATTCCCGGAGAGAAGTTTTGTCCAATAATAACAAAATATGATTTTTATTTGAAAGGTACCGGCGGTGGTCATGTGATGGGAAGTGGGGTTCCTTCACTTTCACTGCGTTTTAGAAATTAGAATAGAATCTTCTTGGCTCTCTCTATACTCTATAGAGAGAGAAGCAATGTCATGAAGCATTGTGGTTTTATCTGGCGGGTGAATTCCTGTAGCCATATATGCTGGTGGGCTCGCTAGGATCTGCCTCACTTGCTGACAACTCGAGAGCAAAAATCAGCCTTTGTTTTCTAGATTTCCTTCCTCTTGTGGGTCCCCCCCACCTCTCTCATTCAACCCCTCCTCCTTCTCTCCTCATTTCTCATTCAAACACTGTAAAATAAAACCATATCGCATCATTCACCCATTACAATCTCTCCAAGAGGGGCCCACCTTCTCACTCTCTCTCTCTCTCTCTGTATGTGAACCCCACCTAATCTCAGGTTTATCATTCCCTCACTGATCATGATCACATAATTAGGTCTCATTATTATGGATTGTCTGCCATACCAATGAAGGAGAGCCATGATTCCTGGAACAACCCAGTTCGAATAACGCGGATAATATTTAATATATACTTTTCATATCTGTGAAAACGTTGCATGGAAATTAACTTGGTCGTGCGTGTGAGGTTCATAAATAATGTTGCCGTTGCAACGTTAGTATATACAGAAAAGGGGAGACAAGAGAGAAGGGGGGAAATATGAAGAGTTCCCATAAATAAGCAGGTAACATGAAGAAGGGAATAAGGTAGGGGTAATAAATAAATGATGATAAGAGGAAAACAACAAAAGAAGGATCACGAGAGTGGAAATAAGTCACAGCACCAAAAATAAAAAGGACTAATGTCTGTCTCCATGTCAGCCGCTGCGAAAGGCTCAGGACTCAGAAGCTTGTGCATGCACTGCCATTTTCATATATTAAGAAAATATCACCAGATACAACACTCCCAAACAAATCAACCCTGGCGTTACTGTTACTCACAACTTCATATATACAGTTTCTCACTTGTTCATTTACAAATTATTATTACTTTATAATTCTCTCTCTCTCTCTCTAGGGAAGAGGCTGGAAGGATTTAATTATATACGCGTATGGATGATCGTGATGGTGGTTTTAACGATGAGAATAATTGTTGGCTTGTTGCTGGCTGGCTAGTCTTCGAGTTTCAAATTTCTTCATCCCCATCCTTTTTCCCCCTCTTCCAAAAGAGGACTTTTATTGTTCTCGCTTTTTGAAATGGATCACATGCATATGTTATTTTATGTACCTGTTTTTGTCCTTCGCTTAATGAGTTTTGTAATATAGCCAAAACTACGAGATATAGTATTATTTTTTGTATTTATGCATCTTAATATATACAGGCTACGTCAATGGGATAGTCACGAACTGATTCTCGCTTATCTCTGAGGGTTAAATAGAGCGCACATATTTGAGGGAGTTCATGGGTCAGCATTGATTGCGTACGATCGTTGACGAAATCAGAATACCAATAATAATAATAATAACAACCAATCAGTAGCGGGTTTAGTACTAATATATACCTGCAGGCGCACCGTAATGACTGGCTAATAAAGAGAAACATATTTAAATGACCAAACTGGTCTTTTGGAAATAACCTAATAATCCGATCTCGTTTATTGCAATTTCCTGTAGTACGCGCGTTAATTAGTATAATTAGTGTTCATATACTAGTGCACATCTTTTTTTGGGGGGAACCGTTAAAAAAAGTTGTGGCTTCTCTCGGAAGCTAATTAGCTTGGGATTTCAAAAACTTTTTGAGCTAGGAGGCCATTATTATATATTGAATGTTATTTAAATTAATTATAGAAATGGCATTGAGTAAGAGGAAAGTGAATAAAATTGTAAAGCGAGGAATCATGATATTGCGGGGGGTGGGGAACCCCGGGCAGTTTAACTTTGATCCCTCAATAATGAGAATCATAGACACTATCAAACTTGGTATCTACCCCAAATAATCACCCATCCATTTCCCACTCTTCTGCTTTGGCCCTCCATATCCTTTCTTGTCCCTACTCTCTCTCTCTCTCTTTTAATTTTTACTCGTTGCATGTGTAGTCCAATATGGCAATATTTTTATAAACAGTCCAAGATATATGACAATATTAATCCTGGCATTAGAATGCAGAGTGTGGATGAAAAGGACTGTAAAAAATGTAATAAAGGGGGGAACTTTTGGGGAGAATAATTCAAACACCTGAACACGTCAGCAAAGGGCGTGGAAGAGAAGAGCCAAAGTTGGAGGCTCAATGTAAAAGATAAAGGGGAAAGCTAAATAGTGGTAGCTAGAGGGATAGGTATTGTATGCTTGTGAGTAAAAGGTACGAGCAGCTTCACAGAGAGAGAGAGAGAGAGAGAGAGAGTATGTCTGTAGCTATATCACACACAGGCACACAAATGGTATTGAAGTTAGAGAAAAAGAAGACGATGTAGCAGATAGGAGGATACATAGGAGAAGGGGAAGAAGCAGAAGGAAGAAATGTCGTCACAGAGATAGAGAAAGAGTGATTCATTCATTGGCCTGCCTCACGTAGTTCGATGCTGCCCTTTTCCTTGAAAATGTTTGCATAATTTTGGATGGGGATTCCCACATTTTGCTCCTTTTTCACTCCCTTCATTTCCTTTCTCTTTTCATTCCCATTTCTTCTCATTTCTCACACGCCACTCCATTGTTCTTAATTATCCATTCTCAAACTTAACAACCACCTTTTTTCTCACAAACTTCTACCCCCTCCCCAATATGTACGCTGTTCACAACAAGGCCATATACACTTAAACTACTACTCTCTACGTATTGTGTGCACATAGATATATACTCCCTCAGGATAAAAATCGTATCTTTTATTTGTATTCACATAATGGTGATATAATTTATATAAAAATGAATATTGTATGAATAAAAATAAGTGATGGAGTAAAGAAATCATTAACACAGCACAGATGCTTTCACAATGGGAGAAGAATATAAATACGGGAGAGAGTAACAAAGAAGTTTCTGAAAATGAGATAGGGAACCAAAAAGTTAGGAGAGGAAGAGAAGTGGCAAAATGGGGGAAATACAATTGCAGGGGGCGCCTTCTTGAGGTTATTTTTGAGTGGGTGGATCCATGTCACAGAGAGAGAGAGAGAGAGAGGGAGGGGTCACGGGTTTGTCTTGAAAGGCCCTTACTTCACAGTCCTAGACAGACAGACACTTATTCTCTCTCACTACATACCCGATGAGTGCCTCCCTCCTCCTTTAATTACCTTCATTCTCATTCTTAAACCCCACAATCCCCTTCTTAATTAACCCCACCTTCTTCCATAGGAGTACTCTATATACACTACATCTGAGGACGGGAAAAAAACCCATTAATAAATAATAAAGAGACAAAGCACTCGCCAAATCGCAATACACAGGAATACGAGGACCCCAACACTCTCTCTCGCCTTCCCTCTCCTTAAGTACCCGCACGCCTCACTCTCTGGCCTTCTCTGATATATTCACTCAGTCAAATACTCCGGCACCACCTGCCTTGGGCGTAAGACATGGCTTTTCTGCTGGACAATTGCGACGGCATATTACTCTCCCTCGACTCTCACAAGTCGGTGCCAGCTCCCTTCCTCACCAAGACCTACCAGCTCGTGGATGATCCCGCCACCGATCACATCGTCTCCTGGGGTGAAGACGACACCACCTTCGTCGTCTGGCGTCCCCCTGAGTTTGCTCGCGATCTCCTCCCCAACTACTTCAAGCACAACAACTTCTCCAGCTTCGTTCGGCAGCTCAACACCTACGTATATATATATATATTACTCTCCTCTCTATCTATCTATATCTCCCCCAAATTTTAGTTTTTCTTCTTCTGCTGTTATTATTATTATTATTATTATTATTGATTTTTTGATCTTGTGTTTAAAAAACTCAACTAGGGTTTCAGAAAGATTGTGCCGGACAGATGGGAGTTTGCCAATGAATTCTTTAAGAAGGGGGAGAAGCACTTGCTATGCGAGATCCACCGCAGGAAAACGGTCCAGCCTCATCATCATCATCAGAACCACCACAGTGTTGGCGTCGGCGGCGTCAACGTCCCGGCGGCTTTCTTTCCGTTTCCTTCCAGGCTCAGCATCTCTCCTCCCAGCGACTCCGACGACCAGTACAATAATTGGTGTGATTCACCGCCGCCCCTCACTTCTCCGGCGGCTCCTGTTTCTTCCCTCATCAACGGCGCCGCCAACTACAACTCCTCCTTCACCGCCCTTTCCGAGGACAACGAGAGGCTCAGACGAAGCAACAACATGCTCATGTCCGAGCTCACCCACATGAAGAAGCTTTATAACGACATCATCTACTTCGTCCAGAACCATGTCAAACCAGTCCCTCCCAGTAATTCATACCCTTCCTCTTTGCTTTCTCCGCCCATGACCGCCACTACTACTAATACTCCCTTAATGCAAAGGCCTTTGAACCATCTTTTGGGGTATTATTCCACGAATAACAAGCAAACTCATCCTCTCATGAACTCGCCCACCAACACATCAAAGAGCTCCATTACCATACTTGAAGAGCCAAGTAGTAACAGCTGTAAGACCAAGCTCTTTGGTGTGTCTCTTCAATCTAAGAAAAGAGTGCATCCTGAGTATGGTTTTAATCCCACAAGTTTATCCGACGCTAGTAAGGCTCGTTTCGCTATGGAAAAAGATGACTTGGGCTTGAATCTCATGCCTCCTTCGACTTGTTAGTAACTTTTAGATTCATCACTTGTTTTATTTTCTTTTCTTTTTTAAATCTCTATTTATTTCCCAATCCTTAATTTTGAGTCTCAGAGACAAAGGCAGATCGGTGATATTGATGGATACATGTGTGTGCGCGTGCCTGAGACTGTTTGTGATTCTGTGTACATATAACTTAGTGTCCAATATTATATCTTTGCTCCACCCAACCGAACCCCCATTGATGGAGGGTGGTTGTGGTGTGAGTGAAGGTCAAATGAATCCAAACTTTTAATGTTCAAAACTGCTCTTTCTGCTTTTACTTCTATATATTGTCTTCGTTTCCATTGGTGCAATTTATTGCTTTCGATTTTGGTATCTTTTCTTTCATCAGTTTCATATATCTCCCTCCTTTTTCTGAGTTTGCTCTCTGCATGCTTCAGTTACATAAATGCCTGGGGCAGAGTTGTTTTTTTTTGGGGGGGGGGGGGAGTTCCATTTGGGTCAAAAGCTGAGAACTGAGAATAAGAAGCTAGGCTACACTAGCTTGCCAGCAAAAAAAAAAAAAAATCTCTAGGGATTTCTCTACCCAGTGCCCATTAATGGTTTCATTAAGTTGTACCGGCAAGCAACACAGAATACTTTGCATCTCAACTCAATTCAAAAAACCCCATGAAAAGACGAGTGATAATACTCTAAAAGTAGCTGACAGCTAATCACGTCTATTTCCTCAAGAAAAAATTCCCCTTGGAATGATTGTGCTCGTTATTGTTTTCTCCCCATCATATTATCCATATATAATTATATTATCATTTCAACAGAAGAGAGTTAGTACTCATATTACTACTAGGATTTTATGGGGAAATGAAGGTTATCATATCCGTGTCATGGACAATAATTCTCTGCCTCATCATGTTTTAATGAATTGTCAGTAGGGTAAAAAAAGTAAAAGCAGCTTCCCCCAATAAAAACAAAGGGAACTACAGAGAGAGAGGTGTGGGGAAGGAACAAAATAATAAAGACTAGAAATGAAGAGAAGAAAGATACAAGGATACGAATAATCCGATGAAAGCGAAATGTGAGAGGAAACTGGCTAAAAATGTTATTTGAGATGTTCCCATCAAAGCTTCTATCCTTCTTCTTCTTCGGACCAGAAACCTTTGCCTTTTCCTACTTTAAGTAGTCATTTGATTAACGTTTTCGCTATTCTCTTTGGATTCCCACACTCTTTTTTCCCTCCATATTCCCTCCCTTGGTTGTCTCTCTTGGCCTCTTCCTCAGACTACAACCCTAATAGACTGGGCATTGTTATTATCACTCACAGGTCACAAGAACCCTCGTGTCTTTTCTACTTGTCGGATCGTGCTACATCCCTATATATAAGGGTAATTAAAGTCTCTAGTAAAAGTTTGACCATGCTTTTTCTTCAACTTTCTTCTAGCTATTTTAATCTTAGTATATTCATGCTCGTGTTCACATTCATGAAATCAGGGGTATTAAATTAAATAAAACAAATACTGAACTCTAGGAGAGAAAGAAAAGCAAGTTGAGGAATATCTGTTTCGGGCATTTAGAGCCTGGGGCAGAGACGACCAATAAAGGTTCAAATTACTTCAAGACACGAACATATATAGATTAAAATAATATAAAGCTGGAACATTTTTTTGTGGCGCAGTAAGATATAATTAATTTGTGTTGGTCACTTAAAAATAGATTGGGAAAAAGAGAACTTTAAAACGAGGAAGGCCTGCTGTTTTCAGATGCACTTTTTACCCTACTGTCGTAAGTGGAATTTATAGGTATGCAGCTTATTAATGAAGCGGTCAAAAGACTCTCTGGTTGACATATATTGCAGTGTACGCGTAGGTTCCATAATTCTTCAAAATTCAATTAAGATAACATTGCTTGAATTGTGAAGAAGGATTAACCAGGAAATAGAATTACTACGAAGACCAAAAAATAATAAAAATATGAAAATATTACGTATCAGTAATCGGTGTTTCTGTGATTAAATTAAATATAAGCGATTGCACGTGTATGTGAGAGGAATGAAGGAAAGAGTAAAACTGAATGTACTGTAGTATTATTCTCTGGTAAAGAAGGAACAAGTGAAAGCAAAGGCGGGTGGGTGTGTGGATTATGGTAAAAGAGGCTTTAGGAAGTGCGTTTCTTTTCCATTTCTTTTCTGCTTTGTGGCAACGCCCCTCATTGACTGGTCATATATAAATTATATTCGGAAAATATCCTTCGAATTTTTCTTGACACGCACATCCGTATAACTGTTTGAAAAATTTTCGATTATTTTATGTTTTTAGCCAACATTTCAATCATTTATTATTACATCTTATTCTCCTTCTTCTCTTCTTTTCATGAGCCGTATTGTTTTCTCGACCAAATATTGGGGAAAGCAGGAAAATCAGGCGAGGCAGCCCCCAAGCCACATCTTCTTGGGCCCTAAACAATCACGATTTTCTTTCTTGTGAGAGTTAAGAATATTTGCTCAGATTGTAGTGTCAATTGGGCCTTCCCTAGTTCTCTAATACATTATAACAATCCAAAACCCAAAACTATAGCGGCGGCCGGGTGCACGGGTTTGCTGCTTTATGTTTTTTTTAAAAAAAAAAATTATTTCTCAAGAATATTTGGTTTTTTGATGTTGCCCTGGTATGAGAATGAAAAACGTCTTGGTGTATATTGGGATCAGTATTGGCAACAATAAGATCTGCTACGCCAATTGCCCTATTTTATTCATACACCCTCTTCTTCTTGTTGTTCTTTCCTCCTGCAACCTCCAGATTGGAGTACAGTGAGAGTGAAATGACGGAACGTTGAGGCCTGACAAAATGGTTGTAAGATTAGTGGACAGTATGATGATTTGGGCAACTGGCCAAACACAAAGTTGAATGACCCAACTTGTAACAGAAGAGAAATCATGCACATACAAACACGTAATAAGATGCAGCCACTCTGTTTCACACACCTGGGGACCATTACAGATTGTAAATACATCATTGGCTCTTTTCTTTCCCTTTAAATTAATATAAAGCTTCAATATAATTATATGTTGTGAGCCTACCCCTGCATGCGTTTTTTTCCAATGGGAGGGGAAGCTGGCTCCAATAATTAAAAAGGTGGCAAACATATATTCAGTAAAATACATTCCATTGATGTCTTCATATCAATGAACCAATAGAGCACAACACAATCATTGTAAAGACGGTGGCATAGAAGGTAATGTAGAGAAGGTTGCCACGAATAATGGAACAGTACATAGTAGATGAGTTCAAAGATGAAGGAAAAAAGTGGCCAGCAATTACATTCCTCGGTTTTTCCTGCTGCTTTTGAATCGCACTCCATCTGGAATGCCCCGTATGTTGTTTTAAACGTATGCATGACTACAATTAATCCTATGGTGGTATGATCAATTATTGTGGTTTTTGTCGGTCTATAAACTAGAATTCTAATACTTTGCCGTGCGAAGAAAGTTGTGATGTATCTCAGGGGGGCCAGTCGACTCGTACTGAGTTGAAGCATGTGCGGGACTTGATTACTTGTTCCCCAAGTTGATGAAGAAAGTGGTGGTATTTTATTTTCGAATTTTTTTATTTCCTGTTAATTATAATCCTTCTTTTATGAAAGTCTTGATGCATTAAATTCATCTTTAAATCTTTAAATATATTACAAATTTGCACAAGTATGCACGTATATAAAGAAATGCTTTTGGAATATAAGAGATATGAAACATCTAGTAAATGATAAAAATAAAGGAAAGTGTGTGTGTGTGTAGAAACTAAAAATTCAAACCCTTACAAAATAAATAAAAAATAGCCAATTAAAGCCACATTATCAACTAATTTTGTTAAACACTTTTTTTTTTGTTTTATTGCAAGTATATACGTTTGAGAAGAATTGTTTAAATATAGACACTGGGGGATAAAATGGGAGAAGCAGCACTACTGAAAAAACCTATCCTGGTCATATCATTATTGGTGGATAGAAACTTTTTGAATGACATTGAAGATTAGCGAGAAGAAGAAGACTGTGAATAATAATAAGAAGAAACTTATGAAGAAGTGGGGGGGTGAATTATAAAAAAACACCGATGAAGAAAGAGAAAAATGGGAAGGGGGGAAATATTGGAAGTGGCATGGAGGGATAAGTTTTTTTCCTTTTTCCTTTAAATTTTGAACTGAGAGAGGGATCGAGTTTTAAATTTTAAAAATTGAAAAAAGAACACATATGATTAGGCTTAAAAAACATTACCCCAAGAGAAGCAAACATGCATGGAGCCTAAGATTGAGGCGTTACTGTTTATAAAGGGAATATTGCCATTTGAGATATATATTTGGTTTTAAGACGTGATCACCTTCATCGTCAAGTCTGTTTGGAACCGCGTTCTATCATTTTAAACATGATTTTTTTTAAAGTTCAATAGTAATTAGTTTAGAGTGTTTGAGTTGATATTTTAACAACTGAACTATTTTTCTAAATATAACTTTTAATAAAAAATTTAATAGTCTGGCTTTTAAAAAAAAAATATTTTTATCGCCGTGAATTCAAATCATATTTACAATTTAAATTTTATTCTATACAATTTCTGCTACCCTAAACGGGCCCGTCATCGACCCTTCTCATTATTTACAAGCCGCGGCAGAATGATCAGCCATGATACAATGCATTGAATCATCATGTACCGTTGATGGATGCCGCGTGTCTGTAGTGGCATATCTAACGGCGAAAGTTCACCCACCGCCAACGAGGACCACCACCGACTCATTTATAAGGATCTCCTATCATTTCTGACATCTGGCACGTGCGTGGTCTTCTCCCTTCAGCAAGACGAAGAGAAAAGGAACGCTAATGTTACGCCAACGTTGGTTAACCATCTCACGCTCACCTCCTATCTTTCCAACGCCGTTATAGTAGTAGTGCATGCATACACCGTACCTCAACACTCAACTAATATCTATAGCTCATCTCCGTCACCGTCAATTTCAACGGCACATGTGGCTTCCCTGCCTATGACTCTGGAGTCTGACCACATCATAATGCAGTTTGACGTCGCAATAATTGACACGCAACCCCCTGTGTGTTCTCATTTTGATACGAAAGATTCTTTCCCCAATAGGAAACATAAATATATTATTAATGACATTGAAATATGAGCTCAACAACTTAATTTATCAAACAATAAGAATCATATATATAATAGTAGAATAGTTAGCATTCATTTAATGTACATCTTCCTGTGCGTGAAGTCATCACTTGTTGTACAATATTCAACTATATATAAAGTCACACCCTGAAGAACTTCCCACAGCTAGATAGCCAGTCTGTTCCAATATCACTATTATATTGATATTTTTATTTTTTTTTCAGCTTCCATATCGTTTCTCCTTTTATCATCGATACGGCAACCTGCTGAGCCTTTCGGGCTGCATTCTCAGACAGCTCCCATATCTCATCCGATTCATTCCTCCTTTTTTGTTTCTGATATTCTAATTCCTCACATTCCCCTCTCTCGCGTAATTGTAACCATACATACTGTGTATATAGATGGAAGGTGGCACTAGTGATGAGCTAAAGTGGTCATTCTCATGGGCGTCGCATGATGATGAGATGAACTTGACGGCCCAGCCTCCCCAATTTTCAGGAGCTTACGCGGACGATTATGAAGGGACAGGCTTGCCTGTGCCACCACCTGAGCTCTGTGGAACAACCCCTACAATCCACAAACCTAACTATTGGTGGTCGCTCGAGACTACAAGTACAACAACGTCTCTGGGGAACCCTGCGCCACAACAACAAGAGTATCAAGCCTTGGCCTTGTCGGAGAGAGGGAAGAACACGATGATGAGGGAGATGATATTTAGGATAGCGGCGATGCAGCCGATACAGATAGATGCAGAGTCAGTGAAGCCTCCCAAGAGGAGGAACGTGAAGATATCAAAGGACCCTCAAAGCGTGGCGGCTCGCCGTCGCAGAGAAAGAATCAGCGAGAGAATTAGGATATTGCAGAGATTGGTGCCAGGTGGCACTAAAATGGACACGGCCTCTATGTTAGATGAAGCTATTCACTACCTCAAATTCTTGCAGTCCCAGGTTCACTCCCTCCAACGAGCTGCCTCACATAATAACCGACCCCCTCATCTCTTCATGCTCTCTCGCGCCAATCCTTCCTCTAATTTTCTTTCTCTGCACGAACCTCCCCAACCTCCTTATAACCCTCACCATTTCTGCTGAGATACATGCATAGCTTCAAATATTATAACTTCTGTTTTCCACCTCTTCTCTTCGTGCATATATATATATATGCATCACTGGTTTTTGTTTATCTACTTGTACACAGTAAGCTTGTACTCCCCCCCTTTGGAATATAATGTTCAGTTTTGTTATATTAATAATCAAAGTTCAGATTCGTTGCTAGCCAGTATAGCTTTTATTGGTTTCTTTCTTCATCTAGGAAAGTATTACTACTTCCAATCCTTAACTTCAGAGTATAAGAAATTAATGAAAAAAAAAATTATTTAATTATAACAGTGTTATATTATTATATTATATATCAATATATAAATTAAGAAAAATAGTTTAAAGAAATAAGATGAATATAAATATTTTAATTTAACTTATTTAATTTTTTTAATTTCTCGTACAAAAATTAATTTACTTTTATATTAAAAATAAGAAATAGTATTTCTTAATAAGAAACGAATAAGAATTATAACGTGGGCGCATTGGCCTTCATACACTTATTGACATGGGACTATCTGAAATGACAGAGGATAGATGGTTCTAGTCGATGGAGAGGATGGGTGGTGGTAGAATGTCATAATGTAGATGCACCAAGAATTTGGTGCTGCGTGCCTCCGGTCGAAGGTAGCTGTGACTGTGAGGATATGGACGGAGACGATTAAGATGACAAAATGTGAGTTTCGGAAGGTATGGAGTTTGTGTGCGATAATTAGTATGTTTGGATAACCTCAATAAATATTTTTCAATCGTGATTTATAAAATACGAGATAATTTTTATAGTCTACGAGGTAGCTTTACGATCTACGAAGTAAATATATGAAAGAAGTTTATCTCAATTTACATGAATCGGACATATATAAACCCGATTCAAACCTATATGTGTGAGAGTAATAAAAGAGGAGCAGAGCGACAGAACATGCACGAGAAGTGCACGTGATGATCTGATAGATTGGTTAGCTGGGTTTAACAATTGTGGAAGTCTGATGAGACTTGAGACGTCGTTTCTTGTCAACTCCTTGACACGTGATCTCCGTCTACATGGTCAACCCAGGTGAGCAAAGCCATCTCACGTGTATGTCCACCTCGGACATTCAGTTACAATATGCACTATATAGTATATACACTCACGCCAGCGTTGATTGCCCTACGCCTCCCCGAAATGCCATATTCATTTTGGAAATTTTTTATGCTTCATAGTTCAAAGAAGTTAGAACTGAAACTGAAAGGTAGGTAGGAGAGTAATAAATAGAGGGAAGCTATAAAAGAGTTGGCAATTTGATCAGATAAAGCTATCAGAAGACCCATGTGATCGTCTTGCCAAGGAGCACTAATTTATTCAAGTTCAATTCCCTTCATTTACTTCTCTTTAACTTTTATCAATTTTAGAGCTGCATAAATATACTATGTACGTCCAGCATCGGATTGATACAGATAGGTGTGACTTATATTTGAATGACAAATAGTTAAATTTACATATGGTATTTTTATTTATTTCTAAAGCTAATTAAGAAACGAAGAGATTATAAATTCAAAGAGATAACTTTATTTATATATTTTTTAATGCAAAGAAGTTAGAAGCTCTGCCATTTCTGAGTGGATAGGGAATTGGAGCGTGGGCTCAAATTATTGATGTCGCTGGTCATTGCAACATGCTGATTATTTTTTTCGGTCGAACAGTAAAAGCTGTCTATTTGGTCCTCACTCCTCACAGCTTGGTGACTGGCAAAGTTAGAAATGGAGCAAATGCACAGCTGCCAGGGGATTTTTTTTTTTTAAAAAAAAAGAAGACATAGTAATAATTAACGGCTGAACGCGAGCAGTTAGTGATATACCAACAAAACATTCAATAAGAGTTTAATACAACACAGATGTTAGTCGGTTAGTTTGATTGGATTAGACAGGGCCTAGTTCTTCTTGTTTCTGTATTGTTGGGTCAAGTGTTTTGGAAGAAGTCTAGTTATATAAATAAGCATATTTGAGATCACGATTAGTAATTTTAAAAATACTTATGCATATAAGTCAAAACAACATTCTTTTCACATACTTATTTCGTATATTATAAATTACGATTGAAAAGTTGTTTTTGAAGGTTTCAATCACTCTCACAAGCACATTGTTTTAGATGGTGCTAGCCTTGCCTATGGATGAACAGGGGATCGATTATGACTTGTGAGGAAATAACATTTGACATGAACAAGTCAGGAGGGAGGCTTCTATAATGGCCACAATATGAACCCAAATAATAATAAGTAAAAGAAAGACAAATGAGCTTGCAAAGCAACTCATTAATTATTCCTACAATTTGCTTGTCACCAGATGACCAGAATACCAGCACAACATTACCATGCATATTGGTGAACTTACATCAAACCCAACTTTCTAGTGACGCATGGTGAATCCAACTTCGACAGAAACCCATCCAGTCAACTCTTATTTCCCAGTTCAATCTCTACCATTTATAATGCCATCCGTTCTTCTAGCGCAACAATTACTTAAGCTCGGCTCAAAACGAATTCAGGTACTTTGAATACATGCATTATGAAATCTTGGTGACACATTCAAAGGTGGCTATGATATTTATACAGGGCAAAAAAGGCAATTATCAAACTAATTTAGTGTCAAAATACTAGTTACACTCTGCTGCAAACTATTCATTCATATCCTCCATTTGAACCCTTCCGAAAACCAGTCAGAGAAAATCAATCTATTAGCAGAATGCGTAAGGACGAACATGGATGTCAACAGTGGAAATTTCACGTTAAGTTGCAGAGGCGATATCAGAGTTATTCAGAGGAAAGCTGAGGGTTAATGGGTATCATCACAGAAAATAGCAAAAACTTGCTTCTGATTCGAAAGTCAAAACACAGTCTGCAGTCTAACAACGCGTGAAAATGATTCTCTTTTATATCTAGCTAATAATTACCTCTATCGGCAATATATATCCATTTGGCAAAAATTTACCATTCAGAGGAATGCAGTGATGTATGTGATTTCTAAAATAGGACAAGGTTCACACTCTACAGTTGACATTTTACAGGGAAATTTACCAGGCGAACTGAGAACTTAACAATACAGAACCATGCATCAAAAAACATGGCAGGTGAAACAACCACTCAGAGAACCCATGTGGCTGCTTCTTGACATGGTCTTGCGGGGAGTTCTAGCAACTCCATTGGCCTCGTTGGCTAAAACTGAGCTTCTCATTTCCTGAGCTTTCTTTTGAGCTGATCTCAGCTTGCTCATGATCTTGTCCATGGAAGATGCTCTCTTCTTTTCCAACTTCATCTAAAATAACAAATAAAATAACGAGTATAATGATCCATTGTTTCTGCAAGCAAAATTCATACTGATACAATCTGCTCACAAAAATTGCACCTCCCTTGTACTCGAACAATAGTCAAGTTGAAATATGTTACAATCTGCTAACTTAGGATTAACAAAATTATGTTGAGGAAAAAGAGGGAAATTTAGTAAGATCCAAAAACTGAGAGTAAGGGAATATGTTACAAGGAAGTTACCTCTAGCTTTCGTATTGCTGCCTCAGCTTTTGCCTTTTGTAAGTTCTCCCATGCAGTGATTTTGGCATCCTCCCTTTTCGCCCTGGCCCAAAAAAAAAAGCTGGCATTTTAGCGAAAATAGATATAGAGACAGCATTAACAATTGGTAAGTAGCATAATGAGAGATTTTTCTCGTGACAGATACTGTCAGATCAGAATAATTTATAAACTTCAGTTTTCTAGTTTTGATTATGTTATGTACGATGCTGTTGTGATGGTCAACTTCTACACACTTGGGAAGGGGATGAAGATAGATTATTGATTACTTGTGCCCACTTGGGATGATTCTAATCATATCAATACTAATAAAACATAGTAATTTAGTAACTAAATCAAAATAAATTCCTAGACTACTGTGACCTGCAAGGAACCGCTTCATTCACTGGGGTTTGGATACAACCCAGGCAAAGCTGTGTTTAAGGGGAGAAAATAAATTTTTGATATAATTTTATTTTAAATAATTAATCATTCATGGGTTTAATAAAAATTGTGCTGGGTCATTTTCTACTTAACAAAGGAAATTGACCAACACTAATGTAATAGTAAACAAGACATACTTTGAGTGACTCTTGGCTGTTCCAGTCAGGTCCCAAGATGAAGAACGAGCTCTTATTTCTTTCTTTTTCTGGTTGTCAACATTTTCTGAGCCTTTCCCTGAGAAGAGGGCTCTATTCTTCTTGGACCACCTGGTCATGGTGACCCGTTCATCAACCTGCACATCTCTGATATCCATTTTAGAGGAAGATATATCCTGCAATTCAGTGATGGGCAGGACAGATAGTGTGGAAGCAGAGAATGATGTCCTCTCGTTGGGAGAGGAATATTGGCTACCCTCTGGGCTCATCTGAGTTGCCATGTCCCTCCTTAAAATAGCACCGGATACATTGGTGGCGGCATCTTTGAAGCCACCAAACTTTTCCTCTGTTAGAACCAAAGGAGCAAGATAAGATGCATAGAAGCTCAGTTGAGTGCTCATATAAGAAAACCATCATCTATAGTAATGACGACTTGTTAGATTCTGCATATCAAATAAATATGGACATGCTTTAGGGAAGTTTCACGAGAGGAAAGATTTATTTAAAGTTGGATAACTAGATTCCCCACAAAATTCTTTTAGCCAATCCATTTAAGCTCTTATGCACACATGATCGTCACAGTATCTATCCCTGAGATTATTTGATGATGATAGTCATTGCAAGCACCTAACATTGCAAACACTAATCTAATGGAAAAGAAGATTGGAACATTAGATATTGTACCTCGGGGAGGCATTGACGATTGGCTCTGCATCTCAGAGCATCCATGCACACTAACTGAGCGGGCCATGCAAGATTCTGCTTGCATCGGAATGCTTCCACCAGGGCCACTTGATTGAATTGTCAGGCCATCAATTGAGATAATACCAGCTGAAAATGGAGAACCAGGCATGAAATTCCCCACATTGTCCCCTTCGAACATTGGCGCCGCCGGTGAATACAATGAATAATAAGCAGCACCAGGAGGTCCAAGCGGACCGCTCTTTGACTTTTGCCTCCTCTGAGGAGCAGGATGCGAAGCCCTCCCTGTGCTATCTCTTGAAACGGGACTTAGGATCCATCTCTCGGCATCCTCCCATTTGGATGGCAACGTTCTTCCATTATTGAGAGGCAACAGGGCACCAGTGACATGCTTTCGGCAAGCATTTGTGTGCAAAGGAACTCTCTCGGAGCTCCAACCCTTTTGCATTGCAACACCGGCTTTTCGATAATCCGGTGTATCAGGACTAGGGAAAGCGTCAGATCTCAGGGAGTAAATCGAGCTCTTTCTCATGTTTCCCAATCGAGGAGAAGTTCCGGTTGCATTGTTGAGATCTAAAGAAGCAGGCCTTGGCCGGTCTATCTTCTTCAAGAATGCTTCGGACCTTCTCCTATTTTGACATTCTTCATAGAGAAGATAAGCAGTAAAGTGAATCAGGCAGGATTGAAAAAATAAACTAGAACCGAGAGGCTTTACTTCGGATTGTGTGATGCGATGAAGGTACCTTTTAGAGCTAGAGAGAAAGAGTTCCTTGCTGAATCCAATTGCAAGAGTTGATTTCCGTCTTCAATATCACCAGCATCGCTGTCCTCCTTTTGAACTGTGTGAAATTTATGGGAGACAGATATTAAGTCAGTGGGCAAGTCAAATTTAAAAATTGGCCAGGCCTAGTCACTATGCGGATTTTGAACTTTTCCAACAAAACAAAACTAATGAAACGTACATGTTGCTTTTTCTCCCTTTCTAGACAGACGACCGTGCTTCTTCTTTCGCAATGCAGGCTTGTCCGGATCTGGATCTGGACCACTCAAACTCTCGTGAAAAATCTCGTATTCATGGCCTGCCAAATGCTGCAAGGATCCAAGAAATCAACACCAGAAACTGGGCGAATCTCAAAGTCATGAGCTAAGATTTGACCAATTTACACATGCGCAATCGCAATTCGTACGGTGAAATACCGTTTATATATCCGAAAACAAAGAATTAGATCTTGTCGTCATTTTTCTTCCTTTCCGAATGACAGAGAAACTCAATGTCAGTTTAGTTTTTACAATTTTAATTCAAATTAGCAAGAAGCACAAAGATTACATGACTAATTACATGTCATCGCATGAAGGAAACCGTAGTTCAGGAAATTTACCGCGTGAAGCTCCTTTGCCAGATGAGAAGGAAATGACATAATACGAAATAAAAGTAGACAAATCAGTAATCAGTAAATAAATAATACAGGAAAGAAAATGAGAATGTGATCATTGTGAGAGGTACCAGGGAGATTTCAGAGGCTAAGGAGTCATGGTCGTGAGCGTCAGACGCAAAGGAGCGGCGATCGACACTGGCAGAAGCAGAGGAGAAGAGGCTGAAGTTGGAGTCAAGCGTGAAGATGACGGAGTCGGGGCTAGTATCGCGAGGCCTAAAACCAGGTCGACTAGACGGGGTTCGTTCCTGAAACCCTAACTCCGGCATTGTCTAGCTCTGAGAACAATGAAAGCATTTGCAATGGCGGGAATGGAAGAGAAGGGTCTGCCGTCTCTGTCAACAAATAGGAATTAAAAACACAGAAAAAGACAAAATAAATTGGCTTTCTGAACTCTCAAGATCGAAGACTTCGTGCATGCGCTTTAAGGGGAATTTTGATGGATTTCTAGTAGGCGGTTCTTTGTTAATCAAGTGCTGCTGCTTATTGGGATTGGCCTTCCTTCCATCCTCCTTTGAGGCTTCTTCCTCACTGCCGTGGACCATGCCATTATTCGCAAGATCATGGATTTGTCTGGTGGTTCTGGTGAAATCACGAAATGGTCCACCTGTTGCCTCCAATAATTCAAACTAGACAGGAATCACGGAGTCCTTTTGGCTTTCAAAGGTACTATAAATTTTTCAGCGTAGGACAAATACTGCCATGATTGTGTCAGTCATGTTGTTTACCGTTAAAGGTGTAAGTCAATTTCCAGGTAAAAATAATTTGGCAAATAAACAGGTAATAAAATACCCACAGCAAAAAAAATTAGATCGTTTATGGGGCGTAAAAAGCTGAGTTCCCAAAAAAAAACAAAAGAAAAAAAGTTTGGCCAGTTTGATTTTTTTAAAAAGATTAGGGAGAATCCTGTTAAATACAATATGAAATTTTAAAACCTCCAAAATTTTTTAATATTTATCAAGGACATAAAGGTGACAAAATCAAATTGAGATTTTTAAAATATTAATGAATTTATTATTATATCCTCAGTTTTTAAATAAAAAGAAAAGAAAAATGAGGGTGGAGACTTGTAAAGATCGAGTGACATAGATAGTAGAGCGAAGGTGGAAGTAAAGCAAAGTAAAAATGATGGAAGATAAAGGTCTCATAGGTTCAGGTGTCTGTGGCACTCCCCTGGCATGAATTGTCATCAGAAAAATAGAGGAAGGTGATGGCGATGTTGTGAAGGTCACCAGCTACGATGGTAGTAGAGGTTGTGAAGCAGGAAGGAATTGGTTGGATGTTATGGGTTTTGAGAGGTAGCGCTAAGAGAACAGATTTATGCGACTTGGTGAAGAGTTTGGTTGAGGATATTGGAGAAATCCAGGAGGCTGAAGAAGAAGTTGAATAGTAATGAGATTAACAAGTTTAGTAATGGTTTTGACAAAATTCGTAAAGGTTTTAACAAAAGAGTCTGCTGATTAAAACATTTAAGTCAGGATTCACCAACATTTGTGGCATTTCACTAAAATTTGTAACGGGATTAACAAATTTAATAACAGTTTTGACAATAATTGTAATGGTTTTGACAAAAGAGTTTGCTGATGAAAACATGTAAGTCAGGATTTACCAACATTTGTGGCATTTCACCAAAATTCGTAACGGGATTGACAATAATTGTAATAGTTTTTATAAAAGTGTTTGCTGATGAAAACATGTAAGACAAAACTTACGGATTTTATCAATCTTATTACTAAATTTGTCAATCTCATTACTGTTTACCTTCTTCTTCCTCAGCCTGTGACTTTATTTAATATCCTTAACTAAACTATTTCCAAAGAATCATGATTTCCTTCCCTCCGCTTTCTTTTGTGCTAGCACTGATGCCGCCTTCATATGGGAGAAGCACATCTACCCATCCTCCACCCCTCCTCACCGATGTTACTGGCTTCATTGGTTAGGAGGATAATCGAAAACGTACTTGAGGTGGAGCCAATCTCCTAAAAGCGACCATGCGACAATGGAGATGAACATTTGTGAGGAGGGAGGAGTGAGACGTGTTGGTGCAGAGAACAAGGGAAGAAGAGATGATGGAGTGGAGAGAGAAGGAATGAATGAGAGGGTAATTTTATCTTTTGCCAAAATATCCAAAACATAGATTCTTACCTGCGTACCTCTCCATCCTTTTTATTTTTTAGTAGACTTTTCTGGGTTTTGGCATTTCATATAGTATTTAAATGTCATTCTCTCAAAAAAATTAATGCCTTTTACTATTTAAAAATAAAATAAATTGGATTTGGGTAAATGCTTTCCATTTATATTATTTTTAAAATTAATTTAATTTTTAAAATAAAATAAGATCCATTTGACCTTTGTTTAGAGAGATTAGAAAGCTAAGTAATATACTTAATCATACCATATATCGTGTATAATTAAAATATATATAGTTTAAAAAAATAAATACTTTAAAATAATTTAATTATGTTATTTAATATTTTAAAAAAATTAATTGAAACTTATATTTAATATTATTGGAGGTAGTAGATTTTCTATTTTTGAAAAAAGAAAACATATTACCTCTAGCCGGCATGCTGTTGCCCACCAACGCCAGAGCTGAATTTGAAGTGCGTTCTTTGTTTCTCATTTGCCATGCAAGATTTCATGTTCATATCGGCCTGTTGTTAGCTACTCCCTCCTTCCCCTCTTTTTTTAATCTATCCTCTAAGATTTTTTATTTTTTATTTTTTGCCCATCAATATCTCGTTTAAGATAGTAGTATGTTAAATTTTTATGACTGTTCTAATATACCTTTAAAAATATAATTTGTCTTTTTTTTTTCTTTTCTCCAGTCCATCAAGAATAACATTTAATGCTATTTTAAACTTCCAAAATGATAACTAAATAGATTTTTAGGTTAAGGTGTAATTTTAGTAATAAAGTTTTACTCGAGAGGCTTATAGCACAAATCAGTTTTGAAAGGGGAAAAATAACAATGAATAATAAAAAACTATGTAAATTCTACAAAATTGTTAAATTTGACCTAACGGTATTAAATTATAAGAGAAGAAAACCTCTAATAGAGTTATATCAAATTTAATAGTTTTGTTAAATTTATACATTTTTTATTATTCATTATTATTTTTATCCTATCTAAAACTTATTTATATTTAACGTTCAAACAAAATTTTATTATTAAAATTATACATAAACCCTAAGTATTTGCCCCAAAAGTGATGGCATAAGAAGAAACGGAGGTTTTTCTATTTTTTTGGTTACAACGGAGGGGTTTTCAACATATGATGAGCGAAATGATAAAGCTAGCTTGCTAGCTAAATTTGGGCCGGAGATGAAGCGCATGGGTTGAAATTATGGGTCCTCAAGCACTACATGTTTAAGTTGAGGGGTTCTGAACCCCACCACCCCCCCCCCCAAAATTTTTTTTAATTCATATTTCAATTTTTATTTAAAAATATTAAAATAACTAACTCTATATAATTATATAAAAAGTGAATTTAGACACTAGATTTTGGGAGATAACTTTTGAGAAGGCAGAAAAAATGGCCTAATGAGAAAAAAAATGATTTTCCACCCTAACCATAGCTTAAATCATAAAAGTGGTTGCTGGTTAAAAAAAAAAGGAAAATGACTCAAAAAGATCTTGTAAGGAAATTATTTGTTGATTGGTACCACAGGTGCAAACAAGCATCCCTTATGTGCAAGCATCACCTATGTGCAAAATTCATCCCTGAGAATGTGCAAACATCATCCCTCGTGTGCAAAATATCATCCACCTGTGTGCAACATATCACCCACCATGTGTAATGGTAACAATCAACAATTAATTTACTTGCAAGTTAGTTTTTAGCAATTCTTAAAAAAAATCCATAAAAGTGGTTTTGGAAAATTTAGGACTTGTTTAGTTTGAGAGGAGGGGAGGAAAAATGGATGAAAGGGAATTTTTTTTAAAATTGAATTTAAAAAAATAAAAAAATGAAGTTAAAAATTTTTAAGTAAATTTTCTTACTTATTTATTTTACATATTTTTTTATCCAAATTTTATAATCATGTTTCACTAATTTTTAAAAATTCAATTCATAAAAATTTACAGTCCCCTCCTCCTACCTGTCCTTCCCTTCAAATCACTCCTACCAAACAATAAGGTGTTTGGATGGCATTTAGGAATTTGCTTCACCAAAAATGTGTTTTTTGGATATACCCAAACACCTCTAGGGGGTAGATTTTTTATTTCCAGGCCACAACACAAAGTGCAGCACTGTAGTGCGATCCTTCAGCTCGAACGCGGACACGATTCGGGAATTGAGAATTCCGGGGCGTTGGCGAGCAATTAACGGCGGTAAGAAAAATGGAAGACGAAGACAGATTGGAGGAATTTCCTTACGAAATACTGCAAAATTGCAAGGCTTCGGCGGAGAACATCGTCGCCGAAATGCTTTCTGTCAAGAAAGAGGGCATGCCCAAATCGCAGCTCAGAGAGCTCGTCACCCAGATGTTCCTCAACTTCATCACTCTTCGTCAGGTCCCCATCTCTACTCGTCTTGTTTTCTGCTCCAGGGATTATGACTAACTTCGTAGTTAAAATGGTTTCTGCTCTGCCAATTAAAATGAACGGTCTTGCGTTTAATTCGAGACAACATCCGCTTTCGATAAGTTATTATTCCTTTTCCCAAATTGTTTGTGGTGTTATGAGTTTAGCTACCTCCACTATTCAGCAATCATGATCTATTTTCTTATTCAGTCCCTACCATTCCATGCACAAAGGTTTAAGTCCAAAATAATGCGCTTCATACTTAGTCAAAGGCATATATATGTTTCCAGGCAAATCGTTCCATCTTGCTAGAGGAAGACCGTGTTAGAATGGAAACGGAACAAGCAAAGGTGCCGATAGACTTCTCAAGTCTACAGCTTCAAAACCTGATGTATGAGAAAGGTCACCATGTTAAAGCAATAAAGAGTTGCAAAGACTTCAAGTCAAAACATTCTGACATGGAACTGGTAACGGAGGAAGAATTTTTTCGGGATGCCCCTGACAATATCAAGCATTCTGTGTTGTCTAATGACAGTGCTCACAGTTTGATGCTTAAGAGACTCAATTTTGAGCTATTCCAGGTAAGAATTGGTAATTATTGCAGAAGTTCACCCGGTGAATACGACAATTAGCAATTAGGTGGATTTATGCAGATGATAAATGTTAGATTTCATGTATCAACGCTAGTAGGGATACCAATGCCACAATTTTGTCTTTCTTGATGCATGCTGCATCTTGACCGTGTCAAAATTGGACATTTTTGTCTGTTCTGCATGTGTTGAGAATCTGCCTTCATTGTGTTTTCTTTAAATTGAAGAGAGCTAGATGCTATAATAGTTACTATTTTGTACCAGCGCAAGGAGCTCTGTAAACTTCACAACAAAATGGAACATGAAAAGAAAATCCTTTTGGATGCAATCGCAAGCCGAAAAAAGTTCCTGTCAAGTCTCCCTTCACAGTTCAAGTCTCTTAAGAAAGCATCGTTGCCAATGCAAAGCCAACTAGGAGTTCATCAAACTAGGAAACTAAAGCACCAGAGTTCAGCGGAGTTGCTTCCAACACCTCTTTATGTGATTTACTCGCAGCTATTGGCTCAAAAGGAAGCATTCGGGGAATCAATTGATCTGGAGATCATAGGAAGCCTAAAAGATGCTCAAACTTTTGCCCGTCATCAAGCTCATAAGGACTCTGGTAAATGAGAGTTGACATTGAAATTCTGGCATTCTTTGTGTGGCATCAAAATGCTATTTAGTACTGTAGCAGCTTGCTGTAAGTCTACGGGCAAGGAATCATGAATGTGTCCTTTCTGTATCTTTCTAATGATTGAACCTTATACTAGACCATTACTCCGACAATATTATCTAAGACGATGATCATTGCTGATAAAAAAGATTTATGACAGGTGTAATAGTAACGCATTCAGAGACTTAAAGAAAGAAAATCTTATAGGTGTCCACAATTGTTTTTTTAATAAAGATTAGTTGTTCTATATGTGTTACCCTAGGATAATAAATGGCAATTCGACATCTATTTTTTATTATGTCCACCCTACCGGGCTTTATAATTGCTTAAGTGTCTGATTAATAAGTTCTGGCCCTCTTTAAATTTGGCATTTATTATATTTTCCCACCCTAGCAGAAAATTTAGGATTTTAGTGTTATGTGGTTTGAATACTCAGGTATTTCCACCGCCTTGGATGCTACCAAATTAGAAGATGAAACACCTGATGGCATGGAAGATGTCCAGGGACAAAGAAAACGGCCTAGGATGGTTCAAGGCAAGGAGAGTCTTGACCACTCAGACGTATTGGAAGTTCATCCACTTAAAATCAATCTACACGTGTATAATGACGAGGTTTCTGATTTTAAGTCGGCAAAACTCATTATTCTAACATTTGAATATTTGGTGAAGTTGAATATTGTATGTGTTGGAATTGAAGCATCTGATGACGGTCCCAAGAATGACATCTTGTGCAATTTATTCCCTGATGACACTGGTCTCGAACTCCCTCACCAGGTATGTGAATGGGATGTTTTGTCGTTCATCTCTGTGGCTCATTCTTTGTTTGTATATATGTATCCTTCATTTATTTCCTTGAGTTTATATAATGTGCTCGTGTCATGATGATCCTTTTGATTGGTGATGCAGTCAGCCAAGCTCGTTGTTGGGGATGCTATAATAATCATTGGTGATAGAACTTCACGCCCTTATAAGTGGGCTCAACACCTGGCAGGAATTGATTTCTTGCCTGAGGTGTCTCCCTTGCTTCTTGCTGGGCATGAAACCTCAGACAACAGTGAAGCAAAAAGCGAAGATGTTAGATCCGGTCTTTCACTACACTACCAGCAGAACCAAGTACAGACAATTCTGCAGAGAATACGCTCGCTGAGAACAGCTCAGTTGGCTCATCTGTGAGTCGCTGTTCCTGCATGTTTTTAGTTATATACGCTTGTTTGTGCAATCGGAATCTTAGTTATATACTACTACAACAAGCCTTATACATGGGGTAGGTTACGTGAATCCTACAACACTCCTGGTTGTATAAATACTTTAGGGATATTGATCATGTCTCTCTCCCTCTTGAGAATTTTCGTTGCATTCTAATTTTGATTATATTTTTAATTTTTGGATCTTTCTTGTCAATTGGGCATGCTTAAGAATTTTCCCGCGTCAATGGACTTTCTTATGTACCAGATTGGCGTCTTATTGTTGTTATTTATCATTTGCTTTCGGACATTCGTCTTGTTGTTATTTATCATTTTAATATGATATGTTTTTTTTAAAACATTCCGATCATTTTCTTTAATTCTTTAATTCTCTCTCTCTTGCTGAATTATTGTTGAGGGAATATTAATATAGTTAATTTAGCAAAAAATTGATGAACATGTTAAATAGAATATTATATTTAGAATTAGCACCAATTTTTTGTTTACGTCATATATTAAGAAGATGAGGAGTACAATGAAAGGTGCAGGACTTAACCCAGAAGCTTAAATTTCTATGTGAATCATTCGGCGACGAATAATCTGCACGAGAGTGTTTTCCAGTGATAATATAATAAAGCACAGCTCTTCTACCTAACGACAGTGTCCAAAGTAGAAGCTGAATATCAAACTTTCAAACGCAGACAGTTGAGCGACAAACTAAAGCAGAATACGGTTTTAGGAAGTATGTACAAGTAGTCATGCATTTACCCTACATCAGCATCTCCTTTCTACCATGGTCCAGTTTGAGTTCGTCTTAATAAGCGTATTTTCTTGGCTGCTCGCTCTGCTCGTTGCTTATTTATCATCTCCATAATCTGGGAATGGAAGAAAAGTAGGGATCAATTTCTAACCACACCCATGAAATATCAAATAATGTCCACAACTCTACAAGGACAAATCTGATCGCGAAATATTAAGTTTTCTAAGCGAAGATGGTCATGGGCCGACAGTCCATTATTCTGCTTCAAAAGATTCAGAGTACCTGTGCAAGCAGTCCTAAAATACAAGTTCAACAGAGAAGATAATGGAAGTATTCTTGAAGAAAGAAATTTCCAACATCACTTGTTACTTGATAGTTCAGAATTATCTAATACATGTTTCATATAAGAAAAATTCCCTATTAGGGAACTACAGACTAGAATGATGAAAACTTGGGATTCTTGTGATAGTTAAACTAGTTTAAATGCATATTTTCTACTAATTCTACCTAAAATGATCAAGTCAATTCAACAACCATTAGGAAAATGCTGAGGACAGAACCACACACATGATGAAAGAGCACAGCAATACAATTGCCTCTAAGGAAGAGAAGGGCATTTGACAGCCCATCCTTAGAAATTCACTCGTAATAAAGTGGTGGAAGATTATATTAGGGGAAACGGTTACCCTCCTAAGCACTTTGCTTAGCTGGGAGAACTAAGCATATTTGGATTGTACGGATCTAATTTGGATGGTATAAATTTTTTTAAAAAGGTTTTTTATTTTATTTTAAAAAAAACGTAGGACTCATTTGGTTCGATCCTATTATACCCTGCAGTGCAATGTGATTCAATGCAATGGTAATGCAATGCAATCTTAATTATAGCACTAGTATTTGGTTTGATTTTTAAGCATGGTGTAATGAGTTATTATTTTAACAATTATTTAAAATTAATATATCACACAAAGTCTATTTTATCTTTGATATAATCTTTGTAGAAAAAATATTTAAGAGTCACCGCGTTGCCTCATCATAATTGTCACTCTATCTCGCCGAGGATTTTCCAATGGTGATGGTTGTGGTGGTGGACGAAGGTAACAGTGTTGCGGTGATGGCGGTGGCAGATAGTGACAGCAACAACAGTGGAGGAAAAGGTAGTGCAATGAGTTATTATTTTAACAATTATTTAAAATTAATATATCACACAAAGTCTATTTTATCTTTAATATAATTTTTGTAGAAAAAATAGTTAAAAGTCATTGCATTGCCTCATCATAACTATCACGCTATCTCGCCGAGAATTGTCCAATGGCGATGGCTATGGTGGTGGAGGAAGGTAACGGTGTTGCGGCGATGGCGATGGCAGGTAATGACAGCAACAACAGTAGAGGAAGAGGTAGTAGTGGCGACAACAAGGGTGGCGGCGATGGTGGTGGAGGAGGAGGTCGTGGCGGTGGCTACGGAGGTGGAAGTGGAGAAGGAGAAGGAGGAGGCAGCGGCAGCGGCGACCCTGGTGGATGAGGAGGTCGTGGTGGAGGGGTAGCGGCAATGATGGAGATAGCAACGACAAGTTTGACGGAGGAGGAGGAGGTCGTGATGGTAGGGGATGGAGGAGTAGGAGGTAGTGGTGGCAGTGGAGGAAGAGGAGGTAGTGATGATGGCAACGGCAGGGGTTTAGGATGAGGTAGTGGCCGCGGCAACGGTGGGGGCGGCAACGAAAGGGCGGGGTAGTGGTAGAGGAGGAGGTAGTGGCAGCAGCGGTGAGTGGAGGTGACAATGGTGGTGGTGGAGGAGGAGGTGGTGGCAATAGCAGTTATGATATGATGATGTGGCAAGTGAAATGAGATATATGAAACAAATACACATAAAACTAAAGGGTAAATTAGACTTTTTAAACCATGCAATGGAATGATAATAAGGATACATAGGAGGGAAATATGAATGAAGATTACCAATTTGTTAGTAATCATCATTACCATGATAAACTCTATTACCATGTTAAAAAGCAATCAAATGCTCTTCTTTTGATAATGCAATTATAATTACCATTACAGACATATAATGAGGTTGAACTAAACAAACTCTTAATACGCATGGTATTTAAATTATGATGATAGGAGGTCTAAATATAGTTAAGAAATGGAGCATATTCTCATGGCTCAACACCTCAATCATAACAAAAGTTGTCACCACTCATAAGCATTAAACGTCAAACTAAACGTAAAAGAAGGAACAGATTTTTTTTTTGGGGGGGGGGGGGAATTGTAAACAAACAGCCAACTTACTTGTTTCCTTCGATTTTCTATGATTTCAGCCTGCAGAGTCCAAAAAGATGATGCATCAGTAAAAAATACAGTAATGAAGGTGAACTCAAGCCATATGAAAAAAATCAACTTAGTAGTGCAGCATGTGTACCGGCATCTGTATGGAGCATGCTGCAATAACAAAAATTACCTGCTTCCTTCGAAGTTCTTCGTTTTCTTCTTTTAACATTTTAACTTCTGCTTCCAATTCCATGTTATATGCCTGGAATAAGACAGTGGAAGATTAAGGTGAAAATCACATTAGGCATCTTGATACCTTTAATAAAACTTCCATCAGGACCTTCTTCCCACATAAAGTCCCCAATAAAAATATCTTCTTATAAAAAACTGCCTAATGCTTTTAAGAATTTTATGACAATACTATTTTATGCATTCCATCCATCGATCAGACTTTTCACTATCTTATATATAACATGCTAATGGAGAATAAAAATAGAGTTAAAGACTGGTTGAAATATTAGCCTAGTAGCCAATGGCCTTGTAACTCAGTGGCATGTAATCTCCCTTTGTTAGTGGGAGGTCGCGGGTGTGATTCCGCGCGTAGATAGATCCTGCCCCTTTAATTAAAGAGAAAGAACAAAATGTTAGCATAGCAATTAAATAAGGCAACTACTCATCATATCATACTATCTTGATTCATGAAATAATCGCATTTTTTAATTAATATGCGAAATTTTTTCTTATTGAGATTACAGAAACTCTTTTTCCTGTTACTAGCTAGGCTGATCCAGAAGGCAATACTACAGACGATTCATAGAAAAACACAAGGTTCTATCTACTTTAATCACTCCACTAATTTCTTTACAACCCAAGAAGATTGAAGTTACTCTCGAATTCAAGCACTCAATTAGTTGGAATGAGTAAATGCAGCAAACTCGGTTATTAAATTTAGAATAATCCCAATAAGTCAATAAAATAATAGAAACAAAGATGCTGGGTTGGCGGGAAAGTGAGAACGAGCTTATAGAACCAAAAATTTTACCTGCTTGCGAGCCCTCGACCTAGCAGCTGACTCTCTATTCTTTATCATCCTCCTCTGCCTCCTTTCAATTACCTTCTCCACAGCTCCACTGCTCTTCCTTCCCTTTAAACGGCCACTGAATACATAAGAAACTGGCGATACTGACGAAGTATCACTATTAATCTTCCCAGTTTCGTCGCAGGACAGTTGATTCGCCGGCGATCCTGTAGCTACGTGAACACCCCCTGGACCTAAACCCATACCATTGATCCCTCTACCTTGCAGTGCAGAACCTGAAACTATATTACCCTTTAGATCCTGATCAGCAAGTCCAACTATTCCGCCCTTGATTTCTTGATTGTTCATTAATGGCATTGGATTTGCATAAGGCAGAGCAGGCTGCTTTGGAAGTATCTGCGGTGGCTGTGAATTAGGCAACTGTTGTTGATTCGACCTAATCCCGTTAACGTTCAACGGCAAATTGGTCGGCGATTGGAGAGTTAGACGATCGATGTTATTTCCGGAAATCGGGCTTCCCGCTAACCCTGCTCCATTGTTGAACTGCGAATAACCGATCTTTAAACCACGATGATTCCCTGTTAGATTCAAATCGGTGAAAATCCCTCCGTTAGGCTTTTGATCTCCTAATTGTATATCTTCTCTTACTACGCCGGCTCTGACCAAGAACTCCTCCAGCGTCATCTCTCCCAAAGTCGGCTGCCTCTGAGGAAAATTAGGGCCTCCATGACCAGAAGCAATCCCGTCCTTGGAAATATACTTCCACACTTCATCCACCGTCTTCTGGCTGAGTGTCCGTGGAAGTGTCAACGATCCTTGTTTCTGCAAATGGCCACCGACAGAGATACCGGTCAGCGGTTGATCACCGTTCGTGGACGCCATTGTCTGCATTTCTTCAGCTGTCCAAATGTTCTTGAGCAACTCGTCCATGTTCATGGACCCAAAGTCCTTTCCTGGACCTCCCATGGTACTCATGAACTCGTCGAAGGTCAGAGAGTAAACGGACGGCTGCCGTGCCAGGGAAAAATTCCCTGGTTGCCTTCCTCCGCCGCCGTTATCGGCGGCGGCAGGGTCGTTCTTCCCATTCTTGATGTTCATTGTGTTTTCAATACGGTGATGAAATCTGAATGGAGCACTATCAGAAGCTGGTCTTTTTATTTTTTTTGGGCCTGATATCAGAAGCTGATCTAAGCTTACTATATATACTACTTCAACGGGCACAAATTCAGATTCAGCTCTAACAAACTTCTAAACGGAATCAACGAAAACCCGACTCACTATCAAACAAGAGACAGAGAGGAAAGAGACTATGGAGTTGAGTTTACATATATAATAGAACAGTGAATTAAGCTAGCCTTCTTCAAATTATGACGGAAAAGGCTCAGTGGCGGTACACTGTTGAGAGACTCGTCGTTACTTTTTAAAATATATGTGATGAGAGAAATTAACGAAACATCATAATTAATGTTTGTGTTTTATACGGTATAGATTGTTAGCAACAGCACAACCTGTTGAAATATAATAAATAAATAGTTTGAGTTATATCTAAGGATGTTATTTTTAGGAGACATTTTTCAACCCCCTAATAAATTAGGAAGCGGCACTCCTCAAGATAAAAGGAACCCTTACTGCAAAAAGCAGGGTGTCAGAATTACATAAAGATATCAGTGTAACTCATAAGAAGAGAAATAGAGGAGATGAGCTCGAGGACCTCTGTCTTTCCTGATAGTGCACCAAACATAGCTTTTTATAGGCAAAAACATGTAACCATTAAGCAGCAATAATGATCATTAAAGACCGTTTAATGACAATTAAAATAACGGTTACAAAACAAGTATTAATAACGATTTAATGTAATAAAACATTTTAAACGTCATTAAAATCGGTCAATTAAAACTCAACGGTCAACTTGAAGACTCATCTTATACGCATTTTTACTAACTCAAGCTCATATGTAATTGCATACTAGGGTATTCTCAATTTTGAATTTTATGAGACTTTTTCCTTTGACACACTATCACACAATATTTCCAACAATTAACAAGGTTCAACTTGACTTAAGAATCAATGATTATTCCAATTTGATCAATGAAGACTAAGAATCAGAGAGCCAATGAATAGAAATACATTAAAAAGGGAAGGATATGAGCTTAGAAGCATAAAGTACAAATAAAATAACTATTAAATTGAAATTTCTAAAGGTCTTTTTGATTCGATGGAGGGGAGAAATTTTTATATTACCTCGTTTGAAGTTATGAGAGAGGAGATGAAGGATTTTAATGTTACCTTGATTGGGTTGGGAGAGAAAATATTTTAATTTGGATAATTTTACTCTTTTATTTAATTTTTTTAAAATTATATATAATGTTTAATAAAATATATTATAAATATAAAATTATAATTTAATAATTATAAAAATTGAATAAATATAACTATAAAATATATTAATAAATAACTAAAATTATATTACATGGTTTTATTTATCATATATATATAAATGACCAAGGGTATTTTTTTCCAATAAAAAAAATTTAACCTCCTCTCAAAATACTTTCAATTTGAAGCCCTCCATCTTGCTAATTAAAAGAAGGGAACCAAAATCCTTCCCTTACTCTCAAACCAAACAAATGCTAAAGGATTAACGTATCGTCAAATCAGAAAAGAAATGAATAAAACTCATCCTGTTGACTGATGAGTGATGAATTATAATACATCTGAATCTGATTACTAGCAAAGGAAGGAGAGGCCAGAAGAAGCAAGAGCAGGAATAGGTTAAGGAACAGAGTAGGAATCGGGGGTCAGTGTATTTGCCTTTTTTATTTTAATTTTCGTTTAAAAAATTTCCCGATTTGGTATAATTTTTGAAAATTTTCGTAGGGTAGTGTCTGGTGGTTTCTTAGGCTGCTTTCCTCTTTGATTGACAGGTGTCCATCGAACGATGTCGCTTCCCATCAAGATTGAATTGGGATTCTGTGGGGCCCTCCTGGCGTAATCCCCGAGTTTTATTAGTACATTTATTGTTAAATAATTACTGCCATTTAGTGCTTGCACGATGCGGCCTTTTGAGTCGTTAAACGTGGACCAATGATCCGCAAGACTGACGGACCCAGATTGTGACATGACCCAATCACATTTTGCTTTCTGGGAGGATATCATCCCTACGCGTGTCTTTGAAAAGAAGGGTCAAAACTCGGTTTTGATCATTGGCGAGGAATTATATTATACGATGTAAGTATGTGAGAGGAGTTTTATCTCAATTTAAATAAAAAATATTTATAAAATTTTTAAAAATGATACCAAATATGTTTATTATAATCACACATGGATATCCATTCAAGCCACGTGAAACTTTGAAACTCGTACTGGAAGGCAAAGCCAACAATTCTAATTGCTAAGAGTTACCTAACAAAAGTTAATTTAATTGATAGAGTTGTATCATAAGATGGGGAGGAAAGTTTCATTATTAATGTGGGAATTTTATTCATAAAATTTTTATAAATATTTTTAAAAACGCTCTCTAAAATTTTACATGATAGGTAAATAAATAGGTCAGGGGTGAAAACATAAAGGGAACGCCCATGATGATATTATAACACATGGAGCTATTATCATTGGCTTAATTAGGATGATCCACAAACCACAAGAAGCTTTTCCCCACCTTTAAATGGATTATAGTTATAAATAATGGAGTGAACGTGGCTTGATTTCTTTTTAGTACCGCACTTTTACCACCGTGTCCCTATGAAACATCGACACGTCTCCATATAGACCTCCATAACAAACGTCGGCCAGGACACAGTCTCTCACTAGCCTGTTATTCTTATGCTTTGTTACTTGTTCTGAATTTTGCACTTTGATAAATTCAAGGCACAGTATATTACAGCCAATCATGGTGGGTGTACTTTTGAATACTTAGTGGTTTGCAATAATAACTAAAATATTTAAAATAATTTTCTAATAGTAATTTATGGAATATAAGATAATTATATAAAAAAAAATTATCTCAACTTATATACGTAAATATTTATAAATCCCTTCAAAGTAATACTAAACATGCTAACATGTGTGTGGACATCTCTTTATAGAGATTTGAATTTTAGTTTACCAATAAACTATCACTTCTGTTAAATCCAATACTATTGGGGTTTATTTGGTTTGACGTAAGGAATTTTTATATTACCTTATTTGGTTTAGGAGGAGAAGAAAGGGAAAATATTTTAATCTGAAAAATTTTACCCTTTTATTTAATTTTTTTAAAATTATGTATAATGTTTAATAAAATATATTATAAATATAAAATTATAATTTAATAATTATAAAAATGGAATAAATATAACTATAATTATACTAATACATATCCAAAATGATATTTCATGGTTTTACTTACCATATATATACAAAAATAAGTAAAATATTATAACTATAATATATATGTACACAATAAAAAAATTTAAAACAAAAGTGTAGGGGAATAATAAATAGAATAACAAAAAACTTTCATACATAAAATGATAATTGTGAGATAAAATATCACTCTCTTCTCTGAATCCTTCAAATTTAGCGGAGGAGGGTTATGAGTAGAAAGAGAAAGAAATTTTAAAAAAATTTCCATTCACTCCTAATTTTTTAGTCTTCCTAATTAAATTAAGGGGAGGGGTGGGATTTCCTCTCCCCCCAAATCAAACAGACCTTAGTCACTTAAACCACTTTTATTTCTTTCTAGGTGGTAGTTGCTTGTAGGACCACAAGTGTTCTTTTGTCAGTGGCAATAGAAAGAAACTTTTTTAAAAAAGTCAAATCATAAACCATTTGCTAAAAGAATGAAAGTGTTACATGTCAATAATTATAATTATAATTTTTATTTTTATCATTACACTGTGTTACTTTCATCATGTAAAAACAATTATATTTTTTTTTTGTAGGAACTTTATTATTTATTTGAAATATGAGGAGAGGAGATGCCCATCCAACGTCATTTTCTCAGTTTTAGAAAACGATGCTGTGGTGCCGGGATGAAATTTACAGCGGGAATGCTGTGTCTAATTCAACTCTCAGTATTTATTACTTTGTTAGAGATGAGGATTTCCCGATTTGTGTCCCAAAGAATCCTATTATAGCAATAATAATGTGTTACCCAACCTATTTAAAATTCAATCGCCACAAAATTCTGCCCTCACGTGCTCTGCTTGTCCTCTCACTCTCAAATATCGTCTTTATTAACAAACAGAAAGAAAGAAAGATTCATAATATATGATCATATAATATGTGACAGTACTCGAATTCAGCATATATTAAAGAAACGGGAGAGACAGTGATCCCTGGTTGAGTCATACTCGAACGGTTGTCAGAATTAGAGAGCTCCAGAAATAGTGGTGATGAGAAAATGTCCATGGCAAGATATAACAGTAACAGAACAAAGGAAACAGAGTTATGGAAAGCAGGGAAGCTCTTTAGCATGAGTCTTTTAAATAGGATTTAAATGATTTAGATTTAATTTTTTAAAAATTATTTTAATATCTATAAAATTTAAAATAAAGATAATATCTTAACTAATATTTTGTTAAAAAATAATTTTTTTTATTTTAAAATAATCAGTTTAAAAAAATTAAATTTAAATCATTTAGATCCCATCTAGATAGTTAAGATAAGATAAAACGAATGTAAGATGGTTATGAAAAGGATAGATACCAAAAAGGATTCCAAAGTTATAACCTTTATCTTTCCCAAACTTCATTATTCAAAGTTAGGAGGAGGATGTTGATGTCTGAGTTTTTGTTTGGTGGATAGACTTGGAACCATACTTGTGACGCTGACATTATCACTTTTTGCTGTTCCCGAATGAACAATGGCACCCATATGATGATAGTGAGACACCCTCAAGTGAAGCTTTGAATTTAATCTTTCCCTCATCTTATTAACTTTCCCATTCACACGGACACTAAATCACTGAAATAAAAACTATTACCTTATATTTTTAATATAAGATATATTTATTTAATTTAATTAGATTAAAGACGTTACTTAAATTTGTTAACATAACATAACACACACACACATATTAAATATCATAATCATCTTTAATTCTTTCATTTCCTCTCTTCTTTAATTATTATTGAAGAAGTATTAAGATAGATAAATAAAAAAAATATTAACAAATATAAAAAATATATTTTATATTTAAGATTAAGATCAACTCTTTAAATCTGTCTTATATTGAGGACAAGAGGTAATATAAATTAATTAAAATAGCCAAGTGTTTGCTTAGATTGGTTTATCATAGGCACATTTATGTGAGCTGAAACATAACTCTCTTTATATAATTATATCCCATATATTATAAATTATGAATGAAATGCTGTTTTTAAAAGTTATAATTGTTATTCTAAACAAGCAAAAGCAAACATGTGTTTGTGAAAATGAACGTTTTGATAGATCTAAAGTCTAAACATTCATCTAGCAAACGGAAGAGGATGTTACCCAAATACACTCTAATTTCACAACCAGACTGATTAGAATAGCATATACGATGAGAAGATCCTTGTGTGATTGTGCCACTAAGTTTTGTTAAGTGAGGGTTCATGGTAACCAACAGAGAGAAATGACCTGATGATAATGGAGATTAAAGGATTAGAGATTGTCCATACAGAACTAGACACGGAGGCAGTGGGCACCGTGTGGGGTTGCTATCAGAATTCAAACATCGAAGAGAAAGGGTATCACTTTTGTTTGGTAGATGCCGGGGGTGTCAAATAAGAATTCGACACGTAGAGGACATATAATATCCCTATAATGCCAAAGTGCTACTCACATGCAGGATGCAGCCAACAAACTTTTCCTCTTCACCAGAATAAGAATTTGCTGGCTCCTCCTTTTCTTTCTGGACCAGTTTCTGTTATTCTTCACAGTAGCCAGGTAACATCAGCACTTCAGAGCCTTGTTACTTTTCAGTCTTATGTTTGTCCTTCTTTGAAGTTTTCAAGTGTTCTTGTTACAGGAAAAAAGTTGAGCTAAAAACAAAAGATATATATATATATATATTATATGATGGAAAAGAAAATAAGTTCTTGGGAAAGCACACTCTAAAAGAAACCCTAAAAAACACTCAATTAACTTGTATTGCACTCAAAAAGTTAATTGTTGGAGTTGAAGAATTTAAGACTACATAAACCTTCTCTTTTAAGGAAATCATTATGACTCATGACATCTTATACACACTTCTAGTTATTACTTATTTACTATTATTTGAGATATATACTCTACAGATTTTTCAGATTCAAATTATATCATCTTTTGTTTCTCGAATTCTAGTGCTTCAACGAGATACTTGGATGCATAACATTATATAATATTTGAATTCAGTCCGTAATTCTTAGCATATTTTTTTATCAAATCGTTGCGTACACGTAACACGTTCAATAGTTTGTATGCAAAGCCGAACTAGTTTAGTATTTATGTCTTATGGTGTGGGATCAGGTGTTGAGTTGTTTCATTTAACATATTTAGATAGCCTCTATAAGTATTTTTCAATTGTGATTTACGGAATACGATGTAGTTTTTATCATCTACGAGGTAACTTTACGGTCTACGAAGTAAATATGTGGAGGAGATTTATTTCGATTTATGTGAATTATTTCTATAAATATAACTAAATAAATTTAAGTTCTTAAAACCTGATCTATATTATTCATAATTACAATCTATAAATAATTATAATAATAATTTTATAAAATATTAAATCTAAATCATCTATTACATAAGATGAGATAAGGATAAAATAATGAGAAAGAGGATAACGAGAGTATACTTCCCTATAGGATCAGACGACCGTCCAGATTAATGTGAGTGTGTAGAGTTGGCTGGTGACTTCATTACGTGTAGGGTTTTGATCCAAGTATTTGACAGCTCTAATTATTTATTACTTGTTAGTTGTTATGATAGTTTGAGCTTTATGGAGTGATCCAGATGGCGAGATAGGGGATATGCCCTGGCACCTCGGAGTGCTTGCCCTCGTACGGATGCTTTGTGCCCACAAAAATGAGAAATTCCTCTAGTTTCAGGGGGAGCTTTGCATGCTAGTGACCACGGTGATGTTATGTGGGTGTTTGAAATATCGATTAAAATTTTTAAAAGTGTTTTTTAATCTTAATTTATGGTATATGTGAGAGAAGTTTTATTTTGACTTACGTAAATCACACTTATTTCATAATCTGCCGTTATCCCAAACGTCCCATAGAGTGATTAGTAATATTGCTTCTTAATTAGAATATTACCAAAATAAAGTAAAATCATTTTCATGCACTTAATAAAGCATAATAATCTTCTCGGGAAACTACGGGGGGCATCAGATGCAATGGAAGCTTACTGATTTATTCTTTGCCCCATCATGTGGAAGAGCAAGGGCCAGGAAATCAGAAATCAGAAATCAGAAATCATAGCACATCGCGATGATACAATTAATAGTTTCTTCATTAGACATATCGTAATTCGTTTGCAGAAGGAGACTTTTGGGAGTGATTTGCATTGATTTCAGACACTTTGTAAGTTGCATAAGTAATTTGGAGAGGTGCGGCACTTTAATCAGTCTCTTGCTGGTCAAGACCATCATAGGGGCCTTCCGGTAGGACCCTCCACAGGTACTTATAATGTAAACATGGCCATAAATCCTCTGGAGAATCCTACAAAGAAAATTAGTCATTGGAGTTAAGAGACCTCAGACCTTATAAAGCCTGTTTTTTCAATGAAACCCACCCATTGTGAACTTGTTACACACTTTTCAAAAGAATGCCAAGCAAGAAAACTAAATGAATTAGTTGAATTAGTTTCAGAACATTTATTATTATAAACAAAGTAAAAAAAAAATGTTTGAACCGTTTGACATGTTAATCATCATATCGTATAAAACTTGTAATACATCATATCATATTATTAATAATTCATAGACAATAATGATTATCTTACACTCCATATAATCCACAAAAAATGATTTAATTGTTTAAAATCTCGAGTTTAATTTCTATAGGCACACAAGCGGGCAAAAGCCCAAAAAAATTACAGAACAATAGGCCTCGAGCAAGAAAGGCCCAGTATATCTCTATTCAGCAGCCGGTGCAATCTCTTAGGTAGGAGGACTATAAACTGAAGGCCAGGCTCCTGCGTTAGACTCCGATTTGCTTACCAGTCATCACAAAAATTACCGTCCATACGTATTTCCCAAATCCCAATATCATCTATCATACACTGTACATTTCTTAAAAACCTGTTCGCTGTACCATTACTATTCATCATATCCTGCGACTATGCCACAACAGTAGTTGAATCTGGTTCAACAATAACCTTCTCGAGTCCAAGAATTGTTCGCATTTTCATCTTCACCCTTGAGAAGTTTCACAAATTTCAAAAACCTTACACTCCATTCCCTTGTAGAAAATTGAGGAGGAGGACATATTTGACATAAAGCAGTTAATACTATACAAATTCTTGTAAAGTGACTTAAATTTAGGATCACAAAATTTTTTTAAAAGCGTTTTATATTATATAGACTAGAGGGAGTGTATTCCACTTAACCCAACATTTTCATGTAAATATTTTTAACACGAAGTTCTCAATGTCTAAAAAAAAAAAATCTCAGAATCAAAAAACTTCTCGCCGTATCCAATCTCATCGAAATGATTGTTAATTAACAAAATCCATACCACTATATACATAATTTGCATTGCAAATAATAATAATAAATTATTATTATTAAAATGAGAATTATCAACAATAGAGTAGAGTCATTTTCACTTTGCAGCATTATGGCCATCTTTCAAATAATAAACTGCTAAAGGCTATTCTCTCACTATATTCCATCTTTCAGCAGCGCCTTCGAATGGCATCCAACCAGCAATAAGAAACTAGACATTGGCAACTTCAAAAGTTACGCCTACGGCGCCGGAAATGTCTGAGAATGAAACTGTCTGCATACAATGGATAATTCTTTCTGATCAGACCTTTGATGCATTTCCAATATGAAAAGTCAACCAGCTCCCCATCTTTTCGTACTATGAACAAACACCTAGATCTTTCAAAGTTGGGATGATATCCAATCTGCCAAAGGAAAAATGATCAAGCATATTTGAGCATCAAATCAGGATTAAAACCCAATAATTAAAAATAGGTCAAAAATAATGATAAACCAGATTTCATAATAACCCAAGAAAAAACAGATTGGACAGAATTTAATGGTAAGTATTGTTAGATGCAACGGGAACTTGTGGCATGTACATAAAACCCAGAATTTAAACTTCCCGAATTTATAGATTCTTTCGTTGCACTATTATTCGTATGGATGGGTCAGCTGATTTTCGTCCTACATAGAAGGTGACAGAATAGGGATCGGAAGCCCAGGATTACAAACCAGCAGCTGGGAAAGCAGGATCCTATCATGCTTACATACTTCCCAGCAGCTGTAACGGTTGCCTAGTGCAGACAAAAGCAAGTGCTTCTTATGAGATTGATTGGTAACATTGTATTTGTTATGTTTCTAACCCTGTTTTCTTCCCTGGGGTCGTTAAGTGAGATCACTTCTTCTATTGGTTTTGTGCAGGAGGGGGGATCATTTGGCTTGCTGCTGTTTAGGAAGTGCCAAGTGTGATCTCTACTTCCTCCTATATGTAATACTATGACCAAAAGCTAAATTTCGCCAGTACAAGAGACTTTCTTTACAAGATGATAATAAACGCATACACATTTTTCATGTGAAAAATAAAACTACCATGGGATGAGAAAAGACAACGCCAAGATGTGGACTAAGAAGCATCTTTCAATTTGATCTTGCATCACAAGAGACTTTCTAATAAATGCATACACATTCTTGGCGAATATAAAATCTGGTTTGAACCCCCCAACAGAAAACAGACCTATTTCAACGTTCAAATGAAAAGGGGGGAATCACTTGTGAATTGGAAACATCCAATGCCTATCAATAACTTGCTAAACCTTCAGAATTCATATATATTGGGACTGAACACAGACACTGAAACATATATCATTTTGGACTTTCTTTAATTTCTACCGATATATTATTTTCCAGTACATGTGCTGATGAAGAATGCCACTAGAGAGAGAGAGAGTTACCGTTATATAATCAATTCCACATCCTTTCTTCTTCTCGAATTCTGGATGAAAGGGAAGGAGTTTCTCAAGAATGGTATTCTCGTGCTCTGGAATCAGTCTATCTCCACTTTCATATCTATGGCAGGATTTCATAATCAGAAATTTTGTATGATTAGCATGAAGGAAACCAGAACACTTCATAAGAATATGGTCGATAATATTATTGTCATTAAATTTATCAGATATACTTGGTATAGAGACTTTTACAAGTAGTATGCATTGACTTTAGACCCCTATCAATGGAGTGCTAGGCAAGAAAACGAGGGGATACAATGTTAGAACAATTACATGATAACATAAACCCTTTATTCACGTATCCACCTAGTTTTTTCTTTTGCCAAAAAACTATCCACCTAGTTCAGTCAGCCAAAAAAAAAGTATTCAACTAATTAATGGCATCAAGAAAGTTCCCCTTAGGAGCATCCAGATACTCTGAAGAAGTACATCCACCTGTAATACAAACGCAGAGTGCTCTCTCTTACCTCTCACTTAGACCGACACAACCCTTAGGGACGGATACATTGGAGTTAGAAGAACTGTGTTTTGTTGAGCTGCAAATAAGGAGAGGGTAGGAGTAAAATTCGATGCGAAATTTAGTTAAGCTTTCTTCATAAACAATCTTGGGGTACAGTTGACAGTGGAATGCAGGTCAGTTTTACTCCATGCCCACAACATAGGAGCAAGACAACCAAGCACAAGGCATCTCAGAGATTTGAACTTTAAAGTCTGAGTTTCAGTAACTCATCCCTCACTTAGCATCAAAAAATTACAGGAACAACGCCCAACCTTTATTCCGGACTTTTAATATGATGAATAGAGATTTTCGAAGAGGACCGCCAGTACCGTTAATTCGTTATACATTCGAATTGCCTTCCGTGAATACTGAAACTCAAAAATTCTATAAAGAAAAAATATCATAGGAAGAAAGAAGACTCACTTTCCAGAATGAAGAAGCATCCTCACAAAACCAACCAAAGGAACAGTATCCTCCAAAATCTGGTCCTCCCAGTCAACCCATCTCTCGTGTTCGCTGTCGTCTTCAAATGTCCTCTTTACGCCGCTGCCCTGGTCTTCTTCCAAAATTTCAGAGATGTCCTTACCCGAAGAAACGACTAGCTTCCTGGGTAAATTATCGGCGTGAGGACCCGTGTTGAGGGCACGAAGCAAGGATACGTTCCGAAAGAAACGGAAAGAAAGAATAGCCGGAGAAAAGTGGTAAGACATAGGGTTTGTGCGAGGGTGGGTATGTGGCGGCAAGTTAGTTAATGAAGCCATGGCCGGAGCACCTGGTAGTGCTCGCTGCTTGCTCTTCCTCCCTCCTTACACAAACACTCTCTCTCTATATATCTGTCTCAGATCAGTTCTCGCTTAGCATAGCGCCCATATGCTCGTGAACGTTATACGGTCATAGACTTCAGCGTCAGCGTTCACCTTATCGGTTTAACAGAGTGAAGCTCTGTGAGAGCTAACCCAGAGAAGCAAGAAAATAAAACCCGAGCTTGGGTCTCCTTTCTTCTCGGCCTTGCAATGTAGATCTTTTTTTTTTTTTTTTTTCCGGATCCTTTCAATCTAATGTTTTCTTCGATAACCGCGGTCGCTTATAGTTGGGTTTGTTTTGGGCCGGGCATATAGTTGGGTTAACAGTTGTAACAACCAACACTTTTTCTGTTTTTTTTTTTTTTTGAATCGACGGACAAGATTAAATCTTGGTGAGGTTTCCACTGTTAACTTACATCATATATTTCACAGCCACAAACCAAAGTGAAAGACTAATTATTCACCAATATCAGAAAACATTTGTCTGACACAATATTCTGGTGCTTCCATCATTCAAAGCCAATTCCCTTCTTTAGAGCCCACTTAGCCAACGCATCGGCACATCTTAGAGCCTCTCTTTTGGCGTGAATGATCTCAAGGTTCCTGTAGGCAAATATCCACTGCCGGACTTCCTTTATTTCAGAGTGGTACGGGTGTAATGGATTACTAGCTGTAAATAGCAATTGTATAGCTTCAAAAGAATAAGAGTAAAGTTTGATTTTTTTTGAAACCCATAGCTTGACAGACTTGTAATCCCACTTTAATGGCTTGCAGTTCAGTCACCACTATTGGAATAAATCCAAGTTTTCGTTGGAATCCCACCATCCAGTTACCATGACAGTTTCGTATAAGATCCCCAGAAGTTACCTGTCCGTGTTGAGTGCGAGAACCATCCACATCGACCCGAACATATCGTGATGCTGGTTTACTCCAATGACTCTAGATTATATAAATTGTGTAGCTAATTAACAACATACAAGATTCAAACACACACTCCAAATGTTGTTATTGTCAGAAATGCAAATTAAAAAAAAAAAAAAAAAAATTCCCGCTTTACAGCCCTTTGGCTCATTCTTACATGGGGCAAATGCAGTAGGATGCTGCAAAGTTCTTCCACGGTGAATTATTTTGGATAGATGAGTTGAATGTTAATTCTTAATAACATGATTAAGTGATCATTTGGTTACATTATTGATTACCTGGAAGTATTTTAGAGCAAGACGTTGTAATATTTTAATTGATCTACATGCTAAAGGCATGTTTGAGTTGGTATTTAAAAAATACATTTAACTAAATTAAGGTAAAACTTATTTCATATATTTATTTTATATTCTATAAATCATCTTTAAAAAATAGTTTTTAACGCTAATCAAAACAGGCATTACATTCGTTCTTGCTCCCTATTGCAAAGGCGGTTTAGTTTTTGTTTAATGTGTCTTTTAATGGATACTTTGACTAAATATGTCTGAATATGAAACTAGAGCCTAAAATTTATGCATGTATTAAGTAGCAGCGGATGGGATCGCAGAGCTTGTAGTTGGATGGGGCATGGTAATTGCAGCAACAAAATGATCCCTTAGCCCAATTAATAACACGGCACATAACGTCATCCCCAGTCATTTTTCCTAAAAACAAGATTATTAATTTAATACTAGTATTAATTATAAGATGAGATGTGACGCCAGCCATGCGTAGGCATTTTCGAAAGATTTCAAGTTAGATATGAGTGGGGATCCGAAAGGCCACGGTGTGAAGATAAGAGGCAGTGGAGCACTAGTTGCAGCACTTGAAACAGTAGTGAGATATAATGAGATAAATAAGGTGGTCATCAGCCTCTGTTTAAGGCGTATAGCTAGCCAGCTAACTAGATGCCATGTTTGGTTTGCTAGTCACGGCTGGGATTCAGTTTCTTTGGCTATCCTTTGAATAGGTTGGTATATTTTGACGGTTTAGATTTTATTTTTTTTATTTTTATTTAAAAAATTATTTTAATAGATACATAATCTAAAATAAAGATAATTTTTAATTAATATTTTTTTAAAAAATAATTATTTTATTAAAAAATCATTCATTTAAAAAAAGTTAAATCTAAATCATTAAAATTCAGATATAAATTAAAATTCAGATATAAACGAGCTCAAAGAAAATAAGCACCAAAACGAATTCTTATGCATTTGGTGGGAAGTAAAGTACACCAATTGACGAGCCCCTTAGAAGCAGACACTATTTCTACGACTTTTCAGTTTTCACAAGCTTGAGAAGTCACATTGTGACCAGTAACGCAGGGGACTCCCTCACTCTCAATCAACCGACCATCGCTCACATCTAAGCCTTAAAAGTAATCACCCACGCACCCGTACATATTTAATACAAGAGCTGCTCAGTGGTTGGGTTTAGTCTGAAATATACTATTTTAACCTATTTTATCTCACACATATATATTTATTGTTTTTAAATTAATTTGTTCAAATCAGGAACTGATATTGTTTGAAATAAATAATTGATTTCATTTTTTAATATATCTAAATTAGTCAAGTAATTACAACATTATGTAAGAAAGGAAAGAAAACATACAAATTTGGATCACTTTAACGGGTAACCTTTTTTTATTAGGGGTAGCTTAAATTTGCAGTCTAGGACAATATTATGATATCCCCCTACCTTACCTGATCCTTTTTAACAGTTACGCTTAGAATCGGCCCAAAACACAATTACATTTAAATTTTTGTTTTTATATTTCTATATTATTTTTATATTTTAAGACACTGTTAAACATTTCTATCTATTCATATTCTATGATGCTTGGCATGCATGATAAAGGAATAAAATTATTTCTACATTTCAATGAGAATAGAACAGCCATTATCCCATTAGATTTTTAAAATAAAATACACAAAGGAATTAAAAAACAAATATATATTATTTATTAAATATATGCAAACCTTTTTTTTTTACAACCATATTGAGCATTAAATATAGGCCACCATCCGAACGGGATTTGAACATTAGTTTATTATGTTTTGAAGGATTAGTCCATTCTGTTTGATCTACCCTCCATTAGTTATATGCAAAACCTTTTTAATTGTTAACGAATACTAAAACTGCATTTTTTATAATCCTTTGGCCACCTAATATTCAGCTCTCTTTCTCTCTCTCTCTCTTTTTATATATCAAATTATCAAGTATCATAGCAACCCACTATTTTGAATCGATACTCTATGACTATGATGCCTTTCCCCTAGGAATTTTTTTGAGTAGCGTGAGATATAAACTCAATTCGTTCACTTTATAGTTTAGCTAGTTATTAATAAAAGTATTTAAATATATTATTAGGGTTACTGTTATTCAACAACATAAATATGAGAAAATTAGTCTCTTAATCCTTATAATTTTTTCAACAAAAAAAAAATCCTTATAGGTTTAACTAGACTGTAACTCAAATTTTAAATTTTTATTCGATACAATCCAATTTATACAATTGCCTTGATTAAAAATTGGTCATTGAACTTAAGTCATTGTTGTGAAATATATGCTTTTATTTTCCAAAATACAGGAATTGAGTTGTATCCGATTAAAATTCATGGAGTAAGTCAATACGATGTGAGTTACATAAAAGTAAAATTTAGGGTCGTGTTACCACCAAGTCACAACACCAACGAGTGAAGCTTTTTGAGAGGGAAGCTCACGTCCTGTGTGTGTACTTTTACGCGGGAAGAAGGTAAGATGGAGGCTTCAGCGTAATGTACCAAGCGATTTTGAAGCCAGGGCCACAGAAGCCACCCATCTCTTCTCCCTTGGGCTCCATTTCAAGCAAACAACACACGTCATGAATTTAATTGCCTTCCTTGACTCCCAACCCCCAAGTCTTGTCAGTTTGGGTTTTGAACTGTTCAAACATCAGGATTTTTCTGGGTCAAAAAAATCATCAGGTCTCTTTATAATTTATTTAATATATTTTAAAAATACTAAATAGCTAATAAAGTATACCTCCACCGCGATATATAAGAAAATCGATGGTCTCTTTTATAAATTAATTTTGCATAAAAAGATGAAGTACTACCTAATTTATTTTAAATTTATTATTTTGTTATTTTATATATTTATTAATTATATTCCTTGGCATAATAATTAGAAGTAATTTATATATTGAATCCGAGGAACATGGTGGAGGAAATATAGGAGGGAGGAGTCTGGTGGAAGCGTGATTTTCACATCCAGGGGGGGATGGCAACGTGATCGAGCGTGTAGCCTAATCCGGATCTTCGCCGACAATAGCGTCAAAAATCTCTCTCACCCCCTTTGGTGTCAAAAGTCAGATATCACCATGATGCGAAATGCTTCCAAAGATTCCACCAGTTAATGTGCGGAAAACGATGCCGTCCATCCCACTCCATTCCCAACAAAATTTATCTTCTTCACAGTAACTTCTGATAATGATTGCTCCCCTCCCCACCCCACCCCTCCAATTTTTTATTTTAAAAAAAAGGTAGAAATAAAAAGAAAAACGTGAGAATGAAAAATAAGCTCTCATCCAAAATCGAAGTATTTGCAATTTATTTTCTGAGTAGACCACAGATATATTCAGACGACAACTCACTGGTAGGACAGCCTTGACACAGCTTCGTAGACTCCATCCCAATATATACCAATTGCCAACTAGTCCTTCTCTGCGTCAGTTTCATTTCACCAACACTTGCAGATCTCTCTTACGAATTCCTCTGACTCTCAATCCTTCGTTCTTTCTGCGCGCTTTTCTAATCTCTTCCTCTCTCTGATTCTGCCGTTTTTGAGTGATCCACAATTATGGAAGGTTACGACGGCACTGTGAGGCTTGGAGCTCTTCACATGAACCATGATCGGAATGATTTTGACTCCGGCCCTGATGTGTCGGTTTCCTCTCCAGTTACCAGACAGAAGGCCGCCGCCGCTAAGCAGTTCATTGAAAATCACTACAAGAATTACCTCCAAGGATTGCAGGATCGAAAAGAGAGGTGCTTATTCTCCCTACTTTTGCTTTGTCTAATTCTGATCGTTTTTTTCGACACAATTTTTTTTTTTCTTTTTTGCATTTACATTCATCCTCGTCCTTCCACCGATTCAGAGTTTCTGAGATTTCCATTGTCAATCTTTCAGTTAATACTGGTCGTTTCTCTTTTAAGATTATTATGTTCTTCAATCTTTTTACGTTTATTTAATCACACGCTTGTCTTTCTCTGCTATTTTTTTAACCCTTTTCATCACTGTTCACATCATAGTTTTTGGTTAAACTCTAGCTGGATCCTTTTGACGTTGTTCTTGGTTAAGTCTTCGTATTGCCGTTTCTCCTTATCTTCAATTGGTGGTTCATATCACGCATCCTTTTGACAACTATAATATGCGAAGACTTCTCCAATCACGTGGACAGAGACATGTTCACTTGTTCAGTAAAAACCACCTGGCCGCCTGGGCAGCAAAATTTATTTTATCCTCTTATAAATGTCTGCTTCATGCATATGCTTTTCCAAATTTAGAACTCTATCTGATACTTTTCAAGAATCTTTTGAGTAACTGACCGAGAACATGTTATATTTTTCATTTACACGCGCTAAAACAATTAAATTAGGAGGCTCGCTTTATTTTTATCTGGTTTTGGAAATATGAAGGACTGTGGAGGTGGATATGTTGGCATAGATTTAATAATTATCAATTCAACTCAGAATAGTCAAGCGGATATTGTTTTATTTCCAAATAATAAGGTTTACTTCAATAAATTATGCTTTTGTTTCAGACGTAGAGCACTTCAAAGGCAAGCACAAGAAGCTCAAATATCAACCGAAGAACAAGAGGAAATGATGAGGAATTTGGAGCGGCGAGAGACTGAATTCATGAGACTGCAGAGACGTAAAGTTGGAATTGATGACTTTGAGCAGTTAACTGTAATTGGTAAAGGTGCTTTTGGTGAGGTGCGCAAAGAAGATAGATAGCATTACATCTTAAGTTTGGATTCTAATAGCTTGCACTGTCCGTAACATTTTCATATAATGCAGGTGAGATTATGTCGTGCTAGAAGTACTGGAGAGATTTATGCCATGAAGAAATTGAAAAAGTCAGAGATGCTTAGCCGAGGACAGGTAATAACAGTGAAGCTTGGTACATACTCTGCATGCATGATGAGTAATTATTCAGCAATCTTCTTACCACTCATCACAAGAAAAAGGAAAAACCTTGGATTCATCAGCCTCTTACTTTAGTTGGTATTCAGTCATTTTAATATGATGAGTTATTTCAAATTGCAATCAAAGATATAAACTTCATTTTATACTTGTATTTGGTGATCTTTCTGATTGTAGTTTATTGTGCGTCAAAAGAGCATTTGATATTAAATGCAAACTCTTTTTCTGATATTCCAATGGAAAATAGGGTGTTAACCGGTACGTAGTATCTGCTTAACGTTGTTTAACTTTTTCAATAAATATATATGTTTTCCTTTGATCTAATGGGATATATCTGGCTGAAAAAAAGGCATTGCATACGTACATTGATATCGGGCAAAGACTGAATAATGATGTCTACAGGCTAATTTGACCACTAGAGCAAACTCTTTTACTTCTTACATCACATTGTCATTCTAATTCAGGTGGAACATGTTCGATCTGAGAGGAATTTGCTAGCAGAGGTTGATAGCCGATGCATTGTAAAACTTCATTACTCGTTCCAAGATTCTGATTTCCTGTATCTCATAATGGAGTATTTACCCGGTGGTGACATTATGACATTATTAATGAGAGAAGATATCCTTTCTGAAGATGTTGCTCGCTTCTACATTGCTGAAAGCATCTTAGCTATCCACTCAATACATCAACATAATTACATACACAGGTATGCCTAGTGAGAAACTAATTTGGTCTCATTGCAATGCGAAGCTACTTTATGTACATGAAATGTGACCTATGAACGCAGAATACTTTGAAAGTTCTTCATCTTCCCATATGTCATGAGAGCCCCCCTCTGTTTTAACAAGTTTTATCTCAGGAAAAAAAAAAAAAGCTCTTGGCTTGGTCTAAAAAGATAAAATTCAATAATCTCTGGCTCAAATTACCAGGGGCCATTATTCTTAAGGTACAATATGTAATGCAGTATTTCATCTTCTTAGAACATGAATTTATTGCAGCTAAAACAAAAGAATAACATATTAGATAGAGCTTTTAAGATTGTAAGAGGAATGTATTTAAGCTGAATCTCTTATATGTCCCATATTGAATATCAGTCAAGATAAAAAAAGTACTGAAATCTTAAGACACTCCACCTATTACCCTAGTTTCTTTTGATATCTTCACCGTCTAAGTCACATTGGTCCAGATCCAGAAATTCTACTCCGAAACATTGTTTATGGAGAAGGATTTATAAATTTCTTGTGAGTAATAGTTCTCAAATATATCAAGCAATAAAGATTATGCTTAGTCGGATGCACTCTGCTTGTAGGGATATAAAACCAGATAATCTGATACTGGATAAAAAGGGCCATCTGAAGCTATCAGATTTCGGCTTATGTAAGCCTCTTGATGATAAGTATTCTACAATTTTGTTGGAAAGTGAAGATTTCACCAGTAATGAATCAACGAGTGAGGCTGATGGATATTCTGCATCCCCCTGGTCGATGCCAAAGGAGAAATTACTACAGTGGAAACGTAATCGCAGAGCATTGGTATTGCCATTTTCCTCCATTTCAAAGTCAACGTTTTTTGTTAGTTCCAAAAAAGAAAACAAAATCCAAACCCTATAACAAAATGACTTGATGATTTGCAGAAGTCATTAATTTCTGCTTTTAATTTTTAAACAGTAAAGTACTAGTATATTAATGCAAATGCTGTTTATGTTTTCTAACTTGCACTTCTTCAGGCATATTCAACTGTTGGAACTCTTGATTACATGGCACCTGAAGTTTTGCTCAAAAAGGGCTATGGAATGGAATGTGATTGGTGGTCTCTTGGGGCTATCATGTACGAGATGCTTATAGGATATCCCCCCTTTTGTTCTGACGATCCAAGGATGACTTGTCGTAAGGTATTTGATTAAATTGGTTTTTCTGTTCACATTATCTTTTCTCATCTGTTCATAAGGACATGGTGTGGTTTATTGTATCAGATAATCAACTGGAAAACATGCCTTAAATTCCCTGGAGAACCCAAGATATCAGTCGAGGCTAAGGACCTGATTTGTCACTTATTATGTGATGTGGAAACAAGACTTGGAACCAGAGGTGTTGAAGAAATAAAGGTAACAACTTCTTAGGTATAGCCAGTATATTACCTATTAGGGAAATCAGATATTTTTTTGAAGATGCCCATGTGGCAAGTTCATTACTAATATACCATTAATTCCTCTGTCAGGCTCATCCATGGTTCAAATCTATTCAGTGGGATACGCTTTATGAAATGGAAGCAGCATATAAACCTACTGTCACTGGAGACTTGGACACACAAAACTTTGAGAAGTTTCCTGATGTGAGTACAAAAATTGTGCATATGAAAAATACTGACAGGTGAAAATGAAAAATTTGTGCTGCCAGTTCTACATAGTAATTCAAAGAGTGAAACTAGAGACATGCCTTAATTTCACAGAAGTTCTTAACTGATTTAATTTCACTGTACTCAAGTTTTTCATCCCACTGCAAATTGATTATGTTAGATACTCCTCTGGTCCTTAATATAAGACATATTTGGAGAGTTAATCTTAGTCCTAAATATAAAACATAATTTTCATATTTGTCAATCTTTTTTTAATTTATCCTCTATTGATGCTCTTAACAATAATCAAGGAGAGGGAATGAGGGAATTAAGAAAGATTATTAGGGTGTTTTAGAAAATACATATCATAATAACTAACTTAACTAACTTCCTTGATCTCATCAAATTAGATAAATATATCTTATTAAAGACTGGAGGAGTATTATTTATTGTTTGAGAGCCAGTGCAGCTTAAAACTGTAAACTATAGCATGGAGGTTCCTGATAACATTGGGCACTAAAAGGGTGATATTGGCTCATGTTTTCAATTCTCATACTATCTCAGCACAACTAAACTTGTGAGTTTGTTCATTTTAGTTAGAAGGACCACCATCTACAACAGCTACTGTGGGACCTTGGCGGAAGGTAAATCATTTTCTGTCAGATTGCAATTGCTTAAGACATTTCTAAGCATGTGGATCTAGTTTATGGCCAAAGATTTACTTGTGCGTGGAAAAGTAGTTTTCGTAACCTTATACTTTTCATTAGGCTGGGCCCATTATATGACTAATATTGACTGCTGATTTTTTCCCCAAGTGTGTTTGCTTCTTGTAATGTATGTACCAGCCAAAGGTATTCAGAAGTCAGTCCAATAAACGTATTAGCCATTGGTTAACAATTAGTATATCTCGATTCTACATTCTTTGGGTCTATTAAAGAACTGCACATTCTGCTGGACCGATGGCGTTCAGCAGTCTAGTTTGGCCAGTGAAACTTATAGTTTTCAAAATTTGTTGTCTATTGGTAGGAATTTTGCTTATTCATTTCCCGTAAAACTTGCTTTTGAGGTCTTTTAGATATTGATTCCCCTTGTATTAAAACCGTTACTTTATGATACCTTACTTTTCTTTTTGACATTTATCGCAGATGTTAACTTCTAAAGACACCAATTTCATTGGATTTACATTTAAGAAATCTGACGTCCTTAAATCAATAGGAAGTTCAGGTAGGCCATCTTCGGTGGGTGGATTATTTTGCTTCGCAACAATCTTGTTCTGTAATTTTAATTGAATAATATTTTGCAGATACAGAAGTCAAATTGCATGGATCATCACAAACTCCATCCCTTATTTCCTTGTTAGGTATGATCTGATAAATTTGCACAGGTTCACACTTAGCACAAATAAATTCAGGCAGGCAGGACAGGACAAGATTAGGCGAAAATTTCTCCTCACACAACTAACAATGTAGAAATCTTCCTTGAGGATTTTTCCCCCCTCTCCGCCCTTGTCCCTTGTTTCTTCTCTTTTTAATAGAAAGAGCAAGGGTAGAATAAATGCACTAGGCAGAGCCTCGTATACCAGTGTGTGTGATTGACCAGCTAATCCTTCTACCTGTTCTCCAGCTGATTGGCAGATTCTGATATAATTTTCAAGCGTCTTTTTTGTTATGCAGGTCGTATTGATTTGCAAGACACCGCCATTCCAGAAAGTGAGCAGAAACCAGATGCTTGAGTCATGATCTTCCCTGTTGCACCTATGTTGGACTGTGTATTCTGTTCTATGTATGACATTTGAAGAAGAACGTCGCTGATCCCTAAATGTTCACGAGAAAATTATTCAATGCAGGCAGACTGGAATAAGGTCATGTTATGATGGAGAGCTAACACGTACCAAGTGTCTCAGATCACTTGCTCTTTGCGCTCTCGAGTGATGATGCTGTTATCCGTGCCACCAAGTCAATACTTATGGAATTCAAACGCAGTTTTTCCGCATCTCGCGGCATCCACACATGTGTTTAATATTTGGAGAAAGTTAATTTTAGACAGCAGATTTTTGCTGTTTTATCATGGTTCTTTTGATAAAAAGGTTTTGGCAATATATATGAAACTCGTTTCCCCCATTTGATATTTATTGTGATGCTTGCACGGAGGAGAAATATCTTCTATGGTGTGCCATGAGCACATTAAGCAGTCGTTTTGATCATAAACGTTAATAATTGAACAATTGCTGCTATTAACAATAATTAATTATTAATATATTTTGACAACCCTTAGCAGCATAACGATCAATTAATGTTGCTGATTTGTATAATTGTTTTTAATATTTATAGGGTAAAATATCCAAGAACACGAAAGCAGTGGGTGAGATGGTGTTGTCAATTTACATCCATCCCTACGCTTTAAGATCGCATGGGGATAAGATAAGAAAAGGACAACCGTATCCAAAGGGAATGGGATTTTTAAAGAACAGGAAAAGTGAAGGGGCTGAATGCTGAAAGTGCAGTGCCACATCATCTAATGTAACCGCGTCATCATCAATCATTTAAAGGGAAGCCAGATATTTTGGGTGCTGCTAAATATCTGTCCCCCTGTGTTCTCCTACATGTATGACGTGGCGATGTGATGGCCCCTGACACGTGTTAAAGCGCTGACAACTGTAATTCCCTTTCATCATTTTCTCCTTGTTCCAAGTTCCCAACCACGGCTTCCACCTCCCTCCTCTTCTCTTATTCCCAATGTGTTTGTTTCCCTCCTCTTCTGTTCATCTCCGATAAGTTATTATGAAGAATTTCAGACCACCCCAAGTTCCGACTATTTCACCCAACCTCCTCAACCAGTCCTGCGATGTCAAGCTAGTACCACCCAATCACGTGCAGGTACTTTCCATTTCCGATCTCCTTCATCAACTCATTTCAAAATTTATATGCCTGTATTTATCCATGTGATTTTTTAAATTTATCGAATCCTGAACTTAATTCCAAGAAAGATGCTTTTATAAATATTTATTCCGCATTTATGTTCATTTTATTAGGATTCTCTAGGGAAGAGATGCTTATCAACAGAAGAATGGACCGATGAGAAACACAGCATGTATCTCAAGTCTATGGAAGCATCATTTGTTAATCAGTTGTTTAATTACAAGCAAGGGCTGGGTTGGCGTTCCCCTAAAGCAACTCTCCCTCACTCCACCCCCACTACTTCTGCACAGGTTCATCTCAATTAAAAGAAAATGTTATTTACTTACATATATCCTATAATAATCGATGCTCGCACTGTAACTAGTTTTGGTCGTTTGAGTGTTCAAACTTCGAAGTTTTAATTAATGCTGAGCTAGTTATATTAGTTAAGATCACTCCTATAGTATTTCAATGTTTTATAATTCAAAATTATATATGTACCCTATGAGTGTCTTCTCTGTCGACGCTATACAATCCTTTTAGAAGTTGGTTAAATGAATTTGATTAAAGTTAATTTTTAACAGTGGAAGGATCTGGGTAATGGATACTGGAAAAAGATGAAATGTGAAAGAGAGAAGGGGCAAGTATGCAGGAGGAATGCTTTAGAGGCAAAGCCATGGATCGAGCAGTGGAGCTGCTCAAGCGGTAGCGTTGTGAAAGAAAGTAGTGTTACGTGCAGAGGCACAAGTAAAGATAAAGTGTGTGGTTTGAGCCAAAGAAACCAAATTCCCTCTGCTTCACCTCACCACATGTTGTTCTTCAGCGACATAGGTACACTCCACTGTCAACCCTCCCTTCTCCGTCCTACAATAATAAGAACAATTATGATCGCTTAATTAAGTGGGTTTTTTTTTTTTGCAGAGATGACGGATCAGAATTTTGTTGATGATGATGATGAAGTGGGGGAGTGCTGCGACGAGAAAAACGTTAAGAGATTCAAGCCTTTGATATCCGACGACACTTTCATGCACCAATGTTGAGGTGACGATTAACTACTTTTCCTGTTGAGAAATTTCATTTCATTTCCATATGGATAATCTGAGATTCTGGTGCTGATCGAGGATACTTGATCACTAATCCCTTGCAGACGCCCTGTTGTTAGCTGGTCGTGAATATTATATTTTGACTTCAATGAACTTGATTGGAGAGCCACGCCTGTCAGAGCGCTACATTATTAACGGCGCACTTATCTGCTCCTGCTGATGTCTGTATACATCTGATCTGTAGTTTATAGTTTGTATGTTTTTCACATGAGGTTGAAATTTAAAAAGTATTTTTCAGTCGTGATTTATGAAATACGAAGTAAGTTATATGGTGAGAGTTATTTTAATTTATGTGTCTAAACTTATAAGTACTTTTCAATCATAGCTTATTTGGATTAGCTTATAGAAGTTCCATAAGTGTTTATAAATCGTGATTCGCAGAATACGAAGTAGCTTTTACGGTTTATAAGATAGTTTTTACGGTCCATGAGGTGTTTTTACAGTCTATGAAGTAAATACGTGGAGGAGATTTATCTCAATTTACGTAAATCATGGTTATATAATGAACCCGATTCAACAACGCTCATGCAAACGAAGTAATTAAGCTAAAACAAACATGTACGATCTCACATTTAAATAAACTTTAAGAAATGTATTTGGTATCATTTGAGCTATAAAGTCCGAAAAATACAAAAATTTTCACGCCAACGAATAAAATTATGTTAATTTAGTTGTAAACTTTAAATATCTAGGTAGATAATTTTTTTTTTCAATAATATTTTTTTAAAAATTGCTTGAACAATATTTTAGATAAAGGTATAACTGAAACACAAAAATAAATATTTTGGATAAAAACATGCCGTTTCTTGTAACAAGGAAAAAGGTTTACATTTGGAAAATTACTTCCTTATCTCGTCATCTGTCGTCACTTTTCCAGATCTCATTTTGACTGTGTTAGATCAATATGCCCCTCGCTATAAGGATGAGTTGCAGCTTATTTTATAAGTATTTTTTATATAAGGTGAGATAATATTTTTTTTATATATTTACTTTATATTTCATAAATTACGATTGAAAAGTATTTTTGAAGGTATCAATTATTATTTTAAACATCCACTATGTTACTTATAAGATAAGCCTTCCATGTCCAAGTCATTTTTTTAGGTAGAAGAAAAGTACGTCCAATTTTATTTTATTTTCTTGACACAATTTATATTTCTCTCAAAATATTTAATAACAAAATGAATATTCATAGATACTAGATACACATGTTTATCATTGTTAATAAAAATATTTTTTTTTAAAAATTAATTATATGATTTTGAACAATTAAAGTACATATTTATTTATTAAATCTATAATTTTATCGTCCCATAAATATAGGACAATAACGATAATGTAGGAAATATGTCCAATTTTTTTGGCAATTAATATAGCACATAGTAAGTCGTGAAAAAGGTTCCATTCATCCCTAAGAATTTGCCGTCAATTTTCCGCCTACCACCCGAAACGCGACTGGTTCTGCCGTGGAAGGTGCATGTTCCTATATTTTATGGATTGGTTCGTTAGAAACGGCATCGTCTAGCCTTCTTAGCAAGTAAGCAGGTGGACAACCACGTGGTTTACGCTGGAATCTTGATCACTACGTTCAAGAACCGCCTGCGTTTATTTTTTATTTTTATTCATGGTTTCCACGGTTTTTGAAGCCCCCATCTAATTTGAAGAACGACCTTAGCTCCTTCAGATTTTTGCCCCTGGTCTTCTTCGATTTTGCTTCGCTGTTGCGTCTTCATTCATTTCAAGATTCAGTTTTTCGTTTATAGGCTTCACATACACGTACTCGGTTCCTTTGACTCCAAGTCGGAGCATTTGTTCTTCGCTCATGAGTTTTTCCTGTGATCGGTGATTCTTTCAGCGGGACAGAATTCCGATAAGCTTGTTGCCGTGATTTTAGCGGCATTTATATTGTAATTATCGTCTTTTCTGATTTGCGCCTGCCTAGCTGCGCCCGGTCAATTAGGGTTCCCCAATTTCTAGGATTCGAAAATGCCACCATTTTCGTCGACCTCAAAAGCACTCCGATCCGTTGCATCGCGTAAAACCGGTGTCAAACAATTAATTTGTTCTGGCACGAGCCTTGGGCAGCTCGGGAAACCCGAACGGTGCCAATGCCTCAGTACTATTGCGGGTGACCAGAAACGGTCTATTTTCAAACCAGTTGGCTGCTACGCTGATTCTATATCCGTAATTGGAGGTTTGCATAAGAATAATTTTGTTCAAACGAGGCAGTTTCTTGGATGTGGAGATGGGGAAGAAGGTGTACTATCCAAAGTATACGAGGAGAAGCGCGTCTTGGGGTAATATGATTATATACATCTTTTCATCTTTCCTTCAATAATGTGTTTGCTTCAACGTGAATAATATGAATATTCTTTTTTAGAATCAGAGTGTTCCGCTCCTAATCTTTGTGTCTCAGTCGAACATCCTTAATAAATTGTAGAGCGGTCACACGGAGTTGGTTATTAATCTGTTTTCCCGAAGTTTCCATCTATTGCTACATGGGATATGTGTTCTTTTTCTTGGTAATTCTGCCAATTATCGATTTATTAACCTTTGGAATTCATGTATTAGCCCTTGCTTTTTATGTTTCTTAATTATTTTTCATGGTGCAAATTTGAATTTAACTTGGAAATCAGTTTCTCAAGGAATATGCAAGCTGATAGACTGCTCAATTCGTAGGTACTCTCCAGAGCAATTATTTGACGTAGTTGCCGCTGTTGATTTCTATCATGGTTTTGTCCCATGGTGTCAGAGATCTGAGATACTTAAACACTATCCAGATGGATCATTTGATGCTGAGTTGGAGATTGGATTTAAATTTCTTGTTGAGAGTTATGTTTCCCATATTGAACTGGAAAGACCAAAGCGAATAAAGGTGTTCATCCTATTATGACCCACAGCATGATAGTTTAGGCCTTTAGTGGTTCTAGCTGCTTTTAGTTACTCCTTTTTCCCGTTTATTATCTCTGGATTATTATTGTGACTCATGAGCAACTTCTTCTATGACATTAAATTTTGATAAAATGATGAAATTGATAGACCGGTTTTAGTCAAAATTTGATATTACTGTTAAGTTTAATTTATGCCACTTTGAAGTCTGCGTGCTGATGAGCGCAGGCATGTTAGGCATGTATGCAGATTTTACAATAACTAATTTGGAACAGCTGTCCTTGTATTGTGCCTTTTTTTCTTGTCATGACTTTCTATCTCAATAAACTTGAGTTTTCTAATCTAGAGGAAGATAATCCTGCAGTGCAAGTGTGTCTTCTTGAAATTTTCTGATAGTTGATTGAATTTAGTGTGTGTGAACTTTAGATTCTTTATTTCACTATATGTGGGGTGTTCCAATTCTATTGCTTTCTTTTTTCACTTCACTCATAATGTTTGTTTTGTGCCTCCAGACCACTGTATCTCAGAGTACTCTGTTTGACCATTTGATAAACATATGGGAATTCAGTCCTGGGCCAGTTCCAAGATCGTGCAATGTTAATTTCTTGGTGGATTTTAAGTTTCAATCTCCTCTTTACAGACAGGTAGATCTCAGTGATTCTGTATCTTTTCTTGTCGACTTTGTTTTTGTCATCATTTTTGCTTGATTGTGGAATTAGCTTTCCCTGTAATTTTAAATCAACTTTTGTTGAACCCTTTATGTGAAACAAGTCCATACCAAGCCTCTGTACCTATCTTCATAATACTCCATCCGGTCCTTAATAAGTGTTAAAGAATTTGTGCTTATTAGAACTAAATAATACCTGATACTGGTATGCATTTCCCTTCCTAATGTACCCACATTTCTAAACATACAATTCCCATTATGGCCTTTCTCACAATCAACATGGCCAAGACTAACAGATGCTGCTCTAGTTACTTCAGCTTCCTCCTTTTGTTTCTAGCTGTAATTTTATCCTACATAGCCCGTTGCTGATGTCCTGCTGTTGTGATTTGCATCACGTTCTGTTACACTGTCCACTTCTGATGAAATATTTGGTCTAATTCAAAAACATGGTTTTGCATAGGTGTTCATGTTATCGATCTTTTTGAGTCTTGCCAACATGAGAATTCCACAATTTTACACTTTGTACTTATTTACGCCATGATTGCAGTCCAAAACTTAATCATGAAAATATTTGCATGTAGCTTAAATAGGCAATCTAACCGTACAGAAAAACTTTAGATACGTGTTCAGTTCTCTTGCAGTTTTCTAGCCATGTAGCCCCGTTCTTTATTCTTTTGTGCTCTTTATTCCTGTTCACGAATGTTTAAAGTACTGCGTATCCCATATTGGGTATCTTTACATTTGGACTTTTGAGCTCTCTGACTACGGATTGATAGATTTTTGTTTTTTGTTTTTCTTCTGACTGACGCTCTGGTTCTCAGATTGCTTCAATGTTCTTTAAGGAGGTGGCCTCTAGAATGGTTGGTTCTTTTACTGAGCGCTGCCGTTTGATATATGGACCAGAGGTGCCAATCCTTGAAAATCCGTATAGTGAAAGTTATCCTGCACGTCGCAATTAGAACATAGTTGACATCAATTCACTATCTAATCAGGGATTGGGTGGCTTTTTGATTGTTTGCCACTCAATGCTATTGTCTTGGTTATTGTAATTCAAAGGCTAATTGTTGATCCTTTTCTGTTTCCAATGACGTCGAAAATATGAAGGCACGTATAGAATGCGCTTCTGCAACAAAAAGTCAATTGCATCATTCCACCGTCAAAAATTCAAGCCACGTCGGATAACATAGCACTCGTGTTAATATTGCATGAGAGAACCGGAGGGGAAACTTCGTAATTCTTAATTTTATTTTGGACCTTCAAAGTTGAAAAGGCATAGTAAAATAACTAGCATACATTACATTTATAATTGAAAAGAGTAGCTGGTAAGAATAATATTGAAATTTAATTAAAATTTTTGACAATGGCAATGCTTTAATTAACTAGTAGCTAGTTTTTATATGTATAAAGAGGTTAGAAATGACTTGTATTTAAAAAAGGAGGGGATATTATCCTAGTAGTCACTCTCTTTCTTGGTTTGCTATCATAAAATTTTGCGATCCTTCACCGGTGGATTTTTTTTTTCCCGTTGAATTGGAGATAATACAGATGATAACGGAAAACGATATTGTAAATTTTTCACAGGGGAAAGGATAATCCAATATTTCAATTTCTCGTTTTTTCTTCTTTTTTTTTGTTGCCAAGGGGGAAAACGGAACCCTGTTTATTGTCGCCGTGCATGTTCTGTTTTCAAATTCAGAGCTGCTTCTAACGAGTTGTCTTGAAGTTTTGCGCGTTTCATAATGGAGTCTGCACACTCATCATCTATGCTTCCGCTTATCAATTGTGAATGATCAATAAGCTAGGTTTGTACTGCTTTATATTATGAACGCGTGTACAGTCTGGAGCTCAAAAACTCGCGGCATCTCGCTCTTTCACTCTCTGCTTTCCTCATATAACGGAAGCCAAAATGCAAAGTGGCCGCTGGTTATCTTCCGGCAGCTTCTAGAGGCTAATGCGATTCCCAATGATCTCACTTTTTCGTTACTTATAAAAACCTTTGCTTCATCGTTCTCTTCCGATACCTATAGCTCTGCGGTTACGGAATTTCAAGTTAGCCAAGTTCAAACTCAATTAGTGAGACGGGGCATCAACCAATTTGTTTATGTAAATACTGCTCTTTTGGATTTCTACATGAAACTGGGTCTTACAACTAGTGCTCGCCAACTGTTTGAAGATATGCCTTGTAGAGATGTTGTTTCGTGGAACGCGTTGATTTGTGGATATTCACGGAACGAATATGGTTATGATGCACTGGGTCTCTTTGTACAGATGCTTAGAGAAGGTTTTGGACCTGATCATGCGACGATTGTAGGTTTGGCTCCTGCTTGTGGTCGCTTTGAACTAATTCTTCAAGGAAGATCCCTTCATGGCTTTGGAATTAAAGCAGGCCTTGGTTTTGATGGTCAATTGAAGAATGCCCTTTCCTCAATGTATGCTAAATGCGAGAATTTGGAAGCATCAGAACTTTTATTTGAAGAAATGTCTGAGAGAAGTCTCGTTTCTTGGAACTCTATGATTGGTGCCTATGGCCAAAATGGATTCTTGGAAAAGGCTATGATTTGCTTCAAAGAGATGCTAAATGAGGGTTTGCAACCCAGTCCAGTGACAATGATGAGCCTTCTGTCAGCGAATGCTGCTCCAGAGTCCATTCATTGTTACATTATTAAATGTGGCATGACCAATCATGCTTCTGTCGTTACTTCACTAGTTTGCTTATATGCCAGGCGAGGGCTCACACATATGGCAGAACTTCTTTACAAACATTTGCCAACCAACAACCTGATTTCCTTAACTGCAATCATGTCAAGCTATGCTGAGAAAGGTGATATGAAGTCAGTAGTTGAGTATTTTATCCAGACTCAGCAATTGGACTTGAAACTGGATGCAGTAGCATTGCTTAGTGTCCTTCATGGCATTATAAATCCTGCCCATTTTGCTGTTGGACGTGCCTTCCATGCTTATGGATTAAAGAATGGGTTGACTACCGATGGTTTAGTCACTAATGGGCTAATAAGCCTGTATTCAAAATTTGACGAGACAGAAGCTGTTTCTTGTTTGTTTCTTGAGATGAGCTATAAACCTTTAATCTCATGGAATTCTGTGATATCTGGCTGTGTGCACGCTGGAAGATCAAGTGATGCCATGGACTTCTTCTGCCAAATGAAAAAGTCTGGACAAAAACCTGATGCCATAACTATTTCTAGTTTACTATGTGGGTGTAGCCAGCTTGGGTATCTGAGGACTGGGCAGACGCTGCATAACTATGTCATAAGGAACAACGTGGAAATGGAAGATTTCACAGGAACTGCTCTAATAGACATGTATACCAAGTGTGGAAGATTGGATTATGCTGAAAAGGTGTTCAATAGCGTCATTGATCCATGTTTGGCGACATGGAATTCGATTATCTCGGGTTATAGTTCATATGGGGTTGAACATAAGGCTTTCACTGGTTACAATGAGCTGCAAAACCAAGGGCTACAACCTGATAAAATAACCTTTTTGGGAGTTTTATCAGCATGCACCCACGGTGGACTTCTCTGTGAAGGAACAGAGTACTTTCGGATCATGATAGAAGAGTATGGCCTGATGCCAGATTTGCAACATTATGCTTGCATGGTTGGTCTATTAGGTCGAGCAGGATTGTTTCACGAAGCAGTAGAATTTATTAGCAATATGAAGATCCAACCTGATTCTGCTGTGTGGATATCACTGTTAAGTGCTTGTAGCATCCACCAAGAAATCAAACTCGGGGAATGCTTGGCGAATAAATTGTTTTTCATGGATCAAAGAAATGGCGGGTTTTACGTATTAATGTCAAATCTTTATGCAATTGTAGGGAGGTGGGATGATGTGGCAAGGGTGAGGGATATGATGAGAGATAGTGGAGGAGACGGATGTTCTGGAGTGAGTTGCATCGAAGTAACATCCATTGAGGACTTGAACAACAACCTGGGAATGAATGAAGTATACTTGAATACAAACACTATGCATTATTAGCATATTAGTTCCTACTTAAAAAATAGTTGTTTTTGTCAATCTCAAAAGGGTCATTATTTTAAGGGCGATATCGAAGTGTTAATAATTCTTTTACAAAGAATCTAAATGTCACATTTTTAATGTTAACTATGATGAATGGCGTTAGCACCAAATCTTTTCCCCACCTTTTACTCATGAAAATGCAATTGGTTTTGTCACTTTTGTCATTTGATAAGAAAAAGGTAAGATTAGGAGACTTCTTTTCACGATACTATCATGCATGTGGGGAGACGCAGAGGATAGCTTCTTGAAGAGGTTGAGTTCTTAGATGCCAATTAGAGCAATCAAATAACTGAGGAAACTGTGATCCAGGCATTCAGGTCTCTGATGGAATACGCGGGAAATGTTCTTGTGTGAATCTTTGATAATGGATGTCAGAATAATTCTACCTCTTGTTCGAAATATAAGATTCAGTTGATTTTTTTTATAAAATTAAAGAAACTAATTAAATTATTTTAAAATACTTATATTTATCGTTTTTCTCTAAAATAAATTATTTATGATATGATATAATTATTTAAAAATTGATATATAATTTAATTATACATAACATATAATATGATTAAATAACTTTTTTAATTTTTTTAATTTTTTTTAAATCAACTAGATTTTATATAGCTGGTCTTTTTGTGCATATTTCTTCACCCAGGAGGAATTAATGATTCTTCTTCTGTTCACCTAGCCGCTATGCCCTGTTTCATTTGTGAACTTGCTAAAGTAGCCACTGGAAAGGGAGAAAAAAAAACTTTTATTCGATCAAATCTCATGAAGCTTTACATAAACTTCAATATAAGTACTTAACCCTATGTGCATTACAGAATCATCCTATTCTCTCTTTTCCTACCAAGGATGACAAGAGTACCAAACAAACATGACCTTTTCAGAAACAAAACGTATAACCTAATCAATCATACATAAAACAATGACTACTAACATGTACTGATTCTTTACAAATTTGATATTCCTGCCATATTTGTATATGGTCTTCAAAAGGATGAGGAGTACGACAGCCACATCATTACATGGCACGTGATTTCTTCTGAGGAAAACTAAGACCTTGTTGGTTTTCTTCTAGCAAAGAACATTAAAACACGTGGGAATAGTGACCTCTTTTTCTTCCTGCCATTCTTTTTTTCTGGGGCTGGTCCGTTGTTTGCATGTACATTATTAGGCTTTGAACTTGACAAATAATCCAGAGGACTACCTTCCTCGGGAGCTTCTTCAAAGATATTTACTTCCCTAGTTCCATCAGAATTAACCGTAGGGCTTTGACTTTGGTTTACCTCTCCTTGATCTGACTCACCCGCCTTTCTTCTCTGTTCATGTTCAGCCCTCCACTTTCTTAATTCTTGTTCTACAGCTAATTTTCCTTCTGTTGCCTTCTCAGCTTTATCCATTGCCACCTTCAGAGATTCCCTTATGGCAGATATCTCTTGATTCACATCTTCCAATCTCTCCAAGGTTTTCAATTCAGATTCCCTAGCCATCTCAATATCAGAATTAACAGCTATAACCCTCAAATTGGCTTGCTCTTCTGCCTCATGGGCACGTTTGCTAAGTTCATAGTATTCCTCTAAAGAAAGTGTCACCCCTTTGGAATCTTCTGCACCAAGGTTTCTTCTAGCTGACTCACTCTCTTGCAATGCTTTGATTGTTGCTATAGCCAACTTCTCAGAAGCCCTGGCTGCCTCTATCTCCTTTTGAGTTGCAAGCAATTTGCTTTCCACTGTAGTTGCTGCAGCCTTGGCTTGCTCTGCCTCCTCTATTACTTTTCGCAGCTCTTCACGAGCTATTTGAGCAAATAAGTTGACCTGATCAGCATCTTCAGCTGCTTGTTGTAGTTTTTTAGGTAGCTCAACCATTTTTTCTTTTGCCTCTTTCTCCTTCATTTGTATTTCAGCTATTTCAGATCTAGTCTTCTCTAGTTCTGCTTCAAGTGAAGAAACCGCAATGGATGCCATTCCCTCTCTCTGCCTAATGGTGTCAAGAGTTGATTTCTCTTGTTCAAGTACTGATTTTAGTGATGCAGCAGCCTCCTTCAAGCTATTAACCTCATTAGTTCGTTCGTCCAAGTTGATCTTCACTTTCTCAAGTTCCTTTGTAGCTGAAGCCACAATTGCCACTAATTCAGTGTGTGTTTTCTTCTCTAGTTCCTCTGGTTCTATTCTTGAAACTCCTTCAACATCATGTTCTTCCTTCGATTTTGCTTCCATGAAAGCAGCTAAGTCAGCCTTTAGACCAAGCAACACAGCAGAGCCTGTCTCTAGTTTAGACTTGAGATCCTTTGTTAATGAAATATGCTGGCTTAGTTTGTGGATCTCTTCTTCCATCTGTTTGAGTTCCTTCTCCCAGTTATGAGAATCTTGATCTCTAGCCATGATTGTTCCTATTCTTTTTTCCTCCACTTCCAAGTGTGCAGAATGTGTCGACTCAAATGACTCCTTTGCAGCAATTAATTCAATGGTCAATTCTTCCACTGTCTTCTCCACTTCTTTTGATGCAAGAACAGCCTCTTCAGCTTTCTTAACAGCTACGTCTTTATCGATCTCTAAGGAAGCATATTCCTTGCGCAATCCTTCTAACTCTTCTCTCACAAACGCTAGTTCAGAAATAGCTGCTGTAAACCTGGCTTTAGCAACTTCTAGTTGTGCCTTGGCTGCCACACTGGCTTCATCTGCAATTCCCTGTTCCATTTCTTCAACTCTAAGCTTCGCAAGCTCTGAGTCCTGTCTTGCCTGGCGCTCTTCTGTTTGTGCCCTCTCTAAGTTCAGTTTTAGTTCTTCTATTAATCTTTTAGTGCTATCCAACTCCTTTAATACTTGGATTTTTTCCTGTTCAGCAGCCTCAAATTGTTTTCTATACCCCGGGATCTCCTCCTGTGCTTTCTGGAGTTCTTGTTCTACATGTTGGCGTCTCTGTACAACCACATAAAAAGTTAACCCTTTTAGACCAAATGATCATGAGTACCAATAAAATACCTTATGCATGGCAGGAAGCAAAGAAAATGAGGACGACATGTCGTAGTACTCCAATTTTCTTGCTAATGAAATCTATTCTAGGGTAAAGAACTATAGATAATTAGATATACACATTTAAACTTTATTTCCTGCATTGATTTTGTCCAAGATTATCTGATAAACAAGACTTCCTCTTCCAACTAAGGCAAGCGATTTGCCCCATGACATTTTGATGTGGGCCAAACGAGAGGAAGTTTCATGTTGTAAGCATCCCCCAAAACAACATTACAACAAATATTAAAGCTATAACTATTATTTTCATATTTCTCTCCGTGATATAGATTCTTTTGAAAGCAACCAAAAGATTTTTTCCTTGTGAGGCACCAAGAACATAAAAATTTAAGCAACCTGAAAAGGGAGATTGGCGATATTAAAAGATGAAGAATAATATAAGGCATCCTTACTTCCACTGTTTGGTTTCTATGAGCCTTCCAATCCACAATTCCTCCAAATTTGGAAACAGCTGCCTTGACAGATTCAATTGGAGCTGCTGTATCAATATGGCCAGCCTGATTAGCACGTGTAGGAGTGTCGTCCATTCCCCACACATCAGTAGCAGCAGGCGCAGCCTGTACTTTAGGCGGATTAATCCTTAGCTCGTTGAGATTATCTTGCAAATCTCCTTCTCCAGTAGGGGAATTTGATCTGGTAATCTCATCATGATCATCAGTGTTAACCATTCCAAGGACTTCAACGGCAGAACTGGCAACTTGTTTATCTGGTGAATCGATCTTTAGTTCATTGTGATCATTCTGCAAAGCTTTTGATTCTAAATAGGAAGATGATGGTATACTTTCATTATGATCATCACTATGGACCGTTCCCAAGACTTGAGTTGTAGCACTGGCAACATTTGCTTGAGGTGGATCAGTCTTCCGTTCATTGTGTTCATTTTGCAAATCCTTTACTTCTGAAGAGGAAGATGGTTGTACAATCTCATTATGATCATCATCAGTCTGAAGCATTTCCAAGACGTCAATAGCGGAACCACTGGCCTGTGATTGAGGAGAATCAAACGTTGGTTCATCGAGGGCATTTTGAAAATCTGTTGTCTCAAAAGAGGAAGCTGGAAGTATAATCTCATTATGATCTTCAGCGTCGACCTTTATTTGTGGCGGATTACTCTTTTGTTCATTTTGGACACTCTGCATATCTTGCGTTTCATGATAGGAAGCTGATAGATTTTGGTTATGATTACCATCAATACTAAAAGTGGCAGTTGTAATACCATCTAGCATTTGTTGCCTGTTCGAGACATTGCGTTTAACTTCTGGTCCAGTATTTTCAATAACAATTTCCTGATTGCTTCTCTCTTTTACATCATCCATAGTATTTGAAGTTGAAGTTGAATTAACTTTAGGAGAAAATTCATGTTGCTCTGCAATTTGACAATCAAAAGCATGTGGTGGTGCTGTAAATTCAGTCTGTGTCAAATTCGTTGTAGATTTCACTTTCCCGTTGCTAAGTTGATTGGTTGGAGATTCAGCGTCAGAATAAATGTCTGGTGGATTTAGCACTTCAGAAGTCTCTTTAGAGCGTTCTGCCATTGGCTTCTCCTCAGTCCACTTTGAACATGATTCTGAGAGAGGCCCCTTCACTTCAACACACTCCATTGGTATAAAGTAGTTGGGAGAACCAAAGAGGTGTCTGAGATCAAGTGATAAAGAAAATCAATCAACAAAAAAAATGCAAAAACAAGATATTCAATGATCATGGTTTCAAGATTAAGAATTACAAATGAAATATTTCAAAATTAAGAGGGGATTCTATTCCCTTGCACAAGTTATCAAACATTTAAGTGGATTTGAACTCTCTCTCACAACATGAGTCAGCCTGGCTAAATAATGAGATTTCAATTTGTTAGGAGTTTTCCTTCATTTCTGATAGGAAATTTAACAGAGCTTGTATAATGATAATGGAACAAAGTTTCTTCATGAGTTCGTTAGTCTGAACCGTAATTAAATGCACATCTATTCTCTATCTTTAAGATCAATCCATACGAAAAAAACAGAAGTTGAGATACAGATAGGGACAGTGATAATTTACAAAATAGATTGCGAATGAGAATAAATACCATTCGTGTATGCTCGTATTCCTATCTGCACTTGCTAAACTTTCAAAGTTGTTATAGAAAAGAAAAACTGATGAAGCGAAGAAAACTAGCGGCAACGAAAAAGAAGAAGAAGATTGAAGAAGAAAGAAGCCTACCAAGAAAAAGCAGAAATGAAAAATAGAGGATTAATATTCAACGAAGAATCATGATGCGTGAAAACTGAGAAGAGAAACGTAGAGGAATGAAAATTAAAATTAGGTACTTCAAAAATAAAGGAGGGTGGGAAAGTAGCAACTAAATTTAGAAGAGCGCGAAAGGCGGGAAGGGGGCACACTTAGTGGAGCGGATCCTCTTCAAACGCACTGTCCATCAATCTATACATTCTCTCTCTTCCCCTTTTCCATTTCAACCTCCTGTTTCTCCCGTCAAGATTCAGGATCCACGTTTCCTGCTCATTAAAAAGATGATGTGTATGGGTTTGCTCATCACCCAATTTTAAAGTTTTTTTTTAAAACAAATAATATTTCATACATTAAAAATTAATTAATTTAAGATATTAGGTGTTATTGAAAAAATATTTCAGGTTCCTAATATTATAAGAAAAATATTTTTAAATACAGGACTAACAATTAATTAATTTAAAAAATGAAGAGGCAAAAATATTTCAAAATGCAGTATATAAATTAATATAAATAAATAAATAAATATATAAAAATTTTAAAAAAAAAACAGCACCCAAAATTAGAGTGATGAGCATCCCATATTCATCTTTTTGATAAACAGGAATGCGGACCCCAAGATTCAAGACCCGTTTTCATGTGATTTCTACGTCGTAATTTTGATAGTCATAGTGATTCCCAGCTTTTTGGAAGAGATATTTTTTGCTTATAAAACATTCTATCACTATAAAAAGAAATAGAGTATTTATTAGGGGTCCCTCCAAGTGGACAGGAAAACGAAAAATCAGTTAAGAAAGTCGCCCCTCGTACAGATACATGCGTATTTGCATGAACATTCCAAATGGATTTTATTCTTGTATTTTTTAATATCACCATTGTTAAGCCGAAGCGCTTGTAGCTCAGTGGATAGAGCGTCTGTTTCCTAAGCAGAAGGTCGTAGGTTCGACCCCTACCTGGCGCGCCTTTTTGTTGCAACATTTTATAGGCCATTCTTGACCCAATTACATTGGCCTTTCATTATTCAAAAGGAATAATTACTACTTACTAGGGGTTATGAAACTAAACTGGTCCAAGAAAGATAAAGATTTTCTACACATATACATTATTTTTTCCCACATATACATTATTAATGTAATGAAAAAGGAAAACATATATCAAATATAAATAACTATGGAATGTATTAATTATCTTATTGCATTTTTTTTTGTTAAATCTGATTGTATTATTTTACCTTCTAGTTAAATCGCCTTGACACATCATATATTTGTGTCTAATTTAAACCTCCCAATCTAACTCCCGCAAAATGTAAATGCACAAAACAGATGAGTACAGTGTGTTGAATGGGGCTAATTTCTCACTAGTTTGTAGTTAATAACTCAAAACTCACACATACCGATCTTAACGTTAACGGCGGGTTGTTTTATATAATTAACTATCATATGGTTCGCAAACTCGATGCTCTTTAATCTCCTCTTCATTTCTGGCCCAAAAAAAAAAAAACCAACAAGTGTTAAAAAGGAAAAAGACACTTAAATATTAATTTGAACTTCAAAATCCTAAATAAGTTTTGTTAATAATAAGAGTAATGAGATTAACAAAAAAAGGTATATTAATTGATAACTTAGGTTATTGAAAAATTACTGATTTATAATTTTTGAAGTTCAAATGATGTTTAAATAGAATTTTCTCCTTGTTAAAATACCACATCCAATAAAAAATAATATAAATTAAATAAATTAACCAGCTTTTATTCTTAATTTTCCACATGTATATAACTTGGAGAATGGCATTTAGGTACCCATAAAAAATCTATTTATAATTAGGCATTTTAAACCATGGAGATACTATTATTGGAAGGGCATGATCTTTAAGGAGTATAAGAATAAATTAAAAGATAAAGAATAAAGTAGTGCATAATGTTTTCAAAGCGTGGGCAAGATTTTTCTTTAGGCTTAATTCACCCCACTTATACCTATCTTATAGGGTGCAATTTAAATTGACTGGCGAATTTTCTGCAAGATACAATAAAGACTCTTGAATATGGATTACACTCTCAACACTCAAGCCAAGGCAACAATGACTTTTATAAAGTAATAATTTAACTTTATCTTTGTGTATACTCAAAGATGAAGGCAATGAGTTTAATCTCTTATTGTGTGATTTCTGATGTGTCAAAATCATTGATGGTGCTGGATATTTATAAGTCGTGAAGTGATGCCTCTTGAAACAACACCCCTTCAATTAAAAATCATAACGATTTATTAAATTCATGAATCTCGTATGTTGATTTATAAAGTGACATATGAAGAGTTATATACCTTTATATTATGTAGAGTTTTCTCATAAATATAACACAACTTTTCACTAAGTAGTAACTGCCACATTTCTCTGGCTTTAACCTTTCACATGTGTCTCTAGAAAATGAACAGACATAACCTTGGAGACTTTTAATATTATAACTCTTTATTACACAACTCTTCATATAGATCCTTTAATTTAATGAACATGAATTTATAAAAAAAAACACACATATCTTCATTTTAAAATATTCCAAGAGATACATTTAATGAAATTAAATAGGGAAAATTGCAAAAAAATACTTTGGGGTCAATTAATTGTCAAATGCTATCACGCATGCAAACAATCTTTCATTGTATGCAAACAATCTTCCGTGTGTTAAAAAATCTTCTCTACGAACATGCAAAAATCTTTCGTTGTGTGTACAATATCTTTCGTTGTGTGCAACAGATCTTCCATGGTAGTAGTTGCCATATAAAGAGCCTGTTTGGAATCTCATTTGCCACCCAAAAAAGCCTATTTAGCATGTAAAAGTCTATTTGTCTTAAAAATTAGTGTTTGAAAAATCATTGAAAAATAATGGGCTTTTAGATGTAAAAGAGCTTTTTTTTCAAAAGCTCTCACACACAGCTTTTTAAAAAAAGCCACTTCTCCCACCACCAATTCAAACACAAATCACATTTACAATCTAACTTTTTTTCAAACGGGCTTCTGCAAAAGCCCCATTAAAAAAAAGTTACTTTTTCACTGGGTTTCCAAACAGGCACAAACACAACACAACTTTTCACTAAGTAGTGGCTGCCACATTTCTCTAGCTATAACCTTTCACATGTGTCTTTATGAACTGAACAGACATAACCTCAGTGACTTTTAGTGTAATAACTCCTTACATAACTCTTCATATAGATCCCTTAATTTAATAAACATGACTTTATAAAAAAAAACACATATCTTCATTTTTAAATATTCCAAGAGATAAATTTAATGAAATTAAATAGGGAAAATTGTAAAAAAATACCTTTGGGGTAAATTAATTGCCAAATGTTACCACGCGTGTAGACAATCTTTCGTCGTATGCAAACAATATTCTGTGTGTTTAAAAATCTTCCCTAGGAACGCGTAAACATCTTCCATTGTGTGCAAAATATCTTTCACATGTGTGCAAAATATTTTCCGTCGTGTACAACAGATCTTCCATGGTAGCATTTGACAATTAATTTTTCCCAGATTAAAGGTATTTTTTAACAATTCTCCCAATTAAATATCATACATACTAAGAATGACATAAAATTAAATTAAATGAAGAACAGGTTTGATGTGAAGTGAAAGCAATAGAGAGAACGAAAGTGCTCCAAATAATGAAAAGCACGTCAAAATAACACCGAAAGATGCAACAAACAGAGAAAAGGTGGATGATCATCACTTGAGCATTATTATCTGTCAACCAAAACACAGTAGCGGAATATATACCACAGCCAACACACAATGAAGCATATACAATTGGAAACGTCCCAGTGGGTTGGTTAAGATCCACGACCCATGATAGCTAGGCCCAAGATAGGGGCTATATATGTGTGTGAAAGCTTGTTATAGCGAGGGAAGGGCATTAATATATATATATATATATATAGAGAGAGAGAGAGAGAGAGAGAGATAAAGAAGAAGAGTGACTAAGTAGTGTGAGATATGGATCGGATAAAAATGGAAGTGAGTGTAAAATAAAAGGGGTAGTGAGTGAAGGGAGGGTGAGGGAGTTGCTGAGACAAGCAGACGTGAACAAAGACAACAATCTGAGCCAGGCTCAGCTCAAGGAAGCCCTCAAGAAAATGGGCTCCAAGTTGCCGCCTTACATCATGAATGGGACAAATCAGCCCCTCGGAAATGGACCACCTCGTTCATTACATCATGAATTGCTACCATGCTCCTAATTAATTAATCATCCGTGTCCCTCGTATATTTATATACTGGCCGGTATAAACGTCTCTATATTCGGAGGGTTCTAGCCCAAGCTTCAGGATCAGAAGACACAGTAATTACGAGTACTACACATGTAAATCTGGTGTATTGTACCATATGCACGCAATTCTACACTCTACGTACGGACTATATATTGTTCTGTACGTACCTTTTTTTGTTAATTAAAAAAGGGTTCTCAGATGGTTTTTAGTTCGTACGCATGTATCGTGTGTGATATATATATTCTTTTTTTTTTTTACCAGAGTGTGTAATATATATTTCAAGACAGTACTCTTGAAGTAATCATACATAATATACAACAATTATGGTTTGATCATGCATATTCCCTGTGTCTAAACTCTTTCTCAGGCTGCCCCTTCCAATGTTTTTCAAGTTTCTGTAGCTGGCAACGCTTATAATAGCAACTTGGCTATCCAAAAGGCGAAAATCAACACAAAATTTTATGTATAGATGACGATAATGATATATATACATAGAGCGAGAGGGAGAGTATTATAGATTTTCTCAGAGGTTGAGACCTATCTAATTGGTTAAAAAGATTTAACGAAGCAGCTGGCTTTATCAACCCTAATGGACAGAAAGAAAGATTAAACTAAAATGAATATAAATGGAATGATTAATTTTGTGTGAAGTTGAGAGTGAGAATATTGAAGGTGCTCCAAATTAAGGGCGTGTGAGAGTGCGTGGAGTTTGGACACAGACAAGACCTACGAACATTACTTTAGCATAGATAAACTTATTCCTCATGCATACATATCGAGTACACTGTAATGGTATTCCATAAATAATTGAGCTAAAGATTTCAAATATCAGCGAAGCCTGAGTCTAACGTCAGTGATACTTACGTAACAAACACTTAGCTAATAGATATAAGTAAGGATTTAATAGCTTGTCGTGGAAGCCGCGCGCCAAGGAAAGGATTATGACTGAAGCCTACAGATTTGATCAAGTCACTTGGTACTCGCTCCTATATATATATGTTACGTAATTATTACACTAAAAGATGAGTGGAAGAACTATATATATATATATTCTCTGTTTCTTAGCGTGCAAGCTAATTTCTTATTCATTTGTTGTTACGATTAAGAGAACTCAAAATCAGGCTATGACGACGGGGGTAGTTTATAACAAATTAGGCAAACATGATTTCGGTTTTTCCTGGGATATATTCTCATCTGTAATTTCCTTTTTTTTTTCAATTATGAAACATTCGTTCAGATCTTTATGGTCTTTTTTGTGCTAGGCCTTTCGTTTACCACATGTCCACCATATATATACAATGATGTCGTGAAGATTACGAAGCATAATTCCGCACCATGAAAGCTCTTTCACGTCCCCAGGGGCTAGTTCTATTATTTATTTTATTAAGCAAAAATAGTCATTTTTATTTAGCGATAATTCTATCCTATTTGGTTAGTTAGAAGAGAACACACATGATTTATAATTAAGAGGATAAGGAATCTTGAAATTTATATGTGTGTGTGTGTGTGAAATAAGGGATCAAGCTACCGTAAAATAATATTTATTTCTAAAATATTAAATACATCATTTGAGTTAAATATAAATTTACGAAAGAGGAAGATTAATTATAATTTATTACACTATTTTGATTTGCAATTTAACCAGTGTGAAAAATATATTCATCTATAATCTCGGATATATATACTAGCTGAGCTATTAAGTTCTTAAAGGAGGGCTTGTAAATTTTGGAGGAATATTTATAAATTATCGCACATTTATATTGTTTGTCCCCATCTTCGTAGATGTGCTCCTCCAAGAGTACGTCCATGGTTGAAGCCTTGAAGGGATCGATGAGAATCAATAATGAGAGTGTAGTGATCGGTTTTTCCAAAGTAATCATAAAATGTCTTGTCCGGACAATATGTTCATTTATCCATATCTGACCATATATTCCATAATTTTCCAATTGTACTGATGAATAATATTTTTACAGACACAGCTGACAGATTTACTTATATATTAGGCTTTAAATGAATAGACTAGATTGTAAGCTTAAGTCTTTGCGATAGGCCTCATCATGTATTTCTATTCCAAATGGTTCGTGCTCTACATACAGAAACCTACAAATCATTTTATATTTGATATAGTGGAACTATCATGATTATAAACCTAGCTGGCAATATTCTATTTACTTTTTACAAAATATTTTTTCCAAGCAAGATAGATGTATTTATTTATGATCTTTTGGCCTTCACCTTTATAGGGTAACATGTTTATCCATACAAAACTTTCTGGATCGATTACGATATATATCTAAAGCGTATACGTGAATTGGTGCTTTATTTCATTAATCATACAAATTAAAGCTTCTTTAATTTCCTGATATTTACCAAATTCCGCCTGCACGGCCCCACCTTCTTTGGTTGTTTGAATTCTATCTAGTGTCACACACACACACACGTATGTATGTATATGTACTGCCAAACATATATACATATGCATATATAAACAAAGTTTAGTGTGTTATATGAAAATGATATATTTTGCTTTTTTACACACACACGCGTATACATATATGAATTGACGAATTAATGTAACATTATTACTCATAAACCGAAAGTAATTAATGAAAATGATTCAATTAATTATTATTCTTCTTCCTCCAGAGTGCAGACTCTCGAAAAGAAAGAGTGCATATGCTTTAATAAGTTGGTAACAAAGTTGTGTTGTAGAGTTCATGTGAATTGAGAGCCACTTGAGAGTGATAAAAGAATTGGGTAATAAGCAAAAAGACTGTGGGGGAGATAAGTAGGGTAGCCAACAAGCTACATAAGATTCTAATATTACAGGATAGGCGAGAATCTATCCTGGCATGAAGAATAATTAATGGACACGTTCAAAGTGAAACGGGTCAAGATCCACGACCCGGGATTAATGTGGCTATAAAAGAAGTACGAGCTAAGTGTGCCGTATATAGAAGCAAGACAGAGGCAAGAATATATATATACACACACGTATAGCAGGAGCATAGGTATAGAGTGAAAAAATAAGGTAAAAATGCCAGTGCACATACCCATAATGCCCCCAACAAACAGAGAGAAAAGCATGATGAATGAAAAGCGAGTGAGGGAGATACTGGAAATAGCGGACGAGAACAAGGACAAGAATCTGAGCTGGTCGGAGCTGAAGAAAGCGGTGAGTAAAATGGGGTCGCGGTGGCCTCTTTTCAGGGCCTGGTGTTGTCTACGAAACGCTGACGCCAACGACGATGGATATATCAGCCCCTCCGAACTAGACGACCTTGTTCGTTATATCATGACTTGGTACCATGCTGAACGCTGATGCTCCATTCATTTATTTATGTGATGTTGTCTCTAATGGTGCATCCTATAAATGGTCCAGGCCCAATATAACCCCTACCTAGATACAAGGAAATAAACATACATCCTCTGTGTGTCGTTGTAACTCGTAAGCCCGTGTGTGAGTCTGTATAAATAGTTCATGTGTATTATATTGTACTGTTTTCACTAGCTATGTGGACCAATGAAATAGTAGTTCCTCTTCACGGAGGTGATCTCAGTCCTAAATCCATGGCATCGCGCGCCCTTTCAAGTTTCAAGCTAAGGTAAGTCGAAAGTTCTAGTTTCACAAATGCTTTGTACTAAAAAAAATAACTCTAGTTTAATTATGTGTTTGGCAATCACTTTTAAAACCATAGTTTTATGACAAAATTGTCAAACACCCAATTTTTTGTGAAAAATATTTTTTTTTTCTAAATCATAGTTTTGGATCTAAAATTATAATTTGGGAAAAAGTTACAATTTTTAGCTTTTTCTCCTTCCTCTTTCTCTCTCTTTGTCTATTTTCCTCTTTCCTCTTTCCTCTTTCCCTTCTCTTCTCCCAAGGTAATTAAACTCGGATTGATCATTGAACCCGCTGGGATACTGGGTCAAAGGTCAGTAGGTCGGACCGGAGTCAAACTGGAGATAACTCGGAACCAAACCGGTGAGAAAATGAAGATTTTAGGTATGAAATTATAAATAAAAAATAAAAAAATGATTTTTTTAAAAGACCGGTTACCCTGGACTAGATCGATTTTTCTACCCGTTCGCTGGTTTCCAGACCGATTTTTTTTATGTTAGATAATTGACTAATGTAATAATTTTACATTTTTTAGATAAATTTATTTCATTTTTGGTATTTTTTATAAAATTAAATATCAAATAATACATAAAATATAAATTTTATCCTTTATATGTAATTATCATAAAAACTAATGTCATTTTTGGTAAATTGACCACTAAAAAGAGTGATTCTCAACCCAATATCAAAATACTCTCATTTTATCAAAATCATTTTTCCTCATAATCTATTATTCTCATAATCTATTAAAAAAATCTTTTTTTTTTCACTTTTTCTTCATAAGCTATTTTTAAAAACGGTATCCAAAGTAGAGAGAGCGTCAAAATATTAATTTAAAAAGAAAAAAGTAACATGGGAGGCACAAAAAGTAGTTTGGGAAGAAGCAGGACTTATAGTGTGTTTGGTTGGGTTTATGGGATACCCATAAGTACTTATACATATAAGTTAATACAACATTCCTCTCACATACTTAGAGAGTATTCTTGAGTTTTTAAATATAAGATAAAGTTGAATTTTTTTTAGGGATTAAGAAAATTAAATAAGTTACTTAATCATATCATATATTGTGCATTCTTAAATTATATATCAGTTTATAAATTAAGTAAAACAATTTAGAGAAAAAATGATAAATATAAATATTTTAAAATAGTTTAATTAATTTTTTTAATATTTTTTTAAAAAATCAACCTCATCTTATATTTAAGAGAGTACTTGTTATTTGTTCCCGTAAACTGAGGCCTAATAAATAGCTATAACTATAAGATATTTGTTTTTTTTTGTGTGGTATAAATCAGGCAACACCAGCAAAATAAAATTAAGTGGTTGGGGAACTGATTCCCATACAATCTTGAAGCACTAATGTCCTCAAATGAGAAGGACATGAATCAAAGAAATTAGAATTGGATAGACCATCCTTCGCAAGTTTGTCTGCAACCCCGTTTTATACCCGCGATATATACATAATCTGTAAATTCCATCTATACTCCATTAAGCTTTTGATCTGAAAAACTACCAGGCTTTGTGTGCTGGTGCTTCCAACATCATACAGCATCTCAATCAGGTTTTTGGAATCAGATTCAACAATGACCTTTTTGAAACCCATATTCCAAGCTAGCAGCAATCCTTTAAATAAAGCCCATTCCTCCGCTTCGTGAGCACTACACTGTCCAACTATAAGATATTTGTTGTGTTTTAAAATATACAACAAGACCAAGACCTTGACCATTTAACGATCTTAATCCGGTCCCATTTTGGTTTGGCTGAGCACAAAGACACGGGTCGATTGGGATAAGGTGGGATACAGGGTGGGTGGATCGTGTCGGTCACTTCTAATTGTTGGCCCAAATGTAATAAGAATCCCCAATCATCAATCATCAATCATCAATATGGTGTGTCATGTGTGATAGAACTAAAATTATTTTATTATTACTTTACTATTCTTTACACTTTACTATTTATTTTTGTTTACGTGTTTTTTAACCTCGCAATATGATTCGATACAAATTATGATGAACCAACTTATGAACTTTGTTTTTTAACCTCACAATATGATTCGATACAAATTATGATGAACCAACTTATGAACTTTTTCTATGTATCCATGGAAGTTATAAAATTGGATGAAAATATATCATGTGTATATGATCTGTTATAACCTTGGATCCTTCATGATGGAATAAAGAACAAGTTACGAACTCCCTTCGGGATATCGGAATAAATTAGAAACTCTTTTATGCCTTTAATTTATTTGTGGAGGCTAGGACCAGAACAAAACGTCTACATTATTGATCAAAGAATCAACCAAAAAAAAAAAAAACAGTTGAAGCTTCTTACAGACGCTACTACTACAAAAAAACACTTTTAATGTTTATTTTTTTAATCCTTTCTATGTCCTTTTATAGGGGGACGTCTATTGAGCAATGTAGTAAAATAGGATATTTAATGTCCATTAAAAAAGGGATGCCTAAAGTATGTTATAGCGTCCCTTATTTATTATATCATGGACGTGGAAATGTTTTTTATTTTAAAAGAATATTTATTTATATTATGCCCAAGCTTGTTCATTACTCAATAGGAGAAAATCAATAATATTACCTTCCAAGGACCTCACCTCACATGTCAACAATGCAAAACAACACACAGAGAGCATCCAAACCAGAAAAATGACGAAAAACCTACGCAGATAACTAGAAGCAGATTTAAACTTACAATGGTAGCATAACCATTGGTAGACATGATTTCGCTATTCTGGCTATGTCCGTCGATCTTCATCTAGGGAATAGTGAAGCTTGCCGCCGGATGCATTTTCTCCTGAGATTAGAATCAAATACAAGCTGGCCCAGATATTTTGAGGTCCAAAGATCGGAATGCCTAGTGGAGTCTGACTTCAACATGGAGATTCTAGAGGGAAGATTAGAGGTTGCCATCATCGAGACTTGAGAGGTAGACGCTGAAATGGAGAGAACATAAATGTCAGGAAAACAAAGCAAGCGGTGTCACATGTTATCAAAGGGTCTTCCGTTGAGGTAGAGAAAGAGAGAAGAGTATGGAAATAAGATAGAGAGAAGAGACAAGTAAGTATGGAGAAGGCGTGAGGGAGTATGATGTCAGTAAAACTGACATACCTTTAGGCGTCCCAAACCTTATTTGGGACGTCTAAAGAACGTATTTAGGCATTAAAATTTTAAAATAAATATTTTAGGTGTCTCAATTTAATTTTAGGATGTATAAAATAAACTTTAGGTGTCCCAATTCAATTTAGGGACACCTAAAGGGTGCTTTTAGGTGCCAAAAATATTATTTTTGGTATCTTTTTTTTACGAGCATTTTAGGCGTCCCAATTTAATTTTGGGATGTATAAAATGAACTTTAGGCATCTCAATTCAATTTAAAGATGCCTAAAGCTACACACTTCCCTCCAATAATTATAAAAATGCCACCGTATTTGTTTTATACTTCATTTTTTAAAAAAGGGACACCCTTCAGGAAAGTATAATATATATTTTGTAGTAGTGTTGTTGCAACGCCCATTCTAGCTACTGATTGAATTTAATGAAAAGGATGACCAATCTTATATTTAGAGTGTGTTTGGAATAGCGGTAAGAAAATTGACTTATTTATAATCTAACTTATGGAAAAGTAAGTTGAGTAAAAGTCAGATTGTGTAATGTGATTTATATTTAGATTGACGATTTCACAAATGTTTTTGTAAAAGTGAAAACTTATTTGGATTGATGATTGAATAAGTGTTTTTATGAAAGTAAAAAAGTGTTTGATTTGGCTTTTGTATAAGTGGCTTTTATGATATTTAAGAGAAAAATTATAAAAAGTGAAACAATTAACTTTGAAAATTTGGCAATGTTAAAATATATAATAAAATTACAATAAAAATGTGAATAAATTAGAAATGATACAAACTTAAAGTTTTTAATAAAGTGAAATATAACAAAACTAATCCGATCAAAGGTTCCATACAATTTGGTTCCTGATGGTGTCACGAACATGATTCATTTGAATTAAAGATGTTCGAACATCATTTGTCGATGATGGCTCTTGATCTTAACTATTATTTACATAAACTATATTCTCATTTTCTGCATCCATAAAAGTCCACATCAGTTTGAAAATTTCTTCTAATTAAATTATGTATAGTCATTGTTGTATAGACAATGCGAACTTGCATGTTGAAGCTGTACTTACGCATTCTTTGTAATATTTTGAATCTATTTGTTCACACTCCAAAAGTTCTTTCTACTATACACATCAAGCTTGAATGATAAAAATTAAAGGCTTCATTATGATTCCGAAACCCCCCTTTGATTCCTAAATTCTAGGAGGTAGTAACGTTCACATCTGTTTTGACCAAGATACCTAACTGGCGGTGTTGGATAGCCAGCATCGACCAAATAATATTTTCCTAACAAGTGTTAAAACCATTGTAAATATAAAATGACTGAAAAGAATATGAGTTTTATTAAATAATATGCATGTATATTATATGCACATAATGTGATAGTTTTAAGAGAAATATTAAAATTATAAAATAAAAACATTTAATATATTATTGTAAAATTTTGAAAATACTAACAAATCTATTTGATTTCAGGAAAATTAAGGAAATTTCTAATGGGGTTAATTTCATTTAGTTTATGTTCTTTTATTATTTTTTTCCATCTTCTTATCTCTATCTAGGAAAGAGCCAGAGCAAAGTTAAGTGCAACATGGGGAGAAGGACGTGTGTGGGGCAGGAGTGCAAAATTCATCATCTTCATCCAATGAGTTTAAAGAGGTAGGGAGGGTACTATTATTTGTTGTCTTCTTCGCCTGAAAAGGGTGCGACGCAAGCTGTGTAGAGAGTGAGAGCTTTTGATATTCTTCTCTAGAAGCTGAGATCGATGAATTGCCCGAAAACGCTAGAGATGGGGATTGGTTTTCATGCGACTGCATCTTCTTCTTCAAGTGTAACAGATCAGAGAGAAGCCACTATTGCAACTCTGATTCTTCTTCTTTAGATTCGGTGAGCTTGAACAGTGAGGGAGCAGGGGCAAATCTGGGTCAGTAAAAATTTGTGATAAATTGACTTCTGCAATAACTAATCGCGGCGAGAAGCACCAAAAATTGGCTTATGCAATTAAGTTGCTTTTGACCCAAAAGCTATATTAGATAAAAGCTAATCCAAACACTGTTATTAAGCTGAAAGGAAGCAATCGTACGTTTAACACCCTCAATCACGCGGCTGATCCCCCCAAAAGCTATAACAAAGTGAAATTTTTTTAGAATAGATAAATGTAATGTAAAAAATAAATTTAAAATATATTAAAATTCTTTGAGAGAGAGAGAGAGACTCTAAATTTTTAACGAAGTTCCAAAATGAGTATTCCGGCCTGCCAGCATATATTGCTATAAATTAAAGGTGTTTGTCTTTTGATGAGATGTTCATCTTTTCGACCAGTCTAACTCGAATAATGTTCCCAAGAAAATAAGCATGCATGCAGTAAAAAAGAAGCATTTTCTTAATACATAATGACACAAAGTAAGTTCAAAGAGGTTTATAGAAAAGAAGAAGAACCACTATTAATTATTCCACCTTTATTCCTTGTTAATCTTTATTGCTTTGGACGATGCCCTCTGTTTCTGGTTCAATGTTTAAAAGGTAACAACAAAATATTCTAAGACATATACTCCCTCCTGTGTTATTATGAAGTACTGTTCCCATATCATTATATATAGGTTATTAAATTATTAAATTCATCAAAAAATTAATATTTCAATTGCAATTCACAATATCACTAATTATAAATTTAATCGGCAAAAAATTAAAAAATTTTAATATTTTTACATAACATTTTATATATTTTGAACTGAAAAAATTCTAAAAGACACGTAAAATTAATAAGGATGGAAGAGAATATATCAATAAACAAGATTAATAGCATGTCAAAATTTCATTTAACTTTTATATGCCTTTTTAAGTAATTAATTAGTAAAATCTATAAAGACAGAAGAATCATGATTTATGATATACGAGGTAGCTTTTACGGTTTATGAGGTAGTTTTTATAATTTACGAGGTAAATATGTGGATGAGTCTTATCTCGATTTATGTGAATCGGGCTTATATATAATCATAAACTAAAACAAACAAACTAATAATAAAAAAATAAAGAGTATTTTGGATGAAGACATCTAGTGGTAATCAACACAAAAGTACAAGGAATATTGAGGGAAACAGATAATGAATAGTAGGTACGTGCTGTAGCCGTCTCTATTGTATTTTTGTATATGCATGTTAATCACTCCAAGAGTCCATGGCAGCTGGTATAGGACAGGCTTTCCGAAGAAATCATAATGTTCTGTTCGGACAAAAAAGTTCATTTATCCATATCTTACCATATATTCTATAACAATAGGTTACCGAATTTTTTTAATTTTATTTTATAACATTGCATATCAAGATAGATTTTTTTAAGAAAAATTGTAATTAAGTCTCAATTAACAAAATTAATTATAAGCAGATCTCTTGAAATCATTAAATTATAGTGAAACCTCAAGGGAGACGGATGTTATTAATTCTAAATGTTAAAGTACAATTTTGCCCTAATGACAAGTTTAAAGCATTCAGTGATAAGTTTAAAGCAATCAATGACATGTTACATGTAAACCACCAATGACAAATTAAGAGCAACCAACGACAAGTTTAGAGTAACTGGTGACAAGTTACATGGTAACAAATGACTACATAAAGTATTAGTTTAAAAGCAAATGCAACATGCACATACTGTTCTTCTTTTGCATCATCTCTTGTTACTTGTGTATTGTCATCTACATTCTCTCCTGCATACACATGATCACTTTCTCCATTAAATTTAATAAAATGTTCTACTCCTTCATCATCTATAAGGTTCACAAAGATTGTTGCATAATTAAATATCATTGTGAATTTCATGATACTTCCATTATTTTCTTTTTTAATAATTGATACCACAATTGTTCACAACTCCTCATACATAATGTCTTCTTTTTTAGTTTTTGCTTTAACGCTAACCCCCACAAATATGCAAGAAATATAATATATGCTTTCCAGATGTACATACTCACCATCTTTTTTGTTACCTTGTAGAACAAAGTTGTTATTTGCAGCTATATGAGCAACATTAACAACTTTTGAGTATTGTATTGATGACATATTTTGAAATAACATAATATAAAGCCTCATCCTTGTCTAAGCACACAAAAACATATATTGTTGGAATTTTGGGTCTAAATTCCATGGGTTATGAATAAAAAGTAAGTTGGAAGAGAAGAGGGAAAATGAAGGAGAAAATGGTGTGTGGATAGAAGTCTCACATTGGACAAATTAAAAAAAGTAAGAATGTATATAAAACTCAACTTCACACCTCTAAAATGGGCCCTTAGGCCAATCCGCTTTTGTGGAGGAGTAAGGACGTAGGTGGGCCTTAGTCTACCGCGCGCATCGCCGCCGTCCGGCTCGGTTCGGTCGGTCGCCGCCGATCCGCGCGTGTGTGAAATTAAAAAATAATTTTTTTAGTTTGTTCGAATAATCCCTGAACTTTTGTTTAAATCCTTTTTACCCATCTGTGATTCTCTCAATAGCGGTTGTAGCAAAACGCTGTGACCGAACCTGTGCATCCGTTCTGGTGTGTCTATTCGTATGACGCACCGGGTTTGCCAGCAAGAGTCACCGTTCGCTCCGTTCTGGTATGTCTGTTCGCACGACGCACCAGTTCGCAAGAGTCGAGTCAATCTGATCAATTTTCGTTATCTATAAATAGTACATGCTAGTGACAGAAAAAGATATCAGTCTAAACACTCTCCTCTCTCATATACTGCATAGTGTTTTCTACAATCATCTCATATCCTGTGCGATTCTGAAAGCAGTCTCGTTGTGTTCGTTCGGGTTTCTGATTAATAGTGCCATCATTCTGAAGACGTAATCCGTTCTATCATGGGAGACAATTGTTCAACCACCTTGGGCATCCATATAGAAGGAACAAATTGTCTTAAGGAGACAACGTACGTTGGGCTCGAATTTTATCAAAGTTCATTATCATTTTCAACAGTCTTGTGAGTTTTCTATAGTATACATAATTGTCATGCGTTTACAGATTATGCCATCTTAGTTATACAGATTCTTATTGAAATTTCTACATTGATAGTATTTTCGACAACATATATAACACAATCTCTATAGGAACAGAGCAGAAATCTAAACCGTCCCTCACATTCAATTAAACAACAACATAAACCATCAAGACAACATACAATTAACCATATTTGTATGTCTATGGTATTTTATTTATGAAACTTATATTATTGACATGTAACTTGTCATTGGTTGCTTTGAATTTGTCATTGGTTGCCATGTAACTTGTCATCGAACACTCTAAACTTGTCATTAGACGCTCTAAACTTGTTATTACGGCAAAATTGTACTTTCATGTTTGAAATTAATAATACTCAATTCCCTTAGGGCTTCACTACAATTTGATAATTTTAAGGGATCTAATTGTAATTAATTTTGTTTATTGGGCTTGGTTGCAATTTTCCTTTTTTAGTTATATAGATAGCTGAACAATGCCATCACTTGTTATAATTTCATAATATATGTTGATATTATCTCCTTGATATAAGAGCTTGTTGATCTTTTATGAAAAGATTGATGAAGTTAGAGATGAGTTACATTAAAGTATTTATATTTATTGTTGTTCTCACAACTAAATTACTTGACTTATAAATTGATATATATTCTAGTAATACGCAACATATGTTGTGGTTATATAATTTATTTAGTTTTCTTAATCTTTATAAAAAAAAGTCAATTGACTCATATATTAAAGACTAAATAGAGTATTTCATCCATGTTAGATAAATATTTTTAGGAAAAAATTCGGAAAAAAGTCCTGAAAATATCAAATTCTTGAATCAGTTTTGGATACTATACTTCATTAACTATTTACTACTCTTGATGAGCAAAGGTCAATATTTTTTGGTAAGAATCACTAATATGAGATTTTAAAATTCTAAAGATATTTATTTAGAATTTTCCCATATTTTTATTTGTTTTTAAGACTTCATCTTCTTTTAAAGACTTTATCTTTGATCTCGACAAATTTTATAAAAATTAAAATAGATTGATTGAGAATTTATTTTTTAGTTTTTTTAGTAAAAATACAAAATAATATTAATAGCCATAAAGTTTACAACCATGCTAAAGAGACAAAACTAAAATGCAACAAATTAAGTTTATCTAAATAATTAGTAGTAATAGTAATAATATTAAAAGAGGGAAATTCTTTAAACAACAACTGAATGTCCTTTATCGGGTGAGGGCTTCTCCATTTCTTTTTAGCTCCATTTCCCTAATCTTAGCCATTAATTTAATCTAATGGTCAAGAGGCACTATGACAACTCAGGGGCTGTTTGTGATAGCTTTTTTGAATCGGGCTTATCATATAAGTCTGATTCACGTAAATCGAGATAAATCTCATCCACATATTTATCTCGTAGACCGTGAAAGCACTTCGTAGACCGTAAAAGCACCTCGTAGACCGTAAAAGCTACCTCGTAGACCGTAAAAGTTACCTCATAGACCGTAAATTACAATTCATAAGCACTTATAAAATTTTCATAAACTATTCCAAACAGCCTCTCAGTCTCACACCATACCATTCAATGATTTCCACTTTCCCGTACTGTGCGCCGTCATTATTGAAACAGAATAGAAGCCATTTATTTAAAAAACTACATCATCCGCCTTTGTTTTTTTGGTTCCTAAAAGCGCAGGAAATTGTAAAGGAAGGTAGGAGATTTATGGAGATGAATTACGAGCTCACGTGCTAGGTTTCAGACTATTAATATATCTCCAATTGTGTATACCAAATCCCTGTCAAGGTTTTTCTAAATTATCTCGTATGGTGAAATCAATATGAAAAATTATGATTTCTTTAATCATGGGTCAAGTAAGCATTTTATCATTTTCTTTTTTACGTTATATGTTTGCCTAGAGAAAGTAGCTAAGGACTAAGGTAGTTAAGATTTTGTATTTATAAAAAAATTTGAAAATCAACTTCATATGTATACGAGTCTAAAGAATTATGCTAAAAATTGACCTTGAAATTTTAATTCTTAAGCGTTTTTAACAAATAGATACTAGTCTAATTTATGCTATTGATGCAGATAGTAGAACTACATAAGAAGTCATTATGTAGAGGCTAGCATAAAGATAAGAAACAAATGCAAAGGTTGGAGGAAGAGCTGTTGAACTGCTTTCACGAAATAGGTATAATAGTTTGTCATGTCTCTAAGCTTTAGATGCTCTTTGAATGGGTTCTTACCCTTGAAAGTAGTTAAAGTTCTATATAATTCATTTGATTCCATTATATATTTAATCTACTTTATGTTTTAAAATTCCTACTGAAAGCTCAAACCCAGCTTATGAATAAGTGTCATATTTTTATCTCTAAGTAGACACCCTAAAAGAAGGGCAATAAGAAAAAAGAAACTGTTTTGTTATAGGATTTAGCTGATACGCAATATGTTATTTGTATAGAAGACAAGAACCTTTTGTGAACCAGAATAATAAAGCTCTATATAAAAAAAATGCTCATTGTCAAGTCTACAAGCTCTCTTAGACAAAGGTAGCTGACAGTTCGGTCTTCCTATGAAGAAGCAGCATTAGTGAGTTCATGCAAAAGAAGCTAAATTGAAGCAGTAGCTAGAAGGAGGAGAGCTGACCTGGATGACTTCATTTAGGAGGATCTAAGTTCATTTGTGACCTTGTATCTGTAACTTATTGAAATATAGTTTATATGTAGACAATGCAATGTAATTCTATTGTAATAGAAATTTCTTTATTTGAATAAAATTGTATCAACCTTTTCAATATATTTTTATGTGGTAATATGATTTACCTTTTTAAATACTTGACTAAATTCGAATGCATCAAGTTAGTGCACATCATGGTTTAATGGAGCCTACAAGCACAAAAAGTAAAGCAACAATTACATGAAGTTTGAAATAAACTATTCACGAACTGCAAAATATAATAGCCTTACCCTCATTAATGATGTGAATGGTATTTGATTTTGTTCATGTGTATTAGAGATTAGTGAACCATGTTGTATTGGCATTGGTATATTTGACATAAGAAGGCCATGTTGCATTGGTACTAGAGTATTTGACACATGAAAGCCATGCTGCATTGGAACTGGTGTAGTTGACAAAAAGGGATCATATTGCACCGACCCCGATGTACTTGACATAGTAAGATCATATTGCACCGACCCCGATGTACTTGACATAGTAAGATCATATTGCACCGAAATGCCATGTTGCATTGGATATATAACATTTGACACAGGGAGACCATGTTGCAATGATGCAAAGGTATTATGTTGCACCATGGCTGACTTTTGCTTTTCCTGCAACAATTTTAATAAAGTATCATTAGTCAGTACAATAACATCATCATGTTATTATTTTTTAAAAAAATCAATGTAAAATTTTGTCCCTTAAACCATGTGAAGGCTTTTTAGTAGGGTTTTTTTTAATGTATCTTTCCTTCTTTTTTGATTGGGGTTGTCAACCCAACTCTTATTATTGATTTTTTTGTACGTTCTCTCTTCTTGAATCCAATTTGGTCACCATCATTTTTACCATCGTCATCATCAACACCACCTTTATTATCAAAACTGTCTGATGAGTGTTTAATAAGATGTTCAGATACTTTCTTATTAAGTTCTAGTACCACCTGATAAATTATAGAGAATGTATCTGGACTTTCAGAAGCATCGCTGGCTAATTTTATGAGCATTGGACACAATTCCCTATATCTATTTGAACATTCTAGTTTAGGATCAACCTCAATTTTCTTTCCCTTGCAACCATACGCTACATCACACCTTACTTCTCTGGTCCACCTCTTCAAAATATATTTATCTGGAAGTAGCTTCACATCTTGATCATACAATATCGTCAGTGCATGACAACATAATATCCCCTATTGTTCAAACTTCTTACAACTACAAGTAATGTTAGACTCCTTGTCTTCTTCTAATGGCTCATATGCCAACCTCCACTCTCATTTTTTATCAACCCTCGTGATTACATAGTCAAATACAATAGTATCATTGTCTTCATTTTTCTTTCTTTCTTTTCTCGCCTTTATACATGTAGCATCACGTAAGTTATACTCATGTTGGAACAAGTCAAAAATTGGTGGAGTGTAAATTAGAGAAACCTGTTGAAGCATTGATGAACTCTTCACAATCAACCTTGGCAACTTCTGTCGTGAATTAAAATCACTCTTCAATTCATTATATCATTTATCCACTAGAACTTGTTCAAAAACTTCAAAGAATTTATTGATATTCATTCAGGATTTTTGCAACTTTTTATAAATGCATTGATACTTTCACTAAATTGTGTGCTTTTCATACCAAGGGTCTATGAGTCCTTCATATAACTTGCTGCCCATTTTTATTTCAACTCATAAATGGACTACTATGAATTATCTTCTACGTTGTATTTTGTTAACAATGCTTTCCAAGATTCCTCAAATACTATTTCTTCCTCACAATGATACATACACCAATTAAACTTACTCAAAAAATGGGAGTAATCTTTCATCAAGTTCCCAAAATATTTTACCGCATTCTTATTAATATGGAATGTGCACAAGCCATGTTTTACATTCAGCATTATATCTTCCAAAGCTCGTGCCATTGTAGTATCTTGGTCAGTAAACACAGTAAATGACATTTTTTTCTTATGAGCTTGCAAAAAAGTTTCAAAGAGCCATTTAAAAGATTCAACAATCTCATCATATAATAAAGCAACACCAAATATCACTACTTCTCTATAATGATTAAAACCTGAGAAAATGGCAAGTGGCCTATTTTCTCGATTTGTGGAGTATGTAGTATCAAATGAAATGACGTCACCAAAACAACAATAGTCTATCAACATACGTGTATCAACTTAAAATACATTTATTATTTGTTCTTTTAAGTTCATTTGATAAGCATGAAAAAATGAAGGATTTTCCGTTAGTTGATGTTGGAAATAATGAAGTAGATAACCAGCTTCACCATAAGCCATTTCTCGTTGCCTCCTAGATTTTATATAACTTTTTAAATCATCTTTGGTATAACCTAAATTGGACCGACCTCCTGCATATTTTCTCATTAAATTAAAAGAGGCCTTTTGCTTAATCTCGACATCTTCAGCAGCCTCCAAAGCATACCCTGGTACCTCTGGTAATTTCCTTTGTGATGAAAACATATGAACAGCCTCTTGACACTCCAAAGGATGATTATGGTCCAAAAAAAGTTCACTAACTCTAAATTTTCCATCCATTTTTTTAATTATCATTATGACTTCACACCCCATTCTTGTTCCCTGTCCAGGCTTTCTAGTTTGAAAATCTCTTTTATCTTTTTTTCTCACTCACTCCTTGTGACAAACATATCTGTAATATATGATAGATCCATCTTTCTTGCTCTTATTAGAGTTTTCTTTTCTAACACCAAATCCTATTCTTCTACCATAGCCAACCCAATATTGCCATACCTCTTCTATATCATTAAATTCTAGTCCAAGTATGGGAGTTGTATTTATATCCAGGGCTTAAAGTTAAAGGAGAAACTGAAAACAGATATACCGAGAGAAAAAAGTAAGCATCCAAAATAAATATATATAAAAAAAAAGAGACATGGATGAAGATCAATAAGTGAGAAGAAAATGGAGACATACCAAATTACAATCAAATAATCAAAACAGGTTGTTGATCTAAGATACTCTCCTCTTCATCCGTTTCCTTCAATAGTGTCGCGCTTATGGGAGAAAAAGACAATACAGAGAGACCTTTGATTTTTTTTTTTTGGGATTTAGTAATCAAAAGAGCTTTGGGATGATTTCCCTTCTCCCCTACTTTCCTTCACATCTTCCCGCGCTTTTGGAAGGGTAAAAAAGGAAGGCGGGTGATATATATATTTTTTAATATATGATTTATGTTTTGTTTCAATATAATGATGACGGCGCACAATGTGGGAAAGTGGAAATATTGGAATGGTATGATGTGAGGTGTCTTAGTGCCTCTTGACCATTAGATTAAATTAATGGCCAAGATTATGGAAATGGAGGGAAATTGAGCTAAAAAGAAATGGAGAAGCCCCTGATCCGTCCTTTATCACCACGTTCTGATTGAATGGTTGCTTTGAAATGAAAGCTTTCCATAGCACCAAATCTTTAATATGCAACTTTCGATTTAAAAACGTATTATAAGGATTTGAATGTCGACTTCATATTTTGTTCTTGCTTTTATTAACTAGTATCTAATTGAGTGGAAGGATTCTTCCCTCTGAGTCTGCCTAGTGTCTCATTAATTGGTCGTGCATGTATTGGTAAGGAGCTGGCTTTGCTCATTTTCCCTCATTTTCTTAATCTGAATTATTATATTAAGATCTCAATGGTTCATATTTTCTTTTATTATAAAAATAATAATATTATTTATAAAATACTATTATTATTATTATTTTATAATATATTATATCTGAATCATTAAGATCTTAATCCAACAGTAAAATAAAAGAAAAGGAGAGGAAGGGAAAATGAGATCCGGTAAGGTAAATGTATCTGACTTTTACAGATTTATTATTTTCCAAATTGTGGAGAGATGGCTATAATCCCTTCACTACTTTGTGGTGCTTATCTTTCCTTTTTATAAGATATTTTTTCCCCACCAGATATTTATAATTATTGTCCTCTGTTCTTCCACCCTTTTAGTATAACACGTCCACCATGATCCACTATTTATTAATTAGGTAGTGATTACAAAGAATATATAAAGATTGAATAGATGCTTTAAATTATTTGATGGATAAATCAAGCATAGCTTCCCTACTTTTGACCTGATTCCGCCCATAAAATGATTATGCCCGGCTCCACCAGATTTGACTTCTTGAGTTCTATTTAGTGCGCGCGCGTAATATGATATATATATATATATATATATATATATATATATATTGCTCGTATATTAGTAACTCAGCATTATCACAAATCCTATATATGAGAAGACAAAAAAGAATCTTCATAATTGATTTAAGCAAGCAATGACCAAGTTTAATTTGTAATTAAAGTTGGCTATGAATTGAGACTTGCGACATAGATTTTCATGCAGATGACATAGTATGATGTTTCAAGGAAATTTTTTTGCAAAATAGTAAGAGTGGGATCCCTAATTAATTAACGAACAAGACATAACAATATGATAATAAGGATAATCCCAAAGACTGTGGTGGGATGCCTAATGGTGAGCTAAGATGCTACTATTATAGGCGAGAATCCTGGCATTGTTAATTCAGCAAGAAGAAGAAGAAGAAGATCCATAGGCTTCAGGTTGAAATGGGTCGAATCTACCTATGGCCAAGATCCACGACCCGATATCGGGGTATAAATGGAAGGAGAAGCAATGAAATTAAAGGCAAGAAATTGAAAAGAAAGAGCAAAGGCAGAGAGTGAAGGTAAAGCAGTGAGAATAATGCCAGTGTATATACCCATACCCCCCAAAGTGGTAGTCCGATCAGTGATGACGGAGAAGCAAGTGAGGGAGATTTTAGCAAGAGCTGACAGAAACGGCGACGGTTGTCTCACCATGTCTGATCTCCAGAAAGCTTTGACAGAAATGGGCTCACGCTGGCCTCGTTACAGTGCTTACCGTTGTCTCCGAATCGCCGACTTTAATAATGACGGTGAAATCTCCGGCAAATCCGAAATAGACAAGCTCGTCGCTTATATCCTCCGTTGGTACCACCAGAACTACTGATAGACGCATGTGTGTGTGTGTGTAGTCTTTATATGTGAGCGTGTGTGTATATTGTCAAGTTCTAGGCAGCTTGCAGCTAATGCTATAAGGACCGGAGGAGTCCACGTAAATCCTCTGTGTCGTGTTGTGTGTAATTGTATCATCTTTTCTTTCCCTTTTTCCTCCCCCCTGGGTCAACCTTTTCGGTAGTTTCATGTATCGGTGTGTATTGTGTACTGCTCTTTGATGTACATATATACAACATAACTTGCCTTTTGCCCCCTTTTTTCATTTACTCTGTCTGAACCGAACTCTGTTAAACACTCCACTTCTCAAGCAAAGAATAACATAATAATATAAAAATCATCATTGTTTAATTAAATCATATAGCATTTATTTCAAATACATAACAGTTGCAATATGACACACATTATGTATATATATGCTATATGTAACAATTGTTTATATAAGATTTTCTATCACGCCCTGGTGGATGGAATTAGGGTGGGTGAAGTCCTACACCGGAAGGACCTGTGTGTGGTCTGGACTATATAAGCAAGGGCGCTGCACACCCCAACAGGCATGTCTTTTGGGGAGAGAATAATGACCATGTGACAAGTGGTATCAAAACTGGACTCGGGTTTGCCCAGTTGGTGGGCCCTCCAATGGGCCACTCTGCGACGGGGGTGTCACATATTGGTCGGGGGAGCTTCCAGGTTTGCCCAGTCTGTGGGCCCTCCGGTGGGCCACTTTGCGACGGGGCATCGCGGATTGCTGGGGGAGCTGTCACGCCCTGGTGGATGGAATTAGGGTGGGTGAAGTCTCACATCGGAAGGACCTAGGTGTGGTCTGAGCTATATAAAAGAGGGCGCTGCACACCCCAATATTATGCTGGTATTATTAAATATATAACGATTGTTTAAGTAAAGCTTATTAGCATAGCTATAAATATATATATCAGTTTTTATGAAATAGTGGTTATGATTGAATATATAACAGTTGTCTACTTAGGACCGTTATATATTATGCCAGCATTACTATATATATAACAGTTGTTTACATAAGCCCGTTATTTATTATGTTAGTATTAAGCACATCATAACCTCACCATGACTCAATACATAATGTGTATTGTATTAAAACCATTATAATAGATACTGAATACATCACGGTTTGAAATTATAATGTATCTGTGTCGAGCACATATAATGCCTTTATATATAATGGTTCGGAACCGTTATGTATAGTCAATAATAACTGTGATTAAATGCCTTTCTGTAGTAGTGAATGTCCCTAACAAATAAGCATGTAGTAAAAATAGAACCATTTTCTTAATAGCTAATGACACAAAGCAAGTTCGAAGGGGTAGGGGTGAGCAAAATCAAATCAAAATCGAATATCCAACCAAATTGAATTCAATTTTGACTTTTGAAATAAATAAAAAATCTATTATAATCGAAAACCAAAATACATATATAATATTTATATTTAATAAATAATATTATAACACACACACATATATAGATACTAATAATTAATAATATATTATATTATAACCAGAATCCCTATTTTCTCTTAAATTGCAATCTCGCAATCGTTCTATGGCCTTAAGGAGAAATATCTACATACTTCAGGAATGTCACTTCATCTATATTCTGACTAATAAAAATACAACAACTTGTTTTATTTTAATCCTACATGACAGATGAGTTATTTAGAAAAATTTAAATTTTATGAGTTTTAAAACCTGAACTTCTTAATTTAGAAGGGAATTGTATTTTTTGTTTTTCTAAGTTAAAAAATTTTATGTTAAAATCATTCATCTGATAGATAAAATTAAAATAAGATGAGTTATTGTATTTTTATTAGAGAGAACATAGATGAGATGACGTTCATGAGCATACAAGTATTTCTCCGCCTTCAGTCCTTCACAGCCGCCGTATCCATCAGCGTCCTCTGGTTCTCGCTCTCGCAGTCACGGTCGCCTTCTTGCCTTCATAACCAATCACCCGGTTTGTCTTAGTCTTCTCCTTCCTCCCTTCTCTTCTCTTCTCGTTCGTTTCATTCTTCATTTGAGAACTACTGTCATCTCCATAGATCTCAAATTCTTCAAATCTAGAGAAGTAAAGGTCGAAATCTCCATGGACCAATTGCACCAAAGGTTTTTGACATTGATCTCTGTCAACAACTCTTTGATTGCTTTTGGTTCCTTTTCGTTAGTTTCTCGTAGAATTTTTTAACTTCCCTTTGAGACTAAGTCTACTGTGTTGCTTCAAATAGTTTGGTTATTTGAACAACTGAATCGAAATAGTGCAGTTAATTTGGTTCGGTTATTTTCGTTATTCGATTTCAGTTCGGTGTTAAAATATTATACAATTCAGTATTTCGGTTTTTACCGAAGAATGCACACCCCTACAAAGGGGTCATCATAGAAAAGAAAAGGAACTACTATTAGTTATTCCACCTTTATTCCTTGTTAATCTTTATTGCTTTGGCCGATATTCGTAAGACAAGTGGCATGGATCATAAATAAGCATTTTATTCCGTTTAATGTTAAAAAGGTAGTATCTCATATTTTAAATATAAAACTCAATTGATTTTGTTTGAAGAGATTAATAAAGCTATATAAGTTAATTAACTATATCATATATTGTGTATATGATTAAATTATATATCAATTTATAAGTTAGATAAAATAATTTGCAGAAAAAATAATGAATATAAATACTTTAAAGTAATTTAATTAGTTTCATTAATCTCTTAAAAAAAATCTAATTAGGTCATATATTTAGGAGATGAAGTAATAATAATAAAATATTCTAAGACATACTACCTCTTATGTTATTGTCAAGTACTGTTCTTATGTTATAGCTAGGTTATTACATTATTTAATTTATAAAAAAAATTAAATAGATCACTTGCAATTTACAAGATCACTAATTAGAACTTTAATGGGGCAAGAAATTATTAAATATTTTTTACTTAACATTTTATATATTTTGGACTAAAACACTTCTTAAGGATATATACCTAGAAGCTAGAATTAATAAGGATGAAAGAGAATATATTAAGAAACAAAATTAATAGCATATCAAAATCTCTTTTAAATTTTATATGCCTTTTTAGTAATTAATTAATAAAATATATAAAGACAGAAGAATATTATAAAAAAAAGAGGAGTATTTCGGATGAAGAAAACTAGTGGTAATCAGCACAAAAGTATAAGGAATATTGAGGGGAACAGGTGTGGGGCGTGTTATAGCCATCTCTGCTGTATTTTGTATATGCATGTTACTCCAAGAGTCCGTGGCAGCTGATAGGACATGCTTTCCGAAAAAATCATAATGTTCTGTTCAGAAAAAAAAAAATTCATTTATCCATATCTTACCAAATATTCTATAACTAGGTTACATTTTAAATTTTATTTTATAACAGTGTATATCAATATATATATTTTTTGAGGTATAGGTTGTTTACTAGTACTATACTGTTTTTTTAAATTAAGGATTTTCCTTTTTGAGGCTTAGAGGATAAAATATTTTCATCTCTTTTAATAAGTGTATTTATTAAAATTTAAATTTGTATTCTTCTCCTTATAAAGTAAGACCCCTTATCACTTTAAACAATAACTTATTAGTTAATAATACTGCAATTTGTTATAATTTCTTAACATATGTTGATGTTTCATTCAGGCTGGATCAATATTTTTTGGGAAAAACTTCAAAAAATATCCTAAAATTATCAAAATCTTCCGTTAGTTTTCTATATACTATACTTTAATTTGTTTACCACCCTTATGCAAATGGTAATATATACATTTTAGTAGGAATTACTAATTTAGAATTTTCAAATTCTAAAGGTATTTAATTAGAGTTTTTCCTTATTTTTATACGTTTTTAAGACTTCATCATTGATCTCTGACAAAGTTTATACAAATTAAAATAGATAGGTTGAGGAAATCATTTTTTTAGTTGCATTATATATGGGTTTGAATCTTGAATGTCTGCCAACATCGTATTTTATTGTAGCCTGTTTTTTGACTGGTCTCGAATTGAGTGGAAAGATTCTTCTCCCTGAGCTGCCTAATGTCTCAATAATTGGTCGTGTATTGGTAAATGTATCTGATTTTGACAGAACTACTATATGCCACGATGATTGTGGAGAGATGACAATATTCCCTTCATTACTTTGGGGGTGCTTATCTTTCCTTTTTATGAGATATTTTTTCCACACCAGATATTTATAATTACGATCCTCGTTTCTTCTTCTACTACTTTCATGCCTAGTTTGGTATTATAAAAGATTTTTTGATGGAATTAGAAGTAAAAATAGAAGTGGAGGTGAAATTGAAAATGGGGGTGGAAATGAGTTTTTATGTGTTTGTATTAGTTTTTGAAGAATGTCTTTTACAATTTATGAAATAAGTATGTAAGAGGAATTTTGTTTCAATTTATAAAAAAAAGTTTTTAAAACCGCAGTTTTGGGGTTATATAGACACTCACAAGTGTTTGGTATGTCAGTAAAGTATAGTATTATTTTTAATTTATATATGTATTTATAGTATTAAAATACTAAAATATCCCATCAGAAAAAAAAAAGTCTATGTTCATCATCTTCATCTCCTCCACCTCCTCCAAGATTAAACTTCCACCACATATATTCATTCATAATCCAAATCATAAAATAAACCTAACCACGATTAATCTCAACAAATCAAACCTAGATCAAAGACTAAAACTATCGTAACCCATGTTCTGAAATCTGGACCGGTCAAGTTTACTTTTTTTAAAAAAATTATTTATTTAAATTTTTTTTTAGAATTTCATATTAATACACCTAAAATATTTAATTTCTCACTGGTTTGGCCCCGATTTAATTCCAATTTGCCTCCAATCTGACCCACTAACCCTTAACTCAATATCTTAACAGTATGATTTCAGAACCTTAATGGTAACTATTGTCTTCAACCCCAATTTTTCCAAGATGCAAAGATGAGCTATAACTAGCAAAAACAAAACAGATCGATGAATGTGACGGAGTTGAGATCGTGTGATGAACACGCCACCAAATACTAGAGATAGAGACCCAAATCCATGAAATCCAAAACTCAGATTGAAGAACCTATCTTAGTCCACCTCAAGTCGATCTCCATCGGAAAAAATATTAAAGAACAGTGAAGCACCAGAATAGGAGAAGTTAAAATCGAAATCTAAATTGAAGAAGAATCGTGAAGCAACAGATGAGAGGGGTTCACCATTTTTGAGTGAGTTTGAACAAAATTGGAATCAATGGCGACTAGGTTCATCAGTTTGAGTGTCGTTTTCACAAGAGGTTTTGCCGTCACCGTTGACTCAGCACATCACTATAGGGTTCGCCGTCATTGTCGACTCAGAACATCACTACGAGGTTTGCCGTTAACTCAGAACATCACTACAAGGTTCGCTGTGGCCATTGTAAAAGTTTGTTTGGGTGTGAAGGCAAACAAAGAATAAGCACCATCCTTATCGGAGAAGGGTGAGAAGACTTGCAAAGGGAAGAAGATGAGTGATGCCGGAGATCGTAGAGAAGACTCACAGAAGGGGGAGGTGAGGAAGTCGGAGATCGTTGAGGGAAGGACGACGTCGGTGATCACTGGGGGAAGGACGTTGGGTATTGCCAGGGAGGGGGAGACGAGGACGCTGAAGATTGCTGGGGAAAGCTTTCAGGGATGGGAGAAGATTATAGTGAAAAGGATAAACTTGACAATATATTAAATTTATTAAGAGTATAATAGTTTAAAAAATATGAGTTCCATGGAAGTAACATAATTCTCAAGGTTGAGATGGAACCCACTTCCAACTATTTTGGTGGAAATGGGGCTTCCATGGAAGTGGCTTCAAGACAATCAAACAAGTAAATATCTTAATTCTACTTCCACTTCCCTCCTCTCAATTCCTTGGTACCAAACGTAGCATTAGGGTCTAAGAAACTCTCGAGAAGGCGGTGGGGCATAAAAATCATGGCTTGAGGGGAAGAAGCACAGTAGAGTAATTTTGGTGTCTTTGGGTTAGTATTTTTTTAAATGGACTTTTTGCCTAAAAGCTATTTTTGAGAAAAAAACTACGGAAACCTGCTTTTCACGGTGGCATTAAGAGCTTGTTTGAAATAGTGGTTGAAAATTTCATAAGTGCTTATGAATTGTAATTCACGAAATACGAAGTAACTTTTACAGTCTACGAGGTAGTTTTTACGGTCTACGATGTGCTTTTACAGTCTACGAGATAAATATGTGGAGGAGATTTGTCTCGATTTACGTGAATCGGGCTTATATAATAAACCCGATTCAAATAAGTGATAACAAACAAGCAATAAGCTTCACCATATATTCTACCTCTAAAGCTCACATCTTCCCTCACTCTCCCTTGCTCCTTGAAGAAGAACCCCCAGATGAAACGACCTTCTCTCCTCTGAGTTTGCAGTCCGCTGGTTGAAGAAGACTTTTTGGCCGAGCTAGTTGACGATTGTCTAATATAAAGATGGAAAGAGAAAATAATTAAAAAAAAAACAAACCGAAATAAAATGATAAAAAAAATTTTTAAATTATTTTTAACCTCAAGTTTACTACTCCTCTTATTGTTAATTGCAAAAATTTGTAATTCAATTACAAATTTTATTTTTTAAGTATTATTTTATTAAAAAAAGGGAAAATCATGTTTAAGTCATGTGGAAATATCATAATTCAAATTAAGATCTACATGTTTAAAAAATTTATAATTATACCATAATGCCTAATTAAAAATTTTTACTACATTTGTATGATTTCTAATTTATATAATTTTTATCCATTAAATATATTTAATTATGTGCTTTCCAATTTTTCAATTTTTTCTAATAATAAATTAAATATTTTTATTTTATTTTTGTCTTAAAATTATCATAATGTATAAATATAATATGTGTGTATGTATATATATGTATATATGTGAGTGTGTGTTATTTAATAAAATTCATATCTTTTTTTGTCATTTTCCACCCAAATTTGTTTTTCATATAGTACTTGTCTGGGAACACAGTGGAAAAATAGTTTTTTTTTAATGTAGCTTTTGTAGAAGCCAAATAGAAAAAAAAATCATATTGTTAATGTGATTTGTGTTTGGATTGACAGTAGAATAAATGACTTTTTTTTCTAAACCCAGTGAAAAAAAGTCAGAAGCTACTTCAACGAGCTTCTAAAAAAAGTAGTTTTTTTTCTAAAAGCCCAGTGAAAGCTAATGTGTTCATAAACATGTCCGTAGATATCAAATGAATTTTTATCCTCCAAATGAGTTTTTTTCCCTCCCCAATGAGATTCCAAACAGGCCCATAATCATTCAAAAAAAATTCAGTTTGAAAAAAAGCCATTTTTCTATCGTTAATCTAAATATAAATCACATTTACAATCTAATTTTTATCTTATATTAAATTTATAAAAATTAGATTAGAAAAAAGCCATTCCACCGCTAATCCAAACTGACCGTTATATACGTCCACCATGATCCACTATTTATTAATTAGGTAAAGATTACAAAGAATATATAAAGATTGAATAGATGCTTTAAATTATTTCAGGGATAAATCTAGGATAGCTTCCCTCCTATCGTCCTGATTCCGCTCGGAAAATCATTATGCCCGGCTCCACCTGATTTAACTCCTTGAATTCTACTTAGTGCGTGTGCGTAAAATGATATCTATTGCTCGTATATTAGCAACTTAGCGTATGTTTGTATTAATTTTTAGAGAATATTTTTTATAATTTATAAAATAAATATATATAAAAAATTATTTCTCCATTTATAAGAAATAGCTTCTAAAACCATATTTTAAGCGTTATACCAATACTCTCTTAGTATTATTACAAATCCTATATATGAGGAGATAAAGAATCATCATAATTAATTTAAGCAAGCAATACCCAAGTTTGTAACTAAAGTTCGCTGTAAATTGAGAGAGAGACTTCATGTGAATTAAGGGCCCGTTTGGTATGAGGTAGGAAGGGAAAGGAATATGAGTAAATTTTTTTGGTTTGTAACACAATTTTGACTCAATTTTCCTAGGAACTCAAGTTTCCAAACCCACCAATATTCCTTTAAAGATGGAAAGATGAGATCTCTAAAATTGGTGGGAACCTAAGTTCTTTCTTAGGAAGGAAGATCCTAAAGATAAATATGCCCCTGAAAAATTTAAATTAAAAGGAGGGAATCCTAAAAAATTTAAATAAAAAGTTGGGAATCCTGAAAATTAAAATAGGGTTAAAGAGAATTTGCTAATCATATTTAAATTTACTTAGCAAATTTGAATGTGATAAGACAATTTCAGGATTCCTATCTTACAAATTCGAATTTCATTCTATAGATTTTTTTTAAATTTCATTAATAAATAAAATATTTATTTATTTATTTAAATTATAATATATATTTTATTCATTTTATTTAATTTTAAATTATTATACTACTAATTATTTAATATTTAAATTGAAATATAAATTTATTAATTTATTTTAAAAATAAAATAGATATTTCTCTTTTTTTTCTCAAATTCCCCCTCTATTTTCTTTATACCAAAAAATTCATCTCCTCTCAACCAATTTTCTATTACGCCTTACAATCTTCTTTTCGCTTCCATTCCCTCCTCAAATTTTCTTCGTATCTGCAAATGATAGAGTATGATGTTTCAATCAAAAAATTGGCGCCAGAGATAGCAAGAGTGGGATCCGTAATGAACAAGACATAATAATAATATGATAAAAGGATAATCCCAAAGACTGTGGTGGGATACCTAATGACGAGCTAAGATGCTAGTATTACAGTATAGGCGAGAATCCTGGTATTGTTAATTCAGCACTTTCAGTAGGAAGAAGAAGAAGAAGAGCAACCTGTCCCATAGGTTTCAGGTTGAAATGGGTCGAATCTACCTATAGCCAAGACCCACGACCCGATAGAGGGGTATAAAAGAAGGAGAAGCAAGGGGAAAAAGGCAAGAAATTGATCAAAGGAAAGAGCAAAGGCAGAGAGTGAAAGTAAAGCAGTGAGAATAATGCCAGTGTTTATACCCATACCCCGATCAGTGATGACGGAGAAGCAAGTGAGGCAGATCTTAGCAAGATCTGACAGAGACGGCGACGGTTGTCTCACCATGGATGAGCTCAAGGTAGCTTTGAAAGAAATCGGCTCACGCTGGCCTTCTTTCAGAGCTCATCGTTTTCTCCGAATCGCCGACTTTAACCATGACGGTAAAATCTCCGGCGAAGCCGAAATAGACAAGCTCATCGCTTGTATCCTCAACTGGTACCACCAGAAATACTGACACACACACACACACGTAGTATTTATATGTGAACGTGCGTGCGTGTATTGTCAAGTTCTACGGCGGCTTGCCGCTAATGCTACAAGGAGCGGAGGAATCCATGTAAATCCTCTGTGTCGTGTATCTTTTCGTTCCCCTTTTTTCCTCCCTCTTGGGTCAACCTTTTCTGTAGTTTCATGTCGGTGTGTACTGTGTACTTCTCTTTGATGTACAGACAACATAGCTCTGTCTTTTGCCCGTTTTTTCGTTAACTCTATCTGAACCGAACTCCGGTAAACATTCCTCTTCTCAGGCAAAGAATAAAAGAACGAAGAAAGTAGATCTACATAAATCCTCTTCCTCGGTTCCTCCTCCATTTTTCTTTTTAAAGTATTCAACTTGAATTATCTTTCAGGCTTTCAGCACTCCGGCAAGGATTTTTTTTGTTTTTGTTTTTTTTCAATACTTGACTCCAACCAAGACCCAAAAGATTGTCCTATTGAAAAAGGCCCGAATTATTTTTCATGGTATCTTAAAATATTTAAAGATATAATTTTGACTCTAAAATAATTAAATTAGAGTAATTGTGCCCGTCACTCTAACATAACGTTGATGCCGTATAGCAAAAAGAAAACTTCACTTTGACTATGAACAGACTTGCTTTCAGTGTGTTTGGCACTTCTAACTCATCAGATTTGGATCATTAGATTTTATTTGGACGGTCTAAATTTGATATTTTAAAAATCTATATTTTTTAATAAAAATTATTTTAATAAATATATAATCTAAAATAAAGATAACATTTTAACTATTATTCAATAAAAAATGATTTTTTTATTTTAAAAAACATCATTTAAAAAAAATTAAATTTAAACCGTCTAAAATTAAATCTGATCAACTCAAATTTAATGAGTTGGAAGAGTTAAATATAGTGCTTCGCACTGAGACCAAATCCAAGCATGAACACCTCACTCACCGTTTCCAAATCCATCCCCACCATCCTCTCTGTAAAACCAAAATTCACCTTCGAATTCTTCCCCTTTGTATCACACAGGCAGAGTTTTCACGAACAAAAAAGTCATATCTCAGCTGAATATTTAAAAGCACTCTCCCTCGCCTGGCTCATAGCATAAATTAATAGGGCAATGTTCTGTTTTATCGTATACTGGCCACTTATATGCTGGAGATCTATGAGATGTATTTTAGATTGAGATTTCACATTTTTCGCAGCAGACTAAATTGTCAGAGCTTTCACATGGAGACGAAGGTTTAGTATTGGGGGTTTGGTGATTGCCCGGTTGGTTGCAAGCTATGGGCAGCAAGCCTTTCCATGCGAAGCTGCACTGTATGGAGAGAACGGTTATTTGGTGGGGAAGGTGGTGAAGCCGGTCATGGAGATTTGGAGAGGGTGTGTGATTGGTCTATAGTGAGTGAAGCCACTTTTAAATTCTATATGGGGTTAATATTCTATTTAGGTGAGGGGCACAATTGCTCAAATTAAATTATTTTAGGGTTAAAATTGTATCCCTAAATATTTTGGGGTGCCAATCACACATTTAAAAATAGTCCAGAGTATTAGTTGCACTTTTACAAAAAAAATTGAAATAGCATAATGAATTTTTTTGGCCGGCAATAGCACAAAGAAAACCTGAGCCCCAAAAATAGCATCCACAAAAATATTGAATACAGCAAGAAAATATAAATGCAGGCAAATAAAATGGAGAAATATATATGATATGTGTTAAAAGTTTTCCATATATTATAACTATTGAGTCATTAAATTTACATACATTCGTACATATTTGCAAGCAAATATTCAAGTAGAAGAAGAATTCAAATTTACAAATGTGTGGCGGATTTAGCTTCTCTTCAGGGATATTGGTGCAGGCTTGTATGCTTAGAGAGAAACCAAGCCCATACTTAGCATGGGGAGATTTAACGGTTTTCGTGGTCGAGATCACCAGATTACACTATTGCTCCTGTTTCAAGGGATCACTAAACTATAAGTCTATACTATACCTGGAAACCCAGCCCCCTACATGGCATTGGAGGAATTTGACGATTTTTTGTGATCATGAGATCACTAGATTACACAATTACTCCCTTCAGTGTTTCACGGGATCACTAAACTATACTATACGTGGAAAAAGAACAAGAGCAAAGCCGATATTCACAACGTCAATGAGTGAAGAAGTTTATCTCAGTTGTCAGAGCGGGACAAAAGTGCTTTTCTTTCATAAATTTTCCATTCATCAATTTCTTAGTGACGATGCATGCTATTAACCCAATAAGGCTCAGTTGCCACTAGAATTACCTGCATAACATCAGGACTTATCAGCAAAATTTATCACAGAAAGTAGTAATACGCACAACATTGTAAAATATGCACTGTTGTAACAAAGACTAATATATTTATATATTTCCTGTAACTAAAATTTCAGATCAAGACTTTGAACTATTTTATGTGGAGATAAAATTGAAATTTACCCAGGAAATTCTAGAAGCAGTGCAGTCTGTACATATCGCTAAGCACACAAGATGGTCAAGCAATAAATGCCAGATTGCCCTCTCATGTGTCTACAGCAACAGGAGGTAGCTTCCAGAAATTCCATGAGTTGAAGTCCTCCTGCAATCGATGCTCAACAATAATTGGACCAAACAATTTGTGTGAGAAAGAAGTTCACAAAGGACATTAAAATAAAAAAATAAAAAAATCACCTTATTTGCATCTCATAACTATTAAAAGTTAAAACGGAAAAGTTCTTTCAAAACTAAACCTGCTCAGATGAGTTCGTAGCGGGGAACATTCCATTTACAAGAGCATGAAGAGAAGTATATGATTTTGTATCAAGACGACGCTTTACAGCAATCTCTCCCTGCAAATTTGGACATGAAAGCAAGATTGACAGATTTAAATACTACAGGAAGCTTTAGCTTTTGTTTATTTTAAAAGCATATGAAACATTTATTTACCTTGGGATTAATGATGAAGATTTTTCCTTCTGGTATTCCAACCTTAAGGTAGCTGATTTCATCAGTATCCCTATTTCCAAAACCAGCATAAAACGGATTGCAATGTGAAGGAAAAAGTGCCTTGATATCCTGTAGCCATTAAATTGAGCTGATGATTAATAACAAAATGACCATACTGAAAACATCAGAACCTTATCATTTTAACGTGTGAAAGTGGAAAACTAACCTCTAAGCATGCAATTTTGAATTCATGCGGAGCCCTTCTGATAACTGGATATTGAAAGCAGGAAACCTTAGTCCAAATATTTTACAAGCGTGATCAAGGCATTTTATACTAAGCTTTAAGGAGTTTTATTAGTACTAAATTGGCAATAATTTGCATAAGGAAACTCTCAAACAACAAGTATGGAGTATGTTCTAAACAACTAAGGAACCTTCACTACAATTTGCAAATGGGGGTGGGTGAAACATGGGGCATAAATTATAACTCCCAAGGAAATTCAGTCACTTCTTTCCCTTTTCTTCAAGTCCTAAATTTCAAATCTATATATCAACAAAGATTTTTTTTTTTTAACCCACGTAAGAATATATTTACGAGTACATGACAAAACCGTGGTCCAACAAGTGAAATGGGAAGATTGTTATATACGTTATGTGGAAAAGAAGCCACTTAAAAGTAATAACAAAGGAAAGCAGAAGAAGTAGAATTGGATAGTAGATCAGTCACCTTCTCGATATAGGGAGGGAAAAAGTCCATCTGGGGAAATAAGAACAGGACCATCAGGCAAGACTTTTCCATTCTGCATATTCCAAAATAATAGAAAAATTATAAAATTTCAATTATTTAATATTTTTTTAAGATTCAGAACTAATCTCTCAATTTTATGATAACCTGTTTAAGGTTGAATAGGAATTGTCTGGTGTGATAGGCCTGAGAGATTGCACGAGCGCTAAGAAAAAGCAATTGGTAATCATTTTCCTGAAAATTTGAAACAGAAGGGGAGAGCTCAAAAAAAAAAAAAAAACAGAGAAAACACATAATCAAAGTATAGTTGTTATAGGCAGGGTACAGAGACAGCCTCCATCCTAAAAGTCACTGCAAAATCTATATCTACATACAAAATAAAATTTATTAAGCCAGAATATTTGTAAGTCATAAACAATGTGACTACCTCAGACTTTGTACAAAGCATGAGACCCAAAGTTTAGTCAATTATAAGAAGCAGAAGCATATTTTAAGATCTAATTACATGTTATTATTACATTGTATATATACCAAAATACTAACATATGGACAAGACAAACCAACCTTGATAGCTGAGTATAAATGAGCAACCCCAGTTTGTGACCAATCTACTCCAACCAAAGGCATGAACTGTCCAAGAACATCTGACCTGTAAAAGATTAAAAAGGATAGGAAATACATCCATTATCACATGACGGAGCTTCAGATCAGGTAGCCACCAGTAACTCTTGTAGTACTTAACTAGTATGTTTTTTCTCCAATACAAGCAGGTTTTAAGGATAGCCCACTTTCATATCAGACGGAGGGGGGATAGGTTGGTATTAGAACTAAAACCACTTCCACAAATGGGCAACCCAGTGGCCAGATTAAGTGCCATAGAGTATAGCACATGAACTCTTCAAGGGTAGTGCCAAGCCAGAGTCTCACATGGGTTGCCACAGGTTCTTGTGGTACTTAATTGGCAAGACAATTTCTCAATACAAGTCAGTTTTCAAGAGAGAAGTTTCCGTACTCACATAGGTTTACATCATCATTCATCACACCATATAGCAGTGTTGAAAACTCCACCACAGAAAATCAAGAGAGGAGCAGGAGACCACAACAGACCAAAAAACTATCTAGATTTAAAGAAGTTCCACAACTGCAGTTTCAGGTCATCATAATTCATAACTTCTGTTTTACTTAAAAATTCAGTTATATTTCCAAAAAACAAAAAAACACAGACGCACATGAATATGATGAGGACTCTGCATAAGCTTGTCTGCAACTCAAATTTGACCAAGATGTTACTTCATCAGTATACAATAATATCATCATATATTGTCAATCAATTTGGTTTGAAAGATCTATAATAATGGTGAAACTGTAGCGTTAATAGTATCAGTCCACTTCTCTATAATTTCTCAAAAAGTTCATACAAAAAAGATCCTGAATCTACTAATAAAAAAGACACATTCTCACCTCGTAATTGTCCCATCCACATCTGAGATCACTACACGGGTGTTCCATTTCCACAAATATATTTGAGCATCAACCTGTAGGTCAAGCATAAAAAATCAAATATACAAGAAATACTAGTAAACGATTTCAACAAAAGGGAAAATAAAAGGAAAGGGAAAAAATAAGGGTTAAGGGACAGTTTTGCCTTGCCCGCGTTATCCAAGTTAATTTTAACCGTTAGTTGACCAAATAAGCTGAGCTGACAATCCACATATTATCCACGTCATTTTTGTTAAGCTGCAAATTTGTGCCAGAAGTTCATGTGTCATTTACTTTATCTTTTTTCAAATTTAGATTTAAGACTTTCAGGACAAATTTGCATCTTAATAAAAATAACATGGATAACAAGTAGGCTGTCCACTCAGCATATCTGGTCAACTAACGGTCAAAATTAATCAGGATAACTGCCAGTGCAAAATTACTTCATTTTTTACACTTTCAGGGTAAAATTGCCCCCCTTGGTGAAAACTTCAGAGGCAAAAATGCCCTTTAACCCAAAAAAATAAACTACAGACAATTACAATTAATGGAGTAGCTGTAAATGCTGACCTGTTGCTTCCCCAGCATATTAGTAGAGAATGTGAAGGTTACTGTATTCCTCCCTTTCTTAAGATTTAAGGATACCACCTGTTCAGACGTTGGAGTCTTTGTCCTAACCTTTTTTCTTCTTGGATTGGGCTTGAGCCCATCTTTTTCTGCATCAGTACCCATTGTACTCTCTAAAGCATTTCCTGAAGTAGTATTTTTGGCATCATTTGGAGCAGGCTGCTCAGCCTTTCCAGATCTTGATCTCCTGAAGGAGAAAGGCCAAAGTCCCCAGTTTCCACCAGGAGAAGGGTCAAGTCTTGATGGATTTCCTGTATGAATTTTCTCAATTTGGTCAACAGGTGTCACTCCTTTCATTTCAAACATTTGGTAGATTCCCAACAATACCACCTCCCCATAAAGGGGAAAAAAAGTAGCCGCTACCAGAACAGTGACTACTAACAAATAATTTGTTAAGAAGCATTTTCAAAAACACACTAATAAGAAAACTCTTCCATGTCGCGCTCCATAAAAGTACAGTATACAAGTGTACTGATAAAAATTCGTGGAAAATAATGAGCTGCTTCCAAATATTTAGCAAAAAAAAAAAAAATACGACAAAATTCTCTTATAAGATATATTGTTATTTCCATTTTAAAAGACAGCAGCATGATTTTCACCCAGCTAGAACATGTAAATACTGCTTATAGCGATGAAAGGATTTCAATTTACTAAATAGTGAGACAAAATGGAGCTTTTGCAAAGGTAATTTTTACAAGTTCTTATTCAAGTTGTCTTACCAATGGGAGGATTCAGAACGGAACTCTTTAAGTCTATCAAGCCATGGTTCTCCCCACCTAACTGCTCATTCAATAACTGGTTTTCTCTGTCTCCTTCTGATTTTAGACGTTTCAAGTAATTCTTGGCAGGAGATGTCCACTTCAATGATTTGGACTTTGAGTCAAGTGATTGACTTAAAGGATGAGAAACATCATGTTTATTAAGACTGTCACTATGAGAAGACATCTTGGGCAAGGATCCTGTCAGCAGGCCAACTGCCTCACTAGCAGCCTTATTTCTAGGGATGACTATGGGACATGTTTGTCTAAGTTCTTGAAGGTCATCCATATGACTTTTATTGGTTGAGCTTTCCCGAAATGAATGTGAATCACAATGTGTATCAACTACTTGGTTCACTTTTTCAATGCTATCCACATATGAAATATGATCGTTATCTACAAAATCAGGAGAAATTGACCCATTGCGTAGATCAGTAATTTGGCATTTATCGATATCAGTGGAGTGGGTTTGTTCTTCCTTTGGTGGAGGTCTGCTTGTAGCATCGCTAAGGACACAATCGCCAATAGAAACCTGGGGAGATGATAACATGCTCGAATCATCATTCTCCTCTTTATTCTCATCCAAGAGTTGGCTATCCAAGCAGCTGTAACAAGAAGTTTCAACAACACAATTTGACTGAACCTCCTCAAGTGAACAAAGTTCTGGATCCAAACTGAAAATTTGAGGATTTGGCATCATTGTCGGGTCTTTAGCATTCGCCATACCATCATTGCTAACGCCAGAATGGAAAAAATGTGCTTGTTGAGAATGAAAGTCAGAAGCTTCCACTGGCATCCCGAGATCAACATTTTTAACGTCTTCCTCACTTTTTGTGACCTACAGAAGAACTTTAACAAGTCAGCGTCAACCACATTAGAACACGTGTTTAGTTCTATTATTCCAGTTGCATATAAAGCTCCACTAAGTTTATTGAAAGAAATTAGAATCACGTCTTTTTTTTGGTTACGAACTAAAATCTTTGTTGCTATGTTATCTGGCAATAGCTTACCTCAGGAAGGACAGTTGTGGCATGTAAGATTTCAGCCTCCACATGGACTTGCTGACATTCACATCCTCTACTAGAAGGGTGAAAAACGTCACGAGTGTGACCAGTGGAACAATCCGTGCCCATCATCAATCTCTCTGATGTTTTGCAATAAACAAAAGACACATTTCCATTTGCTGAAAATTCCTCCCCAGAAATTCCAGAAACCTCTTCTCCACTCAGTTGCTTTCCAAAGCGTGTTTCGAGCTTTGCACATGCAACTTGTAAATCAGAACCAGTGCTATCATATGCAACTTCCTTCCCATTTGGGTTAACTTTAGTATCCTTGTCAACATCAATTATTGTTGATACTTCCGCTCTCACCTTGGTTTTCCCTTCTGCAAAGCTTTCACCTGCAACAGAATGTTCAATCATTTTGTCTTGGGTGCTTAAACATGACGGGTTTATCCTCTCTTCCTCGCCAGTTCCTCCAAATTCATAGTTGGAACAACCGATGCCTTCTTCCTTAGAGCAGCAACAAGCTTCCTCGTTTAATTTACATTGGCACAAAGCATTCTCAGTTTTATCGTGCAAAGGCGAGCTCTGCAGAGTTTTTATGCTATTTTTACGAGTTGGTTTACAACCTGCAAGATTGGTAGACCATTTCAACTCCAACAGGTTAGCTGCAATCTCAGCACGCTCCAATGAATCTACTCTGTTTAGTTCTACTTCCCTGCGAATGCCATTATCGCCCTTCATCGACCTTCGATTAAATACAAAGCCAAGCAGCCGTGGTCGGCGAGAAGTAGTCCTGGCCAATGGCTTACCATTGTTGATATCAACATGAGCAACTGAATTTGGCTTGTCTGTCTCAAAATTACAACTTTCAGACTTCAAAAGGCGCTTATTATCTTGAGGTCGGGCATCAGTGTCATCGCTAGAAGATGATGGATACAATATAGATTCTCCGTCTTCAGCATCCATTTCACCGATAAAGAACGCTTCTCCTTTATGATCCAAATACATATGAAAATCAGCTTCCGCTCCATTAACGCTAATGTTCACCATCCTCTCCTTTGCCTTTAAAACGCCTTGAAATTTCCCAAATCGAACGTACCATGGCGAAGACTTGAAGCTCCCATCTGGCTGCTCAACTACAACAATATCCACAGCGCCGCCAAAAGGATGAAAAGGGCCGGAAACAGTGTTCACGCTCCGACTAATGTAGCTGCCTAGCCTCTCCATCGCTTGCATCCTCTTATTAATTACTCTAATCTGGAGAACCCAATTAAGGATAATCCCAATTGCGTTCCAATGAATCGTTTTCTCTTAATACAATTGATAATATTAAAAACAGCCCAATCAGAAAGCTCAAAACATCGAAGCAAATAACTCCATAATTTTAAGACCCCGCCTATGAGAACAAAAGTAGCAACTCCTCCATTCTTTATCCCGAAATATCAAAAGCATAAATAGGAAGAAACCGTAAGTTATATCAATAGATTGCCTCAAAGGCTTTGATCGAGGAATGTATGGTTACTCAGATGAAAAAAAATCCAGAAAGAAAGATAATCCTATCATAATATATAGTGTTGGAGATTAAAACAGGCAATCGGATGCTCTCTATTGTTGATGGCAAAGACTCGTAAAGAAAGGTTGATGCAGTTGAGAACTGAATTGAGTTAGGGAATCACCTACCCGTGGTTAATATTGAATGATGCAAATTGGAAGCATATTCGATGCGAACAAAATGAAATGTGCCAAACCAGCAGTCATCATTGAATTAAAATCAAAAACCAATAATTCGTAAAAACAGTCAAGCCATTTCGTAATCGAGCCCGTAAATCTAATCTGGCGACAGAGTCTGAAATCTATTATTTTCGAAAGAAGGAAACCGACGTGGAGTAGGTCAGGTCAGGATCCAGTCCCAAGATGCCAAATTGGATAGCTGGGCCCTATCTAAGAGAAAGCTTGGTGGAAAGCCCTACCGCTAGATTACTGGTTAATGCGAGAGCAAGAAGAGGAGTTTGTGTTGATATTTGGAACCCACCAATCCCTGCTTTTCTTAGCAGAAGCCATGGCCATGACCATGACCATGACCATGAGTGTCGAAAGCGAGGCGGGAATGGGTCTGTCATTGGGCAACTTGCCGTTGACAGGATATTTCTGTTATTCAAATATCAATATATTCCAGTAAATCAAATAATCAATAGTGTAAAATAGGGCTAATATAATTTTTTGTTTTTAAATTTATTTTTATTTTAATTTTGGTTTCTTTTTTATCTTAGATTTTGGTCCATCAAGTTTTATTTTATTTGAAACCATCCTAAAGTATAATAAAATCTGGACTATTTTACCTTTTGAAAGACAAAAAATCATAATTTGAAACTTAATGGGAAAAAAGAAAAAAAGAAACTCTGGATAAATTTAAGGGGCGATGAATATATTAACCATATAAAATAATATTTATGCCGTACAATATACAAATCATTTGTTTCATAAAATTTGGACGGGGCCACATCTAGTCAAAAGCAGGGGAGGGGCTAGTGAAATCCGTCCTAGTTTGCGTAACTTAAGCACGGATCATGTTTTCGTCTTGTGCGAGCCACAGAGACATTGAAAGGGGATAGAATGGAATGTGTGCCAAGCTGCCTTACTTCTTCGTGTCTCTTGTGACCTTTTCCCAAATTATTAGTGCTTATCCATGCGCTGTTTTTTACGGTTTATCATATTCGTAGCTAATTGTCACCTTCTAAAAAGTTGCTATCATGTTCTTCAAAATTATAATTTGATGAAGAATTAATCCATTGAAGTTGACCACAAGTCATGTGATTGCCATGACTATAGTGTTAAAATAGGCCTAAAATGACTACAATGTCGGGCCTTTTTAAAGTTCCATGTTTAATGTCGAAAATGAAACTGAAAATTTGATTTTATTTTTTTTTTAAAAAAAACTATGAAGCTCAAGAGATTAGAAATTAGTTTTGAAAATTTTCAACTGTAAAATAAGGAGTAGACCATCTGTAAGACCATCTGTGACTGGGCCAAATCAGAAAACAGAAGTGTATCTACCTTTCGCCTAGAAGCCCAACACAATCCCTGAGACACTCATCGGAATCAGTGGGATGGGCCCACAATTTTCTTGCTCGGACTCTATGGGCCATGAATTCGAGATAATTTATTCCATATCTAGAATGAAATTAAGCGAAAGGATCACTGTGAGTTGTAACTTTCTTTTTCCATGGGGAATTCTCTAGGGTACTCTAGATTTTTTCAGATCGACTTGGTATTTAGTAGTAGTAATAGGAATTACTATCTTGAATTTGATTATTATTAGAAGCACATGTAGGATAACCTTCATTTATAAAGGCCTGAATGAGATGCTTTTCTCGAAAAGAATCTACTTGGCATGTTTGGTTTTTCTTGTTAAAAATTCTTATAGGATTTAGGGTAAAAAAAGTTGAGTATAAATATAGAGTATAAATTTTATTTATACTTGCATCTTAAAAATATGTGAAAATTTTGTATTTAAAAATTTTATCAACTAACAGATCTAAAGTCACGCATTAATACTTTTTATATATGAAATCTTGCGGGATCGGTGCTTCTAATATATATAAATATATTAAGTACATGTGGCCAATAAAATTTTTAACCAGGTTCCGATTTTTTATTTATAAAATGATTTTCTGCTACTTAATAAAAATATTTTACCGTCAAGAATTTAAAAAAAACACTGGTAAGAGAAACTTCACACAGACTGATTGGTTTTGCGTAGAGCAAGGCAAACAACGGGCTTAGTGATCTTGAACTTGATCTCCGCCACCATTGCATCAAGTCCAACTTTTCGCAGCAAGCGCTCGTGGTGAGTGACCTTGATACCCAAGTCATAGGGATCATTGAGCCTGTTTGGGTTCTGTAATTCCAAATGTAGTTTTTTTTTAAAAAAAAAAAAGTTTGATGATAGTTGGTTTAAGTGTGCGTTTGGAAACATTTCAAACAATGGTTTGAGTAAATTGAGATAAAACTCTTCTCAAATACTTATTTCGTAAATCGTAAAAGTTATTTTTCAAAAGTTAATTCAAACACACACTAAGATGTTTGAGTTGGCGTTTTGACAATTAAACTTTTTTTAAAAAACAACTTTTGAGAAAAAAAATCAAAAGTCTGGATTTTTTTTTAAAAAAAACATAACTTCTACCGTCACCAATCTAAATACAAATTACATTTATAATTTAAATTTTATAAAAGTTAGATTAAAAAAAATCATTTCTATCATCGCTAACCCAAACGGATCCTGAATTGCTAGAACGCAAAACCTTTTTTTTCCTAACAACCTAGTTATATCCTTAGTTACCTTTACTCTAGTTTCAAAGATTTGTAACACTTGCTAGTATATAACATCGCATTTGACAAGATATGAGACCTATATGCTTTCTCATCCGAATTCGATCTTAACCCCATCCAATGGGGTGAAAAAAAAAAAAAGAGTTGTAGCAGTTGCTTACTGAGCTAGGGGGAGCTCCTGTCCGTTGCCATTGCGGTCACATAAAGGTTAAGAGTGAGGGGGAAAGGGAAGAAAAAGGAAAAGAAAAGTTTATGCTTTCATCTGAAATTATTTGATCCTCTTTGAACTTCATGTCTCTCTGTTTGGAATCATCTATCATCAACTCTTTGATCCCTTGGGCTATGTTAACCATTGAGCCGTATGATGAACTTGGTCAAGGCCTTTGCATGTCATTGACAGTTGTAGCCTTGCCTTCAAGGACGCGATCCATCTTGTAATTCTGACACGATTATGACATCATATAACCCATTGTTTTTCCCAAACCAAATCCATTATGTCCCGTGCGAATGGACTTATTTGCTCTTACAGTTTCTTTTTCCACTCTCTTCCCTACTGTTCTTGTATCAATTTTTAGATTATAATTTGAGTGATTTAAATTTAATGTCTTATAAAAATATTTTTTTTAAATAATTACAATTTCAGTTTTAAATTATCATAATTAAAATCTAGTAGTTTTTGAATTTATTTATTTTATATTTTAACAATTTATTATTTATTAATATTTTTACAAAATATTAAATTTAAACCATTTAAATTTCAATATTTTGAGATGAGTTGTTAAGGGAAAGAGAAGTAGAAGAGAATGATAAAAGTAAATGGCCACAGTCAAGTCCAATCTATATATGTTCGTACTTCATATATGATTTTAATCGGGGTAGAAACAATTTGTTGTCCTTGAATTTGTTGTTATTTTTGTTTTGGTCAAAGTAGTTGTAGAATAAAACATATAATTGAAACTCAAGTGACCTAAAATAAAATGAGGGAACCGAGGGATGAAAAATTGTGTTAACTCTTTGTTGATGAGGCAGTACTAGTAATTGAACTTGGGTCCTCTAAGACGTAGAAACGGTTGTGTTAACTCTTTCAAACGCAGAAAAACATCCCCAAGCAGGAAAATACGGCGAAAATAAAATTTAAAACATCGGCTTGTCCCAAAAACTGTACTGACTTTGGTCGAGGCATCTTGGGCTTCAGAGTTGCAACAAATTCCTGACTCATGTCTGGCTGCCATATCAGTACGATAGGTGGAGAAAAATACTAAACAGTGCCTTAGCAAAGAAAGTAAATCAGGGCAGATTGAATGGCAAAACTGCAAAAGCCACAAAACGCAAATAATAATTCCTGAAGACAAGAATCCAACCGAACAATTTTTTTGTCCCTGATTATTACATAATTATGAAGATATGAAAACAATAATACAAAAGTACGATTTTCTTTTTGGTTCTTGTACTTGCTTCCTCAGCATCTGAGCTTCTCTTCTGCTGCAATTGAGTTTTTGCAGTGAGCAATTGCTGCTTGAATAGCAGCCTGCAACTCTTCCATGGTACTATCATTAGCAGGAGGAAGAGTCATAGTAGGAAGAAGAAGACCACTATTACTTGGAGATGTTCTTATTGATGCTGGTGCTGAATGTTCTCCTCTTCTTCCTCTCAATTCTGACTTATTTCTGTAACTCAAATGCTCTGAATATGAATAACTCTGTCCACGGACTCCAATCCTCTGTCTTCTTCCTCTAAAACTCGACATTAATGGCTGCACCATTCTTAGATACTTCTTCAACACATGGACAACCTGAAACCTCTGTTTCTTGTTCTGCTTCTCTGCATCTTCCTTATCTCTGGCTTCACACCCTTTTCGCCCTCTTAACCGGAACAATGAGAAAGACTTGGACTTGCTTCTTCCTTCTTCTTCCTCCTCCTTCTTTGTTCTTCCATTGTCGTTCATGGCCATGTTGCTTCCATAGAGATCTTCCTTGATGGGTATTTCAGCTTGTGTTGAGTCTGTGATGGGGAGAGTGAAACGGTCCATGGAATTGGTGGAAGAACGAGGAGAAAAAGGGAGGTGGGAAAGGAAGTGAAGAGGAAGCAAGTGGCCATGGAAGAAAATGTCATCAGCAGGAGATAAATCAGGTGCAAATGAATTAGGTGAAGTTGCAGAATTATGAGTACTAATAGGGTTTGTGGTTGAGTAAGAAGAAGAGTATAGAGAAACAGAGAATGAGAATTCATGAGAAGGAGAGGAGGATGCAGAAGCAGGGGACTCTGTAGATGATGATTGCTTTGCTGATTGGCCTGCAATTATCTTTTCCACATCGTTTTCTGTGTAATTTTGGCACTGATGCTTTTCCATGACTTAGATTTCCCTCCTAACACTATCAAGATTTGATGCAGTGTCTGAAGTTCTCCCTCTACAATCTTTTTTTCTTCTTTTTGGTAGGAGAGATTCTCTTTTCCTTGATGTATGGATACTAACCAAGCTTTGGGAGGGATAAAGGGATTGGAAAAGCAGAGGAAGATAGAGAGAGAGAGAGAGAGAGAGAGAGAGAGAGAGAGAGAGAACAAAAGAGAGAGTCCTTGTCAAACAATAAGCGGACTTGGGAATGTCTTGCTTGAATATCTTCATTCGTCCGAAGAAAACTTACCTTGCGTACATTATTTTAGATTTTATGGAGCACTATCACTGAGTTGTATTTTCTTCCATACTTGGTTACTACCACCACTATCCACAAGACTGATTGGTGGTGACCCTAAAAAACTTTTGTGGAGTGAGAAGATAAAGTAAAATACATAACATTTTGGTGTGTCAAAGAAGAGTTGTTTGCTTTGGTGGGTCCAGGTCAAGTCGTACACAGCAATTGCTGGTACTGATTTTGGAAATGAGGTAAGAAAAATCCAAACTTGGCCACCAAAGGAAGATGGGATTGGCACGGCGGACTTCACTTTAGAAAAAAAAAAGTCTTTATTTTGGAGTAGTTTTATGCAAAAGGGAGGGGTCCCCAGTGAAAGAATTAAGCTCCCACGAGCATAATGATGGAAGAAAGATGAACCCCATTTTCAAAAAGGAATCTTTGAATTCATATACAGCTCCGAGAGAGAAATTATCTGCTTCTTTCGTTGTCACTGGGTTCGTTCCTCGTGTGCACTCTCTCAAAAAGCAAATTGAATGATTTTTGGCTAACTCATGCAAAATCTGTAATCTGAGTCACGTTTGTGGACGCTGATCTTAAGAGTTATTCCGCGTTGATCTTAAGAGCTATTCCGCAACCACTGGTAAGTTGGAAGCGGCACTTCCCAGGATAAAACGGACTTTTCGTGCAGATATAGGGCGAACAGAACAACGAAAAGCAAAGCAACTATAAGGCAGAGATAACAGAGGAGGACCAGAGAGGAAGAGTGCTCGAGAACTCTGAGTTGGGATGCCTAAACCTCTCGTAGGCTATGCCGTTTATAAGCTCCCCATACATCTGAACGTTGGGTAGAAAATTAATGGTCATAAACCCAATTAACTCGGTGGTTTGTGCCTTTCATAATTTCTGAACGTTGCGCCTTTCATAATTTCTGAACGTTGTGCCTTTCATAATTTCTAAACGTTGGATGTCATAAACCCGATTTTATGAAGCGGTTTCTGAACGTTGAAGATAATGAAACGTTAATAGATGGCCAATTAAACAAAATAAAATAGAATTTATAACCTCTGTAACCGAAATGTTAAAGTTTCAAAAAATAAATGCCTTAAAATTGAGTATTTTCGGTAAGCCATTTTTACAAAATAAATTTTAAATTTTTCCAAAAACATTTAATAAAAAGTACCCAGTCCGTGTTTAATTCGCGCGCAGGGGAAAAATCGCCGAATTTTAACTGCGTTTGCCTCCTAGTGACCCATTGTTGTTGTGCGCGTAAACCCACTCTTCCTCTTGGCTCATTTACTTGTACAATTTCACAAGATGTAATATATACACTTGTGTGTTCTCTCTCCCAAATAATATAAGATTAGTTCATATTTAACACATCCACTTATATTTAAAACTCCAATATATTCGTCTAACGTTGCTACTTAATGATTAATTAATTAATAAGTCATAGTGGTTTTACGTCAATCAGAAAAAGGCCTTCGACCTTTGGCGTTGAAAATAATGCCGCTTTCTTTTCTGTGGTGGATGAGATGGATGATCATATCTAAAATATAATTTGTCAATCTAATGGAACGCCGTATTCAAAGAAAGTTGTGACTTGATTATTAAATGATAGGGTACGTAGGGAGTGAGCTATATTTGTTTACATATAAAACGCAGCAACTAAGGATGATGAGCGTTCAAGTTGGTATTTATTTGTTTGATTTAGCTTCAATTCACATAAATCGAGATAAAATTTCATAGATCGTAAAAACTATCTCGTCTTCTGTAAATCACGATTGAAAAGCACGATTGAAAGTTTCAATCGTTATTTCAAATATGTTTGTTTGTTTGGTTTAACTTATGTTTATGTATAAGTTTGATTCACGTAAATCGAGACAAAACTCATCCTAGTACTGGGAAAACGGGCCAGCCCGGGCCCATCGGGCTGGCCCGTTGGGATAACGGGCTAAACGGGCCCAAGCTCGTTTAGCCCGTTTATAAACGGGCTGGCGAAATGCCAGCCCGAGCCCGTTTAGACGGGCTAACGGGCCGGCCCGTTAGCCCGTCTTTTTTATTTTTTTTTTAGTTTATTTTTTAAAAAAAAAGTTTACTCCCTTTCTCTTTTATCCATTTATGTCACACTTATTTTCTTTTATATATTCGTGCTACAAAACCAATTTTTTTCTTACTTTCTTTTTTTTTTGTCTACTTACATCACAAAAACATGTGAATACATTTTTTAAAAATTTAATAATAGTAAAATAAATAGATATAATATGAAAAAAGTGTCAAATAAAAAAAATAGGAAGTCTTTAAACACAACATCACTAAGAATTGAAAATATTGGGATCTAACTTATTTGAAAAATATATAAAAAATATTTTTTTTATTTTTTTAAATGGTTAAACGGGCCGGCCTGTTTACCCAACGGGCAAGCCCGTTTAACTCTCGGGCTAAACGGGCCGAGCCCGTTTAGCCCGAATAATAAACGGGCTCGGACTTTCAAGCCCGAGCCCGTTTATTTGGCCGGGCTAACGGGCCGAGCCCGTTAGCCCGGCCCAAATTACCACTTCTAACTCATCCACATATTTACCTCGTATACCTTAAATCATAATTAAAAAGTACAATTGGAAGTTTCAATCACATATTAATAAATGAAGAAGAAAGTCGAAAAGGGAGAAGAAGGAGACTAGAAGAAAGTGGGTTAAGTTTACTAATCATTTTTTAGTCTAGTTGCGTAAAAATTTGTGTGTAAGTAAGAGGTCGTAAGTTCAATCTTACTTATAACATCAGTCTGTTAATGTCCAACTCTCTATCCCTCTAATTCTAAATAAAAGTGGGGTAAGTACAAAGATAAAAATTATAACCTTATACTACTCATGTCAGTTCTACTAAGTTTTTTACAAAAACGTGAGGTAAGTCCAAGAACAAAAATAATAATCTCATCCATCCCTCTAATTCCAAAACAAAGGTTGGGGTAAGTCCAAAAGCAAGGATTGACTGGAATGGAGAGGCAGAGAAAAAAGAGACCCACACGCACGTGTATAAGGTTAAAGTGGTCCATCCAACGTATAAAGGAATTTTGTACTCTTGGGTTATTCTTCCACTCTCTTCATCATGCATCCATTATGTGGTTGGATTCTCTGCACCATCTTCATCCCCCAGCTCGCTTTGTTCTTTTCTTTCTCAATCAACACCCATTCATTTGAATGTTGGGCTTGCTGTCTTCTTTTTAACAAATAAAACAAATGTTTACAAGAGAGACTCATGTGATATGATCATTCAACCCAATCTAGATAGTTAAAGCTTAATGTGGCTTTCAAAATTTATATAACACTATTAATCTATATATTAAGATATAAAGCGCGAGCCAATCTGTATCAAAATTTTACATTTGATATAATTAGGCTTTTTAATAAATACACGCGTAGAATGTCCCATAAAATCAACATCTAAAAAATTTGAATTAAAATGTGGGGTCAAGCCTTTTGTTCTTTTAAGTTTTGATAAGGATTAGTCTCCCTTAATTAATAATAATAATAAGTATTGGTAAATACAAAAAGATGTCCTAAAAAGTCACTTTAAAAATGACTTTGTATCACCATTATGGTCCTTTTTATAGGGTATGGTTAACTAACTCTCATATATTTAAAAGAATTAATTAATTTATTACTTATAGGCTAAATTTTTAATTTTATCATTATAACATGAATAAATTATTTTTTTTTTTTCAATTAATAGGATAAAATTGTAAAAATCGCATTTATTACTATAACAGCCGACTTATAATAAGGATACAATTTTTTTAAAAAAAAGGCTTATAAATAAAACAAAATGATATAAATATTTTTTAAAAAATGGTATGATGCATCATATTGACACATTGTTCATTGACACTATAAGTCACATGACAACTCACTTTTTTTTAAAAAAGGAAAAGAATGGTACTTGCTATTATTGCGGTTTTAGCATGGTAATGAAAAGTTTCCGGGGGAAAAAGGCATGGTAATGAAAAGATAAGTCAAGGGAGAGTATTGTGCATTGTGAAAAGGGAAATCTCATATAAAGGTGTATGAATTACTTACATTTTTTATTTGAGTCACTAACCTTAATGAGTTATATATCAGGTTATACGTCATAATTATGGATTTAAAATTTAGGTTAAATTACTTCTATATCTCTTAGTTATTAAATCAATAAAATTGAAAATATAACCCAATTGTTTGTTTTATCAATTAGTTCTTTAAAAATACAATATAACGGATCACTGTTTGTTCTCCTACTTCTTTCCAAACACTCATTATGTAGACAGTGATAAATGAAATATATACCATCAAACTATGAAAGCTTTGTTGTGGGTTTGTTAATGTTATCTCAATAAAAAAAAATTATGCACAATATGTTTTTTATACAATATTCAGTTTTATATAGTAATGTATTAAAATAAATTGAAATCTATTGTGATGATAGATCTACGTATCTGCGTGAAGATGTATTACCTTCTTTCTATTTTTATTTAAAATTTTATGACCCAAGTTTAAATTTTGAATCCTATATATATATCCATGATTATTTTTTTATAAAAAGAGAAAATCTTATATAAGGATATCTGTGAAACAATGTAGTAAACAAGTATTCACTTTTTTCAATTATTTATACTCCTACTTTTCTATAAAACCGAATATTGTATAAAAAAAGAATATTAAGCATAATTAATGTTTCGAAATAAGTCGGAGCATAAAGTCATACAATACTTCCCAAAAAATTAATTGATAGAACAAATAATATGATTATTTTTTCAATTTTTTTGTTCTAATAATTAAGGGATACGGAGGTAATTTGACCTAAATTTTAAATCCATAATTATGACAAATAATCTGATATATAATTTATTAAATTCAACAATCAAAATTAGAATTTGGATAATTCAACCATTTTTATATAAAATTTTCCCTCACGAAAAAGATCACCAGGACTAGGAAAACGTCGTATTTCTGTAACACCTTGTAGTTCCTAATATATGGTATAGGCAATTTATACCTGCAAACATACCGCCGGGCGGGACCATGAATCTAATGCCCTGTCTTCTTGGGGCCGACTTGGCCTGACAACACCAAACAAAACAAATTGTTGAACACCCCCTAACCATTGGTGCAAACGCAAGCACATGAAATAGTTGTAAACACCATTCACAATCTGTGTCCCCTACGCATGCATCAGATACACGTAAAATCAATAATATTTCTATTACAAGGGTTAATGGTAGGAAAATATAACCTGGCAAAATCAGGGGAAAATGTAATCGAGAACATTTCTATTACAGGGGTTAATGTTCGTTCGGTAACATTTATAATGCCACAACAACAAATCATTTAAACGGCTCAATACACTTCTACCCTAACGTGGGATTGAATTCCCTATGACACCTTACAACAAAAGCCCTTTCTTTTAGGGTCCATATCGTGATTCCAAAGGACCCATATACAAATTGAACGGATTAGGCGCAGAATAATTATAGAAAAGAATAAATTGCCCCCATCATCCTATTGTGGTATTGTACACTGCAGTTAACACAGCCTTCCACAACGCTTGGGTGGTTGCTATTCCACTCCTCCAGCTCCAAGTCAGAAATCGTATAACATGTAATTGAAAATCCCCCGACTCTGAAGCACTGGGAAAAAAAGAAAAATCCATATCAATTTTGACGTGTAATTTCAAATAGATCCAAACTCTCGAGAAGCCCCCATTGCAACAGAGGGAAGTCACTGTTCGGAAGTTCAATCCTCCCATTATGTGAAGAATCATTAGCCAACTCAAAAAGCAAATATACATGCGAATTCGTTAGTCACTCCCGTTGCCGCGTCTATCTGAAAGCAAAGGATCAAATGAAAATTTAATTTAAGCCCATTACCTGTCTATCGCAAGGCAGAAAAAGGAAATGCGTGTGGTATAAAGGATTACCATATCACCTATTTTTCTTTTTCCCTTCCATGGCTTCTTTTTTGTCTTGGCAACTTCGGCAAAGGAACGGACCATCCCAGGGACGCAATTTTCCTGGGTTGGATGCCTCTTCGTGTATTGATATGCCCTCCCCAGGCTTCATCTCAACTTGACAGACTGCACATGTAAACAACCTGAACATGTTGCAGAGGGGATATTTTGTATCTAATCTGCATTACAGACAAGAAGGTTTTAGCGTCAGGAGACACAACATGGAGCATGCAGCTAACTTCAATGCTTGTTACACAACCAGACCTCTCTGAAAGCATAGCAGATCCTTCCTCGTACAGCTCCATTACCACATCAGGCTCCATATAATCTTTTTCATTATAGGAAGATGATTCTGCAGACTTCCTCCGAAACACGGATTTAAACATTCCTTTCATTGGTCTCTTAGCATATGTCAAAGGGGGAGCAGGTGGTTTCTCAGGGGGCAAAATATCAATAACAATGCAGGTTGTATCATCTCTAAGTCCCTTTGCATGTACCGCTTCCTAGAGTTAAAAATAGAAGATGCAATAAGGGGTAGTAATAAGCAGATAGAGCCACAAAATGACAAATTAGAGCAGATGGTGTATCTTAAATAATGGCGTTGAAATCAAGATGAAGTTAAGCAACCAACATGAAAACAAGCAAACTATTTACAATTAGAGAGAGAGATGAGCACAACACATACTTTAACGATATGCGGTGCTGCAACCTCTGGTGACATCCCACGACAACAATCAAGGGCTGTTTCTGAAGATAGAGCATCCCAAACACCATCACTGCAGATGATAAGTCTGCCTCCGGATGTGGACAGCTACATAAGCAGAGAAAGCAATTAATATAAACTAAAGCGAGCTAATGAAGAGAGGCAAGTGAAAAATAACAAATCAACAAAAATACAAAATTATTATGAGCAAAAGAAGGTAGTGTCAACCTTCACTTGCTTTACGTAAGGTACAGGAACAATAAATTGTCCAACATCCATATCAAAGGACCAATCTACAACATAACAGTGCTAGTTAGGCATAAAATGTCATTTATGCAAATGCAGAACCCTTTTAAAAAATAATTATAGGTAAAATTACAAAGCAATATAATAAATATAGTCAGTATAATTTTGAAATGAGAAAACAGATTTTTCAAAACTCAAAAGATTATAAAACATTAATGATCTGTCAAATAAGATTTATTTGATCAAAAAGCTGTTCAATATCATCAAGTATCTTCAATTGTAATCAACAGAGTATACTTGAATTTTGATTGTACGTGGCACACACTGAGTTGTTGCTTCTTAATTTCTCATAGTAAACTTAACTGAACAAGACTAGTTGTGCAAAAAATAGTATCGCCCAGAAGCCCCAGATCAATGCACTACCAGTCCCACTGCTGGTGTGTGCGCGAGTGTCTTCTTTTTTTTTTTTTTTTCTTTTTTCCTTTTTAATCAAGTGTTGTAGCCTGTTGGCACGGCAAAAATATCAGGGGAAAGAGAGGATCATAGTCAAAGGAGATGTACCTCTGCACCACCACCAGTATTTAGCCGACCAACCTCACCCCCACTACTCGTTATACGTGTTACCCTAATGAAAGGAAAACAATGGGTGAAGCCAAGCAGTAATGAAGCAAATCCGGAAAAATGGTTCAACAGAAGCATGGCATTTATAGCTTACTCCTCTTCATTGGTGTCTAGCCTATGATCTGCTGATAGGTAATAAAGACCACCTTCAGAGGGTTCAAGTATGCATCGGGAATCACCAACAGATGCAACCGTAACAACCCATCCTTCTATAATCACAAAGGTCACAGTTGTTCCTGATGTTTGACCTGCACAAATGAAATAAGTAAAAGAACTATCCATCAAGAACCTAAAATAGCTTAATAATTCTCATCAGTAGCTACAAATTAAAGCCTCTTCACAGACACCAATTTATGATGCTTCACATAAGGACCAATTTCATAAATCTACAAGTATGACCTATTAAACAGCCCACTAACATGTGAAAAATATAACCTTGCAAACAGCAGAGTTGGACAAGTACTCCTCAATAGATCCACTATATACATATGCAGAATCCCAGGTGGAACTTAAGCCTAAGTGTCAGGCCATGTTCTTAATCAAAGGAGCAACTTTTATAAAAGTCAAAAGGGTTAAGGAGCAATTTTGTCCCGAAAGTTATCACCAAAATTTTGCCCCGGAAATATAAAAAAGGGAGCAATTTTGTCATGGTCATTATCTTAGTTAATTTTGACCGTTAGTTGATCAAATATTCTAAGTAGACAGTTCATATGTTATTCACGTCATTTTTGTTAATGTGCAAATTTATCCCGGAAGTCTATGTATCATCTACTTCATTTTTTAGAAAATTAGATTTAAAACTTTTGGGGCAAATGTGCACCTTAACAAAAATGATGTGGATAATATGTGGACTGTCAACTCAGCATATTTGGTCAACTAACGATCAAAATTAACTGGGATAACGGCTAAAGCAAAATTGCTCCCTTAACCCAAGTCAATATTATGCTCGTAACAAAGACTTCATAGAATGCTGCCCAAAGACTGGCTTCAACCCAGAAGTATGGATCTCCAGGAATTGCCCAGCGAATCTGACATAAGATTTAAAAGGGAATTTTTCTTTAAATGTGAAAATACAGAAGCTTAATTATCTTGCTCAATTTGCCTACTCAAGACATGGCTGCATCAAAAAATTAAAGCTAGTTAGACCTGCTGCCTGCAACAAGCACAGGTCCATATCCAGGGGGCAAAGTCTGGCATTAACAAGTAAAGATAAAGAAATATCTCTTGTTGCTTATTGCAAATTTCTCATTCAAAACCATTGACAATCAGCATCTTCAAATAGAGATCATAGAAAAGCATATTAATGTAAATTTCACACAGGTAGCCACTTCTATCTAACAGAAGTTTAGAAACATTTCAAGGATTTCATAAATTTGTTGGTAAGCATCTCCATCAGAGTTATTCTTTCTTCAGTTTTAACATTTTAACCTTCAGCCTCCAAGTGATCTGTAATTACAAGTACATTTGGTGATAATAAAGATGGAAGAAATAAATAATATAACAGTTGTACCTGTCTCTTGAAAATCTTTATCAGTTTTTACAAAGCCTGCAACTAAAGCCCTAGGCAAAGCTGCTATCCACTCATCTCTGTTAAGATCTGAAGGAATCACACTTAAAACATTATTTAGGAGATTCTCCTTGGCATAAACAGCGGCAGCAGATCCTTTGTGTCCATCAAATAGCTGCAAAACTTCTAGATTAGAAGAGGGAAAAAAGCAACCAACCAGAGGAGAACAAAAAAACAGCTGCAAGGAAATAAATTAGAGATAGTGTATTAAGACAAAAAAAAAGCAAAAACAAAGGAAACATTCAATGAACTGGTAGCTAAAGAGTTTTCCGGTGAACGAAGTTAACTAATAAGGGTAAGGTGTAAATTTAGCAACAAAGTTTTACTCAAGGGGCGACCAACATAAATAAGTTTTGGAAGGGACAAAAATAATAATGAACAATTAAAAATGGTGCAAATTTAACAAAACTGTTAAATTTGACCTAACAACATTAAATTATAAGAGAAGAAAACCCCTAACAGCGTTATATCAAATTTAACGATTTTGTTAAATTTGTAACCCTTTTTAATTGTTCATTGTGATTTTTACCCATTCTAAAATTTATTGGTGCCGGAGGTTCCTTGTGCTAGATTTTTCTGGTGAACGAAGTTAACTAATATGTAGCATGAACATATAAGAAATGAAAGCATAACTGATTCCATAGGTACAAATGAAAGCTTAATGATAACGGTAACTGCATAATGAAGATTATGACTGATGAAGACATCATATGCGATTCGTTAACATTTATTCCTCCGTCTAAGCGGGTTACAAAGCACGTAGCAAGTAGAGCAAAGTATCAAATATAGACAAAAAGGAAAAAGAAAAGAAATTATAGTAAAATGAATCAAACAAAACTACCTAGTTAAACTACTCAAGTTACATAGTTAAATTATGTAAATTTCGTAGTCAGTTGTCATCATTAGCATTTATCGTCGATTCCATAGAATAATATAACGAGTTACGTAAAGGAAGACATCACAAATTGATTTACATCGCAAGAAAATCTATCTATTAATAATTAGCAAGTTATGGAAAGCCGTGTTTTTACTCTTAAAGAACAGGATGAGAGTAACATACTGCGAAAACAGAATATGTCGACACCCCGTCCCCCAGCACCCTCTGGCATTCAGTTTTTAGTAGCGTGAAGTCCTCTCCCTTTTTGCTCTGGCTTGCTTGACCATGCTGAATTTCAGGTTTTTCAATTTTCTCGCTTGCTGATTCACGCTTCAGGAGCACCGAAAGGGGAACCGTATGGTGTTCACTCTTGGTTGACATTGTTGACGCCCCTCAAGCTCAAATGTCAATGTGACCTACCGCAGAAAAATACGTATAGCTCTAGTCCTCCATGCTTTATTGTAACGAAATCCTGAACAAAGAAACAGATATGCATTACTCAAAACATATATTTCCACTCATTCCCATTTTAAATTCTAATCGAGCTTCAATTTCTCGAATACGTACGGAATCAACAAAATCTGCGAACAATGACAGGAAATTCTGACCCGAATCATCAAGCGTTATGAATGGTGAAATCAAAAGTCATTATCAATACAAAATGCCCGAAATAGGAAAATAACGAACATCGTTGATCGATCAGAATTCAGAACACAAATTGCGAAAAATACGAGAATGTGGAATAATACACAAAAATCCAAGTTAGACAATCAGGATATCAATGCTTGGGATTACAGCGCTAAACCGGAATCCTAATCAATGAATTTCCCCCTTTGGGAGGTGGATTACAAAATCATGAAAACCAAACAAAAAAGGAGAGAACAGTATAGGAAAGGGAGATTTACAGAAAGAGATGGAAAAGGTAAGAACATCAACTGTGCATATGGAGGAATGTTGAATTACATTGTTGTGTGTGATCGAAAAACTCGGATCCCGACGTCCTGCAAAAATTCCATAGTTGATAAAGGAAGAGGTCGGAGAGAGAAGGAATATAGTAGCTCCAAATTGAGCAATCTCTGGGTGTGCCTTTTCCTCACTCCCCCTTTTTTTTTTTTTTTTGTCTTCTCAAAACACCAAAAACAAAGATAAAGACGATGACATGGCAAAAACGCTTCGTTTTCTTCGCTCAAAAGCTCCGACCAATCGTTAACGTATATCCTGCGCCGTAGACCTGGTCATTTTCACTGTCTCTTTGCTGCACTCCATCAAGTGTTGAATTATTAGCCATTGTCTTTGACTCGCACTCGTAAATAATCACTCCTGTTCAACTGGCATAACGAAATCATGCTCCTTTGCTGTTTTTCTCTCCTCTCTTTTAAACGCGGGTTTGCTTTGATATTCCCTTATTAGTTAACTCAAATGTGTTCGGTAAGTTATAAAATTTTTTTAGGTCAGTGTAACTGATCATAGGTAAATGATTTAACAAGGAAAACACAAATGATACCGTCAATCGTTTTGGATCAATTGGCTGAAAATTGTTTCAACTTAATCATCTTATATTTAAAATGTTTAGTTAACTTTTTTTAAAAACTTTTTCTATAAATTGTTTTATATATATTTATCTCATAAATCGTAAAAATTATTTTTTAAAAACTATTTCAATTACACGTTTAATTGTATAATAAGATTTTCTCGGCTTACATTCCCGCATCCCGATTAGTTAACTACTAATAGCTGCGGATACCGATGGATCAGTGGAAAGAAAAACACGAATGATAATTCTCACATGTCCCCACGTGCCAGTCTGAACTATTAAAGGTTCTCATCAAAGCAGGGCGAAGGAGATGCCACCGAAGCCACATGTCTTTATGTGAACGCCGAATACTGAACAGAATACCCTCAATTCTCAAACAAACTGGCAGCCCCCTCTCTTTTCCTGTTTCTCTCCTTGTGCCTTCAGATTAACAGCACCCAACAACTCTTTTTATGGGAGGTTACGACTTACGAGTCTATACCCAAAGTGACAAAAAAAAATGCGGTGGATGAGTGTATAGGTCCCCGGTTAAATTGTTAGTACAAGAAAACCATGTAATATAAATTATATAATTTTATGCAATTAATATGACTAAATATTTTTTTCATAAAAATATGCATACATATTTATTTATTAACAGTATATGAAGATAACATTTCTATTTTATTGAGTATTACTACGTTGGAAATGAAAATAATTGACTCGAGTTTGGATAATAAAGATAGTCCAAAGTGTGAGTAGTAATTAAAGATTCAAATTTTATTGTTAAGAAAAAATAAATAAACCAGAGGGGATGCAATGGTTGGATGGCACTATGGCAGTTTCATGCGTAGGAGTAGGATTTACCCTGCATGATCATGAACTCCTCCAGTCCTCTTTTTCTTCTTTTAATTTTTTGGACAATATTATTTTAATTTTTAAAAATATATTGCCCATAACTACATGAAAAATGATTACTTTTCGCTGAGAGATCAAACTTGAAATTGGAATTGACCCCGGATGATACCGCAATTATCGGAACCAAAACGCCCGCAACTCAACACGAGGAGTGCTGGCCTTGTATCTGCCAGTGGTGCGCATGCATTGCACTGCCAATTTGTTAGGTACTTCGCTGTGTAGCCTTACATGCTTATTTGGTTTGAATTGGGTTTATATATAAACCTGATTCACATAAATCGAGATAAAACTCATTCACATATTTATTTCATAAATCTTAAAACTATTTCATAAACCGTAAAAACTACTTCATATTCCGTAAATCACAATTGAAAAACATTTATGTAAACTATCCAAACATACCATACATTATTTTGAACCTAGAGGTTTGAGGCCTGAATCGCACTTTGGTTTTAATTCCAAATGTATTACATAAGCAATATATCAGTAATCAGTCATAATCAAAGTTAAACTGAAACAGTACTAAAAGACAACCCGGACAAAATGTCAAAAACACAAGAAAGAGGCCGGGACAGAAGGTCAGTTGAAGAATACACAAGATTAAACAACTCTTTGCTGCAGCCGAAAAATGACAGATTGATGGGCAGTTAGATTGAAGCCCCGCAACTTTTGTTGCGTTTTGGCATCGGAGTCAAAAGAAAAGTTTAAAGAAAAAGTTACACTGCTCTGTCTAGTGCATGTTAAAATAATGAATGCACTCCAGAAAACACAGACTAAGCTTAGTTTGAGGCCTACATTAAGCATATAGAGAAGTGCGTGAACACTAAACCGATTGGGTGATTTACATTCCTCTGATGTTTGATTCCAGGAAGTTCATCATATAATCACAAGCTACTAAATTTTCGATGATTCGATTACCAAATTGTAACCACATAGAATGGACAAATGCGTCCCAATCAGTTATGAGCAACCACGAAACCTCTCTGGTCACCACTGGATCCTGCTTCAGGGGTCAATATATATTGCAGAATACCATTCCTCATCATGATCCAGTCATCTACCAAAGCAATTCTTCGCCCTGCTTTGAATGGTTTGCCTTGAAGAACTAGAGTGGAAGGCCCTGTCTCAAGGATTGCCAACATGATTAGCCCTCTGAATTGTGAACTCCCATGAGGTTATGTCATCAGAGGTGCCTCGAGGTATATCTGAAAGATGAGAAAAGGCCATTGAGCAGCCAAAAATGGCTTAGGGATAGGCTGGCAAGAAGTTCATCGATATCTGGAAGGAGGGAAGAGACCAATAGCAATACAATACAAGAGAGAAAGAAGAGTTCCAGTAGGCCTCACTAGGCCAACAAGCAGAGGGACTGAAATTTGCTTCCTTGTTATGAGGTACCAAGTTACTCTCCCGATAGGGAGAGGATTAAGCGCTCAAGCCTAAACAGTAAATTAATAAATTTCTATCAAGTCTGAAATGAAACTAGTTCACTTGTAAAGTACTGAGGTAGCATTCCCAGCTGAACATGTAAAGTTTGAATCTTCCCACTAGTAGCTTATGTAGCCCAAGTTCTTTGACCATAGCAGCACCTCTGCTAGTCCATCTTTCAAACTCCTGGGTCTATAATCTAACTCCCGTTTAGCTTTATCACAGGAATATTCCCATCGATGCCTTAAAACATAAACTGTCTGCAACAAGATTGAGGTATGGAAATTAGAACAGAACAACATTGAAGGAGAAGTCCGATCAAATATGGAAGGGAAGTCATCATTTCTTTTCAGTCTAAATCATGTAACTTACTGCTGGACTGAGGAGGGGAAGCTTTCCAGTGATTCGAGAGAATAAAACTGATATCCAACCATATGCTTCAATCACCCACAGAGGGATATTAAAGAATGGTCTTTTTGTATTAGTGATGACTGCAGCTATATCAAAAACATGGGTAAATGATGCATTTTCACCTGTTAGCAGATACCTATTACCAGGTTGCCCTTTTTCCATTACAGTAATGTGTCCCTCCACTACGTCATCGACATGGCTAAAAGAAAATCTATCATTTCCGTAGCCTATGTAACCAGGTAATCGTCCATTAAAGCGCTCTGTTATCTGAAGTGTGGCAGCATAAAGGAGGTTTTTCAGTAAGACGTATGTCCATGGGATTGATTGAAAACGAAGAGATCAGGTTAAATCATGCCTGATGCCACTATTGCTCATCTAAAGAATTAGTACTGACAAATAAAAGAGGTCAGAACATCATTTCTGAATGCATTTATTCCACTAGTTTGTCAGTAAAAATATACTGCACGGCAAAATGTAATGAAAGAGAAAATTAACACCTCATTTATATACCAAGACATGAGGAAGAGAAAATGAGTTGTGAAATAAAGGGAAAGCAAGAAGTTGGGCATGAAAAGATATTAAAAACAAAAATCATAAAGGTTTTTCAAGCAGTTCATTGTCACCATCTCGACCAAGCTGAACCTAATTTCAGTGAGATGACCTCTTCCTCATGAGTTTGGTTTGCAGTATTGAAATAGTTAAGTAAAACTTACCCTAAAATCAGTAATGCATAAATCATCAGCCTAACCTAACATTGAAGTGCCGTTTGATGCTTTTCTTCATTAAACCCAACCTCAGCCACTTCTCCATTAATTTTATGTATACAAGTAAAGGTGGAAAGCGAACTGATAAACATATGATTAGGGTTTAGGGACCTGAACTGCAAACTAGATGCTAGTTTTGCATTAATACATAAACAAGTTGAAAACAGCTAAAATTGAATTTAAAGAGAAAGCATCAAGGGAAAGCACTAAAATGGAATCCACTTGCAAACTTAGACTCAAGCTTATAAGCTTCACAAATTGCTTCTGCCACGTATTTCACATAAATGAACCCACGGGCATTGAATAGGAACTCTAACCAAAAAGTGCCTCCCTATTCCAAGCCTACATGATACTTGCTAGGTAAAACACGTATACAAGAACCAGCCAAACAAGCGATCATCTTTCTCATCCGATAAAACAAGAAAAAGGAACGGCATTCCTATAAGTTAAATGAGAGTAAAGAAGCAGAAATAGTACCAGCCGACAAACAATATTTCCTGCCGTGACTTTGCCAGGCCCGTAGATAACGCCAGGATAAACCGCCACTAATGGTATGCCCTCGGATGCAGCTTGCAGTGCAATTTTATCCGCAGCAGCCTTTGATTTCTCATATTCCGTGCAGAAAAACTTTTCATGATGGACCTGTAATCATAATTAAATTTCTGAGACCAATACATAAACCTAGTAAGAAAAGCTCATAACATCTTCAGAATATAACTCTGGCGAGTAAGAAACAAAATAAAAACTCTTCACACTTGATTCTCATCGGCAACGCTTCCATCAGTTGGTCCCAGTGCAAAAAATGACGAAGTGTAAATAACTTTCTCTACTGTCTTGATCTGCTTCACTGCCTCCAACAAATTTTTCAAGCCACCAACGTTCACCTAATACAATTAAAAGAAAGTTGATAAGGTATCAGATTCAGTTGTCTGAAATGTATATAAAGAGAAATGGAAGATCGCACGCGCTAACAGAGAAGAATTTAGAAGGATCGGGAAGCCAAGGCTCCACAACAGCGGCTAAGTGGAAGATGATGTGGCAGCCGGAGCAGGCAGAGAGGAGAGAATCATAGTCCGTGACATCACCGCAGACAATTTCAAGAGCTCCGGCATCGGCGGGCGAAGCAAGGGCTGAGAGATCACTGGTTCGCCTTGCGAGGACCCTAATTGAGTACCCTTTGCGGAGCAAAGCATTACAGAGCCTTCCCCCAAGGTAACCGGATGCGCCTGTAACCAGAATCTTCATCCTCTAACTGTTCGCTAAACCAGATTCGAAGTCACTTCTCCGTCGTTCTTCTTCCAGTTCAATTCAGGTTATATCCTGCCTCTGTTGACCTCCGATAGGTGGTTTTTGTTATATTTGTAGGAGTGTTTAGATTTATTAGTTTCCTCACATCACATCACATCAACTACCCAATTACATAATAATAATAGTGGTGATGGGTGTGTAAGAGTGGCGGCAGCCGCAGATTTGAGTTCGTTCCTTCTTTAGTAGCATGTAGTTCAATTTCTACTTTCATAATTAACGATGTGGCCAGTCTTTACCTTTGATCCATCACAGAAAATGTTAAATTCTTGTATGGATGTTCTAAATAACAATACTCCATTATAATCAACAATTTCAGCTACAGTTTAATTACCTTTTGCTGTTCCTTTTGGTTGCTGATCAATTATCATCAATACCGTTTTGGCAAACTAATGTCTTGCTTATGGCTAAAGAAATTCCACCACACTGCCTTCCGCACAATTCAATAACTTAGCTTTCACTGCCAACTTTAAGGAGGACAATGTCATGGAATGTCACAAAAACAGAACAAAATTAAGTTTTCCATTTTAAATATTCCCTTTGGACTGAAGATATTAATGAAAATTTGATTAGTCGAGGAATTCGCATATGATCCGGATCCCGTAATTTAGACATAAATGAATAATGTTAGACAGTGAGGAGTCCAAAGTTATTATTGATATATTACACTTTCCAAAAACACTTCTGTCAACACGATTTGGAACAGACACAGTCAAGTGAACTCAAACAAAATATATTTTTTCCCGGTGAAGTAGCTGTTCAATTCATATTCCAAAGTGACGAGCTGCTTGACCCATTACATATACTCTGCTAATAGAAAACAAACAAATCATATTTAAGATTTCACCCTTTCAACCTCTTATTTTATGTACTAAACAAGTCTTGGCCTTGGTGAATCTGCCAGAGGCCAACCATTTGCCTGTAGGTTTGAACGCAACATCACCTTCATAGTTCTAAGTCAATACTCGTTGGAGGGTTGTCAACCTGAGTCCCGTGCAACTAGTCAATAATAATCTACAACCGCGAGCGCCGTATGCATTTTATAGGATTGAAAGAGGCATGCCTCCTTGAACCAGCAAAGGATCGTGCAATCTTGGAATTTGACTTGATATCCCAATCCTCAACATCCTTAGGAACACATATATCAAACAATGCTTGGCCTAGAACCCCATAAGCATTGATGCCAGGGCGGCTCGGCAAATGAATTAAACCTTCCTTGCGTTCATCTGGTACTGATCCAACGCCCCTGCCCTCGTAATAATTCATTGACCCAGACAACGAATCATCAGAAGCAACAGTAAAGCCCTGAAAACTTGTTGAAGTCATTGCAGCTTTCCTAAAATTAGTGATTGGATCTAAGATTTCATCTTTTGTTCCCTCAATGCCCAGTCGCTCATCTCTGGTTGGTCTTTTTCTGGAAATATAAATTGGAGCTGCCTTGCCAAGGATCTCGGTGACTGCAGCCTTGTAATCAATCGGATGGTGTCGATAGTGACCTGTGACAAGTTCAGGAGGAATTAAATACAATAACAGAATGGAGGGAGGCCTAGCTACTGCGTTCATTACAGTATTATGAAAACGCAAGTATCTTGACCCTTTGTAACCACACTCAAACAGAATAAATGATGCCATCATCTATCAGTTCTTGCCTCTAAGCTTAGTTAAAGTTGACACAAACAGGCAACCCAACAATAAAAACATGAAATAATCAGCAGGCTGCTTGTCTCTGCCACTATGTTAATCTGATGTAAACGTAAATTTAAACAATTCCAATGTAAAGGACTAACAAGCAAAATGCCTTCCCCTACCAAAATATTCAAACGATTAGTGATATTGACGACCAAACTTGTATAGGATATTAAATAATGCTACTTTATCTTTAAGAATAAAATCATGACATGATCTTCGTAGTTCAATCAGGAACTGGTCCGTCAAGTAGGATAATCTCACAAATAAGTGTAGACTGCATATGCTTACCTACATGAGGAGAGGTATCCCATTTCACCACTTTAACATCACAGCCAAGGTCTTTTAGTCGTTGGGCAAAATTTGAAATATCTTGAAAAGGAGCAAGATCATCATTTTCTGAACAAAAAATGAGATATGGGGCTTGCATCCTCTGCAATAGAATAGAACTCAATAAGCAGAAAATTCAAAATCCCAACACAAAAAAAGAGAGCATAAAAGCTAGGTCGTTTATTATTGACCACTTACAATAGTGGAGTAAAGAGTTTGCCAAAACTCAGCACGCTGTGATTCAAACCTGCTGAGGAAGAGAGCATCAAGACCAGATGCAATGCCACTAGCTATCCGTGAAGCAAACCTTGGTGGATGGGACATTTTCAAAACAGATGGGTGTAAAAGAAATCGAACACCCAAATCACTGGTGAAATCAACTGGACTGGAATCATAAATATAGCCAGAAATAGAATCTCTAACCAGCTGGTAGTCATCCTGTACAGTTAAAATGGTTTAGAAGTTTGTGTCAGCAAGTCAAAAAGTTAAGAGGACAAAATGCCACCATCCTAGATATAGAAATCCACGTCGCAGGAAACCGAGTGAAATACTTGCACAAGGAAATGCAGGGCAAACCAAACAATGGAATATGTAGAATATTTGACTTTGGCTTTCAACAATATCATGTGATATAATATATGTAATTCAAGCATCCCTTAAACTGCAAATAGAAAAGACATACCATGTTATGTCCTTCACGCTTTCCCTCAATAATCTGAAATCAAAGGGAAATTAAATCGTCAGAGGTCAGATTTTATTACAGTATGATGCTAGAGAAATAATTGTCAGAGGTCAAATTTTAACAATGACGAAAAATAATATCACGTTGATATATACTCTCAGAAGAAGAATGGGAAGAGGAAGATCAAGGTGAACTGAATACCTGAAGAACCTCAGACATACAAGCTTTTGCACCCCCTGAAAAGGACGCAAACACTATGGGGCAAGGCCTGATTCTCAGCACCTGCATATTGACATGCACGGAGAGGCATTTCATAAGCTTCAACCAATGAGTCAATTTTTCGACTGGACTAAAAAATGTAAAAGTATTTGTTAAAAAAACCTCAATTATTTCCGCATGAAACTACTTATCAGGCTACCTCAACCTAGATTTGTTTACCTGGAAATTGGATAGCTAGGATAAAACAAACCTTAACAAGTTCATTGAGTATGTTAGCAGCAAGACTTGTGGCTTTCTCAGGGAAGAACCTGCATTACAAAGCAAAATTATAGAGAACACTGCATTAGTTTATTATGCTCCCAGAAAATCCCTCGAAGAAAGGGTCACGGAAAATTGAAGATCAACTATAAGCAATTATATAGACGCAGAAAACAAGGGGGAATATAGCTTCATGGGTAATAGGGCTGCCGGCTCAAATATATAACTTCCATGAAAATATCCAAATGGTAGGAAGAACTATCGATCAGCAATCATGACATTTTCTGATCACAAAACTATCAATCTTGTAGTAAGAATTTCAATTATCACCAGCGATTCATTTTTCCAACAGAAGTATAAATATATAATGTGCAGTTGTAAGGTAAGAACATAAACGGTCAATCAAGCTCAAGCACACCAGATATAAGTGAATGATTGATCGTTAACGTCGGAATTAACATGAAAGTGGGGCAATCGGGGGACAGCCAAATTGGCAAATAGGAACTCACATATTGAGAAATTGGGAATGGCAGACGAGTGAATTCCATCCGATAGACGAGTAGAGATCTACGTATCTATTCAAGTGCCTCTCGTCGCTTGACATCCATGCGAATACCACAACTATCCCTTCAGCTTGCTCGGATGCTAGACTTCTTCCCCAGTAGTATCTACCCCCAAATCCCCACATTTTGCTCTTTTTTCACAGCAACAAATGAAACAATTCTCTACAGCAGAACTACAAGCATTTAATTTCTAGCCTTACAGAGTTGAGAAGACAAATTCCTTAACAGCAGAGGATTCAGATGGCATCAAATGAAGTAGCTCCAAACGGTCAAAACGGACTCTCTTCGCCCGAGGTGGTAATTTAATCGCGGCTTTTGAAATCGAAAGACGAAAGATAGTTCTAGAATCGAAGTTGGGCGTTCTTGAACTGGTTGGGAAGTTGTCGAGCCTCAACCCAAATTTCGAAGGGAACTTTTCCCAGAGCTGAAATTTCCACGACAGAGAGGCACCCACCCACGCTTCTGTTGCAGTTCACGATTTGGCTTTCCACAGATTATTTTTAACGTGGTCTTACTTGAGGGGATCCACAAAAGTCAAAAAACCAATCTTGTCCCGCGTTATCGAGAATCGAGATAGGCACGATTTACATTTTCCTTTTATTTTGGTCGCTTGAGTGACGTTTAAGTCCCTATATTGATCTAAAAAAAAAAGTTAAAAACCCATATTTCTTGTCAACTTAAAAATCCATACATACCGGATATTGATTTCACGGGCGCCAAAAAAAAATCCCTACATTGATGATCAATCAATGCATGGACGTTGGATTATATATTGTACGACCATACTTGGTCCATTTCATAGGAATTGGTGCCCCGTGAGGCTTAACTTAGCCCCACAGAATAAAACTTTTTTTGAATAAATAAATAAAACTTTGTGTGCATTCTTTTTGGGACAAATTACATATAGAGACCATATAATAAAATTATTACAATTATAAATAATAAATTAAAATTTTTAAAATTACTTTTACGGATTTTTATTCGTGTTTTCTTTTTTTTTACCTGAACTGTGTTTTCCTTTACTTAAGGCTTTTTTGAGTGAAGTGCAAGTAGGAAGATGTGTATGTGATTCACGGGGTATAATTAGTTGTTGTTATATTGACCCGTTCTTGGTCCATTAATTAGTTGGCGGGTGTCAAGTAAGATTTAATGCTTGTTTGTTTTATGTTTTTATAAGTATTTTTATGATTTATGAGATAAATATGTGAAGGGAATTTTGTGTCGGTACGTGGAAAATAGGTTTTTGAAACTATGGTTTAGAGGCATTCCAAACATGCACTTAGTGTCTTTTTAGATTATCGGTAAAAGTTATTTTTCTAACATAATTTACAGTATATGATATAAATATGTAAAATAAGTTTTATTTAAAATATCATGAACATGTTTTACAAACGCTAATTAATCAGGTTCTCAATCTTAGGGCCTATTTAAGTTGACATTCAAAAAATACGTTTACGTAAATCAAGATAAACTTTTTCTCACATACGCAAATCACTTTAAAAAATAACTTCTACCATTAATCCAAACACAAACTTAATAATTAGATTTGGACTTTTTACTTTTGGTCTCTAGATGTATTTTTCGTTGGGGAAAAAATGTAGATGGATTTTCCTTTGACTTTTATCAGCGTTTCATCATTTATATATTATATATCGTGTAATTAATCTATGTAATATATATTTGACAAACCCTGTGTATCTATATATTTTTTTTTCCAGCACCTATGTATCTATATAATTTACTTATATGTGGGGGTTGATAGATCTATGTATATTATTTCTCTAATCTTATTTATATGTAGATAAAATACTTATTGTTATCTTATTTATAAGTCACATTATTAATCAGGAAAAAAAAGTCACATTATAAAATTTTTTATATGAATGTATAATTATATTATTTATTGTTGTGTTTATTTTATTTTCATAATATATATTAAATATTAAATATGGTTAAAGTTACGTATTAAATTTGAAAATAATTTTTTTATTTGGAAAAAGGTTTCTTCCTTCGAGCTTAAAGCATAACATATTTTCATTTCTTTCAATAAGTACATTTCATAGGATTTAAATTTGTGTTCTCCTCTTTTTAAAGTGAGATTGCTTACCATTTCAACTAACAATTTATTAGTTAAATTTTAAAATAAAGTTAATAAAATTTAAGGCTTTCCTTAATTTACATAAAACATGTTGGAAAAAAATTTATAAGTATATTATAGAAGTGTAAATGTATGATATACAAATATTAACTAATATCATCTGCCATAATTATTGATGGTATATCTCATTCCAAAACCTCACACGGGAAAATCCCCCGTGATCAAATTTCATAACATCCCTGTCAGTTAACATCATACTTTCCTGTTTGGTTTAAAGCAAGGATGAAAGGAATGAAAAATAGTTTGTCACATAAGTGTTTGATTTACACTGAAAAAGAAAATAGGTTGATTGGAAAATTTTTGTTTGATTTAAAAAAAATAAAGTAAAAAAATGAGCCAAAAGACAGTTTTGCCCTAGAGTAAAAAATATTATTTAAATGGTCATAAGACCCACACACCCACTCATATTTTTATATCGCATCTAAAGTCATATCAAGGGACTTTTATGTTTTTAGGTCATTTTCCTCTCAACTTAAAAATTGATTCTCACCAGTTTTTGTGGAAACACATTTTAATTATACGTCTAAAAATAGAAATGATAATTTGAGTCGGGCCCGTAAAAATTAATGGGTTTAGATTGAAAAATGGAAGTCCGTTAAGTTTTCAGGCTAAACATGCTCAACCCGTTTAGCCCGAAATTTTTTTAAAAAAATATTGAATGGTCAAATCTCAGTCTCACTCACACTCAATCGTTCACGGAGTCACACTCTCACTCAGTTTCGGGTTTGGCCTTCACACGACTACAATGAGTGAAAAGTGATGACACCGGTCACACCGTCGTCATCCTCTCCCTCTTCGGTTCTTCCTCTTATCTCTCATGGGTGTGACCGTCGCTTGCTGGTGGACGATGGTGAACCCTAAGTCCCTAATCTTCTATTGTTGGTGAATCCTAACCCTCCGCTTGGATGAGAAGAAAAGTTGGGAGGAAAGAAAATAAGAGGAGAGAAAATGAGGAGGAAAAAAATAGAGAGAAAATATTATCACTCTCCTTGCTTGGATGAGTGAGAGAAAGCTGGAAGAAGAGAAAATATTTGATCACTAAAATACCCCTACTCATAAATTAAAATAATTATATTTAAAATTAAATTAAATATCATAATGAAAAAATCATTTAAATAGTAACATAATCAAATAATTCAAAATAATAAAGATAAATTTTAATGAAACAAAATAAAATGTTATATTTTAGGTCAGAAATAAAAATTGGATAATATTTTAAAATTAAATATAATAAAATCAAATAAATAAATTATGCACTAACACACATTATTAATGGTTGGAGAAAATAATATAAAAATGAAAAGGTTAAAGTGTAATATAAAAAGTTAAACACAATTTTTAAAAAAATATTTTTACAGAAATTAATAAAACATATTTTTTAAATATTATCTATTTATTTTTACAGGTATACGTGGTGTAGGTGAGAAGGATTTTTTTTTCTTTTGAACCAGGGGTGCAAGGTAAAAAGAAAATAATAGTAAAATAAATAGTGTTATTGCGGTAGGGGTTTTGACATAAAAAATGAGTAACATCAGAGGTAATAATATAAAGGGCAATATGGGCATTAGCCTTTCTCTCCCAAATCTCTCCACTATCGGAGAGAAAATTTGAGAGGAAAAAATCACGTGGGACCCACCTTATTTTCTTTTCTACTTTTCTTCTCCCTCCATTTTCTCTCATATCCAAGCAGGGGGAAACTTTCTCCTTCCTCCATTTTCCATCCCACTTTTATTTCCTCTCTCATTTTCCCTTAATCTAAGCAAAGCATGAGTCCCTAATCCTCCTCATCGAGTCATCGGCTTACTGGTGGGGGTTGCTCTCACTTGCTGGACGTCAGCTCTTCCTCATCGAATCCCTAATTTGTCGCTCTCGCTTGTTAGTATGATTTGCTTGCTTTATCATCAACTCTTCTTCTTGCTCTGTTTCTTCTTGCCCAGATGAATTTTGGTTGCGGAGGTTGCTGTTTTGGTCCCTTTTCTTTCTATGATGTTTTGAAATTTTCTTCCAAATTTGCTTAGTTTTGAAATTCTAAATTATAGGAGGAAGCAAAATCAGTTGGCCAGCTCCATAATGAAAGATGGCAAATTTGTTTGGTTAATGTTGTGAATGTGATGAGAGGCTGCCTATAGCTGAATATTAACTGAGATTTGTCGAGTTCTCGCAAAAATAACCAGTTTCAATAAGGGTTTGCAGTATAGAGAACCTGGATCGTCTCCCACGGAATTTACATGCAGTCTAAAACATTCGAACAAAGATCGATTGGGGGGTTTAATTAAACTATTAACGAACAATAAACTCAGATTAAAGACAGAATCGAAAATGAACTAGACCAAACAGATTAAAACAAATGACCTAGGATTGGGATTCATAGTTTCCTACCATCATCGAACGAAGATTATAACGAACTCGTGATTGATTCTGGACGAACCAAAATCTCTGTATCCGTCCAGAAGATCCCTCGACTAGACGATCATCTAGGTTCTGTTCGTATACGTGGCGTGCTACTATGCAATCGTTCAGTAGCACTGTGACCCGATTCGGACTATGTCCTTGGGATGTACCAATCCGAACATTAAAACAAACATTCAAACTATTTATAGAAATCGAATCCGATTAGAGTAAATAGAAACGAGTTACGTTACCGATTTAAGTATGTCCTCTTGATTGGAAACGTGAATCCTCAATCCATAGGTCAATCACAGAAACTTAGCCGGACATGGCTGGAAAATCCGAAAAATGAATGAAGAACGCGAAGAACATGAAGAACATCTTCAAAGAATCAAGAATTTCTGATTTCAATCCAAAAACGTCACAAATCCATTCTCCCCCATTGTTTCAGCTAAATTAGGTTAAAACCTAATTGTCAAATGGGCCAGAGCCCATCAGTTCAGCCCAAAACGAAAATCAGTAATAAATGGTGCTTCATTATAAAATTTGGGCCCAATAAAAATCTAAAAAAATACATATAACATTGACTACAGTTTTAACTATCCTTTTGTCCGAATCTTCCCTTCAAGTCTTCATATTAATTGTTGCCCTCTGAATCATCTAAAAAATGAGACAAGAATGAGATAATTTGGATATCTGGTTCAATAGTTATGATCAAAATAGAGAAGGGTTATAAATCTGGAATTTTTATTATTAAAATATGTTAAATCCAATAAAATACTCAAAGCCCAAATAAGCATAAAAGCCCATTATTTATTACTAAACAATCTAAATTTATTAATCAAGAGATACAAATGAGTGTAATAAATATTCAATTATCAAATATATGTCAAATGAAACACTTTCCAAACACCTTTTTCATTGTAAGAGCTCATTCAATGCAAATGTTGTGTTTTCAGCTTATGGTTTTATTGTTGTCTTCTAATCGGGCTGACGGGCTAGCCCGTCTATTAGAGGTCGGGCTGATTCAAACCGACTCAAATAACCTGACGGGCAGCTTGACTCAAATAGCCCGCCAGCCCGTTGAGCTCGAGCTGGCCTAAATTACCAGTACTATATGAAAATGGGTTATGGGTTTTGAAGAAAAACCATTTTCCCACTGAAAATGGGACCAAATGCTAGGGGAATTTGATTCTTCCTTTCCTGCCCCATTTTCAGCCAACCAAACGGCTTGTATTCAATATTGTAAGTGTTTGGATTAGTTTATGAAAAGTTTATAAGTGTTTATATACGTAAGTCGAGACAACACTTCTTTTACATACTTACCTCGTATACTGTGCATCACGATTGAAAAACTGTTTTTAAATACTCTAATTGTTATTCCAAACAAGCACTTATGTCATTTGGGGGAGAATTATTGTCATAGCCGTGAACATAATATGAAGAAAGACAACACCGAGATCTAATAATTGGATTTATTTTTCTGATATTGCTATACATTCATTATGAATTAATAATATTATAATCGTAATACAAGATCTACAACTAAATCTCATGCTCCTATTAAGCACCGGATGCGCGCAAAACTAACACCAATCATCCAATCACATAACATCTGACATTAATAAGGCCGGGTGGAAGGGAACGCGAGAGATATTCACCCAGTAGTCTTTGACATGGTCAGATGCATCATATATGTTTACCCTCCAATTGAGTTTAGGCCCCCCACCCCTTACTAAACACGTGTGTTATCTAGTTGGAAGCAATTCTATCTAGAATATTGTTAGACACTAAATATAAACACTTCTTGTAACAAAATTTAAACATTAGTTTGGATTAGCCTCTCCAACCAAACCTTATCTCCACTAGTGACCTTATCTCCACTAGTGCTTTTCAATTTGGTTGTTTGGTTTGCAACAGATGCTCATAGCACGGGCCTAGTCTCAAGCCGTGGCCTCAAATGAAATACCCAGACTTAAAACTCTAAGAACTTAGTTGGCCTTCCAAAAAAAAAAAAAAAAACACTTGAGAGCCTACGGATGCATCTCAAGGTGGCCCCCAGTACATTTTTTAATTTAAAAAGTTGTTTAGATTACAAGAATCAAAATCACATTTTTCATTTATAAGAAGCTTACAGAATTAAATGTCACTACACTACAAAATATATATTTTAAAGTAAATTACTTCAAATGATCCAAATATCCATATATATGAAGCACCATGGATAATCTTTTTGATTTCTATACATCCGTTACCCTTTTCTTTCGCATCCCAGCATCCAACCTCTATCACTGATTTTCTTGCTTTTAAGCTCTCGAGATATTTGCTGTGTTTGTTTGTGTTCTGGATCAACGCCAATACAAAAAGTTTCCCTCTACGACCTTTTGGACAACCACGCGTTTGACGAAAGATGAAAGGCTTCTTCGGTTAAACTTAGTTTATTTTATAAGCTTGATTTATATAAATTAAGATAAAACTCCTCCACATATTTACTTTATAGATCATAAAAGTTACCTCGTAGACCGTAAAAACTACTTCATATTTCATAAATCACAATTGAAAAACATTTATAGAGGTTATGCAAACATATCAGAAGCGTGATCCACAAAAATGTGCATTATTATCTTGTTTTTTGACACCATGGTTTGGTCCACGCAACGTAATTAGAAAAAAAATCAAAGATCTAGTGCCAATTGCATTCGGATCATCTCCTCGTTCGAAGTTATCATAAAAAACAAAAATAAATATCAATCATCAAAGATGTCCAAAGCCTAGTGGAATTTTTACTGTGATGCTCGTGTAGAACAACATATTTAATTCTTCAATTCTAAGTGTAGGAATTATAACCCTAGGATTAGTTGAAGTGGTAGGTATTTTGACACCTTAATTAGAGATATCGTTGGATCCCTGGTCATTAAAAAATTATCAGGCGAGGCCCCTACCTACTTTAAGGGTATGTTTTGTTGAAAGGAGGGTAGGGGGTGTAAAATATTTTTATATGGATAACTTTATATTTATTTTAGAATTTTTTTTAAAAAAATACTTTTTAAACTTTAAAATCCCGTTGACAAAGTCATTAATGGGATTAACAAGAATGGTAATGCAATTGACAAAATATTTTATTGTTAAATCACCTATTTGGGATTTTGAAGTTTAAATGATATTTTTTGAAAATTTTCCTTTATTTTATTTAATTTATTTTTTGAATTTTGTAGAATGTTTATAATTATATAAAATTATAATTTATGATTATTAAATTGAATAATTATAACTTTTATGGGTATAATAGTCACACAATGCTAAAATATTAAAGTGATGATAGAGATAAAGAAGAAAGTCAGAAGGATGACATAAAAATATTAAAAATATTTTATAGACATAATAGTCACACTATAACAAAATATTACCCATTTTATCTAAATCTCCCCATTTTGAGAGGGGAGAGGAAATTTCAACAAAAAAAATCCCTTACTTCCTTCAATTTTTATATTGCTAAATAAGAAAAGAGGAGCAAAATATCTTCCCTCCCTTCAAACCAAACAGAACCTAAAAAAGCCCAGTCGAATGCCGAATTGGTCTCCTGATACGATTTCAATATCGGTGATTTCATTGTAAAAAAAAATAATGAACATACCTGCTAAGTTAAAACAATTGTATAGATTGATAGACTTAGAGTCCGTTTGGTTCAACCCCATTGCATGTATGCAATGGTAATCATGATGGCATTACCATGAGAAGATTGTTTGGTTGCTCTTTAGCATGGTAATAGGGTTTACCATGGTAATGATGATTACCAAAAAATTGGTAATCCTCATTCATACCTCCCCCCTATGAATCCTCATTACCGTCTCATTGCATAGTTAGAAAAGTCTAATTTACCATTTAGTTTTACTTCTCTTTATTTTACTTATATATTTTTACTTAGGCGCATCGCCACAACCGCTACCACCGTCGCCGCCGCCACCACCTCCTCTACCACTGCAGCCACCTACCGCCACCTCTTCCTCCACCACCTCCTCCTCTACCGTTGCCGCCACCTGCCGCCACCTACTCCTGCACCGCCGCCGCCGCCACCACCTCCTCTACCGTTGCCGCCACCTGCCGCCATCTACTCCTCCACCACCGCCACTACCTCCTCCTCCTCTACCGCTGCTGCCACCTGGCACCTCCGCTACTATCTCCTCCTCCTCCGCCGCCGCCACTACCTCCTCCTTCTCCGTTCCCGCCACCACTACCTCCTTCTCCTCTTCCGCCGCTACTACCTCCTCCTCCCCTGCCGCTGCAACCACCGCCACCACCTCCTCCTCCTCCTCTGCCGCTGCAACCACCGCCACCACCTCCTCCTCCTCTACCACCACCACCTCCTCTTCTGCCGCTGCCACCACCCGGCATCGCGGCTACTACCTCCTCTTCATCCGCCGCTGCCCGGCCTCGTCGTTACTACCTCATCCTCCTCTCTCGCTGACACCTGCCGCTGCCACTACCTCCTCTTTCTCCACCGCCACCCGCCACCGTCGCCACTACCTCCTCTTTCTCCGTTCCCACCACCACTACCTCCTCCTCCTCCTCTTCCGCCGCCCCCCGCCCCCTGCCACCGCCTTCACTACCTCCTCTTCCTCCTCTTCTGCCTCTGCCGCTGCCACTACCTCCTCTGCCGCCACCGCCACCAATACCTCCTCCTCCTCCATCGCTGTAGCCACCCACCATTCGGCACCACCGCCACTACCTCCTCCTCCTCCTCCTGACTCTTAACTTTCTTTTTACAAAGATTATAGTAAGGGTAAAATAGACTTTGTGTAATATATTAATTTTAAATAATTGTTAAAATAATAATTCATTGCACCTTACTTAAAAATCAAACCAAACACTAGCCCTGTAATTAATATTGCATTGCATTACCATTGCATCGCATCGCATTGCACTGCAGGGTGTAATGAGATTGAACCAAACGAGCCCTTAGGTAATATAGTTAATACTTTCTCTGTCTCTGCATATATATATAAGAGCTTTTTAACCAATTAACGAGATACTAAAAAACACTTAAAATAGTTAAATGTGATAATTATAAAGGAAATTGATTTTTTTAAAAAAAATTGCCCTTATTTATGAATGAGTAAGAGAGAATAATAATGAGAAAATGATGAAAGAGAATATATACAGTATAATAATTAATTAAGGAAAAAATAAAAAAATGTATTTATTATTAAAACAAACTCAAAAGACATCTTACATCTAGGGACAAACCCATTAAAAAAAAGTTCTTATACATAGCAATGGTGGGATCAGTAAAAAACACTTCATGGTTTTTTTAAGTAAATTAAATGACCACATTTAAATTATTGTCGTGTTTTATCATTGTTGAGAAAATATTAATAAAAATAATTTAAAAAATAATAAATACAATAACTAAAGTTAATTAAGATAAGATAAGACATCATGTTCAAGGCCAACGCCAACTCTTACATTTAAACATGAAAGGGATATATTCTATTATTTATATGCATGGACCAACCGACAATGTAATTTGGGGAAAAAAATGGAGAAATTGTGATCATGTCCTAATTAACATAATTAATTACAATTAAATTTCTTGAGATCATCAAATTGTTGTGAAATCTTAAGGGACATGACTGCTATTAATTCAAAATATGAAAAATACAATTTTGCATAATGACAAGTTTAAAGCATTCAATGATAAGTTTAGAATAACCAATGACAAGTTATATAGAAATCAATGACAAGTTTAAAGCAACCAGTTACATGGCAAAAAGTGACTACATAACTACATTATCAACATAGTGCTCTCAAGTTATTAATATTGTTCATGTAGTTGCTAATAACAACTTTGTTCTACAGGATAACAAAAACATCATTTTTTCTGTTCACTAACATTAACAATTTTAAAGTACTAGATTGATGACAAAAAAGTTACGTAATCACTTATTTTCATATAACTTGTCGTTATAACAAAATTGTACTTTCTTGTTTGAAATTAACAGCATCATGCTAGATAGTGGCATGAAAAAAAAAAGAAATAAGTAAACAGTAGATAGCAATTAAAAAAAGTTCAAAATGTGGACAATTATAGAGTGAAAAATAAATACAAGCTAATTAACTAAAGAAAAAATTAAAGGAAACATAGACAATGCCTAGGAAGAAAATATTACAAAAAAAGAGAATGTCTTTAAATAACCGAGAAGGAACAAATTGTTTCATTAAAGAGGGATCAAACTTATAAGAAGTTCGTAAACTAAAAATTATTTGATGATATTCGAAGGGTACAGATGAGGAGGATGAATAGCAAAGAGAAAAACTCATTTAAATACCACTTTAACTTTCAATTCAGAAAAGCTTATTAAAACTTGTAAAGGATAAAGAAGGGATGGGGTGTGAATTTATGCTTTTTGATATTTTGGCTTAAAGATCAAAATGCACTTAAATATTATTTAAAGATCAATTGAGTAATGAGATTGACTAAAATAGTAAAGTTTTTAACAAAATATCGTAATGGTTTTGACAAAATCAATAAGTACTGATAAAATGTGTAAAATGATTAGCCAAGGGTTGTAGGCTGTGGCAATTTAAGTAATGTGATTGATTAAAACAATAATGGTTTTAACAAAATTCGTAATAGTGTTGACAAAATCAATAAGTACTGATAAAATGTGTGAAAAAGTTGGTCAAGAGTTTTGGGCTATGACCATTTGAGTAATGAGATTGACTAAAACATTAATGATTTTGACAAAATTCATAATGGTTTTGACAAAATTGTTAAAGTCCTGACAAAATGAATAAATGCGTTGATTAATTTTGTTAATGATATTAACAAGTGCAGTGATGTCGATGACAAAGAATCATAAATGTCCATGACAACGACTTCTTCGACTTGGTAATGCCACATCTGCAATCCAATTTCAGAAATGAAAGCCTCATCACATTCATTTATCACCCAATCACATTTAGAAAAACCATTTTCGTCATCACCATCATTACGAAACATATCAGCAAAGGTGTATGAATCCTTCAGACTCACCGTATAATCACCGATGACCTCCTCATCACCTTCATCTTTGGAGTCGTCAATAGTAAAATGATATAGCATTTGGGTCACGGATATCCCCGAGAGACTGAGACCAAGTTGGACGTCAACAACCTGCCAAAAAGGTGAGGCGGTCGTTGTTGACAACGTTTGAGGATTTAAGATCTGAAGCGGGGGAAGGAGATGACAGGAAGAGGGAGAGAGAGGTGAGATCGGGGAAAGGGAAGGGGAAGGGGGAGAGAGAGAGAGGGTGAAGTTTTGATTTAAAGGACATTTTAGTAATTTAGTATAAATATAAAAAATACATATTCTCTCTCAATCATCTCTTTATCATTTTTAAGTGTTAATAGAATCTTTTAGGTTTTGATAATTCACATTATATTTAAGGAGAATGCTAAAAAAATACCATTTAAACTTCAAAATCCCGTTAACAAGTTCGGTAATGGGATTAACAAGAATGATAATGTAATTAACAAATCATTTTATTGTTAAGTCACCTATTTGAGATTTTGAAGTTCAAATGATATTTTTTTAGAATTCTCCCTTATATTTATATGTCTTTTTCTCATAACAAAAGACCAAACGTTTTTTTTTTTTAAAAAATGAAACAGTTGATGGGCCAAGGGTACCAAAATATACGTCGAGAAAACGCATGCCCCCTGGCAAAGGCACAAGGGTGAGCTGCGTTGGGGGCGGGGCATACTGACAGGAAGAAGACCTTGGGGAGGATCGCTGGTGTACGCTAGCATTCGTCGGCGGAGACATGCCAATCACAAGCGCACTTTAGCATTATCGCCATCAATGACGATGGAACCACTGAAATGATTGAGTGGAGCACCTAATCCCAACTTCTACTGACAAAAGGGCGCCACGTTAGCACAAGCATGATCCAATGTTTCGAAAAAAATGCGATTAACAATTAGCAAATAGTGATTAGTGATTACATGTTCATGTTCTGGCCAAAAATAAAAAAGAGGAGAATCGCGATTACTTTTTTTCCCTTTGGAACTACAATTACTAGATTCAATCTGCGGAGCTAATAGAGCAAGAATAATCACGCTGCCGCTCCCGACTCGCCGGATATTACAAACGAATCACAGTTTGGCGGTGAAGTTGTCATTTACTGCCTGTTGTGATTCATCGATCTATTTGGAGGGAGGGCAATCTCAGATTCAAATCTTCAAATCACTGCCCTTTTCGAAGAAAAAGAGAGAGAAAGTGGGCAATGGTGGGATGAGGATAAAGAAGAAGGGCAAGCGAGAGGGCCATGGCGAGAATTGAGTGGGCTCTTCAAGGAAGAGGGAAGTGGGTTTGTTCGTACAAGAAAACCACTATCATAGTTTGCTTTTTAAACATTGCAGTTGCTCTCTACTTTCTACGCACTCTTTATGCCTCTCTTTATATCTATTCCGGGAACGTTTCGCGAAACAGTAAGTATTAATCTCAGGATGGGATTGGTTGGCCAAAAAATATATGATGATTGGATTTTTCATGGCATCTACTACATTGTCGATGTTTTCTGTTCTCTCCGCGCTTCACCTAATAGAGTAAAGTATTGAAATAGGTTTTTGCTTGAAATTATGTGGATATGTTGGATTTGGATTTTAATCTCTCCTCCTTAAAGTTGGCCTTTGCTTTGGTGGTTTCCGTAACTTGAAACCCACTCCTGCTTCGGATTAACAGCGTGCTTTACTTTTTTGATGCTAAAACTCCAAATTTCTCCATTCGATTGAACTTTGAATTTACTGTCATTCCAGTTGTCCCGTACACCTCGGATCAGATTCAGAAAATGGAAGAATCAATCCGAATCCGTAAGGCATATAAACCCCAGGAGCTGGTTAAATGGGTAAGAACCATTTATGCTTAGCTCTCTAGCATCTAGCTATCACTACCTTATGAACTGAGCAGAAGTTAATGTATTATAAAACCGTTGTTCCAAAAGGTGAAGGCACTAGAAGGAGAGTTATCAGGAGAAGAGAGGGCGTCTCAGTTGCCTCAGCATTTAAGACAGAAAATAACGGATGAGATATTGCAGAGGCTGAGGAGCTTGAATTCTAGTGGCACGAACACTACCCAGAAAATTGCCATGGAGCGAGGTGAGTGCATGCCTGTAATTTTACTAATGCGAATGTATTATATCCACCTTTCTGAACCCTGATTAGCATTTTAGTGACTCAGTTTTACTTTGGAGACTAATAACATAAAAGAATGTCAACAGCTATCTTATTTTTCCTGGCCAAATTCATTTGCCAGGGGTGGGAAGGTGCAGAGGTTTATTATCTTGTGGTTATGTATCACTAATGTAAATTTCAAGTCGAATGAATAAGATTATCGTTAAAAAGTACATATAGAATATGCCCATTCTGAAATTGGTAGAATCTGGTACTTTGAACTGGTGCTAGAATTAATGCCCACTTTTGGTGAATTGTCTTTGTACTGAGATTGTGGACATTTCAAAGACTAGACACTTCATTTTCAAAAAAAAAAAAAAAAAAAGAGAGAGAAAAGAAAAGACAAGTTTAGACCCTTCATAGCTAACAATTTTCTTTTGGAAGGAGCAGGGTTGGTTGATTTTGTGGGAAGAAGAGGATTCTAGCAGCACCGCATTACTACTGCATGGACATGTTAATAGTTTTCTTCTTTGCTAGCTTGTGTATTAGATGCAAATTAATTAACTTAGCTATGTCAAATTTTAGAGGACTTCATTGTGGTTTTGCGGTCAAACTAAAATAAGGAAAAACCTTTCCTGTTAGGTTTTGCTTAGTGAGAAAATGCTCTAGTAAGTTACATTAGCAGCCTTTCATTCTTCATTATAATTTGAACTTGAGTAGAGATTCTTTGATTTGCTTGAAATTTACAATCCTTTTTTTCCCTTTGTTTTTTTTTTTTTTGGGGGGGGGGGGGGTTGTATTAGATGCAAATTAATTAACCTAGCTATGTCAAATTTTAGAGGATTACATTAGCAGCCTTTCATTCTTCATTTTAATTTGAACTTGAGCAGAGATTCTTTGATTTGCTTGAAATTTAGTGTTCAATCCTTTTTTCCCTTTTATTTTTTTTTTGGGGGGGGGGAGGTCATTTGATTTAGATTGAAACACATTTTTTATATCTCATTTAGTTGGATTTAAGGTGCTTACTGTTCATATTGCAGTAGATAACATACAAGGGGTCTTTTCCTGGATGAAAGCTTTCACATGTTGCCTGTGTCTGAGATATTTGAGGTCCTTTGGTGCCTTATCCTTGATCTTTAATGGGTTTGTGGATTGAAACTAAGACATAAGTTCGTTAGTGGTGGCATGAAGAGTTCTCCATTTTTGTCATAGACTAACATGGCTTGAAAGCTATACAAATAAGCCTGATTGCAAATGATTTTGGCCTCCACTTGGACAATAACTTTCTTACATTTTCCTTTTCAAATGTTAGTTTTTTCTCTAAATGTGTAGAGATTAATAAAGAATCAAAAGGTCCTGGTCGACAAGATAAGGAGACTTGGTGGTGGGATGAAAGTGTTCAAGAAAAAACTAAGTATAAGAAAGATTGTTTTAAAGCCATATACATGTAATAATACTGAAAATTGGGAAAGGTATCGCATTGCTAAAAAGGAGACTAAAAAGGCCGTGAGCGAGGCTCGTAGTAAAGCATATAAGGAGTTTTATAAAGAGCTAGGGACAAAGGCAGGAGAGCGTAAGATTTACAAGATCGCAAAGAACAAAGAAAGAAAATCAAGAGGCTTGGACCAAGTGAGGTGTATAAAGGACGACGAAGGAAAAGTTTTGATTACTGATGGAGATATTAAGGATAGGTGAGAAGCCTACTTTTATAAGCTGTTCAATGATGGTGGGGGAGGGTCGCATTGTGACTGGGAAGATTTGACAACTCGAGAAGGTGATCTCAACTTGTCATTTTATTGTAGGATTCGAATTGGCGAGATTAAGGAAACTTTTAAGAAAATGGATAATGGTAAAGCTGTCGGACCTGATGATATTCCTATTGAAGTTTGGAAATGTTTGGGTGAAGAGGGTATGTTGTGACTCAAATGTTAGAACCAATGTTAGAACACCTGGAGGTGTTACAAAAGACTTTCCTATAAGGATTGGACTACATCAGGGATCAGCGTTAAGTCCTTATTTGTTCAACCTAGTGATAGGTGTTCTAACTGAGCCTATAAAGGAGGAGATCCCTACATGCATGCTTTTTGCGGATGATATAGTTCTGTTGACTGAATCTAGAGAAGATATTAATTCTAAACTTGAGATATGGAGACGAACTTTGGAATTGAGGGGCTTTCGTCTTAGTAGGAACAAAACTGAATATATGCATTGCAAGTTTGATAAAGGACAAAGCCAAAGGGAATTGGAAGTTAAATTAGGAGGGCTAGTCATCCCACAAGTGACAAAATTTAGATATTTGTGATCAATTATACAACAAAATGGTGAAATTGATGGAGATGTCGATCACAGAATTCAGGCCGGATGGTATAAATGGAGAAAAGCTACTAGAGTTATCTGTAATCGTAAAGTACCTAATAAGGTAAAAGGAAAGTTCTATCGGACTGCTATAAGACCAGCAATGCTATATGGTAGTGAATGTTGGGTTTTAAAGGGACAACATGAGCATAAAATAGGAGTCGCTGAGATGAGGATGTTGAGATGGATGAGTGGCCATACAAGAAAAGACAAGATTCGTAATACTCATATACGTGAACGAGTGGGAGTGGCTCCTACTGAAGAAAAAATGGTAGAAAATCGTTTGAGATGGTTTGAACATGTTCAACGTAGGCCTTTGAGTGCTCCGGTGAGAAGGGTGGATCAAGCAGGATGGAGTCCTATTAGACGAAGTCAAGGAAGGCCAAAACGAACGCTCAATGAGGTCATAGAGAGAGACCTTCTAATTAATAATATATCGAAATCTATGGTTTTTGACAGAGCAAAATGGCGTTGTGCGATCCATGTAGCCGACCCCACCTAGTGGGATAAAGGCTTTGTTGTTGTTGTTGTAAAGTACCTAATAAGGTAAAAGGAAAGTTCTATTGCACTGTTATAAGACCAGCAATGTTATATGGTAGTGAATGTTGGACTTTAAAAAGACAACATGAACACAAAATGGGGGTAGCTGAGATGAGGATGTTGAGATGGATGTGTGGTCATACAAAAAAAGATAAGATTCGTAATACTCATATACGCGAACGAGTTGGAGTGACCCCTATTGAAGCAAAAATGGTAGAAAATCGTTTAAGGTGGTTTGAACATGTTCAGCGAAGGCCATTGAGTGCTCCGGTGAGAATGGTTGATCAAGCAGTATGGAGTTCTGTTAGACAAGGTCAATGAAGCCGAAACGAACGCTCAATGAGGTCATAGAGAGAGACCTTTTAATTAATAATTTATCAAAATCTATGATTTTTGACAGAGCACAATGACACCGTGTGATTCATGTGGCCGACCCCACCTAGTGGGATAAAGGCTTTGTTGTTGTTGTTGTTATGTAGAGATTAATAAGTAGTTATCATGGGAACCTGGATGCTTCATTCTGTCAGTAAGGATAGTATTGAGGATTTAATCAAATGTGGATATGCACATTGTATGGCTCATTCTGCAAGTTTTTCTTTGGAAAAAATTGCTTTGATATGGCCAGGACATGGCTTATTGTAATTGGATATGGTTGTGTCACTTCAGCCAACAGTTCTACACCGCAGTTGTTTTCTTTTTTAGTTGGCAGATGAGATATAGGTTGAGTTGCTACATTTGAGAGGCGAAACCTGTAGAGAGTAGAGTGGATGGTGAGGTTTGTCCTTTCCCACAGAATACTCAAGAGTGCTGCTTTGAATACTCCACAGCATGATCTGTTTTTACTCTGCTTGTTTGGTTCTCATTTTTGCTGAGTCGCTGATTGATGCCATACAAGTTTTTGAGTGTGCAGAGTAGCAATAAAGAATGAGTAATTTTAAGGAGAAAGAAAATGTGAAACTGAGAAGTGAGGTGGGGAAAAAAAAGCCAAGCAGAGGAATCAATGGGAAATTGTCCTCGCGTCTGTATCTTTCTGTACCTGACCCGTATTTTGAGTCCAAACTTCAGAGGTAGTTATTCTTTGTAGAGCAGTCAACCATTCGTTGACGTGGCCCGTGAAATGTTTTTGGCATTAGAAAATGTTCATTTTCTGGAGAGCTGGGCATTCTAATCCAACTTTTTCTGTGAATTATTAATAGCTATTTTAACTTAGAATTTTGGATACTAAATTGAGTTATGTTATATAAATATTAAGTTGCTATAATTTACTGGATTCTTTGCTTATGTATTTTTTACATGGATATATTCTCTCTCTTTCTCCATTTGGTGATATTACTCTTAAACATTACAGAAGCAGTTGGAAGTTGGCGCGAGGAAAAACTAAGAGAAGCTAAGTTGGCTCTTGTGAGATCGTCTTCTAACTCAACCATTGCTCATAAAGAGGCAGGTATGACCATGGATAGTTTGTTTCCCTAGCTTGTCTGCGACAGTTTAGGGACATTAGAGGCCCCAATACTAACAGTTAAGTTGGTTGTTTGACACTTTTGAATCCTTAACATTTCTTTTTGTATTACTAGTAACTGTTTTAACTTTCTAGGGATGCTAGCAAGAGCTCTGGAGTCTGATTGGCCTGTGCTTTCGGAAGAAATTGGCCTCTGGATTCCTATTGAAGTTGCTAATGAAGAGCATGATGATAAACCTGAGGGTGAAGTAGAGTTTGGTAATATAACATTCTTCTTACAGTGTATTTTTCCGATCTTAATGTGGCATCTCCCTAGTACCCTGTCTAATACAGGAAAGTCCAGCTGCAATATGTTCTGTGGAAAGTTCAGCACTAGATTGATTTACATGGATGGGGAAACATGCATTCTAATCCTAGATTTGGGTGCTAGAAATGTGCCAATATTTTGTGACGCAGAAATTTATTGTTTTCATTTACCGAGTATGCATTCTTTTCAGAGGAGGAAATTCTTCCTGGAAGGCCAATGCCTCCAGAGTGCCATGCTGAACTTCACGCAGATTATGATGGCGTGGCAGTAAGATGGGGTCTTACCCATCACAAAGATAGTGCGGCTGATTGCTGTCAGGCTTGCTTGGACCAAGCAAAAAATGCCAAAGAAGGTGAACGGAAATGTAATATTTGGGTTTATTGCCCATCTGAGTTTGGTTGTCATTCTCCAGATATCTATCAGCACAAACATCAAGAGTGCTGGCTGAAATATGTGAGTTCTACCTGATGATCCTCTTCTCTACTTGCAATGCCCTGATAATTTTATTCTATCTGAGTAAATATTCTTGGACTTCACGAATATAACTTCTGGTTTGGCCTACTTATTCTTCATGATATTGTTTCCTCTAGTTTTCCCTCTGGCTAATATGGTTTTCCTGATGATCTGATGCCAGGCTGAGAAGCCACGACTAAATTTTAAGGACAAGTATCCTGAATCATACCGAAATTCTCACCCATCTGCACCAGTGATTGTTCCATGGGCCTCTGGAGTGGTTGGGGCATGAGCGGATCAATCAGCACTGAAGGTATTATGATAAACCGGAATCACTTTGTAGACTCCTGGCACAGAAAGCTATCACGCAAAGTCTTTATCATGCATACCAGCGATCACACTTCTATTCTTCATCACGTTATTTGTTAAAGAAATGAAATAGGATAGATCCTTTCTGTCCCTTCCACTGGTACTATTTTTTTGGGGTTTTGGAGGTTGGGGGAATCATCAAGAAATTGATGGACATTTAGAGTTAGATACGATTGTTGATAGGCGCACCTCCTCAGAGCACGGATATTCCTCCAAGTCCAGTTGCTACTGAGGCAAGGTGAGACTTGACAGATAAGAAAGTTATTCTGTTGCGAACTATCTGATAACACTATTCATTGTCTTTTGGGATGTAGCCCTGCTGATGATATCTTGATGGGGAACTTGTTAGGATGAAATATACACCCTGTACACTACCTAAGCTCAGTGCACTACAAGTCTACAACAGTGAGTGTGCATGTTTAGTGAACTTCACCTTTTGGGTTTTTCATTTGTTTAGTGTACCACTCTTAACCCGGCATGAAAATGAATCATATTTTTTCCGTGAATTATGTTCTCTCTTTTACATTATCCATCATAGTTAAGAATTATGTAACCCGGTTTGTTATAGCGACCAGACTTATGGTCATCTGCATCTCCGGAGCGTAGTTGAAGGATAATTTTAAAGCTACGATTTTGCCAACCTTTTTATCAAGGTTATTAAATTTGGACTGGTCACTGAACTAGTTTGGATAGTGGGTTAAATGTTAGTGGGTCAAATTGAAGCTAACCCAGGGTCAGAACGATGTGGAAGTGAATTTGAACGATAATATTTTTTGGAATAGTTTTGGAATTTGAGAATTTTGAGAATCAAATAATAATATTTTTAAGTGATTCTTTTTACATTAGAAAGTAGATATTTCAAACTTTTCATAGAATCTCAATTTGTAATTTTTGAAAATATGTAGAATTAGATATGAATTTTTAAACTCATGAAATTCTGAATAAACAATGAACCACGGTTAGATGACCGGTTCGTGGTTTTGAGGTCAAACCGGCTGGTCCAGCCCGATTTTAATAATCATGATTTTTATATTATTGGATTTCTTAGTTTAAGATATATCCACAAAAGGAGAATGTAGTTGTGCCAACTCTTTGTTGTTGGCGCACATGCCACAGTACCCCGCTGGTTGACAGAAGCATAACTGTTTGGGAATTGGGAACATGTTAGGGTTTATTATCGAATGAAAATTGAACTATCCGTCATGATTGTTTAATTTCATAAGATATTGCTCTTCCAGTGCTAATGAGTAATTATAGGAGCTATTTAAGAGATTGGTTAGCGTTCTATATACAAGACATTATCCATTTTATTTTTAATATTTATTATTTTTTACAGATTAATTTATTTAATTTATAAAATAATATATAGTATAACCGCCAAACATTTAGATCAACTAGCATGAGTTGTTTTAGCCAAGGTTATAAAATTGGATTGGCCACACTAAACTGGTTTTAGTAGTGGGTCAATGGTTAGCAGGTCAGATTGGAGTCAAATTGAAGTTAACACAAAGTTAGACTAGTGTGGAAGTGAACTTGAACGATAATATTTTTTTGGAATACTTCTGAAATTTGATAATTTGTTAGAATCAAATGATAATATATTTGAGTGATTCTTTTTATATTAGAAAGTAGACATCTCAAGCTTTCTATAGAGTCTTAATTTGTAATTTTTAGAAATATGTAGAATTATATATGAATTTCTGAAATCAAAAAATTATGAATAAACATTGAACTAATCAAACTGGTTAGCCTAGTTAGGGGGTAGAAGTGCCGCCAGAAAAAAAAGGCCATGTTATGTCTTAGATCCGGATTAGTTTAGGCTTATAAAGTTCCTCGTGACAAGGGGCCGGCCTGGGATATCGGGTGGATACACAAAAAAAGAAAAAAAAATCTAATGTCATATAGGGTAATTAAATTATACTTATTATAATTAAAAAATTTATCTAAATTCCTTAATTTATCTAAATTAGTTAAGTTGTTTTTATATTAAAAGTCAAAAAAAAAAAAAAAACACGTTGGCAAGGACAATATCCCTTTCGGAAAGTACCATACAAAATTGGAAAAAGTTTGAAACCATAATATATTTCAATTCGATTTCTCCACTATATTATTTACGAAGCACTGAAAATATCAGTTTTTTTTGCAGTAAAAAAATATTAGTAGTTATTACTAATTGAATTATTCTATAATAATATGTTGCAGTTTTTTACAATTTAAGATTTTGCACGTTTAGCGCATTCAGAAACTCGGGAAAAAATAAAGATAACATGCCAAGATCGTGCAACATCCATAAGCGATAATTTATTTTTATTTTTAAATAAAAACAAGAGTAGAGACCTGAATCCTGAACCTGTGTAGATAGTTGAAACTGATGGTTCTGATTTTCTGTGAAGAAAGTCTTACTGGTAGGTTCTTGCATTCTGTGGTGAGGATTGTGAAGGACCATACGGGTCCCTGGATGTTGTGATCCGTAAGGCCATTATGCTGAAGTTGATTTACTTCATCTCTGCGATTTGAAATTCACGGCTTTAAGCGGACGCGGTATGATTGTTTCGGGTCTTCCAAGATTTAAACAAGAATCGTTAACTTCTTTTTCGAATGTCTCGTTTCTTCATCTTCTCCAGCTTCATACTCCAACCGATTTCTTAAATAGTAATTTGGGGCCATTTTATCGTCCACCGCTAGGTAAGCCCTCCATGAGAATTTGACAAGAATTGTACAATCTGAAAGCAGAGTTTGGAAATCTTGATTGGGCAGGGGATCTACAGTATAACTCTTCATTTATATCGATCGATCGGATTGTTTTGAACATAAGACTTTAATTTCACATTCCCATCGCGTCACATGGGTTCCGGAGAAGGCAGGCCGCATTGGAGTGTCTATGACGGCGTGAAGATGATAATCGCGGCGACACCTGAGGCCCTGATGGCGGAGATCGATTCGGCTATTTCCAATCTTGAATATGCTCGTGCCACATCTCTATTAGAATCTTCCTCTTCCTCTGCCCCAAACAAGAGGTCTGGTGCTTTTTTGATGGCTCAATATGATGCTCGTGAGGCAGATGAAGCTTACAAAGCAGGGTGTGCTGCCTTGGCTGCCGGAAAACTTGATGAGGCTCTTCACTCTTTGAACATTTCTCTTTCGAAATGCCCACCAGATAAGACCTCGGCCGTTGCGAAACTACAGTCTTTAATTTCTCTCACATCTCAGCAACTTCAAAGATCTGCCAACTGAAGCATTGAAGTTTTTGTTTCCATGGCATATTTGTGTTTTTCATTCTCAAACTCTACCCTATAGTCAGAAGCATGCCTCCGGTGAGTTATTTCCAAGAAGTTCATCTGTTGGAATAAATAGGAATTGCAAGATTATTTAGAGCTCTTCATTTCCATTGGAGGACTTGACTTGTATACAACTTGCAAGGGTTAGAGCACTTAGGTTCATTGTTGAAAATTTTCAGATTTAGTCCAGATCGTCAGTTCATTGTTGAAAATTCATTTCAAGATTATGGTCTTAGAAATGGGTTTAAGGGTATTATTTTTTTCCCCTCATATGTGGATCTGGCAATTTTTTTCATCACAAAACATAACAGTATAGCAATTTCAGGAACTAAAGTGGGGAAGCACACCTATCTTTATGAATCTTGAATAGTGGAATTAGCTAGATGGTTCATGAGAACAGAATTTACACTGTAACCAAAGGATCTCGTTCGTTAAACTGTTGATACTTTATACGTCAATTTGTTTGTCATATGCAACTGAGCAGGCAATTGGACCTCTCAAGTTTGCAGTGAAACTATGCAAGCACCTGTGCTGATATAAGATCAATTATCAGTTTCTGCCCTTGGAAGCGCCTTATTTGTTCAGTTAAAAGGAATCTATTACTGTTCGCTACTCCTTGATGATAATGAAATGATTGTGATATTAACCGCAGTCTTTAACCTTGTCTATAAAATATTAAATTCCGATGTAGTTGGAACTTTCCTACAATTAAACTGAGGAGCTTCAAAGTGAGACATGCAAGAATAGATTTTCGGATAGGCATTACGCGTGGACCATTCTGGAAAAGTTTCCGTCTTGTCTAGAGCCAGACATTTCCATGTGGGGTTCCATTTTTATTTGGGTAACTTGACATAATTCCCCGAAATCAAGCGAGTGCACATCTACGAGATGCGATAAAAGATTTTGCCGACGCTGTTGTTTTTCAGTATTAACTTCAATTGAAGAAAACCAATTTAAGAAAATTAATGAAAGGACAGTATCAGTTGGGTGGTATGTCTTTCGAACCAAGACTTTAGCTTAGAGTGTATCTCAGGATAAGTTCCACGATTTGCACACGGATACGAGCAGCATCAAGGCAGTCAAATAAAGCAATAAAATCCCAATTGAAATTTATTGCTATTAGTTGAAATGTCTTGCGCCTTTTGACTTGTCTTTACCTTAAAGGACGGAAAGTGTTAGTGATATCACTATTTCAGTGCGCTGCGAGGCCACTATCAAAAAAGCAGGTCAATTAAAACATCAGCATATGCGTGAATATACAGGGATTAATAGTTACCGTATATATTATCATGTTCTGTCAAATTGATTAGCAAAACTTGAACCATGGGCGTGTTCTACCATGAAGATTCTCCAAACCAAACTACTCCTAAGAGATACAAATGTCTTGCATCAACACTGAAGGAAGCATTTTCCCATTGCCGTACCTTCCGTGGACGGCTTTCAACTGCAAGCCTCGATGAAGAGCTCCCAAACAGTGATTTCGATGAGGAACAGGAAGTACGCTTTGATAAATTTTTACTCTTTGGCTTGGAAATTTCTTCCTGATGTGAATTCTATGATTATAGTTTTTTCTCCGTGGTTTTTTAGGTGGTGGTTTCAGCGGTTAAAAGCCGAGCGATGGAGAGACAGAAGCACAAACCAAGCGTCACGAGAGACGGCTTTTCGTGGGTTTACTCTCCTGAGACAAGAGAACTGTTTATCACTCAGATGGTGGCGCCACCTGAAGGCCAAAACGTCGAAGATGATGAAAAGGAAGAGTTTTTGTCGGTCAAAAGTTGTTTCTCATGTCGCTCGAGTGTTGTGAGTGGAGAACAGTTTTATTCTGTGAGGACAAACTTCTCGCCATGTGCAAGCTTCAACGAACTTGATTTCTCTGAGTATTGGAGGCGCTCCATTATTCTGGAACTTTGTCATTGCGAGGGATGGCCATTTGGTCTCTGCCGGAAAGCTGTGTTACTACCACCCCTGCCCAAGTCACCCTCTGATTCATGGCTGTGGCGTAAAAAGCAGCAGACTACAAAAGATGTCTGAAGTTATTTAGCTTTTTGCTGAAGTTGAAGTTAACCCCAGTTTCTGCTTCATATATAAGAAATAAATTCCGATGTAATTCGTAGAACGAGACGAGAGGAGGAGAAATGTATGTGTGAGAGAGAATCAATCCCGAAGGTAGAGTAAGAATAAAGATGTAAAATGTCAAACGTTCAGTATAAATGAGAAGGAGTGAAAATGTGAACAAAAAATTATTTTTGATTTTGTTGAAACTTTAAAGAAATAATAAAAACAGAGATTAAACTCACAACTTGGCGTTTGCATTGCTTTAACCGCGAGTGATGATGGGACTAGAAATGCAGAGAGGTCCAAGTAGAACGAAGTTGCGGGAAAGAGCTCGGAACGATGGAGACAGACAGAAAAGCTTTACTCCATTCACGTGAACCGATAGAAGCAGAAGTCAAAGCTATTCAGGAAGGATTAGAAATAAGCTGGGGAATGGGATTTAGGAAAATAATCGTAGAGAGTGATGCCACGTTGGTGGTTGATGCCTTGAATGAGAACGGCTATTTGTGAATGCAACAATGAGCAGGGGAATGGCAATGCAAAGGATGATTTGGAAATCACCCCAAAGAAAAGTGATGAGTATTTTACAAAGGATGACAAGGAAATAGTTACATAGTGTTCTGGGCTATGCCCCTTGTATTACCAAACAAAGAAAAGAGAGTTTGGAAAGACGCGAACGGACATCAGAATAGAATTGATTAGGCTACCACCACGTTGCAGCTTACATAAGGACGTGGATGTGATTACATTGACTACACCACATTCAAACATCAAAGCTTGAGACTCTTCTACACAAACATTGGAATTGATGTGCTGGTACACGAGAGTAATTATGCAGGTTTCGGGGTTTCCTATTTTTTTGAGCATTAAGCCCTTAAGGTCACTTTAAAAAATAATAATCCCTCTGACCCTTGATGTGACATATTCAAAGGATTAATTTTGATTTTAAATTTTCATATTCATCAATTTTTTTAATTTACCTATATTAATACTATCTCAATAATAATAAAAACTAAAGAACAAATAATAGATTATAAATATCTAAAACATAAATATCCCCGTACAACATGCAACATCTGATGCGCTCACAATATGTGACGCAGAGACCGATGATCAACAGAGTTTCTGCTCACAAAGACGGAAGTGCAAAAGTGCTCATTTCTTTAAGCGTAAACATTAAAGTGCTCTTTGAATACATTAAGTGACAAACGAAATCAGGAGACGCTGAGGTGACAGACTCTAAAACACAACTGTGTCAAGCATCATTCCCAAAGTCTGAACTATGTTTGAAGACATCAAATTGGAAACATGCTCTTCAAGATGTTTTTTGGCATCTTGCCTTCCCACGTTAGCAATTGCAAGCTTCTCCGGCGGCAACTCATCTTCCTCCTGCACGGCCTTGTTATACTTGGCGGCTAAACTCAGCATCTCCTGATATAGATAGATCAATGATATGCAATCAATTGAGGGCATCATTTGTATCAATACCATGAATCACTTAAATGATTGACAGGCCACCCATTATACAAGAGGACAATAATTGATCCTGCAGAGTGCTTTAGGCCTTTAACACTACTTCCATCATAGTTAAAATGCAACCATTGCAAAATAAAATTTCACGAATGTCCCGTCAAGGAACACCTTTGCACACATTTGGCCAAATAATGCATAACCTCGTCTTGTATTATATGGGTGAAAGGAACAAAGTGGGGCGAAGAGATTTTAAAAAATAATAAGGTACATCTATTTTCATTTCATGTTACAAAAACTTGACTTACCTGAACAGTCTGTTCGTTAGTTTTGGAATGTGCGTCAAAACGCCTCAGTGTCAAACCATCAGTCCATTTCTTCTTGTGAAGGTTTAGTAACATCTTCTCTTCAAGTTCATTCTTTCTATAATTAATGGCTATGGAGTAATAGTGACGGTTCAAACCATGGATAAGAGCCTAAAAGGGAAAATTAAAAAAAGATATCAAAATCAGGGGAAGAAAGGCAAAGAATTTGAGCAGAAGTTTCACTTCTGAAAGATATTAGCTGAACACTCACTTGAATGGATGGTTTATTCAGATGCCCTAGGTTAGATGTTGTCTGCCTTGGTTCCTGACCCAACATCATAGTTTGTGGATTAATCAGCCGAAATGCATCAATTACAACCTTGCCTTTAACACTCTGAATAGGATCCACCACCACAGCCACAGCACGTTGATTTAAAGCCTCAAAACTCTGTATTATATAAAGAATACCATCAATTTATGCATCAATACTCTGCATAAGTTTGACATCATCGTTCCCCTTTCTGGTTCAGGGCCCAAGCAATATCACAAAGGCATAAAACATAAAAAAGTATTGGATAAAGATAAGATGTAACCTGTTGTGTATTAATGTCCACTCCAGAAAGCCAACAACCAAAACCAGGATGTGAATGATACCACCCCACAACCATCTCTGGCCTGAAAAACCAAGACAAAGATTTATCAAACCCATGTAATTAACAGAGTAATATGATAGGTCACCAATTATGAAATTCTATTATCAAAAGCATAATTGGGCTATTATAGAAAATGAGCAGCAGGGTGACGGGTGACCTAGCTGCATGATAACAGAAGGGGGAACTGAATAAGTTAGTTAGAAGAAAAATGAATGGGAGGAACGCAAGAAAAGTGGAAGGGGAGACGTGAGTATCAGGAACAGGCCCCACCTTGAGCACAGCTGAGGAGGGGTTTCCTTTTTCCTTCCTTTCTGAAGAATTCAGTAGTAGAGGAGGTTAAGTCTGAGTTGCAGGCGCAGCAAAGCAAGGAGTAGTAGAGCACGTGTGGTTGCAAACTTAATCGCTTCAGATAAGGAAGCTTTTCTGATAATTGTTACGCATCTAAGAGATTTTCTTTTTTTGGCTAAACGTGATTATTCGAAACACAATTGAAAATGCAGCAACAACATAAACAGCTTACCTTCTATGATCTTAACTCTTGGGCAGTTACAAACCATAAATATACATTTTTTCATATTTTAAAAAAATTAGTTATAAATAAGTTATAAATTTCAGGAAAGACAAATTTTCAAAAACAAAATTTCATTCCATAACCTAAGAGGATCAAATCAACCATCCTCATAAACTATAATAAGAGATTTTATACTCCTCATGGACTATAATAAGAGATTTTATAATAAGTAATCCTTATGATTCTAAGTTAAAGATGATAAAAGGAACCTTATTTACTGTTTAAATGACAAGATTATCATTAAAATGGCCCATAAGAAGTGTTTATAAATTAAATATATAAAATTAAGGTGCTTGTATGCCAACAAGTAGGGATTTTAAATCCTGTAATCTACTATTCTATACTGAACATTGTTGGCAAGGAAAACAAGACTCTGACCTAAAGGAACACAGGGATAGAAGCATTAATAAGAAGTTACCCGAATTCTAAGGTAATCAACAAAAATAATTCAAGCGCAGGGAAAATTTAAGTCAAAGGATTCAGAAAGCAAAATTCATATTTCAGCGACGATAAGAAGAAAAAATCAAAGGAAAATGAAAATACCTTCCAGTCTGTTTCAGCATATCAAGCATGTTAGTCTGAAAAACATGATCGACGGCTTCAACACTAACACCAGTACCACTTTGCGGCATCGCAAAGACATCTACCACGCGGACGGTATACTCATCCACAAACTCCCCCAGCATCAAACCCATAACTTCCATGGGAACACCGGCTCTTCCTACAAGTCACATCAAGTTTATCAGTCAAGAGGTAAACCGCAAAAACAACCAGTGCTCTACGATATATCCGGCAAGGGTTTCAAATCCGTTACATACGTAAAAAAGGGGGAGGGGGAGTCTGAGAACCCTAATCACTCCATAAATGTAAATCTATCCCTGCTCAAAACTCAAATTTCCTCAACATCTAAGTTAGGATACAGTCAAGAGATTGAAAAGACGTAAAGGCACGCAAACAAAACTAACCGTGTTTGAGCATTTTGAGGAGGGCCAGCGAAGAAATATAAACCTGCTCTGATGAATCAAGCGTCGGCGAATCAGGGGGTGGGTGCCCCAGTGCGCCTCCTGCACCAGCAAACATCCTCTGTAGCCTCTCCATACCCGATATCTCTCACTTCCCCCTCAAATCTGGAAGAGAGTTTCTAGTTTCTTTTCTGGCAAGATTTCCTCGACGATACTTCAACTCCAACTGAGCTTCGCCTTTGAAGGAACAGAGAATTTATAAACACCAGTGCTATTTGTTTTTAGGCTTTGTTTCTTCTATTGGGCCGGGTTTTTTTCAAGATTTAAAGCCGGCCCATTACTGTTCAAAGGATGACCGCCTAAATTGGATGTAGCCCAAGAAACCTGGCATATTCCTGCCAGACAATTCCATTTCTTCACTTCCGTGCATAAGCCTCTATTTTTCATGTTTCGTGTTACAGCTGCTTCGGTCCCGCCTGCCCGCCATCCTCGCCTGCAAAAACACAACTAATTTCTGAAAGAAAAAATAAACCTGAGGCTGAGACTGAGGAAGACCGAAATTTCTTCTCGCTTCTTTTTTTTCTCTTCTCTTTCTTTGGTGAGACTCTCTTTCTTTTTCCTTCCATTACTTCTTTGTGAACTCTTCCCTTGTTCTCTAGAATTTTTTGGGCTTATCTTTAAGCTTGCTTATCAGCAAAAGCATTCTGCTAATCACCACGGAGAAATGACAATAATACTTGCCGAAACAAAACAATGTATCGATTCTGTTTGACTTCCAGAATCAATCATCGCTTGCTTCATCCTCGCTATATTTCTTCATCGAGCAAACCTGTCAAACCGCCTGACAATGGAGAAAATGCTCAGATAGTCCCGCAACAAGTACATCACCATCTTTCTGGTCCTCTCTCCTCTCTCCCTACCTCATCTTTCTCTCGTAGTTCTGTTTTCGTTGCTTCTGCTACTGTTGTCTCCGCTCTCCTGGCCTCCGTAGCTTTTCTCTTATCGGATCAGCATCGTCAAACGCAATCCGACGACGAAACCTCTGATAACCTGCATGCTAAGGTTGAACAAGTGATAAACAAGTCCCGCGACTCCTACTTGAAGGCTTTCCATCATCTCAAACAAACTGGTGTGGCCGCCTCGGTCCTCTGGCATTCTTTGACGTCGGTTTTGTCTTCGGCCAACCATGAGGTTCGCTCCGGTTTCGAGATTCGAGTTGCGGCGTTTCTTGCTGACATTGCAGCCGCAAATTCTAGCCGCAGGGCTGCTATCGTCGGGGCCGGAGGCGGTGTTGTGGTAGATTGGTTACTTGAGTCGGTGGCTGTTGCCAAAGATGGGGGTGGCACTCAAGCGGAGTCAGCGAGAGCGCTTGCTTACTTTATTGCCGACCCTAACGTATCAGCTGATGTGCTTGGGCGGCCTCATGCCATTCCAAATCTTCTCAGGTTTATTTTTTCTTGTCAGCCTCGGCGATCTAAGAAGGTATTTCTTTCTAGTTAGCTGACCTCTTTAAATTGTAATCTTCATGATACAATGCTTGAACTCGTCGTTTAGGATTTGCATGGGCAAACTGAACAATCAATTTAGTTTATGCCAAAGCGGGTCACTTGAGTTTATTGCGATGTGCATCATCTTTGTCTCTAAACCCTGAAAGTCTAGAGTTACCATTGACTCTAGTGATTATTTATTGAACTATATGATTTATGTTCCTTCGATATTCTTTTGGTTCCTTATTTTGCACCAAACATTCTAACTTCTCTTTCTCCCTGCAAAAGCCTAGCATTAAAAACTAGGCCTAGGAAATGCATACCAACGATGGTGAAACGGTATTGTCCAAACAAAATCGCATCATTGAGGCCAAAATTTATTGTTTGCAAAGTCAGTAATTTCTGTATTGAATTTATTGGTAATCACCTGACTTATGTGGTACCGAAGAATTACCTTGGCTGTTCGTGCATCTAAACATAAACATGAAAAGGAATTAGCATTGTAAAGTCTATACAGTCCTCTAATCTCAAAGAAAATAATCATCTGGTGTCACAGTTTTATTATAGTTTGTGTAAGAAATGTTTTTAAATTTTTTGTTCACATGCCCCCAATGATTAGGTCCTATTTGTAAAATATTTCTGATATGTCATGACAATGCTGTCGTTTTATGCATTCAAACATTGTTTTATGTATTTTTATTTGGATACGTTAAATTTATTATATTAATGCCAAAGCCACTTGCGGCATTGTTATAATTTCCATTCTAGTTTTTACGTTAGCAACATCAATAAATTTTTTTACTGCTGCAGCATTCAAGACGAAGTTCATTTGATATTTCTGATTCTTTAAAAGGTAAGAGCCTGCTTGTGGCTGCCATTATGGATATAGTCACTTCCAGTTGTGACAATGCAGAAGAGGTTTCTTTTAGGCCACAATTGCCTGGAAATGCTGAACTGAGAGATATTGCAGTTGCCCTGAAAGTTATTGAGGAAGGTGGTTTGCATTTGGATGAACCACGTGAAAGTGAAGATGACAAAGATGGTGGGATAGGAAGTAAAGGGATTGGGATCAAAATACTTGATGGTACTGTGGCTTTAGGGCTTTCAAGGACCAGCATGTTAATGAAATTGGATAATTCTGATTTGAGTCATGCAGCACCGCTTCATACTCCTAAAACTATCATGTCAGAAAATAAGCATGACAATTCATTAGCACAAGTAAATATGGTTTCTGCTGTTGTTCCTGGTCTCTGGGATGATTTACTCTGTGAACATGTTGCTGTTCCTTTCGCTACATGGGCTTTGGCAAATTGGGCGTTGGCATCAGAGGTTAATAGATGTTCTATACAAGAGCTCGATAAAGATGGTGATGCTATCATGTGTGCTTTGGCAGCACCTGAGAGATCTGTGAAATGGCATGCTAGTTTGGCGGCACGGTTGTTATTAGAAGATCACAATATCCTTTTGAATGATAATGTTTCTGATTGGAGTTCCAGTCTTCTTTCTACTATTTCTCAGGCATGTGAGCATGAGGACTTTTCCTTGGCTAAGGTTGCCTTATCTGCCTTTGTGTTATCTGTTGAGAGAAGTTCCAGTGCACAGAAGATAGTGATGGAGAAGGGCCTTAATTTGATGAGAGACATTTCCAAGCAGACCACAAAGCATAACCAGGTGCAAGAAGCAGTCGCAAAAGTATTAGAACTACTGTGCACCAAAGAGCTCCATTTATCTCTTGAAGAGAGTCAGAAATGGTCAGGCATTCTTCTTTCCTGGGTTTTTGGAAAATTTTCTTCTGATGCTTTACGATCTTCAGCCATAAAGATTCTTTCTCGGATCCTCGAAGACCATGGACCAACAACATCTGCTGTTTCTCAAGGATGGTTAACCATGCTGCTAACTGAAGTCCTGAGTTCCACCAAGAACACAAATGATAAAGGAGCCAGTCAACCTAAAAATAATAAAGTGAAGGTATAGATCCATTTTTTTTCCTCTTTCTTATATCTAATTTGCTTAGGTTTGATACTCCCTCCGTTCCTTTTTATAAGATACAAATAACTGAATTATGTAGATTAAAAAGTTGGTTAAAATTGGCTAAAGATAATAAATATGTAAAAATTGCAACTTGTTTCCTAAAAACACCCTTATTTATAGAAAAGGTAGGTGGGAGAGAGGATGAGGAAAAAAAGTGATGAGAGAGAGAGAGAGAATGAGTGTGAAAAAGTGATGGGAGGGACATGTAACTAATTGGGGGTAAAAATTAAAAAAAATATATATTAAATGCTTAGACATCTCCAAATCCTATCTTATAAAAAGGGAACATACCCATTCAACAAATCCTATCTTATAAAAAGGAATGGAGGGAGTATTATTTTTCATTGGTATGTGCATGCTTTTGTTCCTCTTTCTTTTGTCTGATAAGTTGAGGTGAGGATTGCATTTCACATTATGTGCCGCATCAACTTCATGCAAAAGTTTAATGTAATTTTACCTGATAATTGGCAGACTTCAATTAATAATTCAAGCATTTCTTCTGCTGCACAAGTTGCAAATCAATTAGCTAGTGCTGCTGTTTATCTAGCAGTTAAGCAAATGGGAACTGCTTTTGATTCTGAGGAATCTTTTCCACTAGCTGATTTTCTTTCTTTGGAACCTTTTGTGGGACCATTAAAAAATTTAAAGAAAGATAATCTGCCTAAACTGGATGCTGCAGATTCTGCCTCTGCAATGCTGAAAGGAATAAAAGCCCTGACTGAAGTTTGTGCCAAAGACTCTCTATGTCAAGACAAAATTGTTGATTTGGGGATTTTGTGTTTGTTGAGGCGCTTTTTACTGGGTGATGATTATGAGAAATTGGCTGCTATTGAAGCATATGATGCATCTAGAGCCCATGAGGGGCGGGAACAGATTTCAAATGTTGATGGGGAGCCACCTGTACCATCAGATGCAAATGAATCATCACGTGTCCGAGTTCCACCTACGGCTCATATCCGTAGGCATGCATGTAGATTGTTGAACATCCTTTCACTCCTTCCCAAAGTCCAAAAGGACATCATAAAAGATGAAACTTGGTGTAAATGGCTTGATGATTGTGCTAATGGGAGGATTTCAGGATGCAGTGATCTTAAAATTCAAAGTTATGCCCGGGCAACACTCCTAAATATATTTTGCAATGACCAATTTTATGATAAGAAGTCTGGAAGTGGAAGTCATTCTGACACTGATGTACCGACCAATAAGAGGTTATGTCCTCGTTATGATGACTCGATATTCTTGGTAAATCCTCATCTTCCCCACTGGAAGTGTCCTAGGGAAATGGATCAAGAGGATATAAGACTAAAAGACATATCTGTGGCCACTGATGATGATGATGAGGACAATACAAAACCCATGAATGATACTAATTACTCTGATAACAGAAGCTCAGATGAAAAGACTCCTCCTTTAGATGTTGTTTTTGTCCATGGCCTTCGTGGGGGGCCTTACAAGACTTGGCGCCTAGCCGAAGACAAGTCCCCAACTAAATCTAGCTTGGTTGAGAAGATTGACCAGGAGACAGGAAAGCTTGGAACCTTCTGGCCTGGTGAATGGCTTTCTAATGATTTTCCTGATGCCCGTTTGCTTACTCTCAAATACAAGGTTTGCTGTTATAAGTTTATAAAATGCTTGTCCCTTAAATCTTGCATTTTAAAAAAATAATAATAATAAAATCTTGATGGATCTAGTAGTTTTTGTAGGGTCAGATCTAACTGTCAAATTAATATTTTATGGTTTTATGTAGACTAATCTCACACAGTGGTCTGGAGCTAGCCTGCCTCTTCAGGTTAGAACTTTTCCCATGTGTTCATACATTGTTTTATATTAATAGACTAAGGAAAAGAAGCATATTATGAAGTCATGCACAGCTAAAGCAGCATGTTTTGAGCCTTAATTGGGGGTTGCAGAAAAATTTTCATTCCTAATGCTATTGCAATTTGGGATTTGCATTATCTTACACCAATTTGCAATTGCTGCAATAGTTCCTTTTTCAGGAGACTGAAGTCCTACTACTTTTTTCAGGATTTCAGATTAAAAAAGTTGGACAGATTTTGTGCATGGTGATTTATATAATTTTTAAATGTACAATAATTCCACGATGTTCTTATTTCATCAGTAAAAATTCTAGGAAAACCTGATACATGGTTCTTTGAGGGTTATCTGCCACCAATTTAGTTTCCATGGATCTAGGTGAATGAACCTTAGCTTCTATGGAAGCTCAGAGCCATGGCAGACACTTTTGCTTCAAATGAACACGTGGGCTTCAGTGTTTGGTCATCCCTCCAGTAATCCGGTTACTTGACGACCCTTAGGGTTCAAGGGTGTGGTTGTTTCATACTGTAATCTGACTTTAGTAAGTTTGAACTTTGAACCTGATTGTTAGGGTTATAATTACTGAGCTAGTTTCCATCTCAGTCCTTCCCTGCTGCATAGTTATGGTTGCCTGGCTTTTTCTACCTCTCTTACATCAGATTTGTTCAAATTGATCTTACCTCTTTCCTCTCGATTTACATTTTGGTTTGTTGCCTTCTGTAAATATTCAGGAAGTTAGTTCCATGTTGTTGGAGAAGCTTATTGCTGCAGGGATTGGGGATCGACCTGTTATTTTTGTGACTCACAGGTTAGTATCGTTACATGGGAGGTACATGATGTGCATCCATTCCTTGCTAGGTTTCTGTATACTCATTGTTGTAATTTCTTGGAGGTATCTTTTGACTGTTAAAGTGATTCATGCTTCACAGGATAACTGTCAAACATGTCTCTGTCTTTAACCATGATGAACAAGTAGAACTGTAAAAGATAGTGCATGAGGAGTATCCTCAATGTTCTTTCTCGGCTTTGATCTCTTATTTTGAGCTTTTATTTGGGGAGGGGATTATTGACTCATGGACCAACACAATAAGATTAATTGAGGATTGAAGCCAAAGTGAAATATTATATTTGAAGGAAGCAAAGTGGTTTTCACAAATCTTTTTTGAGGCTGTTAAATAAAGAGATTATGTCTGCAACAATGGAGAGAAAATGACAAGAACTAAATCAATCAATTACTTCGCAGACGAGGAGTGGAAAATGTTGAAGTTGTCTGCAATAGATAAGTAGAGAAAAGGGGAAAAAAAGTTAAAAGAATTATTTTACAAACTGCTATTAGAATCTTAATTTATTGATAGAGCATTTAATTGTCAAAGTTTCAAGAATTTTAAAAAAATAATTATATGAATGGAGACTTATTGTATTCATACTATGTTATAATTTTTGTCCTTCTCTTTTTATAAAATAGTCACCTCATTTATGGTTCATAGATTTATCCATTATTTAGTTTAATACCGTATTTTATATTAATAAGAATCAATAAGAAATTACTTATATATATAATTTTTTTTTATGAATATTGAAATCTCGTGTGATGCACTGTTCAGCGTAATGTTATAGCCTATTCATTAATCTATGTATTCTCTTTATCTCCCAAATTCCAATTTCATTGTCTGTACGTTTCATGATTTAATATATACAGTTTTCTGTTGTTCGCAGTATGGGGGGCCTGGTTGTGAAGCAAATTCTATATAAGGCGATGGAGGAAAAATTTGATCACCTTGTGAATAATACCATTGGAATTGTAAGTCCTGTCTCCTCAATTGCATGTATGATTTCTTCTCGTGATCACAATAATTTTTTTTAAAATCTTCTTGCAGTTTCTTTATTCTTGATGTTTTAATTTGGGTTTAGGTGTTCTATAGCTGCCCACATTTTGGTAGCAAACTTGCAGATGTGCCTTGGCGAATGGGGATTGTACTCCGTCCTGCTCCGTCGGTTAGTATGGAGTTGCCAGCACATATTTAGCATCAAATGTTGATTTTAAAGTTTATTTCTGTTTCTGATAGTTGCTGTATTTTAAAGATTTTTTCAGCATTTTATTGTTAATGTTTCATAGGTAGGAGAGCTAAGACGTGGGTCTTCAAGATTGATAGAGCTCAATGATTATATTCGTCACCTTCATAAGAAAGGGAAGCTTGATGTGCTCAGCTTTTGTGAGGTAGACAGTGATTTGGTTTTTTTAAAGGATTAAGGGGCAATTTTGCTCCCGAAAGTTTTTCAAAGGGCAATTTTGTCTTGGCCGTTATCCCAATTAATTTTGACCGTTAGTTGACCAAATATGCTAAATTGGCAGTCTACATGTTATTCGCGTCATTTTTGTCAAGTTGCAAATTTATCCTGCAAATTTTAAATTTAACCTTAAAAAAATAACGTAGATGACATGTGGACTGTCAGCTCAGCTTATTTAATCAACTAACAGTCAGAATTAACTAGGATAACGGTCAGGGAAAATTGCTCCATTTTTTACACTTTCAGGGCAAAATTGCCTTCCAAAAACACTTCCAGGGAAAATTGCCCCGTAACCCTTTTTTAAATTAGTTATTCTACCTGGGTTTATTTGTGAATAGGAATAACTAATGACTGTTTTGCAGACCAAAGTAACTCCAATAGTTGAAGGTTATGGTGGATGGGCCTTTCGAGTGGAAATTGTCCCTATTGAATCAGCATATCCTGGATTTGGTGAACTAGTGGTGAGTATATTGTGAAATCATAACTCCATTGACTAGAACGAGGGGGAAAAAGTAATTATATAAGTTCCTCCTAATGTTTTTTTTATCTTTTTGGGTTAAGGTGCAAATATATTCAGGGTATATGTAGATGTACACCTTGCAGCATAAAGTTTTCTTAGGTGTAAAAATGCGTATGAAGGTTTCAAAATGGTGCAAAAATATCCCAACCATTAAGGTTTGTTTGGTACGAGGGATTTAGATGGGAGAGGAGAGAAAAGTTTTATTAGTTGAATTTTAAAAAAAAAATTGAAGAAAGAGGTTACAAAATTTTAATAAAGAGAATATGTAAGATAAAAAATTAAGAAAATTTAATTGAAAACTTTTAATCCCACTCTTCTCCTTTTTCAAAGTTCAATGAAATTTTTTTTTTCTCCGCTTACTTTCCCTCCCCTGGTACCTAACAAGCCCTTAATATTCGTTAATTTTGTGTGTGACCCCTACTGTTGTTCAAGTGTAAAAAGGTGACGAAGGTTAAGTCATATATAGCCATGACATTTTTGCACCATTTTAAAATTTTTATATATATTTTTACAACAACAAAAAATTTAATATTGATAGGTGCACATTTGCCAATAGTAGCTTGGCACCTTAACTCTTTTCGAAAAGTAGAGTGCCAGCATCTAGGACATCGTCACCTTAGCCTGCTTGAAAGACTGCTGGAAACGCCTCCTTTTTCTCATTATTGGCTGGGTGGCTTTTGACATTCATCTTAGTAATGCTTGAATATTATCAGTCCCACCAAAAAAAACAAAAAAAGCCATTTGTGGAGTACTATTTAGGGCTTGGCTTTGACTGCACCGTTTTTTCTTTTGAAGAGTTTTTTCGTTTATTTATCTTGGAATTTTGAAGCAGGTTTTGGAGTCAACTGATCATGTAAATTCCTGCAAACCAGTGAGCCGCATTGACCCTTCTTACAAAGAGACATTAGAGTTCTTACGGAAATTAAAAGCTAACTATACCTGAGACGCTTCTGATAGAGTTCGGGTAAATATTTGTACAAGTTCGAGGATTACAGGTTTTGATAGCTTATTAGCTTGTTTGCCTGAGCTTATTTACATCGGGCTTATTATATAAGCCCGATTTACGTAAATCGAGATAAATCTCCTCCACATATTTACCTCGTAGACCGTAAAAGCAACTTCGTATTTCGTAAATCACGATTTATAAGCACTTATGGAGCTTCCATAAGCTAATCCAAACGAGCTAATATGTGCATGGCGTCAAACGTGCGCCGGATCGTAATTCTGGGAACAGGAGCTCAACTTCTTTCGTGCAAGTCTTCTATTAGATTTGGGCTTGCCAGACTTGTATATTGTATTATTTCCCATTCCTTGCTCGTCTTTTATTTGGAAATTCCAATTTCCCGTATATTCTACTTAGGCGAGCTTGCTGCTCGCCCATGGGGTTGTGAATCATTGACGCTGTACATACAACAGGAAAACAAAATTAATGAACGACTAAGAAGTAACCATAGGTATTTTACTCTCTTTGGACCTGCCTTCCTTTTTGTTCTTGTTCTGTTAAGTTTCAGGAAGCGGGAATTTATTGTGATCATTATCATCAATCAATCCATTAATGCATATATTAAATTTAAATAATAATCACTTTACAAGTCCAGTTTCTCTCGTTTATCTAATTTTACCTTATTTTCATTCAATGCAGAGGGTGAAATGGTGATTTTCATCTTAAGGCCCGTTTAGTACGTTGGAATTGATTTTGGTGGAAATAGAAATAGAAATGAAGACAAATATGGAGATGGAAATAAGGTTTAAAAGTATGTTTGTTATGTTATGGAAATGAAACCTAATTTTTATGTGAAAAGACTAAAAGACCTTTCTCAATTTACAAAATAAAATCTTCTACCATCTTCATCCCCTCCCTTTAAACTCTTGTATCATTCAGATTTTCTCAGGCAAGATTAGATCCATGAACAGAAAACACCACAAGACACCACATGAGACTTGGAACTTAAATCTTGAGGTTAATCAAAAACCACCGCGGGCAAATCGACCACCACCACAACATTGGCGTCGATGAACTTTTGCGCTCGTGAACTTTTTGTTGTTGTCAACCACCATCATGGTGTTGGCGTCAATGACCAGCTCAAGTTGAACCAGATCGCTCCCCCGCAGATCGACCCAGATTCCTGCGAGTGGAGAGTTTGAATCTCAAACAAATTCAAATGGTGTTGGAATTAAAACTCAATACTTACTTGTATCGCCGTGGTAGGCTGCCTGCAGTTGCCATCGCGGCCCGGTGAAGTTCCTAAAAGCGTTGACAATGTGGGAGAAGGCCGCGGCAAGTTGGAGGAGAAGAGTGCTGTCAGTGTGAGAGAAGGGTGAGGAGTTCAAATCCTGAAGATAAAAGAAGCGTAAAAATAGAATTCCATGGAATTTTTGAGAATTGAATGGGTTATGAGATAGAAGTCAATTCCATCCCACATGTAATTTAATTTTATGACCAATTTTATATACCAAACAAACTTTATCATGTAATTGAATTATATTTCCATATCCATCTACTCTAATTTTAATGCACCAAACGGCCCATAAGTGTTTGCAGGGGAATAGTCTAGTATGAACAATAGAATAGAGATTATAAAATTTATATTAAATTGTATTGTTATAAATTATCAATTATGCCTTTTATTTTTAAATTTAAGCCTGTGAAAAAAAATATTGTGAATAAAAACATTACTATTATTTGAAGGTATTTGTCTGGTTGGGTCGCTTGATGTGCTTGTTTAGGAAGTTAAAAAAAAAAAAAAGCTTTTTTAAGCTTTTTCTTTCTTTCTACAAAACGAGATAAAATATTTTTTATATATTTATGTCAAATATTATAAAAATATTTTTAAAAAGCTCAAACAAATGGATATGAAAACATATATTAGTTTAGCATGGGTCCAATGATTTTTATGTTATAAAAAAGTTGGTTTTAACTTTCAGGCGGAGATTATTTTATGTAGTTAACATCTAGATAAGTCAAATTCGAGCATTTTGACAATGGTAATAATTTTTAGTGGCTAAAAAAAAGCAGTTATGTTTTAAACCCAGGTACAAATTATGGATAACTCGGTTCATTACTAATAGATGTTAGAGTATAACTGGTTGGCAAAAAGAAAAGATGTGAGAGTATAACTGACAATCTGACATGTTCAAACAAAAAAAAATTCAAATAAAAAAATCAAGACGTTGAATAAATTTGTCCTTAGAAAAAAAAGCAAGATGAAATTACTTATTTAGAGGAGAAAATGATAAAAAGCAAGATGAATAACTCTGGTTAATTTGCTATCGTTAAGTACTAGCCCAATCGAGCTTTAGACAGCAGGACGCCGAGTAGGCAATTTCCGCAGCGATGTGGTTAGCGGCGAAACTATCGCCAGAGCCTCTTCTGCGGCTGCCGTTTTCATCACCTAACTCCGTGCAATTGAAGGTGTCCACAGTTTCAACTACGAAGATGAGGAACTTTCATAGCTCAATTATCTGCACTGATTCTACCACTTCCACGGCTGTTACTTCGTTGTCTCCACCGATGTTGGTGAATAATGCTCCCCCGGTTCTTAAGAAGCGAAAGAGGTACAGAAAGCTTTACCCTGGAGAGAGCACGGGAATCACTGAAGAAATGAGGTTCATCGCCATGAGACTCCGTAACATCAATGGCAAGAAATTCTCCGAGAACGAGAATAGCACCGACGGTGCTGACAATAGCAACAGCTTAGAGACGTCAAATGGAGAAGATAATGGTAGTGAAGATGAAACATGGCAGCCTAGTATGGAGGGATTCCTCAAGTACCTGGTTGATAGCAAGCTCATTTTCACCACCGTCGAACGCATCGTGGATGAATCTAGAGACGTTTCTTGTAAGTTGCTTGTTCCTGACTCCCAACTTTTGATATCGGCCAAGGAACTTTTATGATTTGTCCGTTACTTGCTGAGATTTTCATATGCAATGCAACAACTTCGCTGCTCTGGCCTCCACTGATCAAATCAACCTACTAGAGCGTTCTTTAATTGGAAACTCGATAACACGTTCGTTTTGTGACTCTTCATTTATAGTTTCGGAATTATTTCGCCTGAAATTAACTATTTACAAATTTTATCAAAAAAGTATTAGTGACAATTTATCATAGTATATTACAGACAATGCGATTTTAAATGAGCTGAAATCTTATATTAACATGATTTCTAGCAAGCTTTGCACAAGGTTTCGGTGATAAATGGTGGTGCATTATTGAGTATTAGTTTAGAGAGCAAATACGAAAGTGAAGGTAAAGTTTAAGTGGTGAAGTAAAAAATTATTATTACCTAAATTATCTTTCCTTGCAAGTGTAGTAAGATTGATGGATTGCCGGTTAGATTTACTACTCTAGGGTTCTCGATAATGATGCCTTGTAAATATGCTGTGACTGAATAATTAGCTCGTCAATCATTTTCTTAGACTTCTAAACCTCAGGGAAATCCGTTTTTTATGCATTTCAGATGCCTATTTCAGGAAGAATGGGCTGGAACGATCGGAAAGCCTTTCAAAAGATCTGGAATGGTTTAGCCAACAAGGATTTATGATTCCGGATCCCAGCTCTCCAGGACTTTCTTATGCCAAATATCTGGAGGAACTTGCTGAGAATAGTGCTCCATTATTTCTCTGTCATTTGTATAATATATATTTTTCACATATAGCAGGTGGTCAAGTGATAGCAAGAAAGGTATGGATAAGACTCCTCCCGGATTCTTTTCTATGTGATCATTTGTAAAGTTGAGTTTGCAAATTTATGTCATTGTTGTGAATCTATGAGATTTTGTAGGTGGTCTTTTACTGACTCTATGCCAGACCTTCTCGTAGCTTATATGTTTTATGCAAAAGATAATTGAACGTTTTGCTTATTTAACCAAAACATGTCGCAACAGAAGCAGTCCCTAGATGTCCTTTTTCACAGATATACACATGATGCTATCATATACAAAGCAATGTTTATTTGATTATTCCAATGTTATTAGTTGGTCGAAAAACCCTGAAGTCAACTAAGACTGTATCTTTCTTTCTTTTTTCTTTTGAGAGATTTTGATCATGGAGACACCATATGTTCATCAAGGATTTTTGTTACCATATTTTCTTTGTCACTGTGTTGCTTTTAGGTTTCTGAAAAGCTCCTGGAAGGGAAGGAGCTGGAGTTCTACAGGTGGGAAGGAGATGTATCAGAATTAGTGAAAGGGGTCCGGGAGAAGCTCAATATGCTTAGCGAGGTCAATATTTAGGAATACTGTTCATTTGGCTTTGGCATCAATCATCAATGTTTCCATGTTCTGTCTTTCTTATTCTTTATCCTGATTCTGGTTAATGCAGCATTGGACTCGAGATGAAAAAAACAGATGCTTAAAAGAAGCAACGAAGTCATTCCGGTTTTTGGGGCAGATTGTTCGTCTGATCATCTTATAAGTAGTTATCTGATGCTTGAATTAACAGCAGTGACTTAATGGTAAGATTCTAAAACTCCCCCTTTTTCTCCTTTTATTAACTAGTGGAACCAAGATGAATCAAGAGGGGCAAATATTACACTTCCCTTTCTTGCCCCAATAAAAATGACGATTGATGTAGTCCAAGAAAATGTATTCTTAATTTTGAGATAGAATATTTGGCGTACAATTATGTTCAACACTTCAGAATGAAAAGGGGAAAAAATTTCGAATATAATTAATACTGTGTCATACTGTTATTGCATCTCAACTCTCAAATATCTTCTACCCACCCGACCATATTTAACACAGGAATGAGTTGATCATTTTTTTCAAGTAAATGTTGGAGGTGATTAGATTTATTAATGCACTTGGATAAATTACTATTATGCTCTGTAAAACTGCTTTGATACATTACTACTGATTATACGAACTAATTAATCCTCAAGAATTTTTAGTAACCAGTGACTTGTATAACCTGCTGTTGTGCTATTTTTTATTTTTTATTGTGGGTAAACGCTGCTACACGAGCTTGCTGATGAATGGAATCGATTATTTACAATGCATTGCATTTAAAAGGGTTCGAGTTCATCCCAGACTACAGAGAGCAAGATCACTGAAGAGGCTCATTAGCCGGCGATTCTGTTCGCGTCCCCCTATTGTTCTTATCCGTTTTCTCAATAACGAAATGGTCAATAATTTTAACAGTCTGCACGGGGTCCAGCTGGGCTGTAGCTGCCCTCCATTTGCTGGGATACCTTCTCAAATAGCTCAATTGCTCTGCATCTATTGGTTCTCTAACCCAATCAGGGTCTAGTTTCCAATCCTTTGGAACCTGCAAATCCAATTCCCGCAAAAAGCTCAAAAAATGATTATCCATATTAATTTAACAGAATCCAGAGCAGGTCATCATATCATTGTGTTCTTGAAGCTTAAATTAGATGGCCCGGGTGATACCAGCTAAAAGCAAACTGGGGCGCGTAAGAAATTGTAATTGTACACAACCAGCAGTTTAGAACAATAACACCCAAGTTGTATTGCTTATTAGTCATGGTCTACTCATTTCTCAAGTTTAGAACAGTGACTCCAGTTTAGATAGCAAGGCTATTTAAGGATTTTAGAGACATAAATAGCCTGAAAACCGCCTCACTGCTTGTAAGGGTAAGATTACGCACATCTATCCTTCTCAGATCTCACCTAATAGTAGTCTTGTACCCCACCTGATAACAGTCTTGTACAATTCTTTCATTCACAAATTTGCCTGTTTCGCCAGGAGGCATAAAGAGTATATTGAGAGCAAGCACTATAGAAGCGTATATATAAGAAACAAGGCGTATGCTAATCGTTTTCCTATAAAATTATAACGGAAACTAATATGAATGACGGCGTTGACTGACCCAATAGACACCCGACTCAAAGTTCCACTATAAAACAGCAGTTCAAGGAAAATTATGATTTTTTACCTTATCAACTGCAAGAGTGAAAACTTCAAGGTCGCCATCGGAATTAATATGAAATCTTGTGAATGCCTTGTAATTGGCAATTCGCAGCGATGAGAAAGCTTCATCGAAGTGGATGTGAAGCCAGTTGATGCAAAAGTACAAATAGGTTCCAAACACAGAGGAAACAACTGGGGTTGATAAGACCCAAAAGTACAGGAAGACAGACGCATAATATATCACAGCGCCTCCTCGAGAAAGTGACTCCATTCCGTTCTTGCAAATATGGTTTCGTGTGACAGCCATGACCTGAGAAAATACTCACCATGATTAATATATTAAAATCAGGAACTGTACCCAAAAAAATATCAGGTTCATAACAATCAGAGATGAAGCGAACCCAGAGAATTTTGCTTACTTCTGGAACATCGAAGGCAGACATTAAATACTTAATACATGCTGGATAAAGTCCAAATGTCCATTGTTCTATACGAGATCGAAGGTCAGTTGGATCTGGAAAGTGCTCACTTTCCATTGATTGATACCACTGATATAAAGTGTGATAACCTGAATTATACGTAAGCAAATTAGCATCATACCCCCGAAAAATTTAACTACCTAAAGCCTCACGAAATGTGGAGGAAACATAAATAAATCAAAGACACAAATTACATCATATTTATAAGAGAGAGATTCGATGAAAGCAAATTGTACCCAACTAGAACAGAAACCTTACCAGAAGTCGCCAGTAATTTATGTCTGATACAGGTTTCGACACAAAGTTCCATCAGTAACATAAGAATTAGAGCCGCAGTTAGGTGAGCAGTAACATGAAGAACTCCAATAATTGCTCGTTTCTTCCATGACATTTTGGGTGGAACAAAAGAGTATGCTGCAATTAGCAACATTATAGCTCCCACCAGTGATACACAAGAGTGCTCCAAGATGTATAAAAATCCATTCCCCACAGTACTAAAGAAACTCCTCAGTTGACTAGAAAATGAATCATCTTGCAGGATGTGATTGAGGTGACACTATAAATCAAGTCAAAGAAAACAGTCACAACTTAATGACATATAATATCACCAATTCACCTTGTCAGATCAGCAATATGCTAACTTTTGCTTATTCTACAAGATAGAAGACAAAAGAACGAGACAGAAATGGCTTAAAAGCCATAATTTCAATTTAGAGCAATCTCAAAATAGCTAACAAAGAAATGGAAGAACTCACTTGTGGAAACATTGAAAAGACCAGGACAAAATATATAACTCCACCAATAACATCAAATTGCCAGTTCTTCTTCCGAAATTTTAGTATATTTCCCAAAGCGATCTGCGCCAGACCAAATATGTTATATCATCATGTGCTAGAATGGTGATAGACGTCATTAAGAGAAACTGTTAACATCCCACTTACCCTGCTTGAATCTTCAAAGGAAGGATATGCAGCTTTGCATTCATAGGAAACCCCATCAAGTTCTTTAAATTTACCGAAGACATGGGTTGGATGTAGAAAGGCTCCGCCACAGCCATTTACGAGTAGGTGTTGAACATGGACTGGCCCATCTGATTTTACACAAGAATGACGCATGTAATGATGCAAGTCCCCAGCCATTCTAAGTTTGCATCTTCCTCTTAAATAATCAGAAATTAGGTGTGAAACATTCTTCCCAGAAACAACATTCCAGTACCAATTAACAAGCCAACTGGGTTCATGCGTCATGATGATCACAGAGTCATCCTCTTGAACCTTAATTAAACATGATCATATTAGGGCGTATGCTTAGGCAGAGGGTTGGTCAAATAAAGAGGTGCAAAACATATACCGGGGGGCTTCACAGGAAAAACAAAACAAAACAAAAGGAAACATCCCAGAATTGTCTTCATTAACATTTTGTAAAGGGGGAGTATTGTCGACTATCTAATGGACAAAAAGTGAACTGTATCACAGGGCCAAGATTCAGAGACATCATCACTCATAACTGGAGGGAAAAAAGGGACATGTGGGGAGGGTGACTAAGGAGGACATGAATAATGGAGTTAGCAATGAATATAGCAAAATGAACTTAATTAGCGAACTAGATGTTGCAAGACAATGTATATTAAGAGTAATTGAATTCCTTGGAGGATAGGATAGCCATACATTGCCAATTATCCAAAAGAATAAATAAAAACGAAGATTCAGAGACATGATCACTAATAGCTGGAGGAAAAAAAAAAGGAACATGTGAGGAGGGTGACTAAGGAGGACATGAATACTGGAGTTAGTAATGAATATAGCAAAATGAACTTCATTAGCGAGATAGATGTTGCAAGACAATGTATATTAGGAGTAATTGAATTCCTTGGAGGACGGGATAGCCGTACATTGCCCTATTATCCAAAAGAATAAATAAAAAAATAGTGTCTAGAGGAAGGGAGGGAGGGAGGCACTCTGAGTTAATTAGGCAATGCTAATAGCCAACGTTCTGGAACCCGGACCGGCCGGTCTGGCCCGGGAACCAGTGACCCTGTGGCCAAATCGGGCCAGTTCAGTGACCGGTCCCGTTTGGCATTTTTTATTTTTGAAAAATCAATTTTTTAAATTTTTCTTTAGAATTTTATATAAATAAGCCTAAAATATTCAATTTCTCACCGGTTTGACTCCGATCTAACCCACTGACCATTGACCCAATACCCCGACCGATTCAATGACCGGTCCGGGTTTGTTGAATCTTGCTAATAGCACACCTTTTTCACACATTTCACTTTTAATGTATTTCATTATCTACATATTATTAGAACTTTTAACAAATTGCATAATTCTAGGTTATGAATAGCGTGGCTTACCATGTGAAATTCCATGCATCCCATAAAACTTACCATTTGATTTGTTATAAACAGGATTTAGGACTATATCATGGAAGTTTCCCTATAACAATAATAATAATGAGGGGAGAGGTAATCATTTAATACAATTATCTATTATTTCATAATGTTACTTTCAATGTGATGGTTGTGTGTGTGTAACAAATGAACTAATGGAAAAGAGTGCAATATAAGAAAATTAAGTTATAAATAAATATTTTAAATTAAAATAAAAGGATTGTAACAACAACAAAATAACTATAAAGTGAATTGAAATTAGAGGTTTTCAACTCAAACTTAACGTCAATCTTCATCCCTGTAAGCTTGAGTCGTTTTTTAGCATTGCATAACAACTAATGCATATTGAAATATTTCAAAATGTATTGCAAAGAAAGGGTCAGTGATACATATGCTAGAGTACAATGTTCTTATGTATCAAATGCTCATCTAATACAGATATGTATCCTTTTTCGTAATATCAGTGTTTCTAATGCATTGACCGTTTGCGAGAGCAAAGACCACCTCTTGAAGAAATTATTTGCCGAGAAACGTTCATGATATTCCATCAACATACCAAAATAATAAAGAGAACATGGAGGATACCTTCTCCATTATAAGCTCTGAAAAGAATTTGAATTGGTATGCATCAATATCACCATGGAGTGCTAGATCAAGCCCTAAAATCCACCATCTTTTAGGAAGTTGCAAAGCAAAATAACTCTTCTTCTGAGGCATGAACCACCCACCTAACCAACTTTTATGACATATATATCTCATAAAGGTATGAAGTCCATCAAACCAATCTGTAAATCCATGAAGATCACCACATTATATTGGCATTAAATATGGAAACATAATTTAGGATCTATGAAAGGAAACATTGAAAAGGGGAATTTCAGCGGGAAAATATGATTTATTGCATGAGTTCCATAAAAAAGAGACAATTCGGAGTTGCTAAAGTCCAAGTCTACACAAACCATGGTTTCCAGGAATTACAAAACACTGAGGTCCATTGTACTGCTTCAGTGTATTCCCAAAAGGTACCTCCGGTTTGTTTACAGCTATCTGCTCTGGTTTATACCATGGAGGAGGTTGGAGAGCATACTCAAAAGGAATGAAGAGACGCCTTTCATATGTGAATGCTGACGGGTTAGGATATCTAAAAAAGAATGGGAAACAATCATTAAACAAAATAAAGATATGGTCAACTGACCATAAAAAGTTCACACACACACACACAGGGCATAGAATCTGATGCCTTATATCATGGACATGGACAATCAAAATCAGTGCATCATTCAAAATCAAAGTACTCTCCCACCAGGAATCCAGGACGATACATTCTATTCAAGAAAATGCCATTAGAAACTTAATGTCACCAATGATCTGTATTGAATTTAGACAGCATCACATGCTAACGGTTGTCAAACAAGTCATAAAATCCCCCCAGCCAATTATCTAGACCATGCTAAGTCAACTTTCAACGAATGGTAGAAGTGGCTTTGCAAGCACAATGTCGTGGTCCTAGAACCGGACCTTGTCATTAATTTAACAGTTCTGACCGTATTTGCCTTAAAAAAAATTGGTATTTTAAATTGAATTTATTTTAAGAAACTGATAAGACGGGATTGTTCTTAGTTTCGTAATGTTTAAGGATGAGGTGGAAGAATGGTCCATTCTGATTACCCCATCAGAAATTATGTCCAAGAAAATCATGTAAAGAGAATATAATATGGCACTTTATCAACATCTACAATAATGTTCAAGAAAAACGTAAGGAATAAAGACTATGTCTTCATTGCTTGAATTTAGACCTCCAATGATCAAAATTCAAACTCAGGCATTACTCATTACTGACATAACAAATTAATTGCACCAACTTACGCAAGATCACCTCCAATAAGTAGCAAATCTCCACGTGGCAAGGTTTGCACAGAATCACCTTTCCTTGTACAAATGAAGGGCTGAGCAAGTAGCCGTGCAACAGCAAAAGATGAGTTCCCACCGTCACCAGTATCGGCCACAAAGTCAAACCAAAAATCATCCTTCTCACTGAAATGATCGTAAAGAAGATCACCTTGTTGATCTCCATTATCAACCCTGCTCATTGCTGCCTGTTGATAAAAATAAGATTTGTCACATCCAAGCAAATATAAAAAATGAAAAAGAACTCCCATGACAAGACTAGGTTTATATGAACGCAAAGCAAACTTTTCAAATGTGAGAATAGCATATCATCAACCATGAAGACAAGACTCAATAAGCATGTCGTTACAACACTCTTAATGATTACGTAGACGAAGTTGACTATGAAAGAAATAAGATATAATTGAACTTTGATGGAATTACAACTCAGCTTGATCCCTATAGAATATAACAAACTATGCAAGGAAATACTAAATCTGAATCTGGAAACCACCAATTTACAATCTGAAGCGCACATATCGACCTTTCAGGCTTTGAACCTCTGTTTTATTCTTAAAGAAGACAAAAGTCTTGAAACAATGTCATTGGCTATGGCTAAGCGGGCTTTTGAGTTAGATAACTTTTGTCATATCTAGTTATCTACGATTATCCACCACCTTTTATTATAGAGGTGGGGAATGATGATAGATTTAGGGGAAATCGGTGAGTTTTTGAGGTTTTTTCTTCTGTTGTTTTTGTTGTAATCATTCAGATTTCTGGTGTGTGTGTGTAAGTACAATCTTCGTTAGAAAAAATAGTATTTGTTAACATTACGTCCAAAGCAGGAATTTGGTAACTAATCACAAGCCACAGCAGTGATACCCAAATGCTCCTATGACACAATTATTAAACCTCATAATATTAGAACATAGATTATACTTCAATCTTAGCCTTAAGCTATAAATAAAAATGAGATATTCTCACAATATTATGATGATGCACGCAAAAAAAGTACCTGCATCATACGCATGTCAAAACGACCAACAAAGACGGCTACTGATACCAGAAGGTCAAATACAGTTTTGAATAAATCAGCTGATGTTCTGCATCGTTTAAAGTGGAGAGCACGTAAGCAACTAATTCGTTTATTAAAAATAAATTAGAAAGAACAAGTTCAGAATACATACCCGGAATACCAAGGAACCATATCCAAAAAGTCCGGCTTCATTTCTTTCTTTTTCAACTTTCCATATTCTTTAACTGGCTCATGATGAGAAAGATACCACCTGTTTATTTTTCAGACATACAGCATAAATGTGAAACGAAACAGTAAAATATACTTATATCATGTGATATGAAATTATAGCACCGCCCGTTAAAATGACTCACCTAGTTCTAATAAAGAAATATAATGACTTTACTCATTGGAAAGCTAACAATATACCATCAACTACACCAATAGATAATCTACTATATTTTTATAAGTCAGATAATCCACTATTTCATTATTCTTTACTTATCTGGATGGCATTTTTGTAGATAAAAGAAAAAAAATTCACCACATTTGTTTACTTGTTTAGTCTTTATTTGACTATTATTGAGATTTAGGATATTGAGCAACAACAGCAGGGCATCAGAGACAACATTTATACATGTAAGCAAAACATCAGTTGAAAACTAGTTAAGCGGGGAGAGGTAGGCAGAAAATAATAATAATAATAATAATAATCTTTCTCAAGTAAGAAATTCAAGAAATAAAATGCAATTGAGACCATAAAAAACTATATTCATACTTCCTTTTGCGGGCAATCAACCAAATTTAGCAGATTATAAAATGAACTAGAGACAACTACTTACCCCGTTGACCTTGCAACTACATAATTTGCAATGTAAAGTCCAATAAATGTAGCCCAAAGTGAGTAAATGGGAGATATTTCATCCGATGAGCCATGGCATGAGTCATTGCAAGCTAACTAAAACAACAAAAGAATATGATCGCATAATGTAGTACAAACCAGTATTGACTTACATACATGTCATAGAATAGCATGTTCTGTAAGTTTCACAGTATTATTAAGTACCTCGCCATAAATAACCCACTTGGACAAAAGAGGGTAGTCATTTGCTGATCCAACTGGTGCAAACCAAGAAGAGCAGACCCGATCCTTCAACTCATTCATCCTATGAAAATTTGCGAGCCAAGCGTTTCTCTCTTCTCGACTCCCAAAAGAAAACCAAGTAGAATTTCTTCGATCAAGTTGTCTTTCTCGCAAGATGGCACGATTGCCACAGTGACTATAAAATACACAGCATGCCACACTAATCACCTGTTACCAAACAAGTCATCAGAACAATATTGGGAGTTACGAAGATTTAAAAGGGCCGGGGGATCCTCCAGACTTACCGCGCAGTTCTGTAAAATGGTCAAGATTTCTGGTCTTTTTCCAGCCACACGTGAAACAAGACCAATGTACCAGAGGCCAAGGAATAAAATGTGGAAGACTACAAGAAATAAAATAGAAGAGACATAAATTGTCAGAAACAACGAGAGATTCATCCTCATGTCAACCCCCATTGACTGAAAGCTAGGAAGATGATACACGGCTGCCACTAAAATCCAGCCTACGTACCTGCAAAGCATATATTAAATGATTATTAATCCTGTTATTTCCTTCCTGTAAGTATAATAACATGTAAGCATTACTCTATCAGAGAAGGTACAAAGCAAAATAATAATAACCCAAAGAAAGGGGGGAAAACTCACCATCGACTGAAATTTGAATAGCTTGGCTGGATAGTCTTCCCAACAAATGGTGATGAAAAGAAATAAAAGAATCCAAACAGACAAGCATACATAGACCACCACTTAACATTGTTATCTAATTTCTCTACAAGAGTATGGATGTTATCAGATGAAATGAAGAAAAGGCAACACACGGCAACGGCAATGAGAGCGTGGCGGGAATGCTCATGCGGGTAAGGATAAGTGCGGGTTAGAATAGTCCTAACACTCTCCATTTTAAGTGTGTCAATAAATCCAGCAGACTGCTTATCAGAGCCCATTCAGATTTCAAGATCAGATTAATCTGATAGTGTTAAGAGAGTATTGAAACAAGTTCGCTTCAAGAACCAGCACCAGAATCCTGTACATGACGATGATGGGGACGATATACATGGGCACGGAAAACACCGTCAACGAGAAAATTCTCGAATCAAACAGCACTCAGGCAAACAACTATGAGAGACGAGATCAAGAAAGAAATGGAAAAGCGTGAATGTGGGAGCATAAGAAAAAACTTGCCAATTTGGCATCTCAGATTGTCTGGGATGAGCATAACAATAGCATATTCTTTTTTGAATCGCGACCAGTACCAAGATCGAAACAATTTATTCATTAAAATTAAACCATTTAACATGAACGGTTAGCGTCATTGTATGAAATTTTGCGGCTTCCTACCGCGTCAGTAAGGTCGCGCGCTATCTTGGACCTAGAGCCCGTTGGCCTGAATTTAAATGGACGAGTGAAAGATTTTTGTCTTAAAATTAAAAATGGGTCTAAAAATGGGTGGTTCATGCCTCATCCTGAATTTAAGGGATGGTTTTTTTATATTTTTATATATATTTTTTATTTTTTAAAATCATTTATATGATAATAATATTATTTATTTTTTATATTTTATTAATGATACTGTAAATATTTAGTTGTTTTTATCTTTTTTAAAAAATAAGTTTCATAAGAATATCTTATATTAAGAATCCTAAAAATTAAAAAGGGTTAATATAACTTTTGGTCCCTGAAGTTTAACCCGATTTTGGTTTTGATCCCTCAAGTTTGAAATCGGTGGTTTTGGTCCCTGAAATTTAGTCCAATTTTGATTTTGGTCCATCAAGTTTACTCCGTTTTAGTTTTGGTCCCTAAACATATCAAGTCATTTTCAAAATTGAAGGACCAAAACCACTGATTTCAAACTTGAGGAACCAAAATCAAAATCGGATCAAACTTCAGAGACCAAAAGTTATATTAACTCAATTAAAAACTTAAAAAAATATTTCTTATTTCATAAATATTCTTACCAATTTTGTATTTTTTTAACTTATTTTTTAGTTATTGTTTTATTTATATCTTGTATTGTTTATTTTATTGACTACTTACACTTTTCAAAACATATTTACAATAAGCATTTTTTATTTTGTTAAGTCTTCTCATTAATTATTTATAATTATGTTATGTAGATAATAGTTTACTTTTGATTATGACTTAATTACTATATTTGTTTGTTACATGATGCGTATTGTTTACACCCTAATTATTCTAACAACGTTTATCTTTTGAATTAGGATTTTCATTGTTATAATTTTTTAAAAAAACTAAAAAAATAATAAAAATTATTAAAATAGTTTCAGCCCTGTAAGGTCGGCCCTACCCTTTATGCTCACGGGCTGGGTTTCAAAAATGACTTTTTTCTTTAAACGGGCCTAAAAAAACCGATCCTTTTAGGCTATCACCCGTTTTTTCCCAACTCTATATGGAGTTGGACCCATATATCCATTTCCAGACCGTTAGACTGGCGCTTTGCCTAACAATGGTCTTGGGCCTTCGCTTTGGGCCAAGGTGAATGTAGAGAGCATTATTTTGATTATAAACCATTTAATTTTTTCGGGAAAAAAAGTTAAAATTAGTTAAGCATATATACATAAATTTAAAACTTATAATTTAGGGCAAAGGGAGTATTAGATAATTTTTCATTTTCCCAAGCAATATAATAATAAATCATGCAATTCGTTGACTAAGATCTTAGTATATCTTCATGTTTCGAGTACAAGCATGGAAAGATAGGTGGTAACATAGCAGGTCATAAAGCCAACTCTTCATGTTTGGTTTTCGCTGCTGATTGGAAATCATTATGGAAGCTGAAAACCATTCCCCGGATCCAACATTTTCTTTGGCGACTGTTGAGCAATGCAGTGGCTACAAATGAAGCACTCTTTAATCGAATAGGATCTCCAACTCCAATTTACCTGATATGCTATCTAGAGAATGAATCTATTGAACATCTTTTTTCAGATGTAATTGGACTCGCTGCATTTGGTTTTGTTGCCACCTTGGTGTCAAGTTAGATATGTGTAACATTGCAAATTTTACCTCTTGGTGGCAAAGGATTAACAATGCTAGTATGGGTCTTAAGGATGTGGTTATTACGCTGATTTGTTGGTTATTATGGCTGATCTGAAAGTAAAGAAATGATAAGATTTTCAATGGAGCGCAACTGAATCATTTTCTAGTGATTGAATTAGCTACTAGAGGGAGTAATGAATTTCTTTCCATCAATGGGGAATCCTCTAATGTTATCACAAGGCCCAGTTCAACAAATACGAGGTGGTGTCCACCCTCCCCAGGTTTTATTAAGATTAATTGTGACGGAGCATATCAGGAATTTCCAGGCCAAGCGTTAGTGGGGATTGTTTGTCGTGATGATAAGGGTAGTTTTTTATGGGGTTTCGTGGATAAAATTAAATCAATATCTGCTTTTATGGTTGAGGCACTTGTATTGAAAAGAGCTCTCCTACTAGCCATTTGATTTGTGAAAGAATAAGGTTGTATTTGAAACTAATTCCAAACTTCTGCAATCTTGTGTTGAAATGCAACTGTCGGATTTATACGATTGGAAAAGCAAAGATATTGTGTAGGATATCATCAATCATATTTCATCCGAAGTTGGGTTCTCCATTTCTTTTACTCCTAGGCTTAGAAATGTTGCAGCTGATTTACTAGCAGCAGAGGCTCATAAGGGAGTGTGCCCGATAGGGTGTGTATCACAACCGTCACTCTCTTTATCTTCAATTATAATCTCGGATGTTCATGAAATGCAAGGTCTTCTACAGATATCGCGATACCAGTAGCTAGATCAGGAGTTGGCTAAAAAGCTATGAATTTGATTTATGTTTACGTTGCTTTGTTTTGCTTTGTGTTTGTGTTGTTGTGTTATCTAGTTTGGCTACAATGACTTTATTGTGGTTGTAATTTTCCTTATTTATAATAAAACGTATTTGTCCAAAAACAAAAAAGTACCCGCAGTTTTTCATATTTTAAAAAAAGTAGATACTAGCAAACAATTCAAATTAATTTTCATGAGTGGTAAAAAATATTGTGTTTGATGTTTTAAGTGAAGAAACGCAATTATTTTATTTTTTAATTAATTATAAAAAAAATTATATTGCTTGAATTTACCTTCTTATTAAATTTATTTAAGATATAAAAACACAATATTATAAGATTTAATTATAAACAATATTTATTGTGAGTGGCCATAATGATAATTAGATAAAGATCAGATGGTAATTAGCTGACCATCATTCCCTCATCGAAAATGGGGAAAGTCCTAATACTACTATCTCGCTAACAAAAACTACATTATGTAAATCACAACTTATTATTGGATAAAAATGGGAAATCATACATATTTTAGCCTGTCACTATTTCAACTTTTTCAGGATTTGGCATAGAATTGTCTAACTTGATCCGAACATGAATTTTTCCATTATAATAGCTATAAAAATTAAATATAAGTAAATAACTATTATAAATATTATAAACATATACTCCTTTGATCCTATTTATAAAGTAAAGGGAGAATACATTTTCATATCATATTTATAAATTATATCATTATATTTTTTATATTTATATATAATCTTGCCATTCATTTATTAATGCATAAACTTTATTTTCATCAAATGTGTTGAGAACTTAAATAGGGTCAAGTTGAGAAATAGTTAAATTTGGCGATAGGTAACAAGATTTAAGATTTTTCTTAATTTTAATAAAGGAAATGGTTCATGAATATAACAAAATAGTATTAGATCAGCCACTTTTCTTCTACTGGACGTGAATATAAGATGGAAACAAAATAAATCAATTACGTTGAGTGGAGATAAAATCAACATGCCCTGGAAAGATAATTAACACAAGTGTAAGATGAAACTTTTTGGCCATTACATTTAAATAACCTTTCAAGTTACTAGGTTCACAAGTTTACATATTGAATTTATCATTGTTATATTTTTTAATTTATAAAATTATATCAATTCGTTCATAAACTCGTGTTAGTTTTTTTTAGATTTAACCATGTTTCGTAAGTTCTAGAAATTTTGTTTTTATGTATGATAAATATGACTTTCAATGGATTTGATATAAACCGATTAAGATTTGAAACATGTTTAACCTTGTCATTTATTATATTTAAATTAATCAATTATCTATTAATAAAGGTAAAGCTTGTGAGTTTGATTCAAATTTAAATATTTATCACGCTGATTTGTTTAAATTCGTTAGTTTAATCATCATCCTAAGGGAATCAATATAACTGTTTTCGTTGGAAAAAAGAACAAAAATAGAGGTAGTTACATAACCATTGAGATGAGACGTGCATCTTTTTTTGTGGATGCGGGTATTTCGCAGGATGCCCAAAATAGAAAGATAATTATCAAGTCCAATTATAGGATCGTGAATGTGTATGTTTATAAATAACAAAATTTTATTCAAACGGTATTTGTATAAACAATTACTCTATCTTAGGGAGGGATGTGTAAAATTTGAAGCTATCCGATGCATGATTTGGTATAATTGTAAAATATGACGACATGTTTAATTTTCAAACCACGAGAGACAAATTAAATGCTGAGTGGGATTTATTCATCGGCCAATAACTGTACTATGCTGATTGCCATATTCATAACTATAATTCTATGCACTGTTTGGGCTTGGTTGGAAATTCATTAGGAGGAAAAAAAATCTTATTTAGTGAGTAAAAGCTTATTTGACATCTCCAAAAATATTTGTAAATACGTTAGTTTTCACTAGGCTTTTAAAAAAAATGTTTTTTCTATAAGCTCGTTGAAGTAACTTCTGACTTTTTTTCACTGGGTTAAAAAAAACAATTTCTCCCACTATCAATTCAAACACAAATTATATTTATAATATAATTTTTTTAAATTTAACTTGTAAAAACCACATTAAAAAAAAAAACAGCGTGTTCACCGTCCAAACAGGCACTTTATTGTTGAGTAATCCCGCAACGTGCAATTAATTTGAAAAATAAAGCAACCACTTTCTTTCTATTTTATCAAGACATAAATCTTCGCTGCCCAATCCTTTTAATAATAAAAATACTCGCATATATCAACTGAATTTCAACTTACTCCTCTAATAATTCTATTTGCATGGAAGTACTTTCAGCATGTTTTATATAAAAAAAATAAGTTTTATTAACTCTATATTAAAATTCAATAAATTTTTAACTTTAATCATAATTAATAGAAAATATATTATAAAAAAATATGAATTAAATCCAATTAAAATGTCAAAATTTAAATTTAGACTTACACATTTAACAGATTATTAATTAGGGCAGGAGGCTTAATTAGAAATTCTGAAATATTGTTAAAAAATCATAATCTCCCTCCGTAATTAAAAAGCCATAAGTAATACAATTTATATTGAACTCTAAACCATATGGAGAAAATTTAATAAGTCTCCTAAAAAAATAATTTAATAAGGATATCAACATGGGAGGATCAGTATGATTCGATAGGATTGAAGATCCAGTCAATATCATGACTTCTGCCGTTCTACTGTTTACTTCTTAGTGGTCAATGGATTGTTCCCTTATACGAGGTTCAAATTAGAATGAGATTAGTCAGAAGCCCAGAACCTCGAGGATGAGAAATTAAAGCAACCCGAAAGAATTCAACAATTGGATGTGAGACAGAGATAGTTATTGATGTGTTAAAATAACGTCTAGCTTTTATTTGTAACAGTGAATATAATTTTTTTTTTGTGAGTAAAACTAATGATAAATTTTTAAAATTAAGGTAAAATCATTAAATCTAATTAACTTCCATTTATTACAATAATAAAAATTAATTTTTTAGCGCTTAAAGTTTTACCTTATTCATAACTTAATCTCTAAAGTTTGACTTAGTACAATTGAATCCTTAATATTTTTGAGTCATCATATGTAGCAATAAAATGTTAAAAATATTATAAAAAATTGTTTAGGTGGATTTTATATAAATTTAAAAATAAATAATCAGCTTCCTCATCCCCACAAACTTGAATCCTCATCTACCTTTGTTTTCTAAAAATCTCGCTAAGCATCCCTGACATGCATCCATGACAAATCATTTGGAAGCTCCTTTGAAGCATACAATGAGTTTTTTTTATATATATATTAAAGGACCTTCAAAATTGTGAGAATCGTGTAAAGGATTTGTAATTTCATTTATTATTAAAATGAGAGATTGTGCGCTAAGTATGTTATGAAGTATGCATGTGCTTCAATATTTTCTGATCTCATCCTTTTCCAAACACTACTCATCATTAAGCATTCAAAAGTCAAAAAATCTCTTTTTTTTACAATGGTTTTTTTCCTTCGTATTTAGGCGCCTTATCATAGCATTATAAATAGTTTCAACATTTTTTACAATGAGTCATTCGCTGGTCACTGTGTTTTGTTATAGACACTGCGGATGCTTAATGAGTTTTCTAGAAAACAAAAGTGGTGTGGACGAGCGTTGGTGAGGGCACTGTTTTTTATTTTTTTAATTTATATAAAATCCATCTAAATGATTTTTAATGATATTTTAATATTTTTTTATCATATAGGATAACTCATAAACATTAGGGATTAAGTTGCAAGTAAGTCAAAAATTTAAAAATTAAATTGTAAGTGAATCAAAATTTTAAGGGTCAAAACATAAATTTTTCCTATTAAAAGTTTATGGTTACTTTTGATAAAAAAATGGTTTATGGTTATTATTATATTTTTAATAAAAAATTAAAATTATTTTAACACTTTAACCTTTAGCCGTATTATCTAAAACTGTACATGATGGTAGCTTTTCCTGTTTTAAGAAGGAATTAAGTTTGGTACGGTCTAGATTTCAGACTAATGTATCATACAAGTTTTTGCTCGTCTTTGTTAAAAAAAACAAAAATTAAGTTCCTATTTCTGCATGATAAATTGTAAATCAATATTATATAACCAGAACACTAACAGGCAAATACAAGAAAAACGTAAGCATTACGGGAGATATTTTAAATTTCTTTGGAGCATAGAAGCTAACTAATCACCGTATCAAATGATTCATTGGCCGACATCTCAAAAAAAAATTACGTCATATATTGTCTGGATCAATCAGACAATCACATATTTACTGAAGAAAGTCATGTATACAAAGGTATTTTAGTCTTTTAATAATATTAAGAAATTTTTAATAATACTTTTAGTTCTAATGGAGAATTTATTAAAAATATAGTTTTGAATTTAGTATCTTATAAAAATAAAAAAAATATAGAATAATTTAATAAAAGTATATAAATATAAATTTAATTTAATTAATTAATTATTTTTATTTAATATATTAAGAATATTTTTATAAAATATTAAATCTCAATTATTAAAATTGATCTGAAAGTATAAATAAAAAAATGAAATAAAGCAATCGGTAAGAAAAATAGGGAAGTCCTTTACCCATTATATACCCAGGAGAACAAAATAATAAATGAGGGGTATTGAAAATTTGCACATATAAAAAAAAAATTATATTCCTGCACCATAGATATCACCAAGGTTTTGAAATTTGGACCGGTTATTAAACTAGTCGGGATATTGAGTTAAAGGTCAGTGAGTCATATCGGAGCTAAACGAGAGCCAAACAGATGAGAAATTGAATATTTTAGGCTTATTTATATAAAATTCTAAATAAAAAATAAAAAATTAATTGTTTTTTAAATAAAAAATAAAAAACCAATCCGGTTTAGCCACCGAGTCATCAGATCCTAGACTCAACCGGTCAATCCAATCAGAGTTCACATACCTAGGATATGACCATACAATTTATCCTATCTTCCTTACAAATAGCAGCAAAAGAGTATGTTCACTAACTAGGCACCACCATTCACTCTCTTTATCAATTAAAACAGGAGACACTCCTAAAATTAGTCAACGATTAAACAAAATTTTAAACGATTAACTTGCCTGTTTATATTAATATTAAAAAAAATTAGTATTCCGAGAGATTGACATCTTATAAATCTTCCAAAAATAGTAAACGAACCGTACTTACAATCAAATAAATTTATCATTTATGCATTTCTAATTAAATTTTACACTGGTCATATTACTGAAGTGATTATTCAGAATTTGTTTCCTCAGCTAATTAGCACTGCATACTAATTAAATTAACTAAATATTGAACGATTTACTTGCTTGTTTATTTCTAATATTTAAAAACTAATTATAAACATCTTATGAATATTCAATTACAATTAATAGTAAACGAATAGTACTTATAATCAAACCAATTCATGGATATATAATTAAATTTTATGCTGATCATATTATTCAAATGATTGTTCAGGATTCGTTTCCTTACTTAACTACACCGTACACTAATTATAAAATAACTACATTGTGTTTTATTTGGACAACTTAAAGAGAGGATTCGCTCATTTATTTGCCAAATTATACATTTATATTTCCTTTTTGGTAACGCAGGCTTTGCCATATGCTGTCACGTGCATAGATTAGCTTTAGAATCAAACGTTATGCTAAAATGCAGACCTTTAAAGCAGCAAGCAGCTGATAACCTAAATACTGTCCGAAGAATATTTAAAATGTAACCACGTATCCATTTGATGGCACTAATTTCTTCAAATATTGAAATCGTAAAAAAAAAAAAAAAAAACTGGCAGGACTGGCTATTGCCATATATTCGCACAGTACGTACATTTTCAAGCTGATAGATATATGTATATGCGGAAATTTTACATTCCGTCAATTTCACGCCACTATTTTTTTATGGAAAATTTCACGTTCCTTATCTAATAATTTAAAAATAGGATGGTTAATAGATATGAAAAACTTAATGTAGGCATGGTTCTTTATCTATTATATTTTACTGTGATTGCAATCAAAATCTAATATCTATGCACCCAAATCTACACACACATATTCAAATTTAAATAAAAATAAGATTTCCATAAAAGATAAGTAATACGCCTCGGTCTAAATTTTGTGACTAAAATGCCCATTGACAATTTAATTATGACTTCAGAGAAATAAAAATACTAAAATCATAAGATGTCATGTGACTCTGAAGACAATTGTTTTTTTTTTTTAAAAAGAGAGAAAATAATATCCATTATTGGGAGTCAGGGGATGAAGCCAACGCAAGCTGGCGGCGGATCCGGGAGAGAACATCAGCGAAGCATAACAGTGTTATGCATATCCCTTGATGGCCAAAAAAATACAAAAATGTATATCCCTTATTAAAAGATCCAACGGCTAAGATCGAACTCCTCCACGTAATCCAACGGTCTAAGCAACAACCGCGTTTACGAAGGCAACCCATGAATCCGTCATCCTTACATAAACCATCCTCCCAGTCTCAGACCCTCGCCGCGATCTCTTCTCGTTCACTCTCGCTCTCTCTAAAATCCAGATTCATGCTTTCTCTCTCCGAAAAACAAGTTCGCTCTTGTTCATTCTTGGCCTTTAATATTTGAATCTACGATATAATCATACATTAGAAATAGGGAAGCACTAAACTGGTAATTGAGATGCCATCGAACGGTTCTGATTCCCAACAACAACAACAGCCATCGGAGCAGAATCAGCGGCAGCAGCAAGCGCCAACGCAGACGCCGTCGCCAATACAGCCACTGGCGCTGCCACAGCAGTGGATGCCGATACAATACCCTGTGGCGGCGATGGTAATGCAGCATCACATGTTGCCACCCCAGCATTATGGGCCGCCGCCACCTCAGCCCTATATGCCTTACCACCAGTACCAGCAGTTACCGCATGTGACCCACCCTCAACAGCATCAGCATCAGGGATCCACCGGCGATAACAAAACGATCTGGGTCGGCGATTTACATCATTGGATGGATGAGAATTATCTGCATCGCTGCTTCGCATCCACGGGAGAGGTCTTATTTTCATTATTGTTTATATTTTATAATACAACACACTAATAATATATTCTTTGTTTCTGAAAACTTGGATACGTGTTCTATATCAGAAGCTCAGGAACATCCTGATTTGGAAATACACGATTTTGACGGTTGGTTTGGTGTTTCTATATCGTAATGTACAATCCGTTGTCATGTTTGATCTAGGTTATGATTCTGAATCTCAATGACATTGGAAGTAGAGGGACAGTCTAGAAAAAATGTTGTTCGTAATCAAAGTTTCAATGACCACATTTATTGTTAACGAGGGAAGTAGAAAAACTGTTCTAGAAGTTATTAGGATGTTTTTATTGTAGTATTAATTAAAAGGTCTAAACTTGATGTTTAGGGGACCCGTGAGTTCTCTGTTCTCTAGTAAAATAGGCCACGAGAGGAGCGGGGTCTTAAGTAACTATTCAGAGGTTATAGGATGTGCTGATTTAAAATTGGAAATCCATTCTTATATGGTAGGAATCGAAAGGTTGAAGAGATCATAGGATATGCTTAATAAGATATATATGCAAGGAAAGAAAGATTGAGGAGTTGATATTAATGTAATTCTAGACGGAAACTTTAATCTTTCCTTATCAGTACAACTGACTGTAAATGTGAACACTACTTTTGCATGGCAGCATTTGCCTCATGTTAATTAAAAGACGATAGATGCAAGCACTTTGTGTTGTGTTTTGAGTGTACATGTTTGAATTCTTAGTCATGACGAGTTTTTCCTTCTGGATCATTCAAAGAATGAATCTTTTAGCAGTAATGACGAAAGTAGAGGGGAATGCCCTATTGACTTGGCCCTGAGTGATGAAGGGACAGGTACAATTTTGGCAGGTCGCTAATTTGAATTTTCAGAGTGACATCTGTGCTATTTCTTTACCATCCAGTTTGCTGGGAAAATAACATGACTTTAAAACTTGGTTTTTTATGACAGGAAATGGTTCCTGTGCTTTTTAAATCACGTTAGATAGATCCTTACCAATGAACAATTGACCAACAACTGATTCTTTCTAGCATTTGTATTTGCAGATTTCCTCCATTAAGGTTATTCGCAACAAGCAGACTGGCCTATCAGAGGGTTATGGATTTGTGGAATTCTATTCCCATGCCACGGCAGAAAACGTTTTACAGAATTACGGTTCCATTTTGATGCCCAATACGGATCAACCCTTTCGCCTGAACTGGGCCACATTTAGCACAGGGGATAAGCGTTCGGATAATGTTCCCGACCTTTCTATTTTTGTAGGAGATTTAGCTGCAGATGTTACAGATAGCATGTTGCATGAAACTTTTGCTAGTAAATATCCTTCTGTTAAAGCTGCAAAAGTTGTTTTTGATGCCAATACTGGTCGTTCAAAGGGTTATGGCTTCGTCAGGTTTGGAGATGATAATGAGAGGTCTCAGGCTATGATTGAAATGAATGGTACGTATTGTTCTAGCAGACCAATGCGTATTGGTGCTGCAACCCCTAGGAAATCATCTGGCTACCAACAAGGTACTGAATCACTCTCCTTGCTACTGAAATCTGAATTTTTAGTTATTAACAGAAAAATAATGATACTAAATGTTCCATCCAAAGAATATGCTTCAAGATACCCATGTTTCACCCTCATTTCTTTTTGTTTCTGGTTCATATTGTGACTGGTGTACTTTAAGACTTGCATTTTCCTCACTCATGTAAGTATCAGTCTTATGGCTTAACCCATGTTTTAAATTTACAAAGGAATATTGCCACATTTTTATAGATGAATGAATTACTTGAAATGACAAAATTAAATACTACTCCCTCCTGGCCTTTTTATAAAAGCTCAATAGCCATATTACGCGGTTTAAGAAAACGGTTAAAATTGGTTAAAAACAATAATTATGTTGGAAATAAACATTATTTTTTCAAATATACCCTTATTTATGAAAACACGAGCAAGAGAGAGAAAATGGGTAATAAATTAGGCAAAGTAAGAAAAAGAATGTAGAATAGTAAAAGTATAAATAAAAACAAGGAATGAGAATGAAAAAAGTCCACCTTTTAATTAATGCCATATAAATTATTTATGAGGGGCAAAGATGGAAAAAAGTCATTAAAGGTTGAGATAATTTTTGTTGGGCTCTTATAAAAATGACCGGAGGGAGTATTATGTCTTTCTGAGTTTCATTGAGTAAGAGTATATGAGTCTATGAAAGTCTGGCTGATTAGTAAAATGCTTCTAATAATGTGAGAAGTACTCAAGCTTACAACAACAACAACAAAGTCTTTATCCCACTAGGTGGAGTCGGCTACATGGATCGCACGACGCCATTGTGCTTTGTCAAAAACCATAGATTTTGATATATTATTAATTAGAAGGTCTCTCTCTATGATTTCATTGAGCGTTCGTTTCGACCTTCCTCGACCTCATCTAATAGGACTCCATCCTGCTTGATCCACTCTTCTCACCGGATCACTCAAAGGCCTACGCTGAACATGTCTAAACCACCTCAAACGATTTTCTACCATTTTTTCTTCAATAGGAGCCACTTCCACTCGTTCAAATATATGAGTATTACGAATTGTCTTTTCTTGTATGGCCACTCAACATCCTCATCTCAGCGACTCCCATTTTATGCTCATGTTGTTCCTTTAAAGCCCAACATTCAATACCATATAGCATTGCTGGTCTTATAGCAGTCCGATAGAACTTTCCTTTTACCTTATTAGGTACTTTACGATCACAGATAACTCTAGTAACTTTTCTCCATTTATACCATCCGGCCTGAATTCTGTGATCGACGTCTCCATCAATTTCACCATCTTGTTGTATAATTGATCCCAAATATCTAAATTTTGTCACTTGTGGGATGACTTGCCCTCCCAATTTAACTTCCACTTCCCTTTGGTTTTGTCCTTTATCAAGCTTGCAATGCATATATTCAGTTTTGTTCCTACTAAGACGAAAGCCCCTCAATTCCAAAGTTCGTCTCCATATCTCAAGTTTAGAATTAATATCTTCTCTGGATTCAGCCAACAGAACTATATCATCCGCAAAAAGTTGCATGTAGGGATCTCCTCCTTTATAGGCTCAGTTAGAACATCTATCACTAGGTTGAACAAATAAGGACTCAACGCTGATCTCTGATGTAGTCCAATCCTTATAGGAAAGTCCTTTGTAACACCTCCAGGCTTTTAACAAATAAGTACTCAAGCTTACAATAATGAAATTTATCTATTAAAAATCGTCCGTCATCAGTAATGAATCATGTCTTTCAACTCATCTATCTATTTTTTTTAATGGGACTCCTTCTAAAAAATTTGGGTCTCTCTACCAATGGGGCATTGAATGAGTGTTCTTTTGATATAGGAGGCCATGCGTCAAATGGAACATCCAACCAATCTGAAGCTGACTCAACAAACACAACAGTGAGCTCTTTGGCTGTTCTATTAGATTTGAATTTGAGCCAATTGTCACTAATCTTCTATGGCTAACCTGTTATACATTGTAGATATTTGTTGGAGGACTTGACCCTAATGCAACAGATGACGATCTTAGGCAGCCATTCTCCCAGTATGGTGAGATAGTCTCTGTCAAGATACCTGTTGGAAAGGGATGTGGATTTGTACAATTTGCAAACAGGTAGCCCGGCTGTTATATGAAGACTCACGGATAACATGTTCCTAATTATCATTGATGTTGTGATTACAATTCAATGCCATTCTGAACCTTTCTACAGGAACAACGCTGAAGAAGCATTGCAGAAGTTAAATGGGACAGTGATTGGCAAGCAAACAGTTCGTCTTTCTTGGGGCCGCAATCCAGCAAATAAGCAGGTATGCTCCTTTCCCTCTCTGTTTCTCTCTTAAGCATGCCTTATTGCCTCCACCCATTTTAAACGTTCCTTGAATACTAAAAAGTAAAAACTGCTCTGGAAGGATGTTGTGTCTCATCTTAAGGTTCAGATGAGTATTTTGTCACAGTTTTAGAGCTCATGCATTGAATATACTTATCTGCAATGTTTCCTAGCAGTTTAGAGGGGACTTTGGCAACCACTGGAGCGGGGCGTATTATGGAGGTCCTATTTATGATGGTTATGGATATGCTCTGCCACCACCTCATGACCCAAGAATATATGCTGCTGCTTATGGGTCCTACCCAATGTATGGAGGCCACCAACAACAAGTAAGCTGAATGGAATGCTGGAGTTAGCTTACACAACAGATTCACGCGTCCATGGGGGAACTCCCTTGTAACTTGCTTGATCTGTTGAGATCTCTCAAGAATCCTCTCCTAATTGTGGAGTGGAGTTGAATTTTGACAACCTAAGGTAGCATGCTAGGGATTCAATTGATCATTTGTTTAGACATATAGGAGTAACGAGTAACTTGAACTTGGTCTTTGGAATAATTATCTTCCAAGTATGCTTCTATATCTGCCTTTTTAAAACTCTCCGCTTATTATCCTCTGTTTCACTCTGCATATGCATTAACCAAAAATGAGTGTAGGTTTAGCCAAAAGAAATTCACATGTGATGCAACCTTAGGTCCCTGTCCTCATGGCTCTTGAATCTAACTCAACCCTCAGTCTCCTATGGTTTTCAGACTAGCTGGGGTGACACTAACAATTGAAGTTCTTAGTAGTTAAATTCCTTAAGAAAGTGCCTATTTCGCCTTTAAATGTTTCACTGGGAATTAAAGCTGTTTGAATTGAGCTGGCCAGATCGATCCTTTTCATTTATTTTATGTGCGTTATATGAATAAGATTAATGTTTATTTAAAATAGCGATTGAAATCTTTAAAATTAATTTTTTAATTATGATTTATAATATACAAGATAAATATGTGAGATGAGTTTTATTTTGATTTATATAAATAATCCCTCTTAAGAACTACAGAAGTGATGCCAAACAAACAAATTTATGTTTCAGACTCAAAACAAGAAAGAACAAGATTGTGACTTTATGAGTATCCAAATCAGCGCTTGAATGTGCAGCTTTTTTTATTATTATTTAAATTTAATTTTTTGGGGTGGGATGAGTGTCCGTGCAATTATTGCTGTCTGAAGATTGCGCAGGGTTTTTTGCCCGAAATATCCAGACCCAGAAGTATGTATTGTACCTGTGGAATTTAAAAGCAGTACACCACTTGTGTCAAGTGTCAACGCTGATGCCCACCAATAATGCACTGAGCATTAAGTCACTCCCGACAGGATATCACAGACACCAACTGGATGACCCAAGACAAACACTCTCTGTCTCTGTCCTGCATAAATGTTAGTACTAGTAGTATTTATAAAATAACTATTCTTTGACAATAATGATCTCATCTTTCGAATACCACATAATACTGTTTTAAAAAATATAAAAAAAAATAAACTTGTGTGATTTTTAATTTTTTAAATCAATCTGACTTTTGTCTAATTATAATAAATATAGTAATTGTTATCATCAGGAAAAAATGAAATATGATTATGGTTATGTATTTATGAAAATTAATTAATATATTTATATAGTTATTGATATTTAGTACCTCCAATTTAAATTTAAAAGGTGTTTAATTGTTAAGTCATAAAATATCACAGTTATTAAAGTTTTTATATAGCACAAAGAGACAGTCTTAGCCTCCAATAGTACCCAGGTGAGTAGTAGGCTTATAGAAATCATTATTCAGTATGCAAGAAAGATCAAAAGAATATTTATTGAATTAATCCGATGTTAGTACAAACATTTTAAGAGGGCCGTTATTTATGGTATTTTTATGGAAGAATAATTCATCTTCCATAAAATTCATTCATGAATAACTCATGAGGAATATGGTCATATACTATATATACAATCGCGTCTATATTTAGCTAAGGGTTAATAAATTTACATTTGTATCTATTACATAATAATATTATTGTATATGTTTATCTGTGTATTATAAATTAGTAAAACTTATTATATATTTCATATTTCATATCTATATTTGGTTCAAATATAAATAGCGTTACTTTATATAGGCGCCTACTGAGAATCATGAGTTTGATTGAAAATGAGGTCTCTAGAGTCTAATTTCTACTTTAAGTAAAAATATTTTAATTCCTTCGTTTACTTTTCCACTATAGGCAATTTCTGGTAGGAATTTGTTATTGTTAGCATGATAACGACAAATGACGCTGAGAAGTGAGAACGCTTCTCATTCGTTTAATATGGTCAAGAAAGCCGAGTCTCTCTCGCCTACACTAATTATTATCAAGTTTTTAAATTCGGATCAGATCGAAAACCGATTAATCGGTTGATAAATTAGTCCGATTCTAAATTTAGTCTGGTCTATTATTTTTTTAAATGATTTTTTAAAATTTTATATTAATAAATTTAAATTATTTAATTTCTCATCAGTTTGACCCTAGTTTAACTCTGATTTGATATTGATCTAACCCAGTACCCTAATCAATTCAATGATCGATTCGGGTTTCAAAACCTTAATTAGTACACCTATAAATTAATATGCAGAATAATTACTTGACAACATAAAATAAGGGTGAAAAGCAAATAAGGACCACCAGATACATGAATCTTAAAATATCGAAATAAATTATTTTTATTTAAAATTGTTACTTATTAAATTGAATTAAGCAAGAATTTTCATAAAATTAGTTATAATTATCTTAAATATTGCTATCCCTTGATAAGTTAAATTTGTTGTTGGTTAAATTGAGAATATATTTATTTAAATTAAGATTTTTTAGATAATTTTGGTGCAAAAATTAATAGAAAAATTATTTTAAATGATAGTTGAATTACTCAAATTTTAAATTGGGTTATTAAAATTTAAAAAATCTTAAATCAAGTTAGATATCCTAAAAAGGAATTTTAAAATTTGATAATTTTACCTTACAATCCTCATTTAAAGATTTTTTTTTTAAATTCTTGTTGGATCAGAAGTGATGATAATATTTACCCTAAATCATGCAGCTGAAGTATAACATATAATTTAATTTGAATTTGAAGGTTACATTCCCAGCCCGTTCTTCTCCCCTTGTGTGGTAGTGATTAATAGAGTTGGTAAAAAGACTCGTCATTCATGGCTAAGGCTTAAAAGGGCAGGCTTTTTTAGGCCAAATTAAAAAAAAAACAATCATTTTTCAAGACTCGGCCCTTGAGCATAAGGGTCAAGACCAGCCCTACAGGACCAAAGCTATTTTAACATTCTTTTATTATTTTTTTCAAATTTTTTTAAAGAAATAAAATTACAAATGAAAATCCTAATTTAACACATAAATAATATTGTCAAAATTAAGATGTAAATGGTATGCATCATGCAACAAAAAAACATTGTCACTAAGTTATAATCAAAGGTAAATTATTGCCCACATACTGTAAAATCCTTTCCTTAATACTGTAAAATTTTATTATTATAACTCAATTCTCCAAAAGTCTACCATGGTAGAAAAAGAGTTCAGCTAACCGTTTGAAAACTCTACCATGGTTTATAAAATTTACCATGGAAAATAAAACCCTTTCTCATTGCTGAATAATATCTCATCAGATATTAAAATATACTTTTCAGATCAAATTGTGGATCCACAAGTTTAGAACACATCATAAGCCTTACAGGCCTTCTAACATCATCAGAAGCAATTAAAAATATATAGTTAATATATCAAGTTCTCAGAAATAGATCAGAGTATGCAAGATGAGCCCTAATGTGGCATTATACAATAATCCAACATATATTAAAAAGATGGAAGCACTACTTTTATCAGAAGTAGTTTAAGCTTCCGGAGTCTTCCCTGATGGACCCGCACGATAACTATCACCTGGAAAAATGTTAAATCAACGGGGTGAGATAAAAGCCTCAGTAACCAACAATCCATCTCATCGGGCATACAAGTATGTGCCCATGAGGTGTCAAGTGGGACAGTTATAAAAGTATAACATTATTAAAATATCACTTGTCCATACGAATAATTTCATAATAATTCACAATATCATATTGCCATTCTCATATTTACCATGTAAGTGTATAAGAGTCAATACATAATAATTTATTTTCTTTCCTCCCTTATTTCCTCTCCACCTTATTTCCTCTGACTGAACCCATGGGCTAGTACTCACCCATATGACTGGTAGCTAACTCAACAAGCTCACCGATCAAGTGATATGGATCGGCCAAAATCCACAGAGCACAAGACCGGATCATGGGTTCCCCCTCTAAATACACTAGTGGGGTGTCATAGCCCTATGGAATACAAATGGGCCAAAGGACTAACCAGTGTACACCTGGACGTCCACCACCTTATTTCCTCTTTTGTACAAGAATTCACCCCCTTATTTCCTCTTTGAGTAACCTCCCATTAATTCCACATCCACCATCCCCTATCTTATCCATATTATGTGATTATGACATGTCATTATCATTTCATAATTACCAAAAAGGATCTTTCCAATCTCATAAATAAATACCAACTCATATAATATAATATTGCTAGTCATCTTCTCCATGAAAATAAGTCCCACAAGACAATTTCATTAACCACATATTTTCCAAAATCACATCACATATCAATAGCCAAATTTATAAATCTGCATAATTAAAATCACTCACAAACATCATACAAGCATGCACAACAAGAGGAAAGTGGTTACCTCTCGCCAAAGTTATTTATTACCACACTGCTCCTAATCCAAGAGCTCAAGTAAATGCCAAAATCAATCTACCATAATCAATTTACTACCCATTAATAACTCTCCAAAATTCCACATAATCAAAATTATAACTTATATACAAATTTTCAATAATATTATATAATATATTCTAAAAACTGAAAAATTACAGTTTGGGTTTAAATTTTAGAAATGACCGTTCAGTCCTTCAAATATCGAAAATGACAGTTTAGTCCTCCGAATTTCATAAATGACAGTTTAATCCTTTGAATTTCATAAATGACAGTTTAGTCCTCCAAATTTCAAAACTAAACCAATTAAAATTTCAGTAATACCTTCATTAATTCAAATAAAGCTTTTAACCCACATTTAATCGGATAAAAAATCCTATATATAATTATTCATAGACTAATTATATAGAAAATTCGTTATAAAATCTTATACCAACTAAATAAGAAAAATAAACCGATTAAAATTAGCTATTAATTATTCTCTATATTTTTATAGCCTTATACTAACAAAACTCAAACTTGTCCAAAATGCTAATCTTAAAATATTCTCTAATCTATACAATTTTATCCTTATTAGAACGAGAAAAATACATGGAATAATTTTCATAAAAGAAATTTGCTGAAAGAAGATATTTTAGCTATCTAAATAATCTTATAAGATAAATAACTTACCTCAGAAAACTCAAGTGGAATCTCTATTCCCTTCTCGTTCCCTCTCTTTCTCTCGTTCTTCTTTCGTTCTCTCGCTCTTCCTCTTAATACCGCATCTCATGCGGTATTTGAAGAAGAAATGGGGAGTGGGTAATCTACTCCCTCTTATATTTAATAAAGGGGTGGGCAGCCCACGTGCTGCCCACCTTAATATAATAATATATATATAATAATATAATATTATAATAATATATTAAAATATAATATAATAATAATATTTTATTTTATTATTTTTTTTAGATATTACACATACTATAATTACAAATAATTAATGAGAATACTCAACAAAATTAAAAATATTTCTTATAGATATGTTTTAAAAAGTGTAAGTAGTTAATAAAATAAACAACACAAGATATGAACAAAACAATCACTAGAACATAAGTCAAAAAATAAAAAATTAGTAAGAATACTTATGAAATAAGAAATATCTTTTATAATTTTGTAATTTTTAGGATTCTTAATATAAGATGTTTTTATGAAACTTAATTCTAAAAAAGATAATAAAAATTGAATATTTGCAATATCATTAATAAAATATAAAAATTAATAAAATTACAATCATATAAATAATTTTACAAAATTAAAAAATATAAGGCCTAAAAAGGCTGGTCCTTGGCCTTATAAGGCCGGCCCTTTTAGGCCCGCTTTTAGTTTTGAGACAATAATTTTAAGCCTAACCCTTACAAATTCAGAGCTTAAATGGGTTGGCCTGACGGGCTTAGCCTGTTTTCCAAGCTCCAGTCATTAAAAGAAAAATCAAATGAGGGGCAGTAAGGTAAAATTATCAAATTTTGAAATCATTTTTTAAGACACCTAACCCAATTTAATGACTCAATTTAAAATTTAAGTAACTCAACTGTCTTTTAACAATATTTTCCTAAAATTAATCTCACACTTATTGTTGTACTTTGGGTCCAAGTCTGCCCTTGATGGGCTGGATTATTTGATTAGGATACAAGTATCTTAATCAAATAAGAAATCAATCAATATTAATTATGAATTGAGAAATAAGTTAGTATTAATTATGTGATTGTTAATTGAGAAACAAGTCGTCATGATTCAGGAAATTAATTGAGAATTAATTTTTCTGATTACTAACTTGAAATGTAAGAAGGAGTGCATTTGACTTCTTAATTAGTGACCACCTTAAACCACTAGAAATAGGATGTGTCTCCCTCAGTTATAATCCAATCATGTCATTGAGTTATCTGGCAATCTCTCTTCTCTCCTACTATCTTTCTTGTTCTGGTGATCTGCTGTGCCAATCCTAATTAGGCTCTAGTAGTCTAATAATTGCGTGAGCATTATTTTGTTCTAGTTATAAAGCATTGGAGCTTTGACCCGGATCTGAATGTGGATTCGCCCCAGTATGCAAGTCTCTTCTCTCTCCTTATTTTTATTACAATGACATCATAGCATGTTAATCCTTGAGGCTGTGATTTATTCTTTGTGAATAAGTATGTGATATAATTTGATTATATCTTCATCATTTTTCTATTGTAATTGTTTTTTATATATGATATGTGTTAAGCATGTTTTCATATATGAATATATAGTTATATTCGCACATGAATATTTGTTGTTGTTTTTTTATTGGCTGCGTCCATATGCTCCTTTGCATTCTTTTATGTATATATACATGATAAATGTATGATCCCTCTTCCATATACCATGCACGTTCTCTTCCATCCAAGCAACATGTGGTATATATTCATATGAATAACTATATATGCGTGTATATTCAAGCATCTTTGTGTTCTTATGCATTTATTCGGATTCTTCTTCCCATATTTGCTATTCAACCTGAGCTTAATATGCACATATAATGTTGGGTTCTTGAGTTTAAAAGCTCTTCATATGTATTATTTTTTATTCTCTCCTCTTCTCCTTACTTCTTCAATCTAATTAAAGTTGAGTTTTTGAAACCTTTGTGGAATAAAAAACAAGAGACTTAAACTCTCAAAAGGCCATAAGAGCTCTTAAAGCATAGAGAACACATATCCAAGTCACGTTATGGAGTGCCGTCAACCTCGGCAAAAAGAAAATTGGGTTTTTGAAACTAAGTGTTTTAGCCCAAGGTAAAGCTATAGGTGTGTAGAGCTTGAAGAGACGATTCCAATGACACTTAGAACATGTAAAACAGAGTCCAGATGAGGGATAAATGAAGGAAAGAAGTTGGTGGGTTGGCTTGTCACTGCCGCCAATTCACTCATGATTTGATCTCAAAAAAATATGTTTTTAGATCAAATAAAAGTAATAGATTTGTAGTTCATTCAGTGATGATTCCAACGACACCAAGAACGCGAAAAATGGAGCTAAAACGAGGAAGATACGACCTTCCAAAGTTTGCGGGTCGCGATGACCCGCCAGAGCTCCAATCGAGCCAAGTTGACTGGCTAGATGTTGAAGACGAGACGTGACAGTCAACTTGCCATGTTATCAGTCAACCAATGCACGTGGACCAATAAGCATGCTCCACGTCAGCGTTTATTGTCGCGTTATTGAGGCCACGACATTCATTGACTAGCCATGTAGACTGAGACACATCAACACCACGTCATTTGGTCTCAGTCAAATGTTGACCGTTAACCAATCAACAATCAACCGTTAACTTGTTTAAAAAAATTCAAAAAATTGACAAGTGGCGCGTGGGGCCTACTATTTACCACGTGGCGAGCACCGTCGGAGAGAAGATGGTGCGTAGAGTCAGGGAAGCCAGCGCGTGTTGTCAGCCGATAACCCTAGGGCGGCGTGTGGCGTACACGCGCCTCCACTGAGAGTGGGCTTCGCTGGAATTTTCTAATTTTTTAGACTTTTTGATCCACACCTTCTAAGGTTGTATGTGGGCGCGTAGATGCGGTTTATTCCTAAAAATCCCTAAAGTCAAGAGCTTCAATTTGATATATAATTTGTATATATTTAAAGCATGTTTAGATCTAATTTGAGTCAAAAAGGTGTTTATGTGCACTTAGAGATTCCAAAAAACGTTGAAATTAAATCTATATTGATTCTATTATTTTTTTGAGATTGGTTGGTTTACTTATTAAGAGTATTTCAACTGTAAAATAAGGTTAATGTTGAAAGATTCTTTTAAAATGAGAAATTATCCAAATGAGTTTTGAATACAAGTATCCAACCTTGACTCAAATTGTTAGAAATAAAACCTGAAACCTGCAGCAACTTTAAATTATTAAATAATAATAAGTCTTTCCATGCTTCTAACCACATTAGATTAGTTGGGATTGAAGCAGTGACTTTTAAGTCAACCCTTTATCACAAATGTTGTGACAAAGAACAAGATAAATAGAGATGTAGAAATCATCTCATCAAGTGAGATGTATGCTGCAAATACATCCAAGACAATGGTTGTAAACATGGCTAAGAGGAGCTTGACATTGTAGCAAGATGCTACATGAGTTCATATGATCAGAAGGGCCTATAAGAGGGAGAATCTAGTTATGAGATACGAGGCAAATTTTATGTGTTTTGAATGTTCTTTTTTCATTGAATTTATGGTTATATTCTTTGATTTTTTTGGATTGAATTGAGCATATTCTCTTATTTCCATAAAAATTCATGTTGTTATTATGTTATTGTCTTATTATAATAACTGTTTTGATTGAGTGGGAGTTTTTGGAACGTATCCAGAAATCTAAAGGGGAATGTGTTCAATAAAGGCCATTGTTAAAATGGTGATGAGCTAACTAGCATGAGTAGGATATGAGTCAATATAGAGTTGTCTTTTAAACATGAAACTAATAAACTTATTATCTAATTATCCTATGTCTTATTTGAACAAACAAATATGATTCGTATACCATAATCGTCCCAAATTACGATAAAGTCTATTTGACTGAGCTTATAAAGACAAGCTCAATAGAGATACCAATAGAGTTAAAAACTCTTAAATCTCTTACATTAAGGAAGAATGAGATGTCAAGGACATCATACCAATTATTCTTTAGCATCTAGAGGCTGAAGCACCTCGAAAGAAATAGAAAGTTTATGCTATCAAGTATATAAAGAATAAGATTGCTCATATTTATACCAATATGAGTAATATAACTTTATCCATATAGTGTGGATAGCATTGGAAGGTGATGAAATTGAAAATCTTCTTCCATAAAATTAAAACTAAGTTAAGTTTTAACATAGTGTATTAAGTCTTAACACGTCGTTTAGACAACACTTGAAGCAAATATCAAATTAAGATATTGACACAAACAAGCGAAGTTCTTTCTAATAAATAATAAGTGTATGTTGTGATAAGATGTCTCCCATTGAGTGAGAGTAAGCCATGCCTCTCAATGAGTGGGAGTAAGTTTCGTCTTCCGGTGAGTGGTAGTATACGAAAGCGAATACTACCTATGATATGTACATTATGACCTTCAGCAATGTAATTCACCACATTGAACTTGAGCATGAAAGACTGAGGGATCCGAGATCCATCAGTCAAATGAACTTAGCTAAAGAGTGGGAGGATTCATCTTATAAGCCTAAGGGCAAGAAATCTATGAGGTAAACTTGATCTAGAGGAGGTTAAGAATGTTTTCTACAAAGATGAAAGGCTGCATTGATAATCCTTTAAGGGTTGTATAAGAAACAATCCATATGAGTAGTGGATGTTTCATAGAAGCATATGCCTTCATGTAGGATGCAAAGTAAGAAAGAGAAAGAATCAAAGGATTGGAATTTGCATTTTAACTCCACATAGATAAACCACCCTGATTCACTCCATACAATATGCTAGTGACAAAATCACATCTTTATTATTTCTTTAGTTAAAGATTGATGGGAATATGACTCTCAAATCCTTTGTTGGATTTAATGTTTCCTTTTGGGAATAACAATTCCATTTCTTGCTACATGCACATATTGATCAAAAGAAATGATCAAACTAGAAAAAGAGAATTTGCTAAGTAATATGTGTTAAATGATGAATATCCTTGTAAGTAGCTAACAACTTAGTCTAACGAGCAAGAAAGATAAGGAAACATTTTGAGAACACATCCTTTGCAATTAGCAAACTATAATGTATGTGAACCAATAAAGTGAGGGCAGTATACAGAACCTAGTGTTTCATTAATGTCATGGACATTTACTCAAAATACAATTATGTTAAAAGTATAAGACTTTTTAAACTAACAAGGGTTAAAACATCTATTTGATTAGTTCAAAGTTGTTATGTGTACAAGAAATGTATTGTTAGGAAACTATCAATACTTGGAATCCTTCAATATAATAGAGTTTTTAAAATAGAGAGATAGACCTCTCCTTCACATAGTTGAGTAAACAATAACACAAGTGAAACTATCAGCCATATGTTGGCATGTAAACTGATAGCTATTATCATTTAATCAGATGCCCTCCAAGTTAGTCACAACCAAGCCTTGTGAATTTTGAATATACCTCAAACCAGGCCTAAACATGTTAAGACCATAAGGGTCAGCAACATAATATCCATAATTCTTCTTATAAGCATGGAAGACTGGGGCCAAGGCACAAAAGGTACGTCTTCACGCGATGATCTGAGAATTTGAAATGGTATGTCTTCATAAGTGAAAATGATGATGGCTCAGTGACTGAGAGAACTAAGGAATGCAACATTCATAGAACATAAATTTCTTACCAGAAAATGAGCATTGATCATACAAAAATCTCTTTAAGAGGTTAACAGTGACAAGGAATAACCAAGTGTTCCTAAGTTTATTGATCCGAGTGGGAATATTGAGACCATTTTCACAATAAAAGAGGTAAGAGGTAAGTTATAAGAAGAATACCTCACCCATACATAAGAAAGAGAATCCTATGAACTTAACCTCCGAGTAAAATGCCATTCAGTAAATAACGATAAGGGGATAAATTCCCTAATAGATTGAATGATTTCTCCATCATTTAGAAGGTAATGATGACTATCTATAAGTGTCTGAAAGACACTAGAAGGACCTGCTAAAAAGAATTGCAAAGTGTCATGTAAGAGGATGTGAATCCTTTTATAAAATAACTAAGTAAATGTTTTGGATAATTTTGTCACCTAGCTAAAAGACGATTAAGAACAAATAGGTTCTCAAATCCATAGGGGCATATAAAACCTAAAACATTTAGTGCCTAAAGGGTACTACAATGAAAAGATTTTCTATTGTGCATTTTAACTTTGAACAGCCAATTTTGGCTATGACAACAAGCTTAGTCTTGAAATTACATCAAGATAACGTGAAGACCGCTTTCTAATTTGGAAATTGGATGATGAACTCTAAATGAAGCAGTTTGAGGGCTTCGTAAAAACAATCATCCATGTAGTAGTATATAAGGTTTCACAAGGTGAAAGCTTCACCAACTTCGAGATAATCGAAGAACACTGCATAAGTGCCAAACGGTCTTAAGATGATTCTTTGTGAAGTCATCCTTTGTCAAATGACATGTGTTTAGCTGAAACAAGTATCAAGGGAGTTAAAGGAATAAAGGATCAGATTTATCCTTAAATTCTGAGTTGAAAGATCATGGGTTGAACATAACATATCTTAAATAACATGATAAATGAAAATTGCATAAAGAATGTACGATATTTGTCACCTAAGACAAGTACAAGTGTGATCATTATGCATCTCAGTATGTTAAACTGCAAACCCATGGACACCCATGAAGTCAAGGATATAAACCTAGAGAGGTTACATGTCCTACGAGGAATCCAACGCAGAAAAAGTGGATAAAGTTCCATAGTAAGAATATTGTTGGTAACATGAATATACACATTGGTGTATATAAGACTAAATATTTTTGGTCGGACTTGGAATCTATTTTTGGTCCATCTCTAAAAAAGAGTATGAGAATAATCATAGATTGAATTGTCGAGATAACAACTTACCTTTGCAAGGATACTCTAATACAAAACCTAAGAAAATGATAATGGAGTGAAGAAATATATAGTGAATTTTTGTTATCCATAGAATTAGAACACAGAGCATGTTCTGCCATCATTCAAGGAGCCATATGGCTAGAGAATTTCTCATGAGTAATTGGGAATGAATGGTAGATATAAGGATCCAAACGACAACATCTTATGATGTGGATTCTAAGTATCATAGCAAGGTGAAACATACATTTGATGCATATTTGTGAGAGACATGTTTTTTTAAGAAGGAAAGCAATAGTTCAATGTCCTTCTGCTGACGGAATGTTGGTAGATCCCTTTACTAAGCACATAGCTTGATATTCATTGAGTCAGTGAAGATTTTGGGGCACAAACGAAATAAAAGGTCTTGAACTTCTTTTATATGAAGATAAAAGAAATAATATGTATGTTATGAGTAAATATATATATAAAGTATACAATTTTGTATGTCATACAGGTCAGAAAAGGTTGGTTCACTCATATGAACAACCGTCTTTCCACGTTTTACAGGGGGCATGAGAGGGTAAGATAAACAAATGATCACCGTAAGATGGTTAAGAAGAATCTTTGCATTTAAGTCACTTAAGTTAAACTGACATGAGATCCATATGTGTGTGTGTGTACAGAAAATGGATCGAAGCATGAATACAGACTTGTAGCCAGGCAAAGAACTCTTTTTTTTCGCAAATGAAATTGCAAAAGAGATATTGTGAAAAAGAAAGTTCTAGTTCAAATGTTGAGTACTTTTTGGAACTGATTTATGTACGGTGAAAGAGAAAGAAATCGACATACACCACAAACTGTTCACCATAGCATGCAATTCATATTGCATGTGCTTGAGAGTTAAGACTGCAACATAGGACGTAGGTGAAAGATCCCTGGTTTACTACGGTGTGAGTCCCAGGAAGGAAAAATTCTTCCACGATACCCGTAAGACTTAAGCGGTATTATGAAAGTTTGGTTTGATGACAACTACTTTAACTGAAGCTCTATGAACATACACGATTTAGTTAGACAAGTAAAAAATAGGAAAGCGATCAAGTCAAGATGGATTGATGTTTAGTCAAAAAGGAAAATTTACTCCTAGATACATGATATGTGCTAGTGTCTGTGGTCAACCCCTTATTAGTTCTATGTGTAACTTGTAAATGCGGATACTATGTGCATGAAAGACAATATGAGTTAATCAACATATTAACTCGAGAGGGATTAGTTGTGCCATGAGAAATATGTATGTGAGATTTTGGGACATCTAAGGCAACAAATAGATAGCTTACAGATTTATAAAGGGTGTCTTTAGATGCTAATCCGATATAAGGGATTTCTAGTATCACAAGCACCAAATTTTGAAGATATTTTGCCCACGCGGTCACGGAAGATGCCAAGTATGAAACATGAAAGAGTAACGGACACACGATGTGAGGCTCATCAAGTGTGAGTGGGAGATATTGGACTTTGGGTCCAAGTTTACCCTTGATGGGCTGGACTATTTGATTAGGATACAAGTAGTCTAATCAAATAAGAAATAAATTAGCATTAATTATGGATTGTGAAACAAGTTAGTATTAATTATGAGATTGTTAATTGAGAAACAAGTAATTATGATTCAGGAAATTAATTGAGAATTAATTTTCCTGACTACTAACTTGGAAGGCAAGAAGGAGTGCACTTAACTTTCTAATTAGTGACCATCTTAAACCACTATACATATGATGTGCTTCCCTCAGTTATAATCTAATCCCTGCCATTGAGCTATCTGTCAATCTCTCTTCTCTCCTACCATCTTTCTTGTTCTGATGATCTATTGTGCCAATTCTAATTAGACTCTAGTAGTCTAATAATTGCGTGAGCATTATTATATTCTAGTTATGGATCATTGGAGCTTTGACCCATATCCAAATGTGGATCTACCCCTCAAATTTCTTCTCTCTCCTTACTTTTCCTACACTTACCCTTACCCTTACTAATCTTACAGGGGCTTGACCATTTGCAGATTTGAGAGATTTTCGTCTTTCTCCTGTAAAATAATCATAATTCATTTTTTTTCAATGTTGTGTTGAGCAGTAGGGATTGTCTTTGAATCTTTTCGCATTTTATCCCATGCTTATCCTTATACTTAAACTACCCTTATGTGGCAAGTTAAAGTACAAATGTTACTATTACAGATTTAACTAAAAGTTCGTTGAAAATTTTTTTACTAAAAGTTCTGTCACTAAGGTTCTGAAATTCAGATCGATCATTGAACCAGTCGGGGTATTAGGTAAAGGGTCAGTGATTCAGATTGGAGTTCAGCCGAAGCTAGACCAGAGCAAAACCGGTGAGAAATTGAATATTTTAGCCTTATTAATATGAAATTCTAAAAAAAATTATTTTTTTAAAAATAAAAAATACTAGACCGGCCAGTTCGATCAGGGTTTCAAAACTTGATTTGTCACTATAGGGTCCCCTCCTTTAAGCCCGAGATAATCTCATTTGAACTTGTAAAGCGGCTTCAATATAGATACAATTTCATATGAAAGATGTCATGGGGGTTAATTTAATTTTAAAAGTGAAAAACATCAATCTCCTTGCAACACTAGTTTCTCTATTTATAAAACCTACATTTTAATTTTAATTTTAATATCATAAAAAATATGTTATTAACGATTCTGAAGCACGTTTTTATTATTCAGAATGTCTAGTAATTAAAAATTAAAATTGTCAATCTACCCTCATAACTTGATTATTTTTCTTCTCCTTCACTCCCACACTCTATCTATTAAAGATTTAAATGAGTGTTTTAAACATTAAATTAAAAATGAATAAATTTTATAGAAGAAGGGCAAATAAAAAATGAAAAAACTTGGAAAATGTGTTGAAAGCAATAATAAATATGTATGTTCATGAAATATATTTCTTTTAAAAATATCCAGCGAGTTAACGATAGATTACATGTCTTGAAAAAAAAAGAAAATAAATTATGTAGTGTGTTTTTAAACTAAGGGCCTGTTTGGTTCGATTCCATTACACCCAACAGTGCAGTGCAATGCGATGCAATGATAATGCAATGCAATATTATTTAAAATTAATATATTACACAAAGTCTATTTTACCCTTACTATAATCTTTGTAAAAATAAAGTTAAGAGTCAGGTGGAGGAGGAGGAGGTAGTGGCGGCGGTGCCGGGTGGTGAGTGGCTGCATCGACGGAGGAGGTAGTGGCGGCGGTGGCAGGTGGCGGAGGCAGAAGAGGAGGAGAAGGAGGTAGTGGTGGCGGGAACGGAGAAGGAGGAGGTAGTGGTGACAGTGGCGGGTGGCGGCAGAGAAGGAAGAGGTAGTGGAGGTGGCGGGTGTCGGCGAGGGAGGAGGAGGAGGTAGTGGCGATGGGGCCAGGCGGCGAAGGAGGAGGAGGTAGTAGCGGTAGAGGAGTAAGAGGTAGTGGCGGTGGTGAAGGAGGAAGAGGTGGTGGTGGAGGAGGAGGTGGCAGCAGGTGGCGGCGGTAGCGGTTGTGGCGATGTGGCTAAGTGAAAATATATAAGTAAAATAAAGAGAAGTAAAACTAAATGGTAAGTTAGACTTTTCTAACTATACAATGAGATGATAATGAGGATTCATAGGGGGAGGTATGAATGATGATTACTAATTTTTTAATAATCATCATTATCATGGTAAACCCTATTACCATGCTAAAGAGTAACAAAACACTCTTCTCATAGTAATGCAATCATGATTACCATTGCATGCATGCAATAAGGTTGAATCAAACGGGCTCTAAATCTCCATATCTAAAATAAAATACAATGAGGAAAAAAAGGGCTTTCTTGATAAACACAAAAAAAGCTTTTTTCCAACACTTTTTCGCAAGTTGGTACCATTATTTTCACGTATTTATTTTGAAAATAGTTAAAATACTTTTAAAAAGTTGAAACATATATAACATGTTTGACTTAATGAGCGATTGAGTGACTTATAAGTGTTTATGCATATAAGTTAAGACAATACCCCTCTCATATATTTACTTCGTATACCGTCAATTATGATTAAAAAACTGTTTTTAAATACTCAAATCGTTATTTGAAACAAGCTTATATATTCCATACGTGCGTTGTGCTTGATATCCGACAAAATGCTCCTTGAAGTAACAAGTAACCTAGAACTCCAACTTCGATCAGTCAACAAGTTGCAGCATACCAGAGAGAAACACGCAATAACAAGGCAGTAGAATACAAAGAAGCAATGGGTTGAACCTCCTCAAATCCATGAAAGTGACAATGGCAGCAAATCAAGCATAGCCTTTCTCTCACGATAGATCGGAACTGGCCGGACCGACAGATTCCAAGGCGTGATAAAGAAAACAACTAATATCATGAGCAACTGAGGTGAAGAACATTATTACTGATTGGAAAAGATAATATATTAATGAGAGGAGGAAATTACTGTATAAAATATTCACTATAAATTAATAGAACATAAAAAAAATATAAATTTTAAATTTATGGATGTAAGTGGGAGAATAAATTATAAAAATTATAGAAACGATATTTCGAGAAATTTGGAATAAGACAAGAGAAATATAAATATGACCCAAATACCCTTAATTATACAATACTGGTATAGGCATATTCTAGAATTTCTTGGCTGCAGGATCAGGGAGGATGAGCTGTCAAGTGTTGGGACCAGGGGTGCACAGCAGCTTAGCGTTGGGTAGGGAAATCAGGACGCAAAATTGTCAAAGCGAAAGGAACTAATCATGATTTTAATACCAACAATTAACAAAAGGCTGTTTTCCTTCTCTTTAGATCTATGCGGTTAATTATCACCCACTGTGGCTGTTTACTGGCGATACCGTGATGGTTCCGTGTCGGCGCAGGGGGACCTCTCGCAACCGCGCCAACCACGTGGTTTCATTCCATTGGATTGGCGCCCCATTTTAGTGCCCTAATCGTATCATTATTTTAAAGGTTTCGGTAAGATATTTATGCCAAATTGAGGAGTTAATTATGAGGCCTCTCGCCTTGATCGGATAACAGCTGGCATCGAGCATCTAAACATCAATCTGTGCCTAACACGTTTGAATGGCTTCGGTTTCTCTCTCACATTTCTCGTCTGCGTCCGCACCTCCTCGTCTTCTGTTTCCCCGGCGAATCTTGGCTTGTCCTCCAATATTCAGTTATGCTTCTGTTCCTGCGACGGAATCGCCGCCGCCGCCGACCTCGAATTTGAATCCGAAGGTTGTAGTCACCAGAGAGCGTGGCAAGAATGGCAAGCTCATCAGTGCTCTGGTACTTACTTCTCTGCCATCCCTTACTTCACCATGAACCACTACGTTTTTCGCTGTTTGATGAACAATTTAGTTCCTCTAGATTGCCGCAATGCGTTTGATTTTAGGGTGTCTCCGTAGCGTTCCTCATTACTGTTCTTGCTTCTCCTTTCATCCGGCAATGTTCTTCGCTGTTTACTCTTTGGCTTATCCTGAATATATTCGCTTTTTTTTTTTTGAAATGGTAACTGACTACCGTTCTGTCATTAAGATGGTTGATTAAAGGTGGAAAAGAATGGTACATTTTATCATTTTCCTTATCTTATTTTTCTAAATTCGTACGGCTTCTTTGCTGGCATTCCAAATAATTATTTTGCAACTTGCTAGAACTTTAAGCATGTTCTAGTGAAAGTTGGATGTATATATTATAAGGACAAAATATCTGGACAATGATGTAGGTTCCAAAAAATATTAGAAACTACTTCTGATAATTTCTTTTATCCAATATAGTTTACGTTGAGAAGCTTACTTTCGAAGTGCAAATAACAATAGTTTGCCACAATGCTGATGAGTGCAGCCTTGGTTTGAACTTTTAAGCCACTAGCAAACTCGTTGTGGTTGAACCTCGAAGTTTGTGCTCGTTCAGCTTCCTATATGATATTCGAGTCCTTTGAGTTTTCTAAATACTTGATATTCCCTTTCATCAGATAGGAGTTAACTTTAAAAGCTTGGGAGGATAACTAAGTGAACGTAGGCTACTGTGCTTAATAGGTCATCTTTCTAGCACAAATGAAGCCTAAGCAATATCGTGTACTAACTCGAGCATGTCATTTGTTTGTCTCAGGCGATTAATTTATTTATAAGTTTGTGTTTGTTCCGTCTTTAATTTTCCCCCCGAGAACAGAAGGTTAGAGGCCAATAAAAAAATTATTCTCTATTCAATCTTTTCTTAACATTTTTGTGATCATTCCTGAATGCATATCTGACGTGGCAATGCATCAATTCTTAGGTGTAAATCTTTTATGTAGAACCATTAAGCTGATTGTGTTTTTTTGTGATTAGTATGTTAGGTAACAGACGATCCAAATTGATGTCCCATAAATTGTTTTCTTATTATATTTTTGTCTCTTTTCTATCTTCTTCCATTGAGAAAATTTTGGTAAACATATTTTATGCACTTAGGTGATTAATTGATTCTTTGGTCCAGACCATGTCTAGAATAACATTAAGGGGAATTAAAATGATAACTAAAAATGTAAAGCGGCCTCTTAGAAGATTTTCAAGTTAGATGAAACTAAAAGGGTAGTTTGATGTTGAGTGCAGAATAAACATAAAATCAGTTGTTTGGAGTTTCCACTCATTGAGCACACTTTGGGACCTGACCTGGATAGACTTGCTTCTGTATTAAGTGGTGAGTTTCATTGTGGACTTCATCGTTTACATTGTGTGCCATCACCTCAATGACTGCAAGTATATCAATTGTTCAATCAAAAACAAACTGATCCTGATCCTTAACATGTAAAAGTTATTTGTATGGGTTGTAGCTGATCTAATTCAAACATGTGGCTCTGTATTTTTGTTCACTGGCATTGAGTTCTGCATGTATGCTACTAGCTCACTTCATTAGTGAATGGGTGGGGGATTCCTGCTTTTATATGGTATGTATCTACTATGTAGAATCTAAAAAGCATGGGGAATTTGGCATTTATGATTGTATAATGATGTTATCAACTTAAAAGAAGTGTCATTGTCATATGTTTTATCATAGGGGTATGCCGGCCCACTCATCCATGAGTTATGCATTCAGTAATGTGCCTTATCACTTGACACTGATACATTTCTTGCCATTTTCCTCAATAATGGCAGATAATTCATTTGATTGGATTGTCATAACATCCCCTGAAGCAGGTTCAGTTTTCCTAGAGGCATGGAGGTTCGGTTCGGAGTTGCTAACTAAAAACTGTTACTATTTATACATGAAACGGTTCTTTACATTTGCTGCACTTTTTATCATTGATCCTCTCTTGGGACTTTATATCTTTCCTCATGCAAGTTTTAATACCTCCCCCCCCCCCAAAAAAAAAAAAAAAGAAGTGTATTTATTGGCTTTACTTTCGATATCATAAGTGATATGTGAAATACTTAAAAGCCATTTCAAGTTATCATGTAACAATTGACCCAGTTGCCTATGATCTTCAATATCTATTGATTATGATTCATTAGTTGTCAAAGATGCAACTGTATGCCTTTTATCCAGTCTCGTTTATATGAAGACAGTTGACTTGGTTGATTCATTATAATAAATTCACTCGTTTGTTCAATTTTTAATTTTGAGGAGAGTTTTTCTTCTTAATGAATTGTCTTAGTCTTATTTGTGGTCTTTAGAGCTGCTGGGGCCCCCCATGTCAAAATAGGCGTAGTTGGAGCTGGTACTGCAAGTATCTTCAAGGAAGCCTCATTGTCACCAAAGCAGTCACTTGATGTTGCCTTTTCACCTTCAAAAGGTATCTGGACATATACTTAACCATAGGCTGAGTTAAAATTTTGCATTTGCACTGTATTATTCCCAATTTTGCTTCTGTCTGACTCTTAAAAGTATTTAAACCATTCAATTAAAAACATACCATGACAATGAATTCCATGATAGATATGGAGAATATTACCTTGTTGAGCAGTTAAAGATCACGAATTTGTGGACTGGGGAGAGTGGAACTATGCTTTACGATGGTTATTCTGTGTATAGGTGTAAGTGCATGTGTATTAAATTGGACAGAGCGGGAAATTGAGTCTACATAATCTGCAGTTTGATTTGTGAACGATCCTGTTTTTTTCCTATCAGTGTTGTTTTGAAGAGAAAGAATCTTTCATTTGCATAGCTGGCATTTGAACGTTAATGATCCGGAAGTGATACTCATCGTGTTTCTTCTAACTTTCAGCAACAGGGAAGGTTTTGGCTACGGAGCTTCCAAAGAATGGAAACAAATGCACCGTGTTGTATCCTGCTTCTGCAAAAGCTAGCAATGAGATCGGTAAGTGAATAATTTTGGTTGCAATTTATTAATTTCATATAGTGTTGTCATTTTAAAATTATTTTTTTGTTTAGTAGTTATAATTGTAGGAGACAATGGTATATTAATTATCTGATATTTATTATCAGAGGAAGGACTTTCTAACCGTGGATTTGAGGTTACAAGGTTGAATACATACACAACGGTGAGTTATTTTTCCTTGATTCCCCCCATTCCTTATTGAGAAAGCATAATTCAACATCTAACTTCTTCCTTGCAAGTATTGAGACATTTCATATTCTGATGTTGTCTCGTGATTAGATGACTGGATTGATCGTAAATATAGTAGTTTTACTTTTACTGATCTTGAAGTCCTAGTAAACCACTTCATGGCTAAGTGGATGGAAATTTTCTGGGGATCTATTGATCATTGTAATTCGTAGGAAAATGTTACAATTGCATAATCTCATGGCTGTTTCTTATCCTATCCCCCTCATGTTTATTTATCTACGAGATGTTTTCTTGTCATTCCTGAAAAATTTAGATTGCAAATGGTTTTCCTCAGAGTTGATCATAATGCATGGTTACGCTAACATTGACTGATGACCTATGTATTTACGCATTAGCTCCTTGGTACTTGCATGTATGGCAGGTACCAGTTCTGCACGTTGATCTAGGAATCTTAAAGCAGGCACTTGATATACCTGTTGTTGCAGTAGCTTCACCATCTGCAATTCGGTGAGTTTCTAATCTTATTTTGATCTCTTGCTTCATTCTTTGCCTTAAATTTTCTTTTAAATTTGTAGAAGGTTATTATTGAGTTCTAACAACATAGAAGTAATCATAATTATAAACTGAGATGCAGTTTTGGCCCTTCGGTAACTGCACACTTAGCTAATTAGAAAGAAGGATAAATCTATTAAGAGAAAATAGAGCAAGAATCTCACTCTTTGACTACTTAATGGCCAAACACTTGCGAGAATCTCCAAAATGGAGAAAACTGAACTTTTATTTCTCAATGTTTTATTTCTAATCCAAATTTGACTCAGAAAATAAATAACAGAATTAAATTCAAATAAATCATAAAAATTAATTTACTTTATGACGTGTCTCTTAACACCCTTCTCTGGTCATGCATCTTAATGAATTCTGATACTAAATAAAAATTATGAAAATGTTCTCTGTCATCTTATTTGGACTGTAGAAATAGGTTTGATTGAGCTTCTTAGGAAGCTCTATGGTATTTACGCAATTCATGAATTCTGCTGTAACAGTGCCTGGAAGAATCTTATTTCAGAATCAGATTGGACTGGATCTGTTGCATGCATTGGTGAGACTACTGCTGCAACGGCTAAAAGATTAGGGTTTGAAAAAGTGTACCACTCATCACAGCCAGGCATTGAAGGGTAATTACAGATCTAAGTTTAGATTGCTGTGTGTCTCCGATAATCTTTTTATCTGTTTTTGATAAACTTTCTTCCTTTTGACAGCTGGGTGGACTGCATTCTTGATGCATTGGGATCACATGATGATTCGTTGAGGTAATATTCGTGCCTGCCCCCTCCATTGCAACCCGTGATGAGTCCAACTGCGTTTGATGCGACATATGGAGGCTGGATCTACTTCCTCTTCTCAGTGATGTGTTTTTGAGGTCACTGACAGAGGCTATCATAAGATCCTGTCGTAAAGAAATATTCTATGATGTAAATACCGTTGCTGACTATCCGTAACTCTACAATTGTCTTCCATTATTAAAGCCAACATTTACTTGATGTATGGCACAGATTGCTGTTGATCATTATCACTCTACCTGATCCATGTTCAAATTTATATCTTGGTACCTGGTTCAAGCCATTTATATTTATTAGGTTTGTTCAGTATTTTCTCGTCCCGGTCTTTCTTTCCGTCCTTAAATTTTTGGAAGGGAAAAATTCGGGATCGGGAAATATTTTTTGGAAATGTGACTTTCCGATCCTGACTTTTTTTTTATCCCGAATACACACACACATTTTTTTAAAAAATATTTAAGAAGGAAAGATCAAATGTAAAGAGAATGTAAAAATTCTTAACTCTTTCAAGGTAATATCTATTTTTGTAGTTTATTTAGTTAATTTTATTTATTATTTATTAAATAATTTTAATTTTTTGTTTTTGTCCTTGTGTGTTTTGTAGCTGAATCGACAACTTTAAGCATGTATTAGATTGATTATATATTTATATTAAAAAAAATATATATTTGTTCTAGGTTAAAAGAAAAATAATAAAAAATTAAATATAGGATTTTTTTAATTTTAAAAAAGAAAGGGATCGGGATCGGGATCGGGAATTTTTCGATCTCAATCCCGTCCTGTCGGGACGGGAAATTTTCAAGATCGGTAATAAAATTTCTCGATCCTATCCTGTCTCGAGAACACCCCTAATATTTATGCAGCTAAGCTATTTGGACAGCATAAATTCTTAAATTACGTTTTTCATTGAATTTAGTTGAAGGCATCGAGGATCTTGACTAAAAGTGAGGAAAGGATGTACTTTGTTTATAACCTATAGCTATAGGAAACACAAAAAAGTTTTACTATTTTTTAATTTTATATTTAAATATTTTATATGTAGTATAAAATTTAGAAATGCACCGTGTATTATTTATAACTTGTGAATTATATAATAATTTAAAATTTGAGTATTAATAGCACTGTCATGTAATACCATGAATTCTTTTTTGGGTCAGAGACAAGCCCATAATTTGTCCCCCATCCGCTTCATTCGGGACGCCATTTTCTGGGGGCTTAGCATCAAATTTATCGGTTTTCTTGTTTTCTTAACCGTCGCTTAATCTGGGCTTCCGCTGGTCCCTCCCTTTCTTCTTCATAGTTCTCTTCCATTAGAATATGGTGACCTCCACTTTACGTTGTGCCAAAAGGTCTTGGGATTTTGATTACAATGTAAAGTTTTTTTTAAAGCTTGGTGGCTTGGGAGACCAACTGGCCGTTCCCTTAACTAATACTTTTCAGAAATGGCCGCAACAATTCCGCTCCTCTTAATTATTGTTGCCCACACAAATATCGGCCCTGCAGTGAAACCGATTTGCTGTTGGCAACACTGAATTATTCATGATTCTATTAGGAACAGGGGAGGGCACACCATAAAGCTTGTCGCTGCCCCAATTCAAAAAAGTAACAAAACAAAAGCATCTGTTTTCTAGCATATATCTTCTTTTAACCTTTTACCAGTGCCTGCAGCCACAAAAGTCCCATTATTTCTTTTCCCTTTGTCTCAAGCAACGCTTCAGAAACCCATGGACATGCCACATTCACCAGCTTCCAATCAAAACACAATACCTTTATATAATGAAGTCAATATTAAAGCTAATTTTCTGAATCTTTTTGAACCTTCGCCATTCACTGGCCAGAGGCCACTGCCACCAAATATATACTTCTTACTATAACCTAAACTCTAATCCCCACCATGTGACTACAATTAATTGAATTTAATGGCCAGATTACTCGGTGGGCGCATTTTGTTACGGACATCCAATGTGGTACCCCCCCCCCCATGAGTGCGAAATCATTAGATGATGTCTAGTAGTAAAACTGAAATGCGTCCTGTCGAAGCTTGTGCTGTTTATCAGTACGATCACAACAATAAAGCAGAGATATAGAAAAGCAAAAAGAAAAGAAAAGTTGTGATAGACAGGCTTGGATCCGAGTGGGACAATGATTTTGGATGCATGATCCTCCAGTTCCACTTGATGACTTCATGTCAAACTAGCCCCCACACCGATAAAGAAGCTTCTTGTGGTTCACATTATCTGGAAGTCGTGATGTTTCTGCGAATGACATGCCTTTTGTACAGAGATTACATACATAGTGGGGCATATATATGAAATCCCTCTAACCAAGGGAGAAATCGTTTCCTGCAAGCAAGGGTGAACAACTGAACATTTTGCTCTCAAAATCTGCAATAATAACCAGTTCACTTTCTGCGAATTCCTTCAATGTTTCAGATGCATTTCCTTTTCATATTATGAATGAATTGGTGATATGTAATTGCCATTATACCACTAGATGCCTCGGTGTGTGTGTGACATTTGTGGGTCTGACTGGTACGATTCTGTTTTTTATGAGAACACTCCTAATCTCCAGCTCAACTAAAGTAGATTTTCTCTGTGCTCTTCGTAAAATTGTCACATAATCACAAGTGCAAGGTTCAATTATTACCTACCGTATTGTCCCCCCACTAAATCCTTTGTCGTTTTTCTTCTTCCCCGGTGATGTTTTTGTGTCGAAACTAATAGAACCTAATACGTATACAGTGATTCAAAGTTCGTTTAATCCATGAGCATGACCAAATGGATCACATGAATTCTAGCAGAAGAGTGGACGGATTTAGAGTTCGTACAAACCAAACCCTCTTTTGTGGAGGTGTAAAGAAGAGAAAGTAAAAAAAAAAAAAAGCATAAAGCCATTAAGTGTACGTCATTGATCCCAAGTACAAAAAAAGCAAGTCTCTTTTTATCAGTTTTTCCATGTCAATGACTTAAAAGAGAGAACTTCTTGGAACAGCTAACTCGATCGTTAGGTATTAGACATTAAAACCAAGTTTTTGATGTACACAATATGGCACCGTTTTGCTTCTTATGGCAAATAGTTTTCAACGAGATCTTCCTGGAGCTAGAACGTATTATTACCGTTAGTTGCGAAGTTCTTGTCAGGAGAAATAGAAGATGCAGCAACCACAATATTTGTCGCGTATACCAGCAGCAACAATGTGTGTGTATTTAACTATTTATAAATTACGTTACTCATTTTATGTTTTTAGTTAGTAAGTTTGTCTTATTTTAAAATTTAAGAGTTTGACACAATAAATAAACTGACAAGTCTGGCTTGGCGTACAAAATAAACTTGGAATTGTATTGGTAAAAGAAGTACTAAACTATAAAGGAATATGTATTTTATCTGGTAAGGTTTTAACCAATTAATTTTCCAAATTATGCCCTGTCCGTTTGATATAGTACTGAGGTTGATATTCCATGTGACAACAAGAGAAGAATCCGCAGAGTGCTGGCTGGGGCAGAAAACAAACAAACTCTCTCTGTTCCTGTTACAATCGTCATATAATATAATTTAATTCTCCCCCTTCCTACAAGTAATGTTAATATATAACGGGTCAAAAAATAATGGCTTGTTTGTTCCTCTGTTTTCTTCTGCTTTGTAACCAGCAACAAAAGATCCAACCAGCGAATCCTATTCTAAATACGTGCCTTAATTGCTTCGAATTCTGATGAACGACAAAAATGGTGTATTTTTAATTGGGAAACAAAGTGAGAGAGAGAGAAAAAAAAGTTTAGGACTATATGATCTCCAAAGTGTTCAATTTGAATCAAACACGCACAGCTGGCAAGAGATATATGTGCGTGTCATTATTATTAGTGCTTAGGAGAAAAAAATTAATAAAAATGATTAAGATATTTTAGAAAATACATATTATATTAATTAATTTTTTTAATATAATAAAATTAGATAAATATGTCTTATATTAAAAATTAAAAGGAGTAGCATGAAGGAGTTGGGATCCTCTAATGTTGGCTTTTGGTCAAGTTAACTGGAATATAGGAGTTACCAGCTAAGCTTAATTCTCAACGTTGGAATGCATTATTCTCACCTTACCTACATATCCTCTGTTTGTTTGTCTTTTAAAATAAATCCGATTCTTTTAGGTGAAGCTTGGTGGAAGTTGAGTTCGTTTTGAGATTTGAATTCAGCTTATGAGCCACGTATGAGTGACATATGTCATATGGATTTGTTTTCAAGGGCAAGCTAAGCATGAATCAGAGTGAAGATGTAACAATCACCCATTTGCCTCTTATAAAAACAAATAAGGATAGTAACAAAATATTATGTTGTCCCATGAACAATTAATTTTTTTGGGGCCAACCGTGAACAATTAACTGCAGTAGTCATATGTACTTGGTTAATGGTTAAAAGCTCATGATTAAGATTTGACATGTAGTTAAAGACGGGCTAGCAAGCTTATGGGAATAAAATAACGTTGCACAGCCAAAAAAAAAAAAAAGTTGACATCGAGTAATCAAAAAGGGAGCTTTCAAGGGATTTGAGGAATGTGTTGGGAGATTAGCTGGAAACAGTAAATCAAAATCATGAGGACCTAATCTGCTTTTCTTTTAGAGAAACAATTTTTTTAAAAAAATGGAGGAAACGTCATTTTGTGATTTGGAGTCACCGTCACGTGGCTGCCAAGAGGACGTAAAGAGAGGTAGCATATCCTTTTCATATTTCAATATAAAAAAGGTTTAAGGTTTTTAACTTTTAAGTTCGCACCATGTGTACTTCAGAGTCATCTCCTTGCCCTTTCAACAGCGATTCCTGGCCTATAATAACGTATACTCCTCCAATCTAAAATATACGTCTGCCAGCATCCGCTTCCAAGTTTTTACCTGTCTCTCCGAACATAAATATCTTTTTTAGGAGACAAATTAAGAAAGATTGAGAAGAACCTTACCAACTTTATGTTGATCAAGTGACTTAAGTTTTAAATTATAATTATATTATTTTTTGGGTTAATATAAATTTTGGTTTCTGAAATTTGGCCCAATTTTGGTTTTTGTCCCTTAAGTTTGAGGACTTGATATGTTACCCTAAACTTGAGGGACCGATAGTTATAAACGGAGTAAACTTGAGCGACCAAAATCAAAATCGGGTTAAGGACCCAAACCACCGATTTCAAACTTGAGAGACCAAAATCAAAATCGGGCAAAACTTCATGGACAAAAACCATTAATTTCAAACTTAAGGGACTAAAACCAAAATCGGGTCATACTTCTAGAACCAAAAACTATATTAACCCTTATTTTTTTAACAAAACTTTGAATCAAGTTGATTATATTTATTACATCAAGTTCAGGAAATTTATGAGTACACATATGTATTTTATCAACTAGTGTTAGCAAAATATCATATTTTCCTATGAAAAATTGAAAATCATAATTTAGATTATAAGAGCTAATACAATTATTATTATTATTATTATTATTATTATTATTATTAATAAAAAGGATAAGAAACAAAACCAAAATAAGCAAAAGAGGATGAAGGACTGGGGAGTGGTGGGATTAAGTTAAAAAAAACTCGAAAGTGAATGAAAAGGACCTGATGAATGGAGGAGCCTTCCACCGAGTGTCCATATTCGCAGGTGATTTGTCTTTCTCCCAAGTAAAATCACTCAATCTACCTCTCAAGTCTTTGATTAAAGTCTCTCAAACCATAAAATAAAGTGAAAGACCTTTTCTGGCGAATCAAATTATAGTAACTGTCACTGAACCACCCCGCTCTTATCTCCCTCACCTCCCACCTCTATTATTTAAATATATTCTTCGCACTCGCACCTAGCGGTGGCAACCTACTCTCCTCCTCCTCATTTTCATCGTCTTTCCTCTCTCCCTTGCTTTTGATTTCAATTCCTTCAGCTGTTCTTCTTGGCATCCACCATTTATAATCTTTACATTTCTATTTTGCATCGCATTCGCTGAGGCTTGCTTGCTAATATCGATGGCGTTCGAGTTCGTGTTTCCTGCTGAATCATTGCACTGACCAACTGACAATTTTGAAGTTAGAGGTTCGATCTTTGTCCTGACAATTCGTTAGCGTTTCGATGATTTTGTGTTCTGAGAAATGGATGCTGTATATGCGATTTGTTTTTCAAGTTTACAATTCGGTGGTTGCAGATTTAGTAGAGCTGGAAAAGATGAACACCAAAGCCAGGACTAGGCTGTGCCCTATGAAAGCTCCGGTAGCAATTGGAAAAGTAATAAAACTTGCCACTCTTTTTCGTACTAGTCAAAACAGAGTGTACACATTTATGTTGTATGCATTTTTTGAAAAACGGTTTGTACAGTGAACGAAATTAATGATTATTAAATAGTCTTCGCCGCCCAATAGTTATAATCAGAAAATATGGTTTCTGCTTCCGTGAAGCCACTTTGCTGAGAGATTCCAGGAATTCTCATGAGTAAGCGTTATTTTGTTGAAAACACGATATATACTTATCTCGAATGGAGAGATGCATGCATTAAAAAGGGGAAAAAACCGATGCTATGGTTTCTTTCTCCCTTCTCCTGGTTTTTCGCAGTACATAATCGGTCTTCCAATATCAAGCCTCGAAACTTCCCTCTTTCCGTTGCTCTTCCCTGTTTTTCAATTCGATATTAGACATGTACTTTCAGCTTCTAGGATTTCATCTTTGCCATTGTTATTTATTTGCATAGGTGGATTCTGACCTCTTTAGCCTTGAATGAAAAGGCAGAAATGCAGGGAATCTTGCGGAAAGGCACTCCTTATAAAGTCGACAGTGGTAAAGATAGAATATCGGCGTTGCAACAAGATGTATTGACATTCTTTTTTTCCAATCTCTTTAATGGGTTTCGTTTTCTGATGTCTTATCCAAAACTGAGCTGTAGACTCCGCATTTCAGATTCTTGAGCTGAAAAAGAAGCTTAGACATGAAGAGAACATCCACAGAGCATTGGAGAGGGCTTTTAACAGACCTTTGGGAGCTCTGCCTCGTCTTCCTCCGTATCTCCCCCCCTGCGTTAGTCAACATATCTCCCTTTTGTACTGTTTGTTTCTTTCCTTAAAAAAAAAAAAAAAAAAACCAAATTCGGAATAAATAACTTGTATATTTTGCCAAGAGGATATAACAGAAGCATGACAGCAATCATTTGTTAAAAGGTAAAAGGTGGTTTGAAGAGCAGATTAAACAATCCAAGTTAGATTTTCAAGGATTTTGAGGAGAAAGGTTATATTAGTTCAGCCATCCGACTGCTGAATTTCAATATTTGCAGATACTGGCACTTCTGGCGGAAGTAGCAGTTCTGGAAGAGGAAATTGTTAGGCTTGAAGAGCAGGTAGTACAATCCAGGCAGGACTTGTACCAGGAAGCTGTCTACTTGTCATCTTCCAAGAGAAGAATGGAGCTTTCCGCTAATGTAAACAATGCAAATTCAGTTGAAAGCCCAAGACAGGTCAAATTGAAGACTTCTTCCCATACAATGAATAACCCAAAAACATCTAAAAGTAGGCTTACCACAACATCACTCGGTGAGCATTTTTTGCTATGATTGCTGATTCAGCTTAATCTGTATCAGTTTAGAGCGTTCATTTCTTAAGAGTGGTTTGTGCAAGAGTGGAATCTTATGGTTTGTGCCTGTTGATTATCATGCCAGAGAATCGGCAAGGAAAGGAGAATGAGTCCTGCACTAATTCTTTCAAGAGAAGCAAGCATTTTTCATGTAGCAACCAAACAACTAAAATTCCAATCAAGAAACTTTCATCCGACAATAAATCTGGGCAGAATTTCTGGGACCCTCATAAGAGACAGGTATGTAACTAATTCTCATCTGTGTAATCAGAGTTGGTGTGAGGGGATTTTTTATGCCAATGAATTTGAGCTTTCATCATTTGCAGCAAGAATTAAGGGTGAAAAACAAATCAATTGCAGAAGTACGGAATCCTAGTCCACATAAACAAGCACTGGGAGATGACAGACCTAATATTATTTCTGAAAATATTTTGAAGTGCTTATCAACCATCCTCATGAGAATGAGTTCAGTGAAGAATCCAGGTCCTGCAGATGACATGCCATCGTTATTGGCTCTGAAAACTCACAACTACATTGAAGGATGGGATCCTTATGGTACCTGTTTGGGATTTGAGAAGCAGGATATTGGTCCATACAATCAACTATGTACAATTGAAGCCACATCTTTCAATCCAAAACGAACCGCGAATTCTTTGATTTTGTTGTGTAGATTAAAGTATGTTATATGCTATCTAAATTGGGTTGCTAATTGATTTTCTTTTCCCCCCTTTTAATGACACTTGTTATTTGCCTCATTTGGAAGGCATAATGTTCTGATTTGGCAAAACTTGCAGAGTTCTTTTCAGGAAACTTGCCGCCGTCAAGTTAGAAAACCTCAACCACCAGGAGAAACTTGCATTCTGGATCAACATCTATAATTCCTGTATGATGAACGTACGTCAGTTGTCCATTAGTGTAACACCTAGCATTTTCAGAATCTAAAAGTTTCTTTTACTCTCACCACTTTTTGATTATTCTTCTGTTCATTTACAGTAAAAGTTTATCACAATGCTATGCTTTTCCCTCCTATTTCCTTAATCAATTATGAAGAAAGGAATTGAAAATTCTGATTTTCTTCAGGCCTTCATAGAGAATGGCATTCCTGAGAGTCCTGAAATGGTTGTTTCACTGATGCGGAAGGTCTGGATTACTTCTATTTTTTTCTGGTTAGAAAACCAATGTAATTCATATATTCTCCATTTAGGATAACAAAGCATAGGCGTACTTAAAATTTCTGTGATATTTTCTTGTTATTTAGGCAACAATAAATGTGGGTGGACACTTGCTAAGTGCAAACACTATCGAACATTTCATCCTGAGACTTCCTTACCAATGGAAATTTGTAAGTCCTGTTCATTTCAAATTCTGCTTCTCCATAAACAGGAATAGTCATTCACCAATCTACTTGCTGCTAAATTCCATGCAGACATTTCTGAAGGGAGCAAAGAATCATGAAATGACAGCAAGAAGCCTATTTGGGCTGGAATTGTCAGAACCTCTAGTGACATTTGCACTCTCCTATGGAACTTGGTCCTCTCCTGCAGTAAGTTTATGCAAACTATACCTTTCTAAATTAGTTTTAAGTAACCCAATGTCAATGAGGCTTCTGCTATATATATATATATAAATATAATATTCACTTGTCTATGGCTTTGTGTTGATACATAAGTTTTGTTGAATGAAGGTGAGAATTTATACAGCGTCACAGGTTGAGAACCAGCTGGAAGTTGCAAAAAGAGAGTACTTGCAGGCTGCAATTTATATTTCAACGTCCAAGGTTGCTATCCCAAAACTTCTTGATTGGTATTTGCTGGATTTTGCAAAAGACTTGGAATCATTGCTGGATTGGATCTGCCTGCAATTGCCAAGTGAACTTGGGAAAGAAACCATCAAGTTCATTGAGAAAAGAAAAACACAGCCCCTCCCTCAATTTGTACAAATCATACCATATGACTTCACTTTTAGATACCTTCTATGTACATGATTTTGGTTAGTTTTCTGTATATGGTCTTATTTGTAGATCTTGCATATAAAGAATACAGATAGCCATTTGTCTTACCATTAGTGAGCTTAATTCTCCATACAGCCTCTCATATGTTGAGTCAAGACCTCCTTGTGAACGTCTGTGGTCAACAGATATTATCTGATGGCTTGAACTTACCATCTTCGTCCTACCAGTAATCAAACTTAGAACCTCTAGGTCAACATCAAGCATTTAAGCAAAACCATGAGCACCGGATTTACCTGTGATTCTGAATACTCTCTGCTCTATGAATAATAAGATCCCTAACTACATAGAAAAGCAAACCAGGGTGATTATGAAGGTCTGGTATGAAACAAATACACAAATAATTACGAATTGGATTCAATGCATATTTAAGTGTTTAGAGAATGACAGAATGATGCTATTGAAATCTACATTACATTTATATACTCTTTATATCTTTTTGCGCAGTCTATTTTCAAAGAATCCGCATTAAATAAACATGGACGTGTCATTAAGCTATCAGCGTGATCAAAGGTTGCATTTATAGCACGTATTAAAAGATGAGAGAAAAAGGAGATAATGTTGCTGGAGTTCTATAAATAGGGCCACAATGAAAGCAATAGCCTAAAGAAATTCTCTAGTCATTAGCAGAAAGAGAGAGAGAGAGAGGCCCTGTCACTCTCGTGGTCCATCTAATGGCAGCCTGGTTCTCTTTCTCGTGTCTCACAAAAAAAAATCTCCTTTTTGATAAACAGTTCGGCAATTGCAGCTCCATTATTTTGTTCACCAACCCTTTCGCTGGCCCTTCCTTATTCGTATATATGGTCCCAAGATTTCTTTGCTGGAAACAGGTTCAATACTATTCTCCAATTTTATCCCTTGTATTCTTTGTAATTTAATTGGAGTAATGAGAACATTAAAGTAACTGCAGCTTCTACTCAGACTTCTCCTAAATGCTGGCAAATTTCCTCCCTTTAAATTCATACTATTTTTATCCTTTTGGTTGCTGACAGTTCCCATAATTCACCCCAACTTTCAATTCGTCCCAACTTGCAATTGCGAACTAAATTCAACAGCTTTTCCCCTAATCGTCATTTTTCACTTGTTTCCAATAACTGGCATACATGAAGCATGTACTCGATATAATTAGTAAAGCAACCCAATCAAATCTTAATAGACTAAATATGGAACTTAATGTAAACTATACATAGCAAAATAAATAGTTTGAGCTTCTATATTCTTCATTTCTAGATGGATGCGTTGTTCTGAGCTTCCATGTTTATGCATTTAATTGGGTTGGACGGCTCTAGTTTTGTCTCATTGGTAGCACTGAGCAACACTTGCATTGTATTCAATGTGGTGCAGAATGCAGATGGACTGGTTTGAAGTCATAACAAACAAAAGTTAAAACCACAATAATGTGTCTTTTATGGCTCCTGTACTGTGCATGTATAAGATTTAAAGAGCTAAACGTTAATATACACTACTTCCACCCGCGCTTAATGTATGACTTAATTAGAAACAAAAGTTATAACAAACAAAAGTTAAAACCACAATAATGTGTCTTCCATGGCTCCTGTCCTGTGCATGTATAAGATTTAAAGAGCTAAACGTTAATATATAGTACTCCCACCCGCGCTTAATGTATGACTTAATTAGAAAGTTGATCTTGATCCTAAATGTAATATTTATTTCTTATATTTATCAATCTTTTCCTAATTTATTTCCTATTGGCATTCTTTCGACAATAATTAAGTAAGAGAGAAATAGAGAGAATTAAATAATATGATTAGAGTGTTTTAGAAAACATGTCATAATAATCAACTTAATTAACTTTCTTAATCTAGTCAAATTGGATAAATTGGTCTTACATTAAGAACCGAAGGAAGTACCTTTTTTTTTGTTGATAAACATTAATACTTCTATTTAAAGTAATCATGTTTAAAAAATTATCAGACATCAAATACGAATACCTCTTTCAGCAAGAATTTAAACTTTAATTCTCTAAAATTATAAGAGACTAGCCCCTCTCATTATACCTAATCGTCAAATATATGCTATCTCTGATTTTAAATATAGGTTCTAATTTATAATGTAAAATATTACAAATTAGGACTTCCATTTAAGCCTATATGCTTAAATAAATACAAATAAGGAGAGTATAGGTCGAAGTGGGCAGAAAGGCCTCAGTATTTGCTCTGACAGATGGACATGTTGAAAACCAACAAGTTTCAATCGATCCAAACCAATTGGGCCTTCTTACGGAAGGAATAACCTATTTGACTAATAGTTAGTTTGCCTGAGGTAGTTATTCTTGTCATAAAAAATTGTACTACCATCTGCACCTAAAAAAGAAACTATACTGAGCTTGTTTGGAATAGCGGTTGAAAATTTCATAAGTGCTTATGAATTGTAATTCACGGAATACGAAGTAACTTTTACGGTCTACGAGGTAGCTTTTACGGTCTACGAAGTACTTTCACGATCTACGAGATAAATATGTGGAGGAGATTTGTCTCGATTTACGTGAATCGGGCTTATATAATAAGCCCGATTGAAATAAGTGAAGCCAAACAGCCTCTAAGAATCACATCTTATGTTAAGAATTGAAATTAGTACATAATGATATTTAGTTAACTATAATCTGAGTTATACTTTTTTTTTTATTAGACACAGATATCCTTTTATTTGAGATAATCATATTTAATGTATTGTTGGATATTAAATATAGACACATCTTCTATCGAAGATTTAAATCTTAATTCACAATCTTAGGTTATATTATTTTTATGAGAGTATGACTCAAGCCCTTTGATGATTAATGTAATTTAATGGTAACATCAAAGGCCCACGTTGTATATTCTATGTGGTAGTTTTAATTAATAATAAGTGCATAAGGAAGACCAGACCGTGTCAATGTCATTGGTTGGATTATTTGCCTGGCTGTTATCTCCCAATATCAATCTGTACCCATTTTTATATCATCATTCTTTTTGTTTTTGTTTTGTGAATGGATCATAATACTATTGTGATGCGTAGGATTATAGTATTATTATATTATATTTTCATTCTACGTGCGATAAATTATTTATTTTCCTCACTGGAAGCAACGACTCAATCCAATTCTACAATCCTTTTTCTTTCAGTCAGCAATAGCGTAACCCTTGAACAGGTCCAACGAGGATGGAGCCATTCACCAGGTGTTCATTTTATCTTTCTATTTAAAGTAAAAAAATCAAAGACGAAAGATTACAACTATTTAATTAATGCAAACGGTCCTGAAAATAAAAATAAAAAGATCTGTTGCTATTTAAATAACACGAACATCTTAATTAATTTATGATTTTGTCACTAGTGGGCTGTATGCCTGTTTGATTCGAATTTAAAGTTATAAAAATAAAATAACCAATGCTTAATAATTAGTGATATCTATATATATAGCTTTTATGATTAAAATAAAATATTATCAGGCATTAATGTTGACACATCTGATTGAAATTTTGATTGATCACGTGGTGAAATTTTAAGTTTTAACTCATTTCAACAGCTATAGATATTTTGTAAAGCTAATTAATGCTGAGGCCAATTCAAAATTGATGCATGCCTAATTCAGGTGGAACAACATTAGGATGATAAAAGGAAAATGACAAATTCATATTTTAGATAAGTCTACGAGGAGTATATCGTAAATAAAATATATCCCCAGATTTATCCAAATCCTATAATGTATATATATTAAAGTAATATTCATAAACAAGCAATGAGGCATATTTGTCTTGGTTTTTTTTTTTAAATTTAAAAGTCGTGCTTAAGTGTAGAAGGTGATGGCTTCTAGATTAATGTATGTATGTATATATATATATATATATTGTTTGGTTAAACCCTCTCAATCTGAACGGATACCATATGTAAACGCATAGCGTGGAGGTGAAGGCATTGCCGTTATTACGCAAAATACCTTTACATTTACTAATTAATACCTTCACATCAAAGTCATCTAGAAGCAGCAGTAGCACACACACCCTCTTCATCAACATGAACACACATTACCTCATATATATATTTTAAATTTTAAACGAAATCTAACATTGACAGAATTATTTATAAATATTCGATTATATTTATAATTACATTTGAAAGAATCAAAATATTTTTCCTGTGACAATGTTACGTTCCTAGAAATTTTAGTATAACGTCCTTACAATCAAAAATAATAACAAATATTATTCTGAATGAATGACATCATTTCTAAAACTTCTTTAAAAGTGTTATTGAGAACAATAAAAATGTTCGGATCAAACATGCATGTATAATAATTCATTTGAAATTCACAATAATGTCCTTATTATAAACTCTGCTGTAAGAAATTCATAAGAATAATAGTAATGTCAATATATCACATGGTAACGTTTACGGAAAAGTGAAGAGGAATAAAGGATAATAATAACAACTTTTCTTCAATAAATTATGAATTTAAAGTAGGTTAATTAATGAAGATACTTTAATGTTTTCATGCCTAATTTTTTATATAAAAAATCATCATAATTATAGTTAAACCTGAATCATTGTCTTTATTTATTTTTTTTCCAAATTGGTCAGAAACATGCCCAACAAAACAATACAACAACCAAAGCTACCAAAACAATTGAAAGAGATGCACGTGAGAAATAATTTGTTGAACGAAGAATGATGAAAGCACGCACGAGTGAAACTGTGAGAGGCTGAGAAGCCCATAATGATATAAAATAATAATAAGTGAAGAGTATGAAAAGGCGGCTTCCTAATTAATCCCAAATCAAAACTATTCAATTCAAAGGTCAACAAAACAATCTGCTAGCTCCTTCTTCCTTCCTTCCCACACAACCCACACACCTGTCCTTGTTTCTCTATCCCGTTTCTATATAAATACTCACAACTACCACGCCTACATCTTCTACCAAATTCAGCTATCCAGAGATTGAACTTGAAACCTATGGAGGTGTTAGTTTCCAGTCCCGTTAGGGATTTTGATTTCGATTCTAATGGAGGCAGTGCTACTTCGCCTTACCTGAGCGTTCCTTCTTCTCCCGACCGTTTTGGTCATCACTACCTGAGTGCTCCCGCCAGTCCCTCCAGATTCGCTGAGTTTGTTTCTGAATTTGAGTATTTTTCGGCCACACCCAAACATGGCGGCGGCGGCGGCGATAATGGCGATTACAGTTTCGCGTTTGACGTTAGCCGGGAATCGGAGAATCCGTCACTTTCTGCTGAAGATCTGTTTGATGGCGGCAAAATTAAGGCTGTCAAGCCTCCATCCCGATCTGGAGCTGACGAATTTGCATCTGTTAAAAGCCCACTTTTATCTCCGCGGCAATCTAGATCGCCGATGAAGGCGATTAGCGACGCTTTGTCACCTAAAAAGAAGGAAACGCAGGAGCGAAGAGGAAGAGACAGAACTCCATCTTTATCTTCCTCGAATTCGGGTCGTAGAGCCACGCGATCTCACTCTCCTTACAGAAATTCGGAGTATGCATGGGAGGAAGAACGACACCTACCACAACAACAGCGAAGTTCGAAAGAAACGACGACGTCGTCGTCGACAAATTCCAGTTTACTCACATCCTCATCTGGCAATTCCAAGAGCTCAAGGAAATGGAGATTGAGGGACTTATTGTTGTTCCGTAGTGCATCGGAAGGACGAGGATCAACCAAGGACCCATTACGGAAATACTCTGTTGCGTACAAAAGACCTGAAGAAGCTAAGACTTCTAGCTTTAGATCTGGAGATAGCCCAGTGACAGCACATGGATCGAAACGAAGAGGAGCGAAATCGGCACATGAATTGCATTATGCTATGAAGAAGGCTGAAACGCAGGATTTGAAGAAGAAAACTTTCTTGCCTTACAAACAGGGGATTTTGGGCGCCCTCACTGGATTTGGATCTTCCACAAGATGATGACGAAAACCTCCAAAACATTTTCTCCAATTTATTTCTTGCTTTTTTTTTTTGCTAATGTAAAAAAAGTTGTATAATTTTATTTCAAAGCGACATGTTCTCCATAAATATTTCATACTAAATTCCTTAGGTTGAGTTTGATGTTATTTTCACAGAACCTTTTGTCATTTCAAGTGTAATTATACATAAATGATGAAATAATTCTAACTCATACTCTTAACATTTGGACTCAGTTGAGTTTTTTTTTTAAAAAATAAGGCAGATACATATTTAATTTATAAATGTTAAAAATTTAGTTAAATTAATTAATTATAAAAAAATTGTGTTGATTTTGCTATTATCCTTTAATTATTTATTTTGAAAACTTAAAATTAATTTTAATATATCAATAGGAATAATTTTAAAAAATCATAAATTTTGAGGATATAATATATTAAGATTGATAGGAGAATTTGAACTCATATGTTCATGATTTATAAGTGGGTGTTTGAAATAACGATTAAAATTTTTAAAAATATTTTTCAGTATATAAAATAAATATATAAAAAAAAATTTATCTGAACTTACGTAAAAAATATTTATAAAATAAATGACCACTAATCCAAACATGTCTTGAGTTCCTTCAAACATGTCTTGAGTTCCTTCAAACTAGTGGAACCAACCTATAACTTGTATATTTCACTCACAATGTAGTTTGGTGTATTATTAGTTATACCATACTATTGTAGAGGACTAGAGCCTAACATTGCACGTTCTTGTGGGAAAAAAACATTGCACGTTCTTTTGGCAGTTCGGGGGGGGCCCACTTTTTGTAATTTTTCCCGCCGATTAAGGTGGACATTACCATGTGAACTGAGTTCGGAAGACAACTCATCCATAAAGATTAATATATTGAATAAAAAACTACATAATCGGTTGAAGATTTAAGATTATCTCGTAACAACCCAAGAAATTAATACACATTGGGATATAAGGTGGTAGGTGGAGAGTTGGAGGGAAAAGAAAAAAAAAAAAAAGAAGGAAAGAAAGTGGAGAACAACATATATAATAACTAAACTAATAGTCGTATATGCATTTACTAAGAAAATACTTTAATATCATTAAAGCAGATCATTTTAAGCTGAAAAATAGCCATAGGTTTAATGGTTTCAATGTAGTCGGGGTTGTAACCTAAATAACATCAAGTACGTTGCATTTTTTTTTTCTGAACTATGTCACACTTAAAACCTTTTTAAACATGAAGTCATAAGTTTGAAGGTTTTGTAAATGACATAACAATTGTGCATGTTATTAAAAAAAAATTAAATTATACAAAACCCCTTTTAAGTCTATGTAAGTTGGATATAATCTCCTTGACATTTTAAAGTTTAAATTTATCCTCTTTTAATATTTTATTTTTTAACCATTAACCTCTTGCTGTCAAGTAACCGTTATCTTTTTAATGAAAATTGTCACGTCAGATTATGAGATGACACGTGACATCTTACATGACATCTTGCTTTAACTTTGAATAGTTACAGATAACCCATAAACTTTGATTATTTACAAATTAAATAACCCCCTTAACATTTCAAAATTTAAATTTTAACTCCTTTAAAATTTTGATTTATAATAAATAAACTACATGTTGTTACTTTAATCATTTTCATAAATTTATTAATTTTTTTACTATTATTTGTCAATTAAAATAATTTTATTGTATGGAAAAACTAGAAGAATAATATTTAAAAGATATAAAAAAAATGTCATCATTTGTGTAACATTTACTTTTTTTTGTTAATTGAGTATTAATAGTATAAAAGTGTCATTATTTGTGTTAAATATAATCTTGGGATAATTGAGCATTAATAATTTAAAGATTACATTTTTGTTAGAGGATAACTCTTACCGTCATTATTTTTTTTATTAGTAATACATTTTTTTTAAATTAGAGGTTCAACGTTTATTTTGTATTTTTCTAAGTATTATTTGTAACGGCACGGCGTCTCCCGTCTCCCACTCGGGGTCCCTAGGGTCCCTAGCGGTGCCGGACTGGGGCTTCACCCCAGCCAGAGCTTCATCCTGCCCCCAGCAGGATTATCCCCCCCATAAGGGGACCTCCCCAGGCCTCGAACGCTCAACCTGGGGGTAAGTAGAGCCTTAAGAGGAACCTGGTAACCACTTGCACCGCGGTGCAAGTGGTTACCAGGTTGCTCTTAAGGCTCGTACTTACCCCCAGGTTGAGCCTTCGAGCCCTGGGGAGGCGTATTAAATCCCCATGGGGAAGGGACACCTTTTTATGTAACGGCACGGCGTCTCCCGTCTCCCACTCGGGGTCCCTAGGGTCCCTAGCGGTGCCGGACTGGGGCTTCACCCCAGCCAGAGCTTCATCCTGCCCCCAGCAGGATTATCCCCCCCATAAGGGGACCTCCCCAGGCCTCGAACGCTCAACCTGGGGGTAAGTAGAGCCTTAAGAGGAACCTGGTAACCACTTGCACCGCGGCACGGCGTCTCCCGTCTCCCACTCGGGGTCCCTAGGGTCCCTAGCGGTGCCGGACTGGGGCTTCACCCCAGCCAGAGCTTCATCCTGCCCCCAGCAGGATTATCCCCCCCCATAAGGGGACCTCCCCAGGCCTCGAACGCTCAACCTGGGGGTAAGTAGAGCCTTAAGAGGAACCTGGTAACCACTTGCACCGCGGTGCAAGTGGCTACCAGGTTCCTCTTAAGGCTCTACTTACCCCCAGGTTGAGCGTTCGAGGCCTGGGGAGGTCCCCTTATGGGGGGGGATAATCCTGCTGGGGGCAGGATGAAGCTCTGGCTGGGGTGAAGCCCCAGTCCGGCACCGCTAGGGACCCTAGGGACCCCGAGTGGGAGACGGGAGACGCCGTGCCGTTACATTATTCTTCTAGATTTTGTCATACAAAAAAACTATTTTAATTAATAAATGATAGTAAGAACTTTAATAAATTTATTAAAATGATAGAATTTATGGTATGTGGTTTAATATTATAAATCAAAATTTTATGAGAATTAAATTTAAATTTTGAAATGTCAGGGGTTATTTATAAATAATCAAAATTCATGAACTTATCTACAACTGTTCAAAGTTTAGGGGGTTTTATGAAATTAGTAATCAATATATGATGCCACTTGTCACCTCATAACCTGATGTGACAATTTTCGTTAAAAAGATAACGATCACTTAACGGTAGGGGGTTGATGGTTAAAAAATGAAATGTTAGGGGGTTAAATTTAAACTTTGAAATACCATAGGGGTTATATGCAACTGACCTAAAGTTGAAGGAGATTTTGTATAATTTAGCCTTAAAAAATTAGTATAAACAAAATGCACTTAAAAATTTTAGAATTTTCTTTATTCCTCTCTATGCTATAGTTCTATATTACTTTGATCGAATTGTAATAATACAAATTAATTAATTTTCTTAATTTAATAACATTTTTAATAAAATAGTATATTTGAATAGTTCCAATTTAATTTTACACTTCATATATGCATGTTTGATGTTTCCAACACAAGGCAGACACATCTTTGTTTGCAAACCGTTGAATATTACTATAATCTGATTTTTCTTCATGCAAAAAACTGAACATGACTTTTCCTGAAAACATATTAGCGAAGTACGGAAATAAGCAAGCATATAATCTAACATTAAGATAGATTATCGCACTACGGGGGCATTACTGACATTGCAAGTAAAAGGTGGTGGAGGCTATTAAGAAAGAGAATGGCTGAGATAGTCAGCATCTAGAAGCAGAGAGGCGCAAGCATGTATACAATCTCAGATTCGTAGGTCCCTTAACCTTATTAGTCATTACCAAATATGTCATCTTTGACGCTAATTCTTAACTAGTTGTGGGGACACCAGCTAATCTATTCAGAAGCCAGCCCTTTAATTATTATTTGTTTTTTTTTTGGCCCTTTTGGCCATGAATTTCGTAAATGCAAATTGATTCATCTGCAGTCGTTATCCCCCAGCAGGTGTCTTAGAAGCATACAGTATATCATATGCATTGCACTAAGTTCATCTTTATGATTGACACAAATTTTGACTTAAAACTGAAGAAAAAAAAAACAATACAATCCAACACAAGACTTGTTTTTCTTTTTAAACATGTCATCAGGAAACCCAGCCAGCATGCATGCACCTTCAGCTTTTGAAGACCAATTAGGGGTCAAAGTTATCAATTTTAATAGGTGTAATATCATCGACAACCTGGAAGTGTCCGATCAATCGTGCAAAGAACACCATTTGTTGTTCAAGTGTGAACTTTATATTTTCAGCCTGCATTCATCCCCCATTGCTAATTACATACTTAGCTATTGTTTTCAAACTTAAATAGACAATTAATTAAGTAAATCAGCATTTACCTTTCGGAAACCATGTTGTTCTCCTTCATACTCAACAAGGGCTACAGGCACACCCTTTTCCTTCACTGCCTGGTAAATTTTCCGAGCTTGATCCGGCGGCACAACCTACAACAAGCACAATATGTTGAAAGCCTCACATAACCTTCCTCTTTTATTCGGATCTAAAACCAGCTATGAAACATAAGCGGGGTAGAATATAATTTTCAATGTTATTGAATATTTAAAGCAAATTTATGGATATGCGAACCTTAATCTTTTAGAAATTGGAAGGGAAGAAATAATAATTGCATTGTTGCTCACCTTATCCTCCAAACCTTGAAACAAAATTATGGGACAAGAAAATTTGTCAACATGGTTGATTGGGGATCTTTCAAAGCATTCCTTCTCACCCCCTGTAATCAGTTAAGGGATTGCCTTGATACTAAATACGCCCCCAAGTAAAAAAAAAAGACTGTTACCTTAACTGCTTAACATATATTGTTAACTCACCAACCAGATTATCAATGTAATGGGATTCAAATTTATGAGTCTCTGCTTTCAACAAGTTCAGATCAGCTACCTGTTTCAGAGACCAATTGGCATTAATTCCATATTACAATAATAATTATAACCAAATCACACACACACACACACACACAACAAGAGAATTTCCAAGGTTTCAATGAAGTCAACTCCAACCATGTAAGCAAACATGCAAATATGTCTGTCTGAACTCAAATGTCCTTTTATGAGAACAAAATGAGAGAAACGAAATATAATAATGGGCCAGCACATGCATTCATTGTAAATTTTCCTTTCCTCACTTTGTTTACAAGAGCAAGGCTTTACTTTCTTAAACATGCAAGCAATCATGGAAAGGGAAATAAACAAATACACTCACTTAGTAGTGCAGGAAATTTATAAGATAAATATACTACTGCTACAGTGCTACTTTACCAACTTATGCTATTTTTGCCCAACATGATGAGTTGGCTACTCATTGCACCAAAATCATTCCTCAGAGAGCTTACTCTGAATTAGAGTACCAGGGCTGCCCAGCGTATAAAGATTAAGAATGTGAAAAACTTATTTTTTTCATTATATTATAATCTTGTTGATGTCCTTCAATTCATAATTAATGACAAAAACTAAAGCCTCATTCAACGTCAAAGTAATGTTAATTATTCACAAGTTAGAAACCAAGATCACGAGCTATTACTCCATTTCTTAAAAAAATACTGTAAATTAGAAGACTGAAATTATTAGCTAAAACAAATAAACTTATTTACAGCACTTACACCATACAAAGAAGATCCAGCCTTAAGTGTGTCCTTAAAAGCAAGAGTGGCTAAGGTGGTATACCCACCGGCAGAGCCCCCAGTGATACACAATCGTTCCCCATCAACCTTCCCACTGTCCACCTGCATGTCAAATCATTGATATCGGAACTCTACCATCAAATCCATCGACTAGAATCAAGGCAAGAGCTAAATGCACAAAATAGTTACCAAATACTTAGCACAGCTACAACAGTCATTGACGTCCACTATGCCCCAGCATTTTAAGAGTCTTTCTCGGTACTCTCTCCCATAACCTGCCAAATTATGATTTTATCAGACCGAACTCAAATTCCATGAAGCATTCAACAGGTCATTTGTAATACAAACTCAATCTGGAAAAGAAGCCAAAAACAAAAGGGCTTGTAAAAAACTATCAGTTTTGAACATGGAGAAATTGCAAAAGATAACGCCTTTAAGAATTAAGAATATAATTTTGTAGCCAATGAAGGAAACAAACCAGTGCTTCCACCATAATTAACATCTGCATATGCCCAACCTCGACTGGTTAAGTACTGAATGCTCAGATTTAAAACTCCACGTGCTTCGTTTGTTGGTCCTCCTAAAATATTCAATACAATATCATGCATATGAATATGGTTGATGTACTCAGTCAAAATGTTATTAGTAACCTCATTTGGCAGGTTCTCTAACAGTGGCAAAGTGCAATAAGCATGATAATAATGTAATCTATTATTTTTCACTTGAATGATATGGGACTAAGAGAAAATACCATGGCTATTTAATAACAAGGGAGGCTTTTCCCCTTGGCTAGCCTGATAAGTAGCATTGTATGGTGCATAAAAATAGGCATAGGCATTTTGACCAGGAACTTCAGTGGGGAACTCGATTAACTCTGGCTTACTGAAGTATGGACTATACTTTAAACTATCCGATGAGGAGGACCAGACAATATTGAAGTCAACAACTTTTGACTTCTGATCATCCAAAGCCACCTGAAAAGCAGGAGTATAAGGGGCATTGAAATAACTCAAATATTGAAAATGAATGCAAGGGGACAACACCTTGGCCACTGATGATGGATGAACTGCAGACGCTCCCTCTACATATAGGCCATTTTTTGTAGAAGTCTGCATTGGCATGATTGCATGTCTCTAAGTATTGTTGGGTTACCACCTAAACAATTTTTAGAAAAACGAAAATGAAGGAGAAAAATAGAGAAACAATTTTAATAATTACAATGTTATCCATATCTGTGAAAGGGATATCAAGCAATATGATTGTTGAGCTTTCCACATCATCAATAATTCCAAGATATGACCTCCCCTTTTGCCTATATGCACAACCAAAAACATTAAATTAATGAACCATAATTGATGACATTCACAAGCCAACTATATAAAACCAAAATGGAAAAAAAAAAAAAAAACAATGGCAAGCACGTCACAATCTAGAAATCACCTGTAACTGCAAGCAATCAAGCTTTTCTGTTTATCACTCTGAATAAATTCATAAGAATTCAGACCATAAAGCCATAATGGCCTTGTAAACTCAGCATTCAAAGAATAAACAGGCGTGACCTTGTTCTCAGACTCAATCTGTGGCCAATAAAAAGAAAACCAGAAACAGAAAGAATCAGTGAATTCATTAACAATTGTTGTATGTCTAACAGAGAATATGTTCATGCACATCAACTTTTGCCACAATAATCTATTCACTATGACATAATCAGAAATGAAATAGATGATCATTCTTTGAAGACTAAAATATCAACAGGGGGCATTATAGATGTATTGTAAACAACTTGGTATTCAAACCCAGTAACAGGAACAACATATCATGATAATTGACAGGATAACAAACCAATTAGAAACTCTTCTTGGTTGAAACCAATAAAAATAGTTGGTGATTGGGAAGCACACAAGATTGGCTTTCCAAATTTTATGCTGAAAGCATGATACTTTTCAATTCTCTATTCTATTTTCGTAAGTTGTAAGGCCACAATTTTAATCTACCATTATCAACCTCAGAAAGAGAGAAGAATGACAAAAAAAAAAAAAAAACTAATATCATTACCTTCTTAATGAAATAAAATTAATCTTGAAGTCATAAATGGGTGTTTATCAACGTTGAAAAGAAAAAAGGTAGTGCAAGACAATATTTAATGTACTGTACAAGTATTCAAGTAATAGGAAAAAGAAACTTAGAACTTACCCATTTATGAAGATTCCAAAAGCCATTTTCTCTATCGGTAACGAAAAAGAGCTCCCCTGCACAATCAAAATTATAGAAAACAATGACACAAGGGCAACACACATCTCTAAAAACAATGACATGCGGTTATGAACATATTTTATAATGAGGCAAGTTTGTGTACCATCAGGGGACCACTTGGGTTCAGTTACAGACTCCACAAGCGAAGGATCACCACCAGCAATGCGGCTGCTCTTGTGGATTTCTCTGCATGGAATTTTAAGATGATTAAGCTTCTAATCCAAACATGACTTGCATAGAATAGATAACTCTCTCCAACCAAGATACGGAATTTTAAAACTACAATCCCAAAACAAAAGAAGATGAAAAAACTAGAGCAATGAGCAAATAAAAACCCAAGAGAGAACTCATTTGATTGAAGAGCCGGCTAAACACAACTAGGTGAAGTAGAGTCAGTTTTTAAATCTTTTTGTTTCCTCAAGTTTCAAAACTCTAGTTCTCATGTGATAAGTTTTTAAGTCAACTGGAACAAAACAGATCCTACACAAAATTGGCTTTAATGTGATCAGTTTTTATTACATCTAGAAGTTTCCTTATTTCTCTCCCTTCAATCTTTCTACTGCATTTTGAAATTTCATAAACGATTTACCATTATACACCAATCCATAAACTACGAGCACTTGCATCATAAAAGACATGTCCATGTTCAACAAAAATCAGAAAATAGCATCAGAAAAGAGACAACACTGCATAGATTGTTCTTAATGTGATCATTTTTTAAATTAAACCTTAAACAAGACAATTTGAACATGAATAGATTTGCAAAACCAGTTTCAACCTAACAGTTCCGAACCTTTTTTCATATTTGCATAAATCTCCCTTGTGATAGCATAGTTGTGGAGGTTTGGAGATTAAGTAATCACTTTTCTCTTTCCCAAGATTATGCAAGAAGGTAGCAATACACGATGTAAATTTCAACAAAATTTTAGGCTCAAGGGTTTTGTTTTAGGGTTCACAAAACAATCAAATACCGGTACAAATGTCAGCAATTCTATTTAAAACATGTTATATAATAATCAAGCACGTTATAAAATGGAAGCACACAGTTAAAGTATGTTTCATCATCAGTTGAATAAGTGAACCAACATCATAAACAAACTGAATTCTTCCAACTAACATATAAATTCCTGCTCACCCATTTTCAGATACATAACCAACCCAGAGTTCTGATCTATCCCATGGCATGTTAGGGTGATTCCACTGAATCCATGCCATTCGATTTTCTTTTGGATCAAAACGTGGGAAAGCATAGAAGTCACTTCCAGTAACTAATACTTCTGGTTCTGAATATGACAACAAAGTTAGGCACATGCAACAAAAACTCGATCAGATAAGAATGGAAACATCAAAAAGCAACCGGGAAAATTTATGGACATCATAATGGAATTCTCATTTGAAGTAATCAATTAACCCTACAGATATTAGAGTTCTGACCAAGGTTCTGAAACCTGGACCAGGCACTAAATCGGTCGGGTACTGAGTCAAGGGTCAGTGGATCATATCGGAGTCAAACCGTTAAGCTTATTAATATAAAATTTCAAAAGAAAAATACAAAAATTTGATTGAATATAAAAGTGAAACTGTAAAATGTAAATGAAGTCATGAACAATTAAGTGATTTGATTCACTGATCAGATCAGAGGCGAAGAGCTTAAAGGAAACTAAAATTTAAATGTAATTAAAAAAAAAAAAGTTAACCCGGGTCATCTCAGTCGGGTTTATCAAGTTGACCCAACGTTAATCAATAAATCAGACCGATTTTCCGATCGGTTTCCTATCCAGGTTTCAAAACAGTGGTTCAGACTCACACATAAGATGGAATTTACTACCTTGGACATCCTTGCTGCCGAGAGCTATTGATACAATTGTTGTGGTTGCATTTATACTGCTCTCTCGACGATCTACCAAGAATATTTATCACCAAATAAATGAGTGATTTAATAAATAGGTGTATATGTTGTGGGAACATTCTAAAGCAGTAGAAACAGGTTTTTTCTGCTCATTTAAATTCATTATTAGCGTACCTTCTCGTACACAGACATAACGGTTAAAGCGTGCATCAAATACTCCATCGGCATAGCTGATTACGGGCCCCCCATAATCTGGAGTAAGAGGGATGGGGGAAACATCTGCCAGAACCGAACCACATAACTTTGGTATTAAAAACTTGTAACTAAATTTTCAACTTGGGATAAAGATTTAAGTATTTAACACTCATTTTTCACGACTCGTTACTGATTACATAATAATTTATAATTAATTTTCAAATTTTCAAATTAATTATATAATTATCAAGGACTAAAGGCGCTTTATTAATGTTTTTTTAATCTTAAACTGAAATGAAATCGAAATATTGCTGTCAATTATTTTTTTTGATGGGATTGATGTCAATTATTGATTACCATTTATAAGCCGAACAGAAGTCCTCTAAGAGGCAGGACATAGCAACAGGTGAAAAGGACTCAAAAAGTCAAAGGCGACACAAATGTGAAATGCCCTCGTGATAAAATCCATTAAAAAAAAAATAAAATAAAATAACTTGCGTTTGAAGAATGGGGAAGGAAGATGCTCACCGAGAGAGCTTATAGATTGCTGGTAGAGTCTCTGATCAGAGTAATTTGCGAAAATAACAATATCTCCCAAAACAGTGAAGTCCCCACCACCATACTCCTGAGCTACCGTTCTCACTCCGAACTCTTTGGGCGTGATGTCGATCGGTTCATCTCCTGCTTTTTCCGGCTCTCGAACAAGCACCCCCCTCCTGAAACACAATCATCCAATCCATTCATTTTGAGCAACTTTACATTGCAAAAGACGAAGAACTAAGATCTGCGAGACTCACATCAACAAAATGATGATCCAGAAACAGAACAGTTAACATATAACAATCTTGTACCCGGACTCAGTGGGGCGCGATTCCAGCCAAATGAGGCGGCCTTGACCGTCAACGGCGATGCCTCCAAGCGTCTTGGTGGCACCGGAGACGATATCGGCGGTGAGAGGAGACTTCCAGGAGCCATAGGGAGCAGCGACTACTTCATCTTGAGCTGCAGCATTCTTGTTGTGTGCAGAGGTTGGTGTGTGAGCCATTGCCTCGCAGCTTCGATGCTACGATCGAGCTGTGGTACAGAGAAAGGCGACAAGTCTTGTTCTGAAATGATGGAGTTTGTTGCGATTAAGGAAACTAAACTATCAGAAGCATACCCTCAGCTTTAGGCAATTCCGTGAGCAAACCGGACAAGGAGAGATGATCCGTTGACCTTACTTTGCTGAAATGCCAGTCACAGAACCAGCGATGAGCACTGGACCAATTTGGAGGGTCCCAAGTTTTTTTTTTTTTCAGAAAAATTATTGTGATGGTATGAAATCTAAAATAAAGATAATTGTTATGTTTGGAATAAATTTTTATAAATTTATAAGTATTTTTTACATAAGTCGAGATAAAATTTATCTTATATACTTATTTCGTATACTGTAAATCATGACTGAAAATCTGTTTTTAAAAATTTCAATCGGTATTCCAAATAAGATAAATAACAAGTGTTCAATGCTTAGAAAACCCAACTGTTATCTGAAACAGATAAAAGCCGTGCATACCTCTTGGCAATTTTGGAGCCAATTAGAAAATAAAGGGATTAAATTCAAGGAATAAAATTATTCTCCTTCCATTATAAGATCTTAAGTATAAGGCATAATTTACTTTTTGTTGAGAAATTAAAAAAGTTAAAAAATTTATTTAATTATATCATATATTGTATATCTTTATATTATATATCAATTTATAAGTTAATAAAAATATATTAGAGAAAAAAATTATAAATATAAATATTTTAAAGTAATTTAATTAATTTTTTTAATCTCTCTAAAAAAATCAATTTTGCTTTATATTTAGGATCAGAAAAAGTATCTTATTGCCTGGGCTAAAGATTTTTTTTTTTTTTTTGCTGAGTATATATATCCTCCTATTGTAGACCATCATATTCACAACACTATCGAACACTAAATATAAATACATTGCCTAAAAAAATTAGGATATAGTTAGGTCTCAAGTAAGATGCAAAATAAAAAAATGGTCCCTTAAAATTTTAAAATAAAAAAATGGTTCTAAAAATTTATCAATAAAACTCATAAACTTATCAATGATCCGTTCCTAAAATTGTTAATGAGATATTTTTTTTATTTTAGAATTTTAAGATTTTAAAAGAGTATTTTTTTTTATTTTGAGAATTTTCCCAAAAAAATTCGAATCTGTCACGTTGAAATAACGTTGTAATAGACAAACCTTGATAAACTGAACCACTATTGGTAAGATCACCTCATCCATCATCTGTCCAATTAAATGGCACCAACTCAGTCTTTCATGGCATCTCTGTCAGACAAATAATAAACCGTGGGTCCCGCAATTTTTATCTTAAAAAAATTAAAATAAGATTTTAAATAAATAAAAATATAAAATAATTATCTGATTATTAATGACAATATGAATCATCATTAATAATCTTTTAAAACTATTTTTTTATATTTTCATTTACTTATAACCTTATTATAATTTTCACTCTTACCTTTTTCTTACCTTTTACCCTTTCCCTCTCTTCCTCCCACGTTGACTCCCAATTGCCTGTCTCTTTATCCACACACAAAACACAGCCTTTGAGCGAACTTGGAAGTTGGAACCTCCGCCGTAAAACCCACAATATTGTCGCGAACTTGCTATTTTTTCTGTTGTGATCATCGGAATTTCGAAAATTGAAGATCTAGAAGAGAGAAGTGGCCGGTGGAGGATAAGCCATAGGGGGTAGTGAGAGGAGGGGATACCGGTGGTGGAGTAGCCGGAGGAAGGGGTGCAGGTGGCGAAGAGCTTACCGGTAGAGAGGAGATCGCTGAATCGTGAGAGGAGCAGCTTGGGGAGTGGTGGTGGTGGGGCAGAACTGGAGTGGAGGTCAAAGAAACAGTGGGAGAGAAAGAGGGAGAGTAGCCTTCGACTCCGGCCAAACAATGCAGATGAAAGCTTAACCTGCGCATGCATTTCCACTTAACCTGCTCACCTGAGAGGGAGGGAGGAGTGAGTTAAAGAGGGACGAAGTGAAGACGGTGGGTTTTTCGATGGAGCTGTGTGGCGTGTGCGCATGAAAGAGACAGGCAATTGGGACCCTGGGGGAGTGAAGATGGGAGGAAGAATGAGAAAAGGTAAAAGATAAAAAATTGCGGGACCCACGGTTATTATTTATGAGATTAAAATGTAATTTTAATAATAAAATTGTGTTTGAGTAACGTCTTTACATAAATAAATTTTAAAAGGGTATAAATAATAATAAATGATTAAAAAAAGTGTAAATAGAACATAAATAACAATAATAATTAAAAAATATGTAAATTTAATAAAACTATTAAATTTAATCAAACACTTAAACATTCCTAAATAAAATTTTATTAATAAAATTGGACATTAATCCATTATTTATCTCACAGGGTGCACCTAAGAATTTCTCGGACAAGGATTCTGTGTAGAGATAACTCGGGTGGGGTGGGGCTCACCGGCTCAGCCTTTCTGCTCCTGGCCATTTTCAATGGGCCACGCCCATGAGCCGCTTTCTGTTCACCATGAATACACTATACCTCCAATTAGAGGCGGTAATACGGTTATAGGTTGGCCCACACTAACATGCAGGCCCCTGCGGCCTGCACTTTTATTTGCAATGTGCAGGTTATGAGTCAACCTGTAAGTTGATATTTTTTTTAAAAAATAATTTTTTATTTTTTTAAGACGCTTAAAAAAATGAAATACATATATATGAGTTATTTAATTTATCTTTTTAATATCAATTATTCCTCTTATAAAAATTTAAAAATATAATCTCAAATTCAAGACATAAAATTATTAAATCTGTCAAAATTTATAAACAAAAAACATAAAATCATCCTCAAACAATCAAGATATAATAATTTTGTTTAAAGAAGGAAAGATGTTAAGATTTTTTCTATTTAAATTAAAAGATACCAAGATAGGTTTTGACAACTTCTAGATTTTATAAAATTATTATATATAAAAAAAAAATTACAAGCCAACACGTCAACTTACGAGTTAGCCTGCATCAACCCATAGGTCATACGGTGCAGGCTTATAAGCCTATATTTTTACAGATGGAGAAAATCTCAACCCTAGCCCTATTTCAAGCCACAAGTTAGTAGTGGCTCTACCTCCCATACAATTTTACTTTCTGTAAATTTGTAAATACGAGTTTATTTATATATATATAATTTGATTCGTTTGCAGGCGTCATCCACGTGAAAGCTTTAGAAGTATGCAGTACGGTATCTCATATTTATTACACTAATATTTTGACTCCAAAGTCCAAACCTTAAAAAAAAAAAAAGAATTGTTCATCCTCATAGCAACTAACAGTGATCAGCATAGTATGACATCACCCATTCAATTATCTGACCTAAAATTTATCAAGTAAACCCAGCCAGCAAGCATCATCACCTTCAGGAGACCCATTAGGGGTCAAAGTTATCAATTTTAATAGGTGTGATATCATCGGCAACCTCGAAGTGTCCGATCAACCGTGCAAAGAACACCATTTTCAGCCTGCATTCATCCCCCAGTGTTATATACTAATTACATAGCTATTGTTTCCCACATAAATAGATAATCAATAAGTAAATCAGCATATTTACCTTTCGGAAACCGTGTTGTTCTCCTTCATACTCAACAAGGGCCACATGCACACCCTTTTCTTTCACTGCCTGGTAAATTTTCCGAGCTTGATCTGGAGCCACAACCTACAACAAGCACAATATGCTTTCTACTACATGTTTTCAAAGGATTTGACCAAGTTTTACATTGGTTGTTGAGGCCAAAGGGCCTAACATAACCTTCCTCATTTACTTGGATTTAGAACATCAATAGAATATAATTTCCACTGTTACTGAATATTTAAAGCAAATTTATGAATATGCCAACCTTAATCTTTGGATATTGAAGGGAGTAAATAATAATTGCATTGTTGCTCACCTTATCCTCCAAACCATGAAATAAAATTATTACGGGGCAAGAAAATTTGTCAACATGGTGGATTGGGGATCTTTCAAAGCATTCCTTATCACCTCCTGCAATCCGTTAAGGGATTGCCTTCACACTAAATTCGCCCAAAAAAATTGACTTATACCTTAAAGACGATATCGTTAACTTACCAACAAGACTATCATTGTAATGGGATTCAAATTTTGGAGCCTCTGCTTGCAACAAGTTCAGATCACCTATCTGTTTCAGAGACCAATTGGCATTAATCCCATGTTACAATAAGAACAATACTACTACTTTGGAAATTATAACCAAATTATATAAATAGGGTTAGGGAGCTAATATACTATGAAGTATTCGAGAATCTGCACCCGGCACCATAGGGCATCACCCCCAAAAAGTAATGTATCATTGGTAAAAAAAATAACATTAGCCTCTTAGAATTTATTTGTATTTTTTAGGACTTAACTGGTATTAATTTTCTTATAGAATACTTAGTATGATTTTTTGGGGCCTTTTCCATAATTTTCCTTGTCAAAATATTGGATGTTCAATGAAAGAGCGACATTGCACCCTTTTAATATTTCAAGGATGACATCACACAACTTGATAATTTAGAATACCAAGTGCACCTGAGAAAATGGTTTACGAGCAAAAGTACCCTTTAATTGAAAAATAAATTAGAAGACTGAAATCATTATCTAGAATAAATAAACTTATTTACAGCACTTACACCAAACAAAGAAGATCCAGCCTTAAATGTGTCTTTAAAAGCAAGAGTAGCCAAGGTGGTATACCCACCAGCAGAGCACCCCGTAATACACAATCGTTCCCCATCAACCTTTCCACTGTCCACCTGCAAAACAAATCAAGGAGATCAGAACTTTTCATCCAATAGAATCAAGGCGAGAGCTAAAGCACAAACTAATTACCAAATACTTAGCACAGCTACAGCAGTCATCGACGTCCACTATGCCCCAGGATCCCAAAAGTTTTTCTCGGTACTCTCTCCCATAACCTACCAAATAATGATTTCATCAGACCAAACTCAAATTCCATAAAACATTCAATAGGTCATTTGTAATGCAATTCAATTTTTTTTAAAAAAAAACAAAAATAAAAGGGCTAATTGTGAAAAACTATCAGCTTTGAACACTGAGAAAATCCAAAAGATAATGTATTTAAGAACTAAGAATATAATTTTGTAGTTAATGAATGAAACAAAACCAGTGCTTCCACCATAATTAACATCTGCATATGCCCAACCTCGACTGGTGAAGTACTGAATGCCCAGATTTAAAACTGCACGTGCTTCGTCTGTTGGTCCCCCTAGAATAATCAATAAAATATCTTACATTTATATGGCTGATGTACTCAGTCAAAATGTTTTAGGAACCTCACTTGGAACTGGAGGGAAAAATAAAAGAGCATCAATAAACCAAAGCTACATACATGTATATAACAATATCAATACCAATTGAAAATACAAATTGTGATGCACTACTACTTCCCTTTATAATACACTCGTGAACTTCATAATACACACTATTTATGATTTTTTTTTTGTGACACAGTTTACAATGTGAGCACATGATTTCTGGTTCCCGAGGATATTATATCTATTCTTAGTGAGCACATGATATGAAACCACAAATGATTTCTGGTTCCCGAGGAAACACCCTCTCTAGTGTCTAGCCTGTATTATGATATGTGAATGATAAATTAGAATAATATGAAATTGAATAAGATTACTCTTGATACAGGACTAAAGAGAAAATACCATGGCTATTTAATAACAAGGGAGGCTTCTCCCCTTGGATGGCTTGATAAGTAGGATTGTGTGGTGGATAGAAATAGGCATAGGCATTTTGACCAGGAACTTCAGTGGGGAACTCGATTAACTCTGGCTTACTGAAGTATGAACTATACTTTAAACTGTCCGGTGAGGAGGACCACATGATATTGAAGTCAACAACTTTTGACTTCTGATCATCCAAAGCTACCTGAAAAGCAAGTGGGTATAAGGGGCATTGAAATAACAAAGACATTGAAAAGGAGGGCAAGGGGGCAGCACCTTGGCCACTGATGATGGATGAACTGCAGACGCTCCCTCTACATATAGGCCATTTTTTGTAGAAGTCCGCATTGGCATGATTGCAGGTCTCAAAGTGTTCTTGGGTTACCACCTTAACAGTTTTTAGATAAACCAAAACGAAGGAGAAAAATAGAGAAACAATTTTAAAAATTACAATGTTATCAATATCTGTTAAAGGGATATCAAGCACAATGATTGTTGAGCTTTCCACATCATCAATAATTCCAAGATATGACCTCCCCTTTCGCCTATATACATTCCAAAAACCTTAAATGAACTGTTGATGACATTGGCAAACCAACTATATAAGGAAAGGTAAAAAAACAATGGCAAGCAAGTGACGATCTAGAACTCACCTGTAACTGCAAGCAATCAAGGTTTTCTGTTTATCACTCTGAATAAATTCATAAGAATTCAAGCCAAAAACCCATGATGGCCTTGTAAACTCAGCATTCAAAGGATAAACAGGCATAACCTTTTTCTCGGACTCAATCTGTGGCCAATAAAAAGAAAACCAAAAACAGAAAGAATCAACCAATTCCTTAACGGTTGTTGCACTTGTATGTCCAACAAGAGAACATGTTCATGCAAACCAACTTTTGCCACAATTGTCTATTCGCACTGTAAGATAATAAAAAGTGAAATAGATTATCATACTTGGGTGACTAAAGTATTAACAGGGAGCATTATATTGGTAAACAACTTGGTACTCAAACCAATAGGAACAACATATCATGGAAACAATTGACAAGATATTTTATGACATTAATTTGGCAGATTTCAAACCTGTAAGATTTTTAAAAGGAAGAAAACAAACCAATTAGAAACTCTTCTTGGTCAAAACCAATAAAAATAGTTGGTAATTGGAAGCACACAAGATTGGCTTTCCAAATTTTACGTGAAAACACAGACACAGTACATTTCAATGTTCTGTTCTATTTTTGTACAATAGAAAGGTCACAATTTTAATCTACCAGTATCAACCTCGGAAAGGAGGGCAGGGGGGGGGGGGTTGTACTAATAATCTAATATCATTACACTCTTACCGAGATAAAATTAATCTTCAAGTAATAAATGGATGTTTATCAATGTGAAAAGAATAAGGTAATGGAAGCCAATATTTAATGTCCTGTACGAGTAATAGAAAAAAGAAATTTAGTAACTCACCCATTTATGAAGATTCCAAAAGCCATTTTCTCTATCAGTAATGAAAAAGAGCTCCCCTGCACAATCAAAATTATTTTTTAAAAAAATTGACTTAAAAATTAGAAGGCTGAGATTAAAGCAAATTTTCTAGTTGGAGTCAACACAATGTTATGAACATAGTATACATAAATTCATCATATTGGCAACAGACATCTCTAAAAATGATATGTAGTTATGCCCCAAAAGTGTGAGTGGCCAACATAATTATATGCTTAATTACTTATTTTAACAAGGCAAGTCTGTATACCATCAGGGGACCACTTGGGTTCAGTTACAGACTCCGCAAGCGAAGGATCACCACCAGCAATGCGCCTTGTCACAGACTTGGAACTCCCTTCCTTGTACCGTGCCGGCCTTAGCTTGATCACACCTCCTGATCTTGGCTAAGTCAGCCGAACCCTCAAGAATTGGCAAAGAACTCGAAGACTACAAGAGAACTTCTAGAGAGAGAAAGAGGATTTTAGAGAGAGAAGCTCTTGAATGACAAATGCTTGAATTGTTTTCGGGTTTACAAGTGAGGGAGGCACCCCTATTTATAGCCTTACGCCTCCTCAATGAACGGTCAAGATCTAAAACATCTAACGGTTGAGATTGGTTCTCCGGAACCTTCTCCCAGAATATCTAGATATTTACATCTTCGCTTATGACATCGCTTACATCATCATATTTCTAGAATTCTCTACATAATTCTACCAATATCTACAAAACTCATTACTCATGCAGAGTGTCTTGCATACCGAATATCTAGCGTTCCTTGCAGTGCGTGACACTCTCCCCCACCTAATTAAGTGACGTCCTCGTCACTGACTCGTCTCTATACCGATGTAGGTGGTCTTCAAATTGCCAAAGATCCGCTTGAGTTTCCCATGTGGCATCGCTCTCTGGCAATCCCTTCCATTTGATCAAGTATTGGGTACTTGGTGGTACCCCTCGTCTTCGCACTACTTGATCAGCTAGCACCTCTTCTACCTCTCGATCAAAGGACTTCGTCATGGTGGGAGGTGCTCTTGTCGAGATGGTTCGAACCGGATCATCCGCATCTTCATGAAATGGCTTTAACATGCAAACATGGAAGACGGGATGAATCTTCAGGTTTGGGGGTAGGTCCAGCTTATAAGAAACTCTTCCTACCTTTCCCACGATCTTGCATGGGCCTTCGTACTTGCGAATAAGGCCCTTGTGTACCTTGCGGAACACTTTAAATTGTTGAGGAAGAAGCTTCACCATCACCATATCTCCTACTTGGTATTCCGTGGGTCGCCTCTTCCTATCAGCAAACTTCTTCATTCTTTTGGCCGCCTTGACAAGGAAAGATCTTGTCACCTCAGCTTGTTCTTGCCAAGACTTGGCCATGTGGTAAGCTCCTGGACTTTTGCCCTTATATGTTGTTGCAAGGGCATGAGGTGTTAGTGGTTGTTGTCTCATCACCACTTCAAAAGGACTTTTCCCTGTGGCCTCACTCTTTTGTAAGTTGTAAGAGAATTGAGCCACATCAAGGAGCTTAGCCCAATCCTTCTGGTTGGCACTAACAAAGTGTCGTAGATAGCATTCCAACAAAGCATTCACCCTTTCTGTCTGCCCATCAGTTTGTGGGTGAAAGCTTGTAGAGAAGTGTAGTTTTGTGCCCATGAACTTGAATAACTCGATCCACAGCTTCCCAGTAAAACGGGGGTCCCTGTCACTAACGATTGTCTTTGGTAAACCCCAGTATTTCACCACATTCTTGAAAAACAGCCTGGCCGCTTCCTCGGCAATACAATCTGTAGGAGCAGGTATGAATGTTGCATACTTTGAGAATCGATCTACCACCACCATGATAGATCCATGCCCCTCAAATTTTGGCAAAGCAGAGATAAAATCCATGGAAACACTCTCCCATGGTTGTTCAGGTATAGGTAGAGGCTCTGGCAAACCTCCAGGTTGTTGATTCACTATTTTGTCTTGTTGACATACAAGACATGTCTTTACATAGAGCTCTACCTCATCCCTCATCTGTGGCCAGTAGTAGGCTGCTTCCAATAGAGCAAGTGTGCGTCTCTGTCCCGGATGACCAGCCCACTTGGAGTCATGACACTCCTTAATGAGCTCTCTTCGTAGATTTTCCCATTTTGGAACAAAGACTCGTCTCCCAATGGTATAGAGAAGGCCATCTTCTAACCAAAACCTCTTGGTTTTCCCTTCCTTAGCCATCTCCATAAGCTGCCGTGTTATGGGATCATGGTCCATTCCCTCAATGATCTTTATCGTCAAGTTGCCCTTGGCTTGGCTCATCGCAGCCAATTCTGCTTTTTCGGCTTAATGCATTAGCCATTACATTAGCCGTGCCAGGTTTATACTCCATCACATAGTCAAACTCGGCTAGAAAGTCTTGCCAACGAGCTTGTTTAGGCGTCAGCTTCTTCTGGGATTGGAAGTAGCTGGTAGCCACATTATCTGTCTTGATCACGAACCTTAATCCCAACAAATAATGTCTCCACGTGCGTAAGCAATGTACAACAACGGTCATCTCCTTTTCTTGGACCGTGTATCACCGCTCGGCATCATTTAGCTTACGGCTCTCAAACGCGATCGGATGCCTCTCCTGCATTAGTACTCCTCCAATTGCAAAGTCAGAAGCATCTGTGTGAACTTCAAAGGTCTTGGAGAAATCCGGGAGAGCCAGTACGGGTTCCTCCATTACTGCAGCCTTCAGGCCTTCAAAGGTAGCATGGCACTCCTTCGTCCACTCCCATGGCTTGTTTTTCTTCAACAATTCTGTTAAAGCTAGAGTAGCCCTTGATAAACCGCCGATAATAGTTCAACAACCCAAGGAAAGATCGCAACTCAGATACTCGGGTGGGTGGCTCCTAATCCTTGATAGCTCGAACTTTCTTCTCGTCCATCATAAGGGTCCCTTGGCGAATGATATGTCCAAGGAAGTGCACCTCCTCCTTGGCAAAAGAACACTTATCCTTTTTTACGTATAACTCATTCTTCCGCAAGATATCAAACACGGCCTGTAAGTGTTCTACATGGTTCTCTAATGTGTCACTGTAGATAACTATATCATCCAAGTAGACCACTACAAACCGATCCAAGAAAGGATGGAAGATTTGGTTCATCAAAGTGCAAAATGTCGCCGGTGCATTGGTTAGGCCAAATGGCATAACCAACCACTCAAAAGACTCATACCTCGTCACACAGGCAGTCTTTGGCTCATCTCCTGTGGCGATCCGAATTTGATGGTATCCCGACCTCAAGTCTAGCTTGGAAAAGTACTTTGCTTTGCCAAGCCGATCAAACAAATCTGCCATCAAAGGAATATGATATTTATTCTTAATAGTTACCTTATTAAGGGCCCGGTAGTCGATGCACAGTCGCAATGACCCATCTTGTTTGCGTAAGAACAAAACCGGTGCCCCATAAGGTGCCTTTGAGGGTCGTATGTGCCCAGCATCCAGCAACTCTTTCAATTGTTTCCTGAGTTCCTCCAACTCAGGTGGCGCCATACGATAGGGTGCCATGGAAGGTGGACGTGCTCCTGGCTCCAACTCAATTTTATGATCTACCTCTCGCCTAGGTGGCAACCTCTTAGGGAGCTCGGGTGGCATGATATCCTCGTTCTCCTTCAGAACATTTTGGATGGTAGGAGGAAGATCCTGACTATCCTCTTCATTAATGTCCAACTCCTTCAAAGCTGCAAGGTAGGTGACTTCCCCTCTTCTAAACCCCTTCTCTACTTGCATTGTTGACAAGTGAATAACCTGATCATTATTTGTAGCAGGAACCGTACAAGCAATCCCCTTTTCTAGGATACACATGGAGTCATAACATGGCATGAGGAATGCTTTTGCCTTGCGCAAAAAGTCCATACCAAATACCACATCAAAATCATCCATAGGGCCTACTGATAGATCTACGGTTCCCTTCCACGTGCCAAGGCATAGCTTTACTCCATTGGCTACGCCTTTGAGGGGTTCCGCAGGAGCATTAACAATCTTCATCATTCCTCCCCGTGGTTGAGTAATCAAGAGGCCTATCCGCCGAGTCTCTTTTGGAGTAATAAAGTTATGGGTTGCCCCGGTATCCACCATCACCTTTACTGGCTTCCTATTTAATGTCGCCTCGACATACATGAGTCCTTTGCTTCTTGGCGCAGGTTCCACAAGTTTCGCCTTTAAAGCATTCAGGACTCTGAGAGATCCCATTTGCGAGCTGGGCCCTTCCTCATTGGACCCATCTTGTCCTTCCACGATGGTTAACAATGTATCAAGCTTAAGACAATCTACCATGCGATACGGCCCTTTGCACACGTAACAACTTATCACACGATTTTTATTCTTCCTCTCCTCATATTGATTCCTATGGAAGGATTTGCTGGTTCCTCTCTAGGTGGTCCCTTTGCCTTTGTCTCCCCCACCTTTTCCTTGATTAGGTTTGAAAGACTTAGGTTTGGAAGACTCACCTTTCTCTCCTTTTTGATACTCCGTCAGGCTCTCGGCAATGGCAATGGCTTTATCCACATTTGTCACACCACGCCTTTGGAGCTCCTGTTTGGACCAATTTTGAAGACCATCTACGAAGTAGAACAAAGTTTCCTCGCTGGAGAGATTAGGAATTTACAATATGAGAGTAGTGAAGTCTCTGACATAGTCGGTAATCGTGGTCTTGTGCTTGAGTTCTCTCAACTTCTTTCGAGCCTCATAGACCACGTTCTCGGGATAGAATTGTTTCTTCAATTCCCGTTTGAAATCTTCCCAAGTTGTGATGGTGCAAAGACCCTTCTCCATGTCGGCATGCTTCCTACGCCACCATAACATAGCATTGTCAGTAAGGAATAAGGAAGCAGTGCGTACCTTGACAGAGTCATTGCCTAAGTTCAAGCTCTCGGCATATCGCTCCATCTGCCATAAGAAGTTCTCAACCTCCTTGGCATCACAAACACCTTTAAAGTCCTTTGGCTTTGGGAGGTCCAACCTTACCTCTCTTACTCCACTGGCACCGTCTACCAATGAAGTCTTGGCTTGCCTCTCCAAAGAAGTCTTAAGAGAGTTAAACTGCCCCTGCATGGCGGTAATGGCATCCATCACCGTTGCCTCGAGTCGTCTCATAGACTCAGTTCGTTCCTCTCGACATTGAGGTGCGAATCAAGGTCCGACCTCAAATTATCCAGTTGGTCTAAGGTGTGGGTTTCAAGTGTTTCAAAGTCACTCTCCACCTTGTCCACCTTAGTAACCACCCCTCGCAAGGCTTTCTCAAGAGCTACAACCTTTGCAGTCAAGGACGTAATGTCCTCAGCCTGGCGGGACTTGCTCGTACCCCAGGTCTTCTTTGATTGGTTAGGAGGTTGGGTTTCCCTACCCCTCTCTTCCCCAGAAACAACAATGTCCTCAGTTGTGCCCAACATTCTTGCCTACAAAATGGCTCCCACGAACCACGTCCAAAGCTTCGAACCAGGTTTTGATACCACGTTGTCATGGACTTGGAACTCCCTTCCTTGTACCGTACCGGCCTTAGCTTGATCACACCTCCAGATCTTGGCTAAGTCAGCCGAACCCTCAAGAGTTGGCAAAGAACTCAAAGACTACAAGAGAACTTCTAGAGAGAGAAAGAGGATTTTAGAGAGAGAAGCTCTTGAATGACAAATGTTTGAATTACTTTCAATGGTTTACAAGTGAGGGAGGCACCCCTATTTATAGCCTTACACCTCCTCAATGAACGGTCAAGATCTAAAACATCTAACGGTTGAGATTGGTTCTTCAGAACCTTCACCCAGAATATCTAGATATTTACATCTTCGCTTATGTCATCGCTTACATCATCATATTTCTAGAATTCTCTACATAATTCTACCAATATCTACACAACCCATTACTCATGCAGAGTGTCTTGCATACCGAATATCTAGCGTTCCTTGCAGTGCGTGACAGCTTGCTCTTGTGGATCCCTCTACATAGTGAAAGTATGTTTCGTCATCAGTTCAATAAGTGAAACAACATGGTAAACAAACTGAATTATTCCAACTAATACAAAAATTCATGCTTACCCATTTTCAGATATATAACCAACCCAGAGTTCTGATCTATCTCATGGCATGTTGGGGTGATTCCACTGAATCCATGCTATTCTATTTGTTTTTGGATCAAGACGTGGGAAAGCATAGAAGTCACTTCCGCTAACTAACACTTCTGGCTCTGAATGTCACAACAAAGTTATGCACATACAACAAAAAATTGATCAGATAATGAATGGAAACACATCAAAAAGCAACCGGAAATGGAATTTATAGAGTTTGGTTTACAAATAAAATGGAATTTACTACCTTGATCATCCTTGCTGCCGAGAGCTATTGATACAATTGTTGTGGTTGTATTTGTATGCTCTCCCGACGATCTACCAAGAATATTTATCACCGAATAAAAGAGTGATTTAGGAACTGTTTGGAACTAGAAGTGGTTTTTTTTGTTTTGGAAAATGGCTCAAAAATACCTTGTAAGGAAATTATTTGCTGATTAGTACCACGGGTGCAAGCAAACACCCTTTATGTGCAAGCATCATCCACATGTGCAAAATTCATCCCGGCGAATGTGTAAACACCATCCCTCGTATGTAAAATATCATCCACCCGTGTGCAACTTATCACCCACAATGTGCAATGGTAGCAATTAGCAATTAATTTGCTTGCAAGGTAGTTTTTAGCAATTCTCCTTTTTTTAATGGGTTTTTACAGAAGTTCGATTAAAAAAAAGTTAGATTGTAATTGTTATTTGTATTTGAATTGGCGATAGGAGAAGTTGTTTTTTTCTTAATCTTGAACCTGTTTGAATTAGTGTTTGAAAAGCCCATTTGGATAAAAAATGACTAAAAAGGGCATAAACTTTGTTCAATACTACGTATATATTGTTTGTGTATATATTATTATAATTGATGTTAAAAAATATAAATAAATTTTTTAAAATAAAAAATTTCAATAATTATTAAAAAAAAAGAAAAATACACTGAAGCACTTAATTAAAAAAAAGATAAATATATATTTCAATCAAAATATCATACATGAAGTGAATCATAATTATATCATCTATAAGAGCCTGTTTGGGACTTCAGCCAGTGGAAGAAAAAGCTCATTTACCTCCTAAAAGTCCATTTATGAAACCTCCCCCTGTTTGGATTCACATGAGATATTGATGAGCTTTTAAAAAAAAGCTGGTTATGTCATAAGTTACTTTTTTCAACTTTTTTCTCCACCGAGCTTACTGTTGCGCATTAATTTGGGTGAGAAGCATTTAAGATCAACTCTCTCCTCGTTATCTCATCTCTGCAAACCTGAAGAAAATCACCGTTATTTTTGTCCAACTTTCTCCTTTTAAAAAAATCAGCTCTCTCCTCATTATCTCATCTATGTATATATTTAAGATCAGCTCTCTCCTAGTGATTTTATTTTAAAAAAATTTATTTATATTTTTTAACATCAATTATAATAATATTTACACAAACAATATATATGTAGTATTCAACAAAATTCATATCATTTTCAGTCATTTCTCATCTAAATGGCTTTTCAAACGCTAATCGTTCAACTTTAAAAAAAAGTCACTTCTCCCACTGCCAATCCAAACACAAATCATATCTCCAATCTGGTTTTTTTTCAATCGGGCTTCTACAAAAGCTCCATTACAAAAAAAAACTACTTCTCCACTGAGTTCCCAAACAGACTCTACAAGATATGGAATAACTGGGTGAGTTTGAAGATATCTAGATGAAGGGAAAGCCATAAAGTTAGACCCAGAATCGTTAGGGATATCCATTTGAGTCAATTTCAAACCAACAAGTAGTGGGTTTATGCAGAGGGAGAGATATTTCACTTTGTCTCCATGTAGCAACTTGATAGGCATGGAGGTAGATAGCTAGATTTGATGAGAAGATGGGAGAAAAAGCTGTGTGGGGTAGCTTATGAAAAAAAAAATAGCTTTTTAGGCTAAAGTCCATTAATTGGTGATGGATTTCCAAACACTAAAACCTAATTTAAATGAGCTTTTAGCTGGTGAATGAGCTTTTAGCTGTTGTGGGAACATTTAACAGCAGTAGAGACTAAGGGTTTTTCTGCTCATTTAAATTCATTCTCAGCGTACCTTCTCGAACACAGATATAACGGTTAAAGCGGGCATCAAATACTCCATCGGCATAGCTGAATACAGGTCCCCCGTAATCTGGAGTAAGAGGGATGGGAGGGACACCTGCCAATGAAAAGGGGAATGAGTCAATGAGACTTTGACGTCAACACATTAATTTCATTTTTATTTGGATCAGAAAATTTCAAAATTTGAGTTCTCATGCTAAATTATAAAATAGGTCCTAGATAGGAAGTAATATATGCAATTATAAATTATCATTTTTTTCATGTTAAATTTTAAAAAATCAATCACAATTTATTATACAACTATAAATAAATTGTGGGAGAACGTCAAATTTTTGCAATCTTTTATCGTTTCATACTAACTTCTCCAAAAATTTGATATTGATATGTGAAAAAATTGTAACTGAATTTCCAACATTTTACATAAAAAATTTAAAAAATCAATAAATACATGTGGTTGTAAGAATTTCACACAAAATTTTCAAAATTTGACGTTAATATATGAAAAATTCGTTAGTAATGTAAGTCTTATAAATTGCTAAAGCATTGTAGATCCCAATTAAAAATAACTCTCCCAAAAAAAAAAAACTTTTAGTGCATTCACACAATTGTAAATGATGGATTAACATGAAATATTGAAAAAATGTATGGTAAAGACTTACAATTACTCCTTACAATATTTTTATTGGTGAGAATCACCTAAATCAAAATATTAGGCAGTCCATGCGTACAATAGGGACTTTTCTCCTATTTTTCCTAGTGATAATTATGATTATTAAGGAGTGAAGGGATTTTATTAAAATTTTAAAGTTTTTTACCTTGGATTGAAATATTGGTGTCAAGTGAAAAAAAACGAAAGAAAAGAAACGAAGGAAAGAAAAATGAAAATATAACATGAGTTTGAAGGATGGGGAAGATGATGCTCACCGAGAGAGCTTAAAGATTGCATGTAGAGTCTCTGATCAGAGTAATTAGCGAAAATAACAATATCTCCAGAAACAGTGAAATCCCCACCACCATACTCCTGCGCCAATGTTCTCGCTTGGAACTCTTCCGGCGTGATATCGATCGGCTCATCTCCAACTTTTTCTGCCTCTCGAACAAGGACAACCCTCCTGAAACACAATCATCGAAATTCGAATCCATTTATTTTTACAACTTTACATTGCAAAAGATAACGCACTTAGATCTGCGAGATTTACATTAACAAATGATGATCCAGAAACAGAACAGCATATAACAATCTTGTACCCGGACTCAGTGGGGCGCGATTCCAGCCAAATGAGGCGGCCACGACCGTCAACGGCCATGCCACAGAGCTTCTTGGAGGCACCGGAGACGACATCGGCTGTGAGAGGAGACTTCCAGGAGCCATAGGGAGCAGTGATTGGTTCTTCTTGAGCTGCATTCTTGTTTTGCAGAGAGGTTGGTATGGTAGCCATTGCCTCGCAACTTCGAGCTACGACTGAGTTATGGTGTAGACAAAGGCTACAACTCTTGTTCTGAAATGGTGGAACTTGTTGCGATTAAGGAAACTAAACTAGCAGAAGTACACCAGCAGCAGCCTTTTAATCTTCAAGAGAGATGATCTGTTGAGTTTCACTGTTCACTGTTGACCTTACTTGGCTGAACAAATAAAAAGAAAAAAATTGAAAACCCACGATTCATAGTGACTTGATTTAAGGCCCAGCAGAAAATAGGCCTTATCCATTCTTTTTGTTTTTTTGCTTTTCTTAACATCAAGTAGGCTAACTAGTGCATACTATCTTTTAGAGAAGGGTCGAGCTATAGCTCATCGTTTCATTTATAAAGATATTTGGAAATAGAGTGGAAAGAGTATTCATGTGGATACCCTTTAACAATCCACTACCAACTAATGAATGGAGAACTAAATGGTCTTCATGTTCTCCAATATGCTCTTATTGTAAGGAAGCTTATGAGGATGTTCTTCACATCATGAGAGATTGCAAATATGCACGGAGCTTATGGCGTAACTTACTGAATCTTAGGTTTTACTCCTAATTCTTTAATGTTAGATTAAGAGACTGGTTTTTCCTTAATCTAAAGAGGGATATAAGTGTCAATAATGATGGCAATTGACATCTTATTTGGGGTGTTTCCACTGAAAACTTTGGCAGTGGAGGAATGGAGAAATATTTGACTCTGAGTTTTGTAGACCTCCTAATCCTGCTATTACAATTCAACAGATTTGGAGAAGTTTCACTCAGATACATGAAGCGCCAATTCCAGCTATTACATGCCCATCTCCATAAAGAACATGGTAGCCACCAAGTCTAGGATGAGTCAAGTTGAATGTTGATGGGGCAGTGACTACTAATTCGGGGAAGGCAGGTTGTGGTGGAATGCTTAGAGATCATAATGGAAGGTGGAAAGTGGGATTCACCCATTTTCTTGGGAGGTGCTGCGTTGAAGAAGCGAAGGAATGGGTGATTTACAGAGGTCTTGTAATGGCACGACGTCTCCCTTGGGGTCCCTAGGCCCATGGCCGTCTCCCACCGGGGTCCCTAACGGTGCCGGATTAAGTCACCCCACCTCACTGAGGTCTTTTTCCAGCCAGGAATTGTCCCCTCCCCACGGGGATTTAATACGCCTCCCCAGGGCTCGAAGGCTCAACCTGGGGATAAGTACAAGCCTTAAGAGTCACCTGGGGATTTTTTTTTAGTCCTAAGAATTTTTCTACTAAAAATGATAATTTTCTCTAAATTATAATTATATTCTAAAAATAAAAAAAATGAGGATGGGACAAGCACTTACCATTGGCAGAATTTGCGTACAATAATAGCTACCACTCCAGTATTCATATTGCACCTTTTGAAGCTTTATATGGGCGAAAGTGTAGATCGCCGTTGTGTTGGACCGAATTGAGTGAAATAACCATTATCAGACCATATCTGGTAGACCAAACATCACAAAATATTGAAATGATACGGCATAAATTGTTGACCGCTCAGAACCGACAAAAGAGTTATGCGGATCGTCGAAGGAGACCATTGGAATTTAGTGTGGGAGATCATGTTTTCTTAAAGGTTTCACCTGTTACGGGTATTGGAAGGTCAATTAAGGCGAAGAAGTTGACTCCCCGGTTTATTGGGCCATATGAGATTTTGGAGCGGTTTGGGCCGGTTGCTTATCGAATTGCCTTACCTCCGTGCTTGTCTAATGTGCATGACGTGTTCTATGTGTCACAGTTGAAGAAATATCATCCAGATCCATCCCACGTCATTGAACCTGAGGAAGTTGAGTTGAGAGAAAACTTAACTTATATAGCAGAACTGGAGAAAATTTTGGATGTCCAGGACAAACAACTGCGGAAAAAGACCATACGACTGGTAAAAGTCTTCTGAAAGGGTATGACACCTGGAGATGTGACTTGGGAGACAGAGGAAAGAATGCGTCGAGATTTTCCTTATTTATTTGCTTAAGTTGTGATTGTCGTTGTTTTGATTGAATTGTTGTATTTTGATTGTACTTTTATTTCCCACTTGAATCGAATCTTGGGGACAAAATTCTATTGAGGTGGGGAGAATTGTAACATCCTCATTTTTTTTATTTTTAGAATATAATTATAATTTAGAGAAAATTATCATTTTTAGTAGGTAATTTTTAGGACAAAAAAATTAAAAAAATTATTATTTTTATAATATAATATTTAATATTTATATTATATTATTATATAAATATAATATAATATAATATATTATTAAAATATTATATATAATAAAAATATGGGGGCGGCGCCCCCTACATTTGACAAAAGAGTGTGGCACCGTAAGGTGCCACACGTTTTAAAAAAATAACAATAAATTAATAAAAAAATATAAAATGAGGCGGAAATCTGTGTGAAGTGTGTGCAGAAAGGTGACGGGTAAGACTCTAATAGGAGTATTTTCATTTCTTCACGGATCAATAAGGTACTCAAAATATCTTCTAATTATAAAACTTCTTTTATAAATATTTTATAAATAATTTTCTCTTTCTTATGATATTAATTTTGTACTGATTAGATAATATTTTAGGATTAGAATTTTGGACAAGTTTGAGTTTTGTCAGTACATGACTATAAGAATATAGATGATAACTAATAGTTAATTTTAATCTGTTTATTTTTGTTATTTAGTTGATATAAGATTTTATAATGAATTTTCTATATAATCAACTTATAAATAATGTTATTTTGGACTTTTAAACCGATTAAATTTAGATTAAATAATTTATTTGGGTTAATGGAGATATTATTGAAATTTTAGTTGGTATAGTTTTAAAATCTGAATGACTAAATTGTTATTTAAGAAATTAGTAGGACTAAACTGTCATTTATGAAATTATGAGGACTAAATTGTTATTTATGAAATTTGGATGACTAAATTGTCATTTATGAAATTTAGAGGACTAAACTGTTATTTATGAAATTTGAAGGACTAAACTGTCATTTTATAATTTAAACCCTAAATTGTTATTTTCATTTTTTATAGTATATTATTATTAGAATTTGTAAATAAGTTATAATTTTGACTTTTGGAAAATCATTAACGGGTAGTAAATTGATTGTGATAGATTATTTTGGCGTGTGTTTGAGCTCTTGGATTTGGAACAATGTGATAATAATTAGCTTTGGCGAGAGGTAACCACTTTCCACTTATTATGTGTGTTGGTGTATTTTTGTAAGTATTTATAAAATGATTATGAGATTGAAAATCATATATGGATATTTATAAATTATTTCAATGAGTAATATTGAGGAGTATTTTGTTATATACTTGCTTTGTGGAACCTTGTGATTTAAATTATAAGATGTATTTGTATATTTTGAATATCTTCATATGTGTATGGAAATCTTGAGAAAATTCATATTGAGCTATTTATTGATACATATTGGGTTGTTTGGTTTAAGTTGAGATGGAGAAAGTTATTTTTACCACGTGGTATAGCCTCCATTGGTGCACGATGGTTGGCTTTCTATTGTCTCACCAGTTCAATGAGGGACTGCGATACCCCATTAGTTCAATGAGGGGAAAAACCTATGGTCTGGAAACATGCTCTGTGGATTTTGGCCAATCTTCATCATGTGACCGGAGAGCTCTTTGAGTGGCCAGTAACATGGATATTAACTTAGCCCATGGGTCTAGTCGGCGGAAATAAGGCGGTTCGGTTGGATTGATGGGAGGCACTTGAGAATTGTGATATGAGATTTGAGATATAATATTATAATTTCTGATATGAGATTTGTGTACAAAACAATGATATTAGATTTTTAATATTTTATTATATAAATTGTTCCACTTGGTACCTCATGAATACATGTCAGCATGTGTAATGAGTTGGAAAGCTGGTTACTGAGGCTTTTGTCTCACCCCGTCGATTTAACATTTTTCAGGTGATAGTTTCAGTGTTGGAATGTCGGGAGGAGCTCCTGAGGCATAGATATATCTCTATGGCCTCTTGTGGTTTATTATGTGTTGAATTGATGTATATTGCCACTCATAAGGCCTACATCCTGTAAACTCTGATTTGTCTACATATTTTGGATTATCGTATCGTGGATTGGATATTATAATATTTAATAGTTTGTGCGATTTTATCTCTATTGTGATTAGTCTTTGAAAGATAATATTTAATATTATGGAATTAAGGAGATGATCATTACAGGTCTCACTCTTGCTAAAGAATATAGGTTTTCCAAGATGGTCATAGAATCATATGCAAAAAATCTGATTTTAATGTTGCAGAAAGGTGTGGATATAACAGCTTGTAGTCTCATGATTCTGTAGATACAGAAATTACTGAAGCAACCTGAGGAGTCGCGTGTGATGCATATAAGTCAGGACCAAAACAGGGTTGCAGATGCACTTTCAAAGGAAGGCTTGAGTACCTCTGATGTGCTTTACTTATGTCCGCCAAAATTTCGGTCTCTAGTTGTCAACGAGTATTTGGGATGTAATCCCCTTTTAGATTAGTTATTTTGATGTAATCTGGCCTCATGCCCTCTTTTGTATAAAAAAAAAGTTAAAACTCGTATTTTGTTCTTCCTATATTTTTTATAGTCTTAAATATAATATCTATTTTATATATTTATTAATATTTTTTTAGATTAATCAAATTGATACTTCCTCAACAATAATCAAATAAAAATGGAGAAAGGGAACTAAGAAAATTGATTAAGCTGTTTTAGAAAACACATACTACCTCAAGTCCTAAATATAAGATCTAATTGAATTTTTAGAAAATATTAAGAAATTTAAATAATTTACTTAATCATATCATATGTTGTATATAATCAAATTATAAATCAATTTATAAATCAGACAAATTGATTTTAAAAAAAGATAAACATAAATACTTTAAAGTAGTTAAATGAGTTTTCTTAATCTCTCCAAAAAAGTTAATTGGGTCTTATATTTAGAACTAAATATAGTATATATTAAACAATTTAACTAACATTCTTAATATACTCAAATTAGACAATTTAGTTTTACATTAAAAACTAGAGAGAGAATTTAACAAGTGGGGATTGAGTGAGAGAGAACTTGTGTGTCATTGCTATGGTTACGATTTAAGCAAAAGAAAAAAATCTCATTTTTATTCCTTTTCTTCTTTCCATTTCAACTCAACCAATGTTCAATGTGTTAGAATTGTATCATGTATAATTAGGGATTGCATCAATGTAAATAAGGAAACGGATCCTAGTATTTTTTAGAGAAGATACGATCACATATATATAAATAGGCATACTCTTAAACATTATAATTCAAGGAATTCATATTCACAATTTTCCTTCTCTGTTTTTGCATTCTCTGTTTATTGCATTACATGATATCAGAGCGTTTTCACTTTTTTTTTTAGGATTGTTAGTTAGTTTTGAGTTGAGTTTTCGAGCGGCCATGTGTAGAAAGTCCATGAGTTTTTCATATTACCTACTTCTGGCCTTCCCTTCACTATATGCGACGTACCATTAAGATCCTTGGCTCAAAACTGGCAGACTCCTAAATTTTGACGGCCAATCGACACTTCTAGGGCGACATGTGGCTCTCACGTGCCCCGTCTTCAATTTCAAGCCACCGGCCCATGAGGGCGCGCGTGGCCGTGTTTTTGCCGACGACTTTCTCCGTTCTCCTCGTCTCGACAAACCTAGTCTAATTATGTGGCTGGTTTGATTGTTTGGTAGTTTTTTTTATCTATGTTTGCTTTAGATTTCACAATTTTTTGGCAACGGTAAGTGGTTTCTACTCATTTTCTTGGCTCTTGCTTATGTTTAAGGGTGTTTACCTTGTGTGATTGCTGTTGCATTTGGTTAGAGGATCTAGAGGTCCTCGTTTTCTCTGTTTGTGATATTTTAGAATTTGTGATACTTTGGGATTTCATTAGAATTGTTTGTTGTTTTTTTATTGGTTAATCTTCCATAGCTAAATCGAAAACCTCTAATATGTTGCCTATGTCTGCTAAGATTAATGCTTCACAGTTGAACTGGATAAATTATAGTGATTGGAACAAAACTGTTAAGGTTTACATTTTGGGCATTGAGAAGGAAGCCCATTTAATTGAGAATCCCCCTTCTGGTGATGAAAAACAACTTTTGGTTTGGAATAAGGCCGATGCTCAAATCTTTTTCCAAATTTAAAATTCTATTAAACTACGGATTCTGTCTTCTGTTAGTCACTACAACACTATAAAATAAATTATGAGTTATCTTAAATTTATGTTCTCTGGTAAAGGGAATATTATTCGAGTTCATGAAGTATGTAAAGGCTTCTATCGCCCTTAGCAGTAGGGTTGTCCCTTGAAGGATTTCTTCTTGGACTTCAAGAGGTTGTATGAGGAAATGAAAGTACTCATGTTTTCGCAGGTGGATCTCCGACCCATATCAAGAATCTGGAACTTCAAGCTATCATTAGTTTTCTTGAAGCTCTTGACCCTTCTTATGAGACTATTCACTCTCAGATTCTGTCTAGTTAGGAGCTTCCATCTCTTGAAGATGTGTTCTCACTGGTTCTTCGTGCTAATAGTTTGGTTTTTCCATCTATTAATCCAAATGTGAGTGCTTTGGCTGGGCATAACCCCTTTGAAAATAAGAATTATGGGTCCAAACAGGGCACTAGTGTTCCGTATATGACTTTTGGCAGTATTATCTACAATTATTAAAAGGACCTGGTCACATTAAGAAAAATTGTCATAAATTTCATAATAAACAGCAATGTGATCAGTAGTGTAGTCTTGCTTATATTGCTCAAACATCTGATCAGTCTAATTCTGGTCCATCATCTCCAAGGGCCTTAGCTACAAGTACTTTGTCTTCTGGTCTTGCTACTACTTCCACGGAATGGGTCATTGATTCTGGTGCTACCAACCACATGGCAGGTAGCCATCATGTATTTTCATCGTATGCCCCATATACCAACCCATCCTCCATATTCATCGCCAATGGTTCTCCGGTCTGTGTACTTGGATCAGGCATTGTTAAACCAACTATCCATTTCCCTATCTTCTGTTCTTAATGTACCCAATCTTACGTTTAATCTTCTATTTCCCAGTAAATTAACTGATCATTTAAATTGTTTTATCTCAATATTCCTTAATCATTGTTTAATTCAGGATCTTTCAACGAAGCAGATTATTGGTAGATGCTATGAATCTGGTAAGCATTACATCCTTGATGATCAGGTACCATGTTTTTTCACTTGTTATAATGGGTCGTCTCCCTTTAAAGTACATTGTCGTCTAGGTCATGTGTCACTTTTGTCCCTCAAAAGGTTGTATCCTCAGTTTTCTTTTGTGTCTGCTTTAAATTATAAGTCATGTCAGTTTGCAAAACACAATCGTGTTAATTTGGCATCTCGAGTCAATAAACGTGTTGCGTCCCCCTTTGAGTTAGTTCATTTTGATGTTTGGGGTCCTTGTTCAGTTTTGTCTCAAGCTAGTTATCGATATTTTATCACTTTTGTTAATGACTTTTCCCGAACCACTTGGCTTTACTTAATGAAACAACGTTCTGAATTGTTTACTCATTTTCGTAATTTCTATGCTAAAATTCAAACCCAATTTAATACTTCTGTAAAAGTCTTTTGAAGTAATAATGCGAAAGAATATTTTTGCTGCCTCATTCACCGATTATATGCATAGTCATGGCATTCTTCACCAATCCTCCTATGTTGATATACCTGCTCAAACTGGTGTAGCTAAAAGAAAGAACCGTCATCTCTTAAAAACTACTCGAGCTCTCATGTTTCATTCTTATATCCCTAAATTCTTTTGGGCTAATGCCGTGTCTACTTCATGTTTCCTCATCAATCACATGCCTTCAACTGTCCTTAGTGGTAAAGTTCTATATTCTGTTCTATTTCCCACCATTAAGCTGTTTCCTGTTGATCCAAAAAATTTTGGATGTGTTTGCTTTGTTCAGGATGTTCGCCCAAGTGTCAGCAAACTCAATCTCAAGTCCTTGAAGTATGTTTTTCTTGTTTATTCTCGAGTTCATAAAGATTATCGGTGTTACTCTCATGATCTCCATTGTTATCTTATGTCTACTGATGTGACCTTTCATGAGTCTTCTCCTTTCTTCAAGTCTTCGGTATTATTTGAGTCTCCCTCCATAGTTGATAAGCCTAATGATATCCTGGTTTATCGTGTCCCTATCTCACCAGTATAGGCTATTGTTCTGGAACCTGATATAATCAATGGTGTTAATATTGCCAATGTTCTACCTTCACAAGTGACTGTTTCGGCGACGAATTCCGTTCATGACTCCCTGATTCCTTATTATGATTCCCCAGATCCTATCATTCCCGCCCCTAATTCAATTGTACCTAATTTTTTTGTTGACCCATATGATGACCTGTCCATTGCCCTCCGAAAAGGTACTTGTCCTCATTGTCCTTGTAAACGATATGTTGATTGTATCTATCATATCTCCTCCTTTGTGTCCTACCAATATTTGTCCCATGTTTCCTCTTCCCTTGTGGCTACCCTTGAGTCCATCTCCACACCTACCACCCTTCACCAAGCATTGACTCACCCTAGTTGGCGTACATCGATGGAAGAAGAAATGATGGCCCTTAAAAAGACTGGTACCTAGACTCTCGTTGATCAACCTTCTGGGAAGAAGGACATTGGATGTAAATGGGTATTTATTGTTAAGACTAAGGCTGATGGTTCCTTGAAACGGTTGAAAGCTCAGCTTGTTGCCAAAATGTATGCCCAAACTTATGGAATTGATTATTTGGAGACTTTCTCCTCTGTGACTAAGCTCACTTTATTTCGTCTTCTTGTCTCTCTGGCTGTCACCTATCAATGGGATTTGTATTAGTTGGATATTAAGAATACATTTTTGAATGGTGACCTCCTTGAGGAAGTTTACATGGAGCAACTACCTAAGTTCGTTGCTCAAATAGAGCATAGGAAAGTGTGCTACCTCCGAAATTTGTTGTATGGTCTAAAGCAAAGTCCCCGTGCCTGGTTTGATAGATTTTGTGGTGTGGTTAAAAAGTTTAGGTTGAGTCAAAGCAAGTATGATCACTCTGTGTTCTACCAACAATCTGATGCAGGCATGATCCTTCCAATAGTATATGTTGATGATATTTTGATTACTGGGAGTAATGCCTCTGGAATCTTAGAACTTAAAGTCTTCATTAACTTTCACTTCCAAACAAAAGACTTGGGGCCATTAAAATACTTTCTTGGTATTGAGGTTTTGAGAAGCAAGAAGGGCATCATTTTGACTTAGAGGAAGTATGTTCTCAATCTCTTAAAGGAAATTGGAAAGCTTGGAGCTACACCAAGCAGCTTTCCCATGATTCCGAATCCGTTCTTGAATCTTAATTATAGCATGTTTGATGAGCTTCCTGATGACTTGAAGAAAAAGATTGATCCAGAGAAACTGAAGCCGTTTGCATCTCCTGAGAGATATAGAAGACTCATTGGAAAGCTAAATTATCTGACAGTAACTTGTCATGATATAAACTTCTTGGTCAGTGTACTTAGCCAATTCATAGCATCTCCAACAGTGGCACAGTGGAAAGCCTTAGAGCATATCTTGCATTATTTGAAAGGTTCCCCTAGTCGTGACATTCTCTTTTCAAATTATGGGCACACTAAATTCGAGTGCTTCTGTGATGCGCATCATACAATCATAAGATGGTTTACTACAAGTTAATGTATATTTGTTGGTGGAAACTTGATATCTTGGAGAAGTAAGAAGCAAAGTGTTGTGTCAAAATCAAGTGCACAAACAGAATACAGAGTCATGTCACAATCAGTACAAGAAATTGTGTAAGTATTTCAATTCATGAAGGAAATTGGCATCGCCACAACATTGCCTGCAAAACTATGGTGTGACAATAAAACAACACTACATATAATATTGAATTCTGTGTTCCATGAGCATACGATGCATATTAAAATCGTTGTCACTTTATTAATGACAAAATCAAAGAGAATGTTATATCTACAGGGCACGTGAGATCAAACGACTAGCTGATAGATCTTTTAACGAAAGCTTTAAATGAGATACGGGTTGAATATCTTTGTAACAAATTGGGCATCATCAATATATATGCTCCAACTTTAGGGAGAGTGCTAGAATCATATTCCGTGTAATTAAGGATCACATCAATATAAATAAGGAAACAGATTCTAATATTTATTAAAGATATGCTCACATGTAAATAAATAGACATACTCTTGTCCATTAGAATTCAAGAAATTCATATTCACAATCCTCCTCCTCTGTTTATTGCATTAGACAATGCTTTAGGAAACCCAATTGCCCTTTGAAACAGATCTAAAGACGTGCATAACCCTGGCAATTTCTGGAGCCGATAACCTTACAGCCGAAGCTAAAGATTTTAAAAAAAAAGGGAGAGAAGGAAGAGAATTCTTTTGAGATATCGATAGGATGGGGCTCAGCCTTTCTGCTATTGGGCATTTCAATGGGACATGCCCACGAGCCATTGAGCCGCTTTCCATTCACCCATGTATACACTGTACTATACAGTCCATGCAATTTTACTTCACGTAATTTTATGAGTTTTTTTTTTGGGCATAAATTCCGTGATTATGAATCGATTCATTTGTAGGAGTCATCCACGTCAAAGCTTTAGAAGTATACAGTATATCATATTTATTACACTAATTTCATCTGTATGATTAACAAAATCTTAACTCCAAACCTTCAGCAGTGACTTCATCTGTATGATTAACAAAATCTTAACTCCGAACCTTCAGCAGTGACAAAAATTGTTCATCCTCATAGTAACAAACACTGATGGATCCCTTCAACAAAGTATGACATCTCCCAACAACAAAATCCAATACAAGACTAGTTTCTATAAACGAGTACTCTCAGGAAAGCCAGAATGCACCTTCACCTTTTGGAGACCCATTATTGGTCAAAGTTATCAATTTTAATCGGTGTAATATCATCGGCAACCTCGAAGTGTCCGATCAACCGTGCAAAGAACACCATTTGTTGTTCAAGTGTAAACTTTATGTTTTCAGCCTGCATTCATCCCATTGTTATACGCATACACAGCTATTGTTTCCCACATATTAGACAAACAATAAGTAAATCAGCATTTACCTTTCGGAAACCGTGTTGTTCTCCTTCATACTCAACAAGAGCCACAGGCACTCCCTTTTCCTTCAACGCCTGGTAAATTTTCCGAGCTTGATCTGGGGGCACCACCTGCGACAAGTAGAATATATATTTTTCAATGTCATTGAATAAAATTTACGAATGCGCAGACCTTAATCTCTAGACATTGATAGGGAGGAAATAATAATCGCGTTGTTGCTAACCTTGTCCTCCAATCCTTGAAATAAAATTATGGGACAAGAAAATTTTTCTACATGGTTGATTGGGGATCTCTCAAAGAGTTGCTTTTCATCTCCTGCAATCAGTTAAGCGATTAACTGAACGCTAACTATGTAAGAAGAAACACAGATTGGTACCTTAAAATGATATCGTTAAACGTTACCAACGAGATTATCGATGTAATGTGATTCAAATTTATGGGTCTCTGCACTCAACATTTTCAGATCGGCCACCTGTTTCAGAGAATAATTCACATTAATCCCTTAGTACAATAAGACTAGTACTTTGTTAAATCAGAACCAATTTACACGCGCGCGCACATATAAAGCAACAAAAAATTCTGAAGTTGCAGTGAAGTTTACTTGTATTCATTGTACATTTTCCTTTCCTAATTTTGTTTTCAAGAGTAAGGTTTTATTTTATTTATTATACACCAAGACAACCATGGAAAAGGGAAACAAAAAAACGTTCACTTAATAGTACAGGAAAATTGTAAGATAGATAGATATACCACTACTAATTTGCAAGCTAACTATGCTATTATGGCATTCTCAATCATGAGTTTCAGTAAAACCATTCCTCAGAAAGCTAACTGGATATATTCAAAATTTTGAAACAAATACAAAAATATTAAAAATTATTTGACCAAATTCAGAGAACATCACTGACTACAATGTGGACATGAGAGAGTGGGCCCATTGTATGGCACCAAACGGTCAAAACAAGGACACGTGGACCAGTGCTTGTGGCGCATTGGTCACCGAGTGCCCCTTAGGGCACTCCCCCCCCCCCTCCCCCTCACGGGTTTGACCTATGCCAGTTGTACTCAAAAAAAAAAAAAGGACACGGGGCTATTTAGTCTATTTCCATAAAAGGACAGTCACACACATAATCAATACTGTATTTTCCTTTTTTAATTAAAAATTGCACTTCTCAATTAGAGTAATAGGCCCGCCCAACTTATAAGATTAAGAATATGAACAACTTATTTTATCCTTATTTTCCAATGTTGTTGAATTCCTTCTTAACTAATGACAAAAAACAACACCTTGTTCAACATCAAACTAATGTTAATCGCTGATAAGTCATGAACCTATAGCATGTGCTAGTTTTCCATATTTAAAAAATAAATTAGAGACTGAAATCATTAGTTAAAACAAATAAGCTTATTTACAGAACTTACACCATACAAAGAAGCCCCAGCCTTAAATGTGTCTTTAAAAGCAAGAGCAGCTAAGGTGGTATACCCACCAGCAGAGCCCCCAGTAATACAAAGTCGTTCCCCATCTACCTTTCCACTGTCCACCTGGATAAGAAATCACTGATAAGACTACTCGTCCAGAAAATCCATAGAGCAGAACCTAGGCAAGACCTAAATGCACAACATGCTTACCAAATACTTAGCACAGTTGCAACAGTCATCAACGTCAACTATTCCCCAGCGACCCAAAAGTCTGTCTCGATATTCTCTGCCATAACCTTCCAAATGACATTCTTATCAGACCAAACACGTATTCCATAAGACATTCAATGGGTCATATGTGAGACAAAATTAGCGGAAAAAGCCAAAAGCAATAAGGCTAGTAAAAACCATGCGCCTCAAACATGTCAAGAATATAATTTTGTAGCCAAGGAGGGAAACAAACCAGTGCTTCCACCATAATTAACATCTGCAAATGCCCAACCTCGACTTGTCCAGTACTGAATGTTAAGATTTAAAACACCGCGTGTTTCAGCAGTAGGTCCTCCTAAAATATTCAATGAAAAATCATGCATATAACTATGGTTTATGTACTCACTCAAAATACCATACGAACCTCACCTGGCAGGTTCTCTAACAGTGGAAAAGTGCAATAAGCAGGATGATCAGGTAATCTAATATTTTTCACTTGAATTTGATTCACTTACAAAACTTCACCAGCTCTATATATATATCACATTCAAATTGTAATAAGTTTCTTGGCATATGTGATATACCTTCAGTTCATTAATTTATCAAAGAGTTCATATTGTTTGTATTCCTTAAATTTAAATAAAACTTGGCAATACAATAATCATAAAATGACATCAATACTGGTACATCATCCACTGAGAAGATTTATGGTGTAATTGTAAAGAGAAGCAAAAAAAAATACACTATCTGCTCAAAGCCTGCAAAACTGTTAGTACCGACTAGAGGGAAAAGCAAAGGAGAATGGCCTATAAACCAAAGCTACCACATATTTGACAATATGAAAAAAAAAAAAAAGGGTGATGCATCACTACTACTACTACTTCCCTTTATAATACACTCATGAACCTCATAATGCACATAATTATTCATAGTTTTACAATCAAATCAGTGAGGATATTATATCCTCTTTAAGTAATCATGTGAAATGAAACGACAAATGATCTCTAGTTCATGAAGAAATGTTCTCTTCTAGCCTCTATAACATGTCAATGATAAATAAGAATATGAAATTGAAGACTAATCCTGATACAGGACTAAGTAAATACCATGGCTCTTCAATAACAGAGGAGGCTTTTCCCCTTGGCCGGCTTGATAAATAGGATTGCAAGGTGGATAAAAGTAGGCATAGGCATTTTGACCAGGAACTTCAGTGGGGAATTCAATCAACTCTGGCTTACTGAAGTATGAACTATACTTTAAACTGTCTGGTGAGGAGGACCAGATTATATTGAAGTTGACAACTTTTGACTTCTGATCATCCAAAGCTACCTGAAAAGCAAGATGTATAAGGGGCATTGAAATAACTCAGACATTGAAAAGGAGGGCAAGGGGGCAGCACCTTGGCCACTGATGATGGATGAACTGCAGATGCTCCCTCTACATATAGGCCATCTTTTCCTGAAGTCTGCAATGACGTGTCATATTATTTTTGGGTTGCCACCTTAAAAACTTTTAAACAAACCAAAGAAGCAAAAAAACGAAGTAAAAATTTATAAAATTACAATGTTATCAAGATCTGTGAAAGGGATATCAAGCACAGTAATTTTTGAGCTTTCCACATCATCAATAATTCCAAGATATGACCTCCCCTGTCGCCTATATACACAACCAAAAACCTTAAATGAGCTATAATTGATAACATTAGCCAACCAACTATAAAAACAAAAAGATGAAGAGAAAATGGCAAGAATGTAGCAATCTAGAAATCACCTGTAACTGCAAGCAATTAAATTTCTCTGTTTATCACTCTGAATAAATTCATAAGAATTTGTACCAAAAACCCATAATGGCCTTGAAAACTCAGCATCCAAAGAATAAACAGGCACCACCTTATTCTCAGACTCAATCTGTGGCCAATTAAAACATAACCAAAACAGAAAGAATCAGTAAATTCATTAATCATTATTGTATGTGCAACCAGAGAATATGTTGATACAGCAACGATTTTTGCCACAATTGTGTAGTCAACGTGGTGTTTAAGATAAGCAGAAACGAAACAGATTATTATACTTGGAAAAGCAAATTATCAACAGGGAGCATTTGTAGCTATATTGTTTAACAATTAGGTACTCAAACTCAGTAACGGAAACAACATAGCATGTAAGTAACTAATAATATAACGTATAAAATGTTAATTTAGCAGATTTCAAACTGACTATGATTGTCAAGAGGAATAAAATAAACCTATTAGAAACTCTACTTAGTCAAAACCAAGAAATATAGCTGGTCAGTGGAAGCACACAAGGTTGGCTTTAAAAATTTTATGTTAAAAGCCTAAAAGTATAATAATTTTCAATTTACCATTTTATTTCTGTACAAGTACTAAAATCACAATTTTAATCTGCATCCAAAACTGTTGAAAAGAGAAACATAATGGAAGCTAATATTTATAGTCAATGTTGCAGAAATAACAAGATAAAGAAATTTACCCATTTATGGAGATTCCAAAAGCCATTTCCCCTATCAGTAATGAAAAATAGCTCCCCTGCATAATTACAACTATTAAATAATTGTTTGACTTAAAAATTAGAAGGCTAAGATCATTGCAAATTTTCTAGTTGGACTCAACAAAAATCTTAAGAACACAGTAACAGTATACATAAATACATAACATCCATTGAGGGCAGCACGCATCTCTAAAAGCAATGATATGCAGTTATGCATCAAGTGTGTGCGTGGGTAGCCAACATAATTACATACTTAATTACTTATGTTAATGGGGCAAATTTCTATACCATCAGGGGACCACTTGGGTTCAGTTGTCGACTCCACAAGCAAATGATCAGCACCAGCAATGCAGCTGCGCTTGTAGATCTCTCTGCATGGAATCTCAATATGATTAACCTTCAAATTGAAACATGACAAGCATAGAATAGAAGACTGTCACCAACTGTGATAAAGAATTTGAAAAGGCTGTCAAACAGAATTTGAAGACGACAAGTCCAATAAAAAAAGAAGCAAAAGGAATGGCACAATGAGCAAATGAAAAACCTTTCAGAGAATATTCATTTGATTCAAGAGCCTTCTAAACATATACTAAGTGAAGTGGAGTCTTTTATTTTGAAATATTTTGTTTCCTTGAGTTTCAAAATGCTAGCCCTTGTTTGATTAGTTTTTACTCCTCTGGTCCTATATATAGGGCGGAAAGAGAAACCTTTTCTTGGTCATATTTATGCACCTCATTAAAGTTTTGAGGTGAATGTACAATTTAACCCTTCATTTATTATTGTGTTGACTTTGTTTTCATTTGGTACTATGTATATTAAATAGGAGTAGTGTTGAAAAGTTGTTGAATTTTATGGCAGAGTTAATAAGATTTAAGATTTTCCTCTCTATGAAAAATGTTGGAAGTGCCCTATATATAGGACTAGAGGAGTACTTTTTAGGCCGGCTAGTACAAAATATTTCCAATGCAAAATTCGTTTTAATGTAATCAACAAAATTTTAGATTAGTGTCTGATTGTCGGGTTCACAAAACAGTCGAATGCCTGTAAAAATGTCAGCTATTCCTTTCAAAACAGGGAATATAATAACCAAAGCACATAATGAAATAGAAGTATGTAATGAAAGTATATTTAATCACCAGTTCAATAAGAGAACCGATTCAGTAAACAAATGAACTCTTCCAACTGATATATAATTCCTGCTCACCCATTTTCAGAAATATAACCAACCCATAGTTCCGATTTATCCCAGGGCATGTTAGGGTGATTCCACTGTATCCATGCTATTCGTTCTGCTTTTTGATCAAAACGTGGAAAAGCATAGAAGTCACTTCCGCTAACTAATACTTCTGGTTCTGAATATCACAATAAAATCTTGATCAGATAATGAATGGAAACATCATAAAGCAACTGAAAACCTATGGACATCATAATGGAATACGTATTCAAGTATTCAATCAATTTTACACAGTTTAGAGGTCAGACTTAGATATCATAGAATTTACTACCTTGAACATCCTTGTTGCCAAGAGCTATTGATACAATTGTTGTGGTTGAATTTATATTGCTCTCCCGACGATCTACCGAAAAGATATATCACCAAACAAATGAGTGATTTAATAGGTGTAGATGTTGTGGGAACGTTCTAAAATGAGCAGTATGAGACAAAGGCTTAAGTTATTCTCAACTTACCTTCTCGTACACAGACATAACGGTTAAAGCGTGCATCTAATACTCCATCAGCATAGCTAACTACTGGTCCCCCATAATCTGGTGTGACAGGGACGGGAGGAACATCTGCAAGGGGCGAACCACCACGAAATTTCAGTATAAATTACGTTACATGAAATTCTTAGTAGACCAAGCCGATTATAAGCCGAACAAAAAGTTAATAGAAATTAAATGGAATACATGATTGAAACAAACATGAGACTGCCCAACGGGTCAAAACTACTTAAAAAGTTAAAAACACGACACAATTGCCCTGCTAATAAAATCAGTTTGGAAGGATTTTTAAAGAAAAAAAGGTATAACTTCGCTTTGAAGAATTGGGGACGACGATGCTCACCTTGAGAACTTATAGATTGCTTGTACAGTCTCTGATCCTTATAATTTGCAAAAATAACAATATCTCCCGAAACACTGAAGGCACCACCTCCATACTCCTGAGCAATTGTTCGCACTGCGAACTCTTTAGGCGTGATATCGGTGGGCTCATCTCCTGCTTTTTCCGGCTCTCGAACAAGGACCGCCCTCCTGAAACGCAATCATTGAATCAATTTATTTCGATAACTCTAAATTGCAAAAGATAACAAAGTTAGGCCAGCGATGTTTACTTGAGCAAGTGATAAAGAAACAGAACAATATATAACTCTCATACCCGGACTCGGTTGGGCGGGATTCCAGCCAAATGAGGCGACCATGACCGTCAACGGCGGTGCCACCGAGTCTCTTGGATGCACCGGAGACAACATCGGCGGTGAGAGGAGACTTCCAGGAGCCATAGGGAGCAGTGATTAGTTCTTTCTGAGCTGCCTGTGCAGCAGCACCCTTGTTGTGTGGTGTTGGTACGGTAGCCATTGCCTTGCAGCTCTGATGCCGCGAATTAGTTACGGTGCCAACAAAGGCGATAAGTCTTATACTTAAACGGTGGAATTTGTTGCAATTCAGGAATGTAGAACGCGCAGAAGCATACCAAGGAAGGATTCGGCCTGCGGCTAACGTAGTCATCCACTGAAATTAAAGAATGCAGCTGAGCTAAGGATAGTTTTTCCAGTGCCTCCATATTTTTCTGCAAGGTGGCACACAAAACAGAAAACGGACCCAAAAAAAAAACAGACCAAGAAAAATGAGAGAGGGCCGAATGAGATGATTAGGGGCCAGAAGTAAATAGGCCCTTTTTTGCCAATGGATTCATACTACTAGCCTACTAGGTGTAGGACACTCAAATATAATTATTTATCGTTATCAAAAAAACATTATTTATATATTTTTTCATACTATCAAATATATGACATCTTTTCTGAATCCTATATCTATAGACTAACCGACTACTTCAATTTTATGCATCCATTAGAGAATTAGACATCGAATGCCGAAATGTACTGTGTGAAGTTTAATGACTCTCTTCCTTCTTATCACAAAAGTATTACTGCTCGGACCTTTAATATAAAATACATTTAAAAAATTAATTATGATCTTGAACTTAAAACATAGTTTTTATATTTATCAATCTTTTATTAATTCATCTATGTTAATGCTCTATTAACAATAATCAAAGAAAAAAGGGAAAGAGGAGATTAAAAAATATAACTAAAGTATTTGAAAAATTCATATAATCTTAATTAACTTAAATAATTCAGTCAAATTAGATAAATGAGTCTTATATTGTTAATACTCCTTTAACAGTAATCAAGGAGGAGAGGGAAATAAGAGATTAAGGAAGATGACTAGAGTGTTTAAAAAATACATATCATTTTAATTAATTTAGTGAAATTATATAAAGAAATCTTATATTAAAAATCAGAGTATTTAAAGAAATAAAAAATCAGATAGGAGACCTTCAGCAATCGCAGAAATATACATGATAAATTCAAAGGATAGCAATAAATTCCAATGAGAAGCCAAAAGACCATGCGCTTTCTGAAAGGTTAAAATCTACAATACAATCGGGCTTATTTTATAAGTCTGATTTACGTAAATCGAGATAAATCTCCTCCACATATTTACCTCGTAGACCGTAAAAACAATCTCATAAACTATAAAAGTTACTTCATATTCTATGAATCACGATTTATAAGCACTTATGGAGTTTACATAAGCTAATCCAAACGAGCATAAGCTAATCCAAACGAGCATACATTCCGGGTGAAAAATCATATGTGAGACTGTTGAAAAATTCTTGTCCACTCTCTTGGAATAGAAAGCTACCAGACATCGGTTCACGCTAAGGTCGGCATCATGCACTGACTGCATAAGTATCCAACTATAGCTCTTTTTAATTACTCTATCTATATTCACTGTTTAACTCAGCATGTTATTCCTTTCAAAGGTAACAAGGTTGAGTGATCTGAACCAGAACCAGAACCAGATGCAGAATTAAACACAAGACATGTTAGTACGAAGCATGGAGAAAATATGCAGATCGATTTACAAACACATTGAGATTAGATATAGCGTTTTAGAAAACCCAACTGCACTTTGAAGCAGAACAAAAGATATGCATAACCCTGGCAATTCTGGAGCCAATCAGAAACAAAAACAAAAAGGCTTTAATTCAATAAATAAAATTATCTGGTAGCCATAACTAAAGATGAAAAGTCGGACGAGAATTCTTCCATGAGATCACTTGGGGTGGGGTTCGGGCTCTCTGCTTTAAACCATTTTCTAAGTGCCATGTGCATGAACCATGTTCCATTCACCATACTTTTGGTTTGAAAGCAAAATGAATCACTGTTTCAATGACCCATATCCGATTTTTAGGTGGTCTCATCATTTTCAGAATCTGCCCTTCTTACTGTTTAACTTCCAAACCAAACAGAAGTTTCACTGTGATCTTTAGCTTTATTTTTTTATCTATTAAGCGCTTCAGATGTAACCCCACGGATAAGTTGGCAAGTACGACACATCAAGCTTTTTTATAAAGTATAAGTTCTTTCTATTCATTATGGGGTGACGAGTTTTGATTGTGTATGAAGCAAAGTATGTCAAATCTTAATCAGCTAAGATACAAGTTTCTTGCTTTCTCCAGATAGAGGTTTTAGATCAAATATATCTTTCTAAACAAGCCTCAGGCAATTGAATCTGTCACATTGAACAGCTAATAAAGGCGGGGTAAAATCATTGATCCAATCGCTACACCAATAATTGAAAAAGCAGAGACAAAAGGATTTGGATTTGAAAGTAATTGATCTTAGGACCATTCATTGATTCCAATCTTACATGCTGTCAAAGTTCAGCCTAACTTGATGTTTCACTCATCAGAAACCAAAAACCAGAAAAAGCCACTACTTGAGGCCCTTCACTCCCTTCCAAACATTTCAACCTCACAAACACCTCAACGTTTTAATTTGATCCTGACCAAGCACAGTGTTTCTTTTCTAAAAAAAGTGTGATATATAAGCATGCTAGTTAGCTCACGAAGGATAATGCAACTAGAAGTTTCGGAACAGAAGAACACGAGTGGCAAGAAAAGCAGAGCTGTTGAAATCAGAGTGCTATTGCTATGTAACATAGGCTAGCAGCTTTTATTTTCCTAACATGGTACCGTGGGAATGCCGACACTGCTCCTTAACTTTTTCACAAGTCGCATGTAATGTCCCCACTAGAGGGGCGCCCCTAATTACCAGATTAGCTGAGATTACTGGGAAGCATGCGTGTCATCCAAAACGGTGTTGAAGAAGCCATGTGATAGGATTGATCTCTAACTCTATTATTACTAAAAAAGAACTCTGCTTTTGCAGAATAACTATAGGGAAGATGACAAAGAAGTACGAGTTTGAAATTGAAATAACAAGACGAAGAGTAACAGAGAAAAAAGAGTAGGAATAGTGGGTGCTTGGTACAACTGGAGGCCTTGACAAATTCTAGGGCCTAACAAAACCTTCATTGAGAATGACCTATGGTCTGACGCATTAAAAAGGTGTAACTAAAGGGGACAATGGAAAGTGAGAGTCACTTAGAAGCAAAAGTGATTTCCCATGTTCACTGCGCAGAAATGTTAGGGGGGGAAGGATGAGCTGCATCTCAATAATTATTAGTGATATGGGTTTTCCAAAAGCATAAATAAAAGCAAGTGATGTTGAGCCACATGCCTACTCAACTAACTATAATCCTTTTCTGATTCTCTCTCTTACCTTTTTCTGAGAAGATTTTGATTAATTTTCTTACTCAGCGTCCCCACAATCACAATTCAGTGATTCACACCTCGTGGTCCAGCCTCCCCTTACCTTATCACATTCTAGCTCCTATCTATTTCAGAAACTTGGTCACGTCAAACTTTAATCACTTCTCTTTTTCTTCGCTTAAAGTAATTTGAAAGGCCCTCTTACACTTCCCCACTAGATTAGATTCCGAGACACAACCCCGATTAAGTGATCTCTATAACCCTATATGTATCCCTCTACTCTGTGATCCTTGAGACCACAACCAGCTCTGTTTTCTTTTTTGAAATTTTGATATCTATGGTATGCCATAATTACAATGTCATCTGTTCAATCTAGTCCCTGCTACCCCATGGAAAACCCAGTGATAGAATCTCTGCTCCGCCACAGCCATCACAGGTCCGGGGAGAAACGTGGCGGCGGCGGCGGCAAGTTCTCCACCGGCGGCCTGTTAAAGATGTTCAAGCTCTTCCCTATGCTGACATCTGGCTGCAAAATGGTGGCACTTCTGGGAAGACCCCGTAAGCCTATGATCAAGGACAATGCAACATCAGGCACAATCTTTGGACACCGAAAAGGGAGGGTAAGCCTGGCGATACAAGAAGATCCTCACTGCATGCCATTTTTCCTTATAGAGCTACCAATGCACACGAGTGCTCTGAACAAAGAAATGGCGTCGGACACATTGAGGATTGCGTTGGAGAGTGAGACGAAGACGCATAAGAAGAAGCTGATGGAGGAGTTTGTGTGGGCGGTGTATTGCAATGGAAGAAAAGTGGGTTATTCGATAAGGAGGAAGCAGTTGAGTGAAGATGAGATGTATGTGATGCAGCATTTAAGAGGAGTGTCGATGGGTGCCGGAGTTATTCCGAGTCCGTCGTCGGAGAAGGAAAGTCCAGATGGGGAATTGACGTATATGAGGGCGAGGTTTCAGAGGGTGGTAGGTTCCAAGGATTCGGAAACTTTGTACATGATCAACCCAGATGGTGCTCAAGGCCCTGAGTTTAGCATTTTCTTTGTTAGAGCTCATTAGGTTATTAGTTCAATAATTAGGACTACAATTCATGTAAACATGTCCCTTCCTTAATGTCTTCTCTAAGGTGGTAATTAATGCAGTATAATATTTATTAAAGGAATCAGTTTCTCCGGTCTTCAAAAGTGGGTAGTCTTATCTTTGTTCATTGTGTTCTAATGTGCATGACTCGATTCCCAGAAAAAACTAGTTCTCAACATACATGATTTCGCTGATCCTATTGCCAGTTCCTGTCCTTTTTTACCCAAATTTCGGTTAAATGATTTGGAGATAAGCCAGAAAGATTGTAACAGGTGCTTTTTCTGAAGGGGATCAAAGGAGCGTGTAGGTTTGGTAATTACGTGAACAGTAGTCAAAACTATGGATCAAGAGAATTACCTATTTACCGATTTCATAAAATCATCTGTGACTATTGGTGTGACTATTAGATTGACGGTAAAAGATGATCTTCTCAGGTAATTTATGACGTATAAGGTAAATATATAAAAAAAAATTTATTACGATTTGCGTGATTATGCTTTTCAAAACCTAACTCGGTACGGGCCTTGTACTTATCGTCGTATTCCGTTAAGCGCATGGCAGATGAGTTTTCAAGCTTCTATAAGTGGTTACGCTGCCTTGAGCTTTCAAGCTTGGTGAGTTGGTGAAACCTTTAGATCAGAGAAGCTTTACGTACGCATTTATTTTTTCTGGTGAGATGACATACTCAGTAACTGTATTTCCTCGCTAGTCGTATCTTGCTAGAGGAAGAAAGCAATGGGCCCCCTCAGGTAATAATAGTATTGCCGCGGGTTTGAATAGTCTGAAAACCCGTTTTTCCTGACTCAACCCAGCTGACCCGCTTTTTCTTTGGACTGAGTTGTTTTAAACGGGTTCGGGCTTCAGAATAAGGGCCCATAAATCCTTGGGGCCTGGGGGAATGACAACCTACACTTTTTTTTTTAACGTTGAGAAGGGAAATTCCAAAATCAATAAATTAGATTTTAGATATATTGAGAAGAACCCGTCCATCTTTTCTCTACTGGAACGATTGGGTCCTTGCCCATATTTTGGCCCAACCAAGTACTATTTAAATGCATTTCAAATTTTATACAGTCTCATCTCCTAAACATAAGAGCTAAATAAAGTAGCCCAACCAACGGACATTGGATCTAGTAGAAGAGATTAGTCTTATAAAGTGGTGAATCAAAGTTAGAATTCTTATTAAGAGGGATGCTGATATTTAGTTATGAAAAATGGGGGAGGAAGAGGAAGCTGTAGGAGGGGCACAAAATAAGCGGAACGAAGAAGATTATAGGAACAGGAACAAGGTTCGTATATTGCCACTTGCAGAAAGTAGAGATTGGGTGGGGCGCGGGGCCAAGGCTGGGGCGGCAAAAGGGTTGGAAGGGGGCAAGGGTGGGGCCCAGGTAATGGCAACACATGATCAAAATGGTTTATTAATATTCCAATCTCTTGGACGAAATCATGAATATATACACACACACATACCTGAAGGAGGGGGCCCACAACACAGGGAACAAGATGCACAATTATTGTTAGGGTTGGCTGTGAGAAGAGATGAAGAAAAACATGAAATCCGTTTGGATGGTAGTATTATGGTAGGAATAAGAAGGAAGAGGATAGAAGAGTCGGTGGGTTAGGATTTGGAGCCAGCTGTTTGGTCCTCCATCAACTGCCCAACTGCTTCACCCTCGATCACAACCCTCCAAATATCTTTTAATTAGGGTGTGTTTGGAATCAGCTTTTGAGAATAACTTATGGAAAAAAAGTGAAAAAAAGTGATTTTTGATAATAGATTCTGACAGAATAGATTATGTGAAAAAAGTGATTTTGATAAATGAGAGTGTTTGGATATTTTGATAAGAATAGCTTTTTTTATGGTCAAATTACTGAAAAGGACATTAGCTTTTGTGATAATTACATATAAAGGATAAGATTATATTTTATGTATTATTTAATAGGAAAATTCATAATAAATACAAAAAATGACATAAATTTATCTGAAAAATTAAAAATTATAACATTAATCAATTATCTAACATAAAAAAAAGTAAATATATATATATATATATATATATATATATATATATTAATTATAGGAAAAAAATGATTTTGATAAAATGAGAGTGTTTAGGTATTGTGTTAAGAATCACTTTTTTAATAGTCAAATTACCAAAAAGGACATTAGCTTTTGTGATAATTACATATAAAAAGATAATATTTTATTTTAAATATTTTCAACATTAAATTTCATAATAATACCTAAAATTAAATAAATTTGTCTAAAAAATTAAAATATAACATCATACAAAATAGCTCAAACATATATGTATTAATAAATTATATAAAACATTTATATATAAAAGTAATTTTAATAAGATGAGTGTTTGAATATTAGGTTATGAATCACTTTTTAGTGGTCAAATTACCAAAAATGACATTAGCTTTTGTGATAATTACACATAAAGTACAAGGTTATATTTTATTAACAATAAGAGAATAAAACTCTTAACGGTGTAGATCAAATTTAATGATTCTGTTAAATTTGCACCTTTTTTAATCATTCATTATTATTTTTTTCCCTTCCAAAACTTATTTATACCATACGCCTCTCATAAAAAGCTTGATTTTTAAATTTGCACACTTACCTTTATATTTAACATTAAATTTTTTAATAAATACAAAAAAAAGTATTTATATATGATATTAATTAATTTAACTAATTTTTTTAATATAGTCAAAATAAAAATTTTTAATTAAATTTCTAAATTTTTTAAATTAAATTTTTAAATTTTTTTTTAAATATTTATCATTAAATTATTATTGTTATTATTTATTTCCTTTTTTCCTCTCAAGCAAGATAACGTTTTTTTTTTGGGAATAGTTGGATTTGGGGAAAATTGGAAAACAACCCAAAAAAAACCACCCATAAATTTCAACTACCTAAAAATTGGAAAAAAGTAGCTTTTTTCAAAACCATGGTTTTGAGCTACAAAACCATAGTTTTACATAAAAAGTGATTTTTCAATTTTTTCAAGTGTTTGGATTCATTTTTAACAAACCAAGGTTTTGATGAAAAAAAGTGCTTTTCTAGGTTTTCCAAACACACACTTAATCTACGTGGCCCTAGCTCCCTCATTCTCAACGTACCCCACCCTATTTCTTCTTAATGTGGTGTAGTAAACCAAGATCACTACCCCTCGCGACTCGTTACTCTTATTATTATTATCATAGATGTTTAATTAACTAATTAATTAATTTGCATGTGATTCATATGACATATGGCGTCTTCAAAGTGTTGGAAAAAGAATGAGAGAACAATGTAAGAAGTGAGGATAAAATGAAGAGAGAGGGGTAAAAAATAGGTAAAAGAGGGGATATGATACACCCACGTATATTGAAATGGAGAGGAGAAAGGAGAGAGAGAGGGAAAGTCAAAGGGGTAGAATGAATCACGGGAGATTCGGCAAGGCTGGAGGTGGGGCCATCCTACGTGGAGAAGGGGGCTGTTGAAGTCAGAAAACGCCTGCTGCCTCTCCTTATTTTAACAACAAATCACTCGTCAGAGTCTCTCTCAAGTCTCAACTGTCTGTTTCCTTCTCCCTCTGAATTTGGCCTGACTCCAGCTGTATCCTCCTTCCTCAACCCTCACACTAGTCAAAATATCTGTCCTTCGTCCCTAGTCCACTCCCCACTTCCTTCCTTTTTTTTTTTATTCTTCCACAACCCTTCTTTTTGGGCTAAACAACAATTCCCTCCCGTTTCAGTACCCTTCTCACCACATAATAATGCTAGTAAGTATATCGTCAACAACTACTTCATCATATAAATCACGAATTTCTACATCAAACCATGCATATATGCCTCTATAAAATTCTGCATACAACAACCCAAAAACAAAGGAAAACTTAGATGGTAGTTTATGTGCGTGTATGCCCTCAGTTATGCAACCTCCCTCCCATCTTTAATATAATATTCACTTTTTTTATATTCCTTCTGGTTTTATTTATAAATAATTTGCTCTTTCATGAAGCTAATCCCTTTTATAATCAACTTTCACTTTGTGTCTGAAAATGTAAACTCATTTTTTTCTATTTTACCATTATTAAATGCATATTATTTATAATTACTTATCACACACACCAAAAATTATATTCAGGAGAGAGAGAGAACTCATTAGATGAATGAAGTCAATAAAGCATTGAAAAAATATATTTTACTATCTCTCTTTTTTTTTATACATTCTCTCTCTGTTTTCATAAATAGAGGCATATATGAAAAAAAATATGACATTTTTAACACACTTATTTCTTTTAATTACCAATTCATTTTACGCAATCAATGAGAAAATTACTTATAAATAAAACTGGAGTGAATATCATTATATTAATATAAATATCTCTTCTAAAATTCAAACTCAAGACCCATAAGAATTTAATAGAGTTTTATACGGCTAAATCAATTGTATGTGATATATAATCCACTTTGTAATGCATTTTTTTATTTATTCAAGTTGTTCCTGTCTTAATCAACTCTACATAGTTAATGTGCGTGACAATGTATTCATCCCCGCCCAAATCTATTATTTTTATAATGGTGCTCATTTTCATAAAATTAGATTGAACTGCATGCGTTAAAAAAAAGTAAAATTACTATTTAAAAAGATTATTGGCTCGTTTGGTAGAGCGATTTTGAATCGGATTTATTATATTAGCCCGATTTACATAAATCGAGATAAATCTCTTCCACATATTTACTTTGTATACCGTAAAAGCATCTCGTAGACCGTAAAAGCTACTTCGTATTCCGTGAATCACGACTTATAAGCATTTATAGACCTTACATAAACTAATCCAAACAACTAAATAGGAAGATGAATATAGTGGGGAAAATTATGTGCAGTGCGGTCCTGTCCAGCTGGACAAGAAATAGCGAAAAGGACAAAAATGGTAAAAGCAAGAAATGAGGAGAGAAGCAGGAGGGAGGGTGTTTGTTTGTCTGTTTGATTTCGCATAATTAACGAGCAGTGAAGCACCAACCATATAGTATTATGAGAGCAAAATACAAGAGACAATGAAGCAAATAGTATATAGTAGTAATATATAGTATAGAATGGCAAGTATAAGAAGGCACACACCCACCCACTATACACAAGTCTGTTTCGTGGAAGTATCCTCCTTCCCCCCTCACCTTTACCCTCCGGACCCTTCCACTCGTGCATGCACCAATCTCTTATATATTCTCCCATCCCAACCTTATTCCCTTTGCCTTCACTACAAGTACTCTCCCCCAAACTCATTTCAATTCCTAGTTAAACATTATATATAACACTGCCCTTCTTTCCCAACACTCTCAATGGAACCAATCAACAATAATAGATGTTCCTCTTCCACTTCTTCCTCTGACTCTTCCACTTCTGGCTCTTCCTTTTCTAGCAACCCCCATACCAACAACCCCGACAGAATCAAAGGCCCCTGGAGTGCCGAAGAAGACCGCATTCTTACCCGACTCGTTGAACGATACGGGCCCCGAAACTGGTCCTTGATTAGCCGCTACATTAAGGGAAGGTCCGGCAAGTCATGCCGCCTCAGATGGTGTAACCAGCTGAGCCCTACCGTGGAGCACCGTCCCTTTTCCCAACAAGAGGACGACACCATCATTGCCGCTCATGCTCGGTACGGTAACAGGTGGGCCACCATCGCCCGCCTCCTCCAGGGTCGGACCGATAATGCCGTCAAGAACCACTGGAATTCCACGCTCAAGAGGAGGGTGAGGGAGCAGCGTGCGGTGGCGGACGGTGGAGCTGCTGGTGCTGCCCATGAGGGGGTTCTTGGTTCTCCGGGATCTGCGCAGCCCTGCATGGGGTTCGAAATGGAAAATGATGACCCGTTGACGGCGTTGACTCTGGCACCGCCTGGAGCTAACATGGCGGTGGTGGCTGAGCGCCAGCCGAGCTCGGAGAATCTGCCGGCGGGGTTCTGGGATGAGATGAGGGGTGTGATAGCGAGGGAAGTCAGAGACTATGTTTCTTCCACTTTTTCTGAAAACCCAGGATTCCATTGACATTCTATGAATTAATAATAGTGACCCTGGTCTCTGGGATCGGAATTACGCTTTTGATGTGAATATATGAATTTTCAGTTTATGGGCAAAATGTTTTTTTTGCCCCATTCTAGTTTCTTCGCAGTTTCACTTCACCACTTCCTGTTACAAACCAAATATATATAGCGCTATTGCTCATATCAACATTGCCGTACGAGATATTGAGATTTTATGGTTCACCTCGTATTTACGATACTCGTATTCAATGCGATGGTCATTAAGGAAGACATGTCTCCGCGTGAACTCATAATCGATCTGATGCTGCGCATGAAGCTGTCTTTTCATTTAATTATTTTGTTTTCCATCCTATTATAATGACAATTAAGTACTAACAGTAGAAACTCGGCACTCTTTCTATACATATAAATAATTAGTCATGTGCATCAAGGCGCGCGCACATAGACAATAGTCTATTTGGTTTTTGGAGCAAAGATAGTGTTTTATAATATCTATCTATGAAATCTGGTTATCAAGTGGATATATCTGTCTGGTCTCTGCTTCCGCGGCTGGAAAATTGGTCGGTTTGGCTCGTGGAATCCCTCGAGAGAGACCCTGGATTTAAATAACCAAACAATAACCTCGTATAAATTATAATTTCCTTCGTTTAATCAAGCAGTACTTACTCATCTTCATTCTTATTTAAATGAAACATTCAATTTAGCCAGTTGTCCCATGCTTTTCACTGTTCCTGTGGATCACTTACAGCTGGAACTTTTGAGGTTCGTCTTCGCTCAAAACTTCAAATCATCAATCACCCCAGCACATATAAAAAATTATTTGTCAGACAATAAATAGATAGTTTCTTTTGATTTCATAGAATAGTTTTTTTTCCTTTTAATATTTATATACACATTCTATTTAATTTTATTACATACATTTAACTCAAGTGTTGAGCAGGTAATTTTTTATTTTATATAATTTCTTCAATCATTTCCAACACATTTAATTTAGAGAGGAAAAAAATCATTTTTTACATGTTACGAATTAAAAACACACCCAGTTATCATAATGTTATCTTCTCATCGTAATCTCCTTAGGCAGTATCTAAATTGTAAATAGTTTCAAAGAGAGTATTCTTATGATCATTTCTCTCATTTTCTACTCAGAATCCCATTTAGACTCTTAAATCAAAAAATGAATGATTCATATTTAATATTTTTTAAAATTATTATTATAATATTTTATAATTTAATCTTTTAAAAAAAATTTGTGTTGTAGTTATAAATTATGTAGATTATATTTTAACAATATAAGTTTATTTATTTATGTTTAAAATAATAATGTTATAAAATCTAAAATATAAACTATCTATTTTTTTATCATGTGGATGGAGATGAGATTCTCAAAAGAAAATAATACAAAGGATTATGAGAGAATTCAAATGTGTTTGAATTATTTTTTAGAAAATATTTTTTGTGACTTACGAGATAAGTATGTGAGAAGAGTTTTATTTCGATTTAAAAAAAAAATTGAAACCATAGTTTGGGGCTCACTCAAACACTCGCATATATATAAACTAAAAACATTTCTCTATACGCGGTATAAAATCCGAAATTTGAGAAATAAGTCGCAAGTCACATTAACTAGTGCAGTAGTGCCTGTGAATAACGAGACTTGTTGTAAATTTTGTATTGCATATTAATAATAATTATACTGCATTTTTAATTTTTTTTCTTAATTACGTATGAATCAAGTCCTTCTTATTAAAGACTGAACAAATTGTACAGTTGGGAGAGATCAGTTCAGACTTGTTTTAAGAGAAGAAAAATAACAAAAATAAAATAAAAAAGGCTGGCAAATAGAAGGACACGCTTTAGTAGACTGGTTTTTAGAATTCAATGATAGCTTTAGTGGTATTATAGCTGGCAGAATCGCAAACTTGCAAACACAGCAAAAGTAATATCAAAGGTTCTAATAAACATACTTCTGTTTATAGGTAAGAGTGGCAGTTATCTAGTAGAGTTTGACCACTTGGTTTCTGTTTGGGAAAAAATGGTGCTAGCTTGTTCGGACAGTGATTAGAAATATGACCGATTTCGGCTTCAATATGGACTACAGGTTCATTAGACCTATATAGGGTGGGCTAACCGATAATTGGACAAACATAGAGAATGATTTATCATTTTTTTTCTCAGCATTAATCTCGTTAAAAAATATTGCAATAATGTTGTTGGATATCGTGTATATGTAGTATATATGAATAGTGTGTGGATCGATAATTAATGGCATGGTTCGTTCATAAAAATGTAAGAAAAACGTGTGTTTGGTTTATTATGGCTACCCTAGATAGCTGAAGATTTTAAGGTGTGCAAAGGATAATGTAGAATCTGGAACTTAATTGTTCGAATCTTGATGGACCCTACGGTTCAACCTAATATAGACAAACTTGGAAAAAGAATTTTGAAAACCCAGAGTTCTAGAAGTAGAAGGTGTTGGTTTCCCTTAATTTGCTCACGAAGATTCATCCAATTTAATTTAATTAATTACTACTATTAACCAATCAATATTTTAGTAGATAGTAATTAACTAGTAGGGTTTCATAGTAATATTGACTGGATTTCACTACTCATGGTCATCTATATATGACGCGGATTGAAAATGATTTTTTTTGTTTTGTTTTTGCCCGCGATTGAAAATGATTTTTGTTAATAACATTACTTTTGGTCATCGAGTGCTACATAAATATGTCAAACTTCATTAAATGAAGGTGATGCGAAGCCAGCTTGCATATGGTTTTAACTGGTTAGCTTTGTTTTTGATAATGATATCCACATGAATAGTAACTGTTTGAAAAGTTTTATGTTTTATTCCTCTCCATTTACCTGTTTCAATTTAAATTTTCTTTTTTGTCCCATGGATATATCCCATGCTTCAAATTTAAAAATATGATTACTTATTTACAGTAATATCCATTTGAAATGGACAATAATAAATGGTGGCAGTTAAAATATAAAATAATGTGGTATTAAATGGAGAAAATAACTAAAAATAATTATTAAATAGTGTAGAAAATTTGTTTTTTCCTTGATCTATGTGTTTTCTTATGGAGACAATTAAAAAAGAAAAAATGATTCTAAAATATTTCGTCTACTATGCGAAGACTGGGAGCCATTTAGAATTAAATCATCAGTGAACATAATAATGTTCTATATGTACTCATATAGTCATTAAATAATTAAATGAAGAGCCGAATATTGGAACTGATGCAGAAAGAATCATAATTAAAACGGGGCGTTGCGGTCCTTTCCAGAAGCTTGAGACGGGGCCAATAATAGAATAACTTTTCCTTTTTGCGGGGCTTGTGATCGGTTATAAGAAGAACAATTAAAAAAAAGTGTTAAAGGAGATTTTTACTGTTGAAATATTTTTTAAAAAAGTACAGAGTAGCATAAACTTCAGAAAAACATTTAAAAATGTGTAAACGTACTTAAGGGTCAAAATACTCTATAATACGAGTACTTTTTTTCAAAATAAAGTGGGAAAACATGCATACAAAATATATATATATATATGATGGGGACGTGGAGGGAACATTGTTTGAGGGTGGTGGAGGGCAAACACATCCGCTTCAAAAAGTGTCCCACTTTATAGCTTCACTTTTAGATTTTTTTATAGACTGCCAACTAACCTTGCATATTTTCAATGTGCTCTATGTGATAAAGCTACGAAACAGATGTGACGTGGTGATAATATATATGATAAAAAGTTGGGTCAAAAATTCACTTGTGTAAATCCCTAAAGATGGCACCATACGCGGTCAAATACAGGACTCCTTAAAGCACCGTGAATAACTTTTTTCTCTTTCATAATTGTTTTTGAGTCAACAAAACCATAAAATTCATTTATCCTCAGGCTCAAAACCTACAGGATTGTTGGCCATCAACGTCTAGAATGCCATTCACTCTGATTCCTCCACAGAAAAATCATTCATCTTCAGGTTCAGGCCATTAAAATATTAAATTAAGGGTTATGTCTCACCTAGCTCCCTATGCTTATAATTGAGTGTTGATCCCGTACACTTTGTTTTGGCTATTTTTCTTTCCTATATGTCAACTCATCTAAGATGTTGGTCTTTGTAATCTAGTAGTCGGGTAGTAATTTTTTTTTTAATCTGATTTTCATAAAGGTCATGAAAGATTTCGGGTGTACCTAGAATCCGTTGATTCGCTGAGTACCTATATGAGATCAGAACACCGATGTGGATTCCGATCACGTTCATACGGTAAATTCACCGGAGGAAGAGAAAAGATAAGAAAGAGGTTTTTATGCGGGAGTTTTTCTCAATAATTTTTTCCAACACAACTGCCCGACTCACACGATGCACACCCTCATATATCACGTATGGGAGTTACATTAATTTAAATTTTAAACCTTAAGGAAAAAACTCCTTATTTAGACCTGAGGCTTCTCCATAATTATACAATAGCCCCAACAGAATTGGGCTGGGCCCATGATCCACCTAGGGTGGACCGGACATATTCCAACATCTCCCACTCACACTTGGTGGATCCGATGTTATGGGTCAAGTTTCTTTCTCTTCTATCCTTCTTTCATACTAGGTGCTCTGTCGTAACCGCGTGGGCATGACGTCTTTATTTAGGTGTCTTGCACTATAAATCCCTTTCACAGAGACCAGCACAAAACAACCCTGTAGTGCAGTTTGATCATATTAATATAATGCATTTGATGTCCTAGATTTTAACCCATATACACTTTCTTCATGCCCAATATAATCTCAAGTCAAGATAAAACTCAAATTGTTTTTCTCATATGCATAGTATCTACACTTACGAAATTACCCAAGTAATATCGTAAGGGACCGGTCTCAGACACAAGCATAAATGTGTATATTCGGAGTAATCTTCCTTTCGCCCATATATCATATCAATATGAGTCAACCGCTTTCCTAACATAATGCCTTTAGATCGTATTGATCATGATCATAGGAAAAATGCTAAAGTAGCAGACGTTGAAACATATCTCTATGATATTGTCAAAGTCAAATGACATCTTGAAAGGGTTAACATTTCTGGGACTCACACAACAATGAAGAAGGGATATATTCAATTGCTTCCTTTTTTTTTGCGGTTCTCTAGCACATGCGGTATGAATCACATGCTACAGTGTTACTCTTATACTATAAGAGCGTGTGTCGTTTTGATCTTACTATTAACACTGTACAGACTTAAGTATTGACACACACAGTATTAAAACCCAAATTCTTCAATTTTACTCATATAACGTCAGTTTTAAATAATTCGTTGTCTAGCTACAGGTATCATAGATATGGGTGTCCATGAATCGATCCATATTTATAATCACGGATCTCATCCCGACTGACTGCACTGCTAAGTTGAGGCGACATTTAGTTTTGTGTTTCTTCTCTACCATATAAGCTCTCTCACTGTTTTAATGGTGAACACATATGTCTCATCTTTGCACACTCCCTTTAAGTGTCAAAGGAGGTCGCTCGTGTGAGAAAGCCGACCTCATCCACCTGTATGACATACTAGACATTGTATACTTTTTCACATAAATGTAAAGCTATAATAAAGTGTCTATACTTCACTTTCTATACATGCCAAAGGACTCGTCATTCTCTTTATGTATTTCCTTGGCCACATGCTTAGTTAGGGGACCTTGCAAACAACGATAACTTTATGTGCTATAGTATTCTTAACAAGAATCACATTGCGATTAGTCTCGATATGATTCTTAGGGCATTTTACTCAAGCAATGGCTGCAATGTTTTTATGATACATTAACACTTGATTCGAATTCTCCCTTTCAAATCATAGATGTTTCCCAAAACATCATCAGCCATATAACCACTTGTATTACTATAGTACATTAAAATGCGCATAATCCTCATATGCCCTAAAATATCTCAAGACCTGTAGAGACACTCTATGTCTCACATAATGGTTTGACTAATACTAATATACAAGTCCTACCATAAAGTGGATATCTGATTTTGTACACATCACTACGTATATTAGACTACCAACAACGTTTACATAGAAACATTTTTCCATTTTTCCATGTTGATTTAGTTCAGAGATAAATATCAAGACTCAAGATCATTGCTTGAAACCACTGGGGTATCTATGGACTTGCATTCACTCATATAGAATCGCTTAAGAATCTCCTAAAATAATTCTCTTGGGACAAAAATAATTCTCCTTAAGGTATCTCACTGGATCTCAAGTCCAAGAATATATATTGCTTCACCCATGTGCTTCTTTTCAGAATTTATGAGTGTTATTCTTTATTGTGCAATACTAGATTTAAATTGTTTCTAGTTAATAGCATATTATCCATTTAAAATGATAATATCACAAATTACTTAACAATGATTCTCTTGAATCATTTGAAAAAAAGGTTACATTAGGTTATCGCTCTTACGAAACCTTATGCATTACTGTCTAGATGATTGCTTTAATCCATAAAAATGATATTTGCAAAACATATGAGGTTATTTCTTTATGAAACCTCAAGTCACACTTCTGGTGAAATCTAACGTCATTGCAAATAGATTTCGTCATCCATAGCACCACTTAAAAAAAAGGTGTAGGCTTTACATCTTCTTGATGTATATCTGAATCTAAACCATTAAACTATTGCCAGAATGAGTCTGAGTAAAATGCCACAACAAGTAAGATGAAAATCTTCATGTTATGCTCACCCTTTTACAAATAAACGAGTCTTGTATTTATTAATTGATCTATCTACTCTTAATTTCTAGCCTTCAAAATTGACTAGTTCCAAGTAGTCTTTTTTCTTGAATTAGATCAACTAGTTCTCAACTATGATTTTTTTATCAATTATCATTACTTCAATTGCTTGCTTCTATTTTGTCTTAGCAGGAATCTTGTACAGAACACGACTCTATTTTCTATAGTAGTCACGAACTCCTTTCTCAATTACTCCTTCTTGTTGGAGCTTCCTGCTTCTCATATTTAGGTCTCTTTATTGACCTTTCTATGCTCCCACTTATAAGGACGATTGAGGATCGCCGACTGGTTCTGTAATTCCTTATTTATGCGTCTCGTAAAGAGACTCATAGTCATCAGTTTCTCCCTTATGTAGAAACTGATGCATAATAAATATGGTACCTTTTAGTTCTTTTCAATCATAATTTCGTCTTGTCACTTATGCAAAAAAAGTGAAGACGTAACCCTAAACTCCCACTTCTAAACATAATAGGAATACGCAACCGACCTTTATGGTCTACCATCAACTATGGGAATATGCAATGACCCGTATGGTCTGTAGAAAACCAAATTTCAATTTTGCATTTTGACCATAATTCATAGGGTTTATTGAAATGACTAATTTAGAGGGCACATGATTAAGTTTAATGCTACATACATTATCAAATATGTGCACTAATTCACTAAAAGTGGATCTCAATACTCTCCCACTCACATTTGGTGGGTTAGTTTAAATTGTGCTCTACATAACCATGTTTAATAGTGGATCAATATGCCTTTCAGCAACTCCATTTGAAAAATGAAGTGCTATCTAACTCTCTTTCTTCTATCACAGAGTTTATTTGATAAATCAAATATTAAGTTATGTGCCTTGCCCTCATACATAGTACCAAATTTATCATAGTGGAATAATTGCAATGGCAATATGGTTATTTTCCCTTAACTATAAATCTTTTTTAATGTTGTTGTACTTGCTAGACTACCACAAGGACATTTCCACATTGGAAATTAAACTTAGCAATCCTTATTATGCTAGTTTGTTATAGTAATTCTATGTCCTTATCTAGCATGACATGTAATCATGTCAATACTTGAATTACAGAGAGAGTCACCAACATCGCTCAACTTAAAGAAATCTCATGAAAGGAAAAACTGGATCAGAACTATATCAATGCCAAAAAATCATGAAAGTTTAAATCAACTGAACCCATAACCTGGACGGCATGAGATAACAATTTAATCTCATTTGAACCAGTGCATGAAGCATATCACAGAGAAATAAGGTTGTTTCACAGTATAAAGTGAACTTGTAGGCGCTAATGCCTTTCACCTCAATTCTCATGTTGCCGCTAGCATTAAGCATCTTGCTTTGCTTTGACGATAAAGAACATCCTATAAAAGGATCCTCAATCCATATCGTCATGGCTTTTGGATCTTGTGTCCTTAATGAGAAAAGTGTGTCCATAGGACTCGCAAACCTTTAGACATTCATTTTCAAGCTCCAAGTATTTTAATACATCATTGAAAGTAATAATGTTTTTGCTATGGGTTATGATAACTTTCATGAGCTCCCACTTATAAAGGAGCGTCTTAATGAACAAGCAACACTTGTTCGTTAGACAATAAATGTTCTACTTCTCTCAGTTTCCTCATCAAGGTGGTTATCTCACATAGATATTGTCTCTTAAGAGGTGATTGAAGTACCTCAAAAGATTATCTTTGAATGTAATTCAAATGGCTTTACTGTTGGATTTCTTTCACATTTGCACATGCATTTGTCAAATATAGCATATGCAGGGGAACTTGTGCCATGAAGTTTCCCTTGTGAAGCCATATAGGTTTCATAATCTCTTATTTGTTGAGCAAATTCTTAGCTTGTAAATTTTCAATTTCATATGTCACAATTATCCCCATTTAGTTTATTAATTAACATGCTTGTTCTTGGCAGCCTTTCTTAGCTTAGTCATTGAGATTTTCCCACTCACAAGATTATTCAGAGTTGACTTGAACCAAGAACATGTGTTCATTATATAGCACGTTGAAGTACACAATGTCATGTACTTGTATTATTCTTGACCAGAAAAAAATAATAACATCATTGGGTCTATGATCAGAAGAATACGTTTGTACCTCTCATCACACAGATTCCAGCAATGCTACTATCATCTATCAAGAATTTCATACAAGTACTTCATATAATATGCTCAATTATGACTATCAGAAGGCTCAATTTCTGAAGGCTCCCACTTAGATAGAGCATATTACTAGCTCTCACTTAGATAGAGCATTTGAAACTAGCTCCTACTTGGATGGATCGTATGATTCTCTTGGAAGACTCTTTTTCCAAGAGTTTTTTACTCATAAAGAGTATTTGACATTTATCTCTTCATGTCTTTTAGAGCATCAGTATGTTCATAATGTCTTAGATCAGGGAATTCTGGGACAATTCAATAATTTTCTTTGGTTTCATACTCATCTCATTCCTTTATTCTCAATCTTTAGCCAAACATATCTTCAAGGGGAGAATTTTTTTATTTATTTCTCAAACCCAATGCAATAACCATTGTTTTTTAAGGCTAGAAGAATTTTATGTCCCATTTTGTTTTAATCATCTTCTAGAGTTTCCCTATTTTCTTGAAGAGATATTTCAAATGTTTTATGCCATTTTTCATTGTCTCTTCAAGGAAAAATTAATAGTATTTGCTTTCAAGTCTTTTATAGTTTCTAATGTTGGTGGTTGGACTGGGCTCATGGCTCTTTTTCACTCATGAAGTGGGCTCTACTTTATGAGGTGCATCACTTTCTTGAATCTCACCATGATCTGGAGTCATGGTATTGAGAAGTTTCTCCATTTGAGATTCCCTTTCACGGTGTTTTGATACTGTCTTTTTAGTATCAAATCTTCACTTCCGCCTCTATCAGGTTTCTTCATATATGAACCTTGACATTTACCTTTTCAAGATTCAAGAGATTCAAGTTTTTTTTTTAGGTTTATCTCCTGGATTTCTATCCGGTCACACCTCTTATTCAATTTCAGGTTTTAATGAACTTTAATTTAAATAATTTTTTTTTGTCTTGACCCTCTTTAGGATCTTCTCCTTCTAGGTTTATCAGGACAGGAGGATTCAATCTTTAGTCTAGAATCAAGATAAACCACCAGAGGTTCCTCTTGAATAGGCTCCTCAAATTCATTTTCCAAAAAAAACTTCAATTTCTTCAGGATTATCCATATACTCAATGGTAATTAATTTATACTTATGTTTTTCAATGCTATTAGAAGCCTCTTACTTCATTTTCACTTAAATACATAAATATGAGTGAAAATTGCAATTTTAAGAACCTTTAATTGCATAAAAACACTTAAATAAGCATTGAAAAGCTCACAAATAGATCCTGAATTGCCTCAAAAATATGCAAATAGCATATTAACATAAAGATCTTGAATTTAGGAATTTTTAGAAACAAATCACGCCTCAAACAGAGCTCACACGCGCCCTCACGAGCCTCAAGAAGAATAAATTCTAGAAAAATTAAAAAACTGGACAAAGCTCACTCTCGGTGCAGGAGCGTGCAATACACGGGCAACCCTAGGGGCCTCCGTTGATCACACGCGCCGCCTTTTTGGACTCCATATGTCGTGCACTGTCTTCTGGTGTCCGCCACGTGTCAAACAGGTGCGCCATGTGGCTGTCCTGCCTTTTTTTGTTTTAATTTTTTTGTTTTGGGTTTCTGGATCAGGTTGGACTTCTGACCCGATCCAATTTGTTTAGTTTTGGGTTGGGCCACGTACGGCCCAGCCCTTTGTTGTTTGGGTATGGGTCTCTGGATCGGGTTGGGATTAGACCCGATCCAGCCCTTTTTTTTATCGGCATCAAAACGACGCCGTTTTGGAGCTGGAGGTTGTCTTCAACCTCCAGCTGGGTCGCGCCCGACCCGATTTCTTCTCTCCTCCGTATCTCTGCCATCCAACGTTTGTTTCGCGCGTTCTTATAGCCGATTTTCATCATTTTTTCGTGCTCTACGACATGGGATAATTTTTAGAACCTAAAAACTCATTTTCAGGTGACCCAATTTTGTTTTCTTTTTAGTTTCTGGCATTTTTTCTGTTCAACCTTAGTGTTCCTTCGTTCCAGAGTGTTTTATGTGTATTATGAGACTCCTTAATATACTAATACTCTTAAAATCAAGGTATCAAATAAGAACAATACGGAAAAAACCCAAAGAACGGTAAAACACCGAAAGGAAAAACGAAAAAAATGCATAAGAGAAAATAAATTATATCCACATATGGTCTAATCTTATACAAAAAACATATATATATGAGTTAGAATCATATGCTCCCATAGAAATCCATGAACATAAACCTAGAACGCTAAAAAATGACAGAAAGAAGAATTTTCTTTACACATGTTTTCAGAAAAATAAATTTCTCCATTCATAAGTATGCTCAGAAAAATTAATTCAACCTTAGGATAGATTAAAAACCTATGGCTTTGATAACACTAAAGGATTTTGGGCGTACCTGGAATCCGTTGACTCGCTGAGTACCCACACGAAATCGGAGCATCGATGTGGACTCCGATCACGTTCATACGGCAGATTCACCAGAGGAAGAGATAAGATAAGAAATAGGTTTTTGTGCGGGAGTTTTTCTCAATAATTTTTTGCAACACAACTGCCTGACTCATACGATGCACACCCCCATGTATCACGTATGGGAGCTACATTAATTTAAATTTTAAACCATAAGGAAAAAAACTCCTTATTTAGACCCAAGGCTTCTTCATAATTATACAATAGCCCCAACAGAATTAGGTTGGGCCACTGATCCACCAAGGGTGGACTGGGCATATTCCAACATGTCAGATTGTAAATAAGATTTGTGTTTTGATTGGTGGTGGCAGAAGTGATTTTTTTTCTAACCTTTAACCTATTTGAATTAGCATTTGAAAAGCCCGTTTAAATAGAAAATGACTGTAAACAACATGAATCTTATTGAATACTATATATATATATATATATATATATATATATATATATATATATATATATTATTTGTATATTTTATGATAATTAAAGTAAAAAATGTAAATAAAATTTGATAAAATAAAAAGAGTTCAATTATTATTTGTATTTTTTTATTTTGAATAAATTTTATTTCTCATCTATCTGTATATTTTATAGAAAATGAGAGATGAAAGAAGTGAGAAAGCTTGAGAGATGGAAGAGAATTATAAGATGAGAAAAAGTAAATGCAATGGAAAAAGCAGGTGGGGCCCACGAGAATAGCTCCTTAACCATTGCCAGAAGAAAAAAAAACCAAATGCAAGCTACCGTGGTGCCAAACGCTTCCTCAATGTGCCAAATGGGCTTCTGGGTGGTTGGGAGCTTCAAATGGCTTTTTTTGCCTATTGAATGTGTTCCCAAACACACCCGTAGTCTTGTAAAAAATTATACATGAACCTAATTGTATTAAGTGAGCATTTGGCATGGGCCCAATCCAACTATTGGCAATGAGAAGCCCTTGTGCAATCTTTTTTTTAATGTTTGGATGGCCAAATTCTCATAAGGGCTTACATCTCCAGATTAGGCTTTTTCCAAAAGTTCCATGGGCATATTGCGTTTGGCTTCTCCTTTTTTACCGTTACAATAATTGTCTCCATGTGTTTGTCCCCCCCTCTCCAAATCTCGCATTGTGTTCTCTGCTCTCCGTCCCTATCATTAAGCTCCATCTCTTCTCTTAGCTCATCATCTCCAGATCTCTCAGCTTATCTCTCAACCGCTCCTTAACTTTCCATCGGCGTGTCTGATAACTACACAAATCCCTCTATATTTTTTTTGTTGATCTCTCTGTCTGTGTAAGCTCCAGTCGACTTCTCTCTGATCTCTCCATCCCGGCGGTCACAGGTGGTTGTAAATCCATCATCTGTCTTATTCTTCCCTCTGTCAGTGGTCACAGGTGGTTCCACCTGAAAAGGAGCTTCATCTCTTCGCTCTCTCTGCATCTTGCGTCTCTGTCGTGCTTACTTAAGTCCGGTGGAAGCTTCTCTGTCTGTGCCTGTAGATCTGTGATGTGGTCAATTGTCTGTGCCCCCTAACAACCTTAACATCCTATGTCTTCCTCCCTCTGGTCATCAACGGTGCAATCTTGCAAAGTGGTAAGGTTTGTTTCTTGATTTGGAAAAGTGCTTTCCAGTGCATGTCTGATGTTCACTGTAGGTTCTATGTTTCTTCGTCTGTTTAGGTGGCTTGCGTTAAATATGTGATATTTTTTTTGTCCAATCATAATGTTGCCATTCATGAGGAAAATTTTTTCTATTGTAAAGAAGGAAAGTAGGTGCAAAAGCTGGGAATGGAACACATAAACAGGGGAGTTCATTTAACATTTAGACTTGTCAATTTCATTTTCATTATATCCTTCCTAAGCACAAACAATACATGGGCTTGAGCTGAATATCCTTGCTAAATTTCTGTATTTACACTTCTATCGATTTAAATTTTTCTGAAAAGTTGAGGTTTGCATAATTATATTCCAACTTCCAAGGCAAGTGGTAAGTGATGAATGGAATTGTTTAAGTGTATCTTAAAAGGCAACTTCATAAGGATGAACTTGATTGGTTATTATATGGAATTATTATTTTAATAATATAGTATGCAAATAAGAAATATTGCACTCCCTAAGGAGAAAGTTTGACACTTGGTTTGTAATTTAAGAAATTTTTAGGTTTTTTAAAAGAAAATTTTGGGAAGAGGTTTAGGCTCAAAAAGTTTTTTCTTTTTAGAGGTTAGGTTAACAACATGAATGAATGATCAGGGTTACATGATAAATATTTTTAATTAGATAGCAACAATTATGTTTCTTGTATGCCTAAAACTTAAGTTGGCATAAGAGTACTGAGTATGTTTGGGTTTATTTTATCTCAAAACTTATGATAACACGATTTTTAGTTTAGGGAATATGTTGATAAATTATTCGTGGAAATTTTACAAGCAATTGAAAATTTCTACCACTCTAGTTTGAGGTCAACAATTGAAAGGATTTTTGGAGTGTGGAACAATAGATTCAAAATATTGGAAAAAATGTGAAAATACAACTATGAAACACAAGTCCACTTAGTTTGTGTAACAATGATTATACATAAGTTTATTAGGAAAAATTACCCTGGTGATGTTAACTGTGAGCAAACAGAAAATATGAATTTAACTCATGAAGATAATACTACTGTAGAAGATGAGGGTTCGTCGACCAATTATGCCGAGACATCTTCAACCTGGATGAATCGCATTTGTGACATGATTAGAGATCAACTTGTGTGGGACATGTGATCCTATTAGTTATGTAATATTTTTTAGACAAATTTATGCATCTTGGCACCACATTTTCTATATTACATTTTTCCAATTTTCATAATATTAAATATCTTTTTTCCCATACATAAACCACAAAATCACTTATTCAATCGCCAATTTAAACATAAATCAAATTACACAATTTGATTTTTACCCAATCTTAAATTTTCATAAGTCAGATTGAAAATAAGTCATTTTACTCACCATTATCCCAAACACACTAATTCTGTTGATTCGGTTTTTATCCTTGTACTTTTAATGAAGGAGTCTTGATTTTGGTTTTTGAATGAAAATCACCTTAGTTTTAATACTTGTTTGAGTTAGCGGTAGAAGCTATTTTTCTGACATAATTTATAGTGTATGAGGTAAATATATAAGAAGAGTTTTGCCTCGACTTACATAAACAGACTTCCTCGTCGATAACGCAAACATGCCCAATCCTCGTCAGCTTACTTAGTGTGTGTTTGGAAACTCTTCAAACCATGGTTTCAAACCATGATTTGCACAAATCGAGATAAAACTCTTCTCACAAATTTACTTCGTAAGTCGTAAAAGCTATTCTCAAAAGCTAATCCAAACACACACTTAATAGTGTTTAGTTTTTGGTTGATGGTGATGAGATTCAGATCTGAATTACAATAATGGGCTCTGGCAAAAACAAAAGGAGAGAATTACAATAATGGGTCTGGCTTTCGAGCCCACTGAAAGGCCCATGGATCTCTTCACAGTCACTGTAGCCTAGCCCATAAAATCCACAAACTTTACGCCCTAATCAGTCATTAAATCGAATTCCCTGTCAGAAAATATATTTTATTTAAAAGATACGAGTATTTCACTTTTACTAAACAAACCCTTCCGCACGAAACAGTACATCGGCGGGAAAAGTTTGAAGCACTCAGCGCGCTTGCATGACCTGCGTTTAGAGAGATTCACCAAGCTGGCTCGGTCAATGTTGTGGCGGGGTGTTATTTCCCATCTAGCCAGAGCTATATTGTCGTCCCCGCAAAAAAGTTCTCGCTTCTCTTCGTCTTCGACTCTCGATCGCTTACGAAACTCATTCGACGACGACGTTCGAGCTGGTAGCGCGGTTTATCAGCATGCTCTTAAGTTCCGGCCACCCGCCGTGATCGAGTGGTGCGAACGGCTCGATAATACTGTCAATTTAATTGGCTCCGTCACTCGCGATCCTCAGGTTATTATTGGAAAGACCGGTGATTCTGGGGCGCACACTACCCTAAGAGTCAAAAGCTCCGACGGCTCGTCCTTCCGGTGAGACTTGTCGCTCACTAAGTTCATATTTTAGGTTAAATTGATGAGTTTGTTAAGCCTGGAAAATTTGCAGCATCCTTTACGTTTGCTTCCAATAATTGTTCAATGTGAGATCAGGTTCAAACTGGGTTGGGGTTTAACTATTTTAGTAATCTATGCATTTTCGCCTGTTGTTTCTACTTTCTAGCGTTAAACTGTCCCATTCACTGTGCTGTAGATAAAATTTACAAATGCAAGTTAAAACAATTGTGAGCAGAACCGCAGAAGTCATGATTTGATGAATAGTTTTTAATATAACATTTGTTTTCCACTTTGTGACCAGGGTTCTTCTGATGATGTGGGACGGTACGGCGGAAATTGCTTCTAAACATTTAAAGCGAAACGATATTATTTTTGCTTCCGGTCATTTAGCGTCCTATGAAAAAGATGATGGGAGAGGAAACATCCAATTGGTATACAAGGTCCTTATTTCTCACTCAAAAAAAGGTCCATGTTTCTTTTTTGGTATACCATATATGCCTAATTGATCTATAATTTTTCGTCTGATTATTCTCGGCTTGAGCTGTTTTATTTTCTCTATATTAGAATAGAATTTGCGATTTATGTTAGTTTATCTTAGCTTTCTCAGGATGTAAAATAATGTGAACATTTCCTTTCTTTTCCTCTGAAGGTAATTGTGAAGGAGTTAAATTTTGTTGCTAAAAGGCCATGCTACCAAGGGCATAAGGTATTAGAATATACTGAAGGTATGTTGCTTTCCATCTCACTCAGCCGCTCACACCCACTACACACAGGACAGTTAAATTTTATCTATCCTTTTTGTTTGGAAATGCCGCAAATTTTGCTCTATTAATTTGAAGCTTGAGGCTATATTTTGAACAAACCTAAGGATGAGCAAGTGGAGGTAACGGTTGACCAGGTGAATAAAAAATACTTCGAATTAGAAAGGGCTCCCGGGAATATATTTCTTATGTAATTTTTATGCCATATACCATTTGTGATAAAAATATCTCCCCTACCCCCTCACATGAAACATACCCCTATAGAGTGTCTGTTGATGTTTAAACCACAGAACTGGCTTTATCTTCCATTCTTGATGAAGTTGGTTTTAATTAAATTGAAATCTTACAAATCATTAGCTTCATATCAATATGACTCAGGCCCTTGCTATCTCCTGTGTTTGTCATGTTGACCCGTTCTTCTCAAACCCGTCAGAGAAAAGAACTCACGCCCAAGATTATGAAAACCGGCTTCACTTGTGGCAAGTGTTTTTTACCAATCCTCATGAGTGGTGGGATAACAGGAAGCACAAGTTAAATTCAAAGGCACCTGACTTTAAGCACAAGGATACTGGCGAAGCTCTCTGGTTGAGTCAAGATGATCCTCCATGGGTTAAAAGACAACTTCAAAAACTTGATTCCAAAATGGCAGAAAAACTTGTAGGTCGTTATTCCAGAGTCACCACTTGGGTTTATGATGAATAGCAAAGCAAAAAAGCAATGAAAGAATACGATTATGGTCTTGGGGCCTGGTGCACGAAGCTTTGTGCTTATGGCTCCCATTTGAAAAGTCACTAGATCATTATTTTTCCTCCAGAATTATTTTATCATTGGTATAGCAGGAAATGGTGAAGCTTGTATGACAGGTTTATTTATATACATATAAGCATATGCAAGTCATGGGAGTTAGTGTAAGACATCGTTGTAGAATCCTCAATACCAATTTAAGTTGTTTTCTTTTTCTTTTTCGAGGATTTGAACTTTCAACTTTTATTGCCATCTCATTGCACCTTTATCACCTGTAGTTTAATGTTTTGCCATGATTAACTTTTAAATTGCATCTTCATCATATGCACGAAGCAGTCATAATTGACTTTTTTAAAGCATCATCAGAGTACCTTGGAACAAAATATACAACCCTCAAACTATGCTTGTACATTGCTATCAAACTTGAATCCATTTACGCAATTGGAAGGAGGATGAAGGGTCAAAGTGGCAGCATTTTGCGACATTGATTTGCATGGAGGCTCAAGTGGCATGTCAAAGAAATCTGGTGGGCATAAATTCATTTATCCTTAGAGGAAGACTGTAAAACTCATCATTTCTAACATCTCCCTTCCTCCTTTGGAAGGGCACCCACCATGGCACTCCTCTATCGTTAGCCGTATGCTTCGCCTCCAGTGTGTTGTCTATAAGTGTTCCCACAATTATTGCCACAGCAGGGGATGACGAGAATATGGTGTTCAAAATGTCATTGAACTGGTGTCACACAGAATCAACTTCATCAGATATAAATGACATGGTACTATAGATCAAGGATCAATGACAATGAAGTGCCTAAATAATCACTTGGAGCAAAGAAGAGTTTGCTTACCCATCCACCTGCTGTTCTAACTGGACCGTGACCGTCTGGTGCTGTGGAGGTGACAAAATATTGAGGTATGGAAATCCCCAGAAACAAGGTTAGTCCAAAAACATAGAGATTCCTCATTGAGTTGTTATTCACAAATTGTGTGAATGAGATCCCAACAGCAGCTGCCAGAAGAACCCAAACAGAAAATTTAATGTCATGTAGATGACTAATAGTCTGATTTGTAAAAACATGGATAAATAATAGCAAAACCACCTACCCACAATGCCAAATAAAACACAGTATATAGCAGCAAATATTGGCGAGGGAATTGATGCGAAAAAAGCTCCAAATTTCCCTGAAGTTTAGGAGAAATGGTACACAGAAAAAAATGTAAAGAGTGACTGAATGGAAATTCCCCGCAAGTAATTCAAGGTACATTAGCATACCGAAAATGGAGAAGAATATCATGAAGCCACATGAAATCTGCACTACTCTTCTGCTCCCTATATGAGTTAGTCCAAGCAGGCCAACATTCTCTCTGCAATATCAATTCGATGAATCAGTACAGTATAGAGAATGGTAAAAGGAAGCTGTGATATAATTCTCGGAATATTTGTTTCTTACACAGATGCAGTAGTACCAACAAGAGCACCAAAAATACCCTCGACCAGCATGCCAATACCCTGAATATACAAGGTTGAAAACCAACAGGTTTTGAATTATAAATTCTCCAACAGCATATGAGAATAATGCTTCACCTGCAGCCCAATACTTCGGCTGAGCACATGTGCAGGAGGAGGTGTTGCACCAGAAATCCTTGCTGCAGCAAAGAAAGTGCCAGTTGACTGCATCAAAGTATTCAGAATTTCATCAACAAAGCAAAATTCTCACCAGATTCATCGATCAGTTTTAATTTAACGTATTGTCTTTAAAGATGAGAATAATATAGCAACCATAATTTTAAGGAATAGTTGTTAGACCTCTGCGGAGGTGACAAATGCAGCCCCCATCATCCCAAAGACATGGCTTGCTCTGAATATGGGGGTACCCCACTGAAATGGATAAGGAATTCTGATCCTACAATAATAACAGCATATAAGTTAATACCAGTTACCAAAAAATATCAGAGACACATTCACAATTAGACTAATTGATAAAGTCAACGTACCAAGGAGCAGAAGAAAGGAGGCCGGAGCGATCTGTTCGGCAACTTTCTTGGGTACGTACTTTAGCGGTGGAATAAGCACCAGACATTGTGAGGACAGCAGCAAAAGCCCACATAATGCCGATGCACAGAAGCAAGGCAAACCTCTCAAGTACATGACTTGTGTTGACATGAATGCGCTTCAAATACTATGGTATCGGAGTAAAGATGTTGTCACATAAAAAACAGAGGATTATAAAACTCTAATATATATTACTAGTATTTCAATTTCAGATTAAGACTTAGAACCTGCTGGGTTATGACCAGTAGAATAAGCATTGGGAGTCCAATCTCTACGCAATTGGCGAGCTGTGTGCAGAACAAGTTATTTGATCAACTTCTTTGCCTATTTTATATTTATTGTTATGATCAATGAGATGCATTCAATCTTGAAAGTGGATTAGCTTTATTTACCATTGGAAAGCCCCTCATGAACAGACCAAGACCCACCAAGCAAACCACTGGGACAACAGTTAACGGACTGAAGTACCTGATCAAAAATAAAAAGAAGAAGAAGAAGAAAATCAAAACTAAATCTGTGACTGTTACTGCGGCTTTAATCAGATGTAGACCATAGGTTATATGAATTACCTTGTTAAATTACCCCATGCAGTACTATAGCCAAGGAAGATGTTGATGAAAGAAGAAACAATGAGGGACCCTTGGACTGTTCTAATTGTGTAGGTAAACCTCTACGTACAAGCAACGATATCAGAAAGTCTTAGAATTTTCAATCCTTGAGTTTTAACTTAAAAGAAGAGATGTAATTGAAAACTATGGCTGAGGACGTGCTTAGTTCAGAGTTAAGAGGTGTTTGAAGAACACAAACCTCGTGCTCAGTTTCGAATGTTCGGTCAGTGTAGTTATTTATGATAGTCATGATGGGGAGGGTGTAAGCGAGAGATCCACGCATCACTGTAGGAAGCCTTGATCCGATTAAGGTCTGAAGCAGAGTGTTCAATCCAGACATAAACAACAACGTTTGAATCACACGGGCTTTGTCACCCTGCTCAACAACATTCCACACACTTGTAAGATCTATGAATGTGATAAGATGAGTCAAAGCTCAACACATGAATTATATCACAAAGTGGACTTACATGATTCCCACCCATTTGAGGTACGAGGTTGGTTGCAATCAAAACCGTTGTTCCAAGCATCACGATGTAGTGTTGGAAAGCCAGCAAAACCGCCTCCGCTGCCAATTATTCACAAAGGACATGGGATAGTGATAAACTGAAGACTTAAATTGGTTTAGATGAAAAATATAACATTTTTTATAGAATCAAAAGGCAGCAAAAAGCCGTTTGCAACTAACTACTCAGGTTTAAGAGAAAATGAAGAGTAAGAGAGCAATATACATAATAAACTGAGGGCATATGACTCAACAACTTGCCTAACTAAACACGCAGAACCACCCAACTTACTTATAACTAATAGTTATACTCTAATGTAACTCATTGAACAAGTTCTATATGTGAAAAGGGGATCCAGAAAAAGATCTCTAACTGCTTTTAATTAACGTGACCACGACCTTTTGCGGCTTTTATGTGTAAACAGAAGATACTTATGAAAGAAGTGAGTAAGAAAATCAAAGTAGAGGAAGGGGGGAACGGAAGGGAGATACTGACGCCATGAAGGATTTGAGTGAATGCAGTAGTCAAGCTGATGGAGTTGCTCGGCTGGTGTCCAAGTGGGACCCCTTGAAAGTGCAAGATTAGGCGGTGGTGGTCCCGGCGGAGGTGCTTGCACCGGTGGCGGTGGCTGGTGGTTCTCCGTCTCCCCCATTTTCTAGCTTATTCCTACACTTTGACTTGTTCTTCACTTCTGATCTTGTTGTCACAGCTCGTTGCCAATGGCGGGACTAGAGGTTCTTCCGATTCTTGTTTATTTCCAAGGTGTCAGAGTGTGTATTGGAAAGCAGACTAGGAGGAAACTATTTTGAAACGAGAAGCAAGCTTGAAGGGGTCTTGTATAAAAGAAGGAAATAAATAAATGCATGAATTAAAAGTAAGTCTGGTCATATCTACTGTACTCAATTAATTAATATATGTGTGTGTGTGTGTGTGTGATTGAAGTGGGATGATCAGAGAGTTACTCCTTTACGTATAATACAAAAAAAGAGGGAAGAAGTGAGATATGGTTATGGGAGTGTATAGTTGTGAGGATGGCTACAATGTTCGAGGTGGTCAAAGCTGCTCACAAGGTCGTACTTGCTATTAATAACAATAATGCCACTTTGCTTATCCGCTTCTTCAGTCCCCAAACTTGCCATACTGATACTACTCCCTTGCCCATACCACTAAAATTGATCTGAGATTGATTTTCCATCCATTGATGAAAGAAAAGAAAAGGAAAACAGAATTCAAATCAGCAACTTGGTTTGTCCATTTTGCCGTTTTGGTATATGCATGCACTGCCTTGTATTTCCTCTGACATGCATTATTCCAGAACAGCTTCAACTTACTACTAACTACAAGTAGCTTTTTGGAGGAAGAGCATTAATAGAGTGTGATCTGGCCAGCGAAAGGAAACAAGTAGTACAGCCACGACTTAAAATCTCGCGCCTGCATGTGAGGACTGAGGACCATGTGATCGTCGGAGCCTGTGGAATTTTATATACATATATACACACTCCATTATGTTATACTACCAATTTCTGCGTTAGTACTTGATTAGTTGGTTATAATAATGAATAATGATATATTTGGTAATTACAGAGAGTGTAGTAACAGGAGGATGCCGTTGCCGTCGGCAGGGCTGGGGCGCGCCGACCATAAACTGGTGAAGGTCAACCTTTGAGCTATTTATTAGTTTCCCGATTCAAGTTGAACCCACCCAACAATATCTTTACAGTTTTGTCTTCTGCTTTATGAGATTAATTACTTGAAAAATCATGTCAAACCATGTGCTTCTCTGAAGTATGAATATTTGATCCCTATGCAACGGTTCCTGTTCAAGGAATTTATACATGATCATTAAGTTTTCCATGAATATATATATATTCCTATAATTTTTTTTTTTGGGGGTTGGGGGGAATTTCATCATAGGAATGCAATAGCTGCATAATTTTTAATTAGGCCTAAACAAATCTGAAATGAAAATTGTGAAGCACATTGACAAAAATGACACTATCAAATGAAAGAAGAAATAGCCAGGAGAAAGAGTAAGCAAATTTCTGCCAACTCCATCTCACAACGCAGTCCACCATTTTTCGCGCTAATAAGGACGAGCTGGTAAATCATGAGATTGTCCAACTTTCTCCTTCTATAGACCATGCAATCGCTTGTTATCTCATTTTGATTAATTCACTAATTTATATGGTTTTACACATAAAGGGTGTAGGATGCTGTCGAAGAAAGAGTTTGGTTAATCATTTCGAAATCCCGTTGTCGTTGAGCTGAAGTCTGAACTTGCCTTAGTGAAACTTCCATCTCCTTCATATAAACTTTTAAATACTTGAAGTGTGTGGCATGGATATGAAAAGAATGGGTTATTTCACATGGAAGAAGCCAGACTGACTCTCTGTCCAAATACACTCTCTTGCCTTCAATTCTAAATATGCAGTTTCCGAACTTTTTCATATTGTAAACTTTACCAGTTACCTGTTTTCACTTTTCTCAGCCACTGCATTTCTTACGCCAAATCCGTTATGTGATTTACATAATTGATCATCACGTGACAGTTTAGAAACTTCAGAAATACTATAATTTTAATGAATCAGTTTGAATAATTTTCAACTGGCGTCCTTCAATTAAATCATGCCACTCGTTATGGATTGTTTCCCCTCTCCATCTTGCATTATTATAGCCATATGCCTACATATTTGTTTCACATGTTTCATAAACTGAAATTATGCATAAAATAGCCATGATTTATCTCAAACTTTTTCTACTTTTACCTTGTTACATTTTTCTCATACACATCCATTTTAAGTATAATGCTATTAAGTACAATGAAGAGCAAGTCACTTAGACTACCGTGTACTGGCAGTAACAACATATAATAACGTTACAAAGGATAATTGGAATAGATAGCAAACTTAACATGTCAGACTGATTTAGCCAGCCAGAGGATGGAGCATCTTTCCAACAAACAGCAGCGTTCCAGTCATATCTTCTCTGACGATAAAGAGGAAAGGGTGGTCTGCTACAAAGTCTATCTCAGATTGCAAAGCCCTCAGTTTTATAACAACAGCACTAGCAGCAGCAGCTTCAGTTCCTTCTTCATTAACTTCAATGAATGCCTTATGGAATATGTTGGAAACGAATAGATTTTGACCAGCCAAAGAATCCACTATTTCCGTCAATTCTCCCCCAGAGAATGGCAATGTTACCCCCAATTCCTTGACCACATTGGATATTTCAACCCCATAAGAAATCTTGAATTTTGGGATCCTAAAGTCACCTACTTCCACTTTGGTTTGAGGAAGATGGCGATCCAAGAACCCAGATTGTGAACCCACCCTCTCAACCAAAGCTGGCAGGCCATCGTTTGCATCTGGAAGAAGGAAATACATGGTGAAACGACGTTTATCTTCACCTTGCTTATAAGGAAGACCAAGGACCTTGAATCCATCACATGCTCTAATAAACTGCTTTTTCTTGCTGGTCATGAAGGGAGTCTTCACTGAGCTCCCGTTTCCAAGGTGAAAATCATATTCTTTGGTTGCCGATGCATCAAACTTCTCATTCCATGCTCCTTTAAAGTACAAGGCATTGGTAAAAACGAGCCTGGCTGAGTTGTCAAGAGATCCTGCGGGAAGAACCTCTTTAATAAGGCCACTTGTCTCCTTTTCTGCCCAAGAATTAATTTCTTGGGTCACTTGAACAGCCTACATAAATCATAACCATCATCTTATTAGTTAATTCTTTTTAATTACTTAAAAACACTATAAGTTGTTGTTCTTGGTTCTCTTAATTTCCTAGCTTACATTAGATGATTACTAATACTTTACATCAGGAGCAGAAAAAATACTCTAGAAGCGATTAACAACGAGACACACAAATGAAATAGGCTTTTTTTAGCCATGCTGTAGAAGCATTAGTTGCATGCTAAAGGATCAAGTAAGTTGCCTTTTTTCATTTTGCAAGAAAATTTGAGATTAGTTTATAAGTGCCACAAGCTTTCTATGACAAGGAATAAAGCAATCATACGACATCTGATTTACAACCAATTTGGATTGATTACACCTTTAAGAAGAATATATATAGGCTACATAAACGGAAAATCAATTAAAAGAACTACACTATACCCCAAATTCTTTACTTTGTGAAGATGGGGATTGGAAATATGATTTGTTCAAGAGAGAAAAACAGGCAATACATCAGAATGTAATTTGTAAGGCAAGCAAGGGCTCAATACTCCAAATTTCCACTCACAACAAAATCTGATGATGTTCTCTGAGTAACGTGTTAAAACAATATGCGCAAACCACAAGCAACAAGTTGATTCCTAAATAATGTATAGCTATTCCAAGTATATTCCTTAATAATATATCTACCCCAAGCAACAAGGGTAGATTAATCTAAAAGGTCAGTGATATCACTCAGTGTTTCAACTCACATAATCTACTTTCACTTACAGTAACATGCGTTAAGAATCTAATTCTTCTTTCCTTGTTTGCCCAACCTTTTCAAAAAAGAAATCTCACAATTGCATGCCAATTAAAAAAAATTTAAGCCAAATCAAGAAGCTGCTAACAAAATAATCAAAATTACATTCACAAGTGTGATCATTGTTGGTTAACCTTATAAAGAAAGACAGAGTTGCACCTTGGTCTGGAAGTCCACTTGAGATAAAGCAGCTTTATAATCAGAGTTGACAATCTGCTTGAAAGAAGGTTTGAGAGAAAGAGATTGATCAAGCCAGATACCATTAGCGAAACACAAGCGGGGGCCACCACTGAGACTACCGTCAGTGAAGACAGCGGTGACGAGCTGAGAGGCAAAGGAGTTGAGATGCTCGGTGGAGTTAGACTTGAGGAATGAGAGAAGTTGATCACGTGTGGAACCCTTGGAGCCGGCAGCAATGAGGCTAAGCACCACGTGGATGGACAAGGGTGAAAGCACCAAGTTATCGTTCTCACAGCCCTTCAACAATAGATGCTTAGCAAAGCTCAATGAGACATCTGTTTGATTACTAATTGCTTCTCGCAAGTCCATTTTCCTCAAGCTGATTGCGATTCACACAATGTTTCTGAAGTTGCCAATTTGCTCCTCTGTAATTTCAAACTTCCAAGCTTCCTTCAGAAGAAAACTTTGCAATTAACTTCAATTGAAGTGTTGTTGTTCAACTTTATTTTAGTTAAATACTCTTTAATTAAAATACAATAATTACAAAAATATAAGAATAGTAAACACAATGAAGGACTTTGGAGGACATGTGTGCCTACATAGCAGTTTATGTCTCGGGGAAAAGTTTTGAATTTTTCTTGTTTGTTTTCCTTTCGGCCTTCTATGTAGATTTTCTCTATGGGATATACGTTTCAGTTTCAGGAATAGGTTTCTCAAAGTAGGTTTTGAAGGCACTTAGCTTTGAAACAACAAAGAAGTAAAGAAGAAAACATGACCGATAAGACCATTTCATTTAGATCATTACCAATCTTCACTAATACTAACAGTTCACTAAAAGCTTTTAAGATATATGAATAAACAGTCACTAATAATCATCATCACAAAATGATCCATCAAAGTTAAGGTAAATTCATGAAAAAGACAAGATACGAACCATATGTACTCTTTGATCCAAGGGGAAAGTCACGGTGAGTGGGATCAATTAAATCAAGATTAGATTATTCAGCTGAATCGAAAAGAAGTAAACATTCAAAAACTGAAACAGTCTAATCATACCGACTAGCAGTTGGGTGCCTACTCACGAAAATGACACAGTGATGCACACAGAAGACGCCGGCGATGCAGAGAGCAGGAGACCGAAGGTATTGGGGCAACTGATTTCTGTTCTGGAAGAGTTGAGAACCGCGAAGACGATCATCTCGACATATTCCATTTTTTCGTAAAGCCATCTCGACATATTCTTAATCCAACGGTGTTTATGAGTTTGCGCCTAAAAAAATTCCCCACTGTTTTGAGAATTTTAAGATGTTTATGTACCATTGAAAAGTTTAGAATGCCAAGTGTTGACAGAATAAAAGTTTGTGAATATGTTCACCTAAAAGGGAAAAAAAAAACAGGTTTGTGAATTTTCATTCCTTTGTCTAATTTAGCATTTTTTGTAATTCTTCATAATTTTTAGTAGTCGAAAATTACAATTTAAATTTCCTTAAGTTGTAAAAGGCTTTTATGATTATTACTATAAATACTGACTTATTATTGTGTATCACCTGGATTAATTTAACAATCTACATTTTTTTGCCATCAATTTAACATTCTACGTTGCACTACACCCTAATCTCTCTTTTTTTTTTTTTGAGTTAAATTAACATACACTTTTTTTGAAGTCATAGAATACTTTAGTGATTATTTATATATTTTTAGATTTTACTCCCTTTATAAAAGCTTAAAACTCATGCTTTCTTGAATTATATAGTAGAATGTTTACTGTCTTTTTTAAAACCGTTTTATGTAATTTTCTAAATCATGTCAATCATCTGTTCATCAATTTTTGGGTTCAACTAATCAATTATGAATGCTAATTTACTTTTGTTGCACTTATGATCATCTGTTAATCATAGTCATCATGAATGGTTATCTCAAGTCATATTACCTTTGTTCTTTAATATAAGAGTTAGTAAGCTAGTTAAATTTTTTTTAGAAAGATTGAAAAAGTTAAATAAGTTAATTTAAAATATTTATACTTATTATTTTTTCTTTAAACTAATATGCCTAACTTATAAACTAATATATAATTTAATGATACACATCATACACTACGATTAAGTAATATATTTATTTTTTTTAATTTTTTTAAAAAATCAACCAACTTTTATATTAAAGACGTGAGAGAATATAAAATAAACTAATATTATAGTAGGTAATTCGTCAATTTCCCTTTCGTTCTCACTTGGCATTATTGATTATGATATATGAAATGATGAACAAGCAAGTAAGGCTACTAAGCAGTGATGAAGCGCAAGATATAGGTCCCTGATATTGCCCTGCTTAGCTACAAATAAGCCATTGGTTTCTATTAATGAATATACTATACTACTAGTTAGATGCGAGTCTTGAATTGATGTTATAATTGTAAGACGTCATATAAATTTTATATATAAATAATGATGATGGTTCTTGCGGCAAGTAGTAGACACTTAAACCCTTTTCTCCCATATTGCTGTAAAATAAATAAAACTCAAAACTTTCCTTTCTTTTATGAGGAATCCAAGTGAAGGCCGGCTAAAGACAGTGACAATGGCAAAAGATCAATACTTGTATGCCTCAAAGAAGAGATATGAAATGTGCCAAAAACCCCATTTTCGTCAGCATAGTCCCAAGACAAGTCCCTTTGACAAATCTCTTGGTATTTTATTGTTGCATATTTTGTCCACTCTGAAACTCGCCGATTTTGCCCACTTCATATCTCACGGCTCCAACTAAACTTTGATGCTTACTTCCTCAACACTTCGAATTTTTGTATATCTCTTGGTCTCCACATGCATTATTACAGCCTATTATACAACCCGTAATTTCTCTGGCTGCTTTCTTGTTTGTATTTTTAAAATGAACTCTCCTTTAAACTAGTCCTTTATTAACCATATATACAAGCAACAAACCTGCTTATTTAACTTACCACTTGAACTGAGTATATGTTTTTTAAAAGTTTGTTGTCCTACCCGTCTCTGTTAAGTAAGGTCATTTTCTAAATTCTTAATTAGATTCATTGTCACACAATCCATCCTTCTCTCACTCAAGCAAAACTCATATTTTTACGAGTAAATCTTGGCAAGCATATTTCCTTCCTTGTTTGTGGTTCCAATTAATTGAGCATGCATTATATAGATCAGTTTTGTACGTAATGTTGGGCAAATCTTTATTCTTTACGGCTATCTCGTCAGCACTATAATATGGAAAACAAGTAAGTCTAAATTCTCCTTATATATATATATATAAAGCAAGTCAACTCTGCTAAAAAATTTCTGTAACTTCATTACTGTTGAATGGTAAATATGCAAATGGGCATTGTGCTAGCTCAATGAGATTTGTTTGTATAGCCCTTGATTAATCCCTGTCCGTTGGCTGTTTCATAAACTTTGATCATCATCATTGTAGGTCTTCGTCACGTTCTTATTATTTTATAATAAACAGGAGCTTTGAAAACAATTAGTCCAGGTTTCATGCGCTTTTGATAATGCATGCAATTATTGTAATATGGTTGGGCTGAAAATGATGGCTTTAATGATTTAAATCTGCCATGAACTTGTCCCAACTCAAGTTGAACCACATCTGATCAGCTTCAAGTGCATATGGCTATGGAATTAAAAGGAATTGTTGATCATTTCAGGACAATATCTGTTCATAACCTGGAATAGAGCGTATCTAAAAGACATCAAAATCCTTAAACAAGACAACAAATTTTTCATGGTTGGCTCTGCGTTTCATGAAGGTCAACAAGAGGAATAATGGAATATGCATGAACGTGAATGAGATATGTATACACCAGACAATTTTCATTAAAGGATTTGGAATCGTACCAATAGGCATATAGTCTCCTTTTTCTTTATTCTTCTTTTTCCCTTTACGAACCCCTCTTAGCGTCCAAACAAATGATTAAGGCAATCAATAATGCCAAGAAATGCCTGCGTAAGGAATGGAACTCTAGGAACAAAATATGACAGATAAGATTATTTTAAAGCCAAGATGCCATTTCATTTCTTGGTAGTTTGATGCATTATTAATATTACTATTATCAGACAACTTGGGGGCACATAAATAGTATTCAGAGCCATGATCTTGGTCTTTATTTATACCATATCAACACCACTGCCTGCCTCAGAGTAAACAAGCCTCTCTCTTTGGTCGCAGAGGACAAGGAACTAAACCATGGTAATCAATTCACTTCCAAGTTCTCTTGTCATTTATGGTTTATGGTTTTGTATCAGACCAAACAAGTTCTTCTTAGGCCAAGGCTAATCAATTTGTTGTTTGATGACTTATCTCAGGGAATTTGCAGAGATATGGGAACTCAACCAAAGGGAGAAAGAAGGCTAGGAGGAAACAGGGCCGCGCTGTTTGTGTATGGTAATTAACAGATTAGAGAATCCTCACTCTGTAGAGTTTTTTTTTTTTTTTATATATATGATGCTATAGAATGTGTTGTGAGTTCGTGTGATTGTGAACCCAGCAATGGAGGGGCTAGAGAATATGGCCTTCATTTCCATAGGAATAAGCTTGGTGACTTATTTTTTCGGCTACATGAACTTCAACTTAACAAAGTCTGCTACCACTCTCACCAACTTTATGGGGACTGCGTTTCTGCTACCTCTCTTTGGAGGTTTCATCTCTGATACTTATCTCTCCAGGTTCAAGACTTGTGTCCTCTTCGTCTCCATGGAAATCTTGGTAACTCCCTTTTTTTGTTTCTTTCCCCTTGAACATCACACATAGATTCAACTCTCCTGCTACTATAAAGTACTCCCTCTAGTCTTTAATATGAGATCTATTTACCTAATTTGATTGTGTGATCAATATAGCCAACCCCCTAGTAGGATAAAACTTTGTTGTTGTTGTTGATGGTGATGATTAGATTAAAAAAGATAATTAAGTTAGTTAATATGAAATATTTTTTTCCTCTAAAACACCCTAATCATTTTCCGTAATTCCCTCTATCTATCTCCTACTTGATTTATTGTTGAAGATGCATCAATATGAGTAGATTAGGAAGAGACTGACAAATATAGGAAATAAGTCTTATATTTATAATCAATAATAACTCTTCAATTAAGTCTTGTCTCCTGTAAAGGACTGAATGAGTAATTGCGATTTTAGCCATGGATTACGGAGGAAATAATGGGAAATGAGTTGAGCAATATTCTGTTGATGACAGCCGTGTATCAAAATCATTTTAGCAAGAGTAGTGTGATTTGCACAGTAGGTTGGGGACACTGATACGTTAATTATTTGACTAATGATAAATGTTGATATAAAATAACTTTTACATCATTATTTTATGTTCCTTACCTTAAACGCATTGACTATTCATTATTAAGCAAACCTGCGGTACTATTAGAGGTCAACGGTTCATCTTGGTTAGTCATATTGGTCCAATAAGAAATTAAACAACTTGGTTTGTCAAAACTGATTAAAATCCTATAACTTTTAATTCCAGTCTCTTTAAGATACTTTTCTTTTATCACAGATAAATTAATTCTGAAGCTACTAATTGTTCTAGTGTGTAATGTATCCGCATGTAATGCAAGTATTCACTGACACATAAAATTACCCTTAAAAGGGAGAGTTCGCAGAACAGCAAAAGATTAGCTTATGTATAACTCAGAATGTCTGAAAATTACACCATATAGGCTTCTCAATAACGAGTAACAACATACAAGTTGTATCAAAAGAAAAAGAACAGAATACAAGTTGAACATTTTCAATTTGTGTTTGGTTACAGGGTTATGGTATCCTAGCAGCACAAGCACACTTCCACCAATTAAGACCATCCCCTTGCAAGGGCGCAGCAACAACCCAGGCAAGTCAATGCGAGGCTGCTACTGGAGGCCAAGTTACAATACTCTATACTGGACTTTACCTTCTTGCATTAGGAACCGGCGGCATTAAGGCGGCTTTGCCGGCCTTAGGGGCCGACCAGTTTGATGATAAAGATCCCAAAGAGGCCGCTCAATTATCTAGCTTTTTCAACTGGTTTTTGTTTAGCCTTACCATTGGATCTATAGTGGGTGTTACCTTCATCGTTTGGATTAGTACCAACGTAGGCTGGCAATGGAGTTTTATCATATGCACCATTGCTGTCTTGTTCGCAGCCAGCTTTATAATCATGGGCAAATCATTATATCGGAACAATGTTCCAAAGGGAAGCCCCCTTGTGCGGATTATACAGGTACATGACGTTAATATGTAGCAATTATGTTCCAAATTGTTATACAGATCTGACTCATGTATGTTCGTTGAACTTGAACTGGTAGGTTTTTGTGGTGGCCTTCAGAAACAGAAAATTGCAAATTCCAGAGAATGACGAGCAACTACATGAGATTCATGAAACAGAAGGCCCGGACAATCTTGAAATCATCAAAACGACAAATCAATTCAGGTAATATATATTAGAATAAACAGATTTGAACCCTCTCATATGCATATGTTTTCCCAATACGATGATCATATAAGACTACAAGAGGTTTCAGATTCTTAAGAAACAGATATTACACAAGCCCTTTCTCATATTTTCGTTGGAAAACTGAATTCCCAGATTCTTGGACCGAGCAGCAATTATAAGGAGCAATACTGATGCAGCAACATCCATAAGCTCAGGACCATGGAATCTGTGCACTGTGACACAAGTAGAAGAAACAAAAATCTTGATCCGCATGCTACCGATTATATGTAGCACCATATTCATGAACACGTGTTTGGCTCAGCTTCAGACCTTCTCTATACAGCAAAGCACCACCATGAATCCCAACATCAACGGATTTAAAGTGCCTGGTCCATCTATCCCAGTCATCCCTCTGCTCTTCATGTTCATCCTAATCCCTTTATACGACCGCATTTTCGTCCCACTTGCTCGAGGAATCACCGGAATTCCCACAGGAATCCGACCCCTTCAACGCATCGGGGTTGGATTGGTTCTGTCAGCAGTTTCCATGGCAATCTCCGGAGTTGTTGAAACTCACCGGAAGTCGGTGGCCATCCAGCACAACATGGTGGATAGTACAGATCCTTTGCCCATGAGTCTGTTTTGGCTGGGCTTCCAGTATGCTATATTTGGAGCAGCAGATATGTTTACCTTGATTGGGCTTCTGGAGTTTTTCTATGCAGAAAGTTCATCAGGAATGAAGGCACTAAGCACTGCCATATCTTGGAGTTCTGTGGCATTTGGTTATTTTACAAGTACCGTGGTGGTTGAAGTGGTTAACAAAGTGAGTGGAGGATGGCTGGCAAGTAATAACTTGAACAGGGACAAGCTTAACTACTTCTATTGGCTGTTGTCTGGGTTAAGCGTTCTCAATTTTGGGTTTTACTTGGTTTGTGCTTCTTGGTATCGATACAAAAAGGTGGAAGACAGGCAGGGCCATCCCAAAGATGCCCTTGAGATGACTAAGGTCTAGTTTAGATCTGTAGTGCTTGTTTATTGCTTGCTTTTGGTTTCTCTATCAGTTTGCATGACGTGGAAGTGAATGTAAGTGTAAACCGCCAGTATAGAGTTTTACTAATGTGAAAAAGTGTTTATGTATATTAAATTGTTCATTAGCCATTTGTTATGGGTGAACTTCCAACCAAGTGCAAATTAAGGAAAAATTAAGAAACGCATGAACATGTTTTTACGATGAGGATTTGCATTCATCACTAAAACCTCCCCTAGATTAGAAAAGTAAGAACCTAATGAGCAGACCACGCGTACATCCCTGAATTTGGTATATTTTATTGAGGTTTAGGGGTTATTTAAAATAGTTTAGAAGCAACAACAGCACCTTATATATATATATAAATTTAATTGGCAACGATGACTCTCAGCATCGGAAGCTTAGGGGGGAAAGAAGCCGAAGCTTTTGTTTGCAACATATATGGAAGATCTGACTTGTATTTGTGAGTGTATGTCACATGCTGTGTGGAAGAGTAACTTTGATTGTTTTACTATTGGTGCAGGCTACGCGAGTTCTGATTGACCAATACCTAGGCAATGGGCATTGCTGTAAGACCATAAGCCAATATTGTGGCAATGACGGTAGAAAAAAGACTAGGCACATATAGATGAAGAAAAAAATAATGATCATGCGACTCCTCTGATGCTCATGTAGAGCATCCATATTTTTTATGTTTTGGTAGCTTTGGTTGGTGCATTGTTTTGTAGGGCATGTTGTAAAACAATCCCCTATAATTACCGTATAATTAGAAGAGTTAACCATGATAGAAAGACATAAAACCAGATAAATAAAAGTCTACCAAGGTTAATGTAATGTGACTTCAACTTCATAACAGAACAATTAAGGCCTTACCACGGAAGAAAAGACTCTATCGTGGTAGGAAAAACTTTAACCACCTGATTGACACAATATAAGTATAATTAATATAATTCCTAAAAGGGCTAGGGCATTTGAAGCCCTCAATGTAATCATAATCACCACAATCCATTATAACAATGATATATCTGCACCTGAATGTTTAAATTCATTTCATACACAAAAACATTTAGGCTCAAGTTCTAATAAAGTAGCCACCACAATAAAACAATGTATTAAAAGGGCTCCGCCTACAATACAAATCCTAATATGCAAGGGAATATTCAAAATATGCAATATGTACCAAAAAGGCCCTAAAGTTCGGCAATATACATTAGATTACACTCATGTAACTAAATGAGGTATACAAGATTGATAAATCAAATCAAGTCTCGGACGTCTTCCCCTTGGTAGCATCATCTGAACTCTCACTTGAAAAATAATAAATAACCATAGGGTGAGTCATACGGACCCAATAACCACAGCTCCAATTTAATAAGTATACAGAAAATGACTACAAGATAGTTAAGTAGGTAAAATACACGTTCATATAACATAAAGTCTAAATAGTTTTTCAAAAACATTAGTAGTTTAAGAAAACAATTCAATATGCATAGAACTCCATCAACCATCCTTATAATCGCTGACAGAACCCATAGGCTACAATACATAATAAGATTAGTCTCTTTGAAGAGAATGCACTAAGCTCTTCTATAATAAGGTGTAGCCCAACCAAAGGCTACATAAACTCTTCCCTTTCCTTCGAATATGAAAAGGTGTCACGTCTTTTGAGTTGACCCTTAACCCGGCAAAGGAAGGGTGATACCAATAGCTCTGAGAATGTCAAAGTCGTCTATTGTGCGCACAGTTGCGGTTATACCACATGGTATAAGAGAATCAACATCCACCAATCTCATCTCATCACAATCCCATACACTTTAATATATAACTCAACATCACAAACTTCCACATCAATGATTTATTCTCATATTCAATATTCAATGTTATACAAAATAACATTACAATCACAAGTTAAACAATTTAAACCCATTTAACTAAAAAAATTACTCACAAATATATACATTTTTCATATGTAAAATTAACATATACTTATATCATTTGAAAATACCAATATACACTTATAATCACCTCAACAAACATACAAGGTACATTGGAAAGTAGTTACCTCAGGTTCTTGACATAAGAATTAAACTTGAGAGAATTCAAGTCCAACAAGCTAAGAGCCCGTTTGGTTCAACTCCATTGCATGTATGCAAAGGTAATCATTATTGCATTACTATGAGAAGAGTGTTTAGTTGCTCTTTAGCATGGTAATAGGGTTTACCATGGTAACGATGATTACCAAAAAAATGGCAATCCTTATTCATACCTCCCCCCTATGAATCTTTATTATCATCCCATTGCATGGTTAAAAAAGTTCAATTTACTCTTTAGTTTCACTTATCTTTATTTTACTTATATCTTTTCACTTAACCATATCATGCCACAATAGCTACCACCACTACCTCCTCCTCCTCCACCGTTGTCACCTCTATGTGCCGTCGCCGCCACTACCTCTTCCTTTGCCACCCCCGACCGCCACTACTACCTCTTCTACCGCTGTCACCTCCACCTACCGCCGCCGCTACTACCTCCTCCTCCTCCACCACCATCGTCATCCCGCCGTCGCCGACACTACCTCCCCCCACTACCCCCCACCATTGTTGCGGCTACTACCTGCTCCTACTCTATCCCCCTTTGCTACCACTACCTTCTCCTCCACCCCTTCGCTACCACCTCCACCGTTGCCACTACCACTATGACTTCCTCTTCCTCGGCCAAACATCATCACCACTACGTCTACCATTGCATCCACCTGCCATCACAACCTCCTCCTCTACCGCCATTACCACCGCAACTACCATGACCTCCTCCTCCATCATCACTATAACCGCTGTCGCCACCTCCTCCTTTTCCACCTCTACCGTCATCACCCCTGTCATCGTCACAACTACCTCCCCCTCCACTGTTGTTGCTATAACTTCCTTCCGCTGCCGCCGCCACAACACTGTTACCATCCTCCACCACCACAACCATCGTCATCTGACGTTCCTTAGTGAAATAGCATGACAGTTATGATGAGGTAGCGTGATAGCTCTTAACTATTTTTTTACAAAAATTATAGTAAGGGTAAAATAGACTTTGTGTGATATAATAATTTTAAGTAATTATTAAAATAATAACTCATTGCACCTTACTTAAAACCCAAACCAAACACTAGCTCTATAATTAATATTGCATTGCATTACCACTGTATCGCATTACATTACACTGCAGGGCGCAATAAGATCGAACCAAACATACCCTAAATTCAAGTTTACTCTACAATAAATATGTAATTGTATGTTAATAAAATTAAGAAGAATACTAACTATTATAATAAAAAATAATAAGTAATTAAACTCCCATGATTGACTCACTTTAGTTTTCTTAGAAAAATGACAACAATTTATCTATTTCTCAATTCATCATTTTAAATCATAAATCCTAATTTTTCTCAACTATATTTCACTGAATTAAAATTTTTAACAATAATTCTTCCCTCCAGTTACCTTAAAATCCTCAAAAATTGCTTACTTTAGTCCATAGTGTAAATCTCATAAATCAACTCTTCCTCAAATCATCATTACAATCACATTTCTTTCTTTCATAAATTATTTTCGCACGTATTAGAACCATCAAAATACTACCATATCCTCAATTCATCTAAAACACCCAATTTCCTACAATAAAAGTTTCACCCAAAATTATAAATACTCACATTCCCTTATAAACCTCAAATCCAATCCATTAAATCCTCAATATAACCTCCAATTAACTAGAATAAATTATATAAATTCTGACATTAGATAGCCATTATCACAAATCTTAATTTTCCAACTAAACTCTAACTTTAAGTTCCTCAAATCAACCATTTAGGTAAAACTAAGTCATAATCATTCTTAGTCTAACACCATTATAACAATTAAAAGCTATATAATAAATTGAAACACCCGAATTTTTGAATTCTAACAAACCTAAAATTTTCACTATCAATAATCCATGAATTTAAGAGAAAATGATAAAAAGAGAAAGATAAATTACTTACTTATAAGCTTCAATCATCTTCCTCTTTGACTCTCCCTCTCTTTCTCTCCTCCTCCCTCACAAATTCTCTCTAGCCTCTCCCTCACGAAGGCGCACCTTTAGTGCATTCTTTATTTCAATTTGAGGGGAGGGAAATGAAGGGTATTCTCTAATACCTGACCCTAAAGCTGGTAATTTGGGTCAGGCTGAGCTCGTCATCCTGTTTATTTTAACGGTCTCGGTTTAGGAAAATGGCGGCCCATTTGTAAACTAGTTAAACGAGCTGGACCCATTTAACGCGCGGGTTGAACGGCTAATTATATATTATTTTTTAAAAAAAATCTCAAATCTCGATCTCTCACTCTCTCCTCTCTTCTGTCTTCTTTGTAACTGTAAGTGTGTATGACTGTGTCGAACTGAGTTGAGAGTAAGACCACTAGATCTAGACCAGAAGAGAGTTTCACAATCTCACCTTTCAGCGTGCCAGCGACCTAGCATGCAGCGTCCGGCCAACTCAGTGCCATCAGCCATCCGGCCGTGCCCCCAGTCGTGATCATCTCAGATTGCGTCGTCTCCTCTGGCTGTCACCGCATCTGAAACGGAAACCACTGCTTCATCATCCTATTTCTAAAATCCCAGCTCCGATTTGCTCTGCTTGTGAGTTTTGAGGTTCTTTGATTTGCTCTGCTTCTCCATTCCCAGGTATTTCCAAATTTCCAATTTGCTCCGTTATGAGTTTTGAGGTTCTTCTGATTTCCAAAATACCATAAGCAACCTTGTGTTTGGATTGTAGGTGAATAATAGAAAAACGAAGGATTAGACGAAATTTGTGTGAAAGAACAAGATAAAATATGTTATAGTATTTGAGTGTGAGCTAGGAGTAGGACCTCAAACTTGCAGGTGGTTGAATAAGAAGGGAGATTTTTCTATCTGTTCTTTCTTGTATTTTAACTCCTCATTCATTGAAATGCCTTTAATATTGTTCTTTCGCCTTTGTTTAAAATCATTTAGTCAACTTGGGTCACATACAATTGTACCGATAAAGCATTTTTTTTGTAACATTTAGTTTTTAAAAAAAAATTATAAACGTAGCCCGTCAGCCCGTTTAATCGGGCTCGGGATGCCAAATGGCAGCCCGTTAGTTGGTCGGGATGAATCAGCCTGACTCGTTTGTCCATGTAGCCTGTTTGGCTCGAGCTAGCCTGTTTTTCTAGTACTGCCTGACCTCCAACTCATTTGATAGTGGGGCCACTTGTCCCCAGTGAGAGTATTATTTTTTTTAATGTTTTAAAACTTTATAATAATAATAATAGTTTCCTTTACAAATATTCACTCTTTTTTCAACTTTTTTTTTGTCTATTATCATGTATTATATATATTTTTTAAAAATAAAATTTAATTATAATTTGAGCACATCCTTCTTATTCAAATAATTATATGACAAATTCTAATTATCTTGATTAATTTTATCCTAATATCAGTTAAATCCCAAAAATAAAAATTGGGATGTTACATGTTGCTGACCAATTTGGAAAAAAAAAAGACAAAGATTCAGGTTTAACAATAATTATGATGATTTTTTATATAAAAAATTAAGCATGAAAACGTTAAAGTATCTTCATTAATTAATTAACATACTTTAAATTCATAATTTATTGAAGAAAAGTTGTTATAATCCTTTATTCATTTTCACTTTTCCGTAAACGATACCATGTGATATATTGACATTACTATTATTCTTATGATTTTTTTACAGCAGAGTTTATAAGGACATTATTGTGAATTTCAAATGAATTATTAGACATGCATGTTTTATACTAACATTTTTATTATTGGCAATAACGCTTTTTAAAGAAGTTTTAGAAATGCTGTCATTCATTCAGGACAACATTTGTTATTATTTGATTATAAGGACGTAAATAAAATTTCTAGGAACATTGTCACAGGAAAATATTTTGATTCTTTCAGATGTAATTATATATATAATCGAATATTTATAAATACTTCTGTCAATGTTATATTTCTTTTAAAATTTAAAATATATACGAGGTCATGTGCGTTGATGTTGAAGAGGATGTGTGACTGCTTATAGATGATTTTGATGTGAAGTTAAAATTAGTAAATGTACAAATATTTTGCGTAATAACGACTATGCCTTCACCTCCACGCTGTGCGATTATATATAGCATCCGTACTTATTGATATTGAGAGGGTTTAACCAAACAATACAAGCACGGACCTAATTTTCCTGTTTGTCGTTGGGATGAGTAGGTAAAGTTTTTTTTATTTAGATTGTCTAGATGGGATATGGATAGCTCAGATTTGATTTTTAAAAAAATTAATTATTTTTAAATAAAAATTTATTTTTTTAAAAAAAATTAAATCTAAATCGTCCAAATAAAAAAAATTATCCCCTACTCATCTTTCAAATGAGCAGACTCATTCCATAACCTAGAAGCCACCAACTTCTACATTTAATCACGACTTTTAAATTTAAAAAAGGGTGATGGAGCAAAAATACTCATGATGATTTGCAAAAGGAGCATCCAGCACCATAAAAAAAATGGTTTAAAAATGCCTACGTACATTACAAAAGGGTTCAAAAATACCACCACCGTTAAATCCTGTAACGCCGTTAAATATTTTTCATAGGCAATGGAGCAAAAATGCCCATGATCATAAGCAAAAGGAGCAACAGGCACCATGATTTTTTTTTGTTTAAAAATACATATGTACATTACTATCCATCCAGCTCGGGCTAGTGATATATCCTAAAATTCCAAATTGATGATTCCATTGATTTATTACTCATTCAAAATTCATTCTAAACTCATTTTTTAAGTTATCTCAACTTAAAATTGTTAATTGATCAAAATACCCCTGAGGACCCGGTCTAAGCCCCTTTGTACCCGGTCTAACTGTACTTTACCAAAAATTATGACTTGAGCTAATCTTATACAATTTCACGTGTGGAATCCAACTTTGACCTCAGATTTGTCAAAATCATGCTCAAATTATAAAAATACCCCTAGTAGCCATTATGTTAGGGTTTTAGGGGTAAAATTGGACTTGATTTTGGTTTTTTTGATGATTTCATTGAGTTTATAATGGAAAATTGTGTAGGAAACATGTAAATTATGAAGTGTGAAGGCTTTACAGAATGAAATGACAATTTTACCCCTAAAACCCTAACATAATGGCTATTAGGGGTATTTTTATAAGTTGAGCATGATTTTGAAAAATCTTAGGTCAAAATTGGATTTTACACGCGAAATTGTATAAGATTAGCCCATGTCATAATTTTTGGTAAAGTACAGTTAGACCGGGTACAAAGGGGCTTAGGCCGGGTCCTCAGGGGTATTTTGGTCAATTAACAATTTTAAGTTGAGATAACTTAAAAAATGAGTTTAGAACGAATTTTGAATGAGTAATAAATCAATGGAATCATCAATTTAGAATTTTAGGATATATCACTAGCCCGAGCCGGATGGATAGTAATGTACATAGGTATTTTTAAACAAAAAAAAATTTACATGGTGTCTGTTGCTCCTTTTACTTATGATCATGGGCATTTTTACTTCATTGCCCATGAAAAATATTTAACGGTGTTACAGGATTTAACGGTGGTGGTATTTTTGAACCCTTTTATAATATACATAGGCATTTTTGAACCAAAAATTTTTTCATGATACTGGATGCTCCTTTTACAAATCATCATGGATATTTTTACCCCATCACCGTTTAAAAAAACCCCTATACAAATATGCCTCATTGCTTGTTTATGAATATTACTTTAATACATAGACATTATAGAATATATCTTCTTCACGATATAATCCTTGTAGACTCATTTTCCTTTTGTCATCCTAATGTTGATCCACCTGCATTGGGCATGCATCAATTTTAGATTGTCCTCAACATTAATTAGCTTGATCTTCCATCCCATTTATCAAGTCCAAACCCTACTTTACAAAATATTTATAGCTGTTTAAAATTTCACAAGGTGATCAATCAAAATTTGTATAAGGTGTGTCAACATTACCGCCTGATAATATTTTATTTTAATCATAAAAGCTATAAATGTGTATGTATGTCCATATATATATATATATATATATATATATATATATATATATATATATATATATATATATATATATCTCACTAATTATTAAGCACTGGTTATTTTATTTTTATAAATTTAAATTCGAATGAGACAGGCCTACAGCCTACTAGAGATAAAATCATAAATTAATTAAGATGGTCGTGTTATCTAACAAGCTACATATCTTTCTTTGTTTTTAAGGACCGTTTCCATTAATTAATTACTTATTCTGATCTTAAATATAAGATATAGTTGATTTTTTTAAAAAAATTAAGAAAAATGAATAAATGAATTAATCGAATTATATGTTTTATATCCATAAATTATATATCAATTTATTAGTCAAACTAATTGATTTGGAGAAAAAAATAAAAATAAAAATATTATAAAATAATTTAATTAACTTCTTTAATATCTCTAAATAAAAATCAACTTTATCCCATATTTAAAAATGGAGTCAGTAGTTGCAATCTTTGGTTGGTTGACTTTTTGTTTTTTTCAATAAAAAGATCAAATGAACGAGTGGTGAAATGGCTCCATCCTCGCTGGACCTGTTCAAAGAAAAGGTTCCGCACTTCCCGCCATTGCTGACTGAAAGAAAGGAAGGAATAAAAAAGGAAAAAGATTGTAGAATTGGATTTAGTCGTTGCTTACGGTGAGGGGGAAAAAAATTTCTCGTACGTAGAATGATAATATAATAATACTATAGTCCTAGCACTTCTTCCAGGTCAACCCTTGCCCTTGATGCCCTCTAGCAATTGACTATTCCAATCGTTCCGTTTCCTTATCCTTTTGCTACATTATTTGGTTGAAAATCATATACACTAGTCAAGTTTTTTATCCTTTACCTTTTCAAATTTTAGAGCCTTTATAGTTTACTCGCAATCAAATTTGTCATGCAAGAAAAAATACACACCGTGCCAAATTATCCAATCTGCACAGAAGCAAGCCATCGTTGCCTTTGGCAAGCAAATCTCTAGAGATTGACAAACATTGTCAGAAGGTCAATACCATTGCACTTATTCCAAGTCAATCTTTGTACATTGTGCAATCTAGCTATTAGCTAATTACCTTCCCCATGAGCAGATCATCTTGCAATGTACGACGGACTCATACTTGGATTCAATTTCAAACTCAACTGCTCGATAAATACTTTCACATTCCACATCTTAAATTAGAGCCACTACATTTACAACTGGTAGCTCTAAGGGAAGCTTTATATTTTGTTCTGTATCAGCACTACGTTGGTAATCCTAGGGAAATTCACACGCCAGATCATTGTACTCAATAGGGAAGTTCCCTGGTATATTTCATATATACTACATGATATAAAATATATGTTGACGAACATTATAACATGCAATTTTATTTCATACTGTGTAATTATGTTTTCATAAAAAGAAAATAATATGATCTATTCCCAAAACAAAATGGAAAGGAATGATGATATAAAATTGAATACAGATTGATATTGGGAGATACTTTAGGATTTTTTTTTGGGAGAGATTAAAGAAGTTAAATATGTTACTTAATTATGTCATATATTACATATTCTTAAATTATATATCAGTTTATAAATTACGTAAAATAGTTTTAAAAAAATGATAAATATAAATATTTTAAAATAATTTAATTATTTTTTTAATATCTCCAACAAATTCAACCTTATTTTATAAATAAAACATAGGGAGTAGCAGCCATGCAAATAATCCCACCCATGACATTGACACGGTCTGGTCTTCCTAATGCACTTGTTATTAATTAAAACTACCGCATAGAATATACAACGTGGGCCTTTGATGCTACCATCAAATTACATCAATCATCAAAGGGTTTTGACTTTTGACTTATACTCTCATAAAATAGTATAACTCAGATTCTAATTAACTAGATTTCTTTATGTCCGGTCAAAGTCAAAAAACTAGCTATCATTATGTATTATCCTCCATTTTTAATATAATATCTCATCATTTGTAGTTGAATTTAGTATAATTTGTTCAGAAAATTGCACTGAAGTTCTAAATAAGACAAAATACTACCTAAAGGTCCCTAAAATCTCAAAATTATAGTGAAATCCTTTGAAATTTTTGGGTAATATATTTTAATTATAAAAAGATTAAAATACCCTTAATGATTTGAAAAAAAAGGTGAAAAAAATTCAAAACCCAATTATTTTCTCTTCACATATCCCCAATTTTCTATGTGGCTAACAGCCAAACTTCATTGCCCCACCTAGGGGTGTTTAATATTTTCCTGTCTCGGTCTTCCCATCCTGAACAAAGAAATTTTTGGGATAGGAAAAATTCGGAATTGAAAAAAATTCTTTTGGATCGGGATTGAGAATGGGACTTCCCGATCCCAAATATATATACATTTTTTACAAAATATTTAAGAAAGTAAGACTAAATGTAAAAATAATATGAAAATCTATAATATTCTCAAGGGAATATATATTCTTGTAGTTAATTTCATTTATTGTTTATTGAATAATTTTAATTTTTTATTCTTGTCCTTGTACTTTTTGTAGCTAAATCGACAACTTTAAACATATATTGGACTAATTATATATTTGTATTCAACTAATTTAGTACAATATCATATTAGACAAATTATATATTTGTCTTATACTAAAGGAAACACAACAAAAAATTCAAATCTAAACTATTCATTTCATAATCTTAAAGATGACGATGAGATTATGAGAACAAGGAAAATGTGAGAAAATAATTGGGGTTTGAATTTGTCTATATTTTCTCAAATTCATAAAGGGTATTTCATTCTTTTTCATAATTAGAATACATTACCTAAAAGTCTTATAGGATTTTACTGTAATTTAGAGATTTTAAAAGATTTTTGGGTTGTATTTTGTTTTGTTTTGGGACTTCAATGCAATTTTCCCTTCTTCCTTTCAATTGAAGAACCCCTCTTAGCGTGGAAACAAATAGTATTCGGAGCCATAGTCTTGATCTCTATATATACTATATCAGCACCACTACCTTCCTCAGAATAAACAAGCGTCTCTCTTTGGTGGCAGAAGACAAGGAACTAAACCATGGTAATGAATTCACCTCTAAGTTCTCTTGCCACTTATGTTTAATGGTCTTGTATCAGACCAAACAAGTTCTTCTTAGGCTAAGTCTAATCAATTTGTTTTTTTGATGACTTATCTCAGGGAATTTGCGGTGATATGGGAACTCGACCAAAGAGAGAAAGAAGGCTAGGAGGAAACAGGGCTGCACTGTATGTGTATGGTAATTAACAGATTAGAGAATCCTCACTTTGTAGAGTTTTGATATATGATGCTATAGAATGTGTTGTGAGATTGTGTGATTTTGAACGCAGCAATGGAGGGGCTAGAGAATATGGCCTTCGTTTCCATAGGAATAAGCTTGGTGACTTATTTCTTTGGCTACATGAACTTCAGCTTAACAAAGTCAGCTACCACTCTCACCAACTTTATGGGGACTGCGTTTCTGCTATCTCTCGTTGGAGGTTTCATCTCTGATACTTACCTCTCCAGGTTCAAGACTTGTGTCATCTTCGTCTCCATGCAAATCTTGGTAACTCCCTTTTTACTGTTTCTTTCCCCTTCAACTTCATACACACACTCAACTCTCCTGCTATTATAAAGTAATTCATCTGGTTTTTGATGTAAGACCTATTTATCTAATTTGATTAGATTAAAAAGTTATTTAATTTAGTTTATATAATATGTTTTTTTTCCTAAAACACCTAATTATTTTCCTTAATTCCTTTCATCTGTCTATTACTTGATTATTGTTGAGGGGGCGTCAATAAAGGCAAATTAGGAAAAGAATGACAAATATAGAAAATAAGTCTTATATTTAAGATTGAGATTAACTCTCCAATTAAATCCTGTATTAAAGACCGAAGGAGTAATTGTGATTTTAACCGTGGATTATGGAGGAAGTAATGGGAAATAAGTTGAGCAACCTTCTATTGATGTCAGCCGTGGCTCAAAATCATTTTAGCAAGAATAGCGTGATTGGGACACTAATACGTCAATTATTTGACTAATGATAAATATTAATATAAAATAACTTTATCCTAATTATTTTATATGGAACAACGCATTGACTATTCATGATTAAGCAAACCTACAGTGCTCTTTAGAGGTTAACTCTTCATATTGGTCCAATAAGAAACAACTTGGTTTGTCAAAACTGTTTTAAATCCTACAAATTTTAATTCCAATCTCTTTAAGATCCTTTTCTTTTATCACAGATGAATTAATCCTGAAGCTACTAATTGTTCTGGTCTGTAAAGTATCAGCATGTGATGCAAGTATTTACTAACACAAATATCAAATCACCCTTAAAAAGATTAGCTTCTGATGTATAACTCATGTCAGAAAATTACACCATATAGGCTTCTCAGTGACCAGTAACAACATACAAGATGAACATTTTCAGTTTGTGTTTGGTTACAGGGGTATGGTACTCTAGCAGCACAAGCACGCTTACACCAATTAAGACCAACCCCTTGCAAGAGCGCAGCAACAACCCGGGCAAGTCAATGCGAGGCTGCTACTGGAGGCCAACTTGCAATACTCTACACTGGACTTTACATTGTTGCATTAGGAACCGGCGGTGTTAAGGCGGCTTTGCCGGCCTTAGGGGCCGACCAGTTTGATGATAAAGATCCCAAAGAGGCAGTTCAATTATCTAGCTTTTTCAATTGGTTCTTGTTTAGCCACACCATTGGATCTATAGGGGGTGTTACCTTCATCGTTTGGATTAGTACCAACGTAGGCTGGCAATGGAGTTTTATCATATGCACCATTGCTGTCTTGGTCTCAGCCATCATTGTAATCATTGGCAAATCGTCATATCGGAACAATGTTCCAAAGGGAAGCCCCCTTGTGCGGATCATACAGGTACATGACGTTAATATGTAGCAATTATGTTCCAAATTGTTATACAGATCTGACTCATGTATGTTCGTTGAACTTGAACTGGTAGGTTTTTGTGGTGGCCTTCAGAAACAGAAAATTGCAAATTTCAGAGAATGATGAGCAACTACATGAGATTCATGAAACAGAAGGCCGGGACAATCTTGAAATCATCAAAACGACAAATCAATTCAGGTAATATATATTAGAATAAACAGATTTGAACCCTCTCATATGCATATGTTTTCCCAATACGATGATCATATAAGACTACAAGAGGTTTCAGATTCTTAAGAAACAGATATTACACAAGCCCTTTCTCATATTTTCGTTGGAAAACTGATTTCCCAGATTTTTGGACCGAGCAGCAATTATAAGGAGCAATACTGATGCAGCAACATCCATAAGCTCAGGACCATGGAATCTGTGCACTGTGACACAAGTAGAAGAAACAAAAATCTTGATCCGCATGCTACCGATTATATGTAGCACCATATTCCTGAACACGTGTTTGGCTCAGCTTCAGACCTTCTCTATACAGCAAAGCACCACCATGAATCGCAACATCAACGGATTTAAAGTGCCTGGTCCATCTATCCCAGTCATCCCTCTGCTCTTCATGTTCATCCTAATCCCTTTATACGACCGCATTTTCATCCCATTTGCTCGAAGAATCACCGGAATTCCCACAGGAATCCGACCCCTTCAACGCATCGGGGTTGGATTGGTTCTGTCAGCAGTTTCCATGGCAGTCTCCGGAGTTGTTGAAACTCACCGGAAGTCGGTGGCCGTCAAGCACAACATGGTGGATAGTACAGATCCTTTGCCTATGAGTATGTTTTGGCTGGGCTTCCAGTTTTGTATATTTGGAGCAGCAGACATGTTTACCTTGATTGGGCTTCTGGAGTTTTTCTATGCAGAAAGTTCATCGGGAATGAAGGCACTAGGCACGGCCATATCTTGGAGTTCTGTGGCATTTGGTTATTATACAAGTACCGTGGTAGTTGAAGTGGTTAACAAAGTGAGTGGAGGATGGCTGGCAAGTAATAACTTGAACAGGGACAAGCTTAACTACTTCTATTGGCTGTTGTCTGGGTTAAGCGTTCTCAATTTTGGGTTTTACTTGGTTTGCGCTTCTTGGTATCGATACAAAAAGGTGGAAGACAGGCAGGGCCATCCCAACGATGCCCTTGAGATGACTAAGGTCTAGTTTAGATCTCTAGTGCTTGTCTACTTGCTTGCTTTGGTTTCTCTTTCAGTTTGCATGACGTGGAAGTGAATGTAAGTGTAAACCGCCAGTATAGAGTTTTACTAACGTGAACAAGTGTTTATTTAGTGTTTATTTGTTATCACTTATTTAAATCGGGCTTATTATATAAGTCCGATTTATGTAAATCGAGACATATCTCCTCCACATATTTATCTTGTAGATCGTGAAAACACTTTGTAGACCGTAAAAACACCTCGTAGACCATAAAAACTACATCGTAGACCGTAAAAGTTACTTCATATTCCGTGAATTACAATTCATAAGCACTTATAAAATTTTCAACCGCTATTCCAAACAAGCTCTTATATTAAATTAAATTGTTCATTAGCACTGTGAAGGACAAATTAAGGAACTAGCCATTCGTTATGGGAGAACTTCCAGCCAAGTGCAAATTAAGGAAAAATTAAGAAACGCATGAACAGGTATTTACGATAAGGATTTGCATTCATCACTACAACCTCCCTAAGATTAGAAATTTAAGAACCTAATTAGCAGACCACGCGTACAAACCTGAATTTAGTATATTTTATCAAGGTTTAGGGGTTATTTAAAAAAGAAAAGTTTACAAGCAACAACAGCACCTTATATTAAACCATAACCAGTGCGAAAGAATTAGGTTTAAATGCTCCAAACAAAACTTGAAGCCTACAAGGGCGAGTAAAAGAGAAGCAAGATGTTCCCCTCCATTTTTCCTTGGGTATTTACAAGATCAAATAGGAGCCTTCTTTTAGAGGTGTCAAAAGTCAAAACCTATTATACAAGACGAGGAACAAGAAAAAGACTGAAAAACTAGAAACTTGGCCCATTAAAAATATGTAAAAGTTTACAAGAGCATCTCCTACCATTTCACATCCAATGTAAGGGCCTCTGGAGGAACAAGCACAGAGCGCAACTTTGTAAAGGACATATTGGACATCAAATTACCCCAGGAAACTGAATCTGATTCGATAAAAGGCTTTAATTTCTTGATCATGAGAGGTTTTAGTGTGTCAGCCTCGACTCTGCCCCATATCTGAAACCAATCTCTTTCTACACTGGGCCTTGTTCTCCACTTGGGCAGTGTACCATTGAGAGTGATATTGCTCCCAACTACTCTTTCCAACTCTATGGGGAACCTGACATTAGATGATGCTTTGACATTAGCTTTGACCAAACCAGAAACCTGATTTCGAAGAACCTTACGACCCAGAAGGCTCCTCAAAACTTTTTCCAACATACTTAATCTCAACCTGAAGGAATTAATGGGGCATGATCGCTTTCTGTACACAAGACCATGGTAACATTTTTCTGGGAGAAGCTCAATTGTGTCCCCTGAAATATATGTATTTTTTATGTACAAATCAGGATTCCGAGATCTGTAGGCAACTAATGATGCAGAGCCTAATATGCGTATAGGAATTAGACTCATGCACATTGATTGCATAAGGGGCCAAAAACCACTCGTCCCCTTGTTAAACAAAGTGCTTCCATTTGTTTGCAGATCAAGATCTGATGAATGAAAAAGGGAGACTTCCTGAGCTCCTCTCACTTCTAATGTGATGCCTTCACCAACAAGGATGTGTTTCAAACCGCTATACGAGATATTCATCTGCATAACAAGGGCATGATTAAAAAAACATCGAGACTGCCAGTTACAGAGCAATATAGTTTACCCGAATATGAATTGCCATGCATATCAGAGAACAGAAACCTGATTCATGGCATCATAAATGTCAGATTTTCAGACTAAGCCGTGAGAATAACAAAATAAATGGAAGCAATCTCTTTGAGAAATCATTTGCAACATAAGAAAGGATGTATATGCTAGCGGCCACCCAATTGAAATCACTTCTTAGGTTATAATTAATAATACATCAATGAAAAACAGTTTTAAACCATCCTCGCGTACAGATGATATATCAGGGCTCAAGAAGGTCCTCTTCTCTGTCTCCCAAGTCATCAATAGCTATATTCCTTAACTCCTCGAGGCTTGATTTTCAGTCAACTGTCTGTGACAGTTCTTACACTCTCCATCATCGTGTGCTTCTCACATGTTTATCTACTTAAAACTAGCTAACCAACCAATCTTAACATTTGGACTCTCGCGGATCTTTCCAGTTATAGTTCCTGGGAAAAAATACCAATTTTGTTAATAAATTCTAAGCAGTAATAAAAAACTATAATCGAGTAGACCAATTCATAACTGATGTTATGTTATAATGATAACTTTCAAAAAAACAAAACGCAATCTACTGGACAGGAGATAATTTTTTCTCAGCCGTCAAACGGAGGAGAGGATTTATCCTCGAGCAAGTTCCAATAGCAAGCCTTTGATCTATAAGGTTATTAACAGCTTCTAAGAGAGAAGAGGACCCAATTAGAGAGACTTCAACGTTTAGATCTGAGCCAAATAGGAATAAAACAATTGCATTATCTATACAGAAACGAAAACCAGAAACAGAGCATACCGGCAAGGATAGAGTCAGTTGATGATGTCCATCGACCCCTAACTCAAACGGACCCTCCAATTTGAAGGTATGAAGTACAGCAAGTGAGCTAACTTCACGAATCAGAGATCCTAGGTCAGATTTGGGCTTTCTAAACTTGTTCCAAGACCCAACTTGGTCCGAAGATCTGAGGAGCAAATGATTCCTGCCCAACCCGACTCGAAACTCATATTTGAGGGAGGAGCAGAATCGAACCTTGCCAACATCGAACTCGGAAACTCTGACATCGTCGAAATCCCACTTCTGTTTGGCCGAAATCGCCTTTACAACATCCTAATTCCAATGAATCAAGAAAAGGACAACTCAGATGATTCAAGGCTTTTATTACAATTTGTAGAGTGAAAATATAAATTTGAGAACAAGAACGTGACGGAAGAAAAATCGAATGTGGGATTTGATGAAAGGAACCTGCAAAATGTAGGAAGCGTTGTGGTCAGAAGGAGAGGACGTAACAGGAGGAGGATGAAACGCAAGGATTTGGAGGATAAGAATCAAGAAGACTGAGACGCAACCAATTATCATCGTCGTCTGGATCTCTGTACCTAGCCGGGGGGGGGGGGTTAGGTGGTACGTGTAAATATCCAGTGGGCTTCACAGTGTGATTTTTGAAAAAAGAAAAATTGTACCGTCGGGGACTTGAAGAATGAAGGGAAAATTTTAAGAAAATATTATTTAAATTTTAAAATTTTATATAAGTGATTTAATAATAAAATGTTTTATTAATTGTATTATCATTCTTATTAATTTCATTAATGATTTTGTTAACGAGATTTTGAAGTTTAAAATATATTTTTTTAAAATTTTCTCAAAAATAAATACAAACATTTTTCTTATTCAGCAAACAATGAATAACATAATCTTGAAGTTCTTAATATTAAATACAGAATTACCGAATCCCTAGTGGATGAATTTATATTCCCTTGAAAAAGGAAAAGATGCACCAGCGATGGCTTAGTGGTAGATGACTGTGATCCGGACAATGAAAATTTCGGTTTGATCTTTGGAAATACCTTCTTGAAAAATAGAATAACCTAAAATAATATCCTATATTTATTTTCACTAACTTAAGATTAGTCGCATAACGAGTTTAAAAAATTTAAGTTGTAGGGACATTTGGGGTGCTTAAAAAAAGAAAAAATGTAAAATAAAAACTCTGCAGGAGTGCCACCTGGCCGTTGAACAGAAACTCTTCACTTGAAGGATTTAAACTCCGATATCTTTCCATTAGTGGCTGGAAATGAAATCCTTTATGAGTAGGTCATGTTTGGGATAATTTATAAGTGTGATTGAAAAGTATTTATAAGTATTTTTATGTGAGTCGAAATAAAATTTTTTTTACATACTTACTTCATATATTATAAATCATGATTGAAAAATAGTTTTAAAAGTTCCAATCGCTATTTCAAACACTTATATATATATATATATATATTGACAGGTAATTAAAATTGAAGGAACAATCTAATATCTTCCTCATTTAATCATTTGAGAATATTTACAGATATACAGCGAGAGACTTGAGTACAATGATCCTGATGCACGCACGTGAAAAAAAATGTATGCAAAGAAATTTGTTAAAGTAAGAAAATAGTCTTTGAAAATTAATTTTTGGATAATAGTTTTTATAATATATGAAGTAAGTATATGAGAGAAATTTTATCTCGATTTACAGGGAAAAAAAACTTATGAAACCACGGTTTTGGTGGTTTCCAAACACTCTATAAGAAAACTGAATAATTTATTTAATCATATTATATATTGTATATCATTATATTACTTCCGGTCTTTAATATAAGACCAAGTTAACTTTTTTAGAGATATTAAAAAAGTTAAATAAGTGACTTTAAAATATTTCTATTTATCGTTTTTCTCCAAATTAATTTGTTTGACTTATAAAATGATTTATAATTTAATAATACACAACATATGTTATAATTAAATAGTTTATTTAGGTTCCTTAATTTCTTCAAAAAAGTCAATTGTGTCTTATATTAAGGATCAGATAGAGTATTATATATCAATTTATAAGTAAGTTATGAAAATTAATTTAGTTAAAAACAATAAATATAAATACTTTAAAGTAATTTATTAAAAGCTTCCTTATTTTTTTTAAAAAAGTCAATTGGGTTTTGGAAGTATTCCCTCTAATCCTTAATATGAGACATAGTTATTTAATTTGATTAAATTAAAGAAGCTAACTAAGTTAGTTAATATGACATATTTTCTAAAAACATTATAATCAACTTTCTTAATTCTTTCATGCTTTATTCTCCTTGATTATTATTGAGAGATGATTAATATGAGTAAATTAGAGAAAAAATTGATATATATGAAAATTATGTCTTATATTTATGACTAATATTATCTCCAAATATACTTCATATTAAGCACAAGAGGGAGTAACAGAAAGACCATGTTTAAGGGTGTGTTTTGGATGGCTTTTAAAGACTAAAAGCATAATTTAGAAGGCTAAAGGTGTGTTTGCAATTAGCTTTCGAGAATAGCTTATAGAGAAAAAGTGAAAAAAATGATTTTTGAGAATAGATTCTAGCAGAATAGATTATGAGAACAAAGTGATTTTGATAAAATGAAAGTGTTTGGATATTATGATCAGAATAGTTTTTTTTCATGGTCAAATTACTGAAAAGGACATTAACTTTTGTGATAATTACATAGAAATGATAAGATTATATTTTATGTATTATATAGTAGTAAATTTCATAATAAATACAAAAAATGGCATAAAATTATATGAAAAATGTAATATATATATATATATATATATATATATATTGTAAAAAATAATTTATAATAATTAGATATAAAATATCATATTATATTTTAGGTATTATTTAACATAAAATTGAACAATAAATACCAAAAACTCTTTAAATTTGTCCAAAAAAATGAATTGTACACACACACACACACACACACACACACACACATATATATATATATATATATATATATATATATATATATATTAACAAATTGTACATTGAAAGTTTATAATAATTACATATGAAGGATAAGATTATATTTTGGACAAACCTAAAAAAGCTGTCAGTCATTTTCTTAAGACTACATCGTTTTGGTGTAGTTTTAATAAGTTAAACTTTTTTTTTTGTTTAAAAAAAATGATATCTGGTATTTTAAAATATTTTCTTAGATGTATGTAGTATCAAAAAATATTTTTTAAGTAACATGCAGTATTCTAAAATAATTTTTAGTGCTTTTAACTCTTTAAAATATTTTTTCAGTTGTACCCAATATATTTGCCGACTGATTGCAATTTTACCCTTAATTTATTTTTTCAGCTTCAAAAATTATTTTAAATTATTAGGTGATCCTGGAAAAATATTTTAGAGTGGATAACACTGGATACAATTGAAAAAATAATTTAAAGTAATTTTTAGAGTTGAAAAAATAAATTAAGGGTAAAATTGCAATCAGTTTGCAAACACACTGGGTACAACTAAAAAATATTTTAAAGAATTAAAAGCACTAAAAAATATTTTAGGATACTACATGCTACTTAAAAAATATTTTTGGACCTTTTTTAAAACCAAAGAAGTATGATTTTGTAGTGTGTTTGGCAAATTCTCAAAATCATGGTTTTGAGAAAAATTAGCCAAACACTCTTTTTTTGGAAACCATGGTTTTGGGAAAAGCTTCTTTTTGTTTTTTTTTATCCAAAACCATGCTTTTTTGGTTTTAAAAAATGTCCAAAAATATTTTTTAAGTAGCATGTAGTATCCTAAAATAATATTTAATTATTTTAATCCTTTAAAATACTTTTTTCAGTTGTACCCAGTGTGTTTGCAGACTGATTACAATTTTACCTTTAATTTATTTTTTCAGCTCTAAAAATTACTTTAAAGTATTTTTTTAGTTGTACCTAGTGTCATCCACTCTAAAATATTTTTTCAGGAGCACCTAATATTTTAAAGTAATTTTTGAAGCTAAAAAAATAAATTAAGGGTAAATTTTCAATCAGTCTGCAAATATATTGGGTACAACTGAAAAAATATTTTAAAGATTTAAAAGCACTAAAAATTATTTTAGAATATTGCATGTTACTTAAAAAAAAATTTGATACTACATACGTCCAATAAAATATTTCAAAATATTATATACCATTTTTTTTAGACAAAGAAAAAAGTTCAACTCTTTAAAACAACACCAAAACGGTGTAGTTTTAAGAAAATGACTAGCAACTTTTTTCCCATAATCCATTCTTCTCATAATCTATTTCGATGTTCTGAATTATTGACAAACTATTAAATGTTAATGTATTTGTTTCATAATGAATTTGAGGTTTCTAGACATGTTGTTACGACTAATATATCACTTGTTAGTAAAAGAAAGACAATCTAAAGGAGAAAGACAAAAATAGATTGTATTAACTGCACTGAAAAAGAGGCTCCTTATATTATTTTTAGATGTTAACAATTGAATTATGAACTTTTAATGTATAATTTATTAATATATATATATATTTCTATGTATGTATGTACAATTCATTTTTTTGTCACAATTTATAATTTTTTCGGACAAATATAAAGAGTTTTTAGTATTTATTGTTCAATTTTATGTTAAATAATACCTAAAATATAATCTGTTATTTTATATCTAATTATTATAAATTATTTTTTATAATTTATTATATAATACACACACACACACATTAATTATAAATTTTTCAGATAATTTTATGTCATTTTTTGTATTTATTATGAAATTTACTACTATATAATACATAAAATATAATCTTATCATTTCTATGTAGTTATTACAAAATTTAATATTATTTTCAGTAATTTGACCATGAAAAAAAACTATTATGATCATAATATCCAAACACTCTCATTTTATCAAAATCACTTTTTTATCATAATCTATTTTGCCAGAATCTATTCTCAAAAATCACTTTTTTCACTTTTTCTCCATAAGCTATTTTCAAAAGCTAATTCCAAACACATTGGACAAAAAGCAACAAAAAGAAGCTTTTCCCAAAACCATGGTTTTGGAATAAAACCATGGTTTCCAAAAAAAGAGAGTGTTTGATTAATTTTTCTTAAAACCATGATTTTGGTGTCAAACCATGGTTTTGAGAATTTGTCAAACACACTATAAGATTGTATACTTTTGGATTTCTTTTCAGTAGTTTAGAATAACTTTTTTTCAATTGGCCTTCTGGGGGCGGGGGAGGAAAAAGCAACTTAAACCATAAGTCAAAATTTCTTATTTTTTGTTTTTCCACCATAGGAAGAGAAAGAAACAACTTAAAAAAAGATGTTAGGTCCTATTTTTTTTAATTGAAATACTATTCTAATACTTATTATAAATTCTTATAGATGAAATCTTTTTTCTAAATATAAACTCACTTAAAAGTTAATAATCATTATTTTTCATTTTTGTCATGCTTAATTCTCATTGAAAATAGAAAATGATGCAAGAGAATTAGTTAAAATAAATTATAATAAGGACTAAAGTGGTAAATTTTTATGGTAATACTTTGATTTAGATCCATGAGAAATTTAATTGGTGAGAATTACTTGATAAATTTTCAAATGATGCTCTAGTAGTCGATTTGGTTTCTGTTGGAAGTGGAAAGTTATGTCTATTACTAAATGGTCTATATTCATAAAACTCTTTCAGTTCATGACCGATTAGTTGTGTAATATTATTTGATAAAAAACTTTTTATTTGTATGATTTCTAATTTATATGCATTTTTATTCATTAACTATATTTAATTATGTATTTTAGCATTGTCAAATCTACCAAGTTAACTTTTTTCACTTTTTTATAATTTTAATTTTAATTTTCCTCTTATAATTATCATAAAATATATACATAAAATATACATGCATTATTTAATAAGATTTACGTCCTTTTTTGTCATTATCCATCTAAATTTGCTTTTTAAAATAATCATCCAAATAAATTTCAGTTTTATAAAAGTCACTTATACTACCGCAAATCTAAATATAAATCATATTACACAATCTTACTCTTACTCAATCTTAAATTTACAAAAGTTATTGTAAAAAAACAACTTTTACTACCGATATTCCAAAGACAATAGGTGTCACATGTTATGGGTGATTTGGCTAATAATATGATTTAGGGCATGTTTGGGTTGGCGGTGGAAAAGCTCGTTCACGCAAGTCGAGACAAAACTCTTCTCACAAACTTACCTCGTATACCGTAAATTGCGTTGGAAAAGTTGCTTCTACCGCTAATCAGGCACTTAATAGCTTGACTTGATATTTTTAGCTTATAAGTATTTTTCATGTAAATCGAAACAAAACTCATATCACATATTTACCTCATATACTGTATATCACGATTGAAAATTTATTTTTGAAAACTCCAATCGCTATCCCAAACAAACACAAACATGAGATGGAAGAGCTCTGGTGAGAACATTGGCCACTTGATCCTTGGATCCGAGAACAATGAACATGCGTCATCCGAGAAAATTAAAGCAGTTTCTATGAATTTTTCTCGTAATCAAGGTTCTGAAACTCGGACCGGGCATTGAACTAATCGGGGTATTGGGTCAAGAGTCAGATCGGAGTTAAACCAAGCCAAACCAGTAAGAAATTAAATATTTTAGGCTTATTAATATAAAATTTCAAAAGAAATATAAAAAAATTTGATTGAGTGTGAAAATGAAACTGTGAAATATGAATGAAATCATAAAAAATTAAGTGATTTGATTAATTTATCAGAGGCTCAGAGCTGAAAGAAAACTAAAGTTTTTTTTTTAAAAAAAAAAAGTTAACTCGGGTCAACTTGGCCAGGTTAGACTGAGTTTACCGGGTTAACCCAGGTCAACCCATAACCCCGGATTAACCTACAAACCGGACCAATTTTCCGACCGATTCATCCGTTTAAAGCATGGGTTTCAAAACAGTGCTCGTAATAGCTATTGTAAAGATTTCTAGTTCCAAAACAAAAAAATCTCGTGATAGCTAGTGTGACATTGATAAAAAGCAGAGCCTACGTCGTGTAAACTAAGGATTCTGAAAGACAAAAAACAAGAAGGAAAAACAACTGATTCATGAATTTATTCTGGAATTGAGCATCAATTTGTAAATGTTTACAAGACACATGAGCATAATCATGCCCTTGCAATTTAATTGTTGACTTGTGCTCCCACAAAGTTTTGGAGGCTTGATCATGGACCTTACACTTCGCGCCATCCCTATGAACGCTTTTCACGGATGAAGAAACTTGAAACACCCAATACTACCCAAATCAACCACATTGTTTCTTTCGTTTTTCTTTTATTTTTAACCCCGAGCTTCACCATGGAGCAAAACTTGCCAGCAAAGAATGCTTTGGCGTTCACTCTAAGGTCATGTACAGAATTTACATCAATTAAAACAACGAATAAGATATTCGACCCACACAGAATTCACGACAGTATGTCCCATCATCTTGGAAGATTGTTGAATGTCAACAATAGCCGATGAATTAAATAATTGTCGTCTTAAAAACCTTCATGATCGCCTTTTGACAGCAGAGGACGTGTCAAGAAACAGCCAGAGAATTGTTTGCACTTGGTGATTTATAAAGGGTGTCAGATACTTTAGAAGGAGGCCAGTACCGAAGCATGGATCTACCCATAATGTTCTTTATAGGAAGCGGACCCCTGAAACAAAAGATTACAACAAATTGGTTATATACTTTAAATTTGATCCCATACAAGTGTGTGAAATTGTGACTCATGACAAACTCCAGAGTCCAGACACAGATTGATCTCGGATAGAATGTTTACATAAACATGTTTCGAGAAGAGCTTCATCTATGAAGGGGCCAAAGTGAATCTCCCACCTAAACCAACTTATCCAAATAGTAACGGAAAATCAGTACTAACATGAAGACTGAGGAATTACCAGTTATGAGAGTCATAGCTATTATTACGATTGTCACCCAACACAAAGACATAACCTTCTGGCACAACCTGCAACCAAAAAAAGAACAAGATTAAAATGCTGCAAAAGCCCAGGATCAGTTATTAAAGAAGCGTTACAAGGCAAAATATTAAATATATTCAACCCCATGGCAAATGATGAAACATTACCACTGGATCCATCTCATAAGAAAGGGGCTCTAAAACGAATTCTTCTTCCTGAGTGACACCATTCACCAGCAATTTTCCATCAAGAACCTGCAAGAAACTCACAAAGTTAAGGGGCCAATATGGTAGAGAGGAGAAACAAGTATTTGCCAAAGACAAGTGTAACAACCAAATGACACCCTTTATTGCTCAACTATAAAACTCACCTGCACACAGTCCCCAGCTTTTGCCACAATTCTCTTAATAAATACATCAGCCGAACTAAAACCTTTTTCCTATATGACGCCAAGATATCAAGGAAGACATATCCTTAGCATCTCATTAGCAGAGAAAACGAGAAGCAACGGTAATGAAACTGAAGCTGTGTAAGATACCTGTAAACTTGGAGGTGCTTTAAAAATGACAATATCTGAAACATCAGGCTTTCGGAAAAGGAATGAAACCTGTTACATCATTATCAAAACCAAATGCAATTAGTTTACAAATATGTGTGTGTGTGTGGGTGTGATAATGCCTGCTTTAAATTTGATTTATTAAATTTAGAAGCTTTTATATTCACCCCAAGATTGCAGTTATTAAAGTGAATATAAAGACTTGTTTTCCAGAATCAAATCACGGGCTAATCCTTATTCATGCCAAGATAAAGAAAGCATCATTTACATACGATGACGGGACCCAGCTACTGTATAGGGACACATACAACAGACCACAATCTCTTCTTTACAAAATTTAAATACCCACATCTATAATCTTAATTCGGAGATAGTTAGTGTTTAAGGTTCAAATCTAGAATGCATCAAGAAAGAAAATAGTTGACATTGATCCATTGATTTTCTATTGAAGGGTCGCAGCAGCTAAAGAATTAAGTCAGCAACTTTCTCTTACGCTAAACATGCTTAATTGAACATACCAAAATTATCGACATAACAATTGATAATACAAAATTTCTTTATACATTACAATTAGGGCTACGACGAGCAGTAAAGATTATAAAAAAGCTGGATTTATCAACAAAAACTAACCTTCTCCGCTAAAATTCTGTCACCCACGTCCAGAGTTGGGTACATAGAAGCCGAGGGGATCGATCTCGGCTCAGCCAAGAACGACTTAAAGAGCACACTAACAGTCACAGCAGTAAACACAGCCTTCGCATCCTCTGAACAGACGTTCAACAAGCGCGATAGCCAGTTTGACTTCTCAAGACCTTCGGGATTGTAACCTGAATTCGCATCATCACCGCCATTATAACATAGCGTCCCTCCTTTATCCACCTCAAGAATTGCAGGAACGGGAGTTGACTCGTTACTAGGAAGGCTCTTCGATCCCCTTAAAAAGGGGACAATCGAAGAGGCGTTAATCGGGGAAACACCAGATACAGCCATAGACGCCGATACCGAACCGGTTGGCTTCAATAGCGAAATCAAACCCAATATGATCGGATTATCAGAATTATCCCCCAGAAATTCTTTGGAGAGAGTAGAATACAAAGAGGCTGAATTCTTAGCCCAGCAATTCGGTTTAGTCCGCCCGTAATCGGAACGGTAGTTACGCACGCCTCCGGAGGGATCACGATCAGGTTTCTGGAAAGGGCCGAACAAACGAGACCGGACCCAGCATTCGTGGAGGGAACGCGAATTCCCCGCACGACAACCGGCGGAAGCCAGGCCCTGGGCAAAGTAGCCAGAATAGGATAAAGTAACTCGGATAGCCATAACTACAAATTGTATAAGCTTGAAGAAGTAAAGATACAGAGTGATGCCGGAAAGGGAACAATGGGATCTAGGAGACCCTAGCAGATGATCGGAGCCATTTTCACCGAAGAAACCAGTGAATCGGAGACGGAAAGGTTGAATTGACGCTAGGCGAAACTAGCAGCAGGGGCGGGAATCACCGATGATCCCAGAAAGGAGAAGAGAAGTTAGAGGGATTAGATTAGGGCAAAAAATTGGAAGGCCAAAATCTCAGGATAGGAGAGGAGAGGAGAAGCAGGAACAGAGTTCCGGTGCTTTTCCTCAGGAAGCCAAACTCAGAAGCCGGAAGGGAGATGCCAAAAGTCAAAACAGAGGTTTTGGCTGTTTGGGGTTTATTTATTTTAGGCGGCTGCTAGCTGATTTACGTTTCCATACTTCGGTTCTTACAATATTACGATATTGCCTAACCCAACTTTCCCAGTCCCCGCCTCTGGGCGGATTTTTCATTTTTGAAATTATCAAAATTATCACAGAAAGAATTACTTATTGGAAAAATTTTAAAATTTTAAATTGATTTTATTAACTATAAGAACAATAGAATTAAAAAAAATATTCAATTGATAATTTATATTTTTAAAATATTATTAATTTAAAATTTTAATGTTTAAATGATATTTAAATAAAATTCTTCAATATTAGCATTCATAAACGTGAATTTGGTATATTTGTTAGAATTGAAACAAAATGAAAATGAGAAGAGTGGGAATACATAAAATGTATTCCGTAATTTATGGCTAAAATTAAATTGTTTTATTTAATATTTGTATGTGATTTTTATATGTTCAAATCCTTGAAATGATTTTGGAGGATTAAAAAATTAAGAGGGGAACCACATACGATTATTTTCAAATCCTTAAAAATGTTTGATATACACGAACCAACCTGGCGGCTTCCCTTAATTAATTGACGATATTAGCCCTATAGATGTGCGTTGCATCCGAAGTTGGAGGCATCCAGCACCTATGACGTAAGGGCACACGTCACTGATAATAAACAACTTGTATTATAGTTATTATGCGAAATCACCCACCGCAGGCAGCTTCTTCACAATTCTGGATTTGAATATATTTAGAGTGTGTTTGGACGAGCTTTTTTAACCCCTCAAGCTTAATTAAAAAATTAAAAGCTCAATTGAATTATAGTATATGATTTTTGGGTGTTTGGTGGGGCTTTTGATAAAATAGCTTATAGTTAAATAAGTTCCTTTTGGAATAAGCTCAAAGTTAGAGCTTTTAGCTTTAGCTTTTAGAATAAGCTCATTGTTTGGTGGTAAAATGTTATGGTTGTTTGTGATTGGAATACGTCTGTATTATCTGTGTAACAATGGCTATACATAATTTCATTGGAAGAAATTCTCAAACTGATGTGGATTTTAGGAAAGCAAAAAAATGAAAATATAGTTTATGTAGATATATTTGACTGTATCAAAAACTTTAACTTTGTATTATTTTTAATTTATTTACATTTTCATTATAATTTAATTATCTATTTGACCATTGTCAAATGTGATTGAATATATTTTTCTCACTTTTCATATATTTTATAATTTTTTATTTTAAATATCATAAAAGTCACTTATGCAAAAGTCAAACCAAACACATTTCACTTTTATAAAAGCACTTATTCAATCATCAATCCAAACATAAATAACTTACTCAATTTAATTTTTTTCTAATCTAATTTATTCATAAATCACTTTTTAAATAAATCACTTTTCTCATCATTCATCCAAACACACCCATATTTATTGATGCCAAAACTTTGACCAAACTCAGCATCCTTAATGGGGAAGTGACGCATTGCCGCCAAACAGTGGGGGAGTTGGAGGGGCCAAAAAAATTACCGCGTTTTTTTTTTGGTACCAAGTGCCAATTTCATTTAAAAAATTTTTTTTGAGAAATTTTGATATTTAAAAAAAGGGAATAATTTTATAGTGGTTGTCATCCCAATTAATTTTAATATTTAATTAATTAAATATTTTTAGTTAATAATTCATATGTCATTCATATCAATTTTATCAAGGTGTAAATTTATCTTACAAGTTCATGTGTTATTTACTTCTTCTTTTTTTAAGTTAGATTTAAAAATTTTGGGGTTAATTTACATCTTAACAAAAATGACATGAACAATATATATACTGCTAGTTCAGCATATTTAGTTAACTAACGATTAAAATTAATTAAGATAATAGTCAAAACAAAATTACCGAAAAACTTTTAAAACAAATCTACCCTTTAACCTTTTTTATTTTGTCCTCCATTTTTAAGTCTTTCAAGAGTAAATGTAATATTCCCTCCATCTTTATATATAAAAGCCTTTTTTTAATAGGCTTGTTTCTAAATACAATTTTTTTTTAAATTTATCTCAATAATAAATACATTTTTTTACCCTTAATTAATTATTATTTTACATGCATTCTTTTCATCCTTTTCTCATTATTACTTTATTTCACCCATTAAATAAGAGCATTTTTTAATAAATAAATAAATTTTCTATATAATTATTACATTTAACTACTTTTAACTGTTTTTAAAAATATCATAATTTAGTTAAAATATTCTTATATATAAAAATATAGATAGTATAGATTACAAAATATAAGATCTTAGGTTAAAGTATAAAAATATCTATTTTTTTAAAAAAAGCATCAAACACAAAAAAATATTTTTTAGATAAAAAATAGGGAGAATTCTAAAAAATATCATTTAACTTCAAAATCCTAAATAAGCGATTTAACAATAAAATGATTTGTTAATTGCATTACATTATTATTAATTCCATTACCGAACTTGTTAACGAAATTTTGAAGTTTAAATGGTATTTTTTTTACATTCCCCCTCAAAAATATTCATAAATCTTTTAAATCGGGCAAAAATACGAACTCGGTTAATTTTGACTACCTCTGATACTCTTTATCAGGTGGAGCCCACAATAATTTTTTAAATGATTATTTTTTAACAAATTTCATACCCTCCCCCTACGCGTTCGGCTTACATTCTTTGCATTACCATTCGCTGTGTGTCCGCTGCACTCAAAATGACGTCGCTTCTTCAAAAAATCTGGGCCGTCTGTATCTAATAATTAAATGGACGGTGATAAGATGTTATTAAGTAAAACGACGTTGTTTTGATTAACTAATCTCGTCCGTTCATTTCAAGACTTAATCTTAGCCGTCCAAATCTTTCTTCATTAAATCAATCTGCAAACTTTCCCCGATGATGAACAGGACGATCGCTTACATCGCTCCCGTCGTTGCTTCCCGCAGCTTCTCTTTCCCCAATCTTCGAAGTTCTAATTTGTTGCCGAACGTTGTTTCAAGACCCCCATTGTTCATGGCATAGATCCCGTCACTCCTCGCTACACTGCCCTGGCCTAGAGTCTCGTTCTACTTGGTGGTACGATCTATTGCACCACCTCTGTTTGTTGGATTGTCTGTATGAAATGTCGCCTTTATGTTCTTGGGATTTGGTTAGTGTTTATTATGGATTGAGTTGTTTGCTGAAGGGTGTTACTTGCAAACTGGATATTTGTCGTGTGTACTCGTATGAATTCAATAGACAAGTTCTTTGAGTGCGTTGTTTTACTATGTCAGTAAGTTGTTCATTCCAGCTTTTTAGCTTTGAACTCGGTGTTTCCCTTGGCAATAAATAAAGTAGTGAAGTAGTCTTTAAGTGTCACCATTTGCTTTGAACTTTCCCAATTCATTGATATATAACTCCTGCTGGGAGCGGATGTTTTATTAAAATGCAAATATAACTTCATTTGAATCCTTAATTTTGTTCACCGTGGGAAACTAAAATTATAATGCAGCTGATGACTTGCGTGCTGACAAGTTCTATGAGCCGGATGCTGAAGGAAATTACAGGGCATCGTTTTTAAGAAACATCATCAAAACACAAGGTCGTTGGGGAGTGTCTCATGCTCACCCACCGACAGAGTCAAGACCTGGTCATGTTTCCATAATTGATGGCTTTTATGAAGATCCTAGTGTGGTGACAAAAGGTGAGTCATCTATTGCCCTCCAGCCTTTTGATGATTTCAATGTCTTCACGTCCACTAAAAGATGCCTCACGTCTTATGCAGGATGGAAGGCCAATCCTGTTGAATTTGATTCAGTCTTTAACAGAAGTCAGCTTACAAGTTCTTATGGAAGTCCTGATATAGTTCCAATATTCTGTGGTGGCTTGCAACATAGCACTTGGAATTCTTATCCCCCAGATTTTGAAGATTTTGCAACTGGTCTGCCGGCTGCTTCTGAACTCATTTTAATTAAATTCTCTACCTATTTTTATATTTCACTTGCCATATATTAGTATTTTCTTCCCTTGCTACTATCTTCCTTCGTCATTGATTATTATTTTAATGTTCTATCTGCCATATGTGTTATATATCAACTTCTCTTATGCTCAGTTTCAGTTGCTTAATTACTGATTCAACATTCTTGAATTCTTAACACAGATGCATCCTTTCTGAACATGTGGTCTCTTGATCAATTTAAAAGCCTTTTGAATAGATCCAGGGAAGACTCAAAGCTGAAGGAGTTACTTCTACAGGATAATCTTGTTATATTCCTGCACCTACTTGGTTGTGACTCTAATGGCCATGCGCATAGGCCTTATTCCTCCATGCGCATAGGCCTTATTCCTCCATCTATCTCAACAATGTTAAAGTTGTTGACCATGTAGCTGAAAGTTTTTATATTCTTGTTCAAGATTATTTTATGGACAACCGTACAGCCTACATCTTTAATATAGTTTATATCACCTTTATCTCTGGATATTATTTTCGTTTCAGTATTCAGTATAGAAACGCACAGCATCCTTTTTTATAAAATAAATCTCCTTAAGCCTTTAGAGAGTTCTAATGAGACACAGACCGGACAGGGGAAATTTGATTGATGTAGTGAAAAAGAGAAGATGATATAGTTATGGTCTTTCTTGTATAGGAAGCCATGGAGATGGGCATCCGTCAAATACTGATACTCCACTTGTTGCTTGGGGGGTTGGTGTTAAATATCCAAGGCCAATTTCCAGCAGCAACCATACTGACTGTGGTTTTCGGTTTATTGACGACCATGGTTTATTGACGATCACTGTAGATTGAACGACGAAACGACATCGTTTTGGCGCAGCGGACGTGTAACGGACACCAAATGCAGCGGACTGAAGCGAATTCCCTCCCGCTACCCCACAACCTCTACCGCTTCTCCCCCCCACACAAACAGTGCTATTGAAATGAGATCTGGGCGGAGATAGTAGGTTGAAAAATAAAGCTATATATTAGTGCTATTGAATAAAATTATATAAAATCATTTGTTCTCACAAACAGTGTCAACTCAAAAACACGGTTGAAAAGAGAATGAAGTTATCAACAATATCTGTCCTGGAATGCTTGCCAGGTTATACCTTTCTCCAGATACTCGATATTGTTAGAGTCAAATGGCCCTTGATTCTGTCAATGGACTTTATCACTGGAAGAACGCTCTTTGTTGGATCAGGGGAGGTTCCATAGCTCCGGCATGAAGAGAGAGAGAAAGGGAGGGAAGGAGAGAGAGGGTGGGGAAGAGGGAGGGTATTAAATTTTTATAAAATATTATTATGGGCCCCACTTACAAAAATACACAAAATTGATTAAATTTTTTGGGGTGATATTTTTATTCATTTTTAAAAATTTATGGATATTTATACACTTAAAAATTATTTAGAAAATTGTATGCTCTCTTAAAAAAGGTATATAGATATGTTTGTAACTTATGCCTATAACATCTAAGGCCTGTTTGGAATGAAGGGAAAGTGAGTGGAAGAAAAATATGTCTCAGGTTTTTGAGAGAGCTTCCTCACTTTGGGTATAACAGAAATTTGGGTTTAAAGTAGTCACCAGTGGAGATACTCAATAACAAGTTTGTGCTCCATGGATATTAGGTGGTCATTGCCTAAAAAAAAGTGGAAAGGGGCGTTCCTATTGAGCTCCCTCTCTATTTTCCTCCATTAATTTTTCTTATTATTGGATTAACTTTTAATAGTTGGGATTTAAGATTTTATAATCAATATTATTATAATATTAAATATAAAAATTAATTTAGGTTATTATAATTAGATTTAAATAATTCAACTTGGTAGATATTTATTGAAATATTTTATAATTTCTTGCTTATTATTTTTGTAACTGTTAAAATTTTTTGGTTAAATTTTAACAGTTTATATTTATTTATATTTTTTTATTTAAGATTAAAATATATTACTATAAAATCTTAAATCTCAACCATTAAAGGTTAATCTAATGGTAAAGAAAATCAATGGAGAGGGAGCACAATGGAGACACCATTCTCCCCAACTGGTGAATGATGGAAGTTTTATATGTCACGTGGGATTTTTTAATTAACTTGTTTCATATCAGTTGGTATGTTTGGATAGCCTCTATAAATATTTTTCAATTATGATTTACAAAATATGATGTAGCTTTTACGGTATATGTGGTAGTTTTTACGGTTTATGAGGTATCTTTACAGTCTATAAAATAAACATATGAACAAATTTTATCTCGATTTATATAAATCAGACTCGTACATAAACCAACTCAAAACAAACAATCCTAATATGTGGTAAATGGACATAACTACGTTGACTAATTTTTCAGTGGACCCTGTCCCCCGACGACTAATTTTTCCGCTTTCAGAGGCCACCTTTGGAACAAGTCCAAAGGTGCATGCACCTCGCCTTCGCTGACCAAAACGATTAATATTTTAGCTGCCTTTTTTAGGATCAATCTCAACTCGCTCTATTTCCTCTGCTTTGTCATGCATAATAAATTTGTAGCAATTAAGATCAAAATGATAATAAAAATATTTATAATCTATACAAAAATAATTAAAAATATCAAATACGTTGGATTAATTATTACCTGACTAAATCAGCAAAACTTTTGTGATTAACGAGAACCGTCAATAACTTATTAAAAGAAAACAAGAGCCATTAATAAATCATCCCACACACACATATTTAAGGTAAACAAATCAAAAGATGGGGAAGTGATATTTCCTTAAATCATTTTCTTATGTTCATTATGTCAAATTTTACAACTAATTATTGTTGTCACGTGTGATTTTTGTTATTAAAAAGGGTATGGCAAAATTTTAAAATTCTGTAAATGTGAATGTTTATTATTATAAAGAGTTTGCATGACAATTTTTGATTGAGGAATTGGAGTATTAGATATGAGTGTAAGCAAATGGATTTAAGTTATGTCTTAAAATTGCTTGTTAACCAATTTTCCATCTAGTCTTCTTCGTTCAACTGAGTTTTTTATTTTTTTTCAGGCTCGCGTTTTGACCCATTTTCGGACTTGTGGTTCCTTATCCGATCCGTCCGACAGCACTCATTTTTTTATCTTAACATTGTTGTTATAGTGTAAGTCATGTAATGAACCCACAATAATCAGTTACTCACTTTTTGGTCGAATGTGATGTTATGAACACGTTAATGAACAAGGAAGGCGATAATTCTCATTTCCTGGATCGAATTTAATATTCTGATTTGAATGCCATGCTATTGGACCAGATAATGAGGCTGTTTGGGACAGTTTTTTTGGATCGGGCTTATTATATAAGTTTGATTCACGTAAATCGAGATAAATCTCCTCAACATATTTATCTCGTATACCGTAAAAGCACATCGTAGACCGTAAAAATTACTTCGTATTCTGTGAATTATAATTCATTAACACTTATGAAGTTTTTATAAACTAATTCAAACAGCCTCAATGATGTGTCGCATTTGTTTTGAAACAGTTCTCATTTTATTTTGTTTCAAAATACTGAAAATAGTCATCACGCTAAATTTTCACTGGATGACAAATTTAAAACAATTCTACTCGAGTCAAAAGTACTTTTTTACTACAAAATAACATGATAACCTTAGAATACTTTAATCAGTCGTCACTATATACGCGTGTGTGACCAGTTCAGGCTATGTAATTGTTTCCGTGATCGTATATTTGATAATCATTGGAATCTTTAAAAGTATTTTTTAATCATGATTTATAGTATATAAGATAGTTTTTATGGTATACGAAATAAATATGTGGAAGAGTTTTATCTTGATTTATGTAAATCAGGCTTATACATAAATAAAAATTAAAAAAAAACGCCCCCAAAGTTACTTTAAAACAGAGGCAATATCTATCTTTATATTGTGTATATGTAAATTGATGATATTTATTGCAATATAGACTTAGTGTTTATTTGTGGTAAAAACCGCTTTTCGAACGTAATTTATAATATGTAAGAAGAGTTTTGTCTCGACTTACACAAATGGAATACTCAACACTAACCCAACACAGGCCCAACTCTCTATCCTTTTGTTATGTAGCCCCCCGGGGGTAGATTTGCTATAGAGTAAAGCTCATCTCACATGATGCTAGTAGGTTTAAGGAGTGAGTTATTAAATGACTAAAATTTGGCAGAGAGAATACATAAGGGTTTATGGTCATTTGCAAAACTTATCAACAATTTAGTTCATAGTCCAATATTCAGCTTAGTTTGACGGCAAGTGAAAAAAAGAAAAAAGAAAAAGAATCGTCCAGGTTTATTTATGCCCCATCTGGGCTATCTAGTGGGTTTAGCTAGCCCTTTATTAACGGCGAAGAACCTCTTCATTTAATATTGTCTTCATTTCCCCTCTATTAAGATTAAACTCACCATTTTGCTAATAAAATAAAATCTGAACCGTTGTTTTTTTTCCGTTCAAGCTAAGCTGTTGGACTTCATAGATCAATTTCTCCCCCGTCTCTCATGTGCCCCCGAAACCAATGTTTTTGGTCACCACCGTCACTTGGTCGCCACCGCCACCAGTTTAGTGTGTCCCCTGCATTCATTCCTTGTCTCTCATCTTCTCCCTTAGTTGTCTCATCTCTCATCTCCCTCTACCCCCTCTGTTCCATCTCTCATCCAATTTCTCATAATAAAAAGCTTTCAATTGAGATCGATGAAAGAAAGAAAGTGAGAACCTTGCTCTGGAAATGTGAAGGAGAACCTTTTTTTTTTTTTTTTTGCCAAAGAGAACTATGTTTCCTTATCATATACAACAGTTCTTGAAATGCTAGCTACGTGGCAAGTCACGTTTATCTTTATCAACCCAGAAAATGACTTTCTTAGATTTTAGATTGTTGGATGAAAAAACAATCCTGGGTTTTATTTTATTAGCAAAACGGTGAGCTTAATCTCAATGGAGAGGAAATGGAGACAATATTAAATGGAGAAGTTCTCTACCGTCTTTATTAGTGGGCTTCAAAACTTGACTTCAGAATCCTCTCGCAGAGGATCATTTATGATTTCTATCTAAAATCGAGCGTAAATCCTTATTACTCTCTCTCTCTCTCTCGGTTTGGCATGATTAGTACGCTTTCCTAATATATTCAATTCGTTTTCTTTTGAATCATCAACTCCACAAGTTACTAGTAACTGAGTTAGCATGCGGTCGAAGAAGCAATCTGGAAGAGTTTTCTCCTTTTAAAACTTCTTTTTGGGGTTGAGGTAGTTTTTTAAGGATTTTGCAGATGAAACTTGATTTATCAAGCTTCACTTCGAAGGAATGAAGGATTTTCATACCATTTTGCTCTGATGATTGAGTGAACCCTCTTGGGATCTATAATGGTTTGACAACAAATTTTAATCAAAACAAAACTAGTTTGTTGAAGTGAAAAAACATGTTTCAGCCTACTTGCCATGATTTAATTTCATGGACACAACGAAAATAAAAAGGAGAACATCTTGATTAACTTGTAGAGCAATAAGCTTATACAAAAACGTAGTTTAACAAGAATTAATCTTTATACGAGGGTGATGAACAAACCTCTTAACTTGTGGGAATTCATGAGGTGTAGGAGACCCAAGTAAACCTCCACTTGTGGTGAGGATTATATTATCCCATGCACCAAATCACACACACATATATATATATATATATATGTATGCGCTCTAGGTCAACAACCTAATAATCAATTTAACATTTATGATATATGCTATGTCTAGTTTTTAATAAGATATGATTTTTATATTTATTAATTTTTTTTTAATTTATCTCTATCGATGTTTTTTCAACAATTAAGGAGAAGAGGGAATGAATGAATTAATGAATACGATTAGAGTATTTTAGAAAATATATATTATATTAACTAACCTAATCAAATTTTTTAATATAATCAAATTAGATAAATATGTTTTATGTTAAAGATAAAAAAAGTAAGATTAGTTTATAGTGTAATTTGTACTGTAGATTAGATCTTATCTTAACTAGTAGATATATTACTCGTTTGGATTAGCTTATGGAAGCTCTATAAGTGCTTATAAATCGTGATTCACGGAATACGAAGTAGTTTTTACGATTTACAAGGTAATTTTTACGGGATAAATATGTAGAGGAAATTTATCTTAATTTACATAAATCAGACTTATATAATAAACCCGATTCATTTAAAGTTGAGCAAAGGAGCCGATAGTGTTTTATATTAAGTGTGTGTTTGGATTAGCTTTTGAGAATAACTTTTACGACTTACGAAGTAAATTTGTGAGATGAGTTTTATCTCGATTTGCGCAAACCATGGTTTGAAACCATAATTTAAAGAGTTTCCAAACACAAACTAAAGAACAATGATAATGTAATCTGTAACTGTATATTAACAGTGAAGATTATTTTTTTAACATAATTTATAATATATAAAATAAATTTATAGAAAAGATTGTGTGTTGACGTAAACATTACTTTTTAAGAAGGAGTGAGGCGAGGCGCAGGACCATGGGGTTGTAAAATTTTTAGTATTTTTTTAAAAAAATTTTGTTGGGGGTGGAGGCACGTGCTTGGGTCTGCGAAGCCTGACATTTGCTTCGCCATCTTGCTTTTCCCACTCTCCCATTTTCCGATGTCGTGTTCCCCGCAACTTCCAGGTGCTTGGCCTTTCCCTCCTACCTCTACTCCTATTACTCGGAGTTTGATTCCTTTAAATCCAGCACTGTTTTCATAATTGAAAACTTCAACGGAAAAATAATTATATCTGGGGAGAGAAAATTGATGGGACCATCCAAATGGCAAAGCCACAATCGCAAAGCAGGGCCAAGTTCCAGGGAAAATCTAAATGCCCGGAACAAGACATATTCGTCGGACCCGCCACAAAAAATGACCACGTCGCTCCTAGTCACTTCTATTCTGATTCATATTTGACCTTTTGACCAGCCAACTCACGCTACGGCACTTCGTTTCATAGCTCACTTAGTTTTATTATTAGCTCTCTGACGCCCCTATATTTCCCTGTCCTTCCCCCCGCATTCACACAGTGAGACCAATAAAGCGAAAGGGAAAAAAATCAATTTCTTTTAATTTCCGAAGAAAATGCACCATTATGATCTCTCGCACCACATTTTATCCGTAGCTTTAGTTTGAGACGATCTAAAACAGGGAAGTGGGAAGTCACAGGAGAAGAGTGCAATGGACGAAAGGCCGGAGACGGAGTTGATGTCTATTCCGGAGACGCCGGAGACACAGACACCGTCGGGGCAAAGGTCACCAAGGCCGACGTCAAAGGAAGCGAAGTCGTCGAACGCCTGGACTCCGACGTCGCTGATATCGCCGAGGTTCTTGAGCCCCATAGGGACGCCGATGAAGAAGGTGCTGATAAACATGAAGGGTTACTTGGAGGAGGTGGGCCACCTCACGAAGCTGAACCCTCAAGATGCGTGGCTTCCCATCACCGAGTCACGCAATGGAAATGCTCACTACGCTGCGTTTCACAACCTCAATGCTGGTGTTGGCTTCCAAGCCTTGGTTTTGCCCGTTGCTTTCGCTTATCTCGGTTGGTACGTCTAGATTCCTTCCCTTTCTTCACTTCATTCCTGACATGTTTCGTCTTTCTCTGCCCTCTAATCGCCTGCAATACTTTACTGTTGTTACCGGAGAGGAAAACTAAACTTCCAAAAATTAAGAATGCTTTTTAATCTCGTTCCTTCGGTTTATGTTTCTTTAGCTCCATAATACAGTTTATTTGAGTCCTTCCTAGTTTTCTGCTTCAGGCCTGCATGCTGCTCTCACCAGCAGGTTTCTTTTCTGAAAAGCATGCATTTGCCAGTTTCCTGCCACAAATAAGTCCTAATCTCTAAACTAATGTCTCCTGTACAAGAATATCTCTTATATGTTAAATTCATCTCAGGAAAGTACTCCTCCGTTAGAAAATATACGTGACATCAACTTAACTCAATTATCATCCTTAATCTAGTTAAATTAGATAAATAAGGAGTAACTTCCATTTCTCTTGTTTTTGCTCCATAATCTTGTGACTAGTATCTGCGTTTCTCTTAATCATCATGCCTCATTACCTCTGTATATCCTTGTTACGCTTTGTTCAGTCGTCTATGTTGTACTAAATTTCACCTCATAATCTTGCAAGAACGCCTGGGCATCTGAAAAATGTGTTTATTTTTTAAGTTTATTTGTTAGTGTATGGGACTAAGCCAGCGAAGATAAAATTTCTTTCAGGTATTATTATAAGTAATGTTGTAAAAGTAGTTTCTAGTGTTAATTAATCCAGTTAACGAACATATAATAGCCAGAAACTTTTGTTCATTTCAACAAGTTCCATCATTTGTGTCTTATCGCTTTAGATGATCTTTGAAATAGCTGTAGGAACTTTTAATTATATTTTTTAATTATGATTTACGGTATACGAGTTAGTTTTTACTGTCTACAAAGTAATTTTTATGGCCAATGAGTTAAATATGTAGAGTAATTTTATCTCAATTTATATAAATCAAACTTATGTATTAATATAAACCCAATCAAATATTCTGATTATAAAATACAAAATAAATACATGATAGAAATTTGATAGTCAGAGAGAAGTTAAGATTCGGTTCTAAGGAGTTTAACTTATTTTCCTGATATCGAGGTTCATCATGGATTTGAAGGAATGAGTAGAGGAAAGAGAGAGAACACATTGAAACAAGTGATTCTTCTGCACCTTTATCATTTGCTCTTTCCAAAGTACAATAATTTTGTGGGAAAGGCCAGCTTGCTCTTGGGTCCCCTCGTGATTCGTAATGCCGTCAATATTCTTCCTTTTTGCAAATGGACAAGAGGTCCCCAATGCGGGGCTTTGCACCTAGTTTCATTTTTTTTTCTTGCCTGTACTTTGATCACTATTAATTATATAAAGCAACAAATCAGAAGTTAAATAAAATGCTCCGAAAGTTAACATAATGCTGTAGTATGTCTTTAGCGATATTTACTAAGATAATTCTTTTGTTTCCAAATACTAGATATAAGTAACAGAGCCTATGTGGGTTGGCATCGGTGTAAATTTGTGCCCCATGGAAGCATATGAAGCTCACATGGAACTAATGTTCTCCAAATGTATTGCAGGAGTTGGGGAATTCTTACCTTATCGATTGCGTATTGTTGGCAGCTTTACACGTTGTGGATTCTGATACAGCTACACGAAGCAGTTCCAGGAAAAAGGTACAACAGATATCTGGAGCTTGCCCAAGCAGCATTTGGTACGTTACTCTCCAAGCAATTACTCTTTCTATATAGCTGGTTCTGCAGCACACTTTATTAGGTGGAAGAAATTAATGCTTTAAACAAAATATCTTATATTATATTTGAAATTAGGACGGGGAGGGGAGGAAGTATTAAAGAAGCATGAGTTTTTGGTTGTGAAGACCTCCTTGCAGTAATAGGACAAGTTGGTTATTCAATCTGTTTTAAGTTGGTCTAAAACTAGAACGATCAAGCATGAACCCTATTAAAGTTTGTGCATTTGAATAGTGAATACTACTAGAAGTGACCTAATAGACAAGCTGTGTTTGGCAGGGGAAAAGTTAGGAGTCTGGCTTGCACTCTTCCCTACTGTTTATCTATCTGCTGGAACAGCAACTGCTTTGATTCTGATAGGTGGGGAGACTATGAAACTGTTCTTCCAAATAGTTTGTGGTCCCGCTTGTTCCTCTAATCCTTTGACTACAGTGGAGTGGTACCTCGTTTTCACTTCTCTGTCCATTGTTCTGTCTCAGCTTCCAAACCTCAATTCAATCGCAGGCCTTTCCCTCGTTGGGGCTGTCACTGCCATCACTTACTCCTCCATGGTCTGGCTTCTCTCTGTGAGCCAGCCAAGGCCACCCTCCATCTCTTATCAACCCCTTTCTTTATCATCTGCTTCTGCTTCTGCTTTTTCTATCTTGAATGCTCTTGGAATTGTAGCCTTCGCTTTCAGAGGCCACAATTTAGTCCTAGAAATTCAGGTAATAAAACAAGCTCTCATCATCTCATTTCTCTAATTTTTTTCTTTTCACCTTTTAATACTGACTTCATCTCTGGCTTCTTAATTAACTTCAGGCAACAATGCCATCAACCTTTAAGCACCCAGCTCACGTACCAATGTGGAAAGGAGCCAAGGTTGCTTATTTCCTCATCGCAATGTGCCTCTTTCCTGTTGCTATAGGTGGCTTTTGGGCCTATGGTAATCTTGTAAGTCAACTGAATCTGATTATGCTTACTATATTAATAATAAGTATATCCAGTTTTGATATTTCTCTTGTTGGGTGGCAGATGCCTTCGGGAGGGATGCTGAGTGCTTTATATGCATTTCACAGTCATGACATTCCAAGAGCGCTACTTGCATTGACTTTCCTTCTGGTGGTGTTTAACTGCTTGAGCAGTTTTCAAATATACTCGATGCCGGTGTTTGACAGTTTTGAAGCAGGGTACACTAGTAGAACAAATCGTCCATGTTCCATATGGGTGAGATCAGGATTCCGAGTGTTCTATGGATTTGTGAACTTCTTCATAGGAGTGGCTCTTCCCTTCCTCGCAAGCCTGGCTGGTTTGCTAGGAGGACTCACTCTTCCAGTCACCTTTGCTTATCCTTGCTTCATGTGGGTCCTCATAAAGAAACCAACTAAATACAGCTTCAATTGGTATTTCAACTGGATTCTGGGCTGGATGGGGATTGCTTTTAGTTTAGCCTTTTCGATTGGGGGTGTTTGGAGCATGGTCAGCAGTGGACTCAAGTTCAAATTTTTCAAGCCCACTTGAATTTCTTCATCTCCCTTCTAAATGTTCCTCTTTTACAAATTACAACAAAAAGATGGATTCTTGTATGATATGTGGAAAGATTTCAACTTTGGGAAGTCCATGTTTGTAGAGACTGGTATGGCAAGCTTGACGTAACAAGTTATTAGTTTAATGGAAAGTACAAGTACTGCTTCCGCCTTCGCCGGAGCAACTTGTGCTGCGTTGCCCTTTCTTCCATTATTATTCCTTTTCTTTTCACATGCAAAAGTTTAAGATGATTAGATGGAAAAGACAAGCTGATGTCGTTAATTATATTTGTATTGTTGGAAGGTAAAGACTAAAAACCCATTTGCCTCAACCAGCATATCCGGATGAATTCTATAACTTTAAGGAGAAATTAATTATCCATTAGTTTAAGCTCTTAAAAGTTTTAAACCATCAAACCAAATGCAAGTATATACCCAATCATCATGGCAGACCAAGATTTTGCATCAACTAGCATCTCCGGATTCTCCTATTTGAGAAACGAAGAGGGGCAATAGCCACTTGGCCAGAGTACTCGAATCAATATAAAAACATATAATTATATATAATAAAATGTGTAATAAATTATGCGAGAACCTCCAGTTCTAGATGTAGGACATGGAAGAGTATTTAGTGATATTGAAATATGCCTGTATATAAAATTGTATCTTGGTTTTTAAATATCATTTGTCCTTGACGAAAAACTCGTTTTAATGAGCTCGGATATGGGGTTTAACAAAGATAGAGAACTTTTTATCTGCTAAGTAGTGATTGACAGTTGTAAGGATAGGGAGGATCTGTGTGGCCCAAATGTGGTGGAAGGCCCAAATTGGTAGAGGAGGCCCACCACCCCGCCTTATCGTCTGGTGATGACGTGTCTTGATTCCTGCTCTTCGTGTCAGCCATCAAAAATCCGAGTCCGCTTATCCAAATTCTCTCAACCTTGTGAACACCACACTGCCATTTCATCTTCTTCAATCAAGTGATTGGCGAGCCAGCCCTTTAATCTTCTTGTTTGGTTCTAGAGCGTGGGAGAGCCATCAAGATCAAATCAAAAAATGGCCCTGGCATCAGCCACCCTCTCGCTTCCCAGCCTCACGGCATGCTCCGCCACCAAGACCCACCGGAGAATGAAGACGAAGGTATCCGTCGGAGGCTTCAATTCATTTGACGGTCTAAAGGCACACAACGGAATCGTCTCGTTAGGGCTTCCTCTGAGCGCTGATCAGTGTTTTGCCAAGATGGTGACCTCCATGAGAGTCACTGCTTCGAGTGGAAAAGGAAAAGGCAAGCGAGGAGGAGGAGCTCTCTCGTCCACCTGCAATGCCGCCGGTGAGATTTTCCGAATTGCTGCTATCATGAACGGTCTCGTCCTCGTCGGAGTTGCCGTTGGCTTTGTTCTTCTACGAATTGAAGCTTGGGTGGAGGAATCCGAGGCTTAGTGGAATGATCCACCATGGTTAGCAATTTGTATTTTACTGTATAATTTAATTGCTTTACTCGTCTTTTAAGCATTATGACTCATAAATATAATTGTATTTTGGATTTGTGATGTTCAATTTGGTTCTTAATAATCGTTGAGTTCTTTAACGGAGAGCCCCTGCTGCTCAAGCCTCAAATGCTGCCTACCCCAAACTCAATTTTGTTTAATTATAACTCTACGGTTTAATTCAGTAGGTTTGGGAATTGCGTCTTAACAAATACCTGTACTGTTTTAGTCCTTCACCGGTGAAGATAGTTATGTACATAATTCATCTAATTAAACTTATAACTGAGCCAATAGCCTCTTTTTCAAAACAAAGTGATATATTTCTCTTAAGAATGGAGTTTTCCAGTCAAGAACTAGTTTCCCAAGTGGTTTCAACTCTCGACGACTTGATTGCTATACATCATTCCTTGAACTCGGGAAGGACAACGAATTGCAATCAACATTACATCACAAGAAACATAAATGTGTGTCGACTAAATCAAAGTCTCTTAAGAATTCGTTAATGATACATGGTAACTAGCTAAAACTTGAAGAACCGTGGCAGCTAAGCACTTGGAGCAGCAAGCAAGCGAGTGACACGGGGTGCACGTTAATGAGCGATTTTAACTTCTTTGCAGGTTGTAGCTCATTTATGACCTCCATTAAATGCGTTTCGGGATTTACAAGTGCATTTTGCGTGGTTTTTGTTGTTGTTTTTGGGGTTAAATTTAGGGTGTGTTTGAACCTTGGATTAGCGATGGTTGATGTGTCATTTTTTAAATTGGGTTTTTATAAATATAAGATTAAATAAAAGTTATATTGTATGATGTAATTTATATTTAAATTAGTTTTTAAAACAAATGGGACCCAGTATATTTTATTCATGAGTTACGAGTATTTAATTTCTTCTCTCTTTATGATAGTAACTTCTTCTCTCTCTACAATAAAAAAACTAAAGCATGAAATTTTGATTTATGGTTTATGGTTTCAAGCAACTTTTTTTTCAAAGATCTAATTAAAAAAAAAAAGTTGATTCAAAAACATCACAAAAAGCTAAAAAATGACTTTTGGCTGCTGAGACACATTTGGACCTCCACGCGTAATCCCAAACACACCGTTAAAAGATGTCTGAATAATGGGGTGTCATTGGATGGTGAGTCTTGTTTAATTATGTAAAATTCAAGTGAAATTGAGAGAAAATAGAGATAGTTAATTCTTGGGCTCTTACCCGGCTCTTGAGCCTTGAGGTACAACTTGATGACGAGTCTTAAATAATTATGTATGGGCTCTAAAACCCACGAGACAGTGTGAATATATAGACTCTGGTTAACGGCTGCTCTGCCTCTAAACTCCAGGCCCCTTTTTCAGGGAAGATACCCCCCCGGGGGTTTGTTTGTCTAATAAATTTTGTATTAATGAATTTTCCTTCCCTTCTCTTTTTAACCCTCCTTTCTAAATAGTAGGATTTTATAGAGATAATTAAAATCTTTCTCCTTTCCTTCCCTTCAAAAAATACCTTCCCATCATTTCCTCTCCATTAAAATCTCATCCATCCCCTCTCTTCTATTAAATTTAAACCAAACACCATGTAAGGCAGGATATTAACCCGGTTTATCTTGTTTTTTTTTTTGCCCCCCTCTTTTTATTTTTTTAAAAAATCGGATCACAAGGTGGAACCGATTACACAAAAAAGCCTTGTCCTTAGTGCTGACCATATTTTAAATCGGATATATATAAGCCTCGAGGGCGAGGCATTCCAGTTTCCGTAATGAGTTGCTTGAGAGTGTTATGGATCTCCAACTCTAATATTCTTGAACGTGAAATTCATCCTTCTTTGGCAATCTTATGTGTTGGAAAACGTAACATTTCACCAATTTTTTCACAGGTCCTCAGCTTCAACCGCCCATCACAGTGGCAAAATATACTGGCTGTGTTTTTTGATTTCGCCTTATCTCCAATTCAACTTATTTCTTGTAAGTCTTCCTCTGAGTATTTTGATAATTGTGTATGCTCTCTCTACGCTTTGGAACTTTGTAGGACATAATCGTTGTTTATTAATATTATTTTGTATTTTTATTAAAAAATATTAATGAACCATTATTCCTCTTGTCTCTTGCCTTTTCTCTGGACCTTCGGGGCTAGCTTAGTTTTGAAGCGACACCGGTAAAAAAAAGAGTCTCTAATAATTATATGAAGTGGCTGGCATTGAAAGGGACAACGATTTATTTAGTAACATGTTGACTAATTAAGAACTCAGTTAAGCAACGGCATGACAAATGACAATATAATAGAACGATCGACAATGGGAGGGCCACTAATCTAACATAAGTCTAAAAGAGAAATATAATGTTGTCTTTTTTTGGCCAACTAGGAGTTATAAAAGGAAGGTTTGAAATACTCTATTGTCGTTGACCCAAAAAAAAAAAAAAACTCTATCGTCGTCTTAAAATGAATACGATATCTTTTTTGGTGCATCATGCATGTTAAACATTTTCTTCCTAATTTATGTTACATCGATCTGGTTAATTCAAACTTGAATAACATTTTAGAATCATTCACCCACACATTGAGATATAGGCATGTGAAGAGTGGGGGAAATATGATAGCCAAAAAAGAAGAAGAGAGGTTTAAAAGGTAAGCGGGTATTTTACGTTACAAGTCGTCTTGAAAGCCTAACCTATTTAGTTGGGTAATACATGACACTTCACTCGGCTTCTTATAAATCAAAATTTTTATAGGTAGCCCTCCCCATGTGGTTGGCTTCTTAATAACAATAACAATCTTATGAGTACATATTTAAAAGAAGAACGTAGTGCATTCTAAAAGATTATTTTGTCGGGTGAAGGAGCCTCTTGAACTTGTAAATCCCATCTTTCTTGTGAGACTACGTGATAAAAGACTCATATAATAATAGCGTGAATAGATATGGATGGGATGTGGAGGCACGTGAAGAATAATGATGAAGCAGATATTGGAGTCACATTTGTCTAATATTTGATAAGAGTAAAAAGGAGGGGTATTGGTGGGGAAGAATAGCAGCAAAGAGGAGGGGTCTGAGAAGAAGAGCAGTTACACTTAGTGGACACTCTGAAATGTCCAACAAATACTGATTCCACCCACATGCTTTCCTGCATTTCTCTGTGGGGTAGTCTTTCACCTCTCTCTTTGTTTGTTTCTTCTCTATAGTCCACGCCCCGATTATATTTTAGACCTACGTAATTCACTAATAATTCTGATGTGTCTGAACACAGCTTCTTGCTCGTTATTATTATAACAAAGAAAAATATTGTACAATATCGAAGTGATCAAACGTTCGGATATGCATTCATTCACGGAGAGGTACACTGTAAGGGATGAATAGAGTGATATCTAATGATTCTGACGTTGAAAGGTGCCTAGTCAGCGAATAAGAACAAATGTGCCGAGAAAGTTTCCAGATTTCAACAATATATATGCTTTACTAATCACAAGAAATTTAATAAAAAAGTGGTGGGTTAGGTTTACGGATGGTCGAATAACATTATTATTATTATTCTCAATTACACCACATCTCTTAATGAACCGTGACACCTCTCTAACACTTTGTAAGCTGTGCAAGCATCAGCCTCTCACTGTCTGTCTATAGAGATATGTGTTGTAGTTTCTTTTCTTTTCTTTTTTTTAAATGCAAATATAGCATCGCTATCAAGTGTAAGAGAGATGTGAAAGAGAAGAGAGCCTATAGGGAGAGAGGGATGAGTATGTTTTGAAAAGGAAGGGAGTTTTGACCTTAGTGTTCACTCATTAGGGCATTATTATCTCATGATTAATGCTGAATAAGGATTGGCAACATCGGTCTTCCCTAAAAGCTGTGTCCTCTTTACATAAAGGCAAAAGGCTTATATACTATGTTCAATACTGGTAGTATATATATTTAAACATTATTATTTTAGGGTTGAAGCAGCGACACGATATTCCTGGATGCATACATTATATATAATAACTTAAAGGCACATCAGCCTAAACGGCGTTGATTTCGGCGATTCCTTTTTTTCTTGTTTGTCGTTTACTTGATATAAGAGCAAGGGAGAAGGTGAAACTCTGTTTTCAAAGCAACACATGCTTGTGTATGGCTGTATTCTCATCTCCCGAATAATTAACCCATCACCACCCCTCATATTCTCCCCCCCAATATTAATGTTTGTATAATATTATTTGTTTCTTTAGTCTTTTTTCTATTTAGCAAAAGCATCAAATCCTGAAGCTGCACACACACACACACACATATATGGATCACAATCAAAGCTCAAATCTCGAGCTAGCTCTCTCTAGCAACTATTGTTTGGCTAAACCCAACAGATTCCTCCCACCTTGTTTAAAAAACGTCTACTCTAATTAGATCGTTACATTTCACTGCTTGATGAATTGACCGCTTTGATAGGAACACTGATTTCATTTATATATGTCAAACTTATGTTGCTGTCATGAAGAATATGGCCCGCGCGCAGTTAGAGTTCATATTATATATTAATTATTACCTAATCCCCTCAAGGTGAATAGGAGTTCAATCAATCTGGATTTCTTGAACTGGGCAAGCTAGTAGCTAGCTAGTGGCTCCCCATTAATTGTACACGTCCAGTTGGATGTGCATATGTTGAGGATCAGATTTTTTTAGATTTATATCGTACGAGTGTGAATCTTAATGTTCTAAATTAACATGTGACATTTTCCACTACTCTCCGCCCATTTATAGGACTGGGTTTAGGCTTTAGCACCCACTTATAAGACCATATGCGCGAGATTGGTCATAAATAGCAAAACTCAAGTGTCGGTGATTGATCAATATATATATATAGTTCCACTATACACACAATATGTCTCTGTTCTTGCTTGAGGTCCACTGAAGTGGTTACTCCTGGTATACATATATTACACACACACCTCGTTGTATCAGGAAAGATTATAATACTACGAGAGAATTAATGAAAAAACAATAATTAAAGCGACAATATATACGCTCTTTGATGAAGTAGAGAGTGACTAAATTCCACATATATTCTGTTGAATAAAATAATACGGTAATGAAATATTAAGTTGGAGTAGAAGGAAGACAAGCACATGGAATAAGGAATATATAGGGAAAGCATTTTGACAGCATGCATGGCAAATGAGGCATAAAGAACGACATGTTGACCGGATATTATGTGATCACAACCAAAACAAAGGAGATGGAGAATATATAGATGCCATGCTCTAAACAAATGCTATATATATATATATATATAATTTCGTTTCCCGGAGAATCTAGAGCGCATCAGGCGCTGACCCTTATTACCTTCCAAAACTAATATATTAAACCCTGTTATTGTTTATTAATGCTGATCTTCATCACCTAATTAATAATAAAACCAACCAAAACCAGTGAATAAACAAAGAGGGTCGACTAAGCATAGGACACACCCCGATACTTTGTAACACAAATACGTTATGTGTGTGTGTCTACTTGCTGCGATCTTAATATTGTGTGTATAAAAAAATGGAGGTGCCAACGAATACATGAGAGAGAGAGTGGGAGAGAAAGTGAAAAACTAAAGGGGTAGACATACAGGTGTGACGCCGGTGAGTCACGTGACGGAAGCCACGTTGACGCCGAGCAACATGGCGTCCACGCGCGCGTGGGGTTCGAGGGGCGTTTGGACATGGTTTATACGGACACGGTAGGGAATATTTTTTAGTTTGTAGTCTCCACATCTAATCATATTATACCAAAACACTTCAATTAATTCTTTGACTTCTTGTTTGACGTTGGAAATGTTGTTACACCGAGACTAAGGATAACCGTGGTTTTAAATCACGGTTTGCGTAAATCGAAATAAAACTCTTTTCACATACTTACCTCATAAATCATAAAAGCTATTCTTAAAAACTAATCCAAATACATACTAAATATAACATTATCAGTATCACTCTCAAAATCCCCAATATAAATATGTTTCTGTGTGATTTACATTCCTTTGATCCTTCAAGTTAACTAAAGAGAATATCACAGAAATTTTCAGATATATATTTCACGAATTCTATGATATATGTATTTAAAATTAATTTTATTTTTCACATTTGGAAGGGAAGAAAAACAGGAACGGGGAGTAAATAAGGAAATGCATGTGAGGGTGTGGGGTGGTGTCGCCGGACATCACAGCCATAATTCTGACACACTCTTGTTATTATTATTCCGTTTTTCTCACGACACTACAAGTTGAATACAAATTTATACTTGTTGTGGGGCTTCGCACGTGTCCAGCTCGACGTTTTATTGGACATACGTGCTTCCCCCAACAATATTATCACATATCTCACAACATAATTAACATGCATATACAATAACACCGTTTTGATTATCATATGACTTAGAAATTTCACGTTTCATTTTTTTTTTGGTTGGTGAAAAACGAGAAAATTGGGAAAGGGTCAGCATGAGGTATAATGAGACGTCTGAAATCTGCATGGAACAGAGCATTAATCAGGAAGTCAGGGCATGAGGGTGCAGGGATATTTAAGCCAAACAACAAATCCTCGTTCATAATAAAATAGGAATATTCCTATTCAAGAAAATGGTTTCGAAACACTTACAAAAACTGTAACTGCGCTATTTTCATTCGTATTGGGTCGCCATCCATCAATCTCCCTTGTAACAGTGTCCCCTTGTATTTTTTTTTTTTCCTTTTCTTTTCTGTCCTCCATTTTCAATTAATTAATAATCCTGGCTTGCACAAACCCCTCTCTGCACTGCACTATTCTCTCTTATTCTCTGAGTTCCTGTATAAGTACTAATAAGAGAAACCAACCAAACACTTCTCCATCCTCTCTCAGCTTCATTACATAAATACTTCCCCATTTCACTTACTTTTCGTTCAAACTACCATCCCCAGAAATTCTGATAACTTTTCTCTTTTCTTCCCCTTTCCCCTGTGTTCCTTTCTTTTATCTGACTAGCTAGTCACTCCTACTCTCTCCATTTAATTACTCTTCATCCTCACTGCTTTAAACTTTTACTCTCAGCCCTACCGAATCCTACGTAGAAAAGCCTAGCTATATATCATCTCTCGAAACTAATGCAAATCATAAGGCACTCATGATATAATCACAACTTTATCTCCTCTTCCTTCTTCTTTTTAACTTTTTATTAATTCTTACTATTTCTGCTCCACTACTACATCATTTTCTCACCATTTATTGAACTCTGATCCTATATTCTTTGCCATTTTCTTGTTTATTTAACTACCTCATGCGTCCTGCTGTGTGTCACTGAGCTCAGATCTACAGTTTCTCCTACCAAGTTCACTGCCTCTCAGTCACACCCAGTAATGAGAAGCTTAACACCATTCCCAGACCTTTCCTTGAACATTAGCCCTCCAGTTTGTGAAGCCAAACAAGTTGTTGGGAGTCACACTAAAACGCCTCATCATCATCATCATCATCACAGCGAAATGTGTTCCACCTCCGATTCTGGGAGCAGTGAGAGTGATTTAAGCCATGAAAATGCCTTCTCACGCCTTGGCTATCATCCTCATAATCGTGAGCCTACTTTGAGCTTAGGCATCAAAATGGAAGATTTGAATCCCCTTAATAATCCTCTCCCAGCAAGAAACGTGATTAATCACTTTCACAACCCCCAACCTCACATCTATGGCCGCGACTTTAAACGAAATAAAACCAGAGTCCTCTCTGGTGGTGGTATTAAAAGAAGCATCAGAGCTCCTAGAATGCGATGGACTACAACCCTACATGCCCATTTTGTTCACGCTGTTCAGCTTCTTGGCGGCCATGAAAGTAATTAACTACACATCATTTGGTTTAATATTCATATAGTTAAAAGTTTATGCCTTCTCTTTTATTTCAAAGTTTGTATATTTAATTTATGTCTAATTTTGCGTTTTAATATATATACTGACAGGGGCTACTCCAAAGTCGGTGTTAGAGCTGATGAATGTAAAAGATTTAACCTTAGCCCACGTTAAGAGTCATTTACAGGTGGGTGGGGCATATATGCATATAACTCAGTTTCTGTGTCCGAGTTGCCTCCACTAGTGCGATAGTGGGGGACGGGAGAATCAGAGAGTCATCCTAGACTTGTTGGAATTTCCCCCCCCCCTTTTTATTTCTCATTTTAAATTTTAATTTCTTATCTGCTGATTATAAGATTGTTCAATGTTCATGCAGATGTATAGAACAGTGAAGAGCACTGCCAAATGTACAGGTAAAATTAATTGGATTTTTTCCCCTCTCAATGCAATGATGCCATAGTATTATTATTTATATTCTGTGTGTTGAGATCTTGGTGGTGATTCTAGTGAGGCACAGAAACTCTATGATTAGGTGTAGCACTGTTCCCCATTAAATAAAAACAAAAGTTGTGGTTGGATTGTAGTACTGGCTTCTGACTTCAAAGTCTTCGAGTGAATTATTAACCTTGGTGTGTCTGATAAAGATAGAGCAATGCCTCCATGGGCGATTAATATTGTTGCAGGTCATGGCCACACTGATATGGGCTTATCCGTTGCCGATGAACATGGAACCAAAGCTTGTGAGAGAACCCATCTAACTCCGCCGCTTCAAAAATCTCACAGGTAAAATTGTTCGATCCTTTTTCTGACTCTTTACTCTTGTTTTTTCTAAGTTTTCGTGGCTTGTTCCTAGACTTACAAATAAAAAATTCCCTATATATTTGTTATCATATTATATTCTTCAGTTAATAAACATATACTAATTTAAAAAATTAATAAAATCATATAATAAAAAAATATTGGTCATATTTTTATACCCAAAAAATTCATAACAAAAATCTGAAATCTAAATTTTGTTCAGCCCTAGATGGAGAATATTGTCTGCTCTAGTAGTGTGAACTTTTCTTTTGGATACAAGTAGTATGAACTTAAATATGGCAATTGACTCTATTCATTGTTTAATTTGACGATATATGCTAACGTCCAAGCACGAATATTCAGAAATGCCCTCGTGTATCTATCTCTGTGTCTCTGGCTTTCTGCCTGTCTTTTTGATTACTGGGTACATAGATTTTGAAGAACAAAACCTAGGGTTTCATTAGGTATGTTGGTGGTCAATGGTCATTGTGATGTGTACCCCAACCCCTATATTAATCACCGGAGGTTTATTCTCCGCCCGTCAGCTGTCGTCCACCGATGCACTTATTGATCCCACCATGTAGTACGTACAAAGTCATTCATTTGGTGCAAATCTCAATGTCTTGTATTCTACACACTAAAAGGTTGCTCTGGGTGACATCAATGTCAATCGAATAGACAATATGTACGATATTTCTACCAGATCGATCGGCATGCCCTAAATGATCATCCCTAACCTTTATTAATGTAATAATAAGGAATAGTTAGCTAGGTTGTCAAGTTTAGATTGCCGAAGTTGGATCTCCGACCACAACTCCTTGTTCACATAATTAGTAATTAGTTCCTCCAGTCTTTAATATTTATAAGATATATTTACCTAATTTGATTAGATTAATGAAGTTAGCTGAGTTGGTTAATATGACAAGTATTTTCTAGAATACCCTAGTCATCTTTTTTAATTCATTCATTCTCTCTCCTTCTTGATTATTATTGAGGAAGTATCAATAAGGGTAAATTAAAAAAAAATTCAAAAATATGAAAATTATATCTTATAATTAATGCCAAGATTAACTTACTAAATATATCTTATATTAAGGACCGGAAGAAGTACATTACACATTAAAGGATTTGGATGTTACCGTAGTTGATTTGTGCTGATACTATATATATTGGGTGTTGAAATGGTTTGATTAAGAAAGTCTTGCGGATTATATAATGTTTGGCTTCAGCTGGAACTAGTTTCTTATGATGTTGCTTGATTCGCACAGCAACAAGGAATCAGGGCAATCATCAACGGAGACGGGGACAAACGAGAGTAGACAAAAACCAGGAACGAGTTTGACGTATGCTCAAGTGAAGGCAAATGAAAGCATGGTAAACTAAAGCTGGCATATATAAAGAGTCAGAGCAGAAACAAACCCGGCACATATATTATTTTCTAGTCTTTGGTGTGCATGTAATGATAATTGTTCTAAAGTTATATATTAACAATAATAATTTGTGTGGGGTTTTGAAACAGGTGGCTGGAGGGTCATTGTCAGATTCTTCAGATGAGACGCTTAACCTAGAATTCACCCTTGGAAGACCCAGTTGGAACACACAGCAGCCTCAATCATCAACAGACTTTACTCTTCTCAACTGTTAAACTTATTACACTATATATATATATATATATATATATATGGCCTTAATTAGCTTTCCCTGTCACCCAACACTTTTGATACCGAAAGCTGAACTGTTGTATTGTGGATATGAATGATTTTGTTCCCATGACATGTCCTTGTGAGGTGAGTTTTTGTCAGGAAAAAAGAGAAAGGAATGGACTAAATCCTTCCTAACGGAGTAACGGACATTTGCTTCTGTCCAACTAGTCCATCATCCTTGTATGTCTTTCATGTCGCTGTCAAATTATTATGAAGGTAAGATTTTGAGAAAGTAATGATTTGATTTTTTAAGTTGCATTATTGGTCATGACACCACCCCTTCGGCAATATATTGATTGATATTGGATATGTATAGGTGGGTCGGTTTATATATGTGAGTCGTGTCTTTTTTTAGAGTTAACTAAATGATGCTCAGAATGGTCCATAAAATGGAGAAGTGGCAAATTTAGGCCAAGCATGGTTTTTGAATGACAGTCTATTTCTGTTCATTGAAATGGATTTATTTCTCACAATTAAGTATACTAATCAATCAAGCAAAACGTAGATTAAAAATTGAAAAGTTTTTAATAACTAAATGAGTTATTTTTTTAAAAGTAATTATTTATTACAATATCATGCTATATGCAATATATAATTATTAAGGGGTATGCATTTCATAATAACCTTGTTAAACACAATTGAAAACGAAAACAGGTACAGTGAATATACTACATAGTCATAAAATATAACATAAACATACACGCACTTCCCACTCAAAAACCTCAAGACAATAAACGACGTGAAAGAAAGAAAAGGATGATTAGAGAAGAAGAGTCTAAAAGTCCCACCGACATTAACGTGTCAAAAAAAAAAATATAGGCTTGTCGAGTAAATCTGGAACAAGCGGCTTAAGTTATTTAGATAAGTTAATGGACAGGTCAAAACAAAGCCTAAATATAAATTCAAATTTCTAAAGAAGAGGGAGGGAGGAAGATGAATGGAATGAATGACCTAAGGTACAACACACAAGTCCAGGCAAATGGAAGAGAACAATAAACAGAAGAAGAATAAAAAGAAAACGAAAGTTAAGAGAAGAGGCATAATAATGGACAAGTTCAAGTTTAAATCATACATAGAGTCAAGACGAAGCAGAGAGGAACTTAAAAATCCTCTCGACAGTATTGCAGGTATCATAATTATTATGAAGCGCTTTGAAGCCACCGTACGTTGTTTGTATAGGACAAGCAAAGAAATTAATGAGAAGCCTATTATTTATACTGATGTAGGCAAAGTAGAGATCGTATAAGCACGTAAATACAAGGATGAAACGTGGGTAGTTACTGTATATGTATGGATGTGTCTTGGGGCTGTAAGACAAGAGGCGAAAGTTTTGGTACGACAATGTCCTTAATTTGCTGATGATGAAACATACGTTTGTGTGTGTGTGTAGACACACACATGAATATATATACATTTGAAGGTGTCTGGGCCTTTCAAGTTGGAATGCTTCATCATTGCTCTCTGCTAACTGCTTCGATCGCCTTGTCCTTTTCTCAAGATTTATGCTCATTGTCCCACCCCAACACATTGCTTCCATATCTCTTCTTTAATTCATCAAATAATCACTACTCTTAATCCAATATCTTCAAATATTAAAGCCGCAAATTTGTTTCTTTTCTCATTTCAACAGCATTACTACTACTACTACTAATTCGTATAGATCTAATAATTTACATGACATATATTATGATACTTCAACTCTTTTCATTTCATTCAGAAGAAAACAAATCTAGCTGGTGAGAGGTACAGTTAAAAAACTAGATATAACTATTATATGGACAACAACTGTATTTTTCACCGTTTTACAAAATCCTCTTTGTTTCAGAGATCCGTATCCCTGACATATATATCTGAAATTCATGTACCGTTGGTTCGTTCATTATTTCTGGGGCCAAGGCTCTGGTGTGTGGGTTCACTCTTATTGTATTAATTCATGTTGGAGGAAGGAGGCTCCACCATGCACTTGTTATCTTCTCAGTTCTGGTCAGACCTCTGATCCATTTCATCATCTCATTCATTCATAGCTCACATGCATGCATTGCCTTCTCATTTATAAATGTTCACCTCTATGATCCGTTCATGTCTCACATTTCTCGTAAATCAAGTGTTCATCATCTCTATATCTGCATTCTTTTAGTTATAGTGTTTGTCCGTGTATTTTGATTTCCTAGCTTCTCAACTAGAAGCTAATTGCAGCTATTTTATTTTATTTTTTTTATCAAATCAAGGGTTTCTCCTCAAGGTTTAGAGAGCAAAGAGTTCTCTCTTCTCCCAACAAGTGTGTTTCCCGCTTCTCGGGATTCCAACTTGTGTTGTCCTCCTTACGGTGGTGAGGCCCCTTAAAAATTTGGATAAATTTGGCAAAGGAGCATATAGATGCTTCGATGTTAGTAGTATCAATGTTTATCCAATCTCTGTTTTTTTTTTATAAAAGGTCAACATGCATTAACACATAATAAAATGTTTACATAAAAAGGGCCACTATACAAGAGTTGGAAAAGCAAAACCAGTGGCCCAAGAGAAAAACAAACAAACCAACAAGCAACAAAAACACAAACAAGGGAAACAACAGAAAGGAAACAACATAACAAAATAACAAAAGGCTTCGGCTTCGAAAAAGGATTGGAGCCACCAAAAGAGAGCTAACCATTGCTATCAATTGCACCAATAGAGCAAGGGAAAATCGTGCGAGAGCAAGCGGGTGTTGCAGCACATCTCCCCAAAGACATGGGCCACCCAGATGAACCAACGAGGTTCAAAGCTTCCCTTAGGAAGAGAAAAAGGGCACTCGGATAGGATCTGAGTGTTGGAAATTGTGCCATAGAGGCTAATCATTGTATTTTGAGCATTGTTATTTAATGAATTTCTCCATTTAGTTATCACATTATTCGCATATTCACTGTGATAACTTTATCCTTGAATAAATCATAATGATTGTCTTAAATGTCCCTGGTCAATTATCTATGTGGGAGCAAAGATGAAATAAGACCAGTATGACTTTGATAAGATATGGGGATGCAAATCAAAGTCTTAGGCACTTGTAGGAGTACAAGGTGCTGGACCAACTTGCTATGAGAAAGCTGCATGGATCAAGTCATAAGTTTATCTCATGTATAACCACGTCACAATGCCCTTTGACATGAGATCATCATGGATTCTTACATGAGAGTTACTAAGCTTTGACTTAGTCAAAAGTCACATTTAACCGAGTGATGATAAATGCTACAATTGGGCTTACTGGTTTTTATGCAAAGGAATATAAATGATCAAGATGAAATTTGTCCCTCACATTAGTAAAGAGATATTACTGGGCCCCTCGATGAGTGAGTCTGAGAAATGTATAGTCATACTACGATGGAAATGAGTTTCCATTTCTATAGTCTGACTACTCAGGGATCGAGAAAGTAATGGTCAGGAATAGGAGGATGACATTCTCCATGCCTCATCCTTGACCGAAATATCGTGTGACAAAAGGGACGTGATATGGTTATACGACAAGTTGTATCGTATTGTCGATCCTCATATGAATTGGGTAGTCGTAATGTCTTGCTATAGGCCGCTTACGACTTGTGGGTTAGTATAGTCATTGCCCACTGCCAACTTCGTATGGGCCTACAGGGTCGCACACAAGAATATCACAACACGAGCTATAATATGCAGATTCATTGAATCTAAGATGCGTCTAAGATTCAATGAATATAATATTTAATCTAGGGTAGACGAATTTTATAGGGAAAATTCCAAAAAAATACATTTTAAACTTCAAAATCTCGTTGATAAAGTCGTTAATGGGATTAACAAGAATAATAATGCTATTAACAAAACATTTTATTGTTAAATCACCTATTTGGGATTTTGAAGTTTAAATGATATTTTTTTAGAATTTTTCCAATTTTATATCTATATATATTTATTATATACACATGTTATGTGAATATTTATTTAATAAATATTTATGTGTGTGTGTGTATTTATATTAGAAAAGAAAATTAATAATATTATATATACACATATATATTTTTGAATACATACATACATATATAATATATATTATTTGATAATATATATTATATATATGATAAGATTATATTATATGATAATTATATATATATATAATATTATTTGATAATATATATTAAATATATGATAATATTTTAGATTTAATTTATAAAGATAAATTAAATCTAATTTGATTGGTTCTTTATTCTAATTAAATAAATAAGTTAAATTAAAACTGTTGAAAAAATTTAATTAAATCAGATTTATTTAATTAGCTTATCAAAACAATTAAGTGTTAATTGATATGATAATGATTTTGAAATTAATTAAGATTAATTTTAAAAATCCAATATCCATCATAAAATAGATAACCCTGACTAGTTATAAAATATGAGAGCTATGGTTTTCTACAGATGATGAAAAAAATAGAGAGCCGCAAGAAAACCCTAGAAGGACATTGGAGGCGCTAGCACACTGCCGGTGTTGGGTCCTGTCTATATGGATACCAGTAGAGGGAGCTGATCTGAGTAGTTAGCTCCTCAAGATCCAAAAGGCAAAACTCCAAAGAAGGACTAGCTAACATATTGATGTCGGGGATGATTAATCTCACACTCATAGAGTTTGGTGCTCTTTTAAGAAGAATTAGCAGACATGTAAATGTCGGGGAAATGATTTCAGGAGCAGCTAAGCATGAAGATTTGAGAACTCGTAATACGTTGATGATTGTGGGTATTCAAACAAATATGAATAAGGTACGACTCTTTCTAACTCGATTTAAATGCATTTGATAGATTCACAATTGAGACTAGTAAACTTTTACAATTTTAAATTTTCATTCTTCTGTTGTATGTCTATCAATCCCAACACTAAGACCAAGAATAGAGCAACTTGTGAATTTCAAAACTCCATGAAGCACATAAGAGAGCAAAGCAAAGCAATAATCCTACATGAAGGTGCAAAAAGGAAACAAATTGAAGCCAAAGGGTATGTATCGAGCCGCCTAGCAGACACCAAAGCAACCATGGAATTGCCCATTCCATGGTTACCAAAGCTCCAAAGCATCATGGTTTGATCAAGTGGGCCTTTTTGGCAAAAGACCCATAAGAACTCAGACTCTTAGCAGCCTCCAGAACATAGTGAGAGCTATTGAAAATAGGATGGAAAGAGCCACGACGTCAATGTAGTCCACCTCCTGAAACAAAAATAGAAGACAGAAAGCACCGAAAACACAGAGCACCGAAAGAAATGCTCATGGATTTTTTTTTAAACGTAAATCTCTATAACTCTTGTAACGTCTTGACCAACATAAAATTGTCTTCCCCCATAGTAGTATAAATAGGTCCCCCTTGTTACTGAACAGAAAAAATTGAGTTGAATAAAAATCTTAGTTTCCTTTAATTTCTATACCATATATGGTATCAGAGCCATATTATAGAGGACCAAAGAGTGAAAGAGTGAGGAGTGGCTTAAGGAAAACATATCGAGAACGATGATTTTCAGAGAGCTATTGCTACCATAGTCGAAACTCTACCTTCAAAGCATTTTTTGAAGAAACTGACCTCACATCGTATTTAGAAGGCCATAAAACCTCAAGAATGTGCCGGCCATCGTCGAAAACACTTCCACGTGCCGTCGTTGGAGTCTAGAGGTTGAAGACGATGACGTTAGTAGCCACATCAGGTGACACGTCATCCTGACCTGTCCAGTCAGCGACAACTCAGCCACACATCTGCTACCATGTGTCATCCCTACCACATCAATGTACCAAGTCAGCCTAACTTTTTGAAATTACGTTTTGACCCTAAAATTTTTTCAAAATTATATTTCAGCCCCTAACATTTCTGAAATTACATTTTAACCACAAAAATTATTAAAATTTACATTTCAGCCCTTGAAACTTTCTGAAATTACAGTTTGATAACATAATTTTGGAAAAATTACATTTCAACCCCTGAACTTTCTAAAATTATATTTTGACACTAGAATTTTGGCAAAATTACTTTTCAGCCCCTAAATTTTTCCAAAATTACATTCTAACCCCCGAGAACTTTCTGAAGTTATATTTTTGCCCCTAATTGTCCAAAATTCCAATTTTACCTCTTACTTTTCCAGAAACATGAATCCGATCACTACTCCCTTCCGCCCTATACCTAAATAACTGAGCACTTTAAGTCATAACCTTACAAGAACTACTCCAAAAATGCCTCCAAGACGTAGGAACATGCACAAAGTTGAGATGGATGAGTTGAGACACCGGATATAGGAGCTGGAAGCTACGGTAGAACTACAATAAGTTTTGTTAGAAAATCGCAGAGAATACCCATAAGATGATTCGGGAAGCAGCACTTTGTCATCCACTGATTACCATCACAGTCCTCAATGACAGTCATTCTACCCTAGTGACATTAAGGTGGACATTCCTGAATTTAAGGGAAGACTCCAACCGGGCGAATTTGTCAATTGGCTTCAAATTTTCGAACGAGATTTCGAATACAAGGAGGTTCATGATGAAAAGAAGGTCAAAATTGTTCCCATCAAGTTAAAGAAACATACCTCCATATAATGGGAGAAGCTCAAGAAAAGGTGTGAAAGAGAAGGAAAAGGCATGATCCGAACGTGGGACAAGATGTGACGTGAGCTCTATCAAGATAGATTTCTTCAACTACATAACCTTCGCTAAAAGGAAATGTCTGTGGAAGAATATACTAGGAAATTTGAAAAGCTCATGATGAAGTGCGATATCAAGAGAAAGAGGGGCAAACAATAGTCTGTTATCTTGGAGGATTGAATACCAACATTGCTCATCCAGTACAACTCCAACAATACTGGACTTTGGACTATGTCATGCTATTAAGAAGCAGGCGCCCAAGAGTTCCTCCTTTCAGCCTTCTTCCTCCAGGAGTTATTCAGATAACCACAAGACATCATTTCAACATTCTAACTTCTTAAGTAAGTCACAGTATAACACTACGAGCAAACTACCACCAAGGGTTAACAAGGAATCCGACTCTAAAGCAACCAAATGCTTTAAATGCCAAGGATTGGGACACATTACCGCAGATTGTCCTAGCACTTGATTCGCTTGATGAGGATAAAGAGGAGACTACATTTTATGAAGATGAGCCAGTATATGATGAGGAGGTTACGCCTCCAGATCAGGGAGAGCTTTTGATGATTATACAAAGTCTGTACACAGCTGTAGTTAAGGAGGAACATTGGCTAGGCCACAACATTTTTCATACTCGCTGCACTTCTTAGGGAAAAGTTTGTGATGTCATTATTGATAATAGAAGTTGTGAAAATGTAGTATCTAACCACATGGTGCAGAAATTGAAGCTGCCAACGCACGACTATCCACATCCTTACAAGTTTCACAGGCTTAATACTGAAAGCAAGGTAAATATCTCTAAGCAATGTCTTGTTACTTTCACTATTAGGAACAAGTATCGAAATAAAGCTCTATGCGATGTTATTCCTATGGATACATGCCACGTACTTTTAGGAAGACCATGGCAATATGATCGATATGCTCTGTATGATGGACGTACAAACACTTATTCTTTCATCAAAGACGGAGTCAAGATTAAGTTAGCACCTCTACCACTCAGTGAGTTTAGCAACGCTTTGAAAGAAGCTAAGCTATTGGTATCTTTAATGACCAAGGAAGAGTTCAAGGTGACAAAATTCGAACCACCGCGGGAGTTATGCCCTTACTGTCTGAATTTTCAGATGTGATAGTTGATGAGATACTACCCAGGTTGCCACCTAACAAGCAGTATTACAGCATAGATACAGACCAAAGAGCTAGAGAAATCAAGAAAATCCATGATAGGATTCAGAAGCAGAATTTGAAACTCAAGGCACAGAAAGACAAGTATCGAAGGCAGCAAATATCTAATGAGGGAGATTTGGTTTGGATTTACTTGCGGAAATAATGGTTTCCAAAGCAGTTAAATGTCAAATTGTCTCCACGAGCTGATAGTTCATTCAAGATTGTAGGAAAGATCAACAATAATGCCTACAAAGTTGAACTACCATGTGCCTATAGAGTCTCTGCTAAACTTATCTCCCTATATTGATGATGATGCTAATTTTGACTCGAGGACAAATTCCATCCAACCCGGGGAGAATGAAATGGAAACAAAAGACAGGAAGCACCGAAAACAGAGAGCACCAAAAGAAAAGCTCATGGTTTTTTTTTCAAACGTAACTCTGTGTAACTCTTGTTACATCTAGACCAATGTAAAATTGTCTTCCCCTATAGTAGTATAAATAGGTCCCCCCCTTTGTCACTGAACACACAGAATTGAATTGAATAAAAATCTTAGTTTCCTTTGGTTTCTATACCACCTCCACAACCACCATGAGTAGGGCACTTCAAAGAAGCATGCAGTAGACTAGTAGGACTAGAACCACCCAATGCAGAGATTTCATCGGCGAATTGCAAGGCATCCTCACCTGTATAAGCTTTGATGCGCATATAGGTTGAGTTACCCCTATTATGTATTAGCAAAGACTGGTCAAGCTCCCTTGGATATGAAATTCAGAGTTGCGGGTACAAAGCACGCAGTGGTTTAATGAAGGACATAGCGGGAAGAACAACCAAAATCCAGCACGCATGAGCATCTCCTACCTAGGCTCTTGGAATCCATGCACATGCATTAAGCCATAATCCAACGGAACAACTAACATGGGCCGTTAAACCGGGCAGCAGAACTAGCTCGAATGACCATACGTTCCATTGCTACAGGTAGAGCACTCTTGTCGAGCTCAGGGTCGACGAAGAAGAAGATATCTCCCACAGAGATACGCAAGATCATAGGCCAACTAAAGCCAGTGAAGGAGGAAGGCATAAAACACGGTTTTAGAGAAGAACGAGAAGTGACGGCAATCCATTGAGTTGAGATTGAGAGAACTAGTGTGAAGAAGCAACTTTCATCTTTGCCTATATATAGCCCCAAGAAGACTTGAAGCAAACACACAATGTCTCACAGAGCAATGAAGAACTCGCTTACAACGTCCTCTGGAGAGAGTGAAAAACCGAGCCACAAAGATGAAGTTCCATTGTTGTGGCAAAACAGGGGCTCACAAAATGACAGAGGCATAGGGAAGGAAGGAACAGGGGGGTTAACACCGTAATGCCAAAGGGAAGAAGATATCATCATTATCTAAACCCCTGTCAAATCCATCCTTCTGAAGCGCAATTAATATCTTAAAAGATATATTATCAAGCTTAGTTCGTTTAACCAGAGAAAGGACTATGATGTCCTTTATGTTTGCAGGGGAGAATTGAGACCGAGGAAGAGACTGGGCTTGTAAATGAAGTTTTGAATGAAGCAGAGTCCATTATGGTAGCACGATCCGACGTCACATAAGAAGCCCATATCTTGCAACCCAAGTCCAGTCTCACATAAAGGGAGGGTCCATGACGGTGAATATGGGCCGAGCGTGGATTGACAAAGTATTGACGCAATGAAGACACCGACTCGGAGCAATGGTGAGGTGGCAGGCCCATGCCACCACATCCCCGACAAATAGACGACACGTGTTCGAACAACCCAGAGATCAGAACTGCCTTACCAGAAGGGAGCGGTAATTGAGGCATAAACTGAAACCATCTCAAACCGTGGCATGCAACTTTGAAACGAAATCCACCAAGGCGATGTTCAGATGAATAATCCACACATAATAAAGATCCAAATTGAGAAGCTATAATATGAGCCACCTCCTCCGTATAATATTCAACAGGAAGATTAAATACTTGGATCCAAACAGAGAAATGATTAAGAACTAGTTGATCGATCGGGATACCTTGTAAGATCCAAATACCATAATCTAGGATATATTGGCAATCCTCAGCATGCGAAAAGTGTAAGACATAATAAGCACCATGATGTTGAACAATAGACACACTACCAATAAGATCCCAGTGTAAGGAAATAAGCGATTGAATCTTCTTTACGTGAAAAAACACCTTTGTGAACAGAAAATGAGAGAAACAGCGCGATGGTGAACAAGCAGGGAGGGACCATCTTGAAGAGCCCTGCATCTTCAGTCCAAAATGAGCCAACACCAAACCAGTAATGAAGCGAACCAGAAATGATGCAACAAATAAACTTACCAATAGCCAAAGGTAAGCCAAAGGAGATGAATCGGATTCAAAAAACATGAACCAAGCAGCAGAAGAAAACTCCGCCGCCAAAAGAGAGAAAACAACCCTCTCCACCGACCTCCATTGTTTTGTTTAATCAAATCTCTCTTTTTTTTTTAAAAAAAAAAAAAAAGGACAACACTTGGTTAATTGTTTTTTTATGAAAGATCAAAATACATTAAACACACGATAAAATGATTACATTAAACTTGGGCGGCATTACATGAGAAGCAGAAGCCAACCAAGCATCCCAAGATAACAACACATAACAACAAGGGAAATAAACAGACGACTACATACAAACACACAAGAAAAAAACTAAACAACATAACAGCAAACAGTTTCGGCTTCGAACAAGATTTGCAGCCATCAAAAGAGAGTCAACAAATGCTACCAGCAGCGCCAACAGAACTAGGAAGAACCGAGCGAGAACAAACTGGCAGGTGTTGCAGCACGTTTTCTTGAGAACATGGGCCACCCATTCGAACCAACGTGGTTCAAGGCTTCCCATAGGAAGAAAGGGGAGGCAACCAAACAAGTCTAGATGTTAAAAACAGAGAAATATGAGCGAACCTGCAAGAACACACAAACAGAGACAAAACCAAAGCCAGAGTGAAAGTAGTGAGCAGAAGCCAAAACAATAACCATGGCATTGCCCATTCCATGATTATAGATCCAAAAAAGCAGAGGATCATCAAATAAAAGGAGGAGGGGGTTTAGATGAGCTAGGAAACCCAAGTTACTGAGTAAGGCTTCACACACCCAATCCGACACCCCAAAATTAGGGATTCCAACTAGAAAAAATAGGGAGATGGGTTTAGAATAGAGAATCCCATAAACCAAAGACCACATAAGGATCAAAAGAAGGGAAGACACAAGGGATGAGAAGGCCATTTTTTTTTTTTTTTAAGTCGGTGGAAATTGGAAGGCGGCGGTAGGTGGAAGGGGGGGAATGATGAAGATGAGAAGAGAGAAACAATGGAGATAAGCTAACGAACCTCCAAGCGAAGAAGGTGGAACAGAGCAAAGGAAGAAAGGCGAAGGAAATTAATGGCGGTGGGAAAAGAAGGAGTTAGAGCAACAGACCTCCAAGCGAGAAAGGCAGCAACTTGTGAGACCGGAAAGCGTCGCACTATACATCACAACGAGAAAGCTGGTTCCATTCTGTGCTCATGACACTGATGACTAACTAATTTCTCGTGATGATCAACCATTTAAACTTACGGTTTAAATTTTAAATTTTAAATTTTTAAATAATAAATTTATTTTCATAAAGAGTGAGAGTTATAAAATTATTTTTAATTTTAATTTTAATTTTTTATATAATAAAATAAAAAATTATTAAAAATATAAAAATTAAATTAAATCTAAACAGTTCAAAATCAACCTAATAAAAAAAAAAGATGATTTGATGAGCAATGATGAACATAAAATGTGCTTTCGAGCTTGGCACAATACCGAAAAGCGCTGGAAAGTGCCAAGAAAGGCCCCGTAAAGCACCAGAGAGTCGTCGACTTCACTTGGTTAATTGTTTATTCCTTCAAAATTACATGAAAATTTTGAATAATATATTTAAAAATATCGTAATAACATTGAAGTACGATCTTTAAACAGTGGTCAGTGGACGTATCTAAGTAGAACGTCCACGTAAATTAATGTAAATATAAAACTGTGTTTGGCATGGTATTTAGGGTCTTTAAAAATATTTATATAAATAAATTAAAATAACACTCATTTAATATATTTATCTCGTATATTATAAATCATAATTTAAAAATTGTTTTTAAAGATTTTAATTATTATTTCAAATAAATCCTAAATCTTTTTCTGATATAGAGCTTACAGTGAATATTGAGCTTCGGTGCAGGGCTCAAAACGAATTTGGCTGCAGTTGGAACCATGCCCGCAAATATAGGCCATCATTTATAGCCCAAAAAAATAACATGACCCATCGAAATATGAGCTTCAATAAGAATTTGTCGAGTTTTGAATAACGTGAACCCCTAATACTTGGATAAGGATGCAACCATATTCATCATTGAATTTATCAAAACTTGACCTACCTTTTTGCTGGCCAGACATTTTTTTTTTGGGTCCTAATTATAGATATTTGACAAAAGTACTGACTACCCTATACGCAAAGTTTTATATATATAAAAAAAAACTAGTTACCTAATTTTATAAAGTAACTTTTTAATATTCTAATTAACCCTGACGCTGTTAACAAAACAAAAGGTTGGTATTGAAATTTTGATTATTGAAAATGCACTTTTTAAGTATTAATATATTAGGTTTAATTTTCGAAATGACAATGATCATTATAAAAAATAATCATTTGAGACAAAAAAAAGTTATGGTTGACTGCTTAAAGGACTGAAAACGTACTTAATTAAGGATTAAACTGAATTTTTATATAGAATTAGAGGATCAAAGGTCTACTTTTTTCTAGATAGATATTTTAAACAGTTTTGATTATAAAGCATGATATAATTTTTTTAAAAGTTACAAAACTCAATAATTGCAGGACAAATCTGTATATCTTATAGCTATATTAAGGGACCAAACACTTGTACTTTTAGAAAGTATATGGCCATAGATATACAGATATCTTGTCTCCCTTTCCCCAAAAGTTGGCGCTTTTTCCTTTAAGCAGTGATTGCACCTTCTCTTTAATTAGTAGTCTATTCAAAACGCTTTCTTTAATTATTCAATACCAGGTGATCGAGAAGCTCACTCCTGCCATTCATTTAGTCAACAACAAATATCTTGATTATTGACAGCTATTTCCGCAAGTTCACATTTTCTGATAAGCATTGAATACTGCACCTTTAATTTCCTTAACTTCTCATGTGCAAAAAGCCCTACTGCTACTGCCATACACAGCCACTAGAAACTTCAGAGCCATGGACTTGACGATCTTCAGGCAATCCGCCATTCCGTTCAGCATCCTGGGATTATTAATCTTAGTCCACGCTCTTTTCTCCATGTCAAGAAGCCGCAGAAACAAAACTACGCCCAGAAAGCCACCACCTGAAGCTGGTGGTGCGTGCCCTGTGATTGGTCACCTCCACCTCTTAGGCGGTCCAGAACCACCAGATATCAATTTAAGCAGCATGGCCTCCAAATACGGACCAATCTTCACCATAAGGCTCGGGGTTTACCAAACCTTAATAGTGAACAGTCGGAAAATTGCCAAGGAATGCTGCACTGCGAACGACAGAGCCTTTGCTAGACGTCCAAAACACGTAGCCTTCGAGGTCATGGGCTACAACTTTGGCTTGATCGGCTTCAGTACCTATGGAGCCTACTGGCGTCACGTGAGAAGGATCGCCACGCTGGAGGTCCTTTCCAACCACCGCCTTGAGATGCTGAAACATGTGAGAGAGTCCGAGGTTAGGTCAGCCATGAAAGATACCTACGATCGTTGGTTGGAGTTGAACAACATTAATAGTGGTCAGAACATTGAAGCAGAGCCTCTGTCATGCGAGATGAAGAACTGGTTCGGAGAGATAACCTTGAACGTTGTGTTTACAATGGTGGTGGGAAAGCGTTTTGCTGAGACTCAAGAAAAGGAGACGACACAGAAAGCACCACGGGATTGGTTCGGTCTGAGCGGTTCGTTCGTGACATCAGATGCGTTGCCGTACTTAAGGTGGCTGGATCTGAGTGGCCAGGAGAGGGCCATGAGGAAGACAGCCAAAGATTTGGACCAATTCATTCAGTTTTGGTTCGATGAACACAGACCCAACAGGGACGACGCTGGTTCAGGGAAACCAAGCCTAAGCACAGTGTTGATGAAGCTGAAATGATTGACGGCCACGATGCGGATAGAACGATTAAAGCTACAAGCATGGTGAGTGCGTCCTTCCGATATTTCTAATCCTTTTTAATTTTATTATTTATATCAGAGTTAAAATAACTTCCTAATTTCTTGTTTTGCTCAACAGTTCTTATTACATTTCACATCGCAAAAAAAAAAAATTAAAAAGTTAATATATTCTTTAGCCCTTCATTTGCTCTTATTTTAATTTTGATCCCTCAAGTAAGAGTTTTTAAGAGTTAATATAACTTTTGATTCCTGAAGTTTGACCCAATTTTGGTTTTAGTTCCTCAAGTTTGAAATCGATGGTTTTGATCCCTGAAGTTTATTTCGTTTATAACTGTTGATCCCTCAAGTTTACTTCATTTTTGCTATTGGTCCCTCAAATTATCAAGTCATTTTTAAATTTGAGGGACCAACAGTAATAAACAGAGTAAACTTGAGGGACCAAAACCACTGATTTAAACTTGAAGGACCAAAAACTAAAATCAGGCTAAATTTCAGGAATCAAAACCATTGATTTTAAACTTGAAGCACCAAAACCAAATTTCAGGAACCAAAAGTTACATTAACCTAATTTTTAAGTTTTTAAAGAGCAAAATAGTTCAGGTAAAAATTTAATGATAGGGACTAATATTTTAAATAAAATAAAATTTAAGAAGTAAAACTTATAATTTAAAATTTAAAAAATTAAAACTAAAATGATATAGATTTAATAAGCCAAAATTAAAAAAAAATGCTATGTATGAGTATGACTGTATGACATCCACGCCACTTCCCCTTGGTCCAATAGTACTCACATGTTGAAGTAAAATGACAAAGGTACCCCCCCACCCGCCTATTTTAATATTAAAATATTTTAACATGCATTTGTCTGCTAATTTATGAGTTTTCTAAAATTTACGTTTTAATTTGAGAGAATTGCTAAAAAAAACCTTGTAAGTAAATTAATTGCTCATTGCTACCATTGCACACGGTGGATGGTATGTTGCACATGGGCGGATGATATGTTGTACACAAGGAATAGTGTTTGCACTTTCATAATGATGTTTTTTACACATATGGATGCTGATTCCACATGATGGATGCTTGCTTGCACATTGGTACCATTTAGGAATTAATTTGCTTAAATAGTATTTTTTAACCATTTTCCCTTTTAATTTTTAAAATTTACAACTCATCTTACACACATATATACGCGCACACACTTTAAGTAGATTCTTCAAATTTCATTGGTCAAGTTAATTACATGCTACTCCTAGATATATAAATTTTTTTAAAAAAAATTACAATTCTTCCCTTATCATTTTTCTTCTTAATAAATTATTTACAAATTTCATTTCTTATTTTTTTATTTAGTCAAAGGTATGATCAATTTCAATACTTTTTAATTTGTAGTGTGTTTGGGAAGCAATTTAAAACCATGATTTTGCTCAAAACTATGGTTTCAAGGAAAAAATGTCAAACACCCCATTTTATAAGAAAATCACTTTTTTTTCAAATCATGGTTTTGGATCCAAAACCATGGTTTGGGAAAAAGCTATAATTTGTAGCTTTTTCTCTTTTCTTTTTCTCTCTCTTTCTCCATTTTCCTCTTTTGGGGATTATTTATTTTAATCTAAAATATAGTATTATTTTGAATAATTACTATATATAAATTTTTTATATAATTTATTAATACATATATGTTTGAGCTATTTTTTATGATGTTATATAATTGCCCAATATTATAATTTTATTTAATTTTAGGTATTATTATGAAATTTAATGTTGAAAATATTTAAAATAAAATATTATATTTTTATATGTAATTATCACAAAAGCTAATGTTCTTTTTGGTAATTTGACCATTAAAAAAGTGATTATTAACCCAATATCATTTTTTCCTATAATGTGTGTGTGTGTGTGTTTGATTTTTTTTTATGTTAGATAATTGATTAATGTTATAATTTTTAATTTTTCAGATAAATTTATGTCATTTTTTGTATTTATTATGAATTTTCCTATTAAATAATACATAAAATATAATCTTATCCTTTATATGTAATTATCACAAAAGCTAATGTCATTTTCAGTAATTTGACAATGAAAAAAGCTATTCTGATCAAAATATTCAAACACTCTCATTTATCAAAATCACTTTTTTCACATAATCTATTCTGCCAGAATCTATTCTCAAAAATCACTTTTTTTTTCACTTTTTTTCCGTAAGCTATTCTCAAAAGCTGATTCCAAACACACCATTCTTTTTTAAGTTTTAAAGCGCAAAGGGTTTTTAACTCTCTTGATAAGTATACTTCTCAAGATTTAAATATGTATTTTTCTCTTTATAAGTGTGAGATCACTTACTACCTCAATCTACAGCTTGTTTGAATTTATAAGTTTCAATATTAATTTGACTTGTTAATTTTGAAGAAGAGATGATTAATTATCACGAGAATGCGATTTTGAAATATTCTTGCAAATGACACCCATATCTCAAAGATTTTTTCTACAATCTTGGGACTAAATTATATTCCTTTTATACTCGTAACCCCTCACAATCTCCCAAGGCGAAACTCTCAAAGCCTCAATGTTATTGTGTATATATGCTGATTGGTTTTTTCATATCACTACTATACAAAATATAATAAATGACACTTATTTTTAAAAATATTATGATATTTAAGAAGCACCACAAAAAAAAAGCTATGACACTTCTTGAATTAATGGAAGCGTCATAGCTTATTTTCTTTATTTTTTTAAAAATAGCTTCTTATGGCGCTTTCCTAAAAAAAGGTCATAGGAAGTCTTTTTTTTTTGTTTAAATAATTTTGCGTAATTATTTTTTCTAATAAAACTCTTTATGTTTATAGTCAAAATCCACAATAAAATGAACAAAATCAAATCAAATTAGAATAAAATAACTCGAAACAAATAATTAATTCATAAAATCACTACAAAATGTATTTAATTACAACAATTGTAATGTACAACTAATTTTAAGTTAATAAATGCACATATAAAATTTATGATAGATTTTAACTTTAAAAAAAGAAAAAATATATACAGACTTAAGCTTCTATATATAAAAAAAAGACTTACAAGTTAGGAGAGCTTTATGTAGGAGGTTGAGATAAGAAGGAATAAAACACGTGGAAGATCAAGCTTTATATTGTAATGGAAATGTCAACTAAATGTTGAAGAAATGCGCACGTGGAGGAGACAAGAAATAACAAAAATGAGGGATCAAGGAAATTTCTACTTGCTGCAGGAAAAAGAGAGGAGGGAGTAGTTGAGACAATGGCGTCACAACTTCAAAACAAAGAGAAGGAGTGCAGACAAAGTGGGAAGAATGATAAAGAAATGTAGTGAGTAAGAATGAAAGGATAAGGAGTGGGAACCAATAGAGTGAAGGTTTAGGATAAGATTTTGAAAAAATGGGGAATTGAGAGCATGCAAAGAAGAATATATATGGCGGGCTCGATAAATTTTTTTTAAAAAAGTAAGCTTTGTGTAGCGCTTGTTCAAACAAATGTCATACAAGGCTTAAGGGAAGCTTTGACGTTTGCATATTTTCCTCTCATTACTTTTTTTTTTAAAAAAAAAGCCTTAGAGGTTGTTTGTTTTCCAAAAGCCTTTAAAGACCTTTATTAAAAAAAATTAACAAAAAGAACAGGCTTTAGAAGGAGCTTGGAAACCAAACGTCCTCCAAGGCCAAGGGGCCTTGAATATTCAAGGCCCACGAGCCATATTATGCCTTTGAAATATTCAAGCCACAATGGCACTTTATATGATGTTGGACTAAGTAAATGTCATATAAGTCCTTAATTTTTTTTTTAATAAGGTCAACTATTGGATCCTTTATTTTATTTTATTTTAAATAAAGGTATTGTATAACGCTTGTTTAGGCAAATTTCATATAAACCTAACACTAATTACGACACTTATAATAAAAAACATCATACCTTCTAAATATTTTTTCTTAAAAAAATAATTATCTATGACTTTTTTTTAAAAAGCTAATTTTACAAACCTGCAGGCCCGATTCTAGGTGGGACAAACGCTTGTTTGGCATTGCTTTTATGAATCGAGCTTATTATATAAACCTGATTCACGTAAATCGAGATAAATCTCCTCCACATATTTATCTCGTAAACCGTAAAAGCTACCTCGTAGACCGTAAAAGTTACTTTGTATTCTATGAATAACAATTCATAAACACTTATAGAACTTCCATAAGCTAATCAAAACAGCCTCTAACTTGGGGTCTCTCTCTACTTATGAACAATCCTGAGGTCCTTAAAAAGGCAGTGCATGAAATAGACACGCAAGTTGGGAGAGAAAGGGTATTAGAGGAATCAGACTTGAAGAACCTTCATTATGTGCAAGCCATCGTCAAGGAAACCATGCGCCTGTACCCAGCTGGACCACTGGGTTTGATTCACGAGTCTATGGAAGATTGCACTGTGGCTGGCTACCACGTACCCTCTGGCACTCGTCTCTTGACCAACCTCTCAAAAATCCATCGAGACCCACGAGTTTATGAAGATCCTTTAAGCCTGAGAGATTCCTCACTACCCACAAGAATGTAGACTTGAGAGGCCAACATTTTGAGTTGATTCCATTTTGGAGCTGGCAGAAGAATGTGCCCTGGAATCTCATTTGCTCTTCAAATAACGCAACTCACACCTGCTACTCTCTTGCATGGCTTTGATGTTGCAACTCCCGATAGCCAACCAGTGGATTATGAGAGAACAGATTGGGTTAACCAATATCAAAGCCTCACCACTCAATGTCCTTCTTACCCCACGTCTCTCCACTTATCTCTATGGGTAAGAGCAGATGAGTGAGGATTTTAATAATGTACTGTATTTTTTTATAGTGGGTGTTTGGAATAATGATCAGAATCTTCAAAAACAACTTTTCAATCATGATTTATACAATACGAGGTAAGTATGTGAGATAAATGTTACCCCGACTTGTTTATATAAACACTTATAACTCTTCTAAAAACTAAACCAAACATACTTATAATTAAGGTTTGTCGATCAGGGAAAGCTTTTTATAATTTCGGTCACGTGTATTATGTATAGTATATCTATATGATACTTTGAATGTAAAATTTGTAAATTCATCATATGAATTTTTTTTCTTTGCCCTTTAAATAGAACCAGAATTTGTAAAAATTTTCTTCCCTCCCTGCCTCATAAATATAACCAAAGAAGTATATTGAATAAGAGTATTATCTCTGTAGCCACTAGCCAGATCAAGCACTAAAAACGGTAATTTTGCACTCAATTATATTTGAATTTTTAAATGAAATAAGAAATTTAATTTATAATAAATGTTTTATTAGACTCTGATGTTATCTTGAATCTTGATAAGATCTGTCCTTAATTATATTATTTGTGCGCATGGCGAGATTACCTTTGGACCACTGTTTACAGAGCCGGACCGGACCGGACGGTCGGACCAGTTAGACCGTCGGCCAGTCACTGAGGCGGGCCGGATTTATACGTTGAACCGTTTTTCTGAAGGAGCCGTTTTGGACCGTAATTTAACCGTTTTTTCGCTGGAAACCGGAACGGTTTTTCAAAAACCGTCCAGTCCAATAAAAAATACGATAAAAAAATTACTGCAAATTTAAAAAAAATTAAAAAAATGGCATATAAATTTTAGACATATTACTTTATTTTATTTATATTATATGTTTCTAATTTTAATAATTTGGTTTATTACAAACCATTTTATAAAGATGCTTTTAAAGAAAAAGCCAATGAAGTTCATCCTCAAGCTAAGGATAAAATTGAAAGTACTGAAATTAGAGTTGAATGTCTTAATTTTGGATCATTTCCTCAAGAAGATGATAACATTTACCACTCTAGTCCTATTTATAAGTCACTTTTAACTAAATCTTACATACAAAGGAGATATAGTTAACTCAATGATTATGGGGTAAATTTACAACTATACCCTCATTTATGAATGAGTACTTTTTAACTCTTTTTTCTCTATCTATCTTTAAATTATTTATTCATTTGTATAATAAATAGGGGTAAAATTGTCATAATTTCATTTATTACACTAAAACTGAACTTATAAATAGAACCAAATTTTTTGGTAAGGACTTATAAATAAGATCAGAGTGGTATGATCTAAATGCATTTCAAGAGACTTATGCTTAAATCAATCAAGAGCCGTCAATATTTAACAAGTCATAAAATCATTATTATTAGTATATTTTGTTAGGTTGATGTTGAACTTAATGTTCTTCTTTAAATGGTATTTTGTGACTTTATTAACTTCCTATTAAATTAGACTAAAGATTAATTGTAATATATATATATATATATATATATATATATATATATATATATAGAATTTTTAAATTTAATTATTACATCACCGGTCTAACCGAATGGTTCGACCGTTTCAACCGGTTGAATCATGACCCGCTTACCTTTCCAGCTCGACATCCGGTCCGGCTTTTAAAACATTGCTTTGGACTTGTTAATCGGGTATCGCATTCTTGAGATTGAGATAAAAATAGAGGGTCAAATATAAATCTTTAAAAATAGTTTTTCAATCGTGATTTACGGTATACGAGGTTAGTATGAGAGATGAGTTTTATCTCGATTTACGTAAAAAAACACTTATAAACTACTTATAAGCCATTTCAAATACGCCTTAAATTTATTTAAAAGCACGGCTGAGATGTGGGACAGAACCTGGAAAAAAAGAAATTTTAGGCAAGGGACTTTAACTTAACTATTTAAAGTTAATCTAACAGTGACACTACTACAAAGGAGATATTTAGTGGCGCCACTCTTATGACACTTTTTTAAAAAAAATTTCATAGATGATTTTTTAAAAAAAAATTAGAAGTTATGGCGCTTCCTATTATAAGTGTCATAACTAGTGTTAGGCTTATATAGCACTTGTCTAAACAAGTGTCATACAAGGTTTTTATTTTTTATTTTTTTAAAAAATAAAGGGTCAGCGAAGCAAGCGCCTTAATTGACCTTATTTTTTAAAAAAATTAAATCAAAAACTTGTATGGTGCTTGCTTAATCCAACGCCATATAAGATATCACTATAGCTTAAATATTTCAAAGTCACAAGGAAACTTAGAAGGTGCTTGGTAACTAGAGGATGTTTAGTTTAGCTTATATTTATGTATAAGCCCAATTCACGTAAGTCGAAATAAAACTCATCCACATACTTACCTCGTAAACTGTAAAAGCTACCTCGTATACTGTACATCACAATTGAAAATCACTTTTAGAGGTTCCAATCACTATTCCAAACATCCTCTAAATGCATTTAAAAGCTTGGCCTTGAATAATTCAAGTACCTTAGAAGGCTCTTGGAAGTCAAGAAGCTTCTAAGGGTGCTTGAATTATTCAAGGCATAGCCTTGATTTATGGCACCTTAGAAGGTGCTTAAAAGCCAATCACATTCTAAGGCTATAGTCTTTAAAGGCACTTGGTAAGTAAGCGCCTTCTAAGATTCTTTTTTTATTTTTTTTTTCAATGGAGAGAAACACGTTAAAGTTTCCCTAAAGTTTGATATGGCATTTGTTTAAAAAAGCACCATACAATGCTTACTTTTTAAAATAAATTTGCTCAGCCAGCTATATATGTTCTTCTTTCCACGTCCTCAATTCTCCATTTCCCAGAATCTTATCTCAAATTTATACTCTATTGGTTTCCACTTTTTATCCCTTCGTCCCCACTCACCACCTTTCCTTATCATTATTCATATATAATACGGTCCGCACTCCTCTCTGTTTTGAAGTTGCAGCGCCATCGTCCCCACTACTCCCTCTTCTCTTTTACTGCAGCAAATAGAAGTTTTCTTAGTCCCTCCACTTCTATTGCAGTACAAAGCTAGGTTTCCCATGTATTTTTTTCCTCCTTGTCTTGACCTTATACAGAAGATCTCTAGCCTGTAAGTCTTTTTTTTATACAGAAATTTAAGTTCGTATGTTTTCTTCCTCTGCTTTTTTTAAAGTTAACATCTATCATGAATTTTATATTTGTGTTTATTCACTTAAAATTAGTTATACATTATAATTGTTGTAATTAAATACATTTAGTAATGATTTTATGAATTAGTTATTTGTTTCGAGTTATTTGATTCTTGTTTGATTTTGTTTATTTTGCTATGGATTTTGACTGTAAATACAGAGGGTTTCACTAAGAAAATGAAACAATTACTCAAATTATTTAAAAAAATGACTTCCTATGGCACTTCTTTACCATAGGAAGTGCTACACTTCCTTAGGAAAGCGCCATATATAGGAAGCTATTTTTAAAAAAAAATAAGTTATGATGCTTCCATAGATTCAAGAAGTGTTATAGCTTTCTTTTATGATGTTAGAAGCTATAACGCTTCTCAAGCGCTATAGTATTTTTAAAAATAAACATAACTTATTGTGTTTTTTAATAGTATGAGGATAAATAAGTGGTGGAAAGTGAATAGTAAAAAAAGTGGAGGGGTTCCATTTCCCATTTACTTTACCTTAAATTTAACAAATTCATAACTTCACTCTTATTTGATTTAATTAAATATACACAACATCATGTGAACATAGTATACATAATAATACATTAAAGATATAATTTTATATATCCATATGAAATATTTAATCATATAATTTAAAAATAGGGCAAAAAAACCTTTTTTTCTATGCCTAAATAGGACTTGAAGAGTAGTGTTTAAATCTGTCTTCTCTTATTTCTCTGCCCTTCGAAACAAATTTAATGACTTATATTCCAGTAAAATGGTTGAGAGGGAGTTACATTTTAATTTTAACTCAAGAACTTGAAGGAGTGATTCAAGTACCTTGCTTAAAATGGGTGACACTTTTTTTTTTCTTTTTAAAAGTATGCTCCTAATCTTGTCCTCCAACGTAAGGAAGAGAAACGAACACACACTCGCTACATTGCTAATTGCCCACCTTTAGCTTAGAACTCACAAAACTCCCTTTGAATTTTAAAAGGAGTTTTGGTGTGTTTGGAATTAGCTTTTGAGAATAGTTTTTATGATTTACCAGAAATATATGTGAGAGGAGTTTTATCTCGATTTACTTAAACTATGGGTTGAAAACATAATTTATAAGCCTCACAAACATGGTTTGCCTATATTGAGCTCAATAGGCTATTGGCAGATGGGTCGCGTTTAGTTGTCTGCATTTTGTAATTTTGTTGGAGTATCAAAATTGAGAAAACTTTGAGAAACTATAATATCATTAAAAGATTTATGTAAAATGTTGAGCAGACCAACTCCAGCCTTTCATTTGGTCAACAATTTAGTTCACACTTTCTCAATAAGCATTAAATATTGTCCCTTTTCTTAAATTATAATTTCTCTTCTGCCAGAAGCCATACTGCCATACAACACTAGAAACGACAGAGCCATGGATTTGATGATCTTCAGGCAAACCACCATCCCGTTCAGCAGCCTCGGATTAATCTTTGTCTATGCTATTTTCTCCATATCAAGAAGCCGCAGAAACAAAACTACGCCAAGAAAGCCACCACCGGAAGCTGGCGGCGCATGGCCTGTGATTGGTCACCTACACCTCTTAGGCGGTCCAGAGCCGCCACATATCACTGTAGGCAACATGGCCAACAAATACGGACCAATCTTCACCGTAAGGTTCGGGGTTCACAAAACATTGACAGTGAACAGTTGGGAGATTGCAAAGGAATGCTTCACTGTGAACGACAAAGCCTTTGCGAGCCGTCCAAAACTCGTGGCCTTCGAGGTCATGGGCTACAACTTTGGCATGATCGGCTTCTTCAGTCCCTACGGAACCTATTGGCGTCACGTGCGGAAGATTGCCACGCTGGAGAGCTGCTCTCCAACCATCGCCTAGAGATGCTGAAACATGTGAGAGAGTCCGAGGTTAAATCTGCCGTGAAAGATACCTACGATCGTTGGTTAGAGTTGAACAAGAAGGGAGAGAATATAGAAGCAGTGCCTCTGTCGTGTGAGATGAAGAACTGGTTTTGGCAGATAGCCTTAAACGTTGGGTTTGGAATGGTGTAGGGAAAGCGTTTTGCTGAGACGGGGGAAGGAAACGATACAGAGAGCACTGAGGGATTTGTTCGATCTGAGCGGTTCATTCGTGATATCAGATGCATTGCCGTATTCTAGGTGGCTGGATCTGGGTGGCCAGGAGAGGGCCATGAGGAAGACAGCTAAAGAGTTGGACCAATTCATTCAGTTTTGGTTGGATGAACACAGACACAACAAGGACGCTGGTTCAGGGCAAGGCAAACCCAAGCACAGCGACTTCACGGACTTGCTTCTTTCAAAGGTTGATGAAGTTGAAAAATGATTGACGGCCATGGTGCCGACAGTGTGATTAAAGCTACTTGCCTGGTCAGTGTTTCACATATTTCTTTAATCATTTTTATACTTGTATTGGCTCTTGTACTCATTATAAAATTCTACCTAATAATTCTTATAAACCAATAAAAATAATTAAATTTATTAAATTTATTCTAAAATTTAAAAAATTTATAATATTATCCCTACTAATTACGTTAAACTCTAATATCATATTAATTATTACTCTCACCTATTACCCTTATTAATTATGGATATACATGGAAAAAAAAATTTAATACTCCTTAAAAATAAATAAGTGCCTTATAAAAGGAACTAATAAATACACTTGTTAGTCGATAATTTATAATAAAGTCTAGAGGGAGTATATATTATATATTTTATTTTTTTTCAATTCATAGTACTTTTAATTAATTTACCAAAATTAAAAAAATAACAATTATATAACTCATTCAATTTGTTTCAAAAGTTGAAAATATTTTCTAATTTCACCTATATTAATTAAATGATGTTTTAAATGGGAGAAAAAAATCATGAAATTATATTTTTTTGGTAATATCCATGAAATTATATTTAAATATCAATTATAAGAATGAAACTATTAAATAAGTATTAATTATTCTGCTAACGACTTAATATTATAAATTAAAAATATTTCTAAAAATAAATTTATGTTGTGATTCAAATGGAGTATGTTGAAAGTTATATCTTCTTAATTTCTTGCTTTTCTCATAATTCCTATTACTTTTCGCATATGATGTTCTGTTTAAACTTTAGGTGCAAAAATACATTAGGCAGCGGTAGCCTATAGTTGAAAATTAAATGGCAAAACGTTGTGTATGACTTCGTATGGACAAAAAAACGCTATGCATGAGGATGACCATTGACGTACGTCCCTTCACCGTTGGCGGGTCCAGTACCCTGTGTCAAAGGAAAATGACATATGCATGCAATCCAAGTAAGTGATGCTACCAAAATTTAATTAAATATGGGAAGTATACGGCTTATAAAAATAATAAGTAGTAAATTAAGTTGATTTTATAGAAACTCAATTCAATTAGTAACTAGGCATTAAATTTTTTTATTTTATTTAAGTTGAACAAAACAGAATTGTTTTTAATATGAGTGAACAAAAATTAAATAAAAAAAACTAATAACAGCAAATACTTTTCACAAAGAGAAAATTCCAATATCAAAAAGAGTCACTAATCCCTCATTTGTTTCTTAAATTTTATCCTAACTAAATTAATTTTAACTTAACTTAATCAGCTAATATAAAGTATTAATATCTATAAATGTCTGTCAGTCCATTTATATATCTACCTTGATTAATTATGCAATGTTTCACACAATTAAATAAGATGCAATTTAGATTGGGCTCATTCTAATTTGATTATGCGGAGCTTTTAGGTATATGTCTATCCTAGACACAAATTAGATTAAAATCTAATTCCATATTATTTAATCTCATGATTAATTTAAGATTCTCTTTATTAAGTTCAAACCTAAATCCGCAAAACATACTTAATGAAGGTCAATCACTAAGCAATAAATAATAATAATAAATTAAATAAATAATTTTTTTTTTAAAAATACCTTTTAAACTTCAAAATCCCGCTGACAAAGTCGTTAATGGGATTAACAAGAATAGTAATGTAAATAACAAATCATATTATTGTTAAATCACCTCTTTAAAATTTTAAAATTTAAATGATATTTTTTTAAAATTTGTTCATTAAATAAACTGAGATAATATTAAATAAAACCAATTAGTGAAAATAATCTCTAAGTTTCTACAAGTTCATAACTATTATAAGTTGAAAAGAAAAATTTAGCCATTACTTTAATCAAATCTATAACAGCAATAATGAGTTCAAGGTTCAAAACCATCATGAAAATCAAAGGGAAGAGGAATAGAACCATAGCAGTAGTGACATTAAGAGCATGATCTCTCCCTCTGCTTTGACGTTCTCGCTCTCAAGGAACACGTTTGATGATGACGATGGCTGCTGGTCCTAGTCTCACGTTCGCTCACTCTGGTTCCCCGAGAAGACACTGATGATGCTGAAGAATTGCTCCTCTCGTTCTACACGCTCCAACTCGTTCCAGCTCACCCCTCTGGATCCTTCTTGTTCTGCGCAGTGAAGTTCCCGTAAAAATTGACGCCTCTGCTTCTTCACGCCTTACTCCTCTGCCGCAGGATAATTGGTTCTCAATAGGAAAAATCCCCCTGCCTCTTTTCTCTTTCCTCGTTTTATGGAATTTATATTTATTTTATAAATATGATTTATGTAAGTCAAAATAAAATTTTTTATTTATTTTATATATTATAAAATCTATCTCATATATTATAAATCATAATTAAAAAATATTTTTAAAAATTTCTATTGTTATTTTAAACCTCTACTGTAATATTATAATATTATTGTGACTCTTGTGAGTTGTGACCCCTCTGATTCCCGAAGATCACCCTCTTTATATAATAATTGGGCCCCACTCTTATTCCTTTTCTTTGGCTTTCGTTCCAAGACTTTCGTTTTCTTCCTTTCCTTTTTCATTTTTTAACGTACACAGCTGCGTCTTTCCATGGGATATTACGTGACTTGTGCTTGCTTTTTGTTGCTTGTCAAAGAAAAGGGAAACACTACATTAAAGCTAATAATAATAATAATAATGTTAATGATGAAAGCTGATTTTTTTTATTTTTTTCATAAAACTTTCCTTTATTATTATTTTTCTAAATACAAAAATTTATATTTTAAATTCAAATCCTATAAATACTGTACCCAAATTGATACTCCAAAAATCTCAATAAAAAATCTTTCATTTAATATTGATGATTTTCTAAATAAATCAAAACATATTCCCAATCTATTTAAAATTGGGAAGTCATAGTCACTCCAATAATACTAGGATCCAGGTTCAAAAAATCTAGAAAAAACGTGATAAAAATAATTTTACAATTAAAAAAATCCCAAATCAATTTTATGTTGATAAAAAGATGAAAATATTTAACAAATAATTTACAACTCATTTTTTATTTTTTTTATGAAATACACGATTTATGATTTTATAATTTTAAAATTATTTTTCTATCATTTTTTTAAATCTAAACCATCCAAAATCAAAGTGTTGATTTATTTTTTTACTTTATTATATTCTTTTAAAATGTTATATTAATGTGTGCATAACTTAAACTACTAAAGACAATATCTTACTGTTATTTTTTAAAATTTTTTATTTTGAAAATTAGTTGAGAATTTTAACGTTGAGACTAAGCTTAAACTAAAACAATTTATTTTTCTATACTTAATTTAAATGCAGCCTTATTTTATATTAGCAACATGATTATATGTTTGGTTTCTCATTTTCTTTAATGATTTATCATGTTTATATTAATATAATAATTATGTAAACTAAGAATGCAAATTCGTGAAAATATAGAAGTAACTTGAATTTAGCCCCTAAAAATTTGTAATTTAATTTTTAGGGGTAAATATAATTTTTGATCTCTGAAGTTTGGTCTAATTTTGATTTTGGTCCATCAAGTTTTAAGTTTGTGGTTTTGGTCCCTCAAGTTTACTCTGTTTATCACGGTTAGTCCCTCAAGTTTGAAAAGAACCTGGTGGGGCCTTTGACGGTGTTAATTCGTCCGACGTGGCGCCAATACCGTTAAATTCGTCCAGTGATTTTGGTCCCTAAAATTTACTTCGATTTTGGTTTTAGTCCCTCAAGTTTGAAATCGGTGGTTTTGATCCCTCAAGTTTGTTCTGTTTATAACTATTGGTACCTTAAGTTTGAAAAAGACTTGATGCCTTGAGATTTTTGTTTTAGTCCATCAAGTTTGAAATTGGTGGTTTTGGTTCTTCAAGTTTTCTCTGTTTATAATTATTGATCCCCTAAGTTTGAAAATGACTTGATAGCCAGGTTATGAAATCTATATTGGACCGATCGGTTCAGCCCGAAAACCGATAAACCGGCCCGGTATGGAAATCAACCTAATTCAGCTTTTTTAAAAAAAATCATTTTTTTAATTTTCTTTATAATTTCATATTAATAACTCTTAAATCTTCACTTTCTGACTAATTTAGTCCCAGTTTAGCTACGGTTTGACTCCAGTCCGACCCACTGACCATTGACCTAGTACCCTGGCCGATTCATTGACTAGTCCAGGTGTAATTACCTCACTTGGTGACACCTTTGATGATGTTAATTCTTTCTCTATAGCGCTAACACTGTTAAAATAGTTTATGTGACATGTCTTTTAAAATAGCTGATATGACAAATATATTATAATATATTATATTGTGTTGGAAAAAGAAAAAGAAAAAAGGGGATCAAAACGAAACATATGAGCCTTAAAGACATAACACATAAGCTATTTCTGACTCATACGTTTCGTTTTGATGCCATTTTTTTCCTTTTTTTTACCACCATAATATAATATATTATAGTATATTTGCCATATCAATTGTACTAAAGGTAAGACACATAAGTTATTTTAACGGTGTTAGCGCCACGTCGGACAAATTAAAGCTATCAAAGGCGCCACCAAGTCCTTTTCAAATTTGAGGGACTAACAGTAATAAACGGTGTAAATTTGAGAAACCAAAATCATCAATTTCAAACTTGATGGATCACATCAATATTGGACCAAACTTTAAAAACCAAAAATTATATTTACCCTAATTTTTAAAACTAAATTAAAACCTTTGAAAATGTAAAATAATTAAAAAAAAAAAAAAGGAGGTTGGCATGACGAGTTGGCCTGCCAACCCTCCAGTGTGCGAGCTTTTCCAACATGCCGCGGGCCAACCCATACCCTACAAGCTTACCCACATTACCACCCCTATGGGTCTAGGTCTATTATTAATATTTAAAATGTTTTGACATGCATTTGTGTGCTTTATATACAAGTCTATCAACTAGCTAGCCTTGTATATATTATTTTATGCCATGAATATTGATTATCAGTAGCAACAAACAAATGAATTAATTTTGAAGGCTAGCTAATTGCGAGCTGCCTGTGTGGGAAATAAATAAGGATGTCAAGTTTTTTGATGTTGTTATATATTCTGCCTGGGTTCCATTGAAGCCTATTTTGCAAACTCGCAGGCCCTAATGTTAGCTGCGACAGATACGACAACAGTGACACTAACTTGGGCTCTCTCTCTACTTATGAACAATCCTGAGGTCCTTAAAAAGGCAGTGCATGAAATAGACACGCAAGTTGGGAGAGAAAGGGCATTAGAGGAATCAGACTTGAAGAAACTTCATTATGTGCAAGCCATCGTCAAGGAAACCATGCGCCTGTACCCAGCTACACCACTGGGTGTGATTCACGAGTCTATGGAAGATTGCACTGTGGCTGGCTACCACATACCCTCTGGCACTCGTCTCTTGACCAACCTCTCAAAAATCCATCGAGACCCACGAGTTTATGAAGATCCTTTGGAGTTTAGGCCTGAGAGATTTCCCACTACCCACAAGAATATAGACTTCAGAGGCCAATATTTTGAACTGATTCCTTTCGGAGCTGGCAGAAGAATGTGCCCTGGAATCTCATTTGCTCTCCACATAACGCAACTCACACTAGCTAGTCTGTTGCATGGCTTTGATGTTTCAACTCTTGATAACCAAGCAGTGGATATGAGAGAACAGGTTGGGCTGACCAATATCAAAGCCTCGCCACTCCAACTCCTTCTCACCCCACGCCTCTTCCCTCATTTCTATGGGTAAGAGGAGACATAAGTGAGGATTTTAATCATGTATTGTTTTATAACTAAGGTTTAATTTTCCGGGCAAGGGAAAGCTTGTTATAATTTCTTTCACGTGTCATGTGATATCCATCTGATACTTTGATTGTAAACAGTTGAATTCTATGTTGAAAAGCCAGCTGGCTAGATTTCAATTAAGAAGCTAGATTTAACTATTTGACAACAATATATTCGATCTGTTTTCAACATTTTTAGAGTTGATTCAATTTATTAATCTCTGGGTGGATGATGAACATATATAGACGTAACAGGGACATGCTTCTTTCCAACGATAGATGATGTAGCTGAAAATCTTACTGCCTGTTGTTTGGAACTCATTAATGGGATAAAAAAATTCATTTGGACCTTAAAACCCATTTAATATGTCTGATGAGTGTTGAGAAACTCATCTAAGAACATTGGATTTAAAAAAAAAAAGATCCTTTTAAAGAAGCTCATTAAAAGAAAAGCCAATTTTTCCAACACTATTTCAAACACAAATCATATTTACAATCTGATTTTTTTTTATTTGACTTTTACAAAAACCATATTAAAAAAATCACCTCTCCACCGCGTCCAAGACACTTATATGTTTGGATATCCTTCATAAGTGATTTTCAATCGTGATTTACAGAATACGAGGTAGTTTTTACGGTCTACAAAATAAACGTGTGAAAAAAATTTATCTCGATTTACATAAATCAGACTTATGCATATCATACCATTAAAACTACCAGGCTGGTCAGTCGTCCTTCACATGTATCTGTAGTCCTTTATTATAGTAGCATTATTATTATTTATGCTCAATCTTACGGTATAATCCTAATTTCTTGCTTTATGATATGTTCTGTTTAGAATTTAGATGCAGAATTAAATTAGGCAGCCTGTTGTTGGAAATGGCAACACGTGGGTAAGTATATGGACCAAAAAATGCCACGCATGTGTGGGCCCATCCACGTCACTTCACCATTGGCGGGGTCCAATGCTCCTATGTGAAAGGAAAATGACAAAGCTGCCGCGCCCCGCAATTTATCAAATTCTCGGGACAAAATTATCAATGTTGTCTTATTAAGCTGGCACTAAATTTTCATTTTCTCATAGGGGAAATAATAGAAAATAAAATTTGAGGATAAAAAAGAAATAGAATTGTTTTTAAGCATGAAGCTGATTTTAAATTTGTCTTGTCTTATTTTTCTACCCTTCAAAACAAATTTAATGACTTCTATTACAGCCATTCATTTGGTAAGTTCAAGCTTTCTCGATAGGCATTAAATAATCACCCAGGGGATATGCGAGGACATCAGGTCGGGCGCACCCACGTCAAAGCCTCCCCGCTCCAAGTTCTCCTTACCCCACGTCGTCTCTCCCATCGTCCACATGACAACTTGACAAGCAAGAGCATGATGGCTAGTAATTAACTGTTGGTGATTAATTACTAATTATTACTTGTGCTTTGGACCGTTGGTCCTCAATTATGAGATCAGAAACAATTAAAAATTAAGGTGCTCCCACTATGAAGTTGATCATTTTTGTCAGTACCTTGGTTATTTTATTTAGGATTAATGTCTAAATTTAACAGTTTTTTTTTTTAAAGAATATCTTACATAAATAAATTTTAAAAAGTCTAAATATAAAAATAATTAATTAAAAATAATACAAATTTAATAAAACCGTTAATTTTGACATAACGTTGTTTCTTCTTCTATAATTTAACGATTTTGTTAAATCTATAATATTTTTTATTGTTTATTATTATTTTTCTCCTTTTTAAAATATATTTGTGCTAGACGTCATAAGATAAAAATTTATTATTAAAATTACCCTTTTACCCTTTTATTTAATTAAAAGAGCCTTTTCCGATAAGCATGGCACACTTTTTAAGCGGCATCTTCTCCTTTGCCAGCACCTGATACAATGGCCACTGAACTCATAATCTTCAGCCACTCAACCATCCCCTTTATCATCCTTGGATTCTTTCTCTTTCTCCATGCCATCTTCTCCCTATCAAGAAGCCTCAAACAAAACGACGCTCAGAATTAAGCCACCACCGGAAGCAGACGGTGCATGGCCTGTGATTGGGCACCTCGACCGCTTAGGCGGCCCGGACCCGCCTCACATAGCCTTGGCCAAGATGGCCCACAAAGACGGACCAATCTTCTCCCTCAGGCTCGAGGTTCACCCTACCTTGATTGTGAACAGTCGGGAGATCGCTAAGGAGTGCTTCACGGTGAACGACCTAGCCTTCGCCGGCTGGCCCAAAATCTTAGCCTTTGAAATCATGGGCTACAACTTCGGCATGTTCGGCACATATTCCTACGGGCCCCACTATTGTCACATGCGCAAGATCGTCACCCAGGAGGTCCTCTCCAACCAACAATTGCGATAGTCGGAGGTTAAGTCAGCCTGGGAAGTTACACTATTTGTTTGGTTTGGTTTATACTACCTTGTAATCTGTAAAAATTATTTTATATTTTATAAATTATGATTGAAAAGCATTTATAAAAACTATCTAAACATACCAATATACAATGGCTTGACTTTTTTTTTAATGTGGTTTTTGTAGAAGTTAGATTAAAAAAAAATTTAGATTGTAAATGTGATTTGTATTTAGATTAGCGAGGGGAGAAGTGCCTTTTTTTTAACCTTGAACTTGTTTGGATTAGTGTCTGAAAAACCCGTTTAGATGTAAATTGACTGAAAAGGGCATGAACCTTATTGAATATTATATATATACATATATTGTGTGTATATATTGTTATAATTGATGTAAAAAAAATATAAATAAAATTTTAAAAATCAAAATAGTTCAAATATTATTGAAAAAATAAAAAAAATACATTTAAGTACTTAATTAAAAAAATTAAAATATATATTTCAAGCAAATGGACAAGGTTATTAAAATTACCACAGATATTCCCACATCTCCAAGGAGAAGGCTATTAAAATTAAAAATTAACAAGTGATAGATTCACCGCCTTCTTCCTCCAATTTATACCCATTCTTCATAACAGAGCACTAAGAGACCCCCTTAACACGCATCATAAGGATCAAAAATCTAAAAGAGAGAACATTGAAGAATGTCTGCCACATAACTTTCCATGATTCCAAAGTAGGAAAGTTAGTGGGGAAGTTCAGGTAAGCGTCGAACTCGGAGGCGGGAGAATCAAGATCAGCTTCGACAACCCCAACAACGGGTGGTTCAAAAGTGAGTGGGGCCGACCAGGGAATCGCAGGGCCAGCCGCCGGGGCGGACTCCACCGTCTCCTCCTTCTGTTGCTGATGATCCAGTAAGAACGATGAGGTGTCCAGCGTCGGCAAGAACAGTTCAACGCTCGGCAACCGGCTACGAGGTCTCTGTGGCTCCAACTTGGGGATCGGCACCATTGGCATTTGTGAGTTGTCCACTCTCACTCCGGTCACCTACTGAACCATTGGACGGAAGTTCATTGGGTCCGCTGCTATGTACGTCGTATGAGAGGAATGAATGCTCTCCAACGGTCTCAATGAATGTTGTCAACGGTCGAACGCTCAGAATGATGAGTCTGCCACTCAGAAGAGTTACTTCCACAGATTTAATAATTATTTAACAACAAAGGTAAATCGATTATTAATTATTAATCATCATCTACATTTCTATAATCATTTACTGATAAAACTTAAACTTGTTCAAAATTATAATCCTAAAATATTCTATAATCAATAAAAAATTACTATAATAAGAAAGAGAAAATTGTTTAAAATATTTTTCATAGAGAAATTTTTAAGATTAGAAGTGATTTTAAGTTCTTTATTGATCCCAACAATATAAAAAATATTTCTATCAGAGTCTCACTGTACGCCTTCCTGCACAACACTTCACGCAAATCTCTTGCGCGAGGTGTGTTGTGTGTATGGAAAGGGGGTATTTATTTATAATACGCCCTCCAAGCTCTATTTTCTTTTTTTTTTATTACTTAAGGCGGTGGAACCTTTTTCAATGGCGCCACCTTCTTGTTGTTGTTTTTTTTAATAATATTTTTTTACATATTTTAATTAGATCCCTCTTTTTTTTTTAATTCCCATAAATTGATTATTAAAATAATTATCTCCAAATTATAGTATATCTTAGGAATAAAAATAAGGATATTACAACAGAAACCAATTAAACCAATCCATTCCAATCATCAAAAAATACATATACACAATTGTATATTACAGAAACCAAAAGTTAATCCAAATCACCAACCAAAAGCCAATCAGTTAAAGCAAAAGAGAAAATAAAACAAAAACCAAAAGCAGAAACCAAAACAGAAGCCAAAACCAAATCTGAACTAGTTAAACTAAGAACCTAACATACACTTAAACACAAAAAAAATGGTACTCTATAGCTAACTCCGTTATTCTCTGATCCATCGACAATAAACTGTTATAGCCAACTCTTCTATAATTTCTTCAAGTTGTCCAAGCGAATATTGCTTAAAATAATTGTTCTCAAAGTACTGCAAGCAAAAACAAAGCATGTTAAAATATATATAACTTGATTTTTAATTTAACTTAAACATACACACATGCACACACCCCTTAGTATTAATTGAGTCAGGATTTGGGGTAATTATATCCTTCATTAACTTCATAACAAAATGCCCACAATAAGATCTTTGATCTGGTTGCAGTAGACATTATAAACAAACAAATGAAATATATCAGTCTAACACAAAAAAACCAACTCTGACAAGTCTAACACAAAATTTTAAGTATTGGTGAATTACTATTACTTTCTTCTATTTTGTAAGCAAATGCAATGCCTTTTCCATGTAATGCTGGGCAACTGAGGCCTTCGTTCACGGCATAATAGTAAACAATTCTGATAAGATCACAATAAGAAATTAAAGCACCAAATTTAAATTCATCAACTTATTTATTGAAAATCTCGACTATCTGTGGTCGATTGTCCACATCCCCATCAACCAAATCAAAGTACTAAATCCTTTGCTTGAAAGGATTTAGCATACAATAAATATAATGAGAACAAAACTAAGAAAAAAATTATAATGAGCATTCAATTTAATGAAGTAGTATACTTACCCCTGATAATATGACACTAAGAAAAAATTGCCCTTCTTATTTGATGCCTTTCTAATGACCATATCTTCCAGTTCCCTCACTTTTCACTCTATAAAATCAGGCTTATTGCCTATGTCTAACATTCATGAATAGTTGTGGGGGTTGAGGAATAAGAATGTGTCCTATAGGCCATTGGGGCTACATCCTCCTTGTGAAGGTACCTTACATACAAAAACAAGCAAATCAATGTATATAAATTCTATGAGTAACTAATTATTCATTCGCAGTAGCAGAAGTATTGGATATAAAAGTTACAAGCACTCGAGCTAGTCATATTGCCCTGTGATAATCTCTTAGACTAATACCTGATTAATAGCGTCAAATACGTCTAATTCTCCATAAATATCTTGCTTAAAGGGGACTTGTTTGGTGTAGTATTCTCGTTCACGGTCTGTTTTGGTGACTACATTATCGTGTGCCTTAAGAGCCATCTGGTATTTATTAGAAACTGGTGGAACTGGAGGCTAAGGCAAAGGCACAGTCTCATCTGTCTTTTCCGGCACACAAGATGCCGAACTATGGCTGGATTGAGCTTCCAAATTGCTCTTCCTCCTATTCGTCTAAACAAGTTGAGAAGTTAGGAAAATAGTTACTATCAATTTCATTAATAAGCTCAAAAGACGACGATATACCTTTTTTGTCTTCGAGCCATGCAACAAAGCTAAGTACAACTCTTCCTATCATTTTTGCATTTGGGGTGGGCATTGGAAGGGCATACTTAAGATTGATGGCCGCCTTCAGCTCTACCCAAACATGATTTGGAGGGGGAGGCGAGTTATGAATCGTGTTATCTCCTTGTAAGTTGTACATGCGGCCCATAACAATCGTATGTCCTTTGAGGCTATCTGCCACACACTTAACCTCCGCCTCGCCTTTAAACAAAGAGAAAATACAATTAGTGTAAAGCAAAAATAAATAAAGTATAGGCTTTCAGCATGAGTCATACTACCTTAAGTAGCGTTTGAGAGAGGAATGTGTGCTATCTTTAACACTTGGGGTGTGTGTCATTCCCTACTTCCCTAAGGTGTCTCGGCTCACTAACTGATCAATAATAGCTTATTGTACCTCAATCTGCTGCTTCAGCATCTTGGTGATTTTCATAGACTATTGAGTCTTTTGATCAAACAACCTTGATGGTCTCTTCCACTTCTCAAAGTATTATTTTTTGCCGACTCTATAGTTGACACCCTTCAAAAGATCACGGTAATCAGGACTCCGAGCTTTTTCCAAGACTTCCCGTCCCTAGAAAGCTCGCCTCGCTCTAATTTTTGACTCAAGGTCTTGAATTCACAAAAATAGGGTTTATAAAGGGATTTTAAATATATATATTTAATGGTTTATTTTGACGGTCAAATATAAATTTGACGGTATTTTGATTAAACAACCGTCATATATTAATAAAACATGTATAATGGTTGTTTGATTACAACAGTCAAGTAGACGATATATTTTTTTAAAAAAAAATCAAACTTATATATCAGGATAGTTATATAAAACTTTTAAATATTGTCTCATATATTTAACGGTTATTTTAAAGAACTGTTATATATTTTTTTCTTATAATTCAGTCCATTTATATTTAACGGATTTCATGAAAATCATTAAATATGAAATGTTAAATATACGCAATTATATAATAATGTCTAGAAACTACAAATCCAGGGGAGAGTAAAGAGAAGCAATCAGTAGTGCCTCTTTCGTGCGAGACGAAGAAATGGTTTGGTGACAACCATCAATATAATGTCCTTTAAAATAGTCGTAGGAAAGGGATTCCATGAAAGAGAAGCAATGACACGAATGGAATAGCTTAAAGTTTTATAAGTATTTATAAATTATGATTCACAGATATATAAAATAATTTTTAAGGTTTATGAGGTTACTTTTACAATCTACGAGGTAAACATGTGAAAGAAGTTTATCTCAATTTACGTAAATCAGGTTTATAAAATAAACCCGATTATATATTGTGTTTCCAAACATACTAATAGAAAAGAATTAGTCAATAGGTGAGACTTTTATTTTTTTTTTATAGTATAATATTGTTTACAAGTTTGACCGAGAGGGGAAACCACTTTATGACTTTTTATTTCTAGCGTGTGATCAAATGGAAAAAGATTTGCATCGAAATTGAGACTGTTTGATGGGATTTAGGTGGTTTATATTTAAATTTTTTTATTTTTTTAAAAAATTATTTTGATAGATATAAAATATAAAATAAAGATAATCTTTTAACTAATAATTTTTTATAAAGTAATTTTTTTATTTAAAAATCACACATTTTAAAAAATCAAATCTAACCTATTTAAATTTAGATTTAATATGTATTTAGATTAATTTATGAAGAATAACTTTTACGGAAATAAATATTTGTATATAAATTATTGTTTGAAATCATGACACACTTAAATAGTCCAAGTCCGAACGAGTTCTCCGTGAAATGTCCAACCGAAACTGGTTCCGTGATCAAATGATATGAGTATATATACGTCCAAATTCTGACTCGGTGTTCTGAGCGGCTGAGCCACCGCGAGCCGCCTCTCAATTTTCGCAATCAACAAATTCCAAGTTCACACCTTTTCCACAATGTACTGATCATCCCCGTCAATTGAAAATTTTTAATATTATATTCAAAATACAGATTAGTTAAGAATATTTATAGACTATCTTTATTTATTTACCTTAAGCCATATCTTATCTTTTAAATTGTAAAAGCTTGAAACAACAATTATTACTTGAAATAGCACACAAATAACAAATACTAAAATAATGTTATTAAAATACCTATATAAAACATTATCTTGAATTATAAAAAGGCTCATGCATGCAAATCTGATTTGTAAAATTAAAAACATATATATGCTCCTAGTTCAAACTATGAGTCCCCTTCTAGAAAATCTTTTTTATTCTTAATACAAGTCATTTGGTGAGGACTACTGAGGAGTAAATTAGTGCTCATTTGCTAATTTTTTTCTCAGTAACTACTCTTTGTTTCTATTTGCAAAACATTTCTAACATATTTCGTCAAAATAAAGAAAAAATTTATACATCATTAATTCTGTCTTAAAATTTATTAATTTTTTAATTTAATCTCTATTTAATATACATTATACTTTATGACGACAAAATCTAAATAATAAAAAAAACTGCATATTCGTATAAAAAATTTTAAGATATGACTTATAGGTAGGACATAATTTTTTTCCTATTGCTAAATCTAGACAAGCAATATTTAAATTTGGCCTTTTTCCATTGTAAACAAATTTAATGAGTTATATTAGTGAGGTGGTTGAAAGACAGTCATGTTCTTATTAACTCGATGACTAGAGGGAATGGTTTGAGCATCCCGACTCTTGCTAAAATTGGTGACATTGAATTGTCTACATTTTGTTTTGACCAAAAAAAAAAATTGTCTACATTTTGTAATTTTGTAGGAGAGTATTGCAAAACAAAAGATGCATAATGTGGAAACTTTGAGAATCTACAAAAGCGTTAAAAAATTAAATAAAATAATGTTGAGCTGAGCCACATTTATTTGGTCAACAATAAATCTTGATTCTTGAGTCTTGATAGCTATTTCCACAAGTTCACACTTTCTAATAGTTCACCTTTCCTTAAATTATAGCAACTTCTCATGTGCAAGAAGCTATACTGCTCCTGCCATACACAGCACTAGAAACTACAGAGCAATGGACCTGACGATCTTCACTCAATCCACGATTCCGTTCACCATCCTCGGATTACTAATGTTCGTCTACGCTATTTTCTCCATATCAAGAAGCCGAGAAAACAAGACTACGCCCAGAAAGCCACCACCGGAAGCTGGCGGCGCATGGCCTGTGATTGGCCACCTACACCTCTTAGGCGGTCCAGAGCCACCACACATAACTTTAGGCAACATGGCCAATAAATACGGACCAATTTTCACCGTAAGGCTCGGGGTTCACCAAACCTTGATAGTCAACAGTTGGGAGATCGCGAAGGAGTGCTTCACTGTGAATGATAGAGCCTTTGCGAGCCGTCCAAAACTCTTAGCCTTCGAGGTCATGGGCTACAACTTTGGCATGATCGGCTTCAGTGCCTACGGAGCCTACTGGCGTCACGTGAGGAAAATCGCCACCCTGGAGGTCCTCTCCAACCACCGCCTTGAGATGCTGAAACATGTGAGAGAGTTTGAGGTTAAGTCTGCCATGAAAGATACCTACGATCGTTGGTTGGAGTTGAACAAAAATAGTGGTCAGAATATAGAAGAAGCAAAGCCACTGTCTTGTGAGATGAAGAACTGGTTCGGAGAGATAACTTTAAATGTTGTGTTTAGAATGGTGGTGGGGAAACGTTTTGCTGAGACTCAGGGGAAGGACACGACACAGAAAACACTGAGGGATTTGTTCGATCTGAGCGGTTCATTTGTGATATCAGATGCGTTGCCGTATTTGAGGTGGCTGGATCTGGGTGGCCAGGAGAGGGCCATGAGGAAGGCAGCCAAAGATTTGGATCAATTCATTCAGTTTTGGGTGGACGAACACAGACGCAAGCCTAAGCACGGCGACTTCATGGACGTGCTTGTTTCCAGCGTTGATGAAGCTGAAATGATTGACGGCCACGATGCCGATAGTACGATTAAAGCTACAAGCCTGGTCAGTGTGTCCTTCCCATATTTCTAATCCTTTTTTATTTTATTATTTATGTTCAAACTTCAAAGTTACAAGAACTTCCTAATTTGTTGCTTTGCTGCTCAGAGTTCTTGTTACTTTTCACATACCATGTTGTGTTTAGACTCTAGATGCAAAATTAAATTAGGCAGCCTATTGTTGAAAATGGCAACACCGGGCCGGGTACGTATGTGGACCAAAAAATGCTATGCATGTATATATATGACCACCCACGTCACTTAATTACCCGTTTGGTCCACTAGTACTCTTATGTTGAAGGAAAATGACAAAACTGCCGCCCCACGTTAGTTTTATGTTGCACCCTAATATAAACTTTTAAAATAACAAATTTAGACTGTGATATCATATTTAAACTATCCAAATCTGATTAGCTCTGTTTGGTAAGGAAGCCAAGTCTTAAATTAAGTTGCCGGCCCACGTTTCATGTCCAATAATTGTACTCCCTAATTAAGCTTATTCGTCTGTGTATCCCGTTTTATGTCGTAATTGATTCTCACTACCAACAAACATGATTTTGAAGGCTAGCCTCTGCCTGTGACGAGAAATAATTAAGGATGTCAAGTTAAATGTTCTTGTGTGTGTGTGTGTGTGTATTCTGCGTGCTTAGTTGGTATTCAAACTTGCAGGCCCTAATTTTAGCTGCGACAGATACAACAACAGTGACACTAACTTGGGCTCTCTCACTCCTTATGAACAATCCTGAAGTCCTAAAGAAGGTAGCGCATGAGTTAGACAGTCAAGTCGGGAAAGAAAGGATAGTAGTGGAATCAGACTTGAAGAACCTTCATTATGTGCAAGCCATCATCAAGGAAACCATGCGCCTGTACCCAGCTGCACCATTGAGTGTGATTCACGAGTCTATGGAAGATTGCACTGTGGCTGGCTACCACATACCCTCTGGCACTCGTCTCTTGACCAACCTCTCAAAAATCCATCGAGACCCACGAGTTTATGAAGACCCATTAGAGTTTAAGCCTGAGAGGTTCCTCACTACCCACAAGAATGTGGACTTGAGAGGCCAACATTTTGAGCTGATTCCTTTTGGAGCTGGCAGAAGAATGTGCCCTGGTGTCTCATTTGCTCTTCAAATAACGCAACTCACACTTGCTACTCTCTTGCATGGCTTTGATGTCGCAACTCCTGATAACCAGGCAGTGGATATGAGAGAACAGATTGGGTTGACCAATATCAAAGCCTCACCACTCAATGTCCTTCTTACCCCACGTCTCTCCACTTATCTCTATGGGTAAGAGCAGATGAGTGAGGATTTTAATAATGTACTGTATTTCTTTGTAATTAAGGTTTGTCGGACATGGCATAGCTTTTTATTTAATTTCGTTCCCGTGTTATGTCACTTATGTGTAACATCGATCTGATACGTACTTTGATTGTAAACATTTGAATTCTATATTTTAAAAAAAGCCAGCTAGATTTCAATTAAGAAACTAACATTTAGCTACTTGACAACGATATATTCTGTTTTCAACATTTTATATATTCCTTGTCCTCCTGCCCGTGTTCCTGACATATCCAATGGTTTCTGACCTTCGATCTGTACCCTTGGCTCTTCTCACTAATGGGGCCAACGGCCAAGTTATTGTCTCGGTTTAGTCTTGTTATATTAATTTAATTTATTGGCAGAAAGAGGCTCCACCATATTGTATTCTTGTATATATCCAAAATTTAATGGTTGTAATGTTTCTCGGAGTGAATGCGTTGTTTACCTGCCTTCGAATTGAAGGCAGATAGATAAATCTGGTTTTGTTTTCAACTTCTTTGTTTTCTTTTTAACAATATATTTTTTGGTATATTTTTAACAATAAATTTTGTAAAAAAAAAAAAACATAACACGTAAAAGCATGATGGTTAAGTCATTGTGTCCATCAATATTATTGATGATTAATTATCAATTATTAATGCTTGCCAGTGCTTTACACAGTAAATTAAATTTATTGAGACTGTCTTCGATATGCTTTTATTTTAGTGAAAAATAAAATTACAATAAATGCATAAAACATTTATCATATTCATATTCGTGGTGACAAGTGACGACAAATAAAAGACATTTTTATCTGATTTGGGACCCACATGTTTGTGTGCTAACGAGGAGTGACGATGAAGAGTATAAACTTCCACTCCATCTTATATTACGAAGGGCTAACTAATAATTTTTATAAATTAATAAAAATAATTAAAATGGTTAAATTTATTCTAAAATTTAAATAATTTTTAATATTATTTTTACTAATTACACTAAAATTTAATATTGTACTAATTATTACTCTCTCTCACTACTCTTATTAATTATGGGCATACATAAAAAAAATTTAATACTTTTTAAAAATAAAAAAATATCTTATAAAAAAGATAAATATATTTATTATTAGTTTGTCATAAGATAATATAATATATTATTTTATATTAAGATGAAAGAGGGAAAGGATAATAGTTGAGTCAGTGATAATCCCACTGATGCACGCAGCCCAAGACGTAAGGAAAACAGTCCTAACTTGTATCTCTAAAAAGGGAGCAACACAGAGATCCGAAAAAAGGGGAATCGGAGAAACACAGTCCTGACGGGAGAGAAGAGAAAGAACGAGCTGAGGGAGAGAGCACGGTCTTGGTGGCAAGACTGAACAACATTTTCACTTTGTGTTGTGTTTGTTGGTTTAAAAAATCAAAATTTTTAAAAAAAATTTACTCGTGATTTAAAATATACAGAAGAAATTTTATCTTATTTTACTAAAATATTAAAAATTGGATCGGTAAATAAATTAGTTAAGATGGTGGTTCGAGAGTCAGTGGATTATATCGAGATCAAACCGAAATCAGACCCGTGATAATTAAAATAGTTAAATATTCATATTTTAATTATAGAAAAATATTTAATATTAAAATATAATAGATATTTTGCCACATCTCTATTGACAAGTAATATGCATTTTTTTATGGACAATCATACCCACATGACGCACTAAATTCATAGTATTTCTATCTAATTCTTCTTTTATTTTTCCTTCTTTCTTTGCTAATCTCTATCATATGACGTACTAAATTCATAGTATTTCTTTCTAATTCTTCTTTTATTTTTCCTCCTTTCTTTGCTAATCTCTATGCAATCACATGAATTATCTGACTTCTCTCTTAGAACAAGCATAGGCAATGTCAAGTAAGACTCGAAGTAACACTAGCACTCATGGTCTTTTTTTTTTTTTTTGCCCTCTCCTTTCCTTCTTCCATTCCTCTTCCTATCTTCTACATGCATTGGTGAAGATAACAGTAGCTATTATGAGTGCCAACAATAATGATGGAGCGAGAAGGGAAGAGAGACGCCGATGCCGGCGTCACCAGCACAAGCACCGATATAGAGTTTCGGCGCTTTACACAACTTAACTACTAATTAGCCCCTTTAGGGGACTACATAAGGTACCTTAGCTGTTAGTTTTGGGCCTCGCCTCTTGACTAAGGACTCTCACTTCACACAGGTGTCCATACATCCTGGTCAGCCCCTCCAGCCAGGGCAACAATAAGGTGGCTAGCCCCTACACCGTGCCGAGGTAAGAGCCAACGCTTTGTTCCACTCTTATGCGATGAGAACCCCTGATTATGGTGGCGAATTACAGCCATCTTAATAAATAGCTCTAATACAATAAAAATGTAACACCTTATTCCCCGTAATCGATATGATGAGTTTTACGCAGTGAATTCGAACAACTAAGCGATGTTCTTTTATAAAGCTTTTTTAAATCCCAACCTCAAAATATGATTCGAACCTATAGTTGAGTGGGTTTTTCTGAAAATTTCAAAATCCTGCGTAAGCATATTCTAGTGGTTTACAGCTTTGTTACTACTTATAGATTATTATATTTTATTTTACTTCAATCAAAGTGATCCTCTGCTTATACTTAGTTCATTCATTTTCATATACAAACTTTGTAGCCATACAATGCTACCAAAGTGTTTAAGTTTAATACAAAAATAGTAGATACATTCTCATCTTTGTTCCACCTTCATATTTCCCTCTTGTAATTCTCATCTCTATTCTCAGTGTACCTATATGGTTGAGTGAGGAAGAGTGAGATTTGAGAGAATATCAGTAGTAAACAGTACTAACAAATGCATACAAGCAATACTTTGTGCATGACATGCTTGCTTACATAAACTTATGTCAACATAATGACATATATGCATGCTTAATGTTCAACATATTACACTAATGTCCATAGTGTAAATTGATATAGAGTTTCACTCTTTCACATATGCTTCATACAATTCATCAAAAAGATTAACACATCAATACACAAGCATACATATCAAGTTATGCAAGTTAGGAAAGTTCACTGCCTCTTGGACTTTGTGTCCTCCTCTTGTATCTTAGTCTTCCAACCATTGTCTTTTCTTTGTTACTTTATGGCCTTAGATAAGTAATGATATTATTAGAGTCATGAAAAGTGAATGTCCAATGGGCTATATTAGCTTTAAGGCTTACTTTTACCTTTGAAATTCATACTAATTAAATTTGATCATTCTTTCCTTAAATTCGCATGGCAGCCAAAAACTGCTAACATTTTAACCAAATTTTTAAAATTCAAAACTAATTCTATAGAACTCCAATTATGGTGGTTCAAATTATTATTTAAATCTATTTAGATGTAATTTCATATAAAAATATCCAAATCTGGCCATTAAAGCCACAAATTAACAAAAACGTGTTAAACCTCATTTATTCCATTTTTTTTTCAGAAATAGGGCATAACTTTGAAAAATCATATATTTTAATCTACTAGTCCAAATAACTTATATTACCTATCAAATTATATCCCAGAATGCCGCTTTCATCCTGTAAAATTTCATAAATTTCATAAGGTTTAAACCAGGTTTGACCATTCAAAAACATACCAAAACAAATTTGTTTCTGGAAAATGAGTCAAATAACAATTTTATCTTAACTTCCAAAAATTTTAGATTTATACACAATCATCCAATAATTACAACTCCTTGTTTTTCCACACAATTTTCCATATATAATTCAATGGAATCATCAGAAATACAAAATTCCAACTCCCTCCCATGGTTCCAGATCTGGCCGAAAATAACATCATAAAAGGGGAGGTTGTGTTTTTTTTTATTCCACTTGGCTAAACACTTCATTTTCACTTCTAATAACATAATTAACCACTTAAAAACTTATTAATCATGATTAGTAGAAATTTTAGCAGCATAACATCTTAGAGTTTCATTATCTCAGTTTACAAAAACTGTGAAAACAAAGCCACAAATCCAATCCAACACCAACAACAAGCAATAATCATCAAAAGAAGACAAGTTCTTGTGCTCACCTTGATTCTCTTGACTTTCTCTCTCTAAAACTGTGCACCTATCTCTCTCATTTCCCTTGATTTGTGCTTGATACACATGTATTTCAAGATAGAACAGAGATTAGAGAGGTTTGAGCATGATTTTGGAAGCAATAATACATGGATTCACACTAACTTACCTTAATCCTTGCTCTAGATCACTTGAGCTCTCATTCTTGCTCTTGCTTCTTGAAAGCTATCTCTATCTCTCTATTTTTCTCACTTGGCCGAAAATATGCCTTAGGAAGAGGTGAATGAGCTATTGAAATATCTCTCCTCTTACTCCTTAATTAATACTATTTTAATGTTAATAATCACATGTTTTTTGACTCTGTTTTTTTCTTCTTCCCATTCTACTTGGCCAATATCAATCCTTATTAATTAATTTGGACCAAGCATTTCATTTCTCTCTTGCCTCTTCCTTTCAGCCGAAAATCACAAGGAGAAAGGCAAATAATTAATGACTTCTTGCTTTATTGGCAATTGACCAATTTGCCCTTACATTTTTCCATTTTCGCACATATACTTAAATCTGCCAGAATTTTCTTTAATATTTTAAAATTCATAACTAATTTTACAGATGTCCAATTGTGATGATTCTAGAGGCTATGTGAACCCTAATTAGTATAATTTCAGGAAAAAATGTAGCCATTGCACTTCTGGACTCATATCAATACAGTATCTCACTTTTTTGATCACTGCTTCATAATTCACCAGTTTTTCCAGACCCAAATTTAAAAATGTAGAACTTCTAGCATACACATACAAATGACATATCAAATTAAAGCTTGATATGTCTATTTTTAGAATGGAAAGTTTCAGAATTTTTGGACATCATTTTCCTATTTAAAAATTTGTTGTAAACTGAATGCCCTACACAAAATACACACATTGGCAGTATTATTCCAACTTTTGAAATTCAAATACATTCTCTTTAGACAACATTTCCCTTTTCCTTTGGATCGGAGTCAGGTTTTATGTCATCATAACACATCCTAAAGGAATCGGGTATTTTCTTTCTACTAATTTGCACCGAAATACAAATTCTATTTTGAGTGCTATTTCTATTATTCATCCCGTTTCTCGTGCATTTTTGGGACTCTTGCTAAACCGAGGCTTAGCAATCTATTTGATTCAGGCTTATCCTCAAGTCTCTAATCCCAAAATTTGGGATATTACAACTGACGAAGTTCGATCGTGAAGAACGCGGATGAGTTTTCAGATGCCGCTATAGATGTCTTGTTTTTTTCTTTATTTTCTTCTGTTTTTTTAAAGATACCTTACCCAGTAATCCACCAACTCAGCAGGTTAGCTGGGTTATTCTCAGTTCACACTACTTTCAGTCGAGTCACCCTGAGTCAATTTTTTTTGGGTTTGAGGGGTTAATCGGACCGGCAAGGTAGACGAGTCGTTGGATTTCGGTCTGATCCGAGTTTTAATACATTGATTTTATCTGAATAAGCACTTTTGAAAACTCTAAATGTGGTCCCAAATAACTACATTTGACTTTTTGGTGGAGGTTCCTATTTGCGACGACAACGGAAGCTCCACAGTTTTGCAATCTCCTTATTCTTTATTTTTCTTTTCCTCTTTGAATATGAATTCTATTTTTATTTCTTTCATGGATTTTATTAAAGTCATGTGTGGCTAATTTTCATTTTAGATCTAGAGTAGTTATGAATTGATTCTTGAATTAGAGCTTGTTTGAGTAATTAAATTATGTTTAATGTTATCTTGTTTACTTAATTTTATTATGTCTTGTCTATTTAGTGCTTGATCACCACTAAGTATGAAATTGGATAATTTTGATTACACTTGGGAAAGGAATCTTAATTTGATCATATGATTAAATAATATGGGATGATATTTATTCTGATTTACTAATAGGATATGAATATACCTATTGAACACATATAGTCATGTTATAATGAATTTGGATATTAATGGCCTCTTGAATAGATTGTTAGAAATAATAATTTTAATTTGAGAGAGGGATATAAGTGGTTGGGAGATACTCATATCTACTAATGCTCTAACTTAACAAGTCAACTTTAGTAATTACATGTTTTGAAACTTGAAGTAAGGATTAACCGCTCTAGGTTTTTTTCTTGATTGAAATATTGAAACACTGGTTTACTATTTTTATTTCCTTATTTTTAAATTGCTCATTAATCTCATTATCTTTTATTTACTCAACTTAAATGAACCTAGAAAATTTAACACCAAATCATTAATTATTTTTGAGTTTTTATGGGATGACCATGATTTTTCAGTTTACTATTTTACGACTCGTACACTTGCGGTGCCTACTTAAAGTTTGGTAGCATCATATGAGCACTCAAACTCATTATTAGATGATCTGAACCGTTTCGATCTAATTTAGATTATCCATATTTAAAATATTTAATTAATGATTTTTAAATAAAAATTATTTTAAAAAATTAATAGTTAAAAGATTATCTTAAATTTAAATTCTATACACACTAGATATTTTTTTAAAAAAATAAATTTAGACTATTCAGATTAAATTTCAACTATTGATATATGATGATTTTTGGTACTCATTATTTTTTATGAGCAGCTAAACTCATTTTCCCCACAAAATATGAATGAGTTGTCGTATTTATGTTTTGTTTTTTGTATTTTTATTTTTTCATATCCAATTAAAAAAAACATTTACATTGGCTTGAAAATCTCAAAAAAAAAAAAGAAAGAAAGAGGATTTTTCAATTTTATATAAAAAAAACATAGAGAGAATGTGGACTTATAGTATAATTTATTATATGTTTTAAGCCCACTAGCCAGTGAGATCAAGCTCTTTTTTGAGTACAATACTGAATATCATTCTTCAGAACAAAAGATACAAAAGGGTTCTACAGTAGCTTACATTCTTTCATATATTTGATTTTTTAAATTAAAAACGCCAACAAGCTCTTAAAAACGCTAATTTTGCACTCAATTATATTGATTTTTTAAATTAAAGAATAAATTATTTTTTGATATTCCTCCCAAACAAGAATATATAGTAAATGTTTTATACTTTTATTTGACTCTGACGTTTGCCCGCGATCTTGATTCTTGACAAGATCTTTCCCTAATTATATTATTTGTGTGCGTGACGAGGCGTTTGGATGATTTTTTTAGAAAGTTTATAAAACTTTATACACATAAGTCGAAACAACACTCCTCTCATATACTTACCTCATATATCGTAAATCATGATTGAAAAACTATTTTTAAAAACTCCAATCGCTATAAAGATTTATATTTAACCTTATATTTATTATCTGAGTCTCAAGAATGCGATCCCTGATTACTAAGTCAAGAGGTAGTCACTATCTTGATAAGTTGTGTGTGTTTGATTGGGTAATTGAGAGGTCTAAAAGTGTTTATACACGTAAGTCGATACAACACTCCTCTCACATGTTTACTTCATATACAGTAAATCACGATTAAAAAGTTACGTTTGAAGACTCCTATCACTAATCCAAACAAACATAAGTGTAGAACTTACAGCTTACATAGTACCTTAAAGGCTGTGTTTGGCATAATCGAGGGAAGGGGAAAGAAGGATTTGAGAAGAATTTTCTTTTACCTTATATGGATTGACAGAAAAAGAGAGGAGGGGAGGGATTTTAATATTACTATGTTTGATATAGGAGGGGAGACGAAATATTTTTATATGAACAATTTTACCCTTATTTCAATTAATTTGTATTTTTTAACTTTATAACATATTTAATAAAATATAATTATAAATGATATTTAATATATAAAATTATAATTATAAAAATTAAATAAATATAATTTACTACATAAAATTATAATTTTGTAATTAAATAATAAAAAGGGTACTGTGAGAATATTTTAAAATAGTATTGACATATTAGTCAATATAAACTCAAACATTAATATTATCCTCCAAATTCCCCCAATTTTAGAGGAGGAGGAGAATTTTATAAAATTTTCCCTTACCTTCTAAAAATTTTAGCTATTAAACAATGAGAGGGGAACAAAATCCCTCAATTTTCATCCCCTCCCCTCCCCTCTCCTCATACCAAATAGACCCTAGATCTCCTTTCATAGAGCAGGCTATGCGTTCTATTACACATTCCTTGTTATCAAAAGGGTGGTTCTAACAGAGATTGGGACTAATAAAATGGGTTAATTTTATATAATATGATAAATTAATATTTGAATCTCTATAAAAAAATTTACAAAATTGCTTCTTATAAAAATATACATATACCTAAAAAATAACAATGCAAGCTTGTATGATGGGTGTATATGATTTTTTTCGGCTTCCTTCCTTTTCAGGCGTAAGTTGTTGTACTTGTTGGTAACTTAGCTTCCAACACCAGTTTATGAATAAGAATGAATACTTGTTTAGAATAATGATGGGAGTTTTTAAAAGTATACTTTTAATCATAATTTAAGATATACGAGGTAAGTATATCAGAAAAATTTTATCTTGATTTATATAAACAACACTTTAATTTTATAAATTTCAGTTTTGTCTCAATCCAAACATGCTTTCAGTTTGTATATCCGTCAGTTTTCTTGTATCCCCATTAATTTTAGTTATGTTATATGAAATCAATCAACGATTACTATTACTAGTCCAAAGTCACGGAAAATAATTGACATGTTAATCTTTTTTTTTTTACCTCATCGATTGATGAATTTCAGTTATATAAAATAATAAAAATGTCCCTTCAGTGACATCTTTTTGTTGACCTTCCTTCAGTGACATCTTGATGAAATTGGAAAAAACCAAAAAATATCGAGGACAAAATAATTTCAAAACTCATCTCTTTTATACTATGCTTAACCCTTTGTTTGGTTCAAGCCTTCAAGGTAAGGGTGGAAAAACCTTTTTTGGTTGGAAGGGGACGGAGAGATCAGAATATATTACTTAAAAATATTTTCATGAGATCAATGATATTTTATTTTTAAATAAAACATGAAATAAAACTTATGACCTAAAATATCATGTAAATAAATATATGCAGAAAATTTTGATTTAAATAAATATACCAGGATTTTTATTTTAATATAAAAAAGTGACGTGCAAAACTATTTTGTCCCTAGAAAATTGAAAGAATAAAATTTACGCATCACGACGGAAAAAGGGTGAGATTTAACGGGGCGCACACGAATCTGCGAGGATATGTCATTTAATAAATTACTCAAACAATGGAAATTTTTAGAAAAATGCATTTAAAAATGAAAAAGATAAATCAATACAATAATTTTATCAAATTCTAAATTAGTCAGGTGTCAGTACAGACAAGGAATCTAAGATTTTGAAATTTCAGCGAAAAGATAATTTTGTCCTTCAGCTCTCCCTCCCTCTCAGCTCGGAATAACAACATCAGGCTCTTGATTAACAACATCATAATCTAAAATATGGTGTTGTTAATATAGAGACCGATATTATTATTGACCTCTGAAACTTGTGAATTTCAAATTTATTCCTGAAGTTGTTAATAGAAAAAACAATGTTATTAATCAAGAGACTGATGTTGTTATTCTGAGCTGAGAGAGAGGGAGAGCTGAAGGTAAAATTGTTTTTTCGCCGAAATTTTAAATCTTAGATTCCTTATCCATATTGACACCTGATTGATTTGAGATTTAGTAAATTCGTTGGACTAATTTATCTTTTCTCATTTTTTGTTGCACTTTTTTAAATTTTCCCATTAAACAATGTAGTAATAATTATGTTTGTTTCTTGGCCCCGCACCCTCTGCATCAAATTATTTTCAAACAGACCCAACTTTTTATTTTATTTTATTGCACCCCTCAACAATAAATTGAAATTAATTTTTTTAGCTGAAAAGATATTTATGCCCTTGTTTTATATATGGTTAGAGCAGTTTTGTAAATTCCTACATATATCTTACACATATTTAACTTATAAATTTTCATATGTGCTTGGTAAATAGCATATATTCTTATGATTTGCTTATTGTCTTGTACATGACCAAAAAGGGTTTGTAATTTCATTTTTTTGTCTTGTAAGTTTCTATGTGTCTTGTAAATAATCATGTTTGACTTATAAAGGAAGGACATGATGCACCGCAAATGTATCGGCCGTAAAATAGTAAACTGGCAAATCAAAGTCATCCCGTAGAGATTAAAAAATAATTACCAACTAGGTATTAAATTTCCTAGATTCATTTAAGTTGAGTAAATCAAATATAATGAGATTAATGAGAAATTTAAAGATAAAAAAAAATAGGAACTAGTGTTTTAAAGATTTCAATTGAGACAAATGATCTAGAGTGACTAATCTTTTTTTCAAGTTTTAGAGTATGTAATTACTCAAATAAATTCACTTAATGTTAAGTTATTAATTTAGAGTCTTAATAGATATAACTATTTCCCGATCACTTACATATCTCTCTCAAATTAAAGTTATTATTCTTAACAATCTATTCAAGAAGTAATAATTATTCAAATTCACTATAATATGACTACATGAATATAATAGATATATTCCTATCCTATTAGCAAATTAAAATAAATTTTAATCCCACATTACTTAATCATATGGTCCAATTAAGATCTATTTCCCAATATAATCAAAATTCTCCAATTTCATACTTAATAATGATCAAGCACTTAACAATCAAGACATAAGAATATTAAGTAAACAATAAAATATTAAGCATAATTTAATAGTTCAAAATAAGCTTTAATCCAAGAATCGACTCATAGTTACTCTAGGTCTAAAAAAGAAAATTAGCCACGTATGGTTATAATAAAATCCATAAAGAAATAAGATAAAATTACATGTTCAACAGCAGAAAAAAAAAAAGAAACAAAGAGAACAAATCTATCCAAAGGGCCCTTCTTCCAGGGTCAATCCACTCTGCTGTCATAGTGGTAAGTCGCCGGAAAATTCAAGAGGTGTTGCCTCTGTCTTGCCACCGTCAGGACTCTCGATGTTCCTCAAGTCGCTGTCGTTCCTTAAGTTGCTGCCGTCCGAAGTCTCTCCTTGCTGCTCTTTTCTAGATATGTGTGTTGCTCCCTTTTAGGCTCTGCATGGTTTGAGAGTGAGGGAGGAGAGGAGGTGAAAGAATGGGTGGACAAATTTTGTACTAAGGATCCCTTCTTTTCCATCACTTCTTTTTATTCTGACAAACACACACCCTTAATAGATACCAGTTCGGTTATTTATTTTTCGTCTCGAGTTGCGTGCGTCCTTTGGGTTGTCTTTGAGCCAGATATCTTCCTATCCTCTTTCATCTCAATATAGAAGAATATATCGTAGTATTTTTTCGGGCCAATAGTTTCTAATTTCTATGTATCTACTCCATTCCCATAATATAATACTCCCTCGCTCATGATATAATATTCATTTTTTTGGAAAAAAAGATATAATATTCTTTTGATTTTTTTATAAGTAATTTTTATTATTATTACATAAAATGAATTAACAATTAAGATTAGTTAAAAACAATAAAAGGGTAAAAAATATTATGTTTCTTCTAAATATGTCCCTATTTATGAAAATAATACAATATAGAAAATGAGTAACAAATATGAGAAAGTATAAATATAAAATATATGAGAGAATATGTAATAAATGAGTAAATGAAAGATAATTAATGGTAAGTGAAATATAATTAATATAAAGATGTGTATTTAATAGGGGTATAAAAAAATAATTTATATTTTAAGATATATAAAAAATTTATTTATAAAAAAAACAACTTAAAAAAATTACAAGATGATGGAAAGAAGTATTATATTATCCTTTCAAAGTAGCAAGACGTGGCGATGATTTTTATCTACTGCTTTCTTTCTTTGCTTCAAGTAGGGTCCGCTTCTATATCCTGTCAATTCACTTATTGGTGCTAGCTTCACGCCTCTTGTCTCTTCTCTTTCAATATATATATATTTATCTGCATTCAATTTTTTTTCCCATTTCATTCCTTTCTATCTCTTTCTTTATAAAATATTTTATTAGTGCAGAAAATACTTTTTACATGTGACGAAAACGACTTTTTACTTTGACATAAAACACGTGTAGAAACAATAAGTGTAGAAAATCCAGACTTTCTACATGTATCGTAAATCACGTGTAGAAAGTCACACTTTCTACACTTGACCTACCGCATCAGGTGTAGAAAAGTGTGGACTTTCTACACCTGACGTAAAATGTTAGGTGTAGAAAGTCTGAAAAGGGGGACTTTCTACACCTGACGTAAGAGGTCACGTGTAGAAAGTTCAGACTTTTTAATAACCGTTTCACCGGTTTTCAAACCGAATCGGTTGATCCCGTCTGGATTTAATAATTTGATCATCTTTTTAGTCGGCACCCAACCTAATACTGCTGCGATTCACAGGTAACTAACAATTGGAACCTATTGTTTTGGAGAAGACCAAATATGAGGATTCAGATGCAAAATGGAAACAGTTTGATGCCAAGTATCATTTAGAAGTTGAGAAATCAAAGAAGGATAGACTATTTAGTTGTTGGGTATATACTATTTAAATTAAACAAAAAAAAAATACTCCTTGTATAAGGATTTGTTTACACACTATAGAAATATAAATTCACAAAAAAAAAATCCATTCATTCACCAGTTTTGATATTTGAATTTTAATTAATTATATATCTGTGTGTGTGTGTGTCTACAGACATATGTGTGAGAGAGAGAGTGGTGGAGCTATACAAATTATAACCCAGGCAACGGCCTTAATAATAATAGAGAGTGGTGTATGATAAATATATGTTTATAATTTTGATCAGGAACAGAAAGCGAACATGCATTAATTGACGTTGATGTATAATTTGAATGAAAAGCTAGGATTTAAATTCCAGTATTGTCATGTCTAAATAAAGATAGCTCTCTCAAATTCAAATTTTTGCATTCACATTAAGGACTTGAAACTTATCAAACTTCCCACTATTCCTGCCCCCCAAAAAAGAAAAGAAAAATAAAATTAAAAACCTGTAAAAGTTAGGCTAATAACATATGGCAACCTTATCTGTTACTGCATATAAACACACACAAAGAGATAGTACTATAATAATCATATCTTTTAGTAAGCTCAGAAACGTGACCATGCCTCTTTGTCGAGTGTGTCTGATTTTTAAACTGATTTTTGGTGGGCCTACCTTCTCTGCACATAAGTTGTTGTATTCCCTTTGCCAAAACATTACAAATTGTAAAAACTTTGAGCTTTATGATTTGGTAAAGGTGCCATTTTGAGTTAATATTATTTTCTCTATACATCTGTTCATTCATATATATATATATATATATATATATATATATATATATATATATAACATCTTCCACGTTTCAGGCCTTCTTTTCACTTCCATGGCAACATTATTAGTTCTCAATTAATCCTATACATAAAAATACAAGTATGCACAATATGAGAAGCAAATTAATTTGCTAAAATATATGCAAATAACCAAAGAATATGGCTTGGAACTTTCAAATCCGAAGGTGAAGCCGCCATGGCTTACGACAGCGTCACCATCAACCTCCGGAGTGTCGAGTGCCCAGAGCCACCGGAATTTCCAAAGCCATTACAAAAATGGGGAAAAAAAGAGTTTTGGAAACATACCTTCGGCAACAGTGAGGTAGAGAGGGCTAGCAGCATCCAGCAACGAATAGAGGTCTGCAGCAGCGTCCAAACACAGACGCTTATGGCGGCGAGGGAGAGAGGAGTCTGAACTCTCGCGGCAGCAAGTAAGGCAGGGGTTCGGCAGCTAAGCGTGAGAGGGAGGGAGGAATGGGAGCTAACTGGCGGCAAAAGCAAATAAAAGAGGCACGCGAGTTAATTAGGGGAAAATGGGCAACAAATACTACACCAGTTGGGCAAGAACCGGTGTAGAATCTATGACTTTCTACACCGGTTCAAATCCAACCGGTGTATAAAATGTTTTCTACACCGGTTGGATTTGAACCGGTGTAGAAAGTCATAGATTCTACACCGATTATTGCCCAACCGGTGTAGCATATATGGATTTATTTTAAAAAAAAATTTAATTCATATTCTACACCGGTTCTAATTTAACCGGTGTAGAAAGCTTGGATTTATTTATATAAAAAAAGAATTCTTGCCCGTTATATTTTTTTTGTTTAAATAAAATTAATTTCATTTTTTTAATGAATTTTTTTTAAAATTTACTTTCTACACGTGTTATCTTTTCAACACGTGTAGAAAGTCCGTAAATCTTAATATATTTACGAAAATGCTACCGGTCACACTTTTTACACGTTACCTATTTCGTCAGGTGTAAAAAATAGGTGTAAATCCTATATTTTGTGCTAGTGTCTATGCACAACAAAATAAGATATGAATAGATTTTATGTCAAAATTTTTTTTTATCCTGAACTTCATTAAAAGGTAGAAATATGTAAAAGATAATTAAATGTGTATAAAATATCAGTAAATTTAATCAATTATGTTTCAAAAATCTATACCTAGTTTATTATAAAATATATCTTTATTAGGGCACAATTATTTTTTCACTTAAAAATTTTATTATCAGTTTAGTTCTAAGAATACAGTAAAATTTTAAAAAATTTTACGTGCTGTTTGAAAAAAAATTACTGCTCATTTGGGGATTGGTTCTTCGACAGGTGTCGAACTTATGAGCATATTGACCGGGTTACAATTAGGCAAGCAATTTCAGTTTCAGAAGGTACATGCCTACACATATTCATTAGAAGCCTATTACTTACTGATGTGGGGAGGGGGACATCATCATCCTATGACCATAGAAATTGGGGAAGTTCGGGATCTATTATTTTCTTTTTTTTGAATAAAATGGCAAGCATTACGCTTGAAAATTACATCTCAACAAAAGTCTGTGTCAAGGTGGTATGAAACCCCCATTTCAGCATCTCTTAAATCTTGATTCATCTGGACCCAGCACCATGTTGGTGGATCATTCGGGATCTATTATTTTCAGGTTGGGATATTGTGCTTCATTATATTCCCAGAGAGACTATTTGATGTGCTGATTATCTAACCAGAGATGCACAACAACTACTGGGGGTTTCGATGGTGTTGCTGATGATGCATCCTGGATGTAGGCAGCAAATGCTAGAGGATCTCATCCTTAGACAGGAGATGTAGTGCTCTGGGATAGTTTTATCACCAAGTTTTTTTTTTGTTATAAGTAAAATAATAATAAAAATAAAAAAATAATTTACTGCAGAGAGTGCAGTGAAATTTTCCCCCGTTTTTTTTTGGACAGTGGTCCTCATTGATAAGATCAGAAACAATTAAAAATTCACGTGTCCCAACTATGAAGTCCATCACCATATTTTGTCCAGCACCTTGGTTATTTTATTTAAAAGAGCTTGGTCCAAAAAGCATGCCACCCTTTTGACGCGAACTTCTCCTTTGCAAGGAGCCGTATAACCAACCACTAACCAGAGCAACAGAAACAATGGCCATGAACCTCACAATCTCCGGCCGATCAACCGTTCCGTTTACCATCCTTGGATTCTTCCTTTTTCTCTATGCTATCTTCTCCCTGTCAAGAAGCTTCAAAAACAAAACGACACCCAGAAAGCCACCACCGGAAGCAGGCGGCGCATGGCCTGTGACTGGGCACCTCCACCTCTTAGGCGGCCCAGAGCCACCGCACATAGCCTTAGCCAAGATGGCCGACAAATACGGACCAATCTTCTGCCTCAGGCTCGGGGTTCACTCCACCTTGATTGTGAGCAGTTGGGAGATCGCTAAGGAGTGCTTCACCGTGAACGACCTAGCCTTCGCAGGCCGGCCCAAAATCTTAGCCTTCGAAATCATGGGCTACAACTTTGGCATGTTCGGCACCAGTCCCTACGGACCCTACTGGCGTCACATTCGCAAGATCGCCACCCTCGAGGTCCTCTCCAACCACCGCCTAGAGACTCTCAAACATTTGCGAGAGTCCGAGGTTAAGTCGGCCATGAAAGATACCTATAACCGTTCGGTAGAGTTATTGAACAATAATGATGGTGGTCAGAATTCGAAATCAGTGCCTCTTTTGCTTGAGATGAAGAAATGGTTCGGAGACCTAAGTTTCAGTGTTGTGTTCAGAATTGTGGCAGGGAAAAGCTTAGATGAAAGTGAAGAGAACAGGACGAGACTGAAACCACTGAGGGATTTCTTCAATCTGACTGGAGAGTTTTTGATATCAGATTCGTTGCCATATTTGAGGTGGTTGGATTTAGGCGGCAAGGAGAAAGCCATGAAGAAGACAGCCAAAGAGCTGGACCAGTTTATTCAATTTTGGGTGGATGAACACAGACGCAACAGAGATGCTGATTCAGGACAAGCCAAGCCAGAGCACAGCGACTTCATGGACGTGCTTCTTTCCATCGTTGATGAAGCTGAAATTATTGATGGCCACGATGCTAATACTATCATTAAATCTACAAGCCTGGTCAGTCCTCCTCTTATTCCTTTAATCCTTTTTTTCGTTTTTGTTTATATTTGATATTTAATTTTCTAGTTCTCGTTTTCATTGCTTTTTCTACATGTTCATATACTACTCATCTTGTTGAAGATCCCTCTAGAGGTGTCCAGATATATAATAATGTTCTGTCTAGATGCAAACTTCTAGGTGGGGTAGAAAGGAAAAACCGCCTAGTGCGCACTCCTTCCCGTCCTTGTTATATGACACAAGCCACCAACTATAATTTTCACAAATCATGATGAAAGTTAAGTGATTAAATTTATCGTAAATTAATCATTTTCTACAACTTTGCCCCTCTTGATATGAGTTAACTTTTCCAACTTTCAAAAACTAGTTAATGTGATAATTGGTGTATGTCTTGTATTTGAGATCAAAAATTATTTTTCGTTGATGCATTGTAATAAGGATAAGGGTAGAGTAGAGAAAAGTAATTAATATACCAGTTGGTGCCTTATATTTGAAACAAAAAAATTACTTCTAGTTGATATCTTATGATAAGTACGAGAGGGAGTATGCGAAATGAATTGAGTTTGTATATAGCATAAAGTTTATATAGGAATTGAAATGAATTGAGGGACCATAATTTTAGGCAGAGAGGCGAGTTGGACTTTAAAAATAAGAAGGGTCAATACATATAGCATAAAGTTTATATACATCTTGGAGGGCAGACATTCTGTATATAATCCCTGTATCATTATAATTAAAGGTAAAATTTTAAATTCCGGGAGCTGTCATCCCTCCCTGCCACTACCCATTCTAACCGTCTCTGATTATAGGGATAGTGACAAGATAAATAAATGCTTATAAAATTTCTTAAGTCTAAAATATAAGTCATTTATAAGATAATTAATGTTTATTTTTCGGTTTTGTCTCTGTAATTAGTACTAATTTTTAATTTGTCCACTTATTAAATTTTCAAATACATATTTCAATAAGGTAAAAGTATTGGGAAAAAAATTTAATTTAGAACATATATTTATCGTCAATTAACTCATTTGAAATAACGATTAAAATATTTAAAAGTAACTTTTTATTCGTGATTTATAAATGTGGTAAATATATAAGATGAATATTATCTCAATTTATGTATATAAGCACTTACAAACTAAACAAACATTAAACCAACGATATTAAATTATGACCGTGCACGTAACTTCAACTCGTCTTTTTCACTTCTATATATGAATTGCGTATTTGGAAGGCTACCCACCAAAACTGGAAATAGGCATGTGAAGTGTATGACCTCATACGTGCTGGTTTTGACTTAGGACTATTAATAATCTTGGCGTTATTGAAAGTTGAATGGGAAACTTCCACATGCAGGCCCTGATTCTAGGTGGGACAGACACAACAACAGTGACACTGACTTGGGCTCTATCTTCACTTCTCAACAATCCTCAAGTCCTAAAGAAGGCAGTGCATGAATTAGACACTAAAGTCGGGAGAGAGAGGTTAGTATTGGAATCAGACTTGAAGAACCTTCCTTATCTTCAAGCAATCCTCAAGGAAACCATGCGTCTGTACCCAGCTGCCCCAGTGAGTGTGGTGCACGAGTCTGTGGAAGATTGCACCGTGGCTGGCTACCACGTACCCTCTGGTACGCGTCTTTTGACCAATCTCTCAAAGCTTCATCGAGACCCACGAGTATATGAAGATCCATTGGAGTTTAGGCCAGAGAGATTTCTCACTACCCACAAGGGTTTTGACTTAAGAGGCCAGAATTTTGAATTCATTCCCTTTGGAGCTGGAAGAAGAATCTGTCCTGGGATCTCATTTGCTCTCCTCGTGATGCAACTCACCCTTGCTAGTCTCTTGCACTGCTTTGATATTGCAACCCCTGATAACCAGCCAGTGGACATGCGAGAACAAGTTGGGCTGACCAATATGAAAGCCTCACCACTCCAAGTCCTTCTTACGCCACGTCTTGCTCATCATCTCTATGGATAGAAGGGAGACATCAAGCGAGGATCAAGCCATAAACATAAATAAACGCCTCTCTTGTATTTTTCTTTCTCTAAACATATTAAAAAAGAACTACTAGTACTATGTAAACAAAATGTAATAAATGATGTGTAGTATATAGAACTAAAGAGCAAAATAAGTCAATAGGTGAGACTTCTAATTTGTTTCAAGTGTGACAGAAAGGGGAAACTTTAATTTTTTATAACTTTTTATTTCCTTATTATAACGTCATATGTATTCGAGTATTTGATTGTTTGACGGTTTGATATAATATATCTATCATTAATTTATTTATGCACGACTGGAATTATGATGGACCCGTAATGCGATTTATGTATAGACAATATATATGAAGCCTAATTATATATATATATATATATGAAGCCAAATAATTTATTGCCAAAGAAATCAGAAGGATGAGGTTTGAGAGATCAGATACATGCATGTGGATGAATTATGAATCTAATTAATTAACGTGGCCAGGACCAAAAGTCGAAATGGCTGAATATACAGCTAATTTTTCGGAATCAACAAAATCCAAGTAGAACTGATCTGCCCAGAAAAATCTTTTTTTTTAAAAAAAATTTTATAGGGTATGAATGATAGAGTAATAATTGTGTTATTAGAAGAAATATTTCAGAATAAATGCCCATTTTCCTACTCCGTTTTTCATCTATAGTTGTCATTTTTAATTCATCTATTTGTAATCAAGATCAATGAATATAATATAACGATGCATACATTTTAATAATATATACTAATATATAAAAAATTTGTTTTTATCCATATTATATACCATTAGTTATCTACGGAAAAAATTATGTTGTTAACAAAAAAAAAGTCATATATTAATTTATTTATGTAATATAATAATAATGATCTAATACAAGTTATGCAAGAAGCACCTCCCGTCTTTTACCCCCTCCTTACCCAACACTACACCGTTTTGGGTTTAATTGGGAGGGTGTTCTATATTTTTTTTAAAAAAATAATATTGAAGACCCTCAAATATTATTTTATTAGTATCCAATATTCTAAAATATTTTTTATCTATTATGTAGTATAAAATAATTTTTCAGGAGCATATAATATCTGGTAAGATGTAGTCTGAACTATTTTTTTTAGTAGTTTTTCATATCTTAAATTAAATTTTAGCGCATCTAACACTCAATATTCCAAATTAAAAAAATATTTTAGAGGCTTTTTGTTGTAACTAGAAAGATAATTTAGAGTGCTGAATACAATAAAAATGAATTCAAGTTACAAAGTGTCAGTAAAAAAATAGTTCAGACTATATTTTATCAGATATTAGGTACTCCTAAAAAATTATTTTATGCTACATAATGGATAAAAAATATTTTAGAACATTGAGTACTAATAAAAAAAATACTTGAGGGCCTTCAATGTTATTTTTTTAAAAAAGGGTGGAACGCCCTCCCAATTAAATCCAAAATGGTATAGTTTTGGGTATGGGAAGGGTAAAGGACGAGAGGCGCCATGGAGAGGATCTTATTCCATGCAAAATGCTTACGGTGTGTTGATAAGACGTGCGGCCACAGAGAAAAAAACACCTGGGGAGTGTTTGGGTTCATGTTATAATTGATTAGGCTTTTGTTGAAGAAGTTGCTTCTAATAAAAAGCCCACTGACCTTGTTTTTTTCCCATGATAACTCACTGGCACCATAGAGAAAGAAGGGGAAGGGGGACATGCAAGAGAAAAAGGACTGTAGACTCCATCTTGATTTACGCATCTTGGAGAGAGAGAGAAATGAAACAGTGAAAGTTTTATCTTTCCCATCTTCAGTCACTTACAAGAGTGACATTTTAATTTAATAAAAACAAAATGCAAATATTGCAGAGAAATAATATAATTAATTAACTTGAAAATAATATAATAAATATATATTTTAAAAATATTTAAAATGTTTATGATAAGACGTGCGGCCACAAAGAAAAAACACCCGAGGGAGTGTTCAGGTTCACGTTATAATTGATTGGGCTTTTATAAGAAAAGCTGCTTCTAATAGAAGCCCGCTGACCCTGCTTTTTTCCCAAATAACTCATCGGTACCTTCAGAACCAAATAAAAAATCAAATCTATCCTCCCCCTCATTTTAAATCAAACAAACTCATAACCTTCCATAACCTAACTTTAATAAACATCACCTAACCAACCTAACTTCTATTGAACCAACCACACCTTGCTACAACCCTTTCTTTCCGCTGCCCGTGAGAAGATATTTCAAGGGATTAGTCCAGTCCCATTTCTCTGGTACCTACCTCTGCTAATCGGACTGATACAAATTGCACGAGTTTAATTTGTAGACACCTTCGCATGTGCTAGGAATTAAATTGAGGTACGTTTGGCTTCCAAATAATTATCGTCTGAGAACCACATCTTTTGTTATTAATTTCTAGGATTCTAGTGGCCATCCCCTTATTGAGCGTGTGAATGAACGGTCAGGATTTACTCAACTATGGTGACCAATGTTAGAAACGGGAAGAGAGAGAGAGATAGAAAGACACACACGCAACTTTCTTATGTATATATATATATGTTTTTGTACAGGATATATAGATATTAAAATATTCGATCTTTAAGAAAACCCTAAATTAAATCGTTATGTGCCTCCCTTAGTGGTCCCACCACTTATATAGATATTCATTTGCATTTGATTCATAGGGCTCATCCATATATCCCCTCAATCGCACCACTAACCTCTCCGCTCTCCTAGTGTCTCCATTAAGATTATGTAGGGTTGTAATGATGTACGTGAGGCAGTTTAAGAAGAAAAACACGGCAATTGACTAGCAGACGTGCGTAGTGCAGTTATGATTGTGTCTATTAAATTTTTGGTAGATAAACAGTAAAGATGCTTACCATATATAGATATGTGAAGGTGAGAGCAAAACATCAAAGTACTCCTCTAATTTTCAATATAAGATACATTTATCTAATTTACTTAGATTAAAGAAATTAGTTAATATGACATATATTTTCTAAAATATTCTAGTTATCTTTATTAATTATCTCATTCATTCCCCTCCATAATTATTATTGAGAGAGCATCAATAAAAGTAAATTAGAAAAAATTGATAAATATAAAAATTATATCTTATATTTAAAATCAAGATCAACTCTTTAAACATATTTTATATTTTATATTAAGGTGAAGAGGGAGTAATATTGAAAGCTGATGTGCGGGGTGAAAGAAGAAATCAAGAAATATCTTACCAGGTTTTTTGCTCACAAAATGGTCCATATCCGATCCACACACATAATGGAATTTGGCACCATCAGGACTCACAAAGGTGGTCCTTGGTAGGTGATCCCTATTCATTAGGGCATTACTCCCAACTACATTGTGTTGGAGAACTTCCCCCCAACCCAATGCTCATTATTACCCTCCAACACTTTGCTTTCTCCTATTCTCCTTATCTCACTTTGACGTACATATATGCAACTGATTCGGAGTGGTAAGTGCATGCTCAAATAAGAAATACATTGTCTTTATGGGTCAATCCAAAATGCTCTCCCTCCCACCCAAAACTACCAGTGCCTTCCCCATTTGTAATTACTTTGAAATTAATACTTAATAAATGTAATAAGAATATCAACATTAAAATTTTATTTCTCTTATCGTTTTTTCTTTTCGCTAAAAGTAAAGAACATGCATCCTTATCAATGATGATGGTCCCCAGCGCTATTACCTACCTCCACAGATACACGATATGCCAATAACAACTCCACACATTATCCATTTTTGTGTTTTCTCTTGACTCAATTATTTAGCATCATTCACACGGTCCGATTCATTGACTCTACAAGCAATCAGCTGCACTATATTTGATGTAATAATTTGGACGGTGATTGATTGACCCAACCAAAAAAAATTTGAAAGGTGTGTATGAAGGTGCATTACAGTGTACATGCCCTTTATATATTATATTTGCAGAGGGCTGCCGAATTAACAACCCGCCGCCACCTGCTCGGACAACTACTCCCGGAGCTTCTCAGGGTATGTTTGGGTTCACGGCCCAGCACCCCAAACTCACAGTTAGAAGAAAAAGCACAGAAAGGAGATGCAGCTTTTTCCCTGCAGGTGAGGTAGGCAAAAAAGACCATAAGAGAGAGAGACAAACAGCGAATAAAATAGAAATTAGAAAAAGGTGATTAAGAAAGGGAAGCCTCAAGCGGGCAAGTCCAAACAAATGCCTGTGTGTGCTAGTTGAGGTTTACAAAAATATATGCCCACATATAATTTATATTCAGGGTGTTTTGTTAATTATATTATTTGGACTGGTACGTACATGTATGATATTTTAATTAAAATATTTTTTAATTAAGTATTTTAGTATATACTTTTTTATTTTTTAATAATAATTGAAATTTTTTATTTTATAAAATTGTATTTACATTTTTTCAAATCAATTATAATAATATATACAAACAATATATATATATGTAGTATTTAATAAGGTCTATGCCCTTTTTAGTCATTTTTCATCTAAACGTGTTTTTCAAACGCTAATCCAAACAGGTTCAAGGTTAAGAAAAACCACTTCTGTCACCGTTAATTCAAATATAAATCACATTTACAATCTGACTTTTTTTCAATCTCACTGCTATAAAAGTCAGAATAGAAAAAAAGTTATTTCTCTACCGTAAATCTAAACAGGCACTCAAACGGCAGCGTTTTCACGTGGGCCATTATACATATACACACTCTTGAATGAGGCGACAATATATATACCTACTGCTACGTCACATTATATAATAAACTTCTAACAAGGAACCACTAAATTAACTGTGGTTAAGTCAACTAACTGCGGCGGACGAGTTCCTTTAAGTCTGAATAGTGAGTAATGTAAAGATCAAACCTCTCGCGAAACGCAAGTCATACGTGAGGCACCCCAACATTTCCATCCATCTTCTGCTCTTTCCGGTGGGAGATTTCGCCGGTGATCTGGACCTGGAAGCTGGACGATGTTGAGGGATGAAATTGTCGGTTCGAGGAGCGCGAGGCATTGCGCCACCGTGTCCGCGGCTTCAAATAAAGTTCTGGTAGCCGTGAAGGCGGAGAGGGTGATCTCCAAGACCGCATTGACCTGGGCACTCACTCATGTCGTTCGCTCCAGTGATTGCATCACGCTGCTCGCTGTATACTATGGCGAGAAAACTGGTACACTCAGAAACCTCTCGTGAAATTCAGAATTTATTGTCCTTTTCCCAGCTCTTCAATTGAATTCAGTAATCAAATTTCGTGGGTTCCCCCCCCCCTCTGGCTTTGCTTCAAATTTGAATGAACAAGGATTTTTTTATAATTGTATGGTTACGGCGATAGCTCTGGATAATTACATTTGTGTATATTGGATGTTCATTACAGGCAGAAGATTCTGGAATTTTTCGAGATTGGGAGGAGATTGCACGAATGGACGCCGGGAAAAGTTGCCGGAGCGGATTGATGAAATCTCCGACTCTTGTGCGCAGATGGTGCTTCAGTTGCACAATCAGACTGAGGTAGAGTAATAACTTCGTAATTTACCGAAACAAAAATTTTAAGCTCTTTGAGTATGATTGGCTGTGGACGACTCTGCAAAGCTATCGATCATTGCGAACCACAATTCTTTCAGATGCCTACCTCGATTAGACATTTACTTAAACTTTTCACCATACAAGTAAACGTTTAGGTTTAAGACGGAAACAACAAAACCACTTGGCTTTTCCCTTGCTGAAAAGGTGGTTTTATTATGCACAGGTCTACGGGAAAATTATTTTTAAAAACTTTTTTAAGTCCATATCCATATTTATTGTAAAAAATTTTAAGTTCCGCGTCTATTTAGACTGAATACCTAAAAATCGTTCCCCCGTCGGCCTGAAAATTTTATTGTGAAAATTATAATTATTATTATTGTAATTAGGCTGAGTACCTAAAAATGACTTAATCTTGAAATTGTGTTCATATCCTATTTGCAATGCCGCGTCCTCCCTATTTATTATTATATATTTTTGGAAGGAGATTGGAGGGCAAATCCGGGTCTCCTGTCTCTCAAATTGATCTGCGACGTGATTGAGATGACTTCTGATCTGCTCCAGGCTGTATTGGCTTGTTCCATAGGTTTTCGCATGGGCTTCGGGATAATTATTGCACATGCCTAAAATTACGATAAACTTTAAAGTAAATGATATTTGCTCAGGAAATTTCCATAACAATTATACTATATATATATATATATATATATATATTGGTTGGGAGATCAGCAATTAGCATATTTATGTACATTTTAAATCAAAATAATAAATTTAATTTTTAATTTATAATTGAGTTTGTTATCCTATATTTGAGGATGATTTATTTATCAAAATATTATGAATTACTATATTGAGTTTTCGTCTTTATCATATGCTTCATATCCAAATATTATCTCTGACAATCGTGACAAAAAAAAAATGTCCGACAATCATAATTGATGTGTGATCCGTCTATTTGTTTAAGCAATATTTCTCCTTAGATTGATATCCCACTACGCTTTACGACTTCGTACAGATCTGGAATAAGTTTCATTTATAGATATTGTTTTTTTAACGCACTGTCTGTTGTTTTCAGTATTAATTTGAATCAACTGTGATTTTGTGGGGAAAAACTTTTTCATTATCATTTCATTAACTTCGCCAAAAACATTACGGGCACTTTTCAGTCCTCTCAAATAGATGTCAGTCACTGCAAAAACGTGAAATTTTGATAAGAATTATATAATAATTGGTTATTATAATAATTGGTTATTCTGAAAATTATAATCGATAATAATAGCTAGTTTGGATTAGCTTATAGAAGCTTGATAAGTGTTTATAAATCGTGATTCATGGAATACGAAGTAACTTTTACGGTTTACGAGGTTGCTTTTATGGTCTATGAGGTGCTTTTACGGTCTACGAGGTAAATATGTTGAGGAGATTTATCTCGATTTACGTAAATTGAGCTTATAAAATAAACCCGATTATAAATAGAGTTTCCAAACATGCTATTAGATTTCACATATAAAAAATAATTTATAAAGATTAACTTTAAATGTTTTGCTCTCAATGTATAGCTCAATGTAGATTTTTGCCATTGTGGATATGAGTCATTTCATTTAATTTGATGTTTAGGGAAGGTATACAACTGTTGACATTATTAATCTGAACATGAAATATAAGAATACTAATATCTAACTTAGGCAAAAACTTATATTCCCCTGGCGTATATAATGTTGCAATGTCAAAGCCAAGAAAATAGAACTCCGGTTTTATTTTTTGGCTGGGAAGACAATAAATGTCACGTATAATGTTTTAAAAATATATGTCTTTGAACTCTGGCAAAAAAAAAAAAAAAAGATTGCTTGAACATTATGGGCAAGAAAATAATGAACTACGCTTTTGATGGGAGGATAGTAAAATACTTTCGTTTGTGGAATTTACTGTTGTAATTTTTTCATGAACACAGGTGAGGGTCAAGATCAAGGTGGTCACGGGGACACCCAGTGGTGCGGTGGCAACTGAAGCAAGATGCAGTGGGTTTAATTGGGTCATACTGGACAAGTAATTAAACGTGAAAAAAGTATTTTTCTTTTTTCTGAGCTTTTCAGTTTATTTAGCTGATTGCAAGTTGGTTATGATATACCATCTGTCTGAGCCATGCAAGTAGGACAATACACGTCAAATTGCTTTTGTTGATCGACTCTTATCCTATAATCCAAAACCAAAGACATATCGATCAGGAAAAAGAACCCCCAAAGACATACTAGAGGAACATTCATTTTAAATTCTGATGAGTTCTTAAGATTCAATAATGCATCTTATTACTTTCACTCAGAAATAAAATTAAGTAGAAACTTTCGCTGAATCTCAAATGAAATATTAGCTAGTTAATTGTTTTTTACTGTTTCTGAAACAGGAAGTTGAAACAAGAGGTGAAGCATTGCATGGATGAACTCCACTGTAGTATCGTGGTGATGAATGGTTCGCAGCCAAAAGTTTTAAGACTTAATTTAGGGTCCTCTGATGAATTCCAAAGCCCCACCTTTTCTGCTGCCTCTTCCCCAGGAATAGATATTGGAAAGCTACGAGGTCATCGATTGAAGCCCTCCACCCCAGTCAGTAGCCCCGAAGAAGTAGCTACTTCTAATACAACATCTACGTTAGTAAACTCTGTATCATCTTCTGACACTATGACTTCTTTTTTCTTGGTTTATGAACAAAATCCTCTGTTCGAGGGTCAGGGTCCAGAGAGAAGGAAACAGAGACCAATCAATGAACCAAAAAATTTCGACCACCAGCCACCATTAGCCTTTGAACTGGACAGGGAAAGGACTCTCAGTTTGACCAAATCCCAGGTATCATCTGTGGTTAGTGATGATAAAAGTGTGTTTTGGAGTCCACAAAATCACCTTGTCGATGAGAAGCCTCAAATAACAGAAAACACTAGAAGTAGTCGTAGATCTAAATCTCCCACTTCTAAAACTTTACTAGAAAGATTTGTGCATTGTGACCAGGAGGTGTGGAGTGATGAAGAAGGACATAAGCATCCTCAAAGTGGAAATCATGTTTTGAAATCAGAACTTCCTGCAGTCAGAACTTCCTCAGTACCTCCTCCCCTATGCTCACACTGTCAAAACAAAGCACCAGTTTTTGGAAAACCTCCTAGACGCTTCCATTACAAAGAAATAGAGGAAGCCACTGATATGTTTTCAGATATGAATTTTTTGGCTGAAGGTGGATTTGGGACAGTTCACAAGGGAGTGCTACGAGATGGCCAGGTTGTTGCAGTGAAACAGTTAAGGTTTAGTGGCTCTCAGGCAGATCTTGATTTCTGTAGGGAGGTTCGAGTGTTGAGCTGCGCACAACACAGAAATGTTGTTCTGTTGATAGGATTCTGCGTGGAAGGCGATTTGAGGATATTAGTCTATGAGTACATATGCAATGGATCATTAGAGCTCTATCTTCATGGTTTGCACTGGCTTCCTTCTTTTCAGTTAATTACCGTAATATCAGCTTACAAGATCCAAATTTTTGAGGGACCCTCGTTGTTATATGATTGAGTTCTCTTCGACAACTAAATGCTGAAATCTAAGATTTTATGTATCGTATATTTGCAGGAAAGAACAGAGGCGCTCTAGATTGGAACTCGCGCTTAAAGATAGCAATAGGAGCTGCACGAGGCCTACGCTACCTTCATGAGGATTGTAGAGTGGGCTGTATAGTGCATAGAGACTTTCGACCCAGGAATATCCTCTTAACCCATGATTTAGAACCTGTGGTAATTTCACTGGTTCATCATTTTTAAAGCCTCTGGTTTTATCATATCAATAGAGACTCCATACAATTGGCTTATTGCTTACGCCCATACTTGCTAGTAGTATATTACTGAACGCATACCAAGAAGTATAGCATGTAATAAATCTAATCATTTTCAACGCATTTAGGTGGCGGATTTCGGCCTTGCAAGGTGGCAGTCAGAATGGAACATAAATGCTGATGATCGAATTATTGGAACTTCAGGGTACTTTTTCTGTCCTGTTTACGCAATCATCAAGCTATGAATTGTTTATATTTTGATTCTAATGTCAAGCTTTTTCACGGGTAAACCCAGGTATCTTGCGCCGGAGTATCTTGATGCTGGAAATCTTACATATAAAGTAGATGTGTATGCATTTGGAATTGTCTTGTTAGAGTTAATAACAGGTCGAAGAATAAGTGAGTTTGAACATAATAACGGACCCTCGTTTCTTTCCGAATTTTTTCACCCCCTGCACATGGTAGAACCCAATCATATTTTAGAAAACCTCCAAATTCTGAATCCATGCTTGGAGCTTGGGTCGTCACAGGAATTTAATCTTCAATTGCAAGCAATGGCCCGTGCTGCTTCCTTGTGTCTTCGTCTAGATCCTAATGCAAGGCCCCCAGTGTCGAAGGTATGTCTGGGGATTTAAATTGATCATCCATGAAATTCTCAAGAGAAAAGGAAAAAAGAATCTGCTTGATCCAAATAGACAAATTATGGACTAACAATGCTTCTGTTTATCGTAGATCCTCAGAATGCTGGAAGGGGGCGATCCAGTTCGTCCTATTGGTTTAGACCTAAACCCAGCTGGTAACACAAGTGGCCACTTAAGTGGATTGACGTCCCACGCTCAGCCTAAAGGTACAAGAAGCCACTCTCGTAGGCTCTCACATTGATAAAGTTCCGTCGGGGCTCGACTCAGATGCACGCATATAGTTGGTTAAAAACAGAATTTTTTTAATTACACATACGAAAGAAATTTGGGTTCTTGAGAACACTGTTTTGTACGGGACACGTCTGCATTTCTCTGTAGGTCCTAGCTCCTCACAAGTTGTGACACAATATCAAATCCTTGTCATGTTGTATTCACCATTACATTTTTCTATATGCTTAACACTTAAGTGTTAATTTGGCCCCCCAAAAAAAAAAACTAAGAAAAGAAAAACTGCACACGTACGCATACACCCTAAATCTGGCTGCTGTTTGCACAATGTAGGGTCAAATCTGTAACTACAACATAATAAGGCGCATCTCACCCGTGCATTTGTAGGGGAAGAGAGAGTCAGAAATAAGTTGAGTCTTGGATGGGATATTTGATCTTTTCCCAAATATATATATACCATAGATGAATGAATGAACGGCTGAGAATGATGTACTTCAGTAATTACCGGATTTAAGGTAGAAAGGAAGAAAGAAATTTAGAGGCAGTGGTGACTTGGATTCTTAGGATAATGTGATATAAACATCATTTCTGTTGAGTAAATAATTGAGGAAAAGGTCAGTTCATTAACCCATGAAATGAACGCAAAACAATTACACCTGAGGTTTGACATTTATGCACATGATTGTATCAGATGCAGTCATACAAAGAAAAAAATGAAAGCGCAAAGTTGTTGATCCCCTTTGTTCACAGCGGCTAATTTTCTGGCGGCATAAATTTGGGAGAAAATGGCATCCCCCAACCAAACCCAGAAATTGAACTGCAGAAATTACCTTTTGTTGCTGGGTCGGGTTGAAGAAGAGAAGCTGCCGTCCGATGGGATGGAGTCGAAATCCGGCAGCTGCTGCCCTATTGCCACGCTCTGCCCCGAAACGCTCCAAACCTTCACCGATTTATCCAGACTCCCACTGTACACCACCCACCGTTCATCTCCTTTCGCCGATGTTTCCTTGTCCTGCATTACCGCCAAGCACTTCACCGGTCCGTCGTGCCCCGTCAGCACCGACAGGCACGTGTGAATATCTCCCTCCCTCCTCCACACGCATATCATTTTGTCCGCTGACCCGCTGAACAACAAATTCCCCGCCGACACCATGCACAGCACTCCCAGCTTGTGCCCCTTCATCACCCCTCCGTGCGCGTATTGCTTCTCTCGCTTCCAGAAATTCACTATCCCGTCCGACGACCCTCCGTACACTATGCTCCCTGTGGGGTCCACCGCTAACGAAGTCACCGCAAATTCTTGCTTCAACAACGTATTTGCCGCCACGTGCTTCGTGCCCTTCCCTTGTTGCTCCCTCCGCCACGCCTTCACCGTACCGTCCGCCGAGCCCGAGAACATCATTCCTTCCGCCCCGCACACCACCGAGTTCACCGCGTCGTCGTGCGCTCTGATCGATTCCAAACACTTGGAATCAGATAGCCTCCACACCTTTATGGTTCGGTCCCACGAAGCCGAATACAGGATCATCTTATCCATGCTCAGGCACAGGCACGAAACGGCGTCGCAGTGCTTGATCCAAAGTGCGGTTCGATTCTTTTTAACCTCCACGTAATTGCGGGGCCTGATGGAGCTCTTGAAGATATCTTTCAGAGAAGGTAACGTGCCGGCACGCTTGTGAGCGCTGGGGTTTTTTGGAGACACTTTCCAGACGCGAATTTTACCGTCCTGGTGACCGGTGAAGATTTTTCTGTCGGAGATGATAATGGCCTTGACCAATCCGCTGTTTGATTTGAAGCCGCTGAACTCTTGAAGGTTCTTCCAGACGCGAATGTTCTTGCTGTCTGAACCGGTGTAGAGGAGGTCGCCGGAAGCGGCTAAGGAATAGATATGGCCTTCTTCACGAACAAGGGAGCCGATGAGAGTATTCTGGCGGACGTTTTCAAAGTCGGTGGACCAGGAAGAGCTGGCGAAAGGCATGGTGGTCTGATTCCAAGGGGACATCATCATGGGGGATCCCTCTCCACTGAGACGGCCGGAATCAAAGTGGCCATGGCTGGCGGCGGAGGCGCTGCTATCACGAGCGGCGTAGTCGTCTTCGGAGTCGGAATGCATGTTGGTGGGGCGAGGCATGGTGTTTGCATAGAAAACCATGGCGTCGCCGGGTCTCTCGGTCGCCATTACCAATATCTAACTCCCCAATTCCTCCACAATCACATTATAGGAACAAGGGTGCATGCAACCCAGGAATTATCGTAAAAAAAAAAAATTAACAGCATAAAGAAAGTGGGTTATTCTGATTTGTGATTGACGCACACGGATTCGTTGGCAGAGAGGGAAAGCAGGAACACAATGCCTAAGAATACGAATTCACTCCAGGCGGGAGAAGTCTGGACATAGATTATATTTGTTTGTTTTAAAGTTACATAAAATTATTTAAATAAAATAAATTATTCATGGCAGAGCTGCAAATCAACAACATGCTGACACCTGCTTCATACAATTTTTTGTTGTTGTTGCCAGTAATACGAAATTTAGTTAATTACTATTTTATTTGTTTATATTTCAAGATAAATTTGCGCCTACGTCTTTTCATGGGAAAAAGCTCCGGCTTTGTTTTTTATAAAAAAAATCGCATCCATGCGTCTATTTGTTTGAATTAGCTTATGAAAGCTCTATAAGTACTTATAAATCATGATTCACGGAATATGAAATAACTTTTACGGTTTATGAGGTAATTTTTACAGTTTACGAAGTGCTTTTACGATATATGAAGTAAATATGTAAAAAAGATTTATCTCAATTTACATAAATCTCGAAACATATACAAATTTAATGATTCACGCACGTCAGATTAGCAAATATGAAACCGATTCTACTTGCTAAGTAAAGTGTTTGTAGGAATCAGTTTCCCTTGTAAGGAAATCTGGACTTTTAAATTTTTTTTTATTTTGTATTTTTTAAAAAAATTATTTTAATAAATACAAAATCTAAAAAAATATTCTTAACTAAGATTTTTTTTAAAAAATAATTTTTAAATTAAAAAATAATTCATTTAAAAAAAATTAAATCTAAACCATTCCCATCAAGATTTAGACGAGTTCTCGATTTGGATAGGCACCGAAATGTGTTCCGTGTTTATAGGGGCTAATAACCCAATCACAACAGTCACTTTTCTCTCTCTTTGATCTCTCTCTCTCTCTATTCCTTTCTATATATCCCCGAAGTAAAAATTAGAAAACTAGTTTGTAGATATTAAATAAGTTAAGTTAGTTATTTATAATAAATATATGTTTATTTGCTTAAAATATCTTTTATAATTATTTGCATTGTAACCATAGTTATTAAATCGGACCAAATCAGCCGGTTCAACCCGGAAACTGGCGAACCGATTCAGGGGTAATAACCTGGTATTTTTTTAAATAAAAATTTATTTATAATTTCATATTAATAAGTCTGAAATCTTCATTTTTTCATTGGTTTGGTCACATGTTAGTTCTAGTTTACCTCTAATATGACCCATTGATCCTTGACCCAGTATTCCGACCGGTTCAGTGACTGGCCCCGATTTAATAACCTTGCTGGTAACTACTCTCTATGAAAACCTTTAAAAGTGAACTCTTTATTTAACTCTTATATTTTGGATCCAACTTAGTATTATTTCAAATGAGCAAGCCATTCGATCCCTCAAGACTGGAATGGGTAGCAATTTGTTTGGAGATGCATTGTTGGCTGGTGTTGAGAAATACAAAGCTAATCCAGCCAACAATGAAAATTGCGAAAGGTACGTAGTTGTATGAAAGATGGAGTTTATGATAATGACATTGCACCGTTCTCTGAGAAGAATGTCGACTGTGAGGCGTGAGCTTGAAGGCGTACGTACGTACGTACAAATCAATTAGGATATTTCCTGACGCTAATGTTCATTCTCACGCACACAACATGATTGATTACACACCCCGCATAACCTCAATTTCAAAACTATTAACTCTCATAACAAACACTAAATCTGGAACTCTGAACATGAAGCTTGATTTAGGGACTCTTTGGTATCAGGGATTTGAAAGGGAAGGAAAAAATTTTATGATTTGGATTTAAAAAAATTAAAAAAATAGGATTAAAATTTTTTAATTAATTTTTCTTATTTTTTTATTTTACATCTTATTTTTATTAAAATGTTATAATCTCATTTCTCTAATTTTTTAAAATCTAATTTTTTTATAAATTTTCCTCATCTTCCTCCTGCTAAAACAGACCCTTGGAATGCGATATTAATTGGACCTCACCCTATCCACATCACCACATAGTTGGGCTCTACCTTTTTGATGCGGACCTCTCAATGAGTGAAGTTTATGAGAGCTTGTGAAGTGGAGGGGCAGTGAAGCATGGTGGAATTGGAATATAGGCATTTTGGCACAAACACCACGAGCAGCGCAAATCCCGGAGTGCCCCCACCCACATACCCACAAGCGTTATCCCACTACCTCCTGCTGCGTACGTGTATATCCCTTTCTTTGCTTTTTCTTCTCCCTTTTCTCTGCTCATTTTTTGATATATCATTGCTACACACAGATTCAGCCCGCTTCTTAGAGCTGACAATACAAATCCTACTCGTTTATCATGTTATATTGCTTCAATGTTCACACACAAAGTGCTTGTTTGGATTTTGATATTTCATAAGTGTTTATTATCAGATAAATCTCCTCTCGAGCGTATAACATATGGTGTGTCATGTCAACTTTCATAAGTATTATTCAATAATCAAAAAATGAAAAATATATTACGTTAACACGTTGGCTCCTAACTCTATGGCCAACGGGTTCCATTCTCTTCCGCCCTCACTCCTTCCATTTCATCTTCCGTCTCACTCTACTCTCCTTAGCTTTTCCCACTCACTTCTTTGGATCAATTAAACGCACATGATCAACGATGATTGTATTCTTCAACAGAAGTCCCACCTCGCAGCATGTCCTATTTTCACCGTACCCTTCACTGCACTCCTTCCATAATACTTGAAACGGTATTCAAAGTTGCTTAAAAGCTCGCTGTCTTGAGAGAGGTGAGGGTGACGGAAGAACCCAACGGGGAGGCTCCCACTTGAATCTCAAACGAATCATACCGAAGAAATAGCTCCACCACCAACAATCTCGACACCAGCATCACAAAATCTTTTCCCGCACACTGCTTGTTTTCAACAGTCGGGTTTTGATTCTCCGGCCCGTTCGACCACAGCACATGCTTCAGCAACTTCTCACCCTCGCCCACGAATCGATCTCCGACAAACACCTCCGCTCTGTCGAATATCTTCGGATCCTTCGTTGCGAATGGCTGGTACCCGAACAACATTTCCCCTTCCTTCACTTTAAACCTCTTCTCGTGGCTTTCGATCACCAGATCTCTCTTCGCCTTCCCGTACTGTAACGGTACTGGCGGTTCTATTCTGAATGCTTCATATACTACCGATTTCATCAACGGCATCTGCTCCATCGCCCTCATCGTTACTTCTCCACCGTTCGACCTCACCACCGTTCTGATCTCCCTCGCTAACTCCGTGTGAAGTTTCACTCCTGCCCGTCCGATCCACTTCAGCATGTTGGGGAAGAATATCTTCATTCCTCCGAACGAATTGAAGCAAGTCGCGAACAACAGGTTGTGGCAGGCTTCTTCTCTGGACACTCCCAAACGATCCGCTTCGTCGAGCACGAAACCAGAGGACTCGTAGAAGAAATCGTAAAGCCTCTGGTAATCTGATTTGACCAAGGCTGGAGGAAGACGAAAGGTGTGGAATATGCCATCTTCGATGGGCTTTGGGAGGCCCAGAATGAGAATAGGACTGAGCTGGAAGAGCACCCATTTCTGGACTATCTTTGGGCCGTCGAGCCCGAGTTTGGTATTGGCCGGATTGATCCCATAGAGAGATCTGCCCAGAAAGGTAAAAGCGGCCTGATCATTGGCATCGCCGAAGCTAGCTTTTCCCTTCGTGGCAAGCTCCTTCTCGAGCGTATCGAAGAGCTGGGCGTAACTAGAATGGAATTCAGGAATGACCTTGTCGCGACGAGACTTGAGGAGGAAGAACATGAGGCGCTTGAGCTGGTCGTGTCCAGGCTCGGAGGGGTCGAGGTAGGAGAGAACTCGGTAACCTCCGGTGAGTTCAGTGGAAGGCATGAAAGTGCCGGTGAACACATCTTTCTTCTCGACCTTGGTGACGTCGAAGAGAACAGGGAAGCTTTTTCCGTCGAGCAAGGCGACGACTTGTGGGTTGGGAGCTATGAATGGTCCAGGAGGCATGTTGGTGCGGAAAACTGTTGACTGGAACTTTTGGATGCGTGATTTGAAGAACTCATCTCTGCCTTGGTTATAGAAATAATCAAGACGGTCTTTGATGGGCCCAATAAGAGGAAGACCATAATCTCCAGGGATTTTCTGAACGGGGAGCTCTGAGGGTGCCACCGGTGGTACCGATAAGGATGGTCTCTCGGAGACGGAGGCTCTGGTGATCGGACGAACAAACAATGGAGGCGATGAATTACGGTTGGGTGATTTTCTGGTCAATGGGAATTGTAGTTGGAGAGAAGGAGAAGAGATGCTCGCGGCCATTATTAGAAGGTGTAGTGAGCGAGCAGATAGCAGAGAGAAGAATGAAAGTGGAAGGTTTGAGATGTCTGTGTTTGTGTGGAGTTTGGTTGCCTTTATATTCACAAAAGGTGGCAGCTCACACCTCACACAATGAGATATTGAAGGCAAATCCGAAGGCGGAGGGGGGAGTCGTGGAAGGTGTGCGTTAATTGGATGTTTCTTTAAGACATGTCTTCCTGTTTTTTATTCTTCTTCGTTCATATGAGTTTTGAGAATAAATAAAATAAAATTAAAAAAATGATCTCGTAGTGCTGGGTTCACGTTCGTTTCCACCACGGGACGTCGTTTTCGAAACACAAGTGCTTCAAAATTTCCCTCGTGGGCATATCTCGTCAGCAATAAGAAACTGTTTAATATTACTAATGAATAATAGTCTAATTAAGGGGCATTGGCGTTGAATAGAGAAAGCGTGTTGGATTAGGACCAAAGAATACTCGTAGTTTGGTCTTTGTTGTGCTTGGGATAATGTGGGAAGCATGAAGAAGAGTTGGACGGAGTTTACTATTCCTCTTACGGAAAAGTCCCTCTAGTTGACCGCATAACATTAGACTGTAATGCTGCATTTTACCCTTTCCTTAAAATCTTAATTTCACACCCAAATAATATTTCCAACTTTTGGCTAATTCAATTGGGAAAGGGCAACGACGGATCCACTTTTTTTTACATGTTGTGGCCTTACAAGTATTCCTTTATTTGAGAGCTTTGCCTAATAAAAATAGTTAGGGTCAAACCATGCGCTGCAGGGTGAGGTTCACTCCATAATATAGTAGATTAAAAAATGCTAAAAAATAAAACAAAAGCTTATTGTTTAATTAATCAGCATTCCTACAGGTGGTACGGTGTACAAGTGACAAGTGGAGGATGGGGTTTGGCCGGTAAGGAATGATGGAACTCGTGAGGGAAAATGAGGGCCCACACGCCCAAGCACCATATCCAATGGTCGACCAACAAAAGTGCGGTTTCAATTATTTCTGAGGCGAATTTGAAGTTCTCCGGCCATACTTTTAGAAAATATTTGGTTAGAATAACTATTGATGTTTTTAAAAATAATTTTCTAATTATGATTTATAATATAAGATTTAAGTATGTGAAATAAATATTATACATATATAAACACTATTATAATTATTAATCGTGATCTCAAACATGCCTTATAAAACCTGAGAAATTTTGGTTAGTAGCATATAACCTATGATATTTTAAAGTTTAAATTTGATCTCCTAATTGTTTATTTTTTAGCTATTAACCCCTGCCGTTAAATGATCGCTATTTGTTTAACGAAAAATGCCACGTCAGATTATAAGATGACACATGGCATCTTAGGTAAATTATTAATTTTATAAAATCCCTTGAACTTTGATCAATTGCAATTACTCTTTGATATTTCAAAATTTAAATTTAACTCTTTTAAAATTTTGATTTATAAATATTAAACCACATGCCATTACTTTTATCGTTTTAATAAATTTATTAATAATTTTACTATTATTTATCAATTAAAATAGTTCTTTTGTATGGAAAAAACTAGAACAATAATATTTAAAAAATATATAAAAATAAACATTGAACCTCTAATTCAGGAAAAAATATGCATTACTAATAAAAATTTAATGAGGGTAAAAGTTATCCTCTAACACCAATGTAATCCCAAGAATATATTTAACACAAAGATGTCATTTTTATATTATCAATTAGTACTGGAAATTCAGGCCAACTTGAGCTCGACGGGCTGGCCTGACACGGGTTTCAGGCTCATCAGGTCGGGCTGCCATTTAGGCAACCTAAGCCTGATTAAAAATGGTTAACTATTTTTTTTTAACAAAAAACTATGAATTCCGCTGGGCATAATGCCATTCTTAGGAATAAAAAAGACCCTGAATCTTCCCTTTCCCACAGCCTAACTGAAATGGTAAAGAGTGACTCAAGACATGCAATTAAATTCAAGCAATGATAAATTGATAATTTGATATTCGGATCCAAATTCAACTTAAAATCCATCCAACCAAGATGCCAAAGTGCAAGAATCAAGATACACCATACACATCCAAATTCAATTCACTCTAAATCTATCCAAATTCAAAATAACTACAAGTCCACAACACATGACAAACATAAACTAATAAAAGGCAATGATGGATATAACAAGAAACTTATAATCTTCCTCATTATTCAATCATCGATAATGATATTTGAAGTATTATATGAAGCTACAAAAATAAGAACAGGAGCGGATTCCCTTTTCTCTGTCTCAAAATCCTCTTCCACACATAATGACATAAACAAAAAAGAGTGCTAGAAAGATAATTTGTTTTCTTAATTGCTCTAAAATGCAGACAAAAAAATTAATGAATTAAATATTATCATCCCATTAAAACCAAAAAGCTAATTTCGAATGCAAATAAGAGCTTTAACATTATCTGTAAGAAGACAAGATCAATACTTTGTGAGAACGTGAGATCCAATGCTAGAAGCTGATTCACTGGCAACAGTGATAATTAGAATGTTAAGAATATCATATGCCATCTTTGAAAGGCAAGGAAATTGAGAAGAGTTAGCTTTCCAATAATCCAAGATATTAAATCTTGCAGCCAATCTATTATTAAGTGTTGCTTCTTTCAAATAGTAGTCCAATTCAGACTTTTCAATTGTTGACTCATTTTGACTCTTGAATGAAAAAAAATCATGTACCACATATAATTAATAAAGGGTCAACATAGTAAAGTGCCAATCAAAATAACATTAAATCTAAACATTTAACTAGTAAATAATTTCAAACTTACATAAAAAATATCATAGTCATCTACTTGATTCAAGTTAGGGGCAATAACCGGTTCTGTGATTAACATATTGTTGGTATTAAAGCTTGATGCAGCTCCAATAATTGGGGCTAAAGATGAAGATGATGTTCCATTTTTATACTAATTGAAAACATAGTACAACTTGTTTCTTATGTTTTCAATATTTGCTTGAGAATTTATGGTGTCAACTTTCCCAAAAGTGAACTTAATGCCATCAAGCTTCATCCGAGGATAAAGGATAATTGCTAGAGCAAGGATGACACTATAGTCACTCCAATATTTGTCAAACTTGTCAGGAATACTTTGAGCTATTTCCTTGATCACAGAATCGTTATTATGCAAATGTCCTTTCAACAGCAACTCAATCTTTGAAATCTGTGTGAAATACATGTTAGAAGTAGGATATGATGATCCAGAAATCAAGTTTGTTATCACTGCAAAAGGCTTTAAGAATACGTACATAGCCTCTGCTCTAATCCACTATTCATTTGTTGGACAATGACTGTAATTTGTGTCATTCAGAGCTAAGCTAGCAAAATCAGGACGATACTTAAGTGTACTCTTAAGCATTGCATATGTCAAATTTCATCTAGTCGGGACATCATACAGTAAACCCATTGAAGTGTCAATACCTCCAACTTGTTCAACCCTTTTACTGAATTCTATCATCCTTGCCTTTGATTTCCTTACATATAGAATGTTGTTCCTAATCTTGTTCAAAGCACCTTCTGCTACTCTCAAGCCATCCTGAACTATAAGATTCAAGATGTGGGCAGAACATCGAACATGGAAGAACTCCCTGTTAGATATCAAGCTATTACTCAAATTCAAATTCTCCAAAATTATTTGCATTTGAAAATTTGCTAAAGCATTATCTAGAGTGATCAAGAATACTTTGTTTTCAATATCTCATGTGCCCTTTTTGCCATTTTAGATCTAGTGTGAAGAGGCTCCATCTTAGAAAATAAAAGTATTTTGCTATTAATATTCTATTAATTATCAACAAAGTGAGCAGTCAGGCAAAGATAGCTTTCAACAGTTATTGCTGTCCAATAATCAAAAGTCAAACATATTCTACTCAGACTCATTGAAATTTTTTTCTTTTAGGTTATTCTTTTGATGAAGATATAAATTATAGACATCTACCACAACAGTTTTTCTAATAATGCTCTTATAATATGGATTTAAATATGCGAACAACTCCCTAACTCCATCATACTCAACAAAAGAATATGAAAGATTATATTTAATGATGAAATAAGTAATAATTTCCCGCACCCTGTTTGGGTCAATCTTTCTAGCTCTAATAATCCTTGTTTAGTCTATAATCATGGCACCAATATTCTTATATTTTGGGAGTGATTTACAATGTTCAACATGACGCCGAAGGTGTAAAGTCCCACAATCCCTGCTTCCCGCAACATATGGTTTCCCAGATCCATTACATTTAGCTTTTTCTTTGCCATCAACCACGCCAAGTTTAGTAAAATATCTCTAAACATCAGATGTGGTATACCTCACCTTTTTACTTGGAGCAGAAGCATCTTTATTTTGTGTTTATAAACAAGAAGAGTCAGGTTCAACAGGTTGTTCAGATTGTGTTGGCACATCGACGTCGTCAACATCCATTACAAAAGTTGTAGTACTGTCAACATTCTTTATTTTATTATCTTTATCCTCATTATTGACATTTGTAATTGTAGCCGTCTTTTTATAACAACAAAATAATTAAAAAGTCCTGCACATTGCAACAATCACACAATCACAGTAGAAATCAAGATTAGTAGCATAATTGGAAAAAAAATCTACCAAGCAATTCAGAATTCAAATTACCACCACAATCATTTTTAGTTTCCAATTTTCCGAATTCAGATACTTGAGAGTTTGAGAGTGAGATAACGAACATTGGAGGAGACGAGAGTGTCAAGGAATCAAAGCCATAGTGGAGAAACCACTCATTCAGATTTCAAAGATTTGAGAGAGGCTAGGACAATTATAAGTTTATAACAACAGCAAACTGCATATAAATTACATGTTTCATAGAATAAGACAGGGCAAGCACTAATAATTACTCTTAAACCAAAAGGCAGAAAAGGCAGAAAAAAATATCCTTTTTATCCTTTCACACATTAGATAATTTTTTATATTCTAATAATCCCTAACCACACATACTTTCCTATTCTTACCCTTTTGAATTGAGGTTTATAGGAGCATCTTCTATTTTTACAATAGAAGAGAATCCTAATCCAGACAAGAAGATGACGTGTAATTGATCAACAGTGAAAGAATACGCAACAATTTAAATGTCAAAATAAGATGATAGTGATACAATTTTAATTGGATTCTGCCCTCTATAGGGCAAAATACTAATAGCCATTAAATCCAAAGAGAAATTTTGACCTCTTGAACTAATTAGAAGACCATATGTAGTGAGAGTTGATACTCAACCCATAATCCTGAAGGTATGACACCATTAAAAGCGAGGGAAAGGGAACACCACCAAGCAAATCTATACAGCCCGTCTAAAAAATAGAGCATGACAGGTTTATTGGAACCATTAAAGGCGAGGGGAAAGGGAAATCGCCGTCGCCAATCGACAAGGAGCATATTACATAGCTAAAAAATTCGAACAAGCACAGAAAACAGTTAAGCTTGATTGTGTTGAGAGCAAAGGAGACGAGAGGAAGCCGATAAGGAGGATTAGGGTTTGATTTCAGATGGGGCACTAGTGCACCACCAGCATGCCAGTCGCTGGACGGTCGGACCCATGAGACATGAGAGGAAGAGCCAGAGAGAGAGAGGGAGAGGAAGATGGAGAGAGTTAGGGTTTGGTGGTGTCAACTGTAGAGTGTGCGTGATGTGTCTGTGACTCTGAGGCTCCAAAACTAAGTGAGCGTGAGAGAAGCTAAGAAGAGAAACTGAGAGGATGTTTGGAATAACGATTGGAACTTCAAATCGTGCTTTTCAATTGTGATTTACAGTATACGAGTTAACTTTTACGGTCTACGAAATAATTTTTACGATCTACGAGATAAATATGTGGATGAGTTTTATCTCGATTTACGTGAATCGGGTTTATGCTAACCAAATATCTTCTGAGTAAGTGTTAATATTTTCTTTTGTTTTAATTAGTTAAACGGGCTAACCCATTTAGTCTGAAACGGGCTAACATTTTCTCAGTCTGAACCTGTTTATTTTAACGGGTCTAACTTGTCAGCCTGACCTGAATTACCAGTACTACTATTATTGTTCAATTATGCAAAAAAAAGTGAATGTTATATAAATGATGGCATTTTTATCTGTACATTTTTAAAATATTATTATTCTTGTTTTTCCATACAAGAAAACTATTTTAATTGACAAATGAAAGTAAAATTTTTTTTATTAAAATGATAAAAATAACAACACGAGATTTAATATTATAAATTAAAATTTTAAAGGAGTTAAATTTAAATTTTAAAATATCAAGGTTCAGACTGTAACTGCTCAAAGTTCAATTAGTTTTATAAAATTAGTAATTTAGATAAGATACCACATAAGATATCATGTGTCATCTCATAATATAATGCGGCATTTTCCGTTAAAAAAGTAAGGATCACTTAACAGCTGTAAGTTGATAACTAAAAAATAATAGGTTGTGATAGTTAAATTTAAATTTTAAAACGTCAGAAGTGACCCAAAATTTAGAAACACTTTTGTATAATTTTGTCCAATTTCTCAGTCAGCGTCTCATGATGTTCATCATCTCCGTCCTCAATGTCCCCACCATTCTTCTATGCTACTCTCCATTACGTACGTGCCTCCCACTGAATGAATGTATAGTACTTGCTCATGTTCCTATTATAAGACATTGTCTAAAATGTGTTTCTAGTAAATTTTATAATATATGGGAAATTTTTAAAGAGTATTAAATGTTTTTTTTACATATACTTATGTTAAATAATAGAAATTAATATGATGATGTAGTTTATAATAAGTCAATGTTGGAATTTACTTGACTCTTATAATAAATTTAATGTTACGTTTGAAATAGGTAGAAGTGAGTTATATTTCTGATAAGAATGGGTGTGTCTATATATATATATATATATATATATAGATATATTATGTAGTCTCAATGTTTTTTTATAAAAAACAATTAATACCCATATGTTACTTCCGGCCATCTCCTCCAAAGCACTCAACTACTTTGGCGGCATCCCAAATTCATTTTCCTTCAATAAAATATTAAATATCGAACCACTAATCCTTTGATCACATTGACAGTTTGAGAAGGGGAATTGCATTGATTAACAAAGTGCGCTTTCACATATTGACGTTACACAACTGAATTAATAAGATCCCATTTTGTCGGAATAATGACTTTCATAAGAGGCTGTTTTGGATTTTGTTGGTTGAAAAGTATCATCCCTTGGGATTTCAGAGGATTACTTGTATCCTCCGCTTTTTAAATTGTAATGACTTTTATGCAAGCGAGGGTCATCTTGCTACCGCTAGTTGAAGTTCCACACCTTTGATTTACCAACAAATTGAAAATAGACTTTGATTTGAAGAGTTAAGACAATGTGGTAATATTTGAAACTGATGCCACGCGTATAGGTTGTAGCAGGCTATCAGCTGATGTAGTCTGATACTCTTGGCCTGTAGCTGAGAGCATTGCTGTATATATTTCTTTGGATATTGTTTGATTTATAGAGGGAAAGGGAAATTGGAGAATCAACCCTTCAAACACAATAATAGCTCGTTTGGATTAACTTATGAAAGCTCCATAAGTGCTTATAAATCGTGATTCATAAAATACGAAGTAACTTTTACAGTTTATGAAGTAAATGTGTGAAGGAGATTTATCTCGATTTATGTAAATCAGGCTTATAAAATAAGCCAAGCCCAAACAAACATACTTGTCTCTGGTAGAAACGGTGTCGCTATTTTGATAATTTTTGTTTTGTAAGTTTAGTATCAGCATCAAAGAGGTGTTTTTTTTGGGGGGGGGGGGGCCGGGGGGGGGGGACCCAACTAACCAAGCCTTCAAAACATAAGAATCTTTGACACCCATGGGCGGCGTCCATTAAGAATGATAAGCAACCAGATTAAGTTTTGGATGGTTCAAAAATTTTATTATCCTTAAAATAAAAACTATTTTGTAATTGTAAAACAAAAATAAATTTATCATTTAAAAACTTACAAGTTGAAGATTTTAACTATGGAATGTCTAAATCATAGCAAGAAGGCAGCTTAGAGTCTCCTTTCATATAATTCTGGTACTGAAATTGTTTTATGAAGGAACTCAAGCTGAAAAACATGTGAGAACTCTTGAACCAAAGATTTGTGAGTATTGTGGATGAGAGTGGCATCATCTGCTGTTTCTTCACCCATAAATGAGCCAAGTTCCTTCAGCAACCCTTTGATACTTCCAACTTGACGATCGCGTATCCCACATGGGACAATCCAATTGAAAGGAGTCAAATCGGTGGTGACATTAAGGGCTAACCCATGATAGGTTACCCACTGGGATACTCGGATGCCTACTGCTGCCACTTTTCGGTTTCCTGCAACATACTTCCATGAGAATATGCTTAAAATAGTCACAATGGCAAGCACAATTGAATTCTTTGAAATTGAAGGGTCATGATATATGAAAGTAGAATCTTCTTTCGGATTATGTAAGGTTTTACAGAATTCAAATGTTAGAGAATACCCAAAAAATGATGCAACAGAATGAAAGATTTTCTGATATAATGGCATGTTGCCGGATTATTTTGCTTACAGTTAGAGATTTTTGATGAGCCTGAATAAAATGGGGAGAGATGAAATTGAATTGAATAAGGACTTGATATTTAAAGTGGTCTAGTTCCATAACAGCCAAAAAGGATTGAGAGATTTACCAACCCAGACACCGGTTAAACCTTCAATCCGGGAAGCCTTTATTGAAAATGTTGAAGAAAGAACACGGATGATGATCTCCTCCAGGCTCCTGAGGTACCAATGAAGATCCATCTTGTGATTTCGGAGGTTGATAATGGGGTACATTACTAGCTACAGTGCAACATCAAATTAGGATTCGTGGAAAACGTTCAGATTCTTAATCGGCAGTTTTATCTATCAATTCATCACAACACAACGTAACAAGTAATTTTGAGCAAAAACCTGGCCAGGGCCGTGGTATGTAACTTCTCCTCCTCGTTCAGTTCTAAAGATATCAAAGGGGGCATTATCAATGTCAAAATTGAGGTTCTCTTCGGAACTGCCAGTCCCTAATGTATAAACTGGTGGGTGTTGCAGGGCAATAAGCGTGTCCGTACAATCTCCTTCCTCTTCTATCTGCGCCTTCTTTTCCCCGACCAGCTCTTTCTGCCATGGCCACGCCACTTCATATGGAATTTGCTGGTCGTGCAAATCGATGAGCTCACAGCTGCCCAGTTTCACGATTACATTCAAAGTGGGGAAGATGATTGAGCGAATAGCAAGAATAGATTAAGCAACTTACATCCTTCGCTGGGAATGAATTGCAGAGAAACGTGAGACCGGCTTCCGCCATATCAGGGTCTTGCGGGGTGGGAGTTTCGACTGAGTAAGAGAAGGGCATGCGAGTACTGAGCTTGAAGAATTAGACGGCAAGAAGGTCATAGCCATGGGTGGACCTATACTACGCCCCCACTGAAATCCGACGACTATTTAAACTCGACCTTCTAAACTGTTAGATACAACTCGAGCCAAGTCATTTTTTCCTGGAAAAAATAAGTCATTTACCAAGACACAACATTCTCAATTTTATCTCTCCCACTCGAAATGTATGGAATACTCAGCCTCCAATCCTCATTTAGCCATTCCTAAAAAGCAAAAATGAATGCTATTTAAGATGACTGCAGACAAGCTGCAACAAAACAAAGAACCTAAACGCAAAACCAAATAGAAAATTAAAGGATTAAGATTAAAAGCACCTGAAACTGAATATATACGGATCTCGCGGAGAGGAGGAGCCTTCTTTCAAAACATCAGCAAATATTAGGAAAAGCCAGCGATCGAAAATTGTAGGGATTGGCAAAATTCCAACCCGGGGATAAAAACAAGGACGTGTCGGTAGAACGAGGAATCTGCATCGCACAGCGAAGATCGAAGAAGTTCTCCTTGCATTCAACGCAGTGAAGATCTCGAAGATCAGAGGTAGAATTGAGTTGGCAAAGAAAATCTCTTTGCAGACGTCGCCGGACAGTCGAACAGGAAATGAAAGGGGACGCCGACGATGTGGTTAAGGCTCCGTTGGGTTTCAATGAAACTGGAACAGTGCGATTTTGGCCTCAGTTCTCATAAGTCATAATTCACCAACCAATGGCTCAGACTGGATGCCTGCAGTTGCAAAACGGCACCGTTTAAGTTAGTAGAGGGGCCCGGGGGTGGGAGCGAAGAGTTACCACATAAAAATCACGCCAGAAACATTAAGCCCTAGATTATCAGTCAGGCCATTCTACATTATCATACCAACGAAAAACTAATTCTGTCAGTTCATTTCAATCATAACGATGCAAAATTTATTCAAGTTGTTTTCATATTTTAATCATTTAAATAAATTTTAATTGATAAATGAACTTTTTCAAATAAACATTATCATTTTTATTTTTATTACCGAAACTACAATTGTCTACTGGAAAAAAATAACTAAACTATCATGTACCTGATATTTAAATTAATAACTTTGACAATAAAGAATAATTATTTTTATATATTTTATTGTTAAAAACTTAAAAAATAATCATATTTTGAGTTCGTTAGATGAAGGGAATTTTGGATAATCTACATTCATATTCTTTTACCTTTTCTCTCTTTTATACTACAAATTAAACATTCTCTTTCCTGCCAAACATCCGTCTTTTAGCCTATCTCTCAATTTACTTTCGGCGCGGCCATTTCCTGTTTCTACCATTTACAGCTTCCTTCGATTTCTACTCACCAGAAATAAAATTGTCTGAATGTTCAACAGGTATGAATTGAATAGAAAGACAGTTTTACTGAGGCTTATTTTCTTATTCATTGTATATAACTTTGACGTGAAGGCTAACATTCAGAGTTTTTAAATAGTGTGATCTATATCATTTTTATACTTTTGATGATTAATGTTGTATGTGTGCAAACCACAATCGATGGTCGACATTTCATGTGGCTACTGACGATGGTTGAGGTAAAAATGAACTTGTGCCTTCCAATTTGTGAAAAATGAAAATTCCTCAGTTGGGGGAAGATAGGGTTAGCAAATGCAGGGCACGAGGACATGTGATGTGCTTACTAACCTATCACCTCCATTTACTGGCTAATTTTTAAAATATATTCGTCTTTCCTGCAGAAATTTCCCTTGGTGAACACAGAACCCCTTTGATTCAAAAAAAAAAAAAAAAAGGTTGAGAAGAGTGGAATGAAAATGAACGAAACAAATATTTTGTCACAAGTGTTTGTTTGCGCAGGAAAAGAAAATTAATTGAAAGGAAAATTTTTGCTTGGTTTAAAAAAAATGACACAAAAAAATGAGACAAATGAATTTTTATCTTGTCTTAAATACTTATATTACATCGACAGTCATATCCAAGAAATTTTGTGTCTTTAGTTCATTTTTTTTAGGTGTTGGAAAATTGATGCCCACTATTTTTCATGAGAACCCATTTTCGGTCAAGTAACTGAATCTTGGTTCCGACCGGCAGTAAAATTTGATTTCCACTTTCCCACCCCATATTTTCAGCAAACCAACCATGCTCAAAGGGCCACGGATTTCTGGAATAAAGTTGCTTGGCCCCTTTTATTTAAAGGTAGCATTTTCAGAACCTTTCTTAGCATTCACTATTTAGACAAGCTTTGCATTCCTCTCCCTCCCACAAACATATGCAGAGTACACATCAATTCTTCATCACTAACCCAAATTTAAATTTTATTTTCTGTTGAGCATTCTAAATTGTACATGATTCATATTTGTTGTTCTGAATATGATGTGTTGTAAAACACAATCAAAACAATGAGACTAGCGTATCAAACTTGCGTTAAAAGAAGCAGTGCGGGGTCCTTTCAAATCATTAATACAAGTGATTGAATAAATATAATTACCTACCATGGCCGGAAAAAGAATGATTACACCTTATATAATAGAAAGAACAGGAAACTTTACATGGATGCCAAAAGGTCCTTCATCTCTGCAACACTTGGCATTGTCTCTGTAGGGTAGATCTTAGCCACAAGCTGGACAAAATTTTCGTACTTGTCGAGAAACTCTTTCTGTCATAATTTTGGGGTAACTACATCAGAAATCATTCATCTACACACAAAATCTACATATACATGGGCTCTCGCATAATCTTTCCATTCACAAACCTGCACAGATAAACCATGTGTGCAGGTTTGTAAACGAAAGATTGTGCAAGCGTCTAGATTTCCTTACTTTCCAAGCTCGTATAAATGCTCCATCTAGGCTTTTATCTTTAATCACTCTTGCTACTTTTAGTTTTGCAAGTATCTTAAAATCTTGGGCACCTCTGCAGACGATATTTTAATCAAAACCGGTTGATGATGTTGAAAATTCCTTTTGTTCTTCTAATTTTTTTCCATACCCGTGAGTGAATATAGTATGTGCCACACCATTCAGACATTCTCAACCACCTTGATCCTCTAGTATTTCAAGGTAATACCCGATATAACAAAATTCTTTATCCTCTCGTCAAATTTCAATCTTATTTTCCTTTCACCGATTTTTAAGTTGTCACCCTGCAGATTTCAACCACACTGCCAACGTATTCATTTAAACCTTCAAAAACACGTCTTTAAAATTTTCTAAGTTAAGAGATATCGGTAGCATTATTCTGGCATTTCCTTCTTGTCAATAGAACAGGAGATAGTTTTCTACCAACTTTGATTAGGTAAGCCTACCTTGCATTTATCCCATAGGGAAGGTAGCAGTTCCTCTGAAGTCAAGTTCTTCTGCAATTTCTTATACATTGCAGCAATGGACTTGTCAACCTGAGCACGAAAGCAAAGACAACTGAGAGGTTAAGTTTTGGCCCACGATAAAGCCTAGTGAAAGCTGTGTCTGCTTACCCCAGATAAACTTGATTTTAACACCTTCCGTAGATCCATTTTTGACAAACCAAGCTGGAAAGGAATCTGGAAAGAGAATATTATGCTACTGTCAACATACAGAGTTAAATGTCCATAATATGAATCTGACCCTTGGTTTTCTATTTAGTTCGGCCACGTGAAAACTAAGATAGTAATCAGTTGTATTAGAATTCCAGATCCATTGCCATGGTATGTAGAGGAAGACTATATCATAAAGAATTATACACATCAATAATCACTAACCTCTTCAGGGGGAACCGTAAACATCAAGTCCTCAATCCTTTTAATAAACTGGAATAGACGTTCAAATTGCTTCCCAAGGAAAAAGAGGAAGAAAGAAAGGAGAATACTGAGTGAGTCCAACATGCTACATATATTGTAATGTTTGACAGAATGACCCAAAAAAAGAAAGAAAATCACTTACAACATATATAATCGTATTAATATGGCGTGTGCAAGCTTGTTCATAGGCTTCACTAGCCTTATGGTAAAACTTAGCCAAAGTGGGCACAACATTGGCAAGATCATACAAACTGAGCAGAATGAACAGAGGATGTAAAAGTCAGTATCTTCCTTTCAAAATCAACATAAAAGAAGGAACAGACACTACTCCGTCTTGGCAGGTTGGAAAGATAGGCATTCACCTATTTTGAAATGCTGCATAGTTCTCTAAAAGAAAGATATCTGCATACTTTGAATCTGTTTGTGCAATTTTTTCCAAAGTTGCAAACATTATGCTAACCTGTGAAGCAAAATTTACATCAATGATGTACCGATATGGATTATTGCATCTTGAATAAGAAAAACATGAAAACAAGAACAAAAAATTATATAACTAAAAGTAAAATGAAAAGAGAGACTGCATCACTTGGTGCCAGGTGCTTAAAGACTACTAATTCTAAACTCACAAAAGACACCTTATTACTAGCAGTAATTGATAAGCAGCCCATTTGAATTAGTGGTGAACAACTATGATTTTACATGATCGTGATTTTTATAAATGATAGTGATTTTTATAAATGATACTCGTTAAAAGTGACACTGATTAATCGTAATGTCAGTTTGGATATTTTTTTTATAAGTGATTTTGAGAATTTTGATTATGTTTGGATTTCATTTATTAAAATCAATTGTACATGTATAATTACTAAAAAAGGTATGCCTTTAATAAAACTGTTTATATTTTCATGATTTAATAAATGACATGAATATTTAAATATATTTTTATTTTATAATTTTTATTTAAAATAATTTAAAAATTCATGTTAAATAATGGGCAAAATAATATTTAAAATAATATTATTTGGACTATTGTACTTTAAAAAATATTAGGCAAAATATGTGCCAAGAATATTTGGAGAGAGAATTTTGGAGAAGGGAGCAGTGTGTAAATTGGAGAAATTATTGTTGCGGAAGTTTTATAGAGATTTCCCAATCACAAAAGCAACCCCCGGTCACTTATACTCAATGTGCGGTAGGAGAGTTACCAAACAAGATAAACAAGTTTTGTAACCAAAGCGACAAATTCAACCATCAATTGAGTTGTATAGCCAGTGAACTGGCAAAATAAATATACAGATTGGATAAAATTACTTAAGAAAATTAATAAAAGTTAATTGAGATATAAGTGTGATTAAAGCAATTGAGAAAACGCTACTTCCTTTTAAAGAAAACCTATGGAGAATTCAACTTAAGAGATCTTTTTGCCATACACAATGATATACTCAATTTATTCTAGAAGTCCCTCATGCCGATTGTACAATCGGTTATTTTTTTCCTATTAAAAGAAATATATTCGCATGATCGGGTGTCACATATGTATGATGGTGAAGTGGCTTCAAAAACACTGAAGAAATGGCAGGGATAATTGTTTTTCTTTATCTTGCATTGAAGTGTTTTGCATTTTGCTTTAAGCCTTTAACTAGAATGTTTTCTGTGACATTTTATGTATCTATCCATCAAGACCACCACAAATAGTTGAGAACAAACCAGTTATTTAAGGTAACTCACAAATTTTGTGTATGCCTGGTCAACCAAATCCCTAGACTGACCCTGAATGTACTGCTCCATCCGTGTTGCAAGGGTTGCAAATCTATGCCAAAAAAAATTAAGAAAATATGATATTAATCCTTAAGAACTAAGATATTAAATACAAACAGGAAAGTAAATGGTTTAACAGTTACAACTTCCTGCAAAAATAGAATTTCAAAACATTGTCAATGACAAAATCCATTCTGTTTTAATAGATATCAGTTGCACGTGTATGCAAATATAACAACTTAACTGTCAAAAACCAAAGCAATGTGGTCTGAGGCCAACTGAGTACCCAGTTAGAGTTAGAGATTTACAGAGGTAGATGTAAAACGTATAGCGTTTAAACTCAAAAGAAAATTAATCACAGTGGGACGAGAATGATTGATTTGTTAACAGCAATATTATGTGTTTCGAGTCTGCAAAAATACAGGATAATCAAAACATCAAGTAAAACATTGCTTTTGAATGAGGTAATTTTTATGTGATTGCATAAAATCACTTTGATTACAAGAAGTTGAAAACCCGTTTCACCACCAAAGCATAGCCCTTTTGGAACTAGTAGTAGAAATAGCTAATACAGTTCCAAGAAGACCGGGATCAGAAAGTACTGTAATCTCTAAGAAAGAGCACAAGAGATGGTATTTAGATCATTCCAATGCTTAGGGAGGATATTGTTGTAGGTCCATATTTTAATATGAAACTTGACAAGAATGCAGAGTTGCAGACAGCTGCCCTATCTATCATACAAATGAACTCGCCCTTTTTTGTGCAAAAAGAGAGAATAATGGATCCTAATCACCTGGGAATATAGGATAAGACCCCCATTTGACGAACATTGCGTTCGTTTCTTTCAATCTGATGGCAAGCTTCATCAACAAACTGCAGCAAGATTTCCTTAATTGGGTTAGCTTCAGCATAAATTTGGCCCAATAGCAATTTTACTAGTTAGTCACATACACGGCTGAACTGCATGGATATCCTAGACTCTAGGTCACCGAGCAAAAGGCGAACAAATCCTGCTGCATCTGCTTTCTGACCAGAGAGATAGCGCTCTGTTATTCCATGCATTGATATGCACCGCAAAGGATCAATCTTGTATGCCCAATCCACAACAGCATAGAAGTCTTCCTGCAATAACATAAAGCATTTTACTACCAGAAACATCTACAAACTTTTCATATGCCAAATAACAAACCAAAATTTATGTAGAAGTGTTCAACCATAAGAGCAGTATGTTTATCATATTTGCCCTGTAACTCAAAATAGCTCATGCAGTGTCTATAAGAAAATCAATGATATTGACATCTGATAGCCTAAATGCTGTGTTCTAAACGCCTGCTAGTTGTCACTTTAAAGGTCATCTTGTATACCTGAGTTACAGAATCCTAGAAGCTAGATTCAGTTATGGGTCTAATTGTCACTTTGCATGTTCTCTTGCTTCCTAAGTTTTCTCTGTAGGATGCATATGCAGACTGTTTACTTGTTGATAACAGTTTCATTAAAGTATCAATTCAACGGCAATTAAGTTGTTTTAGTATCCAGCAAAATATTTTAGAGAGAGAAACAGAACAAGACACTTCAGCTGGAAAAAGACAAAAAACAATCTTTTTTTCTATAATCAACAAAAATATCATGTAAGATCAGCAGGAGCAAGCACTTCATTTCATAAATATAAGAAGCTCAAAAAGGTAGAGCAAGTCCTACACATACTTGGATGCCATCAAGCAAATCCTGGAGTGATTCATTTAAAGCCGCAAGTTCGACAGAACTTTTACCTACACAGTGAAACTAATTGTCAGATTGTGGAAAAAAGGATTGCCCCCGAGTAAATCAAAGTGCAATATATTTTATATGCACTTTAAAGAAAGGTTATTTGCAGAAAGTGAGGCACATTTACCTGGCTTGCTATCATTCTCATCAATGTCCATAATTCCCAGATCATCATCATTGCCATCATCGTCATATCCAGTTTTATTACCATTTACAATGCCACCTGGAGGAACTAGCGTGGGAACTTCAAAGCACATAAAGTGTGCAAAGAAGGAGCTCTGCAATTTAAGACATGAAAAAACACCTTAAATGCAATAAGAATAACTATGTTTTGAAGATCCATGAATATTGAGGGCTTTTACCTCATCCACCAGAAGCGGGATAAAAATTGTAAGCATCTTTGCATAAGCCTCAGAAACTGTAGAAGTGTCGGCAGCATTTACATTCTGACCAGAACCTGACGAACCTTCAAGCCAAACAGTTGGATTTCTTGATGCTTTAGTGCTAGCACGAAGCTCATTTGCAAACTCACGTGCCTGTGGAGGAAAGCAAACAATTCAGGCGCTACACACAAACACTATTCTACTGATGCATCAAATCAAAGGACCAGCAAATAAAACCTAGAACTAGAAATCCTGTAACATCAAATCCAAGTTATAAACTATGACCAGTAAGCTGGGTCTTACAATATTAGTAAACTACAATCTGAAGCAATTCCGATAGCACAAATTTGGTAACTTCTTAAACCCTATGAGTCAAAATATCTTATGTTCCTTTTTGCACGGTAAAGAGACATTGTCTGATTAGTCTGATAACCGTTCCACCTCATTGCCCTTTTCAATTTTATTCATTTTTTATTCCATCTAAGCAGTCACATTAACTAATTGTTTTTGACAAGCATAATCATTAATTCCAGTCTTAGAGTTTAGGCTTGGTCCTAGCAAGAACTGTAACCTGAGATGATTAAGAGACAAACAACAAGGTGAATGACTAATTAGTAATCTCAGACCTCCCTGCGAAGAAGCAAGTTAAGTGAACTGCAATAAGCTTTCCTCAGTGAACCCAAGCAATTTTTATCCAGACTCTGCAAGTGCACGTCAGTATACATCAGAGGGAAAGCTAAGAAAAAAAAATTAATAAATATGCAAATGCAAGATGTTCAAGTTAACCTTTAAATGCTGCAGAAGTCGTGCATATGTCCTGCATTTGTACCGCAAGTCTGCATGATCAGGCCTCTTCAACTGTCCACGCTGTTTAAAGCAATCAGGCCAAGATGTACATAAATTTCCAATACTTCAAAATATCCAATTTTACAAGGAGTTTAAATCAAAACTACCTGAGAGAAATAACTTTTATCACTTATCATGAAATCCACCAAACTAGCAAAATAATTTCTCAAGAACTCTGAAGCTCTCCTGACAAAGGTAGATTTTAACTTTTCAAGTTCCGCACGCTTTTCTTTAACCTGATGGAGCAGAAAGAAGTAACTAAGTAAGGAACCGCAATCACAACGGATAACATTAGGTCCCATGCATAAAAGCATCTACACAGCAAGAGCACTCTATTGGCCTCATTATGACAGAATTCTCTCGAGGTTGGGTGAAAGGTGATAAGAGTGGCATTATATCACAAATCCATGGGTTAGACAATGAACAAACTGCCATAAGATGTGTAATAAACATTTCTTAATATTTGCATGAATTGACTCTGCAGTAATCTTGACCCCTGTGATTACTTACACCTCTTAAACTCTTGCTCGTTACACACTACATATACATTCATGCATGTGTGCCAGGTCACATGAACATCAGCTTTCAAATCTAAAATTCCACTTCAAAAATTGAATTTTGAGAGAAACTAAAAAGCAAGCTAGAGAAAATACAGCTCTCATATTTGCATAAGCAGGATCCAGATAAGGCACTTCAAGACCACGCAAGGCAACAGTCAACCATTCACATGCTTCAACATTTTGAATCATTCTTGCCTCATCAAATGAACCTCCTGTCAGACATGCTGCATACTGCAGAATGAAAATGTTTACATAGTTACCAAGGTAAGCTAGTCAAATTCAAAAAAAGGATTCAATTCACGCACTTAAGGAATACCTCAGAAGGGACCCGCAGTCGTTCAACAAGTTTATCAAGCTCCTCAATAAGAGCTTTGTTATTTACAGATTGCATTTCCAAACTGTTATTGCGAGTTTCTATCTAAAAATTACATAAAAGTACTGAAACAAAGTAAGAGATCGTTCCGTAAACAGAAAAAAATTAACTGCACAATTTCAAAAAAAAAAAAAAAAAAACTGAGAGTACTCATTCAAAGCAGAAATAACTTTCATACTATCACAAAATCAATGCTTGCCATAAACAATTACCATAACAAGCCTAACCTCTCCATGGTAGAAATATTAATATCTACCTTGACAAAATTTAAAAAGAAAGACATTGATTGCCATTGTTATAGGCATGAGACACCCTGGGGCGGAGGTTAGAGAAAGCATTACCGCACGCATTGAGAAGCAACCAATTTCAATAAAGACCACCATAGAAAGCACACTCGTAATATTTTGCCCATTTAGTCTTTGCCAAAGTGCCAAACCCACTGAAGCTAGTCAACAATAACAATTCCGAGGACACACCCAAGTTCACCAAAGGCACCAAATAGAATATTGCAATTAAAGGTGCAGTTGTATAGTAAATTAAATTACAGCTATTTTCGGAAAAAAAGTGCACATAATTCAGTGCCAAGATATGAAGCCTTCTTTAACATATTTTGAGATTCCTTATATTAGCATTTTTACTTTTAAAGATTCTCTTGGAACCAAACGTGGCAAAAATGAATTTTATCAAAAAATTCAGTGTCAGCTGCCAATAAAACAAGGAAGTAACGCCAAAGACATTGACATAACAGTGACTTAGTGACAAGAAGATTAAAGCATGAACATGGCTTTCAACAGGGATAGTTAAGGAAAAACAAACAAACAAACAAACAAACAGATGAACAATGACTTGCTGAGGCACTGCCATAACAGCCATTGGTGGACAAAGTATACACCTAACTTCACATATACAAGCCCCTACCGATTCAATATCCTCCCTCATGTGCCGAAGTTTCACATTGAAAATGCCTAACCATTCATCCATATCTTCCACACAACTCATTGCTGTGTCAAGCCCTTGCAACACCTGAAGGAATCAATAAATGAATCATGAATAGGTCAAGTTCAAATATTCAAATATTTCTATAAAAGCTAATTATGGGTAAACTGAAAATTTGTATAATAAAAAAAAATGTGGCCCGGTGCACAAGGCTCCCACCAGGTATGGTCTGAGGAGGGATATATGTACGCAACTTTACCCCATAATCAGAGAGGTTGTTTCCATTTTTATCATACAATGACAGCTCAAATGGTTTGAAGTGACAATCTAAGTTCAAGAATCAGCACTAATTGGAAGCTTCAAACGGTTAAAATAGGCTAACTGGATAATCTCATGCAAAAGTCAAAGTCAATAGTGCGGGTACAAAGTATCATTTTCCAATCATATCGTCACAGATCTAGTGGCCAGAACAATAATGAGATGCTTCCTCTGCTCACGATCCTGGCATGAGTTGGAACTTGGAAGCTTTAAGAAGTAGATAAAATCAGGTAAATTGGTTAGCTTCAAGCAAAAATCTGTCAAAAATGTTTAAATGCTTATTGCACAATTTATACACCATAAAGGTTTAGCAAGTCCATCCTTCTAAACTCAAATAGAAAACTTAGCAGCCACTGACCATATCGATAAAGGGATTTCTATACAGGGACATGCAACAAACAAGAACATATACCAGCAAAAGGAATGCCATTTATTTTGCTATTATACCTGTTCTATCATAGGTTCGCTTTCTAAAATGGCATGCACATTTGCTGCTTCAAGAGCCTGGAGTTCTCTCTTCAACCTTTCAGAAAATTCTTCTGCTTCACCATTACCAATAACATAACTGCAAATTTAAGAATTTTAAGCAGTTAGTTGTGTCCATTCACATCAGTGAAAAGAAAAAAAATAACAGACCTGAATGCTAAGTGTGTTCAGCCAATATAACTAATTGATTACACTTTTTAAACAGATATCTCACAGGCATAGTGTTCAGTATTCGTTACCAACCTACGGAATCTCTGCATCAACATCAACTATAAAATAGGGACCAACTAGCAGGACTCTAGATTAGATTACTCCCCCGTCTCCTAAGAAAATGGCAGAAATTCAGTCATCTCCTCTATTTTGAAAAATCATACAGCCATCATCAGTGAGATACTTGCTCCTACTTCCTAATAGATTTCATCCTCTTTCTTTTTCCTTAATTCCTACCGTACTTACCAACATGCGTATTTAATATGTTTTTAATAAAAAAGAGTTCAATAAATTCTATAAAATTTTAGAATAGGCCAGACTTTATTTATGTTTAGATATCTGAATCTTCAATAGGCAGGAAAAAATAAATAAATCTTAGAATAAGTTGAATTTGTTTACTTTTCAAATTCCTTAAAATAAAGAAATATCTAAGTTGTATTTTTTTAAAAAAAAAAAAACTATCTTTGAGAGTATTCTGGACAAAATGGATTTAGTGGCAGCGTACCTCGGGGTCTTACGGAAGGGCTATATGATTTTTCATAATAGAATGGAGAATAGAGTAATTAAGTGATCTTCCAGAAAAGAGGAGAGTAATTTGACCCATTTTATTACATGTCACAAACATCATGTTCAGCAACAAAATGAAGGACTAAAAGATGCTTTTGTATCAATATCAACTACAAAATGTCAATCAGCTTGGATGATTCCTTAAAACCCCTAATGTGTATAAAGGAGGAGGGAAAGATGCCATTTCATTGCAATGAACCATCTGTTCATTTTAAAACTCAATCCAGAAAATTACATATCAGAGACCATTACTACCTTTATATTCTTCTTTGTCTCCCATATTTGACTCCATAATACAATTTAAGACAAAGAACAGAACTTACGTCCCCAAGAGAGCCTCTATGTCCTCTTCCTCTGCTTGTGAGACAAGTTCCTTTTCAACAGAGACTTTCATTTCAGGCTCTGTCACAGCAGACGCAACAGGAGCACCACCTTGTGGACTCCTTTGTGTAGAAACGGGGGGTGCATTTGCCTATATCACAAGTCACAACTAAATAAAATTATTGGCAAGAAGGAAAAAAAATAACATATACAACAATAATTTGCAATTATGACTTAAAACCCATCAACCTAATGGCAATATCTTTGGAGTGATGAGATGAACCACACACTATACTTGTAAATACTAGGTACATATTTATTGTAAGTTTATACTGAAAATGACAAACGCATGTACCTTAGCCCAGAGAGACAACTCCACAACATCAATACCAACAACTTTAGGAAGGTGGCCTAGAAGATCTTTGGACATATTCAGAATGCTAACCAGGAGACGATTCCTACACAGAAAAACGAAAGTTATAGAGATAATTCAATAATCTGTCTCTCCTGATTGAAAACTCAACTATTAAACTGAGCATTTTCTCTCAACAATATAACCTGTCATCAATATTGCGCATCGTCCACTGAGGAGGAGCTACACTCTGGCTTCTGAGGTTATCAAAACCCTGCAAGATATACATTCATCACCCAAAGAATATCATTTAGTAAGGCATAAAGAAAAAGCAACTCCAAATCAGGAAAAAGGCTGCCTCTCATATCACTTTGGTGCCAAACTAAAAATAATGTTTAGAGCAAGAGAATTCCTCTATAGCATGGAAGAATGGACAATTACCAGTGTGAAAGTACATCCACTGGGATCATTTGTTATAACTTCCACTTTTGAAAGGTGCCTGAGTTTGTATATCTTTGCGGGCTGTAAGAAGGTGAAAATCAATTTCACAATACAAAAACATGATAGCATCTTTAACAAAAGAAAATTCACAGGAAAAGGACCACATTGTTAACATGTAGTGTCAAGTATAAACGAGCTAGATCTAGTTTGTTTGTTTCTTCTATGACGATTGGAAAATCATAACTTTACTGACTATCATAAATTATTTGGACTTGAACCCCAGTATTTAAACTAATGCGAATAAAATGGAATCCTTAACCAAACAAAACAATTTGCAAATTATAGTATTATACTATAAAAGCCATTCTTTGGCCTTATGGGCTTACTTCAAGATAGAAGGGTTGTTTGACGTGGTATCAAGCCTTTTTGACAAAGGGGTCCAAAGTTCAGTTAACCATCCCCACCCCAAAAAGGATATACAAGTTGCATTAAAGGTTTGTTGAAGACAGTATGTTTCATGCACAAAGAACTTGAGAAAGAAGGATTAGCTTAGATCTAATCATTTAAGTTTAGACTTTGAATGATTCATTGACAAAAAGCAATTAACATAACTATAGGTGTTGGCATATAAGAATTTGTATTGTATAATAATTAGAGTTGTGACTTTTGATTCATTCGCGTAATAATTAGAGTTGAAATTCATTCTTGTAGTTCCCCCATTAACATGATTTAAGATATTAATATAACTCTGACAACATTAACAATAAACAGTTAAACACCAATAAGGCACCAAATATCAGTATAGTCATCAGAAGGTATTTCTTTACTAAAGAAAGTGGCTTATAAACCAGATATTGTTCTTTTACAGGAGATGCTCCAAGGAGAACAGACGGGGAAAATTTTAACCCAGGATGATAGGCAGATTTGTTAGCAGAGAGAAAATACAAAGAATATTTCATTGGCATCCTCCTAAAACATAGTAAAACCGGAAAAAATAAACAAGAGAAAACAATTGAAAAGGGCCAATCAACTCATTACCACAGGCACTAAAAATTAAGTCCGTTCCAAAGAGAGGATAGTAGACTATTACCTCAAGAACGCCTCCTGTCGTATACTTCAAGACTCGAAGAAAAGCAGATTTTCTCTGACCTTGAGAATTTACTACACGAAATAGCAAGTTCTTAATAGCATGCCAAAAAAATCAACAAGTTCTTATGTAATTAACAACCAATTTATCTCAAAATACTCCAGTAATTTATTGTAAACTAATTAAAATTCAGTATTCCTCTCACCAACTTGTCATGATCCCCTTGGGATAAGATAGCCTTACCCAAATCTCAAGACTGACCAACTAAACCACTTTACCCAAAATCATGCTCCAGCATTGGCAAATTGCACTCCTAAATTCATTAATTCCTTGTCAACATAGGTAGTCCATAATGTTCGAGGTTTTTTAGTACAGCCACATTCTTAAGTGCAACAACTATATGAAATTGTTCATCCTTGGGAGCTTTATAAAAAAAAAGGATAGGAGTCTCTGACATGTAAAAAAACAGAGTCTCACTAGTACAGAGTGACTGAGAGTTTGGGTTAGACCGTGGTTCCTGAAGACGCGGAATGGGGAATTCTGACGTAGAAATTGGAATACTCGAGTCACTAAAAAAGGGGGCGGAGGGCCAAGCTTAGGAACCTGAGATGAAAAGTAATCGCCAAAAGACAAAATTCCATTTAACCATTCTCCATAGGCTTAAAGAAAAAGAAACGACATAAATAAGTGGTAAGAATTGTTGTACAGAAGGTACAAGTTTATAAGTGAAAAATAATGGGTATCTTGGTCTCAGTGGTCAACCCCAAAAGGTTTAGCCCTGAGTCTTGGGGTTCAAATGCACCTAAGGAAGAAGTGAAAATTAAGTCTTCTGGATATTCAATTTAGTCTTGTTCGTTCATCTAATGCGCAATTCCAAAATTCATTTGAAACACCACCCAAATGGCCTTAGATTCAACCTCGATAGGTAAATTAAATTTAGAAAAACAAAGCTGAAAATTGCAGGAAAAAAAATAGTTACGCACTAGTTAGAGCGAGAACCCTAGGCTTAGCCATTTGACGGCCTAGCTTGACAGACTTCCCCCAGAGCCCATGACTCTTAGCAACACGGATCGACGTGACGACCTTCTCCTTAGGGTCCTCTATTGCAGCTTCACATGCTCGCCGGAGTTCAGCATCGTCAACACTGGATTTCGCCATTTCTTATGTATCGCAAGCTTTCCGAATCCGATCTCAAAGATCCCAATTGAGAAGGACGAAGAAGCAAACAGGGGATGGAGAGAAGTATTTGCAGACTGCTATTGACTCCTTTTACCTTGCAAGACGAATTCTAACTAATTTCTTTTACAGCAAAACACAAAAAACAATAAAAATATCTCACACGGACTTTAAAAAGCAGCTCTAGTGCTCCTCCTCCGTTAGACCGTTATTAAATAAAAGTCAGAATTGGTAAATCTTCTGAGATAGGCCTAATTATTTTAATCATCTATACTCTGAAAATTTAATTAATTTTTTATTTTTACCCTCAACTAATTACGTTACCCTCACTTTTTTTTAACTTATTTTCTTTTATATCATTTCTCACTCATTCTATGATTTCTATCATCCACCCTACCTATATATATATATATATATATATATTTCTTACATGGTTATTGTCTTAAACCAATCTTAACCAAAAATTTGCATCTGCATAATTTGTTTATTTGTAACTCAATATATAATCAACACTTAAATTTATCAAATTTCGAACAAATATATATATAATTTGTGGTGATAACCCTGATTTTCGTTTAAAAGAATTGCTCAGTGATTTTAACATCAAAAGAAAATAATTAAGAAGAAAAATAAATCACAAAAAAAATATTTTTATGTTTTCTCTTCTTCCTTATTGTGTTGCTTTTCTTTCTATTTAAATAAAGAATCAAGTTCCGGCAAAAAAAATAAAGGATCGAGTTTAATAATTTTCCCTTATTACTTTTCTTTCTATTTAAATAAGTTCTGGCAAAAAAATAAAGGATCGAGTTTAATAATTTTCCCTCAGACGTATTTACTTCCAATAAAAAAAAAATAGCCATGAGCAATGTAAAAAATTACCCTTCTCGTAGCCCATTATGTCCGTATCACTGATTCATTACAAATGCTTTAACACGGGCTTACCACTTACCTAAACTTTTTTGTACAAAAAAAAAAAAACCCTTAATGTTGCAGCTATCTCTTACAAATTAATAAGGTTAATGAAAAGTTGAGTCAGGGATTGATACTACAAACAAGATATTTTTTATTACATGTTCCAACATTTCGCACCTGACCCCGATAAAATAGCAAGTTTCCTTCAACGAATTGACAGAGTAACTAATATTACGAATTTGCAACTGCCTCTTGAATGATACATCCCATTTTTAACCGTGATTTACAAAATATGAGGTAATTTTTACGATCTATGAGATAGTTTGTATAGTCTATGAAATAAATATGTAGAAAAATTTTATCTCAATTTACATTAATCAGACTTATACATAAACATAAGCCCAACCAAATAAGCCATCAATTAATGTTCCCTCATCTCTTTGTTTATTAGGGGCGTTCTCGGGGATGGGAACAGGCTCGAGCAAGGCTCAGAAAAGAAAATCTATCCTAATCTTATCATGAAAATTTTGTCTTTAGTTTACACAAACAATTTGATTTAAATATATTTTTAAATCTAAATAATTGAAATTAAATCATTAATATTCATAATTTACTGTATTCAATAAAAAATTTCTAATAAAACCATTAAACATAATCAAATAGAAAAGTTGGTATGGATTTAAAATTTAGTTAACATAATTTTATAAATTAGAAACGTAAAAAATATAAAATTGGTAAGTCAAATAATGAGTTTTGGATATTTTTTCTCCCAATTTTTGCCTCTATTCTCCTCTAAATCAAACTTTTACTTGTCAATTATGCTTCATTTCCTATAACTATCCAATAAGTTGGACATAGAACTATAAAATAAAGGATTAAAAAAGTCTACCTAATGTCAAAATCCGTTAAAATTAATTGTAAATAGTAGGTACATAAGAAATATTCTTTTTAAAAGATGCCCTTGTGCATAATTAGGGTAAATAAAGAGAGAAAAAAAAATGAAAAGCATGTATAGGAAATAATTAGGAAAAATTGATAAAAAATGTAGTACTTCATATTTCGATAATCTTGAACTGAATCTTACTTCGCAATTTTAGTTCACGAAAAATTGAGTTCTCTTATTGAATAAGTTCGATATCAGATGAAGTAATCATCGATTATCTACATAACGAATGGGCTTAAACTAAATCCCGCATAGTTCATGGAAATTTTTGAGTTCTCTTATTGAATAAGTTCAATATCAGATGAAGTAATCTTCTATTATCGACATAACGAACGGTGCTCAGCCTGCACCAATATAACAGTTTGATTGTGCCTTTGGTAACTTCTACACTTTGCTCAACCTGCTATCCGGTTACTTCCATTTGGTGTTGGAACTTGGAACCAAGACGCATACCTTAGACATGATTTTTATCATATAATCTGTAGTAGTTATTAAATCACTTGTTAAATAGAAATCATTATTCACATCAAACAGTGTTCATTACAAATATACATATTGCATTAAAAAAAAAATCTAAACAGCATTACTGCATTGAAATGAAATTGAATAATTGACAGACCCAATATGAATAGTTAACCAAGTCATTTCTTGTTACGAAGTCAGTAACTGACGCCATCTACCCTCTCCATCTAAAATCCCCAATAGCTTCATCTATATTCAGCACATAGAACGGCGGCCTCATTATAGCCATCAGGCACTATCTCCATCACGCCGCCACCAGCCTAGCAGCACATATCCAGTGTCCAACCAAGCGTTTTTCAAACAACGTGATCAACGTTGTTGTACACCCAGCCAACGATCGGTAATAATGCGACCTGCTGATATGACTCATACACACAATATTATTGCTTTAATAATAAATTTAAGGCTCCTATCTCATGTTTATTACAATGGGAAAGATAACAGCCAGTAAGTAAAGCTAAAATAGCCCTGAATACAAATACAGCAAACGAATTAGGCCAATCTCAGGTCAACGATTTTCTCCCCTCCCTCTGCAAACACCAATTAAACCGTACATCTCCGATAACCAAACTTACACAGAAAATCTAGGCAACATAGCAAAACACATTCTTATCCAGCGGCAAGAAGACAAGCCTCCAATTAAAAACACTGAAGATACCAAAAGTCAAAACATCACCAAACAAGAATTAAACTCTCCTCACCCAAGTAAAATAAGCTCCAGTTAAAGGCCATATTCTGGATAAAACACTGAGACACAGAATAACTTAAAATACCATATGGAAGAGAAGGCATCGGAAGGAAAAGATAACCAAACTTCTCGTAAATTACACGCACATAACCATAACAATAGTCAAACAAGGACAATTGATTTGAGAAAAAATTAAAATGTGTCACGCCAAAGTTGGAAAGAGAAAACCACGCCTAGATCCCAGCCAGAAAAATAATATGTGAAATGCCCCACTGTCAATTGTGCCACCTTCATTTGTCATTTGAAGGGTTATGTCGTTAGACAGATTATGGGACTTTTTTTTCGATATTATTTTTCGTATTTTTGGTATGATTTTCCCAATTGGAAACCTTCTTAACGGACAAAAATATGGGCCGTTCGAAGTCATTGTATGTGGTGGTGTTATACACCACACAGCAGGAGCCTTAAAAAATATGCTAGTTGCCCAAAAAGAAAAATAAGAAATATAAACAAAGGAGGAAAATTGTTTATAAAAAGGAAAAATGATTTATTTCCAATGTTGGACTTGACCTAGGAAGAAAACTTTCCTAGGGCCTACGTACCCTTTTAAGGATCAAAGTCCACGTAGTTCTAGGTGGGTAGAAATAAGTGTCACTGGGTTGGTGTTTTTTAAGAAGATCTATTTTGAGAAACTTGTTTTCTGTGGTTTGTGTTTTTTAATTTATGAAAACTACTCCGCTATCTTTATTCTAAGCAAAAAATCATTTCTGAAAGGATTTTACATTAAACATTCTGAGAAGATTCCCATAATTTCACACAGAAGTTTTGCCTGAAGAGGTTCTAAAAACCTCACAAGGCAGAAGAAAAACATTTTAAAATCTTAACTTCTTTATTTTTTTCCCCAAAAAGAGAGCCTTTTATTTTTATTTCTAAAAAAATCCATGGAAATAGAAAGATGTACCAAGCACAGTAGAAAGTGAGATCCATACCTAACGCTCCATTATTATTTGGCTAAGAAACAGAGATAACATGCCAATATAAAATTTAGCGCCCATGTCCTGAATGCTTTCCGAAGAATCAAGTGAATATGGTCAAACATCGAAACAGTAAAGGGGGAGGACGTGTAAAATAAAGTGGCATCAATCACAACCATAAACCACGTGTCTGCAATCTATTGACAAAGGAGAGACGATGGTAAATATGATCACATTCAAAAGAACACAGTAGAGAAGGCATACTCTGGAATATGTAACCAATTTTTTTCTGAAACACTAGCCAACTAGGCACAGTTAACCAGCTGCAACAAAAAAAAGCATCCAATTATAAACCAACATAACAGAAGTAGAACAAATGAAATTTCATCAAAAAAACGCTTGAAAAATTTAAAGGAAGCTGTCAGGAAATACATAACCCTTCTATAGAAAAAGCAGCAAAAGATAAAGCCATGCCCTCTTAACCTAGGTAAAAAAAAACCAACAAATGCCATACTTCAGTAAAATTCGGGCAAGGAATTATTTGGGAATAAATAACCATTCTAACTAGAATTACAATCTTTCACCCAATCAAACTCAGGGAAAGAAAAGCCATGCACTTCTCACCTAAAAGCCAAAAAGCTTCAACTAGAGGCCGTAGACCCAGGATGAAACACTATGAAAGATAGTATAACTTCAAAAAGCATAAAGAAGAAAAGGTATAAGCAGGAAAATATAACCATATTTTTTAGCAACTCGTAACGACAAGTAACATTGTTAGCCAGCTGCAAGAAGATAAGCCACCAATCAAACACCAATACCAAAAGTCAAACAAAAACAATGATTTTTTTTAAAAGTAAAAGGGAAGGGAAGGACAAAAGAACCCAGCAAATCAAGAGAGGTGCTTTTTCAACCTGTCTATAAAATAAAAAAAAACTGCATATTAAGGAACTGGATTATATAGTATATAATCATATCCAAAATAAAAGCAAGGGAATCAGGATGATAAACTATGAAACACAGTATACTTACAAAAAGCGTAAAGAAAAGAAAAGGCATAATAAGCAGAATTTTTGTGAAACTCTAGTAAACTTATCAAAACATGTTTGAAAAACCAAAAGAAGGAAGGTGCTAAAATGTTTTGCAAAACTCCTTGGACAAATCGTCAAAGCACATTAGCGAGCTGCAACCTGCAAGAAAAATACCATATAACTAGAATTACTATCTTTCACCCAGACAAACCCAGGAAAAGCCATGCTCTTTCCTACAATTAAAAGCCATAAAATGAGGATGAAAGACCATTCAGACCAAAATAATTTCAAAAGAAAGTAGATGCAACCAAATTTTTAGTGAAACTAAAGGAAACATATCAAGACACGTTGTGAACCAGCTGCAGCAAAATGAGCCTCCAATTAAACCCCAAGAAATTAAAACATTAAAAAAAGAGCCTCCAATTTTTTTTTTGACCTTGAAAAAAAAGAGCCTCCAATTAAACACCAAGACATTAAAACAAAAATTCATAATTTAGGAGTTCTGTTAGCTGAATCTGAATCAGCTCCCTTCAAGGAAATGAAAAGCCATCTTTCCACCTAAATCAAAAACTATCAAATTAAAGACCATAAATTCATCATGACACAATGACGGATACGATAATTTCAAAAGACATCAAAACGAAAAGGAAAAAGGAGGAAAATATAACCAAATTTTTAGTGAATCTCAAGGAAGCTTATCAAGACATGTGAACCAACTGCAACAAAATAAGCCACCAATTACACACTAAGACCTCAAGAGTCAAACCAACACAAATGAACAATTAAAAAAAAAAGCTTAGGAATGAATTAGCCTTCTTAGTTGAATCTGAATCACTTCCAATCAACCAAAGGAAATGAGGGAAGGAAAACCATGCTCTTTCCACCTATGGCAAAAATTATAAAATCAAAAGGCCAAACATTCAGGGTCACAAACTGTTAGGCACATAATCACTTTCACAAATGAATAGATGAAAAGGCAAAAGGAGGAAAATGTAACCAATAAAACACCAAGCGACTAATCAAGACACACCCTGCAACAAAATGACCAACCAATTAAACACCAAGACATCAAAATTAAATCCAAAACAATTCAACATTTAAGAAAAGAAAAACCAAAACAATTCAACATTAAAAAAAACCCCAAAATTTAGGAGGGAGCTGTCTGGGAATGAATTAGACTTCTTAGTTGAATCTGAATCACTTCCTTTCAACCAAAAGGAAAGGAGAAAAGCAAAAGCCGTGCTCTTTTCACCTAAGTAAAAAACTATCAAATTAAAGGCTATACATTCACAATGACACATTATGAAGTACAGAAGACATAAAAAAGAGTAAAGAAGAAAACACAAAAGAAAAGATGTAACCAAATTTTTAGTGGAACTTTAAGCAACTTATCAAGACACAGTAAAGTATCTGAAAGAAAATAAGTCATCAATTAAACACAAATACAACAAAAGTCAAACCAAAAGAATTGAACATTAAAAAAAGATCAAAATTTAAGAGGGAGCAGTTTGGGAATGAATTAGACTGAGTTGAATTTGAATCACATTCGGGAAGACAATAAGAAGCACATAGTCACTTCCAAGAGTTAATAGATGAAAAGGCATAAAGAGGAAGATGTAAACAAATGTCTTGTGAACCTCTAGGGCAACTTATCATGACAGAACGTTATCCTGCTACAACAAAATAACCATCCAATTAATCACCAAAATATCAATAGCCAAACCAATAGTTAGAGATTGAAATTAGGGGACAAAAATCAAGCTCAATCTCAACAACACTGTTCTCAAAAGAATAACCCATCTAACCAGAATTGCTTTCTTTCACCCAAACTGAACCGAGGAAAAGAGCCATCCTCTTTTCACCTAAGTCAAAAACCTCCAATTAAAATTCATACATTCAGGATGAAACACAATGAAGGACAGAACAATTTCAAAATGCGCATAAAAGAAAAGGCATAAGCATGAAGATGTAACCAAATTTTTAGTGAAACTTCAAGGAACTTATAAAAACACGTGAACCAGCTGCAACAAAATAAGCATCAAATAAAAAACTCAAGACAATTAAAACATTAGAAAAAACAAACAGAGCTCAAAATTAAGAAGGAGGGAGCTGTCAAGGAATGAATTAGCCTTCTTAGTCGAATCCCTAGGGAAGGAAAGGCCATTGCTTTTTTCACCTAAGTAAAAAAAAAATCTCAAAGTTAAGGGCCATATACTCACGATGACACTACGAAGCACAAAAATTTGAAAAAGCTAAGGATATAAATAGGAAGATGTAACCAAATTTTAGTGAAACTTGGGGCAACTAGTCATGACACATTGAGAACCAGCAGCAACAAAACAAGCCACCCATTAAACACCAAGACATCATAAGTCAGACCAAAACAATTTACCAAAAAAAAAAAAAAAGCTCAAAATCAAGGAGCGAGCTGTTTGGTAATGAACAGTTGAATCTGAATCAATTCCTTCCGGCCAGGTTCCAAGGGAAGGAAAAACCATGCTCTTTCCACCTATGGCAAAAACTCTCAAATAAAAAAACCATACATTTGGTATGACACACTACAAAGCATAGATGTTAGCCAGCTGCAACAAAACAACCCTCCTCCAACTGCAACAAAATAACCCTCCACTTAATCGCCAAAATATCAGAAGCGAAACCAAATAAATTGATAAATTGAAGTTAGGGGGAAAAATCAAGCTCAATCTCAAAAGAACTGTTCTGGAACTTTCTTCCACCCAAACGAATCCAGGAAAAGAAGAGCCACACTCCACCTAAGACAAAAACCTCCAATTAGAGGCCATACATTCAGGATGAAACACTAAGACAGCATAATTTCAAATTGCGCATAAAGAAAGGGGCATAAGTTTCAGGGCAACTTATTAAGACACGTTGTGAACCAGCTGCAACAAAATAAACCTCACATTAAACACCAAGACAATTAAAACATTAAAAGGAGAAAAAAAAGAAGAGAGAGAGAAGCGAGAGTTCAAAATTTAAGAGGAGGGAGCTGTTTAGCCTTGTTAGTTGATTCTGAATCACTTTCTTTCATGCTCTTTTCACCTGAATCAAAACCTCTCAGTAAAAGCCATACATTCACGATGACACACAACGTAGCACAGAATATTTTCATAAACCATAAAGAAGAAAAGGCATAAGCAAGAAGATGTAACCGTTTTTTTAAGAGAAATTTGAGCCCAACTTATCGGGAGTTCAGGACATGTTGGCAACCGGCTGCAGTAATATAAACCACCAATTGAACATCAAGACATCAAAAGTCAAACCAAAACAAATGAACATTGAAAAAAAAAACTCAAAATTTAGGACGAGGGAGTAGCTGTTTGGGAATGAATTAGCCTTCTTAGTTGAATCTGAATTACTTCCTTTGAAAAAGCCATGCTCCTTTCAAACTCTCAAACCAAATGAGAGGCACACTATGGAGCACAGAATCACTTTCAAAAAGTGCATAGATGAAAAGGCACGTAACCAAATGTTTTGTCAAGGCAAATTATGACAGCTGCAACGAAAACCGTCCAATTAATCACCAGAATATTAAAAAGCCAGACAAAATAAGTTGAAACTGAACTTTAATGAGAAAATCAAGCTCAATCTCAAAGAAATTGTTTGGGAATGAATTTTATTCATCTGACTGGAACTAATTTCTTCCACCCAACCAAACGGATAAAGGCCATACGTTCTGGCTGAAACACGAAAGCTGAAACACTATCAACGACAGAATAATTTTAAACCTCATCTCCAAAATTGCAGCAATAACATTAGGGGAGGAACTTTTCATTTGCTATTAAGCACGTAATTGAAATTTATACTTATTTTTTTAAAAAACATAAAACCAGACACAGCAGTGCCAATCTTTAAGGAACCGAGTAAAGAAAACACCTGAACAAATGCTTCCGCTCTTGCCCTGAGAACATAAATTACCACAAACTGTCGAATGAGTAATCAAGAACGTTTATTACCAATTTTATAATTTTACAAATTCTAAAGAGGCATCTAATGAATACAGAAAAAGATCAACCACCATTATTTTGGCCAAACGCTTCATTACTTCATCATTGAAACACTGGCAAAACAGTTGCCCCAAATTACGCCCCACTTAGACACCTAAATGCCAAGCCTAGACAAACTAGCAAAATTAGAGGGAAGCCCATAACTAAAGCCAAATGATCCACAGAGGAAGACAAAAAGAATAATGAAATTGCTCAAGGAATGCTCACGAAACTGCAAAATTGCTCACGAAATTGCTGTTTGAACACATCTATATCTTTACACAGCTTTTGACAAGCTAGCTACAATTGTACAAATTTACAATTCATTCGACTATCTATCAGCCAAAACCGATTGGAAAAGACTATCATTTCAAAGAAAAGACGTTATCCTGATACACAAGTTCAATCTTCCAGCCACCCATGGAAAACAAAATGTTGTTGACAAACTGATATTGGCCCAAATGTTTCAAGACTCCAAATTCTGAAATGCAATAGACGATAGTTCAAAACCAACTCAATTCTTCCACCATAGATCAAAGCAAGATTAATATTCAATGAATATGGATGTAAGGAAAACCAGAAAATTATCCAAGTGATAGATCCCTATGATATTTCAAGAGCATCGATCCAACAACGGATAAATCAGAGCACAAAATCCAACACCTCAGTCATAGATCGTCACATATCAACAGTTGTCGAAGTCACATGGATATGCAATTAAGAAGCATATACAACCTTAAAAGTCCCGCAAAAGAAGGCAAGAATCAGATAAATCAAGGTCACCCCATGCTGATAGGAAAAGTCGTCATGATTCCAGCCATGAGAACGCACGAAAGAACAAAAATGATAAACACTAACTCCTTCCCTGTAATACCAATTGAAAGCCACGAACAGGTATAAGGAGAGACCTTGACGCCAGAAACAGCATAGACTTCTCAAATAGAAAAATTATTCACACATATTTTTTGCCGGAAGTATTCACAAATATTAGGGTAAGGGAGATATCACCAAATCTTGCATAATTCCTACACCACGTTTATAAATAATTGTAAACATCCCCGTTCCTATCTGCGCCAAACAAACATCAATTATCTCTCATTCACCCACGAAATAGAACGAAAGCGAAGATTATCCATGTCCAGCCTCCGTTTCATTCTCTGCCAGCTATCTCGATCTACACAGATCATTAAACAGCAAAGACACCACCACAAATACCACATAAGAAAAAATACCTAAACCTGAGGCATTAGATTACCAAAAGCAACAAACGAAAACAGGCTAACACGACTTGGAAACTATCGCAGCAACGAAGACTTTATTTATAGAGAAAAATAGCCAAGGCGGTGCATAGATGGACGGTCATGATTGGCTTCTGACGCGTCTCCCTTACGCGGTTTCTAAAGTTAAGGCGGTGGCGGGGATCACAATCGTGTCACGCGGTTTCTAAATAGGATAAAGATATCTTTAATTAAACAGTACTAGTATTCTTGATATTGGAATATTTTAAAGACTTTTTCATATTAAATTCTAAATTATAAGTAATCATCTGTGCGGGTTTTTTTTTTTTTTTTGACCTGGAATCTGTGCGGGTTTATATTCCTAAGTTGAAATTATATTATTAAATAGTCAGGTTAACAATAAATATCCTTGTCATTATTTGTATATTATAAAAGGCAGGCAAGGGATATTATCATCTGACAAAAAAACGAGGGATATTATTAATTTATTATTATTGTTATTATTCATCTTGAATCTACCAATGTTGGGATGCCACGCAACAGTAAAAATATCCCGTGAAAATTAAAAAAAAAAGAATATGAAGAAAATAATATTCATCGTAAAAGACAACCATAGTAACTACAACTGTAGGAAAAAAAAAACTAAACCACCTACATAATCTCGTGTATCAATTGAAAAATAGCTATAATTCATATGTGACCTTATCATATTTTTTTGTTAATTTTTATTTTTAATCATGTTTTATATTCATGTAATCAACCATGGTCAAACAAATATTCAGGTAATCAACATATAATTTAATTAATTACAGCAATTAAACTCTGGCGAAAAAATAACAGCAATTTTTATTTCCTAAAATATTCCCCAAGTTCCGTATTTATATAATCTATATGTCACTATATTATATCAATTAAATTCTTTTATAAAAAATAAGCAAATAAAGTCATCTCATATCTTTTCAAAATACTCAATAGATTAATAAAATTTTTTAAATTTTATTAAACCTATATAATAAATTAAAAATCTTGAGTTTTATTAAAATTATATAATTGTTATTTTTAATTAAAGTTTGTGTTGATTTTAAAAATAAAGTTATAATTTTGACAAAACTGAACCTGTGTAATTTTTTTCATAGTTATCCAAACAAGTTGTAAAAAATTGAGAAAAATTTTGTTTAGCATGGCAAAATTTAAAAAATGAATTGCATTTTGTATTAGTTTTGTATTAATCGCATCCCGACCGCAATATTAAGTATGCTTGGTTAGACGATTGAAAGGTTTACAAATATTTATACACATAAATCGAAACAACACTCTTCTCACGTATTTATCTTGTATACCGTAAATCACAATTAAAAAACTATTTTTAAAGACTTCAATCACTATTTCAAACTATATCAAAAAATTTCAAAACGAGATTGGTATCAAAAAATTTCAAAACGAGATTGGTAGGTGGTTACTAAACTGGTGGACAAAGATCATATGGTGTAGCGGATATGCTGCAACAAAGGCTTTGGTTTGGTTCTCCCAGGTCCTAATGTCTAGGTTCTAGGTCTGATGCCAATTATGGTATTGTGAATATCGCGATGGCTTCTAGTTTTTCTTGTGTTTAAGCTTTCTGGTGTATCACAAAAAAAAATGCGGGAGGGATATAGAAGATTTTATTAGAAATAATTTAGTATTTTTATATTTGGTCCTTATAAATAATTATAATTTTTTTATCCTTCCCACCCAATAAACATATTTTCCTCCCCGTACTTCACTCTAATTCTCCCCAATATCATTACAAAAGAAACTGTTAACATTGGTGTAGCTATGTCACCACTCTTTTATATCAGAAGGAAAAAGTAGAAAAAGAAAGCTGTATCAAAAAAAGAGGGGGGGGGGAAGGAAAGCTCTTCCCTGCAATTACTGTAGTGGAGAACATCTAGTAACTCAGACGGCTAATGAAATTAGAAAAATGAAATCTTGAGAATGGACTTCGAATTGAAAATTGAAGCAAGGCGTTGCTTCTCTTCCAAGTTATGTAGAATCAACTTTGCAAAGGCTTGACCTTGCGTAGGTGGCCCATGCTGTTGACAAGATCTTTGCGGGTACAAACTGGAAACATATTGACGTTTTCAAATGCTTTCAACCGCCATAGAACATAGGGGAAACTGAGCTGATCCCTCGAAGTGAACCGAACCACCTCATTAAACCAGAGGCACATAAGCAGGTTCGTTAGTGGTGTATGCTTCCTCACAATAATGGAAGCCTCGCATAGAGCTGCACAGAAATGGGAGCTTGTTAACAAATATCGTCCCCATAGTCGAGAAAGCATGCTACTGAGAATCAAAATTGGCAACTTGCACAAGACAACTGTTATCAAGAGAAATTGTAAAACCTAACTCATTATGACACTACTGCAAAGTTAGAGCAAAATGCGATGATTTAACTTAAACCAGAAGCTAAGTCCCAGCAATCTTGCATAAAATTCATCATGACTGTACCTTGTTCTCAAGGCGGTCAATGGAATAAAGCCTTTATTATTAAATCCATTGCACAATGCAATGTTATTTTCAGGCAGATACCAGAGACTAGTAGGAAAGTTAATATCCCTGTCACACACTTGCCAGGTATTAGCTTTCCAGTAAGTGTGGTAAGCTTACTTTATGAGTAAACCAGAAGAGCACATGGAAGCCGGGTATAAAATATGGAGGTATTAGAAAGCGCCACCAGGGAGAGGATTGTTCTTTAATGAAAAAGAGGATGCAAGGTGTAGAAGTTTATACTAAAGCCCATTGGGCTGGATCAGTGGATGATAGAAGATTAACAACAGGCTACTTGTACATTTTTAAGAGGAAATTTAATGACCTTGTAGGAGTGAAAAGCAATGTCGATGCTGAGTTTAGAGCACTGGCCTTGAAGATTTGTGAGGCAGTGTGGATACCCAAGCTGTCGAGAGAAATTGAGAATTCGCATATCCACACCTATGAAGGTACATTGTGACAACATGGCAGTAATGCATATTTCAAAGAATCTCAATCATCGTGATGGGTGTTGAAATTGAAAAACATTCTAATTAGTCAGAATCAGCTTTTATTTTAATTATTTTGACTGAAGGGGTGATAGTTTGATTAATTTCTGGGGTAGATTACCAAAGACTATCTCAGCTAAATGGCTCACTAAATAACTAAATAACCCTTTGTATCTAATCGTAGCAACTAATGGAATAAAGCCTCCATTTTGAGCATTTCCAAAATCTCAAATTAATTTAGATCTTATGTTAACTAGTAATATTAACAACAATAACACAGAACTCTTCCAGCAAAAAAATGCAATTAAGATGTTACTTAAATATTATGTTAAATGATGAAACAATATTCTAAACTCCGCCTACGTTTATAGCCGGTCCCAAACCCGGGTACAGGAGGAGGGTTGTGTTAGGCCCCGACAGCCAACGTAAAACCCTGTCGAATCTCTTATGAATATGGATCAACGAAAAAATTGTGCTAAAGCTAGGTCATTGCCTGTAAGTAACGCGCTGTATGGCTCGAGTACAGTGAGAAGTGAGCGAGAGCCGCTGCATCGTCGCCCGGATGTAGTGTTAAATGAGTAAGGGCTACCACTCTCTTCTGAACAGAGGCGGCTAAAGAAGCTAGTTCATGAGAACAAGATCAAATTTGGCACTTGGAACATTGGGACTCTAAGCGGAAAATCTTGGGAGGGTTGTGTTACTTAAATGCAATCAAGAACCCTGTCGAATCTCTTATGAATATGGATCAACGAAAAAATTGTGTTAAAGCTAGGTCATTGCCTGTAAGTAACGCACTATATGGCTCGATTACAGTGAGAAGTGAGCGAGAGCCGCTGCATCGTCGCCCGGATGTAGTGTTAAATGAGTAAGGGCTACCACTCTCTTCTGAACAGAGGCGGCTAAAGAAGCTAGTTCATAAGAACAAGATCAGATTTGGCACTTGGAACATTGGGACTCTAAGCGGAAAATCTTGGGAGGTGGTGGGAGTAATGAAAGATCGAAAGATTAATATTCTGTGTCTCCAGGAAACTAAATGGGCAGGAGAAAAGTCTCGAAAAATTAATGGTTGTAAGCTCTAGTACACAGGAAAGGTCAATGGAAAGAATGGTGTTGGTATCATCGTTGATAAGGAATGGAGAAAGAATGTGGTGGACGTTAAAAGGATTGATGATAGAATTATCTCCTTAAGAATGATTGTTGGGAAGGATACTATAAACATTATCAGTGCGTATGCACCTCAAGTAAGGGCAGCTGCACATCTTAAGGAAAAATTCTGGGAAGATTTGGAGGGATTAATTCAAAGTATCCCACTAACTGAAAAGATTTTTATTGGGGGAGATCTTAATGTACATGTTGGTAAGGAGGCAGGACCTCATGCAAGGGCTCATGGTGGTTTTGGATTTGGGATGCTCAATAATGAAGGTCAATCTATTATTGATTTCTCCCTTGCATATAACCTCAAGATTGTTAACACTTGCTTCAAGAAGCGAGATGAGCATTTAATAACATACAAGAGTGGAGCCGTAAGGACACAAATTGACTTCTTTTTGGTAAGGAATTCTGATAGACGTTTTTGTACTAACTGCAAAGTTATCCCGGGGGATGGCGTGACAGCACAACATAGGATTTTGGTCCTTGATGTGAATATTAAGTATGTAAAACAAAAGTTCCGGCAAGTTTTAAACCCAAGGATCAGGTGTTGGCAATTGAAGGGAGAGAAAATGGAGATTTTTAAGAAAACTCTCCTGGAGGAAGGAGAGTGAGAGTTTCAGAGTAATGCTAATGTTATGTGGGAAAATATGTCTAAAAAAGTCCAACAGGTTGCTAAAGCAACTTTGGGAGAATCAAAAGGTCTTGGTCGACAAGACAAAAAGACTTGGTGGTGGGATGAAAGTGTTCAAAAGAAAACCAAATATAAGAAAAATTGTTTTAAAGCCATACACTTATGTAATAATGTTGAAAATTGGGAAAGGTATCGCATGGCTAAAAAAGAGACTAAAAAGGCCGTGAGTGAGGCTCGTAATAAAGCATATGAGAAGTTTTATAAGGAGTTAGGAACAAAGGCGGGAGAGCGCAAGATTTACAAGATCGCAAAGAACAAGGAGAGAAAATCGAGAGACTTGGACCAAGTGAAGTGTATAAAGGACGAAGAAGAAAAAGTTTTAGTTACTGATGGAGATATTAAGGATAGGTGGGAAGCCTACTTTTATAAGTTGTTCAATGATCGTGGGGAAGGGTCGCATTGTGACACGGAAGATTTGACGACTCGAGGAAGTGATCTCAATTTGTCATTTTACCGCAGGATTCGAATTGACGAGGTTAAGGAAGCTCTAAAGAAAATGAAAAATGGTAAAGCTGTCGGACCTGATGATATTCCTATTGAAGTTTGGAACTGATGATATTCCTATTGAAGTTTGGAAATGTTTGGGCGAAGAGGGTGTGTTATGGCTCACAAAATTATTTAATGAAATCTTACGAACCAAGAAAATGCCGGATGAGTGGAGAAAAAGTACTTTGGTTCCTATTTATAAGAATAAAGGGGATATCCAGAATTGTGCAAACTATAGAGGAATTAAGCTAATGAGTCATACAATGAAATTGTGGGAAAAAGTGATCGAACATAGATTAAGGTTGGAGACGGATATCGCTGAAAACCAATTTGGATTCATGCGAGGAAGGTCTACAATAGAAGCGATTTATTTATTAAAGGGGCTAATGGAAAAGTATAGGAGTAAGGAAAGAAATTTGCATATGGTCTTCATTGATTTGGAAAAAGCGTATGAACGGGTGCCAAGAGATGTACTTTGGAAAGCCTTGGAAAAGAAGGGGGTGGTGGTTACTTATATCAAAGCCATTCAGGACATATATGAGGGGGTTACAACCAATGTTAGAACGCCTAGAGTTGTTACAAAGGACTTTCCTATAAGAATTGGACTACATCAGGGATCAGCATTAAGTCCTTATTTGTTCAACCTACTGATAAATGTTCTAACTGAGCCTATAAAGGAGGAGATCCATACATGCATGCTTTTTGCAGATGATATGGTTCTGTTGGCTGAATCCAAAGAAGATATTAATTCTAAACTTGAGATATGGAGACGGACTTTGGAATTGAGGGGCTTTCGTCTTAGTAGGAACAAAACTGAATATATGCATTGCAAGTTTGATAAAGGACAAAGCCAAAGGGAAGTGGAAGTTAAATTGGGAGGGCAAGTCATCCCACAAGTGACAAAATTTAGATATTTGTGATCAATTATACAACAAAATGGTGAAATTGATGGAGATGTCGATCACAGAATTCAGGCCGGATGGTATAAATGGAGAAAAGCTACTGGAGTTATCTGTGATCATAAAGTACCTAATAAGGTAAAAGGAAAGTTCTATCGGACTGCTATAAGACCAACAATGCTATATGGTAGTGAATGTTGGGCTTTAAAGGGACAACATGAGCATAAAATGAGAGTCGCTGAGATGAAGATGTTGAGATGGATGAGTGGCCATACAAGAAAAGACAAGATTCATAATACTTATATACGTGAACGAGTGGGAGTGGCTCCTATTGAAGAAAAAATGGTAGAAAATCGTTTGAGGTGGTTTGGACATGTTCAGCGTAGGCCTCTGAGTACTCCGGTGAGAAGGGTGGATCAAGCAGGATGGAGTCCTATTAGACGAGGTCGAGGAAGGCCGAAACGAACGCTCAATGAGATCATAAAGAGAGACCTTCTAATTAATAATATATCGAAATCTATAGTTTTTTGCAGAGCACAATGGCGTCGTGGGATAAAGGTTTTCTTGTTGTTGTTGTTGGTGAAACAATATTCTAAAGCAGCACATACCTTTCTTGCCATTAAATCTATTGTCTTTAGGCAACCCATCTTTGCGGTATTGATTTATTTGCACTTCAACTTCCTCTGGTGTGGCTTTGTTTTTCTTGACAACAGCCTTAGCCTCATCATAGACACTGCCACGAGCTCCATGTTCAGATATGGCAAGTACAGAATTTGAGCGCCAGAGAAGTGCTTCTACCACACCCAACGGGTCCCTCCTAAATTGGGACTTGGAATCTACCCAAATAGAGTATTCTGCTTGAGGAAATAGGCGATGGCTTAGCATCTGTAAGATGTTTCAGCGCACAAAATTTTATTAGGTTAATGAAGGGAAGTATTAGGAGAATAAAAATAATAATGAAGGTAGAACTGGAGTGGGACAAGAATGAAATGGAGCTTTACAACTACAACTTGCATTTGAACTTAATAACAAATGATATTCAAGAAGAACATGGGAGCCAAAATCCTGATATTGATACCTTGGGGATTTTACCATTCAATCTCTGATCAGAAAAAGGAAGATCCCTAACAACCACAACACGCCATTTGCCAATAAAGCCACTTTCTCCAATTCTGTGGCCCCCTAATTCTTGTGCTCTTACGGTGATTTCATCCCAGAATGCTACATAGCAGACCTGCATGCCACTAAATAGATTTGGAAATAAGATTTTTTAACTTCTTAACTTTATTAGTACTCCTCTAGTCTTTAATATAAGATATATTTGAGGAGTTGATCTTGGTCCTAAATATAAGACATAGTTTTCATATTTTAATGTTTTCCTAATTTACCCCTTTCAATTATAATCAAGGAGGTGAGAGAATGGAGGAACTAAGGAAACTAAGGTGTTTTAGAAAATACATGTCAAATCAACTAAAAAAGGCGGACCCCAGTGCCAAGCGGCTCCCGCACAATGCGGGCTCAGGGGAAGGAGACCCTATATGTACGCAGCCTTACCCTGACATATTGCCAAGAGGCTGTTTCCAGGGCTCGAACCTTGGACCTGGGGGCGGAAAGCCAGCGCACCCACCAGTTGCGCCAAGGCCCGCCTTCATTTCCTTAATCTAATCAAATCAACTAACTCAACTAATTTCCTTAATCTAATCAAATTAGGTAAATATGTCTTATATTAACGACAGGAGGAGTAATAAATTCTTATAGTACTTAACTAACCTTTTTAAGTGATGCCTCTGACATACCAATAGGCTGATAGAGATCATCTCCGCCACCAAATGCACAAGTAGATACTACAACTTTGCAGGCATTCATGTAACCTTTATCTTTATCAGTTATCTTAAACCCTCCAGCTGAACTGTAGAACCCACAATGTAACATCATAGTTTCTTTCACCTATATGTAGAAACAGAGGGTATATAAATAAAGCCAAACTTATAAAGTTATGAATGTAGCTAAAGTAGACTCGCCCTTCTTTTTCAAAAAAGAGGGGAAAATCCAAGGAGAATCCATGTTAAGTCATAGATTAATTGTCTTATATCATCAAAATACTGAGCAGCTGTTGATTACCTTAAAACTACTCTCTCTTTCATGAAGTGTTTGATTTCCAGTAAATAAATTAAATCTTGTAACTTCTGGATGCTGTTGAGTCAAGGCAGTATTCCCTCCAACAAAAGATGCATCACTCTCTGATATATATAGAACTTTATTGACAGGGCCTCTGGATTCTTTTTCCACAGGAATATCCAAATGCTCAAGTTCTTCAGGTGGTAGGAGCTTCATGCAACCTGATAGGATCAATTCACATGTCATATAAGGCGCTCCTTCAAATTCCTTGCACATCTTAATACAAATTAATATTATCGAAGGAGTGACGACTAAAGAAAGAAGTACAAAGATGGCCAGGGCTAAGTGCATATTGAACCATTCAGGATGACACTGTCACTTGTCCGAACCAGTAGCAGTGAGATGGTTCAGATTCATTGGGTCTGGTTATAAAATATCACCCTTCACTTCCTGTTTAAAGAAGCTTCACCCAACTACATTAGAAGCTATTGAGCAAAACAGCAGAAATTCATATTTGTAAATAACAAGAGACACGTCATCAGCAGAAATGTTAAGACAACTGGACGCTGATAAGGGCCAAGGGCAGTATGGCAGCCACGACTGCATCACTATGTTAATGCAAGGTAATAAGAAATTCCAAGCATTACAGTACAATAGAAGTGCATCAAGAATTGGCACTGGTGTTTGGTAAACTGGTCACAAGAAATGGCTAAAACCGCCACAACCCACACAACAAACACGAGTGCAACTCAACACTCATACAAAACATAACATGGATATAACCACCGCACCAAAACAAAAAAAAGATATTTAAAGTGTTTAGTGCCTGTGCCCAGCACCCTTGACAAGGACAAAACTCATTTCTGGAGGGGTAACTGATTCTTACATCCCAAGTAAAGGCCCAAACCTTGGCTGGGAGTTGTTAACAGATTAACAAACAATACCAAAAGGTTGGTTGAGCAGATCTGCTTAGGACTATAGTAGTTATAATCATAGAAGACAGAGTGAAGTTTAACTCGAGGGTAACTCCACTGAAAGTTTTAGCACGAGATCACGAACTTCCTTGAGCAGCCCATAATTGATAGAGTAAAATCTAAAATTAGTTACTTTAAGATAAGCTTGGCGGGATAACAGAATCACTCAACAAGAAAAATTACAAGGCAGTGGTTCCAAGATGCAAGAAACAGACATTAACAGTAACCAAAGTCCACAAATAGAAAATGACTAATATAATCAACTACTCTTGCGCAGATCCTGCCTACAATCTGTTTTCAGTCCAATAATAAAAAATAAAATAAAAAAAGGTAAAGTCTCATTCCGGTACTTACGCTGTCGGACACCGCCAATAACACGGGTGGTGGGATCAAGCCGGTTCAAATTGCTCTTTGGATCTTTCCTAAATGTGGGTGTAGCTTGATCAACTTTGCTAAATTCCGAGTTTAATTGAGACGGGTCATTCGGACTACCAAGCTGTGAGCTCACTATCAAACTAGGTTTCGTGCCTATTATGAAAGCCTCGAATACTAGGAAGCCCACAACTGGAATAATGATAAGCAGCATCCAGTATCTCAGTAGCTTTCTGAGCAGCCGTAGGGCGAACCCGTTCTCGCCTCTATGCAGGAGTTTCTTGCGCTTCCGTCGCACGCGGGCCCGCATCCGACCATGGTCGTCCGATTCATCGTCCAAAACAGAGATCGCTACGTTGCTGTTGTTGTCGAACATTGAAGAAAAGATTAACTTATAAAACAGAATTGGCGGGAAGAGATCCTGCCAGAATCCAGAATGATGTCACAGTTAACCGGAACGAAGATTAGCTTGTTCCGCCCAAGGAAGGGAAGCCCCGCGAAAACAAGAAAATGAAACAGAATTTGTTGGGTTAAGCCCTTTTAATTCGCAGGTGCAGTAGTTTTTTTAAAAAAAATAATTAATTTTATAACTCTAATGCGGTTTTAAATAATATTTTTTGTGCAATAAATTTTATTTTTTAATAAAATTAAAATACATGTAATTTTTAACGGGTAAAAAGACATTTAAATACCACTTAAATTTTAAAATCTTAAATCAGTTATTTTCTAAAAACCTGAGTTGTCAATTGCTATTTTTTTTTTTTCAATTTCATTACTCTTATTGTTAACAAAATCAATTTAAGATTTTAAAGTTTAAGTAATATTTAAATTTCTTTTTCCCTTTTTAAAGTTCAGTCCATTGCAATTATAAAAATATATCATTATTTATAAAATAAATGCACAAATATTTATGTCCCTATCCATCAATCAAATCTGATCATATTTACTAAAACTTTTCTAATGGAATCAGGTAGATAATTTTGGAAATTTATGCTGCTGCCCAAAAACCAAAGTAACGATGGATTGCCCTCCACAGTAAGTACCGACACAAGAAGGGAGTAAAAAGGGCAGGACTAAGACATCTGACTTTTCTGAATTTATTCAGAAAGTATTCATCCAGAAGATCTGCTTACAGATTGTACAATTTTCGTTGTTACAACAATTGGCAAATACTACTCTGTTCCTTGTCGAAAGAAATCAACTACACCGTAATCTGTATTCATTTTTTGTTTGGAACAACGCCTTGTAAAAGTCGTAATCTGTTTATAGTATTACTTTGTACAAATAACTCCTAAAGCAAAAGTACAAACCGAATCAGCAAGCTTGCTGAAGCTCTCAATGATTCACCTCCCCATGCGTGGACTGTTGCTATTTATGGTGGGTGATATTCTTGGAGGCACATTCGTCTGTATCCTTGACAAGCTAGAAACTATGTCTGCTATGCTTGGTCTCCTTGCTGGTTCTCGGATTAAGCAGGCTACACTTATTTTAGCTAGCTCAAAAGCACATGCTTCCCCACTGCTTCCAACAAGGCTAGGATCAATGAATGAACTAATATTAGCTCCTGCATCGTCCTTTGCCATCACAGACCCTATGATTGTAGAAAGCATTACTTCAGTTCCAGCTTGTACAATGATAGAATCTTTCCCTGTGATCAGTTCAAGCAAAACCACTCCAAAGGCGTACACGTCCATTTTGGGACTAACCAATCCTGCTTCTAGATACTCTGGAGCCATATAGCCTCTAGTTCCCACCACCTGTGATGTGCAAGTTATATTTTCCCCTTCTGATTCTTCTGCGAGGCGAAAATTCGCAATCTTGGCCCTCGCGTCCTTGTTCAGTAGAATGTTGCTAGTGTTGATGTCCTTGTGCACATAGCAAGGTTCAGTGAAGTTGTGAAGATATTGAAGTCCATTGGCAATATCCAGAGCAATCCGGATCCTCTTGTCCCAACTCTGGTGCTCCATGGGTATGTTTTTTTCTAGCCACTCTCTTAGAGAACCATTCTCCATGTATTCGAAAACTAGGTAGAAGAAGCCTTCGTTTTTACAGTAACCTTGAAGTTTTATGACGTTGAAGTGATTGATCTTCTTCAGCATATTCACTTCTTTGGACGCATCTGAACTCATTTTCTTGACAGCCAAGATATCCTTGCCAAACAATCCCTTGTACACACAGCCTCCAATTCTATTCTTTGAACTGAAATTCTCAGTCGCCTCCTCTATCTCCTCAAATCTGTACTCTTTAGAAACATGCTCAATCCCTGCAATCTCATCTCGAATATCTTCTGAAGACTTGGTTTTTCTTACTTTACCTGCCTCAACGAAAGTCGCCGCCGATCTCTTCCTCATTAGAAACACAGAAAACAAAATCACACACACAACCAGCACAAACCCTCCTGTCGTGCCAACAGCGACATAGAGTTTTGTTTTTGCCGCCTTGCTTTTTTTGGTGGGAGGAACCGGAGGAGAAAAAGTTGGTGGTCGACCAGAATGAACTATGGTGGTTGAACTGTCAGGTTCACCAGGCAAAGGAATCAGAAGAGTTGTGAATGGATAAAGAGTGGGAGTGGTAATAACATTAGCTTCAAGTACAGAACTTGAACTCACTTTGAATCTTGCAGCAAGAGATGAGACATTATCACCCCAATCAACTGGGTAAGTTAGTAAATACTTGGTGCCACTTTCAATCTGAGACTGAGTTGGACAGGCACATCGGAGAGGCACATGTAACTGCATCCCGGCATGCAAGTCTAAAGCCCCATATGGATTGAAACGCAAGAGAGAATTACAAGTGGACAATCCCTCAAAAGTGTCATTTGCTATTGTGAAATAAGTTTGGATTGTGGGCAAGGTATAATTGGTATCAGCTTGGTAATAGGCCTTAGTTTTGCAGTAACAGTTTACAGGGACAATTACCTCTTTGCCTGTTGGGAACACAGTGAACATAGAAACGTTGTTGACTGTAGCGAGCTTTTCTGGGTCCGATGATGTCAGGTTAGAAATTGAGGTAATGGTGTTGTAAGGAGGTTGGGACTTGAAGATGAGGAAGGTCAAACACGATTTGCTGAGGCCATTACAGGTGTAAAGGAAAGCAGATGAAGGCCCGTTTTGATCGTTTATGTTGCAGTCGAGCACTGAGTTTCCTGAGTAATTCTGCTCTGCTCTAGCATTTGAAGATGCAAAGTATAGGATGAAGAGAGATATGAGAAACTGTTTCATTCTTTCAAAGATAATGATTACTCGATAGATTATTGGAAGCTTTGGCATTTGTATGATAATTTAAGATATTATAGGCATATACATATACTACATTTTGCTGACTAGTTCGAAGCAGAATTTTTTATTTCAAGAATAGTAATACTTCCTGCCTGGCCCGCAGTTTTCGCGTACTTGGTCCGCTATTTGATTTACAAAGGGCGATACTGCATATGCAAGTGAAAGAGCCGAGTTTTTGGTTTCTCAAAATTACCTTAATTCAAAATATAAGAACAGAATAACTAAATCATATAATTAAAAAAGTTAGTTAAAATTAGTTAAAGATAATAAATATATAAAAAAATATAACTTATTTTCTTAAAAAGTCCTTATTTATAAAGAGGATAAGTAGAAGAAAGAATGAGCGGAAATAGAGATGTGAGAGAAGGAGTAGAACAAATATACGAGAGAGGTGCATAATTAATTAAAGATAAAATTTAAAATAAGGCATTAAATGATAAGACAAGAATTAAGTGACTCTTATATAAAAACGCCCACCTCATTAGTTTTACTTTTATATTTTGAACAAGAGAGAATACATTGATGCAGGACAAAAATCGGAGTTTAACTTTAATGGCAGCTAAATATAGACATTGGACACTCTGCATTACATTAAGTTTTTTTTCTTTTACATTGTTATGATTATATTCAAGTATTGTTGTGTCCAAATTGCTCTCTAAAAAAGGTTCACGGACTTGACACCTCGTATTTAAATTGTCAAAATCCCTCCTACCGGAGCCAAGGCCTATTTGTTTAGATAGAGTGGAAATAATGGGTTGTGCTATATCATTCTCGATTTACAATAGTGTTTACATTGTGTTGTTTGTCTACCGACCTGGGTTTGACCTATCTGTTGAGCGGATCATGCTGAAGCTGTAGTTTTTCAATTTCCAATAATTACAGGGCAGAGTAAAAAAGATCCTGGCAGTAAATTAAATCCATAATTTAGGGCCCCGTTGAATTTCTCATCGTGAATAGACTTTGTATTTTGTGAATTTATTTACAGGAAGTAACAGAGAAATAAGAGAGGGTGCGAATAACAGTGTGAAAAGAATCGAAATATAAAAGGAGAGTGGAAGTGGTCTTAAAGATGAATGCATCAGACGGAAAATGACAGAATCTTGTAAACAATCACATATTTCAAGTGCTCACACGCAAAGCCGGCGGGGATGAGGAACTGACTTGTGTCGGTACGCGTATAAAAATCTCAATCCAATTTATGATCCTGGAGAGAGGAGATATTCTATTCATTTAGTACATTCTATTAGAATAATTTTATAATCCATATCAAGAAATTAGTGTATTAGCTTATTAAATAAAGTTCTTTTTTAATAGCTCTGATTCTGACTTTAACGCGATCATAAGAGAAGAAGGCATTCATTGAAAGTGCAGCTTTTATTTTATAACGCAACACTACCTTATGATAGAGACATGTTGATGAATTTTTATTTTTAATAAATTTAAGATATATTTTAATATATTTAGAAAATCATCAATACTAAATTAAAGAGATTTTCTTGAGATTTTAAGATATATTAATTTAAGTGTATCATCTATGAATTTCAACTTAGAATATAAGTTTTAATTTTAAGAAAAAAAGATAAAAAAAATAGAAAGTTTTCTCAAATAAAAATAAAGGAAAAACAGTATTATTACTACTACTACTACTTTTATCACTTATTACTGTCTTGAATTATAAGAAAATAGAAAAAAAAAATGAGTTTGAGTTTCATTCTTCTTATTTTATATGGGAGGGAATATGAGAGAAATGTAAAGAAAATAATAGATCAAAATAGCCACTTTGACAGAGTAACAGTTGGAGCTTAAAAATGAGATTTTGAATTAATGATTTGTGCCTTTTCTTTTCTCTTTTTCTTAAGATTTTTTATTATGAACTTGTTGTTGTTTTTCTTCATTTATATTTAGTTAGTTTATTGTGAAACTTAGAGGATATTAAACTTTATTTTCATTGTTTAGTTATAATTAATATTAATTTTGATTACTTAATCTTATTTAATTTTATTTATTTAGTAATTGGACAATAATAAATATAAATTTAAGTATTATAATTTAACTTAAGCAATTAATATTTTCATTCTCTAATATACCTCTTGAGTTAATGTTTTCGGGGGAGAATTCTTGCTCTGGTACCGTACAGAAATGAATGGGCCCGAAGGCATAATGTCCCTAGTTTTTCTAGAGACTATCAGAACAAGAGTCATACACAAAACTATAAAGCCCATAAATATTACTCCTTGTGCAACCATGGACAAAGTCAATTGGACGGCTTTCATATTCCCAACCAAAGGACTTCGCTTTACGCATCTTTTATTTAAATTCTTTTTCCTCAAAAGTTAGGTATCATCCGCGTTGCACAGCTCAGCATATTGTACAACAGTGGCATGCAAAAACAACTCCTTTTCCTCCTCAACGCTTGAGCATAAGGGGCTTTTTTGGGCGGCCCATCGAATGGAGGTGTTTAAAAAAAAAAGAAAAGAAAATAAAGAGGGAAAAAGACAGATGACTAGATGAGTACGTAGAGCTAATTTTTCTGGCAGAATTTGATAAAATAGATAAATTAAAGAGGTGATGTTGGAATATATTAATCCATTTTTAATAGATTAGAGTTCAAACCCGATTTAAGAAGGGTTGTGATTGAGAGATGTAGGTTCATATAGAGAAATAAGATCCCTTTATTATAGCTTAATAGTTGTGTCTATTCTTATACAACCGTGCGTTTAAGAGTTATATATACTCCTATATGATTATATGTACACTATATATAGAATGTAAGATTGAAGAAGTATATAATCCGAATATAACACAAACAAAATATGGTTCTCCTCCATCTAAAAGAATTTCTTATAAGAGTGTTTTATTATCATCCTCTCTCGGGTGTATTTACTGTGTAACGTAATCAGAGTCTATCATTAATACTTCAGTTTCATGCAGATACTTTAACGAGTCTATTAGATTTCAGGTACGTACGCCAAAAATTCTTATATGCGATGACAAAAAAAAAATCGAAGCATTGATGACAAGGCATAATATTTTGTTTTAAGGATGTCTTATTTCCAAGTTATTAGGACAAATTAATGTTGGTGGATATAAGATGGGGGGACCGAGAAATAAGCAACGATGAAAGCAATTCAGATGGCATGGAAAGGTGGTTGTAGGAATGTTAGAAAAGTGGCTGTAAACGATGATACTAGTAGTGCCACTGACGAGCACACACATGACAGCAAACTTTAAGTCCCAGTCTTTACTGAATTACTATAAACTACGAGGTGGTCCTTCGAATATCATGAGGTACTACAGTGCTATTTTGTCAAATGCTCAAATGGGTTAAGCAAATACGCCCCTACGACTACGTACATATATTAACGCCAAGCACAAACCAGCTCGAAGCGATCATTATTGGGAGTGTCCTATGCAATAATGTACATTCAGTACCTAAATATTGCAGTAATGATCCGTAGTGCGGGATGTCCCACACTCGCTGCCTAAAGAGACAGAGAATGAGGGGGGGAAGCAGCAATGAAGGAATTGAAGCTGAGAGATTATCACCGCCTTTTTTTTTTTTTGGAATTGCAAGTTCCAACTGGATTCATCATTATGCTTTCCAGTTCCCATAATATCTAAGTACGGCTTGTTGCCCCACTTACAGTTTGCCACGCGTCTCCGTTCTTGCTTTTCCCCGCATTTCAAAGACACGTAATGGAAACTGCACGTGATTGTGATTGTGATTGTGATTGTTAAGGGGCCATGGTTTTCCGCTAATCACACATTTTAATCTGCAATTAATTTCATACATCTATTGAAAGATCTCCCAGCTGGGCAAATCGCAGCTCCATGATAATAGCATTATTCAGTTTTGAAACCCACGACGGATCACCATTTATTCGTTATAAACTTATCATGACCTCATTTTTTTCCTCCAACATCGCCGCCTTAATTGATACACGCGTATTATGTTCCTCATGTGCATGTTATAATATAACAATTTTCAAAAAGAATATGTGACCTTTATTATCAAATGAGATATTAATTTCATTTTCTCAAGACTGCCCTATTTAAAATTTTCACTTTACAATATGTAATTCATGTTACTAAAATGGATATGTTACATTTTTTATTATTAACAAATATAATAATTTATTGGTAGGATTTTAACTTTAAAACTCCCAAACCGATAAAGATTAGGTCAAAATCTAAAGTGACTTTGTGATACTCTGGACTCATACAAAATTTTACACACACATATATATATAATATGATTTAACTCTGGGCTCTGCTTGATTATGCAAAGTAGTGAGTAACTTGTTATAAGAATTGAAAGAAGCAATAAGAACTAACTTTGCTTACTCTTTAACAGTGGTGCTAGAATTATTAGTTATTGTGCTAACGTTTTTATTTTAACTTGTAAATTTGTACTTAATTCACTGCCAGTGTTAGCTAACCTTCTTACTGAGTACCATTCTGTGCCTAAACATAATTAAGCCACTTGTAGGAAAATTATTTAGTTTAAGATATAAGTCACTTATAAGTAATTAATGATATTTTGTCAATTTACTCTTATTTAATTTCTATTATAAAGAGAAAAATAAGAGAGAGAAATGTGAAAATTATTTGTATAAAGTAGAAAGAGAAAAAAATTTAATAAAGGCAAAATAGAAAATTTTATTTATATTTAGACATAAAGTATAGTACTTCCACGGGTCCTATTTATAAAAATTCGATAACTGATTTACACGGTTTAAGAAAATAATTAAAATTAATTAAAAATAATAAACATATATATAATAAATATTATTTTTTTCAAGTATACTCTTATTTATAAAAAGTAAATAAGAGAGATGAATAAAATAAATATAAGTATTAACAACCTTTTAATTAATATAATATATAAAATGAATGACGTGTGAACAGAAATTTATTAAATTTTAGATAATTTTTATTAGACTTTTATAAAAAAAAATTAAAATAATTTAAATTTTAAGTCCTTAAAACAGAGCAGAAGAGAGTAGTAGTTAAGATTAATACAGGGAAAAGTAAAAATAAAAGTCAACAAAGCAAACAGAATGCAGGGTCTCCCGCGCCTGCGCTTGAAACAGGAGACATTTTGTTTCTTTCGAGACTTTAATATGTTTTTATATTTTTTTCAAGCTGAGTAAAGTGGTCATATTATATATAAATCTTTTTTTAAGAAAAAATCAATCAAGTCAGCTCTTTAAAAAAGACAAGTTATTCGTAGTAAGATGTGTAAAATATTAATATCTCACGTCCTGAGATTAATTTATCCATGCCATAGATTTCATTAGTTTTTCCTTAACTAACCATCCGCTGCGCTTCTGCTTTTTTCTTTCATTGACACCCAACTTTCTATAACTAACTGCTTTCCAGCTACATTTTGTCTACACAAGCACCAAAAAGCAGAAAAATGTAATATAAAAAAGTAAGAGGAATCAATTATTGAAGTTTAGCTTTTTTAAAATTTCATTTCATCATCAATAGTTTTTTCTTTTGTTCGGAAGCCATACAATTTTGCAATGGCTGGGTGGCAGTATCATTTATCTGGGGTCACAAAGGAGTACTCATAACGCGAAGCTCAGCTCATAAGTCATAATTGTGAGGGAACTTACAAGTTACAAATACTCAGAGCCATCGGCTCTCATCAGCAGTATCATCCACCAATGTAACTTCTTTGGCATTAATAACATTGAAACTGCATGATATTTTACTTTGACTGTTCTTTAAGTTACAAGTGCTGAGACAGAAAATGGGATATGGAAATGATGAAGATACTGGGAAGATTAAGTAGGGTTCCTAAATCAGTGTTAGTTTTACAATTTGCCACCAAGTAAAAAGAAGGAACTCAACTTGCATATCATCGGCAAAAAGAAGGAAGTCAACTTACAGTTTCATCCATGTCCCACCCCACTCCAAACAAAATTTAAAAAAAAAAATCCGAATAATCCAACATTCTGAAATTCTGATAATATATATTTTCCAGCAACTTTCAATTTTTTATTAATCATGAACAGTACAGTGGACCTTGCTGAAATAATGAATTTAAAATTCAAATCATATTTCAGAAATAGCAAGGGGTTATATAAGCCTTTTCTATTCTCAATTATCGGGTGATTAAAATACCAAACAAGTATTTATGAGCAATTTCTCCCCCAAAAATAAATATTTTTTTCAAAAAGCGCGAACAGTGTTTAAATATTTGGTTTAACTGACCAAAGGATGGAAGAAATATTTTTACTATGTACCTAAAATATTGATGTTTTTTTTTTTCCTTTTTGATGGTTTTGAATAGCATTAAAGACGCGTTGCTAAATTTACCTAACTAGACTCGGTCAAATACCTCGTGGGATGTTATAAAATTGATTAAATTAAACTTCCCTATGATTCTGTTGTCCACTTTTACGTTACGTCGGTGAGTTTCCTTATTAAAGCTAGGCTGGGGTTGATTTCGCTGTTTCTAGAAAAAACCGACTTGGTAACACTTTTAAATCAATGGCCTTGCTTAGACTTCACTTCATCCCTAGAATAAAGCTGCCTCCGTATCAACACATAATTCAGGGCAAGAAAAACCAAATTAAGATCAAATCATCAACCCCACAGCAAACCAAAAAAATGGAACGAAAAGAAGAGCATGAAATTGAATTGAATTGTTCATACAAAAACTTTACAGACTCTTTATCATTATTACAATTTTGAAACGAAAAATAATAGTTCCTGATGAACATGCGCATCCGTAAAACGTAACTCTTTTGCTATACATTGTTATTTGATCCAATCATCTACACTTATATCCCTCATCGGAAAACTGATGAACACCACTCGATCATCTGCATAACTTGTGGCTGATGATGACGAGGGCCCTTCAAACTGTGCTGTGAATTACATATAATCTACAAAAACCAACCATTTTTCTTCCTCCTCCGTGTACAGCATTGCTGGTTTCTTTTACCCTCTCGATCGAACCCACGTAGATCGTAAAGTAGCGTAGAAGAAACTTCTTCAAGAATCCAAAGCAAATGGAGTCTGCAATAGATCGTAAGGTGCCCAGAGAGCATCTAAAGGGCAAGGCCTATTAGCGTCCAATCGAGCCCATGGCTTACCTTTCCCACTCCAATGCAACAGACTCACGGGACCAGGATGCAGATCTCTGCAGAGCCCACGGAGGTTGTCTCCACCGAGACCGTGCTGGTTCCACCGGTGATCCACCGGGGCTATCTTTCCGGCGAAGACAAGCAGAAACGGAGGTAACGAACCGAGCTCGTAGATTCTCATCCTCTTCTGTAATTCCATCCATTCCTCGATCTTCGTCGTATAATCCCCTGCTCGCCACCGCTCTAGATCAATGACCATCACGCCAGTATTGAAATAGCAAGGTTTTCTATCCGCAAAGGTGAGTGAAAGAGAGGGATTAGACCAAAATGTGGGCGTGAAATAGGAGGTGAAATTGGCGTTGCAGTATTCAGGAGCCGCCAGGACTGAATTCTCTCCCAGTGGCGTGGCGGCGAGTTTAGCAATGTCGTCGACGAGAAGCAGGTCGGAATCCAGGTAGACCACTCGTCGGACGCATAACGGCAAAAGGTTTGCGAGGTAACTGCGAGCGTAGTTGAGGGGGCAGTCGAGGGCGGAGCGAATGGAGGTGGAGATGAGGCCGGAGACGGTGGAGTCTTGGAAGTTGTAGAGCTGAAATTGAAGATAAGGGAAGGAATTGGAGATAGCGGAACGGAGGAGGGAGGGGTTAGAGGAACAGACGAAGTGGAAGAAGACGTTCTGTGGGCAGGAAGTGTGTTGGAGGACGGAGAGGATGGCGGCCATGGAGCCTCGAATGTAGGTGGTGTCGAGAGTCATGGCAATATGGACGACGTCATCGGAGCAGGTATAGTCGGCGGCGGAGATGGGTTTACAGGCAGGGGAATTGTAAAACTGGGGAGCTTCTTTGAACTGGTGAGTGAAAGTGGAAGTGTCTTTTGGAGCATTGTGTGTAACAGAGGAAGATAAACAGGGGAAGAACAAGAGAGTGATAAGGAATAGGAAGGTTGGATTTGGGATCGGCATCGGCGGGTGAGAGAGAGAGAGAGAGAGAGAAGTGTTGGGGGTTGAAGTTTGAATTGGGAGAGGGGAGATCTATGAGTCGGCTTATAATTGGAGATTGAGGTTTCAAACACGCTTTCTGGGGGTAAGTAAGATGTTAATTTTTTTTTGGTTAAAAAAAAACACAGAGGGGTGTAGAGAGAGAAGAATGGAGATGGGGATGGAGGAGTGTGAAGAATAATGAGGGACAGTTCAGATTTGAGAGTGAAGAATGATTAGAATTGGGGGAATGGGACCCTCTTTTTTATGTGAGATCTGCATTCTCGTAGTATGAGGCACTTAATTACACCTTCATAAATTCATCCACGAGGGGCCATGTACCTTGTACATGAATAACGCTCCCTCTTTATGACTTCTTTGTTCCATCCCCCGTTTCCTCTTCTCATTCAAAATATGAAACATCTGTACTCAATGCTCTGTACTTTCTTACCATTTTGATTTGATTCTCTCGTATATATTATTCGTTTCCCATACAAGTAAATATGGTTTAATTTGGAGTACATTTTATATTATATGGTAGGTATATTGATTTAAAGAGAGATGGAGAAATGATAGGAATAGTATGTAAAAAAAATAGTTTCTGAATTTCAATGATTTGCCAAACATTCACTGAATGTGATAAAGGGAAGTAATCAAATATTTGAAGGGAAGGGAATGTGACAGGAATAAGAGTAGTGTATGAAAGAGGTAGCGTTGTTGCTACGGCTATTTGGGGGATTCATTCGTGTTAAGGTGCGTCCTTTTAATGTGTTTGTTAATGGTTCATGCTTCTCCTGAATGGTGAACCATCCTATTCTTACCTGAAACCTATGCTTCAGCCACCCAATCTTCCCTTTCAAATCTTTCCGTTTTATTATTAATATTAATTTTGATTAAGTGATGTACATATTGAGAATGCCTCCTCACCAAATATAATTGATACCTTCCACCGCAACCCAGATTCCGCTCTACCCAGAGATTAATGAGTTAATTCACATATATTTCTGACGCACTCATTGTCTCTGCGGTGTACTTAATGGTGTTCCCGCAAATTCTTGCTTTATTCTCATCTTCACCCTTCATAATCCTAACATACACGAGCAAGTGAGATTTGCCTTTAAGCAGCTCAAGTGTCCAATTTTCTCTATTCAAGCCACATAATCACAAATTCACAACTCTTAATAATACTTGTCCGTGTATCGGGCAATATAACATGAATTATTCCTCTCGCATTATTAATAATTCTGCCTTTTTCTGTTTTGGCTGAAAACCACACGGCCTTTGTAATGAAGGCAAATGTCATGGAGTCTCTGGCACTGGGCATAATAAAAATAATTAAGATGGGTGATTCATTCGTATTTTAAAATGATCCGCATGGCCTATATTTACCGATTATAGTCGCCGGAACATGACCAGTTGGTATTATTTCATGCTCATATGATAGGAGTATTGAATAAGATTGTAAATTCAAGCTTCTCTAGAAATTTGCCATGTGCCGATAAAAATAAATGCCACTCGATCTGTGCAGTTTAAGTGTTGAATCATGAGCCGAACCCTATTTAATTAAATATAAATAACTTCGGAACTATTTAAGCAATGGCCCACTTAACCGTCGGCCTAAGTTGACTCCCCGTCCATATAAAATACTACTAGTACTCCAAGGTTAACTTGCGTCGTTACATATTGACCCAACAAATTTAAAATACTGTCTAGTTACATAATGTTAGAAGTTAGAACCCATCCCACTGCACCGTAATCCATAAAGTCAGACACTTTCTTTGAAAAAATCCACTTTTAAAATCAGTTAAAATATCCAAATTCAAAGTTAAGCCTCTAAATTAATATGGACTTCGGACCAAAATGAGATTTTTAGATTGTTGAGTATTTTACCACTTTACTCCTTGCTGTTTTTCCCCCCTAAAGCCACCTCTGTTAGTGACTCGTCACCAGCCCGCGGGCGGCCCGAGCTCCTAATAGAGGGGACATTTTAGATAAATAGACGCATTTTGTATGAGACCAATTTTAACAATATTTATAAATTAATTATCTCAATATTTAAATGAGATTTGAAATTCTGAAGGAGATTAAAAAAACTTGAAAAAGGATAGAGGGGTCACCGGCATCTCAAAAAGAGGAAGGCGCAAGAGTGACAATGAAAAGAAGGGGCACATGCCCCCACATTCATTAGATATTCTAATGAATTTGTCTACACACGGAATCTATACGGCATACGGTTGGCATCCCTCTACCTTCTCTGCCTTTAAACTCTCCTAATCAATATTCCATGTCGGTTTCAGTTCTGCTGCATCATTCCCTCAAACACTCGAACAAATCACTTATCGCTCATCATACCCAACCTTCTTCATTTCACACTAATTCAAGTAAATACCCATATTTTAAATTTCACGATCAACTTTCAGATTTAATATATCAGCATTTGCAAATCCATTCACCATCACAAGTCTTCCTCACATGTGCAAATATATGGTTCCCCATTATAAATTAGACAGCAGAATTATAAACACACAATCGTGTCTGTAATTTGTAAAAGAAATTCAGATATTATTTGTTTAATCAACAAATATTATCCCACACAACATGGAGAAAATATAATTAATTATTTGTTTAGAATAGTGACTGAAGTCTTTAAAATCAGTTTTTCAATCGTGATTTACAATATATGAAATAAGTATGTAAAAGAAGTATTGTCTCGACTTACACATATAAACACTCTTGAGATCATCAATCGTGATCCCAAACATATCCAAAGCAAATTAGCAAACAAACATAAGGCAAGACGTGGAGGGTTTTGGTAAGCAGGGTCACAATGGAATGTAGTACTTGCCTGCCCTAACCATCCATGTGATATATATGGCAGTTTATCATGTACTCCTAACGTGTTTAATATGCTCAAAATACCCCAGTTGATTTTTTTTAAGAAATTAAAAAAGTCAAATAAGTTAATCATAACATATAACATATATTATTTGATTATATATCAGTTTATAAATCAGATAAATTCATTTAATATAAAAAAAATGTCACTATTTTAAAATAATTTATTTAACTTCCTTAATCTCTTTAAAAAAAATCAACTATTTTTTATATTTTATATTAGTAACAGAAGAATATCTCTGAACCCGTCTCACTGAGATTCATTCTACACCTCTTATTGAACAAAACTGGACTTTAGATTAGAACCTAGCAACAGTTTTTGTTTTCATGTTGGTAGACAAAATTACAAGCCATTATTATCATATTGAAAATGACAGTAGCCCCATGATGATCAAAATACTTAACATTATTAATAAACAGGCACACTAGACTGAGGAAATAGTAAAGAAAACAAGAATCCGAGTATCCCCATGATGAACAACGGCAATCTTCCAGGATAATCAAGTCCGCAGGCCATGAAGCAGAACCAGCAGCTAACAATAGACTGAGAAATTGAAACCAACCTCAAACATATAGAACTTCGTACTAGGAAGAAAATGAGACCTCAACTCTCTAGCAACCTACCCATCCCCAGTGATTTGGAGAAAAGATGACTCTAAAGCTTCAGAAACAGGTGCCTGACTCAGACTTCATATGCCATCCAACTGTCAATATTTGAAGTGAAACAAGCATCTGAACTATCACAACAACAACAACAACAACAAAGTTTTTATCCCACTAGGTGGGGTCAGCTACTTGGATCACACGGCGCCATTATGCTCTATCAAAAATCATAGATTTTGATATATTATTAATTAAAAGGTCTCTCTCTATGACCTCATTAAGCGTTCGTTTCGGCCTTCCTCGACCTCGTCTAACAGGACTCCATACTGCTTGATCAACCCTTCTTACCGGAGCACTCAATGGCCTTCACTGAACATGTCCAAACCACTTCAAACGATTTTTTTACCATTTTTGCTTCAATGGGAGCCACTTGTTGATTCATGTTCATAAGAGATTCGACAGGGTTTTACGTTGGCTGTCAGGGTCTAACACAACTTTCTCCTTTACCCGGGCTTAGGACCGGCTATAAACATAGGCGGAGTTCATCTGGACCATCACAAGAGATATAATTGCCATAGTACCTATCACCAATCTTTTGTTGTCTTCTAAGCCATTGCAATGATATAAAGGGATACTTCTAAAATTCAAAGCATTTTTGACAAGTGCATAAAGCTTGAAAAATTATCTTCATTCTCGAAAACACATAATAAGCTTCGCCGATCATCAAAAGTTAGGCATAAAATGCAGTGACTTCCAGACATGCTAACAATTAATGAAAAAAAAATATAGTAACTTCCAGATGTGCTAGCAAAAAGATGGTTTTAAGAATATATATTGAGGAACGTCACTGAGAATGCCGACTGCTAGATGAGAACAAAGGCAATTGAGAAAACAGAAAACAGAAATTCATCAAATAGAGCAACATGCCCACATATAAACGGCCTATCTTTTTGAAAGTGTTCAACTTTTCTAATGAATTAATGCTAATTCCATGATATAGATTTTCAATAATACAAACAGGCTGAAATCTCAGTTCATCAAGCCAAGTATAAACTATAAAAACGAAATCAACCTTGCTTAAAGAGAAAGTAACACTGGTTCCTTAGTCTATTTTGATATTCTCAATGGATGAAGCTATCCCCAACTATAAGACAGTGGACTAAAGACCTTCAAATGATACTGTAAAAATTGCCAAGCATAAACCTCAAAAAACAAAACTTAGTGGATGATAAAAGTAGCTCCTAATAGTGTATCATGTGCACATTTGTAATTAATTTCTTGCTCAGGACACTAGATCTTTCACAACAAAAGCATGAAGTAAAGTCTCACAAACTTATCACAACAAAGGAACTACCAGAGTAATAAGAAAGTATCTCACAAGAGGGGGAAAAAAGAGTAATAAGAAAGCATGATATAAACAATTCCCTGCATCGCCAGAGAAACACACATACACAAGTTGGAGAAATACTAATTATCTGTTAGCAGTATCAGGCTCTCTGTTCTATCCAATCTATTGCCAAATTAATGCAAGAAAGACAACAAAGACAACAAACAGAAGCAGCCTCTTCAGGTAGTAATCTTGTTGTCCTTGACCTGTATACTGAGGGAACCCATGAGCATGGCCACCCTGAAATGAAGGAGCATATCCATGAGGAAAACCAGTTGCTCCACTAAACATGGCCCCAGCATGAAACCCATGCAATTGGAAGTTAAATAAGGATGGTATAAAACCACCAAATGCTGCTGACAATGTGAAATCCCCAAATCTTGCTGTTGCCATTGGGGAAAACCCTCCCAACCCCCCCATAAATCCAAATCCGTGTTGATGAAAATGATTTGGTTCTCGTGGAGGGGCAGTTTCAGGTCTCTGACCAGCTGGCCGATGAGGGATATTATCACCTGGAATAGATTTTGATCGCGGGTCAGTTGATGTCTTTCCTCTTCCATATAAAGGGACCAACTTTTTCTCCTCGATTAGGGCCTTGCAAACTGGGCATTCTCGTGACTTAGAATGAAAGTGAAGCCATTTGTAAAGACAAGGCCAGCAGAATAGATGGCCACATAATGTAATTATAGGATCTTGTGCTAAGTCGAAGCAAATATTGCATTCAAAATTGCCCGCGTCATTGTTATTATTGTTGCAGGAGCAGGAAGGGTTTGGGGGCGACCTGCTTGTTGATTCCCCAAACCCACTTGCCATCACCTTCAGATTCCTACATAAACCATATCTATCCAATTATAAATGGCAACCTTCATATACACATACAGATGCACGTTCATATTATCAAACACATTTCGGTGTTTCCGGGTGTAAACTAATAATGAGAAATGAGATATTAATTTACAAGTTAAATACTACAAGAGAGGAGAAGATACAAATGTCTAATGAGACTATTTGAAGGGGTGATTTGGAAGGGAGGAGGGGCTCTCCTTTTATAGCCCAAGGAGCCCTCCTTACATTGTAAACTAACCAATGTGGGACTTCTTAGGTTCTAACACTCCCCCTCAAGTTGGAGCATATATATTGATCATGCCCAACTTGTTACAAAGATACTCAACCCGTGTCCCATTTAAGGCTTTTGTCAAAAGATCTGCCAACTGATCATCTGATCGCATATGTCCTGTAGATACAACATTCTCTTTGATCTTGTCACGAATAAAGTGACAGTCGATTTCAATATGTTTTGTACGCTCATGGAACACAGAGTTCGATGCTATATGAAGTGCTGCTTTATTGTCACACCATAACTTTGCAGGCAATGTCGTGGTGACGCCAACTTCCTTCATGAGTTGAAATACCCATACAATCTCTTGTACTGATTGTGACATGGCTCTATATTCTGCTTCTGCACTTGATTTTGACACAATACCTTGCTTCTTACTTCTCCAAGATATCAAGTTTCCACCAACAAACACACAGTAACCTGTAGTTGACCGTCTTGTGGCTTTAGATCCTGCAAAATCCGCATCACAAAAACATTCGACCTTAGTATGCCCATAATCTGTATAGAGAAGGCCACGACCTGGAGAACTTTTCAAATAATGTAAGATATGCTCTAAGGCTTCCCATTGTGCCACTGTTGGGGATGCCATGAATTGACTAAGTACACTGACCGAGAATGTTATATCAGGACGAGTTACTGTCAGATAGTTCATTTTTCCAATAAGTCTTCTATATCTCTCAGGAAATGCGAACGGCTTCAGCTTCTCTGGATCAATCTTCTTCTTTAAGTCATCAGGAAGCTCATCAAACATGCTATCATTAAGATCTAGGAACGGATTCAATATCATGGGAACGCTGCTTGGTGCAGCTCCAAGCTTTCCAGTCTCCTTTAAGAGATCGAGAACATATTTCCGCTGATTCAAAAGGATGCCCTTCTTGCTTCTCAAAACCTCAATACCAAGAAAGTACTTTAATGATCCTAAGTCTTTTGTTTGAAAGTGGGAGTTAAGAAAGACTTTAAGTTCTGAGATTCCAGAGGTGTTACTCCCAGTAATCACAATATCATCAACATACACTACTAAAAGAATCATGCCTGCATTGGATTTCTGATAGAACACAGAATGATCACTCTTACTTTGGCTTAATCCAAACTTCTGAACCACATTACAAAATTTATCAAACCAGGCACGCGGACTCTGTTTTAGACCGTATAACGATTTTCTAAGATAACATACTTTTCCATACTCCCCCTGAGCAACAAAACCAGGAGGTTGCTCCATATAAACTTCCTCAAGAAGGTCACCATTCAAAAAGGCATTCTTAACATCCAATTGATGCAAATCCCAATGATAGGTAGCAGCTAGAGATACAAGAAGACGAACGGAAGTGAGCTTAGCAACAGGGGAGAAAGTCTCGGAATAATCTATACCATAGGTTTGAGCATAACCTTTTGCAACAAGCCGAGCTTTCAGTCGTTCTAAGGAACCATCAGCCTTAGTCTTAACTGCAAACACCCATTTACATCCAATGGCCTTCTTCCCAGAAGGTAGATCAACAAGAGTCCAGGTACCAGCCTTGTCAAGGGCCATTATTTCTTCTTCCATTGCAGCACGCCAACCAGGGTGGGCTAAGGCTTGGTGAAGGGTGGTAGGGGTAGAGATAGACTCAAGGGTGGCCACAAGGGAAGTGGAAGCAGGGGACAAATGCTGGTAGGACACAAAGGAAGAGATAGGATAGGTACATTCAGCATATCTTTTGGGAGGACAATGAGGACGGGTACCTTTCCGGAGGGCAATAGGTAGGTTAGCAGATGGATCAGCAGCAGAATCAATGTCAATTAGATCAGGGTCATGAGTGTCAGGATTTGGGGTGTTAAGATCTGGGGAAGCAAGAGCAGGGACTAGGGAGACATGAACAGAATCCATTGGCGAAGCAGTCATTGGCGAGGGCAGGGCATTGGTAACATCAGGACCATTGATGATATCAGGTTCTGGAACAGCAGCTTGTACTGGTGAGACAGGGACATTATAAACCAGGACATCATCAAGCTTATCAACAACAGGAGGAGACTCAGATAATACCGAAGACTTGAAGAAAAGAGACGACTCATGAAAAGTCACATCAGTGGACACAAGATAACGACGAAGATCAGGAGAGTAACACCGATAACCCTTCTGAATTCGAGAATAACCAAGAAAGACACACTTCAAGGACTTGGGATCGAGTTTACTGACATTTGGACGGACATCACGAACAAAACAAACACACCCAAAAATTTTTGGATCAATAGGAAACAACTTAGTGGTGGTGGGAAACAGTACAGAATATGGAGCATCCCCACTAAGGACAACCGAAGGCATACGATTAATAAGGAAACATGCAGTAGACACAGCATCAGCCCAAAAAGATTTAGGGACACAAGAGTGAAACATGAGAGCTCGAGCAGTTTCTAAGAGATGACGATTTTTTCTTTCTGCAACACCATTTTGAGCAGGTGTATCAACACAAGAGGATTGGTGAAGAATGCCATGACTGTGCATATAATCAGTGAATGGGGCAGAAAAATATTCTTTCGCATTATCACTCCGAAGAATTTTCACAGGAGTATTAAACTGAGTTTGAATTTCAGCACAGAAATTGCGAAAATGCGTAAACAATTCAGAACGATGTTTCATTAAGTAAAGCCAAGTGGTGCGGGAAAAATCATCAACAAAAGTGACAAAATATCGAAAACCAGTTTGAGACAAAACTGAACAAGGACCCCAAACATCAGAATGAATTAACTCAAATGGGGACGCAGCACGTTTATGGATGCGAGGTGCCAAATGAACACGATGGTGTTTGGCAAACTGACACGACTCACAATCTAAAGAAGATACAGAAGAAAACTGAGGATATAACCTTTTTAAGGAAGAAAGTGACATATGACCTAGACGACAATGGACATCAAAGGGAGACGACCCACCAGAACAAGCAACAGAACGCGGAACCTGATCATCAAGGATGTAATGTCCACCAGATTCATACCCCCTACCAATAATCTGCTTTGTCGAAAGATCCTGAATTAAACAGTGGTCAGGAAATAGAGTGATAGAGCAATTCAAATGACGAGTCAATTTACTGGGAGACAAAAGATTAAATGTAAGATCAGGAACATTAAGAACAGAAGATAGCGAAATGGATTTAGTTGGTTTAACAGTACCTGATCCAAGTACACGGATCGGGGAACCATTGGCGACGCATATGGAAGATGGGTTGGCACATGGAGTATATGATGAAAATAAATGATGGTTACCTGTCATGTGGTCTGTAGCACCAGAATCAATGACCCACTTCGTGGAAGAAGTAGCAAGACCAGAGAACCAATTACCAGTAGCTAGACCCCTTGTAGATAATGGACTTGAATCAGAATGAACAGATATATGAGAAACATCACGTTGTTGTTTATTCTGTAATTTACGACAATTTTTCTTACTATGGCCAGGCTCTTTGCAATAATTGCAGATAAAAGTGCTAGAAGACATATTTGGAGTACTAGGGCCTTGTTTAGACCTATAATTCTTAAATGAACCATGCCTAGCAAAAGTACTTGCATTGTGATCAACAGTCGGGCGAACCAAATTATTAGTACGAAGAACCTTTGAGAACACATCTTCGAGAGATGGAAGCTCTTGACTAAACAAAATTTGAGAGCGAACATTCTCATAAGAGGAATCAAGAGCTTCAAGAAAACTGATGATATCAGAGTTCTTCGATTCAGCCATAGAAAATTAACCAATAAGTAAAGAGAAAAAATATTCCAATGAAATCCCGAAGTATCACAAATTCCAAAATTCCACAGAGCAAACGAGGACCTCTAGATCCTTTAACCAAATATAACTGCAACCACTATGGGTAAACACCCTCAAATAGAAGCAAAACCCAAGAAACAGAGCAGAAATCACTGACCGTACCACAATGAACAGTGCCAGGATGAATAGTGCTAACAACAGTACCCTCACTGGAATCTGGAGATTTTCTGCCGGATGAACAGTACCAAAAAAACAGCGCCGATGAACAGTGCTTATGAATAGTCTCCAAACAGTACCACAAATGAACAGTATCTGATGAACAGTACTACTAATGCAAATGCCTAAAATAATTCTTTTCTGATGTGGAAGTTCAGACTATGCTGCAACCACAGAGCATACTCAGACAGAACTAGGCTCTGATACCATGTAAACTAATAATGAGAAATGAGATATTAATTTACAAGTTAAATACTACAAGAGAGGAGAAGATACAAATGTCTAATGAGACTATTTGAAGGGGTGATTTGGAAGGGAGGAGGGGCTCTCCTTTTATAGCCCAAGGAGCCCTCCTTACATTGTAAACTAACCAATGTGGGACTTCTTAGGTTCTAACACCGGGTAAGCCACTAGAGTTTAAGATGTTAGTGTTCATATTTCCGAATCAAAGGCCCGTCCATCATTTCCAACCGATCGAAATACAATTTCAAATTAATTCAAAAAAAAATGTATAACTTCAAAGTACATTTTGGAAAGGAAAAAAAAGGCACTTCTCCGGTGCGAACGAGGAGTCGTGGAGTGGATTGAACGAAACAGTGGTTGCATGAAATAAAAAAAGTCGACACAGTCCCGTTGAGCAGAATAAACCAAACAAATAATCGGTATGCAAACTCAACTTCGTAAAATTTTCACAAAACTTCTAATAACACCCTAGTCCACAACGAATCCTCACGATTCCAGAAGTCGATTCATCATGGTGATCAATTTTACAAGATTTATTAGGAGAAATGACAGAATCAAGAACAAAGGAGATAAGGGTTTACAGAATCCAGCCACGACAATTAAGGAAATCGAAAGCGGCCATTGAGGAAAGGGCAAACAAGCTAAGGGAAAAAAGGAAATAAATTACGAACCTGGAGAAGAAAACAGTAACGAATCGACCCTCGAATTCAAAACAGAAGGTTAATACCGCGAATCACAAAGCGGGAGGTAATGTTCAATGGACAAGGACAGAAATAAATTTATTATTAGTTTGTTTCTCTCGGCTTATGCAATCATTTATAAGTGTGTTTGGAATAAGGATTGTAAGTTTTATAAGTCCTTTTTAATTGTGATTTACGGAATATGAAGTAAGTTATGTAGTGATGATTGTCTCGATTTATGTGCATAAGCCCATAAGAGTTTTTAATAAGCTCAAATAAGCTTCTCCAAACAATCCCTATATAAATCGAGATAAAATTCCTCTACACATTTACTTCATAAATCGTAAAAGCTACTTCATAGATAGACCGTAAAAGTTACTTCTTATTCTGTAAATCATAATTTATAAGTACTTATGATGCTTGTTTGGCAGAGCTTGACTTATTTTATAAACCTGATTCACATAAATCGAAATAAAACTCCTCCACATATTTACTTCATAAACCGTAAAAGTTATTTTATATTCTGTAAATCATAATTTATAAACACTTATACAACTTTTTATAAGCTATTCCAAAGTTCTGGAGAACTTTTCCCATGGACAGACGTGCCTGATTCATTCGGTTTCGCATATGGAGAACTTTTCACGAAAATTATATAATAATTCCAGCTGGCGCAAGATAAGTGGTCTGGATGGAAAAGAACCCGCTTGGGTTCTTTTCTTTCTGACGTTTTTTGTGTGTGGGTATTTGAATTATTATAAAAATATTATTATTATACTTTGCTTATCCTTTAGTACAAGTAACATGTTCTCCTTCAAGATTGATCTTTAAAGGGTTGTTTGGTATGAGTAATTTGGAGGAGAAAGAAGAGGAGAAAATTTTTTTATAGAGATTTAAAAAAATTGAAGAAGTGAGGTTAGAAATTTTTAATTAATTTTTTTATTTTACATCTTATTTTTATTAAAATTTTATAACTCCAATTCTCCAATTTTTTAAAATATAACTCATAAAAATTTTCCCTCCCCTCCATTTCCCTCCTACCAAACAGACCCTAAATCAATTTTTGTTTGTGTCTGTTTAAACCAAGTTTTGTTTTTCTACTTTTATTAAATTAATATCTTTATACTCCTTTCGGTTTTAAATATATGACATAATTGACTTTTTAAAGAAATTAAAAAAACTAATTAAATTACTTTAAAATATTTTTATTTTTTTTCTCTAAATTAATTTATGTTACTTACAAAAAGATATATAATCTAATAATACAAATATATTATTTGATTAAATAACTTATTTAGTTTCCTTAATCTTTTAATAAAAAGTCAACTCGGTCTTATATTTAGGATCGAAGAGAGTATTAATTATCCCCCACTCACCACTAATTTTTTTTATTTAATCATTTATTACTCATTCTCTCTTATATTTTATACATCTTATCTCTTATATGCTCTTTTCATAAATAAAGATATATTTAGAACAAACATCATACTTTTGACACATTTATTATTTTTAACTAATCTTAATTATTAGTTCATTAATAAGAAAAAATTTAGTTATAAAAAGGATCGAAAGGAGTAGTAGTATACTCCCTCAACTAGTATATATTATATATATAAAAGGTACTTTTAATTGAATTGTTGATTTCAAAAAATCGTTAAAATTAGTTAAAAATAATATATAGGTAAGAAATATAATTTTTCCCCTAACGATGTATTTATTTATTAATGAGTAAGAGATAGAGTAACAATGAATTAAAGAATGAGTAAGAAAGAGAGTAATAATAAAAAAATGATGAAATATGATGTAAGATAATAAATAGAATGAGATAAAATAAAATTAATTATTATGCATAAAATTAATTGAGGATAAAATAAATAAAAATTTATCTATAATTCAAACTAATTAAAATAACACTTTATAACAAGAAATAAGTACATTTAAAAAATTGGACCTTATATGTAGGGATGCGCGAGTACATATTTTAAAGGATGATCTCAAAATTATCTAATTAGTCTAAAGTCTTTGGAAAGTTTTGTGGGATTAATTTCCTTCTTCAAACGAAGATATTGTTATTAATTTGCTTCGTGTCCGTGAACTCCATCTCTTCAGTCTCCCATTCTATTTTCCCTCTCCTTCAATTTCTCCCTATGGTCGCAGCGCGCGAGGCTATCCATTTTCGGTGGTACTATGAGAAACGATGTTAAATGGTTTTTTTTTTTTTCCGGAAGATGTTAAATGGTTTTTACTTCTAAATAATTAATCTGGCTTTATATAATACCCGGCCGTTGATTGATCAAACCCCATGGGACCACATTAGCAATCGGCCTGTTCCGCACGACTTAAAAAAAGAGAAGGAAGAGAATAGGAACTATGGAGGGAAGAAGAGGATTTCCGAGTCGCCGCACAACCTGCAAATACACAATTATGACATCAACGATGATCACAAATATGTTCAGTTTGTTTTTCACAACGTGGTGTTTAGAATTATGATTGAAATTTTTAAAAATATTTTTAATAATAATTTATGATATCTGAATTAAACATGTAAAAAAAATTTTATCTCCATTTACATAAAAAATATTTATAAAATAATATACTGCTAATCGAAACATCTAAATATAACTCCACCCGCGATGAATCACAGTGGTTAGAAAATTATGACCAGGTGAAGTAATTGATAGGACTGCAGAGAATAATTTTGTCATTTGTGTCAAGTCATAAAAAAAAAAACAGATAAAAAGGTTTATTTAAGAGGGCTTCTCATTAAATTATTTTATATGATTTTATTATTTAAAAACGTCATTTTATATATATATTATTAGGACAATTGGATATATCTTTTATTTATTTTGAATTATCTTAAAAATCTTAATTTATTAGTATATTATTCTAGATATGTGAGTTTTTCTCAAATAAAAAGTATTTCATCTCAATAATGTTATTTAATATCTTATTATTATATCTTTATTTAATTTTTACAATTGACATCTTATTCTCAATATATTTAAAATATTTTACAGCATCTTTTAAAATGTTTTGAGTTATGTTATGATTAGGAAGTTTCATTATTTAAACGTCGAGGTACACTCAGGTATTCTTATTAAGTTATGAATATGGATGAGAATTCTTAATGACAAGTTTTTAATTACTTGTGTGTTTCTATAGGTTTTTGCTGATCAGTAATTGTCTATTATTAGTACTTTGATTTTAAAAATAAGATATGATTGATTTTTTTAGAAAGATTAAGGAAGTTAAATAAATTATTTTATCATATGATATATTATATATCATTAGATTATATATCAATTTATATATTAGATACAATAGTTTAAAAAAATAATAATAAATATAAATATTTTAAAATAATTTAATTAACTTTTTTAATATAATAAAACGACTTTATTTTGTATTCAGCGTACGAGAGAGTATAGGCGTTGGGAACTTGGGATTTCTGCATCAGCAAGTCAATGTCAAGCTGAAGCATTTATTCGAAAGCCCTTCAATTTTTGTTTTTGGGGCTGGGGAATGAATTTAATTCCAGTCCCATTTGTTTTCATTCTAATTTCTAAACATTTGTAACTAGTCGTAATCCGGGGCGTCTATCATACGTCCCCATCTCAAGAAATCCGGAATTGGATTCTTTTAGTTGAGAGAACTTATGAGGACAGTCAGATTTAATTTAGACGGTTTAAATCTAAATTTTTAAAAATAGGTTAAAGGTGATTTTCATACTGAAAGTATTAATTTAAAGGTAATTAAATCCTAAAAGTTTTAAATATAGGGTAATTTCACTCTAATCGTTATCTCAATTAAATTTAACCATTAGTTGACTAAATTTTAGGACAAACTTACTCCTAAGTAAAAAATTTTAGGACAAATTTTCTCTTAAGTTGAAACTTTCAGAACAATTCCGTTGTTCATGTCATTTTTGTTAATATGCAAATTTACCATAGAAGTTATCACTTTGAAGCACATTTACTCTTAAATTTAGTCAACTAATAGTTAAAATTAATTGAGATAACAATCAGGATAAAATTATCCCACATTTAAAACTTCCAGGATAAAATTAGGTAACATAAATTTTTAGGGTAAAATTATCCTTAAAATAATATTAAAAAAAAGGCCTTTAACTCTCTCTTATCTCAGCAAGGAAACCGGGTCCCAAGAACCCCATATCATTTGTCTTCTTTCTTCTAGACGGTGACGTGACTAGAAAAAAAAAAAAAACATTCAGGTCTGTCTAAAAAAGTAAAAAAATGATTCAAACTTCAACTCTAAAAGCGTAGATAAATTTAGGTGTGATTAATAACTTTGTAAAACTAATTTTATATTTTTCCATTTGAACAAATCTAAATATAATTCTAAAAAAAAACATGGACGCATCATTTGTCTTCTTTCTTCTAGACGATGACGTGACCAGAAAAAAGAAACATGGAGCATATTCGTATTCAAGGAGAGAAATTTCATTAGTAAAAAACAAAACGTTGAACAGGTTAAGTATAATATATTTAATTCTTGGATACAGAAAACATGCAAAATGCATGGGATAGTTTATTCCTTCTAAACAAAACTCCCCCCCCCCCAAAAAAAAAAAAAGCCTACGAAGCCGAAAACAGATACAATTCTCTGGTGAAAACTAAGAATTCAACTCCCACCTGCCCTTCCCAAAAATCCATCCCCACTAGAGGATTTGCCAGATTCTTATACCACACAGAGTTGGAAAATCCACTTAAGATTTTGCAAGAGTTTCAGTGATCACAGTCTATATATCAATGTAATGGCAGGTTCTGCTGTAAAATATTGGCTAACAGAGCACCCATTAATCGTATCATTCCGATGGAGCCCCACCGAGTTATGGTTTTCAACTTATTCCTTCATCATCAACGCCATTTCTGCTTATATCGCCGCCGCTATCACTCTACATGCCATCCTCAAGATCTGCCGCCGCCGCCGTTCTGTTCCACTGGGTCCTATCCCCGCTGTCCACAGCCTCACCATGGCCTTCATCTCTGTCCTCATATTCCTCGGCATGCTCTTATCCGCTGATGCTGAAATTCGAAACACCCGGTGGCTATGGCGGCGAACAAGAACAACCCCTCTCGAGTGGGTCCTCTGTTTTCCACTGGGTATTCGTCCCTCTGGACCGGTCTTCTTTTGGTCCTACGCTTTCTACCTCTCTCGCTTCCTTCACCTGTTCCGAACATTCTTCACCATTCTCCGTCACCGGAAGCTGTCCTTTTTCCGGCTATTCAACCATTCCATCTTGCTCCTCACCTCCTTCCTTTGGCTTGAATTTTCGCAGTCATTTCAGGTATCGGCCATACTGATCACAACCTTTGTTTACTCGTTAGTATATGGGTACAGATTCTGGACAGAAATCGGATTGCCCTCCAAGTGTTTCACTTTCACTGTGAATCTCCAGATGTTGTTGTTGGGTTTTACTTTTGTGGGTCATGTTGGCGTGCTTGCACTTCATTTTCTGAGAGGAGGGTGTAATGGGATTGGAGCTTGGGGGTTCAATGCTGTGCTGAATGCTGCGATTCTTCTAATGTTTTTGAGGTTCTATGTTAAAGCGTATTGCCGGAGATCAGTTACCATTGGTTCAGCATATTGGGACGGCCGGGACGCCGAGAAGCGTGCAACGCGTTCTTCTGAATCGTCAAAGATAGAATTTGGACAGCACAATGGAGGAGAAAGGAAAGAATCGTCAAAGTCGAGTCTTTGACCAGTTCCTCCATCTCGGTCAATTGTAGATTAATATCAGATAGTGTTCTTCGTACAGAAGCTCCAAGTTCTGGTCATGGTTTAGCTGGTGGGTTACAGATTCAAAACGTCCCTGCTTCAGATTATGCAACATATATTCACATTTCGAACTCGCCAGCATTTGTTATGAGTTTTGTAATTCTTATGATTAAACTGTTCCCGGCTGACAAAGCACAGGGAGCAAAACACTTATGGAGGATTAAAAATGTAATCATGAGAACAAAATCTTATGGATCGTTTGAATAGGTTTAGAAATTGGAGCAAAGAATCCAGAAAAAGGAAGCTTCCTATTGGGAGAAAAATAACAGTAAGTTTTTCCCTCTCACCGTTGTTTTGTGGCTTTTGAAGTCTAAATATTCAAACTAAAATATAAACGGGATGACATTGGCCTTCGATTTGGTTTTCTCAAAACTTGTTTCTAGAAGTTTGTTGTTAATTGCTAGCCTACAAGGCTGCTTCCTATCCAAGGCATATGGGTCAATTTTGTTTTCCGTGTGTTTTACAATTTATGAATGCGTAGAAATATGGGTAAGGACTGAATCAAAAAAAAGAAAGAAAAGAAAAGAAAGAAAGAAAGAAATATGGGTAAGGATAAGGCTCCCGAAAAGATATATGACTAATCATGATCCACTACTTTTCTCTGATACTCTATTGAACGGTTGAACCCCTGCAATTTGGGAGGGTAGCTAATTTCATACATAATTAAAGTATTGACACAACATTACAATTTACAAATTAAGGCCATATTATAGTACGCTGGATCACTAATTAATACGGGAGAGCATCCGGCTTACGTATTACAAGTTAACTCATGAAACCAACATACTCGTTATAAGTCGTAATTAATAGCTGATGCTCGACTTATCCATTTCAGCAAGACATTTTTTCTGAAGAAAGTGATGGTAATAAGACTTCATGAAGAGCCTAAGAAATAAATTGTACCCATAATAGTCCATCACTTATTAAAATTTTTACATTATATATAACATTATACTTTCCATCTTTAATATAAAATCTCATTTTTAATATAAATTACACTGTAAACAAGATCTTATATTAAGTACCGAATAATATATAAATAATATAGCGAGCAATGACAAAGAAACTTTCAAACAAGACACAAATCCGTGGCATGACAACACGCACTGCATGAAGTTCTATTGAATAAACGCTTAACATGTAAAATGCAAAGGCTTTGTTCCAACTAATAGTAGCTAGCTACCCATGTAAGCAGTAAAGCAATACGAAGGAAGAAAATAAAGTATCATGAAGTGATGGTACCAAATTCATGAGAAAAAATGTTTGAATTTTTTAACATGTTTCGAGTGTATTAATTAAGGAGGGATATACTCATGAGGTGATGAGATGAGCAGCGTTCTAACAGAGGGTACACACCCACGTTCCCATCCCAAGATGACCTTCAATCTTAAAATTGGTCACGTAAAGATACGACCAAAAAATCAAACTCTTGATCACTCCAATATAAATTCTCATGAATTAAACCCAAAAATCCTCATATCCAAAACAAAACGCTTACTCTTGCATTTCCTTCTTTCAAATGGCTTTTACATCTCTGCTGCTTCTCCTTCTCCTTTCTGGTTACCTCCCTCGTTCATTCACATTATTTTGCTTCAATCTTTTATCCAATTTCAATTCCCTTTTTCCTCCTTCTTTCTAATCTACATTTTCGATTTTCTTATGGTTTTGCAGTTACAGGTTATGTAGAATCCACCAAAAAATTCATAATTCAAAACCGGTGCAACTACACATTGTGGCCTGCGACTCTTTCTGGGAACGGTGTTGCAATTCTCGGCGACGGCGGGTTCTCCTTGGAACCGGGACTATCTTTTTCTCTCGTCGCTCCATCGGGTTGGTCCGGCCGCTTCTGGGCTCGAACCGGCTGCGACTTCGATGACGCCGGTCATGGAAGATGCGTCACCGGAGACTGCGGTGGACTGCAATGCCGGTTGGGAGGTGCTCCACCGGCGACGTTGGCGGAGTTCACCCTCGGAACAACCATCAGCGACAGGGATTTCTACGACGTGAGCATGGTGGACGGTTACAACGTGGAGGTGAGAGTGCAGGCAATCGGAGGAACCGGCGATTGCCAGGACGCCGGGTGCATCACGGACTTGAACAGCGTGTGTCCGAGAGAATTGCAGGTGAAGGACGGTGATTCGGTGGTGGCGTGTGAGAGCGCGTGCACGGCGTTTTACGCGCCGGAGTTCTGCTGCGTCGGCGACCATTCAACACCGGAGACCTGTGGACCCACGATGTACTCGGAGCTGTTCAAGAAGGCATGCCCAAGAGCCTACAGTTACGCATACGACGACCCTTCCAGCACTTGCACGTGCTCCGGCCCCGATCATTATATCATCACATTTTGCCCATCCGAATCCTTCTAGCAAAGTGCTCCTGTATTAACTCCATAATGCCATGATATTATATTATAATTTAACGCAATTAATAAACTAGCACCTTATGTCCTGTTTAATACGTAGCACCGAATTTCGATATATTAAGATTGGGACCAAAACTGGGACAGTGCCTAAAGCTCATTAGGTGTTCTCCATAACCAAACCTTTTTGCCGCACTTGGAAATTAACAAATTACTCTTAATCACTTCACCCGTCAAATTTATTCATGTTGATTTTCTATGATTACCTTTTTAACACTTCAAATGTGGAAGACTCGAAATCCATGCATCGTTAAATTAAATCCCAATCCGTATGCAACTATAACAAACCACTTAAAAAGTTCAACTATTGTAGGAACTGATACTTAGGGACGTGAAATTTTCCCTATATAAATAGTGGTTCTGCCATGTTGGCGCCATGCTCTCTCTCTCTCTCGCTCTCTCTCTTTTAATCTCACTCAGCTTCCAAAGACAAAAATATATATATAGAGAGATACGCACACAAATTCTTAGGGTAGATTCTTCTATCAAAAATACCCATAGGAACCAGTGATATATATTCCAAAAGTTATAACTCATAAAGTGGTCATTGACAAATTCATATATGTTAACTAAAGCGACTCCTGTTGATAAGTGTGTTTGATTATGAGAAATATTTACATACTTCATGAGCATTACCTCATATGTACTCTGATTAATTAAAATATAACAACTTAACTTATTTTAATCTTACATGACAAATGAGTCATTTGGAGAAATTCAAATTTTATAATTAAAAAAATAAACTTCATAATTTAAAAAAACAAAAGATGCAATTTCCTCCCATGAGTTGTTTTTTCAAAAAAAAAATTTATAAGATTTGAATTTCTCCAGATAACTTATCTACCATATAAAATTAAAATAAGATGAATTATTATATTTTATTTAGTGAGAGTATAAATGAGATAGCGCTTGACAAGTATGCAAGTATTTCTCTTTGATTTTATTGACAAGTCATAATATGACTATTAACACATTCATCTATATTAATTAAAATAGCTTCCATTGACAAATATACGTGACTATATTGACAAGTCCATCTATACCAATAAGATAAGTTGACATTTGAAATCTAATCACTAAGGTCTCTTAAGTATTTTTTTTATAGAGAAATCTATACTGGGACTTTTTTTATTTTTTGTCCTTTAGACCTAAGTGAGGCTTTCTCTTTTTTTACCAAAAAAAAAACTTGGTAGGATAAAAATTCAACATGTACGTGAATAAAAATATTTTACATAGATAGGGAATAGTGAGGAATCAAGCAAGCTTTGAAACTTTCTGTTCCTTTTTCTTTTTCAAGGCCTTCGGCCGAAGGTGATAACATCACAAGTTCACAACAATCTTCAATTCCCCCCTCCTGCTGCACTTTTCCTTTCTTTTCTTTTCTTTTTGGTTGCATACATTTCCAATTTCCTCTACAAAAGGCCCTCCTCTTTGGAAGCCCAACTGTAACCTACTCATCCTATTTTCCTGCTTTTAATTCTACACCTAAGGTCTTGCATGCCACCTTCATTCCCTAAAAAGAAATTACAAGCCAACGACAACTCGCAAAAGAGGAAAATAAATTGACAACTAAAAACTAAGCTATACATTACAGATATTCCATCAAGGAACTATCTCTCAAAGAAAAACTAATTTGCAGGCGACTATACCACGGCAACTTCATCTGACCAGTACCAGTGCACTGACCCTCACCTTCCCCTTCACTGCTGAAGAGAGTTTGGTCGGAGCAGTCAAGTGAAGCTCCACATGCTAAATTATACGACTGACAAGCCGAATGACACACTCGAAGCCTGTTGTCTCCGTCCTTGTCACACTTCTGGATCGATATCTGCATATCAAGTACTAAGTTCTTCAGCTGTTATGTCAAAAAAAAGTGTTACAAGTTCGAGAGCCATATTGTTAGACAGAATCAGCAGATGTCAAAATGACATGATCACTATAACACTGAACCAAGTGGGAAAACAAGGGAATGACAAATTACAAAAGGATGAAAAAAAAATCTGAACAAATGTTTATCATACCCAGCAGGCAAGCCGTTTAGCAGCTTCATTGCAGTAAGTGCCGCCGAATATATTAAATAATTTCCGAGCACCGCCAGGGAATAAGCGGTGGTAGTTAGGCATGACAACCACTTCTTCTAGCTGCTGTTGTAAGCTTGGTTCACTGTGAGCACAATGTTGTCCAGACAAATCATTTCCCAGCACATTCTTGCAAACTGCGAGACTCGATAGGAGCATAGAGCTGTTCTGGCATGTGTATCCCGCGTAGTCAGAACAACGAAATTCACAAACTCCATTATCACAGACCCCGCCATGAAGGCTACATTGCTCATCACAAGCAGCTGCATATATGTGACAGCAGGGAGAGGTAAAAATTAAAAAAAAAAATGTTTGTAGCACAAGAATTGAGTAAACGCTGCTCCAGATTAAAATCATTGTTCAACAAGACTGATTGAATCTTCCTGACTCTGTTAAACTACATAAAAGGGATCCAAGTTAATTATCCTGAAGAGACTCAACTACAGTACATGTCAGTTACTGGATATAATTCACTGCATATCATCATATGGAATAACATTCTTCAAAAGCCGACCCTTCACATACTATACATTTTTGCAATGCTCTCAGTAATTAAGTATGCAATTGAAGACATTTCTGATCACAATGTTTTGTTCAAAACTCATTATTACGCACCAGTTGAACAGTCGATGCCAGTATACCCATTTTTACACTCACAAATCCCGTTGGAGAGACACTTGCCGTTACCACTGCACTTGCTGGGGCAGGATCCTGAAAGGAAATCAAGCAAAGGATTTATTTTGGTTCCAGCATTTTAACCCAGAACACTAAGGTTCATATATATCAAGAGAAAAAGAATTTGTTTTAAAAAACAAAGAAATACATAGTTTCCGTGTAGAGAGTAATTCAAAAATTAAGGCACAATGAATACAGAAGTTAAACTAAAAGGAAGGATATGAGAGCTCACGTTTGCTACAATTATGACCATGAAATCCAATAAAGCAGTGACAACTTCCATCAATGCAATCTCCATTGAAATTACATGCATTAGGACATTGCCCAGGCATCGTAAGTGTATTTGTGCTACAGAGCTCGTGGTATGCAGGGCAGATTAATTCTCCTATGGATAAATGATTTAGAGTAAGGTGTCACTATACTGAAAAAACATTAAGAAAAAAAAACTAATAAATAAAATAATAATAATAATAACCATTAAAGCCAGGGAACTGAATGGGTCCACCAACTTCAGGACATACTTTCCAGATACCATCTACTGCAACCTGTTTGGTCACATTACAGAACTACGTTTAGCAACAACTTCAGCAAAAAGGATAAAGGGAGAATGTCACAGGGCGTCTCCAGAGGGAAGATAATGGCATTATGGGCGCATATAATTCTGAAATTCTTCTGCAGGCCTATAGGACTGAAGTGAAAATATGCTTCAATGTAAGAAGTCTAAAATATCCTATATGCAAATCCAGGATATTGACAACAAATGCAAATCACGACCTGGAAGAAAGTTACTGGTCAAAATTCAAACGCTTTGTTGTCAATAACTGAGCACGAGTTGAAAGTTGCATAGCAACACTTTTTACATCAAAATGTATTTTCCCTTCAGTCCTATGGGCCTATAGAAGAATTTCATAATTATATGGGCCAAATGCCATTATTTTCCATGTGGAGCCCAGTGACATTCTCCCAAGGAAAAAGGTTTTGAGGATGAGTATGGTTTGAGAGTGAAAAAACAGCAGAAGCAGTCCAATATTCAACCTCCCTAGGCTTCATAAAAAAGATCGGTTACTCAATCACCATAAACAGTTAATACTCTCTTCACAATCCCAAGTCAACCATACCTCTAAAGAATTATTGGCACACCTATGTTGATAACAACCATTTCCTTGGGTCATAGAGCCTCGCACAAATCCTATGCGCACTAAAGTAGAGGCCATACACCTGCGTTAAAAAGGGAAATTAATTAGAAACTCTGTACCTTTAAATTTCAAATACTCAATGCAAAGCAGACTGAAGTTGCAAGATAACAGTCACAAATCTGACCTAGAGTTGCTCCCTCGAACTTCACCCAGCATTCGATCAGGCGCACGAGCACTGTTGACATCTGTACAAGACCCATCTGAATACGTGACAAAATAAGTGCAATAATCAGCCAATGAAGATTGTCCACCTGCAATGATCAGCGAACAAGTCACCAAAACTTGCCACTATTGAGTTTGCTGATTGACAATAACCACAGACAGCTTATGTTGAAAAACAATAATAGTGGAAACTAAAGAAATCTTTGCTGTGTACTGGAACTACAGAAATAGAAGCGATATATGAATTACAAAGCAATGGCACTTAAATGCAAAATTAATTGCTTGAAAATCAGTAGTGAAAAAGCTGGCATAAGATGATGATAGAGGAGAAAAGGCATCGCTTATCATTTAAAGGATTAACATCAATCAACCTTCAAGGATATGAAGGCATAATTCCACATACCTTCATTAGCTTGGGAAAAATATTGAGCCCACTGAGGCAGGTCTCCAGTATATGTTACAATTGGGCAGTATCCTTCTGCCTCCCTGTTATATGTACAACCAGACAACTGTGTTTTGTTGCAATGATAGGCCCCCTTCCAAAAATTGCAGGGGGCGGTAACAAATTCAGTGCCTTGGTTGCGACCCCAATCAAGTCGGTCTGCCATGCTATAATTGGCACGGTACCATCCACTGTCTTCTAAGAGAGCTAGAGTCATTTTTGAAACTACAGATCTTGTATCCACAGAACCAGTCATAATCTCATTCATCATAAGCCTTTTTTCCCAGTGAGATCCTGTCATCAAAAAAAGAAAAAAAATACATCTCCTAACTTTGTCGGTGGTTGGCAGAAGTACAAGTTCAAGGACATTGAACATGGTGTTCCCACTAAACAATAGTTGCTATGTTTTTTATTTAAACTTCTAAGTACCTCCTGGGCAGGATTCTAAAGGACCAGGTGGCAGGTCAGTATTTTATAAAGTTTTTTACCATACAGGAGACATCACTTAACTTTGCATTTATATGTCAATTTTCTATTGTTAAACTCTGATCATATTTGCAAATATCTCAGAAGCATGATGTAGCGATCACATTCATTGGGCACTATATTAATTATTAAAAACTTTAAAAAAAAAAGAGGAAATGCAAAAAAGAAAGTAAAGTGCAATTTTGTATTTCAAAGGGAAAAAATTACGCCATTACATTAGTAAAAACTAATCTTTATCAACAGCCTCAGTAACCACATGCATAATCATAAACAACTAAAGTGATAATATTCTGAAGAAAGCAAAGAAAAATTAGAGTAGTCACATTTAGAACTTTGCAAAAAAATTATTAAGAAAAGAGAAAAACCTGATGTTCCACGCCCTCCCCCGTCTTCCAGCTCCAAACCAGTGAAATATTTGGAAAATGCCTATCATCAAATAACTCATTAATCATTTGTGAAAGCTCTACTTAAGAACACCAATCAAGTTGTTGAATATTTTAAGCAAAATGATCCCACTGAAAATTCTTGTTTCATTCATGGAAGAAGGTGAATATATATAGAGAGAAGTGAATGGCAACAATCCTGCCATTCAGCTCCAGAAAATCAACTACAATGCAAACACCACGATGGCAGAGAAATCCTACAATCTATAGACGAAAAAGATGGTGACAATTCACTAAAAAGATATTGTCACAATAAACAGAGAATAAATGCATAATAAAACCTAATTACAATCACATATAAGAAAACTACTGGTATAGGGAAAATATTCCAAAGCAAATACCCCATAATGATGTCGTGAATGCATGACAACACGTGGAAGCACCACACGCATTACCATTCGCCCAAGCTTTTCATCCATGACTTGTTTAGTAACCTGCAAGGACAACAAGCAATTTTGAGCTTCAAAATATGAGCCAATAAAACGCCCAACATGGAAAGGAATGATGCAGAAACAAAAATTTCTTATAGTGAATTTATTAGAAAACTCAAGAAATTCTGAAAGTGAAATAAAAAAGAATTATATTGCTAATAATAACAAACTGAAAGAGGTAACCAATATTTAGGATCTCATTTAGATAGGCTCACTTTAAATTATCCAGCCATCAAACTGCCAAACTTCAAGATACAGGACATAATGTTAATATCTAAAAATATGAGTCTTAGAGTATGCAAGCCAGCATACCACATTACGCCGTCTTTTCCTTTCATCTCTAAAATGAGCAAAGGCATGCGGATCAAAACCAAGAACATGCATAACCTGGAAAAGATCAAATCTAATCAACAATGTCTCCAAGATTTCCGATTTCATTATTTAAAAACCCAACCAACCTCATGTATGAGGGTAGCAGAAAGCAAAGTCTCAGACTCAGCTGTCAAATGGCGAGGAGCAACATTTACATGTCCTGCAAAGATTGGAAACTTCAATTCCAAAGCCTCCCAAATGCAAGGTAATGGTGAGCATTCAAACTAAGATCAGATTCTAGGTAAGCTACCAGCTATAGCACGGCCCCATTGATCACGTTCACAAGCCACTGCCCATGCAAGAGTGTTCCCGGTGGTAGGCCTTGTAGTGACCAAAAGAACTAAGTCGGCGTCAAAAACACCCTCTGGGGAAGGTGAACAAGTAGATCACTTCTCAAATTTCCAGGTAAAATTATGGGATGAAATTTTATTAAGAATACAATGTCCACATAAGGCAGATGACTAATTAACTATACCGTCAACATATTCACGAGGAACCTGCACCCCTCCATCTTGCCCACATGCAGAATACCCACTTAGACGCAAGTTTCCCTTGACAGGCTCAACAGCCAATGCTCTCTTAAACCAGTCAGTTGTCTGACCCAATGCCTGCAATGGGTTGCTTTCATGGGTAAATATCCTTGTTCAATCTTTATCTGAAAATAATTCATATTATATAAATCCAACAACACTCTCAGTGAGACCTTATGAAGGCGTAGCTTTTTGTCATCTCCTGTGATATCTTCGGAAGTGCAGTTATGCCAACAATCACCAGATATTGGAGGATTACCATGGGGATTACAGGAAGGGTGCCCAAGAAATGAAGTCAAGGGAGGCTCCCCAAGCTGTTCAAATAAAAATATGCGTTAAAATTAATAAATAGAATGAGATAGAATGCAAATGTTATGTCAGGTCAGGACATATGAAATCTAAAGAGAACTTTTTTTTTCACATTAAACACTCACTTTGACAATATCACCAACATTTTGGCAATCTCGGTCTGGTGAATGGCCAACAGCATCATAATTGAGATATATTCTAATAGGTTGTTTTGCATCTTTTTGAAGCCCTGATGATGTTGACACTCCAAGTAATGCCCTACCTTTATGATGAAGTCGTTTCATGTGACTAGGTTCATAGACTTGATGGGCAACTGAGTACACCTTGCGCCCAGGTCGCTTCCTCTGTTCAAGTATCTGATCATGTATACAAGAGTGTGGGGCAATGTTCTTTTCCAAGCCTCCTGTTGGAAGTCGGTATTCTTGGGGTTTTGCATCATTGGCTTCCAAGCATGCCAGCAACAATACAATCTGAAGCAGGAAGTGGAAGTTTAACAACAAATAACAGCCAGCTGAGAAATCAAAGTGTCTGGTTCTTTATATAAAGTGAATTTGGGAAACTGTGAAAACCATAACTTTTCCTTTTCCACCCCTATTTTTGCATGCAGGCAGAGTACATCAAATTGAACACCTATCTAAAAACACAAGCTGATACAATACAAAAAGAAAAACATAACTTTTCCTTTTTCATCCCTATTTTTGCATGCAGGCAGAGTACATCAAATTGAACACCTATCTAAAAACACAAGCTGATACAATACAAAAAGAAAAGCTTTAAACGTTGTCAGCTCCACAACTTAGTTCACTATTTGCTAGAAAAGAACGAAATTTCCATCAACTTAGTTCATCATAGAGCTACGACTGGCAAAAGCTAAATCTTGAATCAGCAGAATTTCAAAATTAAGTTTTTTAAAACAAAAGGGAAAACAAGTAATGAATATTTTGGGCAAATGAAAGAAAAGCTAAAGATTGAAGAGAACCAAAGATTCGAAATTATAGAAATATAGATTACAAATCCAGCACCTTCCAGGTTAAGCATTGATCTTCTAAATAAATAAAATCTGACCATGGGATACCGCACCCGGACTAACGAAAAAAGAAAAAAACCTTAGTCTAAATTAAAACTAAGTATCTGATCCATTCGCTAATTGCGGGAAAGCGAAATAATAGGCCGGGGAAATATATATATATATATATATATATATAATATATAGTTCTATTCTTTCTTTCACTCCATGATGACCAATTGGAAGCTGAGCATAGTTAAGCAGATGATTTTGAAAGGCCTAAACCTTAAACATTAAGGCAAAATTAAACTAAAGGGATGATTAAGATAAGAAGGAATGTAGATGATGAACTAAAAGAGCTTACCTCGAAGACAAGGACGGTGAATCGAAGCTTGCAATCAAACCTGGACAGGACAGAGGGAATACACCGAAGCATTGCCTCAATGGAATGCTAAACACACAACCAAAGACAAGGTTGTTTCCATTAAATGTCCAGCAGTATTTTGATCGGCTTTAGGACCCAGAAAAATCGGTGCTCTGATGCATGTTGCAAAGCCTTGTTCAGATATCAATAGGAAAAGGGAATCAGTGGGGGGATTACCCTTTTGAGCTATAGTGGCTTTATTTTGAAGGAAATTAACACTATTACAACACACAAGTGAAAAGGCGGGATTTAGATTCCTCAAGTAGTGCTATTTTTTTAAAAAAAAAAAATTCGAGCCAACTCAAGTAGCGCTATTGTTGTAGACTGGTTCGGCTTATTACATGATATTTTCCGCTCGCTCTCACTATAATATGCAGAAAAGAGAACAGTGAGGGGTGACAAGGCAAGCAAGAGAAAGAAAAGAGGGAAGAAAAGGTAGTGGAGTTGACGGCCAAGCTCATTTTTTACTAGTTTTGGGTTTTACAGAGTATAATCACTTTGTGCTGGGGACGACAGCAGATAAAAATCAGAAATTTTGCTACTTTAAAATGCCCCTCACAGTGCCCTCAAATTCCAAGTTTAACCACCTTTAATAGAAAATAATTTCTAGCAATATCCGTATCTATATTGATAGTTTTATGGGAATATAACACCAATGTTTCAAACAATATATATATATATATATATATATTAGAAAAGCCCATACCTTGTGAATAACTGTGTTTTCACTTGTTATTAATAGGTTACCAAAATTTTCTGATATCAATTTTTTTGTTGTTAAAATCTTGATTTCATTTTCCCTAGTTTTACCAGAAGCTCATCTAATATTATATATATTTTGGATATAAAAAATACCTATGAATATTTAAAATAAAAACAAAAATATCAACACCATTAAATATAAGAAAATGGTATCTTTATTGATATACCTCTCTATTTAATATCTTTGATATTAGATTAAGTTTCAATTGATGATATTTAATACTATATTAAAATATTGTTATAACATTAATTAAAGGGAAAATTATAGAAAAGTACTATCAAAATATGTAAAAAATAAATAAAGGTAGTAAATTTTAATAATTTCAAATTGACTAGTTTATAATTTTGAAATATTGATAAATGTGTGAAATTATATAAGTACCCTTACTTTTTATTTTTTATTTAAATCCTTAAAACCCTTTGTCATCCACGGGCGACTGAGGCTCCATCAGCGTCTCATCACCGGAGCTCCAGTGACTGAAGCTCCAATGGCCTAATATTTTTTTTTAACTTCTCAAATACAAGTTGCCAATATAGATGTTTGAGTTGTTGATAACAATAATAAAGTTGTAAATAACTGCCTAATATATATTTTTTTTTCAAGAAAAAATTGTTAATATGATATCTGAGCTGTTAACAAATACTCTATTTACAACCCTAATATCCATATTAACAACTTTTGCCTTAGAAATAAAAATAAAAAATTAGTTGCAGGAGCTCGAGTGAAAATTATTAGGAAATATTCAACAAATACACTATTTACAATTTTAGTATAACTATTGACAATTCAAAGATTTATATTGACAACTTTTGTCAAAAAATTCTTAAAAAATATATTAGGCCGCCATTTACGACTTTAATATTGTTATAAATAACTTAAGCATCTATAGTGACAACTTTTTCTTAAGAAATTTTAAGAAAAATATATTATGCTTTCAGAGTTCCGGTCACCAGTTGGCAGTTGCCAGTACCGGAGCTCTTGCAACCAGCAAGAGGTTTTAGGGATTTTTTTTTTAAAAAATAAAAAGTAAGGACACTAATGTAATTTCACACAGTTATTGACATTTTAGAATTCCAAATCAGTCAATTTGGAATTATTGAAATTCACCACCCTTATTTATCTTTTACATATTTTGACAATATTCTTCCATAATTTTCCCTTAACTAGATATAACAAATCTCATGGAATAACTGAATAAATCTCAACCATTAATATTTAATCTAATGGTGGAGACATTAAATTGAAAGTAAATAGTGTATCGAAAAAATTGAGAATAAAAATGGAGAGGAAAATCAATAAAAACATTCATCTCCTATTAAATATAATCTAACATTGTTACATATCTATATGCAAAAAAGAGTGGATCCCACTATAAAAAGTAACGGTATTATGTTAAATTTAACAGTGTTAGGCATTATTGTTCCCATATTAAACGTTGATGGATATTTTTTCACCTTCAAAATGTATATAGTACTCAATGTACTTTGAATAAAAATGTATAGGTATTTTTGTAGCTCCACTTTTAAAAAAAAATTATAATTATAACGTTGCGTTTGCATGAATTCTGCATTATAGTAATGAAAATTAGGGTCCTCTTACAAGCCGTGTAGTAAGTCTCATCTAATATTCAACAACAGGCAATTGGGTCTCTTTCATTGCATTTGTGCATTCAGTCGGTGGTTATAAATTATTAGAATTTAATTATATATATTGATCAGCTTGCCTTAATAAATAATAATAATTAACTTTGATAAGCTTTTATGCATTGTATAATGTTTGAAAATAAGTTGTGCGATTCTATTCTATTGCCACTATAAGTTTTATGATTCACCGTGTGTAATTAATTAGTGCGCATGATTAGTTTTAAATTTTAAATTTTTATTTTAATATGAATTTTTCTATGTGGTAGCTTCAATGTTATATGGAGGTAGTGAGCTGCCTTCATAATAGGCCTACATTCTTGTCAACTAGATTAGTCAGTTGCTAGTAAAATTTAAAAGGAGAAAAAAAACATATTTAAACATAGTTAAAAATAATAATCAATATTTTCATATCCACCCCACTATGTTTTTGAAGTGTAATTAAAAAAAATCAAATGAACCTATGAATTAAATTTTAAATTTTTATTGGAAGATATGTCCATATTCAATACCCAATAGCTAGTGCTCCAAACAATAATACTGCTTCTAATAAGAAATACATCTGCTCGGAAAAAAAGATCAAATGAATATTTTCAATATTCGAAAATGAAAGAATCTCAACATAAAAAAATAGTTTAATTTATGGTCCTTAAGTATGGATGCCAAGTAGGGAAGGATACCTAAACAAATTTAAATTGATTTTATAGGGTTAGGCCAACAATTAAAATTCACTGACAAGCAAATTAAAAGACAGAAAAAGACAAGGGCGTTATCATCATGTGTATATTAAATATAGTTAGACTGGATGAACAAATTAAAATGCTGTGTATCTTATTCCAGCAGAGTCTTCAAGAATTAAATTCAAAACATCCTAATCTCATGTCTAATTAGACGCCGAACGGTACGCTGAAAAGAATTAAGATACAAGTCGTCCACCTAATTGCTGTTGGCGTTTCACCAAACGCCACAATTATTCTACTTTCGAACAATACTGTATTGAAATACTACAGATTAAGCATGCCCGTTGGCCAAAAAAACAAAAAACAAAAAGCAAAAGAAAAAGAAAAAGATTAAGCGTAGCCAACGTTTTAACGTTGTACTACCTTTGACGGTATTGCGAGGAAAATGTATGTATGATGTATGAACCCCTAATGATCCATGCAAATGCTAGAGATGTACTGAGAATTATTTAAAGCCACAAAATAAGACACCCAAGAAACAAATTAAAGAAAAAATTGATGATTAATCGTATCCAATGTTTTAAGGTTCAACTTTCAACTCTTTGACCAGCATGATATATAATGTTGCGTTACTCCTCGATTCTTGTTTATTATAATTGAATTTATTATCAATTGCAGATCGACCTAATCGATTCTATAATACAACTCTCAACGTTAGGTTGGTAGGTCTAGCTAGCTCATATTGATTATATTTTTGGCCTTCTGGGAGAGCAGAATCTTCCAACCTAAGTTTTACTGGACGTTATTGAATCATCATATACTAAAGTACAAAAGATATAAAACATTTAATAGTAATTAATTTTCTTCGTGATGCTCGGTCCAACAACTCTTTTTTTTTTTTTTCCCTCTCTCCCGTGGCCATGGTCATGATTCATCAATACGACAATTATATCGCCCTTTCCATTATTACTGTACATGGTTTACAATTATTTAGAAGCTTGTATGACTAAGAACAAGTTTATATTAGTCAGCTTCCATAACTAAAAATTCTGTAATTTATGTTCTGTGAAGTGTGAACGAAGGATTGTAAATAAACGAGAATGTAAAGGGAATCATCAGAGTGTAAGCATAATGAGCCCTAGTGGAGTTTTTGCGATAATATAGATACGAGAAGGAATATTTTGAGGTTGTCTGGGATTTTAATTTGGATAAACATAAGGGCCGATGAGGTAGTTGCGCTGTCAAACTTTAAAAAAGGGCAATAAAGATGGAGGGTCATTATTGACAGCATCCATATCATAATTTCTTATCTATGATGGCAAAGTCAAAGTCAATAATATATGTCATATTGAAGAGATAATGGGCCATAGGGTTAGTTACAATATCGGTGCCACTCTATGGTCCATGATATACAATTAACATATATGTTGTTCATTTTATAGGATCTTGTTCGATCTGATCTGATACTAATATTTTAGAAGAGGCGAACTACGTCGCACGTCCGGCACAACCATGTTCCACATTATATACTTATTATTTCAATACTTGTATGCGTATCAGAGACGAAAAGGTGAAGGCTCTGCCCCTGGTTATATCACCATATCTAATAAATACATGAATCTAGGGGTGGCGTTAGCCTTTGATATATACATTACACTTTTTTTTTTTGGGATAAAAGTGTTATAATCAGATTAATTTGAATAATGCTCTGTGAACTGTAATTCACAGTTCATTAACAATCTCTTGGGACAATTTCTTCATATTTTCATTTACTTGGGACCTTATTGTCTTTTTTTTTTTTTTTTTGCTAAGCATATATATCCTCCTATTAGAGATAATCTTATTTTTGATACTTTTAGATACCTAATATAAGCATCTCTAACAGAAATTGGAATATTAGTTTAGTCAATCCTTTTTCCAATGAACTAAACATTTTGTTAAATCATGAGAGAGATGAGAGTCATCTATGAGAATTATTGCAGATAAGGCTCAAACGAGAGACCCATAAAAAAAAGGCCTTCTGGAATGTTATATGACGTCTAACTATGTACGAAGCCCAATTTCAAGTGTGGGCTGTGAGTTGGGCTGAATTATTGGGTTGTTGGATAGCAGGCCTTGCAGAGTCGGTTGTACTTATGGACGTCAAAATTGTTAGATCGCATCAACTGGTGTTGCTTCACCATAAATCGGCGGCGAAAGTAGCCCTGAAAGGTGGGCTCTGTGGAAGTCCTGAGGAAGAAGACGTAGGCAAGAGCCAGATGGAGCGACGACAAGAAGAAGCATATTGGTTCCATCACATCCCAACTTAGCTCCCAGAACGTTAGCCTCATCAACCCAATCGTCTGTGCCATCATTACAGCCAGCCCAACATATAGCTCCCTCCAAACCATTGCTCTCGCTTTCTCCTCAATCTTCTCCTTCTCCTTCTCCATCTCCTCCAGCTCCTTCCTCCTCCTATCATTCGGAGACGCTATCCTCTCTGATATCAACCTCTCCATTGCCTTCACCACCTGAAACCATCCGTGTCACATCATCTTTACTCCTTCCTTCTGTCTTTAATATAACCAAGAGCTCACTTTTTTTTTTTTCCTTTTTAAGATCAAACAAGTTAAATAAGTATCTTGTATTCGTTCTATATATTAGGTTAGATTTATAGGGTTAGGGTGTGATTTTGTCAAAAAAGTTTTTATCAATGATTAATTTTATCTTGAAAATGTTAAAAATGGAGTAATTTTGTTTTGACCATTATCTTAATTAATTTTAACTATTACTTTATCAAATATGTTGAACTGGCAGTCAACATAGTCAATAATAAATAAGCTTTCAGGATAAATTTGCACAATAAAAATAACAAAGATGATATATGGACTGTCAGTTCAGCGTATTTGATCAATTAATGGTCATAACAAAATTACTCCATTTTTTATATTTTTAAGACAAAATTACCTGTCAAACAATTTTCAAGATAAAATTACCCATTAACTTTAGTTTATAGACAAGATAAATTAATTTAATATAAAAATAATAAATATAAATACTTTAAATAATTTATCCCCGCTTCGCTTAAAATACCAGAGTACTTGATCCCGACCTTTTCATAATCAGAAGAACACAAGGAGTTGATTGATTACCTGCTCCGGCTGTAGAAATACGACTTTTCCCAAAACGATTACGTTCCCTGAGTCATCCAGCTTCTTGGCAAACTCGGTGCCTTGATCTTCATTCTCACAGCCTTCAACGCAGATCCGAACGTATTCAGAGTAAGAAATGGAGGTCTTTGGGATCTCCCTTAGTTTGGCTTTGAGCTTCTCGAGCTGCGATGAGCTCAGGATCTTCTTGGCCTCCTTCACAGATATTCCGTACAGTGTGTCGCCGGTGGTGGCTGGAGGGCTAAGGCCGCGGTAGTCTTCGGTAACATTGATGATGCCTTTGAGCTTCTCTCCGAGATTGTCTCCGACGGGAAGTGACAGAAAATCAGGGGTGCTCGTCTGTCCGGGGTGACACACGACTCTCCGGTGGAAAAACCGCCGGAAAGATCGGCTATCGAGTGGAGATCCCGGTGAGGTGAGGTGGTGGCTTTGGATGTTTATTTTGGAAGCATTTGTAGGAACCGTGCGGGAATATTGAGGTGGTGATGGAGAGTAAATGGATGTGGGTGTTTTTAAACCGTCAATGAGGCGCTTGGTGAGTGATTTTTGAAGCGCCATTGATACGGGAGAAGTAGGATCCGTACGCGACTCAGACTGAGATTCTGATTATTGTTAGAATGAATCACAGAAGAATCTTGGGAGTGTGAGGACAGTTTTGGTCAGGTATATATATAGGTCCAGACTCGTGGGAGGAGAGAGAGGAATCTTTTGTTTTTTTTATGCGGAAGAGAGAAGAATCTTGTTATTGTTTCCTTCCTCATTTCTTAGATATTTCTAAGGGTATAATTCACATATTTTATTTCGAAGAGGATGATGGGGTTGTTATCTGGAATTATATTTTCCTCTCTTAAGTAAGCCTAAATGGATTGTGTCTTTTGATTAATATGTATAAGAAAATATTGTTTGTTGGCTTACGGGTGTAAAATACTTGTCATAGTTGTCTTACGGTTTATTTAAAATATTTGTTAGGTTTTTCTTGATATATTTTGGTATTGCGAAAGGGTAGCAATGGCCTTGAAGTTTAATAATGCTCTCTGTTTACACCAGCCTTCACGCAGATCAGAATTATTTTGGGGTTATTTAGGGGTCAAATAACAAAAACTCTGTAAAATATTTCTCAACGATAAAAAGTGTGTATGGAGAAAGCATTACTGGTCGTATGGTTTACAGAATTGAAATAAATGTAATACAATATAATGTAATAATATTTACATAATTTATTTGATTTGTTTTTAGGAAAAAATAATGTATATGCATAAAAATGTTTGATTATATCACATCGAACATAAAAATATATGAGAATAATATAACAAGAGATAAAATTATTCATTTCTATACATAATAGTGTACACGCTAGATTCATGATAATTTTTTTTATTTTGTATAGTGTACACGCTAGGTTTATAGTAATTTTTTAATATTTAATGGTGAAAATATTATGTTGTGTATAGATAGAATTCATGTTAATTTTTTAATATTTAATGAAGGGAATATTATTTAATGAGATATTTTAATATTTTTTTACTGTATAATATATTTTTTAAAGTTTTTGAATCAGGGAATATTTCTTAAATTTATATATTATCAATTATTTTTTAATATTTAATTGTGGTAATTAAAATTATGTAATATTTAATCGCATTTATGACCAGGTATTTTGGTCAATTTAAAAAATTATAATGGTAATGGTATCATTTTCACTAGATTACATGATGTCTGCATTCTCATTCATTAGTTCTAACAATGTAATCATCTTTACATTATATAAGTCTAACCAAACGTTGTAATCATGTAATTACATACGGATTATATGTAATCTTCTCTCATATAATTAAAGCAAACGAACGGATTATTAGGATTGTTATTTCTCCATCAGCGCCACTAAACAAATTTGCGTTAATTTTCCCTTTTTATTATATTATTCTATAGTTTAAATTTAAGTCTCAGCAAAATATTCTTGTGGCTGAGAAAAATATATTGGTCCAATTAAAATAAGAAAATAATGGGTGATTCAAACCATGAGTCCATGACAACAAAAGCTATGCGCAATAATCGTCAAAATATAAAGTGCGGCAAAAAAACCATGAAAAAAATGACAGAGATAATGGAGGGCCAAGAATGCCCCCCCTTTTTTTTTCTTGGGGGGGCCCGGGGGTCTTGTTATGGTGGGAATCATATGAATTGTTATGGCATGTTTTAGTGTATGAAGAGAACTTAATCTCGCTTTTAATGTAAATATGACAAACACCCGAATATTTTATATTTTGGTTCTCCAACCTTGATAAATATACTTCCTTTTATTCTTATTATAAGGCGCATTCTAAGAGAAACAGATGGAGTAGATTATTAATTACATTTTTTTAAAGATTGCTCCTATTTAATGTGGCATGTTCAGTGTAATTTATATTGTTAACTATGGATAAATTTAAAATTTTCAATGACTTGACTATTTTTTCTTAGTTTTAGTGAGGCTAGAGAGAGTATTAGCATTTATCCAATTTTATTACTTGTGTATTGATAATATGATTCTAATTTTTTGTATTATTGAACATTCTAAGCATCAAATTAATAATTTTCCATAACTCATACATAAATCAACAATATATACAGATGCAAGTGGAGGTCTAATACGCCCATTTTTGTCTCGTGCACAACACATGCATATGCCACCCACTACTCCTTTCGTCCACCCAATAATCCGAACAAAGCTCCCAAGTTGCTGATTTTCGTTAAATTCTGGCTACCCACATTACACTTTCAGTTCCCTTTCGGGTCTTCAAAAATATACGATATCATCATGATGCTTCATTTTCATTTGTTCTTATTGAAACGTCAGCCCACTAACCGCGCCGGTCTTCACATGAATCATTAATCCTATCTATCCATGTCCTAATTTGTTTTTCAGCTACGACTCTCGTGATAACTGTCCCCGAAACAATAATTGCTAACGACAAATGTTGGTGTAGCTGATAAAGACTGTAATTTCACTACTCATAAGTTATAAATCCAAATCCAATTTCTTTTCAGATGTATGATTGGGAAGTGTCTCTGTAAGCATTCTTTAAATGTGTAGGCGTGTCTTAACTGTAATGAGCCATTATGATTCAACACAAATAATTTTGTTTTTGTAAAAAACATATTTTAAATAAAAATCTGTGCGCGCGTATTTTTTATATTTAAAGAATCACCATAATAACAATAATTTGCTTTGTTTTATTTATAGCCGCTCTTTTGTTTTATAGCTACTCTTTTTGAAAAGAACATTATGCAATGACGCCTAGTCATCCATAATGGACGATTTTGCAGCAAAGCAAATAATGGTCCAGCGAGGTGAGCTCATCACTTTAAGTTGATGCACATCGTCAATCCCAAATTATTACTGCTACTATCAATTAATTAATATGAATAAGACTAAAAGGGGCCGGCACCGATCGTTTGAGATCAGCAACATATATATTAAACCTTTTTTTATGGCCAAAATACAAAATATACATGCTCAACGATGGAGTCATACATTCATTAACCTGAAGCAAACCACCCAAAACAAAAACAAAACAAAGGAAAGGAAATTACCTGTAGTTGTTGTCAATATCACACTTGATCGGTGGCTTCCACGGAAGACTCAAATATGAAACAGTAATGGCTTTTGAGGCTACATGTTAGATTATTGGTGAAGGGTCTGGATTGGGTAGACAATAAAGTTCAATATGTGCTGATCTATAGAAAGGCATAATATATAATGCAATTTGAGAGACTAATTACGTCACACTTGACCTGGATTCCCCACTTGCATGCATTGCGAGTATCTAATCTGACGCTATTACTCTTATTCTCTGAATTCTTTCATTTTCTGATGCAGATTAAGTTCACACCATCAACTCGTTCCTTTTTTTTTTTTTTTCTTGTGTGTACTAGGCGTTGATATTATTGACCAATTAATATTTTCTCAACAGTAACTCTTTCTAACTTTGCTTCTGCAACGTTCATCACAACACGCACATTTGGAAGATGCTACCAAATAGCTAATTATATTATAGCGCTGTACTTTTGCATATCGCCTTGCACTCAACCAGAGCCAAAATAATCGGTGGCCACAAATTAAATGCCAACTTCAACTGCCTTCATGGAACGAAAGAGTTGAAACTTTTGACCAAATTGTTTAGGTTCAACAGCAACAACACAAAGCGAACTCAAAATCGTGTCCAATTGGCCTGGGGCACAAAAATTGCTACTAAATGGGTTTTAAAAGAGGAAGAGATACCTCTCACATCATTTTTATTGGTGACTTTTTTTTTAATGTGTAAAATAAATTATCTGTTAAAATTAATTAAAAATAATAAATATTTTAAAAATGTCATATTTTTTTTTATAAATATGCCCATATTTACGAAAAGAGTATAGGAAAGAGAATGAGTAAAAAATATAAGAGATAATGTGTAATAAACAATTAAATGAAAGGAAATTAATGATAAATGGAAGATAATTAATATAAAAATATATATTTAATAGAGATAAAAAAATAGTTTAAATTTTGAGACATAACAAAAATTACTTATATTCAGGATCAATAAAAAAAATTTATTTGTAAAAAGAATAGAAGAGAGTAGGGGGAAAAAAATAGGTTCCAAGCCGTAATACTTTTGTTTTTTGTTTTTTTGTTTTTTTGGGCATATTCAAGCCGTAATACAGCTCATTGAGCAGAGTGGCTTTTCTTTTTCGGCTCATTTATTTGGGAACTCGTTCCAAAATGGATTGGAAGGAAAAGAAACCCCAACTCTTATACGGAATCTTTCGACTGAACAACAGTTTGTCGTTTTTAACTTTTTATGACGTGTTTCAGTGTTTTATTGGAAAATAGATTGAATTGAATCAGCCAATTAAGGACAATGGATGGCAAAATAAATTCAGCAAAAGGACAATGGTTGGTGACTTGGGTGGTGCTTCAGAGAATAAATTTCGATCGAGGCGTGTAACAGGTTGATGCAGCCGTATCAAAGTAAGCAAGGCAAGCAAAACAATTGCAGAATTCAAAAGTGGTTAGTGGAGATACGTGACCATCACGATCCAAAACTTTTTTCCTGCAATTTCTCATACAACCACGCTTCACTTTTGTACCTCATCATCTTCAATGTGCCCAACAGTATAAGATTGACATACATTTCTATCATCCCCACTTGCAAAATCGTCATATTTTATACTCATCCATATTTTAATACAATATTTATTTTATAGTTCAATTCTTATACTAAGGAGAGAGAGAGTAATAATATGTATGTTATCTTATCTTACACTTCTACCGTGCCAATACACGGATTTCACTAAAAAAACTGGCCACGCTTCATGCCTCACACGGAATATGAACATTATACATTTATTATGGAAGTTTTCATTAAAGAGTAATATTCATCTATACGTTTTTTTAAATTTAATGTCATATTGAAAGTTTCAAAACATAACAATATTGTCCTATATCATTAAAAAATTAATGTTGACTTTTAACTTTTTAACAATAAAAGGAACATTACTTTATTTTAACACTTTTGGATAATGTTAAACCTAAAATTTTTTTTTAAGATAATATTACTCCTCAAAAAATTTTTTTAGAGTAAATTTATATCTTAACCCTATAATTATGTAATTGTGTGTGTGTCTTGTATTAGGCACAAGCATTCCCCTACAAGAGGAAATCCCGTTTGAAGTATAATTGGATATTAAATGTCATTTGAAGTACCATTAGGTATTAAATGTGAAATATCTTTCAGTAGGAATTTAAAACTTGATTCTCGAAGAGACTAGCCCTTTTCAGTGCACTAAATTCCCGTCGGTTGTGATTGCATAATTTTAATTTTTAAAGGAGCACATCGAAGTTTGCATGGCGGACCAATTACCTTGAGAAAGGGCAGATCCAATTGAAGACAACGTTCGCCTTGACTTCGTTACATGGGCCAGATGAAGCCCAATGTCATATTCATTATGAAACAAAGCCCAAGTTTCTTCCTGGGGACTAAGGAGAGGGCGAGGCGAAACCCGCATGGACTATGGTCCCCTTGATGCACTGGGCGGTATCAAGATCGCATTCTTCTTCCTTTCTAAATATAACACAGTTAGTTTTTTTTTTGAAAATTTTTTATAAATTATTTAATCATATCATATACCGTGAATCTTTAGATTAGATATAAATTTATAAGTTAGGAAAAATATTTTTCTAATTTATCCTTATTGATGCTTCCTCAAAAAAAAAAAAATCAAGAAGGAAAGGGAATAAGGAAATTAGATAAGGTAACTAAAGTATTTTATAAAATACATGTCATATTAACCTTAGATAAGGTGATTAAGGTGTTTTATAAAATACACATCATATTAACATTAGATAAGGTGACTAGAGTGTTTTATAAGATGCATACCATATTAATTAATTTTCTTAATTTAATCAAAATATACACATATAAATTTATATTAAGTGCGGGTGGGAATATTTTATATTCCTGATTTGGACAAAGAAAGACTGTCTTTTCACCTTTTTATACGGGGGGTTTCATAGTCTTTTACTCCACACACACACACACAGGTTTATATTTTATTTGAGATTCACTATGCATTACGAGCAACATTCATGAACATAATAAAAAACTGTGAAGAACTCCAGCCAACATTTTATTAATTGTGTTCCAAAAAAAAGGAAGCAAGGGAGGCTAAGGTGGGGCAGAGTATTAGTAGAAGGATATACGCAGAAGAGGGCCTTGAGGGTGGAAATGGACAAGAGAACATGAATTAGAGCAACTCAAATCCACGTTTGAAAGCTACTCATCCTTATTGTTCACAAACAAAGCCACCCTTCAATTTCAAGTTGTTTAACTTACATCTACGACTACAAGCAACAAGGGACAGTAGAGTATACAACAATGGGAAGGGGGATGTACTTATTATGATGTGAGAGAAAGAGAAGTAACGATCCAAAGCCAATGTCAAAAGAAGCAGCAAACCCGCACCTAACTTTATTGGCGTGTCTCGTTTGTTTCTGTTTTTGTGGGGAGCCCCATTTAATGTTCTACGGCGCTATCATCTTTTCCCGCTTCACACTCTTTCTCCCTTTTTCTCTCCTTTTTTCATTTATTATTACTGACGTTCATACTCCTTTTCACTCCAACCCTCACAAACGTTACCTATTCCATTATCTTCTCATTTATTTTATTCACAGGAGACGATTCCTAGTTCCCACACGAGCTTTCTCATATAAAACTGTTCCTTTCTCTTTATCTGTGGGAAATTCCCATAGAAATGAGACTTTGGGCCTCAACGATAACCTTACTTTTCTAGCTTTCTTGTTATTTTTAATGGCGTATAGGTCTACAATTAATGGACGGCTTATCCGAACTATGCCTCTTTTACCCCAATAATGTTGGTTGGAGATCAGGACCACATGGACCTACGGGCCTATCATCTCAGATACAAACGTTGAATATGGAGATAGTGATGATACAAGACACATGGAAAACTAAGGACAGATTCCAATCAAAAGTCTGGAAGAAGGAAAATAATACAAGTTTAAATAACGATAATCACAATTTGTTAGGAGTGATCGTAGGAAGTTGGTTGAAAGTAAGAGAGTCTGGTTTTTGTTGTTTGGATTATAATGATCAAATTACGTGGTTAATCTGTCATGATCATCTTTTCTCCTATCTCTGTCATAAAATAAAATGAAACGGCTAAAATATTCATCCCGGAGGAATCTGTCATTCTGTTAGAAGTTTGAAAATTATGGCATGGATTTAGATAGAAAGTCCTAGGCACGAACGAAGTGGTGATGAGACAGTTGATGTGTTAAAGCAGGTTGAGAGGGTGCTGATATTTTGGTAGTGTCGTGCAACAGTAGTTTGGGGATGGGTCCAAAACAAGGAGTGGGACCCACTTTGATCTTAAAAATCCACTGATGTGGACGCTCAAGGGCGTCGTCCCCACCCACCCCCCAGGTTAATTGGCGCCATTCCAAAGCCTCAGTCAAATCACATCCTTCTTTCTCTCCCTCTCATCTCAGCAAACTCGCTTACTTGTTCCCTTTTATTTGGCTCTTTCTCTTGGTCTTTACTCTTACCCCCGCTTATTGGACAAGCACGAAGAAAATAAAATGAAGAGATGGTCACTGTCTGTTGGAGAACGTGATCACATATGATAATCTTGTTGAATCTTCTCCACTGTGAATTAAATAACAAATAACGTGAATAATGAGGTAATATTTATATTTTTTTTTAATCCCTGACTTTTACGTCCAATAGGCACTCATATTTACTTTAAAAAGCCTGCCCTGAGCTCGTGGGGAGAAAAATACATATATACACACATACATACATTCGGATTAGAGCAGAGGAGAGGAGAGCTACATTGAATGAATAATGGAGAAAATAGCCGTTAAGACTTCCCTAACCATCCAGTCGTCCCCACGGTGACATATTTACATCACAAGCCTATGAAACCAAAAAGCAAAGGAGGGGGGGGGGGGAAGGAGCCTCTATAGCTACTCATTACTGACCTACATCTTACACAGTAACACAGACCAGAAACATACAAACCGCACACAAATATGTTACATGGCAGGCAGGTAGGGAAGCGGACATAGATAAATAGGTCCAATTATCTGTGTCAGCATACGCAGTATTAAATTAAACTATCCATTGTAATTCTCATCATTTTAGTTCATCTCATTTCATTTGCACATGGTCTTCAGCCTCTTCGCTGCTTGAACGAATCCCATAATCACCTGCAACTCGTCCATTTGCTGCACAAGCATCATAATAATCAAACACACTCAGCTTCTAATAATACTCAACTGACAACTAACAAGGCAGAGATAATAATGCCGCTATAATTTCTGGGTACCTGTGACACGAAATGCCTCTGAACAACATCCACTAGCTGTTCTTTTGAAGGGTTTGGGACGGAATCCACCTACAAAGTCCATTGTAGATGTCAGTAAAAAAAGAAGAATCATTCCCGAGTTACAGTTATCAAGAATACAGGTCTGAGAATTTACAAGATTAAAATGTCGCCAGTATCTCCACAATGCAGCTATTTCCAGTTTGCTGAAATCAACCTTCTACATAGAAATATTTAAACTTGCGTTAATAGTTGTAGTATGAAGAAACTTATTCTTTACAATGTAAAAACATGGCCAAGAAAATAAACATTAAAGTGATTTACAGTGGACCGTTGAGGTGTGGAAATGGATCCCTTCGACTGTGAATCACCAGAGAGGGACCTGCTGAAAGTCTTGTGAGATGATCCCAATGATCTTTGCGTTCTGTGCCTCGATTTGTGGGACTTTTGAGTATCATCCGATGCTGAGAAAGTAAAAGATGGCTCAAACAAAATCAGAAATAATGGTGGGGCCAATAAAAAGATAAAGACGTGAAAGCTTTTAGAAATAGTAAAAGAGAAAGGTGAAGGCATAATGGATCCAATGAACCAACCTCCACCACTTTCTATACCCACGGGCATATATGGGACAGAAAGTGAACAGTTAATTGAAATCTCATATCATCGAATATGAGAGCACATGAGACCGGCTCTAGTGTTGACGTACTGAATTGGATCCCCCCCCCCAAAAAAAAATCCTCGTACGCCATACCCAATTCTTAGTCCATGGACCACCAAGGTGATTAATATAAACACAATATCATACAATAAATGATTAACACTGTTGAGTGTACGATCAGAATGTGAAATAGTTTATTACTCTGCTGTATTTCACGGTTCAGTAGGAAAATATTAATTAGAGTGTCAGTCTATAATACTATATATTGAAACGGACTTAAAATAGACCACACCTCTTTACACCAGTAAATATGGAAAGGGTGATCAGGAGCGGTAAAACCCTTTTCAACCAATGAGTTTCAAAAGTTACTAAGAAAACGGTATAAAAAAAGTAGAAAGAATAGCTATACTTTTTTTTTTTTTTGGGCCGGTAGGAATCTTAAAGATCAAACTCACCCATATCTGATCCATTCCACTGGGCATTTTCAAATTCAAGGTCATCGTCTTCCTCATTACCAGTAGGTGCTTCAATCACACTAAGAGCATTCCTTTGTAGTTTTACTTCAATACCATTTGTAAGAACCTGCAAATTTGTGACCATGCACAATGTGAGAATCATCCAGACTACACAATGCTTATTAAACCAAGAAATAAAACAAATGGTCGGTTGAAAGAAGAACTCTGCATAACAGCAAACAAATTCCTTTCCATCATCAAAAGTTCAAACCAGGCAATGGCAACCTTCAGACAATGTGAGAGTGTAAACATTAATTAGAACCCAAATCCGAAGACAAAACTATGGAGACAGGACACTGTCGTGATCAATTAGTATCAATCAGCTCTGTAAGCAGAGAGACAGAGTGAAAGTGAGGTTTATAGAGCACGGTTGTCAAAAAAGATTTAGCTAATTAGGCCAAACCAACAGAGATTTAAGTGTCGAAAAATTGTAATATTCCGACGATAATCCTCTTATCATCATCGAGAAATAAGAACCCGGCCCGTGATGTGTGTAAAATTATTTAATATTCGGAGGAATTGCAGAGTATAATCCCAAGCGGGAATTGCCCAGTTGATCGGGGCCACTTCAGTATAACTAAGTAGGTCTAAATGTAAAACAATGAATTTTTTATGTCATTCTTCAATCAAAGGAATCATAATCAGAAACTGCATGCGCCACTCAGGGCAACAATTTGATATGCAATATCCCACGTCAGCATGAGAAAGATCCCCAAGCAAGATTAACATGCATTTAAAAACCACTCGTCATAATTAAGTTATCAAAACAAAGAGGGTTTTGGCCACCTTCGAAGATAAAGAGCGTACAAGAGAAAATTTAAGCGACTGATCGTTATAAGGAACCTTCTAGAACACCAGATCCATGGATAATCTAGAACATGCAATGGATACCGACATGTAGTGATCGAAAATTGCAACAGGAAACAAATATACACTAATAAAATCGAATCAAATTGCAACAAAAAATAGCCAATATGAGAAATTTTCAAATTAAGAGGTGTCGATAAAGTGATTGAGATAATAATTTCTGCGAACTGGGGCTCATGATCTTTGTGTTGAGTTCAAAGATAAAAATATCAGCGAGCAATCGAGGCTTGGAAGTGATAAATTCGACCATGAAAAGATTGAATCGATGACGAAACAGTAATACAATATGAAAAAACAATACTGACATTGCTGTTGGGATAAAATAATTATGACGATAAACGACAATGTAACCCAAAATTAGTCTCAGGCAATCCCAATAAGGCAATACCGCAACCCATTTTTCCGGAAAAATCAAATTGGTCCAGAATGTTACCAGCCAATGCCACCCCCCAAGTCCAACGGCCTTCTTGACCACTCCTTGCAGACCAACAAGAACCGATTTGGTACGGTTATTCCCGGTTACGACGACCTTGGTATGACGGGGGAGCACAGATAGCTCCTCTTCGCTACTGTCTCCACAGCTCTGCAACTGGGAGAAGCCACCATTGACGGAACTTTCCATTGCTTCGAGCATTTAAGCTTTCAACTCAGGGAATTCTGCCAGTGGAAAAACCAAGTAAGAGGTCCCAAATTAACTGAAATTGTACATAATCGGAAGATCATGCGTCGGTGATAAAGTATCTGCCAATTTCAGGAGCAGAAGAGGTGGGACTGAAGAGAAGTTTGGAAAAAAAATTGCAGAGAGAAAAACACAGATGAGAGAGAGAGAGAGAGCCCCGGTGCGTGAGTAAGAGACAGGAGGGGTGAGAGGGACTGGTATTGTTAATTGGTGTGTTGGCATGAATCCCGACGAGAAGAAATGATCGAATAGGAGAGTGCCACGTCAAAGGGGCAGGGGGCTCTTTAATCACGCGCTTGAGGCATGAAGGGCATGAGGCAAGACCACGCGCTGCATTGGGATGGAGCTTCTCCCGTTGACCTGTTGACTGTGTCGTATCCAAAGTTCCATACCAAACTGGGCCCCTTTTTTCAATGACGAAACAGCCCTTTCCTTCTTCTCGCCGGTCTATCACATCCTTTTCCCTCCTCCGTCTTCCCTTCCAAATCCCACCGTCGGTTTTCGTAAATGGTCAACTGTTTTTGCTATTAGCCTATTATTCCTTTGTTTATTAGTCCCAATCTAAAATGAACACTAGTGCAGCAGCACTACGAAAATAGTAGATACGGTTATTTGACTGAATATTTTAATGGGAGATTATAATCCTTCATCTCAAAGGGCTAGTATTGTAAACTTGAGATGAAGAGGCGCACAAACATTAAATAAAACAGTAAACATGTCTTATTATAAAAAAATATCTACTTGATGCTGGTTTCCCGCCACAGCGGAGCAAGATAATCCGTGGATTATAGATAGGGGTAGCGGCCACCCTTGGATCGTTGGCGCCACTAATATTAATCAAAACAGAGAATCAGATTAGATTTTTGGAAAGACGCTGGAGAAATGACATGTGTGTTTGGGAATGAATCATGATAAAAAGTGAGAGAGCGTGGAAGGACCACATTTGAGAATTCTTTTTTGAAAAAAAAAAAAAAAAAGGAATGCAAATTTACTGTACCATTGGACAGAGAGAGGGACCCGCATAAGGGAATTTCTTTGGCTTAATTATGATTCGAAAAGCTTATGATAATCATGCAGGAGATCCCACAACATGAGCTAGACAACATTACTCCGTACATTATTAGGATTCATAATGTTCCACAGCAAGTGCCTTGCCAAGCCTGGGGAAAGAAACATGTTCGCAGTCATCGCGTCTCTCAATTCTGCTAATCTTTTTTTCTTAAATTAATTTTCGATCAAAACAAGAGAACAAAATATCGAGTAAAGGAGTTGATTAAATTTTCTGAGGTGGGATTAATTTAAAAGGAATAAAAACTGATATAACTAGGAAGAGAAATCTGAATGGGAAAACGACAAGGGAGGGGTAGATAAAGGAGTATTTGGTTGTGCCGTATATGTCTCCATAGGTGTCGGTCCAAGCAAGTTATGGCCAAACTGGACTAAGATAATGGGACTCCAGGGTCCAACAACTTTCTCGTTTCTTCTTTCATATTTTCTACGCGTCCCCACCGGCCCCCTCCCCAAAAAAAAATAATTAAATTAATTTTCTCTAATATAAAAAATTAATTTCCTTCATGTGTTGTCCCTCTGGGAATGGAAACCTCTATTTAGTGTCGCATCACATATGTAACTAATTAAATTTTATTTAATTTTTTAATGTTATAAGAAATAATCTGCTACCATAATTTATTGTGCCTAATCAGGCACGAAACAATATTTTTTTATTCTATTTTTTCAATTATGAATATACAAAGTCTGGAAACAACAAATTGGTTATATGAAAATCTCAAATATAAAGTTTAATCCGTTTTATTCGTCTCAAGAAACATATTTTATGTCATGCTAGAAAGCATATCTCATGGGAAATTCTGCGCACGAGGAAAATCATGCTTACGAGATCTAATAGAATTATTTAGCTAGATAATTCCTTGAATAATTAAATTTTCTATGTTCTCATATTACTTATTTGCCTATATTAAATAATGTTTTGATTAAGAAATCAATAATAAAGATATCCAATAATAATACAAAATAGGTACCAGTTTATCAGACTTGTCAAAGGGCCACAAATTTTACTGGGTCTACGAGCTATCAAACCCACAACTCACAAGCCCATCTAATCCTACCGGCCTGTTCTGGAGTTTCTAAATTTTATTTAGTCACTTGTTTATTTCTACTCCAAAATCGAACCTGGCTCTGCTCTGCGCTTCTTATTTCATTTCATGGATCTTGAGTCACAGAATAAAGAGAAACTTGCACAGTTTTTGGAGTCTGGTTTATACATGCTTGAAGGTTCTAATGCCGTTTTCGTGGATCCTGTTCGTGGTCTGAATCGTTCCTACAACCACTTCAGGGTTTCTTCTTCTTCATACTACACTCGTTTTTTCGAATCCCAGCCTTCCAATCAAGATCACTGGCTTAGTTCTACTTCCAGAAAACGAAAACGAAAACAAAATGTTAAGGAACCCCGAGCTCTGAACGAAAGAGAGCGTATTGCGGAACAGCGTCATCGGGTATTATTCTTTTCTGGTTGTCAGGGTCCTCTATTTGTGCAAACAATGTATATAACAGTTTTGCGACAGTGTTCTCTATATATAATATCATAGGGCATTTTATTTTGAGGGGCAGGAAGCGAGGTCTTTTTTACTGAAGGCGCATGAATCATTGCAAAAATCTACTGGACTCTTAGATGTCTTGAGCAATTTGAGGAATGATCCTAGTTTCTCAGCGGACTGCGGATTCTCAACATTGCCAGTGGTTCAGCAGTCCTTCGTTGAATTAGGACAGGTCTGGCAAGCTCCACTATATGAGATAACACTTAACGTACCTCTTAGAGGTCAGACAAATGAGGACAAAGGTGGGGTTTGTAACTGGAATTGGCCATTGATTGGTGCTTTCATGTGAATGGCCTCTAGATGAATTTGTAATTATTTTTTTCAGAATAATTTATTGATACTTTCAGAATGTACACATATAACACATCAGAATCTGGCTGGAACAAAATTATCCTAGGGGAATAATCGTCTTTATTTGTCTATTCTCTCATTGTTTCAAAGAGACATCTGTATTGTATGTTGAGCATGAACATAAAAATAAAATTTTCCCCATTTTTGTTCTTATCCGGATTTTCCACGCAATAAGTTACCATTTGGTGGTTTTGCATTAAGTTATCGTTTGGTGGTTTTTTGTTGAGTTCTTTATCTGCCCAGCTACTATTTTTTTGATACATTGCCTAGCTATCATTTTGCTTATTATCATTTTCTTACAAAATCTTACTGCATGAATGGATTTTGGTTTCTCAGACGATACAGAACAGAGGATACTCTCTGCATTCAATAATTTGATTGCTAACGACACCACTGATGATGTAGAAGCTGAATTTTTGAACAATCATTATATAATACCACGAGAGAGTTGCTTTTACATGGTATGTCAAATCCTCCATGATTATATTTGTGTTAGATTATTTAAAGGCTGGTTTTGCTTTGGTGACCTTCTGGAGTCCTTATCATTAGTCTATCTTACTTTTTTTTTGATGTTTTTTGTTTTGATCATGTGGAAGTCTGACGTGAGACAGATTCACAACATAGTTCCTGGTAATGGTTTTGTATATAATGACTCTATTTTTTTTCATCGACTCTGTTTTCAGATGTATAAGTAGTGTTTTTCTCTAATTACAAACCTTGGTTCCTGAACGCATGTGATAGGTACCTGGATTTCTTTACTCTATAGCAATAAGGCTGTAAGCCTGTAACAGCGTATTGTAGGATAGCCAGTTCTCCTGGATGATCTTAGTGATGCCAACTTGTTGAAAACCTTAATTTGAGCCATTAAGAAATCTCAACATGTTGTAATGATGTTTTTCTTAAATTTTTTATCCAGCCGATGCAGATTCTGGTTTCAACCTCATAATGGTGGATCCACCATGGGAAAATGCTAGCGCCCACCAGAAATCAAGGTGTATAATTAGACATCCCTGCTCTTTTTTTCCTTCTTTCCATCGTAATATGCATAGTATCGCTGGCTGACATAATTGATGAACGAGGAAATTCTCACTCTAATCATTAAATTATGAAGATTCCAATAACTTACTTTTGGCTTAATTATGAAAACTCTTTACGTAAACTTACTTGGACATGCAGCTTGGCTTCCTGGATAGTTTACTGCTCTCTAAACTTCTTTGTAAATTTAATTGTTTTCTCTTCAATAAAGGAAATACTGTCATCAATGCAGGTACGCAACCTTGCCCAACAGATATTTTTTATCTCTTCCTATTATGCAACTTACTCACACTGAAGGAGCACTTGTAGCCTTATGGGTGACCAACAGAGAGAAACTCCGTAGTTTTGTTGAGAGAGAGCTTTTTCCTGCTTGGGGAGTCAGCTATGCTTCTACTTTTTATTGGTTGAAGGTGATCTCCTGTCAATCTCTTCCTTTGCTTTCTCTGATACGTTGTGTGATGTCTTTCTAATCCCCCAGTATTTCTTGATTGTTTCAGGTGAAACCAAATGGATCCTTGATTAGTGACTTAGACCTCTTTCATCATAGACCGTATGAAATCCTTATTTTGGGCTACAGCTGTGGAAAGGTTAGAATTAGCAATTTTTAATTGGCGGGTCTTTTGGCAATTGGTTGATATTTTGTCCATTTATTTATATTTCTCATGTTTTTTATTCTTTCAAGGCCACAAATTCGGGCAGGCAATCAAATTTTAGACCAATAAAAGATAATTATGTGATTATGAGCATTCCTGGGGATTACTCAAGGAAGCCTCCAATCGCAGGTACCCTTCTGATCAATCTCTGGTGTTTTCATTATATGGTGGTACTGGTAGGATATATAATTGAACTCAAGTTCATAATACAAGTGAAGTTATTAGAACTTGTTGTAATAATTGTGAGGGTTTGGTTGGATATTTAACTTAAATTCAGTGCTTTATTGCATCGTGTGACTGCTGAATTCACATTATATTTTTCTTACGGTCAGATTTGTTGATGGAGTATGTTCCTGGGTTGAGGCCGGCCCGATGTATTGAGCTATTCGCCAGAGAAATGATCACTGGGTGGGTTAGTTGGGGGAATGAACCCCTTCATTTTCAAGACAGCAGATTTTTTTTGAGAAGATAGGAGCATGATTCATGCAAAAAGTTTGAGACAGGCCATTGGCAACCCTGATGTCAACGGTTCGCGTTCTGTTGCATGAGCTAATTTCTCATGCCTGCTAAGAACTTTAACCCTTTTTTCCTTAAGGAATATGGACTTCAAATATAAAACTCTAAAAAGCTGTCCTGAGTGATGCCTATTTGGTGAAAAGGAAGATACGGTGAAAGAGCTTATTGATCAGTCTGCCACGAAAATTATTCGGAGACAACAGGTGTTCCAAAGAAAGTCGTTCAAGTGAGCCTATTGTTGGTTACCTACAACCCCAGGAACCAGGCAATGATATATTCAATTTGTTTTAGATCAATCTTGTTGCCTCTGTAAACAAGTCTAATTTTATTTCAATTATAGTGGGTATTGTACATATCTGTAGTGCCTTCTATGAGTTGCGTTCATGCATGTCTAATTTACCCATGAACAAAAGGGAGAAACAGTAGCCTCTCTGGTTTTTGTGGCCTACCGCTAAAAAATTTGGAGAAAGTCGGAGGCAAGAGAATGATGAAAAGACTTCAATGCCCTTAGTATTGGGTTTCGTTCTTTCTTTTTTTCCTTTTTGAGTATAGAAGATTGATTGTGCAAAGTTGAGTTGGAAGTTGTTTTGTTCATCTGAACTTTTCGTCTTTTTTAACGCAAGTACCTATTATCACAGACCACAGCAAGGTTTTCCTTGCCTTATCCCACGATATGGACGGTAAATTAAAGTAGATGCTGTTTTTTGGGTCCTTGACTTGCCTTGGGAATGGTTTGTTCCTGAATGTTTGTTAATCTTTTCTGACGAGGTTAGGCCATAGGTACGCAGTGGTGCTGCTTTTGCGGCGCAGTAGAAAGGAAATCATATTGACACCTTGTTACTTGTTCAACGTTAGCAACTCCTTCACGGATCTTCCCATTATTCTTTCAAAGATGACTGTAATCGTAGAAGAACGTGATTACCACTGCTCTTATCTAAAAGTTCCACCATTTCCAATTTGTCTGCTTCTCATGGCATTTACCACCTTCCTTTTTCATCTCAAATTTCCCCACTTTGACCCATTAAAGACGAGTTGGAACTTGGACATAGCGCACACAAAATTATCAAACATTTCAGACAATGCCCCCTCCCCTCTCTTCCCAATAATATTAAAGCACAGCAAAAACTGGAAAAAGTGCTTCGGCATTTGCCAAAACATTGTCTGTCCCATTATGAACCTCTCAGTCTCTATCACCCGCAGCCTCATCGGTTGATTATTTCTTCGCCCCCGGTATGGGTCCCACTGTAACTGTTTGGCCCCACCTCCTTCAATAATTATGTTATCACACCACACCCCAGCAGCCCCCAACAAATCTCATCGTATACAGAAACGCCCCTCCAAAAAAGAAAAGAGAGTGAAAAACCAAAAAAGCTGAGGAAGCACGAGCTCATGAACTTGTTGGGTGCCGCTGTATGCAGGGGATCGTACCCCAAATTTAGCTTTATCTTTTCTCAAACCCGGAGAGATTCCTCCACAACTCCACATAACACATCCAGCGAAGAGGAGGAGAGAACGCATTCCTCGTGAGCCCACTACTTCTCTCCCCACGCTTTGGGTTTAAATCTCCTGCGACGCACCTTCTCTCCTTCTTCTTCCTCTTGTCCGCCACAACAGAGATTGAAACCTTTGCCGGAAAATGACGTCCGACGGAGCGACTTCGGCGGCGACGAGTCGGAGGAAGCCGTCTTGGAGGGAGCGGGAAAACAATAGAAGGAGAGAGAGGAGGAGGAGGGCCATAGCGGCTAAGATATACAGTGGGCTCAGAGCTCAGGGGAACTACAATTTACCCAAGCATTGTGACAACAACGAGGTCCTGAAGGCTCTCTGCGCTGAAGCTGGTTGGACTGTCGAAGAAGACGGCACTACATATCGCAGGGTACTCTTCTTCCTTTTTGCTTAATCAACGGCCCAATTCTGCTTGTTCTAACCATGGGATCCTTTTTTTCATGTTCAAGCGCCTCGATCTCACTGTTTTATACCAACAAATGCCTTATCTTTGTGGGATCAAACTTGTTTTGAGCTCCGAGGAGGTTTACCGGAATTTGGCTTGGTCGATGTAGCAGTATCCATAGATGCCGGGAGATCTTATTTTCTGTCCTTTTTCTTGTTCAGTCGAATGAATCTGTGCTTTTGAGGCTTTCTTGTTCCGCTTTTTCTTCTGCTTCCTCATCAGCCCATGTTTAGAATTATTCAGTATTCAATCGGTGTCTCTTGTGCTTTTGAGAGAGAACGAGATTCTGTGAACGTTAAAAGATGTCCATCATGATTCATGGAGAAGAATCATGGTTATGTAGATATCTATTTATGCCACGTCGGAATCACGAAGTAAAATGGTTCCGATGAAGCTTTCTTACTTTGATTATCTGATGTATTAGATTTGTGATTATGATGAAGTTGACGTATCTGCTACTAAGCTGCAGCTAAATGGAAAAAGAAACTAAACTTTGCCGATCAAATTGTACTTAGATTATGTGATTAACCTAAATCTTATTCATTTGTAACCTACTAATTTCTTTCTTGTTATTGTTGTTCATAGGGATGCAGACCACCCCCGGGTGATACAACAGGCACTTCCACCAGAAACACTCCGTTCTCTTCCCAAAATCCTAGCCCCTTTTCTTCAGCTTTTCCCAGTCCAATTCCTTCTTACCAAGTCAGCCCTTCATCTTCCTCTTTCCCGAGTCCTTCTCGTTTGGATGGCAACAACGCATCAAATCTCATTCCGTATATTCGAAATGCCATTCCTGCATCTCTGCCTCCCCTAAGAATATCGAACAGTGCCCCTGTGACACCTCCTCTCTCTTCGCCAACATCAAGAAACCCCAAACCAATTCCTACATGGGAGTCAATAGCCAAAGAATCGATAGCCTCCTTCAATTATCCTTTCTTTGCAGCCTCTGCCCCGGCTAGCCCAACTCATCGCCACTTTTATGCTCCGGCCACTATACCTGAATGTGATGAATCTGGTACTTCAACTGTTGAGTCTGGCCAATGGGAGAACTTTCAGGTATTTGTACCCTCTGCATCTGCTGCACCAACCTCTCCAACCTTCAATCTTACTAAACCTATGGCTCAGCGCACACTGCCTGATAATGCAATGCAACAAATGAGAAAAGGTTCAGAAGCAAACTTTGGTGTACAGGTAATGCCTTGGGTTGGAGAAAAAATTCATGAAGTGGGATTGGATGATCTGGAACTCACACTTGGAAGCGGGAAGGCTCGGAGTTAGGCAGGCAGAGCATATAATTCATATAGGTTATTTAAGACTGCAAGGTTGTTTTTGCTAGCTAGTTGGTTGTTCATTCAACTTGGTGTTAAAGCACAATGGTTCCCTCCTGGGTTAGCCTTCATGGCACAAGCTGCATGTCTGGATCCAGATTTGTCCTGGGAACTGGAGATTTTTATGTTCAAACTGCTCTCTATACATACCCGGGATAAGATAGAAGTAGTATTATCGTCTTTCGTTTACTGAGGAAGATTCAAAACTCAAATTGTTCAAAGGCCTTAATGGGCATTGTTATTAGTGATGCCATGGGTGATATATGGATTGAATTGTCAAAGTTTCATCGGAGTTGGCCTGTCCAGAAACTCATGAGATCAGATTTATTTGTTTATGGCTTACTTTGAGTTGTTAGTGATCTTTTTTCCTGACTGTTTTGCCTATCAGACAGTTCACGCATTTCCACACACCCAAGGACGTTCAAATATAGTTCATTTCTGATTCTGCGTGCCATGGGCAGAGCCATGAAAGATGTGCTCTATCAGTCTACCGTCCTTGTAATTTTATGCGTAATACTTTGTCTGGCATCCGATTGAATACTTATTTTATTTATTTTTTAATATTAGGGTCTTAAAAGGTGAAATCTGCCCGATTCACGAAAAAAAAAAAGGTGAAATCTGCCCTCATTGGAAACCGAAAGTCTGAGTTTAAATTTAACCTATCTATGAAAAAGATTACAAATTATTAGATTTATATTTTTGAAACATGTAATTTAAATTATCTGTAATTAAAAATAGTCTACACTATATTAATTAAATAAAAGAGGATAGCTGAATATAAATACATATTCTTTTTTTTCAGAAATAAATATATGTTCTCTTTACGCATAGTACTCATTTTTTACTAAACAATTTTCTTTGTCTTTTCTCTCTAACATTTTACTTAAATTTCGAGAATTTTAATCAAGAAAATTTAAGTTACGTAGCGCTCTCAAGAAAATGCTGTAATTTTTCCCAAAAAAAAAAAAAATTGCTTCACGTTATCATGTCCCTTTAGCGGTGGATTGTTCGTATATTTGTGGCGTGGACCAAAAGTGAGTGGCTCACATTCATATTGATGCTCATATTCTCATTAGACCCATTGTAGATTAATGTGGATAATTCAAAAGTTGGGGCGTTTAAAGCATGTAGAAACTAATTTTTTGTCTAAATAGAAGACGTCCGTTTGACTAAATGTTCTGTTTCCAGTTCATCTAATTTGTATGATCTCTGAGTACAACGTATACAATGATTTGAATTTCTATACAATATAATAAACGGTTGTGAATTTTGTTACTGATGATTCTTCTCCTTTTCTTTTCTAACAAATACTATTACATTGTGAGCTTCAAGTATAACGATTACGCATAAGCAAATCCCTCTCTTGTAGGGAAAATACAATTTACGATTTTCATTTCTATTCACATTCTTAACGAGTGACTGATTTTGTTCCCGGGAGATTTTAACGGCAAGTGTGTGAGTATAACGAGGATAAGTTTTAAATATGGTTCGAATTACATGTTTCTGAAATCATTTTACCCCAAAGGCAGGAATTTAGGGGAACCCAGATAGAGCTGGGCAAAACCTCCCGAGACATTAATATAGCAAGACAAATACATGTTTCTGATATTTATGTTACATTAATATAGCAAGACACATACATAATGCGGCTTGTCAAAATCCTCCCGAGATCCTAGGTTTGCCCCTAAGTAATGATGCTAGTGCCCAAACAAAAGTTAGAATATGTATGCATTACAGAGTCGGAAATTTTATTACGGAAACATACACATTAGAACATAAGACTATGAGCATATATCCTAAAAGAATTCCCTTAAGCCATAACTATAACACCTAAAAGAAGCATACACGTTCACGGGGAGGCATCAAAAGAGAAGTAAATATCAATTATTTTCTAGTTAGGTTAGGTGACAAGCAGCAAGTTAACAGAGCAAGGAAGAAAACCATAAACTTTGGGGATCAGAAAGTAACCTCGGAATCGCTATTCTAATGTTGTTTCATTTCGAACCTCCTTCTCCTCAACCTGTGTTTTATGTTCCTTTTGCATTGTCGCGTTGCAATCATGGTATCTGAAGCACGTTATTAGATGATCATTAACGAGTCCTGCTGCTTGCATGAACGAATAAACCACAGTAGGCCCTACACATTGAAAACCTCTGCGCATTAGATCCTTGCTAATGAGTTCTGCTTTTGGAGTCTTTACGGGTACTTGACGTCCATAACGAAATTCATTTCTTGTTGGCTTGTGATTCACAAATCTCCAGCAGTAGTTGCTGAACGAACCAAACTCCTGTTGTACCTGTACGTGGATAAATCAATTCACATTGTTAAAAATCAGAATGAACTTGCTATGGGTCTTGTTGGCATTAGTTGTAAATTAGAGTTACCTTAAGCAGTCGGTTGGCGTTTCCCAGAATGGCACGGAGTTTTGGTTCTGATAGCAATGGGTTACCGTTTATTTTCCAAGCTAGCAACTCCTTTTCGGTAATCTGAGCGACGGATGATGGTTCAAAATTTTTGAAGAGCTTCCTATCAGTGACACCAGACAACAAATGTCAGATTTTGTTTTAGATATATTAGCAGTGAATCATATGAATCTAGAGATAGAGATATACCTGAATACGTCTCTAACGTTAAGAATTGCTGGCCAATTCAATTCTGCTAATGCTTGTGAAAACACCAGCAGCTCGAATAGCTTCCTGTCATCATGAACCCGAACACCCCATTCTTCATCGTGGAAAGCAGCATAAAGAGGATCTGTTTTTTGAAACAGATAACATTTCTCTATAAGGCAACTCAGTCGGTGGATATGTAAGTAATATGCAACTGGAAGTGACAAAATTCTTTTCCAATGATCACTCACACTCTCATGGAAAAAGTAATTGAAGTGTTTTATCATTGCAGAAATTGAACGAATTATCAATTCGAAATACAAAATGGCAGAGTATTACAGGAGGTAAAATGTTCGTTCTGTACCCAGGCCAGAACAGAAAAACGCGTGTAAACTAAATACCATATTTTCCCGAACAAGTTAAATTTTTCCGAGGTTGAAAAAACAGAAGACCAAAAAAGGAAAGAAAGAAATAATGCATTCTTAGCGCAAAAACTTGTAACTCCTGACGAACTTACCAGAGTTTGGAGTGATCCAGTCACACCTATTGGAAGGACTTGCAGCCTTGGGAGACAATGCCGCCCCAAGGGCACCGTCCGGCACAATCTTTACCGGCTTTAATCCATTCCGCCTGACGGTCCTTCTAGAAGGAACATTTTTCGCAGATGAATTGCCGGATGAATCGGAGGAGCATATGCTGTCGGTAGACACATTATTGGTGACAACGGACTGCGGAAATTTTGGCATCTGCTTTGTTGGACGCCGTGGATTCTTGGGACATTCGTTGTCGCGCTTATGATCTTCGGACACCCTAAGTCTGTTTCCGGCGGGTCCTAGAATGGCTCGCGGTTCAGAAACAGATTTAGCTGAAGAAGGAAGCTTCGTGGCGACAGGCATTGGAATTTGAATTGTATATTTTGAACTTCTTAGAGCACAAACTTCAGTGTCAGGGTACAGGCTCTGGAGAGACGAGCTCGAGGAGATTTCGGAATGATTGAGACAAGCTCCTATCCAAAGAGAGAAACCATGCAAGAGCTAGTTTGAAGGGGAAGATGACACGGGTTTATGGAGGTTTTAGAGGCCGAAAAAGCTGGGAATACGAAATACCGGCTAGTGCCGGTCTATTGTGCTCGCGTGGAAGTGAAAGCAACGGGAACTTTGAGCGAAATGTCCTTTTTGCCCACATCACGCTCCTCTAATTGCCGCCATATCCTCACACTTAATTAATTGGCCACCTAGTTCCTTCTAGAGAAATGCAAATGCAGGTCCAGAGCACAGGGCCTCTCGTATACAAGACACCAAGTAATAAGTGCTTTTATCATTTTTTATAAGATATTTATTTATTTTTAAAGAGTATTAAATATTTTTTTTATGTATGTTCACATTTAATAAAGTAGTAGGAGGGAGAATAATCAATATGATATTAGAGTTTAGTGTAATTAATAGGTAATATTAAAAATTATTTAAATTTTAGGACAAATTTAATGACTTTAACTATTTTTATTGACTAGTGAGAATTGTTACTTAGTATCTTATAATAAAGATAAGAGGAGTAGTAAGCTAATGTAAGCTCCTCCTAATTATATTACAGTTGAGCAATGATTGATAATAGAAATGTTGGAATGAGTGGTAGAAAAGTTAATTTGATGAAAAGGACATGTATATATTAAATGCTTGTTTAGGATAATTATTGGAGTCTTAAAAACAATTTTTTAATAGTAATTTATGATATACGAGGTAAATATATGAGACGAGTGTTGTCTCAACTTACGTGTATAAACACTTATAAACCTTTTATAATAAGCTATAAGCTAATCCAAACATACTTAGTAGGTCTTAATATGAAGAAATTTCAGAAAGCAGATGTATGTGAAGGCGATAGTTAGACCGTTGAAGTTAACATTCCAAAACTAATTTGTAGGGACTTGAAATTGGAAAAGCTTAGAGAAAGGGAAGGAGAAAGGAAAAGGATATAAGGGCATAGAGGGAAGAGAGGAAGAAAGGATTAGGCAGAGAGTCGTATTCGTTTGGTAAATGAGTAAGAAGGCACAAAGGGAAAGGGGATGTGGTGTGAAGTGTGTGGCTTTGGCTTGTGATGGAGAGGTAGTTACCGTTAAGAAAAAGAATCCAAAGCCTCTCCACCAGAAAGGGCAGGTAACCACTATCCACTTCAGATGAGATCCAACGGCTGTGGGTCTTCGCGCCCCCTTCCCCACCTGCATCTATCCACGTTCTCGAATGTTGCCCACCCAAGTCGTTGGGCAGCCCAGCTCAATTTCTGGACATTCTGGTTGGGTTTGGCCCCAATAAATAAAATGACAGTCTAATACATGCAGCCCAATGAAAAATTACAAGTCTGACTTAGAAGATAGCTACAATGTTCATGGATATTGGATATCAGGGTGATGGTGCGGTTTCATTGTAATTTTATACTGATATTGATGATATTATATTCATTATTTTTCTAAAATAAAAAATATTGTTTAATTTTCGCTTCTTCATTGGTAACCTTATTACTAAAGAAAATAATATTAAAAAAAAAAGGAGTGAATAAGCAGAAAAATTACTATTAGACAGGGGGAATGCCGTAACGCTCAGACAGCGATTAACAGCTGAGGTGCATTTGGGAAGGCGACTCTTATCTGGTCTTATCTAGTTGCCATGGCATACGAGTTAGTTGGTTATGATTTTCAGATTTTCTTGTTTGGACGGTGGGACCAGAAAACGATTTCGGTTTTAACCGAATTGGGAAGTTGCGGGGCGCGGGGTTCATGGGTCATGGCTGGTAGAGGGGAAGACGATTGTCATGATCGTCCACTCACTGCCCACTGCCAAAGAATTACGCTATCCGAAGTTGATTTTTTTTTTGAGATTAAAAAAATTATTTAATTATTTATATATTATATATCCTTAAATTATATATCATTTTATTAGTTAAATTAATTAGTTTGAAGAAAAAAATTAAAATATAAATATTTTAAACTAATTTTTTATTTTTTTAAAAAAATTAATTTTATCTTATATTTAGAATAGAAAGGATGAAATGTGACGAAGGGAAACCGCACGAAACTTATCCACAATATTAGTATTTTATTAAATTAAAAAAAAAACGAAAAGTATGCAAGGTTGTGTAATTTATAAATTATTAAAATCACACCTAATAAATCAGCCGTGTACGAAATGTAAACGAGAAATAAAAAAATATTTAAATTAGTACCGTAGGTTCCGCTTGATGGGGAAATAATTCGGAGTTCTTGGTCAGACACTCAGATGCGAGACTATTTCTTCTGTTTTTTTTTTCTTTTGTTCAACCTGACCAGGAACTAATAATTGAAAGTAATCATTATTTTACGAGCAATCCTTATTATCTATTCTGATAAAAAAATAATTTTGATAAAATGAGAGTGTTTTAATATTATGATCAGAATATTTTTTTTTCATGGTCAAATTACTGAAAATGACATTAATTTTTATAATAATTATATAGAAATGATAAGATTATATTTTATGTATTATATAGTAGTGAATTTCATAATAAATACATAAAATTATCTAAAAAATGTATTATATATATATATATATAATAAATTATAAAAAATAATTTATAATAATTAGGTAGAAATATTAGATTATATTTTAGGTATTATTTAACATAAAATTGAACAATAAATACCAAAAACTCTTTAAATTTGTCCGAAAAAATTATAAATTGTGACAAAAAAAATGAATTCTACATACATACATAGAAATATATATATATTAATAAATTATACATTGAAAGTTTATAATAATTACATATGAAGGATAAGATTATATTTTGGACAAACCAAAAAAAGATGACAATCATTTTCTTAAAACTATACCGTTTTTGTGTAGTTTTAAGGAGCTAAACCTTTTTTTTTTGTATAAAAAAATGATATATAGTATTTTGAAATATTTTCTTGGATGTATGTAGTATCAAAAAATATTTTTTAAGTAACATGTAGTATTCTAAAAAAAATTTTAATGCTTTTAACTCTTTAAAATATTTTTTCAGTTGTACCCAATATGTTTGCAGACTGATTGCAATTTTATCCTTAATTTATTTTTTCAGCTTCAAAAATTACATTAAAATATTAGGTGCTCCTGGAAAAATATTTTAGAGTAGATGACACTGGGTACAACTGAAAAAATACTTTAAAGTGATTTTTAGAGACTGAAAAAATATTTTAAAAGATTAAAAGCACTAAAAATTATTTTAGGATACTACATGCTACTTAAAAAATATTTTTGGACATTTTTTAAAACTAAAAAAGCATGATTTTGGTCAAAAAGAAGTTTTTCCTAAAACCATGGTTTTAGGACATTAGCTTTTGTGATAATTACATATAAAGGATAAGATTATATTTTATGTATTATTTAATAGGAAAATTCATAATAAATACAAAAAATGACATAAATTTATCTGAAAAATTAAAAATTATAACATTAATCAATTATCTAACATAAAAAAAATCAAACATATATATATATATATATATATATATATATATATATATTATAGGAAAAAAATGATTTTGATAAAATGAGAGTGTTTGGGTATTGGGTTAAGAATCACTTTTTTAATGGTCAAATTACCAAAAAGGACACTAGCTTTTGTGATAATTACATATAAAAAGATAATATTTTATTTTAAATATTTTCAACATTAAATTTCATAATAATACCTAAAATTAAATAAACTTGTCTAAAAAATTAAAATTATAACATTGGGAAATTATATAACATCATAAAAAATAGCTCAAACATATATGTATTAATAAATTATATACAACATTTATATATATAAGTGATTTTAATAAGATAAGTGTTTGGATATTAGGTTAGGAATCACTTTTTTAGTGGTCAAATTACCAAAAAAGACATTAGCTTTTGTGATAATTACACATAAAGTACAATGTTATATTTTATTAACAATAAGAGAATAAAAATCTTAACGGCATTAGATCAAATTTAACGATTCTATTAAATTTGCACCATTTTTAATCATTCATTATTATTTTTGTCCCTTCCAAAATTTATTTATACCAGACGCCCCTCATAAAAAACTTGGTTTTTAAATTTGCACATTTACCTAATATTTAACATTAAATTTTTTAATAAATACAAAAAATTATTTATATATGATATTAATTAATTTAACTAATTTTTTTAATATAGTCAAAATAAAATTTTTTTATTAAATTTCTAAATTTTTTAAATTAAATTTTTAAATTTTTTAAAAATATTTATCATTAAATTTTTTTAATTAAATTGCTATATTTTTTAATTAAATTTATAAGAATTTAAAAAAAATGATAAAGGAGAGAGAGGAATGTGGGTTCTACAAGCATGAAAATCAAGCTTATGGGTGATTCTCCCAAAACCATGATTTGAGGGACAAAACCAAGGTTTTCAAAATTTTAGTGTGTTTGGATGATTTTACACTAAAACCATGGTCTGACACCAAAACCATGGTTTTGTCCCACATCCAAACACACTATATTACCTTGGAGGAAATTTTATAAGCAGCTAAAAGAAACTTCCCTGCCCAATTTCTCCCTATTTAATTTTTATCGAAAAAATAAAAAAATAAGTGAGAATAATTTATAAATATATTAAGAAAAAAGCTTAATAAGAATAAATTTTCAAAATTTTATCAACTTAAAGTCTATTTAATGACTTACAGTGATTATTTGTTGTGGTACTTAAATTAAGATAGACTTATCAATTACTTCCCTTCCTCATGGTATAATATGGCAACAACTAAAATAAAAATACAAAATAAAATTGGCTCAAAAAATAAAGAGAGGCATCCGCAGATAGTTACAAATTAGAAAATATTTCAAAATGAATATAAAAAAATATATTTTATGTTGAGAGTCCCTCCTGTCATTTGGCACACCCTACTCCTACCATGAATATAGTAACAACTAAAATAAAGATAAAAAATCGACATAGAATTGGCCTAGTTATGTAAGTCTTAAAGCAATCACTTGTGTTAAGAGAGGTAACCACGAACCCCGAACTATATACTGTATGATAGTATCAAAAAAATAAAAAATAAAATATGCTAAAAAAATAAAGAGAGATGTCCAAGAGATAATTACAAATTACAGAATATTTTGAAAATAGGTCAAGTTGTTGTGAAGTATAAAGGGTTAAGAGGCAAAAGGGCTTATGCTTTTTTTTTTTCAAATGGGCACCAAGTACCAAATACTTTTGTTAGGTGCAAAAATGCTCATAAATTTTTTAAAATGCCTATACCGTTAATGGGTACTAACATCCATTATGTACAAAAATACTCATAAACTTTTTTTTGTATAAAAATGCCCATGAACTTCTTAAAATGGGGCAAAAATGCTCACACCGTTAATTAGTACAAATTTCTGTTTTGTAGGATCCATATTATTGTTTTTAATGATTATTTAATTTTAAAAAAACTCTCAAAAGCACTCAATGACTTCAACGATTCACTATTTGGTGCTCTTAAACTCTCCACCAAGTTTTAGGTTTCTTATGTGTATTAAATGAAAGTACCAATGTGATGATCACAAACCCAAGAGATAGTTCATCTCAAAAGACTAGCCTATTGAGAGAAAAATTCCCTTAAACTTATAAATCACGCTCTACTTGTAAGATTTCCCAATGTTAGACTCATAACCTTAAATATATTGGCGACAGGTGACGGAACACCGATGGGTGATTTGCAGTCAATGACTTTGGGGCTTCTTTCTTTTGATGCTATATTAGCTTAACTAAATGAAGAAGTAAGGTTATTCTTTAGATGACTAGGCCTAAGTTGGTAAAGAAGCGTGTAAATTTTTTTTTAAAAAAAATAAATAATCATTAAAAATAATAATATGGATCCTACAAAATATAAGTTTGTTCCAATTAACGGTGTGAGCATTTTTACCCCATTTTAAGAAGTTCATGAGCATTTTTACACCTAAAAACAAAGTTCATGAGTATTTTTACACCTCAAAAAATAATATTGTGGATCCCACATAACGGATGTTAGTACCCATTAACGGTGTGAGCATTTTTACCATATTTTAAAAAGTTCATGGTCATTTTTACACCCTAACAAAAATATTTGGTGCTGGGTGCCAATTTGAAAAAAAAACGCATGTAAATTTTTACCTCTTGACCCAAGCACAAAAGTAATTTCTGATTTCTAAAATGATTTATCATATAGAGCAGTGGGATCAAGAGGGATGCAACGTGATAGCTAATACGTTGTAGTATAAAATAGGCAATATATATTTATATATTTAAAAACTATTTAAAATAAGCTCAAAAAATAAAGATATTTTTTTAAAATAAATATATTAAAAATAATGAAAATATTGTTTCAAAATATTTTGAAATTTTATTAGTTTGTACCCGATACTGTTACTAATAATTTTTAGAAATTAATTTTTTTTTATATTTCATTAAATATTTTTTGGGTAGATTTCTTTCACCCCACACTCCACCTTCCATTGCCATTAGCCTTCTCATGTTCTCTATCATGGGGTCGGTGACCAACTCAAAGTTTTCTATAAAATTTTGCTTTTGTCATTCATTCAACTATTGTAATTTTGTGATGCCTGGACATGAGGTTGCCTGTGATGATACTTTAATCAATTTGAAATTTCTGATGCGTAATATAAAATATTTATATTTCATAAAATACTTTATTTAAGATTTTATAATGTAAAATGTTTATATATTTTAAATTTGAAATTCCCTCTCTTTTCTTGTTAGTTTTACTCACCGTTTGACATTTAACAATTTTTAAAAGTATCATTCATCCATGCTTTATGGTAAATAATTAATAATTAGCATAATACCTTATAATTATCAAAAATCTTCCTCCAAATAGTATGGATTAAATAAGTAAATATTTTAAATTCCTCCACTAATTAGAAGATAATTGATGTGTGGAACAGATTTTAGATAATACAAGGATTTGATGTTTCTACTTCATATAACTCCCGATAAAATAGAGATATGGGTAGATTCCTCTTTTGAACTGGAGGTATTCTCAAGCTACTATGGGTGAATTTATTATATCTTTAGACATAATCAATAAATTTTAGAAAAAATTACAATCAGGTCCCAATTTACAGATTTAATGCTCGAAATCATCAAATTGCAGTTAAGTCCAAAGGACCTGGGTGCTATTAATTTCAAACATAAAAGTACAATTTTACCCATTTGTTAGTAATGACAATTTTAGAGCGATCATTAACAAGTTTAGAGTATCAAATAACAACTTATATGGTAACAAGCGACTACAGAATATATTAGTTCAAAAAGCAAATACAACTTACACATGTTGTTCCCCTCTAAAACAAATACAACTTATACATGTTACTCCTCCCTAACATCATCCCTTATTGGTTATGTATTATCATATACATTCTCTCCTGTATAGACATGACCACTTCCTCCATTAAAATTAATAAAATGTTATACTCCTTCATTATCTATAAGGTCTATAAAGGCTGTTGCATAAAAGGTAAGCATGAATTTTCTTGAAAATTCTACTACTTTCTTTTCTAACAATTGATGCTACAATTGTTCTCAACTACTTATACGTAATACATTCCTTTATGGTTTTTGTTCTAACGATGCCCTCACATATTGCAAGTGATCTTCTCCTTTATTTAAAATTTTCCCATTGTATGCAAGAAACATAACATGTGCTTTCTATACATGCTCTATTGAAATTAATAAAATGTTATACTCATTCATTATCTATAAGGTTCACAAAAGTTGTTGTATCAAAAGTGAGTGTGAATTTCATAGAAATTCTACTACTTTATTTTATAACAATTGATGCTACAATTGTTCTCAACTATTCATATGTAATACATTCCTTTATGGTTTTTGTTCTAGCGTTATTCTCACATATTGCAAATTATCTTTTCCTCCATTTAAAAACCGTCCCCTTATATACAAGAAACATAATATATGCTCCCCATACGTGCATGCCATCTTTTTGGTTACCTAGTAGAACAAAGTTATTATTAACAATTACGTGAGTAACATTAACAACTTTAAAGTATTACATTAACAACATATTTTAAAATTTCATAATAGGGGTCGTAAACACATAAATCTTTTCCATCTATTCTTGTCAAAATACACAAAAATATAGCACAATCTCCGTGGCAGAAATTCATACTCTTTCATATACTCAATGAAAACAACAACATAAATCATAAAGGCAACATACAGTTAACTATCATTGAATGCTCTAAATTTGTCATTGGTTACTCTACACCTGTCATTAACAACAAAAGGGCAAAATTGTACTTTTATGTTTGGAATTAATAGCACCTAGGTTTTTTTAAACTTCACTGCAATTTGATATTTTTAAGGGACTTGATTACCATTAAGTCTGTTAATTGGGACCTGATTGTAATTTGTCAAAATTTTTAAAACTTTTTATGAATAATGATGAGATTGGTTTTAAAAATAAAAATTAGAGAAAGTATAATTTAATGAAATCAATAAAGATTTAGATTTGGAATTTTCTTAGCCGACAATGTGGATCAAGAAAGGTGGATTCCGAAATTTGAATGTTTTCACTGTAACTTTAAATATTAAAGTTTAAATCTATTTGAAATTAAAAGATAATCACAGAATTTTTTTTAGTAAATATAATAATAGAAAATTTTATCATACGCAATAGGTTCCTATCATTTTTTTAAGTTAAAAATTTTAAAATAGTAAAAGATCATGCCCATTAATAAAAGGATATTGCAAATTTCTCATAAGTCAAGAGGAAAAAATTTTGACAAGAAAACGGAAAAAAAAAACCAAAACCTCCTTACTAGCATTTTTTTTAACTTCTCACTTATTATTAGAATTTAGAAGTTTATAAAATTGATATATTATAACTCCCTACCCATAATCAATTAATTCTCTTAAATTAAAAGATCATAAATCAATAAAAAATATAAAGTTTATGAATAAGTTTTTGATCCACAATATAACTATTTTAATATGCCATCTATATCTTTACAAAATTATATCTAGAACAAAATATAACAAATAATTTCCATATTTGTTTGGTAAAAACAAAAAAGTTTATCTGGTGGTATTTTTTGGTTGTGTAAAACAAAAAAAGCGCATGGTCTTTTTTCTGTTTTTTTAAACCATGAGATTGTTATAAAATATGGATAATCAGAGAGAATAAGAGACTAAAAAGAAAGAAATCAGAGGAAAATTCTCATTCAGTTGTGTGTATGTACATAATTCTCAACCCAAGGCTTATATTTATAAGCAAAAAACGCGTATGAATAGTGAAATACATGTATGAACAGTAACTGCTACAGTACACCACATATGCTATAGTGCTGCTACAGTGAAATGCTACAGTGATGAACAATACTTTAATCAGTGATGAATAGTGTCATCTGATCTTATAGGCCCAGCTGACTGGGAGAGTAAATTGGCTTAGATGAGGGTTAATGGACATTCACATAATTAATATTCATAACACTCCCCCTTGGATGTCCATTATGAATGTGCCTCATTAAAAAATTTAATTAGGAAAAACTCAGTGGGATAAAAACCTAGCCAAATAAAAGAGTACATCATTTATTGATACACTGTCCAATGCTGCCTCATTAAAAACCTTTATAGGAAAACCCAGTTGGACAAAACCTAGATAAGGGAAAAAGAGTACAGCGTGATCGACTCCCCCTCTTAACAACATCAATTGATATCTCTGAATCTCCGAAGGCCAATGTTATAGACAAGTTTTTCAAAGATTATACCTAGGAGTGACTTTGTGAATAAATCTGCTAAATTTTCATTCGAACAAATTTTCTGAACATCTATTTCACCATCCTTTTGAAGGTCACGAGTAAAGAAGAATTTTTGTGAAATATGCTTCGTTCTATCTCCCTTGATATAGCCTTCTTTAAGTTGGGTAATGCATGCTGTATTATCCTCATATAAAACTATTGGTACCATTTTTCCTAAAGATAAATGACAAGTTGTTCGTATATGATGTATTACTGACCTCAACCATACACATTTTCGACTTGCTTCATGCATTACTAGAATTTCTGCATGGTTGGATGATGTGGCTGATATAGTATGTTTCATTGATCTCCATGAAATAGTTGTACCTCCACATGTGAATAAATAGCATGTTTGTGATTTACCCTCGTGTGGATCAGACAAGAATCCAACATCTGCATATCCTACCAGTTCATGCTTAGATACATTTGAGTAGTATAACCACATGTCCATAGTACTTCTAAAGTAACGAAAAATATGTTTTATTTCATTCCAATAGCTTTGTGTTGGTGAATAACTATATCTTGCTAATTAAGTAACAACAAAGGATATATTAGGACGTGTGTGATTAGCAAGATACATTAGTGCTCCAATAGCACTAAGATATGGTACTTCTGGACCAAGTAGTTCTTCATCACCTTCTTTGCTAATTACTCGCGGTCGGAATGGATATTTATCTGGCTTCAGAGACCTTACAATCATTGATGCACACAAAGGATGAGATTTATCCATATAAAATCTCTTTAGAACCTTTTTTGTATAAGTTTCTTGATATACAAATATCCCATTTTTTAGGTACTCAATCTGTAATCCAAGACATAATTTTGTTCTTCCCAAATCCTTCATCTCGAATTCTTTCTTTAAACAATTAATTGCCTTTTGAAGCTCTTTAGGAGTTCCAATAATTTTGATACCATCAACATAAACAACAATTATAGCAAATTCACTGTTAGATCTTTTTATAAAAATACATGGGCATATTGGATCATTTTTGTATCATTTTTTCAACAGATATTTATTAAGACGATTATACCACATGCGCCCTAATTGCTTCAGGCCATACATGGACTTATTTAACTTAATTGAATATTGTTCTCGAAAACTTGAATTATATGCTTTTGGCACCTTAAGTCTTTCAGGGAATTTCATATAAATATCATTGTCAAGTGACCCATATAAATAAGCAGTCATGACATCCATTAGATGCAGATCAAGCCTTTTTTTACTGCTAGGCTAATTAAATAACAAAAAGTAGTCGCATCAACTACAGGTGAATACGTTTCTTCAAAATCAATGTCGGGTCTTTGTGTAAAGCCTTGGGCTACAAGACGTGTCTTATATCTTATTATTTCACCCTTTTCATTTCTCTTTCGTACAAAAACCCGTTTGCATCCAACTGATTTTACATCTTCAGGTGTAAGGACTACAAGTCCTAACACTTTTCGTTTTCCAATGATTTCAATTATGCATTAATGACATCTTTCCATAGGGACCAATCTTTTCTTTGTTGGCATTCGCTAATGGATTTTGGCTCATGATCCTCAATATTATTCATTACATCATTTGCTATATGATAAGCAAAAATGTCGTCAATGTTGACTTCATTTCGATCCCATCGGATTCCATTCATAACATAATTTATTGAGATATCATTATTTTCACATATATCAGGTACCTGGGTCTCTTCTGGGACTACAACATTCTCTTCTGGAGATATCTCTATTGGAGATAATAATAACTCTTCAGGAGATGGCTCTTCTGGAGCTATTAAATTTTATTGATTATCCTTAATTTGACCATCTATATTCTTTGCTCCTTTTCTTTTTCGAGGATTTCTACGATGGGTCTGCCACGCTTCAGGCGTGCTTTAGATTCATTTATAGTAGATTGTCCTTCAGGGACATCAATTTTAACAGGAGCATTAGCAGCTGGGACATGTGACTTTGTCACTTTCTTAGGGTCAGTAAATGCTTCTGGCATTTGATTAGCTAAATTCTGTAAATGAATTATCTTTTGAACTTCCAGTTCACATTGATTTGTACGAGGATCAAAATGAGCCAATGATAATTCATTCCAACTAATTTCCTTACCCAGTTGTTTATTCTCTCCCCTAATGTTGGGAAAAGTGATTTATCAAAATGACAATCGGTAAATTGTGCCGTAAATAAATCTCCCGTAGATGGTTCTAAATATTTTATGATTGCAGGAGATTCATACCCAACATATATTCCCATCATTCTTTGAGGACCCATTTTAGTGCATTGTGGTGGTGCTACTGGCACATATACCGCACACCCAAAAGTCCTTATATGGGAAATATTAGGTTCCTGACCAAAAACCATTTGTAAGGAGGAAATCTTTAAGTAACTTGTTGGCCTGATGCGAATTAACATTGATGCATGTAAAATGGCACGGCCCCAAGCATAAATTGAGAGATTATATTTCATAAGTAAATGTCTTGCAATTAGTTGCAACCTTTTAATCAATGATTCTGCAAGTCCATTATGCGTATGAACATGAGTTACAGGATGTTCAATATCAATTCTAAGGGACATACAATATTCATTAAAAGCTTTTGAAGTAAATTCACCAGCATTATCAAGGCGTATTCACCAGCATTATCAAGGCGTATTTTCTTAATAGGATAGTCAGGGTAATTTGCTCTTAATTTAATCAATTGAGCAAGTAATCTCGCAAACGCCAGATTGCAAGAAGATAATAAACACACATGTGACCATTTAGTTGATGCATCAATTAAAACCATATAATACCTAACCATATAGTACCTAAATGGTCCACATGGTGGGTGTATTGGCCCACAAATATCTCCCTGTATCCGTTCTAGAAATGTGAGAGACCCACTTTCTACTTTGTTTGGTGAGGGGCGAATAATTAATTTTCCCTTGGAATATGCAGTACATGAGAAATCATGGGATTGTGGTATTTGTTTACACTTCAGGATATGTCCACATGAATTCTCAATTATTTATCGCATCATAATTGAACCGGGATGGCCTAACTGGTCATACCAAACATTAAATTCATTTGTAAACTTCTGGTTTACATTAATAGACTTCTGGTATGTATTAGTGAACTTCTGGTTCTCAATAACATATGTTTCAAATGTGTTTATAAATGTATAATATAAGCCAGAAGAAAAAACAGGACAACTTTCTAATATGCATTTTCTACCAGCAACTATTTTTGTGATAACAAGATATTCTTTATTATTTTTAGTTGTTGTTTCTATATGATATCCATTTCTGCGGATATCTTTGAAACTTAACAAGTTTCTTCAAGACTTGGTAGAATAAATTGCATTATCAATACATAATTTTGTTCCTTCAGGTAACAAAATATTAGCTCTTCCGGAGCCTTCGATCAAATTCATACTACTAGATATAGTCTGAACGTTGACTTTTTGCATTACTAAGAAAGAAAAATATTTATCATTTCTGAGTATGGTGTTGATTGTTACACTATCAACGAGACATAAATCTTCAGGATTGATGCCAGTAAGATTCATTCTTCATTAAAAGAAATATAAAAACATAATTAAGATAAATACATTTGATAAAAGTAATATAAAAGTTCAAATAGATAAATAATTATGCTAAGAAATCAGCAACATCCAAATAAGTAAAATCCATGTCTCCATGCTCAGAATTGTCTGCCTAATCCACATGATTTACTTCAGTTGTTGATCATTTACCATTATTTTTTATTGATTCTTGGTAAAGTTCAACTAGGTGTCTTGATGTACGACAGGTACGAGACCAATGACCCTTGCCACCACAACGATAACATGGATTTTCAGTATTTTTATTTTGCCCACTATTTTCCCTTTTGTGGTTCTTATTATTATTTTCCCACTTAAGGTAGGAATTTGAACCACCACGACCTCGACCACGACCACGGATGTAGCCGCGTTCGCGTCCACGTCTACGGCCACAAACAGATTCATTGGTTACTACATTCGTTTTTGGGAATGGAGTCGAGCCAGTTGGACGGGATTCATGGTTTTTTAATTAAAGCTCATTATTCTGTTTAGCTACAAGGAGGCAAGAAATTAATTTTGTATATTTCTTGAATTATTTTTCTCGGTATTGCTGCTGCAGGAGCAAATTTGATGCATGAAATGTGAAGAATGTTTTTTCAAGTATATCATTATCAGTAACATTTTCTCCATATAATTTTAATTGAGAAGTTATTTTATCCTTTTTCTGTATAATTTTAATTACTGCTACAGTACTGCTACTGTAAACCGCGTATGCTACAGTGCTGCTACAATAAACGCATATGCATATTTCTGCTACAGTAATGAATAGTACTTTAATCATTGATGAATAATCTCATTTGATTTTATAGGCCCAGCTGACTGAGAGAGTAAATTGACCTAAATTCCACATAATTAATATAACAGAGATTTTGATATCTCTCTCTTTTTTTTAAGATTATATTTTTTTCTTGGCCTGGTTCTAAACTAGTTATAACAAGTACTGGAGTCGTATCTACTATCTATGTATTTATTTCGTGTCAATTTATCAGCAATTTTATCTTACCCAACCATGACTCCATGAGCGCGCGCCAGCCTCCGTGGAATTTCCAGATTTCTGAGAGCATAAGCTTGTTCATGTTCCTATATATACCTATAAAAAAGTGCCTGCCAGTGCCACTATGAAAGAGAAAGATTTACTCTGACTAAGGTTCCTACCATGGATTGCGAAATCGTGGCCCTGAATTCTGAGCCTCCCAAATCCAGTACCAAAAATCACGATCCTGTTCACCACGAGGCCTCCACCTCCGACGACCGTCTTCTTCTCAGTTCCCACTCTTCTGTCTCCCCTGACAGTCTCCAAGAGCAAGAGAACAGATTCGCTCCCTACGTCAGACGCGATGTTTACGGAGCCATGGGACGTGGACCCTTGCCGATGAAGGAGAAGCTCCTGCTAGCTCTGGCATTGTTCACATTAGTACCTATTAGGCTGGGCCTGACCATCGCCATCTTGATCTTCTATTACTTCATTTGTAGGATCTGCACACTTTTCGCAGTCCCTCATCGAGAGGATGGACAGGAAGATTACGCGCACTTGCGCTGGTGGAGAAGGTGTGTGATTGTTGGGTTTGGCAAGTTTCTCGCCAGGCTCATCCTTTTTGTTCTAGGGTTTTACTGGATCAGTGAGAGCTATAGGACCCCACATCCTGATGAAAAGCCCCCCACCGAGGTAATTCTTTCTTACTGAATGAATGAGAGTTATTTGGCTACTTAATAATAGTGTTAAATTTAAGGCCTAATTTTTATATTTATTATTATTTTTTAATTTATCTCTGTTGATACATCATCCTCAATAACCAATAATCAAGTAAAAAGAGCGGAGGACTGATTAAGTAAGTTGGTTATAATATTTTAATATATCTCATATTAACTAATTTTTTTTAATCTGTTTAGATCAGGAAAATATTTCTTATATTCATACCAAAGGAAGAAGCATTTGTTTATCTTCACGAAATGTGTTTAGCTGCCGCTTTTGGCTATGTGCTTGACTTAAAATCTGTTTGAGAGGACTGATGTGATCGAGAGAGTTGTACTCTCCAGTAAGTTCGATGGACGCACCCGTTTGTTTCTAAATACATCATCTCACCCTCTGCTTTTTTCCAATTTTTTTTTGGAACTATGTTTGCTACATGATCTTAAGAATTCGAAGTGTTGAAAACTTTCTTTGAAATGGTTTATTTCCTGCTTCCCCGCTGAGAAGTGCATGGCGTTCGAATATTTGGATAAATATTAATCCAATAGAAATCTTTTTATTAAAAGATGTTTTGACTTGAACAACATTTTAAGCGAGAAATTTAAACTTCAAACTCAAATAATAAAACTGGAAGAGAAAAGGATAAAAAAAAAAAATGATGGAATAGAAAGAGATATTGATAGAGTCCAATGTCAGTTTTATTGTAATATATGACGAAAGAATGAACAAGGGGTAGTTTATGATTAGTTATTTTCTATCTTATCCTAAGTTGTAGATGGTTATTGGGAAGTTACTAGCAGTTCCGCGTTTTTTAGGGATTGGAAGTTAATTTTAGTTATTCTGTCACTATAAATATCAGATTATGTATTTTGTTAAGAACATGGATGAATGAAATTATTATTGAGATAATTATCTCTTCTCTTTCCTTAGAACTCAGATTCTCGTTCTAGTTTCTCTCCTCTCCTCTCTTGACTAGAGTTTCAGATTCTCGCTCTAGCCTTTCCTTCTCTTGTCCCTTTCTCCTCTTCTCTGCTCTCCTATTTTTTGTTTTTCCTTCTAACTCCCTATTCATCTAGAATTACAAACTCTGGTTCTAGATTTCCTCTTCCACTCTATTCTTCCTCTTCTCTCTCTTTCCCTTTCCCCTATTTCTACTTTTTTTTTCCAGGTTCTAACAGATATGGAGCCAATGTAAACCGTACTGTTCATGTGGCTTGTAGATACTAAATAGTATATCGAAAGAGAAGCCACATTGTTCATCGCTTATGAAAATCGTGGCACGTATGAGAATTTATATTTATATATAAATTAAAATTGAATATAATGCTCAACCAGGTATTATGTACCTCAATAAATAATTATGGTTGTAAGGTTAATTCATGTATGCCCATATTCTAATCTTCTATCTCATTTGCAATGCAATAACAAGAATATGTATTTTTCATTGAAATTTTGTGATTCTCTGGATTATATGATATGCTTTGGGCTACCGATGTACCTACCTAGAATTAGCACCTTCTTTTTCCTCCTCCCTCCCTCAGGGGAAAATAGAATGTGATTGACCCGCTACAATTAATATAGTTTAGGTCCAGCTTTCTTATCTCTATATTTTTGTTTTGGTATTTGTCTGAAGTTCTACTAATTCTCTTCTCCTTTCATGTAAGAAGAAAGGAAAGAACCAATCTGAAGAGACGGGAAGACCTGGAGTAATAATATCTAATCACATATCGTACTTGGATATTTTGTATCACATGTCTTCCTCATTCCCAAGTTTTGTTGCAAAGGTCTGTTGTGTAGTCCCATATAATTTTTATTGAATTTATACTGCTCCTCTTGTTGTAATGACCTCAAATATGTTACTGACACATGTTTCAAACTATATATGCCAATCTTGGATTTTGTTGCTGAAGGCATCGGTAGCTAAGCTTCCTTTAGTTGGTCTCATCAGGTTTGTTAGCTTGCTATTAATGCATTATCTATTTTCCTATGTTTCTTGCTGTTTAGGTATTGCGGTGATGGCTCTTTTTTTTCCCCTCATACTGCTAAATAAGACTTTCTTGACTTTAATGATCGTCCAGCATATAAATGAACATGCTGCATCTTATCTCTGCCTTAATGCATACTTTTTTATCTTCACCTATGAAACAATTTAAAACCTTGGGCTCAAACATAACTGCATGTTTTGTGACAGTAAGTGCCTTGGCTGTGTCTATGCTCGGCGGGAATCAAAGTCATCAGACTCCACGGGTGTTTCAGGTGCTTATTGGTGCCCGTGCGCATTGTAATGATTTTGACTATATGCAAAGTCTTAACCCCACCCCCCTCAGGGGGCCTCTCTTCGAAATTTCTGTTCTGCATGGTCCTTTTGTTCATATTGAAGTGCCACACTAATCGCATGGGGTCTTTTGCTAGCTAATTTTCATGTGTCATGTCTAAAGCTGTCCTGCCCATTCTTGTTATGCATACCAACTTATGTTAGTCAGTAGAAGTATTTATATCTTGAAGATTCTTAATGTTCTAGGTTGAGCTTAAACTTAGGCTTTCTGCTGCCCCTTTTTGGGTAAAATTAGGTCTATAAATTATCAGGTATAACTAAATTGCAGATATTTCCTCCTGCAGGTGTTGTCACTGAAAGAATTCGAGAAGCTCATCAGAACAAGGCTTCTCCTATGTTGTTATTTCCAGGTTATTATGCTTCTGATTAGTTCATGTTATCTATGTTTCTTTAGCTACCCTTGTTATACAGTTCTAAATCAATTTCATGGAATAGGAATCAGTTTCTTATGCAATGCATCACCTTTCCTGTAAAATTTATCTGATAATTGACCTGTGTCCTACTGAATAAATGTATTACGTATCTTGGTTTTCATTGGTGAACATTATTAGCTATTGTTCTGGCTTGAGATTTCTCAGAAGGGGAAGTATTTTTTCTCAGTTGTCTTTTTCCTGATCTTTTCGATTCATAAGTTTTAATTTAAGTTTATTTTTCAGTTACTTATTGTCTGTTCTCGTCAATAATTCTTTTTTTTCATCCATCTATAAAAAAACCTCTTCTCTTAATTTGTTTGTCTTCAAACTAGATAGGTGAGCCTCATGCATTGCATGGAGTATGAGGAATGAGCTGCGTTATTTATGACTTGTGAATATCACAACTTGTAGATTGATTTTATATTGATCCTTCTCTAAACGTTAAATCTATAATTTATTGTGTTGCTGGTGTGTGAAACATTTGGGGTCTATGGTAGCACTTGTCACATTATAATCAAATGTGTCTCTCTTAAGTCTTATCATTTTATATTTTCTTTCATCCATCGAAGGTAGTATATGTCAGTACATCAAGGATGGTCTGGAGCATCTATTCTTTTCATTCTTATTGTCATCTTATAATTGTTTAAATTTAATGATACTGAGTATTCTACACTCTACAGAAGGTACAACCACAAATGGCGACTTTCTTCTTCCATTTAAGACTGGTGGCTTTTTGGCAAGTGCGCCTGTGATTCCTGTAATTCTAAAATACCCTTACCAGAGGTTTAGTCCTGCCTGGGAGTCTATGTCTGGGGTGAGTGGTTATAAAGTTTTAGTTTTATTGTACCTTCTGAATTTCCACCATGAGGACTAATTTTATCAAGTATCAACTAGCATCTACACAGTTATGTTTTGCAAAGTGGGTCACATTTTGAGCCTATGGCTGTGCCTTGGCTTGTATATGTTGAATTTGCTTCTGTTATTTCTTAAACCTTATTTCATGTTTAATTTTGATGGAATGCTCAAGTCTTCAGCAATTATGAGGGAGCCAGTGCTTGGTACTCTTAACTTTTCTTCATGTGGAAGTGGAAAATGTTAGCAGTACTGATGAAGAGTTAGCTTAACCCCCTGCACGTGGAGGGTTTTGGATAAGAAAATTGGCCTCTCCCTCCTCCCCTCCAAACTGGGGAGTTTTTAATTATAGTGAGACCAAAATAATAACCTCGTCTGTTTTTGAAAATTCCAACATTACCATTGGCGTTGATGAAAATAAACTTGGGGCTAAATATGTTATGGCAACAAGCAATTATGCTCAAAAGTTTTACATGAGTGGTGATAGTAATGGAGTTTATAGAAATTTCCCCCTTTTTTATCATTTTCAAATTTTCTTTTGATGTAGTTCAAATTTACCGCATATTTGCAGATGCGCCACATATTTTGTCTCCTCTGTCAGTTTGTAAACTATATGGAGGTGACAAGGTTACCTGTATACTATCCCTCCCACTTAGAGAAGGATGATCCCAGACTTTATGCTAACAATGTTAGAAATTTGATGGCTACTGAGGTATGAAATTTCACCAATACATGATGTAAAAAGTTCAGGAAGCCATTCATATCAGATGTAATACTTTATCAGCATGTGTTTATTCTAGTTTTTTTTTTTTTTTTTTTTAATATTGTGAATAGGTCCTTTATGCTTATTTTAATACCTTAGGATTTGCAAGTATTTTGGCAGGATATGGGTAGTTGCCTATTCTACAGCTTTTACAATGATATGTTTGTATGTGTGGACTATTTTTACTTGCAATTCTGTTTTCTGCTTCGCTGATTATATACTACGATTTCCTGACTCCAATTCGAGAATGGGTTGGTTGTAGTGGATGTACGTTAGATTTTTTAAAATATCCTAATGCACGTCCTTGTTGTCGAAGTTAAATATTTGAATAAGAGGGAGAATGCCGTTTGTGTCATGACATTAGCATTTATCAGATACTTGATTTGATTCCTGCAATTTCACTCTCAACTTTTTATATAATTGGTTAAATTGTAATAACGAGCAATTCTGCTTCAATATCTTTTTGTGAACTATAAAGCTCCAGTTGGAGAATACCAAACTCTTGATTTCTCGTCCTTGGCATTCTTGTTTTCATCTCCATTCTGTTTCCCCCCTCTGCTCCAAGAAGCATAGCCTAATGATAGCGAACCCTTATATTATTAAAGAGAGTAACTTTTATCGGTTTTAAAGTTTTTGGGTACATGGAAGATCTTATTATTTTAATTTTTTGGCTGAAGTCACTGTCGATTCTAGCTTGAGATTGCTTATTATGTTTTGCTTGCAGGGTAATTTGAAGCTTTCAGATATTGGGCTGGCTGAAAAGTGGATATATCTTGATGCTCTCAATGGTAAAAATAGCCCGCCTAGTGTTGTGCATCAGAAAGACGATTGATAATTTCTTGGCGCCCCTCTCACATGATATGTTGATCCCTTCGAGTTTCGTGGTTTCAAACTTTTTGCACTTGAATTGACAGCTTATGCGAGGGTGTTTATAACCCATACTTACCCCAAACATCCGAATGGTACATGTGTATTCTTACTGTAAATTATATGGCCAATTCAGTGTTCTCAATTGCTGGTGAACTCTTGTTGAACTTGAAGCATTTATTTCAAGACTCTCGCTTCTTGTTGTAGAAATGTTCAATGTGATGAATGACCTGAGCTCTTCCGGAATCTTCTCTCTTGTGTTCCTGCAAGTTTCTTTTTTTCGTTGATAACTCCGATTCGTGGTCTGTCATTCATTGTGTGGTTCTGTTAGTAAAGAAAATGAAATTAAGACAGCATAAAAAGAAAGAAAGCTGTGTGCCAGAACTAATATTCACAGGTGGATGTGTATCTGATTATTGATCTGCCACTAGAGCTTTAAGGCGAATTTCAAAGCAGTCTCCGTTTCTAATATTATTTGGTAAATTTGTAAGGGCCGAGTAGGATCCTCTCCAATGTGGATTGTTTTAAAATGGCATTGCTGATTTTGATCATTCGATGCATTGCATATGAAGAACTAGTCTTTTTTTTTTTTTGGGGGGGGGGTGGGTTGCAAAAATATGAAGAGCCAGTCTAGGTTGTAAATTTGTGATATAGTGATAAGTTTTATGCAGATAGCCACTAGACCTTTATATGGTCGTAGGTACCTTGTTTAATGACATCTGAATGTCCTGCAGACCAATTCCCCTCTTTCTTGTGTGAAGATAAGCATCTGAAGTTCTTGTACGTCGAGTCATGAGATGTATGCTATTGTGGGCGGTAATTGTTGTAATATTTTTAAAATAAAGATATGTATTTTTTTTTTAAAACAGTCATGTTTTTATATTTCAAACACATCATCACATCATGCTGAAATGATAGATTATTAATAATTAGTGATATAAGAATAAACTTTGTAACCATGATATAATAAAGAAATGTAGTTGAAAATTTCTAGACTAAAGAACTTACAAATTGATTTAAGTTATAGCGATTAATAGACTATTACCGTTAATGAATCTTTTTTTACATTAGGTTGAGTGTTCAGAAAAATTTTCTTCATAAGGGATATAAAGAGTTCAAATATAAAGAAAGGTTAAAGGCTAATTTTGTCCTGAAAGTATACACTTAGGGCTAATTTTGCCCTGAAAGTTTTAATTTTGGAGTAATTTTGCCCTGACCGTTAACCCCGTTAAGTTTGACCGTTAGTTGACCAAACCAGGGGTAAATTTACTCTAAAGTGAAAACTTCTAAGGCAATTTTGTGTCTATGTCACTTTTGGTAAGGTGCAAATTTACTCATGGTTTGGTTAACTAATGGTCAAACTGAATGGGGTTAACGGTCAGGACAAAATTGCTCAAAAATTAAAACTTTTGAGACAAAATTGCTCTTCAAAAAATTTTCAGGATAAAATTATTGACTCCCAATAAATACTTTCAGGATAAAAATAATCTTTAACCCTGTAAAAATAGTTAAAAGAGGAAACAGCAAAAATGAGACATTGCAACGAGGGCTTATGACGAAAAAGAAGGATGAAGATACAACAAGGGCTTGTACTTAAAGACCAACTCAAAAAACACCCCACAAATCACAATAGAAGCCTGGTAATTTTAACATGTAATGTACACACCGTATTTAATCTGCTACAAATACATACGAAAAATTATTGATTTCTATACTGGGAAAAAAGAGAACTCTTGGGTGCATGCCACCCAGATTTGGATTGCTTGCGGTGCCTAAAGCTATCTGCTCAAATGTAGAGTATATGAATGAAATTGAATCTATTCTGAATAGAATAAAATAAAATACTTAAATAAAATATGAAAATTTTCAGAAAAATATATTTAAAAATGAAAAAAGATAAATTGGTGCTATAAATTTATAAAATTCCATGATAGAACTGAAGCAGGAATATGAGATTTCCAATTCTAACCAAATGACTAAATTGCCTTTAATTTAGTTGTGAAACATGAAAGAGAAGTTGTTAATGTAAAATCTGATGTTGTTAATATAAATACAGATGCTATTATTAATCTCTGAAACTTATACCTTCAAAATTATCCCTAGTTTTTTGGATATGAAGCTGTGAAACATAAAAATAAAGCCGTTAATGTAAAATATGAAGATATTAATATTGATATAGATGTTGTTATTGACCTTTGAAATTTGTGTCCTCAAAATTATCTCTGGTTTTTTGGATATAAAGTTGTAAAACATGAAAATAAATTCGTTAATGTAAAATCTGATGTTATTAATATAGATACAGATGTTGTTACTTGTTACTGACCCTTAAAACTTGTGAACTAAACTAAGGGCATTTTAGTCATTTGGTCAAAATTAGAAATCCCAAATTCTTACTTCAGTTTTGACTTCGAATTTGATAAATTCGCAGCACCAATTTATCTTTTCCCATTTTAATTATATTTTTCTGAAATTTTCCCAATAAAATAAATATGTTACTTCCATGATTGCAATTGAGCATTGCCCCCGAAGTAGGCTCTCCAAGTGAGCCAAATCCAACCCAACATTGGAAATTGTACATTTGTGGAGTCGATCATTTACAATCTACCTGAAAATATAGCTGCAGCTACGCGAATGAGTAATCACATGAATTATCAATCTCATTGTTGATAGACAGCAAATTCTCATTAGGGTTTCTTTGCCCCTCTTTATTGGCATTGACAGAGGTTAGAGAGCACCCAGCATGTTGAAATGAGTCCATGCCTCCTACATTTCAAATGCAGACAATATGATTCGAGTTTCAAAAGAGGTTAAGACCATGCTGAATGCGCCAATAAGTATAGGTATATTTCCTCATTTCCTACAGTCCTATGGTTTCCGGAAATTTAACTAAACCCAAGCCATGATTTCATGAAAGTATTGGCACTAAATCTTTATTAAAAGTCCAGTCATTCCACAGCACAGGGATCAATAAGTAAATGCTTGATAAGAGGAAAACACTTCCTCAATTCCTATTCAGAAAACACTTTTTCCTATGCCAAACATTGCCGCCTAACATGTATTCCCAGTTCCAATCAAGATGATACCTTAAAGGACATCGAATGATACTTTACTGGAAATAGGTTGCCAAATATGTTACCTGCAAAATATCAAAAACTTTTTCTGCAATGTATTTTTGATGAGAAGCAGCACCCTTCTGCTGCAGCTTATCCGGATGTAGACAGAGTAAAGCTCTTTGATAAGCTCTTTTCACTGCATTCCCTTCGATTATATCAACAAGAGGCACAGGCTTCCAGCCGCTGTCGGGCCAAAGCACCTATATTGATGAAGATTGCCAATTTTAATAATAAGTACATCAAATGAACTTCAAGAACTAGCCTCCAAATATCATTTAAAGGCACATCAAGAGGCATTATCTTTGTTGAAAAGCAATAAAATCAACTAGAAATTTTATTTGCAGAATTGAATTTTAACTCAGGTTTGAACATGTTTGATATTGCTCACATATTGTAATGTTGATAGCAGGGACCGTATGTTTCCTTGCTTCCCGTTAGACCATTGTCGTATTTTATCATCAATTGCCTGCATTATCCACAACATTATACAGAGTTGTGCTCTAGTGGAACCTTAAAACAAACATAGCTTGGGTAGTGACACAATACTTTGATTTCTTGATTATCCTGGGTTTTCAAGACTTCATTCTCATCTTGCGCCAGCTCCTTTACCTATTGTGAAGAAACCCAGTTAAGGAGCTCATCAGCACTTGGCACATAAAAGCTCTCTCTTTCTCTGATCTTCTTTTCTCCACCAACAACAACCCCCCCCCCAAAAAAAATAAAAATAAAAATAGAAGGCGATAATTAATTTTGCACTAAAAGATGTTAATTTACATGTCTTAGTTAAACAATATTCCACTGAACGAGATAGATTAAACATGACAACAACCTACCAGAAAATTTCCATGGAAAAGCCCATCTTCAACTGCAACTGTACTATCAGGAATTTCTGCAAACAATAAAAAGTACTCCATCAAGTGACATCAAACGTACCGTGAAGTTCATATTTACATTCAGCATTTGGACCATATGGTACTACTACTTATTTTTGCAGGAAAGGCTTGCCATAGTTAGGAGAAACATTATGGGGAAAAAACTGTAGGGCTATGAGAGCATTTTGATATCAAATTTGATGCTCAATGCTTGCCCTATAGTCATGTCTTGAGAGAGAGAGAGAGCATATTCATAACTAGTTGTGCCCCCCACTGAGAACCTTTGTACAAGTCAAATTCTCAAATGATGGAAATTTTTATATTTGGAGAACTAACCGGAACCTGGTGCTGAGGCATCATCCTGCCGAGACAAATCATTACCAGAAATGTTGGTAGTCTCTGTGGTAGAGTCCTCTTTCTTCGACAGTTGAGGATTATCTTTTGCCTGGGGAAATTTGAAAGAAATCTCAAATTCAACTGTTGTGAAACTAAAATATTTATCTTTTACATTTCAGAATTTACCAGACAACAATTTTCTCTCTAGGTGTTCTTAGGTTATTTAGTATTGACATCCGTTTTCAAGTTGAATTTCTTTCTTGTCCATTCATGTTTGTTCGGTTGTGCCAACAACTTACTTCTTCTGTTGTTCGTAAACCACTTCTCAGCTTGTGTTCAGATGATTTGGTGCGAACTCTTGGCTTCGTAAGAGCTTCTTGGCTGAATATTCGAACAAACTCTTTGACTTTTCCTTTCACTTTGACATTCTCTACATTCTCATCCAACCTTAACGAACTCTGCAAGGCAGCTTTAGTTGCTTCTACACCCTTCAAGTCAACTGTCTTTTCTACTTGTTTCTTCCAATTAGTACTAATGTCGCTAACAGCAGATGACTTCATAGTTTTGCTTTCTTTTCCCTTCTCCATTTTAATCTTCTCAGTATAATCTGACATCAAAAAATAGAGGGGGGTTTCAGGAATGGGAGACTGGTAATATCCACATATAGTGAGTGGTGTAATTGGCTTTTACCTTGTGTGTTCTTGCTTTTGCTGAAAAGAGAATGTAATGATTTTGACTCGGCCTTGTGAGTTTTAATTGTCTGAACTAACTCCTCTTTCATTTTTCCAGAAACTTCTTTCTCACTTACAGAATTGATACTTGATTCTTCTTGAGTATCAGATGATAAAGCACTACCAGGAACATCTTTGATATCATTTTGAAGGGTGCTTAAGGATGTCAAATTAGGTTTCGCAGAAGTTCTTTCTTCCAGCGAATCTGACCCATTTTGAGAGGTTACAAAAGTAGCTGACCAATCTTGTCTTCTGCTTTTCAACGAAGAGGAGCTGGTATTTGCTAAAGAACCATCATTGTGTGAAATACTTTCTCTTGCTATCCAATCCTTAGCGCTTGAGCATCTCGCAAGTTTAACATTTTCTTTTGTTCTCGAGTTTCTTCCAGTCCTAAGAGGCGTCAAAAGTGGTAATACCCCTTTACTAGCCCATTTATATATGGAGAAATGAAACTGACCTGCACTATCGCCTCCTTTGTCTGCTTTACCAGATATGCTCAAGTCTGAAATATCTTGTGATGAACGACTTGGCCGTAGAGCTCCTGAACCAATCTTTAACTCCTCCTTAACTTGAGTAGCGTGGCTTGAAAATCTAGATAGATGAGTTGCTGGAGAATCTGAAGAACTTAAGCCATTTGAAGAAGCATCCTTGTTGCTCATGCGTAGGCTCCTTGTAGAAGGGGAACCAAACGTTGGAAGGTCCGTCCCTTTTGTCAATTTGGCAGGAAGGCTGAGGAAATTGAACAATGAATATGAAGGTTTTATTAGTGCAGTGAGTTGTAACAAATCAGAATAACGAAAAATTGAAGAGACCACCACAATGGACATAAGCCATAGATGCGGAATTTTGGTCCCCGCCGTTTTTTGGGCAGGAATAGATGACCTATTGTGGGTCGCATTTTGTGATAGGCCCATATTCATTTCTGAGACTAGCCCATAAATCAAGTGGGCCTTGATATCAAATAGGCAGCTTTAATTCTTTCTTTTTTTTGGTCCGACCAGAATAGGCAGCTAACAAAATGTACGCCAATTTGCTTATATGGTCCAATTTTTCAATCAAGTCTTGCCATGTGTCATTTTTATTAAAATTTCATCAATGTGATTTTTTATTATTAAAAAAAAAGTTCACATAACAATACCTAATTGGAGAAAGAGCTAATGGATATAGGTAAATGAAGTTAAGTTTTGTCTTGTTGGCCAAAAAAAAAAAAAAGAAGTTAAGTTTTGTCATATTTCTAACCACTAATGAGTAATAATCGAAAAAAGCAAGCTGTCTCTCTTATTTAATAGTCTTAATACAATGAACACCACATAAATAAATTTTATTTCAAACAATCATCAGTTATCTTTTAAAGCCATTTTTCTTTTATATTTATGAGTAAAATATTTTATTGAAATAGCTAGCTTCAGTTTGGAATTTACTGATATTTCTCGCAATTGCAACCCAAAGATAAATCATTACAATTCTTGGAATTATTTTAGCAGAAAATGCTGACTCAGGAAATTTTTTAAACTAATAATTTTTTAAAAAACTGAATTATCAATTGTTATATTTTTTTGTTAATTTTATTATTCTTATTCTCAATAAAATCAATTTAGTATTTTAAAGTTTAAGTGATATTTAAATATATTTTTCTTAAATTTCATCATATTAGCCTGCGGTACACAATAAATGAATTTGATTTTTTTTTTTAAGACAAGGAAAAAGGGTATAAGAAATGGTGAGCAGATGGTAAACCTGAATGTTGAAGGAAAAGAAGGAGAAGCAGAGGGATCGGGTAGGGGAGGGGCGGGGCTCATAATTCTGGAAGCTGGCGTCGAAGAGAAAGGGGGTCGTTCATGCTTCACCGGAGTACGACAGGGAGACTCATCTCCCCCGAATATATCGTCATAGAAGTTATCGTTTGTGTGCCGCCTTCTGTTCAAAATTTCTTCCCCAAACACAGGTTTCTCGCGAACTTGAGGCCACGCGCACCAAGCACCTTCCTCCTCCATTCGCGATGCACTGAAATCCGGCGATTCGCCGATACCGTAACGCACCTCCTGAATTGAAGACCGCCTCGGCGGGCCGCCGAACACATCGTGGAAATCAACGTCCGAGTTTCGGAGTGGCGTGTTGGTATTCGTGGACGGCCTTTGATGATTGTAGCCTAAGAGGATGCCCTCTCTCTGAGAAAATCGCTCCATTTTTGCTCCCAATAGATCGAATCCTTGTGGAGCTATTCGAAATTGGGAGGGAATGTAGGAATTGGGACTGGCAACTTAGAAAATGAAGGTGGGGCCAACGTGAGTGGAGGGAGGGATTTCGAAATTCGAAGTGTGAACTGTGAAGCCACAAAATTGGTAGAATCTGGATAAGATGACGAGGACAATTCCCAATCTTACTTGAGTCGTGTTCATGTGCTCATTTCTTTGACGCCAAATACTAGTGATGCTAATTAAATGCCCCGTCTTTGTCCGGCGTTCCGCTAGCAAGTATTAATATTACCTCCACACACACAAAAACAACCCCCACTCTATATAAAAGTTATTTAGAAATTGAATCTGATTTTAAAGTATAATATATTTATTTACTTTATTTACCAAATTTATATATTTCTTCATAAATAACTAATATAGCTAGTTATTTTTTTAAATATATTTAAATTAATCAACTAACTCTTATATTAAACATTAGATGTGATATTAAATGAGTTATCCCTTTTTAAACATAGAATCTAATTTAATTAGTCATATATTTAGGATTAAAGAAAATACTGCTCTTATTCTAGATATGAGATGTATTTGAGAGTTTTGACTTCATTCTAATTTTAAGGGGCGATTTTCTTAAATACCCCTATTAATCAGGGCCTTACCTTTGTGTATTAAATTCTTATCATGAAATGATAGGGTCTTTTTTGAAAAAGAGAGGGTGACAAATTCTTTATATATTAATTTTATATTTAAGATTCGAGGAGGGAATAGACAAGTTTGACACATGCCATCCAATTTTGGATATTGCTTGATATTGATTTAGTGGATAAGTTAACCCATATTTTAGCACTATCAATGTAAGCAATATTATAGCTGTTATAAAAATATGGATAATCAGAAAGAGAAGAGAGAAATTTTAGAGAGATAAATTAGATAAAGGTTTTTATTCACTTTTGTGTGTTTCAATACATCACCCAGAGCCCATATTTATAGAAAAATAAGTGAATAGTAACCCGCCGTCATTGGTACAGTAACATCCATCGCTGTTATAGTATCAGCCGTCATTGCTACAGTAATAAATAGTGATGTACAGTAATATATTATCTTATAGATCATATTGAATGGAAGAGTAAGTTGGCCTGAATATGAGCTAATGGACATCCACATATTTAATATCCATAACACTCCCCTTTGGATGTCCATTATGAATATGCCTCATTAAAAACTTTAACTAGGAAAAACCCAGTGGGATAAAAACTTAGCCAAATAAAAGAGTACATCATTCATTGATACATTGTCCAGTACTGCCCCATTAAAAATATTTCTAGGAAAACCCAGTGGGACAAAACCTAGATAAGGGAAAAAGAGTACAGCGAGTATTGACTCCCCCTCTTAACAACATTAGTTGATATCCCTGAGTCTCCGAAGATCAATGACATAGACAAGCTTTTCAAAGATTTTACCAGAAAGTGACTTGGTGAATAAATCCGCTAGATTTTCATTTGAACAGATTTGCTGGACATCTATTTCACCATCTTTTTGAAGATCACGAGTAAAGAAGAATTTTAGTAAAATATGTTTCGTTCTATCTCCATTGATATAGCCTTCTGTAAGTTGGGTAATGCATGCAATACTATCCTCATATAGAACTGTTGGTGCCATTTTGCCTAAAGATAAAGGACAAGTTGTTCATATATGATGTATTATTAACCTCAACCATACACATTCTCGACTTGCTTCATGCATTGCTAGAATTTATGCATGGTTGGATGATGTGGTTGATATAGTTTGTTTCATAGAACGCCATGAAATAGTTGTACCTCCACATGTAAACAGATAGCTCGTTTGTGATTTGCCATCGTGAAGATCAGATAAAAATCCAGCATCTGCATATCCTACTAGTTCATGCTTCGATTCATTTGAGTAATATAACCATATGTCCATAGTGCCTCTGAGGTAACGAAAAATGTGTTTTAATCCATTCCAATGTCTTCTTGTTAGTGAAGAACTATATCTTGCTAATAAATTAATAGCAAAGTATATATCAGGACGTGTGTGATTAGCAAGATACATTAGGGCTCCGATAGCACTAAGGTATGGTACTTATTGACCAAGTAGTTCTTCATCACCTTCTTCGATGATTATTCATGGTCGGAATGGATCTTTATCCGGATGCAGAGAGCTTACAATCATTAGAGTACATAACAGATGAGATTTATCCATATAAAATCATTTTAGGACCTTCCTTGTATAAGTTTCTTGATACACAAATATCCTATTTTTGAGGTACTCAATTTGTAATCTAAGATATAATTTTGTTCTTCACAAGTCCTTCATCTTGAATTCTTTCTTCAAACAATTAATTATCTTTTGGAGCTCTTCAGGAGTTCCAATAATGTTGATATCATTAACATAAACAACAATTATAACAAATTCACTATTAGATCTTTTTATAAAAAGGCATGGGCATATCAAATCATTTTTGTATCCTTCTTTCAACAGACATTCATTAAGACGATAATACCACATGCGCCTTGATTGCTTCAGGCCATACAGAGATTTATTTAATTTAATTGAGTATTATTCTGGAGAATTTGAATTAGATGCTTATGGCACCTTAAATCCTTCAAGGACTTTCATATAAATATAATTGTCAAGTGACCTATCTAAATAGGTAGTCACGACATCCATTAGATGCAGATTAAGCCCTTCTTTTATTGCTAGGCTAATTAAATAATGAAAAGTAGTCGCATCCACTACTAGTGAATACGTTTATTCAAAATCAATGTCAGGTATTTGTGTAAAACTGTTGGCTACAAGACGTGTCTTATATCTTGTTATTTCACCCTTTTCATTTCTCTTTCGTACAAAAACTCATTTGCATCAAACTGATTTTACATCTTCAGGTGTAAGGACTACCGGTACTAATACTTTTTTTTAATAATTTTAATTCTGCATTAATGGCATCTTTCCATAGGGGCCAATCTTTTCTTCGTTGGCACTCGCTAATGGATTTTGGCTTATTATCCTCATAATTATTCATTACATCATATGCTATATGATAAGTAAATGTTTCGTCAACGTTGACTTCATTTCGATCCCATCGGATTTCATTCACAACATAATTTATTGAGATCTCATTATTTTCACATATATCAGGTACTTGAGTCTCTTCTGGGACTACAACATTCTCTTCTAGAGATATCTCTACTGGAGATAATAACTCTTCTGGAGATGACTCTTCTAAAGCTATTAATTGTTCTTGATTATCCTCAATTTGACCATCTATATTATTTGCTCCTTTTATTTTTCGAGGATTTCTATCTTTAGAACCGATGGGTCTACCACGCTTCAGGCATGCTTTAGATTCATTCATAATAGATTGTCCTTCAGGCATATCAATTTTAACAAGAGCATTATCAGTTGGGACGAATGACTTTGTCACTTTCTTTGGGTCAGTAAATGCTTCTGGCACTTGATTACCTAAATTCTGTAAATGAATTATCTTTTGAACTTCCAGTTCACATTGATTTGTACAAGGATCAAAATGAGCCAATGATAATTCATTCCAGCTAATTTCCTTACACAGATGCTTATTCTCTCCCCTAATATTGGGAAAAGTGATTCATCAAATTGATAATCAGTAAATCGTGGCGTAAATAAATCTCCTGTAGATGGTTCTAAATATTTTATGATTGAAAGATATTCATACCTAACATATATTCTCATCCTTCTTTGAGAACCTATTTTAGTGCGCTGTGGACTTTGTGGTGGTGCTACTGGCACATATACCGCACACCCAAAAGTCCTTATATGGGAAATATTAGGTTCCTGACCAAAAACTATTTGTAAGGGGAAAATCTTTAGGTAACTTGTTGGCCTAATGCAAATTAACATTGCTGCATGCAAAATGGTATGGCCCCAAGCAGAAATTGGGAGATTAGATCTCATAAGTAAATATCTCGCAATCAGTTGCAACCTTTTAACCAATGATTCTCCAAGTCCATTTTACGTATGAACATGAGCTACAGGATGTTCAACATCAATTCCAAGGGACATACAATATTCATTAAAAGCTTTTGAAGTAAATTCACTAGCATTACCAAGACGCATTTTCTTAATAGGATAATCAGGGTAATTTGCTCTTAATATAATCAATTGAGCAAGTAATCTCGCAAACGCCAGGTTGTGAGAAGATAATAAACACACATGTGACCATTTAGTTGATGCATCAATTAAAACCATATAGTACCTAAATGGTCTACATTGTGGATGTATTAGCCCATAAATATCTCTATGTATCCGTTCTAGAAATATGAGAGACTCACTTTCTACTTTGCTTGGTAAGGGGCGAATAATTAATTTTCCTTTGGAACATACAACACATGAGAAATCATGGGATTGTGGCATTTGTTTACACTTCAGGGTATGTCCATGTAACATACTGAAATATGAATAACAAGAATTGCTTGTAAATGTAATTAGTCGGAAGAAAATTCACCGGTGCCAGTGTTGTGTATACGGTGTTATTTTGATAAAGAGGACACTTGGCAAGATTTTATTGGTTGTCATAAAGTAATAATTAAATGAAATAATCTTACTTTGTGTGGGGACCACGAAGGAGGACACCTCATAGGTGAACCCGGGGAAATTTCCCTGACTTTCCTTTCCCTGATAAAGTGGACAGTTAGGTGGAGGGAAGAGATAGGGATGGGTCCCATATAAGGGACACATGGCATCATCTTAAGGAAGAAGAGAAAATGTGCTTTTGACTTTAATGTGTTGGCCGAATAAGATCGTGACACTTGTTCCCTCTTTTTGACAAAGTTACTTTAGCTTTTGAGTTGTCATCACCGGAGGGTGCCACGTTGCCCCAAGCCGGGGAAATCCACCGGACTCTGGTCTGGTCACCCGACTAATTTTCCCGAACACCGAGCTCAGGAGCCGGGGAAAAATCATCGGACTCTCATTTTCCCTGACCATTAGGACAGCTCAAGACCCATTTGATTAAAAGAAAGGACACGTGTCACCGTTTGGCTAAATCACCGAATATGTGGCACCATAAGATTGTGACACATGTTGGAACACCTTTATGACTTTCTTTAAACTCTATTATTTCATTTATCATCAGCAAAAATAGGAAGAAATCAGAAAAAACGTTGAGAAATAGTTAGAGGAAAGAGAAAACATGAATAGTGAATGTTCTTGAGTTCAATCCACCGAAACACTACCGAATCAGTGTTTTCTCCTAAAATTTCCTTCACAAACCTTCTTCTACTCATCCTAAGCTTCATTTCTACGGTTTCGGATTTTCATTTGGAGGTATTTGGTGCCATCTCACCAGACGAAGTACTGCCGGAATTCCGAACCGATTGTGGAAACGTATAGAGGTAAGCGTAAGCTTCCTTTTTAACCGATTGATTTGTTGTTTGGATGAGTAAATTGTAAGTGGGGTACTGTTCATGGTTGGTTTAATGGATGTTTTAATGACTAAATAATGTCCAACGAGTGTTTAAATAGCTAATCACTTGATTAGGAGTAGCAAGGAAGTGATTAGGTTAGAGAAAACGAAGAAACAACATATTGCACATCTGATTTTCTGCCCTGTTTTGACGTAGAGAAGGAGTAAGAATTTGATGATTTTGATTCTTCCATTGGCTTTAGGAGGAAAAATTGTATAGGTATGCAAGTGTTCATGATTTTTGGATGCTTGTAAATGATTTGGGAATTTTTGGAAAAAGAGGATAATATATCCTACTCAGCAGGAGACTAATAACAGAAAAACTAGTCTAAACTTCCTCTCAATGGCAGAAGCTGAGAAATGCCTAAGGAGGGGATGTCAGGGATATATTGTGTTCTTTTCTGTGCAAACAGAGACAGGAATAGCCTTGGAAGATATCCCAGTTGTAAGGGAATTTCCTGAGGTGTTTCCTGATGACCTTAGGGGTTTGCCTCCCGAACGGGAAGTAGAGTTTGCAATCGAGATCATGCCTGGAGCTGGATCTATATCTAAAGCCCCATATAGAATGGCTCCAAATGAGATGGCTGAGTTGAAGAAACAAATTGAGGAATTACTTGTGAAGGGGTTCATTCGACCCAGTGTTTCACCATGGGGAGCACCCGTACTATTTGTCAAGAAAAAGGACGGAAGCCTGAGGCTTTGTATTGATTACAGAGAGTTAAATAAGGTAACCGTCAAGAACAAGTACCCACTCCCCCGGATTGACGACCTTATGGATCAACTGTCTGGGGCAAGTATATTCTCAAAGATTGATCTAAGGTCCGGGTATCATCAACTGCGAGTGAAGGCGGAAGACATACCGAAGACTGCTTTCAGAACTCGGTATGGACACTATGAATTCTTGGTAATGCCCTTTGGGGTAACCAATGCACCTGCCATATTTATGGACTATATGAACCGCATCTTTCGTCAATACTTAGATCAGTTCGTGGTAGTCTTTATCGACGACATTCTGATATACTCTAAAAGTAGAGAAGAACATGAGGAGCACTTGATGATCGTATTAAGCATTTTACAGGAAAGGCAACTTTATGCTAAACTAAGTAAGTGTGAGTTTTGGCTCTCAGAAGTCAAATTTCTGGGCCATGTTATCTCACAAGAAGGGGTTGCAGTAGATCCTAGTAAGGTGGAAGCAGTACTAGATTGGAAAAGGCCAGAAACTGTTGCTGAGATACGTAGTTTTCTGGGTCTTGCTGGCTATTACCGGAGATTTATTCTGAATTTCTCTCGGATTGCTTTGCCATTGACCAAGCTCACGCGGAAAGATCAACCGTTTAAGTGGGATGATCGTTGTGAGAAGAGCTTCATGGAGCTGAAGGAGAGGTTGACAACTGCACCCGTATTGATTATTCCTGATCCCATGTTGACCTATGTGGTCTACAGTGATGCTAGTAAGCAGGGACTGGGATGTGTCCTAATGCAACAGGGCAAAGTGGTGGCCTATGCCTCTCGACAGCTAAAGCCTCATGAGATTAATTATCCCACGCATGATCTGGAGCTAGCGGCAATAGTATTCGCGTTGAAAATCTGGCGACACTACCTATATGGTGTGATGGTTGAACTGTACTGCGACCACAAGAGTCTTAAATACCTGTATGATCAGAAGGAACTCAATATGAGACAACGTAGGTGGATGGAGTTGCTAAAAGATTATAACCTGGAGATCAAGTACCACCCAGGTAAAGCTAATGTTGTTGCTGATGCTCTTAGTCGAAAGTCAGTGCAAGTGGCAGTTATGATGATACAGGAGAGAAAATTAATAGAAGACTTTCGAGATCTAAACCTATCAAATCAAATCCTCTGTGCTGGTTATAGTATAGGCCAAGAGGAAAGTGATCTGAAAGCTGAGATTGCAGAAGCTCAAATGCACGATGGGAAAGCACAGTCCATTATGACTATGATTGAACAAGGTGAGACTCAGGACCATGATCTTTCACCAAGTGGATTGATTCGATACAAGAAGAGAATCTATGTTCCACTGAAAGTTGATCTCAGGCAGAAAATTCTTGATGAAGCACACAAAAGTCGATATACCCTCCATCCAGGGATGGTGAAGATGTATCATGACTTGAAGGCAATATACTGGTGGCCCAGGTTAAAGAAAGATGTGACCGAGTATGTGGCTCGATGTCTTACCTGTCAGAAGGTGAAAATCGAACACCAAAGACCACCGGGATTGCTTCAAAGTCCTGAAATTCCAGAATGGAAATGGGAAAGCGTAACCATAGATCTTGTGACAGGATTACCCAAAATTCGAAATCATGATGCGATCTGGGTAATTGTTGATCGTTTTACAAAATCAGCACATTTTATACCGATCAATGCCAGCTATTCTCCTGATAAATTGGCAGAGATTTATATCAAGGAAATAGTGAGACTCCATGGGACGCCGAAGAATATAATTTCTGATAGAGATCCTCGTTTTACTTCAAAGTTTTGGAGATCTCTACATGATGCTCTGGGCACTAAACTGAATTTCAGTACGGCTTATCATCCTCAAACGGATGGACAGACAGAGAGAACTATACAGACGCTGGAAGACATGTTGAGAGCATGTGTGATGGATTTCAAAGGAAGCTGGGACTACTACCTTCCACTTGCGGAATTCGCTTACAATAATAGCTATCATGCGAGCATTCAGATGGCTCCATATGAAGCATTGTATGGAAGGAAGTGTCAATCCCCTCTTTGTTGGACAGAAATGTCAGAAAGAAGACTGTATGGGCCAGATATAGTGGATCAGACTACTGAGCAGATCAAGATCATTAAGCAAAGACTGCTTACAGCCCAGAGTAGACAAAAGAGTTATGCCGACAAACGAAGAAGACCGTTAGAATTCCAAGTTGGCGATCATGTATTTCTAAGGGTCTCACCTGTCACTGGTATTGGTAGGGCAATAAAGAGAAAGAAGTTAAGCCCTCGATATATTGGTCCATTTGAGATTTTGTCTAAAATTGGATCAGTAGCATACCGAATTGCTCTACCCCCGAACTTGAGCAGATTACACGATGTTTTTCATGTTTCGCAATTGAAAAGGTATCAACCAGACCCCCAGCATGTTATAGAGTATGAAGATGTAGATATGAAAAATGATCTCACATATGGAATTGAGCCGGAACAAGTTATTGAGCGACAGGAGAGACAGCTCAGACATAAAAGTATTCCATTTGTGAAGGTGATCTGGAAGGGGTTATCACCTAGAGAGGCAACTTGGGAGGTGGAGGACAACTTGCGGAAAAATTACCCAGAATTTATGTTTTAATACTTGTAACAAATTTCGGGGACGAAATTTCTTGTACAGGGGAGGAGTTGTAACATACTGAAATATGAATAACAAGAATTGCTTGTAAATGTAATTAGTCGGAAGAAAATTCACCGGTGCCAGTGTTGTGTATACGGTGTTATTTTGATAAAGAGGACACTTGGCAAGATTTTATTGGTTGTCATAAAGTAATAATTAAATGAAATAATCTTACTTTGTGTGGGGACCACGAAGGAGGACACCTCATAGGTGAACCCGGGGAAATTTCCCTGACTTTCCTTTCCCTGATAAAGTGGACAGTTAGGTGGAGGGAAGAGATAGGGATGGGTCCCATATAAGGGACACATGGCATCATCTTAAGGAAGAAGAGAAAAGGTGCTTTTGACTTTAATGTGTTGGCCGAATAAGATCGTGACACTTGTTCCCTCTTTTTGACAAAGTTACTTTAGCTTTTGAGTTGTCATCACCGGAGGGTGCCACGTTGCCCCAAGCCGGGGAAATCCACCGGACTCTGGTCTGGTCACCCGACTAATTTTCCCGAACACCGAGCTCAGGAGCCGGGGAAAAATCATCGGACTCTCATTTTCCCTGACCATTAGGACAGCTCAAGACCCATTTGATTAAAAGAAAGGACACGTGTCACCGTTTGGCTAAATCACCGAATATGTGGCACCATAAGATTGTGACACATGTTGGAACACCTTTATGACTTTCTTTAAACTCTATTATTTCATTTATCATCAGCAAAAATAGGAAGAAATCAGAAAAAACGTTGAGAAATAGTTAGAGGAAAGAGAAAACATGAATAGTGAATGTTCTTGAGTTCAATCCACCGAAACACTACCGAATCAGTGTTTTCTCCTAAAATTTCCTTCACAAACCTTCTTCTACTCATCCTAAGCTTCATTTCTACGGTTTCGGATTTTCATTTGGAGGTATTTGGTGCCATCTCACCAGACGAAGTACTGCCGGAATTCCGAACCGATTGTGGAAACGTATAGAGGTAAGCGTAAGTTTCATTTTGAACCGATTGGTTTGTTGTTTGGATGAGTCTTCATGAAGGTTAGGGTACTGTTCATTTTCGTTCAAAAGGAATTTTAAAGGATTAATCATGGTTTAATCATGTATTTATGGTTAAATGATGATTTATGATGATATTGGACTAAGTTGTTCAACAAAATTCTGTTTTGGTAATTTTGCTGAAAATGATTCTGTCTTGCCAGTGGGTTTTGGGGCTGAAGCTTTATGATTTTGATGATTTTGATCATTCCATTGAGTTCTACATGAAAAAATTATGTGGAAAATCATGTACTTATAATTTTTGGATAATTATACAAAATTATGGAATTTTTGAAAGTTAGATGACCCTGCTGTTAGACTTGTTTTGCTGGAGCAGATTTGTTGCGGTGCGTTTTTCAGTAACCAAACCTTGTCGAAACCTTATGAAATTTTACATGATGAAAGTAGACATCCTGAGGTTCAATTTTATGGGTAATAGGACGCAATTGGACCAGTGGATTGAGAAATATGATTTTTCAAAGTTTAAGGTTGATTCTGGAATGGAATCTGTGGCAGATTGGGTTTGACGAATTTTCTGGAATTGGGTAGTTATAATTAGTGCCGTGTAATATTTTTATTTACACTATGACTTGAATAGGATTGAACAGAACCTGGAACCAACTCATTTGGAGTTATGTAGAATTAATTATGAATTTTCAAAGATTGAAGAAAATTCTGGCAGATTTACTCAAATGTGCGAAAATAAAGGATGCAATGGTATTATGTAACTGTAATGAACTTTAAGGGTAAAACTAACCAACTTGATATAGTTGAACCATTTTTGACTTTGATTTTGGGTTAGTATTCTAACCTTAATGACAACCGACTTGAGTATTTGGATTATACAAATATTGGACGAAATAATAACTTGTCGTCCGTAAATTCCATTTATAGGACCTAATACTGTTCAAAGTTTAAGATCTGCCCGAGCTTAGTGAAACAATTGGATATTGCTCAAGAGAAGCTATCAGGTAGTAACTTTGTCTTTCATATGTTATAAGATACATTGTATGTGTGTAGTTTCATTATGAACTGTCTGGAATATTTTGTTTATGCGGGGTTGTCGCCCGGGGCCTATTGCACGGGTTGACGCTCAGGCCATTGAATTTGTTTGTGATGCACGAGTGAATGCCGGGGCCTATTGCACGGGTAATACTCGGAGCCTTGTGATATACCTAGTACTATGATGGTATGAGAACTACATGTTGAATCGAATGATGTTGTGATGATTCTTTTATATGATGACTGTGTAACATGCTCTGTGATTTTATATTTATATGATTGACTACCTGTTACTACTGAGATTCTTTTGAATCTCACTCTTTTTCTATAAACAAATTACAGTACAGGCTGGTAGCTCAAAGGGCAAGAAGGTAAATACGGACAACTAGAGGATGAAGCTGAAAGATTTATTTTCTCTGTTGGTTGTCTGTTTGGATATTTTGGACATGTATATATTGTATAAATCGGTAATTATGACAATAGTATAGTAGTTGAACTGATAGTACTTGTAGCCAGGTATATGAATGGTAATGTAATAAAGAGATAACTTAGTTACATAACGCTTCCTAATCGTTAGAGAAACATTAACGATTGAATACAACGTGAGATTGAAGCAGAGACACGCTCGTATACTCTGATAAAATGAAAGGAAGTATCAATGAGTCTAAATGAGATAGTGAATATTTGTGAAAAATGTTTGAAAAATTTTTATTCCATATGAAAAACCTACTCAATCCTAGATTTATCTCCTGAGATAATGTTGGGATTCATTAATGTTTTTAAAGTTTATTTAGTTTTGGGATTAAATCCTGATTTCACAATTTATTTCACTACTCTTTTGTACTCATCTGAGGTTATTGGAAGTAAGGTATTACAGTCCACATGAATTCTCAATTTTTTGTCGCATCATAATTGAACCGGGATGACCTAACCGGTCATGCCAAATATTAAATTCATTTGTAAACTTCTGATTTACATTAGCAGACTTCTGGTTTGTATTGGTGAACTTCTAGTTCTTAATAACATGTGTTTCAATTATGTTTATAAATGTATAATATAAGCCAGAAGAAAAAACAGGACAACTTTCTAATATACATTTTCTACCAGCAACTATTTTTGTCATAACAAGATATTCTTGATTATTTTTTGTTGTTGTTTCTATATGATATCCATTTCTGCGGATATCTTTGAAACTCAACAAGTTTCATCCAGACTGGGTAGAATAAATTACATTATCAATACATAATTTTGTTTCTTCAGGTAACAAAATATTAGCTCTTCCGGAGCCTTCAATCAAATCTATATTACCAGATATAGTCTGAACGTTGACTTTTTGCATTACTAAGAAAGAAAAATATTTATCATTTCTGAGTATGGTGTTGGTTGTTGCACTATCAACGAGACATAAATCTTTAGGATTGATGCCAGTAAGATTCATTCTTCATTAAAAGAAATAAAAAAACATAATTAAGATAAATACATTCGATATAAGTAACAAAAGTTCAAGTAGATAAATAATTATGCTAAGAAATCAGCAACATCCAAATAAGTAAACTCCATGTCTCCATCCTCAGAATTCTCAGCTTGATCCACATGATTTACTTCATTTGTTGATCCTTTACTATTATTTTTTATTGATTCTTGGTAAAGTTCAACTAGGTGTCTTGGTGTACGACATGTACGAGACCAATGACCATTTCCATCACAATGATAACATGGATTTTTTGTATTTTTATTTTGCCAACTATTTTCTCTTTTGTGGTTCTTAATATTATTTCTCCACTTGTGGTAGGAATTTGAACCACCACGACCTCGACCATGACCACAACCATGGATGTAGCCGCGTCCACGTCCACGTCAACGGCCACAAACAGATTCATTTGTTACTACATTTGCTTCTGGGAATGGAGTTGAATCAGTTAGACGGGATTCTTGGTTTTTTAATAAAAGTTCATTATTCTGTTCAGCTACAAGGAGGCAAGAAATTAATTCTTTATATTTCTTGAATCCTTTTTCTCGGTGTTGCTGTTGCAGGAGCAAATTTGATGCATGAAATATGGAGAATGTTATTTCAAGCATATCATTATCAGTAACATTTTCTCAACATAATTTTAATTGAGAAGTTGTTTTGAACATGGCCGAGTTATACTCACTGACATATTTAAAATCTTGCAACCTTAAATGCATCCAGTCATAACGAGCCTTCAGGAGGATGACCATCTTCAGGTGATCATAACTATCTTTCATATTGTTCCAAATAACAAGTGGGTCTTTCACTGTTAAATATTCAATTTTTAAACTTTCATGTAATTGGTGGCGTAGAAAAATCATGGATTTGACTTTATTCTGATTGGGTGCTTGATTCCCTTCTTTTATTGTGTCTTCCATACCATGGGCGTTCAGGTGGATTTCCACATCTAGCATCCAAGATAAATAATTCTTTCCAGTAATATCCAAAACCACAAATTCAAGTTTTGTAAGATTTAACATAGTTCACACTATTTAAAGAAATAAACGAGAATAATTAAAATATTAAATGTAAAAATGCAATAATATATAAAGACAATAAATAAATTAATAAGGCAAGGTAAGAAAATTTAAAAAAAAATTTGGCTTCGGACCATTCAGTTTTTATGGCTTCAGGCCAATTAATCTCATGATGAGAAATTAAATATATATGGTATCTGGCCATTTATCTTCAGAATAAAAAAAATTTGTACATAGCTTCTAGCTGTGATATATATGGCTTCTATTCATATAATAATGAATCATATATATATGACTTCTGGCCATATAATAGGATATCATAGGGATATAGTATATGGCTTATAGCCATACAATAAGAGATCATAGGGATATAACTTATGAACATATCATAAAAATCCAAATAATATGACTTCTGGTCATATAATTTCAGGAATTGGATGTGTATGGCTTCTGGCTATAATCATAATAATAATATAAATGAACTTGTAAATGATATATATAAGATATAAAAATAATAGTGATATCTAATCTTAGCTATGGAACCCGATGTTCATAATAATCGGTAAAGATATATTTCTTAATTTCATACAGTGGCTCAAATTATCTCAGATCTATGAAATAAAAATATTATGAAACAAAGTATAAATTATCAAAGAAACTATAAGAAGATCATACCTTTGGCAGAGCTTCGTGCTGATAACGTGTTATAAAAATATGGATAATCAGAAAGAGAGGAGAGAAATTCTAGAGAGATAAATTAGAGAGTTTTTCATTCACTTATGTGTGTTTCAACACATCACCCAGAGCATCTATTTATAGAAAAATAAGTGAATAGTAATCAGCCGTCATTGGTACAGTAACCGCTATCGTTGCTACAGTGCCAGCTCTCATTGCTACAGTATGAACAGTGCTGTACAATATATATGTATTATATTATAGATCATGTTGACTGGAAGAGCAAGTTGGCCTGAATATGAACTAATGGACATCCACATATTTAATATTCATAACAATAGCAAACCAATTTGGTGTGCTCATGCGTTTAAGGATTTTCCTTGAGGGAGTGTACTTTTATATTCAGATTTGAAGTAGTGATTTGTTGTTCAGCAGTCTCCACCAAGCCTCTATCATGTGGGAGCCGGAGTTGCATATTAAAATAAAACCCCAATAAGATGTATATCTTATAATTTGGAGGCAATCCTTTCTTTGCTTGTATATAAAACATTGAATAGTTTTATCATGGTAATGTTGTTGTGGCCAAGAAAGCATTCTCATGGCACCAGTTGAAAGGAGAACTTACCAAATTGATTCAAGGGCTCACAAAAGTCTAAAGTTGAACCACTTTAACAGATTCAGCTTGAGAATGAATTTCACAAGGTTAGAGTATTTCCATGGTAATATGTAGTTTTAAAGGCCAACGGAGTCCCTTTTGGTACGCTACTCTTGGTGCGTCATAAGTACCCATGGTCATCCACGTAATACTACTACAAGATATAAATTTTATTATCCTAAAAACATTCATTTTTTAAAAAGGAAGTAAAAAATAAAGGTAGTGACATTTTTGTAATTCTGTGCGTCAATTTTGTTAGATTAAGCGTCCTAATTTTAAAAATGGACACCAAAGGTCTCCCTTTAACGACCCTAATTTAGGCGGACCTTTAGCATTTTATTTATATTGGGGACACAAAAGAGTTGTCTTCTTTGAACTCACCCGTGTGTACACCTCGTTTTTTATTCTGTTAAGAAAAATTTTTCTGCCTTGTTGGCCCACTTATATTTATATCCTTTCTTAACTTCCTCCTCCTGTATCCATTGTAACACACACCTCCCTCCTTGCTCTTCTCTTTCTCTCTCTCCTTCCCCCTACCCCACGACATTTCATTATTTCTTTGAGAGAAGTTGTAGAGAGAGATCCACACTCTATAAATTTAAATGGCTTCTTCCAGAGTTCCAGTTCTTCCTTCGGTGTTCTCGCCATGCCCTTACCTGCGTTGATAATCTATCTCTTCATCACTTTTCAAATTTAACATGCTAGCCTTTGTTTACATTCTCTTTGCATTTGGATCTTACTCTTCTATTTGTTTATTATTATTATTATTATTATTATTATTATATAATTTCCTCTCATTTTTCACAATCAGATCTGGTACGGTGTATGTGGAGATGAAGAGAATGAATTTTTGAATTCAAAAGTTTGATTAAAATAAGAGAAGTGACAAGGAGAAAAAGCAAGTTACTTGAAAGCTGAAGAGCTACAGGAGTGGCGGGACAGAAAAAGAAGACGAAAAGAGAGATGTTATTGTTCACGCTACTGTTCACAATAACTTTTCAAAAAGGGACGCCGTAAATCATAGACTTAGGGCATTTGTTTTAAAAAATGGATGTTGTAAGTCTCTTACAACATTCCTTTCTTTGTTATTAGATTTTACTACGTCGCTCACATAGGTGTCTCCATAAAAAGGGACATAGAAAATGCCTAGAAACATACGTTAAAAATATTTTTTATAGTAGTGTACTATACCTGCACGCTTGAATAAGACAAATTTAACTTTTTTGAGATATTAAATAAACTAAATAAGTTACTTAATCATATCATATATTGTATATTTTTGAATTATATGAGTTTATAAGTTAGGCAAAATAATTTTTAGAAAAAAAGAAAAATATAAATATTTTAAATTAATTTAATTAGCTTTCTTAATATTTCCAAAAAAAATAACTATGTCTTATGTTTAGGACTAGAGGGAGTAAGTTAGCTTATCATAGCGTATGTCGAGTATTAATTGATTATATATCAGTTCATAAATTAAATAAATTAATTTAATTTAAAAAATAAATATTAATATTTTAAAGTAATTTATTTAAATTATTTAATTTTAAAAAAAAGTTCAACTATGTCTTATATTAAAGAAAGTACTACACTACAAATCTTCATTTTAACCTTTTTTTTTTAGTTTTATAAAAGCTGTCATTTTTGTTCATGTATGACTGCATCTCTGCAATGTAATTGGGCCCAACTTCTTGCAGCCCAATTGAAGCCTCCTCAGTCTACTTTGTGGACCCTATCCAATATTTGGTACGATCATTGGGTTAGTATCTGTCTTTTTGGTTTTAATTTACGTTGTTTATCTAAGTCTAAACTCTACGTAGGTATATGATTTTATATCACACCACGTGAAAAATTAAATGAATGTATTGATCCTTTTATCCTTTTTTTTTTATTAATATTTTCACTATTAGATTAAATTTTAATAATTAAAATTTAATCTAATAGTAAAAACATTTAATAAAAAAGAAATGGAAAGAAAATCAATGCAGACTTTTTGTCCGTACGAAAATTTTGACTCAATCGGTAAGGAGACTGACGCGCAAGCAGATAATCGCAATATCAGGCAGGGCCCGAAAAAAAAAAAAGAAGAAGAGGCCTACCTTTTTTTTTTTTTTTTGACCTGGGAAGAAGAGGCCTACCTGACAGCTCATTAAATTTACATGCAAGGTCTAATCCAACAGATGCAATCTGGGCCCACAAACACAAGCACACTCCAAAATTTGACTACCGTCTACCAGGACCATCTTCCTAAACCTATACAGGATACACACTTCGTCTTATTTAATGCACCGACAGAGAATGCAATTCCAACCTCATTCACAGACACGAGACATTTATTTCAACATGCAGGAACAAAAGCTTAAATATTTTTCACAATAACTGCAGTAATCCGGCTGCACAACAACTTGCCACTGTATGCCATAAAATAAAAAGATTTGCCACAATTCCAGCAGATTTCACTAGTACTACCAATTATACTAGTTTCTGTACATCCCCTAGTCATAACAGTAATCTCATCTTCTACAGTTTCATTCATCCTTGATCTTCCTCAAAGATAAAGGGCAGCAACATGATTACAAAAGACAAGGGAAAAATTATAAAAAACAAATAAAGCACCGTTTGAAAAGTGCCCCCTGCCAACATAATCAGACCCTATGACTTGCTAGTAAACTCTGATGAAGGAAGATATCAAAAAGCAAGTCAAAGAGAACCAACATCCACCCTAATCTTCAGCCGGAGCATTCTTCCCTCCCGTCGATGATCCTGCAACATCAAATCTCCCCCCAAAAGAGGTGAGCAAAGCAGAGAGGCCACCCCTGCCGCTGGCCCCGCCACCAGCACCTCCTATGCTTAGACCAAGAAGATCACGAGTCATCGGCTGTCCCCCGAACGGCGACGACGACGAGCCCAGCATCAAGTTGGCAAAACCCGTATTACCAGCAGACGGAATTCCAAGCATAAGGTCGTCATCATCAGGCAACGAGTGATTCTCTGTCTTTACACGGCTATTCCAGTGTGTCGAGGTACTATCGTTTTGTGCCAAGGAAGTTACTGGTGCCAAGCCTAAACCTCGAAGCAAAGATGCGTTGGACGCTGCCGCACCCATTTGAGCTGCCTTTTGGAGTAATGCGGTGGCGGAAAGTGCGGGCTGAGGAGTCGCAGTGTAGTGCCGAGGGTCGCGTTGGTCCTGGAACAAGGATGAATCATTATTGGAGAGATAAAGCGATGTGGAGAGAGACAGAGATGTGGGCTCTATCGCAGACAACGTTGGGGTAGTAGTTGGGCAATCCGAACGAGCCAAGTTAGACATCATATTGGAATACGATGAAAGTGTCGACGATGCTTGCGAAGGAGCAGCACTCGAGGATGCAAATATACTGGCGAAAACTGTGGTAGAACTGGAGGGAGTACTGTTTGCGACGGTGGTTGCTGGTAAACATGTTACGTTCGAGGACGGCGGCGACAACCTGATTGGGTTTTCCGAGACTTCTGATACAAAGGGAAAGAGAATGGACAGGAATACAAAAAGAAGTCATAAGAAACAATGGAAAGCTCAACACTTCAAAACTACTATATAAATAAACTAAAAAGAGAACTGCTACCACTGATGAAGCATCGAGTATAAAAGCTTTTTCTGTTTTTTAGAGACTTGGGCTAGTAAATCATTAGATCTTTACTGGCACTAGCTTGAACTTGGATGAATAAAGAGCAAAAGGAGAAGCAATAATAGCTTCCTTTCCCGTTATTCTCTATTTGCTCTTCGATCTATGGGCTCCCTTCATTAAACTTAAAAACCCATCATATATTACCACATCATACACGGACGACTTTGTCTCTCTCAACTCATATTCTCATCTTCTATGCAGAACAAACAAAACTTCATACCGACTGGTTTCTACAACTGACTTAGTTACTAGATTGTCTGCTTCTCCAAACCAGAACAAAAACAAATTAATAATAAAAGAAAGCTAAAACGACATCCGTAAGAGACAAAACACATCCTTCAAATCATGTCTGACTCTTGCGCCTCAGACCATTAAATTTTAAATTCTTTCGTTTGAATCTGACGAAACTACTTCAAAATAAAAATTAAAAGAAGTGTATAGCTTTGACCGCAAAGTATAAATGTGTATGTACTACCTGAGCTCTGAATGGACAAAGCTGGAGACACCACAGAGGTTGACGGAGTTAGTGGAGGCTGCGGTGGCGAAGCCATAGCAACCTTCCCATTCGAATTCCCCTCGGACCCTTCACCAACGGTTAGGGTTCGGGTTCTGGCGCTTTCTTCCGCCAAAGCATCGCAAAAGGCCCTGTGGGTAATGAAGCTATCCCTCCTTCACAGTCCCACGTACCAAGCACGAAGTAAATAATTACCATCAGAACCTCCGTAACTTTAGAATAAATCGATGAGATAAAAAAGATTTTTCCCTTAGCACACGAACATGGAGTTAAAATATCAAAATAATCAGGGGAAAGAGAGAAGAAAGAAACCTAGAGAATAAGGTGCCACAGTCACATTTGTACTCTCTAGTTCCGCAAGTCTTCATATGAGCCTTCCAATCGGACTGTACGGCGTATTTCTTGGAGCAACGCTCACACTTCCACTTCTTTTCGCCATGTTTCCTACAGAAATGTTTCTTGATGCCGGTAAGATCACCTAGCGCCCTCGACGGGTTATGGTGGACACATGAAGGCTCGGGGCACACGTAGACTCTCTTGCGAATATCCTTGCTGGTTCGCTGCCGTAGTTTCCATGGCAGGTTGTGGCCGCGTCGATGAAGTTGCAGGTTTTGGTCTCGTTGAAATCCTTTATTGCAGATCTCGCATACAAAACGGTTCGTCGCCAACAGTGTTTTGGGCGATAAAGCAATCACCTCGGCATCTGGATCTGAAAAGACAAATGCGAAATAATTACAAAAAATCAGCACGAGTTTAAAAGTCACAAATCTTACTTAAGACGATCCAATCAATATTGAGAACTCCAACTATGGACAGAGTTTCAAGTACCCGGCATTCCAGGGAGGTTTCGCTTTTTTTTCGGGGGAGGGAGTTCCTCAGGTTCATTCTGAACGCCAGAGGATGAAAAGCTAGCTTCTCCGGAAGCTGCAGAAACTGCCATTGAAGATGGATTCTCCAGTTCCGCCATGGCATGTATCACAATCAAAACAGTCAATCGTCGAGCCGCTCAATCAATTCAATGATAATCACATACTTCCTCTTTCTCAGGCTGACTACTTCTCAACTGGAGGCTTGCCTATTCTTTGGAGCGCGACGATAACCTAATCTCTAATCACTAGCAGAACCAATTAACTGAGATTCTGATAATGCAAAAATACTATTTAAAAAATAATTACCCCTTTCCGATTGCTTCTAAAGAATATTAGATATTGTCTCCGGTGAAAGAAGCTCCTCCACCTTCAAATGAGGGGGACGATTAACAAGATAGATAGACAAGCCATGATAGCCAAAGCAAGACAGTCGCATACGGCAGTGGGATGATGAAGAGAGGGAAAGAGGAGGAGGGACTTCGAATGTGCGACAAAAGTAATAGAAAATGGCGAAAGCGGCGCCAGTTAACCATGGTTTAGTCTCGAACCCTTCCCATTTTTAACTATAGTCAAAGATAACCTGGGCTTCAAGTCTCATCTCGCGGCTCCTGGCGCAAATCACCGTCCACGTGTCTCCATTACCGGATTGATGACCTCTGTCGGGAGGAAGTCGGACTAGGCGGTGCTTGTCGTGTAGTGTAAAAAGTGAAATGGGTATTTTCCCTTCAGTTCTATCCCTTTATTTGTATTTCCGTGTTACTTGTAAATAAAAATAAAACCCTGATTTTTAATATACCAGTCTCAAATTTTTAGGCACCATTCTTTCGAGAATGACGATTATGCCACAAAAGCAGATGAGAAGTACGGGGAAGGCTGTGGCTTTTTCGTGATTATGTTCTTATTTTTGTCCTCTATTTCTCTCCCACTGAGAATAATTAGTGGTACTGCCAAAGAAAACCGTTGTAAAAAATAAAACAAGAAAAGGGAGGCAGGTGAACGTGCAATGTCCATCGAGGAGTGTAAGTAATAATAATAATCATAATAATGGACCAAACCATAACTCCAAATAATGGAAACAAAAGTCACGGCTTGGGAATATTTTCAGATTGGACAGGGTGCCTAAAACGACACAGTCTCTTATAGCACACGACTCGCAAAGTTGGGTAAAAAGTTATGATATTCAGCGTTGCAGTTGGAGCATCAAAAAAGGGTACTACATGATAAAATCTCAGTAGCATGACAATGAGGAAGCAAATCCACGTTTGGGATACTCAACTTGGATTGTATTATGATATAATTAATTAGGGTTTACTTAAAAGGGTAAAAAGGCTATTGTCTTTATGGGTAAAGTGACATGATATGTATATAATATGCCCCAAACTCCTTTATATCGCACAGTTCAAAGAACGTCATCATAGGGTTGATAAAGGACGAGGGTGTTTTGGTAATTGCAGAGGCGATATGTGTTATAATGAAGGCCTCACTGGCAGCTGCACCACACAACACACTCACATATTTTCAGACTTTAATCAAATGATGACCCAGTGGAGGTGGACCCACCAAGAAGAGAAGTCCAACTTCTGACGTGGACAAGGCACAGTCATCTTGCACGCCCCAGTTTTTTTCTTTTCCTTTTCTTTTTTATAAAAAAAGTTAGAATCAATTAGATTTAGGAGAATTCTAAAAAAATATCATTTAAACTTCAAAATTCTAAATATGTGATTTAACAATAAAATGATTTGTTAATTGCATTATTATTCTTGTTAATCCCATTATCGAACTTATTAACGAGATTTTGAAGTTTAAATGATATTTTTTTGGCATTCTCCCATTAGATTTTTAGTTAGGTTGCTCTCAAAACTTAAAAATGTTTATTCTTAAAGTCTACACTTGAGCAATTAAATTATAGGATAATATCTTTTTAGAGTTGGAATCAGGGTTAGCCCGGTCTTATAGGACCGGGCCTTGAAGGGTTATGGCTTAAAAGGGCTAACCCTACAGGGCTTGAAGTAAGAAGAATCTCTCTTTTTCAAAGTTTGACCCGAGAGTATGAAGGTCAAAGTTGTAAGCTATTTTCAAAAGATTTAATTACACGTCTACACGCCTCTTGCAATAAAATAAATACAGTTATTAATTCATAATCAAAGGTAAAAAATAATGTCCACAAATAATTCATAGTCCGGTACAAAGTATAAAATGACAAGAAGCTAAACACTCTAAGCAATATGAGTATGATGACTATCATTTTCATCTTCTTATCCACTATCATCAATTTCAAGGAAATTCAATTGTGCTTCACTTTGAGTAATATGGTTTGCTTGAGAGGTAAAAATATCAAGAATTTCTTCTCCTATATCATGAATACATCCATAATCTTTATCTGTAACAAATAATAAACCAAAATGAAAAATAACTCTATAAAAAATATAAAACACAAATAAATTAGTAAATTACCATCATATGTGAAACTTTGGAGTAAATAAGAAATATCAAATGTATTTTTTTATAAAATAAGAAATATCTTTAAAAAAAATTTTAATTTTTATGATTCTTAATACAAGATATTCTTATGAAACTTAATTTTAAAAAATATTATAACTAAATATTTACAACATCATCAACAAAATATAAAAAATCAATAATATTATTATCATATAAATAATTTTTAAAAATATATAAGTACAGTCCCTTTTAGACTTTCGACCCTACAAACCCTACATGACTAACTTTTTTAAACTCATTTTTAATTTTAAAGTTAAAATCTTAAGCTATACCATTATAATTTTTTTTAGACTCGTTTTCTGACTCTGGATATATCAAATGATTCTTCCTCGTCCTAGCGAGGTTAATATTATGATATTGGCATACTCTCAATCAAAAGGTTCGTATGTGTTGATTGGAACACAGCCTTATCTTATTATACTCTAATCATAGATGATGTACCTGTTAGAGCAACGGGATACTATGCGTTTTTGTCCTCAAACAATCATCACTCTCACCTGCATCCAATTCACGCCTCGCTTCTTTGGGTCTCGTGTTTTTTACTTTCCGTGGTCGTACATTTTATTTTGATTTTCCATTATTATTTCTCAATTTCTTTTGTCACCTTCTACGCCCCTTGTTTTGATTGTCCAAGGCTGGGTGGAGGTTTTGGGAGGGGAGGTTAGGTGAGGGGAGGGTTAGGGGTGGGGTGGGAAAAATGTGTTTGGTTGGAAGGAAGGGAGGGGAGGTTAAAAATTTTGTTTTCTTTTGCTCCCCTCCCCTCCCTTCTCTTCCCTCCAAAATTGGAGGTTTTTGGAGGGGAGAGAAAAATTTGTCTCACTTTGACTAAAATGCCCATACTTATTTTTTAATATTTCAAGTTTACCCCTCTTGTTTAAAATTAATGAGATAATATGTAAAAATCAATAAAATATCCCTTAAATGTATACAGTTTTTTTTATCATATATACTTGAGGTAATAGGTTTTTTAAGATTTACAAATTAAAAAATAAAAGAAGAAGAAAAATATATAAATAAAGAAAAAATGGTATATTTGTCAATTTATAATTAACTCAACTCACCTACCCTTCTGAACTAAACAAGAAATCAAACCTCCCCTCCCCTCTTCTTGAACCAAACAAAACTTATAACCTCCCCTAACCTAACTTAAATTAACTTCACCTAACATAACCTTCATTTAACCAAACACACCCTAAGAGCTTAGTATTCTAATTTTTTAAAATTATGTTGATAAGGTTTTATGAAATTATTTTTATATATTATAAATTATATTAAAAATAATAATTTTTACTGTTAATTCAAACAGACATTCAATTTTAAAGTAAGTCTTATTTAAATTTTTAAGCAACTTTAAAAAGATAATTAATTTATTCTGCTCGTTTAGAATAGTAATTACATTCCTAAAAACAGCATTTCAATTATGATTTACAGAATACAAGCTAAATATTAAAAATGAAAGTTATATCATCTAATATATATAAACAGTTATAAACTTTTTAAAAATGATACCTAACATGTGAATTATCGCTCCTGGCTTTCCGAACAATATATGCAATGTAATAGTTTGATTCTTCGAACTCATTCGTTGTACGAATTTTTTTACCTAATGCCCTAATCCATTGTATCAGCCTCTTTTTTCCTTTGGCATGTGCATCAAGTCAAGAGTATGGTCATAAAAAAATGCTTTAACCGTTGTCGCGTTCAGGTCCACAAACATAACAGGACAAAGAAAAAGCACTGGTCTAATGAGTTAAGGAGTTAAAAACAGAAACAAGACAGGGCTGAGCAACGCTGATCTAAATAGTTGAGGCAATTGATATGGCAAATTAATTACGGTGACTTTTTAAATCCAGCTTTATTAACTTATTTCTTACTATAGCCGATGAGGATTGTATATTTGGATGGTATGTCTTTTTAATATGAATACGCTGTTCGCCCAAAAAAAAAATTACATTTAGGTGCAGGTAAAAAAATTATGATAAAATAGTCTATTAATATTTTAAAATTGTATTTAAATCTCATAAAAAAAATTTATAATAAATAATTTTATTGATAAATCTACGAATGTTCATTAACAACTCCAGGGGTGTTTATTAACAAATCCGTGAGCGTTTACACTAATAATTTTATGGGCGATTACTGACAAGTCCATGGGCATTCAAAAAATTGAAATTTATTACAAAAAAATCTCACAGGACTTTAATACAATTTTAAAATTTTAAGGGACATTTTTATCGTATTTTCTCTTATTTGGAACTTAAATACAATTTTTTTTAAAAAAACACCAACAGCACGATACTTTAAATTTAAAATAATCAAGCAAATAAAAAAAGAGTGACCACAAATGTACAATAATTTGATGCCTGCAAAAGTGAATGAAATAAATTGTGATTGTTTGAGATAGTTTTTGGGACTCTCAAAAGTGTTTATTTACATAAGTCGATACAAAAATCTTCTCACATAGTTACCTCGTATACTGTAAATCATTATTGAAAAGCTGCTTTTGAAGGATCCAATCGTTATTCTAAAGAAGCACGAAATATTTGCTTTCTTTTTTATCTTAATCACAAAAAAAAAAACTTTTCTTCAATTAAAATCCGATGACATTTTAATTCTTATCCATGTGATATATTTTTTACTTGTCAATCTTATCATTTTATTAATAGTTTTCTTATTCTTATCTTAATATTTATTCTTTCCCAAGTGATTGTTGGATGTTGATGCATCTCCCATTCCACAATCTTAATACTTCATTAACTGATTTCTTATGATCATAATAAGAATTAATGACCTATAAAATGGACTTGAGGTTGAAGTCTGCAGTTATCTCGTCTCTCCTCTCCTTTGCTTATTGTTGAGCTCACTGTTTCTTTTTACTACCTTGTCACCCTCTATCTTTTTGCATGAAGGTTTGTTTACTTATGTGGAGTGCCCCTGTTTTGTTTTAACCTTATATAGAGGCGTAATATCTCTTAAAAACCACATTCGTTGAGCACGACTCAAGCCATGCTTTTTATTTATCTATTTTTTGCAAGTGTTTCCAATGGAAACACAGTCAAGTTTGAGAGCTGAAGTTTTTTTAACATGAGAGTGGGCCATTGGAAATATCAATATCCTGACTGTACTGGAAGCTCGGGCATAACAATATATATGCCTCTCTCAAACTTTGAACTTTGAAGAAGGGACGATTAATCCATGAGTGTTCACTGTGAATGAGACTAATTGTGGGAGTGTTAACTTGTAAGGGGTATGTTAAATCGAAGAAGTCTTATATTATTTGGGAGAGAGAGAATAAAAGTGTATATATTACACCTTATGAATTTGGATTAGTAAATAGACTAAAAGAAAGAGTGGGTTTGGACGCACAACAATTGGCCCTAAGGAGGCAAACATAGTGGAAATATGGTGATCCCCTCTCCTGTGCGTGAATTAAATATGGACTGGACTAGTAAATAGGTCAAGAGGAAAAGTGGGCTCGCGCGCACAACAACGGGTCATCAGGAGGCAAACGCAGTGGAAATCCGGTTATTCCCCCCTTTGCGCGAATTAAATATAGACTTGACACTTTTTATCAAATGTTTTTTCAGAAAAATCTAAAATTTATTTTGTAAAAATGGCTTACCGGAAAAACCTAGTTGGGGTCATAACCAGATTTTATTTTGTTCAACCGCCCATCATTCATGTTGCAAGCTATTATCTCCATATTTCAAAACTGATCAATAAAATGTGTGCCTTCAAGGTTTGAAAACCGCTAGTTTAATTGTGTTTATTGCTATTGATTTTCGCCCATCGTTCGAGTGCATAAGATGCCCATAAAAGGCGTTGCCTACAAGAGGTTTAGGCACTCCGCTTAGAAATCTCAAGCACTCTCTTCCTCTCTGGTTTTTCATTGTTCTCTCTGCCTTATAGTCGCTTTTATATTTTGTTGTTCTGCTCATCTTGTATCTATAAGAATGGTCCAGTTTATCCTTAAGAGTGCTGCTTCCAATCAATTGGTGGTTACGGAATAGCTTTTAAGAACAACGTCCTTAAACGTGACTCGGATTACATGGTGTATTTGCAGAAGTTCGACAACACTAATGAACTTTCATCGCGTTATAACAGGCATTGACTACAAGAAAACTTCGATTCCAGCAAAGGTTGAGCCTTTCAACATCAACATTAGGAGGGTGATGATCACCAGAATAAAGAATTTTGCTTATGTTCAAACAGTTACATGCAAACAGTCCTTGCCAATGGAGTCATTGTAGTGGAGCTTCCTGCTTCACCTTTAGCATTCCACAAAATTATTCCAATATCACAAAAAAAGAATAAGGAAAAGGAATTAATTCATGAAAGGACGTGGAGAAAAATACGACATAAAAAAATCATTTTCCCTCCTTTCTGATCAACCCAAAAAAAATATTATTGATCCGCTTCTTTCCGCTGGACCAAGCAGACCTTGAGATAGAATGAAATATACTTTTATCTAATTGCTATGCTCATTGCGTAATAGACTGTTCTCCGTTCTAATCAGCAGAGCCATCAACCGTATAGTCTCACCATTTTGGTTGGGGGTGGGTGCCATTTAAGGCTATGCTTAGATGGAAGGAAAAATAAGAAGAAAAGAGGAAGTAAGGGATATTAGAAAGAAAAATTTAAAAAAATAATAAAGAAATAATATTTTTAAAAGTGTTCCTTTGTAATATTCCTTCATTCATAATTTTTTCCCATCTAAACTAGGGTTAAAGTGCAAATCCCTCTATCCCAACTCTTAAATGTTCATCTGTGCTTTCAATTCGAGATGGTCAAATATTTTCCTGGTGCTTGTGAGGGCAACATCATCACCATTGGGAATGTCATCATCAGAACAAAGAATTTTGCATTTGGTTCTGCATATGCTAAGACATGTGCAAACAGTATTTGTCAGCAGAGAGTCTTAATAACGGTGAGTAAAATAAAATCGAAACTGAAAATCCAACCGAACCAAATTAACTTCAATTTTTTTAGTGTATGTTTGGTTCTTTTTTTTTTAGCTTTTTTCAGTGTTTCGATTCGGTTCTTTTTTAAAAAAAAATCGTTTTTAACCGAATAACCGAAAAAACATAAAAAATGCAATATATTTTTTTTCCTGATTTTATGCCATGTTTGGATAAGTTTGGCTTATTTTATAAGCATGATTCACATAAATCGAGATAAAACTCATCCACATATTTTTCTCATATACCGTAAATCACGATTGAAAAACACTTTTGGAGGTTTCGATTGCTATTTCAAACATCATTTATTGATCATATATATTGTTTATATTTTGTATCATGTTTCTTTAGATCTTGTTGAGGCTATTCAATTTATAATTTATATTAAATTTTGCTTGTTGAAAATTCAGATATTCTAATTAATCATGAAGACACAAAAATTTCGGTTTTATCAATAAAAACTGAAACCGAACCGAATTATTTCGGTTATTTGGGTTCGGTTATCTTCTTCTATTCGGTTTCGGTTCAGTTTGAAGAATTCATATATTTCGGTTTTTTTGTTTTTTCGGTTTTTACTGAAAAACCGAACCGAAAATCGAATGCTCACCTCTAATACTGAAGATTCCAGGTTCATCTTTTATTGCTTCATAAATTGAATCCAATCCTTAAAAGAAGGAGTTCATTTTGGATGGTCTAATTAATTCAAGGGAAAATTTCAGTCAACTCCCTGTATAGTAAATTAATTTAAGTTAAGCCTAAAATTTTTTGAAGTTTTATTGCACCTCATAGTTAAAATGAAAATGAAATTAATATTTGTACATAAAAAAATAATGACGCCCTTCTTTTATTTTTTTAGAACAGTGTTTATAAGATAAATAAAGAGATTCGAAAGAACTTAGAGAATTAAAAATATTTTTGAGTCAATTATAAGATAAATAGAAAAATTTACAAGATAAATATGAGTATTTATAAGAGAAATAAAGATATTTATAAGATAAATAAAGGGATTCAAAAGAACCTAAGGGCTTAAAAATATTTTTTCCATTTATAAGACAAATATAAAAATTTACAAGACAAATATGGGTATTTATAAGACAAATAAAGATATTTACAAGATAAATAAATGGATTCAAAATAACCTAAGGGCTTAAAAATATTTTGGTAATTTATAAGACAAATATGAGTATTTATAAGATAAATAAGATAATTTATAAGACAAATAAAGTAAAAACATTATTATTTTTTCACTTATAAAAATTAATTTCATTTTGACTATGGGATATAATAAAATTTAAATTTTTTTAGGAATTGATTGAAATTAATTTAATACAAAGGAGCTAACTGAAATTTTCCTTCGATTCAATCCTCCACGAGGTCCAGTCTCCAGTGGCACATGAAGGATGTGAAGAGAAACAAGGTTGCATTTAGTACAAAATCTCAGTGAATAGCTCATAAATTTTATAGTAATACTCACTTATTTTTTTTATAAGATCTCAATAATCATATTTTATGATTTAAAAAATATTAAAATTAGTTAAAAATAATAAATATATTTAAAATAAATATTATTATTTTTTAAATATACTCTTATTTATGATGAGACAAGAAAAAGGAAGAAAATGAATAAGAAAATATAAAATAGTAAGAATATAAAATAAAACAGGGGAGAGAATTAAAAAAATTCATCTATTAATTGATACCATATAAATGATTAACAAGAGATAAAGGTTAAAAAAATTATTAAATATTAAGATAATATTTTTTAAACTATTATATTTATTTAAATTAGTAATTAAAATCTTTAAAAATAATTTTTTAATTATAATTTATAATATATAAAATAATTATATGAATGAAATGGTATTTCAAATCATGTATATAAATATTTTAAGAGCTTTAAAAACCTTTACAGTCCAGTCAGTTACACAAATTAATGTAATGGATGGGGGAGATTTTGAGAATAGGGTGGCTGAAAAGCAGAGAGGTAGGTGGCTATATGGCTTAAGTGAGTGGGAATATATAATATAATAAGAAGATTAGAAGAAGAAGAGAAAAGAGAGAAAGTAATTGGGGGAAGAATGATGGGAGGAAGGGCACTAAGAGAGATAGGCACTATGTAAACCGTGAAAGGGGTACGACATAAACACAGCTGGAAGGGGTTGGGACGCATCACGTCAAAAAAAGTAAAAAGCATTTGAAATGTCGTCCGCTAATCATTCCTTGTTTGATTATCTTTACACTTTGTTCCTCCATCATTTCTTTCTCCTTACAATTCCCTCCCCCTCTCTATTCCTCTGTATTTCCTTCCTAGTTTAACCTTAACGGATTATGTGTGTGTTGGATTAGCTGATCGAGAGGTTTAAAAATATTTTTATATATAAATAAGTTGAGATAATACTTTTTTCATATGCTTATTTCGTATATCGTAAATCATGATTAAATAGTTATTTTTTAATGTTTTAATCACTAATCCAAACAAATACTAAGACTTAAATCTGATTTAAGAGAGCCTATTATATAATTATGATTTCCTATATATAAAGATAGAGAGGGAAGAAGTAATTATGATGTTTGGATTAGCTTATTTATTTGTTTGGGATCATTTTTGGGATTTTCAAAAGTATTTATTCACATAAGTTGAAACAAAACTCCTCTCACATACTTACCATGTATATCATAAATTACGATTGAAAAGCTATTTTTAAAGACTCCAATAACTAATCATTCGGATTCCATCTATACCAAAATTCTGACACCTTACCCCCAAGTTTTTTACATCTCATTGCCTGTATTCTTCCTTCTTGGAATGTATATACAACGTTATTAGAGACTGTTTGGAATCCCATTTGTCACCCAAAAAAATCTATTTAGCATGCAGAAGTCTATTTGTCTTAAAAATTAGTGTTTGGAAAATAATTCAAAAACAATGAGCTTTTAGATGTAAAAGAGCTTTTTTTCAAAAGCTCTCACACACAGATTTTAAAAAAAAGTCACTTCTCTCACCGTCAATCCAAACACAAATCACATTTTCAATCTAACATTTTTTCAATTAGGCTTTTGTAAAAACTCCATTAAAAAAAAGTCAGTTCTCCAATAAATTCCCAAACAACCCCTTAATCATGAGCGTATATCCAAGGATTATGAATTTTTGATGTAGAGAAGTTGGGGGAGAGAGTGGGGGGAACAGTACAGTGGACTAGGTCACTGTGCCCCCACATGGGAGGGTGTGGCCTATTGTCCCCCAGGGATTTTCAGTTTCACCCTATTACTCATTTCACATATGACAATTATAAGCGCATACTTTCAGAATATCTTTTCATTTTGGCCCTAAAAGAAAACATCCTTTCCAAAACCGGTCAACGTAAAATCCAGCTGAATATTTACGCTATGGCAGGTCCCTAGGCGGTCGAATCTATTGGGCTTTTTATAAAAGTTACAAATTTAAGACATTTAGGCTGTTGCAGATTGTGACCCCGCTTGTAAATTTGTTGGGCCAAGTCTTCGAAGGAAACAAGCCTAATATGGTCATTTTCCAACAGAAGTTGAACTTGTTAGGGAAAAGCATGGTCATATTCATTGTTTCACATAAATTGTCATTTTTGGATGTCCATATTTTCATTTTAATAAAATTTACTGGTATTATGATATAATTTTGTACGGACACTTTTGTTGCATAAAGAAACGTGGTCCTTAGATTCTGTTATATGTACATATTATTTTTTCTTATTTGAACTAATCTCACGTGACCAAATAATTATGATTTTATTGCTGATCTGAGTATAAACTGTCCCCTTACCATTTTTTATGATTTCACCTGCCCCCAGGACTGCCCCAGCTGAAAGAAAGGAGAAAAAGATCTGAAGTTAGTGGAGAGAAAGAAGCATGAGAATAATGAATACGACATGGGTTTTTTAACTCAGAAGGTTGAAGAAACGAGACAGAGTACTTGTGTTTCTTTTTTTGGCAGGCAAGGCAGAGTAATTTTTCTAATCAAGAGACAAACATCGAGGCATAGGGTTACCGGGAAAGAAATTGGAAAATCTCAAGCTTGATATCTTGTATAGAATCGGTGCTTTGGTCCCACTTACATTAATGACTAATTAATTAAAATCAAGAGAATTACGTGCGGTGCATGTTTGGACCGTTGGTTTAAAGGTTCAAGACTTCAAGTAGGCCTAGATACCTCAGTTTTATAGCTCTGAAGTGAAATAGGGATGGATTATGCGGATTGTTAAAATATACTCCATCGATCTTATTTATAAATGCTTTTTTTTATAAGATTGTCTTTTTTATAAATAATTTTTATTAAATATATATTATTTATAATTAATTATCACACACACCAAGAGTTATACTTAGGGGAGAGAGAGATAATTTACTAGGTGAATGAAGTTAACAAAGCATTGGAAAAATAAATTTTACTATCTCTCTTACTTTTTATACATTATCTTTCTGTTTTAATAAATATGGGTATATATGAAAAAAAAATATGGTATTTTTGACACATTTATTATTTTTAACTATTAGTTTCCAAAGAGTTATTTTTGAAAGTTTTAATCACTATTGGAAGAGTTATTTAGAAAAAGTTATTTGACCATGCTTCCCTATTCTTATGAAAATTTAAAGAAAAAAATTTAAAATTGTAAAATTTTAAATAAGATATTTTTTAAAAAATGAGTTTTTTTTTCTGTCTTTTTTTTCAAAACTCAAATACAGCAAATTTTATTCCGAAAAGGACGCGCGAAGAGAGATATTGCATCCTCCTGCACACAAAAGGTTATTGATGACCCTAAGCTGGAGTTAGATGAACATTATCACTTCAGATCAAAGATATCTTCGAAATAGATCCATCCTCAAACATTATTACCACTTATAAACTCTATTTTCCCACAACATATTTCTCCACTGGAATCATGGTTTTATATGAACTACCCAAACACACTCGTTTTCACAATATTTTTTTGGGTCAAAAAATCATGGTTTGGAGGTGTAAAACCATGCCTTTATCATGGAAGTTTTATTTTATTTTTTTTCAGAAGATATTTTACAAAATCTACTATTATCTAAAGTCGATTTTATTACTTTTCTCCGACAACCATTCTTCCAAAAATAATTCAAACACACCCTTAGTCTTATCCTTCCACATAATTGTCTGTGCCTTGTATTTTATAAAAAATAAAAAGTAAAAAGCTCAGTTTACCATTCAATGTTTGGCTGCTTTGTAATTTTCGTTTCACAATCTGAAATTATCCTTCAAAACAACTTCTTCTTTTTTTTTTTTGGGCACACCTTGAAAAATAAATTCGGAGCCCAATGTTCCTAACATCACAGTTGGATTTGCAGACTCCAACTTGTTTGCACATGGACTTCCAACCAGTTGCAGTCCATACCCATGCGTTGGACTCGACTGAGACAGGACAAGTAAAGGAAAGTCCAAAATGAATCTGAATTTCCCACAAGATAAATCATTCGGCTCCAAATGAACCCAAACGCACAAGCACAATGCCACGTTCAAAAATCCCGTGGCCGTCATTTTTAAACAATGGCTTCATGTTTGTGTGACAAGTCACGGTGGCCAATAGCTTTGTGCAAAATTCATCAGAGGGTGGAAGGTGGAATTTCACTGATGCAAACTTTGTATTTAATAATATTGTTTCCCCTTGTTTGTTCTTTCTAGTTGACACAAACGTTGACGTAAGAAATAAAAATAGACATGTAAATGTTGGCCTTTGGGATCGGAAACTTCAACGAAATTAAGCAGCAGGCATATTTTTAGGCAGGATTGAAATTGACGTATAGACAGGCCTCTGGGATCAAATGCTGCATCCAATTCCATCAACAGAATGCCTAATAAAATTAAAGAAAAAGAATTATTGTCTAATCAACATGTTACATATATACGAATGGCCGCCAAAGTGAAGGGCAATATTAAAAGTGAAAAATTAGTATTTTCAAGCCCGCTTTTATATGTCTTGCCACCTCAAATATTTAGCAATGAATATTTAATAATGTCTTCATAGGTTCCATAACCACCACTACATATATATGGGTTCATCGTCCCCTTCGCTACGCGCCATACCCGTCATTGGTTTCTAACATATCAACAGAAAATCCACCTGACCTATTTGATTGGTTTATTTTCATTTGTAAAACCCAAAATCTAGAACACCTTCCAGCATGGCACCCCAAAAAAAAAAAAAAAGAAAGAAAGAAAGAAAAAAAGAAAAAAGAAGAAAAGACTGCTCAAATGAAATGCTAACTTTTGTAAGGCTTTTGCAATGAGCTGACAATATTAGGATTGTTCAACAATCAAATATCTAAGTCGTCGGTAGACAATCAATTCAGCATGGTTATTGCAATGTGACCAGGTCACACTTCAAATTGAAGTAGAGTATCAATCAAAAGGCAAAATTCGCCTGAAGACTTCAGATCTCAAAATAGGGGATATGATGAAAGCACACGGCTACATCTCAAAATTCCAAGTGGTTTCAGCGCTAAGTTTTGGAACTTTCAATTCCTCAGCCAAGTCAAGGGATGCTGTAATCTGAAAATAGAGCCTTCAGTGAGAAAATATCGTTCACTCCCCATGAGAAACGAAAGACATAACGAACAGCAACTTGCATGGTAACAGGTCAATCCAATTGATCAAATTTTATAAAGAATAAAAGCATAGCAAGAAAAGAAATTCAATTCATTGAGCCTCTTACGGGAGGGTGGACGCAGCAATCCAGAAGGATCAAATACAAATACACGAACCCAGAAGTCCCCTGAGAATCGTTCCAGTTTTGTAAAATTATAACTACTAACATACATGTGATGAAATACATGTCTTATGCATGCAAGTTAATTATGCCTCAACCCCGTACTCTGAGCAGACTTTAGGTAGAGGAAAAATGTGAGCAAATACATCAAGAATATAGAGTGAATTTGTGCTCTTGTTTGATCTTAAAGTACCAACCTACAAATAAGTTCTGCAGTTCTTCAAAATTTTCCTTCAAACACAGCTAGCTTTATTTTGATCATGGGATTATATTCCTAGCCAGAGGAGAGAATCTCATCTCAAGCAGCCCCTATTCAAGTGGAGTAATTACTGCCGCAAAATCTACAACTTATCTAAGACCCTAAAAAAGCAGGTAAGTCAAAGATCCTTCTCTACGTATACCATTGGCTCTTTGGTCAAAGAACCACTTACTCCCAATATCATTAGTTAGAATCCAACTCACGCTCACATTTTAATAAAGCCACCAATTTTCTGGGTATGCTAAGATTATAATCATTATAGGTGTTTGGGGAGACTCAAAACTATTTTTTGTAAATCGGGACAAAATTCCTCTTACATACTTATATCGTAAATCATAAAAGATATTCTTCAAAAGCCAATCCAAACACACACGTGATTGACGCTTCAAAACTGATAACATCAATCTAGTAAGCTTTAATTGAGACCAAATAGCAAGAATTATACAGACATTTAACAAGCAAGAGACTCCAGTGTATCAGCTCTAGCAAATTCACAATTGTCAGAGTCAGTATGTCCAAGACTCCCATTCATAGCAAAAATTAGATCGATAGCACATCTCTTGCATGATCCATTGGCAGGAAGTCAAAAAAAGCACTCTATACAATTCCTATTAAATTTTTTTTTGAGAAAAGGGAACTACTTACACCAAGATATGACTGAGACAACAAAAAGGACATGTTCGGATTCTAAAGTCCTATATACACTTATCAACGACAACAAGATCAAAATTCTTGCAGTGTATTGCAGGAAATGAAGGCTCATTAACCTTCCACCTGAATTCCCCAGAGATTGAACACCAAAACAAAGAATTAATGGTCTATGGTCAACACACGTATGAAGCCTCCTTACTGTTCTCTTTCACGAAAACAAACACAAAGGGAGGTATGCAATGCAACCAAAAAAGGAGGAAAAATATATATATATATATTCACCTTGAAGCAACCACTTTGCTTTGAATTCCGCGACCATTCTAGCCCCAACAGTTTGCTTGATGTCAGGTATGAGGCCTTCAACAAGTCATCACCGTAAAGTCTCCGTGAAACTGCGAAGTCCCAAGAATTCTTAGCCAAATCGTAGGATGGCTCGAACGTGGCCACCCCTTCATGAACGTAAGTGTACTTAAATTTGCAATTTCCAGAACCAAGCGTGTGGTTAGCCGACAGCTTATTAGCGGGATCGATTATCAATGTTCCATCCAAAGCAGTTCTGTTTTCGCCCCAGCTATGTGAGTAAGTCAAATTCAATGGCTTCTCGGCAATCCTAACGGTGTTCATAAACTGAAATCGAATGTCCTACGCCACCAAGGGAAAGGGAAAGGGATATAGTATAAAAATGCAGGGAGCGAAAGAACCTTATCCAAGATAAGTTATTAAAATTGTAAAAGCAAACCACTCCAAGTGAGAGCAAGAAATAGGGAATTACAAAGAACTAACAACAGAATAAAACTATTTTTTGCGGATAAACCAACATATAGGGAGCGAAAACAGACCTTTAGAAAGCCGCACTTTGTACAATATTAATCGAATTCTGTATTTATTTGACTGAATTAATCGACGACTAAGCAAGCACGTATTCAGGAACTAGCAGGCAAGTAGAAATTGGTGGAATTTTGGAGATACCTTTTTGGGAACGTTGTAATCGACTATGAAGGAGCCAGGTTTCTCGACAGCTAGAGCCAACCCGGTTAAGCTGGGTCCATTGATGACGGTAGCATCTGTTATAGAAGCTCGAAGCTTGACATCGCCGGCGTTGAAGGCAACGGTTGCAGCAGCACCGCCGTTCTTGTCCAAGTCATACTTGCCCTTCAAAGCAGCCTTCATTGGGAACAACGGAGACGAGGGAAAGACAAGAATTGAGGCGATTGTTAGAGAACGGACACGAGATGAAATGAGAAATACACGTTTTCACTAGCGCGGGTTTTCTATGGCGGGTCAAAGAGCCGTTTGTATATGGGCATTGAGTAGGCCCATTGTTGGGCATTCGTTCGTTGATTACTAGGGACTCAAAACCTCTATTGGGCCTTAATATTTTATTTTCATATATTTTTTAAAGGAAAATGATAGAAAAAGAATTTTGAAATTGTAAAATTTAAAATCAAGTTTGTTATCAATAATTGATAAAGTAATGATGAGACTTAATAATTAATTCACAATTTATTTTAAAGAAAATACTTTATTTGAGATTTTATAATTTTGCATAACAAATCTGTAAGCCATAATGGTTGTTGAGAGCACATTGAGCAAGAAGATCCGCCACTTTGTTGTCATCACTATCAATTTGATGAAATTCAACATTTCAACTTCTTGCAAGCATGCCTTTCATCTACATGATCAACTAGTTGTCCTCATGCAATTCAGAAGCTTCATCCTGCAAAAGGTGGATCACCTCAATTGATTCGCATTTCATTAGAATGTCTTGGAAACCACCATCCCAAGCTTGCTTCAATTCGACTAAACAACCCTATAATTCAGCAATCAAGTGATCTCTCGTCTCAAGCCTGAGAGTGAAACCTTCCAACATTCCATATGATGGGTCTTTAATGACACCTCAACATGCAGTACGATGAGATATGTGCGAAAATGCTCCATCTGTTTCTATTATAATCTGACCATCTCAATTAGCAGGTTTATAATTGCTTGTCGTCCTTGACTGTGTTGTCACATGAGTCCCCTGAAGCTTGTCTGTAGCATTCACCATACCACCCATAATTGCATCTGCACAACTCGAGATGCCAATCATTCTAGATCCGGTATTACCATGAACCCGTTCATTCCAATCCCGCCAAAGCAACCTGCAAAAGATAATAAATAAGCCGTTCTAGTAGCAGTTACTCCACAAGTTGTTATTCATGTTTAAAGATAGACATTCCCTCAAACTTCCCAAAAAGAATCTAGCTTGATAGGTTGGGGGAATAAAGGACTTTATAAACGTCATACTTCCCTACAGTCTTTAAGAGCATGCAACAAATCCTCAATTTTTGCTTTACATCGGTCACAAATCCCAGAGGAGTGTAAGTTTCTCCAATGCTTCACTTTATTTGTCGTAAGCCTTTCATGAAACATTAACCATGCAAAAGACTTATATCTTTATGGAATTTTAAGTTTCCAAATAGCAGTCCACCTCCCATATGGGATTTCATTGGCAATGTCTAGAATATGATAGGCCGAACAAACAGAAAAGCTTCCACTCTTATCACCCTTCCATCCTCACTCATTCCCGCTTGCATCTTTAACTTCTTGAATTTCTTTAAATACTTTGTCCTAATTTTGCTTAATTCCACTCCAAGTGTTAGAGCATGCCCTTCGTGGGTTGATCTGCGGAATAAGATTGTCTCCGCAACCATATTTACCTTTAACCTCTCTTGCTCATAAAGAATTTTGGTCATTACCAAGACCCCACCCAAGTTTCAGCATGAAGGCCCTATTTTGTTGTTTCACATGTTTCATTCCAAGATCACCTAACATCTTCTCTTTACACACCTTATCCTAATAAATGAGACGCATCTTTCGTTGTTCATCCGTTGAGCCCCAAAGGAAATTAAGAGAAATTTTCTCAATCGCCTCATATGTTGTAGTAGAAAGATTCACTGTTTGCATTATAGATGTTGGCATTGCTGCTAAAATGAACTTAATTAGAGTATCTTGACAAGCAAGCGAGATTTTCGGAAGGGAAAAAAATACTACCACAGACAAAAAATTTAAGTAGACAGTAGGGGTGTTCACTTTTGTCCTGTTTTGACTGTCCTGTTTCGATTCTGATAATTTTGGGATAGGATAATCCCGCCTGAAAAAATTTAGGATGAGATAAAAGAGGGATGTGACAAAATTATTATTGCGATGGGATGAGACACGGGACTGGCTTTGTTTCATCCCTTTTTTTAATCCCCATTCCGAAATCATGTTATTGTTAGTTTAATATAAATATATCTAATATTTTTATTAAAGATATAACTAATATCTTTTGTAAATAGATGTTAGTTGCATTAAAAAAATATTATCATATAATTTTGTTTAGACAAATTTATTCATATAAAAAGATATCATTATATATTGGTTATATCTTTAATACAAATTATTATAAATATTTAAGAAAATCTTCATAATCACTAGCACGGTATCACCGTATTTGTTCACTCTGCTCTTTATCGGTCTCTTTTGCGCATGCTTGCCTAATTCTCTACAAAATTCTATAAATATTTATGATTTATCTCATTACTCTTATTAAGTTTAAGTTTTAATTATTTTTTATTTTTTTATTATGCTTTCGATCTAAAAATAATAAAAGAGGATGATCATATATTTATATTATATATTTTTAATCATCCAGATTCAACGTGCAACTCATATCCATACATTTTAATTTTTACAAGTCTAAAAAAGAGAAAAATGTGATACTGCAGATCCTAAAAAAATAAAATAAACGGGACTTGGGTGTCTCAGTTGCATCCTGTCCTAGCGGGAAGGGGACTAGACACAAGACAGTTTACTATCCTGTATCCTTTTACAGGATGGAAAGCGGAATAGGTCTATCCCGTTTCCGTCCCATCCCTTAAACACCCCAGTTGGCGGTTTAATTTCACACATTAATGAATATCGTTTTTCTCTTTTTGTCCAAGATTAGCGATTTTAATTAATTATTGTTACCGCTCAGTGATTATCTGTTGTGTTTGAGATGATAAGATTTAGGTAGGCTGTTTTTTCAACATAAAGCGGTATCACATACTAAAAATACGTCGTTGCTCCACCAAGTTCTTGTGGAATATGCAATATCACCAGCAAAGACGAGCAATATCCCATATCGTGGAGTGCAATCTCGTCACCATTTCGAAAGCGAGGAGAAAGAAACGAAATATACACGCTCACACATATATATCTGCGTGCACAGAACCATTTTCGTCCTATCCACAGGGAAAAACTACATATGTATATTCGGCTGGAGCAACGCAATTTGCTTTCTCTTCATTGAGAATTTTTATAAGCAAGTCACCCCCAAATCCTGTGATTAGGGTTTTGCCAGAAGGGGCAAGGGATTCCGTTTTCAGCAGAGTCCTTTCCTTTGTCAATATTTTCAAATAGGAGGGAGGGCCAGGCGGATTTTGTTTGTTTCTTTCCAATTTTCTTGATGAGGAAACTTTGTCCTAAACTTTGTCCTAATTTTGATAACAAAGAAGGGTTGGAGACGGTGTTGGAGGTGCCATTTCCTGAAGAAATGTTGCGGAGTTTGGGGAGCTCTGCATATGCTCGTTGGAACAATCTTCGATCTCTCATGAAAGCTCAACCCATTGATGGGAATTATTCGCATCTATCTTCAACCTCAAGAAATGAATTCATGGCACTGCTTAAGCTTGTTGGCTCTCCCCTTGTTCCGATTCAAGTTCAATCCGATCAATCTTTATTAACGCGACCTCTCAGAGATTGTTCCACCGTAAGCATCACCAATCTTTTCCATCCCTGTCTTGATCACAAAATCTATTTGTTCTATTGTAAACCATTACAACATTTACGTATAATCTGTTAAGGCCATTATATTCAGCACCATGACCATCGCCATGCAGGCTTATTTTGTGCCTCGAGTGATCATCGAGATTTTCTTTGGATGGTTATTTGAAATTAATTATTAATTGATTTAACCTGATATTTACATGTGAATTTTCGGCGGCTAGAATTCTGAGATTATAACTTCAACGACCTAAAGTCTCAAAAATCACCAAGTCCAATGGCTGCGGAGCAATTGATACAGGGGGGGCAACCTATATCTGAATGTCTGAGTTTCTGAATTCTGAATCACTCCTAGATTAATGCGAGTTCTGAATTCCATGCACTGCTAATTAACCCCTTACTGTATTGCACTTACTCTGCTTCTCATTTTAACTTGATTAATAATGATTTTATAGTCAAAGGGGGACATTTTGGGTTAATGTATTTAATTTTTCTGACATTAATCATACACGAAAACTAGCTTTCTCTTCCAATTTCTCGGTCATATTTTTAAATACCAAGTACTCAATGCTATGACAGGAAGATTCCACGGCGAAATACATAGTACAACAATATGTAGCCGCAACAGGAGGACCAGCTGCTCTGAATGCTCTGAAAAGTATGTATGTAATGGGACAAGTCAGAATGTTGGGATCGGAGATGCAAATGGGAGAAGATAGCGTGCACACAAGAGGCAAGCCTGAATTTGGGGGCTTTGAGCTATGGCAAAAGAACCCAAGCTTGTGGTTTCTGCAATTAGTTGTTTCCGGTTTCAAGGTTAGTGCAGGCAGTGACGGGAAGGTAGCCTGGAACCAGTCTTCTTCTCATCATTTTCATGCAAACAGAGGCCCTCCTAGACCCCTTCGCAGGTTCTTCCAGGTAATTAATAATTAGTTAAGTTCTAGCCATTGCTTCTGCTATTTCATACCTGTGTATTCAATTATTAACGAAATGATGCCTTCTTTCTTATCTCATTCTCTGTGCTTGTTAATTCCAGGGGTTGGACCCAAGGTACACGGCAAATTTGTTCTTAAACGCAGTATTTGTAGGAGAGAAAGCCATAGAAAATGAAGAATGTTTCTCTCTCAGGTTAGAGACGTCAATGCACATTCTGCAAGCACAGAGTTCACCTAATACTGAACTTGTGAGGCACACAATATGGGGATACTTTAGCCAGCGAACGGGGCTACTTGTCAAATTTGAGGACAACAAGCTGGTAAGAGTGAAGCCCCCCAAGGGAAGTAATGACTTGGTATTTTGGGAAACAAACATAGAGTCTGTGATGGAGGATTATAGGTCTGTTGATAGCATTAACATAGCGCATGGCGGGACCACAGTAGCGACGCTTCACAGGTACGGTGGGTTGCATAATCAGAAGAGGAAAGTTGAGGAGACGTGGAAGATTGAAGAGGTTGGTTTCAATATCCATGGGTTGTCCGATGATTACTTTCTGCCTCCCTCTTTTTATGATTAATTAGGATTTTCCTTTTCCCTTTCTCTTCATGGATCGCTATCAGCTGTGTAAAGAAAATGTGTGTACATATACAACTTCAGGCCAGTGAAAAGTTTATCTTAAAGGTGCATAGAACATTTCTGATATGGAATTGCTCTACACGTCTTTGGTCAGCTTTGCATTTTAATTTCCTCCATATGGTGCTCCTTTTTGCTATAGTTTCATTTTGTTTTCGTAGTTTGGTCAGCTTTTTGGAGAGTTACAGGAAATATATTCTTCAAGAGTTTAATTGTTCACATTCGATAAGAAAATAAGTTTTTTTTTTGGTAATTTGCATGGGTCTATTGCACTTGAGGCTGGACACAGCAATCCATAAGGATCAAATACAAATACACAAACCAGGAATACCAAGCGGATGTTCCAATTTTCTAAAATCATAACGAATAATTTACGTGTGAGAAAATAGTCAAAATACATGTCTGACGCGTGCGAGTCAATTATGCCTCAACCCCATACTGAGTAATAAACTTGACGTAAAGGGAAAATGTGAGAAAATACATCAAGACTGTATTGTGAATTTGTGCTCTTGTTTGATCTTAAAGTACCAACCTGCAAATAAGTTCTGCAGTTCTTCCAAAATTATCCTTCAAACACAACTAGCTTTATTTTGATCATGGAATTATATTGCTAGACAGAGGAGAGAATCTCATTTCAAGCAGCCCTTATTCAAGTGGAGTAATTACTATCGCAAAATCTACAGCTTATCTAAGACCCTAAAAAACCACGTGAGTCAAAGATCCTTCTCTGCGCAGACCATTGGATCCTTGATCAAAGAACCACTTACTCCCAATATCCTTAGATTACAACTCAAGCTCCCATTTTAATAAAGCCACCAATTCTCTGGGTATGCTAAGATTATGACAATTTATTTGGACTGATGTTAGGGAAGATATGTGATTGAATTCTCAAAACTTATAAAACCGATCTAGTAAGCTTTGATTGGGATCAAATAGCAAATAAAAGCACTATATACAATTTCTTTCTTTTTTTTTTTAAAAAAAAATGCACTATTTACATCAAGGTATGACTGAGAAAACAATAGAGGACGTGTTCGAATTCTAAAATCCTGTGTGCTGTGTCTAATTTCAGGGATATTTTAATGATTATTTTTATTTGGCCAAATAAAATATTTTAATCATTCTATTGTTGAAGGAAAAAGAATAATACTTTTTTTCTAGTACAAAATATAAGATAAAGTTGTTTTTTTTTCTTTAAACAGATTGGAGAATCTAATTAAATCATTTTAAAGTATTGATATTTTTCATTTTTTCTTCAAACCATTTTACCAAATTTATAAACGATATATAATCTAATAATATACAACATATGATATGATTAATTAATTTATTTAACTTTCTTAATGTCTTCAAAATAAGTCAACTATCACTTATATTTATATTTAGGATGAAGGAGTACTGTTACAGAGGAAAGATTCAGGGAGGCGGTTTAATTTCACAGGTGAGTGAGTACGGTTTTTTTTTGGGCCTAACATTATGATTTTAATTAATTATTGCTATCACTTATCACCCTTTGTTGAGTCCGAGATTATAACTTCGGTGATAGAGTTTAGAGAAAGATAACCGCCTAAATTCTAGAAAACCACTTAGTCCAATGGCTGTGGAGTAATTGATTAAGGGGCAACGTATATCAGAATATCTGAGATTCTGAATTCTGAATCACTCTTACATTACAGGGAGTTCTGAATTCCATGCACTGCTAATTAACCTCTTGTTGTATTGCACTTACTCTGCTTCTCAGTCTATCTTGATTTATAATGATTTTAAAGTCAGTGGGTAACATTTTGGGTTAATATATTTGATTCGTCTGACATTAATCATACACGAACACTAGCTTGCTCTTCTAATTCCTCGGTCATATTTCTAAATACCAAGTACTCGACGCTATGACAGGAAGATTCCACGGCGAAATACATAGTACAGCAATACGTAGCAGTTACAGGAGGACCAGATGCTCTGAATGCTATGAGAAGTATGTGTGCAATGGGACAAGTGACAATGTTGGTGTCTGAGCATAGCGTGCACACAAGAGGCAGGCCTGAAGTAGGGGGGCTTTGTGATGTGGCAAAAGAACCCAGACTTATGGCTTATGGGATTGATTGTTTCTGGTTTGAAGGTTAGTGCAGGCAGTGACGGGAAGATAGGCTGTAGCCAGTCTCGTTCTCATACAAACAAAGGCCCTCCTAGACCCCCATCGTTGGTTCTTCCAGGTAATTAATAATTTTAGTTTATATATATACAGGCATGGCCTTGGCATGTATTAAATTTTAAGTTCTAGCCATTGCTTCTGCTATTTCATACCTGTGTATTCAATCATTAACGATCTTACTTCTTTCTGATCTCATTCTCTGTGCTTGTTATTTCCAGGGGTTGGACCCAATTGGGTACACGGACAATTTGTTCTTTGACGCAGTATATGTAGGAGACGAAACCATAGAAGAGCAAGCATGTTTCTCTGTCTCAGGTTAGATACGTCAATGCACATTTGTTCGAACTCACTGTTCAAGAGGCGAAGGTAATAAGATACGCTTCTGTTTGTCTTACTCTGTTTCAAATGGGCTTTTCCTCATCGGTGATGCAGCCCATTTTCTAAGTGCCTATTTGGGAACACAGTGAAAAAATAGTTTTTTTTAATGTGGTTTTTATAGAAGTCAAATGGAAAAAAAAATCATATTGTTAATGTGATTTGCATTTGGATTGACAGTAGAAGAAGTGACCTTTTTTTTTCTAAACCCAGTGAAAAAAAGCCAGAAGCTACTTCAATGAGCTTATAAAAAAAGTAATTTTTTTTCTAAATGCCCAGTGAAAGCTAATGTGTTTACAAACGCGTCCGCAGATGTCAAATGAGCTTTTCCCCTCCAAATGAACTTTTTCTTCTCCCAAATAAGATCCCAAACAGGCCCTAAGGCGCTCATTTTGTTGTTTTAATGAAGTTTGATCATTTTATTAAAAAAAAAACTGTGTAAGAAAATGTGTGTGCACATACAACTTTGGGTGAGTGAAAAGTTTATGGCGTCATATATAGTTGTCCTTTTACTGCTAGTGTTTCATTTTGTTACGGTATTATGGTCAGTTTTTGTTTTTGGAGAATTATAGGTAATATTCAAGAAATCGTATATTCTCCAAGAGATTAATTTTTCACATGTGAGAGGAAAGCAAGTTTTTTTGGTAATTGGAGTCGGGAAAGTCATGTTGCACAAAACATGTCTGTATATGTTTGGTTGGGCGATTGAGAGGTCTAAAAATATTTATATATATAAGTTGAGACAATACTTCTCTCGTATATCATAAATCACGATTAAAAAAATGTTTTTGAAGATTCCAATAGTTAATCCAAACAAGCATTTCGTTATCTTTAAAAGATAATTAAAAGATGATTAAGTAATATGTTAAGTCAAAATAATTAAAAGATAATCATACTTTTAGCTTTTATATTTAGCTAAATTATATAAAATCTCCTAAACTTTAAGTCAGTTGCATATAAACCCCATGATATTTTAAAGTTTAAATTTAACCCTTGACCTTTCATTTTTTAACCATTAATCCTTTACCGTTAAGTGACCGTTATCTTTTTAATAGAAATTGCTACGTCAGGTTATGAAGTGACAAGTGACATTTTATGTAAATTACTAATTTCATAAAACCCCCATGAACTTTGATCATCTACAAATAACCCTGACTTTCAAAATTTAAATTTAATTTTTTTAAAATTTTGATTTATAATATTAAATCACATACCGTTACTTTCTATCATTTAAATAAATTTATTAAAATTTTTACTATCATTTATTAATTAAGAGAGTTCTTTTGTATGAAAAAAAATTAGAAGAATAATACTTAGAAAAATATAAAATAAACGTTGAACCTCTAAGTTAAAAAAATGCATTACTAATAAAAAAAAGTAATGAGGGTAAGAGTTATCCTCTAATAAAAATGTAATATTTAAATTATCAATGCTCAATCATTCCAATAATATATTTAACACAAATGATGACACTTTTATACTATCAGTACTAAACTAACACAATAAATAAGTAAATAAGTAAATGTTATATAAATAGTGATATTTTTATTTTTATATTTTTTAAATATTATTCTTGTAGTTTTTTCCACAAGAAACCTATTTCAATTGACAAATAATAGTAAGAAATTTAATAAATTTATAAAAATGATTAAAGTAACAATATATGGTTTATTTATTATAAATCAAAATTATAAGAGAGTTAAAATTTAAATTTTAAAATGTCAATTGTAAATAATCAAAGTTTAGGAGGTTATTTGCAATTATTCAAAGTTAAAGGCGGTTTTATGAAATTGGTAATTTATACAAGATGTCATGTAGGATTCCACGTGCCACCTCATAACTTGACGTAACAATTTTTATTAAAAAGATAACAGTCATTTAATGGCAGGAGGTTAATAGTAAAAAAATGAAAGGTGGGGGTTTTAAATTTAAACTTTGAAATGTTAGAGGTTATATATAATTGATCTAACGTTCAGGGGGTTTTGTATAATTTAATCTTTATATTTTTATTGATTCTTTATTTTAGTATGTTTATTTAATTAAAAAGATTTCAATATGTTTTATAATTTGAATAGTTTCAACTTTAGTCGCCCTTATTACATCATGTATAAATGGTCATGTTTTCCCCCGAAAAGTATTAATATATAATATATTTTAAAACATATTAATATTATCTGAGAAATTACATGTGGATGTAAAACTATTACTTTAATATGGATATATTAGTACTTTCGCATACCCCGGTGAAGCTTTGACGAGAGATGAGGTAGGAATGACGAAGGAGTGGTCAGGTTGGGATGGAGCGGCGACCATAGGAGAGGAAGGAGGGGGCTGGGGGGGTTGCGTGTAAGGGTTGTGGGATTTTTTCTTTTTTCAAAAAACATTAGGATAACAATTAAGATTTAAATTAAATTAGGTGTTATTTTTTATTAATCTATAAGCACCTCTCATTTTAAAGAAATTAATTTTTTTTCGTTAGCCCTTCACAGTGACCACTTAACTTTGCATTACTTAAAATACATCTTATAAATTTAAGGTATTAAAACCGAAAAATCATGTAAACATAAAAAAAAAAAGAATTAAGCTTACTTTGTTAGCACTTCAAAGATCAAAAGTACATCTCAACCAAATTTAAAATATATAAAACTACAACTTTTGTTTTAAGACGTGAAAAATAAAAAATATGATGGAGTAGACGCAGTATATTGTAAGTTTTGTGCACTCGCAAAATTAGATGAATGATAAAATTAATTTTATTTTTTATATATCAATAATTCAATGAGTTTTTTATTCACTCGAAACAAAATGCGAAAATTTTCAAATTTCTAGTGGAATGTGGATTGAGCACTTCACTTTCATAATTCATAAATGAAGGAAAAACAGAAAAAGTTGCCCGAGGACGCCGTTTTGATATTTGGTAAAACGACCGGATGGCTAATAAAACGGCACGAAGCTGCTCTATAAACCCTAATTGGCGTTGGAAACCCCTATATATATGTTTAGGTTGCTCTTCTTGGATCCAGATTTCCTCTGTTATTGCTTCCGTGTCGAAATTCTAAGCTTTTGCAATTTTGCATGGGCGATTTATGGCGTAGTAGCATTACCCTGCCTTGACTTCGATTTGCTACGATTTTAGGAAATATGTGTGTGTGTGTGTCCCTAAGTAAATCAGGAATCTAATCTTCTTCGATGATTTTCTATTTTCGTTCGAGATATTTAGGAATATGTCTTGCTCTATAATAACTTGTTTGGGTTGGTTTTTTCATTATCTGTTTGTACTCACTCCCACTCTTACGTTATGCATTTGTTTACCCGCTTCATCTGGGGATTATATTTCAATTCCAGTGGAGCTATAACAGATGCAGAGATTGAAAGGTTGGCTTACCAGCCCATTGCACAGCGTTAATTCTTGCCTTGGGTCAAATGGACCTTCCGAAACATGCTTTTTTTGTTTTAAATTAACTCTTTCCCCCGTTTTGTCTCCGATTTGCATAGACATTATGGCATGTGATGATTACTTCTAATTCGCTTATTGATATACTGATAAGCCGTGCTGATTTCAATTTATATTTTTCTGATGCCATTACATTATAGATCCATGACATATTTTACTGTATCCCTCGTCACTCTTCTAAATCGATGTATTCTAGGTCCTTATTCGCCATGCGATGTAGTTTAAGTACTTTTTTGTGGTTCTGAGTATTTGAAACCTGAAAACTTTCCGTTTATCTGATCTTTTGATAAGGGATGGCAAATGATGTTAAAATTTTCTTATCCTACACACTGATCTCCATGAAGATTTAAAACTCCGCTTATTATCTGATGCCTCCCCTATTTTAGCTGCAAGTTTGAAATTCTTTCTATCCCCCCATATTTAAATTTTAGTTCCTGTATTTTTCTTGATCTTGGAGACTGTATGGTTTTACTAGTTCAGCTTAATTTAGTGTAATCAGTGATGAGAGAATGCAGACGGGCGGACTGAAATTGATGTCATGTTGATTGTCTGCCGTTTCCATATTTGGAATGTCTCTGAGATTCCTGAAGATTGACTGTTATACACTTTATTTTTCTTTTACATGGCTGGGGCTGTTTGATATTTTACGGGGTTGTATAATTTAGCACATTTTGTCATCGTGAACATTGAATTATGACTATATTAAGCCTGCTGTGATGAAGTTGCATAAATATGTCTGGACATATGAAGCTTTTTTATGATTATTTGCTTCTTCTGAGCAGCATCGTCAATACATAGTTTATGTGCTTCTGCCTTGTTGTACTCCTTTCTGAAATCACTATAATACTGACTGAAGTTTTGGCCTGATATTGATTTCTTGATATCTAATCAGGGATATCAGGACCTATCTCTGGTGAGGTAGAATGAAATGGAACAAGTGAAAATGAGTTTGGTATTGTTGTGATGTTTTTAAGGATGGAATATAACTGGAATTACTGCTGTTTAAGTAGGTCGTGTTATTCCAATTTCGGTCGTGCAGACTGCAACGGACTGGTGACACAATTAAGACTATTCTCTGCCATATTGTCATGATCTCAAAAAGAAATTCTAGATACGTAGTAGTTTACACTTTACACCCACCAGCCCCTTTCCTCACGAGGCAATTTATTCTGAAGTATCAGACCGGGACTTTCTTGTGTATTAATCCATAACTTCTGTTACTTCGATGTCTTTCACGTAATTTAAGATTCGCTGAGAGATTTTTCAATTGATTGATTACGTTCTCGTGGTTAAGCCAGTGCCGTGCCAAATGCCAATCGTGTTGGAGATCCATTTAAGGAGTGTGTTTGGAATAGTGGGGGAAAAGTGATTTATTTGTAATCCACTTGTGGAAAAGTCAGATTGGTTAAAAGATAAATTGTTTGGATTGATGATTGTATAAGTGTTTTTATGAAAGTGAAAACATGTTTGGTTTGGTTTTTGTATTGTGATATTTAATAGAAATAATTTTATAAATTATGGAAAATGAGAAAAATGACTTTAAAAATTTGGTAATGGTAAATGACATAATAAAATTATAATAAAAATGTGAATAAATTATAAATGATACGAACTTAAGGTTTTTTTTCAATAAAATATAATAAAATTAATTAGATTTAATCAAATCAAAAGTCTTTTCCAATTTAGTCCCTGAAGATGTTATGAACATTATTCATATTAGTTGAGATGTTCGAACATTATTTCTCATTTTTTACATCTTTAAAATCTACATCAGTTTGTAGATTTTTTCTGTATTGTTATAGTTGTAAAGACAATGTGGATTTGTACGGCGAAGCTATACTTCCACATTTTTTGTAAAATTTCAAACATATTTTTTCACTTTAAATGTTCTTTCTATTGTGCATCTCAAATTTGAATGATAAAAATTAAAGGCTTCATTTGGATTCTAAAACACTCGATTCTTGAATTTTGGGAGGTGGTAACATTTACATTTGTAAGGACCAAGATACTCAATTGGTGCTGGGTAGTCAGAATCGAAGTAATATTTACCTAACAAGTGTTAAAATCATTATAATTGTCAGATTATACAAAAAAATGAAATGAAGACAAAGAATAGTAATTGAAATATACAGAAATGTGCCTTGAGGTGGATGAGGGAAATTCATGGCTGGATTTGAGATAGTTGAGTGAAAAACACGAGCATCATTTGTTGAACCTTCCCAGTCCGCTAACACAAACGTGAAGCACATATCTCAATCACAAACAACCATAACATTCTATATGCTTCCCAGTCCGCTAACACAAACGTGAAGCACATATCTCAATCACAAACAACCATAACATTCTATATGGGATATCCTTTCCTCCCGATAAATTTATCTTGCCCTGGTCCAGTTATCACACACTTGATGTGAGTGCTATAAATAGCCCCAATTATCACATACTTGATGTGAGTGCTATAAATAGCCCTAATGACATCCTTGAAATATGGGTAATATCATTTATCATTTGCTATTTTTGGATGACATTGACGGAATTCAGGATCATATGGCCTGATAATTTCGGATGCAAGACTAAGGCAGGCCTTCAAAATTGTTTGTAGAAGCCTACTTACAGTTTCGCCGGAATGTTAAAAGATTTGTTGTACCAGCCTATTTCGTATTCCATGCCCGACCGTGAGTAAAAACATCGCAACTATTTCTTCGATACCTACATTCTTAGAATTGCTTAATCGATGCTCACCTAACTTCTTGCATAAACTATAAAAGACATGTTTTTCCATTCTAAAAATCTTATGACATTAGGAACGTTCACTGGCCAATATTTGTTGTACCCAATAGTGACCCGTTTGCTTACTCATTCTACGCAGTTGTCTGCACACATATGACATCATGTATTATGAAACCAACACACATAATTGTTCATATTCAACTAACCCAGCCTCAATAGTTGAGGTGTTGTCACTATCTTCATCTTCCTCCATCTCTTGCAACCTGTATTGGTTGTTACGATTTGCCATTGATATACCTGTGATTGTGGTTAAATTGAGGTGTAAGCAGGACAATTACGAAACATAACAGTAGCATACACATATCAACTACATCATATCGTTAGAAAGGACAAGTCAATTAAACCTAAATATTAAAAAAATAAAAACTAAACATGTCTTGAGGCAACTGAGTAAAGTAAACATCAAGTTCAAGTGGAGCTACTGCTCTCCTATGATAAAATGCAACCATTTGATCAAATACTCAGGATCTCTTTTCAATGAGACAAAAAACTCCCTAAGCCCCTTACGCTCCAGAGCCTGCATACACCGTACCCCAAAGGCTTTGTCCCGCTTAACCTCGTCAAGGGACATCAGATATTTCATAACCTCTGGGATGCTAGTTTCTTTATTCCCTGTTAAGGCCGCTGCCCTATCCACAGAAACGTTAGCAATGACACTTACAGCATCAGCTAGTTGCTGTGCAGCTGGAACTTTCTTCTTTTTACTCTTACTGGGCCCTTCACCTCTCTTCCTTTTATGTTAGCCTACAGATGCTCTGGGACTTGTGTCTGATGGTGTTGATAATGCTAATCCTATGCCTGCTAGTTCATCTGTTACTCATGTACTAATTACAGGGTTAACACCGAAATGCTCGTCCTCACTGTCCCCAGAGCCTTCTTCATCATCCAACGTGGGTCTGTATACCTCGTCCTCATGTAGCTCATTTGTGTCAGGTTGTGTGGAAGAGGGTGAGAAACTGTGCTCTCCAGTCACCATGACATCTTTGAATATTATTCTCAACTCCCTTTCATGCTTTAGGCATGAATTTCTGAACTTCTTATAGCCGGAATTCTCCTGCATGCATACAATTAAAATGAATAGTTAAATGAAATACACCGCTAATAGCAAGTAGGAAGACAAAAAAAGCGAAACAAAATGAAAGTTGTAAGTTAAGGTAAACAAATTTTACCCGCATTTTCCGATCCCACCATTCGGTTGTTTGAACGACATTGTTCGTACCGAGGTCTCGTCCAACACCAGTCTTCTTGAGTAGGGAATCTCAAATCTTCAAATCTTTCCTCAAGATATCTAATCTATTCTTTAATTGTTTCTTCCCGTATTGTTTCCTAGTTAATTCATTGAAAGTGGAAATAATATTCGTCAATCCCTTTTTTGTAAATATCTGGTCAGTGCGTTCTTTTTTGTATATTTGTTCTACGCATGCATTGATAAATATCTCTGTTGACTCTAAATCCCATACAACTTTTATGTCCATCTTTTTATACGAAAAAGGACACATGTAACACACACAACACAAAATTGCATGAATTTATCATAACTAATGATTATACCTACCATAGACTACATAATCTCGAATTGGAAAAGCTCATTTATCTAATATATTCCAATCAAACCATTAAATTTCTTTCGAAAGAAAATCATCTAAATATAATTACACTATACTTCTCTTAACATTTATGCTCTCTTACATCAATAAAGGATATTAGAAAAGAATTTTTTTTTCCTTTTCATTCCACAAGTCGCAAATTAAATCCATTCCATTATTCACTTCCATAAAATTCCTTTCTCAAACATTTCATTGAACACTTCATGGGCATTCTAAAGAAGTACAAAGTAAATTTAATCCTTGAAATTTCCAATCAACTTCTTTGCTTAGTAATACATCGTCATCATCATAAAGTTATAAGGCTTCCAAATTTTATATTTGAACAAGATTCAAATTGAAACAATTTCAAACGGTATCTAAATTTTTCTTTAGTAGGGAAATAGCATAGGAACACTTATCCAAATGAACTTTTCTTTCAAACAAACACTAAATGTGCATTTCATATTGGGCAAACTCCAAGAGTATTCATCCCTTCTTATCAAAACCCAAAAATTAATATGTTCCAACTATAAGTCCACTTCAATTTAGTTGCCAAACTTGGGACACCCAAATCAAACACTAATTATGAGAAATGCAACAATTTTCCAAACCATGGATCATATACAAGAGTGAAAATAAGACATAACAGTAAATTTTCAGCAAGGGTAATGATAATGAAGAATACATCAAATAAAAAAATATAAATAGTGCCTCAAACTTGTCAAGTTTCGGTCAACCATCAAGCACAACATTCTCCCCTGTTTCGGTGCCACTTTGACAGAAAAATACCAGCAACAAAGGAAGAAACCAACCAACAGAAGAAATCAAAATAAACCATAAGAGTGATAGGGCAAAAGGTTGACGAGTAGTAGGTAGCAAATATCATTGACAGGAAAGAGCAAGAACCCGATGGAAAACCATATTCACACACCCAAATACTCGACAACATCAATTGAAATATAGCAACAAGCACTTAGAATAATTAGAGAGAGAAGCAAGAGAGTAGAGCACAAACGCAAGGCACTTACATACACAGAGACAATGACGATGATGGAGAGAAAAGAATTGGATGACAACGGAGAAGAGGAGATGGTAATTGGTTTCCACAGTCCCAAAAGCTCCAAAAGGTTCCTCCTCTTTCTTGTTTCGTTGGAGGCTATTATTGAGTTGATCGAATTTAGTTACAATCATTTGCTAACAACTATTACAGAACCAAAGTAAACGACGAACACAAGGAGAAAACCACAGAACCCGAATGACTTATGGAAAGCAAACTCAAACCTAGTTTGGTTGGTTACTGATCTTACCTTAGGATGCTAATAGATGACGGTCCCTGTTGAGGCGATCGGAAAGAGCACGAGCTTGCACCAGAAAATGAGACTACGTTCCTCGCAAGCACAAACAGAGGTCCACATTTAAGTTTCACAGATCGAATGTGTTAGAAAGAATTTTTTTCCAACTCTCACACAACCAAACCCAGTTGTTTCAAGTTTCACATATTCAATGTCTTCGAATGACGATTAAGGCAAACTCAAACCCAGCTTCGTTGGTTAATGAGATCTTACCTTACCACTTCAACAGATCACGGGGTGTGTTGAGGAGATCGAAAAGAGCACGAAAAACCATAAGAGAATGAGACAACGCTTGTCGCAAGCACAAATAGAGCTCCAACTTGCACAGATCTGCCACCCACTTCTGATGGCCCTAAAAAACCTGATCCACAGCCGTCGTTGGACTTCGACGCAACCTACCAGCCTTCAACCGTGTATCGGACTCTGACGGAGAAGGAGAAGAACGACAGATCCACACCGGACTCCAAGCCCACCGATGGATCTGAAAACCACGCCGAATCAACTGGTTGCAAGACGACGCTGGAAGCATAGACGTCGATCGCTGCCACCGCGAGCTGGGGAGCTGAAGCTTGGAGGAACAGAGATTCACGACCTGGGGAGGTGAAGGTTCCTGAACAGAATGGTTGAACTAAGAGAGAGAACTGGGTTTTGAGTTTAGACAAGATTTGCACGGAGTTGGAGAAGACAATACTAAGAGCTGGTTTAAACGGTATATTAAATGCTCCTAACGGTCCATATTAATTTCCAAATGATTCAAACTAAGGGGAAAGCTCCAAAATTTTGCTTAAGTTTTTTCGTGCGATTGGGTTAATAAGCCTGAGGGAAATATCACTGTAACAAACATGGGGTTATTTGTGAGATATACCCAATCATGCGATTGCACAATGGCTTAGAGGATGTTTGGTTGGGCTTATACTTATCATGTAAATTGAGATAAAACTCTTTCACATATTTACCTTGTAGACCGTAAAAACTACCTCGTAGACTGTAAATCATGATTAAAAAGCACAATTAGAAGTTTCAATCCCTATTACAAAAATCCTCTTAATGCTTTCTACTGATTATTAGTTTTTCGTTGCCATGTCATTTGGTTGTAGTGCATGGATTGGCTGCCAGTCTGCCACAATGTGCGTGGTAGGTCTCATATTTCCTTGTATTAAAGTAGGCGTAACTTGTCATCTATTTCAAAATTCGTGCCCTCGTTTTATGTTGTAAATATGTAAATTTTATAGCATTCTGCTTTATTTTCCTTCCTATTGGTATTATTTTTATTTTTCAACTAGGAAGGAAATATTGTAATCAGTTTATCTTTTAATTTACTTTGTTAGCAAATAGTTTTATCTGGAAATTTGGAATGAATGATGAATTCTGTTTAGGCAGGACTGAGGAACAATTTTCCATTTATAAGCAGAGTAACCAAACATTGATTCAAATCCCAAAATAGTTTTTAACCAATGGTTTTGGTTAAGTCATCGGAACAGTTTTTACACAATTTATTTTTATAAGAATTGTGAATTGGCGGTGGAAAACAATTGTTTATTATAAGCTATTTTCCCCATCTTTTTAGGAAGTTAATCAAGTTATTCAAAAAATCCAAACACAGCATTAATTTTATTATTATTTTTCCTTGTGGTTTGCTAATTTGGCGCAGTATTCATGCGCATACTAGAATCTCTCTGACTAATTAGCTGCCATGAAATCAAATTGGATCGGGGCTAGTTGAAATGGTTCGGAATTATCCAAATGAGCGTTCATGCAAAATAAGCGAGGGGCGTTATTTTTTTTTTGAAAAAAATTATTCAATATGATATTCTTTAAATCATTCTTGATCAAGTAGGTACAGAAACCATTTAAATAATGCAAATAAATAAGAAAATGTGAGCAATGGTATTGGTATATGATTTTGTGTTTCGGGTCAAAGTACATGATTATATTAGTGGATCAATCATAGGGAGACAACCATGTTTAGCCCCTCACCTCAAGCTTTTATGGAGAACTCATCTCATCTAAATTGTTTAGATTTAATTTTTTTTTATTTTTTTTAAAAATTATTTTATTGGACACATACTCTAAATAAAAATAATTTTTTAATTAATAATTTTGTAAAAAATTATCTTTTTATTAAAAACGAGCATTAACTCCCCGCATTATGCACGTGATGCAAAAACTTAACAATTAACAAAAAACAACTAACTATCCTTCTATTTCATAAATGTCACCCATTTGTTTAATTAGAGTTGCATTAAAAATGTTGCAAAAAACAACTAACTTCTTCATTGTTGTTGCATACATCGAATTGACTGTGTGCTATCAAATTCCTAAATACCCATGAAACTTGTTAAATGGTCAATGTTAACTTTCAGTGCTCCTAAAAACGTTGCCACTGATATGATCTTATGTTATATGAAAACAAAATGAGAACATATTGTTATATGATCTTATGTTCGCATAAAAGTTTTGAGATTTAGGTTTTTCTTTGTAAAAGAATAGGCTATGTATGTAGTTTGTAACATCCTCATTTCTATTTTAGGATATAATTATAATTATCATTTTTATTATGTAATTTTTAATATTAAAAATAAATAATTAAATAAAAATTAAAAAAAGTTAATTAATAAAATATTTATTTTTATAATATAATATTATTATATAATATAATTATATTATATTATTAAAATAATATATATATAAAACGTGGGGGCGGCGCCCCCCACTTTTGAAAAGAGAGTGTGGCACCGTAAGGTTCCACACATTGAATAAAAAAATAATTAAAAAAAAATAAAAAATTGTTTAGTTAGGTAGGGGAGGTATTATAAATACCTCCCGTCCTCACACACACTTCACGCAAATTCTGCGTGAAGTGTTGTGTAATAGGGTGACGGGCAAGACTCTGATAGGAGTATTTTCATTTTTTCGGGGATCAATAAGGTACTCAAAATCTCTTCTAATTATAAAACTTCTTTTATGAAATATTTTCTAAATAATTTTCTCTTTCTTATGATATTAATTTTGTACTGATTAGAGAATATTTTAGGATTAGAATTTTGGGCAAGTTTGAGTTTTGTCAGTATATGACTATAAGAACATAGATGATAATTAATAGTTAATTTTAATTGGTTTATTTTTGTCATTTAGTTGATATAAGATTTCATAATGAATTTTCTATATAATCAACTTATAAATAATGTTATTTTGGACTTTTAAACCGATTAAATTTAGATTAAATAATTTATTTGGGTTAATGGAGATATTATTGAAATTTTAGTTGGTATAGTTTAAAATCTGAAGGACTAAACTGTCATTTATGAAATCTGTAGGACTAAATTGTCATTTATGAAATTTGGAGGACTAAACTGTCATTTATGAAATTCGAAGGACTAAACTGTCATTTTATAATTTAAACCCTAAATTATTATTTTCAATTTTTATAGGATATTATTATTAGAATTTGTAAATAAGTTATAATTTTGACTTTTTAGAAAATTATTAACGGGTAGTAAATTGATTGTGATAGATTGATTTTGGCGTATGTTTGAGCTCTTAGATTTGGAACAGTGTGATAATAATTAGCTTTGGCGAGAGGTAACCACTTTCCACTTATTATGTGTGTTGGTGTGTGTTTGTGAGTATTTTGTAAAATGATTATGAGATTGAAAATCATATATGGATATGATAGATTATTTCAATGAGTAATATTGAGGAGTATTTTGTTATACACTTGCTTTGTGGAACCATGTGATTTAAATTATAAGATGTATTGTATATTTTGAATATCATCATATGTGTATGGAAATCTTGAGAAAATTCCTATTGAGCTATTTATTGATACATATTGGGTTGTTTGGTTTGGGTTGAGATGGAGAAAGTTATTTTTACCACGTGGTATAGCCTCCATTGGTGCACGATGGTTGGCTTTATATTGTCCCACCAGTTCAATGAGGGACTGCGACACCCCACTAGTTCAATGAGGGGAAAGACCCATGGTCTGGAAACATGCTCTGTGGATTTTGGCCAATCCTCATCATGTGACCGGAGAGCTCTTTGAGTGGCCAGTAACATGGATATTAACTTAGCCCATGGGTCTAGTAGGCGGAAATAAGGTGGTTCGGTTGGATTGATGGGAGGCACTTGGGAATTGTGATATGAGATTTGAGATATAATATTATCATTTCTGATAAGAGATTTGTGTACAAAACAATGATATTAGATTTTTAATATTTTATTATATAAACTGTTCCACTTGGCACCTCATGAATACATGTCAGCATGTGTAATGAGTTGGAAAGCTGGTTACTGAGGCTTTTGTCTCACCCCGTTGATTTAACATTTTTCAGGTGATAGTTTCCGTGCTGGAATGTCGGGAGGAGCTCCTGAGGCATAGATATATCTCTATGGCCTCTTGTGGTTTATTATGTATTGAATTGATGTATATTGCCACTCATAGGGCCTTTATCCTATAAACTCTGCTTTGACTACATACTTTGTATTATCGTATCATGGATTGGATATTATAATATTTAATAGTTTTTGAGATTTTATCTCTATTGTGATTAGTCTTTGAGAGATAATATTAATATTATGGAATTAAGGAGATGATTTTACAATTTGGCTCAATGGTACCAGGTCTCACGTTATATGTAACGGCACAGCTTCTCCCGGACTGTCTTTACTCAGCCGGGTTCCTCACTGACCGGGGACTTGCGTCTTTACTCGCAATCTCAGGCTCACTCCGCCAATGGTACCAGGTCTCACGTTAGGAACTACTTACCCCCAGGTAGTGTCCTCGAGATCTGGGGAGGCTCGCTTCGGCGATAATTTCGCAGGGGGCGGAGTGAGCCTGGGATTGCGAGTAAAGACGCAAGTCCCCAGTCAGTGAGGAACCCGGCTGAGTAAAGACAGTCCGGGAGAAGCTGTGCCGTTACATAATTCACTTGGTGGATCTGTCATTAGTGACAACTGAACTTTCCCTTAAAGATAACATATTGAAAATGATGGAGCTTTCAACAAACTTGAATTCCCAACTTTCTCATTGAACCACAACCTAGCACCACATGATTGGAAACAATGTGTTGCATCTCCTTCGTCGATGTAGCATCCATACAAAAATAAGCCAAAATAAAGTAACAAAAAAACATCACAACCTCATAACAAACATCTTTTATTGGAAACTTGTCACTAACCGTGTATTTCATTGCTCTTAACAGGCATTGACTGCAATATAACCATATCGTTGTCATCAAACAAATCCAAGCTACCAATGCACATACCTAGACACAAAATTATGTCATACAATGATGACAACATAAGTATGACAAAACTTAACATACCCTTAGCAGATTCAAACTCATCACAACTATCTTCATTCTCAACATTTTAATTATCATTTATTTAAAATATATTTTCTTGTAACGAACCTGAGCGGGGACTACAATCATAGCCAATAATAAGAGTACTAAGTTAAGCATTAAAATTCCAAAAAAAGGGATCCAAAATTTCACATTAACAACACATACTTCAATTATAACAGCACAAACATGATGTCTTATCATAATGAATAGTGCATATATATTGTACAAAAATACGTTCAATCTTATATTAAAAATTATCCAGTAATTGACACTGATTAACTTTCTCATTGACCCACATCAGAGTACTGTGATGGTTATTAGCTTTTAAATGAATGTATATTGAGGGGAAAAAATTTCAACTATACGGATTCATAATAATGCCCACAATAGTATTTCAATTTTAAAAAGATAAACCCAACATCTTTCTTTTAAAAGCAACAGGAAAAAAAAACCAAGATCCCACGCAACATGGTCTTACGGCATGAGGTTTCCCAACACCGCACATGTACGTATCATTTATAACAAAAACACCATGTCGACTCCTCACCGAAGAACAAACACGACCTGGAGAAGCGACGAACAGGACGAACAAAACCATCGACAACGACTCATAGCAGTCGCACAATAAGCGGACCAAGGTTAGGTTCATCTATCTTCATAACGAATCTTACTTTGTTTCTGATGCACGATCGTCTAAATCGAGAGTTAATACTTATACAAATACCATATATGGGGATTTTATAGTATAAATTCGTCAAATTAGGTTAATATTATGCGAATAGAACTGAATCATTCTTGTGTCGACCAAAATATGAGGGTTTATTGCTTAGCCTGATCCTTGACCTGATTTTAGGGTTTATACTGTATACAATAGTTTTTGAATTAGGGACTTGCCAAAACAATAAATTTGATTCGTCATCCTCGTAGGGTAGAGGTAAAATCTCTTATTCAGTGGAGATTTTTAAAAGTGTCTTATTCCTCTATTATCTTGTCTCCTCTATTATAATAAAACTCTTTTACAGAGAATCCACACACTAATATCAGCTTAGATTCTGGCATGAACATATTTCCATGCCAAACACACACCAAAAATCTCCATATAAAAAAACAGAAGAAATTACCATCAAAATCTTCACGTCCAGATGATGATCGTGCATGATTCATTTGACTATGACAATACACTTCTCCAAGTACATGATCACCTGCTTTGCTTACGTCCCCACTACTACCTTGTAACGCTTCAGACCCTGAATTTTGCCCCACCAATTAGCCACGTATATATAAAAAGAAGAAAAGATTGGTAATTCATTAAAATTACAATAACATCTGAAAGGAATCACAAGTGTCATACAATCACGTAAACCTTAAAAAAAAATTTAAGTTGTTATAAAAAAAAGTGTCCCAAACTGTTCAATTATCAGAAATGACATGTCTACCTTGTGAGCCAGTATCCACCAAATCCCTAATGCGGCAATTCTTTGTTTGCATGGAACATGCTACATCAATACTGACATGGTATGAACCACATTGAGGATGACTTGAACTACTCACTGTGTTTTTGTCATAATTCTCAAAGGCACAGTATCGGGCACTCCGACGCTTAATAACACTATTTCTGAAGTTCAACTCCCCTGTATCCATAACACCATGATTATTAACACAAACGTTGAGAAAAACATACAGAAATTAATACTGCAATTAAACATATGACGTGTATGAAGAGAACTTCGACTCCAATTTGCAATGTTACTTATATCCTTTAATACACAACGTCTCCCTCTGTGCTTATGGTGTGAACTAGTAGCATCTATCACTGAGGATGTTGCAACATAATGCATCCTCCCATTCTGACCTGCGGAGGACGAGATAGTTCCACTTCTATCACCTTCATTCAATGCTTGATTATGGCTGCTTGATTCACCTTCAAAATTAACATAAACAATATAAATGTCCCTTATTAACTCTAATACCTGTAGAAACAATGATAAAAAGCAATAGAGAAGACTTCTGATTCACTAACTTATTAACCCTAAGTTCATAAATACAACAAACAAACTTACCTAACAACTGACCAAATACCAATAGTCCTTCATTAACTAGTGCAGGTCCATTCTGGCTTGGCTGAGGGACAGAATGGGGATAAACAGATTTCCTCTTCATCTCATTAATGCTTTCAGAAAAGAAAGAATCCCTGCCACTTGATTATCAAACCTAAACGTCCCAGTCCATAGTAACCTGAACTTCTATAAAACAATTACTAACTATTGGCAATCTTCTACTCAACCTGAACCTCTATAAAACATTACCCTTTTAAAGTATGAAATCACTACTCGATCTTCTATTGAAGGTATGAAATCCCAGAAACAATCGAGCACCGAGCCACAGAAACTACAACTCTTCCAAATGTGACAGTTGGAAATAAACTTACCTCACCTGTCACCCACTGTAAAGATTATATGTCAATTTCTCATCAACTTCCAAATGCCTAATCAATGAAAGCAAACACCCAACAGATGAAATTCTAATGTACTGCAGTTAGTACCCACCTCGTGATACGTCTGATTGATAACTAAATGAACTGGTAAACTCCAGTTCAAATCTGAAACACATCAATTCAGAATTGCAGTCATTAACCTATGTACTTAATACCCAATTAGCGTCAAATCTCAAAATTTTATTTTACTGTTAGATCTCTACACTAATCGGCTAGGTTAGACATATGGGATAATATTCCATTTAAGTACAAAATACCAACTAATTTGTGATGAATCGATTCTGTTTTTTTTTCCCTATAAACGGCGTCAAAGGGATTTGACCAACAAATGAGTTGGTTGAGATATAAAACAAAACGTGTTGGCTGAAGCATGTCTCCAAATGAGAAGCAACTTGTGCAATCTTATTAATATCTTCAATTCTTAAATCTTGCAGCTTTACCAACAGACAATATGTGACCATATCTTAATGAATAATGTTGATACAATACCAAATTTTTTAGCGCAAAGCATAAACTCCATGGGAGTAGCAGGTACAAATTGATACATTCTTTCATTAAAATAATTACTATCTACATTAGTTGTACCCTGTATATGGTCATGTTTTAATTAATATCTTTAATCCTTAAATCTTGCAGGCCCACCATCTTGGAATACGATACCATATTTTAATGAATAAGGTTGAATTATGTCAAATATTTGAATAGCAAATCATAAACTCAATGGGAGTGCCAAGTACTACATGCATACCATATTTTAAAAATTGATCTCTACACGTGCTGCTCACATTTATAACTTCTCATTCTTGACGTCTGTGGTGTTTTAATATACCAGCTCATGTTTCGGGAATACAGTTGACAAAACAATATCCCGTACCTGTATGTGTAAACTTTGATAACCTATTGTATCTCTCAAGTGTTTTGGAATCTTATATACAGTGTCTGCTCAGTTTTGAAATCTTTTGACAAATTACATTCTCAGTGTGCCTATGGTTTTAACCTTTGTTCAAGTCCAATAAGATATAAACATGACGCCGTGATATGACTTGAGAACTTTCTGATCTGACAAACTTTAAAGCTAGGTACTTCAAACCCAAGAGTCGCCACATCCAAGAAAATGTGTGCCATGCCATGACCTCCAGTTAGTAACATATGTATTGAAAATCCAACTGGCACCATATCTCAAAAAGCTATTTCACTAGCGCCATATCCCATTTTGGTATAAAAGACCAACTAATTAGCCAAGAATCGATTCTGTTTTATCCTAAAAATGGTGTCTTATGATTTTGAAATCTCACCCCAAATTTCATAACCAGTGTGCCTAATGTATGTAGGTTCTAACATCCTTTACTTAGCATGTAAATGGGGGGAATCGATTAGAATATATTATGACTGCTCGAAAAATCTGGAAAATGTTATTGGTCAAATCAAAACTTTTTGTCTGACCCGTGTCATAATTTCTTATCCTACACCTTCTGTCATAGGATAGACATCTTAACCACAAAAAATTATCCTTTAACTATTATACATATGCCATAATCTGATTTAACCCAATGGTGAAAAACCAATCATATATTACAATTTTTTACTATACAATGGGTCCAGTAGGTAGTCTATCTTATTTAGATGTAGTGTGCTCATTTTTTAAAGTGTAGATACTACATCAGTTTCAATCAAATTTACTGAAAATCCTTATCTTGTCAAAATCACGACAGTCACAGATTGAGCTCAAGGAACTCCATACATCACCTTCCTATCAAATACCATAACTTCATGCTGAGGTTCAAATTCTGATAACCATGCTTTTTAGGATGGAAATTTAACTTTTTCTGTGAGAACACGTTTTGTTTTTTGCTATAGAAAGGGTGAATCAATTAGAAAATCTTATGTCTCAGTATACAAAATCTGAAGGACGTTATCAATCACATCAATACTTTTTCACTCACACGTGTCAAAAGATCTTATGGTCTCCTGCCATATGAGAGACATACTTCAGCCAAAAACTTCTCCTTTAACTGTGAGGCATATGTCAGAACCTGATTTAATCCAATGGTGAAAAACCAATCAACATGCAACATTAGTATACCCAGAAACCATAACTCGTCAACTGTTTGATCTAAACGGACTTGGATGTGTTTTGTAACAAATAACCAAAAAACCTTATGATCTACAATGCAAATAACCTTTCTGGACAATTTACTTTATAGCTTAACTATTAGCATTGAATAAATAGGAAACTGCTATAACCATGAGGATTTCTAATACTTCCAGTGAACCCAAGATTCATCATGCACACATTCATGTAACTAAGTAGTACAAAACACAAACAACATGCACCCTAATACAAAGCAACTAATACCCAACATTTGCAACAAAATGTGACAACACACACAAACGAAGAAACAGATATAAACTAATCTAAACCGTCCCATAAGCCGTCAGAACTTATTTTATGCAATATGTTGTATGTCTACAAATGAAGAACAAAGTTTCGCAAAAATCTAAAACAGTTTTCCATATCATATTAACAATCACCAGTATAATATTGTTCTAAAGAGTTTGCAGGATGACTTACGCCCTGCACCATCCATAAATGGTCACCAAGGACCATTTTAAAAGAAGTTACAAAACCCAACTACAAACTTCAAAATCATCAAATAGAAACAGATATTAACAGTCCTCAAATGTCTTCTTCAACCCCTCCTTGCTCTTTTAAGTAGTTGTCTCTTCATGGGTAGGATCTCGTTGAATGAAGGGTTCTAGAAAACTCTGGTTGCGTTGGCGTAAGTCACCAATGAGACATCCTCAGCAAAAAAATAAATGAAAAAACAAAATTAGACAAATCACATAATTATGTTACATGTATCATTTAAATATAAAATATTGATTGCGAAAGTCCCATACCTCCTTCCCTCTTCATAGCAGCAAACTAGACAATCACCACCAAATGTGCCAGGTGCTTCACCACGTTGTAGTCACGCCATCCACCCAAAGCACCATGACCAACCAGTGAGACAGATATCCTCTTCATACTACCAAATCAAACACATTACACAAAACAGGTAACACTATTAGAATAAGTAAAGAAATAAAAGTCTCAAGCATAAAACTCTTTAGGTACAAACTCACAGCCTGTCCTTGACATCAAAGCACAGTTTAGGGGTTATAACCTTTTGATCTCAAATACTCATGAAATTTAGTAAATTTTAGTAAAACTCTTTTTGTACTTTTTCACGTTGCCGTTCATTGTTAGGCTTCCTCAGTCTCTTCCTAAATTCAAAGTACTTAACTACTGGTCATTTATTATTCTTTGGGCTTTGTGACTTATGCATACAAAGTGCATATCGGTTGGGAATGAAGTGAGAGTTAAACAGACACCCCTAGCCTTAAGTTAAAAGTTAAAAGGCATATTTCGTTACAAAAAAGGCATCTTGAATGAAAAGTTAAAAGTATCTTGAAATGGCGTTAAATGATTTACAATATACTTTGGATGATGCGAAACATTAAATCTCTTCAAGAACTGATGCCTTGCCTTCTACTTCTATGCATGTACAAAACAGATCAGAATTTATGAACTTCACCTGAAACAGTGAGAAGATCTTTCAATGAAGCAACTTGGAGACAAACTGATAAAACCTCTTCTTCGCCTTGGAACTTTCATATGGCAGTGCATTGTATCTCTCAACTGTTAAGAGCCAACGTTTGTTTACAGTTGAACTTTCCCCTTTTGCAGGTGAATAATAAGCAGATCACCAGATGAATGTAAATTTAAGAAGCAAACGAATATAAAATTATTGGCAGAATGTTGTATATGTAGACAGCAAAATTTGAAAATATATGTAAGCAGATCACTAGATGTTGTATTGGGACCCCCTCACAACTAACATGGCACACACAACTACATGTATATCACAATTTAGAAAGGGCGGAGCGAGATGGTTATATGCAGCTGTGGCATGCAGTTAAAGACAAGCTGTCACTGTTCATATGAATAGTGAAATGTGAGAGAAGCCACCTAACAAGTACTTGTCATACATATTTATTATATTAAAGGGATAATTAACTTTAAAAAATCAAATCTAGATCTAAACGATACAAATAAAAAAAGTTTTCCCTGCTCGTCCCAATCATGAGCGAGCAGGGAAACCGGGTCTGATCAATATGGACCATTGGAAATCACAGGTCAATCATGTACTGGGATGAGCAGGAAATTGGGTCCGCTCAATATGGACCATTGGAAATCACAGGTCAATCATGTATCCGTTGGCAACGACTAAGGTTGGTGATGTCTCCCTGTATTTGATATTTGCACCTACCCTGTTCAGAGGTCCAAGACAATTATTGTCAATGGGGGTCCACTCCCTCCAGCTTTCCCGTCGATTCACCTTTCGTTGCCTTCACTTTAGTCGTGAAAATAGGCACACCTTCTATCTCTAATTATTGAAAGATGAAGATCCATCCATAACGGTGTTTACGTTTACGGCCAGAATGAAGAAAGATAGCTCAGAAGCTGGACAAGCAATGGGCAAGAGCCACTACATGTTCTGGGTATTCATCGCCATCATCCTTTTAGCTTTTTGGTCTGTGTTTACAGGCTCCCTCACTCTCAAATGGTCTGCTCCCAACCTTTCCCGTTTCTCTTATGATTTGGATTCTCGGATTCTCGACGACCTCGATGTGCTGGTACCTTCCCACTTCACATAAACTATATATAAGCACTCTTGTTCTTGATTTCTTTTTCTTGTTCTTGTTCAGACTGTGGATAACATTATTGTGGGTTAAATTATGATGTGCGCGTTTGGGAATAGGAGGTGGAGGAGAGGAAGAAGTTGGTGAAGCGCATGTGGGATGTGTACACGCACAGCAATACCATTCGGTTACCTCGGTTTTGGTCGGCGGCTTTTGAGGCTGCTTACGAGCACTTGGTTAGTGATATTCCAGGTGTCCGAGACTCTGCCATCTCTGAAATTGCTCAGATGTCACTGCGTTCTTTTGATTTAGACATCCTTCCTCTTCAATTAGAACGGTAAGCTGAGCTAATCTCTTCGTCTCTTCAAAAGTCCTCTGTCCCAGTGAAATTGCGAACCTTCGATTGTTTTGTGCTTTCGGCTTTCCCATTTTTCAATCTGCGCCTTTGATCGTTAAGAATTCGCGAGATTCTCCTCTTTCCTTGTATTTCATGTGCTGGTTTTTATGGCAGAGATTACAATTAGGATTTAGTGACCTTCTTCGTGATGGTTCTTCCATCTGACTCAAAGTGTTACTGTCGCTTAGCACATAACTTCTGTCTCTCACTAAGCATGTAGTTCATATATATCTCTTGTTACGAATAGCTTCTCTTATTATTGATAACTCTACCTAGTACTAAACTAGGAATAAACATTCAAGCTCTGTTGCTAAGCTTGGTCACATCTTCAGGATCAGAATGTGAAGGAAAATTAAGCAAGCAAGGAGTAGCGTGGGCAGTACAGTTGGCAATGACAGATAACAAGAATCCCTCATTCTTACAGCGATCTTGGAAAGCTGATACAATTAGCACTGTATTTGATGTTCAGCTCATGTACAGCCTTCAACTAAGTAAAGAATATCACTGTTTATGAATTCCCTTGTCTTAGTCTGGAGCTTACTTTCTAATGAATAGAAAGTTGTTCCTAGTCTAGAGGTGTCAGGTTTGAAATGTAAAGTTGTTCAAAGTTTAAACCTTGCTGTTGGTTTTAAATTATTGTGTGTTGCATTAATTTACGAAAATATGAATTTTCTTTCATATGCTGCGGCATATTTTCTGTTATAGATCATAAAACATGTTTCAAATTCTTGTTGAAGACTTGAAGTTATGTGCAGTTCCTTTAGTATAGATGAATATTGGATCCTTTTGTTTTGGGTTTTAACCGCTATAATATTTTTACTCTCTATCTTAGACTGGATTTGCTTCCAATTATACACGAGTAGCTTATAATATTGAAGAGAGAAACTGCAAGGAAATAAGTCAAATAACACTACTCAGCAAAATCATATATTACTGAACGAAAGATATATACATATTACATTGTTGGTCATGGATTTTTCTAACCTAAAAAAAAAAAAAAAAAAAAAATTTAAGGAACACTCTTTCCTACCCGCACACTTTTCTGAGAAACCAAACAAGTCGTTACCAACACGATGTGAGCGAACAAGTTGAAGAACACAAAAGAAATGTCTTTCCTTACGTAGACTGTGCAGAGACAGCTCTGGCATGTCAAAGGTAGACCAAGCCAATGAATAACAACCACTTGCAAGTGTCAATTAAGTGTCTAGTAGGTCCGACTCCAGACATTGATACGTGACTGCTGTTATTCACTCGGGTATTATTAACATTAGCATTACTTGAGTTAAGAAAGCAATTATTAAAACCTGCAAAAACAGAGCATAAACATCGTTATCGCAAGTAATTCACTTTTAGAGAACAGAGCTTAGTGACCCTGACCCAAAATCAAGTTGGATTGTCCTTACTTGGAGCAGTGGACGTGAGTGTAGCTGTACTAGCAAAATCACAGTTCTTAGGATCACGACCAGCGGTCTGATAATAAAGATTCATGGCATAAGCAGCATGAGCTTCAAGCGTGTCTGGTTGGAAACATGCCCCACCATCTTTTATAGGGCCACAATCAATCCCATGTCCACAAGCATAATTCAAATTTCCCTGCAACTGAGCATCCGTTAATCCCGCTTTTGGCACACACCACACAAATCCTTTGTTTGGCGTGGTCGTTGTCGTCGGCGCCGCCGTGGGCGACGGCGTCGAAGTTGGACTTTGAGCAGACACAGATTTTGTGGAATTCTGACTTGAGAGGCCAATATCATAGGTCATGGTCAGGTCAGGCTTGAAAAGCCCAAAGGATCGCTCAGAAGTAGTCCCAGGCTTCAAGTCCTCATCATATAATGCAAATAGATACGTATCTACTGGTTTTCCGGGCATAAGTGGGGTCCCCGACATAGAACGTAAATGCGAGACTAAGTTACCGTTGTAAGCTTTGGCGTTCTCCATACTAGCACCGACCTCGTTGGTGTCGCCTTTGTAGGGCCAGCCAGTCTCGGCGACGACGATCTCAACGTTCTTAAACCCCATGGAGTTCAACGCAGATCGTACGGCATCCACCTGAGCATCGAACATGTTCATGTATTTGATCTTCGTGTTTGAGTCAACTCGGCCCGAGTTGGGTTGGAAGAGGCAAAATGCTAGAGTATCAGGCCTGGGGTCGCTGGTGTAAGCGAAGTATGGGTAAGGATTAATGGGGAAAGGAGAATCGTTGGCGTCGTTAAATTCCAACAGTCCTTTTAGTGTGTTCGTCAATTCGGGTTTGAAGGATCCGGAAGAAGGCGGTTCGGACTGACCCAGCACCGCCATGGCGTGGACGGTGGAGACTTTAATTTTGCCGCCCAGAGAGGCGGAGTTAAGTGCGTCTTGGAGGTTCTGCATCGCCGGCAATAGTTGGTTTTGAAGATTCTGGTCCCCGAAGGTTAAGACTTCGTTGCCGACGGTGATGAGGATGATCTTGCTGGCGGGGTAGAATGGGATAACGTTGGAGTCGATCCAACTCTTGGCAGCGCCGGGGTCCGAAGCGAGGGATGGTATGTCGCCGTTGGCCGCTCCGATGACGATGCCTATGTCGGTGTGAGCGAGGGCTTTGATGATGGCGGGGTCTGTACCGTACAATCGGACCTTTTCGATTGCGGTGGATTGGAGAAGCTTCGCGGTGGCTGAAGGCGGTGGGAGATTGTCGGCGATTTCGCCATAGTTCACACCTATGAATGAATCACAACCTGCCAGCAACCATAAATCCAGCCGGTGAGTAGTACGAATATTAAATTAAACGGAAAAGCGAGAAGAAATTAGAAAACTATCAAGATGTGAAAACCAAAAGAAATGGCTTTGAAACGGATTTTCAATTATCTTATCCTTCCCTTGCAGATTCACAAGAAGACAAATCAACCCTCTCTTAGAGCAAAGGATAAACGAATATAAATAACCAAAAGAAAAGAATGAACCATATGAAACCAGAAAGGTGAAGTTAGCTTTTGTTCCAAACCAGCCCCTCATAGTTCATAGCAAAACATTGGATATTTGAATACAGAGACGCAGACTTGAGACAGATTAATAATTAACATAAAACAGAGTAGACTTTGGAGTAGAGATAGTTTGGGAAATGTAAACAGATTCAGAGTAGAAGAGTTACTTGAGAGATTGAAGGCGCCGAAGAGAAGAAGGAGTGGTAAAAGAATTGCAGAACGAGAGAGCAAGGTTGTCATCTTGCTTGTCTTGCGAGATTTGAAGTTGCTACATAGAATATAAAGGAGGGCCGAACAGAACTGCAGGGTACAATAGTAAACCTATATTTTCAAACAAAACAGCTAGAGTCCAAGATCTAATAATTTTTAATGTTAGCAATCTTTTTTTTTTTTTTACCTTCGATGTTAGCAATCATGTCAAAAAGTTAAATTGTCCGCATTAACGTTCATATTCCTCTTAAAACACAGAAGTACCACAATCCCAGTGTATATTTCACATCTAGTTAAGTTGGTTCTCATTGTTTAGTTACCAAGTCCCCTTTCATCATCTTAAATGAATAAATGGTGACCAAAAAAAATCTTAAATGAATGAATCTTTTGAAATGTGATTTGAAAACTACTTTCTTTCTTAAGAAATATTTTCAAGTGCATCTCAGGGGATGATAATCATCAAGTTATTTCGATTCCCTCTCGGTGTATTCCCCTGTTAGCATCCACTTTAATTACCTCAATAATTTTTTTCACTAAGTAATACTGGCACATTTTACCATGTTGAGGAAAGTTAATTCTGGAACAAGACTAAAATTTGCACAGGATAAAATAGTTGGCAGTACTTAAATTAATTGCAAACAAAAAGTGGTAGTACCTACTTCAATTTACTACAATGCGGCAAATTACTACTATGAAACTTTTACTTCCATGTTAAGAAACAGCATTATTTTCTTTTTTTTTTCATGCCAAATAAAGTTTGAACCACGAATAAAGCAAAGCATTTAATTTAGACCACACCATGAAAAGCAGCACCTTGTATTTGATCATGGAAAAGAATTTTAAGTGGGATTAAGAAGGGAACGTGGAAGTACTTCAGCGGAAGTTAACGCACTTCATACAACAATTAAAAGATATAAAAATAAAAGCTATACCCTACCAACCCAAGTACACTGTACACACTTCACGTTAACTCTAAATGTAAAGCGCCCTCCTCCAAAGTTCAAAACTAGCTCTTTCATTCAAACCAAAACAGGGGCCTAGCCGTTCTGCTAGATTTTGGCAAATTTGCTTTGAGCTTGTTTGAAACAGCGGTTGAAAATTTCAATCGTGCTTATGAATTGTAATTCACGGAATACGAAGTAACTTTTACGGTCTACGAGGTAGCTTTTACGGTCTACGAGGTGCTTTTACGGTCTACGAGGTGCTTTCACGGTCTACGAGATAAATATGTGGAGGAGATTTATCTCGATTTACGTGAATCGGGCTTATATAATAAGCCCGATTCAAGATCGCTCAACCAAACAAGCACTTTATGGCTTCAAGGGGCCAAAACTAGCACTAGCATGCCACAATTTTTTTGTAGGGTAAAGGTTATTCAACATCTTAATTTATTTTTAGGTATAATCAATATCCTAAAATATTAAAGGGTGTTAATAAATTATTTTTAAAGATATAATGATCACTCTAAAATATTTAAGAGTGTAATCAGTACCCTAAACTATTTTTGAAAGTGCAATCAATATCATATTGTATTAAAAATAAAGTAATTATACCTTTCATTAATAGAATACTAACTCTGTTTGCTGATACACTCTTTCTTTTCCTCTTTCATTGATCTTTTAACATGTTTATCCCTTATTTCCCTTTTTCATTATTTCAACAATTTCTCATTTTCTTATAAGAACTTCTTATCATAACTAATTAGGGGGTACAATTGTTCTATTTTTAATACATTAAGAGCAAAATTACACCCTTAAATATTAAGAGAATGGATTAATATGTTGAAGATCAATAAAAGAGAAAAGGAAATAGTATGTTAGCAAATGAAGTTAGTATTCTGTTAGTGAATAAGTATAATTGTTCCATTTTTAGTACATTATGGTACTGATTGCACCTTTAAAAATAGATCAGGATGCTAAATGCACCTTTACTTTTTTTCTTTTAACCCTTTTTGAAATATATAATTTCCCTCACAAACAGGTCAAATACAGATATTTATGTGCTCAATAATGCTGCGAAAAAGCTCATGATGGAAAATTGCATGAGTGCTAGGTGCTCACTTTTAGTTTGGCTCCACCCTCAAAGTTTAATAGACAGAAAAAGAAATAAAGAAGGCATTGGTATGGACACTATTGGTGCCGTGTTTTGGAGATGTTGCAAAGTATATGGACTCCACTTCCCCAATATTTTGCGGGATTTTCTTGCCACTCTCGTTTCTTAATTCACAAGGCACCATTTTAAGCCTCGCTTTACGTTAAAAGTTAAAAAACGCAGAGTTGGGGAGGAAAAACTATTGTTACGAATTAAGTAGGAGATTGTTAACCGTACTACCAAGTCAGTATCTGTGGATTTTGTCAATATATACATATAGAAAAATTATACTTTATAAATTTTGGTTGTCAGTTTTTAACAACATCTAGATATTTTAGATGAGTTTTCCTTCCTTCTTTTTTTTTTTTCCCAATGGAACTCACTTCATGTATCACGTATGCACAAGTCTTTTTTTTACGAGAATAAAGAGCTTTTTGATTTTAAAGCTGATTTTATACGTCTATGTTTAATATGTGGACTGTTTCTAAATATGTACCAAACTGATTGGCAAATCAAATACTCCATCGGTTCTTATTATAAGACATATATGAGAAGTTAATCTTGATTTTAAATATAAGTCATAATTTTTACATTTATCAATATTTTCTTAATGTACCTCTATTGATGTCTCTCAACAATTATTAAGGAAAAGATTGAATTAAAAAATATGACTATAATGTTTTAGACTATACGTGTCATATTAACTAAACTAATTAATTTTATTAAATTAAATAAATATTTTTTATATTAAAAATTAGAGATACGGATGTGGTATGCGGATAAATTTTCTTTTTGGTAAAGCCCATGAAATGGTCTCACGTGGGAAGAAGTAGCCCTACGGTAATATTTTTATTTGTCAGAGGCAAAAAAGAATAGAAAAGAAAAGAATAATGAAAACGATACAGTTATTTTTAGGGAGAATTGTTAAAAACAACCTTGCAAGCAAATTAATTGCTCATTGCTACCATTGCACACAGTGGGTGGTATGTTGCACACGAGCGGATGATATGTTGCACACAAGGGATGGTGTTTGCACTTTCGCAGGGATGCCTTTTGCACATATGGATACTGATTGCACATGATGGATGCTTGCTTGCACATTGGTACCATTTAGCAATTAATTTGCTTAAATGGTATTTTTTAACCATTTTCCCTTATTTTTAATATGAATGATGCAGAGTTTCTTTTTTGATTTTTTTTTATGCGATGATATTGGGGTTCGTCTTGAACTAGTCCCGATATAAATCCATGCCCTGTGGGGTATACCAAACACTATGCTGTATTGTTAGGTTTTGGGAGGCTAAGCCCAAAAAATCAGAAATTGGGCCTATTCTCTATGAGAAACTTTAACCGGTGATAATCGTAAAAACAATCCGAAAATGATATTTGTCTCTTTTTTTGGTCAATGAAAAGGATATTTGTCAAGAAAATTAATTTCTATGTTAAGTGGGGATATTTTGGTTAAAAAATATTTATAAGTCACACTTAATGGAACGGTTGGGTGGATGTAAATAAGAATATTTAAAGGAGGTTTTGGTAACATATATTTTAATTTTAAAGAAAAATTTATAAGAATTTTCAAAATAAAGATGATAACTATGTAGTTATGGTAAAACCAATTAGTGGTTGGAGTATCTTAGTCTCTAAATTCATTCATGCCAAATATTTGAATCTTCTTATCCAAATTCCAAATCCATGTAGCCGATTTTCTTATTTTAAGTGGACGAGCTTTTTAAAGCTTAAAGGTTAGGCGCAATAAAATCTAGCTACAACGGTATATCGAGTAAAGCATTAAGTGTAACATACCATATGAAATATTTTTTCATGTTTACTCTTATGTATTTTTAATTTACCAGCATTAACGTACGTATCTATATACATTTCGATAACAATATCTTCTATTATATATAATTCTATATATATAATACCTAGTAATCTTATAAGAAGTCATGGTTTAAAGATATTATATTGATTCAATGTCAAAAAATGATATATTATCTTTATTTGACTTATTTGGCTAGCATTGGATTAAATTCTTAGCTTCAAATCTATTATTTGTTATCGTCCTAATATTTTTTTTATCAAATTAAATTCAACAGTGTGATTCTTAGATTTTTAGAATCCGGCCTAAATATCTGCACCGGATATCTGGCTGGGGATATAGTACTAAAGACGATAACGTGCGATGAATCACTCACCACCATCATATCTTTTTAAATTTACACTAGTTTTATAATTTATAAACATAAAACATAATGCTTAATTATCAAAAATAAAGATAATGATAAACCAGTATCTTATATGGATCTTTCCCTTTTTTTTGGTTTTTCCATCATAAACCGACTAACATTTGCCTATAAAAGAATGGATCGTCCCCTCAGATCCACTCAGATCAGATGGCGTTTACCCGCAGGTGCTCTCGTGGATCTTTGTTTTTCTGGCAGCGGCCCTGGCTGGCGGCGTTCGGTCGAAGACGTCAAGATAATGGTACCAGTTGACCTCGTAATGACCTAGTCACGAATCATGCAAGGTACTTTAAAATCTGGAACCCTTTCTGATTCTGGAGCTCGTAGTTTGTCGTTAATGTTCGCATCGTAGTTATATGAATCGTTTATTTATCTTCCAGCAGAAACGAATGCAATCGATGGATCGGGTACTAATCTTTCATCAGATCAGATGCCGTTCTGGTTTTTCCGGTGATGGCCCTGACTGGCGGAGTCCGATCGAAGACGGCAAGACTGGTACTAGTTGACCTAGAATCGTCTTAATTATCTACTCACAGATCATGCAAAAGGTATTTCATATCTAGAACCTTCCTGGTTTCGGCTTCTCGTGTTCTTGTACACATCAAAGGACGGCCGATCGATGAATGTACAAGAATCTTGGGCTTAATTGGAGGGATGGGTTGGGTTTGGTTGTACAGGATTGCGATAGGAGTTAATTACACAGTGAAGGCTAGGTATTTGTTATATTGCTTTATTTTAATATTTTGCTTTAAACTTCTTGAATTGTTGTAGCTAGGCCTTTGCCATGACAGGTGCTCGTGCATGGCAGGCCAAACATTACTTAATAAAATTTCTTTTTCTGGTTGGGGTGGGGTTGGAGGGGGAGATGCCACCGTTTTTTTTGTTATTTGTTTCTCCGGCTGGCTCTCCCCCTTCCGGTTTGTGTGTGTGTTGTGTCGTTCCCTCTCGCTGCCTCCTTCTTTTTCTTCTTCTACTACGTCTCTCACAATTTTTCCAGCGACTGATCCGTTCAACAAGACGAAAACAAGAAACAATGCGGACAAAATCATATTTGATCAATTTTATACGTCACGAGGCTCGCCCTTAACATGCATATATACTCGCCCTACTGCTGCTTTAATTTACTTTTCCATTAACATTATCTTCAACGTCATCATTCTGGGCCAGTCGGCTACTAAAGATCAAACAATCTTTTCTCGTAAAAATGCACAAGGCACTGATCTCGCAATAAGTCAATAATGTTATTCTATTTTTCATTCATATGTGCGTAATCATTATGATTATGACTTATTTATTTATTTTTCATTTGATTAAATAAAGGAAGATACATGCGGTTTGCTCTCGCCTCTCTTCAAGGCTTGAGCCCACTTTTGCACGAGATAAATATTTGCTTCAAGCGACCCGTGACATTTTTTATTGGCTGGCTTGATGGAACCCGTTTACCCGGAGCCTATCCGGATCTCGACTGTATAGACCCGGATTTGACGGTACATATTTGATTTTTTTAAAAATATGTACTTTTTAAATATAAAAATGTTTTTAAAAAAATGTTAGTTAAGAGACTATCTTTATTTTAAATTCTGTATTTATTAAAATATTTTTAAAAAAAAAATAAAAAAACAAAAAATTTTAAATCTGGACCGTACAGATAAATCTAGAAGGACCAGATTATAGGATGGGCAGGGAAACTGATTCCCTGGCTTGATGGGGTTAGAAAAATGTTGAATTAGTATCTTCAGCATTCACATTGTTCTTATTCTTTTGTAATACTACTTGTTTTTTGATTTTTGCTTCCCCACTTTTAGTCCTGGTAAGTTAAATATTTATTCTCTCAGTGTTATCATAAGGATGCTGATGCTAAATGATATATAAAAATCTTTTCGTCTAAGCCTTTCTTTTTCTTACAGTTGTTGTTATAATTCTGTCTATTTATCTGCTGGATCAAATTTAGATGGGTGAGTGATGGACCAGCATATATATGAATCTTCTTCAAGGAAATTGTAATTTTCTCGTTTCCATTATTCGCATTCATATTGAAGTTACGGAAGCAGGCAACATCTACCTTACTGTGTTTTTTTTGTAACACCTCACTATTTTTTTTGGGTGGCCCTATAGAGGAATAATAATGGATTTTCTATCATTGTAACATTTGTGCACTATTATTGTAGTTATTTTTTAGGGTCTGTTTGGCAGGAGGGAAATGGAGGGGAAGGGAGGGGAGGGAAAATTTTAGGAGTTAGATTTTAAAAAATTGGAGAAGTGGGGTTATAAAATTTTAATAAAGATAAGATGTAAAATAAAAAAAGTAAGAAAAATTAAATAAAAACTTACAACCCCACTTCTTCAATTTTTTTAAATTCAAGTCATAAACATTTTTCCTCCCCTCTCCTCCCCTCCAAATCCCTCATACCAAACAGCCCCTTAAAGTTGGTGGCCATTTACGATTCTTTGAAAGGTCCTCCGCAATTTTTATAGTTTAAAAATAGATTGACCTATCCTAACTTGTTATATATCCTTCATTTCATTCGTCTTTCCTTAGAAAAAATATACAGGTTATTTTCACAGAAATTAGTGTAGATACGTCGTATTTATGAAAAATTCGTCATTCCATAATGATCATTCAAACTTAATTGAATAAATATTCTTTCACAGTCTTTTAGAAGTTGAAATTACCGAGTTATAAGATTGGGAATTCACACGGGGTCTTGTTATTGCTGCGAACAGTCTGATTTTATTTGGACTGTTGTTTGTTCTACTTTTCCCTCTGGCAAATTAATTAATTATAAGTGTTCATTTTTTTTACCAATAACTCAATCATAACTATATGATATAAATATTGTGGTGGGTATATGTTTATAACTCAGCTTTTTAGATTTGATTGATGGCTATAACCTCTAATGATTTTATATTGCAGATAAATTTTTATGTTTATATATGATAGTGTAATTCTATGTTGTAAATTGATTCTTATATTTTTTAACTCTTGAAAGGTTGGAGGTACATGAAAATATGTATGAATGAGAATTCTCTCGGATTCCTCGTCCCTCTATTTCTCTCTACCTTCTATTATGTTGTTCGTATATACCTTTTTTTTTTTTTTTAATGACACTTTCTAATTAATTATCTTAATAGTTGCTGTAATGTAACAGGCTTATGATTAGTATTTATTTATTTTCATTCCATCATTTATACATGAGCTGGGCATAATGTTGATGAAACTTTTTTATGAAGCATACGCAGTTTGGGTCACATTCACAACTATATATTCATTTAACTCTGGGCTAACGTTTGTTGTATATTGCTTATTTCACAGGAGTAGAATAGCAATGTGAATAACTTAATTAAGAGCCTGTTTGGTATATATTATGGGAGGGGAAGGAAATTTTTTTTGAAATGGATTTAAGAAAATTAGAAAAGTGAGATTAAAAGTTTTTTAACTATTTTTTCTTACTCTTTTATCTTCCATCTCTTTATTAAAATTTTATAATCCTACTTTTTCTATTTTTTAAAATCCAATTCATAAAATTTTTTCTTCTAAATGCATATGGGAGAGCTAGAAGATTGCCAGAAGCTTGAGACGATAAAAACATATGCCTTTGTATTTGATCTTTATTATAAGTAAAAAAACTATCTACTGAAAAAGATAAGTGCTTCTTGAGAGATATTTCAGATTATTTAGTTAATTATTATTTTATTATTATTGGTTTTGATGTTTATTATTTATTATATCTTAGAACTAGATATGGATATTATATCTTAAGATTATATCTTAAATATTTTGATTTGACTAGGTTAAATGATATTTTAGGGTTATATTTAAATTTGTGGCCTATGTACTCTCTTTTATTCAATAATGAATTAATCAATAATATTTTAGAGGCTTTTCTTTTTTCTCTACATCAATATAATCCTTCAATTTCAACATTGGAAATTTGAATGGTTATATTGATGCAGAGAAAAAATAACCTCTGCAATATTTTGAATAATCCTTGAATAATTGAGAGTGCAAATTAAATAGGCCCTTTTATAGTCAAATCTAATTTAATTTAATCAAATAAAAATATCTGAGATATAATGTTAAGATATAATATCCATATCTAAACCTAAGATATAATAAATGTTAAATAATAAAATCAAACATAAAAATAAAATAATAATTAACTAAATAATCTTAAATATCTCATGAGGGGCAAGTGTCTCAGCAAGGTTGAGTATATCTCCAAGGAGGCTGGATTAATGTTGAATATGGTTTCTCTAACACAAAGATTATATTGTGGGTTGATTAGAGATATCAAGAGGCAACTTCATCAAGATTGGCATATCTTTGTGAAGAGACAACCCTAGCACACCTCTAATGAAAAAACAAAGCAATAATTATCGCATCTAATTTCTCTTAATAAGAATGATAGTTCACCACCGTGCGGTGGTCGGAGCTTGCTCTGTGTTCTTCATTGCCCACTGTGGCAGAGAATAAAGAGTGAATCCTTGGCACACTAATTGCGACATTGAGTGTGAGGTATTGGGAGGCTTATGGAAATGGAAAGGTCGCCGGAGTACAGTGCTTCAATAACGAAAGAGATGGAGACAATGCGACGCAGAAAGAGGAGGATTGGGAGCGATGATCGTGAATTTATAGGGAAGGTGTCGGATCCCCCCCCATTTGAGGAATCGATGCACAGTATTGGAGAGAACAAGGCAGAAGGGAGCAGACCGAAATCATATAAGGGTTCATTAATGGCTAAGGTGAAGTGGAGCGACTGCTGATTTTCTGTTAGGGATAAGGGCAATGATGAAATGATGTCAGGGGCTGGAGGTGGATCTGGTATAGGCGTTGGCTTTGAGGATGTGTTGGATATGCATTCAGGTATCTTTGTTGATCTATTTGATCCTATGTGCCCAAATTTTATGATTGATGATAAGGAAAGGGAGCGTCTTTGTAAGCCTTTCGCGAAATCTCTGCTTATTAAATTGCGTGGAGGTTTGACGAGTTTGTATTTTCTGGAATCTAAACTGAACCAAATCTAGGCTAGGAAGGGAGCGATTAAATTAGGGGATTTGGATAATGAGTTTTTTATAGTGTCATTTCAGGAGTGGGAAGACTATAAGAGAGCTCTTACTGGTGGCCCATGGGTGATTTTAGATAAATACTTGAGTGTCATGCGGTGGAGACTGAGGTCTAATCATAAGGAGGGGATTGACAAGATAGTGGCATGGGTCTGGTTTTCTGAAATTGAAGCTGAGCTGTTTAATAAGAAAGTGTTATACAATTTAGCTAGTTCATCAATAGGGAAGGTGCTAAAATTAGATGTGCATACTCCTAGTAGGGGGCGTAACAAATTTGCTAGGGTGTGCATTAAACTAGACCTTACTAAGCCATTAGTTCCACATTATATGGTGGATGGAATTTTCAAGCTTGTGGAGTATGAGAGCTTGCACACTCTATGTCTTTCTTGCGGGTTATTTGGTCATTTTAAGGAGAGCTATAGGCACGATAAGAGAGGACAAAGTAAGGGGGGAGGGTGAGTTTGGAGGGGTCAGAAGTGATGGAGGAAGGAGATATTGGAGAGGGGTCTAAGGAGGCTGTTAGCCAGTGGAGGGTTGTCCAAAGGTTTTGTAGGCAGAAGAGGGGCAGGCTAGGGAATGAGGATGTCAGATTTTCCTCTAGGTATGATGTTTTGAATGAAGAGGTTAGAAAAGGGCAGGGAGAGGTATCTCTTGGTAAAGGGATTGTAATGGAAGAAAGTTATGAAAGGCTCTTTACAAAAAGGAGGGATAAGGGGCCGAGACAACCTGGAGGAATAATCAAAGAGTTTAAACCACTTGCTGATGTGATGAACGTTCCTAAAGAGTCATAACAGGGGTTGGTTAGTGGGGAGAGGAGCAAATTAGGGGGAGAGTGGGGTCCTTTAAAGGAAATCTGGCTGGTTTTATGAAAAAGGGTAGGGGAGAAGGGAATGGTAAGGTTATGTTGATTAATAAAGGCGAGTCTACTTGCAACAAAGGAACTAGACTGGTTTCAATGGAGGATGTAGGACATTTCTATATATATGGTGATGATATGAAAGATAATGAGTGTGACAGGGGTACTTTATTTACTGCTATTACAAGGCAAGCTCATGAAGAAGGGTCAATGGATGTGTGCGAGGGAAAAGAGGTGATAAGTAAAATATTTGTATATTTATTTTCCCTTATATGATGATTTTGTAGACGATATTTGAGCTTAATGTAATGAATTTGAGTGTAATTAATTAATAAATAATGCTTTTCTTCTGACAGCCCCATACAGTACCATATTAAGAAGATTTTTTGAGAAGGCATTAAGAGAAGTTATTATAGCAAATTATTGTTCGTACGGTACTGTAGCATATACGGCACTGCAGTGGATTCACTGTAGCGTTCGGTGCAGAAGTGCGTCAGTGTAGAAGTGCTTGTTCACTGTTTCTAATACGTTTTCACTGTAGCAGTTATTGTAGCACCCGAAAATTCAAGCCTATAAATAATGGTTTTTTGCACCCTAAAATAAAGAAGAAATAAGAGAGAGAGAGAGAGAGAATTTCAAGTTAGAGAGAGAGTATTTATCTTAGAATTTATTTCTTGTATTTTATTACTTTTTACGTGCCTCCTACATGGATGGTTTTACCTCTTATATGGAAGGCCTAGGTAGTCCTGCTTTATGGATGGTGTAGGTTGCCACCTACATGAAAGGTTTTACCTCCTATATGGTAGGCTAGATTTTCTACTTTCATGCATCTTTTGTATTTTTATGTTTTTGTAATTAATTTTTTATGCAATGTTTATGATGTTTTTAATTTATTTTGGCTTCGTTTTTAATTTCATCATGAGCTAATTTCCATTTTCCTAAGGTGATGATGTAGCTTACTAATGACGGATTGAATCTTAATTTATTAAATCTAGTTTTAATTTTTCCTTCATGATTGAGTTTTAATTATTGTTATTAATGCTTTCAATTGACTGGCCACCTTTTGAGTGCTTTCAATATACATGTTGAGACCGGAAGGAGATGCATGTGTGTTGATCCTATAATTAAAACCATAATTTGCATATGAAATATGAATATATTGATATGTGTTGTGTAGTCTTAATGAGTTCCATAAATCTTAATGCATGATTAATTGCTTAAATTCATATAGGAATATATTGGGTTAGCAATTAATTATAGAATTACTTAATTTTGGAAGATGCTAGTAATTAAATTAGGGAAACTCGACTATCAATCATGTGGAATAAATTGGATTAGAAGAGATAAGTGATTCAATCTGGAATTTGCTAAGTAAAATCTAATCCCTAAGGCCTTTTCTCATATTTGTCTTCATATCACTTGTATTCATATTTTATTATTTTTATTTTATAATCTCAATCATAACTAATCGACTGACTAAATAGTACTAAGATTACCAATTTTGGTACTTAGTGATCAATCCCCGTGGGAACGATACTCTACTCACTTCTACATTACTTATTTACGACAGTGTACACTTGCACTTTCTAAATACACCATCCTACACTCGTAACAGGAGGAAACACCATTTAATTGTTTATAATGTTTAAGATTATTGTCTAGAATTGTAGAGGGGGTAACTAGTAAAGGTTTTGCTTCTTTTTTTAAAAATCTAATATTTATGCATAAAGCGGATATGGTGTTGCTATTAGAAACTCGCATTAGTAGTCACAAGGGTAGGAATGCTATTCGGTCTTTCGATTTTATGTTTTCAGAGATAATGGAAGTTGGGGGTTTTGTCGTATATAGTTAATGTGGAATGACCCAAATCTGGTTGTTAATGTAGTGGAGAGACATTTATAGTTTTTACACTACCATTTGCTGATTGGGGGCCAAGTACCCTGGTTTTTTTTCTATTGTTTATGCTAGCTCGCATGAGAATGTAAGGGGGGGCTTTAAGGGAAGTTGAATGAGATAATTGCTACCATGATAGATCTGTGGCTGCTAGCGGGGATTGGAATGAAATAAGCACATGTTTAGAGCAAAAAGGAGGCGGTAGGATTAATAAAGGAAGGTGTCATAGATTTCAGGCTTGGTTTAAAGGCATTGGACTCATTGATTTGGGTGTAAAGGGCCTTTTCTTCACTTGGAGGGGGCCTAAATGGAGAGGACATGGACCAGTTTTCAAAAGACTTGACCGTTGCTTTTGTAATATGAGATGACAAGAATTGTTTCCAGATTCTGTGGTAAAGGTAGGTGTAAGGGTAAACTCGGGTCACCATCCTTTAATTATCAACACTTGTCTTGAGGCTAACATGGAAAAGGATAGGCCTTTTCACTTTGAGGCACTATGGTTAAACCATGGTGATTTCAGGAGTTTCCTTTTATATCAATGGGTGGATGAGGTAATATATGTGGGAATTTAAGGGTTTTGAAGGAGAAATTGAAGGTGTGGAGTAAGGAGGTGTTTGGTCGTATTTGGTACAGAATCAAGGGATTATGCAAGAGATTGGAAGGGATTCAGCGATGTGAAGACCGTTTTAGTAATTCCTTCTTGATGAATCTTGAGAAGGAGTTAGAAGAGGATTTGGTGAACGTACTAAATAGGAGGAGTTATTGTGGTTTCAGATCAAGGGGTTGTGGATTAGTCAAGGCCACAGGAATACCCGATACTATCATAATAAGACCATGATACGTAGAAGGAGAAATAAGGTGAAGATCCTTAGAAATAATGAGGGTGTTTGGGTAGAGGATAAGAAGCTTATTTGTAGCATGTTTAAGAATTTTTATGATTCTTTGTTTCTGGAGGAGAATATAGATAGAGGGTGGCATTATACTAGGCAAGGGTGAGGAGAGGCAGGAAGGGAAGATATGAGAAGAATAGGAAGGGGACTTGAGTATAAGGAGATTATACGTGCTTTCATCAATAATGGAGGTTTTAAGGCTCCTGGTGAGGATGGGTTTCCGGCTGTATTTTATCAAAATAATTGGGATGTGGTTGGAAAGGAAGTCTCTGAGTTGATTAGAAGATTATGTGATAGATCGGAAGACATTTCTGAGCTTAACAAACCTTACTTAGTGTTGCACTACTACAGAAAAGGGATTTAACGTCACAATTAGGCGTCCCTTCTTTAAAAAGGGAAGTAAAAAGTGTACGCGGTGGCATTTATGTAAATAAAGAGAGACTTATTAACCTTTAGGCGTCCCTTATTGAAGAAGGGACGCCTAAAGGAGACATTAGGCGTCCCTTCTAGAGAAAGGACGCCTAATGTCGGGACATTAGGCGTCCCTTCTTTGAGAAGGGACGCCTAAAGGGTGCATGCCAGCCACGTGGCTGGCATGCACCCTACATTAGGCGTCCCTTCTTGAGAAGGGACGCCTAATGTAGGGACATTAGGCGTCCCTTCTCTATGAAGGGACGCCTATTTATATGTTTAGGCGTCCCTTCTTACAGAAGGGACGCCTAAACATCATTTCCCTCCACATTTTCATCATTTCCCTCCATTCCTTTCGTCACTCTACTTCCTCCCTCTCTGATAAAAAACACTTAGCCTCCTTCCACCGAATATCCCTTCCACCGCTCAATCCCTCTTTCTTCATTTTCTCTCATCTCCTCCTTCTATCATCTCACTTCAATACTCACCCCCTGTATCTTTCTCTTCCGCCGCCTTACTAACTTGTTCCAGCGAGCTGATCAGCTGAGAAGTATTACGGTACAGTTCGATCTCTTCTTTCTTTTTTTCCAACTAGCTAATCAGCTATCCCCACCAGTGAAAGCCTCATATTCCTTGATCTTTTCATTGTTTGCAGCATCGGAGCTCCCTCTCTCACGGTGGCTAGCGCGCCTCCTCCCTCCCAACCTCTTCATCATCACGCCATTTTAATTTCTTCCAACCTGTAAGCTTTTTTTTTTATTTTGATTTATTTTATTTCACTTTAGTTAATGTCATGATCGACAGTTTAATTTAAAATAGTAGTTTTGCTAGAAACTATAAGCCACTCATATATGCCATAAGTACATATGTATGCTAGATTCCATAAGTACATATGGGAGTTTTGCTAGTTAACTAATTTTATTAGATTAAATAAGTATATAATTTATTTGATTATATAAAACATGTGTAGGAAGCTCTGAGTGCTATAGAACTTTTATTGGTTTGAAATAATGCATGTATAGAACTTTTAATATATTAGGTAGGTGCATAGAACTTTTAACTTGACTAATTTAAACATATTAGTTCTCTAAAGAAAAATTGATATTTTAAATTGTTGATATTGTCCTTAATTGCCTAAGTTACTTTATTTATTTATTTTTTGTTTGAATTAAGGTGAAATGGTTTGTTATTACAATTGTGGGATATTACACTTAATGGGAAATGATCCCGAAATGTTTTTTGAAAAAAGTGATAAAAGGCAATCTCATAGTTAACAATTGTTATAAACTTGAGTGTTATTGGGAATGGTTTAGGTGGTAAAACAATGGATCATAGTTGGATGAATGCTTTGAGAACTAGTGAAGAATATGAGAATGGGGTGGAAGAGTTTATTGAATTTGCTAGAAGGAATGCTCCAACTAAAAATGGGAAGTATTTTTGTCCTTGTGTGAATTGTTTAAACGAGAGTCGACGAGATGTTGATGATATAAGGGATCACCTACTTTGTGATGGAATAAATCTTCGATACACAAGGTGGATATGGCATGGTGAGGAAGTAATTACTGATTGTCCGTCGCACAAGAAGGAAGGAGTGGATGTTATGGAACAAGATAGAATGGAGAAAATGATTCACGATGCCGAGGTTGAATCCTTCGCCCAGGCACATGAATTTGACAGCTTGCGGAGTGATACGGGGACACCATTATACCCTGGGAGTAAGTACACACGACTGACGGGAACATTGCATTTGGTGAACTTAAAGGCAACTTGTGGATGGACCGATAGTAGTTTTACATTACTATTGGAATTATTGTGTGATATGTTTCCAGAAGATAATGTACTTCCAAACCGTATGTATGAGGCAAAGAAAATCTTGTCTACGATGGGTATGGAGTACAAAAAGATACATGCTTGCCCTAATGACTGTGTATTGTATAGAAAGGAGTATGCAGGTCTTAGTGAGTGTCCTAACTGTAAAACATCACGATATAAAGTGAAGAAAGATGGTGGTTGTAGAGAAGGGACAACAAGTAAACGGCAACCTTCGAAGGTGTTATGGTATCTTCCAATAATTCCACGGTTTAAGCGTTTGTTTGCGACCGCAACAAAAGTAAAGAAGTTGAGATGGCATTCTGATGAGAGAATTTGTGACGGAACATATCTTCGGCACCCGGCCGACTCTCTACAGTGGAAAAAGATAGATGAAATGTTCCCTCAATTTGGCAGCGAGCCGAGAAACCTTCGGCTTGGACTTTGTACAGATGGAATAAATCCGTATGGAACTCTTACTAGTATACATAGTTCGTGGCCAGTTCTCCTTGTAATATACAACTTACCTCCCTGGTTATGTATGAAGCGCAAGTACGTTATGCTTTCTATGATGATCTCTGGACCAAAACAGCCAGGGAATGACATCGATGTGTATTTGGCTCCTTTGATTGAGGACTTGAAGAAGTTATGGGAGGAAGGTGTGGATGTGTTCGATGCTTATAAGAAAGAGTCTTTCAAGTTGCGTGCAATGATTTTTACCACGATAAACGACTTCCCCGCATACGAAAATTTGTCAGGGTATAGTGTGAAGGGTCATAAAGCATGCCCAATCTGTGAAGGAGACACACACTTTCGACAACTTAAGCATTGTAAAAAAACAGTGTACCTTGGCCACAGGAGGTTTCTTCCTCGATTCCACCCATATCGTAGGCTGAGAAAGCGTTTTGATGGCTTACCAGAACATGGAGTTGCACCAAGGGCTTTAACCGGGGAGGAAGTTTATAGTCGGGTAGAACGTGTCAATGTGACCTTTGGTAAAAATCAAAGGACTAAGGGTGAGAAGAATATATGGAAGAAGAGGTCAATTTTATTTGATCTTCCGTATTGGCATTGTCTTGATGTAAGACACAGTATTGATGTGATGCATGTGGAGAAAAATGTGTGTGACAGCCTTGTAAGTACGCTTTTGCACATCCCAGGTAAGACCAAAGATGGAATGAGCGCGAGACTTGACCTTGTTGATATGGGAATAAGAGATCGGTTGCATCCACAACTAAGAGATGATGGTAGGAGGGCATATATGGAGCCAGCTGCGCATACGCTATCAAAAGCGGAGAAAAGAAGTTTGTGTGGGTGTCTGCATGAAATTAAGGTCCCACAGGGCTACTCTTCTAATGTTAGCAGGTGTGTGTCAATGGACGATTTGAAGTTAGTGGGAATGAAGTCCCATGACTATCACGTGTTAATGCAACAATTGTTACCGGTAGCCATTAGAGGCATTATGAAAGAAGAAGTGCGAACTACTATAACCAGATTGTGTGTTTTCTTTAATGCTATCTGTAACAAAGTCATCGACACTGAGAAGTTGGATGGACTAGAAAATGAGGGTTATACAATTCTGTCCCAACTAGAGATGCATTTTCCTCCATCATTTTTTGATATAATGGTGCATTTAGTAGTTCATTTAGTAAGGGAGGTAAGGCTTTGCGGTCCAGTTTATTTAAGGTGGATGTACCCTTTTGAGCGATACATGAAGATCTTAAAAGGATATTCTAAAAATCCTTATCGACCTGAAGCCTCAATAGTTGAGCGATATGTAGTTGAAGAGGCTATGGACTTTTGTAAAGATTATCTATCTGGTAAAAAGGAACAGTCTCGGCATGAAGAGGGGAGAAGTAAGGGAACACGAGGACTAAAAGTGAAGACTGCGGAGCGTGAAGAGGTGTTGCAAGCACACTTGTATATCTTGAATAATATGGAAGAAGTTCAGTCATACATAGATGAGCACAAAAAGACTTTGAAGAACTTGAATCCAAAGAAGAGTGACATGCAAATAGCTATTGAGCAAAACAAGACATTTGTTCAGTGGTTTGAGGAGAAGGTTTCGCATGAGATCGGTGTGTCCGACACAATCAACTGGCTAGCCTGGGGGCCTTCATTTCAGGTTGTTACTTGGACTGGTTATGACATAAATGGGTATTCATTCTACACAAAAGAGCAAGATGACAGAAGTACCATGCAAAATAGTGGGGTGATGGTTGAAGCTGAAGCTATGCACTTTTCTAGTTCGAAAGACAAAAACCCCATATGTGCATCAATGACTTATTATGGAGTTATAGAAGAAATATGGGAGATGACCTACAACAAGTTCAAAGTTGGTTTGTTCAAATGTAAGTGGGTTAGCAATGCTGCTGTGGTAATAGATCCACAATTTGGATTTGTCTCAGTCGATCTTCGAAGAGTTGGTTATAGAGATGAGCCCTTCATTCTAGCCAGCCAGGCGAAGCAAGTGTTTTATGTCACAGATCCTGCAAATAAAAATATGTCCATTGTACTTCAAAGCAAAAAACAAAAGTATGGTGATCCAACCTTCAACCTTGACGACACACCACCTTTGACAACAAATCCACCTATAGGAAGTGAGGTCGAGTTAGTAGATGATGAAGATTATTCTGCAAGAAATGATCATTGTGAAGGAATATGGGAAACAATATAAAGTAAGACCTTTAACTATATAAAACTGTATTATGTCATATGTGCTTTTTCCCCTTAATGTAGTTTATACAGATACCTGCAATCTACTTACCTCTCTGACATGATTCTTACCTCTCTGACAATGATTTTTTTTGTCTAGGAATATGTCAAGTTTCAGTGACTCAGGGAGCGACAGCGAGCAGCATAATGGAAGGCAAGAAGAGCCACCCGCTCCGAGAAGAACAAGAGGTGCCACGAAGATGGCTGTATTGGCGAAGCGCCACTACAATGAACAGGAGAGGGTTCACATAGATTTTGATGCCAACATGAATCCAATGGGTCCTGAGGAAGACCACTTCATTAGTTATCTTGGTTTTTTGGGTCGAAGCAAAGTCCGAATCATCTATGATAGTTGGAGGCAGGTTCCCAAAAAGACGAAAGCCATGATATGGCAACAGATTTTGGTACATAACTTTCGATACATTTTATGTATTTAGACCTTTCTTCCTATTCAAGTTTAATTGTCTCCGTTTTTGCAGCAAACGTTCGATGTTCCTGACACCACAGACATGTACAACCACTGGATGGGAGAGGTTCGTTTGCGCTGGAAGGATTTTAAAAATAAGCTCTCCAGGAAGTACCTTAGAGGTGACAAGAGTCATCTTGATCCTTGTCAGGAATATTCATATCTATCTCCAGAGGACTGGAGGTTGTTTGTAGCTAAACGACAAGCTCCTGAATTTTTGGTAAATTTTCTGTCTTCAGTATGAAAATTTATAATTTCAATATAGTTAATGCACTAATGACTTGTTTTTCCCTTTTTCCCTTAAACAGGAATTAAGTGCGGCGAACACACAGAGGCAAGAAGCAAATCAGTACCAGCATTGCATGTCTCGGGGTGGCTACAGGAAGCTGGAGCGGATGATGATGGCAGAAGAGCTGGAAAAAATGAAGGACGCTGCGAAATCGGATCCTTCCGTTGTTGTGCAAGAGCCAGCTCCTCCTCCACGTCACAAAAAATGGAAAGCAGGGAGGATTAAGGGTGGGAAATATATAAATCCTACTATTGCTGAGGTTGCCTCGAGGATTGTAAGTAGTAATAGCATAAGTAATTAATTGTAAAATTCTTCACATTTCTAGCATTTAAATGGGTATTCATAACGAATTGTATGCTACAGGACGAACTCGAAGAGCAGAGTAGCCAAGGTTCGTTCACTCCAAGTGGACGGATGGACATATTGGCCACGGCGATTGGGAAGGCTGAATACCCAGGCCGTGTTAGAGGGGAGCCAAGGGGAGTTGGTATTTCGAAGTATTTTGGTAAAGCCTCGTTATATTCTTCACAAGCTGAACCCAGTCAAGAGTTTGTGGATAAGCTTCGCGATCAAATCCGAGAGGAGCTCCGAGATGAGCTAATGACACAACTACGTGGTGAAATGAAATCGTGGTTTGATTTTCATCACATGGAGGCTACTAGGGTTAGAAACGAGGAATCCCCGGCCTTCCCCAGCACTAAAGGAAGTCACAACCCGCCGGACGAATCCCTTGTACAGCCTTCCCACACTCCGCAACTCGTTGCCGAGGCTTTCCACAATCCAGAACCCCTTGTCCAGCCTTCCCATACTCCAGAACTTGTTGCTGCTCCTTTCCATAGTCTTGTCCAGCCTTCCCATAGTACAGAACCCTGTGGCCAGCCTTCTCACATAACAGAACCACTGGGCCAGCCTTCTGCCACTCCGGAGTCGGGTGAATCGTGTATCCTTTATTTGGACACCACAGACATGATTCGTGTTGTAGCCGATGCTCTCGTTTACACAAAAGCTACCACCCACCATCATAATCAAATTCCACAGTATTTACGTAGGGTGACAGTGACACGTGTTCATGAGGGGGAAGAAGGTGCAGCCATCCCTATCCCTGACGTTGAGATTGCCACGCTGGGTCAGGCAATTGGAGGTTTCATCCTTTGGCCTCAATATCTTATTGGCACGTTGGGAACCCCACCAATGGTAGGAATTATATTCATATCACTTGACATTTATTGGCATCATTGTAATATAATTGGTTTTGTTTTCTATGCTTATAGGAGGAGCAACATGCGAAAAAATGGCCCTTTTTAGCACGGCTCCAACAGATGTACAAAGGTATTCCCCAAGTCAACTTCAATATGCCTCCAGGGATTGTGGGTGCACAATTGACGTATCCCTACACGATCGACAATAAAGATCTTAAGGAGTTTATGCATTTGGAGGAGATAGATGCAGGATGGGTCACACTTGCCATTTGGTTAGTTTTTCTTTTCTAAGTTCAAGATTTCATAAGTTCAATAATTCATTGGTCATTTTATTTATATTTTAGGTCTTTCTACCACATGTGCATTGATATGCAAAGATCAAATTTATATGGATTCTTGTGTCCGGCAAATACGACATCAGATAAAAATGATGTCGCACAAAGGACGCATTATGTGGGCTTCACAATGGCAGCGACCAAATTGCGATGTTATCTAGCGCCAATTGTTCAAGGGTATGTAGTAAAAAATTTTATTTTTGGATGTTTGAGAAATAATTTTCTTCTAATCTAAACTTCATTTTAATCTGTGTATTGTTTTAGTTACCATTGGAGCTTGTGTGTTGTTTGCCCACGCCTCAATGAAATCTATTGGTTTGATTCCTTGACAAAAAAGCCAGACAAAGACACAAAATCAGTCTTCAACACGTTAGTTATTTCTTTTTTATTAATTAAAGAAATGCTTGATTTCAATAAATTGTTCCAACTTAAAATGTTTTACATTTTAATGGTTCTAACTTAAAATGTTTTACATTTTAATGGTAGCGCGACCCAAACATATAGAATGCTTGGCGGGTCACGTGAGGGTAGAGTTGTTCGCAAGCCAAAGTGGTTCTATCCCAAAGTATGTGGTTTCAATATAATTTAAGTTATTTTATTTACGGTTGTTTTATAAATGATGTATGTTATTGATTTTAACCAATTGCTTTTGATTTATAGTGCCCTCAACAACCAGGTGGTACTGAATGTGGCTATTATGTTCTACTTTACATGTATAATATCATTCAAAGTGGCTTTACAAATGATTTTCAACAGGTAATCAAATGATAATATTTTGGTTGTATTTTAATTGAATTGCTAAACAATTCTTTAATTTCATTGATTTCGTATATATAATCATATTTTCTAATTTGTAGATCTTTGATAATGATGCTGCTTACTTATATGAAGACATTAATTTGATCAGAGACTTGTTGGCTGGGAGGATTCTTCAACACATTGATTTGTAGAAGTTTATCGTTTCCTGTACATTTACTTATTAGTAGTTGTTTATTATATTAGTGGACAACATTTCTGTCAACAATGTAGTGCATAATGTTTCATTAGAGGTGGATGTTGTGTTTTGTTAATTATAAACTGCGTGCTGTATGTTTCCTTTTTGTGTATACGTTTTTGTTTGCTTTCAAAATGATATGGCCAGAAACAATAAAAATGGTTCTGAAAAAAAAACACTTTAGGCGTCCCTTTTGGCCAAAGGGACGCCTAAAGTCCTTACTTTAGGCGTCCCTTTTGGTCAAAGGGACGCCTAAAGTAAGGACTTTAGGCGTCCCTTTGGCCAAAAGGGACGCCTAAAGTCCCTAATTTTTAAATAAAAAAATTCTAAACGGGGACTTTAGGCGTCCCTTTTGACCAAAGGGACGCCTAAACTCATTACTTTAGGCGTCCCTTTTGGTCAAAGGGACGCCTAAACCCAGCCCTTTACGCGTCTTTTTACAAAGGACGTCTAAACTCCAAATTTACTACGTCGCTGGCATACGCGTCCCCTCATAAAAGGACGTTAAAAGTCCCATATAAGGGACGTTAAAAGTGTTTTTTCTAGTAGTGTTGGTACCTAAGGTGGATAATCTAGAGTTGATTACTCAATTCAGACTAATGGCTCTTTGTAATGTTTTTTATAAAGGTTTGACAAAGATATTAGTGTGTAGATTAAAGGATGTTATGGATAGTCTTATGTCACCTTTTCAAGCTAGTTTTGTGTCTGGACATAACATTTAAGATAACATCATTATTGCTAAGGAGGTCGCCCACATAATGCAAAGGATGAGTGGTAGGAAAGGCTATATAGTAATCAAGATTGACCTTAAGAAAGCTTATGATAGGCTAAGTTTGAGGTTCTTAATGAAAGTATTGGAAGAGATTGGGTTACTAGAGAACATTGTCAATATCATCAAACATTGTCTATATTCAATTAGAATGTGCTTATTGTGGAATGAGAGAAGGAAGGAAGAGTTCAAACTAACTAGAGGGATTAGACAGGAAGATCCCCTTTCTCCTTATTTGTTTGTTCTAGCCATGGAGAAATTATCACATATTATTACAGATTTAGTTGAGAGTAGAAGATGGAAACCGATAAAGATAGGGAGATCTAATGTGTGTGTATCGCATCTCCTGTTTGCGGATGACCTTTTGCTATTTTGTGAAGCTAATGAGGAGCAAATAGGGAATGCACTTAATTGCTTGGATTTATTTGGGGAGGTTTCTGGACAAGAGATTAATCCGAGTAAGACTACATTATTTTTCTCAAAGAATATTGATAGAGAAAAGCAAAATATCATTTGTAGTATGAGTGGATTTCAGCGTAATGAGGAATTGGGAAGGTATTTGGGGGCATATATTAATCAAGGTCACAATTCCAGAGCTAAGTTTCAATTTCTAATTGATAAGGTCCAAAGGAAACTTAGTAGATGGAAAACTCAATCTTTGATACTAGCAGGGAGGTTCACTTTAGTCCAATTGGTTACATCACAGATTATGAATTTCCAAATGCAGCATGAGAGCATACCAATTGGTGTTTGTAATGAAACTGAGAAACTCCAATAGAATTTTATTTGGGGTTCAGATGTTGAAAAGAGGAAGTTAAATGCGGTTAGTTGGGAAGGAGTGTGTAGACCTAAGGAGGAAGGGGGAATAGGTACAAAGAGATTGAAGGGGATGAATGATGCTCTACTAGGGAAATTTGGCTGGAATCTGCTAGTTAAACTAAAAGGGTTATGTTCTAAGGTCCTAAAAGCTAAGTATGGAAGGGGTGCTAACTGGTTTGCTGAATGCATTATGAATCAACATGCATGATTCACCTCTTTGGAAAAATGTTGCTAGGCTATGGCCTGAAGTTACTAAGGGTATTGGATGGGAAGTAAGGGATAGAAGGAGCATTAAATTTTGGTAGAACAGGTGGCTGAATGGGGATGCTAAGTTGGCTAACTATTATGTCGGTGAGTTGGGGTTGTTAAATCCAAGCCTACCTGTGAATCAAGCTGTAAACAGTGAAGGGAATTAGAACTGGGCATGGCTTGAGAGGGTTTTGCCAAATGAGGTTATTCAATTAATAAAGGTCATTCCCCCGTCGTGTATTAAAGATGGTGATGATATGGTTATGTGGAGAGGGGGGACATGGAGATAGGTTTTCTATAGCCCAAATGTATCAACAGCTGAGAGGAGAGGTGAATATGGGGAGGGAAGCTATTTGGAAAGTGCAAACCACAAGAAGAGTCCAAGTGTTCTTATGGTTGGAAGTGCACGATAGACTACTCACAACTGCTAGAAAAGCACGTGTTTTAGAGGGTAGCCCATCTTGTAGCAGATGTGGTAGAGAAATTGAAGATCTAGATCATGTATTAAGGAATTGTCTTGATTCTCGCCGGATATGGTCATATCTAGAAGTGTTGAAGGTATGTCCACAATTTTTTATAGAAAATTTAAATTGCTGGTTTTTGAATAATTTGCAAAATGGAGGGGAATGGAGTATAGTTTTTGCGGTGGCTAATTGGATGATTTGGGGCTGGAGAAACCGATTATTATTTGAGGAAGGGTTTAGTTTGCCTGAACATCCTATGTTTGTGATCCATAATTATGTGTGAGAATGTATAGATTCGGCCAAGTGCTTTGATGGCTATGCTCTAAAAAAGGAACCAAGGGAAGTGAAATGGAGATTTCCAGAAGAAGGGTGGGTGAAACTGAATTTTGACGGTGCTGCTAAAGGTTATCCAAGTCTGGCAAGTTGTGGAGGAGTATTAAGGAGGAGTGATGGTAGTTGGATCTGTAGGTTTGGTAGGAAATTAGGACGTTGCAATGCTTTAATGCTGAAGTTTGGGGGGCAGTGTAGGCTCTAAGATTGGCACAGGACTTGGGTTTTACTAAGATCATTGTAGAAGGGGACTCCATCTTGGCTATACACATGAGTCAGGATGCTTGGATCCAAGGTAAGGCTAAAGATAGAATTTTGAATTCATGGGTACAGGATTGTAACAAGGATATGCAAGTTCGTTTTTCTCATACCTTGAGAGAAGGTAATGCTGTTGCAGATTGGCTGGCCAATTATTATTTTGATTGTAGTGAGGACTTTGTTTTGTTTGATACTCCCCCAATAGGGCTCATAGATCTTCTGTATAGTGATGCAGTGGGCGTTATGTACCCACGACTGTAGTTTTGTTTGGTGTTAATGGAATAATGGGCTAGTGAGCTCCATTTTTTACCCCAAAAAAAAAAAAAAACACGAATGATAGTTCACCTATTTGTTAATGACGCCATATCCATATAGAAAATGAATATATATACTTTATAAATCTAAATATTTTAGACGAGTTTTCTTTTTCAATGGAATTCACCTCTCACGTATCTACACATCCTTATTTGTGAGCATGTTGATATTTGATGGGATATAATAATATTTACTCCTATTATATCTATAAATCTAAGATATTATAACTATGTTTTATCATATAACATTAGATTAGATAAGATTTGAGGGTTAGCTTATTAGTTTAATCAAAGTCTTTATATAGGCAAATTATAAACTAACGAATTAATTGTAGAACCTAATATAATCCTCTCTAATCAAATGTAATCATTAAGGTTCTGAAATCGGACCGGTCATTGAACCGGTCGGAATATTGGGTTAAGGGTCAGTGAGTCAGATCGGAGTTAAACCGAGGCCAAATTGGTGATAAATTCAATATTTTAGGCTTATTATTAATATAAAATTTTAAAAAAAATTAAAAAATGATTTTTTTAAAAAGAATTTAAAAATACCAGACCGAACAAGTTAACCTACCGGCCTGATTTATTGCCCGGATAGCCAGTTTTTGGGCCAAACCGGCCATTTCATAACCTGGGTAATCATAATAGCTCAAATTTATACTTATAAAATAGATACTGTATCAATAAATATTAATATACCATATCAAATATGAACAGAGAATAATATAATTTTTAATTTTAAAGTTTGTTTCTATGCTTCTATGTTTAACATGCTTATTGATTCATCCGGCGCCTTATTTTCATCAAGGAATACTTTCTCCAAGCCAATTTCTCCAATGCAGAGGTACAATAATATGATGCGGAAATACTGAGATTTTTTAATCAAGATTCTGTATTAGCCCAAAGTTGCCAGTATCACATTGGTATACCCATCACATGCTTGAAGGAATGCCTCACCTAAACACTTTCACAGCCTACGTTCTTCATTATGGAGAAACCGAGTTTTCTTTACACTACTACCAAAAACTGATTTAACGTCACTAAAAAAAAATCCATTTTTCAGAAAACATCATATTCATGTTTCTAGTCCGTTTGGCTTTTAAATACCCAATCTCCTCTATGCATCTATTCAATCACGACTCTCCGATCTTCCTCTCTTCTCTTGCGGCGCACCTCCATTTTTGGAAAATAGAAGCTAACGAATATTGCAAGTCCATTTTTGAAAAACGGAAGCTATAAGGGTCTTACGGCATCTATTTTTTAAGGGACGTCGTTTCCAAACTTTCAACGTCACTTATATGCATGTCCTCCTCAACGGATCATGATAAAGTCTTATATATAGTAGTGTTACATTCATCGAAGAGATTTTTAATTTGTGAAAAATAAAGACCATTTTTGCTTCTGTTGTTGATTGGCTGAGGTGAGGTTGATGCGGCAAGGCAATCATCAAACAGTTTAAGAGATGGAAGCAAGGAAATTAAACCAAACAGTTCAAAATATGGAAAGAAGTTTGCCTTGCTTGTGTTGATTGGCTGACGGGTGCAGCTATTGACTTGTCCATATTCAAAGTTTGGAAAAGGGAGCAAAACGAGCCGCCAAAAAAAAAAAAAAGGATGGGCAAATTAGAATCTTCAACCCAATAGAACCAAAATTCACTGTATTGCTTTGTCACCAAAATCTAGAGGTTGGCGGGTGCCATTCATAGAATCATAGTTCTCACTGGTTTAGAATTGATTTTTTATTTTTAAATTGCTTTTTTTTATTTTTTTTAGAATTTCATATTAATAAGTCTAAAATATGTAACTTCTCACTGATTTAGCCCCGGGTAAGCTCCAGTTTGACTCTGGTCACTGACCCTTGACCCAGTATCCCGACCGGTTCAGTGACCGGTTCAAGTTTAATAACCTTGCATAGAATCAGCCTAAGTATCAAAGCTAAGTTGAAGAATGGAGTGGTCAAAAAGATGTCGAATGACAAAAAAAAAACAAAAATAGAGGAAGATGTGTCCATGAAGATTAAAGAGAAAAATATCTTCTAAAAGTGTTGTTCACAAGATCAAAAATAATTTTAATTAAACTCACTCTATTGTTTGTTTTTGGCAAATTGACACTTCTGCATCATGATAATATTCTCTCTCATATGAAGGAAATCATAATTCTCATTAATGCCATTTGGAGAAGGCGAAACTTGGCTTTACATGACCGATCATCAGTATCGAATTCACTCGCAGTGGCACAGGAGATTAGAAATGTTATCTCATTTTCTAATCTTGCATTATCTCAACAGTTAGATTTTTCTGCTATGATATCCAATGGTCTTATACTTCAGAATCATACTTTACTTTCAACAATTCAGGTTGGATTATTCTCCTTTGAAGGGTAAAAACAAGAAATAAACATTTAATTTGTCTTTTTCAAGGTCAACTTTTACAATAGGATAGGAGAATTCAAGGAGATCACACTTTTAGCTTCAAGTGTTTTCGATCCCCCCCTTTGTTGGGTCATTAATTCTCCGATCCCTTCTTTTCTTCTAGTGCTCAACTGCTCCAAGCTAAGTGTTGACTTCAATCAAGCAAGTTGCAAAGATTTCCATGATCCCCAACCACCTAACAAATTAAGTTATCCTGATGGACATCTCTTTTTGCCATTTGTTTTCTTGCTTAAATCTAATAATAGTTAATGCTTCACATTCTATATTCCCTAAATTTCCAATTCTTCATTCATCTTCGTTACTGTATTTGTAATGTTACTTTTTCCTTTTATTGATATTATTTGATCCTTTTCAAGAAAAAGAGCCAACACTTTTAAGAGATGTCAACTTAAAGATTGTGTTGGAGGGTTAGAATGTATTAGTTGGTTAAACTATTAAACTCTATAAATAGAGTACCTAGTATGTGATTTAAAAGTGTGAATGAGAGTCAAATTGTCACCAAATTAGAAAAATTAACATAATGCCCTTCCTCATAAGCCTTCAAGAATTCTTGGGGCTTAATCATTACTTCTAGAAAGGGTTCGTCGTATTGATTGATAATCTTTGTTAATGAGACTAGTTCCTTCATGCTTGTTCAGCAAGTTAACATGGATGATTGAAAAAATACACTACAAAATATTTTATAATACTAGATATAACCTGAAAAATACTTTACTGGATGCACCTTGATCATGGACGAGTTTTTTAAATTTTAAAAGCTATGCACAATAAAATCATTTTTTTGTTGGAGACAATCAAATTTATATACGTAGAGTTATAATGAAATAAAATATTTTAAATACAACTATTAATATAACTTAAATTTGAAATATATAAATTATATTTGAATTGTTGCTTGGGTATATAATTATAATTTTTCAGGAGACATTATACTAAGTGAATCTTTGGTAATTGGTAATATATACCAAGTCAAAATCCCTTTTCATATTTACTATATGTGTGTGTGTTTATTTTACAGGCATTATAATGTCCATATATCTTTTTATTAACAATATTTATACACACATATACCTATCGATCTCGTAGGAAGTCATCACTTGCTTTAAAGATATTATCTTGATATCTTGATTTGGCGAGGGAAAGATATTATCTTGATTTGATTCACTTTACTAGCCTTGGATTAATTTCTTTTTTTGGTGTGAACATTGGATCAATTTCTTATCTCATGCATTACTTTTTAGGGAGAATGCTAAAAAAATACCATTTAAACTTCAAAATCCCATTAACAAGTTCGTTAATGGGATTAACAAGAATGGTAATGCAATTAACAAATCATTTTATTGTTAAATCACTTATTTAGGATTTTGAAGTTTAAATCATATTTTTTTAGAATTCTCCTTACTTTTTATTATCCTATAATAGTATTTGTTTATTAAAGAAATTTAACAAGACTCAATCTTTCAAAATCCATTTACATTGCACGGGATATATAGCATACATAAATTCAATCTTCCACCACTATATATATATAACCCCAATTAACATTTTGAATTTCTTAATATCCGGTAAAATATTGCAATGCGCCGAAAATATAATTTTGTTGCCCATAATAATTTTAATTTATAAACGATCCATAATCCAGTTTTCAAATAAAAGATCAGATAAAAAAAATTATCAAATAAATTAGATAATGATAAAACAGATTGCGGCTTATCGTAATATGGATCTTTTTGGATTCCGTAGAAACCGCCTCAAATTTGGCTATAAAAGAATGCGATCCCCCTCTACTCTCCCAATAGTCCAGAGCAAGTCATTGCAGTCAACAGATAGGGTACTGATCTTCCATCGCGTTTACCTGCAGGTTTTCTCGTCGTCGTTCTGGTTTTTCCGGCGATGGCTCTGGCTGGCGGCGTTCGAAGCAAGCAACACCGGTACTACTTGACCTAGAATCCTCTTAATCATCTAGTCGCCAATCATGCCAAGGTATTTCAAATCTGGAATCTTCCAGATTTCGGAGCTATGTTTTTGTGTTTTGAATTTGTCGCCTAACGGAAATCTGATATTTCTCTTAGGTAGTCGGATCTTGAAGGCAGGCAATCGGCTTCTCGTGTATGTTCTTGCACGCATCAGAGGTGTCATAAAAGGACAGATTGATGAATGTACAAGAATCTTGCGAGTGAAATTAATTATTGGAGGGAAAGATAGGGTTTGGGAGCCGAGGATTGCCATACAGTGAAGGCTAGGTTTATACTCATTTATTATAATCCTTTTAAAAAAAAACTATTTTTAATATTTTGCTTTAAACTTGTTGAATGGTTGTAGCCAGGCCTTTGCCATGACTGGTGCGCTTGCATGGCAGGCCATAAAATAATTAATAAAATTTATTTTTTGGGTGGGGTCGGGGTGGAGGGGGAGATGCCGCCGGATTTTTATTTATTTTTTATTATTATTTTTGCCCCGGCGGGCTCTCCTCCTTCTGGTGTGCCTGTGTTGTGTCGTTCCCTCTCTCTCCCTATCCTTCCTTTTCTTTTACGTACGTCTCTCACAATTAATTTTCCAGCAACTCGTTCAACAAGGCGAAAACGCGGACAAAATCATATTTGATCAAATTTATGTACGTCATACTCTGCAAATTTTGTTCCCTAATTTTCATCAACCAGAAGCTCGGCTTTAACATGCACTTGTTACATTTTCTTGCGATAAGTTAGTATTGTTGATGTAATTTTAATTCATCCGTTGAGTATGTAACAATTTTAATTTTAATGATTACAATTATGATATTCATTGAATAAGGTATATGTATATATGTGGTTTGTTCTGGGGACTCTTTATTATGCCCTCTTTTGTACAGGATAAATTAAAGATGCTATATTGCATGGCAGGAAGGCAATTAATAAAAGTTTGTTTCAAAGCGACCCGTGACCTTTTTCTCTCTCCTCCATTATGTATTCAGACACTTTGCAATAGTATATATCTTGTTCATTCACAGAGTTGTTCCTATTCTTTTGTAATGTTTCTTTTGTGATTTTTGCTTCCCCACTTTCAGTCGCTGTAATTAAAAATTTGATCCCTCAGTATGATAAATGTAAAGGATACATGTAGTAAATAGCAATATGCAGGTACATTCTGGCTTTGCTACTCTGAGTCTGAGTTACGTTGTGGTGAGGAGAGGATCCTATGGTTTGTCTCTCGTGTTGTTAGTAGACTTGATGGGAGTTTTGTTTCCACGATACTATCTATATGATGAATAACAATAGATCGATCTACTAGTGACAGTCTTTTAAATTTCTAACAATTGTTGTTACAATTATGTCTAATTATCTGTTGGATCAAATCTAGATCTAGCTATATGATGAATACCAATAGATAGATCTACTAGTGGCATTCTTTTAAATTTCTTACGATTGTTGTTACAATTATGTCTAATTATCTGTTAGATCAAATCTCGATCTAGATCGGTTAGTGATGGACTAGCTATATATATGGAAACTCTTTGGAATCAAAATTTTCTCACTTATATTGTTCTGTCTTCTGATTCTAAGATATCCGTTAATTTTCTTACTTACATTGTTCGCTTTCATTATCATATTAAGTTACGGAAGCATGTCTTCTGATTCTAAGATATCGGTTCCAACTTCAAGTTCATTGTATCTTGTGGGTGGCCTATTTGTGGCTTATCATTTTATTTACTTTTTTTATATTAAATTTTGCCGTCATTTAGGATACTTCGAGTGGTTCTATGCAATTGAGAAAATTGTCATTGACTTTCACAAACTGATTGAACTATCCAAACCTGCTATGTTCATTTCATTCTTAGTCAGCCTTAAAACTCAGCAATCTTAGCAGTCATTCAAAGCAGCCTTTGAGACGTTCTACATAATGCACGGCAGTATATATGATGCCCGTGTCTTTGTTCTTTTGGCTGTCAAATGAAACATGTTATTTTTTTTTTTTTTTTTTTTACTAATAACTCAATAACAATCTAATTATCGCATACCTGCAAACCTGATTACTGGTTTATTTACTTCCATCATTTACACATGGGCAGGGCATGCTGATTTTATTGACTAAGCACAAGCAGTTTGCCTCACATTCAAAGTTATTCATTTAACTCGGACCTCACGTTTGTTGTATTATATTTGCTTTTTCACAGGAGGAAAATGGCGGTTTGAACAAATTAACTGTTGCTTATGTTGGGTTTGAGCTCCACCATGCCTATGCGTAGAAAGGTTCAATATTTGAAATCCATTTGTCTCTTATTAAAGGTAAGAGACCAAGGCCTCAATTTTCATTGGTCTATATAACCTGTATTTCTTACCTTTACTTTCTTGTTAATAATTTTTTTGCCTCTTGCAATGTTTAATTTATGTCATATATTTATTTAATTATTTTTTTAATGAACATGCATACAACTCTTTGATGAGAAAATAAAAACACAACTCCCGCCAATGAGTTATATGCAGCGCGAATAAATTCTCATCACCCTCAAGGATCTTTGAGGAGACAATTAAATAGATATATGGAGGAAATTAAATAATTCTCATCCCAATGCAAGGGTAAAATCCAAGAGTCTAGATATAATTTTCCGTACAACAATGAAAATAATGCATTTTCCCGTACAATTGATACAGGATTTCTACTTAAATTAGTCTAGATTTAAATCGAGGGGAAAACCAAACATAATATTTTATTGTTGGGTTTTTGGAGGTTGTTCAACCCAAAAAAAAAAATCAGCAATTGGTCTATTCTCTATGAAAAAACTTTAATTAATGTTAATCGCAGAAAAATATGGAAAGAATAAACTATCAGGCATAATACAATTGGCATTTAATTGTATTCCTTAAATATATAGTCAGATATTCGATTCCTAACAGCGAGGGAATTAATCACTATATTACTGATAGTGGAAATTTTGGGCTTACTAAAAAAAATGAAGAGAATATTAGTTAAAAAATAAAAAAATAAAAGAAAACGGATGAGGCCCTTCAAGTTAGCTGAAATAACGAAAAAGATGCCGTAATGCCCCAAACATACCGACACTAAATAGTGACCCTACTTCGATTTGATGGTGTCCATCCTCCCCTTTCAGTGAGCTTCAGATTTGTGAAACTTCTTTTTTTAATGCTTCTGTTACCGTTAATGATTTAGATAGGCTTCATTTGTTGCATTTTAGTTCAGATGCTTTGGTTTGGTTGAAAACTTCATGGTTTATGAATATCATCTTGTCTTTTTATAAAGAAAAAATATTAAATTTGTTGGTGCAATCAAAATTCCAACCTTCGTATTCAAATCCATGGGACCGAATTTCTTATTTTAAATGGACGACTTTTTTTCTTAAATTTAAAATCTATGTGCCATAAAATCTATTTATATAGAAGTACAGTGAAATGTGAAATAAAGTGCACATAGAGAGAATGAGCGACGAAGGGGCGACTAGAGGACTAGGGGAGAACGGAGGTCTGGAGGTGTGAAGTGCTGGGCCGAGGCGGATTGGTCTTAGCCAGAAGCAGAAAGAACTTGAAGAGATAGTGGTAGGGGTTAAAACCAGCCAAATGTACAGGGATAAAGTGTTACACTTGGATAGTCAGAGCACGCAGGCTAAGGAGAAAGGGTGTAGTGCAATGGAGTCGACATGGAAAATTCAATGAAGCGTGCACAGGAAGCAGAGGAAGTAAGGATGAATTTGTCACAGGCGGAAGCTGCAACATCGGCGACGGAGCTGTTTGGTCCGAGAATGCTTGTTCGACGGCCGATGAGCCGACAAGTTGGTCATTCCGTACATCACGGAATGAGGACGAATATTCTGGCAGGAAATAATTTTGTCAATGATCCTTGTGATCTGAAAATCTCGAGCATAAAATCCGTATACGATACGTAGAGGAGGGGGGGGAGTTTTGGAAGGTATACGTGGCCCTCATGGTAAAAAGCAGGCTAGCTTAGTAAGGAAGAGATACAGATGGTAAAGGAAGGAGTAATGAGAGTGCGAAGAAAGAGAGATTTGACATTGAGGACCCACGGCATTGCAAGAAGGATGTAGGGGGTTCCTTGACATGGATCCGGGTCGAAAAGAAAAAACCCTTGGGTCGAGTAGGAGTGGTGGTTGAGATAACAAGAAACCCATGAAAATACTACAGCGGCCCAACACCGAGTTTGTCTTTTTACGGCCCAACAATGTTTGTTGCCAATAAGCCTTTTACAGTACTAAATGAAATACAAAGGGTACATAGTAAGGGGCTAGATGCCGGTGACATGGACCAATGAATCTAGGAGACATTGAGAACGGAGAACACTATACAGTTTGTGGGTTCACAACAGAAGATGGATTGGATGCAAGCCGATGATATGGGCCAAGAATTGGTCGACATGCAATTTGAGGATATCGAGGGCCCTAAAGCCAACCACTCTTCCAATGTTTCTCAATGAACTGCCTCTTGTGGAATACAAGGGGCAGGTGGTACAAAAGCTTCTCAGGTATGGTGAGAGAATTAGTGGAAAGGTATAAAGTTAATGTGCTAGCTGTTTTAGAAACCAAAGTAAGTGGGGAGAAGACCAAGCGAATAGCGAAACACCTTGGGTTCACAAGGTATGAGGTTGTTGATGCTCAAGGGTAGAGTGGAGGTCTATGGGTACTATAGGAGGATGAGCGTTATGTTTTAATGTTGTTGAGAGCAGTGAGCAATATATCTGCCTGAATTATTTTGATGGTAACAAGAATAATTGCTCATAGCAATTTATGCAAACACAAATCCAATGCTTCGCAGAAGGTTATAGGAAGACTTACAGAACTCAGTGCTTTTATGGATAGAGCCTGGTGTGTCGGTGGGGATTTTAATGAAATTGTATATACACATGAAAGACGATCGATTGTGTATGGCGGTCAAGGGGTGGATAGGGATCTATGTAAATGGATGGAGGATGTTGGGGTTACCGATGTAGAATGTAAAGGACCTCTGTGAACTTGGTAAAAAGAGCGTGGATGGGTGGAGAATGTAAGGGGACTTATAGCGGCGATTGAAAAATCGAAGGTTGATATATATGGGCATATAGGGTTGCAAATAAAGAAAATATTACGAAGATTGGAGGGCATCACAAAGACAAGGCATATAAGCTATAAGGGGACTTATAGCTTATGATTAATCATTTGTTTCTGAGAGACAAGGCATGCTGATTAACTTTTTTACGGGGCTTATGTAGTTTGCCTCACTTTCACAATTATTGGTAAAGATGGTTAGCTACCTAACAATGGAGGCCGGTGATGGCTAGTCGATGGCTAGCCAAAGATGATTCTCTAACGCCCATGGCTAATGGTTATGGCCAGTAGGGACTAGTTATGATTGTATCCATTCTTCGCTATACACTAAATAATATTTGAGTTGGTTTGTTTAATTATTAGCCAAAATGAGAAATTCAGCAATGGAAACTCTACTCCCTCCTTCAAAAGAGATTATAAAGTACAAGGTTCAACTGCTACACTAACTTCAGGATTCATATGAATTAGCACATAGAACCAAACAAGACCACTATGAGGGATTGAAATTAAAATCCTTTTGTTTCTTTGCATTGATGTTCGCGTGAAACCATCTTCCTTCCATTCCAATGGGTGGCCATGAACCACTAGTTCCGTGTGACGTCCACTAAATTGTATGCTTACTAATAAATTGGATGTGTTATAAAAATATCGAAGATAAGATAGAACAAGAAATAAAGAAGAAAGAAATTCAAGAGATAAAATAGAGAGAAATTTTCATTTACTTGTACATTATTAACACTTGGCCCAAGGGCTCTATTTATGGGCACAAAACGTGTATGAACAGTAACTTCCGCGTATGCTATAGTGATGTACAGTAACTGCTACAGCGTTGTATAATCTTATAGATCAAGTTGATTGGAAGAGTAAGTTGGCCTAGATATGAGTTAATGAACATCCACATAATTAATATTCATAACACTCCTCCTTGGATATCCATTATGAATGTGCCTCATTAAAAACTTTAACTTGGAAAAACCCAGTGGAATAAAAACATAGCCAAAGAAAAGAGTATATCATTCATTGATACACTGTCTAGTGCCGCCTCATTAAAAACCTTTCTAGGAAAATCGAGTGGGACAAAACCTAGATAAGGGACAAAGAGTACAGTGTGTATCGACTCCCCTTCTTGATAACATTAGTTGATATCCCTAAATCTCTGAAGGCCAATGTCATAGACAAGCTTTTCAAAGATTGTACCGAGAAGCGACTTGGTGAATAAATCTGCTAGATTTTCAACGGATTTGCTGGATATCTATTTTATTATCCTTTTGTAGATCACGAGTGAAGAAGAATTTTGGTGAAATATGATTCGTCTTGTCTCCCTTGATATAGCCTTCCTTAAGTTGGGGTAATACATGTACTATTATTCTCATATAAAATTGTTAGTACCATTTTTCCTAAAGATAAATGACAAGTTGTTTGTATGTGATATATCACTGACCTTAACCATATACATTTTCAACTTGCTTCATGTATTGCTAGAATTTCTGCATGGTTAGATGATGTGGCTGATATAGTTTGTTTCATAGATCGCCATGAAATAGTTGTACTTCCACATAAAAGCAGATAGCATGTTTGTGATTTACCATCGTGTGGATCAAATAAAAATCCAGCATCTTCATAACATACCAGTTCATGCTTAGATACATTTGAGTAGTATAACCATGTCCATAGTGCCTCTGAGTTAACGAAAAATGTGTTTTACTCCATTTTAATGCCTTCGTGTTGGTGAAGAACTATATATTGCTAATAAATTAACAATAAAGGATATATCAGGACGTATGTGATTAGCAAGATACATTAGTGCTCCAATAGCACTAATGTATGGTACTTCTAGACCAATTAGCTCTTATCACCTTCTTCACTAATTACTCGATGTCGGAATAGATCTTTATCTGCTTCCAAAGACCTTATAATCATTGGGTACATAATGGATAGGATTTATCTATGTAAAATCGCTTTAGGACCTTCCTTGTATAAGTTTCTTGATATACAAAGATCTCATTTTTTAGGTATTCAATCTGTAATTCAAGACAGAATTTTGTTCTTTCCAAGTCCTTCATTTCGAATTCTTTCTTCAAACAATTAATTGTCTTTTGAAGCTCTTTAGGAGTCTTAATGATGTTGATATCATCAACATAAATAGCAATTATATCAAATTCACTTCTAGATTTTTTCATAAAGATGCATGGGCATATCAGATCATTTTTGTATCATTCTTTCAACATATATTTATTAAGACAATTACACCACATGCGCCCTGATTGCTTTAAGTCATACATGGATTTATTTAACTTAATTGAGTATTGTTCTCGAGAACTTGAATTAGATGCATCTATCACCTTAAGTCAATCAGGGACTTTTATATAAATATCATTATCAAATGAACCATATAAATAGGCAATTACGACATCCATTAGATGCAAATCAAGCCCTTTATTTACTGTTAGGATAATTAAATAATGAAAAGTAGTCACATCCACTATTGGTGATGAATACATTTTTTCAAAATTAATGACAGGTCTTTATGTAAAGCCTTGGGTTACAAGATAAGCCTTATATCTTGTTATTTCACCCTTTTCATTTCTCTTTCGTACAAAGACTCATTTGCATCCAATTGGCTTTACATCTTCAGGTATAAGGACTATAGGTCCAAATACTTTTTATTTTTCCAATGATTTTAATTCTGCATTAATGACATCTTTCCATAGGGGCCAATTTTTTCTTTGTTGGCACTCGCTAATGGATTTTGGCTCAGGATCCTCATTATCATTCATTACATTATATGCTATATGATAAGCAAATATTTCATCAATATTGACTTCATTTCGATCCCATCAGATTCCATTTATAACATAATTTATTGAGATCTTATTATTTTCACATTTATCAGGTAGTTGGGTCTCTTCTAAGACTACAACATTCTCTTCTGGAGATATCTCTACTGGAGATGATAACTCTTTAGGAGATGGCTCATATGGAGCTATTAACTTTTATTGAATATCCTCGACTTAACCATCTATATTCTTTACTCCTTTTCTCTTTCGAGGATTTTTATCTTTGGAACCATGGGTCTTCCATGCTTCAGGTGTGCTTTAAATTCATTCATAGTAGGTTGTCACTTTCTTTAGGTCAGTAAATGCTTCTGGCATTTGATTAGCTAAATTTTATAAATGAATTATCTTTTGAACTTCCAGTTCACATTATTTTATACGAGGATCAAAATGAGCCAATGATAATTCGTTCCAGCTAATTTCTTTATCCAGCTGCTTGTTTTCTCCCCATAATGTTGGGAAAAGTGATTCATCAAAATGACAATCGACAAATCGTGTCGTAAATAAATCTCCTGTAGATTGTTCTAAATATTTTATGATTGAAGGAGATTCATACTCAACATATATTCATATCCTTCTTTGAGAACCCATTTTGGTACGTTATGGTGGTGCTATTGGCACATATATTGCACACCCAAAAGTCCTTATATGGGAAATATTAGATTTCTGACCAAAAACCATTTGTAAGGGGGAAACATTTAGGTAACTTATTGGCATAATACGAATTAACATTGCTACATGCAAAATGGCATGGCCCCATGCAAAAATTGGGAGATTAGATCTCATAAGTAAATGTTTTGCAATCAGTTACAATCTTTTTATCAATAATTCTGCAAGTCCATTTTGCGTATGAACATGAGCTACATGATGTTCAACATCAATTTCAAGGGACATACAATATTATTAAAAGCTTGTGAAGTAAATTCACCAGCATTATCAAGACGTATTTTCTTGATAGGATAATTAAGGTAATGTGTTATTAATCTAATCAATTGAGTAAGTAATCTCACAAACGCCAAGTTGCGAAAAGATAATAAGCACACATGTGACCATTTAATTGATGCATTAATTATAACCATATAGTACCTAAATGATTTACATGATGGGTGTATTGGCCCAAAAATATCTCCCTGTATCCATTCTAAAATTGTGAGAGACTCACTTTCTACTTTGTTTGATAAGGGGCGAATAATTAAATTTCCCTTGGAACATGTAACATATGAGAAATCATGAGATTGTGGTATTTGTTTACACTTCAAGGTATGTCCACATGAATTCTCAATTATTTGTCGCATCATAATTGAACAGGATGGTTTAACCGGTCATGCCAAATATTAAATTAATTAGTAAATTTCTGGTTTACATTGGCAAACTGCTGATTTGTATTGGCAGACTTCTGGTTTGCATTAGTAAATTTTAATTGTGTTTATAAATGTGTAATACAAGTCAAAAGAAAATGCAGGAAAACTTTCTAATATACATTTTCTACCAGAAACTATATTTGTGATAATAAGATACTCCTGATTATTTTTAGTTGTTGTCTCTATATGATATCCATTTCTGCAGATATCTTTGAAACTCATAAGTTTCTTTCAGACTTGGTAGAATAAAATGCATTATCAATACATAATTTTGTTCTTTCAGGTAATAAAATATTAGCTCTTCCAGAACCTTCAAACAAATTTATACTACCAGATATAGTCTGAATGTTGGCTTTTTGCATTATCAAGGAAGAAAAATATTTATCATTTTTGAGTATGGTGTTAGTTGTTGTGCTATCAACAAAACATAAATATTCAGGATTGATGTCAATAAGATTCATTCTTCATTTAAAAAAGACATAAAAATATAATCAAGAGAAATACATTTGATAGAAGCAACTTTAAACACATTAAAACATAGTAGTTCAAATAGACAAAATAAATTATGCTAAGAAATCATCAACATCCAAATAGGTAATATCCATATATCCATACTTAAAATTTTCAGCCTTATCAACATGATTTACTTCAACCTTTGATCATTTACCATTATTTTTAATTGATTCTTGGTAAAGTTCAACTACGTTTCTTAACGTACGACAGGTACGAGACCAATGACCCTTGCCACTACATTAATAATATGGATTTCCAGCATGTTTATTATGCCCACTAGTTTCCATTTTATTGTTCTTATCAATATTTTCCTACTTCTAGTAGGAATTTGAACCACCACGATTTTGACTACAGCCATGCCTACGGCTATAGCCATGTCCACGGCCACAATTAGATTCATGGTTTTTCATCAAAAGCTCATTGCTTTGTTTCGTTTGACCACATAGAGGCAAGAAATTAATTCAGCATATTTCTTAAACCTCTTTCACGGTATTGCTACTGCATAAGCAAATTAGATGTATCCATTTATAACAAGCTTTTGGAAGGATGACCATCTTCTGGTGATCATACCTTTCTTTTAAATTGTTCCAAAGAACAAGTGGGTCTTTCACGGCCGAATATTCAATTTTGAGGTCTTCATGCAAATGGTAGTGTAGAAAAATTATAGATCAGACATTCAATATAAATAGTTCTTTTCGGTAATGACAAAAGCCACAAATTTATATTTCACAAGATTTAACATAGTTCAGACTAGTGCAATAAAAGGGTATTCATAAACTATGAAATATAAAAACGCAATATAAAAACAGAAAATTCGTAAAGATAATAAATAATTCATAAAGTAAGATATTACAATAAAAATTTAAACTTTATAGCTTTGGGCCATTTAGTTATGATGGCTTCAGGCCAATTAGTCTCATGGCTTCTGGTTAATTAATCTCATAATGAGAAATTAAATCTATATGGCTTCTGACCATTTATCTTTAGGATAAATAAAAGTTGAATATGGCTTCCGGCCATATAATTTCAAAATAGGAGTCAAAGAAATATAGCTTACAGTCATATAATTTAGAAATAGAAAAATCAAGGAAATATGGCTTATGGCCATACAAGAAGATGAAAAATGATATGGCTTCTGGCCATATAATATGAAATCATAAGGATATGACTTTTGGCCATATCATATCATATCAAAATAAGAAATCAAAACAATGTGACTTCTGGTCATATAATTTCAATAATTAGATGTATATAGCTTCTGGCCATAATAATAATAATAATATAAAGGAACTTGTAATATATATATATATATATATATATATATAATAAGAACAGTAGTAATCTCCAATTTTAACCATGGAACCCAATGTTTATAAAAATCAGTAAAAGTATTTCTCTAATTTTATATAGTGGCTCAGATTATCCCAGATCCATCAAATAAAGATAATGTAAAACAAGGTAGATGAAATCGTCAAAGAAACAATGAGAAGATCATACATTCGTTAGAGTTTCGTGCTGATAATGTGTTATAAAATTATCGATAATAAGAGAGATCGAGAAATAAAGAAGAGAGAAATTCAAAAGAGAAAATTTTATTCACTTGTACATCATTAATACTTGGCTCAATGGCTCTATTTATAAGCCAAAAATGTGTATGAACAATAACTTTTGCGTATGCTATAATGATGACCAATATGTCTAATCTTATAAATCAAGTTGACTGGAAGAACAATTGACTTGGATATGAGTTAATGAATATCCATATAATTAATATCTATAACAATATTTTTTTTTCCGCCCTTTTTTTCTGGTAAACGTCATTGTTGCACCATGATGAATATAATGACATGTTTTCTCAACAATGTCACCCTTCAAAATATTACCACTTACTATATGAAAGACTTTTCAAAAGTGTAATAGATTTTTTTAGAACAAAAACTTCTTCAAAGATTATATTTAGTTTTAAAACTAGCTAGCTCTTGCTCCATTCAACATTTTTTGTATGCATGCTCAAAATAAAAGCCAATAAAGAAAATTTTCAATAATATATAAAATGGTAAGTTTCGGATTGATAAAGAAAAGGAATTATTGGAGAAAGTAGCAGCAATAGGGTTGACATTATACTTCCCATGATTAAATTATATTATTTTATCAATGATCGGTATGACTTAGTAACTCTTAAATTACTGTTTCGACCAATTTAGAGGATGTTTGGTTGGACTCATGTTTATGCATAAACTCGATTCATATAAATCGAGATAAAACTCATCCACATATTTACCCCGTAGACCATAAAAGTTCATTCGTAAACCGTAAAAACTACCTCGTATACCATAAATCACAATTGAAAAGTACGATTGGAAGTTTCAACCGCTATTCCAAACATCCTCTTAGTGATAGGTGAGGTTTTTAAACCTTCAAAAACAAATAATAAACCCCAAATATCCGAGCCAGTGGTGACTAGTAAGCTGGTCCCATCCATCCGTGCCTTGTGAGATGACATTACATGGTGGATGCGTCATTGATAACAAGTCCTCAAAATTTAACAACTCAGCGTTTGATTAAGTTGTTATTATCTGGCATAAAGTGGAATGACTGGGTCAAACCTCACTTAGGCGTTTTCATATTGGCTGTGCATGAATAAATAACGTCGAAACTAATTCTGTTTGTTGTCCATCAAGATCGGAAACTGATTTACCACCAAATTAATATGCCCGTGGTTCGTCCGACTGAATCAGTCTGATCCTTAATATTTAGATGCTGATCTACCAGTTAAAAAAGAGAGAAGGATAAAAAATGGAAGAGAATTGAGGAAAAAATTTATTATAGTAACTGACACCTGCCAAAAAATGTGGTTTCCTCTCAACATAAAACTAATAATAGTATAATATGTCATTTTTCATTAGATTGCAAGTATTTTTACAAATGCTTTCTCATTCATGAATTTCTCTTAAGCCTTTTGTAAGGCTCTAAGCCCTCGCCTAAACTTATTTTACACCCAAAACAAGTACATTGAGATTTTGGTCCTAAAGCAATATAATGAGTTAAATATTAAATAAATTACTCTTTATGTAATATAAAATCTATAACAATTGTACAATCTATTTTTTAGTTTTCATGCAATGCTGAAAACTTATGTTAATCTATATATATTATAAAAATTTTAATAAATAAAATTATTTATAAGTCACAGATAATGAATTTACTTCCTAAATTCTATATGTGAAGTATAGAATTCTCCCTAGTTTAATTTAAAGATGTAGTATTTCAAATTTATTTAAAAGGATTTCGATATCTAGAATTCAATTTAAAGGAAAATTTTCTGTTGACACGTTTTTAATTATGCCTTTTCTAGCGCCTTTAACTTTGGGGCTGTGAAGGCAAGAAGCTAGAAATATCTACGCCTGAGATGAGGCGTTGGTACATGACTATCCGTCCCTGAGAGTTTCCTCATCCGTACGCCGTAACGGCATCCGGAACGGAACGGGCTTTAATGCTTACCTTTTCATAAATGTTATAAATCGTGATTTATGGAATACGAAATAGTTTTTATGGTTTATGAGGTAGTTTTTACGGTTTACGAGATAAATGTGTAGATGAGTTTTATCTCGATTCATATAAATCAGTCTTATACAATCGCATAAATCCAGTCAAACAAGCTAAACTAAACACTTTTCTTTTTTTTAAAAAAAAAATATTTCATTTCCCGGATGCTTTAATTGGGTTATTTTATTCACGGTTTTATAATAAGTCCAATCTATTATAAGTTTTTCGGCAAAAAAATCTATTATAAGTTTTATGTCTTTTATAATCTGTAATAAGTGAAGAATGATTGGAAGAATAACAGAGAAATAGCATCATTCTATATAGTTTATGAAAAGCGTAATCCTCAATTCTAGTTGACAAATTTTATCATATTTTTAATTTAAACTGCTATATAGATGAATATTTAGTTTTGTTGATATTATTTTCTTTATTAAGGTCAAAGGAATTTTAAATAAAAATGCATTGTAATTTTAAATAAAAAATAATATATAGTTTTACAATAATTATATAAGAATGTTAAAATTACTAAAAACCACACTACGCTCAAATTCCTGCCTTCCTGGTGCCCTCGACTGGCTCAAAAAATAACAATGAGTAATTAATTATAAATTTATAATTGCCTCTTTTTTTAAAAGTGGCTCGCTCACGCTCACAAAAGTTGTGGCACAGTTGGAAGAACTCGAAGCTGCGTTCCTCTTCCTCAGGTTGTTCCGTCTTCCATTTTTCTGCTTTTATGCTTTTCCCGATGTTCTTATTTGCCATAATCAGTGTGATTTCATGGTGATTGCCTTGTCTTTGTTTTGATCTGTTCTACGGGCTGCATGCCTGCATGTTGATTTCACGATCAATTTCGGAATGTTTTCTATGCGGCGTTATTTCTGTTTATGGTTTCTTTTATTTATGTAATTCTGTTTTTTGGGTTGTGGAAGCGATAGAGATTAATTGTTCAAGACAGCACTAGTTTTTCTAGTTCTCGAGTGTGAAGGCTTCCGGTACAGGAATTTTCGGCTACCATGTTCCATCGCAGAAACAATTCTCAGCACGACCAGGAAAGCAATGAGCTTTATACTGAATCGAAGGTAACAGATGGTGATATAGTAATTTACATACTTCGCACGGTTTACTTTGTCTGGTGATATGATATTAACCTCAGATTCAACAATTTTAAATAAAAGATCCCTTTGAGGACGGTGAGACCCAGAAATTGGAATAGAACCCGTTTCCATTTTTTCTGGTGGAGTTTCTCGCTACTTCTGAATTAAAGCTTGCAGCATAATGTAATTAGAATTCTAATACTTGCTATTACTTACCAGATTAAAGAGCTCAGGGCTGCAATTGGACCCTTATCTGGCCTCAGCTTGAAGTACTGCACTGATGATTGTTTGAAGAGATATTTGGAAGCTCGTAACTGGAATGTGGACAAGTCCAAGAAGATGCTGGAGGAGACGCTCAGGTGGAGATCAACCTATAAGCCTGAGCAAATCCGCTGGGTCAGTCGTGTGAATTTCTCCTTTTTGTAATTGTTGTATTAATTGGTCTGAAATGTTCAATCACATTTCCCAGCACGAGGTCGCAATGGAAGGGGAAACTGGGAAGTTGTACAAAGCAGGTTTTCATGACCGTCAAGGAAGAAGAGTTCTTATATTAAGACCCGGAATGCAGGTATTATAGTCGAATCAAAATGTTGAGCCTTAATGGGTATTGAAACGGAAATTTTGATGCTCTGGCTTGTGTTGCAGAACACGTCGTCAATAGAGAATCAGATTCGGCATCTGGTGTATCTTTTGGAAAATGCTACTCTTGACCTTCCAAAAGGTCAGGAACAAATGGCTTGGCTGATAGACTTCACTGGCTGGTCCTTCAGTACCAGCGTGCCCATCAAATCAGCCAGAGAGACCACCAACATTCTACAGAACCACTATCCTGAGAGGCTTGCCATAGCATTTCTTTACAACCCCCCTCGAATTTTTGAAGCTTTTTGGAAGGTTCAATCTCTGCACTCACTGCTTTCACTTTTAAATACAACACGCAAAAGACTAGAGTCTTTTCCTGCCATGCTGGTCTCTAGAATCGAGACCTCTTAATTGCTAGCAGAATTATAAAACTCTCAAGTGTGACAGCATTTTGGAGTTAAGGTTCCTTATTTTACTTCTGTAAATGCAGATTGTCAAGTATTTCCTGGATCCCAAGACATTTCAAAAGGTGAAGTTCGTCTATCCCAAAAACAAAGATAGTGTGGAGCTCATGAAGTCATACTTTGACGAGGAAAATCTTCCAACTGTATTTGGAGGAAAAGCCATCTTGAACTATAATCATGAGGAGTTCAGCAAACTGATGTCTCAGGATGATCTGAAAACGGCTGCGTTTTGGGGATCTGATGACAGGCCCGATGGTAATGGGCATATTTGAGACAGTCTGTCCCAGCGAGCTGAGGTACCTGCCTTTCCCATCCCCCAGTTAGGTATAAACACTGAGATCACTGTTTCAACCACACTAGTTGAGAATTCACCACACTCAGGTTAGGAAACATCTTCAGTTTAGCTGGTGGCTAAACTGAGTCCTGATCCTTATCCCAGATAAACTTGGAACTGGGCTTAATTTTTTGAAAGCATAGCTATGTAGCTGAGTAGAAAGCATTCCCTTCGTTTCCAAAATACTTTAGTCTTCATCTATTGTCCATAAAACATTAATTTACATAGAAAATGCGTCACATAAAGTAGGCTGCGTGCAACCTTCACAATCACACAATCGTCTGATGTGCATAGAAAATTGACCATGTGTTGTTACCTCTAAACAGGCATATTTCTTTAAATATTTGGAAATGGAAAACATGATGGCAAAAAAACTGATTTGAAGAAAAATTTGACTGTTATCCAAAAAAAAACAGACCTTCAAGTTAACCTTCATTGTTTGCTGCCTTTGAACTAGAGGGTCAAATACCTTTTCCAACTAAAGGAGTTACTTCTGCAGCCTTTTAAAGTTACAAGTGGTTGCTTGATATGAGCACACCAACAGACAACCCCATTTCTAGCATGAACTTATAATGTTACATATACTGTTACACTAGCATTAAACCGTTAAGTTCATCATCTTCTCTGCCTATAATACTCTTTTATGTGTAAGTATGGGTTGCTGCAATCATCTTCATGTTGTAGCTTGAATTTCGGTATTCATCTGCCTATGAGGCAAAAATGATAGAGGGATATGGGCTCTGCTGTTTAGAAATGTGGCAAAAGCTTGTTCACAGAATCCGTCACTATGATAAAATTTAGTGAGTATTTGGGACCATAAAAACCGTAGTTTCAGAAATTATTTTTCATAAATCGAGATAAAATTCTCTCGTACACAATATTTATGAACAGACCGTAACCTCTAATTAGGAGCTATCCGTATCTTACCTGCAAATCAATGTTATTTATCAGAACTCCAGAGAGAATAGAATCCTGTTTGTAAACCGCAAAATTTCATGATCCCTCAGTCCATCTTATGCTTACTTTGTCGGCAAAGGAAGATTCTTCAGATCACTTATCTTATCTATCTCTTCTAGCTTCTGACACCATCTCCTTTCTTGGTTGGAAGTTTCGTAACGACGTTCCATCTTCCGTCTCCATTTTTTTTTTTGCACACCATCATTCTGATGTCAGTTCAGAAAGCATTGCCAGAACTACCAGATTCTGTAAGATTGCGATCTGGAAATTGTGGAGGGAGTATTAGATGACCTGATAATCGGAGAAGGATTAAATCTTATAAAACTTACTAGAAAATAATATACAAGAACAAAGAACCCAGAATTGAGATCTTTGGGATCAGATTTTGATTCGTACTAAGCAGAAGGGGGTGAAAAGAACTACGCGAGCGTTGGACAGATTTTGAAGAGAGACAAAAATAAGAGTGATGGGGAGGATGAAATCTAGTAAATGATAACCAGGAGAGAGAATCAGGGAAATTTTGATTTGTGAGGAAATAAAGGTAGCAGCAATAATTGTCTTATTGCACAACAATCAACAATTGCCCTTTTTTTAAGGGGGGAAAAATGAAACAAGAGCTAATAATCAAAGAAGAAAAACAGAGTTACATCAGCATAAGTCGTTCTCCATGTTTCGTATCCTATCATCAGCCAACATGATAAGGTTTGGCCAATGTGTCAGGACAATGCACACTCTTCCTATAGTGGAAATCGAAAGTAATACAACCAAATTCATTACATGTTGGCCTGACCTAAAACTCCATTTTCAAATGCTATCCTCTGACCTGATAGATAATGTTATCTTATCCATTCTCTCGTGAGGATCAATGTTTTTTCACGAAAATTTCTTACCTATTTCTTGGAAGCATATTGGGCCTTCGGCCCGTCTTTGACATTGGTGCCTTCTCCTTGAAAATGTCAATAACTCAATAATTTTACTAATTGGATGGGCTTCCATCTGATTAATATCTGTGAATGTTACGATCAACATATTATTAAACTAAAACAAAGTCACTGATCGCTAAGAGAACGAACTGGGTTTCACCCTATGGGAGATGAAATTCATCTTATCTGATCGGTGCTTATGGATAGCAAAGAGAGTTCGTTGTCTCACTGTTCATTGAGAGATACTGACTTGTACAAACCAATTGGCCAAGTATGCCTACAGTGCACCTTTGCAGATTTAAACCTTCAGAGAGCTCCCTAAATTACTCCAGAAACAGAATTTTATTAATTAAATATCAACTTTATTCGTCCTTTTCCTTCATCATCCTAATGACTAGGAGCAACATGCAGAGTTTTGCGCACTATTTTCCCCCCAAACCTGATGCCAAATTAGACTGAATAAACCTTCATATGTGCACTGACTTATCTCGCTTGCACAGAAAATCGAGGATGATTATGATGATTATTGTTGCTGTTGTGGAAACCGTGTAAGGCCGTTGGAGGGGGATTTGTAATCTCTCCTACATTTCCACAATTTTTCCTTCTTCTTTTTTCCATTATTATATTAAAATCTTAATGATTTAAATTTAATATCTTATAAAAATATTATTATAATTTTATTTAAAAATATAAAAATAAATTTAAACTACTAAAATTTTATCTAAACAGTCTGAGAAAAAATTAGAAAAAAATTATACTCTATAATCATATTTTTATATGATGATAGAAAAAAAGATTAGGTGGAAAAAATGATGGGAATGATACGGGAGGGAATCAAAAATTATGTGGGAGGCTCATTTCCAATTTCACATCATGTACGTCATTGGTCATCACTCATCGCATCTCCACAAAAAGATACTGACTCCCCCCCCCAGTGTCTAATCAAGGACAAATCAGTGTCATGGCTTTCCATTTTAGATCCAATCAGGGATTATAAATTTTTTACACAAATTGGTCATAATACTTTTTTTTTTTTGCCAGAAACAAATTGGTCATAAACTCATAATACAATAGTATAATAAAAACGTACTACTTTTCATACCACTCCCTTGTCCTGCATCACATCACATGTCTTACTTGGGCCAACTCAAAAACAGAAGAGAAATAAAAAAAAAAAAAAAAACCAATACTGTTTGTATAATTGTTCATGCCGTACCCTCTCTCACCCAATAATGGAATTCCTCAAGGGAACACAAAAGGGTTTCTTCGTAATCTGCAACAGCAGATTCTGGTCACGGCAATTAAATTTACAGAAGCGACGGTCATTTTGGTTGAAACAGCAGCAGAAAAAGATTCAGTAATACCATAAATTAATACGAAAGCTGAGGAGGCGAGAGACATGAAACCAGTGGTCAGACTGTAACACTCAGTTTCACGACACTCACCACTTCACCTTCAGTCCTTCACAGATCTCTTGAAAATACTCACATGCCCTTTACCCACGGTGACTTGTTCTCTATCTCCATGCCTTTCTGGTACAAACTAGTGTCACTTCTCAAAATTTACCACGGGCTATCTATCTGTTCCTTTCCTCTCTTGGTAGCTACGCACGTCACTTTTTTTCTTGCAGTCGCTGTTGGAAAAGGAGATGTCTCCATGACCACAAATGGAATGAAGAGAATGAGAAAATTGATTCAAAGAGGCATATATTGAGTTGGGGAAAAGTAGCTTCTTTCGCCGCTTTTCTGGTCAAAGACTTTGGTCTACTTGCTTTGAAGCAATATATCTGTACTGCATCGATTGGATTTTGTATATCTTGTTGATCAAGTTGTGGATTGGAGAGAAAGATCTAATTTTTTAATTAATGGGGAAGAAAAAGGCGCAAAAAATGAAAGAACTTGCGGTGGCGATTGGTGAAGCTTCATCGATAGGAGATGAGAGGGGACAAAATCAGTCTCAACCTCAGACTCTTCGAAAAAGGGGCAGGCCTCGTAAGATAGTTGTTGAGAAAACAGACGGCGGAGATGACGCTGAAGCTGCTGCAGAAGAAAGTTTGGAGAAGGCGTTAGAGAAAAATAAAAGCAGCGAGGAGTTAGAAGGGCGTGAATTTACACATGTGGATTCATCATCAGCATGTACGACATGGATTACAAAAGAAGATGGAGTCTCCTCTCAAGAAGTAGAGCTCTTCAGATCAAGAAAAGCTAGGCGTAAAAGCAAACCCAGAAAGAGCTGTTAAAACCTTAATCGTCATGATTACTTGATTAGCCTTCTTTGTCTGCCTTCCTCAACCAACCCCTGATCTTTTCTTTTAATCTGCAGATAAAGAAACAAATTCTTGGTTGGATTAATTGTTCTCGTATAGTACGATGCAACAGGAGTGCCGATTTGATCTTATCTTATAGGTATATGTCACGTTATAGTCCATGAATTTCATTTCACTGATTAGTTGTAGTAGATGCTAATCCATTCTGTCTGTAGGAAGGTAAGTTTAATTAGAGTTGTTGGGTGTCGTATTTTATTGCTTGAACTTGCCGTGTCATCGCATGCATCTCTTTTCGTGATATTCCAAATTAAAGCACTAGCTTCGTTCTCGGTCTCTTGTAATTTCTGTAACATCCATTTTGATATTTGGAGATTGATGGCTTGTCTGGATTAATTATATTTATAATTTTGATATTGATATTGCAGCTATATAGCTATTGCCCCACTTGTTGTCCCAGAGATCGAAATGCTAGATTTGGTTTAGAACTTAGAAGTAGTACCACATTTTTCTGTTCATAGAATTGATAAATATGAAGGAGAAGACGCTTTGGGAAGGAATGAATTGAAGTGAAACAGATGAAAGGATAGAAATGAGAAGTGAACAGTAGTGTGTATTTATGTATGTATGTATGTGATGATGTACGTACTAATCTGAATAGTTAGGGTGATGCTAATGCCTAAGGCCTGTATCATGGAGGTGGAAGGTACAACTAGAAGTGAAACTCATATTTTAAAAATCATATTTAATGTGTTTTGGCAAGGTTGAAGGCATTTCTTTATAGAATTGATTTTATTAAAAAATGATAGAACTCACTCTCATTAGCCCATCTAGAGAATTGGTTTCACTTTCATAATAAGATTTTATTGATCATTGTATCCTCTCATATTTTATCAAATTCCAAGCTTTGTGCTTCTTCCAACCTGTCAAACTTGACTCACGCCACCGCCGAGCCGTCGAACCTGCCCCATGCCGCAGTAGAACCGTCGAACCTGCACCACGCTGCCATCGAGCCATTGATCCATCGAACTTGCCGCACGCCTCCGTCGAGCTGTCGAACCAGATCTGTTTGTAATCTTCTGCGAGGACCTTCATCTGCGATGGCAAGGAAGAACCACCAGTGGATGTACAGAGGCGCCGACGTTTATCTGCAACGGCAATGACGTCATCATCTTATTTCAATTTTGATTCCATGTGACAACGACCACGAACGACGATACTGGAGGACCAACTTTTTCAAACCACAATCATCAAATCTGATTCTACTCCACCATCCGAGATTCCTTCTTTGTTTTTGAAGTGCTTGCTTAGTTCCTCCACCTTTCTTCATTGTTTCGAAGTGCTTGCCCTCTACTCCTTCACCAACACCCACTGCCGCCACCGTCTCAGACATGGTGGGATTTTCGAAGGGAGAAGTATGGAAGGCAATGGATATCCAAAAACAAATAAATGGATTTATTATTCATTGCTTTGGAAATCTTAGATTTGCTCTCCTTTTATATATATTTCGATAGCTTAGTAGGAGATAAAAGAAGAGGACATGATGAGGATGAGGGAGCAGGAGTGGTTGGTGGTGTTCTTCGGTGGTGGCTGTTTCAGTTTCAGGGAGGTCCTTTATTTTTCAAACGCAATCGTAATCGTATTTTGGTATTTTCATGACAAGATTACACAGATAAAAAATTATATCTCATTTTCACTTCCATCTCCATTTCCACTCCTCTCAAAAACTCTTAACATGATACCGTGGTATAATAGTAATGTTGAGGCCAACACGAGGATCTCTAAAGAGAAATGAAGGATGATGTGAAAGTCACGTGGGAGGGGGGCGTGGAGATGAATAGGAGTCGTTGCCGACTTTGGCACTACACAAGTACCCACGCACGCCTCCCGACTGTGGACTGGGGTCATGGTGGGTCTTTTTATTGGGATTTGGTACACCACTTTATTTGGGACTTTGACACTTTGAACCCTTTTGTTTTGCAATGCAATCTCAACGCACAGTGTAATTAATTTAATGAACGCTATAAGAATCCTTTACAACTTGAATTCTTCCTCTCCATCAATAGCCAAATGGAAAAAATATGAGAAGCACGAAATACATACATACATAGAATTCTGAAGATTAGCAGAGATTATATTACAGTAACGCAGCACAGGCGGGCCTTATAAAGAACTGAATAACTTGTTGAAGAGAGGGTGAGGATGGCGACTGAGTCACTGAACTTGTTTGCTGGTAATAGTAGTACTATAATCACTAGTGTTATCTTTTGTTATGAGTTATGAACGTTAGAATCAGATCCAAGTGTGCAATGCTTGTTGGAAACATTGAGAGTGCAGCAAATATTGCCACATGCAGCAGCTGGGAGATCACTTGTTTTGGTTCAATATAATATGGAATCTCTGAGCTCACTGCCTTGCTTGGGACTGATCACTGCGCATCATATCAAGTACTATAAGGTAAAGTTTAATGCCAGTGGTTCTTGGATTCATTGTTGCATCTGCTTCTGCTTGGTGTGTATTAATAATATATTTCATCGTTTTTTTACCAGCCAGGAATATATTTCATCTACATATAACACTTACTTGATTATGACAACAGTATATATCATGGGGCTAAATTTCAGTTTCAGTTCATTCGAATCTACAAACAACCCCTTGTTGTATCTTTTATAATGGGCTGGCAGCTAGGTCTTGTTTATATAATTATATGTTAATTCATGGTAATTATTTTTTTTCTTTTCATTCAAAACAAATAAACTCGATATTTATGTGTTAAAAATGAAATTTTAGTATTTTCTGAAAATCAACATGGGCCCCCACGGACCACGCCTCTGTTGCGCCGACGGCGAAAGGAGGCATGGCAAATTGGGAAATGTCAATATGGTGTTATCCGAGAATCAGGGAAAGAGTTCACTCTTTCTATTTCACTCTCGTACCGCCACGTGGCAGGGATATTCACCGTTCCAATGACCGCCGCGAGTCTCAACTCTCAACATCCAAACACTGACGCAGAACGGGATGGTATTAGGACTAGTGGGCTGGGGCATTATCAATTCATGGATTATTGAGTTCCAATCCAGGACAGGAATAATCCATTCCCAACCACTGGAGGCGTTTCCGATTTGAGACGCTGGTGCTGGGCATCTCAAACGCTTTTATTTTGGATTGCAGCCAAACGTAATGCCACCCATCTAATGCTCGCTGTCAAACAAGATGCGAATTTCCATTGCTCTTTTTCCCTCGACTTTCTCCTCTCGACCTGGACTCGCTTTTCGATTCTACTCCCGTCGCCTTCTCTCCAGCACTGCGCCGTTTCGCTCTCCAGGTTCGTTTTCATTTCCCCTCCTCTTCATTCAGCTCACTTCAACTTCGTTTTTCTTGCGAGGACGGGGTTAGAGTTTCTTTCGTTTCTTGCTTTTTGTGTGTAATCAGTGTTTAGTTCTTTTTGAAGTTCATTTTAATTCGCCGTTTCCTCTGGCATTTAGTGACTGGGGACTGAATGGCGGGAGAATATAAGGCTCTAGGTTTGATTAGTTTGCCAAATTTGTAATGGAATATTTGTCCACATCATCGATGAGTTTGGTTGATCTAATGCAACTAAGAGTGTGTTTGGGAACATTTGGTGATGAAAAAAAAGCACTTTTATCAGAAAAAGTTCAGTTGATATGAACTATGTTGTTTGAAAATATATTGAAAGCTGCAGCTTTTTTTAATAAGCTTCGTTTAAATACAAATCACATTTTTAATTTTTTTTTTTTCAACTGGGCTTCTAAAATCCATTAAAAAAAAATCACCTTTTTCATTGAGTTCCAAACAATCACTAACATGGCGCGGTGCTTCCTTGTTTGAAGAAAGTGCAGTCATATGCTATGTGACTTTTTATCAAAAATAATTAGATTTTATGGGAAGTACTTATTTGACAAGACTTGACCAACTCAATTATATTTAGATTTGCTGAATCTTGGAAATATAATACATGTACTAATATATTACGCTGACGGCGTTTCATGGGTACCAAAGTCATTACTAATTATTACTATCATTGTGACTTTTTATCAAAAATAATTTACTGGAATACATATTTTTTGTTCATCAAATTTCAGGTGCTAATCAGTTGCATGCTCAATACTCAATGGGCACAAGCCGTGAAAATAAAGTACATTTGCCCGACAGTTGTCATGGGAATAGTTCACGCACATGGTCATCAATTTCTGAAGGTGGAAGTAAACCTGATATCGCCAAGCAGATTTTTTGCAATCGGTCACTGAATATGAAGAAGATTGTTGCTGTGGGATTTGATATGGATTATACTCTGGCACAATACAGGCCTGAAACTTTTGAATCTCTTGCTTATCGAGGCACAATTGAAAAGCTGGTTACTGATTTGGGATACCCTCAGGAGGTTTGTCAATTCTCTCTTGTAATATTCAATACCATGTTTGATCATTTTTCTTTCTTCTCTTCACTGTCTAATGATGGAATAGGACTCCATGTCATGGGGTGTGTTATTTTAAAGATCCAGCAAACCCCTTTTGGTTCGCATAAAATTCACTTTTGACTTCTTTAATTTGATGTACTGAAATACTATACAATAAGAGGATTTGTGCTTACCAGTTTCTCTGAAGATATTGACCATCTGTATTGGGAAGCATCACTTGCTAAAATATCTCAATCTGCTGCAGTTATTAAATTGGTCATTTGACTGGAAGTACATGGTTAGAGGCTTGGTTCTTGACAAGAAAAGAGGCAACATCTTAAAGGTTTAGCTTGGATAGATTTCTTGCTCCTGCCTTGTAAAACTCTTACCCCAAAAGCAAGGCTGCAATCCTCTGGTTTTGAGAAACTTTCTTTGTTTGTTGAATTTCTGGCTGTGTATTTAGATGGATCGCCACAAGTATGTGAAAGTAGCCTATCATGGATTTAAAGAATTGTCAAAAGAAGACAAAGTTGCGATATATGGAAATACTTTAGTACGTGATTCTTTTGATGAGCCAGACTATGCTCTAATTGATACGCTATTTTCACTTGCTGAAGCCTATTTGTTTGCCCAACTGGTTGATTTTAAAGATGAACATCCTGGAGAGATTCCAGATGGTGTTGAGTAAGTCTCCCTGTCGTTTGCTTGTTGGATTTTTTCCAAACAACTTCATGCCTTTTCAAATAAATTTTTCAAAATTGGTTTGTTCTAAGAAAATGAATATGGTCATTGGATGTTTTGAAGATTCTCCTAAGGCACCAAGCCTGTTCCTACTAAGTACAAACGACTACTAGTAATTAAATAGCTACAGCTTTTTTCTTTAAGAACGGTGGACAGCTGAAAATTAAAAAGAAAAAAGAAAAAAACCACTAATAATGGCTCTGGAGATCAGTAATACCGCACTGGCAGATTTTGCTAGTACCGTTGGAATTTGTGCCTAGTGCTACAATTGAATGAGCAATCTGTATATTTTATTTACAAATGATGTTCCAGTTATGCTCGTATGTACAAAGATGTTCGAGCTGCAGTTGATTTGTGCCACCGTGATGGAACATTGAAGCAAATGGTTGCCAAAGATCCCAAAAGGTTAGAATATAAAGTGAATGAGGGGCTTATAGAAAGGAAAGCAAATAAAAGGGATAAAATATTTCTGGCATGAAAGAGATGGTGTTAATTGAAAGTTCTGTTTCTTCCTGAAAAATGTGTTATCAATGCATGTTTGTTGAAATTATCCTGACTTGGAAATTTCATTTTTGTCTGAACTCACTATGCTAGATATATAAATGAAGACACTGGCATTGTGCCCATGCTTCAATTGCTCAGAGATTCTGGACGAGCTACATTTTTGGTGACAAATAGGTAGTTATGATTGTGGATATGCTGCATTCTTTTTGACAAAAAGCAGTGTTGTCATATTTTTGCAAAATTATAAATAGAGATGGAGGTTTTAGATGATTTTCAAGAAACTGTTACGAATTGATCTTGAGAAAATGTGTTGCAGTGGATTTTCTCAAAACAAACTCATACAATCCTTTCTCTGTACAGATATTTAACTAATATTTCACATACTTTATCATCTGCAGTTTATGGGACTATACAAACATTGTCATGAATTTCCTTTGCGGTTCTGGTAAAGGAGAGGGCAATACCAATTTTGGCTGGCTTCAATATTTTGATGTTGTCATCACTGGCAGGTCATGCTTCTTTTAACACATGAAAATCCACCTCATAACTTGCTATATTTGTTATGTCCGACCACTCTGCGTCAATAGACTTTCACGTGATCACATCATGGCTTTGGATTTTCATCATGCCCACACTCGAGGGGCTTTGTTGCTTTTCTGTTAGTGAATTCCTTTTGTTTAGCCTGACCATATGACATTCCTTCCTTTAATGACACTGTCTATGTTATTTTTTATTTGTTTTGAAGTATATGCTAAATTATTGGAAAATCCAAATATCTTCTATGTCACAAATTTGCAGTCCATTTCTAAGCAGGAAAATTATGATATGTTTCTTATGGCATGCAAATTACATAAGTGGCGGATTTCCTTACTAAACTGATCAAGTCCTCCTTTCAAACAGTGCAAAACCAAGCTTTTTTCATGAGGAGAATCGAGCTAACCTATTTGAGGTTGAGCCTGCGACTGGAATGCTAACTAATACAGATAACGGCTCTCCTATGCCTCAGGTTAGGACAAGGGCACATCAAATCATTGTATAATTCTTATTCATTTCTTTATTCATCACGTCTTAAATCGTGTCATCAGCTGTTTTTTTTTTCCCCCTCTTGGGAAAAGGTGGGACATATCTCAGCCAGGTTATATCCAAAAGACAGGGGGGCTCAGGCTCCTAAAGTTTTCCAGGTATCTTAATCAGAGTTTTCTGCATTAAATTCCTTTTGGTTTATGACCTGAGGAATTCTATTGTTATTTCGATACTGAGTCTGTACTATACTAATGTATATTATTTCAATAAATACGTTGTGATCATGAACTTATTTAGGGAGGCAGCGTGGGCCACCTGCATAAACTACTTTCAATTGAATCTAGTTCACAGGTAATGTTTTCCTGCTAAGGCAACGTTGGTTACATAATTACATGATATTAATTTATAACATGACTTGTGTTTCTGGTTTGAAATGCTGATTATTTTCATCTAAAACATCACAGTTGTAGATTGTGCGGTGGCTATGTAGGGACTGGTCGCTATAGCCTATATTAATGTTTCCTGAAAAGTCTTAATACTTTGTGTAGGTTCTGTATGTTGGGGATCACATTTATGGAGATATATTACGCAGCAAAAAGGTTCTTGGTATACTATATTAATCCTTCTCGCCCTCTTCTAACAAATTGATTTCTTTATTTTAATTCCATCTGCCAGTGGAATTTGGCATCTCCTGTGATTATCATCTTTAGGATAATAAACATCACTGGAAAGTTAAAGACAATGTCATGCATGGAATCTTTACGGAATGAGTCCTATTACTTCTTGCTGTGTGTGTGTGACAAAACAGTTATGTGTGTCTGTGTGATTTAGTGAATTTTGATTGAGTTGTGATTTTCACTATGAGCAGGATGGAGAACAATGCTAGTAGTCCCAGAGCTTGAGAAGGAGGTTGAACTCCTCTGGAAATTGAGAAAAACCCGCAAGGTGCTTATTATCTTTATTATTTTTGACAGTCATTTATTATATTGTGATAAAGTGATGTGCACATTTGGTGTAATATTTTTACACACATTTTTGTGTGCAGGAGCTTCAATCCCTGAGGAGCAAGCGTGATCAGATTGAGGATAAAATACATCGTTTGAAGTGGTCTCTCAAGTTAGTACAGCTATGGACCCTTAATGACATTTTTATTATCTCTCTGCTAAAAGAGTAGGATTTCGTTTTCCAGATTTGAGAATCTTAATTCTGAAGCTGAGCAGCAGTTGTCTTCAGAAGTTTCTAGATTGGAGGTTAGGCCTTCAGGTCAATTCTTCTTGTCAATAATTGTGGAAGTTGAATAGCAGATTTGATTCTAAGTGACTTCTGTTAACAGCTTGAAAGAGAGAAGGTTCGGTCAAGTCATCAACAGGCTCAGCGAAATCTTCACCATAAGGTAGCTAGTTGATTCTTCCTGATTCCATCATCTCTGTTTCTTCTTGGACCTGTCTGGTACAGTTCATTCAATCAACTTGGAACTGGAGAGGCCTAGTTTTTATAATATTCATAATCATAAATCATTGCAGTTCCATGTGCCCTGGGGCCAACTAATGAAGACTGGTTATCTAAACTCTCGCTTTGCTCATCAGGTAAAACCTTGCCTGACTTTTTTTTGGTAGCACGCCTTGGAACTTGTGAAAATCTATATATTCATCATGAAATGGCCACTTGATGAAGAAACTTGTGAAAATAAAAAGGACTTCTATTGTTTATTGTGTGAAAAAATTTTGAAACCATAGTGCTATTAATTTTATCCAATTGAATGGTTTTGCCCTTAAAGAACCATATGATCTGCCTAATGTAGGTTGAAAGATTTGCGTGCCTCTATACTAGCCAAGTATCCAACTTGGGCTTGTACTCTCCAGATAAGTATTACAGGACCAGTGAAGATTTTATCGAGCATGAATTTGGCATTTTTGCTTTTGAGCCTCGGTAAATGGAAGATTAGAAAATTGTGTGCTGCGTTTTTGTGGAAAGCCAGCTGCAATCTGCTTGGCTGCCATATCCTGCTATCCTCTCGAATATAGCTCGTTTTACTGGTATCCCTACAAGTGTGAGATGATGGTAATTATCAAATAGGAGACTGTCAGTTCCAATTCAAGGTTTTTAGTAGATTATATTATTCACACAAATGTTTTTCCTCCTCCTTTTATCACCACATTTATATGAAATGAACAAAAAGAAAAGCAGAATAAAAATACTCTGAAAACCCCTTATGACTTGCATATTACTCTTTTATACGCTTGTATCCTTTGGTCTATAACATCCTGGCAATGTCTTGCTTGGGGAACCTAAAAGTAGTGTAATAAATAAAATCTTAGAGGCCATTTAGACTTTAGAACTAGCTCATGTGATTGTAGAGCTGAGAATCAGGGCCGGCCCGGCCCTACAGGGCTGGCCTTTGACGAGCCAGGGCCTAAAAGGGCCGACCCTACAGGGCCCGAGGTAAGAAAAATTGCAGTTTTTCAAAGTCCGGCCCGAGAGCATGAGGGTCAGGGCCAGCCCCCAGGGCCTGAAGCTATTTACACAAGATTTAACTACACGTCTACACGCCTCATGCAATAAAACAAATATTGTTACTAATTCATATTCAAAGGTAAAAAATAGTATCAACAAATAATTCACAATCCGCAAAAAAGTATAAGAAGGCAAGAAGTTAAATACTCTAAGTAATATGAGTATGACGACTATCATTTTCATCTTCTTCACCACTATCATCAATTTTAAGAAAATTTGATTGTGCTTCAGTTTGAGTAGTAGGCTCTACTTGAGGGTAAAAATATCAAGAATTTCTTCTCCCAAATCATGAATATATTTATAATTTTTATCTACAACAAAGAATAATCTAAAATGACAAATAACTCTATAAAAAACATAAAATACAAATAAATTAGTAAATTATCATCATATGTGAAACTTTAGAGTAAATAAGAAATATCTAACGTATTTTTCTTATAAAATAAGAAATATCTTTTATAAATTTTTTATTTTTATGATTCTTAATACAAAATATTCTTATGAAACTTAATTTTAAAAAAGATAATAACAACTAAATATTTTCAACATCATTAACAAAATATAAAAGATCAATAATATTATTATCATATAAATAATTTTTAAAAATAAAAAATATATCAGGGCCTAAAGGGCCGGCCCGTGGCCCTACAAGGCCGGCCCTTTTAGGCTCGCGTTCACTTTTTAAGCAAAATTCTCAAGCCCGGCCCTTGTAAATTCAGGGCCTAGACGGGCCGGCTCAACAGGCTCGGCCCGTTTTCCCGGCTCTATGTGATTGTGGGGAAAGGTGAGTAATATAAGTCCTAAATTCAACACTTGTGAAGTTGTGATGCAAAGGAAACAAAAAAACAAAGAACAAAAAAAATATTATGAAGACATCTATTTTAACATGCAAGTTATGCGTTGCGAAAGTCTAATGACTTATTTTAGTATTTTACCTTGCATTACAAGCTTCTTCTTAAATACTACAATAATAACAAAGCCTTTATCCCACTAGATGGGGTCAGCTATATGGATTACGCGGCGTCATTGTGCTCTATTAAAAATCATAGATTTTGATATATTATTAATTAAAATGTCTCTCTCTATGACATTATTGAGCGTATGTTTTGGTCTTCCTCGACCTCGTCTAACAGGACTCCATACTGCTTGATCAACCCTTCTCACCGGAGCACTCAATAGCCTTCGCTGAACATGTCCAAACCACCTCAAACGATTTTCTACCATTTTTGCTTCAATAGGGGCCACTCCAACTCGTTCGCGTATATGAGTATTACGAATATTGTCTTTTCTTATATGATCACATATCCATCTCAACATCCTCATCTCATCTACCACTATTTTATGTTCATGTTGTCCCTTTAAAACCCAACATTCACTACCATATAACATTGCTAGTCTTATAGCAGTGCGATAGAACTTTCCTTTTACCTTATTAGGGACTTTACGATCATAAATAACTCCAGTAGCTTTTCTCCATTCATATCATCTGGTTTGAATTCTATGATTGACATCTCCATCAATTTCACCATCTTGTTATATAATTGATTCCAAATATCTAAATTTTGTCACTTGTGGGATGACTTGCCCTCCCAATTTAACTTTCACTTCTTTTTGGCCTTGTCTCTTATCAAACTTGTAATGCATATATTCAGCTTTGCTCCTACTAAGACGAAAGCCCCTCAATTTCAAAGTCTGTCTCCATATCTCAAGTTTAGAGTTAATTTCTTCCTTGGATTCAGCCAACAAAACTATATCATCCGCAAAAAGCATGCATTTAGGGATCTCCTCTTTTATAGGCCCAACTAGCACATTTATCACTAGATTGAACAAATAAGGACTCAAGACTGATCCCTGATGTAGTCTAATCCTTATAAGAAAATCATTTGTAACACATCTAGGCGTTCTAACATTGGTTGTAACTCCCTCGTACATGTCCTAAATGGCTTTGATATATGCAACCATTACCACATTCCTTTCCAAGGCTTTCCAAAATACATCTCTTGATACCCGGTCATACATTTTTTTCCAAATCAATGAAGACCATATGTAAATCTCTTCCTTTACTTCTATACTTTTCCATAAGCCCCCTTAATAAATAAATCACTTCTGTTGTAGACCTTCCTGGCATGAATTCAAATTGGTTTTCAGCAATATCAGTCTCTATCCTCAATCTGTGTTCAATCACTTTTTCCCACAATTTCATTGTATGACTCATTAGCTTAATTCTTCTATAATTTGCACAATTCTGGATATCCCTTTTATTTTTATAAATGGGAAGCAAAATATTTTTTCTTCACTCATCCAGCATTTTCTTGGTTCGTAATATCTCATTAAATAATTTTGTGAGCCACAACACACCCTCTTCACCCAAACATTTCCAGTCTTCAATAGGAATATCATCAGGTCCGACAGCTTTACCATTATCCATTTTCTTAGTAGCTTCCTTAACCTCGTCAATTCGAATCCTATGATAAAATGACAAGTTGAGATCATCTTCTCAAGTTGTCAAATCTTCTCGGTCATAATACCCTCCCCTACAATCATTGAACAGCTTATAAAAGTAGGCTTCCCACCTATCCTTAATATCTCCATCAGTAACCAAAAAAAAATTTTCTTCATCCTTTATACATCTCACTTGGTCCAAGTCTCTCAATTTTCTTTCCTTGTTATTTGCGATCTTGTAAATCTTACGTTCTTCTGCCTTTGTTCCTAACTCCTTATAAAACTCCTCATATGCTTGATTACAAGACTCGCTTATGGCCTTTTTAGTCTCCTTTTTAGCCATGCGATACCTTTCCCAATTTTCAGCATTATAACATGTGTATGGCTTTAAAACAATCTTTCTTATGCTTAGTTTTTTCTTGAACACTTTCATCCCACCACCTAGTCTCTTTATCTTGTCGACCAAGACCTTTTGATTCTCCCAAAATTGCTTTAGCAACCTGCTGGACCTTTTTAGACATATTCTCCCCATGACATTAGTATTACTCTGTAACTTTCACTCCCATTCCTCCAAGAGAATTCTCTTAAAAATCTCTATTTTCTCCCCATTCAATTGCCACCACCTGACCCTTGGGTTTAAAACTTGCCGGCACTTTTGTTTTACATACTTAATATTCATATCAAGGACCAAAACCCTATGTTGTGATGTCACGCCATTCCTAGGGATCACTTTACAGTTAGTACAAAATCGTCTATCAGCATTCATTACCAAAAAGAAGTCAATTTGTGTCTTTACGGCTCCACTCTTGTATGTTATTAAATGCTCCTCTCGTTTCTTAAAGCAAGTGTTGACAATCTTGAAGTTATATGCGATAGAGAAATCAATAATAGATTGACATTCATTATTGAGCGTCTCAAATCCAAAACCACAATGAGCTCTTGCATGAGGTCCTGCCTCCTTACCAACATGTCCATTAAGATCTTCTCCAATAAAAATATTTTCGGTTAGTGGGATACTCTGAATTAGCCCCTCCAAATCTTCTCAGAATTCTTCCTTAAGATGTGCTTCTGTCCCTATTTGAGGTGCATACGCACTGATAATGTTCATAGTATCCTTCCCAACAATCATTCTTAAGGAAATAATTCTATCATCAATCATCTTAACATCCATCACATTCTTTCTCCATTCCTTGTCAGCGATGATACATCATCATTCATTCTATTGACCTTTCCTATGTACCAGAGCTTAAAACCATTAATTTCCCAAGACTTTTCTCCTAACCATTTAGTTTCCTGGAGACACAGGATATTAATCTTCTGATCCTTCATTACTCCTACTACCTCCCAAGATTTGCCGCTAGTCCCAATGTTCCAAGTGTCAAATCTAATCTTGTTCTCATGAACTAACTTCTTTAGCCGCCTCCGTTCAGAAGAGAGCAGCAGCCTTTGCTCATTTAACACTACATCCAGGCGACGATGCAGCGGCTCTCACTCACTTCTCACTGTACTCAAGCCATACAGTGCGTTACTTACAGGCAATGGCATAGCATTAGCACAATTTCTTTGTTGATCCATGTTCATAAGAGATTCGACAGGGTTTTACGTTGGTTGTCAGGGCCTAACACAACCCTCCTCCTTTACCCGGGCTTGGGACCGGCTATAAACATACACGGAGTTAAGCTTCTTCTTAAATCATTATTCAAATTCCTTCTGTTTGAAATATAGACATAATTTTCTTGAAACAAGTTATTTCACATTTCAATTAAAAAATATTTTAAATTTTTTTTTCCTAATTTAAATCTAATGAGAAGAATTTTTCGGACAAGCATAAAATAATATTAATGTGCAGAATCAATTCATAATATTAATGCAAACTCCATGAAAAATGGATCCGTACTGGACATACTATGACCAAGATGCATGTTGACGATAGTACCTAGAGGCTAGATGTAAGTATAATCGCTTTAATTTTGACCCAAAACAATATAGGATCATTCTGGGTTTTTTACGCAGAACAGTATTCAGTTCAAGAAAAATTAAAATAGTATTAAAATTGAAAGAGTTTTTATTCTCAACTGATATCATCATTTAAAAAGATGAAAAAAAGTTATTACATATTTTAAAATTTTATGTAAAATGACTTACATTTGAAAATAATAAATTTATTTCAAAGCATGACTTGAATAAAAGGACAAGAGGAGCATCAAAATAAGATCATTTTATAAAAAAATTACATTAAGCATAGATCCTATGAAGACAAAGTAAAGGGCCTTATTAGAATTCATGATGTATTATTATATTCGTATATCAGACAAGCTTGTCACTTATCGGTAATATAAACCAAGAAAATTAATACGTCATTGCCTATTGTAGTTTAGGCCTTTGGCCCTTTAATTTGTTTCAACTTTCAACCCCCAAGGCCAAAAGTCCAAAACAAACAAAAGAAGCGTTGCCTTTTATGCCAAGCCTTGCACTGTTGACTTGCTACTAGGACAGAATAGATGCGATAATCCCTTAAAGTATCTTTGGTTCGAGAATCTTTATATCTCATCATGTATCGTGAACAAGGTTGTGATTGGATATATGTTATCTACGGACACCACGTATCGTATCATCACTGGACTACTTGATTCTATTTTCCTGACCCCAGATTTTCTTCCAAACATATAATCTGATCTCAATAGCTGTCTTCCAGAGAAGTGAAGATCGCAGCATCCGAAGTTAAGCTTCTCTGATTGTTTCACAACTAATATGTGTACACATTTCTGCTCCGTTTTCACGGAAGATGTCACCGCCGGCGAAAACTTTGTCTATACCTTGACGGAATTATAATTGAGTCAACATCAGAATTTATCTTTTTGGGGTTTATGACTTTCTCCCTTTTTATCTTATATTCGCCCAACTTCCTGGCGATTTTCCATTTCTTGGTGGGAGGCCAAGAATTTGATTGAAACTTGTCTGGAGTAGAGAAGAGGGCATATAATAGGAGTGTTTAGACCCAGAATATAAACGCTTTCAACTTGTATAATATATGCAAAAGGAACCGCACTAAAAGAATATATAAGCGATAATTTTGATCTTGCAAGAAGTTTGCAAGAGAACAAACGAGACCCTGGTGATTGGTTCATTTATATATAATGAAATAGAAATAATATAGAGGGTTAATTTTGGTGAAGTATTTTTTTTAAATGTATCTAATATTCAGAAATGTTTTTTTTAAACACGTCTATCATCCTATAATTTAGGAAATTTAGGGTGTTGAATATACCCAAAAAAAACTTGAATGTATAAAAAAATAGTTTATGATATTAGACACACTTAAAAAAAATACTTTCGAATATTAAATGCATCAAGAAAAATATTTTAAGTGTTGACGTAACATAAAATACTCTATGACATTATATACACCTAAAAAAAATACTTTAGTAGTGGACTTTAGTGCCTTGCCTCGGAGATTGTATATCTTGAACAATATCCACTCAAAAGAGAACCAACTCTTCATGAACTGAACTGGTCCTTGGGTTTGATATTGGTTTGACCACCCGTTATGTATATACTCAAGAGAGTTAGTAATACAATGGTGTTAGAGAAAGATTGAAGGTGATGGTTCGCTTTGACTAGTTGCATCTAAGAAGGAGCATCAAGAATTGGAATCCAAGCAGGCAAAAAGGATCTCCCAAAACCTCTGGTTACTAATGAGAGTGTAGGGGCCCTAATACTGCAACTTGTGTAGACAGTGGGAGGGGAATTATCATAAAGCTTGTGAAATTGAAAGGGAATAAGCTATTCACACACACATAATTTTTGGCTCCCAGGATAATGCGTAGATGATAAGGATTCTCTGTTATCAGCAGCATATATCCAATGTATATTTATTATCCTCTTGGACCATAATCCAACCAATACTGATAAGTTTCTTCCGCAGCTTCTTATTAATTATTAACAGCACCAAAGGCAGAAAAACACTATTAATATAAGTTATTACCAATTGTATCGTTTGTGTTATATTAAGCTTTGTTACATATCTAAGTTCTAACCCCCTTCAGAAAAGAGGTAGAGGTGGTGACACCAAATTAAACTTTAGATATATTATATTGCTGGCCACACATTTTTCTTTCTTTCTCTGATGGTCGCTTTCACTCTCAATGTGAAAGAAATAATACAAGTTAAGACGAAGAAAGTGCTTTCGGTCGCCCACATTGTGAGAGAGACGAGATCATAATATGCTGTGGTGAAAGTGAAAGAGATGGAAAGCGCCACATGCTTAACCTTTGAGGTTCACTTTTGAAGCACATAGCCTTTTAGCCTCAAAAGTAACAACTTACGGCTAGCTAGCAACAAAACAAGCTCTCTACTGAGTTAGAGTAACAAGGCTAACAAGCTATTCCCTTTCAATTATTTGCACTGTTTTTTTTTTTTTTCATTCGTTGGAGAAACAGTAACAAGAAATAATTGTGATTCATGGTATGGCAGGTGCAAACAGTACGCGGCCATTGGTTCAGAACTGTACCCAAAAGAAAATAATGAACGGTCGGGAACAACAAATGTATATGTAGGTAGGCGGAGGATATGATGATGATGGCAGAAGCCCGACATGGTTTTTGGAATATTGCAGAGAAAAATGAGAGTAATAAGTATGGAAGCAGAATACGTCCAAAAGACAAGAAAAGGCGCATCTTTTGGCTATTCATTTTTAAATCATATCATTTATAATTTTATTAATATACCCTGCACGTTATTATTAGAGTGATAAAAAATCAATCCTCATGAAACTTTCATCTTGTATTTACAACTAATCCCCCACCCCCCGGCCCCGGGTCTTTTCCTTTGTTCTACGTACGAAACTGTGTCCATTTTCTTGTATACATCGATATAGAAAATCGGAATTAATTAATTAATGGGCGTGTGGATAGTGTGAGAACGCTTCGTCGGCACCAAAGGTGTGATATTGAGTACATGGCCTCATGGTACCTGCGCCCGTGAACGTTGCAGTCTCAGGCGGGCCCCCCACCCTGTCGTCTTTCTTATTCTTCCAAAGCAGTATTAGACCACCTTGCCTAATAAGCCTCGGATTTTCTTGTCGCTGTGCACAGTTCGTTGATCACTCACGCTTGCAAGTCATAACTGAAGTCTGTATTATTAGTGTATTACAGTGTGCTATATATTATAGATATAATTTGTTTGCTTTCACATAAGTAGATGAGGACGATCGATCAATCAATATTCAATGGTCAAAACCCTTTTAAATTAAACCTCGAAGAGTGAATAATCATGAGATAAATCATCTAACATTATATGAGAACCATTTCATGAGATCGATTGATGGGAAAGCTTATTCTTTGGGTATATATTTATCACAAACAAAAGAAAAGGCATGCACGTGAGAAAGGCATTAGAAGAATGAGGAGTGAACTTTACGAGAAACAGGCGCCAATAATTCACAGCTGTACCCTCACCCCAAACAGAAACAAATTACAAAACATTAAGAAAAGGAAAAGAAAGCCATTTGATAAATATATAGTGTGTAAAATCTGTTAAATTTTTTTGGATTTCAAATTCAAATTTAAAAAAATTATTTATATTAGAAGGGACAATCAAGAACCTAAATCAAATACCATATGGTAATATATAAAAAATAACAAAAGGAGAAAGGCGTTTTGAACCAAACTAATTATTATTATTGAGAAACTAAAACCATAGAAATTAGAATAAATGGCTAACAAATAAAAGTATCTATGGTTTGGGCAAATCGTCCCTCCCACACAGTATTTGCTTGGAAAGTAACAGCTCCACCACTTGTATATAAAGGCCTCCAATGTCACTCTTCTTCGCTCTTCATTATCATCATTTGTCAACACATATACTAGCTAGCCAAAGCTATAGTTATTTGCTACCATGGCCTCGAGCTCGACGTGGACGGCGAAGCAGAACAAGAGATTTGAGAATGCTCTGGCGGTGTACGACGAGGACACGCCGGAGAGGTGGCAGAAGCTGGCGAGGGCGGTGGGAGGGAATAAAACGGCGGAAGAAGTGAAGATGCATTATGAGAAGCTTGTTGATGATGTGAGGCTCATCGAGGAAGGCCTTATCCCTCTCCCTAATTACAATACAGACGACGTTCAACCACTGCGAGCACGACCCTCTTCCACTGTCCGAACTTACAGTACTTACTTGGATGATCAGGAGCGAAGGTTAATTCCCTAATTATCCGTAATTATTCCTCTTAATTGTATCATATTTTTGTGTGGAGCATCCGGTTCCGAACGACCGAACCTACCTGATTTATCGAAGGTCCAAACTAATCCAGATCGAACGGGTAGGATTATAAGGACAGCAGAATTCTACTATCAAGTATTAACACTACTGTGTTTCCAGAATTTAAACTCAAAACTTTTAGTTAAGTTGATATAACCTCATATTAGTTAAACAAGTGTTTGGTGGTTATTAATTATATGATATTAATTGCCTTTAACTTTCTCTTCGCCTTGGCTTTCTGTTCTTTGCTATTTTCTCGCTTCTCTGCTTTTAATGGCAAAACTAGGATTCTAGTACTTTCCACTTTGGTTCTTAATTACCCACATGAAGATTAAATGGACGGAGCCGTACGTGTTTATTATTATGTCATTCTTTCATCAGTGGTGTAGTCTTATTATTATGGGTGTTAAGATGATAAATATTTATACTGTAATAATGCAGAATCAAGAGTCTGAGCCTCCAGTGAAGTACGTCGGAAGGAGAGCCAGTGGGCAGAAATGGAATTTATCATCAATATATATATATATCAAGTTTCAAAAAGTAAAAGCATGTTCTTAACACTTGCTTAATTTATCCTCATATTAACTACTACTGTATTTATATTATTTGCTTCGCTTTTTCCCCCCTCCCCGGCTCTGTGTGTGTGTGTGTGTGAATGAAGTATCGAAGCCTTGTAATAATTCCTGCAAATGTATAAATTTATTTTAAGTTCAGTGAAAAATGGTGTACTGTGCTTATTGCCATGGCCATGTAGTTCAAAACGGAAAACCTCTGGATATAAATATACACTTAAACTCGCAGAGAGCCTTCCTAGCTAACTTCATAGAATTAATAATAAGTGTACATACTATGAAACCTGAAGGGTGAGAAAATTTGAAGGTTATTACATGGGACGACTAACACTACACAGATTTTTTATCGCGTGTTATTATAATATATATAATAATGAGAGAATGAATGGCATAATTAAGGAGAGTAGTACAGAATTTTCCCCCAACAAAATACAGAGTAGTCGTTTAAACTTGATTACATATGACAGAATGATACAGAAGATTTAGTTTCTTTTAATTATATATAAAACACGTTTTGAAATTTGCATTTTCAAAGCACAAAAGCGTATATATGTATGCACTGTAGTATATAAAGTCATGTATATAGAAAGAGGGGGCACGTGTGAAATCAAAGGCACCGATTCTATAGCGTATTCATCATTGTTATCTGCGGGATTCGGAACCCAATAAAAATTAAAACTTAAATACCCAATCTTTAGAGAGAAAATCCGGTTACACTACTTTAATTTCTTTCTTTTTCAATATAAGGGGGTTGAAGGAATAACGAGGCTGATGAGTGCATAATGAGTAGGCTGTTACCAAGCTTTACGATATATTTAAAATTTAAAAATGAAATAATAATCGGCCTTTAACAATACATTTTGACCAATTCAAATCAACCTGATCATAAGATCCTAATTAAGAATTGCAAGCTCTTTTTTTGTTAATGCAGGACATTTTAATATTAGCACCATGAGTGGCCGTCAGCTTGTGTGATGTCATATAGGAAGAATGACTATAAAGTTCTAATAAATAAACTTAATTATTAGAAAATATTAATGAATAGCACGTATTTGTTTTCATTTATATTAGCGATTCATGTATAGCCAATGAAGATACAAGAGAGCAGGCTAAATATGCATGTAAACTTGTACTTGGCAGTGACACTGTGGATGTTTAATTGGGCTTATATTTATGTATATACCAAATTCATGTAAATCGAGATAAAACTCTTCCACATATTTACCTCATAGATTATAAAAGTTATTTCGTAGACTGTAAAAGCTATTTTGTAAACCATAAATCACAATTAAAAAACACGATTAAAAATTTCAACCGCTATTCTAAATATACTCACTATCTTATCACAACGGGTCTTCAAAACACTTTTTTTTCAAAAGGACAAAAGTAAAAAAAGAATACCTTCATTCATAATATAATGGTGGCAGGAAAAAAGAGATGACAGGGACAAGAAAAGTGATGGTTAACAAGAGTGGGTGATAGCTATGGAGCAAGGACGTAATTTCCACGTGAAGGGATATATCAAAGTGTACAGTGGCCTATTATATGACTATATATGTAATTCTAAATGAAACTCATCATAACCACTGCGAATTTTAATTATTAGGTGATACAGGATTTCAGCTGCATTGCATATGTCTCGTATGGGACATAGAATATAGCCCAACAGAACAATTTTTTTAAAAAAAAATTGAAAAGCTTTAACGCCTAGCTAACTAGATAGGTACATACCACCAAAAAAAAAAAAAAAAGCTAACTAGATAGGTACTCAATTATAATGCTTCAATGGAGGACAGGATTATATCTGCTTTACGACCTCATCTCATCCCAACAGAATATATTCACCTTTGTATTATCCCCACACCCACCATATCAACATGTTCTTGCTCTTCGATCTCCAGTACGACTACATTGGAATAACCACCACTATTTTCTTCTCTCTTCACTTCATTGTCTTACACTAGATTACGTTATACGAGTATTTTTTTAAGAACATGTCTTATACTAGTATACGAGAGGAGTATCATTACATATCTCGCTTGCTCAGGCTTTCAAAACTACATGTATATTGATTGTACCAGCTAGAGTTTTGAACATACATATGAGGGCTCTAAGTACACCGTACCACTTAATTTCAGTGGCATCTCTACCTTATCTTCCTTTTTTTTTTTTTTTGTTAAAATTGTTTCCCAATTTTTATCATCTGGATCCCATGATAACATAGAGGACGACAAATTATTTTTGTGCCAGTCTTTACAAAGTTAATTATGTCTACATTAGAAATAAAAGGAGAGAAACTAACAATGCTTATATATTTAAATTGTGACATACATATCATCTAAGATTTCGCCTTTTAGATCAGTACACATAATGATCTTGAGTTATTTTTCAGACTTGCTTAGAATTAAACGGAAAAAAAATTATAAATGTAAAACATATCAGATCAAAACATCATAACACTTTATAAGAAAAGAACCACGTTCCCTGAAGTGCGTCTTGGTACCGGCATCTTGCAATCCGTGGGAAAAATTCAACATCCATATCTAAGAGACGAGACTATATGATCCTAATATGAGGGGGAAGGACTTATATTAGGCTGCAGCCTAAGGACTTGGGCTGATCAAGGCCCAATAAGGTATGTATTAAGATGCAAAAGAAAAAAGAGTATGATTTATTGATTGATAAAGAAAGCTGGTACAACATATGTGCAACCATTGTGTTTCTAAATCCTGCCATTTTAGTTGTGGGAAGAGAAAGTGAAAAACGATGAACTCTAAGTCTACAACAAAACCTGTTAACTGTGCGAGTGGTCAGGTTAAAACTCAGAATATGTTTATTTCATTTGGTTTGATTTAATTTAACTTGTATCCTATGTTGTTGCCTCTGCCTGGGGGTTGACTTACTCTGCTTCCGGAGACAGCGACGGCGCACTTGTCGACTCTTCCTCTTCCTCTTCCTCTTCCTCTTCAGCCACTTCCGGTGCTTCCACTGACGGGGACGGCGATGGCGACGATGACGGAGACAGCGATGGTGATGGAGCTGGTGTTGGCGCCCACGTTGGTGATGGCGATGACCATGAAGGTGATGGTGACGGAGATGATTCCTCCGGCGATGCGCTCGGTGAGTCTGAAGGTGAAGGTGAAATATCAATGTCTCCGACCAGGGAAGCATCATCATCATCATCAGAATCTTCCAAAGACGGTGCAGGAATCCCTTGGCCCAGACCAATGTTGCTAATTAAAAATCCAATGTATACCAATACAATGAGTTTGGAAGGAGCCAAATCGAAGTAGAAAAAGAATTGAAGGGAACAAGTACAAATTAAAGGGTGACACACCCACACACACACATGTTACCTCTTGACCCAATCACTCCAGGTGGAGCCAGCGTCACCGTCACCGTCACTGCCGTCACTCACGGCGTCCTTGGCATCGTTAAGGGCTTGTTGAGCAGTGCCATCTTGGAGGGCTTGTTTGGCTGCTTCACTATTAGCGGCTTGTTGTAGAGTTTCTTGAGAGATGCCTGCTTCTTTTGCTTTATCCAGCATGCTCTGTAGATCCAATTGTCCCATTACCATTGGCACAAACACCATCCACAACAACACTATCCCTCCTACTTCTATACTCATCTTTTTTCCCATTTCTTTTTTGTTTCTTTCACTATTTGGGAACAGCAAATAACTGTGGTGACTAACTCGTTGGTTTGATTAAGATTGAAATGAGAGTTTGTGATGCCATATATAGTTATCCCATTTCCATGAGGTTCATACATTTGTTTGCTCCTCCACATTCCCTCACATTATGCAAATTTGTTAACTATCCATGAATTCCCATGTTTTATTCTCCATCGTTAGAATTTTAGATTTATTTTCATTGTTATTGTCGACTCTGTTTTCATTTGCAGAGCTTGCTTCTTTTACGGCCTTGCCTATATTTTTTTTTTAAAATATATATTTTGTGCATGCCAGAGTTTTGAGCAAAATCTGAAGTTTCAAACAAGTCATAATCCACTTTAAAAATATATCTTAAATATTATACTACTTATTTATATATATATATGCATTTGGTTTTGGTTAGCAGTGATAATAATTATATAAAATACGAGATTAATGTGGCCTCTTATAATGGATAGGGGCACGCCCTGTACGTATCCACAACAAAACAAGGAGAGACACATTGATATGCGACAAAACATGGCGGTTCCAAGGTACTCCCACTCTTCTAAACTTTGACGTACGCTTGCACAGAGAAAACAGAGATTAATCTCTTAAAATATTAAAAATAATAGACATATATTACTTAACTAAATTGCTAGTTCGACGTATTCCAAATCTGATATCAAATCTAAAGAAAAGAAAGATATAACATTAATGAGATAATGTTTTGTGTAAATACCCAGGTCTCAGGATATTTCTCGATTTGTCCTTAATTCGAGAGTGTGAAGTGCGGGCATGAAAGTTGGCCCAAAATAAGAACTCAGTGTGAACACGAAAAAGAAAAAGGAACAAGTGGAGGGGAAGATTGACCGAGTCAATGGTCTTGGCTTGGAATGAGCGGGTCAAAGGAAAAAGGTTTGGGAAAGAATCTCAGGCCGGTCATTCTAATGTAAAAAATTCGTAGATGAGTAGTTAACATAATACCCACAGCAATACAATTATATTAATTTATTACTTTAATATAAAAATTAATTAACTAATTTAAATAGATTAGATAAATTAATTATGTTAGTTATTTATAACGGATATAAGTTGATTTTTTTTAAAACATAATCTTTCATCATGACTAATTGTAGACAAAAATATCTAAAAATAAATTATAAATTTGGGAGATAATCTTATATTAAGAATTGAAACCAGTCACCATTAGAAGCCGGGTAATTCTATCCTGAATTGTAAGTGAGCCGCTGAGTGGTGTGTACAAGCACAACTAAAATACTAAAAAATATCACGCCTTGTCCCATTTTTGAATGATACCTTTTTTTTTTTTTTTTGACCAACCATTTTTGTATGATACTACTATATAAATAGACTCGCAACGCGCATTATTCTTGGTGTTTCACGTGAATGTATATTTTGTTTTTGAACAAAAAAAAAAAAACTATTGCGCAACATTTTTTAAAGTTGGTTTTTAATAAAAATCAGCATGGGGGTTAAAAAAGGTTGACGTAAACAGTAAAAGGTCATCCATAAAGTCTAGTCTTTCTTGTTTTATCATTTCTTCTGAACTTTTGTCATGAAAACTGAAAAGATGATATATCCAGAGAGTCGTTTTAATTTAATTCTCTTTGTTCAATATTTGATGACCTCTTCTCTGGCTGAACAAAAAATTATGGCCACTTTAACTCTCAACTTCCACCACACTCATCCACTTGTTTACAGAACGTGTATCCCGTGCGTTGCACAGATTGCTCATGTTTAGGGGATAATATTTTGATAGACACTACTAAATAATGTTTATTTACATAAAATCGTTTATATGTGAACTTCTAAATAAACAAAATATACACATCTACATGTTATTGTGATAAATACTACGTTCCATGAATGGATTCACCATTAAATAACCAAATAGTTACAGTAATTTCTTGTTAAAAAAATGCCTTTGTATAGTGAAGTTTGGAAATGTATTTGGGCTCAAGGGGCTGACTAAATGTTGAATTAGTGGGGGGTTTACAGCTGGGACAAATCAATGAACTGTTTGGGATTATTCTCATTCTTCAGTTTTGCTTTTGTAGAATACTGGGTGCATCCATCATAGTTCTACCCATATTTTGATTCAAATTTAACAATCTCACAATTAAAAACAAAAGTACTTTCCTGATAGTGCAAACCACAGTATGTTAAGCAATTAGCATAAAAATAATTAGAAAAGAAATATATATTACCCACAAATGATTGGTCTGTAATGATGGCATCTCAAGCTTGTTTTGGTTGTGAAGAGAACTGTTTTCAGATATATGGCTCGTTTGTGTAAGCATTGTTTTTAACTAATCAGCTGATATTTTTAACAAATCAAAGACTAATGAATAAGGAAGGTAATTATTATTTTCAGTCCAACTAAGCTTAGCTAGATTTATGAGGACTACAACAAAAGTGTCATTATTTTTCAACTGAGCCATATAAGCATCTGAAGCACAATTGTCAAACAAAACACTATCTCGTTTTCCCTGAAAATAAGCATATGTAATGTTTAAGAGGAAACACTAAAAAATGCGGGAAATAGGCTGCAAAGGTTTAAATAGAGATAACTCTACCTTTAATGTGTCTCATATCTTCCAGACCTACTTCTAGTAAGGAAGACTTGAGAAGTAAAGAATTGAATTAAATTGGAATATAAGGAGAGTAATGAAAATATGATTGATATTTAACGGTATTTTCTATTAACAAACTATTAAGGATTCCAACTATTTTAATGTTTGACTACTAATTACAATTTAAGTATAAGTTTTAAACGACCATAAACAATAATAAATGGTATGGATGGGAAAGAATCCCGTAACAATGATTGTGTAGCACTGAATGAAGACCTGATAAAGTTGTGGCAAGTTATAGCAACTAAGGGGGCATATAAATAATCTGAGGGACTAAAAAGGAAGGAACTTTAACAAAAAACGCATTGCCATCAGTGTGGAACAAAATTGTGAAGTAATAAAAGTTCCAACCTCTTAATAGGATGGCATCTTAAGAATTGAGAGCATCTTTAAAGACACTGGTTTAAGGGTTATGATATTTCGCTCTTTAGTCAGTTTATTTTAAGAGCATTGAACTAAAAATGCTAGAGAAGGTCATAGCTTGCAATTTGCGAGGTGACAATGATGAGGTACAGTATTGATGGCATACACAGAAGGCTAGAAGTTACCATATTAGTACTTGGCATAGTTAACAAAACGCTAGAAACATAAAAATGGATAAAGAAGTATAAATGGTAGAAGAAAATAGAGGGCACAGTCATAAAGAACAAACGTCCTTATCAAAATTGGTAAGAGCAGGTGGAGTGGAAATATGAAGCACAATTATCAAGAGGAACATTAACATCACCTATGCACAAATAGACGAATCATGTGGAAGGCATTGAAAATGTCATCCAGTAAGAGATGGGTGTAGGTTAGTATAAAATAGAGGGAATATTGTTGGAATCATGCAAGAAACAGTCATTAAAATGAGAATAAGTTTGCAAGAGTGTAATAATAACTATTGAAGCAAGAAGACTACTCAACAAATGAATCTTTAAGTGAAGCAAGTGAAAGATAAGATAGAAAATCTCTTCACATTTGAATGCTATATATATATATCCTGGAATTCAATTAAAGGCAATTAAACAACAAAGTATTAGAAGGTTAATGAGAAGATAAGTAAACGAATAAGGGTATGAATGATATGTAATGATATTAAGTATGATGGAGGGTGAGTTGGGATGAAAACACAAACATGATTGTTATATAACTGAATGATGAACTGATAAAGGTGAGAGAAGTGATAAAAGAAAGAGATGGGTGGTTATGTTTTGTAGGAAAAATTAAAGAATTTGAAAAAACAAACATTTACCATTAATGTGGAACAGAACAGTCCAACCAAAACAAAAAAGAGACAAATTAATTGAAGAGTTTGGCATAGACTTGTCCTAGTGATCTTAAAAGAACAGTCAAACCAAAGGATGAGTCAAAAAAGTTGCTAGAGTGTGTGATAGGCTATATGACAGACACACATAGGATATGAAAAAAAGGAAACAGACTAGTAAGAATCCCTCTTGCACGTCTCAAGAATCCCTCTTGCAAAAATATAGTGACATAGGTAAGAAATCCATTCATTATCTGTGACATCTACCCATCCTGTGATTCCAAATCAACAGATTGATAAAACAACTCTTGAGTTGAGTAAACTAATATAATAAAAGAATCTTATTATAAGAATAAGAACTTTGTTGTGTAATTTCATTCAATTCAAATCAAAAAGGAAAAACTCTCTTTTTAACATAGAATCAAATCGAAAAAATATCTATTTTGATCCTTTTTTATTTATTTATTAATTTTGATTGTATCAAATCCATTTTTTTAGACCAAAAGAAGAGTGACCTTCTAATGCCCTTTCCTTTACTTTTTTACTTTGATTTGAATTCATTGGATTTTGTAGTAGGTTCCATTCTCATAACATAATATCTCCAACGAAAAGAAAAAAGGTATCAAATCACTCGAAACTAGGGTTCTACATTTTTTCTCTTTCCTTATTTTAATAGAAAATAAAGCTCTATCCTTGTAATTAAGTAATTAAGCCAAGAAGGAGCCTTTTGGGTGTAATACAAGAACAACAATGCGCTTGCCACAAATATTGATAAAATTCTTCTTAAAAATGGAATTTTTTGTTATTTTTCTGCCATTAAATACTATCTATTACTGCTATTATTGTTATTGTTACTTTTTATTGGACAATTAACCCAGTTTTTTAAAATAAAAAAAGAAGGGGTTCCAACAAAAAACATCTTCTACAACTACAAAAAGTATATTTCTAGATTTCGCATCTAATTAAATTGTAGAAATATGATAATCTACTCTATGAATTTTGAGAAAAAAAATCCGTCAGATTCACATTTTATTTGACCCTCAGTTTCTAGTCCGAAGCTAATAATGTAGAAAACCCCCATCTTATAAAAATGGAGGAATTCTCTATTGAGTACATCGCGACAAGCAACAAGAAAAGAAGAAAAAAATTATCTAGTACTTGATCTCGCTATTGATTGTGAAATTGCGTTGCTGTGTCAGAAGAAGGATAGCTATACTGATTCGGTATACTCTAAAGACACCCTTAGTACAATATTGACGATCTAACAAAGATGAAATTTCAGTAAATTTCTACTTACTGATCTCATCTTTTATGGAATCAATCCCCCTTTGACTGTACAAGAATATGTGGAGCTTGACATATCTGGAAGCACAGGAGAACGTTCTTTTGCTGATATTATTACCAGTATTCAATACTGGGTTATTCATAGCATTACTATACCCTCCCTATTCATTGCGGGTTGGTTATTTGTCAGCACGGGTTTAGCTTACGATGTATTTGGAAGCCCTCGTCCCAACGAGTATTTTACAGAGAGTCGACAAGGAATTCCATTAATAACTGGCCGTTTTGATCCTTTGGAACAACTCGATGAATTTAGTAGATCTTTTTAGGAGGCCCCAATGACCATAAATAGAACCTATCCCATTTTTACAGTACGATGGTTGGCTGTTCACGGACTAGCGGTACCCACCGTTTCTTTTTTGGGGTCAATATCAGCAATGCAGTTCATCCAACGATAAACCTAATCCGAATTATAGAACTATGACACAATCAAACCCAAACGAACAAAATGTTGAATTGAATCGTACCAGTCTCTACTGGGGGTTATTACTCATTTTTGTACTTGCTGTTTTATTTTCCAATTATTTCTTCAATTAAGGGAATAATAAATATATATTAGAAATTCTCTTATCCCATTCGGAAGGATATAATTTCATAATTATCTATGACTGTTTTATGTCTCTAGCATGACTACTTGATGAAATGTGGAGGAAAGTGGGATAAATGGCTGATACTATTGGAAGGATTCCTCTTTGGATAATAGGTACTGTAACTGGTATTCCTGTGATCGGTTTAATTGGTATTTTCTTTTATGGTTCATATTCCGGATTGGGTTCATCCCTATAGTAATTGGCTGAACTGAATTTTCGAAATGAAAGCGTAAGAACTCAACAAGAGACCCCCTCTTTCTTTGCTTTGACGAGATGAGGTCCTGTTGAGTTCTTAATAATCATAAGATCCTTTATTTGTATAAATGACAAAATAGAAAACTTTTTCCGATGTTTTAAAAAACTCCATTTCATTCTTTTTTTCTGATGATATTTTTGAAAAATGAATTTCATTAATTGATTCAAAACATTTCTTCCTCGATAATATCTGTCAATACTTTCAAAGCAAAGTCAAAATAAAGAAAACAAATGGAAAACAAAGAAGGAATCACTTGATTTCCTTTTTCTGGGCGGCACAAACAAGAACAAATAAAATAAATAAAATAATAAATAATAATAAATAGAAATATAAAATGATAAATAGAAATATAAAATGTAATTCAAATGTTAAATATATTGTATTAAATATATTGTATTGTAATAAATTGTAATTAAATATATTGTATTGTAATAGGAATATATTAATTATATTCTTATTAATTAGATTATATAATCTATTTCTATTTCTATTAATTATATATAATATAATATTGAATATTATATTGAATTATATATATATATATATATATATATATATCTTTTTTTTTATATTTTTTATATTATAAAATCTTATTATATATTATATTTATTATATATAATAAATATCTATTTATTTTAGATTTTATAGATTTTCGATCACATATCATGCGAAGCGAACCCTTTCTATGCTAACTATGCTAAAAGAATCTTATTTGAAATTGGAGTATATAATATTTTTCGAAGAAATCCTATTTGTTCAATAAAATTCCCTCTCTTTTTTGTTTGTCGACTACTCTACTACTTCTTATATGTTTATATGTTATATGCTTATATGTTATATGCAATAAATAAAAAAAAAATATATTATATGTCATTATGTAATAAAGGTTCTAATCAAAACTCGGAAAAAATCTAAACAAAGAATGGGGTGGGGGATAGGATTCTTTGACGAACAAGATCAATAGGCATTATTATATGAGAATATTTGGTATATGAGATTATTTGGGAGAATATTTCGACACAAACAAGAAGGGTTCTAGGAAGACAAATAATCCCTCCTAGAATCCCATTTTTCCAATTTCAATTTATACTGTGTTTAATATTCTCCGTTTATTTATTTTCTGTCTAGTATCGAGTTGAATTTTCTTACAGTCAAATAGAAAAACAAAAACTATTAAAACTATTAATTGAATATATTTATATTCAATTAATAGTTTGGCATATACTTGTCCTAATGATCTTAAAAGAACAGTCAAACCAAAGGATGAGTCAAAAAAGTTGCTAGAGTGTGTGATAGGCTATATGACAGACACACATAGGATATGAAAAAAAGGAAACAGACTAGTAAGAATCCCTCTTGCACGTCTCAAGAATGAGAATTAACTCTTTGTCACTGTAACCCATGTATTTGTTCATACTTAAGGGGGAGAAATAACGCATAAAACCACACAAATTTGAAACCCATATGAAGTGGTCGTCAGCTTCATGCAATAGCAAATGAAGTGTTAAAAGGGATGAGAGAAGTGTTGTATAGTTAACATGGGCTCAACGAAGAACTCTTAAGTGGAGGGATTTCGTCAGAGTCCAAAACAACGGTGGAGGAGGTAAACATTAGGTGGTATTGATCATGAATACACTACCCGCCTCTCCTCACTGTGAAACCTGAGATGTTGTAGATTAGACCTCTATAAAGTTTACAGAATGATCGGTCCCTGACTTTCTTAGAGTATAGGCAGAAATCATCTGAGTGCCCTGCAACATGAATGGTCTTAGTTGAGGAGGGTTGTGGAAAAAATTAAAAAGGTAGAATAAACTGAATGTGCTGCAACTAACATGCTCATCGAATAATACATAATCAACAAAAACAACTTCCTTCATAGGATGTGGTATGGATGGCACAGACTGACGAATAAGCTCCCTACTGAAGAATCGATATAGTTAGCGGTAATTTCTTCATGAAGGTTGGCGAAGAAAGACTTGGGAAGGTTGTGAAGCACTAAGCTGTTCATCTTAGGCACGAAAAATGAGAAACGCCTTCTGTGAGCATATTAGGAAGATGTAAGAGTTTATGGTTAGGCAAGTAGAACCGTTGTGATTAGAACTCCAATTCCACCTAACTGTCCGATTTGCGTGAGTCTCTGACAATGACATCCTCGCTTCCCTGTTCAAGAGGTAAAAAAGAGTATTTAATATTGAAGAGTAATTTGCAGCAAGAAGCGAATACATGTACTGGCTTATCGAATGTAGAAACAAAATGATACTCTGTGATTATAGGTCCAACGTGAAGGGAGAATGGCAACATCCTGGACAGCTCACACGATTGAGAAGTGAGGATTGAATATGTAACATTTTTATTTTTATTTTAAGATATAATTATATTTTAGGGATAAATATAAATTTAATAAAAAGTTCTTTAAAAAAAATTAGAAATTAAAATTTAATTTATTAAAATAATAATATATTATTATATTATAAAATAATATATATATATATATATAAAGTTGGTAGGCGTTGAATTCAGCGCCAGCCAACAACAAAAGGGGGTAACCCCTTAAAAAAAATTATGTTGCTATCAGGCGCCAAAGCAACGGGAATAGTACCCCTCTTATAAACACTTCACGCAGGTGACATGAAGAGAGGAGAGGGTGAGGTCCTAATAGAAATATTTTTGGTTATTTGAGGATTAATAAGGTACGTAAACTTTCTTCTCATCACAAAGTTTCTTTTATGAAAAATATTCTAAATAATTTTTTCTTTTCTATGATAGTGATTTTATACTAGTTAAAGAATATTTTGGAGATATGATTTTAAACAAGTTTTGAGTTTTGTCAATATAAAATTGTAAAAATGTAGAGAATAATTAATAGTTAATTTTAACTGGTTTAGATTTATTTTTTTGTTGTTATGTGATTTTATAATTAATTTATTTTATAAATAAGATATAAATTAATCTCCATAGAACGTTTTTACCTATTAAAATTTTTTTAAATAATTTATTTGGATTATTAGAGGTATTATTGAGGTTTTAATCGGTTTATTTTGTTAGATCTGAGCTCTATGAAAAATATGAGTTATGATTTAATATTTAAATTAGAATTTGATATGATTTTAATTATGTAGAGATTTGAGGAGTTGTTTAATAATTGGATTATACCCATATAAATTAAAAAAAATATTTAATTATTTAAAAAGTTGATATTGAGGATTTTGTAATTATAGGTATGTTAAAGGTTATTTAAGGATTTTTAATGAGTGCTTTGGGTTTATGAAGAATGATCTATGATTAAGGATTTTTAAGGAAATTTGAATAATTGAGGATAATAGTTGTAGAGAAAATTAGGTTGTAGAAGTTAAATTATGTAAATTAATTATTTTATTTTTATTTATGGTTAATTGGTATCTACATTAATAATGTAGAGTTTTCTTGTGATCGGTGATTGCACGGGTTTTACTATCCAAATTAAGCTTAAGCTTGGAATCGAGGTAACAAGGGTTAATTTATTTTATATGCTTGTTTTGGACTGTAAGATGTTTTATAAACCTTACTTTTATCTATATTACTTGTATGTGTTTTGCAAGATTATATTTATGTATGAATATAAATTTATTTCAGTGAAGCAGTGTATTTTCCAATTTACATATATAAATATAAATTATTATTAAATTATTACTGTTATGATAGATATGTTGTTTGAGATGGAATGTTGTATAAGAATTTAGAATTCTTGTAATTGTTTTCGAAAGCTGTATTAATTTATTATTTTTATATTACGAGATATGTTGGGTTGTGTGGAAGAGATATGGTGAATTGTGTGCCCATCAGCTCTCTCAATACTGGCCCGGATTTTGGAGCTGAGTGTTTGGGCGGACACCTCCATGTTACGGTATATTGGTGGTAGCATGGGAGGGGGCAGTATTATTGATGTGACTAGCTAACCTTTGGTCAGGTATACTAGTACTGATAGGTTGTATCAGTCAAGAGGAGATAAGGAGGAGCAGGATGAATGAGTGGGGATGATTTTATTCATTGATTATATTATGTTAAGTTTTGAATTATGATATTATTATTATTATTATTATGTCAGTTAAACCTGCTTCTCTGACTTACAATCCTTCCCTGCATATTTTGTAAATTGATTTTGGTTACTGAGACTTTATGTCTCACCCCGTCATTATAAATAATTTTCCAGGCAAGACATTTAATTTGGCTAGAGGCCAAGGGAAGCAACCAGAGGTATAGACGTTGAGAATCTTGTAGGCCTCTTTTAGTATTAATGTTGTGTTAAATTCTATATTGTCATTATATGGCCCTCATGTTTTTATAATGTCACGTTTATTGTTTGGATATCTGTCTTGGAATAAATGCTTAACCCTTGTTAGGCTTGAGATTGTATGTTGCATACTCTGATATGTTGGTAAGTCCACAACCACAACTCTGTTGGAATTCATTTTGTGATTTATGGGTTAATTGTGGTGTGAGATCAGAATAATAAATTTTTCTGTAGTGAATTTGTGGGCTAGTTTGTGCCCCAAACTCCGATATATTATGAAAAGGTTTGTGGGCGAATTCTGTGTACTCAACTCCGAAAATGTATTAAAAAAATTACTGATTTTGTATAATTGTATTGGATAATACTTATTGTGAGAAAGAGTCGTTTCAGAATAGAATTTGGAGGGTTGCAGGGCTTCCTTACTTAACGACTGGGAGAAACAAAATGATTCATCTTCAAAGCATGATTTACAGTATACGAGATAAGTTTGTGAGATGAATTTTGTCTCGACTTACATAAACGAGTTTTTTCACTGCCAACTCAAAGAAGCCTAAAATAAAAGACGGTAAATGATGTGGTTCATTTAGGCGGAAGTCTTATGGGCCATTGAAATTCAAATTATTTGGAGCCAAAAAGAAGCCGACTCAACTCACTAAGACGGCACGCAACCATATGCACCTTACAGGAAATGGCTTCACTGGAGCTATTTTATGCATATTTGGCTTGTAAATAGTGACTTTTGTTAGTGCTTGGCAGAAGAGTATTTATTTATTTATTTATTGGTGTTTTTGTTTCCAATTATTTATCCCGACACTGACTGATTGGTGTTCATCAACGCGTTTCTTATGGAAAAAAGACTAATTGTTTGGCTGAGAGTGAAAAATTACTCAATATTGCATATATACACATAACATTTGACTCGACTGTTTTGTTTCATTTGATTAGTTCTATTTTTCTTTATATATTGGGTTGTGAAGGAGATGCTTGCCCGTCAGTATTGATAATCAATAAATAATTATAAATCTTATTATGTAGATGTGAAAGTATTCACTATCAATAATCAATAAATTGATAAATAAATCATTTCACGCGGAAGTATGGTTTTAACATTATATTTTAATTCTTATTATAAGGCACCAACTGCCTCTAACTGACTCGTTTATTACATTTTTCATATTATGCCTTCATTTTTAATAGGACTTCATTTTTTGAATAACTCCTCGAACATAATGAATTCTCATTTGTTATACTCTGAACATTTCATATTCTTTTCATTAACTATTGCATTTCCAATCCATTTAGCATGTTTCTCTCTCTCCCCACATTAAGTTTTCATTTCTCGATGGGTTTCAACTCTGTATCTTTCCCTTCATGTTTTCATTTCTCAGTCATCTCTCTCTCTATCTATTTCAATAGTTGAAATGTGAGCCTCTCACACCCAGAATATCAAATATTACAACCCATCCTTTTTACTCATTTCTCGTTTGGATTTTATGATGGAAAGCAATATGGGGTGGGTTCAACTTGATGGAGAATATGAGGGTTTGGTAGTGTTGGACTCATCGAAATATGGAGATTCTATTAATGCAACCAGTCTATCACACGGAGGAGATAAACCGAAAGTGAACTGCTTCAACACAAGCATTGTTGAGCATTGCCGCAAAAAACGAACTGCTGAATCCCTCCTCTCTCAAAAAGCAGAAGAGAAAAAAGCTCAAGGTTTTGACTTTAATGATGACCTCTTTAATTTAGCTGTGGAAGACTCTCTTGATCGTGAAGAGCATAAAATCCATTCACTTGACTTAAACCAGTTACCAGAGGAGGAGGAAGTTGATTCGAAGATGACGGACATGGTTGATAGTTCTAATAAAGCCATTTCAATTAAGAAAGGCCACTCTTAGTTTGACATTAACAAATTTCCAGATGATGAATGTGATGAGGATAGTAATACAGAAAAAGAGCAAAAGCGATTCACAAGGTCAATATTAAAACTTTTTTTTCCTGATTTTTATTGAATGTACATCTATGTTGGAATTAAGAGTCAGAGAAATGGTTTCTGGTAGATGACGATGCAGTTTTTTGCTGTCTGTTTTTTTATTTTGCTTCGTTGAAGTGATCATGTAATGCAATAAGAGAATATGCATTTCAGTAGAAGAATTATTTATCATTTGAGATTATCGTTTCTACTACGTCTTGCACCTGTTATCATTATGAAAACTATATTTAGACTTAGATTATCCTACTTTGAACAACATCCAACTTTGTCTGTGCCAAGAAATATTTTGCATGGCACTAGGTTTAAGTCAAAGGATACTTGTGTTTGGTCATTCATGGGAGCATTGAATCTGTCTTCACTCAACAATGGCAATTTCAAGCTCTGTTCCATTTGGTCTGCCTAAGTTTAATTCCGTTTTGGGGGTTTTTAAAAAAAAAATTACTTCACCCGCCACTTTTGATAAGAGTTTGATAACTAAATTACGTTATTTGAGAAAGCAGTTAAAATTAGTTAAAAATAATAAATATGTTTTGAAATAATTTTTTTTCAAGTATGCCCTTTTTTATAAGGGGATAAGCAAGAGAGAGAAATATAGTAGATATAATATCATCAACCCTTTAATTAATGCGATATAGATAATTAATGAAGAGCACAAATAAAAAAAAAACTCATTAAATCTTGAGACAACTTTTGTCAGGATTTTATAAAAAAAACCAAAACAATCCAAATTTTGAATTCTTATAAAGGGTAGGAGGGAATATAATACTTCCTTTAGCCCTTGGTATAAGGATCCAACTACTAATTCTCATAAATTAATAAAAACAGTTAAAAACATTAAAATTGTCCTAAAATTTAAATGATTTTTAATATTATTTTTACTAACTATACTAAACTCAAATCTCATATTAATTATTACTCTATCTCATTACTCTTAGTAAATATGGAAAGACATTAAAAAATAAATTAAATATAAAAAGATCTTAAAAATTTATTAGTTGGTGTATAAAATGTAAGGACTTTTACAGGAAGTTGTTGCGATTCATAAAGGCTTGTTTGTTTGAATCGGATTTATGCATAAGTTTGATTTATGTAAATTGAGATAAACCTTATCCATATATTTATTTCGTAGATCATAAAGTTATCTCATATATCATAAAAACTACCTCATTTTCCATAAATCATGATTAAAAAACATTTATGGAAAGTAACAAAAAAACTAAATGAGTCGAATAGCACTCACATGTAAGGGTATGCTTCATTGCTTCTCAAATTTAAACGTGTTGAATTTATGAAAGCACAATTCCCAAAAAAAAGATCAATCTGCAAAAGTTATTATTAATATAACGTATAAAATGTACAACAAGTTCAATTTTAAATTTATCTGATTATCTATAAGGCGTAGAAATAGCAAAAATTCAATAAAAATAGTTAAAGATATTTTTGTTTGGGAAGTATTTATTGGAGGTTAATTTAATTTTGGAATTTTTTTTAGAAGTTTCAATTTTAGAGCAATTTTACCCTGATCGTTAACTCCGTTAAGTTTGACTATTAGTTGATCAAATCAGGGAAAAATTTTCTCTAAAGTGAAAACTTCCATGGTAAATTTGCATCTTAACAAAAATGACACACGGAAGGAAAAATTGCCTTAGAAGATTTCATTTTGGAACAAATTTACCCCTAGTTTGGTCAACTAATAGTCAAACTTAACGGGTTAACGGTTAGGACAAAATTGCTCCAAAATTAAAATTTTTGAGATAAAATTACTTTCAAAAATACTTTTGGAACAAAAATAACTCTACATATATACTTTCAAAATAAAGATGACCTTTCATCCTAAAAAATAATATTTAAAAAAAAGTAATTATGGATTTTAAAAAGAAGAATATGCCCTGCGTCTTTGGTAATTACCAGTACGTCCTCTCACAGTGTCCTTTCGTTTGCATCTCTTCTGGGTGTTCATGTTCGCGTACAGCAACGGCGGGTCCAATTTATTTAATAAAGAAATGAAAGTCTCTCTCTCTCTCTCTCTCTCTTTTTAGCCAACAGAAAGTCTCTCTCACTCTCCCTCTTTTTTTTTTTTTGGCCAACTCTCTCACTCTCCCTCAGATGGTTATAAGCCTCCAATCATAAGAGTAACGCTCGGGAGCAGCTTTCCTTCTCTACTTTATATATCCGCTACCGTCCGTTGCTATGAAAATGATGACGTTTCATTTAATCAAGGGATACTCACAATTGCAAAGGAGGGTGATTGTATTAGCGACATAATTAATCCAATTACTTAATAAATCTATTTTAATTCTATGAGATAATTGTTTGTAGGGTGTATGTATAAACTTAGTAATCAATTATCCAATATAATTAATTATTTTTGGATGTAAAAATAGACACAAATAATTTATATGTGAGTAGATATAACAATTCTATTAAAGAGACTTAACATCTGTTACTTTTTGTACTGTAGGTCTCACCAGTCTTATCACTCTCTACTATTTTAATATATTTTTGAAAAGATTAAGGTGTAAATTTAGTAATAAACGAATTTCTTATGGGCACTCAACACAATTATTTTTCATATAAGAGTATTTACAAGACAAATAAATGGATCTAAAAGAATTTAGGGAGTTAAAAAATTTTAATCATTGACATATTTATGTTATAAATACTTATATTTGTCTTTCTACTGACAAAACGTAATTTTGTTTTGACCCAATAGGGTGCAGTAAAAGTTATTTATATCAATGTATTCTTTTAAATCCCTTTATTTTTCTTATAAATGCTTTTATAAAGAAAATAAAAAAAGAGCATTAATGTAAATATTCTTATGTAAATGCCTATATTTATATTGTAAACGCTCTTATGAAAAATAATTGTGTTGGGTGCCCATAAAAAATTCGTTCATTGCTAAATTTACACCTTAATTATTTTAAAAATATATTAAAATAATAGAGAGTGAGAATACTGATAGGATTCACAATACAAAAAGTAACAGATGTTAAGTCTCTTTAACGACTTTGTTATATCTGCTCACATATAAATTATTTATGTCTATTTTTACACTAAAAAATAATTAATTATATTGGATACCCATAAAAAATAATTGATTATTAAGTTTACACATACACCCTATAAACAATTATCTCATAGAATCAAAATAGATTTGTTGAGTAATTAGATTAATTATGTAGCTTGTATAATTACCTTCCTTGACAACTGTGTGAGTGTCCCTTAATTGAATAAAACGTCATCGTTTTCATGACAGCCGACGGCAGCGGATATAAAAAATAGAGGAGAGAAGCTGCACCCACCCGTAACGCTCATAATAAAGGCATCTTCCCTTTTCTCCATTGCTGTATCTCAGCTTATTCCTCTGTTTTCTGAGTTCCCATGGCCAATACTACTACCACTCTTCCTAAACCTCTGGACCTTTCACCTACTTCTCAAGTCAAGGTACTTGCACTCAAACCACTCCTTCCTCTATACCTCTTCATTATTATGCATGTTTAAGCTTCTCCTACTTTATGATTTGGTTTTAGAAACATCATCGTGTTGAGCACTTCAACAGGGGAAGCAGAGAATTTGACGAAATTAATTTATATATATTGTTCGTTTCCTTCACAAGTCGCTTTCAGCTACTCATATTTCATTGTAATTTCTCGTTTGTGCAGGTTCATAGTTCAATATGCCTACAGCTTGGGAAATTCACTGAAAGAATTTCGCAAATTGTACTAGCCATTGAATCCACCCGGCCGAATTGTGCGTTAGCAGTTCGGGCATTGTGCTCCTTACATTTCACTTTGGATAAGGCCAAATCAATTATCCAGCAATGTTCTCACTCCAGTAAACTCTACCTGGTAATTTAATAACCCCTTTTATCTTTTTAGCCTTCGTGATACTGATACTTGCTCTTTCAGATCATTTTCAACTTCAATAGAAAAATTCATGTTTGTTAGTTTTCTTGAAATGGAAAAAATTTCAGGTAATCATGGCACACAAGATAGTTTCAAGATGTGAAAAAATACGAAGTGATCTGGAGTTATATTTGACCCAAATTCAACAAATAGTCCTAATTTTGTTGGATGCTGAGGTGGGTTTCAAGTTTCACCTACTAATAACTGAGTTTCATTTGCTTGTATTTTGATGATCCTTACATCTTCGTAACTTAGTTGATAATATTGGGAATTGACCTACAGATATCTGAAATCATACAAGATCTTAGAGCTGCAGAATTTTCCTTGGAATTCGCGGAAGATGAAGCTAGGACGGCATTACTGGAGCTGCTTGAGAAGGACTTTCCCGGATCAGAATCTATAAACGAAGTTGAACTTGATGCTGTTCATATCGCAACTTTGAGGTTGAAAATAACATCTCCTTTAGCTCTCTTAGAGGAGAAAGCAGCTCTCAAGTTGCAGATTGAGAAATCAAGCGATACAGATCAGAGGGAGATGGAACTTGTGAAATACTTGTTATATCTTGTCATCAAATATAGGAAATACATATGTCAGTTTGAGAAACATGTCCGGCATCATCGGTCTATGGAGCATAAGCTGGATGTGAATGGTGAATACATGAGAATAAAAAAGGATAACTCAGTGAACCTTCAAGTTGAAGATTCTAGAGTTTTGTCACCTGCAAACTAGTTATTTATATTTGATTTGATTTGTACAAAAATCAGAACTTGATTATTGCAAGATTCATTGCTATGTTTGTAGCCAAGGTATATTGTCCAGATTTTTTCCCTGTTTCCCCCCAATGTCCTGTCTAGAATTCTTTTCTTGTTACACTGTGTGAAGAAAGACACTTTTAGATTGCATTAACCTTTTACGTACACGCAGTATACTGAAATTATTAAACTAAAAACAAAAAGAACTGCAAAAGATAACTTCCAGTTTAGGTCAAGTGCAACTAAATTAGTCTTTAACACGTGGGTGAATGAGTAATAATACCATAACCGATAACCATGCCAAGCTGCATCAGATAGAAGCAAAGCATAAAGTGGGAATTCCTTTGGCAGAAGGTAAAGGCAATTTCTGCCGTATAACACTAGAAGAATATGAGAATGAGAGACAATCTTGTAATTAAAAAAAATAGATTTGACGGAATCCATGTGAAATAATGCATAGAAGGAAGAAGCAATAAATGACAAGTTTTCGCAAAAAAAATGAAGAAGTCCCTTGTATGTGCCTGCCCTGGTATAAATGTTTGTCCTGCTCGAGTAGATTACAAACACAAACTGGAGCATTACATTGAGCCAAAATAGATTTGGAGTCATTCTAGACACCAAGTAGTAAGCATCTATGGAACAAAAGAAGCTTCCATTTCGTTTCAGAATCCCTTGGATATCAGAAACATCCGTTCCACGTTCAGCTGCTGAATCTTCGTCTCGTCGTCCAAAAAAGAAATCCAAATCGCCGTTTCGTCCTCCTGGTATTGCCCCTATCCAAAAAACTCAGTCTCCATCATCGTCTACCTCTCAGAATCAACATATGAAGTTGATGCAAGATCCTAAAGTAGGAAAATCCGAGGACCCAGTGCCCGGACGACAACCCGTGACCGAGCCACCGTTAAGCACGGCGTCTGGAGGAGAAAAGAACCAATCGGAGGCACCGGAAATAGTCGAGGCACAGATGATGTTTGCTACCTCGAACCCCACAGGCAATGACGTCAAGGTTTTGAGTTCAACAAATCCTAAGGTCAGTAACGTATCATGCATATCCCATCAAAAGCCCAATGTGGACAAAGCTCCGTTGCAAAAAGAGATCAAAGAAGATGTTTCAAACTGTGATCATAAACTAGCGACTGAGAATCCATTTAATGTGACAACTCTGGCTGGCGATAACAGAGGAGCTACAATGAACATAGGCTCCAAATCAGGGAGGAAAGAGACGTTAATTCCCATATACAGGGCCTACAAAAAAAATCCAGAACAGAGGTCTGAGGTGGCTGCCGATGGCGATGAGAGCTCCGAGGAAGAGTCCGGCAATTCAGTGGAGAATGAAATCGGGAACGCATATGTCAATAGTAATATGCAGAGTCTCAACAACTCATTGATGAGTCAGAGTTCGATCAATGACAGAGATCCTGGGGTTCATCTGACTCTTCCCCAGAAGCATGTCGAACTAGTCAAGCGTGACGATAAACGAGGTCCGGAAATTAGAAAGCCTGACGTTAATGTTGGCCGGAACGACGGGCTAAGAATTCGACGACGATGCCTCAGAGGGCTCTTTGCAGAACCAAGCGACTCCGATCCAGATAACCCTAACAAACCTCAGCGTCATGGTTGTAGATACAAATGCGGAAATATTTAATTGAAAGAGACCATGATATGGGGATGCTCTGACCAAATTTTCGTAACTTTGTTTGTAAGAGAGAAATACCCTGTAAACAAGTCTTTGACGTTGCTCTCTGAAATTGGAAAACAAGATGCGATGAGCACATCGGCCATCCAATTTAGAGGCCGATACTCGGATTTATTTGCTAATAAATATTATATAACGAGAGCGAATTTTCATTTGTTTATATTGTGTATTGATAATTGTCAATAGTTGAGATTGATGTGAAGGGTGTTTATGCGTTAGAAAAGTAGGTTGGATGAAGATTAGGAAGATTACGATAGAATAATGCATCGAGGCCGTCATAATCTGAATTGAATTTAGATATTAGATTACCATTATGGTGGCACTGTTACTCATCCATGAACCATTTAATATTCTACTATGGGTGTGTTTAGTTCAATTAGGGTTATGTGAGGTTTATTTAAGTTACGGTAGGGGAGGTTATAATTTTGTTTGGGTTAAAAAGAGAAAAGGGGAGGGGAGGTTTGATTTTTTGTTTGGTTCAGAAAGGGAGGTGATGAGAGTTAATTATGAGTGGACAAAAATATCATTTTTTCTTTATTTATATATTTTTCTTCTTCTTCTTCTTCTAATTTATAAATATCAAAAAACCTATTACCTTAAGTATATATGATAGCAAAATTACATACATTTTAAATGATATTTTATTGACTTATCTCATTAATTTTATTATGATAAAATATTTTAATATGCTTTTGATAACTTTTAATTTTTAGTAAATTTGATATATGTTTTGACATAGTCAATATGTCATCAATGTTAAAATAAAAGAATTTATAAGAGATTTTGATAAGATATAAATTTAGTCTATGACTTATGGGTTTTCATTCTAATTATGTTAGCTTTAATTAAATTAGATATAGTTAAATCTATGTAAACAATAAAATAATAAATTTGGTTCATGATTTAGGAGGTTTTTTTTACAAAAATAAACATGTGTGTTTTGGTCAAAATGAGACATAATGATTTTAAACAAGAAGGATAAGATTGTAATATTTAAAAATAGGTAGAGGTATTTTGATCAAAATGAGAGTAATATTTCTTTTCCCTAAAAAAACCCCATTTTTGGAGGGTTGAGAGGGGAGGGGAGGGGAGAAAAAAAGACATAAATTTTAACCTCTCCTCCCCTTCCTTCAACCAAATACATTTTTTTTACCTTGAACCATTCCATCACCTAATCTCCCTTTCAAAAACCCCAACCAAACAAAACCTAAAATACTTGCGAGGTGACCCTTGTGTGGGTGGGAGAGTAGTCAGAGGGGGATGAAGTTTAAATTTAAAGAAGAGGACGCTTTCATTGCAGCGAGCTGGAATGGGACAAAACTAGATATGCCAGATAATTTACTTTAAGGTTGATGGAATTAAAGGGTATATATTTTTCATGGATTTAGATATATATAAAAATATCCATAGTGTCATAGTCTCTATCGGAATCCACGTCATCACGATTGTTACTTTAGTATTACTGATCTCTGGGGGAATCTAGTCTACTGGGTAAGTTTGAATCAATGAATATACTAATGATGTGTAGGGAGGTGTCTGATGTTTTTTTTTTTTTTGGTCAAAGAGGTGTCTGATGTTTATCTAGAGGCAATTTCACAGGATTTCCGTTACCCTGGTTTTAAATGAGCGTGTTGAGAGGGAAGTGCGTCAGATATGATATGCATGGAGACATGGAGTAGGAACCAAGTCAACTTAAGTATAACACTGATGATTTAATTTGAAGGTGCACAGGGCACAGGCTAGATGCATAATTTTTTTTTTTTTTGAAAAAGTATACTTATTTTTAATAATTAGTGACCCGGGTAAATGCGCTTCTAAAATGTATCGAAATAGCTTCAACAAATAAAAAGCTGCCTATAATTTAACTCATATGATCACTGATAAGGATGGCTCGAGATTTAACGAGAAATCGGGATTTCAAATTCTCTTATAAGCCAAGTGTCTAACAAATAAACTTGTAATAAAATTAAAGTCATAAACGGAAAAAAAATAAAAATAGATGATTTCCCCCCCCCCCCTAAATTATACGTCTCACACACACACACCCATCACCGTGAGGTGGAAATTTTCTTAAGGGAAAGACGTAGGAAATGGGTTGGTCCAATAAACTGTGGATGGTATTGCCGCTCTGTTTATATATCTATGGGCTACCGGAATTACGAAGGGCCCTTTTCCTTCTGGGATCCTCGATTTCATCGTACTTGGATAAAAATTTAATCATAAAACTTTGTAACTGGGGCCCACCTAACCCTATCCCGGTGAATAAAATATTCAAGGGATAAGAACAAACTAAAAGGAGACAGAATCCCATATCTGTTAACTGTATACAATGATGAAGCAAAATATCTGGCTATATATAGCACCGAGGGAGAAGGGCATAGTAACAACGAGTGGAATAGACAGTGAAGGATAGAAGAATTTCAGCAGCAATGGGTTCTCTGATGGCAGGATGGGACTCTCCCACCTTAGATCCCAGATCAGGTTTGAAATGAATCCATTTAAAGTGAAGTATAGCTCCTTTCTTTATGTCGTATATATGATGTAGCTTTTGGTGGGTTGATTTCTGAAGAAGGGAAAGCTTTTTCTCTGTTTCAGTAAAACTTGTGAGGAACAGATCTCTCACTAAAGAAGAAATCGATACTTTCTGGAGATCACGGAAGCAGATAGAGGAGGAACACCTCAAAGCTATTTCCAGTATAGCAGAAAATACTAAGGTCTGATAATTTTGATAGACGATATGGATATGGGGGACTTTTTTTTGTGTGTCGGTAACTAAGTACTAATAAGGTGTGATTAACGTTTGGTAGGGACAGGCCAACAAATACGAGGAGTCAGACAAGTTAAGCAGCGCGGACCTGGTTCGCATGAAAGAGTTCATAGGCTGTGATACTGGCAATAGCTTGGAGAAGCTGATTAAGAAAAACACGTGGTAAATACTGAATAGAGTATTTGTTTTAGCTTTATTAGCAATGAATAATGAATCACTGAATACTAGGTTGTGTGAAAAGATGTCTAACATATATGAGATGGTTGGATGGGTGCAGGTGGACTAAGAGTAACTGGGCATTTCTAAATGAGCCTCCGGTGATGGAAACTTCTTCTCACAAGTATGCATCGCAGTTTCACGTGGCCAATTTGGCATCTTCTAACAAAACGAACTCTGGAGACGGAATTAGTGCTGCTTAATATGATCTGAGCTCTCTCATACCCCTGTAAATATATATATATATATATATATATATATATATATATAGAGTCTATGCTCTGTATGTTATGGTTTTCAACTTATGGAATATATACATGAAACTAGATCTTCTCCGGTTGTATGGAGAGAGAGATGTTGGTATATTGAATTGAAGGGAATCATATTTACCCACTGGCACTACCTATGTTGAACTTGTTATGTAGACTGAGGCGTGATTTTTCCAATTTTGCAATTCAATAACAAATAGTGGGAGGCATCCTGGAAAACATCTTGAAGAGGCATTTAATTTGTTAATAAAATATCAAATGGAGTTGTCCAGGGAGGGTCATAGTATATAATTAAATATATCAAATATTCCGTGCCAGTAGTCAGGCCTTTGAGATGTGCATTGAGTATATCCAAATGGATGAATATGGATTGACTTTGCGTACGTGGATCGGTGGTGGTTGCTCATCAGTTTCAGATTTAGTGTGTTTGAATTAGTTTTTAGAAAATAATTTTATAGTAAATATATAAATAAAATTTTATCTCAGATTTTTCTTAAAATCAAAGTTTTAAAAAGCTATTAGACCTCTAAAACGCGTTTTTATTCCCAGCCCATGTGCCCAACTGTTTATCTGAACCCACAATGATATTTTTTGCAGCAAAAACGAAAACGGAAGTTCATTTCAAATTATTATAGAAAACTTTTATAAAAAAAAAATAAAGGTTCTTATAAAAACTAAGAATTCATCATTCTCAATCAATTATTGGCATCAGGTAAGGCGCCCACCCACGAAAGATTAGACTTTTCTAGAACCTCCATTTGTGTTTGTCACTATCCAAACCATCCCGCCTCTCTTGGCCTCCAAGCCATGTGTCCAAAATGGCAAAATTACCCTTCACCTACTACCACGCCAAGCTGTGCAGGAGAACGGTCACGGTTCATGAGGGACGTCCCAACTACTTGTTTGCTTGCTTCTATGCTAAACAAAGTTCAGATTCCAATTGAACAAGATTCGGTTCATAATAAATTGTACTATTATTTATAAACTATGAAAAAAGTTATAAGATATAGTACGTTTATATATGTCGTGTTACTTGCATATTTGATGTTGGCTAATTAATTAATTAACTTTTTGTTATTTTGATAACGGATAAAAACGTCAGCAGCGAAATTCACTCCCCGTTCATAATTAGCCGCCCCATTCTTAGGATGATGGTGGAACGAAAGGCTACTATTATAGTAGCTTCAAACGAAATTACACGTTTGGATGAGTTTTATGAATCGAGTTTATTATATAAGTTTAATTTATGTAAATTGAGATAAATATTTTTTATACATTTACCTTATAGATCGTAAAAACACCTCGTAGACTGTAAAAACTATTTTATATTCTGTGAATCACGATTTATAAATACTTATAGAGAATCACAATTTATAAACACTTATGAAAAAATACTTCCCTAATCCAAATGAGGTACAAAGTGCATTGGACGTGTATAAATCAATGAAAAAAACCCGGACCGGACCGGCCGGTTCAACCGGTCCGACTGGTGACCGGCCATGATCCGGTCCGAGTGGTGAAAAAACCGGTGAACCGGTGGTTCGACCGGTGCACTCGGTTTTCCTTTTTTTAAAAAAAAAAAATATATTTTTTTATTCCTCCAACTACTATTTTGCATTATTTTTTAGGGAAAAATAAAAGTTTGAAGACCAAGATGAAGAGAAAAGTAGATAAAGAAAGAACAAATCTAAAAAAAAAAGATTTTGAGAGGATATAATAATTAATTAATTATAGAAAATGATATGTTATTACTATAACTAATACTAATAGATTTTAAGCATTTTTTGTCTGAAGATCTTTATTTTTATCTATAGAAATTAAAAATATATTAATATATATATTGACACTAATAAATTATAATATTTTAATATGATCGATTCGACCACCAGTTCAACCCCGATTAAACCATTAACCTTTAAACTAAGTACTCACCGATTCATTACCCGGTTCATTTCTTTTTTCCTTGGCATAAATAGGGGACGAACTCATTGCTGCATTGCAGTGCAGAGTGTGATTCAGAGAAACTCATCGACAATTAATTAGAAACTGAGATTTGGTATCAATGGCGGAGAAAAGCAAGATTCTGATCATCGGAGGCACCGGCTACATCGGAAAGTACATAGTGGAAGCAAGCGCTAAGGCCGGCCATCCCACCTTCGCTCTGGTGAGGGAAACCACCGTCTCCGATCCCGTCAAGGGCAAACTCATCGACAACTTCAGAGACTTAGGCGTCAATTTAGTGCATGTAAGTCTCTCGTCTTCCATAGATTGTTCATAAACTCTGTTTTTGGCTGATCCGAGAGTAATAATTAAGAGTGCGATTCTATACGTATGCAGGGCGATCTGTACGACCACGAGAGTTTGGTGAAGGCCATCAAGCAGGTGGACGTGGTTATATCAACCGTGGGTCATATGCAGCTAGCTGATCAAGTCAAGCTCATTTCTGCAATTAAAGAAGCTGGTAACGTTAAGGTACGGATCACTCAATCTCTTCTTGTTCTTGAGGTCCAATATGATCATATTCTGAAGTGGTATTTTTGTGTTACAGAGATTTTTCCCTTCAGAATTCGGGAACGACGTGGATCGTGTGCACGCAGTGGAGCCAGCAAAATCTGCATTTGCGATTAAGGCTCAAATACGACGTGCCGTTGAAGCCGAAGGTATACCCTACACTTACGTTTCAAGCAACTGCTTTGCCGGCTACTTTCTGCCCACCTTGGTACAGCCAGGAGCCACTGCTCCTCCCAGAGACAAAGTCATTATCTTAGGCGATGGCAATCCCAAAGGTACTATACTTGTCTCTGTTCTTTTGGATCTCAAAGTGTTTTAACATTATTACTGTTAAGTAAGTATTGACACTAGTGTTTGAATTTTTCAATTTGGATATATAGCTGTTTTCAACAAGGAAGAGGACATCGGAACCTACACAATTAGAGCTGTGGATGATCCTAGGACATTGAACAAGATTCTCTACCTCAGGCCCCCTAAGAACATTTATTCCTTCAATGAGCTTGTTGCCTTGTGGGAGAAGAAGATCGGCAAGACCCTCGAAAAGACTTACGTTCCAGAAGACAAACTTCTCAAGGACATTCAGGGTCTGTGAACTGTTCGTTCTAAAATTTGGCTTCTTATATATGAGTGACTGAATCTCTGAAATCTTGTTCTGTTTTGTTTGCAGAGTCACCTATTCCTATCAATGTGGTTTTAGCAATAAACCACTCGGTGTTTGTGAAGGGTGACCACACCAACTTTGAGATTGAGCCTTCTTTTGGTGTTGAGGCTTCGGAGCTGTACCCTGATGTCAAGTACACCACTGTCGAAGAATACCTTCACCAATTCGTCTGAGAATTCAAACTCAGAACTGCGTGCTACATATGCTCCTGAGGGTGATTCAATAAAATATATACTGAGTTTCTTCTGGCTTTCGATGTTCCATGCGACTTTTCTTATCTTTTTCTTTTTTTAACAAAAAAAAGATTGTTGTATAAGAATTGTATCCCCAATATCATAGTTGCTTCTATCATTAGCTTGGGTTTGTTAAGAAAAGCTTCTGGAGGGAGAAATGAGCAAAGGAAAGTGAGGGGACCGCTTAATGGAACTTGTATTATGTTTGTGAGAAATGAGAATGAGTAATGGACTCGTACACAATTGAGTTGGCCGGCTAATTTTATTATTATATATTTCATGCTTGAGGGGAAATGTATGTATCAACTAGAGGAGAAAGTTCAATAATTGGGCACCCTATGAATACCACAATAAATTGACAATACTTATGTCGTCGGGCTATGTGTACTAGTTAATGTGTCAAGATTAATCAAAAAAGGTGAAGGTAAAAAAAAGGGTCAAGTTTTGAGGATTTAGTTTTTTTAATATAAGTAAATTTACTTAAAATTCTATCAAGTTTATGTCCAAAAAAATCAAGATAGACTTGAGATTTAAGAAAGATGTCCAACAACCTGCCTTCTGATCTTGCCTTTGTTGATATAAATGGAAATTTGTTCTGTGAACAGTGAACTCATTAGTAGCATCATTAGAGATGCAGACGACCAAGCACATCAAAACGGGTGTGATTCTTAGCAGAAAGATGTCTTGAACTCAAAAAGAAAACAAGTTCAATCGGCCGGCCCAAAAATATTTACATTATTATTATAGTTTGTTGCATTATATCAGCCCAAAAGAAAAGAGGGTTAATTTAATTAATTAGCAATCCTGGGTTGTTTTATTAAAACTAGATCTTGAGTCTCAGTGTTTTGCATGAAAATCTGTTAAAAATAGAAGCCATATTATTATAATTTACAGCTCTATATGTAATATGAACCAAGCGACTTTCAAATTTCAATACACATTGATATTCTGAATTTGGTAAACATGTGCATTGAGTCCAATATGAATCTGCTAATTTAAAGACCCTGGACCTATATAACCTCTCAGAATAGTTTCTTATAATATGAAGCCGAGGGAGATGGACCCCACAAAAATCCAATTCATAGAGCGGTTGCTTGAGTTTAAAGAAACCTTTGGAACAAAATAAAAGGTGGTGGGCTGTGTGGGCCTTTGTTTCTGGCCATCGTCATAATTCAGGCGTGCTGAAGGCAACCAGTGTTTCCTAATGATAATAGTTTGTTACATATTATGAATCAATGCTTGGCTGCTATATATCTTCATCAATAAGTGAAAGCTTTACCTACAGACACGTATGCCTAACTCCGACAAACTCAAAACATATATATATATATATATATATATATATATATATATATATATATATATATGGATGTAATTGATGCAATTCGGTTGTGACCATGATGACACTATGAGAACAAAGCACATTCTCCACCAAACTTGGATTAGTTCCTGAAAGTTCTTTTTAAATACATTTCTAAATTATTTACTTGAGAAGATCAAACAGGAAACTCTCCAGTTATGTTATTCCTAATTGTCGCAATCAATATATTAGCAAAAAAAAAAAAATCATTATATCAATATCCATATATAATAATATATTCAATAAAATCTATAGAAAACTGTATTATTCATAAACCACGAATTATGTGCAAAACACAATGCCCACAATCTAAGTAACGATTAAGCATTTGAATCACAGCCTATAAAAATCATATCTCAAAAAAGAACTGGCATCCATCTATGCAACAGAATAATAATAATATGATCGATTTTGCAAGTAGTTGGAGAAGGACATGATAGAGAAATCTGAGATCCTTCATTAAAAAAAAACAGAGAGAGAGAGAGAAGTCTGAGATCAAGAACTTGTTGATTAGATTCCTGTTTGTTCAACATGTGTTTTTGGAGACAGAGGCTTAAGCCCTCCATCATCAGTGTTGTTTCCTTGATCATGATATGAATACGAAGACTGTGATGGATTTGGTGCTGGTGAAGGAGCCATTTCCTCTTCAGCTACTACCCTCATGGCTTCCTGTGCCTCTGGTCTGAATCTGATCTCATCATTCTCTGGTTCACCCATCATTCTTCTAGCCTTGGTTCTTTCAGTTATGTTCCCTGCAATATATCAATACGAACCAGAGAGAGTAAAAGAATATTAGTGGCAGAGAAGCAGAGATGGTGATAGCAGAAATTAAAATCAGACTTTTTCTGGGAGGTCTTACCATTCAAATCGAAGTCGGGCTTTGAATTCTCTGACAAGAGAACAAGGGTGGGCGTGATAATGGTAAGGAATGCCCAGAAGACGAATATTGGAACCAGAGTTCTTTCACTCATTTGTTGCAACTTGTATCTGCAACTAACCAATTAAGCAATCAAAACCACATCCAACCCAAGGTTTATAATAAGGTGAAAAGGCGGGGATGGTCATGCTCTGCATATGAAGAGAATAGTTGGCATGTTTGGAAATTTGAAACTTGTCAAATGCATATTTAATCTGTATAATTACTTTGATATAAAACAAAAGAATCAAAATAACGAGGGAACCATGGATTATTGGATGGTTGTTATTAATAGCCTAGATATCGGCCACCTGGATTTTGCTTCCACGTCAAACCCTGCTTCTGAGTTCAAAAATTTGTTTGGTGTTAGTGCTGTGTGTGTTGAGCATTCCAATTTCAAGCGTTAAATAACAAGGAATGCACAGCTTCACCTTCGCTGTTTAACGAACACGCTCATCTTAGTGGAAGTGCATGAATCAATTAGTTGGTTTTTTAAGTTCCTAGCAAAAAAAGCAACGCTATTTAGAGGAGGCAAGGAATACTTTGTACATAATAAAAAAAACATGCAAATCATTCATTACTCAAGAAAAATGTTATATTTGATGATTTACCGGAGAAGTGTACTACTTAACGTATAAGATTTTATCCATAAAATTGAACTAAACAAAATTTTATATTATGGTTGGGGGGAAGTATAAACATTTCATTGGAAAGAAAGGAGTATATAAACAAGAAACAATTTTTCTAACCTTTTGACTTTCCTTCATTACGTATTAGCACATCATAATTCTTGTTATTTTTTTAATTAAGGATAGACATTTTTTTTATTAGAAGCATGTTCTATGAGGGACTAACCCCTCCGTTCACCCAATTTTATTGGTATAATATTAAAATTAAAGTTTATAACATGTTCATAAAATAGAAAAAGTGATGAAAGGCATAAATTATATAGTATAAAAGATTAAAGTATATATTTAGTTCTTTAAATTTATTTGGGTTATCACTTTAATTTTTTAAGTTTGTAAAACATATTTTTAATTCTTTTATTTTAATACCATTAATATTACTAACAGAAAATACTAACTAAATAAATTAAAATGCTGACTCAACAGCCAATATATTAATTTTTAATTTAAATTTAAAATTTCAGTAAATTAAAAAATAATTAAAAATTGTCATTAATATCAAAACTATTGAAAAATCATCGGATCTTAGTCGGGGATTTCAAAACGCAGCCAAATTCAGGCAACCTTCAACGGAGGAGGAATGTTGAGGTCAAGAGTCGACTAAGACTGTTTGAGGCGAAACAAACTAATCAGAGTCACTGTGGGCGCCACCATCGCTGACAGAGCGCGGGACTCCGCAATAGGCCGATCAAACCTGCAAATCTCATATCGGCTGGCGATGACGAATCTTGGCGGCGTAACAACCCCATGGCCTCTTGCGGACACCTCTGTTGGATATTCTTGGCACTGTGGGATGGGTTGGAGGTGGCGAGTGAAGCAGGTCTGTCCCAAGGAACCATGTTCTTCACTTAGGATTTGGAGGGTTTGAAAAAGAGCACTTTTTGAGGGAAGAGGGGGGAAGGAGGGAGAGAGTACATATTACCTAAATGATAGAGCAACAGTGGAACACTACCTATATATTTTCTGGTCAGTTGTTGCAAGTGGAGGAGGTATGGAAGAATGGCCAGTGGCGAGTCCCTATTTCAGAAGATGTGGGTGGTACAGAGGCTGGTGGGGGAAGAGAGGAGGGAGGTTAATTCTAATTTTTAAATATAAAAATATATTATATTAAATTATTAAAATTTAGGAATGCTCTGTCATCGTTGTACAGCGCTTAAACTTGCTTTTTCAATTTTTTTTGTTAATAATACTATCAATGCTAAAATTAAAAGATTAAAAATATATTTTATAAATTTAAAGGATTATAATAGGACTCATATAAATTTAAAAGATTAAAATATAATTTGAAGTAAGATATAATATTTAACGTAGAAAAAATAGACCCAAACTCATAATACTAAAATTAAAAGATTAAAAATATATTTTATAAATTTAAAAGATTAAAATAATACTATATAAGTTTAAATGGCTAAAATATTCTTTTAAGTAAGATGTATTTTAAACTAGAAAAAAAAGAAGAAGAAGAAAGAACTAAACTCATTTTGGCTGTTAATGCCCAAAAACAACACCCGTTCTCTGGCTTGTCCGTGGGCGATTTCGTAATTCGATGTACGATTCATTACCATTAGCACCCAAACTCGAAACCCCATTTTGCCCTCCCGACTATGCGAGATATACTACCCTACCACTCGAAGGTCCGAGTCCGACATCTGAGTTCAAGCACAGTTGCGCTCCTCCATCTACCCCCTCGCAATCTACAAACGGGAAACTTGCTGAGAGATTGAGCTTGCAGAAGCTCGAAACACCTCTAACTCCACGGACCTTCAATAGCGTTGCAAATGGGAACATTAGGGAAGGCCATATACACTGTCGGATGCTGGATTCGAGGGACTGGACAAGCCATTGATCGGCTCGGAAGCCGTCTCCAGGGCGGTTACAATGTCCAAGAACATTGTATGCGCCTTTCCTCCCCTCTCTTTCCGAGATTTTAGATCCAATTTTATCTTCAATTTGTTCATCAAATGGATAATTCTTGTTATCCTTTCTTTGTAGATGTTGTTTGGTCCATTTTGAAGAAATGCCGTCTGATTATCTGTTATTTTCATTAAGAGAATTTGATCGTTGCTTTCATTGATCGATGTTTATCATAGTTCGGTCACCCTTAATAAGGCCTAGCTATAGTGCTCACCCCAAATGTATATGAAACAGAATTGAGTAATTGAATATTTTTAGGGTTGTTAACTTGAGTACTTTCAGTGTAAGGCAGTAAAGAGTCTGGACTAAATTAAATCTGTTAACACAAATAACTGTCCATTTTGCATGTTCTCCTTAATTTTTATTTCATTGTTAAGTTGCTAATAACTTCATCCACGTTGGAAAATTATGCTAAAAACAATTAGAGATAGGAAATCGAAGTATGACGTTTCTGATTAATTTGTAGTATTTAGTAGCATTTTGAAGTTATATTGCGTATTACAATTTTATAGACAGACCATGAAGCCGTAATTGAAGTATATACGACACTGAGATAAGATGTCCAATTTTGGACGCTCAAACTCATTATTATGAAGTTTTTAACCATTGTTTCTCTGGAGAATATGTAGATTGATTGTTTTCCTATTCTTTTTCATGCTGTATGGGTGCTGATGTTCACTGTCGCAGCAAGTTATAGATTCCATCCTGCCTTCCTTGCAGAGATAGTATTAGGTCTTGTTTTATATTATTGATTATTGATGATAGAAGTATTTAGAATCTGATTCAGCAAGCTATCTTGCTGTGGACTTGCTGTCATACATAATTTATTTTTCTGCTCTCATGTTTTGGTTTATTGAAAAACTAAATCATTTTGCATATGAATATAAAACAAATATATTAAAATGGAACGGTATGCTATCTCTTTTGCTTTACCTTCTCAATTTAACCATGAATTGGTTTTTATGGGGCTTTCCCTCACCGCCCTGCTACTATGCCATGTAAACTTACAAGTCAGTTTTCTTCCTTCTCGTATTCAGTGTCTAGGCATCGAACTTTGATGAACATATTTGATAAGGCTCCTGTTGTTGATAAGGATGCATTTATTGCCACAAGTGCCTCAGTCATAGGAGATGTTCAAATTGGAAGAGGATCATCAATTTGGTATGGATGTGTCTTGAGAGGTAAGGTCATTTGATCAATTTTTTAAACCAAAATAATAATAATAATAATAACTTGATCATCATTTAGAAGTGGAAACATTTTAGTGGTTTAATGCTTCAGTGGCTTATTAGATCCATGTTTGGACTAACTTGTTGCGCTTACTGGTTCATATTCTGCTGGGTTATCATCTTGTTGTGGAAACAATGCGATCCAATTTGAAAGCTTTCCTCTACTTGCCAAACATAATTTTCAGGGAGATTGCTCTTTTATCGGTTGATGGGAGGACATTTTGAAACTTTTGTCGTCTTCTGTATGCATGCATAATACTCTATGTTTGATCTTTACTTTATGCATAGGTGACGTGAACAGCATCAGTATTGGAAGTGGAACTAACATACAAGATAACTCCCTGGTGCATGTTGCTAAGTCAAATTTAGGTGGGAAGGAGCTGCCAACTATTATTGGGAACAATGTTACTGTTGGTGAGTATGTAATATTTTTTCCCATAAATGATCATGAACGCTGCTGCGTTCTACCCTTCATGGGAATTTAATCAAAATTTTCACTGAGCAGGCCATGGCGCTGTTTTACATGGCTGTGTTGTTGAGGATGAAGCTTTTGTTGGTATGGGCGCGACACTACTTGATGGTGTTGTTGTTGAGAAACATGGTATGGTTGCTGCTGGTGCTCTTGTCAGGCAAGATACAAGGATTCCTTCTGGGGAGGTACGGTGTATGTGCATCTGCTGGTTTCTTCTTAAATTGTGAGAATTAGGATTGCTTCAATGTGTGTGTTTGGTGGCATGATTACCAATAATGAGTTATCAGAATGTACAACTAATGTTAGGACGAGGGGGTCATGATTTTTAATGCAAATTTGTCTGGTATGTTTGTTGTAGATAGTTTTAAGATTCTGAAAAATTGAACTCTAGTGAGATATTGTACAGAGTTCGGGATATTTTAGAAGAGTTTACTCTTGTCAACCACGTTTTATTAGGCGTTTTCTTGTGTTTTGTGATATGTGGAAAGTTTTTCCTACAATAAATTCTCCTTTCAATGCATCATTACTATTTCATTGTTTCCATGATAATTTTATGTCCGAGAGGCTTCAAACCATAAACCCTTATTCTTTTATCCCAACTTCAACTTCCTCTATCCCTTGTTCAGCTGCAAAGCAGCGGTCTTCTCTATTTCTGCTACACTACCACTACCTCCAACAAGGAGAAAACCTTTCTAGAATGGAGTATAACGGGGATCCTGAACACTCAGGCCCTTCCAGACTTAGCTCTGCATCTTGCATCTAAAAACATTTGTGTTTTATGTTTACATCATTCCTTTAATCAGGTATGATGTAATGTTAACGAATAAAAATATTACCTGATTACTTCATTGGTGATAAGTCTGAGTCAGGTTACCCTCCCTCCTTAGACGCTGGTTATATGAATATTCAGCCGTGATCTGTTAGCTCAAGTTTACATATGTTGCAGGTATGGGGAGGCAATCCAGCAAAGTTCTTGAGGAAGCTAACGGATGAAGAGATAGCATTTATCTCTCAGTCGGCAACCAACTATACTAACCTTGCACAGGTCCATGCGGCTGAAAATGCCAAGTCCTTCGATGAAATTGAGTTTGAAAAGGCACTGCGGAAGAAGTATGCACGTAAGGATGAGGAGTATGATGCCATGTTGGGTGTCGTACGTGAAATCCCTCCAGAGCTTATTCTTCCAGATAATGTCCTTCCTGATAAAGCTCAGAAGGCTTCTCAAAAGTGAGTTCTGCAAAATGAATGTGCTTTTTAATTCCAATTTTGAAAATGACATCAAGGATATTCTCTTGTTTTGCCCAAATTCAAAGACAGGGACCATTGTGATTCCCAATAATAGTAGACACGTTTCAGGCTACAAATATGGCTCCTTTCCAGATGTGATCCGTCCCTGTGCCATGAGATTTTTAAACTTGCTTTTCATCTTAGGAAGGGAGCTTGTACTACAACTATTTGTGAATCGAGTAACCTGGTTGCTCGCGATTATTTTAATACTCCTGTTATTTATATTTATAGTACATTTTAATGTGTATTATATGCAAATAATACTAATTTAATTTAGATTGAATTTTATTAGTTTTAATTAAAAATTTAATGTCAACTTTATCTTATCTAAGATAAAGTTGGGTTTAAAACAATACCAATTTTAAATATTAATTTAAAGACAATAATTCAAATTATTTAAATATTTATGTTTAGAAACAATGAAAATTAAAACCCGAACTCATAAAACAATATTATCAAATATAAATATTGTTCTTGAATTAGACTTATTCGTCAATAAATGTTGATGACAGCTTATAAACAAAATTATCATTTTTAAACAAATGTAAAAAATTATTGCCATGAAAAATAATAATTGCAACATAATGCTGCCAACATAATTTTTTTCGGATCCAAGGGGATAATTTTTTTTTTAATATTAATAGAATCCATTCCTTTTTATTTTACCAGCAACAAAATGAATAGTATTAAATTTAAATAAGTTACAATATCACATAAGTTACAGCAGACAAACACACTGGATGAGAAAATAAACAAGTAACAATAAACAAACACACTGTTTGAGACAGCAAACCCCAAAACTTAAATAATAAATTAGAGAAACAAATATATGAGAATTCTTCAATATAGCCAGAACGCAATAATACAGTTGAGACATCATCAACTCCATTCGTGAAGTAGGCCTGCAACTGGGAAGAAGGTCAATCTACCTAATCACAATGGCAAGACTTTTCCATTGAAGCTTTGGTAATCCTCCCGACTACCAAATATGCTTCTTTGAGAATGCACCTGCAAGAAATGTTCCTAACCAAATTCCTTGGCACAAAAGTGTACTTAAGGAGAACAACATTCAACCTATTATCAGATAATGCACAATCAAATAGATGATAGGAAAAAGAAACCCAACAGAGCCTAAGGATGAGCAGAAATGTCATACACACTGAATAGACCCATGTCTAGTTCTATAATGAACAGTGTTAATCAATACACTAAACAGGCACTTGTTGAGCCAATGATGAATAACACATACAATCATACTCATACTGATCAGGCCCAGAAAAATGATATTCAATTGCTTATCTATTGCACATTTCTTAACCATAATACCTACAAAAAACATTACCTCTCTACCACATACAGCTATCATCGACCAAACATCACTAAATTTTGAATGTGTCATAAAAACTGTTTCTGGGGCTTAGGTTAGTCAATCCATCTTTGTCCCACCGATAAACCTTCCACACCACTTCTAGTAGAATAAATGCAATTTAGGTAAGGTATTTTGACTTATAACACACACAGACCAGTGAAGACATATAATAAACCGCCCAATCATATGAGCCTAACCAAACCACATTAGGTGTCAATTCTTCTAAAATAATCATCAGAACTAAACAAAGAAAAATCAACACCTAAAGAGGCTATCCTACCAATAGCAAATCTCAACCTCAATAAGACATCAGTGGGAAAGGATCGAATCTTTAGCAAGCCATTCACCTTAGAAGCCAAAGATTGCAAAAGTAATACATTTAACCGCATTTGTTCCAATGCCTTTGATTTCTTCAGAACGACTGAAAAACCCCAACTCCCACTTATCCATTGTCCATTGATTCTTCATCACCTTACCTTCATCTGAGAGTCCGCTAGCAGAGAAGCCCTTCGACTCCATGGTGCGAACTTGTTTGACCTTTGAACTCCGATGTCTTGTGCACCATATCTCCGCCACAGATTTGCCCCCAATTACTGGACAACCCTAATACTCGCCCCTCAAATCCTCAATCTTTATCATCCTTGCATTAGAGGAGAGAGAGAGCCATCGCTTCAACTCGCCCAGCCACCTCAAAAACCATGAGGGCACCCATCAGAGGTCGTCATCGGATGGTGTCAAAGGCGTCTGAGGCTTAAACACCTCCTCGTATCCATCCACCCAGCAATCCCGCGCGTCGCGTCATGGGACTTGCTCCCAATCCATACATCCTCCTGCCACGCCAGAGGGAGCCTGCTAATAAACTCCATCGGAAGGGGAGAGAAAACTCTACCAAAACGAAAGAGCGGTCGCCACACAATCAGCTATGGGCTACATCTTGTTGGCTTGCTCATCCTATCGGAGAGAGGGAAACCCTAGTGGAGGGAAACTTTTCGCACAAAGGCAAACCACTCTTGAAATTGAATCCATTCCATATCAACTATATACAAAAGTCTACGCCACCTAACTTCCCTCATCATTTAGGTGGCAAAGAGGCACCCCATGACTCACATGTTAGTGTTGTTGTCTACTTTTCTATTATAATATGAAGACATTTTTTTCCTTAAATGAGAACCTTTTGTTAAGGGACCAATAGATCGAATTTTTGCGTGATTTTGCACAGAAATCCTTAGCATCATAATAAAAATTGAATCCCCAAGTTTCATAATTTTTAAACATTCAGATAATATTTTATGAATTTTTTAGTATTCCTACTTGTGATCTCTCCATCGACTGCCATAGGCGGCGGCCTAGGTGACCGCACCCCCAACTATGTAAGGGGATGAGTATGAGAGAATAAAATAATCAGAATTCAAATATAACAAGTAAATTTAATTTTGGTACAGAAGTGATGTTATTGATCTGTACTGGCGGTCAAGTCTTGGACTTGCCCAAGATTGTCAAACCTTACCCGAACCCCTGCCCAAGGATACCAAGAGGATCATTTCAAATTGAAACCAACATGCAAAACTGAAAAGAATATATTCAAAAAAAAAAAAAGAGTGCACATAAATACAATTTTTTTAAAAAATAACAGTCCATTATAGTACAATGTTGTCCTTTGTACCAACATAAAATTAGTCTAACGGTATAAATCTAACCAGTTCTTCTGGTCTCGAGTTTAAGTCTCAGAAGAATCATTTGTTTTAGAAATGACAGCTATAAATTCTGAACTAGATATTAGATAATAATATCACAAATATTGTCCTTTGCGTAAAAAAGCTTTAATTTGATGGTTCTAATTTTAAAGGTACAAAATGTTTCTGATAACTAAACCATACTAATTTCAAAACTTATTGGTAACCCAGAACAAGAAGAGAATTCATCTTAAAATATAACACATCAACTTTCTCCTGCTCTTTGATATGGTTATAACGCTGAAACAAGCCTGGGGGTATGACCGTCTAAAATTCTTCAAATTTAAAGTAAAAAATGTCACAGACAGTACTTATGGGCGGCCAGTCTGCCTACCGTTTTTATCACCGCAGATTTTAACTTCAACCATATAGTAAATCGGCCTATGAGGAAGACCATAAGAAACTGTTGACAATCAAGAGCCAGGGATGAATTGAAGACACAACGATTAAGAAATAATCCATCAGAAATTTCGTTTCCCACAATCCACAAAACATAAACATGCCACCTAATCATCTCCAGATGATCCGTTTGTTCTCAAGTCATCAAATATCCATTGGAGCAACACCTTGATCACCAGTACCTTGGTCTGCACCAGCACCTTGGTCTGCTGCAGGAGGGCCTTGACCTGCTGCAGGAGGGCCTTGACCTGCTGCAGGAGGGCCTTGACCGGCACCAGCATCCTCCCCACTTGCTGGCTGAGATTCAGCTGAAGGAACTTCCTCCTCACTCACGATTTCAAAGGCATCAATCAACTGTTGTACAGTGTCCTGATCCAATATGTGGAACGGCTCACCAACTCCAACCACGGCAACTGTGCATATCGAACTCTTGAGCTTTTCCCCTTGCAAAGTCTCCCTTGTTGCAATAAGTGCGTCTTTAATCAGATCTTCCCGTGAGGAGCCGTTAAAGTTCTTAAACCTGCGTTCCAAGTACGTTTTTGCAGCTTGTGAGCGAGACCCGATTGCAAAAGCCTGATATTCAAAGTAGTTTCCACTTGGGCAGTTATAATACAGATGAGCTCCAGATTCATCTAATCCAGCCACCAGGAGACCAACACCATAAGGCCGTTTCCATGATCGTTGGGTACAAACCTACCAATTTAATAAGGATCAGAAACAGCAATCCCACGACCACCTCAACAAAGTTACAGGCCAGAAACCTTAACGTGTAGCAATTTTATTTTTATTTTTTTGGGGGGGGGGGGGATAGCCTCCACAGCAATTAAATAATACAACCTCCTTAATATAAGATTTTGTTTGTGGTGTAAAATGCACTAGTTGAAAAGGAAACAGTACATGGTCATGGAACCCTTTTTTAAAAGGGAGGGGAAGAATCACAGAGGCTTTGTCTGTGACATTAAAATGTCTGATATATCAAGAAAAGATAACAGCTTTTCAATTGAGGGACAGAAGACAAGATTATAGACAGCAAACGGAACCTTCACTTGGTGTATAGAAAACGTAGTGTTTGGTATACAGTGACATTAAATAAATGAAAACACATTTTGCATGCTCCATTTGATCATAAAATGCAGTGTTTAGATGCGTTAGGTATCATACTTTACGCCTCACCGTATTAAACACAGATACAGCACAAAATAGAGCAATTACTCCATACTTAGAGTTTTAGCAATGAAATATAAGAACATGAATGACACTTCAACTATTTTCTTTAACTGCTACACAACACCTCCAGATCACAATAAACCAGACAGTATTAGCAGGTCTAGAGGGCAACTGATATGGGGATTTGTGTTCCTTTCAACTATATCTTTTTTTATGGTATATCTCATTTATATGACATAATTACTAGTATTATGTTATAAGGTGACTTTACACTTCAGTGTGATTTGGCAAGTCTAAAACTTTTGAAAGAAAAATGTAAAGAAACTGCAGACAAATAGCACCGTCATCTTACATTAGCCAGGTCTGTTTACTGAAGCTAAAAAACAATCCTATCAATGAGTAACTGTCTAATCGATGACAGCAGTCTCATGCTAAATATTTAAAAGAAATCAATCAAATAGTTGAGTTTATCAACCTTGCTGACAAAGATTGGAGCAAATATACAGCTCAGACTATAAGGAAGCAAAATGAAGCACAAGGCCTAAGTCTATCAGTTATTAGGCCCCCCCCCCGGGGGGGGGGGGCGGGGGAGCCCCCACCAACACAACACAAAAAAAAAAAAACACAGCAGTCCCTGAAACAAGTATTCTCCTGCACAAAATAGACATGATTAATTGTTACATCTTCTGCAATATCAAAATCTACATCCTCATTTAACAGCAACATAAATACAGCTCCGATTTTTTTTTTTTTTTTTTTTTTAGCTTCAAGATTGAAAACAGCTCCATCATCAGTCTATGTCAATCAATCTCTCACATGCAATGTAGTTCAGAAAGCTCAAGGATTCACTCCTAGATAACAATTAACTTCCAAAATTAAACTGAGGGGGCAAAAATAAAAAAGGATGAGTTCCTCGGAATCCATGGTATGCACATACTCCAGCATACTAGTCTTACTTTAACCAATTCCTCAAAACTCCTTCACTTTCTAGGGTTTAGACTATTGAAAAATATTTCAACCCTAAAGAAAGCTGACACTGCTTGTTCCAAACAAAACCCTAGCTTTAATTCCACGGTGTAAAAGCTAGCACCTCCGTGACTTGCACTTAATTACGACCACAACAGCAGAAAATGAAAGTTAAAAATGGAAATTTTGAAGTGAAAGCCACAGTTCAAGATATGACACGGACCTGGGCTTTATCAGCAAGTTGAACAACGAGTCGGCCAACAGGGAGAGGGGACTCGAAGGTATAATTGTAGTTAATACATTCGGATCGCAAGTAGCGGGAGAGAACGCGACCATCGGCGGTAAGACCAGCGATGGCAACGCCGATGTGGTCGTCCACCTTGAAGATCTTTTTCTGGTGAGAAGAGAGCTCGGAGTTAGCCTTGTTTACACAAGCGAGGACCACATGGGTCTTGGATCGGAGTCCAATTGCGGCGGACCCTTGTTTCACCGCCTCCATCGCATACTCCACCTGGAACAGCCTGCCGGCGGGGCTCCATGTCGTCACGTCCGTATCGTACTGGTTCCTGAACATTGCTTACGATTTCGTCTCCGATACACCTAGACTGAGTGTTTCCTTCTTTTGCGTCTTTGGCAGTAAAGTCCAACCACTTAAATCAGGAACTAGAAGGCCTTTCGTCTTCCCCAAGCCTAATAACAAAAGGACTTCACTGTGAGGTGAATTCACCACCAGGGTAGGAATACAGTATATACTGAGATCTCACTCATTTGCTCTGCCCGAGTTTCGGCGCTCCAAGCCTCCAACGTTGTTGCTCGCTCTAAATGGGCTGCCCAAAAGATTTTGGCTCAAATTATGCGTGATCCAATTTTCAGAGGTCTAGCACAAACATTTGACAGCCCAAGAGTTTGATTCGGCCGGCCCCACAAAAAACACGAACGATAAGCAATCAATTAATCGAACAAAAGTCTGCATTAAAAAAAGGCCCAAAATAAACTACAACTAATAAAAAAAAAAGATATTGGCAAGAACATTAACAAAAGCTAGGTCCAGCAGAACAGGATGGAGGTTGTTCTTTGTGGTAAAGAGTTTGACTCATAATTATAAGGTTGTGTGGATTCGAATCCAACCAATAAGATGATCTCATTAATGGGTGATCTATAAGTATCTTTGTAAGTGTTCTTTAAATCTAGAGATATATCCTAACTCTGGTGAGCTTGAGAACTTAACTCACCTAAACTTTTATCCGGAGGTTGGTTAGTGGATGTGATAAGATAAAGGGAGAATTATATTCAGGTCCCACTCAAAATAAAAAATAAAAAATCAGTCCTATAGAGTTGCAAATCCCACTCCTAGGCTTATCAATTCACACCCTTAGAATTATTAATAGAACCTATTTTTTATTATTTTTCTCCTAAACGAAACCTGAATGTAATTCGCCCTAATATAAAAGAGTTTGGAAAGGAAAAATAAGGGAAAAGTAAAAGCAAAGCCATCATACATTGATAGCATCGAGAAGCAGAGAACATTAAAAAAAAAATACAGAAGAAAATAAAGGAAAATAAAGCAAGTTATTACTTTTTCTGGCCTGCATGTTAGTATTTCTTTATTCGTGATCATACAGATGAGAAAATGGATTTTTTATTTGATTTTATGAAGCAAATTAAAATATATATTTACAGGCTAAGTGCTGCATTTAGCCCATGTAAATCTCACCTTATTCTTTGACGTGCTATCCAGTAAAAAAATGCTTACAGAAATTTATCTTGCAATGTGCCAGCCTACATGTCTTTTATTTTTAATATTATGTTTAAAAGCCTCTTAAATCATCATGTTATTTTTCCTGTTTTTTCACGCGCCTCCCAAGTTTGAAAGAAAAGCTCTATATTACAAGGACAACATCTTAAGATGTTCCCCATCCAGACTTTTAAGAAGGCACACATATATAGTTTTTTCTGATAAAAGCATATTAATTCTCACATGGCAGGCGTAAAGTGATGATAGCTAAGTTTGATTATTTTGCTGTCGTTGTTAGTACTACTTTTTTATATATTTAAAGCAGAGGCCGAGAGTGGAGGGACAAAGGCTAACGAAAGTAGAGGTTCTAAAGCTGTGTCTGGAGAAAAATATCAGAATGGGAAGTCACAAAAGATACTAAAGCAAACGGCATCGTAATGAAAAGCAGATCATAATGAAGCTGGATCTACTTCTATATTATTTGATTAGGTCATTGAATTCTTCTAACGTCATGATTGAGATTATATTCTCCCAAAAGAAGTCCTCCATTATTCGTCGATGAAAATAATTCGTCTCTTTTGATATCTGTACAGTGATTGGGCTTATTTCACTCTCCTGACAACGATACTTTTTTGCAGATAAATCTCATGTAATAATCATTTCATTGGTTTAAGATCAAGGGTATATTTAAAATTAGCTTTTTTGAGAATAATTTTTATAATTTATGAAATAAATATATAAAAAAAATTTTATCTCAATTTACGTAAATCATAATTTAAAATTATAATTTTGTATGTTTCCAAACACACACCAAACACAGTAACTTAGCCGCACATGGCTGATGACCGTTTGGCAAAATGTTTTGTTCGGCCTCCTACAGTAATTGCACATGCGTGGAGTTTCAATTCTTTGGAGGGTGGTAGTTGAGAGGTACAGCTAGTATTTAAGCCTTAAGCCCTGTGTTATGAGTGTATGAATTGACGTGTAGTCAACGAGGTAAAACACTTTAAATCCATAACTCGACATCATCAGCCGAAGGGTGTTTGGACTACCGTTGGTTTTTTTATAAATAGGATTTAGTAAGTTAATATAAAACTCATCTATATATTTATTTTTTATACTGTAAAACTTACCTTATATATCATAAATCACGATTGAAAAATATTTTTAAAGGTTCCAATAATTATTTCAAATACCTTAAATATTTTAGATATTACATTATAGAACTAACTAATAATGACGACTCACAAAAAGTTTGTCTAGGGTTTTATACAGAGTGCAATTTATTAGATTTTTTATAGGGGGCATGTGTAAGTAATACTATTTTAGTTTTGTTAACTAAACATGCCACAAGCCAAAAGAGGTCCGTTTCAATATTTTAAAGAGAAAGTAAGATTTGGAGGGACCTCCTTCCCTTCCAAAAAAAAAAAAAAAAAAAAGTCACAGCGTTGACCGGTGGATTAATTACATGAAAGATCTAAAACACATCAGCAGGTTAGAGGGCTAGTGTGAACTAGATTGTCAATTTAGTATTGGGTTGGATTAGTGGTATAAAGTTGATTTTATACCTTATGAGATAAATATATGAGGGTAATTTTGTTAAATAAAATACTCCCTCTGATCTATAATATAAGTCATTCTGACTAATTCATTGGAAAAAAAATAGTAGTTAACTATAGTGGTATTAAGTTTCTTTTAAATTAAAAGAAATTTTCAACTATACCCATATTAAATAAGATTTTAAAGGAGAGAAAAAAATATAATAAGTCATGTTTAAACATTAACTATAGGATTAAAATTGATAAATAAATATTAATTACTTCCCAAATAACTTATATTATTGACCAAGTCATTCTTTTATAAACAACTTTATGTTGTGAATCCAAAAGGAGGAGTAATATTGATCATAATAAATAAGACCAAATTCCCCTCTTTTTTGCCGATCAGACCAAATTGCCCTAAAACTTTATGGATAGAGTCTTCATGAAATGTGCCGATAAGTTAAATGAGTATAAAGTATAGACAGGATCACAGCTGCATCTTTAATCAATTAATCATCCTTCATCATAACATAACTATTGGAGATAGAAGAAGGTGGAAGAGGCCTGCATTTTGAAAGGTCAAATGTGTAATTCTCTTTTAAATGAATGAATCATTGTTTACTATTTATATAAAAGGAAAAAAAAGAAAGAAAAAAGATCAGTTCATGTCACACACACAAAAAAGAAAGAAAGAAAGAAATGAGCTAGATGATTGTATCTCAGAGTAGGCATTATATAAGATTATAGTATCATTGTCATTGAGGCATTCTATTATCCCAGAAATATAAAAGAGTGGGTGACAAATATGAATTAGCTTTAAAAATGAACATGGTCAAAAATTGGAATGGAATTTCCTTGAAGGCATGTTGAGAAAATTAAATTTTTGTAGTAAATAGGTGAATTATATTATAAAGCGTGTTAATAGCATAACATTTAAGATGCAGCTTTCTGGTAAGACTTTTGTAAATATCACTCCCTAGCGAAGCTTTCAACAAGGGGATCCATTATCTCCATATCTCTTCATTATTGACTTAGAAGCTCTCTCTTCCATGATATCTTTCCATGCAAATCATGGAAATCTGACGAGGAGACAAATTGCTAGGGGTAGTCCGATGTTACACATTGCATGTTTGCTAAGGATACCATTATCTTTTTTAATGCAAATGTGTCCAACTGCAATTTGTTTGTGAAAATCCTTAAAGATTATTGCAGTGCCTCTGGTCAATTGATCAATTACAACAAGTCTAATATTTTCTTCTCGAAAAATACCCTAAGTAGAAGACATGATGAGGTGGCAGCTTGTCTCAATGTGGCTAAAGTGGATGATCCAAGTAAGTTTCTTGACTTACCAATCCTCTGGGGTACCTCAAAGCATGGAGCCCTAGCTTGTGTTTGTAATATGATGGGAAGGTAAGTTCAGGGATGGCAGAAAGAAGTGTTTATCTTTTATGGGCAGGGAAAATATGATCAAGGTTGTGGTAAGTCATATTCTCATCTACTCAATGTATTGATTTAAATTTCCTAAGAAGACTTGTATGATGCTTGACAATTTGGTGTCTAATTTCTTCTGGGGTAACTATGGTAGCACCAGTACTATTCATTAGACACCATGAAAATCTTTAGCTCAAGCAAAAAAGGAAAGGGGAGATGGGTTTCAAAGATTTTATGGGCTTCAATGATGTACTCCTAGCTAAAAATGCATGGCGCATTTTACAATTTTTTGATAGTCTATGGTCCATATACTTAAAAGTATCTATTTCCCTGCTACTTCTTTTATGAATACAAAGAAGGGTTACAAAGCCTCATGGATGTGGGATTGTATTCTAACTGGAAGAGTTTCTTGGAAGATAATCTGTGTTGGCAGGTAGACTCATATCATTATATTGATGTTTGGAAGGATCCTTGGATTCCAAAGGCTCCTAAATTTCTGCTGCCACGCCTCAATAATGCATTGATCAACCCAGATATGGTTGTTTCTAAACTAATTGAAAATAGAAGATGGAGTTTTGAGCCAATCTCAAATGTCATTGAACCAAATTTTTCGTTGCTTATTAACACCAATCCTCTTTCAACTAATCACACTGGTGACAGGTTAGTCTGGACTGGTACTAAAAATGGAAGTTGTAGTGTAAGGAAAGCATATAGATTAGCGGGAAAAAAAAATTTGCGCATCTTCAAGGCTGTGCTGCTTCTTCAAGACTTGTAAGTGATGATGTGTGGCCTAAGATATAAAAAATCCAGGTTATGTCAAAGGTGAAAAATTTTATTTGGCGCATTATGCATAAAGCTCTGGCTTCTAAAGAGGCTTTGTATAAACATAAGTGCGCACTAAATCCCTTTTGCCATTTTTGTGACTATGAGGTAGAATCTCTTGAACACTTATTTTTACTTTGCCCCTGGTATAAAATGGTTTGGTTTGGAAGCCCTTCAGGGTTGTTGTTTGATCCTTTTGATGTGTATAGTGTTGGAAGTTGGCTGGAATAAATTCTTTTAATGGACTCTGATGACTCTGATTATGTGCAAGCCCATGTAGCAACTCTTCTTTGGTTTATATAGAAGCTACAATGTAAGTAGGTATTTGAGCATGTGTCGCCATATTCTATCACTGTCATTGAGCTAACTAACCAATCCATGTTTGAATTCTGGCATGCTCATGCTCTCTTGGATCTCATACTGAAACATGTGGTAACCTAAACTTTATTTAAGTGGAGGAAACCTCAAAATAATGTCCTTAAAATTAATTGTGATGGGGCTTTCTGCAAGGCGTTGGGAAGAGCAGGTATAGGTATTGTTTGCAAAAACAATAAGGGACTCTTTCTTTGTGGTTGGGCAGATGCTTTCACAGCATATTCAACTTTCTATGCTGAACTACAAGCCTTATAACAAGCTATCTTACTTGCTGACTGTTGGCATCAAACTTCTATAATCATTGAACTTGATTATAGAAAGCTATTTGTTGTTGTCTCTTATAAGAAGCTTTGATGGTTGTGACTATAAGTACCATGTTATCCTTTTTGGATGTCTTTAACTTGTTGCAGAATGGAAGTATGATCTCCTTTTATCTCATACCTCGTGAAGGTAATCGTGCCGCCGATTATTTGGCTGCTTTAGCTTTAAGGAAGTTTGGACCTAATAGTCTGATTTTAAGAATCACCACCTCCTCTAGCCACTATTATTATCTAGGATGCTCAAGGTGAAGAACTACCCAATGAGTTCCAACTGTTTCAAGAAGCGAATAGGGGAGGAATTTATGATATATCATTTAATGAATATAATATATGTATAAATTTATACTCTTATCGATCTTATTTATAAGTAACTTTATTTTTTATGGGTTGATCCTATATATAAGTAAAAGTTTTGCTGTCTAAAAATTTAATTTACTTTTTTTTTCATTTTTACCTTAAATTAATTATATGTCTTTCACGTCTCTTTTTTCCTCTCATTTTCTCCATTTTTTTCCTGTTCATTCTCTATCACTCATCATCTTCATGAACACGGGTATGTTTGAAAAAAATATAGTATATCTTACACATTCATTATTTTTAACTTATTTTAATCACCCATTCGTTAATTTGAGTAATTATTGTTTATAAAAAAAACCAATGGAGTAACTTACCCTATTAAAATCATATTTATTTATTATTAAAATAGATGAGTCCATGTATGTATTTTAAAATGAATGGGAGTATGTAGCTTTTCACATTCTTTTTTATAAAACTTGTTCATATATATTATATAATAATGTATTAAAATATCCTTTAAATGGCATAAATAATAAGTCTTATTTCATTATATGTGATTAATAACTATAATTGCATTAAATTAGTGTGTTATATTAAAATATTGATCTGACATATTCCCTCCTGTCCACAATACATAAAGCTTCTAGAAGAATGACTTGAGTGTTTGGAAATACCCCAAACCGCGGTTTCAAAAGCTATTTCCGTAAATCGAGACAAAACTCCTCTCACATACTTACTTCGTAAATCATAAAAGATATTCTTCAAAAGCTTGATCTAAAATATAAGTCATTTATAAATTAATTAATACTCATTTTTTAATTTAGCCTTATAATTAATGTTCATTTTCAATTTTGTCTATTCATTAAATTTTCAAACACATTTTCTAATGAAGGTAAAAGTGATTTTTTTTTTAATTTGAGACATATTTATTAAACTATTTATCACTTTTTATTTCTCATAAATTAGTTGTGGCACCCTTTTTTTTTATGCCCACATGTAGCGCCCTATATCATGGACCAATGGAATAATAGAGAATAGCAATATGATATGATATGATATTTCTGGCAACAAAGAATCATACAATATGATATAATTTTTTTGTTATTTTTACACTCGCTATTTTTGTTATCTTCATCGCTTTAATTATTTTTACATGTCCGATGCACAGATGATATTTCGATTTACATATACCAATCTCTCTCTCTCTCTTTACCTGAATTTACATATACCAATCTCTCTCTCTCTCTCTCAACCTGAATTTACATGTACCAATCTCCGGCTCATTGATAACAATAATTAGGTATATTTGGTTTCTTAGCATGTAACGCCTGTATTAATACTATCTCACTTGCAGAACGTATACAATCAGCAATTGTTGGCAAAAAAAAAAGCAATTAACGACAGTTTTACGGATGAACTGAAACATCCTCTAACTGTTTGGCTTAGCGGTAAAAGTTATTTTTCCAACGTGTTTTACTATATACTCCCTTCAATCTTTTTTATAAATAAATTTTATCTTTATTACTCAAAACGACCTGATGGTTAAGATTAGTTAAAAATAATAAATGTGTAAAAAATATCATGTTTCTTCCAAATATGCCCCTATTTATGAAAAGAGAAAAGGGGAGAGAATGAGTAACAAATATGAGAGAGCATGAATATAAAATATGAAAGAGAATTTATGGTGATTGGGGGATAATAAATATAAAAATATGTATTTAATAGGGGTAGAAAAGGAAAAAGTAGTTTGACTTTTGTGACAAAAGGATAAAGTCCCTTATAAAAAATACTGAAGGGAGTATAAGATAATAGTGAGAGGAGTTCTATCTTGATCTACAAGAACAAGTTTATCAAATGCTTAAGTGTTTGGAAAGTCACGAAACCGTGGTTTTAGAAGTTTTTTTTCACAAACTAAAATAAGACTCCTTTTACATATTTCCTCGTAAATCATAAAAGTTATTTTCTAAAAACTAATCCAAACGGTATACTGCTTTTTTGGAGCATTCAAAAACAGTTTTTCAATCGTGATTTACAATATACGAGGTAAGTATGTGAGAGAATTTTTATCTCAGTTTACGTGAATAAGTTATTATATTGTATTTTTCAAATTTTTTTAATATGTGTGTGTGTGTAAAATAATTTTTTTTAATATGCCTGCGTTTTTTTTAAAAAAATATTCCCACATTCCTTTACATTTTGAAATGCAATGCAAATGATTTCCTACATTGAGGATTTGTTTTGGTACACATTCCAGAATTCCATCACTTATTTTGCTTGACTCAATTGCACAAACAATAGTATTGATTATGTTAAACTGATTTTGATAGCTAGTCTGAGATCATTTAAGGTTATAAAAGAGTTAGTGAGGTTACGGTTAGGCTTGGAATCATAGTTGAAAGCTTTGAAATTAGATAGAATTCAAGTTTGGGGTATCTTTCTTTCTTTTAGGATCATTTTAGTTAGGTTTTCTTTTCTTTTTGTTTTGTTTGATTTTCATTGTTGTTGAGTTTTATTTGTGTATATGTTTTTCATGTTGTTCTCTCTGCAGACCATGGCACCTAGCAACAAGATGAAGCCAAGGACCCGTAATCCCTCGAAAGCTATAGTCCAAGATGTAGAGCGTAAGATTAATGCTAGAAAATTCCTCCGTGAGAGGGAATTTGTTAAATCTTCTGACTACAAGTTTTACAATCAAGCCAAGGCTAATGGGTTGGGCAAGTTGCTTGGTAAGAGAAAGCACGGTAATGCATGGTTTGTTCACCAATACTACCTTCATGTTGCCTACTACAACGGATGTGTCAGGCTACGAGACAAGCAGTTAATGATTGGTCTAAATGACATCCAGGAATTTTATGGTTTACCTGTTGTTGTTCCTGAAGATTGTATGTATGCAAAGCTAAAGGATGCCAAAATTGATTTCCCTTACCCTCAAATCACTGCGGAGTTAGTTCTTGGTGGATAAGATACTTGGTTTGCTCTAAATAACAATGAGCGATATTTGGCTAGAGTTGATTTGACCCCAGAGGCTAAATGTTAGTTGCATCTGGTTGCTAACAATATTTTCCCAACTAGCCATACTACTAGGCTAACCAGAAACCTATACCTCCTGATTTTTCTCCTAAAAACCAATCAGCCTATCAAACTGGAGGAAATCATGTACCAGGCTCTTAATTCTTGCAGTCGGAGTCACTCTCACAAATTAATCTTTCCTCATTTGATCTCTGACTTATTCCTCAAAGCCAAGGTACCACAATTGGAATCCGATCCCAAGTTTAAGCCTCTTCCTGCTTTCAATTATGCCCATGTCCTTTCCCACAAAAGTCCTACTATTCGGTGTCATATGCAAGCCTGAAAACTTAAACCTCCTTCCCCTACCACTCAACAATTACATGAGCTTCATCATAATTTCGATAAGGTGGATAGGAAGTTGGATAAACTTCATGATCTGAATCGTCACATACCAATATGGTTGGAGGGAATCTGCTCGAAAATGGTAGAAGTGGTGATGATGTGGATGTCAACAGTGATAATGATGAGCCAGAGTACACTGAAGAGGATGACAAGCACACTAGTAACTCTGATGATGAGGGGGATGGAAAGGGCATTGCACCCATGGAAGCTACCTCAGGCTCTGAGTATGACCGGGATGAAGATATTGATGCCTGACATTGTTTTTCTTGATTGTTGTCCTGTGTTGTATTTTTGCCTTGACTTTGCTTCTAGATCTAGGATTCTGTTGGTAAGGATTAGAACTTTTGATATACTTATGTTGTGCATATTGTGCTGTGTTTTAGGATCCGCTATTAATTGCTGATCATTTATTGCTGACTGATTTTTTATGTGGTGGGTGCTATTGGTAACTTTACTACTTCAGTACATTTTGCGATTTAACTACTAATGGTTATCTCTTGCGTTTTCCATACTATTTTTTGATGATATGAAATGCTCAACATGTTGATATATTTTTGAATGTTTGTGGACCACCATGCTTGTTAGTGAACCAATATACTTTCAGAATCCATGCCCTGCATGACTTGTTGTACATGTGGCTTAATTTTGATTATTAATGTGTGAGCCGGTAATGGCCCTTGCTGTAAGTATGCACAGGTTTCAATTAGGCTATTAAGAGCCTCATACTGGTTCTTCAGGTTATGAATATGCTTCTATACAGGTAATAGCTCTTGTATTTCTCATCTTTTTAGTTGACAGTGAAGATATTGTCAACTTTAAGTTTGGGGGTGAGAGTGCTTCAATTTTGAATGAAAATGAGTGCACAAACCAAATTTTGTTAGGAAATTGTTGGAATGTTTGAGATTTCTCATACTTAAGCTTTTTGTTTGTTAAAAAAAATTATTTGGATGATCTAATGATATAAATTATTGCTCTAGATATTATATTAGGTAGGAAATTTTTATTAATGTGTATGGATGAGTGCATTATAGTGATGAAACATGTTGTTCAAGAGTTTTTAAGTAATTTATGCATTATTGGAGTTAAATTTATTGTGGATGTGCCTGTTGAAAGGCTTTGTGGCAAATTAGGTTATTTACCTTTATTTTAAGTTTATGATTTTAGAATCCTCTTTGGAATTCCTCAAAACTTTGGATTTATTTCATAAAAATAGAAAAAATGATTAGGGTAGTTCATAAAATGCGATTGAGCCTTTCAAACCTACCTAATTGATGTGATTTCCCTTTTTGAACCCTTATTTTGAGCCTATTTGAAAAACCAATTAAAGATTCTTATTAAAAAAACCTAACATTTACCGACCTTAGCTAATGTGAAAAACCATGATTCCCCTTACTTTGAGATAGATGATAAGTGATTGGATGGTGGAATGTGATGATGTTATACAAAGTTACAAAAAGATTGGGAAAATGGTGTAAAAAAAAGTTCAAAATATATAGAAATCAAGCCAAAGTACTAAAAAAAACTTACAAAAAAGGCTTGATATGAAAAGATCAATTTGGTTCAAGTTTGGGAGGAGTATGTTTCATAAGAAAAGAAAGAAAACCTTTGAATAGCTCTAATTTATATTGAGGTATTTGATTGATTATCATTTACCTTTTCTTTTGAAAACCTCTACCCCTGGCCCCATTACAAGCTAAGAAAAGTCCATTTGATTTTTAAATCAAGTGGAGTGAATGAGAAGAAAAGAGGAAGGAATTAGGGGAAGATAAAATTATTTGTTTAAATATTGGTATATGATTTGAAGTGTTGATGTGAACTTTGACTAGTGCAAAATGAATTAATATTAACTCCATTCACACACTTACACTTAAGAATTTGTGAAAAGCATGTTTTAAATCTATGAAGCTTTCATCTTTACATATTGTATTCATTTCTTGTTTAATATAATTACTTGGAGCAGATGATGAGGATAATGTGTTCATACACAAATGATGAGTAACTGATTCATTCAGTGAGGATATATTACTTTGCTTGAGGACAAGCAAAAGCTTAAGTTTATGGTGTGTTAACATATAGAAATTGATAGCATCTTATCACATTTTCTTCTATTTTCCACTAACTTTTGTGTATAAATTGTGCAATATGAAGAGTCAATAGAAGAAAATGTGCATGTTAGAGTAACAAGCTAAAATTGAAGTTATTCTTGTCTAGAACCATATAATTGTGTTCCTCTCTTTTATAGGGGGATATAGAGACAAATTGGGAAGACTATGAAGGACTAAAGAATAATGTTTGTAGCAACAAAGATCAAAGTAAGCTCAAGGAGGGAGTATTGTGTTGTTGGCTTCAGCGAACAACATATATGCTGAAGCACATGGAGATCTAAGCTTACTGTGTCATATGCTTAAGCTAAAGATGTGTGTGCTGAAGTAGACAGGGTCAAAACTTACTGTGCCATATGCTTCAGCACTTGACCATTGGTTGAAGCCAACGGAGACCATAACTTATATTGGCATATGCTTCAGCACACAATACGACAAACAGTACAACCTTGCGTTTTACTTGCTGAAACGCTGAAGGAGGCTTTTTAAGGAAGGGATAGCCCGAAAATACATCATTCTGTAGTTTGGAAGGGTTCTTTGGAGCTTGGGTGCTAGGGTTTTGGAGTTATTTAAGAGTTTGGACCTTGGGTTGAATATTGAAGGAGATAAAAAGCACAAATCCTGGGTTTTTCTCATTCCTCTTCTCTTTCTTTGTTATATATTGATTATGGCTATGATTATTCCATATAGTTATAGCTATTTTATGATTATGTATAGCTAAACTCTTCATTCTAGGGTTATTTTGAGCTTTTGTATGGATTAAAACTTGAATATTAATCTCTTTTAGTTGTTAATGATATATATGTGTTGATTTCATTCTTTGCTTAATGCTTCTAAATGTTTGGCCACCATTTAGATTAAATTATTCATTTGGATTTAACTTGAGAAAGCTAATCTATATGTAGAACTTGGGTAAAATCATGCCAAACTTAAAATTTAGATATTAAATGAATGGTTTGTTAGTAACATAGAGATATAGTTACTAACCTAGCATTGTCAATGAGGTTATTGTTAAATGAATATTCTCTCTTAATTGTAGCAAGAGATTGTACATATTAAATGAGGATAAAAACTTGGTTTTGACTTGAGAAAGCGTAACCAAATGCTTTTGAACCTTGGACTAATACATATTACCATTGAAAACACTAATGGAGAGGAAATTCATCAAGTTTTATGAAGTGCAAAGGGGATAAATAACCCTAGGCTTCATCTAATATTTGAAATCAAAGAATTTGGTTTTACTTAGTAATTGTTAGTTTTAGAAATAGTTGGTTATTTTCATCAAAAGTTTTTATTCAACCTTGTTTAAATTCAAATGATTCCATTCAACCTAATTAAGAACATTATTTCATTAGTTAGCTTGTTTTAGTCATAGTCCTCGTGAGAACGATATTTACTTATCACTTTATTACTTGACGCGATCCGTGCACTTACGGAGACGAACAGAGTCCCATAACAAACACAATCTCAAACATGGCCTTAATAAATGGGGAACTCGAGGTACAAACATGACGGATGATTGCATATGATATGTATAACTGCGGCGTGAAAATTTACGCTGTTGAATTTTTTCAGGAAAATCATTCAAAAATATTACTTCCTTATAAATTTATTTGTTAAATGAGACATTCACGTGCAAATAATTTTTTCGTATATAAAAAATCTTCCCCTGTGTTCAGAAAATATTCCATATGTTCAATATATCTTCCATATGTATATGAGAATAATCTTTCATTATGTGTAAAAAATCTTACATATATCTCATTTAATAAATAAGTTTTCAATGAGGTTTTCATAAGAATTCTCCCATTTTTTTTACATTTTTTTATTAATTTTCATTTAAATACGATAAATTCATATTTTTAGTAATAATAAGGTAGGTATAAACTTGTAAGTTTTTTATATGCTCATCTAACTAGTATTAATTTAATCATATATTTAAGGCATTTTCTTCTTAAGAAAAGGATCTCCAAGAAAAAAAAAACAGAGATTCCGTGTCCGAGTATTGCCAACCATCCAAAGTCAGAAGCAGGGACAGCTGTAAGCAGCAGCGCAAGAAACTACGCGTAACTGCGTAAGAAATGAATGGTGAAAATTAAAATCATAATACTCCATTAAAATAATAATTGAACACTGTACCGCCTTCCCATCTAGAGATGATTGGTTATGAAAGAGGCTAGGTTTAGTTTGAGTATTTTTTATGAACTAATTGTAAGTTTTATTAATATATATTTTTAATATATTTTATATTTAAATAATTAATTTTAATTTTAAATATAAGATATAATTTTTATATTTATCAATGTTTTTTTAAATTTATTCATATTGATGACCCCGTAACTAAAGAGGATAGAGAATGTAGGAGTTATAAAATATTACTAAGATATTTTAGAAAATTCATATCATAATAACTAATTTAATCAAGTTAATTAAATATGTTTTATATGAAAAACATCAACGAGTAATATCCAGCTTTTCACATAAAATAAAAAATAATAATTGAAAAAGTTAGAGTTATAAAATATGACTAAGATATTTTAAAAAATTCATATCATAATAACTAATTTAATCAAGTTAATTAAATATATTTTATATGAAAAACATCAACGAGTAATATCCAGCTTTTCACATAAAATAAAAAATAATAATTGAAAAAGTTGGCCAAAAGTCCTTCATTACAAAATTATTCGGCTTATAGTCCTAGAAATCTGATATAGAATTCTTTTCAATATATCATACTTTTTACTTGTTGGGTATTAAAACACGATACCTTTAGCCAGTTTTTCTCAATATAATTATATCTTAAACTTATATTTTACGAAAAATTATATTTAGGTATTGGATAAGAAAAAAATAAAAAAAAATAGTCTTTTAAAATCTCAAAATTATAAAAAAGTCATGTTAAACTTTGTTATAATAAATTTCAATTCCACTGACAAAGTCATGAGTGAATTATTGACAAATCCATGGCACGTCATTAACAAGTTTAAGAGCGTCCATTGGTAAGTTTAAGAGCGTCAATTAATAAATCCATGATTAGAATTTATTGTAAGAAAGATCTACGAGATTTTTTAATAATTTTAAAATTTCAAAAGATCATTTTTTATTTTTTCTTTTATTTAAGACATTAATGTAATTTTTTCTATATTTTATTACGGTGTGTATATATTTTTTCTATCTTACTTTTAAATACATTAGACTCTTATAATTTTGAAATTATAAATTATACATATGATGAAATTCTATTGATGAGGAATAAAGTAGAAAACTCTCCCATACATTGTCCTATATTTTAAAATAATTAATAATGCAACTTATTATTAGAGTATTTTTATTTTTAATATAAGATATATTATCTAATTTGATTAGATTATGAGAATTAATTAAGTTAGTTAACATGATATATATTTTCTAAAATACTCTAGTCATCTTTTTTAATTCCCCTATTTCCTTGATTACTGTTGAAAAAATATTAATAAGGATAAATTATAAAAATATTAATAAATATAAAAATTATATTCTATATTTAAGATAAAGATCAATTAATCAAATATACCCTTTATTATGGAGCTTTTTGTGATAGCATTTTTGAGTCGGGCTTATCATATAAGCCCGATTCACGTAAATCGAGATAAATCTCCTCCACATATTTATCTCGTAGACCGTGAAAGCACTTCGTAGACCGTAAAAACACCTCGTAGACCGTAAAATCTACCTCGTAGACCGTAAAAGTTATCTCGTAGACCGTAAATTACAATTCAGAAGCACTTATAAAATTTTCATAAGCTATTCCAAACAACCTCTATATTAAACCCAAAATCGGTTTTCGAAACTACCCTTTAAAATGACGTTGTGGACTTATGGCGGTGCTGCCTATTGTTTGACAGATGGAACCGTGACTGTTTCCCTTGCCTGAATCAGGACAACTAACGGCGTCCGTCTTTCTTCGATAACGGGGAGATTGAGCTCTGACTTACTCCACCGGCTGTGCCGGTCACATCTCCGCCATCCGATCACTCCAGTCCTTCACTCGCCACTGCAGTGCGTGCTTCTCAGTCAGAGACACTGTTTATACTAGTTTTTTTAGCAGTTACGGCTCACAGACTTTTTTAGACCGCATTGCCCTTTCCCTCTCATTCTTCTGTAATAGGAAAAAGTCTTGTTCATCTCTCTCTCTCTCTCATTCCGTGAACCGTGATTCTTCTTCTCTTCTCCGCGTCTGACTCTGCGGAGGAAGAAGAACACAGGGAAGAAAATAAAGAGACGCGCCATGGATTTCGGAGCTGTCACTGCTAAAAAGTTCTCTAACGGCTATGGCGCACCGGGAAAATCTGCATACGACGGTGTTTTTGCCTCGCAAGTAAAGTTCAGAGCTCCTAGTTTGTCCTCCTCTTTTCAAGATTACTGCGAAATTTTTGGTGGCTCGGAAGCATCTATAGGATCCACGATTCCGGTTCTTGAAGTTCCTGAGCTCAATGAAACAAAAATTTTGCACGACGTTCAGCGATCCAGGCTTGATTATTCGAAGGTCTTCGGAGGGTTTGGGAATCTGGATACTGCTGTACCTTATGAGGAGCTGTTTGCCGAGTCTAACAAGAAAGACAGTTTCTCCAAGGGAGCATCGTAAGTTCGCTTACATCTTTCTCATTAGCATATAGTTTGTAAGCTTCACTCACACGCCTTCGCCTTAGTATTTACTAGGAATCAATAATGTTTGTTCATTCACACCGTAATTTTCTGCGATTTCGTCATTTTTGTCGCTTATGTGATTCTTTCACTGGAAATTTGCATTTTCTTCATCTCTTGATTATTCATTTTTTCATCCTGTTTGTATTCTCGCCCCAGTTTGTTTATGTGAAATTAGGGGACAGCAAAAATCCTTAACTGTGGAGATTAGTAATTACATATATTATTTTAAAAGAATATCCAATGCCCAGGGAGACAGCTCCGCGGAATTTCATTATCCCCTTCTCCATTCCTTCTATTCTACGTCACTATTTAATGAAGTCATGCTTTTGAAGGTCTTAGCAGGATTGATGTCATTAGGCCTTCACATTTTGACCCAAAATTAAGATAGTTGCCCAAACAACCATTCTATTCTCTCTCTGTTTTTTTTTTTAAATCTTTTCTATAAAAATTCCATCTCGTTCTGTCATTCTATTTGTCATGGCTTTGATCATTGTCAAATTTTGTTTTATTTTCTTCACTGGAATCTGGATGGTGTTTAGTACGACATCAATATTCTAGTCTTTTAGAGCCTTTTTGATATTTCCTACACAAAGTGGAGTTTGAGCAAAAGTTGCATGCCTCTATGAGCATCCCAAATTTACACACACACACAAGCAAACACGTTCTGAAGAAGAGGAGGAAGAAATATTGAAGTGTCTCAAAACTGGGAAAACATGTTGCAAGGAGACATTAAATTTATTTAAATATGCAAACCAGTGTGGTATATCTGGAAGATGAGTGCTTAGTGTGCTCTTAAGAATGATGCAGATGTGAACCTTAATGGTTTTCTTGACATTTGTTATTTTGTAGTAGCCAAGTTAAAGGAGGAAACCTATCTAGCAAAGACGATTCTTCTAATTGTTCAAAGCAGGTTCCACTGGTGTCACAAGAAACTTCATATGGTGCCAAAAAAATCAATATGTCATATCACAAAATTAACCAGGGAAGTGAAAACAGAAAAAATGGCACAACGCACATAGCTCAGCTCCATGCTGTCCCTGCTTATACTTGTTTAGTTGAAGAAGTCAATCCATTGAAGACAAACAGAGATGACCAGTCTATACCAGAATTGCAGCATGCTTATCCTCGTAGTGATTGTGCAGAGGGAATTAAAGAAAGGGAACATTGTACAAAATCAGTTAATGATCCTTCACCTTACAATTCTAGGAAAGAGTCTTCAAAGGGTGGAATCAGATTTCAAGATAGATCTGACTCGATTAATATGTTTTTCGATGCATCTGAGGTTAGCCATGGAAGAGATAGTGCTAATAAACAATCTTCCAACGGTGGGATTAAAGTTCATGAGAGATCTGATTCAATTAGTCTGTTTTTAAATGTATGTGAGCCTAAATATCAGACCGTGGTAGGTAACTTGGATGACCACGGCGATGCTGTGAGATCAGTGGCAGCTCAATGTCAAGCATCAGCATCTGAAGCTGCTGCTGGTTTTGATTCACCAGGACACTTAGATGACATGATAGATTCAAGTTCAGAGGCAGCTGCCTCTGTGGCTGCTTTAAGGAAGGCAATAGAAGAAGCTCAAGAAAGATTAAAAGTTGCGAAAGATTTGATGAAAAGAAAGAAAGAAGGTTTTCCTAATCGCATTAAAAGAAGGCATAATAATGACTTGAAAGCTGAAGGAAAAAAGGAGGACAAATTTGTGCATAAAACAATGGGACACGAAGGGACTAGTTTGGGTCAAACATATGTGGAAATGGACGTTTTGCCACAAAATGCTTCTGTAACAGGAAAGCCAATGGTGAGGAAAAAGCAAGTAACCTTAGATCTCAGGGCTGAAGAAATGTTTGCAGCTAAAGAAGCGGTGAGAGGACCAGAGAAACTTGAATCAACTCGAGCAGGACATAGTAATGGGGAGGGAGTTGGACATAAAGGGGCTGCTCATGAGCAAACACATTTTGAGTCTAAAGTTGTGGAAAATAATAAGGAAGTGTTATACACTGTTGATGACTATCACTGGTATGAGGAAAAAGATGGTAAGAATGCCTTTGAGAAGCAAAAAGAATCCCATCAGGCAATGGAAGTGGTTGAGGGACCTTGTGAACCAGAGGCTAGTGAAGAAAAAGTCAGTGCAGATGATGAAGCAGGTCACTATGAAGAACTTGTGGATAAAAAGACGTTTATGTGTGAAGAAGTTGTAGTTGACACTAAGTTAGCTCAAGAAACACTTGATTCTGGAGGAGAAGACAAGAACTTGAAGGTAGAAGATGAGCCAGTAACTGATGATAAGGTTGCACCTTTCCTTGAACAAGAAGACCCTGAAAGAAGGATTGGGGAGGAGGGGTTATCAATTGAAGATGAGAACAACAACAACTGTAAATCAGAAGATGGGAAAAAGGTTGAAGGACCTTATGAGCAGGAAGAATGTTCAAGAAATTTGGGAGATCATAAGGAATTTATTGAGCTTAAGAAGAACGTTACTCAAGAGGAGATAGAAAGTGAGGAGAAGGTTGAATCTTTCAGTCATCTGAAGGATTTCGAGTTGAGCGAGGATATGAAGTCCATCGAAAATGGTAAACCATTTGATGTTCATGACTCGGACTTGATAAGTATGGAAAGACAGGTGGAGAATTGGAGCTGTGTAGAAGAGGGAAAGAAAATGAACAAAGCTGTTCTTTTGGCTCTAAATCAGGAGACAGAACATCATTATCAGAGAGATGGTGGTGAGAATGGCTTTGGCAATTTCCATATGCAGGAAATTGTGGAGGATATTCTGGGCCATTCTGACGATGAGGAAGGATTTCATGATGTGATGAGTAAGGATAGTGACTCTGATAGAAATGAGCGAGTTGAAGATGCTAAAGAGTATGAGAAGGAAATCAAAGGAGCTATCTATCTGACTGAAGAAACTGAGAAATATAGTGGTGAGCCAATAAAAATAATGAAAGTGATTGACAATGGCCCTAACTATGAGGAGAGAAAAAATGACGAAGCTGATAGAACCACAGAAATCTGTCCTAACAATGACCTAGATGGTGATAACTTGAGAAAAATTGAAGTAGCTGCTGATGCAACAGTCGAATGTGTTAAAACTCCAGAAGTAACTCCAGAGGAATATTCTCTTAGTGGGCAAGATGAAATACTGGTAGCAAGCAATGCTTCACCCCAACATGTGGAGAAATGCAATGAACCAGAACGTCTTCATGTGATTAATAATCTTGGGGAGAAACCTGAACTTCGTTCCACATTGGCTCAAGGCGCTCTTCAACTCAATGAAGCAATGAACCAAATGCAATATGCTAATGAAACAGTTTCCTTTGATAGCGCTGCCACAAACATTGGTGAGCCTCATGAAAAGGTTGAGCATCCTAGTGATTGCTGGAAAGAAGCTGAAGATAACTGTAACTTCGCAATGCCTGTTGAAGAACCATCTCCTGAATTGGGAGATTTCTGTAAATACATGAAGGAGGATGAAGATGATGTGAAGGCCAATATAGATGAAAATCAATGTAGCTCCTCTTATGTGGAAATATTGGTTGACAATGAAAGTAACCCGGAAGCATCCCTACCACCTCTTATGCCTGAACGGAAATCTAGCACCTTTGATTTTCAAGAGATTGCACACAGCAATCTGAAGAAGAATTACGAAGCAGCCCTAACTATGGAAGAGAAGAAAGCAGATGAGGCCTCACAAAAGGCAGAGATGGATACAGACCACCTCAAGAAAAACGAAGGAGCAAAAGAGAAGCAAAGAGAAAGAGAGAAAATAGCAGTAGAAAGAGCAATTCGTGAGGCACGTGAAAGGGCATTTGCAGAGGCCCGAGAAAGGGCTGCTATGGAGAGAGCTGCTGCTGAAGCTCGTAGGAAAAATGTTTCTGATGGACGGGAAAGGCTAGTAAAGACAACAGGTCCAGGTCAGGCAAATGAAAAGACATCAACTGAGAGGGCTGCTATGGAAGCAAAACTCAAAGCTGAACGTGCTGCTGTAGAGAGAGCAACTGCAGAGGCACGAGCACGTGCCCTAGAAAGGGCACTGTCTGAGAAGGCTGCCTCTGAATCGAGAGACAAATCTGACAAGTTTTTCACAGAGAAGTCTTTTGGTGCTTCAAGAGATAATGGAATCAAGACTAACTTCCACTCCAAATCTTTCAGCTACGGTGGTACGTGATTTTGAACTGTTCTACAGCTGATCAACCTCACATTTTTTTCATTTCTTCATTTGTTTTTTCAAATTTTATTGATCTTGTACAATTTTCATGTTCTTGATGAACTCTCTAAATCTTCAGATACATTTGATGGAGCTAATGGAGACTCTGCTCAGAGATGCAAAGCTAGGTCTGAGAGGCATCAAAGAATAGGAGAACGTGTGGTATGATTCCTTGGTTCTGCTGAGATTCTCGTCTGCAAAATCATTATCATCTCTCACGGTCTCTTTGCTCATTCTTTTTTTCAAACCCAGGCAAAAGCTCTAGCTGAAAAGTATGCCCGTGATCGTCTTGTGCAAAAGGAGCAAGAGGAGAGAAATGTAATCTATCAGCTTTTGCCTTCATGCCCCTGGTTGACTTTCCGTCTTATCTGTCTATAATCTTGTATTTTCATCTTCTGGCAGAGGGTCGCAGAAGCTCTCGATGGTGATGTTAAAAGATGGTCAAGTGGCAAGGAAGGAAACTTGCGGGCATTGCTTTCGACGTTACAATATGTACGTGTAAACATCTTAAAATCATATCAAATTTTATGTTCGCATATACTGCATGACATCATATCTTCTAGGTTGGTATGCTCAATACATGATAATTGCTGCGATCACGTCTCCATACTAGAGAAATTGTTAATCCAAAGCGCCGCATGATGGCATGCTGTTACTAGTCTAGTGATTTTAAGTGCCGTGCTGTTAATTACGACCTTCGGCCCTTCTCAATGGATTTATCTTGTCATGGGACATTTGTATTTTCGCAGATACTTGGGCCCGATAGTGGTTGGCAGCCGATTCACTTGACAGATATAGTTAACGCCAGAGCTGTAAAGAAAGCTTACCGTAAAGCCACTCTTTTTGTGCATCCAGACAAGTTGCAGCAGCGGGGAGCAAGCATTCAACATAAGTACATTTGTGAGAAGGTCTTTGATCTTCTAAAGGTGCGCCAACCACCCCTCATTCAACAGCATGTAATATAGACACATAATCATTGCTTAGCTTCATTCTCCTTGAGGCAAAATAAAAAATAAAAAAAACATTCTTCCCCAAATCAATTAATAGTGACGTTTATGAACATAATGATCATAATCCCACAATTGGCTCTTACTGTTGCCTGTTGGTGGAACTTCTTAAAGAAATTGAACTGACTGTAAGGTTGACAACATCTCACCTTCATACAACTCTAGTGAAACTTGGTAAATTTGTCATGTCATAATTTAAATATGTGAAACACTATAGTCGCAGACGTAATTAAACTTGGTGCTTGCTTTCATCTTCAGGAGGCGTGGAACAAGTTCAACATGGAAGAAAGGTAAGCAATTCGGGAGGCTACGCTGCATATGGTACGCTGGGGAAGCAACCATTCTTCAAAGCATTTTTGTCCATTTTAAAGTGTAATCAACGCACCCAAAAAAAGGAAAGGTGCAATCCCAAGCTGGGTAACAGTTAAAATCTGATATGTAAATGTAGTTCTAGTCCCTACCTACATCTACTGGGGATTTTAATTATGCAGTCGTCAACCACCTTTTTAACCACCACCCCCTCCAAAAAAACAAAACAAAAAAAAAGGCTTGTGATCGAGAAAGATAGAGTTCACGACGCAACAAAGGCTCAAACTGCAACTTGGACTAAGGATCAAAGTCAACAAGTTAAAATGCTACCTATATAGCCGACAATATCAAGCATAACTGCATAAGATATCGTATCATAGCGTACTCAGGACAGTAAAGGTGCGGAAGCAACTCAGAATGCAACTAATAGTAATTTAAAGGCACCAAGACTCAGACCACTGAAATTTAGTCCCCAAGGAGACTAATAAATATTACGATTGATCACTAAGTCACTTTCCAAGCGCATGGAGCATTATTGCGTTTTGTGCATGTAACCGGTTCTCTGCTTGTGGAAAGACGATTGAGTATGGGGCTTCAATGACTTCATCAGTAACCTCCACTCCTCTTTCCGCCGGTAAGCAATGCATGAAAAATGCTTTCGGGCCTGCCAAGTTCATAAGACTTCGGTCCAGCTGTAACATAAATTGCAAACAATTTATAAGCTCGCCTTGTCAGTTGAAGAGTTAAAACATGGCATGTCACGCCATTATCAAACCAATGGCTCAATATTGATTTATGGCAATCAGGGTCGAAATCCGAGAGTAACTTTATAATCTGAATACAATTATACCTTTATAACACAATTGTCATCTTATTCATGAAAAGCTACATACTAGTCAGTGGACATGCGCATATAGAACTTAAGTAATCGCCTATCATAATTTAAAAGCAACATACTCATGAAAAATATGTTATCTACCTGGAACCCTTTAAACACTTGTCGACGGTAGGCAGCCTCTTCCTTTTGGCCCATGCTGGCCCAGACATCAGAATAAACAACATCAGCTCCTCTAACTGCTTCTTTAGGATCATTAGTTATCTCAATTTTGCTGATTCCAGCCTTCCTTGCTTTCTCAACTGTTTTCTCATCAGGTTCGAAACCTTTTGGACATGCACAAACAAAGTGAAAAGGTACGACAGATGCCAACAACAGCCATGAATGAACAATATTATTTCCATCTCCAACATAGACAACCTGACATGTGTTTTGCATTGCAGAACATAATCAGAGAATAATTAGCTAGGAATTGCTACAAAATATTAGAAAAAAGAAAACTCATATGGACTAACAATATAACCTAACCTTGGTTCCTTCTATCCGACCAACATGTTCAATTATAGTAAGGGCATCAGCCATTATCTGACAGGGGTGGTTGTAGTCCGTCAAGCCATTGATGACTGGCACAGATGCATGCTTAGCTAGATCAAGTATGTCCTGGAAAAAAAACAAGAAGAGGAGGTGAAGCAAAAGTAATTGATATTAGTTTTAACCTCTATTCTAGTTTTTTCTATCCACCTTTTCAGAACGAGCGCACTCAATCAAAACTTCGGGCTTTGTAGTATTTCAGATGTACAACAAACGAGACCAATCATCTAATATTTTGAGACTCTAGATGGCTATATTTATAATATACATCACAACAATTAAAACATGACAAGGGTAACATTATCACTGCTGAAAGCGGAATACAAACAAATATACTTCAAGTCAAACTACCTATCCTGGCAAACCAAAGATCAGGGAATTTATATAATTCTTTTTCTTGATTTTCTTAATCTTGAATTCACGCAACTGCAGCAGAGAAATCCAACTCTAATAAACAGTAGTAGTAAAAAGGATACCTCCATTGCACTCTGATTCAATGGGACATGTAAAAAATAACTATCCAGATATAATGATTTTTAATTGAAATATAATAGCTAAATTTACATGAACAAACAGTAAACGAAAAAACAGTGTCTTGCAAACCAAAAGCCACACAAAACATGACAATATAAGTAACTCACCGGCATACCTGATGTGCAAAAACTCGGGCCATAATTATGTCATTGTAACGAGACAAAACACGTGCAATGTCACGTGTTTCCTCCCGCTTACCCATTTGGATATCATCAGGTCCTAAATATATAGCATGCCCACCTAATAATGTAAACCCAGTCTCAAATGAAACCCGTGTTCTCATGGATGGCTTAGCAAAGATCATTGCCATTGTCTTCCCCTTGAATGGTAAGAAGCTCCTGTCACCTGACTTCAGTAGAGCCTTCACTTCAATGGCTCGATCCAAGATCTTCAAAATAGTATCCTTATCAAAATCATTTATATGAAGAAAATCCTTCAGATCAGCTTTTTCTGCAGAGCCAGAACAACATTCAAAATAATAAGAGTAGAAAGAGGACGTTAGTTCTCGTTCAAATATCACAACAGCTGTTTAATTTCTAGAAAGAGTTGAAATTGCTAGAGTGCAACAGAAACCTAAACCCTAAACTTCTCTAAAAGAAAAGTGCTTTTCTCTTAACATGACAAACAAGCATCAACTATGAATATCGTGAAACATATAGCAAACATAAAAATAAAATTCAAAGAACCATTAGAATAGAAATAATTTAATTTAAATTCTGTAATATGTTGGAAGTTGCATGCATTCACAAGCAGTTTTATTGGCCAAAAAATTAGTTTTTTTCTTGAAAAATTGTTAATTCATGGATTGGTGCAGGTAACATAACTTTTGCGTCATACATAACTTCCAAACCATTACGCGGTCTGATTAATACCAAACTCAGCCTACCATGTAAGCACTTCCACATTCCGAACAACCATAAAAGATTGCTTCTATTATGATGAGCTATACTATATCCAATAAGTTTTTTAATCACTGATCAGTAATTTCAACCAAATGCAAACAGGCATAATAGACACGAAGAGTCCGTATCTTCATATCAAGCTTGTAACTCAGACTGAGAGACAGTAACTTCAACAGCAACCAGAATCCTCCCCGCACCAGTGTAGAATTTTTGAACACTTATCACACACATTTCCAGACATATTGCAGTAATCCAAAATCTGTACACGTAAATGAAAGTCCAGCACATCTAGCAAAGTTGTTTTAGCTATTGCAATTAGTATTGCATAAGTTTAAACAGAAGAAAATAGGAGAGCTCCTAAAACCCTAGGACGATGAGATTAGCTAATACATCGGAGTATAAAATAAGTGATAATCAAGCAATGCAACCGAGGAAGTTATTGAGATGGACATAAAGCAGTTGAGGAAGAAGAATACCTTTACCACTGACCGATGACTCAGCCGAAACAGCGGAAGAGGTCTGGCTCTGGCATGATATTTTGAGGCGAAATGCCGGAGAACTCACCGGAGAAAAAATCGTAGTGCCAGAGAAAAGAGCGCCTTGGCGGAGATTCTGACCGGAGAGAGAGGGAAATTCAGAGGATCGAGCGGTTTTATCAAATCGTACTGCACAGTGACATGAAGCAGCAGCAGCAGCCATTTTGGAGTGAGCAGAGCAGAACGTTGTTGAGGTTTGTAGTCGTGGCTGTGTAATTTGCTCACTGGGGTTCGAGATTTATATATATATATGGGCCGGTATTTCGCGTGAAACGAAATGCCCTCGCTTTTCCAAGTAATTTCACTTGCGTGCCAGTATTTTTTATTGGGCTATTGGTACATTTTGCCTTTTTCAATAAGGAGTAGTTTCGCCCTGAAGATTTTCGACATAATTTTACCCAAAAGTATAAAAAAAATAATTTTGTGCTAACGCTAGTTAATTAAATATGTTGTGCTGACAGTTTACATGTTATCCATATTATTTTGTTAAACTACAATTTTGCTTTGAAAATCTATATATGTTATCTACTTTATTTTTTTTAAATTAGATTTAAAATTTCTATGATAAATTTACACATTAATAAAAATGACGTGGATAACATGTGTTATGCCATCTTAATATATTAGGTCAACTAACTATCAGAACAAAATTATCCTTTAATTCCTTTTTTTTATTTGATGGCAACATGACACCAGGCACCATAATCAAATACCACTCATGTTTTTAAATAAAAGTTAAAATATTTAATATGTTTTAAATTGATTGATTTTTTTAAAATTTTCTTTATCTAATATTAAGTATTGAAAAAAATACGCTATTGATATAATTTTTTTCACATATTCAACATGGATAAAAGTGTAAAAGAGTTATAATATAAGGTTGGTCTAAGTGGAAACCTAGCTAGATTCCTTTAAATTTGAAATTTGAATTCAATATGAGATTTTTGTGTTGTGAGTACAATCACGAATCTAGAACTAAATATTAAATCTGGATAATACTATTAAAAAAAAGTGTAAAAGAGTCATTAATAATTTTAGGGGACTTAAATGTAAGACAATTTTTTTAACCAACTAAATTTATAATAAGAATAAAAGTGACAAATATATATATATTGTGTGTTTTATATTTTTTAAAGAAGTGTTTGTAAGTCAGCAGATCTCATGAGGGAGAAGTTGACGGACGAAGGTGACATTGACACGAGCTGGGGCAACCGAAGGTGCAGGCGTCGAGGCGTGCGTGGAGGCCTTTTTTGAGGTCGAAGAAGCCGCAGGTGATGAATCGGGGATTGAAGGTCAAAGCCGTGTGAGTGAGCATTAGGTTTTCTTAAGGGTTAAAAAGTAATATTGGAGTCTTACTGAATGGATCAACTGAGGGTAAAAAAGTAATATTGGAATTTGATTCTAAGATTCTTATTTGAAAGGATTAATGGAACAGTAAGAGGCGGACACAAGTAATCAGTGAATAAAAAATGCGCCGGACCGGCGATTCAATCGATTTATCGGTTGGTTGTCTACTCTGATTTATCTATTGGATGGTGAACCGGTTTGAACCGTAAAAATTGATGGTTTAATTGATTTGATCGGTTACATTTTTCTATTCTTTTTTTATAAAATATATTATTTCATTCTTCTAACTATTATCTCGTACTATTTTTGAGGAGAAAATAAAAAATTGAAAATCAAGATAAAGAGAAAAGTAAGTAAAGAAAAAACAAATCTACATAAAAAAAGATGATGATAAAAAAATTTATTTAAAATAATAAAATAATTATTAGAAATGAGATATCATTACCTAAATAGATATTATAACTAATACTAATAGATTTTAAGCATTTTTTTTATAGATCTTTATTTTTATTTATACAAGCTTTAAAATATATTAATATATATATATTATAATTAAAAAATTATAATATTTTAATATAGCCGATCTGACTATTGATTAAATCTCAATTAACTAATTAATATTTACCGATTCATTACCTGATTAGATGCTTCCATTCCTCGATTGTCCATGGGAGTCTAGGATTTCAATCCGGACAGAACTGAGGTTGTACTATGAAAATTGTAATATTCTCGTATTAAATGCCATCCACTTGTCCTCGCGTGGATGTAAATGCTCTCCTTGCGAGTATTTTTGTGGTTTATCCCTGTTAATGCAGTCAAGCAAGGCACATGCATATTGTAATATTTTTATAATAATAATATTATATTATAAAATAAAATAATATTATATTATATTTATAATATAATATAATATATTATATTATATTAATATATATAAATATATAAATACCCAGCCATTACAAAAGGGGATCAATCAAATATATGTATATATATATATATATGTTGCTTTGACGCCAACGAATTCAGAAGTAAATGGGGTATTATAAATACCCCCTCAGCCACTTCATGAGAAGGCAGACAGACAGTGAAGTTCTGATAGGGATGTTTTTTATTCTTCGGATATCAATAAGGTACATAAACTCTCTTTTAATTACAAAGCTTTTTTTATGAAAAATGTTCTAAATAATTTTCTCTTTCATATGATAGTAATTTTATGCTAGTTAAATAATATTTTGGGGATATGATTTTAGGAAAGTTTTGAGTTTTGTCAATATAAGACTATAAAAATGTAGAGAATAGTTAATAGTTAATTTTAACCGGTTTAGATTTATTATTTAGTGGTCATGTGATTTTATAATTAATTTTTTTTATAAATAAGATATACATTAATCTCTACATGGCATTTTTACCGATAAAAAATAGTTTAATTATTTTATTTGGATTATTGGAGGTATTATTGAGGTTTTAATTTGTCTATTTTTGTTAGATCTGAGCTATGTGAAAAATATAAATTAGGACTTAATATTTGAATTAGAATTTGATATGATTTTAATTATGTGGATATTTGAGGAATTGTTTAATAATTATATTATATTCATATAAATTATGAAAAAAGAGATTTAATTGTTTAAGAAGTTGGTATTGGAGATTTTGTAATTATAGGTATATTAAAGGTTATTTAAGGATTTTTAATGAGTAATTTGGGTTATGAAGAATAATCTATGACTAAGAATTTGTAAAGGGAATTGGAATAATTTAGGATAATAGTAGTAGAGGAAATTGGGTTGTAGGAGTTAAATTATATAAGTTATTTTATTATTATTTATAATTAATTGGTATTTATATTAATAATGTAGAGTTTTCTAGCGATCGGTGATTGCACGGATTTTACTATTCAAATTAAGGTTTAGCTTGGAATTGAGGTAACTGGGGTTAATTTATTTTATATGCTTGTTTTGGACTGTAAGGTGTTTTAATAACCTTACTTTTATCTATATTACTTGTATGTGTTTTGCAAGATTATATTTATGTCTGATTCTGAATTTATTTCAGTGAAGCAGTGTATTTTCCAATTTACATATATAAGTGAAAATCATTATTAAATTGTTATTGTTATGATAGATATGTTGTCTGCGATGGAATGTTGTATAAGAATTTAGAATTCTCATAATTGTTTTCGAAAGTTGTATTAATTTATTATTTTTATATTACGGGATTTGTTGGGTTGTATGGAAGAGATATGATGAATTGTGTGCCCATCGGCTCTCTCAATCCTTGCCCGGATTTTGGAGCTGGGTGTTTAGGTGGACACCTCCCTGTTACGGTATATTGGTGGTGGCATGGGAGAAGACAGTATTCTTGATGTGACTAGCTAACCTTTGGCCGTGTATACTAACATTGATAGGTTGTATCAGTCTAAAGGAGATAAAGAGGAGCAGGATGGATGAGTGAGAATGATTTTATTCATTGATTATATCATATTAAGTTTTGAATTATGAGAATATTATTATTATTATTGTTATTATTATGTCAGTTAAACCTGCTTCTTTGACTTACAATCTTTTCCTGCATATTTTATAAATTGATTTTAGTTACTGAGACTTTATATCTCACCCTGTCATTATAAATAATTTTTCAGGCGAGACTTCTAATCTGGATAGAGGCCAAGGGAAGTAACCAGAGGCATAGACGTTGAGAATCTTGTAGGCCTCTTTTAGTATTGGTGTTGTATTAATTTCTATATTGCTATTATAGGGCCCACATGTTTTTAAAATGTCATATTTACTCTTTGGATATCTATGTTGGAAAATCATTTTGTGACCCATGGGTTAATTGTGATGTGAGATCAGAATAATAAATTTATCTGTAGTGAGTTTGTATGCGAGTTTGTGTCCTGAACTCTGATATGTATAAAAAAATTATCATTGATTTTATATAACTGTATTGAATAATTGTTATTTATGAGAAATGGTCGTTTCAATTAAAAAGGGTTGTTACACATATTTTAGTTTTTAGTATTCTCTTTAATATAAGATATATTTATTTAATTTAATTATATTAAAAAAATTAATTAATATGACATGTATTTTTTAAAACACCATAATCATCTTCCTTAATTATGGTTAATGGAACATCAATAGAAGTAATTTAAAATAACATTGACAAATATGAGACAAATCCTATTGGAGGTAATTATTTATTCTTTTTTTGTAAGCATAGTTATCCTTCTATTGAAGATAATTTTATCCGATGTATTATCGGGCGCTAAATGTAAATGCCTTTTTTAATTGGGATTCAAATATTAGCTTACTACATTATGAGAGATTAACTTCTTCCGTTCCCAACCAGATAAGAGGAGTATATTTTAATGTTTAGTATAAATATATGAGGCTTTCTGGAGAGGTGGGGAAAAAAGGCTTTCAGGAAAGACCACCAGACAATCTGGGATCCAAGCTATGACTCGGCTCAGTCCATTTACCCTCAAGGCTTTTCTTGGGTTCACGAAACAGAATCCAGAACTTTAATGGGCTTCGTTGAGAAAAAGAGGGATGGCCTTGCGTGTGGAGGGGGATTTAAGGTTTTATTTTTTATAATTAAAAAAAAAACAGGGATGACTTTATTGGATTGGATGGCACTAAAGTCGGACGAAAACTGCAGAGCTGTTTAGGTTTAACAGAAATAACTATCGATATGATGAACTAATGTCTGAATCTTCAATAAAAAGAGCGTCCATCTAATAGTGTCTTACATAGAATAATGCTTATAAAAAAAATTACCAGGAAGGGGATTTACTTGAAGTAAAAGAGCTCGGAAATAAAAATCATAATATTAAAATGGTAGTGCATCTGCTCTCATCCTTAATTGGGTATTCTCACAAGCATCCTCGCTACGCAAAGTTGGGTGAATTACTACTATCTATCGTTTAGATACAAGGAGGCAAAGAAAACGAAAAATCAATTGCCCAATCTTGTCCCAAAAACAAAAACAAAAATTGCCCAATCTTGACAAGCCAGAAGAAAGAGTGGTTCCTACTAATATTCCTTGTAGCAAGGATGTTTTCTATAAGTACATCACACTTCTAATTAGGAGACATGCATCCCTCCTTTAAGCACCTAATTAAAGGTTGGTTATCTGACTCGAAAGAAACATCATCCAATTGATTGTCTACAGCATAGAGTACCGCCTCTTGCATTGCCATACATTCTCCCATGAAAGCAGAGTCCATCAAAACCTGTTTTGTTTGTCCATCTAATACCCAACCATTAGAATCTCGAATAACAAAGGAAATAGAATCAATTGTAATTCGAGCGTTATTAGTAGAAGTAGTGTCCTCAAGTGTTTATTTAATTTATATATAATTTATTTTGCTATAAAATTTAGGGAAAAAAAATCTGACTGGATCGGCTAGTTCAACCAACAAATCAATCTATTGTTCAGTTTAGTTCATCCATTGGATCGTGAACCAGTTTGAACCGAGAAAACCGGTGGTTCAACTGGTTGGACCGGGTCACATTTATATTTTTTTGGTGAAATACATTTTTTTATTATTCTAACTACTATCTCGTGTTATTTTTTAGGGGAAAATGAAAGGTTGAAGACTAAGGGTGTGTTTGAAATTAGCTTTTGAGAATAACTTATAGAAAAAAAAGTGAAAAATTGATTTTAGAGAATAGATTCTAACAGAATAGATTATGGAAAAAAATGATTTTGATAAAATGAAAGTGTTTGGATATTATGATTATGATAGCTTTTTTCATGGTCAAATTACTGAAAATGACATTAACTTTTGTGATAATTACATATAATTCATAAGATTATATTTTATGTATTATTTAATAATAAAGTTCTTAATAAATACAAAAAATGATTTAAATTTATCTGAAAATTAAAAATTATAACATTAATCAATTATATAATATAAAAAAAGATCACACACACACAACACACACATATTATATAATAAAAAATTATTTTTAATAATTAAATATAAATGATAAGATTATATTTTGGTTATTATTTAACATAAAATTGAACAATAAAAACCATAAACTCTTTAAATTTGTCCAAAAATTTTAACTTGTGATAAAAAAATAAAATAAAACATACATATATGTATGCTTTATTTAAAATTAATTCAGTAGTTAATATTTAAAATAAATACAATGAGCAACTCTTTTAATGCAGTTAATACAATATATTTTTATCTTTATTCGTTGGACATTGTATTTCTTTCACTTATAAGTAATATGTTAGTAGTAATAGCATTTCTAGAAATCTCAAAAAGGGATACATTAATATTTAATAGTTTATAAATAATTCAGTACATCATGATAGAGATAAAGTATGTCGAAACACTGAAAATAATATTTGACTAATGCTCTTGCGTGTAATACCATATTTGATGGTGCTTGAGAAATCAGTAAGGATTATTTAAAAACATGATAATATATATAAAATTAATTATATAGGTGAGAAAATAAAGATGTTGTGGTCAGAGTTGGTATGTACTAAAGAAAATGACAATTAAGGAAACAGTAATCATCAAATCAGCAAAAATGACATTCAAAATGACTCAAATACTGATGCCAAGAACCAAAACAGGTTGAAAAAAAGAGCCAAAATGGAAATGCCGACGGAGATGCCGACTACACGAACACAGACAGAGCTGTTCTTGGTTCTGATATGAACTTGGTCCATGGATTCTGGACGAGATGCCAACTACACATGGACCTAACGGCTTTTGGGTTCTGATCTCACCTTGCCCACGGGGAAGACGAAAAAGGGAACACAGATTGTGGGCGAGAGCTTGAGATGGAGGAGACTTGGAGCTTTAGACGAGAGCTGGAGATTTAAAATTATGAGACACGAAGAAGAGAGAAGACGAGATGTGAGACGGTGTTTGGGTTATGATCTCACCTTGCCGACGGGGAAGACAAGAAAGAGAACACAGATTGTGGGGAGAGCTTGAGATGGAGGACAGCTGGAGCTTGAGACGAGAGCTGTATTGGAGATGCGAGACACAGAGTTGAGACAAGAGCTGGAGATTGTTGAGGTGAAACACGCTGAGAAGACCAGAGCTATCGGGCGAGAAAGAAAACAAATGAAAGGGAATTAAATATACAGTGTTGGCAGAGGAAAGAGAAAAGTAATAATCCCTCCAACGGTTACAAAGCAAGAGAATCCAATGAAAAAACTGCTTATGCATTGATTCTCGCCAAACCATGATTTTAAAACATCAAACCATGGTTTTATTTTGAAACGAGATTATCTCAGTTTTGTTAGTGTTTGGATTTTTTTGGGTCAAACCATGGTTTAAACCTGAAACCATGGTTTGGTTTAATTCCCAAACACACTATAAGACGAGGAGAAAAGTAGGTAAATAAAGAAAAAAATCTTAAAAAAAGAAGATGATGGAAAAAAATATTTAAAAAGATATAATAATTATAGAAAATGAAATATCATTACATAAGTATAGGCATTATAACTAATACTAATAGATTTTAAGTATCTTTTTTTTAAAGATCTTCATTTTTATCTATAAAATTTTAAAAATATATTAATATATATATATTACCACTAATAAATTGTAATATTTCAATATGGCCGTTCGACCACCAGTTAGACTCCGATTGACCTATTGACCATTGAACCTGTGTTGTGACTGGTTCATTGCCTGGTCCGATTTTTTATTCCTTGTTAAAATTCATTCAATTATGCACGTACAGTTCTCTCTCATTAACCTGTCCAATATTCATACTGTAGCACGATAATGTGCATGTTTGATATTACTTATGAAAGACTTATAAATAATTATGTATATAAGTCGAGACAATATTTATATCACATACTTATCTCATATACCATAAATTACTATTAAAAATTATTTTTAAAGATCCAAATCGTTATTTCAAATAACCAAAATATTAAGTGTCCGAAGACATAAGGGCTTACAAGGAGATCATGTGCCATTCTATGACTGGCTAAAACCGACACGCCGACTGCAATTTTTTCATCCAATATTCATCTGATATCAGCAAACTAACGTACCGTTTTTTATTAATGATGAACCCAATTCCCCAATTAGTTTTTTTTCCCCATGTAATTTTGGAAAGGAAATTTCCAGGAAACTAAAAGTACACTATCCCCTAACCATAGGGTCAACTACTACTTGTATGGTAACACTAGTGAAGTCAATTTCCTCGTTCCGTTCACAAAGTAGTACCCATAATTCAAACCCATCGGATTCGAACAATCAGAGGGACATGAACTGAAAAAGACGACGTTTTGTGGATGTGTAGTGTTTTTAATGCTCAGGTAAAACCAAAAACAGTAAGAAGAAATAGGTATCGTGGGGTCATAACAGCAAGGGCATGATATAAGTTGTCCGTCACAAGTTACGTACTGTGAAAAAATCATGGGAAAATTTTATAACAATGTCACAAACAAAAATAAGAAAATAACCTTTTAAAATCGTAAAATAAAAAAAGATCTTAAAGAATTATCAATGAAACCTCTTAAGTTGTCAATTACCAACACCTGAAGTTATTAATGAGACCATTTTTTTTATTTTATAATTTTAAAAGATCATTTTTTTTATTTTTTTTATTTAAGACCTTATTATAATTTTCTTAAAAATCATTTTCTATGAAGCAAACAATGAGAAGAGTATATTCATATGTCCAAAACAAATCCATCCATAATATGATAGATTTTCGGCGCTATATATGAAGACTCGCATTGGCCAATGCCATATCTCCACAAGTGTCGGTGCTGCTGACCCAACGATGTTTCTTTTAACCTTATTCAATTTTTTAAAGCAAAATTAAACTTAGTCATTTAATTTCAAACAAAATATTTTAAGGAAAAATTCTATATAAAGTTGCCTCAAATAAGAAAATTCAAAATCAAATTTTTAAATTTAATAAATCCTTAATTAAGTTATTGACCCAATTTAAAATTTTAAAATATGAGTAAAATAATTTTATTATTCTCTCCTAGTCTCCTCTATCCTCTTAAAATTTTTTTATTGTTTTTTAAATTATTTTTTCAATAAAAATATATATCAACACCAATATATAATTAAAAAAAATATAATTCACTTAAATTATTTTTTTTTGTGTTTTAGAAGAATCGTTAAAAATAATTAAAGCCAAAAAGTAAAAAAGAAAAGCAGAACCCCAAATACTAATTAAATAATTTTTAATTAAATATTGTGAATAACAAATTTTATTTTTGAAAGAATATGAATTATTATTTCTTCTATGAAAAAGAAAATCAAACTACATTAATCACACAATTTTGACGTGTGTGATATCTATGTTGCTTTTTTTTAACGATGATGAAACCCTTTTTTTACGTTGTCAATGAAACTCTCTTTTATTATATGTAGTTAATGAACTCTTTAATATATAGTTTGATAAATCACATATGTTAGAATTTTTTTTTCTTTGGATTAACATAGTTTGATTTTCTTCTTGTAAAAAAAATTCAACTCAAAAATAAATTTTTTTATTTTTAGTATTAAACTAAAAATCATTTAATTGATATTGGAGTTAAACATTTCTTTTTTCTTTTTTACTGGAATTATTCCTGATAATCCTTCTGAAACACAAAAAATTTCTTTGATTCAAGTGAGTTATATTTTATTATATTATATGTTAATGTTTATATACGTGTATATATATACTTGTTGAAAAAAATAATTTATAAAGCAATGAAACTCTTTTAATAGGAGAGAAGAAGTTGGAGAGGATAATAAAGTCATTTGATCCACATTTTAAAATTATAAATCAAGTCAATAACCTAATTAATGATTTATTAAATTTAACAATATGATTTATTATTTTTCTATTTCAGACAGCTTTATATGGGATTTTCTCATATTTTAACTTCTTAATAATAAATATTTAGTGTATTTTTAATATTGTAACCCTAACCCCAATAGTTTTGTTAACAGAAAAAAAATACCAGCATTAAAATCTCAAATGTTGAAAAAAAACATTTATAAATATTAGCTTATTAAGTTCAATACAAGAAAAACATAATTTGAGATCAAACATTGTTGGGGTTGAAAGATCGAAAAGATATTGTATAAAATTAAAGATTTAAAGTGAAATCTTATATAAAGTTAGATTACCAAATTTTTAGTGCGGGTAGAGATATACACTTCCTCCAATTTTTAATATAAAATGTTATAGATCTCTCTATCCTTTACTATTTATGTGTTTTTTTTTCTTGTTTAAAAAAAAAAAGATATATTTGAAAGCCTAACAGACTAAAATTTGGATAGCTTTCATAATGTTTTTTAATAATGATTTATGAAATATGAGGTAATTTTTACGATCTATAAAATAAATATATAAAAAAAATTTTATCTCAATTTACATAAATTAAATTTATATATAAATATAAGTCCAACTAAATAAATATTTTTTTATGACACACTATGAACAGGGAAACCCAAAAAAAAAAGAAGACAGAGAACGAGTGGTTGAGAGATTGGACTCTGAGTCACATGCGTTGCCTCGAAATTTTAATGAAGGTGTCAATATCTCATCTTCTTTCGTCTCCTTCCGTCTCCTTTACACTCACACGCCATCACGAGGCCTTGTCCTCTTGACTTCAAATGTCACAAAGGCACCCTTTTACCTAATTCCACAACTTGGTGTGCAATATGATACTCATGCATTGTTGGTAGAGAGTGAATTATATTAATTTTGGACTTCTTCGAGTAATTATTTCTTCCCTTTTAAGACATCAGATCGATTTAACAAAATTTCAGAGTATGAACATTATTTTCTTTATGACGAAAAAGACGGTATAGAAAGTTCAAGGCTTGGCCCAAAATATTTGAGATAGAACAATGGGCGATTTCTATGTAGAAAGGGACACCGTATATCTTCGAAGAGGACGTATACATAAATTAATAATGAAAAATAAATTATTACTCTGATTGCCCTGAGAGAGATATTTAAGCTTTCAATGTTCAAACCACATACTTCGACTTGAGTATACTTGTTCAATATATTTCACTCTTCTCTATTACAGCTGGTGACGGAAAATGACACAAAAAAAGAGCAGACACAAGTATCAAGAGGGGAAAACACTATGAATGGTATTTAAATAATTCAAGGCACAGAAAATTGTAGGTGATGCAATTATCTTGGATTTTTTTTTTTGGTCTAAAGGGAATTATGTGTGATTTGGGTGATATGTTAGGTCAGGTGTAGACGCTTCCCCGTGAAATAAGGTCACTCGTGTCTGCCAATTTATTCCATACTTAGCCTCAATTGCACCTATGAATCTTTGGTTTGTCGGCATTAGAGATCTCAGTGAATTAAGGGATCAGATTTACTGACATGTCACCTTTTATGCTGCCCCTTAATAGTTGCAAAGTCTAAAATCAATCAAAGACTCGTTGGCCAAAAAAGAAATCAATCAAAGACTCTTGTTTCAGTATTTGACTTGTATTTCAAACGAAGAATAACCAAAACCAAAAGCAACGAGTGAGATATCTGTCCGGCGTAAGAGGCAATCTAACTCCCCAATTTCGCCGCGAATGAAGCTTTTATTGGACATGCTTGATTCTTCTCACCTCCATTCATATTTAATTTTGGTTGGTTGGTTATGGTTGAAGCTTTTACAGGACGTGCCCTGTATTACATCCCCTTTGAAACTTTGATTTTTTTTTTCCGAATTAGAAATTAAACACTAAAACAATGAGATTATAAGTAGGATTAAATTCATAATTTATTCCTTATATGAGAGTTTTAATACTATTAGGTTTCCAAATCTGACGAAAATTTTCAACATGTAATTGATCCCCCCCCCAAAAAAAAAATCTCACTGATTAATGTATCTTACATTCTCAAATTTCAAAATTACATTAATATTCATCCTACTGAAGCTGCTAACAGAGCAGATAATACCATAAGTAACAAATTGCTTCTAAACAAATATTTCATTACCATCAACAGAAAAACAAACGTGCACTTGGTGCTTCATTCTTTCTTTTTTCATGTGAAAGTGTTAATGAATGAGCGTGTATTTGATTATGCGATGAAAACAGAGAAAATGTGATTTTCATTATTACCGATAATACTATTATTTTCTATGCAAGTGTGAAATTGTTGCAACCACTCATTTACGCACGGTTCTGGTTTTGGTTGATCTCACCCTAAAAGGAGTTACATCTTACAAGTTGTGGCCCCACCTTATAGTGAATGAGTGAAGGTTCTGGTTTCTCTACTTGTACTCTGTTCACCACCAGGCCCACCCTCCATCACTTTGGACAGAGCTGCCCTTCGCCTCTTCACTAGACTCCAATTCCCACACTGTACTTTTTTGCCACCTCGATTGTTTATCACCATTCATCCCTGTGAGTGAGATTCTGGCACCAGATGCATTATTTCCCCACCATATAAATACTCACAGATTCTTTGTCTGATCAAGTTTCAAAGCCACCACCGTCCTATACTCTACATCAAAGAGAACGAGAAAAGCCAGAGAAAACAGAGTGATGATGGAACGTTGTTTGTTTCTGGGTTTCATTGTTCTGTTCGCCATATTAGAACAGAGAATCTCAGTCGAAGCAGATGATGGGTTTGTGAAAGCAAGAGGCGTACAACTAATGTTGAATGGAAGCCCCTTTTATGCGAATGGATTTAATGCTTACTGGTTGATGTACGTGGCCTCTGATCCGTCTCAGAGGAACAGAGTCTCATCTACGTTTCAAGAGGCTAAAGGTCATGGACTTAGCATAGCTAGGACCTGGGCTTTCAGTGATGGTGGTTATAAGCCACTTCAATACTCTCCTGGATCCTACAATGAGGACATGTTCCAGGTTTATCTTGATCTTCTTGATTTTCTTTAAATCTCTGATTCTTTAATTCGCACATTGCGCGTCGTGGGGCAACAAGAATAGGGGTTAGTTTTTGTTTTTTTTTTAAAATTTAATTTGATATATATCTGATTTTGTTTTCTCTGCTTTAATGGGTTGAAAATGAAAGGGGTTAGACTTCGTTGTGTCCGAAGCCAGAAGATATGGGATGAAGTTGTTGTTGAGTTTGGTGAATAACTACGACAACTTAGGAGGAAAGAAGCAGTACGTGGACTGGGCAAGAAGTCAGGGCCAATCCATTAATTCTGAAGATGATTTTTTCACTAACCCTGTTGTGAAGGGATACTACAAAAACCAAATTAAGGTAAAATTTTTATATTTATTTTCATTACTGTAATCCCTCCACAATTTGGTCTTCCGGAATTTCCATTCATGGTCTGTCAAAATTACAGTGGTTGGATAGAGGAAAAAGGTAAAAAAGATCAAATAGAGGATATTGCATAAACTTGGGACAAAGATACAGCTTGTTTGGCCTAATTGTAAGCTTAACGCTTATATATTGCAGACTGTGCTTACAAGACGTAACAGCATTACCGGGGTTGCTTACAAAGATGACCCAACTATAATGGCCTGGGAGCTCATGAATGAGATAAGGTGTTCTTCAGATCAGTCAGGAAAAGTTGTACAGGTAAACCATTCTTTCCTTGTTTTATTATTTCATTTTAATATCTTCTCTAGTCCTTAGTAAGATCCAGATCCAGATGATTTTTTTACTTTTTTTTTAGAGATTAATGATACTAAATAAATTATTTTAAAATATTTATATTTATCAATTTGTTTTTTTTTAAAAAAAAGAGTTAATTGGTCTTATATTAAGGAGTGAAGGGAGTATTAATGAACTTCACTCTTTTTTTTTTTTCAAATGACAGAAAAAAGGTAAATGAAGTTGAATATTGATTTGCAGGCTTGGATTACTGAGATGGCATCTTTCTTGAAATCCATTGATGGAAACCACTTGCTTGAAGCTGGTCTGGAGGGTTTCTATGGTCAATCAAAGCAGCAGTCTAATCCCAACTTCCAAGTTGGAACAGATTTCATTGCAAACAACCAGATCCCTGGCATTGATTTTGCTACAGTTCACTCATACCCAGATCAATGGTGAAGATAATAATGACATTGCAAATTATTACGATTATTCTTCAGGAACAAGTTAATATCATTCACAGTGATAGTGTATTTTGATCTTTGTATGAGCAGGCTCACAGGTTCAGGTTATGAAGACCAGCTCTCGTTTTTGAATGGTTGGCTTAACGAGCACGTCAAAGATGCACAGAACACCCTTCACAAGCCACTTTTGTTCGCTGAGTTTGGAATATCAACTAAGAATTCAAACTCAAAAGCCAGGGACGAGCTCTTCAACACTGTGTATTCTGCGATCTATTCATCGGCAAGTGGTGGTGGTGCTGCTGTTGGAGGCTTATTCTGGCAACTCCTAGCTGAAGGAATGGACTCTTTTCGAGACGGCTATGAGGTTGTCTTAGGTGAGAGTCCCTCAACAGCCAGTTTGATTGCTCAAGAGTCTCAGAAGCTCAATCGAATCCGAAAGATGTTCACTAGACTCGAAGACGTCAAGAAGTGGAACGAAGCAAAAGATAATAGAGATGCACAGTGGCGCGCTAATGGTGGAAACTGAGAAATTAATATAGCAAAACTTACCAACCTTTTAAGCTAAGTTGTTTGTGGAAATGGAGGTATCTGCAGGATTTGCTTCATGTCCTCAAGGAAGAGTTATAATATAACACAGTGTTACTAGTATGTGAAGTCTCGTGAGGCTAAAGAATTTATTATTCTAGTAAGAAACTAGCAAGTTCTTTCATATGTAACGTAAATCGTAATATACAAGTGAGCAAATGTGTTGTATGCTCTTGTTGCTGCTTCCTAGATTTTATGTCGGCAAATTAAACGCAGAAAGTTTCAGTCATCGGACCATTCAGTGAAGATACATCTGGGTGATGATTTATATGACTATTCCATCTTTTATTGTTGCGTTCTTCAGTATGACAGTGATGCCTGACCTAATGTAGAATCCTTCCTTGGTCTTGTCGGCTTCTTGAACTCCCTGAAAATTCAAATATATTCAAGTAATCAGGGAAGGCTTGGCAATAAAATGCTAATGCTGCTTGGTAGTTTTAACAAGTAAGCTTTTAAACTTACATCCTTATTTGCAATAATCACATTTCTTCCGATCCGGGCATTCTTGTCGATTATACAATTCCTTCAAGAATTGAAACACAAGAAATCAGCAGAACTTAGAAAAGATGGTGATTCATCGAATTTGCGTGCATGTCTTAGAGTGTTAAACAAATAATCTAGACATGAAGAATGATACCTGATTTTAGTGCTCTCTCCAACACCAATTGGAACCTTCCCTTGTGCCAACTCACAGGCAATTTCAGAATCGGTTTGATAGTAATCAGCGCCCATCATCATGGTATCCTGGATAACACAGCCCAATTCAAAAATCCATCAGAGATGCTCAAAAACACAATATATTGATGAAATTTATAGTTTCAGTATCCCATTTTGGTCAATATATTGAATTTAAGTGGCCTTCTTTACAGAATGCAATTAGCTTACTTGAAGATCTACAGCAGATTCTAAACGTGAACGCACACCAACAATAGAATGTTGAACACTACAGTTCCTCAAGAAGCAACCGTGAGAAATAATTGCATCCACAATCTGGGAAAACCAGTTTGAGTAGTCATGAGCAACAAAAACGGAAAATTAAACAAACTGATTGAAGCTTTTCATTAACATTGTAATACCTTGCAATTTTCGACTTTAGTGGGTGGTAGGAATCTAGGAGAAGTGAAGAAAGGCGTCTTTGGATCATAAAATTCAAACTTGGGAGGCTGCAAATGATAACGTTTGTAAACAATAAATATACTAAATTTTTCCTAGTGCAACAAAACATGTCCATGATTGAACTATTCTCAAAAAGATCATCAACTCCATTATTATCAATGACATCGTCATGATCTTGGCTTCTAGCAGCTATAAATTCTGAATTTTGACTGATTCCCAAGATCTGAAGCAACATATCCTAGCCTGTGGCAGGCTTTCATTTCTTTCAAAAATGAATTATAGCCAAATTATATATATGTTTTACCATTACGATATCCCACCACTTGGCACTTGCAAAACAATATAAAATGACCAAGTAACAGCGTAGTCAATTGAAATAAAAATTCTAGTATGAGCCAAGAGAAATAACAGCAGAATAGTTAAACCAACCTGTTCTGTTAGGGCCAGATTAGCATCAAAGAAGGACTTTATAGTTCCAATGTCTTCCCAGTAGTCATTAAACAAATATGCCTGAGAACGTCAATAACATCAGAAGCCTAAAGTGTTACAAGTTAATCTAAAGCAATCCATTTTCTAGACCATTCAATGATTTAAAATAAGAAGAGGAAATATAGCCCACAAGTTCATGGATGGAGTTTCTTCTCACTTGGACATTGTGGTCCTTCACAGCAGAAGGAATAATTTCTGATCCAAAGTCATTGCATGAAGGAAAGCTCCATCGCAATAGTTTCAACAAGGCCTCAGTTCTAAAGACATAAACACCCATTGATGCAATGTAAGGATATTTTACCGCTTCTTGTGGAGTTAATCCAAGGAGGGTTGTGTCAACTTGCTGCAATGATTAAATGTGACAATGAATCAGCTTCATTGAACTTTAATTAATGGTAAGAAATTTGTAGTAAATGTGAGGAACAATATATTTACCATGGCTTTTAGATTTGAACCCTTCGGTTTCTCTGCAAACTGAACAATTCTTCCATTCGGATCAATTTTCATCAGCCCATAATCTGATGCACGGCTGTAAGAGAACTAACATTGATCAACTTCAAAAACAATACGAGGACCAAACCGAATCAGACAAAATGTACATCAGATTTTGCCGGTACCTATCATCCATAGGTACACAAGATACTGTGATATCAGCATTTGTGTCTATATGTCTCTGCAAGTACAGTTTCAACAATCAGCATGAACAACAGAAAACAAAAACTGTAAATTTTAATGTAATCTCTGACAATAAATTATGTCACTCTTACCTGCACAAAGTCCATATAATTCATTCGGTAAAGATGATCCCCAGAAAGTATCAATATATGCTCAACATTCTTAGTCTTAGCATCCTACAAATTAATCCAGACACTCATTTACTCTATTCATAATAACATCTTCAAAATATATGCGTACATCGTTTATTCGCTAGTTCTTACCTCAAAAACCCACATAAATTGCCTCACGGCATCAGCTGTCCCTTGGAACCAATTCTTGCCTGCTTCTCCAGGTGTTTGAGTAGCAGCCAGGACCTGATGTGATGTCAGGTAAATTATACTGTTTAGGATTCAGCTAATTTACAATTTCCCACTAAAATGTCCTTGCTGTAAGATAACTAGTCTCCCTTATTTTTCTAATTCAATCTAAAAAAAAAAAATTGTCAATTCTCCCAAATTAAATTACCTCGACAAAACCATCTCCAAAGTTGACGCCATTACCGTAAGTGCGAGACAAGTGGCGATTAAGGGAGAAAGAGTTGAACTGCGTTAAAATGAATATCTTGTTTATGCCACTGTTGATGCAATTGCTCATCGGGACATCTATTAACCTGTAACACCCTCCCATTGGAACCTGCAAGCAGCCAAAACATATAATCATTTAATCAGTTTTAGTAAATTTCTTTTTTATATATAAAAAAAAAATTCATACCGCTGGCTTGGATCTTCTGCTTGTAAGCGGAAAAAGACGAGTTCCAGCACCTCCACCTAATATGATGGAGACTACACTTTTTGGGTCTGCCTCTGAAGTCTCCAATTTGGGTGGCTCGTACACCTGAAACGGAAATCCATCCAACAGTAGTACCAAAACACCAACACAACTCTTTCAGCGTTGGCGCTACCATCGATATGAAAAAAAATAAAAACATGATCTTAAGCATTTCAAAGAAAATATGGCATTTAGCTTTCGTTTTTGGTACCACAGCCTCTTTGTGGATGTCTGGTGTGAGAACACAGTACGCAACGCCAGCCTTGAACTTTCTACCATTCATATTGGTTTTTGAACTCTTCTGGAATTGAACTGACGAAAGTCTTCCATTCAGACTTCCCCTCGTAGTCTCACCCCAGAACCCAGTAGGATTACCTGTTTCACAATGGACTGCTTTGCTGCTAGGTTTGAACAGACTGGTATTGGCACTCAGAATCGCACAAGCAGAATCCATGGTTGAGTTAACCGCAGAATCAAAATCCTACAGTGCGTAACCAAGAACTGTGCTTCACAACAGAGAGTCAGTGTATCTTTGATCGTCAATTGCAGCAGCGTGAAGTTTGAGTGAGAAGCTAAACCCCTCAAACTTTAGAGAGACGAATCAGGCCAGAAAGTGAGGAGGCAAAATTAGATATATTCAGATTCAGAAATCAGAAGAAAGGCGCCTAAAATGGCCAAATGCATTTTCCTAGTAGTCGGTTGAAGTCTTAAAGACGAAGAAAGCGACGTGAGGTCGCTTGAAGCGGAAAGAGAGGAAGGATAATAATGAGTGTGTGTGACGGTGAGATGTGTTGGCATGCGAGCCGTCACGAGAAACTTGAGTCAGCAGAAGCTACGCATTTCTATGACTGCCAGTGAGGAGCCGAAATCTTCAGCCATAATGACGCTATAATTTTCTCATTTATAAATAATATTATATTGCCATATTACTATATGTATGCTTTTTTATGTCCACGTACGTAAGAATGGTCACTAATGACTATGCACTTCATCTTAGAAGTTATAACTTTTTTTCCTTAATTTGAAATTCAGTTTTCTTTCAGTCAGCATTAACATTTAATCCAAATCCATTCACCATTTTGTTTTCGGCATGACTTCTAAATAAATAAGTTGGTTAAATTCTCAAATTTAAACAAATTTTACAATAACATAAACTGGTATCATACATTCAAATCATATATTCATAGAAGTTTATTTTTATCTATAAATAGGTATTAAAAATATATAATTAAAATATAAAAAACTACAACAATTTAATTTAAATATATTTTAGATCTCAACTATAGAAATAAAAACCATCAACATTCCTATTTTATCATATTTAATAAAGATAGTTCTATAAAATTCATATATAAGCTCATTAAATATGATTAATAGTTCGTTTGAAATAGTGATTGGAGTCTTCAAAAACAGTTTTTTAATCATGATTTACGAAATACGAGATAAGTATGTGAGAGAAGGATTATCTCGACTTACGTGTATTAACACTTATAAACTAAACAAACGTTCAACCAAACATACTATTAAAATCGAAAAAGTTAACACATGTTTAAAAGCGAGTCAATACAATTTTATAAGGTAAAAACGTAAAAATGATAATTAGGTGTGTGAACTTGTGAATTTACTGATTTTATGGTTAACACGAATTTAACAACTAACAGATAAAATTTTATAAGTTATAAATATAAAAATGGTAAATTTAAAGAATCAACTCACACGCTTGACAATAATAATCCTAATACTATCATGTTGGCCATAAGCTGTTGCATTTATCGAGTTATTTATTATTATTATTATTATTATTATTTATTTTTTATTATTTTGCATGTGTCAAGGGTATATAGGAATTGCATATCCGCTCCTTGTTCAAATCTTGCAAAGTCGGAAAAAATATTTTTTTTAACAAAACTAGCATACATGTTATAATTAATATTTAATATAAAATGCATAAAAAATTACATTATTCATAAATAATAATTGTTTGGGGTGTATTTTTATAATTTTTAGCTATAGAATGTTTTATTGATTTTTTTATTTCATTTATTAAAATTTTATTTATATAATTTAATAGATTTTAAATATTATAGTTTCTTAAATAAATTTTTCATCCATTTAAAAAATATAATTGGATGATCGATCAAGACCAAATCATTTCCTTGGTAGGACTCATCGATAACAGCGGGGCACCCATGCGCCCATGGGGTAATAGAAACGGGAAAAGATATTTAAAAAAAAAATTGAATTTACAAAATTTTAAATCAGATATATTTTTAAAAAATAAGTTTTAAATTACTTAACAAGTTTTATTATTCTCATATTAATTTTTTGCAACAAATCTGATGTAGGATCTTATAGTTTCAAAATTCTTTTTCTGTCATTTTTCTTAATAGTAACATTATGAGCCTTAAGTTATGGTATTTTTAATTAGGAAAATATGACTTAGGTCTTAAAGACAAGAAAAAAATATCAAAAAAGTCTCAATATATATTTATTTATTAAAAAAGTCTCTAGGGACCTTAACGATATAGATGTGCTTGTTACTGATCACTTTATGACTTGTAAATATAGTCACATACATTTGTCAAAGGAAGTTGTTTTAATTAACATATATGAATTTGTCAATGACCACTCTATGGCTTATTAATATAATGACATATACTTATTAATGGAAGCTTGTTCAATTAATATAGATAGATTTGTCAATGACTACTGTATGATTTGTCAATATGGTCACATATACTTGTTAATGAGAGCTGATTTAAATAACATATATGAACTTATCAAAGACTACTCTATGACTTGTCAATATAGTCATATAAATTTATTAATAAAATAAGTTTACATTTAGAATTTATATTATGAAGTCCTTATAGACTTTTTTTTATAGAGGAATCTACATTATAACTTTTTTTTAATAATTTTTTTGGTGGTTAGGACCTAAGTAAAATTTTCATTTTTTTAATTTTTATGTTAAAATTTTTAACAAGAGGGGTGGCTGAATTTTGTGGAGGAATCATATGCAGGGTCTTGTTAGATATTTAGGGATGAACTTTGGTGAGATTCGAGCATCAATACTTTTCGGAATGTGGCCTGCTGAGGGGTTTATGGTTTGGATTAAAAAAAAAACAGAGAGAGAAATGGGTTTAAAAATTTTAATTAATTTTTATTTTATATGTTGTCTCTATTAAAATTTTATAATCTCACTTCTCTAAATTTTTTAAATCCAACTCTTAAAAATTTCCCTCCTCTCTTCTCTTCCAATTCTCTCTCGCCATATACTTGGGTCGCAAGGAGAATTATAACGCTTATTTGGATTAGTTTTGGAGAATTAATTTTATAAAATGGAAGAGTGTTATCTATGTAAAAGTAATTTAAAAAATTGATTAAAAAATTAATTGGTTCCCAAACATGAAATCAGGCGTAAAAAACTTAATATATGAAGTTCTTAAATTTAATATTCACTTTTTAAATATTTCAGCACTAAAAACTTTTTAAAAAGTCTTAATTTGGTATTGATATTTCCATCAGCTTCTTAGTTATTATTATTCCTTAATTTTGATTTACAACATTTAGTTATTAGAGAGGAAGCGGTTTGAAGTTACAAACAGAATTAAACTTATCACTTCTTATTTAAAAAAGAGTTTTCATATCACTAAACTATAAAGTCATTGATGATTATCTACATTGGTATTGTTATGTTGCCGAGAGAAAATTATTAGCATGATTTCACAGCTTAGCATTGCAGAATTGGGTCTGTTTGAGATCCCACTTGAAATAAAAAAAAACTCATTTACCATCTATAAACTCATTAGACTTTCACATAAATATTTAAGAATCTATTAAAGTTTAACAAGTTTTAAGTAAAAAAATAACTTTTTTTTTATAAGTTCAATCACGCAGCTTCTACCATCACCTTCCCATCAATTTCGACCGTTAATGCATTAATTACTTTTTAAAAATTCCCAGCTGCCACACCTACCACACACACAGACACGACCATTTACCATTACTCCACGCACGGATCTCCTCCTCCCGAACCATTTGCCTCTCACCCCAAAAACCTGTTAACCATTCTTCTTCCTCGGAGGTTTATTGCCGTTCAGTGGTCGTCGGAGGTGGCAGTAAAGCTCGCCGGCAGTGGCTGGGTCCAAAGTTCTCAAGCGATACTTAAGAGTCGTCCTCAGATACGTCGTCCCTGCATGCAAGCACCGAAAGTGCCGTTGATTGTGGGCTTCGTTGAGGGCAGAAGAAGTCGCCGGCGGTGAGTGGGTCCCACTGTTGTTGGTCTTCGGTGTCTAAACACTTCTTCCCTGCAGTTGGTTCGGTAGATCTGTCGACGCCGTCGGTGGATCGGAGCAGAGCACAAGTTTGGAGTTCACGTTTCTTCCTTCCTTACCAGATCTGACCGACAAGGTAAAGGATCTGGTCTCCCACTCATGAATCCCACTTCCATTTGGGTTTTCGATCTGCTCTTTGGAAATAATTTCAGTAAATGGTGGAAATTTTGTCGCTGAATGATCTGCTCTCCCATATTTTTTTTCGTCCTGTTAAATCCATATTTGAAGCAAGCATCTTGTTTTTACTGTCATAAGGGGTAATCTAAAGTTTATGTTATAAAATGTGGGAAGGCCAAATTTTCCTTTCATATGGTTTTGTTGCATTTGGCAGTTTGAAAGTATTACGATTCGGTTTGGGCATTTGGCAAATCTGAAGTTTGAAAGTTTTGGTCATTTGGCATTTGGTAGTTAGAAAACAGCAAAAACATAAGCATAGGATTCGGTTGTAGGGATCATTAGGATTCAGGAAAGCATGCCTTTCATTAATCATATATATATATATATATAATCTAAAAAAGAAAACCTGAACGTTATCATGGATTACAGGAAAGTCAAAAGCAAAAATAGAAACTTGGTGCCTGATAGTAACTGTTAAATGCATAAGATATATTACTCTTCGTATCTAAATTCGCACAAGAAGTCCCATATCCAAGACTAGTCATCTCCAGCGATCAATCTCCAGCTTTTGACCTCGTGAACCTTCTTTTGTTACCAATTCTTGCGTTTTGTGTTTTATGTTTGGGCTCTTGTCTTGTTTAAAGTTCAAAGTAACACAAATTCATCGGTTTTAGACCCATATGTATGGTCCGCTTTTAGACCTTTTCTTCATTGTAATCGATCACTTTATATGAAGCCGTGGTAATAACAATTTATTTTTTTAAATCATCTGTTACTGAGCACACATGTTGTAAATGTTGGTAAATTGTGAAAAGTGGACTTGGTTTTGTTGCTTTTGGCTTCTGGCCTCCATTTTTGTTGCTGATTTGCTTTGCTGGCTTAGTTCTGTACTTGTGGTTGAAATAAATCATGAATGGAGATTGTGAAGTTATTTTAGGTTTTGAGAAAGAAAGTGTTAGGGATCAAAAGAGTTGGGGAACATGTGTGAATATGTTTGATATTATTGTGAAGTTATTTAATCTCTACTAAAATGTTGGCATATAAATATGAACAAAGGAAAGAATAAAGCATCGTGGGATGTAAGTTGTACTTCGATTTTCATTAAGTTTTGCATTGAGCAAATATACAAGAACGAACGGCAAGGATCTGCATTCACAAAGGATGGGTAGAAACGCATTGTGGCCGGATTTAATGAAAAAATAGGAAAGTCGTATGATAGGAAACAACTGAAAAATCGGTTAGATAGCTTGAAGGTACAATGGAAGGTGTGAGACAAGTTGTTCTCAAAAGAGACTGGTATATCATATGACCCTGCAAAATATATGGTGATTGCAGAAAATAACTGGTGGGAGAAGAAAATATAGGTAAAAAATTGTTATTGTTTTTGTAATTATTAGATGTGATATAAACATTACTATTAGTATTATTATGACATCGTTTTTTTTTTGTAATTGTATGCATTCAGGAGAATCCGGAGTACGTGAAGTACAGATACAAAGGGCTTATGTTCGCGAAAGAATTAGATATCTTATTTAAGGGTGTGATGGCATCGGGAGATAAAATGTTCACACCATCTTCTGCACAGCGGATATCACTGGGTGATGACGACGACAATGTCTACTGACCCACAATAGACCTAGAAAAAGGTTCAGGAGATAGTGAGGAAGATCTTGTGCCTCATAGTACTGGAGCTAGTGTAGGAATGACAGTTGATTTTGAAGGCATTACCTTGACAACAAACACTCCACCTAATGCGCCTAGTGCTTCAGGAAGCATTGGGAAGAGAAAGAGGGCTGAATAGTTGGGTCAAGCAAAAAAGAAGAAAACAACAAATACTAAAGTAATAGCATATGCGATTAGTAGAATCGCCAATGCATCTGAGGATAGGGTAGATGCATTAAGGAAGATCGCAACAAATGATCTACAAGTGCTTGACATCGTGAAAGAATTACTGACCATTCCATAAGTTGCTAGTGACAGGGACTTTCGTCGCCGCTGTTGTAATATGATGATGCACCAGATTGCTCGCGACATGTATGTTGGCCTGAAAGAAGATAAAAAGGCCTTGCTAGACTGGTTGCACGAACATGCTTACAATAGCCCTGATCTGCAGAAACCCCCACCAACTCCCTGAACTTGAGTTTATGTGTCTTTTCAAAACTTTGTTATGTATATTTAAAAGCAACCCGCTAATCCTTTTGCTCGTTTTGATATTACTTGATGACAGAACTTTATTTTATGTCACTTGGTTGCGTGAATACTATATTACTTTGATTTTCTACTTGCACGGTGTTATAATTATCCTTGTTTTCATAAAATCCTGGCAATCACACAGGTTACTTCGTGTATGGCAAGTTCGAGTGGTCAGGATATTTCAGATGGACGAGAGGAAGTATGATCGTCTCATGCAGATAGAAGGTCTTGACTCATATCCCTAATAGATCAAGAGATGACGGAGTATGAGCAGGTGGCTGCCTTGATGGCTCAATATGCCATGCCTTACGTTTGTAAAGAACCATGCAGAACTAGTAGGCAAACAGGTGCACATTGGGTGCAAGAGGTACTGCAAGCCCATGATAGAGTTTTCCCTGAAAATTTCTGCGTGGAAAAGCATATATTCCACCTTTTATTCTCTAAATTAGTACAACATGGGTTACGGAGGACTATGTATATTGGAATAGAAGAAATGATTGCCATGTTCCTATATATAGTTGGACATGCACAAGGAAACAGAATCTTACAAGAATGATTTCAACATTCTGGAGAAACTGTCCACAGGATCTTCCACATGGTTTTACATGCTTGTGTGAACCTATTGGCAGAAATGAGCAAACCACTTGATCCCAAGTTCCGTGATTGTCACCCAAAAATCTCCAACTATCGATGATATTACCCATTTTTTTAAGGATGCAATAGGAGCAATTGATTGAACTTATATCAAGTGTGAAGTCAGCCAATCTGAGTAAGATAAATATATCGGCAGAAAAGGATATCCAACAATGAATATTATGGCCATATGTGATTGGGATATGTGCTTCACTTTTGTATTGGCAGGGTGGGAGGGAACTGCACATGATGCCCGTGTCTTCCAAACTGTTATCTCTACTCCATCTATGAATTTCCCCCATCCACCTAAAGGTATCTCTTCAACACTTGCACCTTCATTATGTGCTTTTTTTTGCTGACATTCGCTATAATTTTACAATGTTAAACAAAATTGTGTATTTATCAGGAAAATATTATTTGGTCGATGCTGGCTATCCAACACCAATTGGATATCTTGGTCCGTATAGACGTGAACGTTATCACATTCCAGACTTCAGGCGACAAGACAGATTTACAAGTGAAAACGAGATGTTCAATTATTATCATTCAAGCTTGAGGACCACCATCAAAAAGACATTTGGAGTATGGAAGAATATGTTTAAGCTCTTGAGAGAAATGAAGTCATATAGCTTTGAAACACAAGTTCGCATTGTTTGTGCAACAATGGGTATACATAATTTTATCCACAGAAATTCCCAAACAGATATGGATTTTCAACAAGCTGAAAGAGGAAATGTGAGTGCTAAAGGTAATAATGATCCAGTTGATGTAGCATCCACATCAACTATTCGTAGATTATCTTCAACACGAATGAATCATGTTCATGACATGATTAGAGACAAACTTGTTAGGGTTGTTAGGGGTAGATGATCCAATTATGATCCACTTCATGTATGACAATTATCTTTTTTTAAATTAAGTGTTTTAGTGTATTTTTCTTCTTTTTCAATAATTATTGAACTTTTTTATTTTAAAAAAAATTACTTACATTTTTTAACATCAATTATAACAATATATACACAAACAATATATATGTAGTATTTAATAAGACTCATGCTCTTTTCAGTCATTTCCCATTTAAACATGCTTTTCAAACGCTAATCCAAACGGTTTCGACTTAAAAAAAAAAAACCATTTCTGTCACCGTCAATCCAAACACAAATCACATTAACAATTTAACTTTTTTCCATTTTGCTTCTACAAAAACAACATTAAAAAAAAAGCCACTTTTTCACTTTGTTCCAAACAGACACTTAACGAGCAAAATAAAATGTTCTTGTATATTGCAAATGAAATCTTGAAACAGTTTAACTGATTTTCACAATAGAAATGTGAGAACACAGGTGCAAGTGGATTATTGCACAATGTGTAACCGGGGGTTCACATCTGAGGGCCCGTATATCACTTTCAGTCTTTCACCACACAATGAAAACAAACCAACAAAAAGACAACCAGATTAATCATTCAGACTGTGTTCAATGACCCTCGTGTTGTCACCAAAATACAATGTTTGATGAGTCATAAGCCACTGGATGACGAACTTCAAGACACATTTTTTTTTTTTTTTTGTTCAATTCAAGACACATTCTTGAGCATCTCCAATAGTACAAGTGGAATAGATACAAGATGTGCATTAATTTTTACCGCCCTGTACAGTATTCTCCTCACCAGCAACCCTTTCTCTGCTATACCAACAAATTGGACATGTGAGTTCCATGCATGGAGTTAAAAAAATAAGTGGATTTTATTTTGTTTCAATGCATACAGGGCTTACTTTGGATTTTCTTTCTTCTTGACTGTCTATGTATGCCAGAAGTTCCTCTTGTTTTATCAACGCTTCGTATAAAGCCTATTTAGGAAGACGAAAAGACCAGTTTAATATATATAAATAATTCTGCACCAGAAAGTATTGAACATGCTAGCACACAGTTAATCATGAAGGGTGTTACAGTCGGAATCTGCAAGGTAAAGGGTCAGTTTTTCTGAGACTGTCCAAAAAAAAATGGATTACAATGGTTTAGAAAGCAGAAAACCAGCAAAGAAAATAATCGAGGTTGCTTTCTAATCTCTATGCATCAGAGATAAAAACATAGCGCAGGAGCACATGTGCACGAGAGTTGATAGGCAAAGATGGTAACATCCCGAAGTAACATACCAAAAATGTGGTCGACATCTAATTCGTACCAGCTATAGTGGTTGTGAGCAAGTGCGTGAACTAAAGGGTTAATAATCAAATAGATAAGGTATACTTGAAGCTGTACCAAAGGTCAGTAAAGCTGCATATGTAGAAGTTGAACTTCATAATTAACTACCGCAGAGATAATGAAGACTCGTTACCAACTCCAGAATTAGACGCACGCATAATAAAACATCAGGATTTGCCGAATTAGATAATTACTATCTTTCTAGCATGACGCAAAAAATGTTATCAAAATCAAATAGGATTACCTTCTTTGTAGCAATCAACTCTGCTTCCAGTGCATCCACACGATAAACTGCAGCATTCAGCAGCTCCTCTTTCTCATATGGCATTGCATTAGGTTTTGATTGTAGCATGTCAACTTTCTCTTCAAGTTCACCAAGCCGTTTTAAGGCGGATGACATGACCTCAGCCTTTGAGAATCCTGGAACAGGGGAAGGAGGACGGGATTCCTCCTTGAATATTGGCTCCATAGTCACATCAGGCACAATCTGAGCAGAATCAGATTCTGAGTCCTGGGTTCTCTTGGTGATATGATATGCCAGTTGAATCGCAAAAGCAAAGAGGGCAACAAAGAAGCCCTTAATAACAGACCAGATATAAGGAAAAATCCCCTCGGGAAATTTTTCAAGGCTTGAAAGAGACGTCTCTGCAACAAACGAATAATATACAAAATTACTTCTCTTTTATGCCCAGAACAGAGTAAACGTACAAGTTCGAACTTATTCAACATATCTGCATGGTTACCTGAGTTTCCTATTATTTGACCGGAAAAAAACAGATTTAATCTTATATGCAAGCTTGAAAAATAATAACATCCATATTCATTTAATAATTATGGCACATCAACAACAACTAAAAAGAAAATAACTTCATGAAAGTGGATTAAATTTCTACCATTAGATTTCAAAGAATTTTGAGGTGTGGTTTGCTTCTCCTTCCACCCAACATCAACAGCCTTGTCAACTATGGGAACATATTCGTCATACTCAGATAAGCCTCCAGCAAGACCAGCTTTAACGATCAATCTAGCCTGGAAAACATGTAGTTGAACTGAAGTTATCACAAATCACAATTCTTGCAACCTCAAGATTAAGATGGCTCTGTCCCATAAAATGACATATAAAGTGGTCACAAGACACGACCTGATAAATGGAAATACAAATGAGACTGGCATGAACCATCGGATTTGATATGGTGCAATAGCAAGATACCAAATAAATTAGAACCAGAAGTTAGATCTTAATTCAATAGCTGGCAGCATCAAATATATTTTAAATTAAGGACTCCATGCAATGAATCACCCACCTATGAAGTAGCAATAATTAATATAAGGATAATAAAGAGAGGACACTCTGACTCAATGCAGGAGGGCTAATGCTGCCACTATAAATAAGATATGTAGGAATTTTCAAAATGATGTCATACAGAGGTAAAAAACATGATCTTTACCGCCCTAGCTGGATGAACAAAAATGTTTTCATGAATGAAGAATTAAAACTCATGAATAAATCAACGTTTATCCCAACATCAAATAGATCTAAGTGTTTATTAGACTACATTGAGCAAATAATCATGGTCCCTTACTTCTTCCCGGACAGGAGTCAGCCTAGGGTTTATGTAATTCCCACTTGCTTTGGGAGAAGTGATATCTTCAACTTCAGATCCTGATTCTCCTGTAGATGTATCACTACTTCTAATCTGTTCTCATAAACCAAACAATAAAGGAAGAGCAAATGAATTTTATGACTGTTCTCAAACTGGCAAATCTAAATGTTCTCATTCATGCAGCGTCCAGGATGGTGCAGGAAACCTGACCATTGGATAACATATCTTGTCACATTCAATCACCCTGCCCTCATCATTAGAAACAGTTACTATTTGTCTAGAATTTTGCACTTCGCCGTTGAGGATCATCTGCATGTGCAGCAGCCTTCATTGAGTCAGATAAAGGCTAAGAAAACCAGAGTACTTTGGGTAAGAAACAGGCTGGCGAGAAAAGCAGAAAACCTTTAAAATCTCTGGATCTTGCCATGGACCTTTATCGGACCTCATGCAACCACCCTGATCTATACAAGTACAGCTACCACCTAGAAATTCCGGCAGCTCACTGAAAATTCCAAGGACAACCAGAAATTTCAAATGAGAAAAAAAAAATTGACCGAACTATTACTCCTTTTAACGGACATAAATCTATATTTACCTTGCATCAATAATTTCAAGTAATTTACTTTGAAATTTGTTGCCAAGAACCTAGCAGAACATTCAAGTACAAATTAATCCCATACTAACAGCATATCTATATGAACTGCTGAAAATTATCACTTGTGGAATACATTACAAAACTTACTCTTAATTATATAAAAAAATAACTCAAAGCAATTGACAAATTGACATACATGAATCTTTGAAGTAGTTTTGGGATCGAGAAATGTTTTCACTGTATTCCAGAGCAGCTTAAAACCAGGACCAGCATTGATGATAAACATCCGACTTAATGTCTGCACAGAGAGAATTGATGAGATAAGTAACAAGATGTAACTTCAGAAGCAACAAAAATTGGAAACTATCATAAATCTTATAATAGAAACTATTTACTTCTGGGTAGTAGTCACCGTCAATCTTCTGCAGTTGCATGATGAGTTCTCGTGCGGACTTGGTTAGGTTCTTGAAACCCTAGAAAGCAAATGGCAGAATAGTAAAGTGAATCAAAGTCTTAACTAACCGAATTTAAGATGGATCATAGGAGATTTTCAATTATCGCTTGGACAGACATCATACCACGCCTTGGACATCCAAAATTGTTGTACTTGAATCTATGTGTCTCTTTGCAGCGATAGAGCAGGCCGGAAACTTAACGGCAAATGTTTTCTCGAAACCTTGAACATGGTATCTTAGATATCTTTCCAAGGTAGTTACTTGCATTAGCTTGTTGGGATCAACTTTGCCTAGTCTCTCAATATAAACAGGTTTTCCTTCCTTATCCACACCATGGTAACCATGCGGATAGTATAGCAGAACCTCATTCAACTCACTGAACTCAAAATCCTGAAGAGAGAAAGAGAGAGGGAGATGATGATGATATTCATATCATAAATGCTGAGTAGTATAGTTGTTCTGATCACCAGATTTAACAGTCTTGTACCCACAGTTGTATCAAACAAAACATGATTGACTGAAAGAAGCAAGCAAAACAAATGGCTGGGTTGATTTATCTATCCGATAACTCACCTCCATAATTGTATCTGTACCATATTCTTTCCTCCATTGAATCATATTGGCCCACATGTGCTTTGCTTTCTCAATATCAAATTTCCTCGCTTTAAGGAATCTGCAATAACATTTGTTAACCAGAATTTTGAGCAAAAGAATAAGGCAAATCAGCAACCTGCCTATGAAGCACATTAAAACTATGCAAAGAGACCATGCATGTAAAACATGAGTATAATATAATGAAGCTATCTGCCGTTTGAAACACTAGTGCCAGTCATTAGAACCGATCTATAACTATTAAATCATAATAAAGCTAAGTGTAATTATTGATTGCGTAACTGATACGATCACCTTGAGCAAGTCAAAACTCAAAAATAGAGAGTCCAGCTTGTATTACTAAATGCAATTTAAGAATTAACCATGTAATGCCTACCCATTCAAGCTAAAAAGAAAGTGTAATTTCTATACATATTATTAAAAAGAGGGAATTAGCCATCTTTTGTTCACATATCTAATATAAATGGTAAGGAACAAAAGAAAATTAACCTCAATAACATATGATAGTCATCATATTTTGGAGGCAACGAGCTATCAGACAAAAGTGCCTGTCGAAATGCATCCACTGCCTTGAGCTCCCTAACATCTCGAACATCCTCAATAGAAACAGAACTGCTCCGACTGGCACTTTTTCTCCTGCCTTTCTTCTTGAGAGAATGTCTGAATCTGCTTGACGCATTTATTGCTTTCTTTTTCAGACTGCCAATTCTTGTTCGCCTATCTTCCTCAGAGTTCTCAAAATCTGACTTTCGCTCTCTACGTTCATCTTGACCCGAGAAACCTTCAAAACCTGATAAATCAAACCAGATTTATATACTTTTATTTGTACTGCCATTTAAGCACTTAACTGAAAATCATTACCGAACTAGGAGTACATTGCATTTTCATATTGTGAGTCAAAATTCGCGGCAAATGCAGAATCAACATCAAATTGACAAAGTTAACAGGGAATTTAGATCCTTTGTAATAAGTTTATCAGAATCGTAGTAGTAGGTCCAGATTATTTCAATTACCGGTAACAAGAGTGGGTAAGACAGACTTGAAAATATAAAACTTTCAATACTCCATATACAACGTACATAGTCGTTCTTGAGATCATATAACCATGAGGATCGAGATTTGGATGAATTTAACCCAAATTAAATCCTGACAATTTCTTAAATAATCGAAGTAAAAATTTAGCTAAATTTAGCTCATTTGCCCCATAGTCCTGCTTGATTCTAGCAGGCGAATCAATCTATCGATCCAGATGCAGCACGCAACATAATCAAATGGGAATTCCTTGATGCATATCATTAATCAACATATGAATTACGGTGAAGAAAACTTTAATTTCAAAATACCTACAATAAGCAGCTCGGAAAAGCACAATCGAATCAAATGTAGTAAATGAGAATGGAAAGAAGAAGAAAAAAGCATCTCCGTCAGAGGGGGAGTTACTCACAAGGCCGAGCGAACCGATCAAGCGGCCCGGACATTTCGAGGTTGTCAGGTGAAGATCGAAGTCGGAGAATATATGAAGCATCAAAACCCGCTCAATTCACGACGATTTGTCAAAGGAGAGGTAGGTACCAAAGCCACAGCAAAAGAAATGGAACTTACAATCATGACGTTTTGCTTCTTTTTTATTTTTTAAATAATAATCTATAACAGTTGCGGTGTGTTGCCCATTAGTACGTGTTTTGAAGGTATAATCAAAGGGAGACAGAGACAGTGATGAGGGAATAGGGGTTGTCGGCAGAAGAAAACTGAGAGAGAAGATGAGAAGTGAAAAGAAAGAAGAAAGCCGGGAAAGGTTAAAAGTTAAAACTAGATGCTGCAGAAGCGGGGTAAGTAGCCACGTTGTCTTTAAGCGAATTCCGTGCTGTTACGTTCTGTTTGCATTGGCGGGAAGTTGCCGTCGGCGGCGGTTAGCAACGGAGCGCCACCTAACTCTTTTCACATTTATTTAGTACTAAATGTAAAATAAAAAGTTATTGCAAATAGTTATTGTTAATAGTACTCCATTTTGATTTTAATATAAGATATATTTAAGAGTTAATTTTAGTTCTAAATATAAGACACAGCTTTTATATTTGTCAATTTTTTTTTCTAATTTACCCTTATTGATATTTCTCCCAACAACAATCAAGGAGGGAAAATGAAGGAATTAAAGAAGGTGATTATGGTGTTTTAAAAAATATATATTATATTAACTGATTTAATCAACTTTCTTAATCTAATCAAATTAAGTAAGTGTATCTTATATTAAATATCAGAGAAGTATAACTCATCTCTCAAATTTACATGATGCATGAAAATGGATTATGCACACTAATTAATTTAATTACATAAAAATTATCAATTTATAATTTTAATTGTTTCTTCAATTAAAGTCGCATACATGCGCACTAGTTTTATTATTAACTAATTATATAGCTATTTTTTGTTGTTGTTGCGCTAATTGCAATAAACATATAAAAAGGGATAATTACAACAAATACACAAGCTTGGTGTTTCTAATGTATATATATTTTTTATGAAACTGTTTTTGTTGGATCTAAGTTGTAGTTTGGCTTGTAATACAACTACTTTTCGTCTATTTTCGACGTGTATGAAATTTCAAGAAAGACAATCTTAATTTAATATATAATAAAAATTTATAAATAATATAAATAATATGATTTAATGATTTATCTCAAAACCCTATATAAGTACAAGCTCTACAGCCTCATGAATTTCTAAATAAAGGTATTGTCTGTATCCCTTACTAAAAACAAAACATACATGCTCCAAAGAGAAAGGACAATTCGAATAAGAGAAAGGAAATTAGGGAAACCAATGAATTATGAATATATGAATTAGCTGGCCGAATGAGCTCTAATGCTATCAATATTTTTGTACTTTACTTTGACGTCCCTTAAATTGTAAGATACTAAAAGATCAATAAAAAATGCTCGAAAATTGGAATAAAGAAATGCTCGTAATCCAACTTTCCGTTTCTATACAAATTCACCTATAGCCTCGCCCCAGATATGCTTTATCAAGCTATAGGCCCACCCTTTGAAACCAAGTATTGCCATTAATCAGGCGTAATGAAAGTAACCAATAAACGTTGAGGTGCAGTGGCAAGGCAACTGTCACTTCTCCAGGCGGACGCGAGTTTAAATTTGAAGTCGCCAGGAACTCGTCTTTGGTGCAAAGCACCTTACATGGACGTACCAAAAAAAAAAATTCTCTGCTCCGGATTAATCGGTTGCCCCAGGTTACTTAGTCCCTTGTAGAAGACCAGAGACTCAGAAAAAGGCGCCAGATACCGGGGGATCTCCGGGTTAGAGGGTCAAAGACCCTAACTGGCTGATGTCCAAGAAAAAAAAAAGTAATGAACCAATTTACGTCTATTATTTAATTACTGGCCAGCTCAACGGAGGGTCCAACCAGTGACGCAATATACGAGGAACCAGTTTCAAACATCATAATGAATACTAAGAGCTATTCACTAAGATCCGTTTAGATTTAATATAGATGGTTAAAATTGAAAAAAAAAATTTAACTTTTTTTTTTCAAAAAAAAAATCTGTGTACAAAATTTAAAATAAAAATAATATTTTAACTATAATTTTTTAAAAAAAGTGATTTTTTATTTTAAAAGTCATCAGTTAAAAGTTTTCAATCCCGGACCATTAAAATTTTATTTGAACTTGTTACAGATCTAATCATACTGAGTGCTGAAACTAGCTCCCGCAAATTTGCAGATTGATTCCCGACTGGGATCATGCGGCCTGGTTTTAAAATCTTGGGTCAACTTCACCACTTCTAAATTCTAACATACACCCATAGGATAGGCTGGGGAGAACTCTAATTCGAAGGTTAGACAGTACTTAGAAATTCTTGATACTGAAATAAGTCGTCACTCCAAACCACATTTACGGAGAAAAACTTCGCATTTCAAGAGGCAAATAGACTAAACACGAAACATACAGACCAAATTATTGATCAAACAGCGTCATGTCCAATCATCCCTTAAAATTATACGGCATTGTAACAATCAAAAGCAGCAAGCTGTGCCCCACGGACGGCTCACATTACATGAAGCAACGAAAATACATAATTAAGTTTACATTGGCATTAATGTTATATATACAAATATTCACAGGCGTAAGTAAGTGGAGGCATGTAAAAATATGACTGCTGTATGCTGTACCGAATCCCATCCACTTTCCAGTGTAGGAGTATGTACAAATTAAAACCAGTATCTGCAACAATTAAGAGCTATCAACATGAATTAATGTAATACCTGGGGGGCAGGGGGTAGGAAGAGAGTTCAAGGCTGGAGCAAAATAATTAGACTTCATACGTTTTATTCACTTTTCTTCCAGCCCTGAATTGACTGAGTTTGTCCCTCCACAAAGCTGCAGTAAGCACCAGCAAGATTAAGTGTTAAAAGTTGTAAATTCACGAGTACTGCTATAATCCTTCAAGACTTGCATCCTAAATTAATGCGTGTACCAACAAAGAATCACTTTGACTAGATTAATGGATTCCCAAAATAAGACTTCAAGTTTCAGTATTCCACAAATATAAGAACAGAACATAATGACAATAAAACCCATCAAAACATGGTAAAAACATTTTCTGATGGTTATGGTATGTGCAACTTTAATGAACACAAACAAGTTTGACATCCAAGTTCTGATACCAAAGGGTTATAAATTATATATATTAAGGTCAAGAAAAAATGGAATATCTACATGTGGATACTGCTTGAACTAGTAAGGACCGCAAGACCAAATTAAAGCAATCCGATAGAGCGAAGATACTCCACCCATTTGAAGGTAGAAATTTGGTCATATGTCACACATGTTAAAGATAATAGAGAGAAAAAGAGTAAAGTTCCAAAAAGAATTGAAAACAATAGATTAAAGAAATAGTCAGACAGAAATGAAATTACCAGCATCTTTGTAGCGCTCTTCAACAACAGCCTTCATCATGTTGTGCAAAAGACCAAACTCCTCAGTTTCAGTGCAAGGCTGACCACTTGGCCTGAAACAATGTCACCTCCAGTTAAAACTTACTTTCTACCAGGAAAAAGGCAATATTATAAGGGATTCAAGATTTCCTTAAATCAAGATTACAGAGAAAAACTTATTGCCTTCCAAGGCATCTTCCCTACCGGTCCAGTTCAGTAAATAAAAGGCCATCTGAGCCAGGGGACTGAGTTGAGAGTTTGCCAGATTCAATTACTCTCATCCCATCACTGTATGCTAAGTATTTGTTGACTTGTATCGGCACCTACAACATTAGCCGAAAATTCGAACTTAAATAGATAAGTCTTGTTTGACTAGCAAAAACTATGAATTGAACATTTAGTCAAAATCATTGCAATAGTCCAAGTCCATGATATGTCAGGGTTCAACAATGGGTGACATGTTCCAAAACAAGTCAATAGCCCCCCCGGGATACATGAAACTTGCCTCCATAACAATGACTTGATGAAAAAAGGAAAAAAAGCCAAATAGCTTTTTTTTTCTTTTTCCTTCAGACAGTACCCAATTTTTTGCCATCAGCCAAGGCACAAATGAAAAACCATAAAAAATGGAAAACAACTAAGCAAAGCAATAGGAGTAAAGTACGCTGCAGGTGATTATGTATTTCCTGTGCACAGATCCACAAAGTTTACCTTGCATCTTACTGCAATGTTTATTGCATCTGAAGGTCGAAGGTCAAAGCTCATGCATTCTTCCTCATTTCCAACCTATACCAAGTGTAAGATAATTAGATAAGCCACAAAACATTTTGTACCTATGCATTTTGTTTTAAGAGAGAGGGGGAGAGGGAAAAGGAGAAGGGGCGGGCAAGAGTGCAAAGTCAGTATATGCCTTGGTAAGATATAACTGAGCGAAATAAGCCTCATGAACTCTTTTAGTCACTCTGACGAGTCTAACCTGCAGAGGCAGAAACCAAGATTATTTGATATCCACGTCATCACAAAAAATCTGATGAAGAGAATAAAAACAATCAGAAACAGCTGTAAGAGCATAAAACCAGATAAATCATACTTCATAACCCATCTTGTCAACCATCTCCTTCACTACTTGATATAAAGTAGGTCTAGCCTGATAAAACAACGAAATAGTGAGTATCCATATATCTAAATTACATAAAACGAACTTTATAGAATCAATAAAGAAGACGTACTATTGGAACATTGCGTACTGCTGCCATCAGTAGCACACTAGGCATTTCCACTACAGTTAAAGGTGCACTATAAAGTTAGAATGGCAGAAATATATAAACCAACATCATAATCAGATCATAGATCCGAGAACAATTTTTCTTCAATACATAATATATAGGGATTAGGGAGAACAAGAGACATACAAACAATTATTGGGAGAAGTAGATCAGTCCCATCTTCCATCTTTAATACAATGGCAGGATGTGGAGCATAATCTGGTAGATGTCCTCCATGAGGATTGTTATGGACACATCTTAACTGTCTGCCATCCCTCATTTTGATCATGAAGCCATCAATTCCACTCTTCACCTCAACTGAAAAGCACAATCACAGAATAAGTCTGCTTAATAAGAGGTATTTCGTTGGGGGAGAGGGATATAATTAGAGTCTAATAATCAACAGTCACAAATTAATTGCATACCCAACAATCAGAGATTGATGCCTAAGAAAAAGAAACATATTTCAGACCCTATATTTTATTTTTGTCACACTCTCACTGAGCATGAAAGCATGACCGCAAATAATACAGATTGCTTTAACTGATGAGAAGCCTTCACAGGGAAAAAAAATTATTCTTTTGATAAAAGATAAGCTCAATGCATACATCCTATAAAGACAAAATGCACTACGTCACATCAAATTTATATCACCGCATTGAACAAACTTAGAGTTAACATACCAGCCTCGACCACACTAGAATTAACATAATCTTCATCCTTTTCATTAAAATTTTCTGCCATGCTTCCGTTGCCATTGGAGGATGAGCTGAAACTACAATGCACTGTCTTGCACTTCCGCACATTTATTTGGCAAGAGAGAATTCTTGCCTTTGCCTTGCCGCCACTGAGATCCTTTAGTCCCCAGAATTCACTTCTAAGACATCTATGGTTTATAGGTCCAATCATAGGCAGACTGCAAAATCCTGCTAATTTAGCTCGAACAGGGGGGCACAGAACTGGTCCTTGTAGAGAACCCATACTGCCTTCTCTAAACCGACAAGAAGAATAATACGAGTATGATCAGAACTGTGTTACTGCCTCGTAACTAAAGAACATTATATTTGACAATAGCTTTACATAATTTATTGATGAGCAGAGATTTCGTTTCAAGTCCTGTGGGAATAAACATTCACAAAATATAGCATCGCAGATGACTTGGCTGGCAACTTATAAAATAAAAAATAAAAAATCACAATACGAGCGGTACCTAGGAAATAAATGGATGAAAAGATTTTGAAGTCTATAAATTTTGTTAACGATTTATACCTTACCCCATCCATACAGTCCCACTCGAAGAGCACAGTCCATAGTTAAGAAAGAAAATAAAAACGAAGGATATGAATATGAAAAAACAATATTAATCGAAAATTCCATGTCCTTCTCTTCCCGCAAATATCGGTGAACATTCACAAATCATAAGTCTATTCAATAAAAATACGAAGAGGCGAAAATTCTGTTAAAAAGCAAGAGAAGCTTGATTACATAATAAATTGGATTTGATTTAAAATCTAAATCACACCTATAAGAGATCGGAACTCACCACGTGTAATCACGGTCAACAATCAACGAGTAATTAGTCCCCGATCACCTCGATAAGACGAGAAGCAACCCCCGTTACCGCCCGGAGCTTTCGCTATTGGTTTAATTGTAATTTAACGAGCAACGTCCGGAATTCAGTTAAGCCGGAACGTAATGGCGGGTGAATTGGTTGAATAATTAAATTGATTTGTATAGAAAATCAAGCGCAAACATGACAAGATGTTTAAATTTAGACGAAGGAATGGACTAGAAATCAAGAGGCAGTGGGGACTGAAGAAGGTTCAGTGAAACCGAAGGACATAGAGATCTGTGTAAGAAAGACCAGATAAAGGGAATGAGATGATTGCGAGGAGATAAGAGATTCTTCGCGGCGTGAGAAAGATCGCATACCAGAGGCCGAACGAGAAGTCTAATTGTCTAAAACGACTGCTTTCATCAGAGCGCGAAGTGGAATCACCGTTATGTCCTCCAAATTTCCCATTTAGCAGGTCATCAAGATATTTGGAGTAATTATTTTTGGGTTACCAGGAGCAGCTGTTTAACGTGGTTTGTAACGAAGTAGGTATCTTAAAGGAATTTTGTATCAATTTAGAGGATGTTTGGTTGGGTTTATGTTTATGTATAAATCTGATTTATGTAAATTGAGATAAAACTTATTCACATATTTATTTCGTAGACCATAAAAGCTACATTATATACCGTAAATAACGATTGAAAAGCACGATTAGAAATTACAACTGCTATTCTAAATATCATCTTATTTGTATGTTTAAAATAGCGATTGGAACTTCCAATCGTGTTTTTTAATTACGATTTATAGTATACGATATAGTTTTTACAATCTACGAGATCAATATGTGAAAGATTTTTGTTTCGATTTATATGAATCGGACTTATATATAAATAGAAGCCAGAACAAATAAACTTATAGGAAGTTGAAGGCACCGCTTGCTGCCATTTGATTTGCTCGAGAAGTGAATAATATAGAGTAACATTATCTTGTAATAACTGAATAATATAGTAACATTCATAATTTCCCACAGAAATAATAAATATTTAAATAACATTAAAAATAAAAATTATAGAGTATACTACTTGTTTTTTTTGGGGGGGGGGGAATCCGTCCATGCCCGTCTCCATTAAATTCATCAACCTGACTGGCAACAAATTGGCTATCAAATGGATGCTCTTGAAACTTATAGTTGACTTGTACAATTTGTTAAGCAACTGATTTAATCTGTTTCGTAACATAAAAATACTAGATGTATTTTTTTAACCATTTATTTAATACAAACTTAGTTGAAACTTAGTAGTCGTCCATTTTGTTTTGCTTTTGTTTCTTTTGGTTCCGGTGTAAACAAAAAAAAAGTTAGTTGAAACTTTGTTTTCAAATTAAAAGAAACGGTTGAAATTTAAACATCCACAGACAGCACACACACACATACATTCATACATGTATGTATTCCGTTGTCTGTATGATTGTGGGAGGAGTAATTTTCTATTTAGAACTACTCAGCTTATGTCAGAGTTTGGAATTTGATTATTTGAGGTTTTGAACCAATATATTAATCATTATTTATATCTGGGAGCCTGTTATTTGTTGAATAGTTTACCTTCAATTATTTAGTCCTTGATTATGATATTGAAGGCCACATTATGATTTAATTTAAGAGTATAATAATCGTTCCTAAAGATGGCTAATTGGACGAGAGAACAGGATACGTATAGATGGGGAAAACGAGGAAGCTTGGGCAAGGATCTATGTCTTATTGGTATTAGTAATAAAAGTAAAAGTAGCAACAAGTTGAGCGAGTACATATTTTAATTATAAATTTGGATACAGCGTACTATCGCAAGGAACAAGTACCTACTTTCGTTCCGACAAAAAAAAAAAAAAAACCTACTTCCGTAATATAAAGATTTTAAATGAAGCAAAATTGTTTCTTATAATTAACAAAAAAAAATTAAATTTTTTTAAAGAGTATTTGTGTGGAGTAATTTTACTAAAAAAAATTAAAGTTAGGCATTCGGTGCTTGTTTAGGATAATTTTTAGGATTTTTAAAAGTATTTATTCATATAAAATAAAATAAAACTCTTATCACATACATTCCTCATATATCATAAATTACGATTAAAATAATACTTTTAAATATTTCAACCATTATTTTAAACAAACATACAATTTCCTTCTTGTTCTTCAGTGAGGGGTAGGAGGGTATTTATGGGTTTTCATAAGAGTCATGGATGGTAACGGCGTGGCCGTGAAGCCAAATCCTCAGAAAACGACGTCAAGCTTCGCAGGGAGTGCCACGTGGACAAACACCTCTTCCGCCAGCAATGATCCGAACTTGGATAAGGTCATGCCCCTTGAAATATCTGATTTCCCTGGACCAATTAAAGTATTTTATATCCTCTGGCCCCTTCGGGAATGGCAGTATCATTTCTATCCATCTTGTTAATAATTCCAAATTCTTGCATTCATTCAAAGAAAATTGTAATTCGAAATGATGTACTGAAAAAAATCTCACCCAAAAATTTATTTCAAACGTTTAAAGATAAAAGTTTTTACAGCTCTTTGTTTGTTTGGTGAAATGCAAAGAATAATTTCTCAATAACAACAAATAAGAATTATACTAGAAATCGGGTGAATAATGAAAGAATACCTATTAAAATATTTGTTATCGTTTATATTTGCATGAAATGTGGTCCATCCTCTTAGCTTAGTAGCTTACCGCCTTACTTATCATGGGTATAGCTTATTCTGCAGTTTTTTTTTTACGATTTTATTTTTTAAAGTCTTTTTTTCCTCCAAAAAAAGGATATTTTTCAACAAACAATTCTCAACTTAATCAGAACAAGACAGACATAAACGTGAAAAGGACAAGCGCAAAGGTATGAAGATAATTAAAAATTAAAAATGACATTAAAAGAGAAGCTCCAAGGAAAGTAGTGGTACTGGTACATATGGATGACGTGTTGATGGATCAAACTTGGTCCCTCGCTCATGACTTTTTCCACAGAGAGACCAAATTTGCTCCATCAACCCAACACATGTATATAAAATCAGGATTTTGAACTGCCCATAAGCCTAACCAGTGTGGGCTTAGCATGTAATTAATCCCAGCCCAGATTAATTTACATCTTCCATTCTTTTTTTCCTGGAAACACTTGGATTAATGAACAATAATATGTTCTTAATTATAAATTTAAAAGGAAATTACACTTATGAGTAATAATCATAGCGATGCGCCACCAAAATCAGGTTGTTGCCACAATCCACCACCAGCACCACCACCATCAGCTAAGTAAGACAGACATGACAATGGCACGAGACAAAGGCCTCGGCTCCTTAGATCCAATTTTGGTTCTTCTCTCGCCCCACTTAACCCTGGAACCTGTCATTGTCGTGCGTCCCAATTTTATCAACCACACTTAATTCAACAAGTAACAATCTAATCTACTTATTAACCCTCGTGCCAGTCCCGTCCTTTTTATAAGTTCAGTTCTGAAAAAAATTGTAATCTTTATTATATCCACTTAGAGAATAATTAATGACAATGTTACAATTTTTTTCTATTAAATATAATGTAAAAAATTGTTAATTCATGTTAAAAAAAAGAAAGATAAAAGAGAATATTGTGAATACAATTCATAAATGAGGGTAAAATTGAGAAAACTCATCAATTCAAGACACTAATTTAATGAGTTAACTAATTTTTCTTAGTACATTAAAATTAGATAAATTGAACTTAAAAAAATGACCAAAATCGTATTTACCAATGGTATGTACTTTGTACTACTAAACAAAGAAATTCAAGGTCACTTTGTATTACTCCCTCGTTCTTTGATTGAAATATAAAATACGTCTTACATATTAGGATGCCTACGTGCATGTGCACATATTGATATTACCTTTTTTCTAAATATAAATTTCAAACAATCGATTTATGATTACCAAGAAAATAATTAAAATCAGTTAAGAATGTTAAATATGTTTTTTTCCAACCATGCCCTTATTATTTGTAAGGAAAAAAAGTGAAAGAGACAATAAATAAAATTAAGGGGTAAAGTTGAAATAAGTGCAATAATTTTTTTCCTATTTTCAAGTTTAAAGCTTGTATTCAGAGATGGAGAAAGTATATCATAAATTAATGTTGGTAATTAATATAGGCCCTTACCCCTTGCATGGCTCTGTTGTTCTGGTTCCGTGATGACTTCATGTATGGAACGCTTAGTGTCTGAAAAATCCATATCATCTGTATTAATTTTCACATGCATGCTTGTCCATAGTATATGTTTTGAATATGTAGCACGAATTAATTGATGTATATATATTACAGGTAATGTGTGCAGGCTAATATAGGAATATTAATGAAGGATTTTAATAATTAAAGAGGCTCTTGACATGGCCAAAAAAATGGCAGCGAGCAGTGGAATTTATTTAGATCCGTACCTCGACCTGGCTTTGAAGGAATTTGATGTATCCAATGGCCTCCATGAGTACGGATGCTGTGTCTGTCTGCAGAGACAACCACGTACAAACAAATTTTAAGGAACAGAAGAACTGGTCAAGTATTAACTGTGGAGCATATGTTCAATTTAGACATTTATGATGTCGTCAGATCCAGGCATTGAGGACCTTTTTTTTTTTAACCTGACTGTTCATGAGGACTGAGGATAACATCACTAGCTATATATTATTAATTTATTACCACACTATAAACTAAACTAGATGTTATATTAATCACTAAACGAGTAATCTATTGTATGCTTTCTGAAACAACCATGGGTCCTCTTTTTTTCTTTATATGACCAGAGAAGTTCTCGAAGCCTTGAAGGACTCTCATCCATCGAAATAAATATGATATAAAAGGACGTGAGATTCATGGCCTTCCTTGTTGTGTCACTGTTGTGTACCATAAAACAAGTTCCATGAAGAAGTACTAATAATGGGAGTCAAAGTTCAGTAAGTACCTTGCCAAAAGGAGCCACCAACTGTTGAAGAGCCGCAATCCTATCTCCAAGTTTCTCTTTCCTAACCTAAACGATTAACCACGAAGAAGCATGCAAATTAAAACAAAAGGCGAACAATCTCTTCATCAGCTAATAAAGTCAATGTAACCTGAGAGAACCCAGCTATATAATAGAAAATTATATAAAGTAATAGTAATATTGTTTTGGTGGGAAGCTTGAGAAGCTTTAATTAATTAATGGTGGAAAAGCTATAAGGTAATTGATTGGTTTTGTGGCTTCAAGATAAATCCATCATTAGGTTCATTATCTTGTTCTATAAGATAAGAAAAAGGCACACACACCTTAAAGGGTGGGCATGATGAGCGCGATTCCAATCGTGATTTTTTTGTCACAGTTTGAGACTGACATGAAGCCTTTGACTCCACCAAACTTGTGCTGGGCCTCTTCGTTTCTCCTATTCCATTACTGAAGTGTGATGGCTATATCATCAAAGTAGGGGGAAAAAGAGTAAAGATTAGTTCGATAATAATTAAAGTTGCTCTTTTCTCAAGAGCCAAAAAAGCCAAAAGAAATGAAAAAGTAAAGAAATTCTGATTAAAGACATGTGTACTATGTTTAAAGCTGTAGATACCCTCTAATCTAAAAAAAAAGCTACATTTTTTCTTTTTTTTTTTTACATCAGTAAAGGACCCCGTCTTTTCCTCTCACCAAAAACTTACCTCGTCAACTATCAATAATAACTAATAAGCATATTCATAACTAGATGATCCACACCTACTTATTTGTTATTAATTTTTTTTATTATACTCTTCTGATTTTTAATGTAACATATAATTATGGAGTTGAAATTAATCTTAAATTTAAGATTTATTTATTAATCTCTTTCAAATTTATCTTTAATAATAATGCTCCCTTAAAAATAATCAAATAAAAAAGAGGGAATTAAGGAAGATGGTCAAGGTATTTTAAAAAAACATGTTATAATAACTAACTTAACTATGTATTAAAAAACTAACTTAATTATCTACATTAATCTAACCAAATTAACTAAATAAATCTTACATTAATAAGCAGAGGAGAGAGTATATAACTACATGGAAATATGGTATCACTTATGATTTCAAGTTATCTTATCTATGAACTCAGTTAGAAAAATTCGCTCTATTCAATGAGTAATACACATGACTATATAAGGTAAATAGACTTTTACTTTAATTAGACATGAAGAGACTCACATTACTCAAGTCGCATGAAGACCTCTCGATTTGGTGGTGCTGATGCATATGATGATCGAGACGAAAAGAAACGTTGTCAAATCTGGCCAAACCATCTTGGGCATGTAGGCTCAAACTGCCATTAAATCTTGCAGAGTTCAATAGATCTGAGCTCTGCATATTCATATCCAAAGAGCTTGAAATAGCTGGGGAATTAGAAGAATGGTTATTTAAGTTTGAAATATTAATACTTGGGTAAATCTGGCTAAAGCTCGTCCTCCTACTAGGTGTCACTCCCACACCCAAACCACCACCACCACCAAAATTATTAGCAAAATTATGAGAAGTAGAAGTTGAATAGAAGTCTGCAGAAGAGAGAGTTTTGAGCAAGAGCTTGTCACTAAGAGCATTGAAATCTTTGTTCTCCATATTACTGGAACCAGTATCACTGTTTAGCATTTCAGTGAATTTACAGGGGAAAACGTCTGGGATCTCTTCCTTTATCTTTGAATAGTGAAGGTCAAGGTCGTACTGATCTGACTGAGTACTTCTCACGCAGCTTTCTTCCCCACTCGCCCACTGATGATGATAACCTAATCCTGAAGCGTTCAAAAATTGATGATGATGAGCTCCTCCAATGTCTTTCTTGTGAGTGATGAAAGCTCTTGATCTGGGATTTGGCTCTTGGAAATTTGGACTCAAGTTACCAGCATTCCTGTGCGCCAAACGGCAAATATGAAACTCATTAATGCTCAAATTGAATCAGAAACCAAACCCCAAGCACATATATATGTGTGTGTGTACACCGAAAAAAGAAGACAAGAGATCGTAGAAGATGTTAATTGCAGTCACGGGCACTGCTTTGCTGATTCAAATGAAAAATACACGTACATACGTACACACTATATATAGAGATACACACAGAGAGTTGTAAATAAACATGGATCTTATAAAGAAGAAGAAGAAGAAAGGGAAAGAGAAGGAACTTACAGAGGGGCAACATTATTGGGGTTCCAAGAATGGGGAAAGAGAGAGGGGGTGGAAGAAGGAGAAGAGTGGTGAGGATCATGGTCTTGATGAAGGTGATGGAGATTGGTAGATTCCATAATAATAATGATAGATTTATAATAAGGGGGTTTTTAAAAGAGAGAATAATAAGGAGGAGGCACTTGAAAATCCCAAGATGATTAAAATGTTGGCGGTGGTGATGAGAAGCAAATAGAGTATTTTTGTGAGTGAATGGGAAGAAGGGGAATCTGCTTGCGACAGTATGTAGTCTCTCTCTATTCAAAGGAGAGAACACAGTTCCCAGGTGACACCCACATACTTCGCTGCTTTTCCCCCACTTTTTTCTCGCTTCTCTCTTTCTCTCTCTCTCTCTTTACTCTTTCAAGTTCTCCATGTTACAGTACTATATTAGCCTTCAAAAGAAAGGTAACACAAGCATGCGTATTTCTTCTCTCTCCCTCCCTCTCTGACTTTAATTATTTATTTTCCTTTTAGGCCGACTAGTTCCCTTTTTATATTGTGGAAATTTCAGCTAGCCTCGTCGATGACTTTATTTCAGTCACTGTATCCTTATGTCAAAATGTATCAAAACGAAATTAAATTTGGTGGTTAAAAAGATAATGATATATTTATTTTGTTTGGATCGTGAATTCTCTTATTTATTTTATAAATTCTCTTATTTATCTTGTAATTGTCAAAATGTTTTGTTTAACTCTTTGATTTTTTTTAATCCCTTTATTTAACTTACAAATGTATTTATTTATCTTGTAAATGCTTTTATTTATCTTAAAAAAATACTCTTTTGAAAAATAAATGAAGGGCATAATTGTTTTTTCTCCCATAAAATCTAATTTCATTTTGACCTGAAATAGTATAGTGAAGTTTCAAATTTTTTTGGAATTTACTGAAATAAAATCCCTCTTTGAGCCAACTGAAATTTTCCCTTTTATATTTTTCCTCCTCGGCCTGGAATGCTCGAGCGCATATTAAAATAAATATATAAAAAAATAAAGTATTAACCTATACATGTACCTAGGCCTATTCAGGATCGGGACGGATCAGGAAATCACATTCTTGATTTTGAGAAGTATTCGGGAAGGAATTTGATTCCCGATCATGGGAAGACGGAACAGAAAATTCTTAGATTCGGAATTGGAAATTTCTTGAATTTTCATTCATTTTTTTTCCTGTATTGAGTTTTTTTGTGCTATTACATTCTTTTTTTTCTGGATAATAGTGGCAAGCCGTAAGAGTAGGTTTCCTAAAAGAATTCCCTAAGACATAAAATAATAAGATCAGTACACAAAAGCATAATAGTTTCAGCAACTACACCTAAGGCCGGAGTTCTTCCAAGTGCACTGTTACAATCTGAAATTGGTCAAGGTACAATTTTAGCAACGAAGTTTTTTCCGAGGGGAGTCTGACACATATAAGTTTTGAAATGTGCAAAAATAACAATAAATAATTAAAAAAAGTGCAAATTTAACAAAATCTTTAAATTTGACCTAATGCCGTTAGGAGTTTTCTTCTCTTATAATTTAATGTTGTTAGGTCGAATTTAATGATTTTGTTAAATTTGTACCATTTTTAATTGTTCATTGTTATTCTTATCCCTTTCAAAACTTATTTATACCAGACACCCCTTAGAAAAAACTTGATTGTTAAATTTGCACTTTAACCCATCTGAAATTAACTCAATTCACCAATTTCCTGGAGTTTTTTTTTTTGCCTCTAACACTAAAATTAACTCATTTCATTAATTCAGTATCCACAAAGCCTTAGAAATCAAATATATAATGAAATTTATCCAAAACTTTTTTTACACGACTTTAATTAGACAACCAAATAAAAATACACACATATATATATATTATTTCAGGATCAGGAAAAATTCGGCGGGAAATCTCATTCCCAATCCCCATCCTAAATTTTTTCGACCCTTAAAATTTTGGGACGGGATTTGTTCGAGATTGAGACCGGAAAATGATCAACACTCCTACATGATGTACCCACCTTCTTTTTCGCTGCCTCTCTGTCTCTCCACAACTATATATGTGTGTGTCTATATATATATATTTGCCTTTTATATATATATGTACGCTGTTTCTGCAATTACAGGGAGATGATTGTAGACTCTCTTTATATCCCTCTATATGTTATATATATATAATACCTTCCCTTCAAACCCAAGGCTTTCAGTAAAGCTCTGCTACTGGAAATGATAGCAGCCACGTACGCTCTCTCCTTCCACTACCCTAACCAAAAAAGAAGAAGAAGAAGAAGAAAAAGGAAATTAAGTGACATATAAAACTTCTACGTATACGTTGTGCTTCGCTTTGTTCATTTGTTCGGCGACTATTAGAACTCAAACTAATATTATAACCATTGTCTAAGTATAATATTATTACACCAAACAGAATGAACTCATGGCCTAAATTGGACATTCAGAATGCATCACCAGATAAAAGAAATATTTGAACGAAGTGTATATAAGGAAGAATGCATCATATAGTTGGAGAAGAAAAAACAGAGAAAGAATTTTGAATTAATGAATTAGTTTCTTAATTAAGATTTCTGACTTTTGATGAAGTTGTTTTTATTACATACATAAATTTTAAAGTGATGAATAAATAGACCGGGATCAAATACACTGATCATTAGAAACAGGTCACAACAGGGAATTGGTGAGTGCCCGGGAAAAATAGAACCTCTCTTGTCTCACTGAGAATTGAGAGAGAGAGAGTCTTCTCATTCTCATTCTCATCTCATCTAACAGTTTCGAATTTTTCTTTAATGTATTATTTCATCAGCGATTTTTACTGACTAACATACTTGTTAATTAATTAATCTTTAAAAACCTATTGTGGGAGGAGATAGAATTGTCTCTCCTATTCCCAGGGAAGACATGAGAGAAAGAGATCAGATTCCGTGGCCTTGAGTTGACCCTTTTTTGACCAGGTAGGACATTGTACGTGGATGGACCTGACCAATAATGATGAGGTGACTAAAACGCTTGCGTTTTTGCCATGAACATCAACCCAATCTATTATATAGAGCTTTTTACCTTTTTCTTTTCAGCATCGCAATTCCTTGTCAGAATCCTTATAATCTGGTTTCATGCCCCCTTTCCCATTTTTTACAGTATCTCCTATACTACTATTTGGTTATACTATATTATATCACCTAATTGGTTTTGAAATTTGAAATCTATACTAAAAAGCCACTTTTCTTTTATCTCAAGTTGAGGATAACCAGGACACCTGTCCTCACCTATATATGTTTCTCGATCGCTTAACAACTTACATCAAGATCCGTTTGAATTGAAGTTTGATAGAAGCCAGTATATTATTTAGAAAAGAAAAAAGGTTAATAATATTAAGACTTTGAGTGATGTTGATGGATGATAATTAAGTTTGCAAAAAACAGCAAGAAAAACGAGAAAAAAAATCAATAAAGAGTTCAACACGGGAACAAAAGAATCGGTCAAAGAGACCTTTATACTTTTTGGGGCTTGATTTAATTCGGAAAAATCAGAAGTTTCGTCGAAACCACTAAACTCATCAGCTTCAAAGGAATCGAGCCATATCGATCATATGTGGAAAAGATAAAGATAAATCACTTCTCCATACATTTTGTTTTGGGGGCGTCATATCATTGTACTTCATGGAGTCTGATTAAGAACTCATTACAGCAGTAATCAAAACACATTTGACCGCCATTTACTCAGCTTAATACAGATAATCAACTATTATTATCTCATAATTATACATTTGTTCTCTCTTTTTTCATCACCATAATCATGTACACCCTTTCGGCCTACCCTTCACATTTTATTGAGCATATTCCAGCTAAGCTCGAAAATGTGTCAGCAAGAAAATAACTGTTCCCATATATCATATTATATCAAGATAATTATTCCATTGGTTTTCCTTAATTTTAGTTATATTTATGTATATAAAGCCTCCAACCCAATTGGATTCAACATCAGTGATAATGGCTGTGTGGTCTCCATGGAAACGTCATCCCCACTCGCACCAATCGATTGATTCTCCAGCAAAGGTATTTGTTTCCATTTTGTCCAGTCAAATAATAAACTAATTAAGTTTATTCTCACACTTTCAAAAGGCTATATCATAGCTAGCCATATAGCTGGCCACTGCACGTACGTATAATATTGATAATTGTGTGTATAATATAAAAATAATATATCCAGCTAATTTGTTGTTAAGTTTACCTATTATCTTAATCGCTCTTAATTAACCACTCACAGCTTATAGAATTTAAAAACCACATATAAACATTAAAACAGATCGATCACTCTCTCATAGTATATATGAACATACTCTATGTATATATGGTAGTGCATGTAATGCATTATATATATACTGATCATGACCTAGACCTAGCCACAACCATAGACCTATAGAAAAAAAAAATTAGATACTTGTTGTATGGTTACGTGTAAATTTAGAAGGCCGCAGAAAAACAGTCTGCAATGTGTACTGTACAAGGCCGTTTCTTTCTTTTGAGTTCTTGGCATCCACAGTCCACAACACAAACACGACTCATAAATCAGAGTGAGATACCAGAGCCAGCTAGAGCCAACAAGAGGAGAATAAAAAATGCTAAAAGTGATTAAACAAGAGAAATGGTGCAGCAAAGAGAGAGGCATATTAATATACAAGGAAGCTCTGAATAGTTCACATCAGACGAAAAAGATAATGGAAGACTGAAAGAGAGAGAGAGAGAGAGAGAGCAGAACGGTATGGGCGAGCTTCACCTTTGCTTCTACCACTTTTCTCTGGCGCCATCTCAATCCTCCTTCTCATACCCCAATTATATTTCTCCCATCCATATTTATTTTATTAATTCATATTCCTATATCCAACAAGCATTTCCCACTATCTTTTTTAAACTTTTATTTTTCCCATCAGTTTACCTCCCTTGTCAACTTGTAAGAATTTTAGATGTACTTGAAATCCGACCGACACGTTAAAGTACTCACATGAAAACGGAGTATCAAAACAGACGTTGATCATGTTATACTGTAAATACACTAATGGCCCATTTGGTACGCTGGAATTGGAAGAGGTGGAAATGAAATTGGATCTCAATTCTATGAAGGGGTTTGTTTGGGACAACGGAATTGGCTCTCAATTCCAATTTAATGTGAAAGTTAAATAAGTCAATTCCACTAAAATGAATTCCATCTCAAAAACCAATATTTGTAATTCCACCTCCACATTTCCATCAATTACCCTCCTCCCTCCGGCAACAATGGCGACCTCTCCTCACTCCAGCAACAACTGTAACATCCTTAGTTTTATTTCTATGATATAATTATAATTTAAAAATAATTATTTATAAAAAAATGAAAAAAAAATGAAATTATTAGGTAATTTTTGAAATAAAAAAGAAAAGGGGGATTTGGTAAAAAAAATATTATTAAAAAAATTAATTAAAATAATAATAAAAGAGTGGTTTGGATGTTTGAGGGTTGAGGCGCTGGTTAGGTTTTTTTTTGGATGAGGGCATATTAGTAATTTCACATTTAAATAAAAATTTTAAATAAAAATAATATCTGAATTCCATATACATACCAAACACACTTTTAAACCTCATTTTTATATCCATCAAAATCAATTTCAGTATACCAAACAAGCCTTAAAAGAGAAAGAGATCGATGAGAATATTTATACGAAAGAACTTTTTTCTCCTTTTAAAGGATAGCATTATTCTGTGTAGTATTATTTAGATTGTTTGCTCTCCCTCAATCCCACATCCTATATATGGCATGCTTATACTCATGTAGGAATATTGTATAAGAATGGATATAACCATTAAACTATAAAAGGATATTTCTCTTTATAAACTTGTGTTTTTCCATGATAGTCTCTCCTAAATCAGGCTTAGGCCTAATCCATCAAAGATATGCTAATATATTCTAACATTGCTAATAAGTGTTAGTCTCAATGAAAAGGGCTTTAACCACAGTCAAACGCAAGGTCTCAAGTTAAGCTCCATGTGAATGCAGAAAAATGTCTTCGGAAGATTTATCTTCAATCCGCCCCAATAATGCTTAAATATAACATAGTTATGTAGCTATATAAAAAGGGGGTACACGTACATCCCTTGTCACCTTTATCTCATTTCATCACCATGCTACTTTTCGAGATCCATTTGCAAGTGGTGAAAAGAAGATTTTCCTATAGCTCAAGAAAGAAAAACTAATGTCCATGCATCGTACAGTTTGTTATTTTTTGTAGTTATTATGGACCTTTTCGAGGGATTGGGGGGTGTGAAGGAAGAGAATAATTAATAAAATAAGAGATGGGTGTTAATGCATTAAAAAAAGAATATAAAAACAGTGTAAATGCTGCGGCTAATTCTCCCACATATCGTTCGTCAGACAAGGGTATGGGTTTGTCCTTAATTAAATGCGTGGTAGTTTTCCATTAATGTGCTGAAATCGATGAACTGATCAGTATCAGAGTCAGTCGGCCAAGTAAAACAGTACTCTACGTCCTTGAGGCTTGAGAATAGATCCATGCTTTGTTCAGCATAAACCAAAAGGTGATCGAGGTCCTCAAAATGCATACTTTTCAATGCCCACATTCAAAAGAAGCTAGATCGATTAAGATACTGCCAGATTCCTTTTGGCCTTCCCTTTCTCTACACCACCCAATTCTTTAGCATGACTACGAGAGACCTTTATTCATAGTGGTTCAAGATATAGTTTGGGACAGGCCACATAACCTTTCTTTTCATATACAGTTTTGTTCACCAACGTAACTAACTTTTTATCTTTAAATTATAACATATCAAATCAATATAATGATGCATACAAAAAAATAGCTTGGCTCAGCACGAAATCAAAGTTTATGTAAATGATCGTCGTTGGCTTTAAGAGTTTTCATTAGTCCATCATTATATTAAGTAACACATTTTTCTCCTATTCTTTAAACAATAAACCCTATTGGGATGAGTCTCCTATCATGGAACTCTCCTTTACGATAAAGTTCTTTCAAGTTGCCTTTATAACGTATCCGAGTCATTTGCTTTCACTAACGCAGACGTACATACAAGAGTTTCAAATCATGGTTTTCATTGTTAATGACGTGATTAAAAGATTCCTAGTCAGTGTTCCTTCGATCTAATCACTAATTGGTGACCTTCAATTCACAAAATTACTACAAGGCCTTTTGCGATTCATCGCGTAAGTCCCGTTTATTTTTTATTTTTTGGTGCCTTTCTTTCTTTCCCTAGGTTCATTTTCTAGCCACTAGCCAGAGATAGATATTCCAAAAGGCCTTTCGTCCTTAAGGGTCGACTTTATATATTAGTGATATGATGCTTCTTCCTATGGCATTATTTATCCAACATTTTCATTAACTTTTCCCCCTTTTTCCTTCTTTTTTGAATTATGAGTTCATGTCGAGAGTTTGTCCTCGAGTAATAATTATTAGAATCATACATGATATATAAGGACTTGCAATAATTGCCACTTTCACAGAACCAAATCTTTGTTTATTGTATAAAGGCGTCGTACGCCACTGAATAATTTTGGTCGGAGCTATTTTTTAATATTAATTAATTAGCGAGTCTCTGTCCATGCATATTCTCTATATACTTGTACAAAATTCATTTACACCCTAAAGTCTGTCAATCAGCTGGATATATATACTTCAATTTTTCTCCTTTCGTATGTTGATGACAAAGAAGGGCAAAAACATATATATATCCTCGTTTAAGTGAATAATTGGGGCAGTTATAGACCCACAATTTCCTTTTTGTTCAATTATTAGTATTCTCATCCATTATATTTGCCCAATGGAAAGAAAGAAGCGTATTGCGAGAAGAAGTGTTAGTTTTGGCAAAACCCTGAAAAGCAGGTGGAGAAGCATGATGTGTGGACTGAAAAGTAGGAGTGATGAGAAGAAGACAAGGCATTGGAACAGGAGAATATATGCTTTCTCAAACTGATGCCCATGAAATCCAACACTGAGGGGCCCTGCTCCACTATTATATATATATATCATTATATGTATTAATATTAATATTAACATTTCATACATATGTATATTGTAATTCTAGTTCGTGGTCTCCATCTCCTCGTTTGTCCTTAATTAGGGTTCTTATTGCTCATCCTCTGCCCTCTGCCACACACCCTCCACCACCTCCGTTTCTGCCCTTAGCTTCTAGTTTCTATAACTTTCTTGTTCCCCATATTAATTAATTAGGAGAAAAAAAGAAAGCGTTGATTTATATGGTCGCTATTACGTGTGTGCTGTGCGCTGTAAACTTCGACATATGAGGGGCTTTTTGGTTATGTGATATAAGAATAGACATCACTGTTGTTTCATTTCAATTTCCGTTTTTTGAAGAGCCCAAATAGTGTCGGTAGGGATCATAAGGGTCGCCTAATTAGTCAAATCTTCTGCTCAGCTAATTAATAACCTTAAGTATTAAATATAAGACCTAATTGATTTTTTAGAGAGATTAAAGAAATTAAAGAAATTATTTAATTATATCATATGTTGTGTATCATTAAATTATATATCAATTTATAAGTTAAACAAATTATTTTGGAGAAAAAAATAAACATATAAATACTTTAAATTAATTTAATTAGCTTCATTAATCTCTCTAAAATAGTCAACTAGGTTTTATATTTAGAATCGGAGTTAGTAATACATCAACTCATACTACACCATCAGCACATACCAGTACAATGCAGCAAATCCTACGGATCAACAAGAAGAAAGACTATAGTTCTTAATATAAGACCTATATGTTTACCTGATTTGATTAATTAAATTAAGAAGATTAATTAAATTAATTAACATGAATTTTTTATATATATAAAATATCATAATCATCCTTCTTAGTTTTCCACATCCATCTCTCATTTTATTATTGTTAAGAGAGTATTAATTAGATAATTATTAATTAAAAAAGATTGATAAATATAGAAACTAAATATTACGTTTAGGACCAATATCTCCTCCCAATTAGATCTTATGTTAAGAACAAGATAAGTGTATATATAATCTATATATATGAGCTACAACATATATATATAAGCAACAAACTAACATTAATACAGCATGATAAAAACCAGAAATTAAAGCCTACAAGTAACGTAACACAAGAAAGTACCAACAACATCTAACATCCAACATCCTGGAGACAATTAAAACAAAAGCAACAAGCAGCATAGTTAAAATACTATATATAAAGCCAACAAATCCTCCCTGTAGCAAAAATAGAAATAAAATCAACCCAGCCCTTCCTTACCTACATGATATATACTGTTTCCAATAAAGCTAAACGTGGTTGGTTAAAATATTTGGTTTGTTTGGTTGAGTTTATACTTATGCATAAGTGCGATTTAAGTAAATCGAAATAAAACTCCTCCACATATTTAATTTGTAGACCGTAAAAGTTACCTTGTAGACCGTAAAAACTACTTTATATTTTGTAAATCACAATTAAAAAGTACTTATGTAGGCTATCCAAACATATATATCTCTAAAAGAGGATGGTGTTTCAATGTCCCACGCCCTTGTAGGCCCTTATCCTCTTTGAAGTAATGATTGCCAACAGATCTAACTAGCTAGCTTATTGTTGGCGTTCCCTGCAACTGCAAGTCAAGAAAATTCACTACTCACAGTTATTCATATAAAACTACTGATGATCAAGCTAGAGAATACTATTATGCACCACAGCACGTACCATCATTATTCAAATCAAACATCCTCAGTGTATATGTGTGTGTGTCAACCTCTATACACACAATTTTCCAATTTTGGAGCCATAAGGCAACAAGAGACTTTGTCTCAGAAGTATTGATAGCATATATGAATATACTAATGGAGTATTAATATGAGTACATTAAAAAAATTGATAAATATAAAAAATATATCTTATATTAAGGATAAATTAAAGATCAACCCTTAAATATGTCTTATAAGAACTAGAGGGGGAGTATTAAATGAGCCATTTCCATTCATTTTTACCTGATCCTGATCTTTGGGGGCACCAAATCTCGCTTCTAGCTGCACTAACACTGTACTTCTTATTCTGGAAGTAGTGTTCATAGTCCTAATTCGCTTGAGCCTGCCAAATCTCTGTAAGGATATCTCGCTGATCACATTACCTAAATTACACAATTTAATTAGTTTTTGTAGCTTGGAAACTGGACAAAGGGAGTCTATAGAACACGTTTCCTCCTATAGTGTAGTGCTTCTTTAATTAGTAGACATAGCACTCGATGGCAAGTAGTTCATTATTAGTTATAGCATCCGATGACTAGTAATTTATGAGCACATTTCCTCCTATGGAGTGTTTCTTTATTACCTATGTGTTACTTAATTAAGATGCCCTTCCTTTCGGTGTTTAATATATTCTCTAAAGGTGACAAGTGATTTCTATTTCTTTTTTGTCTGTTATTATGGCCCCTAACAAGACTAGAGGGACTTGTTTTGGATAGGTTGAAATAAATAAAAGAGTTAATGTGCATCCATTATTTTAAAAAAAAAATTCAGGAGTCTAATATCTTAAAGTAATTTATAGTGTGGTTAACACTCTAAAGTATTTTTGTAGTTGCGTCCACTACTCTAAAATATTGTGTGACAAAATTTTACTCTTAAAATATTAATTTTTTAAAGAAATTTTTCTTATAAAGTATTTTTTTAGTATCAATTTAAAGCTCATAATAAATTTTCAAAAAATCCGGTAAGTGAAAGTGTATTAAATATTCTAAAATATTTATTTAATAGCAATTTTAGCGTGATAGACGCAATTAAAAAAATATTTTATTGCCAGTTCGATCAGTTTGATTCCCGGCCTCTCGGGGACCCAAATCAAATCACTGGATGCAACAACATATTGGGAGAATAATGATTACTGTTGAGAATTGTGGGCTAAAATCAGGTGGGTCCAAGCCCGTGTGGAATGTAAATGGGCCAGGTGTCAGCTTGCTGGAGATGGGCCAAATGGTAGAAGCATGAGGGGCACAATATATGGAAGACAAGTCGATCTAAAAATTGTCAAACAAAATCCATAGAATAAGAAGAAAAATGTCGACCTCGTGCTCCATTTGCTCGGAAAGCCCTAGCAACCTCCGAAGTACTTGGATTTGGGACTGTAATTAATTTAATATCGAATAAACCTCCATAGAATATTTAAAAAAACGTGTACTGTAAGAAACATGCAAAATTATTGTCAAACATTTAGCGCATATTAAATAATATATGTGACTAGAGAGTAGAGTCGATAAAACGGGTTCAACCCACGGGCTCAACCCGCAGCCCGCGGGTTTTCACTGGGTTAGGGTTGGAGGGTTTTTGGCCCGAAAAATTGCTGGCCGCACAGGCCTGCACCGTTCAACCGCGGGTTACATTTTTTTTTTTTAACAAGGCTATGGGCCACATATGTTTGTGGGGGACAAAAAAAACAACCACCCAAGCCCATTCATGTGCAGCCATTATCTAAGTCTCCAAAAGACCAAGACTCCAACGTCCAAGCCCAGTTAGGCAATAGGGCAATAGGCAACACTTTCTCAGTTTCTCTCCTAGTCTCCTCTCGCCTCTCGCCCTCTCGCCGAATCATCCAAATCGCCCTCTCTCTCTTTCTTAGTCTCTCACTATCTCACCCTCACCGCCCTCACGACGGACCTAGTCACTCACTCTACGAGACGAGAACATGGCGGCACGGCACCATGCAAGCACGCATCTACGCTCCACGGCCATTCTCAGTTTCTCACTGTCTCACCCTCACCCAGTCACTCCACGAGACCACGCATCCACAGCCATTCTCATTATTCAAAAATCAAAATCTTGTCTCTCAAATCTCAATCTCTATTCTCTGAATCTCTATCATAACCGGCTAACCCTATTTGGTGTTTGGCCAAGCGGAGTGTCGAGTTGCGGTGTGCCCATTGCCTCTCTCAATCGCCGGCTGTCGCCTTGCTCAGCCTCATCGTCTACCTATCGCCGTCCCTTTCTGGCTTTCCCTGTTGTAAGATCATCTCCTTACTTCCATAATATTAACTATTCTCTCTCAAAAACTAATCATAATAGAGATAAAATTTCACAAACTATTAAATATTATAATATCCAATCTATGATACAATAATCCAAAGTATGCAGACAAATCAGAGTTTACAGGATGTAGGCCCTATGAGTGACAATATACATCAATTCAACACATAATAAACTACAAAAGGCCATAGAGATATATCTACGCCTCAGGAGCTCCTCCCGACATTTCAGCACGGAAACTATCACCTGAAAAATGTTAAATCGACGGGGTGAGACAAAAGCCTCAATAACCAGCTTTCCAACTCATTACACATGCTGACATGTATTCATGAGGTGTCAAGTGGAACAGTTTATATAATAAAATATTAAAAATCTTATATCATTGTTTTGTACACAAATCTCATAACAAAAATTATAATATTATATCTCAAATCTCATATCACAATTCCCAAATGCCTCCCATCAATCCAACCAAACCGCCTTATTTCCGCCAACTAGACCCATGGGCTAAGTTACTATCCATGTTACTGGCCACTCAAAGAGCTCTCCGGTCACATGATGAGGATTGACCAAAATCCACAAAGCATATTTCCAGACCATGGGTCTTTCCCCTCATTGAACTAGTGGGGTGTCACAGTCCCTCATTGAACTGGTGGGACAATAGAAAGCCAACCATCATGCACCAATGGAGGCTATACCACGTGGTAAAAATAACTTTCTCCATCTCAATCCAAACCAAACAACCCAATATGTATCAATAAATAGCTCAATAGGAATTTTCTCAAGATTTCCATACACATATGAGGATATTCAAAATATACAAATACATCTTATAATTTAAATCACAAGGTTCCACAAAGCAAGTATATAACAAAATACTCCTCAATATTACTCATTGAAATAATTTATAAATATACATATATGATTTTCAATATCATAATCATTTTACAAATACTCACAAAAATACACCAACACACATAATAAGTGAAAAGTAGTTACCTCTCGTCAAGCTAATTAGTATCACATTGTTCCAAATCCAAGAGCTCAAACACACGCCAAAATCAATCTATCACAATCAATTTACTACCCGTTAATGATTTTCCAAAAGTCAAAATTATAAATTATTTAAAAATTCTAATAATAATATACTATAAAAACATAAAATAACAATTTAGGGTTTAAATTATAAAATGACAGTTTAGTCCTTCGAATTTCATAAATGACAGTTTAGTCCTCCTAATTTGATAAATGACAGTTTAGTCCTAAGAATTTCATAAATAGCAGTTTAATCCTTCAGATTTTAAAACTATACCAACTAAAATTTTAATAATATCTCCATCAACCAAAATAAATTATTTAATCTAAATTTAATAGGTTTAAAAGTCCAAAATAACATTATTTATAAGTTGATTATATAGAAAATTTATTATAAAATCTTATATCAACTAAATAATAAAAATAAAATGATTAAAATTAACTATTAATTATCATCTATATTCTTATAGTCATATACTGACAAAACTCAAACTTGTCCAAAATTCTAATCCTAAAATATTCTTTAATCAGTACAAAATTAATATCATAAGAAAGAGAAAATTATTTAGAAAATATTCATAAAATAATTTTTATAATTAGAATATATTTTGAGTACCTTATTGATCCATGAAGAAATGAAAATACTCCTATCAAAGTTTTTCCCGTCACCTTTCTACACACACTTCACGCAGATTTATTTTTTTAAACGTGTGGCGGTGCCACACTCATTTTTTCAAACATGGGGGCGCCGCCCCCACATTTATATATATATATATATATATATATATATATATATATATATATATATATATATATATATATATATATAATATTAATATTATATTATAAAAATAATATTTTTTTATTATATTTTTTTGTCCTAAAAAATTACCTACTAAAAATGATAATTTTCTCTAAATTATAATTATATCATAAAAATAAAAAATGAGGATGTTACACCTGCCGCTGCGCCTTCATCTACAGGTAGTGTGAAAAATTTATTAAGTTATAATATAAATTTTTAGCATGATATATGTTCTTCTGGATGAGTGGATCTCTGGATGACGGATTCGACCCCAAAAATACCCTATTTTAGTGTGGTAATTTTTTCTATCTTGTTAAATTTATGAGAACTCATCCTATTAAATCTAAATCATTCCACCCACATTTATGATTTGAAGCCCAGTCCATCTGTTCATGGTTATTCTTTTTACGTGTATATCACTATATTGCTTGTAGGAAATAAATACACCAACTTAGACAACTATAGGACTTCTTTGGTTTCGCCTAAGTTTATTGTTCTCAATATAAGCCTATAATGTCGTGAGAGCTGGGTTGCTTGTGTTTGTAACATAAGAGGAATTGTTACCTATTCTGATGGCTTCCCTTGCTTAACGTTTTGCAGTATATTTCAGAAACAAACTAAGAAATGATGGATTCTTATGCTATGAAGGAAGGTCCAGGTGGTGATAATCAAAAAGATAGTGAATAAATTGTTGCATAAGCCATAGATGCACGATCACAAGCACAACTGGTAAGGTCAAGACCTGTCTCTATTGTCTCTTCGCAAGATTTGGAAGATGATTAAAGTAAAAAAGGGAAAAAGAGAACCACATCTGAGATTTAGAAGTATTTTACTAAACTTATAGTAGAAGGTAAAGAAAAGGCAAAATGTAAGGGGTGTGGTAAAGAATTTTAGTTGGAAGTAGGGATTATGAGACTTCAACCCTTAGACGTCATATAAGTATTTACAATTCACTCCCAAAGTATAAAGACGTTGGTTCTATGATGATAGACCAATAAGGGAAACTCATAGCTAGGCAAATTGATCATAGCATAGCTAGGGAAAAGCTTGCTTTTGCTATCATTAAACATGATATCCCCTATTCCTTTGTTGAATATAATGCAAATAAGGATTTCCTCACCTATCTAAATCTTGATTACAAATGCATTTCTAGGAAAACTGTTGTTATGGATGTATGTAATTTCTTTCTTAATCAGAAAGAGATCTTAAGGAAAACAATATTGAACAGCCCTGGTAGAGTGTGTTTAACTAGTGAATGATATCTTTATTTAACTGCTCATTTTGTTGATGATAAGTGGAAACTGAATAGCAAAATTCTTGCTTTCTCTAAGATGGATCCTCCTCATTCTGGTGTTGAATTAGCTACAAGGGCACATGAGATATTGATTGAGTGGGGTATTGATAAGAAAGTTTTTTCTATTACTTTTGACAATGCTACTGCAAATGACAATATGTAAAATTCATTGAAAGAAATGTTGCTTTTGGGTAACAGCTTGATATGCAATGGGAATTTTTTTTTCATGTTAGGTGTTGTGCCCATATCTTGAATCTCATAGTTCAAGAAGGTTTAAAAGTAACTAGTGAAGCTATTCATAAGATTAGGGAGAGTGCTAGATATGTGAAGCAATCTCAAGCGCAGTTAATAAATTTCAAGAAATGTATTGATCATGTTGGAGGGATTGATACATCAGTTGGTTTGAGGTTAGATGTTCCAACTAGATATAATTACACCCATACAATGCTTGAAAGTGCCCTTAAATATCGTCGTGCTTTTGCCTATTTGTCTATCATTGATTCCAATTATCGTCATTGTCAAACAAACCAAGAGTGGTCTAGAGCAGAGGCGATGCGCTCATTCTTGGAGCCATTTGCACTTATAACGAACTTGTTTTCGGGGTCCTCATATCCTACATCTAACATGTATTTCATGCAGATATCAAAAATTGAGTTAATGTTGAAAGCTTATGTGGAACATGATGATCTTGTGATTCAAGATATGGCTCTAAGAATGCTTGAAAAGTTTGACAAATATTGGAGTAATTATAGTGACATTCTTTCTCTTGCTATTATTCTTGATCCACGTATGAAGTTGAATGTCATTAAGTTTTGTTATGCAAAACTTGATCCCTTAAATTGTGATATCAAGGTTGAACACATTAAGAGAAAGTTATATTATGTGTTTAATGAGTATAGTGATGTGAGAAATTCATTATCATCTTCCATCTCATTTGTTGGGTCCTCTTCAAGTAACAGTTGTGAAACCTCATCCCAAGCATATTCAACAACCATTCATCCCTCTTCCTCTTCCTCCAAAAGTGATGAAGACAACTACTTGTTATGTTTTGCTGTAAGCTTCCAATTCTTGAATATCTCACTTTCTTTCTTTAATGTTATATTCATTTGATTAGAATTATAGTGACACCTTACTTTAATATCATATGATGTAGGATTATCTTGAGAGCATGAGCAAACACACCACAACGATGTGTAAATCTGAATTTGACAATTATTTGGAAGAACGAACACTTCATTCTACCTTGTATGTAAAATTCAATGTTTTGGATTATTGGAGAACTAACTCACCTCGTTTTCCACGTCTTGCAAGGATGGCTTGTGATATTCTTAACATTCCAATTACTACAATTGCTATCGAATCGGCTTTTATTATTGGTTCACGAGTTCTCACTAAGTATCGAAGTAGCCTCCTTCCAAAGAATGTTCAAGCTCTTATCTGTACTCGTAATTGGATGCTCGATTTTCCGAGTAGTGGTAATATGTGCCCATTTAGTATTTATCATATACTTTCAATTGTAAAGTTTGTAATTGAGGAATTTACAAACTATGAACTATTTAAACTAACAATTTTTTTTTTCCATTTTATGACATATTGTGACATTCTAAAAAAAATTAATTAATTAATAAAATAATAAAATAATATTTTATTAAAATAATAATATAATATAATAATATTATATTATATAATATTATATTATATATATATAATATATATATATATATAAAGGTAGGCGCCGAAATCGGCGCCTACCATGACAAAAGGGGGAAACCCCCCTTTTTGTCAAAAACATATATATATATGTATGTTGCTTTGGCGCATCAGGCGCCAAAGCAACAAATTCTGCAGTAGAGGGGGTATTATAAATACCCCCTCAGCTAAACACTTCACGTAAGTGAAGTGTTTCAGGAAAAGAAGAGAGAGTGAGGTTCTGATTGGGGTATTTTCGGTTCTTCGGAGATCAATAAGGTATATAAACTCTCTTCTAATCATAAAGCTTCTTTTATAAAATATGTTCTAAATAATTTTCTCTTTCATATGATAGTAATTTTATGCTAGTTAGAGAATATTTTGGGGATATGATTTTAGGCAAGTTTTGAGTTTTATCAATATAAGACTGTAGAAATGTAGAGAATAATTAATAGTTTATTTTAATCGGTTTAGATTTATTATTTAGTGGTCATGTGATTTTATAATTAATTTCTTTTATAAATAGGGTTTAAATTAATCCCTATAGGGTGTTTTTACCGATAAAAATTAGTTTAAATATTTTATTTGGATTATTGGAGGTATTATTGAGGTTTTAATCGGTTTATTTTTGTTAGATCTGAGTTATATGAAAAATATAAATTAGGACTTAATATTTGAATTATAATTTGATATGATTTTAATTATGTGGGTATTTGAGGAATTGTTTAATAATTATATTATATCCATATATATTATGAAAGAGAGATTTAATTATTTAGGAAGTTGGTATTGGAGACTTTGTAATTATGGGTATATTAAAGGTTATTTAAGGATTTCTTTTAAGGAAATTGGAATAAATGAGGATAATAGTTGTAGAGAAAATTGGGTTGTAGGAGTTAAATTATGTAAATTAATTATTTTATTGTTATTTTTGGTTAATTGGTATCTACATTAATAATGTAGATTTTTCTTGTGATCGGTGATTGCACGGGTTTTACTATCCAAATTAAGATTAAGCTTGGAATCGAGGTAACTGGGGTTAATTTATTTTATATGCTTGTTTTGGAATGTAAGGTATTTTATAAACCTTACTTTTATCTATATTACTTGTATGTGTTTTACAAGATTATATTTATGTTTGACTATGAATTTATTTCAGTGAAGCAGTGTATTTTTCAAATTATTATTGAATTGTTACTGTTATGGTGGATATGTTGTTTGAGATGAATGTTGTATAAGAATTTAGAATTATTGTAATTGTTTTTGAAAGCTGTATTAATTTATTATTTTTATATTACGGGATATGTTGGGTTGTGTGGAAGAGATATGGTGAATTGTGTGCCCATCGGCTCTCTCAATCCTGGCCCGGATTTTGGAGCTGAGTGTTTGGGCGGACACCTCCCTGTTACGGTATATTGGTGGTGGCATGGGAGGGGGCAGTATTCTTGATGTGACTAGCTAACCTTTGGCCGGGTATACTAGCACTGATAGGCTGTACCAGTCCAGAGGATATAAGGAGGAGCAGGATGGATGAGTGGGGATGGTTTTATTTATTGATTATATCATGTTAAATGTTAAATTATGAGAATATTATTATTACTATTATTATGTTAGTTAAACCTGCTTCTCTGACTTACAATCTTTTCCTGCATATTTTATAAATTTACTTTGGTTACTGAGACTTTATATCTCACCCCGTCATTATAAATAATTTTTCAGGCAATACCTCTAATCTGGATAGAGGCCAAGGGAAGCAACCAGAGGCATAGACGTTGAGAATTCTTGTGGGCCTCTTTTGGTATTGGTGTTGTATTAATTTCTATATTGCCATTATAGGACCCACATGTTTTTAAAATGCCACATTTACTATTTGGATAATTGTGTTGGAAATCTTTTTGTGACCCATGGGTTAATTGTGATGTGATATCAGAATAATAAATTTATCTGCAGTGAGTTTGTGGGCGAGTTTGTGCCCTAAACTCCGATATGTTGTGGAAGAGTTTGTGGGCGAGTTTGTGTCCTGAACTCTGATATGTATTGAAAAAAAAAATTATTATCACTGATTTTGTATAAATGTGGATAATTGTTGTTTGTGAGAAAGGGTCGTTACATTTTTTTGGTATCAAAGCAATGTGTTTACGATTTTCCTGGCCCTATCATGCATTACATTTAGAGTATGGCAATATAGGATTTTACACACCTGCTTCCCTTTTATGTTGTGTTCTGTTTCTCATTTTTATTTACCATCTTTGGGTGGTTTTACCCATAGGTGGGGAGAGATGGTGAATACTGGACATACAGACATCGGTGACAATAGTCAACAGGGCCAACAGAGACCTAATAGGCCCCATGAGAATTTATCTGAGGCTGAAATGTTGCGACATCTGTATGGATGGACCATTGCAACAGAGGAACGATTGAAAAGGCTTGAGGAAGGCAGGGATAATGAAGGACCGAGCGGAGCAAACAAGGATAAGACTCAAGAGGTGAATGCTGAAACAGAGGAGCAAAACAGTGTTCATTCTGAAAAGCTAGTTCTGCATCCACCATACTCTGAGACGGATGGGTCAGCAGAGCAATTTAGAGCTCCAGATATGTTCACAGTGTGGAAGCATTTAGATCGTTTCCATCATGAGACATTCTCGGGAGGATCGCCAACAGACGCGGAGAGTTGGATTGATAGGCTGGAAATGCTATTTGAGTCAATTCGATGCGATAAATATCAAAAGGTGATTGCTGCGAAAACTCTATTAAAGGGTGATGCGTTGAATTGGTGGAACACTGTAAAGCCTGCTGATAGGCATGATCTTAAGTGGGATGAGTTTAAAAGAATGTTCTTCGATTTTTATTTCCCCATTGCAATGAGGCATCAAAAAGAAGCTGAGTTCTTCATTCTTCGGCAGGGGGAGATGGATGAAAACACTTATATATCTAAATTTATGGGGTTAGCCAAATATGTATCACAGTTAGATAGAACCAACAAGGCTCACAACAATTAGTTGGCCCGACAGATGTTCGAGAAATGTAATGATAGTGTCAAAGCGAGGATGGGCACTTATGACATCACTACCCTCGAAGAGCTGATTGCCAAAATTCGAGAAGTCTGTAGAAGATATAGAGATGCCGAGAGATCTATGAGAAGGGATTTTCAAGGCCGATTTAACAGTCATATGGGAATATCTGGGGGAATTAATAAGAGGAATTATCCTTCAAGTTCTGGTGCATCTGGAAGCAGAAGGAGTTTTCAGCAGGGAAGTTTCCAACAGAGGAATCGTCCTTTTACAAATCAGAGCAGGAGCAACAATACCAGGGTGAATCAAGGCTTCCAGCAAAGATCAACAGCATCAAGTCCTAGCGTGACTCAGCGTCTTCCTTGTACTCGTTGTGGAAGAATACATTATGGCGAGTGTTTGACTTGTTTTAATTGTGGGGAGAAGGGTCATATTGCGAGATATTGCTTTAAAGGAAGGAAAGAGGATCAGACATCTAGACCATCGATGCCCGGGCGAGTGTTTGCTTTGACTGCTGAGGAGGCGAGGGTCGCCCCAAATCTGATCAGAGGTAATGTTCTTCTTCAAGGACATCCTTTATCTGTTATATATGATTCTGGTGCTACCCATTCTTTCATTTCCTATGATTGTGTGGAAAAATTAAAGCTTGTTATGAGTGATCTACCTTATGATCTGTTTGTGTCTACCCCTGCTGGTGCATGTGTGAAAACTGTTATGGTGTGTAAGAAATTATTATTTGTATGTGAGGGTCGTGAAACGACCATTGATTTGATTTGTCTACCTTTACGGGGTATTGATGTGATTATGGGTATGGATTGGTTATCATCTAATGATGTAACCTTACAATGTAAGAATAAAACTGTGCAATTTAATACTTGCACAGTAATTAGAGAAATACCCCAAGATTCGATTATGTTGTCAGCGGCCCAGGTGGAGAAAAGTGTAAGGAAGGGGTGTGAAGCTTTCGTGGTGTTTTTCTCAGTTCAGGTAGAATCTCAGGAAAATATTAACCAGATCGATGTGGTAAAAGAGTTTCCTGATGTGTTCCCTGAAGAGTTGACCGGATTACCTTCAGAACGAGAAGTCGAGTTTTCCATTGAGTTAGCACCAGGGACAGAGCCGATCTCTAAAGCTCCTTATCGGATGTCACCTTCGGAGTTGGGTGAATTGAAGAAGCAGATTGAAGATTTGTTAGAAAAAGGTTTTATCCGTCCAAGTGTATCTCCCTGGGGTGCACCAGTTTTGTTCGTGAAGAAGAAAGATGGCACCTTGAGGCTTTGCATTGATTATCGGCAGCTAAATAAAGTCACTATTAAGAATAAGTATCCATTGCCGAGGATAGATGACTTGTTAGATCAGCTCGTAAGTTCATCTGTATTTTCAAAAATTGATCTGAGGTCGGGATATCATCAGTTGAGAGTACGAGCAGAAGATATTTCAAAGACTTCCTTCCGTACTAGATATGGTCATTATGAGTTTCTTGTTATGCCTTTTGGGGTAACAAATGCACCAGCGGTGTTTATGGATTACATGAATCGGATCTTCAGACCATATTTGGATCAATTTGTGGTGGTGTTCATTGATGACATTCTTATTTATTCAAAGAGTAAAGAGGAGCATCAGAAACATCTTCGAATAGTACTACAAATTTTGAGAGAGCATAAGTTATATGCGAAGCTGAGTAAATGTGAATTCTGGTTAAAAGAGGTTAAGTTTTTGGGTCATGTAGTTTCAGAAAAGGGAGTAGCAGTTGACCCCAGCAAGGTAGATGCTGTGTTGAAGTGGGAACCACCTAAGACTGTGACAGAGGTGCGCAGTTTTATGGGATTAGCTGGCTATTATCGTCGTTTTATAGAGGGATTTTCTCGGATTGCCACGCCACTCACCAGATTGACTAAGAAAGAACAACCGTTTATTTGGGATGAGAAGTGCGAGGCAGCTTTTCAGGAGCTAAAAACTCGGTTAACAACTGCACCTGTTCTCACTATCCCTGATCCACACAGACCATACACGGTGTACACAGATGCATCATTTAAAGGTTTGGGATGTGTGCTTATGCAAGATGGTAAAGTGGTGGCTTATGCATCTCGTCAGTTAAGACCCCATGAAGAAAAATACCCGACGCATGATTTAGAGCTTGCAGCTGTTGTTTTTGCTTTAAAGATCTGGAGGCATTATCTGTATGGGTCCCAATTTGAGATCTTCAGTGACCATAAAACATTGAAGTATCTCGTGGATCAAAAAGAGTTGAACAATCGACAAAGGAGATGGATGGAGTTCTTGAAAGATTATGACTACGAGTTAAAGTATCATCCAGGGAAGGCGAATGTAGTTGCAGACGCTTTAAGCCGGAAGTCAATACACATGTTTCATATGTGTGTGACTGAGCATAACCTCCTGGAAAGATTATCAGAAGTTTATCTGGAACCAAGGTCAGAAGTGATTTTGAGTACAGTAGTTGGAAATTTTGATTTTTACGGTGATTTGAAGAAGGCCCAAATAGAAGATAATCGATTGCTACGGATCCGAAAGGAGTTGGAAAATGGTGAAGTACCTGACTATGATATTGGAGATACAGGTATATTGAGGTACAAGAAGCGGATTTGTGTTCCAGACAATGAGGAAATTAAGAAGAATATTCTGGAGGAGGCTCATCAGAGTAAATATACCATTCATCCAGGAATCACTAAGATGTATCGAGATTTGAAGCAAGGATATTGGTGGCCTAAGATGAAACGTGATGTGACAACCTTCGTGCTGAAGTGTTTGACTTGTCAAAAGGTGAAGATTGAGCATCAAAAACCTCCAGGGCTACTTCAACCTTTAAAGATTCCTCAATGGAAGTGGGACAACATTTCTATGGATTTCATCGTGGGATTGCCTGAGACTGCAGCACATCATAACGCAATATGGGTCATTGTGGACAGATTAACGAAATCGGCCCATTTTCTACCGATCCATATTGGTTATAGCCTGGAGAGATTAGCTCAATTGTATGTGGATTGGATTGTTAGGTTGCACGGTGTGCCTACAGAGATTGTGTCAGATCGTGATCCGAGATTCACATCAAACTTTTGGAAGGCATTACAGGAGGCTATGGGAACTAGGTTGAAGTATAGTACGGCTTATCACCCACAGACCGATGGACAAACAGAGAGAACAATTCAAACCCTTGAGGATATGTTGAGGGCTTGTGCCATTGAGTTACCTGGTAGTTGGGATCATCATTTACCTTTGACAGAATTCGCTTACAATAACAGTTATCACTCAAGTATTCAGATGGCGCCTTTTGAGGCATTATATGGCAGAAAGTGTAGATCGCCTCTCTGTTGGACTGAGTTAAGCGAAAGAACTGTGATTGGACCGGATTTAGTAGATGAAACTACGAAGAAAATTGAGATGATTCGCCAAAAGTTGTTGACCGCTCAGAGCAGACAAAAGAGCTATGCGGATAGGCGGCGTAGACCTTTAGAGTTTGGAGTTGGTGATCATGTTTTTCTTAAAGTTACTCCAGTGACTGGCATTGGTAGATCTATTAAAGCCAAGAAGTTGACTCCCCGATTTATTGGACCGTACGAAATTCTAGAACGAATTGGCCCAGTTGCTTATCAAATTGCATTACCTCCACACTTGTCGGGTATTCACAATGTGTTCCATGTGTCACAACTTAAGAAATATCATCCAGATCCTTCTCATGTGATTGCACCTGAAGAGATTGAGTTGAGGGAGAATTTGACCTATATGTCTGAGCCAGAGAGGATATTAGATGTTAAAGACAAGCAGCTGCGGAATAGAACCATTCGACTCCTAAAAGTTTTCTGGAAGGGTATGTCTCCCGGAGATGCTACCTGGGAAACCGAAGAGCGGATGCGACGTGATTTTCCGAACTTATTTACTTAAGTATGCTTCTATATTTTAGTAATGTTAATATTTATGGTTGTGATGTGTTGTGTTGCAATCGAATGTGTAATCTTTATGATTAAATTTTGTGTTGATAACTTGTGTTTTATTGTGATTGGAGTGTCAATTGTGTTGTGAAAATTTTTGTTTTAACATTTATATGTGTTAGGAATTTTGGGGACAAAATTCTATTTAGGTGGGGAGAATTGTGACATTCTAAAAAAAATTAATTAATTAATAAAATAATATTTTATTAAAATAATAATATAATATAATAATATTATATTATATAATATTATATTATATATATATATAATATATATATATATAAAGGTAGGCGCCGAAATCGGCGCCTACCATGACAAAAGGGGGAAACCCCCCTTTTTGTCAAAAACATATATATATATGTATGTTGCTTTGGCGCATCAGGCGCCAAAGCAACAAATTCTGCAGTAGAGGGGGTATTATAAATACCCCCTCAGCTAAACACTTCACGTAAGTGAAGTGTTTCAGGAAAAGAAGAGAGAGTGAGGTTCTGATTGGGGTATTTTCGGTTCTTCGGAGATCAATAAGGTATATAAACTCTCTTCTAATCATAAAGCTTCTTTTATAAAATATGTTCTAAATAATTTTCTCTTTCATATGATAGTAATTTTATGCTAGTTAGAGAATATTTTGGGGATATGATTTTAGGCAAGTTTTGAGTTTTATCAATATAAGACTGTAGAAATGTAGAGAATAATTAATAGTTTATTTTAATCGGTTTAGATTTATTATTTAGTGGTCATGTGATTTTATAATTAATTTCTTTTATAAATAGGGTTTAAATTAATCCCTATAGGGTGTTTTTACCGATAAAAATTAGTTTAAATATTTTATTTGGATTATTGGAGGTATTATTGAGGTTTTAATCGGTTTATTTTTGTTAGATCTGAGTTATATGAAAAATATAAATTAGGACTTAATATTTGAATTATAATTTGATATGATTTTAATTATGTGGGTATTTGAGGAATTGTTTAATAATTATATTATATCCATATATATTATGAAAGAGAGATTTAATTATTTAGGAAGTTGGTATTGGAGACTTTGTAATTATGGGTATATTAAAGGTTATTTAAGGATTTCTTTTAAGGAAATTGGAATAAATGAGGATAATAGTTGTAGAGAAAATTGGGTTGTAGGAGTTAAATTATGTAAATTAATTATTTTATTGTTATTTTTGGTTAATTGGTATCTACATTAATAATGTAGATTTTTCTTGTGATCGGTGATTGCACGGGTTTTACTATCCAAATTAAGATTAAGCTTGGAATCGAGGTAACTGGGGTTAATTTATTTTATATGCTTGTTTTGGAATGTAAGGTATTTTATAAACCTTACTTTTATCTATATTACTTGTATGTGTTTTACAAGATTATATTTATGTTTGACTATGAATTTATTTCAGTGAAGCAGTGTATTTTTCAAATTATTATTGAATTGTTACTGTTATGGTGGATATGTTGTTTGAGATGAATGTTGTATAAGAATTTAGAATTATTGTAATTGTTTTTGAAAGCTGTATTAATTTATTATTTTTATATTACGGGATATGTTGGGTTGTGTGGAAGAGATATGGTGAATTGTGTGCCCATCGGCTCTCTCAATCCTGGCCCGGATTTTGGAGCTGAGTGTTTAGGCGGACACCTCCCTGTTACGGTATATTGGTGGTGGCATGGGAGGGGGCAGTATTCTTGATGTGACTAGCTAACCTTTGGCCGGGTATACTAGCACTGATAGGCTGTACCAGTCCAGAGGATATAAGGAGGAGCAGGATGGATGAGTGGGGATGGTTTTATTTATTGATTATATCATGTTAAATGTTAAATTATGAGAATATTATTATTACTATTATTATGTTAGTTAAACCTGCTTCTCTGACTTACAATCTTTTCCTGCATATTTTATAAATTTACTTTGGTTACTGAGACTTTATATCTCACCCCGTCATTATAAATAATTTTTCAGGCAATACCTCTAATCTGGATAGAGGCCAAGGGAAGCAACCAGAGGCATAGACGTTGAGAATTCTTGTGGGCCTCTTTTGGTATTGGTGTTGTATTAATTTCTATATTGCCATTATAGGACCCACATGTTTTTAAAATGCCACATTTACTATTTGGATAATTGTGTTGGAAATCTTTTTGTGACCCATGGGTTAATTGTGATGTGATATCAGAATAATAAATTTATCTGCAGTGAGTTTGTGGGCGAGTTTGTGCCCTAAACTCCGATATGTTGTGGAAGAGTTTGTGGGCGAGTTTGTGTCCTGAACTCTGATATGTATTGAAAAAAAAAATTATTATCACTGATTTTGTATAAATGTGGATAATTGTTGTTTGTGAGAAAGGGTCGTTACACATATGGCAGGTGCATTTGAGCTTGAGGAAAAAGGAGGAAAATATTAATGTTATGGCTGATTTAGATTCTACTTCACCATATCATACGGGGCTGACGTTTGTTTTTAATGCCTTTTGTTTTGAAGGATTAAAGGTTCTTTCACTATGTTCATTTGGTTGAGTCGTTGACTTGTGGACTTGTGGTTGAGGAGGTTGTGGTTGTGCGCCTTATAGCCTCTGTCTTTGCATGGATGAACTTTTAAAACTTAGGGAATTAAGGTTGCTAATGCTATGAATTGTATTTTGTATATGGACAAAATGCCAAATGGGCTATTTTTAATTATAGTTGGGCAAAAAAATAAGTAGGTTCTGTTGGGCTCCTAAAAAAATGGAAAAAAAAATATTCATGCGGACCGCGGGCTGCCTTGCAAACCCGCATGCGCGGGTTAGGGTTTGGAGTTTCCCAACTCGTTTTGGTGCGGGCCTCACACGCTCGCACCATCCAGCCTGCAACCCGTGGGTTGATCCGGGCTGGCCCATTTTACCAACTCTACTAGAGAGCACACTACAAATTGATACAGGTTATCTCTCCTGTTACATATATGCTCTTTTCATCGTTTTAATTATTCGCTGTGTCTTTAATTAATTTGATCGGTGCTTTCACATAATCGCCACAGGAAATTCCATTCTACTACTAGTATTTACTTTAGAAGGCGCTTATTGCACTGATTATTATTTATTAGTTAAGTAACATGAGTTGACTTGTCTTTAGTTTACAAAATATGCACACGATGAAGCATATTCATTATCAGTTTATTTTTGTTGCCCATGGGATTTGTCCTTTTTGGAGTTATCCATATGCTAACTAAGGACTCCCTCCCACGGTCCCTTTTGTGAGTAATTTTTATTTTTATTGTAAAAAATAAATTGATAGTTAAAATTAATAAAAAAAATAAATATATAAAAAAATGTCATTTTCTAAATATACCATTATTTATAAAAAAATTATAAAAAAGAGAATGAGTAATAAATATAAGAGAGTATTAATATAAAATATGAGAGAGAATATGTAATAAATGAGTAAATGAAAGAGAATTAATAGTAAGTAGATGATAATTAATATAAAGATGTGTATTTAATAATGATAAAAAAAATCTGTTTAAATCTTGAGACATATATAAAAATAAAGTTGTTTATAAAAAATTATCCCAAAAAAAATACTTAAAACAAAGCCGAAGGAGGGAGTATCTTTGCTTATTGGCTCTTTTTATTTAATGCTTTTCCACGATCCTCGATAGCTGTAGTATGTTTAGATAGTTTTTATAAGTGTTTTTGAATCGTGATATACGAAATATAAGGTAGCTTTTACGATCTACGAAATAATTTTTATAGTTTATGAGGTAACTTTACGATATACGAAATAAATATATGAAAGAGGTTTATCTCAATTTATATAAATTAAATTTATACATAAACTCAATTCAAACAAACGAATAATGATGAATATATTCAATTGATTTTGAAAAGGAGTACGAATGATGAATTGACCAAACAAAAAAAAGGGGGCCACACAAACTGAAATAATCATTATGTGTTTTAAATTATATCGCAAATAATTAATGTCAGTGGTGCGCATCAGCTTTTGATTTATTATTGCAAATAAATGTTAACAGACAGGATTTCCTTTTAATAAAATAATCATGCTAACATTTTTTTACTAAAGAAGAATGAAATTTTAAGTTAAAAAAATGACAATTAAGTCTTAAAATAACTTTCTGAAAAATAAGTTGCAAGTATTGATTTAGACAGTTGCCAACAAAAAATTTTGTCATCTAAAATTTAAACTATTTGTAATTGAGACTCAATTGCAACATATTGTAAAATTAAATGATTAAATGATGCAAGTTAGTCCATATAATTTAACTTGTTTGGATTAGTTTATGCAAGTTTCATAAATACTTATAAATCGTGATTTACGGAATACGAAGTAGTTTTTACGGTTTACGAGGTAGCTTCTATGGTCTACGATGTGCTTTTATGGTCTACGAGGTAAATATGTGGAGGAGATTTATCTCGATTTACGTAAATCAGGTTTATATAATAAACCCGATTCAATTAAACTTAGCCAAACAAATTAAGTACAATTAAGCCAATCTACACGGAGAAAATTAGCTAAGATTAGAAAACTAGGCTCATAAACTCATAGTCAGCTATTATCATATTTATTTTAAATACAATTAAGTACGAATTAAGCCAATCTACACGGAGAATCGAACATCAATTCATGCACGCACAAAATAGATATTATATTTTAAAGAGCGAACGGCAATATTACTGAAATAGAGACCTTGTACGGACTTGAGTAGTTGCCATCACCTTTTTTTTTTTAAAAAAAAAACAGAGAGAGAAGACGTTGCCGTCACTTTTTTGAATTGTTTCATTTTAAATTAGCTAGGTCGGCAAGGGCTGTCATAAAATTTCAAATTTTAAACTATCATGAACAATAAAAAAAAAACAGAAATAAAAAATTCTTCCTTTTCAAAACGGCATTGTTTGATTTAAAAGTATTGAATCAGAGAACCGAGATTTAAAATATTACTTTAGTGTTTATTTGAGATAATTTTTAAAACTTTAAAAGTGTTTATTTACATAAATCGAGATAAAATTACTCTTACATATTTATTTTATATACCGTAAATCATGATTTAAAAATTACTTTTAAAGATTTTAATAGTTATTCTAAACAAACACTTAATTTTATTATTTTTCTGATAAAAGCAGAACAAAGAGAAATCAAATGCGTATCCAAGACAATGCCTTTATGTTTTTGTTTTAAAAAGAAAAGGCGCACTATATAACACATAAATCAATATTAATAGATAAGAAGATATAATTGCATAATACATCGTTTTTTTTTATAAAAAGAAAAGAAAAGAAATAAAAAGAAGTGGCCAGGAAGCAAAGAAAGTGAGATCCTAAGATGGCAAGGACATGACAGTGGATGACGCTCATGGGGGTCTAATATCTATAAAGCACCCTCACACTCTCCTACTGCTTTTTATTCTTATCAATTTTTGTTAAGTTCCCTTCCTCCCTCGATTTTATTCTTATCGATATTTGGATATTTCGAATCAATTCAGTCTGCGATGTAAGTTTTTTCGTGTTAGCTTTTCTTCTTAAGAATTAAAAGAGAAATGTTGCTTGACACTGTTGAATTTTAGATATCTGTATAGCTTGTGTTTGATTATCATCCATAATCTTTAGTGTTTGTTAGTTTTTTTTAAAATATTTTTATGTTTAGTGTGTGTGTGTTTTATGCTTGCATATATACATTATATGACATGCTATTCCAATTTCTTAAAAAAATGTTTTATGGATTATGCACATGTAAAAAAATAAATCAAAACAATCGCAATCATTGATATAGAGACACAAAGAAAAAGGTTAGCATTATTTACTACTATCACTTTGCACGCGCGTTGCCACCAAGTCTAGCTTTGTTTAATTGTGTTTATGTTTATATATAAGTCTGATTTATTTAAATTGAAATAAAATTTTTTCATATATTTATTTCATAGATAGTAAAAACTACTTCATAGACCATAAAAATTACCTCGTATTCCGTAAATTACGATTAAAAAATAATTATAAAGACTATCCAAACATACTATTATGTGCCCGTTTGGAAACACCCCAAACCGTGGTTTTAAACCACGGTTTGCATAAATCGAGACAAAACTCTTCTCACATACTTACCTCGTAAATCGTAAAAGCTATTCTCAAAAGCTAATCCAAACACACACTAAATCCTCAAAAATGTTTTCAACAATAATGTTGTGGCGTTTCTTTCATTCTCGAATGAAATAAAAAATTCGTTGATCCATGTGAAGGACATTTGATTTAATTTTTTGAACTTTAAATTTTTATCTCATATATATATATATTCCCTCATCTCTCATCTCTCACAATTAATGTGGGAACAGATTCAAGATGATGAGCTATACTGACTTGATTATTTAGAATTTTTAAAACATGCTAATTTATTTTTTCTCAATTTAATTTTTATGTTCATTTATTTAACTATTTATGATTCAATAATACTTAGTTAAATTCAATTATTGCCAGATTTAATGACAAACAACCACTATGACAGTCTACATTAGCGATCATAATGTCTCGTTTAGTATAATGAAAGAATTTTTATAAAATTGAAAGTAAAGGTGAAAATAAAAGTGAAACTGAAAGTGAACATAAAAATAAAAATGGGTTTTAAAAATATATTTGATATGTTGAGATATAATTTTTAATTTATATATATATATATATTTTTTATGAAAAGATTAAAATATCCATCTTTGATTAAAAAAAGAAAGGGCTTTTGTTCCTTAAACAACCACCACCAGAAAACACTACTTGTCACCAAAGATGAAGAACCACCGTCGGAGAACCAAACTCAAATCTTCATCGAAGCAAAACGAGAAAATCGGAATCGATTAGACATAAAGAAAAAATCATAATCACAAAATCTTAAAATCAAATCTTTATCAGAGCATAATGGGAAAATAAAGATCATTATAGCAAAAAGGGAAAAATCAAAATCAAATCTTCATCAGTCTCAAAATTCCATTAATCTAAGAAAAAAGGGGAAATCATAATCACACCATTGAAGCAACCATCGGCTGAGAACGATGGGGGGGGGGGAGAACGGTTGACGGTTGAGAACGAATCGACTATGAGAGAAAATGAGACACAACAATGATCTACTGGCCAAATCGACGTTGCTTCAAAAGCAACTAGCACAGAGAAAGAGGGTGAGACAAATCACAGAGGAGATGCAGATTGAAGAAGCTTGGGGTGTCAAAGACAATGATGGCAAGGGCTGCAGGAGACGATGGTGACAAGGGCTGCCGGAGATGATGACGGCAAGGGGTGCCAGAGACATGACGACAATGGTATGTCAGACTCCGAGATCAACGACAATGGACTCAGATCGACGCTTCCAATCAGAATCCCCTAGAGGGTAAAGTAGCTAGTCTAGATATTTGAGTTGATTGGAATTGGCTCACTTCCATTGGGATGGGGTTGGAACTCACTTCCATAATTTGTTATGGAAGTGACTTCCATGGGTTACATGTTACCAACGGATAAAATGATAAAACCCACTTATACTTTTACTTCTCTACCAAATGGGGCATAATTTAATTTCACATGACTCCGCCACCATATGAATTGAAGTAGGAGTTTAATACTTGAAAACAAAGAACATTCTTGATGCATTTGAACGCTGATATCATGATCTACTTAACCTATGAAGTCCTGAATTAGCCATCATGGTTGGTTTCCTAGAAACCAGATGACAGAGGTGATTCCGTCCAAAATCCCTCACCAAATCAGGTTACTACATGCGTATAGGCAATGTCGCAGTCAAAATGTTCATAATGTAATAGTCCCTCTAGTCTGTATGATATATTAGAGGAGTTGATTTTGATTCTAAATATAAGATATGATTTTTATATTTATTAATATTTTTTCAATTTATCCCTATTGATGCTCTCTCAATAATAATCAAAGAGAAAAAAGAAAGAAATTAAGGAAGAAGATCATGATGTTTTAAAAAATACATGCCACGTTAAATAACTTTATTAATGTAATTAAATTAAGTAAACATATCTTATATTAAATACTGAAGAGATTAATAAAAAATAATATGAGTTTTGTTGGGTACAATTTTTGGTATGTTTGAATAACCTCCATAAATACTTTTCAATCGTGATTAACGGAATACGAAATAGTTTTTACGGTCCACGAGATAATTTTTATAGTTTACGAAATAAATATGTGAAAGAGTTTTATCTCGATTTATATAAATCGGGCTTATAAAATAAATTAAGCTTAACCAAACAAGACTTGACGGAGTGATGTGGAACGAAGGAGGATGACACCATGTCGGCATGCTGCCTTGGGCCAACATTGTCAAAAGTTGGTAGGTATCAAGTGAATGAACAGTAAAAGAGTCATCGTCCTCTTTTTGATCAATCTCTTGAACAAAACAAGCCGGTGACTTAATTAGAGTTTGATCTTTCAAAAGCCAAATAAAAAAATAAAGAAAAAAGAATAAAAGCAGAGAAAGAGAATCATATCAAAGCGCATATCGAACGGACAGTGAGTGGGGATTTTGGTGGGCGCTCAATGAGTTGCATCACAAAAAATAGAGGCTACTACACCCTCCAAACACATATTATTGCAAATAATCTTTATATATACATTTGAAAATAATGTGCTCCTCAACGTTATGGATCATTCCCCAGCATATTTTTACTCGTAGCTTACCTGCATTAACGTCCTTTCGAATAAAGTCCCACTTTAAAAGCCTAACTTACACAGTGCTTGATTCCCCTCTTATACTTCCTGTCTCTCCTCTATCCCAAAATTCTACTGTTGCCCCACGAATATCTTCACATTTATTTATCTTTCATTGTTCCGACGCCGTCTTCGCGCTTTTTTATTTTTTGACTACGTATCTTTGTGCGTCATTAATTAGTATTTCCAAAGCTGGCTATACCTATGAGTTGATATTAAATATAATATAGGCATATACATCTAGCTAGTTGATGCCATCCATGATTCCACTCACTCGGTGCAAAACGTGCAAATCTAGATTCGATATGCGCCCAATATTCCCATTTTCTATTCATATTTTCGGCATCTCTACTTTTCTCTAATAAAAAAGAATCTGTCATCAATAAAATTATATGAATGGAGTTATTAATTAGAACAACATCGGTGTAAATAAAAGAAAGTCAAGTGCATATATATATATATCTTAACAGCTCCACTACAACGGATGTAGAGCTGCCTCGCTAGACAAGTTTACTATATAATTTGATGGACCATGGGATATAATTGACAAGCGCACGTAGCCACTTGCTTGTTTTGGGCTCACCCATGTCTTACTTTGATATCGTGATTGAATGAAAGTGAATTGATAACACAACGGTAAAAGCTCGTACGGTAAAGAGCTTCAATGAAATTAAAGCCCGAAAACGACCTCTGCGTTTCAACTTGCAACGCCTGCCCTCCTCCTTTCATTTTTCCCTTTCCCCTCTTTTAATGCCGTTTTACACCTCCTTTTCTTTCAAATACACAAGTGGACAAATATAAAAAATTGATCTTATATTTAAAATCAATATTAACTTCTAAATTATGTAATACATGTATTAAAAGAGTATAATGATAATGTGTTCACAAACTCACTCACTCCATAAAATTCGATTACATACAGATTCTCCTCCATGTAAATAATACTACTATAAAGTAAAGCGGATAAAGGTGTTATTATATTGACGTCGTTCAGATAAACCCATTTTGTTGAGGATGATAGCCATTATGATGAACATGTCCGTTTCCTTCTTTTTTAGCCCAAGTAATATACTCTTTCATGTAAAACTCGAATTTTTCAGCCACGTCCTCAGGCACGGACACCATCACTCTCACCGCTTCAGAATCACCCGTTACCGGTAAAAAATAACAGTAAATATCACTGGTCAAAGGCCCCATTTGCAGTGCCTTCCCTCCTCCAAAATCCACCTCCTCTAACCCTAGCTTCGACCACTGTGATATCACCAAGCTAGCCGATAGATCCGTTTTTACCGTTTTGTCCTCCAACAAATCAATCATTGACCTCACATGTTCATCGTCCAACTTTGCCTTCCCTTGTTGCACCAACTTCACGCCTTTGTCCAGGCCTGCGTTTAGCAATTCCTCCACTGTGCTCTCCGCGCATCCTAACACAAATCCATTCCCATAATACCCCTGAGGGATTTCTGGGTTCAGCTTTTTGCGAACGTTGACGGAGAAAAGTAGCTTCACGTTGAGGTTAGGGGATAGGTCCAGTGAACGAACCCAGGAGCGCCACGTGTGCGAAGCCAGAGCTTCGAAGGTCGTGCACTTTACAACGCACTGTTTCTTCAGATGAAGAAGATTAGAAGATGTGAGAGTGAAACACGTGGCCACCAGGGGCTGCGACTGCAACCACTTCACCAGGTCCACCTGAGAGGATGAGTTGTTAGGTTTTGTGTATCCCGAGTGATAGAACTTTACCTGTGGAGGATTTCGAGGCATTAGGAGATTTCGAGAGTGGAAGGGCAGTATCGGTAATTCACAAGTCGGCGACCTGGTCAGGTGGGCCCATGCGTTTAAAAACTGAGATGTGCCTATGCCATCGCATATGCAGTGGTTGATGGCGGCACACACCACCATTCCTCTGCATCGGAGACTCGTCACCTGCAAACGAGCATGAGATCGATGCGGACATTTTGGTCATTTTCAAGTAAATTAATTTAAAACATGACGGTATAAAGAAAGTGGGAACAGCAGCCATATTTATATAAATACTTTCGTGAAAGCAACAAAAAGAGGCATATATATTATCAGCATTTCAACAAACACAGATCCCAAACCTCGAAACATGATTTTGAAAGTAAACATATAGGCTATGACTATGTCCACATGAAGTTGAGTAGGAGCCAGGGTAGATAAAAAGTTGCCATCAAGATTGCATTGAGGCATAAAATGATAAAATTAAAGATTTGGGCCTTCTTTTTCTCTTAATTAACCGTGGTGGTTGAGTTAATTTATTTCGGGGTTGTTTGGTAAGGTTTTTTTAGATCGGGCTTATTATATAAGTCCGATTTACATAAATTAAGATAAATCTTTTTCACATATTTATCTCGTAGACCGTAAAAGCTACCTCGTAGACAGTAAAAATTACTTCATAATCCATAAATCATAATTTATAAATACTTATAAAACTTTTATGAACTAATCCAAACAGCCTCTTCATGTATCAAGGGAGAAAAGGAATCATTTGCGAGGAGAATTGTTAAAAAGAGAAAGCTGATCAATGACGTTGATGATTATGCTGGCAAGTGTAATCATTACAGGTAAGGTAAGCACTGAAACGATTTGGAGAATGCAAGCTCTCCGAGAAAATCTGAACACCCTTTTGAAGTTACCCGGCAGGGAATCTACAGTAACACATACCCTTTAAAAAAAAACAATTACTCATTTCAATCATTCTTATAAACAATTTTTTTATTACATAAAATAAATGAATTGGTAGTTAAAAATAATAAATATGTAAAAAATATCATATTTTTTTTTATATATGTCTTTATTTATTAAAACAAAGAGAAAATGTTTAAAATGTGTGAGAGATAGAAAAATACGTTTTTTTAATATCTCTTTTTGTGTGTGATAATTAATTATAAATAATATGTATTTAATAAGAATAAAATAAAAAAAATGAACTTATATCTTCAAACATAAAATAAAAATTATTTATAAAAGAAAAAAAATTATAAATAAGACCGGAATATATTATAACTTGTCGACACTAAAATACACACCGAACTGACATCTCTATTGACAAAACTAACTCCATTTATCCTGTTAACTTTCATGCCAGATTCATGAGGTAAATTAAATATTATGTACGTTTAGAACAAAGTAAATATTCATTTATAAGGATCAACGAATGAAGCAAGAATAAACAGACCTGGACAATAAGAGGAGGAACGTCCAAGAAACTGTGAGCTTCAAACTTATACAAGAGCTTCTTCCAAGACTTGTTTGTCATGTTGGAAGATTCAAGTAATTCATTCGCAGTGATGGGCATGAATGCTTCAACGAAAATAGCTCCTTCTGCGTTACAGTCCACGTGGAGATTCCCTTGTTGTTCATCGACGGCCCTCAATCTGCCAGCTAGTGGATAGTAATCCACAAGAACTCTGGAGAGAGAAAGCTTCAAGGCATCGAAGCTCACAGATTTCCTGAACAGATAACAGTACTTAATGGAGAATCTGAGGAACTTTTGGTCGTCAAGGTTTGAGAGATAGAGAGAGTGATTTGGTGTAGCAGCACTTGGTCGGATTACGATAGGTGGATTAGAATATAAACAATCTGGGAGGTCTATAGATTTTGATTTCAACATTTTTTTTTTTTGTCTGTTTAATCTTAGGACTGTGTGTGTAGCAGTTTTCTGAAAATTGATTATGACGATGGTTGGTAAGAGATGTGAAGATGAAAAGAGATGGGAGAGAAGGATGAGAGGGAGGAGTTTGATTTGAGTGGAAAGGAGAGGGAGGAGAGGAGTTAATTTGTAGACAGGAGAAACGACACATCATCCTAAAATCCAACTACGATGAGATTCCACAGGGTAAAGGGGAAAGCTAAGAAGAGGGCACCCTCATCGTAAAGAAAAAGCCTACAAAATATTTTATGTACACTTTTATTTTTAATTTGAAAATTGAAAATTTATTTAACTTCCTTTTGTTTTCAAAATTGTATTTTGTTAGATTTATTTTTATTACTTTTTTATGAATCAAATATATACTTTTTTATTGTGGAAAAATAATGTATATTTTTTTTAAAAATAATTACTCCCTCCAATTCATATGAGGTCCATTTGATAGTTAATAGTTTTAAGAGAAAGAGATATTTAAATACCACTTGAACTTTAAAATTATAAATTGATCTTCTTGAAAACAAAAGTAATATGATTGACAAAAAGAGTATAGCAATTGATAATCAAGTTTTTGGAAAATCACTTATTTAAGATTTTGAAGTTCAAGTGATATTTAAGTGTTTTTTATTCTTCTAGTTTTAATTTTGTATTAAATATGAAGTTCAATTCACTTTTGTTTATTATATTAATTTTTTTAATAGTATCACTATTTATTGCAATAAATAGTATTAATTTCTTTCTAATAATGTCACTATTAAATTTGGTATTTTTGTTTATTATATTAATTTTTTTAAAAAAGAGTATATCAATTGACAACTCAGGTTTTTGAGAAATCACTTATTTATGATTTTGAAATTCAAGTTATTTAAGTGTCTTTTTCTCTAGTTTTAATTTGGTATTAAATATGAAGTTCAATTCACTTTTGTTTATTATATTAATTTTTTTTCCAATAATATCACTATTTATTGTAATAATTTTATCACTTAATAGTGGGGGCATTAAAAGCGTTATAAATACCGTACAAGTTAGCCATAAATAACCATCTTAATTATTTGTTGTTCCATAAATTAGTTAAAAGGTCAGGAGGAAGGTATCTTCTTTCAAATTTAACAATTAAACACGAAATTTATAATAATTAAATAAAATACTCAATATTATATTATACTAGACCTTTTTTGTTTTTGAAATGAATTCACCTAAATTAAAGAAAGAAACTGATACCCCTAATTTTATGAAAAAAATATATTAAATTAACAAGTTATAGTAATAAACAAGCCATATCTCCCATACCTTGCATGATAGAGTATAGTACCTAAAAGAGACCGGGGTTATTAAACTTGAATTGGTGATTGAACCGATCGAGATATTCAGTTAAAGATTAGTGAGTCAAATCAAAATCAAACTGAAGCTAACACAGCGCTAAACTAGTGAGGAATTGAAGATTTAAGAGTTGTTTATATGAAATTCTGAATAAAATTTTTTTAAAATTAATTTAAATTTTTTAAAAAAATTATTCATAATTTCATATAAACAACTCTAAAATCTTCAATTTCTCACCAGTCTAGCGTCGAACCAATTGGACCACCTTTTAACTCGTCTGATCCAATTCTGATAACAGTGATAGACACATAATCTTTGTAGCATGATCATCAAAATAATAAACATTTGACATTGGCGTTAAAAAGTTAAATGGGTTAAGTTTGATTATCATGGTAAGAAATGTCCGAAATTGTTTTTAATAGGAAGGGAAAAAATTTTACACTCTACGCACAATTGTTTTTATAGTCTCCAAATGTCTATAAGGTGATTATGATCTATGATTCATAATTTAGTATGTAGTTATTATTGAAGAGGTCAAATTTTTATAGAGTAAGAGAAATTGTCTATATTAAGAAATAATTTATAATGATTTTTACATAAAAGGAACTTACTTTAATAGGTATTAAGTATTAACTAAATGAATATTAATATAATTACGTATGGATTAATTAATAATGTGATTATCTGATCATTTTGAGTTAAACACATTTTTAAACTGATATTACAGGATTTCATCCATAAAAGTTGATTGATGTTAATATTTTGGTTCTATGCCTCTTCTATTAACTGGGATAATAACTGCAAACCTTGTGCCTTTTTTTGAAAAAAAAAAAAATTCTTTGAACATTGAGGAATATTCAACATGTGCTGCCCAACACATGGACCATTAGAGTTACTCTGTCTTGGAGAGTATCCGGTCGTTTGGCATGGGAAAAAAAAAAAAACAGAAAGGAGGGCACGTTCGCCTACTGTTATATCCGAGTGATGATGAGCTTGTTTGAGATTACTTTTATGAATCGAGTTTATTATATAAGTCCGATTTATATAAATTGAGATAAATCTCTTTTATATATTTATCTAATAGACTGTAAAAGTACCTCGTAGACCGTAAAAGTTACTTCGTATTCCGTGAATCACAATTCATAAGCACTTATGGAGCTTTCATATAAGCTAATACAAAGAGGCTGTTTGGAATAGCTTATGAAAATTTTATAAGTGCTTATGAATTGTAATTTACGATCTATGAGGTAACTTTTACGGTCTACGAGGTGCTTTCACGGTCTACGAAGTGCTTTCACGGTCTACGAGATAAATATATGAAGGAGATTTATCTCGATTTATGTGAATCGGACTTATATGATAAGCCCGATTCAAAAAAACTATCACAAACAGCCCAAAACAAACTAGATGACTTCACCGGCTAATTGCGTTCCATCTGTCTCGTGCTAGGGCAAACAAACGAGGATGCAAGCTCCGTCCATATATAGAAAAAAAAAAAAAAAAAAAGAAACCGAGCTGGTGTGTGGCCTGTCGATGTGATAGACGACCATTATAGAAAAGCTCGAAGATGGATTAACACATGCCAGTAGCAACATCATCATGAATTGGAAATGTTCAGTCTTTGTGGGCCTCAAACTTGAAAGTTGAAAGTTGAAAACTGAAAGGTGAAAGCATTCAAACGCTCTACCTCTACGGCTCTGTCCCTATGAATACAAAATCTCAAATTGGTGCTTTGGGAGTAATCAATTCTAGTTGAGGTACACATGTAAAGTTGGGAGTGCGGTGAAAGTGAAAAAAGTCAAAAAAACAGGGTTGGGCCGCCATTAAAATGTCAAGTCAAGCCAGTGGCTTGACAAGGTATGAGGTATATGTCCTCAGGTTTGATCCTGACCATACACCCAATAGGATGCCGCCAAAACAAAATGGTCAAGTCAACCAGAAGTTACACAGTGAAGGACTTTTTGTTCTGGAGTGTATTAAAATCCGGACCTGAATATCGTTTTGGATTGAAAATCGGTCGACTGGTCTGGTTGAGGTCAGAAACAGAGGGTGAACTGACTTAATCAACCCTATGCAACCTGAGATGAACTGACAGGGCATAGCCCTTTTTTTAAATTTTTTTATATTTAATTAAAAAAAAAATTATTTCTCTAAAATTTTTTGATTTACAACAAATTTTAAAAGGATTATGGAATATTTTTACTATTTTTTATTGATTGGAGAAAAATCTTTATATACTTAATGATATTTTTGTAGGTATTAGATTTAAGAGGTTATATTGAATTATTGGTTAAAAAATTCATATATAATTTCTTAAATATTATATATAAATATTTAAATTATATATATATTTTTAATTGACTTCAATCTAATCTTTAAACCACTGATCTTTAATCTTGTATACAGGTTCAATATCTGGTTCATACCTTGCTGTTTTGTGGTGTCATTTCACCTTGTCAAATCATCTCAAATGCCCAGCTAACCTCAAGAAATGCTATTCATTATTGTGCTCCTAGTACCTCCCTACCCCCCTCATGTGCAACTAAACTGTATAGTCGTATAGAGACTAGAGAGAGAAAGAGAGAGGACTCAGTCACATGTGAAGCTGACAACAGGGTGACTCCATGATTACACAGTGCTGGATCGGATAACGTTGTTTATTCAGGTTTCATTATTGCCCTCTGTTTCACTGTTGTTCTTGAGGATGCTGCCTTTTCCCTGACCTTAGCCTGCTATCTTTGCTGACTCATTATGTTTCTTAACATTCACACGAGATTATGTACTGTTCAGAGATCGAACATGGTTCCCCCTCTTAAATTGAGTAAATATCCTTAAAGCAGAGGCTGCACTGACTTTAGGCTCTCTGGCTTAACAAATCATTTAATCCAAATATAATAATCAGCATACTTGGGAGAAAAGGCAAAGAACTTTGCGAGGACATGTATCCATCTTTTTTTTTTTTTACCTTTTGAGAGATTATCATATCAGGGAATCTAATTCTTGTTCAAACACGAGCACAGGGTTCAATTCAATGGCCTTTGACTCTCCTCGATCTGGGGAACAAATTCCATCATTAAAGAACCCCCACCCCCACCACAATCCATTAGTACAAGGAGAATTTGACATCATCTTTAGATCATGTTGGCTAATGGACTAAACTGTTAAACTGTTCATCTACATATCATTGATATCCACATAGTTCCTCTCACATATCCTTCCAATTATAAAAATCTTAAATAAGTTTGGATTAGCGATGGCAAAAATTGTTTTTTTTTCAATCTAAATTTTACAAATTTAATATAGAATAAAAATCATATTTTAAATGTGATTTGTATTTAGATTGGTAGTGACAGAAATACCTCCCCCCCCAAATCAGACTTTTAAGCTTCTTTTGAAAAAAAAAACTTAGTTGTCTAAACACCAATCCAAACACCCTAATTAAACATCACCAGACTTTTTTTTTTATTTTTTCACAAAAAAACCACATCTGTATGGCATTCTTCTTAACCGTTTTAAGACCTCTAGTAAATGACCCCCACCTAGGGGTTTCATATTTCCATTCTAGAGATAATTGTCTTCCATGTTGAGCATCTGCCATCTTTTGACCTGAAATGCTGAAAAGCTGACACAAATAGTGGCACACGGTGCAAACTAATTATAGAATGTGGCTTTCTGCTGGAATGGTTCAGGACCACATTAACGTGATTATTTTAACAAGCCCTACAATTCATGAGTTATGAAACTTTCTTTGACTCGGTGTAAGGCACAGACTCGTACCAATTACTTCAAAAGAAACTGAGAAGGTAGGCAGCTATAGGATGCAGAAGTGTGATTATTTTACAACCGAGCTACATATGAGTTTGCCTGGGTGACATATCTAACCCATCGATGTGGATTATTTGCTTTTGACTTCGCTATTTGCAAGTACTTCACCTGTGCCACAACAAATGGGATCTTAAAATTACTCACAGATTAAAAGAAAGTGTAAAAAATAAAGTAGAAAAAGATGAGAAAACAGCTGGCAATAATGGGCAGTAAAGTTGACAATATGATCCTTAAATCACGAAGATCATAATCCAGTTTCATTTTAGAAGGCCGTAACTGATTGATTAGGATAGTTAGTCTATCTGTATATAACAGGTGAATCTTTGATTGCATTGAAATTCTTGCCATGGATTAGGAAACCAGATTCAACAACGCATTTTATATAGACGGAAGCCATTTTCTTTTGGCCAATGATATAGACAGATACCATTTAATTTCTTAGATTAACAGAACACTTCTATCAAGAGTCATGGCATCACTAGCTCACTGTTCAACCAGAACCATGAAAAATTTCTAGAACAGGGCATCCAGTTTCAGCCAATTAACACAGTAAATTTAAAACGTAGCTTCAAAAGAATTTTCAACATTTTACCTGAAGCTTTGAAGCGTTGTACATGGGTATAGTGAAGGACATGCTAATTGGCCCTGCTTCCTTCATAATATTGCCTGTGCTCAATACAAACAAGCTAAATTATTATATATTTTGTCAAACATAAAAAAAAAAAAAATCCAGCAGTAGCACGGTACCATGTATTTCTTGTGAAAATGTAAGTTTTGCACGTAAAGCATGCTCAGTTCCACCAGCAATCTGCAAGAGAATGGATTAGTCAACACTAAGATCCAATCTCACAAGTGTAATGATTATAGTAGCCTCAAATAAGCAGATATGGAAACTTCAGTGGAACTAAGACAAACTATTGTAAAAACTTGAAACCAATTATTTGGGGGCATATAACAGATCGTAAGTTCAGAACCACCTTTCCTATGCCCCACTCCAGTCTCTTATTTGCTTCCTTAAAGTCGGTTGTTCCAACAGCTCCAGGCTCCAACTCAAAATTAACACTGAAAGTTTCAATCAGGTAGGAAAAGCAAGCAATTAGGATGGTAAGAAGACTTTCAAATGTATACAATAAAGCACCCGTTGCTAGTGCTTTAGAGAGGTATACAGTTCACTTGTGCGCTTGGTCATGCAAAGCCAATTCACTAAACGCCCATATCAGGGCATCCAAATGTTCAATTATATTGTCTCTAAGTTTGCTTCATCATCCTTATCATGTTTATCTTTATCATCATGATCGTGTAGACCAACGGTAATTTAAAAGGTACAAGGATCAAAAAACCCAAGAATGACCTTTACCTCAAAATAAAACTTAGTATGTATTACTGTGTGTCAGCAAAAAATTGTGCCTCTGCTATGTGACTTAATTTATGAAGGAAGATGATTGAAATACCGAGTAGTATATGTCGGAAGCGGCATCTCTATAAGAACTGTGTTAGCATTGATGCTTGGTAAGAACTCAGATCGCACTTTGATTATCACTTCAGCCTATGAAAAATACAGCAGACTTTCAGTGTGATAAACAAGATATTAAGATCTAGAAAATCATAGGGAGTTCAAATCACCTTAAGCGGTCCTGTTTCTTCAATCAATGCATTGATACGAAAGGGTGGCTTAAATGCTTGAGTCATTCGATAATTCATGACAGGAAATTCGCCATCAGGTGGCACCTACAATAAAACAATGATTTGTCAAGAGACTCATAAAATCCTTTCAAACTGGTGTATCTATGGTGATCAACTATGCATTTACCAACGTCAAAGTTCGGTCAATATCAAAATTATCAAGGTGCACAGATTCGTGGAAGTTGCAATCATCAAGGAGAACAGCCCCTGAACTTCTATAATCTGTCAAAAGAGATGACCGAAAGACATCAGGGAAGAATAAAAAGATTCACAAGGGGAATTAAAAAAACAAAAATCCTAGTTAGCATTTCTGGGAAAATAAACTATACCACAAATTGACCTACCATTTCTTCCTATACTTAGGTCTTCATTGAGAGCGAGTCGAATCTCTGGGTTGCCAGTAAGATAACTCTTCATTTGGATGGTGCCATCTATTTCACTAGTAAGTATGAATCCCTGATTCCAATGATAAATTCATGTCAAAGCGCTTCAAAATTTGGAATTCACAGATGTGTACAAGAGAGCAACATATAGCAAATGGGATTGGTAAAACCATATATAACAAAAACTAAAATACTCACACTGGAGTTAAATGTAACACTTATTTTCTCAATCACGTCAACAAAAATCTCATCCCTCTTTCTACCCCCTGGTTCATGTGCAACTACAGATTTCGTGATGGCTGTTCCTGGCATTCGTTTGGCCCCTTGCTGTAGACACAAGAGACTTGTCAGGGAATTAAACCATAAATTCATCCAGACAACCAACAGTGTATGATTATCTCATGTAACTGACTAAACAAGTGATTACCATAAAAATGGACGCAGGACCAAGGGTAGGCAATCGTGCAGCATCAACCACAATTGGCTCATTGAAAACATACGACTTCAAAACCTCAGTTGATGTAGTTTGGACATAGCCAAAATCCTGTCATGAATACATTTCAGTAAAGGAACATATGAATCAAAAATGAAATGATGAAATCATAAACATGGCAAAATGATGACCTTAAAAAAAATAAGGACAGAAGTAAAAGAGAAATCAAATGTTCATAACTATTTAGTATTTTTAGTATTTAGTATAAGTCATGCAATACAAGGAATTTAGTTTCAGTTTTAGTTTTATTCCATTAAAACCAGTAAGACCGTTGAGAAGGTATCATAAGAAAATTTCACAAACGATCGTCATGAAGAGTTAAGAGGAGAACAGACTTGGCAAATGAAAAGTTGAGAGTAGCTGTCTAAGAAACTGAAAGAAAGGAATCACCAAACATAATGACCAAAATTAACGTGTGAATCTTATAGTCATAAAGACAATGTGAACATGACTGGAAGGAAATGCACTGCGGCATGAAAATTTTGAACAAGAATTACACATTCAACTCAGCCAAGGAAGAATACTAAGTACTTACAATGACTTCACCCAATAATTCATATACAAGCACAAAGTTCTTCCGCAATGAATCTTCATTAAGAATTCCAAGGTAATCTTTGATAACACGGGCAATTCTTTGAAGAAGTTCCAAAACAAGAGAAGGGGAGACATTGACTCTTGTTGTAGCAACAAATAATAATCCAGAAACCTTCACGTGAAAGTAGTTGACACCATCTACATTCTATTGGAAAGGAAAAAAAAAAACAGCAGTCAGATGAAACAACGGGAAAAAATAACGATTGGGGTGAAATGGAGGGAAGGTTGTGTAGAATCTATGTTTTTTCTTCAGTTTAATCAGCAAATGCATAGAAATTTGAGGATAATACACAACTAAAATGGAAAGAAACTGATGAACTACTCAAGGCAAGGAGATACGTCTCAGAACACGAGGTTCCTGGAAAAATCTTCGTAGGCATATTAAAAAAAAATGCATGAATAAAAAAATTGTAAGGAAACAATTTCTTATCATGTAGAGAATACCGACAAATACAGGAGGAGCATCTCCTTCATCATCCTCTTTCCAGAACTTCACTTTGCGGAAAAATGTCTCCGCACTCCCTTTTTGCACATCACTACGATCTGCATTTAATTTAAAAAGCAAAAGGGAAGAAAAATGTGTGAATTGCCACCCGTCAGAACAGGATTGTATTCTTCACATCATAGTTTGTTTCCGGACCATCTTAGGCAGCGCAGATGGATTCGAAAGCTCATTTGCATTAGTATATATTGACTGCCGCCTTTCTTAGTATCTTTGAGTACTATCCTCCTTAGTATTTCTGCATTTCTTAGTGAGTGATATATGGCTTAGTTACTGCTATGTCAACGAGAGTGTAAATTATTTATGACTAACGTTGCACATGCAAAAAGAGAAAAAAATCTTGACCGATATATTTTGGGATAAATCGCCTATTAGACAGGTTGATATTCAATAAAAGTTTGAATGTGAGGTAAATAAAGTCCTGTGGCATTCATAAACAAATAAAAAAAATGAAACAAGTTTCAAGAAGTGAATGCTTTTTACTATTAAACCAAGAACAAATTCCCAGACAGTAAAGCACTTAACAGTGGCAGCTATATGGTCAATGGGAAAGCATGTTATGCTACAGAAGTAATTACGCTTCGTCTGCTCTGTGAGTGCGAAGGAAGGAAACAGTAAGTCGAGCGATTGCTAATCAAAACGGAAAATCCTCATATTAGGTCGAATTTTCCATCATCAATTACAATTTGATTTAATTTCTTCTAGCAAGACCCAAAATGGAAAAAAGAGGAAGAAACTGGAGAGGGAAGGAGCAGTAAATAGATAAGATAACAGCACAGAGACTTACAGTCACGAAAGACGATATTGTCACCCCTCTGTGAAAGCACGAAGAACTGAGAGATCATGTTGACGATCTTGACTCTCTCCTTTGCTTTGCTTTGGCTCTCCCAATTCCGGACTATAGACTCCAGGCTCAACTCCGGTTCGTAATCCTATGTCGTCTTTCCTCTTTCCCGGTTAGGTCAGAGTGGAAGATTGTGGATCCGACAAGCATACTCGGATTGCCACGTTTTGTTTTGTTTGTCTTTTTTCCTTTTTTTTTTTGGGGGGGGGGGGTAACGGCCACGTTTTGATTGCCGCAGATAGCTTCCAACAAAGGCACGGTTTTTTTTTTTGAGATTTTTTCCTTTGTTTATCTGTACTAAGTGGTAAGTGGTAACTTGTAAGTTTGATTTTAACGGGGCTGAATTTAGCAGAAGAGCTAGTTTATCAGAATATGGCAAACGCATGTTTAATTTTTAATATTCGACACAATTATTATTTTTTTTTAAAAAAAAAAACCTTGTCCATAGTAGAGATATTCTGCACAGTAACGGACGTGGAAACTTGCGAGAGAAGTCGATATTCCAGTTCATAGCAGTGCTTGTGATTTTATGTGCCAACAAAGTTAAGTTGAATAAATAAATGGAAAAATTAATATGCAAGTCCTTGTAATTCTCCTCAGTTTTAAATCACGTCCTTGAGGTTAATTTGGTTTCAGGGAAAGGAATGTAAAATTTAAACATCTCACGAATTTTAAACATTTTTACAATTTTAGACCTTAAAACTATATTTTTTATTGCCAAAGAATGAGGTTGGATGTTTTAGAGTTCATGGGCGGCTGACCCGAAAAAAGAGTTCCTGGGCTATACATGCAAACTCTTTGATGACAATCAAGGTCAAAAAAAAAATCTTGATTACAGTAATCAGAGTCAGGCCCTCGTGATCTATTGGGTTCATCTTGGGCCTAACGAACTTGTTGGGTTTCCCTCTGCTTGTGATTTGGTTTGCACTATTGACCCTGCCCTGGGCCTAATTGGATTCACTACATTTATTAGCAAAAGGGGGGAAAATGAATATCAGAAAAAATCTGCATACGAGGTACTTGTGAAAAAAACATGGAATCCAGTGCCTTGAGGGCCCTAGGCCACTAGCTACATTGCACAAGACGGATCTGGCAAGTTATGGCACAAAAATAGGAAAAAAGATAGAGTGTGTATGCGTGTTTATGTTCCAGATTAATAGCACGATTGGTCTTTATAGTTCCATCAAATTTTACTGATGAGGTTTAATTTAATTCGGTTAAATTGAATATATGTGATAATTATTTAAAAAAGCAAAAGTAATAATAAAGTGAAGAGAGATTTTAAATTTTTTATTGATCGAGTACGGGGTGAAGATCTCTTCGGGGGTTATGCCAAGTCAAGAAACAACAAAAGTGGAGGTGACTTTGTCAGGTTCGAAGGCTTTTCTTTTATTTTTCTTTCTGTCTTTTCAATGCTATACTTAGGTTTGCTTTATATATATCTTCCCCCTCGAGTGTGAACATGCACTAAAATTCTCTTTCAATCGATGCTCTGTATCTTTATTTTGAACTGAAATTCCAATAATCTAAACTCTTTAACTCTCTTTACATACATACATAAAAACAATTGAGTGTTTAATTATTAGAGTCATTAAAAAATAACTTTTTAATTATAATTTATAATATTTATCTCAAGTGTTAGCTTAACTTTTATATATATATATATATAAAGATTTTTGAGCCTCCCCAATCTACCTAACAAACATACTAAATTTAATGTTTCAAGCTGCCGACAAATCGGATCATCATGGTTTGGCTTCAATGCTTGAAGCTTACCCTACTATGTAGGATATGAAGAAGATGGAATGTATATCAATAATTTGCCTTCGGGATGAAGGCACAGATTTAAGGGACAGTGACAGCGAAATATAGCGATAATACCACGAAAGATGAAATGACTTCACTAACTATTGCATGCGATTCCTTTCAGGTTGCACGTCCGTACGGCAACTTTCAGTGGCTTTAACTTCTATCGTTTTCGTTTGAAGCAATAATATATAGGGGTGTTTAAATCTAGAATTGGGACCCGGATCCCCTAATCTTGATTTGATCCCGCTCCCGATATCACCAGGACCGGAACCGGAAATTCTCAGGTTTTTTCTTAAAAAAGTATAATTTAAAATATATTATTATATTAGTTAAATTTTGTATAATTTAATGTTTAAAATAATCATTTAACGATTAATAAGGCCATAATAATAATACAATTTGATTTAGAATTGAAGATTAACATTTTTATTATTATTATTATCATATTCATCATCTTCGTTATTAGTTTTATACATTATATATTTATGATTAATATTATGATATATATGGTTTAACTGCAACTAAAAATGTAATACATATCTTATCAAATAATAACTTAATTTATGGAGTAAAAAATACAAAAATAAAAAAATAATTTAATTTATAAGATAAAAAATTAAATAATAAAAAAAAACAAGACCAGGAACTATTGGGACTTGGATACTTTAAACACTACTAATAATATATATAACTATGTAAAAGAATCAAAAGATTAGTGCGTTTCCTAGTGTGAGGAACGAGTGCTAGTCTTAAAGATGATAAAGCAGCTGACTGTAGCTGCACATGGATTTGATTTCTAAAGTAATATTTAAAGTTAAAGACATACTGTTTCAAATTCTTTGCCAAACTTTTGGTCTCTGGATCCTTATTTTTAAGGTGGATTCAATAATTGATTTGACGTTCTTCTGACCGACTACCTAAATGGTCTAATAAAGACTATGGATACGCTAACGAATAAGACTTTTTTCTTGCCTGAAAATTATAAAGAGTAAGCTAATCACGATTTATTCACAAGTAGAAGTAGTTTGAATTGATTAGGACTGATCGAATAAAGATATATATATATATATATATATATATATATATATATATATATTACAGTAGCCCTTATATGTGACGCCAATGTAAATGTAGGAGCTGGTCAGTAAATTAGTTTTCATTTTAAATGTGGGATCTTAATAATCATTCTTTATTTAGCATCTTGGTTATTCTTGTATCATGTATAAGTTATATTAACAATGTTCCAATATGGATGATTAAAAGGAAGGGCACTTTAAGAAAATCATCACACATTTTTTAAAAAATAATCACTCTAATTTTGTAATTCTATATGGTAGTTAACTAGCTTGTCAACTACATTTAGAATTTATCTCATAATAAAATTACTCCATCCGACTCTTAAAGCTTGTTTGTTATCATTTATCTGAATCGGACTTATATAATAAGCCCGATTCACGTAAATCGAGATAAATCTCCTCCACATATTTATCCCGTAGACCGTGAAAACACTTCGTAGACCGTAAAAGCACCTCGTAGACCGTAAATTATAATTCATAAGCACTTATAAAATTTTCATAAACTATTCCAAACAGCCTCTTAATGCAGAAAGCTTGCTGTGGATGGGATTGTTTTAATTATACGTATAACACCTCAATTCACTTTGTTCTAAAAATTTATAATATTTTATCAAAGTTATATCCCTATTGATAATACTTATTAATGGTAATTTTTAATGCAAACAATTAAAGAAGACATTTTAGAAAAACTAATATATATAATTTATAAATAACTAATTTAACTAATTTTATTAAGATATAAAAATTAAGTTATTTTGAAGAGAGAGAAAAGGGAAATAATATAAAATAGCAAATAGTGCAGATCCTTCGAAAGACGAAACGAGCTGTGCTTCGTTTTGATACCACTTTGGTGGAAAGTGGAAATAAATAAATAGGCGTGGTCCACTCAGCAAATACACCACCAGAATCCTTTCCAATAGCTGGTGAAAGGAATACCATTACTGGCATGAGATTTTGGTGCCTTCAAAAGTATTGATGCACTTGGTCTACTTACTTTAATTTCTCTGCAAAACTGTTGTTATTGGTTCCTAGATAGCTTCGCTATGTATATGGAAGTTGAAGATAATTTTGAGAGGCATACGAAAGAGAATAACCCATTTTCTCCCTCCAATGATACGACTAGTGCAATTATGCCGAATTGAATTTAGCTAGTAACTAACAAGTGACGACTCAATAAGTCTAATAATATATTGGGGTCGATCAGTGAGCACAACGTATGGTATATGAACAAAAAATTTTCCAATCTACGATGCAAGTAGCTAGTCAAGTTGATGAGTGTGCGGATAAATAATGAGCACAAGGTATATTCTTTGGGCACCACCACAAGATCCTGTTCTCTTTTTCTTAATGTGTCTCTGTTATCTAGTACCAGACTCCAAGTTTAAGAAAAGCTCTTGATGATAAATCATCTGATCAGCAACAAAGCAATTTGATAATTGCGTTAACTTCATATGTAAAAGAAAACTTACTTAAAAGGTACAGAATGGTGCGTACTGTGCATGCAATAAACGTCATTATCATTGATCTCTTTTACAGAATCGATAATAAACTTGACTATATTTTCATATGAGGTCATTAGGATGTTTCATTACATCGTCCCGAATATTACCTAAATAATAATATAATATAGCAGTTCATTCCTTAAGAGGGACCATTTAAAATCTATATAAAAACCATGTGACAAACCACCTTTTTCTTAGAGCAAAAGTTTTCCTAGCGACTAGCTAGCTTTCAATTTATCGAAGAATGCGAAAACGTTTTAGATGGAGTTCTTAACATTGAACATGGGACGCATATAATATAAGAGTCTCGACACATAGATAGAAACAAGGCAAATAGTAGCATTATAAATGTACCGAAGATAGATACATAGAGAGAGAGAGAGAGATTGGCTTGTTGCTGAAGTTGTGAATTTGCTTTGGAAGTTGGGGAGAAGTTAAAAACAGACACTTTTTTGTGCTTTGGAACGTGCAGATCATATGTGTATCAATGGCGACTCAATGGGACAGACAAGATCCAATTAATGTAGGGGTTGGCTTTGTGCATGTGTGAGATAGGCCCTAGCTAGGTCACCCTTTAAAGATATGAAACCAGCTTTTTTCACATCAACTTGCAAACAAATGGGACTTCAAAAAACTTCGAGGTTCAAAAATGTGTTGCTCTTCACAGGTAAGCTTCCTATCTTGGAGGAAGAGAGAGGAGAGAGAGGGACCACTAATTCGTTATGTTGCTCTTCGCATTAGATGATCACCAAAAACTACCAACTTTGAGGAAACAATAACATAAACTTTACACTTTGTCACTATCACCCTCCCCCTTGTTTGCGAAACTAATAATAAAGTCATATGCGCGTTTTCCTACGTTTTGAATAACGAACATGTGTTTGTGAATTAAGTACGTATGTTTGTTTTCTGCATGCTAATGCAACCAAAACATGTAAACAACAACAATTGATTATTTCTAATGATTTTTTTGTAAATAGGCATTGTGCTAATTTATTATCCCCTCCTGTCCTTAATAGAAAACATATCTAGGATCTTTATTTTAAATATAAGATAAAATTTTTATATTTATTAATTTTTTTTAATTTACCTCAATTGATATTCTTTCAATAATAATCAAAGAAGATAGTGAATAAATAAATTAAGGAAGATAACTAAGGTGTTTTAGAAAATACATATCATATTAATTAATTTAATTATTTTATTAATTTAATTAAATTATATAAATATATCTTATACGAAACGCGAATGATAGTATAATTAAGTGATGTCCTTTTCTCTGGCGATGATGTGGGATCCATTTTATGAGAGCTATGTATACTGAGCTACAGTTTCAGAATGGAAAAAAGAGGACATGTGAGGAGTTTGTGTGAAACGTCTACCTACTTGTTTTCTTCTTTATTTTCGACCATGCACCTTTTACTTTTACGGTAGTGGTGTGGTAATGGGATAAGCCTCTTTTTAACTTTTTCACGTTGCAATTTGCAAGAGGCACGTTAGTAGTCTACAAGTTTAATAAGAAAATAATGGGGCCATTATCATGCTACATGCATGCATGTCTCTAGCTAGTTGCTACTAGCTAGTGTTAAACATTTTGAGCTCAGCAAATTAAACACTTTTTTTCCCTTGAAAAAATTATGATGACAAATTAGTCTTATGCTTTCTTAGTGACTGTTTGGGAACACAGTGAAAAAGTGATTTTTTTTTAATGTAGCTTTTGTAGAAGCCAAATAAAAAAAAATCATATTGTTAATGTGATTTGTGTTTGGATTGACAGTAGGAGAAGTGATTTTTTTTCTAAACCTAGTGAAAAAAAGCCAAAAGCTACTTCAATGAGCTTCTAAACAAAGTAGCTTTTTTTCTAAAAGCTCAGTGAAAGTTAATGTGTTTACAAACGCGTCCGCAAATGTCAAATAAGCTTTTACCCTCCAAATGAGCTTTTCCCCCTCTCAAATAAGATCCCAAACATATCCTTAATCAATATACACACTGCAAGCAATTCGGATTGATTATATTCGGCTTTATTTTGATTCCTTCCTCGGTGATGAAATGGCTTGACTTGCATGCGTCATCGATTCATTTTAAAATTGTTGTCGTTTAATTTTAAAGTTGTTGTGATCTTTTTAAAACTTTTAACCAAACATTAATTATTTCTAATTTTAATAAAATTTTATTTTTTATTAGTAAAAACAAGTAGGCATGGTCTCAGAAATAATAGGTATATATTTAATCGATACACACGCATATGCTCATATTCCATTTAATTTCACTACTCGTTGTCCTTCATGACTTTTATATAAATGAAGAAAATCACTAAATGACCTAGATTATGTTAAAATTTAATAGGACGTAACTAAAATTATTATTGAATTGTATATACTCTATTTAATAATTAACGATGCATTAAAATTTTGAACTGTGTATATATTCAAAATGGGTATTTTTTATGAATGGGACAAACCTTTTATTTTTGTTGGGTATATGGACAAATTAAACAACGCTGTAACACCTAAAAGGCTAAAAGCCAGAGTATTTTATTAAGACGTCTATTATACACAGACACAGAAATTTCATTTAATTTCCACCCAATAATAATCAGACCCTCGTATCTCATATGGCCAATTGGTTTGTGAAAGCAATCTTCGAAATAGTAATAGCTGTCACCTGGTACAAAATGGGGCTGCCATCAAATCCGCGCACTAGATTCCGATACCTTTATTAGCTTTTTTCTGTTTCTTGAATGATCATTTTCCCCCCTTATTTTCTGTTATTTGTTTCCTCTTTCAATTCCCTCCTATATCCTTTTTCTATATATATTCCAACCTTCCTTCTCTTCCGTCACGTACTCTTCTCCTCTAATCCCTCGCCTTAAGCTTTTCCTCTTCTTTCCTCCATTATTAATTTCCCTGGCCTTTTCGCAGTTTGTTTCATCATCATCTTCCCCTGCAAATCTCCCCAGGAAATACTCAAGCATATATATATATATATCTTCCATTGAATATCGTTGATCCTAATGTTTGACGACATTATTCATGTCTCCGGTCATTAGTGAAATCCTCCGTTCGGGGATTACCGTTAACTCCTCCCTCCGGCGCATGAGCCACCTGGCTCAGTCTTTCTCTGTTGTCTTCCTCCACTGGTTCTATGTTTTCTCATAAACCCCTTACCATTACCATATATTATTGTACTAAACTATAGCCATATATACATATTAGGCTTTCAGCTGAGTTATCTTTGTGTATATTTGTCTTGCAAGTTAAATTATCTATAGCTCGCAGAATTGTAGAAGAAGAAGAAGAAGCACGTAGGGTATGATGGGCTCGCCGAGTGGGAATTATACTTGCTTGTCCAATTCCAGGCTTCAGAACTTAGGATCTGATCAAGAGGAGTTAATGCAAATAGCGTTGTTGGAGAAGAAGAGGAAGAGGATGGAAGCGAACCGGTTGTCGGCGAGGCGGTCCAGGAAGCGAAAGCAGAAGTACATGGACGATATGGTGACGGAAGTGGTTGAGCTGAGAAGGGAAAACAGCGAGCTGGTCGCCGGCTTAAACATGGTGATCCACGTGTGTCAGAATGTGGAGGCTGAGAATAGCATTCTGAGGGCCCAGATGGTTGAGCTCACTCACACACTTCGATCTCTGAATCATATCATCGATCTCGTCAACACAACAACAACAACAAGCAGCAGCAGCAGCAGCAGAAGCACTACAACAAGTAACGCGTTGAATTTGGCCGCCGAGAATCCCATGAACATGTTCCTCAGTCATAATCAACCCATGATAATGGCTTGTGCAGACATGTTCCAGTTCTGAGAATGTGTGTATATTGGGTTTTGTTGTGCAGAGGACAGAGAGGAGATTTCATTTGTATTTCTTTATTTTCTGGTCCTTCGTTGTTTATTAGCTTTGAGGGGAGGGATTATGGCAGCCAAGTGTATGCCTTCACTAGTGTTTATATGTATCTATAATATATGTGTAGGAACTAGGAAGCTGGATTACAAGTCATGGACTTTGGCTAATCTAATTGGTGTGTGTGTGTATTGTGATCATGTGGCTTTTCAATTAATGTAAGCTTGTTTTGATTACCGTATTTTGTAGTGTAATTTTTCTTATCTTACGGAAAGAATATTACATTATATTAGAATAGGTTTTTACTTTTGACCTTTGAATGCGTACATCTACAACCAATACACGAGAAGATCAAACGAATAACTAGTAACTAAATATTTATACTTATTTTTATCTAATGCTCGAGCGATAGCAAATATGAACATTAAGGAAACGTGGTATATATGCATTTGAAAATACACTTCTAATGGTCTCAACAGCCCCCACGCATGCCGGCCCCATCCCCCACGACACACGAACCTCCTATTATAAACATAGTGTTTGTTTTATTCGAGACTTCAGTGTTATATATATATATATATATATATATATATATATATATATATATATATATATATATATATATATAGAGAGAGAGAGAGAGAGAGAGAGAGAGAGCATATTAACAAAAGAATACACAATGACGATTTTTTCTTAGGTTTCTTCATACGAATGAACTTTTATTTGTTACACCACGTGGGTGTTTTAATGCTTGTTTGGGATAGTTTTTAGAATCTCTAAAAATACTTATTTAAATAAATTAAGACGAAACTCATTTCACATATTTATCTCATATACTGTAAATCATGATTGAAAATTTGTTTTTAAAGGTTCTACTCACTTTCAAACAATCACTTAGTTAAATTATTTTAAGTGATTTTTCATTATGAGATAAGAGTTTTAAATGATTGGGCGTATTTCAAGTTTATGAATTGGGGACTCTTTTCGCAAGGTGTGGGCAAATAACAAATGGCTAAAATTTGTATTTCCCCGCATTTGATCCACAGCATAAATAATGGCATATTCCATCTGTGTTTCTTCAAAAGTTGTCTCAAACCATTGTTATTATTGATATCACAGAGACAATGGTAGGGTACTCATGACCTCGAAAAGCTAACAAACACGTAATATGGTATCAAGCAAGTCCGCACATAAGCCCGAGGAACTGAGTGGGAAAATAACAAAATCAAAGGGACAACGGATGATGGACATCTGAATGAAATCAAATATGACGAAATCATTATTTGGACTTTTCTCCTTAATTTCACGTTGAATGTGATAATCATTAGAACAATCTGCAAAATGTGATCGTTAGTCTTTTGCAATTATTCACATAAGAAGCATTATTGATACGGGCTCCAGCCTAAAAAAGGAGTATGCATCAAGATGTGAAATCTGGGAATAAATATAATGAGTGAATTATATGATAAGGTTTTCGGAATAAAATTTGTCTATTCGATGGAATATGGCAAACGAGAAAAAGCTCATTCTGTCCAAAACAGACAAAACATTGGGCCCCACTATTGGATCAGAGTCAGATGGAATGGGCCGGCCCAGATTGAGAGCCTTGAGCTCCAACGGTATATCACAACCCACAAAGGTTAGAAGGCTATGGAATAATCTAGAGAATTCTAGACAACACCGAAGTACTCCAGAAGATGCTGGAGCATACTAAATATCTCTAGAATAATGTGGGGAACGCTAGATAATTCTAGAGTATTCTAGGGATATCTCTTTCTTGCATATTCTAGAATTTTCCTTGTAAATATCTAGATATTATTTGTAGATATTCTTATAGAACATTCTGGAGGATGAATGTAAACCGTTAGATCAAATTGATATCCACCGTCCATTAAGGATGTGGGAAAGTTTTAGAACAAGGGGAAAGCCTATAAATACCACCTCACCCCTTCATTTGTAATCATAAAACATATTAGCAAAGTTCTCAAGTTCTCTCACTTGTATTCTTGTGTTTCATCTTCTTCTTTGCCTACAACTTGAGGGTTCGATTGACTTAACATAAGATCAAGATGTTGATCACGCTAAGGCCGGCACGGTATAAGGAAAGGGAGTTCCGAGTCCGTGACAACGTGGTATCAAAGCCTAGGTTCGAGGGAGCCGTTGGTTCGAGATCATACTTGTAGGCAAGAATGTCAGGTGTAACTTCAGGCATCACTAGTGAGGCTGCGGTGCATGTCGAGGAGAGAGGAACGGAATCTCAACCTCTACACTAAGGTAGCAAAAAGGCAAGAAGCACTAGTAAGGTACGTTCTGATGACTTTACTATCTTATCGATTAAAATTGATGCCTTGGAGAAAGCCATTGAAGAGATAGCTGGTAAGGTTGAGAAGATTGAGGGTGACATGGAAACTCTAGAGAGTCACGCTCTCAATGAACTGGGAGAATTGAAAATAAGTGTAAACACTCTGCAAAACTCTGAGGATCTACAAGAGGAAGGCATGAGATCCTTAGAGACGAAGGTGATGGAAGCCATCACAATAATGCAGAATCAACTCAACTCTCTTAAGACTTCTTTGGAGGGATAGGGAAGGAATTTACTAGCGGTTGGAGGTAGGGGAGAGCATTCGGTTTTTCGGTTCGGTTTTCCGAAAAAACCGAAAAACCGAATAAAGCCAGTTTAAAAAACCAAACCGAAACCAATTAATAAAATAAACAGAATTAAATTAACCAAAAAATTTTCGGTTCAGTTCGGTTAATAACCGAATTAACCGATTTTATTTATTTATTTTCTACAAAATAAAATATATAAAAAATAAATTTTTAAAAAAGATTATTTTTATCCTTAATATTATATTTAGGTGTAAAATATATAAAATAGATTAATTAGATTTAAAATATCTATAGATTTTATCTAATATTATTCAAAATATACACTTATTTAATTATAAAAATATGTATTTATCAAATAATATATATTAAATATAAATATTTCGGTTTTTCGGTTTTAACCGAAATTTTTTTTAATAACCGAACCGAACCGAACACCGAACACCAAATTTTTTTAAAAGTAAAAACCGAAATTTTACCGAAAAAACTGAATTGAGTTCGGTTCGGTTCGGTTTTCGGTTCTAATTTGCTCACCCCTAGTTGGAGGTAGTGGACCAAGGGAAGTGAAGGTAGATCTTCTCAAACCAAAAGAATTAAAGGGCGTACGAGATGCCAAGGAAGTTGAGAACTTTCTGTGGCAAATGGAACGCTGCACATAGACCTTGGGGCTAAGCGACGATGAGACCAAGGTACATACTGCTGCTTACTTCTTTACCGATAATACTATGCTTTGATGGAAAAGAAAGCATGCAGATATGGAAAGAGGGCTTTGCACAATAAACACATGGGAGGAATTTAAGAGGGAATTGAAGAGACAGTTCTACCCTGAGAATGTGGTCTATGAAGCTCGTAAGAAGCTGAGGGAGCTTAAACATAAGACCACCAAATTTGACTATGTACGGGATTTCACCTCCCTGACGCTTCAGATTCCCAGCCTGAGCGGTGAGGAGCTTCTTTTCAACTTCATCGATGGCCTTCAAAACTGGGCAAATTATAAGTTGCAGCGCCGAGGCGTAAAAGACGTTGATGAAGTTATTGCCGTGGCTGAGAGTTTGACTGAATATCAAAAGGAGAAGGGTGAGACCTCCAAGTCAAAGTCTTCCAAACCTAATTATGGAAAAGGTAGGGGAGACAAAGGTAAGGGGGTCAGCAAATGAGGTGACAACAAGTATTGGCAGAAGAACCAACCAGAGGGATCGAGAAAGAATTTCAGTGACCATCTCATGTGTTTTGTGTGCAAAGGTCCTCACAGAATGAAGGATTGCCTTAAGCTAGGTACTCTAGCTGCTATGGCGGAAAGAACCGAAGAGGAAGCCGGTGCAGAGATGGGGTCTCTTGGACTTATTAATGCTATGAAGAATAAACCCTTACCTAAGTACACTAAGTGTGAGGGTTTAATATATGTGGACGGGAAGATGAAAGGGAAACTTGTCACTATAATGTGTGACACTAGAGCTACACATAACTTCATCACTCCTGAGGAGGCTAAGAGGATAGATCTTCAGGTGACGCCAGAAGGAGGGAGTCTAAAGGCAGTCAACTCACCTCCTAAACAGCTTTGCGGTATAGCACAAGGGGTTGAGTTATGCCTAGGCGATTGGAGTGGTAAAGTAGATTTCTCCGTGGCTCCAATGGATGATTTTAAGGTGGTGTTGGGATTAAAGTTTTCAGACAAGTAAATGCTTATCCCATGCCTTATTACAATTTACTCTGCATTCTTGAGAAGGATGCTCCTTGCTTGATACCTGCCAAGAGGATAGGTGGTGGTCAGCACTTGTCAGCCCTACAATTAAAGAAAGGGTTGAAGAAATGTGAGGTAACATACGTAGCAATCTTGAAAGAGGTTGATTTGGGGGACAGGGCTAAAGAGGAAGTCCCTCCCATTATCAGGAGTGTTTTGAGAGAAAATCAATACGTGATGCCACCCGAGTTACCTAAGAAGCTCCCGCCTCGGAGGGAGGTGGATCATAAAATCAAGTTGGAACCAGGAGCAAGGCCACCAACCATGGGACCGTATCGTATGTCATAGCCTGAGTTAGAGGAACTCAGGAAGCAGTTAAGGGAATTGATCGATGCAGGATTCATTTGACCTTCATAAGCTCCTTTTAGGGCGCCAGTGCTATTTCAGAGGAAACAAGATGGATCATTGCGCTTATACATTGATTACCGGGCTCTTAATAAGGTAACTATTAAAAACAAATATAATATTCCTTTGATAGCTGACTTATTTGATAGGCTAGGCAAAGCCAAGTATTTTTCTAAGTTGGATTTAAGGTCGGGATATCATCAAGTTCAGATTGCCAAAGGAGATGAGCCTCAAACCACATGTGTGACGCGTTATGGGTCCTTTGAGTGATTAGTCAAGCCATTTGGGCTAACTAATGCACCAGCCACATTCTGTACTCTGATGAACAAGATCTTTCATCCATATCTAGATCGTTTTGTGGTGGTGTATTTGGATGACATTGTCGTCTATAGTAACTCATTGGAGGAACATGTTGATCATCTTTGCATTGTATTTAAGACATTACGCGAGAATGAGTTATAAGTAAAGGAGGAGAAGTGTTCATTTGCCATGGAGGAAGTTCATTTCCTTGGACATATCATCTCCCAAGGGATCCTCAAGATGGATGATAAGAAGGTGCAGGCTATCAAGGAATGAGATCCTCCTACTCGAGTGGTTGAGCTAAGATCCTTTCTGGGCTTGGTGAACTATTATAGACGGTTCATCAAGAGCTACTCTGCGAGAGCCGCTCCTCTCACAGAGTTATTAAAGAAGAACAAAAGTTGGGTTTGGACGGAGGCATTCCAAGAAGCCTTTAAAGATTTAAAGGCAGCAGTTGTGGAAGAACCCGTGTTGGCACTCCCTAACTTTTCCAAGCCGTTCGAGGTGTACACTGATGCTTCTGATTTTGCTATTAGAGGAGTCTTAATGCAGGAAAGACATCCTATTGCCTTTGAAATTCGTAAGTTGAATGAAACCGAGAGGTGGTATACGGTCCAAGAGAAGGAGATGACGGCCGTAGTTCATTGCTTGCGCACTTGGAGGCATTATCTACTCGGGGTGAAGTTTGTCATCAAGACAGATAACGTAGCAACTAGCTATTTCCAAACTTAGAAGAAGTTAACGCCGAAGCAGGAAAGATGACAAGACTTCTTAGCTGAGTTTGACTATGTGCTCGAGTACAAGCCCGGATCTACAAATGTTGTTGCTGATGCTTTGAGCCGGAAGGTTGAGCTAGTAGCCCTAAGTCAAGTCGATGGGACTTGATAGATAAGAACAAAGAGGGTACAAGCCAGGATCATTTAGCTCAACAACTTATGGAACTTGCAAGAGAAGGTAAGACCAAGAGGTTATGGGTTGAAGATGAGATTCTTTGTGAGTGCTAATCAGAAGGACTGAGCAAAGTTGTTTGATGTAACTCAGTTCTCTTACAACTTGCAGAGGAGCGAGGCTACATGCAAAAGTCCGTTTGAGATAGTGATGGGACAACAACCCATCACGCTACATGCCCTTGCAACCACTTACAAGGATAAGAGTCCTGAAGCCTTTCATATGGTAAAATCTTTGCATGAGCGAGCAGATGAAACGAGATCGTTTCTTACCAAAGCTGCCAAGAGAATGAAGAAGTTTGCGGATAAGCGAAGGCGCGCAGTTGATTTCCAAGAAGGGGACTTAGCAATGGTAAAGCTTCTTTCGTAACAATTTAAAGCCTTCAGGAAGGTATACAAGGGTCTCATTCGAAAATATGAAGGCCCTTATAAAGTGATGAAGAGGGTAGGAAATATTTCATACAAGTTGGAACTTCCTGCCAATTTGAAGATTCATCCTATTTTCCACGTTAGTATGCTAAAGCCATATCATGAAGACCAGGATGATCCTACTCGAGAGACATCGTCACGAGCACCCCCTGTGATGACGAAGTGTTATTATCATCAAATTGAGGAGATACTTAAGTACATGGTTGTGCGAAAAAGAGGGGTACCTCTAAATACCCAATACTTGATCAAGTGGAAAGGACTGTCAGAGAGTGAAGCAACATGTGAAGCTCAAGAAGATCTTTGGCAGTTTGAAGATGAACTCCACGGCTATAAAGATGCCTTAGTGACAAGGGCGTCACTAAAATAGGTGGGGGAGAATGTCACAACCCACGAAGGCTAGAATGCTTCGGAATAATCTAGAGAATTTCAAAGCATTCCAAACAACACTGGAGTACTCCAGAAGATGCTGGAGCATACTAAATATCTCTAGAACAATGTGGGGAACACTAGATAATTCTAGAGTATTATAGGGATATCTCTTTCTTGCATATTCTATAATTATCTTTGTAAATATCTAAATATTATTTGTAGATATTCTTATAGAACATTCTGGAGGATGAATGTAAACCGTTAGATCGAATTGATCTCCACCGTCCATTAAGGAGGTGGGAAAGTTCTGGAACAAGGGGAAGGCCCATAAATACCATCTCACCCCCTCATTTGTAATCATCAAGTATATTAGCAAAGTTCTCAAGTTCTTTCACTCAAGAGTTATCTCACTTGGGTTCTTGTGTTTCATCTTCTTTTTTGCCTACAACTTTAGGGTTCGGCTGACTTAGCATAAAATTAAGAGGTTGATCACATTAAGGCTGACACGGTACAAGGAAAGGGAGTTCCGAGTTCATGACATATAACTCTTCTAGATCTAGACCAAGAAGGGGGAAGTAAAAAGACGAGGTTGAAATATAAGTTGTTTCTTTCATTATTTATATAATATTGTACATTATTATATCAAAATGTTTAAGTAATCAAGCGATTATTAATCATTTTGGGAAATAAGTGGTCTTAAATTCTACCTTTCTTTGGGCCTGTTTGGGAACTCGGTGGAGAAGTGACTTTTTTTTTTAATGGAGCTTTAACAAAAGCCCAATTGAAAAAAAACCAGATTGAAAATGTGATTTGTGTTTGAATTGGCAGTGGGAGAAGTGACTTTTTTTTAAAAGCTGTGTGTGAGAGCTTTTGAAAAAAAAACTCTTTTACATCTAAAAGCCCATTGCTTTTTAATGATTTTCCAAACACTAATTTTTAAGGCAAATGAGCTTTTTTGGGTGGCAAATGGAATTCTAAATAGACTCTTTAATTATAAAGGCAAAAAGTAACAAACTAAAGCATATACAAGTGAGATTAAATCCGTAACTTTTCATTTATAATGGAGTTTTTATGCTATTGGCTTGAAGAATATTAGCCTTAAACTCTACTCCTATCAAGACCACTTCTTCCTTGAAGTCATAGTTCACAAATCATTAGAGTTGTAATCCACGATAGAATGGTTTAAAACATTAATAAAATATATAAATTAATTATATATATGAGATATAAGATTTATTTGCGCATTTTGTAGGATTTTTTATCTAAATTTCTTTCTTCACTAAGGCTCTAAAATAATTTTTCCATTAAAAAACTATGATTGATGTTTCATAGCATAGAAACTTATTATTGGATAGGCGAGTGAAACAAGTGAAGGCCAAATCTAAACGATGATGGCTATAGGAATAAGCCTGAGCTCATGATGCGCACTCTACGTGGCGGAAAATATAGCAGCCATTTCCTTTTTCTCGCCCGCTCCTCCTGTTTCTCACTGCTCACTTCTCACTTCTCACTTCTCAGTGCGCTATCGACTTGTAAGTTGTAATAACTATTTCACTTTTTATAAAATAAATAAAATCTCATAAAAATCTAAAAGAAACATTAAAAAAAAAAAAGAAAAAGAGAAAGAGACGAGCAAGGCTGAAAAACAAGACCAGGAGAAAAAGAGGAGGCAGACAAGGCGAGAGAAGCAGAGGAGGACGTCAAAAGGATACACCATTTCCATGGACCATGAACTTCTCTTGACGGAATCATAACGCCGACGATTTCTACTTCCAGCGACCTTTAAACAGACGTTTTATAGCCATCACCGTCACTTTCTCCGCCTGGTGTGGCTGCTCCTTTGCACTGCGCATGACCACTGAGAAAACGGACCTCAAATCGACGACCTCGCCGCCTTTTCTTCCTCAACGTATTGCTTTGAAATTTCAAGATGTAAGATTGGCTATTCGTTTCCATTCATCGAGCATTTTCGATCTATTTCTAGTATTTTTGTGATTTACGTCCTGGCCGAGAACTGGGCGCAGGAATTTTTCGAAACCCTAAGCCTTCAAGTACTGTCTCCTTCTGGGAATTGAGAGTCGATTTTCGCTGTTTCTGTTACACAGACATGGGATTTAGGTCTTGGCATATAACTAGCGTGTTTTGGTGGGGGTTCTTTCTTGGAGTGTTGGCTTTTAGAGTGCAGACGTTTTCTGCTTTCAACTAAACGTGTTTCCATATTTATTTTCCTTTGGTGGTTTTTGAGTGCTGGTTGTTGATGGTGATTTCTCTTTTAACCTTCCTCTTTTTTGTTTTTTCCCCCCTCATCATTGGTGGTTGGGAGTTTTACTACTTGTGGAGGAGCATGTTTAATGACCATCATTATTTTTCCTTACTCTGCTGTACCTTCCACTTTTCATGCTTATATCTCGTGCGCTTTAGTTGGTTGGGCTGGCTGTAAGTTATTGTTTGGGACATGCTCTATGCATGGATACCATTTGGATACAATTCCTGGTCATGGCCAATCTAATATTAAGGAGTGATGCCAGAATGGTTATTTTTCATTCACTTTCACATGCTGTTTATGACTGCACTTGTTTCTCCTGGACACTCCCTCTAGTTAAAGACTTACAACTATGACCAAGCCCCCGTTGGTTTTGAACTCTGTATAATTTCCATGTTAGTAGGCGTAGTAGAGAAACGCAGATGTTGCTGACTACAGTATGAGGTGTGAGAAAGTTTAACATGAGCAGAGGACACTCATATAACCAATAACGGAGTCTATATGCGAGAGGAATGATATGAATTTTCAGGGAGAATAAAGTTTCAGGCATGTATTTTTATTTGCCATGGTGTGCATATGTCTATATGCTCCTTGCATATAGTTGTGAGTTTGCTTGTTTGGAAGGTCTCTATTCTAAGTGACATTAATGTAATGCATTATAGTTGTGAGTTTGCTTGTTTGCTCATAAATACTCCACCGTGTCCTGATATATTGAAATCTTTCAGTCAGATTAGTCCTGAACAAACTGAATACAAGCTGATTCAAATAGTGAAGAGTGAGGACTTTAATTGTCAATGGAGATTCAGCGCAAATAAGAGTTTTTCCTAACATTGTGATACAGGCCTTGTGTGCCCTGCATTGCACTTCAAATTGTTAGTAGGTTCTGTAGGTAAAACTTTGGTCTTTGGGAAGTGTCGATGTTTGACACATGTTATCATGAAATATAAAATATCAAATTAACCGTCTCTCTTGTTTATTATCAGGAGAAAATAGTGGTGCAATTTGGTGGCGAAAAATTGAGGTGGCTTTCAGGTTTTTTTGGGTAAACTATTTGGTATGTATTTACCTATGTTTCTCTATCGAGTGTTGAACCAATTTTTCTCCTGTCCACAAGTTACTTATGCTGATCCTTGTCATGTCAGCTTTTATCATGGGATCAGCTTGTTGTGTGGCTGCAAAGGATCATACTATTCCAAACAGAACTGGAGTTGAAAGTTTGCACAGGAATGATGTTTATTCACCATCATGGAGCTTTCGATGGGATAGACGGGGGCGTGTTACTGGTGAAACTCAGAATCATTTGTATCACTCATCTGGTGGAGTTAGCAGAAATATTAGCATGGAGTTAAAAGGGTCATTAAGTTCTGAAAGAGGCAATTTATCTGATGGGGGAAGCACTGTGGAGAATTCTGTCACTCCTATTTCTCAGAAGTCTCCAATCCATGAGACATTGGTTGCTAATCCAATGACTCCATCTTCAGGTAAATGTTGGTGTTATCTTTCTTTTACTTGCATAAAAACCCATTATATGATGTATCTTAGCAAGCACATATATGTGGCCCTTGTTTTTGGAAGTTGAACTTTTTAAGTTGTCCTTACTTTTGGCCACTTCTGTATTCGAAAAACTCAATAAATGGGGTGCTATATCCTTTCTGTGGACTTTTCAAGTGGAGCAAGTATCCATGCTATTAAAGGCTGTCTCAGTTGTTAACATTACATTATAGCATATTGACTGAATCTAAAAACTGACTATGATATAGCTGTATTACCTTTCAAGCTGGTACAAATTCCATATATTTCTGTTAGGAAGCAGCTTATTTCTTTTTTTCCTTTCTACTGTGGAGTATCTGGCTTACATTTGCTTGTTGGTTCATTTGAAGATTAATGTCTCATCATTTGTCTCATCTCATTTCTGGAGACACATTTACAACCATGATGTTTTTTAAGAGCTCTATATGTTGAAAAGCAGATTTTTAGATCTGGATAAGTTATTTTCACAATTATCAGTCTTAAACTCTTAATTCCTCTTATTTCACTTGCCCAAGGTTTCCTTTTTTTAATCTGAGGGAGCCTAAATTGTATAGGTATTTTTGGTTTAGCCCTTCTGGATGAAGCCAACTGTACTGGACCTTAGGATTATACTTATTACTAGCCTTTGGACATGCTTTTTCTATTTCACCCTTTAAAATGATCGGGGGCAGGAAAGTTAATCTAAGAGTGTCTAGAAGTTTAGGTCATTAGTGGGCCCCTCAGGCCTCAGGACTCAGGACTCTCTCCCATGGACGTATGGCCAGAGGGAAAGACAGGGGACTGCAGAATTTGACAATCCAGCTAGTCTTAAAATCTTTTGGGAGAATTACATTCAGGTCCCGCCCAAAAGAAAAAAATGAAAAATTGGTCCATGGAGTTGTCAATGACGCCCATAAACTTATCAATTCATGCCCATGGAATTGTCAATGGGACCATTTTTTCATATTTTCTCTTGAACGAGACCTGAATGTAATTCTCTCAAATCTTTTTGGTCAAGTAATCTGCTTTCTGGATGCTGCTCCTTAGTTTTATGTGTAGGATTTTCTGTTGATTCAAAGGATATTTTTATTTCACAGCAATCTTCTTGTAATATATGTCAAATACATAAAGCTTTGATCTCACTTTTCTTATATTGTTTCTCATCTAAGACAAAGGTTTATCAATTGATTGTTTGAATGGTGCGGGAACTCTCTTGGCATTTGATTTATTTAGGCATTGATTTTTCTTTTTTCTTTTCCTGTGTTTATTGCAGATCTGTCCATGGCTAGTAATTATTCTGCAGTGGTGAGTTTTTTATCCGCTGAATTTGATCTGGGAGCTTTAGCATTTATAATCTGTTTTTTTTTACCCTATTCCCATTGTACTGTACTCACTCTGAAATTCCATATTTCTTCTCTAGGTAAAGAACTTGGGATCATCTGAAGTTGTGGAATCTTCTGTCCTAAACCTTCCATTTTCAACGCCTTCGGGTTTCTCAACACCTACAACAGATCCTTTGCCTAATCATAATTATCATCATCTTCCCAATTCTACGCCATCAAGATGGGCTCGTCAATCTCCAGGACACCCACTGTTGAGACAGATTTCTGATAGCAGGATCCTAGGATTGAAATCACCGGACAACTCAATTTCTGAGGGGAGGCCATCATTTGTATGCAGCAATGACATGGCTGGGTCCCAATGTGGGTCATCTGATGGCTGGTCCATGCGAACCTTTTCTGAGCTCGTGGCCTCATCTCAGAGGGAAAGGTGGTCCTTTGATAGTGAGTACTTTGGTTCGGGTCGTCATAAGATAAGTGGATCCAGTAGTAGGGTCTCATATTCTCCCTCCATGGATCTACAATCTTGCGGGGCTTGTTCAAAGCTATTGTCTGAGAGATCTGCATGGGGCAACCAGAAATTAATTGCAGGAAACGACCTCTCCGCTGTTGCTGTGCTGGTCTGTGGTCATGTATATCATGCCGAGTGCTTAGAGACTATGACAGGAGAGGCAGATAGGTATGATCCAACTTGTCCTGTATGTATGGTTGGAGAGAAACACATGTCAAAGTTTTCGAGGAAAATTCTTCGTGCTGAATCAGAGATGAAGGCAAAAAACAGCAGGATATCAAAGAACCGGGTGGTTGATAGCTATCTTGATGGTGGCTGTGATGTTTTCGATAGGCGAAAGGGCATTGAATTGGCAGGGGAAGCTCCGAAGATGGAGCCTAACTCCAGTGCAAGGACTTCGCTGGGGAAGCCCTTTTTGAGGCGTCACTTTTCACTTGGTTCCAAGTGGACCCGATCCCTGTCGGAGAATGATTCTGTCAGGAAGAAGGGCTTTTGGGCTAGATATCGTAGAGATTGAACTTCACTCTCTTAGTAATTATAGTAGAAACGCCAGCAATTTATATTGAATTTTAGATTGTTTTAAGCTAATTTTGACTATACATAAGAAAATCTTCGCCTAGTTGAATTTTTGGGCGTAACGAAGGGTCCCATGGGACGCTAAAGGCATGTTTGAGAACATGTCAAAGTCCTTTTGTGCAAAGGCAGACATCCTGAGCGGACGAGAGGGCAGGGAAAAGCTGTAGCAATATTCGTTTGTTTGAATGTAGATGCATTTTGCTTTGCTTGCTTGTTCATCGGTTGATGCGGGGACAAGCCGCTTACCCATTGCAAAGCCTAAGCAAACGCTAATGTGTCTACCTCCCATATTGTAGTCAGACATGTGAACAATCATATAAGTATTATCGAGTTCCAAAATTAGGTTAGAGATATTGCTCGGTCTTGCTTGCTATCTTTTCTATCGTATCACATTCAGCTCATGCATAGATCCGATCATAAATGAAAGGAAAAGGAAATTTGGCTAGCAATTACCCCTGAGGGGAATACTAATTAACATCAAGATTGTACGTAAGGGGCTTCCATCTTGTCAAGTATGCTCTGCAATCCTGTTGTATAATCGGGGTAAGCCAGCTGCACCCCCAGCTGCTCCTTCATTCGAGCATTACACACTCGCTTCTCACCCCTCATGTTCCTTTGTGTTACATTTGACCACTCTATCTCCTCAGCTTCTTGTGTGATCCGACCCGGCCACTTATTCTCCACCAATTTCCTTGCATATTCAAATACTTGTCCCCGGGGAGCAGGGTCGTCATCAACAATGTTGTACACTTTCCTGAAATTGAGATGCCCAAGGTTTTAATCCACAAGTTCTTATATGTTGTTTTACAATCATCTGAACAAAATTGTACCCCGCGGGAGCAAGCGAAGCAAAGTAGAATTGCAATTTGAAACTCACCCTAAGGAAAGTGCGTTTGCAGCAGCCATAATCGCCTGGCAAATGTCCTCAACGTGAACCCTTGACGTATATTTTCGGTATTTCCTCCTTTTCTGAGCCTCAGACAATGGGTCCTGCTTGATTATTGTCTCGATGGCACTGTAACATGTAAAACTGTTTTAGGTAGAAAGACCAACCAAAAAAAAAAAAAAGAATAAAGGGGAGAATTACAAACAGGTTCTCAACATGAAAACTAATAATTTCTTTAACCCCATTTACATGTCAAACTTCTATGTTTAGATTTTACATTTAGCCAGGACTTATGAGTAATTAATTTTCTAATTTGTGACCCATTTGTGATTCTCCCAAAACTAAAAGGGCAGTATAATGGCATGATCTAATGTTAATAATTAAACCCTCCAATAGTGGGGCAAAAAGAAAAAGAAAAACTCCCTTCGTATCTATCTATATATGCAAGTCACTTCTAAATATTTTATACAGATGAAAAAAAGTTTGTTAAAATTAATTTAAGTTTTTGAACTTTTCAAAAACTAATATAACTTCCTAAAATTACCTTCATTAAATTGTAGCCCCACCTGGACTATATCTCAATCACTCTCTTAACCACAACTTTTTGATTATATAACGAGGGGCAAGTATGGTAAAAATATCTAATGTAGTCTAGGTTTTACCAAGTGACTTGCATTTTGAATGTTTGTACTCTTCTAGAATGATTTACATATAGGGAAGATAGGAGTAAACAATAAACCATCCAACAGTGAGCATGAGCACGGATTTTAAATTCCTATTGATGCTTGTGGACGATGACCTGTGCTTGATTTTTGTATTAATTTGTAACTCGTTACTTGAAGGATGAATCTAAAAATAAAAACCAATTACCTTCTACCAGGGCCATAGATACCTCCAAGCCGAAATATATATGGTGAAATGCCAAGATAGTGAGCTAAATTCGACCAGCCTTCTTCAGAGGCTAACCTTAACTTAGCCAACTCACTTGTCGTGTTAGGTGGATAGCTGCCAGAAGAGGATGTACACACTCAGGGCCAACATATATAGTGGTTTCAGAAACTTGAAAGCAAAAAGTGATTTTTTCTAGTTGCACTCTCTTACTCCTCATCCACCAATTCTCCGCCACAGTCTCCATAGACGCCTGCAAAACAATACTGCATCAGACCAATCTCGCAACTCAAATTTATGACTATTTAGATATTAAAAGCAAGTGTAACCAACTTCTGCGGATTTTTATTTCTTTTTTTTTTTTTTAGTAAAATCAACTTTGTAGGGGGGCAATAACTACATAATCCTGTCAGAAATTTTATCATGATTTCTTTTAATGGTAAAAGCATAATGAGGAAAATAAGTAAATTCCCATGGTTATTTCTTATCAGCTTATCAGAAAACTTGTTTCCCTTCAGGCTCATATTATTTAGCCATCGTATCTGAATTAAGCACCATTGTAATATTATACGATAGTAGGACTACAATTAATAACAGTAAGAAGGATCATTGCATAAATCAAGCCAGAACAGAAGGCCTGTTCAAAAGTTTGTTCTTAAGATTACTTGCTGAGAGCAACCTCAGTATTTCTATGTTATTTGTTTTGATGCAGGTTTAAAACCACAGACCCACCTTATTCCCATAACCGATTTTCTTTTTTGAAGGAAAAAGGAAGTGCAAAGAGTTAAAATCACTGAGCATTACAATGAACCATAACATTATGTAATTTATATGGGTGAAGAAACAAAAATGATTAGACAATTTAGTGAATTCAACTAAGTTGAAGATATACTAGTAGAAGACAAGTAACAGAGCCACCGAAGATTCCCGTTGACTAATGAACTTCTTAAAAGCCGTTCATGCTGAAGCATCTGCAAATCAGTGTAATAGAAGTAAAACAGTGATTTTGAAAGAGACAATACCCAAACAGAAAACCAGTTCGGAACACTGGGAAAAAAATGATATTAATATCATACTGGATCACCGATACCAGCGATGGGAGGGATGGAGACAAGAAGGTGAGTGTAATGTTTCATATGATCTAGGATGCTAAGGCTGCAAAAAACAACTAAAATGTTCTCAGCATATTTGAGGTAGAAAAAAATATAAATAAAAAAGTAATAATGAATATAAAGGTTAGAAAACGGACTACGTCCCTGTTTGGTAACACAATGAAAAAATAGTTTTTTTTTTTAGAATTGTTAAAAACTATTTATAAGCTTTGTTAATTGCTACCATTGTATATAGTGGGTGATAAGTTGCACACGAGTGGGTGATATTTTGCACACGAGGGATGGTGTTTGCACATTGGCAGGGATGAATTTTACATATGTAGATGATGCTTGCACATAATGGGTGCTTGTTTGCACCTGTGGTATCAATCAGTAAATAATTTCTTTACAAGGTATTTTTAAGCTATTTTCCCTTTTTTTAATGTGGCTTTTGTAGAAGCCAAATAGAAAAAAAATTATATTGTTAATGTGATTTGTGTTTGGATTGGCAGTGGGAGAAGTGACTTTTTTTTTCTAAACCCACTGAAAAAAAGTCAGAAGCTACTTCAATGAGCTTCCAAAAAAAATAGCTTTTTTTCTAAAAGCTAATGTCTTCACAAACGTGTCCGCAGATGTTAAATGAGTTTTTACCCTCAAAATGAGTTTTTTTCCACTCAATGAGATTACAAACAGGCCCTAAGAAAATCAACGATAACATCGGATCTAGTCAAAGGCAAATAATAGCTAAGAAACATACTCTGAAGGCATCTCAGAAGAATATAGCTACGTGCTTATTGACTTACTCAGGCTCGAGTGCATCCAAATGGTAAATATGAAATCCCCTGTCCTCAAGTTTCTTCTTCTTCATATGACTAGTGCAAGTCCCGGACACAATCCTATACAAGATAGGTATGAACTGATAAAGTTAATGAGTTTTCACGAGCAATTATTCATCGACGAGGGAAAAAATGTAGAACGAAACAACAAAGATGTATTAATGGCAAAGAAAGATTAGGATAATTATACAGATGGAAGAAGGGGGCAAAGGATCACCATCCTTGGCTCTGGAGCTTGTATGAAAGAAATTGCCCAACAAAGCCCATTCCTAGAATAAACATCCGCTTTTCAGATTGTGGTTCTGATAAACTGCTGCGCATCGCTATTATGGAGGAAGCCAGCAACGGTCCGGCCATCGACCAACAAGAAATGTTCGGAACACGTTCATCTCTATATCGGAGACGGGGATGAATCGCCAAACCTAGTATTCGATCCATTTCCATGCTAATTCAGATTTGGGGTCACCCACAGTTCCTGAAGTAGGCGGGGAGCACAAGGACCAGTTTCAACTTTCAGCTTGAGAGATTTGGCTGGGTCAAGCGGATTCATGTAAATTGAGATAAAACTCTTCCATATATTTATTTTATAGACCGTAAAAGTTACTTCGTAGACCGTAAAAACTACATCGTATTCTGTAAATCACGATTGAAAAGCACTTATGGAGGTTATCCAAACATACCATATAAGAAAATTGTAATGCCTTGTTATAAATTTATTTATTAAATGGGATTTTTAGGTGTAAATAATTTTTCTTGTATGTAAAAAAATATTTCCTTGTATATAAAATATCTTCCTCTATATTCAATATATTTTTCTTGTGTTCGAACAATTTTTTTTTATATACAAAAGATCTTTCTTCAGATTCTATTTGATAAATAAATTTCTATTAAGATATTTATGAGCAATTCTCCCATATATAAAAGCAGCATAGCAGCTGTAATTCTAATATTTATTTTGCTTTTCTTCTGAAGTTTAATAAACATGTCCTAATATTTTATCTCAAAATTCACATTTGAAACTCTCTCCATATATGAAGTAGGGTAGGCTATATGTACCTTGGGAAAAAAAATATTTTTATAATTTAAGAGGTAAATATATGAAAATAATTTTATTTTGACTTGTAAAAAAAATTTAAAAAAATGTATTTTTGAGCGGTTTCTAAAAGACACTATAGCCTATTTGAGAAAGCGGTGGAAAAGTACGTTTATGCAAGTCGAAACAAAACTCCTCTTACAAACTTACCTTGTATATCGTAAATGACGTTGAAAAAACAGTTTCTACCGCTGATTCAAACAACAATAACTCATACTTTACACTAACCTTAATTATACTGATACATTTATAAGTATGATACGTTAGGTGTTTTGAACTTTTGGTTAAGAAAAATATAATGTTTATTAACCGAATTGCTTTTCTCAATCAATTGCTTTCGCGTTGCACTCTTCTTTCTGGATTGGTAACATAGGCCTTTTATACCAGGGATCCCCATGAGTTTTAACTATTTACTGTATAGATAAGTGCTTGCAGGAAGTAGTAGTTTTGTCCTTTGAATTTTCTGTTGTTAACATTAAGGTCATTTTAAAGTTTGATTTTTATAATTTCTCGAAGTCTCAGCTTTAGCATTTTAACTGTTGCTAAATCGTAAACTTATAGTTGCTTTAATATCATTTTTTCTTTTTATCAAAAAAGAATAAATAAAATTTTCACCCATTGTAAATTAATTTTTTTTAATCGGATTCGCCTACTTCAGAGTTCAGACTCTAGATGCTCATATTAGCTTTCGCGGAATGTTCTGGGTGTTCGCTTCCTGAAAGCTAACTTATGAGGTAATATTATCATGACAATCCCTGACGAAGGAACATCACAAGTCATTACTGTCAACAAGTGGGACAAGGACCCTCCGAAGCATCAGGAAAGTAATCATATCACAAATCTATATACAGCATACATCGACCAATTTTCCGCGACATTAAGGATATAAGAAGCATACAATCACCAAAACATTCCTTTTCTCGTTGAGTTTAATTTACAATTGAAGTGCCAAACATAGAAACTGGTCAACTGTGTCTCTTGGACTTCCGTAAAACTTCCTTCAAAACCAAAGCAGTCCTATGGGCCATATGGTGCTCCATAAACATTTCCTTCACTCTATCATAGCCTTTCTTTCCCATGGTTAGCCTTCTCTCAACGTGAGTTGCCAATTTTACAATGTTATTTGCAAGAGGCATCACACCTTTTTTCCCCTCGGGATGCAGCAAACCGGTTGTCCCATTTACCACAATCTCCATCGTGCCCCCAGCCGCAGTGCCCTGGCATTGTTTTCAATCAAGGAAAAACATAATATATGATTTAAGTAATTGTTCTTACGGTAAGAAAAAAATGTGATCATCTGTAACTAAATTATCCATAACAGCATTAAAGGTAAGATGGAGATTGTGGTAACATTATTCATAACAACCTGACAATCATACAGGTAATGTGCTATTACATTATAAATAAAAATCTAGTTGTCATCTCATTTACGATCAGAAATTATCAATATCTATGCAAAATTAAAATAGCATGGCCTCAAACTTAGCAATTAAGTCCCTGTTTGGTATCATTTTTGAGATTCTGAAAGTGCTTATTTATGTAAGTCGAGACAAAACCCATCTCACATATTTACCTTGTATACCATAAATCATGATTGAAAAGCTACTTTTGAAAGCTCGAATCGCTATTCCAAACAAGCACTTAAGATGATTTTTAAAAATGGAAGAAATATAGTAGTATAGTACTATGTCTCTCCTGTCATCTGTATTCCTCCATTCAATGCTATGTTAACCTCTAATAAGTAAGACCCCATCCAAAATTATATTTTTGGGAACATTTTTCTAACCAAGAAAAACCAATTTCTCTCACCCGACTTTCCCATTTCCAGTTTCCTGGTTTGGGTGGAAGGAGCCCATCCAACGTTATATTCTGGGAAACATGTGAAACCCCTCCATCATTATAGACAATTTGGACACTTTAGGCACAGATGAAACCCTGCTAAAGGTAAGGAAGCAAAAGCATATTGGCTAAGGAACTTATGAAGTAAAGTACATACCAGTACAGGCAGGCGAAAGGCCATTGCTTCAATAGTTATCCTCCCAAAACATTCCCCTCTTCCCTGAAATGAAGAGAAAGCTCATGTTAAAATATCAAGGTCAAGAAATCTGATTGGTAATCTTCTGAATGCCTCATGGTGTTACTCTAAGGACATCACACAATTATATCATCTATTTTTTGGTCCTTCACAGCAGTTTGTATTAGTACCTTATGGAAGCCAAAACAAATAAATTTGCTACTAAAATTCTCACTATGAGAAGAAAAGTCATTTAGTCAAGCAGCAGCTATCATATTGTGAAATGATAGATGTCATATATTTTTTGTTTTCTTCTCAACTTGATAATGCATATTATTAGAAAATACCTGAGAGTTCTGAACAAGAACATCTATAGCAGCCAGGTAAGGAGCCACTGTCAGGGTTTTGTTAATAAAGTGAACGCGGTCCTGAATCTTTTTATCTGCCACATATTTCCGCAGTTCTGTTTCTAATGTTGTATGCGCACTAAAATCACTCCCCACAACTACGGCATGCAGTGCTGGCACCTGTAGTTTCTTCTCCTGGATCAGTTTCAGACTTTCATAGAAGGAACGAAGAAATAGATCCTGGCCTTTACCACGTGAAACACCTGCGATCATATCATGCCAGTGCTCAGATTATAAACATGTGGTAAAAGGAGACAATATATATGGAAGGACTCGATAGGCATGCACTACATCTAATTAAAAATTGTAATCTATTACATAATAGAAATTGGCGCAATGCGGAATCTTATCCCATTCTGTTTCCTCAGCGATAACTTCACCTCTCTCATTCCACAGTTAGGTTAATTTCATACATAGAATGGAACGGAATAGAAAGTGAAATAAAAAAAATAAAAATAAAAATTTTGAGGATGAAAAATGGCCTGGTGTCGAATTGTTTTAAAAATAATAATAATAAAGTTATCAAAAAATAAATAACAATAATAATAATAATAAATAATGATAGAAGCTGTGGGTGATGATTACAAGAACAAGAGTACAACAGATATTGTCAAAAAAATGATTTCCTCGGTCATATCAAAGGGGTCCAATGCACCCTAAGTGAATTGAATTTATCATTGTGACTAACTACTATTTTTCAAACCAGCAAAAACTAAGGCTGACAAACAAATATAAGTGGTAAAGTAACTTTAGAACAAGTTATGCTAGACCAAAATCATTAAATTTATGTTAAACCTTGTTTCTGGCTGGAAAATTTCAAATTCTAGTTTCTTGCTGCCATTAAGCTTCTCCTTCCATTTAACAGAAGAAAACAAAAGAAGGGACAAGCAAAAGACGTCAATCAAGCCATGAACTACATTGCCATAGCAATGGAGTATCACTAGTAAATATCAAGGAGGAAAGCATACTATTTATGAGGGCAAAAAGTATGTCATCATTTCTCACTCCCAGAGATTCCCGGACATGCTCACGAAGAACCCTCTTTGATACACTATCTTCAGCAACTTCCATCAGTTCCTTGCTATTTCCCAGATGCACAACATAAGTTTCAGGCATTTTTATCCTACAGAATGGGACCAGTGCAAACAAAGAATAAGAAGAACTATAGATATAAAGAAAATTACAACAATACAGAGCACAACATCAGCATTATTACGCAGAACATGAAGGAAACTGAATTTAGAATCACGTTGTAAGATACGGGAAAGATACCCTAAACGCTCCCTAGTCCTGTTCTTCCATAATTCTGCAGTTACGTGTGAATCAATCATGGCACCTGCAGCAAAAGGGAGGTGCTTAACATATTCCACTTTGAAATAATGCCCTCGCATTTCATGAATCCACCATAAAACCTTTGGAAGAACATCAGGAACTTTTTCTTTTAGAGCAGCATCCAGCCACTTCCCAGATACAGCAGTATTTAAAATGACCAGATCAGCTTTAAGAGCTGTATCTATAGCCTTTTCACCATAGGCAGGAAAGACCTATCAACAGTCAGCCACAAAATAAAAGAGGGACTTAGAAGGCCTTTGCCACTGAGATATAGAACACCATTTATGTCATTTCTCATTGGTGACAAAGCAAATATTCCAGAAAAGAAGTGATTATCTATAAAACGAAAAAGGAAAGAGTTAAGATCACCTGCACTCCTCTGTCCAACATCTTATTCTCTAAACTGTAAATCACCTCATCAGGTTCTGAAGGTTTCTGATAAGTGATCCAAACAACGTCAGAACCAACGCCCCTCAACAAAAATGCTAATTCCATTAACAATAAAGGCCCTCCTGCATTGTTTAACGAGGAAAAGAATCCATAGTGAGTAAATTGCATTTTTAGTACTCATCGCCAAAACCGAACGTGAAAAATGAGATTTCAGTAAGGACCTGAAACAGAAAGCTCGTGGGAAACCATGAGAACAAGCTTAGACTTCATGAATTCCAAAGGACTTGATGCTGAATTTCCGACTTGGATGGTTGAGTGAATGGGAGCCTTTCCTTGATTATCTTCTGATCCAAGCTGTTCACTGCTACTGCCCGTGCTCGTATTACAGTAATCAGATGTGGCTCTCAAGAAGACCACCATCACCGTTGAAAGAGAAAACAGTACCAGTAGTATCAACGGCCACTTATTCTTCGGCATTGCCGTCCAGGCGTTCGACTGCTTCACCATTGTTCTGCTACTTGAGCTTTTGAATCTCTACTTTCGCATTTCTAGGGTTCCCGGTTACAATCTGGACTCTTGACGCTCAATTAACATCTGCTCTGCCTCTGGAATCTGAGTAATTGGAAACGAGAAATTACCGCGTCAGCTCAGGATAGATCGGTGAGAAAGAGAAGGGTGGTTCAAGACTCCGGCTTTCTATTTTCTTCCCCCATTCTAAAGAAGACACTCCAGAATCCTGCTGTAATTTGTCCCAATGATACGAGTTTTTAGTAAACTGGGCTTCAAACTAACGGTAATAGCCCAATATAACAAAAAATCTTTAAAAAAAAACCATTGTAGGACAAAAATCTTAAAATGTTTGTGTGCCGTTTTATAATGCATGGCCTAATAAATCAGGGTTATAAACTAAAATGCGAAATGACGTTTGTCAAAAAGAAAATGCGATAATGCATGGCCTAATAAGTCAGGGTTATAAACTAAAATGTGAAATGACCTTTGTCAAAAAGAAAATGCGAAATGTCCTTTAGAGTTTTCTTTCTGAGCTTTTTCACATTATTTGTCCCTTTTCTTTTTCTTCTTTTTTTACTTTTCTGGCAAACCATGGGTTGCGTCACATAAGGGTCTGATATTAATTACGTAACAGTTCATTATCACAAAATCATGAGTTCATTTTCAAGAAAACATGTAATAATGAATCAAAATCCTCTAAAATTGAGAATATGCAAAGTCCGTGAGGTTAAAGTTAAACACAACATTCGAATACTTTATAATTTATAATTTATTTTCAACTTCAAGATTAATTCTCTATCATAATCAATCCGAGTACAAAGATCATAGAAACAATGGATAACGGAGTCGGAGGATGTAACAGTCATAAGGGATTTGGGTCAAGGTGGAGGGCCCAATAAGAAGCCCAAAATAAGAATAATAGCATGTTTGGAAACTCTACTTAGAGCTTGTTTGGAATAGCGGTTGAAAATTTCATAAGTGCTTATGAATTGTAATTCACGGAATACGAAATAACTTTTACGGTCTATGAGGTGCTTTCACGGTCTACGAGATAAATATGTGGAGGAGATTTGTCTCGATTTACGTGAATCGGGCTTATATAATAAGCCCGATTCAAGATCACTCTACCAAACAAGCATTTATAATCGGGCTTATTTTATAAGCCTGATTTACGTAAATCGAGATAAATCTCCTCCACATATTTACTTCGTAGACCGTAAAAACAACTTCGTAAACCGTAAAAGTTACTTCGTATTCCGTGAATCACAATTTATAAGTACTTATGGAGCTTCCATAAGCTAATCCAAACGAGTTATAAGTGACGCTTGACAGTGGAGACATTATAATAAAGGTGAAATCGGTTGTAGAAAGTAGATGATTTGTGTGATCTTCTCTCTGGTCCCGTTCTTGGGAATTCTCTCCCTCTCTGCAGCTCCTCCTCCTCCATTGTATCTGCTCTTCCTTCCCTCTTCATCTTTCTGTTCTCTGTTTATCGTTGTTTTGTTTATCAGGATTAGCTGAATCTATTTTCATGTGCTTATGGTTGTTATAAACTGGATTAAATGTTAAATATATGCTTGTTATTCCATTATACTAAGATATTTTGATAGTTGATCATTATAGAGGATAACTGCATTTAATCTAATGTAACCCCGCCCATGCTGCAGGCTCGGGTCGTCTGCATCTTTTAAATTTTTGTACGCTGAAAAGAAATAAGAAAATAAGAGGGTAAACAAAGAAAATAAATTGCATATATACCCGTTATTTGTACTACTAGTTGGGAAGAAAATCCAATTTTTATGGCTAGTTACAAATGCATATTCATTTTGCATCGTTCAAATAAGAATATATTTTTTTATATACAGTTCAAACAAAGAATATAAAGTAGTACATACTTAAAATCCCTTTTGTTTTGAAAGGAACACGTACACATTTTGGTAATTATAAAATTTGACGCTGCCTCCATGTCAAACTAGTCACGCTTAGCTGGCACAGAACATGTAGTTCCATTCCATCTCCGACCTTTCGTGTCTTGCAATGGGTCGGGAGAGGGCACTGTGACGTGGAAGATAGTTAACAGAGTTGGAGAAGTTGAAGATAAATTCAGAAGAACACACAACACGTTTAAAAATTCCGAGGGAATATTTGTTGAACTTTATAGTTTAAGGAGGTATTTAATATTTACATCCGGTCAGAGTTGAAAGGAGGTTTTTACACCTTTCAGTTTTCACAATTTCTCTGGTATTCTCACTTTCAAAAGTCTAAGCAAACATGATACAAGAAATACACACCTACAAACTTCGAGGGAGCTCAGCTCCGTTGTAGCCTTACTAGTGTAAAATAGTTTTTTTAGACCGTATCATTTAGACCGGTTATTACAGATAAAGTCTAAAAAATATGATCGGTAGCAGTTTCGCAATTATAAAGAATTTTTTAGACCGGTTCTTAAAATAACCGATCTAAAAGATATTATTTAGACAATTAAAAAATAAAAAAATTTAAGACTTTTTAGACCGGTTGTCACTAATAACCAGTCTAAAAGATAAAACTTTTTAGACCAATTGTTGATGATAACCGGTCTAAAAGATGCGACATTAAAAAATTAAATATTTTTTTATTTTTAAGACCGGTTATTAGTTATAACCGGTCTAAAAGATGAACTTTTTAAGACCGATTTTGTCAAATAACCGGTCTTAAAAATCCGCTCTAATATTTAAAATCTTCTCTCACGGCCTTAGCTCGCGCCTAATTTCAACTTTAAAATCTGATACTCATCAAGCTTCTTGTAAACCCCTCTCTCGTGCCGCAACAGCTACTCCTTCCCACATCACTCCTCCATCCTTGGCCATTTCCGCCGTCAACGCAGAGATACGGTGGAATCCATTACCATAAGGCTCAGCTTTTCTTCCTTGCGATTGGTTTAAGATAAGCGCTCTACTTAATTAGTTTTATACATACTTTAGACTAGCTACCGTCATATACTTCAGATTTATTTCTATTACAAAATTGTATACTCATACTTGCTTCAGGTTTACGATTGCGTTATCTGAGAGAGTTTACAAATTGGCTAAGGGCCAAGGTTAGTGTTTTCTTCTGTCATTTTCCATGTTTCTAAATATTTATTCTTCGACAAAATTTCTTAAATAAAAATTATCTTCCAACCTGCGATCTAATTACTTTATTTTCTAACTCATTTCCTAATATTATTTCATATTGTTGAGTCATTCACATCTCATTATATATTTGCACTGGGTGTTACAAGATTCCTGAGCTGTGCTCATTGGGTTCTTCAAGTATGACTCCACCAGGATATATTCGTTATAAGTAATTATAAGTATGGCCTTGGAAACATGCTTTTAGTATATGTACAGATTGAGTAAACTAACGTAATTAATGAACTAGTAAAAAAAAACACTTTTTAGACCGGTTATGTCGATAACCGGTCTAAAAAGTCACAGTTTTTAAACCGGTTATCCACATAACTGATCTAAAAAATCATACTTTTTAAACCAGTTGTATCAAGAATTCATCTGAAACCGGTCTAAAAAGTCATTTTTACCCAATTTCAAATGTCATTTTTCTACCGGTGCCCTGTACATCGTTGAATGCCAACTGCCACTCATCAAGGGCATTTAATCTAAATATTATAATATGAAGCAAATGGTATGGCTATTCTCAACACTTCCGCGTAATTATTGAAGAGTTAAGGTCGTGATGCACACAGTTGCCGCATGGGTGTAAGCAATCTCGCAAAACGCAGGGGCACATGCGCCCTGATAAACGTCCCTTGCTCTGTAAATTCCTATATTTTAAAAAGGAAGCGAAAAGACAAAAAGGAGGAAGAACGTTATACAAGGGAATGATGCGCAATCTTCGTTTTAAAAACAAAAAGTTGAAATTGATCATCAGTTGCCAAGTGGGAACAGGGAGGGCGTTTACTTACAGATTTCTCAACCATTCCAACCTGATGTATCGTGCTGAGAAGGTCCCCTTTATCAAATGGCAGCAACGCTTCCACCCATACCATGGAATCCTGTCATAGAACAAAATGTTTTTTTTTAGCACAAGTGATTAGTTCCAAAGAAATGCACCTCGTGATATCAACAGGTGAAAACTAATAAGGTTGGCTGTGTGCATATATAGACTTCAATTCTGCACCTTAAGTTTTTCTTGAACTGCATTGCAGAATTCAGGTAGGCCATCCCCATTCAGAGCAGATATGCATACTACATCTTCTCTTTTCTCAGCTTCTTTTCTGATTTTCTGGGGATCACTAGCCTTATCAACCTGCGATAAGAAGCCAAAGACACAAGAATGTTCAACCTTTAGTTCGCACTGCAATAAGCACTTCAAGTGCACAGTAATCATGATGGAGGCAGGAAAACTTGGCCTCTTTCCTTTTTAAATTTTTTTTTTTGGGGGGGGGGTTAGATCACTTTATTTTCAGAAGGCACTGATAATCATAAAAAAGGTTATAAATTACAAAAAATAAAAAGAAGAACAAACGCAGTGAATTAAACTCTGAACTCGGTTTAGAAACATTCTGTTTAAATCAATGCCTGTTGATGCTAATCTAAGTGATAGCATGAAAACTTCACATTAAGAATTTCACTTTTAGGCCATCAATGAAAAATCATGTTAGTCCCTCCTTTCAATTGTTCTGTAAAGGACGTTAAATAACTTAACTACTATCAACAGAAGAAACATAATTACTAATACGGAGAGACAGAATATAGTCCTTCATACAAGTGAGAGAGCTCAATTCCCCTCTTACTTGCCAAACCATGTAAATGATCAAATATTAGAATCGGAATGTATTAGACCTTGTTCCAGACCATCAATCTTGGAATTGAAGATGCATCTAGTTCTGACAGAACTTTGTCCACAGCATCTATCTGTTGTTCTGACAAGGGATGGCTGAACTTCACAAAGATATTTAATGACATAAATTAATAATGATGGTCAACATGATAAGTTCTATTAATATTCTTTATTCATGTATAAAAGTTCCTCCAGGTAGTTCTCCTGATATATACCTGATATCGACCACATGCACCAAAAGGGATGACTCGGATATCTCCTCCAGTGTAGCTCTGAAGGCAGCAACCTACAGAAAGAAGAAAAATTTACAGAGGCTGTCAGGTATTGCTTGATAATATGGTATTAGATATTTAAAACAAAAATCTTATTCTATGGTGAATCCTATAAACAATCAATGTAAATTAGCAACAGCAGGACCGGTGTCAAACAACTTCAGCAAAAGGAACTGGGCAGATTATATTATCTCAAAGGGTACCAATGTGGTAGGTAATTTCTGAATAAAACCAACAGTGTCTGTGAGGAGAAACTCCTTCCCGTTCTTCATCTGGATAAAATTGAATCAACAAAGTATCAAATGTTAAACGAACTGTAATTCAAACAGCAAAAGACTTTATCTTGTATATTAATTTATAATAATATATCAACAATGAATTTTAGCCATCCCATAGTAGAGGAAGGCATAGCAACAGAGGAAATTTCCTCCTCTGTTTTGTGTCCCTAATATCATTGTTACACAATACCATAACAACCCTGCCTCTGTTATCAACCTAAGTCTAGAGACACTCATCTGGGTACATAACAAATCATTGAAGCACCACAACCACGGGAAAATAAGGAAATTACCCCAACCTAGGTTGTAATTCCTGGGCGACAACATGTATTTCCGAAAAAAGGGGGGGGGATTATCCAGTCCAGGTATATTTTGACTGACTGACCTGCACCCTCCTTGTAGTTGGATCAAGAGTCGCGAACAATTTATCCTCAGCTAGAACATCTGCTCCAGTTAATTGATTTAAAAGCGTACTCTTTCCAGCATTTGTATACCCAACCTGCAGTATCATTAAAGTATGTATATATATATATATATAAATAAATAAATAAATAAATAAATAAATAAGGCAGACCCCAGTACTAAACGGCTCCCGCACAATATGGGCTCAGGGGAAGGAGATCCTATATGTACGCAGCCTTACCCTGACATTATTGTCAAGAGGCTATTTCCAGGCATTAAAGTATGTATCAAACAACAAAATACATAACTATGACAATGCATTTGATCAGATATTATCAAGTGACAAGTGCAAGATGCATAGCCAAATACCTTTGACGTGAAATGGATTTAATATAAAGGCAATAAATTACCAAGGATACTACAGGCACAGGTACTGAGATTCTCCTGTTACGATACAGCTTCCGATGTTTCCTCACAGATTCTAGCTCGTTCTTAAGGACACCAATCTGTCAAAGAAAAGGCATTATAATTGCAGGGGAAAAACATAATTTAACTTTGAGGATAGTATTACTCTCGAAAACTTAAAAATGGAGCAAATTTCTGTAGATAAGAAAATGACAAAAACAATGATCATATGCTTACTTGATTACGCAAAATACGTTTGTCCACTTCTATTTGTTTTTCACCCATTCCCTTCACCTTCCCTCCAGCTTGACGCTCAAGGTGAGTCCACATTTTTGTCAATCGAGGTAACTGGTATTCCATTTGCGCCAATGCAACCTAGAAGGACAATATCATTGTCAGAGAAAGGCTTTAAAATTTCTTCTACCAAAGCTTGTTCTAATAATAAAACAACTAAAGGCTAAACAATTTAAATATGAAATTGCCTGTAAAGATGCTTCATGTGTTGCGGCTCGCTGATTAAATATATCAAGGATGAGGGCAGTGCGATCACAAACTCTCACATCTCCACCAAAAGTCTTTTCTAAGTTGCGCAATTGCCTAGAATTGTTTGAAAGAAGGAGGGAGGGTAAGTAGCTTTATTATGCAAGAAGTTTGAGAGCAATATTCTTATACAACAATTATATTTTTAAGAAATTAATGCAATTTGGTGCAGTTGACTGGCACAATCAGGACCAAAAAGGAAACGTAAAAGAAGAGCTGGAGAGGAAAAGGAAATGATTATGATAATTATCTTTGTCAATTATAAGATCATAAAAGTAATGTGGTGCAGAATAATTGGAACCTATGAAATGAATAAAGGGATAGAATATGCAGGCTATAGTGTAGCTAAAGCATGCTGATTGTCTTCTTTAATTTTCAATTGGAAATTCAACGACATCCAAGTTATCAATAGTCATTCGTGATGCGACCCAAGGTATCAAATAAAATCTCCAGGGCAACCTTGGGCTAACCAGCTAAGTAGACAGAAAAATTTTGATTCCAAATACCTCCAGTCAAATACCAAGAACATTAGTTTTTGTTGGGTTTTTTGCAACTCTGATATGCTCATTTAGCATGTAGAAGGCGAATCAAAGTAAATGGAATAGTTCAGTGTTACATCTTTAGACAAAAACTAACAGAAGGCGCCCTTTGGATGGGGGGGGGAGGTGCTTACCCAGCTGACAGTTCGTCATCAAAGATTACAGTTTCAACATCCAATGCATGAATTGCACTCTTAATCTCAGAAACCTTGCCAGATCCAATGTATGTCCTGGGGTTTGGTTTAGAAAGCCTGCACTATGCACAACATTTTAAGAACTAATAATATGTTTTTTCAATAAAGGAATGGAGCCAGACAATTTTCATGCAGCATTTAAATTCTCAACAGGTTTAAAAAGAATCCTATAAGTGAGTTAGATTATTTTATTGCAATGCATTTCAGCAATTTTACGCTCCTCACATGACAACATGCATCCCATCATTGGGATGCGGTGTCCTGGGGTCAAATCCCCCAGCAATAGCCAAAACAACAGTAAGAAAGACGGCTTGGAAGGATTAGAAAAATTTGTATGTGAAGTAACGAATGCAAATCTGCATATGCATTATTTTATGAAAATTGAGAGGTAAAGGAAAAATTAGCAATGAAATACAACGTCAAATCTAGCCTAACAACATATGATATTCTGGAAGTTGGAAAGAAAAACCACATGACAAGAGATAGCAAAAGAATCTCTTGTGTGAGACATAGTTCTCCTAGGTCATAATCTATATGATATCAGTTCCAACTTGCCTAAGTTAGAGCTAAAAGGACTATTATGACAGCCACATACACCAGTAGTCTTTTAACATGAAAAAGCAATTTTTGTGTTTACGATGTACAGTTCTAACAAACCCATTATAAGGGTTATATATTAAACTTAAGCCCAGTGAACTGAAAAGTTATGTTACCAAAGGAACTATAGCCAAATACCAAAAAGAAAATTGAACTACAACATAAAATCATAAATACTTACTTTTGGTATGTAGAGCCAACAACCATTAGTCCAGCAGTGTCAGCTAGCTGGGCTAGTTCCTTGGTTGATTCTTCAACGCCAAAGGAATATTGTGTATCACCTTTGCATTCGACACCTACTAGGTAGGCTTTTTCTTCAAAAACCTGAAAGAAATGAATAAATTCAATTCAAACAGTGGCGGTTTAGGAAATAGGAAGCGGATTGTAATTTTATAGTGAGTATAGTTGTTTGTACATGCTTCTTTTCTATTAGCATGACTACTAGCTATATGACAAGTGACTACAAATTCTGCCGCCATGATGCATGAGAAACAGCCATGTTACATTTCCAAACCCAACTTTTGTGATTTTCCTTCTTTTTCCTTCCCTTGATATGAAACAAACTTGCATAATATTATGTTTTAAATCGGTCCTTTTTGTGCAAGATAAGCTGTAACTGCATTCTGCATCTGCTAATGTGAAAGCAGGCAATAATTTTGTCCAAAGAAACTTCAAAGAGGTATTTGACGTTCTTATATTTAACAAAATCACTCGTGATACTAATTTTCCCTTCTCGGTGCGGACTGGAGTAATTCATCCATTTGTGGGACATGGATATGGGAGAATAATGACGACCCTAAGAATTAAGCCGAATACTCAAAACGCAGAGAGTAGAAACGTGAAATTTTCCGAGGAATGCCCCAAAAAAAATGTCTTGCACAAACTGAGGATAAAATAAGCAGCTCCCGGAGCCCGAATCTTCAAGCGTTAGAAATGGAAAAAGAAAGAAGAAAGAGAAGTGGTTAAAGACCTCTCTTCCATTCCGGATCGTGAACCTATTATCATAGCTGTCCTGTTCCTCTTTCTTCTTCTTAGCTCCGGTCGGCCAACCGGAAGCTTTATCTTCTGCAGTTATGCCAGAAACGTCGCTGTCTATACCAGGCTCTGCTAATACTTCTTCCTTTTCCTCTTCTTGAACTGGTTCTGTGGTCTTAATCACTGAGCTTTGTAAGGAAACGTCGTCGGAAGATACCAGACCAAGCTCTTGTGATAAAGCAGAGACACTACTGAGTCTGGAGGAAATGCACTTAGATTCCTTCCTAAAACGATTAGGGTTTCGGGGAGAAATACAAGGAACATAGCGCTCAGGAATTACGGGCGATGGCCGAACAATCGAACCATAGAGACTGGCGTTCATCATGAAGTTCCCTTACCCCGCTCTCCTCTGTTTTCTCTATGCCTTCCCTCAATTTCTTTCAGTCTTCAGTTATCCCTATGTCAGGTCGCTAAGAAAATAAAAACACTTTATCCTTTAACATGGTTTTTTTTTTTTTTTGCCAAAATCCTTTAACACGGTTAGAATTATTAAAAAATGTATGGACACTGAAATTTCTTTGGACAAAAAATTGTCAGACATATTAAATTATTTTTTTAAAAAAAATAACAACAATTTTTTTTTGGGACCAAACACAACAATTAATGTTTAAAAACATTATTTGAGACTTGTGCAGATTGTTTTATAAGATTAGAATCAAACTAAAACGTGATATTAATGTTAAAGTATGTGCTTGTTTGTTTGAGCTTATTTGAATCCGGTTTATTATATAAGCCCGATTCACGTAAATCGAGATAAATCTCTTCCACATATTTATCTCGTAGATCGTGAAAGCACTTCGTAGACCGTAAAAGCACCTCGTAGACCGTAAAAACTACCTCGTAGACCGTAAAAGTTACTTCGTATTCCGTGAATTACAATTCATAAACACGATTGAAATTTTCAACCGCTGTTCCAAACAAGCACTATGTTATGTTAATCATGTTCTTCATTCCAATAGTGCCAAATTGGCATGCCATGACTAAAAAACTTGTGAAACGTGGCACGCACAGAATGTCATTCCCTAACGTTATTTTTTCCCCCAACAAAAAAAAAAAAAGTGCGTGCCTTCGTCCTCCGGATCCTTCTAGTTTGATCAGCTAAACCTACTTATGGATAATTTTGGCAACGACATAGATAATTAAAAACACATAGTATAACCAACCCAACCAACAAAAGTTTGACACCGCATGTATTCTACTAAAAAAACACACAAACTTCCCCTCTAAAATACTATTGGAGCTGTTTATTTCTATCTATCCTCTTTTGCCCGTGATATACTTTGTATTCCCTCTTTTCCTTTTCAAGAAATGAAAGTATTATTAATCACTTCTTTAATATTAAAAAGAACTAGATAAAGCTAGTTAGATGCTAAATTTTTTTATAACTTTCCAGAATTACTCTTGAACCAGCACAGTTCATTGGAGAGAATATAGAGATTATTATAAAAAAAAATGACACACTTAGACATTAGCTGTAAATCGTTGGCTAACTTTTATAAAGAGTAGTATTGAATTAAAAATTAATCAGTAGATCTTATAAAAAAAACTGAAAGAAATACCAAATAACACACACGTAATGAATAGTCCAACACATAGTTAATGACTTAATGTTCATTTCTAGTGACAAGTCAAAATTTAAAATAAACACTGTCAATCATAATTTGTAGAAAATATTTTGTCACTTGCTGAAACAGTAAAATGAGTACTCCTGGATTGATTAACCAAGCTTCACATACTTATAGTTATTCTACATTTTGCCATGAGTTCTATACAAGAGCTGAACTGCAAGAGGTGAGGTGCTTCGAATGCAGCCACCAAGAATTTTCAAGGTAGTAAGTTTTATTAATTCCCGTTAAGAAAAACTAAGTTTTATTAACTGCTTCTAGTCAACAAATATGTCCAATTTAATGAACGAACCTGTAGCCTCTATTTATTAAATTGTTTGGCCAAGCTTTTATCGATCGGTCTTATATAATAAGCCCGATTTACGTAAATCGAGATAAATCTCCTCCACATATTTACCTCGTAGACCGTAAAAGCTACTTCGTAAACTGTAAAAGCTACTTCGTATTCCGTGAATCACGATTTATAAGCACTTATGGAGTTAGCTCGTTTGGAAACTCTATCAATAATCGGGCTTATTTTATAAACCCGATTTACGTAAATCGAGATAAATCTCCTCCACATATTTACCTCGTAGACCGTAAAAGCAACCTCGTAAACTGTAGAAGTTACTTCATATTCCGTAAATCATGATTTATAAGCACTTATAGAGCTTCCATAAGCTAATCCAAACGAGCTAATAATTAGAGCCTATTTGGGAGGAAGAAATGTGGTTTTTTCTTAAAAAAATCACGGTGATGTTAGTTTTTTGAAAAATAGGGTGTTAGTAACATTTTGGCAAATGAATTTTTTTTTCCAAACGTTGTTTATGAGAATAAGCTCAAAAGTTTAGCTTTTTGAAAAAAAAAATCACTTCTGTCACCGTCAATCTAAATACAAATCACATTTATAATATGACTTTTATCATATATTAAGTTTGTAAAAGTCAGATTAAAAAAAATAACTTATATCACTGCTAACATAAACGAGCCCTTAGTCTATGGTTATTCCTACTCTTCCTTAGATGTAGATATCAACCTTAGTGCTCGTTTGGATCAAAGAAGATGTAGGAATGAAAAGGAAAAAAAAAAATGGGAAGGAAGGGAAAATATTTTGCCATTGATGTGTTTAGTTCGTATTAGAAAAGAAAATGGGTAGACAATAAAATTTTTGTTTGGTTGAAAGAAAATGAGATAGGAAAATGAGTTAAAAGACATTTTTGTCCCTGTTAAAAAAAATATTATTTAAAGTCCCTTGTTTTAAAAATATTATTTAAATACCATGTTTTCATTTTAACCTCTCTAACCATATACACTCTATAGGTAACTTATGGTCATTTCAAATTATTCTCACGTAGCCACAACTTAACCACCACCATAGGCAAATCACTCTCATCTTTGTCTTATTCACCTCTACATTACCCATTTCCTTCACTAGTCTTCTCGTTAAACCAGTCATTGTTCCATGTTCCCCATCCAAACCCAAACCCCCACATGCGGCCTCAACCTCTCTAAAGAGTTACCAGCAGCATCAATGATGCTTGAGGCAAGAATCTCGCAACTCATGCTCGCTCGGCGCTGGAGGTGCCAGCTCCAACATCCAGTGATGACCTTCTTCCGATGATTCTGAATAACTCTTAGAAGTGTGTGAAATAGCTCCAGGACTCACTAATGAGTCGCAACATTCAGATTCCTTAACCCAAAGCCACATGCGACTATGTACTCTGCTTCTGCGACATTCGACTTCACTAGATCACCTCCCTTAGCTACCCCACCATACTCAACGTCACCAGAGCCCAAAACGGCAACTCCACCATGGCCCATATAGCCACCCCCAATCCAACGATTTCTTCTTTCACCACCTCTAGAATGGAATTCTTCAATATCTCGTTATAGCTCACCACCGTCACATCAAAGGCAAATGAGACTTTTAGACATTTTTAGAAGTGCCAGAAAATGGGTTCTCACCATTTTTTTTTGTGGGAACCCATTTTTATTTATCAGATTGCAAACTGGGGGAGGCGAGAAAATCTTTTCCAATAAAAAAGTTGATCCAAATAACCACCATCATTTAAAAATAGACATTTTCCTATTCCGTCGCCCAATTTCCACTGAAACAAATGGGACCTTAGGTTGGCTTCATTCTGTAATTCCTTCAATCCAAGAAAGACACATATTGGGTGATGTACCACTGTACCGTTACAATCTGGGCCTAACAGAATTCCGTTTTTTTTTCCTGTTAATTTTTCGAGCAGAAAGGATTAGCGCTACTTGGGCCTGGGCTATCTTCACAACCCCATAACACCCCCAGAGAGGGCACAGCCCAAACAAAACCAAATTCCACCAGAAGTGACCGTACTGCCACAGTCAGGATCGGTCCTTGCTCCTGGTAAAGATGTTGATACGAAGAACGTTATCAATGGCGATTTCTCTGGCAACAATAATCCCGCTCTCTTCGCGAGCTACAAGACTTTTTCGCGTTCATAAGCAAATTAATTTTCCTCGTTCGTCCCCCCTTTGCCCACGAAGCCTTGTTTTTCTCTCCTGCTCCGGCTTCGCTTCCTCCGTTTCTGCTAGAGAAACCGACCAGATTCCTGAAGAGTCGGCGAAAAATGTAATTATATTTGTCTTCCGTTCAGTATACCAGTTTCACTATCCTCCTGAAGTTTCATTTCTAGGACTAAGACCTTCTTTGGTTAAAACTAATTTCCATTAATGTGACACGAATAATGTTAAGTTGTACTTTGGCAGGCTAATCTGAAACCTGGCCTTTATCTGGTAGGAACACCAATTGGAAATCTTGAAGATATTACCTTTAGGTACTTGTGAAATTAGCTTGATTTTATGCCATTGCGACTTAATGGAAACTCGTTGACGTAGCTTTTATTCTAGCTCGGTTGTTGGTGCCACTGTTCTCTTCTTGTACCATGAGCCAAAAAAAAAAGAAAGAAAAAAAAAAGCCTACGATCCAGCAGAAAAAGTGGCTGAGTAATTTAAAGGGAAATGAGCTTTGGTATCCTTATACGGTTCGGTGACTTTTTCTATGCTGTCTGGATCACCAATGCAGGGCTCTCCGCGTATTAAAGTCAGCGGATGTGATACTTTCAGAAGATACTAGGCATTCTGGAAAGTTGCTTCACTACTACAATATCAAAACACCCCTTGTACGAGTCTTGTAAACTTGTTATTGCTACTGGTGTTTATCGATCTATTCTAATTCTGTTCTCTATATTTTCAGTTGAGTTACCACAAATTCAATGAATCACAAAGGGAGCGGGTAGTGTTGACGAGGTTGAGGCAGGGTGAGATTGTTGCGCTAATAAGTGATGCTGGAACACCAGGCATTAGTGATCCTGGTATGGAATTGGTAAGTATGTTGATTCTATGCTGACTTAAGCATACTTGCTTATCTGTGCTTGGCCATTTTTATATGTTTACTTTTGTATGTTGTGCGGTGGAGATTATTCATTGAAAGGTTTCTGAAATAAATAATGCAGGCCAAATTATGTGTTTATGAAAACATCCCTGTTATCCCTATTCCTGGGCCCTGTGCTTTGATATCAGCTCTCTCCGCCTCAGGATTAGCTACTGATGAATTTACTTTTGGTAATTTATGACTGCCTCTGTGGGTCAATAGATCCAATCATAAATTTGGGCATTAATAACGCTCTTAGCACTAAACATGACATGTTTTGCTACAGTTGGCTTTCTGCCAAAGCAGTCCGGACCTAGAAGAAAGAGACTTATGGTTTCAGCAGATGAAGCAACTACACAAATATTCTACGTTCCTCCTCACAAGCTCTCCCAATTTCTTGAAGAAAGTGCTTCATCTTTTGGTGATACAAGGTATTAAAAATGTGCTTTAATTATAAAACTTACCTTGTATTATAGTCTGTTCACCATAAAATGATTTATTGCCTTATTTTTAAAGTTGTTAAGGGAGTGCTTTAACGCAAACTTTAGCATTGAATTCAAACGTGTGTTTTGATTCATCTCATGTATTGATGTGTGATAGAAAGGAAAAAGGAAGTCGCTTTAGCAATACGTACTTTAGCTGGTTCATTAAGGTTTAATGGTTAATGCATTAAGTGATTAAACTTTTTAGTATGTTTGTGTTTGGACTTAGAGGTTGTTACTCTTTGCATTTTTTTTTCAACGTTCAATGCCTCTACCAGTAATTAGAGAGGAGCAGTAGGAAGACATGGATAGCAAGTTAAGATTAGTTTTAACTTGGTAAATTACCTTTCTTTTGTGATATGGCGGGCCGTGTGTTATTATTGCTTTGGAAATTTTGTTACACTTTGCATTGTCTTGTGTTCTTTTAGGAGTATTTCTTTTGGTCATTATAGAGTAGCAGAAAGACATGGCTTTATTAAACGGCAGTGAGTTATGGTTTGGTTTTGAGTCACCCATTGATGGTATTGTAGGCGATGTGTCATTGCTCGGGAGATGACCAAATTATATGAAGAGGTATGTTTCTCATTCATATCTGTAATTTTTGTTATTGATTATCCTAATTATAACGGTTATTGGTTATCTTATGTATGACGGGTATTTTGGAGCAGTTGATTCTGCAATTATTTTTCATTTTAATCATTGTAATAAGTGCAACAGCCATTAGTTCCCTATTATCTTGAACTCAGTCAATTGGAAGAATTATTTTATATAGCTATGATGTCTCATTTTGACCTTTATCCTCTTTATGCATGCTGGATTGATGGTATCCCATTATAGATTTTTGTGTATCATCTTAGAGGAAAAAAGGCTATGGATGTGTGATTGTTTGTCTCTATTCTTTTTCTCCCTTTGATAAGGTGGGGGATCATAACTATACATACCGTGAACATACCATATGGTTTTTCTAAATTTGGTTGGTGGAGTGGTCAATTGATTTGCTTTATATATTACTTGCATGTGATCCTTTCTTTGCTGATGTAAAAGATAATGCTTATGTAGTTTTGGCGTGGTACTCTTGGTGAAGCCATGAAAGCATTTTCATTGTACCAACCAAAGGGAGAACTTACCATATTGATTGAGGGGCGCATAAAGTCTAAAGTTGAACCACCATCAGAGATTCAGCTTGAGAATGAATTGAGAGATTTAATTTCACAAGGCGAGAGTCTTTCCATGGTAATAGTTTGCTTTTATCTGGAGACTGCAATTTTTAGATCTACTCTTTTAGCTGCTAAAGCTGTGTACAGTCAAATTAAATTTATATGGAAGTTTGATCCAGGGCTAATTATGGATATAGTTGTCTATACTAAACAAATCAAACTGAGGAATATGGCAATCGGATCTGTGGTTCAGGGACGCCTTATAAAAGATAATGGAAAAGAGAGAAACTTAGTGCCCATCTTATTATAGGCAAAAATACTAAAGACTGTCCTTCCCCCCCCCCCCACCCTTCCTTCTACTTGATATTTCCCCAGTCCACATGTGCAAAATACCAACTGTACGAGCTTTAGGGTGTGTTTGGTATGAGGGGAGGGGAGGGGAGGGGAATGGGGGGATTTTGCTCCCCTCCCCTTGTTTGGATAACTAAAAATTTTAGGAGGGGAGGGAAAATTTTCTAAAATTCTCCCTCCCCTCCCCTCCAAAATTGGGGGGATTTGGAGGGAAAGGTTAATGTTTGAGCTTAAATTGACTAATATGTCCATACCATTTTAAAATATTCTCACAAAACTCTTCTCATTATTTAATTACAAAATTATAATTTTATATAGTAAATGCCTTTATAATTATATTTATTTAATTTTTATAATTTTAAAATTATAATTTTATGTATTAAATTCCTTATATAATTATATTTTATTAAATATGTTAGAAAGTTATTAATTACAAATTAAATGAAATAAGAGCAAAATTGTCCATATAAAAATATTTCTCCTCCCCTCCCCTCCTATACCAAACATAATACTATTAAAATCCCTTCCCTCCCCTCTCTTTTCATCAACCCAAACAAGGTAAAAGAAAATCCCTCCCCTCCCCTCCCCTCCCCTCCATTGAGCCAAACATAGCCTTAAGGAATGCAGAGCTAAATCTAATTATCAATTTAATCAACGATTAAAAGTTTAAATTATTGCATGGCCAAGAAACTGTTTACAGTATTGATGTTATTTCTACTGAATCAAAAGTATTATCATGTTAGAGCCGAAGAGTAAATTAGTTCACACACTTTTGTTACTGAGTAGCCTCTCTTCATCTCGATGAAATTGTAATTTTTACTGATGTGTACCTAGGCTGTCAAGTCCGTAGCTGATGGAACATCAGTGAGTAGAAAAACCGTATATTCACTTGCATTGAAAAAATTTGGGAAGCAATTGGAAATGGAAGATGGCTCAAAGTAAACAGAGTACTCATGTAAGTTGAAATTGTGGTTTCTTTCATTATGTTGAATTCATTCGTTTTCTTAAGCCTAATGACTATTACATTTCCTAATTAACAGAAAAGTGGGATTGCTTCAAGGCCTAGAGAAATGGTTTCTTGTTGGAGCACTATTGTGGATTATAGCAGGAATACTGGTTGCTGCATTTGAATATTGTTGCATTGGCTCACCATAGTTCTCATTATCTCTCGCCAATAGTATATAAAAAATGTCTGCATATCTACACTGTGAGTGGTGGCGAGGAATTGGCTGTTGGAGCATTCTAGAGGAGAAAATGACAGCTTAATTCTCTATTTCCTCTTGTATGTCATCTCCGTCGACAAAAAAAAAAAAAGTACTTGCTAAAATAGATGAGCATTATAGTCTTCACCTGATCTGTTCTGTCCCTTCTTCCTTGGATAGGAGCCGAAGGGATTTGGGTTTTGATGATAATATGGGTCTAACAGTTCTATTAGCGAGCCTTTTTCATCTGATAACCAAATACGAGAACCGTTTATTATCTGTAAATATGCTGACTCATTTTGCGGAACTTATGTTGATACAGTTTTAGATCAAGCCATGAGGAGCGGAAGATCATATAATAATATTCTTATCAGATCCCCACTGCCGAAGAAAGCCTGGTGATTTAATATAATCATTTCGACTTTGCTTTTTAATTTCTGCAGTGTGTCGTACACAGAAAATTAAATATAGGTTGCTGAAGAACTAAATACTTTAGCATGTAATATGAAATATCTAAAACCATGGTACACGACAGAGATTGGATAATTAGAGAAGTAACTAGACTAGACCCCCCCGGGGGGGGGGGAGCTAAAACATAAAAGGGGTCATGAGACAGGATTGCAGAAAGGGACTAGCATTAAGTGCTTGCTCAGATTAGCTAATTATCTAGAGCGGTGGAATCCTATGTACAGAGAATATGAAAGTGGAAAGGAGAGGGTAAAACCTAGAAAGGGTACAAGTGGTGAAAAACTGTGAAAGGAACTGGGAGCATGAGCATGAGCAGCAGCTGCAAATGTAGGGACAACATGGAAAGCGAAGCAGAAGGGGCGGTCGGGATCACGGGCACTGCAAAACGACAGGGTCATATGCGCAACAAAATGCAAGCTAGCTGCATCCACCTTCTCCCCCCAAGATAGCAACTCCTCAACAACACTACTACTTTTTAATCTCACACTAACACTAAAACACTCATATTCTTGTGCTGAATCTTGCTTTATTTACTTTTCATACATCGTTGGAGAGATGGTAGTGGGAGGATTAAATATACGTTGGCCAGTGGCCAAGATGCAGCCAGGATCGAATTGCATTTTCCTTTGATAAAATTGGTCCCATTTGTCCCCCAAGTGGTCCTTCCACTCCTGTTGCTTTGTGTAATGTGGAAGGTACTGTTTCACTTTGATGCCTTCCTCATTGCAGAATCTCAGGATTTCTTGGTTCTCATTGTTCAGGTACTCCACCATCTCACTATCCACGGCTGATCTCAGAAATGCCACCAGATAAAACACCTCCTCCTCTGGTTTCACCACCGAGCTCCGCTCATCCCAGCTACACACCCAAATCATCAATCTTTTTAATTTTCCCTTTTCTTACAATACAAAAACTAAGATGTTAGTGCACGATTAGGCTTACCATTCTTACCCATTAAGTTTACTAGTATAAGTAGTGTAAGTGAATGATGTAGTGTTTTGATTTATCCGGAAAAAACATGTTGCTAAATCAATTAATCATTTTCTTGTATCGTTTTCGCAATAAACTAGAGAAGATAATAGGGTAGGTAGCATTTCTGGTGAGAAAGGGATGCGTTTTGGGGTTGAAGAAGACCTGGAAAACAAGACATGCATCGGTGGATCCCCGATGAAGATCTCCTGACAGGAGAATCTTCCCAGTTGGATGATCACGACCATCCATTTTTGTTTGCTTCGGCTCCTCATCAAAGACCTTTTTTTTTTTCTTCGCCCCCAAAAACAAAAAGGGTATTACTATTTCTCAACGCAGCTGTGTTCGGTGGGTCCACGCATGCATGTGGGCCGCATCTTTGTTCAGTGTATAATTCAGGTGCCTTGAAAGCCCCATGACATAACAATAACATCACTCTGCTCCTGGGTCTTGACTCTTTATCCCTAGCTCCCTCCTTTCCTCGTACAAAATAGTCACTTCATCCTACCCTCTCATAAAAATTAAAAGTCATGTTGGATAACATAGATACCGTTATTTAGTCAAATTTATTTTGGAGGCCAATGAAAATCCATTTATTGTACAAAAGTTTCGTTTTTTTTATTTATGATTATAACTATATATTTAAAATGTATAAATATAAATGTATGTAACAGTATGAGAAATAAGCATGCATGCAGTGGATTTATGTTGTGCGCGCGCGCGTGTGTCTCTCTCTATCACACACACACACAACACTGAGACATTATATAAACAAAGAACATGGGTGATATTGATAATGAGTTGGTAGTTAAGAATTAAATATACGATTGCAAGGATGTGGAAGCTTACTTGTTGGAGTTCATGGGGTAGATGAGGATGGGGCCAGTGGAGGCATTACCGAGAATGCCCTTGAAGACGCCCTTGTCGAAGTCAGCTATCCTTGACTTGGGAACAAAAAGGTTAAGCCATGGATGTGGGACCTCCCACAAACCCTTGGACCTCAGCTTTAACTCTCCCTTGTGCACGCGGTCCAGAAAATCCACGTATGTTACGTCTGTTGTGAACACTGATGTTTCTATGAAATCTAGCTTTTCCAACAGTCCCTCTATTTCCTGCGCATTACAGATAAGGCCCCCCCACCCTCTTTGTTGTGAATATCATATACAAATTATTATTATTTTAAAGTACGTCGCACATTCAGAAAAAGCTACAATTTATAAAGTTAGCTGTTAGGCAAAAGCTACTGCTTTTTCCCTCTCACAGGATATGATGAGAGCTTCATTTCATTACTTAAATTACTAAATACAATTCTATGGAGTAAACCAGAGATATGCCAGATTACGTGCACCGGACAGTATCGTTTTCTCGTGTATATTTTATATTACGTACCCTCTGTCGCATAAATTTGTCTCAGCACGAGTACAAAGTATGAAAGTACAGACCGTGTAATAACAGGGTTCGATCTCTTCATTACCCAAAGAAAAAGTTAATTAATTAATTATAATTTCCAATTATTTAATTGCTTTATTATATACTCTCTCAAAGGAAAAGGGCTTAATTAATATAATTACTTGGATGAATAACGTACCATCTAGAAGTAGTTTATTGTAGAGACAGGAACATCGCAGAATAAAAGGGATAAGAGGGAGACAAGTTAGCTAATCGATATCTATTTTAATATTGAACTTCATCTTACCTTTACAACTTTCCTATGGTTATATATAAAGTATGCAACCAATTAATGTCACCTGATTCTTCCTTTCTGTTTGTTTGTTTTTTTCATTTTTTTCTTTTCCTTCATCCTACTTGGAACCAATAATTATGCATGCCCAAAGTCTCAAAAGCCAGACAAAGAAGCCCCACTAATTAGAGGTGTCCTAGTTACGTTTTTTTTAAGAAAAAAAAAATATACACAAACCTTGAGAAAATAATGATACCAGAGCAAGTTGGTCAAGTACAGCTTGCAAATGTCCTATTTTGCAAGGCAAAGCATATAAGGTAGATTCTAGTTAGCTACATCGAGCTGCTTAGCTAATTGCAAAATATTACAGAGACTTTGTCTAGTAACAGATCAAGCACTCAAAAGTTTAAGCAAAAGTTGAATTGTCTAATAATAGAATGTGGCGCCTGCAAATAATAGACTAAGAAAAATTACTTTTTTACCTGGTCAACAGTACGTTCGTCGTCGCCTTCATTGTAATTTTTGGTAATCTCCAAGCAGTATATAACACCACCATCGACATTTAGAGAACTAAAGGTGACTGGGTTACTGGGTGAAAAAAAGGAAGACCTCCAATTGTTAATAAGCCCTTCTTCCACTATTACAAATCCCTCGACGTAGTCAAATCTCTCACTGGCTGGTTTACCATGCAGAGAGATCAGAAACTCTTGGTCCCTCGTGAACGCTGAAAAATCCGAGTACAGCACTCTTATCCAACGCACCTGTACGTCGAGGCAAGCACAATTTAACCAAACGTCATCAAAACCAGCATGTTATCTATGAACAGTACAGGTGTACGAAATTCATGGGCCTACTACACAAACAGTGTACAGAGAGAGAGTGAGAGACCCTTTGAGGGGCTGGTTCAAGAGCAATTCTAGCCCTAGTGATGATTCCGAACTGTCCAAGACCCCCAAGGACGCTATGGAATAACTCTGTGTTAACATCCTCTGAGCATGTCAACAACTCGCCCTTTCCTGAACCACAAAACGAGTCAAAATTATATCAACTACTCATTCCTAAATATAAGACTTAGTAAAGCGAGGTAGTGAAATGCTTAGAGAGAGGGGGGAACCTGTAACAACGTCGAGCTGGTGGACGTTGGAGATCTGAGGGCCGTGCCGGAAGGTCTGGCCACTGATGCCCGCGTTGGAGAGGGTACCGCCGACGGTCAAGTACAGGTAATCGGTCCAGGACTTTGGTGCGAGGCCATATTGCAACGTCTCAATGAGTACCTTTATCCAAAGCTCTCCACCCCACACGTCCACATACATCTCTTTATCCACCACCGTCACACTCGATATCGACGTCATGTCTATGATCACTCCTTTCTCCGCCTGAGCCTGGCCGTGCGTCGAATGGCCCTCCCCTCTCGCCGACACCCTCAGCCCCTTGCCCAACTCGTACGCCGCCTGAACCACCGTCACCACATCCTGCGCAGAAGCAGGGTGCACCACCACCAGCGGCTCCGCCCTCTTTATCATTCCGAAATCCACCGAAGCTCTTTCCACCTCCCATTCGTCCACCGTCATATCACCCTTTATTGCCAGAAACGCCCGATCCATAGGTATCGCAGTCAATCCAACGGTTACCATTAAACCACATATACTCAATGCTAATACAAGTACGGAGATACCCCCCATTGGTTTTTCGTGCTCCCTTTTCTGAACTAAGAAAAGGTTACTGGTAACAGATGTATGGATTATTAGGGTTGTGGTGGTGGTGGTGAAGGATATATAGGAATTGTGGGAAGCACAGGGAACAAAATCTTGGAGCAGCGTTGTGGGAAGTCGTGAAATAACGTAAGCCCCGATTACGCTTTACATCACTTTTTTATACCCAACACTTCACCAAGATTCTCTTCTTTCTGCTACTCTTTTTTTTTTTTTTGTTGGTTGGTCTGTGGGGAAAAAAATGAAGAGTAGTATTGTGCAATAGACAGTAGTGTACGTACGGGGCAAGGCTTTTGCTCGCGGAAACAAAACAAACAAGGGATTTGGTGTTTAAACTAGGAAGGTGGGATCATGAGGAGGTAGTCTCATGTCATCACTAGTGTGTTTTTGCGCGGGATATGAGGAAGGAGGTGACTCTAAATTTATAGGACTCGAACAGAGCTCAAGTACGAGCTGAGTTCTGAGATGATTAACGAGCTAAGTGGAGAGAGGGCGGGGCTCTAAGAAAGAACGTGGATGTTCACGTGACGCGATTGAGAAGACACGTGCCGGAATGTGGAGCAGGACACAGTTGTTGGCCCTTTAGGTTTTATTACTTTTTGATAAAGATGTCATCCCAGAGTTCAAGTAAAAAAAATTATTACCGAATCATATTAAAATCCGCGTATTGTGTATGTGCGAGAGAGAGAAAAAGTTTTAAGAATAAATCGACATCAATCTCTTCCTCATTATACTGTGTGTCATATTAAGTTATTAAGTTATGAGAGCTCTTTTAAGTCCATGCAAGCTAAGCCGGTGGTAAGGCATGAGATACTGAAACTCGTTTCAATATTCATCGCAATTATGAGCATTGAGAGTTCATCATCACTCAAACTATATGGATCTATTTTGAACTGTTTCAATTGAATTTTTTTATCTTTACTTTTTTTATGAAAGAGGGTGAATATTGATGCAACAGTTAGGTTGCCTTCATACATACATATGACCTGAAAATCATATATTCAAATTTTAGAAATAGGCTCTCTCCTAAATAAGATTACGTATATCTAATCCTCCATAGACCCATAAAGATAGTTATAAAATTTTCAAAAAATAATTTTTTTTTCCAGTTAAAAACCATTATTTAAAAAATCTTATGTATGGGCCGTTGAAACGACAACAATGAGTTCATGATGCTCTTGGTTGTGATGAGCACTGTCCACCTGTAACCTCTCATCCTCAGTGACTAGTCTATTTTGATAGTTAAAAGTTTGATTAATTAACAAATAAATTGAAATTGAGGGGAGGCTAGGTGGGTGGGTAGATAGGTGAAGTATGGAGAAAGGGAAAGAGAGATAGTGAAGGCACAGATACGGAGGATCAGAGTGGGGACGGCAGGGAGGGAGGGATTCACGTGGGTGCCCAGCCTTGCTGGGACGACGATCGTCGATCATCGTTTTATTATTAAGTGTTGCCTCTTTAATTAACTAACCCTTTTTTATTAATTAACTCCTCATTTCTTTAATTTCTCTTCTATCTCTATCGTCTTTATATTCTTCTCTGTTATTAATTACTAGGCTCTCTTAATTTCTGGTTACCTCAGATGGATGCTCGCTGTTCCGCACACAATTTCCTACTGTCGTTATCACTCAATATTGTGTCCCCCCATTCTCCTCAATAAATAAAAAGAATCAAGATTCTTTCACTTGCATTATGATGCGCGATTATCCTTTATTTTGGTTAATATTATTCATTTACCGCTTTAATTGATTCTCTTCCTAATGCATCCGCCTATATGTATGCCATTATATGTCACAAAACAATAGTGCCTGCCCCTCCTAGATTGGTAAACAATTGTTGTTGATTAATGCCGATAATTAACGTGGACATACACACGTGTTCCTGTTTAATTATCTGTACTATATATTCCTTCAAATCCAATTTGTTACGCACATTTTTTCTTGTTTAGCATCATGGTGTCACCGCAAATTCATAATTTTCGATGGAAAAAACAAATTAAATCATACAATAAAATGTAATTTTGATATCAGCTAGTTCATCAGTACCGGCCACATGTGTATGTGTGCCTGTATAGTGTATGTGTACCACATGACTGGTTTTTTTTTTTTTCGCCAATATATATGACTGTCTTTACATAATTAAATTTAAACGATTTTATTTTTTAAAAAATTTACAATCACATGAACCTATGTAAAAATTGATGAATTGGACCAATATATATTAACGCATTCTCTTTTATTTTTATTTTTTAAATGCACCGATCAATGCACTGAACATTTATGGATATGATTAGATCACGCATGATAGGAAAATTCAACTTTACATATATTCGACCAAGTGAACGTTGTACCTCGTTTTGGTGCGCTAACTATTACTAGGTATACTTATATCGTAGACAAACTAATAGCTGTTAATCTGTTGCATATGTTCTTGTTTGGATTGCGGAGATTATTTTAAAAGTGTGATTTACGTAAATTAAAATAAAAATTCTCTCACATACTTACTTCATATATCGTAAATTACAATTGAAAAGTATTTTAAAAATTTTCAATTACTATTCCAAATATCTACTATATATTACGTTAAAGGAGAATATGGTTTAATTTTATTCATATACATTAATGGACTCGGATTCTGTCTCTATCTAGAGAAATAGTACAAACTATAAATTAAATTAGTTATATAGCCTTTTCTTTTGCCTGTCTAATTAACACACACAATAATATTCGTAATTAAGTATTGGTCCATATCAATATATATATATATATTCAACAAACTCTCATAATCTTGTAACCACATTAAATTTATTTTTCCATTTGTTCCTCTCAAAGTGTTTTCATGGTAAACAGTTCCTGAGAAAGCTACTGCCCATTCATATTTATTCTAGCTACCAGCTAGCTACCTAGGGTTCATCATATTGAGGACCATAATTGGCTCATTTATTATCAATCACGCTATATTAGTTATTTCTTATTTTCTCTCTTAATACTGTACTTTACACAACATAAGTAAAAGAAGGAGAAAAAGGCAAAAACCTTTGGGTTTTATTCGGTCAAAAAACAAACTAAAGAAGGATAAAATACTAGATCTGTATCTCTTGAAAAAATCTCACTCGAAGATCTTGTGACCTTTTAGCATTGGAAGGAGCTCATCATCACATATATATTTTCTCATGTAATTTCGCCCTTCCTTTGTTTTAAGTGGTTTGCATCAGATTTGACGACCAATTTCGTTTATTCTTTTAAGATACACACACACACACACAGATATCAAACGTTAGTACTCTTGTCTTTTACTCTTTTTCATATTCCGGAGATCAATTATATTTAGCCCAGTGCGATATCATATTGCATGAAATAATATAAAGAAGTGAAATAATGAAGAGAAGTTCCAATTTTGGATTGCACACTATGTAGCTAGCGTCTTGAAGGCAAGGCTGAATTCTTATCATTTTTTGGAAGACGATGGAGTATTTACACTGAAATGAGCAAACGATGACAAGTCCAATCAAATACGCATGGAGATAGAGTTAGGCGTGAGGGTATATAATTTAATGATAAATCGTTTCATAGTCACTCTTTTTAGTTAAAACTTATCTTTTCTGCATTTTTGAGGAGAGGGCCTCTTTTGAGTTAGAAGCCATTTTTTTAGTGGCTAAAAAAGCTTCTCTCTCACACACTGCAAAACGACAAGCAAAAAGGTTCGTGCTTTAGTGACAAAGATCAAAAGCAAGCAAGTGAAACAACGTAGCAATAAGGCTCCAAAGTACAAGCGAGAATCATATTTCTTTTTCTTCAGTTGAAACGTAACCAGTTAGTTCTTCCTTTCTCTCTACTTCTACTTTTTCTCTTATTATTAGTTTAATTATTAATCGGGCATCACTAAAAGTCATAATTAAGACATATTATATTGTGTTTATAAATTAAACCTGCCTTTTTCTATTATTGTCCTCTAGCTAGTGACTGGTGACTCAAGATATCGATATTTATTCCGGCCGCGTAGGCTTTACAGTTAGGAAAAAACAGATTATAGTGCTGCCGAACATATGGAAACTTCTTTTCTGTGATTTTCATTAAATTTACAGCTCAGTTTCCAACTTCCAAGTGTCATTGTGTTCATTGATCCATAATAACGTAAGAACTGTGACTTTTGTGCTTAAAAAAGTGAGCTAAATAATTAGTGGTAGAAATAGAAAATTGACAATGATTGAGGCAAAATGAAATGTTGCTTATTAATTATATACACAAAGTGTTAGCTTGGGTCTCGTCTGTGTCACTTTTGTCTTAATAATGCTTTCGCTGGTGTATGTCTCATTGATCGGCTCGTAATTTTTAGATGGGGCAAAAGTATTTTGCACAAAATATATAAACATACATTTCAATTAATATTGACTTTATATAAATGAGATTATGGTTTATGGATCGGTGGTGTTTGATAATTGATTGTGCATGGCAGCTAGCTAGATTCGTGAATATTAAAAAAAAAAGATGAAAGGGGTTAAATGATATATAGCTATATATATAATGAATAATTTTTTTGATCCCCAAATATATATTCATCTGATTTTCGTAATAATTCATGAGATTTCATACGTCTCACATGTTTGCAAAAATGCAAGTCATGAGTCAATATAAGCATGTTTGGTTTGACGATTAAAAGACTTATAAGTGTTTATACACGTAGGTTGAGATAATACTCATTTCACATACTTACTTCATATAACGTAAATCATGATTATTAAAAAATTATTTTTAAATACTCCAATCATTATTCTAAACGAGCACTATGTCAGAATTTGATTGCACTACTACGGAAAGAGACAAGAGTTGATGTCTATAATTTTGTGCTTGCCATTGGTAATATGCGTGTGTGTGAACCACATTATCATAGTTAAGTTAAAGTAGGGCCTCTTATAAATTAGATACATGAAATTTCCAACTAAATCGTTCAATGAATATATGATTCGAATGATGGAGGCTGTGGCCAGAGGAATAAACTATACAGCAACTTCTTTTTTCTTTAACCTAATCAAAAGGTAAAATCTCTTTTAAGGTTTAGAGTACAAAAGTTTTTTACCTCCCCCTAACAAACAAACACGCTTATCAAAATTCAGACTTGTATTCTCTTACCACCACAAACCGACGGGATGTTAGTGAATAATCTTCTAATTGATCATGGACTAATAAAGTTGTTTAGATGAGTGGATATTTGTCATTTCTCATGATATATATGAGGTTATGCTCAATTAATTTAATTCATTATGCCCAGGACCCAACGTCACTTCGTCTATTTAATTACCGCATAACATGCAAACACCATAATAATTAAGTGATTGACTAAAAGGGATCTTCATTTGCAGAAGAGTTAAGCTTACTGACCTGTACTCTTGATATCGAGTACAAAGATATGGTTAATGCAATTTATTGAATTGCCGGACTTTAGTGGGTAGCATGCCTTATTTTGTAGAGAACATGCTAAGAGTTGTATCACACCAAGCCTTTCTTGAAACGAGAAAAAAACACTCTACTCATGGGTAGTGGTGGAAACTGTAAAAGCCTTTGTTGATTTGACTCTGGTCCCCTATCGAATAAATAATGAAAGCCTCGAATAATAATGTTCCAGTTTTGATTTGGGGTATGATAACTTGATCATTTTCTGAAAACTGTCAAGTATGTGTACGCCTTACTTGATGGTAACAATAAGAAGAGTCTAGTAATAAGGATGCAGGTTTTTTTTTTTTTTTTAAAAAAGCACGTTACTTCATGGTTTGTATCTAGCTTCATCATAAAATATTTTGCTCCTTGTATATATTTTACGGTTTTTGTAATAACCGTCAAATAAAATATTTTTATATTTCGTGTTTGTTGACAAGTATAATATCATGCCCTTTGATCCTAAATGTAGTAATTAGGTTGTGAATGAATTTTGCCTTTGTTTTTTAGTTTTCCTATTTTATTTCTTATATTTTTCATTTTTTCCAAACAACTTCTCCGCTCATAAATGTAAAATTTTGTTTTTGAAGTGAATTTTGATCGTAAATATAAGCTTTTTTTTTATTTTATCTTTTATATTTATTACTTTCTTAAAAATTAATTTACTTAACTTATAAAGTGATATATAATCTAAGTATTTTGGAGAGACTGTCACATATATATGTTATGATTGATTAATTTATTTAGTTATCTTAATCTACTCAAATAAAATAAATAGATTTTATATTAAATACGTTTTTAAAGAGTATAAATCAAAATCTATAGTACAATTGGTACTCAATGAATTAAGATATGGTGCACATGTGGTTGGAAAATAACGAGCCTAATATTTATTGCGCCAATGTGCTGCTAAATGCTCATTACCCATTTGATGTTAACAAAATCAATAAAAAATATCGCCTTGCTTCCGCTTTTCTGGTTCTTGAAGATCCTTCGTGACAGGGAAATCAATGAATGAATCAGGTTCGTATAAGCTAAGGGAAGTGAGGTTGTTTAATTTGTCGTTTTTCATCAAAGCAAATATAAAAGCTGATTAATTATTGTAATTTTTATCAACTTAGGAAATTAAATGAATTATTGCTGGCGATAAAGTAAAGTCTTCTATAACTATCCTCCCAAATCTCTTTATTTAAGCATATATCAGTTTGTCTTGATGTGTGAAGGCCATAAATGTCATACCAAAAATGGCTATACATACATGTTTTTAGTCTAAATTGATTGATGGTATTGGCACCTCCATCTTGAGCCACAATATGTGCCCATGCACTAGTTTTTGTTAACATGAATCGACAAAAAATACTTAGTTTTTAGATGAGAACCAAATCACATGTTACAGAGACGAAGAGAATAATTAACAACGTACCATGTTAGATTTATTGCAATAGTCTTTTTATGTACTGGAGTATAAAAATCCAATAATAGAGCCTGCAGTACCTGATAATGGATCATCCATATATCCCCGAATCTAACTCGAGCGGACAACGTATGTAATTATTATGAGCAGAGATCCAGTGTACCAAATGGAGAGATCAGTATTTCTTGGCGTTGAAGCAAAAATAAAATTAAGGGAACTACAAAAAGTAAAGAGACGAGTGTCATGTAAGGGGTAGTTGTGATTGTCTCATTCAGATCGCAATATTTTGCTTTTGCGTCCACGTAACTAAAGTAGAATAATCTCCCTTCACAAAAACAACTGGTCTTTGTTTATTCTTAAAAAAAATAAAAAGAAGATGATGATAGGAAGTGAATAGTTTTTTTTTTTTTTTTTTTGCCAAAATAAGTGAATAGTTCAATTCTCGACTTGGGTGGCTCTAAGAAAATTAGGTGGACATACTATCCTTAAACGCTACGACACTTTTAATGGGACCACGGAACCCAGAGCGCTTTAGGGAAAATTTGAATGAGGCTCGGGCCTGGGACATCACAAGATATGTCCTTAATTGTGTGAATCCGAGGCCCAATATAATCTAACTCCTGGTGAGTAGAAGCCCAGTATGGCCCAAAAAACTAACGCGACAATTCACCAAGTGGAGATACCTCCTTCTATCCGTTTTTCTCTATATCCTAAAGTGTCACTTCAATTGATGTCAATTAATTTTATGAACATCCACATTATTGATAAGTTATAAATGAATGAGAAAGTAGGAGAAGGGAAGTGGTTCACCGACACTGGCTACTGGCTAGCAAGGCAAGACCATGTTTGATTAGCAAAAATAGTAGGGAGTAGATCTGAAATATCAAATATGAATAGGGGAGGCTAATCATTTGCAATTATCATATTGGAAGTGGAAATCCATACATGCCCTACGCTAAAGCGCATCCTAAGCTCATCTTCAAATGGCAAAGTTCAAACTGCTTCTTCACTTTCATCTTTTTTCCTATCTCTCACATTCATCTTCATCATCATGCCACCAATAATTATGATGCCGCGTTACTTGCCGCTTTCACATTACGCCCCACCATCTCTCTCTCTCTCTCTCTCTCTCTCTTTTTTTATTATAAAGAAAATGCTAATATATCTTGCATACACAGTTATGCTTTTTGCTCATTTTTTTTAAAAATGTTGCTATAAAAATTCTGACACCCACACACCTTCAAAGTGGCTTGCCTCCATTTCTTCTCTTATGGTTGTTCCCATCTTTTTCTATCAAACTACACTGTTTTGGGGTGTAATTTACATGCTCCACACTTTTCTTTTAAACTGAATTCATTGTCATAAAGTATTTTTTAAATATTAGTCAGTTTTCTAAAATATTTTTTCAAGATCCTAAAATAATTCTTCAGTATTATTCAATATTCTAAAATATTTTTTTAGTGTTAATCAATACTCTGAAATATTTTTTCAAGATTCTAAAATAATTTTTTGTCCATCCACCACCCCAAAATATTTAAATACCTCCAATATCTAGCATGTAACACCCTATAATATTTTTTTTAATACTAAGTGTCTTAAACTAATTTTTATTGTATCTAGCAGACTAGCACCCAAAATATTTTTTTAGTAATACTTAACATTTTAAAATAATTTTTGATGCAATATGTTATGATATTTAATGTATTAAATATTAATTTAGGATACTGAACAATACTAAAAAATATTATAAAATACTAACTGCTATTTAAAAAATATTTTAAAATACTATTTTTTTTAAAAAATGAGGAACTTATGTATTTTATAACAAAATAATAAAGTTTGATAGAAAAATATGGAAGCAGGCCATTCAAGGAAAAGACACAAGCCGCGTCCCATACCCTTGTTGTCATTGACTTATGGAAGCTCCAAAAGTGCTTATGAATCGTGATTTACAGAATACGAAATAACTTTTACGGTCTATGAGGTAGCTTTTACGGTCTATGAGGTGTTTTTACAATCTACGAGATGCTTTTATGATCTATAAGATAAATATAAAAAAAATATTTATCTTAATTTATATAAATCGGACTTATATAATAAGCCCGATTCATAAAAACCAAATGAGCTCCAAACTATCTCTCAAGTTTTGACTGAATCGAAAGTCAAGATATGATGCCATAATGGCATGCAACTTTTCCTAATAAAGTCTTTATTCTGTTGGCATTTCCATTATAAAAATAATAATAAATCACTTTTTATTTAATTAATGTTTTTTTAATATAATTAATACGCACATTCTAATTTTATTCCACTTATTATATGTCTTCTCTCTAAAATAACACTCCTAATATAATTAAATATATTTTTTCAGAAGGGTAAAAATAAAAAACAGTTACATTTTAAGATATTAAATGATTTAGTTATTATTTCTTATTTCTCAAAATATAATTAAAAGGGTTAAGGTGCAAAAATAGCAATAAACTATTTTTCAAAGTGCACATAATACAAACAACTATTTTAGGGTGTAAAATAGGCATTATGAATTTTTAGGGTGAAAAGGTAGGCATTATGAATTTTTTTTAGAGCAAAAATAACAATTTTTGCACCAAAATAGATAACGAAATTGTTATTTTTGCTCCAAAAAAAATTCATAATGCCTACTTTTACATCCTAAAAATTTATAATGTCTATTTTTATACCATAAAATAGTTAGTTATATTAGACACATTTTAAAAATAATTATTTACTAAATCTATACCTTAACCTATAATTAAAATGTTCTATATTGTAAATAGGAGGGAGTATACCTAAACCGCCACATTTCTATACTATTAAGACACGCGTCCATCATCATTTTGTGTTTCATTTAGTGTCTAGCAATTGACAACCGTTAAAATCTTGAAAACAACACTTTTCTTTCAAACCTTTGTGTCCACAACTGGCTGAAATTCTCATAGATGTGACGGAGAAAGTGGTGCTTAACAACCTTAGCGACATGTATTGTACTTCCTCATGTTTTATTTATAAATAATTTTTTATGTGGTTGGTCTTTTTATAAATAATTTTTATTTTATATTTAAAAATATAAATTAATTTTTTTTATTTTATTCTTATTAAATATATATTATTTATAATTAATTATCACACACATAAAGAGTTATATTCAAGAAAGAGAGAGAACTCATTAAGTGAACGGAGTTAACAAAGTATTGAGAAAACTTATTTTACTATCTTCCATATTTTTTATACATTCTCTCTTTGTATTTATAAATAGGGGTATATATAAAAAAATATGACATTTTTAACATATTTATTACTTTTAACTATCAATTTATTTTACGTAATAAAAATAGTTACTTATAAATAAAATGGAAAGGAGTATTTTATAAATGGGAGATTACGGTTTTGATCAGGTTATTATAACTTCAAAGTCATTAGTACACACCCTTTAAAATAAAAAAAATGTGTTTAAATAGAAGATAAAAGGGAAAGAAATAAGAAAAAAAATGGAGTGATTTGCAAGCTAGGCTCACTTCAAATTGCTTTATGTTTTCCTCAGCATGTTGATTGATAAGGCCAATGATGACTTAGTAGTTAATATCCATATGTTCAGACAGACATTTAACTCCGAATAATAAAAAAAAGAGGCAATAGCGAGGATAAATATAATGTAACATCACATGAAAGCAAAGGTCATAAACCCTAAAAAAAATGGTTTCAGTGTATAAAAATATACGACAGACACAGAGACATACAACACCAAACATTGTCATGGTGGGAATAATAATACATCTACTCAGTAGTATTGGTGTCACCCACTTCTGACCCTGACGCACATGCCCCCAAAGACGTGTGTTCTATATTTCTTTCTATGTATGGGGTAGTATGCCTCTCTGGCCCCCGGCCTTAGCTGTTGCTCCACGTGAATTTCATTTCTTTTCCATTTTTTTAATGCTTGCCCTTCCTTGAGTATTTATTTTCCCCCCAATAACGTTTTACTTGTAATAGACTGTTCACTGTTGTGTATTTGACCAGTGTATTCATCGAGGTATTGCAAATCTTATTCCTGTTTTAAATATAAGATCTTTTTATCTAACTCAAAAATTTAGAAAATAAGTGATTTTTTTATTCGTGATTATTTATGGAAATTTTCTTGAAATATTACTCTTATTAATTAAATTATTTATTTTCAATAATTTAAATTTAAAAATTTTTCATTAAATAAAGGCATTTTTAAAAATAGATAAATTTTTATATGCCAAACAAAATCCGTGACTAAAATATGGACAAGACATTTGAAAATCCATGTCATGTCACCATAGTGACCGTACTCTTCCCTCCCGTTTTGAATCTTGAAGGCGTAAAATTAAAGTAGAAACAAGAAAAGTTTTTTCTTTCAAGGAAAACAATCTCCTTTTGCTATATTTATGTTTGGAATTAGTCTGTGAGAATAGTTTCTATAATTTATAAGATAAATATATGAGAAGAATTTTATCTCAATTTATACAAATTATAATTTCAAATCATGATTTGAAAGTCTCACAAACCCACATCAAATATAAAGAGAAAAAAGAAAAAAAAACCAGCAATCTTTTTGTTGTCGTAACTGACCAATGCGCCGAAAAAGAAAGAGAGAAAGAAAGAAAGAGAGAAAGAAACAGCTCTAATAAATAAAACCAGAAACAGACTAAGATAATTAATAGAGTAGCTATCTAACGAAAGTAGGAGATGCGGAAAACCCAGTGAAAGCACAGCACATCATAAGCTAATTCTGGTGAGATTGAATCGGTGTCTCCCACAATGCTGTTAGACTTCAGGGTCTCAGATCAGAAGAACTAACACCACATTGCTCATCTCTTTTCTTTCGTTTTTCAAAATTTCTTTGAAAGACAATGGAAACCACTTCAGTCTCCAAGCTGCTACTATTTTCCTTAACGCTCTGTTTTGTGATTTCTGAGCTCGTTCACTGCTCTGTTACTTACGATAGAAAGGCCATTATCATCAATGGCCAAAGAAGAATCCTCATTTCTGGATCCATTCACTATCCCAGAAGCACCCCTGAAGTATCTATCCGCTCTTTCTTATTTTTCCCATTAAATTTTCTATACAAGATGTTGATTTTTTTTTATTTTTGTTTGCTGCCCATTTGAAATGTGTGGTACTCTAGATGTGGGAAGATCTCATTTGGAAGGCCAAACATGGAGGTCTTGATGTTATTGACACTTATGTTTTCTGGGATGTCCATGAGCCCTCTCCTGGCAAGGTGCCTTTCGGGATCTTGATTTATACTTCAGTTAGTGTTTTTTATTTTTTGTTTACATGTATTATTTCTTATCCCTATGTCGCTATGTTCAGTACAATTTTGAAGGGAGGTACGATCTGGTACGGTTCATTAAGACAGTGCAGAAAGTGGGGCTCTATGTTCATCTTCGCATTGGACCTTATGTTTGTGCCGAGTGGAACTTCGGGTGAGTTTAAATCCGAGTGAACTATTCTGCTTAGTTTTCTTGGCATTAATGCTTATTGTGAGCATCATTGATTTGTTTGGTACAGAGGACTTCCTGTTTGGCTCAAGTATGTTCCTGGCATGAGCTTCAGGACTAACAATGGCCCTTTCAAGGTTTCATCTTCCACTTCTATCTGCTTGCACAATAATTGAACTGTGTAACTAGACAAACAAACAAAAAGTAACCATGAAATTGACACTGCCTTTTTTTCTTCGCAGGCTGCAATGCAAGGATTCACCCAGAAGATTGTGCAGATGATGAAGAATGAAAAGCTATTCCAATCTCAGGGTGGTCCAATCATTCTATCTCAGGTATGCAATTCCTAGCAAAGCATGTCACAATGCAAGCTTGTTGCTGACTGAAAAATCCTGATTTTGCTAAGCTAACTTGTACTTCACCTTTGTGTTTGTGTGCTAGATTGAGAACGAGTATGGACCAGAAAGTGGGGCACTTGGATCTGCTGGTCACGCATATGTAAATTGGGCTGCACATATGGCCGTTGGATTAGGTACAGGAGTCCCCTGGGTGATGTGCAAGGAAGATGACGCCCCAGATCCTGTGGTCAGCAATCTCATTCTCATTCTCTTGTCTCACTTGTTTAGATCTTGAGCTTCTTTCTGGTTAAGAGTTGAATATGATTCATCCTATTCTTCATTACAGATAAATACATGTAATGGCTTTTACTGTGATGACTTCTCTCCAAATAAACCCTACAAGCCTAGGCTCTGGACCGAGGCTTGGAGTGGCTGGTAAGCTATACTGTCTTTTAACTCGTTGCGGAATTAGGTGGTCCAATTCTCACTGTTTTCACTTCATAGTAAAGGTTTACAGAATTTGGGGGTCCAATTCACCAGCGACCAGTTCAAGATCTAGCATTTGGTGTTGCGCGTTTCATACAAAAGGGTGGTTCATTAGTAAATTACTACATGGTTGGTCTCCTTCTATGTAGGATTAAGTTAATCTGGACACCTTGTTTTTGAAGTTCTGACTTGTTATCCTGTTGTGAATTATGATCACTAACAAATGGCAGTACCATGGAGGAACTAACTTTGGACGCTCAGCCGGAGGCCCATTCATCACTACCAGCTACGACTATGATGCTCCCATTGACGAATACGGTGAGATAACTTCCATCTTTTCAAAATTGTAAGTTCACTGATAGGCTTCCAACTGGATTATCATAGCTATAATTTTCAAGTCTAGTTAACACTTTTTGAAATGGCAATAAACTAAAAGCATGGCAAATGCTGACTCATTTTGATCTTAATGGCCATAGTTAAATTGATTGCTGTTCTATTTGGGTCTTCCTTCCATATTGTTCGTATCCTCAATTGATTTCTCTGCCGTGATTAGGTCTTATAAGGCAACCTAAATACACTCATTTGAAGGATCTTCATGAAGCTATTAAGCGATGTGAACATGCTTTAGTATCTTCCGATCCTAGTGTTACATCTCTAGGAAGGTTTCAGCAGGTCAGTTATCTATTTGATATGAAGTAGAAGCCTCCTGTGTTCTGCATAAAAAAAAGAGATCTTGATGGTAAACCAATAACCTTCACGGTGAAATGTAATTTTGCAGGCCCATGTGTTCTCATCAGGAAAAACATGTGCAGCTTTTCTAGCAAATTATAATGCAAACTCTGCTGCTAAAGTAACGTTCAATAACAGACACTATGATTTGCCTCCTTGGTCCATAAGCATCCTCCCTGACTGTGGAACTGATGTATTCAACACTGCAAGAGTAAGTACATCCCATATTTGTCTAGCTGAATTTCTTGTTAGTTACATAAAGTTATTAACTTGATTGTTCTGCGTGTTGATGAAGGTGAGAGTTCAAACGTCACAGATAAAAATGTCGCCTACCAATTCGAAGTTCTTCTCATGGGAGACCTACGATGAGGATCTTTCATCTCTGGCAGATAGTTCAAGGATTACATCCACTGGACTCCTGGATCAGGTAGACGTTACTAGAGATAGAAGTGACTATCTATGGTACACAACCAGGTGAGTCACAGTTTATATATAGACGTTGACTTGTTGACTTTCAAACATTAAGCTTGCCAAAAGCTCTTTTAGGTTTTAGCATTTGGGATTCATCGGGTTTTATGATGTTGGTTGCCACAGCGTTGACATAAGTTCATCAGAATCATTTCTTAAAGGAGGACACAAACCTAGCATTAGCGTACAATCTGCAGGTCATGCTGTTCATGTGTTTGTTAATGGGCATTTTATAGGTATGCAGATAGGTAGACTTAGTAGTTGTTCTTGCATTTGCATAATACGATCAAATTGAAGTTCAACAAGTTGTTATTTTTCCAGGTTCGGCTTTTGGAACAAGAGAACAGAGAAGTTGCACATTCAATGGACCCATAAGCCTACATGCTGGAACTAATAAAATTGCTCTTCTCAGCGTAGCTGTTGGATTACCTGTCAGTGCCTTCTTTATTAACCCAGCTTCAACTTGACCGTTACTTTATAGACTTCCCATTTAGAGTTAATGATCCTTTTTTTGTCGTTGTTTATCTTGAAGAATGTTGGCCGGCATTTTGAAACATGGAAGACAGGGATCACAGGTCCAATTATTCTAGATGGACTTGACAAGGGAAAGAAAGATTTAACGCAGCAAAAATGGTCTTATCAGGTACTATGAACACTAAATTGCTCACACACTCCATATATACACATATATATGCCAACAATGAATAATAATCCTTAAACGACGCTATTTTTCTTGAACAGATTGGACTGAAGGGAGAGGCTATGAATTTGGCATCTTCCGAGGAAATCTCATCTGTTGAATGGGTCCAAGATTCACTGGCCACCCAAACACGTCAGCATTTGAAATGGCACAAGGTAAAAACTATATAACTGGCTGCCTTCAAAAGATTCACAGAGGTCTAATGTTGTTTGTAGATAGTAATTAGAAAGTTTACTGGAACGTGTTAGGCATATTTCAATGCACCTGTGGGGAACGAACCATTGGCTTTGGACTTGTCAAGTATGGGAAAAGGTCAAGCATGGATCAACGGTCAAAGCATAGGAAGATATTGGATGGCTTATGCGCAGGGCAACTGTAATACCTGTAGCTACGAAAACACATTCCGACCATTTAAATGCCAGCTTGGTTGCGGACAACCTACACAACGATGGTACCAAGCTTATATATTTATGCACATATTTAATTTGAACCGTGGAAGGATTCATAGGTTTAAGTAAGTCACCGATTTGTGTTTGGAAATTCGCAGGTACCACGTTCCAAGGTCATGGTTAAAGCCAACGAAGAATTTGATAGTAATTTTTGAAGAGTTAGGTGGGAATCCTTGGAAAATATCTCTAGTAAAGAGAACAGTACATACTCCTCGTGGCGCTAAATCCGATTCAGACAACTGAGAAAGCTCCATTGAAGAGGTGAAAGAGATAACAGTGCGATGGTTCCGCTGGCTTGTCGGTGGTTGAATTTGAAGGAATAATAAAATTATTAGTTGGTCTCACTTTGCATTGATTGTCATTTTAATTGTAACGCGTATGTGGTCGGCGTTGTGTGATCGCAATCCTTATCTTTCCGATCTGAAGTTGGCCAACGTGATGGATACGATATATGGCCAATATATATGATATGATACGAGTTTTATTTAAAATAGTGATTAGAGTCTTTAAAAATAATTTTTTAATTATAATTTATAAAATATGAAGTAGTAAGTATTTGATAAAAGTGTTGTTTATATATATATATATTATATATATATATATATATATATAAATATTTATAAACCTTTTAAAAACTTAATATGTGTTTTAATCGTGTTAGTAATAGAAAAACGGCCATTTGATGCTCATGTACATTTCAACGGCCTTAACAAATCACAATCAGTGTAAATCAATCGAACTGGTTAGTAGTAGGTCCTGTGAGGATTTCATAACTCCACCTCCATCATAAGTGTAAAATAAGATAAAAAGTAGTCTTTTTATACTAATCACACATTTTTCTTTCAGGTAGCAGTGGAAGAAAATTAATGTTGTGTATACAGTATAGGACACTTTTAAAAGAATTGTTTAATTTAAAATATAAGTCATTTTTAATGTTTATTCTTTAGTTTTGTCTTTTAATTAATACTGATTTTCAATATACCCGCTCATTAAATTTTCTAACATATTTTCTAATAAAGGTAAATGTGATTTTTTTAAAAAATTAATACATATTTAATGAATTAACTGTTATTGTTATTTTTTATAAATTAGTTAAAATACCTTATATTATGAATTAAATGAAGTATATATATCCATCCTCCCCACTCTTTTCCACTATTTTTGTGTTCACGGTGAAATAAGTTGGATATGAAATTCACCTATCGATCCATATCCATGTTGTTATAATATTAATTGATCATTCAATGGTTAAGTGGGAGGACGTTGGCACTTTAAATCACCGAATTCTAGGGCTGATTCACTTGATAATTACTTAGGATTGCCAATTTTGTGGGAAAGATCTAAAACTGTAGCGTTGGCTATTGTAAGAGATAGGGCGAGGAAAAAAGTATCGGGTTGGAATAAACAATTTCTGTCCTAAATAGGGAAGGAAACACTGATTAAAGTGGTTGGCTAATGCAATCCCTATATATTCAATGGCATGCTTTCAATGCCCAAAAAAATATTGTCATGAACTTGATCGTATAATCTCTGACTTTTGGTGGGACAAACTGATAGAGGAAACAAAATTCATTGGAAATAATGGGCTGTGATGACAAAAGGAAAAATGGAGACATCCAGAATTTCAACTTAGCACTTTTAGATAAACAATGTTGGAGAATCCTAAATGAACCTGAGGCATTATGGGTTAAACTATTGAAAGGGATTTATTTCCCTCATTGTTCATTCATGTCCGCAAAGAAAGGGGGAGAGCTTCTTGGGCATGGAGCAGCTTATTAGCTGAGAGAATAGTGTTAAAAAATAATATCTTTTGGCAAGTTGGGGATGGGGATGGCATAGATGTTTGGAGTGATGCGTGGATCTCTAATATTCCCTTAAACCAAATCCCCAGTGAATATGTTGTGGTGAGCTGTAAAGTTGCCAGTTTGATTAGACACAAGAGGTAGGAGTTGTGAACAAGATCCTATTAAGAATGAAATTGAAAAAAATTCAAATTCCAAGTTTAAGAGGTAAGGATAGAGTAAATTGGCTGGGAAGTGCAAATGGTATTTACTCGCTCAAGCTGGGTTACAAATGGGTAAAATCTAGGTGGAAAGTGATTTGGAATCTAAGTACAACCAAAGATAAAACATTTCCTCTGAAAGGTTTGTAATAAAACAATACCAACAACGGAAACCTTATTTAAAAGAAAGTGTACCCCGATGCCTATTTGCTTTCGCTGTTGTAAATCGGTTGAATCTATTGAACATCTGATGCTTTTGTGTGAATGGGTTAAAAGAGTCTGATATGCTTGTCCTTTGGGATTAACTGTGTCAGAATCGAATATAGGTAATTTTGTGAATTGGTTTTTTATGATTATGACTCAGCTTAAGGATGATGAATTTGACAAAGCGCTAGTTGCATATTTGTTATGGCATATATGAAAAAGTAGATGTTGTGAATTGTATGAGCATAAAGCCTCTGATCTCTCTTGGATAATTAGCTCAGCATCCTCTGCTATGAATGATCTATGGACAACGAAAGGGTGGAATAAAGCTAACCAAGAGATATTAGAGCCTTTAGCTCCTCCAACTGTTTGGAGTGCGCCTCTAATGGGTGAACTTAAATTAAATGTTGATGGTGCTTTTGCTGAATCTAACACTCTTGATGGTATTGGCTTTGTACTACGAAATGATGCAGGTCAGGTGATTAATTTGTGTGCGAAGCGCTGTGAGGCAATTTCACCATGTTTTAGTGAAGCTACTGCTCTCTGTAAAAAGTGTAAGGGACATTGAATTGGTGAAAGTCCATGTGGAATTAGAATGTAAGTTTTTGGTAGACCCTATTTTGACTCAATCTCCTTGTCAAGACTGGAGAGCAAAACCACTGGTTAAAGAAATTCCTGCTAGACTTGAGATGATTACTTTGTCTTTTGTATCTCGTGCCTGTAATTTGGCAGTAGACTGACTTGACAAAAAAGCTGTAAAAGGTTTGTCATGGAGAGGATAGTCTCTCTCTCCCCCAATCCCTCTAATTAGAATTCTAGCGTCTAATGCCCCTAATTCCGATCAACTACAGAGCAGATCTGAAGTTGGCTAGTTGTTGTGAAAACTCTTGTTGTGTATATAATATATTTCCCCTTTCGACCAAATAAAAAAAAAAAAAAACGGAATTATCATAGTCCCTCTTATTCCCAATCACACCAACCAAATCGCTATCGTAAGAGGAACGCGACCATCTGCATGCCGACGTATCACTCCACGCCTCTTCCCATGTATTTAGATGCTCCAAATTAATTACAATTTTTTTCCAATTTAAATCATTTTTAAGGTACTAGTTAAAAACAATTGTTTCAGAAATATTTACACCAGGACGGCCGGAGGACAAGGCCACGATGTTCATTCAGAGCAAAATAGGACTTCGGGCACGAAAATTACGCATCCTATCCCCATCCACATCCATGTTCGAAAAATGATATCTATCTACGCAGGCCAGTGATATCAATAACCAAACACATCCAATATGCCAAAGCGTTAAGAGAGTAAGATAACACAAACTACTTAATTAACATTGTTCATAATCTAAAACATCAACTTCACATCACGCAATCTGACGCCACAGCTGTAACACTACATTTATTCTTATTAACTTAAGATCATCTCCTTCAGGCATCCGCAGTTGCATGCTTCGATATGGTCAGTTGCAACTCCTCCTTCTTGGCACCCACAACCTTATCCACTAATTTGCCTTCTTTCAGGAACAAGAAGGTTGGCATAGCCTCGATGCTCCATTCCTCCGTAACACTCTGTGCACAGCAAGGTCAACGCTCAGCAAGTTATGGAAAAACACAACTTGTGCGCATTGGAAGTAGAAATAACCAATAAGGAAAGGTTATATACATACCTTCACTTCATCCACATCAACCTTAAGAAAGATGACATTGGTCATCTTCTTAGCGATCTCTGCCAAAATTGGGGCAATGAAACGGCATGGACCGCACCAAGAAGCAGTAAAATCCACCACAATCTATCAAATTTAATCCGTTTACAAGTCAGAACAAGATACTTGTCAAAGGGGTCATAGAACCATCGGATTTATCAAGTCAATCAAAGGCATACTATTCAATAAATGAATTAAAATAAAATAAAAAGCAGCTAAGCGTGAAATTTCCTCTTCACATGAATTCAGTGAGTCTTATTTGACCAGATAAGTCGAAGAGGAAGAACAGCTAGCGCTATTAGATTTGTGTGGTACAAATGCACAGGGTGAATTCTATCCTCATGATTATGAATAACCAATCTAATTCTTAGCTGCAGCAGTTATAACCTTTCAGCCTAATAATTTAACGCTCTAATTTCCAAGATTAGACTCCAAGCCTCCAACACGTTACAGTGAACTTTTCCCCTTCCATTTTTTATAATAAGACAATTTATTAACCAAATCTGAAAGTTTACACAAGGGAGGACAATCATAAGGATTTGTAAAATATTCATGGCCAGGATCTGAAGTAGCAACCGTACCGATCAGAGAGAAAAAAAAATCAAGACAGAAAAAACATTCCCAGACGGGGAGCAGAAATCCAGCCATCAGAGATTCACTCCAATTTTAAACCTGATCTGCAGTTTAAACAGACGACCTTCTTTCCAGCTCTTCTAGACCACGTTTCAGTCCATCGATTATTAATATCAAAGACACCTTATACTTTTAAAGCTGTAAACTCACCCACCATCACAATTTATTTAGCAGGTATAACCTCAAGGAAAGCATAGAGCGAGTTATTCTGACAAACTAAGTTTCACTGTAGGTAAAATGAAAATGGGAGAGGAAAAACCTTGACAGATATAATCGGCAGTGAGGGAAGTAGGGAAATAAGAAACTGATGATTAACCACCATACACGTAAATATCTAAACTCGATTCCCTAATGATGCATGTTCTTCCCATCGAAAATATACTTGAGGCCAGAAACAATAAATAAATTTGATCAGAATTTCGTAATCTCAGAAACCCTAATTTGGCGGTCAACTAAGTTTCCCAACATAGATAAAACCAAACTTGGATGCATAAATCACACATATATCAACATCAACGGTGAAAAAAGAAGTTTAGAGGAACATATTATGGGAAAAACAAAGATGAAAAGAAGGTAGAAAGAAAGAAGAGGGGAAAGTAAATAGAGAAGTGAGAGTAAATACCAGTTGCTTGGATTGGGTACCCTTCTCAAGCTGCTCCTTCCAGGACTCAACGTTGTGGCAGCTTATGACCTGTCCTTCTTCTGCCATTTTCCTCTCTTCTCTGTGTTGATCGACGAGAACTATGACTTCAAGTTGAAAACGGGGAATTGATGGAAAGGAAAATGGGCTTGATGCCTCTTATATAGCCCCACAGTGGTCCCCACAATGATAGATATTCATATTCCCAAAAAACAACGTTTTCTTGTCAAATTACATTAAAGAAAAAAAAGGGAAGGAAAAGGAGAAATAACCGCCGTTCATATCGTCCGCGTTTCGTGACGCAGTCCATGACGAGACCACCACCACCTTCCTACGACCTCCGTTATTTTTCGTTGGATAAAACATAACATATTTAACATCCAACAAAAAAAAAGGTTGATGCAGTTAGTAAAAGGGTTAAGATTTAGATTTGTGAGTGCAGATCCACCGAATCTTGTTGTGGGTTCAAAAAGAGAAGCATTGGGCTCTGTTGATTTTCTTCGCTGACTTGTTGAAGCATGAACCCTTTGTTTAACAAAACCATAAAATAGCTAATTTGTCCCTACGTGGCATCATAGAAACTCTCAAATAACAAGACGGAACGAAAGTTGCATTGATGTCAACTTTGAAAAGTCTAATTTTAATGGTATTTAAAAGAAAGAACAATCGAACAGAACCAGGAGAAGGTAGGGCGGTGGGTTCAAGAACGATGAGGCGAAATATTTAAATCTTAAATGGGAAAACAAAAGGATAAGCGAGAGTGAGAGGAGGCACGTGGAAAATTGATGTGCGAACGCAGAGAGATTCGAGGAAACGAAGAGAGCGAGGCGTGTCGTGTCGTGTCTCACGTGGGGTATCAGATTCAGATAGTGAACTAGTGATGATACTAAGGCCAAGGATTTTGGCCCCAGACCCCGGACAAATCAACAATCATATTCCAATTCGGCTTCCCACCATTGTCAATTGACCACTATGTCCCCGTTGCTTTGTATTATTTACTTTATTCGTCCTTCCAAATGCCCCAAGGCCACCACATTTTCTTCTTTATTTCAGCAAAAGCCTTTGCTGGATTAAAAATCCAACGGTATGGTTAAGTCAGTGATAAAAAAATTCGTTCACGTAAGTTAAATAAAAACTATTTTCATAAACTTATTTCATATATCATAACTTCTACTTCTACTGTTAGTTCAAACAAGCAGTAACCCTCCCTGAGATAACAAATAAGCCACACGATTTTTGTCCTGATATTAATCTTGATCCGAATATTTTCTCCCCAACGTGGAATATCATAATCATCGTTACCAAATATGCAGCACCAATAAAAAATCCAGAGATTTTATCTCCAACAAAAAGTAATTAGAAATCCCAAGGAATGTATACCAGCTCTTGGACTAGATACATTCATTTCTCTTCTCTTTTTCTTTTTCTTTTTAATTCGGGAAACGATCAAATAATATAAATAAAAAGAAAAAGTAACATCACAAATACATTCATCTCTCTTCTCATCTGGCAAACAAAGGAAGATGCCATACATAATTTTCGTTAGAGTTAAATAAAATTATATGAAGTCAATCTGAAAAATGATTCATATCTTCAATCTCCCTATCAGTATTTTCGCAATACAAGTATTCCAGCAGTCAAAATCCAAGGCTAAGCTGCAATACAAATAGCTGTTCTGAAACACAACAGGTGAAGTATAATACATGAACTCCTCACTGAGAATTCCAACCCTTCGGCCTATGGAAAGGGCCCTCGATCTCGTTAGCCTTTATTCTCGTCATATTTGCATTTCTCTGCAAGTAAATTGACAGTTAGTTAGCACAGCACTTGCACTTAAAAGTAGCAAGATAGTGTTGCTTAGCACTGATGAGCTAAAAACTAAAGAAAAATCTTATTGAGGGTATAACAAATATTGAAACATATGTATGCCAACAATTGCATCGGCCAGCTTGTGCAGCAATTTATATGAAATATTCTTATTAAGGGTATAATAAGTGAGGAGGCATATAACACATACCTTAAGACATTGACCCCTACTGATATCACATACAGGATGGTCATGGGGGCAGCAATGGTGATTGTCCTTGCAGCAGACGGCAGATGATAAGCCACAACATTTCCATGAAAAACATATACCGAAAATGTGTCTTGCACAGCAACAGGTCTCTCCTTGTGCACAATAAGTAAAGAAATTACATTTAATAGGAGCTGGTGGAGATGGAGGAGGAGGAGGATTAGGGCTGGACTTGGTTGGATATGATGCTAAACTGTTGATTCCACATAACCCTTGGGAGTTGCCGGTGTTTCGCCGCATGTGTATGTAACCATTCATTCCCCAACTAGTTCCCCATGAATTCTTCACTATCCAGTAATCCTCCCCATTTTCTGAACCATATCCTACAATCAGCACCGCATGATCCAAAGAAGTTGAACACGGGCCGCTGAAAATACCCTGTTACACAAAAATATCAAAATCTTATTAAAATACGTTAAATGTTGAACTTGAAACCATGTTTCTGATATTAGACCACCGAGAGACCAACCTTTGAGTATAACTGGAAAGCTCTATCGCTCCCACATATGCCAACACTAACAGGCTGGGTTGCAACAGCCTTTTGTAGCCACTTCTCGTCATTCGGAGGCACATCAGTATAACCATCAATGGTAATAACACGTCTATTTAACTGCAAATTTAGAAAGAGGCAAAACTAAGGTGTCTACACATACACACATACACATTTGTTCATGTCAGCAACATGAGTATGGGGTAATGGGGGAGAGGAATCGAATACCTTATCCTTGATACAAGACCCTTGACGACCTCGGTATGGGTAATCTTCCTCTGTGTCAATCCCATTGTTATCAACGACAAACTGAAAAGCATAATCCATGAGTCCACCCTCACAACCACTGTTATAGGTTCTATCACAATCCACCAATTCTTGTTCAGAGAGGCTAACAAGAGAGCCTGTAACAATCTTATTTATACCTTCAACAGCTCCTGTCGCCGAGAATGACCAACAAGCCCCTACCAAAATACATGCTGTTAAATTCTTCTCGTGAAACAGAATTCCACAGGTTAGATAGTCATGCTCAGTGAGTATGACTAGCTGTAAGGAAAGCTAGAACCCAAGATGCTACCTTCATCCCAATAGGAGTAACAGCAGCCTTGACTCATCATAGTCAATTCAGACAATGAATAAGTTTATAGTCCCACAGTTTTTTGGTTTTGGTCAAATGGGAGAGGACGTTTTGGGAACTAAATCGCGAGGGCAGGCACTAAGACCAAAGTGCTTGCATTACGTATGCCACTTTTTTGTGGGTGACCGTGTACATACATATCACACACAACACATAAACAAGCTCACCGCCATTACAACTTAGTGGTGCAGCGATAATAAATATTAACAACTTGCTGAAAAGCAAACAACATACGATTCCAACAGACTAATCGTTGCTTTTGTGGCCCATTACCTTGGATCTATTTATGCACTTACAATTTTCAATAACCCAACGACATCTCTATAACAAGAACTGCATAAATCCATCCTGAATCATAGATGCCCTCACAGTCTATGCTGACAATCAAACCCTCTTGCCTTGTTAAATTCAAATGGCAATAGCATGACAATATCAAGATCTCCAATCCGAACTCCAAAGGTTGGATAATATCTTAGCTACTTTAAAAAGCTTTTATAGAACTAGCATTCAAGTTAAAACCCTGCTTTCTGATTGGAAGAAAGTATAAGCTAAAAGCAAAAAGCTTTTGGTGTGTTTGGAAAGCACCCTGAAACCTGAAACGTTTGGGTAAATCGTAATAAAACTCTTCTGAAATACTTAACTAAATCGTAAAAACTATTCTAAAAGCTAATCCAAACATACACAGTCGCGTTCTTTAAACCAAGACAGAATATGATCGAACCAAAGAAATTAACAAGAGATCACGCTCTGATGTAAACCGATTATAAAAGAGACACGGCAATAACAAAAAGCAGGGAATAGTAAATAGGACATACCACAACTTCCTTGGTCCTTGACCTGAGTTACGGCCCCTTGCTTTCTCCAATCAACCTCAGAAGGAAGACTCTCTAGGGGAATGTCATCGGGCTGCTGAAGCGTTTGATGGTCGAATCGAAGCAGAGCAGGGGATAAACCTAAACGAGAGACCTTAAATTCATGGCTGGTGAGATCAGCGAAGGCATTGAGGGAAAGCGTATAGCTAGAATTGCCCATTTGATTGTGGTTGGAAACAAAGGCATAGTTATCCTCGAATACTTTGAACCTGTATAGTTTTTCGGCTTCGGAAGAGTAGGTTTTGCCATGCCGCTTGCACCAGCTTTCAAACAGTTCAGAGGTGTTGGCGGAACAAGAGAAAGAGAAAAGAGTGAAAAACAGAACCAGACTTAGCAACATGGAAGTGACCCTCATGGTTCCTTCCCTTTCCAGGATTTATGATGCTCGTGTTAATTAAACCCACCAATGGAATCTACCCGGACAAAATCTTCTTGTTTTCTTTTTTTGGGGAGATGATGATTCTACCTACGTTTCGTCTTTCTTTCGCTGATGAACTTGATTCTTCCTTCCTTCTGAGGTGTTCTGATCAAATTCGCCTCCTCCAAATGACTCAAGAAATTATTCAAAGGGAAAATCCACATCTTATCGGCTTATCCCCAGTCCCCACGTGGGCTCTTTCTTCCATGACCTTCTTTGGCTGCATTTGGAAAGGTAAATGACACGGAGGAAACCTCGCTCCGATAGTTTGGAGCGGAGATTTGATTGATTTTGTAAGTTCTAATTTTATTATTTAAAAAATACGATGAAAAAATTAAATTAGCATTTTTTTAGTTTGATAATAATAATATAGTAGACTTTATGGTTTCTTGTGATTCTTAAAAATTCATGCAGTTAAAAAATAAACACTCATTTACCCAAAGAAAAAAAACATTCATGGGAGTTATCTTGCTTTATGTGTGTGTTTAGATTAATGTTTGTAATCTCAAATTTTTATAAACTATAGTTTGCAAATTGAAATTGAGATCACAGTTTCTTTTTGTAATATAATTTATATTTAGATATTTAAAATAATAATAAAAAGGGTAAAGGGGCAAAAATACCCTTATGCTTTTCAGAAAAGTGCACCCAGCACCAAATGTTTTCACTGGGAGCATAAATGCCTATCAACATTTTAAAATGGAGCTAAAATGTCTATCCATCTGCCACATCATCATTTTTTTGGGGGAAAATAACAATTTTGCTCTACAATTTTGTGAAATTTTACAATTTTACCCTTAGTAATTGTGTGATACTTTTAAATTAGTAAATGACTTTCAAAAATTCTGAAATTTTTCAGAATAAAAGTAGACATGATAAGCTTTAATTTGATAGGTCAAATGGAATTTTATTTGGTCAAAATGACCATTTTGCCCTTACAATTTTCGCAATACTTGAAAATTGGCAGATTTGTCACCAAACTTTAAAAATTCATATCTAATTATATAGATATCCAATTGGGGCGGTTTCAAAGCCTATATGACCCTTATTAAGTCTAATTTTATGGAAAAATATAAATTTTAGCCAATAGGAACCTCAAAATTTCCAGAATTTTTATTTTTGAAGTCTACTCCAGAAAAATGTTAAATTTGCTTGGCCAAATTTAAAAATTCATTTCTCCTTGTTAAATTGACTGGGCACAAGTTGAAGTTGTTATCAATATGATTTCCTGTTGAGTCAGTCAGATTGTGTGAAACTTTTAAATTAGTAAATGACCTCCAAAAATTCTGAAATTTTTCAGAATAAAAGTAGACATGATAAGCTTTAATTTGATAGGTCAAATGAAATTTTTGGAGTTGTATACAAGGAGAAATGAATTTTTGAATTTTGCCCAGAGAATTTAACATTTTTTTGGAGCAGACTTCAAAAATAAAAATTCTGGAAATTTTGAGGTTCCTATTGGCTAAAATTTATATTTTTCCATAAAATTAGATTTAATAAGGGTCATATAGGCTTTGGAACCGCCCCAATTGGATATCTATATAATTAGATATGAATTTTTAAAGTTTGGTGACAAATCTGCCAATTTTCAAGTATTGCGAAAATTGTAAGGGCAAAATGGTCATTTTGACCAAATAAAATTCCATTTGACCTATCAAATTAAAGCTTATCATGTCTACTTTTATTCTGAAAAATTTCAGAATTTTTGAAAGTCATTTACTAATTTAAAAGTATCACACAATTACTAAGGGTAAAATTGCAAAATTTCACAAAATTGTAGAGCAAAATTGTTATTTTCCCCCAAAAAAATGATGATGTGGCAGATGGATAGGCATTTTAGCTCCATTTTGAAATATTGATGGGCATTTATGCTCCCAGTGAAAACATTTGGTGCTGGGTGCACTTTTCTAAAAAACATAAGGGTATTTTTGCCCCTTTGCCCTAAAAAAAACACTATAGTTTTAACTATAGACAGAATTGGTTTAACGATGTAAAGCCCTGATAAATCTCTATAAGTCTCAAGTTTAAATCCCGGATAACACTTATATTAAAAAGGGAAGCTATGAACCAAGAACCATACCGATAATAGTATTAAACAAAAAGAAGAGAATTTAAAATCAAAAACAAAAGAAAAACTTGTGTTAGATTTAACCATGATTTTGAGAACAAATGCCATTTGCCTGAACTTTTGTCCAAACAAAATTTTTCTTCTCCAACCAGTTTTTGGGTTTGAAAAACGTGGTTTTCCAAGCACAAGGCTAATGCGGATTTTTTGCATTATAGAGTACACTTTAATCCTGTTCATGTGAGACAGCTTTGCTAACAAAAGTCGTGTTCGGAGCTCCAAAAAACACACGGAAAAGCTTCTAGTAGTTTACATATAGATTAATATTGATGGGATGATCCCAGTCGCAATAGTCTTGTCCTGGCTGTATTATACAGCATCCCATGAGTAAAGATTTGAACAAAACGACAATAAACAGTAATAATTTTCAAATGATTTGAGAGTAAGTTCGATCATAAGTACATGCACACATTACGGAACCGCCAAGAATCGTAATATTTTTGGCTGCTGCAATTCTGAACTTGGATCATGCTTCTGCTGCCTGCTGAACTTTATTGTGCAGTAATTCAGAAAGAGAGGCCTCATCAGAATGAGTCCAATATCTATTGTGCAACCAAATGGAGTCAGCCTCCACTGCATACCCATCTTGGTTACGATTCCAACTAAAATAAGCATGACTTCTGTTCTTTATATCCAAAATCCCATGCCCAAAACTGGCCTCACGTGACGCTGAGTACTTTGGCTGTGGCTCTGTCATGCTGCCAATTAACATTCAAGTTTCAACTATTTCCCATTAGTCTACCAATATATGATTCACATCATTTGGATTAATCAACATAACAATGTTTTAAAACCATATGATATACTTACGTAGTAGCTAAACCTTCTATATTTCCTCCATCTCCAATTGTTATGTAAACTGGAGCAGATTGGTCATTCATGGGTTTGCACAACCCATTTACAATGTTATAGGCTATATTGGAGACACGTTCCTGCAACCCATTAACAATTGTTTATTCAGAGGAGGATTACTTTTTGCCTTTTAATTAAAGGGAAGTACAAATGGTTTGAGGTTATAGGCATAATTGAACTAGCGGTCTCCCACTTACAAAAAGTTTTCATGTTACTAGGTTACAAGACCATTGACGAGGAGAAATTACTTAAGCGTTACAGTCGAAAAGAGAAGGAGCACTTACAGATCGTTCAAGCATGAACATGACCAGCAAATACAACATCCACTTTGTACTTCACAAACCACCTCTCGTACATTATTCTCACAGTCTCCCCTTCCATATAGTGATCCACATAACTACTATATATTGGACTGTGCATCAGAACTATCAACCATGGCGTTTCTTTTCTATTCACTTTAGGAAACTCATTCTCAAGCCATTTGTACTGAGGAGTGTATTTACCTAACATACAAATAATCAAATATGCAGATCTATATTGGCAGAAATAAACACAAATATTGCATGTTTGTGTGCGCTAGCTAGTTGTAATACACTACTCGTATCAAATTTTCGAACGGCTCAGATATCTATGGACTGACCATAACAGAAGGCAAAATGCAGACCCTTGACTTTATATTAAGGTGATGAAAAATCTTACCGAAAGCTGAATAAGAAGACATGACAATGATATATGCTGAAGCTCTCTTGATAGAGTACCACAATGGTGATGTACTATGAGAGGCTTGGAATGGCACATGATAGCGAGCAGTATAAGGCTTGAATGGTGTAGTTTCACCCTGCATCAACAAATAATAAGATTATTTCATCTAGTCTCTGCATAAATATCTACCATAACTTTATGTTTGGATGGAGAGAAAATTAGGGGGGGAAGAATAGTGGGGGGGGGGGGACTCCCAAAAATAGTAAATTTGTTTACCATTTTTGGAAGTTTTCAATCCTAATATCCCCTCCTATTTTCCTCCCACTTTTCTCTCCATCCAAACATAGAGTAAAAGTAGAGGGACTGTGATCAAGTTTCACAAAAGTAGGCCAAACTAGCAGGAAAATTCAACTTAATCAGAATTAAATTCATCATTGGAATGAGCACTTACAAGCTTAGGAGCAAAATCAAGCTCATGATTTCCAGCAGTCCAAATCCAAGGCTGATAGGCAGCAACTCGCTCAGTGAATCTTCCCCAAGTGTCCCACCTTATGTTGTCATGAAATGGATAATCATCTGCATAAGACAGATCCCCCACATACAGCACTGTCTCTCCTTTTGCTGGGCTTTTTTCATAATGGGTTAATGTGGTGTTGGAATCATAAGTTTGACCTAGATCACCTGCTCACAATGGTTCCAAGAATAAGATTTCATTCTCAAAAAAAGAAAGTGCCATTTTCATGTAAGTTTCTGCAATTTCATGCTTCTCCAAAATAAAGCTATAGATAGCTCACTGCAATGTGCCTAAATTTACAAAATTTACCAACAGACTAACTCCACAAATTACCTAGTGCAAACATCCAATCGAAGCAACACCCGAACCGAAGATCAAATTTCGAGTTAATGAGCTATTCAAGCAACTAAAGCTAACTGTATTCATTGCAGCAAGTAGAATGAATTACCGATAAGGCCAAAGGTATAAGGAACATCAGGACCAACTGGAGGAGGTGTTTTAAACCAGAACTGTCGAGTGGTAAATTCGATTCCGACCTCATAGAAATATTTCGTGTCAAACTGTATTTGCAATGAGAATACGTTGGTAAGCCACTAACATTTTCTTAATACTATCATTTTAAGTGTAAAAGACCAGCACGCACCTCCAGATTCTCAATTGTGCAGTGGTGGATGTATCCAGAGGTATAATTGAAGTAGTTGTAAGTAACAAAAAAACCATCAGCTTGCAATTTTAACTGGGAATCCTGTGCCCAGTATACAACAGTACTTGAACCCGGTTCATCTTGAGTGATCCAAGAAACTATCACACCCTTCCCCGAATGATCTCCTTGTGTTATATGGACCTTGCCAACAAATCCGCAATAAAAAATTTAGTTCCCAGAAAAAAAAATAAAGGAAGGAGAAGAAAAAGTTAATTCTTCACCTGCTGAGGAGCATTGTAACCAGGGGGTACTCGGAAAACATCGCTGTCCAATGGCATATCCAGGGAATAATTATAGCTTCTCAAGAAGCTACTGGTGATTCCACCTTCACTGACATCGGCGTTGATGATACTATAAAGAAATCCCGCCATTAAAAGCCAATTGAGCTTTCTCTTCCACATCAGTTCCATCCCGTCTTATTGCCTCCTCTGTTCCGATATACTACTTGCTTGTGTATATTTAGTGGGTTTTTTTTTTCGAGCTTCTCAAGAACAGAGAAGCTAGTCAACAAGAAGTTTCTAGTTCTACCGGTCGGTCTTCTCATTTCCAGCGCGGGATAGCTCAGTCGGAAAGCCACACATTCGTATATGCATAATTGGATACTTTATTCCCCAAACCGATTATTCGCGGAGATGGGATAGATGAAGAAAGCTGGTAGAATGGAACTTGGTTAGGTTGTTTGGAATAGTTTATACAAGTTTTATAAGTATTTATAAACTGTGATTCATAAAATATGAAGTAATTTTTATTGTTTACGAGATAGTTTTTACGGTTTACGAGATAAATATGTGGAAGAGATTTATCTCGATTTGTGTGAATCAGGTTTATATAATAAGTCTGATTCACAAAAACAATTCCAAACAAACTCCGTGTTAGATAAATTTGGTACAACGAAAATAAAGAGAATAGATGAGATGTAAATTTGGCGACAAAGTTTTATTTAAAGAATCTGCTCAGTATAACTATAAATAATTGTTTAGAGGGGAAAAATAATAATAAATAATTAAAAATAATATAAATTTAATAAAATCGTTAAATTTAACCAAATGTTATTAGAATTTTATTTTCTTATAATTTAATTTCGTTAGATTAAATTTAATAGTTTTATTAAATTTGCATAATTTTTAATTATTCATTATTATTTTTATCACTCTAAAATTAAGTTATACTGGATATCCCTTAAAAAAAATTTATTTTTAAATTTACGCCTTAACTCTAAAAAATACATAAAGATATTTTACCAAAGAAAAAGGAAATATAGAATTGTAAACGGCGGTAAGGAATTGAAAAAAAAAATCGATGAAAGAGTCTTTATATCACAAGTTTACCATTTAAAAATCTCATAATTTCATGAACACAAGTGAAAAAACAAATTACATAAATGGCAGGACTTTCATTCTTTTGAGAAATTTAAAATAACATGGGACATGTGATATCTACTACACAAGTATTACGTGCATAATACTCTTAAATATCTATCACTAAAACTATGTTTGAGATGGTTTTAGAGCCCCACAAATACTTATACACATAAGTTAAGATAACACTCCTCTCACATATTTATCTCATATACTGTAATCACGATTGAAAAGTTACTTTTAAATAATCGATATTTCAAACAAACACTAAATATATGTCTCATTAAAAAAAATTATTATAAAAAATCCAACTGAATAAAACCCTTTTAGGAAAAAAAAAGGTTTACAATGCCTGCAAATATCCCATTTAAATGGTTAGTCCAGTCAATGTGTTTGTTTGTAATAACAATTAGAGTTTTTAAAAATAATTTTTTTAATCATAATTTATAATATATAAAATAAATATATAAAAAGAGTGTTATCTCGACTTATATGTTTAACATTTATAAATCTTCTAATCAGTCAACCAAACGCTATCTACTCTAACAGGAGCTAATGTGAGAATTCAATGTTTTTTATTTAATTAATGATTTTTTTTTTCCGAGATTCAAGGTGTAAAGCGTTTTCAACTCCCCAATAAATACACTTTCTAGGAAGCGAGACTTCAACATTTATGCCTCGTCGGGATTTATAAATGATTACTTTTTTTATTTGGGACTATATGTATTTTTTTGTGCAAACCATGATTGTATTCTGACTTCTGAGAGACATCTGTAGTGCACAGGATTTATGGCCCATGATGCTGTGAACCCATATCCTGAGTTTCAAAACAATTTCTTCTAAAAAGCCGTAACCCACACACCGATATTTAGGCCTCATAATCTTTTATGGGCATCAATATCACTTGTCCTACAAAAATAAAAAAATTATCACTTGTAGCTGTATTTAGTCAAGTTGATAAAAGTTTTAGGCAAGTTGATTCAAAATTCATGTTAGATACTAATATATAGAGTTGATATAGTAGTATAAAGCTTTGTTAGATCTTTTTAGGACTCAAACACCTCTAGTCCATTTTATAAATATAGTTTATTATTCAATTCTCACATACTAAAAAAGTTAATTATCTCATTAAATATATCTTAAATTGATTTTTTTTTCAATTTTACCTTGACGTTATCAATTCTCTCTATCACATTGTTCTTTTTTTCAACATTAATTAATTCATTTTTTCTTTACATTTAATAGGGACAAACTTGTAACAATGTTATTAATTACTCTTTAAGTGGATTTATAATCAAGACCAAATTTTTTTCAAACTGAACTTATAAAAAGGAAAAGTGATATTGAAGAACTACCCGGTGTACTATCAAAGTCTAAGGAATGAGTTGCATTGCATAGCACAGCTTGCCAAAAATTTTAACAAGGCAATCAAAGTGTTGGCAAAAAAATTTGTTAAAATTATAAAAAGACACACTAAACAATGTCGTCAAGATATGTGATATGAACTTTGTTTTCCTATCACTTTTATGTATTCCGGTAATTTATATATAGAATCTGAAAGATTGGAGACGCTTTCAAGGTTCATAAGTCATAACATATATATAACCCAGCTCATAGATTGACCTACTGGCAAAACAAAGGCTAGTAAAATTAGATATTTTTTAAAAGGTGAGAGGAAAGGGTGGTTAAAGCGTGATCCCGATATAAAAAAGCAGACTTTTTTAAGGGGGAAAAGAAAAGGTATTTAAGTTGATGATGATAATAGATCCTAATAATGATTTATAAACTTCAATGATGTGATGTTGGGATCTGTTGATTGAATCATACTGGTTTAATTAAACCCAAAGCTTTGTCAATTTGTCCATGTCTTTATGGGATTAATCAACAACGATATACATGTACACACACACACATATATAGGCACCTACCCTAACGGCTTCATCCAACTCAACAGCTTCAATTCATTGCCTCTTGACTGATTGTTTTACGCATATACACATATCAATGGCTTGTTTGTTACATGCTCAAAGACATATATAGGAGACAAGGCAAAGAGCCCAGGAACCAAGGGGCGCTATATATATCGTACATAAATATGCTCTCTATAACATGACAATGCGTCAAGGATATATGCTTGATAATAATAATGTACGTAGTCACAGATGGTCGGCCAATATTGATAGCCAATCAATGCACAAGTCACGCTTCGAATGATCTAGTTTCGTTCAGTGGTTCATTCTGTCACCCACCACTCAATCTTACTGACAGCTTTTTAGTTATATTTGTTTCAAATTTTGCCAGCATTGAGTAACAATAACTAGGTGTGTAGAGAAATTAGAGACCAAAATGATTCCGTTTGACTCTGAAAATTATGCCTTAAAATCAAAATCTGCTCATGCCTACAAGTTGTGTTCAAGTCTGGGAAATCATTTGGGGGGTCTCTTTAATTGTTTTACTTCCATACGTTGTCATGATGATCTATAGAATAGCATCACACACAGTAACACAATTTCTTGAAAAAGTAAAGACTTTTCTTTGGTAAATCAAACCATAAATTAACATATATATTAAAAAAAAAAGCAGATGGGATTTTCATCAGGCTCTATTGGCCCCCACTTGATCATCACTAGTGACATCAATCATTATGGCCAATAATCCCATATGATCATCTCTCCTTCTAAATGTCCTAGCAAGGAAGAAGCATTTCACTTAACCAAAAAGAGATTCAAATTAAAAACAAAACCATGGATACGAAAATCGCTCATACACACACAAGCTTCGTGATAGTACGGAAGTAGTATAACAAGTATACGAGTTCTTGTTCACCCAGAGAAAATGATGCTTTGGTCTGATGAAGTTATTAGGGTTTTTTGGATCAGACATTTTCCGAGGACGAAGAGATGAGTGGCTGAGTAAGTGAGTTCTTGGAGTGGCTTGTTGGCCTAGGAACGTGCTCAGTAGCAGACACAATAGCAATTTGTTCCTTTGCAAGCTTCTTCTCTTCACTTTTGCCCCACAGAACCAGATACAATCCCACCACAATCAATACTGCTCCAATAATCCTGTAAAACATAACACCAACATATACAGCAATTAAATTGGTTTTGTTTTGTCTCTTTTGTCAAAGGGGCTAAAAGCAAACTAGAAAACTCGCATCTATATGTCACAGGCCTCAATAATATCCAATAATATATCATGGTCAAACTTGTTATATTCCTTGTAAAACTTGAATGAAGGTACCCTCCGGTGTAGCTCGTAGGAAACTTTTGGAGTTTTGGTCATTCTTAAGTTAAAAATATATCATGTTCAAACTCGTAAAGCATTCAGAGACTACAGTTAGGTCCCATTATTATATACTGTTTCTATAAACAGATTCATATTAAGTGGGCCTAATATTTGAATCCACAAATTGAAGTTAGAAAATTTCATCTGTGGAGAGAGACTGATTAAATTAAATGTTGAAAGCAAGTAGTCAAAAATACGAACCCGCCCAAATAGAACTCTTCGCCTAAGGCAATGGAAGACATGACGGCGACAACAAGAGTCTGAACTGGTTGGTACACGGCCACGAACACTGGGCCCCCCCTGTCAATACACCATATCTGAACGGCGAAGGCAATTCCTGATGCCACCACTCCCTGCAATTAATCCATAGAAATTTTATTAATTCCACCATATCGAATGAGTTAATAATTACAAGAGGTTAATTAATGCTAATTAATCACGTACTGCGTAAATAATAGTGAAAGCTTCTCCACCAGAGTGGAAAAGCCAAGCCTGAGCGTCTCTTTCAAAGATCAAAGCGATGATAAGGAACTGAATGAGGCCAAAGAAACATGTGTAGGAAGTGACAGAGAGGCGAGCTGGGTACTTCTTGAGCACAGGTGCTTGCATCACAAGCCAGGCTGACCACGACAAGCAATGGCCTATCAGGTAGATGCATCCAAGGGTCCAGCTCTTTCCATTTGCATCTCCAAGCCCCAGTGAGCCCAATAGAGACGTTGAACTCCATGTGTTCTGAAGATGTTGAGCTGGGTTGTATATGGTTGGACCCTGGTACAGAGTTATCACGCTTGCCCCTGCCACACAGAATAATGTCCCACCCACCTTGGCCAACCCGTCTCTTCTGTTCCACCTCACTTTCTCAATCCTGAAATATAGTTAATGTCATGCGCTCTCTTAGTTAATTACACCAACTAAATTAACTGAAAATTAATAAAAGTGACAAGTAACTTACCCGAATATGGCTGCCATGAGGAAAGTGATGGCAGGGACGGAGTTCTGAATTGCCGACGCGAAGGTTGGAGATGTGTTGTCCAAGCCAAGCAAGTAGAACCCTTGGTTTGCCGTGATCCTGTTATAGATAACAACACAAAATAACCAGTTACATATACTACCCATTCTCTAGGGTTTCTCATCTCTACGTTTTCCATCCCCCCGCCCTTCCTTTTGAGATATGTATGTATATATGTATGTACCCGACAAGTGCGAGGAGAAAGAAGTGGAAGGTGAAGTTCCAGTTAAGCGCAGGCCTATCCTTCCTGCAGGAGAGAAACAAAGAGTTGTACTGTTATGTATGAAGTAAGAGGAAAGAGAAGGAGGATGAAGAAGGGAGATGAGAAGAGAAGAGAGGTACTTTTCGAGGAAGTAAGCGAAGGGAAGGAGGAGAAGCAAAGCGATGATGTTACGGTAGACAGGGAAAACGAGTTTGCTGATGCCCATGTTGAGAGCAGCTCTTGAAACGACATGGAATCCTGCATAGCCAAACTGCAGGGCCAACATGGCCGCATGCAGCTGAAACCGCTCTGGAATTGAACACCACATTCTCTTCGACCCTGGCTCAGCCATGTTCCAAATGCTAGCTCACACTTAACAACTCTCTTACTTACTCAAAGTGCAAGTTATGTAGTGCTGAGTTGAGGTGAAGAGAAGAAGCGAGGCTACGGGTTATAAATATAGGCCAAGGGCGGCCATGAGAGAATGATCAGTGGCCCGCATTCCTCCTAAAAAGACGTTATCGTAACTGTTCTTTGCCTTCCAATGTTTTTCCTTGTCCCCCACATACTCACAACTCCACCCTACCAAATCAGTGCTGGTTTCAGTAGTTAGTGTTTTAAGAACCAACGTTGACATGGATAAATTTTTTTTTATATATTTATCTTATATATCTCAAATCACATTAAAAAAAATAATTTCTATTGTTAATCTAAATAGACACTTAATCGTTCACCTTCATCACCAACCCTTAACCTCATGAGATTATTACTCTATTTTTCTCTAATTATAAACTTTAAATAACCAATTTGATTTATTAAAAAAATAGTTAAAATCAGTTAAGAGTAATAAATATTTTTATTTTTAACTATACCCTTATCTCTGTAAAGAGGATAAATGAGAAAGACAATAAATACAAGAAAAATGTAAAGTTGAAAAAACAGCAATAAATACTTTAGCAAACTTAAAGAATTAAAATGAAGTTTATATTTTGAGATACGCATATTTATTACTCATTTATAAATTTAAAGTTTATATTTTAAGGCAAAGTGAGTAATTTATTATCATGTCATTAAATCAAACATTTTGACCATTGAAACTAGGTCTTATTGAATATGAATATTCCATGTATCGAGTTTTGGTAGCTCTGGAATTACTCTTGAATTTAAACTCTAATTGGTAAGATCACACACCTTCACCAGATTGTGTGATTAATGATGATGATTGAGCCATAGCGAAGCCGCCACTGATAGATAGCACGCACGAGCAGTATGGTGGGAACCTCTCATGCCTTCACGGCTTCACATACACCCTATAAACACAACCTTTACCCCACCCTACACCACACTAGTACTCCTATGCCCAGTTCTTTTATTATATATTTACATCTTCTGCTACAATGTACATTCTTCTAATTATACTCGTATTTTTTTTTCCGGATATTTATAGTTTATATCCTTTGTTGTTCTTCTTTTGAGGAATTTTCTATTATATTCCCATTAAATCATTACAAAGCCGTACGCGTACCTCGCTTTTGCCCCTTCTCTCCTCTCAGTCTTGGCCATTCAATTCAATCGATAATCATTACTCTACCACCATTTTTTAAAAGAAAAATGAAGCTGCAGTCATCACTTCGCTTAAAGATGGGATACGGGGTCCTAGGCAGTCGCATACAAGAGCACCATTATAACTAAAATATGAGAAATAAGGTTGGCACTTGGCAATGAATGTTCAGTGAGTGTCTGGAACCATAAAAATCATGATTTGAAAAGCTAATTTTTATAAATTCAGAAAAAATTTCTTTCACATGTTTATTTCATAAATCATAAAAATTATTTTTTAAAAATTAATTCAAACACACTTATATGGTTGGTAGGATAAGAGAAAGATATATAAAATAACATATATGTTTAGCATATACTTACGAGTCACTCCCTCTTATGTGCTGATGGAATCACAAGACCACTCTTTTAGAGGTGAAAATTATATGATATGTTTGTATTGCTTTTATAAGTGCTTTTGAATCGTGATTTACAGAATACAAAGTAAATTATGTGATGAAGATTATCTCGATTTATATGTAAGATAAATTATGTGCTGAGAGTTATCTCGATTTATGTGTATAAGTTCATAAATACTTATAAAAAGTTAAAACAAAACCTAAAAAGAATATTGAATCCTACGAAGTTATAATATGTGTAATTATGAGTGGTGAGATTTTTGAGGGGTATCACATTCCCACGAAATTGATTTTCACAAGGAAGAGGAAGAGAAAGCATGATTTAAACTAAGGTTCTCGAGTTTCTCGCGGATAACCACAATCCTGAAAAGGCTATCGGACAAGCATGATGGTTAAGATCAAGAATGGAGCCCACAGTGAAGAGGATGGTCCCTCCTTTTTCATTTGGAAAAAAGGCACAACTACTAGGAATGCGAAAAGTAGCAGCCAACGGGAAGAACCACATCGTCTTTCAAATGTTTAGTTAGCCTTTCTCTCTACTTAATTTAACAATATAATTAGGTGTGATAAGGATTAATCAATGAATAGGTTTCATAGTGAAAGATGGAATTTTGCAGGCACTTTTCTGTATAATCAAATGGATCACACGCTGTCAAAGAGAGCTAATCAATGAAGTGTTTCCACTAAGGTTCCCCACCTCCCACTCCCAAAGCACCTCTTCTCTTTAGCAGACATATGCTACCCCTCTTTCTCATTTTTGCATATATCTAATAATGATTCTGCATTTTTTGGACTCTTCATTGCGTTCCGTAGTTTAATTCCTTGTAATTTTAGTAGTATCTGACAATGTTCAAGTGCAGGGATTTTACATCACTGAATATGAAATATTGTGTAAAAAAACACGATATATAGGGAATTGCATTATTCTTAGGGTTTAAGCAAAATATAGTTAGTAATGGAGTTAAAAGTTTTGTAATTTGCAATAAAGGATGGATTTGCATAGAGTGATGATTTTGTTTTTTTATAAAGTGTATGTGAGTTGGTCTAAAGACTCATCTGAGTCCGGATGCGTCTCTGGGTTTAAAAAGTAATTAAAGAGATGTTTACGGATCATCATTTATTGATAAAGATTCTCATATCAATAGTGAATTTGAAAGTTATATAATTCTTATTAAATGGATAAAACTCTGGCTTGCTTGTATATATTGATGTCAGAACTTAACATTAAATGTAGACTACATATGATGAGTAAATGAAGGTGGGAAAGGACTTGGGGGGAAGATTGTGGTCCAAAAGTAGTACAAGGAGTGTATGTGAAAATAGGCCAACAAGCATGCTTTGGAGCACAGTGAAGTGCCACCCTCCATCACAACGTGGGTCGCTTTCATTTGACTCTCTTCCATTCTCAAACAAACAAGCTTTGGAAATATCTCACCACTCTGTCCCATACTAATTAGCAAGCTTCTGGGATAACGTGTTGACCACTGATCACTGCTTTGCAAAGAAAGATCAGCTTTATTTCCTCACTCGACATTAATTAATCAAGTATAAAATTCTCCTTAACAGTATATGTACTGAGTGAGGAATTAAGCATAATTGTGAGGGGAATTTAAAAGGGAATGATGGAGGAGGGGAGCGAGCATGCACTGAGGCAATAATAATGGCAAAGGGGAATGGGAAATGCAGGTGTGTGTGTATGTGTGTGTGTGTTGGGGGTGACACAAATGGTAAACAGCCATTATTAACATGTTGAAAAAGAGCAGAATTGCAATATGAGGAATCAAATCAATTAGGATATTTCCTGACGCTAATGTTCATTCTCACGCCCCCAACATGATTGATTACACACCCCGCATATATAACCTCAATTTCAAAACTATTAACTCTGATTGATTTAAAGTTTTTCATGTCAATTAAGAAACTTAATATTATACTTCCTCCATTCTTTAATATAAGATAAGTTGATTTTTGTATTAAATATAAGACATAATTTTTACGTTTGTCAATCTTTTCCTAATTTACATCTATTGATACTCCATCAACAGTAATCAAAGAGGAAAATGATTAGGTGTTGTAGAAAATACATATATTATATATCAACTAACTCAACCAATTTATTTAAATCTAATCAAATTAGATAAATATGTCTTATATTAAGGATACGTGGGAATATTAAACATTAAGAAATCTATTAATATAGCCCACAATATTATAAAGTATAATGATGGAGTATTTGAGTAAGATACATTTATTATTCCCTCCCCACACCCTAGGATCCTTTTGTCCGATTTACAAATATTAATAAAATATGTTTCTTAAATAGAAAATTATGTTTACGATAACTCGAAATGGCAATATTATTATTTATGGATTTATAATCACAGCTTTGGTCCCTTTACCATTTATAATAATGAAAATATTCTTAGAACCACTCAGAAAATGAGTTTAAATTTTTAGAATATATATATATATATATATATATATGAATCTTAATCTTTTAAGAAGCAAAGTCATTTTTATGATTTTAGAAAAATATTTTTGTAATCTCATATAACTCAGGTTCATTCTGCAGTTATGGCAGAAGAAGCCCAGTAAGCGAACATGTGTGTAATAAAGTAGCGGGGGTGGGGGACCTAATTAGCCCAGTTAGTCGCATTCCTACACCTACCATTATTGGTGCTTGCTTTTTGGTCCTAGCACACGTCTCTGCCTTATTATGATCCTACCTACATGATCAAGTCATATAGCCTTTGTTGCTAATAAAGTCTGGTCAGTGGATAAAGGTGTTGGATTATAACTATAAAATTATAAGTTTGAATTATATTAATGTTAGAATTTTGTTGAAAGCTGATATATAAATATTTTGTTAAGCCTTTTTTTAAATATGAAGATAAGTTCTTACCCTGATAAATCCTCAAGACCTAACTCAACTTAAAAGAGGTCATATACCCTTTTTTTCAATTATAGGTGTAAATATTAACCGTTTGAAGTCTTTTCCATTAACAAGAAACATTTATGCCATCAGGTTATAAGACCGTTAACATATCCATTGCCTTAGGTATGTAATAAATATATATTCTGATCCAAACTTAAGGGCAACATCTTTTTTAAGAGGTGTGTGTGAGTGAGTGGGTATTTGTTAGTCCATTGATACTCTCTTATTATCTATTTGTGCTTCTTTTTTGGCACATCAAACCTCTATTTGCCAACACACACCTACTGATATATTATTCTCATCTTCTTCGCTACATATATGGACCTTTAATTTCTTTTAACTTATGCAAAATCTCGGGGCTGAGTTGCGTGTGCATTAAAAAATGAACAAACGTTTATAGTTTGTTTGGGATAGTGTTATGTCATCCCAAACATTATTTTTTAAAAAAAAAAAAGAGCTCAGTGGCAGTTGGTTTAGGGTGTTTGAGTTGACGTTTTAACAATTAGATTTTTTTTTCCAAAAGCAGCTTTTGAGAAAAAGCTTAAAAGTATGGCTTTTAAAAAAAAAACTACTTCTGTTACTATCAATCTAAACACAAATCACATTTACAATCTAACTTTTATCCTATATGACTTTCGTAAAAGTCAGATTAAAAACCCATTTCTGCCACTGTAAATCTAAACAAAAATCACATTTATAATCTGACTTTTAACCTATCTGACTTTCATAAAAGTCAGATTAAAAAAACCATTTCCACTACCGCTAACCAAAATAGGCTAATCAATATTTTTTTTAATGAAATGGTAAGGATTACAGTTGAAAATTACATCTCAACAAAAATCCGTATCAGGGTGGGATGAAATCCCCACTTTTGCATCTCTTAAATCTTGATTCATCTGAACCCAACACCATATTGGTGGTTCATTTAATATGGTAAAATCTGACTACGTTTCATGGGCAGTACGAGCAAGGAAGTCAGCGCTCCTTAAGATTTCACGCTTCACATGTATTATTTATAGGTCTCAATTCGAGGAGATAAGTGACCTGACGTCACCTATGTCGTCTCTGAGAAGATGTTTATGACCACAATCGGTTAGCAAAAGCTGTATAGCCTCAATAGAGTCAGAGAACAATTTTATTCTTGGCAGTTTCAACATTTTACACATTTTTAACTATGTGCCAATAGTTATGACTTCTGCTGCAGTGGAGGGTGCATATTCAATTCTTTGCTGGAAACCCTTTATTCCACTGTAAATCTAAACACAAATCACATTTATAATATGATTTTTATTATATTTAACTTTCATAAAAATCAGATTAAAAAAACTATTTCTACTACCGTCAATCAAAATAGGCTAATCAATATGTTTTTTTTTATATTCTAAACGTTTCCGTCACTTGGTCTTTTTTGATTTTGACCACACCCCAATCAATCTTCCCCTGTCATTATTATGGCTATGGCAATTGGCAAATCATCGTCTAGATATCGATCAATTTCCCCATAAAATCTATTTTTCTATGTTTCTCCACCCTTCTTTATTTCACCTTCATCTTTTTTCTTTTTTTTTTGGGTAATATCTCCTTCCTTCATCTTTAATAACAATATATAATTTCATTCTACCGCACGTTGCTCTACATAACACACTCGCTCGCGCATCAGTAATATATTCCCCGACAGTACAACTCCTATTTTGATCTATATTTCCTTCAGTTTCTCACTTGGACTCGTATAATTTTTTTGTGCCTATACATTTCAGAAAATACAAGCATCTTCTGTATATATATATACTCCTCCAATCTTTAAAATAAAACACATTTATGAAGTTAATCTTAATCTTAAATATAGACATAACTTTCATATTTGTCAATATTTTTTTAATTTACTTCTATTGATACTCACTCAACCATAATTAAGGAGAGGAGGGGAATTAAGGAAGATGAATAAGATGTTTTAGAAAATACATATCATATTAACTAATTAAAGCAACTTCCTTAATTTAATCAAATTATGTAAATATATCTTATATTAAGGATTGGAGTAAAGAGTATATAGACACCCAAGTGAAGAAGGATATATATTTATCTGGGGCATGTAGGTTAGCTAGCTTATAAAGTGCCAATAATTCTTAACCCATTATGAACAGAATAATGGTATATGTTTATTACCATATGAAACAGCTACCACCACATGCGGTTTGATTTCATTTAGCATATATAAAAATATTATTTTTTGTGCACTTTAATAATTACGTGAAATTATGAGAACAGACTAAAAACTTCTCATGCACTTGTATAGTAATAAAACATCATCACGGTTTGGGCGGGAATGTTACAACGTTTGTTATCGTATCATGCAAGCGAATTATTCTTGGATATAGATAAACAAAAACACAAAACATGCAAATAGCAGGACACCTGCAGGGCTGGCCAAATAAAAAAGTATCAGATAGAGAGCATATTATCACCAAATGTAATATCATAATTTAACATTTTTAATTAGCCGAAAGTCATGAGAGCTTAATTTACTTAAAACTAAACACGGATTCCGTGCAAAATTTGAGGAATAATTCGGCTTAATATATAATGCATGTTATTAATATTATTGCCATGGATTTCATTTTGATATAAATTTTAAATTTAAAACAGGTGACACTCACACAATGTGTGGAGGGCTGGTCAAATTAAAGCGTGACCACTGAGAGGCACCATCCCCAAATAAAGCCATTCTTGGCCAAACATGGCTAGTGTCAATTTTGATCGTCACTAAAATATAATGATGGAGGAGAATAGAAAAGGTGTGGTGCAAGAAAAAGAATATTGCAGATATTGGCAGTTGGTCACTATCTTTGTGTCGGCAAAAGTTGAAATCGATCGAAGGATAAGTTTGCCCACTTGTGCTTGACAATGTCCTCCGTTTATACATAACATGAACATGTACAGAAAATTAAAGCAGACTGGGTTCAAGGAATATTTCTCAATATTCTAAATTAATAAATGCAAATAGCAAGAGGCTAATAAGTATATGGAGGTCAAGGAGAATAAATGAGTTCCATCCAAATTTTGATCACTGCACTTTGCCTTATTATCACCACAAATTTCTTAGTCTATATATATAAATTCATAATCCTAACTAATCTATAATCCAAGTCGTGTTTCTTCGAATTAATTTTGGAGTATATTGCAATTAACTAGGAACCGTCAAACAATGCGCTCTTGAGCTTTCTTTGGGTATTGCTTCTGTTGTTTGCTCTCATCCCTCCTGTTCTGCTTTAATTTGGGTTGTTCTCTTTTAAAACTTAGGGAAGAATCATAGAGTTGTAAGAAGAAGAAAAAAAGTAATTACAAAAAGTCGTACAACAAATTAGCAGCGTACAGGTCTCGGTACTGGAAATAATAATAGATCTATACCATCACTTAAGATTTTTGTTGTAATTACATTTTTGTCTTTGGGTGCTTCCATTTTATTTCCATAAAAAATGACAACAAACCATTCCTCTAAATGATGGAAAGAATATCACTACATATAATTAATTAGAACGTAATTAACATAATGTTTTATTATATATTTGTTTTCTTTAGTGGGTAAGCAAAACATTAGCAGGATATGATCAAACTCGTGATTTTCACAGTAGAAAAAGAGTTGAGTGCCATATAGCCATGAGGGTCTCGGCATAATGAAGATACTCCTATCATAGTAAGCATTGTAAATTTGTGATGATATAAAAAATACTCTTAACATAATATTTCATTATACTTCATTCTTACTTTGTACATATGTTCTATTCCTAGCATGTTTTTATTCTAGGAAGTGTTCCAAGATAAAAATATTTATATTTTATCTAAAACAAAAAGGTTAGGTAATATTTTTCAATTATGTTTTTTTTTAGTTTCCTTATAATCTAATCTAACTCGCTAAGATACAACTTACATCCTTTTCTGCTTGTTTATTTTAAACAAAATATTTAAGTTCTTGGACTAATTCAAACGTCATGGAACCGTAATCTAAATTCACTCTATTTCCTTCGCAGTGCAGCTATAATATGATTGCTTTTAGATTTTTTTTAAACAAAATTTTTGGGTGATACACGCAGGCCAGACGGATATTGGGCCAGGGCCTTCGGCCCAGTGGAAGGTGGGGTGCTTAAGTGGGGACTGGGGAGAAAAACCCCCCTATTGTAGCATTTGATGTTCTCTTCATCTCTTGTAAGTGATAGGTCACAAATGTAATTCCTTTTTTAACCTCGGGCTATTAGTCTCTGCTTCTTAAACTAAAAAAAATGATTGTCACTTGCCTTTCCATTATGTATTGATGACAATAATTTTTTTTTTTGGGGGGGGGGATATTATCAAAAAGAAAAACTCTTAAAAATAGTTATTTATTACTTAAAAATAGGTCGCACGGACTACGGAAGACAGGTCACATGAGATGCAGGGGGAAATGTGTTGTGGTTTTCTATGAACTAGGCCAAGCCCGCTATCCTTTGATAAGAGCTGCAATAATTAAATGGTTAGGCAACAACGCAAAGCAAAAATAGAGTAATAGGCTACATTGCATGTCTTTGAGTCTTGCACTCGCTATATATATATATATAATATTAGTATGTTTGGATAGATTCTATAAATACTTTTTATTATGATTTACATAATATAAGGTAATTTTTATGGTATACAAAGTAAATATGTGGATGAGGTTTATCTCGATTTATGTGAATCATACTTATATATAAATATAAGTCCAACCAAATCTTTTATATATATATATAGCCGAATGAATCTCCCGTCAAAGCAACAAACTCAGCATAATTCAAATGTAGAAAAACTAAACAACCCTTCCAACTTGAGTTTTCTTCATTTTCCCATAATGAGTAGTAGGTCGAGTGAGAGGGATATGTTTTTTGAGAATAAGAGACAAGTAACTTGCAATCATTACGCCTAATGTGCTTACACATTTTCTAGTTTGTTTGTTCAATGGCAAAACTTATTTAAAATTATGCTTTTGTTATGAATTCTTAAAAAAAAATCATCAGAACATCTTTTTAATGTTTTATTATTTTTCCTACAGAATTAGAGAAGACGCAAAGGAATATTGTATTTTTATTAAGGGCAATTATGTAAATATAAAATATCATTCTTTCACCCTCCACTTCATTATTTTGGGTGTGTTTTTAATTTTATATGTGTCTTTCAAACCAATGATTTCAAATAATTTTTCATTCTCCAAACTTGTTTTAAAAAAAATACTCTGCAGAATTGTTATGAGAACATACAAATAGACAATAGAATCAAACAAACTCATAACTTATTGGATAACATTTTCCTTTGATTTTTTTAAAATTTTTGGGAAATTAAATCTGTCCTTTTATGGGATTATCCAGATAGACAAGTGCCTCTCATTTTGGATCATCATACCCAAAAATCAGTGCCTCATTTTGGAATTATTGTTACTAAATCCTCCCACGAGTCGCACGCACGTCAAGTTGCTCTAAAAAAATAAAAAATATTAGCTGTGAGAAATGGTCAACAGGCCATGTGACCTCAATTCTTAGTGGGCAGATCCATGTATTGCACATCAGAGCCCAAATGCTGACATCTTTCTGTCCATGTCATTGCATCAATTTTCATTTGTCGTAAACGGAAAAGCAAGGGATCCTATTGTTTGTTGTTGCCGCTTGTCAACACTTCAAAATTGACATAAATCTTTAAAAAAATCTCCAGACACATCGGTTTTGAAGTTAAAGAATTGAAGGTAAAATCACTATGATTTTCTCTGAAAGGGAAGCTTTTAATATAATACAGCCTCCCTTTGTATTTTGTTCTTCGATCCAGCGCAAGAATATTAAATAATTTATGAAAAAATAATATCATAATTGAAGGATGAGTAACAACAATGGCTAAGGATATGTTTTGCTTGTCTTGATTTGTTCTCCGAGGGAGCGTTTGCTTTCTCGTCAACTACTACTATGTTATGTACAAGGCTTATTAGCAGGAAACTAAGATGTACGGAATTTTAAAAGTAACATTTACCTAAAAATATTTTATTTTTCTTACTCTCCTTTTATTTTACCCGAGGAGACTTATTGAATGAAATAATTATACAAAATAAAAATTTATCATAATATCCATTAATTATTAAAATTTAAATTCATGTAAAAAAAAAAGTAAGCCAAATTACTCAATACTGTTACTTTTAAACTAACAAAAAAATGGAAACTAAGATTTTATTTTCGACTCGAAATCTTGTAAAGAAAAGCGGAATAACGATGCTCTGATGATATTTATAATTTATAGATTTTTTTGACATGAGTATTTTAATATTAATTCTGATGAGTGATGATAACGATCTTATCTGTTCATCCTGACATTTTTTTTCCTTTTTTTAATTTATTTCTTTTGGGATAAAAATCAAGAGGAAATGAGAGGAAAATGACCTGAAAATTGAATAATTCTAAATCAAGTTTATCACTCCAAGATACTAACTACATTTGATAAACAATTATTTACAACTCATTGAACTGGCAAAAAAAAACATGGGAAAATCCCAAAAAAAATACAAACAAAATTAGGAAAGGATAAAATAGTACTGTCAATTTATAAAATCTCATGTCAAAATTGAAGCAGGAACCTGAGATCTAAAATTATGATCAAAAGATCAAATTACCTTGAGTTAAGGGGCAGGAAAAAAAATAAAAGAAAGCGCACAAGTGGGATGAAAGAAAGGGAAAGTGGTGTGAAAAGTAAGGAGACGAGAGCAAGGAAAAGTGACGAGAAAGTAGAGTTGAGTTACGAGTAAGCAATTGTTCTGCATAAATCATCTTTGTGTTGTGATTCTTCCATCTAGATCATGAAATATTGGTTCTAGTTTGTGATTGGTGTATCTGATTTCAGAGATTTTGTTTTATGAGAAGGGGGTCTTAGGTAAAGATGAAGATAAGGTAGCGGCTTTAAGCTAATGGGAGAATTTTCATACTTGTGTGATCTATTTCATTGTGTTTGGTTGTATTATTGTTAAAGATTGTTCCTTTTTTGGTTGTTAGTGGTTGATTAGGGATTTAATGCTGATGAGTCTTGCGTAGATATAGACTTTGGCCATCAATAGTAAGGTTTGGAGAGGGTGTTGTTAATAGTGAAGACAGAGATGTGAAAAGATATCGTGTTGATGTTAATAGTAAATGCAAGGAGATGATATGGGATGTGTTGTTAATAGTGAAGATGGATATCTTAAAATATATCGTGTTGCTGTTCATAGTAGATGCAAGGTGATAATATGGGGGTGTTATTAATAGTGATGATGGAGATGTTAAAATATATTATGTTGATGTTAATAGTAGATGCATGGTGATGATACGAGGAGGTGTTATTAATGGTAAAGATGGAGATGTTAAAACATATATCATTATTGTTAATAATAGGTGTTGGGTGATGATACGGAAAGTTACTTGATTTAATAAATATTGTCTCACAAACTTACTAATCTAATATTATAATGAGTGGTGTCCTTTTTTTTTTTTTGCACGCAGGCATGCGAATTGACATGTAATGAAGGGTCATCATCTTTAAAGGAACTATTTTGTTAATTTCATGTTGGAGGGAAATTTGTGTGTAACGATGAAATTATAATTCAATATAATGATGATACTGTGAAGGTGAAGTGCATAAAAAAGGTGTAACATTTATAGATTCGAGGTTGATAATATCATCATGGATTGGTATTGATTGTAGGGGTAGGCTTTGTGTCCATACTAAATATAGATCCTTAAATGTTGATTCTGGTTTGCGTCTTTGTAGCTGTGAAGCGTGGCAAATGTCGAGGATCCCTTGTGCACATGCTTGTGCAGCCATCAAGCATGTCCATAGCAATGTCTAAGACTATGTGAAAGAATGCCACAAAATCACATCCCAATAAAAAGATTCATGGGTGTAGCATGATTCCAATTGTCACAAACGACAAACCAAACTCCGGTAACTATATGCTGGAAAATATCTCAGGTCAGACTTTTTTGCTACCATCAGGGCCAGCCGACTTGCTAGAGGGCCGAGAACCAATGGGGGTAAATCACAATTCCAAAACAAGAAGATGTATCACTATGCAAAATGCCATGAAACCGGTCACACTAAAAGGACATGCAAAAATTCAAACCCAAACTAATATTGGATGAAGTCATATTTTGAAGTTGCCCTTTTAAAAGCAGAAGGAGCTATAATATTTTGAAGTTGCCATTTTGAAAGTAATGTCCATGTTGTTGTGAACTTACTGTTAGCTCACTCATAATTTTTTAGGAGATAAGTTGCTGTTATATGCCCAATCCATTTTATAAATAATGTATTCACAATGTCTTATATACTGCAATATTATTGATGATGAAACATTATGAGTTAGTGTAATGTTAATATTCTCTTGTCATTAAATATGTGAATGTGCAAAAAGAGTCATTGTCACGTATTTTTTAGTTTCAGGTTATCAGGAAATATAATTACGCAAACTGTCATTAAACAGCATAAGATGAATAAATAAAGTTATGAAACAAGAAAGTTAAGTTATTAATGTAAAATATGTTGTTGTTAGCATATATACAAATGTTGTTATTGACTCTTGAAAGTTGTTAATTTCAAACATATCCTTAGAAATGTGTTGGTTTTTAAGATACGAAATTTTGAAACAAGAAAGTGAAATCGTTAATATAAAATATGATGTTGTTAATATATATTCATGTGTTGTTAATATAAATACTCTTCATTCAGCCAAGAAAACACTGAAAACATGACTCAATTCGGGGCATTCTTTTTTTTAAAAAAAATATAACTCAGGGTGAGTTGGTCATTTTATCAGAATTGAAAATCTCATATTCCTACTGAAATTTTGACTGGGATTTCAATAACAGGCAACACTAATTTATCTTTTTCTATTTTTAATTGTATTTTTATGATATTTTTTAAAAAAATATTATTATTTTTTTTTTTGCATGATCCAAAAAATATTTACAGCCCATTGAACAATGTCTGGTTTGAGATTTTTTAATTTTTATTTTTATTTTCCTGTCATTTTCTCAAAAAATCAAAGGGAGAGAGGATAAATGGACCTCGTTACATTGCGCGCCTTCTGGCGAGTGGTGATAACTTGCCCCACGCCCCCACCCGTTCTTTCTTCCTAACTAACGCATTGGACTAGGGGGACCAATAATAGAGAACCACGTTTCGGTACTCTATTGGACAATGTTGGTATACCGTCTTCTCGGAATTTCTTATTAAAGCGTGCTAAAATATCTCATCGGCTTATCTTTCTCACAGGCACAGTACCTACTCCCCTTGCGTTATTCCGATGGGCCGCCATTCACTGTTGGCTCTCTTGCTCTTTTCCCTCCTATCGGCGGCTGTGGCAACGGCGGAGGGTATCGATGATGAAGATGACCTCCTGATCCGGCAAGTGGTGCCGGACAACGACAATCACTTGCTCAACGCCGAAAACCATTTCTCCATCTTCAAGACCAAGTTCGGCAAGAACTACGCTACCAGAGAGGAGCACGACTATCGTTTTGGTGTCTTCAAAGCAAACTTGCGCCGGGCTAGGCTACACCAGAAACTTGATCCCTCCGCCGTCCACGGCGTCACTAAATTCTCCGATCTTAGTCCATCGGAATTTCGCCGGCAGTACCTCGGCCTCCGACCGCTTCGTCTTCCCGCTGATGCTCATAGGGCTCCAATCCTCCCTACAAGCGATCTCCCCACGGACTTCGATTGGCGAGATCATGGAGCAGTCGCTGAGGTCAAGGACCAGGCACGTATATGCACTGACGCTTTGATTTTCTCCCAAACTTTATTGTTGTTTTGTTTTTGTTTTTATTTTTATTTTCTCTTAAATCTTATAAAATCTGGCGTGATTAATTTCTGGAGTGAATTGTTCAGGGAGCATGTGGATCATGCTGGGCGTTTAGTACCGCAGGGGCGTTGGAGGGAGCTCATTTTCTGGCGACTGGCGAGCTTGTGAGCCTTAGCGAACAACAGCTAGTGGACTGCGACCATGAGGTTTGTTTGGCGCCTCTGAGATGCATAACGCGTTCGCCTCTGCTCAAGCTATGTTTATCTGGAGAGTAATTTGTTTGGGGGAAAAAAAGAAAACAATTTATAGAATAATTCTTGTTTTATTTCCTGACTTAGATAATCTGGCAATAACTTCATTTATTACATTTTAGTGTGAATCAATCGCTTTGTTTTTCACCTAATCCAAATAAATAGATGTTGAAGACGGTAGATATAGTACTAAACGGAAAATTATCTGAAAATATGTTCTATACCCGTGTTTCTGATAAATTATCTAAGTTCAGTACCTCCTTGGATTACTGACTTGGTGAGTTTGACTTTTATGCGAAGAAATATGTTCCACCCCCCCCCCCCAATTTTATGGAAGATTTCGGTCTATTTATGCTAAGTATACGCAGTAGGCAATTGATGGTTGATTTAGAGGACTTGGTCTTGTTTTCATATAGTCGCCATGGGTATTAAGTTCTTGAAAATTGATTTATTTTATACAAACATCATGAAGTAACATGTACGATGTTCTCAGTGTGATCCAGAAGAAGCTGGAGCATGTGACGCAGGCTGCAACGGTGGGCTGATGAACTCTGCATTTGAATACACCCTGAAGGCCGGTGGGTTGCAGCGAGAAAAGGACTATCGTTACACTGGAACTGATCGTGGTCCCTGCAAACTTGACAAAAGCAAAATTGCTGCTTCCGTGGCTAATTTCTCTGTGATTTCCGTGGACGAAGATCAAATTGCTGCAAATCTGATTAAGCATGGCCCTCTTGCAGGTAGATACTTTTTTAATATAATAACACAATGGCCTTTACTTCCTCGTAGGAAAATATTTCATGAGGGGTTGCTGGCGTGAATGATGCGTTTGGTTCTTCTTCTTCTGCTTCAAAAGGATTATATGCCTAATTAGAATAACACTGACTTTTACTTTGATTTGTGCAGTTGGTATAAATGCAGTATTTATGCAGACATACATTGGTGGCGTTTCATGCCCATATATATGCGGAAGGCATTTGGATCACGGGGTTCTTCTGGTGGGCTATGGGTCTGCTGCTTATGCCCCCATCCGCTTTAAGGAAAAACCCTACTGGATCATCAAGAATTCATGGGGAGAGAATTGGGGAGATAATGGGTATTACAAGATCTGCAGGGGTCGTAACGTGTGTGGAGTGGATTCCATGGTCTCAAGCGTGGCTGCTGTGGGTACTTCGCACTCATCTTAAGCTTCTCCCCTAGTTCCTAACCCAACTACTAGTTTGGGGGTTTGTGTATATAGCAAGTACCGTTAAATGTAGTTTGATATCCGTCCGTATACATGTCCTCTATATAGGAACTGGAAACTGCGTTAGGTTCATGTTATGTTGTTATGTTATGAGTTGTGTCTACTATGTAATGTAACTCTACTTATTACTTGCACCAAAGGTTGTTATCCGTTATAATATTAATAGTAGTAATGGCAATAATTCCTGTATAAATTAAATTGATATTGCCATTTTTATAATTTACACAATCATTTGACAAACTAAGTATAAACAAAACAGGGTAGCTTGCGGGTATAGCCTCTTAATCAAAATTTGCTAGGCTTCTCTTCTACAAACTGACATGATCAATGTAGCATTTGGTGTCTAAGCTTCATCATCCTCGTTAAGTAAATGAAAATGGGCTGAACTTGCAACCATCTCCTTCGTAAAACTTGTTCTGGAACTCTACCCAGTGGAGCCTCAAAGCGTGCAAGAACGCACTTAAAGTTTCCATTATCAGGAGCACACCAACAGTTGCGAATATGAATACAGCAATGCCAATAATGAGTACGAATATGTTGTTAAACCTGCACAAGTCACAGACACCCAAGGAATTTCATGAACCATTTTCTTTTTTCGGTTGAAACTGTCTTCACTGGTCACCGAAACACATGAAAGGAATTGTATGATGGTAAAATAATTTGTCTGCTGACACACTTTCGAAGAACTTACCCCCATGCCAGAAGTAGAACTTTGTCATAGAATACACTTGATAGTTCTGAATGAGCAAGACTGAAAACGACCACAAAAGAGAAACGTAAAATGAGAGGGTTGAGGGTTTGAGGCATATCTGGTGTGCATTTGCTATATAGGGAACATATTGACCCTAAGCCCCAACCAAAAGAGTCGCAGATTAAATATCTAGTAGATGTAGAACTGCAACTAATGCGTAGTGCAGTTCCAGCAAGACCATTTCATTTATTTACGTCAATGAACTATCCTGAATATGGTTACCAAATAATCAAACCATTGTCCATTCCCCTGGGGAAAAAAATAAAAAGCCAGAATCTAGAAACTTGCTCAGACAATGAGCAAGACCATGGTGGTGGTTTAAAATTTGACGCGGCTTAGTATAACCATCCTTTATTAATTCTATTATGAGCTTAAATCTTCTGCAGTACATAATTTACTGCAAGTAGTGTTATAAGAAAGAGAAAAGTGGGATGTATGAAAATTACTAAAGTGAACCTCGTATACTATGTTAATATTTTGTATGTATTCTTCTCCTTAAAGCATTACGGCACCTCTGCACAGAATCCAAATTTACGCTATGGCATAAACAATTTCCAATTGCCATAAACTGGAAATGTGAACCTAAATCAAAATGATATAGTGCTGCGGGTTAGGTTCACTGATGGAGACGCTTGTAGATATGATGCTATGTCTTTCAATTCAAGGTTGCTTTGAACTTTAAATGATGCTCAACTATTGGGCATTTAATTATGGCCTGCTTTGACCAAGTTCATCAACTGGGCAGCAAACCAAAATCCTATCAAACTTCACTACGCTGCATAAACTACCTTGCATTTTCTTTTCTTTTTACGAGATTTCTTCTATTCTAAAGGATGTTACAGGTTGCGCACGTTGAAGTATACATATACACGTATGTTTTCAACTACATACCTGAGAGCCCATAAACGTAAATATGACGCTGTATTGGATACTGCGCCCAGAACAAATTCTATTGTGTGTATAAGTTGGTGTACAAAAACCTCGCTGAAATCAAACTCCCCGTGGTGATCAGTGTGGCTGTGTGGTTCTGCTTCAAGAGGATCATCGATGGCATGAAGCAAAGAGTAAGATTGATCTTGATGTCTCTGAGAGAACATGGCATCAGCAATATGTTGGAGTTTAGAAAGAAGTGGAATAAAACCCAAAAAAGAAAGTAAAGAGAAGTATAAATGAAGAATATCTCATACTTCTTGATGTTGCTTCCTCAGGAGAAAGGGTTTTGGGAATAGCATCCAAGGAACAGCAATGAGTGCCAACATTAATAACACGAGCTAGCAATAAAAAGGAGGCTAGTTAAGACGTGACATCTGTTCATCACAGCTGAAAATGGAGGAAAAATAATAGTATCCATAGGCCAAATCAATATTTGAACGTTCTTACTTGAAGGAGCTTTTGGCCCACAAAGAGCTGGTTTTCACCCAAATCGTCAGTTGGACTTAGGAACATGTATATCATCACATGATACAGGTCAGCTTGAGATCCAGTACACCATTTAACGATAATGAGGAGTGAAAGATAGCCGAACAAACTGTTTAAAAATATCATCTGGGGAATGAACTGGTGCCTGAAGTAACATCAAGTAAATTAAGGAGTCAATCAACTTTGCACAGATAAAATGAAGGCATTAATACTTGATGCAATTTTCTTCTACTACCAGATATTTATGTCATTTCCAAAGTATTTGGCATTACAGTAACTCAATATAATTCCAAGGTTCATTTGGGCTACACCCAGTAGGATTGACATCTTCATCTTTAGGGAGTTAAGAAATGGCAATTCACTCCTAGTACCGTGCCATTTAGGATCCAAGCCGAATGGATAATTTCTTCGGACTCTAATCAGGCCTGTTGTACCAGCATCCCTGAAAAATTAACGATAAGTAATACTTTCATAGAATGTGACTCAACTTTAAGGGGTGGGGGGTTATTTGTCATATAAATGTTGCTGATGAGTGATGATCACCTGCATGAAGGATCACGGCAACCATAGGCAGATGGCCCGAATAGTTCAAATGGAACAGAGAAGAATTCATTGTATATCAATCCTGTGTAGATTGAGAACAGTGCCATCATCATAATAACATAGCGGCCACCAAAAGTCATTTCTACGATGTCCCCCAGTTTCTGTTATTAATGGCAAGCAGTAAAGCTGATACACGCAAAAAACATGGGGAGGCAAAAGGCATTTCGCCATTTCGGAATGAACACAAAAATTCATGAATGAGTCAGTTACCTGACTAGAAAATTTCTTCTCCCTGATAATGAAATATAAAGTAGCCAGCAATAAACATATACCATGCCCCCAATCACCAAACATAACAGCAAAAAGGAATGGAAATGTGATGATTGTGAAAACACCAGGATTTGCCTCACGGTACTTGGCAACTCTGTCAATATTACCAATAGACTATTTGAGCTCTAGGCAGACAATCAATGCATCAAGTAACTAGGAAAAGTGTTGGCAACAGAACCAAAAAACTCGCTAAAATTAAAATGATAGCTATATGATGTAGGGCATGCAGAAAGGCTACAAGAAAACTTCCGTATTTTCCCGTAACGTTACGGACAACTTCAGGCTCCATCATTATGCTTCAATCTCATACTAAATACAATTATACAATCTATATATATATATATATATATATATATATATATATATATATATCCAACATGAGGTAAGATTAAATTGAACTCGATGGAGGAATTGATTCTATTATATAAATTCTGAGCGAGAACAGTCTTCTTTTGTCACAAATTGAAGTGAATTGACTTTTTATTTTTCAGACAAGGCTGGCAAGTTTAGCTGTGCCAATCTAATTCCACCAGCCAAAACATTACCGCTGTTTCTTGCTCAAAGGACTATGCTACCTTGTTGTAAATACACTCAATTACCACTTAACGAGACTATGCTTTAAAAATTCAGGCATGTAATTACGTTCTTTCCTTTAGTGATCCAAGCATACGAGGTCTAAAAGAAAATATGAACAAGTATACATCATGTAAAAGGGGAAAGATGAAGAAGTTACAAATCATCAAGTTGAGTAAATTAGTCAAGAATATAAAAATCTTAAATGCTATTTCAATTAAAAAAAATTTAAAAGCATCATAGATAAACATAAAAAAAAACAATATATTTCAGTTCACTACTAACTGTCGTTTGATAGAGCACAATGACGTCGTGCGATCCATGTAGCCGACCCCACCTAGTGGGATAAAGGCTTTGTTGTTGTTGTTGTTGTTATACTAACTGTCGTTTAATTTTATAATGTTTACACCTAGATCAAAATTTTTAAGTTATTTGAAATTATAGTCTAAATTTATTTCACGGTTAATATAAACACGTAGTTATTGTTGGGTTTAGCCTATTCAGTCCCCACAAGCAAATTGAAAGGTATAGACAATAAACAGACAGATATTAGTTATTACATTGGAGTTGGATCATATGAATAATACAGTTTAGGATGTAGATGAACATGCTAATCTCAAAATGACTTACCCATAAGCATCTACAATTTCTTGAAAAGCAGAAGTAAATTTGTTTATCCGGAAATAGGTAGGTGGTGATCCCTTTGTTTGTAAAACCTGGCATATGGTCCCAACTTGTGAGTTACTGTCCAATCTTGCTCGCTGCAATGCACTTTGAATCTGCCAAGTATAAAATTCAAAACTAATCAGATGGATCAACCAACATCACAATTTCACATAGCAAACAGCAGAATACACACACACATGTTTTAGAGATACTATTTGACTATTAGATATTAGATTAGATTATATGTCAAATTATTTTTTGAAGAACAAACCTGATTTGTTGCAAAAACAGGGCACCAACCTTCTGCGACAAGACATTTCTTTGTCACATCGATGTTAAACATATTCAAAGTGTGATAAATGGATTTTACCTTCTTCACCTGTTGATCAAAATTTAAGATAGATTTGAAGTGAGGTTTAATTGAAGAAGCTCAGCAGTATTATGAAAACTGAGATAAATAGGCACATAAATTTTGCGTTTGGCAACAAGTCCCTAGAAATAAGAGTTTTTTTTTTTTTTTTTTACCTTAGAAATAAGAGATTAAGGTAAACAAACCAGAAGGATCCACGTCCCGTAGTGATATCCGATTGCCTGCAATATAGCACTCCTGCGCAGCAATCCAACATCAATGGTAGTCTTCAATTCGGAAAGTCTTCCAGACACCTACCAAGTTCAACTTAGATTGTTTGTAAGCAAAAACATGGAATCGGTTGGATAATCTTGTAAGAACTCCTCTCAAGCTAATTAAGGTTACCCTAGAACTTTCTTCTGAATTTTAAACTAGCCTCCTCTTTCACTACAAAATATAGGAACCATTTCCCCGATAGTCACAAAACTTAATTGCGAAACAAAACAGGAACTGCGTGTGCCATATGGAATCAGTTTTCCCATCTATCTCACTTTCTCTGGAATTAAAGTAACGCTCAAATTTACTCAACTCAATCAGAAACTCTATTCACCCAACTAAAAAAGACACATTAACACACAATCATGCTTTATGCCCTTCCTAATATTATATAACATTATATAGATGAAGAATTACTTAAGATACGATCCGGAAAGAAAATACAAAATTAAGAGGAATGTAACTAGTGTTAGATAATAGATTTTATTTGTTTTTATTTTTGTTCTTTAGAAAACAATATGATGATCTTAGAGGATCAGCAGAAGTTTCAAGTTGTTTACTGAGACATGACTCCCAGTTTTCAGGTATTTAAGCTTCATAGGATTCAACAATCTGAAGCAATTACCATACAATATTAGGAAGCTAGGGAGAAATCCAAAAGAAAACTGTGCACCTCTGTAATCATCTGAAATTGTTTCCTCAAGTCGTCTGTGAAAGGATAACGATTTGCTCCAAAGGCATCGCATATTTTTAAAATCTTACTACTAGCTCTTTCTCCAGAATAAAAGATAAGAAACACATTTTTATCAACCTGCAAGAAGACAGGTTTTCTGAATTATATATACATGAGCCTCCACTTCCACAAGAGGCCAAAGATTTAAAACAATAAATTTTGGTACCTTCTCTCCTGACAAAGGATCAAGTACAGGATGTTCAATCGTGGCTTGCTTCTGAAAAAAGTTACCCCGAGTAGCACGAAATAAAATTCTTTCAAAAGACATTGATTTTTCTCTTGGAACAAGGCCAGCGATAAAGCCCAGTTTAATTGGCTTTGATGTTTCCGTTGTCATCTCCTACAGAATATGAATTTTCTAGCCATCATGAAGAGGAGAGGAAAAAAAAGGAATATAAGGTAATAAATAGAAAATACAAGGCTGTACTTGTTCCTGTAGCAATGGGCTGTCAATAGACCCTTCGGAATTGCTCTGAGCTCCATGTTCTCTCTGTTGAGATTGTGCGCTTTTTTGTGCTGGAGAGAAAAACTCACCAACCTGAAATGGAACATTAAGCTAAGGGAAGAGTAGAAAACACCAGGTTATTTAATCACATACAAATGCTAGTAGTATATGCATGCACCTGGACTAACTATTTGTACATAAGAAGATATAGAAATACTATCACAAATAAAAAACTAAATCGTTTATACATTATCATTATATAAACAAGATCGCAAACAGAGTAGCGAGAGAAAGGAATTACAACTATCAAAATTCAAGTATCAAATTGAAGTTGACTATGGCGGTAATGACGAACTTATTTCAGCCATACCTTATGCAGAACGAGTTTATATTCTAATAGCTCACTGTAACTATGCTGCAACTTATCATTATTCGCATTATTCTCAATTAGCTCAGCTTCAAGCTCTGCAAATTTAACCTGTTCAAGAAAAAAATGTTTCATCACATGGCACAGAAATCTATAGAGCGAGAGAAACATAGAACAACCTCTAAATTGTCCAGATCAACTTCTCCATCTCTCACTGAACTTGTCGAGGGTGATACACCAGCCTTTGCCATTTGTTCCTTAAAGAACCGAAGCTTGCGTGTCATTTCCCCACATCTTTTAATCTGCGTGGTAAAAATGGCCTGGTAAGCTTTCACAGAAGAGGGAAATGTCCAGTTTAGTAATTAATTCTAACATCAGTTCTCATCACCACGTATCATAGTAATAGACTACGTGCACAGTGCACTGATTTAAAAAGTAAGGTCGACTGTAGCCATTCAGATAACGATACACATTATACACATATATTGCCTGAAGGAATCGTCGTAGATTTTAAACCATATGTTTAGCGTACAACACCAGACAAGAGCAGCTCTTCTTTCTTTCTATCTTTCCTCTTCTACTTCTCTGTTTTTTTTTCCTGGCAAGGCAATTAGTCAACATATATAACCGAAACTAAGGAGACAGAGATCATATAGGCACCTGAGCAGCATATGTCCGTTGGAATGGGCTTTTTTCTGCATTAAGCTGCAAAATCCGTGAATAAAAGTTCATCAAATTAACGAATTAGTAATTGAAAAAAAAAAGATTAATAATATAGACAGAGCAGACGGAAAACAAAGTTGGACGGAAACATCAAAACAAATTCGCAGCATGACAAAAGTGCATGACTGACCTAAATTGATGGCATCAAGATTCACAAAAAACATTATAACGGTGATGGAGAACTGAACAAGAAACCTCTATAGAAGGAGTAACGCAGATTGCAAACACCGAGGATCGTTTAAGCATTAATAATATCCAAAATGAAAGCAATAATGAGAAATAAAGAAGAAGGAATTGGAAAAGGAGGCAGGGTGAAGAAAGGAAGAAGGAAATGAGGAATACATCTTTAAATTGAAAGAAGCCGAGATCTCCAAGGTAAGAGACGGCTCGGTAAGCCGATTCGGTCGGAATGATGAGCTGAACCAGCTGCATTGGCTCCGAACGTAGCAGATCCATCGTCGGGAAACATCCTCCATCAGTCATTTTCAAGCTGCGTTCAAAATTTTTGGAGAAATGCAGAACCACGGAATGTCTAATGTGCAAGAATATTGCGTGATCGATCAGAAACTGTTGGAAAAGCAATTATCGGCCTCTCGGAAACTCGGAGTCGCTTCAAAATAAGTCTTTCTCCGTGTATTTATACATTTTTCATTGCGCGTGTGTATTACACAACGATTTTCTTCCCTGACCAGGCCACCACGTAGCATGGTCACATCTTGCTTATAAGTTAGCACCATTGTTATGATGCTTCTCAAATTATAAATATAAATCATAGAAAATAAATTAAAAAAAATATCATTTAAACTTTAAAATTTTAAATTATTTTTATTAACTATAAAAGTAACGAGGTTGATAAAAAAAGTATAATAATTGATAACTTAATTTTTTTAAAAAATAAATGATTTAAAATTTTAAAGTTTAAATAATATTTAAGTGGAATTCTCTCTAAACTATATTTTATATTTAACCTAAGAGGTTGACTGAATTAGTTTTGCTGAGGTAGTTAGTTAAACTGGCCGATCTTGTATAAATTCATGTATATATGTAAAGTTCTATTATGCAGTCACATAAGACATGATATATATATTTGTCAATATTTTTTTAATTTATTTATATTGATGTTATCTTAACAATAATCAAGAAGGAGAGTTGATAAAAGAATTAAAGAAAATGCTTAGGAGCTAGGTTCCGAAACCCAGACCATCCCAGAAATTGGCCAACTGGCCGGTAAACCAGTTCAGTCCGATATTTTTTTATTTTTAAAAGAAAAAATCAATTTTTTTTAATTTTTCTTAATAATTTCATATTAATAAACCTAAAATATTCAATTTCTCATCGATTTTATTCCGATCTGACTTATTGACCCTTGACCCAATAACCCAATCAGTTCGGAATTCAAAACCTTATTTAGCAGTAATCATTTATTCATTTTACAGGTTCATAAGGTGAACATGCTTAATCGTGATGGGCTGGGCCGAAAAAATAGCTGGATCTGATTGTAGATTGGAATTGTTTGGACTGAAAGTTTTTAAATGCCCAGGCTTAGCCCAAATGAAACAACCAAGCCTGATGCAGATTTTAATCTCTTTGATTTTTTTTAAACACATTTTCAATTATAATATATGCTGTTGGTGCTCTGGAAGTTGGTTTTGTTTGTGTCCGTTGAGATCCAGGGTACAATAATGCAGGAAGAGCCTGTTTAGGATGGCTGAAAACGTGGTTTTTTTGGTGGAAAAAGCAAAAAAATGCCCAAGGGTGTTTAACTAGGGTGTTTGGGTTGGTATTCAGGACAACTAAACTTTTTTTTTTCTACAAATAACTTTTGAGAAGAAGTTCAAAAGTCTGACTTTTTTTAAAAAAACTACTTCTGTTATTACTAATTCAAACACAAATCACATTTATAATTGTAGTTAATTCTTATCAACTTCTAATCATTACAATTCATATTAAATAGAAGCAACACGAGAAATGACTTAGAAAGTGGAGAACTATGTTTCCATCAAACAAAATTACAGGCCTAAAAATCAGTAGGAGTGTAGGACCCAAGTTGGAAGAAGGACTGCGATTGAATTGTCCATATGGTAAAACAATCCCTATAGTTGATTGATGAGAACTTAATTTCAACACACGTCCCATATTCTGCAAGAGCCCAGGTTAACTTGAGGAAACATATTCTTACATTACTATAGTAAAATAATGATATTATTAAAGATTCCTAGACGTGTGTTGGCGCGAAGAATTGCACGTAAAAGTCATCCTCGCTTGGCTAAAAGAAAGTCACAACTAATAGCATAGTTTCCATAAGTGCTTTTCAATCTTGATTTACGAAATATGAGGTAGTTTTTACGGTTTACGAGGTAGTTTTTACGGTCTACAAAGTAAATATGTGAATGAGATTTATCTCTATTTACATAAATCAAATTTATGCATAAGTCCGGTTCAAACCAAATAAACCTTAATAGTTGTTGATTCAGGTAGTAAATGAGTATTATTTGAATAAAATCTCAGAAAAAAAGGTTGCTGTCAAATGTTGGCATGGCGGGGTCCATAACCTATGAGGCTATAAGTGATGGCATATTCATTGCATGGTCATCATGTTATATGCGGAACCCTATATATCTATTGCTGTAAAAGAGTCACAAATATTTAACTTTACACAAAAACAAAGGACATATATTATTCAGAAGGATGAACCAAATTTCCCCTCAACATTGTCTGGTGGCCAGGTCGACAAGGAATGGTCCCTGAGACTCCTCTCTTATGAACGATCAATTCAATCCGACAATACTTACCACTCCTTTGAACCCAATTTTGTTGGGGATTGAATTTACCAAACATATACACAAGTGGATTATATCAATTGCATTCTTATTCTTATCATTAATATCATTGTTATAGTACTAGATAACTAAATTGCCGATACTTGATCCAAGCACTAAAATAACTGTTGCTGTCATTCATGAATTAACTGTCTCTGATATATATATCCATATATACTATGAAGATAAGGGAAGTCAATTATTTCATGTTGAATCCAACCCGTACACAGCATGGTGGTATGCACGTGCGTGCGGGTTTTGCCGGGGATCGGATCAAATTGTTCAATTATTTTACTTATATTACTCGCTGTGATGTGAAAAAGACGAACGGTTCAAACCAACTGTGTTATATTGGACGAACGGTTCGAATTGGGTTTATTATTGGTCGTATTAGACAACAAGTAATATTCATTCTAATCAAGCCGTAGTCAACGCCCAAAAATGACTTCTCAGTTCTCAGTTGATATATGCATGCGTACGGCGCAAACGAAACAGCTTCGTGGTTGGCAATTAATGGTATGGAACCTCATTCAGGACACACAGTAATTAATTGAGCACTCATAAAAGAAAAACAAGAAAACAAGTTTGACGTGCATTTTATTTGGATAAATTAGTATAATGGATGACCATTTGACAAGCTCCATTGGGTGTGGGTCAGATTTTTATACACATCTCTAAAATATATCTTAGGAACCAGCTGAGCCCTATAGCCCTATAATATATAGCTATTAATTAGCTTGAGAAGCCTCAACCACCAATTGGAATTAATTCACAATTGATCAGTCATGTATAGCATTATGTGTCTTCACTTAACAAACAAATATGAGCATTTGTTTATTATCAATAGAGTCTAATACACACTGTGACGAGGTAAAGAGCTCGACAAAATTATTAATAAGTTGACAATTATATATCCAAAACTCGGACCGGATTTATTATCTGATAATGGCTTTATATGTAATTAATTAATTAATTTACTCCAGAACCTATATAAATTCCTAGATATCAAGGGTAACAATTGGTGTCGGCGTGTATATATCAAGTGCAGACCTAAGATGTATGTGGCATCTATTAATTACTGCTTAAAAGTCATTAAAAACACTCTATCGATTTAATCTTTGACCAAAGCAAGAAAAAGAGAGTAAAAACATCCATATGATAATATTGTAGAAAGGCTATAAATCTGACACTACTTGCTCATTGAAGAACAACTAGCCCAACAAAGCTCATCGATTTAGGACCTAAATATTATGCATATTTAGGACCTATTTTTTCACTAACAAATCATCATATATAGTTAAATGAGTGATATAATTTGACAAAACTGTTTAAACTTATACTAGAGAGAGAGAAACATCAAATCTATAATATGCCCCTTTTGCCATAATGTATATGAGATATAATTAATCAAGGTCAACAACGTCAGTACTAATAAGAGTATAAATCAACATGCATCATGCTGAAGAACAAAGGGGTACCACACTTTGAACTGAAATTGGTAATCAATTCCAGTTAATAACTTGAATGATCAAATTTCTTCTCGTACGTTCACAATTCAGGTTAGACATGTAGTTTCTTTAATTTATACTAAACTCTTTCTATATATAGTGTCAGCTTCAAATATAAATTGTAAATTTGTCGCCTCAAAATTTACTAGAGGTGGAGGATATGGAGTGGGACGATCATGCGACATTCTTATACATAAGTAAACATAAACATTTCTGCAATGGAAGAGAAGGAGGATTATATATTACGAAGTGGGGCAAAAAGCTCATAAAAAGCTATAAATATACCAGAAGATGAAAGAGAGAGGGACTCCGTGGGTTGTCTCTATCAATGAAAGGTAGCGCAGCACATGATATGGGCCAGTTATTGCAAAAATGAGGAAATTTTGTGAAAGGTTTCTGATTTTTCTTCTCAAGTGAACTAAAACCAGTTGTCTGTGACTCTGTAGTAGCCTAGCTTCCCCTCTATATGAAAAAGTGGCAGTAAACATTTATATGCATAGAACATATCACATGCACGTAACTTCTGAAGCATTAAATAAACGTTATATACCAGCCAAAGAAGCAGCTTTTTCCAACAATATAGTACATGGAAGTAGTGGTATCGTGGGATATCGTTAATTATTGACTATTCCTGAAGCCTAAAAATTTACTTTTTCAGACAAGCAGTTGGTTTTAAATGTTACCTGTAAATCTCCATTTATACGTTAAGTCGTAAGTATATATAATTATGCAGACATGGAGGAGGAGGAAGGTATAGAGAGAAAGTGTGTCATACTGTGTTTTAACTTTTGGGACTGAACTGGGACGCCCACACCCAGTAGTGTTGCAAATTTTGTCAATGCATGGGAGACAGGAAAAGAATTTAAAAAGAAAAAGAAAAAAAAATAGATTGACCGTCCGTTTCGTGCCCTTTCTCTCCAGAATTCGTGCGAAGAATAATAAAAAAAATTAAAAATAAAATTCACACACACACACACACACATATATATATATATGCTTAACCAAACACGAAACCTATTTCGTTCTATTTTGATCCGGCAAGCAAACGGAGAAACGGGAAAAAGCGGCTTTGAATTCAGGGCCGACCAGAAGGCAAGCTTAATATTAACCCAGAAAAGAGGGGAAAAAGTACATTAATAAAGAAATGATGAAACCACACCCAGCAAATATAATGCACACATCTGAAAACTGCCAAAGAAAATACACCCAACCAACAAACACACTTTCACAACAAGTATATTAAAAATGCTCTAGAATTGAAAAGTGAGTCATCGAAAGATCAGAATAATCCGAACTGAATTTCGGACAAAACAAAACAAACATCCCCTATTTGCGCGCCTGAATTTTCTCCATAATGATTTCTTAAATTCTTCTTGCTAGCGATAACTAGCCACTTAGAGCTCATGTCAAGGATATACTCAATATTACTAGAGTCAATGACAAGAGAAGAAGACTCTTCTCAACCTAAGCAACACAAGAAAATTATTATTCCCTAGGAAATGAGATTCACGTAGATCTTTAGGATCTTGGTGGTGGGAAGAATTGCGTACCAGCCATGAAGGTATTAAGTGGGATATTAGAGTAGATTGAAGAAGGATCAAACGGGTTGGCGCTGGCCGGAGGTGCTGACGTGGTTGAAGCAGTTATGAGGTTAAGGTTTTGGTTATCATCAGCATCAGCTGCGGCGGAGGAGCTCCGATCACCACCGGCGTTATAAGGTGCATCAGGGCCTTGGTCGTAGAGGATTCCTTTGAAAACATGCCCTCCGATGTTAACAGCGGTTTGATAAGCGTACTGCTCTTCTGGTGTGTCCATTGAGTTAACTCTCACACACTGAAACATTGCTGGCGAGTTCAGTTCGTGAGGGAATTGTCGCAGCTCCAACCCTAGTAACACAAAAACAAATCATTATTTGTAAATCAGAGTGAGTTAGAGTTTTTTAAGTTTTAAGAGACACAACCGGACGTAGGTTTATGGGATTTGATTGAGGACGGTTTCGTGGACACCAGCGCCACTTGAAGAAAAATAGGAAGCTCCTCCAACAAGTATGTGTGTCTAGGAGCATTACTCAGCTTTGTTCTAACGATAGATCAGTAGAGGAGGGACTAGGATTAGATCAGCCTTAATTTCGTGGGTTTTACTCGCAAACAGTGAGGGGATAGGAAAGAAGAAAAAAAGAGTTGAAAAAGAAAAGCTAGAGATGAGGGGTGTGTAGAGGGTGGGATTTCGTTTTCATCAAGACTGAAATCCCTCAACTCCATAATTGGTTAGTTAGGTACAGTCATATATACAAGACTGAAATTCCTCAAGATCTCTCACTACCATATCTTCTCTGTAGCAGCTAGATATATAGCTGGATTCAACCCTCATAGGGTTGTAGTTCGTCACTATTATTATTGGACCTCTAAAGTATTTGCAGACAAATTTCCAGTAACTTCCTTTTATGACACGAACCTTTTTTCTCAAGTGAAAACAACAGTTGTGTTTTAGACTTTTATCAGTATTATGTATCTCTAGAAACTTCAATTCACCTGTGGTGGTGATAGGTGAAGGAATGCGAGCAAGCTGAGTGGCTGCGGCACCGTGAGTTTCTCTGTGACGTTTGGAGGTATCGCCGTGAAGTTGCCGTTGATGTTGTAGCTCCTGGTGCTGGTGCTGGTGCTCTCGCTCACGGCGTCTGGCGGCGGGGACCCAAGTGCTCTTAACGTGGGTTTGGCACTGAAACCCTCGACTTCTACAGCAAGTTCTGCATCTAAGATGTGCACAGTCCTTCTTCGCTTGATTCCCACAATCCTGACAATTCATGCCTCCTCCTCCTAGAGCCCCTCCAGACCTCATCACCGTCAGTCCAAACCTTGTAGACTCATCAAACAAGTTTCCACAACTAGGACCCACCCCAAGAGAGAAGCAGTTGCTCAAGGATTGGTTTGAATGATGATGATGATAAGACTGTGTCCATATCTCGAATCCCTTGTTATTGTTGTTGTTGTTGTTGTAGATCTCCTTCTCGCTCAACAAGAATAGACAATTGCTGTTATCTTCTTTTCCTTTTTCTACCTTCGTTTGTTGTGGGCCTTGTTGTTTTGCACCTAGAGAGAACCACTCAGCCATTTCTTGCACCCAAAAGCTGTAACAATCCCCGATTCACACACATAATCCATATCAGAAAAAGAGAACCTTCCCTTCCCCTAGTCTCTTTTAAAGTTCTGCCTTATTCGGGTTTTTTCAATCGGTTATAGAGATAGGGGCTTTAATTGGGTTATTTGACCCAATTCTCTTTTCTTGCGGGTTATGACTAATCAGTAATCACTAATGACACTGACTAAATACACGATCTTGTATGTGGTCTGGGTTTTTGCAGCTTTTTTCAGTGTGGAGTGTGAACTGCTAATCTAAGATTCTTAAAAGGAAAATTTGAGGAGTGTGAGAGAGGAGGATAATTTAAGGGGATAAGGTGTTGGAGTTGTCCAAAATTCTCTAGCAACTAGTCTATACGATATGGCACGAAAATTGGAGCGAGCGAGCGTCTGCTACGCCGTCATGGAAACTGAACTCGGCAACTCTACCATATACGATACTGTGTATAAGTAATTACCAACTCTTCACTTTTCACTTACGCACATAAATACAGAGAGACACGCTGGTATGGTTTGCTCTGGGATGCTAGTGTGTCTCAGACTCAGTCACAGAGTATAAATGCTTACGTTATGCGTGTGAGTGAGACAGAGTATATGTAAGTGGGCAAACGTGAGAATGAACATCACTCCCTAACAAAGCCCGACATCATTGATTGATAGATTGTTGGATCCTTTAAATATAATGTACCGAGTTTGAATCAGGTTATAAGTTATGTGTATAGAAAAAACTTTATTAAAAAAAAGTAAAAACTCACTTCAATGGTCTCCATACCTCAAAAATATTAGTGTTTATTTAGATTATAAATAAAATTTACTTTTGTATGATATAAATTTATGTGAAAAGTTTTTTTTTTTTCAACTTGGATAAATAATTTTTTTTACCAGCAACTCAAACATGTCTTTATTCTATGGCTATCACTGGGGATTTTTAAAAAACATGCACATGGCTCACTCAATCACCCTTTAAGATGAGTGAATCTTGTGCAGTTTCGACCATCCAATGGACGCCATCTCTCCACGTGTCAGAATACAAGCTTTTGCTTGTTCGTCTTTCCCCCCGAAAACCCGCTGGTACTTTCGCGGATCCTTCCCATAATTAATTAATAAACTAATGGATGGCATCGCTAGCTCTCATGCTTGAATAATCCTGTGATAAAACCCAAATCGAACGGCATCATAAGCTTGTGGTTAGGGTAAGTAGATGGGGTTAACAGTAGTGGAGTGATATGCCTCTATTATTATTTGCTTAGCTATATCCCTCTTAAATTCTTGGGATAATCATTGAATGATTGACTCTGTCAATTTCAAATTGAAAAAAGAAACAATTTCCAGAAATAAATAAATAAATATGTCGACGTCAACACCTGGGATGTAAAATTGAGCCAGACATAAGGCAGGGAATGCCTCCGTGTTGTCTACATGACACAAGTGGGGTACCCGAAGCGTGTTCTATCTTCTTCTTCTTATTATTTATTTTCTTTATTTCTTTTACATTATATATGCATTTATATATATTTACACGCACACTGCACGCAGCTTTTCTCTGTTTAATTACTGGGTTAATTATCAGAGTTATCAATGGAAAACTAGTAAAAGCTTAGTAAGTCCCTTGAGGGTTACTAATTACTATGCAACTCTCACCGATCAGTCAGAATCCTGACACACCAACGAAAATATTACGTCTCATTTCATGCATGATTACTGGTTTAATTGTGTGATTATTGTTGTTTCCACGATATCACTTTTATAATTTTCTTCTCGTTCACATTAGCCATGGAAAATTGCCACTACTTGAGATCATTATTAGGATATGACGCAGGTCATGCCTTAATTACGTGTAACTCAGCGCATGATTGTAGGATGCACTCTTCGGCAAAAAAAATATATATATATATTTTAGGATGCACACACACACACACAAATATTACAGTTTAAATAATTGTCAATGGGAGAGATTCTGTGTTATTTGTGATATGACATAACTGGAATCAACTTAAATAACGAAAGAACCAAATATGAGGAATATTACTATTAAAACACACGCATCTCTTCGCTAAGCTGTTTCTTTCTCAAGATGATAGCTAATATGCAGTATTTGCATTTTTCAAATATGACTGGTTGATTTTAGTATATGCCAGCGTAGTCATGTTGTTTGAATTTCTGTTGGCCGAATTTTTAGACGTAAATGCTGGACTATGTGTATGTATAATAATAGCACTAATCCATGGACACCAGTACACCAGACAAACACAAGTTTGGAAATGGTCAATTTTAGAAGGATAAAACACGCCTCTGTATAGCTAGCTGTCAGTCAATCAAGAAAACCAGAGGCTAAACCTATGATTGAGCCAAAATCCATCACGTGAACCATCCCTAACTTAATTACTTCTCTTAATTTAAATACCATTTATAATTATTTCGATATTAATTAAGAACACCACCTCACTGTGTATGCCTGGCCGTACGCGGCATAGTGCATGCTTTTCACCACTCACCCCCCCTCTCTCTCTGACGAATATCTCTAGATGACAGTCCATTCTAATAAACAATCTCATACAGAATCTATAGTTACGACTCTTCTCACGTAACTTTTAATTAGTTAAGCGTTGTGAAGACTTCTTAATTATTTGGCTCAAACGTGTCATATTTTGATCCTATAATATTTCCTTTAGTTTCATATGCGTCCTTGTTAGGGGCCCGAGGAGGCAAATCATCTTTTCTTCCTTTGTCTTTTTGACTCTCTCACTATTAAGGTTATTGGGACTTTAGGCCGCATATAGTCCAAGACCTGAAATATGATTGGGCCAATTAGTTGTCGAGATTAGCCTAAATGAGAATCTTAAAATCTTAGTTAATTGTCTCTGCGGCTGGTCAACATGTCCTTTTTGAACGGTCACTTGGATATATTAATTATTCCTTTGTTTCTTAAGTTTTCACCATTCATATATATATGTGACATGCATTATGGAGTTAGTGCAGCTAAATACAATTTTTTTAGCTACTAATTGAGTTGCGCACATGTGATTACTGATTAGACTTGCCTAAGTTGAACCGACGGTGACCCTAAAAAACGTTTGTGGCTCGTAGTCATAGGGTTATAGCTAATAGATTAGTTATTATGGACATTTTCTAGCAATTAATAATTAATGGGGAATAATTGCTCTTTTTACCGATCTCTCATTATATGGCAGACCAATTTGAATGTCGGTTTGGGCTGGCCCAAACAATATCACTTCTTTAGCCATCATTTCATTGTCCACTCTTTTTTTATCTTTCCATTTCCCCCGTACAACTTTTCACTCTGAGAGGGGGGAAAAAGCAATGTAGAATTTAATTCCAGATTTCGCAAAAACGAAGATATAAATTTATATTTATATGAAATTAAATTAAAATCTTGTTAAGCTGCGATTTGCATGAAGAAACTGTATACGACACTTGTTTGTGTGTTGAACTGCTAGTTGATTCACTGATCAGTACACAGTTGATAGTCGGCCGCTAACTGGGAATCTTGACCTCTGATCAATTTTAATTAAGCAAATAATCAATTGACCTGAAACCAAATATACGGTATATATAAATCTTTAGTGTGCATTTTCTCATTCATATGCTATAGTTAAAATGAAGTTATTATTTTAAATACAATTTGTGTATTTCTTTGTTTTTAGGCATCCATGGGTCGTGGCATTCAAATTCGAAGTTACTGAAGAATCAGTTTTTTAAAAAGGAAAAAGGTTAAGGTGTAAAAATAATAATAAATTATTTTTTAAAATGTACCCAGTACAATTAATTATTTTAAGGTACAAAAGTAGATATTATGAATTTTTGGGTGTAAAAGTAGATATTATAAATTTTTTTAAGAATAAAAATAGTAATTTTTGCACCCTAAAATATATAATGAAATTATTATTTTTATTCTAAAAAAAATTTATAATATCTACTTTTATATCTAAAAAATTCATAATATCTATTTTTACACTCTAAAATAACTAATTGTATTTTATACACTTTATAAAATAATTTTTTATTAAATCTGCAACTTAACCGAAAGAAAAAAAAAAGATAGAGAATGAAAAGGAAAAAAGAGAGAAAGAAGTGTGTGAATAAATGGGATAAAGACGAAAAGAAAAGGCCAATTATATATGGAAGAGGGGTCCTCAATCACCCGCATTTTTATCTTCTGCGGTACTCTCGAGCCGTGTGCTCGCTTTGCTTACTCATCACACATAATTTCCTGGTAACGTTGATTTTCTCTTTTTGTTGTTGTTGACATGAGGATATTATTCCTTTTTCTTTTTTGTCATGAAATGAAAGCAAGCAACTAATCAAGGGTTTTGCACATGGCAACCAGGTTATCCCATGAAAAAAAGTGAAAATTGCACTATCCTAAGTAAAAAAAAATAGGAAGAATGCTAAAAAAAATATCATTTAAACTTTAAAATCCCGTTAACAAGTTCGGTAATGAGATTAACAAGAATGATAATGTAATTAACAAATCATTTTATTGTTAAATCACCTATTTAAGATTTTGAAGTTTAAATGATATTTTTTTAGAATTCTCCTAAAAAAATATGATCCAAAGATTATTTGAAATCTCAAATTTACAAGTAAGTTCCCGAGACATCTAGGTAATATAATTTTATTGTGAAAAAAGCAAAATACCCTTAATGAAACAAATAAAAAGGTAGCTAAAATCAAACCCAATAATCTCCGAAAATGGGATACAAGACACAGAATATGGAGGAGGATGCCAAAGTGGAAATCCTAATTCTCTAATCCCAAACTTCGAATAAAACAAACTTACAGATATAAAATGATTGCTATGGATTAAATCTTTTGTAACCAGAGAGTTCTTGGTTGAATAGAGTATGACTAAAAAAAAAGATGTCATATTTTGTTTAATTCCAGAACAAGTTGATTAATAATTATGTAAATGAAGAGGAGGGAGGAGGAACGACGAACAAAGCTGGAGAAATTGTTGTGTTTGAAATAATTAGGAAGCAAATCATTGGCAAAATCCGCTTGCTTTCACACCATGGAAGTTCCGCCGCTTTCACCCACGATGAGCGTAAATCACGTCCTTGGTGTGCTCATAGTCCCCCAAGTGTCAGATGTTAGTTTATTTAGAATAGTGATTGAAATTTTTAAAAATAAATTTTTAATTGTGATTTATGATATATAAGGTTTTAAAATCTGGATCGATCATTAAATTGGTTGGGGTATTGGGTCAATGGTCAGTGAGTCTGATCAAAGTCAAATTGGAGCTAAATCGGAGTCAAATCAGTAATAAATTGAATATTTTAGACTTATTAATATGAAATTCTAAAGAAAAATTTTAAAAAAATAAATTAAAAAAGTATCAAACCGGGTCCAGACCGACCCGGTTTAGTGCCGGACTAACCGGTCCGATCAGGGTTCTAAAACACTAACGATATATAAAATAAGTATGTGAGAAAAATATTATCTCAACTTATATATATAAACAACTTATATATATATAAACAAGAACACCGAAACCGCAAACATGCAAAGAAACGACGCCAACGTTGATCGCTGCATCATTTCTCTCCCTGATCCGCGATTAATTTATCTCTTGCAAAATAGAACTCTTCTCAAATAAAATTTTAGATTGATCCAAAGCAGATTACTGGAAATTAAAGAGATAGAATCAAGAGAGGGCAATAAATTGAAATTGAAATCGGGAATGATTAGGAAGAACAACTAAAGAGGAAAAGAGCGGTTAAGAATTTCCAATCCCATGAATAGAAGCCAAAGAGGAAGAATCGAGAGTGAACTAAGTGATCGGAAGGCTTCTTGCGATGATTAGAATCCAAATAGGCTTCTTGTGTCAAAGACTAGAGCTTCGAGATTTGTTTCAAGCCAAATAGGTGGCGTCAGACAGGCACCAATGTCGAAGAGAAGCCAGGTGACGTCCGTACGGTGAAGCCACTTAGTAGGGCGTGCGTCCCAGGCGGCATTCCAAAACCCCTCCTCCCCTTTCAACTCCTAGTGAAACATTGAAGAGTGACAGAGATCACTCCAAAACCCGGCAGTGCCTCTAGATGGCAATATGATGTGCCGTACAGAAGTGGCAGCAGCGACGCCATCGTTGAGCGTATAGGCGCTGGACTGATGCTGTTGACTAGCAGTGTCGGCGCCGTCGTAATGAATAGAGGTAGGAGGTAGTTGAGCGTGTTGGTGGTGAGCGGCGGAGCCATGAAGGAATGAAGAAAGAGAGAGTTGAGGATCCAAGGCTTTGAGAAGGAGTATTTTAGTCTTTTCATAATTATATTATATTATCTAAATGTTTCATTAAACTTACCTGTAAATTAAAGATTTTAAATGATTTTTTAGTTGTATTCTCCTTAGGTTGGGATTTGAGTGCAATTTAAAAAAGAGAGAGAGAGAAAAATAGTTTCGTGTGTGTGGGAGAGCAAGATTATAACTGTGCAAGTTGTGGTGAGTGGTGACCGTGAGGAATGTCAAAATGGTCCCAGCCGAAAGTGTTGCCTGGGTAGGGCCGTAGGAGTGCAATTGGCCAAGCATGCGCAAGTAATGACAATATTAATACTTTCTTGCATCTTAAATTTATTAGTTAGGCAAGAGTTTTGTTTTGACCCAAATATGACAAAATTATTTTCCCCCCTCAAAACTATCCCAGTTAATTATATATTTAAAGGAGAATTTTCATTAAAAATAGTATTTTCCAATATAAATGATTAGATGGAGTATTTTAACTAGGAAATCAGCACACGTTCTTTGCAAGAACACTCACTTAACTACTTTTGTTAATATATACAAATTAGATATCCTACAAATTAAGACAAGCTACAAAGAGATGAGCTGATTTGTGAGAGTCTAAACAGGCTAAATGAGCTAAAGGAGATTGGTGAGCTAAGAGCTGACAATATCCTATTCCTAGGATGAATCGATACCAACAAGAACATGAGCTAATGGGCTTACTAGGCAGTGCACTAGCGATAAGCCAGATGATAACAAAGAAAAATAAAGAAACTATAATTCAAAAGGTGAGTTGATAGAAATAAAGCCTAAATTCAAGATCCCTTGCAAGAAGTTGGAGTCTCAATTTAATGATGGAGAAGCCTTGCCAAGACCAATTACGTTGTCTCGGAGTCCAGTTTGAGGAGGAAGGTGGACCTGGAAATCGTTGAGAAATGAGTGGGACGTTAGGTACGAGGATGCTTCCCCAAGTCCATGGCGGTATGAAGAAGCTTCATATTAGAGTCCATTTGTTTTAGTGTCGGAGTAGAGCTCATCGTGTTAATAACCATGTCATGTGTTAATGCACGTCACTTGATTAATAAGATGTCATGTTTGATGTTTGTGTTAATTTTAGCTTTAACGGAGCATTAGAGTTTTATCTGCATATTTTCATTCTCAACAAGGCATTGGCCCAGAGTCCTTCAACTTGCCCTTTTATTTTATTTGTTGTTTGATGTCTTTTGAAGAGCCTTGTTAACATACTGAAAAATGAAGGAATAATAAGAATGGACGTAGAAATCATGTATTACTGTAATATCGTTTAAGACACAACACTGATCAAACTTTACCTAAGGCTGATGAATTAGTCCCATTTCGGGACTTAAAAGAGGGCCTATGTTCTTGGTAAGGGATAACTATCTCACACACTAGCCAATACAAGACCTTGAGTCACCCAACTAATTAGGAGTGTTTAAGATTTTTCTATCTTGGTTATGAACAAATCAGAACAGAAAAATTCAGAATAGGGAAAAATTAGGATCCGGATTGGGATTGGGATTTCCCATCCCCTCCCACAAAATATATATATATATATATATATATATGTATGTAATTTTAAAAAAATAACCCTAAATGTAAATGGCATGTTAAATCCCTAACCCTATTTATGATATTTATTTATATCTTTTTTTTAGTACAATATGATATTTATATTTTAGTCATTCCAAACAAAAATACAAACAACTGGACCCAATTTAGGTCAAAATTGGACCCAAAGTCCTAGAGTGTGTTTAGTTGGAGGGGAGTGTTTAGTTGGAGGGGAGGGGAGGGAAAATTTTGAATTAAATTCCCCTCATTCCCTTTATTTTATACTAAAGATCCATTCTCTTCCACATTTTCTGACAAACCAAACAAGATAATATACCTTCCCCTCTCCTTAAACCAAACACACCCTTGGAGGAAATACAACATATTAACCCATTATTATCATTGAAAAAAAACCAGACCGGACCAGCCGGTCCGACCAGTAACCGGCTAGTGATCCGGTCCGGTTGCTAAAATAAACCGGTGAACCGGTTCGAACTGGTCAAAACCGGTGGTTCAACCAGTTCGCCCGGTTTGCCTATTTTTTTTAAATACATTTTTTTATTCCTCTAACTACTATTTTGCATTATTTTTTAGGGAAAAATGAAAGTTTGAAGACCAAGAAGAAGAGAAAAGTAAGTAAAAAAAGATTGAATCTAAAAAAAAAGATTTTGAGAGGATATAATAATTAATTAATTATAGGAAATGAGATGTTATTACATAAATATAGGCACTATAACTAATACTAATAGATTTTAAGCATTTTTTGTCTAAAGATCTTTATTTTTATCTATAAAAATTTAAAAATATATTAATATATAGATATATATTGTCACTAATAAATTGTAATATTTTAATATGACCGGTTCGACCACCGGTCCGACCGCGATTGAACCATTGACCATTGAACCAGTGCTGTGACCGGTTCATTACCCGGTCTGATTTTTTATTCCTTAATTATTATAGATCATAAGAAACTATTATTACCTTAATACTTCTAACAAGCCTTGGACTTTCAGTTATAGTTTAGTTAGCCTGGCTTAACTTTCAAACTATATTTTAAAGAATCACACTAGAATTAGGAATCTATACTTATTCAAAGGTGATTAAGGTTTGTTTGGGTTAATGAAGGGAAATGGAGGAGAAATGATGTGAGGGATTTTAATATTATTTTGTTTGGTTTACAAAGAGAACGAGGGAAAATATTTTGATACGGAAAACTTGACCCTTATATTATTAAAATTATTTTTCCAAACAATGTTTAATAAAATATAAGAAAATAAATAATTCAATAAAAAAATATAAGTGTATGAAAAAGTAAAATGATTAATTATTTTTTTTGTAAAATTTAAAGTAAGAAATAGTATATTATTATATCCTATTGAAATAAAAATAAGATAAGATAGATTATTATAGTGAAAATAACCTTTTTACTTTAATTTTTAATTTAATTGAATAATATTTTAATTAATGGTTAATTATTTTAACCTAAAATTTGCTGCCCAATAACCCCCAAATATCGTGCATCTTCCATACGGCCATACCCCTAATTCTTGCTGCCTCCAACCTCCTCATTCCATCATCTTTACTGCTCTACCACCTTTGTGTTGCTAGAGAAGGAGATCGAATGAGCAGGGAGGGAGGAAGAATAAGGAAGAGCAGGTGAGGTCGATGTTGCAGAAAGAGGGAGGGGATATCACCTTTTCGTCCTTCTTGGCCCTTGCCAACGGTGAGGAGAACGACAAGAAGCTTGGGTCCCTGGTTTCATGGTAAGAGGTGGAGAGATGGTTGTTGCTTGCGTGTGAAGGGCAGAGAGGAGAAGGGTAATTGGGGAATATAAAAGATAAGCATAGGTGAAGAGAGTATAACTAGAAAAAAATTGCTCCTCTTCTCTAAATCCCCCATTTTGGGGGTTGAATGGTTTTGATGGAGGGAAGAAGTAAATTTTTTTTTTAAAAAATTCTCTCATTCTAAATTTTTTTTATTCTCCTCCTAAATTTTTTGTATTACCAATTTTTAGAGGGAGGCACCTTCCCCCCCTTTCCCTCACCTCAAACTAAACAGACCCTTTAGCGTTATAATTCAATTCACTCTTAAATGAATTTAAATTGAGAGATTTTTCTTCCAAGTTTTTATATATGTACCTTCCGTTGAATACTTGCGTGTTAGTTTCCCCTTCTCTTCCACTCACCTCAAACTAAACAAACCCTTTAGCGTTAAAATTCAATTCACTCTTAAATGAATTTAAATTGAGAGATTTCTCTTCCAAATTTTCATGTATGTGCACCTTCCGTTGAATACTTGCGTGTTAGTTTCCCCTTCCCTTCCCCTCACCTCAAACTAAACAAACCCCCTAACGTTATAATTCAATTCACTCTTAAATGAATTTAAATTGAGAGATTTCTCTTCCAAGTTTTCATGTATGTGCACCTTCCGTTGAATACTTGCGTGTTAGTTCTAAAAATAAAACTTCATTTTCTCCCCCTCCCTCTCCTTACATGGATTGAATTCCTTTTATTAGTTTTTGAGAATAATTTTTACGGTTTATAAAGTAAGGGTATGTTTGGGTTGGTGTTAGAAAAACTTGTTCACGTAAGTCAAGACAAAACTCATCTCACAAACTTACTTTGTATGTCGTAAATCACGTTCGAAAAGTAGTTTTTACCGCTAATCCAGATGACACTAAATATGTAAGAAGAGTTTTATCTATATTTACGGAAAATGTCTAAAACTACAATTCATAATTTACCAGACATGTAATTAGATTCCAATTCAAGCGTTGGTTGAAGTGGATGAAACGTGAGAATTTTGTATTATATAATATAGAGTTAAGGTGCGTTTAACAATTTGAAGTATTTTTTCACGTGCGTTTAATATCTTAAAATATTTTATGGTACCTCTAACACTTTAAAATATTTTGTGTTAAATATTTTCTCTTAAAATTATAATTTTTAGGAGAAACTTTGCCCATAAAGTATTTCTTTATGAGCAATTTAAATCTTGCCATGAACTCCTAAAAAACCCTTTTAAGTAATAGTGCATCAAGCAGGCTAAAGTATTTTTGCAATGGCAACCTTAAGGTGTTAGATAAACCACAAAATATTTTAGGATATTGAATACACATGAAAAAATATTTCAAAATGATAAACACACCTCAAATTACTTTAAAATACTATGCACAAAAAAAAATACTTTTAAGTGTTGGCCACTCTTTAGCCCCATAATATGTAGGGAAATGTTTTTTAAGCACCAGACTGTAAAATATTTATTTAAAGAACAAAAAATCACAGAGATCAAAACACATGTCATGGAAGACATTTATTTTAGGGTTAATGTCATTGTTAGTCTTTATAGTTTGATCAGATTTTGATTTTGATCCTTATATTTAAATTTAGACTAAGTCCGCCTTATGAAATTATAAATATAAATGTCTTTATAGTTTTATTAAATTTTAATTTTGATCCCTATATTTAAATGTAGATTAAGTCCATCTTATGAAATTATAAATATAAAAAACTAACAATTTAAGACTATAAGAATCAAAATTAAAATTTGATTAATTATAAAAATAAATAATGATATTAACCACTGTTTAGAGAACCGAACTAGACCGGACCGGTTGGACCGTCGGCCGGTCATTGAGGCGAGCCGGATATATACGTTAGACTGTTTTTATGAGGGAGCCGTTTTGAACCGTCATTTATCTGTTTTTGAGCCGGAAACCGAACCGATTTTTCAAAAACCGTCCGGTCCAATAAAAAATGTGAAAATTTTTTTGCTGCAATTTTTTTTTAAAAAATTTGATGGTGCAAAAAAAAAATTTAACTGGCATATAAATTTTAGACATGTTATTTTATTTTATTTATATTATATTTTACTAATTTTAATAATTTGATTTGTTACAAACTATTTTATAAAGATGCTTTTGAAGAAAAAACCAATGATGTTTATTCTCAAGCTAATGATGAAATTGGAAGTACTGAAATTGGAGTTCAATATCTTGATTTTTGATCATTTCCTCAAGAAGATGATGACATTTACCACTATAATCCTATTTATAAATTCCTTTTAACTAAATCTCATATATCAAGGAGATATAGTTAACTCAACGATTATGGGGTAAATTTACAACTATACCCTCATTTATGAATGAGTGTTTTTTAACTCTTTATTCTCTATCTATTTTTAAATTATTTTTTCATTTGTACACTAAATAGGGGTAAAATTGTTATAATATCATTTATTACATTGAAACTCAACTTATAAATAAAACCAAATTTTTTTGGTAAAAAATGACTTATAAATAGGATCAGAGTGGTATGATCTAAATGCATTTTAAGAAACTTATGCTTAGATCAATCAAGAGCCATAAATATTTGACAAGTCATAAAATCATTATTGTTAGTGCATTTTGTTAGGTTGATTATTGACTTAATGTTCTTCTTTAATTTAAATGATATTTTCTGATTTTATTAACTTCCTATGAAATTAGACTAAAGATTAATTGTAATATATATATATATATATAATTATTACATCACCGGTTCAATCGAATGGTTCAACTGCATCAACCGGTTAAACCTTAATCTGCTGACCTTTCTGACTCGACGTCTGGTCGGGCTTTTAAAATATTGATATTAACCCTTTATTCCGAATTGATAAAAATGTAACACATGAAGTGATATATCAGTAAGCAACGGCGTGATGAAATGAGGAAATTGCTTGCCGGGTTCAACAACGTTGGCCATATCTAATTAAGTGCGAAGAGGACGACACAAACCAAAAGCCCTGTGTGTCCTCCAGTTTCAGTAAACAGCCAAAACAGCTGCTTCAGCCTTCAGCCATATATAACTTATTTAATTATTAATTAATAACTTTGCTTCGCAGCAGTAATGGGCTAGCTTCATAATATACACAAGCTCCATTCTGTAGCCTCCAGGATATTTCGCTGTCCTCCTCTCTCCCGTCCCAATCACCATTAATTCACTCCACTCCTTTACATCCCCAACAGCTCATATCCCATCAAAACGCCCCGCTCACGTATTGTAATGTTTGGTTATATGATTTGATGTGCTTCGTCCTTCCTAAACGACACATCCTCCGTTTTCCATCCTGTCGTTTCTGCCCCTATGAGACGTTTCCTTCATCACCAATTCATCATCCCGTCTCTTCAGTCTTCAATCACTCATGCACGCAAAACCAACAACTTTCTTCATGATCTTCATCTTCTGAGGCACGCAAAATTAAAATTCACCCACTTTACTTCAAATTTATATTTAAATTTCTTATATCGTTTTCAAATAAGATATATTAATAAACCGCTTCACCCATCTCTATATCTAATCCAAAAATCTTATAATTGAATATAATGTCAAGTTACCTGTATATCTACTACAATTTATGAATTTAAAATTTAAACCAGATGAACTTTTTATTTTGCACACCAGGTGCGGATATTAGAAAATATAGTGCAAAATTTTATGCCTTAATTTCTAAGATATAAACATCTGCCTTAATATTGTTATTGAAAATTGAATAATAACATAATTATCGTGATCCAATAAGTTTTGTATGGATAGCTAATTTACTAGAAACGAAACCCTTTTTTTTTATTTAGCGGGATAAATACTAACAACGTAGTGCTGCTTCATTTTAATTTTTTAGAAATAATTTTACAACTATTGAGATGAGTATATGAAAAAATTATGTTTCGGCTTGTAAAAAAATGCTTAGAAAAACACTTTTTTAAGATTGTCAAATGAGTACTTAAAATTATAAGAGAGATCGAACTCATAATTAAGATGGTTTACATGTCGTCATAAGATTCTCTATATTAAATTGCTTTAATTAATAGTTATGATTTAGACACAAGAATATTTTCATAATTTTGAGAAAACACATCCGGACAAACAAGATTGGACTTTGGACTATTAGTACTTTAACAGCGTCAGTTAACACGGGGTTTTGGCCAAAAAAACGCGGGAAATCAGGTCAACCGAAAAAAGAAATATGGAAGTTAACGCGGTGATAACGGTGAAGGGTTCCGTGAAGTAACGGCTGGAGGCCCACACCCACATGGAATTGCGTAGACGACGGAAGCAGAAAGACAAGAAGGACGTTTTTAACAAAGTCTGCCAAGGCTTTCACCAATTTGGCAAAGAGCTTTCCACTTAAGGCAATACACTTGCTCGCCTTCTCTTCCTATCTTCCTCGTCTCTCATCTCTATGATATAATTTCCCTGTTTCTGCTCTATCTTTTGTGTGAGAGAAGTGCGAGAAGAAGAGATCAGAGAGAGCAGAGGAGGGAAAAAAATAAAAATCTACCATACCTTTAATTTCTTTATAGTTTGTTTACTGAGACAACGAACATGGCTCGGGGCAAGATCCAGATCAAGAGGATTGAGAACACCACCAACCGTCAGGTCACCTACTCCAAAAGACGAAATGGTCTCTTCAAGAAGGCCAATGAGCTCACTGTTCTCTGCGACGCCAAGGTTTCCATTATTATGTTCTCCAGTAGTACCGGCAAACTCCATGAGTACATTAGCCCCTCCGTCTCGTAATATTCCTAAACCCTAACTTTCTGTTTTTTTGAAATGGAACAAAAAAAAAAGAAGCTCTGTTTGGTCTTAATTTTTTTCTTTTACGATGATAGAACAAAGGAGTTCTTCGATCAGTACCAAAAGACCGTGGGGATTGATCTATGGAACTCCCACTATGAGGTCCTTCCTCCTTCCCTATTCTCTCAATTTTCTTTCTTTTAACTTTCGCGGGTACAAATATAGGGAGAAATTTTCTTATGTGGCGTTGGTTTGTGTGAGCCAGAATATGTTAGAGAACTTGAAGAGGCTGAAAGAAGTGAACAAGAATCTTCGTAGGGAGATTAGGTATTCTTAGTTTGGTTATTTTCTCGTCTTTTTGTAAAGGATTGTTTGGTTAATGGACATGTGTGGTACATATTTTGAATAGGCAGAGGACGGGGGACTGCTTGGATGTTCTGAGCATGGAGGACCTGAGCCTACTTGAGGAAGAAATGGAACAAGCCACCAAGGTCATTCGTGAGCGAAAGGTAAGACGATGATTATTATTCTGTTATACATTTTCTGATTACGTTCAGAAGTAATTTATCAGTTTGTTTTACCTGCGTTTTTTCCATCACAACTGGATTCAATCAAAAAAGTTCAAAAAATTTGAGAGTTTTCAGATAACATTAATGTATAGTACTGCGGTTACTTGGAGGAACATATCTATACAAGTCGTAAGACAGAGCCTAACCTTCGAGACAAATATAGAAACTCGACGTGTCTATGAGTTGAAACTTGTACATAAACGGGAAATAAGAATATGAATCTATATATCGGTATAATGGCCATGGGAAAATTGAAAGAGTCGTTGGCAAATTTCAATGCACAAGCTTTTCTGACAAATATTTTCCTTAATGCATTAATCAGCTAGGGACAGAGAAAGCTAATCAGGCAAGAAAGGATCACTTAAACACATTAAGACATGCACGTTTAATTTTGGGAGAAGTATACTAAGATTGACTTAACAATTTTTTATTTTTTATTTTTAAGGACCACTAATGATAAATACTGCTTCTGGTTTCACTTGTAAATTTGCATAGTTTATTAGATAGTAAATGGTATTAAATATCTTTTTAATTGCAAATTTGTGTCACATGAATGGAAATACCCGTAGTTTGATTGATAAATTTGTGTTATATGACTGGTAAGTTTGAGGATCTTTTAGCAATTCATTTGTTAATTTGTTTTTTTTACTATAATTCTCCCCTTTAGTTATTTAAAAAGGGGAGGTTTTCATCTCTCGGACTTGGGGCTGGGGGAGCATCATTTTGTTCGGATTAAGGAACCAGGACCTAATTGCAAATTAGTTTAATTTGGTACAAGTAATTAAATCTATTTATTCGAGAAAAGTTTACAGGTTTACGTTTGGCATTTCCCATCTATTTGGGGGACGGATTTTGTGGAGTGGCGTGAAATTTTTTCCTCCCGTATTTTGGTCGAACGCCTCAGAAAGAATTAGGCTTAGTGTTTTAATTGCCTTGAAGAGATACGAGTGGGGAAACAAACTCTTTATATCTTACAATGGATACCTTGATAACTTAAACTTGGGAAGTAATAACCAGAGAAACGAATAAAAAAAGAAAAAAAGAAAAAATGAGGCAGCTATTCTCGATCGATGAACTCATATATTGGCGCATGTGGCCATGTTTAAAGATTTTTAACTTTGTAATTTATCCACACAAAACACGGAGTAATAATGAATATTTTACACAGCACTTGAATAAAATATAAGCGCAAGAGTAACATTGGCCAACTTAGGTACTGTATATACTATGCTGACGAGCTTTTTTATTACAATGACTTACAGTACAAGGTGCTTACAAATCAGATCGACACTCAAAGGAAGAAGGTAATTTTCTGTTTGATTAGGTGGTTAATTAGTTGACTTAAACTTAATTACTTGATGTGATATACTTTTTGTTGCAGTTCAATAACGAGAGAGAAGTACACGGTAGACTCCTACGTGACTTGGTAAGTATATTCCATTCGATTTTTCTGATCTGAATTCATCTATACCATGTATATGCGTGGATCTTTTTTTTCTAAACAGATTCCTTATCCTCAATCTCTGACACCTTATTAATTAAGAATATTTGTGTGAAATGACAATTGTTTGTATGATTTACAAAGGAGACAAGAGCAGAAGATCCTCGCCTTGGATTAATAGAGAATCCAGGGGAATATGATGCTATGATGGGATTCTCCAATATAGGTCCTCGCATGTTCGCTTTAAGCCTTCAGCCTAGTCATGCTAATCCTCATTCAGCAGCGCCGGGCTCAGATCTTACCACTTATCCTTTGCTTTTCTAGCCCTCCACAGTAATTCCCCAGCTTTTAATTTCCTCGAAAACCATGCCACTTTAGTTTTCCAATAAATTAGACATGTTTTGTGTATGTGTAACTATATTGTATGTTTCATCTTTAAAATGTGCATGTTGTTACTTGTTACTATCCCAAGACCGCAATTAATCATAGTTTCGTATCCTTAAACTAAAGTGTGTGTGCTTGCCTCAATTGCAATTCACCTGTTTAGCGGAATTAACCTTACATTGCATACCACAAGTATTGTGATGATAATTCCTTATATAAAGTAAGAAGGCAATAATTCTCATGTAATGTTGATTTCTAATGGCATGCATGCATGGTTGGATTATGGAAAACCCACTTGAAGCTTGCTTTCATTTTATTGCTCTGAACTTGGTCATTAATTATTTGAGGGATTCGTTAGGGAATTTGTTGATGTTTTTAATGTGTACGCTACTTGTGTTTATATTTAATACTCATCATATATTCTCGAGTTATGAAGTGTTGAAATTCAATTTAGGCGGTTTAATGTTAGTTTTTAGTTTAAGCAATGCTTTATTTTTTTTTTTTAAAAAGGTAACCCAGTAAGCAATATATATTCACAGAATCAGATCATGAGGGCTATATGTATATTTTCTTTTTTTGACACCGAGTGAAGAGAGTGGCGGCTTTATAAGAAGACGAGGCCCTCTCCTTTTCTCTTTCCTCTTCTCCTTTTCTCATCCTCGTTATTGGTTCAGATGGAATATTTTTTTAAAAAAATTGTTGAAACTTTAATCTAATAATTAGGATTAAAGAAGGATAACAAGAGGAGGGAAAATAAAATGAGTAACCTGTAACCCTCTTCCTTTATAAGTTGTATCATTACATGCGACAGGCACTCGGGGGAAAAAAAAAAATACACCCAACACTGGTTCCACCTGGTTCTAGTTTGATAAACTTACCCTTGTTACATTTTTATTTAATAATTCCATTAGCTTTAATATATGTTGTGTTTGTTATTAATTTGATTGTGAAAGTAGCAGAGTTAATTTATCAACCTTTAAGATAATCCTATACTTTTATTTTCAATATCACAATATTTTAAAGATCTTACTTATAAAAAGGCACATTATAAATGCACGTAGATTTTCAATATAAAAATGTTCAATATAATTAACTAAAACTCTATAATTATTTTGCAAGTGTAGCAAAACCTGCAATGCATATCAATATCGATAGGCATGATGAGCTCCTCGTATAATGCACTGTTTGACCTTATATTTCGATATCAACTTTCAAGTTTTACTTTCTATTTTAGTCTTCAAATTTGGGGTTGTTTGGGAGAAACCCAATAATCAATTTAAGAAAAACATTTTATGTTTTACTATACAAAAATCTTCTTATACATTTATTTCATAGAGTGAAAAATCGCTTTAAAAAAGCTAATCAAAGCACCCCCTCACTTGTATCATATTGTATAATGGTAATCATGCTCGACAGATACATGTATGGAAGTCATCATGCAACAATTTAACATCCGATTGTCTTACGGAAGAACGATATGAATTTGGATCAAGAATTTGTGAAGATGATGGCAATGATAATATTACGTGCTTTCTGATTAATTATTCTGGGGTTGAAGAGGATGTTAAATCTCTAGGGGGGAGCTACAAAGTAGGATCATAGACATATAGATGGAGCTATCAGATATATACATTAGACTTCTCATTGCTTCTTCTTACAGGCCACTTTCATCATCTCTTGATAATTATTATCATCAAAATGAGAAAATTCAGCACGAAACTAAATAAAAACCCTAATTTGGTAAAAGTAAAGAATGAGGCATTATTAGGGTAATTTCTTTTTAGCATGAGGAATAGGAGCAGCATTGCTTCCATGAGAAACAGGATTAGGTCTCCAATTGTCATAGTCATCGGAATTAAGATTCTTATAATTCTCACCTTTCTCTGCCTCCGTCGTCTGAAGATGAACACCCAATAGCCCGGCTGCGCCCGGTGCTGCCGGCGATGGAATCCAAGCTGATTTTGAAGACAACGATATCAACATCGTCATAATCACCATTGTCGTCATGCCCAACTTTTTCAGATGTGAGCTCATCATGATGATTTTGGTTGATATAGGAGTATTTGTACATGTGATAGCTTTGTGACTCGTGTATCCTGAGAATTATGGAGATCATGCTTGCTTTAAGCTAGTCAAATTCAGATCCGGAATAATGTGGATGAGAAATAATAGGAGAAAAAGGTGGAGGAAAATTAAGGTTATTAAATCGGTTTGGTCACTAAATCGGTCGAGTACTGGATTAAGGGTCAGTGGGTTAGACCGGAGCTAATCCGGGATTAACCCGGTGAGAAGTTAAATATTTTAGATTTATTAATATAAAATTTAAAAAAAAATCAAAATTTTTTTTTAAAATAAAAAAGGTGACCAGGACCGATTCCCGATCTGAGAACACTGAGGAAAAGGGATATGAGGGAAGAGTAAATTAAATCACTGAAATTATCATTGCTTGCACCTATTAAAACACTATTCTTTCGTCTTTATTTCAATGTCCATTCTAGAACTTGCCACCTGGAAGGACCCTCATCCTCTAAACCAACGTGACAATGGGATATTGAAATTTTTTAGCTTTATAGTACATTTTAAATTGCTGATCCAAATGGGCACTTATACGGAAGCTGTGATTTAGTTGAAGATATTCTCATGGCCCATACTCTCAATCGTAGATCATGTTTCTTGCATGTGTTCCTAAACAAACACACTATTTGGATGATGCACTTACTGACAATTTAATATAGCTTATTTATCTTAACAGAATCCTTGAAAAGAATTCTAACGTGAATTTAGGAGACCAAATAGCTAGGACTGAAGTATAAAATAAGAAAATTAGCTCAAAAATTGTTTCAGATATTAAAAATAAAAAAAGCTCAGACTGGATATCATGGTGTTTGAATCGATACAATCAATTTTTGAAGCTGGAGACGAACAAACGAAGAGCGTATTGCTCCATCAGTTGTCCTTCCTCTTACGTAGAGGTCCATATACGGCTTGGATGGAGCTAAAAGGAGTGGCGAGGAAAACTCACATGTGGCGGGATGAAAAAATAACTTCGATTTCACTTGCATAGTTATAATGTCTATTTGGATTTATTAATTATAGAAATTATTTTTTTAACATAATTCATGATGTATAAAGTAAGTAAGTGATATAAGTTTTGTCTTCATCTATTTAAACGTGTTTTTTAAATACTAACTCAAACAGGCACATGTAATTTATTTATCATGATTATGATGTTTTTAAACTGCGATCCAATATTACTTGAAAATTTTAAAAAATTTTGATTTACTCCAAAGGATGCTTCATGCGTCTTCCATTCTTATAATAACTTTGATACTAACTTTAATCCACTTTGTTTTTTAAATTATTTTTTTATCAAATGATAGTTCAAAGCACCTGATTAAAAAGAATATATTAGGAAAATCAACACTCTTTATTACAAATAGCTTATTTAAATAATTTATTTAGTAATAACAAATTAAATTAGTTATTAAAATGTGGGTAGTAATTTATATAAAAGCTCCATTACCTATATAAAAACCATTGCCACAAATCATAAAATCTAGGCTACTTCCTAAAAAGGAGAATTGTTTAAAACTACGTTACGGCAAATTAATTGTTGACATAAATGGTTGGCAAAAGTCTCTATAGAAGGAGTATTTTATTTTTGTATCACTTAATAAATAAAAAGACGCTAATTTTCATTAACAATAGTAGCATCATTTATACTTCTACTGTTTTATTGGGGAAAAAAATAGGAAAAATTACATTTAGGTCTTAGACAAGAGAAAATATGATAATATGGTCTTTAAAATATCAAAATTGTATTTAAGTCTTGTAGAATTTTTTTGAAGTCCATATACGTTCACTGATAAATCCATGGACGTTTACACTAACAAGTTCATAGGCGGCTAATGACAAGTCTATGAACATTTATCAATTGAAATTTATTGTAAAAAAGTCTCACAAAACTTCAATATAATTTTGAGGGGATCATTTTATTATATTTTCTCTTGTTTGGGACATAAATGTAATTGTCCCAAAAAAAAAATACTTTTGATGTTTTACAATGCGCGCAGTAATTGCGTGGATAGTGGGGGTCAAAATTGTGAATTCAGCCTTGATTCCTGTTATTTTGCATGGAATTGGAGGGAAGGACCCAAGGCTTCGCCATTGAACAGAGGCATAGCCCGTTCCTTCCGCTCCTCTCTCTTTGGCTGGCGCGATAGGGAGAGAGAACGGCTTCTTGGGCTGTTCGTAGCTGCACGCGAGCATGTCCATGTACCTGCATTGCAACCTTTTGAATTAGTAATACTCACTCGTATCTGGTTGTCCGTTTTCTATTTCGATTGCCTTTGCCCTCTGTAGATTGAATGAATGATGAGAAATTGAATTTGATGAATGGGTGATATTTTCTGTAGGGATATGCTCGGTGCTATTGAACAAGAATAATATTCGATTTTGGACGGATTAATGAGGGAAACACCTCGATCAAATGGTCATGGAGAGAGAATTCTTGTTTCAGTTAGATTAAGGCCTTTGAATGAGAAAGAAAAAGCCAGGAACGATGTATCTGAGTGGCAATGCATTTCTCCCAACGCCATCCGATGCAAGAACACCTTACCAGAATCATCCTCCTCATTTGATGCCTACACGTTTGGTAAACCTCCAATTTATCTGGATAATAAAGGCCCTTTTGTAATGTTAGTATTTGATATTTGGACGCTGTTAACTATGATCTACCATTTCACATTTATACGTTCCATCTTGTGATTTTTAAGATTGAGCATGACGTCTCTATTAATGCAGTAATCTCTAATGGCATGTCTAACCTTTTCTTCCTTTCTCCAACCCCTTTTTGATAACCAATTTCTTGGAACACAGACAACGTATTTGGGGATGATTGCTCCACCCAGCAGGTATATGAAGCAGCGGTCAAACAAGTTGCTCTTTCGGTGCTCAGTGGTATCAATTGTGAGTAAAAAACTTCTTCTCATTGATGATTATTTCTATTATTGTTTATGCTTTTATCATCTTTTTCTCATTGATGAAACCCAATTTCAGCTAGTGTTTTCGCATATGGGCAAACAAGCAGTGGAAAGACATATACCATGACTGGCATTACTGAACATGCGGTGCGAGATATATATGACTACATAGAGACGGTATAAAGCAATTTTAAATGTTGCTCTTCCCTTGCAATGAAATAGATGACGTTCTTTAATAGTATCCAAAAGATGACTTGACTTGTCATTTCCCAGAATCAAGACAAAGAATTTGTTCTGAAGTTTTCTGCCATGGAGATCTATAATGAAAATGTCAGAGATCTTCTAGGTGCAGATAATACCCCCCTTAGACTTCTAGATGATCCAAGGGTAAATTTATGCCATGTTTCCCCTATTTCGTCCAGTTGTCGGATTTCATTCCATTGAATAATTATTAATATTTGCACCCTAAACAGAAAGGGACAATTGTTGAGAAACTTAAAGAGGAGGTTTTGACAGGGAGGAGCCATTTGCAGCGACTTCTTTCTATATGTGCTGGTATTGGTGTTTAATAAGTGCTACTCCTGTATCACTTATGATACATTCTGGTGAACTTTCTTAAATGTTGGCTATCTGTATTATCGCAGCTCAAAGGACAACAAAAGAGACTACCATGAATGAAACTAGCTCCAGATCGCATCAAATTCTTAGATTGGTGTGCTCTTCATCACTAAGTTACTTTCTTTAATTGAGACAAGTTTTTCCTAAATTTTCACTAAAAAATTTAATTCCTGCAGACAATTGAAGGTTCTCCTCGTCATGGTGTAGGCACACGCAGGTCTGGCATTCTTGTAGCCAGTGTGGTATGATCTTTGCCTCTTTTGTCCTAGTGGCATAATAATTGTCTTGTAAGAGAAATGAGTGAATTCATTTGTTTGTGCAGTATTTTGTTGATCTTGCTGGAAGTGAGCGTGCTTCTCAAGCATTAACAAAAGGTACCAGACTGAGAGAAGGTGGTCATATAAATCGCAGTTTACTAGCCCTTGGAACTGTGATCCGGAAACTAAGGTAGAACTTCTCAAGCCTTTTTCTTTCTCAAGTATGCTTGCGTTGCAGTTGCAGGATATTCAAATGAATTATTGAAGCAGTTGATCTAAAAGTTCCACATGAGTGAAGGTGAAATAGTTTTGGTAATTAGATAAAACAAATACGAAGTGTCAGAATTCTTAAGTAGCTATTGGTACCTCTCTCTAGGTCATGAGGCATCCTTGTCGCCCATCCTTGATATAGCTTATTGTACAAACTACAAATTAAATTTGGTCAAACTATAGATTGGTATAAATGTCCATTAATCTACAACGTCATCTAATCTTTTAAACGAAGTTTTTTTTTTTTTTTTGCAAATGCTCTTCATCTGAAGAGTGCGATGCCTATTGACAGTAGTTATGCCCAATTTAAATTGAAATTAGTAATAAACTCAAAAAGTCAGCAGTAGTAATTTAAGTCGTACATGACCTGTGATTTTAGGAATTTTGACTGATTGTCCTGAAGGTCAAGAAAGTCACTGATGAAAAACGATGCAGGTTGGCGTGGGAGCATGTGCATCTTGTTTGTTATCAGCTCTTGTGGGTTTCCAAATATAGTTCATTGTTATATTTAGTGTTTCGGTTCATACGTTGGCTTTATTTTTACCCGTCATTGCCATCCAAGATTTTTCTTCTTACCCTTTGTCTTTCTCTACCATGTTATTTCATTGATTACAAAGTCTGTATGAATTGCAACTACTCAATGCAGCAAGGAAAGAAATGGACATATACCTTATAGAGACTCCAAGCTAACTCGCATCTTACAAAACTCTTTAGGAGGCAATGCCAGAACAGCCATCATTTGCACCATTAGTCCAACATGCAACCATGTCGAGCAATCTAAAAACACCCTGTTTTTTGCTGGTTGTGCAAAGCAAGTGACTACTCATGCTCAAGTCAATGTCGTGATGTCAGACAAGATTTTGGTAAAGCACCTGCAAAAGGAATTAGCTAGAATGGAGAATGAATTAAGGACCCTTGCACCAAACACTGTGATGCTTAAGGAGAAAGAACTTCAGATTGAACAGGTGAATTTTGATTATAAAATGGATCCTCTTGGCGCCAAATCTGTTTAGGTACTGGAGTCTGGAAAAATGTTTTCACAAGTTATTTACTTAGAAAATTTACTCTGCTTTTCTGAATTAGATTAAAAAAAAAAAAAAGATCCCTTAGTTTTTCTTTCAATGAATTCATGACTTACAAGCCACAGAAAAGGACATAGCCATCTCCTTTTCATTTTCCTAAAACCTTCCTGTTACTGTGAATGATTAAGACTAATTTTTTAATTGCGCCAATAGATATTTTACTTCCTACCCCCATCTGGACTATTCTTTAACATCAATGCATTCTATTTGAAATGAACAAACTAGCTAGATATCTTACTTATTGTGATCTCCTTATTCTTTTTTTAACTTGGAACTAAAATTCTCACAAAAAATAAAATTGGAAGTCAAATCAAAAGTTTCTTGTAAATAACTTGATGCAGCACGTAATCCTAGCCCATCAAAATAACTGTTAGATCTGAGTGAAAATTTTGTAGTCAGTATATTGTTACAAGCTTATTTTAGAGTCAGCTTTTTCTTTAATTTGTTGCCTAGTGGCAATTAATAAAATGGAAGAACTTTTATAGTATTTTATTTTATTCGTCAACCTCCTTATGTCATTTTTTCTGATGTGAAAATATGCAGATGAATAAAGTGATAAAAGAATTGATTCGGGAACGTGATACCTTCCAATCTCATGTTGAGAATCTGCTTCAGTCGGTAGGGAAAGGTCAGCTTCCGAGTGTCCATAAAGATATGGCCTCAGAATGCTCGGGTTTTACTAAAAATCTTCATCCTGATACGGATCTTAGAACGGGCAACACATCTGAGGATTCCAATGAACCAAGACGTACTGAATCTCGGTTGAATAAGGACCTTCCTCAACAGCCTCAGAATCCTGAAGACAATTTTCTTTTGGATGGAAATACTCCCGAGTTTATTGGGCCTGATCCGTGTCCTGATCCTGAATATGGAGATAACTGTAAGGAGGTTCATTGCATTGAAGACCACAAAGTAGATGTTAATTTGCTAATTTCTGCTTCTGAAGATATTGGAGGAAAATCACCCATGAGACTTATCAAGAATGGTGACGCCAAATCATCAAAAGAGGATGATGAGTTAATTCACGAAATTATAGATAATAACCGAGATGTTCTTCAGCAAAAAATTGAGGACCTTCAAAGAACCATTGACCTTCTTGGAAGCTACACAGAGAAATTCAACAGGTCTTCTGAATCATATATTTTTCCATCAAGTAGCTTACAAGTTACTAGAAACAATAGTTGCAGGTCAATTGTGGCTGCTACACCTCAGCTTCAGTTCGATCAGGTGGATCAGGAAATCAAAACACATTCTCAGTCTGGTAAGTTGGAATGTGAAGATATGTTGTCTCCTCAGCTTGATCAGCCAGACCATAAAATTGCGTCACCCTCTAACTTCAATAAACCAGATAAGGAACCAGCGCCAACTATGTTACTTACTCGGTTCATGAGGCCAGAAGACGAAACGGTTACATCACCAGCTAAGGAAGAGAAAGACAATTCTACAAGTTCATCATACTTTCATGACAAGATTTCTGAAAGGAAATTTCAAGCCAAAGGAAAATCATCCAAAGAGCATTTTCTACCTCACCACATGGATCCTTTAGATGAAGTGGAATCTGTTATGGACTCTGATACAGAAGATACTGCCAGCGTCCTCAATTTTGTCGTGAAAATAAATGGAAGGCCGAAGACAACAACACGATTGAAGGACTTTGATGATCTTATGGCAAGTAGTTTGAAAAATGTGTCGCACATATACTCAGACTGTCAGGTGTTTTCTCCATCTTTTTGTTGCTACTCTCTATTCAAATGTTATTTTTAGTTAATTGCTGGCTACAAGATAATTAATCAAAAGGACCTCTAAGTTACATATACATGAAAATTATGCATTTCGATATGAACGCTTAAGAAAATGTATAGTTTAACAGGGTATGAGCAATATTGGAGATCTTGTATAGACTTGTAGTAATGATAATTATCATTATGCATGAATGCATGCTTGTATACTAAATCTAATGGATCTATCAAAAATTAGTTCTGTTAATATATGGACTACTGAGTAGTACTTTTTTGCTGCTTAAAACTGTCCTTACTTGCCATGTGTTTTGCATTCGAGTTGTAATCACCCATTTATTGGGTGTTAACCTTTACCTAAAATAAACAACCTGAATTGTATTTGGATAGAAAAAGTAAACAGTTAATAATAGGCGGATAATCTCATTTTTATCCACTTTTAATTATTTGTGCATAAAGAAACAAAATTACGTCTTGTGCTCTGAGATCCTTGCAAAAGCATTTGTTACTGAAAGGTATTATGACACTGAATTGAACCTCACTGTGTGTCAGGCACGTTCAATGACATCTGGCTACAATGAAATGGACATAGCTAGACTCATCAACTTCGAAGGAGTGCCGGGGGCTTTGCTGCCTTCGAAATTTGAGAGGCAGCAGAGATACATGGTCGAACTTTGGGATGCATGCAATGTACCGCTGGTTCATAGATCCTATTATTTTCTCATCATTATAGGCGAATTATGGGATCCTATGTACTTGGACATTGAGCTCAGACGTTTGTCCTTCTTAAAGGAGAAATTTTCTGCTGGGGCCCCTATAATAGAAGACAGTCAAAATCTCACACCTGGTTTGAGGTATAACTTCGATTTGGCCTGCGCTCAAACATGATCATTCTTAGTCTTCCAATTTTGAGCTCACATTCAATTTTAGATGTTGAGAAATATTGCCTAAGCAAATCGACATTGTTATTTTAAGAAAGGACATTTAATCGAAGTCTCTTTTATTCAAAATGAAATGATAGACGCACATGGGCTGAGAGGCTTACTCTGTTACTCAACGTGAAGTTGATACTTGGAACCTCTCAGTATTCAATTGAACCTGGGTGTTTGAAATGTTTGGAAACATATGAAGAAGCTAAAGATGTAACAGGGAGGACTGGTGCTTTCGGCCAGGAAAATATTCAAAGTGCTTGTTTATATGAAAACCCAAAAACAAAATCTGTATTGATTGTCATATTCATTTCTCTGACACTTAATTTTTTCCTGTGACAGCCGCATGGCGCTTGATCGAGAGAGGAAGATGCTAAGTAAAAAAGTGCACAAGAAGCTCTCAAGGAAGGAACGACAGAAACTTTACCTGAATTGGGGTATTGATTTGAAGTCAAGGCACAGAAGTATACAATTGGCATGGCGACTGTGGACGAACACGAAAGACATGGACCACTTAAGAGAGAGTGCCATACTCATTGCAAAGCTGATTGGTCTGATGGGGTCGAATGAGGCCCAGAAGAAGAGCTTCGCACAGAACTTCTTGGCCTTGTTTAAGAGCCGCAAATCCCTCAGTTTTGGAATACACTATGATGTAGCCCAAGATGATTCCTGTTCTTCATTGAGAAGGATTGTAAGATGACCCTTGTAATAATAATTTCAAAAATTCTTTCTTTTTTTCATGTCAAAGTATACTGATTCATTTAAATATTGTATTGTAGTATATTATATCCAAGTGCATCAAGTTGTCCGTGCAATTCGTCCCTTGTTATATATATTCATACCCATTCTAAATACAAAAGGAAGAGAGAAGAGTTTTGAGAACCTTTTTATTTATTTGTTTATTATTATTAGAGTAATAGTGGGTGAACACTACTAATAAAAGTTGGGTTTAGCGGAAGAAATTAGCCTTTTACAACATAATTTTTGTCCGAAGAAGTCTCCACATTTAATGTTTAATATTGTCTCAAACATGATTCTCTACATGTGCCTATAGAAAAATAGTGGGTAGACACTTTTAAGTGGGGTTTAGCAAAATTGGTCTCTTTTGTGATAAGTCAGATTGGGCTTTGAAATGGGCTGATTGTTATGGTAATGGGCCGTATCGTCATGAGATGAGGCCGTGAGAGAAAAGAACAGGCACGCCGTCCATTGGAAATCTGGTCAACGTGGCAGGTCTCATTTATGAGAGAAGCAACTGCTGCGTGGGTAAAACTTCAAACGAAGGACACACTATTCAATTCATAACATTGGCCCTTAAAACGGCTCTGCCTGCCATGAATGCAATTGATGTGTCTGCGTCTGTATGCGTTGGAGGCTCATTTTGAAACTAACAACACCCCATAAGTTTATTACCATTAAATACATATAAAATTCCCTCCTCCCACTTTATTATTCCCCCCAAACCTATTTAATGGAACGGTTTGCTTTATTACAACATTTTATTATATTGAACCTAAAGTAGATCTCTGGCAAATGAGAAGAGGAAAAAAAATTAAGTGGACCATTTCTCATTGAATCAATTCATGATGGATATGCTATGCACAACCCTTTTCCCCCAAAAAAAAATTCGTTCGCTTTATATCTTATAGTATTAAGAGAAAAAAAAAGTGAATATTTCCTTAAACACTGCATATCTTCCCCCCTTTTGTATAAAGGGAGTGAACTTTGTTGGTCAAAAAAGAGAGTGGGTGGGAAGTTTTTCATATTTCCCTTAAATGCAGGGAAAGACAAAGGCTATGTGTTCCTAATATGGACTCCCCTCAATCTTGAGGCCACTAGCCAATAGTCTCGAAGAGAGCAATGAAACAACAAGATTGTTATATTTCTAAGCGGTCAAGAGAGTGGAGGAGTAATGATGAAGAAAAACGGATGCTTAACGAAGGAATGAGGCGAGATAATAATTTAATGAAGTGAAGGCATTAGATTAGAGTAGGAAGTGGTGACCACAACACGAAAGTGATGCTTCAATTCACGGAATGAGTGAGTGCAAATCAGAGAACCAGTGTACTCTTTCACATGCAGAGGAATATATTAAATTGATAATATTTTATAAATATACTCTTATTAAAGTTTTCTCTCTCTTTTTTATTTATAAATCTTTCTCACATCTCTCCCTGCATCTCTTCGGTCTTTCTTTATTTCCCAGGAGAATTAGATAAGGTTAAAATTAAAAAGAATCATTAAATACCAACTTATATTTAGAACAAAAGATTTTTCTTAGTGCTTGTTTGGAACAGCGGTTGAAAATTTTATAAGTGCTTATAAATTGTAATTCACGGAATACAAAGTAACTTTTACGATCTACGAGGTAGTTTTTACAGTCTACGAGGTGCTTTTACGGTCTACGAAGTGCTTTCACGATCTACGAGATAAATATGTGGAAGAGATTTATCTTGATTTACGTAAATCAGGTTTATATAATAAGCCCGATTCAAATAAACTCCAAACAAACAAGCTCTTAAACAAGTAACCATAGTGGAATGAGGAGTATAAGAATTAAGAAATGCACAAAAGTGACGACCCCATGTAGGATGGAAATTCACAAGACCTCATGATACTAACCAGCTTCCAAAAGCCCAAAAAGCCCCCCCCCCTACTTCTTTCTGCTGCTCCATCTCTGACTACACACATTCATCCATCTTCAAAAAGTCCCTCAGAGTCAGACCTTTTTGGGAACTGAGCAAAGTGACAGAATTAGAGAGAGATAGAGTGAACGCTTTGCATCGTTTTGTGTCATCAACACTCACGTTACAATCTCCGCTTCACAAATTGTAACACACGCTCCTCCTTCAACGTACACACACACAAACGCCAATGTCCATCCGCTGACGCCCTCCTCCGCCCCAAAAACCTCTTCATCTCCTCCTTCCATGGCATCAACGGCTAGTTTTTTGTGTTTCTTCCTTGCGTTGGCCTCCTTCTTGTGTTGTGTGGACTCGTTGTCGGAAATCGAAGCCCTAACGGCTTTCAGGCTTAGTCTCCACGACCCACTCGGCTCCTTGGACGCCTGGGATCCCTCCACGCCTTCCGCTCCTTGTGATTGGCCTGGCATTTTCTGTTACCACAACCGAGTTAACGAGCTTCGCTTGCCTCGCCTTCAACTCGCCGGTCGGCTCTCCGATTCCGTCTCTAGCTTGCGTCAACTTCGCAAGCTGAGCCTTCATTCTAACAACTTCAATGGCTCCATTCCTCCTTCTCTCTCTCAATGCCTGCTTCTGCGTTCTGTTTATCTTCATAATAACTCTTTTTCTGGTAAACTCCCGGCGGCTCTTCTCAACCTTACCAACCTTCAAATCTTCAACGCTGCTCACAACTTTCTTTCTGGCCGAATCCCCGGAGATTTATCGAACTCTCTCCGGTTCCTTGATTTATCGTCGAATGCATTTTCCGGTGATATTCCGGCTAATTTTTCGTCAAAGTCTCAGCTACGACTCATCAACTTGTCCTACAATCGGTTCTCTGGAAGAATACCGGGCACTGTTGGAGTTCTGGGGAAGCTTGAGTATCTTTGGCTGGACTCCAACCAGTTGTATGGGACTCTGCCTTCTGCTCTAGTTAACTGCTCTTCTCTTGTGCATCTAAGCGCCGTAAACAATTCGCTTTCCGGTTTGATTCCGGCGACCATGGGGACGATGCCGAGGCTTCAAGTGCTGTCGTTGTCGTCGAATCAGCTATCTGGACTGGTCCCCACTTCTCTGTTTTGCAATGTCCACTTGGCCAATTCTTCTTCGCTGAGAATCGTTCAATTAGGCTTCAATAAACTCACGGGCATTTCCGAGCCGCCAAATGCAAGGTGTGTTAATGTTTTGGAGGTTTTAGAGATTAACGAGAATCGTATTCGCACCACATTTCCCTCCTGGTTGGCTCATGCGACATCGTTAAGAGCTGTTGATTTTTCCGGGAACTACTTTTCTGGTATTTTGCCTGCGGAGATTGGGAATTTATTGAGGCTAGAGGAGCTGAGAGTGGCAAATAATTCATTATCTGGTGATGTTCCTCATGAAATTGTGAAATGTACTTTGTTACAGGTTCTTGATCTTCAAGGAAACCGATTCTCCGGCCTCATTCCTTCATTTCTTGGTCAACTGAGGAACCTCAAAATGCTATCTCTTGGCCACAACCTCTTTACTGGTCCTATGCCCTCGAGTTTGGGAACACTTTCTGAGCTCGAGTCGTTGAATTTGAGCAATAATAAACTTACCGGGTTTGTACCCTCAGAATTAATGCGATTGGTTAACATGAGTGCTTTGAATCTCAGTAATAACAAATTTTCAGGCCAACTTTCGTCTGCCATTGGGGACTTAATAGCTTTACAGGTTCTGAATTTGAGTCATTGTGGGTTTTCAGGACAGATTCCTGCTAGTGTTGGCGGTTTAATGAAACTGACGGTGCTGGATTTAAGTAGACAAAATCTTTCAGGCGACTTGCCAATCGAGCTTTTTGGATTACCTAGCCTGCAGGTTGTTGCTCTTCAAGAGAACCATTTATCTGGAGCTGTTCCAGAGGGTTTCAGCAGTGTAGTTACTCTACAATATCTTAATATCAGCTCCAATGTCTTTGCTGGGGAAATTCCAGCTACTTATGGATTTCTTCTGTCGTTAATTGTTTTTTCTGCGTCTCAGAATCATATTTCTGGTAGAATACCATCAGAGATTGGTAACTGTTCTCAGCTTGAAGTGCTCGAGCTTCGTTCAAATCGTTTGCATGCTGACATTCCTGGCTATATCGACCGTCTTAATCGTTTAAGGGTCCTTGATTTGGGAGACAACAAGTTAACAGGAGATATTCCAGAAGAAGTTTCCGAATGTTCTGCTTTGAGTTCACTCCTCTTGGATGCTAATCAACTAACGGGTCGAATACCAGAATCCCTGTCAAGTTTATCAAACCTGACTGCGTTAGATCTCTCCTCAAATCAGCTGAGCGGAGACATCCCGGCCAGCCTGTCACTCATATCTGGTTTGAAGTATTTAAATGTCTCTAGAAATAATCTTGAGGGTGAGATTCCAGAAAAGCTGGGCTCCCGGTTCAATGATCCTTCTATATATGCAATGAATAACAGGTTATGCGGAAAGCCACTGCATAGAGAATGTGCTAATGTAAGAAATCGAAAGAGGAAGAGGCTAATAATATTTATAGGCGTGGCTCTTGGTGGATTATGCCTTCTGGGGCTATGCTGCTGTGGCTACATTTATAGCCTTTTACGGTGGCGCAAGAAGCTAAGAGAAGGAGTAACAGGGGAGAAGAAAAAGAAGAGCCCTGCTCGTTCAAGTTCAGGAGCAGACAGAGGTCGAGGAAGTGGGGAAAATGGAGGGCCAAAACTAGTAATGTTCAATAACAAGATCACTTATGCAGAGACACTGGAAGCAACTAGGCAATTTGATGAAGAGAATGTATTGAGCAGAGGAAGATACGGTCTTGTGTTCAAAGCCTCGTACCCAGATGGAATGATGCTCTCAATCCGTCGTCTTCCTGATGGATCCACAGAGGAAGGAAGCTTCCGTAAAGAAGCAGAATCATTAGGAAGAGTGAAGCACCGTAATTTAACAGTATTGCGTGGCTATTATGCAGGCCCACCTGATGTGAGGCTTCTTGTCTATGACTACATGCCAAATGGAAACCTTGGAACTCTTCTTCAAGAAGCATCTCAGCAAGACGGCCATGTACTGAATTGGCCTATGCGTCATCTCATCGCATTAGGCATTGCTCGCGGACTAGCCTTCCTACATTCAGTCTCAATAGTTCATGGCGATGTGAAACCTCAAAATGTTCTGTTTGATGCTGACTTTGAAGCCCATTTATCAGAATTTGGCTTAGACAGAATAACAATCGCAACCCCAGCAGAAGCATCGTCATCATCCACTCCCGTAGGATCATTGGGGTACGTGTCGCCAGAAGCAGCATTAACTGGGCAAGCGACCAAAGAAGCCGACGTGTACAGCTTTGGGATTGTATTGCTGGAGATACTGACGGGAAGAAAACCGGTGATGTTCACGCAAGATGAAGACATAGTGAAATGGGTGAAAAGGCAATTGCAAAGAGGTCAGATATCGGAATTGCTTGAGCCTGGGTTGCTAGAGCTAGACCCAGAGTCATCGGAATGGGAAGAGTTCTTGTTGGGGATCAAAGTGGCTCTTCTATGCACAGCACCGGATCCTCTTGATCGGCCGTCAATGACTGACATTGTTTTCATGCTTGAAGGTTGCCGGGTGGGACCGGAGATTCCATCGTCGGCCGATCCCACCACGGTACCTTCCCCTACTTGATTTCTTCTTTTTCTTCCCGAAAAAATTGGTGAAAGTAACAGGATTTCTTCGAGTTAATCATGGTTATTTATTACATGTGGGGAGAATTGTTTTTCGTGTTGAATTTAAATTCCTTTTATCGCCTGAGCGATTCTTTATCCTCTTCGAATTAAGCTTTGACCCGACGGCGCTATGGTCAAATGGATATCCTGAATTCCGTGCAGGAGAACCTGAAGGGTTGTTCCCGCCAAATGAAGGGTATCGAATATGGAGGAGCCACGTGTCGAGACAGGAGGGTTGAGGAAAGTAACCGTTAATATGAGTCATCGATAAAGGGAAATGGGGCATCAGAATCCGTGAATCTGTCGAATCAGAAATGTTATCATTCATAAATTTTTTTCTGAAAGCAAAACGACAAAGCACCCAGATTCTCTCGAGGAACTATTGTTTTCTTTTCCTTTTTTCTTTTTAAATTTATCAACTGGAACTTCTCAATATGAAAAGCCCATATCAGCAAGAACAAAATTATATGCCGTTGGCCTACAAACTTTATGACGCTCCACACTTATTTTGTTTATTGCCTCACTTGAAATCTAGAGCTTCCAATTTCATATTTAAAATTAAAAACAAGTGAATGTGTGGAGCTACACCCACCCGGGCCATATTTCAGGTGCTAATTTTTTGTTTTAAAATAAAAAGTGCCTTTGATTTTACATTATAAATATTTTTTGGCCAAAAAAGTTATATAAATATGGGTTAACATAACTTTTGGTGCTAATATAACTTTTGGTGCTAATATAACTTTTGGTGCTTAAAGTTTAGCCGACCAACAGTTATAAATGGAATAAATTTGAGGATCAAAATTATCGATTTCAAATAAAGGATCAAAACTAAAATTGGGTCAAACTTTAAGGATAAAAAACACCGATTTCAAACTTAAGAGACCAAAACCAAAATCGGACTAAATTTCAGGGATCAAGAGTTATATTAACCCTATAAATACTATAGATTAATATTTTAATTGTCTATCTATATTGAAATATTTAAATGGTTTTTTATTTAATGAATAAAATACACTCTTGTGTGGAGAGGCATCACAGCTAAACCTGCAGGTTATTAATTGAAATCAGAATCGGTTCCAAAGAATAAAAGCTAACATCATACTTCACAGCCAATCGCACTAATCACATCATGAAGTCATTTATCTTGCAAAGAATATTCTTTCATCCATATATTATAAAACTAAAATTATGTTGAAAGACAGAAGTAATAACTAGTTCACTACTTATAAGTAATTACTACTACTTAATATTATTTATATCATTTTACATGTAAGATCTAATTTTTAGTATAATTATTTTAAATATATGACTCAACTTATATCGTAAATTATACTACAAACTATCTGTTAGGTTAAAAAGTGGAGGTAATACATTATTATTGAGTAGAGACAACTCACGCAAGGAAATGAGTATCGTTAACGACATAGTATCTGTTTGGAAACTTATTAATAAGGTAAAAAAAATCTATTTAGACTCAAAAACCCATTTAATATATTTAAGGAGTGTTTGAAAACTCATTTATGAACATTGGCTTTTGACAAAAAAAAAAGCTTTTTAGATAAGCTCACTAAAAAAAAAGTCACTTCTCCACTAACAATCCAAATATAAATTACATTTATAATCTAATTTTTTTTAATTTAACTTCTGTAAAAATCATATTAAAAAAATCATTTCGTATTTTAAAACACGCACAAAGATACTTAGTATTACCTGAAGCATAGTTATATTTACATCCCACAACAGTTAGATTGTTAGCGTTTTCAAAAAGAAATGCGACTGCTCATTTACTGTGTGTATTGGACTAAATAAAAAAAGACAGAGAGATGCATTGCAGACGCAAGATCATGCATTGACCAGCACGTGGACCACCCAAGTGAAGTCGCAGTAAACTTGTGAATCAATTATGTTGGCACGCAGGCTATATGCTATGCTCACCCTCGCGGGAAAAACTGGGAGGGGTCTATACGTGTGTGAATATTGAATGGGCTAGTTCTACTTTTTTTTTCTTACTTTTAAAAATTAAATGCATTTTTATATGCCATACAAAATATATAAAAAGCAACAGCATTATTCATTTATGATTCTTGAATGAAGTAATTTATTGAAAAATTATGTCTAAAGTAGCATGATTAACAAGAAATGTTATGTTCGAGCAAAAAAAAAAAAAGTAGAAGAAATGTTATGTATTTTTTTGCCAGCAGAGATGTCATGTGTACGCACATCTCAAATTCATAAAGCGCATATAAAAATGTATAGTCAATTTTGATAAAAAAAAAAAAACTAGATAACTAATTTATCATGTAGATATTGGTTAGGCTAGTTTAGTTAGCTCTTGCATCTTCATAATATATATGTCTCGGACAACCCTTTCTTATTATGTGCTTTTTTTTTTATGTATATTGTAACAATTCTCGATGGAAACCTCTTTTGATATGTAACTAATAGAGATGTTTTAGAAAGAAAGTTATAATTTCAATAGATAAAATGGATTCAAATCTTATAATAATAGTTAGAATCAAAATAAAACCCTTAGTCTAACTTATATTTAGGTTAAGAGCTAGTATAGTGATTAATTCACCGATTAATGTGACGATATTATCTTTTATATGAACATAAATATCATAACCTAAAAAAATTAATAAAAACAATTGTTAAAACTGAAATTGTTTTTTCTTAAAGGGATTGATGTACAAGTTGCCTATTATCATATTACTCTTCTAGTTTTTAATATAAAATATGTTTATAGAATTGATTTAAGTTTTAAATATAAGACATAATTTTTATATTTATCAATCATTTTCTAATTCATACTTATCGATATTCCCTTAACAATAAATAAAAAGGAGAGAGAACGAAAGAATTAAGGAAGATGAATAATATGTTTTATAAAATATATATCATATTAATTAATTTTTTTAATTAAGTTAAATTAAATAAACATATATTATATTAAAAATACGACGACTATTATTAGAAGAGGGAGGGTGCCGTTCTGGAAGAAGGTTGTACTTGAGAGATTGAATGGAGTGACTATTGATTGAAGTCATGACAATTCAGAATCCAGCTGTGAGCTTTGTCCTCATTTATTAGAGGGACTGTCACAAGGCCTCTACCCTTAGTTTTGTATAAGCACTTGACAAGCCTCCCAACTCCCAAACTAAACTGGACTATGCATTAACTCTTAAGAACTCTTAAAGGTTTGTTTGGTAAGTATAAATCCGATTCACATAAATTGAGATAAAACTTATTTACATGTTTACCTCGTAGACCGTAAAAATTACATTATATTCTATAAATCACAATTGAAAAACACTTATAGAAACTATTCAAACATATCACAATTTTGTCTCACCCCCGCAAATTTTTCTAGATACCTGTAAAACAGTGAGATACATTGTACTTTGTACCTACAACAATTGATCTAGTTAGCAAAAATTTGAATCATAACCCATATCCTACTATCAATGAGTTCGGAAGTATATCCTATCCAAGTTCTGCAAAATCTAGCTAGCTCAACGAAATCTCTGTTCTCTATAAGCCTCTTGTTAACACTTCTGTGACCAAATATTTGCAACATACTTGCAAATTTTCCTTCACCTAAAAAGTCCAAACCTGTCAGTAGTAAATTCACTCTCACAAGCATACAGCCATACACCCTCAGCCTAAGGTAAATGCTAGTGGAGCCAACACTCACCAAACATGTGTCAGATATCAATATCTTTCAAGGTCTTTTTTTTTTTTTTTTTGAAAAAATGAGTAGTTCTTATAATTCTCGCACCATTTCCCCCCTTTTAGGGTAAGAAATAAGAATGTTGATACACATAATTTATTTTCTGTAATATATAATTGAATATACCGCCGCAGCTCGTCCACTTAAGAATTTATCCATTTTAACACCACAATAATGTTAAGACACTTCCCATCACATTCGCTTTATAAAATAATGATAATCGACCGGAGCTAAAAAAAAACTACAATCCTATGCAGAGGTCAGGCCTTCAGGAAGGGATTCAGTCTGTGGATCAGGTGAAAGAAACCTTCTACAAGCATAAAACACAGCTGAATGAAAGCCCGTTGGGTTATCAATGAACACAAAATGCCCACCCTGCAACAAGTAATTACTCTTCCTTATTTTAAAAATAATATCACAATCGATTCATGTTTGGGGAAATTTTAAAAGTCGTACCTGAGGAACCCTGATGATTTCACATGGAACCTTCATATGCTTACGAGCTTCTTGGGCCCCAGTATAACTCATCCAATCCTGGAAACCATATATGAATGTGGTTGGTACCTTCCACTCTGAGGCGCTGTAACACCAAGGGAGGGAAAGGAACACAAAACATGTTACAAACTGACACATACCATAATGAAAAATAAAAAATAGCCGGTACAACATCAAAGATAAGTGTACATATTTGGGATTGAGATTCTCTCCCTTACCCTTCCCATATATTCTCATACTTTACCCTAAAACTACGTAGTTTTGGAGTAAAAACAAGTCAGGGAAACCTTTTTCTATTTTTGAAAAAAAAGTCATCCGTCACTGTGGAATATTTTTTAGCACTCAGGATACTGGGTGTTGCTAAGAAAATACTTCTAAGTGATGGGTGCTAGATAATGGGTGCCACAAAAAAAACATATTTTAGGGTGATGAGTATACTAAAAATTAATTTGGAATACTGAACAGTGATTGATGACTTTTTCTTTAAAAAAGATAAAGGCTTCCCTTGCTTGTTTTTACCCCCAAAACTATAGTTTTGGGCTAAAGGATGGGAACGGACGGGAAGGGAAGGGTAAATGAAAGAATCCCAGTCCATATATTTAAACAAAAGGCCTATCCCTAGATGAAGCCTCTTACCAGACCTTGTACCTAACCCTATATGCCCAAAGTTTTGCATATATTCTTATCATCGAAAATAAAAATACTTTTGGATAACTAAGTTTGCAATGCTAAAAAAGTTTCAATTCGCCAATCTTCTCAAAATTTTTTGGGGGATGAATACTGTATGTTTCTACCATATGAATTATGAAATGCACGAGATTTCCAAGGATGTCTTTCATGGGTATGCAAAATGCATCAATATTCATCAACCCGCAACAAGGTATGAACAAGAAGCTCAAGTGCATTCCGTCATCATAGTAAGTTGCTTGCCGCGCAATGAACTCCAAGCAAGCAACATGCATTGCAGTATAAATTAGAACTCTTTCCCCAAAAACAAAAAATGGAAGTTATAGCAGTTATCTTGATAATACAAAGGACAATCTATATAATTTTCTCTTGCCTCATCTGTTTTGTGTTCTTTTCTACCCTTTTCTGAGGAGGTGCACATTATGCAGGAAAGTTCTGTACATACTAGTAAATGCAAACCCAATATTACCCAGCCACAACTACCTTATTAAGCCTACATATAATGTGCACAGAATTCATGCCTGAAATAAATAAAATATATCAATGTCAAGTTATCCAAAGATTCCATGTCATCATCTCCAACAAATTCCAGTTCTATGATGGTATAACAACAGAACATCAACTCATCCCCACAAAACCGTCATCAACAGGGAAAGGGTCCCCATTGGGCAAAATATTTCTCCAGCAGAAACCCATCAGGACCAAGCTTACTTCAAAAAGTTTGAAAATAAATACTTTTTAATCAAATATATCATGCACAAATTTACAACCAACCAAACAGAACATTTGGACTTTTGTTATCATCAAAATTTTATGATTAGCATACTCTGCAAACTGAATGCCATTTTATAATGTAGCCGTAGGTTGAGGAGGAAAGCTCCTTTGATTTGAAATGTAAGTAAAATTAAAAAGTAGGTGGTCAACAAACCTGTGAAGAAGGGGCATCCTAGCAAAGGCTCCAAAAGAAAATATATATTTTAAGCACAGATCTCCACTAGATTTCGCCGCTAAGGTATGGTAAACATAATCTTCAATAGAAAGAAAGCAACTATTAGAATGAACTCTTATATTGAAACCATGTGCCAATCTATTATTGAACCATACCTGTCAGCAATCTTGATTCCTCTTCAGTCAATGCTTCACCAGTTGAATGTGTACCAAACCGAGCACTTGTATACCTGCGGACCATATCAGGACCCCAAGGACCTAATCCTCTGCAACAAACATATAAAAACATAAATTCTACAAAGAAAAAGCATCATCCCAAGATTAGCATAATTTTCACAAAACTTAGAAGCATGTATAATTTACTCTATTCTAATTGAACAGTCAGGTAAAATAATCAAACCGCCTTTCAGAAGCCAATCTACTGGACTGAGTAATTTTACCTTACAAGTTTTTGAGGTGTAAAATTAGACTCCCAAAGATGGTTCATGACTGCTCCTTTCCATGTTGCTCTAAACTTAGTAAACCACTCAGAGTTGGCCTCTGATTCTGATGAAAATCCAGCAGGTCCCACCAAAATCAAGTGCTGTACGTGCTCAGGGTGCTATATTTAGATAATTAAATTATACATCAGAATATTTATAATAACAAACAACGAGAAATGTTGGTAATTAACATTGGAATGAAATATGGGAAGACATCCACCTTAATGGCATACTTAGCAGCAACATAACCACCAAAAGAATGTGCAAGTAGTATAAAATTGGTTAGATTTTTGGCTTTTCTCCATTCCTCAAAAGAATCAATAAACCATGCCTCCGTTTCTGTAACGTCAACAACACATTATAAGCAGTTGCTAGAGTACTTTTCAGTTTCAATAACAAATAGGGCGTTCCTCTTCCAAAAGTAAATCTAGCATTCATCCTGTCGGTTGACAATATTAGTGTTTTACATGACTAACCTTCTGTGCTTTTGCATGTAAAGTCAGGCCTGCTTGATCCACCCCAACTACAAAAGAAAAGTTTCAAGGGAGGAAATAAGCTCAATTATATAGGCCTCAGCTATACACACATCTCCCTTCTTAATAGAATTGACAGTACCAATTATCAAACGGGTATTTATTGGGCAAAATGGTAAAAACCTTAAAGGACATAATGACCAAAATGAGGGAAAGAATTCGATGAGGAAGGTACAATATACCAAGTAAATGAACTAAACAAGGACTTCAAGTTTTTCATGTCACTTTGCTTTTATAACTTCAATTTTTCATGTTGGTTTCCTTTATAACATGTTGAGCGTGTCAGCACTTGTGAAAAGGAGGAGGAGTAAAAAATTAAGGTAAATAAAATTCGATACAAGACTTTTCTAGATTCAATTTCCTTCAATTTTACTATATTAAAATGAAGCATAAGATTAAAAAGAAGCATTATAAACTCAGGAATGGAGTTTTTTTTGGACGAATGGCATTTAATAAACTGCCACATAACTTTAGGGTCAAGAGAAGCAAGACTCACCCAAGTTGATCGATAGCAATGACTCTGAAACGCCTGGCAAGCGCATCAAAATTACGGAAAAAGAAGCCCTGCGAAGCACCATATCCATGAACCATTACGAGTGTAGGAGAATCTTGTGCGCTCTCAAATGTTACAGTATTGATAAACCTTGGCTCATTGCTTGACGAACGAAACCATCTAACTTTCGACCCAGGTGGACCAGAGCCTATATTAACCAATTCTTGAACATAAGGTGTCCTGAAAAAGAAGCCATAACGATCCTCAACGAATAATCCCCCGGTTTAATGCAATTGAGGTTATGCAACATTTGAAAAATTGACTGAATCCTGATCAAGTTTCGTTTTCTTTTGGTCCAACTCCGAATAAGTTTATTAACCAATCATTAAAGATTAAAGGATATCTCCCGGACAAAATTAGACGATCAGCAGATAGTAACGGAAAACTCTGATACTAGAATTTTCAATGGGAATCACAATTGTTAGGAAACCCCAAATTTTCTGCGGCGACTAATTACCCAGATGATTTTGCCGAGAAAATTTAGGGTTTCGGGAGAGCATATGAAGAAAATAATTACTTGACAACGGAAAGAAGACGCTTCTCGGAATCGATGATGTGCTGGGTGGAAGTGGGAATCCAACGAAGAATAGAAGGCCAGAAGCGTCTAGTTTTTGCAGAAGTAGTAGCAGAGGATCCTAGGTCAGCCGTCTTGATCTCTTCCGCCATCCTTGAGATTGAACTCGACCAGCGATGTCGAATTACAGTCATAAAACGGAAATGATATAAAGAGGCTGGTATCATACAAATAGGATCTAATGATCTCCCACTAGGAACTTGCAATTGGTTCCAGGCAATTTGGAAATCAGAGAGCATAAAGCATGGCCGGTGGATTGCGCACCACGCTACAACCAAATTTGACCATTGAAGAAGAAGAAGGCGGTAGAAGTTGAGACAAAAAAGACAGCGCTGAAATTTAACATTACTTGTCTGTGTGTTTTTTTTTTTTTTTGGGTACCCAACTTGCACGGGCTTGTTTGTGATAGCTTTTTTGGATCGGGCTTATCATATAAGCCCGATTCACGTAAATCGAGATAAATCTCCTCCACATATTTATCTCGTAGACCGTGAAAGCACTTCGTAGACTGTAAAAACACCTCGTAGACCGTAAAAGTTACCTCGTAGACCATAAAAGTTACCTCGTAGACCGTAAAAGTTACCTCGTAGACCGTAAATTACAATTCATAAGCACTTATACAATTTTCATAAGCTATTCCAAACAGCCTCGAGTTGCAGTCAAGATTCGGAAAAAACAGCAACGCGTTTCGGCCTCAAAAATTATAAGCACAGAGCTTGATGACGCGCGCAATGACTGAGGCAAGGTTATGCAAATAAATAGAAAATGCAGCCTCCTTTGAATATTCATTAGGATTAACAAATGAGATAATAAAATAGTGAAAAGAACCCCTAAGTGCCTCTTTGAGATTGTGGTGATTAAAAAAGTATGAGAAGAATTTTATTTCCTTTTATATGAATATACTTTTTAACTACAAATTTAAATAAATCTAAAATATTAACTGATGGTAACTAATGATAATGTGGAAAAGAAGTGTAAGTAAGGATCTGTTTAAGTTATTGTTTTAAAAGTACATTTATGTAAGTCGAGATAAAATCTTTTTACATAATTACCTTATATACTGTAAATCACGTTAGAAAAATAACTTCCATTATTAATCCAAACTGATACTAACTTATTTGCATAAACTAGGCAAGAACAACAACCAATATGACTAAAATTCAGTGAGCTCGGACATGTGAAGGTAGAAGAAATTGAACCTCAAGATTGTCCACATTAAACTAACATAGTGTATTTAGGCAGTCGATTAATTTAATCATTCAACAAGAAGCCTCAAAGACCTGCAAGAATTTTGTTGCTGATTTATATCTTTGGTTTGCTGCCTTTGCATAAAGTAAGTGCTGTCCCAAAAAAAAAAAAAATTAATTCATGAATTTCACGTGCGTGTGATTTCACACTTGTTCTAGAAACGTTGCCCATCCCTGAACATAATTAAAAAGAATAATTCCAAAGATATTGAATTTTTTTATTTAATTTAAGCATCTTTTCAAATAACAATCAATAATAAATGACAAGAAAAAGAAATATCGTGACCTAAAGGAAAAACCCTAAAAAATAATTAGAGCACAGACTTGGAAGTTTACTCAACTAACTACAAACAGCGAAGGAACCCAGGAATAAGGGTCAAGTGTAATACCAAAATCCAGAGTGCACCAAGCTTTCCGTGTCTCTTTTGCTCAAGAAACATGTTGCTCAAAAACAAACCTATATATCAGTCAAGATTTGCCTGCTTTAAACTAGCCCTTTCTGAGATCCCAGGAAGGAAAATGGTGTAATGGTACAACCTGCCCATGACTGAAGTGATAACAAATAAGGTGGCAGCACTTTAACATAGAAGAGGATTCACGTGATTTTCTAACGTAGCCTCCTCATCAAAATAGCTAAACTTCTTGTATGTAGTGCTCCGCCATCAAAACTGTGAGAACTCAAGTAGCTAGGAAGATAAAACAGTCTTCAGCAACCCTTTTCTCAAGAGTGCAAGCACTCCATCCTAAGATTTCTTTCTGGGAGTTCATTGTCCTGTCTTTTTCAATCAACTTACGCCCACAAAGGAGTGATTCTGCAGTTTTCAGCATCTAACAGATTTTATTTTATTTTTTTCGCCTGAGCATTCAACAGAAGTTTCATTGTCACGGGTAAAAAACCCCACGCAAAGAATGTAAGAAGCACATGTCAGAGTCCCATTCAATTCATTGAATGCTCCTGGCACTAATGAGAAGAATCATGACAAAAATTCCAAATCTTTCACATGGCAATCATGAAATTCAACAATTTTGAACTTCCAGAACCTCTAAAACAAATTGGAGTTCCATTCAGGAGATACCATTAACATCATACACGAATATAAAAATCTGGAAGTAAGTTTATCAGGAAAAACTTGAACAGTCGTGGCTTTCTCTGCATCTGCCGGTTGCTCCATCAGCTGAATTTTATGTCCGAAACGATTAGAAATGGACGAGGACTTCAAGGCTTAGACCTCCAACGATCTAACTTCAGCAAGTAAAAAGAAGCCGAAAATACAAATAACGGTGCTCTCGTTGAGAGTCGAACTCAAGACCTCCCGCTTACTAAACGGGTGCTCTAACCAACTGAGCTACGAGAGCTGATTGCTAGAGGGGTGAAAATAAAATTTTTGATATTTTAATAGGAAATTCTCGGGTCTTCATTTTTCTTTTGCAAGCTCCTAATTTTGGTTTAAGTAATAATAATTATTCGTTCGTCAAGGCTAAACAACAGCGAAAGACGCCATGAGAGAGTGATATATTGTCTTCATTTTTGGTATGTTGATGAAAGGCTCCTCTTCCATGAGAGACTGACTCAACAACCCAATCATTTTAATGGGTCTTCCAAGAAGCAACATATTTAACCACGACTCAATCATAACTTCAGAAGTTCCGATGCAAAGTATTTAGTTCTCTGGTGAGCTACATTTTTATTTTATTAAACAAAACAAAGGCTCGGTTACTTGTGTTGAGGGTGATCATAAAACGACAGTATAATTAATAAATAAAAATGCGAGGCTATATAGTTTATTAGTGGACGTGTATGTGTGTTGATTGTAGAGGAAAGATTCCCTGACTAGAGTGATAAATCAACTTTCCAGTGTGGCATCGCGAGCAAAGGCACATAACCTAACTATATGCGTGCCAGCCTTTGAAGACTCTAAACAAGAGAATATATGCCTACTCATATTAATTAATATTTATCTCTCTGCTTTTTTTCCTTGACAAGCTAAGTAGAGGTCTTGACTGAAAAACAATAGTCGGTGATAATAATTTACTGTGTGCGCCTGCTTAGAGACTAGGGAGGGATGCAGTTTTTTGTTTCTGGCGATGCACAGTATGATTAGCAAGGTTGCAAAATTTCATTATAAATTAGACTATTTAATAAGTTTTCATGAGTCAAACGGAGGGACCTAGCTAGTAATTGTTAGAGAAAATTTTAGAAAAAGACGTTGGAATATAGGAAAGGATAAATTAAAATTCTAAAATTATAAAATTTTATATCAGTACGGTGTCAGTAAAGTGAAAAAATATGGGATTATGAAATCTTGGTGAAAAAATGCTCCTGCCTTTCAACTGTCTCTCTCTCTCAACTCGGAATAATAGCATCTGACTTTTTGTTAACACACCGTATTTTATATTAACAACTCTATTTTCTTCTTTCACAACTTCGTATCTTAAAAACCAACACATGTTCACAAGTTTCAGAGGCCAATAACAACACCCGTCTCTATATTAATAACACCATATTTTACATTAACAACTTCACTTTCTTCTTTTACAACTTCATTCGCATCTCAAAAACCAACACATACCAGGGATAAATTTAAAATTCACAAGTTTCAGGAGTCAATAACAACACATGTCTCTATATTAACAACATCATATTTTACATGACAATTTGACTTTCTTGTTTCACAACTTCGTATCTCAAAAACCAACACATCCTAAGGATAAGTTTGAAATTAACAAGTTTCAATGGCCAATAACAATACACGTCTCTATATTAACAACATCATATTTTACATTAATAACTTCACTTTCTTGTTTCGCAACTTCGTATTTCAAAAACCAAACATATGTCAAGGATAAGTTTGAAATTAATAAGTTTTAGGGCTAATAACAACACATTTCTCTTTATTAATAACATCATATTTTACATTAACAATTATATTTTCTTATATCATAACTTTGTATCTCAATTTCTAACTTACCTCTGGGAATATATTGGTTTTTGAAATACGAAGTTGTGAAAGAAGAAAATCGAGTTGTTAATGTAAAATATGATATTGTTATTAACCCCTGAAACTTATGAATTTCAGATTTATCCCTGACATATCTTGATTTTTGAGATATAAAGTTGTGAAACAAGAAAGTGAAGTTGTTAATATAAAATAAAGTGTTGTTAATATAGAGACATGTATTATTATTGGGCTCTGAAACTTGTAAATATGTGTTGTTTCCTGAGATACGAAATTGTGAAAAAATAAAGTGGAGTTGTTAATATAAAATACGGTGTTGTTAATAAAGATGTTGATGTTGTTATTCCGAGTTGAGAAAGAAAGAGAGTTGAAGGATATAAGCGTCTTTTCGCCGAGATTTTATAATATCATATTCCTCCACCGTAATGACATCGAACTAACATGAGATTTGTAATTTAATTCTAGAGCTCTAATTTATCTTTTTATATATTCCAATGCATTTTTATGATATTTTCCCATGTTATTTACCATTAGGCAGAGAAAAATCTACACGATGGTAGCTAAACGAAATCTCAAAGAACAGATAACTCGCAGCCAAAGATTGTCATACCTTATGATATCATAGAGTACCCTTAAGGAATTCTCTCTCTTGAATAGTGCGCCCGAGTCACCAGTTCCATCATGGGGGATTATCCTCACCGGAAACTTCCACCAGACCGGCCTTCCGATCTCTTGGCATGTGGGAGTAACAAAAAGAAAAGACATGATTCTTCTTCTCAAGTAGCTATGGACACTTCAATGCCTGATGAAACACTTCCAGAGAATGTCTCATCGAAGGATTGTGGCATGGACCAGGATGATACCATAATGGGCAGTAAGGAGGAAGTTAAGCCAACGCATACCTCATATAAGGATTCACTCATGGGATTTAATGGAATTGATAATTCTGGAGGATGTATGGACGATGAGGAACTTCTTGCAGATATCCTCAACAAGGAATGGGAGATGCCCGAACTAACTGAAGAAATCCAGAGACTCATGGAGCAAAATCCGGTGGTTCCTGTTACCACTGAAGAATATAGTGAATGGTGTAAACTTTGGAATAGAGCCTTAATCATCACTGTGCTAGGTAAAAGGTATAATGTTTACACTCTGAAAACTCACTTGAGTAGAATCTGGAGTAACTCTGATTTTGATCTCATTGATTTGCCCAACAATTACTTTCTTGTTCGCTTCCTTCAAAAGGGAAACTGGGCACAATTGTACCAAAAGATCCTATATGAGGGTCCTTGGGTAGTTCAGCAACATACAATACTGGTGCAAAGGTGGTCTCCAAACTTTGACCCTTTTAACAACCCGTTGGGTAGAATAGTGACCTGGGTAAGGATACCAAATATCCCAATGCAGTGCTACAACCGGACATTTATTTCAAGACTAGGGAATAGAATTGGGAGGACCATAAAAGTTGATATGCTTACCCCGTCTGAGTCACCTTCAGAATTGGCAAAAATAGAGAGGGGAAAATATGCTCGTATTTGTGTTGAACTAGACCTTAGGAAGAAATTGGTCTCTAAGGTTATAGCTGCAAATACAGTGTATCTGGTTGAATATGAAGGACTGAATCTCATCTGTTTTGACTGTGGGAGATATGGGCACCGAAAGGAAAATTGCCAATGGACATATACCAAGGAAAAACAATCACAGAAAGCTACCCAAGAAATGCCGCCACAACCGACGGCGAAAAGGAATTTTACCTCCGATGAAGCATTTAGCTCGTGGATGATGGTGGGGAAAGGGAATCGTGCTCGAACTCCGAGAAGGAACAATCCTATGGCAGACATCATGGACCAAAGCACAAGGAAGAAGCATGGGAAGCTGATGGTTAAACCAAGCACGTTATCCCGATTTGAAGTCATCGCTGAACTCGATGAGGAAATGACGCTGGGAAAGGAGGAACACCACCGAGGAAAGTGGAGTCCGGTTGATGTGCGGTCGGCTCAAGGACCAACAAGCTCATCTCGTGATGGGGAGAAAGTGGCGTCGGAAGCTGCACAGCGTAGAACACGATTACAGAAGGGAAAAGAGGAATGTCCGACGCGGAAAGAGGATGCGCTGGAGGAGGAAACTGTGCAGGTAGGAAATGGGTTAGCTGGGCCGAGAGAGTGGAGACGGGCCCAAGAAGGAAAGGACATGGCTTTGAGTGGGGCTGGAAAAAAAACAGGAAAAAAAATCAAGATGGGCCGAGCAATTCAGGAATGGGCCGAAGGGAACATGTGGTAGTTGGTGGTAATGTTAATCAAATGGGCTTATACTCCCTCCTAAATTCCAGCCAAGAGGAGGGCCAAAAAAGAAATAAGGTCTTACTTCTAGAAGGGCCAAAGAGAACTTGTGACATAGAAAATTATGCTTTTGTCAAAGAGAAATTTGAGCAGAGTATAGCCCATCCAATGGAGGCCATAGAATACCAATCCACAATTACAAATTTGGATGATGATGTGGGGGATGATTTTATTAACACAGAGCTACAGGAGGCAGGACCACAGCAATTGGAGGGGCAAGGGCAAGGGGGCCAGGAGAATCTAAGGGTTGAGTAAGTGTTTGTGTCCTTGCTTTATCTTTTTGATTTTATGATAGTCGCTTCTTGGAATTGTAGGGGTGCGGGGAATAGGAATTTCCCCACCACTGTTAAGTTTGTGGTAAAAAAGTATAAGATTGACATTTTGTGTCTGATGGAGACTCGAATTAGTGGGTCTAAAGCCGAGTGTGTCACGCGTAGTCTTGGTTTTAGTAATTGGATTAGACTTGAGGCTGCTGGGTTTGCAGGGGGTATTTGGATATTGTGGGATGATATTAATACTCAAGTAGATTATATCTCCTCTAATACTCAAAGTATCCATTGCAAATTAGTCGATAAGATTAGCAAGGACTCCTTTAATGCCACTTTTGTATATGGAGAAACAACAGCCTCTAGGCGAGAAAATTTATGGCAATCCCTTATGGATATTGCCTCAACCATGACGGAACCCTGGATGATCATGGGGGATTTTAATTCCCTTTTGGAGCCTGTTGAAAAACTTGGCGGTTCTGACCCATCTGTGAGAGCTATGACACAATTCTCTGAGTGTATTAGGGAAACGCAATTGCTTGAAATTCCTCATGTCGGGGAAAGATTTACCTGGGAAAAACAAGGAGTGAAAGAGAGACTGGACTGGGCCTTTGGTAACTTCATGTGGACAAGGAGACATCCATCTAGTAAAGTTTTCCATTGCCTCCGTTTTAAATCTGACCACAGAGTTTTGGTGGTGTCGGAAGGCATAAACAATGCCAATAAGCAGGAGAGTAAAATCTTCAAATACCAGGCTACTTGGGCTCTTGAAGATGGGTTTTCTGATTTAGTTGATAAGGCCTGGAAAAATGAAGATTGGCATGGGGGTGAAAAATTTTCAAAAAGAGGTTGTTGCCTGGAACTCTGAGGTCATTGGAAGCATCCCTCAAAGAAAACAAAATATTATAAAAAGACTGGAAGGGATAGATAGGGCCAGAAATAACAGTAATTCTAATGGTCTTTTTAAGTTGGAAAGGAAGCTTTGGCATGATTATAATAAGCTATGTGTGCAAGAAGAGCTAATTTGGTACCAAAAATCGAGATGCAAATGGCTGGAATGGGGAGATAAAAATACTAGTTTTTTTCACGCTACCACTGTTGTCAAGCGGAAAAAGCAGTACGTTCATGCCCTACAAGACGAAGAAGGTAATTGGATTGTTGACCAGAGGGAGTTGAGACACAGGGTTGGAAGTTTCTTTCAACAATTATATACCAAGGATCACCAGGTCACAGACTCATCAGATTGGGATGCAGACTTCCCTACTCTGTCGACACAAGATGACGCACTTATTCATAAGATGGTTGAGGAAGTCGAAATAAAGAATGCTGTTTTTCAGATTGGGGCCCTTAAAGCCCCTGGGCCTGATGGCTTACATGCTCACTTCTTCCAGCATCAGTGGGGTCGGGTGGGTTCCAAGGTGTGCAATTACATTAAAGATATCTGGCAAAATCCTGAGAGGGTTAAAGATATCAACCATACACATATTATACTCATCCCAAAAATTGATACCCCCCAAACTGTGAAAGACTTTCGTCCAATCTCTCTGTGTAATGTCATATTCAAGATTATTACCAAGATCATTGCGAGCAGGCTAAAGAGAGCTTTGACATATCTGGTGAATCCCCATCAATGTAGCTTTATCGAGGGCAGACAAAGCAGTGATAATATCATCATTGCCCAAGAGGCTATTCATTCGATGAGGACGAGAGGTAAGAGGAAAGGATATGTGATAGTCAAGGTAGACATGGAGAAGGCCTATGACCGTCTTGACTGGGGATTTCTGAAGACTATCCTCGTGCACCTAGGGATACGAGAAAGAACCCTGGAATTGATAATGGCATGTACATCATTGGTCTCCATGAAGATCATTTGGAATGGGGAAGCTACACAGTCTTTTTCTCCCACTCGTGGACTTCGACAAGGAGACCCCCTGAGTCCCTACTTATTCGTTCTTTGCATGGAAAGGCTAGGGCATAGGATAAACAGAGCAATCCAGGAAGGGCAGTGGAAAGGATTGAGCTTTAACAGGAACTCCCCCTCCATATCCCATCTCTTTTTTGCTGATGATCTTCTTCTCTTTGGAGAAGCATCTACAAGCCAAGTTAGGGGGATGAGGGACATTATGAAAGCCTTCTGTGAGGTGTCTGGTCACCGGGTTAACTTGGATAAATCAAAATCCTTTTTCTCAAGGAATGTGAATTTCAATAGGGCTCTGGAGTTAAGTAATGATCTAGGGATAGGCATTACGGGTGATCTTGGCAAATATCTTGGAGTTCCCCTAATTCATGGAAGGGTCACTAATCTGACTTTCTTCCCCATTATTCATAAAGCCCGCAAGAGACTAGCTGGTTGGAAAAGTAGGTTCCTTACAATGGCAGGGCGTACGGTTCTTATTAAGGTTGTTCTATCAGCTATGCCTACATACCAAATGCAGACAACTTTGCTCCCTAAGGGGATCCTGAATGAGATTGAGAAGATTAGTAGAACCTTCCTCTGGAACCAGGGACAGGATGGTAGGAAAATGCATTTAATTGCTTGGAATCAAATCAAACAACTAAAGGAGAAGGGAGGTCTTGGAATTAAAGATCTACACATCCAAAATGTGGCATACATAATGAAGCTTTGCTGGGGTTTGTTAACAAAACAGGAAGCCCTCTGGGTCAAATGTCTGAGAGGAAAATATGGCTGCGGGGATGATCCTTATCCTATGGTGTACCGAGGACAATCCTCGTCTCGGGTCTGGCGTAGTATTACCATGGTTTGGGAAAGGTTCTACAAAGGAGTAGGCAGAAAACTGATAGATGGGAGAACGACTAACGTCTGGTGGGATTTATGGTCTCTTATAGATATACCCCTCATCCATTTGGTGGACCGGAATCTTCATTTGCTTAACCCATGTGCTACTGTTAAGGAGTTTGTGCTAGAAGATGGTAAGTGGGACTCACAGAAGTGGAGGGAATTTCTTCCTGAGTGGGCCATTAGTATCATCACCCAAGGTATCCCACCGTGTAGGAGTGGCTCTGATACTTTTTACTGGAGGAATGCCTCTGATGGTAATTTTAGTGTTCGAGCTGCTTATAAATTAATCTCCAGGAAAAGAGAGCTTAAGGTAGATGTCCCGTGGAATAAGGTTTGGAAAATCCCTGTGCCGGAAAAGGTGAAGTTCTTCTTGTGGCAAGCGATTCATGAGAGAATTCCTACTAATCATCTCAGAGCTCAGAAAGGTTTAACTCAGTGTGAGGAGTGTCCTTTTCAGTGTCAGAGAGTTGAAAATACACTTCATATTTTGCGAGATTGTGAGGTAGCGAGGAATGTGTGGCTTTATTTTGTTTCCCCTAACTCTCGTTTCTGTTTTTTCCAAACTGACTTGCAGGGCTGGATCAAGATGAATTTGTCTAGAAATATAGGTGCGGCCCGGGTCCAGAAATGGCCTTGGGGAAAAATCTTTAGTTTGATTTGTTGGCTGCTATGGAAGAATAGGTGTAAGGGAGTCATGGATGGCGATCGCAGGCAGAAACAAGAAATTGTTCATCAAGGGCTCTTGCACCTTGCAGAGCACAGTAGGTACGGCAGTTTCAAGAATCAACTTTTCAAGATGGATTCCAAAAACAATACTAGATGGCAACCACCACCGCCAGGATATCTCAGACTGGATACAGATGGATATGTTTCATCCTACAGATTAGCAGCGTGTGGAGGACTTGTTCGTGATGCACATGGGAACTGGGTTGTTGGGTTTCAGCGCCGAGAGGTTATCGCCTGCTCAACAGGCACTGAGCTTATGGGCATACTGACAGGGCTACGTCTTTGTAAGCAGTTTGACTTTCAGAAGATACGGGCATATACTGACTCATTGGAAGCATTAAATCTAGTGATGAGAGATGGAGGAAATCACCACCCCTTCGCCGAGGAGATTGGAGAGATTCGGGAACTAATATTCTCAAACTGGGATATAGAGCTTCACTATGCACCAAGAGAAACAATCAGGTGTGCTGACTACTTAGCCAGGGATGCACAACAACTATTGGGAGGATACGCGATTTTGCCCATGATACATCCAGGGTGCAGACAATACATAAGAGAGGATCTCCCCTATGATGAGGGTGTATAATTCCTAGAATAGTCACTCTTCCAAGTTTTCTTGGCCTTATGTAATCGAAAAAAAAAAAAAAGATTGTCATACCGTTCAACAAAACCCAATGGTAACTTCAGCCACCAACGTCCAGTTAAGTCTTTTGACCTTTTTAACCCCTAAGCATCTTCCTAGCTCCTTGTTCTTACCGAATTAACTAACTTGTAGGGAACGAGGGAAAATGCTCACCGACGGCGTATATATCATTGTCCCTTTGATTATAGAATGTGAAATGGTTTATGCGAGTTGTATCCAGAGAGAGAGATACCTAGCCGAAAGAAGTTATTTTCTGCACGTGTTCTTCTGATATTAAACTCAGACAAGATGATAAAAGGTATGGGCCTACACGCTTGTTAAGGCACCTCAGACGCCATAGATCTCAAAAGAAGGAAGCAAAGAACCTATATTCCCCTGCTGCTTCACATTTCAAATCCCATATTATTAATAACAAGAATAAAAAAGTCTCAATTAGAATTATCATATCCGTTGAATCACGCGTTCATTAACTCATGAGTACTTAGAGCCTATATATCCAGAGCTGCTCAAGGCATCATTTGAACCCAAATAATCCAGAAAGTAACAGGTCCATCACAGTTCATAAACACAAATGTCCCTTCTTCCTCTTGCTCCTTTTCTCTTTCACCTTCTTCTCTCCGCCGTACCAGCTCTCACCGACGCCGGCAGCGGACAATGGCAGCTCCTACAGAACAGCATTGGCATTACGGCCATGCACATGCAGTTACTCCACCACGACCGTGTCGTCATCTTCGACCGCACCGACTTTGGCCTCTCTAACTTAACCCTGCCCAATGGCAGATGCCGCCAAAACCCCAAAGAACTGATCGTCAAAACAGACTGCACAGCTCATGCCCTTGAGTACGACGTCGTTTCAAACTCTTTCCGCCCACTCTTTGTCCACACCAACGTCTGGTGTTCCTCCGGCTCTGTCTCCCCCGACGGCCGCCTCATCCAGACCGGTGGCTTCAACGACGGAGATCGTACCGTCAGGATGATTAGTCCCTGCCCTGACTGTGACTGGGAAGAAGTAGACGGCGGACTGGCAGAGCGAAGGTGGTACTCCACCAATCACATTCTTCCAGATGGACGTCAGATCATAATTGGTGGCAGAAGAACATTCAACTACGAGTTTTATCCTAAAACGGAGGCAAAAAATAGTTACAGTCTACCGTTTCTTGTACAGACCAATGATGTAGGCACAGAGAACAACTTGTACCCCTTTGTTTTTCTAAACGTGGACGGCAACATGTTCATCTTCGCCAACAATCGAGCAATCTTACTGGATTTCGACAAGAACAAGGTGGTCAGGACCTACCCACAAATACCAGGTGGAGATCCCAGATCATATCCTAGTACAGGCTCAGCGGTGTTATTACCTTTGAAGAATTTACAGGCTAAGACCGTTGAAGCAGAGGTTCTGATCTGTGGCGGAGCCCCAAGAGGGTCGTATGAGCAGGCCAACAAAGGCAAATTTCTCCCAGCTTTGAATACATGTGCTCGGATCAAGATCACTGACCCGAACCCACAATGGGTCATGGAGACAATGCCCGGATCTAGAGTTATGAATGACATGGTTTTGCTTCCTAACGGTAATGCTTTGATCATCAATGGAGCAGCTTCGGGGACGGCGGGTTGGGAAGCGGGTCGAAACCCGGTGTTGAACCCGTTTCTGTATAAAACGAACAGCCCGGCGGGGTCTCGGTTTGAATTGCAAAACCCGAGTAATATTCCGCGGATGTACCACTCCACGGCGGTTCTTCTTCGCGATGGACGTGTGCTTGTCGCCGGAAGCAATCCTCACGTATATTACAATTTCACCAACGTCTTATTCCCAACGGAGTTCAGATTAGAGGCGTTTTCCCCATCGTATTTGGAGTCTAGATTCTCTAACGTGCGTCCTAAAATTGTGTCTCCTCCATCACAAGCTAAACTCAAGTATGGTCAGAAGTTGAAGCTGAGGTTCCAGGTGACAGGAACATTAGTTCAAAATATGGTGTCGGTGACGATGTTGTTGCCGCCATTTAATACACACTCGTTCTCGATGAATCAGAGGATGTTGGTGCTAGAGCCAAGCAAAGTGACGAATCTGGGAAGATCTGCTTATGAATTTGAGGTGACCACGCCACCTTCGGCAATTCTTGCACCTCCTGGTTATTATATGCTATTTGTGGTCCATCAAGAAATCCCAAGTAACGGCATCTGGGTGCAACTACTATGATTTCATCTGCCACCTATCAAGAACTATATTTATGCGTTTCGTTTAATTTAATTCATGTGTCAATTCTCTTGATTAGTTATTAGCATATACTCATTCACAGAATAATACATCATTGGTTTTTTCTTCCCGGCCTTCATGTGAAAAATAAAGTGAGTGGACATGTAAATTAGTAGCGGTAAAGGTTTATTGTTCCGTGTTTATTAGCAGTATACGAGGTTTATTAGTCTCTTCTTCATGGCTTGAATATAATCATAATGCTTGTCCCATAATATATTAATCAACATTGAACAGGACAGGTACATTTCAAGATAAATTTTCACGTTTATACTGGATCAACAGGTATACAAGTAGAAATTTCTCTGTACAGACTTAATTCGTTTAAACCAATATTGTTCCTAATTAGCTTGAAATATATGAAGCGCTTAGTTTGTTCATATTTTTTTCTTGGAAAATTACAGTGATAATATTTGGCTTGACTTAATTGACCAAAATGAAGAAAAAAGAAAAGGAATAACAAGTTATATTTTTCACACATAATTATTCATGCTCTGTTTTTCTGTGTGCTATGGCCGGCTAATTTCCCCTCTAATTCGTTTCATAGGGATTTTTTCACGGTCTAGAGAGCCAGATAATTAGTAGTTTTATGTTTCAACACATATTGAGATTCTTGACTTGCTTAATCAAAATACTTAAGAAATAGTAAGAATTTAATTGAAAATAGACGAGATGAAAAATTCAAACAGATGGAAAGGAATTAAATAACTTTCTTTTCATAATAATATCGTATGGAACCCACTTCTTGCAGCACAAACGAATTATATTCATCAGGGGTGGGACAAATTTCGGTGATGGTCAAGAAGTTTTCTGGTTTATTGGCCATTCTGTTATACTGACTGGACAAGAAAGATTGTGGACGATTTTAAAGACACTGCGACAATAGCCAATGCAGGGAAGACATCAATTAACTAGAGAGAATTATCCAAATATGCCACAAAAAACTTCAGAAACAGAATTCCATTACTTTATAAGCTGCCTAATATGCGTGCTTTAGTAAGCACAGCCAAAAGATCTCATTACATTTCCACACAACAAACGTTACATATTTCTAGGACCTAGTGAAAAGAAAAGAAACCTTCTTCCTAAACATAAACAGATAGATGTGTAGGACAATGGAGATTTCAGAGTGTGGGATTAATTAATTAAGCACGTTCACCACGGATACGCCTGGCAAGTTGGATGTCTCTGGGCATAATGGTGACCCTCCTTGCATGAATGGCACACAGGTTTGTGTCCTCAAACAAACCCACTAAATAAGCCTCCGCTGCCTCCTGCAGTGCAAAAACCGCATGGCTCTGAAACCTCAAATCCGTCTGCAAAAGCCAAACAAGGCAAACTCTATGAGCAACAAAATATAATAACTATTCAATCAGATTTGACGGTCCTTATTATTATTAATTGTCATATACTTTGAACTCTTGAGCAATCTCACGAACAAGACGTTGGAAAGGCAACTTGCGAATCAACAGGTCAGTGCTCTTTTGGTACTTTCGAATCTCCCTGCAATTCAAAGATTAAAATGGTGCTTCAATAATTCGTGGAAATGAGAAAATTTGAATTATACCGGAGTGCGACGGTTCCAGGGCGGAAGCGATGAGGCCTCTTAACACCGCCGGCGAGAGGAACAGTTTTCCTGGCAGCCTGTATATATAGTTTAGAACGATGAGAATACAGCAAAGGTGAATTCTATATTTGAAATCAACAGTTACGTGAACCAAGAATCTTTTGCAACACGTAGATTATAACGAAGCAAGTGATGAAGACGTACCTTGGTTGCGAGTTGTTTCCTGGGAGCCTTGCCACCAGTGGACTTGCGAGCAGTTTGCTTAGTACGAGCCATTGTTGGATTGAACTCAGAAGGGAAGAACAGAGAACCAAATGAAGAAGAGGGCTTATAGAAGGAGAAGGTGGATACTTATAGGCGTAGGGGAGGGCAGTTATCTTGGAGACATGCGAAAAGTTAGTTATTTTTGGAAGTTGATGGGGAAAACGTGGGACTTGAGTGCTGAGGAATTAACCGTTCAAAGTGCTTTGACGTCATTGCCTATTTGGCAGTTAAAGGATGTAATCAGTGTTTCCCTGCCCATCACCGTCCACTTTGATCTTGACGGTTCATATTTAAATTTTTTTATTCTTTTAAAAATTATTTTAATAGATACAGAATTTAAAATAAAGATAATTTTTTTAAAAAATATTTTTTTAATTCAAAAATCACATATTTTAAAAAAATCAAATCTGAATCGTTTTGATCCAGATTTGGATAAGCTCTCGGTTTAGATAGGCATTGAAACGGGTTCCACTGATTGACATTCCTTGCTTTCTATACTTTTCGTTTTCGCTTAATTATGATTATAATAACAATTATAGCTACTATTTTTTCAGAATTATATTTCTGAAAAACTGCTTAAAAAAATTCTCCATACTGACTTGCCAGTTGCCATCGATCAATAAGGTTTTCTTCAATTGTATGGATATACAAGACTTAAGAGGTGCAACGAGTCTTCATTTTTCCCAATATCAGGCTATCTATATTTCTGTAGACGCAAGGGGTGAGAAAAGCTCGCAAAAAAATTTAGTTGTTTGCAAGTTATCATACTTGTATTTAGCCGAAATGCTGTCGAGAAAATATTGATATTGTGATATAAAAAATTTTGGTTTAATACAATTTTTTTATACCTCAAATTATCCTTCACTTTAATTTTAATCGATCAAGTTTTAAATTATGATTTTTTTGTCCTTTAAGTTTTAATCAAATAAAAATATTAAAACCTATAATTTATTAAAAAATAGATAATTTTTTTCATTAAGACACCAAAATCAATGATTTAAAATTTGAGAAACTAAAAATAAAATGATGACAAATTTAAAGGGCTAAAGACTATATTATTTAACCCAATTTTTTTCATCATTAGGCTAATGTTGTCGCAATATAAAGTGATAGGATAGCAACACAATAATGGAAATATTAAATATATAGTCAAGAAGTTGAGTGTATGATGTTACCTTCAATATTTGTATGGTGTTACGTACCTAACATGGGATTAAAGTTATGATAAGAAAAAACCACGGGATTAAAGTTGAATGTATGAGATAGTCATTTGATTTTAGTTGACTAGGTACGTGTTGGCTTTTTCGTTGTTTTCGAAAATTTTATAAATTTGACATATAGTAAGATATAGAGCGTGTTTGGCACGGCATTTTCGTGGCTTTAAGCTCAATTATGCAGCGTTTTATCCAATTGACTCGCTGGAATCAATTATCATATGTTTGGATGGGTTTTTTTAAAAATGGGCTTATATCAAATAAGCCACTTTTTAAATAAACTCTCAATTGGAGCTTTTCAGAAATAAGTTGAGCGTTTTATTACCTGTAATTGTAATAATTGTGCCCATCTACCATTTATTCTTTTCATTTATTCTTCTCTTCCTCTCTCCTCCACTCGATATCATCCTCCATTTGATATCAGAGTGTCTGCCCTGTCTATCCATGGCTCTCACACCGAGTCTCAGATCTCTCTTCCCTTCGTCGGTGGCAACCGAAGCTTCAACCTGAAGAGTGTCTCATCTTCACCTTGGATTTGTCTTCAACCATGGTTTCTTTAAGCTTTTCTGCCGGTGGGTCTTCTTGAAGTTCACCGTTTCCATTAATCTGAACTCTGAGCTATTCAACTTTCCACCGAATCTTCAAGTCCGACTTCCTGCAAAACAGAACGTCTTCAACCTTCTCTCTCGCCGTCGATCTTGTCTCCACTGGTGTCGTCTGCAGCTTGGTAAGGTTTACACTCTGTCCATTTTGAGTTTCTCTGCTCTGGCCATGTGGTTTTGCATGAGTGTGTGTGTGTATTGTTTTCCTTCTGCAATCTGTAGCTGTGAGGATCTGCTTTGGTGATGTTGAATTTTTCCTGAAAATGTGATGCATTGTTCTTGTCATGTTGCCGGTTTTCTATCTTTTTTTCCAGCATGTTCATGTCACTCCGTAGTTATATTTTTGAAACTATATGGTTGTCATATTTAGCTTTCAAATATCTACCCATTCATTTATTCTAGGCTCTAATTTTTTTTCAAATGAAGTATGATCCATATGTCTCTGAAAATCAGATTATAGTAATCAGATTGATTTTTTAAAGTGAGCATTGGAAATAACTAATCAGAACAGAGTCATTGATTTTTTATGCTGAGGAAATGGACAAGCTTATTATATGATGAAGCGTTTTGTGATGAGATCATGAATCGAATGAGATTTCTGAAAACTAGTAATTCTTGGCAAACGTTACTAGCATCATCAGCAGTAATATGCATTTTGCGAATGAGATTTATGATTTCTATCTACGATGGGCTCTAATGATGGGGTAAGGTGAGAAGTAAATAGAAATGAGTTTGTTTGATAGTGTTAGTTTGATGAAAATTTCAAGATAGTAAAGAAAAATGATCTTGTTATGTTTAATGTTTAGTGTGTTATATGTCGTCTTTTTCTTATAGAAAGATGGACACAAAAGCTTTATAGAGTTAACATGGATATTTATCAATGTATGTGTAGAGCAAGTATATAAAAAAGAACACACTGGGCAAACATTTACAAAATCGGGTTGGAAGAATATTATTTCCACATTCAATGCAAAGATTGGGAAATAATTCAGGAGAAAACAATTAAAGAATAAATTAAATATATTAAGGAAAGATTTTAAGATTTGGGATTCCTTACTATATTCAAACAACCCATTGGTGGGAGGAGAAAATACGGGTATGTCAATGGTCTAATTTCATTATCTCGCTTTCTCTGTGTGCTTACTTGATAGTGGATATGTAATTCATTTTAATGTTTATTTTGATTCATTTTACTTGTACACATACAGGCGACAAATGATCATCGGACATCTTCAACCCAAATGAATCATGTTCTTGACACTATCAGGGACTTAATTATACGGGATCTTCGATCTAATTAGTTCTGTTATCTGTTACTGTATCAAAAACTTTAACTTTGTATTATTTTTAATTTATTTATATTTTCATTGTAATTTAATTATATATTCTACCATTGCCAAATTTCTAAAGTTAATTTCTTCACTTTTCATAAAATTTATAATTTTTTCTCTTAAATATCACAAAAGTCATTTATGAAAAAAGTCAAACCAAACACTCTTCATTTTCATAAAAAACACTTATCAAATCGACAATTCAAACATAAATTATTTACCCAATCTGACTTTTCAATAAGTCCGATTATAAATAAGTGACTTTTCCTACCACTATTCCAAACACACCTATAAATTTATATGGCCAATTCGATCTGGGAACCAATTAACTTTGGTGGTTTAATTTACTTGGCTCAGGAATTTATTCTAGAAATTTACATGTAAGTTGGCATGAACAATCCTTTTGCGTCGCTTTCAAAATGGTGGAGATTGGACTCCGTACGAAGAGGAAAATTTTCAATGATGTGTGCAATCGTCTTTTGAGTTAATGTTTATGTATAAGCCTGATTTATATAAATCGAGATAAAATTCTTTCACATATTTATTTCGTAGACTGTAAAAACTACCTCGTATTCTGTAAATCACGATTGAAAAGCACTTATAAAGGCTATCCAAACATACCATAGAGTTTCAATCACATGTGTGGTACGTTTGGAATAGCTTATGGAAGCTCCATAAGTGTTTTTCAATCGTGATTTACGGAATACGAAGTAGCTTTTATGGTTTACGAAGTAAATATGTAGAGAATTTTTATTTCAATTTACGTAAATAAGGCTTATAAAATAAGTCAAACTCTGCCAAACAAATGGCCGACTAATTTTAAAAACTATCAGAATTTTTGTTTCGGTCTTTTAAGTTATACCTTATCGTCCAACATTTCAATCCTTTGGATTTTCTCTACACCTCTCTTCTATAATCAGAAAGAACGTGTAATGAAATGCCCGGATTTAGAGTTATGAATGACATCGTAATTTTTCCTAACAGTGATGTATTGATCATCAATGGAGAAGGTTCGGGTACGGCAACGATGGGAAGCGGGTCGCAACCCGGTATTGAACCCGTTTCTGTATAATATTGATCAACATTGAACAGGAGAAGTACATTATAAGCAAATCATGCTAAATTTTTACGTTACACTGGATCAACAAGTATCTATATTTGGGTAGAAACTTCACTGTACAGATTATCTTGAAACCTAAAAAGGCTGTTTTGTATGAGGGATTTGGAGGGAAAGGAAAGGGAGAGAAAATTTTCATGACTTGAATTTAAAAAAATTGAAGAAGTGGGGTTGTAAGTTTTTAATTAATTTTTATTAATTTTTTATTTTACATCTTATCTTTATTAAAATTTTATAATCTCACTTCTCCAATTTTTTAAAATCTAACTTCTAAAAATTTCCCCTCCCCTCCCCTCCATTTCCCTCCTACCAAACAGACCGAAAAAGTTCTTGGTTTGTTAAATTTTTGTTTTTTGAAAAGTTACAGTGACAATATTTGGCTTGACTTAGAGCCTGAACATCATCCTAGACATAGTTTTATTTTAAAAAAGTTTGGTGGCAATTGATTTAAGGTGTTTGGGTTAGCGTTTTGGTAACTGAGTTTTTTTTTTAAAAGAAACTTTTGAGAAGAAGTTCAAGAGTTTGGTTTTTCTAAAAAAAAGTTAGTTTTACCACTTTAATTTAAATACAAATTACATTTTAAAAAATCACTTCTGTCATTAGTAACCCAAACGGGCCTTAATTGATGACCAAAATGAAAAAAAAAAAGAAAGAAAAAGAAGACTGAGTGATATTTTTTATATACAATTATTCATGCTCTATTTTTCTGTGTCTAGCCCGATTGCTATGGCTGGCTGATTTCCTCATTACTATCATTTCATAGGCCTTTTTCATGGTCGAGAGAACCAGATAATAGTATTTTATATGTTTCAACACATATTGAGATTCTTGAGTTGCTTGGTAGTTAAAAAATAGTGAGAATTTAATCGAAACTAGACGAGGTAGAGATAAAAAAAAATATTATTACAAATTGCAGGAACTACGTAATTCACTTTTCATAATGACAATCGTATGGAAACCACTTTCTGCCATACGCATTATTCATCAAGAAAGTGACAAACTTTGGTACGTGATGGTCACTGAAGTTTTCTGATGTATTGGCCATTCTATTATACAAACTGGACAATAGAGATTTGTGGACAGTTTTAACCAGACTGCGACGATTGCGAATACGAGGAATTCATTAACTAGATAGAATTTTCCATACATGCAATAAGAAAGATCTGAAACAGAGTTCTAGTACTTTATAAACTGCCTAATGGGTGCTCAAGCACAGCCAAAAGATCTCACGCAAAGCAATTGAAAAACGATATTATACTTCCACACAACAAACATTATAGATCTAGCACCTAACAAAAGAAACCTTCTTCTTTGACATGACAGATAGCTCAGATGTGCAGGACAACGGAGAATTCAGAGTCAGGGACTAATTAAGCAGGTTCGCCACGGAGACGCCTGGCAAGTTGGACATCTTTGGGCATAACTGTGACTCTCCTTGCATGAAGAGCACACAGATTGGTGTCCTCAAACACACCCACCACCATTGTGCTTATTTGGGATAGGGATGTTACGAACTAAAAGCTGGAAGGGCAGCTTGCGGATCAACAGCTCAGTGCTCTTTTGGTACTTTCGAATCTCTCTACAGTTTGAAAAAACGGGCAAAAAAGATCAACGGTGCGCTTCAATAATTCGTGGAAATTAAATGAGCAAAATTGAATTACCGGAGGGCGACGGTTCCAGGGCGGAAGCGATGAGGCTTCTTAACATGGCCATCGAGAGGACGACCTTCCTGGGTAGCCTTTTGTATATATAGTTTAAAACGATGAGAATACAGGAAAGAGAATTCTACATGGAAATCAACAGTAACGTGAACCAAGAATCTTTGACAACACGTGCAAGTGAAAGAAGTTCGATCAAGCTGGGTTCAAGAAATCATTTGGAAACGGAAGAATATCTTTCCTTTCTGACCAGCCAAACAAGAACAGGATTAAAACGTACCATCTTGGTAAGGTTCTTCCTGGGAGCCTCGCCGCCGGTGGACGTGCGAGCAGTTTTCTTCGTACGAGCCATGGGATTGACCTTGAAAGGGAAGAACAGAGAACCAAATCGAGACGAGAGCTTTTAGAAACTGTGACTTGTAAGAGAAAGGAAAGAATCAGATTGATGAAGGGAAGAGTAGAAGTAGAAGGTGGGTACTTATAGGCATACGGGAGGGCGTTAAGTTAGTTATTTTTTAAGCTGAGAAGGAAAATGTGGGCTTGAGTCTTGAGGACTTGACCGTTCCAATGTATTTTTTCTTGAACCCCGGCGGCCAGAGCTGTGACCTCTTGGGCTATTTGGCAGTGAAAGGACTGCCAGCGTGGATGGACTAGTTGGGCTGTGTTTGTCCTCGATTCCTCGCCTCCTATAACTTTTTTTTTCTTTCATTTGATTATTGTTAGAAGAACATTAATACAGATAATTTAAAAAAATTATTTATAAATATAAAAAATAAATCTTATATTTAAAATTAACCTCCTCATATGAGAATGGTTTTATAGCATTTTGCAAGTTATCAAGCTCATATTTAGCCAAACTGCAAATGATAAAATATTGTTATTATGATACGAATGACACTAAGGCGAATGTTGTGGCAATGAAGTGATTGCAACACAAGCTATAAGAATGGAACTATTAAATAATCCCTCATATCCTCATATCCTATTTATAAAACCCGATAACTAAATTACGTGGATATAAGAAAGTTGTCAAAATTAGTTAAAAATAATAAATATGTTTTGAAATAAACTTTTTTTAAGTATTTTCTCATTTATAAGGGGTAAGTAAGAGAGAGAAATGAAGTAAATATAAGTATCACGACCCCTTTAATTAATGAAATATATACACATGCACAATATTAATTAGGGACAAAAATAAAAAAATTAATTAAATATTAATATAATGTTTATTATGTTCTTATAAAAAAAATTAAACCAATTCAAATTTTAGACTCTTATAAAAATAATCCGAATGAATACACACACATAGCTTTGATTTGTATGTGTTACCTTTAACATGTGATTTAAGTTGAGTGTAACATAATTACATAAGAGAGTCATTTGATTTTAGCTGACTAATTATAGCATGTTTGGATAGCCTCCATAAGTGCTTTTCAATTGTAATTTACAGAATTTGAAGTAGTTTTTATGGTATATGAAGTAAATATGTAGAGGAGGTTAATCTCAATTTATATAAATCGGGCTTATGCATAAGCCCAATTCAAACCAAACAAGCCATAAATATTTGAGTTGGCTTTTTCATTGTTTTTTGAAAACTTGTCAGGTACGGTGAAGTTTGACATATCAGAATGCTCTGGGTCTAAGATCGGTCAACTTGAATCTCGCTTACTAATTAAAAATAACATTTAATTTTGATTTATAATATATAAAGTAAGTATATGAAATGAGTTTTATCTTGACTGACGTAAATAAATACTTTTGATGGTCCAAAAACTATATGAAACAAGTACTAAATATTTGAGTTGGCTTTTTCATTGTTTTTTGAAAACTGTGCGCAGCTTTTTATCTTTTAGTTTATTATTTTTATAAGTAATTTTCTCCTTATATCTCAAATTTTAAACTATTTTTTTTACCCTTATTAAATATACATCTTTATATTTATTACCCACATTCGCCATTGATTCTCATTTATTACATATTCTCTCTCATATTTTATACTCATACTCTCTAATATTATTTGTTATTCATTCTTTCTACTAAACTCTTTTCATAAATAGGGGTATATTTAGAAGAAACATGATATTTTTTACATATTTATTATTTTTAACTAATCTTAATTATCAATTCATTTTATACAATAAAGATAAAAGTTACTTATAAAAAAGATGAAAGGGAGTATAATTTAAAACTTAGAGAGCCTAATGTCACGGGCTTGGAGTCCAGCGCAACTTACAGCACCCGTGCGGCGTCCCGAGGGTACCACTTCTCTCAACAACCAACCTTACCAGATACGAAGCCAACTGGTTTCGCCCTACCATAGGCTCATCAGGGGGATGACATTATCCCCCAACCAGTTGAATCCTTAGATTGACTTCAACCCCTACATAGTGAGACCATAGCGTCTCAGGAGAACAACACCCAAACACTAATGTTATCCTTCCATCACCTAATGACAAGACCAGATGACCCATCTTTTATTGATCTAACACGGTCACCCCAAATAAGATAAGATCGTGACACTAACCAGCGCAAGGCATCGCCTAAATCCAAATAATCCAGAATGTAAGAAATCATTCACAGTTCACAAACACAAATGGCTCTTGCTCCTATTCTCTTTCACCTTCTCCTTCTCGCCAGCTGGCAAAGGCCAATGTGGCAGCTCCTACAGAACAGCATGCACATGCAGCTCTAACTTAACCTTGCCCAAATGGCAGATGCCGCCAAAGAGCTAGTCGTCAAAACCCTCAAGTACGACGTCGCTTCCAACCTTTCCACCCTCTCTTTGTCCACACTAACGCCTGGTGTTCCTCCAGTTCCGTCGCTCTTGACGGCCATCTCATCCACACCGGTGGCTTCAATGACAGAGATCATACGAGTTTTATCCTAAAACAGGTATTTGGGTAGAAATTTCTATGTACAGACTAATAATCTATTTTATAAACAAATGTTGTTCGTAATTAGGTTGAAACATATGAAGCGCTTAGTTTGTTATTATATTTTACATGGAAAATTGCAGTGATAAAATTTGGCTTGACTTAATTGACCAACAGGGAGGAAAAACAGGTGATATTTTTTATGTATAATTATTCATGCTCTGTTTTTCTATGTCATGCACTTGCTATGGATTGGCCGGCTGCTTTCCCACTTATTAGTTTCATAGGGATTATTTCATAGTCGAGAGAGCCAGACAATTTGTAGTATTATGTTTCAACATATTGAGATTCTTGACTTGCTTAATCGAAAATTAAGTTACTTGAGAAATAGTAAGAACTTAATCGAAAATAGACGAGGCAAAGATAATAATAAAAAAAATAGAACAGATTGTAGGTACAGGAACTAAAGAATTCTCTTTGTATAATGATATCGTATGGAACCCACTTCTTGTAGCCACACGCATTATTCATTGGGAATGTAACAAACTTTGGTGATGGTGAATGAAGTTTTCCGGTGAATGCCGTTATGTTATACTGTGGACTGGACAAGAAAGATTATGAACAATTTAACGACACTTGGACCATTGCCAATGCATGGAAGTCGTTAACTAGAAAGAATTTTCTATACATCAGAAAAAGAATTCCAGTATTTTATAAATTGCCTAATATGTGTGCTTTAGAGAAAGAATTTTCTATAGATCAGAAAAAGAATTCCAGTATTTTATAAATTGCCTAATATGTGTGCTTTAGAGTGTGTTTGAATATAGCTTTTCAGAATAGTTTCTGGAGAAAAAGTGAAAAAATTGATTTTTTAATAGATTATAAGAATAATAGATTATGAGAAAAAATGATTTTGATAAAACAAATATTTGGGTATTGAATTGTGAATCACTTTTTTAGTAGTCAAATTATTAAAAATGACATTAGCTTTTGTGATAATTACATAAAGAGTGTAAGGTTATATTTTATTAATAATAAGAGAAGAAAACTCCTAACAACATTAACTCAAATTTAATGATTTTGTTAAATTTGCACCATTTTTAATTATTTATTGTTATTTTTGTACCTTCCAAAACTTATTTGTACCAGATGCCCTTCAGGAAAAACTTGGTTTTTAAATTTGTACCTTAACCTAATATTTAACATTAAATTTATTAATAAATACAAAAAATAAAATAAATTTGTCTATATGTGATATTAATTAACTTTTTATTGTCAAAAATAATTTTTTTAATTAAATTTCCAAAAAAAATTTAATATTTAACATTACATTTTTTTAATTAAATTTCTAAATTTTTTAAATTAAATTTGTTTAAAAATAAAAACATATGACGATGAGAGAAAGAATTGCAAAATAAAAAAAAAAAGATAGGGGAGAGAGAGAGGGATATGGGTCCCACAAACTTAAAAAAATAACCAAACCAACCATTAGTATGTGAAAAGATAAATGAGAGAGAGACATGTGGGCTTACTAACAAGGAAAAGGAAAAAAAGGAAGATTTTCCTAAAATCGTAGTTTTAGGATAAAATGGGAAAAATTAGGTGTTTGACAATTTTTTCTCAAAAGCTTTGAGGAAAAAGCACTTTCTTTCATCTGCATCCAAACACACTCTTAAGCACAGCCAAGAGATCCCACAGAGAGCAATTGAAATTTCCACAAGAGATTCTAATCGCTATTATATTGGAAACGAAAGAGACCTTCTCCTTTGACATAACAGATAGATGTGTAGAGCAATGGAGAGTTGTGAGTATGGGACTAGCACGTTCGCCACGGATACGCCGAGCAAGTTGGATATCTTTGGGCATAATGGTGACCCTCCTCGCATGAATAGCACACAGATTGGTGTCATCAAACAAACCCACTATATATGCCTCTGCTACCTCCTGCAGAACCAGAATCGCATGGCTCTGAAATCTTAAATCCGTCTGCAACAACCAAACAACGCAACCTCTATGAGCAACAAATATAATGATCGTCACTATTCAATCAGATTTTATGATCCTTTTTATTATTAATTGTCAAATACTTTGAAGTCTTGAGCAATCTCACGAACGACATGCTGGAAGGGCAATTTGCGAATCAAAAAGCTCAGTGCTTTTTTGGTACTTTAGAATCTCTCTGCAGTTTCAAAATTGGGCAAAAGAAGATGATTTGATAATTGGTGGAAATGAGAAAATTGAATAACCGGAGTGCAACGGTTCCAGGGCGGAAGTGATGAGGCTTCTTAACATGTCCATCGCGATCGCGACCACGATTTTTCATAGCCTATATATATAGTTTAAAACGATGAGAATGCCGCAAAGGGAATTGTACATTGAAATCAATAGTGACGCGAACAGAGAATTCTTGACAACACGTACGTTATAACGGAAGTAGGTGAAAGGTGTTCAAGAAAGCAATCGGAAACTGAAGAAAATCTTTCCGACAAGCCAAACAAGAAGAGGAAGAAATTAAAGAATTAAACGTACCTTGGAGGCGAGTTGCTGTTGCAGAAGTGGGATATATAGAGCGTAACTGATTATACTAAAAAATTATAATACTAGAAAACATAGTTTGTTGACGTAATTTAATAATATAATAAATCACAATTACTATATCTAATAACAACTAATAAATAATAAAATAAGATAATAATAAGAGAAATATTAGAATATAATTTTACTACAAATAATTTACAAGTAAAATATTATAAAAAATGAGGAAATATAAAATAGTTTATAGAAGAAAGTAGGTAATTGTAGGATGATTTGGAAAGGGAGGAGGATGGTCCCTTTTATAGTAAGGTCTCTGCCCCATCACTCACAGTGTCACTGATGTGGGACTTTTGCTAAAACTAACAAATCTCTACCTTGGCAAAATTCTCATAAATTTATGCTTACAATTCAATAATCAATGTTCAACAATATTGATCAAATCATTTATATCATTGTCTTGAATATTGTTTCAATCAGTATAACAATTTTTCAAGTTTGCACACAATATTCTCCTACCCAACAACTTTGAATCCTTCCTACTGAGTCATGTAGATTTTCTCTTCCAGGTCTCCATTTAAAAATACAGTTTTGACATCCATATGAACTAGTTCCAAATCAGACTGTGCTACCGAAGCCAACAAAATTCTGATGGAGGAATATTTCACAGCTGGAGAAAATACCTTATTATAATCAATTCCCTTTTTACGAGCATAGCCTTTAGCTATCAATCTTGCTTTGTGGCGTATATCACATTGGTTAGGAAATCCTTATTTCTTTCCATACACCCATTTGCAACCAATTGTCTTCTTACCCTTCGGGAGTTTAGCCAATTTCCACGTACTATTTTGATGAAGAGACTGCATTTCTTCATTTATGTCATTCCTCCACTTATCCTTTTATAAGCTCTGGATAACTCATTTATAAGTTGAAAGAATATCATCAGCTGCAATTGAGGTTGCACAAGCCACTATATCCTCAAAACGAGTAGGATTTCTTATTGTTCGTTTGGCTTGCTGGGTGCTATTGATTCACATTGTTGTTAAGGTTTATAAGTCGAAACCTCCCTTTCAACTGGCTCTTCTTTTTCAGCAGGAAAGTCTTCTTTGTTTCCATGTTTGCTCCTTATACTGGGAAAATAATCTTTCCTTGAAACTTCACCTGCTTTGAAACACCATCACGTTGTTTGGTATCTTCGGTTGCTGCCTTTCTCACCATGGTAGATTCATTAAAGGTAACATCCCTGCTGAATACAATATTCTTTGTCTTTGGACACCTTAAACGATATCCTTTGACTATAGAAGTCATTCCCAAAAAATAGCTCTCTTTACTCTCGAATCCAATTTTGACTCTTTCACATAGTAGTATGCAGTTGAGCCAAAAACATGCAAAGACATTTGATCCTCATCATGCCTGTTTGTGTTTCTATCATCGCCTTCCATTTGAGAAAAATTTCCAACATTTCATCCTTAGTCTTCATTGTATACACCCAAACACTTGAGGAGAAATCATTAACAAAAGTTACAAAATAATGTTTCCCTCCCAATAAAGGTGTTTTGGAAGAACCCTAAACATCATAATGAAGATAATCCAGAATACTTTTTGTATTGTGGATAGTTGTTTTGAACTTAACTCTTGTCTGCTTTCCCTTTACACAGTGCTCACAAAAATCCAAACTAGAATGCTTTAATCTTTTTAACAATTCTTGATCTGATAGAGTTTTCAAATATTTTCTTCCTACATGTCCCAAGCGCATGTGCTACAACCTAGTCACTTCTACCTTCTTATCATTATTGGATGTCACTACTACTATTCCGTTAATCGTACTACCTTGATAGTGGTACGTGTTATTGTTCTTCTGAATACCCTTCATTACCACCAATGCACTGGAAAGTATCCTCATTACTTTACTTTCTGCAGTGATTTTGAACCCATTTGAATCTTGAGTTCCTACAAAAATAAGATTTTTCTTCAAATCTGATACATATCAAACATCTGTCAATGTTATGATCAATTCATCATGGTTTCTCAATCTAATTGAACTAATGTCATATGCGGTAAATGAAGTGTTATCTGCTGTGTGAATAACCCCACATCCTCTTTCTTGAAAATCAGTGAACCAGTCTTGGTTGGGACACATATGATGACTGTAAGTTGAGTCTAATAACCATACACCTGACGATGTTGACGACATCATTGTCGATAATGAAAATTATGAACTTTCATCATCACGTTCAGCTATATTTGAGTCCATAGCAGCCTTCTTATTATTGTGTTTAGCTTTGTTTTTCAATTTTAGGCAATCATTCTTCCAGTGGCCTTTTTCTCAACAAAAAGCATATTTATCTTTACCGGGTTTAGACCTCGATTTGGATTTCCTTTTCCTTGATCTCGACTAATTTTCAACATGTCCTCTTATGACTAGTACCTCTGCTTCCCCGCCTCTTTATTTCTCTCTCTTTCTTTAGTCATAGTTGTATAGCGCAGAACAAACGTCTTTGAGAAATACTTCATTTTTGTCATGAAGTAGAGTAGTCTCTAGGTGCTCGTAATCATTTCGAAGGTCACGTCCAAATTCTATAAATCTGTTACGAATTTATTGAAGCTAGTAATATGGTCAGTCATTGTGGTATCAGGAATATAGGTGAAGCGAAACAGTCTTTTCTTCATATGAAGTTTATTCCAACTGTTTTCTTCAAGAATTTATCCTCCAATGCTTTCCTTAGTCTACATATAGAAGTTTCTTTTTGTGTATGGATACTTCTATTCTCTTAAAAGATACGATCGAATGGTACCACAAGCAACACGATTAATGATCTTCCAATCTTCCTCCCACATTCTATCTGGTTTCCTCTCTTCAATAGCAAAGTCTAGTCCTTGTTAAAAAGGACATTAAGAACCTTACTTTGCTACATCTCGAAATGTCCCGATACGTCAAAAATTTTAACTGCAAACTTCGCATTGGACACAATTCTTCTCAAAAGTGAAGATGCCAATGGCGAATTATTGACATTTGATGTGAATTCTTCAATCTTTTTGTCCGTCATTTCTGCCTCAAATATTATTTAATAGCTGTAAATGCAAAACCCCAAAGTAATTTTTTTTAACGTGGAAGTTCATATTGTACTGCAACCACAAAACATACTCAGACAGAACCTTGTTTCTAATACCAATTGTTGTGAAAGCATGTATAAACGATTATACTAAAAAATCACAATACTAGAAAACAGAGTTTCTATACGTAATTTAATAATATAATGAATCACAACTATTATATCTAATAACAGCTAATAAATAATAAAATAAAACAACAATAAGAGAAATATTAGAATCTAATTTCACTTCAAATAATTTTCAAGTAAAATAATATAAGAGAGAAGGAGATACAAAATACTTTAGAGAAGAAAGTAGGCAATTGTTGGATGATTTGGAAAGAGAGGGAGTCCCTTTTATAGTAAGGTCTCCGCCCCATCACTCACAATCCCACCGATGTGGGACTTTTGCCAAAACTAACAATTGCTTCTTGGAAGCCTTGCCGCCAATGGACTTATGAGATGTTTGCTTAGTACGATCCATTGGATTGAGCTTAGAAGGGAAGAACAGAGAACCAAAACAAGACGAGAGCTTATTTGGTTTAGCTTATACTTATATATAAGCCTAATTCACGTACATCGAGGCAAAAATTCTCCACATATTTACCTCGTAGACCGTAAAAGCTACCTTGTATATCATAAATCACGATTGAAAAGCATTTTTGAAGATTCTAATCGTTATTCCAAATATATTTAAAAATTGTGACTTGTGAGATAAATGAAAGAATGAGATTGACGACAGGAAGAGAAGAGGGAGAAGGTCGGCAGTTATAGGCATAGGGGAGGGGAATGATCAAGCATATTCCGAAGGGAAGTTGCCAGCGGGGAGGGACGAGTTGTGTTGGGTTTTGCGGGCCGTCCTCAATGCCTCGCCTTCTATATTTTTCGCTTGCTTATAATTACAATAATAATTTTTTTGTACACATAATTACAATAATAATTATTACTAACAATTTTTTTGGAATTAAATTTTTGAAAAACTGCTTAGGAAAACCTTCATACTTTGACTTGCCATTAATCAACTTTTCTCCAATCGTATGAATATTTTAATTTGATTAAAGTATAACCCCAATGATGGTCGCATCTAATATTTTTTTTAATATTATTCTCCAAACTCCCCCAAGTAAAGGATTGTTGCATCTCTTTTTTATATTATTTTTTGATATTCTGTTTGAAGATCATGATTGTCTCTTCCAATACGAACATTTCCTCTAAAACTCGAATTTGAGACCTAAAAAAACAGGACCTTATACCGTTAGATCAATTATATATTAATGAATTATCACATCTTATAATAAGCTTACCAGTTTTCGCCTTAACCAAGAGTTTGTTGGTCATTCCAATCATGTATCTTTTTATAGAACACATGAGGTGAGACAACTTACAAAAAGAAAAATATTAGTTATTTGCAAGTTATCAAGCTTATATCCAGTCAAAATGCCTTTGAGAAAATCTTGATAGTTTGACAAAAAACATTTTGGTTAAAATAAACATTGATGTCTCAAATTTTATGTTTTGGTAGTCTCAAATTTTAATATATAAGTTTTGATCACTTATGCTTTATTCCACATATATATATATATATATATGTATATATATATATATATATGGTTTTAATATTTGTATAACGTTACCTTTAGGGTCTGTTTGCTTTGAAGGACGGGATTTTGGTTCCATTCCTTGGAAATATTAAAAATTTAGGAGAAAAAGAAAATTTTTTTGAAATTTTCCCCTCCCTCCCCTCAAAACCTCTCCCTCCCAAATTAGAGGGATTTGGAGGGGAGGCTTTAAAAAAAAAGTTATTGGATAAAAATACCCCTCATATTATAATGATATTCCAGAAATTCCCTTCTCATTTTAATTCCTAAATATTATTAAATTTTTAATATAAAAATATTTAATTATAATTTATTATAATTTAGAAAATAAAAATTTTATTTATATTTAAAATTTATTATATATTTAATAGATTTTAGATAAACACATTTATAATATAAGGGTAAAATTATCCATATGAAAATAATTTCCCTTCACTCCTAAACCAAACAAATAACATTAAAATCACTCATCTCCCCTCCCCTCCTTTCTAATCAATCCAAACAAGATAATATTTAAATCACTCCCTTCCCTTAAAATCCCCCCCTCCCCTCCATCGACCCTTAAGATGGGATTTAGGCCGAGTGTAATTATAAGAAAGTCATTGATTTTAGCTGACTAGATATTTCTGTTCGCTTCTTAATAGTTTTTGAAAATCCTATCTCGTATAATAAGTTGCTTAGGAACTTATTAGAGACATTTATATATAGGTTGGCATGACCAATCCTAGCACTTCACTTCCAACAAGTGGACATTGGACTCTCGTAGAAGTTTCAATCATCACTCGTGCTTATCTACTTATAACCATGTTGAGTAATTTATATAATATCAGAATTTTTGTTTTCAGTCTTGTCTTCTAAATTAGAAAGAAATGTCTTGTACATTGGTGCAATGAAGTGCGTGTCAGATTACAAAATTTCAGCATCCGCTATGTCAGCCAGGGATAACTGTAAAATTGTTTTTCTCATCATCCACTGCACTGTGCCTACACCGGTATGAACCATAGTTTGCCCAGAAAACCAGACTAGGCGAACATTTCCAAGCATGCATCAATTCAGAACAAGAACTGGATTGAACTCTATAAATATATAAAAACAATATCCAAGTGCAAAATATCTTACTTCAACAAGTGCTTCAAAATGTCTAATATACAAGTAATTCAATTAAAATATGTTTAATTACCAACAACAAAAAAAGAGGCCGATCTGCAGATAACTTTGAAGATTCAGTGGTGGCTGAGATTTGAATAGCGTTATAGATTATAAATTTTCAGCAGCTGCTAGATCAGCCAGGGATAACTGTAAAATTACTATTCTCATCATCCACAAGACTGCCGACAGTGGCACTTTGGACTCCACGATTACAAAAAAAAAAAAGCAATAAAGATAAGAGTGAAAATGAAATGGTATAGCCTCGGACCGTCCTAGTGTTAAAAGTATCAACAAATGAACTGCAAGATTCTGCATTTCAGCAATAATGAAATATCTTCGTCATTGGCTATACTATTATGAAGCAAAATGAACCAGAACCAACGTTCCGATAAAAAGTTGATAAATTCTTCCCCGATAAAATACTAATAAAAAGGTTTGAAAGAAATGGGATTTGAAATGCGGGGGAAAAGAGAATCAGCTGAACCATATTAGTATCCAACACCAATCAAAATAAGCAAGTACACAAATGACTCGAACAAATGAGAGAGAATTTCAATTCTAGGCATCAGATCTTCCTATTCACTGAAATAATCATCGCACCCAAATCAAAGTTTGAGTTCTCCACAGTTAGAAAGATTCATCATTTGGCGCGATAATCCCCTCGGAAAAACACATACAGAGTATAATCAAAATCAAATGCAAGCATCGTACTAAAACTGAAAACAAAGAAGGCGCTAATCTCAGATGAGAAGACGAAACTAGAGCATTTCACGGATGAGCCAGGTGGAGGAGGCAACAGGTGCCGTCTAGGGTTGCAGACGATGAAGTAAAAGGGGTCACGGTTTATATAAGACCTCTTGACGGGATTTAGGGCTAGAATCTAATTGCCGGTAGGGTTTCTTTCCTGTTTCAATTTGTCTCCTCCTTAAGAGCCCAATTATAGGCACGGCCCACAAAAATTAAGTAGTATTTTTTTGGATTTGAGGTACTCGTGGCCCCCACTTTCATCTTCTTTTGGGTTGGATGGTTCAGCCAACGGCCCATTGTTAAAAAAAAAAAAAGATTGCTTTCGCGATTTTTTTTAATTATTAGTATGGTTGGAAATTCTATTTAGAATCGGGCTTATTTTATAAGCCCGATTTATGTAAATTGAGATAAATCTCCTCCACATATTTACCTCGTAAACCGTAAAAGTTACTTCGTATTCCGTGAATCACGATTTATAAACACTTATTGAACTTCCATAAGCTAATCCAAACGAGCTAATATATATCTAATCTAAGTTTATTTTTAATTCCTCATCGTGGTATTTTCGTTCCTTTTTTGTGTTAAAATAAAAAAATGTATCGTGTGGTAAAAAAAAATTTCTGGGTTTGTAAATTATAAATGATATTATCAAAATTGTCTTACTGCTTTCACTGCGAGCTCAAAATGACAAAAGCTTACATTTTAATCACCTGTTTGCTGGGGAAGCTGCTAATGCATTTTTTTTCCTTTTTAATAAAAGCTGAAACTTATATTACTCACAAAATACTTACAGCAATTACAAAAGATTAATCTCTCATCAACCGCCACCATCTGCCCTTTATTGCTTAAAGATGAAAAAGTGATAGATACTGGTCAAAGTATATGCATCTTTGATGAGTCCACTAACACGAGTTGAGGTTAGGGTTGTCCATGGACCGGACCAGACCGGGTTGGACCTCAACCCGAGGTCTGGTCCTTATAGGACCTCGGGCTGGACAAGTCAGCCCGAGGTCCGGTCTGGTCCAGCACCAGCCCGAGCTCGGGCTGGACCAGACCGGTCCAGTGGACTGCCTGGACCAGTCCAGGCAGTCCAGGACCTATTTTAATTTTGTTCTCCCTCTTGTTTGGATTGATGCAAGGAGCTAGGGACAGTGGAAAAATGTATAATAATACTTATAATTGAGAAAAATATATCACAAAATATTACAACTCATTCATAAATCCATAATAATCTCCAACAACATTGAACATGAATAAAAAATAACAACATTTAAGTTACTTTAATACAATCCAAACAATCAATTAAACACATTAAATCTAATAAGTATAAAAAAATTATTTGAGTTTTGAGGATTAAAAAAAATTATACAAGATATTTTTTTAAAAAAAATCGGGTCGGACCGGACTAGACCGAAGGGTCTGGACCCTTGACCCGATGTCCGGTCCGACCCGATCAGTCTGGTCCGGTCCGGTCTGTTTAAAGTGTCTTGGACTAATTTTTGGTCTTCTGGACCGGGTCGGGTCGGACCGGGTTGGACCAGACCAACCAGACCACCGGATTTTTTGGACATCCCTAGTTGAGGTTATAAATCTTCGGCCAACATCATTTTTGCTTCTATGTGGACAACTAGAAAGGTTGATCCTTGAAACAGTATCCGTTGAAAAGGCTTATGAGATGAAAATAGTGTTGTTTGGAATATCAATTATAATATTTAAAAGTAATTTTTTAATTATGATTTATGGTATATAAAATAAGTATGTAAGAATAGTTTTATCTCGACTTATATAAATAAATACTTTAAAGATCCTAAAAATTATCCCAAACAAATACATAATCTACGATAGTCATAATTTTCTCCAATCCTTTGTTTTTACATAGCTCATTTTTTAAAGTCTACAACTCAATCTATACTATCGTTTTTCACAATATCTCCATATATACCCTCTTCTATTTAATCAATAACGCCGTTAACATCTAAAGTACTGAAAGTCTTTGGCTTACTCTACTAACGAGGAGGTGGAGTTTACACAATATAAATTTAAAATATGTTTAAATTAATATTTGAAAAGTATGTTAAAGCAAGCTAAAACAAAATTTATTTTACATATATACCTTATATATTGCAAATCACATTAAAAAATAGCTTGAGATAATAGGACTGTATAATTAGCCATGAAAACACTAACTGAAGCACTCATTTTTAATGAGGGATTTATGAAATCATGCCTAGAATGAGGGTTGAGTGGAGGTAGGGATGTTCAAAAAATATTGTGGTATGGGTAGACCGACCCGACCCGATTCGAAAGGAAAAAAAAAAAAAACAGTTTGAGACACTTTGAATAGATTGAATCGGACTGAACTGATCGAGCCGGACCGGACATCGAGCCAAGGGTTCAAATCATTCGGTCTAGTTCGGCCTGACCCGTTTTTTTTTTTAATATCTTGTATAATTTGTTTAATATGTTTAATTGATTGTTATGGATTGTATTAAAGTAAGTCAAATGTTGTTTTTTTTTCACTTTTTTTTTCAATGTTGTTAGAGATTATTATTGATTTATGAATGAGTTTTAATGTTTTGTGATGTATTTTTCATGATTATAGGTATTATTATGCATTTTTCACTGTCCCTAGCTCCTTGCATCAGTTTAAACAAGGGGAGAACAAAATTAAAACAGGTCCTGGATTGGTCCAGACAGTCCATTGGACCGATCTGGTCCAGCCCGAGCTCGAGCTGGTGCTGAACCAGACAGGACCTCAAGCTGACTTGTCCAACCCAAGGTCCTATAAAAACCATACCTCGGGTTGAGGTCTAACTTAGTCTGATATGGTTCATGGACATCTCTAAGTGGATGTGTGTTATACCTTTGTAGAACTATAGATTTGAGAGAGGATTAAGATGAAGTGGTGAAATAAAGGTCAACATACTAATATTTACTTCGTTTGGTGAAATAAATCTTATTATTGTTTGGTTTGAATCGAGTTTATGTATATACTGGATTCATGTAAATCGAGATAAATCTCTTCCGTATATTTACCTCGTAGACCGTAAAAACTATATTGTATTTCATAAATCACGATTGAAAAGCACTTATGGAGGCTATCCAAACATGCTAAATTAAGATACCTAGTTAATAGACAATTCAACATTTTTATTTTATATATACAATTTTGATATTTATTATTATTAGATCTGTAGAAGTTATAATATTTTAACACATGGACTATTTCCCCATATAGATTTAGTTTAAAATAATTTATTTAGTTTAATTTAAAAATAGTCATATTTTTAGTGGACACCTTAAATTTAACAGTTCCAATCATTAGCCGGGTAACATGAGATTTCCCGATGAAAAACATCACGTCATTATTTATTCTTTACAAACTTGATATCATATTTTGATATATTGACGATTTAAATTTTCACTGAAAAGAGCTTATGCCAAGAGATAACGAAGGGTAATTTGGACATTTTATCTATCTTGAGTGACCAGAGATGCTGATGGCGAGGAAAAATCTTTTGACAGCGACTCAGCATGCGTCCAATGGGGAAATTGTAAATTATATTTTCTTAAAACAAAGGGCAACAGAAAATCTAGAATTAAAGGGCAAATTAACTTCACGGATTGGCTACCTGCCCACTCTCCTTTTCTCCTGTCGTTTTTATGATTTTTCTCCTTTTATCTCTACAATTTGTTTCTATTTACATTAAATAATCGAAAGTTCCGACCCTCGAAAGCCCGAAACTCATTCTACTCTTTAACCCTTTTTGTACTTCCAAAATTGAATTAGGGTTTCCATTTCTCATCTCCTTCGCCCAGTGCTGAAGGCCTGAAGCCTTGTTCTTCCTCACACCTTCACTGATCTTTACCTATTTGCCATTTCCCGCCATTTCCCTCTAAGTTACAGCAGCTGGTTACTTCGATTTTGAATAGCAGCCGTTCGATCTGTCATTTTGATATTTATTTGCTTTTCAAATTTTTTTTGACCGTTGCTCGTCTTGCCGGAGTTTGTGGGGAAATGTCTGCGGTCGAAGCGGAGAAGAATGTCGACGGAAAGAAGGAGGTGGTGAGAAGGGGAGAGCTCTTGTTTTGCGGTGGTTCGTGTTGGGATATTATTGGTCGTCGTAAAGGTCCAGCTGACGGCAACTTGTTCTCTCCAACTCGGCTTCGCCCTCTTGTTGGGATTGATATTCGGTTCGTTGCATCTGGATGCGGTGAGTTTCATTTTATATCAGACAGAGGACGATGTTTTCACTATTCCGTCTCCAAGATCATGTCAGTTCGTTTCTAATACTATGCTCATTTTTCCATTTGTTATATTGTCAATGTAGCATCTTGTCATTGCGTGGCATTAGATGTTGAGGGCCGCTGCTATACTTGGGGACGCAATGAGGCATGAAGATATATCATAGATATATGATGTGAAGCTAATCATTTATCAACTTTTTTCCTTCACATATACTGTCTTACTAACTCGTGAAATTTGGTGCACAGAAGGGGCAACTGGGTCATGGAGATACCATTCAGCGTGATAGGCCAACCGTGGTATCTGAACTTTCAAAGTGAGTTGAAGATTATGCTGCCGCAGTTGGTTGCATATACTTGGTCCTCATTTACTATCGTTTATCTCTAACAAAAAACAAGTTCTTCATGTTATATATTCATATTTTCTGTGTATATGATAGTGAAGATAGTGCGTGCGTTGCTCATTTTTTTGTTTATGTTTTCTGTATGGAGATCGAATGGCTTTTAGGATTATTAATGCCTGAACTTCTTTGATGGATATAACGCGGGGTCAGTGAAGAGTTGTGAAAATATTTAATGTATAAATGGAGCTAAAAAAAGCATCAGGATAATTAGATTTGACTTCTTGTGAGGAAATTATTGACACTTTGCTATCTATTTCAACAGGATAGTCATTAGAATGGCATGACATGTTTATAAATCTCAAAAGGGCCCTTGTAAATGGATATGTCCTATGTTCACAGTACCATAGTGTCAATAATTTTCTTATAGGGTACCGAAATGCAAATGGGGTAAAATTCAAAAAATCGAAGTAAATAAAATGAAAAAAAAAAAGCAAATGGAGGGAGAAATGTTTGCCAGTGAAATTATGTTACAGATATGCGTGTGTATTTTTGTATGGGGATGTGTGTGTTCATGTTGAGATTGGAAGTGATTGGAATTGTGATATAGTCACCGAAGGATCTGTCAAGTTATATATGTTTCTCAGCTAATCTTTATCAGTTGCCAAGATTGGTGTTTGTCTTATCCATTGTCAGTTTTATTTGCTTTTTGTAAGACCGTCGGTAGTTTTTCTAGCTCTAATCTTTTATAATGTTTGGGTTGAAGACATAAAATTGTCAAAGCTGGAGCAGGGAGGAACCACACGGTGGTTGTTACAGAGGATGGCCACTCCCTTGCCTTTGGATGGAATAAGCATGGACAGCTAGGTTCAGGTTCTGTGAAAAATGGTATGTTCAGCTGTAAAGATTGTTTTAATTAATTCTACTACTGTTTGCTCGAATGACTAATGTAATTCATTCCTTTCTTAGTTTATATTATGCTTGTTACAAGACATGTAGAGTAGTAGATTCACATTCTTCCTTTATATTCCCATGCATCCTCGTGCTTATTTCAACCAAGTATTTTTATTTTATTTTTGTTTGGTAGTTTGGAATTTGTAACGTATCCCTTTTTTTTGTCATGGTCATTGCTTTAATGGGTTAGTGTTATCTTGTTTAATTAGTTATCATTTTGATTAAATGGCTTAAAGTTAGTCATGTTCCATCACTGCTTAATCGTCTATTAGAGGATTTTCCTTGAATTTTGTAGCACAAAAAACAAGTATCGGCTGCAGAACATAACTCCCTTTTGTCTAAATCGCTTTTCAATTTCATTGCCTATTTTCTTTCTATCAAAGTGAAAAAGATAGCTAATGCAATGTTCTGACCTTGCATTTCGTTTATGAATATTCAGGGTTACCCATCTGAATTACACTCTTGTTTTTTGTATGCAGAAATTGAATCATCTCCTGTTCGCTGTCTTGTGTCAGAAGTCAATTATGCTACTTGTGGTGGTGACTTCACTGTGTGGTTATCTTCTGCTGAAGGAGCTTCTATACTGTATGGTTTGTGGATAAAAGTTATTTTTTATTCATCTTCTACCTGCTTGCAATATTTCTGTTTTCTTGCTTGAGACTCGTTAGTTGCTGACCATCATTTCTTTGATTTTCCCCCTTCTCTTTTCCAGTACAGCAGGGCTACCACAATATGGGCAGCTAGGACATGGAACAGACAATGAGGTATACTTAAAGAAGACGTGAAATCATTTCTGTTGACCTAATATTCGTGGATGTCTTGTGTTGAAAGCTTCTCTGAATTTATTTATTTATTTTAGCCCATCTTTGGGGTGTGTTACTGTATTCAATTGGTTAAATTATGCAAAGATGCCTTGTGTTTGGGGTCATTGTTTACTACTGAGATGGCCATGGTTGTGAGGGTTTGGCATCATCTATGTGGTGGTCATGTTGATTTATAACATTTTTATGCTTTTGTTTCTTTGTTCATTGAGCAATAAGCCTACGTTTATCATAGTTTTAGTTTTGGGTATCGGTATCTCTTATTCGGTAACTCTTAGCTTGCCTTACTTGCAACATTTCCTTTGTTTCATATGCGGACATACAATGGCATTCCTGTTGCTTGTTGCAACTAAGAACAGAAAATCTTAGCATTAATTTGCATGTGCATGCAGTATAATTCCAAAGACAGTTCTGTGAGGTTGGTTTATGAACCCCAACCACGTCCGCGGGCAATTGCTAAGCTATCTGGTGAAACAATTGTCAAAGTGGCATGTGGAACAAATCATACAGGTTGCTACTTTGTGATTTTTTTTAACTTCATTTACTGCATTGGTTACAATGTCTTATTGATATTTGTTTCTTGGGCAGTGGCGGTAGATATGAATGGCTTCGTTTACACGTGAGTAATCCTCTAGTTTTTAATATAATTTCCTACTCCTGGTACTGTGTAGGATTCTTTGTAATTTTTAAATTCTTGTCATTTTTGTAGGTGGGGTTTTGGTGGTTACGGAAGGTCAGTGCTTGGTTCTTGAGTGGGCTGTCAATATTTCATGGATTTTTGAAGACTGCAGTATCAGATAATTTTATGTTAAATTTGGTTTTATTTTTTGTTCTTACATGTTTACTTCCCATGCTCACTATAATCCCAAAATTCTGTAGGCTAGGGCATAGGGAGCAGAAGGATGAGTGGTCCCCACGTCGTGTGGATGCTTTTCGGGACAGAAATGTTCTGCCTCCTGATGCTGTGGTTTCAGCTGGTTCTGTTAACTCTGCATGCACTGCAGGTAGATGTATTAAATTTCCTGGTCACCTGTATTAATATGAAAATCCGTCATGGCTTTTTTGGCATCCTTTTTGGGGAAGTATCCGTTATAAGCTGATATTGATTATATTGAATTATTGATAAGTTAATTGTGTGTTATGCAGCTGTCTTACTTTTGTTGTGATTAATTCTTGCTAAGTGCAGTTGTGTAATTTGTGTGTGAAACTGGAATTGCAAAGTGCCACTCTCTCCCTCATTTGTTATATTTGTGTCTGTATTAGAGGATTGAGAGTAGAGCCAGTAATACGGGTCCAACCCGCGGGCCCGCGGGTTAGGACAGGTTTAGGGTTGGGAAAATCCCAACCCGCAAAAATGCGGGCCGCACAGGCCCGCACCGCATAACCCGCAGGTTGATGTGGGCCAGCCCGCGGGTTGGCCCGCAAAAAAAAGAAAAATTTATATATAATAATCTCATAAAACCTATAAATTATCTACTCCGATCTTAGTACCTCTCAATCCAAATAGAAAAAATCTTTGCATTTTTCCTTCTTCTTTAAACAAAATTATTATATTTTGGTTGTTTGAGGATAATTTGATTTTTTTTTTGTATAAACTTTAACAGATTTGATAACTTTATTCTTTGAATTATGGATTATATTTTTAAAATTTTATAAGAAAAATGATTGATGGTAAGAAAGTAAATTTAACAACCTATATATATGTATCTCATATTTTCGGCCTTCTTAAAAAAATTTGAAAAAAAATTGCGGGCCCGCGGGCTGGCCCGCAACCCGCACCCTGCGGGTTAGGGTTGGCACTTTGCCAGCCCGCAAAAGTGCGGGCTGCACAGGCCCGCACCGTGCAGCCCGCGGGTTGGGTTGCGGGTTGGCCCGTTTTACCAGCTCTAATTGAGAGTCGTGTAATCCCGTAATATGTGAGTTTGAGAGTTAATAACTTAGAGTAATGTAATCCCGTAATATGTGAGTTTGGGAGTTAATAATTAATTTCAATGTGGGTCTCATCCTAGCAGTTTATACTTCTAGTTCGAATTGGTCATTGTTATGGATATGGTGTTGACCTTTCATGGCCAAGTGGTTTGCTTGTTGTGGGGAAATCAGCAAGTCTCATGATTCTCACCCAAGTTTTAAATGGCTAAACATTTTACTAGCGTTAACAAGCCAACTAGGGATCACTGAGAGTAATTTTACCTGATCATCTCACATTTTAATGGTATGATTTTATTTTTGGGGTCATTTTTGAATCAGAGCTTCAAGACTTGTTATTGAGTAATGCTAGTCCATAGTTTATACTAGTCAATCATATTGATGCTGGTCATTTTTATTACTCCACAGCAATTTAGAGCTTCCTTATAACCTTCTCAAGCTATGATATCAATAATGTCAGTTGGCAGTCAACTGTACTTGTCCTACGCAAAATATTTTGTTTAAAAGTGATTTGGTACACAGAATCTTAAAATTTGTTGACTTTTAGAGGGTAAAGTTGACCTTTTTCAAATTTAGGTGTGTTAGCATACTGTTGTTGTTGGAGCATACTTTTGACCTGTTATTGGTGTGGTACATCATAGGATTATAGGAGTAATCTGTTACTTAGCCGCCTGTGAACTGAACGGTTCCTGTCTAATATGTTATGTCTTGGGAGTTGGGAGGTGGTTTTCTACTAAATAGTTCTGGTTTCAGTTTCATAACTTCAAAGTTTATTCACTTTTCAGGTGGAGGGCAATTGTATATGTGGGGCAAAATAAAGAACACAGGTGATGATTGGATGTATCCTAAGCCTCTACTGGATTTAAGGTTGCACCGTGTGCCATGATATCTACAGAATTTCTTGCCTTTTATTTATCTTCTGTCTTGTATATTTTCTATATTCGATCAAAATGCTGTGTAACTGATTGGGTAACCTTTTTGGTCTTTGTCGGGTAGTGGCTGGAACTTACGATGCATGGATTCAGGCAATATGCACCATTTTGTTGGGGCTGATTCTTCATGTATAAGTTGGGGCCATGCTCAACATGGAGAACTGGGATATGGACCTAATGCACAGAAGTATGTGTATGATTTCTTGTTGTTAGTGTGTTGTCTAATTTCGTTTTTCTTTTCTAATTTTCTTTATTGGCTTTACCTGTGTTCAGGTCTTCAGCAGTACCGAAAAAGGTGGACATTCTTGAGGGCATGCATGTTATGGGGTAGGTATTATGTGTCTTTTAATTGTTTCCTCATTTTTATCTCCCTTACTCTTGTTTCACGGATGTCCAAATACGTCCCACTTTGAGAGTAACAGCTAAACTTAAATCTCTCACTCTTATTGTGTCTGTGGAAGCCAAAATGATGAGGATGTCTCAGGCCAAAAGAAATGATGATGATGCCGTCTATAGAAAATTACTTGTTCATGCCTTCTTGGTAGTTTTGGTTTGTTGGAGCTTTGAGATGTGATTATGGTGTATAAATTTTTATTTGAAACAGTGTTGCTTGTGGTATGGGCCATTCCATGGTCATTGTTGATGGAACAAATGTTGGCGAACGACTTGACCAGGTAAATCTTAGCCTGTTTGCATATTTCAAAACTATCTTGGCGAATCATATGGGCTGCATGCATCTAAACAAGTAGATATTTCCTAGTTGCAACTTGGGAGTTGTTTTTCTTCATTCTCCCCCTTCATCTTCTCTCTTTCGATTGTGTTAAGTGCTCTATGTAACTAATTTCGGTAGCTGTTCCTGCACTTGTATTTCTTTTATAACTAGTTTGTGGGTCCTATACATTGCATGGAGTTTGAGGAGTGAATCACTTTGTTCAAGGCATATGAATAGTGGGTCTTATTAGAGCTCGTTATATATGGAGATATATAGATACTATGTACTGCGGCTAACGTCCTGTTTTCCTGCAGCTTGATATATATGATGGGAAAGCTTCTGGTGAAGGTATGTCATAATAATCAAAACTCATTTATTAGGAAAAATGAATCATAAGAAATTTTTTTTTTAGGTGGATGGGAATGGCATACAGTTTCACTGTTTCAGCCAGATATGGTATTCTGTCATGTGGTCCCTTTAGCCTGAGAATTTCTTAATCTATCTTGAGCTGGATGTTTAGAAGGGTTTAAGTGTGACAGGTATTTGAAAGCTTAAACTGGTTACTTATTTGAATCCACTCTTGCCACAGTAAATGAGGAACCTGTAAAGAAAGCTCCAGCGCCTAAGCAGAGTGCCAAAAAAGGTGCAAAAGGTGGTGACAATTCCAAGAAGAAGAAGAAAAAAGAATCATCTGAATCGGAGGAGGAAGAGGATGATGAAGCAAGTGACGATGAGGAGCGACAAAATGGCGTGGCCAGGGGGAAAAGGAAACGCGGCGGAAATAATTCTGGTAGAGCAAAAGGCAAAGCTAAAGGTGCCGGCGCTGGGAGAAATCGGTCTCCAGTAAAATCGGGCAAGAGAGGAAGACCCCGCAAGTCTTGACTTAGGTTCTGTGATCTAAATTAGAAGTTTTGCTCACCAAGAGAAATGTACTGTTATCTGTGGGCTGCTGAATTTGCCTAACCTATTATAGTTATTGAAATTCTTATTCGGCCAAGTTTTTGTTGTAAATTTTTTAGGGAACTAGTGGTTGGATTTGGAGATCCCAGAGGCTACAAGCCTGGTCTTTAATTTTTAAATCAAGGAAAATGTCTTTTTGTTTACCTCATTATCCCCCCCCCCCCACTCTTGTTTGAGTGTGACTACTGATTCGAAGTTGAGTTGACAAGGGAAAGCAAAATGCTTTCACAAACCGGCTCCAGGTTCAATGGTTGTTTGCTGAGACAAAGCTCAATTATTAATGACAGATAATCATCAAAATTGGATTATCAATAAACTTTTCCAATTTTTTTTTGGGTAATATGTGGACCTATTTTTTATTGGACACGGCCACATAATATATGAAGATGCGTTAACATATCAATCAACTTGACATAACCAAGGTCTGAAGGGGATCTTAAGTGAGTATCGGTGTGTATTTTTGCGAACCCATTTTTTATGAAACACGATATTACTCGATATGACAATAAGTCAGCGTCTTGTTGGCAAAAAAAAAAAAAAAAGAACCAGCGTATTGAATTACCCGAGGAACGCTATTTTTTTGACCATTAATTTGGCTTCTTTCTTGTACGAGGCTGTCACACATCCCCAAAGAAGGCAATATTTAAAGAGTTCTTTATCTTCGGCCGACAATATTGAACGAGTTTCATTTTGTTTCTTTGGGTTTCCTGTCAAACATAAAATTACGTACCAAGTCATTTATGAATATAATGTGGTAGTTGGAGGCTTGGACCCTACTTTATTTTACTTTTTTTTAATATACTTTCAATGACTTCCTTTTGGAATAATCGAGTCTTAGTTTTACTGTTGAGAAAACGTCTTAGTTTTACTAAAGTTATTTTTCTTTCGAAAAAATACCTCATACAAAATTCATTGCTTTAATATCTACTAAAGTCAACTTGAGGACTGTAGTCCTACGTAGTTCATTTAAGGACGGATGTTAGAAACCATTATTAAGTGACGCTCAACATTTGGAGACTTGAGTCACAAAGGAAGTTTAAGATTCAGCAATCATAAAGGTTTAATTTGCTGATTATTTTTCAGTCTAAAAGTGATTCATTGCAACGACCAATACTCCATGTCAGTAGTAGTTACAGGCAGTGCAAGTGTTGAACGAAAATAAAATCGATACATATTCGTTCGTCAAGTTATAATGATAGTTGTTTTCGTTTCTGGCAAACCTTCAGATTCACTAATCAGTGTCACCGATGCCCTACAAACAACAAACAACAAAACGGAGTGATCAATATCAATGTTAATATAAAATATCAATACAAAAAATATTATTATTCGGTTTATAAATTATAAAAGCCGCACTTAACTTGCACATTCATCATGGCTGTAAGTATTCTTTCTTCGTTGTCTTGAAAGTATCAGTTTGACTTTCACAAATACCTTATGACATAATTATATTTTGGTTATACTAAACCCATTGGTCAAAAAAATTATCTCATCAATTGTATTCTTTTCAATTTCAGCCGCAACTTAGCTAAAGTCAACACAATGAACTCAGTCTTACGGGATTTATAGATTCACTGACAACGCAAAAATATTTCTAGTTGCCGAACATGCACGGTGCATAATTAATTATTAACTGCCAATTAACCCTTTTTTTTAACTTAAGTAATTTAAATAACTTACTTAATCAAAATATATGTTATGTATCATTAAATTATATATCAGTTTATAAGTTAAATAAATTAATTTAGACAAAAATGATAAATATAAATACCTTAACAAAGTTTTTTCACTTTCTAAATCTATCTTAAAAAAAGTCAAATTCTTCTTATATTAAAGATAAAGAGGGAGTACTTCTATACAAACTAACATATATCATTGTTGTTGTTCTTATCTTTCTTTTTTTTTTTTTTTTGGTTATAGGTTGTGCATTTATCATTTACTTTCCACAAAAATGTGCAGAGGTTTCAAAGTTCGTTTAGAACGAGAACACGCATCCAAAACATCTTTCATTAACATACCATAAATACGCAACCAAATACACCAACCCTAAATAGTAATACACCTTTGTTTTTTCGCACCACTAAGACAACAGCCTTTCACTTACAAAAGAAGTTTCATGCTAAGACACTGGCCTTCTTAAAGAGAGTTTTAATACAACTAAGTTATAATTTCTTGGGCACAAGGCAAAGATCATTCTTTTTGTGCATGGTGATTCCAGGAAGAACATCAGTGTCTAAATCCTCCATCTTCATCCCTTTTGGAAGCTCCCAATCGAAAGAATTGAGTAAATTTGCAAGTGCTAGTTCCACAGTTACAACTCCCATTTGTATTCCTGGACATATTCTTCCTCCTCCACCAAACGGAATCCATCCAAATTCTTGTCCCTTACTGAAATCTGCATATCCACATTCAAATCTCTCTGGATTGAACTCTTCTGGCTGGTCCCACGCTTCTGGATCTCTCCCTATGGCCCACACGTTAAAATATATGACACTCTTGTCTTCTATCTCATATCCTCCTATCTCGAATTTCTCAGTTGCTTCTCTTGGTACCATTAATGGTGCTGGAGGGTACACTCTCAGTGTCTCCTTCACTACTGCCTCCAGATAAAGAAGCTTTTGTAGGTCATTTTCGTCAATGAAGCTTTTTCTAGGGTTTGAATGTCTGACTTCTTCTTTGACTTTATTCATCACTCTTGGATTCTTCATCAGAGCCGTCATGGCCCAAACTAGCGCCGCCGCACCAGTGTCCGTCCCAGCTATGAATATATCCTGCACCCAAATAATTCAGTGTATTTTATTATTTTACGACGGACACTAGTCTCAAGCCTCAAGCTCGTTCCAATCTAACTCCGAGATGAATGGGTTTATTGTATTTTATCCATTCAATGTGTGTTTTATTATTATGCCCTATGATGCACGACAGTCTTTACAGTCTTCTACATTTTTTTTTAAATAATACTTGGAGTCTTCTAAGTATATGACGACAACTTATTATATTCAAACTGAAATTTTTATTTAATTTGAGGTTTGAAATGGTAAAAATAATAGGGTAAATGGTACAGAGCCCCTCAATTTTAAGTTAGTTATTCAACATTTTTAATATTTTAAACTTTAAATTCAACCCCCAACTTTTTATTTTTTTAATCATTGGCCGTTAAGTAACTATTATCTTTTTTTATGAAATTTGTAATGTTAGATTAATAAATATACATGATAACCTATGTAAGTTAATTTTATGAACTTTTTTGAAACTAACTTTAAATCGATTGCATATAACTCTTCTTGATGACATTTCAAAATTTAAATTTAATCTCCTAAAGTTCAAAGAATTTTATACAATCGACTTGGTGATTTTATAAAATTATCAACTTACATGTCTTATATTAATTTAATGTGATAATTTCTGCCCCAAAAAAACAATAAGTAGTACTTATTTAAAATAATGATTGGAGCCTTCAAAAATAGTTTTTTAATCATGATTTACGATATACAATATAAATATGGGATATGAGAGTAGTTTTTTCTCGACTTACACAAATAAATACTTTAGGAATCCCAAAAATGATCTCAAACAAACACTTATTTAAGGACAAAAACCCATAATAAAAAAAATAAAAGGTTAAGAGTTTAAATTCAAACTTAAAATATCATGAAGTTACGTGTAATTTAGCAAAAAGAGTCAAGAAGGTAAGAGTAATAACCGTAAGTAAGGCTTTTATGCCAGTAAATGAGAGATCAAATGAAGAAGATGTATCCTTATCCTTCATCAACCCAAGACAGACATCGATGAAGTCCTCATGTTGGTCGGATTTACTTTCTTTTGAATGGATATGATCATCGATAATCTGCTGGAAGAAATCATCCAATTCCGTGAAGCTTTTTTCGAGCCTCGACAACAATCCCCTGAACTTATCAACCCAATATCCGATCAAAGGAACATGATCTGTTAAGTAAAACGCAGCTATCATCTCTTGTTCCTCATGCAACATCCCATGAAACCTACTCCTTTTGTTTCCTTTTTCTTCTTCTTCATATCTCTTCCCAAATGCAGCTCTGCAGATTATGCTGCTCGTAAGATGCATCGCCGCCTCGCTCAAGTTTGTGACTTGATTCATGCAAGCCAACTCTGATATCTTGTTCATCATTCTGAGCACTTCGTCTTCTCGTATGGAACGAAAAGATTGAACACGTTTGGTGTTGAACAAGTGAACGACGCAGAGTTTTCTGAGTTCTCTCCAGTAATCGCCGTAAGGCGAAAAAACCAGGTCGGAACAGTTATAAGTGTATTTCTTCTGGCCGAACAAGGAAGGCCGGCCGGCGACTTGGCGGTTAAGGTTTTTGAAAAAGAGGTCAGCCATTTTTGCGGAGGAAACAACTATGGTTGGTATGGAAGCGAGACGCAAGTGCATGAGAGGGCCGTAGTGGTTGGAGAGCCGCCATAGATGGAGGTGGAGGTCAGAGCTTGGAAGCTGATGAAGATTTCCGATGAGAGGAAGGCCCGGAGGACCAGGTGGGGTTTTACTTGTGGCGGTGGCGGTTCTTTGTTTATGAACAAGGTAGAAGAAGATCAAAGGGACAGAGAGAAGGGCAATTAGAAACAGTAGCATGATTTTGAAGCTCTTGTGTACGCTTTGATCCGCTGGCTAAAGAATCAATAATCACTTAACATTATTGTACTTTATAGCATGGAAGTCTTGGTTTAAATTGAACTGTTTATCACTTGGCGGACTTTATTGAAAAAGGGTAAAAAAAAAAAAGGTTTTTGACTATTTATGTAGGTGGTTAGTGATTGTATTTAGGATAGTTTTTGTGACTGAAAGTATTTATTAATGTAAGTTATACAATTTTTCTCATATGTAAATTACTATCAAAAAATTATTTTTAAAGACTCGTTATTACAAACAAACACTTAATGATTTAGTTCGGATTATAAGTGGAAGATTGCTCTGTATATGAGAATTGTTTTCTCTGATCAGGTCCACTCTGAGTTCTCTCCAGTAATCGCCGTAAGGCGAAAAAACCAGGTCGGAACAGTTATAAGTGTATTTCTTCTGGCCGAACAAGGAAGGCCGGCCGGCGACTTGGCGGTTAAGGTTTTTGAAAAAGTGGTCAGCCATTTTTGCGGAGGAAACAACTATGGTTGGTATGGAAGCGAGACGCAAGTGCATGAGAGGGCCGTAGTGGTTGGAGAGCCGCCATAGATGGAGGTGGAGGTCAGAGCTTGGAAGCTGATGAAGATTTCCGATTAGAGGAAGGCCCGGAGGACCAGGTGGGGTTTTACTTGTGGCGGTGGCGGTTCTTTGTTTATGAACAAGGTAGAAGAAGATCAAAGGACAGAGAGAAGGGCAATTAGAAACAGTAGCATGATTTTGAAGCTCTTGTGTACGCTTTGATCCGCGGGCTAAAGCGAATCAATAATCACTTAACATTATTGTAGTTTATAGCAATGAAGTCTTGGTTTAAATTGAATTGTTTATCACGTGGCGGATTTTATTGAAAAAGGGTAAAAGAAAAAAGGTTGTTGACTATTTATGTAAGTGGTTAGTGTTTGTGTTTAGGATAGTTTTTGGGACCCTAAAAGTATTTATTAATGTAAGTCAAGATAAAATTTTTTTCATATACTGTAAATTACGATCGAAAAGTTATTTTTAAAGACTTAAATCATTATTACAAACAAACACTTAATGATTTAGTTCGGATTATAAGTGGAAGATTGCTCTACATATGAGAATTGTTTTCTCTTATCAAGTCAACTACTACAAAATATACATGTTATTATCCTATAAGACGTCTTTTTTAAGAAAAAAAAAAGTAAAAAATGGACAAAGTGGCATTTTTCTAATTCTAAACTGTAATTTTGAAATATTAGACGACTTTAAGCATCACAACTAAAATTTTGGACGTGTAATGGGACCTTTAGGCGTCTCTAAAATTAATTGAGACGCCTAAAACATAACTTTTGACTCTAAAAGGACTGATTTTGTTAAATTTGACATGCCTTTAAATATTCCTATTTTAAATAGGCCTAAAGACTAATCATGTCAATCTTTAACTAACGTGCCCAATACATATAGGAATATCACTGACCTTATGCGTCCCTATTTTAAATAGGGGCACATAAGCTTTAGTCACATTAGTTTAGCTGACATGTGATATCCTTATTAATAATTTTTTTTAAAAAGAAAGAAATAATATATATATATATATATATATATATATAAATATAATATATAAAAAATTTCAAAATTGGTAGGCGCCGAAGCGCCTACCAACTTTGAAAGATAAGGGGGATGGCCCCCTTATCAATTAATAAAAAAAAATTTGATATGCTTTGGCGCCAAGAGAAAAGGGAGGGGGTATTATAAATACCCCATCAGCTAAACACTTCACGCAAGTGAAGGGTTTCGTGAAAAGAAGAGAATGTGAGGTCTTGATAAGGGTATCTTTGGTTCTTTGGGGATCAATAATGTACTCAAACTCTCTTCTAATTACAAAGCTTCTTTTATAAAATATGTTCTAAATAATTTTCTCTTTCCTATGATAGTGATTTTATGCTAGTTAGAGAATATTTGGGGGATATAATTTTAGGAAAGTTTTGAGTTTTGTCAATATAAGACTATAGAAATGTAGAGAATAATTAATAGTTAAATTTAACCGGTTTAGATTTATTATTTAGTTGTCATGTGATTTTATAATTAATTTATTTTATAAATAGGGTATAAATTAATCCCTATAGGACGTTTTTACCGATAAAAATTAGTTTAAATATTTTATTTGGATTATTGGAGGTATTATTGAGGTTTTAGTCGGTTTATTTTTATTAGATTTGAGCTATGTGAAAAATATAAATTAGGACTTAATATTTGAATTAGAATTTGATATGATTTTAATTATGTGGATAATTGAGGAGTTGTTTAATAATTGGATTATACCCATATAAATTATGAGAAGGAGATTTAATTATTCAGAAAGTTGATATGAGGGATTTTGTAATTATAGGTATATTAAAGGTTATTTAAGGATTTTTAGGAATCATTTGTGACCAAGGATTTTTATTGAGTAATTTAGGTTTATAAGGAATGATCTATGATTAAGGATTTTTAAGAAAATTAGAATAATTGAGGATAACAGTTGTAGAGAAAATTTGGTTGTAGGCGCTAAATTATGTAAATTAATTATTTTATTGTTATTTGTGGTTAATTGGTATCTACATTGATAATGTAGAGTCATATTGTAATCGGTGATTGCACGGGTTTTATTATTCAACTAAGGTTAAGCTTGGAGTTGAGGTAACCCGGGTTAATTTATTTTATATGCTTGTTTTGGACTGTAAGGTGTTTTATAAACTTTACTTTTATCTATATTACTTGTATGTGTTTTGCAAGATTATATTTATGTTTGAATATGAATTTATTTGAGTGAAGCATTGTATTTTCCAATTTACATATATAAGTGAAAATTATTATTAAATTGTTTATGTTATAGTGTATATGTTGTTTGAGATGGAATGTTATATACGAATTTAGAATTCTTGTAATTGTTTTCGAAAGCTGTATTAATTTATTATTTTTATATTACGGGATATGTTGGGTTGTGTGGAAGAGATATGGTGAATTGTGTGCCCATCGGCTCTCTCAATCCTGGCCCGGATTTTGGAGCTGAGTGTTTGGGCGGACACATTCCTGTTACGGTATATTGGTGGTGGCATGGGATGGGGCAGTATTCTTGATGTGACTAGCTAACCTTTGGCCGGGTATACTAGCACTGATAGGTTGTACCAGTCCAGAGAAGATAAGGAGGAGCAGGATGGATGAGTGGGGATGGTTTTATTTATTGATTATATCATGTTAAATTTTGAATTATGAGAATATTATTATTATTATGTCAGTTAAACCTTCTTATCTGACTTACAATCTTTTCCTGCATATTTTGTAAATTGATTTTGGTTACTGAGACTTTATGTCTCACCCCGTCATTATAAATAATTTTTCAGGCGATACCTCTAATCTGGATAGAGGCCAAGGGAAGCAACCAGATGCATAGACGTTGAGAATCTTGTAGGCCTCTTTTGGTATTGATGTTGTATTAATTTCTATATTGCCATTATAGGGTCTACATGTTTTTAAAATGACATATTTACTGTTTGGATATCTATGTTGGAAATCATTTTGTGACCCATGAGTTAATTGTGATGTGATATCTGAATAATAAATTTATCTGCAATGAGTTTCTGGGCGATTTTGTGTAATTGTATTGGATGATACTTCTTGTGAGAAAGGGTGGTTACATAACATGTCTAATGCATGTGGGCATGATAGTCAAATTATCATATTATTAATAATAAAGTATATTATTATATTATAATATTAAATAATATAGATATGACCTTATGCGTCCCTATGAATAATAAGGATGCATAAGATTAAGCCTTTATGAATCGATAGAGGAAACTATTGAGCACTTATTTTTTCATTACTGATGGATCAGGTGTATTTGGTTTGGTTGTATGCTATGTGCTAGAATTGATGCGTTTAATGTGTCCAATTTTACTGCCTGGTGGATACATATGACAGGTACAAAGTCATTGAGCAAGTAGGATATTTCTTTAATTTGTTGGATCTTGTGGTTTATATAGAAGCAATGAAATGAAAAGGTCTTTAACCATAGAGAACCCAACCCCTCTGTTGTTATTGAAATGACTATGAAGAACAATTTTAAATACCAGATTACTTGTGATAAATTGAACTTGGGGGTTGAGACGCTGAGGCGTACTAATAATACAACTATTAATTGGATCATTCCCTCTCTAGGTAGCTTGAAAGTCATTTGTGATAGGGTGTTCAAACCTGGTAATGAAGACGTTGCTATTGGGGTGATATGTCGGGATAACATTGGTCAATTCAAGTGGGGTTATGTGAATAAAGTGAAATCTATTAGGGTGATATGACTGAAGCTTTGGCACTAAAAAGGACATTGATGTTAGTTGTGGATTTAGGACATAATAAATCTATTTTTGAAATTGATTGTCTTCCCTTGCTCACTTGTGTTGTTACCAAAACACCAAATTCTTTTGATTGGTGGAGCAGAAGTATTGTTCAGGACATCATCTGCCTTCTTTCTTTTAAGGTTGGGTTCTCTCTATCCTTTACCTCAAGACAGGGTAATCGTGTAGCTGCTTTTCTTACAGTTAATGCTTATAAGGGGGTGTGTCCTATAGGGTGAGTATTCGAACCAACACCTTTTTTGATGTCACTTCTAACCTTGGACGCTTAGGAGGCCTGTGAAGGTGCTGGTGGTACTTATATTCCCACCTCTTGAATGGATAAAGATTGGTTTACTTTTTATTTAGATTTGATTTATTTTGTTTGACATGTTAATTCTTTGTTGTTGTTTTTGGAATTACTTTCCTTTATTGTACTAGACATGCCTTTGCAGTATTAATAGAAGTAACTTTTGAGCCAAAAAAAGAGTGAGCATTTTAGAAAAATAAATATTTTTTATTATAGATAACTAAGTTAAATAATATCTTGAATTTTTATAAATTAATCATATAATTCTTATATTATGATTGAACTACTATATATTAGCCTTTAAGTTTAAAAGAGACACATTTTGTTTCTTAAGTTCCATCAACATTCGTTAGGCACAGTTGTGGAAGGCTCTGTCATGATAAGTACCGTACATATAACACAAATTTAACATACAAACTATTCAAACCAAATTTTTTTTTTTTTTTGGACCCGACAATCAAAAATAGTTGTAACCTATAGGGACTGCAAAGACCAAGGTCTCATTATTTTTAAACACACATTGAGAAGCACAAAATATATAGTTTACGAGTGATATCAAGTAATATAAAATAAGTAAAATACCGTTCCTACCCTGATTTAATATCAACAATCCGGTTGATGATTAACTTTACACCTTAGTTTAATTTGAGTCAAACACAGTTTGAACGAAAGATGTGTATAAAAGCTGACCGGGGGGGGGGGGGGAATTGAATCTAACAATTAAGTTAAGAGTGATTTTAAATCTTAATTGGTGACTTAGATTATGATAGCTCTAGTTAATTTTTAGTGTCTATTTTCTCTCCTTAATTATATTTGTTAGAGACTTTTATTTACTTAAAAGTGTTTTTTGAGTCCCTAAAAGACATTTCAATTATGTTATTTTTATCTTCACACTGAAAAAAATTAATTTTATTTTGATTCAAGGGTGTGTAGTGAAATTTTAGAATATTTTGATGGTAACCCGAAATGAAATTATTTTCAATCTAATAGTTAAGGCTAAGAGTGATTTTAAATCTTAATTGGTGACTTAGATTATGATAGCTCTAGTTAATTTTTAGTGTTTATTTTCTTTCCTTAATTGCATTTAAAGTTATATTTGCTAGAGACTCTTATTCACTTAAAAGTGTTTTTTGAGTTACTAAAGGACATTCCAATTATGTTATTTTTATCTTCACACTGAAAAAAATTAATTTTATTTTGATTTAAGGGTGTGTAGTGAAATTTTAGAATATTTTGATGGTAAACCGAAATGAAATTATTTTTATAGGTCTAAGTGATATTTTTGCATTAAAAAATATTAAAATAATAAAAAAAGAAGACTAATGGAAACGACAATACAAAAAAAAAAAAGTTAAGTCCCCGTAACGACGTTATTATATTCTCTCATAAATAAATTATTTATATATTCTTTTATATCCAACAATAGTTAAATCTTATACATATACATAAGAAAATTACTCATCGTTAAATTTGCACATTCGGAAAAAAAAATTTAATATGGGGCACTGGCTCTGTAAATCATGACAATGGGCATAAACGTATAGTTATATACCCCTCTCTATCTTGGACTAATACCACGTGGACAAATGAAAATAAGGGTGTGGGTATCGTATTTGCCGGCCCAAAAGTACTTTTCTAAAACTTACTTCTGTTCGGCTATGTTTCTGAAGCCCATTTAACAAACTAGACTGGAGAATAAGATGTGGGTTTAATTTGAAAACCGGATCTGGAGTTACTTCTCAACCTGAAACTTCTTGTTTAAGGGGCAACTTGCTTCTCAAATACTAGTTTTGTTAAACGAAAATAAACTCTTTTACGCTTATTATCTCTCAAGTCTGAAAGCTTTAACACTTTAATACATTACAACCAGAGAGTTAAAAGAAGTTAGGGTTCGTTCTCTTGAAGCCAATTAAAATCCCAAAATCGTGAAGTGTGTCGTGGTGTCCTTATGATCGATTAAGGTGAGAATCGCAAGATAGTATTGACGTGCGTCGTGATGGTCCCAGTGAACGATTGAAAGGGGGTTTTAGTAATGGGTTATTTGCCCAGACCATCAAGGACAACAATTTAATTATGCTAACCTCCTACAATGTTGAGGAAATTCACGCGTGGAGTAAAAAACATGTAATCAATAAAACATCGAGTGAAGTGATGAGAAACAATTTTAACTTCCAACTCTAACTGCCATAAAATAATTGTGGAAATTTATCAAAGTAGATATTGAAATGAACTAGAAATCTAGAATTTTGATGCCAATGGTAAACTCAGCGGCAAGATATTCAAGCACATCTGCGAGGTAAACCGGAGCTCCGATGCCGACGCGTTGGGAGAACCTCCCCTTCTTCAAGTAGCGACCGATCCTTCCGACAGGAGACTGGAGATCGGCTTGGACGGATCGAGGCACTGGCTTCTTTTTGGGGTCCTCCATTGCCTTTCTTCAACTTTCCTCTAGGCCAACTCAGCTTTTTTATTTTTTTGGGCAATTTTAATGGTCAAACTAACAGATTTATTAACTTTTGGATCTGATTCCACCATTTTTAATAATTCGGAAGTGAAATTGCATCACAAATAATCTTAATCTAAAAAATATATATTAAGATGCAGCATCCACCTTAACTTTTTTTTAATACAAATATTCTTACTTTTTCAAAAGAGATAATTTAGCATGAGTGATGATTGATGAAGATTTATCTTTAATTTGATGTATAAAATCAGAATTTAGAGGGCCTCAAAATCATATTAACTTGACAAGCTAGCATGTCCACGTTTGTGAGTGTTTGAAAAAATTTTTTAATCGAGATAACACTTCTCTCACTTAAAATATGATTAAAAAATTATTTTTAAAAACTCCAATTATTATTTTAAACAATCACTTAAAATCTTACATGCTTGATGAGCAATTCCATAACTGCATCCACTTTATCTAACTGACCCTCTTCAACCAAACTCAACATTAAATTCTTAGATGGAAACGAAAAATCATTCCTCGGCATTATTTTAAGCGCACGTGTTACTGAAGCAACAAGTGACGTGACTAAGGAGGAGAAGGTTTGAAGGTTGCTAGCCACACACTTATCTGTGTGTTCTTAATGACTAAGCAAAGATCATTTTTCTTGTGCCCAACTAATCCTGGTGTGACTTGTGTGTCAATGTCTCGCTCCTCAATTCCAGCAGGCAATTCCCAATCAAAAGAGTGAACAAGATTAGCAAGTGCAAGCTCCACTGTGACAACTCCCATATTCATTCCAGGACAAATCCTGCGTCCAGCTCCAAACGGAATCAGCTCAAAATCTTGGCCTTTGAAGTCTATTGAACTGTGCAAGAACCTTTCTGGATAAAATTGTTCTGCATCTTTCCATGTGTCAGGGTCTCTCCCTATAGCCCATGCATTCACCAGAAGTAGAGTTTTTGGTTGAATCTCGTAACCTTGTATGTTGCATCTGTCCATTGATTCTTTTGGAACAAGCAAGGGCGCAGGTGGAAACAGCCTCAGGGTCTCCTTCACCACTGCTTTGAGATAAGGGAGTCTCTCAATATCCTCTTCACTTATAAATTCTTTCTCGCCGTACAGCTTTCTGATTTCATCTTTTACCTTTTTCATTACTCTCGGATTCTTTATCATTGAGGTCATCGCGCAGACTATTGTCACCGCACTCGTGTTTGTTCCTCCTATAAATATATTCTGCATCCGCATAAAAAGAAATTGGATAGGCTAATTAAAAGAAAAAAGACTCTCGTGTATTATAGAGAATTAATTAATGGACACAACATTATTACCATGAGCAAAGCCTTGACGTGATCTAAAGTGAAATCAAACGAGGATGAACGGGCATCCATTATTTGAAGAAGTATATTGATGATGTCCTTTTGTTCGGTTGGAGAAGTTGTCGGATTCAAGTGGTCGTCGATGATTTGTTGGTAGAACATGTCGAACTGCTTGAAGGTTTTATCCAGTCGACTGAGAAGTCCTCTGAGTCTATCAACCCAACCCAACCATGGCACATAGTCTGAGAAATAAAATTCCGCCAGCAAAATCTGGGCTTCGTTCAACAGTTCATGAAAACTACTTCTCTCACGTCCTTGGTCTTCCGACTCTTTCCTTTTTCCGAAAGCAATCCTACAAATCAAAGTATTTGTGAAAAACACTAACCTCTCGCTCAAGTTGACTACTCCATGAGAAGCAGCAGAGAATGACAAGTTTCGAATCATTCTGGCAACCTCGTCTTCCCGAATGGGACGAAAGGAGTGGAGTCGCTGGGAGCTAAACAAGTGGACGACACACAATTTTCTCATTTCTCTCCAGTAGTCACTGGAAGGACCGAAAAGCACGTCTAAGCCATTATACGACAATCTCTGTTGACCAAGCAAGGATGGTCTGCTGGCAAATACGAGGTCGTGGGTTTTCATTACTTGTCTGGCTACTGTGGCAGAGGAAACAACTATGGCGGGCTTGACGCCAAAGCGCAGGAAGATGAGAGGGCCATACTGCTTGGAGAGATGCCATAAGTAACGATGTGGTTCAGAGCTAAGAAGCTGATGATGAATATTGCCTATTAGAGGAAGGCCAGGAGGACCTGGTGGAAGACGTGCTCTGTTTCTTGTTGTTCTGTAGATAACAAGTACGAGGAAGATGGAAGAGAATAGAATGATGACAAGCACGTCCATGTCTGTGAAGCGATACTAGTTGTATGTGGAGCTAAGCACTTGATTCTCAAACTATATAGAGAAGTGGGGATCAAGCTATCTGATAAAATATGTTTGGGGCTGTTTGTGATAGCTTTTTTGAATCGGGCTTATTATAATATAAGCCCGATGCACGTAAATCGAGATAAATCTCCTCCACATATTTATCTCGTAGACCGTGAAAGCACCTCGTAGACCGTAAAAGCTACCGCGTAGACCGTAAATTACAATTCATAAGCACTTATAAAATTTTCAAAAGCTATTCCAAACAGCCTCTTAATTTCACTCTTACAGTCTATTTTTTATCCTCTTTCCTCTAAGAGAGTTTTATTACTCTGTATCTTAGTTTCTATATATATATATATATATATATATATATATATATATATATATATAAAATAAAATGTACTTTCTTTAATTGGGAAGAATCAACAAGAATAATTCCAGTTAAAAAAAAGCATTAACCCTGTATTAATTAAAATATTTTTATTTGAGTATCGTGAATAAGAAATTGTATTTTAAGAAAAGCTAGCCTTCAAATTTTTTTGTCAATAAAAAAATAAATTTCATTAAATTTTTATTTGTATATTGTAATATCTAGTTGTTATTTTACATTGATGAAATTCTTTTTTTTTAAATGCGGCTAATAAAAATATTTGATATATACACTATAAAATAATTTCCTTAAAACTCAATTTTTTCATACTCTTAATTAAATCTTTTGAAAATGAAAATACTATTGTGTAAAAGTGAAAATTTAATCTCGAATGCCTATTATGGTAGAAAAGATTACAGCTCATCATTAAAAAACTCATGATGATAAAAAAAATAGTTCAACTAACTATTTGAAAACTCTACCATAATAATAAAGGATTTAAATCCCTACAAATATCTACCTATAATTGAAAAGAATAGATTAGTCATTTAAAATTTATCATGGATAGTAAAACTCTTCTCATTGTTTTGCAAGTCAAACCATAATTAATCAATATCCTTAGGTCTTAGACTTCTCTAAGTTCAGAACATAATCATTCAACTACATGCCCAATATAAAACTCAATTATCAAAATATTTAAACAAAAATTTTCTCAAAAATCAACTTGAATTTCTTATCTATAATAGAAAACAGTATAATTCAAATTATAATATTATATGAGAGCGTACAACATGAGCCCTACAGTGGGAATACACAACAATACACCATATAAATAAGAAGAAGAAGGCTTTATAAAGACTATCACAATAATCAAGCCTCCAGAGCCTTCCCCAACTGACTAGCAGCAGAACTATTACCTGAAAAATGTTAAATCGACGAGGTGAGACAAAAGTCTCAGTAACCAGCTATCCAACTCAATACACATACTGATATGTGCTAATCAAGTGCCAAGTGGAATAATTTATATAACAAAGTATTAGCAATATAATTCACAAATTTCATATAATAAATTATGTATCAAAATTTCCACTTCACAATTTCATTTCACAAATCTATATCAGAAATTTTTATCATGATTTCTATATCTTAGTTTCATATCACAATTTCATATTAGGAATCCTTATCGAAATTCCTAAGTTGCCTCCCACCAATCCAACCAAACCGCCTTATTTTCACCGACTAAACCCATAAGCTAAGTTACTATCTATGTCACTGGTTACTCCAAAAAGCTCTCCAGTCATGTGGTGAGAATTAGCCAGTTCCTCAAAACATATGCACAGACTATGTGTCTTTTCTTCTCATTGAACTAATGGGGTGTTGTAGGCCTTCATTGAACCAATGTGGTTGTCATTCATTGAACCTATGGGACAGTCCCTCATTGAACTAGTGAGACAATAGAAAATCAATCATCGTGCACAATAGAGGCTATACCAGGTGGTAAAATAATTTTCTCCATCTCAACCCAAACCAATCATCTCAATATGTATCAATAATTAGCTCAAAGGGAATTTTTCCATTTTTCCACATTCATATAAGGATATTCAAACCATCTACATATATATTTGGCATAATGTCTCAATCCACATTTCATATATATATTACAATTCAAATCATAAGGTTTCACAAGGCCATTTTATATCAACATACTTTTCAGCATTATGATAACTTTCTCAATCACAATAAATCTTTACTTATTGAAATAATTAATAAATATCAACTTAAAAATTTTTAATCTCATAATTATTTTACAAAATACTCACAAACACATACCAACACTCATAACAAGTGAAAACTTGTTACATCTCATCAAAGAAAATTATAACTATAAGCTCATAATTCAAGAGTTTAAATACACATCAAAAAATCAATCTTATTGATCTCAAAAGATGTAAAAACTGGAGCTTTACGAGCCATTTTTTCCAAAAATATCACTCTATCTCAACGGCGAAGTGAAGGAGAGGTGAGATGTGTGTATATATATAATACACTCTACCCTTTCTATCACACATTGAAAGGTGGTATTATTATTGGTGGGCGGCGCCACTTACCATATAATAATTATTTTTATTTCTATTATTATTTTTTTAATATATAGGGTGGGTGGCGCCACCTCTCCTTTTTATTTTTATTTTAATATATATATATATATATATTTGTGTGTGTGTGTGTTTTATATTTATTTATTAATTATTTTATTATTATTATTTAAAATCATATTTTAACTCGGCTCCTCTTTTCTTTTTACTCTAAAAAAAATTACCCAAAAACCTTGGGCCCAAAAAGAAAAGGACAACACGAAGCAGAGAGAAGATGGAGCAGAGGTACTGGAGAGGAAATTTAAACGAGCTGGCCCAAAAAATTTGTGGAGCGTGATTGAGTTGGACCCACTCGTTTGTCTACTTCCCAAATCTTGTCTGGTCCGTCTCTTGTCGGTAACGAAGGAGGTTCCTAATTTCATGGGACTGTTTGGCATTGCTTTTATTAATTGAGTTTATTATATAAGCCTGATTTATGTAAATTGAGATAAATCTCTTTCACCTATTTATTTTGTAGACCGTAAAAAAACCTCGTAGATCGTAAAAGCTACCTTGTAGACCGTAAAAGTTACTTCATATTCCGTAAATCGCAATTCATAAGCACTTATTAAACTTCCATAAGCACTTATATTCGGCCTCTTGTCTACATCACTCCCACTTGGTCCCAAGTTGGAAGTAGCGTGCCATTGTTTCTTTCTCTTTTCTCTTTCCTTTCTTTCCCCCTATCATTGAATTCAGAGAAAATTAAAGTTAAGTTTTAAATAAGAGTTAAAATTAATTTTTTTAAAAAAATTTAAAATAAAAAAATAGTCCTATTAATAATTTCAGGAACAAGTCATTGATAAGTTTAGGAGTTTTATTGACAAGTTTTTGAGACCATTTTTTTATTTTAAAATTTTAAAAAATTATTTTTTTTATTTTATCTTTTATTTAAAACATGATTGTAATTTTCCCTTGAATTCAATTATTGAATTTCAACGACTGCTCAGAGAAATCACCAACTTCAGATTCGTTCGATTGTTCGCTTGATCAGGGACCGTTAAAAGGGTTTGACCGTTGAAGGATAGGTTTATTGGATACTGAGGCTCTATATTCTTTATGTGGGTTGGGCCAAAATGTGTGTTAAGGCCCACAAAAAATGGTCTATAAATCAAGTGTGAAAAGATTAAGGGCATGTTTGGTATGATGGAATTGGGGGGTATGGAATTGGAATTGGAAATCAATTCCATGCTTAAGTTTGTTTGGTATGATGGAATTGGAAATTTTTGCAATTCCATGTGGAAGCCAAATCTCTCCAATTCCATCAAATTGGCTTCCACCTAAAAAGCAAAGATTTGCAATTCCATGTACCTAAATCTAGGTCAGGGTACTGAGTTAAGGGTTAGTGGGTCAGATCGGAGTTAAACCGAAGCTAAACCAGGGCCAAACCGGTGAAAAATTGAATATTTTAGGCTTATTAATATGAAATTTCTTTTTTAAAAAAAATAAAAATAATTTTTTATTAAAAAAAACCTAACTGGAGCAGTCAAAGTACTAGGTCAAAGGTTAGTGGGTCAGACTGGAGCTAAATCAGGGTTAAACCGGTGAGAAATTGAATATTTTAGTCTTATTAATATGAATTTTTTTTTAAAAAAATAAAAATAATTTTTTATTAAAAAAAATCTGTCCGGTCCAGGTTTAGTAACAATGGTTGTATCTCATTCCACTTTCTTAGATTAGCATATTGGTAGTTTTACATTTTAAATATAAATATTAAATAAAAATAATATTTGAATTCCATGTACATACCAAACACACTTTTAAACCACATTTCCATTTCCATATCCATATCCATTTCCATTTCCATTTCCATATCCATATCCATCAAAACCAATTCCAGTGTACCAAACGGGCCCTAAGGGTGTGTTTGGTAGGAGGGGAGGGGAGGGAAATGAGGGGATTTTACTCCCCTCCTCTTGTTTAGTTAACTAAAAATTTTAGGAGGGGAGGGAGAATTTTATCCTAACCCTCTCCTCCAAAATTGGGGGGATTTAGAGGGAAATGTTAATGTTTGAGTTTAAATTGACTAATATGTTCATACCATTTTAAAATATTCTCACAATACCCTTCTCATTATTTAATTACAAAATTATAATTTTATATAGTAAATTCTATTTATTTAATTTTTATAATTATAAAATTATAATTTTATGTATTAAATTCCTTATATAATTATATTTTATTAAATATGTTAGAAAGTTATTAATTACAAATTAAATGAAATAAGAGCAAAATTGTCCATATAAAAATATTTCTCCTCCCTTCCCCTTCTTACCAAACATAATACTATTAAAATCCCTCCCCTCTCTTTTTGTCAACCCAAACAAGGTAAAAGAAAATCCCTCTTAAACCCTCCCTTCCCCTCCCCTCCATTTAAATCTCTCCCCTCCCCTCCCTCCATTTAAGTGAGGGGATGTTTGGATACCACCACATCCAGCATCTCCGAATTTTCTTTTAGAAAGTAAAAGGTGAATGCTTGTTTGGGTAGAGAATTTATTTTTGGGAACAAAAAATCAATAATAAAACATAAAAATCGTGAAAATTCATTTTAAAAAAGTATTTTTAACATACTAAAAGTCAATTTTAACAAATGTATTTTTATCTTCAACAAATTTAACAAATGCATTAAAACTCAATTATTTTTAATTAATTGTTGTGCTGTAACAACATTTTATTTGCAATACAATTTTCACATTTTTCATTTCCTTTATACTTGTGTCAGATAATCTTGACAAATTGTAATCGAGCTTTGATTATGTTACTGACAATCAAGTGAATCAAAATTTTTGAATGCTTACCAAAAATGGGAAATATAGAGGAAGAAGACTGAAGTGTGTGTCCAGTGTCCAATGTCCATATCCCAAAGGGTGATACAGGACAAACGGGAGTGAGGGGCCTTCGGGAGTTGATAAGTTAATATAATTTGGATTATATCATAATTAGTGGATATGGGTATACACATAGCATCTTATAATAAATGAAGAATCGAATAGCAACTTTTGTTCTTGCTTAGTTATTTGAATCAAGACCCAAGTATATAAACTTGTTAATCTCCATAATTGGTAATTTACTTCGAGTATATACACATATAGGTGTATATTGACTTACATACTACGTAGGTGAACATGTGAATGTGCGTATTAGTATTATGGGTTCTTAATAACTAAGCAAAGATCATTTTTCTTGTGGACAGCTATTCCTGGTGTGACTTCCGAGTCAATGTCTTGCTCCTCAATCCCATCAGGCAATTCCCAATCAAAAGAGTGAACAAGATTAGCAAGTGCAAGCTCCACTGTGACTATACCCAAGTTCATTCCGGGACAAATCCTGCGACCAGCTCCAAAAGGAATCAGCTCAAAATCTTGGCCTTTAAAGTCTATTGAACAGTTGAAGAACCTTTCTGGATAAAACTGTTCTGGGTCTTCCCAGGTCTCAGGGTCTCTTGCTATAGCCCAAGCATTCACCAGAACTAGGGTTTTGGGTTGAATCTCGTATCCTTGTATGTTGCATCTGTCCATTGATTCTTTTGGTAGAAGCAAGGGCGCTGGTGGAAACAGTCTTAGTGTCTCCTTCACCACTGCTTTTAAATAAGGAAGCCTCTCAATATCCTCTTCACTTATAAATTCTTTCTCCCCATATAGCTTTCTGATTTCATCTTGTACCTTTTTCATAACTCTGGGATTCTTCACAAGTGAGGTCATGGCCCAAACTATCGTGGCGGCACTAGTGTCTGTTCCAGCTATAAATATATTCTGCAACCACATAAAAGAAACTGAATAGTAAGCATCAATAATGATCCTTGTGTATTATTATACTAGCTCCTCCGTTATTAATACCAGTTAACTTTGTTTCAAATAGATTGAGGAAGTTAAATAAATTACTTTAAAGTATTTATATTTATAATTTTTTCTCTAAACTAATTTATTTGATTTATAAATTGATATATAATCTAATGATATATAATATATAGAATATAGAATAACTAAGTAGTTTATTTAACTTCCTTAATCTCTATAAAAAGAATCAACTGAATCATATATTTAGGATTGAGAGTAGAACATGGATACGATGTTACCATGAGCAAAGCCTTGATGTGGTCTAAAGTGAGATCAAACGACGATGAACGAGCGTCCATTATTTGAAGAAGCATATTAATGATGTCTTTTTGGTCGGTTGGAGGCTTGGTCGGATTCATGTGGTCGTCGATGACTTGTTGGAAGAACATGTCGAGTTGCTTGAAGGTTTTATCCAGTCGACTGAGAAGTCCTCTGAGTCTATCAACCCAACCCAACCATGGCACATAGTCTGAGAAATAAAATTCCGCCGCCAAAGACTGAGCTTCGTTCAACAGTCCATGAAATCTACTTCTCTCATGTCCTTGGTCTTCCGACTCATACCTTTTTCCGAAAGCAATCCTGCAAATCAAAGTGCTTGTGAACAACATTATCCTCTCGCTCAAGTTGACTACTCTATGATCGGAAGCAGCACCCAGTGACAAGTTTCGAATCATTCTCGCAACCTCGTTTTCTCGAATGGGACGAAAGGAGTGGGTGTGTCGTGAGCTAAACAAGTGGATGACACACAATTTTCTCATTTCTCTCCAGTAGTCACTGTAAGGAGCGAAAACCACGTCCAAGCCATTGTAAGACAATTTGCGTTGACCAAGCAAGGATGGCCTGCTGGCAAATACGAGGTCGTGGGTTTTCATGACATGTTTGGCTATTCTTGCAGAGGAAACAACTATGCCGGGCTTGGCGCCAAAGCGCAGGAAGATGAGAGGGCCATACTGCTTGGAGAGATGCCATAAGTAACGATGTGGTTCAGAGTTAGGAAGCTGGTGAAGATTGCCTATGAGAGGAAGACCAGGAGGACCAGGTGGAAGCTGGGTTGTTGTTCTTGTTCTTGTTGTCATGTAGATAAGAAATACAAGGATGATGGATGAGAAGAGAATGATGACAAGTACGTCCATGTCTGTGAAGCGATGCAAATTGTATGTGGAGCTATATAAGCACTTGATTCTTAAATTATATGGAGAAGAGGTGATCAGTACGTAGAGGAATCAATGGTTGGATTGGTTGCAGTCTTTGTATGGAAGGATAGATTTTTCTTTACTTTCCCCATTTTTAGGTATTATGTCTTAAAATAGCTTGAAAACAAAAGAATCATCTGATAAAAAGCTGAGCTAGAGTCAACAAAGTTTTGTTTTATTACGTATTGATATATATATGTATCATTCCAATATATAATAAAAAAACTTGGTGTATAACTGACTATATATATATATATATATATATATATATATATGTTGGTTGGTACTCCTGTTATCATAAGAGCTCATTCTGAATTACGTGGTTTCAGAAAATGTTTAAAAGTAATTTAAAATAATGTCTTAAAAAAAATTCTAAGTATGCCATTATTTATTAGGAGCAAGTGTGAGAAAGAAATAGAGTAAATACAAATATCATCCGTTTTTTATTAATGTAAAATATATAATTAATGAGAAGTAAAAATGAAAAAAAAAACTTATTAAATATTCAGACAATTTTTATTGGGTTCTTATAAAAAAAAGTAAAACAATTCAAATTTTGGGTTCTTTTAAAAAAGGAACAAGGGTGGGTATAATTAATTTACAAGAGGCAAGCTCGAGTTGATTATCTTATACCTGAACCTCCGGGATAGATCATGCTTGGATTTAGATAGTTCATGTTGCATGCTTTCCGAGTTCTGTTTGTTTTGATGATGCACATCATGTGCTAAAGCTCAAGTTAGTTATAGTCCTTCTATTCAATAAATAAATAAACATAGATAGAAGCAACAGTTCTGTTTGTTTTGATGATGCATATCATGTGCTAAAGCTCAAGTTAGTTATAGTCCTTCTATTCCATAAATAAATAAACATAGACAGAAGCAACAGTTCTGTTTGTTTTGATGATGCATATCATGTGCTAAAGCTCAAGTTAGTTATAGTCCTTCTATTCAATAAATAAATAAACATAGATAGAAGCAACAGTTCTGTTTGTTTTGATGATGCATATCATGTGCTAAAACTCAAGTTAGTTATAGTCCTTCTATTCCATAAATAAATAAACATAGATAGAAGCAACCAAGCAACAAAAAACCGAATTAGAATTAGATTGGCTGGTTCAATCGGAAAATCGGTGAACTGGATACCTGTCCAATCTGGTTTGAGGCATGGACCGGGAGGATAATCGAAATGGTGAAATCCAAGCGGACTTGAGCAACCTAACGGGTAGGTTGGGTTGCAGAGTCAATATTTTTTGTTGAAATTATCTAGAAGCAGTGTTGTTTCGGGACAGTTTTAAAGAAAAAAAAACAGATTATGAGATGCATGATCGATATAGATCTAAGAAAAAATGAAAGAAGGGAAGAAAATACAATCCGCCAGAAAAATGACTAATAAAGGTGGAGAAGAAGAACGTGATGGAGGAGGGAGAATAAACGAAAGACCTCATGTTTTAAGAAGGCTGAGTTGGAAGAAAGAGAGGATATGCTCAAGGAATTTAGGCAGGGACCTAGCGATGGCAACCACGGAGTTATTAGATCCCTCAATCTTATATCGTGCTTCCATTTAAAAACTAGAACATCAGCAAAATGCATAGTTTGGACTTTAGAGCTTTTCAAAAAAATTGGAACTCAACTTATCAAATGTTATCTCTCTTTTGTCAGAAAAATAGTAAAGAGATGAATGAGTGATCGTTGGAAAGAGGGATAAGCATTATCCCGTGATGCGTCTGATTTGATTGTTGAGAGAAAATAGGGAAGTTCACTTTGGAGAGAGAAGAAAAAGGAAAAGAGAAGAGGGGATAAAAAGAGAGGGACAAAATTGATTAGGCGGTCAACCAATATCAAGAGGAAAAAATAAAGAAAAAAAGTGGAAACGAAGCAAAATAAAAATGGGAAGGAATTTTATATACATCAATAATTTATAAAACTACAACATACATTCAAAAATATTATTTTTATAGTTAAAATATGAATATTTTTATCAATTTTAAATAAATTATACTATATTAATAAGGGTTATGGGGAAAAAATGCTCATATATTCTTGTGAGATGGGCATCCAGCACCAAAATTTTTTTAGGAGCATAAATGCCCTTCAATTTTGAAAAAGGGGCTAAATTACAGGATCCTTCATGTGCTTGTAAACGTCGGTTACTTGAATGCGGTGGGACCCATTTTTATTATTTTCCTCCGCCAACTCGCCATTATCTCCTTCAAGCCTTCTTCTTCTTTGATTCTTCCTCACCTGCGCTTTCTTCTTTGCTTCTTCCTCTCCATTGATCTCCTTCACTTCTTCTTTGATTCTTCCATCACCTTCTTTCTCTCCCCACTACCATTGGAAACCACAGAGAAGAAGCATTGCAGTAACATTATACCACTATTGCATTGCAACTGCTTTCCTCTGTTTTGATTTTCACCACCATTGACAACATCACCACCAACCCCTCTCTATCTCCTACATCTCGCCACCATCATTTTTACTGCACCATCACTTTCTTCCCTCTTCACCGTATCTTAACACCATTTGCTCCGTCACTTACCACCACCATCAATCATCACCATTGCTAGAGATTTAAGCCTGTGAGCTTGCTACTTGTCATCTTCCTCACCTCTGTCACTTCAGTATTGTATTGCCATTACTCCTCCTTCCTCTGTTTCTTATAGTTCCACAACCACCAACATCCTACCGAGTGCTTTCACCATCGTTCTTGTCGTCGGAGTTGGAACTCTGGGGAGACAGAGTTTCCACTTCCTCTCCGATCACATCATCACCCGTGCCTTCTTCTTTCTCACCTCAACTTGCTTCACCACCGTTGCACCACCTTCGGTTTTCACTGTAGCTCACTACTGTCAGACTACCACTTTCAGACTTCCTCTTTGATTTTCGTCAAAGTTCTGTGAGTTTCAGTGATATCTATAATTCTCCGGCAAGTTGTTTGCATTTTAAAACTAAGTGTTCTGCAGTCTCCGGTGAGTCCTGTTCCTACCACCGTCACCATTGTTCTGTCTCTCTTTTTCTCTCTCTCTACTACACCGTCCTCCATCAAGAAAACAGAGCCACAACCAACTTCTAGAGCACCATCGGCGAGTTGCTGTGACTCTGGTGCTATTTTTGAGTTTTCCGGTGACACCTCAGGCCCCATTTTCGGCAACAACTTGAACCAGCGAGAGAGAAAGAGAGCAGGGATCATAGCTGAGCAAGAAAATCCAGAACCACACAGTCAGTCATCTTAAGCACGGTGTGGAGATTTTGAAGATAAAAACCAGAGGAGAAGAGAAAAGAGAAATTGTGATGTTAACATTGGGAGAACAGAGTCCAAGATGCATGGCGTGAACAGTGCTTGTGTTGGATATTCAATGGAGAGTCGGCAGGAGAAGAGAAGGAAAATAATAAAACTGGTGAGAGAAAGAAGGTGATGGAAGAATCAAAGAAGAAGTGAAGGAGATCAATAGAAAGGAAGAAGCAAAGAAGAAAGCGCAGGTGAGGAAGAATCAAAGAAGAAGAAGGCTTAAAGGAGATAATGGCGAGTTGGCGGAGGAAAATAATAAAAATGGGTCCCACCGCATTCAAGTAACCGACGTTTACAAGCACATGAAGGATCCTGTAATTTAGCCCCTTTTTCAAAATTGAAGGGCATTTATGCTCCTAAAAAATTTTTGGTGCTGGATGCCCATCTCACAAGAATATATGAGCATTTTTCCCCATAACCCTATTAATAAATACTGATCTGACTCTGAGTTGACCCGATCTAATTCATTAATCCTTAAACTATTGTCTTAATTGGTTCATTATTTGGTCTAGTTATTCTTTGAAAGCAACTGGAATGTAAAAAAGAACAACAGGAAACAGAGAAGATGCAATTGAGAAAGTAGAGAGGAAATTAAACGAGCTGCAACAAAACATTGGCTATTAAAGCAATGCCTTCCTTGCTCCCCAACACTGACTTTCTTCTTGGTAACAATCCAACGTGACCTCTAATCATATTTGTGATGCGGTGCTTGCATGACTACATTTACCATATTCTAAGATATATAAAACTGGTATGGTTGCCATTCGCTATCAAGTCCAGAGCGTAGCGCGCACTGTCATTGGCTGAGCATGATGGCGTTGGACCTACTCATTCTTTCTTTTCTTTTTCTCCTCCCTTCCTTTTCCCCCTATTAGCTAGCCGAGGACCAAAGATCGTTAAGGAATATTAAATTTTTTTAAAAAATTAAATTTTATTACAATTTTTAAAAAGGATTATTTATAAAGTTTGCATGTTACTACATTTTAAAAATTGTTATAAAAATGTTGATAATAAGAGAGTAGAAGAGAGAAATTCTAGAGAGATATTCTCATTCACTTGTACTATTGAATACAACACCCATGGCTCCTATTTATAGAAAAATTCTGACGCTATAGTACCCTGCTACAGTAAAATCCGTGCTGCTACAGTAACTGCCCTCGTGTGCTACAGTGAATCCGATGAAGCTACAGTGATGAACAGTGCTATACAAATATTTTTCATCTTATAAATCATGCTGATTGTGAGAGTAAATTATCCTGGATATGAACTAATGGACATCCACATAATTAATATTTATAACACTCCCCCTTGGATGTCCATTTTGAATGTGCCTCATTAAAAACTTTAACTAGGAAAATCCCAGTGGGATAAAAACCTAGCCAAAGAAAAGAGTACATCATTCATTGATACACTGTCCAGTGCTGCCTCATTAAAAACCTTTCTAGGAAAACCCAGTGGGACAAAACCTAGATAAGGGAAAAAGAGTACATCGTGTATCGACTCCCCCTCTTGACAACATCAATTGATATCTCTAAATCTCTGAAGGCCAATGTCATAGACAAATTTTTCAAAGATTGTACCTGAAAGTGACTTTGTGAATAAATCTGCTAGATTTTCACTTGAACAAATTTGCTGGACATCTATTTCACCATCCTTTTGAAGGTCAAGAGTAAAAAAGAATTTTGGTGAAATATGCTTCATTCTGTCTCCCTTGATATAACATTCTTTAAGTTGAGTAATGTATGCAGTATTATCTTCATATAGAACTGTTGGTGCCATTTTGCATAAAGATAAATAACAATTCATTCATATATGATGTATTACTTATCTCAACCACACACATTCTCGACTTACTTCATGTATTGCTAGAATTTCTGCATGGTTTGATGATGTGGCTGATATAGTCTGTTTCATTGATCGCCATGAAATAGCTGTACCTCCACATGTGAACAAATAGCTTGTTTGTGATTTACCATCATGTGGATCGAATAAAAATCCAGCATCTGCATAACCTATCAGTTCATGCTTAGATACATTTGAGTAGTATAACCCCATGTCCATAGTGCCTCTTAGATAATGAAAAATATGTTTTACTCCATTCCAATGTCTTCGTGTTGGTGAAGAACTATATCTTGCTAATAAATTAACAGCAAATGATATATCAGGACGTGTATGATTAGCAAGATACATTAGTGCTCCAATGACACTAAGGTATGGTACTTTTGGACCAATTAGTTCTTCATCACCTTCTTCACTCATTATCCGAGGTCGGAATGGATCTTTATCCGGCTCCAAAGACCTTACAATCATTGGGGTACATAATGGGTGAGATTTATCCATATAAAATCTCTTTAGGACATTTCTTGTATAAGTTTATTGATATACAAAGATCCCATTTTTAAGATACTCAATCTGTAATCCAAGACAGAATTTTGTTATTCCCAAATTCTTCATCTCAAATTCTTTCTTCAAACAATGAATTGTCTTTTGGAGCTCTTCAGGAGTTCCAATAATGTCAATATCATCAACATAAACAGCAATTATAGCAAATTCACTATTAGATCTTTTTATAAAAATACATGGGCATATTGGATCATTTTTGAATCCTTCTTTCAATAGATATTCATTAAGACAATTATACCACATGCGCCTTGATTGCTTCAGGTCATACAAGGACATATTTAATTTAATTGAGTATTGTCCTCGAGAACCTGAATTGCATGCTTCTGGAACTTTAAGTCATTCAGGGACTTTCATATAAATATCATTGTCAAGTGACCCATATAAATATGCAGTCACAACATCCATTAAATGTAGATCAAGCCCTTCTCTTATTGCTAGGCTAATTAAATAACGAAAAATAGTCGCTTCCACTACAGGTGAATACGTTTCTTCAAAATCAATACCAAGTCTTTTTGTAAAGTCTTGGGCTACAAGACGTACTTTATATCTTGTTATTTCGCCTTTTTCATTTCTTTTTCGTACAAAGACCCATTTGCATCCAACTGGTTTTACATCTTCAGGTGTAAGGACTACAGGTCCTAATACTTATTGTTTTTCCAATGATTTTAATTCTGCATTAATGACATCTTTCCATAGGAGCCAATCTTTTCTTTGTTGGCACTCGCTAATGGATTTTGGCTCTTGATCTTCATTATTATTCATTACATCATTTGCTACATGATAAGCAAATGTGTCGTCAACGTTGATATCATTTCGATCCCATCGGATTCCGTTCATAACAAAATTTATTGAGATCTTATTATTTCACATATATCAGGTACATGAGTCTCTCCTGGGACTACAACATTCTCTTCTAGAGATATCTCTACTGGAGATAATAACTCTTCAGGAGATGACTCTTCTGGAGCTATTAACTTTTATTGATTATCCTCAATTTGGCCATCTATATTCTTTGCTCCTTTTCTTTTTCGAGGATTTATGTCTTTAAAACCGATAGGTCTACCATGATTCAGGCGTGCTTTATATTTATCCATATTAGATTGTCCTTCAGGGATATCAATTTTAACAGGAGCATTAAGAGCTGGTATATGTGACTTTGTCACTTTCTTTAGGTCAGTAAATGCTTCTGGCATTTGATTAGCTAAATTTTGTAAATGAATTATCTTTTGAACTTCCAGTTCACACTCATTTGTACGAGGATCAAAATGAGCCAATGATAATTCATTCCAACTAATTTCTTTATTCAACTGCTTGTTTTCTCCCCCTAATGTTGGGAAAAGTGATTCATCAAAATGACAATCGGCAAATCGTGCCGTAAATAAATCTCCCGTAGATGGTTCTAAATATTTTATGATTGAAGGAGATTCATACCCAACATATATTCTCATCCTTCTTTGAGGACCCATTTTAGTGCGTTTGTGGTGGTGCTACTGGCACATATACCGCACACCCAAAAGTCCTTATATGAGAAATATTAGGTTCCTGACTAAAAACCATTTGTAAGGGGGAAACCTTTAAGTAACTTGTTGGCCTAATGCGAATTAACATTGATGCATGTAAAATGGCATGGTCCCAAGTAGAAATTGGGAGATTAGATTTCATAAGTAAATGTCTTGCAATTAGTTGCAACCTTTTAATCAATGATTATGCAAGTCCATTTTGCATATGAACATGAGCTACAAGATGTTCAACATTAATTCCAAGGGATATAAACTATTCATTAAAAGCTTTTGAAGTAAATTCACCAACATTATTAAGACGTATTTTCTTGATAGGATAATCATGGTAATGTGCTCTTAATCTAATCAATTGAGCAAGTAATCTCGCAAATGTCAGGTTGCGAGAAGATAATAAGCACACATGTGACCATTTAGTTGATGCATCAATTAAAACCATATAATATCTAAATGGTCCACATGGTGGGTGTATTGGCCCACAAATGTCTCCCTGTATCCGTTCTAGAAATGTGAGAGACTCACTTTCTACTTTGCTTGGTGAGGGGCGAATAATTAATTTTCCCTTACATGAGAAATCATGGGATTGTGGTATTTGTTTACACTTCAAGGTATGTCTACATGAATTATCAATTATTTGTCGCATCATAATTGAATCGGGATGGTCTAATCGATCATGCCAAACATTAAATTCATTTGTAAACTTCTGGTTTACATTGGCAGACTTCTGGTCTGTATTGGTGAACTTCTGGTTCTCAATAACATATGTTTCAATTGTATTTATAAATGTATAATACAAACCAGAAGAAAAAGTAGGAAAACTTTCTAATACGCATTTTCTACCATCAACAATTTTTGTCATAATAAGATATTCCTGATTATTTTTAGTTATTGTTTCTACATGATATCCATTTCTGCGGATATCTTTGAAACTTAACAGGTTTCTTCCAGACTTGGTAGAATAAATTGCATTATCAATACATAATTTTGTTCTTTCAGGTAACAAAATATTAGCTCTTCCGGAGCCTTCAATCAAATTTATACTACCAGATATAGTCTGAACATTGGCTTTTTGCATTACCAAGTAAGAAAAATATTTATCATTTCTGAATATAGTATTGGTTGTTGCAGAATCAACGAGACATAAATCTTTAGGATTGATGCCAATAGGATCCATTCTTTATTAAATAAAACATAAAAACATAATTAAAATAAATACATTCAATAAAAGTAACATAAAAGTTCAAATAGATAAATAATTATGTTAAGAAATCAGCAACATCCAAATAAGTAAAATCTATGTCTCCATGCTCAGAATTCTCAGTCTTATCCACATGATTTACTTCAGTTGTTGATCCTTTACCATTATTTTTTATTGATTTTTGGTAAAGTTCAACTAGGTGTCTTGGTATACGACAGGTACGAGACCAATAACCCTTACCACCACAACGATAATATGGATTTTTAGTATTTTTATTTTGCCCACTATTTTCTCTTTTGTGGTTCTTATTATTATTTCCCCACTTCTAGTAGGAATTTGAACTACCACGACCACAGATGTAGCCGCGTCCACGTCCATGTCCACGGCCACAAACAGATTCATTGGTTACTACATTCGCTTATGGGAATGGAGTCGAGCCAATTGGATGAGATTCATGGTTTTTTAATAAAAGCTCATTATTATGTTCAGCCATAAGGAGACAAGAAATTAATTTTGTATATTTTTTGAATCCTTTTTCTCGGTATTGCTGCTGCAGAAGCAAATTTGATGCATGGAATGTGGAGAATGTTTTTTCAAGCATATCATTATCAGTAACATTTTCTCCACATAATTTTAATTGAGAAGTTATTTTGAATATGACCGAGTTATATTCACTTACAGATTTAAAATCTTACAACCTCAAATGTATCCAGTCATAACAAGTTTTTGGGAGGATAACCATCTTCAGGTGATCATACCTATCTTTCAGATTGTTCCAAAGAACAAGTGGGTCTTTCACTGTTAAATATTCAATTTTTAAACTCTCATGTAAATGGTGGTATAGAAAAATCATGGATTTGACATTTTCCTGATTGGATGCCTGATTCCCTTCTTTTATTGTGTCTTCTAGACCATGAGCATTTAGGTGGATTTTTGCATCCAACATCCAAGATAAATAATTTTTTTCAGTAATATCCAAAGCCAGGAATTCCAGTTTTGCAAGGTCTGACATAGTTCAGACTAATTAAAGAAATAAATAAGAATAATTAAAAATATGAAATATAAAAGCACAACATAATATCATGAACTAAAATAACAGTAAATATGTAAAAATAAGAAATAAATTAATAAGGCAAGATAAGAAAATTAAAACTTTTATGGCTTCGGGCCATTTAGTTCTCATGACTTCAGGCTAATTAATCTCATGATAAGGAATTAAATATATATAGCATCTTACTATTTATCCTCGGGATAAATAAAAGTTGAATATGGCTTCCGGCCATACAATAAATTAAAAAATAAAAAGGTATATATATATGGCTTTTAGCCTTATAATAAGAAATCATATAGATATGGCATTTGGCAATAATAATAGTAATAATAATAATAATAATAATGAACTTGTGAATGATATATATATAAGATATAAAAACAATAGTGATCTCTAATCTTAGTCATGAAACCCGATGTTTATAACAATCGGTAAAGATATATTCCTTAATTCCATATAGTGGCTCAGATTATCCCAAATCTATGAAATAAAGATACTGTAAAACAAGGTATATGAGATTGTCAAATAAACAATGAGAAGATCATACCTTCGGCAGAGCTTCGTACTGATAACGTGTTATAAAAATGTTAATAATAAGAGAGTAGAAGAGATAAATTCTAGAGAGATAAATTAGAGAGATATTCTCATTCACTTGTACTATTGAATACAGCACCCAGGGCTCCTATTTATAGAAAAATTCCGACGCTACAGTACCCTGCTACAGTAAATCCGTGCTGCTACAGTAACTGCCCTCGTGTGCTACAGTGGATCCCGTGAAGTTACAGTGATGAACAGTACCACACAAAAAATTTTGCTATAGTGCTGAACAATGCTACACAGTATTTTTCATCTTATAAATCATGCTGATTGTGAAAGTAAATTATCCTGGATATGAACTAATGGATATCCACATAATTGATACTCATAACAAAAATAAGTTTATCAGCCTTAATTTTTCTTCTTATTTTTGTGCCATAAATGGTCATCAATTAGTAAAAGTAATATAACATGAAAGATGTTATACATAAAATCTATTTTTTAAATATACGTTTTTTCAGTCCTCTTGCACATGCCAAGTAAACATCCCACACATCACATGAGGTATTTCATATATTCAAACATTATCATATATAGTTGAACATGGGGATGCGTGTTAACTATGGATTGTTAATGACTAAGCAAAGATCATTTTTCTTGTGCACGGCTAATCCTGGTGTGACTTCAAAGTCAATGTCTTGCTCATCAATCCCATCAGGCAATTCCCAATCAAAAGAGTGAACAAGATTAGCAAGTGCAAGCTCCACTGTGACTACTGCCATGTTCATTCCAGGACACATCCTGCGTCCAGCTCCAAAAGGAATCAGCTCAAAATCTTGACCTTTAAAGTTTATTGAACTGTTTAAAAACCTCTCTGGGTAAAATTCTTCTGGATCTTTCCATGTGTCAGGGTCTCTCCCTATAGCCCATGCATTCACCAGAAGTAGAGTTTTTGGTTGAATCTCGTAACCTTGTATGTTGCATCTGTCCATTGATTCTTTTGGTAGAAGCAAGGGCGCTGGTGGAAACAGTCTCAGTGTCTCCTTCACCACTGCTTTGAGATAAGGAAGCCTCTCAATATCCTCTTCACTTATAAATTCTTTCTCGCCGTACAACTTTCTGATTTCATCTTTTACTTCTTTCATTACTCTGGGATTCTTCATAAGTGAGGTCATCGCCCAAACTGATGTCACTGCACTCGTGTCTGTTCCTGCTATAAAGATATCCTGCATCCACGAAAAAATATGTTGAAATTATGAATTAATTAGGTATATATATTAAATTTTTCTTTTTATCAATATAGTAGGTTAATGGGACTTGCCTTAATATTATATACCTTTAATTCATCTTTCATCGGACGAGGGACTTAATCGTTCATTGTAATAAGAAATTGAATATAACCTTCAGAAAAAGACTCTTGTGTACAATAGAAAATGGAGACTATATCAATTACCATGAGTAAAGCCTTGATGTGATCTAAAGTGAGATCAAACGAGGATGAACGAGCATCCATTATTTGAAGAAGCATATTAATGATGTCTTTTTGGTCGGTTGGAGGCTTGCTCGGATTCATGTGGTCGTCGATGACTTGTTGGTAGAACATGTCGAGCTGCTTGAAGGTTTTATCCAGTCGACTGATAAGTCCTCTGAGTCTATCAACCCAACCCAACCATGGCATATAGTCCGAGAAATAAAATTCCGCCAACAAAGCCTCAGCTTCATTCAACAGTCCACGAAATCTGCTTCTCTCATGTCCTTGGTCTTCTGACTCATACATTTTTCCGAAAGCAATCCTACAAATCAAAGTACTTGTGAAGAACATGAACCTCTCGCTCAAGTTGACTACTCTATGAGAAGCAGCACATAGTGACAAGTTTCGAATCATTCTGGCAACCTCGTCTTCTCGAATGGGACGAAATGAGTGGGTGTGTCGAGGGCTAAACAAGTGGATGACACACAATTTTCTCATTTCTCTCCAGTAGTCACTGTAGGGAGTGAAAGACAAGTCTAAGCCATTGTAAGACAATTTTCGCTGACCAAGCAAGGAGGGTCTGTTGGCAAATACGAGGTCGTGAGTTTTCATGACTTGTCTGGCTACTGTGGCAGAGGACACAACTATGGCGGACTTGACTCCAAAGCGCAGGAACATGAGAGGACCATAATGCTTGGAGAGATGCCATAAGTAAAGATGTGGTTCAGAGGTAAGAAGCTGGTGAAGATTGCCTATGAAAGGAAGGCCAGTAGGACCAGGAGGAAGACGTGCTCTGTTTCTTCTTGTTCTGTAAATAACAAGTATGAGGAAGATGGATAAGAGAGTGACAAATAAGTCCATGTCTGTGATGCGATGCAAGTTGTATGTGTAGAGCTGAGCACTCAAGTTTATACAAATGTCATGGTTACTGTTTATGACAAATATTTTTTTATGCAAAAACATCTCCGCCTTTCATTCTAAAATATCTATACTACGTACATATCTTATGCAAATGTAATGGCCATCGATGCTTTAATTTATGACTTTTTTAATATTTGATTTTAAAAAATACAAGGTTAAGGTTCATCAAGCATCATGTGTCCACGTGGGTCCAGTGGTCCTGTAATATTGTGTGGTTCAATTTTGACCTCAGTATTTTTTTCATGAGAAATTTTAACCTCATTGTTAACTTTCAAAAAACTTATTAAGTGAAGATACTTATCTTTCATATTTTCAATATTTATCCTATTTATGGCGTTGGGAGACGCGTTGTTCTCTGGCGTTCCACGACCGTGTAGGGAGAAGCCATGAGAGGGTTGGTAGAGAGAAGCAAGAATAAGGAGAACGATGGGGTGCCATATATATATGAAGTGATGAAGTGGGATATATGGAGTGTCATGTAGATAAATTAGTCAACTTTAACTGTTAGATTTAACATCTTAAATGGTAGGGAAAATATTATACTTTTTTAAAAAATTTCAGAAACAATATTGCACCTTCAAAAATTTCCTCATGCCCAATGCCCAATGATAAAAATTTCTGGAACATCTTTATCCTTTAACTCTCTTCTTTATTCCCAATTTATCCTATCATTTGTTTTGAAGCTTAATATAATGTGTGTTTTTCTAAAATATTAATTTTTTTCACCCAGTATCCCTAATTCATTATTAACCAAAATCCTCTAACAAATAATTTTTTATTGGGTTAATTTTATAAAATGATTAATTTTCACTAAATTTCTTAAATAAAATAGTTAATTGGAACTTATATAAATGTTTGAGTCAAATATATATATATATATATATATATATATAGACACACACACCATGCATGTTTTATAATTATTAGAGAATGAAAAGTAAGTAAATACGGGTTTGTGTTGAAAGATATTAAAAAAAATTTGAACAAGGTGCTATACTACGGGAGATAAGCAATCAGAAAGTACTAGGAACAAAATAATATAATGTAGTTTTAAAAAGAACTTGCTGGTGAGTAAAATTACATATGTCACCATCAAAAAAATTGTTTTGATATCAAGGTTTTTTTAAAATTTATCACTAAAACTCCTTTCACAAATTTATCTCAACAACAAATTAAGGATCCATTTGAGTTGGTAGTAGAAAAACATATTCACGTAAGTCAAGATAAAACTCATCTCACAAACTTACCTCAAATATCATAAATTACGTTAAAAAAATAACTTCTACCGTTAACCTAAATAGACGCTAACAAATAGACGCTAACAATACAGTTTCCATGAAAGGAATGCAAATAAGGCATTTGAACTGCATCATCCATTAAATCTTCCAAACAAATGGTGCATTTATTATCCCTTAGCCTTTCTTCTTCTTGAAGTTTTACTGTCTTCAATTTGCAAGCTTCATCGTTCATAGATGTTTCTATAGCTCGATCACAGTTGTGGTAAACAATGTCAACATTCACCACCAAAATCATGTACAATGCGTCCGTATCTTCAAAGTTAGGTACGGTTTCTGCAAAATCCAGGATCTGTGGCGCTATAGATTTACAATTTTCTTTAGGAATATAGGAATATGAAGTATAGAAAGAATAAGATTTGTTGCTTCTTTCATTGAAAGGTATGGGATGTTGAAGAAATCGTATGTGAAAGCACTGATATGTGCCTTTCTATTGTTGTTGGTCTTTGAAAGATGACGATAGTGTTCATTTAAAACAACTCTGAAATTGAAGTATTCTTCTTCTGGAGGAGGTACTGGATCCCCATTGAGAAAATCGCAACGGATAGCTGGATCCCATTCAAGAATTCTCCAATCATATATACGGAAATCTTCAACATACTCCATGGCCTTTTTTCCCTTTTGAAAAAAATCAAAATGGTAAGTTAATTCCTCCTGTTCACATGCAAGGGAAAATGACAATGTATCTAAGCTATATCCAGCTATACACAAAAACCATACTTTATCAACTATCAAAACCAATGGACATCAGTAAGTGTTGAAAATCAGATCGGGAATGGAGACTCAAAAGATTTTAGTTATCCTCTCATAAAATTCATAAAACAGGATAGAAATTTCACAAGAACCCCCAATAGAAACACCCAAGGCTTCCAACGGCACCTAGAAGAAACTTCATCGGAGACGGCCAATGGAACCAAAAATCTGGAAGTCGTGAAGCTTCCAAAATCCCAATCTCAACAAAAATATAAACAGTAACAAAACTTAATAGAAATTTCGTGATCAAATTCGAAAATAAAGGAACTAGCAAACTAGAAATTTACTTCAAGACGCCTTCGAAGATCAACGATTCGCTTAAGATCAATGGACGACGCGAAGAACTGACACAATGGAAGACGAAACGGCGGTGAAAGGTTTGGCCAAAGAAGAAGAAAGTTTTTCCGGCGTCGGAAAAGAAGGTGGAAAGGAATAAGAGGCCGACGTGATGGTGACGCGGGTGGGTAATCTGTCGCCATCGAAATTTTGCAGGCTGAGGGAGAAGAGGTTGTGGCCTAGGGAGGGAGAAGTTTCGGCCGAGAGGCAACGAAGATTGGCGGCGAATTTGAAAGGTCGAGCGAGGAATTTTAATTTTTGTTTAAAATAATGAATTACCCATTAAATTTTAAATATAAGATCTAGTGCGGATTTTTAGAAAGATTAAATAATTTTAATAAGTTACTTAATCATATTATATATTATATTATAAGTTAGAAAAAATAGTTTAAAGAAAAATAATTAATATAAATATTTTAAAATAATTTAATTAATTTTTTTAATATCTCTAAAAAAATTAACTAATTTTTATATTTAGGATCGAGATAATGATATTATAGGCACAGTGGATTTTATCGGGTCAACGGAACCATGACTAGCGGCAATAAAGTTTATAGGTATTTTTCCTTTTAACCTTATATAATAATTTGTTAAATGCAATAAATAAGTAACAAATATATTTTTTTAGGGGGGTTAACGGACAAAAATACTCATAAATTTTTCTCAAAAACGCATCCACCACCATAGACTTTTTTTAGGTGTAAAAGTAATCATAAACTTTCAAAAACGGGTAGAAGTGACAATCCCGTTAAAACTAACTAACAATTGTTAACTTCAGTGTAAGAGTACCAAAATATCCCTATCTAAGAAAAAGTTAAGTGTCAAAAATACCCATAAATTTTTTTCAAAAGTTTGTCCACCACCGTAAACTTTTTTTATATGTAAAAGTAACCATAAACTTTAAAAAAGAAGTCAAAAGTGACATTTTTGTTAAAACTAACTAACAGCTGTTTACTCTAGTGCAAAAGTACCAAAATACACATGGAGCACATCATAGGGAGGCAAACGGTGTGCTGCAGACGATGTGCAGCAACCCATCGAGTTTGACGTTTCCTAAGATAGACATCATCTGAGCTCTGGCGTTTGCTGTGTCTGCTGCTAAATAAGAACCCCAAGACGAGGATTTGTGTGTGACTAAAGGATGAAAACAATCATGGTGGTGAGGAAAATGATGCTGGTGGTGCTCGACAAAGGGAGTGAGAGAAAGGTCAATGGCGACGGCCGTAAAGTTGGTGAACACCGACTGTGGTAGTTGATAGTAAAGCTTTAATTTCTTCCTCTTCCTCCCTATTCCAAAGTCTCGATCTAAAAATGGTTCATATTTTTAAAATTTTTAATTCTTAAAAGCATGATGGTGTGTCACACTATGGGATGTTAGAATAATCTAGATTGTCGAAAATATTAATCTGGATGGCTAAAAATTCACGCCGCTGAGGGATATTGAGAATTTGGCCGCTACGAAAATCCGGATCCGTAAAAACTCTTTGTGCTATAAATCTCAAAAGAGAAAACCATTGATCAAACAAAAAAATATATAAACTCAACAAATCTTAACAGTTAACTAATAGTAGCTAAATACTACTCCCTCCAGTCATTTTTATAAGGACCCGTTTAGGTTAGCGATAGCAGAAGTGATTTTTTTTAAAAAAATTTAGTTTTACAAACTTAAGATAGGATAATAGTTAGATTGTAATTGTGATTTATGTTTGAATTGACGGTGACAAAAGTGATTTTTTTTTAAAGTCAGACTTATGAGCTTCTTCTCAAAAGCTTCTTCTGAAAAAAAAAGCCTAGTTATCAAAACGCTAACCCAAATACCTTAGTTTTGAAAAAGCCAAACACCACCGTGCTTATTCAAAAAAAAAAATCACATTTAGGATTGCAGAACGTCATCCTAAACAGTCTCTAAGTAACATTCTCTCTTTCGGTATTGTTCTTTTTTTATAAGTAATAAATCCTCTTTGTCTAAAAATGAAAATTTATCTTTCCACTTCTAACCTCATTGAATACATGCCTTTATAGTGCATGTTTGAATTAGCGGTGGAGAAGTGATTTTTTTCAATCTGACTTTTGGAAAAGTTAGATAGGATAAAATTCATATTGTAAATGTGATTTGTGTTTGAATTGACAGTGGTAGAAGTAACTTTTTTTATAATCTTGAATATGTTTAGATTAGCATTTAAAAAGTCCATTTAAATGGAAAATGACTTAAAATTGTATGAATCTTATTGAATATTACACACATATATTATTTGTATATATTGTGATAATTAAAATGAAAAAATGTAAATAAAATTTGATAAAATAAAAAAAATCAATTATTATTAAAAAAAATACACTAAAGTACTTAATTAAAAATAGTTGAAAAATGTATGAGCTTTATTAAATATTGGGTCTTTTACAATAATTTTATTTTTATTTTTTTTCATGAAAGATAGTGGCACTCCTTACGGTATCCTTTTCTCTTTCATCCATGCTTCTCTTCTCTCTCCACTGCAATGCCGCGGCTTTTTTCTTAGAAGTAGCATAAAGTGGCTTCACTGATATGGCACGTTTAGACCCAAAAGTTAAATAAGAAAAACACCATACCAAACACTTAAATATTTCTCTCACCATGCTTCTTTGCTTTGACCTTGTGTTTCCCCTCTCTCACCGCTAACACAAACAGAACCATAATAATTACTATCACACATACATTAAGAACATGAAAATTACTCTATTTAGCATATGTCTATAATAAATTATACTCATTTCACCTTTTTTCTAAATTACTTTTATTTCCACTCATTATCTTTCCACATTAAATTTTCACTCATTATTTCTCTTAAGCCTTCTTTATGAATAAATGTATAATTAGAAAAAAAAATTATATGTATTACATATTTATTACTTTTAACTGAATTTAACTACCATCTTGATCTGTATGAAAATAATAGTTATTACTTATAAAAAAATCGGAAAAGTAACTGAATAAATATTTAATATTCAGCACACCCTCTTGAATGTTGGTACGATACATGTTTATAGTTCCTAAACTTCTAATCATTCTATTAAGAGTTTCATCTCCAAGCACTTTTGTAAAGAATCTGCTGTTTCTCTGTGTTTACCATATCAATATCAAATATAAGGCACAATGCAGAATTTTAAATGATATTGGGAACAGTCTAGATATACCAACAGGTGCTGAGTTGATGACATGGTGTGTGATTCTTGGCAACCAGGCGAAGATCATTCTTCTTGTGCATTGTGATTCCTGAGAGGACTTGTGTGTCAATATCCTGCTTCTCAATCCCAGCGGGCAATTCCCAGTCAAATGAATTCAGAAGATTTGCAAGTGTAAGCTCCACAGTGACCATTGCAATATTCATAGCAGGACAAATCCTGCGTCCAGCTCCAAATGGAATCAGTTCAAAATCGTTGCCTTTTAAGTCTACTGAACAGCTAAAAAATCTTTCTGGATAAAATTGCTCTGCATTTTCCCATTTCTCTGGGTCTCTAGCTATAGCCCACGCATTCACAAACACCAAAGTTTTGGCTTGAATCTCATACCCTTCTATGTTGCAACTTTCCGTGGATTCTCGTGGCAAAAGTAATGGCGTAGGAGGGAATAGTCTCAGAGTTTCCTTCACCACTGCTTTAAGATAAGGAAGCCTCTCAATATCCTCTTCACCTATAAAATCCTTCTCACTGTATAAACTTCTGATTTCGTCTTGTACCTTTTTCGTCACTCTTGGATTCTTTATCAGTGAGGTCATAGCCCAAATTACCGTCACTGCACTTGCGTCTGTTCCTGCTATAAATATATTCTGCATCCACATACAAAGAAGTTGACTAACCTGCGAGAATTACTCCTACAACGCAACTTGAAAAACAGAGGCAAGATAATATTTACCATGAGCAAGGCTTTGATGTGATCCAAAGTGAGATCAAATGTGGTTGAATGAGCATCATCCATCATTTGAAGAAAGATATCAATGATGTCTTGTTGGTCTGTTCGAGGCTTTTTCAGATTCATGTGGTCGTCGATGACTTGCTGGTAGAACATGTCGAGTTGCTTGAACGTTTTATCCAGTCGGTTATGAAGTCCTCTGATTCTATCAACCCAACCAAACCATGGAAGATAATCTGACAAGTAAAATTCAACCAACAAGGCTTGAGCTTCATTCAGAAGTCCATGAAATTTGCTTCTCTCACTTGCTTTGTCATCCGACTCATACCTTTTTCCGAAAGCAATCCTACAAATCAAAGTGCTTGTGAAGGAGACCAATGTGTGGCTCAAGTTGATTACTCTGCCAGAAACAGCAAACTGCGACAACTTTTGAATCAGACGTAAGACCTCGTCTTCTCGAATGGGACGAAAAGAATGGATGTGTCTGGAGCTAAAGAAGTGGAGGACACATAGTTTTTTCATCTCTCTCCATTGTTCACTGTAGGAAGCGAAACCCAAGTCTGAACCATTGTAAGACAATTTGCGTTGACTAAGCAAGGATGGTCTGCTAGCAAATACGAGGTCGTGGGTTTTCATGACTTGTCTGGCTATTCTCGCAGAGGAAACAACTATGGTGGACCTGGTTCCAAGGCGGAGGAAAATGAGAGGGCCATATAGCTTGGAGAGATGCCAAAAGTAACGGTGTGGTTCAGAGTTAGGAAGCTGGTGAAGATTGCCTATGAGAGGAAGACGAGGAGGACCTGGAGGAAGATGTGGTTTTGTTCTTGTTGTTCTGCAGATAAGAAATACGAGGAAGATGGATGAGAAGAGAATGGGAAAGAGCACCATAGTAGATGCTTTAGGAGGATCGATAGAATTAATGGTTGGAATCTACGACCCTTGACGGTGGTTGTATATGAAGTGTTCAATTCAAAATCAGAGGACCATTCTGGCACGTATCCTGGCTTCCTCTCATCACTGGGTCACATCCCACAAGGGGTGTTTGTGGTGTGCATTTCTGAAACAGAGAACCACTCTGGAACGTTCCACTGTTACTTTGTTTGAAATAGTAGTTAGAAAATTTTATAAGTGCTTTTAAATTGTAATTCACAGAATACGAAGTAATTTTTATGGTCTACGAGGTAGCTTTTACGGCCTACGAGGTGTTTTTACGGTCTATAAGGTATTTTTATAGTCTACGAGATAAATATATAAAAAAATTTATTTCGACTTACGTGAATCGGGCTTATATAATAAGCCCGATTTAAATAAATTATAACAAACAATGACTATAACGTTGTTGTTTCAAACTTCAAAACGATTTCAATGGGTCTCCGCGGGTCCCCCCCGTGTACGTGTTTCATTTCAAGCTTCACATTTTCCTTTTTAATTTTTTTAAATCATTAAATAAAAGCCATTAAAGTGTTACTATTTATCATGTGCATGAAAGAAAAAAATATCTACTTCAAATCTTTTTACAAGTTTTAGTAATATATAAATCAATATAATATGTGTTTGTTAAACATTCAATTTAGTTTTGGATGGTGAAAATTCAATTCAATTTTGTTATATTTTTAACTATTTTTTTAATAAATACATAATGTAAAATAAATAAAATTTTATAGATCAAATTTCTTAAAAAATAATTTTATTTTTGAAAAATCACATTTTAAATTTTAAATTTGAATTTTTCAAGTTAGATTTTGGAAATATTATAAACTATAACTGTATTCGGTTCATTCAAAATCAAACATCCAAATCCAAACGCACCTCTTATAATTTTTAGATGCGTAGAACAAGCTTCTAATATTAAGCCGAATGACAAGCATTCAAAGCTCATCACCATTGTGTATCGTTCTGATCTAATTTAGGTGGTTTATATTAATTTTTTTAATTTTATGTTTTTAAAAAAATAATTTTAATACGTACAAAATCCAAAACAAAAATAATATATTAACTATCAATTTGCCTTGACTGCGCCTCATTGAGCACCCAAACTTGCAACATGCAATCAGTTATCCTCGCATAAATAACCAGAGGTCATGTTCATGTTCATGTGTTCATTTTTGAAAAATCATTGAAATGCTCTGGCTCTAATTATCATAAAGATCTTTAAACCGAAGAAAACTATTGGTTAAATAATTTCTTTGATCTCGATCGATGTTTAAATAGTTATTTTGCGAGAAATAAATTCAGCACAAGTGATGATGTGATATCTAGGATCTAGACAAACCAGAGTTTGGCCTGGTGGCTGATTCAAACTGGACACAAAACTTACGATAACAACAAGACACAATCTTTAACTAACGACGCTGCCTTGACAAAATTGTATCCGTCTATCTAATTACACGCTTATGCGATAATTCACTGATATTTTCATACTGTTCACTCCATGTACTAACTTAAATAAAATCAATTCCCCACGATCGGAAAACGACAAACACAAATTTCCTCTATCAGACAAATTTGAGAGAGCCGTAGAGATCTTGAATCATTCTTCTTTTGATGGATGTGCTGTATGGTTCTTGGCAACCAAGCAAAGATCGTTCTTCTTGTGCATTGTAATTCCTGGTATGACTTCTGTGTCAATGTCTTGCTCCTCAATCCCATCAGGCAATTCCCAATCAAAAGAGTGAACAAGATTAGCAAGCATTAGCTCCACAGTGGCCACTCCCAAGTGCAATGCAGGACAAATCCTGCGTCCAGCTCCAAAAGGAATCAGCTGAAAATCTTGGCCTTTGAAGTCTATTGAACAGTTTAAGAACCTTTCTGGATAAAACTGTTCTGGGTCTTCCCATGTCTCAGGGTCTCTGGCTATAGCCCATGCATTCACAAAAACAAGAGTCTTGGGTTGAATCTCATACCCTTCTATGTCACACTTTTCGATGGATTCTCTAGGCACAAGCAGGGGTGAAGGAGGGAACAATCTCAGAATCTCTTTCACCACTGCTTTCAGATAAGGAAGCCTCTCAATATCCTCTTCACTTATAAATTCTTTGTCGCCATATAACTTTCTGGTTTCATCTTGTACCTTTTTCATGACTCTGGGATTCTTCATAAGTGAGGTCATCGCCCAAACTAATGTCGCCGCACTCGTGTCTGTTCCTGCTATAAAGATATTCTGCATCCACCGTATATTAAAACAAATTAATTGATCAGTAACCCTTAAAACATGTAATTTAAATATTGCAGCGGAAAAAGACAAAAGAGACAACATTACCATGAGCAAAGCTTTGATGTGGTCCATAGTGAGATCAACCAAGGTTGAATGAGAATTCATTATTTGAAGAAAGATATCGATGGCGTCTTTTTGTTCGGTTTGAGGAGTTTTTGGATTCATGTGGTCGTCGATGACTTGCTGGTAAAACATGTCGAGCTCCTTGAATGTTTTGTCCAGTCGACTATGAAGTCCTCTGATTCTATCAATCCACCCCAAACAGGGTATATAATCTGAGAAGTAAAATTCTGTCAACAAGGCCTGAGATTCGTGGAGCAGTCCATGAAATCCACTTCTCTCGCTTACTTTATTGTCTTCCAACTCATACCTCTTCCCAAAAGCAATCCTACAAATCAAAGTTCCTGTAAAAGACATCATTGTCTTGCTGAGGTTGATTACTTTGTGAGAAGCAGAATATTGAGACAACCTTCGAATCGTTCTCAAAACCTCGTCTTCCCGAATGGGACGAAACGAGTGGATGCGCCGAGTGCTAAACAGGTGAAGCACACACAATTTTTTCACTTCTCTCCAATAGTCACTGTAAGGAGCAAAAGCCACATCTAAGCCATTGTAGGACAATTTCTGTTGACCAAGCAAGGATGGTCTGCTGGCAAATACGAGGTCTTGGGTTTTCATGACTTGTCTGGCAATTTTGGCAGAGGAAACAACTATGGTGGGCTTGAGGCCTAAGCGAAGGAAGATGAGAGGGCCATATTGCTTGGAGAGACGCCATAGATAACGATGTTGGTCAGAGGTAGGAAGCTGGTGAAGATTGCCTATGAGAGGAAGACCAGAAGGACCTGGTGGAAGACATGGTCTCGTTCTTGTTGTTCTGTGGATAAGAAATACGAGGAAGATAGATGAGAAGAGAATGATAAGTGACAACATGTTTCTTTGCACGTGGAGCTAAACACTCGATTCTAAGCCTTATATACAAGAAATACAGAAAAGAAAATAGAGGAATGGTTGCCATTTACGACCCGAGTTGGAGGGAAGTCTCCATATCTTTCTTTCAATTTACTTTTGATTAAGTGTATATATTATTATATCAACTTTTTTTTATAGGAGATTTTTATTATAATGATATTTTTTATATATTATTAAATTTTAACTATTAAAAATTAATCTAATAATAGTTACACTTAATAAAATATAAATAATAAAAAAATCAATAGAAACACTCCCTCTTCTATCAGTCCGCATGTAAATCTCTGTAGCTATTATAAACAGAGAAGTAATAATTAATTTACAAGTGAAATACTATAAGAGATGAGAATATATAAATGTCATGAGACTATTTGAAGGGATAATTTGGAAGGGAGGAGGTGATATTCTTTTATAGCCCAAGGAGTCCTCCTCACATCCTCATCCCACCGATGTGGAACTTCACTTCAACACTCCTCCTCAAGTTGGAGCATATATATTGATCATGCCCAACTTGTTATAAAGATACTCAACTCATGTCCCATTTAAGGCTTTTGTCAGAAGATTTGCTAGTTGGTCGTTTGATCGCATGTGCCCTGTAGATACAACATTCTCTTTGATATTGTCACGAATAAAGTGACAGTCGATTTCAATATGCTTCGTACGCTCATGGAACACAAAGTTCGATACTATATGAAGTGATGCTTTATTGTCACACCATAGTTTCACAGGCAATGTCGTGGCGATGCTAATTTCCTTCATGAGTTGAAATACCCACACAATCTCTTGTACTGATTGTGACATGGCTCTGTATTCTGCTTCTGCACTTGATTTTGACACAACACCTTGTTTCTTACTTCTCCATAATATTAAGTTTCCACGAACAAACACACAGTAACCTGTAGTGGACCGTCTTGTGGCTTTAGATCCTGTAAAATCTTCATCACAGAAGCACTCAACTTTAGTGTGCCCATAATCTATATAGAGAATGCCACGACCTAGCAAACCTTTCAAATAATGCAAGATATGCTCTAAGGCTTCCTACTGTGCCACTGTTGGGGATGCCATGAATTGACTAAGTACACTGACCGAGAAGGTTATATCAGGACGAGTTACTGTCAAATAATTCAGCTTCCCAATTAGTCTTCTATATCTCTCAGGAGATGAAAACGGCTTAGTTTCTCTAGATCAATCTTCTTCTTCAAGTCATCAGGAAGTTCAGCAAACATGCTATCATTAAGATCCAGGAACGGATTCAAAATCTTAGGAATCCTGCTTGGTGCAGCTCCAAGCTTTCAAGTCTCTTTTAAGAGGTCAAGAACATACTTTCCTGAGTCAAAATGATGCCCTTCTTGCTTCTCAAAACCTCAATACCAAGAAACTACTTTAATGATCCCAAGTCTTTTGTCTGGAAGTGGGAGTTAAGGAAGACTTTAGGTTCTAAGATTTCAGAGATGTTACTTTCAGTAATCACAATATCATCAACATACACTACTATAAGAATCATGCCCACATCGGACTGTTGGTAGAACACAGAGTGATCACACTTACTTTGGCTTAACCCAAACTTCTTAACCACACCACAAAATCTATCGAACCATGTACGGGGACTTTGCTTAAGGCCATACAACGACTTTTGGAGGTAACACACTTTCATAGACTCCCCCTAAGCAACGAACCCAGGTGGTTGCTCTATATAAACTTCCTCAAGGAGGTCACCATTCAAGAGGGCATTCTTAACATCTAATTGATGCAAATCCCAATTATAGGTGGTAGCCAGAGAGGCAAGAAGACGAACTAAAGTAAGCTTAGCCACAGGTGAAAAAGTCTCAGAATAATCAATTCCATAAGTTTGGGCATACCCTTTGGTAACAAGTCGAGCCTTAAACCGTTCCAAGGAACCATCAGCCTTAGTCTTAATAGCAAATACCCATTTACATCCAATGGCCTTCTTTCCATAAGGTAGATCAACAAGAGTCCATGTACCAGCTTTTTCAAGGGCTATCATTTCTTTTTCCATCGCTGCACGCCAACCAGGGTGAGTCAAGGCTTGGTGAAGGGTGGTAGGAGTGGAGATGGACTCAAGGGTAGCCACAAGGGAAGAGGAAACATGGGACAAATGCTGGTAGGACACAAAGGATGAGATATGATAGGTACAATCAACATATCTTTTAGGAGGGAATGAGGATGAGTACCTTTTCGAAGGGCAATAGGGAGGTCATCAGGTGGGTCAACAGTAGAATCAGACACAATTGGGTCATGGACAAGAATGGCAGGATTTGGGGAATCAGGATCAGGAACCATAAAGTCAGGAACATAATCCTTCGGTGAAGCAGTCACTTTGAAGGCAGAACATGGGCAACATCAACATCATCGATAATATCAGGTTCCGGAACAACAACTTGTGCTAGTGAGATAGCGACACGATAAACCAGGACATCATCAAGTTCATCAATAATGGAGGGAAACTCAGATAGTACCGGAGAGTTGTAGAAAGGAGATGACTCATGAAAGGTCACATCAGTAGACACAAGATAACAACAAAGATCAGGAGAGTAACATCGATAACCTTTCTGAATTTGAGAGTAACCAAAGAAGACACACTTCAAGGACTTGGGGTCGAGTTTATTGACACTTGGACGGACATCCCGAACAAAGAAAACACAACCAAAAATTTTTGGATCATTAGGAAATAGCTTAGTAGTAGGAAACATAACGGAATATGGAGCATCCCTACTAAGGACAGTTGAAGGCATGCGATTGATGAGGAAACAAGCAGTAGACATGGCATCAGCCCAAAAAAATTTAGGAACACAAGAGTGAAACATGAGAGCTTGGGCAGTTTCTAAGAGATGACGGTTCTTTCTTTCAGCAATACCACCATTTTGAGCAGGTGTATCAACACAGGAGGATTGATGAAGAATGCCATAGCTATGCATATAATCGGTAAATGGGGCGGAAAAATATTCTTTCGTATTATAACTTCAAAGAATTTTCACAAGAGTATTAAACTGAGTTTGAATTTCATCACATAAATTACGAAAATGCATAAATAATTTAGAACGCTGTTTCATTAAATAAAGCCAAGTGGCTCGGGAAAAATCATTAACAAAAGTGACAAAATATCGATAACCAGTCTGAGACAAAATGGAACAAGGACCCTAAACATCAGAATGAACTAATTCAAAGGGGGAAGCAACCCTTTTATTGACTCGATGTGCCAAATGACTATGATAGTGTTTGGCAAACTGGCACGACTCACAATCTAAATTAGATATAGAAGAAAATTGAGGATACATCCTTTTAAGAGACGAAAGTGATACATGACTTAGACGACAATAGACTGCAAAGGGAGGTGAACCACCAGAACATGCAATCGAACACGACACCTGATCATCAAGGATGTAATGCCCACCAGATTCATAACCTCTACCAATAATCTACTTCGTCGAAAGATCCTGAATTAAACAGTAGTCAGTAAAGAGTGAGATAAAACAATTCAAATGACGAGTTAGTTTACTGGGAGACAGGAGATTAAACGTAAGATCGGGAACATTAAGAACAAGAGATAAGGAAATGGATGTAGTTTGTTGAACAGTACCTGATCCAAGTAAACAGATCGGGGAATCGTTGGCGACGAATATGGAGGATAGAGCTGTGAATCAAGGCTGGCCCTTGAAGGGCCAGGGCCTAAAAGGGCTGGTCCTACAGGGCTCGAGGTAAGAAAAATTGCTTTTTTTAAAAACCCGGCCAAAGAGCATAAGAGACAGGGCCGGCCCGCAGGGCCAAAAGCTATTTTCACAAGATTTAACTACACGTCTACACGACTCATGCAATAAAACAAATACAATTACTAATTCATAATCAAAGGTAAAAAATAATGTCCACAAATAACTCACGGTCCCGTACAAAGTATAAGATGACAAGAAGTTAAACACTCTGAGCAATATGAGTATGATGACTATCATTTTCATTTTCTTCGCCACTATCATCAATTTCAAGGAAATTCAATTGTGTTTCACTTTGAATAGTAAGGTCTGTTTGAGGGGTAAAAATATAAAGAATTTATTCTCCAACATCATGAATACATCCATAATCTTTATCTGTAAGAAATAATAAATCAAAATGATAAATAACTCTATAACAAATATAAAATACAAATAAATTAGTAAATTACCATCATATGTGAAACTTTGGAGTAAATAAGAAATATCTAATGTATTTTTCTTATAAAATAAGAAATATCTTTTATAAATTTTTAATTTTTACGATTCTTAATAGAAGATATTTTTATGAAATTTAATTCTAAAATAGATAATAACAACTAAATATTTGCAACATCATCAATAAAACATAAAAAGTCAATAATATTATTATCATATAAATAATTTTAAAAGATAAAAAATATATATAAGGGTCTAAAGGGCTGGCCTGTGGCCCTACAGGGCCGGCCCTTTTAGGCCCTCGACTCTATAGGGTTGGCCCTTTTAGGCCCGCTTTCAGTTTTGGAACTAAAATCTTAGTTCGGCCCTTGTAAATTCAGGGTCTAAAAGGGCTGGCCTGACGGGCTCGACCCTTTTTCCCGGTTCTAATGGAGGATGGGTTGGTATAGGGGGCATACGATGAAAATAAATAATGATTACCTGTCATGTGATCAGTATCACCAGAATCAATAACCCACTTCCTGGAGGTAGTAGCAAGACCAGAGGACAAAGTACCTGTAGCCACGGCCCCTGTAGATGATGAACCAGAATCAGACCGAATAGCTGTCTGGGCAATATGGGCAAGACCACGTTGCTGTTTATTCTACAATTTTCGACAATTCTGCTTAATGTGACCATATTCCTTACAATAGTTGCAGATAATACTGCTATAATTTACATGTGGAGCATTAGTGTCCCGTTTGGGGCCATAATTCTTGCTTTCATAGGGGCCACGTCCAGCCAAAGCACTAGTAGACAAATCACTAGATGGATGAACCAAACTATCAGCACGAAGGACCTGTGAAAACACATCTTCAAGAGATGGAAGCTCTTGACTAGACAAAATCTGAGATCGGATGGTGTCATAAGACGGGTCAAGAGCTTTAAGAAAACTAATAATAGCCTGAAACTCCATATTCTTGATCCGGGTCTGAAGATCCGCTTGCAGAGACATAAGGACATTCATTTCTTCATACAACTGCTTAAAATCCAAGAAGAAATCCTTCAATGGACGACCCTACTGTTGAGAGCGATATAATCCCTTTTAGACTTCGTGAGTCCGAGTGAAATTCCCTTTACCAGAAAACATAAATTCAAGATAATTCATAATTTCTTTCACAGTGTTACAGTGACTGGCAGAAGACAGAATCTGTGGTTCAATAGAGTTCCAAATTTGAAAAAATAGTCGAGCATCTACTTTATACCAAGCCAAACTTTTATCATTATCACCAGAAGGAGGTTCCTGGGTTAAATGACCTTCCTTCTCAATTCCCAAAAGATAAATCCTAACGGTCTTGTTCCAATCATTATAGTTTGTCCAGTTTAATTTGGAATCAGTAATCTTAGCAGACATAGGCAATATATCAGAGGTCTTTGATTCAGCCATGGAAAATTAACCAAGAAGCAAAGAGAAAAAATATTCTAATGAAACCCCGAAGTATCACAAATTCCAAAATATCACAAACAGAGCAAACGATGACCTCTAGATCCTCTAATCAAATGCAACAGCAACTACTAATGGTAAACACCCTCAAACAGAAGCAAGACCAAGAAACAGAGCAGAAACCACTGACCGTACCACTATGAACAGTACCCTCATTGGAATCTGGAAATTCCTGCTTGATGAACAGTACCAATCAGCGCGAAGAACAGTGCCTATAAATAATACCCTAAACAATACTGATGAACAATACCCCCAAAATGAATAGTAGCTGCTGATACAAATGCCTAAGTTAATTATTTTCTGATGTGGAAGTTCAGACTATGCTGCAACCACAGAGCATACTCAGATAGAATCAGGTTCTGATACCATGTAAACAGAAAAGTAATAATTAATTTACAAATGAAGTACTACAAGAGAGGATAATATATAAATATCTTATAAGACTATTTGAAGGGATAATTTAGAAGAAAGGAGAGACTCTTTTTTTATATCCCAAAAAATCTTCATCATATCCTCATCCCATCGATGTGGGACTTCACTTCCAATTGTTATTAATTTTTCGTAGCTTGAAATGGAAGGGATTTTTCGTCCAAGCACGTGAGTAAATGTGTGGAAATAGAGGGCGCCTTTATTGTCATTTCCTTCTGATTTTTCTCGGCTTTGTCCCGAATCATTTTATGGATTTAGTGTGCTTCGGATTCAAGATCTTTGACTTATTTGTAAGTTTGGGTTTCCATCAATTGGCCCACACGGCATTGATTTTGCGAAATGAAGAGATATTTCCCACTTGTATCAATAGATTTGGCTAACCCTTCCGTATATGATTGCTTCTTCTCTTCGTTCCTTGGAGAAACATGTTAGATATTTTCTTTATTTAAATGAACATTCAAATTCAAATATATAATCATTTGCGCATAACTCAAGGGATAAAAAAAATTGTGGGTTGAGTTATGAAAATAAAAAAAGAAATAGTAGGATGAGATATATGGATAGAAATATATACAATTATATTCAAATTTTAAATATTCCTGCTTTCAGGGAAAAAACACATCTAAACCTAATGCTTTAGGCTTCTCAGGTTAGTGGACTCCATTTTCCAATAAATCAATTATCCACTTGAAAAGCAATTATATATTAATTTTAGACGGAAACGTAAATAATAATCTGTCTAAATGGCATAATTTATGTTTTGCAATTCTAATTTGTGGGGTTCCGGTAGGATGTATCTTCGCTTGATAAAGACAACGTTTAAGCAAATATAGCATGAGTAGTGAACATGCCAATTCATCAAATCTCTCTCTCTCTCTCTCTCTCAAACACTCACTCACACACAATTTTGGTTTAATTATAATATTTTTTTGAAATATTAGTTGATAGATATATTGCTCGCCAATAATTAATTAATTACAGTGGTTATGACTATTATAATACTAACGGATAGTTAAGATGTTTGGTTAATTCAAGTGTTAGCCTGCCTAATTTAATTATTACTTGATTGGCATCACGAAACATGATGTTCAAGAACATGGCTATATGGGTATTATTGCAACCTTAAATAGTAGATGCGCGTGTGTAAATTTTTTATAAGCACCAAATATTGGTCAAAAGCTATGTCGAACACTATGCTTGATGGGCATAGGATACGCTTATCTATAATTTAGCCTTCTCCAATTAGTTGACTCTCATTAAAAGTATTATTGTGATGAACACACGAATCTTTAAAAGTTATAGTGGTTAGAGTTGAGGAACCTAATATCTCATAAAACCATCTTTTAACGAAACTCTCCCTAATATGTATATGGGACTCATGACACTATAATAATAATGGATGATGCATTTTTGTTATATTATACTCTAGAAAATTTAATTTTTTTTTATTTTAATGAAGGAGTAGCATATAGAGGTAATTTTTAATTGTCAAATTATTTTAGAAAAATAAAATAAAAAATAAAAATAAAACTAAATTATATATACAAAATATTTAAGTCTCGATAGTTCACATTAACTTAACGTTCATTCACTGTATTTAACACATCTTCACTCAATTTTTAGACACGCTGAAGAATATGAACTCCACATGATTGCAATACAATATAAGTGATGATGTGATAACTAGGATTTTGATAATGATTCAAACAAGACACAAGCTTTAATTAACAACATTGCCTTGACTAAAAAAGTAAACGTCTATCTTACATGCTTCCCGGGCTAGTCTGATATTTTCAAACTGTTCCCTTTATCTGACTTAACCTCTTCGACGGAATTTAAGAAAGATCAGCTCGATCTGGCAAAAAAAAAAAAAAGAAGAAGAAGGTCAGCTCGACAAACACAAATTTCGTCTATCTCACAAATTTGAGTGAACCGCAGAGATCTTGAATCATTCTTCTTGTGACGGGAGTGCTATATGGTTCTTGGCAAGCAGGCAAAGATGATTCTTCTTGTGCATTGTTATCCCCGGTATGACTTCTGTGTCAATGTCTTGCTCCTCAATCCCATCAGGCAATTCCCAATCAAAAGAGTGAACAAGATTAGCAAGCATTAGCTCCACTGTGACTACTCCCATATTCATTCCAGGACAAATCCTTCGTCCAGCTCCAAAAGGAATCAGCTCAAAATCTTGGCCTTTGAAGTCTATTGAACTGTTTAAGAACCTTTCTGGATAAAACTGTTCTGGGTCTTCCCATCTCTCAGGGTCTCTGGCTATAGCCCATCCATTCACAAAAACAAGAGTCTTGGGTTGAATCTCATACCCTTCTATGTTGCACTTTTCCATGGATTCTCTGGGGACGAGCAAGGGCGCAGGTGGGAACAATCTCAGTGTCTCCTTCACCACTGCTTTTAGATAAGGAAGCCTCTCAATATCCTCTTCATTTATAAATTCTTTCTCGACTACATATAACTTTCTGATTTCATCTTGCACCTTTTTCATCACTCTGGGATTCTTCATAAGTGATGTCATTGCCCAAACTAATGTTGCGGCACCCGTGTCCGTTCCTGCTACAAATATATTCTGCATCCACCATAAGACAAATTAATTTAGCTGTAACCCTCAAAACATACCATTTAAATATTGCAGCAAAAAAGACGGAGACACAGGCTTGTTTGATTTTTTTTTCCCCCGTATGCACGAAGAGTGTCCCAATCACTTTTGGATTTGAGTAGGGAACATTAAAATTAAAACCCTTTCAATAAGTATATTTTCTAAATTCAAACTTATATTTTTTCTCTTTATAAAGTGAGATCACTTATAATCTCAACCAACAGTTTGTTGGTTATTTGATTTTATTCTTAAAAACATTTCTTATTTGTTTTTTAAAATAAAAGAACTAAAAATACTTGTTTGAAAAAGTGTTTTAATTTTTTTTTCAAACTAAAAGTGTTTTTTTAAAAAAACTGTCACTTATCCATTATTCACACCACAATGATAAATACATGTCATCCAGTGATAATCACTTCAAAGACATTTTTTTTAATATAACTACAAATATATTTTTTCTTATTTTCAAAAACAATTTTATAAAACTGTTTTAAAAAAAAAAAAACAGGAAACAGAGTTAAACAGGCCTAACATTACCATGAGCAAAGCTTTGATATGGTCCATAGTGAGATCAAACGAGGTTAAGTGAGCATTCATTATCTGAAGAAAGATATCAATAACGTCTTTTTGTTCGGTTTGAGGCGTTGTTGGATTCATGTGGTCGTCGATGACTTGCTGGTAGAACATATCGAGCTGCTTGAAGGTTTTATCCAGTCGACTATGAAGTCCTCTGATTCTATCAATCCATCCCAACCATGGTATATAATCTGTGAAGCAAAGCTCTGTCCAAAGGGCCTGAGTTTCGTTGAGCAGTCCTTGAAATCTACTTCTCTCGCTTCCTTTTTTATTGTCTTCCAACTCATAACCCTTCCCGAAAGCAATCTTACAAATCAAAGTTGCTGAGAAAGACATCATTGTCTCGCTGAGGTTGATTACTTTGTGAGAAGCAGCAGATTGAGACAACCTTCGAATGGTTCTCAAAACCTCGCCTTCCCGAATGGGACGAAAGGAGTGGATGCGCCGACTGCTAAACAGGTGGAGCGCACACAGTTTTCTCATTTCTCTCCAATAGTCACCGTATGGAGTGAAAACCACGTCTAGGCCGTTGTACGACAATTTTTGTTGAGCAAGCAAGGATGGTCTGCTGGAAAATACGAGGTCGTGAGTTTTCATGACTTGTCTGGCAATTTTGGCAGAGGAAACAACTATGGTGGGCTTGAGGCCGAAGCGAAGGAAGATGAGAGGGCCATATTGCTTGGAGAGACGCCATAGATAGCGATGCTGGTCAGAGTTAGGAAGCTGGTGAAGATTTCCTATGAGAGGAAGAGAAGGAGGACCTGGAGGAAGATGTGGTCTTGGTCTTGTTGTTCTGTAGATTATACAGACGAAGAAGATAGATGAGAAGAGAATGATGAGCGCCAACATTATTCAGTGTACGAGGAAACAAGCACTTGATGCCAAGTTATATACACAAGTGGGGACTGGCTAATTAACCACATACTCCAAAAACACAGAAGAAGAAGAAATGAAATAAAGAAAGTAGCGAGGAACGGTAATCTATATAGCAATCCATGTTATTGTTCCATAGTTTGAAATCAAAAGGATGTTCGTTTTCCAAGACGTGTGAATAAAAATGGAACGTAGCGAGCGCGTCGTCGTTTTCTTCTACTATTTTCCTTTTTAGCGGCTTTAAGGCAATAATAGCGGAAAGATTTTTGTGATTTATAAAATATCATATAGTTTTTACAGTCTAACTAAATATATCAAAAAAATTTATCTCTTAAATCGGATTTATATATAAACCCGATTTAACCAAATAAACCATTCATTCAACTGATTTTGGTAAAGCAGTGGCAATACACGCGTATGTGTGCAAAAGAAAGATTATTCTAGATTCTTATCCTTTGAGCATCTTAGGAGCTCTCCTCTTGTGTCCTGTTTCGGTGACTTAAATATCATGATGATTATTACGGGGAATCTTTTTGTGGATTTTATCGTTCATCCGGATTTTTTTTTTTTTGGGACATATTTTATATTTGTTAACGGTTTCCATCAATTGGCCCACACGACGGTGAGATATCGCGAAATGAAGTGATAAATTTCCCTAGCCCTTAAATTATGATTGATTCTTCTCTTCATTATTTCTTCGAGATACACCTGAGGAAATATTAACTTTTTTAAAAAAAATTAACTTCAAAGCTATCATTGTAATATCTTGAAAATGTTAATTATAACTTTTTTAAAAAATTATAATAAAAATTGAACCCTGCACATGTAATTAAACAAATTCATATACTCGTTGGTAAAACAATTCATGTATTCAAACAATTAAATTTGATCTTAAATATAAGATTTTAATATATTTTATTTCTTATATTTATCATTTTTTTAAAACTAGTTTTAAGGATAACTTCTAAGTCTTTAAAAGGATACTTCCAAAATGGAAATAGTTAAATAGAGTATTTTAGAAAAACAACCCACATGTTTTTTTTATACATAACCATTTAACTAATTTCTTAATCCTTGTAAATTATTTTATCTAGCTTAACATGGTAGCGGAGGGAGTATTTATTTTGAAGAGGACGACGCAAGGGGATGTCGTAAAGTTTAACTTGGAATGTTTCAATCAATTTACAGCATCATAGTCAGTTTTAGACGGAAACGTAAATAATAAACGAAATGACATAATTTAAGTTTTAATTTGAAATTATTCTAATTTGTATATGGTTCCGGTAGTAATAGTACATATCTTTGCTGGATAATATAGACAACGTTGAAGCAAAGCATAAGAGTAGCGCATACGCCCCACATATTGATTTAAGTGCTAGCCTACCCAATTTATTACTTCATAACTACTGGTATTACCAAACATGATATTGAAAGCCACATTCTACATGGCTATATATATATATATATTAATGCAACTCTAAATACTATATCTCTGTGTATGGATTTTTTATGAGGACCAAATTATTGGTAAAAAGAAAATCTTGTTTTGTTGTTCTTAGCGGCCAGGCAGAGATCATTTTTCTTGTGTATGGTTAATCCCGGTGTGACTTCTGTGTCGATGCCTTCCTCAAATTCAGCTGGCAATTCCCAATCAAAAGAAAAGAGTGAAGAAGATTAGCAAGTGCAAGCTCCACATTGACCACCCCCATTTGAATTCCAGGATAAATCTTACAACCAGCTCCAAAAGGAATCAACTCAAAATCTTGGCCTCTAAAGTTTATTAAACAGTTTAAGAATCTTTCTGGATAAAGCTTTTCTGGTTCTTCCCATGTCTCAGGGTCTCTATACCTATAGCCCACGCATTCACAAAAACCATAGTCTTGGCTTGAATCTCATATCCTTCTATGTTGCACCTTTCCATGGATTCTCTTGGCAAGAGCAAGGGCGCAGGTGTGAACAGTCTCAGAATCTCCTTCACCAACCGCTTTCAAATAAGCAAGCCTTTCAATATCATCCATGCTTATAAAATTTTTCTCTCCATATAGCTTTCTGACTTCATCTTGTACCTTCTTCATCACTCTGGGATTCTTCAACGTGGTCATCGTCCAAACTATAGTCGCCGCACTAGTGTCTGTTCCTGCTATAAATATTAAATATATGCTGCATTCACATATGAGAATTTTATCAATAATTGACCACAAAAAGTCCCACTTGAATTTTTTAAAAAAAGTTAAATAAATTATTTAATCATATCATATGTTCTGTATCATTAGAGTATATATCAATTTATAAGTCAAACAAATTTATTTAGAGAAAAATAATAAATATAAATACTTTAACACAATCTATTTAGTTTCCTTAATTTTTTTTTAAAAAGTCAATTGACTCTTATATTACGAATAGGATCTTGTATATATATTTCCATGCAGCGCACAAAAAAAACGGAGAAAGCATTACTTACCATGAGCATAGCTTTAATGTGATCCAAGGTGAGATCAACCGAGGTTGAATAACCATCCTTTATTTGAAGATATCAATGATGTCTTGTTGGTCGGTTTGGGGAGGTGTTGTTGGATTCATGTGATCTTTGATGACTTGTTCGTAGAACATGTCAAGCTGCTTGCAGATTTTATCCAATCGACTGGTAAGGCCTCTGAGTCTATCAACCCACCCCAACCATGGAAAATAGTCTGAGAAATAAAATTCCGCCATCAAAGCCTGAGCTTCGTTCAACAGTTTATTAAATCTATTATTTCGTTCACCTCCTTCATCGTCTGCCAGCTCGTACCTTTTCCCGAAATTAAAGCAATCCTACAAATTAAATTGCTTCTGAAAAACAACAACGTCTCGGTCAAGTAGATTACTCTACGAGAAGCAGCAGATTGAGACAACGTTTGAATCATTCGAAAAACCTCGTCTTCTTGCATGGGACGAAAGGAGTGGATTCTTCGGGAACTAAAGAGGTGGAGGACACACAATCTTCTCATTTCTCTCCAGTAGTCACTGTAGGGAATGATGAAAACCAAGTCTAAGCCATTGTAAGACAATTTCTGTTGACCAAGCAAGGTTAGTCTGCTAGCGAATACGAGGCCGTGAGTTTTCATGACTTGTCTGGCTATCCTGGCAGAGGAAACAACTATGGTGGGCTTGACGCCAAGGCGCAAGAACATGAGAGGACAATATTGCTTGGAGAGATGCCATGAGTAACGATGTGGTTTAGAGGTAGGAAGCTGGTGAAGATTGCCTATGAGAGGAAGACCCGGAGGACCTGGTGGAAGACGCGCTATTATTCTTGTTGTTCCAGGAAGATGGATGACAAGAGAATGAGAAGCACGTCCATGTCTGTGATGTGGTGCAAATTGTATGTGGAGCTAAGTACTTTGATTCCAAAATTATATATTGAAGTTGTGATCCTGTTTTCTCCTCTTGTTGTTTGCCTAACCGCTTCCTCCAAATCTAGCACGTTTTCTTTATCGAAACTGTGACCACGAATTGTGCATATCTAATTAATCATATACGTGGCCAGTCTCTGGTTTTGTTTAACAATAAACAAATACTCATTTGTTTATAGTTTTTATATTTATTAATCATTTTCTTATTTAATCTTATATGTTCTATCAACAAAGAGGGATTGGAGAAGATGACTAGAATATTTTAGAAACTATATATCATATATAACTCAATTAACTTTATTAATATAATTAAACTAAGTGAGTATACCTTATGTTATATTAAAGAGCGGAGGGAGAACATATATATCTGTTCTTGTGGATTAGAGACCTGCAAGTATCTCTCTCTGTAATAATGACTTAACTATGTTATGTCGATACAGCGAAGGAGATTCAGATTGTTCAGAACAGAAAGCATGCATGTGCTTAGTTATAGCCCATTTACAATCATGGTTAGAGGCTTCTGCCAACAATTAGGCCCTCGTCCATGTGACATTTTCGTTCAATATATAGAGGAGACTTCTTCTTTTTGTGAGATCGACAAGTGAACTGGGACGTCCATTTACATATATAAAGTCATCGTGACCGTCCGTCACTACTATTCCTCTCATTTCACCGGCGTTCTTCCTCGGACTTCAATTCCCAGATTATTAATTTGCTTCTAAAGGATATGTGGAGACGGAGGGAAGTAATAACACCCTCTATCATCAGTATCTCGACTAATTTAAGGTGGGTGGTTTTTCGATTATGTAGATAATGTTTTTAAAGTAATTTACGTACGGAAGTGGGATCTGGGATTAATGGATTGGCATGGAATAATGATTGTTCTTGGTTCATGCCAGAGACAACGAATCAAGTGGGTCTTTATTCTTTACAATGAAGAGAACATAAAATAAGCTTTTATTATTCTTTTTTTGAACAATAATAAGCTTTTATTATTCAACAACTCAGAACTACAAAGCTGATAAACTAGAAATATTGTTTAAGACAAGGAAGCATGCATAACTGCTAACTGAAAGCGACCAAGGATAGAGAGATATACGGCAGAATAAAAATTAAAACAGTTGAAATCATTATTGTGGGGATAAATATAAATTGACGACACGGTTGAATCACATCACATGGAATCATCCGACGACGACGAATCATTGACTCCAGAGGGTCCGGCTTCATCGTCACCAGGAGGCGGCGGCGGCGGCGGCGGATCACCGGGGAATGGTGGAGTAACAGCATGAATTACGGAGGTAAACATTCCATCAAAAAACAGGTAAAAGGGATCATTATTCATTATAATGTTCTCCGTTTCCACATCCTCCGCCTCTATCTTCCTCTCCAGCCTCTCTATCTTTCCATTCAGCCTCTCTGTTTCCCCTGAACATTTGTGTTGTTCCCACATGTAAAGTTTATATTATTAGTTTCGTACTTACTTGCACCATCAACAACACAGATGATTTATTTCAACATTAATTTTTACCCAAAAAACAAAAAACAAAAAAATGTTCAGAGAGATAAAACCTTGTTTTGCTAGCAAGTTGGTTTTAGAGGCCTCGCGCCTTCTCCTCAAGGCTTCGGTTTCAATCTGATTTATCGACCATTCCGTCGTTTGTCTCTGATATTCTATGTTTCCTTGGGCGTTTTGCGCCTACGTACGTGCAAAATTCAAAACATTATTCAAACTGTTTGATTTTTTCCACGGGTTATAGTATTTATAAAAGCTGGAAGTGCACACAGTACGTAACTAATTAAGAGCTAATGAATAATCACCTCCAAATTTTCCACCTGAGCTTCTAGCTGCTGAACGCGAGTCTGCCTTCTGTGACGAAATGCTTCCGAATACCTTCGATTAGCCAAACGACTACAACCCCTCAAAACACACACACACACTTGTTACCACTTAGCTTGTTACTTATAAGAGGAGCTACATATATATTCCTCCCGTCAGTCCTACAAACTAGGTCTTACGGAGGTGGTAATACATACATAGTACCTCTTCTTTGATGGCCTTAACATACGATTTAGACCCAGACAAAGATGAGAATTAAAGACAAGATTATAATCACAACAACATCATCATATATAAAACGGCCCACGTACGCTCTCTGCTCGGCTGGTGTTCCCATCTGGCCACTACGTTCAGCCTGCTGGGGCTGCGCCTGCAAGTTAGGGTTTTCTTCGTTAGGGTTAGGGTTCTCGTCTCTCGCTCTGCTTCGGCGGCTGGATCGAGGAGCAGTTGGAGGCAAATCCTCCCTGCCTTTCTTGTTGAACCCTGAACCCGAACCCGAACCCGAGCCCGAACCAGATCGCTCCATTTCTTCAGCCCCCTACATATACAACATTATGGAATGAAAAAAAATATGCATAACATTATAAAAGTATTAATTGAATAGAACGCATTGGTATGAAATACTCTAATTAAAAGCCTTTACTTTATCTTTTGCCCACAAATTGCCAGATACTGATGAGAGCGAGTGAGAACCAAGTGAGAATATATTCAACCCTTTATACAAAAAGTTGCTGAGCCTGTGAGTCTGAAAGCAATTTATTGAGGCGCTTCCTTGAATTAATCCATATATGCTAACTTTAATTGATGTTTTAGTATGCCATCAATAGTAATTACTATGGCATTCTTGTGATAATTACATGTGGACTATATTCTTTTAGGTATATATACTCAAATAAAGAATATAATCCAAATTATTGATTATTAGTACTAATTCTCAAAACCTCATAACACTTGTATGCGCATTTATTTAAATGAAATCCAAATCATTAATTGCTCAAAACTGCAGCGAGTCATGTATTCGTCAGCGTGCAGAGATTGAATGAAGATGCAATGAATATAATTATAGCTACAGTGCTTTAGTTTTTAATCTATATTACCTTCTAGTCTTAATTAAATACTCTCTTGGATCCTTCATATAAGACATATTTATCTAATTTGATTATATTAAAAAAATTAGTTAAGTTAGATAATATGTCATGCACTCTTCGGGTCCTTAATATATGGCATAGTTGACTTTTTTTAAGAGATTAAGGAAGTTAAATAAGTTAGTTAATCATAGCATATATCATATATCATTTGATTATATATCAGTTCATAAATTAGACAAACTAATTTAGTATAAAAAAGATAAATATCAATATTTTAAAGTAATTTATTTTAGCTTTCTTAATCTTTTTTTTAAAAATTCAATTATGTCTTATATTAAGGATTGAAGGAGTATTTTCTAAAACATCGATCCAAGTCATCTTCCTTAATTTTCTCATTCTCACTACTCCTTAATTATTATTGAGTGAGCATCAATAGAGATAAATTAGGAAAAAATTGACAAACATCTCTTATATTTAAGACAAAAATCAAATCTCCAAATATATCTTATATTAAGAACAAGAGAGAGTATAAAAGTGAGTAAACATGTTTACTTTGATCATAAAGATAAGATCTCAATACACTTTATCTCTTAAATATATAATTTTATCTGTTATATTTATTGTACATATTAAAAGTTTTTCATCAAATAAATAGTTTCAATACAAATTATCAAAAGAAGTGCTTTGGGGGGAACTAAGTACTGACACACATTATTTTTTGAATAAAGAACTAACTTATCTAATTTTATTAATTTTTACAAAGTAGTTATTTAGCTCCTGCATTTAGTATAAGAGGAAGTGATGAATACATACAGCCTAATTTCCTAATTTGTACTTTAAAACCAAGCCACTTGTGCCTCAGGGAGGAGCTGGAAAATAAAATGATGAGCTGTGCATGATTCATAGGTTCCGAATTCCCAGCAAGATAATTGGTATAGGTCCAGTATATATTATATGAAATTTGAAAACCTAGATTGCGAACCTCATGTTTTGCGTGAACTTGAAAAGAGTCACCTTATTTATAATTTATATAGAGTACTGGCTCATTTTGATACTAAATATAAGGCATGTGTTCGAAGTTAAGTGAATTTTAGGCTTAAATATAAGATAGTGTTCTATTTTATTTTTTTTATTTATCACTTTTTTTAGACTAATTTATCTGATTTATAAACTCATATATAATATAATGTTACACATAAGTATTTAAGAAATATCATTCCATATATGCTATAATCAGTTAATTTATTTAGTTTCATCGATCTCTTTGAATTATATAAATATATCTCATATTTAAAACTGAAAAAGTATGACTTTTCATAGAGCCTATTATATGCATTGACATGGATACTATATCTTAAATGTTATTTTTTTACATTGGTATGTAATAGAAACACATATATGTATGTGGTACACACACGTGTGTGTATTATAATATAATTTAGGACATAGTGTTCCAAATAAACCATAATTAGATTCAAGGATGAATGTAATTGGATAATTTTCTATTTTGTGAGAAGAGTAGCGGGGGACAATTGTCTCCGTCGTCCTTAATTCAGGGGACAAAAACATTAGGCAACATAATCGGTACGCAAAAAAATATATATATATACACACACACACATGTTCGAGTACTAAACATTATCTTATTTTTCTCCTTACACACACATGCATGGTCATATTAGTAGGCTTTCTATTATAATTTATCATTTTATTAGTATCCTAATTCTAAAAGCAAAAATCTAATTCGTTGTTCCTTTAATCCCATAATGGTCCCTAAGTCAAATTTATTTACGTGCCAGCATACATTTGCATTGGATATATGCTGTGTTCCTCGCGATTACCACATATGCTGCTTCATACCTCTTGCACTAATTTGATGAACATCACAGTTCTCAATTCCTTGGGTTTTTGAAATTGTTGTGTTCTTTTGATTTTACTGATTTCTTTTGAAACATTTGGAGCTTTATTTTGTATTTGGATAGGCCGGGTGTCAATTTATTTGCGGAGCTTCTTATTTTTTCCCAAAATTAAAAAACTTATATATGCCATCAATATAAAGCTCTTGCTACTTACATACGTGCTATTTAAATTTTATTCCCTTGACAAAAAAAAAAGTGCCTCCAATAAAATCCTTGTGTTCGTCGATGAAAACAGTTGCAGGCCACGACGCATATACACATGATGTAAGAGAAAGATCAAGAAACAAAGAGATGATGCGTTACTGTATCGAATAATCCAAATTATTTTTCATAATCTGATTATCATACCCTTCTTGCAAAGACAATGCGAAATAAAAACTTTGTTTTATAGTTCAAATCGAATTAATCTGTAAGGTGTAAGAATAAGATCATGCTTTTACATCATAAACAAGCACAAATCATCTTACAACTACAGCGGAAGACTTCTTGCCATTGCTTATTTCTGATCAGGGGAAAATCCACGAGTACTAGAGATGGAACTGCAAAACAGAGTTGTGTTAGAAGGTTGTCAGGTCACTCTTCTGACTGATTGAAAGGCACAGTGATAACAATTGGGTTGGGAGCCGTCGCCTATCAGAAAACCTCAAAGAACTGCTAGGGTTTTCACTTGTACTCTCAATTTCACTTACGACCGTATTTCTTAATCGTTTTATTTCACCATCAGAAATAAAACATTAATAGCCAGTCAGTTATTACCCTAATCCTGAAGTTGGGCCTGGATCTGACTGACGGGCCACACTCTGGATATTTTAATTAAACCTAATTAATAAATAAATAACTAATATATTATACTATAATAATTAAAATATTTCACATTCTCCCACTTGGCCTGTATCTTGATGTCAGTTGCCATATCCAGATTAAACTAAGGCTATGCTGCAAGAATCATGACGATAAGTCCTATTTGGTCGAGTATTATCTTCCATGCATTACATGTAACACCCTTGCTTAATGTGTATGACTTTATGAATAAACTTCTACGTTTATTCAGTTCCAAACTTAATGTTCATTATTCTCATCAACAGAATGTATACAGATAATGATAGAAATAATAAACTACATAATTAATTTCATTGCGTACCTCTTCTATATGAATGAATGTCTAACCCCCATCTGAGGGACGTGTAACACAAACGCATTCGATTTCAATCCCTTAGTTAAAGGATCAGTTAGCATGTCCTTTGTATTGATATGATCAACCAAAATTTCGCCATCTGCAATTCTCTCTTTTAAACTTAGGAATTTTAGTTCGACCCATTGGCTTTGACTTCCACTCCTTTTGTTATTTGTAATGGCTACCGCGGCTGTGTTATCACAATACATCCTAATTGGCCTAGAGATTGAATCCACAATCTTAAGTCCAGCAATGAAATTCCTTATCCAGATTGCTTGTGAACTTGCCTCAAAACACGCTATGTACTCAGCATCACAAGTAGAGGGAGCTGTAAGTGTTTGTTTGTACTTTTCCATGATATAGCTCCATCTGCTAGTAGGAAGATGTAACCAGTAGTAGACTTGTTTGTGTCTAAACATCCTCCTAGATCAGAGTATGAGTAACCGACCACTTCCAGGTTTTCTGTTCTTCTGTATGTGAGCATTTAGTATTTAGTACCTTGTACGTAGGTATCTAAACACTTTCTTTGCAGTTGTTCAATGTGCTTCCCCTGGATCAGTTTGGTACCTTCCCAACATGATAACAACGAAAGCTCTTGTACAAACATGTGCATACATCAAGCTTCCTACTGCTGATGCATATATGACCCTTTCCATTTGCTTTCTTTCAAGCTCATTTTTGGGGCATTGACCTAGACTAAACTTGTCCCCTTTCTTAATAGGAGCTAGGTTAGTTGAGCTGTTCTACATCCTGAATCGTTCAAGAACTTTGTTGATATAGGTTTGTTGAGACAAGCCTAAAATGCCTTGCGCTCTATCCCTATGATGCCAATAACATAAGAAGCCTCGCCCATATCCTTCATATCAAAGTTCTTACACAGGAACTGTTTCACTTCACGCAAAAGTCCTAGATCATTGGTTGCAAGTAGTATGTCATAAACATACAAAACCAAAAATATGATCTTACCCACTAACCTTGTGGTAAATGCATTCGTCCATCATGTTCTCATCGAAACCAAATGATGTGATTACTTCATGGAATTTCAAGTACCACTGTCGTAAGGCTTGCTTCAAGCCATAGATCGATTTCTTTAACTTGCATACCAGGTGTTTCTTATCCTTTGCAATGAACCCTTCAGGCTGCTTCTTGTAGACTTCTTCCTCAAGTTCCCCATTGAGGAATGCAGTCTTGACATCCATTTGGTACAACTCTAGATCAAAATGTGCAACCAATGCCATGACTATGCGAAAAGAGTCTTTCGTTGATACATGGGAAAATGTTTCCCTGTAGTCGACCCCTTCGACTTGTATGAAGCTCTTGGCAACCAACCTAGCTTTGTATCGATCAATGTTGCCTTATGAGTCTCTTTTGGTTTTGTAAACCCATTTACAGCCAATGGCTTTAGACCCACTTGGTAACTCCACAAGATCCCATACAACATTGTTTTCCATGGAATTCATTTCTTCAGTCATAGCATCATGCCATAACTTAGAGTTTTCACTCTTCACAGCCTGAGTGAATGTCAGTGGATCATCTTCAATGCTAATGTCACAGTCAATCTCAGTAGAGGACACCATGTAGTCACTAGGTAATGCTGGTCTTCTCTCTCTGGTTGATCTTCTTAATTCAACCTCTTGAGTTGGTTCAGGTTGTTCATTCGGGACATCCTCCACCACAACTTGTCTTTGTTCTTGATGTGTGAGAGGTGGATAAATCTGAACATACCCATTGTTACGTAAATCAGGGGTCACTTCCATATGATCTTCGTTTGTTTGATCACTCTATATGATCACGTCATTCTCAAGATAAACAACATTCCTAGACTTTATGAAACGTGTAGAAGGTGAAGGATAATAGAACCTATAACCCTTAGTCATACATGGATAGGCTACAAAGTAAGCTCTAATGGTTTTAGGATCCCGTTTCTTCTCTTGTGGATTGTAGACTCTTACTTCCGCAGGGTAACCCCATATCCTTAGGTGTCTTAAACTAGGTTTCCATCCTTTCCAGATTTCAAAAGGTGTTTTTGGCACTGTCTTTATTGGAACCCTTTTCAATATATACACAGCTTCCTTGAGTTCCTCCTTCCACAAGGATGGTGGAAGTTTAGAGCCATTCATCATGCTCCTAACCATGTTTAGCAAGGTCATATTCCTTCTTTCTGCAACACCATTCATGTCTGGTGAACCAGGCATGGTGTATTGGGCAACTATCTCATGCTCTCGAAGGAAATCTGTAAAAGGACCTAGCACTTGTCCTTCACTAGTGTATCTACTGTAATACTCACCACCTCTATCGGATCTCACAATGTTAATTGGTTTTCCAACCTGTTTTTCTACTTCAGCTTTATATTCCTTAAAGGCATCTAGTGCTTCACTTTTATCATCAAGCAAGTAGATATACGTGTATTTTGAGTAATCGTCAATAAAAGTGATGAAATATTTTTGATTGTTTGTGGATAAATAAGGGCAACAAATGTCAGTATGTATTATCTCAAGTAGCTCAGAGCTTCTCTTAGCTCCTTTTTATGACTTATTGGTCTGCTTTCCCCTTATGCAGTCCACACATGTATCAAGTTTCGAATGGTCTAAAGATGGAAGGATTCCATCTTTAGTTAACCTTTTGATCTTGTCCACGGAGATATGTCCCAATCTCCTATGCCACAAGTCCATAGAATTCTCATCAATAAGACTTTGTCTAATATCATACATGACACAAAAAACTTGGGGCGGTTCAGGAATTATTTTAAACAAATCATCAATCATAATAACTTTCGCAATTGGAACAATATCCTTACTGAAATACAAGTCTTTATGCAAATAAATCACATAGTTCAAAGGAATAAGCTTTAAAATGGAAATCAAGTTTCTCATATAACTAAGAATGTAAAAACAATTGAGAAGATCCAGCACGATTTTATTTGGGAAAACAATTCTAAATGTTCCAATTGCTTTGACCGGATCTCCTTTCCCACTTTCTAAAAGGACTCGAGCTTCATTGGGAAGTGGAGGTCTGGTTTTTAGAAACCCCTACATGGTAGTAGAAATATGGATCATTGAACCCGTATCGATCCACCAAGTATCACTATCAATACTAATATGATAAGATTTAAAAGCTCAGCCTAAATGATACATACCTTTACGTTCCAGCCATGCCTTCCTCTTCAGGAACTCATCCTTCATGTGCCCTTTCTTCTTGCAGAAGAAGCAAATTACTTCAGCTTTCTTTATGGATGGCACATCAGGAATCCTTTTCTTCTTCTTGTCCTTGTCCTTCCTGCCTCCGGCACCAATCTTAGAGGAACTTTTAGCTAGATGAACTGCCCTAGGTGCATCACTTCCACTCATCTGAAGCTTTGTTTCCTCCTAAACACATATGGACATCAGTTCATCAATTGTCCATTTTTCCCTATATATGTTGTAGGAGACCTTGAAGGCGTCATACTGAGGGGGAAGAGAGTTCATCACCAGATGCATCAGGAACTGCTCTGTTGGTTCCATGTCAAAGGTTCTCAGCTGGGAGGACAAGTCTCTCATCCTCATAATGTGTTGCCTGACTCCATCCTTCCTGTCAGCTTCATTGCGCACAACTCCGACATGATGGAACCACCCATCTATTTGTCAGTCGGCTTAAATTGCTTGTCAATGGCTTCGAGAAACTCCTTAGTTGTTTCACATTTGGGGATTGCTCCTCGAATGCTTCATTGGATCCTGGTCTTAATATAAGACAAGCACATGCGATTGTAGTGCTCCCAGCGCTCCTGATAGTCAATTTCATCCTTAGTTGACATATCAGTTGGTTTGGGAGGTCTGGGTTTCTCCATGACAAAATGCATGTTCAACATGTCAATCTCCAAAGAAATATCTTTCCTCCATTCAGGGTAATTGGTACCATCTAGTATGATCTTGCAAGTATTCTTAGCAAAAGGGTTAGGGAAAACAGTAGGTGCTGCAATTTAAAAACTTAAGTTAGCTCACGAGATCAGATATTGAGACAATCACTAATTATGTGCCTTTGTATGCATGTTGCGCTTTAATGAAAACATGCAACATATATAAATGCGTATCACTAAATTCTACATGTGGGCAAAGAACCTAGCATTGCATGCATTTATCTTAAATTGGTGGGTCTAGAGTGTATAATTTACATTTCCTAATACCAGTAGGCAACTTAGAAAATATAAGACCAAACTATCTCACCCTAATTAAATATATAATCATAATTGTCTACATGTGAGCTAAGATCAATTACAATTCTATATTTAATTTCAATTTGATATTTTATAAGTTCCATATGTGATATTAATGGAGAGGTTAATTAATTTCAATAAACTCAGTAATAATTAATTAAACCCCTCCCGCTGTTTTATGTATTCAAAAATTGTTTAAAAATTAATTTTGACATTTTTCAACTAAAATTTAATTTTGTAAAATTTTAATTATTAAATAATTGTCTAAAGTTAATTTCCTAAATTTTAGACAATTAAATAATTCATGAAAGTAATTTTACAAATTTCTAGTATGTGAAAATTGCCAAAATTAATCATTTTCATTAGTTTAAACAATTTTGTGTCATTTATAAAGAAAATTACACAAAACAGAAAACAATTAGTTTAAACAGTGAGTACAAGTGTCACAAAGGCCCAAAAACATTTTCTGAAAATCCATTATTTATAACCCATAGCCCAGAAAACGAAATCATAAAAAAAATGTTTCGGCCCAGTTCCGTACGACCCAATTTGTGCGGTTTACAGTGAAAAAAAAATCGTCGACCCAAAAAAATCAATATAGCCCAGTCCTCGTTATTATAATAAATAAATAAATAGACGTAGGCCCAAATGTTGAGCCCAAATCTGTACATCCCAAACTGCAGCCCTTTATTCATTTGGTCAAAATGCAGCATTTCATTAAAGGTAAAACGACGCCGTTTTCGCGCACAAATGAGGAAGACTTGCCTGCAAAGTGAAATGACGTCGTTTTTTACTACGTCAAAACGGCACGTTTCATCTTTCTTCCCTACCCGCCGAAGGAACCCAACCCGCCTCTTGAAAGCGACCCAGTTGGATCGCCTCGACCCGTGATTTTGAGGTAGCGATCAGCGACCTCGGAACGGCGTTTCTCTACCGCATTTAACACAGAAGCATATAGAAATATCATACATGGATTAATCACCGAATAAAACAAGATTTGAATCAAGATTCTCATATTTGAAAATGAAGATCAAAGTACCAATGGCAATACTGACGGCGATACAAAGCGACGATTTACTCAGAAATGCATCCAGAATATATATGTATACAACCAAACAAATCACCGATTAAATATCAACTTTGAAACAAAGCATGCATCCTAAATTAAAAGCAAACTCGAAGATTCTGACGAGGACTCTAACGGTGATGCTCGAAACTCACACAGTAACATACAGTGGCCAACAACGTCGCAAATAATGTCTCTCATCAAAGTGATTCCAACCGTATGGAATGATTTTAAAATCAATTTTGAAAACCTCTCTTCCCACAAATATGTTAAATAGGCATTCTGAAAACCCATCGATAAATCATTTATTCGGTGATATAGCTTTTATCAATATTTTTTAGAAATTAGAAAAAAAAATCAAAGAACCAGGCTCTGATACCACATGTAAGAATAAGATTATGCTTTTACATCATAAACAAGCACAAATCATCTTACAACTACAGCGGAAGACTTCTAAATACCTCTTGCCATTGCTAATATCTGATCAGGGGAAAATCCACGAGTACCAGAGATGGAACTGCAAAACAGAGCTGTATTAGAAGGTTGTCAGGTCACTCTTCTAACTGACTGCAAGGCACAATGATGGAAACTGGGTTGGGAGCCGTTGCCAGTCAATGAACCTCAAAGAGCTGCTAGGGTTTTCACTCGTACGCTCAATTTCACTTACGGCCGTATTTCTTAATCGTTCTATTTCACCATTAGAAATAAAACATTAATAGCCAGTCAGTTATTACCCTAATCCTGAAGTTGGGCCTGGATTTGACTGACAGGCCACACTCTGGATATTTTAATTAAACCTAATTAATTAATTAATAAATAATAAATTATACTATAATAATTAAAATATCTCACATAAGGTGCCCACAAATCCGTTGAAGAGTGTGTGTGTGTGTAGATATGTGCGGTAAATATGCTAGTAATACTGTATGGTAATGCTATAATAATGAATTACCAGAAAGCAAGTGAAAGGAAAACTATTTATTACTACCAAGATTTCATTATTTAATCTTCTCAGAGTCGATTTAATTAAGAGTGTAAACGTTTGATCAACAATCTCCCAATAAGATTGCGTTTGAAGAGTTTATTTCGCTTGTTTGGTAAATCCAAAGCTAGTACTACTGTGTGGTAACTCATGATGAGTCATGCATATGTATACGCATGAACACAAACACACACAGACTCAAACAGCATTAGGGACCCAAGACTTGATGGGAAACAATCTAACTTTCAATTTTCAAACAAATAATGCCCCGAATGCAGGATTTTTGCATTCTAAGATAAGCGTTTTTGCTTTTGAAATTGATAAAACCAATTAATTAGTGCAGTGGGTTAATACATATAGTAGTGATGAGTACTTTTAATAACTTATGGGATGTTTGGTTTAAATTACTTTGTGTTGTGTAATATGAATATATAAGACTAATTTTGTCTCTCAAAGCGTAAAATTAATTTTTGGGAATAATCCCTAACACCCATGATGTTTTCAACTCTCCATGGTATCCAATTTCTTCACATTTAATTTTCTTAGTTTAATAATGTTTGTTTTAGCTTCTAAAAAGTGTTTTTACACAATTCGAAATAAAATCCGTCTCACATACTTATCTGGTATACTCTAAAACTTTGATTTCACATATATTAAGAAAAGATTCATTTTGATATTAAAAAAAAGATTCATTTTATTTTTTATAAATATATTAATTTTTCAAACAAAAATATAAGACTACATAACACACACACAATTCCGGATTGACTATTGTCTTATATCGAATCCAAAAACCATGTACTTATATCAGTTATATGGAAAGTTCATTTTATTTTTCCAGCTCATCCATCCCCAGGGCATAAGTTTTTGTTTTTAATAAATTAACCAATCAAGCTTCATTTTACGAGATTCTGGCCAATTAATTATATGGATTTTAATAAAATTTAAGAGATTTTTTTTATTTTATATTTTGCACACTTTAAATTATTTTAAAAAATTAAACTCGGCAGTCCAAATCGGTCTAATCTCGATTGTCTAGATTGGTGGTGCCCTTCGCCAAAACTCAATCCACTAATTATTAGGTTTAAACTAAGTGAAATTGAATTGGGCAAGATCATTGGTAAATTTGCTTTATGAGATCCAAATTAAGACGGATAGAAAATAATAGTGAATAATTTTTAGACAATATTGTCATACTGATAATAAATAATAATAGTAACAGTAAAAGTAATAAATTCTCAAATTGCCCTTAAAACTTTTCCTATCCTCTTCAAATATTAATTAAAATCCCTTCCCCAATCCGAGAGAGCTTCTCCCCAGGCCATTTGGGCCCAATGTGGCTTTACTATGGATTAGTCAGGGTCTCCTGGTTCTATAAACCAGGTGCTCTCAGAAAAAAATAAACATTAATTACTGCTACTTTATAGTCCATTTATTTATATAAGAGTTTCATTAATTAGTATTAAAACATGCACAGACATTAATTGAGTTACAAATCTGCAGCAATTAATTTTATGGTCAGGTAAGCAGCTATATAAAGGTAGACTATACTCCTCATCACTTGCTCAATGCATTGATTTCTATTCAGAGAAAAGCAGAAACCAGAGATAAGTAGCTTGATATACATGTACAGTAGTACCTTTATTTTTTAATAGCAAACTTAATCTTTTTTTTCCTTTACATCCTTTTCTTTTCGTCTGGTACTGACAATTTTTATTTAGGATTTGATCCTAATAATTCTGAAGGAATGGGTAAGGGTTCAGCAAAAAAGAGAGGTAGAGATGTTTTGCCACCAACTTCTGCCGAAAAGAAGCCTGTTGAAATTGATGAAAGGTAGTTTAATTTCATGTTATATCTTCATTTTTTAAGGCAATATCCTCTCTTTCATCGTGCAATTAGAGAGAGACATGCTTAGATTTTCTACTACTGAACTGGGGAAACACCAACACTATTAATAAATGTTGATGTTTCAACAGTGAGTTTGAATGACTGAGATTTGATTTGGAAAATCAAGATTTTCTGTGTGTATGTTTTTCGAAGTTTTGGTATTTAGCAGAGAACTAAAACATGAAATATAAAATCTGGACAATCTGGTATTATGCGTAAATTAAGTCCACTACTTCTACTTGTTGGGAAGCCACAGTTTTGTAGCAGAAGAGAATTAAACTGAATCTCATAGAAACTTCACACCATTGTGGGCCCTAAGCAGTTGTGTGTCTGTCCACTGAATGAATGTATAGCTGGAGAGGATTCACTAATTTATTATATTTTGCATCTTCACATTCACAGACACACAACTAGTGGTTCTCTATCCAGGTTTTCCTCTTCAGTTTCATATTGGTGTGTTAAAATAAATCGACAATTTTTATCTTTCAGGTTTCATTATATAATATATTTACTATTTTGCCATACTTTTACACACAATGGATAGACCTCGACCTGCAGGGGCAATGTGCGATCGTCTCATCTCTGGGTCGTTCCGGTTTAATTTTTTTTTTAAAAAAAAATTATTTTAACAGGTAGAGAATTTAAAATAAAGAAAATTTAAAAATCACTAACTAAAAAAATTAAATATGGCCAATCCATAAAGCTATTCAAAAGCTAAGATGAGTTGTCAGAAATTAAAACTGATTCCAACTTGGAGACATCTCATGACATCGGAGAGAATCTTCTGTGATTGCACAGACACACTCTCACTTCCACATTTGTTGAAAATTTAAACTTTAAGCTATATCTATAAAATCATTGCATTTTTGTATAGAGTTAGCAAATTTTAAGTTCAATTATGGTGAACAAATACTTCATGGCGAACCCGCGATTCTATACATATATAATTAAAAGAAATTGGGAATTTTGTTGGTGGTTTGAGATTTACACACTTTGCCTGTATATTTTATTTAATATCATTAATTATTTTAGAACATATTTAAAATCAAGTGCAGACCATTATAGTTTTTGTTTTGTTTTGTTTTTTGGTTGCAGCCGTTTGGCTAAACGAAAATATGCTCAGGCATACCGTTGGAGAAGGCAGCATCACATGGAGCAACTTGAAAATGAGACCAAGAAGTTAGAGGTGATTAATTAACTCATAGTTACCGTTTAATTAATGTGTGTACGTATATATACGTGTGTAATTAATTAATTAAAATGACTTTGTTAATAATAACCAGAAAGTCATTCAAGTTAATAATTAACACATACATTGGGATTGATACACACACATATATATATAGGCTGAGATTGCCCAGAAAAATGAAACATACAATGCTCTGGAGGCTGAAAATTCAACGATTCGAAGTGAAATTGCAGCATGGAAACAAAAGCATGAGATCGAAGTAGCTCGTACCCGGTCAAACAAAGGTTCTCTCTCTATATATAAACATGGTAAACCTATTTGTAGATATCTATACCTTTTTTTTTCAATTTTTAATTTAGTATTTGTACGTTTTTTTCTTTCAATTAAATCATTAATTTTTCTTTATTAACACCGTTGGCTCATGCAACTCTGTTCTATTAGTGTTATTAGCTTCTATAAAGAAGTTAATTGTACTAACAAAGTAAAATTAAAATATTTAATTAAAAGAAAAAACACACAAGTACCAAATTAAATATTAAAGAAAAGTATAGGTATGTGTTGTTCCCTTATATATATATTCCGGTATGTATGGTAAAAAAAACTATGTTTCACCCTAAAATATGAATTGTCTTCATTAATATTTGTGTGTTGGTAATTGATACCAGATGAAACACAGAAGCTTACGGCTAAGATCGAGAAGTTAGAGAGGAAGATAGAGGCAAAGCTAAAAGTAGCTAAGAATGACCCGGACTACTTGAAGTTTAAGGAAGACAACAAAAAAAGATATGGTGATGCTTTGGGAGTTTTCTTTCCCCATCCCCACAAGCCTCCACAGTGAAATATTGTTTGTTTGAAACTTAATTTGTCTGTTGTCGGTCGGATTTTATGTCTATGTGTCCATATGCAAGTTTCTCAGTTGATCTTATGTTTGTATTAAGGGATATATATATATATATATATGAAGCTGCTGTGTCGTTTAATTTTGTGATTTCAATAGCCGTATCTGAATTGTGATCCATCTATGCTTATTTATTGTTAATTTTCTTTTTCGTTTCATTAAGATTTCCAGAAACATGTATACCTTACTTACTATGTTGGCTTCATTAAGCATATTACTTGTTTTCTTGTCCGCAATCGTTATATATGTAATCTTGATAAAGCATAATCAATTACTTGTGTAATTAAGCATAACAAGCTAGCTCGGCGTAATCTTTGTTACATTGGGCTATACAAGAGTTTATAGTATCATAGTGGTAATACTCATCTTACTGAACAAAACGGCGGGGGTTTGAAATTATAAGTATTGGTGTTTAAAAGTGAAAAACTTAATTAAATTAACGAAATAGAGTACTATAGCATATATATGGTGAGAGATTATATTGTTCTTCTTAGAGCTTGAAATTATACGTATATATTATTGTATAAATCATTTAAAAAATTAGTAAGCAGTATATATATATATATAATAAATCATCATTTGCCAATAATTCAAGGTTCTAAAAATTTAAAATTATAACATTATTTTCTAATAACTCCAAAAATTAGTATCTAATATGTAAGAAGGCATGTGGAGGGGGACGTGCTCGGGAAACTAATCTTTTTGAAATTTAAAATTATAATTTACTATTAGAGAAAACAAACATAAGAGTTACTAGCTAGCTAGAGTTCAGTTACTAAGCAAAACAGTACGTATACAGCATGTGAAAGTCGTGAAGATAACTCATAGGAGCTGGTTCTAATAGAATGAGATTTGACTGCAGCACAAAGTTTCGAATTCGAGTTTATGTGAACGCAGAAAATACATCTGATAAAGTTACCGTCAATTGAATCGATGATTCTTAAATATGACCGGTTTGACATCTATACTGAAAGAGAGAGAAAAAAGCTATAAAAAGATAGAATATTTTTAGTGAATTAAAAAAATAATAGTCACGTTAAAGATAGAAAAAGAAAACATGCATGCATCAAAATCTCAAGTATTTAATAACTGCAAATCTTAGAAAACTAGCATGGGCAATCTCGTCAGTATGTGTCAAATTCCAAAAAAAAAAACCCTCACTTTTAGAGGGTTGAGGAAGGAGGAGAGGGAACACTAGAGAGGATAAAATTTTTCCCCATTTCTCACTTCCTCCCCTTCCAAGTTCCAACTAAACAAAGCCTAAATATCCAGTAAAACGTCCGGCAGGAACTCGCATCCTAAGAATTTAAATTCATAAAAGATTGTACGGAAAACATGTGTACAATAGTCATTAATATTAAATAACTCCAAAAAATTGTGAAGCTGATGGAGATGGAGCTAATATCTTTGTGAAATTATTATATGTCAAAATTTCACAAGAATAACTTATTTTTCTTATTTAAAAAAAATAGACGTAAATTTGTATTTTTTATTCTTGTTTTTGTTTCATTATGCTACATAATTATATGCGTGCTAAAAAAAACTATAGTTTCAAATTAAAGTCAGTATTTTGTAGAATGAGAGAGCCAATGATTAAATTCGATCCTAACAATTTTGTTTGTTTGTTATACATAACTTATAAATTAAAAAGCCAACGATCTCGATATACGTATTTCTATATATGGATTAAGAATTGAAACAGGGACACCTTTATTTCTCTCTTATTAATTTGTAGTTCACTTACCAAATGAAGATTTGACACCGTAGATACCGCCCGAAACGACACGACGGACCAGGGTCGTCAAAGATACTTAGATGCATGAACATTTAATTTAATTTCGATCATATCACTACCGTAAAAAATACTTTTAACATTTGTTTTTTTACCCTTTTTTCGTCATTTTATAGGAGGACGTCTATATGGCGACATAGTAAAATATGACATTTAACGTCCATTAAAAAAGGGACGCCTAAAGTATGTTACAGCGTCCCTTATTTATTATGGATATTAAAATGTTTTTTATTTCAAAAAAATATTTATTTATATTTTTCATTACCCAATACTTATAAACCATAGAAACAAGATCAGATCTAATGGGTGATGAGCTTCAATGGAGAGAGAAGGACAACGAGCTTCAACAATGGAGAGGGAGAGAGGAATACCACCTTCAAGTCACTGTAAAGTGAGAAGACGATGATGGGAGTGTGAATGAAGACAACGATAAGCTTCAACAATGGAGTGTGTGAGTGTAAAGAGAAAGAGAGCAGACGATGATGGTGGAAGTGTGAGCTTCGAGCTTGTGTGTGTCTGTAAGGATGACAGAAGAGAGAGAGCACATTGAGTCATGGTGGTGGTCAACAATAATGCAAAAAATATTATAAGAATGCAGAAAGGAGGCACACTTACAGTGCCATCCCTTTGAATCTGGATTTTCTTGAAAGGAGATGAAGCAGAGTCAGCCATCGAATGGAGTGACAAGCAAGAGAACTGTGAGGGGTTGACAATTGAGGAATATATGCTCACAACAAGAAGCTCATCAATGAATATCTGTAGCATACAATGAAGTATTATGTGAGTGTGAGTGCCGAGAGAAAGAGAGAAGACGATGGTGTTGTGAGTGAGTGTGGGGAGAAAGAGAGAAGACAAGTGAGTATGGAGAGGAGAGAGAGAGAGAGAGAAGACGAGTGAATACATAGAGAAAATGTGGGAGGGAGTGTGATGTCAGTAAACTGACATGTTTAGGTGTCCCAAACCTTATTTGAGATGTTTAAATGATACCTTTATTTGTCTCAATTTAATTTTGGGATGTTTAAAATGAATTTTAGATATTTTAATTCAATTTAGAAACATCTAAAAGATGTTTTTAGGCACTAAAAACATTATTTTTTACATCTTTTTTTAGACACTTAAATGAATATTTTAGACGCCTCAATTTAATTTAGGGACACCTAGAGTTACACACTTCTTTTCAATAATTATAAAAAATACTACAATATTTTTTTTTTACTTTTTTTTTTTAAAAACGAGCACCCTTTAAGATAATAAAATCTATATTTTGTAGTAGTGTATACCATTAATTTCTACAATATATGCTAAGTAATTTAGTGTTTTAAATCTTAATCCTTCAATATGGCAAGAAATATTTGAGTTCTTCTCTGATTAAAAAATTCTTCACCATTTGGGCAAGAGTGATTCAGTGGCTCGAATCGCTTTCAAATTTTCACTTTTGGCATCAAATATTTAGGTGCTTACCACCTCTTCAGCTTTTCGTGGCAAGCAATTAAATTATATTTCAACATTTAATTGGTAAATAATATACATTTGACCATTTAATTTAGGCCAGGTCATCAATTACTCAGCATCAATATTGGTAAAAATAAAAATTGACTGTATTCAAATGTATCAAATCTTCCAACATTTGGTAAGTAATTGATTGTCCAAAACCCAGAAATATCTGGCCATCGATCCCCTCCAGCATCAGCATATGATAAGACAACTCCCAAAAAGGTTGTCATCATCATTTTAGTTCATGCACAGGAGTTATTTTTCCAATTAAATAATTAATACAAATATGGTGAATACATGTGGGAAAAATACGCCAATTATATATGGTAAGACAATCTGTCTCTGACCAATGACCACCTTGTATTTATATATAACTATACGTGCGTGTTGGTGTGCGTAAAGTAACCTCTACTAGTGTCAGTTTCTCTGAGGAGAAACGTTTGTCCTTTCTTGAAAAGTGTGAAGACAGGTCCATTTTTGTGTGCCACATATACGTTTCATGTTTATAGTCAATTCTCTAAAACTTTACTCGATCTAAAGCCTTGTGATTTTTCTTTCTTTCTTTCTTTCTTTTTTTTTTTTTTGCGCAGGAGGAGCTCTATTTGAGAAAGATGGCAAGCTTGAGGAAGATTGGAACTTCTTCTTCAGCCAAATTAGAGGAACCATCCACTAAATTGAGTCTAGGGATGATAGGTTCTTCGTTTCAATCAAAGATGGTGACTGTTGTTGATGATCATCGTGAGAAGAAGAAAATGTCCATGAATAATGATAATCCTGTCCCCCATATTGACTTGACTCTCGACGACGACGACGACGATGATCTCCCGGTGGAGAAGAAAGTGATCGAAGTTAGCGGCGGCTCAAGTTCTCATGGTGGTGAAGGCCGCCCAGCAATTCCATTGGCTCCAAACCCTAGGCGATCAGTTCAAGAAATAATAGAGCGAAGGAGGATCAACCGGTATGTATGTTTCGGACTTGTGTTTTTGTACTATGAATGTGTCAAGGTGTTTTTGCTTTGTTTAATGATTTTTCAACTTAGAACCCCGCCTTGTAAGGTTTTGGGTCAATCGGTATGTATGTTTCGGACTTGTGTTTTTGTACTATGAAAGTTTTGTTCCAAATCATCAAAATGGTTGTTAAAGCGTGTCAAGGTTTCTTGCTTTGTATGATAATTTTTCAACTTAAAAAAAATAAAACTTTAATTAGAAACCCCGTCTTGTGAGGGTTTTGAGTCTTTTTTTATTACTTATTTGTATGTAGAATCATTTCAAACAGACTTTCTGCAAAGAGATCGAGAGCGAGGAAGAATGAGTACGTGGCTGAGATGGAGAGACAGGCAAAATATCTGGAGGTGAAAATTCCATCTTCTTGAAACTTATATTATAATCGTTCTTTTGTTAATGATTTTTTCTTTGTTTTTGTGTGTGTGTGTATCGCGCCCTTATTATTATTTTGAGATTTATGAATGCAGAATAAGATAGCCATGCTTCACCCACAAGTTATGGCTTTTCAGCATCAGCGTTGCTTATTGCTGATTGAGCAGAACGAGATGAAATTTCGAATGGCTTTGGTTCAACATGACAGGCTTCTTAAAGAAAGTAATAACTAATAATCACGCTTCCTCCTATATTTTCTCTCAAGTACTTGTCAACAATGGAGTTTAATTATTTGTGTGTGTATGTGTGTTTCAGGGCAAACGGAGAAGATGAAAGAAGAAATAATGAGGCTTCTAGAAATTAAGAAGCGTCAAGAGCAAATTCGAGCTGAAGAGATGAAAACTTGGGGTGCTGATATTTCGTTAATGTGCCCCAACCCAAACCCTTCAGGTCCATCCAAACCACTGGATATTGCCTCAACTTCATCACCCTTTAAAGGTTAGAACATCTATCATATGTCCAATTTGAGGTTGTTATTTTTTGTGTGTTAATAGTATATCTTGCGGAAACTACTATTGATGATGAAAAAACTACAGTGAAGATTAGTTTCACTGTTCTTATATCTCGAATAAATGGAAATTTCTATTGGATTAGTAAGCATAAAAAAAATATTTGGAAAGGACCAACGATTTTTATCTTTGTAAGTTCTACTAAATTATATTGATTTAACAAGCTTTAATTTCAGTCCTTTTTATTTACTATATCTTTCAAACATGTCGAGTGTTCGTTCAACAGAATCAATTTTAAAAAGAAATTAAAAAGCTCTTTTATACTTTCCAAGATAAAATTTCTTTCACACATTTATCTCGCAAAATTATTTAACATAAGTTAATCCAAACACTTACATGGTAAAGTTCAAATGCTTTAATTTGTTATTTCATACAAGTGTACTGTACGTTGTGTGCCTGCAATTCACTTGTTCTTTATATGTATGATTATTCCTATTTTTTCTTGTTTAAATTTATGGTGTTTTGAATGATCTGGAAACAGTTATACAATTCACACCCATATCTTAGCAACATTTCTCAATATTTATACTATACATGTACTCATATTTTTTTATACATATGTGTGAGATCTCTCACTCTCTCTCAATCACACACGCATATTGGCACTGTATGTTAATGAAGTTCAAGAAGCTAAAATGTTGAACCATCAGAGATGGAGGCTGATGAAACTGCCAACAATCTCATAAACAAAGGCGAAGGGAAGGCAAAGGCTTATTAATTCTCTTCATATCAACCATGCATGGATTTCGGCGGCTGAATAATCTGAGCTACTCTCTCATTTGTTGCCTCCTTATACCATTTGAACAATTAAGTTTATAATATCTGTTGCTTATTACATGCTTTTACCAGTTCATTATGTTGTGCTTTCAGTGGGCCTTATGTAACCTACAAGTACTAATTATAAATCCTAGTTATCTTTCTCTAGTAAGTTGTGATCAGGTTCTTCAGAACCTACATCACAATACAGTGGTTGTTATGATTATGTGTTGTTATCCGTCTTTTTAATATAATGTCAATCGTGTGAATTTTGTTCTTCAGCCTTTCGCAGAATTTTTTTTTATATTAGTGGATCACACACACACATATATATATTATCAATAGTTGATCAGATTGATTGACCCCTAAAGTACTTACGAAATATGGAGACGCAAATTCACGGTCAGATGCTCAATAACCTGACAGTATATATTTAGATAAATACATGATTTCATTTTAAAAAGGGGAAAATTGGAGATACGTCCCCATTACTAGGGAGAAGGACTTAAACCAAGATAACGTTGCCCTGTTTACAAAATTTACTTAACAATGTTGCTTACTATGTATAAAAATTTTTTATGTTATTCTCACCAGTAATTTTTCAATGGGGAGAGTTTTTCACAATTTTCCAAGGGTCTTTCTTTTCTTTCTTTCTTTTTCCCCTCAGGTCTAAGGAGTCTCGGTAACCATATACATAAATTCATTTAGTTCTTTTTTCTATCGAACTTCGAACTTTATATATATATATATATATATATATATATATATTTATATATATATATATATATATATATATGACTAACTTTATATATATATATATATGACTAAGGTGGACTTGGATAATATATATTTGGATTCGTGGTCATCATGGTGTCAAGTTTTTGAGTTATTTCCATTTAATACTCCTCTTAATTACATTCATCTTCAATGAATACATATGCATGCACTTAATTGTAGGCTCGATGGAGCATGGTTTTGATAAACTTTCTTAATTCTAATAAAAGACTAGATCCTCACTCCTCTGATGAAAATTGAAGTCACATATACTACTTCACTATCCGGAAATTACTAAATAATATAACAGTAAATGCACATTTATTCTTAAATTTAAAAGAGTTTGTTCATTGAATGTATTATCAGACAAATCTCAAAACAGTTTTTTGACCAGCTTTTCCTACATACCCCTCCATTCTATGATATACGATGTATTTAGAGAGTTGATCATGATACTAAATATAATATATATTTTTTATATTTTTTCCTAATTTACCTATATTAATATTCCATGGGCAATAATCAAAAAGGAGATGGAATGAATGAATTAAAAAAGATAATTTAGATGTTTTGAAAAATACATGTTATATTAATTAACCTAACTAAATTATTTAATCTAATCAGATTAGGTAAATATATCTTATATTAAAGACTAAAAAGAGTAATTGTTGGCGTGTTTAATATATTAAGAAAGGAACTCTGAGATCCATTTCATCCATGCTAGTTTCTTCAACCCTTAATATAACCCTGTTAACGAGAACCAATTAACTTTCTCAGCAATATTTTATTGTATAATTGACTTGATCATGATTAGACAAATTGTCTGCGTTATCGCTAATCATCTGGATATGTTATGACCATAACTGTTACAGTGCTTCCACGAGCAACAATATTTTCTTCATAATTATTCTTATACTGTAAACTTTATCCTCAGCAATGCGCTTTTTAATATACTGAGAAATAATTGTATAACAATAATATTTAGAAAGAAATCTAAATGTCAGCCAAAATGCGCTCAAAATCGAAGCTGCTGATTGCTGAAGCCTATGATATATTTTCATCATCACTATAATCAATATCTATATATAAATTATAAAATCTACAATAAATTTCGATGTTAAACATCTTGTTTACTTCAAATGTTTGCGATTTGTAATAAAACTTGTCTAATCACTAGAGCTGTCAAAATGGTTGGGCCTAGTTCATATGGGCCTAACCATATGGGTTTAAGTCCATAAACTCGGATGCCCCAAATTCAGCCACTTTCTCAAATCTGACCCTCTATAACACACACAAAAAAAAAAAAATCTGACCCTAAATCGACCGGGTTCTTGCATTTATTTTTAAAGAAAATTAAATTTCTTCATTAGACAATACTATCACTATATAAATCTTCAAATGACCATACTAATTACACTGTGAAAAATGGGCAAATGGCCCCTTTCTAGCCCAAATCCCATTTTTGGGCTATTAGGGCTGGGCCTAAAAAAAATTTAATACAAAAATTTCAATTTTCAAAACCTAACAAAAAAATCAGGCTCAAATGGATGCTCTGAGAGCTCAACCCTTGTTGCAGGTCCAACTAGTAATTACCCTGAATAATGGCTCCTTTCATGCAAATAGCTTATGACGAGTTTTTTTCTCCCAAAAAAAATTATTTTATTATTATTTTATATAAAAATACTCTTCTATAAGTTAGATGTTAGCCCCATTTTTGAAATATTCATCTTAAATAAATTTCTTAAAAATGAAATATAAATTTTTGTGAATTGAATATTACTAGTAAAACTTTCCGAACTTTAAACCTTTGGGCCACAGAATTTTTATCCATCATCTTTGGCCCAATCCAAATCCATTTGCGTAAAGTTTCTCGTACCACTACTCATGGTAATGGTGTGTTCTGTGTAGTCTCGGTTGGGACACGTATCCTCGCGCTAAATGCTCCATTCTGTCGTTAGCCTCAAGCGTTGAGAGTTTTTATTTTATTTATGGTGGGAAAACAATTAAGCAAAGTAGCAAACCGAATGCTACCCGGTTTTTGGTCTTCCATTGTTCTTACTTCTTTCATTTCTCTGTATTCTTTCTTCTGCCAAATTCACTTTTTCTTTTGTCTCATCTGATAGTTTAATCCTCTCTAATTTTCTCAAACCTTGCCACTGAAACAGCATCTTGTTGGATGCTGACAAATTCTGGCGAAATTGGGTGTTTTTGTTCGGCGACTGTCTATTTCGAGACACAGTTTGACGAATTTTGTGTTGGATGAGTTGAATTTATAGATATGTGATAGAAGGGCCGCTCTATTTGCTTCTGAACTGAATTTATCGCAGGGAAGAGAAACGCGTGTGATTAAATGGCCTCTGCACATGTGTTTGCTCCATCGGCCGACTTGGGTGTGATGTTTTCTTCCTTGACTTCACTTCAGCAACATCGTTTTTGCTATTCTGCGTCTTGTCGTACACTTTCCATCAAATTTTGTCATGGGGTTTCAATTAATGTCTGTAATAAATATCAAAGTCCTGTGTTCTTGGTTTCAAAACCCAGTTCAAGTCGGTGGATGGGGCTATCTAAATCGGTGGAGTTGGACCATTTCTTGACTAGCGTTGACGAAGATGAAATGGGTGAGGGTTTCTTCGAAGCAATCGAGGAACTTGAGCGAATGGCGAGAGAGCCCTCTGACATTCTGGAGGAAATGAACGACCGTCTCTCTGCGAGGGAATTGCAGCTCGTGCTGGTCTATTTTTCTCAAGATGGAAGAGACTCTTGGTGTGCACTGGAGGTGTTTGATTGGCTGCGAAAGGAAAACCGAGTGGATAAGGAAACGATGGAGCTTATGGTGGCGATCATGTGTGGTTGGGTAAAGAAGTTGATTCAAGAACAGCATCGTGTTGGTGATGTCGTTGACCTCCTTGTGGATATGGAATGTGTTGGTTTGAGGCCTGGTTTCAGCATGATAGAGAAGGTGATTTCTTTGTATTGGGAAATGGGCGAGAAGGAAGGAGCGGTTATGTTTGTGGAAGAGGTTTTGAGGCGAAGAATTTCATCTGCTAAGGAGGACCCGGAGGGACATAAAGGAGGGCCAACAGGGTATCTTGCTTGGAAGATGATGGTAAGCATTTGCTAACTTGGATTTCCACATAGATAAACAAATTTAATCAGTGGTTATTTGAATCTGATGCTTTAGAACATGATAGTGAAATCACTTGGTATATAGGCTGTTTATCATTTCCCCCCTTGCATTAGATATGATGTTTATTGGAACCGTGAAATTCTCCGTGTTTGAATTTCATATTTAAGCTACTGGATATCTGAGATTACTCTGCTTTAAGTGTAACTTATAGCATTGTTGTTGGTCAGCTTGGTCATTCTTTATCCTTGGCTGTTCTTTTTCCTCTTTCAGGGAGCCTTTGATCTATGTTCAGTTGTGCTTCTTGGAACTATAGAGTATAGAAATCAATATTTGTTCCTAGTATTTACCATATCATTGTATTTCTCAAGTTTGTACTTTTGCGGTAAGAGTTGTGAATGACTAATTGTTAACAGGAGCATTATCAGCATCAATCGAATCAAGTTTGCAGTTTATGCATTTTTTTAGTTAGTGAGGGATGGGAACATGTGTATTGAGGAATATCCTTTCTTATTCTTGATTGTACCTATATCATTTTTTACTGTGGAACGCTGATTGGGGACCGATTTCATTCTAAATATCATTTCTTAATCACTCCTTAGTTACCTGTTCCTTATCCTCTATTAGAAGGATCTGTGACAAGTTCAATCTTTGTCAGGTTGAGGGTGACTACAGAGGTGCAATCAGATTAGTGATTAATTTTAGAGAATCTGGGCTGAAGCCGGAGGCCTATAGTTATCTCATTGCAATGACTGCTGTGGTTAAGGAGCTGAATGAATTTGCTAAAGCTCTTCGCAAGCTGAAGGGTTTCAGGAGGGCTGGGTCGGTAGCTGAGCTAGATCTTGAAGATGTAAAGCTCATAGAGAAGTATCAGTCAGACCTTCTAGCCGATGGGGTGTGCCTGTCCAACTGGGTTATGGAAGATGGTAGCCCATCACTTTACGGTGTGGTTCATGAGAGGCTCCTTGCCATGTATATCTGTGCTGGCCGAGGAATAGAGGCCGAGAGGCAGCTGTGGGAAATGAAGCTTGTGGGTAAGGAGCCTGATGGGGACCTCTATGACATTGTTCTTGCCATTTGTGCTTCACAAAAGGAAGCCAGAGCCACAGCAAGGCTTCTGACCCGATTAGAGGTTTCAAGCTCGCTACAGAAGAAGAAGAGCCTGTCATGGCTGTTAAGAGGCTATATCAAAGGAGGTCATTTCAATGAGGCGGCAGAGACAGTCATGAAAATGATCGAGTTAGGGTTCTATCCAGAGTATTTGGACAGGGCAGCTGTGCTTCAAGGATTGAGGAAGAGAATCCAACAATTTGGAAATTTAGATACTTACCTCAAGCTTTGCAAGTCCCTCTCTGATGCAAATTTGATAGGACCTTGTCTTGTATATCTGTATATAAGGAAACATAAGCTTTGGATCGTGAAAATGCTTTGAGGAAATGAGCTGATATCATCCCAATTTTCCATTCATTTTTCTTTTGGTTAAGTATAGTTGTATACTGCAAGCACTGATTTCGTTGGTGCTTGCTTTCGTGTTTATTTTGTATAGTTTCTGGTTCAGTCTTGTATAATCTTTGAAATAATGGACTGGTTCTTGTGGCAAAGTAATGGTGTGAAATATGTACATATAGTCTCCTACTCAGGAGCGAGGCACTTATGGAATGATATATCCTTTGGCAATACTATTCCTTCAAGTTTTTTACTCATCCGATACAAGTTAGGTCTTATATTTAGAAATGGAGAAAATAGTTGATACTGTATGGGACCGCTTCGAATGATGATGTTATTTGGTTAATAATGAATTAGGAGGGCATTGATTATGCTACCGAAGCAAGAACAAACCCCACAAGCATCGTCTTGGGTGACTCAAAAGTCAGAACTAGAAGTTATAAAGGGCAATATGGGATTGATGAAGGACATTTCATCGTGTACAGTATCAGGGTTCGAAAAGAATTCATGTATCCATTGTCCTATAACATGCAACTTTGTTTTTCCTCGTAACGAAGACAATTTACAGCTCAGTGTTTTATGAAGGATATGGTAAAGGAAGGAACACGTGACCGTGAGATTCCAGTGAATACGAGGACAAGGACCTTTTAGCTGTTATTTGGTGTTATTCTTTGGGGTTTTGTGGGGCCATCTCCTTTATTATATTGGTTGTCAATTAGGACCCTGTTAGGTGAGTCTGCTGTGTTGTCGGTCCTAGATGCTGCAAACGTGTTGAATAGAGAAAGTCTAATAAAATTCTAAAGCAAGCCATGTGAGAAATGAGGCCAATATTCAAGTAGATATTATCTGATACGGGTACTATCTTATGAGGGAGCGGGTGGGAAGGGAATGATCTTTAATGCGGTAAGTTCTATTCTAAGGTAAAAAAATCATAGATTAAGCATTTAAAAGTTTATAATCTAAAGCATTATACTTAGAAGCATTATTATGGTCTCTGAGTTTATACAAGTTCAATGGAGATTATACATTATGTACAAAAAAACCAATCAATTTCCATGTAAAATATAAAATTTATGTCAAGTTGTACTGTTTACAACTTGTTTTCAATATTGCTGGCTTATTTCACAAATTTCATGTAATCCGCATGACCCCATCTAATTGGATATAGACATGAACATAAAGAAAATATTAAAAAGTACTCCCTATTCCTAAACGCTACTTCTGTTAGCTTCACTAGAAGAATCAATAGCACATTCATGTGCATAAAAATGAACAGAAGAATTAGAAAAATGGAATGAACCACCAAGCTCAACTCCTCGCATTAACCTCCCATCCTTTTCTTCTTGTTCATGGATAAATTAAATTCTCAGGCAGAATCTGTGGACAAAATTTCCAGTTCTGCCCACCAAAGAGGTGAAGATTTTGGAGTTGCTCCATCAGGTCCCATTCCAGTTATGTCCTTCAACTTAGCTGCAACTTCTCTCATAGTTGGCCTTTTCTCTGGTTCTGGATACAAACACTGTTTTATCAATTCCCACATTTTTCCAGCTTCTTCTGCTTGCACAGAGTTCAGAGTTGGATCCACCATATCTCTCAAAGATTGCCCCATTGTTAAGTACTGTGAAATAAAGCCAATTTCCACAGGGTGGGGAATTCTCCCTGTGATCAACTCAAACAGTATAACCCCATAGCTATATACATTTTCCTTTGTATCTGTTGATGGTGTTTCTGATGGCATTGCGGCCGCAGACCTTTTCTTTGTAGCAGCAGCCATGTCATTCCAGAAACAAAGGTCTGATACTTGAGCTGCATTATCTTCAGTGAGGTATATAGATGAAGACTGAAGGTTTCTGAGGGCAATGGGTGGTTCCAGCTGATGCATATGCTCTAGACAATAAGCTATTCCCATAGCTATCCTCATTTTCATTCCCCAATCTAGCTGCTCTGCTTCTCTTACTGCAAGTCATACATGAATATTTAGTTTTAGGTCTCTTGGTATTTTGGATGTTGTGAGATGTCTGGAATAAAATTGCTGGATATACCTAACCTCTAAAGATAATATAGTCAAATGATGATGTTCTAAATTCCTCTACAACGAGTAGAGACAGAAACTAGTGAATATTTTAGTTTGAACTACAATTGAAGTGACTTGGAGTGGCACTCACTATGTAGATGTTCAAAGAGAGTTCCGTTTGGGGCATACTCAAAGACCATCATTCTTGTGAATGGTTTCTTCTCCTCACAATACCCAATAAGATTGACAAAGTTCTTGTGGTTCACTCTGGATAAGGTCTCTATCTGGAACCAGGGGAACAAGGTAAAATAATAGGGAATTAAATGATAAAGTCAGTTTCATTAACCAAGTCCAAGGCCCTCGTACCTTTCTCCTAAATTGAGCTTCCATAGTTTTAGGCCAGTATTTAGATGATTTCACTGCGGTTGAAACTACAGCAATCTCAACACCACTGGAAAGAGTGCCCTTATAAACAGACCCCTCCGGAATAGAACCAATAATGTTGCTGAAATCTTCACAAGCTGCTTCAATCTCTCCTCGTCTGAGATTTGGCACACCTGAAGCACACATTCTCAATACAAGTATTTGTGAACAAGGAAGGGAGTTATTAAGATCCATGAAGTTAGCTTATTGATGAAGAACAACCAAATTCTGATTTCTATTGGGAGCATTTTAGGTAAAATTCTAAATTCTCTGAACCAATACAGTTGAGTGCACACTTAAGATTGTCCAAAGACACCTCTAAGCATGAGACTAAAACACAAAACCATAAGAGAGTAGAAATTACCTGTGACAAAAGCTTTCTGTAGCTGCCCACTTAACCCAGTGGACCAAGGTTTCACAGTAACAACCCTGCTAGTTCGGAAGCAAGAAAAAACAATTGCTGACACAACAACCAGTAAGGATACACCCCCAGCTGTTGACCAAATGATCAAAGATTTCTGGGGCTTAGAACTTTTTGTGCTCCCTTGGTTCCAAAATGAAGCAGGGGAAGGTGCTGAAATCCAATTGGACTGTGAAGGAGAGGACACAACAGTAGGTGGATTTGCTGGTACCGATATTCCTTCGGTTGGTGTCGCTATTGGTGATATTGAAGGCGTGAGAAAAATAGAGGACGGCGATGGTAAAGGAGAAACTTCAGGGGAACCAAAAGGTGGTAGCATATATGGTGATGGGGTTAATTCAGATGGTGGTTCTGATGGTAAGAAAGACTCATGATCTGGTGGTAATGAAGAAAGAGAAGGGGAGGCTGAGGGTGAAACAGACTCTTTCTTATGATCTCTTTTTCTCCTTGCTTTTGATCTATGAAGAAGTTTCCTCTTGTATGGCTCATCCTCATGGTGGCCTATGTGCCTGAGACAATTATTTCCCACAGCAGGCAAATATTAGTCAATATGATCTCACCAAGCTCATACTTCGTTGGCCTTGCTGCTTGCGTTTGCGATATTAATGAAACTGATCATAAATTTCTTCATTTTTTACCTCCTTAATTCTTGTGATTTTTAGCATGGCATCAAAATTAATATGATCAATAAGACCTTTAGTAGCAAATCGTTATCTTGAATCTGATATTACACACCATTTTGAGAGCTATCTAATGGTTTGCTTCCAAAAACCCAATTTCATATCAGATATGGTATTTTAAATGCTGTGGTGTAGAATGTCCTAATGTGTATGAAACTGTATAATGTGAGATAACATTGTATTAGCATGCTAAAGGTGTGTAGTGGGACGCTAACTGAATAGCAAGCTAATCCTAATCGAACAGTTAAACTAACAGACTTAAGGAAAACTATCCATTTTCTTTGTTTCACTCTGTCAGAGAGATCTTGAGGTAGAGATTGTAATAAATCTGATTAAAGTAGAACCAGTTAGTTGATCTTTATTCACATGATATTCAGGATCCTTATTGAGCTGATACGGTTCTGGAGCTGAGTTGGTAAGATACTCGTTATTGTTTAGTATACCGCAGTATATCAGAAACTCAGAAAGGAACAAAAACCAAAAACAAAAGACAAAATATTTGGTATGAAAGGATCAACTTACAGGGTGGTGAGGGATGGATTTCTGGAAGTGTGAGAAGAAAATGATCCTTTAAAGTTGTTATATGCCAAGTCAAGAACTTCCAGTTCCTCCAGTTGTGATATCTCTTTAGGGATCTCTCCAGAAAGAGAATTGTTGCGCAAAATGCTGCCAGATACAGAAAGTAATTGAATATATATATATATATATAGCTTATAATAAATCAATAATGGCATATACATACATATATTCTCTTACATAGATTTTATGTGAGTCAGCCTCCCAATTTCAGGGGCTAGCGTTCCTTCAAGACAAAGGTCCTTCAAATTCCTGCAAGTTCAACAACTCTTGATTCAGCCCTATCCTAAACATAAAACTGTTTTTTTTTTTTTTTGGTACTAGATTAAAAAGAAAAGGAAGAGAAAAAAAGGAAGCTTGACTCACAAGGAAACGACTTTGCCGTGAACAGAGCATTGAACTCCAAACCATGAACAGGGATCAGTATATCCACCTTCAGTATTCCAATTGGACAAAGCTCCAAATGGGTCTCTCACCACTCTGTTCTTAAACATTAACAGCGCCATACCTGTACTACAAAATTAATTCAAACATCACTAACCAAATCAAATAATAATAATGAGATCTTCCATTGGAATTAAAAAGCTCGTAGATGCATGCATGCCTTCACTGTTGAGAGGCGAAAAAGAAGAGAAGCTAAAACTCGAAGCAAACAAACTCATCAGCATCAGCATCAACACAACCAAACCTGCTTCCATTGTTGAGTCACCAGAGAGTGTGTAAGCGAGTTACTGTGTTTGTGTGTGTGTGTTCGAAACCTACAGATTCTGACGATTCTGATAGTCAGTGCCACTCATTTTGCACTCTATTTATATACCCTCCCTCGTCCTTTTATGCCAAACTGGCCTTCTTCATAAGATAGAATATATAACGGTGCTACATCTGTACTTTAACCTTTTGAAGAGCAGTTGCTGTATTATTCAGTATATTTAGACGTACTTAATTTAAGTAACGTAAATAAATTCATAGCATTTCAGTGTCTGTGTCTTAATTCCACTAATGAAGATATATAAGAATAATTATCTTATCCTATCAAAAAATAATAATTCTGTTATAATATGCGTATTATTAGTGTTGTTTCAACATGATGACGTATAAATACATTACATACATATATCGGGCCCAATCCCATAACCTTAATCACAATATACGAAGATTGTTAGTTATCTCTTGCTTTTCGTTTCCGTTGCCCGCCATAGCGATGTACAAACTTGACTTTTACGTCAATTATCTGAGTAGATAGGAGATATCTGAAGGGGGCCACAAAATAATATTATAAAAGTTCTATGGACCTAATTGAACCTTTAATATAATGTGCACAAGCAGAGACATATATAATTAGAGCCCTTTTCTTAGTATTATATTGCCTGCATTAATATATTAATGCATTATGTTCAAATTGTGAGACCCTGCTGGTGGAGTAGAATTAACTTCATAGTGGAATGTCAGTGAGTAGTGCAATGGCATGGGGACCAAATTTGGAAAAAAATCTTGAAGATGTTCTCAATGGCACAACGATGGAAGCATAAGGGGACAAAAATTAATAATGGCGTGAAAGACAAGTACAAATAAATGATCTAGTTGGGTTCGGTGCAGCAGTTTCATATTCAAAATGAGAGAAGATGAGGGACAAGGAGAGCCAATCTTCTTTGAATATGACCCCATATAAAATACAAATTAAAGTATATGTAAATTAATAAAATTAATTATATCCCTTCTTACTGTCATTTTTTTTAAAATATTACACACACACGATCCCATATTATTATTATAAACTACAATGACATCATAATAGTCTAGAAATGGATGCTGCACTTAAAGAAAACTACTCCTGTTTCTTATATGGCAAGTGATGGAAATTATATATCGAAGCCATGCATATTCAGTTGAAGTCCCCAGAGAACAAAATTTTATTCTGGTCCTTCAAATGTATGTATATCACATATTAGGTAATGAATTGGCTTTGTTTAAAACTAATATTATATGATATATTAGGTATAGTTAACTTATTTGTGGATTTATGTGGATGAACTAATGAAAGTGGGCCTGCCATTAATGAATTGATCAGCAAATAGACCAGTTAACCTCCCCGTTTTTAGCAGAAAACTACGTACGACCCATACCAACTTTGTGAGTGTGACCCTGATTCAGCCCCCACAGCCCCATATAATGACCTAGAATTTTTTAATGACCCATCTAATTGCGTTTTTTTAGCTTTATTATAAATAAAATAATAAGAGTCAAATACTATATAATGTAAAAATGGTTGTCTATATGCTACAACTCCTTTGAATAATATATATATATATATATATATATATATATATATATATATATATATATATTTATATATATAAACGCTGAATATTTAATTTCGTCCTGCAAACTAATCCTGCGATCCAATAACGCTCTCGCCCGCAAGTTCAACTGAAAAAATTATCCAACACACACATATATATATTCACACACACTATAGCCTCAGAAAGTGTAGCAATGCAAAATTTATAGATATGAGATTTACTTTAATCTTAAATATGTGATTTCAATTTATTTTGTTTTTTAAATTTATAGAATAACCTTTTTTTTCTAAAATAACTCTATTGACCGCGTATTGGGTCAGTTTGAATTAGTGTTGTAAAAGTCAATATTCTAAAACCTGAACTGATCACTGAACCAATCGGGATGCAGGGTTAAAAGTTAGTGGTCGGAGTCAAATCAGAACTAAACTAGGGCTAAATCGGTGAGAAATTGAATATTTTAGACTTGTTTATATGAAATTTTAAAGAAAAACTTTATAAATTGTTTTTTTAAAAAAAGGGGGCCAAACCAGACCAGTCACCGAACCGGCCCAGTTTTGCCACCGGGTCACCAGTTCTCAGGCCGGACCGGCGGGTCCGATCCGGGTTCCTAAACCTGGGTAAAAGCACGTTCACGTAAATTGAGACAAAACTCATTTCACATTTTTATCTCTTACACTATAAATCATATTGAAAAAGTAACTTCTACCACTATTCTAAACAGGTGCATAGTAAGGGAATTTCCATTAAGAAATAGTTTTTTTTTCCCTTCTCCATTGAGAAATAGCTACCATGTATATGATTAGAAAAGGCATTCTAAAAAAAAATAACATGTATTTATTACAAATAACTAACTAAATTAGTTATCATAATATTTATAAATTAATTATCTAACACTTGTATTAAGGGCGATCAATATATATTTATTATAATAACATGTATTTATTACAAATAATTAACTAAATTAGTTATCATAATATTTATAAATTAATTATCTAACACTTGTATTAAGGGTAATCAATATATATTTATTATAAATAATTAATTAAATTAGTTATTATAATATCTATAAATTAATTATCTAACACTTGTATTGAGTACGACGGAGTATTATTTGGAACAGAGATGGGAAGGTGGCAACTGCAGGAATCACGATAGGCATTAATAATTTTGGGTAATTGATTATCATTTCAGAGCCAAATCTCTTGTAAGCACCTGAAATCTTCAAGCACCAAATGCAAATGCATGGGACCAGAATTCGAGTGGCCACATAATTAAAAGATGTTTGGACCACTTTCTCTTTTTTTATCCCCACTCACTCTGAATATTCTCGAAGACGAAGTAGCCCGAAGCTCGGGAAAAAAAAATTGAAGGTCAAAAATAAAAAGAAGACGAGGTGGCCCAATTCTACAAAGTTGAATCAGAATATGGTCCTTTTCTTTTTTATTATTTTTTATTAATTTAAATTATTAGATTAAGATCTCAATAATTCAGATTAAAAATATAATAATAATATTTTTATAATATATTAAATTTAGACCGTTAAGATCTTAATCCAATAATCCAAATTACAAAAAAGATGTAAAGGGAAAATCGCCGCTTTTCCGCCCCATGGAAATTAACGATGATGGCTTAAATCGTGGCATACTTTAATATTCACTAATTCAAAATGATTTTTAACACTCAATCAATGAAACTGACTTCCATTTTGGTGTACGTGTATGTGTATAGAAAACACGTGTCTGGCAAAAAATAAAAACAAAACAAATGTGTATAGATACAAATATATGATTAATGCTACTCATATTTCTATATGTATTATCTTCATAAAAAAAAATTAAAAGAGTTACCAATTAATGTACAAATATGACAAATTTTTACTTTTTTCTTTCTTAACCTACTAATGTCATTTCAAACTCAAAAAAAAAAAAGAGTAAAATTCAATCTAATTGACATGTCAAAAACTCATGATTGAACCGAGCAAGCGATTAGTTTATCATTTTACTAATTTGATTGACCGATCTAAGTGAAGTTTTAATAGAACCGACATACGCGCGCATATATATATATATACATATATATATATGTATGTATGTATTCCAGCCTTGCATTTAGGAATCTGCCATCTGGTTTTTTTGTAAATAAATATTTTTGGAGCTGTTTGGTAACTAAAAAAATGAACAATAGAAAATGACATGTCGAAAACATGCTAGACAAACCAGATGAAGCCAGACATACGAGATTTCCGTATCAGAAAAGGAGAGGAATGAAAGAACCAATGCATTCACCACTCACTCGCACATTCCAAGCGGCATCAAAATTCCGATACTTTGGAATGGTACTCTTAACTTTTCAAACACATTAATTACACATAGTTCATATGCCTACAACATGCCAAGAAGCACGTACAAATATTCACACACACATTAATACTAGCGTTAAAGTCCACAAAAAAAATACATAATATAGGTATTTAACTTGATGCAGCGATAACGTTATTATGTGATCTGAAGGTCATATGTTTAAATCACAGCATCTTTGATAGTAGGGTAAAGTGCATACATCTATCATTCCCTATATCCCACTTTGACAGAGTCTTGAGCACATTTTATTTAATTGTGCAAATTAATCAACACTGCATGTTGGCTGACATCTACAAATGGCCAATTATATCCAGAAGAGACGTGTAAGTACCAACAACGGCAATAGCAACCCCCATCGCTATAATTGAATAACTGATAATCATATCAGAACCAAATCTTCTGTAAGCTCCAGAAATCTTCAAGTAGCAAACTGGTGGAACAAGTATTGAAGTGGAGACGCAAAGTAACGATCCTGCAAGTGCCATAAGGTATCCATATAGAGGAATAGCAACTGCTATAATGAGATTACTGATGAGCATGGAGGTGCTCACCACCAGATGGATCAGTGTTTTGTTGTAATGAGAAGGGACCATACTTTTTGCTGCGTTTATTGTTGGGGTAAGCATTAAGGCATATTTGGCAATAGGATTGACCAAGGTTGTGTATATTGCTACTCTTGAGCTGAGTTCACCTGCGGGAAGGTCTAGGGTTACCTGGGATTGGACGTCTTGTCCAAACATAAGGTATCCTAATACTGCTGCTGCTGCATAACCAAGAGTGCATAATGAAAAGCATATAGCCAACACCTGCCAATTCATTCATGCACTTTGATAAATAATGGTGCTTTATTGAGTCACGAAAAGATATTGCTGCCTGACTTGCTTTATGAAAAGTCATAAATTAAAGTTAGTGGCGCATGAAGCTCATTTGCCCAAATGTTCGCTGCCCATATCATGCCTACTTTTAAATAATATACTTTGATAAAATCTCAATCGTTATGGAGATCTGAGCTTATGTTCAAATAAGTCCAGCGGATAATGATAAAAAGTTGGATAAGCTTACCTGTCCAAACGTTGGGATTCTAATGCATCTGAATATAAAAGATTAAACTTCACTAAGTTTCTATAAAAATCCAACTTTCTTTCATTTTTCGCGTGCATAAAATAAAATTACTTTACCAAGTTTCCACAAATGCACCTTTATTTCTGATTCTTCACCTCATTATTTACTTTAAAATTTAAATGCACTTAGCTTGCTATCAGTTCTTCAGCCAAATTAAAAAACCTTGTCATGCATTTACCTAAAGCCATAGACAAAACGATGATAAATAGGTGAATATGTACTTACACTGGAAAAGTGCCTTCTGTTTCTCATGGAAGTATAAAGAGTGGGCAAAACTGGATGAGCACTGTAGCAGAAGGCATATAAACCCACAGCATTAGGAATTCCACTCCATCTGAACACAGTCCCTTTGCCATGAAACCCTGTTCCATCAAGAGCAGCATTCCACAACAGAGACAAGAGGAAAATAGCAGAAGCCAGAGCCCCAGTTGCAGACACATAAGAGAGCAAGCTCAAGTCCTGTAACCACACAGTAGGCATAATAATAAGTGCAGCAACAATGGCAGAAAGTGTGGCTCCTCCAATTGTGAACCCTCCAATGTCAATCTGAAGATTTGGAATCAGCTTGTTGATGTTGTCGCCTTCTAGAATTAGGTAGCCTGCAACAACTAGGTAGAGCTCAGAGTTCATGGCTATGGAGACCATGAGCCTTCCTTTGTGTCCGAAGGCCCGTTGGCCGATGTCAGGGAAGGTCCTAATGGTAGGGTCCATGTCCATGCATCGTTGGACCATTATGCCGGTGTAGTAACAAGCTACGGCGATGAGAAATAGCAGCGATAAGCTCAACCATCCACCCGATGCCACTGCGTAGGGTATAGACACTATGCCAATTCCTGAAAACACAGCACCGGCGAAATTTTGGGGCACGTTAGGGTTAGAAAGGAATAAGGTCGCGGGTGACGAGAGATTTTGAATCCCCAAAGCGCAAAAACACTTGACTCAAATGAGAAAATTTAGGGGGAAAAGAAAGGAGATTGTGAAAACGAAGATTAAAAGAGGGATAATAATGGAGGGAGATGTGAATGAAGTGGGAATAGTGGGGAAGGAATTGAACCTGAGATAGCGTTAATGCCATGGAAGCAGGTCTTGAAGAAGGAGGAGTTGGCGGGTGGAACAACGTCGTGTGATTCGGCTTTAGATGCATTGTTGGGCAGAGGAAGGGGCTTTTCATCGAAGAGAAGAGGTGTAGTGACGAGGGCGTCGCTGCCGTTAGCACCCATGGACAGCATGCCGCCCCAGAAATCCAGCAAAGAGAAGCTGTATTGTGTATCTGTGAGCGACAGATTGATTTGTTCACTACGTTGCTCTCTATAGTCTATATTTATGCCCGGGAAACGGAAATGGTTGGGTTAACCCAGGATTTAAAAAAGAGAATGACAAAATGGAAAATTTAGGTGTACAGTCACCCTTGACCGTGGGTTCAGTTGACAAGGGCATCAAACATTCTCATAAATAGAGTGGGTATGGGGAAGCATCTCAATAACTAAGCGAAGTTGAGGTGAATCTTGCCAGTAAATAAAAAAGGGCATGTTTGGTGTGTTCTCATACCAATAGAGATAGGTCTTAATGGATTATGAGGACCATGCCTTTAGATTATAGGTGAGCTCGACTCATTTCTTAAAATTTTATTATAAAAAAAAATTAGGTGTACAGATTGTTGCTTTATGTTTATGGGACTCACAAAATTTCTCACAGCATAAAATAATGGGTCGTTAAATATCATTTGAATTTCTAAAACACCAAAAAATCTAATAAGAAAAGGAAAACACAGAGAGATAATTAAGAGAAGTAATTGGAAAGAATATGAAATATTAAGGGCATGTTTGGTACACTGGAATTGATTTTGATGGATATGGATATAGATATGGAAATGAGGCTTAAAATTGTGTTTGGTATGTACATGGAATTTATATATTATTTTTATTTAATATTTGTATTTAAAATGAGAAATTACTAATATGCCCTTATAAAAAAACCTAACCAACACCTCAAACATCAAAACCATTTTTTATTATTATTTTAATTATTTTTTTAATAATTATTTTTTTATATCCTTTTCTCTTTTTATTTCAAAAATTACTTATTAATTTCATTTTTTCTATTTTCTAAATAATTATTTTTAAATTATAATTATATTGTAAAAATAAAACTAAGGATGTTACAGTTGTCGTCGGAGTGAGAAGAGGTCGTCATTATTACCGGGGAAGAGGATAATTGATGGAAATGTGAAGGTGAAATTACAAATCTTAACTTTTAAGATGAAATTCATTTTGATTGAATTGACTTATTTAGCTTACACGTGGAATTAGAATTGAGAGCAATTCCATCATACTAAACACACCTCCTCATAAAATTAAAACTCAGTTCCATTTCTACCCTCTACAATTCAAACGTACCAAACGGCCGTAAGATTTGAGTAAAAAGACTTAAATACTCGCCTCTCTATTTCTCACAATTTCTTCTCTATTTCTTTCCCAGTCTCCATCCACCTACGCCACCCGCAAATCTTTAAAAAAGACATTTTTTACCATATTCCTTTCCATGTGGCAGAAAGGCATTTGCAAATCTTAAAAAAAGACATTTTTTACCCCCTCAATACTCTTTTCTGCAAAAAAAAAAAAAAATCATCACACACATCTATCTCCCTCTACCTTCCCTCTGTTGATTTTCCTGTATACAATATGAGAGTAATGAGGGGTAAAAAATTTCCTTTTTATTTATAGGGATTGACTAGCTTTGAACAGTTGGGATCACGTGGGAATTGATTGATAAGATTACAAGTGAGGTTATTCATATGGCGACGCGACGCGTGGTCAGGCGATTCAGAGTTGAGCCCCACTTGAAAAAGTTACGGACACAGCCCCAAAGTAATTCATATGGCGACGCGACGCGTGGTCAGGCGACTCAGAGTTGAGCCCCACTTGAAAAAGTTACGGACACAGCCCCAAAGTAATTCATATGGCGACGCGACGCGTGGTCAGGCGACTCAGAGTTGAGCCCCACTTGAAAAAGTTACGGACACAGCCCCAAAGTAACCCATTTTTAACGTGAGGGGTGGAAAACCATTTTTATAAATTTATTTTATATACAATAAATCATCTTAAAAAAAAAACAGTTTTTATACATTCAAACATGTATTTAATTAATTACTAAAATATGGATGAAAAAAGATTAGGAAGAAAATAATGTAAGAAGAAAAAACTCTTGTAAATAATAATTTTTTTTACTATTTTGTAAAAAAATCTTTAATAATATCGCATCCTTCCTATCTTCCTCGAACGTTTTTCTTCATCCAAACATGTCTAGCAATGGTTGGTAATTGAGGTGTGTTATTAGTGTAACTAAATTTATCATAAAATTCAAATTATTTTTAATATTATTTTTATTAATTACATTAAACTTTAATATTATATTAAAATATGTTTTCTCACCATACTCATTAAATATGAACACATATAGAAAAAATATTTAATACCAGCTGGATGAGATTATCTTCTTCTTTTTCTTTTTCTTTTTTTTTTTTTTTTGCCAACTCTGGTCGAAATTATCTAATCACTGTATAACTGGTTAATAACACTATTCTCTCTTATTTCTTATTATAAGTGACGTTTTTATGAAAATGACACGTTTCTTTTTATAAGAGATGTTTTAAATGTTGTCTGAAATTTTTTTAAAATTGTTTTCCATTTTATTACCCCCATTGAATATGCAACTCATATTTAATCCTACCCTCTCTCGCTCTCCTCCACATATTTTTTCCCTACCAAACTGTTAAGTACTAGTTAGTATTGTAACAAACTCTTTGTTATGTGATTGGCATAAAAAAAAAAAAACTCTTTGTTATGTAACTTATTAATTGGTTGGGGTAAGATATAATGTACATACATAGTTAGGCTTCTGTATTGTATATAAATCATATCAGTGGTAATAATATTCATTCATTATTTTCCCCCAAATTGTTTCTGTCACATGGTATCAGTTTTTCTCTCTCTCCCTCGGGCTCTCCACTTCTCAGTTTGACTACTTTACCTTACCTTCTTCTTTCATTTTTCTCCGCCTCTCGATTTTTTCAGCTTCCATGGCTTCTCAACCTGCCTTTTCTTCAGCTTCCATGGCTTCTCAATCTGCCTTATGTTCGATTATCGATAAGAATAGTCTATATTATATTTATCCTAACGAGAATCCTGCTCTCGTTCTTGTTGCTCCTCCTCTCAATAGTTCCAACTACCATAGTTAGGCTCGTGCTATGCGATCAACTCTCGTCTCCAAGAACAAACTGAAATTTGTTGATGGCTCGATTTCTCACCCGTCGATTGATGATCCTGTGTTTCCCCTTTGGGAACAGTGTAATAACTTGGTTCACGGCTGGATCACCAAATCCTTGTCTCCAACCATTGCTCGCAGTACGTTGTGGTTTGATACCGCTTCCGATATATGGTTTGATCTCAAATCTCGTTATTCCCAATCTAAAATGTTCCAGATCGCTGACCTACAAGAGGAGATCTACAGTCTGAAACAAGGTAATCTCTCTGTTGGTGAGTTTTATACGTGTCTGAAGATTTTGTGGGATGATTTATCCAATATTCATCCTGTGAAACCCTGTACATATGGTTCTATTTCTAGTGCCCTTACTCATTGCGAAGAGGATCATGTTATTCATTTTCTTAAAGGCTTAAATGAACAATATACCTCGGTTAAATCTCAAATCATGTTACTTGATCCTCTTCCGCCCATGTCAAGGGTTTTCTCTTTAGTTCTTCAATAAGAATGCGAGCTTCATGTCATTCCTGAGCCTATGGTTCTCATGGTTAAAGGTTCTCGTCCTCCTTCCTCTGCTTCTGGTTTCAAAAATGTAAACATTGTATCTATTGTGGTAAGCCGCGGCACACTGAAGAGACTTGTTACAAGAAACACGGCTTTCCTCCTGGTTTTAAATTTTGTTCCTCCTCTGGTTCTTCCTCAACAGTAAACAGTATTGCTTCTCATGATTATGGTTCTGGTCATGCTGCTTGTTATGCTATGTCTCAATCCTCATCATCGGCTTCTGTGCTTCCTCAATTATCCAATGCTCAGTTTCAGCGTCTTCTTCAACTTTTGGATTCACCTGCTTCCAATACTACTCCTGTTGATGTCAATCATCTTTCCACTACTACTCTTCTAGTTACAGGTATGTGCAATTCCATTTCTTCTCAATTCAGTGCTTGGATCATAGATTGTGGGGATATTGATAATGTTTGTTGTTCTTAAAACCTGTTTACTTCTTATCAAACCATTTCCCCTATTACGGTTCGTCTTCCTACTGGTGCACATACCTTTGCTACAATTTATGGAACAATGATTTTGTCTCCTCATTTGATTCTATCTAATGTCCTGTATCTTCAAACTTTCACTTTTAATATCATTTCAGTGTCTCGGTTAACCCCTTATTTGGATTGTTCTTTCACTTTCACTTTAAATCTTTGTCAGATCCATTTCAGCTGACCTTTGATGATGATTGGTATAGCTAGTCTTCTTCATTGACTTTACTTATTGAATGCAGATAATGTGACATCTCTTCCTTCCTCCTAGGTTCTTTCAACCTCTACTAAATCAAATTCAGACTCTATACTATGGCATTTTCGTTTAGGCCATTTATCCAATACTGCCCTTTCTGGTTTTGAATAAAAATGTATCTAATAGAGCTTGTACACCACTTTCAGTTCCGTGTGATACATGTCATTTTGTCAAACAAAAGAGGCTTTCTTTTCCTGTAAGCACAAGTTCTTGCAATAACATCTTTGATTTGATACATTCATTTCTGCTCAAAGTCGCCGTTATTTCTTAACTATAATTGATGATTATTCTTGTTACACATGGATTTTTCCTATGCATACTAAATCAAAAACACGCACACACATTCAAAAATTTTTAGCCTTAGTTTAAAATCAATTTCAAACCATTGTTAAAATCTTACGGTCTGACAATGGTTCAGAATTTCTCATGCCTCACTTTTATGCTTCCAAGGGTATCATCTATCAAACATCGTGTGTTGCCACTCCCCAACAAAATGGTTTTGGTGGAGCGTAAACACCAACATATTTTAAATATTGCTAGGGCCTTGCTTTTTCAATCTAAAGTTCTTATTGCATACTGGTCCTTTGTTGTTTCTCATGCTGTATACATCATAAATAGATTGCCAACAACTATTTTACACAACACTACACCTTTTTCACGCATGTACAAACGTGATCCTTCTTATGCTGATTTTAAAGCTTTTAAGTCTCTTTATTATGCTTCTACACTCACTCACAACCGCCATAAATTTGATCCACGAGCAAAGACATGTATTTTCTTGGGATATCCCAATGGTTCTAAAGCATACATTTTACTTGATCTTTTCTCAAATCATATATTCTTATTAAGGGATGTTGTTTTTCATGAACTTGTGTTTCCTTTTAATTCTTCTCCTGTTTCTTCTTTCTCTCCCACTATACCTTATGATTCTTTAATTCAATCATTTTCTACTCTTTTTGATGACCCTATACCTTCTGCTACCCTCATTGATTCTTCCATTGATCTCACTTCTCCTCCGCAAGCCTCTGTTTCTTCCTCTCATGTTGTTCTACCCTCCCAATGAACTATTATTATGTCATTCTACCCGTTCCCATCAACCTCCATCTTATCTGCAAGATTATCACTGTGCCTTTCTGCATGCTACTAACTCATCATCATCGTCTCAAGGTCTTCCTAGGTATCCTCTTTCTACTATTATGTCATATTCTTCTTTGTCTCTTGTCTATAAAAATTTTGTTTTGTCTGTTAGTTCAGTGTCCGATCCAAAAACCTATGCGCAAGCTATCAAGCATTCTGTTTGGAAAGAGACAATGCATGCAGAAATACAAACTCTTGAAAAGAATCAGACCTGGGAACTCACCGAGTTACCTCTTAGGAAGCATCCAATTAGATGCAAATGGGTTTTTGAAATTGAGGTTGAATGCAGTACCCTTGCTTCTACTACTTGTGAATTACAATGGATCATTTATTTGCTTACTGCTTTTGATATCAGTCATATTGATCCTGCTTTATTATACTGTGACAATCAGTCAACCTTACATATTGCAGCAAATCCTATTTTTCATGAGAGGACTAAACATATTGAGCTGGATTGTCATATAGTCAGGAAGAAAGTTCAAGCAAAGGTTATCCACCTTATGCCAGTTCGATCTTGTGATCAAATTGCATATGTGTTTACCAAACTCCTTCATCTTGCTCGATTTCACGATTTAATTCTTAAGCTTGGCATGGAAAACATCATTGCTCAAACTTGTCGGGGGTGTTAAGTACTAGTTAGTATCTAGTTAGTATTGTAACAAACTCTTTGTTATGTAACTTATTAGTTGGTTGGGGTCAGGTATAATGTACATACATAGTTAGGCTACTGTATTGTATATAAATCATATTAGTGGTAATAATATTCATTCATTATTTTCCCCCAAACTGTTTCTGTCGCACAAACAGTATTTTTCTTCCATATAAATGAGGTTATGCCTTGCAAACAAATTACATTTTTTTATATATTTATTACCTCCAACTAATTTTACTTATTCTTTTTTTTTATATAAAAAGATGATATCATGTTTTAAATGAAAGTGGGTTTTTTTCCACATAAATGAAAGTATTCTTGACACACAAATTACACTTTTTTACATCTTTATAGCTTGGCAGTGCCAGTTCCCATATATCATGGCCACCTGTTCCTGAGGAGTCAAACAAAGGGCCTCCGGATCCATTTTTTCTATGGGGAATTTAGAAAATGCTTAAATTTTTTTCCAAAACAAAAAGATGAGTAACATCTTTCGAAACAATAAAAGGTCACCAACGTTTTTCGTTATGGTATTTGTTGGCAATAAAAGCACTAAATCAAAGCATCTCGCTGCCAACTGTAAGAATATAACGTGTGTTTGGTTGAATAATTGTAAGACTTAAAATTATTTATATATGTAAATCGAGATAACACTTTTCTCATATATTTATTTTATATGCCTTAAATTACGATTAAAAAAATTAATTTTAAGGATTTTAATTGCTAATCCAAACAAACAAAATTGAATATTGTTAATATGCAGATATTTAAGATAGCTTTCAACATCTCCAATTTTTTAATAATAATAATATAATGTTGGTTTTTGTTTGTACTCTGTACTGGTATAGTTTAGATTTTAAATCTTTCAGTTTTAAAATTAAGATAAACATAAAATACGTAAAAATCATACTCTTGATAGATTATAAAGTATAAATAATGCAGATTCTCTTAATTTATACCTAATGTGCAATGCAATTTGTCAAAATTTTTACCCAGGATATAGACTATATGGTAAAAGATATTTTTGTTTTATAGTATGATGTTTCTATTGAAATAAATCTAATTTTAAAATATTCGTTCTGATCCTAAATATAAAATAAATTTAATTTTTTTAAAAATATTAAGAAAGTTAACTAATTTATTTTAAAATATTTATATCTATTATTTTTTAAAAATATTTTATTTTATTTATAAACTTACAAATAATATAATGATATATAAATATAATATGTGATATGATTAAATAAATTATTTAATTTTTTAACCCCTAAAAAAAATCAATTCTATTATGTATTTAAGGGAGAAATAAGAGAGAATCAGCATGCGTGATTATGAGCTTGTTTGTTATCATTTATCTGAATCGGGCTTATTATATAAATCTGATTCACGTAAATCGAGATAAACCTCCACTATATATTTATCTCGTAGACCGTGAAAGCACCTCATAGACCGTAAAAATTACCTCGTATACTATGAATTACAATTCATAAGCACTTATAAAATTTTCATAAGCTATTCCAAACATACTGATACGTGCGAAGAATGAGAAAACGTGAGATTAAAAAATTATACGTGGCCCCCACCAAAAATAATATGGTCAGGAAAAAGATGGACCAGTAGTGATGGGTAATTGGGATGGGGCACGTCCGCATGTGTGGCCTGTAAGCGGAGGTTTGCGAATTGTGTGTGGGATGGCGTCACCTTCTTTAATATTTTTATTAGATTTAATATTAACATTTCCCCTTATCATTTAATTAAATTTTAATTTTAATATTTATAATTTTAAAATATTGATTTTAGTCTTTATATAGCTTTATAAAATTTGCCTTCATTTTTAACGATTATTAGTTTATTTTTATCGAGTTTTAATTTTTTTTATATTTAAAATTAGACTAAATTTTTATAAAATTATAAGTAAAGACTAGAAGTTTAGGATTAATATAAAACTAAAATTTGATTAAATTAAAAATATCCACAAATGATATTAACCCCTGTTATTAAACTCTTTTGGCAAGGGCGTCTTTATTATTCGAATGCCACGACACGTTATTGGTATACTTTAATTATTTGTTCCACGTGGGAACAGGTATCGAGGAGATGAATCAGTGTCAGGATTCCCTTTCGCATCGCAGCCGCCCACGCCAAAAGCATATTACAGATCACATGCGTTTATGAACCTGGGAAAATAATATCCACAGATAATTAATTAAATATATTCTTTAATTTCATGAGTACACAGGGGCTTTATACCCCACAAACCAAAACATGTGAATGCGACATTCCGTCTACAGTTTACGTGCCTGTTTGGTAGGGTGGGTGGGGCAGTGATTTTTTTTTAATGTGGTTTTTTTAAAAATTAAATTAAAAAAAATTAGATTGTAAATAAGATTTGTATTTGGATTGATGATAGTAGAAGTGACTTTTCTTCTAATGAACTCTTCTAAATTTTTGTTGTTGTTAAAAGTTTATTATTTTCAAATGAGTTTTCAAACACTCATCAAACATATTATATAGACTTTTGAGTCCAAATAAATTTTTTTATAGGCATTACGTCAACAACACCAGCCATTAGAACTGGGCAACTAGCTTGGATGCACCAAGTAGCAGTACTAATAATGAAGTACTCTAACAAAACAAATTTTTTTATGTATTGTGTGTATTAGAGTTATTGAGGTGATTGGTTAGTTGGTTAATGACCTCAATCTATATAAGCCGTAGTATTTAACTTGTTGAATGTGTTAAGATAATAAAATCATTACCATATTAGTAGAGGCCATAGGAATATTTCTCTTGAATCCTGAAGTGGAGTTATTTCACTCGAGTGATAATAGATTAATAATAATCCAAATGGGTTACAGTTCTTGCTTGAGTATGAGTTCTTTTTTAACTTTTAGGAAATTAAATTTTCTCAACATACATGAGACTCTATGACAGCAGAGAGGGTGGTATATTTGTTCATACGTGTAAAATGCCATTAATGTAATGCAAGCGGGCTTTGAAGACTGTTTCATTATCGGAGAGAAGGGGAATAGTGTGAGGGATGTCTTGAGCACCAATGGATATATACTACACAAACTAACTAAGAAATTCAATTAGGCAACGAAGTTTATTTTGAATCTTTCTGAGATTGGTTTCAATTAAGCTCTACACATAACATTATCCGGGGATCGGAATGTATACGGTTAATAAATTGAACTGGAGCTAATGAAGATCAGTCAATGGATAATGATTGACTCCTGCCATATAAACCTCGAATTTAAACCTTGCAGCTGTCAATATAAATATTGATTTAGTATATACTTATCAATGTTTTTTAAACCTCTTAGGTAGGTTTCTCTTAGTTTTATTCAACTTTCAAAATATAGCTCACCAAGTTTTTTTTAAGAAAAAAAATCGGAAAAAATATTATATTTTTATCATATGGTCGTAGCCCTGGAGTAAATACTAAATAGCAGTAGTCTATATAATTGTTGTTCATGACATTTATTTTTCTTTTAGAAGTGATCACGTGAGGAGAGAGAACTGGACCACTAGACTAGTGTGGCAAAACGGAGGATGAATTTCGTGTGCCTTTTCTGTTTGGTTGTTCAATTCACAATATCCCACTCTTCAATGTCTCCATAATCAAAGCATAATAAGATATAAGGTTAAGACGCAGATTCAGTAAAGAACTATTTTTTAAAGTACACCTATCATAATTAACTATTTTGTGGTGTAAAATAGATATTATGAATTTTTAGGGTATAAAATTAGACATTATGAATTTTTTTTGGAGTAAAAATAGCAATTTTGTTATCTATTTTAAAGTGTAAAAATTGTTATTTTTGCTCCAAAAAAATTAATAATGTCTACTTTTACACCCTAAAAATTCATAATGTCTAAGGAATCAAACCAATAGACATGGTTGATGCGAGGACAAACAACATACAGACTCCAATGGTAACTACAACAACATATGGATTAAAATGAAGTTAGATGATAAGGCAATTATTTCTTAAACTTTGTACAAAATGAAAATTAAAGTACGTACCTTTGAACAATCGGTGCTAAATAACAATGAACTTTGGTCTCTCCCATTGTGTAGCCCACATAATGCGTCCTTTGTTGCACATCATTTTTATCCCTTGTTGTATTTGCCGGACACAATAATCCATATAAATTCTCCCTTTCCATATTGATGCATATTTGGTTAAAGGACCTAAAATATAAATCAAATGATAAATGAAATATTGAACGTATGAAACTAAAAAACCACTATATTAATTGAAGGAAATAAAAACTAACCGTATGGCAATTTTTACCCATCCTGTATCTATCTCCTCTAAATGTATAAACTCCTTGAGATCCTTATTGTCAATCAGGAAGGGATACATCAATTGTCGGCCCAAAATCCCTGGAGGCATCTGCAAGTCAATCTGACGAACACCTTTGTAAATCTGTTGCAATCGTGACAAGAGGGGTCATTTCACTGCATCTTGCTCATCTTATTATCATAACATCAAAAATAATTATTAATAGAATGCCAACAGAAATCAAGTAATACGAAGGTAATTCCTACCATTAGAGGGGTTGCGAACGTGCCAATAAGATTTTATGGCCAAAGGATGAAAGATCATATCGTCTGACCCAGCGTGACAATCTCTTCATCAGGGATAGTGATGGTTATACATTCTTCCCCCTCTCAAACACATGTCACTGTTACTCTACATAAATGTTGTGGAATTTTATTATGATGGTGGGCGGTAGCTTGTGTGTGAACGAGAGCATCGGCAATAGCACGCAATAGTGTGCCAAATAGAGGATGTAAGGTTCTCCCAGCTTTTGAGTCGGAGGAGGCTGGCCAAGGGGTTCCGGAGTGCGAGAAGGCTGGCCAAGGGGTTCCGGAGTGCGAGAAGGCTGGCCAAGGGGTTCCTTTTGTAAGTTGTAACTTCTTTTAGTTCTGGGGAAGGTCAGGGATTCCTGGGTTCTATTCCCATCACTTTCCATCAGTTTTCGTATGTAGGGATTCGTTTATCGTGGTGAAAATCATTGCACGCAGCTTGAAAGACTCCTTCTTGTATGCATCAAACACATCTACGCCTTCCTCCCACAACTTCTCTAAGTCCTCAATCAAATGCGCCAAATAGACATCAATGTCGTTCCCTAGCTGTTTTAGTCTTGAGATAATCATAGAAAGCATCACATACTTGCGTTTCATACATAAACAGGGAGGTAAGTTGTATATTACAAGGAGAACTTGCCACGAACTATGTGTGCTTGTAAGAGTTCCATACGGATTGATTCCATTTGTACAAAGGCCAAGCCGAAGGTTTCTCGGCTCACTGCCAAATTAAGGGAACATTTCATCTATTTTCCTCCACTGTGGAGAGTCGGCTGGGTGCTGAAAATATTTTTCTTCAGATATTCTCTCATCAAAATACCATATCAACTTCTTCGCTTTTGTTGGACTCGCAAACAACCGCGGTATTATTGGAAGATACCACAACACCTTTGAGGGCTGCCTTTTATTGGTTCCTTTGTCACAATCATAATCTTTCTTCACTTTGTATCATGACATTTTACACTTAGGACACTCAGTAAGACCTTCAGACTCTTTTCTGTATAAAACACAGTCATTAGGGCAAGCGTGTATCTTTTCATATTCCATACCCATCGTCGATAAGATTTTCTTGGCCTCATACACACGGTTTGGAAGTACGTTATCGTCTAGAAACATATCACACAATAATTCAAGAAGCAATGTGAAACTACTACCGGTCCACCCACAAGTTGCCTTCAAGCTAACCAAATGTAAGGTTCCTGTCAGTCGTGTGTACTTACTCCCAGGGTACAAATGTGTGTTTTTGCATCATTCCGTAGGCTGTCATATTCATGCTACTGCGCAAAGGATTCTACCTCAACATCATTAATCATTTTCCCCATTCTATCTTCATCTATGACATCTACACCTTCCTTCGTGTGCGACGGACAATCAGTTACTTCCTCACCATACCATATACACCTTGTGTATCAAAGATTTATTCAATCACAAAGTAGGTGATCCCTTATAATACCAATATCCCTTCGAATCTCATTTAAACAATTGACAAAAGGACAAAAATACTTTCCATTTTTTGTTGGAGGATTCCTTCTATAAAATTTAATAAACTCTTCTACCACATTCTCATACTCTTCACTAGTTCTCAAAGCATTCATCCAACTATGATCCATTTTATTACCACCTAAACCATTTCCAACAACACTCAAGTTTAGAACAAATGTTATCAATTATATTTCCTTGTACTAATTTGTTGTTTTAAGAAAATTTTGACAGTATTTCCCCTTAAAAGTGAGATATCTCAAACTTTAAATAACAAACCATTTCAACTTAATTTAAATGAAACTAACTAACTAAATCTTGTGAACTTAATTAAATTTAAATATAATAAAAATTTAATGGTTTAGAATTAAGTTTAATAAGCAATCATTATGCACATAAAATTAAAATAAAAACACTGGCAAATTATTACATGCATATGAAAAAGAAAAAAGAAAACAATCTCCAATGGCATTGTAAAATATATATAATTTATAATGAAAACATGATTAAAGTCATGACTAGTAATTTTAAATGGAGGTTTTTAGTAATTAATGAATGGAATTTTTTATATTGGCCAAAAAGAGGGTGGAATTTTTTATAATTAATAATAGAAATATATATATATATATATATATATATATATATATATATATATATATATATATATATATATATATATTTCACTGAAGGATTAAAGTCATGACTAGTAATTTTAAATGAAGGTTTTTAGTAATTAATGAATGAAATTTTTTATATTGGCCAAAAAGAGGGTGGAATTTTTTTATAATTAATAATAGAAATATATATATATATATTATCCACCGAAGAACAAATGGTTTCAAGAATATATAATGCAGAGTAAGATATATATAAAAAAAAAAGGCTAGAAAGTTTATCTCATTCATTCTATATATAAATCCCTATTATTTTCTTCACAAGAAGACATATGTTATGACGATAATTTTCAATCTTTTCAAGCATCTCACAATGAATTGAATATGTATATTGGATATTTTGAAGCATACTCACATATGTCAATGAGCCCATCCTTAAACAAAAAGGCAAATTAAAAGAAGTAAACCTGGAAAGTCACATATAGAAATATTTAGAAGTTTGAAAGTGAACAAGCTTTTTGACAAAAAAAAACAAAAAAAAACAAAGTGAGAGGAAGCTAACACAAGCTAACTTGTGGATGTAGAGGAAGCTAAGCAACCTATAGTTGTGAATCCCTTTTCTTGTTCTCAGACAGAGTTTGCCGATGCTGCTAACAGTTACAGATTTAGATGGCTTGAAAACATGAGATAGATGAGAGATGGAGTAAGAAGAAGAGTGCTGAGTTTGAAATTTTAAGTGAATGAGAGATGGAGAAAGAAGAAGACAACTGAGTTTTAAGTAAATGGAGATAGAGAAGAGAGAAAATGAAGATGCCAAGAGAGAGGAAAGCAGAAAACATGGAAGAGTGGAGAGCTATCTAACGTCTATTCCTAAAAATAAAATAATATGTGTATGTTAAGAAAGGGAAGCATAGGCGTCCCTATTTTGAATAGGGACGCCTATTCCCTTACTGAATCAAGAATAGACGTCCTTATTTTGAATAGGGACACCTATTCCATTTTGCCTTTTCTATAAGTGTCCATAATTTGTATTAGGGACACCTATTACCTTAGCATGTTAGTTTATAATTGACATGTATAGGCTGACTTGCGTGCCTAATGCATGTCAGTCAAAGGCTGACTCTCTTACCCATTTTTTAATTATTTTTTTTGTATTTTATTATGTACCTATAAAATAATAAAAGTAATAATAATATAAGAATATAATATATAGTAAAGTAATAAATTCCTTTTAATTTTTAACTCTATGTTAAATGTTTATGTGTCCCTATTATAAAATAACGATGTCTAAACTTAAAATATTCAAATTTAGGTGTTCCTATTTTTAATAGGAACACCTTAAAAGTTCCAATTGCACCAAAATATTGGGTTTTTGGTATCTAAAGGGAAGGTTTAGGAATCCCAATTATATTTTGGGACGCCTAAAGTTCTGTTTACACGTCCCAAATTTAAATAGGGATGCTTAATGTTTAAAATTGTCTTTTAGAATTACAAAAATGCTACTCTGTCTATTTTTTAAAAAAGGATGTCTTTTAGAGTAATAATATGTATTTTTTGTAGTAATGCCATTTATTTTTCAAAGGATCAGTTTCATTAGACATTAACGTTATTAGGATAGACTTCCAAAGGAATGAAATCAATCAAAATACATTTTATAAAGGAAGATGACTTCCCATTGATCTAATTTAATTCTGTTAGGTGCATATATTTAGTGCCATTTGCACTTCTGGATGGAAGTTGCCGTGTTTAGAATTCGGAGTGGTGATATTTGAAAAAAAAAATAGTAATGATTTCAAATTACTATAAATAAAGGAAGGTTCAAGATCATGACAATATTTTGATTTTTATTCTTATATCACTCCCTCCATCCCTAGCTATAAATCATAGTTTTTAGATGTGCTGTATCACTAATCACAAAGTGTCGTTACAAAATTTTAAGCGTAATTAAAGTATCTGAAATGCCTTTAATAAAGATATTTTTTTTAATCTGAGCCTTTAATAAAGATTCAAAATTGCATATCTTATTCGACCAAGAAAATTACATGTCTTATTTTATAAAAATACACTTTCCGAAGTTAGTATTTAATTGAGGGTCGGGCAAGGTAAAGAACAAATTTTTACACACATCAAGAAGATAGATTTTAATATTTGTTTGCACGTGGAAATTTAGATATTTTAGTATTTTAGTTTGATAGTATTCTCGATTTGATCCAAAATTTAGTATGTTAAAAATTAGTGTCTGAAGCACCCAAGTAAATGCTAAGAAATTGGATATATTTAGATCAAATCGAATGCCAATCATTTACTTGACTTGAATAACATGATTTTGGTGTGAAAAAAAAATTATGTTGCATAGGAGTTTTAAGAATATATTATACTTGTGATATATGCCATAAGATATCACGAATGGCGTCCACTTTTATACAACTGCCCCAATAACCAAGCCATGACCCAAATGGATCATGTATTTGTCCAACAACCAACGTCTCAGTTTAAATCATCAGTGCCATATGGTAAGAAGTACACAGTATCGTAAATCCATCATTTAAAAGTATTTAAGTGTATTTAGTAATTTAAAGTATTTTGTGATGCCCTAATACTTTAAAATATTTTTTCTGGTGAACTTAGCACCCTAAAATATTTTTTAAGGATGTCGAGTGTCATAAATTATCTAAATTGTGAAGTGCAAAATTGTACAAAAAATTGTTTTTAGGGTGATGGACACCCCTAGAAAACTATTTTAAGGTGATGGTTGTACCATAAAATACTTTAGGACACTGGATGCATCTGAAAAAAATATTTTAGGGTGCCGCTAGATGCACCTTAGCGCTATAAAAAAACAGGCATAAGTTGTTGGGAGAACACAATACACACCCCAGAAGCTAGTTGTTAGAGTTGAGAAAACTAAGACTTTATAAAACCCCCTTTTATAGCAAGTTTCTTCGACGAGGGATTCATAACAATGCACCTCCCTCAAGAATCAACGTCTTAGTACTGAAATCTTTAAAAGTAACTTTTCAATCATAATTTGTAGTATATGAGATAAATATATAAAAAGAGTATTATTTCAACTTATATGCATAAATATTTTTAGAAACTCTAAAAATCATCCCAAACACAATTTAAATAACTCCACATTAATACACTTTACTTAGCCTCTTGCATCGAACCCACTAAATACAACCTTGAGCAAGTTACCCTACTTTCATTGAAAGCACCAATAGTACATGAGCATGATGAAAAATGTCAGCCACAGAGCCAAGAAAAGTCATAGAGAAAACGGAGAATAGAAGTAGAGTGTTCTGAAAGAAAAGAAAAGAAAAGAAAAGCATAGACAGATAGAAGGGTGTGAAGGAAAGAGAGTAATGAGAGTGAAAGCGACGTAACTCGACGATATTCTTCATTGCGCACACCCCTCTTTTCCCCAGTGGATATATCCTAATAATTCTTTCTATGGCAGCCCACCAAACCCAAAGCCCAATAATAACATCATCTGGCCCATTAGGAACTACCTCATAGACCCAATTCATATTCTTATTAAGTCTATCCGTTACATGTATTCTTATTGTATGCCAGAGAGACGTCTGACATGAATATGATTGAATGAGACTTGATGATTATTCAATGGGAAAGGAAGAGGCCAATATTTATGATCCTAATTAAGAAGTGGCTTCTGTTTCTCATGCAAGTATTAAGAGTGGGCACTAGGCAGCACTGGATGGGCGTTATAATATGTTAAACATATATGTAGTGTTATTTAAATATAATTTATTAATCATGTCAATCATTAATCAATACTTCTTCACAAATAAACAGACATTAATTATTCTACCAGTCACGTTGCCTAATTAGCCAGTTCAAAAGGCAAAAACCATGCATTTAATTGCAACGTCAATTTTTGAAGGAAAAACTAGAAAACTAAATCGACCTTTCTAATCCTGCCAAAAAAAAAAAAAACCTGTAATATATGAAAAAAATACATTATACTAGATAATTGACATTTTTCTCGTATCTTTGGCCCCTCCCAAAAGCCAAGAATCCAGCTTTTCATGTCTTTCTCTTGGACGTTAATGGCCTTTCAGCATTATAAACATCCTACTGTGTCTTCAATATTCTCTACTCCTCCTCGACCTAACTGCATCTCCTATGTTTCTCTTGGACCACGTCTAGCTATATTTCTCTTTCATTTCTTAGGTTTCAGTTTCTCAGAACTCATCACATGTGTGGCATACTAGCTTGCCTTTGGTGTTCCGATGACTCTACAGCCAAAAGGACTCGCATAATCCACCTCTCTCAGAGGCACCCCCCCCCCTCTCTCTATATTTTTTCTTCGTCTTTTAATCACCCGTCATATAGCTAGCTAGCTAGATTATACTTGATGCATATAATGTTATATCTTATCAGATGAACAACATATATATATATATAGCTAACTTTGGACGATCATATATAGTTTCACTAGCTAGATCAACTTGTTGATTGAACATGTTGCAGTGCAGGTTGAAGCATAGGGGTCCTGATTGGATGGGGGTGTTCCAACAAGGAGGCAACTATTTGGTTCATCAGCGATTAGCAATCGTTGATCTCACCTCCGCAGGAGATCAACCCTTCTTCAATCAACACCACACTGTTGCTGTCATAGTATACCTGATTCATGAGCTTAATTTGCCTTCAGTTTTTGAACTAGTGGTGTCATTCATGACCTTGAATTAATCTACTTTACTTTCAATACAGGCCAATGGAGTGATATACAATCATGAGGACCTCAGGAAACAACTTCCCAATGCCAAGTTTCGAACCAAACATGAATTCGAGGTCATTCCATACCTGGTAAGTAACAGTCAGCAATGTAAAACGGGGAATTTTATAGTTCCTTAATAATTTCGTATTAATAAGGATGCATTATGTATGTAATATGTGTTTCATAGTACGAAGAGTATGGAGATAATTTTGTGGATATGTTGGATGGCATATTTTCCTTTGTGCTGTTGGATACTCGTGACAATAACTTCTTGGTTGCTCGTGATGCCATTGGGGTTACTTCCCTCTACATTGGATGGGGACAAGACGGTAATTAACTTATTGCTGCTGATTAATATTCTTAAAAGGGAATGAAATATCCTATGGACCTGAATTGTTTACATGTTTTTGTTCAGCATCAGTTTGGGTATCATCAGAATACAAGGCCATGCATGAAGATTGCCAACATTTTGAATGCTTTCAACCTGGCACCTTGTACTCCAGCAAGGTCAAAGGTTTTCGCCGATGGTACAATCCTCCTTGGTTCTCTGAGGCCATTCCTTCATCACCATATGATCCCATCACTATGAGACATGCCTTGGAAAAGGTAAACTATCACGCCAGCTTAGGTTAAGCCTAATTATTATGAATGATATTTACTGAATAGGGCAATCTATGTAAGCCAAAACATACATGAATGAAGAAACGAATTTAATACACAGGCCGTGATTAAGAGGTTGGTGAGAAATGTGCCAATTGGTGTGTTACTCTCTGGAGGTTTGGACTCATCATTGGTTTCATCCATCGCTGCTCGTTACTTGGCTGGCCAAACAGAGGCAGGAAGGCAATTTGGAACAGCCATTCATTCCTTTTGTGTTGGCCTGGAGGCAAGTTCTTCATTCATTTCATTCAATAGTCCAAAAAAAGGAGGAAGAAGAGAAGGAAGATTTGATAGACTTTACACAGCAGAGTAATTAATAATTGAGTTTCACAGGGTTCACCAGATCTTAAGGCCGGAAGAGAAGTTGCAGAGTTCTTGGGAACAGTTCATCATGAGATCCACTTCACTCGTCAGGTATTAAATGGTAGCTTTCACAAGTCAAGGCTTCAAAAGTTAAAAGCTTTACATATATACAAGTTTATTAGTTGTTCGTGTGTGCAGGATGGAATCGATGCCATTGAAGATGTGATCTACCATACAGAGTCATATGAAGTGGCAACAGTTAGATCCAGCGTACCCACATATTTGATTTCGCGTAAGATTAGATCACATGGAATTAAGATAGTGCTCTCTGGAGAAGGTTCTGATGAGATCTTTGGTGGCTACTTGTACTTTCACAAGGCACCCCACAAGGAAGAAGCCCACCTAGAAATGTGCCGCAAAGTACATACCTCACTTCTACACACAAAATACTCACTGCTTAAGAAAGAATATCTCTGAAATTATTTTAATACAAATTGATGCTGTTTCGTATATTAACTTAGCTTAAGGCACTGCACCAATATGATTGTTTACGAGCGAACAAATCAACATCTGCATGGGGTCTGGAAGCTCGATTTCCATTCCTGGATAAAGAGTTTGTAAATCTTGTTATGAGTATTGATCCTGATTTTAAGTTGGTATGACTTATCTCTTCCCTTTCCCCTTTCTAGTTGACTATTTTTCAAAATCACCAAGTTTTTCCCCCTTCATGCAGCCGGGACCAAGACGAATTGAGAAATGGATTCTGAGGAATGCCTTTGATGATAAAGAACGTCCCTATCTGCCACATGTATGTCCCCTGTTCCTTTGAAGACTCCATTGAAATGTCCAAATGAAAAAACGCAACCCACTTAGTAAATCTAAATGTTAAAATGTATAAAGTTAACATGATTGAATGGATGCAGCATATACTATGGAGGCAGAAAGAGCAAATGAGTGACGGAGTTGGGTATAAGTGGATTGATGCCCTCAAAGGGCATGCTGCCAAACACGTACTTAATTAAGATAAATCAGATCATTTGATCACTGCAACTCATATGATTGTTTGATCAACTTCATTTTCACATATACAGGTGAGTGACAAAATGATGCAGAATGCTGCGCGCACCTACCCAATCCACCCACCAGCGACAAAAGAAGCTTATTACTACAGAATGGTGTTTGAGAAAATGTTCCCAAAGGTGACTTGTCAAAAGCAACAACACATAAAAATATAAGTATAAAAACAGAGGGTTCATTTTTGTTTTGATTTGCTTCATGATGCAGCAACCTGCGAGGCTGGCAGTGCCATGGGAAATAAGCGTTGCCTGCAGCACCTCCAAAGCTGTCGAATGGGCGACAGAGTGGTCTAACAATTTGGATCCTTCAGGAAGGGCTGCTTGGGGGGTCCACCATGATGCTCACTGCTTACGTGGCTGAGGTATCCATACTCTACACGGAGTTACTGCTACTACCAACGCTCTCGATGGAGCCAATAATACTACTCGTCAATAATTGAAGTTTATGTCATGACAGAAAAATGCAACCTGTATAACTACGTAGGATAAATAAAGTCCCAAAGTCTTTCACCATATATGAAATGAAAGCGATACTCATCACACAGCATGCGTCTATACGGTTGTGTTAAACTCTGCGTGAATAGGCAAGGTTCAATTTTTAATTAATGAAATAACAAAACGAGTCAGCTCTTTATTCTCAAAGCAATTCTTATCACTTGGAATTGAGTGGAGATGCGATTGAATTCCTTTCTTTTGCCTGTTACAAGATAGGAGATCATTTTAGTTTGACATAACAATTATAGTGTACGGCTTGACACATTCCCATGGATGCATGTATTCATGAAATTTGATCAAATGAATCGTACTTTTGATAGTGATTTGCTATAAATTTTATCATATAGTATATTGGTAGAATAACAGAAACAAGCTGCAAAACGAATATGATAGTGCTACTTTACTGCTAAACTTGAGGTGTCAGCTGATGATACAAGACATGAATTTCAAAAACAAGTTGGATGGGGCCTTAGCACAATGAATAATCTCACAGACACAACATCTATAGAACCCCAAATCCATTAAGAAGATCAGCCAACCTAAGGCCTCTCACTGACTCCGGACCACTTACGACTTTGGATCATTGGGATCAATTGTCACTACAAGAATTTCATAAATTATTAATTACTCAATATCCGATTAATGAAATTATTCAGTACGTGGTTAAAACCGCACTCATCAAAACCAAAACTACAGTTTTTGCAGGGGCCACTCAAAGTGAAAAGAGGAAAGTCATCGTCATTCGTCATACGGTAGGTCATTGTACCATTCCACCACAGGACCTTTCATCATCTCATGATACAGCATTAGCAGACAAAGGCCAATAATTTATTTGCCAGAAAAGGGAGCCAAAAGGGGACCAAAACTCAGATTGCAAGAGATATGGAACCAATTTATAGTACGCCTACGTTGATATAAGGAGAAATACATTATGAGGGTTTTTAAAATAAAGATTAGAATCTTTAAAATTATTTTTCACTCGTGATTTACGGTATACAAGGTAACTTTTACGGTCTACGGTGTAAATATGTGGAAGAGTTTTATCTCGATTTACGTAAATCGGATTTATACATAAGTATAAGCTAAACCAAATACCCTCTATGTCTCCTATACTGTACTAGAAAAGACCCAGGCATATGCATGTACGCCCTTCATTACAAGCTACATATTTAAATTAAAAATTAAGAGAGCTTAGGACATTGCCTGGTGCTTTCGGATTCAATTCCACAGGTTAGTTTAGCCCCCTCTTTCATGTTTTTAGCGGGGGGAAAAGATAAATTGAAAATAATAATGACAATCATAGTTGTCTGGCAAATATCAAATTTTTAGACACAATCCATGTGTACTTTATCTTACACTCCAAAAAAATGGAGCAAACACGTAATAAGGTGATGGAGTGAACATGTGGACTATTAATTATGGTCTTAAAACAACTGCACACCATTCAAGAGGTAGATAGACACTGAAATGTCATCTAACCACTGATGTTGGGCATGGTCCTACATAATACACATCTTACATTACACTCTCACAGTCATATACTCATATGTTACTAAAAAAAACCAATTAATCTATTAAAAAAATACAATTTATCCTTAAAAAAAAGAAAAAAAATTTGCGTTACCATTTTTGATGATCAGCGGGATCACCAGAGAGGAGAACAGCAACAAGAGGGGCACCTGATTAGACCATTCTCATTGCAGGCCGTACATATTTTTAAGCCAGACTTCTGTGTGTACATCTTGCGGCTACCATTACATTCTTCGCAGAGGATGAACCTATATCCACCGCACACGTCACACGCTCCTAAATCCGCTGCGGGCAGGCCTTCCATGATTTTCTTGAGCTCGCCTATCTCGTTCAGCTGCCTCACCTCCTCCGCGCCGCCGATGTACCTCCCGCCGATGAACACGCGCGGCAGCGTCACCTTCTTCTCCCCCAGAATCGACTTCAGCTCCCTCATGTACCCCACATCCATCGACACATCTCGCTCGTCCATTTTCACCCGAAACCCTCGCAGAATTAATCGCACGCTCCTGCAATCCTCGAAAGTCGACCTCACCACTCGCAGGCTTGTATAATACACAACAATGCGTTGCTCCGCTCCCGGAATGTGTATCGGCGGAGGCGGCGGCGGAGTAGGAGGAGTGTCCGTTTGGACCGTGAGGTTTCTGGTAGGTGGATCCGAAACTGCGGCATCGGATTTGGGGGCGGGGTGGGAAACGGGCTTGGGTAGCTTGGGTTGGTGTTGTTGCTGAGCTGACCAGGTTTTGAGGAGCGAATTGGCGACCCGGACGCGGTGGAATACGGTGGCGGCGCGGCAGGAGGATGGTTGCGGTTTTTCGTCGAGGCAGAGAGATTGGATGTCTTTGAATGAGGAACAGGAGAAGGAGGAGGAAGGAGACGACGACGACGACGTATTGTGAATCCGAACCGTTGATTTGCCCCACGACCGCCACATTGAGGGGAGGGAGAAGACGAGCTTTCTCTGACGACTGATCGAATTGAAGATCCTGAGAAAATTAGGGAAATTGAGGAATTAAGCTTTGGAGAAAGACAAATAGAGAAAAGGGGGAAACTGAAATTGAATTGAAAGTTGGAGAAAGTGGGTAATGAAGAAGAATTGGGTTTGTTAAGCAGAAAGAAGGTAAGGTGTGGTTGCTTGAAGTTAGGGCGTTGGGGATTGAAGGAGGAGCTGCAAAAGCGGGTGAATGTGCAGAATGAAAGGGGCTAAGGAAGCTATCTGCTTTAAGATGTTGTTTGTGTTTGACACTTTTTTTTTTTTTTTTTTAAGCAGAGACGTGAGAGAAATGAAATGGTGAAATGTGAAGGGATTGGTGTTGGGGTTGAAGGAGGAGGGGGTGGTTAAGGTAGTTGAGGGGTTAGTTTTTTTAAGCAGAGACGAGAGAGAAATGAAATGGTGAGATGTGAATGGGAGGGTTTGAGGGAGAGAACAGAAAGATGAGAGCTGATGAGGCCCTGCTTGAAGATTACAGTAAATAAAAAAAAAAAAATTGGGCTAATTATGATCTGATTGTAGCATCTTAAAACTCAGTAATTACTGATTACGTTCACGCACACGCTTTTAAAAGTAGTCAAAAATTATACATTCCCTCTGTCCCTGTCCCGTATATCCACTTATATTAAGGTATCTTACTGATTGTTGGATTGTTGGATTAGTGGTGGAGAAATATTTTTTTTAATGTGATTTTTGTAGAAGTAGGATTGAAAAAAAATCATATTGTAAATATAATTTATGTTTAGATTGGTGGTGAGAGAAGTGACTTTTTTTTAAACCCAGTAAAAAAAAGTCAGAAGCTACTTCAATGAGCTTTTAAGAAAAATAGTTTTTTTTTTAAACTCAATGAATGCTACTGTATTCTCAAATAGATCTTCATATGCCAAATGGATTTTTACCCTTTAAATAAACTTTTTTTCCCCTCCTAATAGATTCTCAAATAGGCCCTTGGCCAATAAAAATTACTCCGGAGTGTTTTTTTTTTCTTTTCACCAGAAACATTTAACCAACTGAATCTCATAATTTAAAATGTTAAGAATAATAAATATATTAAAATTGTAACATTTTTAGTTAAAATATTTTTAATTATGAGAAGACATGAAATAAAAGAGAGAATAAAAAAATTATAATTAAAAAAAATTATAGAAGAAAGGTAATAATAAAATAAATATGGTGGAAGTAATAAAGATAATTGTATAAGAGAGGAAATGCATAGTGGAAAGAGTAATTAAATAAGGGTAAAATAAAAAAATAATAAGTAAAAAATAAAATATTCACTAAATATTTTTTATAAAAAGTAATAGGGTATTTATGACTGTTGTTTGTTCGAGAAAGTAGTTATTTGGTTAAAATGATATACAAATATGTCACAATTTTATTCTTACTCTTATTTAGTACTTATCAACGAATTTTTTTTTAAATTGTAATTATTTGTTAATATAAGTGTTCACAAATTTATTATATGAATGTATACTTCTATCCCTAATTTATTATTTTTAAATCTCTTAGTTATCATTGTATTAATTAGACATCACGTTGAAAAATTATTAATTTTTGAGATAACAAAGTTTATAAAATTTAAAGTTTTTCTTAATTAAGATAGAATATATTAGAAGCACTTTATAAATATTATAAAAAAGGCACATACGATATAGGGCTAGAGGAGTAATACATACTATAATTAAATACTGACCCAGGGGAAAAAATTAGCTATCATTAACTACCAGCACCAACTGGCTTGAAAAGGGACTTCGCCTAACTTATTATCCAAAGTTGTACATCACCTTTCATTAATTACCCTTCAAACTTGCCATGACCTCATGTGCCTGATCATCGGTGCATGTGATATAAGTTAACTGGAATGATTTTATTTTAAAATTTATTATCCAGTTGTTATCTGTACTTTTGTAGTAATAATAAAGGGTTAATAACTTTTTGTCTCTGAAGTTTGACCCGATTTTAGTTTTGATCCTTTAAGTTGAAAATCGGTGTTTTTGGTCTTTGAAGTTTGACCCGATTTTGATTTTGGTCCCTCAAGTTTGAAAAGGACTTGATATGTTACCTTAAATTTGAGGAACCAACAATTATAAACGAAGTAAATTTGAGAAACCAAAATCAAAATTTGGTCAAACTTCAAGGACCAAAACTATCGATTTTAAACTTAAAAGACCAAAACCAAAATCAAACCAAACTTTAAGGATAAAAAATTATATTGATCCAATAATCAATTTATACTATTTTCCTTATTTAAACAAGTGGTTAGTGTAAATAGTTAAGTTTTTACATAAAAATGCACATGATACATTGTAGTAGTAGTAGTAGTAAAGTGATCTCTTATATAGAAGAGGTGGTGGGTTTGATCCCCACATGCTAGTTTGACCTTATTTTCAACTGAAAAAAACTTATATGTGAAATCCCCAGCTACTATTTTTTTCCTCATATTATGTTGTTTAACAAGAAAAAGGTTTGTGAGGTAACAATTAACACTATTTTATATACAAAAAATCTTCTTATGAAAACACTAATGCTGGTTACAAGGAAAGAAATGAATGGAGGAGTGAGTGGAGGGAATAATAAGGAGTGGGGAAGAAGAAGGCGTGTTTGGAGAGAAGCAAATAATTTGAGAGCCCCTGCAAAAGCAAAAGGGGTTTTCATTTCAATGTGGCCACCCAAGTGCGCGGCTTCTGAAAAAGCTTCAAGCAATCACGTGGTGCCATGGACTTCTTTTACTCTCAGCCAAACGCGTAGTGCCATACACTACCCTCTCAAAATCACAAAACACACATGGCCATGTTGTGTCTACTGTGAGTGCCACTGATTCAACATCTCAGAAGAATATGGAGAAGCTATATGATTTTGCTTCACCTTTTACTCACGTGATCCAATCATTCCCTGTTTTCTTCTTCTCTTGGCCGCTACTTTGCCACTCTACCTTTTTCCTCTGCTCACATCTCTATCCTCTATTTAGTAGTTTGATTTCTTTATTAAGGTGGATCGTATATTAAAACTGGAGATAGCAAATCAGTTGTATAGGTTGTGTCAAACATTATTCATCTAGTCTCAAGTCTCAACCCTCAAGGTTAAAAAGAGTATTGATATTTACAGATAATCTATTCACAAGATCGTTAAATTATGGATAGTAGAATCAAAGGTGGGAGTAATAAACTGATGAAATGTCCAAGTCATATTTTTAATTATCATTTTATTTTATTTTTATTTCGGCTTTAATTTTAAGTCAAAGGTTTCACACTCCGGTCACTCCCTATACACACCGACAAAATCTGACTCTTACTGGTTGCCATGTTTTAGTGGTTTAACACCCTGGCTTAGTTGTTTGTTTTGTTTTTTTTTTCCTGTTCAATATGAGAAGGATCTATCATTTCATACGGCTAGAATTCTGATACCATAATAGATTATATATAAATGCAGAATAATAGAAAATAGAGAAATATGAATATTATTCTCTTCTGTTTTTTCATTAATTGATGGTGTCCGCACATCATATATTTATAGTGCAAGATTATAGGATCTAGAATATTCTTTAGGGCTGAGGTGTACAATAAATATCTACTAGGGAATATCAGCTGGGCCTTGATTATGTGCTGTGGGCCTTCTTTGGTGTTGGGCTTTGACTTGTGTTAATGAAGGGGTCTTTTTTGACATCTTGGAGAATTTAAATAACAACCTGGTCATATACAGATAATCGAGCTTAGTTAAGAAACAATATTTGTATTAGAGTCACTATTGAGAGATTCCTTTTCATTTATATTACACTAAAAACTAATGCAGTTTACATATTTCAAAACGTTAGGACACCCCCTTGCAAGGAAAGATTCGCACGATGGGTTTCCACTTTCCACTGAATTTATAGTGTTTGTTTAAATATGACTTGAATGTAACAAACTGTTGATAGTGTGTTAAATTTTCGCTTGCAAGGTTTCCTAAATAATATAGTCAATGACCAATTGGCTTTTCCAGGAATTTGATCCATTGCCAGCAAAAAAACTCTGACAATACAAGTGAACCAGAACAGGGACCGAATTATAAAAATTTTTCTAGGATTACGTTAGAATCCTATTTGAAGGCCAGATCTTTACAAGGTAAAGGCAAAGATGCTTTCTGAGATGTCAAGGTTGACTTTTTTGATTCCCCACTATTTTAAAGAAAGGAGCTGATTAGTAGAGTGTAATGTAGGTGTGTAGGTTTGTCTTTTATAAAAGGGCTTTTTGGGTTGTGTTCACTGCTTTGTTATATGTTAACTGTTAGGATTATTGGGGATGTCATGTATTTTGTATGAGGGCGTTATGAGGAGGGTGTTGGTTTTCTTTGAACCATGTCCTTATTCAGGTTGTGAGAGTGATTTCACATATTTGTATTGACTGCGAGAGGTATTTTCTGTTGGCGTCACCATCGTACACCGTACAAATTGTTAGTGGCAGCACCTGTTGAAACACAATAAACAAATAGTTCGAGTCACGTCCAAGGACGCTGTCCTTAGGAGATATTCCGCAACCCCCCTAGTAGATTAGGAAGCGGCACTCCCCAGGATAAAACGAACTCTTCCTGCAGAAAGCAGGGCGACAGAACTGCATAAAGATATTAGTATAACTCAGAAGAAGAGAGAAGAGAGGAGCTCAGGGACCTCTGTGTCACCAAACCTCGGTGCTCACACCTTGGCCCCCCCAGGACTTACTCCATACATTGCCTTTTATAGGCAGATATAAAGTGACCGTTGAGCAGCAATGATGACCATTAATGACGGTTTAATGACAATTAAAACAACAGTTACAAAACCAGTATTAATGACAATTTAATGTAATAAAACCTTTTAAATGTCATTAAAACCATTTAATTAAAAATCTAACGGTCATCTCCAACGGTCAGTTCACATACTCCTCTTATCAGTCTTTTTACTAACTTAAGCTCATAATTAATTGTATACTAGGGCATTCACAATCTTGAGTTGTATGAGACTTCTTTCTTTGACACACTCACACACAATATTTCCAACAATCCCCCACATGTGTCAAAGGAAGCTCGTAGCCTCATTAGCTGAGTTACACACATGGATATAATCATTGTATCTAGTGGTCCTTTGGACTATGAACTAGACCTAGACTAATAATACTTAGTACACAGAGATGCCAGTGGTCCTATGGACTATGAACCAACATCTCTTGGGCGTATACTAGAGGCATTAAGAGTCAGATTATACCCCCACATTTTCTGCTGTTACCGCGTTTTTGCACATTAAAACGGCCATGTGCGTGTCCTGGTATTTAACGAATGCTCTAGAGATTTTGCCACGATCTCATAGGAGCGGCCCCACTCCTCATTCGTATAGGTGATTTCATGAAATGTACCTGCAATGAGCACACTATCCCATAGGATTATGAAATCATTAAGAGCTTTTGCTCAACCTCACCAAAATGCATTCTAGCACTTTCTCTTGCCATAGGAATGGACTGGTAATTTATTTTAGTGCTAGCAGAACTAACAAACGACTTGTTCTTACCCATTGAACCTCCTTCATGGGATTACCAATCACAGAGGTTGGGTTGCCATCGTTGTTAATTTCCTATTGGCTTTAGTCCCATTTCCCTCGGTTAATTTAATTCTTCCCAGAGGTTTTTTAACGGATCCGTAGTTCAACTTTTGATCTCACAAAATCGATTGAGAAAACTCCACAAATTTTAAGCATGCTTATTCATATAGTATCTCAAACGATATTCACTTATACCATTATTCTCTCAACAATGGCTATTGCTATTTAGCAATCACAACTCATCGACATAAAATGTCGGTTTTACACCCACAATTTTTGCTAAGAGATTTTTAACAACTTAGCCTCCAATCTCAGCCAATTCTAGAGTAACATACTCTGTCTCACATAATAATTTATTTAGGCTATTAGTGGATTTTCACATACAAAACTGAAATTCAGTTGAACATCCGTGTATCTCAATACAACGGGAATCTACTGTATATGATACCAACATTTATGGTACCCCTCAAATATTTAAATCTCCTCATGAGACTGCATATTTATATATGATCAATCTTCACATAGCACGAGCTATATCACATGGATTAACATCCTTTAGTGCAACAAATTCTCAACAATTTGTGCATACCTAAATTGAGTAGCAAAATCAGTTCTTAAATTATTTTAAAATTGTTAGAATCATAAGGAATATTCACAACGGTTTTTCAAAAAACCAAACTTCAAAAACATCTCTCAATATTGTATATAATCACTATTCCTTTTATGATTTCAAAACCCAAAATCACAATTGCTTCAGACATGCTTCATATTAAATTTTGAAGCCACATTAAAACACACATGATATCTGCATTAGAAATTCAATATCCTCAGGAGTCATGCATATTTATACTACTATAAATATACACTCACAAATTATGAAATTTAAACACATTTATCTCTACACTAGATAAATGATTAAATTTTCACAACATACAAAGAATTCACAAAATTTGCTCTCTGCAGCAAATAACAAAACATCCACATAATTAATTATAAAAAAAATCACATAATTTTCTCTCTGGAGCAAATAAAAAAATCCACATAATTAATTTAAACCACAACTTGGTTTTATTAAATGAGGCTAGAAACAATTTGCAAATTTAATAATTTATAAGGTACCTCATATGTTAGGCACCCCCACACTTTCAAATATCTCAAATTATATATGAAAATATTTTCACACATGATAATAATTCTAATTTAATTAGAATTGTTTAAATTTTCACAACATACAAAGAATTCACAAAATTTGCTCTCTGCAGCAAATAACAAAACATCCACATAATTAATTATAAAAAAAATCACATAATTTTCTCTCTGGAGCAAATAAAAAAAAATCCACATAATTAATTTAAACCACAACTTTGTTTTATTAAATGAGGCTAGAAACAATTTGCAAATTTAATAATTTATAAGGTACCTCATATGTTAGGCACCCCCACACTTTCAAATATCTCAAATTATATATGAAAATATTTTCACACATGATAATAATTCTAATTTAATTAGAATTTCACTATATAATCCCCTTCCATTCTAATTACATTAGAATTTCTTAGAGAACTTTTCACCAAAAGGGGAAATAAGTTTCAAAAAACTTATAAATGTCGTGTTAAACATTGTTCCCTGTCTCCAACAAATATATTGTCATGCTTTTCCAAATACTACATTTATTTGAAAAACCCACAAGTCCATACTTAATAAATAACCCCCAGTGAGAGGTCAGAGCGTATTGCATCATATGCTATTTATAATGCCAATTGAATTCAATTAATTTAATGTATTCATTCACTAATTAAGCCAATAAATTATTGATATTTTGATCCAACAATTTATGCCAATAAACTGTTGTTAACAAATAATGGCCAACAACTATTATATCCGTTATGATATGCTATATTACTCCTATGATATAATAATAGGAAATATCTATGCCTTCTCCTCTCTCATATAGTACACCATGGTTTTCACAACAGATAATGACATTTGTCTCAAAATGCAATCAAGCAAAATGAATATATGTGCAGAGAGGCTTACCTTACTAACGCTATGTGCCCTCTTCTTGATCATACTTTTACGGCTGGAAAACAAACCTAAATGATGCAGCGATCTTGAGAGATGCAAGAACAACAATATCTCTTGTGTTCTCATCAAAATCCACTTCACATGTGCTTTTGTACATTATGTCTCAACACATCTTCATTGGCTTCATAGATTACCACACTGTGTAGCTCCTTGAAGGCGCAACATAAACACGCCCAACTGTAGCCTCTTTTGCAATATCATAATAAGCTTAAAAAATATTGATGATAGCACAACGGTATAAAAACTGACAGCACCTTAAAATCAATGAATAATAGGAGACATAACATTGCCAGAACAAATACATAGGTTACCAATTATTTAAACCAAATTAGTATACTCATTAACCAAGAGGATAAATCTGCCAACGCATAGGAATTAAATTCTCCAACAGAAGGGAATGTATGATTATGCTGAATTAAATAATGTTTTTTCCTATTAAAACATTCCATAGTACCATGTAATGGTTACTTTATGCATGCTGCAAAGTAACTATTCCTGCAAAATAACTATTCATCCTCATAGCCTTCAGAACATTATACCTTCAGGCATAAAGCTAACTATTTGCGTACCTGTGGAGAGAGACCAAGTCATGAATACCTCAAGGAAAATATAATGAACAGTAACATATCCACTATTTACGCACAATAACAAGTCCTTTATTGCCTCATTTCTCATGGGAATAGTCCTTCACATTTAGCGATAAAGATCCATATGTAACTGAATAGCTTCAACCAATGGCAATTCACGATACATTGTTCAAGATCATAGACAATTTCCATAACTTTGAACTTAAGATCAGCAGGTAATATCATCTAGTGTAGAGATTGGAATTAAACTTAGCTCATTCGCTTTGCAATCAACCAAATGAATTGAAGAACGCCCATCATAACGCAGTCTTAAAATTAGCAGGAAGTATCTCCTAAGATTGTTGGCGTCACCATCGTACACCGTACAAATTGTTAGTGGCAGCACCTGTTGAAACACAATAAACAAATAGTTCGAGTCACGTCCAAGGACGCTGTCCTTAAGAGATATTCCGCAACCCCCCTAGTAGATTAGGAAGCGGCACTCCCCAGGATAAAACGAACTCTTCCTGCAGAAAGCAGGGCGACAGAACTGCATAAAGATATTAGTATAACTCAGAAGAAGAGAGAAGAGAGGAGCTCAGGGACCTCTGTGTCACCAAACCTCGGTGCTCACACCTTGGCCCCCCCAGGACTTACTCCATACATTGCCTTTTATAGGCAGATATAAAGTGACCGTTGAGCAGCAATGATGACCATTAATGACGGTTTAATGACAATTAAAACAACAGTTACAAAACCAGTATTAATGACAATTTAATGTAATAAAACCTTTTAAATGTCATTAAAACCATTTAATTAAAAATCTAACGGTCATCTCCAACGGTCAGTTCACATACTCCTCTTATCAGTCTTTTTACTAACTTAAGCTCATAATTAATTGTATACTAGGGCATTCCCAATCTTGAGTTGTATGAGACTTCTTTCTTTGACACACTCACACACAATATTTCCAACATTTTCATCGCAGATTTGTATGTTCGTGCATCTTGATTATCAGTAAATTCTAGTATTATTTTCCAGCATTTAAGTTGGGACTTAACAGATTACTTTAACTACATATTTAAAGTCTTGGAAGTAATATGTGTCCCTACTCAGTTTACTTTCAGTTTTAAGCTCTATTTACTCTGACAATAAATCAAATTTGAATTTAAGTATGGAAACTATTGCTGAAAGACCTAATCTTCAATTTTGCTTTATGATATGAATACAAGGGATGTGAAAAATGGAATGAACACGTCAGGCCCCAAGTTGGAAATAGGGGGTTGAAGTTTGTTATGTAAGCTATTACGGGTAGGCCAATAATAATAGTGATTAATCTATTCAGAGTTAATCACCACTGTATATGTTGTGAGTGAGGAGAAAGTGTTCAATTTTAATAAATATAGAAAGAAGAGGAGGAAGGAAAGAAGCACAATGGCACAGGAAACCCAGGGAAGGGCAAAGAAGAAGATGAAATTTTTTGTTACAAGCCAATTTTGGTATGGAGTGTCCTCTTAGTTTTTGTAACTTAAGTAGGAAGAAATACCTGACGATGTGTGGGCATGTGGGTCTTATGAAAGAGTCCTAGATTGCAATGACAACATAATTTAATGAAATGTCAAATTAGTCAGCAGCATTGCATGTGCCTTGTTGACGCCGAAGTTGTCCAGAATATGGATATACATATATTCCCGTGTTAATGCCAGTTGGTTGGAGATTATCAATAATGCCCTTTACATAAATTGCTTGATGAACTCACTTTTTTCAGGTTAACATATTTACCACCTGAACTGAACTGGGATCTCTCTATCTTTAAAGCAGCTGCATGTCTCCGAAAGTTAGTTGAGAGACCTGCCTAATGAAATAGGACAGCTGACAAAATTGGAAGGTAAGATAATTAATATGTTTTAAGAAATATAAATCATATCAACTAACTAAATTAATTTACTTAATATAATTAAATTAGATAAATATATTTTATATTAAGAATCGGATGAAGTATTGTTTATTAACGTAATAGTGTTTTTAAAAAGAATAATTAATACTTGCCTTTTAAAATTAGATTAAGTAAACAGCCTAGTCAGTTACTCCTTTTTTTTATTTTTTATTTTAAATTTATTTATTTTTATAATTTTTACTTTCTTTCTCTTTCATCCACTCACATCATTTTTTTTTTATGTATTTGTGTTCGGAAACAAATTTTATTTTTACTTTCTTTTTTTTCATCTACTCACATCACAAAAACATATAAATATATCTTTTTTAAATTTAATAATAATAAAATAAATAAATATAATATCAAAATAAAAATAAAAATGTCAAATAAAAAGAATAAGAAAGTAGCTAAACACAATATCACTGAGATTTGAATATTTAAAAAATATAAGATGTTTTTTTAATTATTAAATGGGCCAGCCCGTTTAGCCCGAATAACAAACGGGTTAAGATTTTTTACCCTGAGCCCATTTATCCTCAAATTACCATCTCTAAGAGAGAAACATCATCACCGGGGCATTGTAAAGGGTGGGAATCGAAAAACAACCTTTACACTTTATTTGTTATCATAAAAGAGTTTTTAATAGAAGTTAGAGTATAAATAGAAATGAAAGTAAAAGTTGTAATGGGCTGGAATTGGGGTTTTAAAAATTTGTTTGATAGGTTAAAAATGAGTAGGGAATTTATACATGTTTTTATTTTAAAAAATAGATAAAGGAGATGAAATTGAGATTAAAATGACTTTTTTGCCCTCAATTAAAAATAAGAAGGAAAATATAAAAAGAAATAAAAAAATATTGTTATCCTAGTACTCCCTCCGATTCTATTTATAAGTAACTTTTTCTCTTTTAGAGTTGATCATTTTTATAAGCAACTATCACTTTGTGTCTGAAAATGTAAGCTCATTTTTCTTATTTTACCCTTATTAAATACATATTATTTATAATTAGTTATCACATACACCAAGAGTTATATTTAAGAAAGAGAAAACTCATTAAGTAAATGAAGTCAACAAAGCATTGAAAAAACGTATTTTAATATCTCTCATGCTTTTTATACGTTTTCTCCCTATTTTTATAAATAAAAATATATACGAGATATATATAAAAAAAATAACACTTTTCACACAGCGTATTGCTGTTAACTACCATTAATTTTACGCAATGAAAGATAAAAAAATTACTTATAAAATATAAATAGATCAGAAGAAAGCATTGGGTTCGTCTTCTCCGTACTCTCTCTTCCTTCTTTGGATGTACCTGATTCATTCCGTCGATTCCACTCGCCACCCTTCTCAATCACCGCCTTGCGCCGCCTCCTCCCCACCTGTAAGTCTCAATAGTGATTTTCGTTTATTTTTAACTTGAGCAGTACTGTTGATCGCATCCTTCCCCACCCTCCTCAATCGCCGCCTCCTCCCTCCTTCATTTGTCATCTTCTTACTCTGCACGGGAATAGCGAGCACTAATTAAACGTTTCACAATCCCTTTTTGAGTCTGCATCGTCATCCCTTTGTTTTTCGTTCTTCTCATTTCTTGTGCTGGTAGCTGCCTACAGTGCAACGATTTTGGGCGTCTCTTCTATTTGAAATCTTGATTGAATCTTGCGAATGTCTCTTCTATTAATTATTATTGTTATTGTTAGCATCATTAGTAGGTAAAGTTTCTGTAAATTCACCTGTTTAATATGATTTGCTGTCAGATTCTTGAAATAAAAATCTTGCGAGGTAATGTTGAAACTGTTAAAAAAAACAAAAAAGGAAGTTACTTATCATGGTTTTGTTCAAGAATTTGATGGCAAACACATGTATATCAGAACCAAACTTTTTCAGTTTTAATTCACTTTTGTCTGTGAAGATGTTTCGTATGTCTCAACTTTTTTGAAGGAAGGAAAAATTAAAAGAGAAGCTTTATTTTAACCAAGCGGGAATTATAAGCTCAGTTATTTTTCTTTGTAAAAATTTCATGTGTTGAAAATATAATTGAAATGTTGAAGCTGATGGAGAAGTTTTGTCCATGAAAATTAAACATGGGATAGATTAATTAAGGGTTTAACTATGGTGTGTTTTTATGTTTGTATAATCTCTATAAGTGTTTTTCAATCATGATTTACGAAATATGAGAAAATTTTTATAATATATGAGATAGTTTTTACCGTCGATGAAATAAATATATGAAAAATTTTTATCTCAATTTATATAAATCAGACTTGTGAATTTAATATGGCCGCAGTTCACTATATTGTATATTATGTAAGATTAAAGGACCCACCCGTCTTATCACCAAGAATGCGATAGAACTTCCATGAGAAGACATCAAAGCACCAACATATAATTATTGTTAATTTTAACAGCATATTAATGATTTTACCCATCAAATTTCCCTCAACATCATGATAAATAATGATTTTTTTTCATTAAATTATTATTAAATTTGTTAAAGATCTCCGTTAGCCATATAAAAGTTAACTAAGATCCAAAGGTAAAAAGCGTACCAATAATGCTAGTATTATTTATGAGGCTACAAAAATGTGATCGATATGAAGGTCCAGAAATTGGCTTGTCCATCGTCTTCGTGAAAGAGGCACAGGTAACGGTGAAATGGAACCGAGCTCTGCCACCGCCGGAGCAAGCGACGCCACCATCACAGTCAACGTCAAGTTCAGTGGCAAGTCCATACCCATCTCAATTTCACCCGACTCAACCATTAGTGATCTCAAGTCCCTTCTCCTGCCGCCCACCAATGTCCTATCTCGAGGCCAAAGGCTCATCTTCAAAGGTTTTATTTACATATTCTTTCTTCGATTTTTTTTCCATCTCTCTTTGTGAAGGCATCGTATCGCTCGCGAAGATCCATTTATTGATTGATGATTGGGTGTTTTATCAGGAAGAGTTTTGGAGGATTCTCTGACGTTGACGGCTTCTGAATTGACAAATGGATCCAAGATTATGCTTGTGGCTTCCCAGGGCTTACATCAAGGGGTAGATTCATATTTCTTTTAGTTCTTTTTCTTGAGGGCGTCTTTTTTTGACATTGGGAGTATTCAAATAACAACCTAGTCATATACCAATAATCAAGCTTAGTTAAGAAATAATGTTTGTATAAGCACTATTGAAAGATTCATTTTCATTTATATGACATTAAAAATAATGCAGTTTGCATTCTTCAAAACTTAAGCAATTTCTCTAATCTAATTTCTTTGTGTAGGATGGTCCGATCTTGAAAAAGGCCGAGGCTGTACCCAGGACTAGGAGAGATAGCCACCGAAGCCTGAGTAGTGACTTAATGAAACTTCCTGTCAAGAGCAGATTGGAACGATGGACTGCCACTGGAGTTATAGCGTTGTCTGAATGCAACTTGAAGGTAACAAACTGTTAATGGTATATTAAATTTTCGTTTGCAAGGTTTCCTAAATAATCCAATCAATGACCAATTGATGTTCCCGGGGATTTGATCTATTGCCAGCATAGAACTATGACAATGCAAATGAACAAGAACAGGGGCCAAATTATAAAAAATCTTTTCAGGATTTCTTTAACTATGTTTAAAGTCTTAGAATTAATGTGTGACCATGTAGTGTTTACTTTCAGTCTTAAGCTCTATTTACGCTGAAAATGAATCAATTTGAATTTAAGTATGACAACTAATGCAGCAAGTCCTAATCTTTAGCTTTGCTTTATGATATGAATATAAAGGATGTGAAAAATGAAATGAACACGTCAGGCCCCATGTCGGAAATAGGGGGTTGAAGTTTGTTATGTAAGCTATTACTGGTAGGTCAATGATAATAGTGACTAATCTATTCAGAGTTAATCATGACTGTATATGTTGTGAGTCAGGAGAAACTGTTCAGTTTTAGTAAATATAGAAAGGAGAGGAGGAGGGAAAGAAGCATAATGGCAAAGGAAACCCGGGGAAGGGGAAAGAAGAAGAAGAATATATTTTTTGTTGGTTACTTTTTTTATTACGAGCCAATTTTGGTATGGAGTGTCCTCTTATTTTTGTAACTTAAGTAGGATATGCCCAATGAAGTGTGGGCATGTGGGTCTTCTGGAAGAGTTCTAGATTGCAATGACAACTCAATTGCACATGTGCCTGTAACAATTGAAAGACTTACTGGCTTGGAGGTAAGCTGAACTTGTCTGTATCTTTGTGGTTTTCTTTAACCTCACTTGTATAGGGAAGATTTTAGTGGAACAACATTTGACACTGTTTGCCATCTTCCTCGTGTTATAGAAACTATTCCTTAATGCAAATAAGTTACTGGATGTATCAATATGCTGGGAAGGATTAACAAATCTGAAGCACCTAGCAGTATTATCATTGAACCACAACGAGTGAGTAATTCTTGTCATTTATGATTTCAGGGCGTTTTTGTTTTGGCTTACCTCCAATGAAATGTCAAATTAATTAACAGCATTGCATCTATCCCTTGTTTTAGTTGGTCACCTGTCCAAAGATAAAAGTGTTAACGGAGGAAGTAGATCTACTAATATTTGCCTGTAGTGGTTCTGACTGTGCTCTTGGTTTAGGATTACTTCTATTAATCATATTAAATTTACCGCATTGTTCAGGGAATGCTTCCAGTCTTTTTGCCTGCTCGATTGCTGTCTTAGTTCAAGTTGGTTGGAGATTATCAATAATGTCCTTTACATGAAATGCTCGATGAACTCATTTTTTCAGGTTGACAACTTTGCCACCTGCACTGGGATCTCTCACATCTTTAAAGGAGCTACATGTCTCCTATAATAAGTTGAGGGACCTGCCTAATGAAATAGGACATCTGACAAAACTGGAAGTTTTGCGAGCCAAAAGTAATAGGTAAATATGAAATACGCACTTAAGTATAGTCATTTATTTACTCAACAATCAACAATGATGGAGAATCAAGTTAGGTCAAACTGGTAATCCTGTTTCTTCCTGCACTATTCTTTTCGTCTGTATTTGGTTTGCGACTGATATATAGGTTTATGAGTCACATGTTGTAGAGTTTTTAAGAACCAAAAGTAGAAAAATTTACATTTAGAATTGCTTCTATGCTAATTTTACTAATACATAATACATAGTATACAAGGTCCTCAAAGCCTCCTCAGTCCTCTCCCTTTCTACAATCCGAACTTCATTGGTCCAGTCCATTTGGCTGGCCTAACCAACGATTTTCCTCATGTGGCTAGAACTGTTGCAGAAAAACATTATGAAAAATTAAAATTTTACATTAATTGTGTTAATAAAAAATTGTGCTGATACGATGTCAGTTTTTCTCAGGATGAGAACCATCAACGAATTTATAGGAAACTGCTGTTCTCTTGTTGAGGTGCATTTACTGTTTTTTTTTAACTTCTCTCTTCTTTCAGAAACAAAATATACAAGTGATATATTATCTAAACTGAAAAAAATAACAGGGATCGTATTTTGAGATTTTCTATAAAGTGTAGCATGCTTATCGAGATTTTCTTGTGGAGCAGGTTGATTTCTCATCAAATGTCCTCTCAGAATTGCCAGGGACATTCAGTAGCTTGAGCAATTTGAAGGCAGGTGCCCCCTCTTATACTTATACCTAACAATTAAAGTCATAACTGTTATTATTTGTTGTTGCAATTTTACTCGTGCCCTTGAATAACCCTGTGACTGCGTCAGACTGATTCATGAAACAGAACTATTACTTTCATGCGCCGGAAACTCCTTAGCAGGGAAGTCTTTTTTTAAGTGACCAGAAGAGTTTTCATTTTCCCCTCCTTTTCGAAATTAATCACATTGTCAGCTTTTTTCTACTTGCGAATGTTTAGATCGATGACAAATAATGGAATGGGATGACTACTGCTGGGTTGGGCCAGTGATGGCTTAGTAGGGTAACAGGAATGGCCTCGAGATTATTTCACTGCCATTCACAACTCTATTTTTTTTGGTCCTTCAAAATGAAAGGCAGATGAAATGATATGCCCTTAGTCTGAAAATACAAATATACCTCCATATGTTGAGATAACTGAGTTTCTTTCATAAAGATAAGATTAAAAATTTAATTCATAATTTTATTCTATTAGCGATTCCCTCCCGAATGACACAACTTGCCATTTTACCTAATTTCTTTCCATTATCTGTCATTTTGTTACATTCTGACATGAACTCACAAGCACAGCCTTGGTGTTTCTGGTCACTATGCAGGCTTTGTATCTTAGTAACAATGCGATGAAATCCCTTCCGTCTAAGCTATTCAAGGCTTGCCTTCAGCTCTCCTCGCTGGATCTTCACAATACAGAAATAACCATTGATATGCTTCGCAAGGTATGGACTTTTTCTGCTTCTCTCAAAGAGAAAGGCACCTCATTATGTTTCTTGTTTTCAACAGTCTCTGAAACAACAGTTATATGGAATCCTGAGAAAATATGCTTTGACTTCTTGCAGTTTGATGGATGGGACAATTTTGACGAGCGTCGTCGCTCAAAGCATCAGAAACAACTGGATTTCCGAGTTGGGGTTTCTAGAGACTTTGATGAGGGCGCTGATAAAAAATGAACATATACTATTTGAACAAAAAATTATTGCTGATTAAAATGTATTATACGATCGCTACAGCAAGTGACTATTTTGAGCATTCATTGTATGAAAATTGTCGGAAATCTGTGTCCTGTTAAATAAAAATGGCACGAGTCTTAATTTCAATTGAATCGAATGTTTTGACAGTACATTTTACTCCTGAATTTTATTACTTATTGCCGTTTGAATCAAGGCTCCGATAATGTAGCTATCGTATTAAAATATAAGAATTAATTAAACCGTTTCTACAATAATGTCTTTTTTCTTGAGAAATTGGGGAAGTCCCTACTAAAAATTTTACTGATGAGAATAATCTAAATTAAAATACTGTTGCCTATAAAAATTCATCACATCTTTCACACCATTAAAACTCTTAATGGAGGAATTTCCCTCAATTTTCTTTTGCAAACTCTTCAAAAATAAATTTGGCGATTTATTGCTCTTGCAAACTAGCAACAGAAAGCAAACCATACAGAATACACCCATCTTAAATGAAAGCCTGTCCGTAAGAAAAGCTATATTATTATTTTTAACGTTGAACAAAAGGTTAATATAACTTTTGGTCTCTGAAGTTTGACTCGATTTTGATTTTGGTCCCTCAAGTTTGAAATTGATGATTTTGACCTTTAAAGTTTAACTTAATTTTGATTTTAGTGCCTCAAATTTAGAATCGGTGGTTTTGATCCCTAAAGTTTGACCTTGATTTTGATTCTTCAAGTTTACTTCGTTATAACTATCATTCCCTCAAGTTTAAGCTAACATATCAAGTCATTTTCAAACTTGAAGGATCAAAATCAAAATCAGTTCAAACTTCAAGAACCAAAACCACATATTTCATATTTGAGGGATCAAAACCAAAATTAATTCAAACTTTAAAGATCAAAACCATCGATTTCAAACTTAAAGAACCAAAACCAAAATCGGGTCAAACTTTAAGAATGAAAAATTATATTATCCCTTAATGAAATTACATAAAACTTTTCTTATTTTAAAAAAATATTATCATTGGAGGAAATTAACTTTTCATACATTTTAGGCCACACAATAATGTTGGGCATAAAAAATTTTTTTAAAAAAAAAACTTCCCACACATCAGTGAATCAGCCGCAAATATTAAAACAAGTGACAAGGCTCTTCAAATCAGGTTTCAGAAAAAATAAAGACAACTCCCACGCAATGCTAACAGTTAAATAAAGAGGCGGAGATGAGATTAAAGGACTTCAACCCCCAGTAACATCCGTAGAGAAATCCATCTTTCGTTCAACACCCATGAGAAAATCAAACTCCATGCAATTCCAGAAATTAAAGAAGTGCAGTTATACTAACATGACCAGATGGGCAAAGCAATTCATACATGAATTGTGATGTAATTAACAGTGTTGGCTTGAGAAGCCAATGTAAATTATGTAGAGCTAAACTTGCTGCAATGATAGTTCTCTCATCTAGGATGTCTTAGGCGCACCAGATAGGATGAAGATAACCTAACGGAAATAAATGGATATTTGAGGGATGTCGATGTCATTATCATCATCATCCTCACAGGCCACAACAACATCCAAGTGACTACGATATGTCGGGAGCTCAACCTTGGCCACTTCCCTTGCCAGATCTACAATTTTTTTGTCCATTCGGTCTTTGTGCCTGGGGAACATGCTATTATAGAGCAGACAGCTTCCACATGAAATGCTATAAGCGTTCAGGCCTTTCTCCTTCAGCCAATCAAGCAGTTGCCTGAGAGTAGGATTATCTTTAAGAATCCACCTGTCCCAAACAGTCCAACTCATATCCCGGTGTTTGAAGACCTTAGGTGGAACTGGCTCAGCCATGGAGAAGAGAGGGAGTGCTAGGTTAGCAAACGTGTTTCGATAGTCCTCAAGTTTGTGCCCTCCATCCAAAGCTTTGTAAAGCTCCAGGCAGACAAGACCAGTGGCCATGGCAGTTGAGGTTGCGATTGCTGGAATGATACGCCCTGCAATGAACTTAGCTTTAAGTTTGTCAACTTCAGGAATACAGTAATTTCTAGCCCTCATGTTGGCAAGGCCAGCTATCATGTCCATGTGGTAGTTTGTATCATCATCCTGCAGTTTTGGAGAATATTATTGATAGAAATAAATTAGTAATATGTTTAGTGAAGATGAATTTTGTCAAAGCAAGATTTGAAGGTGAAAGAGCTCAAATAAAGTCAAGAGCACTAATAAGGATCCTACATATTAGCCAAAAAACAAACTCAAAATGACCAAGAAAGAACCGCTCCAAAATCAACCAATCATAACAAAATTACCAAGGCCACAGACAAAAAGCTATCTCAATGTGAAGCTGAAATAAGAATCATGGGAATCAATTGCATAGAAGAAAATATAGAATAACAGACCTTCTCAAACTGAATTGGCTTCATCCTGAAACCCGGTGGCAGATTTGCCCGACAACACTCTAACTTGATTATTAGATCATTAATAACAGCAGAATCATCTATTGAAGAAGTAGACAGACTTGTAGCCTTCTCATCTGTCACTATTTTTGCATCTTTCTTCGGCTGAAAATCAGGTACTATCACTCTATCAATTGCTTCAGCCAACTTATTTGGGTTCGTCACCCAATCAGGGATGGGTATGCCAAATGTTTCTGCTCGCAGTATAGAAGCTGCCATCACAAAATGAAGATGACCCGGGTCAGAGGTTGAGAACTGCAGCGGGTGAGGGAATCTTTTTGGAGCAGACCAAAACGGAGCTCCAGTACTGGTAGCAGCATCCTCTGGAAAAGTGTAAATCAACTGCTTCACCCGATTGGCAAAATAATCTTCAAACCTGTGATAGACACCAGCGTTTAGGCAACATATATGAAATTATTGTACTCCCATTACAAAATTATGTTATTTACAGAAGAGTAAGCAAAAAGTGTAATAAAAGAAGCATACTTTAGGCGAGCCCATGTAATGCAGTCTTTAAAGGTCTCACACTTTTCCCTGTCAAGGCACTCAAGTACACGCTCCAAGTTATCCCTAGCTTGAGCATCGCCAGCATTCCTCATTGCATTAGTATATTCACTTGGGTTGGACAAAAATGAATTTACTTCCGCAGGAGTTTTCTCAAGCAAGCCCTCAAATTCAGATCGGGCCCATGTCAAGCAGTGGTCAATATTGTGTGGGAATGAGTGTACAGTACACATAGGTGCCTGTTTCTCAGGAGGATCTCTAGAAGCACCATAGTTTTCTGTTAGGTGGGGAATGACCATTTGAGTATTGCACTTCGCTCCAAGAGTTCCTGACTCCAGGAGAGGCTTTTGGAAATACAGGCATCTCTGATCCACATATAGCCTAGCATTCACATTGTCTAGCGCATTAATCACAACACTCAAGTTCTCCCAAAATGTGTCATCAAACACATTTTCAGTTTCAGGGCCAACACGGTTTTGTAGTGCTACAAGATGAAAAGAAGGATTTATAGAACGAGCAGCTGTTGCAGCAACAGTAGACTTAGCTTGTCCTATATTCCAATCACGGAAGAGGAACTGCCGGCTAAGGTTACTCTTTTCAATAACATCATCATCAGTAACTGTTAGCTTCCCCTGATTTTCACAAGAAACTCCCATGAGCGCAAGATTCTTTAAGAACTCACATCCCAAAGCACCAGCTCCAACAACAAACACTTTAGCTGCTTCTAACTTCTTCTGTAACTTGGATCCAAAGACAGAGATTTGTGCATCATAACGGCTATTTACTGGTCTATAGTCATTGGGATCAAGTGGCTCTGTAGGAAGTGATTCCACTGAGTCAAAGTAGAAATACTGCAAAAAAGGAAAGAGAGGTTTAAAACACAATCACTTGCCAAAAAACAAAAAGACTGGAGATCTGAAAGGAATGCTCAAGCGACAAAGTTCAATGACAGACATGTATACCCCCTAGTTTGCGAGGTATATAACAGTATTTTCTGATATGCTTAATCTCGTTCATTATCACACAGTTCATAGTACCAATATGTCCCATTATTATTGACCATGTCACATCCTGCTCCTTAAGGACAATGAAAAGATTATGGAAGTAAATCATCCTGCATATATTTACATTGATCAGGCTAAACACAGACACGTATAAAATATACCCATCCATCTAGGCGGGCTTAGGCGTGTCCTATGTGTGTACATGTCTGCAAGACCATGCCATTACTAAAACACGCATTTTCAAAAAAGACCAGGAAGAACTCAAGAACATAGGCAGGTAGAAGCCTCTTAAGTAAAGTACAGAGTAAAATACAAACCAATGTTTACCAAAGGAAGGCAGAAGAACAGCCAAACCCCAAAATTTGTACTCTAATTATACCCTAAGGTTGTTATACTTGTATACAAGGCTAATTCCCGTTACTGTAAGCAATAAATGACACAAAGTACAACTATGTTGCAAGCTTATTCTGAGTTTCCCCAGATAAAAGGATCCAAACACAATTAGACAGTCTTTCATCAGGGCTCAGTTGACTTCCAACATATAAAACGACCCAAACAACAAAAGCTCAGCACTATCAGGATAAACACCCAGAAATCATACTAACCTGAAAAAGTGGATGAAACTTCCCAGAGCATGCTTTAACAACCTCTTGTCCAACAATACCACCAAACATAGCAGCCATGGGATTCAAAACTGCCCTAGCACCAAAGGCAAAGTGCCGCAGAAGTTTTGGGTTAATATCATCCAATTTCCCGTCTCCCAAGTTGTCATTAATATTGCTGGCAACAGAAATAATCTTCTGAGCATCATCCTCTGAACCAGCAACAGGGAAGCGATGTAACTCGGAGACAAACTTATCCAAAGCCTGGAATGCTAAGTGTAGTAGGGGAGGCCGATCAAACTTGGAAAAATCACTAAGAAGAAAATCGCCAGGATCACTGAGTGATTCTCTGAGTGTCTTAAATTTCAAAACCTTTGGCTGTTTCACCTGTGTGACAATACCTCCTTTTACATAGGTACCGTAATTAGTGGTGTCTTCTTCAAGAGTAAAGGAATATGCTCTTGCATTTTTTATTCTCCTTGGCTTTCCATCATTCAACTCTGTCATACCATGAACTTCAGAGAATACAACAAGATCTCCATCCTGAAATTCAAGCCTCTCATCATCAACACAGGATACTAGGGCAGGGTTGTCATTGCTAATTGATGCAATTATACCCGTATGGGGTTCCTCTCCATCCACATCAAAAACAGTGAATTCAGGCCCAAAATCACAGAATACAGAGCCAAAAAGGCCTCTGACTTCAGATTTAATGAAAGCAATTGGAGGCTGATGACTATGGCAGAAATCGTTGAACTCAACAGCTTTCTCAAGGCTAATATCAGTGAAAACAACAGCCTGCAAATAAGAATAAATCATATTGAAATAAATCTATTCTTGGGAATCACCACACAAACTTTGCATTAACAAGCACAGTTATAACATAATAAGCACAACTTGAGCAGTACCAGGTTAAAATAATACATATGTAAATGGAATGGAATTAAGGTCAAGAAATTCGAAGTTTATCCCTTAAATGGTATCATCATCAGCTATTTTTCCCAAAATTGTTAGTCCACCAATATATAATCAAACAAAAGGATGATAGAAAGAACATGACCGTTACTTTTAGGTGACAAACACAACAACTGATACCATGGTACTGGTACAGTTAATTAAATTGCTTCCTTTCAAACATATTAAAAGGTACAAACCATCTCCTTCACATTATTTGATTTATTCATGCCACATAAGATGAAATGGCTTATTGGTGCTTTGTCCGAAGCTAACTACTGAGCTTCTTGAAACAAACATTTTCTCGGATAAAGCACTAGTGTCCCTGGGAGGGGAACTAGTACAGATGGATGCTTGATGCTTAAAAATACTAGACTGACCATGTAATTAGTAGCAGGAAAAGAATACTATAAATTATCAACTAACCATCCATTATTAATTAGGACGAATGTTTAGCAAGAGAAAGGTTTTTAAATGGATAATACAGAGATGCAGCATATAAAACAAGTAATTTCACAATTGACAACTATGGATACCCTTGAAATCCAAATAAGGCCAAAAACAGACTCATTTGGTTGATACATAGCAGATAGGCACATAAATGCTCTTAAAGGAGCAAAATGAAGTGCAAATAAAAATGGGAATAGAATGGAAGTGACAAAGTACCTGGAAATTAGAAAGTTGCTCTTTTGTCAGCTTAGTTTCCAAGGTCCGCACAAGAACTGCATTGTTGAGCTCCTGCAACTTACTAACAGAAGCCACTGCCCTGTTTTTACCAATAAGATCCTCTGAAAACACAAAATTGCTAGACAGATCCCACAGCTCCACACTCCCTTCATCATGAAGGGTCACAGATTTGACGCCAGCAAGAATGAGATTCTTGGCTGCAGGTTGTAAAACACACACACTGAATACACTAGCATGATTTGGTACTACAGAGTTAATGACTTCAATCACATATGATCAAAACAATAGCATATGACTTCAATTACATATGATCAAAACAATAGCATTTAAAATAAGGTATTAAACCAACACAATGGTTCAAATAGTATTCAACTATTTATATACCAGCAATAAACTCCCTTGATTACTTAGCACAAAATTGAATAGACTAAACATGAAGATAAGATAATGTCATGGGTTAATCAAGGTACTTGATCAGGGAAAGAAAGAGAAGATGAAGAAATGCAGTTTAAGGAGAAGAGGAAAACGCCCCAAGCCTACACCTCTCATAAAACAAGTCAGGAGGATTTGCCCAAAAAGACAACATGAATAGCTCCTTAGATGCACATGAAGAGGTAAGAGGGAAGTCGGGACCAATGCCAATCCAATCATTGACAAAGAGAACGATTTTATTTCTACTGGAAGAAGAGATATGATAGCTCAAAGGAAAAGAGAAGAAAACCCTTGCTTACATTTTCCTAAAAGGGTATTGTAATCAATATAGCATTCTGAAGAATGTAGAATTCTTAAATGTTGCAGACGCGTAAAATCTAAATCTAAATTGTAACCGAAATCCTAGTTCAATAATTATTGCATGCCAGAAGGAACAAAAAAGCACACAGAAATCATGCATCCCACATCTAATTTTGAAAGCAGTAACCATCGATACATGGAAAAGCAAACGAAAAGTTGTTCAATGGGTATACCAATCTCGACACCAAGACCCTGCATCCCGGAGACGAGGACATTGGACCCAAAGAGCTTCCTCATCGTGTCACGACCATACACAGCCAGCTGACGACTGTGCAGATCCTCATCAATATCTGGCGGATTGGAATCACCCAAAGCCATGACCGACGATCCTTCAGGCAAGTATCCGCTACTGTGGTTGTTGTTGTTGCCGCAACTGAGGCTCTGTTTGCTGTTATTTACCGTCGAATCGGCGGTATCAGCAGGTGAGGAGGCACCGAAGCAGCCGATCCGATGCTTCTTCACGAACGATGCAGCGTCTGCGTTGTTCTTGTTCTCACTCTCTTCTTCTACAACCGCTCCTTCACAAGGTCTCTTTCTAGGAAGCATAAAGTGCAGGAAGCTGCTGAACAAGCCACGACACACAACCATCGACAGTATCAACACAAGAACAAAAACAGAACCAATCAACAAGTAATTAACATCGTCATCAGCAATGAGATGAGCACTTTCAGAGGCAAATGAACAAAACAATAACAGGAACCAAGCTGTAAACCCTAACCCCACCTCCCACATGATTCCAGAACAAACCCCAGAAGCAACCCAAAAACAAAAACAAAAAAGATCAAAGATTAAGCATGAGATGAAGAAAGGAACCTAAGCAACGTACCGATTTAAACTGAAGGAAAAGAATGGAATCTAATTGGAAACGAATAATCAGATAGAAAGATGTAGAAGATTACTCTGATCGGTTTTCTCTGATTCTTTATCCTTCTTCAGTCTGGGGTTTAACTCTTCAGAAATTCAGAATCGCGATGAGTGGCGTACTGGCGTTTATATGAGGGCGGGGGTCATGGCGAATGTAGAGGGTGAGGGGCATTTATGGATTTCCAAGCCAAATTGTGTAGGGTTTCAGGGGCTTAGGACTTAGGACAAGGGCTGTTTGGGGAGGTCAGTGGTCGGTACCATTTCTATCCCTCAGCCTGTGAGAGAAGAATTTTAGCCGAGAGAGAGAGAGAGAGAGGCAAAGCCGAAATCAAGACAGATTGCTGATAAAGTCAATCAGTGTGAGGGGGTGAGTGTGGGCCTGGGAATCTGGTTCCCTGAACCATAGAAATGCGTTGTTTTAACGTCGTTGGGCTATACCCGTCTGACTTGGATAGCAAGTAAATGGGCCTTGTAAGGATGGGTTGAGTCCAAGACCAGGTTAACAAAAGTTGATCTCGCAAGAAACGAATATGACCAAAGAAAGTAAGTTGTGTTAAATTGAATTACATTGATAGATGTTGGCAAAAAAAATAAAAAAAGAATTACATTGATAGAGACTTTTTTTCTCAAAAAAAGGAAGTCATGGATAGATGTGGAATTACATTTTTTTTTGAACAAATTTTCATTGCATTAAAAGATTTCCCATATTTTCCTTTATTTTTGGAAACCTGCTCAAAACTTTTATGAAAGCAAATTTCATTATATTTATGATAATTTATACAAATCAAATTTCATTATACTGTATTTATGATAATTTATACAACTCCATCAATCAAGCTAGTAATTTAGTGAGCCTATCTTTAAGTTAGTCCAGTCAGTAAGAAAATTTCATTAATTCAAAATTAACTTTCCTCTTGAGTTTAGAATGACACCGACTAAATTTTTTATTAACTTTCTTTTTGAGTTTAAAATGACAACATCTAAATTTTAAAAAACAGGAAAATGATTGATGGAATGCTGAAGTTCTGATATATTTGAGGCAAAATAATATTATAACTACAAAATTGTACATTGCTGTTAAAAAAGAGCTACAAATTTGTACATTAATACTATCAATCATAATGAAATAGGAATGTTTTTATATTAAGTAAATAAAACATGTGAACGTATAAACATTACAAAAAGGTGATTTTGAACAATTCAGACCAAAATTTTTATTTTTAAATATGTCTATTATTCAGTTTGGTATACTGTAATTGATTTTAATGGAAATGATATTGATATGAAGATAGAAATCAAAATAAGGTGTGAACACTCTATTTTGTCTGCCCTACTCAAAAAATAAAATAAAATAAAATAATTTCATTAATGATTATTGGGATCTAAATCAGCAATCAACATTAAAGAATAAACAAAAAAAAAGAGAAAATAAGAAAATCCTCTTATTGATGGTGATTTGAGTCCAAATTGGTAATCATCATTTATTGAAGAGGAAAATAAAAAATAAATTAAAACATGAATAAAAATCCTCTCATTAATGATGATTAGTGTCTAAATTGGCAATAATCATTAAAAGTAAAAATCAAAAAATAAAAGGGAAAATGGAAAATGGTTAAAAAATATCATTTAAGCAAATTAATTGCTAAATGGTACCAATGTGCAAGCAAGCATCCATCATGTGCAATCGGCATCCATATGTGCAAAAAGCATCCATGCGAAAGTGCAAACACCATCCCTTGTGTGCAACATATCATCCGCCCGTGTGCAACATACCACCCACCGTGTGTAATGGTAGCAATGAGCAATTAATTTGCTTACAAGGTTTTTTTTAGCAATTCTCCCAAAATAAAATAAACCCTCTTATTGATGATGATTGTGGTCTAAATTGGCATTATCATTCATTAAAGGAAAATAAAAAACAAAAATACAAAAAATATCTCATTTTGATAGGTTTAAATTAGGAATTTACTTGTGAAAAAAAATTAAAAAAATATTTCATTGATGGTGATTAGGTTAAGTTAGGAAGTTTTATTAATAGAAGATGTTAAAAAAATGAAAATTTAAAAAATACATTAATAAAGTAAAACCCTAGGTGGTGCCTATTTAAATGAGAGTACAAGAGAAAATATGACACGCAAAAATTTTAAGAGAAAAAGGAGGTAAGAGATGAGGTAGAGAATTTTCGTTTATTTCATTCTTTTTTTGATAAAAAAGGATTCAAGAATAGAAGGGGGTGCTTGAGATAGGGTAATATCCATTATTATGTCTTCTTCACGCTCCCAAGGAAAAGCTATGTTTGGTCGTTGTTACATATGTGAATCTTAACACCAATAGCTTGAAGAGAATCTAATATGATTTGGATTTGATTATTTTGTTCTCACTTTCTTTCTTCTATTATACTTTTGCTTTTTTATTTTTATTCTCAACACGATATGCTCACCCATTCCACCTTTCATATTGCAATTGTCTTATCATTGCTTACTAATCCTTGATCTTTTCTTTGACAATTGACACACAAGCATTGGAAATGGCATGTGCACGCCATTAGCTTTTGGACTGGCATGACTTTTATTCCTAGCTATATTTGTTTGATGATATGCTCATTGGTGATTAAAAAAATTGGTCGATACCTTCTCTCTCTTTTGATTTGAATAAATGACATTGATGGTATAAACAAGTGATTCAAATATGTGCTTTATATGCTTTTGGATCTTTTATTATAAATAATATGTTAATCACATAATTAATGCTTGTCTTTGCTTGCTTCTTATAAACCTAAAAAAATAATTCTTTTTCAAAATAAATGGATTTGATTTCAAAAAGGGATGTTTAATTCAAAATATTTTTTCAGAAAAATAAAATAAAGAAATTACTTTCAAGATTAAAAAACAAAAACAAGCAAAAAATATATTTCTTAAATAAATTAAATAAATATTTTTTCTAAAAAATGCCAACAAAGTGATGCACCTTTTTTACCCCCCGAACTACATAGCTTTGATCTCTCGGAAGGGTATGTAGGCCTTCGACTCTCTTCCTAGGTTAAATCCAAATCTATAAATAAATAATTTTCCCTTTATTGATTTCTCTTTTTTTTCTGTAAATTTTTTCTTAATTTCTTTTCTTCTTTAGGTAATTACAATAAAATTAAAGGCTATATTCATTTTTAAACAATTAACTTAGGGTAACCATTTTTATTAATGGGTGTTGTGGGGTGTCTAACACCTTCCCCATATACAATTGACTTCTGAACTCTATCTAGTTTTCATTTTTCAAAAAATATTTCCAAAATCATCCTTATTTTAAAATTTTAGTAGTGACTCCGTATTTTCCAAATTCTGGGAGCTACAGATGGCATGCTGAAGTTTTGATATATTTTAGGTTAAATAATGTTATAACTACAAAATTGTGCATTGCTGTTAAAAAGAAGCTACAGATATGTACATTAATACTATCAAACAAAGTGAAATAGGAATGTTTTTATGTATCAAGTAAATAAAACATGTGAACATATAAACATTACAAAAAGGTGATTTTGAACAATTCAGACCAAAATTTTTATTTTTAGACATATCTATTGTTCTACTTGATACCCTATAATTAATTTTAATAAAAATGATATGGAGATGGAGATGAAAATATAAATAAGGTTTAATTATATTTGGTATGACATGGAAATGAGGCCTCATCTTTATATAAAAAGACTAAAATACCCTTTTAAATAAAAAAAAATATTTCAAACACAGAACCCTCGTCTCCTCCATAGAAGCTATGAATGTCAAGCAAGATTTCAGCAAATCTGTGAAGGTCAAGCATAAATCATTAGCGTCAAAGTTGAAGGCTTTAACAAGATTTCACCTTTGGGTTGTGCAGAGTTAAGGTTGGGGCAAGGGAGGAGTTGCGATTTATGATTTTCCGTTTATCGAATCTGCTATTGAAGCTAGACGCTCTAAGCGTCCATTTCTCATATCATCGTCTGCAAGGTTGCTGGTCTCCACCAATGCCACCGAATTTGCGAGTTCAAGTTGTTGTCAATCTACAAGTTTGTACTAGATGTGCTCGTTGGAGAACGGTAAGGAAGACGGATAGGTTGTTGTGTTGTGCTCTCCAGCAATAGTTGTGGTTTGTGCTCATGCTAAACGGCTATGGTGGCAAGTTGTGTTTGTGCTCGCGCGGCGGTAGGTTATTGCTAGGTTATACATGTCGGCGATGGGTTATGTTGTGGATGAAGATGAAATGTGAGAAGGTCAGAATTTGAATTCTATAGAGTTGTTTACAAATCCTGAAGTCAGCACATGGAATTCAATTTCAACATTTTTTGGTGCAAACCAAACATAGATTCTCATAGAAATCAATTTTATTTCCATTCCCATAGCCTTCAATTCCATTATACCAAATAGGCTCTATATGCTGGGTGCAGGGTTTCAACCCAACTAGAGGAAAGTTTTCACAACGGTGCATATATTTAAGATGTGGTTTGTGCTCGTGCTCACTAGCTATGGTGGCGAGTTGTGCTTGTGCTCACATGGCGGTGAGTTATTGCTAGGTTATGTTGACGATGAGTTGTGTTGTGGATGAAGATGAAATGTGAGAAGGTCAGAATTTGAATTCTATAGAGTTGTTTACAAATCCTTAAGTCAGCACATGGTATTCAATTTCAACTTTTTTTGGTGCAAACCAAACATAGATTCTCATAGAAATCAATTTTATTTCCATTCCCTTAGCCTTCAATTCCATTATACCAAATAGGCTCTATATGCTGGGTGCGGGGCTTCGACCCAACTAGAGGAAAGTTTTCACAATGGTGCATATATTTAAGATGTGGTATGTGCTCGTGCTCACCAGCTATGGTGGCGAGTTGTGCTTGTGCTCACATAGCGGTGAGTTATTGCTAGGTTATGTTGACGATGAGCTGTGTTGTGGATGAAGATGAAATGTGAGAAGGTCAAAATTTGAATTCTATAGAGTTGTTTACAAATCCTTAAGCCAGCACATGGAATTCAATTTCAACATTTTTTTGGTGCAAACCAAACATAGATTCTCATAGAAATCAATTTTATTTCCATTCCCATAGCCTTCAATTCCATTTTACCAAATAGGCTCTATATGCTAGGTGTGGGGCTTCGACCCAACTAGAGGAAAGCTTTTGCAATGGTGTATATATTTAAGATTAAAAAAAATATCACTATACTAAAAAAATGCTACTTTTTTCAATCTTATATGTGTATATATTTTTTTGTTATTATTATCCGATATTTGGTTCATGGGCTGCCTCTCTCTATATAAGTATCTCCTATAGGATTCAAACTCGAGATCAAAAAAATCTAATAAAGACTTAAATTACTACATCAACTCTATATTCATATAATCTGCGTATATATCCTAACGAATAATCGCCCAAATCAGAGAAGGAGAATACAAATTGGCAAAAAAAAAAAAAAAAGGATTATGATTTTGTCCGGGCTATGGCCCGGCAAGCGTCGAGAGTATATCCCCGCCGGAATAATTTCGGAACTGGTGGGAAATCAAATAAACGGTTTTCTACGTCATTTTAACCATCAACTTAAAACCCAAAAAACAATTCGGCAAAAAAAAAAAAAAACCAAAAAAACAATTTTTTTTAAAAGAGAGAAACAGCGAGAAAAAACGCCGAAAGTTTCTAGTCTTTAGCAGCGGCGACCGCACCTTTGGAATTGCGAAGATCTAATCTTTTGTTCGTTCACGACTCAGTTTAGTGAAATTATTTTGCTTTAATCAGTAAAAGAATAAACAAACTGACGGCATCGTTTTCTCTGGATACGATACACATCCAGTGACATTCTCAGATCCTTCATGGCGTCCTCCAGTAATGGCAAAGCCGAAGTTGATGCTGACGACGAGGTTCTCGAAGAATCAGTAAGTTCTCGTGTTGAATTTGACTATGACGCTGAACGAAACCTGCACTTAACTCGAATGCAAGCATAATCAATCAGATCGAATGTTGACGTGATTAACTGATTTTCTTTAATGTTTGCTCAAATTTTATGAAACGATTGTCAATATTCACAAATTTGTTCTAGCAATGCTAATTTATTCCTTGTACTTAATAATTGACGCAGATTGAGCATTTTGATGACTTCACTCTTGCTTCTTCATGGGAAAGGTATTCGTGCTTCTAGCAGAACTGGTTCAGTTCTTGATAAGCATCATTCTGCACCGAGTACATTAAGTTCTCATATAATTTACCGTTTCGATTTTATAGGTTCATTTCTGAGATTGAGGCGGTTTGTCGCCTTTGGATGGCTGATGGCCCGAAGAATCTGTTGGTGAGGTTGCTTGGTTTTAAAGTTTCACTGATCCATTGCCCCCCCAAAACAAAACAAACCCCCCCCCCAAAAAAAAAAAAAAAGAAGAAGAAGATAAAAACTACCTGCAAGGAATGCATGGGCTATGCACGCTGTTTGTCCTTAGTGGACTCCAATTTTTTGCTCCCGGTCTCAGCAATCTGTTGGTACACCATGAGAGTTTTCCCCTTTAATTTTCTTCCATTCTGACAACCATTTACATATAGACTGAACAATTACTATGTTGCTGGTTCTTATTTTAGGTCCTTAAGGTTATTTGTGGTTTAAGCGTCTAAGATTCAAGGCTCGTATATATAAAATGCAGAGAGTAAATAATAATCTCTTTGGTCATTCATGCATATGTGTAGTTCCCTTTGCCTTGCATACCTCTGGGATTATTCACATACACACAATTGTTGCAGAAAGTAGCTAGTCATAGTTTAGTATGCAAACTCTTGATGTAGATCATTTCTGATACATCTATTTGAGCACAAGACGGTTTGTTGCCTAGATGTTCTGTATATTATCAAGCTGACAAGGTAATGTATTTGCAATTTGTTTGCTGATACGCTAATGTATTAGACAGTTTTTCCTATTAGCATTTTTTTGGTGAGAGTTTCTTTTAACATTAAAAGCTACAGAATCTGCACTTACATGGACAGTTGATGGCCAAAAACTGGTTGAATTAATAACGTTAACATGTCTCTTTAAACAATAGTCAATTGAGATTCAAATGTGAGTAAAGAAATTGCCTTTTGTGCTGAATATAATTTAACTCAATAAATTCAGTGAATGAGGGTGGCAAGGATAAAATTTCGGACTCCTGGTCAAACAGACTTTTTTACCATATTAAGGATCAACTCTCCCTAAACCTCATGCTGTTTAGTGAGGCCCAGAGTTGGCATTATTAAGATGTCAAACAGTACTACAATAATATGTTGTTCTGCCTGCTTACATCATTCAATCTACAACCTCTTTGTTTTTCTACTCTTAAACTTGAATTTTTCTTGATATGATTTGGATCATCATGCTTCAACTATATTTTGTCACGTTATCTTAAGGTCTGATGTTGGTGGAAACTGGAAAGAGTGGTTTGTCACATAAAAGCTGCATTTTTTGTCCATTGGATGCTTATCTCATTTCCCTTTTTGACCTGAATGAAACTCCTCTTCATTTAACTTGTAGGAAAAAGGAGCAGTTCTCCTGGAGTCTTACAGCAATCTGTACAAGGTTAAATCTGAAATGAAATATGCCATGAAAAGTTATTGCATGGAATACTATTTTGAGTCCAACCCTAAGGGTAACTGTTGCTATTATTATTACTGTCATTATTTTGACCATAGGGATGGTGTAGGACTGAGGCTATTTGCTATTGTTCTTTTTTTGGTTGACACAGGCAAAGCTGCAGAATGGAATTTCAATTTGCACGATCTGCAGTTATGTTTTGGTGTAAAGGAGTTTTTGGTATGTTTTGACATTATATCTTTCCTGTCTCTGGGGATTTTAATGTTTTCATTAAGGAGACACATCTTGTCTTGTATAATGCCAGGTTATTGCTCCTCAAAGTGCAAGTGGTGTGGTGCTTGATGCACCGGAGGCCAGCAAGCTATTGAGTGCAATTGCAATTGCTCTTTCAAATTGTTCAAGGTAACTATTGTTTCTTGATCTGTAATATTCGATTAAATGTGAAAATTTACAATAACTTACATCTATCAGTCGATAACATTACTTGTTACATTGGAATTGGTAACTAAATGCTGCTTCACTTCAACAATGGGTGTGTCCTGCCTTTTATTGTTTTCAGTGGAGAGGTAATTGTATTATTTAATAAAAAATGTTAAACCTGTATAATTATTGAGTAAATATAATTTTTAAATATCACAGTAATTAAACTTTAGGTAACTTTAATTTCTCATTACATTGGTTATTTAGTTTATGGCCAGCATTCGTTCCAGTTCATGATCCTTCTCGGAAAGCTCATATTGGGATCCAGAACTTGGGAACTGTATTTACAAGAAGATTTGAAGCAGATCGAATTGGTAGCCAGGTTCCCATAAAACTCATGCATTTGGAAGGGCTGTATGAATTATTTGTAGCTAAGTTTGTGAGTTCCTGCACCTAGATGTTTAATTTGGTATTTGTTTTATTTTAGTTCCATTATTCTGATTTGCACTAAACCCATATTTGATCTGATATTCCTTTCCTGTATCATTTTTCTATCCTTTTCTCTCCTTTGCGCAATTAGTGGAATAATGTGTTTGCTGCTCTAAAAAATTGCTTGCCAATTAGTCAAATGGCCCCAGAAAGGGTGTGATTAATGTTGATACATTTATTCATTATTAACTGAGGGTGGATTTTAGAAGGTGAGACGTGAGAACTTCAGAAAATTTGTTTGTCTGATGTGCATTAATTAATGGGCGCCTATTCTGTTGTATCTTTCTTAGAAAATTAGTTTTAAGATATATATTTATGTATATGGGTATGTTAGTTTCTGGTTTACTTTACCTCCACATGTTGCAATATTTGCACAAACTTTCTGTATCTCCCTGTAAAGTTAGAGCCGGAGGCTTTATGCAAAAATCTTTGTCTAAGTGACAATGTCCTTCGATTTTTCCTTTAACAGTTATCATTTGATTGTGTAGGCTTACTCCACATTGGATCTGTCCATTCATGCTTTCAAAGTCCAATTTGCAATGAGGCTAACGTACAGAACGATTCCTTATGATGATGATGATGATATCAAAGGCACTGACGCTGGAGTTACAAAATCTGGAGATAATCCTAATGGTGAAACCTCCAACAGGACTCAGTGGGATGACGACTGTTCTTGGAGTGAGTGGTATTCTGCAGAAGATCCTGTTAGAGGTAAATCTGAAGAAACAGGAACTTATAGATAGAATGGAATTAGTTTTAGATTCTTACTTGGATGCTGTTGTTAGATAGAATGCAAATAATTTTTAAAGAATCTAAATGACATTACGTCTACTTTGTTTATTCATCATTTCTGCCTCTTCACTCTGCCAATTGGCTTTAAATTATTCGCTTTCATTTGTCATTTTGGGAAGCTTTTTGGTTGGTAAGTATACATTCGGTGATATTAGATCTTTGGTCTCCATTAGTAAAAACTCTCCAAGTTTCACTGTTGCCCCAAAGCTCTATAATTTCAATGTCAACTCCATTTAATTTATGCATTGGCTGCTTGCAGGATTTGAATTGATTGCAATATGGTCAGAGAAGATTGTTGAAAGTTCTATGGAAATGGCAGAATTGGAAAATGCTTCACCTCACGAGGCTGAGAAATGGTTTATCACTCCAAATTTTTCTCCGAATGTGTAAGAAGTTCAGCTGTTATTTTCTCAACTAAAACTCCCATGATAAATAGTTCTTTCACATGCTTTTTATACTAGTAATTGCTGTCTATCTGATGTACAATAGTTAGTTCATATAGTTGACGAACCTCAGGCATATTTAATTCACAAGTACTACTCATCCAGTATTTTGACATGATAATGGTTCAGCTGACTCTGTGAAGGCAGATCCTTATATTAGTCTGTCATCCTAAACCAAGCATTATCATTTTCCTTCATCAAAGTGAATATTTGTTACACTTATGGACATATAGTTTTCATGCAAGGCTTCCCTGCCCTTTTATAGAATGCAAGTCAGTGCTAAATCATTTTCTATTTTTAAGCACTCCTTAAGGTTTCTTGAACAATTTCTTGATTCAACAAATACATAATATAGTTTTGTAATAGCACAAATAAATAAATATAGCCCATAATTTTTCATGCAGTCTCTTCTGCAATTCATAATTGAAATTTGTTTTGTTTCTTTTGAATAAATATATTTCTTTACTTATAGACTTGAAGGTTCCAAAGGGAATCGAATTGGATTTTCTTCTCAGCTTCACCTTCTAGTTGATGCATTGGAAATGTCATTTGAGGCCCAATTTATGGAAGACTTTGTCTCAGGTTTGAATTTTTTTGGGGTGCTTGCTTCATTTATTTTGTAGGCTTTGGGTTTTATTATTACTTGCTATTTGGTAATACAAGTAAATGATGGTAGAGGTTCAACATTATCCTTTTTCCTGGCTTGTGGCAGCTGAAAATCCAGGCTCAGATAATTTAAAATCAATGGTTATACCTTCACCATCAGTTATAGACCGCGTTATGAGAGAACTGTTTCATGATGGTACTTAACTCTTCCTCCCTATATCTTTCCCTTCATTTTAATCTTATTCATATTTTTGGGCACAAGTTATGATAGCATAGTGAATAAAACAAGAAATGCTCCAATTAGTGACTCAGTTATTAGGAGGAATTTTTCTTTACAAGATAAAGTTGGCGTGGCACATTTTAAAGAGAAAATGGTAGAAAATTGATTAAGGTGATCTGAACATATGCAAATAAAGCTGTTAGAGCTGCTAATGAAGGAGAATTGAGCATATGGTTTTGAGTTTTATGAAAAGATATAAAGGGAGACCAAGAAAGATATTTGATGAAAACAGATCAGTTCTGCTCTATTATCTTATTAAACTTGCAGAACGAAGAGTTTATAGGCTTGGCTGCTGCCCTAGAATCTTAGTAAATCTGAGATCACAATCAGAATCACTAAAAATTAGGGAGAACACTTCCCTGAAGATTTGCACAAGATTGACGCAAGAGACAAAAATTAAAAGGAAACAAATAAAACAATAAAATCAGAAACATGGATGGACAAATTTTTTATTGTAATCTTGTCAGATAGAGTAAATCAAAGTCATGTATTATAAAATTTAAAAACTAGTATTTGGAGCTGTTCATGTATTTATGGTTTTTTGAACTGGTCTTAGTATTGCGTTAGTTTCTGCTTAGCTTTGTCCTGGGTAGGGTATTGTCATGTAGATATTCATATATACGGAATGATTGTGTGAATGCATTATCATGGATTTATGTTTTAATATGAAATGATTATAAAAACAGTAAAAAAATTTATGGTATTTCCCGCATGCTTCAAACATGTTTAGAAGTGGTAAAAAGGTGTTTGTTCAAATGACACTATTCCAAAGCTGTCTAAATATTATACTTGCTGGTTAGCCCATGACCTTTCTTTTATATTAATGTGCATGTAATCCGTCAGATGTTAGATGCTGATATGCATGAAGCGTTTACTCAGCTTCAAAACTCTCTGGTGTATGTGTTAATGATAGGCTTGTGTGATTGTTCGAGTTCAAATTGTTTTATCATTTAATTCTGTTCTCCTCTCTTTATATTTATTGTTTTCAGAGACAATGTTTTCTCTCATATATTCTAATGATCATAGCTTACAATATATATAGGCTCAAATGGAGAGCCCTTATAAAGAGAGGAATTAAGAGGAATTATGGAGAGGATTACAATCATAATAACTTAAGGCTAGAATCAAGGGATATGATAGGATAGTGGGAATCAAGGGATCCTAATTTTATTTCCTAATATTCTAACACTCCCCCTCAAGCTGAAGAATATATGTCAATCATTCCCAACTTGCATCGAAATTCTTCAAATTTGGCTCTACCCAGAGGTTTAGTCATTACATCAGCAATTTGATCTTCAGATCGTATGTAGGTCAAATTATAATGCCCGCTTCCACTTTTTCTTTAATAAAGTGCCTGTCTATTTCAACATGCTTTGTTTGATCATGATGGGCAGTGTTTCTCGTCATCTCAATGCTGGATTGGTTGTCACACCAGACTTGCATTGGGCCCTCATATGGAATTCCCAATTCTTTTAGTAACCTGATAATCCAGAGTCCTTCACATGTTCCATCATTCACAGCTCTTAGTTCTGCTTCTGCACTACTTTTTGACACTACAGTTTGCTTCTTACTTCGCCAGGTTACCAAATTTCCCCACACATATGTGCAATATCCTGATATTGACCTTCTAGTTTCCCTATCTCTTGCATGGTCTGCATCAGTGTAGATTTCTAAGTTTCTGGCCGTGCCTTTCTTGAAGAAGATTCCTCTCCCTGGATTGAATTTTAGATAACTCAGGATTCTATATACAGCTGTCATATGCTCTACCTGTGGCTGGTGCATGAACTGACTTACTGTTCCAACTGCATAGCTGATATCTGGACGAGTGTGGATTAGGTATATCAGCTTCCCCACAAGGCGCCGGTATTGTTCTGAGTTAACTGGGACACCCTTCTCTTTAATCTCGAGATGACACCCTTCTTCCATCGGTGTTCCTTCGGGTTCTGCCCCTAACATTCCAGTCTCATGTAACAGGTCTAGAGTATACTTCCGTTGTGACACATTGATGCCCTTCTTAGTTCTTGCCACTTCCATACCCAAGAAATATCTCATTTGACCAAGATCCTTAACCTGGAATTCAGTAGACAAATCCCTCTTTAGTTGGGTAATAGAGTCTTCATCATTTCCAGTAATGACTATATCATCTACGTAGACGATCAGGATAGTAACTTTTCCATCGTTATGTTTGACAAACAACGTGTCATCTGCTTGCCCTTGGTTGTACCCTAGTTTCCTTATTGCTTTGTTGAATCGGCCAAACCATGCCCTTGGGGATTGCTTTAGTCCATACAATGATTTGTTAAGTTTGCAGACTGCGCCGTTAGGAGCTAGGACCCCATCTGGAACCTCCATATAGACCTCTTCCTCCAAGTCACCATTCAAAAATGCATTCTTTATGTCTAGTTGATATAGTGGCCAATCCAAGTTAGCTGCAATTGATAAGAGTACTTGGATTGTATTGAATTTGGCTACCGGGGCAAAGGTCTCTTGATAATCAATTCCATAGGTTTGTGTATATCCTTTTGTGACTAGTCTTGTTTTGTACTTGTTGATGCTACCATCAGGATTGAACTTTGGGGTAAAGATCCACTTACATCCCACAGTTTTCTTTCCTGGAGGGCAAGATACAACTTCCCTTGTTTTGTTTTCCTTAAGGGCTTTTAACTCTTCTTCCGCAGCTTGTTTCCACTTTGGATCAGTCATAGCTTGTTGGAAGGTCTTTGGGATTTCAATTTGTGCACTATTTACAACAAAGCTCTGCATCTTGGTAGATAGATTACCATATGAAACAAATCGTTGAATTGGATGCTGAGTGCAAGACCTTACCCCTTTTCTCAGTGCAATAGGTCAGCCCATCTCTTCAGGATCTATCCTCGAGTCAGATTCATGGTCGTTCCTCTGAGTGGGATTGATGTTCCTTTCTACCTCCTGACCTCCTTCTGATCTATCTTCTACATCCATCCCAGTCACAATTTCAACATGTGTTTCCAACTCATTTGGGTGGGTATTAGGAGATGTAGAAGATAAGGAATCGGGTGGTGGCAAGGTATTATTGGCATCAAGAAAGTCAGGCAATGACTCAGAAGTTCCTGGGTTAGCATCAGTGGTTTTGGAAGTTTCTAGGGTATCATGTAGAGTATTGGAATTTGGTTCATGTGAGATTAGCCATTCAATATCTGAGTACTCCCCCTGAATGGGTAATTTCGGATAGTAGGCATCCTCCTCATAGAATACTGTATCTTTGGAGACATACAGCTTCTTTGAAGTTGGACAATAACATTTGTACCCTTTTTGTGTGGAGGAGTATCCCAAGAAGATGCATTTCTGGGAACGAGCATCAAACTTACTTCCATGGGGATTATGGACAAAGACAATGCACCCGAACACTTTTTGAGGTAGTGAGTTTATAAGAGGGCAATTGGGAAAGGTGGTGAGAAGTGTTTGGACAGGAGTTGTATACTTGAGGACTTTAGAGGGCATTCGGTTGATGAGATAGGCTGCAGTTAGTACTGCATCTCCCCAGAAGGTCGTGGGCACATTTCTTTCCATCAGCAAAGTTCTAGTTACCTCTAGTAGGTGGCGGTTCTTTCGTTCCGCGACCCCATTTTGTTGAGGTGTGTAGGGACAGGAGGTTTGATGGTGAATTCCTTGCTGATCAAGAAATTCTTTAAATGTACTACTTAGGTATTCCCTACCATTGTCACTTCGGAGGACTTGGATGGAGGATTGAAACTGATTCTTTACAAAGGTGTGAAAGCGTTGGAAAATTTGAGCCACTTCAGATTTTTCTTTCATCAAGTAAACCCATGTGGTTCTGGTGTGATCATCAATGAACGTAACAAACCATTTCTCATTTGTCCGGGTTTTTGTTCTTGCTGGCCCCCATATGTCACTATGGATTAGTTGGAATGGAGTAGTGGGTAGGTAGGACTGTTTTGGGTAGGTAGGACTTTGTTGTGCATTCCACATTGCTTTATTCTCCTTGTCTGATCTTTCTAGGTAGAAAAGTCCATCCCACTCTTTAGAAGTCCTAGTCGTCCGTCCCGAGTTTAAATCCTGAAACAGACACATCATCATCAAATATCACACGGCATACACGTCCTTTCGTTAACTTACTCATAGATATTAGATTGCAGGTAAGTGCCGGAACAAATAGAACATTGTGAAGTCGTAGTGAATTAGATAGTGTGACTGTGCCAATTCCTTCGACTTTGGTGAACACCCCATTAGCGACTTTGACTCGAAGGGTCTCAGAACACAGTTTGAGAGTTGTAAATAAGGTTCGATTACCAGTCATATGATCTGTGGCTCCTGAATCGACTATCCATGTATCATCGCTAGTCTGTATAGTATTGAGGGCTACAATAGAATTACCTGATTGGACCAAGTTAACACTAGGCAAGGAGTTGGACTTATTTTGTTTCTCAAGTAGTCGACGAAGCATCTGCAGTTCCTCCCCGCTTAATGGAGTATCTTCAACTTTCTGTTCAGTTGAGGTAAGATGTCCCTGTGGTTTGCTAGATGATGGCTTACCGTGTAGTTTCCAACATTCGTCCTTGATGTGACCCTTTTTCTTACAATAATTGCACCACTTGTTTTTCCGTTCCTCTTGTGGTCCTCGTACTGCTAGGGCTGAGCTCTCAATCGGATTTGGGCTATTTCGATTTAGGAGTTTCCTGCTTTCTTCGAACTGCACATGATTGACGACATCAAATAGGTGTGGTAGGGGTTTGATCCCCATGATTCTGCCCCGTATCTCCTCAAATGAATCATTAAGGCCAAGGAGAAAATCATAGACTCTCCCTTCTTCCACTATCTTCTTATATAATTGTGCATCTTCCACATTTTTCCATGGGTGTACTTCAAACAAGTCTTGCTGTTGCCAGAGTTTTACCAGCGCATTATAGTATTCGGTTACTGTCAGATTGCCTTGTCTCATATCTCAAAGTTGTCGCTTCAAATGGATCAAGGCAGCAGTATTATCCAGAGAGGAATAGGTTCTTCTGGCTGCATCCCAAATTTCTTTTGCAGTGTTTGCCAGGAGATAGCCTTCACTAATATCAACAGTCATGGAGTTACAAAGCCACGTCATAACTTGGTTGTTTTCAGCAAACCACGTATCAAAGTTTGGATCATCTGGGGCTGGTTGTGGGGCTGCCCCATTGATGTACTTCTCCTTCCTTTTTCCACGGATATACCTCAATACACTTTGGGACCATTGTAGGTAATTCCTTCCATTAAACCTATGGTTAATAACCATACTTTGAGATTCTGGAAGTTCTAATGGCGTTAAGGTACTGATGATAGTGGATGAAGATGAGTTGTTGTTTGAAGAAGTCGTTATGGAATTTGTACCGGACATGAGTGCAGCGGGATGTATTCCGGTTTTAGACACATTTGTAGGGACAGAACCGAACAAAGGAGGGAATTCTGAGGGATTCATGTTTCTGGACAACCGGCCGCCGGAAAACACCGTAGACGACGGCGCGTGGGATTCACGCGCCGGTGGTGTGGTGGCGCGTGGAGGTCATGCGCCGCTCCAATCGTGCTGGGCTTCCTGGGATCCGCCGATCGGCACCGTGCGGTTCTTCCCGTGCCAGCGGTGTGCACCCACTCGCCGCCGTTCAGGAGATCTGGGTGTGCATGGACCCTATGTCACTCTCTCTCTCTGCCGTGTTTTCACTGTGCCTCACCGGAATGTCTCTGCCATTTTTCAACCAGGCTGTGATACCATGTTTTCAGAGACAATGTTTTCTCTCATATATTCTAATGATCATAGCTTACAATATATATAGGCTCAAATGAAGAGCCCTCATAAAGAGAGGAATTAAGAGGAATTATGGAGAGGATTACAATCATAATAACTTAAGGCTAGAATCAAGGGATATGATAGGATAGCAGGAATCAAGGGATCCTAATTTTATTTCCTAATATTCTAACATTTATAATTCAGATAGGATAGGATTAGTTGTTTCAATATGAAAGTCAATATGGATTAGAGATATGTTTGTTTGTGTGCTCAATCCTTCTCTTATTATTTTGCTCATTCCTTCAGCAATTAACAGCTATACCAGAGCATCTGTTATTCTGTTCCCTTAAAACACTCCATTCCATTTGATTGCTTTTATCACTTAATGAATGTAAGAGTATGATAGTGAGGATAAGTTGTCAAGATTTGATGTTCCTTTACCTTTTCTCTCCATATATGCTGGTGAAATGTGCGCAGGAGTTCAACTCACAGCCTTTATTGATGGTGAACATAAGACTTCTCGAGCTATAAAAGGCGCACCTCTTGAATCTCTCTTTGCACAGTTTTGTTTACATTCTCTTTGGTTTGGCAACTGCAATGTTCGCGGTATGTACCAAATTGATTGAGGGGTTTATTTGTTATAAAATTTATCAAAATTAGTAGCAACGTTGATCACCTATGAGGCATTGTTTAAGATATGTCTCTGCTGTATTTTTTATTTTGTATGGCTCAATTTTAGTCTTTGTTGTCAGCTATTGCTGTGCTATGGATAGAGTTTGTTCGGGAAGTTAGGTGGTGTTGGGAAGAGTCACAACCATTACCCCGAATGCCAGTGAATGGTACAATTGACCTTTCCACATGTTTGGTCAACCAGAAACTTCAGATGGTAATTCATTTTTATCATTGAAATGTCTTTGGTGAAATATGCTCCTTTTCTAATTAGTAGCTTTCTATATATTATATGAAACTTTCTGATGAACTTTATTTGTCTTCTGGAACATTTTAATTATTTTTTTTTTCCAATTTGGAGTGACCTGCTCTATAATTAATTAGTGTGTACAAAAAATAAAGTTGTCAATCATTATGATTTGAAAATGTAGTATAATATTTAGATTTACTTGATGCTTCCCCTGCCTTGTTCACACTAATATTGATATTATCACAAAACTAAATTTCTGGAAGCTTCTGCCCCTGAATGAAATTTTTATGGAGAAAATGCAAATATTTTTTCTGAGCTTGGCTGATGGATCAGTATTTGATATATTTATTATAGTATACACGGTGATAGTTGATAAGGCTAAGATGATTCCTGACATTTTCTGCTTTTTTATTGAGCTTGCAATATGCATTGAAAAGAAGCAGCAATGGAATGAAGATTTTCAAGATTGTCTTGGTAGTGAGGATCATTCAGACTCTATGACTGAGGTCTCAAACTTATTTTGTTCTTTTACGTTATTTGTTGCATTGATTATTGTGTAACTAGTAATTTTTAAATTATTTTTTCTCTTGACTCTGGTATTAAATGAACTGCAGGATGAAAGTGTTGCTGGGGATGACTCATACACTATGCACAAACCCAGTGAAAACTTTTCTGGCAAAGTTGACAGGTGAACTTAGCAAGTGAGAGCCAACTTGGTTATTTTCATCCAAATCTGGCAGATAGTAAATATTTATGCTGTTGGTTTTTTTTTTCTTTTGTATGTTTAAGGCGGGCCTTGGCGCAACTGGTGGGTGCGCTGGATTTCCGTCCCCAGGTCCAAGGTTCGAGCCCTGGAAACAGCCTCTTGGCAATATGTCAGGGTAAGGCTGCGTACATATAGGGTCTCCTTCCCCTGAGCCCGCATTGTGCGGGAGCCGCTTGGCATTGGGGTCCGCCTTTTTTTTTATGTTGTGTTTGTTGGCCTGAGGTTGAAACTAAATTACGTTCATCAGTTTAAAATATTCATTTTCATCCCTTTGAAAGCGTCTCTGACTTGCAAGTAGGTTAATAAGTGTTTGACTTGATACTACAAACATTTATGCAAGGAAGTAAAACAGTTTGTAAAGTCTTTGGTCTTGGTTGCTTGCTTTATTAGAATTCCAATTAATTTTTGCTCTAATGCAGACAACCTTGGATGCAGCATAAATATTATGCCGTGTTAACTTTTGGCATACTGAAATTGTGGATAGCCTTTTTTTGTGATACATATCTTAGTGGTCTCTTCTGAATTTTCATATTGTTGACTACGTCGTAGTTGCACTCAAGTATGTTTCGAAGCATTTGTATTGGAAACCATACAAAACTTTAGGTAATATGCCTGTTGCATCTTCTGCATAATTTGGTACCAAAAAAAATTTGTTCCTGGACTTCTTAATTGCATGTGATTTTGGGATGAATTGTTTGGATTTTCCGGGAGCAAATTTGTACAAGAATTGTGGTGGAGTGTGTTGCTCAATTGTCTTTGAGATTCTGGGATGAGAATTGGTAATACCATGTGGAGATGCTCAATATTGTAGTGGTATGGCTATGTGGTTGGAGGGCTACCTATAGCTTTTAAGGAGAAAGCATGATTAATTAGAAAAGGGAGAAATTTCGCTGATAGTTTCTTATTTGCCATGTTATTTTCTACTTGGCATATTTGTGGTGTTTTGTTAGCAGTATATTTAAGTTGTATTATCTGTATATCTGACAGTCAAACTGATGAAATATTGATTAAATTGGAGAGCTTTACTCTTAATTTTATTTTTGGAATGTTTCCTATGAGAATAACTATCCCAGTACTTTTCTCCGTTGCATTTCAGTGTAGTTTTTGCTTGTTAAATGCCTGTTTTAAAAAATAATTTATTTGTACCCCAGGGTACAAGATTTTCCCACACTTGCAAATTGTTGCAGTTGTTTTGTTTCCAGCACAATTGGCGTGTGACTGTGATTTTCATGGTGCAGCTTTTCAATTGCTGATGATTCACATTCTTGTGGAAGAACAATAGCCAGAGATGGTAAAAAAACTGAAGATTTGAGCCAGCCTGATGATAAAAAAAATTCAGAAAGCACCAGGAGAGGTTCAGCTGGCATTATTGATTCTATGATGCTTCTGAAGTCATATCAAATCATGCATGCCCCATACACCCAGGTTTCTCTAACATTTAGTGTCCATTCGAACTGTCACTATAATGCATTATTTCACCACGTTTCTATGCTGAAATTTGCTTTGGATCTTATTTGCTATCATGCAGGAAGCACCGCTTATGACAGAAGACATGCATGAGGAGAGACTTCAGGCTGTTGAAGCCTTTGGTGATTCATTTGTAAGTTTAAACTCTTATGCTATGCGTTAACTTACATTTACTAAAAAAATTTTGGAAGGCACAGACCTATCATATTTATCACATGGGCAAATGACTGGAAATAAGATAAGGACTTACATAATATAGATCAAGAATCAGGATATATCCAGCAGTTTTTATGGGGATAAATATCAGGATGACAGGTGTTGCATTAATAATGTACTGCCATTATTCTCTAATTTTCAACTCAAGCAGGTTTGTTGCCTCACGCACTTAGATGTTCGATAAAATTGTAAATAATAGTGACTTGCATATTAGTGTACCCAGGCTACGTGAAACAGTTGGTTCACAGGTGTCAGTACTCTGCCTGACATTACCAGTACATTGTTATTTCATATGCCTGCATATACATTCCATTTCTTTATTTACCATTCTTATATGTAGATGGAAGTATTTATTAATATGAATTGTTTATTGTTGTTGCCGATGGTGTAGATTTTTAACTCTTGGTGGAAACTATGAATACATTAGTTGCTATGGTTTCCATTCGCACCATGACATATACTTCCTCCGGTTCTTAATTTGAGACATATTTGAAAAGTTGATCTTGGTCCTAAATATAAGACATAGTTTTCATATTTGTCAATATTTTCTTAATATACCCTTATTGATGCTCCTTCAACAATAATCAAGGAGGAGAGGGAATGAGGGAATTAAAGATGACTAGAGTGTTTTAGAAAATACATGTCATACTAACTAACTTAACTAATTTTAATAATCTAATTAAATTAGGTATATGTCTTATATTAAAGACTGAAGGGAGTATATTTTTTTCCTGACAATTCAAATAATGCCAGTGCAGCAAGTGCACTGGGAAATCAAATCAAAGAGGATGAGCTTCAGAAAGTAAAATTATATAACGTGTGATCGAGAAACCTTTTTACTTTTGTAATTTCTTTATCAAGTTCCCCACATTGCCTAATATATTACTTTCAGAGAAAGTTTGCTTAAACTATAGAATAGATGGTGGCAAGCCCTGAGCATGTAGACAACATAAAGGCTCACAACAAAGACGGGAAGATATGATATGTTTGAATGATATGAATTTTATCTTGACTGGATCAAAGTGATTAGACATGGGACCCACTTTTTTACCTCGAATTTTATGAAGAATAAAACTTATTTTGAATTTGGTTAATTCATGTAATGCTTAGCTTGCAATTGACATGCTGTAGAATTCATTGCACATACCATTTGCCAAGCATATATTGCTACTAATTACAGAACCATTGCATATTATTCTTTCGCAGAATTTTTCTGCACAGCTGGAGAAAGAGATTTTAACTTCAGGTAATTGTAGCAATTATTAGACTCGTAAAGTAATACCCATCAGTGGTAGAGTTATATAACTTGTGATGCTATCTGTTGTCATGCAACCCACATGGGGTGGCTATACTTAACACCAATTTATTTTGCCATTTTTTGTCGAATTTCAGATTTTGAAATTACTATGAGTATCAACTTTTTTCATGTGCCCCTCAAATATTCCAAGTTTTAGCGAGCAAGTTTAGCCAATTATCTAAAATCTCTAAAGGAAATTTTATAACTGTCTAATAGAGAAGTAAAAGTCAAATCAAGATGACTTGATGTATCTTGTCCTATCCTTCTATCACTCTGTCCCATCTAAAATTCCTTATATTAATTTCCTCTTTTTCTCAAGCAAGTCATCTAAATTCTTTGATATTCAAGGAATTAATTAATTCTTGCCTCTAATCAAGTCCCAAAATCTTTCTGAGTTTTTCACAACAATTCAATTATGTAGAAGCACAGACCTAGAAATACGACATAAATAAATGACTTTAAAGTGGCACTTCCTTTTTTATCTTTTACCAAGACTATGGCATGGTGGCTGCGGCTGTGGCGGCCATCACCTATGGTGTTTTTGGGGCCTGCCACCTTCTGGCATTGGTGATACTATCTTTAATATTAGTTATATATTGTCAATACCTTTGGCATGCAAGTATAAACTAACAAACACATATCATTCCTCTTGATATGGTTTCATATCTCTTCCCCTGCCTGCATTGGAGGCATTATCATCAAAAGTGGGTTAGGCTGAAATAAGTTGTTTGGTTTTTCCTTTTTCCTCTTTGGATTGTTGAGAGGGTAGATTTATATATTCTTTGGTTGCCATACCTTTTGTTAGTTGTTTCCTCTTTGGGAGAAGTTTGCTTCATGGTTTTTAATGAATACCAAGAATTTGTAATACTGATGATACAAGATATGACTGACCCTAATTGGCTTTGATGATATTAGACATGTCAGCATTTAAAGCAGCAAATTCAGATGCTGTTTTTGAAGACTTCATAAGGTGGCACTCTCCTGGAGATTGGGAAGAGGGTGACCTTGAGGATAGTGTATCACAAAGTGGCGTTGGAATTGAGAAGTCCAAAGATAATTGGCCTCCAAGAGGGCGACTTTCAAAGAGGATGTCTGAGCAAGGGAATCTGTGGAGAAAGATTTGGGATAGTGCATCTGCTCTTCCTGCTTCTGAACAGAAGCCTCTTCTCGATCCAAATAGAGAGGGAGAAAAGGTAAGCCTTTTCCATGAAATGCATATTTTACTTTGCATGTTAATGTTGTGCTGTAGTGAAGCAGATTTTTGCAGTGTTACAGGAAATTTATCATATGGAGTTTCTTTTTCTGTATGGTTCACTATCTTCATCGTGATATTATAGCAGCTTTGACCTATGTGATTTTTCTGGGTACAAGAAAACTGAAGAGTACTAATATGATTTTCTAAACTTTGTACCAGACACGATTTCTGCGTCTTGTTTTGGTTTATTTGACAGCTTGACCATTAAACTGCGTAGCCAAAATCTTCATTTTTCCTTTTATGTGGAGCCATGGGGGGATCTTAACAATCCTTGGAGATCATATGATCTTCTATATTTTTTGCATGTGGCAGAAACTTTAGACAACTTCTCGGGGTGATTTGATTTTGACCAGTGTGTGCTAACTTTTTAACTCCCTCGGTCTCGCAAAAGCTAATCATTATTGACGAACATTCACTTTCAAGATTCATTTGTGATATGCAGATTATTTTTGCTTAGTTACTAAAACCAGTCTTGAGAATTGAATTCATATATTTACTTCAGCATCGAGAATGAGAAAGTCTTGCCAACATTTTTCAATCGAGTATATTGATCTCCAATGAATACATGACTGCTCTTGATTTTTCTTAAAGCAAGAACTTCAAAAATTAGTCTTGCCATTGCTTTTTGAAGGTTTTTAAAGCATTGACACCTCTGCTTTCTCATCTTATTCATTAGAGAAGAAAAGGCAATCCTATCAATAAAATGTTGCTAATCATGATGCAAAAGGAAATCAATCAAGGAAAAACTGAGATAATAGAGGAAATAATAGGACGACAAACAAAGCAATGAGAATTAATAAAGACTCGAGACCCAGGGGCAGAAATCATGGGATTGATTCTGGTATGAAATCGAGGGATAAATACATGAATTTCCACACATTTACTCTTGGGAGTGAGATGGTGCATCACTTTAGGTTAGAGTAAGTCAGTAGCTCCCACATAATAACTCTGAGGATCCTCTAGATTGTGTTTGAGTTGAGATATGTTATTTCAATCTCCATGGTTTTCCATGTGAGAAAAGAAAAAAACATATTTGTATAAATGTTAAGGTTGCTTGTGAATTAAGATAAGTGCACCCAATTAAGATATTTGTATCTCGTTTTCTCTTATTTATTTAGCATCCTGAATTTTCTAGGTGCTTCATTACCTGGAAACTCTACGGCCACATCAATTGCTCGAGCAAATGGTTTGTACTGCCTTCAGGGCAGCAGTTGACACACTAAATCAGACCAGTTATGGAGAACTGAAACAGATGGGGACAAAGATGGACCAACTTTACCTTACCCTGGCATCTGGACTGAAGCCGTTACAAGGTATCTATCTATTCACTAGTTTCAGACTCTTGTGTGGGAAAAAAAAAATAGTATTATTTAACTTCTGGTTCCATTTTATTGCAGTGAATCGTCTGTCTGCAGATAGTGAGACTATTAATGACCTAAGACGACTTTGTATTGTTTTCGAACATGTTGAGAATTTATTGACTATTGCTGCTTCTCTTCATCGTAAGATTCTGCGGGCTCCACGACTCTCCAAGGAAATTTTTGATGATTTCTACAACTTCTATAGTCCGAGAATGGGAACAAGCTTTACAGACGACATTGTTAATAAGGTGAGATGTCTTCATGCTAGTGGCTTAATTTGGTAGTAGAAAAACTCAAGTTTCATATGAGTTTGCAATAAATAATAAGGGTTAGTTGAAATAGAATGCTTGTATATTATGTTTTAATTGAAGAACTTAAACTGCAAACATCTAAAAGCAGAACTTAACATCAACGTCTTGTCCAACACTAATCCTGTGTTTAGATAAGAAGAAAATTAGGGAAGAAAGAATGCTGGGGGAAAACTCTCAAAAATAGTTTTTTTTTTTACTATTTTGGAAAGTTTTCCTTTCGGGTATTCTCTTCCCTCCATTTTCTTCCCACTTTTCCTTCTATCCAAACATGGGGTAAATCTTCTTAAGCATGGACTAACGTGTAATTTCTTCATGCTATTTGTTTTTTAGGAGTATGACAAGAAACTGGAAGTAAGGAATCAAGAGAGAACAGTGGTGTCCAATATGTTCCGCCCTCCCACGGCCAATCAATCTTGGAGAAAAGTTTTGAGCATGGGCAATCTTCTCAACGGCCATGAACCAATCCTGAGGGAGATTATATTTACTCTTTGCGATAAGGTGAACGGGAATCACTATGCAGTTTGTGACACAGGTTCTTCTCAAAATGAATTGAAGAGCTATCGGATGTATACATGTGGAACATCAAATGACCTCCGGGTAGCACTTTCTGTTGTCTCATGTGATTGATTTATTCATGGTCTGATTCAAATTTGATAATTTATGAAAATATAAATTAAGTTATGCTGTTAAAATTTATTTAAACAAAATAGCTTTGCAGAGGTAGCAAATATACGTGAGGAATTTGGAGAGGACTATTAATTACTTGGTCCTCCTTCAAAGCGTCTGGTTACATAGATTAGAATCTAATATCACCTGTAGTAAGCAGATTAAATCGAACATAAATAAATATATAAATATGTTAGGAATAGACTCGATTTGATTTAAACGATTTTACCATTTTCAATTAAAACTCCAGCTATATATATATATATGGTCTAAGATTGCCCCTTGTTGAATGACAGCACATGCTCCTCCAGTAGTACGCGAGATTGCTTGTTTTCATTCACCTAACTTATTTGTTTTTTTTTTTTAGTGAACATTTGGAAAGATGCATTCAAATCTCGATCTAAGAAAGAATTATGAGTTTATCCAAAATCCCAAGCGGTTCAAAAATTAGAGGCAAAATTAGAAGGGTTGTGAGCGGGGAAGTGAAGGGAAACTTATGTGATTAGTGTCATTGGGCAACGCAAAAGATATAGGAAACTGCAAGAGATTGCAGGTTTTTGTGTGAAGGGATGTCATTATTATTGTAGGACTGTAGGAGAATAACGTAATGGTATGATAGCAACTTGCTTTTCTTTTGGCGGATGCTGGTACTTGTGATAATATCACTACTAGTGATAATATCAAGACATGAGAAGCCTGCCAATTCATCAAATATCAATTACAAGCATTTAACAGGAATTATTTTCACTTTCCCTTTGAAAAGGCACTGCTAATCACTCAATGTATATTAAAAGTGCGTTTGAATTAGTTTCTAGAGAATAACTTTTATGATTTACGAGATAAGTATATGAAAAGAGTTTTGTCTCAGTTTGTGAAAAATGATTTGTGAAATCACGATTTCGTGGTTTTCCAAACACAACTTGATTAGATTCTCATATGAGAGGAGCATCCAATTGGAATGAGTCTGGTTTCTTGTACCATCTTTGTTGTTTGCTTAATTAATCTTGTCTTGATCGTTCTATTACAAAAGACCTGTCTGATCATGAATTAATAGGTTTTTTTTTTTTAATATGAAACCATGATGCTTGTGCACGTGTTTTTTAATAATTTCTCTTGACAAGGTTTCTTTTAAAAAAAAAAAAATCCCCTGGCAAGCTTCGGAAAAGTTTTTCAACTGATTTTTTTTTATAATTTTTCCTTGCTAAGGCGTTTGACTAAACCGCAGTGATTACTGTTAATTAATCAGCGCCTAGTTAGGATATTAAAGTTAGGCCTGTGGTTCATCAACATGTCAACATCTATCTAATTCATAACCTAACCCCGACTAGCTAGGTACCATTTGAAAAAAATTAGTGTATTTTTAATAGTGCTTGGTATGAAACTTTAAAATAAAATCATATGTATTTTTCCCCAAAAAAAAAAAAACCAGTGATATAAAACTGAATTGTGAAAATATTATGATAATTCGATTTTTTATTGAAAATTTGTAACATTATACTCGATCGAGTTTTCTTTCTTAATCCTACTTTCTTCTTATGGGAAAAAATGTATTTTATTGATACATAATATATAGGGATGTTTGGATGAATGATCAATTATTTTATAAGTATTTTTTATATAAGTTGAGATAAAATTCTTCTATCATATTTATTTTATATAACGTAAATCACAATTAAAAAATATTTTTAAAGATTTTAATTATTATTTCAAACATTATTTTAATCCAAGGATTAGTGTATGATTGGCTATATATAGCTTTGATTACTTTCAAGATGAATAATTACAAGGAATCTTAACTGGTGGGGGCGGGGGCATCGTACTTATGAAAACTCTTATATATATATATATATGTGTGTGTGTGTGTGTGGTTGCTGTGACTTGTGGGGTACTGAGATTGACATCCACATTATCTTAAATACGTTAGTCTGCGAACAAATCGAACCTATTCTATGAAGATTACTCACGAGAGGTGTCAGGCTTAGCACATAGGATCGTATTAATAAAATAGATTTTTTTAAAAAAAAAAATTCTAGTTTTTGACCAAAACTCCTATTAACTATTAAGTCTTATATTTACAGTTCATAATACCAGAAGAAACCTTCCCTGTACTAATAATCCCTGTGCTAAAAGAGGTCCTGTTTGTTACCTTATAGTATCTTCTGAATATAAATTTGTTTTTAACATATTTACATGGATATCCAACCCAAAAAAAAAAAAAATGCTACAGTCAGTTTTGTCTTCTTTTCCTGTTTTTATGTAATTCTTTCGCCCAACCAGCAGATATATACATTACGAGTATATATTTATGTATGACTATGATCGATAATATTGTTTATAAGATATAAATAATGTTGTTTAGTTTTTAAAAAACTCGGTGCAAGTCTACGTTTAGTTTTCCAAAAATTCCAAGACCTTAATCGCACGATATATAATACTTGTTTATATAACATATTAACATATATTTTAAATGTTTTTGCAATTTTAGTTTAGTTTACACTCCTCCAATTTGCGCCGTCAATGCATCTGCAATATCTTCTTCTGCCACATCTCATTTCACAAATTGAAACCCACCGTCGTCTCAAAGTCACAAATCACAATATGAGTGAAAATTATAGGCATGTTTGGGATCACGATTGGTGATCCTAAAAATGTTTATATACGTAAGTCGAGATAACAGTTATCTCACATATTTACCTTATATACTGTAAATTACGATTAAAAAATTACTTTTAAAGACTTCAATCACTATTACAAGCACAATATAGATCTTTCAACGATCTTATTTTATGATTTTTCGTTATATATATTGGGAGGCATATGCGTGTAATGCTATATGCATTTTTTAAGGTGACTGTAAGCAATAAAACTGTCAAAATTAACTAGATGGAGCAACCATGTAGGTAGATTTATTGAATATAGCTAGTGATTCGAGGAAGCTCGCTGTCTAAGTCCATTGGTAGTTAAATTATTCATTCTCTATGCACCACCAATATACAACTGTACATATTTTTTTTCCATAACCTATTAATAATTCGGTTTGTTATAGGTTTATTTTATGATATATGTTAATTTATTACTGATGCATTGATTCATAATTTTTATATATAATTTAATTAGATTTTGGGCTTTTACATTGTATGGAGCTTGATCAGGTGAATCCTATTACAGTACTTTAAGTACTGTGATTTTGCTTTAAATAATCTTACTTTTTCATGTCATATAGCCTTGCTTGGCTATGAATATTGCTTAAATTTTTTACTGCCAAACTAATTAGTGGTTGAAGCAAGCACCAACTTAACAAATATATATATATGACATGAAAAAGTAAGATTATTTAAAGCAAAATCACAGTACTTAAAGTAGGCTATATATATATATATAGTCTTGGGATATTATGATTTTTGTGATAAAATTTCCAATGATTTTATTCTCGACAATGCATCACGCGGGTGGGGTGAGGAATCACAGGCCCACTCCTATTTTTTTAAAAAGAAAAATTGAATATAATCGTAATATGAAATAGTGTAAAACTGTAAATAGAATAATTGCAAGCAATCTATATCTATCAAAGCTCTTGACATCAAGGTTATTAAATCCGGACCAGTCAGGGAATCGGTTGGGGTACTGAGTTAAGGGTTAGTGGGTCAGAACGGAGTTAAACCGGAACTAACCCGGGATCAAATCGGTGAGAAAATGAAAATTTTAGGTTTATTAATATGAAATTATAAAAAAAAATTTAAAAAATCGATTTTATATAAAAAAAAAGGTAGACCGGTTCACTACCCGGATCAAACTAATTTCCTGTCCGGGTCGCCGGTTTCCGGGCCGAACCGCAGTCCGGCCCGGATTTAATAACCATACTTGACATATATAAATTCATGTGAAAACTGATTTGAAGAATATTACTTACCAGACAAGTTGGTGTCCTTAGCGATTAGACTAAACTTTAAGCTCGAATAATTTGTGTCCCACGTTCATACCTGTCTACAATTATCTGTGGCTAATAGATAATTTAGGATACGAGAATTTCACATCATGAAAATAAGGTGGAAAACAGAATATTCGATTCAAGTTTTTCAAACTTCGAATTCTCGAAGGATTCTGGAACGCTCAAAGTTCAAATCCAAAGGTGACAAGTTTGTATTTTTGTGATTTGCCAAATCTTGGCCTTTGATTCTTCAATTATCATCATGAGTTCGTCAGGACACGTTGTGTTTTTTCATGAGAATTACAACATAGAAAAAAAAAATACTCAAGTAATGTTGTACTATAAAGATACGTGTAGACCCCTCTTTTGGTGAATCGTACGTACAATATACTGATCAAAAGTAAAATCCCAACTAAGCCTTTTTCTTAATTTGATTCATACATTATACACACACATGGTTAATTAAAATGCAATTTTAAAAATAACCACACAAAGGTGTTAAATATTTATTTTTGTTTAAAGAGTAATTTTTACCATGAAAATGTTGCAAAATGAGCAAATTCATCTTATCATTTAAAAAACTAATATTGATTATTAAAAAATTTATGTTCATCATTAATATTTTTAAAGGTAATAAACAAACTAATTATGCTTCAGTTACTTCTAAGATAAAATTACTCTTTAAAAAATTTCATTATATCCAACATTCTAAAGTGATTACTTCAAAAGTAAAATTGTACCTTAATTCATACACACAACGCACGTACGATGCTTTCAAGCTGTTTGATTACAATTACTAGTGTGAGATATTGATTGGTGATAAGCATTATCTTTTGTAAACAAGTTTTCCATCAAACCAAATCCAAACTTCAAAGAAATGATAATTATAATTTATTTGTAAGTTGAAAGGAACAAAATGATTGGGGTTATCTTGAAAGCGTGGTTTAGTCCCTCACGTCAGTTCATAACTTAATTAACTCTCTGAGATTTACGTAGCAGATTAGTTAACGTATTACCTTCAATTTCGGGATAAATAATAAAGATGCTTGATTGAATAATTAATATAAGTGAAACATAATGAACTGGAATATTTAATTTTCTGGAATATAAATGATTTTTAATCATTAGTCGTACACTGCGTATATAATCTGTGATATCATTTTTTTTAAAAAAAAATTGACATCAATTTTGTGGGAGATTCAGGGCATCTCCATTTCCAGCATTGATGAAAAGCTGAGAGGTAACAAGAAAGGGAGTGTGTCACGTGTGACGTCTAAAGAGAATATTTAGGGTTCCCATAATCGGATTGGTACAATCACTCACTATTCATTAAATTTATCACATAATTACCAGTTTTGTTTTTATCTTCCATTCTTTTCTTTTTTCCTTACTAATATTTCGGTTTTGTCGTATTAGTTTTGCATGCTTCTTCATTACATATGGTTGTTTGTAATAGTAATTAGAATCTTTAAAAATATTTTTCAATCGTGATTTACGATATATAAGGTAAATTTTACGGTATATAAAATAAGTATGTGAGAGGAGTTTTGTCTCGATTTACGTAAAAAATAATTATAAGATAAGCTCAAATTATCCCAAACATACAATTGTCAGGGCAAAAGGAGATGACGTGATTTTGTGGGGTTTTTTTAATTGTAAATTTACTATTTGTATGTATGTCATATATCACAACTTTAATAATCAGTAACTAATACGATAGATTCATAAGCACAAAAAATAAATTTATTCACAATGCATGAGGCTAAGACATAATTAATACGATAAAGCTGAAACTAAATAAAAAAGATCTGGATCGATCAAATTCTTTGATTACTATGCAATATAATCTAATTTCTCAAGAAAAAAAATGTTATCTAATGGTAAGATTAAGAGTAAAATATTATTTTATAGTATCATGCATATATTTTTTACTTGATTATTTTGTGAATGGCATTTTGTGTTGACTAACTTTGTTTTGTGTTTTAGTTTGGTGAACTATGTATGATGAATGAAGTGTCTTGCAACTACTTGTTCTACGATCGATTTAGGTGAAGATTATTATTTATTAATGAGATCATAAGATAATTGATTCCAAACAATCTCTTTTCTTGATTCAAACCCGTGATAGTTCACAGGTTGTTCAACTTAAAATTAATAATTATTTTAGTTCGCGAACACCATTTAAAGTTTGTTTGGTTAGTATTTTGATCATATATAGCGTACTTAGGAAACTTAAAATACATGTCTCAGAAAGAAAGTCAAGACGAATGCAAATGAAATCAATTACTTTTATAATTATACAATACTTACCAAGAATCTGCGGAAAAAATTAAATGTGTGTGGTCTAAATATATGTATGTGTGTGTATATCGATGTAAATTAATATAATATTGAAAAGAATGAAGCGGGGCTTCTACTACTACTGTTATTTGTAGTTTAAGAAAGCAGAGATAAGGCGTTGCCAGAACGAAATATCAAATATGAGGTTTCTTTTAAAATAATTCTTCCTTTCATCATTGATTGCTGAAGATATAATAAATTAAGCACATAACGCACACACACACATATAAACTTAATTTTGATAATATATAAAAAATAAACTTAATTTTATTTCCAACGTAACGTCTTTTAATTACCAATAAGAGATTACGTCTATAGTACACGATCCTTCATTGAAAATAAAAAATGAAATACAGCCTAAAGTATTTTTTTAAGTACATATAAAATATTTTAAAAATATTTTATGGTACACTAAGCATTTTAAAATATTTTTTCAGGTGTGTTCAGCGTCCAACAGTTTGAAATATTTTTCAAATGCATCTAACACCTTAAATGACCCAAATTACTAAATGTAATATTGCACAAAAATAGTATTTTAAAGTGATGGATCCATATAAAAGAATATTATAAGGTGCTGACAAAATAGTTTAGGACAATTGTGTGCTTTGGAAAAATTACTGGAGGCACATTAACCCATTAAAAATTAGTAATTAATTATTCGTTATACATACAATATGCCTTTTGATTATTGTAGTGTGTGTTGTATTTTGTTTAATTTTTGTAATAATTTTGAATAAAATATTAAAATTAATGTCAGTCTCATTAATTATATATGTAATTACGATATATATATATATATATATATATATATATATATATATATATATATATATATATATATCACAAGGCAAAATCAAACGAGGGTTAAACAAGACTTGATCATTACATTCCATTAAAATATTAAGGAGAGAAAGAATCCAAGGAAAGACCAAAAAAATAGTATTTCTTTCGTCTCAATTATATGTTATATTTGACTTTTGATGTACTTTAAAGTTATTCTTTATTTATTATATGAATAATATTATTAAATTTTCGTCGCGATCAACAACGAAAAGATTTTCGAAAGATGAAAAATTTTAAATTAAAGCGTGTGGGAAACTTTAACTTTAATTTGGTAATCTCTATATGTATAAATATAAGTAAAGGATAAAAAATAATAACCAAAAGAAAAGAGAGATCATGCAGTCATTCATATATATTGACGAAGCTGGATAATTAAAAAGGAAAATAGCTTCATTAGAATATTTTCCCCTGTGCCTCACATCAACAAATGACTGAGCGGCCAGCATATAATTGTACAATTATTTTTCAAAATTATGCATTAGGAATATATATATAGATATATATTGAAAACATTAATCCTTTTTTTAATATAGTTTTAACTCAGTTATAACTTAATCTTTATAGTTTTGACTCAGTTACAACTCAGTTTCTGAACTTTGATTCATTATAACTCAAGTCTTATAGTTTTAATTATTTTATAATATAATCCCCACATTTATTCTAGAACATAAGGACTAAAATATAAAATAGTTAAAACTATATGGATTAAGTTGTAGTAAGTCAAAGTTAGGGATTGAATTACAGACTGAGTCAAAACTACATAAATTAAAAGATTAATTGTTCTTATATTTTGCATATAGAAAAGAATAAATCAAGAGAGAAGGAAAAATTAGTAAAACAAAAAGGGGGAAATAACAAATAAATACCATGTAAATTTCTAAAACCCATAAAAATCTGTTAAAACTTATAAAAGATAATGAAGTCATCTGATAGGAATATGGAATTTTGAAGTTTTGTTAAAATGACATTCTCTTTCTTCTTTCTATTTCTCACTCTCTCCTCTCTCCTCTCTCCTTCTGCTATTAAACACTCTCTCCTCTTACCTATGATCGAACATTATCCTCGATAGGGACACCGTCACCATCAGAACTTTAATTTTATCACGAGTTCGAATCTAGCTTCATTCATAATTGTTTGGCTACAATCACAAAAAGAGAATGGTGTTTTTTATATATAAAAAAATCTGGGCTGCAATCGTAAATGATTCATTGTTCTTCCCCTCTCTATTAGTTTTGGTATTTGGTTATCTGAAAGCAAAAAAAAATATTATTTTGATATTTGGTTTTGGAATTAAATTGTTTCTTACAAGATTGACTAAAAGAGTAATGTTTTGACAAAATCAATAAATACTGATAATACGTGTAAAATGATTGACAAAGAGTTTTGAGTTGTGATCAATAGAGTAATATGATTGACGAAATGAATTATGGTGTTGACGAAATCCGTAATGGTTTTGACAAAATCAATTAGTACTATCAAAATGTGTAAAATGATTCACAAAGATTTTTTGGTTGTGACCAATTGAGTAAGGTGATTAACTAAAAGAGTAATGATTTTAACAAAATGTGTAATGGTTTTAACAAAATCAATAAGTATATGATTGACGAAATGAATAGTAATATTGACAAAATCTGTAATGATTTTGACAAAATCAATAAGTACTGATAAAATATATAAAATGATTGACAAAGAGTTTTGGATTATGATTAATTAAGTAATGATATTAACTAAAAGAGTAATGATTTTAACAAAATCCATAATGGTTTTGACAAAATTCGCAAGTACTGAGAATATATGTAAAATAATTGAGTAATCGAAGGTTTTTTGGTCTTTTATCCCAAACATAAAAAACCAAGATTCACACCACATCCCTTCTCTATCATTTGCATGTGTTAAGAGACTTTTTCTGAATTTGGGAAATTGAAATGATATTTATTTGTCATTTTCTAAAAAAAAAAACCATGTTTACAAAATTTGTCAATCAAATTAAGATCCCAAGAATTTAGGTTTTTAAACGGATGTAATTCATTTTTAGCAAGCGCAACTCTTATTTAAACAAGGGCATAACATGTTTTTAGCATGCAAATATTTTTTGTTTTATATATACGTAGTTGAAGTGCAGATGTTCACAATGAAAGTAGAGAAGCACTAGATCACACTGAAAACATATTACAGCTTAAAGCCTTAAACCAATTTCAGATAAAGCAATACATTTTAGAATGGGAGAATTTTCAGTTCTACAGAGAGATAAACTCGTTACCTGATAAGATGCCATACATAATCATTTAGGGTTGGGTTTAGCATAAATTATATTAGTTGTTCACAGTGCGGTAAATCAAAACTCAAATTCATAGAAAGATAGATACCTACGTTTAGTGTTCAGTCCAAAGGACTTCAAATAATAGATCTATCTCCAATAAAACAATACAGGTTGCTATTAAAAAAAAAATCAAATGCCATACACGAGCCACTAATGAGTTAGTATTTATATAATATATAGTTAATGTTATAATTTTGCACTGTATAAATATAATGGAGTTTTGGAGCGAGCGAGTGAGGAACACGAGGGTGGTAGAGGGTGGAGGGAGGCCAATGATGAATAGTGAAGGCGTCACGTCTAGAGGGGCCCACGATCATGTGAAATTGTATGTACAGTAAATCATTCACTACCTCTCTCTCTCTCTAATCTGAGCTGAGCTTGGCATCATAGCGTGTCTCTCTCATTCATTCATCTTATGCTTTTTACGTCCCATCACCACACCCTCCCCTTTCCAGTTTTCCCCTTCTCTTCGTTCTCTCTTCCTTAAACCTAAACCTAAACTTAAACCCCTCCTCCCTTCTTATATCTTCAATATTCATTCAATCGCCAAATTGTTCCACCGAAAAATCCGTTGATCTCGTCATGGAATCAGCATCAGGAGGTTCCGCCCCCGGTGCACCCGATCCTAAAAGCACGGAGGATAATCCGTCGGGGAATACCGCCGGCGCTGCCCCTCAAGCCGAGGGCTCAGCATCGCCGGCGCCGCCGAGCCGCTACGAGTCGCAGAAGCGACGGGACTGGAACACCTTCTTGCAGTACCTGAGGAACCACAAGCCACCATTGACGTTGGCGCGGTGCAGTGGAGCTCACGTGATCGAGTTCTTGAAGTACTTAGACCAATTCGGGAAGACCAAGGTCCATATATCCGGGTGCCCCTATTTCGGGCACCCAAACCCGCCCGCACCGTGCGCCTGCCCGCTCAAGCAGGCGTGGGGCAGCCTCGACGCTCTGATCGGACGGCTTAGAGCGGCCTACGAAGAGAACGGCGGACGGCCGGAGTCGAACCCGTTCGGCGCGAAAGCCGTGAGAATTTACCTGAGAGAAGTCAGGGAAGGGCAAGCCAAGGCCAGAGGAATTCCTTATGAGAAGAAGAAACGAAAAAGGCATACGGTTGCCGTAACTAATAAGGCTGATGTTAACACGTCAGCAGCGAATACTGGTAGTGGCGGCGACGGCGAGAATAAAGACGGCGAGAGTACTGCAGCTACTACTGCCGCAAGCGGAAGCGGTGGTGCTGACGGTGGTGACGCCACTGTTAGCGGAGGTGGATGTGTAGCTACTGCCTCAGGAACAGGTACAGGCAGGGCTACTACTGTTACTACTACGACGACGACAGTATAGTTCAATCATTTTGATAATTTTTTTTTCTTCTTCTACCTTTTCCCACTACGATCTCTATTTTTGGTTTCAAGGAAATTAATTGTGATTACGGCCTTGTATAAGTGACATACCACTGGCGATTTTCTCAGACTGACCGAATCCGACCACTTCGTCAAAATTAACCTATTGGAACTATATATATGTACGCATAATTGCATAGACCTAAATGTATAGCACTCATGTTCACCAACTGTTTGATCATTTTCCTTTGTTAATTCTTGCGTGTTGATGGATAGAGAGGGCGATGAACTGAACCTTACAAAGCGCTGGTTAATTTTGCTTCTCTTTTCCTATGAACCTTGACTGGTGTAACAGTGGAACGTGAAACTGTGTGTGTGTAGCTCCAAAAGCCTTTCATTTTCAGGCTGAACTAATGCTTCGGCTTTGATTTGGGGTTACTGTTCAGGGTGAAGGAACTACATATTCTCACCAGGTATATTGTGCCACCAGGGAAACTAGCTAGCAAAGCAAGCACATCATTATTCATTTGCTTTCATTATGATGACGTTTGGGTTTTTTGTCTTCACTTGGTGATGATGAAAATCGAACTCTGATCCAATCAGAACTGGGCACTTCCATAATCCATCTGGTGAAAGAAAGTTAAAGGCTTTGAACACTGAAACTTGAAAATCACTCTGTGATATATAACCCCAGCCAAATGGAACTAATCAAATATCAATAGTAATATATAGCCCTAATTAAAAATCATTTTCTCTTTTGATTTTGCTACTAGCTAGAGCGAGAAATTAAGGCAAAGAGAGAGAGAGAGGGAGAGAGAGTAATTAAAAGGGTCAAATAGGACCAATCCCTGTGTATACTACTCCAGGAAACTGTTCATCTGGTCCCCAGGAAGTTCTCTATCTAAATTATCTGCTGGCCTCAAAATCTATCAGTTGTATTGACGCACACGTGCGCTTATATCATTTTTACACATTCTTCAGAAGCTCCTGTTTCAGATGGTTCCGCTCTTTTTACAGTTTTTGGGTCTAAACATTTTTGTGTTGGCCTTATGTAGTTGGCTTATAGGCATTGAGATTTTGGCTTATTTTCTTGGTGTTTTGGGGTTTTTAACTCTTTCATTCCATCACCACCTTATATATTTTGTTCCTTCATTACCTTGCCTTTTTTTCTCTCTCGGTTCTATAAGCTAAGATACCACCTATAATTGACATTTCTTTCTGTGATAATAACAACCCTAGAAAAAGATAAGAGTCTAGCGAGCATATCGGTCAATAATGAAAATAAAAACTGATCCTCTTGTGATTGCTGCTCTTATTTTTATTCATATATATATATATATATATGGGCAACCCCCACCTAAGTATGAAAGCGACCACCAGCCAACCGTTCCTCACTTGCATTATATGATATATATTATTTTGTGTATCTTTTATTATTATAAATCCCTAGCTACAATTGATTATGTTGTGTTGTTATTATAGCATATAGACCCACCAGCCACTCCCGAACAAATCCAGAATTCTGAATTTTATATTGAATCGGATTTTTGGACCATCCACTAAAATCTTGAATCATCATCTACTCATATATATGATCGATCGTCATGTATTGAAATTATTTCTTGTATTGCTAATTTGTTTGGTTCTTTTTCTGGCATTATTTTTGCTTCCTACTCTCTCTTCTCCCTCTATATGCATATAAAATGAATATTTGCAGATAGCAAGAACTTTCGCTTTCTGGCCTTTTGCGGAACCACATAATTTCGTATGGGGCACTTTATTTTCTCACTTTCCTTTGTTTTTTCTTTATTACTAGCGGTGGCCCCCTGTTTCTCAAGAAATTTATATCCTTTCTTCTTTCTATCCTCCAAGCTATATAGCTACTTACACTTTATTTGAAATTTTTTAAAAAAATAACATTTTAATTATAATTTACGGTATACAAGATAAATATAAGATAAATATATCAGAGAAGTGTTATCTCGACTTATGTGCATAAAAAATTTTTAGGATCTAAAATTCATCCCAAACAAACATTTATCTTTTCATAACTGTCAAATAATTACGTATCCATGAAAGTACGTGTTTACCCCATTGAAATTTGAACGTAGAAGCCTCGAAGAGTCGAAGAGGAGCTTAATACATGGATTATAGATTGAATTTGATATTACTTATAGTATCACTACTGTTGTGATAAACCCCGGATCTAACTCAGATACATTGTATAAGAAAATTACTTGGATATATTTCTTCAGTTCATTAAAAAAGTTGAGTAGAACGATTCTATTATTTTCAGTAATTGATATATGCACATGCACGCCCACATATGCGCGCGTGCACTTGTTAATTTTTAAGATTGTGTGTGTACATAAATATTGTTCTCTTCCCAAATAAGGTCACTGTGAAATTGAGTGAGTGTTTGGCTAATACGTGGTTTTAATTTTTTTTTAAGTTAAGATAAATTTTTTTTATATATTTATTTTATTAATTATAAAATTTATTTTTTAAAATCTAATATGACAAGGATTTGGGGCGGCTATTCAGTATTAAAACCTTAATTTTTTAAACCTATGTTACGTTGTTGCGCACAGCAGCATCAGGTGGAGCATGCATTTCCTGTGGACTTTGGGATTGAAGCGAGGGGCCACAATCTAATTGCTCTAGAGTCTTTAAAAGTAATTTTTTAATTATGATTTACAGAGATAAATATATGAGAGGAGTGTTGTCTCGACTTATATAAATAAATACTTATAAGGTTGTTAATGGTCCAACCAAACAAGCTATAAACCTAGCTAATTAGTTAGCTTGCCTTTGGTCTTTACATTCTTGGATTCAATTAATTGCTTTTGGTCCCTCACTTTGACAAAATAAACAGCCCATAACGTTTTATCTCTCAAAAAACATGCTCTTGCTCGTCTGTCAATATCAACCCAAGTAAATGTGATCTTGGTAAATGGTAAACCTCGTCTGTTGGCGGCTAGTTGTTTTAACGGCAACTCCACCCCCATGCTTAAATGATGAGGTCCTGAGTTTGAGCCCAAGATTGTTTGAAGAATCAAGCTAAGTAATTAATATTTTCTGCGTCTAAAGAACCAAAAAAAAAAAACCCCAGTAAAATTAAAAGATGATATGATATAACGTCACTATATATATATATATATGTACGTGCAAGTAAACAGATTCGTCGTGTAGCGAGGTTATTTCACAGATGATTTAACCTACACGCTGCATGGAGCAGAAAGTGGGTCATGTTGTGTACACAGAATGAGAATCTAAAGGATCCCAGTTATAGCAGAGATTATATATATATGTGAATTATGATATGGGCACACAGAAATCTGAATTCTGTAAAGGAAGCGTACTTCATTTAAGAGGGGAGGGAAGGGGGGGTTTTCTGGTGGATGGGATTGGTTTTTAGTTTGGAGGATATGATATATATATATATATATATATATATATATATATATATATATATATATGAATATAGGTGTGTGTGGTGGGGTTGCCTCTTTGATTGCACCAATATCGATCGATCCCACTACTCCTACAAACACCCATATAAATATTATTGCTCTCTCTTGTTCTTGTCCCAGACAATGACCCTTTTATGAATTGTTTCAATATGTCATTATATATGTGGTATGGCGCCCCTAAAGGAATAAATACTTGTTTTGCATATATATATATATATATATAACCCTCTCTCGCTCTCGAAATGGAGCCTGTGGAGACAATGTAAATCAATCTGGATTCTCTAACTTTCTTTAAGTAATTCTTCAAAAGATGGAGAAGGGAAGCTATACATAGATCTGGGGTCATGTCGTATTAAAAATTTACATGGAAACGAACGAACGACAGGGTAACACGTGGGATAGTTAGTGTCACAAATATGTATATATGGATAGGTATGGTGCATTTGTGGACAATAAATAGGGAGTACCATCGTTACCAAAGTGGGAGATGGAGTTGAAGGCCGATTTTATTTATTGTTTAAGGCGTCCCTACATAAAATGTAGGGCCAAGTTAACGTTTCCTTTCTCATTGGATGTGAAGCCCTAGGAGGATATATAGGGGAAATTTGCCTCTATGTTACTAAATGAAAACTGTGTCTTAAGTTTTTCATCCATACATCATCTAAAATTTATAGCGAATCTCATTACCCATAATAAAGATTATACTCTCTAATCCTTAATGTAAGACATAATTAAAAAATTAATCTTGATACTAATTAATGTAAGATCTATTTTAGTATTTGTTATTATTTTTTTTCTGATTTAACTCTATTGATATTCCTTTGACAATAATCAAATAAGATAAAGATGAAGGAAATTAATGAGAATGATTAGAGTGTTTTAGATAAAACATATCATATTAATTAATAATTTAACTAACTACTTTAATTTAATCAAATTAGATAAACAATTTTTACATTAAAGACTGAATGGAGTATTTCAAAAGGACATGGTAGTCACTTCAAACTGAAAGAGAAATTTAATTTATCTTCGGCTATCAGCACATAGCTTGGCTCTTCTGTCTATTATGGACCTTTATAAGCTTATGCTTTATCATCTCAATGATGGGGGTCTTATATCCACTATTCTAAGAAATATTGTTCCATCCGATTTTTTTTATAAGTAAATTTTGGGAGCCTATTTTAATTTTATTTGCAAGAAACAACTTAGTTTTTTTGGTCTATAGTGTTTATTCAAAATTTTCATTTGTGCTCTTGTTTGAAAAAAAAAACTCTTATTAGTAAGCCACCAAGTCAATTTCTTAGGATTATCATTAAGTAAGGGATGTATATACGAAAATAAAATTATATTTATGACATATTTATAATTTGCAACTAACTTTACCTACGTTTCTAACTAGTTTTGATAAAGCAGATATTAAAAAAACTAGGATGCCTACTGCCTCAACTAACCCCATGTTGCTTGTACGTAGCATATTTGAACATAAAGTATAATCACGTTATGTATTGAACATTTTTAATTCCTACTGCCTCAACTTGGCCACATGATACACATACATATTTATTGATCTCGCATACAATTACTTTTATCACTCCTTCATATAGAATCCATGAAAAATCTAATTTGTACTTGTTTGTGGTAAAATTTGTGATGATTCGTTTGTGAACAAAGTCAGGTCAAGTTCTCCATACAGACACCTTTCAATCGTTTATAATTCCAAACTTGACTATGGTCTTATGATTGGTGTCCGGCACCACATATAGTTGGATGATCGTAAATACGGGTCATCATTTGTCAATTGATTCGGATGTTGACAGAAGCAGCATTTTAATTTCTTTTAAAATAAACACAACAATTAATCTTGTTAATTAGTTAATCTTGTTAACGCGTTCTTAAAATTGAAGTTTGAATTAATTGATTTCGATGAGAAGATTAAATCAGGAATTAAATTGATAGAACAAGTATCGTATCATCAAAACAATAATAATAATTCGCCCCAGCTATTGACTCAACTTGGTTTTTAAAAATCATAATAAAGAAAAATATGTTCTCATTAATTATATATCACTCAAAGGTTTGTGAGTGAGTGGAGGTTGTACGGGGCTCCACAGTTTTAAGTGATAGTGTCTTTTGGAATTTGCATTTGAAATAAATGGTTGAGTGGTTTTATTTTGATGTGAGAGTTAGGTCTCTAAAATGCATGTACATATGGAGACAACTTAATTAGTGGAGTGCTTCTAAATGGAATAGGTCCAATAATTGATTTGTTTGGCAAGTCTCTCTATTTTGTTTGATTCTTCTATAGGTTCCATATCAAAAAACTAGTACCCTAATGAAACTGTGGGGGCAAACAAAAAAAAAAAAACAGTTTTTCAAAGTATTGAGGAAAAATTAAATGGGAACACTAAAGATTTATTCTGTAATAGGATCAAATAGCACAATTAACAGGTTATTAGGAGTTTAAATAGTCTAACAGCTTAGAGTTTTCCTGATATTTAATAGTTGAAATAATATATCCTTACAATAATTGAGGACCTATGCCCTGTCGTGTGCAAATTCTAGAAGCCAATAGCCAAATTAAAGAATTTTATTTTGTCCCAGTGATATACGTAGCGTAGTGTGTGCGTTTCAATTACGTTCTTCTTTTTAATAATTAGTGGGGACTTATAATTTTGTTTACTTATAAATAATAATATTGTATGAGGATATGATATCAATCATTGTCCTTGCATATTTTAAAAATGCTGACGTTGGTGTGTCCAGATTAAAGAATTACTCGTACCATATAAGATAACCCGAGAGCTTCTTTTTATAAAGGAAAAGAAAGAAAAGAAGAATATTAAAGTGAAAATCACTTATAAGTCTCCGGTACTTAAAAAAATTCATAAAAAAGTCTTAATCTAAATTATCAAATAAAAAAATTCTTTAAGAATTTTTTTGTGATTAATTGAGAATATGAAATGAATATATTAATTACCCTTTGTCATTCTCTCTCTTTTTCATAAAAGGATTATAATTCTCTCTGTTCATCTTTTCTGGAGTTCGTGCTCTTTTCAATCTCTCTATATGTGGAACGGAAGCAACAATGGAGGGCTGCTACAGTCATGCTGCTGGTAATGACTCACTATAACAATGGCAACAACAGTTCGAGTCAGCAGTTAGTGAAGACTGTCTTCCATGTTTTTATGGGTGTGAAACCCAATGATTCTTTTGTCATTTTACCCTCCAAAACTGCCACCCTGAGGCAGTTCGAGGCCTCACCATCCTCCCATCGATATATGTTACCGCCTCTTTTGGCAGTGGCCGTCGTCCCTTTTCAACCACTTCCCTAAAAAAATTGTTTTTAAATTTTCATTTATTTCAATAAAAAGGGGAAAAAATAAACTTCTTTTGTACCATATACTATCCTTTCAGTATTTGGGTGGGTCGGGTTTAGATTTTTTTTTTTTTCATGTAGGAAGACCTATTTTTTTTTTCTGTCTGCTGATTCTCATTCACTATGTGTTTTACTTTTAGCCATCCGTTTCTTCTCTCTTTCTTTCTCCTTCATAGCATGGAACCTTTATGATGGATTGATCTTTCCGAGGTAAAAAATGGAGTGGATTGGTTACTATGTTAGGTAATCTTTTCTTGTACGTAGTATATTTTCATGTTTTAATTCCCCCCCCCCTAAAAGTTGTTTTCTTTAATCACTCAAGCATTTATCTTGTGTAAGCTGGAGCATTTTCTGGTAGGTTTTGTAAATGTAAGGTTTCTTTGTTCATAATTTAACTTCGCAATATCTTATTTGTTTTGGTTTTTTGCTTTCAAATACATGTGGAGTAAAGAACTGAATGCGTGCTAAGACGATGCCACGTTTTGAAATCTGAACAGTTAAAATTATTCAACATACTACAGTGTTTGTCAACAACTGTAAATTAGGTGATGATGATATTTATTATCCGTCCTCACATAATTATCATGTTATTGTTGTTGTTGATTATTTTGGTATTTCATAACTTGAAATGGGAGATTCTTAGTCCTTAAGCTCATTGTTTTTTTATCCAAATATACATGAAAAGCTTTTGTGTTCTTTTTTGGGTATTTTAGTTCTAAAAGCTTTTGTGTTCTTTTTTGAACATGAAAAGCTTCTGTTTTTTCAGTAAGGTAACAGAGGAATTGCTCTGTTTTAAGGGGGAATGGTTGAATGTGATGAAAGTTTGTTTGCTTACAAAATATTGATATAAGATAAAAGATGTGTCGTTAATACGTGCAATTGTAGTTATTGATATGCATGGCTGTTGCAATTGTTAATACAAAGTGTATATTGCAGATTGTCATAAAAGATGACTAGCTTTATCATTGTAGGAGATGTCATGAGACTGAACAAACAGTAAAAACTTGTAAAAATCCAAATCCAAGGTGAAAACAATTTGAACATGCATGTACTTGGTTTTGATAGTTACTTTTTTGTGATTATGAATATACACTTGAGATTAGTGACTTCTTGTGACCCTTTTTGGTTTTTTTATGGATTCAGAAGTTGGTGTAATTACAACATAGATAAGGACATGAAGTTATGTTTCATATTTCAAAATGATATGACATTAAGTTAAAGGAGTAGGTGGAGATAGCTACTTTCTCATACAACTTAATATTTGGATATTATACGATATTTGGATATGATATTATATTCAGTTGTGAAAGTATATTCATGAAGTTGTCAAAATAGGCAGAAGCAGTTGTTAAAATCCTGATATGCAATTATAACAAGTAGAACATGTGAAATTCAGATATGTTAAAATTAACTTGTCAAAATAAGTCATGCAGTTGTGAATATATGTATTATGACTTGTGAAAACAGACGTAAACTTTTGCTAAAATTGGCGCATGTAGTTGTGAAATTTCAAAACTCCTCTGACGAGGAAAATGACTCATCAAGATATGAAAAAGAAGTTGTCAAAATGACTCACCAAGTTGTGAAAATAGAAAAAACCAATTGTTAACATTGTCATATGTAGCTGTGAAAGTCGGGACTTATGAAAATTGTAATCTCACACGCGTATTAAAAAAGTTGTTGTCAAAATGACTCATCAAGTTGTGAAAAAATTGTTAAAATTGTCATATGTAGTTATGTAGTTAGTACTTGTGAAACTTGTAGTCTCACGCAGGTATGAAAATAATTTGTCAAAATAACTTATTAAGTTGTGAAAAAAGGCAAAACCAGTTGTTAAAATTGTTATATACAGATACAGTTGTGAAAGTTGAGACTTATAAATATTATAATCTTACGCCGGTATGAAAAAGAATTTGTCAAAATAACTTACCAAGTTATGAAAATAGGAAAAACTAGTTGTTATAATTGTCATATGTAGTTGTGAAAGTCGAGACTTGTGAAACTTGTAGTCTCACACAAGTATAAAAAATAAGTTGTTAAAATGGCTCATTAAGTTGTGAAAAAGGGCAAAATCAGTTGTTAAAATTGTCCTATGCAGTTGTGAAAATTAGAAATTGTGAAACTTCTAATATCAATCAAGTATGAAAAAACAGTTGTCAAAATGACTCATTAAGTTGTGAAAATATACAAAATCAATTATTAAATTACTAAGGACAACATATGGCGTGTTTGGAATTAACTTCTGAGAATAGCTTATGGAGAAAAAGTGTAAAAAGTGATTTTAGAAAATAGATTATGAAAAAAAAGTGATTTTGATAAAATGAGAGTGTTTTGATATTATAATCAGAATAGCTTTTTTTTATGGTCAAATTACTGAAAATGACATTACTTTTTATGATAATTACATATAATTGCTAAGATTATATTTTATGTAATATTTAATAGTAAATTTCATAATAAATACAAAAAATGACATAAAATTATCTAAAAAATTAAAAATTATAACATTAATCAATTATCTAATATAAAAAAATATCATATATATATATATATATATATATATATATATATATATATATATATATATATATATATATATATTTATAATAAAAAATCATTGATAGTAATATTATTTAACATAAAATTGAATAATAAAAACTAAACTCTTTAAATTTATCCCAAAAAATTATAAATCGTGACAAAAAATGAAATAAAACATACATATATACATAAAAATATACATAGTAATAAATTGTAAATTGAAAGTTCATAATTTAATAGTTAATATCTAAAATTAATACAAGGAGCAGCTCTTTTAATGCAGTTAATACAATCTGGTTTTGCCTTTTTCTTCTTGATATTGTGTTTCTTTCACTAACAAGTGATACATTGGCGCTAACAGAATTTTGCAGTCATTGAATACAAATGAAATGCCCTCCTCTTTCTAAAAAGCTAATTTCCCTCTCCTAATAATAAATTCACTCACTAACTCATAAAACACAATGCACCATGCGAATCAAACTTAAACCAAATGTTCTTGCATCCGCATATTTGTAACAAAAAGAAAAAAGAAAGCCATTTGAAGGGACCACACCCATAACAGGAATTATACTTTAGCCTTGTATATAATTCCACATAAATTAAAAATGAGCTGCATCTTAAAAACTTATCAAAATCAAATCAGGTTATATGGCTTAAGAAACATCTCCACACGTATTTACAAATTATTCATCACTAAATAAACCAATATTTTCTTAAACCAAATTCTTAAATTGGCTATCAAATAACCACTACTTGCTACCACAAATAGAAGAAGAAAACAAAAACAAAAATTCTACTCACCGGAAGAAGAAAACTAAAATTAATATCAGTTCCTCTTTGTATCATCTTCTACCCAATTTCACGACAATGTTTCTTTCACAGCATTGGTAAAATATCAGTAGATGTGAGTAATACACCACGAATGAGCAGGGATAATGAACACAACCCAATTTTAGCGATTAATACTTTTTAAACAGGTCAGGAATGAGATACTCACCGGAAGGTATTACCACCTTTGATCTCAGCAGACAAGATCGTCGAAGCTGCCACAACTCGAACTTTACAGCTTTCGGTCACCGGAAGATCGAACATGAGGACGAGAAAAAAGAAATACCAAACAAAAAGATGAACCCACAACTTACCAGAAGGTATTGGCCCCTCTTCGATTGCCGGAGCTGACGGCAAAATGATTCTGATCTGAGCTTGGCGATCACAGCTTGGTGACAGGGAAGACGAGAAAGGGAACACAAATTGTTGGGGCTCGCTGGAGATTTACGCGAGCTGCAGATCTGGACATTTTTAGAGGAGAGCTAGAAGGAGATCTGTTGATTTAAGGGAGCTGGAGACCAGAGACGACACGAGCAGCAGAAGAGACAAGAAAGGGAGTAGTGGGTATGGGCAGAGGAGAGAGGAGATCTGAGACACGAGCTGCAGATTGGAGACGTTAGAGATGGGACGAGACACGGAGAAGAGACGCTGGTTGGACGACACACGAAGAAGAGAGAGATTGGACGAGAGAAGAGACAAAGGAAAGGGTATAAAGTGAATGAAGGACAAGGCAGAAAGCAATTGTTGGGGTGATTGTCTAAAACCATGGTTTTAAATGTGGAAACCACGGTTTGGGCTTGAAACGAGATTATTTAAAAAAGGTTGATGTTTGGATGATTTTGACCCAAACCATGGTTTAAAGTTGAAATCATGGTTTGATTTTATCCTCCAAACACATTAATAGTCATTTCATATTTTCAATTAATTATAAAAAAAGTCCTAGATTTTTTTGATTTGAGAATTTAGATTGATATTTTTTTTATAATTTTTAGGAGCTCATTTTCCCAGTATTAAAATGTGAGGATCCCATAGTCTATCCCCAATTCACCCCCAATAACCTATGTCACGGGTGTTGTTCATTATTATAGGGATTTTTTGGGCTAAAATTATTATAGGGACTAAGATACTTACTTTCTATTTTATTTTATTTTTTGCCGTTCTTCCATGAGTTTTTACTTTTTGGCCGAAAAAGTAATAGCGTCGACAGCAGGATTCGAACCTGCGCAGGCAGAGCCCAACAGATTTCGAGTCTGTCTCCTTAACCACTCGGACATATCGACGCATTTGATCAACGTGATGACTAAACTATTAATATCGCTCAGAATGACCAACTTCTTCGCGTCATAGCACTCACGAATTCTGTATAGCCAATTAGCCATGCATTAGTTAAGTTTTAACGGAAAAAAAGATTAAAAATGATTGATATCAAATCAAATTATAATTAGAGAATTTAATACCGATATAAATTCAAGAATTAATCATCAAAATTGCTGACATGCCATGAACGCTCACATTAATCAGTTATGCCACCGGATGATACATGGAAAAGAATTACAGCACATCGTGCCAGAGCCTATTGCTTATGGCACCTAGTGCTTATCATACGGAGTGCTTTGAGAAACAGACCTGGTGACCTTTTAGAGTTACTCTTAGCAAATAGCATTGCTTTACATTTTATGGATTCAAAGCATGAATTAAAGATGCAGGACTACTTTGGACACGAGTAGAGCCATCAATTTTATATATTAGACTGTTTGGTATGTAGTCCTTCATACTAATAACATCCACTGACAATTTGACATCACAATAATGCAATTTCTTTCATTCTTCTTCAAGCTACAGCCATTTTCCAAACATAAGCTGGTATTCTTCCTGAGGAGGTATAAAAACAATGATTTGAAGCTACCCAAGTTCAGGTCTGTTCAGACTCAAGACCAAGGTTTAAGCTATATGTTCTGATGAACTCCAAGATCAGCTTTTCAAGTAACAAGATCAGCTTCATCTCGATCTGGGGGAACCACATCTAATCTCATCATGCTCCTATATTCGTCAGGAATCGGAGCTCCAGCATGCACACACAGTTCCACCACAGCGGGAGCCTTGCCATAATACCTCTTCAGGTTGTTATTTAAAGCAGGGCCATTCAGATTTTGAAAATGCCAGACATAATTTGGACCAACAAGATCATCTATAGTTGCTTCTTGCCATGCATGCAAACCATTTCGAGACTGATGCTTGGATGCTTTACATATTCTTACTTTGTGTCCCTTTGGACCCACCTGGACCTCAGGACAATATCCACAGGTATTTACAGTATACTTCTCCATTATTTTCTTCGCTCCTGATGTCATCTCTAACCATGAGTTCAGTGTCTTTGTACCTAAATTCTTCAATGTCACCCTTTCTTCATTGCTCAACTGCTCTAAACAGTTTCTGCCATTCTCCACCAACTTCTTCATCTCCATCAAATCCTTCATCTCATCTACAGGCTTGTTCAATATCAAACATGACTCACCAAAAGAACTGACATTCTCACAAGAAAATTTTCTTGTAGTTTCATCTCCATCCATGACTGTCTCAAAATCTACTATTCTTCCCTCAATACAATATACAGGTTTTGTCCTCCTTTTAGTGGGATACTTTTCAAGGTCAAGACCAGCTTGTATACAGAGTTCTACGATGGCAGGAATACGAGGAATGGTGTGCTTCTCATCATGCACAACCCGTGGTTTACCAACACGATCAAAAAGATGGTAGCATTTTGGAAAGAAGACCACATCTTGAACCCCTCCCCTTCCCCAAACATGCATTGCATTCCGGAAACCACTCTTTGGCCCTGTACATGTCCGGATTTCGTGACCCACTTGGCCAATGTGAACCTCTTTACAGAATCTAATAGGAAATAACTAAATGTTAAGTTGACAAATAAAAGCTGATATAAAATTGTTAAACGTTTGCACTTGAAAACTCCACACAAGTTGAAGGTTAAGATCAGTGACACAAAATAATGAAGATTGAATGTTATGGTGGACTTCGGTAGGCCTATTCATATTCATGTATTCTAGTTATCACATGAAACTCGGCCTTTTCATCTATTATAATAATACTATCAGGTCCTATAGCTCTACATCTTTCCATATTCATGCTTCATAAGAAATTTATTTTAAGGCGAACCTTAAATGAGGTAAATAGTCCAGTAATACAACTCCAGAAGCAGGACACACCTTCCAAATCTCTATGGCCATGTGGGAAGGTGAAGCAAAGAGGCACGAATACTAAATGAACATACAACTCATTCAGTTAATCAAAATGAATTCCTTTAGATTGTGCAGTTCCAACTCTGAATTTCATATGGGAAAAAGAATCCAACAAGGAACTCAATGGTAAATATGTGAGGGACTGTGGGGCTATCTGCCAGTATGACAAAGGGACGAATTAGCTACCTGCAGCGTTGGACGGGAATTATTTTCACAAGCTCCGACAAACCACAGAGAAGAGACTGACGAGCTTTATAGACTCGATGAGCGACTTCGACGAGCTCAGGAACCAATAAGCCATTGTCAGGGGGTTCTTCGAGCATCCGGCTAGGCTGTGCCTTCCGATCTTCTCTCTGCGCTTTGGCCCTTTGAATCAAAACTTTCATGGGCGTCACATATGGTTTTCTCTCTGACTTTCTCTTGCAAGGCTTGGGCACGTCGCAGTATAAAGGGTCATCTGGGTCGTCTCCGTAGTTAAGCCTACTCTCCGAAGAAAACAACAGGTTTCTGTTCAAACGACTGCACAGGGACTTCATGAAAGAAATAACCGATACGACTCTTGCGCGCATCTCCCACTGATTTTCTGTTTAATCAAAGGAGATGAGAAATGCCGCCGCTCGGAAAGTGTGCTCGTGCTTTGATGGCGGGAATAGGCGGTATAGGGAAGAGGACCCGGTGGAGCTCCGTCGCCCATTCGGACACCTCACCGGCAGAAGATGAAAGTGGAGGCCCGATTCAGCCCAATAAGCCAGCCCATGTTTGGCCCATAATTACTTGCCCTCCCATCGTTAAGCTACCCATCCTACTCTGCCTTGTTCCATCCCCATTCTACAACTACAACCTACTCGGAAATTGTAGAACTCCTAGAAAAACAAAGATAATACATATGAAAGATATTAGAAATAAAGATTGATGCTATGTGATTATTAAGACTATCAATAAATGTATTTTCTTCAACTTGTTTCTTGCTGAGGAATAATGAGATGAGTTATTCAAATGATCAAAAGAGTAGAATGGAAAAGGATTGTCCCTAGCGACCAACGATCTTGTTCCTTGGTGAAACTATGTTTTTGCTGAAGATATAAAGTATTTACTTAAATGATGAGGTAGAAAGAAATCAGATCATTTTAGAATACATTTGCTTCGAAGAGAAGATAGAAGGTGAAATCTAACATTTTATCTTATCTTTTACTTTAATCTTGAATTTAGTTTCAAAAGTTCATAAGAAAGGTAAACTATTTTAAAATTCAATTGAATAATATAAAAAATTATAATCTCACAATTCACATCTCTTGCGTTGATTCCTCCTTCAGAGGTCCATCCAGAAATCATCTTTTATTTCGTAGATGAGAGTCCTCATTGCCAATAACCAGAGTATAGAGAGACATAGAAAGAGAAATAATATTCTCTTGAGCTCAAGCTGCTTCATTACTTTTTAGGGGCGTACATTATATAGAGATAACACTCTAAAGTATCGTTGGCAAAAAAAAAAAAAACTCTGAAGTGTCACGTCAGCCCAAAAAAAAGAAAAAAATTCCAAGTGGCACGTGTGCATGGTTATAACAAACTAACTATTCTCATAACTAATCACATGGCTAATACTCATTGTTTGGTGATGTTCAAGAAATAACTCCGTGTTCGGCGAATACTTTGTTTTGTGGGAAATAATAGAGTACATTTTTGGTATAAAACAGTAAAAGCTAATTCGAAATATTGCCAGTTTTTTTTTTTTTTCGCGCCAACACTCATCTTCATAGATAAGTAAATCGAGTAGTTTGAGGTGGCACTTATGGTTGTATCCACAAACACCCCAATTGTTTGATGATCGAGTACTATCACATCAACAAACCACTTCGAAATCATACAGGATTGGCACATCTATATTGCTCCTGCCATGTTCATCCGAGTTATCCATGATGCAACGGTGGACCTTAGTAGTTCCCATAAGTTGGGCATTCCTGATTCATTATCACAGACTGAATGCTTAGGCTTCGCATCCACCTTTTGAATAGCATCAAGTGATACTTGGCTGCAGCTTTTGGGTATATTAGTGCCTTTATAAGCTTTACAAATATAGCTTATAAAGTTTTCATAATCCTGCGGCACAAGAGAAATCCAACTATTTAGAACAATGGATATCAATTTGTCATTTCACTTTTGTGTATAGCTGTTATTTTTATTTTTACTTTTTTTGGGGTACATGTATAGCTGTTATTCATCACAACTGAAGCCATGGAAATAGTAGAACTAACCTCATATAGTGGTTCCCCATCCACAACTACCCATGGAACATACTTATGAGGAGGCTGCAGCGCATTCGTTTCAGCGGCATACTTAAGCTCCAGCTGCACAAAAATGGTAACTTCTGCTTGAGAAGGTGTTGGCCAAACGATGATTCATAGATCAAAAAGTTATCTGTCACGTCTTTTGGACTACATGGAGACACATTTTGCACGTTTCGCAATAACTGAAAACAAAACTTCTGATAATTTATCTTAAGAGACAGTTGAATATTCAGAAGTAATACGTTGGTAGTTCCATAATACTGCTTTTGTAAATGGTTGTAGACTAGCAACAAAGGACCACGGAGTCTTGTATCAGTTGACAGTGAATCAAAGATTACTCAAAGTTACAATGTCAGAGTTGTGTGCTTCAACAAAACAAGGACCATGCTAATGTAGTAGTAGTTATCGTTTTGTGGTGAAAAGCTAACGTGATTGTTAAGCTCACTTAAAATTACTCTTGGTTATTCCACATATAGACTTGAACAAAGAAACAAGCAGTTCATGAGCACATCCCCACTGCTAAATAAAACCATTATCAGATATACTCAGTAGTTTAAGCATCAGATTACTCCCCCAATATTAGATCAGGGTTTCAAACTCTATTGACATTGAGCTTCTCTTCCAAATTTCAATTTTAAACTAGGAACCAAATATGCTACAAAAATTCTCCATTGCCAAGAACAGATTACGTAGGCAGCATAAGCCACATTCTTGACAGTTCAACATTTCTATTTCTCAAGTTTCCACAAAATTTATTTCATTTAGCAGGATTTGTAAAACTTCAAAGATTTAAATATTTGGAACATAAATGTTATTAGAGAGGATCAGATAACATTAAAGAAGTCTTGATCTCAAGGACAAAATATAAAGTCTTATTCAGTAGGGATAGCAGTTTTACTAAATGTGAGGGTTATGAAGTTCCACACAGCAATTACTAAGAAAATATTACAATCTTGGCAGTAATTCCTCTAAGGCTAGAAATTTCATAGCAAAGAAAGATGCAAATTAGCACGAATCACAAACCACTAACATTTAACACGAAGCTTTGACACATTGCAAGGATATGTGGCCAAAATAAGCACATGTCAAGGATAAAACATTAAATTTTAACAAGAATCAGAGAAAATCACAAACCTGCTCCCCATATTTACTGGTATAGCACTTTTCAATAGGTTTTGGATCCAGATCCAATTTCTGAAAACATGATTCCCACTCTGGGTACTTGTGCTCAAGCACTAAAGCCTCAACACAATACATGAAAGGAAAATGTCCATCCTGCCAGAAAAACCAATATATTTAGATACTTAGAGTGTGATATACATGTGATATAATTAGAGTGTGATATACATGTGATATAATTTTTTTTTTTTTTACATTGAATCAACAGTAAGATCAAACTAAGAATGATCCGTGACATTAGCATACGAAAGGAATTCTAATATATCATCAGGGAATCCATGTCACCACTAAATGTTCTATTTTCTCTAGTCTATAAACCCATTAAATATCTTTTCTTTTCTCAACTCCCCCAAATAATTACAGATCCTTTCAAAGCCAGATCCCATTTAAAGAAATACTAAAACCAAAAAGGATAAAACAAGAAAAAGTACTGTTGCCCGTTCATGGACCCGTTTGCCCATTGATTTCTCGGTCTCTCACTATCAAAGAGGAAGTCTTACCAGACCAGGCCATATATCAATTGCGCACGCTTCCACGGTGTTCAGTAAGCACTCATATCGGCCATGCTGCAATCGTCATGGTAAAAACAGCAGCATATTAAATCAGCCAAATGAAACACGAACACGCCAACGAGGTGATAATTCCATGAGGAGAATGAGAGTCAAGCCAACAGTGCAAAGTGAAATGAGAGTTCAATTCGAGAGGAATATGTAGATAATTCGAGCTTTAAAACTGAAAAAGTGCCAAAAAAAAGGGAAAAGGGAAGCCTACAAAAGAAGAGCTCATAACAAATTAGGGAAGGGAATGTTCATTTGAAATACCTGACAATCAAAGCTGTTGTTTGCCCTGAGCTTGGCATTACCCCATGGAACGAGCTTGAGATCGACGATGGAGATAAGGTCGTCCTCGAAGAGCTTGACGAGGTAATTGACGATGAAATTAGCACTGTAAGGGCACAAGCTTTCATAATATAAACCCACCGAAACCTTCTGAGAATCGGAGGAGGGGATGATTCTGGAAGGCGAGGAGGGAGAGAAGAAGACGAAGATGGAAAGGCACAATATAAGTGATGAGGTCATTTTCCAAGAAGAACCCATGGTTGAAGGAGCGGAATCGGAGAGCTGCGAGGAGAATGGAGGTTATGAAGTTCCTTAGGTCTCACTCTCAGCCATTTGGATCAGTGGATCGGGATAAATCTACAGCGCCATTTTTGTATGCGAACAATATTCAGACAACGAATCACCTAGATTTGGATTTGTGGAAAAATGGTGCTGTACATTTGGAAAATCTACCGCGCCATTTTTGCATACCCGCCACACGGCACGAGTACCCATCCGTCAACTATTTGTTAGAAAGTCGTTTTTGTGTAATCATATATTCATAATTAGCCACGGATTTTTTTTAGAAGTTTATTAAATTATTACAATTTACAAGTGGTCGTAAGTCGTAACTGATAGACGGTGCTAAACTTTTTATACTTTTGAATGGCTTAATTTAAATTCAAACAGCTTAAATTGAAAGGAAGTTAGTGAAAAGTCTCTACTATGCAAGATTTCATGTGCAGGAAATATTTGAATCTAGGTCTTTGTGGTCGATAAACTTTTTAAACAATCTTTTTTAGTAATAAATTAAAATTTTAATTCAAGTAATGACGGATAAAAAAATGCAGAATGAGAATGCCATTGGCTATTCTGTTTCGTCAAAACTGCCCAACCGCCACTGCGCCAAGCCCACCACGCGCCACTTCTCAAAAACTGATCGTCACCGTCACGTGCTTCCTCATACGGTTATAAATTCCCTAAAACCACCCAGAATTTTCACCACACTCTTTCTCGCATTGCCACCTCATTTTCTTTCTGACTGCAATTTTTGTTGCATCCTTTTCTCTCTCCTCTGCTTTCTCTCTGTGTCTTCAAAATGCTGCTCGCCAATACTTCCTTCTCATTCTCGCTTTCACAGAGAACACAGCTTCTCTCTTCTCTGTCTCTTCGAGGTCCCATTCACGATGCTGTGAATACCCCGAATGGTGCATTCAGTAGGAGATTCTCTTGCGGAAATGCGGGCGGTAGGTTTGCTATACAGGCCTCTAAGGAGGATCATAGCATTCGATCCATTCAGAATGTAATTTTCGAACCACTCGAGGAGGTGAAAAAGAACCTCTATGTCATTCCTACTGAGCGTCAAGCATCACTCGCTCGTCAGCACTACAATGAGCAGTGTGAGGCCGCTCTCAATGAACAGATCAAGTGAGCTTCACATTCTTATTATTTTAATTTGTGTTTGTATTTTGTTGCGTGTTGCCATCCTTCATTTTAACAGTCATGCACCGCTATCTGATTTCTATCGTTCGTTACGTTTATTCTCTCTTCATGGAGTCTCTGTTCAATCGCCATCCAATTTTCTGATTCGTTCATTCGTCCTTTCTGTATTTAATTCTTAAAGTTGAGAATAATTTTGTTTATCCTCATAGGAATGTTCGGTAATCGGTAATTCAGTTAGCAATATGTATCTATCTGCATACAGGCACAACTGCACATCTTGCTTTTTTTTCATCATCATTGTCTATGGATCACATGAATGAAACGTTAAGGTGATCAGAGAGAGCTTTGTAGTCGTATTTCTAGGTTAGACTATCTTTATATTCTTAAAATTGCAACCATCGCTGGCAGATTTGATGATAGTCCTGACGGTGCAGATAATTTTAGTAATGATGGTAAAAGATCTGGTTCTCCGCCATCTACTTACCTTCATGTTTAAATTGCAACATTCTGTTTTCACTTTGTATCTGCTCGAGGTGAATAAAATTTTCTTAACTCTGCAAGCATCTAATTGCAGTTTTTCTTTTCTTTGAATCAGTGTGGAATACAGTATCTCCTACGTGTATCACGCCATGCATGCCTATTTTGACAGAGACAATATCGCTCTCAAGGGACTAGCCAAGTATCCACTCGTCAATCCCTCGCTCCAATTTGTCCTTATGAATTTGCTTGTAAGTTGGTTATTGATAAATTAGTACATTATACGCAACGTCTGTAGATTTTTCAAGGATTCAAGCGAGGAAGAAAGACAGCATGCTGAGAAATTGATGGAATACCAGGTGTTTGTTGCATTGCAATGCATTAATTTCCCTAATGACGACTCACAGTAGTATTATTATTTTTTCCGTTAAATCTTAAGTTCTCCTAGTTAAATTTATTTTGTGATGATTACCAGAATATAAGAGGAGGAAGGGTTAAGCTGCAGTCACTGCTGATGCCTTTGTCAGATTATGATCATACAGAAAAAGGTGACGCATTAAATGGTAAGTTATGGGGTAAGGCTTTTTATTCTGACTCTGTAGATTACCTCTGACACATAAAACAACTCACGAGATGCTTGTGAATAGTTTTTATTTTGCGAAATTTATCACTATTTTTTTTATCTAAATACAAATTATTTGTTTGGAGCGCGCTTCAACTTTAGGGTAACAATTCATTCCAGCTCCGGGTATCTGAATATTCAACTTCTGAATTTTGTTCTGCTGTGCTTTATATTTGGTCCTTATGATGGAGGTTGTCAGTGTGAGCCTCACGTATGAGATTTATATGTAGTAGTTTAGTGTATCTGTCGCTTTCGGCTGTTTCTGAATTTCTGGAACCATGCGTGGCTCGGAGTTGTGGTCTATGAATTGTTAAGAGTGCTGATATGGTATGCCCTGTCGTGCAGCAATGGAACTTGCGTTGTCTCTGGAAAAGCTGAACAATGAGAAACTGCTTAATCTACACAAGGCAAGACCATTTTGTTCTCTCTTTCCCCAAATTAAATTTCCTAATCTGAACTCGTTATATAGATTTTTTGTTTACCGTTAATTTTCACACTAAAAGACTGTGTTGCTCAAAATGGGCTTCATATCCTAACGCAGTTGGCATGTAAGAACAATGATGCGCAACTCACTGATTTCATTGAAGGAAAGTTTCTTGCGGATCAGGTAAATCAACATCCTGTGTAATTTGTTATGACATCGGAAAGACCATTGTATCAAAAGATGATTGCCATATATGTTCCTTATTTTCTTTGGGCGTCAGGTCGAATCCATCAAGAAGATCTCAGAATATGTGGCTCAGTTAAGAAGGGTGGGCAAAGGGCATGGTAATTGCTTCTTATACAAGTCATCAACCACACTATTAATTTGTACCTACACTTTTGGTAAATTGTAATTGATTGGTGAGCTTGCATGCAGGTGTCTGGCACTTTGATCAGATGCTCCTAAATGAAGCTGCGGCTGCATGATACATACACATCTACCACCCATATACACCTGGCCTACTTCTCCCCGGATCCTTTTCCCCATTAATGAAGACATGTTTCTTTTCTATGCATACTTCTTGTTTGAATTGGTTGGATTAAGTTTTACCGTGAACTCTACAGTAAACCCAGTAGATCAAAGAAGCTAGCTATGATCAGAACGAGATACACTCTATTATATGAGATGATCGATGATGCGAAATACAAACTAGCTTGCACGAATATTATTCTATTATATGAGATGACCGATTATGCGAAATACAGACTAGCGAGTAGCGAGTCATTGCACGAACACACACAAGATAGTATATGAGTTCGTAGGAAATATTTAGATATCATGCTGCAGAAGCCCTTTCTGCCTCACGCCTGAGCCTGGCTTCTTCAATGATACTCAGCTTAACTCCCTTTCCCTTGGGTAAAGTGACCCATGGTTTTGAGCCCAGACCAATAATGAAAACGTTTTCCAAACGAGTAGCGAACTCGTTTCCAGCAGCATCCTGGACATGGATGGTGTCGAAGGTGCCCATATGTTTTTCCCTCCTCTTTATGATCCCAACTCGTCCTCCGTTCCTTCCACCCGTCACCATCGCCACATTTCCAACTTCAAACTTTATGAAATCAGTGATCTTGTAGGTGTCTAGGTCAATTTATATGGTGTCGTTGGCTTTGATGAGTGGGTCCGGATATCTGATGGTTCGTCCATCGTATGTGTTCAGATAGGGAATTCCCCGTTTCCCAAACTGCACCGATCTCACCTTACACAGCTTGAACTACAAAGGAATTGACAGTATTCATAACATGCATCACGCAGTGGCATGTATCCACAAAAGACAGTAACATAATTAGAGGAGCAGTTACCTTTGCCTCGTGCTCTGTTATTGATCGCAGCCGAAAACGACCCTTGACATCATAGAGGAGTCTGATGTTCTCGTTCGTTTTTGGAATGGATACCACATCTGTAAAAAAATTACTCGTGCGCTCAGTATGAACTTATATATTGGTGCAACTCATATATGCGTGTAATTTAGAGGAAAGGAAATTAAATATACCCATAAAGCCAGCGGGGTACTTTTGATAAGTTCACTTTTCTATCTACAAGAACATGTCGCTGATACTTTTCAATTGTGATTTACGAAATACGAGATAGTTTTTAAAATACGAGATAGTTTTTATGATCTAAAGAGGAGTTTTATCTCGATTTACGTAAATCAAACTTATACTTAAACATAAACTCAACCAAACAAGCTATTAAATTTATTTCGGAGGATAAGGATGAGGGGCAGGCACTCCCTTAGCTTGTGAGGTCCAGGAGATGCCTTGGGGGCCTGCAAATGAAGACGAGTCGTACTGTTTAAGTTTCTCGTTGATTCTGATGAAAACAGCACTGTCAAATAAAAAGGTGAAAGTCGATTTTGCTTACAAAAGCGCCTCCAAGCTTGTCAAGCATCCGGTGTTTGGGAGCTTTGAGCCTCTTCAGATGCTTCCTCTTCCCTCTAGCCTGTGTAATGGACCACAAAAATATTATTACCCTCCTAATTATTTACTAGATCTACAAATCGTAATCGAAGTAGGAAAACAGATTATTTGAAATTGACTAATTGAGAAACAAGAATTAAAAACCATGTTCACCTGGGCCAGGCACTCATCTTGAGAGAGTTGTCTGGATCATGAAGAACATAATCTTGCTGGGGTTTATAAGATCTTGAGCTTTGATTTTTCACTTTACTTCCTTTCCACGTGGTCCTTCTTCAGTCTTCTTGCTTCTACACATAGGTGACGTGACAGTTTTCTGGTATATACACCAGTCGTCTTCTTGGTTCTGCACGCGGACAAAATAAAGCAGATACTTGTTAAATACTCGTAATATTTTAAAAATTATAAAGCATTCGATTCCATTTTCCCCGAAAAAGGACTCCTCTTGGTTATTTTTTGCTCCTGGATAAATATGCCACCTCCTATCCAAGCAATTTTAATAGATTCTAGCCTTAAGCAAGTATTATACGTAGTACCTTAGTTAACATAACATAAAACTTCTGTATTTCTTTTTGACAACAGCTAACTTCACCTGTAATATAAAATTTACAGTAAATTATACCATTCAGAAATTAAAATACATTTTTTTTAGGAGACCGCTTTAGCTACATATTCTCACTCCATTGAGGTGAATTTGTATATCCTTATCACCCTCCACCTATTAGGTAAAAAGATGGAGCTTGATGAGGGAGGCACTAGATGTTTTGTTGGTGAGGTTCCCCCACTTGTGTGAAATAAATACTTTATTAATGCCTTTGGTTTTCTTTGGAATGGATGATCATAAGGCTGCATACATATAGGGTCTCTTTCCCCTGAGCTCGCATTATACATATAGGGTCTCCTTCCCCTGAGCACGTATTGTGCAGTAGCCGCTTGGCACTGGGGATGATCATAATGATTGGAAAATTCCGCCGGACCGACCGTCTGATGCATTGGTCTGTGGCAGTAAGAAGAAAACAAAGAGTGGGTCTAACACTGAATTTGTCCAGGATGATGAGATGGAGGAGGAACCCCCTTTTCAAGGTCAGTTTTCAGGAGCAGTTACCATAAACCAGAATGATGGGGGTGGCTATTGGTCCTTTGGCTACACAAGTATCATATAGAGATTCTCTACTTGGTTTTAATGGAGTTGGTAATGGTGGGAGCTAAATGGAAGAGGATGAATTGCTATAAGATGTGTTTAACAAAGAGTGGGAGCTTCCCATTTGGTCTGAGGAGTATAAGGAGATGATGAATCAGTATCTAGTGGTTCCTATTGAACCTAAAGAATATGCATAGTGGTGTAAACCATAGAATGCAACACTCATTATCACAGTATTGGGCAAGAAATATAGTGTGCATACTTTAAGGCTCTGTTTGGTTGGGGGGTTTTGGAGGGGAGGGGAGGGTTAGTGATTAAAAATGGGTGTTTGGTTGGAGGTAGGAGAGGGGAGGGGATGATTTTTGTCTTTTAGTAGTCACCTCCCCTCTTATATAAAACCTTCAAATTTGGGGTTTTTCCTAGGGGAGAGAATATTTGTGATAAAGTATAACTAAATTGCCCTTGGTAATTCTATAATATTCCCAAACTACCCCTCCCTAAAATAACGTTGTGGCAGTGTATTTTCTTTCTCTGTCTCTCATCACTGCCCTGCGTCGTCACTGCCCTGCTTCTTTGCAATATCTGTTCTTTGATATTGACATATGTTTTGTTTTTATATTCCATCCTGTTCGCAGTATACGTCATAAATAAGAAGCACCCAGCTGTTACTCTGTTCTTGACAATATATTTTGCACAAGTCTCCAACAGGCCATGCTTATTTGACTACAACCAGGCCATGCTTTAAATTTAAAAATCCTTTAATCAAACTATTTTCTGTATCTTAAAAAGATTATGGAACAATTTTTATAGTGTTTAAATGCTTCTTTAGCAGTTTGTGAAATAATTGTATATAAATGTTAGAATAATTATTTTACAAATAACAATTTGATAAATAATAGTTATTAATAAATACATTGTTTAAGGAATAAACCTAACTTAAATAAACCTCCCCTCCCCTCCTCTCGAACCAAACAGAGCCTTAAGGAACATCTGAGATGCATTTAGAGATTTGCAGATTTTAAGCTTATCGATCTGCCTAACAATTATTTTGTAGTCAAGTTTATTACTAAACAGGGTTGGACTGATATGTATAAATGCGTTTTATATGAGGGACCTTGGTAGTTCAACAGCATTGTGTAACGGTGCAACAATGGTCAGCCCATTTTGATCCTTTCAGTAACAGTTGGGGAGAGTGGTCACCTGCGTCAGAGTTCCTCATATTCCTCTACAGTATTATAATAAAACTTTCCTTACTAGACTGGGCAATCGAATAGGAAGAACACTGAGAGTGGATATGAATACCTTAACGGAGGCTAGCAACGATTTGATGAGGGTAGAATGGGGTCGATATGCGAGGATCTGTGTTGAACTGGATTTGAGAAAAAGGCTGGTACCGAGGGTTCTTGTGGCCATGCAGCTTATAATGTTGTGTCTGAGGGTCTCAATGTGATCTGCTTCTGTTGTGGTCGGTATGGCCATCGCCGGGAGAGTTGTCAACACGCTTATAAGCCGGATGCTAATGCTCAAGATGGGAAGAAAGCTTTGTTACCGGAGAGTGCAAGAGCTCAGTCAGAGGTGTCGCCAAGGAAGTCGGTGCTTGGGTCGGAGGAAAAATTTAAGGAATGGATGTTGGTGGGTAAGGACCGGAAGGCTCGGTCGTCGAGGAGGGAAAAGGTTATGGTTTCAGTCGAAGAGGAACGCAAAAGAAACGATCTGGTTAGAAGGAAGGAGGTTATGGTTCCAGTGTACACGAGTTTTGATGTTTTGGAGAAATTGGGGTGATGGTGCGGATGAAATAGACGTTGAGAATTGTCAGAATAGGGGAAAGACAGAGGTAGCTTCCTTAGGAAGAATGAAGGTAGGCCTAGGTAGCAAGACAAGTCAAACAAGGTAGGTGAGGGAATGATGTCAGCGAAAAAAGAGGAAGGAACGAAAGAGTTGTCACGAGCAGGAGGAAATTTAGGGCACGTTTGGTGGGATGGAATTGGGGGTGTGGAATTAGAATTAGATTTCAATTACATACTTAAGTTTGTTTGGTATGATGGAATTGGAAATTTTTACAATTCCATGTGGAAGCTAAATCTCCCCAATTCATCAAATTGGCTTCCACCCCAAAAAGCAAAGATTTGCAATTCCATGTACCTAAATCCATTTTTGCCCTTCAACTTACATGGTTTTATCTAAGGTTATTAAACACGGACCGGTTACTGAACCGATAAGGGTATTAGTTCAAGGATTAGTGGGTCAGACTGGAGTTAAACCGGAGCTAAATCAGGGCAAAACTGGTGAGAAATTGAATATTTTAGGCTTATTAATATGATTTTTTTAAAAAAATAGAAATAATTTTTTATATAAAAAAAACCCGAACATGACCGATCAACGGACCGGACTGGTTTTCCGGCCGGTTCCCAGGCTGGACCGGCCGGTCCAATTCAGGTTTAATAACAATATTTTATCTCATCCTACCTTCTTAAGTTAGCATAATGGTAATTTTGCATTTTAAATATAAATATTAAATAAAAATAATATTTGAATTCTATGTACATACCAAACACACTTTTAAACCTCATTTCCATTTTCATTTCTATATTCATATCCATCAAAATCAATTATAATGTACCAAACGGACCCTTAATGAAAAAGGAGGGAATGAATTATGTTGGAATACAAGGGAGGAAGGCCCAAACATTAGGCCTGGAGAAGCAAAGTGAATGGGCCCGCAATGATGTTAGGATAGAGAAGGAAAATAAGCCCAATAATGCTAAAGGTTTAAGAATTAATGTAGTAGTTGGAGGATGTGTTAACCATGTGAACTCTTTTTTTGTGGGGCCGAGTAATAATGAAAATTCATCAAGGAGGATAAGTGATATGGAGGGTGTATCATATGGTGTTATACGAGGGGCTATTATCCGTGAAAAATTACGGAGGCTAATAATTTACCTAATAGCCCTTTATCAAGACAGGACCCTAATGAGGCAGGGGAACTGATGTTGGAAGTGGCTGATGTAGATCAATATGATCAGGGGGCAGCTGCATATTTGGAAGGATCTACACGGATAGAAGCAGGGCCAGTTGTGGAGTAACTACAAATGCTTTATCTGTGGAGTAACTACAAATGCTTTATTTTCTTTTTGATTACAATGATCTATGCATCTTGGAATTGTCATGTGGGAACCGATCTTTTCTTAACATCACAAAAAATTTGGTAAAAGATTATAATATTGATGTGTTGTGTCTACTGGAATCAAGGGTTAGTGGGGCTAAGGCTGACAAGGTAGTTAGAAGGCTGGGTTTTACAAATTGGTTTCGTTTAGAAGCTTCGGGATTTGTAGGGGGTATATGGGTGTTGTGGAATAATACGGTTGCTCATGTTGATTATGTTAGTTCCACTACCCAATTAATTCATTATAAATTGATTGATGTCAAGTCTCGGGATACTAGTTTTGTTACGGTGGTCTATGGGGAACCTTCTTTTAGCCGCCGTCAATCTCTATAGAGTTCTATTTTGGACATTGCAGCTTGTACAGAAGGAGCATGGCTAATTCTTTGCGATTTTAATGCCTTTTTGAATCCGACGGACAAAATTGGGGTGGCACCACCACTGACTCAATCTATGTCTAGCTTTGCTACCTGTATTTCTTATTTAGGTCTTTTAGAAATTAATATGGTAGGAGAAAGATTCACTTGGGAAAAACAGGGAGTCAAGGAAAGATTGGATTGTGCCTTTGGTAATACTAGTTGGATGTTAAAACATCCTCAAGGACGTGTTTGTCATAAGTTAAAATTTAAGTCCGATCATAGGGTTATTATGATCAAGGAAAATGGTGGGTAAGGATATAAGGCCTTGAGGAAACCAGAATTTAGGTACCAAGCTGCTTGGAATTTGGAGCCGGGCTTTGGTGGTATAGTGCAGACGGCATAGGAAAGGGTGAATTGGTACTAAGGATACGAGCGCACGGTTTAAACAAGAGGTAACTAGATGGAATTAGGAGGTTGTGGGTAGTATATTCCTAGAAAGAAGAGATCAGTTTTGAGAAGGATAGAGGGTATTGATCGCGCTAGAAGGAATAAGGTTGCTACTGGTCCTTATAGGGTGGAAAATAAATTGTGGCAAGAGTATTATAAATCGATGGCTCAAGAAGAGTTAATATGGTTCCAAAAGTCACGTTGTAAGTGGTTGGCTTAGGGAGACTGGAACACTAGATTCTTCCATGCTTCTACAGTGATCAAGCGTCGACAACAGAGGATAGATGCTCTTCAGGACGACAAGAGTCATTAGATTATGAATGAGTCTATAGTATGTAGAATGACTGGGGACTTTTTTCAGAAATTATATACAAAGGATAGTGATGTGATAGAGGCGGGCGAGGATACAACCAATTTTCCAAGGATTATAGAGGTTGATGTGGGTGCCATACATAGGGATGTGACAGAGATAGAAATTAAGAATGTTGCATTCCAAATGGGGGCCTTTAAAGCTCCTGGGCCAGATGGACTGTCAGCCCATTTCTTTCAATCTCAGTGGGCTCATATTGGTACTCAGGTGTGTGCCTTGGTGTTTGATGTATGGAAAAATCCAGAGGTGGTTAGGGTTATCAACCATACTAAGATTGTTCTTATTCCAAAGGTGGATCACCCTATAACATTCAAAGATTTCAGGCCAATCTCGTTGTGTAACGTAATTTTTAAGATCATCACGAAAATTATTGCTAATAGGTTGAGGGGCCCGATGCAACACTTGATACAACCTCAATAATGTAGCTTCATTTCTGGGAGACAAGGTAGTGATAATGTTATAATTGCATAGAAGGCTATCCATACCATGAGAAGCAAAAGAAGAAAGAAAGGGTATGTGGTGATTAAAGTAGATATGATAGACTTGACTGGGAGTTTTTATACCATACTCTGCGAGGGGTGGGTTTCAAGGATGAGCTTATTAACCTCATCATGGCTTGTACTACGACAACATCTACCATGGTGCTTTGGAATGGAAAAAGTTCACATGTCTTCAAACCCACACGGGGAATCAGATAAGGGGATCCTTTGAGCCCTTATATTTTTATCTTATGCATGGAGCGTTTGGGACAAATGATAACAGGAGAGGTTAGGATGAAGAGTTGGAAAGGCTTAAAATTTGGTCGTCACGGACCTATCTTAGCATACCTATTTTTTGTAGATAATTTACTATTGTTTAGGGAGGCCTCATCTGAGTAACTAGATATTATGAAACGGGTGATAAAAAGGTTATATGATATATCAGCACATCAAATTAGTTTGTTGAAGTCTAAAGTTTGCTTCTCTAAGAATGTTAACTTTGTTAGGGCATTAGCCCTTAATCAACAGTTAGGAATTAGGATTACGGCATATTTAGGAAAGTACTTGGGGTGCCCTTGATGCATACTCGGGATACTAAGATGACTTATCTTCCTTTATTACAACGAATACGGTCCAAGCTAGATTCATAGAAGGGGAGTTTCTTAACTCTGGCGGGGAAAACTATTCTCATCAAGACAATTCTTTCTGCGGTACCTACTATTTAATGTAGACCATGCTATTGCCTATTAGTGTGATACGGGAAATGGAAAGACATAGTAGACAATTTTTTGTGGGATCAAAAACAAGAAGGGAAAAAGCTTCATAGGATGGGATCAAGTAAAGAAGGAGAATAATCAAGGGGGTTTAGGTGTTCGAGATCTGAGGAGCTAGAACTTGGCATACATAATGAAGTTAAGTTGGGGGCTTTTGTCATCTCCAGAGGCTTTGTGGGTACATTGTCTTTGTTCCAAATATGGGTGTGGTGATGGGATTTACCCCATGATATATAGGAAAAGGAATTCCTCAGTTGTTTGGAGGAGTATTAGCCTAGTTTGGGAGAGGTTCTATCAGGGGGTTGGTCAGACGGTCAGAGATGGAAAATCCACTAATTTTTGGTGGTATTTATGGATGCCGTTTGGAGAACCTCTTATTCAATTCGTATATAAAAATTGGTAGAATATTGATCCAGGGGCCACAGTGAGTTCATTTGTTCTTCCTAATGGGTCTTGGCATTTTTAGGCATGGGAACAATTTCTTCCTCAGTGGGTAATTAATATAGTGGGGGTATGAAGATTCTTGTGAATGGCGAGGCTGATAGTTTTAGCTGGTGTCAGGCATCAAATGGCAGGTCAGTGTTAAGTCTGCATATCATATGATTGTCAACCATCCCAAGCATGTTGCAGCAGGCCAATGGCAGAGGTTGTGGAAGCTTTCTATTCTGGAGAAAATCAATTTTTTTGTGTGGCAAGTGACCCATGAGAGATTACCCACAAATTTATTGCAAGCTGAGAGATGGATTGTTTTTAGTCGGGAGTGTCCTTTTAAGTGTCAGTATTAGGAAACAATGTTACATATTTTGAGAGAATGTGAGATTGTGAGGGATGTATGACAAAATTTTGTTTCTCCTCATAAACGATTGTCTTTCTTTAGATCTTCTTTACAGGTGTGGCTTAAGGAGAATTTGAAAGGCAGCTTTGCGAAGGACAAGTTTGCAAGATAGCGATGGTCAACACTTTTCAGTCTGGTTTGCTGGCATTTATGTAAGAATAGGTGATCTAGTGTCATGGAGCGAATACGACAAAGTTTAAGGGAGATTGTCCATGTCAGTTTGTATAAGCTTATGGAGACCTCAACACAAGGTAAATTTTGACATCAGATATTTCGGTTTGAAGGAGCAGCGGATTTCGTATAGCGGCCTCCGGCCTCTAGGGTATACAGATTGGATGTTGATGGTTCAGTGAATATGTTGGGGATGGCTTCTTGCGGTGGAGTTATTCGAGATTGCCATGAGAAATAGATTCTGGGCTTTCAGAAAAAAATTGGGTCTTCAATACCCAATTTCAGCTTAGGTAAATGCGATACTGATAGGTTGTTCACTTGCAAAGCAGTTAGGTCTTTCTAGGGTGTGTGTGTACACAGATTCTATGGAGGCCTATCGTTTGATTATGATGGATAAGGGATTAAATCATCCGCTCAAACCGGAGATCCTGGCTACTAGGAATATGTTATTATCGGAATGGGATGTGAGACTTCAATATACATCAAGGAATGCATTGTAGTGTACAGACTAGCTCGCTTGACAGGCACATGATAATGCTGTGGACATGGTGGTTTTGCCCTTTCCTCATCCGTTTTGTATTAATAGGCTAGTCCAAGATTGGCTGCATAATCAGCGAGGCCTATCTAAGGCTTAGATTATGTAATCTCATCAAGTTGTCAAACTTGCCAGTTTATTAAAAAAAAGTGCATTTTTATTTTTTTAATTATTTTCATACAATTTCTGGTGAAAATATACTTTCAGCCTTTTTTAACTTTATACACATACACATGCAGTTTCAATCTGACATTCAACTTAAAGGTCTTTTTGGTCTATATTCCTAATGGTCACTGATAAAAAAAAGTTGATATTAAAATTTTAGTGTTGATAAAACATTATCAAGTACTAACCCATAAATTTTAATTTTCAAAATAATAATTATTGTCACAAAAATTATCATTTAGGACCAATAGGATTAAAATTTAAAAATAAAAAGATACTTTTCAAGGTTTATGTACAAAATTAAAACTTTATATGTAAAATTAGATAAAAATATTCTCTTGTCTGTGTTTGTCTGGACATGAGAATTAAGATGCTTTTCCACAATCAACACTTTCTATCATCCCACGTATAGGATTATTGTGCCTTTAATGTGTGGTTTGAGTTAGCGGCTAAAACATACGTGGATACAAACTAAGATAAAATTTCTTCAATAGATTTTATGCTAACCAAAAGAGGCACCATGCCTTTTGATTGATTTTGGGCCTCCAGGTTCATTCCCTGGAACCATATTCTTTTTCGCCTTGTTCTTGCCTTTATTTTTTTAAAAAAAATAGATTTTCCATACATTTCATTAAATTTTATATAATAAAATTTATAATGAAAATTTTATATAGTAGTAATTTCTATGGGAAAATCTCACTTAGGTCCTAAGGACAAAAAAAATCCCAATTTAGTTCCTCTATCAAAAAAATCCTTGGAAACCTTAGTGAAATATATGAGTTTGTCAACGGCCACTCTATGACTTGTCAATATAGTTACATACATTAGTTAATGGAAGTTGTTTGGTTAACATAAATGGGCTTGTCAATTAGGGGTGTTCATGAGCAGGGCAGGCCCGATAAAAGCCTAAATATTTTTGGGTTAGGTGATAAGTAAAATATTTTCATATTTATTTTCCCTTATATGAAGATTTTTTTAGATGATATTTAAGCTTAATTTAATGAATTTAGGTGTAATTGATAAATAAATAATAATTTTGACATAAAATAGAATTCATTGAAAAATATGAAATTTAAACCCTATTTCAGTTTTCAGGCAATATATGGAGCTATAGATGTCAGATTAAGACGTTCTTTATATGGATAAAAAGCTAAAAAAAATTCTACAACTTTTATATTGAGACCAAAACCCAGTTCTGCCTTCAAGAGTTCTAAATTTTTCTTAGAATTTGAGCACGTGGATTTGTTCAAGTCTGACATTTGCGCACTAAGTTGACCATAACTTGAGCTATAAATGTTGAAATGAGGAGCTTTTAAATGAATTTTCAAGATAAGATCTAAATATACAACTTTTATGAAGATAAAAATGTGACATTCCACAGTTTTAATTGTCAAAATTTGGCTGTAATCAAGAAGTAAGGTTGCCACAAGGTCAACATTGGTGGCTTAAAGTCAAGATTCATACCTAATAAGTGGAAATTTTTGCACCTCATTCATCTATAAATAGAGGAGTGGAAGACACAAGGAGACACACCATCTTAGAGTTCAATTTCATACATTGTATTGTTCTTACATGCCTCCTTCTTAGAAGGCTTAGGTAGTCTTCTTTTATGGATAGTATAGGGTTGCCACCTACATGAAAGGTTTTACCTCCTATAAGAAAGACTAAATTTTTCTATTTTATGCATCTTGTAGTTATATCTTTATGTTTTAGAATTTAGTAATCAAGTTTTATGCAATGTTTTATGAATTTTTCAATTTATTTTGGTTTTGTTTTTAATTTCATCATGAGCTAAATTTTCATTTTCCTAGGGTGATGATGTAGCTTACTAATGACGGATTGAATCTTAACTTATTAAATCTAGTTTTAATTTTTTCTTCATCATTGATTTTTTATTATTACACTTATTTGTATCTCTTGATTAATAAATTTAGATTGTTTAGTTAATAAATAATGGGCTTTTATGCTTATTTGGGCTTTGGGTGTTTTATTGGATTTAACATATTTTAATGATAAAAATTCCAGATTTTCAACCCTTCTCTATTTTGATCATAACTCTTGAACCAGATATCCGAATGATCTCATTCTTGTCTCATATTTTAAATGATTCAGAGAGCAACAATTGATATGAGGACTTGAAAGACAGATTCGGACAAGAGGACAGTCAAAATTGTAGTTAAAATTATATGTATTTTTCTGGATTTTTATTGGGTCCGAATTTTGTAGTAGATAACCATTTATTAGTTATTTTTGTTTTGGGCTGAACTGGTGGGCTCTGATCCATTTTTCAATTAGGTTTTTACTTTAGTTAGCTGAAACAATAGGGAAGATGACGTATTGGACAATTTTTGGATTGAAATCAGAAGTTAAGAATTCTCTGAAAAATGCTCTTCATGTTCTTCATTCATTCTTCAGATTTTCTAGCCATATTCGGCTAAGTTTCTGTAATTGACCTATGGATTGAGGATTCACGTTTCTAATCAGAGGACATGCTTAAACCGGTAACTAACTCATTTCTATTTACTCTAATCGGATTCGATTTCTGGAAATAGTTCGAATGTTTGTTTTAATGTTCGGATTGGTACATCCCAAGGACAGTTCAAATCAGGTTACAGTGATATTGTGCGATCGCATAGTAGCATGCCACACATACAAACAAAACCTAGATGATCGTCTAGTCAAGGGATTCTCTGGACGAATGCAGAGATTTCGGTTCATCCAGAACCAGTCACGAGTTTCGTTATAAATTCTTCATCCGATGATGGTAGGAAACTATGAAATCTCAATTCTAGGTCAGTCGTTTTAATCTGTTTGGTCCAAGTCATTTTCGATTTCTGTCTTTAATCCGAGTTTATTGTTCGTTAATAGTTTAATTAAAAAAACCCCAATCAATCATTGTTCGACTGTTTTAGACCGCATGTGAATTCTGTGGGAAACCATCCAGGTTCTATATACTGCAAATTCTTATCGAAACTGGTTATTTTGTGAGAACTCGACAATTCTCGATCAGCACCAGAGAAGACTTAATCCGAATATAAATGAGGTGGTGAGAAAGGAGGTAATAAAGTGGCTGAATGCTAGTATAATTTACCCAATCTCTGACAGTCAATGGGTAAGTCCAGTTCAAGTTGTACTAAAGAATGGTAGAATGACAGTAGTGCCTAATGAGAAAAATGAATTGATTCCACAATGAAGGTGATGGGCTGGGGAGTATGTATTGACTATAAAATGCTCAATAAAGCTACTAGAAAAGATCATTTCCCTCTGCCATTTATAGACCATATGCTTGACAGACTAGCTGGGAAAGCCTAATAAGAAAAATGAACTGATTCCATAATGAAGGTGATAGGCTGGGGAGTGTGTATTGACTATAAAATGCTTAATAAAGCTACTAGAAAAGATCACTTCCCTCTGCCATTTATAAACCATATGCTTGACAGACTAGCTTGGAAAGCCTACTATTGTTTTCTGGATGGGTACACAGGATATAATCAAATTACAATTGCACCAGAGGTGTAATATCCCAAAATGTACTTAAGGGCTAAGTGTACAAATAGGCAATGAAATTAATTATCGAATTGTCCTATAAATTGTATAATGACTTTAGTCCCGATTAGTTATCGGTAAAATACCTAATTTCTATCTAAAATCGGGAATGATCAAAACTTAATTAGAACATAAGATGACATAAATATTGGCCAATTATATTGTTCAAAATTCATCCAAACCAAAGGAAAATAGTAAGAAATGATTTATTTCGATAAATCATAAAACATAAGAGCAAAACGGTAATTTTGCCATAAAACGGGAAATAAATATTGTTCTCTAATATTCCTAATAATTTCAGTTAAATGGGAATTAAAAAGAAGAAATGACCACTTAGTAATTATTAAGTCTATTTTAGAATATTATTACCAAAGGAAAAACTAAAGCTTAAAAAAGAAGTAAAAAAAATGAAGGTATAGGATTTTGATCAACACATAGCAAGAAGACATTAGAAGTTCAAAATAATATATTCCTCTTCCATTCTCATGCAACTTCAGCTGATCAAAGAGAGAAGAAAGGGGGAAATAAAAATATTGAATAAAAGGGAAATTTTGGACCAATGAGATTTAACTACATGTAAAAGCAACTTGGACCAATTTATTAAGCCTTCATTCTTCATCCTCTCATCCTTATTCACGATCATCAGTTGCATAAAAAAGAGAGAGAGAGAGAGCTTGAGAATGAAGGAAAACAAGAAGAACACCAAAAGCTAGGGTCTTCCAAAAATCAAGGTAAGGAGCATGTATACTTTAAATTTATGCTTCCAAATAATGTAGAAACCTCTACTAACATCTTCTCCTCTACAAAAACCATGATTAGCAAACTCAATCAAGAGTATAGAGAGAGAGTTCAAAAATGTCCAAGAGAGAGAAATGGCAAGAATCAAGAGGTAAACTTCAAAATTCGATTCTATTAGATTGGTTGAGGTTGTTGTTGTTGGTGGTGGTGGATATTGGCTTGTTTCTCTTATTTTTTTTTTCAAATTGGGCTGCTGAAATCCTAGGGGAAATGCTGCCAAAATTTCCCCTAAACAATGTCTAATGAGTGTTTAAATAGCTAATCATTTGATTAAAAGTAGTAAGGAAGTAATTAAGCAAAAGAAAACAAGAAAACAACAAACTGCTTCTGAGAATTCTATATTTCTGTTTTGTGTGTGACATAAAGGAGTAAGAATTTGGTAATTTTTATGCTTCCATTGGCTTTAGAGGGAAAAATTGTGTAGGTATGCAAGTGTTCATGATTTTTGGATACTTGTATATGAATTTGGGATTTTTTTGAAAACAAAGAGTAAAGGTTGTGTCATCTGCCTTCTGAAAGCAGTATGGTTGGGTGAGATTTTTGAATAGGAAAAGGATTTCTAATAAATGTGAAACTTTCTAATCTAAAAGTAGACTTATCAAGCTTTAATTTGATAGGTCATATTGGTCATTTGGATGTGTATGCTGAAAGTTCTACATTTTTAAAATTTGGTCATGTAAAACTAGAAAATTCTAGAATAGTGATTAATAAGAAGGGGTTATGTATTAATTTATGTCCATTTAGCTAGTGATTATATTTTTCCTTGAAATTAGACTTAATTAGGGTCACGTAGAACTTGAAACCACATCATTTGGATTTTTGTAGATTTAGTTATTATTTTTGGAATTTCTGTCAAGAACCAGGGGATTCTTGGCTGCGGCCAAAAAGTTTCTGACCTGTTTTTTGCCACAGCCAAGACCCAAAATTTTATATATTTCATATTTTCTAAGAGGTGATAATTGGTATGGCATTTTCCAACCTTATAGGCCTTTGTTTAAGCTTCGAAGGGCTACCTAAATGACTCCAATGATAACCAACAAGTTAAAACCAAGGATAAATATAGGGATGAGTTAAGAATAATTTAGTTTACCTTATACAAAAGTGTTGGGATAAGTAATTGTAACATCCCAAATTTTTTTAAATAGTAAATAAATATTCATAGGATGTGATTTATTAAGTAATATGAGGTTTAGAAAAGACCTAAAAGTATTTTTATCTATATAAATCAAAATATATATAATAAAATAATCTGGAGCCCATAATAATTTATGCCCAACTCTCTCTCTCCCTATCTTCATAACATATATATTTATATATATAATATTATAATAATATATTATTATTATATATATATATATAATATAATATAAGGGGCAGCAGCACGTGGGCTGCTGCCACCTTTTAATGTAGGGGGTGCATTATTGCACCCCAATCTCACCTCTCCCTCTCTATTTAAACGCACAAGGTGCTTATCAGTGAGAGGGAGAGCATGAGCATGAGCATGAGCGGGAAGAGAGGAAGAGGAAGAGTTTTGAAGTTGAATTATTTGGTATTAGTAAATTGGAAGCATTCAAATATCTTAAAAATAGGCTTGGAATAGAGGTAATATTGGTTATTTTTTTATATACTTGTCAATTATATATTTATATATGTATATATTAAACTGTTTTGGGATTTGTTGTGCCTATGAATGATTTGATTTGCAATTGTATATTGGATTAAAATTATGTTGATGAGTTTTGACATTCTTAGAGTCCTTAGTATCACTCTTCTTTTAACCGGGTTAATGAACAGTGACACCTCCTTGGTTGTAAAAAGGAGGGGAGCCATATTATAATCATGATAAGCTAGGGACCTTGATAGGGTGACGCCTCATTATTTAGAAATTATTTGTAATGGATGAATTTTTGTTGGATTATGTGTTAGTTATAGCTCCAGTCAATGGTTATAAGAGGGTGGATAGGGTAATAAGAATGATATGTGCATCAATATTTGTTTGACATGTTATATATGTGATATCTCTTATGAAGAATATTTAGAAAATGAAATGATACTCAATTTTTTTGGAATTCTTTTTGAGAGGAGGTTTTGATAACCAAGTCGAGAACTTTGTGAAATGTTTTATATAAATAAATATAATTAAATTATTGTGAGTTTGAACTGTATGTTCTCGATCTTGGTTTACATGTATATTTCTAAATAACCAATGGTTACAGAGATCTTTGGATCTTATGGTTATTATATTTTTTTTCCAGATGATTATTTTAGTAGGGAGAAAGGGAAAGCACATACATGGAGTGAGTCTTGAAGGCTCTTTTGTACTCCTAGAGCTCATGTTATGTCTTTGTATTTACCATGACCATAAGGCTTCCGCATTTTTATTAATTTTAAAATATTTTGGGGAATTAATTTGACCTTATAAAATTGGGATCTTACAGTAAGAACCCGTCCAATTCATGAATTCTCATATATAGCATTCGATATCTGCCCAGGACGACCAAGGAACTGGTAACACATCACGGAATACTAGAAAGGTTAAGGTAGTAACTTCTCCCTCATATTTTATGTATCCTGCTTCATGTATATTATTGCCATTATACATACTTGAACTGTGAACATAAATCGAGCAGAATTGCCCATTAAGCATTCAGATGAGAAAGGCTTGGGCCCAATAGAATACCCAACGTTATAGAAAGGGACGGTAAGTCCTTGAATAGAATTGGTTGTTGCATAAACATATCTCTGAGTGTTGAATGAATATTGAATTGTTTGGTATATGGTGGTTAATATGACATGTTTCTCTGTATGCATTTTATATAATTGTTATTTGTTACTACTGAGATTCTTTTGAATCTCACCCTTTTCCAATAACTAACTTGCAGTACGGGCAAGTAGCTCTCACGGGAAGAAGATAGCCACAGACGAGTTTAAATGAAGACTTAGAGTTTATTTTCTGTTAGTTATCTAACTTTTGGATTTGCATATAGTACTAAATGATATTTTGTAAAACTAGTAACCATGGTGGTAGGAGTACGCCAACTGTAGACCTAGAAGCTTCTATGTAACCATTGTAAATTAATTAGAATAGGGTAACTGCACTCGGTGGACCCTTTAGTAACAAACTTAACCCGAATATCCACTAAGAACTTTAGTAAGTACTCTGATATTATCAAATAGAAATAGACTTCAATAACTTCAATAGATTTTAAAATCAAAAATGAGATCATAGCTAAAATGTTTTGAAAAACTTTTTAAAAACCCACTTAACTATAGGATCGAACCCTGTAGTGAAGTCGGGATCCCAAATGGACTGAAAACTGCTTCTGGTATCTGATCTGGCATTAGGTCACATTTTAGACTATTTTGTACGGTATAAAAGTAAGCTGTTACTACAGGATCAAGAAAAAACAACTTTTACATGTCCATATGGCACATTTGCTTTCAGAAAGATGCCATTTAGTTTATGTAATGCACTTGCAACATTTTAAAGAAGTATGATGGCAATCTTTTTCAGATATGCTAGAAAAATACATTGAGGTGTTCACGGATGATTTCTCAATTTTTGGAGAATTATATGATTATTGTCTTTCAAATATGGTAAAAGTATTACAACATTGTGTGGAGACAAATTTGGTTCTAAATTATGAGAAATGTCATTTCATGGTGAAAGAAGGAATCGTGCTAGGTCATAAGGTATCTGATTAAGGCATTGAAGTGGACCGAGCCAAGACTGAAATAATTGAAAAGCTACCACCTCCCTTCTCAATCAAGGGCATTCGGAGTTTATTAGGACATGAGGGTTTCACTAGTATAAAATATAGATTTTACACCTACTTTTTACACTGTCAAAACATGACACGTGTAGAAAGTGTGACCGATGGCATTTTCATAAATATATGAAGATGAATGAACTTTCTACACGTGTTGAAAAGACAACACATGTAGAAAGTAAATTTAAAATATTTTTCTTTAATAATTTAACATTTTTATATGTGTTTTTGCAATCAAGTGTGATTAATGCTTTTAATATTATTTTTAAAAAAAATTAATTTTTTTTAAAAATAAATGATTACTTTCTACACCGGTTGGGAGCCCAAACGGTGTCGAAAGATTACTTTCTACATGGGTTAGGCTCCCAACCCGTGTAGAAAGTGGTCATGTTAAAAAAATTTAAAAACTTCACCTCCACATCCAGAGTTCCCACTTTGGTGCTTGTCCTTATTTCATTTTCACTGTCGAATTCCCACTTCCATTCATCCCAAATAGGCACGCAGTGGTAGGTTTTATTCTCTTCTCTCACATTATTTCCCTGTTTCCTTTCTTTCATTCTCACCAATACTGGGTTTCTGTTGTTTTGGGTTTATGCTTTTGGTTAATTCGGATTTCAAAGGAGGATTTTAATGTTGAAGTGGATTAGATTTGAAACATTACGCTTGTGCTTTGTCTTTGATTCAACAGCTTAAGTCTCTCGACTGGCAGCAAGAAGTGGACCCCTTATTCCATGATTTTGTCGTTATCCCCTTGTTCGCAGTTTTCTTCCCCTCCGTCCGCTATTATCTCGATAGATATGTTTTTGAGGTACTTAACAAATCATGGGTTTTCTCATTATCTCACTGTGTTTCCTGTGTATTTGATCGGCAACAAGATGATTAAGAAATGAATTTTTTCTATTTTTGCTAGTCGGTGAGTTTGCAGTTAGTGATTTGTGTTAAATTGTTAGTAGGTTGGTATTGAGTGTCAATTGAATGTAAAGACTGAGGCACGTGTATTTAGTGATTTGTTATCTCAGTTCCTTTCCTGTGTAAATTGAATGTAAAGACAGTCAGGCGTAACTTTAATAACTAGTTCTGGATCTCTCACTGGTCCCGTACAAGTTGGAGCAAACTCAGGTCTTGGTTCATTAACTTCAGCCACGTCAAATGTGTCTGGAAGTTCAAATATTGGGATTTCACAGCCATTGGGAGGAAATCTGTAAGGTACTGTTGGTATGGGTCAGCGAAGGTTAGCCATGAGCCAAGGAAACATTTCAGGAGCACAAATGGTCCAAGGTGGTGTTAGCATAAACTAAAATGTGATGAGTGCCCTTGGTCCATCTGTTGTCTCTTTTGGGACAGATATATTGGGGTCTTTATAGACCAAAATGGGAAACTTCTTCCAGAAGGCAGGATTTGTTAGTCGAAGGCTCCTGCAAAAGTTGTAATCTAGAAACCATATGGAATAGCCCTACTGCCAAGTTGTAATTTATTATGGAAGATGTGTATTCATGCACTTTAAAGCACTGGGATTTTACAGGTTCGATCCTTTCAAGATCCGTTTCCACTTATACAGACTGTTGTTCTTCGAAATGTTCGTCATCTTCGCCAAAGCAACAAATTTGTGATTCTTGTATTAGATAATTATGTTCACGGACTCTTCCCTATTCCTCTTGGAGCCTAGGCATTGTAAATGATATTATATGATACACATGCATGTGGTTCCTATTTTTGGATTCTAGTACAAATGAGAAAGAGCGAATCACTTTTAACTTGTTTTATTATAGTTATAATTCTTTTCTGGTGGTTGATTGATGTGATTATAGCACAGACAATCCCCTTCAGCCATTACATTCAATTCTTACCAAATGATCTCCTTACTTGTGTGTTATACCATGACTTAAGTATTTTACTTGTTTGTTGTAGATTGTCGAATTAACAGCATCTGGCGACTTTGAAGAAGCTCTATCATTATGCAAACTCCTTCCACCTAAAGATTCAAATCTCCGTGCTGCAAAGGAGGGTTCAATCCATATAAGGTGATTTTCCAGTACTAGGTACTCCCTGTTTAATAAATAAACTAGGCAAGGCACTGATGCTTGTAGTAGACCTAACTTTTTTGCATCAAGAAAGTACATATATGTATTTATACCTTAAGTCTTACATATCAACTGCTGAATCTTGTCTCATGAATTTGTAAGATTTAGTTCTACTTATAGTAGAATCAGAATAAAGCACTCTATTTGAGAACTGAACTACCATTGATTTAGCCTGCTATCATAATGATAATGACAAACTTATATCAAAGGAGAATGCCTGATATTTGAGATGTTTATTACTCTTGTGCAAGGATATTCCTTTTGCTTGCTCATATTCTAGTTAAGCCGGGATACTCCTTGTACATGATCGTCCAAGGAATTGAAATGATATAAGAAAGGTTCAATGTGTAATCTGGAGTGTTCTCATGCAATAAATGCTAAGTTTCCTATTATCTGAAAGAAACATGTTAAGCAATTATTTTACTCATAACGATTATTATAATTTTGATTATTATTTATCATTATAATATTTTTGATCATTATTTATAATGTTTAAGAAAACAAAATCGTAAAGAGGATGAAAAAAGAATTTAATGTCTACCTATATTGCGTTAACTTATGATTAAATTTAATAGTAATTACAAAAAATAATACTAATAAATAAGAATTAATACCACATTTTTTAGTTCATAATTATTATTTTTGTTGAATAGTCATATTGTGTTGAAACATCATTATTTGAGTTTGCTGTCAGAGGAAAGTTAAACTTGTTGTTCCATATAGGTTTGAGAGTGTATGAGATACCAAAATTAATTGATCATTTTCTTAGTTCAGCCAAGCATACACATCCTAGAATTATGGCTATGGGTAATTTCTAAATTTAGCCAATGATGCCTAAATTATTGATAAGGACATGCTTGTTTGGTGTGAGTTTCTCCTTTTTGCCTAGTTGTGGTTATAATGTATACAAGTCCTTTATGTATTAATAAATGCTGCTCATATATTTATGGCAAATATTCTGTTAGAAATGAGCTTTTATTACCATGTTACAGATATGCTCACTATCTTTTTGAAAATGGGAGCTACGAGGAGGCAATGGAACATTTTCTTGCATCTCAAGTAGATATAACTTATGTTCTTTCTCTGTATCCATCCATTATCCTTCCCAAGACAACCATTGTTACTGAGCCAGAGAACTTGGGGGGCATTTTGTTAGATGCATCATATCTCTCTAGAGATTCTTCAGGTCTGTCAGATGATATGGAAAGCCCACCACTACCTTTGTCAGAATCTGATGCAGCACTTGAATCCAAAAAGACGACTCATAATATGCTTATGGCTCTTATAAAGTTTTTGCAGAAAAATATGAGTCAGATTTTCTGTAAGGGATTTCTTCTGGATTCATGGTGAAACTTTTAGACATCTAATATCCTGAATCACCTGTTGAAAATAATGATGTGGTCTAACAATATTTTGTTTGTATAGTTGGTATTGAAATCATATGTCTTGGTAAATTATTGGTGTCAAGGGCATGGTAGGATCATCATAAGTTTGCTTACCTGTATTGATATAGTTTTGTTAATATTTTGAATTGAAATTTACAATAAATTTGATATTTTAGATTAGTTTTGTTGTAATTGTTTTTATTTGTCAGGTGTTTGGTTGTTTATTATCATGTAAACGGGTTTCTAATATAAAAAACAGACAATTTTTTTTTTCAAAAAATGAGTTCTTACACTTGACGAATAAGGAGATGTGTAGAAAGTCTACTTTCTACACCTGTTGTATATCAAGTGTAAAAATTCATTTATGTTACATATAAAAAGTCTTTTATGTACTAGTGTTTCTATAGAAGATTCATCAAGGACTTCTCAAAAATCACAAAGCCACTTTACATGTTGTTGGAGAAAAACACTCCATTTATGTTTAATGAGGAATGTTTATCAGCCTTCCAAACTCTAAAAAGAGCTTTGACTTTTGCACCAATTATCATAGCTCCATATTGGAATCTTCCATTCAAAATGATGTGTGATGCAAGTGATTATGCAGTTGGGGCTGTTTTAGGCTAAAGAAGAGACAAGGTTTTTCATGCCATCTATTATGCTAGCAGGGCTCTCTCAGATGCACAACTGAATTATGCAACAATAGAAAATGAGCTTTTAGCAGCAGTATTTGCATTCAAAAAATTCAAAGCCTACTTAATTGGGTTAAAAGTCATTGTCAAAATGGACCACTCAGCAATCAAATACTTGATTAAGAAGAAAGATGCTAAGCCTAGATTGATCAGATAGGTGCTTCTGCTGCAAGAATTTGACTTGGAAATCAAAGACAAAGAGGGACCGAGAATCTCATTACAGATCATCTTTCTCGATTAGAGCCATCTGAACAAAAGAAGGAATCACCAATCCAGGAGAATTACCCAGATAAGCAACTTTTTGTCATGTAATACAACCTACCCCTTGGTTAGCAAGCAGAGTAATACCTTGTGAACTTTCTAAAGTGTAAAAGAAGAAGTTTCTAGCTGATGTAAGGCATTACATTTGGGAGGATCCTTTCTTATATAAACAATGCCCATATCGAATCATTAGGCAATGTGTTCCTAAGGATGAAAAGGCCAGCATCTTAAATCACTGCCATTCATCCCCATATAGTGGTCATTTTGGAGCAAATAAAATAGCTACTAAAGTCCTTCAATCTGGGTTTTACTTGCCTGCACTCTAATTAACATCTTAGAAGTTAAGCTTTTTGATGTATGGGGATCGATTTTATGGGGCCTTTTATAGAGTAGGGAAAACGGGCCGAGCCTGTCTGGCCGAGCCTTTTAGGCCTTGAATTTACAAGGCCGGGCTTAAGATTTTAGCTTAAAACTAAAAATGGGCCTAAAAAGGCCAGCCCTGTAGGGCTGAGGGTCTAAAAAGGCCGACCCTGTAGGACCACGGGCTGGCCCTTTAGGCCCTTATATATATATATATACTTGAAATTATTTATATGATAATAATATTATTGATTTTTTATGTTTTGTTGATGATGTTGCAAATATTTAGTTGTTATTATCTTTTTTACAATTAAATTTCATAAGAATATCTTGTATTAATAATCCTAAAAATTAAAAATTTATAAAAGATATTTCTTATTTTATAAGAAAAATACATTAGATATTTCTTATTTACACCAAAGTTTCACATATGATGGTAATTTACTAATTTATTTGTATTTTATATTTGTTATAGAGTTATTTATCATTTTGGTTTATTATTTGTTACAGATAAAGATTATAAACGTATTCATAATGTGGAAGAAGAAACTCTTGATATTTTTACCCCTCAAGCAGACCCTACTACTCAAAGTGAAGCACAATTGAATTTCCTTGAAGTTGATGATAGTGGCGAAAAAGATGAAAATGATAGTCATCATACTCATATTGCTTAGAGTGTTTAGCTTATTGTCATCTTATACTTTGTACGAGACTGTGAGTTATTTGTAGACATTATTTTTTACCTTTGATTATGAATTAGTAACTGTATTTGTTTTATTGCATAAGGCGTGTAGACGTGTAGTTAAATCTTGTGAAAATATCTTTCGACCCTGTGGGCCGGGCTTTGAAAAAGAACAATTATTTTTACCTCGAGCCCTATAGGGCCGGCCTTTTTAAGCCCTGGCCCTTTAAGGGCCGGCCTTATAGGGCCGGGCCAGCCCTGATTCCCAGCTCTAGCCTTTTCCAACCTCATTTAGCAATCATTTTTTTATTAGATATTGATTATGTCTCCAAGTGGGTTGAAGCAGTTGCTTTTCCTACAAATGATTCTCGAGTGGTTGTGAAGTTTTTGAGGAAAAATATTTTTACAAGATTTGGAATGCCTAGAGCTATTATCAGTGATGGAGGAAGGCATTTTTGCAATCAACATCTTCAATCTATGCTAGCCAAATATGGAGTCACTCATAAAGTTGCAACTCCATATATCAACAAACTAGCGGGCAAGTGAAAATCTCAAACAGATAACTGAAATGGATCTTAGAGAAGACAGTAAATTCCAATCGGAAGGACTGGGCAAGGAAATTAGATGATGCAATTTGGGCTTATAGAACTACCTTCAAGATACTAATTGATACATCCCCATATCAATTAGTATATGAAAAAGCATGCCATCTTCCAGTAGAAATGGAGCACAGAGCATATTGGGCAATAAAAGCCTTAAATTTTAACTTAAAGGCAGCTGGTGAGAAGAGACTTCTCCAACTCAATGAGCTTGAAGAATTTAGACAACAAGCTTATGTGAATGCCAAGTTATACAATGAGAAGACAAAAACATGACATGACAAAAGAATTTTGAGGAGAGAGTTCACGCCGGGACAAAAAGTGTTGTTATATAACTTAAGATTAAAGCTCTTTCTAGTAAAGTTGAGATCAAAATGGTCAGAACCTTTCACTGTGGTTCAAGTATGGCTATATGGAACCGTGGAGATTCAAGATGGTGATCACAAATTCAAAGTGAACGGGTAAAGGCTAAAATAGTATAATGACAGTACACTTAACACTTTGAAAACTGATATCACATTTGAGAAACCAACATGTAAGCTATAAACCCAAAAAAAAGAAAGAAGAAAGTCAATTAATTTGGTTTTTGTCTAGCTAAAAACGTACTATTTGGGAGGCAACCTAAAAGTTATTTTCCTTTCTTATTAATCTTTCTTTCCTACTCACTGAAGCATACTACACTACGTTAAAAATTTTACTTTTCATCATTTTCATAGAGGAATCTCTTGTAAAGCTTAAAAACAGGTTCTCCACTCTTCCTAAAGATGTGCTCAAGAAGATCTATAGCTGTCGACTTGAAAGAATGAAGATATTCAAGCGTTTGGACCTTCCTGAGGATGTGTGTTGGATCATTGAAGCTAATGTACGTTTAGCAGGTGAGATTCATGAGTCATTTATTAAACATATGTCATGAATGGGAAGAAGTTCTTACTCCAAAAAGAGAAGAGCTAAAAGAATGAAGGTCTGCCATAAATGTGTAAGGTGGACATGTGATAAGCGTTGTCGGAGTAAATGTATGGTTTCTATAAATTGAGAAGATAAAATTCAATTAATAAAGGATGGACTGAGTAAGGAGTCATTAAATGATATTATTCATATTCTTGAGACGCATCATAATGGTGATGTTCATGCTATTCTTCTTGATTTGATGAACTTATTTAATAAATAAAAAGAACGCTACTGTCTTGAGAATCTGACATTAAAGACCATATTTTCCAGTTTATAAGAAAACTGGATGGGAAATAAATCCTCGATTCATAGAAAGCATTTAAGCTGTTACTAGACGTAAAACCAGAGGAAGATGTGAGCCATAATTAGAACTATTGTACATAATCATACTTTTGTCTAATCTATCTTATCTTTTAAGTAACTTTTGATTTTCTTTATTCATTTTGTTTAATTTCTTCACGCAACATTATACTGGTTATTCGTGTCAAAAAAATTTTCAAACTTCTTTGAAAAATGCATGATTTGCATGATCTTATTGTCGTTGTTTTAGTAGTATAAATATGCACTCTTCTACTTGTAAACACAAAATGTCTTAGAGTAAAGAAGAGAAAAAGGGTATGACACTAAATTGTAGGTTTAAATCTATCTGTATTTTTGGTGAAAATGGTTTATAAAATGATGGAGAATTTCTAACTGCAGCGAGAGAACTTGGAAATGCATTAGTTGCTAGAAAGATTAACTTTTTATACAGGGAGGCATCCAGGGCCTAAAGGGAAGTGTGATCATTTCTGCAAGTATTAATGGAAGCAAGGGTTTGAATGTTCGTGTGAAGGAGTTTGATGGTCACATCTTTTCTGTAGAACAAGAGTTACAGGTTTCAAGCTTGGTTGAACGTATAGGACGTATGCTCTACCATGCTGAAGCTTTTATTGCTCTATCCGATCGTTTAGAAACGTTGAATGGAATCTCTAGCGTTGCAGATTGGGCTAAACTAAACTTTCACAAAAAATCATTAGAATTGTTAAATGTTAATGGTTTTTATGATGATATGTTGTCTTTTTTTTACCATGCTGTGGAAATGAGATTCATACCCCAAACGATTCGTCATACCATCATTTTTGCATTAACTGCTAATCAGCTAATTGATCAACTGCAAACCTATGAACCCAAACCAGATCTATTAGTCAAGCAAATGGATGGGAAATATTCAGACAACAGTCAGAAGAAGAATCTAGATATCACTCTCCGATTGTAACTTTCCTTAATCTTATGGTTTTACTATAATCATTTTGGTTTACTTTATTGTGTGTTTAAGTTTTTAAATAAAAAACTTTATATAATCTCTAGAAGACATTGATAATAATGTTAGATTTAGGTTGGGAGAGGAGTATTAAAAAAAGTATAATTTCTCCATTAGATAGTTAGTTAGTAAAACCATTAGATGTACGGGGTGTGCAAATATGACAGAGTAAAGAGTTATTCTTAACTCTTGAGACGCATCTTATTAGTTGTATATTTTTGTTTCATCTTAAAAAAATGGTCTGAACTAAAAAACAAAAAAAATCTTGTCTAGGTGCTTTTTAATGATTTTAAAAAATATATAAGTTCTAAGCATGGATCAATTGAATTTAGAGATTTCATAGCATGATTGAACAACTGATTGTTGGGATTAGTGATGAATCTTAAAATTGAATGAGCTGAATTTGAAGGCCCCTGACTGTGAGCTTTTGAGCTTATTTGATTAATAATGATTATCTTTTATGTGTGTAATATTCACCTGTTAAGTTGTCACTCTAGAACTTGCTTTGAATCTAGTTGAGATTACATTTAATGTGCACATTCAAAAATGATAAATGCATTTATTTTCTTTCTCTAGGAAGATCCAAATAGCCAACCTTACAATTATATAGTTGATAAGCCCCTTTGAGCCTAATTGATTGTTTCTTTGTTCTCAACACATTAACATGTATTTTAATGATATATCAAGTGCTTTTACCTAATTCGGAAGACTAGCAGAGTATTTGAAATTTTGATGGAATTGGCTTTTGACAAGTGTGGGGTGTATATATTATCAACTTTAGAGTTGCAGAAGTTTGTATAAAAAAATAAAATGAAGTAAAAAAAAGAGAAAAAGAAAATATATTAAGTATTCAATTAAAATTATGGGTTGTTGTGATGAGATAAATCTATTCATAAGTTGGTCGATTTCTCAATTGCTCTGTTAATTTCTTAAATATAGCCCTTCATATCACGTTTTACATTCATTTTACCTTAACCCCATTATAACCTTCAATAAGTCATTTTGATTTGAATTATGCATGTGAATTAGGTACTGAAGATTGAGATTTTTAGTAAGTTTGTAGTAGTACAATTTTTTTAGGTGAATTTGAGCAAAACACTTATCCTTAAACACTTGAGAGAATGAGTCACAATTACAAATTTAGTTCATTCATTTTCAAATAAAGTTACTAGTTTATACTTTTGTTGATTCATGAATGTTATGATCTCTTTATTCTTTAATTGTGTTCTTGTTTATAACTTTATACTTCTGATTTTGTTGAAAATGTAGTAAGAACTTATTAGTCACTCCTTGTTGTTCGAGGACATCCAAAAGCTAAGTGTGGGGGAATTTGATAAGTAAAATATTTGTATATTTATTTTTCCTTATATGAATATTTTTTGGATGATAATTTGAGCTTAATTTAATGAATTTGTGTGTAATTGACAAATAAATAATGATTTTGACATAAAATAGAATTCATTGAAAAATACTAAATTTTGACCATGTTTCAGTTTTTAGGCAATATCTGGAGTTCCTGATATCGGATTGGAACATTCTTTATATGGATAAAAATCTAAGAAAAATTCCTACAACTTTTATGTTGAGGCCAAAACTTAGTTCTGCCTTTAAGAGTTCCGAATTTTTCTAACCGTTGCTCACTAATTTGTCTATAACTTGAGTTGCAAATGTTGAAATGAGGAACTCTTACATGCATTTTCAAGTTAAGATCCAAATCTACAACTTTTATGAAGACAAAAATGTGAGATTTCTCTGTTTTAATTGTCAAAATTTGGCTGCAATCAAGAAGTAAGGTTTCCATAAGGTTAACATTGGTGGCTTAAAGTCAAGATTCATACCTAACAAGTGGAAATTTTTGCACCCAATTCATCTATAAATAGAGGAGTGGAGGACACAAGGAGACACACCATCTTAGAATTCAATTTAATGCATTGTATTGTTCTTATATGCCTCCTTATTGGAAGGCTTAGGTAGTTTTCCTTCATAAATGGTATAGGTTGTCACCTACATCAAAGGTTTTACCTCCTATAAAGAATACTAGATTTTTTCATTTTCATGCATCTTTTAGGTGTATCTTTATGTTTTAGAATTTAATAATCAAGTTTTAAGGAATGTTTATGAAGCTTTTAATTTATTTTGTTTTTGTTTTTAATTTAATCATAAGCTAAATTTTTATTTTCCTAGGGTGATGATGTAGCTTACTAATGACAATTGAATCTTAACTTATTAAATCTAGTTTTAATTTTTTCTTCATGCTTGAATTTTGATTATTGTTCTTATGCTTTCAATTGATTGGCTATCTTTTAAATGATTTCAACATGTATCCTGAGACCGGAAGGAGAATCATATGTGTCGATCTTATAATTAAAACCATGACTTGCATATGAAATAGGAATATATTCATATAAGCTGTGTAGCCTTAATGAGTTTTATAAATCTTAATACATGATTAATTGTATTAACAATCAATTATAGAATTACTTGACCTTTGAAGAGGCTAGTAATTAAATTAGGAATACTTAACTATCAATCATATGGAATAAATTAGACTATAATATATAAGTGATTCAATCCAAAATTTGCTAAGTGAAATCTGACCCTTAGGGTTTTTTCATATATTTGTTTTCATATCAATTGCATTAATATTTAATCATTTTTATTTTGTAGTCTCAATCACTAACTAATTGATCGACTAAATAGAATTAAGATTACCAATTTTGGTACTTAGTGATCAATTCTCGTAGGAACGATATTATATTCACTTCTATATTACTTGTTTATGACAATGTACACTTACACTTTTTAATAAACCATTTACATGCGTAACACTGGGCAATGGCAGGCTGGATAAGGCGGGCTTTGCCCTGCCCAACATTTACCAACCCAAGTTTAAATCGACTTTTCAAGTTCAAGGGAGTACAAATAGGTTCATAATTGATCTTTTGTGGGTGGGGGATGCCCTATGCATACCTTATATGGGGAAAAATAAACAGCTTCAATTATAACCGATAAATGATATGATCTTCAAATATATTTCATAATCAGACACTTGGAACATTCCCAAAATAAGTCCATAACCTAAGTCTTGAAGTAAAAAAGAGTAAAGACTACCATATGTCTTCAAATACCCATACCTGAAGATTTAAATAACATCCATAATCTATTAAAAATAAGGCATAAAAAATTATAATTAAAGCTTTGTAACCTGAAAGCAAAAGAGAACCAAGCTATTAAAACATATAACGTAAAGCAAAGAAAGTAGCTTAACCTAATGGCTAATAAAACATATAATATAATATAATATAATTATATAAATTATTATATAAACAATTATTTTCATCACATCATACATATATTAATATATATAATTATATACCTACCGGGCAGGACCAAATGGACGAGAGGCATACATTGCCCGATGCCTGGCCCTGCCCGCAAAAATACCCAGCCCAATTGTGCTTAAATTTTTTTAGGTTGTTTTTTTTTTGCCATAGTAGGACAATTTTTTTGGGGCTTGAGCGGGCACACCGGGCATCCGGGCTTCATGAACACCCCTATTGTCAATGACCACCTATGATTTGTCAATGTACTAGTGATTTAGTTAACATAAACAATTTTGTCAATGATCACTCTACGACTTAATAATATAGTTATATACACTTGTCAACGGGAACTACTTTAATTAATATATATGAGCTTGTCAATGGTCATTCTATTACTGATCAATATATAGTCACATACATTTATCAATAAAATAAATTCATATTTAGAATCAATCTCACTGAGATTTTTAAAGGTTTTTTAATAAATGATTGGGATTTTTTTTATAAAAAAATTTATAATAAGATTTTTTTAATATTTTTCTGAGCAGCGGGATTTTCCTAATTTTTATTGCCTCACTTGTTCATATTCGGCGGTGAGCACTAAAAACTAAAAAGTGAGCGTTGGGGCGGGACGCGCAGGCTAACCCAGGAGTCCATGAGAAATATCTAGGAACCATAGTTTATAATTCAGTATAACTACTTTGCAGGTGAAAAAAAGACAAAGTATTTCAAGTTTTCAACTTCTTATGTGCGCCCAGCTCAAAAAAAAAAAAAAAAAAAACTTCTTATGTGCGCCAAAATATCTTATATAATTATATTCTAATATCTCCTTTCTGTTACTAGCAAACCCTAGATCGGATCATGTCTGGCTTCTACGGTCAAGACGGCGGGGGCTCTGCGCCACCGCCATATGGAGCTGACGTTGGGTATGGAGCCTCCGGAGGAGGTTATGGAGGCGGTCGTGGTGGAGGAGGATATCAAGAGGGGGGTGGCAGTGGGGGAGGTGGACGAGGATATCAAGAAGGTGGTTATGGAGGCGGAGGCTACGGAGGAGGCGGCGCTGGTTCTGGATATGGCGGGGATGATGGTGGGGGTTATGGTGGAAAGGGTAACGCAGGCGGCGGATATGGTGGCAACGATGGCGGAGGTTATGGAGGAAAGAGTGTGTATGGAGGACATGATGGCGGGGCTTATGGAGGGAGGGGAAGTGGTGGAGGACAAGGTGGTCGAGGGAATGGGGGTTATGGTGGAGGAGCCGGAGGATACGGTGGTCGAGGTTTGTATTCTTGCTTGTTTATTGATCAATTTTCAACTTGATCATGTCCTAATTTTATTTTATTTGCAGGTGGTGGTGGGGGATATCAAGGCGGAGATCGCGGCGGACGGGGAGGTGGCAGAGGCGGACGTGGTGGAGGCGGTAGAGAAGGAGATTGGCGTTGCCCCAACCCAAGGTTTGTGACTCGTCACTTTGATTTGCCTTGCAATTGTTACATTTTCTGTAGAGTGTTACTTTTTGGAATAATTCTAGCTGGGGATTTAATCCGTTGACTCTTACAACTTTTTATTTGGCTGGAAATTGCTATCTATAGTTGTGGTAATTTGAACTTTGCGAGAAGGGTTGAATGTAACAAATGCGGTACACCATCTCCTTCTGGTGCTAATGATCGAGGTGGCAGTGGTGGTTATGATAGGGGAGGAAGAGGTGGGGGTGGGGGGTATGGCAATAATCGAGGCGGTAGATCTGGTAATTATGAAGGGGGAAGAGGTAACGACTATAACAGTGGTAGGAATTATAACAATGATGGTAGAGGAGGCAATAGGGGTGGTTCTTTTAGTGGTAACCAAGCCAGAGAAGATGGCGGATTTGCACAAGGTCATCATTCTACAGCCCAGTCTTATGGTGCTGCTGGTGGAAACTTCCCGCCCACATATGATTCATATGGTGGGAATGCAAATTATGGATCTGATGCAGTTCCTCCACCTACAAGCTATACTGGTGGACCCGCATCATACCCTCCATCCTATGGAGGTAACACAGGTGGGTATGATGGTGGTCATGGTCCTGGTAGTAAAGGTGGACTTGGTGGAGCTCCTCCTGAAACCCCGGCTAAAGTGAAGCAGTGTGATGAAAATTGTGGGGATTCTTGCGACAACTCTAGAATCTACATATCAAACTTACCGCCTGATGTGACTATTGAAGAATTGAGGGAACTTTTTGGAGGCATTGGACAAGTAATGCTCTCATCTGTTGATTTCTGCACAAGTTCATTATATGGAGGATCAGTTGTTTACATTTTCAGTACGGAATGTTTTGCATTAGAGTGCCTCTTTCATACTAAAATACGTGTTATCTTTATGATTTCCATGCTTGGTTTTATGGGTTGTATCATAAACCTGAATTTTTTATGACATAAGAATTACTGGGACTACTTTTTTTGGTTGGGTTGTGGTGTGGAGGGTTAATATTCCTGAAATTTATTTCTTTGTGCTGTAGTGGTCGAACTAGAATGTGGCTGAGTTTTTTGTGCATATGCTGCAAATATGTGTTTTTTTATGTGTAATGCCTTTTGTTAATAATGTACTTTATCTTAGGTTGGAAGAATAAAGCAGAAGAGGGGTTATAAAGATCAGTGGCCTTGGAACATAAAAATCTACACAGATGAGAATGGAAACAACAAGGGTGATGCTTGTCTTGCCTATGAAGATCCCTCTGCGGCACACGCTGCTGGCGGTTTTTACAATAGTACTATATCTAGCATAATCTGGTTTTATAATGCATCTTCAATATTTCTCGAGAAAGAAACACTAATCATGAGTCCCTGCATTTCAGATTTTGATTTGAGGGGCTACAAAATCAATGTTACAATGGCAGAGAAATCTGCACCAAGGGCTCCACCTGCATATGGCCATGGGTATTTTTTCTTAACTTATTTACATACTAACATACAGGATGCTAGTTCCGTCTCCTTGTGCAACTCTTAATAAGTGCTTTTGGCTTAATTAGTTGTGGCATTGAATGCTGGGATTCCTGTTTCAGTTATGCTGGGCACTGGTGCCCTCATGAGCAATGTTTTTTCCTTGATCAAAATTGTGTTATTTTTGTTTTGGCCCTTCAATTTCAAGGGCAGAAGTAAAATATCGAGTTTTGAGCTGATCTGTTTTATCCAAATAAACTGTTCTGAATATGAAAATGACTATAAAATATTGTACCATAATTTACTGAGAATGTTGCTTGTTGTAGGCAAATTAATATTCACATTTTCCAATTTCTACTTTTGTATGAACTTTTCAGGTTTATATGTAGTTAATTGATTTCATGTGAAATTTCAGTGATGCCCTTGTGAATTACTATATTAATTGTTTCTTGTGGTATAGGGGCAACAGGGGTGGCTACGGCGGAGATAGACGCAGGGACAATAAAGATGGAGGTAATTCTGGGCCTGACAGGCGTGATCACTATTCTGGGAACCGTTCTCGTCCATATTGAGCCTCAACAATGAGCATTTTATGTACTATGAATTGTGATCTGAGGGATTTAGTATGTTCAGTTGGCTGGTTTCTATAAATGGAAGCAAAGAGGTAGGTTGTTCACTTACTTTGAGCAGGACCTCTTGGCTCCTTTTTGATAGTCTGTCACTGGCTGGTGGGTTCTTTTAGGCAGGGTTTAATTTTATCATGTGAATGTTTTTCTAGAGGCAAGTGGATAGTCTCCAAATTGCTTGCTGCTAAGGTAGGTTGATTATTTCAGGTGAGTGCTACTTTCATGAAAATGTGCTTTATCCTCGATTGGAATTTGACCCACATGTCATTATGTGGTTATATGCCTGCTTTCATGTGGCATCTGGTGCAAGCAGGTGATGGCTTTTATAGAATTTTTGTGTCAGTTGTAGTTTAATGAATCAATGAATCCCGGTCAGCGTTTTTTTAGTGTTCTTTTAATAGGAAAATAATGGGCGGATTATTGATTTTAGCCTTGTGCTTATCGATTTTACTCTGTATGGTACATACTATGAATTTCTAGACAATAACTGAATAATCAGTACTATGAATGTCTTCATGAAGTCATGTATCGGTCTTCAGTTTACTCTGTAGACAACTCTCTGCTTATTGTCATGCAGTTCATGATAGAGTTATGTTAGGCTAGCCACCTAAGTACATAGGAATTGCATCATTTGTTGGCATACGTTATAACTAAACAGTTTAGCTGCCAACTTTTTGTTGAACAGATGAAATTATTGCACCGATTTTCCATGTCTTTAATAAGATGGGACAATCGAGGAAAAGTGAAAACCGCTGTGTTTTTTTTTTTTTTTTTTGGTTAATTCCGGGACCTTGATCTTGATATCTATGCACTTAAAAAAATGTTAGTATGATTTCTACACGCTAGAAAATATTGTTGGTGTAGATCATATTTCCTTACTATCAAGTATTAAATCATTAATGTCATGATTTAATTAAAAGAATCATATTAAATCATTAGTGTCACGATTTAATTAAAAAATACACATTCTAATTAAAGAATAGAGAATCTCCTAGCCAAGATACAAGAAGTTGCATTTTCGAAGTGCATTTGTCACATTAATATTTTAAATTAATATGAATTTAGATCCTTTCATCTAGTGAAGAGTATTATTCATAAGAGATTCGACAGGGTTTTACGTTGGCTGTCGGGGTCTAATACAACCCTCTTCCTTTACCCGGACTTGAGACTGGCTATAAACATAGGCGGAGTTCTAGTGAAGAGTATTGTGAAAGGTGAAAAACAAACACAAGATATAGTGAGTTTTGGTAAACTGCTGTGCTAACGTTAAATGATGGGTCTTTACGATTTGTTTGCAAATGCGATTGTCAAGTATTGCAATGCTCTCCAGTCCCAAAAAAAAAAGGGTATTGCAATGGTGGTGTTGCTGGTATTTTTAACTTTTGTACGGAGACTTGTATGAATGATCTGGATGCTAGGCAGTAATGGGAAGTTGAAATTCCATGTATTATAGTCGTAATATCATTGATTTTCCGTTGTGTATGATTTCAAATACACTTATTCTTTGAATAGGAAGCCTTTGGCTGTGATTGATTTTTGCAGGATGGTGTAGGAATGGCTGATCTGTGTAAATTTCATACCCGTTTTTTCTTTAAAAAAAATTGTGCGTTGCAACTGAACTTTCAATGTGAAGTCCTCTTCGATAAATAAATATAGAATTTTATCCGGGTTGTAAAGGTGGAAGTATGAAACTAGTACGAGCGTGTCCATCTTCATTAGCTCAAGGTTTCACAATACGTCTGACGCTATAACGACAGTGAAATCTATTCATGGTTCGTTGAAAGTTACTTCTGGTTCCACCTTATTTTGCGAATTACTTTCTGTGAGAGGAAGTTACATTAATTACTTTTTATTTTGTCTTATTAATATTGACATTTTTATCCGGGTAATTTTTTAATATAATCTTGTATTATTGATAAATGCATTCCTAGATGTTTTAAACAGTTAAAGTTAGTGCTTGCTTGTAATGATTGTAACTTTTAAAAGTAGTTTTTTAATTGTAATTTACATGATATATGGTACACGAAGTGTCCTAATTTACGTGAATAAATAATTTTGGAGATCTTAAACGAAATGTGTTTGAATTAGTTTTTAAAAAATAGTTTTTACGATTTATGAGGTAAGTATATGAGAAGAGTTTTATTTTTACTTGAAAGAGTTACCCAATCACTCATGTAATCCCAAATAAATACTTAATTTTAAGTAAGGCGTGGGTCCTTCAAGGTTGCACAAAAATCCGTAGCTTTGAAGGAATAACTACAGTCAACAAAGTTGTGCACGGAGAAGGGCAAAATCCGCCATGTTCAAGGTTACTCAAAGAAGCCCCTTTTTGGGCAAAAGGTATTTGATGATGTTGGACCGTTTGCAGTTCATGTCTGTAAGCCTCAATAAACGAAAAGGCAATACCCAGAAGTACGTTCATATTAAATCCTTCATTTATGTATCTAATTGAACTATTTGTTTTTATTGCTTTTGTTGCTGCAAATACTGGATTCTTGTACATTCGGATTACTCCATATTTTGTTGTATGAATGATAAATGTCAGTACTAAAAACTAATATTGCGGGGGATACTAGAAGCAAAAGCAAACTCATTTCAACTTTTGTTTTATCAAATTCTCAACACGTGAAACCCCATTCTACTTGTGCCAATCTGAATTGGCTAGCATGTGTGATTTTTTTTTTTCCTTTTACATAACTCGCACTCATTATACACATAATGTTTGAGCTCAACTTTACAATTAAGATAGACTTGAGACAAAAGTTCCGTGTCATTAAACTTTAGTCCCAATGATTAACAGATGTGATCTTAATCTTTCTCTTTTTGGTTTTGACTATTCTGTTTTTTCCTATTGATGAAGCTCTAAAAGTAATATTATAGTGACTTTAAATGATTAATATTAAAGCGTAATTTTTTAGTGGATCGGACGAAGAGATTAATTTTTGTAAATAAAATTGAAGGCTCTATTCTAATAATGCAATAAAAAATAGTTGTTGGAAAAGTTTTTTCCAACCAAATTTGATGGAGGTATAAAATAATTGAACCAAAAATACACGTGCATATGATATTATTGATAAACATGTTAGACCAAAAATCTACTTTAGCTTAAAAATATATAAATATTTGAATTGAATAACCTAATTGCGATTATATAAATGTCTCTTGTTTGATGGTACTTGGCAGTAGTTATTATTGATTCATTTCACTCACCAGTTTTTTTCTTTGACAAGTCACTCGCCAGTTTCTACCGCTTCCTTGCGCCTCATCTTTAAGCGCCAATCTCTCCCGCGCTGAAAATGTCGCACTCTGCACAAGAACAACAGCAATTCGCGGTCCTTCGCTCCTTAATCGATGCCAGAAGGTCCACTTTCCCTTTCTTGATTTTCTTTCTCTTTCTGTTCGATCGCTAACAGCTCAACAAAAAATTTCTCCCAGCTTCGATGATGCCACGTTTCGAATTCTTCAGTCTCTTCTGGTCTCCAAAGATGTGGAATCGTCGGTGCAAGTTCGATATACCTTCACAGAATTTCTCAGATCTCAATTCCTCTCCGTTATTCGCTCAATTGCCTCAAAAACTGTTCACGAGAAGCTTTTTATCCTCGATTTTTTCGTTCGAGCTTTTGCTATCGTCGGCGATGTAGAGGTACTTCTATTCGTTTGTTCTTCTGCTGTCATAAATGAACTTGACCTGTACTGACGCCTGCAGACTTGGTTCTGTGTCTAGGTATACCTTTATTCGTAGTTATCGCTAATGATAAATTATTTAAAAGAGGTGCTCTTATCGAACTAATTAGCAGCGTTGTGTTTCCATACGCCTTAGAGTTGCTTAGCTGTGAGATACGAGGCTCTGCTTATGAGAGAACTCAAGTCTGCCAGTTGCCAATGGCTAGACGTCTCGTATGTGGAATGGTTAAATTTCGGGGAAGACGCGCTGCGTAACGGTTTCCATTCCATTGCAGAGAAGGTATGTAGGTGTTGTGTGGGGAGTTTCTATTTCACAAACTCACCTGCGCGCGCTCACTGTGTTGTACCCCAATTGTTCCTTACTTATGCAGTTTTACACATCTTTATAGTAACTTCTATACAGATTAAGATGTAAGAATCAGGTAATAGTTTTGATTCTGTCTTATAGTTTTAAACCGAGTTAGTCTTTCGGCATGCTTCATATCTGCAACTGCTTTCCTGTTTGAGAATTAGGCATGTCAACATGCATTATTGTGCATTGGGAAGAATGATGTTCTGGAGTCTGGGATAGACGGATTTTCTGAAAATGCTGAAGCAATTAGGACGATTACGAGGCTGAGGAACATCGCAATGAAATCTGTCTCTTCAGGCTCTGGTATCTCCTAAATTTATGTATTTATTTCTTGTGAATATTTTCTTGTTTTTATTCTTCGACATAAGTGAATCTTTCGAGTTCAGTGCAATCAGTGTGACTCATTTTGGGATTCTAGCACTTCATTGCTGTTTGCACTGCATTGAAGAGCATCCTCGCTCGTCAATGAGAGCATTGTTGCTGCAGCGTTCTTATTACAGAGGACAACTAGGACTGCTTTATGTTTGCAGGAGATAATGTGGTTGCTTTGCATTAGATATTTGATGGCATCAATAACTCAGTCATGAGATGAGTGTCCATTTGGCATGAATGCTATGCATTCTTTTACTGTATGGATATGCATTAGCTGATATAAATTTAATGGTAAGATTAATCTACACGGCCGCACTCTGAGTTGTGAGATACTTCCTCTATGCTTCAAAGAAAGGCAAATTGTGTTTAAGACTAATTATGCTTATTAAGTGATTTTAATTTGTGCTTCAAAAGGAAAAGGCCTAATTGTGGTCGCATCTTTAAATGTATCAAACGTAAGAGACCAATGTAGATATGTGCTTAGTTAAAGGAAAAAAAGTTATAATGAGAGGACTTAACAATCGACAGGGGGGTTTGGGCAGGTTTGTCTTAGATTCAGAAGAAACGAGAATAGGAGATGCATCGCCTAGAGAGCAGGAAATGGAATTTTTAATCTCATTTGAAAGATTTATCTTGAAAATGTTAAGTAATCTATGCTTTTATGAGTGTTCATTTCTTCATTACAAATTGTGCTTTGTGATTTCAGTTCAGGCGCAAGCAGCGGAGTACTTAACAAGGAAATCATCTGAACAGGGAAAGTCCAATGTAATCTACCAAGAAAAACGATGTCTAGCAAGCACGTCCTTTAGAAATGGGATTAAGAGGCAGAATATGCGGAAGTTACAGGAACAGCGAAGCCTTCTGCAGACCAGTGATAAATGAATCGGACGGCAATCAAATTCACAGATTAACCATATTGGAGCTTATCAAAGTTCATCCTTCCTTTTGATTCGAGTTTTGACACTTGATCACGTGTCATATATGCTATGTGTAAACTTTTTACGCTGCCTGATATTTGACCAATTAAAACAACAACATCATGAATATCAGGACTCATGCAACAATTGGGAGTTCTTTTCCTTATTTGTGAAACAGAAACTTTGCTTCCATTCCACGCCCATCCATGATTATAATTATTACTAATAAGGGTACGGGTTTTCAATTTATAAATAATTAATTCAGAAAAAATTTCAGTTGACCGTTCAAAAAATGTCCAAGACATGGCAATTAAATGCATTCTTCTATTTTATTTACTATCCAATATCACAAGTTAAGAAAATATATTAATAAATTACTGAAGGGAACCATAAAGTACCCAACTCTTAAATGCATTCCTTGCCCGAAAGCAAAGAGGATAAGGTGCTGAAAAAACATAGGACTGTTTTTTTTTTTTAAAAAAAAAAAGGCAAAACGCTCTTCCTTGTTATTCATAAAGTTTATGTATATATACACAAATCCTTCATAGATGGATAAGTAGTGATGGGTTACTTTGTCGTTGAGTTCACGTCAACATACGAAGGGAGTAATAGTGATACTAATAATAAAAATAACAGTATGCGTTATGATGTGCAAGGACATTGGAACAGAACCAGACAGGTAGACAAAAATCTAAGATCGAGGGAAATAGCCTAACGAAGATAAGATGGAATACAATTCAGTACTCCGAAGCCCAAAGAAAGAGGAGCAGCAAGTCCCCGACGCTACACCTTATTCCAAGGATGATTTTAATATCTTGGATGAACTGGGCGACGGCGTTTTAGGCTCTGAACAAGACCACTCAGAATTACAACATCACTGTTATGGTGGTCACCTTAATTGGGACTTCATGGGATTGGAAGGTTTCTCAACTGTTGATGCAGAGGAAGCAGAAGTAGCAACCGACGATGAAGGCGAAGAACAGGAGGAGAAGGAGGAGAGAAGCAAATGCCGACTTGTGGAAAAGGACAAGATTATAAAGACAGAAAATCATGGTGGATGTCTCTGGGACGAAGACGATGATGATGAGAAGATGGTGTCTTTGAGATTGAACTTGAACTATCAAGAGGTGTTGGACGCATGGTCTGACCGTGGCTCTCTCTGGGCCCACGATTGTTCTCTTTCAATGCCTTCCAACGCTAATGACGCATTTTTCTATGTCAGTTCCCTTAAATTATTCCTCCATACATATTCATCTGTGAACTTGTGATATATATATATATATCTGATCTTCTGTTATGTGCGTAGTTTGTCTTTGTTACAGTATGTATTTATGTTTGACATGAAGGAGTTTGATGAATATAATGAGATATACATGTGTGAATTAGATGGGAAAAGTTCCAATAAGGCAGGAGGAAGATAGAAGCAGAAGGAATGCGAGTGTTAGAAGGTACAAAGAGAAGCGTCAGAGCAGACTCTTCTCCAAGAAGATAAGATACCAAGTCCGAAAACTCAATGCTGATAAAAGACCTCGACTCAAGGTCTGTGTTTTATTTAATTTCTTTTTTTCTTTCTTGAATGAATGAAAACAGTCGTTGTTGATATTTTGGATGTAGGGTCGTTTTGTGAAGAAGAGACTTTAGAAGATGTGACGGGCGCCTGGACTACGAAGGAGCTCAAAATATCTCACAGCAAATATCTCTATTCTTCCTTGTACTTTTCTGCCCATTTAGCCAATTCCCATTTTTTAAATATTTGTTTGTTGAACCTATGCGATTCCACATATCAATCTGTGAACTCGTGATGTTGTATGGTATTGGTACTACTATTAGTTGTGGAATTTTGTGTCATGAGTATGGAGAAGGAAGGGAGGGGGGGGGGGGTCCAGCGTTTTGAAATGGACTCTTTTCTGTCGGGTGCACAATTTTCTCGTCTCGCCTTCTTGTCCCGATCCCGAATAAATTGGGATGGGATTTTTCCCTCTTGAAATTTTCAGAATAGAAAAAATTTGGGATTCAAGAGACTTCCCAATCTTAAATATATGTGTGTGTATTTTTTAAAAAAATATTTAAAAAGGTAAGATCAAATATAAAGAAAATATGAAAATTCCTAACACCCTTAAGATAATATCTATTTTTGTAGTTTATTTAGTTAATTTTATTTATTATTTTTTAAATAATTCTAATTTTATATTCTTATCTTTATACTTTTTGGAGTTGAATCGACAACTTTAAGTATATATTGAACTAATTTGATACAATATGATATTAGAGAAATTATATATTTGTCATAAGTTAAAGAAAATACAACAAAAAATTTAATATATATTTTTTTTTAAAAAAAGAAACAGGTCTCAATCCTGAAAATTTCCCGTCCCGTTGAGATAGGAAATTCTTAGGATTAGGAATAAAAATCATTTCTAAACCCTTCTCGGGATCATGATTTCTCAATCCCGTCCCGTCCCAAAAACACCCTTACTTTTTTGTTTGTGAAAATGGAAAAACATGATCCATCGTTGTCAGGTAGTCATGAATTTCATATTTTGGACCCAAAAGCGTGTAGCATTCAAATGTATTTTTAGGGGGTGGTTCAATGCATAAAGCTCCCATGACTACAATTTACTCTATAATTAGAAAGACTATTTTAAAGATTTGAGTCTGTACATAACTTTACTATTGTACTAAGACTCACCTTTTTAGTAAATGTATCCTTAAGGCTTTTGATAAAAAAATGTATCCCTAAGACCTGTTTGAATTTGCGAGTGAAAATTATTAAATATGTTGATGTAAGTTTAGAAATGAGATAAATCTATTCTCACTTAGCTCGTGTAGAGTATAAATTCAAATGGGCTCATATATAGAATGGCAAATCCATTATCCATATGCCATATGGCGTGTGACCTATGGGAGATGGCGTCGTGACTATGTAGATGATGATATTTGGAATAATGATTGAAACTTCTAATCGTGTTTTTCAATCATAATTTACGATATACGAGGTAGTTTTTACGGTCTACGAGGTAAATATATGGAAGAGTTTTATCTCGTTTTACGTAAATCGGGCTCATATTTACCAAACATCCTCAATGTCATAAACTACTGTATCACTTTTAAATGCTTCTTCTTTTCTGCCCTGTTATACACACACAGATTAGTTTATCATTTTTTTAGTAAATGAATAAATTAATTGTTAGAGGAGTATTGTGGTGATATGACCAAAGAGTATTCAAATTAAAGGGAACGAAGCAAGTATTATGTAAGTTGATGGGTGATAAAGAATTTGTAAAGAGAGCACTAGTTATTGTGCGACTGGAACGACGGCTATGCTTCCTTTTCTTTAATACGAAGAGGAGCTTAAATTTCTTTTTCTGTTTTATGGAAATGAGTTTAAATTCCTGTTTGACACTCAATTAGTCAATTACACAATAAATTAACATTTCACTTTATTCTACGAATAAATAAACATATCAAAGTGAAATGGGAAAAAATATATAATTTTATTTTAATTGTGTGGGTTGTGGACTCAAAAGAGAGAGAGAAAGAATTATGCTTTAACTGAAGTCTGCAAGAGAAAGAATCTGCCACTTGTGTAAGACTACAAATATTATAGAAAAGGATATTAATATTTTAATCCTTTTAATTCTAAATCATTTATAACTCAATCCCTCAATTCAGTATAACTCAATATCTATACTTTTAACTCTTCTCTCAACCTTTTATAATTTATAAGCGGCCACTTAGTCATCTTACCTGGCAAAAAATATTATTGATATCATTATAAATTGATTATGTGGCTTCCACTTCAGCAATGAAATGAAAGGGTAATGGACTAATGTCCCCATCAAACTTCTTCTGCTGCCCTTGGCCGTTCCACCTAGGGGTGGAAACAGGCCAGGCGGCCTGTCAGGGGCCTGCGGCCTGGCCTGTTTCCGGCCTGGCCAGGCCTGGCCTGTCAGGCTAATAGGCCAGGCCAAGGCCAAGGCCAAGGCCTGTTTGCCTTAAAAGGCCAGGCCAAGGCCTACTGACAGGCCTGTTAGGCCTGTCAGGCTGGCCTTGGCCTGTTAAGCTTTTTTTTTTTTTTGTAAAAAATAAATAAATATTAGTGTAATAATTTTTTTTTTGTTGTAAATGAATTAAAGTCGAATGAAAGGCTTCGCAACAAGTATGGTTTAAAGAAGAAACAAAAGGTATAAATTTTCCGTTGTTAAAATAATTTTATTTCTTATATATATTATTTGTTAAACTTTGTTATACTCTAATACTATATATTTTATTAATTTTTTTTCAAGGTCTTTGAAGGAGAAGAAGAAATCATATTGAAGATTTGATGTGAAAATTGGAGAATTTGTATTGAAAATTATTATATTGTATTTGATTTCACATTTTATGATGTATTTTGGATAATTAATTTTTGTATTGGGATAATTAATTTATGTAATTGGGCATTTTTTTCCTATTTGAAATAGACTATTTTTTGGCCTATGGCTTGTTACTTGTTAGCCTTTAAAAAAAATAAAAAAATAAAAAAAAAATAAAAAAAAATAAAAAAAAAATAAAAAAAAATAAAAAAAATAAAAAAAATAAAAAAAAAATTCCTTAACAGGCTACAGGCCAGGCCAGGCCTGTATACAGGCCAGGCTCAGGCCTGAAAATATGCCTGTTACAGGCCACAGGCCAGGCTCAGGCCAGATAGTGCCTTAACAGGCCAGGCCTGTTAAGGCACAGGCCTGGCCTGGCCTGGCCTGTTTCCACCCCTAGTTCCACCGTATGATTTACGGCTCTACCCTGACTCAACCCAAATCAAATATAGTGGGAGCCAACACTTCATCTGTTTGGTATGTTGGAATTGATTTTAATAGATATAGATATAAAAATGGAATTAGATATAGATATAAATATAAAATTGGAAATGAGGTTTAAAAGTGTGTTTGGTATATACATGGAATTCATACATTATTTTTATTTAATATTTATATTTTAAATGTGAAATTATTAATATGCCCTCATCTACAAAAACCTAACAAGTACCTCAAACATCCAAACTATTTTTTTATTATTATAATAATTAATTTTTTTAATAATAATTTTTTCTAATTTTTTAATATATTCTAACCAGATCACCCTTTTCTTTTTATTTAAAAAATTACCTACTAATTTCATTTTTTCATTTTTTATAAATAATTAATTCCAAATTATAATCATATCCTATAAATAAAAATAAAGATGTTACAGTTGTAGTCAGAGTGAAGAGAGGTTGCCATTATTACCGAAAGGAGGGGGTAATTGATAGAATTGTGGAGATAGAATTATAAATCTTAGCTTTTGGGATGGAATTCATTTTGGTGTAATTGGCTTATTTGGCTTCCACATGGAATTGAAATTGAGAGTCAATTTCATTGTACCAAACAAACCCTCTTATGGAATTGAAACCCAATTCCATTTCCATCATCTCCAATTCCAGCATACCAAACGGGCCCTATATTTTAAAAATAACTAATGACGATTAAGTTATTTAATATATTTTAAAAGGTAATTTTTTCACTTTTATCCTTCTTGATAAATGTGTTTAATTACATTATGAACGTTATTTAGAGAAGGGGATATAATAGGTAGGAAAAGTTAAAAAATGAGTATAAATCACAGAGTAAAATAGAAAAAATAGCATTAATTAAATTGGAAGTGACTTATATTTTAGACCATGACTTCTTTTTAGAAATGCCTTATATTATAGACTAAAGGAAGTATCTAATCAGGAAGGCCATAACATAAAACAAACTATCTTTTGCTATTTATTTATTGTTTACTTAAGTTCTTTTTAAAAATACACATGATTTTTTTTATACATGTAACACCCAAAAATGGAAATGTGTCGATAAAATGTTAAAAAATTGAATGTCTTCATACTGCTCTCAGGAACATACTTCTGTTCGTGATTTGCTTTCTGCTCTGTAGAGAATTGATATTCCTCCATTAACTAGTGAGGATTTTCAAAGTTTTCTAAAGCCTTTCTCATTGGAAGAGATAAAGGTGGCAGTTTTTTCATTGCCCAAAACCAGTGCCCCAGGCCCAAATGGTGTACATGCAAACTTTTACCAGAAATTCTGGGAACTGATTAAACATGGCATGTTCTCAATGATGCACTCTTTCTGAGAATCAGAATTCATCCTCAAGTCTCTCTTCAAGACCAAATATTATCTTAATTCCCAAGTCAGAACAGGTTCAGACCTTCAAGGATCTTAGACCCATTAGTCTTTACAATGTGGTCTATAAAATCATTTCCAAGGTCCTTTGTATTCGGATGAAAAAAATTCTGAACAAGTCCATTGCACCATTTCAATGTGCATTCCTCCAAAGAAGAGTAATCACTGATAACATTCTGCTAGCCGGGGATTTAATGCATCAGATTCATACTGCTAGAAATGGGAGAAAGAAATTGGTGGCACTCAAAGTGGATTTTTCAAAGACATTTGAATCACTATCATGGAATTTCATTATATGTTGTCCTAAACATGATAAATTTTCCACAAGTGGATTGCACTTGTTATGCAATGTTTATCCACTATATAATACCAAGTTATCCTTAATGATAAGATCACAAGAACGATTATTTTTTTAAGAGGAGTTCGGCAAGGGGATCTTCTATCCCCATATATATACATTTTGGCTACTAATGTGTTTTAAACATACTGGCCAACTTCAAGGGATTAGAGCTTATTCAGATTCTCAACCAGTTTCCCATCTGCTTTATGCCGATGATTCTGTATTTTTCTTTGAGGGAAATGATCAAAGTGTAAATTCAATCAAGGCAGCTTTGGATATATATAGCAATTGGTTAGGGAGGACTATCAATAGATCCAAGTCAACAATGATTTTCAGCCCGAATTGCCCTAATGCTATGAAAATGGCTTATTCTCGATTCATGGGAGTTCATTTTTCTGAAAGGCTAGGGAAATATCTTGGCACTTGGATTGATTCTGAGAGAAACAAAGTTGTGATCTACAATTAGGTAATAAATTCAATTGATCAAAGAACTGCAGCTTGGAAAGGAAAATTATTATCTCAAGCTTCAAGGTTAAACCTCATTAAATCTGTTCTAGTGAGAGTTAATCTTCATATCCTATCATGTATCAAACTTCCTGAATCTTGACAATATCTGTTAATATATTGCTATGAGATGCGCAAACTTTTTCTGGGTTTAAATGGAGAAAAAAAAAATCCAATTTGAAAAGTAAGGACTTCATTTTTAGATCAGTAGTGGAAGGTAGTCTAGGTCTTAAATCGATTTCCATGGTCAATGAGTCCCTTCTTGCAAAACAAATCTGGAGAATTCTTAACTCTTCCTTGGGTGAATTACTGGTAGAGACTCTAAAGATAAAGTATATTGATGTGAATAGTCGCTTTAAATCACCATACAGCTCATCATGGTTATGGAAAGGTATCCTCAAATGCTTTTCAATCATCTGTGACCATCTTCAATGGAGAGTGGGATCAGGTTCAACCATCTCTTTAAACCACCTTTTATGGTGGCCAATGTAGGCAAAGAATCCAACTCTTTCTTCTGATCTGAGAGATGTTAGAGACCTTTTTACTGCATCTTCCTTCTAATTGGAGACCAATTAGTTGGAATATTCCTTTGGAAATTGAGCTCATTAGGGAATTATATAACAAGTATTGGTTATAGGATTGTCTCATAAAATCTCTCTACTGTAACCCCTGATGCTTTTTGGAAATTTTTATGGTCTTTAACACCTCCAATAAAAGATTTTCTGTTTGTTTGGAAAGTTCTCAACGAAGCAATTCCTTCAACTGATATTTTAAATGTTCATCATCTGAATGTGACTGGTAATTGTGTTTTTGGCTGTTCAATTTCTGAATCATTGGACCATCTTTTTGTACAATGCCCTTTCACGCAAGCTGTATGGTTTGAGGCAAGAATGCAATCGCCCTCCTTCATGGCTTTTAAACAGTGGCTCAGATCCACTCTTATGGAACTTCATCAGGATGGTTTCAAAGAAGAAGTGGCAAAAATAATGAAGCTACTAAGCATCATTTGGATTAAAAGAAATCAGATTTTACACCATAGGATTAGCAAGCTCAAGCTGGATGAAGTAGTCAAAGAAATTTACAATGCAGTTTCACTAACTAATCTGGCATTCTCTAAGGAACCAGTTCATTCTCATGGGCATGAAATGACTGTTCAGTGCTTCCATTCATCGTTGACTGCAATCCCAAATGAAGGATGGTCCATTTTTATGAAAAAGGCTAAATCTAGCGGAAAAACATCTTGCTCTTCATGGATATACTTTCAAGGTCAGGTAATTGAATCGTTTACTTGGAGAGCTGAATTGGGACAACAACAGCTCTCGTTGTTATGCTTCAGATATACTATTCATTGAATAACCAGATCTCCTTTTTTGGATGATGACTCAAATAAGAATCTCAGTGTATTCTGCATTGGCAAGCTTCTGATCCCTCCATATGGAATTAACAGCAACTCTACAAGTGTTTTGTACAGGGATATAGATGCTCTTTTAAAATTGTTTGTTTTTAGGAAGGTTATATGTATTAAGGAGGTACCTACTTTAATTTTCCTTTAGTTACAACCATATGCAAACATGGTTGTGGAACTTTAATGCTGTAGCATCATTTGATCTTTTATTGATAATTCATTTACGTCAAAAAACAAAAACAAAAAAAAATCCGCTGGATGAATGATACTCCGTAATCCTGTTGAGTTGGCCTGGGTTGGTTGTTTGGTGGTGTGTCATTCTTTTTTTTTTTAGCCAACAGAGTGTCACTTTTTCATTGGTCTAATAGGAAGAGACACAGAACTCATCCCTCCATCTTCGCCAAGCACCATGGGCTAGCTCCACCAAAGTCCAACCCAACTCCCTTGAAACATTAATAAACACATTAATTTAATCAATATGAATGGGGAAAAAACTCAATACGAATTCCCTATCCACACACTCACACACACACACACACACACACACACACACATATATTATAGATAGACTAGTGCCTCTGTTTAAACTTAAAAAAATTAAATATTTTTATATTTTTTGATTTAAATTATGAACAATACTTAATTCAAGTTTCTAATATTTATTATGTCAAATTTTCTAATAGTATTTAATCATGTATCCTATTACACTTAACTTGCGCCCCATCTTATCTCAGAGTTGGTATTGCCCCATCTAAAATTACGATTGGCTTCAAAAAATCATAAGAGAAAGACACACAGTTAAAAAGGGACAAGGAAGAAAGAATATATAATGCAAAGGCATTTGTCAGAAGTGTTTTATTAAATAAGTAATGTTTCATGTAAGAAAACTGAAAAACATGAGTTCTTGACAAGGCCATTCGTGTGATAGAAAGTCACGTATATTTAACACCCGATAGTATTTCAAAGATGATGGTCTCTATTAGGACCTTCACCTATGAAAAAACAAGATGAATGATGGTATTTAAAAAAAGGATGGATGATGGGCCATGATAGCAAATTAAATTATTACTACATTTGATTGGGATGAATGATTCAACTTTTCTCCCCCTCACAAAATAAAAATGAGAGTGGGACCAACACGTGCGAGAAAATAAAAGAAGGGTTTGCCTCTGCCGGGAGGGGGCGACGTGGTCGTTAAAAAGCGAGACGGGTGGAGGATGACGTGACGTCAGGTGGGGCCATCTACTTCACAGACTTCTTCGGTATCGTTAACGAAAGAATATGATTCCCCTTGGATTCTTAATTTGCGGGACGTGTCGGGTTTCAGTTTCATATCTCAGGGTTTGGTGGGGACAGCGAATAAGGCAACGATACGTGTCGCTCTCCCATTGGATGTAGCTTCTTGAGGCCAACATACATCCTTCAGTATATTATCTTCTTCTGTGGTCGATGGCACCCAAAAAAAAAAAAAAAAAAAAAAAATCTTCTTCTGCTGTCATGATCAACCCCAAAATTACATTTCAGGAACAGGCAACACCTTTAATTACACCTAAAACAATTACTCTCTGATTTTAAAATTGTTAAAAATGATTAAGATTTTTAGCAGGAAATAAAATTTTGGGGGAACAAAAACACCCCTCCTCATTGCCCTTAGAGCCATTATGGGTGGCTCAACACCAATTCACCTGCCACTACCACTACAGGAGTGAACATTACATTTGATTTTTTAGACTTCACTCCAAAATAAATATAAGTAAAATGACATTTTACTATTTTAGGAACATCCAGTATTTTTAATTATATTTAATAAAGGCAAAATATCCTATTAAAAAGTTTGTTGGTGGGAATGAGGAAATCAGAATACTAGTGCTCTATAAACTATGCAGAGTTCTAATAGTCTGTGTATAAATATTTATCGAGTCATCTTAATCAATAAAATTTTCAACTGAGACATTTTTCCAATACTCCTCCTCCTTGAAGCTGGAGCCATTATCGTTGGGGTCAGAGCTCAGAAGTGCCACCTACAGTGACAGTGTAAAAACAATAAAACAGGTTTTACTTTTTCAGGCTAAACATGCAGTTGGAAATTTATAAAGTGGGAAAAGGAGGCCAATGTGAAATTTTTTTCGAAATTCAATTCGAAAAAATAGGTAACTCGCTTAATTATCTTATTTAAAAAATACATGAGAATAATTTGTGTACGTATGATTTCTTGAGGTGCTCCCGAACACCTATAAAAAATTTAATAAAATGAAAATATTAGTAATGAAATTCATAAAATTTTCAATTTATCTTTACTTTTTTATTTCTCTTTTTCTCCACTTTATAATTTTTTAATCGAGTATTAAAATAATTAAATATCAATATAAAAAATCAGAGCCGAGATAAAAAATTGAAGAGATAGGTTTTGAAAATATAATATTTCAATGTTGAGTATTGAATTAAGTATTAAATATGAATATTTTAAAAAATAATTAAAGGTCACTCCAAAAATTAATGGTGAGGTGGGGATTTTGGCCCATTAAAAAAACTTTATATTCCACAAATAATTATAATATTTGAGATTTCTACAATTTATCGTCTTTAGATATAATTAAATATCCTACAGGATCCTGAACTCGAATTCAGTTTCCTCTCCCAATCAATCACTCTTTCTCTCCCTCTAACCAACATCTCCCTCAACAACAGCACCTTGTTCCATCTAATACATTTGTATTCAGGCCATATAGATTAAAAATAGATAACCTAGATTTAACGTTGCCGTACTTTAATTTCATATTTTCCTGGTGAAAAGTGAATTTAGTATTTAACATTTACAAACTTAAACTTTAAATATTATTTCCAGAATTTGAGCCCTTAGTATAAGATCTTATTGCAGTGCAACTTACGAGATCTTATATATATTAAGAATCCGAGCCACTATAAGCTATTTAAATCTAATTTAAATTATTACATAATAGCACTTACTTAATAAGCTCAAGAATTTGTTTAGAACAACGACATTTAAGAGCAACTAATTGTAATTCGATCCAAAAGTAGCAGCAATCCCATCACACGCTAACTGCTATGAATTGGAGTCTCAAACTTGAAGATACTGGTTGTTTAGAATTATTTTTGAATTTTTAAAATGTTTATTCACGCCCATCTCGTAAATCATAATTTACAAACTATTTTGAAGGAGACGCAGTTACAGTGGTCTGTCACATGGATACGCTCTGTAATAGGCTAATAGTAGCTCACTAGAGCTAGGATCCAAACTTCTGTAATGGAAACACGTGTATCTTCATATGCACGACCATGAATGATCAAGTAACTTGGATTTCTTATGCTAATTAATAAGTAATAACAAATGAAAAAAAAAACCACGCGGATAAATAATACTGTAGTGCTCTTATAATTATATTCTCAAACGAAAACAAATAAGATGGGTGTGTATTTCTTTAATTTGTACAAAAGTAAAGGAAAAGAAAAAGAGAACATCATACACGTTGCACTCATAGAAAGCAATGCAACCTCTACTTTGTGAACTTGGCTCTGCTCGCCTGAGTTGAGTTATCAATCCCACTGCCTCGTCGGTTACTTTTTCCTCCTTTATATACACCAGCCGTTTCCAACTATAGCCTTCATCCTTCAACTAATTAACCAACACCTCACTCTCCCACTTTGCTATATCCCATTGGTTGTTATCATGTCCAAGGTTGTCTGTGTCACCGGAGCCAGCGGTGCCATCGGATCATGGCTCGTCCGCCTCCTCCTCGATCGTGGCTACACCGTCCATGCCACCGTCCAAAATCTCGGTTACGCTCTTTTTATTATATGCACTTCATATATAATTAAACTTGTTTCCGTTATTTTCTCCATAACTGCATCCATGAGAAAGACGTGTTAGAAAGTGATTCTGATACAAGAAATTAAAGTGAATGTATTGGCTCTAAAGCATACTTAATTAATTTCGTTTCTGGATCGTATAGTATATAACTAGATAGATAATTAGTTGAAGAATAAGTAATTCATAATGTAAGAACACAGACGACGAGAACGAGACGAAGCATTTGGAGGCGATGGAGGGAGCAAAGAGTCGATTGCGTTTGTTCCAGATGGATCTGCTGGACGTGGACTCCATCAAGGCCACCGTGAAGGGCTGCGCCGGCGTCTTCCATCTGGCGTGTCCCAACGTCATCGGTCAGGTTCAAGATCCAGAGGTAATAATAATAATAACACTACTACGACCACATACTACTAACTCCGTATATACTGTTTTTTATTCCTATAATTATTGTTTGGATATGTGGTGACGTGGCTATATATTTTTTGTTGTGTGCAGAAGGAGATAGTGGAGCCGGCGGTGAAAGGGACGGTGAACGTGCTGAAGGCGGCGAGAGAAGCAGGGGTGGAAAGAGTGGTGGCGACGTCGTCGATATCGGCGATTACTCCAAGTCCCAACTGGCCTTCCGACAGGATCAAAAATGAGGACTGTTGGTGCGACCTTGACTACTGCAAACGCAAGGGGGTGAGCTTTTTTTTTTTTTGTTTTTGCCCTTTTTTCAGAGTTTTATGTTCTTCAAAAGTTGAATTCTCTCTCCGATTCTTCTCCGTATTCGCTTTTCTTTTGTTGACAACATAATAAATATATTTTTGTTGTTGTTTTAGTAATTAAACAAGTGCCTCATGTATTTTTAAGTCTAAGCTGAGATTTGATGAGAGATTCAAAATTTATATCCTATTAGTGTAAACAAGAAATATAAGTGACCATATAAAAGTTTTTTCCTTCGTACTTGTTTTCGTTAGATCCGATCCAACATAAAAGTATAAAACATGACGAATATATTGCTTGATATTGATAAGGAGTTTTACAAAATTCTTTTTTCCCCCCCTTAAAACAAGTTTAAATTAAATCATATGTCTTTTACTTATTAAAGATCTGAAAATATGAAAAGACAGTATTTGAGTTTCCTACGTAATGCAGCTATGGTATCCGATCGCGAAAACGCTGGCGGAGAAAGCAGGGTGGGAATTTGCGAAGGAAACAGGGTACGACGTCGTTATGATAAATCCCGGCACCGCCTTAGGCCCTCTCATTCCGCCCAGGCTCAATTCAAGCATGGCCGTCCTTCTCGGCGTTCTCAAAGGTCTTCTTCCATAGCTACTTTTCCTGCTCAGTGCTCACCCACACTCACTAATTCACAACATAACTGTAATGTAATCCATGTCTGATGGACGATGCAGGGGACACAGAGACCTACGAGGACTTCTTCATGGGAATGGCACACTTTAAGGATGTGGCCATGGCTCACATCTTGGCCTTCGAGAAGAAGGAGGCCTCTGGAAGGAACTTGTGCGTGGAAGCCATTCGTCACTACGGTGATTTTGTGGAAAAAGTGGCTGAATTGTACCCTGAATATAATGTGGCTAAGGTGCCTAAGGATACTCAGCCTGGTTTGCTCCGAGCCACGGATGCTTCTAAGAAGTTGATTAATCTAGGCATGAAGTTCACCCCCATAGAGCAAATCATCACCGATGCTGTTGAAAGTTTGAAGAGCATGGGCTTTCTCTAAATCTCAATCCATATTCCTCCTTAATTTGGGGGCCTTCACTGGTTGTGATTGTGTTTATGGGGATCTAGTGATGGTGGTGTGGTTGGTTCAAATAAGGATGATGAACTTGCAGTTTATGTCCCTTGTTCTGTATTTTCATGACAAGAGTTGTTTATGTATAAACTCTTGCAGTTAATATTGAATAATTCTTCAGTAGATTGGCAAAGAATGAGTCGCCCTGCAATAAATTTTACTTTTAAGTACTAGCCCCTCATGAATCTATCACGGATCTGATAACGATATAAAGAAAGCCGACTATTTAATCAAATCAAAGTCATCGACGAACGCTTGCGTAGTTGAAGGTGACTGGTGGACGCAGCTGGTAGGGCGACGGCGATGAGGACGGAGCGAGGGACAACTGGTGAAAACCTTGCTTTTGAGTTTTGAACCATCATTATTCTGGAAACAGAAAACAACTGATTATGAGTATAATAATTCTGGTCTGTTAATGTTTCCGAATAATCATATTCAACAATCTATTGGAAATGTGGAATTGATTGTATGTTATCTGAGACTATTGATGTCTATCCGTTTGTATTGGGATGAATTGTTGGAGTTATCATCCTCTTCCATCCGGGGGACAAAAAATTAGAAGTAACGACGTTCCCTTTCTATTATATCGTAAAAGATCAGGTAAAAAAAAAAATTATCCCTCATCTGCTTGATTTCCCTTTGCCACGCTTCTGTAAACCCTAATTTAAAAATCCATGTAATGCTTGTTCTCTGCTTCGTCAGAGTAATTCCTTCCCCTCTCTGGCAAAGGGAAATTTTAGATTTTGGATCAGTGCTTGCGGTTTGAATTCGTATCGCACTAAGCGGATTGTTCCCGGACTCTGTAATGTAATGTTTTTGAATTTATATTATTATCATTGCATGCGCTCATTTGCTTTTGTATCTGAGTTATATTATATTTCGAAGAAGAATGGAAGGGAAACTAGTGTGTGCTTATAAAAGGAGAAATAGAATTGTGAGGCATAGTATGCTAGTATTTTGTTTAACTGACATCATTTAGGATATTTTCTCTTTGTGCTGCATATGACAAACTTTTGAACTAACTTTAGTCATCTGTGAAGCCATGGCCGCGTTTTTGCCTGGTGATATCTCTCAAAATGGAACACATGGTGTTCAGAGACACCCTGAGATGTCAGAGGACGGGAATGGTTGGTATTTTACTACGAAGGAGATTGCAGAAAGTTCACCATCCAAACGAGATGGTATAGATTGGAAGAAAGAGACCTACTTACCCAGATCATACTGCACATTTCTACAAGATTTAGGCTTGAGACTTAAAGTGTGAGTTTTTTCTTTATTCTCAAACAATGGTCATCAGTCTATCACAGATGCATTGGGTACTTGTCTAATCAGTTTATGATTTATTGTACCTCAGTTTCTTTCTTTTCTCCCTTTGGTCAACTGAGATATTGGCAGTGGCATTCTTTATATCCATGCTTCATCAAACTTTTTCTTATTGATATAAAAAGATTTTGTTGCTGAGAATTGAGAAGAAAATATTTGCAACTCTGTAAGACCGGAGAACTTGCGTTCTGCGTATCCCAAGTTATCTGAAATTCATTATATGTTTATGCTTCCAATAAATTAGCTGAAATATGTCATGTTTATTACTGATCATGTGAAAAAAAAAAAAAAAAATCTGTAGTGATGAAGATCTGTAACAAAATTCATCTTGATATTGTGATGCAGACCTCAGGTAACCATTGCTACAGCAATAATTTTTTGCCATCGATTCTACCTTCGTCATTCCCTTGGAAGGAAAGATAGGAGGGCGAGTCTTTATTTTGATATAACAACCTGCATGTTGTCGTTGTAATATCCGTTTGGATAAAAATTCTTATGCCTTGGGTTTGTAATCCTTATGAAGCGGACTGACTGAAATTTGATATTATGCTATTTTATACAATAGATGGCACAATATCAGTGAAGAATTCAATAAATCCTTTGGTGGTTGTTTTCCAGAGGTTAAAATGGACGTCAGGCCATAAGTTCATCGGTGTCTGGTTTGCTTCTAATCAGTACGAGACTTTAATTTTATCCTTATATTTGGCCCCCAGTTAAATTCATCCTTGCTTTCCAATTCAGAGACTCAATATTATTGGGAGTTGAGATTTATTAATTTGCTTACCAAGAAAAAGCTTATTAATATGATTACTCTAATGAGTTCCAAACAATGTATTGTCTCCTACTGTCTGCAGTTAAAAGTTTTAGGTAAAAATTCTGCATCAAAGATCACCTCGTTCTCTTTAGTTCCTGCTCTCTGCCCCCACCCTACTTTTCTTGATTTACCCAGTACCTATGTAAGTTCTTGCTCAAATCCTTGCTTGTGTTATATGTCCGTGTACTTAGTCATAAAATCTTGTTGTTTTCATGCTTTTTGATGTTTAATGTACCTCTTATTTGAGGCGAATATAATACATGGGATAGCATATTTATTGGAATAATGATGGTAATTAACAACTTGGTCTGCAGGTCATTGCAACAGTGTGCATGTTTCTTGCTGGGAAGGTTGAAGAAACTCCTCGCCCTTTGAAAGATGTGATTCTTGTTTCATATGAAATTATAAACAAGGACCCTGTAGCAGCTCAAAGAATCAAACAGAAGGTATTATGTCTCTTAAGTTTTCCGTGTGCTTTCATATCAGGTAATCATATCTTTTATTATTGAATTGCCTATTTTAAAATTATTTAAGTAAATTTGTTTTATTAGAATACCTGTCTTTTTTATTCTAAAATTGTATGTTCTTATCTTTTACCTTCAATTTCCATTTGAGTGGTCCTTATATTCCTCTTGCAATATCTTTGTTTTTCCTCATTGTGGTGCAGGACGTGTATGAACAGCAGAAAGCACTAATCTTAGCAGGAGAGACGATTGTTCTTCAAACGGTTGGATTTGATCTTAATCTGCACCATCCTTATAAACCCTTTGTGGAGGCTATTAAAAAAAATCAAAGTTGCTCAAGTTGCATGGAATTTTGTGAACGATGGGTATGTATGTTGATGACCCCATCTGTTATGTTTGATTGCTTTTCATTTTCCTTTCCTGAAATTAGGATGTGGCATGCAGACTTCGGACCTCCCTTTGCTTGCAATTCCAGCCCCATCATGTTGCAGCAGGAGCTATTTTCCTTGCTGCCAAGTTCTTTAAGGTGAAACTCCCATCTCATGGGGAGACGCTCTGGTGGCAAGAATTTGATGTTACCCCTCGCCAATTGGAGGGTTGGTGCCTTTTTTTTAAGTATTAGTGGGATAAAGAAGTGAAAAACAGTACTACTACCTCTTCTCTATCTTTCTTTGGTCTCTTATCTTTTGTTACTTGCCATTTTTTGATTATGGTTGTAATTTAGCTGGTGCAATCAATTTAACAGTTGATTTTTATAATTGTGAAAGATCCAATTGTGTTTGATGTTCATTTTGTAGTAGTTAGTAATCAAATCCTGGAGCTATATGAACTAAATCGAGTGCCACCATTGAGTGAAGTTGAAGGAGCTACAGGAAGTGGGGCCACTAGTCAGGCAGCTGCAAAGGTTCCTGCTAGCAATGGTGAAAATACAACCACAAACAGTAATTCTCGTACTGGAGCTAGGAGCTCAAGACTTGAGACTTCAAAACCTGGAGCTTCTGAGACAGGGTTGGAGTCATCTGCTAATCATGTTGAACACCCTGCATCGAACCATGGCAGAAGCAATGGTTAGGGGGCACAGAAATGAAACACAGGGTGGAAGATGAAGCAAGGGTAGTAAATACCTTGAGGGTAAAATCCTGCAGCGCCAGGAAAACTTGCAAGAAGCTCAAGAAATGTTGAGATCTCGATCAGGTTATGGTGAAGAGCAGGAAAGCAATGTTGGGAGAGATGAAATGAAGGAGGCTGGCGAGAATGTTAAACATGCTAACAGAAATCCAGATCATAGAGATAGTATGTTTGGTCGACCGCCTCAGGAAGTTATTGAAAAGATTGACAGGGACAAGGTAAAGGCTGCACTACAGAAACGAAGGAAAGCATCTGGCTATATAACTAAGAAAACAGAGGTTATGGATGATGATGACCTCATTGAGAGGGAACTGGAGGATGGAATTGAGTTAGCTGCTCAGAGTGAAAAGAACAAGCAGGATCGAAGGCAAAACTTATCTAAGCCCTCAGTTAGATCAGATAATGGGAATGTGCTGCTTGGAAGGCACCAAGATTATGTGGATGAGCATCATCATGGGATAAAGAGTATGTCATCACCTGAACCTCGTTTGAGTACTGTTGAAGGAGAGGTATCAGCACTTGATGCCATTGGCCATGGACTTCTGTCACCAAAGTCAGGCAACCGCAAGAGAAAAGCTAGTACCTCCCCTGATAGAGTACTGGAGGAGAAACCTCATTACCCCAATAATCGCTTTGATTATATGGAAGATCGAAACCAAAGTTCAGGTGGGCTGGTAATTCTGAGAGGGAAAATAAGAGGCATTTGCAGGAAAATCCTGGTGAAGGAAACTACTTCAACTTGGTTGGTTGGACCTCGGATGCACATTGTTCTATTGATTTTCCTGTTACTCATACTATTGGTGGATGAAAAATTTTGAATAGTGGTGAGGTAGGTATGGATTGAGGATGAATTTGAAAGGAAGGTCATTTTTTCATTGTTTTTGCTGATTATTTCTGGGAAATAATAATCACCGTAATTGTAGTGATAAAGAATTATTTTGAAGTTGCCTAAACAGAGGAGTCTCGTTTGCCTGTTTGATTTACTCCATTTTTGCCCTTGGAACCTTTGTTTTCCCCTCCAGGTGGCTGGGGAGAAAGCATGTGTGGAGGGATTAGATCTTTTACCTGCCCAACATTATTCCAAGCCAAGTAGTTTTTCCAAATGGATGACTTGGTTTGAGGTCTCTGATGAAGTTAGCAAGATTAACTGTCTGGGCTATCCAAGTTGTGATTAATTATTAGAAATAAATCTTTATTAGAAGTTGTATGATTTTGATTGTAGGATTGTGAAATTAATTATTACATTCCATGGATTTCTGGCCTATGATTGTCTTGTTGTGATTATCACTTTGTCGGGTTGAGTTTCTCTATTTATCCCCTTTTTCATTTTCTTTTCATAATCTCATATTTACTATTAGATTAAAATAATATATGGTTCAGATTAAATCATTTATAAAATTATTTCCATAAATATAAATAAGTAAATTTAAACTCTTAAAATCTAATCTATATCATTCATAATTACAATATACAAAAAATAAATAAATTTTAGTTTATAAAATATTATAATAATAATTTTATGAAATATTAAATATAAACCATCTATTTTATTTATTATCTAAGGTAAGATAAGATGATGAGAAGATAATAAGAAGAAGAAGAAAAAAAGGCAATGAGACTATCTCCTCCCACTTTGTCAGGCATTCCATCTAGATTTTGATATGTCATGGAAAAATTAGAGGAAGTTGCCTTGTCCTTTTTGTTCTCTTTTATGGATCAAGTGTATACCCTAGATTACTGCAGGACGATTCTCAACGCATCCCTAGAATCATGCGTGTAGACGTGGTATACTTGGTGTTTGTTTGAAAAATCTAAAAAAAAAAATTTAAATAATTTTTTATAAATTGAGATAAAATTTATTTTACATATTTATTTTATAATTTATAATAATATTTTTAAAAAGTTAAATCAAACGGGCACTCATTGGTTCATTTTGAGTGTGTTCTTGATTTTGATGTTCTTTAGAATTGCCTTTTTTTTTTCTTTTAATACAGATGGCAGGCTTCAAGCTTGAATTAGGAAAAAGAAAAAATTGCAACAAGACAGGAGGTAGATAAGCTTCCTCCTAAGCATGACACAAGCATCACCTAGTATTTGTAACCTACAATGTGTAGGAACATCCCAACAAAATAATTTGTGAGCTTTTTGCATGCTCCTCTCATGCAAGTATATCAGCATATAGCAATATTTCTCTATCTGTATGAGCAATTTTCGCAGTCCAATCTGCATAAAATGAACTGTCGGGTATATATCTTCTATGATCTGTCTAAACTCTAAACTTCATAATCCCTTTTAAAAATTGCTTTTGATGAAAGTATAAAAATCTTACCATTCTAATTTTTTTAAAAATACTATCTTTACTCTTAATTAGTTGGGAGTTGAATTTTATCTTAAATATAAGATCTCCGTCTACCTTATCTTCTAGATTTATAATTCTTCTCTATATTTTCTATCAAAGCACAGTTATGATAATAGGTGGTATTTTAAGAAAACTAATATATATTTATTATAAATAATTAATATAATTAACTTTTTTTAATCTAATAGATCATTATATTAAGGGTTGGCAGCGTAATTTTAACAAGCGGGGTAGAAACCAGCAAAGAAAGGTCAAGCAAATATTTTGTAATGTTCAAGACTCGGATCTATTGTTTGAAGAGATCGATCCACTTGCGTTAGTGGCCACGTCAGAGAGAGGAATAAGAAAATACTCTAGTACGTAATTTTATACTCCTCCTTTCTTTTGCCCGATATGTTTGCATTTACATTGGCATCCATTCCAATGCGAAGAAAGAAAGATTCTTGCGTATTTTAGGGTTACGTCCGTGATCTGCTGATGACTTCTGTCCTATCGATGCGGTCAGTCAAAAACACTCAGCCAAACTACTAAAGACAGAAAAGACCACTGCCATGATCTATTCCATTTTCCATAACTGTTTTTCTTTTTTAATTAACTTCGAACAATTTTACCGTATCATCCACCTCTGATTATAGTGTTATTATAATCAGAAATGGACGACAAAGCCATCGTTGTGGACTACCCAACAGATTATTTTAATAAGATGTTAATTTTATATATGTACACCTTTCTTTAGCAGTGGATCATTAATCCAGAAACCATATTCATTACTCTGACTCATCAGTCATTATGCAGAACTCCGGCGGCAAGGAACCAACGAACTCATGCCACGTGGTGGCGATGCCGTTTCCCGGCCGAGGGCACATCAACCCCATGATGAACCTCTGCAAAATACTAGCATCCAGAAGACCCAGCGACGTCGTCATCACTTTTTTCGTCACCCAGGAGTGGCTTGGATACATCGGCTCCGATCCCAAGCCCGATAACATCCGATTCAGCTCCATACCTAACGTGATCCCACCGGAGCGTGAGAAAGCAGCCGACTTTCCGAGGTTTTATGAAGCCGTGATGACGAAGATGGAAGATCCGTTTGAGCAGCTTCTAGACCGGCTAGAACCGCCAGTGACGGCCATTATAGGCGACGTTGAGCTACGGTGGCCAACGGCTGTAGGTAACCGGAGGAACATTCCGGTGGCAGTATTATGGACGATGTCGGCTTCGTTTTACTCTATGTTGCATCACCTGCAGATTTTCACAGGGAACCGACCTTTGTCAGCTGATCCTCTAGGTAAATAAACCGAACAGTCTCTGCTTAGATTGCCTTTCGGAGTTTGACCGTTTATATTTATGTTTTTTATATCAATCGGGAAAAAATCTTGGGAATTTTAGGCATTAGTCGGCAATATTTCAAGTGAGCTGCAGGTTTTGCTGGTGATTCCAACCTTTATCCTAACATTTTCTTTTTGGGTAATAATTTCCAGATTTGACTTTTTCTACGAGGGGTAATTAAATAACATTTTAATTAATTATTAAAATGAATAAATGAAAGTACTAGAGGTGTCATAAAAAAAATGTTATTAATAATATTTTTACTGGTTAGGTCTGATTTTATATATATAATGAATAAATGATCCCAAATCAAGTGAAATGTTTCAACTTACAACCGTGGTTGTTTAGATTAGTAGTATAAATTATTTTTTTAAAATAATTTATGATGTATTGAGGTAGATATATAAGTAGAGTTTTACATTGACTTGTGTAAATACCCTTTCTAAATGTTAACTCAAACATCCCAAAAGTTTAATTTCAACGAGCGCATGAGTCTACAATACTCATTAGTCTCCCATGTTCCCTAATACTTGTTCAACCTCTCTTATTAGCTCTTAACATAAATTTAATTATTACTACTCCGGTTTTTAATATAAAACGTATTTACTTAATTTGATTAAATTAAAAAAATTGATTAAGTTAGTTTATATGACATATATTTTCTAAAATACCCTACTCACTTTCTTTAATTCCCTTACTCCATCTATTCTTTAATTATCATTGAGGAAGTATCAAAAGGGATAAATTAAGAAAAAATTCTCAAATACAAAAACTTTGTCTTATATATATAACCAAGATCAACTTTTCATATATGTCTTACATTAAATAGATATGTCTTACATTAATGAATTAATGAGGGGCAGTACATAAATTCATCTTAACAATTTTAATACGTAAATTCTTCTTAGTTTGGTCAAATTATTCAGTGGTGCATGCATGTTTGACTGATACAAAAAGATGTTGAAGCAGATCATGTGCCTGGGATTTCCTCTGCTTATATGGCAGATCTCCGGATAGTGCATAAGGAAAACGACAAACGTGTTCTGCAGCTTGCATTGGAATGCATATCCAAAGTTGCCAAAGCAAATTGTCTTCTGCTCACCACAATACAAGAGCTAGAACCGGAAACAATTGATTCTTTGAAAGCTACATTTCCTTTCCCCGTCTACCCTGTTGGCCCCACTATACCGTACCTAGAACTCACGCCTGGTTCTGATCAGAACCTTGAGCATTTAAAATGGCTTGATTCACAGTCACATGAATCAGTGCTATTCATTTCTCTTGGCAGTTTCCTCTGTGTTTCTAGTGCTCAAATGGATGAGATTCTTTCAGCACTGAACACTAGTGGCGTTCCATTCTTCTGGGTGGCTCGTGGAGAAGCTTTAAGATTAAAGGACAAGAGTGGTGATAAGGGCATGGTGGTTCCTTGGTGTGACCAATTAAAGGTTTTGTCTCATTCTTCCATAGGTGGGTTTTGGAGCCATTGTGGATGGAACTCCATTCTTGAAGCTCTGTTTTCTGGCGTGCCACTTTTGACGTTTCCTCTGTTTTTGGATCAAGTTCCTAACGCAAGTCAAATTGTGAATGAGTGGAACAACGGGTGGAAAATAGAGAGATCAGAATCGGAGATTAGTGAAGTGTTTGTGAGAAAGGAAGAAATATCAGAGCTGGTGAGGAGGTTTATGGATCTTGAAAGTAGAGAAGGGAAACGAATCAGAGATAGAGCAAGAGAGCTAAAGAGTCTGTGTATCCAAGCCATTTCAAAAGGTGGATCATCTGATAGAAATCTAGATGCATTTTTACAAGACATTGTTAAGTGATCCTTTGAACAAGCAGTGACCATATCTAATATCTAAGGAACTAACTCCAATCTTGGCTCTTTTAGGGCTAGAAATAATGTTACGGGAGATGTGTATTGATTTTTCTTTCCTTTTAATTTTTCCTTTCAATGGCTTGTTTGGAATTTCGCTTCGTTTGGATTAGCTTATGGAAACTCCATAAGTGCTTATAAATCGTGATTCACGGAATATAAAGTAACTTTTACGGTTCATGAAGTAACTTTTACGGTCTACGAAGTGCTTTTACTGTCTACGAGGTAAATATGTGGAATAGATTTATCTCGATTTACATAAATCGGGCTTATAAAATAAGCCCGTTTCACAAAAACATTGAAGGCTTATAAATATGTGGAATAGATTTATTTCAATTTACATAAACTATTCCAAACAAGCTTTTACCGCTGCTGCTACTCATTTGATATGATCATCACTTTGAGGGTCTGTTTGTCAACGCCACCAATGGGGAAAAAAAGCTCAATTGGCCATCCAGAAGTCCAGTTTGCATATTAATAGTTGTGTTTGGCAAAGCGGTACATTCTACTGGACTTCACTGAAAAACGCTGGTTCTTGGAGAAGCCAGTTGAAGGACCTTCTGAAGTTGCTTCTTGTGAGTCCCACCTGCTTCTTCATGCTTTTTGATTGTTTTTCATCCTATCATTCTCTTCAACCGAGCAACTACTCGATGCTACAAGAGGGAGAGTGGTCATTGTCCACTTGAGGCTAGAGAGTGGACCCACGACACCACCAAGAAACTAAAAAGGGGGAGAATTTCGCTCAAAGACCAAGATATTAAAAATATTAAGAAATAAAGTTTGTTCCAAATTCAAAAAGAAAAATAAGCAACAAATAATATACAAAAAAATATACAAATAATGATTATTTTTTAAAATTTTATTTAATAAGATTTATGCAATTTTTAACCATTTCTTATCTAAATGGGTTTTTTAAATGTTAATACAAACAGGTTCAATGTTAAAAAAAAATCACTTCTCACACTATTAATCTAAATACAAATCACATTTACAATTTAATTTTTTTAATCTGACTTCTATAAAAATTAAATTAAAAAAAATTATTTCTATACCACTAATCCAAATACGCAATCAATCATACATTCACATGTTGATCTTAGCATTTTCAGACATGGTAGATTTCTCTCACGTGTGTAAAAAAAGAAAGAAAGAAACGGTCAAAGACAATTATCTTGGATAATAAATGTGTCCCATCCCGTCTGAAAGTGGTCCGTGCTGCCCAATCAATGACTTGGAGGAAACGGCATATTCTTGGTCAACACTCTGCTTTTTCTATATATTGGTTCATCGTCATCCCAAAATTTCACCAAGTTCTTTGTGGATATGTCCATGGAAGTTCCGCCGTGCTCGAAGCGACACGTGGTGGTCCTGCCTTTCCCCACCACAGGCCACGTCAACCCCATGATGAACCTCTGCAAATTTCTCACTTCAAGAACCACCGATGTCATCATCACCTTCGTCGTCACCGAAGAGTGGCTTCGCTGCATCAAATCTTACCCCAAGCCACAATCTATTCGCTTCACCACCATGCCCAACGTCGTCCCTTCGGAGAGCCACATACTCGACGATATGCATCTCTTCTCTCAATCCATCAACAACAAGATGAAAGCTGCATTTGAGCACCTTCTCGATCATCTTGACCCGCCCGCTGTCATCATCTCTGACGTTGAACTCAAGTGGGCCTCCGCCGTGGCAAAACAGAGGAATATTCCAGTGGCTCTGTTATGGACTATGTCCGCGTCGTTCTTCTGCACTTACCGTCAGCTGGACATCTTGGCACCCGGCCCTGACCGGCGTTTGACTGTTGATCTTTTGGGTAATGTACATTCTACACGCCACTCCTTATTATTATATCTTGTGACTGTGATAGTATCATTTATCTAAACAATAGCTTAGGACTTGAAGCTTTTGACTTAATCGATAACGAGTTAGAGATGCAGATAAGGAAGCTGAGTATATTCAGAGAACAGAGCCCATTAATCTTCGAAAGCTAGTTCACGAAAAGGAACTGGGACTCTTAAAGAGAGCCTTGGATTGCGTACCAGCAGTAGCCAAAACAGATTATCTCCTCATCAACACGATTGAAGAGCTAGAAGCTGAACAAATAAATTATCTGAAAGCAAAATTCCCCTTTCGTGTCTATCCTGTAGGCCCAGTCATACCGTTCACTGAACTTGAACCACCGAATGACTCATCATCGACAACGACAGCGACGGGCCTGGACCATATAATTAAGTGGCTAGATTGTCAGCCGAAGTTGTCAGTATTATACATCTCCATGGGTAGTTTGTTTTCAATGTCTCGTCCCCAGATGGAAGAACTAGCTTCAGCTTTAAAAACCACTGGGGTTCGTTTTCTGTGGGCGTGTCGTTCAGAAGCAGAGTGGGTGAAACATAAATGTGGGGATAAGGGTATTGTGGTGCCATGGTGTGAGCAATTGAAGGTATTGTCTCACAGTTCTATTGCTTGCTTTTGGAGCCATGGTGGGTGGAATTCAACCGTGGAAGCTTGCTTTGCTGGTGTTCCAATACTGGGATTTCCATTTTTTCTAGATCAGTTCTCAAATTGCTGGCAAATTACAGAAGAATGGAAGAATGGTTGGAAGGTGGGTGATGAAAGATCAGAGAAATTTTTGAGGAAGGAAGAGATAATGGAGTTGATTAAGACGGTGATGGAGGTGGAGAGTGAAGAGGGAAGGGAAAAGAGAGACAAGGCAAGACAAGTTAAGATGTTGTGGGGAGAAGCCACTGCCGAAGGTGGTTCCCTAGACAAGAACCTCAGTGCTTTTGTGGAAGACATTGTAGGTAGGTGCTAATTCCTCTAATTCTGCACATGACAGCCACTGGCCCACTTCTTTAATGCTTAATGATCTCTGTTTAATCGTGTGTGGGGGGAGGAATGAGTGCAACAATATGTCTGGGGTGAGGATTTGTACTGTATTCTGTTTTTTTTTTTTGGGGCCAACTTGTACTGTATTCTTGTGGTCTCTTTATAGTCTTGACTTCTTTTATATATATATATATAAATTGCATTTTCAGGGCCTTATTGGTTCGAAAGGAAGGGATAGATGGGAGGGGGTGGAAGGAAATAATATCGGATTAACTTATTTGTTTTGGTTAGTTGGGGGGGGTGTTTTAATGATCTTTTGATTAGTTTAAGATTGATAGAGTTGGGTAAATGGGCCTAGTCCGTTGGATTAGCCCGTTTAGACCTTAAATTTGTAAGAGCTGGATTTAAAATTTTTACTTTAAAAGTGAAAGCGGGCCTAAAAGGGCTAGCCCTGTAGGGCCACAGGTATGCCCTTTTAGACCCGTATATATATTTTTTATTTTTAAAAATTATTTATATTATAATAATATTATTGATTTTTTTATATTTTGTTAATGATGTTGTAAATATTTAGTTATTATTTTTTTTAGATTTAAGTTTCATAAAAATATCTTGTATTAAGAATCCTAAAGATTAAAAATTTACAAAAGGTATTTCTTATTTACTCTAAAATTTTACATATGATGGTAATTTATTAATTTATTTTTATTTTTCCTTCTTATGCTTTGTGTGAATGTTGTTTAGATACGTCATACTCGTGTTGCTTAGAGTGTTTAGCTTCTTGCATTCTTATGCTTTTGTGTAAGATTGTGAGTTATTTGTTGACACTATTTTTTACCTTTAATTATAAATTAGTAACTGTATTTATTTTATTGCATAGGACATGTAAACGTGTAGTTAAATATTATGAAAATAGCTTCCGGCCCAACCATGGCTTGCATGCTCTTGAACCAGGCTTTAAAAAACAACAATTTTTCTTACCCAAGCCCTACCCTGTTAAGGGCTGGCACTAATTCCAAATTCTAAAAGTTAGAGGGTAGGGGAGGAATGATAATAATTTATCATTCTACCCTAACATATTTGGTTATATTTTTTATTTATATCTTATGTAAATTAATTTACATCTTATCTGATTAATATAATAATTTTTTTTTACAATTAATATAATAATATCTATATTTTTTTAATAAATTTTATAATAATAATTTTTTTAAACTATAATAGTATTTTTTATTTATAATAACATATTTTATTCTAAATTAATTTCATAAAGATATATTTTTAATATAAAGGTGTAAATTAACAGAAAGTGTTAGCACAACAAATTTAAAAGATGATTATGCAATTATAAATGCATAAATCATGTTTAAATTTTAAAATACAAAAAGGGTTAAGTTTAATAATTAAAATTTGAACCTTTTCAGCATTTGATTACAAAATCATCATTTAAATTTGTTGAGTTAACAATTTCTATTAAATAAAATTAATAGTGTTAACATTGAATGACTAAATGTGCATTTTTTAAACTTAAAACACCAAACTAAAACTTGATGTAAATTTAAATAACCAAATGTATACTTTAACCTATTTTTTATTTGTAAAAATATATTTTTTTAAATTTCATTTCATAATAATATTTTTAATGATAAAAATATATTTTTATTCAATTTAATTGAATAATAATATTTTTTATTTAAATTTGTATGAGCATGTGTTATAATTATAACAATTTTTTATTCATAAATATATAATTTTTATATTAAATTATTTTTAATAAGATATTTTTAATTGTAATAAATTTTTTATAATAATAAATTTTTTATTTTAATAATAATAATAATATTTTTCATCATGAGTATTATTAAAATATTACATAAGTTATAAGGGTAAAGTGGTCCAAAATTTTGGCTCCCCCTCCAAAATGCCTCAATTTGAAGGAAAGTAAAAATAGGAGTATTAAAGGGAAAGGGATAGAAGCTTTAAGGTCCCTCTCTCCAAAATTTCAAATTAAATAAGAGAAAGAGTTGATTTTTTCCTTTCCTTCAATTCCCTTCTTTCCAACCAAACGTGTCCTTAGGGGGAAAGACTATCAGACTAGAAATAGACTTCTTCTTCTTCTTCTTCTTCTTCTTCTTACTAGAAATAGACTTCTTCTTCTTCCAACCAAACGTGCCCTTAGGGGGAAAGACTATCAGACTAGAAATAGACTTCTTCTTCTTCTTCTTCTTCGCCGTTGAATATAGAGGCTTCACTTTAACGGATTACTGTGAATTAACAAGCTATAAGTAACCCAAATATTAAAAGAAAACTGAGCAGCGAGCAACCAAAAATGGCCTGGAAATTCTCATATGGATGCTTACAAGTTTCTGAACTCATGCGCAATGATTATTATTTTTTGGGTTAATATAAATTTTAATTCTTAAAGTTTGGCCCGATTTTAGTTTTGGTTTCTTAAATTTGAAATCAGTGGTTTTAATCCCTGAAGTTTAGCCCGATTTTGGTTTTAGTCCCTCAAATTTAAATCGGTGGTTTTAATCCCTCAAGTTTGAAAATGACTTTATATATTACCCTAAATTTGAGGGACCAACAGTTATAGACAGAGTAAACTTGAAAGACCAACGGTTATAAACGAAGTAAACTTGAGAGACTAAAACCACCGATTTCAAACTTGAGGGGTCAAAACCAAAATCGGGCCAAATTTTAGGGACAAAAAATTACATTAACCCTTATTTTTTTACCTAAATGGTGAAGCTGAAAAATTATACTCCTGTTCTTATTATAAAATGTTTCTAACCAATTCATGTGTTAATAAAGACAACTTAAAATATTAAAGTTATCATAAAATTTAAGTGATTTTTAAAATTATTTTTATTATTCTCACTAAGTTCAAACATCCAATTTAATTTCTACCCTTTTTCTATACAGGTTAAACATAGATATATCTGAAAAAAAAATTATTTAAAACAATCAAAATATTTTATAAAAAGGAATTAAAAATACCTCGCAAGTAATGTCATATCAAAGGGACCTGAGAGAGTACCTTAAAAAGTGCATTAAAATATCGGCTACAACCCCACACGCTCACGCACACTTGTGGGTCATCCTTGTATTTCTCCGCCAAACCAGAGAGGTACGAACTATTGGACCGCAGGAAAGATTTGGCTTAATACTCATTTAACTCATGGATAGGGAGTAACGTGAATAAAATAATATCCGTTTTGTTCTTAATATAACATATTTTTATTGAATTTAATTATATTAAAATTTTAATTAAATTTATTAATATATATATATATATATATATATATTAAAACACCCAATCATTTTATTTAATTTCATCTTTTTTTTCATTCTTATTATTATTGAAAGAGTATCAATATAAATTAATTAAAAAAATATTAACAAATATAAAAACTATATCTTATATTTAGAATTAAGATTAACTTTCTAAATATATCTTTAATATATTAAAGACTAGAGAGAGTATTATTTAACTGAAATTTTAGGCATGTCAGTCAATAAATATCATCGGCCCCTTTAAGTATGCATTTTCTTTAAAAAATTAAGTGGCATGTGGTTTTCGGCCAAAAAAAAAATGGTGATGCTTTTTAACTATCACATAGAGAGGTTGTGAATTTTTGTTTGACTATTTTTTAATATTTATAATAAAAAAAATGGGATACTTTTAAAATGAGCGGTGGTTAATGGGTCATTGAAGTCGTAATAAGATGCTTCTCATCCAATAACAAAAACTGACTGAAATTTTTCATATCATAATTGGAAATCAAAATCCTCAATGGGAAACAAAATCATTATCAAAGTGTATGTAAATATATAAATAATATTCTCCCAGATCTGAATTGATTCTTTTCCTTTTAATTTTGCATTTTCTGTTCGCATCATTACATCATCCATATCAATCCGAGATCCATCCCTTTGTGACAAAATGGTTAATTATTAGTTAATGACGTAACTAATACATTAATTTTCATGCTCACCATTATATATATATAAAAAACATGAGCCATGGTCAACGACAGTTATCTTAAGAAGATTGATCAACGACACCGTCCAATGACTTGGTGGAAACGCCACATTAATTCTTGCCTCCTTTGGTCGTCCTCAGCTTTCCCCATTACACTCCCTTTTTTTTTTTATAAATTGATTTTACTTAATTCTTACCAGTTAAAAAAATTAATTAACTCATTAAATATGTAAATAATATTCTCAATTTTCTCTTTCATTAATTACTTTCTTAGTGAATTTATAATGAGGAATAATTTTTTTTAAAACTGGGTTTATAAAAATAATCATAGTGGTACTCCATCCGATCTATAATATAAGGCATTTCAATCAATTCATTATAATCAATAAATGATAGTTAACTCATTAAATATATCTTAAGTTAAAATTTTTTTCCAATTTTACTTATATTAAATTAAGTTTTAAATAAAAGAGAATATAAAAAAAGCCACATTTAAATATTAACTATATAGTTAAATTGATAAATAAATATTAATTATTTTTTAAATGACTTGCATCATACGATACTTTGTTTGACTTAGACGAGAGGGAGCGAGAATCTTGTTTCATCGTCTTTCCAGAATTTCAATATAAATGAGCAAACCCGAGCTTCACTAATTCCTGTGCGTGTTGGATATGTTCATGGAAGCTCCGCCGTGCTTGGAGGGGCATGTGGTGGCCGTGCCTTTTCCGACAAGAGGCCACGTCAACCCCATGATGCACCTCTGCCGATTTCTCGTTCAAAGAACCACCAATGTCATCATCACCTTCGTCGTCACTGAAGAGTGGCTCGGCTACATCGAATCTTACCCCAAGCCAAATAATATTCGCTACGCCACCATCCCCAACGTCATCCCTCTGGAAAACCAGATTCTGGACGATATTTTCCGATTCTCCGAAGCCATCGTGACGAATATGAGAGACGCGTTCGAACAGTTCCTCGATCAGCTTGAGCAGCCGGTTACTGCTATCGTCGCTGATGTTGAGTTGGTGTGGCCGACGGCCGTGGCAAAAGAGAGGAATATACCGGTGGCTCTGTTGTGGACGATGTCGGCGGCATTCTTCTGCACGTACCTTCAGCTGGATGTCGTGCTCCCTGGCCGGCATTCGGCGGCTGATCTTCTCGGTAACGTATCCCACACGACACTCGTTTCATTATTTCAAGAGTCATTAATACTTATTTATTTATGTAGAAATGAGTTATTGTCAACATGAAGGATAATAGTATTTTTGTGATTTGTGATGTTTAACTGTAACACTAGTTAGGACTTTAAACTTTTAAAGTTCATTGATGACGAGTTGGTGATACAGATGAGGAAGCTGAGCACATTAAGGTTATCACTTCCTCACAACTCACTGATATTCAAAAGCTACTTCACGAACTGGACCCCAGAGTTTTGAATATTGGCTTGGATTGCATCCGAGAAATAGCCAAAACAGATTATCTCCTCATCAACACGATTCAAGAGCTAGAAGCAGAACAGATAAATAATCTGAAAGCTAAATTCACCTTTCGTGTCTGTCCTATAGGCCCAGCAATACCATTTCTGGAACTTGAACCACCAAATGGTGATTCATCAACGAAGTGGCTAGATTGTCAGCCAAATTTGTCAGTATTGTACATCTCTCTTGGTAGTTTCTGTTCAATGCCTCGTGCCCAGGTGGAAGAGCTAGCTTCAGCTTTGAAAATCAGTGGGATTCGTTTTCTGTGGGCGTGTCGTTCAGATGCGGAGTGGCTGAAAGAGAAATGTGGAGATAAGGGTCTGGTTGTGCCATGGTGTGACCAGTTGAAAGTGTTGTGCCATGCTTCTATAATGGGCTTTTGGAGCCATTGTGGATGGAATTCAATTCTAGAAGCTTGCTTTGCTGGTGTGCCGATACTGGGATTTCCTCTGTTTCTGGATCAGTTCTCGAATTGCAGGCATATTGATGAAGTGTGGAAGAATGGAAGGAAGGTGGGTGGTGAGAGATCAGAGGATTTTGTAACCAAAGAAGAAATATTCAGAGTGCTTGAGATGGTGGTGGACCTTGAGAACAGAGAAGGGAAGAAAATGAGAGACAAGGCAAAAGAAATTAAGGCCCTGTTTCGCAGAGCCATTGCCAAAGGCGGTTTCTCTTCCTTTGACTCGAACCTCCATGCTTTTGTCCAAGACATTTTAGGTCTTCAACGCGAGTTGGGCCCTCTGCAAAAGTCTTAAACCTTTGTCGCATATATGTGTGTATGGTCTCGTGTATAGTAAATTGAAAACTGATGTAATAAAGCCGTGTTGGTAAGAAATATTTGTATTTTAGGTATCATTAATTAATAATCACGTAAACTGGTGGAAAAAAGCCTCGCGTTTGTAATATCATGGTTCATAGATATTTTTTCCTCCTCAATATAAAAAAATGAAATAACAGAGAAATAAAACATGAATGTGTAGATATGATGATAATAATAGGGGAACGAGGTATAGTACATATTTATCCTTATATACTTCACATGTAACCTTCTAATCATATAAGTACGGGTGTAACATGTTTAGATGCATGTATGTTTAATAAATATTGCTACCTCTCATTTTTATTATAAGATATGTTTATTTAATTTGGTTAGATTAAAGAAATTAGTTATATTTTTTAAAACATCCTATTTATTTTCCTTAATTCCTTAATTCCCTCTCTACCTTGATTATTATTGAAAGAATATCAATTGAAATAAATTAAAAAAAAATTGATAAATATAAAATTTTTATTTTATATTAAAATTAAAATTAACTTTTTAAATATATTTTATAGTTTTCGGTTGATATATTTGCAAATCTAGCCTACCGTACGGATCACAGATTTCCCGTACCACCTCCCGGATTTTACCCAATCCCATCTACGTGGCCACATGGATGTCAAAGTAACAGTAAGCAATCTCTCCTACCAAACGGATGGTGTTTTTACCGACCAGTTGACAAGTTGGAATCTTGACACCGGTGGAGTATATCTTATCCATCCGGGAATGAATAATAAAGACGGCTCCAATCTCCAACGACACATTGCTGAAAACAAAAGCCATATCTTTGGTCAACGTCAGCTTTTCCCCAACCTGAGATCTACAATTTCAACAGATTAAGCGCGCCCACACTCTCCACTAGTTGCAGTGACTATGTCCATGGAACTTCCACCGTTCTTGAAGGGACATGTGGTGGCCCTGCCTTTCCCCACCAGAGGCCACGTCAACCCCTTGATGAATCTCTGCAAATTTCTCGCTTCAAGACGACCCTCTGATATAATCATCACCTTCGTCGTCACCCAAGAGTGGCTCGGCTTCATCCAATCTTACCCTAAGCCCCACACTATCCGATTCGCCACCATCCCCAACGTCATCCCCTTGGATTCCCAGATTTTAGACGATGTTCCTTCTTTCACCGAATCCCTCGCCACCAAGTTGAAACCTGCGTTCGAGCAGCTTCTCGACCAGCTTCAGCCGCCGGTTACTTCTATCGTCTCTGATGCTGAGCTGGCGTGGCCGGCTGCTGTTGCAAAACTTAGGAATATTCCGGTGGCTCTGTTGTGGACTATGTCGGCGTCCTTCTTCGGAACGTTCCGTCAGCTGGATACCTTGGCCCCCGGTCCAGACCGGCTTTTGTCGGTTCATCTTTTGGGTAATGTATCCCTATCCCACACCTCAGCTGTTTCATTAATTCATTAAGAGTAACTTACAATAATTTTATTTGTCATCATCAATTATTATATTCTCTCTCACGTTTAGTGCTATACCTAACAGTAGTTTAGGAATTTTTGGCTATTGATTTGATCGATAACGAGTTAATGATACAGAGGAGCGAGCTGAGCACATTACGCTGCTCTCTTCCTCACAGCTCACTGATATCCGAAAGCTGCTTGATGAAAGCGATCTCAGTTTTTTGAAGATTGCCCTGAATTGCATCTCAGGATTGACCAAAACTGATTGTCTCCTCCTCAATACAATCCAAGAGCTAGATGCTGAACAAATAAATTATCTAAAATCTAAGCCTGGATTCCCCTTTCGTCTCTATCCCATAGGCCCTGCCATACCTTTTATGGAACTCGAACCACCAAATGATTCATCGACCACTAACGTTGACCCTATAATAAAGTGGCTTGATTGTCAGCCAAATTTGTCAGTATTGTACATCTCAATGGGTAGTTCGTTTTCCATGTCTGGAGCCCAGATGGAAGAGCTTGCTTCAGCTTTAAAAACCTGTGGGATTCGTTTTCTCTGGGTGGGTCGTTCAGATACAGAGTGGCTAAAAGAGAAATGTGGGGATAAGGGTATGGTGGTGCCATGGTGTGAGCAGTTGAAGGTGTTGTGCCATGCTTCTATTGCAGGATTTTGGAGCCACTGTGGGTGGAATTCAACTCTTGAAGCATGTTTTGCAGGTGTGCCAATACTGGGATTTCCTATGTTTCTGGATCAGTTCTCGAATTGCAGACATATTGCCGAAGAGTGGAAGAATGGATGGAAGGTGGGTGGCGAGAGATCAGAGGACCTAGTGACAAGAGAAGAAATATTGAAAGTGGTGAAGATGGTGATGGATGTTGAGAATGAGCAAGTGAAGAAGATCAGAGAGAAGACAAAAGAACTGAAGGCGTTGTTTCGGGGAGCTATTGCCAAAGGTGGTTCGTCTGATATGAACATGGATGCTTTTGTAGAAGGCATGTTTTAGGGGTCCTGGGAGATCTGTGGATTTAGGAGAGACCTGGATATATGCCACTGTATAGGCCACGACGTCACGCATTTGTCTCTCTATGAAAAAAAGATCAATAAAATACGTGATTGGGTTTGATCTTGCATTTATCCAAGTTCTTATGCATGCGCAATTGCTTTTTTGTTAGTATTGATCATAGCCATTTAGTCATCCGAGTCTTTATATATATATATATATATATATAATAAAAAGATAATGATAAAATATACTTTTAGTTCTTTAGGTTTATATAAAGTATACTTTTGATCCCTTAAGTTTATAAAGTGCATATTTACTCTTAAAATTCTAACATTGTTAATATTACTAACAAAAAACGCTGACGTAATAAACTCAAGTGATGAATGTGTAATTAAATGTTATTAATCTTAAACTTAAAATATGTGTAAATTGAAAAATTCTAAAACCTAATAAAGCAGTCAATATTAAAACCTCGATTGTATAGAGAAATTTTAGTTTAATAATTTAAATATCAAAACCTCAATTTCATTTATAGCAATTTGTTGGTTTATTTTAGTTTAATAATCTAAATATATCATATTTAAAAATTAAAAGTTAAATATGTTTTGTCAGCTGTATAGTCATCATTTAAGTTTACTGCGTCAACATTTTCCGTTGACAATATTAACGGTATTAGAAATATAGGATCAAAAGTGTATTTTATAAAAAAGAACAAAAAATATATTTTATGTAAAACTTAAAAGACTAAATTATATACTTTAGCTGGAAACAATTGTGTTAAGATAAAAAGGTAGTTTAAGTTAATGGCTTGATTCTTAGTGGTGTGAGAACTCTCATATAAGTAGGAGGTAAGAAGGGTTTGATCTTACCCACAAAAATAGTTTAAAGCACATAAGAATCAAAAGGACAAAAGGAATTACATAAAACATATGTGGGAAGTACGAGGAGACACAGCAACATAACTAAACAAACGTAGGATTATATAAATATCTTCCCATATGCTATTGGAAGTACTGGGCACAGATTGCTTGATTGAGATGAATTCCCTTCCTATGCAAATAATCATAATCTTTGAAGGCACTTGTAAGATTCGTGTATAGTAGACCCACATTCGGACTGGCTCTAAGGTAGACATGCAGCAATAAAAAAAGTAGGTCCTAAAGTTTTTCTTATCCATCTAAATTTATGTACAGGGTCTTGTACATTAAGGTAGTAACTAGGTAAATAATAAAATAAACAATGAAATTATACTCTATATCGGAACATTGTGGAATCTTCTGTATATACGTGTGTATTCATTCCAAAGACAAGCTTTTAGCATGCTTAATTCGTAATAATAATAAAAAGCGTGCTTATTAGTTTGGTCTATCAATAAGATAGGGTTCACGTGGATGGCCGTGCACATAAGAGCACCGTTTTTATAATAAAGCAGGTTTAATTTGGTTCCATTTGTATAAAAAAGATACTTTTCAACGCCTCGTACACCCTGCTTTGTGGATCTCCATACTCCAATTTTTGGAAATTGGAATCCTGAATCCGGACGCTGTCCAATTTACAATGAAATATATACCCTCGCTCAACTTTTGATGGTTTCCCTCCCCTCATCGTGGTTCCAGCATCTTATGTTTCAATTATGTGCACTGCTAATTATATAATGTTATATAGTTAAAAAAAATTGCTGCAGAACTGTCTCTCTCTATATATATATATTAGAAAATTATTTGAACTTTGAGCCTTTAGCAGAATAAAAGGATGGACGATTTACTGAGTTGTGCTGTGATAAGTTTAATTTTGACTTTATATATTCTACGAACACGTGAAATATCATTTCTCCTTCTTATAGTTTTACTATTATATATTTATGTTTATGCCTCTTCACTTCTCTACTCTCGTTCTTTCCCATCTGGAATGTCAATAAAAACACAGCTAAGGAGCAATGCCTTTGTAGCATAATAATAGACACTTTTGGGATTAAGATATCTCAAAACTATTTATTTATATAAATCAAGATAATACTCCTATTATATTATTATAAATAGGCACAATACGAGAGTTTCCTTTACAATGGAGAAGTGGGGGGTTGCAGGTTCCCTGCTCATCCAAAAGAGCTAGTCTCCCTTTGGACCGTACAGATTTAATTTTTTTAAATTGAGGATTTTTTAATAAAAAAATATTTTTTAAAAAAATATTAGTTAAGAGATTATTTTTATTTTAGATTCTATAACTATTAAAATGATTTTTTTAAAAAAATAAAAAATAAAAAATATTAGATCTGGACCGTCCAAATAAATCTGGACGGTCCAGATTTCCCTGCTCATCTAAAAGATGAGCAGGGAAACTGATTCCGGTTGCAGGTTAACCTCATGACGTTATTGCCACCCCTTTAATTTTTTTTTTGTTGGCACCTCACAGGGTGTAAGGCTGTGATCAAATCCTGAGAAGACACATAAGCATTATAGTGCGCCAGTATGCGCTGGCTGCCTCCCTTTAATTAAAAAAAAAAAAAAAGCACAGCTGAGGTTCTTATGGATGTCGACTAGCTATGAAACACCATGGTCAACAACCCCTGCTTTCTCTCATCTGTGTATATCTCACCTTGGATCTACAATTTCGACAAATTTAAGTAAACTCAAGCTTCAGTGGTTGTTGAGAAAATGTCCATGGAAGTTCCACCATGCCTGAAGGGACATGTGGTGGCCCTGCCATTCCCCACAAGAAGCCTAATCAACCCCATGATCAACCTCTGCAAATTTCTCGCTTCAACAACACCCAAAGAGGTTATCATCACCGTCGTCGTCACTCAAGAGTGGCTCGGCTACATCGAATCTTACCCCAAGCCCCATACCATTGGCGTCGCCACCATCCCGGACCTCTTGCCTTCCGACGGCCAAATGGTCCACGACGTTCCTGGTTTCGTTGAAGCCATCGCCACGAAGATGAGAACGGCGTTCGAGCAGCTTCTTGATAAACTTGAGCCGCCGGTTACTGCTATTGTCGGTGATGCTAATGTGGTGTGGCCAGCCGCTGTGGCAAACCTTAGGAATATTCCGGTGGCGCTGTTATGGACCATGTCGGCTTCGTGCTTCGAATTGTACCGTCAGCTGGATATTTTGGCCCCTGGCCCTGACCGGCGTTTATCGGTTCATCTCTTGGGTAATATGTCCAACATATATCTATTATTACATTCAGTAACTTCTAATTATGTAGCTAAACACAGTAGTTCAGGAAATTTTGGGTATGTATTGACTTTATTCATAACGAGTTTATTGATACAGATGAGCAAGTTGAGTACATTCAGCGGATCTCTTCCTCATCGCTCACTGATCTGAGAAAGCTACTCCACGAAAGCGATTTCAGGTTTTTGAAGAATTCCCTGGATTGTATTCCAGGATTAGCCAAAACAGAATACCTCCTCCTCAATACGATCCAAGAGCTAGAAGCTGAACAAGTAGATTATCTAAAAGCTATACTCCCCTTTCGTGTCTATCCTATAGGCCCAGCCATACCTTTTATGGAACTTGAACCTGCGCCAAATGATGATTCATTCACCAATAACTCTGACCCTGTAATAAAGTGGCTAGATTGTCAGCTAAATTTGTCAGTATTGTACATCTCTATGGGTAGTTTCCTTTCAATGTCTCGTGCCCAGATGGAAGAACTTGCTTCAGCTCTGAAAACCAGTGGGATTCGTTTTCTGTGGGCGTGTCGTTCAGATACAGAGTGGCTGAAAGACAAATGTGGGGACAAAGGTGTGGTGGTGCCATGGTGTGAGCAGTTGAAGGTGTTGTGCCATGCTTCTATTGCAGGATTTTGGAGCCATTGTGGATGGAATTCAACTCTAGAAGCTTGCTTTGCTGGTGTGCCGATTCTGGGATTTCCTCTGTTTCTGGATCAGTTCTCGACTTGCAGACATATTGCACAAGAGTGGAAGAATGGATGGAAAGTGGGCGGTGAGATATCAGAGGACTTAGTGACCAGAGAAGAAATATTGAAAGTGGTTAAGATGGTGATGGATGTTGAGAATGAGCAAGTGAAGAAGATTAGAGAGAGAGCAAAAGAACTGAAGGCTTTATTTCGGGGAGCAATTGCCAAAGGAGGTTCGTCTGACATGAACTTGCATGCTTTTGTGAAAGACATGTTTTAGGGGTTCAGGGAGATCTGTGGAATTAGGAGAGAGACCTGGATATTTGTCACTGCCACTGAATAGCCCCCTGACATGAACATGATATTGTATATATCCAAGTTCTTGTGTAACTGTGTTTTTAATTAGTCACAGCCTTAGTTTACAGATTTACAAAATAGCTGGAAATTTTAGCCATCTCTTGTAGTGCCCAGTAGTTCTTTCGCTAAAAGAAAGAGACAACATTAGTACAGTTCTCTATGTCCGGATAATAATAAGTGTGTTTGGAAGAATGATTGAAAAAATGATTTTTTTTAATTTGATTTATTATAATATTATTTTTGGATAAAAGTGAGATTGTGTGATGTAATTTATATTTGTATTGGTGGTTCTATAAGTAACTTTTGCAAAAGTAGAACTTCTTTGGATTGTCTTTAGTATAAATGGCTTTTGTGATAATGATAAAAGATAAATTAAAATAAAAATTATAAAAAATTTATAAAAGTTAAAGTTGGAAAATTTGGTAATAAAAAAATACATAATTTGATGAAATAATAATATATAACTAATTGAATCACATGTCCCGTAAAATTTGGTCCCTAATTGAGTAACGAATATGATTCATTTTGGAGGAAGATCGCCTACCATAATTTATTACGGAAGGTTGTTCATCTACACTATTATTATCTACACAACTATATTTCTAGCTTCAACTTGCTGAAAATGAACGTCAGTAGCATCATTTCTTCTAATAAAAATTATGCAGAGCCATTGTTGCACAAACAATGCGGACTTGTGTCTAGTAGTTGTACTTTCGTATTTTTTGTAACAGTTCAAATCAATTCTTTCACACTCCAAAAGTCCTTTCTATAGTAGAACTCAAACTAGAATGATAAAAATTGAAGGTCTCGTTAGTATTTCTAAATCCGAGTTGGCGGATAAATTATGGCAGATGATAACGCTCACATCTATAAGGACTAAGATAACCAAGTTGTGTTGGATAGCCATCATCAACCAAATAATATTTTCCTCATAAATGCTAAAATCAATCCTAACTGTGAGATTAATTAAAGTGTGAAATGAAAGTAATTGAACTGAATATGATGGAAATATACCCGTAGGTGGATGAGTAAAATTCATAGATGAATTTGAAACAGCAAATTGAAACACGTGAGCATCATGTGCAGTACCTTTATAGCCCACCAACATGAATGTAAAACACATATCCCAATCAAATACAACCATCACATTTTGTGTTGGATATCCCTTTCTAGCGATATATTTGTCCCGGGTGGGACCAATGATCACACACTTAATGTGAGTTCCATCTATTGCTCCAATTACATCTTTGAAGTATGGATAATATCAGGGATCGTTCATTATTTTTGCTGTTAATTTATGTTGTAAACTGCTGTGAATTTATACTGTAAATATAAAGAGTTTCACTAAAAAAATAAAAAAATTACGTAAAAATATTTTTTTTAAAAAAAAACTTCATATGACACTTTTTTAGGAAGGGCCATAGAAACTTCCTATTGCCCTTCCCTAAAAAAGCATCATAAGAAGTACCCCACTTCCTATACACTTCCCCACAAAAACACCATAACAAACTATTTTTAAAAATAAAAAATAAAAAAACAAACTATAACGCTGTAACTTTTTTTATGACATTTGAAACTACGATGCCATTTATTATTCTTAAAAATAAGTATCAATTATTATTTTTTAATAGTGGTGTGATCATCCCCATCACAAAAATGGCACTCTGGGGACCAAAAGGAGAAATAACGATGTAGATGATCTACATCGTTTGGTTGGAAGTTGGCAATAGTAAATTCACTGGTCAAAGCCCCATAATGGTGCTCATCAGCTATATTATTCTTCTCCATGGTCTCCTCTCTTCATCAACTTTGTCAACACCAGATCCGATCCATTGAACAAGAAACATCAATGGAAGTTGCACCAACTGTTGGCTGTCATGTGCTTGCCATGCCCTATCCGGCACGGGGCCACATCAACCCTTTGCTCAACTTCTGCAAATTGCTCATCGCCAACAACAAAACTCATATCATTGTCACCTTCGTCCTCACCGAAGAATGGCTCCGTTTCATTGCCTCCGACGACCCTACACCCGCTAACATACGCTTCGCCACCATCCCAAATGTGATTCCGTCGGAGATGGTTCGCGGAGCCGACCAAGTTGGCTTCATGGAAGCTATTATGACCAAAATGGAAGCCCCGTTTGAGCAGCTTCTGGATCGGCTTGAGCCGCCGCCCACGATCATCGTGCACGATAGTTTCTTGTTTTGGGCGGTTGACGTCGGAAATAGAAGGAATATCACCGTGGCATCGTTTTGGACCATGTCGGCGTCGATTTTCTCAGTGCTCCACCATCACCACCTCCTGGAGCAAAATTCTCATCACCCAGTAAATTTGTCGGGTGAGGATGACAAGATATCTCCCCCCCCCCGTTTTCTTAAAAAGGAAATTAAATTTCACGAATTCATCTGTTTGTTGTAAACTTATGTGAAACAGAAAACAGTGACAAACGAGTGGATTATATTCCTGGAATTCCACCAACCCGTCTGGCAGATTTACCTTTCTACGACGAATTAAGCTCACGTGCACAGCGATTGATGGAGCTTACAAGGAAAGGTATTATATGGACTCAGAAAGCACAATATCTCTTGTTTGCTTCAATATACGAACTTGAGCCTCAAGCTATTGATGCTCTTAAATCAGAGTTATCTTTGCCCATTTACACCATCGGCCCTATGATACCCTGTTTCAGTACTGTCGAGAAAACCAATCTGAACACCAAAACCGCTAACCATGGCTACTTACAGTGGCTAGACAGCCAACCCAACAATTCTGTTCTGTACATCTCACAGGGGAGCCACTTCTCTGTTTCAGAGGCTCAAATTGAGGAGATTGCTTCTGGTTTGCGCGAAAGTGGTGTTCGATTTCTCTGGGTAGCACGAAGAGAGGCTTGTAAGCTAAAGGAGATTTGTGGGGAGAAGGGGTTGGTGGTGGAATGGTGTGAGCAGTTGAGAGTTCTGAGTCATCCTGCAATAGGAGGCTTTTGGTCGCACTGTGGGTGGAATTCAACGAAAGAAGGGATTTTCGCCGGTGTTCCGTTTCTGACGATGCCGATCATAATGGACCAAGGCTTGGACAGTGCGATGATAGTGGAGTGGTGGAAGGTTGGGTGGAGGGTGAAGAAGGACGGCGTGAGAGTTGACGGCGTGGTGAAAAAAGACGAACTTGTGGGGCTTCTGAAAGAGTTTATGGATACGGAAAATAATGAAGGAAGAGAGATGAGGAAAAGAGCCAAACAGCTTCATCACATGTTTCAACGTGCAATAACAGATGGTGGGTCTGCTCAATCTGATTTTAATGCCTTTGTTAAGAAGATCACCAACATTGCAACATGATATAGCCTTGTTTCGGTGTGGTTGCAACCTTGTTTCGGTGTGGTTGCCTGGTTGGTGAACCGGGCTCTCTGTTCTCTGTCCTGGAATAATGCTCATTTTGTGTGTGTTAAATTGTCACAACATTATAAGACTATTTTTATGTTATTTCCAACATTTTGAGAACTTAGTTAGACTGCTTTGTGACTACTCATTTTATACCTTATGATTTAAATGAGACTTCCCTTATTTTTCAATCGGTTAGTTTTAATAACTAAATGAGACTGTGATTTTTTCTCATTTAACTATTAGGTAACTATTGAGTAACTTTTATTACTTTAAAAACATTTGTGCAGGAAAGACTTTTTACATTTGATTAAAAATATTTTTTATACTTGACGTACAATATGTGTAGAAAGTCTAACTTTCTACATTTGTTCTAAAACACGTGCATAAAATTTCACTTTCTACACATTATTGTGAAAATATGTGCAGAAAGTGCGACTTTTTACACCTCTCCTTATGTGTTAAGTGTAAAAAGTGTGACTCTCTACACTTCTCCTTATTAGTCAAGTGTAGAAACTCATTTATTGGGGAAAAAAAGTGTTTGTTCATTATGCTACAAACTCGTTTACATGATAATAAACAACTAAACACTTGACAAATAACAACAATTACAACAAAACTAATCTGAAATATCAAATTTATTGTAAATTCCAATCCAAAATATTAACAAAGTTGTATCAATGTAGGTAAACAAATTTGACCTCACTTTTACAATGAAGTTTGTACAATCAAAGTCAAGTCCAAATAAGGCTCGAGATGAAGCAACTTCAGATGCTTGAACTGCAGGTACCACAACTAGCAAAATAGCATCATTGTGCTCTAAATATTCACCAACCTATTGAAGGACAATATAAAAGAATATTTAAATGCAATTAATATTCAATTATAACCAATAGAAATTAACACAGAAATTAGAAACCAAATATAAGGAGAAAAAAATTGCTATTAAGCATGACTGACTATATTAATAAACAATATATATCTTACAATAAATGATAGTTTGGTAAAGACAAGCCACCACTTACTATTGATTCATTCATGATGCGCTTATCCAGCCTAGGTAGATCAACCTACTTAAGAGGTGGTGCTGGTGGTCACATAATATGGTGAGAGAATGTTAGGAAATATGACTAGGAAAATGGAGCATAACATGTGCAAAACAAATCGTATACAATTGGAAATAAGGGAGAACCAACTTTCAATATCTAAAAAATACCATTTTTTAACACCAAGCCTTGCTACACGTCTACTGCTGCAAGCAACTGAGTAACATTCAAAGATGATTATGATTTTAAAAAACACATAGAACCAGTTATGGTCTTACACAATGACAAATATAAACTGAACAGACAAAAATTAAGGAAGTCAATTAAGAAAATAGAAACTAACTTGCTGGGACTTCTTATCAATCTGCAAGATAATTGATTTGCTACTTAAAGATCCATCTCGTTGTAGATCAATGCTTATAGGATCCTCTCTTTTTTTTCCGCCAAAAAATAACAGAATACCAAGTGAGTGAAGCAGAAGTTGAGCATGAAGAACATAAAAATTCACCAGCGTATGTACAATATGTTAATATCTAAATTTGTTGTCAATTAAAGTAGAGCAAATGAATCCCGATCAGAAAAATCATGCACTGTGTTCACTCAAAAGAGTCAAGATTAATAACATGAACACACATTACTGGCTTCTCAATTTCGATTGTAGCGATTCCCACCTTGGCTCTGTTGTTGGTGCCCTCTCATACTGCTTCCTTCTTTCTTTTGCGGAGAAGAGAACAGTTGCCCGAACCCAAAAACCGAACCTGACTTGGATGACCTCCTCAGCGAACATACCGGAACGTTCAGAACATGAGTCACCCTCACATTCACCGAGTGTGATCGTTCCATCTTTCTCTGCTTGTACCTTGGCCCGCCATTGAACGTACTGGGGCTACTTGAGCTCCTTTCCAAGCTCTGAAACACTATCTTCCCCGATGAGTTCATTCTGGGGCTATCCCTCTTCTGCTTGTACCTTGACGTTGTTTTCTATGCGTTGCTCTTGGCGGCTGTGGTACTGGTATGACATAGCCTCTTGAGGCCTAGAAGATCTTTCCAGCGACTGGAACACCTGGGAGCTTTGGGGGAGAAGGAGGAGGGGTGAGTCCCAGAGAGATGAGGGGCGGTGTCCGGTGAAGGGGACTTAGAGGTGGAAGAAGGGGGAATCCAGGAAGTGAGATGGAAGGAACCAAGCTTGCCATTGGAGAAGAGCTGGTCAACGGGAAGCATGGCGACTGGATCTTGAAGAGAGAACTCAACATCAGAAGGGGAAGGGCGGAGAAAGCCAAGGGAAGGAGGAGGGGTTAGGTGGGGAATCGAGGAAGTTATCTGGGGGCATCACGATTGATGACTTAGTTTTACTTTCTACATCAGTTGGGAGCTTAACCGGTGTAGAAATAATCTTTCTACATTAGTTGGGCTCCTAACCGATGTAGAAAGTAATCATTTATTTTTAAAAAAATTTAAAAATTTAAAAATAAAATTAAGATACTTTCTATACCGGTTGAGCTCCCAACTGGTGTAGAAATATTACTTTTTACACGGGTTGGGCTCCCAATCTATGCAGAAAGTAATCATTTATTTAAAAAAATAAAATAAATAAAATAAAATTAAGATACTTTCTACACCGGTTGGGCTCCAACCCGTGTAGAAAGTAGTCATTTATTTAAAAAAATAAGAAAATTTTAAAATAAAATTAAAGACATTAATCACGTTTGATTTCAAAAAAACATCTAAAAAATGTTAATTTATTAAAGAAAAAATATTTTAAATTTACTTTCTACACATGTTGTCTTTTCAACAGTGTAGAAAGTTCTTACGTCTTTTTATATTTACGAAAATGCCACCGATCACATTTTCTACACGTGTTTTATTTTGATAGGTGTAAAATCTATATTATATACTAGTGAAAGGATATTTAATTCTCTTTGTTGTTTAATTGATTTAATAGATATTCATCTAAACCTGTTTTGAAACTAAATTCGCTAAACTTATGTTGTACATTAAGGGTCTGTTTGGTACGAGGGGAGGGGAGGGGAATGTAGGGATTTTACTCACATCCCCTTATTTGGATAACTAAAAATTTTAGGAGGGGAGGGACAATTTTCTAAAATTCTCCCTCCTCTCCCCTCCTAACCCTCCCCTCTAAAAGTGGGGGAATTTGGAGGGAAATGTTAATGTTTAAACTCAAATTTACTAATATGTCTATGCCATTTTAAAATATTCTCACAATACCCTTCTCATTATTTAATTATAAAATTATAATTTTATATAATAAATGTCATTTTATAATTATATCTATTTAATTCTTATAATTATGAAATTATAATTTTATGTATTAAATTCCTTATATAATTATATTTTATTAAATATGTTAGAAAGTTATTAATTACAAATTAAATGAAGTAAGAGCAAAGTTGTCCATATAAAAATATTTCTCCTCCCCTCCCCTCTTATACCAAACATGATACTATTAAAATCACCCATCTCCCCTCTCTTTTTGTCAACCCAAACAAGGTAAAACAAAAACCCTTTCAAACCCTCCCTTCCTCTCCCCTCCATTAAAATCCCTCCCCTCCTCTCTCTTCTATCGAGCTAAACATAGCCTAAAAGTTAACCTATAGAAAAATGCTGTGTGTTTTAAGGTTGATGGAAGCTATGTGCACTATATATACAACTTATTATCTATTTTACAAACACTAGCTAAAAGCATTTGGCCGTGGCCACCTTGACCTTGTCCCATACTTTGCCTAAGTGTGAGCACAATTATTGGCATGCCTTCATCTGTCAGGTTCAGCTAGCTGTGTCACCATTATGAATATGATGAACTGGTATTGCTAACATTTGCTTCCTTGCCTTCAACTGGACTAGATCTTCCATTATCCGCCACTTAATGCTGGAAGATAACCCCAATCTTCCTTTTTATGCTACATGGTACACTCAATCTTTCAAAATGTCAAAACTAACACACAAATCCAACTCAGCTTGATGGTTGATGACGAGAATGATGATGGGTTTGAGCAGTGTGCCTGTGACAGTGATTGTGTTTTAGCCTTTAAGTGGGTGTACGTGCCTTTCAAGCCCACAGGAGGGTGGGGCCACCACTGCACGGTACAACATCATTGAAGCTTTAACATTCTGCCAAGTAAAGGGGTTAACGGACGTCAAACTTTCAGCACTAAATGCGTGCTTACTAACTAGTAACTTTCAGCAACAAATTTCATTCCCGCCGGGAATCTTCAACCAAAGGCAAAAGAAAAAAAAAAAAAAAAATCTTTTGTGATTACAAGCTTTAGATCCTTCTTGGGATCTAACTAGTGGATATTTTTAGCCTTCTTGGCTCTGCTTTCTTCCTCGTCGCCCACTGCTACTCCTCCACTTTCAGCTTCATTCACTCGGATCTTCTGATGGATCCTCCGCCACCCATGGACGGTCACGTGTTGGTCATGCCGTACCCAGGCCGAGGCCACATCAACCCCTTGATGCACCTCTGCAACATCCTCTTGTCCAAGAACTCCAACATCCTCTTCACTGTTGTCGTCACCGAAGAATGGCACCGCTTCATTGGATCCGACCCGAAGCCCCACAACATCCGCCTCCGAACCATCCCCAATGTCATCCCCTCCGAGCACGATCGCGGAAACGACATGGCCGCCTTCCTTGACGCCGTCATGACCAAGATGGAGGCTCCGTTTGAACACCTACTTGATCAGCTCGACCCGCCGCCCACATTCATAGTATACGACAGCTACTTGTTCTGGGTTGTCGGTGTCGGCAACCGCAGGAATATCCCAGTAGCGTCGTTTTATCCCATGTCGGCGTCGTTCTTCTTCGTCATGTACCATTACCATCTTCTCGAGCAAAACGGACACTACCCTGTCAATTTGTCAGGTGAGAATTCTATTTTCCACATGATCTCACATAAACCTCATCTGTGTGAAACTCAAGGTATGGCTATTTTTTAAGGTCAAATATATATTTCTTCCATTATGTTAAGTGAAACAAACAAACAAAAATCTCATCTCATTAGGTTAAATATAAATTTTCCGGTTTAATATAATATAGGGCTAACATTATAGTTTGATCAAAATTTTGTTTTTGCCCTTTTAGTTTAGATCCTTGACTTTGGTTCTTATAGCCTGATAAATTTTTTGTTTGAGTTCGAATGCTTTAAATGAGTTTTTGTTTTCATCGATATACTCAAAATTAGATCAAGTCATTATAAAATTATGGGACCAAAATTAATGATTTAAACCTAAAGAGATCAAAACCAAATCAAACTGGAAGCAACAATGATATTAACCTATAATATATGACAGTTAAGTAAACTATTTTGTTTTTATTGGAATTGTCAAGCTAGTGACTAGAACTAGATACAACAACAAGAAGAATCATGACGTTATTATATTTCATTTCATACTATGTTTTCTGAAACGCCAAAGGCCACACTTTCTTGAGGAGGGTCCACATTCAGAGAATATTAATATTAATTAACTATTTGCCTGCTTGAAACAGAAAATGGTGATGAACGTGTGGACTACATCCCAGGGCTTTCCCCAACACGTTTGGCTGATTTTCCTCTCAACGATGGGAGTTTAAAAAGCCGGAAAATGCTGTACTGGTCCCTAAAAGCCCCTCAATGGGCACTCAAAGCCCAGTATCTGTTATTCCCTTCTATTCTGGACCTTGAATCTCAGGTCATCCATGCCCTTAAATCAGTTTCCTCTATCCCCATTTACACCATTGGCCCTGTTATACCCTATCTTAAACTCAATCCCTCTTCAACCACCACTAACTATAATAACGACCACACCTACATGAAGTGGCTGGATACCCAACCCTCTGGTTCTGTTTTGTTCATCTCTCAGGGAAGCTTTCTCTCTGCTTCAACTGCTCAGCTTGAAGAAATAGTTGCTGGTTTGAGGGCTAGTGGGGTTCGATTCCTGTGGATAGCACGAGAAGAGAGTTTGAAGCTGAATGAGACTTGTGGGGATTTGGGATTGGTATTGCCCTGGTGTGACCAATTGAAAGTATTGTCACATTCTGCAATAGGAGGGTTTTGGAGTCATTGTGGGTGGAATTCTACAAGAGAAGGTACTTTCTGTGGTGTTCCTTTTCTTGCTTTTCCTTTGATTATGGATCAGCCTCTGAACAGTAAGCTCATTGTGGAGGACTGGAACATTGGGTGGAGGGTGAAGAAAGAGGTTAAAGATGTGTTGGTGACTAGGGATGAAGTTGCTGAACTTTTGAAGAGGTTCATGGATTTGACTAATGTAGAAGGAAGAGAAATGAGGAAAAGAGCCAAACAGATTCAGCAGATATGTCAGCTTGCAGTTGCAGAGGATGGATCCTCTGAAACTAATATCAATGCGTTTCTGAGGGATTTGTTACAGAGTGGTAATCCATGATGAAGGCGTACCTGAATAGCTATGGTCATTCCTTTTGGAATTTGTTGAAGTGATAGTTGTGCTCTGCTTTTGAAGATTTGAGCTTCCATGAGTCATTAACTCGAGGAGGATTAGTTGTGTGTTTCACTTCACATGCACTGAATAAGCTTTATAGCATGTTTGTATAGTCTCCATAAGTGTTTATGAATCGTGAATAAGGTAGCTTTTAATAATGGTTGAAGTTTATTTATTTTAGGAAAAATTGTTAAAAAAAGTACTTTTAGAGCAAATCAATTGCCAAATGCTATTATAGAAGATCTGTTTACATATAATAGAAGATATTTTGCACACACAATAGAAATTTATTGAAGTGATTGGAAGATTTGTATTAGTAATCAATCAATCAGTTGTGCTCCGGTTTTGAAGATTTGAGCTTCCAAGAGTCATTAACTCGAGGAGGATTAGTTGTGTTTCACAATAAGCTTTAGTACTGTTTGAAGTTTATTTATTTTAGGAAAAATTATTAAAAAAAATATATTTTAGGTAATTAATTATCAAATGCTACTATAGAAGATATGTTATACTATTTTGCACATACACAAAAGATATTTTGCACATAATGGAAAATATTTGTATGTTTGTAGGGAAGATTTTTATACATACAGAAGATTGTTTGCATACGATGAAAGATTATTTGCACACTATGAAATATTGTTTGCATGCGTAGTTACATTTGACAATTAATTTATCGTAAATTTTTTTTTTTTGCAATTTTTCCCTTTATTTTATTTATTTATTATTATTATTATTTTGTTTTCAAATTTTTCGACCAAATAAAAGCCGTCAATTTCTGTCTACATTCAATTGAAATAATGAATTTATTCGATTCCCCTACGATTTTTTTAAAGCATCCATTCTCGATTGTCGGCGAAGTTTGTTTTTGTGGGGCAAACTGAAGAGATGCCACTGAAATCCATAAATCATCTTCTGTTTATCTAGTTAATGAAGTCAAGCAGTCAAATAAAGGTAAAATTATATTTGTATAGACAAATTAAAAACCCGTACGGGGCCGGGGCGCCATAATATGGGAGTTTTTTTTTTCCATGAAAGGGTTAAGTAACAAATATGCTCTGGAGTTAAAGAGAAATATTATCTTTTTTTTTTCTCAATATCATGTCAAAAGTCTTCAAATATAGCAATTTCACCCAGAATCTAACACCCAATAACTTTCACCATTAATACTTTGCTTGGTTGACCGAATTTGCTTGTATGACAGCTACTTAACATTCCCTACTCTCCACCTCATCTGAAAAAGAATGTTTTCATTAACATTTCTATCCATTTCTTCTCCGTCTCCAATATTAAATCAAATTTCAATAGATAAAGTTTAATACTGTGTAAAAAGATTATTATAATATTAAATAAAATCTTAAATAATATTAAAATATCAACCATTGATCCATTGGTAGAGATCAGTTGAGACATTGTTTTCCGCCACCTCATTATCTTTTGCCTTCCCTTCCCTTTCTTCCTCCTTCCTTGACGTTGGACCCCCGCACCACCACCACCGGCACACCTCTTCCTCCCATCCATCCTTCTTCCTTCCTCACCTCCTTCTTATCAGACGCCACCTATTCTTCCTTGTTGATGTCATCTCCTTCCTCCTTCTTCTCTACAGATCTGGGCTTGCTGGATCACCACTAGCGGCGGCCTCTTCGAACCAAAAACCAGTGGCAACGGTGGCCTCTGTAGACGGATCAACACCACCAACATGGACACATAAGGACTTGAGTACCACTAGTGTAACATCCTTTTTCCCCTCCACTCTTACCGGTGACAACGTTCTCTTCTCTTGCCAGCGAACCAGATTTCAATTTAAACTTTAATTTACTACCTCTGCAGTGCATATATATAATTGAATTCCCACTCTCAGCTTTTATTAATTTTGTTGTATTTAAAGTTTATTAACTGCCTCTGCAAGTGTTGATATATAACTGAATTCCTAGCACGTATTTTTGCAGCAAGGCTTCTATATATGTACACAAATACAGTACCGTCAAGTTGCCTAAAAACTTATACTTCCTTCTTCCCCTTCCTTCTCTCTCTACAAACCAGAACAGAGCATGGGCCCAGTCACCCAAATCTCCTCTGCCACAAGCGTCTTCTCCTTCCCCATGACCCACACATCTTTAATTTGATATTTTGATTTATGCTGCTTTTATCTGATGATTGCTTAGTGTTTGTTTGGATAGTTTTGGAATCAAAACTACTTATTTTCATAAATTAATATAAAATTGAGATAAAACTTCTATCACAGCTTTATAAACTATGATTTAAAAGTTATTTTTAAACTCCGATTGTTATTCCAATAGTGTTGCTTACCTTAATATATAATTTTACTAGTTTTTTTATTTCAATGCACTGATGCGTATGGTTCAGGAAGCAAGTAAGAAGCTCTAATAACAGTGGTTGAGTGATGAACATGAGGGAGAGGGATGGTGTTTTTTCTAAGATGAAATAAGGGTGATTTGGGTATTTTGTTTTTTTTTTAATTTTACTTTTAGTTTATTAAATGGTTGCCACATCATCTCCTAACTCAGCAAGCCACGTCAACATAAATTGGTTAAATATAAGATTTAATGGTCAAACTTAATATCTGTTAACTCAAAGGTGACACCGTTAGAAAAAAATCTTTAGAATAACATTGCTTCTTCGTGTATATTTCTGAGATGGATTTTCACCTTAACTTTTGATGTAATGTTTTAAGGAAAATCTCAGAAAAATTTGTTTAAAATATCTCCAATCTTCTTCTTTACGAATAGTAGTTTCTATAAAAGATTCAATGCCAAGAGCACTCTGATTGCCGTCACTTCAGGTTTCATGGCTACCACCTGCAGTGGACTTTCGGCGATGACGTTGCCATTTCAATTGCATATTATCAACTTCTTTTTCTCCGTCCTTCTCCTTCTCTCATAGGAATAGAAATCGTGATCCCCTTTTAGACATTATTTGATTCCCAGCTCAATCCTTGTAGAATTCAAAGTCTAGTCTCAAAACCACGACGATGCTGTGAGACTGATGGGTTCAGAGAACAACTCACTAATTTTCTATTTCAGAGCCTTGCAGATGTCTTTTAAAGATTTTGGAATAGGTGAAGAAAAACCTCAGAGCTCTTCTTTGGCTTTTTGTCTGTCTTTTCACTTTTCTCTCTCTACTCCATGTGTTGTTCGAAGTTTAGAGGACAACACCAGGGCTTGCAAAATTTCCTGGGCCTCTAATCACTAAGCAATCTCTTTTGATGTTTATGATTTGCCGAAGAATTCACCCAACCCCAAAACCAGAGGTAACATCTCCTTTCTTCTTATTCTCATTTTCCTATTAGATTATATACTTTTTAATTCCTTCAATTTTTGATTTGATATCCATATTCCCAAAGTTTTCCTATGTCTAAATCTTTTTGGAATATCAATGCTCTCTCTCTAGTGAAAGCCATTGTGAATGCATCTCATTGCTGTAATCAAATATGCCCATTTACAAGAAAATGCCATGCATGAAATGCGAAATGCCTTGTGCTGTTAAGTTAATTATAATAACTATAAAAGTGAAGTACTAATTTCCCTGATAGTTGTAGTAGAACACTTAATTGTGAAGTTAGTTTCTTTTTTTTGAGAGAGTCGTGACAGGACAATAAAATAGTGAGGAACTTCTTGGAACTGACATTTTCACAGCCACCTAGAGGCTTTTTTGGCCATACCCCCCATGGCCCTGAGGATGGTGGACGCAGTTGATCATCTGTTCATAGAAGAGCTGTTTTATGTGCATCAATTAGTTACCTTAGATGATGAAGCTTGTCTCCAGATTATTTCTTGAGTCCATCTAGTTGTTCGACAATGTTGGTTTTTATTTTTATTTTTTTCAGATAAAGCTTGTTTCCAGTTTTTTGCATATCATTTCCACTGATCTGTTTGTAATAAAGTCTTTTCATTATTAAATGCCGTATTATTTCTGCATGGCATGATTTGCATTATTATTTTTCAATCAAAAGGTAACTTAAGAAAGGGCCTTTTGTAGGAATTTATCTCATTTTGCAAGGCAATGGAGCTTGTACGTGAAGAGGAGTTAGAATCTTATATTCAAGGAGTGCCAAAATCTGTTGTAGATCAAGGGGCTAGAAAAGTTCCATTTATTTCCTTCATAAAGTTTTTACTTACTCTGAAGTTCAGATATTGGAAGCTTGCATCTCAACCTTCTTTATCTTTGAATTTACTTGCTCTTTCTCTACTTTGTTGCCTATGTTGTTGTAGTGATGAATATAATTTTTACGTTGCAGGTTTAACATATTCTTTGTGATGTTTATAGCATGCATCATTAGTGGAATAATCTAATTAGCAGTGCCTTGCCTTTTATCAAGGGAATGAATTTAAAGAGTTGATGGCTGAATTTATTACTTGAAGGAGATGTTTCAAGGAGTAGAATTTTAATTAACCTCCTGCGAGATGGAGACCAAGAAGATGGAGGCTCATCTTGATGAGATGAATGCAAATATGTTGGAGGCTAAAGAAAGCTTAAATATTGTAGTTGATCAGATAGGTCAAAAAACTTAAGTCAAATTCACTGAAATCATTAAGCCCCAAAAGAGTTGTTGCACTGTCACAACATTGAATTTGGTTTTGCTAAGGTGGAGCGAACTATGAAGTGTCTGTACATTCGGAAGTTGCACTTGTGACGGAAGTTTTAGGTGTATATTTCACAGGAAATGGCATATTAAGTGGTGGCTAGTAAATCATCCTCAGAATTCAGCAAGAAATGATGCTTTGAGACCAAACAAGTAAACATCAAGGATTGACACAATTGTTTATAGGCTTTTTTTATTCACCTGTATTGCAATATATTGTGAATCTTATTATATTGGGTTATCTTATTTTGTAAATGTCAGATCTGGTCAATATTATCATACTTTTATCCGGATATTATTGCCTATTTTGTATGGATGATATAGGCATTTTATCCACATACAGGTGGCATTTGTTGCATAATTTACTTTAGACATTAATATGTTAAGAATTGAAATTAACATCTGTATAGGTATTAAAATTTAAAAACATGAGAAGTTGTATTAACGACTTTATTATCATGTTTCACAACTTCATATATAAAAAAACCAATACTTATACTTATATATAATTTTTAGGGCACAAATTTTAAGGGTCAATAACAACATCTGCATAGAGATTAACACCTGAAAATTTAGATTAATGACTTTAGTATCATGTTTCACAACTTTATATCCCAAAAACAAACACTTATATTCAGGTATAATTTTCAAGGCACAAATTTCAGGGTTCAATGACAACATTTGTATAAAAATTAACATGAGAATTTAGCTTAACGACTTCAATATCGTGTTTCACAACTCCATATCCTAAAAATCAACATTAATACTGAGGTATAATTATCAAGGCATAAGTTTTAAGGGTTAATAACAACATTTGTATAGAGATTAACTGTACGAGAATTTAGATTAACGACTTCAGTATTATGTCTCACAATTTCATATCCCAAAAACAAACATTGACACCTAGGTATAATTTTCAGGACACAAGTTTTAGGAGTCAATAACAATATCTGTATAGAGATTAAACAAATAAGAATTTATATACGATTTCAGTATCATGTTTCACAACTTCAAATACCAAAAACCAACACTTATACCTAGATATAATTTTCATGGCACAATTTTCAGGAATCAATAACAACATCTATTAGAGATTAATAAAATGAGAATTTATATTAATAACTTCAGTATCATGTTTCACAACTTCATATCCCAAAAACCAACACATATCCATATATAATTTTCAGGGCACAAGTTTCAAGGGCCCATAACAACATTTATATATAGATTAACAACATGCGAATTTATATTAACGACTTCACTCATGTGTTTCTATGTTGTTTTCATCTGCCACATAACTTAGAGTAATTTGGTCATTATGTGAGATTTGGAAATCCTATATTTCTCCATCAATTCTAACATGGGATTTCATATAGAAAAAATTAAAATAAATGACCTAGAGAAAATAATATTTATTGTAAAAGACCATAAAAATTATAATTACTTAGAAGGACCAGACATAATAATATAAATTTAATATTACTAAATTGTCCCTACCCAAACTTCATATACTATCTATTGTATTCATAATTTAAAAAATAACTAACATTAAAATTAAAACTGTCCATCACTCACATATCATATGATCATATCTTTTTTTCTTTTTAAGATTTTCAATATATTATTTAATTAACAAAAGGTTAAACTCATATTTTTTTTAATTGTTATTTTTCACCAAGTTTCATATTCATATTATCAATATATTATTTAATTAATCAATATATCATCAATGTGACCGATTGATGTTATCAACATTGATATCAATTTTGCTCTTTGTATACCAATAAAAACTAAACCCTTTTTTTTTTTCATGATACAATAGATTATTTAGATTTTTTTAATTTAATTAACATTGAATGAATTTTTTAACCCACATGAATTTCTTGTAAAATAAAAATAAATCATATAAAATTTCTTGGTTTAACATATATAATAAATTATAAAAGACCTTGAGTTTTATCAAAATTAATATAATTTTATTTAAAATTAAATTTTTTTTATTTTTAAAAATTATAATTTTGACAAAATTGAAGAATATGTAATTTTTTTCTATAGATATCTATGCAAGTTGTGAAAATTGAAAATTTACAAAATTTTTGTTTGATTTAGTGAGATTTAGAATTTTCTATTAGTTTTAAAAATAGAATGTAGGAGAGAATGAGAAGATTCTGGAGCATTTTAGTATTTTTAATTTTATATTTGATCCTTTTAAATAATTACAATTTTTAAAGTCCTTTTTAATAAATATCTTTTCCTACCGGGCCTTCATTTTACTTTTCTTTTTCATACATTGACAACACTTATTTGTCTTTTTTTTTATTTTTAATTGTATTTTTTTTGGGATTTTTTCAATGTTTTATAATAAATAATTTAAAATAATTACAAATAAGTCTATAAAAAAAATAAGATTGTAATCATTAAATTAATTTTTATTTAACTTGGGGGTGAGGGGATGGGAAAAAGCTTGGAGATAATGTAGCAGGGTGTAGGGAATCTCATCAAAATCATATCCTGACTATCTCCATGTTGTGACCCACCCATTAATAACCAATCACCTTCGTCACTGTTCACAACACCATCGAAGTTTATGAATTAGAACAAAGTAGTAATACTATTTTGATAAGATAGTAAGAATTTGGTATCCACTTCAAGGGCCATTACCTCGTTTTTTTTTTTTTTTACCGAATCCTGGGGCCACTGCTGAACCACATAATAAACATGTTTGGCTCAATAATTAAATGATTATAAATATTTATTTACGTAAATTAAGATTAAATAATTTATAAATACTTATATATATAAATTAAGAAAACATATCTTTTATATATTTATTTTATATATTATAAAGGGAGAATTACTAAAAACTACCTTGCAAGCAAATTAATTGCTAATTGCTACTATTGCACATTGTGGGTGATAAGTTGCATACGGGTGGATGATATTTTGCACACGAGAGATGGTGTTTGCACATTCACAGGGATGAATTTTGCACATGTGGATGATGTTTGTACATAAGGGGTACTTGTTTGCACCCGTGGTACCAATCAACAAATAATTTTTTTATAAGATATTTTTAAACCATTTTTATTATTATAAATTATAATTAAAAAATTATTTTTAAGAATTCCAATCCTCCTCTCAAACAAACCAAATATAATTTGAGTGTGGACGGGGGATATGCACGCAAAAGATACCAAATGCCTGGCTGAGGAGTAGTTTCGTTTTCACGGGCCTTGGTTTTGCCATCTAAAAGGTTCCTCCCTTTTCTCCATGCCTCCGAAATAATGGAACCAAGCCCCTCCCATGGCTTCCTTCTGTCTAAACTCCGTACCACTCCCCCATCCTTCTCAACCTCGCAAACTCACTGAAACTTCTTCTTCCTCCTCGTCTTCCTTACTTGTTGATGGTCACAATTATACCCCAGCAGGGACCTTGAAACCTATAGTTGTCCGCGGGAATCCCCCGACTTGTGTATCTGCTCCTGGTCGCCGAATTGTGGCCGGTTTGTTCTGAGTTCTCTCGTTTCTACTACTTTGTTTTCGTGATCAATAATCAATATGCTTAGCCATGCCCGAGTCATATTCTTTTACTTATTTCGTTTGGTTTCTTCGTTAAATCATATGTCCTGCCTAGCGGTCTTCCAAGTGGGTATTGATCATGATTTATCGCCTTGTTTTCCGTTCCAGCTGAGTTTGAGAAAAATGCGCATATCAGTATATGAATCTGTCTTTTGTTGTTGAGTATGGGGTCAATATATCCCTGATTGTTTGTTGTGTTGTGCATTGTGTAAATCCGGTACTTATGTAGTTACATTGTGGAAGCCTTATATGAGCATCATCCCTTTCTATTTTCGCTTCTCATAGTCAGTGCCTGAGATCTAATCCTGCTTTAAATAATATTAATTTGCATGATCAAATTTCAGCATGTTCTTCCCCTTGACGGAATATGGCCGAGTGGCATTATACTTTATTAGTATTTTGGTAAATTCACCTAAATAATAACTATGATCAAAGTAGAACTGATTTACGGATGTTTCTTTGGCGTCTTAAATGTTAATGTGTGACTGTCTGTCTTAGCTTTGACTTCATTGTTTCCAGAATCTTCTTATTGTAGTCTCAAGCACATCCCTCTGTTGCCTTGGATGTGTGTGCTGATGTTTGTACCCAAAATGTGCAACTATTTATTTATCTGATAATTGATTGCCTTAGATTTTGAAATTTTAATTAGGTCTTCTAGCTCAATGTAATGGAGAACTTTCTTGAATATATTTAGTTCACTGCTATGATGATTGTCTTCACCATGTCCTTTTCTGATAATCTGACCTACTTTTGATCTTGATAAAATTTCATTTGTGTTTAATTTAATATGTCTTATTGAAGTTTATTTTCTTTGATAGTTGGGGATCTACATGGAGATCTCAGGCAAACAAGATTTGCACTTCAGATGGCTGGTGTATTGAGTTCTGATGGCCAAGACTTGTGGACTGGTGGAGAAACTGTATGCTTCATTTATTTTTCAAAATGCACATCTGGAAGTTTTGGTTAGAATGAGCTGTAATATTGTATTTTAACAAAATTGTTGGAAAAAGGCCAAGTCTTTTTTTATTGCTGGCCACTGAAGGGCAAGTCAATTTAATTGCACTGTGAACCAAGTACATATGATAGTAGAGGAACATTATTGTCCTCGATTCTCTGTGCTTGAGGAAAAACTAAAAATTGATTAGCACTATAGCTGAGTTTAAGAGGTAGCAATTTCTTTTTTCACTGCTCTAGGTGCTGGTTCAACTCGGGGATGTACTAGACCGAGGCGAGGATGAAATTGCCATCTTGTCTTTGCTACGGTCATTAGACAAACAAGCAAAAGCAAAAGGTGGAGCTGTGTTTCAGGTTTGTGCCATGAAAAATTAAAATACTTTGGAGATAAGTCCGATAACAACTCCACCCACTATATAGTATGTTTACCTGCATTGTCCTTGTTGTGTTTCACATTTGGATTTATAAATTGTAAGAATTTGGGTATGTTTTTTCCACTGATTAATCTGCTTTATTTAGGTAAATGGCAACCACGAGACTATGAATGTGGAAGGGGATTTCAGATATGTTGAATCTGGGGGATTTGATGAGTGCAATGATTTTCTGGAATACATGAATCATTCAGACGATGACTGGGAAGAGAACTTTACTGGTTGGGTAGATGTCTCTAAAAGATGGAAAGTAGATCAGCAGATGTCAAGGAATTCTTGGGGTCCCTGGAATCTAGTAAAGGTATTTTAATTTTCTAATTTGCTTTTTCAATTATTGAGACATGCAAATTTGGGGGACCTAGCCTCGCACCATGCCCACTAAAGAAAAAGAATTTGAATTTCACATAATCTAATTCACATGCTGAATTCGTTTTTCATACAGATATTGTATACTAAACTATGTCATCATAACACTCTTTAGTGGACTAATCTAATTTGAACTCATTAAAAAAAGAGGAAAATTACCTATAGGTCCCAGGTAAGAAAATTAAATATAAGGAGGTCCCAAAAAATTCATATTCACTAGTCAGATTTAACAATTTATGTTAATAAGTCAAACTTTCATATTTACAAGTCATTTTTTCTTTTTTTGTTTGGGGGGGGGGGGAGTTGTATTGTATTTAATTTTCTTACCTGGTACCTATGAGTAATTTTCCCTTAAAAGTATACTTCTGAATAAGGGCCAACAGAGGGAAAAGTTGGTGAACTTTAAGAAATACACCTGGCACCATGTAGACATCATTTGTTACTTCTTAAAGTGACATATAATTGTTACTATTTGGAAAAGGAGCATTTCTATATTTTGCTTTAAATGTGATATTTGGGTGCCGTTTCCTGATGAAGTTTTCGAACAATTAGGACAGAGGCAAAGAGGAGTCATTGCCAGATCAATCCTTTTTAGGCCTGGTGGCTCATTGGCATGCGAGTTAGCAAGGCATCCTGTTGTACTCAAGGTCAATGACTGGGTCTTCTGTCATGGTGGCCTTCTTCCCCACCATGGTAAAAATTCTTCTAATGCTCTAATTTAACTTTATCCTGATGTTATGTCTGTACTAGCAATTGTTTTGTCATGGTTTCAAGCACTGTTTCAAGTATGCAAAACCTCTCTCGTTTGAATTTGAAATGCTTGGTAACTTGTCTTTGTAATTTTCTTCTTCCTCTTGCCTGTAGTTGAATATGGAGTGGAGAGGATGAATAAAGAAGTGTCTGACTGGATGAGAGGTCTGAGAGAGAACGATGACAGTCCCAAAGTCCCTTTCATAGCCACTAGAGGCTACGACAGTGTTGTTTGGAATCGTTTATATTCAAGAGATGCATTAGACTTGGTGGACTATAAGGCTAAACAGGCAAGTACACAGATTTGCTAGTTTAAATTTGCAGCAAATAAATATGATCTCATAAGTAGTTTTCAAACTCAAATGTTATGATTATTGCAAAGATCCTTATTCTTTCTCCACTGCTTTTGGTCTCATTTTGCTTTGAAAGTTCCACATGTTTATTTAAGTTACATGTGCACATGATGGATCTATTTTCCATTGTCTCTACCAATATGTGCTTCTAAGGTGCCACGGAGGAGTGATGAAATCCGTAGGGTTCTAATGACTAGGAAATATCTCTTCAGAATTTGACACTAAACATAATGATTTTCAGGTATATTCCATTATTGAAGAGACACTAGAAGCAGTTGATGCTAAGGCCATGGTTGTTGGGCACACTCCTCAAACTATGGGTGTAAATTGGTGAGGAAATAATATAACTCTTAAACTTGCTTAAAATAGCCTCAAGTAGAGATCTTTGGGTGGAGTAATAATTTGGTATCAAACTTGATATGTAACTCAATAGCTGAACTCAAGTATTTTCTTTCTGCAGTAAATACCATTGTAGCATATGGCGTGTAGATGTTGGAATGTCCAGTGGAGTTCTTAATTCGAGACCAGAGGTATGAACAAGCCATGGGCCAGTGAATAGAACAATGTTTCTTCGTTATAAGCCCACTCAAAGCATTCACTTGGGTGACAAAATGATGTCAAGCTACTTATTGTTATTTACTTGGTAAAAGAGATATGAATGGAATTAAGGAAGATGATTAGGGTATTTTAAAAAAAAACATGTCATATTAACTAACTTAACTAACTTCTTTATTCTAATCAAATTGGGTGGACATACCTTAAGGACCAGAGGGAGTATTATGTTTGATAAATGCAACCATGCACATTTCATGAAAGGCAAGCATTGAATCATTTATGGGAAGTGAAGACTATATAAATCTGATTAATCATGTCAAATGCTTTCGAGCCATAATAGTATCTTTTTGTGCCTATTTCTCTCGGTTCTCTGTTGAATTAGTAGAATAGTTCATGGGATTCATTTATGAAGTTGTTTTTCCCAGGTTCTAGAAATTAGAGACAATGAAGCAAGAGTTATTAGGAGTAAAAGGGACACACGCGGCGAACTTCAGGTTGTTGAATATATTTAGAGACAAATGATTATCGACCAGGTAGATTGAATTTCAAGCACTTGGCCTATTGCTTGTTCTGTCGCAGTATCAATTGGAAATATGGAAGTTATGTTGCTACAATATTGTCTTCTTCTGCTTTTTTTGTTTTGGGAAAATGACATCAAGATCCCAATTAAGGAAAATAATATTAGAAAAGTCCCATAATTTGTTAATGACAAGTGAAAGAGCATCATTGATAAGTTATAGGACTTTGCTAATATTATTTTTCTTAATTGGGACCTTCGTGTCATTTCCCCCTTTTTTTGGGGGTGCTGCAGCTTTTTAAGAGTTGTAGTTTCTAAAGCAGAGTGATCTGTGTACCACAACATCATTTTCAAAGTCAGCAATATTTTGCATAAGAAAAGAGAGAATTTATGCAGTGACTTGAACATTTTTCGTTACAGTTTAAAATTTTTTATGTGCTGTGTTCTGCATTTTGGAAATCCAATGTCAAAGGGTAGGATTCTTGAGGTTGCACTCTACTCCCTATAAGGACAACATAATCCCAGTCCTCATGTTGCTCCCAAGAATTTTTGTCTGCAAATCTTAGCATTCTCAAACTGGAACTTGTTTGAGCATGTACTGGTCACACGCTAATGCTTAATCATATATGTCCATGCAACTTGGTGGAGCATTCTAATGCAGATGCATTTCAACTTGTTAATAACAATATTGATGATTGATGATGGTGATATCTTGCTCATGCACAATATTGTAGGTGATTCTTTATTTCTTAACTTTGTATCTGCAGGAAGGAAAGGCCTGCATCTAGTTCCAATCCAACAGTGTCAAATTTATCGAACGTTGATTTTGCCAAGTACTGTCACTTGTTGCTTCTCTGGAACTAGTAAAGACGGGGCACAGTGCAGCCATTTCGGCAATTCAAAGGGCTTTTGTACATATCATTCTCTTCTTAACAGGAGTTTTCTTCCCCTTTTTAATACCAAAGAGGGTTTGAATCATTGAGGAGGAGACTTATTGGGTCACTGAGATCACTATACCATTATTTATATATTGTAAATATAAATAAAAAATTGCTAATCAAACTGTAGTCTCATGATTCGTTTTTATCAATCATGGTATAGCTCGTATAAACCCTCGAAAAAGTTTTATACATTCTTATCCGTCCTATAATCAATTCATAATGTCGTTCTCATGGGGAAAAAAAGCATTGCAGTGATATAAATCAATTTAAAAATACACTTCTAATAAAATTATACTTCATCTAGGTATTAATTTAAGGTATATTTACTTAATTTAATTAAATTTAAAAAGTTAATATGACATGTATTTTTTAAAATACCCTACTCATCTTCCTCAATTTTTCTATTTTTTTCTTCCTTGATTATTATTAAAGAAGTATTAATAGGAATAAATTAGAAAAATATTGATAAATATAAAAAATAAATCTTATATTAATTATTAAAATCAATTTCTTAAATATGTACGGAGTATTAAATACAATGGTTGTTGGAGCAATGTCCCATGATTTTTTTAAAAGCACACATGACGAACATTTTTGTTATAGAAACAAATTAAAAACACTTTTCAAAATGTTAAATGTTGATTAGAGAACCTCTAACATAATTTATTTGATTGCGAAGTCATTGCAACTAAACAAAATTTAAAAGGGAAAAACTCACAAAAGGAAAAGCATGGATACCGAAACGTAAATTAAATGTTTTATTATATTATTATTTCACTGACCTGAATATTATATGTAATTATTTATTACGATCATAAAAAAAACGAAATTCCTTATAATTCACAAAAATGTTTGCTATTTTCCATACTGAAATTTAACTTTTCATCTTACTTAGGGTAACTTTCACTCTATTATGAGTTATGAATAGTTATTAGTGGTTGGAAAAAAGAATAGTGATAAGTGAATATATACACTGTATTTGATAAATTTATTGAAATATTGATGATTATTGGAATTGAGGTGTGAGGATATTGATTTATGAAGCCAAATGGTAGTTGGCCGTTTTCTTTGGTTTTGTGGACATCTCTAACGACTACCTTTGTAAGCTCCGCCCACGCTAAAACCCCTTCTTCAACCTGACTGCTATTCTCTATCCCTATATAACTCCCACACATACATCTGATGCCCACTTTGCTTCCCCATTCCCTTATTCTTCGATACCCTTCTCATCCTCCATTACTCTCCACCATGACTTCTTCCCTCACTCTTCCCTCAATTTCCCTCAAGAAGCTCCATTCCCCTCCCACTCGCTCCCAGCCATTACTTCCTTCCAATTCAATCTGCTTCCGAAATGGAGTTCATAGTTTTGGTCTTAAACATTCTGATCGATCTAGGGTTTTCATGAGCGTATCGGTCGGATCTCAGACGGCTGTCGATGATGCTTTGTTCTCTGATTACAAGCCTAGTACCGCTTTTCTGTTCCCTGGCCAGGTACAGTTTTTACAACTATTGGTCTCTGGATTTATCAGAAATGAGAAACGTCATTGTTGAAAATGTTGGGATTTTAATTTTGGAAGAGAAAAGTTGTTAAATTGAAGGTTTGTTCTGTGAAATCTGCACTGTGATGTTCTGGTTTTTTCTGTCTATACCTGGGCAAAATTCACATTCGAAAAGTCTGCCAACCAAGGAAGTTGAAAAAACGGGTAAATCAGTTTATAGCCATATACTTTTCAGTAGCCGGTCTTCATGAATTAGGAGCTCGGTTTTGGGCGCAGCTGAAACTAAGTGATGGTTTTTTATGTAATGACGAGAAGTTCATCAATTACTGGGCAGATCATTAGAATTAGATGGGTTAGTTCAGTTTTCAAGCGAATTGCCCCACTTAGCAATTGTAATCGGTTTTTTCCATTTCTTTTTAAATTTTCGAATGAATAACGTGTAACAGAGAAGACAGCATATTTGATTCATTAACATCTATTAAAATAGTCCTGTATGTCGAATGTAAGAAGTACTACTGGTTGAAGTCTAAATACTGCCCTTATGATATTTTTACAGTTATACTAATTAAAAGAAATCTACTTTTGATGTGCATGCAGGGTGCACAAGCAGTTGGAATGGGAAAAGAAGCTCAAAATGTGCCTGCTGCTGCATCACTGTACAAGAAAGCAAATGACATATTAGGGTAGTTATACACTAAAAGTTGTCAAGTTGATGCTGTGATCTCTGTTGTGTCTACAATGACATGTCTTTTGGATTCAGGTTTGATCTTCTCGATATCTGTATCAATGGACCAAAAGAAAAGTTAGATTCAACTGTTATCAGCCAGGTATTCTGCCTCTGCTCTTAAGAAGGATTTTATCACATATATATTTATTTATATTGGCCGTCATATATCATGTGCTTTTAGAAGTTTCATGGTTCCCCCCAATTAAAAGTTGCTCATGTAATGGTGATTCAAAATGGGACATTTCAAGGTCTTCTATTATTTGCTTTAAGAAGATTGGGGGATGAATGGGATCTAAACTTTAATCAGAACTAATGATACTTGTCTATCATTATGTTAATGTGAATATACCAACTTCTTCTTAATGCAGTGACAATTGGTTATAATGATTATTTCAAATTTCAATAACTAAATATTTCCCATCTGATTTTCTACTTTCTCAGCCAGCTATTTATGTCACGAGTCTAGCTGCAGTGGAGCTACTACGTACACGTGATGGGGGCCAGCAGATTATTGACTCAGTTGATGTTACGTGTGGTTTAAGCCTTGGAGAATATACTGCTCTGGCATTTGCTGGAGCTTTCAGGTGGTGTTTCCAAAATAATTATACTTCCCTTGATAGAATCTCATCTATCATAGAAGTTGTAGGATATAAAAGAAACAAGTATGACCTCTTTAGGCTCTTCTAGTTTGCAACGCCACTCATGAGATGTAAGTGATGGTCCTATTTAGTGTGATAGTGGGAGTGTTGTTATTTGAAAAACTCGGTAGATCCATGTGTATATGATCCCAACTATGAGATACTTATGAACGCCAATGTTTATTGGAGAAGGAAGAAGAATTACCTTCTGGTGCTTACCTGTGTGATTGACTGATTATGTTTGAAATCTTTTAGGATGGTCAACATTTCTTAGTTAACAGGCTGTTGACCCCTATGTTGTGTTTGATTTGTAAGCTTTGAAGATGGACTAAAGCTGGTCAAATTGAGGGGCGAAGCCATGCAGGTAAGGAGCCTCTGCCTCTTGTTTAAGACATTGAATCACATGAATTTGTGTGTAATTCATTGTTTCCATCTTATTATATTCCCTTCATTCAGGAAGCTGCTGATGCTGCTAAAAGTGCCATGGTTAGTGTGATAGGGCTGGATTCGGAGAAGGTTCAGCAATTGTGTGATGCAGCTAATCAGGAAGTTCCTGAAGCTGAGAGGGTTCAAATTGCAAATTACCTATGCACTGTAAGTTTAACATGGATCCCCCTCCTTAATTAAGATTATGGTCTTAAAATTTATGGTGAGCACCTAACATATATTTACTATATTCTATTTTGCTAGGGAAACTATGCTGTCTCCGGTGGCATAAAAGGAATAGAAGCAGTGGAAGCAAAGGCAAAGTCTTTCAAGGCTCGAATGACAGTAAGAATTTTGCCCCTAATCTCATTTGTCTTGTGCTAACTAATCTCTTAGAAATAACACCACTTCCTCACTTTGGCAGGTGCGTCTTGCTGTTGCTGGTGCTTTCCACACTGGTTTCATGGAACCAGCTGTGTCAAGATTGGAAGCAGCATTGGCAGCAACAGAAATTAGAACCCCAAGAATTCCAGTCATCTCTAATGTTGATGCACAGCCACATGCAGATCCTGACACCATAAAGAAGATATTGGCACGCCAGGTATATTTTTATATTGATAGCCTGTGCCTGTCCCTCATGAGCTGAAAAATGGAAATAATTGCACCCTGGACTCATTTCGCAGGTTACTTCCCCTGTTCAATGGGAAACAACAGTGAAGAGTCTTCTAACCAAGGGGCTGAAGAAATGTTACGAATTGGGACCTGGAAAGGTAAGAAACTTTGACAGCAAGTACTAGCATGATGGTCTATTGCGGGTCGAGCACCTGGATTTAGCATTCTCTGTTGGAATCTTGTATTATTCACAATTTCTTTTTTCCTGATATCTTGTAGGTTATTGCTGGGATTGTCAAGAGAATGGATAAAGGCGCTGACATTGAAAACCTTGGTGCTTGAGAAGACAGTGAGGTCTTGCTTCTGTGTCAGTGGCTTGCAAGGAACACTTGGTTAAACGTGTCGTAATTTTTGTTCACGGGATGATCAACTTGTGCTGATTCTAGTAAACTGAGGAGAAAGTTTCCCCAATAGCAAAGGCATAAGAGTAATTATAACTTGTAATCAGAGTTAGGATGCCAATTTTTGTAACGAAAATTTTATTTCCGGATTGGAAGCAACATGCTTCTCTCTGTTACAGATAAATTATTGCACTTGTGACAATAATTCAGCTATATCACCTACTCCTGTTAAGATATTTGAAGGAATATCTGTTAAGTACTTTCTGTCTGAAATTCGCTGAGCTTTGCGATTCCTATAACATAAATCTCTCCTCTTTTTTCCTTTTATTAACAGAAACAAACGAGTTACATCTATAAGACATAATATCATAGATATTATACTTTAGGGATAATTGTTAAACTTCAACTCCTTCCTGTGCTGGCATTGCTCACTGTTAGGATTTGCAACAATACCGAACTCATTATTAGAGTTGTGATCGTATGGCGAATGTCCCAGGTAAACAATGAGTAGACGGTAACCTCTCCTGTAGTGAGGAATCACAATCTCATAACGCATTTGCCCCTAAGAACAATATCAGCATCTGATGTCACCTAATCCAGAAATTACATCATGCTGAAGGACCAAGTGAAGGCCTTCTCTTGTTGCTAGCAGAAGAAAGCATGCTTCAGTGTTCATCTCGAGTTCTCATATATTTCACTAAATTCATAGAACCAACACCCAAACCAAAATACGCTCCTTAAACGGACTTGATTAAACATAGTAGAAACCAAAGGTATATTTTTAAATAGAGCATATTCTTCCGAACAAACAAGTCAATTCTTACAAAAAATTGACAATCCAGAGCTGAAATCAATGGAGAATTTTATGATTAACCAGAGTAAGTTGTTCAGTTCTGTAGCGGTGTTGAAGTGTTCGGTGGTTGCCTCAATCTGCGAAGCTGATCAATCCAGCGATCCTCGGGAACATGAGCAGCCCAATCAGGAACAATTCCACCAAACGAGACACCACGCATCGCCTCCCTCACTCTCGTGGCGTTCTCTGCCGACAACGGCGCATTCCTTCTGTTCTCATCCTCTCTGAATGCACTCCGAATCGCTCGCTCCGACGCCTCTCTCATCCGTTCCTCTTCCTCATCCTCGCTGCTCATTTGCTCCGCGTCATCGTTTAGAACCAGGGATGACATCCCATTCTCCGTTCCATACGAGCAGTAGCCATTCGGAAGCTGGTGGAAATGATAGCTGTGTTCTTCGTCCGAGTTGACATCGCTGCCGCCCCTATCTTCGTCGTCGCCGACGTTGGAGATCGGCTGGTAGTATTCCGGCGCTTCATCGGGACTTGCGTCGGAATCGCTGTCACTAGCGTTGCCTACATAAAAAAAATCTGACTAAATACACAAAAAATCGAAGATCCAGAGAGTTCCAATTATAATTACGTGAAAACGAAATTAAGGAAATCATTGATAGATATACTTTGGTTAAAATCTGTCGAAGGAATGGAGGCAGCGTTCATTCTTCTGGAGGGAAGACAGATACAAACTTCGGACCGGAAAAGTTCGAAACCGTAAATTTACGTCTGTGTTCACAACAGATCATAATCGAAAGATCTTGGATAAGTATTGCAATTTTCGACAAGTGAAAAATAATCAGAAGATTGAATATGAATTTAAAAAGGAAACAACTGCACCAGCCGGGAATCGAACCCGGGTCTGTACCGTGGCAGGGTACTATTCTACCACTAGACCACTGGTGCTGGTTGAGGGTTTGAGCCAACAAACCATTATAGTCTTATAGAATTTCTGTGAGATATGCATCTCAACCACAAAAATCGATAGACGTTGATTTTCAAGCTAAGCTAAGCAGCTGAGGAGGTGAAGGCGAGCAAGGTGTTGAAGCGGGAAAATGGCAATTCCCATATTCAGGGCCTCAATCTCTCAGTCTCAAATTCAACCATTCATTCATTACTTATCTGCTACCCGTTCACGCGTAGATGAAACTAATAAGAAGAGGAAGATGGTCCTTTGTTGCTCTACCTCCGAACTCAGTCCAACTCGGTAAATTAGAATCCATTTTCAGGTTTTCCCCCCAAAAGCATGATTTTACTAGAGAATTGATTTCTGTTTCTGAAATTATAGGTCTGAGGTGTCATTTTCTGTTGGGACTTGCCTCATTCCACATCCAAAGAAGGTAGTGAATACTAGCATGCCTCTTTCCTCCTTAATTCTGATTAAATCGTCTCATGCCTTTAGTGAATGACCTTAAGTGCCTAAATTTATCTATTATGATTTTACTTATGCCACCTGCTCAAGTCATCGTTTTTCTAACTTCTAAGGTTGACAGAGGTGGTGAAGATGCTTTCCTGGTAAGCAGCTATAATGGGGGAGTAATTGCTGTAGCTGATGGCGTCTCTGGGTATAACACATGAATATTGCTTTTTATAAGTTTGTTCTTTTCAATGGAAGCCACCCATCGTTGAACTTAAGAAAGCCGAAATAGTGTCTCAAACTTTGATAAAACCGCGAGAGACATCAGTTGCATTCGGGCGAAATTTTATCTTACATTGAATTGCTGAATTATATTAATAGGATTGATATCTATTTCATTTTCTTGTAATGCATGGGAATTTATTTTGTCTATAGCAATGTCAATTAATCTTTTTGCTTTTCAATCAGAAAATAACAATCCTTTCCTATTATGATTACAGTTGGGCTGAAGAGGACGTGGATCCTTCGTTATTCCCTCGTGAGTTGATGGCTAATGCTTCCAGTTTTGTGGGGGATGAGGAGGTTGTATAACCCAGAAGCCCGAGTTGATGATCATAGTTATTAAATTTTGGTTTCATAGTAAATCTATGCATTGAAAAAAATTGAAAAATTGTTATTGTTATGTCTTAACAAGGTAGATCTTACGCATGTACTGCAGTTAACTAAAAAACGTTTTGCTTATTGATTGAACCATCAGGTGAACTGTGATCCTCAGAATCTTATAAGAAAAGCACATGCCGCAACTTCCTCTATAGGATCAGCTACTGTGTAAGCTTTGTCCTCCTCTGGTAAAAGTGGCAGTTTAATAAAATTTTGAAATCAACTCCCATTTTTAATGATCTCACCATATGCCTCATCTATGTCTTCTCTGGGAAGCATTGTTGCTATGCTGGAGAAGAATGGGACTCTGAAGATTGCCAATGTTGGGGATTGTGGCTTAAGAATTATTCGCTCTGGTATAGATTTGCTATTTGCTAATCCTGATATATTCATTGTCTTTTGCAATTCGCACTACTTTATCTTTCCCTTTCTCCCTCCTCCTCCTCTTGTTCTTACTTTGTTGTTGATAACTTGACATTGTTAATGTGCTTGTTCCAGGTCGCATCGTCTTTTCCACCTCTCCTCAAGAACATTACTTTGACTGTCCATTTCAACTGAGCTCTCAGAAAGCTGGCCAAACATTCCTTGATGCAGTGGTAGAGACATTTTCACTCTCAAATGCTCATGAAAATGTTGCTTTGTTCTCACGGTAGAGACGATTTAGGTTTCTTTGTTGTTTACTACACTAATGCATCAGGTGAGCAAATTGGAGCTGATGGAAGGGGATACACTTATCATGGGATCCGATGGGCTTTTTGATAATGTTTTTGACCATGAAATGGTCTCAATTATTGCTAATTACACAGATGTTTGTGAGGCTGGTAGTGTCTTCCCTCGTGATCAGATAGTTATACTAATTTTGCCACTAGGACTTTTGCTGACTAAAAACTGATTTTGTTGCTAGCAAAGGCATTAGCTAACTTGGCAAGCAATCATGCAAAGGATTCAAATTTCGATTCTCCCTATTCAATAGAGGCCAGATCCCGGGTAAGAAAAGAACTTCATGTTTATTTTAGGCTTCATATGTGTCATACGAAAATAACTTGATTATAGAAAACAGGCCTTCAAAAAATATGTTAAATAAAGGATATAGATATTGTCCTAGAGAGGGTTTTCAGTTGAAAGGATTTCCATCGAAACTGATACATTCTGTTGTAACTTTCTACTGTTTTTCTACGTTGTGGAGGGCGACTTTCTCATTCTAGATAGAGAAGCACTAACCACCAAAAATTGCAGAAAACATTTTTCCATGTTCTGTATATTCTTAAACATATGGACCAGCCATACATTTTTACTTGTCAAACTGTTTTCTTGTCTTGCTCATAATAAACGCTTGGCAGGGTATTGAAGCCCCCTTTTGGAAGAAGATTCTTGGAATGAAGCTTATAGGTATGGTAACAATAGTTATAGTTGTATTACTAGTGCAAGGCTGCAAGTAGAATAGTCCCCAAAAAAATGTACAGGCAGAAAAAGTTTTTCCCTAAATGGAACTGACCGCATCATTTTTAATCTTACTGCAACAGGTGGAAAGCTTGATGATATCACTGTAATAGTTGGGCAGGTTGTGAGTTCATGAGATTTTCTGATCTCCCTGAGGATGATGAATAATTTGTTCTACGTAAAAAGAAGCAGCTGCTCTAATTAGAGCATAGATTTTTCTTTTTCCTTTTTGGTAAAAGCCTAAAGCATAAGAAACCTTGGAAGACCTGAATTGTTGAGACCTGGCGATGAACACTTGAATTTCCCGATGCAATGAATAATAAGGATTTATTATAGGACGCGCTCTTGCTTAGGCTAGAAGTCCCTTATTCCTCAGGCTAGACATGAAAAGCAAGAAACAATGTCATAAAACAATGAAAATTATATTATAATATTACAAAAATTTAACTCGTGTAAAGTTAAATAGAATAGAATTTATCCTCAAAATCTGATGCTTGCCGCATAAGTGAATAAATGACGAATAATATTACAGGACATTCATCTCAAAGGCAGTTTCTGAACAATGAAAAATCTACTTCTGCAGCTTTAGTTAGTTGACACTATCACTTGTCTTGTCTTTTGTTGAACTCTTGGAAAAAGCCCTTTCCAGCTTCATATGTGGACCAGCAGATTGCAGCCGCTGGAGCGTGGAATAGCATCCTAGGAATCCAACCTCTCATGAGTCCTCTGTATCCATCCTTTTTCACTATAGTTTTAGTAACATCCCCAATTGAGCCACTCTTGAATCTATCACATCCGCAAACACCCTGCACCATCGATGGCCGAGTTTAGGTCAAGACACGCCCGTGAAGAGAAAAAAGGACAAGGACTAGCAAAAAATAGTTAAGACAACCGTGGTTACCAAATATTTATAACAGGAAAGTTACTGCATGGTCAGATCCATGAAAGAATTGGCAGAAGAATCAAGACAGTGATTGTATAAACCCCATTCTCATTCAGAACTACAGAGATGGCATGCTGTAACCTAGGTGTGTTGAATAGAGTCAAACAGAAGCTTTGATGCAGCAGAAAGATTTTTCTTTCTTTCTTGGTAGAACCAACATTCCAAAATACAAGGTAAGAAGATGTCCTTTTCTCAAATCCAATCTTGGCAACCCACATATTCACAGTTTTTAACAAAAAAATGTAAGATAACATGAATTATATACAACCTTGCCTCCTCTCTCTCACTCACATACTCAATTAGTAGCAAATTTTATCTAGAGTATAACCTAATAAAAGGAGGCTTAGAGTTATAATTTATGTACAAGACTACAATATACTACAATATCTGGAACCGATTCAGAAATATGTCCCATTGTCGAGTCTCAAGTCAGAATCCCACATTCACTGATTGCAATAACATTCTGAAGTTTGATAACATACTGCATTTTCTTCTTTTACCCCCTTCTAGTCACATTCTCGAGTGAGTTTTCATATCTTAAGCATTGCATATCAGAGTATACTAAGCTCAGACAAACTTAGTTTGACAAAGGCAAGAAACAAGTCCAATCAAGAAAAACAAAATATTTTAGAAACAAATATAAAGCACAAAGCTTAACAAAAAGGATGTTACCTGACACTGCAATTGAGTTTTGACCACATCAAGCGGTGTGGTAACAGCAGCAGCCAATGCACCAGCGGCAGCTCCTGCAGTTGCATGAACAACAAAACGTTCATCATCAGCACTCTGAGGCGAAATCTCCATAAGGCCTCTTTTTGCAGCCTCATAAGTTGCAAAGTGCACTGCTGTAAACGGGGCGTTCATCACAATTGTAGTCCTATAAGATGCATAAAAAGACCCTAATCCCTCTTCGCTCAAAACCCTCTTCACACAGTCCCAAACACCCTTGTAACCACTGTTACTCAATTGCAATCTCTGCTTCACCATATCCATGGGCGTAAACACAGCATCGCTAACAACAGTAGCACAAACACCAGAAATCGCATGGGCAGTGGAGTTTTTGGGATCCCCATGAGAAAAATACTTCTTACAAACCTCATAACAGGAGAAATACACAGCGTGTGCTGGTCCAGCACCAAGAGCCATGGCGCCTATCCCTCGGTATAAAGCAGATGGACCCTCGGATTTCAAAATCGATTGGAGGGCCTGGCGAACGCTGACGGACTTAATCGGACATGACCCAAGAGCTTGCATATGGGTCTTCACGGTGTCAACGGGGAACATTACCATGTGCTCGACGCAGCCGGCAATGGAACCGGCGATCATGAACTGCCAAAAATGGAGCCCATCGTGAGGTGACTCGGCAAGCTCCGGATGGAAATCTGGCGGCTGCGGAACGGGACGAAAATCGGGGTTCTGGAATTCGGCCGTTACGTCCGTGGCCATGAATAGGTTTAGGATTGTAGGCAGAAAGGGAGAAAATTTGGGCTCCGATTCTGCCCCCAAATCCAAAAGCGGACTGGCAAACAGGCCCTTTCAGGTTGAATTCTTGTGAAACTTCGATGCTAGAGATTTTGAATCTTGCAGAAGCAGGTTTGGAGGGGATTTTGAATGCCAGACTCTTTCCCTATAAACAGTTGTCGCGCAAGAGAGAAACTTAATCGCAGTCCAAAGAATTGGGAGAACAGGAATGAAGGGTTAAAGGATATTCTCCTATCCACCGAATGCGCTTAGGTAGACTAGTAAAAGTTCGTCCTAGTTTAATTTAATCAGGGATCTGGATTCGAGTCTCACAAATGCAGCCAGCATGGTAATTGGTAAATCCCGCACGGGGTGTGGTCGGGGCTTTCCCAAAAAATGGGCCGATTCAGTCTCGGTTTGAATTAATCTGACTCCGCATTGAGCGAGCGAGTTAAGACTTAAGATACACACCGGATGCTCTACGTGGAGGAAATAAAAAAAAAAAAAATAGAAAGAGGATATACTTTCAGAAGTCAATTAGGAGACGGTGTTGAATACGGATTTGGATTTGGTTTCGAGACCTTGTCATTTTCGGATGCACCGTAAATATCACCATTATACCTCTTTTGTTAGGGAGGAACTCATAGGGGAAAAATGGAAGTAGAAGTAAGTTCCATCATTTTGTCTATTTGGTATCATAGAAGTCACTTCCATAAAAAATGATGGAAGTGAATTCCATCACTCACCCCATAGAAGTGAGTTATACCTCCACTTCCTTAGGTTTATTTACCCTACTGCCCTCCCACTATTCCTTCTTCCCTCCACCGACAACTATGATCTTTCACCATAAAGGCGGCGGCGGTGGCGGCAGCGGTAGCGGTGACGCCGGCGGTCCTCCGTCTTTTTGTTGGCGACAGTCCTTAATGATGACTATAGTCTTTAGGTGGAAGAGGCTTTTTTTGTTGGAGGGTATTTTAGTATTTTCATATTACAAATATATATTTTGATTAAAAATTATATCTCACTTCCACCGTCATACCAAACACACTTTTAAACCTCACTTCCATCTCCATTTCCACTTCCAATTCTACTTCTATTTCTACTTCCAATTCTCTGAAAACTCTTCCATCATACCAAACAGGGCATTAGGTTCAAAAAAATTTGGGGATTAGGGTTTCATATTTTCTCTTTTATTAAATTTATTGCAATGAAACGTTTGTTTGTTTTTTTGCCATATATTGCAATGAAACATTGATTCAGGGGTCTAAAAATATTTCTATTATCAGTCTTTAAATGTTAATATGGACAATATATTTAACTTATTTATTTTTTATACTTAAAAAGAATTTAATTTGAAATTAGCTTGCAAAGGATGCTCCCTCCGCTCCTTTATATAAGTAATTTTATCTCTCTTATAATTGATTCTTTTTATAAACAACTTTCTTCTCTTGTCACAAATTTCAAACTATTTTTTTCCTTTTATACCCCTGTTAAATACATATCTTTATATTTATTATCCACACTCACTAGTGATTTTCTTTCATCTAGTCATTTATTACACATTTTCTTTCATATTTTATACTCATATTCTCATATTTCGAATTTGCTACTTATTCTCTCTCCTATACTCTTTTCATAAATAGGGGTATATTTAGAAGAAACATGACATTTTAACACATTTATTGTTTTTAATTAATCTTAACTATCAGTTCGTTTTACGTAATAAAGATAAAAATTGTTTATAAAAAAATCGGAGGAGTATCGAATAAAATTCTTAAATTTTATCGTTGAAAGTTAAAACATCTCTTTCTCAAAAAGAAAACAAATGGTATATTTGAATGTTACCCAAATGAATAATTAAAGTATATATTATTAAATGAAAATTACGAAATCGAAATTCAGACTGCTAAATGCTAATAGTGCCCTTATGCTTCGTGAAGTTTGCTTTTGGTAATAGCTTGGGGTGTGACTAAGCTTCCAATAGTGTCATATTCTGCCCTATCCTAATCTTGTAAAAATTAACAGAAAACTGATCTTTTGATCCGAGTAACACGATTATTTTCAGTATAAACAGACGTAGCATATTATCTGCACAATTTGTTATATTCATATAATCTTTTTCTCCGGATATTTATATAATGTATATAATTGTTTTTATTTGAAAATTATTATATGCTAATCCTCTTATGTGTTGCCTCAAAAACACGTTTAAAGAAAAGTCGAGAATAATTTTTGTGACTTGAAGTCAACAATTTAAAGAATAATAAACAAAATAATGAATTAAAATTGATAGTAAACAAATAAGAACTTAAAAATACTTGGGGCCACAGGTCCAAAAAATTACTGGGCCTGAAACTATGTATTATAGTTTTTTTAATAAGCAATTCATGAGCTGAGACGTAAAATTTATGTAAATATGTACATATATAAAGATTTTTTTTATTAAGTATAAGTATCCTCCTATTAAAGACAATCTTATTCGAGGTAATATCGATATTAAATATAAACATTTCTTCTAGCAGGATTTTGAATTTTGGTGCGTATAAAAAGGTGTTTGGTCAACAAAAACTCTATTATCAGCTCATTAAGAGTCTCACTGTTTTTTTTTTTCGTTCTGAATCAATGTTCTTGTTTAAAAAAAAACACAGAGAGAAGCAAGCTGCGAATTGAAGACTTTATGGCCCAAAATATAAAAAGGAAATTAGTCCTTCAAAATGGGGACACAAAGAGCCTGTTTGAAAACATTTAAAGTGGGGGAAAAAACCATTAGAACACATAAGTTCATTCGGCTTGCTTTATATCTGTTTGGTAACACATTAAATCTCATTGAGCTTTTTAAAAAAAAAAGAGCTTTTGATGAGAAGCTATTTTTTTAAGCTTCTGGCAGTGGTAGATGATCATGTTAAGAATAGATTATCTAATTATGATCCACTTCATGTATAACATCTTAATTAAAATATATATTTATCCTTTTTAATTAAATGTTTTAGTGTATTTTTCTTCTTTTTCAATAATTTTTGATTTTTTTATTTTAATTTTTCTTTTACATTATTTAACATCAATTATAACAATATTTATACAAACAGTGTGTGTGTGTGGGGTATTTAATAAAATTCATGTCATTTTCAGTCATTTTTCATCTAAACGGGTTTTTCAAAAGCTAATCCAAACATGTTTAAGGTTAAACAAAAAGTCACTTCTGTCACCGTCAATCCAAATACAAATCATATTTACAATCTGATTTTTCTTCAATCTAACTTCTGTAAAAACTCATTTAAAAAAAACTACTTTTTATCGCTAATCCAAACAGGCACAAAATTTAAGTCTCTGTAGGCCAATGGCCAACCAGACCCAAATAAGAGTTTTGCTCTTTCAAATGAGATTTCTTTAGTTGCGATTACAAGGACTTATTTCTTATATAAAATAAACTTAGATTAATCAGTAAATTGTTAATTGGATTGGTAAACGGCCTCATCCCCCACTTTAATCCTCAAGAGAAGAAACCCTTAATTTCTAACCTAAAAGAAAAAACTCAAATTATTTCATAAACTTATTCTTAAAAGTAATAATCTTTTTACCTTATATAGTAAAATTATTGAATAGTAAGTATAGTGATATGAGAAATATTTTTAAATCTTTCTTATCAGTTTAATATATAGGGGACATTTACAGCTGCATACCGACTCTCTAAATAATAATGCAAACAGTCTCTGCCTAGAGATTTTTCTTCACTCGCTGCTCCCGCCCAGCTTCATTCTTTGCATTTCATCAAGTAAATTCACTCCTGCAAGTAGAGAGCAAAGATAACGATTACCTCCAATTCTTAATTTAAAATCTAGTTTGCACTATGAATTAAATTTTACATTAAAGACAAAAGACAATACTAATTTTGAATCTACTCACAAATTTAAGCCAGGCCTGTTTTGATAGCTCTAGCGAAATTCCTTAGAATATGTGTGTATATCAACCTTTATATTTCAATAAAAAGGTAAAGCTTTCATGATCGTCCTTATTTGGTACATGTCAATATCATGAGGAATATGTTAGAAATAAGAAATGGTACGTGTTAAAGATAAAAGGAGTGTGGCTAACTTAATTGGTTCAGAGCATATATATGTAAGTGGAGGAAATCAGTTTTAAATTTCAGGGGTAGATAGATCAGACAATGTATAAACATAATTTTCAAGCCGAAATGTATATAATATAGCTCACCTTATTCTTTCTCTAGCTCCACATAAATCTTTTTCCAAAAAAGTGTTATGTGATCAAATTAAAAGGCATATAGATTATATGACTTTCAAGATTACTACTATAGGATTATTCTTAAGACCTAACCCACAGAGACGCTTTTCACACAGTTTTCATATCCCCGCAATTTTTTTTAACCTCTGTGCGTGTGTGGGTGACAAGAATCTACTACTATTAAAACATGATATTTGGAAACAGCAACAATAACTTGAAGGACATTAATTACAGCCACGTACAAGTTGGACCCAGGGAAAAAAACCACTACGAAAAAGGTTAAAAAAACGTAAATCATGTCTCCCCACATCAAGGAAGGATCGTACCCAAACAGCACGAAACTGCTATATATCCCATCAAATTAATTGGAACCACCCCAGCCAAACAATTCTGGCTCCTCCCTAGTTTTTTATCAACCCACTTTTCACGATACATATCTCATATCCAACTATTGGTACACTGTTACTCTTCCTTTTTCCTCTCACAAAATAATTGTGGAGTCTAACAAACCATCAGGCAAAATAATAACAAAAATAAAAGAAAGACTAACAAACCAGTATCAATTCGTTCGTTCATTCTCTTGATATATAAGTTGAGTTCTGCTTGGACGACCATGTATTTGAAATTGCAAAGTCGTCAGAATTTGGAGAATTCCGGTGTTACTAGGGCCGTACGTTGAGCTAGTTCGATAAACTTGGTTCAAGTCCTGATAATTCATATGCCTTTGCCTGCAATTCATCTCAATCTTTGATCAACAATTGTATCAGATCAAACGTATTACTAGATCCTGTTGGTATTCAAAGGGCAACATTATTTGACGTGACATGTATAGTAACGTACAAAAGCAAATGGGTTTCAAATAATGATAACTTTGAACGATGAAAGGTTCGGTTTGATCTCACTAAGACACATATACTTAATGCGGTCTCTATAGAATATTATTAGTCTTATATGGTACAGATTGATTACATAAGGTGCAGGACATGGTAACCCATAAGAATGTTTAGGACCACACACACGCATTCTCGTCTCAAATCAATCATACAGCTTACCTACCCGTAGGGTCCCCTCAATAATGCAGTATTGCATATATATCATTTCAATCTAGTGCTACGATTTAGTGATGCACATGCTAATTAATTCAGCAACACATTTCATTAGCTGATATTTGAATGGATCTAGGTCTAGGCCATGAGATAATAAGTGTGTTGTTGTTGTTATTATGGGGTTTTGATGAGAGGACAGGAAGGTGAGGAAGAAAGATTCGCCAACACATGATTGAAGATTTTCAGGTACGTCCAAGAAAAGGTATATGAATGTGCCACAGAAAAAGTAACACATGGAAGGCGCAAAAATAGGAGAGAGCTTTCTCAAATTTAAGAGGGTTTGCTTTTTGGTTCCACAAATTATAGCTTTTGTTTCCCGAACATGGAATTGGGGGACGTAACGTATAATAATGAAGCAAAATAATGTGTGTTTATACATATATCTATACTACGAGCCTACGACTACTTCTTCTTCTTCTTCTTCTCAGTATCAATTATCATATGCACGTAGTGAGAGATTTTACTGTGTGACATGACCTTCGGAACAGGGCGACCCCTTTAGATTTGGTGTGGGTAAAAGGACAGGACAGTGCGGAGTAGGGATAAAACCTTAAAACTTGTTCCTCGTGATAGTCACTAGTCTCTGTATGGCCATTGTTTTGTTCTTGTCGGTATGATATTTAATTATTTATCCTCATTGTTCCCACTTCCCGCTTGACAAGTGAGAATTTTAAGTTTCAACAGTGAACCACTCAAATATATATTCCAATCGTAAACCCATCATTATATATAGTATCAGTATCATTTTGAATCAGCCACCACCTCTGCGAATCTGGATTCCAATATTGAATCGTTAATTAAAAATATAAAATTTACAACAACCGACACAATTTAAGGTTGGAAACGGCTTTATCTTTTTTATAAAAAAAAATTTTTTGCATAAACAACAATAAACTCAATGAATTGAATATGTATGTTTCCGCGGGACTGACGTATGGAGAAATGGTCCTTAATTAAAATGTTATAAATATTATATATAACTTTAAGTGATGGTTTCCCCTGTTTAATTCAGTGGCATTTTCAACCAAATGGCCTTGTAGCACATGACATCGGAGAAGAAATAAGCGTAGTAATAAGAAAAAATAAAGAAAAGGAGAAATGGACAGGCAAACGTGGGAAGGAGACATGAGAAAGATTGAAGGAAGCTCAGCTTCAGACAAATGGGATAGGGCTCCTATGAACAATTGTCGGTGTGGTCCCCTCATTCCCTAATTTTTCCCTTATCAACGCTCAAATCCTGCAGTTGAGCTCCAAGACCCGGCCCATATATATAAACATTTTGGAAACCAATTCTCTCAAACTATTTCCTATTTGTATCATCTTCTTTTTTTTTTATGTAAGGACTCAATTTTCAAAAGCACATTACATCTATCTACACGAATTCAAACGAGACTGAATAACTTTACTTGTAATTATTAACGAAATAAAATTCTTCCAATGTTTATTTTCCCGCAATATTTAAAATAGGTTAATTTTTTATTACTTTAAAAGGGACTTTGAATCATTGCCCACAAAGAAAACGTCATAGCAAGATCGTGACTGAACCCTTTTTTTTTGTTTGCCCGAAGACCAAACGTTGTGTTAAGTCGTATTTTCTATATTTTCAAAATAATTACACCGTTTTTTTCATTAAAAAAATAATTTCAAGGTTTTAACCTTATATATATATATATATATATTAATTACAGCAGCAAGCAAATAGTTTGAAAAATACAAAAAGCCTGATAATTAGACGATACTATTGTGGTTTGTGTCAGTGCACTACATTCCAATTTAAATAGCTCCAGGGAAACAAAAAATGGTGCCAATAAGTCCTCAAAATCCTGAATGATTTTTTGAGCCATTCGCGCTAGGTAGAAAATATATGATTATGTGAATCTTTAGAAAAACAGACAATATTAAAAACTTTAGCATACTATACTCTTGGGTTATGTCTAGATTTTGCGTAGAAATCCATATAATAAGTTTAATATATCAATTATCAACTAAGTTTTTTAACTCATATTACACCAGTACTTACAGATTGTAACTTATAAGAATTCTGCTCTAACAAATTTTAAAATTAATAAACTACAACGGCTAATTCAATTAATAATGGAGAGAAAATTTAGGGACTAAATATTATATTTTTTTTCCTCAGGAAATATTACATTGGGTATAAATGATGTGATGAGTATGAGAAAAGAAGCAGGTATATTTGTAGGAGGAAGAAAGATTTGGAGAATGGTGGGATAGGGAATAATGATTGGTTGGGAGATGAAAATTGGAGGCATCGTCAAGGAAGGTTATGATGGAATCCAATTCATTATTTTTGACGTGATCTCACTGAGATGACACCATTCACCTAGTTAGTGGACTTCGTTAATATTGCCATTTGAAACGTCCTTATCGTTTAATTTTAAAGATTTCCCATTTATACATGTAAATCTTCACCTTCGCCACTCTAACTCCTAAACACATACTAATGTTGTATACTTTATGTACAAGATCAAAATAGGGAAAAAAAAAAGAGAAAGGTTTGATTGTGACACTACATCTAATTAGATTATTCTTGACATTCAGATCTCCCAGATGGAGACAATCTGGCGAAGGATGAGATCTTGTAAAAAGATATTATAATTTGTTTAGAATATCAATTGAAATCTTTAAAAATAATTTTTCAATCATGATTTACGGCATACGAATTAAGTATGTGAAAGGAGTTTCGTTTCGACTTACATAAAAAGCACTTATAGACTTATAAAAAATTATTTCAAACATAATATTATAGTAATCATTCTAGTTTTGCGCTCAACATATGTAGGGTCTGTTTGGCTAAACCTTTTTTTTTTTTGCCTGACTATTATTTTTTGGTTTTTAAATTTAATAGAAATAATATATTTTTCATTATAATAGTATTTTTCTTTAAAATTATATTAACATATTTTATAATTATAATATTTTTTATTTTAAAAAAATATAAATATTTTAAATTCTATATCATAATAATATTTTTTAATGATAAAAATATATTTCTATTCAAATTAATTTAATACTAATTTTTTTATTTATAATAATAATTTTTATGAGCATATATTATGATTATAATAAATTTGGTATAATAATTATTTTTTATTTTATCATCAAATATTTTAATAATAATAATAATATTTTTCATCATAACCATTATTAAAATATTACATAAATTATAAGAATAAAATGGTCCAAACTTTTAGCGTCTCTCCAAAACCCTTCAATTTAGAGGGAATCCAGAATAAAAATATTAGAAGTAGGAGATGGAAACTTTGAACTCCCCTAAAAAAATTTCAAACTAAATAAAAAAAATATGATATTTTTTCTCCCCTCCCTCCATTCCAACTAAACTGGTCAATTGGTCCAATATGCTCAATGGACTCTAGTAATAAGTCCCAAATCAATAAATAATACGATTTGCAGTTGGAATGATTGCTTACCTTACACTGGCATAACAAATTTATCTAACCAATTAACATCTGTCTTATGTAAAAATACTCCCATACCTCTAGACCTGAATGTAGCATTTTGTTCGTAGTGTAATATTATCTCTAAATTAGGTTTTATATTTAAAATTATAAATATATGCCTTGATGGCCTTTTTTGCTTCACGTGAGACTTGGGCATCATTTCTACTTAAGGGTGTGGGAGTAATTTATCAGCAATTTTAATGTTTGTTTGAAGTTGTGATTTATAAGTACACTCATGAAATACGAGATAAAATTTATCTTAAATGTTTAATTCATACGTCATAAATTGTAATTAAAAAATTATTTTTAAAGATTTATTACAAAAAAAATGTTAGTCATTTGAAAAAACAAGTCAGTGAGTGCTTTAGTCCACATGCATATCTTATTTGTTATTTGAGGTATTATTGGAAATTAGATGTCATACTTTGTTAACAAAAATTTGACCCTTAATTTATTACGTATTACTCCGTCTTGTCCTTTTTATAATAAATCAACTACTAGTAATTTTTTGTCCTTATTATAACATACCAACTATGTTTAACTAACTCATTTATTAATATTTTCCCATGATGCCCTCATTTTTCACTTATTCATTTAAATCCACATAATTAAAGTAGGGATAAAATTGGAAACATTTATTAATTTTGGACCTATTTAATGATTTAACTTTCATTCTTTGGTCTATGAAAAATGGTAGTTTGTGCCTTATAATAAGGATATGAAGGAGTATTTTATGCACTCTCTCTAATCCACAATATATGACACTTTTATAAGGAATACATGGTCCAAAATAAAAGTCACATCCTGTTTAATTAATAGTATTTTTTCTGTTTTACCCATGTAATTAATACTCACTTTCTAACTTTATTCACTCATTATATCCCTATCTCCCTCTCTAAAATAACATTCTCAATGCAATTATATACATTTCTTAAACAAAAGTAAAAGTGAAAAAATATATATTTTAGGATATATTAAATGATTTAACTGACATTTCTTATTTTATGTGATATATTTTAAATGTCCTATATTGTAAGCCACAAGGAGTGCTCCTGTTGATTTGCGTACTTTTAAATATCTCCTTTTGAGCCCGTTTGGTTCAACTACATTGCATACCTACAATGATAATTATGGTTGCATTATTAAAATAAGAGTGTTTGGTTGCTCTTTAATACGTTAATATAATTTACCATGGTAATAATGATTGCCAACAAATTGGCAGTCCTCATTCGTACATCTCTCCCTATGAATACTCATTACCACCCCATTGTATGGTTAAAAAAGTTCAATTTACCCTTTATTTTTATTTGTCTTTGTTTTACTTGTCTCATTTCACCTGTCACACCATTTCAGTGCCACAACCGCCTCCTCCTCCTCCATTGTCATCGTCACCCCCACGTCACCGCCGTCACCTCCACTACCATTACTACATCCTCCTCATCCACCCCCGTTGTTGTCACCTCTACTATTGTTGCTGCCTCCACCTCCACCGTTGTCACCATCGCCACCACTCCTCCTCCACTGTCATCGTCGCCTCCCACGCCACCGCTGCCACTAACTCCTCCTCTTTCACCCTCGTCGTTGCTACCTCTACTGTTGATGCTACCTCCATCGTTACCGCCACTACCTCCTCCCTCCTTCGCCATCACCCTACCATTTTTCGTTGCTGCCACTATCTCCTCCTCTATCACCACTGTCGTCATCACCCCCTACCGCCACCTCCACCTCCATTATTGCCCCCTGGTTGTTGCCACTACCTCTTCCTCTATAGCCGCCATTGCTACCCCCGCCACCATTACCTCCACCATTACAGTCATCACCACCATTACATCTTTCTCCTCCACCTGCGTCGCCGCCACCTCTACTGTTGCCGCCACCACTACCTCTTCCTACACAGTTGTAGTTATCATCACCTACCACCACCACCACTACATCATTATTATTGTCGCCTCCACCACCACAACCACTGATATCGGATAATCCTCGGTGAGATAGCATAACGATTATTATGAGGTAACATAATGGTTTTTAACTATTTTTTTCTACAAATATTATATTAAGGATAAAATATACTTTTTGTGATACATTTATTTTAAATAATTTTTAAAAAAATAACTCATTGCACCTTATTTAAAAATCAAACCTAACACTAACCCTATAATTAATATTACATTATATTATTATTGCATCACATTACATTATACTATAAGATATAATAGGATCGAACCAAACATACCTTTAAATTTTATCCCCATGACTCTGGTGCATTCGGGAGGTGCTGCTTATTCTCAGCTACGGTACAACCCACAATGACAATCTCACATAATCACATTTTGGGGAAAAATCGAAAAGAAGTAAGCTCGGCTCATCTTCCTGTAAGTAATAAATGTGGAAATGCATACATTGTAACCTTATTTATAAGATATTTCTAATATTTTTCACATATATCAACAAAATCCTTCAATCTCATTTACTCTATTATAAAATTTAACAATTTTTCAACTCTACTCCACTATTACATATATCATATGATAACATAATCAATGCAATAATAAATGAACCGTTTTATTGACTTGGAAAAATCTAATGAGTTGCCTTAATAAGATAAAAAAAAAAATATTCTCTCCACCTATAAATAGGAATAGATGAGTACTCATTTGATCTTATATATTGAGTACTTCAAATATTTTTTACACATTAGGAAAAACTTTAGATTTCATTAACTTTACTATAAATTTCAACAACTTTTCAACTCTACCTTTATTTATTATACTACCTCTAGTACTCGTCTTTTTATTTTACTTTCATTAAATATATGTGACTCATTATTTTTCTTAAATGAATTCTCACTTATTGTCTTTCATGTACCTTTTTTTATAAATAGAGGTATAATTGGGGAAAAATACTCCTTGTTGTATATACAAGGTAAAGAGAGAAACTATGTTTTTATTTTATTTTATAAAGCATCTTATTAAATTTTTAAGGTGCATATACAATTTAACCTTTCATTTATTATTGTATTGTATTTGTTTTTATTTGGTATTATTCCTCTTATTCTAAATATAAGACCTAATTGATTTTGTTTAACGATTGATAAAATTAAATAAGTCACTTAAATGTTGTGCATGATTGAATTGTATATCAGTTTATAAGTCACATAAATCAGTTTAACAAAATGATAAAGATTAATATTTTAAGAGTCACCCTATGAGAAATATTGTCCCTCATAAATGACCTGAGGGAATATAATTTTTATTGATGTTACAAATGGAATAAAATACTCCTTGATCCTCCTTATAAAAAGGAGATGGAGAGGTTTATTTTTCTTATTTATAAGACATATTATTAAAATTTTACATGAATGAATAATTTTACGTTTGAATGACTAGCATTAATTTCTTAAAAAAATAAAATGAGAAAAAGGTTAATTCCAATAAAATTATGTGGAAGATTGATTTATAAACCAGAATGAGAGTGGCAAGTGGCAGGAAACGGGGAGGCAGAAGGGTCAAAGGATGCTTCACGTTTTTTTCACTTTTGTGACACCTCGCCCTCGGCACTTGCACCATCACACATTCACATTTCACCTCTCCGCCCTACATCCCCCTGTCGGTCTTCCCCACTCCCTCCTTTTTATTTTTTTAAAGAAAAAAATTGACGCTTACAGAGGCTTCCAGTAATTCCATTTTTTTTATAAGATATACTTTCTGATTCTATTTATAAATAATTTTCTCCTTAATTGTATAAAATAAATTGGTAGTTAAAAACAATAAGTATGTTAAAAATGACATGTTTTTTTCATATATGCCAATATTTATGAAAACAAAGAGATAATGTATAAAAAGTATGAGAGATAGTAAAATATGTTTTCACAATGTTTTGTTGACTTCATTCACCTAGTGAGTTCTCTCTCTCCTGAATATAAATCCTGGTGTGTAATATATATTTAACAAGGGTAAAATAAGAAAAAAGAGTTTACATTTTTAGAAACAAAGTGAAAGTTGTTTATTAAAGGGACCAGCCGTATGAGAGAGAAAATTGTTTATAAAAGGGACCAACCTCATAAAATAAAAAGTTGTTTATAAATATGATGAGAGAGAAAATAATTAAATGGTATAGTTAAAAATTGGTTACGATTAGCTTTTTAGCAGTCCGGAGTTAAGGCTAATTCAAAACAAAATTTGTGTGAAACCTATGAAGAGGTACCCTATATATAATAGATAATTGAAAAGTCCCTATTTTAAAAAAATTATTAGATAAAATAACATGAGTAGATTCTTTTGATCGATAAAATTTTCTTTGTTTTATTATTATTTTTTTTTTTTTTGCAAACTCTAGTCAATAAAATCATCAATATAACATTTTCATTGAATTTCCTTAACAACAAGTAGAGTACATGTTAATATTACAGGGGTCAAATAAAACACAGGAATATTGAACACACAGATGCACAGATTTAATCTGTGACCTCCCTCTCAAAGAGGAGGGTTGGTGCCAGTAGAGCCGAGGATGGTTGAATGCTTGGCAATATACCAATGGTTGATGGAAACATTATGATATTGAAATAATGAAAGAATGAATTATAATGGGAAGAAAGTAATAAAAGGGGAGTGTAAAGTGAGACTGTATTGAGATTGATGGGAGGAGTGTTATATTTTATTTTTATGTGGCCCTGGATGATGACGGCACAGGCTCCGTGACCAAGGTGTAGGTGACTCTCAGGGTTTATTTGGTTGGAGGGGAGGAGATGAAAAATGAGTCATTCCCTTATTTAGTATGAAAAGTTTAAAGAGAGGGGAGCTATATGAGGGGTTCTAAATCTCTCTCCTCCCTTCCATTTTATTCCTTCTAAATTGTGGGATTTGGAGGGAACAAAATATTTGACTATTTTGCCCCTAAAACTTGTTCTTATTTTCAGTGATACTTTTGAGAGAAAATAAAAACATGCACTCACAGAATTCTGACCTTATCCCTCATAGCTTCTGTGATGCTTCTTTTGTACAAAATTATAATCTTATTATTTTTACCAATAATTATTTTAATAATTTCAATAGTGTGAATTAAAATAAATTTGTGTCCGCTTGGTAAAAAAATTTGAATTGTGATAATTTAATTGATTTATATTGAGGTGTAAACTAATTTAAATAAATTTCATTTTAAAAAAATAATTTAAATTATTTATATAAGCATACAAAATGTAATCTAACATATAAGGGTAAAATGATAAATTAGTTATTATCTCCCCTCCCCTCCCTCCAATCAAACCAAACAATATGACCCCCTATCCATTCTCTCCTCTCCCCTCCCTTTAAACCAAACAGGCCCTCAATCTCAAAAGTCAAAGCACACAGATACCCATCCTATCTATACCTTTAAATATTCAAAAAACATTGTCTTTCTATAAAACAAGAACAATTAGAAATTATTAAAATATAGTTAAAATTAGAAAAATACATATAAATACCGTTTAAATTTGGAAAACCCCAAAATGTCTAATAAATTAATAAAAAGACAATGGTAGGAATATGAAATATCAAAGTTTGAGGGAAAAGACTTAAATACCCTCTTCTATATTTATCACTATTTTCTCTCTCTCCTCTTTCTCTCTATTTCCTACCTGCCGGCGTCCACCTCCCACCAATCCACCCATATCCTTTGCTCACTGCCTCCCCCCTCTAGCATCCGACGACTGGATTGATGAGCTTAAAGATAGAGCATTCTTCTTTGCTTTTTGTAGCAGAAGCTAGAGTTCAACATCCCTTTCCATGCTTGCCATCATCGTCAGCAGGGACACCACCACCGTCTAGCTTCTATTGTGAGTTCGCAATCCGATCTAGTCCAACCGCTGCACGTTTTTTTTATTTTCCTTTCAAAAAATGAAATTTAGTTGCTTTCTTTCTAGTGCGGGTTCAAATTCTTTCTTGGTTTTGTTTTGCTTCGATTGTGGCTTGTAGTAGTTAACCTTGGCTTGCAGTGGTTCAATTTTAGGGTGGGTTCAATTTTTGGTTTGATTACTTATTTAGATCTAAAATAATGATGGTTGTGATTTATGATTGTTTGATAAATATTCATGTTATATGGAAGGAAATACTCCTAGCAAGCACGGACACCCTATCAATGGCGTTATAGTGGGCGATGGCAGAGATAATAAATCATCCAAGAGTTGAAGAAAGAAAGCCTTAATGTCATTTCTTTTCAACTTCACTTTAATGTTTGGATTTCTATAAACTTGTACTAGAGAGGGAGGCAATGAGTGGTGGAGGCGGGTGGTGGAGATGGATGCCAGTGAGGGAGGATAGGTTAGGTCCAAGATGGATTTAAGTTGTCAATATCTATTTTAGAGTTGTTATTGTTTTGTATTTAACTTGTCAACGATGCCTTATAAACGTTGTTGACAACTTAAATATCGGCAATGACAACTTGAGTATAGCAATCAACAACTACCGCATAAGTGTCATTGACAAATTAAGTATAAACAATGACAACTTAAGTATAACAATTAGTAACTTAGGTATAGAGATTAACGACGTAAAGAGTTCAAATTGTCAATTTCTATACTCAAGTTGTTAATGACTTATAATAGAAGTAATTGCTAGTTGTTATACTTAAGTTGTCATTGTCTATATTTAACTTGATAATGACGCTTCCTAACAGGGGTATTGAGCGTCGTTGACAAGATAAGTATAGGCAATGACAAATTCAAAATAACAATTAACAACTCGAGTATTTCGATATTTTCTCCCAAATATTAAAAACCCAGATTCCTCCACAATCACTTCTCTGTCATTTCCATTTTTTATCAGACCTTCTAAGGTATTGTAAATTCAAATAGTATTTAACCATATTTTTCCCTTAAAATTAGGTGAAACTATACAAATACAATAAAAATTAAAGTAAAAATATAAAGATATGGTTTTTATTAAATAATTATCAACCAATGATTTTTTTTGCTGAAAGAATTGAATAGACTTCCTTATGTCCTTGATATAAAACATATTTGGGGAAGTTAACATTGATCCTAAATATAAGATATTATTTTTATATTTTCAATCTTTTTTCTAATTGATCACTTATTGATACTCATTCAACAATAATCAAGGAAGAGAGGCGGGAGGGAATAAAAGAAGATAATTAAAGGGTTATAGTAAATATGTATTATATTAACTAACTTAATTAATTTTTATAATTTAATCAAATTAAATAAAATCTTCTTATATTAAGCCCTATATAAAGTACATCAGAATGGGGTTGTATCATGTTTAGAGGTAGAGTGATTCATGCAGGGACAGGGGTGATAGGCCACGAGTGAGAGGGTGAGGGGCAAATAAATCAATAGAGGAATGGATTAGTTGAAAGATAGGGTGTTTGTGATAGTTATAGCTTATTTTATAAGTAATTTTTTATGTAAATCAAGATAAAATTCCTCTCGCATACCTACCTCGTATACCGTAAATCATGTTTGAAAAACATTTGTGAAGATTCCAATTGCTATTCCAAATACCCATGTTTTCTGTCTTGGGTTCATCTCTTCCTTCTATTATTTTCTCACTTCTCACGATTCCTCCTTCACCCCCATGATCCTACTCTCCCCCACTAAAACTCATTCCACTCTTTCCCTCTTACCCCTTTCTCCAAAGAAAATTTTAGGGAGGGTTCCACTCTTTCCCTCTTACCCCTTTCTCCAAAGAAAATTTTAGGGAGGGTTCTTGGTGAACTCAATTTATGATTATCTCAACTTAAGCTTACCATCCTTAGTTATTTTTAGCCCTTTTAAGGATGGCCTGTAAAGTTTAAAGGCTACCACTAGAATATGATGATGCCTCCCCAACTCCACGACGGTGTCAATAGTCGAACTCTTTCCCTCAGTGAGCTTATAAGTAGTTTATAAGTGATTTTTACGTAAATCGAAATAAAACACATCTCACATACTTACCTTATATACTGTAAATCACGATTGAAAAGCTATTTTTAAATGTTTCAATCCCTATTCTAAATAAGCTATAAATCCACGGAAGAGGACTATCTCTCTTTTGTTTGGATTCTTTGGAGAGTATCCTCTCACAATGCCTGTTTCTTTTCTTATTTCTTTTTTGTTGTTGTTGGACCAAGTGAATGGTGAACTAAAATCATAAATGAGATTGAACTAGGGATCTCTCCCACTTGTATTTTTATGTTAACTGGGTTATAAGGCCATTAGTACCATGCTTGTTTCTGAAGCCGACTTTGCATTGTTATTCACTTATTCCATGGTCCATTGATCTCTTAGGGCATGTTTGGTATGATGGAATTGAGGGGTATAGAATTGGAATTCGATATCAATTCCATGTCTAAGTTTGTTTGGTATGATGGAATTGGAAATTTATGCAATTCCATGTGGAAGCCAAATCTCCTCAATTCCATCAAATTGGCTTCCACCCAAAAAGCAAAAATTTACAATTCCATGTACCTAAATCCATCTGTGCCCTTCAACTTGCATGGTTTTATCCAAGGTTATTAAACTTGGACCGGTCACTAAACCAGTTAGGGTATTGGGTAAAGGGTTAGTGGATCAGATCGGAGTCAAACTGAAGTTAAACTAGGGCCAAACCGGTGAGAAATTGAATATTTTAGGTTTATTAATATGAATTTTTTAAAAAAAGTAAAAATAATTTTTAATAAAAAAACCGAATTGGAGCAGTCAATGTACTAGGTCAAATGTTAGTGGGTCAGATTGGAGCTAAACCAGGGCTAAACCGGTGAGAAATTGAATATTTTAATCTTATTAATATGAATTTTTTTAAAAAAATAAAAATCATTTTTTTATTAAAAAAAAAACCGGTCCGTCTGGGTTTAATAAACAATGGTTTTATCTCATTCCACTTTCTTAAGTTGGCATATTAGTAATTTTATATTTTAAATATAAATATTAAATAAAAATAATATTTGAATTCCATGTACATACAAAACATACTTTTAAACCACATTTTCATTTCCATATCCATATTCATATCCATAAAAATCAATTCCACGGGTCCTTAGGCATATCACACAACTTGCTTCGATATACATCCGTCTTCTCTTACGGCTGTGATTATATTTATAAATTACTTTTAACATGTTTCACTTTAATTTTTAAAATCTTAAATCTTGTTAACTGTTTTTGAAAATTCAATACATAAGAGTAGTTTTAATTATATGGAATAACAACAATAACGTTAATTAACACCGTGTAACCCACAAAGAAGACTGAGATGAACCCTGTGTTTTTTTTAGAAAAATTATAGTCAGGTCATAAATAAGAGGTAAAATGAAAAAATGGTCTCATTGACAATTACAGGAGCGGGTTGTTGACAAGTCCAAAGACTCTAGTGACAAGTTATTGTGACTATTTTTTCATTTTGAGATTTTAAATAATCATTTTTTTTATTTTACTTTTTATTTAGGATTTGATTGTAACTTCTCCTTTTGTTTGAGGGACGGTATTTTGAAAATGCACCATTTTTCTAGAGACTACCATATTAAACTGTATACCAATTGTGATTTGATTTCATTTATATATAATGACTTCCTCATTTAGATTATTTTTATAAGTAATTTTCTTTCTCATGATCCTAGTTCTTAATATAAGTAACTTTCTTTTTATGTTTTAAAATTTAAACTATCCTTTTAATTTCTACCCCTATTAAATACATAAATTTATATTAATTATCCCCCACTCACTACTAATTCTATTTCATTTAATCATTTATTACATATTCTCTCTTACATTTTTAATTTATTCTCTCTCCGATACTCTTTTTATAAACAGGGGTGTATTTAGAAAATACATTATATTTTTAATACATTTATTATTTTTCACCGTTAGTTCGTTTTGCACAATAAAAAAATTGTTTATAAAAAAGACCAGAGGAGTTACATAAAATATACTTTCTCTGATTCTTATTATAAGACACTAACTAACAAGTCTTCGTTATCCTTTTTATAAGGCACTTGTAAGTTTTCAAGGAGCATTTAATTTATTTTTTCATGTCTGCCCATATTTGATAAGGGTAATGAGAAAGAGTAATAATCGATATGATGTTCGAGTTGGATGTAATTAATAAGGGTAAATCACTTAAACTTTCAAACAACTTTAATGCTTTTAACTATTTTTATTAACTTATGAAAATTAATAATTGATATCTTATAATAAAGACCAACACAAACATGAGTACATATCAAGTGTATACTACTATAACTTGACCTGCTACTTTACTGATTATTTTTAAATAAAATGCAAGTGTATATCAAAATCCTGACAAGACATAAATTTCGAGAGTCTTCTAAACTTTAGGTTTAACTATTATATTGTAACTGAGTGAAAGTCCATAATCCCTCAATTTTAAGATTTTATATGCATTTACTACTATAAATTTATAACTTTCCTAATGAATGATTTATCGGAGTTTCTTATGATTAAATACCATTATACTCATTTTTATTTCCTTATCACCATAAATATAGAGTTCAATGATTAGAGGTATTGGGGTTAAGAATGGAGTAAATGAGATTTCGCCCCCAACTTTCTTTTAATTTTCTCAATCTCCCTTATGCCAATCACTTATACCTATCTTCCTTTTTCATAACAATATGTTTGGAAACTCTGTTTGTAATTGGGCTTATAAAATAAGCCCGATTTACGTAAATCAAGATAAATCTCTTTCACATATTTACCTCGTAGATCGTAAAAATAACTTCGTAAACTGTAAAAGTTACTTCGTATTCCGTAAATCACGATTGATAAACTAATCCAAACGAGTTAAATACTTTATTTGCAAAGCGCGATCACTAATTAAGAAAACCGTCCAAACAGAGAATGCAGCGCATATTATAATATTTAAGAATAATAAATGTCAAATCACAAATTAATTGCCTAGTAACGTTAAAGAAGCAAGTAGAAAGCGCAGTTTTCCATATTAATAATGGTATAAAATAATTTTTCATGCAGCGACAATGTGTATTGGAGAAGAAAATACTGGCCACTGATGATGATTGGTTTGATCAAGGAAATACTAAAAAGTGGGGATGAATTATTTGGAAGAGGGAAACATGTAGTGAGGAGAAAGAAGAAACATACCCGGGTTATTTAATTGAAGGATTTAGTCCGCTGATCATATTTACCAGGCACTCATTTCTAACATTTTTCATTAGAATAGAAAAACTTTAAACTTCATTGATTTAAATTTTTAGCTTCTCTCCTATTTAAAATGTATAATTTAAATGTTAAGTTCAAGAAAATAATATCATACAACATAATAAATTATGGATAAAATTGTACATTCATACTACATTCAGTTCTCAATATAAGACTCAGTTAACTAATTTAAGGAGATTAATCAAATTAGACAGATTACTTTTAAATATGTATATTTATAATTTTTCTTTAAACTAGTCTGTCTGACTTGTAAATTAATATATAGTATAATGATACGCATAAGTATTTTAGAAAGATCATATGACATATGTTATGATTGAGGAATTTATTTATATTTTATAATCTCTCCAAATAAACCATTTGAGTCTTATATTAAAAATTGAAAGTAATATAATAAATTTAATGAGGTGACTTATATATTAACAACATTGTCTTATAAATAATAGGGCGAGGGGAGAAAGCATAATGATGGGTGAGGGAGAAATAGAGAGATGAGAGAAGGAAAAAAAGGGGAAAAGATTGAGTGAGATTGTACTAGTGACACGGCAACTACCTCCATAACATGAAACACTCTTTGAAAATGGGTGGGTGATGAAGATGAGAATTGGAGGGGGCACATAGACATAGTACCACGAAAGAGGTCACATACATATGAGAGCACTAAGGGGATTGAGGTGATTTGAGAGCAGAATCTAATGGAAAATAAATAAGATAATGAGGATATTCATAATGCAAGGGATGACTAATGGCTGGGAGGATTAAAAAAAGCAGGAAAATTAAGAGAGAAATCATGGCTGCCGACTGTTAAATTGAGATAATTACCTCATGATTATTGCCTTTCAACCTCAAGTAAATCCCACAGCACCCCCACCTCACCCTATTATTTTAATTCATATATAATCATATATGCCCCTTAACTATTTTTGTTAATTACGTGTTTGTTTCTAGGGGGTGTATAAGGCATATTCCTTTTATGGACTCATACAATTATATTTTTCCAGCTTTCTGTGAATTTTAATTAGTTCTCATAAGTATATTATAACCCGCTGTTGGGCTGTTGGCCACGGAGATCATCATTTGTCGTCAAATTTTTGTTCCTATATCAATTCATAAGTATGCCTCCTCAAATAAAAATCAAATATGTATGTTTTCTGTAAAAAATCAAATTCCTAGTGCTGCACTAACTGTTGCTAATTAACTCTGGCTATTTTTTCTAACTTCATTTTTGTAAACATAAGATAAGGTAAAAATTATATTGTGTAATGTGATTTTAGTTTTTTTGGAATAGGGATGGGAGTTTTCAAAAGTAGCTTTTCAATCATGATTGGAATAGGGATGCAAGTTTGGGCCTGGAACTAATACATCCTTAAAAGTTATATATAAAGTACTCATTTCGGTCATATTTATAAACAACTTTCTCTTTAATTGCACAAAATGAACTGGTAGTTAAAAGTAATAAGTGTGCAAAAAATGTCATGTTTTTTTTTCCATATATACCCCTATTTATGAAAATAAAGAGAGAATGTATAAAAAATATAAGAGATAATAAAATACGTTTCTCAATACTTTGATAACTGTATTCACCTAATGAGTTATCTCTCTCTCTTAAATATAACTCTTGGTGTGTGTGATAATTAATTATAAATAATATGTATTTAATAAGGGTAAAATAAGAAAAATAATTTTATATTTTCAGACACAAAGTAAAAGTTGCTTATAAAAGGGACCAGCCCTATGAGAGAGAAAGCTACTTATAAATAGGACCGAAAGAAGTATAAACTAGCTTTCCAAGTATCGCCTTAGGTAAGCCAATCAATAATGTAAAATATTAAATTCATTTAGCAATAGCGTCACCTGCAGTCTATTGGATGGAGTTTTGGGTTCGAATCGGGTGGTTTATATGCACGAGGGACCTGGCTAGCGTCCTCTAAGCTAGTTGTCTGCTTCTCGTGAAAGTGAAAGTTGCTTATAAAATGGACCATGCTTATGAGAGAGAAAATTACTTATAAATAAGACCAGAGGGAGTATAAACTAGCTTTCCAAGTATCGCCTTAGGGCCTATTTGGTTCGAGGGGAGGGAATAGATAAGGGGATCACCTTATTTGGTTTGATTGGAGGGAAGGGATATAATAAATAATTTACCATTTTACCCTTATATGTTAACTTACATTTTTTATGTTTATATAAATAATTTATATTATTTTTTTGAAATGAAATTTATTTAAATTAGTTTACACCTCAATATAAATCAAATAAATTATCAAAATTCAAATTTGTTTTACCAAGCCGACACAAATTTATTTAAATTCACACTATTGGAATCACTAAAATAATTATTGGTAAAAATAATGAGATTATAATTTTGTGTAAAAGAAGCATCACAGAAGCTGTGAGTGTATGCTTTTATTTTTTGCTTTAGAGAATCAATGGATATATGAAAAAGTCATTAAAGTAAAATAGTCAAATATTTTGCTTCTTTCCAAATCCTTCCAATTTGGGGGGAACAAAAATGAGAGGAGAAGAAGGATTTGGAGCCCTTCATTTTGCTCCCCTCCCCTCCATTTTTTCATACCAAACAAGGGAAGTGGCTCATTTTTCATCCCCTCCCCTCCAACCAAACAAACTCTTAGGTAAGCGAATCAATAATGTAAAATATTAAATTCATTTAGCAACAACGTCACCTGTAATCTATTGGATGGAGTCTTGGGTTCGAACCGGGTGATTCATATGCACGAGCATGTGTTTAAATTGTATAAAATAATTAAGAAAATCTCTAAACAAGGTTATATTCATGCCATCCCAACAAAAATTAAAAATATTATACACCTCGATATGACTATAGAGCTAATTATACATGCTAAAACATATTTTTAGTCTTTTAAATTTATATGAGATATATTTTTAGTTTCTTAATTTTATAGAATATACTTTTGGCCTTATAATTATAACACCGTTAATGTTGCTAATGGAAAAACACTTACGCAGCAAATTCAAGTATTGATTATGTAAACTTAATTGATGATTGTGTCATTAAATGTTATTAATATTAAATTCAAAATATGTTTAAATTGAGAAATATGTAAAAACCTAATGAACCTCGCCGTATTAAAATTTTTTGTTTAATAATATAAATATATTAATTTAATAATCTAAATATAAAAACCTCAATTTCTTTTATATCGATTTATCGGTTTATTTTAATTTAATAATTAAAATATAAGGTGAAGGTGTAAAAAAACATATATACATATCTCGCATGCACGTTTGGCACTATATATAATCCTTGGGTACAGAAATACTTGTGATCACTAAAAAATGGGGAAAAAATGGCAGCTCTGTTAATGAAGGAAAACGACTGTTAATTTATGGTTTTGTGGGCCCCATTTTAAATAATTATTTAAAGGGTTAAGGTGCAAAAATACATATATACATATCTCACATGTGCGTTTGGCGCTATATACAATCTTAGGTACAAAAATACCTAAGATCATTTAACAATGGGACAAAATGCCAGCTCCATTAATGAAGGCAGACGTTTATTAATTTCTAGCTCCGTTAATGCCAGTGCCATTAATTTCTAGTATTGACCTTGTCCTGAATATTTTGATCTGGAAGTTTCCTATCCTGTTCGGGACCAAGATGGAACCGGAACCAAGATCACCCTTAAGATATCGGTCTCAGTCCCAATCCCATTTTTTACCCTATAAATTAAGTTATAATTTTATTTTTTTACCCCATAAATTAAATTATCCTTTAATAAAATATGTATCAAATATTTAGTTGGAATTAAATCGCATATATAGTGATATTAATCCTAACTATATACTGTATAAATATGATGATGTTGATGAAGATAATGTTATTTTTTAACCCTAGATCAATTTGTGTAATCATTATAGCCTTATTAGTTGTTAAATAATTATTTTTAACAATAGAATATAAAAAATTTAACTAATTTAATGATTTTTTAAGTTTATTTTTTTTAAAAAAAGCTCATGATTTCCTGGTCCCAGTTTGAGGAAAGTCCTGGTTCCGATGATATTGGAACTTTTGCGAGACTGGGACTGGTTTTCAGCTCCTGACCTCTTAACAGGACGAGACTCGGGACAAGATAATCCTGATCCCGCCCCGTACTTTGAACATCCCTAGGCTCTGATTTAGATGGGGGATAGTGAGAGGAGGAGTGAGAGGGTGAGGGTTTTTAAATAATTATTTAAAAATCATTAAAGTTGACTCATAAAAACAAAAACCTACACACGTTTGCTTTCATTAACTGAGCTGACAGTTTTGTCTATTTTTTAAATGATCGTAGGTATTTTTGCACCCTAATGATTGTATATAGTCGCCAGACGCACATACGGGATATGTAGATGGATAATTTTGATCCTTCACCCTTAAATATGTCATGTTAAAAAATTTAAACTTAAATATGTCTTGCCAGTTATACAGTTATTATTTGAGTTTGCTGCATCAATATTTTCTATTTGCAACATTATCAGTATTAGAATTACATGACCAAAAATATACTTTATAAAATTAAGGGATTAAAAATATAACTTAAATAAAACTTAAAGGACAAAAATATATTTTAGTCAATTATATACCGAAAAGCTTAATCGGTTAATTAATTATCAGGCATTGTTTTAGTGAAATGAAGGGGTTAATTGCTCTCTCACCTTTTGATTACCGATACGCACAATGACAACGTGTCTCTTGATGATACAATTAGAGCGCCATTTCGTGATTTGCTGAAGTTATTTGTAAATTGCCGTCCCTACAACATCAAAACATTTCAAAATTAGAAATAATTTGACAATTTGAATAGATAAAGCTCACAAATCACCATGGTGCGACATGATCTATAAACCAACCGCTCTAATTAAACAAATTTTCACCAAAATAATTAAACAAAAATCACAGGCATTCCTGTTTAATTTGTTCATAGCTGTGCACGCAGATTACGTATAGATGTTTTCAAAATAAGCTCGCACAGTAATCAAAATTTAGACTCTTCATAAATTAGCGCACACTTTGGTATTGTAACAAGCACGTGAATGTCCTGTCTTAACTTTATTCTTGAAGCTTCCCATAGGGTTGATCCTAGCGGTTTGAGGAGCTAGAGGTAACACTACAACTACGGGCTAGTAAGTTTGAAAATTCTGTTTTTAATCGGGTTTATTTTATAAGTCTGATTTATATAAATTAAGATAAATCTCTTTCATATATTTACCTCGTAGATCGTAAAAGTAACCTTATAAACTGTAAAAGTTATTTCGTATCCGTGAATCACGATTTATAAACACTTATAAAATTTCCATAAGTTAATCCAAACAAGCTTATAATAATAAATTTTGTGTGCTTAAATAAAATTATTTAAAGAAATGGATAAAATAAAATCACGTGTAGAAACAGTACAAATATTTGAGATCCTCAAATTGATCGTCTCGTTTCAAAGCAACTTTCCGTGTAAGGCAGCCCCAACTTAGCATAAAAAGTGTAGATATTGTTTGGCCCTCTGGTTAAAAGTTAGCGCCCTGTCCCTCAAAGTTTTATTTTATTTTATTTTATTTCATTTTTTAACTTGAACCTCTACAAGAATAACTTTTCATTTTCTGTTTTTAGCCAATGGTAAATTAGCAATAACTTTCCTCAATCATTGAAAATCCTCTTCCTAGTAATACTCCCCCCATCATTTCTACAAGCAACAACTTCTAAAATTACTCTATTTAATATATTAGTTAAAATTAATAAATAAATAAGATATATATATATTTTTCTTTATAATTATATTCTTATATATAAAAAGAGTATAAAAGAGATGATAAATGAAAATTTATAAGATTGTTTAATATAAAAAGAATTGTTAAAGGTTTTCGTCTTTTTTAACAAGTTTGTTTTTTAAGATCAAAACTTGTGTTTTCTTCATTTTAAAGGTGAGACCGCTTATCAAATCAACCACACTTTGTTAGTGTATTATAATTCTCGAATTTTGACAATAGAATTAGGAATGAATAAGGGAAATGACTTAAAAATAATTTGGGGACAAATTAATTGTCAAATGCTACCACGCTTGTAAACAATTATCCTTCGTGTATAACAGATCTTCCGTTGTATGCAATCAATCTTCCTTATGTGCATAAATCTTCTTTACAAATGTGCAAACATCTTCCTTTATATGTAAAATATCTTCCGATCATTTATAACAAATCTTCTATAATAACATTTAGTAATTAATTTCCTCTTAAAATATTTTTAAACAATTCTCCTATTATAATACATAGCGGAAAAAATAGGAGTAATTTAAGGAGGGGCAAGGTGGGAAGGTAACCGGCCGGCAAAGTTACTCAAATACTCACAGTCCCCAAATTCGCGTCACCGTATTCCATGTTTTGGGAAGAAAAAATCGTAGTCGGCAGCGTACAACTTAAGAAAACATACTCCCGCATTAAAATAATGGGATTTAAAGATTTAATAATAAAACAAAGAGCCGTCCCTAGTCCCTACATTAAACACACACCCGGATTAAAAAAGGCAGTGGCTCCAGCTAGCTCATATTTTTCCTCTAAGTCTAATTAAGCTGCCCGCTGCTTCCATGGCGCAGAAATTTTCAAAATACAATAGTGAATAGTCAATTCCTCATCTCCCACACGTACCTTTCTTCCTATAAATACCCTTCCCTTTTCTTCCTCACCATGTGACCCTCTTCCTCTTCTCTCTGTTTCTTCTTCTTCTCTTCCCTCTCTCTTTCTCTCCCCGCTTCTTTATTGTGATGTTCTGAAGCAGATCAGAGTATGGAAGAATCTGTAAAGCTCAGGAGGGATAGCGCCGAGACACTGAAGATCCTTTATCGCTGCAGTGTACTTGGCGCTATCTATCCTGAGTTTCACCGCTTCTTCTTACTGCATATATATATATATACCCGACAACTCCGCACCACCAGTGTAAAGGTTCATGGTTTAATATCTCCCTCTCAATGATTTAAATCCTTACTGTGTAGATATTCCCCCCTCATCAATTAACTTCCATTTACATAATCGTTTCTGGAAGAACTTTTTGTTTACTGACTGAGGATTTCCTATGTAGTTTTTTTAATCTGACGTTATCATTGTGCTTCTGAAGTGGAATTGTCTTTTTTTGGTATATTTCTTGGTGTAGTTTATGTTGGTAAACAAATTAAGGTGAATGTTTTTTAGTCACTTTCTTGTTTTAGTTATTTCTGTATGTCTTGTAAATGTAGAGCCTGTTAAACTGCTGCTCGTGGTATGGATGCTCGGCGTTGGTTCGATTCCCTTGTAACTCAAGGCCGATAGTGATTACAATCTCTCCTCTTGTTCGGTTTAAGAGGAAGAGAAAAGAGGCGTTTATTTTATTTTTTTTTGGGGAGGGGGTGTAGGGGGAGATTTTTAAACTTGTACTCCTTTTTAATCCCTGAGAAAAAATTCTTGCCGCATGATTAATTCATGCTCTCGATCACACGTTCTGAGATAGAAGGGGGAATTTTTCATTGTTGTTTCATTGCATATGATTTTGTAGTTGTGCTCAGTGAAAAAGAGTTGATCTTTTTAGCTATGGATTGGGTCTCTCTCTGTGTGATCTTTAGCATATGCTGTTGAATTTCCTAGGCTTTTTTCACTGGGTTGCCCTAGCTTGTGTTCCCTCAAGTCACGAGATTCACTTTCGAGGAAGCTTGAAATTATGCCCTCGTCTCATCCAACAGAAGGACAGAGAACTTCTACTGAGTTCGCAAAGCATGTTTTGATTTTCGAAGCTTGTGAAATGTCTGATGCTTTGACCAGTTGGTTGACTGACATGAACAAAAAATACCAGTTTTTTCCCCCAAGTCACTGACACAGCCTAAAAGTATATTGTTTGTATTATCATCATATTTTTGTGAGAACCATATTGACGAGTTTTTAGTTGGCTTTTTAATGGCGAGTCTGATCCAAACAGGACCCTACGTAAACCCCCCCCTTTCTTTTTCCTTTCTGAGCTCTATCTGAAAAGCAGAAAACGCTAGTGTTCCCTTGCAGCGACAGGGAAGCTGTTTTGAGTTAAAAACTGTACCCCTGATGAGCTAGGGTTTCTCCATTTTTATTTGACTGCAACTTTTGCAGGCCTTTTTCCTCGGTTATAATGGTGGGTTAGTTACTGTGGATGTTGACCCCATTCCCACTTGGTTCACCTCTCACATGTCTCGTCGCTTTCACCTTCCTTCCATTATTTACTTCCCTCCTTCTTAATCCCCATCATTAATTTCCCATTAAAAGCAAAGTTTATGTAAGACAACAACATTTAATGACACGTACTCACACGCCTACACTAGCTTTTCTTTAATCTCAATTTTTTAAATCGATGACCCCATGCAACAAGTAATTAAATATATCAAATTGGGCTATATTAGTTTGAGTTATTTCAGTTTAATTTCTTGCAGATGATATGATGATGCTGATTTTGATATCAAATTCAATGCTATTACTTATCCATTTCCTGTTCAAGATGGTAGGGAAATCATCATATGGTTGGCCATTATGAGAGGTTGGGATGTAGTAATGTAATATTGAGGACTTGTTTTAAAGATTTACAAAGTTTGAATCAACTTTAGGGTACAGGCTGTGCCTTGATGTACGGGGACAAAGCAACCAACTGTACCGAATTAGATCTCTCAAAGCTTCTCTGCATATCTTTTAATAGAATAAAGCAAAATATTTGTACAGATTTTCATCTCCCAAGAGGACTTGTAAGGTTCTGTGCTTCAACAGGATTCACCACCTCTGGGCACAGTATTATGTTTCCCCTTTTCAAAATGAGTTGGTGGTTTGAATAATAGTTTGGAGTATGTATAGTACACTTCACTATGAACTCAAGCTTTGCTTTAGTATGGCGAAGCAAACATAAAATAAAATGGACGTACAATGGCTCTGTTTTGGGAAGTATCAATCTCAGAAATAATTAAGCTGGCTTTTAAGGGTAGGGTACATTTATATACTTTACTCTCTCTCTCTCGCTCTCACACACACACATAAAGAGAGAGCAGCTCGGGGCAGGAATTAATTAGGGCAATGCAGTGGCAGTGAGAGTGGCAGACCAAAATGATTATACTGGTGTGAATTATAATGATTTCTACCATCAACTGGCTCAAACTTAGGAGGCCAATTAATTAGAAGGAAAAAAGAAGTTCTTAACTCCAAAACCCTTGGTTCTGGGTCAAGGTCAAGCTTTTGAAATATACCTTACTGTGTATGTACTCTCTTACTGAGTGTGTGTATATGTAATGGAAGTACCACAGTATGAATGTAGGGTTGCACTGAGAATTATTATTAAATATATTTGGGCAATGATAATTCAATATTTATAGTATATATATATATATCCTTTCTCATTGTTCATAATGGATTCAAGTGATATTTCATATTTCAGACGGAGTCTGATGATGGGGTGGTTTAACCAGTTATACAAGATTATGGTACAGTGTCGTTTTGTCAGCAAGAATAAGACCACTGGAAATCATTCCTAGCGTAATGAGTGTGCTCGGCCATGTTCGTGTCGTGTTGGTAACTTTGTAGGGTACGGGGGAATTATAGCGCGGTCTAATAAATAATTTAATCTTCGTGAGTTTATCAAAATGAGATGACTTATTGGAAGATATTTTTTATATTGCTCATGTGAGACTGAATAGTAATTATCAACCTTCTTACCTGACTGAAACCCTATCTATCTATGATGGAGATTTATATATAGATATAACTTACTAGAATGTAATTTGCTTTCCTCAGAAACCAATAACTAGTTATGAAAGGTAATGGTGTGAATTCTAAACATGGTGCCTCTTACTATTGAATCAAAGGCAAGTAATTTCTAATTAGGCTAAAAGTGGACCATCTCAGTATGATAAGAAAATCCAAGAAAATGAGTTTGCGGTCACATTACTTGTAATCTTTCACTTTTCATTTTGGAAAAAAGTTGACTGTATTTGAAAGGCATGAGAGGGTGATGCATAATTGTTTGTCCAATTGAAATAATAATTAATAATTTTTTGGTGAGGGATGTGAATGATGGTTTGATAAAAGTAATAATGAGGAATAAAAGAAACGGCTAGGGGTGGGACTGTGGTGTTAATTGTGGAGCCCTGACACTTGGCGGCTAAAGTTAAGCTGCACTGAATTGAATTCCTCTGTATCCTCTCTGATCATCTTCCCAGATTTCTATTCATTCCTCTTGGGCCCACTTCTCTGGATTCTTAAAATCTCTCTGTGGGTTCTTCTGTTCAATTACTAGGCCCTACTTTTTTCATGGAATCTTCATGGGCTCTGTGGCCCTTCAACCCCCATATTCTTACCCATCTTCATCCCCCACCAACAACAACCGTCTCTACTTTTTACCACTCACCCACTTTTATCAAAGATGGTCCCTACTTAAAAATTTGATGCAATTTCCTTTTTTGCACTTCACAATATATGTCATTCATTGATTTACATAAGGGTGGATTTGAAAATTTTCTTCATTTTCAAACAAATTCAATGACTTAATCACGTTGAAGTTCACTTACAATGGGAACCCGAGTGGCATATACGGTACCAATCTTTCTTATTTCCAAACTGAAAAAGAAGAAGAAAAGAAATAGAACGTCCAAACCAAAAGAAGGTTCATATTTGAAATAAAATACGCATGTATACTTTCATCATTTGCTAAATAAAATAGGGAGTAATTTTTAGGTACATGTAATTTTCTAAAATCTGTAGCCACCATTTCTACGTACACCTTTGTAAATAAAATAGATATCCACAATAGGTGAAGTGATTTGTGTAAACAAAATTAGAAATGCTCAGTGTAATGTTGACCTCACAACAAAAGAAGAATGGTGAGCCACAGGAATATTGACACAGACCCATTTCACCTCCCACCAAGTCCCACTTTGACGTCAAACCACATTCCTTTGTATCATCTCTCTCCTCTCTCTCTGAGAGAAATCCTCATGCATGGCTAGGTTTCACCCGCCGCCCAGTTTGCCGCCGCCGCAAGCACTCATCCACGAATGGCTGTGGCACCTTTATCGACCTCCGTCGCCTCATCATCAACACCATTTATCCGTCTCTTCCCATGTCGAAACCAATGAAACCGTCGTCGTGCATCCCATTATTTGTAGCCGTGACGAGGGTCGCTCTAATGGCATCTTCTTTGGAGAAAACCCTTTGACCTTCACCTTCCCTTTCCTCCTCTTCCAGTTCTTTGTCATCGTGCTCCTCATCCGCCTCGTTCGTTTCCTCCTTAAGCCTCTCAAACAACCTAAGATCGTCTCCGAGATTATCGTACGTAAGCTTCTTATCCTAATTAATCATCTCTTGCATAATTATATACTCCCTCCATCTCCATCATCACAGTTAACTCATTAAACATATCATAAATAAATTGATTTTTCTTAACTTTGTTCCTTATTAGAAAATGTATTTAAAAATTTAATAAGCGAGTAAAATTGAAAATTAACATGCCAACAAAAGTTATCGACTTAGTAAGAAGTTGACTCATAGCCTATAATCTTGTGAGTTTAACTTTTACTACCAATATGAGGGTCATGGACAATCTATAAATATTTTTTTTAATACTTTAAGTCTAGAGGCATGTATAATTTTTATGAACCCCAAAACTCAATTCACAAAAAAAAAATTGGAAATGAATATTAATTATAAGGATAAAATTAAAAAATAAGCATTAATTATTTTATAAATAATTTATATTTTAAACTAAACTATTTTTCCCTGAGGTGCCATGCATGGATACACTCCGTATTTTGATTTCCTAGCTTTTATATTTTCAAGGCTGGCATCTTGTTGGGACCCTCATTTCTGAGACAGAAAGCATGGTTTTCAAGGAAAGTCGCAGTCCCCGGAAAAGCGGAGCATATTATGAGCAATATTGGCGTAATGGGCTTCATGTTCTTTCTTTTCGTGTATGGCGTGAAGATGGACACTAGTCTCATCAGAAAGACAGGGAGAAAGCATGTTTCTATAGCTTTGATAAGCATATTGGTTCCCTCAATGTCAGCTTTTTCTGTGGCGTTGACCATGAGACATGACATGGACAAAGAGCTCGCCAAGATAAGTTCAATAGGTGGCATTTCTATGTACCTCGGACTCTCCTCATGTCCAGTACTATTCATCATCCTCAAAGAGAACAACCTTCTCAGCTCCGAAGTGGGTCGATTAGCTGTATCCACTGGTCTAATTGGTGATTTTATCGGTTTAATTATCGCAATCATATTTGAGGCTGGAAAACAAGGAGACACTGGAGTTTTGCATGCTTTGTGGTTTACGATCTCCATTGTATTTTTTTCCTTTTTCTTTTTCGGAATTATTAGAAGAGTGATGCTCTGGATTTGTGATACAACCCCAGAAGGTCACGCTGTGAAATCCACTTATGTGACTTACATTATTTTGGGGATCTTTGTGGCGTCCTTCTTGACTGACTTCGTCGGCTTATCGATCGGAGCCGGGGCGTTATGGCTAGGGCTGGTGATTCCGGCCGGTCCTCCTTTGGGAACAACAATGTTGGAGAAAACTGAGACAGTCATGACGGAGTTTTTTCTGCCATTCTCGTACCTTTTGATCGGATATAACATTGATGTTTATGCCATGATCGCTGCTGGTTGGTCCTACGTGTACCCATTGTTCTGCATGTCTTTAACTGCGTATTCGGTCAAGTTTCTTTGCACTTGGCTCACTACCGTCTATTGGCAAATGCCTCTCAGAGATGGATTACCCCTCAGTCTCATCTTGAGCTTAAAAGGCCATGTTGAAATCATAATGTTCATGCATTGGCTCGACAAAAGGGTAAGCTTAATTATCTGCCAAAAAATAATGCATATATATATAGTCTTAGTATATTCGTGAGATGTACCTTTGAAAATTGGTGCTGCGCCCTCCACTCCACTTCAATTTTAGGCCATTTCCAAACATTTTTTTTAAGATTTTCTTCATCATTAGATTTTACATAAAATATTAAATCACATTTTAATATTTTATGAGTAAAAAATTTATATGTTTTCAATTGTTTATAATTTTTAAAAAATTTAAAACTTTAAGTTTAAAAAAAACTATACAGTATTAGAGTATAATTTGTAAAAAAATTAAAAATAGCTTTGTTTTTTATCCATAAAATATCCAAATTTTACTATTTTATATAAAATTTCATGATGAAAAGAAACATGAAAAATTCTTTCCAAAATTAAGGGGGCAGCACGAGTGCAGCACTAAAGCGCATAGGCACCCTGAAAATATGGGTTTTAACTAATTTTGTGTACAAAAAAAAAACTAATTTTGTGTACATGCGCAGATGATACAGCCACCAGGATACACGATATTGGTTTTGATGACATTAGCAGCAACAGCCATATTCACTCCTTTAATCATGATCCTGTACGATCCAACAAAGCCATACATGGTGAACAAAAGAAGAACAATCCAACATAACCCTCCCGACACAGACCTTGTCGTCGTCCTCTCCCTCCTCGACAGAGAAAGCGTAAGTGGCATCCTCAACCTCCTCGAACTCTCTGCTCCCACGCCGGCGAATCCCATGTCTATCTCCGTCCTTCACCTCATCGAGCTCTCAGGCCGAACCAACCCTGTTTTCTTCGACCACGAAAAACAACCAGTCCCTCCCAAATACAGATTCATCCAAGCCACCAACGCCCTCACTCACTTTCAAAGCTTCAAAGGCTTCGACTCTGTTAAGCTTAGTTTCTTCACTGCCATCACAAGCAAGCAAACCATGTACCAAGATATATGTGAGCTAGCCTTAGAGAAAAAAGCCACTCTGATCATCTTGTCCCTTCACCAGGGACCTATCACTCATAACCTCGAAGGAGCAATAGTGCCTGTGGGTGGATCAAGAGCAATGATATCTCAGGTGAAGGCACGGGATTTCATATTTTAATTTTATGAACATTATTTGAATATATATGCCTCTAATGTATCATTGCAAGATGCACAATTCATTCTCATCTCAATATTTCACACAGGTTTTAGCTCAAGCTCCTTGCTCTGTTGGGATTCTTGTAGACAGGAGTGAGAATCGGAGTCTCATCAGTGGACATAACAGTGTTGCCGGTTCGTTTGGTCGGTCGGGGCTGAGGCTTGCCGTGTTGTTCCTCGGAGGGGCGGATTGTAGGGAGGCTTTAGTTTATGCGGATCGAATGGTGGCGAGCAATGAGGAGTTGTATCTGACGGTGGTGAGGTTTCTGGCGTATAACCACGAAGGGGAGACACAGACGGAGAAGAAGCTGGATGACGGGATGATGACGTGGTTCTGGGTGAAGAATGAACGGAACGACAGGGTGGAGTACAGAGAGGTGGTGGTGGAAGACGGCGAGCAGACGGTGGGGGAGATTCGGGTGATGAACGACGAAAGTTATGATCTTTGGATTGTGGGGAGGAGACAAGGGATGAACCCGGTGATTCTGAGTGGGTTATCTAATTGGAGTGAGAATGAAGATTTAGGAGTGATAGGAGATTATGTTGCGTCTGTAGATTTTAGTAATTCTGCTTCTGTTTTAGTTATACAGCAGCAAAACCTTAGAGGGTAAATTATGGGTTTGTTTCAGAGGCACTTCGACAGTTTAGCGCAAAAGTATTTAAGTTATAATGCAAGTCATGTTCCCAAACTCCTCTTTTACATGTATATAATGAGATAGTCATAATTTTGAATTCATGGTTTGGTAGGATCACATCTAGAAAACTGGGAAAACACATGATAAGGGAAATGCACCTTTTATTGGTCAACACTCTTGAAATTTTGAACAATAATTCTATGGGTTATTATTAAGAAGTAGGTTGGAAGAGAAGAGGGAAAAGGAAGGAGAAAATAGTGTGTGGACAAAAGTCCAACATTGGACAAATTAAGAGAAATGAGAGTGTATATAAAACTCAACTTCTCACCTCTAAAATGGGCCCTTGGGCCAATCCACTTTTGTGGAGGAGGGAGGACATACATGGGCCTTGGTCCACCACACATGCGCGCGTCGCCACCGCCGTCCGTCTGGCCGACTCGGTTCGGTTCGGTCGGTCGCGCGTGTGTAAGATTTAAAAATAATTTTTTATTAAATAATTTTTTAGTTTGTCCGAACAATTGCGTTTAATTTCTTTTTACCCTCCGTGATTTTCCAAACAGTGCGGATGTATGACCGAATGACGAACCAGTGCATCCGTTCGTTCTGGTGCGTCTTTTGGTGTGTCCGGTTGCTCTGTTCTGATGTGTCTGTTCGCACGACATACCAGTTCGCTAACAAAGAGGCACCATTCGCTTCTATTCGCTCTGTTCCGGTATGTCTGTTCGCACTACGCACCGGTTCGCCTCAAGAGTTGAGTCCATCTGATCAATTTCCGTCAACTATAAATAGGGCGTGCAAGTGACAGGAAAAATCACTCTCAATCTCAAAACACTCCTCTCTTCTCATATACTGCATAGTGCATTCTGCAATCATCTCAACCTGTACGATTCTGAAAGCAATATCACTGTGTCCGTTCGGGCTTCTGACTGATAGTGCCATCATTCTGAAGACGCAATCCGTTCTATCCTGGGAGACAATTGTTCGAGAACCTTAGGCATCCGTATAGAGGAAACAAATTGTATTAAGGAGACAACGTACGTTGGGCTCGGATTTTATTCAAAGTTCATTATTATTTTCGGCAGTCTTGTGAGTTTTTATATAGTATACATAATTATTTTGTGTTTACAAATTACGCCATCTTACTTATACAGATTCTTAATGAATTTTCTACTTTATAAGTACTTGGGGACAACAATCTTAAGACAATTTGTATTGGTTTGTTCTATTGGCATTGAAATCAGCTAAAGTTAATTCATACCATTGGTGTCTAGGAAAGTGATTTAATTTAGTGATTATTTAATTAGTCACCGTTGCAATAGCACGGAAAGACTTCCACTTCATTCACACTTACCTAGCCAATTGATATAATCAACAAAGCTGGTTTCATGTACTGGTAGAAATGTGATTGTAGCTTTTCACTTGATTGTGTTGAATTTGTGTTTAGTATCTTTAATTTTGATTATTATACTGTTCTTAGATTAATCTGTGTGATTAATCAAAGTTTCTGTTTGAGTAACAGAAATGGCAAGTTCGAGTACAAACTTGATGAACCCAATTGGTTATGCTCCAATGCATGGTGAGAAACCAGAAAAGTTCAATGGGAATGATTTCAAGAGATGGCAACAGAAAATTGTTTTTCTACTTAACTACCTTGAACTTGGCACAGTTTATTACTAAAGAAGCTCCGAAATTGGAAGAAGGACAACCATTAGACAAGGAAAAGGTTGCTGCAATTGATGCTTGGAAGCATTCTGATTTCCTATGCAGAAATTATATTCTCAATGGTCTAGAAAATACGTTATATACTGTATATAGTACTTTAGAGACAACCAAGGAATTATGGGAAAGTCTAGACAATAAGTACAAAACTGAAGATGCTGGCTTAAAGAAATTTATAGTTGGCAGATTTTTGGACTTCAAAATGCTTGACTCTAAATCTGTGGTAAGTCAAGTTGAAGAACTTCAATTGATTGTGCATGAAATCCACGCCGAAGGGATGTCTCTTAGTGAGTCTTTCCAAGTTGCTGCATTTATAGAAAAATTGCCACCATCTTGGAGGGATTTCAAGAATTATCTTAAACATAAGCGTAAGGAGATGTCACTTAAAGATTTAATCATAAGATTGATAATAGAAGAAGATAACAAGATTTCTGAAAAGAAATTTGGCAGCAATCCTGTAGTTTCAAAGGCTAATATTGTTGAAGATGGTCCAAAGCCCAAGAAACGGAAACGCTCTAATGAGGGATCATCGAAGCAAGCCCAAAGCAAAGGCCAGAAATTCAAAGGAAATTGTTATAACTATGGGAAGCCTGACCACCGTGCTAAGGATTGTAAGAAGGCAAAGGACCACAAAAAGAAGAAGAACACTTAAGCCAACATTGTTGAAACTACTACTTATATGATTGAAAACATGAATCTTTCGGCTGTTGTGATGCAATGTAACTTGGTTGGAAATACCAAAGAGTGGTGGGTGGACACTGTTGCCACCAGGCATGTGTGTGCCAACAGATGGATGTTTTCTTCTTACACCCCTGCAAAGAGAGATGAACAACTTTACATGGGTAATTCTTCTACTTCAAAGGTGGAAGGTGTTGGGAAGGTGGCCTTAAAGATGACTTCTGGAAAAGTCATGACACTTAATGATGTGCTTTATGTGCCTGATATTCGTAAGAATTTAGTGTCTGGATCCCTCTTAATCAAGAATGGTTTTAAGCTTGTATTTGTTTCTGATAAGTTTGTACTTTCTAAGAATGATATGTATGTAGGAAAATGTTACCTTAGTGAGGGCCTGTTCAAACTTAATGTAATGACTGTAACCAATGATGGTGTTATCAATAATAATATTGCTTTTGTTTATGTGCTTGAGTCTTCTAATTTATGGCATCAAAGATTAGGGCATGTTAATTTTAGATCAATTAAAAGTTTAATTCATTCAGACTTATTGCCTAAAGTTGATTGTTCAAATCATGATAAATGTCAAGTATGCATTGAATCAAAATTTTCTAAGTTACCATTTCCTCCTGTTGAAAGATCAACTGAATTATTAGATTTAATACATACTGATATATATGATATGAAATCTGTACCATCTAGGGGTAATAAAAAATATTTTATTACATTTATTGATGATTGTAGTAGATATTGTTATGTGTATTTGCTTAATAGTAAAGACGAGGCTATTATTGCTTTTAAACAATATAAAAATGAAGTTGAAACTCAACTTAATAAGAAAATTAAAGTAATAAGGAGCGATCGTGGGGGAGAATATGATGGCCCTTTCAAAGAATTCTGTATAGAATCTGGTATTATACACCAGACAACTGCTCCTTATGCTCCGCAATCAAATGAGATTGCAGAAAGGAAAAATCGGACATTGAAAGAAATGATGAATGCAATGTTGATTATGTCCGGTTTACCACAGAATTTATGGGGGGAAGCCATTTTAACGGCTAATTTTCTTATTAACATAGTGCCCCACAAAAGGATACAAAGCATACCTTATGAAATATGGAAAGGAAAGAGACATTCCTTGAAATATTTGAAAGTGTGGGGGTGCTTGGCTAAGGTTGCAATTCCTAAACCCAAAAGGTTGAGAGTTGGACCTAAGACAGTGGACTGTGTGTTCATTGGCTATGCACTTAATAGTAGTGCATATCGGTTTTTGGTTTATAAGTCCGATGTATCAGATGTCTGTGTTAATACAGTTATTGAGTCAAGGGATGCTACGTTCTTTGAGAATATATTTCCGTATAACAAGGGAAATGAGGCAAGTGATCGTAATAATGACAATACAGTGATACCAAGGGATGATACTACTGATGAGGGTTCTGTTGAAGAGGAACCTAGACGTAGTAAAAGGAAAATGATCGCCACATCATTTGGGCCTGATTTTCTGACTTTTTTGTTAGAAAATGAGCCTCAAACATATGAAGAGGCTATGGGCTCTCCTGAAACACCATTCTGGGAAGAATCTATCAATAGTGAAGTTGAATCCATTATGTCAAACCATACCTGGGAATCACCTATGTGAGTGTGAAGTGGGGTCGCTTCTACGAGAATTTAAAACGACCAATTCTCTAGAACACTCGCAGAATCAGGCAGGTGTCCAGGGCCAAAATGGGCACAACATGAGGACCAATGATGCTAGAGGAGCAATTGTGTGACTTCTATTGTCTTGGTATATATTAAAGGTTGACGGTTCAAGACAACACGTCCACCGATTGACCAAGTATATCCGATAGGTTTTTACTAGAGAAGGTTCAAAGGTGACCCCTACCTATCTCGATGCAGTTGCTTCTCGTAGAGGAATCGTACTTTGCATACATGTTCATTTGCATTTGATCATTATTGACTAACTTCTTATCCATGTGGGGGATTGTTGGAATTTTGAACAATAATTCCATGGGTTATGAATAAGAAGTAGGTTGGAAGAGAAGAGGGAAAAAGGAGAAAATAGTGTGTGGACAAAAGTCCAACATTGGACAAATCAAGAGAAATGAGAGTGTATATAAAGCTCAACTTCTCACCTCTAAAATGAGCCCTTGGGCCAATCCACTTTTGTGGAGGAGGGAGGACATACATGGGCCTTGGTCCACCACACACGCGCGCGCGCGCGCGCCGCCGCCGTCCGTCCGGCCGGCCCGGCTCGATTCGGTTCAGTCGGTTGCGCGTGTGTGAGATTTAAAAATAATTTTTTATTAAATTATTTTTTAGTTTGTCCGAACAATCGTGTTTAATTCCTTTTTAGTTTGTCCGAACAATCGCGTTTAATTCCTTTTTACCCCTCCGTGATTTTCCAAACAGTGCGGATGTGTGACCGAATGACCGAACCAGTGCATCCGTTCGTTCTGGTGTGTCCGGTTGCTCTGTTCTGATGTGTCTGTTCGCACGACACACCAGTTCGCCAACAAAGAGTCACCATTCGCTTCTGTTCGCTCCGTTCCGGTATGTTTGTTCGCACGACACACCGGTTCGCCTCAAGAGTTGAGTCCATCTGATCAATTTCCGTCAACTATAAATAGGGCGTGCCAGTGACAGGAAAAATCACTCTCAATCTCAAAACACTCCTCTCTTCTTATATACTGCATAGTGCATTCTGCAATCATCTCAACCTGTGCGATTCTGAAAGCAATATCACTGTGTCCGTTCGGGCTTCTGACTGATAGTGCCATCATTCTGAAGACGCAATCCGTTCTATCCTGGGAGACAATTGTTCGAGAACCTTGGGCATCCGTATAAATGGAACAAATTGTATTAAGGAGACAACGTACGTTGGGCTCAGATTTTATTCAAAGTTCATTATTATTTTCGGCAGTCTTGTGAGTTTTTATATAGTATACATAATTGTTTTGTGTTTACAAATTACGCCATCTTACTTATACAAATTCTTATTAAATTTTCTACTTTATAAGTACTTGGGGACAACAATCACTTTGGCTTACGATTTTGGAGAAAAAAATAGAGTAGGATGGCTATATGGCTGCTATGGTCAAAGTTTATGAAATGCGGGCTGTGCCTGTGAGAGTCACTTTTTAATTTGCTTCTTTAAATCCTCGGGTTGGGAAAGGGAGGTAGAGAAGGATTTTGAAGTGTGGTTTGGCCTTTTGGGTTAGCAAATCATTCATGCTGTAAGTGTTTTTTGTCCGTCTTTATTAACTTGTAACCGTTGCTTTGACTGTAGTTAATGTATTTTGGTATGAGCCATTCTTTCCCTTGTAATCTAGTCTGTTTATGCAGTGACAAGTTAATCTCAAGCTCCCACCCTATTTGTTATTTCTTTTTATAGTCTTGTTATTATCTTGTTGAGGTTGAAAAAGAAGTGGAGATTATAAAAGCATCGGTCTTGATCAGAACAAGGATTGATTTTTGACAGCTTTAATTGTTGTCCCGGAGAAGGCTCATTCTTTTCCATCCACAAGACCAATGCTTGCACGAGGCCAGCACCAATCATGGCCTCGTCGATAAAGAGGCACAAATTCCCTGGATACAGGACCATGTGTTCAACCAGTTTATGGAGTCCAATCCCATGATCTCTTAGACTCTAACAACTTTTTTTGGTAACGTGTTTTTTGGAGTCAGGGTCTCAGGAACTGGTCTCAAACTTCAACATACAAGGCCCATACTTGGTTTTTTCCCACGAACACCCCGCTTATAATTTTATAATAATATATTCCCTTCAAAGGCTTGAACCTCGTCACAAATCTGTACTACCCCATATGATGAATGAATCCTTATTTGTCGGCAAAAATAAATGTAATCCTTATTTATTAAATAAGCTACTCAAGTATAATTTATGTAACATGATGGATCCAAAATAACAGACTATAAACTAGTTTATATTTTAAATAAAATAATGTGGAAAAAAAATAATGAATATAAGATAAAATAAAAAAAGTCTTAAGTTAAGATCAAAGTTCCACCCCCTCAAACTAGGTTTTACTTTATGAGGGAAGGAGAATATCATACCATAAAATTTCTGAAACAAGATCATCTGGTAGATTGTACAAAAAAAATCGCCGGTGGATCTTTAAAAGTAAAAACTAACAAATCTAGTCCAGGATCCTCGAAAATACAACGAGGACCGTCCGATCAATACCCAACGAAATTTTCTTAGAAGAATGAACGTTCAATGAATAAGTCACAGGAAAACGGGATTTCCTCACATGTAGTGGATCATGGTTCGTGACAATCATTCTGAGCTTAATCCATAGCTCCTGCCAATTCAATTGGCTTCATTTGCTCTCAGCTTTTGCCTTCGAAGACACGTGCTTCTCTGGACCTCGTCGTGTACTCGTCTTCTTTGCCAAACCTGTCAGCGCACCGTAGCCCCGTCGCTGGCAGCTGTGATACAGTGTTACTACTCCTGAAACCCTAATTCCAAGCAAGGGATAATTCAGTTGGGGCTCCACACCCGGCGAATAAATTTATTGATTGAAATTATTGCAGCTTCGATTTGCCGTTCAAAGGTCGAATTTTCATCTTTTACATTGTCAAGGAAGAAAAATGATGGACTCTGAGGATCAGGGCGTTGAAGAAGCTCATCTCTATACTTCCAAGGAAGAGATGGAAAATCTTGTCCTGGATGATCCTTTAAGCAGCAAATCGTACTCGAATTACCGTAGTGCCATATCAACACTCTCCAACAACCAGCACCCGCTCTCGCCGTCGATGGCGGTGACCCCAGCAGACTTCGATCCTCTACTATCCCCGTCACATTACAGCGAATTTGGGAACCCTAATGCCCCTGATAATTCTTACATTGACCCTCCGTCTTATGGTGATGCGATTTTTAGCCCTTTCAATGAGAGTAACGGTAATGATGTCAACGTCGTTGATAGTCCCAGCCAAAGTTCGGACACTTCTCACAGTTTCTCCAGATCGTCTTCGAGTTCGGAATATTTGAAAATCACCGTGTCCAACCCGGTTAAGGAGCATGAAACCTCGAATTCGATTGTGCCGGGCAGCAATACTTATGTCACCTATTTGATTACAACGAGGACGAACATCACAGAGTTTGGTGCATCTGAGTTTAGTGTCAGGAGAAGGTTTAGAGATGTAGTAACGCTATCGGATCGGTTGGCGGAGTCATATAGAGGATTATTCATACCACCAAGGCCTGACAAGAGTATAGTAGAGAGCCAGGTGATGCAAAAACAAGAATTTGTGGAGCAAAGGAGGGTGGCATTGGAGAAATACTTGCGCAGACTGGCAGCACACCCGGTGATAATGAAAAGCGATGAGTTGAAGGTGTTCTTGCAGGTTCAGGGAAAGCTTCCCCTACCCACGACAACGGATGTAACATCTAGAGTGCTTGATGGGGCAGCGAAGCTTCAGAAACAGTTGTTGGGTGAAAGTGTGATTGCACCCAATGATGTTGTGCAGCCAGCGAAAGGGGGAAGAGATTTTATGAGGTTGTTGAAGGAGTTCAAACAGTCCATGGTGAATGATTGGGGAAGTTCAAAGCCACCGGTGGTGGAGGAGGACAAGGAATTCTTGGAAAAGAAGGAAAGGATCCAAGAGCTTGAGCAGCAAATCACCAATGCATCTCGACAGGTATTCTTTTCTGGAGGAGTTATATTATCAGCTCATGAATGTTTAAGGAGTTGTGTTTATTTTTCCCTGTCTTCCAGTTTGTCTAATAACTTGTTCCTCACATTCTTATACTGCATGCTTATTCTTTTTGTTGTCATTTTTTGCTTGTTCATCACACTTTTTGCAGGCAGAATCACTTGTTAAATCTCAGCAAGATATGGGAGAAACAGTGGGAGAATTAGGGCTGGCATTCATTAAATTGACAAAATTTGAGAATGAGGTGGCTGTCTTGAACAGTCAGAGAGTAAGAGCTACTGACATGAAAACTTTGGCAACGGGTGCTGTCAAGGCTAGCAGATTCCATCGAGAATTGAATGCTCAAACTGTGAAGCATTTGGTAAAATATAAAATATTTTTATTTAAGTTTCAAACTTCACATTTCCCATTAAGTTGTATGTTTGCATACAAAATAATTGCACAATCTTGTAGCAGCTTTCGAATTATATATGATATTTGACGGCAGCATTGATTGGCATTTTCTTATTCCAGAACATTGTGTTTATCTGAGGATAACCCTCTCAAAATGATGATGATTTTCTAATTTATGCTTGGCAGGACACTCTTCATGAATATCTTGGGTTAATGCTGGCAGTCCATGGTGCCTTCTCAGATCGCTCAAATGCACTATTGACCGTGCAGACTCTTATATCAGAACTATCTTCATTGAAGTCAAGGGCTGAAAAACTTGAAGCAGCATCTTCAAAAATTTTTGGAGGTGACAAATCAAGGATTAGCAGGTTAGAGGAGCTAAAAGAAACCATAAGGGTCACTGAGGATGCCAAACATGTTGCAACTAGAGAATATGAGCGGATCAAGGCAGGTTTTAAATGTTTTATTATGTTATTGGTTTCATTATCTAAATTGATTATGCATATTGGATAATGTTATCCAAAATGGTATCAAGTTTGGTTGTGCAAGAGTTCGCTCCTTCAAGTTCAAAGGACTCCCTTAATCATATTTTCTTTGCTTTGGAATCAATCACATTTATGTTTTGTGCAATTTCTTGGTCCTCATACAAGTGCATTTGAGTTGTATTGAAAACTTGACAATGTTTTGCTTCATTTTGGATAATTTTAACCGTTTTAGCTTGTTAATCTGTAAAATTAGTTCTTTGCAAATCCATCTACAATGGAAACACTTTGAAGCATAGGTGAATTTTATGTTGATTTGTTGAGAATTCAGAGTTTTTTTTTTTTTTTGGGGGGTATTTAATGTGCTATTCAAAAGATTGCTTTGCATGCTCATTTCTATTATCTTTTCCTAGATGGAGGCCACAGTAACTTCATCCTTTAGTATCTCTACTTGATTTGATTTATTGGATCTTTGTTTAAAGCCAGTACACTGTGACAGGATAAAACCTTGTAGGGTCGGCCATCTTCATTCTTGTTTAAATTGCGGTCTCCTTTTGAGGCATCAGCTTACCCCCACCACACATCAATTTGTTTTCCAGAAAGCTTTTTTCCCCCCTCAACTACATTTTTGTCAAAAAATATCTCTTTGGAATTGCTTGTCATAGTTCTCATTCTTAAATGATGATTCATTTAAGAGCTACTTGTTTGAACTATTATGAACTTCTCATTTAATATGAATCCTGGCCGGCTAATATCAAATTCATTTGATGCATTAACTTTTCTCGTCATTTTTGTGTTACTTAGTTCGAACATCTCTTACACTTTGTTCCCTGCCTTCTAATTTGGCCGTGTTGTTAGCATCTTATATGTTAGAATAGAATAATGTGGACTTCAGTATCTTATAAGGTTTATTTTTTATGCTTCAAGATGCATATTGTATGGTAGAAATAATCAGATATTAATTGAATTTCAGTCTGGGTTTTGTCTTTGAAAATTTCTGATCCGTTCTGCTACCCTCTAAAGTACTCCTCTTTTATTTCCTTCTATCTTATGTCCGTTCATTTTTACTCCTTGAAACCAATTTATTTCTGGAAATATAGAATATGTCTCTTTGTTTTATAGATTGATAATTTAACTAGCTGGTTTACTTTATGCCCAGGGGCCTCGTCTTGGAAGTAAGTAGAAAACCAGCATTTGATGCCAGTACAAGTAGTCTTCTGTAACCTAGATTAACGTCTCTAATTATTTGATAGCAGTATGGTTGAACTGTTACTAGGTCGTAGGAGCAGATGGATATCAGTGATTGAGTTTCAACTATCTTAGTATCATATCATGGAATACGAAGATTACTTGGCAGTAGAATTCTAGCTTTTGCTAGCAGCATTGTTGATTTTTTACTTTGCATGTGAAAATTTGATTCGTCTATGTTGATGGACTGCTCATATACTGAACTATAGAATAGGTTTTGACGATAGTCAGAGGTCCCTTTTTACATTTAAGTTACTAGATACTCTATCCGTGATTGCTAAACTGTCTTTGTTATGGTTGAGTCATTAAATCCGTTCTGTCCATCAAAATAGTTGGCTAAGCTTTGTGATTTATTTATGAACTCCATTTTATTTTGCTTTTATTTTTTCTATACCTAAACTTCATATTCTTAATGCTTATTTTAATTATCAACCGAGTCATCTACCTGTTTCTCTTGTGTTTTGGGATGAAAAGAAGATAGTTTTGTAAAGAGAAATAAGGCCGGCTTATATTGATTTAGTCGCCATCTCTATCCATCCTCAGATCTCTGCTCCTTTGTTATTTGCCAAAAAATTTCACGTTTGTATTGATTTATTTGTGTATATTACTTAACCAGTAATAGAGAATTCTTGATGATGATGTTAATGCAGGAAAATAATAGGACTGAGCTTGAAAGACTTGACAGTGAGAGGCAGGCTGACTTTTTACACATGTTGAAAGGGTTCGTAGTTAGTCAGGTATGAGTATGCCCAGTGTGATTATTCTGTCATATTTTATTATCGGAGTTGCACAGGAATGTAAGCCTTGCTGCTTCAGGTTCATACTTGATCTCTTGCTACCTTCATTACTGGATTTTCCCACTCAAGTATGCTTGTTTGTGAATCAGGTTGGATATACTGAGAAAATTGCAGATGTCTGGACTAAAGTTGCCGAAGATACCAGTAGATATGGGAATGATGATAGCACTTGATCGAAGTGACTGTGAATTCTAATCTCTGCTTTTCTTTCTTTTGTTCTTCTTTTTACTCCCTTTGCCCCCATATTTATGTGTGACAAAACAGGTTCACAATCATGGCAATAAACTAAAGGAAGCACATATTTAGGCTTCTAGGCTTGTGTTTTTTTCAACTTGCATCTGGTAGTACATTTTTTTGGTTCACTTGATGCTGTAAATTTGACATATGTTCGACTCCACTTGCCTAAAACTCACATGATGTGGCCTAATTTGCTTGAGTTTGTGGAGGGGTTTATTTGTTCAACGCCATATCCCTTATCCCTGATTCATGTTCGTTAGTCAAGGATTAATGGACGACTGACGTTCAGTTTTGAGAGAGGTTTTGAATTGCAAGTTTCACGGGCTCTTCCGCTCCAATTAAAGGTTCTTATACTCCCTCAGCCCCTATTTGTCTTTATTTATAAATCTCAAATTTTAGATTTGTTTTGTCCTTTTATACAAGTTTTATTTGAGAATTCCAAGTGTAATTAATGAGTTTTTTTCCTTAAAAAAATCCTTATAAATAATAAAAAGTACGTTAAAGAATAATCTACTTTAATTGATATGCCTTTTGGCACGATCATACATGACATGGAAATCACATTAGGAAAGAGTGAACGATTAGCTAGAGCAGTAGGTGCGGTAGTAAAACTCATCACAAAAAAGGAGAAATCGGTCACATTAAAATAACCAGTTTATCATAAGATTACATTTACTAAATCCCAATTGTTTCGAGAGCATTATTATCATTACTGGCGTTTCAGAGGTCGGCCTCATCACGACCAAGATGACTCCTTGTTACTATGATTCATTCTGCATGTACCTCTTTGGTGGTTTGACAACATCTTGTAAACCTATTCATGAACCAATAATGATACCTGTCAATGCGTAACCTCCCTGTAAATGCTTCTCGTTCCTTTCATATATGCGCTTAGCTGATGCCATTTAATACCCCACCCAACATATTAAAGATTAAACCAGACATTTGAAAGGAGGTTAAATAAAATGATCATTACTGGTTGAAGAGGTTAACTAATTTATCAAATAGATTATAGCATTATTTTAATGTAAGGCGAAATCCGAGCAACAGATCATAGTATTTTTCTTTGTTCAGGATTCTGAGTCTGAACTAATTTCCATGGAATTCAGATAGCAACTCTAGCCATTGTACTGTCCTCTGGTTTGTGGAGGGCTTGCATGGTTCTCCATCAAACTGGTATTTCCATGAGTTTGCAGGGTTTGTATCTTGATGCAGGCCATTTATTAATTTTGCTCCCAAAGGTGTAAGTCTAGCCATGATCTGCTCTCTTGTTTTAAGCTTGGCTGTTGAACATGCTTGTGCTTTTGATTTCTATTGATAAATCCACTTTTCTTCTCCAATTAACATTTTATTATGGTCATCAATCTTCTGTAAGTTAGATAATAGCATTTCTCAAACAGTCTTGCATTTTTCTGTAAGTGAACAGTGATATCGTCCAATTGTCTAGGAAAAAAAAAATTGCATAGTCTTCGTCAGCAGGGAGAGATGAAAGCCAGACCAAGTGCTAAACCTGAATAATGTAATTAGCGCTAATTGAACAATAATCAATTATAGCTATAAGAAGTCATGCTTCTCATACCCACCGCTATAAACTTTGGACTAAAAGTTAAAAGAATGGAACTCCTAAGAAGCTTCAGGTAAAACAAAAAACAAAAATTTCCTAAGAGGCCCATAAAACCTTTGAACTAACTCTTAAAATTGACAACAACAAAAAAAACATGAATATATCTATGTTAAAAAAACAATCTCCAATTGAACAAATGTTCAAAATCTGACGCAGTCCGATTAGTTGTGTAAAAAGGAAGAGAAAAAGAAAACATAAGAATGATTGATAGTGTGTTTGGTAAATTCTCAAAATTATGGTTTGGCATCAAAATCATAGTTTTGAGAAAAATTAGCCAAACACTCTCTTTTTTTGGAAACCATGGTTTTATCTCAAAACCATGGTTTTGGGAAAAGCTTCTTTTTATTGTTTTTTGATCAAAACCATGCTTTTTTTTGTTTTAAAAAATGTCCAAAAATATTTTTTAAGTAGCATGTAGTATCCTAAAATAATTTTTAGTGCTTTTAATTCTTTAAAATATTTTTCAGTTGTACCCAGTGTGTTTGCAGACTGATTGCAATTTTACCCTTAATTTATTTTTTTCAGCTCTAAAAATTACTTTAAAATATTTTTTCAGTTGTACCCAGTGTCATCCACTCTAAAATATTTTTCCAGGAGCACCTAATATTTTAAAATAATTTTTGAAGCTGAAAAAATAAATTAAGGGTAAAATTACAATCAGTTTGCAAATATATTTGGTATAACTAAAAAAATATTTTAAAGAGTTAAAAACACTAAAAATTATTTTAGAATACTGTATGTTACTTAAAAAATATTTTTTGATACTACATACGTCCAAGAAAATATTTCAAAATACTAGATATCACTTTTTTAGACAAAAAAAAAAGTTCAGCTCCTTAAAACTACACCAAAATGGTGTAGTTTTAAGAAAATGACTAGCAGCTTTTTTTAATTTGTCCAAAATATAATCTTATCATTCATATGTAATTATTGTAAACTTTCAATATACAATTTATTAATATATATATTTCTATGTATGTATGTACAATTTTTTTTGTCACAATTTATAATTTTTTCGGACAAATTTAAAGAGTTTTTGGTATTTATTGTTCAATTTTATGTTAAATAATACCTAAAATATAATCTAATATTTTATATCTAATTATTATAAATTATTTTTTACAATTTATTAATATATATATATATATATATATATATATATATATATATATATATATATATATATTATATAATTTTCAGATAATTTTATGTCATTTTTTGTATTTATTATAAAATTTATTACTATATAATACATAAAATATAATTTTATCCTCTCTATGTAATTATCACAAAAGTTAATGTCCTTTTCAGTAATTTGACCATGAAAAAAGCTATTCTGATAATAATATCCAAACACTCTTATTTTATCAAAATCATTTTTTTCTCATAATCTATTCTGTCAGAATCTATTATCAAAAATTACTTTTTTCACTTTTTTTCTATAAGATATTATCAGAAGCTGTTTTCAAACACACCCTGTAAGCCCACGGGGATTCCTAGAGAAGATGCAGGCCCATTCATACGAACAAAGGAAGAAAGCCCTGTAGGCCACGTGTCTTGTTCATCAAGAAACAGATCCTCGGGCGCGCGAAAAGCCCCATGAGCGCACACAGGCGCCATCCCTAACGCAAAAGCCGATAGGAGCAGCGATACCACACTCGTCATCAGAATCACGACAACGGTGACGATACTCAGTCCAATCAGGGCCTCGCAATCGGTGGACGTCCGGCCGAAGATAACCAGCTGCTGATCCTGTGGTAGGAGAATGTAGAGGAATAGCCAGGCTCGGATCACGACGATCAGGAGCAGAAGGGACAGAGGATGAGAGAGGAGGGAAACCGCGAACACCAGAGCCAGAATGAGAAGATAGTTGACGCGGAAGTAGTACAAGTTCCTCCGGATTCGATAGACGGCTTCGGCGAGCGATTGTGGCTTGGTTATGGCGGTCCGATCGGCGAGTTCGGTCCAGGGGCGGCGATTGGCCCACGCGCGGTGGACATGGCGGGAGAGATGCGTGATAAAAGCTTCCAGAGTGGCGATCGCAATGCTGCTGGTGAGCTTTTCGGAGGAGGAGATGCGAGAAGAGGCCATTGGCGGTGGTGGCGGCGGAGATGAAGAGAAACTGTGATCTAGTGAAGTTCAAGATTTGTAGTTTTTGATCTGGTTTGCTTTTTGTCAGCAGGTTATTGGCTTAAAGCATTGGGGAAAATGGAAGCAAGATTCGGTGATTGAAATTTAGTGTGATTTCCTTCCACTTAACCATATCTGCTATGTATTTGAATTAGATTTTAGAAATATTTGGATTAATTTATGGAAAATAGTTTTTATAATTTAGAAAGCACACTTCGATCCTATTTACAAGTAACTTTCTTTTTAATTGCGTAAAACGAACTGATAGTTAAAAGTAATAAGTGTCAAAAATGTCATGTTTTTTTTATATATGCCTCTATTTATGAAAATAGAGAGAGAATGTATAAAAAATATGAGAAATAATAAAATATGTTTCCCAATATTTTATTGACTTCATTCATCTAATGAATTCTCTCTCTCATAAATATAATTCTTGGTGTGTGTAATAATTAATTATAAATAGTATGTATTTAATAAGGGTAAAATGAGAAAAATGAGTTTATATTTTTAGACATAAAGTGAAAGCTGCTTATAAAAAGGATCAGTCTCATGAGAGATAAAGTTGATTATAAATAGAATCAGAGAGAATAATTTTTATAACTATATAAGTGTGTAAGAGAAATTTTACCTCAACCTACAAAAAAAAATATTTTTGAAATCAGAATTTTACAATTATCCAAACATACAGTTAAATCTAAAGAAAAAGTGGGGGGAGGAACGTGACATGAAGATTCATTCACAACGTATGGAGATCAACATACTGAAAATTAGATTGGACATTGAATCGATTGAAATATTAGGTTAATGGTTAGTGGTTCAAATCAAGGTCAATCTAGAGGTGAGACTAGAGTCAATTAAAAAAAAAAAAAATATATATATATATATATATATATATATATATATATATAATTTAAATGTTTATGCATACCATTTAAAAAATTATATAAGAGTTTTTTTTCAACAAATAGTTTAATATAATATTCTAAACCTAATATCCACAAAAATATTATTAAGTATAAAAAGATTTTTCTCCAATGTCAGAAGTATTCCACAATTCTTTTAAAACTCATTATAAATAAAAAAATAATTTTTTCTTTAAAAAAAACTAAAACAACATCGTTTAGAGTATAAAAAAAAAGACAAACTAATTTGACTTGATTCTAATTTTTTTTAACTCTCCGGACCAAACCACCGGCCAGTTAATCCATTTTCAATCTAATACGACCGGTCCCTTTTTCAAACAATAATGGAGATCTAGATCTGGTTTCGGAATTGGGAGTGTTCGATTTCTCACTCTGGAAGTGATCGAAAAATTATTGAATATGAAAAGGCGCGCGAAATTGGGGACGTGAGTACGTGACTAACAGGCGGTTATAGAATTTGAGTAATTTGCCTTCTGATATAATTAAAAAAAAATACCACTTAACTTTTAAAATATCAATTTAATAATTTTCTCGCAATACAAGTGGTTAATTACTATTTAAGATTTTAAAATTTAAATAATATTTTTTTTATCATTTTCCTATAATTTATACGCACATTAAAAAAAGTTGTTACTATTTCTGAATTTATTTGTTGATATGTAGTTGGGCATAATGATCAATATAAGTCGAATTTCTTTTTCCTTGCTTACAAGTCAGCTCATAAATGATTGAAGTAAAATTCTGGAAATATTTCTGATGATTATTTAGCTTGTGGAGAAGTGAGGTTTAATACTCGTAATTAATATAGACTCGTCCGAATAAAAAATGTAAGCACACCCACCAACAACCATGGATGCAGTCTCTTGATCTAAATTATAGCAGCATTTGCGGTGGCTCTACCGATAATTTAGTTAGATATTGATTGATTGGTAATGAATTCACTTTTCATGTTAATTAAATTACTCACCTTTTGAAATGTATTTATCCACTTTACGCACCGATATGTTGGATTGCATTAATAAGGTAATATTGGCTTTGTTGGTGTCCAGTTCAATTTGATGTTCCCTTCAATAAAAGCAACTTCATTTTTTTCTTTAATTTTTTGGGTCCACTAACGTACCAGTAGTCTTTAATTAAAGGTTTCGACTTACTGGGTTGGATTTATCATCCAGTCACGCACAGATCACAAACTACCTCAAAATGATTTCAATTCCCGCAAGTTGCTAACATAACATTGCAGGAGAAATAAATAATTTCATAATTTTCACCATCCTCAACCTCCCGATTTATTTAAATATTGAATCTCTATCATAGATTTGGCCTTGAAACCTATCATAAAGCTTTTTAAAGAGTGGGTGGTAGTAACTAAGGGTTGTAAATAGTACAAATTACTATAACTATCAGCATGAATTAATATAATATATCAAAATCTGGAATATTTACAAGTTTGAATGATGGCTTGGGAAATGGATTCTAATTTTTGGTAGGATTCTAAATAAAAGATTTAATTAATTTGTTAAAAGATTAAAAAAATTAATTAAATTATTTTAAAGTATTTTTGTTTATTATTTTGTTTAAAATTATTTTATCTGACTTATAAATTAATGCATATATTAGTTATGTATAACATATGATATAATTGAATAAATTATTTAATTTTTTTAATTTTTTAAAAAAATCAACTAAATCTTTTATTTAAGATATTATACAGTATTATATATGCTTTTATGTATGGGTGAAAATCTAAGATTTTGTTTGAGCAAGCATTTGAAAAATATGTTTGCATCTGTTAAAATAAAATTTTCCTCGTAAATTTATTTCGTTAGTGTAAATCACATTATACAATTAACTCGTTAAGACAGGGGCACTACTTTTCAGGGGTAAAATCTGTCCATGTCTTTTCAAACTCATTAAAAAGGAGACCCCTACAGAGTCCCCTATGGAGAAAGATCGGAGAAGCTTGACTGTAAGGGGACAAGGCAGAGAAACCAAGGGAAAATGAACAGTGAAGCTCAGAGGAGCAGGTGCTGTAGTTAGGGCACAACACAAACTGGAAAAAAAAAAATGAAGAAAAAGTTGCAGCTCTCAAACGTCTAATCTTTGAAGTTTGAACTCGTTCTTGCTCTCTTTGATTTAAATCCTCTCACTTCTTGGGTCAATAAATAAATAAATAAATCCTCTCACTTCAAGTTTACCAAAAAAATCCTCCCAGTTGTCTCCATTCTGTTTTCACCTGCTTCAACCGGCTCTATCCTTTTCAGTAAATTTAACTGGGCCCGGGCCTCTTAATATATTTGGTTATGTGAATGTATATCTTAGTCACCATTTATAAATAATAATTAAAAAATTAAAAGGTTCCTTAATGTATATTCATATGCATGAATATTGTAAAAGGGTCACATAGTTTACATTATAGTGCATTAATTATATTATTTGTTGTAGGTGACTCGATAAATCTTAATGGCCTATGAATATTGGTAATGTATAAAGCATTGTAGTGTACCGGCAACATGATTAACACGCAAGTGAATGAAAATTTGTTGTCGAATTTTCTGAATGAACTCAATATTATATTTTTAATGCAATTCTCACTGGGAGAGATTTCTAAGGTCGAGTTGACTGGAATTTACTTTCTTGGCTTTTGTCCCCCACCTTTCACTCTTTTTGCTTTATTTTCGTTTATTTTTTCTTTTTATTTTTTCTTTCTCCATCCTCGGCAATCTCTAATGCTCTATCTAGTTTCAATCTCTATCTCTGACTTTACTCTCAGCCCTTAAATTTCCTCAACAGAAACCGCGTTTTTCCCGAGTCTGTTTTCCACTGTCCCTTCTCTTTCATCTTCATTACACAACCTCTTCCTCCTCCTCCTTCTGGACTCCTCTTCTCGTTCCATGTGCTGGGTTGAGCTATTTGACCGGCGGGCACTAAGCTTCCCCTCTTGTGCATAATGGCTGAGAACGGCGAGGAGAAATTATTGGCCGTTGCGCGCCACATAGCCAAGACCCTCGGTCATAATAACAACATGGCCGATGATATTCTCCAAATCTTCTCCAACTTCGATGGCAGGTTTTCCAGGGAGAAGCTTTCCGACAAAGTTGCCCATGATGATCCCAGGGGCTGCGCCGCACTTGATCTCGCCCTCAAGTCTCTTGACCGTCGGATCTCCCAGTACGTGTCTTCGGACCACCCGATCTGGGCTGATGCTGCTGACTCCGCCGCCTACCTCGAAGCCATTGATGAGCTAATTGCTACCTTGGCCGAGTGGAGCCCGGTGGCGGCGGATAAGACCGTTCGCGCGTGTCTGGTACGCGCCGAGGATATACTCCAGCAGGCCATGTTTCGCGTTGAGGACGAGTTCAGGACTCTGATGGAGCTTGGTGGCGAGTCGTTTGACCTGACTCGTGCTTATGGGAATGGCGAGTCGACTGGGAACTTGTCGTTTGACTCGGAGGAGGACGAAGACCACGAAGTCGAAGGCGTCATAGGGAACGGTCAGGATGACCAGATTCCGGTAGCCCAACCCGTGGCCGATTACGACATCGTCATCGATGCGCTGCCATCGGCTACGATCAACGACCTTCACGAAATCGCAAAGCGCATGGTGGTTGCTGGATTTGGGAAGGAGTGCTCGCACGTGTACAGCAGCTGCCGCAGAGAATTTTTGGAGGAGAGCTTTTCGAGGTTGGGATTGCATAAGCTCAGCATTGAAGACGTTCACAAAATGCAGTGGCAGGACCTCGAAGACGAGATTGAAAGGTGGATCAAAGCTTCCAATGTGGCTCTCCGGATACTATTCCCCAGCGAACGGCGACTCTGTGATCGCGTCTTCTTCGGTTTCTCCGCAGCTTCCGATCACTCTTTCATGGAGGTCTGCCGAGGATCTACTATTCAACTTCTGAATTTCGCCGATGCCGTAGCGATTGGGAGCCGATCTCCGGAGAGATTGTTCAGAATTTTAGACGTTTTCGAGACGTTGAGAGACCTAATTCCAGAATTTGAATCGTTATTCTCCGATCAGTACTGTTTATCTCTCAGAAACGAGGCACTCAGAATCTGGAAGAGGCTGGGTGAAGCAATCAGAGGCATTTTTATGGAACTGGAGAATTTAATTCGTCGCGACCCGGCGAAAGCGGCTGTTCCTGGTGGTGGGCTTCACCCGATTACCCGCTACGTGATGAATTACCTTCGCGCTGCATGCCGGTCCCGGCAGACACTGGAGCAAGTATTCGAAGACGATGGGCTCCCATTGAAGGATTACCCCAAGCTTGACGATACGTCCTCTTCACTATCTGTGCGAATGGCTTGGATTATGGAATTGCTAGAGAGCAATCTCGAAGCCAAATCCAAAATCTATAAGGACTCTGCATTGTGCTCTGTTTTCATGATGAACAACGGAAGGTACATTGTTCAGAAGGCAAAAGATAGTGAGCTGGGAACCCTATTGGGCGATGATTGGATCCGGAAACACACTGCAAAAGTTCGACAATACCATGTAAACTATCAGAGAAGCTCGTGGAATAAGGTTCTGAACTTGTTAAAGGTAGACATTGGTTCATTGGGGGGACCTAATGCTGCTTCAAAAACTTTGAAAGAGAGGCTCAAGTTTTTCAACTCGCAGTTTGAGGAAATATGTAGGATTCAGTCTACATGGTTTGTGTTTGATGAGCAACTAAGGGAAGAGATTAGAATTTCCGTGGAAAAAATATTGATGCCGGCATATGAAAACTTCATTTCAAGGTTTCGGAGTCTTCCAGATGTGGGGAAGCAAGCTGATAAGTATGTTAGGTATGAAGCGGAGGACATTGAAGCAAAACTCAACGATTTGTTTAAGGGAAGCAGTGGATCGATGGGGAGAAGGTGAAAAATTAAAGTTACTGTTTGTTGTGTGTATGTATTTGGTAGTGTAAGTTAGAATGCTAAAAGTTCTGATTTCATCATAATCTAATCTACAAGGATTATGTTCTTATTGTCTATACACTTGCATCTTTTCTGCTGGGCATCATTTTTTTCTTTCTTTCTTCATTTCCCCGACCAAATCAAGGATGATGGCTTGGAAAGTTAAGGCTAATACCACCTGGGTTATCTGACCTTATCAATTTTGCTGTAAATTTAGACTACAAACTGGTGTTCTCTTTCAAATGTATGCTTAAAACAGTTCAAGAAGGTTCATAGTTCATTCATGTAGTGAAAATTCACCACTATTTGAGTTAAACGAGTTTTTAGCCGTTTTTGATTGGCGGCAAACATGATTTGGTTTCTCATATTTTGCTTTTGAAAGTAACTATAAAAAGAGACAAAAGCTGGTCAAATTAAGTAGCTCAAGAAGTTCTCTCATGCAGAATGTAGTGCTTTTTAAAAAGAAAAGACACCTAACGTTGTCTGTCCGTCCCAGCATCCCATTCTACCCACTTTTCTGTGATACTCGTTTATATGCTGGCAACTAAAGACGGAAAAGGAGAAGATTCTCGGAAGTTGCTTCCTCTGAAATCTGAATACTAATGAATCAATCTTTGAGCACCTAAATGCAAGAAAAAACAAAAAATGACTCATTTGACGCTAATTTTAAATTCCAATTCAGGTTATCAGATATTAATTTGATTACGCCACTATCATGATTGAATCAAGACTCAACAAACTTGACAAATTGTAATATGGAAGCAAGAAAGTCAGGAATTTGTGCGAGAGCAATTGTTAATCATGAATTATGGCGTGGAATCAGTCACCCCAGATGAATTGTGTAACTCTATAAACTCACTTCTGCATCACGCATACACCTTGCTTGTCTCTGCTCAGTGCTCACTACGTTTTCCCCCAATTTTCTTTGAACAACTATTCAATGTCCTGAAATCAAACGCTTCAATTTCCAATTTCATTTCCCATATCCTCTTCGAGTTTGAAATCTTGACGTGGGATTTTCGCATATTTTGATTAGCAGGCAGTAACAATTAACTAACTTGCAATGGGATTCCCAATCCCCCTTGAACATAGAAATGGAGTTACGGGTACGGCATGCCAAGCAAGCACAACTTGCAAATGTGTTCAAAATGTTCAATTTTATCATTAACATGTTATGAAAATCAGATTTGGTGTCTATCCAAAGGATGCGCACCAAAAGCTAGTCATATCTAAATTGTCTAAATCAAATCGAGATAATTAAGATTTTATTTTATTTTATATTACCGTTTAGTTAGGTGGTGGAGGCGTTTCCCTATTTATCTTGTGGAATTTTTTCTTATATACATAAATCATATAAAGCGAGTGATTATGTACTTGTGTGCAGACCATAAATTTAGAACCTGCAACCTGATTTTGAGAATGTACTTGGTGTCATTATGGAATTTACGCCATTGACAATTTATCATGTCATCCTGACATTCTCTATCTTATACATATCTGAATTTTAGTAATTATTAAAGGGTAAAGGTGCAATTATGGCCCTGAATTATTTTCAGAGGTGCAATTTTGGCCCTGAACTATTTTTGGGTGCAATTTTGACCCTGAAATAATAAAACTGGAGCAATTTTGGACCTCAGCTGATGGAAGTGGAACGGTGTTTGCCACGTCATCGTATTTTTTGGGGAAAATAACCATTTTGCCCTTACAATTTTATGAAATTTTACAATTTGACCCTTAACAATTGTGTGACACTTTTAAATTAGTAAATGACCTCCAAAAATTCTAAAATTTTTCAGAAAAAAAGTAGACATGATAAATTTTAGTTTGATAGGTCATATGTAATTTTATTTAGTCAAAATGACCATTTTACCCTTACAATTTTCGCAATACTTAAAAAATTGGCAGATTTGTCACCGAACTTTAAAAATTCATATCTAATTGTATAGATATCCAATTGGGGTGGTTTCAATGCCTATGTGACCCTTATTAAGTATAGTTTTATACAAAAATATAAAAGTTAGCTAATAGAAACCTAAAAATTCCCATAATTTTTATTTTTGAAATCTGCTCCAGAAAAAAAAGTTAAATTCATTGAGAAAAATTCAAAAATTCATTTCTCCTTGTATATAACTCTAAAAATTCCATATGATTTATTAAATTAAATCTCATCATGTCTAATTTTATTCTACAAAATTTCAGATTTTGTGGAGGTCATTTATTAATTTAAAAGTGTCACACAATCTGACTGCCTCAATAGCAAATCACGATGGTAGCAACTTCAATAGTACCATGAGCTTCAGCACCGCGGTTTCGACATGGTCATCGGCTGGCACGGCAATGTCGAGCAACGCAACTGCGAATTGGCTCTCACCACCGCCACTGCTCCCACCGTCGTTGAGCACGACATGACCCGCTGACTTCATCGATTAACGTGTTTCTGCTCCATCACTGTAAGTTGCCGCCAATGTGATTTCATGTTGAGGCAGTCAGATTGTGTGACACTTTTAAATTAATAAATAACCTCCACAAAATCTGAAATTTTTTAGAATAAAATTAGACATGATAAGATTTAATTTAATAAATCATATGGAATTTTTAGAGTTATATACAAGGAGAAATGAATTTTTGAATTTTTCCCAATGAATTTAACTTTTTTTTCTGGAGCATATTTCAAAATTAAAAATTATGGGAATTTTTAGGTTCTTATTAACTAACTTTTATATTTTTTTTATAAAACTATACTTAATAAGGGTCACATAGGCTTTGAAACCACCCCAATTGGATATCTATACAATTAGATATGAATTTTTAAAGTTCGGTGACAAATCTGCCAATTTTTTAAGTATTGCGAAAATTGTAAGGGTAAAATGGTCATTTTGACTAAATAAAATTCCATATGACCTATCAAACTAAAATTTATCATGTCTACTTTTTTTCTGAAAAATTTTAGAATTTTTGGAGGTCATTTACTAATTTAAAAGTGTCACACAATTGTTAAGGGTCAAATTGCAAAATTTCATAAAATTGTAAGGGCAAAATGGTTATTTTCCCCAAAAAATACGATGACGTGGCAAACACCGTTCCACTTCCGTCAGCTGAGGTCCAAAATTGCTCCAGTTTTATTATTTCAGGGTCAAAATTGCACCCAAAAATAGTTCAGGGCCAAAATTGCACCTCTGAAAATAATTCAGGGCCATAATTGCACCTTTACCCATTATTAAACCGGTTTTTTTTTTGGCTTCTTGTTGCTTTTTTGGTTGTTGCTGTTGAGCAAAGAAGGGCCAAGCCCAAAGAAATGAAAAACAGAAAACTAAATAAGGGCTTCTATGAGACTACCCAGGATAACAAAGCCTAAATCCACAAGAAGTTCATCCAAAATGAGCAAAAATACTAATATAGAGTGAAGCTGGTCTAATAGTATAAGGTCCTGTTAGATTTATTTGGATTTTGAGTTTGAGTCTAAAAAAAAACACTTATATTGAGAGGGGGCTGCCACAAGCCTAGAACAGAATATCATTTATTTAGTTTCCATATTGAGGGTAAGGCTTGGAGCAATGATAAATGTTGCTGCCATGTGATCACGAGGTCACATGTAAGACAATGTACATTTGACCCTCCCCAAATTTCACCTGATGAGAGTTTTGTGTATTAGGCTGCTGCCCTTTTTAATTTATTTAATTTCCTTATTCTCTTCAAAAAAAAATTAAATGGGTGTTATATTAACAACTAGGAAAGTATTTATTTAGCTATATTAAATAATTAATTAAACTACCTAATTATTTGTGTAGCTGAATAACACAAGCTTGTGTATGTGACTCGTCCTCCCTCACGACGCGATTTACAAATATATTGTAACAACAACACAGACAATGACCAAATAATTTACTCAATTCAATAATATTGAATAATTTCTAATGAAAATCCTGACTTCATATGCATTCAATAGGTTCAACAACATAAAAGGAAAACAACATAACTCCAATATGATAGAAATGAGAAAACATAGAATAGAAGAAAAGAGGAAAATCTAGTCACAGGGAAAGTGACGCCCAGAGAAAAGTCAGACGTGAGAGAGGGAGACCTCACTAAATTCATCCACACCCTTCCCATTGCTGCTCAGTCTTATTATATTCCTACGATCTCAAAATCTCGTCTCAACCAAGCACCCACCTTGCTTTGGGCCTTCTTTTGAAACCCTCTCTAGGCTTTAGGTTCATTACATATATTTGGCTGCTGTTGCTATACACAAACTTGGGCAACACTTCCTCCTCCATATACTTTGTAATGTACTTGTACGCTGCTTCAGTTGGATGCACACTATCCCAAAATACAAACTTTGAAGCATCCTCGCATGTCGGTGTGAGTTCGTTGCACAATGGCCCTGCTTCAAGAATGCCACTCCCACAACACCCTCTCTTCGTTACCACAAAACCTGTTTGATAAAATGCCTGTGAGAACTGAGACCCAATTCTCAAATTTATTAGACAGATGGGTTTGAACACGTGTAATTATGATATATCTCACCGTATTTTTCAGGTTGGTTGATGAGATTAGCCAAGGGATTATACACATCTGTGTAGACAACTCTGCATCCTGGAAGCGTGGCTTGGACTTGAAGCAATAGCCTTTCCAGTTTTTTGTTGTAGAGTTCAGAGTCTAAGTTCTCTTGCTCTATACATCTTCGATCCTTTGGATTCTTAAACCCTGCTGTTATCTGAAGGGGTATGCAACCAATTGGAGGAAGCCCAACTACAGCTATCTTCCTGCATCCAAGGTTGTATAGTTCCTGCAATTTAACACAAGAAATTCTGTTAGATTATATTCAGTTTTGAAGCGTCTTAACTTGTTCTTCTGTGTACTGATCGATAAAAGAACTGGGCATTGCTGAAATTTTATAAAGAACTTGCCTTTATGAAGATTTGCAGCCTATTCTGCAGAAAATCTTGGTACCCACTTATGTCAACAAACTGGTGTTTTCTGGTGGGAAGATCATAAAAATTCAAGCTGAAGTCATTAGTCCCAGCACTGATGATAACCAGAGCACGTTCTAGTATCTTCTCAGCTTCTTCTTTCCCCACAATGCACTTAATTTTTTCCACATATTCTCTGAAGTACTCAATTTGCTTTGAAACAGGGATCACTCCAGAAGCAACCGTGGTCAAATCATCAAGTCCTGATCCTCCAGAGGCAAAGCTAACTCCAGTTAGAAGTTCATGGTCTGATAGGTTTGGGTCTAGGTAAGGAGGGACAGTCTCCTTGATGCCTAGAATAGAGGCAACAAAGTCTGTAACCAATTTTCCATTGGAATATCTGCCTGTGGACACATGACCAGGGAAATCTCTGCCATAAGGGAAATGGTTTCCCTTGAACAATGTCTCAATGAAGTTGTTATTGCCCGGGTCGACTGTTGAATCCCCTAACACTAGAATTGATGAGAACTTGGGTTTCCAGGCATTGCTTGTAGCAACAAGAATGGTGAAGATGTGCAGAAGAATGAAATGGGTGGTGGGGGATGCCATTTCAGACTCTTCTCCTCTCAGCCGGTAAGGGAGGCTTTGCCTATTAATATCAAGGAAAAAGCTAGTTTCTTTCGTGATAAACATTGTGAATTGCAAGAGAAACCATCTTGAAGGAACCACAGCCGCACAACGTGTGATAGAGGCTAAGCTACCCAATTTAGGTAATGAGAACGACTTGATGGAACTTTGTGGAAGTTGTTATTCTAACGATCATACTATTGCTTCAGAACAACCTATAGCATCATTTTGGCAACATAAATAGCTAGCATTATTCCGTTTTTCCTATATCAAGATTCCAATATTAGAGGATGGATAGTATTCTGAGTTAATGCTGGATAAGTGGGAAATGCAATGTATATAACTCTTGTGAGTAATCTTGGTGCTCTCACTTTCCTCATCAAAAAAATTTAGGAAGCTGTCTAGAGGTAGCTAGCGTTAGTGTTAAAGTTTCAGCAAATTTGGAGTAAACCTTTGTTAACAAGCTGCAGCCGAAAATGCAAATAACTAATTTTTTTATATTATTATTCGGTATTCAATTCAGGATTCTTGACTGTCCCTTTCAATATAAATATCTCCTCTAAAACTCAAAATCGAGATCTAAAAAAATCTAATAGAAACTTGCACTGTTAGATCATATTTGTCTTCAAGGCAAACTTGTACAAGCCTAATCGGGCCAATCATTGATAAAGATGGGGACTCTCCCCTGTGCGTGTTCGCGTACTTTGAGGGCCTTTAAAAGACTGACAGGTTCAGGGTCTAATTACAGCTCCAAAACCTGTAGGCCTAACAAACCCATTAAAAACATCATTTATTACTGGTCTGATTAAAGTCCAGATGTAAAGGAGAGCCTTACCTTGGGCCTTGTGACCCAATGGCCCATATAAGTTCTCCTATAGGTCAGAGGGCTTAGGTTCGATCTTATCAGTAACCTTAGAGCCCGTTTGGTTCAACTACATTGCATGCATGCAATGGTAATCATGATTGCATTACCATGAGAAGAGTGTTTGGTTGCTCTTTAGCATGGTAATAGGGTTTACCATGGTAATGATGATTACCAAAAAATTGGTAATCCTCATTCATACCTCCCCCCTATGAATCCTCATTACCATCTCATTGCATAGTTAGAAAAGTCTAATTTACCCTTTAGTTTTACTTCTCTTTATTTTACTTATATATTTTTACTTAGCCACATCGCCACAACCGCTACCGCCGGTGCCACCACCACCTCCTCCACCACTGCAATCACGTGCCGCCACCTCCTCCTCCTCTGCCGTTGCCGCCACCTGCCGCCACCTCCTCCTCTACCGCTGCTATCACCCGGCACCTCTACGACTACCTTCTCCTTCTCCGCCGCCACTGGCCACCATCGCCACTACCTCCTCATTTTCCGTTCTCGCCACCACTACTTCCTTCTCCTCTGCCGTCGCTACTACCTCCTCCTCCTCTGCCGCTGCAACCACCGCCACCTCCTCCTCTTCTGCCGCTGCCACCACCGGGCACCGCAGCTACTACCTCCTCCTCATCCGCCGCCGCCCGACCCCGTTGCTACTACCTCCTCCTCCTCCCTCACCGACACCTGTCGCTGCCACTACTCCTCCTTCTCCATCGCCACTACCTCTTCCTTCTCTGTTCCCACCACCACTACCTCCTCCTCCTCCTCTTCCGCTGCCGCAGCCGCCCCCTACCACCGCCTCCACTACCTCCTCTTCCTCCTCCTCTACCTCTGCCGCCGCCACTACCTCCTCCTCCTCCTCTTCTGTCGCCACCGCTGCCACTACCTCCTCCTTTGCTACCGCCACCACTACCACCTCCTCCTCCTCCATCGCTGCAGCCACCCACCACTTGGCACTGCTGCCACTACCTCCTCCTCCTCCACCTGACTCTTAACTTTCTTTTTACAAAGATTATAGTAAGGGTAAAATAGACTTTGTGTAATATATTAATTTTAAATAATTGTTAAAATAATAATTTATTGCACCTTACTTAAAAATCAAACCAAACACTAGCCCTGTAATTAATATTGCATTGCATTACCATTGCATCGCATTACACTGTACTGCAGGATGTAATGGGATTGAACCAAACGGGCCCTTAGTTATTATTCTTTCGATCTTTAATATAAAATATATTTATCTAATTTAATTAGATTAAAAAATTTAATTGAGTTAATTAATATAATATGTATTTTCCAAAACACCCTAGCCATCTTTCTTAATTCTCTCATTCCTTCTCCTCCTTGATTATTGTTGAGGAAGCATTAATAGGGATAAATTAAGAAAATATTGATAAATATAAAAATTATGTATTTATTAAGGACGGGAGGGAGTAGTACGTAGAGCCTTCCCATTACTCCCTCAAATCCATAATATAGGGCGTTTCTAAAAGAATAATTTGATCCAAAATTTAAGCCACTTGTAAGATAATCAATGTTCATTTAGTTTTTGTTACTGTAATTAATGCTTATTTCTAATTTTACTCACTCATTAACTTTTCAAACACATTTTCCAATAAAAGTGATGCAGTGGAAAAAATTTTGGATTTGTAACATTCTTGTTTCACTTGAATTAGTTAAATTATCCATATCATGAACCGGATGGATTATAGTGCTCCTTTCGGTCTTTTTTATAAGTAACTTTCTCTCTCTTTGGGTTGGTCATTTTTATAAGTAACTTTATCCTCTTGTCACAAAAGTTAAACTATTTTTTCCTTTTCTACCCCTATTAAATACACATCTTTATATTTATTATCCCCCACTTACCACTAATTTTTTTCATCTACTCATTTATTACACATTCTCTTTCATATTTTATACTCATACTCTCTCATATTTATTATTAATTCTCTCTCCTATGCTTTTTTTCATAAATAGGGACATATTTAGAAGAAACATGATATTTTTTACACATTTATTATTTTTAACTAATCTTAACCGCCAGTTCGTTTTACGCAATAAGGATAAAAGTTGTTTATAGAAAAGACTGGAGGGAGTAGTTAGGAAGGAGTAAGAAGTGTTTATGACCGTTAATATACCATTACTTTATTGATATTTTATTTACAATTTTTTGGATTTAATCGATATTAATTTTCTTGTAAGATACTTGTTTGTAATTTTTTCTTTGTGTGCGCGCGTGTGTGTGGGGTGGTTCTCTAATTTTTTTAATCAACTGCCAAAAGAATATGAGGAGTGATGATTCCTCGCCCTTGACATTAGAGTGGTTAGTGTGCCCAAAAAATGTTCAATTTTAACCCTAAAGTAATCAGTAAGATAATGAAAAATTGACGAAGTTACAGCTAGATATCTCCCATGCATAAGGATATTTCATATATTTGCAGGTCTTGAAAATACCAATTGGTTAGATCAGAGCATGGATGGTTTAATTTGTATATATTTGTTAATTGCACATATAGCGGTTTTTCCTGTAATACCACTTCTCAAAATGACTGCAAGATCAGAGGCCATGCAATGTCTTAAAACATAGCTATCTAGTATATTATACTTCTATTCAGAATGAGAAGGAAATACACACGATCTGACCTACTACTGATATATATACTCCACTACTCATAAAATTAATTAACAATGTGGCAAAAAAGTTGAAGATTCATTTGTATACTTTTTATGCTTTCAGAAATGCGCCGAACATTAATCTTTTTAATCTAATTATTATACGCATATAGGATCTCTGTCTGATATCCACTCAAAATATGATTCTATTCTATGTGCCTTTTTATTTCTTGAGTGTTAGGTGGTGTTGTTTTAGGTTTTAGGTACGAAGTACAACGTTTAAAATGCAATTAGTACTCCATCGCTTTCCAGCCTTGCCTCGTTGAAGCCTTGCTCTTTTCTCTTTTCCATAGAAGTTTAATTTTTGTATCAGTCCATATAGTTAAGCGTATGCATGCATTTGCCTTCCTTGAATCTATTTTTTTATTTTGAAAACATTGATGAATCTCTCTCTCTCTCTCACGCGCGCGCGCCATTTGATTCAGACATATACGTACTGATCTGGTTGCTATATTTCAATCACTTAATTTCTCTGAACTTTTTTATAATTGTAGTTAGAGTTTATCAATTATGATTTACGGTATATGAGATAAATGCTTATTTGAAACTATTTATCATAAGTACATTCTCGTAAGTTGAGATAAAACTTCTCTCACATGTTTATTTTGTACATTGTAAATCATAATTGAAATTAAAAATTGTTTTTAAAGACTCTAATCATCATTTTAAATAAAGCCTTAACATATGAGAGGAGTTGTGTTTTGGTTCATGTAAGTGTGCTTATGGTAAGTTAACTCTAAACAAGCATAGATTCATACATATAATTTATAAGCCTAGTTCCATCAAGCCCTAAGATATACTCAGACAATGGACCAGAAACAAAAATATCAAAAGTCAATTTCAAAATTGCAATACATGCAACGATGATCTAGCCCGTATTCTTGATCCATGTTTGGATATTGAGGATAGATATATTTACACACACATCAGCTTGATGGAAGGAAAGGCAGGTTCCATATACCACAAATATTGAAGGCTGAATCTACAAAATCTAACTAGTCATATATATACATTATTTGCCCTTGTGCATGATACTATCAGATATATATGAGGAATCATAATGCAAAAAAAAAAAAAAAAAACCATATATTTCAGGAACACAAATATATATTGGGCATGAGTGGGTCCCAGAGAAAAAATAGCCATAAGGTGAAGCCCTAATCATCTGGCCAACTATGTCATGATTTGGATGGTGCCGGAAATCATGCCCTGCTTGTTCTTATTGCCTAGTGATCCTCATTTCACCAATTCCATATATGGGTCCCTTCCCTCTTTAATTTGATGTGCTTGTTTATATCACCCATATATGCTTCTGTTTCATATATATGTATGAATATACACACTTGTCAATTATTAATTGATCTTTTACAAAACCTTCTCCCCGAAAAAGTTGTGGATGAAAATGCTTTGTGTGTCTTAGGTCACCAATATTATTGAATTATGCTGCTTGCTATCTTTTTTTGTAGCTCTATGTTTTTCATACGTCTTATTAGCTCTTTTAAAAAGTTTACTTTATTTTTCCATGTGCTATTTAAAGTTTACTCTAATCGGTTATTAAGACGAATGTTCTACAAAGAAAAATAATGTGCTCAATAATCCTCGTGCGGTGAAAATAATGATGCTTCAAAACGTATTTAAGAAAACTGCAAAAAAGAAAGAGAGAATATAATATATTATACCTCAAACTCTTAAGTTGGGTGGTCTTTAACTATTATGGTGGTAGAGTTGGATCTTCTCCTAATTCTGTTAATTAAAATTATAAATGTTTAATAACGATCCCTGTGTCTTCGCTTTAAATTTTTGAGCCAATGACTCATGTATGATATTTTGTAAATTCTTTGGAACATACTGAAATAACTACATTGCACCGGAGCAAAATTTCTATATAATGTGTACTCTCAGGGACAAAAATTAAAAGTGAACACCAAGTGTTTAAAGGAGTTATATCCACTACTCTAGATTTTAAATTCAAACTTGAAAACACAACCATATTAAATATTTAGTAGTAGAGCTTGCCACGGGAAAAAACTGTCTACTTGACTTAATCTTAATTAATTTCAATCCAATAGATTCTCTAGTTGAAATGAGATAGATCAAATTAAGGATATCATATGAAAATGTTGAAAAAGTTAAAAGTGACATGTGAATATTACATATATATGTGTGTGTGTGGATTAGCTTAAAATGAAAATATAAAGAATACTTTATATTGATACCCCATCAACATATTGCAACATGTCGTCATCACGTATTTCTTTAACATGTCACATAATAATTATATCAGTGCTTTCACTTTCAAAGATGCACTGAATAGTTATTTTAAAAGAAAAGGTCATAATAAAATTCACTCTTTGATGTTTAACAATTAAAATAATCGAATCAAAACAATCATCAAAATAATAAAAGAATAATATAATCGATCGGAAAGTAGCTTTTTTAACTGCTCTCTTATATGTGTAGCGTAAGTTCCTATGCAAATCATGCAGAGTTATTGCAAGTGTGAGCAAAAATATGTAAAATACATTATTTTGACTTAATACAATGAACTCATTACAAAAAAATAGATGCAGGATCTTTTGGGAGATGGGAATTGGAACATGCTTGAGAACTAAGAAATTGTAGTTTTCATAGTTTATCCGCTGTAATCTCATCCCAAGTTCTGAATCTAAGAACTAATTAACAATGAAGACAAATTTACCACTAACGGTACCTCTAATCAGTACACGTCCTAAGTTTGGCATATACTTAATTTATTTATTTATTTTTGGAAAAAAATAATGCAGTTACCCACGTTCTCGTAGGAATGGTCACCAAAAGTAGCAACTGTATTTTATGAATCAAATCTCTGGTCATGGACTTCAATGTCTTGTCTTTTAAGGTCACGCGGCAACTTTGGTATTTTGTCACTCTTTATGTACATTGAACCTAGTTCATTATATTAACAGGTGAAGCTAGTGTGATTGGATTTGGCTCTTGTTGCCATTTGGCAATATATATAATTAAGTGCCCTTCATGCATGCTTTAGCCAACATTGCCAGCTATATATACATATGATGAATGCCCAAATATTACTATTAATATCGGAGAATATATATTAATAATGTTCTCCCTTCCTGTTCCTTGAGATGCTGGTTTTCTAGGGATTCAGAAACTTCATCAGTAAAAGAACATGCACTTGTTGACGTGTATATAAACAACCTATCTATTTTGGCGTACATGTGAATATTAATTAATTAAGTTGAAGATATTACACACACAATGCAAGAAGATCATTTAAATCCATATAATAAAATGCCTTACATTCAGAGAGTCTCAATGCACAAGGTTCATATCAGATGATGACTTAGAGTTAAGATAGATGTATGCATACAACCTTAACCCATAAATAAAAATATTATTTTCAGGATTTGAATATATGACATATATAAGTCGCATAGTAATAACATTTATCGTTACTCTCCGATACTTTCTTTCTACTGACATGTGTATAGTATTTTAAAGAGAGAAAGAGAGAAATAAATGATGATTATCCATTATTAATGGCAGTTAAAGAGCGATTATGATGTACTTATTTGAGGAGGATTAAAATACAGAGTAAGAGAGGAATAATAATTAAAAAAGGGGATTACACCTTGGCTTGAGTGTAAAGACAGAGTAAGGTCACGTTGTTCAATAATGGATTAATAGTACAGAGCCCACAAAACCCTTATCTTTAATTAGTGTTAAATTAAATAAATGGGCATTATAGTTATAATTGGGAATCTTGTAAATGGTGGGACTTAGCCTCGTGCGTTCTCTTAACCACCACCGGCGTTAAAGACACAAACGTTGATTAAGATTTTTGATTCCATAATGGTCGGTGCCCCACGAAGCTTCCTCTTCTTGCACCACAATTCACTACCTGACAAACCCTCTTAACATTCATACATACGTACGTACTTATATAATACTTTAATTACTGGTCAATTATTATATACGTATCATTTTAATATATATATTAGATGTGTCTTCGACTCAAGAAAGAATTATACATAATTTAGGGAAGATTAAAAAAATTGATTTTTTACAGAGATTAGTTTATGTACTTTGATGTAATTCACTTATTTTCAAATATATTTATATATAAGAACTTGGTATTACGTACTATTTTCTCAAATGATATGTCCGCGCTTCAAACTTCGTTTGTATAGCATTTTAATTTGATTGATGATAATATAATTAAAGTCATATATATAACCTTAACTAACAATGATCGACACAACTGTTTGATCTAAATATGTAATAATATATCTTGTGCATCTATGTATTTCATATTTATTGATTGCTCATTTTACTCTCCCATGCAAAAAAGCACTGGATTATTTCTTTAAAAAAATATACGTATAAATAGATTTAAGCTATATATAGATTAATTATATTAATCAAGTTGTTAATAAATATAATTACAAATAAGCTTAATACAGCTGATTAAGCATTAATTAATTTATTGTGCTATGATTAGAGTGCGTTATAAATCCGAGCTTATTATATATCATCATTCTTCTAGAATTATAAATAATCATGTACATGATAGAAGGATATACTTGAAGTATTCTTTTGTTATTAATATATGTTGATGAATATGATATGTTTGGAGAGCGAAGAGGTGGGTAGATTTATCGTGTGATTTTCTGACTGCAAAGAAGAGATAAGGGATACGTACGTCAGGCCTAACATTAATAAATAAACAGCTGCAAATGTCGAACAATTTATTATACCACGAATCAACCAATTAATAGAAGAACTCATGATATAAGTCCTAACATATTAAATAAATACGTAGAAATATTGAACAAGTTACACCACAAAGTACTTGAACCCATAACATTTAAAGCAACGTTAACCCTTATATATGCAGAAAATATTTAATTTCATAACATCTTATCCATGATTGAAAATTTGAAATAGCCAGCTGCGAGTTCAATAAATGAATTTTTAGTACAAAAAAAAAGGACAATCTTGAAAAATAGAGTATTAGTAATTTTTCAATCGAATGAATGAACTTAACCGACGCGAACAATATATAATGAGGTTCAGAAATGCTATGTTTTCTCAGAAAACGCGTATAAGTATAGTATATATATCATGAATAATATTTCCATCACATAATTTAATTTCATCGCTAAAATGGCATATCACATCAGTGTAGCCCCCATTTCCCCCAATTATAAGAAACTATTAGCCTAATTATAGGGCCACATTTTGCTTAAAAAACTTGTTCTCACTTATTTTCTACAAAAAAAATTTTATATTTCAGGGCAACAGCGATGAACATGATAATAGGTAGTATCAATAATTACGTTGAGTCACTATAGCCAGACTGGTCCAATTATGAGACATCTTTTCCACCAAACACCTTCAGAATAAATCACTAATTTAAGGGGAAAAATTATACTTTTAATTTTTGAATATTTCATCAAAATTTTAAATTCTGTATTTATAACTCTCAAAATTTAATTAAAATTTTTGTAGCTTATATTAAATTTAATTTGTATTATAAATGAATGTATATGTTAATTTAATTTAGTCATATAAAACTACCGTGCATATGTGACGAAATTATAATTGAAAGAATTACATTTAAAATTATTTAAATTATAAAGCCTTAATGAGAAAATTAAAGATTTTGCGAAGTTATAATAATTAAAAGTATGTTCTTATTAACATGAGCATTTCATATCATTTTTTTGATACAGGCATTTTATATCATTATACTATGAGCATTTGATAAATTATTACTCCACTATACTATGATTATATCAAAGCCATTCAGGACATGTATGAGGGGGTTACAACCAATGTTAGAACGCTTAGAGGTGTTACAAAGGACTTTCCTATAAGGATTGGACTACATCAGGGATAAGCCTTGAGTCCTTATTTGTTCAATATAGTGATAGATATGCTAATTGAACCTATAAAAGAGGAGATCCCTAAATGTATACTTTTTGCGGATGATATAGTTCTGTTGGCTGAATCCAGGGAAGAAATTAACTCTAAACTTGAGATATAGAGACAAACTTTGGAATTGAGGGGTTTTCGTCTTAGTATGATTAAAACTAAATATATGCATTGCAAGTTTGATAAGAGATAAAGCTAAAGAGAAGTGGAAGTTAAATTAGGAGGGTAAGTTATCCCACAAGTGACAAAATTTAGATATTTGTGATCAATTATACAACAAAATGATGAAATTGATGGAGATGTCAATCACAGAATTCAAGCCGGATGGTATAAATAGAGAAAAACTACTGGAGTTATTTGTGATAGTAAAGTACCTAATAAGGTAAAAGAAAAGTTCTATCGCACTGTTATAATAAGATCAGCAATGCTATATGGTAGTGAATGTTGGGATTTAAAGGAATAACATAAACATTAAATGGGGGTAGCTGAGATGATTATGTTGAGATGGATGTGTGGCAATACAAGAAAAGACAAGATTCGTAATACTCATATACGCGAACGAGTTGGAGTGGCCCCTATTGAAGCAAAAATAGTAGAACATCGTTTGAGGTGGTTTGGAAATGTTCAGCGAAGGCCATTGAGTGCTCCGATGAGAAGGGTTGATCAAGCAGTATGAAGTCTTGTTAGACGATATCGAGGAAGGCCGAAGCAACTCTCAATGAGGTCATAGAGAAACCTTTTAATTAATAATATATCAAAATCTATGGTTTTTAACAGAACACAGTGACGCCGTGTGATCCATGTAGCCGACCCCACCTAGTAGGATTAAGGTTTTGTTGTTGTTGTTGTATACTATGATTATAGTAATTAATAATTATTTTTATCCTATTAATTACTATGATTATATGATCTTTATTTTATATAGTAATTAGTAATTATTACTACATTACACTGTGAGCATTTTATAAATTGAATCCTACTTGACGACACATTTGAACGCGTATTTTCAGTGCGTTTTCAAGTCTTCTAGTTTGTCTTTATTTATTGCGGTGCATAAGATTAATTGGGAAAGAGCTTTAATTAATTAAACTCTATCAATTTTTTTTTCCTTTTCCTTCTTTGTCCGTTCTATCATATGAATGAATCACATGAACCTTGCTCAGACGCCAACATTTACTTTCAATGGCAACTTCTGGATCTAACATATTTGTATATTGATCTTCATTAATAATCAACTAAGTTCTCCAGTTCATTGGAATTTGTGATTTGTTTCTTTCCTTTATTTAATCAAAGTAATTTTGTGTACTGTACATAATATTATATGCTCTACAGTTAGAACAGAAATATCATAAACACAGACTCTACTTAGATTTCTTACGTGTAAATGGAGTCATCATCTAATGATCTAAAACCCCTTTATATTTATCCTGGTCAAAAAGGAAATCCCTTATATTTATAATATTAAACGTATTTAATGACTTAAAAAATGATATAAAATAATATATAAATGTCACACAATTCCTCTCCCCGAGTATAATACATACGTAAATTTAACCTATATCAATGTTCCCGTATTATTAATTATTTATATATTTTTATAAAAATATAACCAATTAATTTTTTTAAAAAAAAAAACCACACATAATTGTGTTTATATATAACAGTCACACGAGCTTTGCAGAATCAACACGAGGCGGCTAGGCTTCAAGTGAATATAACAGATTCAAGCAACCTGGTCCATCACCCTTGACTCTTGATGAGCGAATCCCATATTACTTCATCCAAATTATTACGTATTGAATTAAATTTAAATATATTAAAATATGTTCTCATCAACTCAATTTTCTAATTTATAAAAGCAAAAATATAATATAAAGAGAAGTGGGAAACTGACTACATAAAATCATTTTGGCAAATTCTTTATCAACTAATTACTGCACGTACAAATCATACCTGAGATAAGACTGGGGTCAGGCCTGAAAGGCAAAACTGGGAAAAAAAAAGAAAGAAAGAAAGAAGGAAGGAATAAAATAAGGAGAAAAGAGATAAATAATAAAAGAAGCAGAAATGAGAATTATAAAAATCCAAACCCCATGTCAATGAATTGAAAAGCACTCAATGTCATGATTGAGTCGTGAGAACCAGGTCAAAAAAAAAAAAAAAAGTCGTGAGAGGGCAGTTTCGTCAATTCAAACCCACTAATAATAATTACAACATCATTGTTAAAGTAAGAGAGTAGGGTTGGTTGCTATATATACAAATCTCATTCTTCAGACCTTCTCCTGTTCAAATATTCACACAAACTCACATATCATCATATATTTCCTCCTCCTTCTCTCTTCTCACTTTCTCCACAAAAAACCATTAATATTACATTCAAATAATGGGTAACAGCTTAAGGTGCTGTTTGGCTTGTGTTCTTCCCTGTGGTGCTCTTGACTTGATCCGTATAGTTCATCTCAACGGCTTCGTCGAAGAACTCACCGGTCCCATCACCGCCGATGAAGTCCTCAAGGCTAATCCTAGTCACGTCCTAACTAAACCCACCTCTCAGGGAGTCGTTCGCCGGATTCTTGTCCTCTCGCCGGATACCGAGCTCAAGCGAGGAAGCATCTACTTCTTGATCCCCGCTTCCTCTGTTCCTGAGAACAAGAAGACCCGCTCGAAGAAGAACAACACCAGCAAGAAGAGTAGTCAAACTGATTTATCATCTCAATCTGATAGGACACCTGCGGTTATTGCCTCGTCCGAGAAGAAATCCTCCCGCCGGGATCGCCGGAGTGGCCACGTAGGAATATGGAGGCCTCGTTTGGAGAGTATCTCTGAGGATCAGTAGTCGTCCTTTTTTTTTTTTTGGTTGGGGGGTGTTTGAGTTTGCCGGTGACGGAATCTGGCTTTCTGGGGGAACCAAAAATGGTTTCAATTATTGGAGGAGAGCGAAAGAATGATGTACTCTCTTTTTTTCCCTTTTTGGTCTCCCTTTTCAAAAGAAAATGTATGTGGGTTTTTTATTTTGTGGATAAACAAAAATTTACCTTGTTAATATTGCCTTTTGATTTCATTTTCTTTGTTTTTTGGCTGCTTAACTATTCGGATTGATCAAGCTTTAATCTTTTCACTTCTATGAAATAGAACCAAAAAAAAACCACCGGCCTGAAAGATATTCAAGTTTGTGTTTTGAATCACAGATTTAATTTATTGCAAATATCTTCCTTTTTGTTCGTCTCTGATCTATGATATGTCATGTTGTAGTGAAGACTGAGTATTAGACTTTTACGGGCAATCCAAATAAAATCAAACTTGCATATATGAAAAGTTTTAATTCAATTTAAAGAATCAAGAATGACTTGCAATATTTTTCACCCTATAACTTGTTTGGGCGTTGATCCATTTTACGGTGCAAATGATGGAAGAGCATAAATGTGAGATCCAAAACTTCAATGATGAAGGCGAGTTTTATAATTAATTTCCCATGAGCTAATCTAATCAAATGGAACATGCTTGCTGAACACATGTCTTCCCGAGGAATCAGGTTATTACTAATAATAATTAATAAAAGTCTTAATTAAGTGGACATAAACTACTATTTGTTTGTGTAGATAAACTGTTGGCTGGGCAGCGATTTGGCGACAATTAAAATTGAGATACTAACATTAATAAAACGATTATTGCACAAATCAAAAAGTCAAAATAAGACTGAGGACATAAATAATAATAATAATAAAGTAAAGGCAACAAAAGGGAGGGAATTATGGTAACAGCAACGATATTAAAATGCTATATATGCATAACTGTAGATTGTGTCTTAATTAAGGTTAATGATTATGAGTCTAAGCTTATATTAGCGCACTTCATGCCTCGACCTTGTGTGTTTATTAAATTATCTTTACATTTTGGGGTCAATTCGAAGGTCTTAATTAGGTTATTGGTACAACTAGATGATGGCCACTACATATAACTATTGGATTAAAATTATAATTTCATGCATATTGAAGATCGAAGGAAGCTCCTCGATCATTATAGTTATAATTTTTAGATACATATGTAAATAAAAATGAACATAGCTTGATTATAATAATTGAAGGAGTGAAGTTTAGATCTCTACATATAATCTTATATAACTAAATGAAAAGGTTGCTGGAGATGGAAGGCGATAAATAATAAAAACAAATGGGAACATACAAGCTGGCACATGATGAATTAAGTAATATAAATATTGGGTGTTCACGTGGGAATGTGGGATTCCCTCATCTCTCTCTCTCTCTCAAAACTCATTCATGTTATGATGAGATTGATTAGAAGTTGAATGCTTGAGCAAATTAATAATGGTGGTGAATTAATGTAATAATTAATATATAAGCTAAGCTAAGTTTGTGAGGTAATTAACGATCAAGATTGAATTTGGAATTGATGACATGTATGTAGATAGATGTTGATTGAAATGAAAGGAAGAGATGGAGAAGAGGATTAATTAATTAAAAGAGGATATATGTATTGAGAGAAGAGAAGGTAATAAAAAGGAGGGAAGTGAATATATAGTGGGGGGGATAGAGATCCCGAGGAGAGGGAAAAGGGAAGTGGTTAGGAGAAAGCACATCAAGACACTAGGTTTACGCCCTTAATTTCTTAGTGCATCACCTTAACCAGCCATACCCCCACTTTTTCCTCCCTTTCTTTCCCTCTTTCTTTTTTTGATATTATCACCGGTATCTAATTTAAATTTTGTGATTGGTCTTCTCAACACAAGTGTCTCATTTAATATTTAAATCTGAGATACATAGAGATCTAATAAGCTTTATACCATTACACTAACTCTATATTAGTTCACTCTCTTCTCTCTTTTCATTACACCACATATCTCTCTCTCTCTCTCTCTATATATATATATATATATATTTATATCATACTCCTTTTTTACCATGTAGATATTCTCATAAACGTTCTATTTTCATTTTGTTATTAAAACTCATTAATCTCGGTCATAACCAGTGAACTGATGAACTAATTTTTCTAACTAGTCCAGTTAAAAATTTTGAACAGTCCAGGTTGATTAAATTAGATTCTATATTTTGTTCTCCCCTTGATGAGCATGACATGGACGTCATTTTTATCTTTAGGAACTCTGCTTTATTAGTTATGGATGGTTTATACATCAACTGTTGCATTTATTTGTAGACTATTAACCTTTTTTATATATATAAATTTTATTCTTTTTTATGGTTACATGTATAAATATTTTTATATTTTAATTATGAATTGACTGAACTTGTTCCTATCACAATCGGACCACTAATTCTTCAACAATCACTATCTCAATCAGTCTAATAACCAATAATATGATCAGGTGAGTAATTGTGCATAGGCCTTAGATAAGTTTACATTAGTAGGATATGTATATAATCAGGTGTGAACTTTCTTGTAGATACTATATCAAATTATGATCACATTTTTGCCATACCATTATATATGTATAATTTCACACGATACGGCATAAATAAAAAGTTATGAAAAAGACAAATTGAAAGTTTAGGGAAAAGGAATAATAGTTTGGAGCTTACACTTGAAGTTTTGGAGTGATGAGTAGATTGATTAGAAATGAGAAATGAAAGTGCGTAGATCCAATCTCTCACATGATGAGGAAGAACCTAATATTGGTGGTGGCAAAATAATAATCCACCATCTATAAAGGAATCAACAAGAGAGTACCATTCTTTTTTGGCCAATGTCTCAATCCATCAATCTACATCTATCTCCTAATAATCCCCTTCCTTTTTTTTTTTTTTAATATAATCACGTTTATTTAATTTATCTCTCTTTTTCCCCGTCGCCTCCATAAATTCTTTTCCTTATTTATCAATAATCGAATATTAGTTACAACATCTTTTAAATGACACAACCTCCAAGCACAACACATCACATAGCTATAACAATTATCTGCCTAGCTACTACTGTACGAAGTTACGAACCACATCACTTTAAATTCATTATTAGTTGCTAAAAAAACCCAATACTCAGAGAGCTTGTTCTTAAATCCAAAACGAATTCTCTGAGCATCTGCTTTTATTTATTTCAGGTAGCATATGAAATGATTGTCAGAGTGGAACTATACAGCTGTACTTAACATGCATAAATAATTGTTTATTTTGACCTAATGCCGTGAAGATTATTGATATAAATATTAATATGTGAATCTTACTTGTGCAAGATGAAGATTAGCAAAGATATAATCTTACAAATATTCTCCTATTATATTACAGATAATCTTGTTCAAGAAACGGCCGGGTATTAAATATAATGTGAGCACATTTTTCAGTAAGAATTCAAATATTGATTTACCACATTATAAAAAATTAGCCCATTCCATTAGATTCTAACTCCTTTAATTAGTAGATACATTTTAACTACATACCGTTTATTGTTTAAATTTTATAATATATTATCTTTAGTCCTTAATATTAGGTCCATTTTACAGTTCAATTTTAATTTTATAATATACTACTTTTGATTCTTAATATAAAATCCACTTTATTATTTTAATTTCTTCATTAAAATAAATATTATATTAAAAATTGGAGGAAGTACATTAATGATGATTACCAAAGATATAAAAAATAACAAAATATTATCAATGGGCTTGTAACCCAATGACATGAAGATTCATTAGTAAGAAATTGCATGTTCAATCCTACTACTAACTTCAAATCATTAGTATGTAATCTCCTATAACAACAATAAATCTCATCCTAAGTGGTGTCGACTATTTGAATGGTGCAACGCTATATCGATAATATGCTCTTCTAAATAAAAAATAATAGTAATAGTAACCTGGGAGCCGGAGAACAAATATTTTGTTGTGAATCTGGATCTGTCATGTGAGGTCGTATCCGTACCACAATGAGTGGTCCTAGTTGTGGGGTTTTATATTTGATCAAACCAGGGTGCTGTGGTTGAAGCCTATCTCTCTAGTTTTAAATTTATAATGAAGCATCCTCGTTTTTCATGGCTGTTACTGTCTTTCCAACCGGTTTGCCTAGCGGGTGGCATATGCAATATCTCCAACCTCAAAAGCATAGATTTATGTCTTCAGTTTGTGTGATCAATCCTATTACATAATACCTAACTCTGCATTATGTTCCCTTCCTTCTCTTCACTTTACCAACACTCAAATCCTGATTTGCACATTCTTGTTCTCATCCTTCCTATTTCTGTCTTCCTTCTACACTGCTTGCTTTTCGTTTTTTCTCTACAACGCTACTCTTTGCTCATTTAATTAAGACCCATTGTCTCCTACCTTTCAAACACACTGAGGGCCTATTTGGGATAGTAGTGCAGAAGTGACTTATTTTTAATCTGATTTTTATAAACGTAAGATAAAATAAAAGTCAGACTGTAAATATTATTTGTGTTAGAAATGATGATAGAAGAAGTGGTTTTTTTTTTCATTTGGGCTATTTGGAACAACGGTAGGAGAAGTGACTTTTTTTTTTCCAAATAGGATAAAGCCAGCCATGGGACATCAGAAGCTCTGCACTGTGCACTTTGCTTGATGCGAGAAGCTGGAAATTGTAGCTTCTTCCACTGAACTTTTTTCTACCATCACAAATAAAAGCTACCCCAAACACCAAAAATCACATAATTTTCTCCCACTGAACTTCTTTTATAACTGGGCTTTTTCTACTATCTACTGTGATACCAAACATGCACTCGAAATTTGATCGCATCAAGCAGCAATATCTGCCTTTAGTTTCTTATTTTTTAGCAACGTCTCGTTAGTTTGAAAATAGACAATATTTGTAATTTCAAGTAGCATAATAAAAATCCTTCAAGCGTTATGTTTTCTATTGGAGAACCTCGCAGTAAATATTCAGAGGGAAAAAAAAACACTTTTAACTTTTCCTTAAGTAAAGATATCCTCCATCTACAGGGCATCCCTATTTCAAGGCAGATGGGTTCACAGTGATTCATCAAGATTCCTCCCACCGACCATCACTTCTCTACTCAATAGTTAGAATGAACTTAAATGCTAAAGGTTTGAAATATATATATATATATATAGGAAAAAAGGAGGGGACCAAAAAAAATTATGAATTTTGATCAAACCCCATAAGTTTCTATTCTTTCACTTGTCAGCTGTGTTGATTCCTCAGGGTCACGTAATCCCCATACTCTGGTTTGCTGTTGCACCACAAGAACTGAAGTTTTAGCTCCAATGTCTAAGGAGGCAAGAATCTCTCCTACAGTTCCCAATTCTCCATTCTTCCACTTCGTAAGTTCAGATATCAGATTTGAATCTCCATGCCTTCTTCCAACCATAAGAAGGTCGTAAACATTGTCCATATCTTCAACAGTTGAAAGCACATTCCTACCACCCATTACCCGCACTTCCTTGTAAGAAACTCTTTCGTTCCGAAAGGCGCTGAGCCTAAACTCACACAAGATCTGGGTATCAAGCATTTTGCTCCTTTCTGTACCAGCAACAATCTCTGTTGAAGAAGAAAAATGAACTAGAGTTATATACACACTGGGTTGTTCCAACATGCGCCTAGCCAAGGCAAGGGCTTCACGGTCATCTGCTCCTCCAAAGAAGAACACTGCTACTTGATATATTGGCTCCCTGTTAAAATGATCACACCAAAAGTTTTGTTGGTTGCCACGATCCACAAGGACCCCAACTGAGCAAGGAGCTTTCTCTAGAACATTCTTAGTCAAGTGCTTGAAGGGAAATGATACCACTGGTTTCCTTCCATATATCCACTTCTTCTGAAAAGGTATGATTATAAAGGTTACTCTATTTTCAAGTGCCATGTAGCACACATCATTGTGCATTGTTTCATATGGGGATATGCCTTTATAGCAGCAGAGAGTAACCAGGCCTCCACGCTCATGCTCAAATTTCATAAATGAGTTGAAAATTTTCTCAGATTCAGTTGGCTGTTTCTGAGGAGTATTTTCACGTGGCACGTGCACAACAAGTAGGGAGGACGCACGACCTGCAAGCTTAACAAGGTGGAGCACAGCTAAATCGATGGGGCTTTTTATGTTGGGATTGGAAGCTGCAAGGAGGTTCAAAATTGCCAAGACATTATCTGGTTTGTGAATGCATGCAAGAATTCGAAGTGGTTCACTGTGACTCTGATGCAAAAGTGTCCTCCTTTTATAAGCAAGAAACCTCCTGGCTGGATCATAAAGGAGTTTCACAACAGGCGATACAATCCCAGTTACAAGCATTACAGAAAGAATCATAATTGCATAAAATTCCTCACTCATGATCTGCAAATGCAAAGAAGTGCTCCTGTTATTTAGCATATAATAAATAAACTCTTCTAAGTTGTGTGTATTGTGCATGAGTCAAAAAATGTGGCTTACATTTCCTAATTTCCAGTCAATCAACAAGGCCAGTTCAACAATGCCTTTGCAGTTCAAAACAAAACCAAGAGAAAGTGCATCTCGGAAAGGCATCCTACACAAAAGGAGAGGCAATAGTACTGCTATAATCTTCCCACAGAAGGCAACAAAAATTATTGAATGAATTGCACCCACACTCCTCAGATCATTTATGGCAAAAACATCTGTTCTTAATCCACATACGATAAAAATAATAGGCTGGAACACTACAGAAACAAAGCAGTCAATCTTGTCTACCAGTGCAGCTCCTAATGGCGGCCCATCTGGTATAGCCAACCCTAGCACGAAAGACACAAGATATACATGTATGCCAAGCACTTGGCCCACGAATCCACTGATCAAAAATGTCACGAGGACACCAAATATATATATTTCCTTAACAGGTTCCCCCTCTGGGGTGTGCCGAATTGCCCATAATGCTGCTGGACGCACAACAAACATGATGAAAGAAATAAGAAGAGAAGTTGCCAGGAAAAGTTCAAAACATACTCCTATTGACTCTTTGTGGGCTAATCTTGAGGCAAACTGCACTCCCATGACTAGCCAGTGGAAGATATCACAAACTAGTGAAGAAGAAGAGGCCAAGCGCCCAATCTCTGAATTTAGAATCTGGAGTTCAGCAAGAAAACAAGTTATCACTGGAAACGCTGTCATAGATGCAATTGCCACTACAATGGGAAGCGTCTCAGAAATATCACGATCCAATGGGAAAAACTGACCGATGATAAAGGCAACCGTTTGGACTAAGCTGTAAGGAATAATGAAGCCTAAAACTCCCATGGCCAGGGTCCTTTTACCTGATCTAGAAATGATGGTTGGATCTATCTTTACCCCAACTAGGAAGACGACCATCATTAAACCAAAAAACGCAAAGGTATCAAGCACCCATTTTCCTTTGGGTGGGAAAACTCTCTCGGCAAATTCTGAGTTGCGCCCAAGAATTGAAGGTCCTAAAGTCAAACCGCCCTAGTGAACAGAGATCATTAAAGAAATTAGACAAAGTTCACTGGCATCAACTGTAAACCATGAAAAATAACTGTCATGTTTCAAACTCAAAATAAATTATCAGATAACAGAACAAAACTAGCAAAAATAAAAGACTTTGGTGGCTGTTAGTCTTGTATATATTACTATTGACAAGTGCATTTGGGGCCATTGGCCAGAGCTCAAGCAACTAAAAGAATAAGTGAGAATACTGATAGGGCCTACCGTTGTGGCTACTAGAATATTTGTAACAACTCTTATAAAATTACTCGGTTCAAATGACTATGGTTTTTAAATATTCACTTCACCCTCTCTATTTAGTATCTAGAAAAGTAAAAGGCAGTTCGTTCCAATTGAAAAACTGTTTTTGCAGCTCCCTACTATGATATTACGAGTTTCTCTTTCTGAGAATATTGTACTGAATTTGTCAAGAGGTACATTATGTGGTCATACAGTCTGTAATAGGTCTTGAAAGTCAAATTATAGGACCCAGATTGATAATATAATGGGGTTCCAATTACCAGACGTAACAGCCAATGGAAGACCAATTATTAATTCTAATAGTGATTATAACATCAAAATGGAAATTAATAATAAGCAGGCTGCGAGCTTACAAGAATTTGAGAAATAATGTAGGGTTGGCCCAATGGCTTGAGGAGAAAGATAAAGAAACCAGTGAAGAGGGACATGAGTGTAAGCTGGAGCAAAATGAGAGGAACAGAGAAGTTAAGTGGGTCATCTCCCAAAAAGAAACCCTTGGAGTTGAAAAGATTGAAGGCATGGCAAGTGAATGAATCTTCAAACTTGATGTGGGCCTGCGTTGCCGCTTGAAATGCATTCTGAACAAACCTTTCTCGTCCTCCCATGGAGGGAGGAATCGCGTGAGACTCATTAACAAGCATTTGGATGAAGAGAAGAGCGAGAAGCAGAGGAACAGAGGAAACGTTAGAGAACCCATTTGGAAGAGAATATAGAAATCACGGATGGATAAGAGGGAGAGAGAAACAGAGCAACAAGTAATGGCTCCGTTTACGATATGTTTACATGAAAATGAAAATAAGGCAAATGCTAAAATAATGAATAGATATATTTAGTTGTAAGGATTTCAATGATCAAATCTTACGATAAAACGTAAGCATTTGCTAAAATAAGACAATGCTATTCTATTCCTGGATTAACATTCGATATCCAAGTTTACATGTTGTGCCACAAACAACAAATAGCATTTTATCATATTAATTTCTTGAATAAAAAGTATCAACTTAAAAGGAAGTGGGTTGCTCCACTAGAAACTTAGTCATGATCATGTTTTGTGCCCCATTGATGCTTCCGCCGGCCGAGTTGACAGCTACAGGCCGTCGCTGCCAGAAAACACGATATCGAAGGTGTCCCCACTGAAAGGTTGCCGGATCCTCTCCTAGAATGATCAAAGGAGGCGATGGTTTCTTGAAGATTCCGACGGAATCAGCGATACCAACTTCTTTCAGAGCCAAGACATCCTCGCCGGTTTTTGGGTGGAGGGGTTTGACGCAGATAGCTCGGGAATCGGGGAGGAGAAACTCCTCGACGACTAATGCCAAGAATATCGTGACGCAGTATTCAACGAATCTGACCCATTTTTTATCAGACAACTTCCACCATCGCCAGAGGCGACAGAGGAGGAGGTAAGAACCCAAGGCCCTGATTTTGTTTTTAAAATACGTTTTTTTATTTTTAAAAATAATAAAATATATTTAGTAAACTAAAAACAGAAAATTATTTTTAAAAATTAAAATATAAAAATAATTTTTATTTTTTTTAATTTTTAAATTTTTTTGACGTTACTTTAAAAATAGATTTTTTAAAATAATCTATTTAAATAAATTTTTTATTTTTAAAATTTATTTCTAAAAATTATTGTATAAAACTGTTTGTTCACGGCTTTGAATTCGTGTGTCCAGATTCTAAAAGCGCCAATTTTCCAATTAGAAGATGGAATGACGAAACTACCATTATGATTTACGCGGCTTCTTAAAGCCCTTTATGATTTTTATTTTGACGCCAAAAAGGCCATATCTCATTTGGATCGAGTCATTGGGTATATAAAATGGGTCATATCTGGCAATTAATGGACTAGTATTGGGCTAACAAAATATTCTAACTTAAATCCTCTTATTTGGGGTTATGCATGCCTTTTTAAGGTATTTTAGGATTTTATAGCTCCCTCCAGCTTCTCGTCGGAGTGGTTTTCCAGCGTGTGTCATTTGATATCGTTAATAAACATCATTATTCTTCCCCCCCCCCCAGATTAAACATCAATATTCTAATCCAAAGAGTTATTGACTTAGTGTATTAATTTTCCTAACTCAATTGAACTGTGTCATTAAATGGGCCACTATGTATTAGTATTACCCTAAATATTGACAACTTGTGTTATCCATAATGCAACTTGTCGTACATTTTATTCTTTAACTTGATAGGAGCATTGATTGATGGTTTGTAAAAAGGAATTTATATGCATATCAGAGAGAGAGCGAAGCTTATGATAGTTTATATGGAAGAAAGTAAATGTAGCTAACAAGGGAAACCAATGTTTACAGGACAGTTGGCCTATGAATCTATTATTTCTGTCGTTGGTAACTCGCGTATTGACAAATTTGCCCTTGTTATCTTCCGTTTAAAATACTTATTTTTGTGTTTTGTCACACAGGTATCAAGGGAAGGCATTAAATATAGGTAAATGTGAAGGTTTGTTTGATTTGCAAACAAATTTAAAGACTTTAAGACCTCAAGAATAGTTAGAGATGTGTCTTGTAACAAGAACATGATAAAATAATAAATTTCAGTTAGCTGCTATAGATAAGGTTTTATTTCAGTCAATCCAAAATTTTTTTTTTTTGGAAACTTTATTACACTCCCTTGGATTAGAATTAAATTATGACTTGTTTGATTAGATTTATGTTACGTATATGCATAAGTCTGATTTACGTAAATCGAGATAAAACTCATTCACATATTTATTTCATAGACCATAAAAAATAACTCGTTGATTATAAAAACTACATCGTATTTCGTAAATAATGATTAAAAAACAATTATGAAAGCTATCTTATTAATATAAAGATCATACGTAATATTTAGAAATTGAGAGTGGAGGTAGAGGAGGATTTGAGGGTGGAGGGTGGCGGCGTGAGGAACACGACAGTGTCTCAATCCGGAGTCGTCGGGACAAAACCGCCATTCCCCAAACACACACACATACGTCGAATCTGCCCTCTTCCCTTCTCTATCTCCTCTCTCATCACAACCATTCATTCCTATTTACGAATCCCATGTCCCACCTCCCAACCTTCTTTTGTCGTCTTCTTCTCATTATTTTAATATCCCAACCCCCCATAGTTGACCTCTTCACAGCTCTCCATCTCTGACTCAGCCCCCTACCTCTTCCTACTGTGAGTGGGACCCCTTTCATCCTATTCACACACACCACCCTCATTGACTTTCTTGTCAAAATTTTCCCCATTCCTTTTATTTTCTCATCACGAGCAGCGACAACAAAAGAAAGTAGACAAGACACCAACAATATTACACCGAGGCTCTCCCCCCCCTCAGGGACGCCTCAGAAACAATCAAAAAATTGTACCTTGTTACAAACACCGTGTGTGCAAACATACAACGTACAATTATGCAAATATACAGCTACTATATATATATATATATGTCAATCCTGTGGAAACATATACAACAATATGTAACATACCTAAATAAAATAATGCAATCAATGGAATCAACCTTCTTCTTCTTTCCTCGAATCAGACCTAACTGAACCTTCCACCACTATGCCGGCCATTCAAAAAAAGGAAGCCACCTTCTTCAGCACAGTAGAGATTCAAAAAACACATCATCCCTCGGCTCCTCCTTGGCTCTCGAAGAAAACTCGTTCTCAGATTGTGCTTGCTGCTGCTGATTATTATTGTTGTTGTTGTTGTTGTTATTTTGATTCATGAAGGACCCCATTGCATTCCCAAACCCTGAAAAACCAAAGCTTCCTTGACCCTGAAGCATCCCTAGGGCCAGTGATGATGATTGACTTTCTCCTGCTGCCCTAAAATTCTGAATTGAGTTGTTGTTGGTGTTGTGTGTGATGGCTGATGGTCTTATGGCTGTGGTCATTGCACTGTTGGTGTTTGTGGAATTGTTTAAGAGAGGTCTGTTCACCGAATGGCCGCCGCCACTCCCTCTGGCCGCCGGCACATCATGGTTATGTTTTCCTTCGTAGGTTGTGATCACTGCCCTTAGGTCGTGTGAGGCTCGCTCTACGTGCTTCCTCACTGGACATCCTGGGTGTGTGCATTTGTAGTAACTCCTATAATTCACCAATTACACTCCAAGATCAGACACGATTTTTCACACGTGAGGTAAACAGAGCTTGTCAGTGAAGACAAGTGAATGATATAAAGGTACATTCAAAATATAGTATCTGGTGCCCACTGTCTATCATGTAGCTATAGATTGTGTACTAGTATTATAAGCATTTGCATGAGTGAAGGGACAAACTACTATTTTTGATCCAACTTAAAGGTAGAACAAGTTACAAAAAGTTTGATTTTTTTGTTTTCGTTTGAGGAATCCCAAAATTGAAGCTTTTTAATTTACCTTGGATTTGGATTTCCCTTCACCACTTTTTGCCCGTATTTTCTCCATCTGTATCCATCATCTAGAATATCTATGTCACTGGTTGTCTGGACTACAACTCTGGGTTCCCTTACTGTTCTACTTCCAGCTGCAGATATACCCTCATTTTCACCTTCCATTTTCCTGGAAATTTAATGGACAAATTAATCTCTTAATGAAGTAAATTATCTCAAGTAATTTATATGATTGAAACTTACCATCTTTTGGCATCAGATTCATCTTCATCAAACTCATCTCCCCCTGATCTAGTCCTCTGGGAAGTCTGCTCAAAATCATCATCCCCCATCGATATGGATGAGTTCTCTGGTGTTGCAGCTGAATCCACTTGTCCATTACCATGACTGGCAAATGACTGATCTGGGATTTCAGCTGTCACAGAATTTGAACCAGGAATTGGGAGAGAAGATGCATTTGATGAGTTTCTCCTAGTTGCCTGAGGCTTGGGGTGGTTATGTGTTCCCTTGTAAACTATCTCAGTGATTTGTCCATCCAAAGACCTCTCAACCTTCTTCTTTGTTGGGCAACTAGGGTATGTGCATTTATAATAGCTTCTAGGATTCTCACTTCCTTTCACTTGCTTTTGCCCATACTTTCTCCAGTTGTACCCATCATCAGATCTTCTGCTTAAGGTCTGAGGAATGTAATTGTTATGATCTGATTGAAACCCACTATTATGGTTTGCTTGGACATTATTTATAACCATCTCTGTGGAATAGCTGTGTGTAGAAGCGTACTCGGCTTTCACCATATTCTTTCCTGAAGAAAAGAAGTTGTCTTGCTTCGTGGCTTCTTGAAAACTCCATGCCTGTTGCTGTAGATGAAAGGTTGATGAGAACAGGGATTATAAAAAGTGAAACACAAATGAGCTTAAGCGTTGAAATAAAATCACATACAGTTTGATTAGAGGGAGCTGAGGTTTGAAACGTTGTGGTGGATGGAAGAGGAGGTCTGGATTGGGGTTGAAACGAGAAACTTGAGAAGTTCTTGTCTTCTTCTTTGATGTTTTGCAGGTTTTGCCCAGAACTGGTCTTCCAATTGAAGGCCTGAGCAGAGAATGCTCCGGTTGTCGGAGATGGCAAAATCTAAATTCAAAAAAACCAAAAAGAAAGAAACACACAGCGTCAATTAAATTACCAGATGAAGAAAAAGAAAAATCACAAAGCAATCCATAACGAAAACTAGGATAACAGAAGCAGCTGAATCACCAAAAAACAGAAAATTCTAGAACAGGGGCAAACATAATTAGATTTCCATGTTTTGATCAAGCCACTTCTTTCAAAATATAATATAGAAGTTGTAATAAATGAAAATTACAAAGTCAACCAAGTCTTGCTGCAAACCTTGAGACATATCTGTTTCATTTCTCGAAGGGGGCTAATAATATTCTGAGCCACGAAACTGTCAAAAAAGAAAGAGCGTGAAACTTACGTTAGAAGCACTAAGGAGAACAGGCGAGTCAAGAAGCTCAGCAGGGCTCAACCCAGCAGGGATGGAGAAGTAAGAAGAAGGAGAAATGGCAGGAGGAGAGAGAGGCAGAGAAGGAGGTGGGGTCGACTTGAATTTGGGCACACCCGACCCGGTTCTCTCTGCAACACGATCCGACAATCCGCGCGGTTTATCGGCGGCGGGGTTATCGGCGGCGGCGACGGGAGAAGCAAGAAGCTCAGAGAAGGAAGTATTCATGAATGGATGCGTAGAGAAAGTGAAGGTGGTGGGGTGAGAGTTAGCAGAAGTGTCAAGGCTTCCTGAAGAAGATGCCATAAGAGAGAAGAAGAAGAGAGATTGAAGAGGTAAAGTTTCAGGCAGAGAAAGAGAAGAAGGTTTAATAAGAGGAGGAGGAGGGGGTGAAGAAGATAATCACGTATGGCGCAAGGCTTTGATTTCTATTGGGAAGGAGGCACTTTCTGGGAAGGAAGCTTGGTTTGACCGTCGAAAACATGCCACGATGGACATTATAATAAAGTCAGTCAAAGCTCGTGGTTTGACCGGAGGAGGGTGGGGGTGGCTGGCTCAGAGAAACAATAAAGATTAAAAATATGTTCTTTTTCTCGTTATGGTAATGTGTGGCTTCCTAAATAGTGAAACTGTAGTCTCTGTGAGAAGATGCCATGTTTAATGTTGTGTTCTGCTGTGGGAAGACAGTTTCCACAGTTGTTCGGAACAGTTTAAGATAATGTCGGTAGCTTAGCGAGCTCAAGATTTATCCGGTTGTTTCTTCTATATATGTATAAAAATAAATAATTTGAGAAATGATGTGTCATTAAATTGAAGAGGGAAAATGGGTGGCCCATGAGATTCTATGTGGTGGAAAGGGTAATGAACTTTCGGCAGATTTTGCATTGTTTTCTAGGCAGAAATTGTGGGAAGATATGGGAAGTGAAACAAAAGTAACAGACAGACACTGGCTTAGACAAGAGAGATATTTGGGAAAGGTGAGATAATATTGGTTTGCTCTCTTTTATTTTTTATTTTTTTTGGGGGGGGGGGGGGGGTTGGGGATGGAACAGTTAAGAAAAGATCTGCGCATTACTTGGGAGGGAGGGTTAGGTTTCTCTGTGGGTTATTTTCTTTTTATCATTCTTCATAATTTTTAAATCATAACCATCTAATAGATTTGACAGTCTTAAAATAGACACATCATGGAATCATTAAAAATACATCTCCTCTATCTATTTTATTATAATCTTGATAGCTGGTTTTTTACCATTTATGCCAAATCACCAAATCCTAAGCCCCTAGATATAAAAGAAGGCATTTTCCATTCATTGCTAAACCAACCATCGTTCCTTGGGGCTTTTCTTCTTCCAATGCTTCTGGGTTTGCGTCAAAGATCTGCCTTTGCTATTTCAACATTGAGAACATACATTCTGTTGATCTTGCAGCATTTTTGAATCAACAAGTAGTCAACTGATTACCGACTTAGTATGATTTATATATGTATTATTTAAATAACAAATTCAGTTTATAATCAAGTGGGGATTCTATTTTGTCCTCTACAAGTAATTTCTTTCATTTTAGTCTCAACTATTAGAATGCTTTGTTTTTTTTTTTTTTGTAGTGATTTATCCCCATCTTCTATTCTTACTTTTAAAATCTAAAATGGCATTGGTTGTGAAAAAAAAATCTAAAAGATAACTTCTTTATTAAAAAGTTTAGTTATTTTCATCATGTACTGCCTCTTTGAACAATTACTGCAATTGTTGAATCATTCCCCTCAATAATCGATAGCTCATCCACCTAGACAATTCTTAAAAAGACAAGCAGAGTTTTCTCAACCAACAAAACTGTGACGGTTTCTTATTTTAAATCTATTAAATACTAGCGGCCTCATTATAATGAGATGGACGGTGACATGGATTGGATAGCTAGAATTTAAAGATTTTAAGGGATGAGGATAAAACTACTTCCAAGAATAACTACTCCTTGAAAATGAAGAGGACAACATGGAGGCTTATCATAGTAATTGTACGATGTGTTAAGGAAGACCACAAAAAACTTCGATGCTATCTCATAATGTTCATGTTGGAGTTTGGATTAGGACACACCGTCACAATAGCATTATTCCACAAGATGCCTCAACTTTATGTTTTGTTATTTGGCCAAATCCTCCATTTTATTCAACCACATCCAATTGTGGAAGAGTTCACTTCACCATTCATTGTTGGTACCATAATCCTAAATTTTCACAATGTGTGGTGTTTTAATTAATTTACTTTACGCTATACTTATGAAAGTTTTGTCTTGTAAAGCATAACAAACTTTCAAAAGCAATTCTGATATTTTCCAAATACTCCTAAAACTTCTATTTGAGATAGAGTTTATGGGCAATAATTTGTGTTGTTCATTATTACAATTTTCAAGCTCTATTAGGCTATTAGGATCGGTTGGGCTCTTCTCTTATATTAATTTTTAGTAGATATCTCACTAACATTGCATACTTCAAAACATCCCAAGATTTCTTTCTTTTCATGTACCATTAAACATTTTTGTCATAACATTATTCAGCTTAAAATAATGCGATAGTACTTGTTCCCTCAATCTAGAGTTTTTATGTTTTGTTTGACACAGCACAAGTTTTAAAAAATAATGAAAGGGAAAATGATAAAAAAGAATTTTAAAATTGTAAAATCTCAAATCATGTTACTAAAAATTGATAAGGTAATGATGAAATTTAATAAGCAATTCACAATTCATTTTATGAGAAATACCTGATTTATGATTTCATAATTTTAAAGTTATTTTTCTGTCATTTTCCCAAAATAGATTATACGATATCTAAAATGCTTGACTAAAAATAATATTTTATAAAAAAACTTTAGATGTAAATTACTCCCTCTTGTCCTTTTTACAAGAGTTTAATAATCATATTACGTAGTTTAAGAAAACAGTTAAAATTAATTAAAAGTAATAAGTATATCTAAAATAAACATTATTTTTTTAAATATACACTTATTTATGAGAAAGCAAGCATGAGAGAGAAAATGGATAATAAATGAGAAAAAATAAGAAAGAGAATGTGAAATAATAAGATTATAAAAAAAAACGATGGGGAGAATAAAAAAGTCCACCTTTTAATTAATGTTATATAAATAATTTACCAAGGCTAAAAGTTAAAAAAATTATTAAATATTGAGACAAATTCTATCTATCAGACTCTTATAAAAAATATAAAGTCAAATTTCATACTATTATTTAAAAAAAAAAAGAACTGGGGTGAGTATTAAAATCAGACATGAACAACTCAAATGCTCCTCTAAGAGCAAGGTATTCCTCATAGTTCCAAATGGCTCCTCTCCAATCCACACGCCCACTATTCAGTGTGTTCGGCCTTCTTGTGTGCCCTACGTTCACTTTTCCCCTGTTTCCTCTTATGCGATTCTTCTATATTCATTTTTATACATTTTTTTAAATAAAAAAACAGTTGTCAAATAAATTAATTCCAGAAGCAATCCACCTCACATCTTTATCCAGAAAAAAAATTGCGGAGTTTTGTTTTCGTCACCCCAAACGTACCTCCTACGGAAGCACCAATCACGAAATTACATTACACACACACGAGAACTTTCTTTCTCGTCGCAATTACATCAAAAGATCCCAATCTTTTAATATTTACAAAGAAGTTTCATTAGCACCACAATATTACCACCTCAATCACTTTGTTGATTTTTTTATTAAAGATATTAATAAAATTAAATTAATTAATTAATTATATAAAATATAATATATTATTTGATTATATATCAATTTATAAATTAGATAAATTAATTTAATATAAAAATATAAATATAAATATTTTAAAAATAATTTATTTAATTTCATTAGTATCTTTAAAACAAAATTAACTGTGTATAAAACCAGGGCTAGCAGAATTTAATAAATTTATAACCGTATGCATGTTATGCCCCGGTTCTGTTTTATTTTTTCTTATTCCCGTTCTTTTCTGTCGTTTTTTGGGCCAATACCCTTTTTTCTTTTTTCTCTTTTTTTGTCTGAACCCAGATCAAAATCCAAGTATACTTGACATTATTCTCATAGTTTATTCACTAATTGAGGGTATGTTTGGTTTAAAAGGGAGGAGTTATGTTACCTTATTTAATTTATTATAGGGGTGTAGAGGGATTTTTTATAATAAGAACTAAAAATAAAAGAAAGGAGAAAAATGAGAGCTAAAATTTTAATTTTCCTCTCACTTAAAAATTTAAACTAAACCAGAGAATGAAGATATGTCCCCTCACCTCACCTCAAACCTAATAGAAAACCTATCGATTCCATTTTTTTTAAATTATACTATTATAGTATTATTCATTCAACTATAATATTATTTTACCTCGTGAGAAGTGCCTCAGACGATACTTGTGCATAAATTTTCTAAAAAATGTGGTTACTTTAAAAAAAAAAAAAACAGGCCTGGTTACTTTTGAATTCACGTTGCTTCAATATAAAGTAATCAGGGTTCCCCCTATAAAAAAAAAATAACTTTATTTTAATTTCATGTTCATGGAACGTTTTTGTTTTATTCTTCTTTGTTTTCAATTAAAATTGCCAAGTGAGCGATAATTTGAATTAAAATAGCTGTCATGATTTTGTATATTTATATATAAAGGCCCATGTTGTCGCATTTTAAGCCAGCCAGCTACTTTATTATAAAACATCCAGAAACGATGGATCACAAGCATATTCACACGTGTCTACTTCTGAGAGTTCTCACCTATTCAGAGATAATGTATTTTAAAAGCAGTCTGCGTAGTCTCACAAATTCATATTATTTTACTTTCTATATAAAAATAAGACGAATGTGTAATAATATCTATGATCTTTTTTTAAAAAAGGTATCTGGTATCATAAGTAAATTTTGGATATAAAAATATTCATAAGTTTTGTCAAACGGGGTAAAAAAGTCATCTCCATTAAATATTCTTAACACCATTATTTTTTTTTAAGTCTCATTTATAATGTTTAGGTGTGTATTGAATGCCAACTCATTTCACTCCTAACCAATAAAAAAACAACACACATTTTAACCTTTTATGATTAGATGTCATCCATTATTTTATTTTTTCATTATTTGCTTATTTGCTTCTTCAGTTGTAGGTTTATCTGAGTCAAGTTTGGTCAATGTCCATCAAAATCATGGCGGGCTACAATGAACTATCAAACCCCATTAAGGATTCTCAGACCCAGAAAATTCAATTTCAAAGCAAACAAGAACGGAGCAGTTGCAGAACCGAGATACAGAGACTCTTCTAATTAACTAGCAGCCAACCCATCATACGTTAAGAGTGCGAATGCGAAATTGGGGGAAGTGGGTCTCTGTAATTTGAGAGCCAAGCAAGAAATCATGAACCTGACTTGGCACTTTTGCCACTCAAGAAATGGCAGCTCGAGCCCATGACGTCGCGTTTTGAGCATCAAGGGTGAATCCGCCGTCCTCAATGTCACGCTCTGAGTTTTGATTCGATGGAGTCGTTGTCCTTGTGGAATCACAAATTTGTGTGGGTAGAGTCCATAGATTGTTGGATGCGTATAATCCCCCATTAATGGGGAAGGCTTCTTTAACCAAATTGATGGGAAAGAAGAAGGCTTTGAGATTTCAATATGGGATTAACGGTGGATTTGGGATTAAATGATAAATTTAAGTGAGTATAGTGAAAATCCATAATTCTTCACTTGTTTGTCAATGGAGCGTGGCGTCCATCATTTATAGGTCATGTACATTACAGCTTCTTCATCTTCTTCTCTTCAACCACCTTTCTCTTTCATTAGTTAGTTTTAGCTTCAGAAAATGTGAGTGACTGAGCGGGTGGAAAGAAATGAGAAAATAAAATATTTTTCACTAGTTAGTTTTAACGAAGATTTGTAGTTTGTTTGGGATAGTTTATAAGTACGATTTATGTAAGTCGGGATAAAATTTCTCTTATATATTTATTTTATATACCGTAAATTATAATTAAAAAATATTTTTAAAAATTTCAATCACTATTCAAAACACACATTTAAAAAGACAGAGTTGGATGGTTGAAGCCCTTGATGAAGAAAAAAATGTTGTCTTTTCTTTAAAAATTTTTTTATGTAAAATCCAGGTGAAGTTGGATTGAAAGCTACGTAAGCACTCACATAAGTATTTTCAGTCAAAACTTTTTATTTCTTTAAACGGTCAACGTTGGTCAATAAATGGTGATAATATTTTTAGGCTCTTTTAAAATCTTGTTACGTATTTTTACATCAAAAAGTTATTTATGATCAGGTACTTTTTATTTTGGAAAAAACATCATAGGTATTTTTATATCTTCGTAAAAAAAAAAAAAGAAATCAATCTACTTTTGACTCTCAACTAATTTGTTCGCTCTTTTAATAGTGCTATTATATTCACTCCAAGTGCTTGTTTGGTAGAGCGATCTTGAATCGGGTTTATTATATAAGCCCGATTCACGTAAATCGAGATAAATCTCTTCCACATATTTATCTTGTAGACCGTGAAAGCACTTCGTAGACCGTAAAAGCTACCTCGTAGACCGTAAAAGTTATTTCGTATTCCGTGAATTACAATTCATAAGCATTTATGAAATTTTCAACCGCTATTCCAAACAAGCTCTAATATTATTTATAAGTAACTTTCTTTTTAATTATATAAAATAAACTGGTAATTGAAAATAATAAATATGTAAAAAATGTCATATTTTTTTTTCTATATATACCCCTATTTATAAAAATAGAAAGAGAATGTATAAAAAATATGATAGATAATAAAATACGTTTTTCAATATTTTGTTGACTTCATTCACCTAGTGAGTTCTCTCTCTCCTAAATATAAGTCTTAGTGTATGTGATAATTAATTATAAATAATATTTATTTAATAAGGATAAAATAATAAAAATGAATTTATATTTTCAGACACAAGATGAAAGTTACTTATAAAAGGGACCAACCCTATAAAAAAATTATTTATAAATAAAATTGGAGGAAGTACAATTTAGTGATTAAATGATATTATCAAAGTTTCTTCCAACAAATAAAACGTCTCAGTAATTAATACTCCCTTAATTATGTAAAATATAGGTGGAGTTGGATTGAAAGCTGCATAAGTACTCAGATAAGTATTTTCAATCAAAACTTTTGATACGTATTTTTACATCAAAAAGTTATTTATGATCAGGTACTTTTTTTTTTGGAAAAAACATCATAGGTATTTTTATATCTTCCTAAAAAAAAAAAGAAATCCATCTATTTATGTAAAAAAAGGTTTGTTTGGATTAACTTATAGAAGCTCTATGAATGTTTATAAATCGTGATTTACGGAATACAAAGTAACTTTTACGATTTATGAGGTTGCTTTTACGGTCTACAAAGTAAATATGTGGAGGAGATTTATCTCGATTTACGTAAATCGGGCTTATAAAATAAGCCCGATAAAAAATAGAGTTTCCAAACATGTATATGTTCGCTCTTTTAATAGTACTATTATATTCACTCCAATCTTATTTATAAATAATTTTTTAATTGTATAAAATAAACTAATAGTTAAAAATAATAAATATGTCAAAAATATCATATTTTTTATATATGCCCATATTTATGAAAATAGAAAGAGAATGTATAAAAAATATGAGAGATAATAAAATACGTTTTTCAATATTTTATTAACTTCATTCACCTAATGAGTTCTCTTTCTCCTAAATATAACTCTTGATTTATGTGATAATTAATTATAAATAATATGTATTTAATAAGGATAAAATAAGAAAAATGAGTTTATATTTTCCTACACAAAATAAAAGTTGCTTATAAAAGGGACCAACCCCATAAAAAATTACTTATAAATAAAATTGGAGGAAGTACAATTTAGTGATTAAATGATATTATCAAAGTTTCTTCCAACAAATAAAACGTCTCAGTAATTAATACTCCCTTAATAATCCAGATTCCTAATCAATCATATATGCTTCAGTGCTCTTAGTCTCTTTCCACTGTTAATTGTGCCAAGCAAAAAGGCGTTTTGCCTTTTCCCATAACATATGAAATAAAAAAGATAAACCAACTTCAAAGTTCAAACTCGGATTATGCCTCCTTCCCTTTTCTCTTTATTTGGCTGATCAGCTGATGTAATACAATATTTTAGCCTTAATCATCATATCTCAATATAAAGTATAAATTTATAATAAATTGTACTTATTATAATATTATACTATCTATGATCATGATATGATAATACACCCGGTCCCATCTAATGATGATATACCTTGAAAAACTAAAAACTACAATGACATCATATAACAAAAATTGTGTATTTTATTTTATTTCTCCTAACATATTTTGCTCAGTTCATGGTTATAATATGTCTGACTTCATAGCGTAAAACGTAAAAAGGAAAGGAAAAAAAAAACATAAATTATGGTTAATTAGGGACCGTTTGATTTTATTTTTAAAAATAATGTTTGGTAAACTATTTTTTAAAAAATTGTTTTTAAAATAAAAAATAAAAACAGTTTTTAGTTGTTTTCTTATTTCTTATTTTTTGAGGCTGCCACTTATCTATTATCGACACTACACTATTAATGATGACCACTGTCACGTCATTACCAGCAACCGCATCACTACGTTACTTCAAAAACAGATTTTTCAAAACAATATATTTAAATAGATTTTTTTATTTTTAAAATTTATTTTCAAAAATTATTTTATAAAACTGTTTAAAAGAACAAAAAATAAAAAATAGAATCAAATAAGCCCTAAACCTTACATGTTTGGACAGAGTAAGTTCATGAACTTGGTATGGATTGACCAAGGATTTAGGACGGAAGGACCGTAATTGAACCAAAATTAACACACATTTCGCACACTATTATAGATATACGGACAAAAAGTTTGAATAACTTAACCAAAATATGATACTAATACTTATTAAATTGAGTAAAATGAACTTCATCTGTATTAAATAACATTGCAAACTCAATTTTTTTTAGAGGGAATGAATCATGTGAATATTGAGTTGAGTAATACAAGAATATTAGATACTTCTATTGTCCTAAATGTAAAATCAAGTTTATAGTATAATTTACACAATAAATTAGGTTATACATTTACAACATGAGGGAGAAGGGATATAAAACAATGGGGGAAAACAATCAGAGATCACTCTATTACTGTCTTGCAATGGGATCCATTTGTATGAATTGGCCTTTGGTGATGGTAGTCTGTTAGTTTTTTGTGATTTGGGACGGGTCCTATTGACCGCCACTAGGAAGAAGTTGTTGGCCGAGGAAGGAATCGGTCAATTAAGAGTGCTCGTTTTTCTCGATGAAGTATGGAATACGCTCTTACAAATGGATCTGATTTTTATCCTCTTCGCTTTCCATTTGTTTTTTAATCTGGATTGTTGGATTAAGATTTCAATGATTTAGATTTAATATATTATAAAAATATTATTATTAAACAATTTATCATCCTTTGTTTTTTTTTTTCCGGTTACAGGTTCAACAATCTATTTTCGTGGAACAACTAATGGGGCTCCATACCTGACTACATTTAGTGGCCCCGTCAATATTTTCAATTTTTCATAACTCAAACTCCAAAGGATAGGATTAGCTTGATCGCACAAATAACTTTGGTTTCGACATATATAGAAGGTCTCAACATATTAATTATTTTGAACATTATTTGAAAATAAAAAGAGATTGTTTTGCTATATGATCCTGTGATAGCGTCCCCAGTGGGCTGAACTTAGCTTCCATGTTACGCCTCCTCGCATTAATATTGTAATAAGAAGCAGAGCACGTAATCAGCGTAAAACATAATGAAACTAGGTTTTCAATTAGCATTTAACTTCCAATGCCCCGAATGTGCGTGGAAAATACCAACAGTCTCGGCTACTAACAAAGAAAAGATTGCAAATTATAACAATATTAGATTTGAGGATATACTCCATATAATAATATTCATCTTCATCAGAAATGTAGACTTGCATCTGTTGGGTCTGGAGTGACGTAAGAAAGCATGTTCATCAGTACTCATCCTTAATTTATTGGCAAGAGAGAGGAGAGAGAGGCTTTGACTTTCTGCGGAGAGTGTTCTGTTTGAAACATTCAAAGTCAAAAATTCCAGGCGAGGCATATTGGCATGTTCTTTTGTGTTGACCAGTCTGGCGCAACAGTCATGGCAACGTTGGATGGAGCTCTTGTCGCGCATTGTTTTGCTCAATCCCATACTACGTTGTGAGACAGACATTCCCCACAATCGTAACACCTTAATCTCTCTTTGTTGTCATGCTAAATAGGGCCCAACTCTGGCTTAATGGTCAATAATACAAACAGCCATGGAAGCAAAAACTCTGGTTCCAGAGCTCTCCCCACAAGGCCCAAGTCTTAAAACAGCGATTTTCTCTCACGTAAGCTCACCCTGTTATGTCGTCGTTCATCCATTGCATCAGTGGAATAACACCATAAAATTCACAACTTCAATAAGATGGAATCAATTATTTAAGGCAAATTGAGTTAGCACAAAAGTGTCTTCACCAACAACCTACTACGAGCACCACTCTCATTCCCTATTATTTTCTGGACATAAAATAGTACACTAGCTAGAAATTTTCCAACAGCTGATGATTAAAACCACAAAACCATCGGTAGCTGACTTCTTCCCGACGGTCTATAAAAGCTAGGATGCCATATTAACCGTATGTAGCTTCAAAACTCCTTTCTGCATCCAGCTCCCATCCTTTTGGATTTATTCCCACCTGTTAACACGTCTGTAGCTTCCATTAAGCGAGCTTGAATGATAAATGGAATGTTATATCAAGCCCAGAAAACTTTTCCTGTTAACATGAATGTAAGTAAGTGAATACCTGCAGGGGGCTTGAGGTTCTTTATCTCTCCAAACAAGCACACAGCCACGAGCTTCCATGGATTCTTGAATATGTTCAGGTAGCAATGACTTAAAGGACGTGTTCAGCTTCACTGTAATTAGACTTTGACATGACATAAGGAAAGCTGCTAGGCCATTCGAAGTTAACTTGTCCAAGCGATAAATGGATATGTGATTTAAGCAGCTCATGCTAGCGAGAGCCAAGAGCCCCGTATCAGTCACTGAGCAACATGATAGCTTTATCTGCAATGCAAGGAAATTAATGGACGCTAATTAATTTTCTGAATATATATAGTTGTTTTGATAAAATATTATCGTAAAACTATGGATAACGCGTTTAAGCTCATGAGTTCAAGTGTGCTCTACTTGAACCTCTATGATTAAGTGGCTAAGAATTCAAAATCTGGTGCTCACCCACGCCCCAGTCAAAATTTAATGAAGCAAGTAGACCTTTGTTTTGTCACAATTTAAAACCCAATATGCCATCATGAAAGGAAGATACCAGTTGAAGAGAATTTTAACAAGACAACTTAGGGAGAAGGAACCTGCCTGATTAAGTTTTTGGGAGTGTTGAGCAAGTTGAATCATCCCTTCATCATTAACATTATTGCACCTTTTGATGTCCAGAAAGGTCAGTTGCCTACATCTAACAGCAATGGCTGAGAGCCCCCTGGATGAGATGGACGAGCATCCTCGAATTTCCAGTATTCTAAGCTTCAAGCACTTTGACAAAGATAATAAGGAATTGTCAGTCACGTTATGGTTGTAAGCAATGTTAATCACCTCAAGTGAAGGACAAGCATCAGCAATTGAAGAAATGCCCAAATCAGTTATTTCTGAGCACCTGTGAAAACAAACAAAACAAAATCAAATCGTTGGGTTGTTGTAGAAGTTTTCTGAACGAGGTCAAACAAAAAATCCGGGAAGACACCCCTGATCAACATCTCAAAAGGGATCATATGTCATCTAAAGTTGGGCACAAAGAAACCTGTATAGATCAAGTGCAGTGAGCTTTGAGCAGCTGCTTCCGATATAGCCTAGTCCTTTATCAGTTACATTCAAACACATCCCTAATCTTAGAAAATTTAGTTTGGAACATCTTGCAATTGACTCAAGTCCTACACAAATCAAGCATAATAAATCATTTACTGAGTGAAAAACATATATGTCTGTAAAATGTAAGGCCTAAAACAAACCTTCATCGTCAATATCAGTATCCGCGACATCAATTTCCACCAGGAATTGGCACCTTCCAATCAATAAAAAGGCATCCCTAGAGACAAGGGTACAAGACTCCATTCGAAGGGAAGTAAGCATTGGGCATGACCTTGTTATGGAGTCCACTGATGCATAAGTTATATTGCGACAAAATGTTATGTCCAGCTTCCTTAGTTCTTTGTGTGCTTGCACAGTAAAAGAGAGGCACTCATCTGACATTAATCTGCACTTGCTCAAGCTCAGTTCTTTGAGTGAGGAATGCCAATTACCAATAGCCCTTATCCCAGAACATCTCACCATAATACCATCTAAGTTAACCGATTGCAGCCTAGGAGAATCATTGAGACATTTTGCAAGATCAGAAGTGAACTGAAAAAGAGAAAGATTTCGATCATTAAATATGGCACAAGGGTTAGTGTATTAAATTAATTACTAAAGGAATGATCACTGGACCAAGATGCTCACAGAGAGACTGTACGATAGGATAATCTTTTCCAAGTTTTGAGCACCATTTGTTAGAGCAGATAAGCCAATATGAGTGATGCTCTGACAGTGTGACAAGTTAAGCACCTGTAAGTGAAAAAAGAGAAAATTTAGAGGACTTTGTCATGCTTCAGAACTGAAAGTAGCTCGCATAAAAGGATGAAACTTCCAGCACAAGTTTTAGTTTCTTTTACAACTTAGCAGCACATGATTAGGTCTTTAAAATAATTCCATTTCCACGTTGTGTTTCTTGGTATTAGCATACAGTTAAGGAGCTTTGCCTATATCTAAGGGCGCCATTAAAACATACCTTCAGTGACTGGCAGCTTTTTTTAAAGGATACAAGGCCATCATCATCAAGGCGATGGCAGTGCTCCAGAACTAAAGCCTCTAGATGTTCAAGTTCGAAGATAGTAGAAAGACATTTTTCTGTGATCTGCAGCAGCAGCCAAATGGATGTTGACAGGGTTGGAAAATGTATATATTTCTTAGAAACAAAAGCAAGGAAAACCTTTCATCCAGAAAACAAGTAGAATTTAAAACCTTTCACCACTAGACTAGTCGTTGACTTCTGACAAATATTGATGTCTGATCCTACTGCATTGCAACCTTTTGACCAAGTGCTTGTCATCAAGATATATATTCTTAAAACAACTAAGGTTACCATTGAGTAAGCATAGCAAGCACTGTTTGGCTAAATCACATACAGAATACTAGATTAAAGTAACCGATTTGATCGATTTTGCACTGAGGTCCATACACTCGCTAAACCTGACACCTGAGTTCATGTTAATAATTACTAGGGTCATAACGAAAATTCATGGCATCCCACCAAACAATAAAAACACGCTGATTAGGAAACTTCTGGGCCAAGCTACACTATGAACATTCAGGTGAAATCCCGTTCGTGCCAATCGATTGTGAAAGCAAACGCATGGTCAGTACACTTGATACTACAAGAAGGCTTATAGAGAAGCAGAGTAAAAGATGAATACCGAGAGGTAAGAGAGATCCAAATTCCGAATCTGCTTACATTTTACAGCAATTAAAGCAACCCCATAATCGGTGACGCGCAGGCACCACCTTAAGCAAATGGACTTCAACTTTCTGCAATTAACTGCCAGACAACCAATCCCCATGTCCGTTATTGATTTACACCTCGTCAACCACAATTTCTCCAAATTCTTGGCCTCCCCTAATGCTTTGAGAGATGAGTCCGTGAGGCCCGTCCGATTCGATAAATTAATCTCCAGCAAGGACGAGCAATTTGTAGCCAAACTCGATAACCCATTCTGCGTGAAAAATTTGGACCTAGAAAGATCAATGGTTTCCAAGGACGAACTCCAAACTAGCGAGATTGAGCTCAGCGTATCGTCTTCCACGCGAGGAAAGAGAGAGAAATCGATTTGTGATATGGACGGGAAACGGCGGAAGACATTCGGAAGAAAGTCTAAAATTCGCGGTTTGATGAATTTGCGGTGGCAGGACTCGAGGGAGTAGAAGGATTTGCAGACCTGAGAAAACGACTTTCTGGCCAGTGGGTCGTGGAGATGGTCCAGGATAATCAAAATGATCTCCTCTGTGACGAGATCGAAGAAATTAATGGCAGATCTGCGTGGTGGCGGCTCCATGTTCTTCCCGCTCAGCTGTTTCGGAAGAACTTGTGAGATATGGTTGAGTGATGAGTAACAACAGCATACAAAGAGGAATACTAAAGAGGATTGAGTATGAAGAAATGAAAGAGTGGCATGCTGAAAATTCTCAGCTAACTAACCAGTAACAGAAAGCAGAGTACTATCCCTGCTTCGGGTTAAGACGCACGACTTGAATGAACACGGACGAAGAGGGAAGTGATTATGTCGAGTATTATGTCTCACGCTCCAGCGTGCATGGAATCATGACGTACGCTCACACTCTCTTGGTCTAAGAACTTCTCTCGAGTTAATAAAAACAAGGTGATTCATAAAATTTATGAGAATTAATCTTATAACGACGTATCTAAGACTTCGAGAGTAGTGAGTAAAGGAGCAATAATGGGGACCGATCCGATGGACAAAAGGATGGAAAACAGATTCTCAAGAAAGGGTGACATCAAGGGCACTATAGAAAGGAGTATATATCCAATAGAATGAAGAAACGTGTAGTGCTAAGGATTCTGTAGAATAAAGCAAAGGTAATAGGCGTGTCTTCATGTGCGTTATCCGTTGGGAATAAGGGAGGCTTGGTAACAGTGGGTGTGAGGCGTACGCGTTTTTGTGTATGAAAATGTGTTTGTTTGTTTGAGCTTATTTGAATCGGGCTTATATATGTAAATCGAAATAAATCTCCTCCATATATTTATCTTGTAGACCGTGAAAGCACCTCGTAGACCGTAAAAGCACCTCGTAGACCGTAAAAGTTACTTCGTATTCCGTGAATTACAATTCATAAGCACGATTGAAATTTTCAACCGCTGTTCCAAACAAGCACAATGTAAAATTGAAGATGGAAGAGGACGCTGTAGAGTATAGGGATCCGGTTCCATGCTCATCGAAATGATGATCTGAATTGTTTAGATTTAAATTTTTTTATTTTTTTTTTAAAAAATTATTTTAATAGATAGATAATCTAAAATAAAGATAATCTCTTAATTAACATTTTTTTAAAAATGATTTTTTTATTTAAAAATTATTAATTTTAAAAAATTAAATCTGAACCGTCCAAATCAGATCTGGATGGTTCAGATCTAAATAGCTCTCCTTACTTATCATTTTGATGAGTATGTAAACCGGGTCCGGAGTATAGATTCAAGGACAATGATGAGCAGAGAAACCGGATTCGGAGTATAGATTCAGGGACACGTTGTTGGGTGGCTAGTGGAGGAATTCAGATGAAAATGATGCCCTCTTTTTCCTATCACACCAGTGTTGCGCCCAGTTACGTTTCCCGGTTCCTCTCGTCCTACATGCACATTATATTACTCACCCTCCTTTCATCTTTATGCCCTTGTTCCCCTTGCTTGCCACCTCTTCTTTCCCATTGCTTCTACAGGCTTTACGCAACATCAACCTAACTGGGTCCTTTACGTTATACACTATTTTAAAGAAGAAGAAAAAAAATACTCTGGCCATTCTCAATTGGTAAAACACTATTTTATTATATTTTATATTGATATTGATATTAATAGTTGAGCATGCCATCCAATCACAACACCTTGCCTCATCATCTTTTAATCCGATTGTTGTTGATTTGCTTCCTCAAGATCACTTCTTATTATCATACTTGCGAATTTCAAAGGTCCATGGAAAACATCTTGGGATGAGTTAAAAATAATAACACGAGATTACCAAGACAATGTAGATCTTACTCAAATGGGGATGGGAGAATGGGTGACTATTAATGCCCATGCCGACAGAGCTTACTTTTATATGGATGACAAGGGAAGATGTGGGGTATTACCAAAAACTATAGAGGAAATTCAATTCAATTGGAGTTTTCATGCTTAATATCTATAATAGAGGTTATAGATCTAGTTTGATATGTGGCACTGAATTTTGATGGGTTGAGATTGAAATTGGGATTGAGACTGAGACTGCGAATGGAACTGAGATTTTGATGCTTTAAAAATATGTTTGGTACAAAGTAATAGTTGGAGAGAATAATTTCATTAATCTTATTTAATAAATAGTTACTAATTATGTCGTTAGCAAGAAAAAAATCAGAGAGAGTGATTATGCAAGGTTTTTAAACCCGAACCGGATATTGAACCGATCAGGGTATTGGGTTAAAGGTCAGTGGGTCAGATTTGAGTTAAATCGGGGACAAACCAGTGAAAAATTGAATATTTTAGGCTTATTAATATGAAATTCTAAAGAAAAATTTAAAAAATTGATTTTTTTTAAAATAGTGGATTAGACCGATTTCCGGACCAGATTGGTTTAACGGCGATTGGATAGTTCCCAGTCCAAACCGGGTTTCAAAACCTTGTGATTATGTGAGAGGGATGGATTCTTGGTTAAAATCAAAGGGGTTATTTTTGTCCAAAAAATATTTTAATCAAGAATATTTTTTTTCTCTACAATTTTACAGTCCAGGGATTGAAAACACAATACCAGGGGAGGTGACTTTGCAGCAATCCCACAACAATCCTACATTTATGATACTCTCAATCCTTAGTTATCTGTAATCCCTCATACCAATCGATATATTTTAACTTAATCCTTAATTCAATACCAATTCTTACCGCAGAATGCCTCTTTTCAAATAGGGCCTTAGTTTGTTTGATGGTCTTAAAAGGAAATGCCATATAAACCATAGAAAAGTTTGCAAGAGAGTTTCTCGGCCTACAATTAAAATTGTATAGGATGGAAATAACAATTTTCATGGAAAAGTCATGACATGCTTAAATTTGATTGGTTGGAAAGGAAATCAAGAAAGTGAGCTTTAATTTGACCCAAACAAAAAGAAAAGAAAAGCGAGCCCTTGAATTTCATTTGGTTCCTTTGAACATCTTCCGTTTATTTTTACTGTAATGTAGAATATTCTGTACTGCTTTCTTTCATATTATATATATATATATATATATATATATATATATATATAAGAATCGTAAGGGAAATAATCCTTGTGGGAAAACCCTGGAAATTGGAGTTTCAAACATTCAACTCCTGACACCCCACCTATTAAGCAAGCGTGAAGTTGTTTAAATGGACATTTTGAATACACATCCGAGCACAAACACTACACCAGCGCTATCGCGATTCTCAATCTTCTGCCAGTTTTGTCAAATTCTCATATTACACATCCCCCACCTCCAGTTTTCTTACTTTCCCGTTACTTACAGCTTCTGTAGCTATTTTCTTAATGATCTATATTCAGTACAGAGTATCCAAAACCAAAAGTACTTGAAACTGCTCCTTTCCACACCGGGAAGTGATGGAGAAATACAACTAGCTGCCCAAAAATGATCTACTTTTTAGCAAAATTTATGACCATGGGATTCTGAGGAGTGATTTTGAAGCCTTGAAGAGCCTGCATGGCCATGGAGGACTGTACCTCATCTTCAAAGTCTACAAATGCGATACCCGGCTTTGCCTCAATCAGACGCACCTCTTTAAAACCAGGGTATTGTTGGAAGAGCATTTCAAGCATCCTGCTGGTGGTCTCATGAGGCAAATTCTCTATAAACAAAATATTGTTAGGAGCGACTGCTTCTTGGGCACCTGTCCCCTGGCGGAAAGCAGACTGCAAATAATGGAGATGCATATTTTAGTTCACGAGTAATATTCCAATCTTGCCAGATTACTCCAAAGACCCAAATTCCGTCCGAGGAATAAAGAATAAAGGGGATTCACCAAATCAACACTAATAAATAGTTTATATTAAAAGAAAGGCAAGGGTTAGTGGTTAGTATACAGTATGAAACATACCGTCGGGCCACCACCACTTGTACCACTTGTACCGTTAGGCACAGAAGATTGCTGAGCTTCGTCAGCACGTCGCTTTCTTTCAGCTGAACATGGATTCAAATAACAATTAATTGTGAGTTTTCTGGAGAAGATTGGACAATGATACAAGAAGGCAGGTTATCAAACTTCTCAATTATGCATAACTCAACTGTAAAAGAAAGTTCATTCTCAAAAAGCAAGGACAAAGAGTATTAATTCCAATTCAATGTGTTGCTCGTGATGCATAAATTCATCCATTAGTATAGGACAGCTTGCCACTTTTTAGTGGTTAATGATTAACAATGCTGATAATATGAAGCACACTATACCTATGCTATCAAAAAACGAGGAAATTATTAACTTGAGAGAACGCAAATATTGCTACTGCTAACCTTTTTCCTCTTGTTTCTTCTTCTTTTCCCTTGGAACATAACTTCCCTCTTCTTTAGCAATACAATCTGACTTTGATTTCGCATATTGAATTCGCTGCATAAAATTGGCCACAAAAATACTCTGCTTAAATATTACTGGCAGAAAAAACAAAGTAAGGAACTCATAATAACAAGCAAATTTATTGGAAAAGGAGAAAATAAACACAAGATATATCATCCAGATCTTTCCTATTCTTGGATAGAAAAACAAGGCCTGGTAGATGTTTAGATCCAAAAACCAGATAAACAAATAATACTTTTCAGACGCAAGCATTTTTTGTGTAAAATGATACACAATAGACAAATGCGTAAAACTACAGTAGTTGGTATGATAGAGTAAGATAACCCAACCTCGAAATTAGAATAGTTTAAACAAATTTAAAAGCTTATAAAACGCCTAAAGATACAAAAAATTGATGACTGCAATTATGCAAATGTAAAGTAACTACCCATGAGACGAAAATTAATTACCATTGGTTTGTCATAAAATGGGAAGTTCTGCATTTGTCGCACAGCATTACTGGCAGCTGTTACTTCACTAAAACAAACCCATGCTTGTCCTCGTAGCTTGGGTGTTTTTAAAGCAACAACATCCAAAATCCTTCCATATTGTGAGAATAAGCAATACAATGATCTCTTTAACTCTGCAATTTCCATAACAAAACATAATTTATTACTAAATTGCATCATTGGTTCAACAGTAAAAATGATATTAACATGACAAAGTTATTAACAAAAACAGAGAACAATAGATGGAAGGGAGAGATGGAAGGCGTTCGAGTTCAGGCAAAAGAAATCATTCATGATGACTTGTATCAACTAATGGAGACCACTTTTTCGGACAATTTCAAACATCAAATTTTCTGCTATAGTGAGGAAGAGGATCTCAAATGGAGCCTACTGCTGGAAGGGTATGTTCAACTAGACATGGATGGATCAATCAATCAACAATGCACAGCAGCATGTGGAGGATTGATTCTAGATGATAGGGGACCTAGATCCTAGGATTTCAAAGGAGATTGAGTTTTGTCCCGCCTACCACTGCAAAACTTTTTTCCTCGTTGACAGGTCTTCAATTGTGCAAACAATATGATTTCCCTAGAGTTGTTGCGTACAGAGATTCTCTTGAGGTATATCAGTTGGTTATGCGGGACGGAGGAGTTAATCATCCACTTAGATCATAGATTAATGAAGTCCAGGATTTAATCTACTCCAAATGGGACCTTGAACTTTGTTATATATTACGAGATGCAACTGACTATTTGGCAAGAGAAGCCCAGCACCTAGTTCAGAGTCTGGTAGTATTACTAGTTCCCCATTCTGGATGTATTCCATTGTTGAGGGAAGATCTTACTCGTGTTTTCTGATGTCTAGTATTTTTAGGCTTATGTAATATCCAAGCTTGCTTGGCGGAAAAAAAAAACAGAGAACAACCTAGATATTGACAATGTCTCAAACACAAGACCATGGGCATTTATCAGGCAAGGTTTGGACACATGACTACAGAGATTCTGTTCATGATGTCATAAATTGTAAGTTTTCAGTTAGTTCTTTTGAGATACACGCAGCCCATTTTATGTAAACCCAGACAAAAAGATTGGAACATGAGATAAACATTATCCACTAATAAGTTCATGCTTCAATCAACTGTCAGTGCTATCAAGTTGAGATAAGCTTATTGATCCTTATTGTTTGAGTTGAGTTGAACTTAATAATTACTTTGATGTATTCTTTGCGGGGGGGAAAAATAAACTAAACCCTCTTTTCAATACCAGTAATATACGAATTGCAGCTTTTAAACCACGGAACCCAAGCATCATCCATAGCCAACCAAATTTAACCAGAGCTGTCAACTATCCCAAGAGCAAAATAAAGCCTCATATACTTGTCCATTGGCCACGAACAGGTAAATTTTCCAAACACGTTATGCTAATTCGAGATTTACCAGTAATCTCATGGTCGTGTCATTCCCGATGCAAAGATAACATAAGTTCAAATACCAGAATTTTGACTGAGTCTAGTTCGAACAACCTAATGACTAGTTTAGGGTGGTTTGTTTAGGAGCTAATTTTCACTTTAAAATAATTTGGAAAACAAAGGAAGAAAGAAAAATCATCCCGGGAGTTGCGACAATTCACAATGTCAGAATCCCTGAAAATCAAAACAGTTAATTATTCTAATAGTAGCGAGAGTAGGGAAGTTAACCTTCTTTCTTGACCTTCTCATTGAGATTCTTAACGTATATAGTCTGATTAGGAGGTATGTCCCCTGAAAGCATGGTCTCTGCGGCTCGGAGGAGGAAATGATGGCGAGGAAGAAAGCTCGGTTCTGCAAAGAGCTCCCAGACGACGGTGTTTAATTTTGGATCGAATAGAGCCCTAAATTCTACGCCCAAAGCTTTTTGGGCCCCAATTTTAGGCCTAAGCTTTCTTCATGAGCCTCTTGCTGTGAGTCTCTCCAAACAATGAGAGGTGGCCCAATTAATGATAATAATGAATTAAGCATGGATTTTTAATTACTCGTCCATATAGTTGTCTTATTTTTTAATGTCGACGTCAATCAAAATTCATTAATAATTTTAATAATTTTTTTTATTAAAAAGCATTGGAAAGAATAAAATCATAATTAAGTTACCTGCCCTAGTGAGAGGACTCCATTTGCCTGTTTTATTTCTTTTATATAAAAAACAGTTTTAGACAAATTAAATTATGAGGGTTTTTACTTTTTAAGGTTAAGATATACCTCTAAATTGAAAGAGTACTAGTGAGTTACAAAGGCACTTACATATTGCTATCAACAAGATTCTTATATCACATTAGTAAAATTCCAACTAACAACTTTATAGTTATAAGCCAAATTTTCTTATCAATTAGACTTTTGTTTTCCCAGTTGTTTGCTTTGTTTCTTGCATGCAGTGGGTAAACTATAGCCGGCGCTTCAAAATGCACAGGGTTTAAGATTCTCTGAGACGCAAAAACAGAGACGTGTTTCATTTTGTTCACGTTATTATTAGGACCACGTTTGATTTATATTTCCCGTTTTTTCCAAGTCGGCAGACCCAAAAAAAAAAACAAAAACATTTCAGGATCCGATCGTTTCACATTTATGACATTATTGCATGGAAAAATTTTCTCCACCTGAGAAGCTAGTCAAAAAAAAGGACTACCAAAATCAAAATATATCAAAATGATCTAATGGTTCAAAAATTGCTGCTTTGTTCAGAGGATGGAAATCCTCCCCAACAAATCACGTTTTTAAAAATTATATTTATATATATATATATATATTTCGTAGTTACATACGTGCGCCCTCGTGTGTATGGAGATATATATATATATATATATATATATATATATATGTACTGGGACAATATATGTGCTATATATAGAGAGAATCTGAGCTAGGCTCATAGCCTTAGGTACCTACATTTCTAATTAATTAAATCTTCCCTCACCTCGAAATCATCTCGGCTGCTCCAATGACATCAGAGAAAAACCTCAGCGAAATCTGCTCTTCAGAACACCACAGGGACTCCCTCATACCAAAAAGGTTAGTCGTTAGCGTCTAATTGTCTATGCTGACTAGCTACCTACCTTAGGCTTACTACAGGAATAATCATGCATGCGAATATATTAGCAAGGAGATCTGATGCTTCTAGTATCTGGCCTCCATGCTCAAGCCAGAGCCTTTTTATGTTTTTTTTTTTTAATTTATCCTTTAATGGATATACGGGATTTCTGTTATACAGGTTGGAGGGACAAGTTGCAATCATAACAGGTGGAGCTAGAGGGATCGGAGAAGCGACGGTGAGACTCTTCGTCGAACACGGTGCCAAGGTGGTCATCGCCGACATCGAGGACGCACTTGGCACCGCACTGGCCGCCTCACTATGCCCCTCCGCCACATACGTGCACTGCGACGTCGGACAAGAGGAACACGTCAAAAGGCTGGTGGACACCACCGTCTCCGCCTTTGGACGCCTTGACATAATATTCAACAACGCCGGAATTCTAGGGAACCAATCAAGACACAGGATGAGCATCATGGAGTTCAACCCTGAAGAATTCGACCGCATAATGAGCGTCAACGTGAAAGGAACCGCACTAGGGATGAAGCACGCGGCGAGAGTGATGGTTCCGGCACGGCGTGGCTGCATAATCTCTATGTCGAGCGTCGCCGGGTTCATGGGCGGCACGGGACCGCACGCTTACACGGCGTCGAAGCACGCCATTGTTGGGCTAACTAAGAACACGGCTTGTGAGTTGGGGAGGTATGGGATAAGAGTGAATTGTTTATCTCCTTTTGGGGTGGCCACTTCAATGCTCATTAATGGATGGAGGGAGGGTGATTCAGAGTGGTCAAAGGGTGTGGCCAGTGAAGAAGAGGTTGAGAAAATGGAGGAGATAGTGAGAGATTTGGCTAATCTCAAGGGTCCTATGCTTAAAGCTAATGACATTGCTGAGGCTGCTCTTTATTTAGCAAGTGACGAGTCTCGATATGTGAGTGGTCATAACCTTGTGGTGGATGGTGGCTACTCTTCTTCTAAGAACTGCGTGGGACTTTAATTAAGTCTGCAGATCTTATTGTACTAATCTGGAAGTCACTGGATTTATACGCAATTACTATCTCTCTGGTTAGTTAGTTGACTAATTTGCGTGTGTTAAAGAAATTAATTTGATTATGTTAGTTATCTGTAATTACTGTCGTTCTGTTTTTTTTTTTTTGGCCTTCAAATAATCACTATCGTACGCGTTCACATGCCATTTGAGTGGATATTAAAGCTTGTGACTGGACAATCTCACCTACAAAAATCTATCTATCCACCATGACAATGAGAGTGATGAATGATCTCAATTCTGGCTGCTAGGTTTGGATAACTTGTGCTTTTAAATCGTGATTTACGGAATACGAAATAGTTTTTACGGTCAATGAAGGAACTTTATAGTCTATGAAGTAAATATGTGGAAAAGATTTATCTCGATTTGTATGAATCGGGCTTATATATAAGCCCAATTCAAACAAACAAACCTAATAAGTAGACTCTAACTTATCTACACAGGAGTTTTTCTATTGGAAAATTAATTAATTGTTACATGTCTTCACTTGATGGCAACTTCAATAAGTTACCCACTGACGCCGTTAATTAGGTTAAGTTATTATCCCATTTTATATTTCATAGAGTTTCACTACCACATGTATGAACAAATGTTATATGCATTTAGTGGTAAATAGTGTTTTCTTTTTAACTATTTTCATGTATGATTGTTTGTAACTTTGCCTATTTAAAAGGTTTTGTACTATGAATAAATATATCCTCCTATTTTTCTATATTTTCTCTCTACATTATTTTAACAATTTGTCCGTATATATAAAAGATGAAGAAGAGAGTGGTGTTTTAGTTCATTAACTCGTATAATCGCCAGTGCCATAGCTAATTAATAAAAACTCGATAATTGGCTTCTTCTCGCATGCCTAATGGCCTTTATGCAGATGATTAAACTAGCTATATATAGATGCGTGCAATATTCATAACATTGTAAGCTCTCCTAGTGTTACCTGTGTATATATAACAGCCCTATTCACCCAAACCATGCACAGCCCTATTCACCCAAACCATCCAAGATTGTCAAGAGCTAATAATGTAAAACTAAATTAACTAATTTTACCATATTAGAAAAGTTAATTAACTTAGTTTATATAACGTAACATTGTTTTTTTTTCTAAAACAGCCTAATTATTTTGTAATTATCTCCCCCTTCTGCTCTTTGATTATTATCGAGAGAATATTAATAAAATTAATTTAAAATAAAATCGATAAATATATGAAATAGACGTTGCATTTATGACCAATATTAACTCTTTAATTAGGCATGTGCTAGAGGAGTACTTTTTTCTAAGAAATACTTATATACTTTAAGTGTGTGTTTGGATTATTAGTGGTGAAGTGACTTTTTTTTTTTTAACGTGGCTTTTGTAGAAATCATATTGAAAAAAAGTCACTTTGTCAATGTGATTTGTGTTTGGATTGGCGGTGGGAGAAGTGGTTTTTTTTTAATCTTGAACATGTTTGGATTAACGTTTGAAAAGCCCGTTTAGATTAAAAATGACTGAAAAGGGGCATGAGCCTTGTTGAATACTACATATTATATTGTGTGTGTGTGTATTATTATAATTGATGTTAAAAATATAAATAAATTTTGTTTAAAATGATAAAAATTCAATAATTAATTTCGTCATCCTTTAAAAATTAAACTTTCAATGTCATGTCAATCAAATTTTTTTTATGGTATAATGAAACTCACTTTTGATAAATTAAAAATCAAGTTACAAGAAATAATGAGCTATTTTTGTCTTTTCCCGAATGTGAATGATTGGATTTGAAAAAGTGAGAAAAAGAAGAGGGATGCCTTAATGAGATGTCGAGAGAGTTAAATGTAGAATAAAAGCTTGCAACGGTCTTTGTCAAAAGCTCATTGTTGCCAGAAACTATAAAGAGGAGCTTCTCACAAAAGCTCTTTTTTTCTTTCCAAAAGCTCAATCACAATTCATGCATTGTCAATCGGGGTCTTAACATGTCAAATGACCTTCTGGGTTTTTCATTGTTGCAAATGGGCTTTTTTAAAAAACACAATTAGCTTGTTTGGATGAGCGGTAAAAAAAAGGGCTTATTTGAATTGGGCTTATGTAAAAGTGCGATTGGTATAAGTACGATTGTTGAATGTGATTTATGTTTGGATTAAAGATTGTTTAAGTGCTTGTCATAAAAGTGATTCTTGTTTGGATTAATCCATTGCAAAAGTGCTTTTGGGGTTAATGAGAATAAAGTGTGAAAAATAAAAATTTGGATTAAACATTAACTAATATTAAAATACAAAATTTGTAAATTTACATATTAAATAATACTCATTCACATTGTAAATTTTTATATGTTTTAAAATTTCATAATTTGTCAAATATAAAATTCCTTTATATTGTAATATAACTAATTGTTAATACTACTTTAAAATTACTAACACTAATATTAATACAACTTTAAAATTTCCACATTAAAGATTAAGTAATTCAAATTTGCAATACTTGTTTGTCAAGTAAGCATATAACTAAACAACAAATTACTCAGTGATCCAGTCCAACAAAATGTGTGAAAAAATGTGACATAAGTGATACAATCAAATGACCTGCGCAATTGCATCTCTAATCATGTCCCGCACGCCATTCATGTTAGTCGAAGATGGACCAGCATTATTTGTGAACAAACCCTCTTCCTCGCCTGTAGTATTGTCCTCATCACTTACGTTCCCATTGTCATATTGTTCAAACATAGCATCACCAGGAGAATTTCTGCGAATAAAGTTATGTATGGCCATTGTTGCGCAAACAAGGCGAACTTGTGTTTCGTAGCTATATCTACGCATCTTTTGCAACAATGAAAACCTATTCTTCCAAATCCCGAAGGTTCTTTCAATTGTTGACTGCAAACTAGAGTGATAGAAATTAAATTTCTCGTTGTTGTTTCGCAAAGCTGGTTGACGGCGAAATTCTGGCACGTGATACCGCTCACGTCTGTAGGGTCCTAAGTAACCTTCTCGTGTGGGATAGCCAGCATCGACCAAATAATATTTCCCTGCCCAATTAAAAAAACAACAATCATTAGTACAGTAGGGGGACATGAGCAAGCCTGGCCGAAAGCTTAAATTGCATTTCACGTTACAGAATTCATACCTCTAGGCGGATGCGGGAAATTCATAGCTGGATTTGAGACCGCAGCTTGAAAGACACGAGCGTCATGGGCAGATCCCTCCCAGCCGGCCAAGACAAAAGTGAAACACAGATCCCAATCGCAAACAGCCATTACATTCTGCGTAGGATAACCCTTCCTACCAATATACTTGTCCCGATTTTGACCAGTGATAACACACCTTATATGTGTACCGTCTATTGCTCCGATTGCATTCTTAAAGTATGGATAATATCGTTGGTTATGCAATACATGTGGGTGGCATTCAAGAAATTCCGGATCGATGGGTTTAATATTCTCCGCAGCTAGTTTGAGGCAGGCCTTAAGAACCTTATGCAATAAGCGACTTACGGTTTCACCTGAATGTTGGAAAAGTTCTTGCACAACCCTATTACCCATGGCGTGTCCAACAGTAACCAGGAACATGGCAACCATTTCTTCTATGCCAACGTGCGTAGATTGTGTAAGGCCATGTGATGCTAACTTATGACACAGTAGATAAAAGACATGGTTATTAACTCTGAGCATGTCTTGGCAACTACCGTTGTCCGCCAAAAGCTCTTGGACCCACAAATGTCCAGAGCGTATACTTGATCTCCGCGGTTGTTTGGAGATGAAAGGAACCCAGTACTGACATATCAACGCGGTTACCAGTCGATACTCCGTCATCTCCTCCTCGATGAGGGTGATAAGTTGAGAGTCATCATCAGCCTCATCCATCTATTTGGCAATGGAAAAAGTAGCCTGTGAATGTCGCTAAGTTATAAGAATTGGTAAAAAACATGTATATGGAATGCAGAATCATCACGATTACGAAAAATTTAACCTAAATTTAAGGTCATTCAATTATCAGCATACACATAAGTAAGTCAATGTTCATAGAAATACAAGCAGTTCATAACTAAGTAAATGATAATAGAATTAAACATCCCCAGAGGTCATAACTATAATCTAATCTCCAAAGTAACAATCAACGGCAAAGCGCAACCACTCAACCAAATACTCTCTGTTGTCCTTCCACAACCCGACAAACGTATCCCGGGAACTCTTATCCTGAGAAAGCATCTGGATGCACCGGATTCGAAACTGCGGATCGTCCTTCACTGCCTCCAGCGTAATTAGGTCCCTGACCACACTTTCAGAACTCCTCTGCTGAATGTCGCTCACAATTTCTGATCTAACCTTGGTGACGTCGGCCATCACACTAACCGCATCAGCAATACGATCCCCAGGTGTGACTCTGGACTTCCTCCTCTGTGGAGCTCGACTGACCCTCTTTCTCTTGCCACGCAAACCTGAACCCGTTTGCTCGAAGGGACCACTTTGGGATGATAACCTTGCACCGAGCAATTCGTCAGTAACCCCGGTGCTGGGTGCAGCCTGCTTGCCGAAAGATTCATCCTGGCTATCCCCCGACCCTTCCTGCTCATCCATTACTGGGATGTAGACATCATCATGCTCAGCATCTGAAGACAAATCCTGTCCAGTTATCGGGCAGTAAGAACCATCCCCTGTTGCGTACACGTCCTTGAAGATTATCTTAAGTTCCGTCTCAAACTTAAGAGGACCACGACGGAACTTTGCATACGCCCTATTCTCCTGCATTAACACAAGTAAACAAAATCATGACTCATGAAACCAAAAAATTTTCAGGTTTCAGTTGTGCAAAGTTAAAGGACTCGAACACTAACCCGGCATTTTTTTTGCCACCACTCATCAGATGCGTCTAGGGCCCGTGTTTCTGGATCACGACCAACACCAGTCTCATTGACCAACATTTCCCACGTCTTGAGATCCTTGCGTAAGATATCGAATCTATTCTTCAGTTGTTTCCGGTCGTATCCCTTACCTGTCCTTTAATTAAACTCCTCGGCAATTGCCTTCCAGCCATCCTTCGAAAATGATAACCCTCGTCGTTCGTGACCGTAGACTTGAGTAAGCATCGCGTGTATAAACACCTCAGTGGTGTTGTCGTCCCAAAACGCGTTATCACGCATTTTTACTTTGGAAAAAGAGAATGATAACAGACATACAAAGATTTAGTTAACTTACATTCATAGACACCTTGATACGTCTCAGGCATGGATTAATGCTAGATTTTTCATGATATTTACATGTACTACACTACAGTATGAAGTAATAGCATACTTGATACCTAATTGTTGTTATCTAATCAAACTTGGTTATGAAGTAACCATGTTTTTTCATAATGCTACCATCATCACAAATAATGAGTGGTGGAATAACACGAGAGATATCACATACATTGAGTAAAGGTTATTCAATACACACGAATGAAGCTGAATAAGCTTCTTGGTTTCTATCCTGTCAGTATAGGAAGCATAAGACTAGAAAATTATGTGCATACGGAAAGGGAATTATTGGACAAAATTATTGGACATAACAATAAAGTTGTGGGGAAATACATCAATGCGGCATGTTGAAATATAAATTTTTGCGCTTATATCCATTAAAACGGAGAATGAAACAATTCAGGTTCTGTCTTCCATGTGCCTCTGCTCAGTGAGACTCAAGTCTAGCCAATTTGTACTACGACAGTTCTAGGCAACTAAAAAATGGTGATATAGGCGACGGGCTAAGACCTTAATATATGAAATGAAAAGCATCTCACTTCAGTACGGGCAAGGCCCTGCATGTTTAGGACAATCATCTTTTGAAATCCAGACTACTACTACTTATTTCCAGAGTTCTTTAACTTGGATAACATTTTCCTTGAAAGTAGTTGACTTGATGGTTATTCGTGTGCTCAGGATTCTGAAAGGGTTGTGAGTAGTGAAGAGGGATTAGCTCTTGCCAAAGAGTTGGGCTCTTTGTTTCGTGAATGCAGTGCTAAAACTAGACAAAAAGTGGAGAAATGCTTGGAGGAACTTGCTCTAAAGGTACATTTGGGGACTGTCAGATTATTCTGTGCATTGTTAACTAGACACTGATAACAAATTGGTTGTTGTTTGACAGATAATGGAAGTTCCTAGCCTTTTGGAAGAAGGATCAACCGTAGAAAAAAGGAATGTGAAGGAACCTTACCTTACACCAGAACTGGATTTCCCCGCCCGTGACAACAGGAGGCAGCGGTAGGACCTTTACGTGGTTGGGGAAGACGGCCGGCAGGGAGATAGGCGCTCAACTCCAGCGACAAGGTGAGATGCCCAACAAATGATTACTTAAACAGGGAAGATGGAGAGAGAGGCTAGAGGCCGCCGTCAGGTGCAGTAGTCGCAGGAGAAGACGGCCACAGATGACAGACTAACAGAGGTGCCCAGATCTGCCATAGATTAAGTTGTTAGTGCATGGCACTGACGGCCATGGCTGCGTTTGCTCGGAGTGATAGCTTGCTTTAGTGATGAACTGAAATTTCTTACCTCACACGATGGCACAGCTGGAAGAAGGTGACAACTGCATTCTTGTTTTTTTCAGCTGGGGAAGGAAGCTCCGAATGGGAATCACCGTCCACGGGCACCACGGTTTGAAGACGCTGAACAGCACCGGAGGAGAAGAATTTAATAACATTAGCAATGGTAGAGGCTGGCCGTGCATCAGCTTTTTCGCAGAGATTCTGTCAGACATTAAGAGGCACATGGCTACAGTTGATTATTTGCAGAAAGCATCCAATGCATGGTGCACAGTAAAGTTTGCTTAATGGACAAGCCCGATGAAATCAGCTGGTATTCGGGCTTATGGGCTGAGATGAGGCCAAACGTGTTGGAAATGCGATCCACGTTGCAATCGGGCTTGGAGCTTCAGAACGGGCTTAACTCAGTGATGATCGCTCAGGCAAACAAGCAAAATAACTCAAATTATTTCAATTTTAGGTGGTTGATAACTCATATAAAATAATTCAAATTTTATTAAATTTTCCTTTTATTTTGTATGGGACACCCCTGAATAGTCGCTCTCACAATTGCCATTATTTAAGCTTGTTTGTATATATACTCGTCCCGTCGTTGTAAAACTAGCAGGTACTACTGTACTGTTGCTTTCTAGAGACATCACTTTCAACAAATTTTGATTTTTATGGCCAGTTGGTGACCTTGAAGGCTGAATTATAACACATTTTTTTAATAAAAAAATACACTTAAATAATATTTAAACTTTAAAATGTATGTTAAATTAGTGATTTTTTAAAAAATTGAGTTATTAATTATTATAATCTTTTTATCAATCTCATTATTTTTATAATCAATAAAATTAATTTAAGATTTTGAAGTTTAGGTGGATGGTATTTAAGTTTTTTTTTAAAAAAGTGCAAAATATCACAGCTGTGTTCCTTTCAAGGACAGCATTTCCAAACATAATTCAATTGATCTGTCAGAAGCAGAACTCCTTCACCTAATTAGAGAGAAATAACAAGAACAAAGAATGGAGAGACATAATCATTGATTATTTGAGAGTAACAAGCTCATTACAACAAATTAAAGGATCCACAAACCCAGGCCGTTTGGCTTTAACACTAATCTACAGTTACTTATAGGGAAATTTTTAGGGTAACCCGCTAACTCGTGATTAATCTCCAACTAACTAATTAATTACCTTGCTAATTCATCCTTCCAATACATACCCCCGTATATTGGTTTATGCTGTTCATAGCTTGAAAAAAAGGAGAAAGGGCAATTAAGTCAAGAACATGTCATTGTCGTGTATTTTTATTTATTCCAACTCCCTTGTGATTTGTGTTACAAGTTGACATTTTCATTTAGTTAAGGCAGTGTCAACTTTACGGGGCCTCTCGGAGATATTAGATCATCAGTTGGTTAGTCCTTTTAAGATATCGAGGTCTTACAATATGAATTAATAATAAATGATGACTGTATCCCACCAAGGTCACAAGGTGTTTAGGGCTAGTCATCAACTAGTTGATTTAGTAAAGGGGATATTCATTTTCTTAACAATATATCCCTCATATTATTGTAAACAACATATAGTTTGCACATGATTAATTCATTAGACCAAGTCACTGGTGCGACCCTTGTAAGCCTCCGTTGGTCATTACCAATTCATAATTCTAATATGTATTATAATGCACGCAAATCTTTCGAATCCATGAATATGTACACCACACACGGCATATAGCTCCCTTATTCTGAGTTTTTATACTATACCCGACCAGAAGATTATGGTCCTGTACATGCAGTGTTTTTGTCTTTATTTGAGTCTAGAATCTATGCTTGCTTGCCTCTAGTATATTTCCAAACCATACTAGAAGCACTCTGGTTAATTGGTTGAGTTTCATTGCTTATATAAATTAGAGACCTAACTCTTCAGCACATGCATAACCAAAACACGATACACTACTCATTCTCTCTTCACTCTTGCTTGGGGCTTTAGGGCCCATGGCCTGCACCGAGATCTCGCCGGAGAAATCCGGCAGCGCGTCGGCGGAGGTAGAAAACATTCAAAACAAGAACAGAAAGACAGTGAAGATGCTGTATAAAGCACTGCGTCACGGAGACAGAGAGAAGGTCACGAAGCTGGTAGGACCAAACTTGGAGTGGTGGTATCATGGCCTTCCTGACTTGCACCACATGATGAAGATGTTGACTGGGGAGTCAACGCCGTCGGCGTTCAAATTTAGACCCAATAGAATCAGGACCGTCGGTGAGCATGTGATCGTGGAAGGATGGGAAGGGGTGGGCGAGTACTGGGTACACGTGTGGGGACTCAAGCATGGGATTATTACTCAATTTCGTGAGTACTTCAACACGCTGCTTACTGTTGTGCTTTGCGTTTCAGAGAATGGGAAAGAAGCTCGACTTTGGCAAAGCATGCCTCGGGCTCGGCTTAACGGGTCCTTACCAGATCTCGTGCTTGTTGTCTGAATTCGGATCCATACTCTATATGGCCGTTTAAGTGACTGGAGTAACGATCTCTTGTTTCTATGATGCTACTAGCTCGGGCACTTAATTAATATAATATCCATTTTATTAAATAAATTGAATTATAAAATGAATCTTATATTAAAAAGTGAAGGGGCACCGTATTAGATATATTATCACGTATATTTGTGTACCTTAACTTGTTATGTATAAGATATTGTGTGTGTTTTAATTTATAGACCTGAACATGACTTTATATTCGGTCCAATAAATCACATGACAAATGATAAAACGAGAATAATTAACAATGTTAAAATACATGAATAAATATTAAATAAAAAATAAAGTTAATAAACCAATGAAGTGTTTGTAGATCAAAGAGTGGAAGAATACAAAATTAGCTGCGTAGGAGAAACCTTATTGTTAATGACTTGTATGGCTCCTCACATATAATAGAAATTGGCTATATTTGGAGGTTTTGAATTTTGGATCACTGGCCATAGTTAAGTGAACACTGCCCCAAAACAAATTTTCCAGTGTAAACACAAACTTCTACAATTGTTTGATGCATTGGAATGCTTGTTTGGGGGTGGCTTTACGCAGAGATTGAAGGCAGAACAAAGATGAGTGAGAGGCTGAGAGCACGCAACGCAAAGCCGAATGCTACAAGAGGAAGAGGTATGCTCTAACTCAAGTTTTGGTTGAAAAAGTGTTAAAAAAAACAAACGTTTTGGTTGAAAAAGTCTCTGGGCCCAATGGTAATCCAAACATATAACAGTTTATACTTGACTAGCTTTTTGAGATTATCACTTTTTTGGATTATAATTGAGTTTGGGGTATGCAAGTGGCATCCTGACAAACAAACAAGCTCGGGTGAGTTTCATATGGCTAGATTTTATATTTTATTATTATGAAATCGATTATCCGTTGGCTGAGGGCCGTTAGTCTCAGTTGACGCTTGCAACATGCTTAAAGCCCATATCTAACCCAACCTTAGGCCCAAATGAAAGCCCATGAAAACCCAAAATCACAGGGGGTTAAAGTACGACAGTACCCCCACACCATTTCTAAATTTTCTACACTTGCAAGTTTCCATCCCAAAACCCAAAACCTCCGCTCTCTTCCTCCGTGAATTCAGAGGAGAAAAATGTGGCGGTCTACTCTGAGAGCCGCAGCTACGAGCTCCAGAACCCGTTCATGGGAGCTCAGGAACACTGCAATATCTTCCCTGAGTTCTTCTTCTGAGAGCCCCTACTCTACCCTCATCAAGGCCCCGCATGATAAATTCAAACTCGATGTTAATACACCTGCCAACGTCGCTCCCACTTCCTGGGCCACCGGTGGCGGTGGCGCCGTGTCTGATGTGCAGGAACGTGAACGCCTCCTTAAAGCCGATGAAAACAAACGCTCTCTTGATGTGGGTCCCAATGGTCGTCCTCTCTTCACCGCTACCCCTTCGCTCTCACAGCTCACTCGTCAAGACACTTGCAGCTACCTCAAGCTCACGTACACCATCTATCACCCTTTTCTTTTATTCCCTGTGTGCGATTTGTTCCTGTTGCTTGTATCCATTGTTAATTATTGTCTCATTGGAATTTGCGTTTGCGGGATGCTGTGATTTAGACGACAGGGTCTGGATGCAGTGTTGCCGGAGGGATTGCCTTGGGGTATGGTCAAAGAGTTCGAGGACTCTATGCGAACTGCTTTGCTTGTTCGGCAGAGCTTTTTGGATCTTCGTGATAATTTTAGGCGCGTGATTGATCCGCCGGTATGGCCCTCGAACGGCAAAGGTGTGTCCGGTCTTTACATTTAATTTCTCTCTGAGTCTCATCTTGATAAGGACGATGAGTGTTCCATGGATCCACTTGCAATTTTAGCCTCTGAATTGTAGGCGATTAGATTACGAATTTAGCAATTTTAATCATAATGTTTTCCTTTTCCTGCTTCTCGGATTAATTCAGTTACTTTTAGGTTAGATAGCCTTTCTTCTAAACATGAAAATTGAACTCGTACTTCTTGACGAGTTGAAATTTGTTTTTATGACTTGCTTATGCAAACCGCCAGATTACCTGTTCTACCGGGTATGCATTATTCACAATGTAATGGATGAGTTTATAGCCTTGACCTATCATGCTATATTGTACTATTGTTATTACCGTAAGAACAGTAAGGTGATTCATGATCTATTATCCCTATAATTATATGTTCAAATATAGGTGTGGCTAATTAGAGCCTATGATTGTTAACATCTCAAAAATTTGATTGTTCGATGCCTCTCTCGTTCACATCGGCTACTCTTTTTGATGTGGAACCTCTACATGTTTATCATCGAGAACCCAGGAAATACAGAAAAAGTCAGAACACTTAACTTGAAAACATACAAAAATATTATTAGCTAAAATCCTAGGAGAATTAGTTCTTAGATCCTAGAAAAGAAACATTGAGATGTGGTTATTGTTCACTCTTCCTTAATCTTTCACTTTTTTTATCATTATTTTTATTGTAGAGGTGTACTATGCTTTGGTTTATTTTCACATTCTTAAAAGCCATCACAACTTTCTTCTTTGTAGACTTCTGGGTCTATACATATTTCACAATCAATGTTATGTCTATTTAAGTTTTTCAGGCCCCAAGGTTAGAAAGCAAATTGTTTTAGATGGTCCTGTTAGCTGTGGCAAGAGCATTGCACTTGCCATGCTTGTTCAGTGGGCTCGTGAAGAAGGTTGGCTTGTATTTTATGTTCCCAGAGCTCGGGAATGGACTCATGGAGGATTTTTCTATAAGCATCCAGAAACTGGTCTATGGGACACACCTGTCCAGGCCGAACATGTTCTCAAGGCAAGAATTATAATTTCATTTCTATTTTTCTTTGCTTGAATATATTTGTTATGAGCGAGAATCACCCAATATAATCAAATTGTTATATTACAATTTCAATGAGGCACATGTTTTATTGCCTGTATGACTAGGTGGACGATGAAAGGTCATTCTAAACAGTAAACTCAATAGTAAATATCTAAAGATTAATTTTTTTATAGTTTTACTCAAATACAGCAAAATGTATTGCCTGATGAATTCAGCACATTAAGATTTTTGTTTGCTGTGACCTGAAGATCATTGAAATTGTACTAAAGCAAATAATCAATTCTCAACTCAATTATTTTAGATTAGAAAATACAATTAATAATATGTTTTTTTACTCATCAGTTATGAATAGTTTAATTGATCTGATCAAACCAACATTTAACTATGAAGTCTTTGCAAGAGCCGACTTGGTTTCTCTCCATTATTTTTCTCTCCACCATGCCTCCATTGTGGTTCACAATTGCAGTGGCCTATTCCCTAAATGGAGAGAAGTGGCTTCCCTGCAAGAGCATATCATTCACCCTGTCATCTCCTGTTATTCTGTATCATTTTTTCTATCTTTCTTGCTGAAATGCCACAGCTAACACTTAAACATCATATTGGTTGTGTAAATAATTATTCGAGTGAAATTGTCTTCACCCCTGTCCCCTGCAGAGTTATCTTTTGGAGGAAAAAAAATCCTAATCTTACTATAAAGTACATTGTATTATCTAAAGATTTCACATTGAATATAAATTTGTGATTATTTATTCTCCCACTTAACTTTGCACTGATAATCGAAGTATTTGAAGTCCTAATATAATGGCTCAGTACGTGGCTAAAAATTAAGAAAAGGGGTAAGCTTTATATAGAATGAATGCTGCAGTGCTGGTAAAAAATTTCGTATTTTCTGTGGGGTTGCTTAAGATGGTTTTCAATTGCCCATGTTTGATGATAGTTCAAGTGGATCATTCATCCACATTTCAGTGCCATCTGGGTATGCACACAAGGACTTGTAGGCTTCCAGCCTACCTTTAAGTCACTTTGTGAATTAGGTTTTTGCAGTGACAAGAATGTACCTTTAACATTCTGGACGAGGGATTAATATTTTCTTAACATACAATATTAAATTGGTATATGGTTGAATTTACTGCAATAGAATACAAATATGGTTAGAGGCTACTTGGTCAGTACATGTCTGTCACTCTTCTCTCTTTCCCTCTCACATGCACACACTGAATAATTTGACTTTCTTGTGCTAAGCTGTTAGTAAAATGTGCTAGCCCTGACTATTTAAGCCAGAAGGGATTCATCCACGATATCTCATGTGATGTTTTAAAGAATTGCTTCTGCTATCTCAGCGCATTTCAAGTAGAAATGAGATAAATTGATGTGCCATAGGTGTCAATCGCTAGTTCCCCCCCCCCTTGTTTCTTTTGATTTTGATCGTATTGTATGCATATTATGGCCACTATATGATTAAATCTGATATTATCTACTTAATGAATCATGCAGTCATATGAATGTTCTTTTGGATCTGATGGGTCATTTCTTCTCAGGATTTTATGAAGTACAATGAATCCTGCTTGAAGCAGCTACCATGCCAAATCTTTGATCCAATCCCATTGGGTGAGGGTGCTGGTGTTGGATGGTTAAAAGATGTGGATTCCCTGGCTATTCCTGAGGGTACAAATTTGTATGAGCTGGTAAATACTGGAATTGATCAAACACATGCTGCTGTTGGAGTGGTGGTTCGGTTGAGGAAAGAATTATCACTTGTCAAAGATATGCCTGTACTTATTGCAATTGATCAAGTAAGACAGAGATTCCACTTAATTGATGTTAAAGTGGTGTTTTGTTCTTGAAAATTTGTTTCTGCAAATTTGAACGTCTTACTTATTTCTGTGGACAACTTTCTTCAGTATAATAATTGGTTTACATTCAGTGCGTATGAGGAGCCGGTATCACTTCATTCTTGTCGGCCAATACATGCCAGAGAGCTTACAATGGTGGGTACATTTTAATGTAGAATGATGTTAATAATACTTGGCAATTCTCTTTTATTTAATATTTATTTCCTTATGAAATTAAATTGTTCTTTATCACTTCCTTGGGAATATTGGTCATCCATTGTACTGGATGAACATAAAGAACCTAGTGTTTTTTATTTCCATTGTCTTTCTTGCTATTACTTGGGTCAACAGTTAGGCTTTTGTGCAAATGATTAGATGCTTCCACATCACTGTTGCAGGTCAAGGCTTTTAGGTCAATGATGCAGAATGATATGATGGTAGGAGCTTTTTCTCATTCAACAGCGGTAGGAAAGCTTCGTAAAGATTTGCCAGATGTTCCAGTAGATGCTCGTGTTATGTTTCCTCGTTACAGTTTAAATGAAGCAGAGGCAGTTTGCCATTATTATTTAAGGTTTGTTCTCAAAATCTCCATAATTAAATTTGGGTTGTTCTGTTTTCTTATTCTGAAAGTATCTTGCTATGATTGGGCGTTTTCCATATACAACCTATTACATCAATCATCAATATAAACATAACAAAATTGTATACTTTCGCCTGCGTGTTGAAAGTGGCTGAATGTCCTTGTGGATTTGTCTTTCGTGTTGTCCTCTGGCTAAATAAAACTTGTCACTAAACCATTGTTTACTAAATTCATAGTCACATCTTTTGTTTCAACATGAATTTGCTGTTGCTGGACTTGCTGAATCATCTGTTGGATGTTGTTAGATCAATAATCTATCCACCTTGTTTGTTTTCGGAAGCAATTTTGATTTTGTGGAAATAACTCGAGACTTTTTGGCCTAAAAAACAAGAAATAACTTACGATTGACTGCAACCAACCTCTACAGCTTGACAACTGTGTATCAGTGGGATTCTTAATTTGTTGCCTTTTCATTCTTGACAGGCAAAGACTGATACGTCGTGAAGCATTCTCAGAGGAAAATTGGAAAAAGATGTATTTTTTGTCCAATGGAAATGGATCTGAGATAAGGGGGTTGGCTCCTTTCATGCGGTGAATGAATGACAACAGACGAATTAACACCCTCCCCCTAACCCCCAAAAAAAAAATAATAATAAAGAAACAAACAAAATACTGTGGAAAAAACAAGCATGACTTTTCCCCATGTTCTTGATGTTTTCCTCCTATTTGAGGATTGGCTTATTGCGTTATCCCCTCAAGTTTTTCAGCGAGAAGCAGGTTGCCATAACCAATGTACTGTTATGTAAATTAATTTAATTTACAATTTTATTTGAGTTAGAAAATAATTTCAATGAGTTTGCATATTTCCATTGGTATTTCATTTGTGGGATTCCCCTGAATTATTGGTGCGATTCATTTTGTGCTATTTAGTGAAGTAAAAGAGGAATAACTAGTTAAAATGCTGTTGGGAAAGTTATCTATTTCAGTGTAATAGAACCCGGACTGGAAACCGCGAATTGGTCGGTAACTGGTTCATCAGTTTCCGATCCGGTCATCAACCTGGTTTGGTATTTTTTATTTTTTTAAAATCAATTTTTTTAATCAATTTTTATAGAATTTTATATTAATAAAATTAAAATCTTTAATTTTTCACCGATTTGGTTTCAGGTTAGCTCCGATTTGATTTCAGTTTGACCTTAAACCAATTTGTCGATTTTTGGTTCGATCGTCAACCTGGTTTAGTATTTTTTATTATTTTTAAAAAAAATCAATTTTTTATTATTTTTTTAAAATTTTATATTAATAATTCTAAAATCTTTAATTTCTCACCAGTTTAGTCCGGGTTAGTTTTGATTTGACTCCGGTCTGATTCATTAACATTTGATTCAGTACCCCAACCAGTCCAAACATTGAGTTTAATTACTTTGATCTATTTACACAAAAACATATCATCATGCCTGTGGTGGACTGATGCACTTGGACATGGAAAAAACTAGCGATGTATTCTGCATCCATTCCAATTTCTAATCCCAATATTTGGTTTTTTATTATTTGATTGATGTGAAATATGGAGAGGTCAATTCCCCGTAGTCAATAATGTTTCTTCAATTACAACTGGGCACTAATGCAACCTCCACCCTTTTCAAGTCTTGAATGCAAAACCGTTAACTATTCAGTGAGTGCCCAACGAACAATAACTCGGTATTGTAACCAAAAAAAAAAAAAAACTCGGTATTTTGTTGTAACTTGCAAGACATTGTATCTTTTAAACTAACTAGAATGATCGCACAAGTGCAAGTGTATCCTAGACTGTTCGGCTTATACTTCACATGAATGGTTGTTACTTAGATGTTGGTTTGTATGATCCTACTAACATAACGGATTCACAGATTACAATTATTAATAAAATAAATATTTTTAAAAAAATCAATACAAACAAAACACATTCCAAGACAGAACATATCTGTCAAATCCATTATTCGTAGGTCATTGACATCCTACAAATATTACATTATTTTCGATACTTAATATAAAATTTCATTTATAGTGTAAATTATACTACAAATAAAATCTTCTATTAAGGAGTGGAGGCAGTATAATAATTGATAACAGCTTAAGTTACAAAATTGCCCATCAATGGCCAAAAAAGAGAATCTAATGTACATTAAATCTGGTACGGTCAACTTCCTAGGGTCAGAACTAGGCCTTCTTAATAAAATGCAGATTATTTAAAAAAACATACATCTGCCATACCTAAATCATCGCTCAAAACTTCCGACCAGCTTCCTCTTAAACTTCTGACCATCGGAGCTTGCGTGTGAAGCTGGAAATTTCTGGCTTCTGTGAAGCATTTTTAGTTGCTACGGCAGCTCCGCCAGTTTCAAGATTCACCACTCTCACAGAGAGGGGGGGAGAGGCATACAATGCAAGCAATATCGGCCAAGTTAAAAAAATTTGGTATAATAACCTTAGAACGGAGACTGACACAACGGACAAGATGATTTATGAGAAGTTGAAAACCATTTGTAAAGGCAGGCAGAATGAAATTTATGCTTGCAAGTCTTGCAGGCAAGTCGCGGAAGGGAGTGATTCGTAGTGTGAATGACACTGTAACAGATAGGGCACTCCTCAACACCTTCAAATTCTTTATCAAAATTGCGCTTCCAAATTCCTATTGCCTCTGCTAAGGCTCCATTCTGAAGAATCAGGGGGGGGGGGGGGAAATCACTAACTTTACTGCAAACCTCTTCCAACAATAACAATACTTGACAAAAAACGTATAGGGCTCAGCATCAGTTGAACAGAATTAGTCATTTACTACAAGCATGATTTTTCATTTTTCTACCAACAGAAGAACAATTTGCAATTAAAACCTCTGCCTCTCACCATAAGTTTATGCAATATTCTCTGCATTTTCCCATATGATGGGTACCAGAAGCCTACTGCAAAATGTTTGCATGCATGCTCAAAGTAAATTACCTGATTTCGAACAAAGAGCATCATCGACATCAACCATTTCCTTTGCTTGACCTCACTGATTCCTAGGCTCCTCGTGCAATCAACATCTACAGGCCTAAGTGGGTAAGATGCAGGAAGCCGGATGACTAGATCCATTCCTGTTTCATCCTTGGTGTAGGTAGCAACAACCTCATTTGCTGATTTGCTTACACTAACCGAGAAATTCTCATCACCAAATTTTGCTTTCTTAATCTGCAATGCAAAGAGGGATATATTAGAACTTTACATCATTCATATATAGATAAACGTATGCTGAACATTTAATACAGATCCACCTCCACCGTAACTAGGTCAAATTTATTCCTGGCAAGTGTTCTGGCATGAAATGAAGCAGACATTCTATGAAACAATACATCATTAGGAAATTACAAGGATAGAGTTGTATTGAGTCAAAATTCATGGACTAAATTAGTTATTGAAAGAAAGTGTGTGTACTAAAAGTTATATTATCCCATGAATAAATAAAAACTCAGGTTAAAAGTTTTCCAAATTCATTAAAGATTCCTTTATCGAATCTTAAAGATAGATAATCTCCACACATGCACACGAGCGCACACTTTTTTTACCAACAAACTTCTCCATACCTGGGACAATTCATTGGCAATGAGAGGCGGGCTGCAGTAAGTTCTTGTGAAGGATTCAATGGCATATGACATGTTACGATCACGCAAATCATTGAACCAGCTGCGGATATAAGCAGGAAGAACACAAAGCATCAAGCCATATATTGCTCCAGCAAGTGAAGAAAATTTCACTGAGTTAATCGACCAGAGAGATTCCACAGAAAACAACAATGAACCAGTTCTAATCGCAAGGGTTGCAGCACTTGCAGCCTCTGACAGACCAGCAGGGAGCACCGCATCTTTCTGCTTCAGACTTTGTACCATGGAAAGTTCTAGAGGAATATGCTGAAAAAGGCAATCTAGTACAACAGGAGTAGCATAATCTTGTATGTATTGGATCAGTCGCTCCCTTAGAGGTGATGTTGAAGGCAAACCCCATAAATGTGATACAAACAAAGACCAAGCAAGGAAGAGGTTCACCTGCAATTTTTTTTGACAGGGTTATACAAAGTCAATAAACATTGAAGATTTAGAAAGTTGCTGGAACGCAAATATTTCAGAAAAACATTGATGCCATGTAAAGTATCCTTACTCTTTGTGGTGCAAGTAGGTCAGTTTCAAGAACTTCATAAGCTTCCCTTTGAACCATGCAAGATATTTCTTCTTTCAAGTGGATCCTTTCCTCCAGTGAAATATCAAAATGTCTAGAGTCCTGGTCGCTAGAAGCATTCATGTCTGAGTTAGAAGCATTATCTTCAACAATAGCTATGCTTAAAACAGGCTCAGTTGAGAGAATAAAGTAAGCAGCAAACTGCAACAAGGGAACAGGTTTGGAAGAGAAAAGCACAGAATACAAAGAGCTAACGGATCCTTTGCTTAATCCCCAAAATTCAATTGATTTCACTGCTCTATCTCTAGTCTCTGATGAGGAATTGACAGCGCCACAAGCTACCAATTCCCAGAAAAACCTATATTCAACCCGAGACGATGCTACAAGTAAAGCAGCTTCTTTGCAACATGCATTTGCAATAGACTCAGAAAGTCCACTACAAAATAATACACGAAGAATACCCTCCGAAACTCGATCCATGACAGAATACAAATTTTCAAATTTCAGTGTATCAAAATTATCTTTCTCTTCATCTTGTTTAAGTTTCACACACTGACAGAAAAGCAAAAATGATAGGAGAGCATTTTCAGCAATTTTGATAGGCATCGGGTCTGAAATCAGAACAATTTGCTCAATTTTACCATTCAATACATCCAACTTCCCAGATCCATTATCAACAAGAGCATCATTCACATTTTCAGCTATATCCTCCATCATAATAGCTACTGATTGAATCCAAGATCTCAGGTTAGACAACAGAAAGTCCCAATCTTCGTAACTAAATTCTTTCCAGCAATAACCTACTGAAACAAGCATTAGTTTAGATAGCAACATCTGCACCACTGGAAGTTGATTGATAATTGCTGATCCACCAGCAACATGCCTCTGCTTCTGGAATAATTCATACAAAAGCTTCCTTTCATCAGAGCCAATGTTTCTCCCTGGTTTTAATGCTTGCGGACCTTCTATTGCACGGAAAGGATAACAGGCAATAATTAGCTGAAGCCAATCTTCCATACCTACAGGAGTCAGAAACAGCTTCATTAGCACTATATCATTAAAGGAAGAAGTTTACATCCCATGGACAGAACTATTAGCTCTTTACAAATCAACATAATCAACTCAAAATGCATGTAAGCAAGTTGATTCATGCATACAAAAAATATGTTTAGCTCAACTCCTTTCCTTCCAATAATATTCTGGTCTGGCTATCTGATGAACAACATATGATCTCAAGAAACAGGAATTTACCTTGTCCAGCTTGCCATGTGACTAAAGGTGGGAGCCCTAGAGCCCTCTCAAGCCAGTTTTTGCTGGTGTCCTGAAAAAAATTTTCTTCCAAAGAAAAGTTATGAGCGTCTCTACCAGGCTCCACATGCCCACACAATGGTTCTAATAGTATTCTTATGAGCAAAGGAAGAATCTTAAGACAATTTGTGTTCACTTCTTCGCCAATATAAAGCTTATCCAAAAGTAGTTCAATAAGATTCATAGCCTTCCCAGTGCCCCATATGTTCTCTTTGAACAAAGTGGACAGAAAAGAAAAAAGGGCTCTTAAAAATGGTTCCTCAATACCTTCAACTTCATCATTTGGAACTGGCCACACACTGATTGAACTCTCAATGCCATTGCCTCCATAAACAAGAGCACCATCTAGCAACATGCTTAATATCTCATCTAAGAGGCTCTCCTGAGAAGAATTGATCCTCTTGGCATATGCACTGAGCGAAGGTAAGAAAGAAGACACAGCACTGCTTCCTGGCCATCTCCATGTGCACAAAATTTCAGCCACTAGCCAAGCAGAAGATGTAACCTCTTCTCTTCTTTCAATTTCAAATGGATTACACATCGCACACGCAGCAAAAACTCTATCAACCCCAATTTTTGTGATTAACTTGACAATTAATGCAACAAACCTTGGGTGTCCTGAAACCTGCATTTAGTATATGTTTCTGATGAATAACTAATACTTATTCATCCCAATTTTTCATTTATATTCGTATATCACACACTTTTAACCACCTATTACATGCTGAAACAATGTAATATTTGCATATAACCTTGGCCATAATATTTTGTTACACACAACATCTTTGACTTGGATAAGCCATAAGTACATATAAGAATAAAATAATTTTAAGAGTACAAGAACTGGAACAAATCAGGAACAATCACTAGATGCCAAAATAGCGTTTTTCACCATTGGAACAGAGTTGAAAATTCAATAATTAGAGGAAAATGAAGACTACTGTTGCAAAGTTACTCGTAGCAGTGCTACATCAATTAATTGATCAAGCAATGACAAGAAAAATGTGATGATGAACAACATAATTTAGGTTTTGCTGCAAACTAGTAATAAGAAAAGCAAACTGTTTCAATACAATATTCCTAACAATAATGTATGCAAAACAGGCCAATAACCCATACCATCAAATCATACTATTCCATCTAGTAAACAGAAGAGAAAAAATTCCACTCACGTTTTTTTAGAAATATTCAAATTCAATACCTTTGTCAAGACAAAATTTGGAACAATGAACACAGGCCATGTTTCACCCTTGCTCAGCAGCTGATATAGCAGATTTTCTTCCTCATTTCTATCCATGCCAAGACACTCAAGAACTTCAAGCACCCATGTATAACACAATGATATAATTCTGTCATTTATAAGTTTGTCTTCAATGAATATTGCAGATCTTACTGACTGAAATAAGATAGTCCCCAATCTCCCACGAATATCTAAGGAAATATTTTTCAAAAATTGACCATTTATTCTGTGACGGAAAGCATGCACAGATTCACCAAACGCAAACCTCTCAATGATTCGTCTCTCTGTTTCATCATCAAGAGAACCATCCAGAGCTTTACCTAAATTACACTCCCAATCAATGATAAAAATTGCAGATAAAATTCCTGATACTAGGTCACTTTCACTGTCAAGTGTCCTCAAGCAAAGGAAGCTACCATCAAGTACCTCAAGAGCAAACTGAGCTATCTCAGAGATGTTGGCAGAACTGTCAAACTCTGCCCTGACTTTTGCATCACCGCTTAAAACAGAAGCTAGATACTGAACCCAAGAGAAAGAAGAACTCTGGATAAAACCGAGTAATTTTATAAAAATTTCCTCACAGATGAGTTTCAATGCATTTCTTGACACAAAAAGAGTAGAACTTCCGTCTGTTGAACAGCCAAGAACAGAGCTGCAGGTAAAATAAATAGGATTAGATTTATGTCCATTTACATCATAATGCTTGTCTTGAACAAGGTTCAAAACAGTACTTAGTAGATGCAAGCCAAAAAAATTGGTTAAATACTTTTCTTTACCAGCAACAAATGCATATTACACGTCTCATCTTTCAGTTTACTCACCAGACTACAGAAGATGGCCACTTTCCTCTATCAATTGTTCAGTTGACAGATGTTGCATAAAAAGCAAAGGAGTTCAGATGGTCACTAAAAGAAAACAGATTATAGACCTAAAGACTACAGTTACTCCAAAATCACCACTGCTGAGTAGATTTAGTTTAATCCAATTACCCAGAATTTTCCTTCTGCCTCAATCAAGGGGAAACCTAATAAAAAACTCAATCAATTCGATGCTCCCCCAGACTCCATTCCTGTCTTTAATCCACCAACTAAACAATGTCTATATTATGAGATCCTAGTCAAACACGAAGCCTTTTACCAGATCCAGGCATTACACTCACTCATTCTACTGAAGAAATTTAGTATTTGGGAAGAAAAAAGTACCAATCATAGTATTCATTCATTTAACGGCTACAAAGTGTGTTATTAATGCAAGATTTTTACTGCAAAATGTCATTGATAAATTTAAATTGACATACCGCACAAACTGCAAGTGAGCATTGTTAAAAGGAGGAAGGGAATGGGAAACAGCAATAGCAGCTGATTCCAGATGCTCATGATGCCAAAGATCAGTATGGGTGGCTTGTCTATTACTGGAATCTTCTTTCACCTTCCCCTGAGTAATCTCAACTCTTGCTTTTTCTAGGAGCATAGCCAATACTGCAGCACGGTCAGCATCTAGTAACTCAGGTGAGCATCCAGAATAATTTTGGCCAGTTGCATAATTGACAATAAAAGACCACTGTTCTGAGAAATACTCATCATCGAGTAATGTCAACAACAAATCAAGACGAGCATTGGTTGAGCAATTATTTCGCTGCAGACACCAAGGAACAAAAATATCCTTGAAGATTTCCATAAAGCCCCCAACATCCATTTTTTTATTACCATCATGTAGAAGCTGACTTAAAGAAAGCTCTCTGTTTCGAATGAAAATTTCTTGCACCATCTTTTGTGGTCCAAATATTGAAATAGCAACAGACAGAAGTCTCACAGTATCCGGTGAGTCCTGTAATGAAGAATACAGAGTGAGGAAATATTTAAAAGACAATACTGTTTCTTTGCCAAGTTGACAAATTCCAAATTTGTAAATTCAACAATATCAAAAGCCCATGCATCTGTGAGCCCTTCTCTTACATATTAAATAAATATCAATGTCAAGTATCTTCTAATGAAAATCTTCAAATTTTAAAAAAAAAAAAAAAATCTTTGCTGTTCAGAAGACCTGACTGAAATAATTTAAAAACAAAATTAAACTTAAATAGGTATAAAGCACTATGCACAATTGAAACATGAATAAATTCAGTGAATAAGAAGTTAACATGAGCATGTAGACAATTTCCAAGAAAGGTCTATTTCTAAGAAAGATCTATTAAAAAGTATGCCTCCTATACGTAGTGATAAAAAGATTTTAAAATGTGCTACAAATATTCAAACTGTTCACACATCATTAGTAAATTGAAAACGAGAAGAGACAAAATAAGAAACACTATTACATTTAATGTAAGAACTTACTGAAGATTGTATGAATAAGAAGGACTTTGCCAACATTGGTCCCACAAGAGAGACCAAGGGCCATGTTTCACCTTTCAGCACTGCATGTTGCTCCAGCAATGACATGAATAAAATGACTACTTCAATACACTCTTTATTAGCTCCTTGCTTAAGTATTTTGATGCAATTCTCCTCAAATTTCACAATAATGGGAGATAGAAGATTGTGATTCAAGGCATGAATTTCTACAAGAACTTCAACAATGCATTTCCCCAAATCTTGTAAATAAGGCATAGGATACTTTGCAGTCTGCATATTTACTGTTTTCTTGTTAAGAGGAATATTGTCCTGTGTTGAATCTCCCACTTTTCCCAACACTCTCTCATGACCTTTCGAATTGGAAGATATAAAAAAATCCTGCCATAAAAGCCTCATTAGGAAATTCTCAACAAGAGTGACTCGGAACTGGCTCATAGAATCTGCTCCATCACAATATCTGATACAAATGGAAACTAATTAGTTCTGTTGTTACAGAAAGGACAGAGGTTCAATTAATATTATCTGTTCAGGGGAAGGGGATAAAGACAATCCTTGGGTTATTCAATTTTGCAAGTAAAGGCAACCACATTTAATAAAAAGAATGTGTACCTTGAAGCATTTTTCAATGACCAAACAAAACATTCTTTGAACGCCCGGAAAAATGCATGTCTATCAGCAGATTGGGAAGTTCTTCTTCCTGCCCACAGGTTCTTGAAAAAATCAAAAAAGAATTTGTCCCATCCTATGGATTTAAGAGGCAGAGTGTCTAAGAATAAAACCAATGCTGGATACGAGATCTGCTGAGAACCAAAGCATCCATTCCTAAGAAAATGCCAAACAGGATTAAGTACGTTTTTCTGAATGTTCAGGCAAGTCCAGCCATCTGGGAATCTTTTGGAGAAAAGTAATACGGCATCCCACATTGAAGAATGACAAGTTGCCTCCTTCTCATTGAAAGCACCAAGAATTGCACCAGCAAGAGTTTTCAGGTTTCCATCACTAAAAGCCTGGGGCATATTTCTTATTATGCTCTTCAATACACTATAAGTAGCTGACCGGATAGCAGGGCTAGTGGACTTCAAAAAGTCCAAAACATATTTATGATCTGTTAACAACTTTTCAGCAAACGAAACCACAGCTTCCCTTGCCTTTGAAGCATGTTTAGGTTCAGCAGATATGTTCTCAAGACCATATCGTTCTTGCTGTAGGCAAATTAAAACATCAAAAAGTGCAGCCAATGCTAACAATGATGATGATATGGCCTACAAGAACAAAAGGGAGAAACTCTTATAGCCATCCATATACTAGATCCCCATATAATTGGTGAAAATAAAAGTAGTAGGCCTCGTGAAAAAACAGAAGACAAATTTAGGTTTCCTCATGAATAATTAATGCAACAATAAGAATGTCAGTTTAGCCTGAGAGAATTCAATGCAAATATACGTTCCTTATTCTAGTGACACAATTTATTCCTTCTGTGCTGCATCAGGATAATCTGTTTTTACTGGCCTGAAGGTCTCTAACATCGTTTTGGAATTATTTCAATGAAATGCTGACAATGTTTACCTAGTATATGAATTAATAAAAGAGGGCTTCCATCCATCTCTATTTACCATGGGGAACACACTCATTAGTCAACTTAGAAGGAGAGATAGAAAAAATAATTTTTTTGACACACAAATACATTGAAGATGATTCTTAAATGTAAGGGTATTAATAACTTAGTACGGATAGAGTAAGTTGGAGCCTGTTATAAAAGTTAGATAGTTTGTGGTTAGAGTGAATTCTGTAATATTGTTTTGTATAAAATACTTTGCCACCTATTGATCAAAAATCACATCAGTTCCATGATATCATTTCATCACTGTATACCTGCTGGTACATCTCTTCCAATTCATCCAATGCTGCAGCTTTGTCCGACAAATTTTGTGGTGTGAGCTTTAAATTTTCTTCCAGATATATCAAGATCTCTTTTGTACATAGAACCAAAGCATCTAATCTCTTTTCCTGTGCTGGAAAGGCTGCCTGTTAATCGCAAATGAACAAAGGGGGCTAAAACATGAGTCATAAAGAGCAAATGTAAGGCAAAAATGTTATGCAAGTGCAGCCATAAAAGCTGCTATCATAGAATATACCTAGCTAATCCAGGAACACCCAGAGATTACATGTCACAATAACTAATCCATCATGCAACAGGGAACAATATTCATAAAAAAATTTCATATGCATTCCGACATGCATCTGCATTTTACATTCATAGAGTTACAATTACAACTTTACATTCTTTTGTGTGGGATGGATGTACTAATTTTATTTGAAATGCATGGCAGTATTCATTTTTATCAGAGGATAAAGTATAACAATAATACTATTCATGCCTTTTCCTCAATGGAAAAATTCCCCCCACAGTTATACTTATGGTGGCTTTTGCATATGCGTGTCCAGTTTAACAGCAAATATATGGATCTCTCTATTGAAAACAAAAATAAGATACAGGAGCTCAGCACTTCCTGATTGAAGACTTTATCAAATTTTATTTTTATTCTTCGAAAACCCTTTGCATGAAGCATGCATGGAAACTCTCTCTCTCTCACCCTTTTTTTAAGCTTACACTTCAATTCCAAAAGCAATAATTGACAATTGGAAAAAATTGTTAGAACAAAATATACAGAAATCAAACCTGAAAAGATCTTTTTGCAGCCTGAGAAATTTCAGGAACAGGATCAAATTGAGAAAACCACCAGGGTCCTATTAAGGTCTTCAGATGCAGAGCTAAGTCTCTCCTGAAAGGGGTTGAATCAAACATAAACATGCATGCAGGCATAACAGTAGGCAAAAAATAAACCTATTTGTTATAAAACCTTTAAATGCCCTTTCTATGTGAATTAAGTTAACTCCTAAAGGTTCTTAAGATATGTAAATAACAAATCAATTCAAAACCACACTACAAAGAAGTGGGCATGAGTTCAGGGCAGACTAGTTTGGCAAGAGAGATGTCAAATTGAAAATTACAGCAATTACGCAACTCCTTCTAATGGTTAGTGTAGCATAAAAAGTCAGCACAACTTTACGAAAAAATTCTCAGTTTCAGGCTCTCATCTATATGAAACAAGCAACTTTTATGTTGAATCGGACAGATAAAAGTTCTCTCAAAAGTTAAAAATGATATTATTTGTAAGAATTATATGATAGGGATTGTGGCCAAGTTGCTAAGGCATGATCTATTTGTAACTCTGTTTACCATTTTAAATTTGACAAGTTGCTACATTGGTGCTCCCAAAACAATTAAAGCAGAATTTTTCATAAACAATGTCTTATTTGGCAAAATAGCTTAAGTCACGCATTAGGAAAGGCATAAAACATGCATAAGTTTTAGTCAGTTAAGTCGAAACCCAATAAGAGTAACAATGTTGGTCATGGCTTCATGAGTGGCTCGCCGAACCTCCCTGTTGTAGTCCAGCAGCAATCTCTTATACTCAAATGCCTACATGGAAAACACTTAAACAGTCAAGTTTATCAAACTCACTATCCAAGCTTCAGGCAACCAATAGTAAGGCATGGAGGTGTCGAACTTTAGCTTTATCATACCCATTGGGGAACAATTGGGACAATGTCCTTTGCAGACTTTTGCTCAAGCAGCTGGGATAAAGATGCCAATGCTTTAAGCTGTTAATTCAAAAAATAATCAGAAAATAAAAACCAATTACACGATAGTAAATATTAAGAAACCTTGAAAGAAGTTGTACTCATACTACTTAGCTTTCTTTCTTTATAGGATTAGAAAAAAATGAACTTCTACTCGGAAAAAATTGAATGACAAAAACAAACAAGGATAAGGAATCACCTTCAAAAAACCACAAAAGATTAAAAAGAGAGAGAGACAGTTAAGAACAAGTAAGAAAACCTTAATCCATAAAATTACAAATCGCTGTGATTTGGCATGTTTGGTTGGAAAAGAATCAAGAGACTAAAGATTCAGGAGGTACTTTGCTGAGATGAGTTGGACTTACTCTTAAACAGATGGAACATTTGAGAAATTTGGTTTCCATTTCTTTTACAGATTATGACACATGGTTTTCTTAACTTTCCCAAAGAGTTGGAATCCCACCTTAGCTAAGAATCACTTCCGTTGAGAGAACAGGTTATGACTTAGATGTCATAAACTATAACACATTCCATCATACCCATGATTTCCAATAACGGAGTTAGTTGCACAGTTCAATTGGCCTATTAATAGAACTTGTATAGTGTAGTTGCCTAAGTATACAGACCAGAGCTGGCTAGAAGCCTAGAGTGAGCTACCCAGTACATGCTGAGATCAAGCAGCAAGAACCCAAAAAGAGGTGAATTAAGCATAAAGATTTTTCTTCCCTAACAAATATTAGTGAAAGTCATGCATATACCTTCGTGGTGGGGTCCTTCCTGGCTAGTCTCTTCAAGTGCACTGCCATTTCACTATCTACATCCTGTATACCCCAAGAATGAAAATAAGACACTAAATATTACATCTACGATCCCAAATTAATTATAATCACGTAGTAGCTCAATTAAAGCCGCTCAAGTTCAAAGATTCCCAAGAAACCATAGGATAAGAAAGGACATACGGGAACTGGCACTGAGTCATCGCTTGAGATAGAAGAATCGAATCGCGAACTACCAACATAACCACCGAATCCCATGGTGGCACCGGAACCCGACGGCAAGAGCGACGCCGCAAGACTGTGGGAAGAAAAGCACTCAAGAGCCATTAAAAACTGAAAGAGATATCGATGAAGGTTGTTGTAGAAGCTCCAAAAAGGAAACTTGGTATAAATTAGCAAAACAATTTACCTGCTGCTTGAAGGTCGCGCCTTGCTTCTACCTCCTTCACCTTTCGGCCTCCCCATGATACTACTTGTGAGTTGTGACGGAAGGCACCGTAACACCAAAACCAAGGGAGGCTTCGTCAAATGATAATTTGCCGACCAGTGATGGGTGGATACTCTCTATATTATGCCGTGAGGCTGTGAACTGACTGCCGTCGCTCGTCCCGCGCCACGGCGATCTCGTAATCTGGTATGGCTTAGAGCCGGGTAATGAAGAATTACTTACGAATGACGCGCCGCCACATCACGAAGAGAGGGTACGAAGGTCATTTCAGATTATTACCTGTCGTCTGAGAAAACAAAAAGGAGTATATAGAGATAAACGAGTGATTGGAACCACGGAACCGTAATTTCAGAATTTTTTTTTTATAAGTTTAGATAAATTATTCTCACATATTTATTTTATAAATTATAAAATATATTCTTCAATAGTAATATATTACCCTAATTTCAATTTTTGTATTTTAGTTTGTGGAAAGTTGTTTTATAAACACTATGCCAGCCAACAAGTTGGTGTGTGTGTGTGTATATATTTATAAATAACTATATTTATATTAAGTTTTTTATATTTATTATATTAAATTCTCTAATCACATGTTACCACATGTCCTATTTTTTTTATACGGGTTTATAGTTAGATGATAATAATTCATGAACTAACAGATATCTAACAAACGGTCGAAAACTCTCCCAAGTTAGCGCTCGTTTCCCTCTCCGCTAGGGTTTTCTATTCCCTGTTTGGGATTCCTCTTGGTGCAAAAAAATGCCAGCTTTCTCTCCTCGGAGGGTCTCTTACCCTTTTCTGGTGGAGGTCGTCGTGTGTGTCCCCGGTGATGGGGCCTCGACCTATTTGGAGGGATCAACACGAGGTGGTTTGTGATTCTTGAAATGGTAAGGCATCTTTCGAAGACAATCTCCGTTGGGTGCCCCCATGGCCGCCGAGGTGGCTGAGTAAGTTGAATCGATGGCTTCATCTCTCTTATAAGGTGAGGACAATACTTATTGAGGATTTGAGGGGTGAGAGTTGGGGTTGTCCGGTGGATAAGGACAGATCTGTAGAGAAGAGGTGGCACACAAGGCAACGGTCACACAAGTGCAAGACATGAAGTCGAAGGGTTTCTCTATCGGCAGTCTTTCTGGTGAAGGTAAGGGGATGAAGAATCAATGGATAAATGGGAGTTTGGGTTTTTTCAGTCGGTCTGAGAAACCCAAAGACACCGGAACAAATGAGGTTAAAGGTATTACTTTTGCGATCCTTGGCTCTTGAGGTGAGTGGCCAGCTAAAGTTTTAACCTTTTCCCACTGTTGTCTTATAGAGGTTGAGATTTGTTGTTGGTAGAATGACCTCTTTAGACGTTGGTTTTTCTTTGTCAAGTTCTGATGATTATTTGGTAGAATTGATACCTAGTGTAGTTTGGTTAATCTATTATGATTGGGTGGTTTATTATATTTCCTCACTAGTCTGTGTGTTTTAGAAGTCAAAATATTGTAATCCAATCGTCTTTGTCCTTCTAGAAGTAGGGTGGAAGGATTATCGGTGGGAAGGAGATGGCTTGACTAACCTTAGCTCCAAAAATAGAGTTTTTATGACATATTCTACTTTCAGTGATGTGTGGTCGAAGGTATATGGTGGAGATGTAATGTCTTTTGTGGGTATTCTGGCTAAGATATGTGCGATAGATAGGCAATTGAATATCTTTTTTTTTTTTGCATGATCAATATGAGTATGTTTGTATACATTGTTCATCTTTGGCTCAATTGGTACCTATTTAGTGTTTTGACTAATACTGTTCGTTATAGGACTAGGTTTTGGTCTATTTAATGTGTATGACATTATTGCTCATCCTCATGCTAGAATTGGGTTTTTGTTTCCTTTTGTCTATTTGATTTGCACTTTTTGATAATAGGTTAAATGTTATTCTCCTTGAGTACACTTTCATGTCAAGGAATTTAGTTAGGAACCTCTATTGTGGGTGTGTTCCTAGAGGAGCAGATTTGATTGTCGGGAGGATTACCAAAGCTTCAATTGAAGAGTCTTGCCATTGTGATCAAGCATATCAACTTTCTTTTCAATTGTAGGCCTGTTTCACGAATGAAGTGGATGATGTCTCAAATTTCGTATTGTGTTATCTAATATCCTTATTTTTTTTAATAAGTATGAAATTGATAGTAATTTTTTTTAAAAAAGAGGTTTTTGATTAAAATGTTTTTTTAATATATATATATATATAAAGTAAAAGAAAAAAAAATGTCAAAGGGTGGCGCGGAATTAGGCGCCACCCCTTGAAAGGAACCCCATTTCCCTTAATAAAAGAAATAATAAAAAATATATATAAAATTATACTTTAAATGTGGTACACATTTTTCACTTCGTCTCACACACGAAGTGGAGATTTTTTAGTAAAGGAAGCTGTAAAGTTTTAATTTTTTTAAACTTTAAAGATTAATAAGGTACTCAAATTTTCTTCTTATCATAACACTTCTTTTATGAAAGATGTTTTAAATAATTTTTTCTTTCCTATAATAGTAATTTTGTATTAGTTAGAGAATATTTTGGAGATATAATTTTAGGCAAGTTTTGAGTTTTGTCAATATATGACTATAAAAACGTAGAAAATAATTAATAGTTAATTTTAATCCGTTTATTATTTGGTTGTCATATGATTTTATAATTAATTTCTTTTGTAAACATGATGCAAATTAATTTATGTAGGATATTTTACATATTAAATTTTTTTTAAAATAATTTATTTAGATTATTGGAGGTATTATTGAGGTTTTAATCGATTTATTTTATTAGATCTAAGCTATGTGAAAATATGAAATATGACTTAATATTTAAATTAGAATTTGATATGATTTTAATTATGTGAATATTTGAGGAGTTGTTTAATAATTATATTATACCCATATAAATTATGAAAATGAGATTTAATTGTTGAGAAGGTTGATATTGATGATTTTATAATTATAGGTATGTTAAGGTAAAATTTTAATTTATAAATTGGGTCGTTGATGTGAGAAAGTGGTATAAAGGGTGTTTAAGAATTTTTACGAGTAATTTGGGTTCATGAGGAATAATTTATAGTTAAGGATTTTAAGAAAATTAGAATAATTGAGGAAAATGGTTGTGAAAGAAATTGGGTTTTTGGGAGTTAAATTATGTAAATTATTTATTTTATTTTTATTTGTGGTTAATCGATATTTACATTGATAATGTAGAGTTTTCTTGTGATCGGTGATTGTACGGGTTTTACTATCCAAATTAAGTTAATCTTGGAATCGAGGTAACCGGTGTTAATTTATTTTGTATGCTTGCTTTAGATTGTAAGATGTTTTATAAATCTTACTTTTATATATATTACTTGTATGTGTTTTGTAAGATTATGTTTATGTCTAAATATGAATTTACTTCAGTGAAGCAGTGTATTTTCAAATTTACATATATAAGTGAAAATTATTATCAAATTGTTATTGTTATGATGGATATGCTGTTTGAGATGGAATGTTGTATAAGAATTGAGAATCCCGTAATTGTTTTCGAAAGTTGTATTAATTTATTATTTTTATATTATGGGATATGTTAGAGTTGTGTGAAAGAGATAGGGTGAAATGTGTGCACATCGACTATGTCAATCCTGGCTCGGATTTTGAGTTGAGTGTTTTGGAGGGACACCTCCCTGTTACTGTATATTGGCGGTGGCATGGAAGGGGGCAATATTCTTGAAGTGACTAGCTAACCTTTAGCTGAATATACTAGCACTGATAGGTTGTACCAGTCTAGAGGTAATAAGGAGGAGTAGGATGGATGAATATGGATGATTTTATTTGATTATCATATTATATAAAGTATTAATTTACGAGATTATTATTATTTTATGTTAGTTAAACATGCTTCTCTGACTTACAATCCTTTCCTGCATATTTTGTAAATTGATTTTGGTTACTGAGACTTTATATCTCACCCCGTCATTATAAATAATTTTTCAAGCGAGACCTTTAAACTGGTTAGAGGCCAATGGAAGCAATCAGGGGCATAAACGTTAAGAATCTTGTAGGCCTCTTTTGGTGTCGGTGTTGTGTTAATTTATATATTGCCATTATAGGACCCTCATGTTTTTAAAATGCCACATTTATTGTTTGGATATCTCTCTTGGAATAAATGTTTAACCCTTATTAGGCCTGAGATTTTACGTTGCATACTCTGATATGTTGGTAGGTCCTACAACTACAACTGTGTTGGAAATCATTTTGTGATTCATGGGTTAATTGTGATGTGAGATCAGAATAATAAATTTATCTATAGTGAGTTTGTGCCCTAAACTCCGATATGTCTTGAGAAAGTTTGTGGGCGAGTTTGTGCCCTAAACTCTAATATGTTTTGAAAGGGTTTGTAGGCGAATACTGTGTCCTAAACTCTGAAAATGTATTAAAAAATCATTGATTTTGTATAACTGTATTAGATAATCGCTGTTTATGAAAAATGATCGTTTCATGTTCTGGCTGTATTGAAGTCTTCTTATATCTTTGTTTTTCTAGTATGTTAGTTAGGTTGTGGGGTTTATTTTCTAATGAATTTGTTGTTGTAACTTGGGTTCTTTTTCATTCAGTGTGTTTGTCTGCTTTGACCTTCAGGATACTATAACTTATTTGCATTTAATACTATTCTCTTTGTTGTTGGCAAAAAAAAAAAGATAACAATTAAAAAATAAGATACATAGTTATATATGACTGAAAAATTTAATGCAATAGATATAAAAAACCTGACTTAAGTATTTTTTATTTATAAAACTTTTTCCACTCAATCACTGTTCACAAGCATACACATACTCTGCTTTTACCATTCACAAGCACTCTTCACACACTCTTCTTTTATTATTCGTGTTTTTTTATCGTTCATATGATTTCATTGATATATGTTTTCAAATGTTGTTTCAAAAATAAAGTCCCATAATTAAATTATCTTTGCTTTTGCTGAACGAATCACCATAGTCATATTTTTAAATATAAATTTGATGATGTGGTAGAAATAAAATAAAAATCATTTTTTAAGTTAATCATTGCTTTCAAAGTTTGTTACAAAAATGAAATCTTATAATTTCTTTCCATATTTATTAAAAAGTTATCAGATTTTTAAATATATAATTTATTTTGAACATGTTATAATTGATTAAATATATTATTTTAATGATGGCATTTTAACCCCTACTCTAAAATTTCCAATTTCTTATAAAAAAAATTAGGAAAAATTACAATAAGGTCTCAAGCAAATGAAAATATGAAGAAATTATCCCAAGTTGTTGTTAATGACGATCCTCATTATGTTAATGGAGGATCCTGATATTGTCTTTAATAACCTTTGAGATCATTTTTTATATTTTTATTTGTTTGGGACCTTATTGTAATTTTCCTAAAAAATTATTAAAATAGCATAATGGGATAGAAGATATATTACGTCATGATTCATTTTTACTTGTGCATGTTCACATCTTGGGCTTGTCGGTTATTTATTTTGTTTGAATAAGTTAAAATGACTAACTATGAAAATTGAAGTCATCTTATTCAAATTTCAATTCAACTCTGAAAGTTACTATTAAAATAAAACACAGAAAATCTAAATGAAGTGATAACTTATACATATAATATATAAAAAAGAAAACCCTTAGATTAGACAATAAATTAATCATTTAATCAATGTTCTGATGGATTTTAATCATAACAGATTAATCAACCAGGGTAACCCACAAGAAATATATCTCATTTTAATTATCACAAAATCTGGTATAAATTAAAGGGAAAAAGATAGAAAAAGAATTTTAGAATTGTAAAATCTCAAATCAAGTTTATTACTAAGAGTTGATAAGGAAATGACGAAACTTGATAAAAAATTCACAACTTATTTTTTTAAAAATACCTTCATTGAAATTTTACACATTTAAAGTTCTTTTTTAATCTTTTACCCTAAATTAAATGTATCGAACCATTATTCAGAATTTTTTTTGTCAACATATTATTTAGAACTCAGATCAAGTTAGATTTATTATCATATATCAAAATTAAATTTTATTTACTATAAAGTAGAGATTATTATAGACACAACAAGGTGGAAGCCACTAAATTATTATGAGCACATTTGATTCAACCACATTATATTCCTGTAATGGTAATCATGATTACATTATTAAAATAAGAGTATTTGATTGTTCTTTAACATTGCCATAAAGTTTACCATAATAATGAAGATTACCAAAAAATTAGTAATCCCCATTCATACCTCCCCCCATAAATACTCATTATCATTCTATTGTGTGATTAAAAAAGTCTAATTTAAGAGTGATTACATTCTTGTAATGGTAATCATGATTACATTATCAAAATAAGAGTGTTTGATTGCTCTTTAATATGGCAATAAAGTTTACCAAAGTAATGATGATTACCAACAAATTGGTAATTCTCGTTCATACATCTCCCTATGAATACTCATTATCACCCCATTGCGTGATTAAAAATGTCTAATTTACCTTTTAGTCTCATTTGTCATTATTTTACTTGTCTTATTCTACCCACCACTCAACATTACAACTGCCACCATCACTACCTCCTATACCGCTGCTACTACCGCCTTGTCGTCACCGCCAACACCTCTACTAAGACAACTGTCGTTATTGCTACCGCCGCCGCCACTATCTCTTCCTCATCCACCACTATTATCATTGCCCCCTGTTGCCGTCGCTGCGCCACTCTACTATGACAATTGTTGTCACCGCCGCCAACTCCTCCTCTTCCACCGTTGCCACCACCTCTACCATAACAATTGTCGTCACCATTGACACCGCCGCTGCCACTACCTCTTCCTCTTCCACCGCTACCACCTCCATTGTTATCGCCTCCTCTACCATGACAATTGTCATCATTGTCATTTCCGTCGCCGTCGCCTCCTCTCCACTGCCATCACTTCTACCATGATAATTGTAGTCATCACCGCCACCACCACCATGACAATGTCATCACTGCTGCTATCACCATTACCTCCTCCTCCCCCCCTTTGCCATTGTTGCCGCCACACCTTTGTTACTGTCACCTCTACCACCACAACCACCACCATTGGACGATCATCGACGAGGATGAGGTAACGCAACAATTATGATGAGGCAACTGTGAGTCTTAGCAATCTTTTCTATAAATATTATGTTAAGGTTAAAATAGATTTTGTGTAATATATTAATTTTAAATAATTATTAAAAAATAACACATTACACCTTACTTAAAAATCAAACCAAACACTAACCCGATAATTAATATTACATTGTATCATATTGCATTGCACAATAGGATGTAATAGGATCGAACCAAATGGCTTACGTTCATACTAACAACATTCTTCTATTGCGCTCAAACAAGTTGAAATTTGTGTTTCATGAAAATTAACACAAAATAGCATGTATGAGAAGAAACAGTATTAACAAGAGCAGTGCACCTCCCAGATGGGAATGTGATATTGTGATTGAAAATGAAAATATCCCTAAACCAAGAAATCTAACTAGAAATCACTTAAACCAAGAAAACTAATTAGAAATCACTCTTGTGTGTAGATTTTCATGGAAACAAATTTAATACTAGCCGACTAAGTTATTAAAATTTATTATGGGAAGTCAGTTGCAGCATCTTATAGAAGAAGATTGTGTGCTAAGACTTGTACGGATCATGGATGACGTGTTTTGGGTTCTTTAGGATCTCACTTATTTACTTTTATGGGGGTCAATTTCTGATAGATCCAGAATCAACAAGTTGTCTTTTCATATTCAAGTGGAGATTCGAGGAAGAATCCTTTTGAGGAGAGAGGGAATGATGCGATCCAGAATCAGCAAGTTGTCTCTTCATATTCAAGTGACAACTCTTTAACTTCAAATGATCATTTTCAAATTTCAGCTGGTCCAATCACGAGAGCACAAGCTAAAATATTTAAGGAAGCATTGATTGGGCTGATTCAAGAGGATGTTGTAAATCAAATGGCAATTGGATTGACAATTTTGGACGAAAATGCTGAAAACGTCACTAATTTCATTTGGGCTGCAAATAGAGATATTGATCAAGTTTTGGGTTTGAAGTCTTGAAATTGAAGAGCTTGGACCTAATACTACACATGAGAGGACTCATTTGGGCCTAAATAAACACATTTTGGGCTTTAAATGCTGATTATTTTTATGGATTTTATTTGTGCGAAATTATTAAATAAGTTGCCATATTTGACTTTTGGGTCTCTAGCACACTATATTAGACTTTTGTGTTTTCTAGAACATTATATTAGACATTTGAGTTTCCTAGCACATGGTTTTGGATTTCCTAGAACATGGTATTAGACTTTGTAGTTGCAATTTTCTAAGTTGCAATTATTACAATTAGGTAGTATTTCTCTATAAATACCTTGTGCTTCTTCATTTGTAATACACACTTGATATTTGATATATGAATGAAAGTTGCATTTCTGCACTTTGTTTCTTGAGAGTGGATTCTCTATAGGGTTCTTCTTAGAACTAACAGACTTATCAAGGCTTGATCAACCTTGTGGCGTCTTCCAACACTTCGGGTCCTTGTTCTTTCGTGTGTAAGGGTTCAAGTGGATCATAGATCTTTGTTTAGCTTTCTTGGGGTAAGCATATCTCAGAATTGGTTGTGGGTTCGCACCATCTAACCTCAGGAACGAAGCGCCACACAACACGAGGACTTCCAAGGGGGTCACCCATCCTGAGACTACTCTCGACTTAGCACGCTTAACTGTGAAGCGCTAACCATCGTGCTAAAAGCTTAAGCTAGTAGCAGAGGCGCACCCCTATTCCTTTAACCCAGTACAGACACAAGCCCCTGTCTCCAACGACTGTGGGTGCCACCAGACCCCGAACTCGATCCACACCCCCTCCCAGACCCGGGACGTATCATTCCCTCCCTCTTAAAGGAGGTTCGTCCTCGAACCTTTCGATGGAAGCAGGATTCGAACCCGTGCTGGCTCTGATACCAAATCTCATAAACGAAGCGCCACAACACGAGAACTTCCCAGGAGGTCACCCATCATGAGACTACCCTCGACTGAGCACGCTTAACTGTGAAGCACTAACCATCGTGCTAAAAGCTTAAGCTGGTAGTAGAGGCGCACCCCTATTCCTTTAACCCAGTACAGACACGGGCCCCTGTCTCTAACGAATGTGGGTGCCACCAAACCCCCGAACTCGATCCACACCCCCTCCCAGACCCGGGACGTATCAATTTATGTGCTCAGACAAGTAATAATGTTTGAGTTAATGACAATATTTATTCCTTTGGCCAAAAAAGAAGAGAAGAAAACAGTTTGAGTAATTAGTAGTGATGAGGAAATAAACTCAAGACATTAATTTATCTCTCATACAACAATTTTAAAACCATAGTAATTTTGGTAAAACAGCCTTTCACCTCCTTATTAAAAGATTTAATACAATAACTGTATAGTTTGCCATAGTCGCATATCTCATATCACTCATATTAATATTCATTATATTTCTTTGATACACGAGGATTTAGATCTTTAACCTCTATTCACACCCCATATATTAATATTCATTCTATTGACTACGATTGATTAAGAAGAATCCAAATCTATCAACCATTAACCTTCTGTTAAACAAGTCTTCAACTTATTTGCAGCTGAAGATAAGCATCTTAGTCGGCGTACACTTATCTACAATTTACATACAACTTCAAGTGAAATTATTTCCTTCCATTCAAAAATATTACGACCAGAGCCGCAAACAGAGCATGATCAAAGGATCCAGGAAAAATTGTCAGCCGAAATTTTTTCCTACTGACGAATATCTCATTGAGCTTGTACATCAGGCTAGTCTGCATTAATTTAAAAACATAAAGAATCATTCTTTCAAATATTGCAACGTGATGCACTTTCGACATTGCTAAATGTTTGCAATGAGATAATTGTATACTACAAAAATTGTTTCAAGCGCACCACCAATTATCTCCAGTTAATTTATGGTAAGTAGAAGAGATTATACCAGATAATCAATAACATGTCGCTAAGTTCAAGAGAAATATCCACGTGTTATGTTTCTACTAAACATGATAAACGTAGGCATAAAAAGTTACATCCAATGCAACTCGGAACCCTCTAACTAAATAAAAGTTTCTTGGGCTATGGTATTAGCATATTAAGTTATGAAGTTGTGATGGAATATGCAAAAGAGAAATGAAAGATCAATGAGTTTAAATCAGAAGCTAAGAGAAATTAAAAACCCTAGGGAAAGGAAAACAAAATAGCACTAAAAGCTCAGAGTAAAATAACTAAAGGTCAATTTCTAAATAAAATGACAGGCGAATGAGGAGGATTTATTGGAATGCAAAAGAGCAGGGCAATGTTGTTTATGTCAAAAGCAGAAGATGCAGTGGCCAGAGCATGAAATGAGAGGAGAAAAGACATACTGCTCATTCATTGCATAGAAAAATTAAAGCTTTACGAATGGCATTTTCAGCTTCAACAAATCACTAACAACTATCCTAAATTAACTCCTTAATACAAGGTTTGCCCATACTTTTTGACAGGGGTGGTTAGCACTAAATATGAGTATTTAACAAAACACAACGAAGTACAATATGTTCAGCTAACACTGCGACAGCAGCTATGAACCGGTTCCATTAATTTCAGTAAGCTATGTCATGTTTTCAACAGGCTTCGATAAGTTAAGCGATCAAATAATATCAAGCATATCATAACACTCATCCAATATCATAATAAGTTGAGCAGATCCCGTGTACTTGCAACACGCTAATGAGAGATGGAATAGCAGAACCCCATCTCTGAAATGTTAACATGGGCATTGGTCATTAGCTTAATTTAAGTGTGCTATATCTACTTAAGAACCTTTTTAGCCCTACCCAAACTCCAAGCGGTGAGCGTATTTGGTTGTGGTTTTATGTGGGAAACCATCAAAATCATGGTTTTGGCAGAAGCATGGCTTTAATAGTTTTGATAGTTTTCAACGTGAAACTAAACCCACACTATATGTACTAGTTGTATAAGGCTTGTATTTAGAATCATAGCTTATACAACAGTGAAACTAATTCAACTGAAAAAAAAGATATAAGAAAGCTAATTGAATCTTCTGCTAAAGTCTCATGGTAAAATAAATAACACATAATTGAAAACACAAAGCAGTAATATTTAAAAGAACAATGGCAGAAAGCTTCTACTTCAATGGCAGTGAGTGAAGGGATGAGGTTCTACCTGTGCCAACACAGAATTGTCCTGATAGATGCTACATGATCTCTGGAAAGGGAAGCCTCTAACTTTCAAATCACAGGTTGAATCTTCCAGTTTCTCACCAGTCAAAAACACCTCCAGCTCAACTCTAGTAAGCGCTTTCTTGGTCCTCTGAACTCTGAACACCAAATCCTTGTCCTCGTTACTAATCCCCTTATAGCATTTCCATGATCCATTCTACCAAAACAGATTGATTAAATCAATATCGATTATAGAAATGGAAGGTTCGCCAGACAAGATCCTTTTACTTCAAATTTATGAAACCCAAACGTTACTTCAACAAAATTATGCATTAAGGAAAACCGTATTTCATTTGATTTACTCTAACCAAACCCATACAGAACGTCATTATTAAATAAGGTTCATTCTTGGCCTGAGCTAATTCTAGAAATCAATACGAGCAAGGCCAAAACACCAACTCTTAACAAAAATTATGCACCAAGGAAGATCAAATTTCATTTAATTCACCCTAACAGAGCTCATACAAAATGCCATTGCTAAGAAACACACTTGGCCTGCGCTAATTCTCTAAATCCAAGAAATCAATACGAGCTGGACTATTTTCCCCGCTTTACAATCACGGACATCAAAAACACAATTCCCCGGGAATTTTCGTTTTCTCGGGAAATGAGAAAAAGAATAGCGAGGCTTACATGGTACCGGTAAATCGAAAGGAGGGGTTCGCCGGAGGAATCAAGCAATTCTTTCTTATAGTTATTGGAGGGCGATGGTTTAGGAGAATGAGGGTTTATCCTGAAGACTAGATTATTGGATTGATCGAGAAAGGCGAGATGGCCACGTGGGAGTCCGGGGTGTTTCTTGGACACGAACAGGTCGATCGGGATTTCACAATCCATGGGGTACGCGAACTCCAAGGCCTCCGATTCCATAGCTAAGTGTTTCCAAGGTAAGAAAAATTACTAGTATAAATGAAGCTTTTTTTGGATAATGAAGGATCAAGGTGGAGCTGTGGAATCAGCGCGTGAGATTATATGAAGAAAGATGAGCAATGCAGGCATTCCACCGCTTGTTGTTGAGGAAACCGCCGGGAAGATGATCGACGCTTACAAGTTTGAACAATCTCACACGAAAGTCTACTAACAGCGTTTCAGGCATTATAGCTTGATTTGTGTACGAGCGTTCAAAAGGTTTAAAAGACTTGTAAATGTTTGTGAATGTAACTTGATAATATTTCTTCCATATATTTAATTCAGCTATCACAAATCATCATAATTAAAAAATTATTTTTAAAGATTTTAATTATCATTTTATACAATCATAAATTGCTTCTGCTAATTACGTTGCGGCCCAAGAAAATGGCGTAGCCCGTTTGCTTTGCACTATTATTTTTATTACTATCTAACCGATTTTTATAACAACTTTTTTTTTAAAACTAATTCTTAATATAAATAATTTTTTTCCTTAAGATTTAAACTATATTTTCATTTTCTATCTATATAAAATATATAACTTTATATTAATTATCCCCACTTATTATTAATTTTCTTTTATTCAATTATTTATTACTAATTTTCTCTCATATTTTATACTCATCGTCTCTCATATTTTTAACTCATTCTCTCTTATCCTTTTTTTTTTAAATAGAGGCATATTTAAAAAAAATATAACATTTTTGACATATTTATTATTTTTAACTAATCTTAACTACCAATTTATTTTATAAATTCAAGAAAAAAGGTTGTTTGTGAAAAACACAAAAATACAAAAAGGAGTCAACTGAAGGAATTATATTTTTAATATAGTTATATTTTTATGGGTCCAGCTCCATTAATGAATAGTACTTGTTGATCGTAATCAAAACTAAAAAGGCTTTACATCATAAAAATTATCTGCACAGCCTAGTATCTCTCAAATAAGATTATCCAATTCAGTCCCCAAAAAAAAAAAGATTAATATCCAAATCCTATTAGTGGAAGAAGGATCATACAAAAGTTATTATTGACGGCTAAGTTATAACAGATTTATATATATGAAGCTCATTCAAGTCTCTCTCATTGACCTGGCATCTTTAAAAATAAGGAACAAGATGACGGCAAAAAGAGAGGGTGAAACAAGATATATTTAAATATTCGGAATTACAACAACGAATTCGGCCAAGAAACACAAAAGAAGGATGTGAGCGAGCGTGCAAAAAGCGCTAAATGTGAAACTCTTGTTGTTTGTGCTCGTATGGTGTGATAGAGATTAACACTTATTCCCACATTACACTAAATTGATTTGGCAAAGAAGCAGGGCGTACAAGTTTCAGTAACACTATCATTTCCCCAGTTTCTTGTTTTGTATTCAACCATTTTGTTATTCATTCAGTATCTGATATCTGATTGCTTTATCTTTCAGAAGGATGATACCACTTTAACTAACTTTAGTAGTTGTTGTTGTTAAGCTTCATGATGTTAAATCTGTTTATCGCACTCTGTTTTGGCCAAAACAGAGCTGGCAGGAGAAAGAGATGCAAGGATATGCCATGGAATCTGTAATTGCATCTTCTTCCCATTATTATCTGTCTCTATCAGCTCAATATTCAGTATTCAAAGAGGACTCAAAAGAAAGAGTCAATAGAAGGGCCCCAGTACTCTCAAGAGGATGCAATAAAGCAATAAAGTTCACTAGTTCCACAAATATCACAAAAGTTCAACTGTACCTGGCATCCTCTGCAGGCAAATGACTACTAACTTGCCTAAACAACTTATCCTTCAAAGTTCAGTACTTGAGCGCCGACTACTATTATGCTATAAGAGAATTAGAGATGAAATAATGTTCTTCATCCGAGATTATTTGCATACGCTTCACATCTTTGACATTGCATAGTCCATCACATCTACAACAAAATCTGAAATGAAAGAGATAGCCAATGATTAGCAAACAAATGACAGGTTGTCATAAGAGAAAGAAAAGGTTGGTGACTGATGATAATTATTGACTATCAACCTGCATCTTCTTTAGTGAAGCAAAGAGGGGGCGTGATTCTCATAACATTGCCACGAAAGCCACCTTTCCCAATTAGCACTCCCATATCTGAAATTGTTGCAATCAGAACTTGTCAATATTCAAGAGTATTTCCACATCAAAAGTACAGTAACTTAAAAACATCACAGAGATAGAGTCTGAAACAGGCCTTTCATCTGTTCCATAATCTGCAGCATTTCAGCCTTTGCAGGAGTTTTCAACTCACGATCTTTCACAAGCTCAACACCAAGCAACATACCCCTACCCCTCACATCTCCAATTACTGACAGCAAGTGAAATATGTTATATTAGTCATCAACACTGAAAAGATCTCACCTTAACCCAGGAAGCCAATCAAAAAGTGAAAAAGAATAAAAACGTACTTTCATGCTTTTCCATTAGCAAAGAAAGGCGATCTTTTAAATATGACCCCACAATAAATGCATTCTGTTGAAGCTTTTCCTTCTCGATTACTCTTAAAACAGCCAGCCCAGCAGCGGTGCTCACTGGATTTCCTCCGAATGTGCTGAAATAAGTGCGTTGTGTTAACACCTTTGCAATTTGAGGAGTTGTTACCATTGCACCAATAGGCGCACCGTTACCAATTCCCTGATATCACCAATAGGTGTGCTAAACTCAGACGATATTGTGAGATCAAAAGAAGACATCACATTCATATACTCATTCAAGCTTTCTTTCAGTCCCCTATGAAACTGAACCATATATGTTGCCAGCAGCAAATCATTAATATCTAAATCAAATTTATACAAATTTGTACTATTCAAAAGTTATGAACAATATGATTTACCTCAAACTTCATGCAAGGCATAAAACCCACATCTAGTTAATATATGGATACTTATCAGTACCACCATTTGGACACCAATAGCAGAGAATGACGATGCTTATTATTTGTACCTCTGGTTGCATGCCATTCTAGACTAGAAAAGTATAATCTTACAAACTGGGCCTTTTTATCTCATGTGATTGCTGTATGTGAAAGTGCCAAGTCCCCACTTGAGCTCCCTAAAAAGCTTATAGCATTTGTTAAAGCACCAATGCCACTTACGATTAAAGAAGCTATATACCTTCGCAACAGTTACAATATCAGGCACAACCCCATGAGCCTCAAAGCCCCAGAAGTGACTACCAGTGCGGCCAAACCCTGACTGGACCTCATCAGCTATACAGAGACCTCCTGCTTTTCTGACTATGCCATAAACTGCTGGCAAGTAACCTGGAGCCACCTCTATCACTCCACCCACTCCCTGTCAAGCATGATGAATCTTTCACTTAACATCACACATGCCATTATGACAGACAAAGCATCATTTTCCTTTTACTATATTCGACTGCTAAAAGGTGACATTACCTGAATGGCTTCAGCAATAATCCCGGCTACACGACCGCTGGTACCATAGTCAATTATATCTTGAACATCTTCTGCATACATTAGTCCATCTAAGCCAAAGACACCTCTGTAGGGATCTGGGTTAAGCACGTGGTGAATTCCAGTCTACCAGTATAAAGTCAGTAAAAATCATATATGAGTGAATGCAAGTTAGGGTGCAACGAGCATGTAGCTTCAGTTAATGTCAAACTTCTGATAGAAGTACTCGTCAAAAGAGAGACCTATCATGTAGATGCGAAATGGGCACCTGTACAACATTGAACTTGTGAAAATTTTGCGCAGTAGCATTCATTGTGGCTGCTCCATTTCCATGGTAGCCATTTCGGATCGAAATCATATCATGGCAACCAGTGTATAGCCGGGCAATCATTAAAGCAAGCTCATTGGCTTCTGTCCCAGAATTTGTGAAGAAAACGACCTGAAAAGCCCTCATCAATGACAATCAGCAAAAGAGAACGGTTTCAATCATGACACTGTAAATTACCAGAAAAGGGGGGGGGGGGACCTTGAGTTCTCCTGGAAACTTAGATGCCAAGGCCTCGGCAAAATCAATAACTGCACGGTTCAAATAAACAACAGTGGTATGCTGCAAGAGTCTAGTCTGGTTCACAATTGCTTCAACCACATCAGGATGGCAATGCCCACATGAAACGGTGGCAATCCCACCAAAAGCATCCAGATATCGGCGACCATTTTCATCAAACAGGTATTGCATCTTACCCTCAACTAAATTCAGCTGCCACCACATAATATGTCGAAACATTGGTTGCCTTGAATATTGATAAAGAATTAAACAAGAAACTATTTAGAACAGTTGGAAGGCTTACTGGGTTGTGGTACAAAGGACCAAGGCAGGTGGGCAGATACTCTCTGCGACGTTTCAAGAGATCTGATGCGGAAGGACCATTGTAAGGTGCAGGAGTGTAATCGAAATACGGCATTTCGGGAAGAACATCGCCGTTTTCACGGCTTCGAGTGATGCTGGAAAGGAAACGACCTTTCCACTGGGAAATCCTCGCCGAAGTTACTAGGCGATAATAAAATTTCTGCATTTTCGCACTTCGACCATACTCCCTCCGTGTCTTACCAGCTCTGTTTTGGTTTCTGTTTATCATAAGCTTAATGTAAATTAACATAAAACTCTTTTATATATTTATTTTGTAGATCATAAAAGCTATCTCATATATTTTAAATTAAGATTAAAAATTTTAATCGTTATTCTAAACATTCCTTATAATTTTATTTTTCCTTCTTTTTTTTATACTACACATCCAATACTACAATAACATGGATCTTATATTAAAGACTAAATATAATATTTTTCTGAATAAGATCAATCATTTAAAGTTTTTGAGACTTGGGGGATTTTGATATGTATCATCTTGAAACGTATACTGGCTTCATTGGCTTGATAATCCTAGATTTGTAATGGCATGGGGCTTCATTGTGACTGTCAAAAACGCTTATTCATATAAGTTAAAACAAAATTTTTCTTCCATACTTATCTTATATATTGTAAATCATGATTAAAAAATTATTTTTGAAAGTTTCAATCGTTATTCCAAACAAACACATAATATATTATGCGGCAAAGGTGCAGATCAAAAGCTATTTAACACGGTGTAAAAATATATATCAAGTTTTTCACGTACATTTTTAGACTAGTGGTAAAAAAAATTAATATAATTTATGATAAACATATGAGATAAATTTTATGTAAATTTGCATATGCTTTTCCAACACTATTCCGTATAGAACTGTGAAGGCCAAAAATACCACTACGGTTAAACGCCCCCAGTTTGCCATTTTGTGGATCCCTCATCTGCCTTCACAACCCCACCTCTCTCTTCAACATCATATTCAGCCTCATCCCATCGGTGCCATCCTACGCACCATTTTGCTTTTATGATCAAACTTTGGGTCATATCATGCGTTTTTGAACTCCCTCCTAATGTCACCGGCGTCGAATACCGATTGGATAGGAACCCTCATCTCTAAAGTTGTAAGCATGAATAAACACTCATAAATGTTTATGGCAGAATTATGAGGCTTGTTTAGAACATGAGAAAATTCGAATCTGCCAAAAGAACAACGGTAAAGTGATAAACGAAAGAGAGTTCACTTAAGGCACACAACCTAAGAGCTGAGCAAAACAGAAAAACAGGAAATTGTTGCTCAAGAGCAGAATAAAGCATCCATTTCATAACACAAACAATGCAGAAGGCCTCAGAGTTTCCACTTCAGGGACCCCAAAGAAACACCCAGCAACAAAGTAAAGAATGTGTATGTAAGCTCAATTCATTTGGTATGATCTCATTTCAGAAGATTCACGGTAAAACCAAGCACAAATTCCTTACCGAGTCTTCCTAGAAACCAAACAAGTGAGAGAAATAGAATGTCCCACAATTTTTATCGTCTCTGATTCTGAAGCACATGCTATCTGTAGTTTGCCTATCCAATGCGCCGACGGTGAGTGTCTTGACTCTTGAGTGATGAGGGAGAGGAGAGAGGGGATGGGGCTGAAGATGGTGTTGAAGAAACAAGGCAGGGCTGTGAAGGCAAGTGTGGGACCCACAAAATGAAAAGACTGACGCAAGTTCAGGAGGTTAACATGGGTGATATTTTTGGGGTCCACATTTCGTGTTATCACACTTATCAAGAACTAATTTCTCATCATTTTAAATTTTAAATTTATAATTTTTAAATGATAAATTTATTTTTATGAAAAGTAATAATTATAAAATTATTTTTATTTTAAATTCTGTATGTAATAAAATAAAAATTTATTAAACATATAAAAATTAAATTAAATCTAAACCATTCAAAATTAATCTAATAAAAAAGATAGGTGATAAGCATAAAATGTACTCCAATATTTTTGCCCATTTTTAGTGAGTGTTCATGATTCTTCTTATGCCTTCTTTTTTTAACGGAGAAAAAAATTCTCTCAAATACTTTTATCCTAAATCATAGAAGTTATTATTTACAATCTAATTCAAACACACACTCACACCCCATATAAATATTATGGTGTTAGATGTCCCTTTATCAAAATTTCATTATCAAATTACCACCCTTGCTGTATATTATAATAAAAGTCACATGTGTAATATTAAAAAATAATTAAAGGTAACTAGCAAGGGTTGGATCTCACGGGAGGGGCTATTATTGCACAACGTAGTGAACTAAGTTCTGAATCCTTATTGGAAGAAAGAAGTGCCTACATTTGGTGTTCGACAATATCTCAAACATGATTACTTCTAATAGGAGAATATATGTGCTTAACCAAAAAAAAATTTTGAAGTGTATGAAAATGTAATTTTAGAGGCAAATTATTTTGACAGAATGCGTTTAACTCTTTTTTTTTTCCTTTTTTTTAAATTTTAAAATTTAAAATTCCCTCCATTATAATTTCTTTGTTTATTACTTTTTCCCTTACGCGAGGTATTTTTTTCCACAACATCTCTCCATTTACAACAACACTCTTTATTATCTCTCCGTTTCTTCTTATCTTTCAATCTTCTTTTGATCTTTCAATTTTACTCCACCATCTTCCTTGACCTTCTACTGACGGTGGGTTCTACCGGTGAGCTTGTGCTTACAACGGCGGCAGAGATCGGCAACCTAGCGGCAACGTTCTTCTTTAATGACGAGGGAAAAGATCTTCAACCACGCAACCTTCGTCTTCTCCATTTCGACCTTGCAACCACAATGGAGGGGCAGAGATTGTCTTTGATGGCGAGGATGGTTCATAGAAGGGAGCGATCCATATGAAGAATAGGTAATGGCAAGATATAAGGGTGACTTCGTTGGGAGCTTCTTCTTCAATTATTTTTTTTTGAGTAAATGTATTATTCAATTATTTCTTCTTCCTCTAATTGCAGTCACATTTGAGTGATGTTTATGGGTAGTCTTCTTTTTCAACATTTGTAGGTAGAGAATGTGTCAATGGAGTACAGGGGAGGAAGAAAATGGTGACGATGAAGAGAGGAACAATGCTGAGGATGAAAAAGAAAGGGTTTTTGGGTAATGTTATGTTAAAGTTGAATTCCACTTAATTTTTTTAGATTCAATCCTTATTTGCACATAAACTAAACTATCCTCTGTACGGAACTTTCTTTGTTTTTATTGGGGGTGGTGAGTGGTAAAGTTGCTACTCTAGAATTGTCAATATGGGCTTGATTCTCCTGTGTAATATCTTCTTTCCTCTTTGCTGTAATCCTTTGTGTCATTCATGGTATGTAGGAAAAGCATTAGACTTAATACATTTGAAAGTAGCCCGGATTCTAGTGTTCGTAGTTGTTTGAATATGCTTCCTTTATAGCTACAGTGATCTGATTATATTTGTAATTGGCCAGTTCTGGAGGTGTAGTGTTGGCTTCTCGAGATAGGAAGATTGTGTGTGAAAATACCCTTGATGCTCGGCTGGATGTTGTGTTCCGTAAAAAGCTTCCAAAGGTAAATTTTTTTCCATGAAATGTTTACCTTCAGGTCTGTCTTAATTTGTTACTGGAAACTAGCTCCATGTATAGCAATTATTAGTAGTGATTGTTGTCTTTGCCAAAGATGATGATACATTTTCGGTGGCTTTTTAGTTATTTGAATCATGTTAGAAAGGTAATTTATGTCAAGAACTCATGTTATCTTGTGATATCTGGCAAAATATTATTGGATGTGGATGATGATGTTGAAATAATTACTATGGGTGCATTAATTCAGATTACAAAGGTTAATTGAGATATCGAACTTGAATGAGGGTGTGTATGAAGGGTGGGAAGGACTTTAGGATTATTGTTTTCTCTGAAACAACGGAAAAAGATAGCATTCTTTCAAAGTTTAAACTAAGTAACGCAAAGTATCATCTAGTCTTCAAAATAATTATAGCATCCGTGATTCATTTTGGTATCTCAGGATGTGATTTTTCTTCCCTTTGAGGAATGTTGTGCACCTTATTCATCAATTTGTTTGATTTGAGCATTGTATTTTAACAGATTTAAAAGAAATGGAGTACAGGGGAAGAAGAAAATGGTGACGATAAAGAGAGGCACAGTGCTGAGGATGAAGAATAAAGGGTTTTTAGGTCCTTTCTTTTGCTTGAAAGATGAGGCGTTTTGGATCTTGATGCATACATGGTAATTTCATTTCTTTGCTTTATCTTTTAGTTTTATGTGCTAGTGTGCTTTATCTAGAGCATGAAGATCTAGCTGATACTTAACTATAGTCTTTTTGGCATACTCCAAAAGGACTAATGTGCATTTTGTATTTTTAGGAAACAACTCATGCAGCTCACTAATTTTTGAAGATTGAAGTTGCATTCTCTAATATCAATTCAAACTCTGTTAGCTTTGATACAGTTGTAATTCAAGTTTTCTTTGCTTATTTTTACTTTTATTAAAGGGACATTTTAAAAAAAGCAGCGAATTTCTAGTCTTCTTGTCCTGCATCTTTTAATTCCCAACGTTTCAATTGAGTTTAATGCACTGACCTTTCTTTCTTGACTTGTAGAGATAAGCTCTATGTTTATGAATACGTCGCACATAAGGGGGAGCTTTTGAACATGATCATCTGACCCTATATAATGAACATCTCCTACAAGCTACGGGCATTGTCCAAGTGAGGCTTATGTCATAGTTACTCTGATAGGGTATCTTTATGCCAAATGCAATCCTGTGTTTAGATGCTCAATTGTTGGCTTTTAATTGATGCACTTCCACATATTTATGTTGCTTAGATAGTTAAAAAAAATTGCAAATTCAATTTTTGTTAAGTGCTTCCAGCTTGTGCTTTTGACTAGAGATTTGAAGGGGAGGCCTAAGGAAGTTAAAAGCTAAAAGTGAGTTTAAACTTTGAATTACATTGTCTAATTGTTAAACGTAATCTAACATGGATATAATGTTATAAAGACTTAATAATGGCAAATTGACTGTGATAATTGATATCACTTTAGCTTCCTCCTTTACCTGTTACCTGAATTAGAAAAGGTTAAAATATGTTAGGGTTGTGCCGGCATGTAAAATTGTTGAAGGTGTTCTTAGCTTCCAAATGAAACAGATTGTGATTGATGGGAATAAGGTTTACTGAGTGTATCTAATCCAAAAACAAGGGTTGGCAGTGGAGTTTGAAGAGAATGAAGTTTATGCTATTGATATAGCAGCAAGCACTGGAGAAGGCATGGCACTTTTATGACCAATTTTAGTTAACATACTTAACATTATTTACTATATACTAGGGATTTTCGAAGATAAAAGAGCTCAGTGGAATGTGTGAACCACCAGCTCCTGTAGTTGTATCCTGTTCTTCATGAAAAGCCAAGTGAAATTTCCAATAAAATGATTAGTTCGCAACTAGTATTGGAATTCTGTGGTCTTAGCTAATGTTGCACAATATCACTTTTTTCAGGTGATTCTGTTGTTGTAAAGACTAAGGAGAGCAGGATATCGGTGAAGAGAGAGAGAACATTATATAAGGTGGTGTGCTCTTTTCTTTTGGTGTTATAGTCTCTAAGATTACTTTTTCCTATGTTAATGGTAGCCATACTTTGTCATTCAGTGGGATAGATTAGTTATACATTGGGTTTTGTTTGACTTGAAGTTATCCATCGGTTCAAAATTTCAACTCAATGCTTTTTTTTTCAGAATTATGTAAGTTTTAAATCTGATTTTCAAGGCTTCAAATCAAATTTTTAAATCTGATTCTAAATAATTGCAAATTCTTATCAAACCAAACTGAATAACTAATTCAAAATGTATGCAAGTTTTAAATATTGATTTTCAAATTCGACAAAGTTCAATATGAAAAAATTTTTGTCAATATTTTTAATATAAGATATTTGCAAAAAAAAAGGTTCATGTGATTTTCAACTTGAGTTTTGTCTGTCATTATTATTCCCAGCAAGTTAATGTGTTTTTAATTTACAAGTTAGTCAAAACTGAAGTTCTTTGTTTGATGTTTTTCTTCTTTTACGTGTGAGCATAGGAAGTAGTTGTTGGAAATTGTGCCCTAAGGGCCAATCATTGTACCTTAAACATTATTGTTATTTAAGAATTTCTCCTTATTGTTATCATATCATTTGCATGTTTATTATGATAATTGTATCCTTGGATGAACTATAAAGATTATCCTAAATGTCCCTGGTCAATTATCTATGCGGGAGCAAAGATGAAATAAGACCAGTATGACTTTGATGAGGTATAGAGATACAAATCAAAGTCTTAGGCACTTGTAGGAGTATAAGGTGCTGGACCGACCCGCTATGAGAAAGTTGCATGGATTAAGTCACAGGCTTATCTCATACATATAATCATGTCACAGTGCCCTCTGACCTGAGATCATCATAGATTCCTGCATGAAACTTGCTAAGTTTTGACCTAGTCAAAAGTCACCTTTGACCGGGTGATGATAAAGGCTACAATCGGGCTTAGGAGTTTTCATGAAGAGGAATGTGAGTGGTCAAGATGGAATTTGTCCCTCACATTAGTGAGAGATATTACTGGGCCCCTCGATGAGTGAGTCTGAGAAATGTATGGCCATACTGTAATGGGAAGGAGTTTCCATTTCTAATTTCAGGCTACTCAGGAATCGGGAAAGTGATGGTCAGGAACAGGAGGATGACGTTGTCCATGCCTCATCCTTGACCAAAATATCGTGTGACAAAAAGGGACGTGACATGGTTGTATAAAAGGTTGCATCGTATCATTGATCCTCATGTGAATTGGGTAGTCGCAATGTCTTGCTAGAGGCCGCTTGCGACTTGTGGGCTAGAATAGTTTTTGGCCCACTGCCAACTTCATGTGGGCCTACAGGGTCGCACACAATAATAGCCCAACACGAGCTATGATGTCCAGATTCATTTAATCTAAGATGTATCTAAGATTCAATGAATACAATATTTGACCTAGGGTGGATGAATTTTATATATATATAAATTTGAAAAAATAATAATAATAATAATATATAGATTATAATATTATTATAAGATGTTAGTTTTATATTTAATTTATTTGATAAATTAAATAATTAAAACTAATACAGATATCATATCTTAGATTTAATTTATAAAGATAAATTAAATCTATTGGCTCTTTAATTAGATTAAATGAATATGATAAATTAAATCTGTTTGACAGATTTAATCAAGTCAGATTTATTTGATTTGATTTGAATTTCAAATTAATTAAGATTAATTTTAAGATTCCAATACGGCCTACATCAGATATAAAATTCGAAGGGCTAGAGAACCCTAGGCTGTACGGAGAACTTGGAGAGCCGCGAGAAACCCTAGAGAGACATCTTGGAGGCGCTAGCAAGCTGCCGCATTGGGTCTTGTTCGTGTGGATACCGGTAGAGGGAGACGACAAGAGGTGTTGACTCCTAGAGATCGAAAGCACGAAAAACATAAAGGTACTATTCTAACTACTCGATTTAGACGTCTTTGATAGATCCGTGATTGAGATTCGAGGTTTTTAAACAGTTAATTTTTCCGCTGCGTGTACGAATCCCAACAGTAGTTGCAGTTTCAAGGTTCAGTTTTAATTGAATGGGAAACCAGAGGAATAATAACATATCTAAAGGTAGTGTTTGGAAGTCTCGGATGATTGTGGGCATGTATGTATGAATTCAGAAGCTGGTGAAGATCTCTCTATAAAAGGACAGCTATAAATGGATTTGATTGGGGCACAGGAGTTTTAAGGACCCATTTTCAAGGGGATCTCTGCAATCTTACGTCATTAGAGATGGGTTGAGTGTTACTATATTACTTGATAAGGCAGAGTTGAAAGGATATTTTGTTTTCCATTGTGGAAGACATAAAACCAATGGTTTTTTGAGTTTAATGTTATGAAAAAGTTGTTGTCCAATCACATGGTATTTTTATCATGATCTTTTCTAATGTCCACCGGAAAGGGTAACTAATTGCTTTATAGAGACATGGTTCTCTTTTTTTATTGTTTTCAGACATCATGTATATTTGAAAATAGAAGATAGAAAAATTGCGGACTACAATCATTATTTTTATTAACTCAATTGCTTAGCTATTGAAAGTAAATCATTGAGTTAGTTTGTTATTATGAACCCCAATAATTAAACTTGATGAATTAAGTTGATAGTGCACCGTAAATCCACTCCTGACTATTAATTTATGTTCTAATATAAGCTAAATAAACATGTAAGGTATAAATTAGAATATACCATCCCCGGCATCATACATGAAATGAAATTTTGGGAAATCGATACCTTTCTCACTATAACAATAAACACTTTGGCCATTATAAATTATGGTAGATAGAAGACATGTAACCACGATTTTACTCACTCAAACTCTATTCTTCATCTATCATTCATTTAATAGGTGTTTTATTTCTAACCTAACCTCCGAAATATGGTAATAGAAGAATCTAAAGTTGAGAATAGGTCAACATAAATCAATCACAAATTGTTTAGATACAATTATCTCTGTAGTTCCTACAGAGGTGCGTCACAAAAGTATATATTTTCTTATTGGGGATTTACTACCCAATTATCTCCTATTATTTCTCTCAAGTGTGTAGTGCATCCTGTATAACTTGCCGGGTAGTAAATGCTTGCTCCTACAAGACTCATATGCCAATGTTTTGCATTTACAATTTGTCTTCCAGGGTTGATAAATTTGTTTGGCATAATTATTTTGAATACTAAGTTTATTTTCCTGTCGTTTATCTTATATTGTCTCTTTATTGGCATCGGTTTAATGTTTTTTACATGTAGCCCTAGAATTTCAATTAATTAAGGAAAAAAAACTTGATTATAGAAAATCATTCATATGTCAGTGTTTTAGTTAGTAGACCTCTTGCAAAAGAGATTTTTTATTTTTAAGTAGAAAAAATGACTCATAAATATATACATAACTTATATTATAAATTTATATAAATAATTAATACAACATTTAAGTTTATCATGTAAAATAATTAGTTATAGCTTTATTCAAAATATATATTAGTATGCTGATTTATTCATTGATTACATGCATCCGTGCATCGCTCGGGGGAGTCAATGCTCGTTACTTCTAATAAGAGAATATATGTGCTTAGTCAAAAAAAAAATAATAATTGAAGTGTATGAAAATGTAACTTTAGAGGAAAATTATTTTGACAGAATGCGTTCCTTTTTTTTAATGGGAGAGATTGATACTTTGTGTGTCCAAGATGACTTCAAGATTGGGATGCATATACGTGCAAGAGAGAGCAAGACAGAGGAGGATGGAGGGGAGGGAGAAAGAAGAGAAATAAAATAATACTATTTTTGTAATATAAAATATATTTATTTAATTTAATTATATTAAAAAATTAATTAATACAATATATATTTTTTAAAATATTTTAGTTATCTTTCTTAATTCATTTTTCTTCTTTATAATTATTAAGGATGTATCAATAAGGATAAATTGAAAAAATGATAAATATAAAAATTAATTTTTATATTTAAAACCAATAATAAATTTTTAAATATATTATATATTAATTACAGAAATGCTATCAGACAAGCGAGAATCGAAAACGCCGAACAAACAAATAAAAATAATGTTTATAATCATGTATATATGATTTTATCACGTTATGAATATTTAAGCTATCAAAACTCTAACCAACCTGTAACAAGCAAAACAAACTTGGAACACGATATAATCACCATTTGGCTGTAGTATTCCATCTTTTAAGAGAACATGTGTGAGTGAGCCTTCTTATGTCACGAGTCTGTGTTTCTATAAAAAAGGATACCCTCTCCTAATTGACTTAGGGATAATTTTACCTTAAAAATTTTATTTTAGGCAATTTTGTCCTGAAAGTCTTAAATATAAGGCAATTTCGCTCTAACCGTTATCGTAGTTAAGTTGACCGTTAGTTAACTAAACTTAAAGGCAAATTTGCTTCAGAGCAAAAACTTATAGGGCAGATTTGCCCATAAGTTAACAAAAAAATTACCCTAAAAGTTTTAATTGGGGAGCAAATTAATCCTGAAAGTTTTTACTAATGATCAAATTTGCTCTGAAATTTAGTCAACTAACGGTCAAACTTAATTAGAATAATGATCAGGGAAAAATTTCCCCATATTTGAAACCTTTGGGGTAAAATTGCCTCTAAGCTAATATTTCCAAGACAAAAATGACCTTTAATCTTTATTTTTTATAAGGAGCAGTTATAAAAATCACACGGTTCAAAATATTAATTAAAAATAATAAATACGTAATTTTCATATTTTTTTAATTATATTTTTATTTAGAAAGTATGTGTATGAGAAATAATAAGTGACATGTATTCATTGAGGATGAAAATAAAAAATCAATCTAAATTTAAGTTGTTTTTTATATCAACGACAACTCCTAAAAAAAAAAAATATCCAGAGAGATGATGTCAAAGTGGGCCCATGCAGGGTTGGACGGCTCCAAATTTAAATTTATGGGAAAATTATAATATGGTCTTAAATAAAAAATAATAAAAAATAGTTCATTAAAATCATAAAATAAAAAAATTGTTTTAAGGAATTGTCAATGGAGACCCCTCAAATTGTTAATAATCAGCACATAAAGTTGTTAATGAGATCATTTTTTCATTTTGTGATTTTAAGGAATAAGGATAATTTTTTTTATTTGGGAACTTACTATAATTTTTTTTAAATTTATCTCACGGATGACGTCACAATGACCACACGATCCCCATCAATAGCCTTGAAGCTCTTCTTGATCCATATGTTCGGTGTAATTTAAGTGCCTGGTTGATAGATTTGAGGTGATGTAACAGAATATAATAAAATAATAAATATATAAATTTATTTGGTTATTTATAAAGAAAAGATGATGAATATGTATAAAAGTGTTTGGTTGGATTACATCGAATATGATAATAATATAGTAAGAGACAAAATTAACCTTATCCACACACACACATATATATAATATACATATTGACTTAATGATAATTTTTTTTAAATTGTGTAATATACACGTTGGTCTCATAATAATTTATTAATATTTAATAGTGAAAATATTATGCAGGGTACATGTTAAGTTCATGATAATTTTTTAATATTTAATTATAAAAATATTATTTAATGAGATATTTTAATATTTTTAGTGGTGGAATATACTTTCTTTTAGTGATAGAATATTTTTTAAAAATTTTTATATAATTAATTATTTTTAAAAATATTCAATGGTGGCAATTATTTAATATTTAGCAGCATTTATGAATGGACACTTTTTTCAAATTAAAAAAATAATATTTTAATATTTTTAATGGTGGAATATAATTTTTTTAGTAGTGAAATATTTTTTTTATTTTTATATAATTAATTAATTTTTTTAAATATTCAATGGTAGTAATTATTTAATATTTAACACATTTATAGATGGGCACTTTTGTCAAATTTAAAAATTATAATGACAATAGTGTCTTTTTCACTTAATTACAGGATATATACATCTCTATTCATCAGTTCTAGCAGTGTAATCCCGATTACATCAAATGATATAATCAATATTACAAATGTAATCTTCTTTATATTACATAAGTTCAAGCAAACGTTGTAATTAGTCTATTGCATCAGGATTACATATAATCAGCTTCCATGGAATCAAACCAAATAGGTTACAAATGTATTTATATCTTAAAATTCTTAAATTATACATCTTAAAAACTAGCATCTATCCTGTGCATTTCACGGGATTGCGACATTAATTAATCCATTTCAAACTAATATTCATAAAATGAGCACACATACACATGTAATGTACCCCTGTATTGTTGTATGTTGCAAAACAAAAAGTCGATCCACACATGTCAATTGGAATAGACAACACAGCTGCCATCAAGAAGAGTTTAACACTTTAATGTATTAGCCTAAACAATTCAGGAAATTATAACAAATTTCATATGGCCCAAAAGCTATACACATAATACAGTTTAAATCCAAAACATAAACTGCATAATGAGACTTCATAGCAGACATTCTTGGTCTTAGAGTAGGAAACTGAGATAGGCCCATTTTAGACTGTAGGAAAATTATTGTTAATTATTTTAAAAAAACTAGTAATCAAACTATAGCTCTATGTTTGCAAGGAGATTAAGATAAACCCCACTATTCAAGATTTAGAGCTCATTTGAGATAGCATTAGGAAGTTTCAAAAGTCCATTAGAATAAAAAAAGCTAGCTGAATGAAAAAAAATGATGTTTCACATAGCTTAAGTAAGTGACTATTATAGCTCGTTTGGATTAGCTTATGGAAGCTCCATAAGTGCTTATAAATCGTGATTCACAGAATACGAAATAACTTTTACAGTTTACGAGGTTACTTTTACGGTCTACGAGATAAATATGTGGAGGAGATTTATCTCGATTTACATAAATCGGACTTATAAAATAAACTCGATTATGTATTGAGTTTCCAAACATGCTACTAAAAGTCATTTTAAAATTGAAACAACTTTTTTTGACTTTTAACTTTTCTTCATATTTCAATGTTTTAAAACTGACTTTTCATTATATCATTAAAATAAGTATATGTCAAATTGATTTTTATTTTTTTTAAATAAAAGTCTATCTAAACATAAATCACCTTATACCAATTAACTTTTATGGTTTTATTCCAATTTCAGTTTGTAGTAAAAAGTCTTTTTTGACAAAGTTAATCAAAACAAGACCTTATAGATATATGATGTAGTTCCAATTTTTATGAGATCCATCTGTCAGCAGCAGTGGCTATTATTATATGTCTTCCTCTCACACTTCCTGAAATTTTAAGGAACTACGCATGAAGAAATCCATACTACCTAGACTAGCAAGATGACTCATTAAATATATAAAATTTTCTTGGTCGTTTTTCGGTGGTGATGCATTGCACACTTTATGGCTACCTACCAGCCATAGCCTCTCATAGGAGCTAGTTTCCCACTTCATATCCATTTCACTGTTTTTAGATTTTACTGCTAAGTCTCAACCATCTATAAATAAATGCGTAATGTTCATTGCTTCTTGCGCACACAACCAAAAATCCTTTCCATTGAAGGTGGTGGTCGACAAAACACCACATTTAAACTGCTTCGGCCAGTCACAGACACTATCATTCTATTGGCTAGCTGCAGAATTTCACAACTTTGGTTTCACACCTCACCCATCTAGGACTCTAAGTCCTTCCTCCTTCAACTTCACAACATATAAATCCAAACACACCCCTACCCCAAAACTCATTAGCCAAGAAGAGCAGTTCAAGTTTCCTGATATCTCAAGCTTCTTCTTTTCCTTCACCATGGCTTCAACTGTTCTTCAATGGCTAAGTCTTGTGGGCATCATTTGGCTCCAAGCCATAAACGGAACAAACACTAATTTCCCTGCTTACTCATCTCAACTGAAGCAGCTTCTTTCAATTTCACAAGTTCAGCTCAACAACCTTGCTTTTGCCTCTGATGCAGGCAAACTCCTTGGCTGGTTCTCTGGCATGGCTTCTGTTCACCTTCCTCTCTGGCTTGTTCTTGTGATCGGTTCAAGTCTTGGGTTGGTTGGTTATGGAGTCCAATATCTCTTCATCACAAACCAAATCTCTTCTCTGTCCTACTGGCATGTCTTCTTACTAACTGTTCTGGCTGGAAACAGCATTTGTTGGATTAACACTGTCTGTTATGTCATCAATATCAGGAACTTCCCATCTGATCACCAAGTCGCTGTGGGGTTAACAACTAGTTATCAAGGGTTGAGTGCAAAGATCTATACTAATATTGTCCAAGTTCTTTCTCCCCACAAAAAAGCTAGATACTTTCTTTTCTTGAACTCTGTCTTACCTCTCTTAGTGAGCCTCATGGCAATTCCTGTAACTAGAGAAATTGAAGTCACAAGGCCTAAACGAATGCGTGTTGGATTTGTTGTGATGTTTGTTATTACAATTTCCACTGGTGTATATGCTGTTCTAAGCAGCTTGCAATTTTTGTCTCGCAAGTTATCTCCTTTGAGTAATCTGATTGGTATTCTAGTGTCCCTTCTCCTCCCTCTATTGCTTCCAGTCTCAGAGAAGATCAACGAATTGGTGAGATCATGGCAAGCCAATCGAGAAAGACTAAGAATTTATCATTTTACTGTGGAAGAAAATGACAGTCCTAGTGAAGAGAGAACAGAGAGTACAGAGCCAAAAGATGGAGAGGAAGAAGATAGCAACAGAGAGATTCAAGTTCAAGAAGTTGTTGTCAGAGAAGAAATTGGAGTGAAGTTAATGCTGAGAAGAATAGATTTCTGGTTATATTTTTTAATATATTTCTTCGGTGCAACCCTTGGTTTAGTCTTTATGAACAACCTGGGACAAATTGCAGAGTCCAGAGGCTACTCCAACACTTCATCTCTGGTATCATTGTCTTCATCCTTTGTGTTCTTTGGCCGTCTCATGCCATCTCTCATGGACTACTTCTGCAGGTAAAAATTACCCTTCGAAAAAAAAAATTCACTTTGTATTTTTACGAGACAAGATTACAAACATTTAAGAAAAATCTGCTACCTTGTGCCCTTCTGATCTACCACCAGCTCCTACCATTAATGCAACATAATAAATATATCGATGTGGTGGTTTATCTACAACCCCAACATTTAAAGTCTCTATCTTTTGTGTTTGACATAAAAAGATTCAAAATTTTTCAGGGGGAAGGTTAGGATTTCAAGGCCAGCTAGTATGGCGGCATTAATGGCGCCAACAGCAGGATCATTCTTGTTGCTTCTCAACAGAACAGAGCTAGCTCTTTACATGAGCACTGCCATAATAGGAGTGTGCACTGGAGCTATCACTTCAATTTCTGTGTCCACAACCACTGAACTGTTTGGGACTAAGAATTTCTCAGTGAACCACAACATTGTTGTGGCCAACATTCCCATTGGTTCTTTTGTGTTTGGTTACTTGGCTGCTCTGATTTATCACAAGGAAGAAGGTGAAGATGGGAAATGCATAGGCATGGAGTGTTATAGAACTACTTTCATTATCTGGGCTTCGCTCTGTTTCTTTGGGACCTTGTTGGCTTTGATTCTGCATTGTAGAACTCGCAAGTTTTATTCGCAGAGAGACAACAGATAGGATCATAGCAGAAATCAAAGGAACAAAGTGTTTCTTTCTAATTTTTTATGTATACCTGTCCTACTCTTCGATCTGGCATAAATTAATTCCCAACATACAGGAAGTATATTATATGAAGTTTTACTTTTGAGAAATTATTCGGAATCATACAGTGTACAGTTAGCTTATGTAATATGAGTGAGTGCGTGTTTGGAACAGGTAAAAAAATGGTTTTTTTTTTCTTTTAATGGGGCTTTTACAGAAACCTGTTTGAAAAAAAATTAGATTGTAAACGTGATTTGTGTTTGGATTGGCGGTGAGAGAAGTGACTTTTTTTAAAGTAAACCTATTTGGATTAGCTTTTGAAAAGCCCGTTTAGATGAAAAATGACTGAAAATGGCATGAACATTGTTGAATACTACATATATTTTGTTTGTGTACATATTGTTATAATTTATGTTAAAAAGTGTGAATAAAATTTTTAAAAATGAAAAAAGTTTAATAATTATTGAAAAACAAGAAAAATACATTAAAACACTTAATTAAAAAAGGATAAATATATATTTCAATCAGAATGTGATCATAATTGGATCATCTACCTCTACCCATAGTCAGAAGTGATGAGAAGCTGTGGGTAAAAGCTGGCTAATGAGGTTTCTTAAGAAAAGCTCTTTTCATCTATAAAGGCCATTACTTTTTGATGCATTTCCAAACATGTATGTTTAAGACAAATGAACTTTTTTAGGTGCTAAATATATTCCCAAACAGACGCTTAGCTGAAAACCTGAAACCCATTAGACTGTTTAGAATGAATCTTTTTAATATAAGTTATGATCTAAAGTTATTACTGCTTCTTTATATTTTTAATAATTTATTAATCGCTCGATATATTATATGGTTTTAGAAAGTTCCCTACATCACACTTCAGACTTTGTTGTATGGCGTGTATTTAATTTGTTGTATGGAAAAAGACACCGACTTGCTACAGCATCGATAGCTTTAAGTGACAAAGTCTTCTCGACCTCTCCGACTCATTCTAATAATAAAGTTTGATTGAGTTTTGTGCAAAAGAAGGTTGCAAGTGAAAGGACAAATTAAACTGTTAATTGGAGGAATATAATCAATTAATAAAAAGATATTACTTCTTCCGTTCTTAATATAAAAATTAATTGGACTTGAATTATCATCTAACTATAAAATACCAATTTTCCTTTATATTTATAATTTTTTTAAACTATCCTTATTAATTGTAAGTGTTAAAATTTTTTTACATAAAAAATAGTTTCAATTTAAATGGTTTAAGAAGGTATTTTATTAAGTAAGTCAATACAAATTTTTGATAAATAACGAATTTAATTAATTTTTTTAATTTACGTAAATTATTTAAGTAGTAGATCTAACATTAAGAAATGGATGAAGTATAATAAATTTAGTTGTTTGCTTTTAAATTACAAGATTTTTTTTTTTTAGAAATTGGAAGTAATGCTAGATTATTACGTGTTTAAATTTGACATTTTCCTAAAAATACCAATCTGTGCAGAACAGAACTCCTACCATATAAGGAACAATAACCGTTGATTAACCAAAAGTTGACATCGAGATTGAGGTACGTTTGCGTTAGTATTATTATGGGTCTTGGAACATTTCAAAGTTTGTAGTACAGTATATGATTTGGAAACTTTTTTTTTATAAAAAATTAATTGATTAAATCATCCGCGAGTGTGTGTGGTGTGGTTGAAAAAGGTGATGGAATCAGGGAAAATGAGGTGGACGACTTGACCCAAGACTGAGGGCGTAGAGCGTAGTGTACCCACATTTTGTGACATTAATTGTGAAACACAGTACGGGAATCTTATGAAATATGGAACCATCAATAATTAAAAATTCCGACATTGAAATTAATAGGTTGTATCCTTCATTACTTGGGTAGGTTCTCGTCTCACCCATACACCAAATGACGCACACATGATGTTTGCCCCATGTCATGAACTGATCTCTCTCCATGATTAATTTCAATATTTAATTTGATCCATCCTTCTGTTTGCAACATTGTTAATAATACTTTGAAGGGAAAATTTAATTCAGATTCCCAAATAAATAATAATAATCTCTTAAAATCTTAAAATTATTAAAAAGTCCGATAAGACTTTTTTGTAATAAATTATAATTTCGCTAATAAATTTATGAGTGTCCGCTAATAAATCCAAGGGCGCGTCATCTACAAGTTTAAGAGCGTTCATTGATAAGTCTAGAGACATCTATTAGTAAGTTCATGAGTGTCCATTGACAAGTCTATGATTAAAATTTATTACAAAAAAATTTTGAGATTTTTTAAAAATTTTAAGATTTCAATGGACCATTTTTTCTCTTGTCTTAGATTTGAATATAATTTTCCCTACTTTTAATTAATTAACTACCTTAATGCTTAACTATTTTCAGTACTGTTCCAAATAATTAAGTTCAGCGCACGGAGCTTATTATATAAATGGGGAAATATTATGTTTATTATTTAATTAAGTAGTTGATAAGAACTCTTGCATGGCTTTTAAGAGTAAATGCATGAAGCATGTATATGTGTGCAATTATATCTATATATCAACTAATTAACTACTACTTAATTGTTATTGCTTAGCTATTACGGGTTTTATCATATGATTGAAAAGAATAGCACAAGAGCACCTGGTAAGGTATGGATCGTAATTTATTTGGCTCTGAACATCACATTAGCATAATAGACTGAGTGCCTGTTTAGTTTAGCGGTTTACTTTTTCAACATGATTTATAGTATACAAAATAAGTTTATGAGAAAAATTTTATCTAAATCTATGTGAACGCGCTTCGCTAATTCAAACAAGCCTTTGAGTTTTTTATGTTACGTAATAATCTTGTAATATAATATAGCATGATAATATAATTTCTTTATAAATAGAAGGTCGCTGGTCCCAACTCCCCTATATATATATATATATAAACCTCATGTTATTATTTACTTGTCTCATATATTTATCTTATAAAACACAATAATAATCTAAAATAAGTTGATCCAAATAAGTGTGTAAAAAAAGATAGGATGAATATTACATATATTGAATCATTATATTGCTGACATATGTAAGGAAAAAGAGTAATAATAATGAGATGGTAATTGATATGACTGGATTCAAGGTGTGTGCATGCATGAAGGAAGAGCCACAAATCCTGGAATTGACTGTTTGGCAAAATTGATGAAGAGAGAGTCGTGATCATCGTTGATGGATCGAATAATCTCAACGCAAGTACTTGTCGTGTTCATCCTCGAAGCAGAAACGATTCAGGTTTCATGGCTACGAAACCATACATTTAGATTTGCCTACGTATGCTGTGACGACACTGAGTTTAAATACTGAAAGTGAAAAGCCCAGAAAACGACAGATCCCTCCCTGCCGTTTCAGCTCACAGAGCTTGTTTGTGGATTGTGGTTCATCTATCGATCTCCATTATCATATATACATGGCCTCCGAGGCAAAGCAACTCACAGTTACGTACGTTGATTTCGCAAATGATAGCTAGCCACATGCATGCATGCTGACTTTTCAAATGCCTGTGTCAAAATAATATATATTTTTTAATTAAGAGATTAAACCAAAATAGGTTATTACAGATAACTCCTAATTAAAATCATTTTTCAAATGCTGATGGAACAACGAGCTACACAATTAGCCTGCAACACCAAAAAGTCAAATTCACTCCCAATGAATTCCTCCGAGTTTGAATTATAGAATATCATCACCAGTTTACTTTCAAAAAGCATCGTCAACATTCAAGAATCAACGGAGACACTATTGATTGAAGTTCAACAGTGGCACATGATCCATCCCTTCATTTCTCACAAAAACGATTCCCAAGTTCACACACATCATCCACTTATTAGTATACTATCCACACACACATATACACGTGTGTGTATATGTATGTATGTATGTATATGTATATGTATATATATGCATCCTTAACCATTTTTATTATTAGTATATTATAGTACTACACGCCCTACCCTGTGTGTCATTATGAATTAATGTGCTCCCTCCGTCTTTAATATAGTTTTTTTTTATCTAATTTGATTATATTAAGAAAATCAGTTAAACTAACTAATATGACTTTTTTTTTTCTAAAACACTTTAATCACAATCCTTAATTTCCTCAATCTTTCTCTACTTGATTATTATTTTGGCAGCAACAATAATAATAATTTAGAGAGAGATTGACAAATATGCATGAAAAATGAGACTTATATCTAAAACTAAGATCAATTCTTCAATTAAGCCATACATAAAAAGTAAAATATTGAAATTACATAATACAGATGAATCGGTAGTGCCCACTATAATACTGATATAAATACTCGGTAAAAATTTATGCTTGCCATGGTTTTAATATCTTTCTCTGCTGTTTCACTATGAAACATGTTCAGTATAATAATTATATATAATTTGACTGTTATGATCATTATGTGAATGTGAAAAACAACTTCCCGCGTTGATGGACGCGAATTTATTAGTCGACGCCACACAACTTTATTTTTTTTCCAACAAAAAGAAAGAAGAAGAAGAACTGGGCTAGGTTGTGACTTTGTGCATGTGGCATTAGTTACTTAGTCAATAAATCGAATATCAGTTAGAAGTTAGGACTTTAAAGCTGCGGTGCATGAGAATTACGAGGTCTGTTCGATATAATAATAAGGCAGCATGATCAAAGCTTGGATTGACCTTCAAACGCAACAGTCAAGTAAGTGTTAGAACAATGTGTTGTATGTGTGTTATGAGTTAAACCTGTTGTCTTGTCTGCTATCAGCTGATAATCTCACATTTTGCTCCATAGGAACTGAAAGTGGCTTCGATCCACTCAATCCCATATCTGAAATCAGATCTCTAAAGCATACATGCGTTGACATAAAACTATTCCCCTTTTTGATCTACTAACCTCTATACCAAGAAAATATCTCAAATTACCTAAATCATTTATCTTAAATCTGTTATGCAGATGTATCTTTAAGGCATTTATGCTTTCAGTATTATTACCAACTATAACCAAATCATCCACGTAGGCTAAGACTAAAGTCACATCAGTTCTAGTTTGTTTGATAAAAAGAGAGTAATCATATTTGTTTTGCCTAAACCCCCCTTGTATTAATGCTTCCGTGAGTTTAGCATTCCATTGTCGCGAAGCTTGCTTCAAGCCATATAAGGATTTGTGTAGTTTGCAAACTTTATTTTTATCAACAGAATCAAATCCTTGAGGTATTTTCATGTACACTTCCTCATATAGGTCTCCTTGCAATAATGCATTATTGACATCCATTTGAAACATGTGCCAATTATGCATTGCTGCAAGTGACAAAACAGCCCTCACGGTAACCATTTTTACAACGGGAGAAAAGGTTTCAGAGTAATCTATACCTTCTTGCTGATTATACCCCTTAGCTACAAGCCTTGCCTTGTACCTCTCTACCTGACCAGTAGACGTGTACTTCACCTTGTACACCCATTTGCATCCTATCGCTCTCTTCCCCTTTGGAAGATCAACCATTTCCCAGGTTTTATTCTGCTCTAGTGCTTTCATTTCGTTCCTCATAGCCTCCATCCAATTAGGGTCCTGTAATGCTTGATGGAAACTTTGAGGCTCAAAAACAACATCAGTAGACAGTAAATAATCTTTATAATGAGAAGAGACATTGCCATAAGAGACATATTCGTGAATGGGATACTTACAAGTGGTATTTACCTTCTGTTGAATGTTTGCAGCAGCTGCACATATATAATCATTGAGCCAAGTTGGTGATTTCTTATTCCTTAGGGGTCTGGCAGCTTGTTGCATGTGCTCCTCTGCATTTATTGGAGTGTCATTGCCAATGTTATCATGTTCTGCATTACCTGAGTCAGCTGTTTCAACAGGTTCTGGAAGTGTTTCAGATTCTGCATTACTAGATGTCTGCTGATCCGTGTGGTTATTGGGGAGTCTAATAGAAGTAGTAGGGAAATGAACATCTAAATCAAAAGGCTTAGACCTTCCAAGGATCACCCCCTTTGGTTAGTAGGTATGGAATCCTTAAAAGGGAAGCGATTCTCAAGGAAAGAGACATGCCTACTAATAAGAAGAGATTTAGAATGCAAATTGTACAAGAGATATCCCTTTTGATTAGCTGGGTATCCCATGAAAACACACGGATCAGATCTAGGCAGAAACTTATCACTTACAATTTGATTTACAGCAAATGCTAAACAACCAAAAACCTTAAGGAAACTTAAATCAGGTTGCTGGTGATATAAAACTTCATATGGAGATTTATAGTTAAGAGTTTTAGAGGGAGTGCGGTTGATTAGAAAGGCTGCTGTTTTTATAGTGAAAGACAAGACTCCGTGCAACATTAAGGAGGTGACGATGTTTTCGCTCAACTATCCCATTTTGTTGGGGTGTGTATGGACAAGATGTTTCATGCAATATACCTTGACTATGCAGAAAGGAAGTAAGTTCATGATTAAGAAACTCAACTCCATTATCACTTCTGACTCTTTTGACAGTAATTGAAAATTGGGTATGCACATATGCCACGAAGTTTTTTAAATGTTGAGCACATTCAGTTTTATTTATCATTAAGAACACCCAAGTACATCGAGAAAAGTCATCAACTACAGTAAGAAAATATCGATGATCTTTATGAGAAGGTTCCTTATAAGGCCCCCAAGTGTCAACATGTATGAGTTCAAAACGGCCATGAGTGCTAGGCTTGCTCAAAGGAAAAGGTAACCTAGTTTGTTTTGCTTGAGTGAATACATCACAATTATTTGAAGGGAACATGTTAACATGATTTCGAAGAGCATCTATATGTCGAATTACATCATAAGGAGGATGACCTAATCTATGCTGCCACAACTCAGAATTAACTTGCTTAGAATCTTGCATGTTCATAACTGCATCAATCTTTAAGTCATTTTCGACAAGATATAGACCATTACAAAGTTTACCAATCACCTGTGTCTTCCCAGTAGCGATTACCTGCACATTGCACATTTTTGGGTAAAAGGAGATAGAGCAATTGAGTTGTTTTGTCATCATGGATATGGATACCAGGTTAAAACAACAATCACGACAATAATACACATCATTCAATAAAACGTCATCAAATAACACAATTGTGCCAATGTGTGTAATCCGAATTCTATCTCCGTTGGGCATTTTAACTCTTCTAACTGGACCAGTATAAGGACTAACAAAATTAAACATATTCAGATTACCAGATATATGACATGTTGCCCTAGAATCAAGTATCCAATGAGAGCGAGACAAATCAACAGGGATAGCATTTACAATACCTGACATATACTCACCAATCTCCTCTGTTGCTCCAACAGCTATCTCCTCATCATCCTTTTGGAGTAAGTGAAGAATCTTATCATATTGTTGTTGGGTGAGTGCTGGAGGTATCTGATTAGAGGAGGTAGAGATCACAGGGTTCAAAGCAGAAGTAGACTTATCTACTACAGCTTGGTTGGCTGCAGCTTCTGGTTCCTTTGAGCCCTTAGAGCCAGTAGGGAATCCGATTAACTGATAGCATGATTCCCGTTTATGACCTCTCCGATTACAGTAACTACATGTCTCTTGAGGCCTGCCTCTGCTACGGCCTTAGCCTGTCCTACCACCTCTCATACTCATGGTCATATTTTTTAGGGGATTGCTGCTCCCATGAGCTGAAAAGGTACGCTGGTCTTCATCTTGAACAATCATAGAATATGCTTGATTCACAGTAGGTAATGGGTCTATCAACAAAATTTGGGAGCGTGCTTGTTGATATGTATCATTGAGACCCATTAAGAATTGGAAGAGTCTCTGTTGTTGAGTTTTAGAGGGAGTGTGGATATCACGGATGCTAGCTGACTTGAATATTAAGGGGTCACAACCAACTCAAATCTTATATGGTAGCAAGGCTGCTATTCACATTGCAACCAATCCAGTATTTCATGAGAGAACGAAGCACATTGAAATAGATTGCAATTTCGTTCGAAAAAAGTTAATAGAAGGTTGCATTGCTTTACATCATGTGCGCTCCGAACAACAGTTGACAAACTTGTTAACGAAGCCTCTTGGTTATGATGATTGTAAAAGATTCTTGTGCAAGTTGGGAACCATTAACTTATATGGCTCTCAACTTGAAGGGAGGTGTTAGAACAATGTGTTTTATGTGCCTTATCATTGTATTAGTATTTGGGCTATAATATTTTTATTGGACCGAAGGTGTTGGGTTCAAGCTGTTGTAATCTTAGTTCAGCCCATGGACGATTTGCTGGTTTGTTATTGTATGTAACTTTGCACAGGTTTATTATAAATAAGAATTGCCTTGAACCCAACACCTTCGGTCCAATCAAAATATTATAGCCCAAATACTAATACAATGATAACACACATACAACACATTGTTCTAACAACAAGGTTGACATATTGATTAATATATAATATTATTTGACTGATTATTAATCAAAGGTTGAAAATAAATTGGTTTATATATACTAAAAAGGGACATATGATCTCCCACCCACCCACAACATGACAAGCGGGGAGGTAAGATGCATATACATGCTAGCTTGCATTGAATTTTTTTTAACATCAATCATATATTGTAATATATGTTAGAGACTTTAGAATGAAACAAATTATAAAAATAAAAAAGGCAAGTCTCAATACCCGACTCACCTAAACTTTTTTATATATTAAAAAAAATTGACTATCAAGTATACAATATTAGGTCTGCTTTCGTTACTCCTTTTTTCCCTCTTTATATACACTCTTATATATTTATGACATATACATAAAATATTTAATTTCCATGCCACTAAAAAACAAAAAATTGCTTGCATGTCGTGCAAGTTAGGTTAGTTATATGGTAAACGCGGCAATGAGTACGTATGTAGAAGTGCCCCACGTTCATAAATAAACCGACAATGGTAAACGTGCCTCACAATGCAAATCATAATAGTAATAGTAATAGTAAAAATAGCTGAAATATTAATTAATATTAATATGGTTACAGAGCCAGAGGGGAAAACGAAAAAGTTAAGAAAGAAAGAAAGAAAGGGGTAGTAATAAACAGATACTAGTATCGATCTAAGCATGCATTAGTTTGTGTTTGGCAAGTAATCTAACTGCTAACAGATATAGTTACCAGATTCTAACAAAATGTAATTAATATGTCATGTTGAAGTCTTTCTGAAATATTCCCACATCCCTCAATGTGGTAGCTAGCCTTGAATGACGCTTGAAGAATATTGCTTCCGTTGATAAATTCCTTTATTGGGTCTATTTATTTGTGCCGAACTTCCTAGGAGTACGTAGGATCAGTTAATTAATTCGTACTCCTTTTTTATCTTTATTATAGGTGGCTTCTAGAAGGAATTCTTATTAGGCATTTGATTTAATAAGGGTAGAACTTAGAAGCAAGAGAAAGGATAGACATTTATACGGTATGATGTTAAAATTCAGTGAAATTAATAAAGGTGATATTGAAAAATATTTTAATTTAATGATAAATTTAATGAATTTAATTGTTGTTATTGTTACATATAAATTTGTTACTAGAAGTGATTTATATTTGACAGCGGAGTGATATAGGTTAAACAAGTAAATTAGTTAATTATAAAAATTGTGTCTTGAGTTCCCAAAAACACCCTTCCATAGAATACATGGCTGCATTTGAAATATCGTTAAGCAACTAAGGAAGTACTAATAACGACAATTTAGGGGGAAAAAATATTAGAAATAAAGTAAATTAAGACATTATATTATTTCCGATCCTAAATATAAGACCAAGTTGATTTTTTTGAGGAGATTAAGGAAGCTCATTAAATTACTTTAAAATATTTATATTTATTGTTTTTTCAACAAACTAATTTGTTTGACTTATGTACTGATATATAATTTAATCATATATAATATATGATATGATTAAATAACTTACCTAACTTTATTAATTAAAAAAAAAGGCAACAGTTTTATAGGAGTTTTTAGCAGCGGAGGTAGTATTTAGGATTAAATACGTGCATTTTGAAAGTTACAACTTTCAAACAGACATGTGCATGGGTTTTGGGCAGGGTTATCAGACCCGGACTGGACCGGAAACCGGCCAGTAAATCGGTCTGGGTCAATTTTTTTATTTAAAAAAAATATTTTTTTTAATTTTTCTTTTAGAATTTCATATTAATAAGCCTAAAATTTTTAATTTCTCACTGGTTTGGTCCTGATTTAGCTCTAGTTTGACTCCGGTATGACCCACTAACCCTTGACTCAGTACCCCGACTGGTTCAGTGACTGGTCCGAGTTTGATAACATTATTTTGAGAGGCGTCCACGTCAGTTTTCTCCTATGAGATCGTGAAACTCTTAACATACTCTTGTAATTAATTAAGGGCACTTGTTCTGTACGTGGAAATCCTACGAGATAATGATAATGTTGGCAAAACTAATCTTTCTACTCTCTTTAGATCTTATTATAAGGTATTAACTAATAAATATATTTTACCCTTTTTATAAGGCACTTGTTTGTTTCTAAAGAGTATTAAATATTTTTTCCATGAATGCCCATAATTAATAAGGGTAGTGGGTGAAAGTAATAATTAGTAAATACTAGAGTTTAATGCAATTAGTAAGGGTAATATTAAAAATTATTTAAATTTTAAAACAAATTTAATGACTTTAAATATTTTTTTTGATTTGTGATAATTATTAGTTAGTGTATAAAGACAAAAGAAAGTATTTATTTAATTATTTGATGTATGGGCCTCCTCCTCACATCTAGCATTTAATTTGGAAATGACACATTCTTGAACGTATCACTTCCCTCTATCACTCATTTTAAGTCTGGTACTGTTCTCTTTTACTGGTCATTTGCTTCTTTAAACGCCTTCAATTCATCACTAACTAACTACAACCCCCCCCCATTTCTTATCATAATTAATTTTTGGTGACTGATCTGATCTCTACTAATATTAATTAATACAACACCTTCTCTAACTCTCTCCTTGGGTGAGATCACACTACTAAGCACGCTCATCAATCACAGGTGGATGTTTCATCACATCAGCTATCATGCTTGCGTCATTATTTAATTTATTATATTTTTAAATGAGGCAGGTATTAAGGGAGGAGGGTATGGGGTTGCCCACCCAAAGGGACAAATTAATGTTACAACAACTGAATGTTACAAGATTAGCGGTGAACACGCCCCAACGTACATTCCATAAATTCAATTAGTTTACGACAATTCAGCGTTGCCTTGTCTCTTTTGGGCCCCAAAAAAAATTGAGAATTAAAAACTTTGTGTTGGTATGGGAAATAAATAAAACTATAGTTTCAAAAGTCAGATAAAATTTTTCTTATATTTTTACTTGTAAATTGGAAAAGAACTTCTGAAAATTTAAAACGAATAGGCACTAAAGACTAATTATATTTATTATATATTTTTTTAATTTACTCTTATTGATACTTCTTGGATAATAATCAAGGATGAGAGATATGAGAAAATTAAGAAAAATAAATAGGATATTTTAGAAAATACATGTCACATTAACTAATTTCTTTAATCTAATTAAATTAGATAATATGTCTTATATAAGGACATGAGAGAGTAATACATTTATGCATACATGGGTTTGGTGAATTAGTAACATAGAGTATATAACCATTGATCGCAAAATTACAGAGAGTATATAACAAACACACCATATATATTATTTACAGGTCATAAACCCTATTATTATTGTTGTTATTGCAATACGTGGAACGCCTACATCCTTAAAGTCATGTGTGCGTATTTATACTCAGACGTTGCCACGATTAGATCAAATAGAGATATCCATTGAATATGATTTAAAATTATTTTTTTTTTTGGAGGGGACAAAAGGATATCACATATTCAAATGATAATTTTTAAGAAATGATCAAGAAAAGTAATGTTTTAATTAGTACTTAGGGTTGGGCCTTAATGTTTTTTGTTGCCATTAAAATGCCTCAGTAGTTTGCAAGGCCCAGAAAAGCCCGTAATAGACTATAAAGTTTGATCCCCGTGAGACGTGACACACCAAAGGAATGAAGATTGCGTCGTTTGTTCTCCTTAGTCCTTACCAGTTAACTTTATCAATCCACTAGTGTTGAGTGCATTTTAGATTTTATTAATTATAGGGAAAATTATAATAAGGTCTCAAACAAATAAAAATATGAAGAAATGTTCGTTAGGGGTTGTTAATGACGATCCTCATATTATTAATGGAAGATCCTCATGTTATCATTAATAACCCTTTAAAACAATTTCTTCATATTTCCATTTGCTTGGGACCTTATTATAATTTTATCTTTATTATAATCACTAATCGTTTAAAGAAATTAAAGCATTAAGCTCCAACTTCTAATGGATGACCTCTTTCTCTCTTTTCTTTTCTTTTCTTTTTATTATTATTATTATTATTTTGACGAGTTTAGCTCTCAAATGCTCATTGAAGTCAAAACATGCCTAGTTTCAATATACTTATAAAAATATCTATAGATCGTTTATTAACAAAATCTTTATATCAAACTTATAAGTTATAACCTTATGAGTGTAAAGGATGTTGACTCCAATTTCAAATGACTTGACCAATTTGACACAGACCAACCAAATTACTTTATTCTAAAATGATATAACAACAATAACAAAACCAACAATAATAATAATTCAAAAGTTAAATGCACCAGGCTGGGCATTGAATAATTGTTTAATGTTCAGATATGAGATTTGGGAAAAGGGGACACATGGATATATGCACGACTATCTGGTTAATTGTGAACATTGTGAGGGATTACTCGTGAGGTGAAAGTGAAAATGTGAATGAATGGTCCTTAATTACTGCTTGGCTTTTTTGAATTTTGCTAATTATATGTTTGTTTCTTTCCTGAGTATAGTGCATGCAGTATAAATGGACCCATTTTCCAACTTTATTCAAACATGGCAATCCACTGGCACATGCTGTTCATCCTATTTTCACAAGAGAAATATACAAATTTCAGGCTCTAATTAATGTCCTTGATTATATATGCACCGCCCATAATATTATTATGAAATCGGTTATATCTTTTTTTTTACAAGGTAAAATTTGTGGGCCAATTAATCTAGGGAGCACATGCGTACTCTTACTTTTTTTTTTGGCCCAATATGAGACATCCCTCGAAGTACAATAATGTAATAAGATGTGTTTCTTTTGTTCTTCACACTCAATCATATATTCATATGTAGTTCGACAAATCTTATCACCATATATTCCCCAAATCTTTCTGTGGTCCGAAATTTTTTCTCTGACAGCTTTGTGTGACATTTTAAAACTAAGATTGAATTAATCCCCTTTTTTGGAAAAATAATTTATCCCATTCAACAAGTTGATTTTTTTTTTCATTTTATAAATAGACGAATCAAGGAATAAGAGCATCAAAACATTGACAAAACCTTTATTCAGTCCTTATTCTGATATTTTTAATTTGTTTGCCCTAATATTGAATTAATTCAATGTTTTAATGTTTGTTTGAATTAGCGGTAGAAGCTGATTTTCCAATGTAATTTTTGGTATACGAGATAAGTTTGTGAAATAAATTTTATCTCAACTTGTGTTAACGTACTTTTTCCACGCGAACTAAAACAGACCCTTAGTAGTCAAATATCATTCTCATGCATCAATTATTAAGTTTAATGCAACATTTTAATTAAATTTTTTTTATTCATGTTGAAGTGAAGTCCCACATCGGTGGGATGAGGATGTGAGGAGAACTCATTGGGCTATAAAAGAAGAGCCCCTCCTCCCTTCCAAATCACTCCTTCAAATAGTCTCATAAGACATTTGTATATTCTTCTCTCTTGTAGTATTTCACTTGTGAATTAATTATTACTTCTCAGTTTACAAGGTATCAAAGCCTGGTTCTGTCTGAGTATGCTCTGTGGTTGCAGTATAGTCTGAACTTCCACATCAGAAAAGAATTACTTGGGTATTTGTATCAGCAACTATTGTTCATCGGTATTGTTCTTTAGTACTGTTTGGGTACTATTCATAGGCACTGTTCATCCGCGGAGGCACTGTTCATCGGCGTTGTTTGGTATTGTTCATCTTGCAGGAATTTCCAGATTCCGGCGAGGGTACTGTTCATAGTACTATTTATTCTGGTACTGTTCATCGTGGTACATTTAGTGATTTCTGCTCTATTTCTTGGTCTTGCTTCTGTTTGAGGGTGTTTACCTTTAGTAGTTGCTGTTGCATTTGGTTAGAGGATCTAGAGGTCCTCGTTTGCTTTGTTTGTGATATTTTGAAATTTTTGATACTTCAGGATTTCATTGGAATATTTTTCTCTTTGTTTCTTGGTTAATTTCCATGGCTGAATCAAAGACCTCTGATATATTGCCTATGTTTGCTAAGATTACTGATTCCAAATTAAATTGGACAAATTATAATGATTGGAATAAGACCGTTAGGATTTATCTTTTGGGAATTGAGAAGGAATGTCATTTAACCCAGGACCCTCCTTCTGGTGATAATGACAAAAGTTTGGCTTGGTATAGAGCAGATGCTCGACTGTTTTTTCAAATCCGGAACTCTATTGAACCACAGATTCTGTCTTCTGCCAGTCACTGTAATACTATGAAAGAAATTATGAATTATCTTGAATTTATGTTTTATGGTAAAGGGAATTTCACTCGGACTCACGAAGTTTGTAAGGGATTCTACCGCTCTCAACAGTAGGGTCGTCCATTGAAGGATTTCTTCTTGGACTTTAAGCAGTTGTATGAAGAAATAAAGGTCCTTATGTCTCCGCAAGCGGATCTTCAGACCCAGATCAAGAATATGGAGTTTCAGGCTATCATTAGTTTTCTTGAAGCTCTTGACCCGTCCTATGACACTATCCGATCTCAGATTCTGTCTAGTCAGGAGCTTCCATCTCTTGAAGATGTGTTTTCACGAGTCCTTCGTGCTGATAGTTTGGTTCGTCCATCTAGTGATTTTTCTGCTAGTGCTTTGGTTGGACGTGGCCCCAATGAAAACAATAATTATGGCCCCAAACGGGACACTAATGCTCCGCATGTAAATTCTAGCAGTATTATCTGCAACTATTGTAAGGAACCTGGTCACATTAAGCGGAATTGTTGAAAATTGCAGAATAAACAGCAACGTGATCAGCAACGTGGTCTTGCCCATATTGCTCAGACATCTACTCAGTCTGATTCTGGTTTATCATCTACCGGGGCTGTGGCTACAGGTACTTTATCCTCTGGTCTTGCTACTACCTCCAGGAAGTGGGTTATTGATTCTGGTGCCACTGATCACATGACAGGTAATCATCATTTATTTTCATCGTATGCCCCCTATGCCAACCCATCCTCCATATTCATCGCCAACGGTTCCCCGATCCATGTACTTGGATCAGGCACTGTTCAACCAACTATATCCATTTCTTTATCTCCTGTTCTTAATGTTCTCGATCTTACGTTTAATCTCCTGTCTCCTAGTAAACTACCTCGTCATTTGAACTGTTTTATCTCACTATTTCCTGACCACTGTTTAATTCAGGATCTTTCGACGAAGCAGATTATTGGTAGAGGTTATGAATCTGGTGGGCATTATATCCTTGATGATCAAGTTTCGCGTTCGATTGCATGTTCTGGTGGTTCATCTCCTTTTGTAGTCCATTGTCGTCTAGGTCATGTATCACTTTCTTCCCTTAAAAGGATGTATCCTTAGTTTTCTTCTATATCTGCTTTAGATTGTGAGTCGTGTCAGTTTGCCAAATACCATCGTAGTCATTTGGCACCTCGAGTCAATAAATGGGCTGCTTCCCCCTTTGAATTAGTTCATTATGATGTTTAGGGTCCTTGTTCCATTTTGTCTTAGACTGATTATTGATATTTTGTCACTTTTATTGATGATTTTTCCCGAGTCACTTGGCTTTATTTAATGAAACAGCGTTCTGAATTATTTATGCATTTTTGTAATTTATGTGCGAAAATTGAAACTCAGTTTAATACTCCTGTGAAAATTCTTCGAAGTGATAATGCGAAATAATATTTTTCCGCCCCATTTACCGATTATATGCATAGCCATGACATTCTTCATCAATCCTCCTGTGTTGATACACCTGCTTAAAATGGTATTGCTGAAAGAAAGAACCGCTATCTCTTAGAAACTTCCCGAGCTCTCATGTTTCACTCCTGCGTTCCAAAATCTTTTTGGGCCGATGCCGTGTCTACTGCTTGTTTCCTCATCAATCGCATGCCTTCGACTGTCCTTAGTGGGGATGCTCCATATTCCGTTCTGTTTCCTACCACTAAGCTATTTCCTATTGATCCAAAAAATTTTGGTTGTATTTGCTTTGTTCGGGATGTCCGTCCAAGTGTCAATAAACTCGACCCCAAGTCCTTAAAGTGTGTCTTCCTTGGTTACTCTCAAATTCAAAAAGGTTATCGGTGTTACTCTCCTGATCTTCGTCATTATCTTGTGTCTACTGATGTGACCTTTCATGAGTCATCTCCTTTCTACAAGTCTCCAGTACTATTTGAGTCTCTCTCCATTGTTAATGAACTTGATGATGTCCTGGTTTATCGTATCCCTATCTCACCAGTACAAGTTGTTGTTCCAGAACCTGATATCATCGATGATGTTGATGTTGCACATGTTCTGCCTTCACCAGTGACTGCTTCACCGACGGATTCTGTTCCTGATTCTATGGTTCCTAATCCTGATTCCCTAGATCCTTCCATTCCTGTCCATGACCCAATTGTGTTTGATTCTGCTGTTGACCCACCTGATGACCTCCCTATTGCCCTTCGAAAAGGTACTCGTCCTCATTGCCCTCCTAAAAGATATGCTGATTGTACCTATCATATCTCCTCATTTGTGTCCTACCAGCATTTGTCCCCTATTTCCTCTTCCCTTGTGGCTACCCTTGAGTCAATCTCCACTCCTACCACCCTTCACCAAGTTTAACTCACCCTGGTTGGCGTGCAGTGATGGAAGAAGAAATGATGGCCCTTGAAAAAGCTGGTACATGGATTCTTGTTGATCTACCTTATGGGAAGAAGGCCATTGGACGTAAATGGGTATTTTCTATTAAGACTAAAGATGATGGTTCCTTGGAACGGTTGAAAGCTCGACTTGTTACTAAAGGGTATGCCCAAACTTATGGAATTGATTATTCTGAGACTTTTTCACCTGTGGCTAAGCTTACTTCAGTTCGTCTTCTTGCCTCTCTGGCTGCCACTTATCATTGGGATTTGCATCAATTGGATGTTAAGAATGCCTTCTTAAATGGTGACCTCCTTGAGGAAGTTTATATGGAGCAACCACCTGGGTTCGTTGCTCAGGGGGAGTCTAGGAAAGTGTGTTACCTCCAAAATTCGTTGTATGGCCTTAAGTAAAGTCCCTGTGCATGGTTCGATAGATTTTGTGGTGTGGTCAAGAAGTTTGGGTTAAGCCAAAGCAAGTGTGATCACTCTGTGTTCTACCAACAATCCGATGTAGGCATGATTCTTCTAGTAGTGTATGTTGATGATATTGTGATTAATGGAAGTAACATCTCTGGAATCTCAGAGCTTAAAGTCTTCCTTAACTCTCACTTCCAGACAAAAGACTTGGGATCATTAAAGTACTTTCTTGGTATTGAGGTTTTGAGAAGTAAGAAGGGCATCCTTTTGACTCAGAGAAAATATGTTCTTGATCTCTTAAAAGAGACTGGAAAGCTTGGAGCTGCACCAAGTAGCATTCCTATGATTTCAAATCCGTTCCTGGATCTTAATGATAACATGTTTGATGAACTTCCTAATGACTTGAAGAAGAAGATTGATCCAGAGAAACTGATGCCGTTTGCATCTCCTGAGAGATATAGAAGACTAATTGGGAAGCTGAATTATTTGATAGTAACTCGTCCTGATATAACTTTCTCGGTCAGTGTACTTAGCCAATTCATGGCATCCCCAACAGTGGCACAGTGGGAAGCCTTAGAGCATATCTTACATTATTTGAAAGGTTCCCTAGGTCGTGACATTCTCTATACAGATTATGGGCACACTAAAGTTGAGTGCTTCTGTGATGCGGATTTTACAGGATCTAAAGCCACAAGACGGTCCACTACATGTTACTGTGTGTTTGTTGGTGGAAACTTGATATTATGGAGAAGTAAGAAGCAAGGTGTTGTATCAAAATCAAGTGCAAAAGCAGAATACAGAGCCATGTCACAATCGGTACAAGAGATTGTGTGGGTATTTCAACTCATGAAGGAAATTAGCATCGCCACGACATTACCTGCGAAACTATGTTGTGACAATAAAGCAACACTTCATATAGCATCGAACTCTGTGTTCCATGAACGTACGAAGCATATTGAAATCGATTGTCACTTTATTCGTGACAAGATCAAAGAGAATGTTGTATCTACAGGGCACATGCGATCAAACGACCAACTAGCAGATCTTTTGACAAAAGCCTTAAATGAGACACGAGTTGAGTATCTTTGTAACAAGTTGGGCATGATTAATATATATGCTCCAACTTAAGGGGGAGTGTTGAAGTGAAGTCTCACATCGGTGGGATGAGGATATGAGAAGGACTCCTTGGGCTATAAAAGAAGAGCCCCTCCTCCCTTCCAAATTACTCCTTCAAATAGTCTCATAAGATATTTGTATATTCTTCTCTCTTATAGTATTTCACTTATAAATTAATTATTACTTCTCAGTTTACAATTCACAATTAAAAATATATATGTGTTATGTTAATTTGATTTTACACTAAAACATGCGGGATGGCCCTAAATACTCGAGACAATGCTACATATCCTTTCTAGCTAGTTTTCCCCCCTAGTTCCAATCCTTATGTCTATCGTATTGAGAGTTACATTATTTCATAAGTGACCGTAGGAAAAAAAATATATGGCTTGTGATACATGATAATAGTGATACATATAATATTCAAGCAATATTTATCTATTTTTGTTTTATTAGTGATCTAAATATTTTTTTTATTTATGATCTGTATGGCTGAGACAAAGATCACGTGCAATGCTGTAAATTTGGAAGAAATTATGAGATTCTACGCTATTATTATTTTTATTATCCATTTAACATAATTAATGAGTAAAGAATGAAAATAATGCAGGCTTATATATTGTAAATAATGGTGGAATATCATAATTCATATGGTCCTTGCATTGCATAATACTGTTTGTCTCGTAAGATAATGGTCCCTAGTCCGTGAACTCATATGGCGCCATGGACCATATTCAAGTATTTGTTCCCTTTTAGTATACATGTATAGCCCACTTGAATGATATATTTCTTAATTATTCTTAGTTTTCTCGATTATTAATTATGATGCAAATTCATGCGCTTAGATATAAATATATACTGAAAGAACATTAGACGGGTATTTATAATAATAAGTTTTTGAAAGATCTTATAATCTAATGACATGTAAATTCTTCTATAAGTATGCACGAGGTGGCAAGTTTGATCCTCCCACTTATAATTTTATGTAAAAATTTCTTTAAACACAAAACCAAGTTAGAGAGACAACAGCTCATACAAGTGTCACTTGTCGATCAGAGTTTACATTGCAACAATATAAATATTGTCTTCAGCAAAAATGATCACTGCTGGATATAAAATTGTCGATTTGTATGTTCTCATTATTTCTTCCACAACCATCATTGCTGTCTCTACGGCTCTTTGCATGATTTTTCTTGGTGTGTCTTGTCCTATGATTTTATCGATAACGATGATGTCTCTTTCACTCACCTTTTATGCCTAAAAAAATTTCTGTTTCCGCTAAATTAAAGTTATTACTCGTTCATAATCATATTTCTAATAGGACATATATGCACGTATTCTCAATAAGCATCGCATCATATATACTGCTACATCTAGTTCATTAATCAAGTGTTTATATATATATATATATATATATATATATATATATATATATATATATATATATATTATTGAAATATCTCTAGTTTATCTTGGTGGATTAGGGTTCAAGCCTAATAGTAATAGGGGTTAAGTATAAATAATAAAAAATCTTGGATGAATGTTTTAATATTTCCCAATCTTTCTAAATTGAATAATTAAGTTGATAAAATATATGACCTGATAAATTAAAGAAGAGATACATTAATGGAGGAAGAGTAGACATGAGAAACCCAATAAAAACACGCGCGCGCGAGTGCTTGATGATTCAAGGGTTATATGGGATAATACATTTATGGCTATTCACTTCCTTTAAATATTATTCTCTCTTTCTCCCATATATGGTGAATTTTCTCTATAATGTGATCGGGGTTCACATCAGAGCACTTCAACAAGCCTGTCGGATTTAAGGTATGTTCGAAATTTTTACATATATTTATTAATTAATCATTTTGTATCAGCTGAGAGATTAATTCAAACCAATTAGAGACCAAAGTTCAAAAAGTACGTAGGTGAAGATATAGAATCCATAAGGCAGAGCTCTGGCTAAACTTGGTTAGTTATACACTATATGCCGTATGTATGATTAAAGTTGGAAAATCGGGCCGGCCTGTTTAAATCATTTTAAATCACGGGTCGAGTTTAAAAAATAGAGTTTTAAAAAACAGTCGGACCTAAAAGGATCAACCCTATAAAGTTGAGGGCTGGCTCATTAGGCCCTTTAGCTTTTTTTTTTTAATTCCCATGCCCCTCCTGCCCATATTTTTGCTGACTCCTTCTTAAGAACTTTAAAATTGTCAAATTTACATATGATAGTAATTTACTAATTCTTGATATTTTTACCTTTTAAATAGAGTTTATTAATTAAAGTGAAGTACAATTAAATTTCCTTGAAATTGATGATAGTAACGAAGAAGATGAAAACGATTGTCGTCATAATCATGTTGCTTAGAGTATTTAACTTTTTGCATTCTTATACTTTGTGTGAGACTATAGGGTGTTTGGAATAACGATTAGAACTTTCAAAAGTGATTTTCAATCATGATTTATGGTATACGAGATAGATTTTACAGTCTACAATGCAGCTTTTATGGTCTACGAGGTAAATATGTGGAGGAGTTTTATCTCAATTTATGTGAATCGGGCTTATACTATTGTATTTGTGGACAATATTTTTTACCTTTGATTATAAATTAGTAACTGTATTTGTTTTATTGCATGAGGTGTGTAGATGTATAGTTAAATCTTGTGAAAATGGCTCCGGCCCTAGCCCGCATGCTCTCAGGCTGAGCTTTGAAAAATATTAATTTTTCTTTCCCGAGCCTTGTAGGGCTTGCCCTTTTAGGCCTTAGCCCGTCAAGGGCTGGCTCTCATTCCCAACTCTATGTACAACGTAGTCTACACTATGCACATATATAATTTTTATATGCCATCATCAATAAATTAACAAAGATTTAAAAAATCACTAATTAATACTATTATATGGTTTATTAAAAAATTATTTAAATCAAATTCCTTATATTTATTTTATTCATTAAATTCTCTAATCACACTTTCATTTAATTAGAATCTCATATGAAAAAAAATAGGATACTTAATTATATTTAATTGAAGAACTTGATGTAATTAATGTAAGGATCTTGATGTAAGTATATTTATTTATTAAAATGGCCGATTTTGATTTGTCTAACAAATTGCACTATTTGGTTTAGGGCATCGATAATAGACCAAAGAAGAGCAGAGAGAGAATCTGGTGCTCGTGAATAAAACTTGGAGGGATCCAAAGAAGGAAGGAAGGAGAGTAATCCTTTTTTTTTTTTAGGGCTGTTATTAGGTCTGTTCCTTGGTGTCCCCAAACCAGCAATAAGATTCCTTGTCTCCTTTCTTCTTCAACCCCACAAACCCTATATTTCTCACACGGAATAATGTCTCTTTAATTTCATCACTTTCATATCTATATATATATTCACTGTTTTTTCTTCTTTAACTATTTACTGACCCTGCCTACCTTCTTCACATCTTCTTCTGTCATATTCACACATATGTATAATAGTAAAACACTTCTCAGCACCACCTATATTAGCTATATAGCTACAAGTTTTTGTCTATTTTTAGTACTGTTTTTGATTGCTTTGACGATAAGGCAGACACAAGGTGAATGTGTACTTAATTTGTTGGTTAATTATTCTCATGTGAACAAGTTAAATAATATTTAATACACTCTTAAGCGAAGTTTCCAACTTTGAAATTCAAGGATTGATTTGTATGGAAAGGGAAAATTGATGTTATAATTAATTATGAATTCAAATCTCAAGAATTTCAGAATCTTACAACTTAATAAAGGCAGAAATTTTAGGAATTTGTGTTTTTTTCTATTCACCAAAATGAACCAAAACAAAATGGTGTTAGATGATGACAAAATCGAACTCAACACCCGTGATTCATATTGATGAGCTAGATAGATCTAGGCAACGTTCAGAGGTATTGGCTATATTATGTACGTTTTCAGCCAAAAACATTACATGTGTATGTGGAGTATAAGAGTATTTTTTTTTTTGCCAGTGTATAATATAGAGTATATATAGCTGTGAAAAAACGGTCTATTGAATTTTTCATAATTTTATATTAATATTTTTGCACCACTTTTCTTCTTCTTCTTCTTGTTTTTTTTTAAAAAACAAATCGACCTCCACCCAATATCTATAGGAGGATCAATTATCATTCAGGTCGATTAATTTATTTTTCCTTGTAACGAACTCGTCATAATAATTATAAACATATGAAAAATAATTTGAGACAATACTAAAACAAGTCACGAAAACTCTAGTTCATTCTTCAAAATCTTCACATACATACATACATATATAGATGTGTGTGTATCCTGGATCAATTTTATTCATATTCTTTCTCTCTACTGCTGAATTATTACTATTCGGAATATCTAGAAAGAAATTATTTATTTGTTACTTCCTTCAGTCCTTAATATAAGACATATTTACATGATTTGATTATATTAAAGAAGTTAATTGAGGTAGTTAATATAACATGCTTTTCTAAATCACCATAATTATCAGCATATCTGTCTTTTACTTGATCATAGTTGAAGAAGTATCAATAGGAGTAAATTATTAAAATATTTACAAATATAGGAAATAACTCTTATTTTTTTATATCATAATTTGATATTCGGTTCAGAGTTTATCTTTGCCCCTTCTAACATAGGTGTTTCCTTAGAAACTCAAACTCAAGACTCATAGCGGAAACTTACACTAATAGACTAACACTATGTTGGCATGGAAAATATCTTTTATATTTAAGATCAAGATCACGATTAGGCCTATATTATATTAAGGAATACCTGTAAACCTGTAAGGGGATAGAAAATGGGAATTTAAAACAAGGCTATTTGATTCGGGGAATAAAGATTTTCCGTTCAGCCGGTAATGAATAAAGACGCAGGGAAAGTTTCCTCCAATGGCCAGCCAGTCTCGGACAGGCTAAAGGAGTAATTTGTTTATTGCATTAGAAATCTGGCGTGTCAAAGGGCAAATATTGAGCTGGACAAGAAAATTGATAGAAATAATACTTAAAGTAACGTGCACGAGAGAGAACAAGAACAAGGAAATGGCCTCGAAGTTGAAACAAAAGGTACGTAAGTATATGGTAATTCCAAAACCACATCACATGTGAGCTAAATCAACATTTCTGTGTCCTCAAAGTTCTATATATATATAGTTTGTGTTTGTGTGTATATATATTGTTCCTCTCACATCTCTGAACAAATTGCCTGTGAGTGAGAGAGAGAGAGAGAGAGAGAGAGAATGGTATCTTTAAGAGGAGATGACAAGAGAACAGGTTTGTATAGGAACCTACAATTCCTTCGTTCAATCATCAACACCCACCAGGTATTACTCTCTCCGTTCTCTAACATGTCTTTCTTCATCATCTAAGTTTATTGCTTTCTATTATAAGTACGATGAAATTCCTCATTAATTAAAGCCTAGCAAACAGACAAATCAAACTCCAATTCCTCATAACCACGCACGCACGAGCGCATATGTAAGTAGCCACGACGATGATGTCTCTTTAATCTTTTTTAAATTATTATTTACATCTGATTGAGTGTTTCAGATAACTTTTCACTTTTTCCGATTAAGTGTATCTTCGGTGGTGAAAAGTTGTGTGTGTCTATATGTAAGTCAGACTGATTTATATGCACGGAGATGTTCGTCAGTATCACTGATTCAAAGCTAGTTCCAGTCATTAATAATGATGATCCATATTATTTACTTTCTTGTGGGTTTATATATGCAGCAGAAGCGTAAAGCCTCATCATCATCAGTAATATTAGATGCGTCAGTGTTCATACAATCACTGAGGCAGACGCTGGAAGAATTGAATCAAGCAGTTTCTGCATCACAAGACCTCATCGACAACGATCCATTGCCCATGGTATATATATATTGAGCCAAACATTTATTATCATCAATCCACACTTTTTTCTTATGGTGTGTTTAACCTTTCAGATATATTAGTTCATATAAACTTATGTGCTGAATTGCTAGTTTATATATGTTTATGAAATAATAATGTCAGGTTGTAGTTGAAGAAGGAGATGAAGGGTTTGTGATAAAAGTGTCGAGTCAAAGAAGGAGCGAGGGTTTGCTGGTGTTCGTATTGGAAGCCATTGAAGAGCTGGGCCTTGATGTTCTCCAAGCTAGGGTTTCTTGTGTCCACAGCTTTTGTTTAGAAGCAGTAATTGGAACCCAAGTAATAATAAGATCTTATCAACTCTTATATTTAATTTCAAACACACACACACACACAAACAAAATTTCTTATAGGTGTGTGTGTGTGTAGAGTTTATTTATATCATTAATTGAATAATGCTGGGTGGCTTTTTTAATTGGTGGAGCCCCCCTAATAACACAATTATTTGTGGATTGTAAACCAGAAGGATGATGAAGAGACTGGCCATATGAATGCGCAACTAGTTCAACGAGCAGTGTCTCAAGCTATCCAAAGCTGGAAGGAACTTGAAAATTAAGCAATATATAATTAATGGTTAATGATATCCAGCAAGCTAGCGACTCTTGGGGGTTTAAATTTGTTAATTTATTGTTATTTCTTAATTTCAATCTGCCCTGTTTAGTGTTAATTTTTCAACCTTTTTAATATTTCAGAGGGCCAAGTATTTGCCTTCCGTAGCATTAATGAGTCAGCTGTGTAATGTTTGTAAGACAATAATTAATTTTGTGGAGCTATCGTATAATCTAATGCCAGTGAGAAAGCTTTTCATGATGACGAAGAGAAATGATTTGGGGTCATATAAACTCCCGCGTACTAATTAAGCTTTTCTCTAATGTGTTGGTACGAGGGATTTGGAGAAGAGGGGAAGGAAAATTTTTATGGTTTAGATTTTAAAAAAGTAGAGAAGTGAGGTTGAAAATTTTTAATTAATTTTTTTTATTATTTTATTTTATATATTATTTTTATTAAAATTTTATAACCCAACTTCTCTAATTTTTTTAAATCCAACTCAAAAACTTTCTCACCCCTCCCTTCCTCTCATTTTCCTCCTGCCAAACACACCCTTAGTATATTATGTGTTGGGGATAAACTAATGATAATAAACTTTCAAGTTTCAACCCCCACTTAATTCTTATAACTATAAATAGTTGATTATAATTCATCGAGTATTTTATCGCACTTAATTGTGAAAGAAATAGGGTCTGCTCAAGCACATCTCAATTTAAGTGTTAAAAAGACATACGGAGGATCACATCCTTAAAAAAAATAAGTAAAGCATTATTATATTATTTATAATAGATAAGTGTTGATGGCGGAATCATAATTTAAATTTAAACATTTCTTACAAATTATCAATTAACGAAATTCTCATATTGACAATAAAATTAAATCAAGTCCTTGGAGAATATTATAACAATATTGTTAGCATCTCATCTTTATATTTCAGCTCATATGCTTCTCATAAGCACAATCAAATCAATTTTGAAAAAGGCAGAATTACTTAAAAATACTTTGAGAGCAAATTAATTGCTAAATGCTATAATGGAAGATCTGCTGCATACGACGGAAGATATTTTGCACACGAAGGGAAGATATTTTGTACACAACAGAAGATGTTTGCACATTCGTAAAGAAGATTTATGCACATACGGAAGATTGATTGCACACAACGGAAGATCTGTTACACACGACAGATGGCTGTTTGCACCGTTGTAGCATTTGATAATTAATTTATCCCCAAGATACTTTTAAGTCATTTTCCCTTTGAAAAAGTTCTACAGTAATGAAATTTGAAAGGTAATGCAGTTTAAAGGTTCAAACTCTGAGCTTTTGGTAGCTTCTGTATTAGTGTGGTTTTAGGGGAAGAAATGCCTATTTTCTCTTTTTTTCTTTAGATGCAAAATACCTATAAACTTATTTAAACAGGGCAAAAATACTTATTCCGTTAACTTGGGTAGCTTTGATCGTTTAGAGCCTACATTTTGACTAAAAATGCTGATGTGGATGAACATGTGGCATCCCAGCTGGAAAAAAAATTAACAATTACAACAATTCTTTCTCCCCTCCATGACCGTCACCTTTCCAGCATCAGCAATATCCCACCGGCGCTATCGTGTATGCTTTCCTCCACTGGCAACATAAATCAAACCCCTTCCATCGTGTTCGATCTGAAGCATTCGCCTCCTCCACTCTCCGCTCCATCATTCTATCTGCAAGGCCAGATCTACGAAGGCGGATGTGATCGACAATAAACCACCAACAAGAACCAATATATAAAATTGACCATCAAAAATTGAAAAGTACAAGCAGTAAAAGATTTAAACAGATTAGGAAAAATTCTATTAAAGAAATCCAGATCCAGTCATGAAGCACAAGCAAAGCAACAGTGGGGGATCTTCTCATATGTGAAAATTGTCAAAATTACATACTAAAGGAGAACATTTTAAAGCTTCCACCAAAATTACCAATCCGACAAGCCGCATGCAAGATCGTTTAAAGTGTTGTGACACAGATCAGAGAATGAAGGGTGAAGGAAGTACCAAAATGAAGAAATGACGAACAAAGAGATGAGAGAGACAGTGAGAGAAGGTGAAACTCTCAGCGATAAGAGACGGTAATGCAAGCGATGAAACACAGAGAAGAAATCGCCTGAGAAACAAAACACCCCCTTATCTTGTATGAAGGGGATAACACAACAATGGTAAAAGGCGAAAGAATCGGCAACAGGGAGACGGTGAAGGCAATAGGTGGAGGAAGAAGGGAATTTGGGAGAGGTAAAGAAAAAAAAAGAAAATTCACCAGAGAAATCTAGAAAAGCCAGAGGCAGTGAGGAATAAAGGCGAGATGGCCTGATGGGAGGAGATAGGAGAGAGCTCTTTCCCCCCCCCCCCCCTAATAACCCTTTTAAAAAAATAAAGAAGAGTGGAGAGCAAGGTACTGAAATACGGACTGATCATTGAACTAATTGAGATACTGAATTAAGAGTCAGTGAGTCAGATCAGAGTTAAACGGGAAATTGAATATTTTAGATTGATTAATATAAAATACTAAAAAAATTAAAAAAATTGATTTTTTAAAAATAAAAAATACCGAATAAACCCGATTTACCGGCCGATTGATTGGTTTTCGGGCTGGACTGCTGGTCGGGTATGGATTTCAAAAACTAGGTGGAGAAAGAGCAAAATAATAGAGATTAAATTAATAATTAATATGAGATAGTTGGAGAATATGGGGAGGAGATGATAGAATAGGACACGTGGAGAGTTGCGTGGGGCCCACCGAATAAAAAAATAACCACCATTTACTCAAATTATCGGAGGTGACACTTTTACCCCCATTAAAATAAATTCATAAACATTTTTATATCTAAAAAAAGTTTTTGATGCTAATTGCACTTTTGAAAAAAGGTTTACGGACATTTTTGCCTAACTCTATTAGTTTTAACAGTGTTAATCTTGAAGAGTTTCTTGCAATAAACAAGGTAGCTATGATTGATTATTCCATTCATTACATCAAATCTAACGGGTCTGTAGTTATTTTTCGAACCTTTGATGTACATCCTGGAGGATATTTCATCCAAGCCTGAATGATACATTGATATTACTATTAGATAACGACATATGCTGTTAGTCAATTTCTCAGAATTCAATGATATAAGGTAGTGCGACCAAACTACAAATTCTCAGAGGTCGTGGCGGCAAAGAGGAGCAACAAACATTTAGCTTGTCAGATTATAGTACGTGACAACCTGCATAGAGGGTTGGCTACGAGGACCAGCACCATTTCCATTTCAAGAGGCAACATGTTAAACAGATGATGAAGAGAGTTCATATTTCTGGGAGTTCTGGGAAATGATGATTAAAACAAAAACATTGTGGCGTATTCCGTATATGTTACTAGCATGTTACTTTCAAAAGTAAGAAATGCCTGTAAGGAAATTGGACTCACTCGGGTTATATAAATCTCTCTTCTCTCTTTCTAAAATTGATGCAGACAATTGAGATGATTTTAATCTGCTGATGTTTGTTTGACTTGCGAATTCTTGACGAAGCATTTCAGTTCTCCGCGAGCTATTCTTCAAGCAAATTTTCATCTCAATTATTCCAACAACAGCACAACGTCACACCATTGTCCATTCAGATAGCTCAGTGGTCAAATAGATTGAACGCTAAACTCCAGGTCCAGTACTGAAAAGAATACATATAGAGCATCAAAGGTTTTTCAATTTCTGCTACATATGAATCACGATCCATAAACAACTGGGCAGGACAATCAGAAGTAATAGAAGCAAAAGTCAACCCTGTTTAGGCATTGGCTCAAAGAAAAATTCTGAACTAAAAGTTACCTTGCATCTATTATGATGGATGAGCACTAATTCTATTCTCAAGATTGTCTTTCCATGTTTTCCACGCCTTCCTGACCTCGTTCAATTGGTCACTTGGTATCCTTGTGTGCGCATCCAATTTCTCAACCCATTCTTTCCACGGATATTCTGACGGGTCCAAGAATTTTGAAACTTGAGGTAACATTACAGATGCGAAAAACTCTTCAGCTGCCTCGTTAATTTCTTTTGAGTCAGACATGGCTAGCATTTCTGGCCTTGTTACATTTCCCGGTCGTTTTCTCAATGAAAAGTTGTTGCCCCTCAAAATCAAGACTTCAGATGGCGCAAGGGGAAGGATAATTCGTGCAAACTTTGACAGTGACAGTTCTAGAATGTCCCTGGGCAGTAATTTGCGTTTCACCGCCACAGCTGTCCCAACCATTTTTCGTATCTGGTGAGAGAATAAAGTGATGTAATGCTTGTGAAGGAACAAAAAGCAACACAGACGCATCTAAGTGAAGTCTTTAAAAGAAAAACGCCAGATGATGATGAATGGTCCAATGAAGGGTTGACAGATCAGCAAACGGGTCTTAAATAAGTGATATATTTGTGGCACATGACCACTACAGTTAAAAAGCTAAATATTGTCAAGCATAAGTGGTAGTAAAAAGTTTTTTTTCCCACATAATTTAGATTACTTCAGCAAAAAGCGGTTCAATGCACAAAACTCCCACCAGGTGAGGTTTGGCGAATGATAGATGTACGCAGTCTCCCTCCAGTAAGCAGAGAGGTTGTTTCCAGGATTTGAATCCATAACCTTTAGGTCACATAATTTAATTTCTGCCAGCATTTTTGCAGATCAATATTATTTATGCCTGAAGAGACAGATGCAAGCTAGTGACTACTTATGCATAGTGATCTTCAATATTTAAATGAAGAGTAAGCGCTTAGAAATTACTCCCTCTGGTTCTTAGTGTAAAACCTATTGAACTGATTTGATTTGATTAAAGAAGATAGTTAACATGATAAATTTTTTTCTAAAACACCCTAATCATTCTCCTTAATTCCCTCCATCTCTCCTTTACCCGACTATTATTGAGGGAGTATCAATAAAGGTAAATTAGGAAAATACTGACAAATATGGAACATAGGTCTTACATATAGGACCAAGATCAACTTCCTAATTAAGTCCCATCTTAAGGACTGGAGGAGTACAAGTAAAATTATGAGGTTGAGAAAAAAGTTGAGGACGAAAGAGCAAGATATGTGTAGTGAGAGGGCAACCAATCAGAAATAGGCCATGAGGTGAAAGCTCCAAAAGCAAGGAGAAGAGGTGATTAATAAACTGAAAGAAAAGATGCAAACAATGAAGGCAAGATATTATAGCATTACATACATAAGTTTGCGTCCAGGATGAGCCTCAACGACAATAAACGAAGGAAAAATCAATAGAAGAAAGGAAAAATGCCACAAAAGGATAACAAACGAAGTAGACAGCAGAAGAAAAAAATTGATGGAGAAAGAAGAGTGACAAGAGAGGATCATTTTGCCCTCTCCAAGGGCCACATTCTAACCTTTGTGTCTAGTAAAATAGAAAAAAATGAAACAAATTGTGGCTCCTTTGAAAAAAAATGGATAACAAGTTCTTTGAGGGTCAGAACTCAGAACTTGAAGAAGAATGATAAGAAAACGAAGATCTACCTGATGCAGCATGAAAGACTCTCCCCATATGGAGACTTCAACATAGTTGCATTTAAGCAACCCTTCCAGATTTCCACAAGAGCAGCGAAAAACTTTTCTGAAATGAGAGGCACTTAATCTATCTGCTTCATCAGGTTCATACAACCATTTTGCACGAACTAAATTAGAGTTGTGATCATGCAAATTATTATTATTGCTAGAGCCAATGGAAGGTTCACCCAAATCACAAATTTCAGAGGACTGCTGGCTGGGCCTCGTTAGATTTGTTGTAAATACCTCATCAATTTGAAAATTCTCTCCATCACTATCACATTCTTCAGATTCAGAGTCTGATGAGATCACTTTTGCTGACATGCCACTCTTTGATGATGACTGTCGATGAGGAAAATGTTTCCTATACCTGGACCGCGCTGTATAGTTATGAAAAGGATGTTCTCCCTATAAAAATTTAGATATTAATCAAAGAATGCTGATAAATTCAAAGTAACATAATCCATTCATAAGACAAACATCACACAAAATATTACAAAAAGACCAAGCCAAATTTCAGTCACAAACCTAAAAGATCAAGTATGCTTCTAGGTACAGGTCCAATAAAGTAAAACAAACATGACTGAAGGTCAACAAGTGCAGGAGGAAGATTCGCTCAACATCTATCTCCTTGTCAACTTTTAGGACAATGAGTAATCTAGGATGTCAGGACATTAGTGTGCGATCAATAATTAAATCCATGCACTAAGTGTCATAAATTAACTAATACGAGGATTGAGGAAAAACCTGTTCTAACAAGTGTTAAAAACTCATCAAGAAGACTTCAGTAACTAGAAACAACATAAAAGAAAAGCTCACAAGATTAAAAAATGACTAATCCCACACACCTCAAAAGCATTTAGAATATCGTTAAATTCTGATATGTGATAATCAATCTCATCACTGCTAGGGTGGCTTTGGATGCCAATAGTTTCGGAAGGAAGAAGGTAGGAATACCTCCTCAAATTACACTCCCTCCTCGGATCAAAGCTCCTAAGCTCAAGAGACAAATTAAATTAGTAAGGATGAAAAAATGAGAGAAGAAACCTATAAGTGCTGCTGCATAATAATAGAATTTCATCATAACAATCTCTTCCTTTTATTAGCTTTCTTTAGGAAGAGCAATAGAACAAATTTCAACCATGCATATTTTGGTAGTTGATAAAATACCAATCTTACCATAAATAAGAATACTATAGAGATAAGTACAGAAAAAATAAATAAGGAGGGAAAAAATACACCATGTTATTATTGTAATTAAAAATTTTCATGATGATCACGACACTTTATAGATTCTTCTATATTATGAATATAAAGCAGTGAACTTGTGTCAAACCTACCTTTGTGAAGGCATAACGCTAAAGACTTTGATGTCAGATGGAAGATGAGAATTGATATGATTCGCAAGGACAAAGCCATAAGGGTCTCGGCACCATGCATTATCCGGAATTTCCATTTTAAAGGATATCACAGATGCCAGAGAGTGAACCTAGAACATATGACATAAGAAATCTTATCCTCCACATGAACTGAAAACCAAATCGAGAGCAAATTAATCAATCAGATGGGATAATAAATTACTCCTTTATCAGTTCGGCTGCTTCTGGCCCATGCAATTTTCTGCAGATCCCCAAAATTACTGTCTCGGATGCCACCAGCTTTGAATATGGCAGTTTCCAGTTCTTTCTCAACAGCTACAAATGTTAAACTAAATCATTGTAAGATCCCAGCCACACCAGCAGGGCCGATTACAGCACAGAATACTCTATGTCCAAGCCATCTCATACCATTAGATAAAAAGAGTCGTATAGATTATAGATGAATTAATTTTAAAACTTGCAGTAATTGCTTGTTTAGCTATATCTTTACGCATTTTACTTCACCGCTCGCAAACTTTTGAAGTTAGAAATCACAAGCGTTTTTACTAATTTTTCAAGGACATTCACAGAATTGGTCCTTCCAATATCTAACGGCCGCCAATATAAACCAGACAAGAGGATTAAAGTACGGGAAGAATGAGAAGCATACTTGATAATGAATGTTCATCTCGCTGCAATTGGAGACCTGAAAATGATAGCGGACAAAACATTGGAAGCTCAGGCATCTGAAAATGGAGACAAGATGTGGTTGCAAATGATTGATACTCATGTTGAACTCGTACCCCTGTAATTAGTACCCACGTACCCGATCCGCATAACGACCTTTTTCTTGCGGGCAGGTTCCCATTTCAAAACTGATTCTGAAGGAGGGGGCTGTGTTGAAGTTTGAGTCGAAACGGAACAACAATGGACGCATCTCCGGCGGGTAATGGAGTCGGAGCTTAGAAAAGTCGGGTAAGGGCGTTTCGTTAACAGGAGGAAGACAGGGAATCTCAAGCTTGAAATAGCCATAGTTTTCGAAGAAGACTGGACGCGAACTGTCAAGTCAGCTTTAGCCCTCGCCTTAAATCACTGCCATGCTCCAGAATAACGTAGTAGCTTACTTGAGTGTGAATTCGACGGCGAGATTTCCAGTGGAAGATTGTTCTTTCTGGGCGCAGCTTCTCTCCATTGAAATTCTCGTCCTTTGCCCCTCCATTTCGGCTACACGACAAGTGTTTTGGAGTAGATAATAAAACACAAAAAGAATAGGGTCATGGCTCTAAAATCCAAACCCAAAATTAAAGAGAACCAATAAGCGGTATACATACTTTGATGGGATGATACTAAATGCATTTGTAGAGCTGACAAAATATCATTAGAAAAATTATATTTTTATTTTAATAAAAAAAATTATTCATGAATTCATAAATAACTAAATGCTACCATTTTATATAATAAAATCTTTTTAAAAAAACATATAAACTAAATAATAATTTTTAATGATGGTATTGATATTAGATGTATTTGTATTACATTTATCAATCTAATATATCAATTTGTATTAACATATTTAGGTTCCAAAAAAATATATTTATTAATATAAATTTTAAAAATTCACAAAGTTTTAATTATATTCTGTTTGATATTAGATGCATCTATCATCTATCTTGAGAATACAAATTTTTTTTATATAATAAACTATTAAAAAAGGTCAAAGTAACTCTTTTTAGTTTATTCTATATTGAATACAAGTCAACAGAAACTCTTATGTGAAATTGATTAACTAATATTAATTCTAATTGGCTACTAATATAATTCATATTTTTATTTTTCTTAAAAAATAAATCTAAGATCTCACAAGTAATGGAAAAAAATAAATCTTATAAAATCTTTTAATTTTATTAATATGCTAGCTAATATTTAGGAGGTGGCAAACCAAATCATGAGTTGTTGTATTTTAATTAATTAATACGAGTATATTTGTATTTATAAAAAATATATGTTAATTTTTTGAAAATATTATTAATAAATATCTCATTAAAAACTTATTTGTCACATAGGAAAGTTATATTAAACACATGAAATATTGTTTGAATACAAAAAAAAGATATTTTACACACGAGGAAGATTGTAAGATTAAAAATTATTATTTATTTTATATGGTTTTTAAAAAAAGGATTTTATTATATAAAATTATAGCATTTAGTTATTTATGAATTCATGAATAACTTTTTTTTTATTAAGATAAAAATATAATTTTTCTATTGATATTTTGTGGGCCCTACAGATACATATGGTACCATCCCACAAAAGTATGTATACCACCTATTGCTTCTCTTTAATTTTGGACTTCGATTTTAGAGCTACGACCCTATGTTTTTTGTATTTTATCATCTACTCTAAAACGTTTGTCGTGCAACCGAAATGGAGGGGCAAAGGACGAGAATCTCAATGGAGAGAAGCTGACTAGATGCAGGGGATTCAGGGCACGACGCGCCAGTCCTTTCAAAGAGCCTCCGATAAAAATAAACAATTACCTTTATTTTATGTTCCTCATGTTTATATTTAACAAATTAGTTAGGTTTGTTAATAATTTAATTATTTTTTTAAATTTTTTCTTATATTTAATTATTATTAAGAAAATATTAATAAATATAAATGGGCAAAGGGTCAAAAATGCCCATATGGTTTTCAGAAAAGGGCACTTAGCACCAAATTTTTTTACTGAGAGCATAAATGCCCATCAATATTTAAAAAATGAGCTAAAATGCCTATCCAATTGCTACATCATCATTTTCTTGGAAAAAATAAACATTTTACCCTACAATTTTGTGAAATTTTACAATTTTACCCTTAGCAATTGTGTGACACTTTTAAATTACTAAATGACTTCCAAAAATTCTGAAATTTTTCAAAATAAAAGTAGACATGATAAGCTTTAATTTGATAGGTCAAATGTAATTTTATTTGGTCAAAATGACCATTTTGCCCTTACAATTTTCGCAATACTTGAAAAATTGGCAGATTTGTCACAAAACTTTAAAAATTCATATTTAATTGTATAAATATCCAATTTGGCAGTTCTAAAGCCTATGTGACCTGTATTAAGTCTAGTTTTATGAAAAAATATAAATTTTAGCCAATAGGAATCTCAAAATTCCCAAAATTTTTATTTTTGAAGTCTGCTTCAGAAAAATGTTAAATTCGCTGGACAAAATTCAAAAATTCATTTCTCCTTGTTAAATTCACTGGGCACAAGTTGAAGTTGTTGTCAATGTGATTTTCTTTTGAGGCAGTCAGATTGTGTGACACTTTTAAATTAGTAAATGATCTCCAAAAAACTGGAAATTTTCTAGAATAAAAGTAGACATGATAATTTTTAATTTAATAGGTCATATGGAATTTTTGGAGTTGTATATAAGGAGAAATGAATTTTTGAATTTTGCACAGCGAATTTAACATTTTTCTGGAACAGATTTCAAAAATAAAAATTCTGGGAATTTTGAGGTTCCTATTGGCTAAAATTTATATTTTTCCACAAAACTAGACTTAATAAGGGTAACATAGGCTTTGGAACCACCCCAATTGGATATCTATTTAATTAGATATGAATTTTTAAAGTTTGGTGACAAATCTGCCAATTTTTCAAGTATTGCGAAAATTGTAAGAGAAAAATGGTCATTTTGACCAAATAAAATTCCGTTTGACCTATCAAATTAAAACTTATCATGTCTACTTTTATTCTGAAAAATTTTAGAATTTTTGGAGATCATTTACTAATTTAAAAGTGTCACAAAATCTGACTGCCTCAACAGAAAATCACATTAACAATAACTTCAACTTGTGCTTAGCGAATTTAAATAAATTTTTGAATTTTGCCCAGCGAATTTAACATTTTTCTAGAGCAGACTTCAAAAATAAAAATTTTGAAAATTTTGAGGTTCCTATTGGCTAAAATTTATATTTTTTCATAAAACTAGACTTAATAAGGGTCATATAGGCTTTAGAACCACCCCAATTAGATATCTATACAATTAAATATGAATTTTTAAAGTTTTGTGACAAATCTGCCAATTTTTAAAGTATTGTGAAAATTGTAAGGGCAAAATGGTCATTTTGACCAAATAAAATTCCATTTGACCTATCAAATTAAAGCTTATCATGTCTACTTTTATTCTGAAAAATTTCAGAATTTTTGGAGGTCATTTACTAATTTAAAAGTGTCACACAATTGCTAAGGGTAAAATTGTAAAATCTCACAAAATTGTAGGGCAAAATGGTTATTTGCCCCAAAAAATGATGATGTGGCAGATGGATAGGCATTTTAGCTCAATTTTTAAATGTTGATGGGCATTTATGCTCCCAGTAAAAAAATTTGGTGCTAGGTGCCATTTTCTGAAAAACCATATGAGCATTTTTGCCCCTTTACCCAATATAAATTAATAAATATTAAAAATTATATTTTATATTTAGAACCAAGATTATTTTCATAAATGTTTTATATTAAGGACAACAAAGAGTATTGTATTTAATATAAAATTTAGTCAACTTTTTCAAATACTATCAGGGACTAAATGTGGGTATCTTTCTGACGGATATTCAAATTAGCCCCTCCTAAACCCAATCCTGGTTGTTCTCTACTCCCTCCGGTCCTATTTAAAAACAATTTTCTTTTTAATTGTGTAAAACGAATTGATAGTTAAAAACAATAAGTGTGTCAAAAATGTCATTTTTTTCATATATATCTCTATTTATAAAAAAAGAGAGAGAATGTATAAAAAGTATAAAAGATATTAAAATACGTTTTCTCAATGTTTTGTTGACTTCATTCACAAAGTGAATTCTCTCTCTCCTGAATATAACTCTTGGTGTGTATGATAATTAATTTTAAATAATATGTATTTAATTAGGGTAAAATAAGAAAAAAGAGCTTATAATTTCAAATACAAAGTGAAAATTGCTTATAAAAATGATGAGCCCTATGAGAGATAAATTTACTTATAAATAAAATCGAAGAGAATATCTACTAATACATCAATCTTAAACATACGAGTTAATAGATTTTTTGAAAAGATTAAAGAAGATAAATAAGTTAAAAAATTGATTTTTAAAAAATAATAAATATAAATATTTTAAAATAATTTAATTAATTTCAATCTCATTAAAAAAAATTGACCCTATCTCCTATTTAAAATAAAAGCCAATAATTTTTAAGATATGTTAATCAGTTAATGTCACGAAAGCCAAAAAGCCTCGACAAAACGAAGCTCTTAGGCCTAGTTTGGTATGTGGCACTGAATTTTGATGGATTGGGACTGAGACTGAGATTGAGATTAGGACTGGGACTGAGACTGGAACTAATGCTTTAAAAATATGTTTGGTACGAAGTAATAGTTGGAGAGAATAATTTCATTAATCTTATTTGATAAATAGTCACTAATTATGTCATTAGCGAGAAAAAAAACAGAGAGAATGATTATGCAATGTTTTGAAACCCGAATCGGTCGTTGAATCGGTCAGGGTACTTGGTTAAGGGTCAGTGGATTAGATCGGAGTCAAACCGGAGCTAAATCGGGGCCAAATAGGTGAAAAATTGAATATTTTAAGCTTACTAATATGAAATTCTAAAAAAAAAATAAAAAAATTAATTTTTAAAAAAATGGTGGATTGGACCAGTTTTCGGACTGGATTGGTTTTACGGCGATTGGCCGGTTCCCAATCCGAACTGGTCGGTTCGGTCCAGGTTTCAAAACCCTATGATTATGTGAGAGTAATGGATTCTTGGTTAAAATTAGGGGTTATTTTTGTCCAAAAAATATTTTAATTAAAGATATTTTTGTCTCTACAATTTTGCAGTCCAGGGATTGAAAACACAATACCAGGGGGGAGGTGGCTTTGCAGCAATCCCACTTTCGTGGTACTCCCAATCCCTAGTTATCTGTAGTCCCTCATACCAAACGATGTACTTTGACTCAATCCTTGATCCAATCCCTGATCCAATCCCTGTCTCTACCCTAAAATGCCTCATACCAAACAGGGCCTTAGTTCAGTTCGGGCCGGCCGGCCACCATACTACCCGGGCATTCGTCAAGGCCCATTTAACTCTGACGGATTCTCAGCTTGTCCAAAAAACCAAAAAGAGAGAGCGAGAATAAAAAAAAGTTTCCAGTCTTCCTTTCTTTGCAGTGTTTGTCTGCTTTCATTTTGCCTCCGTGTCGCCATCCTCCTCCCTATCTATCCTCTCCCTTCGTTAAACCCTATAAGCTTCTTCCTGCAACTTCCCACGACGTCGTCTCTGGTTCCTTTCCCAGAAGGAGCCATGAATCCCTCCAATCTCATCACTTCACCTTCTCCCCCGCACCACTCTTCTTCACTTTCCTCTCTCTTACTTAATCCAAATCCTCTTCTCATCAGACCCACTTCTACTCTTCCCGAACGCCGTCGTTTCAGGGTCTCCTTCCCTCGCAGTTCATCGGCCTCCCTTGACCAACCTGCGCCTTCCACGCCTCCCCCATCTATTGTCGGAGCTCAGAAGGAGCTCAAGGGAATTGAGGTTGTCGTTGATAAATTATCGCCGCCCCTAAGGTTGGCCACATCCGCCATTATCGTTGCTGGGGCTGTGGCTGCAGGATATGGGTTGGGTTTTCAGTTTGGTCGGAGCCGAAATGCTGCCATTGGTGGCGCTGTGGCACTCGGTGTGGCCGGCGGGGCTGCTGCGTACTCTTTGAATGCGTGTGCTCCGCAAGTTGCAGCCGTGAATTTGCATAATTATGTGGCTGGGTTTGACGACCCTTCTCAGTTGAAGAACGAAGACATCGACAGCATTGCAAACAAGTAAGTGTCAGCGGTAATTCATTGTTTTCTCCCCGTTGAATTAGCTAAACGGGGTTGTGAAACTGATGAAATTGTAAGTGCGAGCTAGGTGATTCCAAACGGGGTAATAGCTGCTTATAATTGTAATACCGACGAAATTGTAGTCTAGTAATGGCGCGACAATACTCATTCCCCCAGTGCTCTTGAATAGCAGTAAAATATATTTATGTATTTCTGCTACTCTAAACTTTGTAACAAGGAATCATTTTATTTTGATATTACTAACATCTGCAGATTTCTGTATGTTTGGTAAAAAAAAAAAAAACTCATTTTTTTGATTATTTCCCCGCCTTAACTTATTTTGAAATGATTATTAATCTTTCAGGTACGGTGTCAGCAAGCAAGATGAGGCATTCAAAGCAGAGATTTGTGAGATATATTGCCAGTAAGTAACAAATTCAAATTCTTTTAAGTTTCCTGACTTAATGTCTTTAAATCTTATCAAATTTTTGCATATGCCAGTGATATTATGCAAGAAAAACAAGTTATATTTGGCTCAGATTTCCTGAAAAGCTACTGAATTTTGTTTCAAATGATTTGCATGCATTGAACTTGCCATGCAGGTTTGTCTCTTCCGTGCTTCCACCTGTTGGCCAGGAACTTAGAGGTGATGAGGCTGATAGGATCGTTAACTTCAAAAATTCTTTAGGGATTGATGATCCAGATGCAGCTGCTATGCATATGGAGGTATTCTTGTACTAATTAAGTGTGTGCCTGTGATGGCTGGGTATATTTATTAATGTTGGTGGAATGGAACAGTTCCATATCTTACTTGTTTGGTGCTTCTTCACCTTCAGATTGGTAGGAAATATTTCAGGCTTAGACTTGAAGTTGGTGATCGTGATGCTGATATTGAGCAGCGTCGGGTAAGCCTAGTGTACTACCATCTTGACTACATAAAAGAAACCCTTAGGGCTTTAAGTTAATTTTGGAGCTTGACCTCTGTTAGTGAGTCTCAAGTGCAGGTATTTCAGAAGTTGATATATGTATCAAATCTTGTTTTTGGGGAAGCATCAACTTTCCTTCTACCTTGGAAGCGGGTTTTCAAGGTCACTGATTCCCAGGTATTATTATTGCTTGTCGTGTCTGGCTGACTTGTGCAATGTGCAACTAGACTAATAATGTGATGAGATTACTGTATATATTCACGTGCTTTAAAAAGAAAGAACTGCTTTAAGTGTGAACTGTATTTTGCTGTTTTTTGGTCATGCATATGATCTCATGTCTTCTGATTTGTGCATCCTCATTTTTTCTTTTCTTATCTTAGTGATCTCTTTTTCTTCTTATGATGATCTGTTAATACTCTATTCTTTAGGTTGAGGTGGCTATTCGTGATAATGCCCAGAGATTGTATGCTTCCAAGCTGAAATCAGTTGGCAGAGGTAATATGTGATGTATCTATGCCTTTAATAATAATTAATGTTATGAAAAGTTTTAAGCATTTTGTGCTCAATCATGATGTTGAGCTGGCCCAATTTTTTTATTTACTAAAATATGCTTAACACTCATGCTAGGATAGTAGGAAGCTACTTTGGTTCACTTTTAATTTGCAGTAGTCCGTTGTCAGTCTATTTTTGGTGAGAGATTATTTGTACTCTTCATTGTTCTCTAGTTAATTATGCATACATTTATGTTTCATAGTAAAATCTTTAATGGGCGGCCTAGTAAAATAGTAACACCTTAGTTGGGAATTTTTATTTATTACTCCTTCCGGTCCTAAATATAAGATATAGTTCATTTTTTTGGGAGATTAAATTAAGCTAATTAAATTACTTTAATATTTATATTTATCGTTTTTTTCTAAATTAATTTGTCTGACTTATATATATTATTTAATTATATACAACATATGATATGACTAATTAATTTAACTAACTTCTTTAATCTCTCCATAAAAAGTCAACTAGGTCTTATATTCAGAACCTGAGATAATATCATTTTTAACATAGTAATTCTTTATGACATGTCGGAGTTTATTATGTAGTTCTCTAAACAATAAATTCTTGGCAGATATTCATGCAGAACAACTTATTGCACTCAGAGAAGCACAACTTTTGTATCGCCTTTCTGATGAGGTGCTTATTCAAACTTCAATAAAATTTTCAGCTATACAACTGGAGACTTGGTAGTATGGGATACCAAATCTCATATTGAGTAGAATGAGATGCTCAATGGGGTATTTAAGTGGGTTGGTTCTCCCACCTCAGCAGCTAGTAGCTAGCTTTTGAGGTAGGATTCTCATCCCACTTAGGTACCCATCAACGGCTTTTTCCCCCTACTAGTATGTTTATTGTGGTGGTATGTTCTACTGCTTATCAAACAAGATGGTTTTTTTCCTTTGAAGATTGCTGAGAGCTTGTTTAGGGAGCATACAAGGAAATTGGTTGGGGAAAATATTACCGAGGTTATAAGCATACTTAAATCCCGCACAAGAGCAGCGTAAGATTGCTTCTTCACAAAAAAATTGTTCTTATAATCATGTCTTTTTTGTTTTTTTGGGTGAAATTATAACCATGTTCTTTAGCGACCATTGTTGTTGAATTTTCCTAACTTAAATGACTGAGCTTGAATATTGTGCTAATTCCCAAACACGCTAAATAGTGAATTTGATATTTTTTTGTCTTGCCATTTGCTTGTACTGTTCTTGGCTTTAATTTTTGCTGATGTAAGCAATTTGAAATTGTGTAATATTCACCTTCTAAATAAGTTCGAGTTTTCCAGTCCTGGAGTTGGTCAGGCAGTGGAGGAGCTTGATAAAATACTGGCATTCAATGATTTACTCATCTCATTAAAGAATCATCCAGATATTGATCGCTTTGCCCGTGGCGTTGGCCCAGTTTCATTGACTGGTAAGCTTCCTAACTGTTTGTTTTTTGTTGTTTTCTCCGTCTATGCTTTGAACCTAAATTCTTGATATTGGCTTTGTTTGATCTTTGGCATAGGTGGTGAATATGATAGTGATAAAAAAATAGAGGACTTGAAGCTCCTTTATAGAGCTTATGTTACAGATGCCTTGTCTGGTGGTCGTATGGAAGATAATAAGGTAAATGATCACTGCATTCACATATAAACCATAAACTTTTGGGCATATATGTTCTTGATTAAAGATCTCTGGAACTTGAATTTGAGGAAGTTTTACTGTTACATTCCTGAGTCATTTGATTGAATAATTTTTCTTCAACATTTTGAAGTGCTAGGAGGAAACATAGCTTCATGAGTAGGGGGATACTTTTGTTATTGATAAAACTCTGAACCTTGACCTATATATAAATGGTCATATTCTTCCTTAAAGTTCCTGTTTTAACACTTCCCTCTATCTTTTGTTTCAGGTTACTTCATTACGTCAGTTAAGGAATATATTTGGGCTGGGCAAACGTGAAGCAGAGGCCATTGCACTTGATGTTACATCTAAAGTATATCGTAAACGACTTGCACAGGCTGTTTCAGGTGGTGATTTACAAATGGCTGATAGCAAAGCAACGTTCCTTCAAAATCTTTGTGATGAATTGCACTTTGATCCACAAAAGGCCAGTGAAATTCATGAAGGTAAATTTTCTGGAATACTAGTAATAGTATAGCTATCTGGAATTTTATGATATGACTGCACTATTAAATATATTATATATGCTTGTGAAATACTAGTACATAAATAACTAGCAAATTTGGCCTGCTCGTTGCAAGGGAGATATTAAGTTGTAATATCACACTCAATAAATTAATTATTGATAACATGAAAAGAAATATGGACCCTGAAGTTGGAACCAAATAATAGCACAAGTTTTGTTACTATTTTGCTTGGGAAACGGTTATATTTCATAAAACACATAGGTATGCCTGTTTGTTGGCAGCCAGAACACTAAAACAGCTAGAAAATATCTTCAAAAGAAACATAACATAAAGACAAACAGCATCATTCAGTCAGATTTCTCCTGTTTAATTGCCTTTGTAGGCTTGGAAACAGGATATTGTGGGGCGTAGTAATCATTACTTGTTGTGAAGGTCAATGTCAAGTTTTTTCATAAAATGGTTATTATCTTTCTTTTGTTATTATCACTTTATTGTATCAGGATCTAACAATAGACTTGTTGTTTTAAGAAATTTACCGGCAAAAGCTTCAGCAATGTGTAGCTGGTGGAGAGCTCAGTGAGGAGGACGTTTCTTCCTTGTTGAGGTTGCGTGTGATGCTTTGTATACCTCAACAGACTGTTGAAGCTGCACACTCGGATATCTGTGGAAGTTTGTTTGAAAAGGTAATAATAGTTCCTTTTTTCTTTTCTTTTACTTGGCTATATTCATATTTGTAAAAGTACATCTATGTTCTGCTATGCAAAAGTGCAATCCACATTAACTATTTGGCAATATGACTAATCCCGTTTGTGATTTGTCTTTCATGTGTTTTGTTCACTAGGTTGTCAAGGAAGCAATTGGATCAGGGGTTGATGGATACGATGCTGAAATCAAGAAATCAGTGAGAAAAGCAGCACATGGCTTGCGATTAACGAGGGAAACTGCTATGTCTATTGCAAGCAAGGAAGTGAGTGTTGTCATGAAATTCATGGCCATTAATTTAATTTTAAATTAGTCTTAGTGTCCCTGCTATGCGGTTTTTGTGGTGATGCAGGTGAGGAAGGTATTTATCAATTATATCAAACGTGCACGAGCGGCTGGAAACCGTACAGAGTCTGCAAAAGAACTAAAGAAGATGATAGCATTCAATACCTTGGTTGTGACTGAGTTGGTGAAGGACATCAAAGGGGAGTCAGATGATACATCAACTGATGATGTATCAAAGGAAGAACCTGTTAAGGAGGAAGTGGCACACATTGAAGAAGACGACGAAGAATGGGAATCTCTTCAGACACTTAGGAAAATAAAACCAAACGAAGAACTTATTGCTAAGATGAGGAAGACTAGTCAGACTGAAATAACTCTTAAAGATGACCTTCCAGAAAGAGACCGAACTGACCTTTATAAGACGTACTTGCTTTTCTGTCTCTCTGGTGAGGTGAAGAGGATTCCATTTGGTGCTCAGATAGTTATAAAGAAGGATGATTCAGAGTATGTTTTCTTAAATCAGCTTGGTGGGATCCTGGGTTTGAGTGGTAAAGAAATTGTAGAAGTACATCGGACTCTAGCTGAGCAAGGTTTTAGGCAAAAAGCTGAGGTAATCTTGGCTGATGGACAGTTGACAAAGGCCAGGGTGGAGCAGCTTAATGATTTGCAGAAGCAAGTAGGATTGCCTGCAGAATTTGCCCAGAAGATAATCAAGAGTATAACCACCACAAAAATGGCAGGTGCCATAGAAACTGCAGTAACACAAGGAAGGCTCAACATAAAACAGATTAGGGAGCTTAAGGAAGCCAGTGTCGATTTAGACAGCATGGTGTCAGAGAACTTGAGAGAAACCCTCTTTAAAAAAACTGTGGATGATATTTTCTCATCAGGCACCGGGGAGTTTGACGAGGAGGAAGTATATGAAAAAATTCCATCTGATCTCAACATTAATAAAGAGAAATCAAGACGAGTAGTTCGCGAACTCGCTGAAAGCAGACTATCAAACTCACTCGTTCAGGCAGTGGCACTATTAAGACAGAGAAACCGTGAAGGAGTGGTAAGTGTTTATGGTCACATTTTCTTGAAGTTTCAAATGTATCTGTGGATGGACAACTGTAATTTCCCAGGTTATGAAACCCGGACCGGACCGGCTGGTCTGTCCCGGGAATTGGCCAACCAGCTGTTGGTTCGGTAATTTTTTTTTTTAAATTTTAAATTTTTCTTTAGAATTTCATATTAGTAAGCCTAAAATATTTAATTTTTCATTGGTTTGGCCCCGGTTTAGTTTCAGTTTGACTCCGATCTGACCCTTGATTCAGTACCACTACCGGTTCAATGACCGGTACGGGTTTCAGAACCTTGGTAATTTCTCTTACTCATTTTATGCAGGTTGCCTCGCTCAATGACTTGCTTGCTTGTGACAAAGCAGTACCTTCACGGCCCCTCTCGTGGGAAGTGCCAGAGGAGCTTGCCGATTTGTACACGATATACCTGAAGAAAGATCCACCTCCTGAAAAATTGTCTCGCTTGCAGTATCTGTTGGGAATAAATGATTCCACAGCTTCTGCCCTTCGAGAGGCCGGAGATAGATTACTTGATGCTAGTGTGGAGGAGGAGAAGTTTGTATTCTAAGTGTTGTTTGTAATAAACAATTTTTTTTTTTTAAAAAAAAGGTTCTTGATTAGGCAAAATAGAGAGGCAGCAAGGCCGTTTCACGTGGCCAATTTTTATTTGCCATTTTGTTTAGCGACAAAGAGAAGAAACGAATAATTTGATTCTTAGAGAAGTGAGTGCTGTGCTCTCAGATAGTCTTTGAAGAATGTTTTTGGTTCAGACTTCAGGCTGATACGAATATTTTGTTTTAAAGCAAATTTCGTTTTGTAATTTTGAAAGCAATGATCATTGTAGAATATCCAAGTTTCTGAAGCAGAGTAAGTATCTAAAAGGAAAAAGGAAATCATATTGGTGAAGCAGGGGATGGAACGAAGCTTACTTGTCAGCCAAGGGTAGAGAAGTCTAACACAAATTACTAAAATGGAACGAAACTAACTCCAGCTGAACTATTTTTATATGAATTTGCTGATCACTTGATACTTATATTCAAGTGTTTGATTTAAGTCGTTGATTTTTTTGCTTTTCTCGTAAGAAAATGGGAATCGTTTTTTATTAATGCAATAACGTTCAGGCAATTTCAATATATGCTTAGAGAATTTTTATGTTTCGTGATATTTTTAGTATAAATTGCAATATCTTATTTTGTCAGAAAGCAGTAGTTTAAATTTCATATATTTTTCTCTTAATTTTAAGTTTTATTACGTGATATTTTAAGATATTTTTTGAACTTTTTGTTATCAATCATAGAAGGCCAACACACTACACACACCAGACAATCACATAAGCTCAAGGCACATACACACGCCCAGCGTCCACGGAATCAATCTGTGACTAAATCAATTTGATATTTTGTGCATTGCATAAAATTTGAATTATGAATATTTACCATATATAATCGTCAAACATAAGAATGTTTTATACAAAGGTATCAGGTGAACATTACATTCAACCATTAGGCCTTTAAATTGAAAATCAAATGAAAAAAAAGTAAATAAAGAATTCGAACAGAATATATTTATATCTTCTGTACATTGCTCAAGCTATAATTAGTTGATTACCAATTTTTTTTATAAAAAAAATTGTAACACAGGAGACAAATAATTTGCTGAAGTAGTCCACTTAATAAAGATAAGAGGATGATCTAAACAGTGACGGTGTTGAAATCATTCAATCTCATGAGAAAACAATGAAAGTCAAAAGTGAATCCTTAAATATGGGATTAAGAAATACTGCACATTCTTTTTATAAGTAATTTTTTTAATTGCGTAAAATAAACTAACAGTTAAAATTAATAAAAAATAAAAAATGTAAAATAATGGTAATATTTCTTTAAAATATTCTCCTATTTATGAAAAAAACATAAGAAAGAGAATGAATAAAAAATGAGAGATAATGGATAATAAATTATTAAATGAAATAGAATTAGTGGTGAGTGAGAGATAATTAATGTAAAGATATATATTTAATAGGTTAGAAAATGAAAAAGTAGTTTAAATTTTAAGATACAAGAAAAAAGTTGCTCATATTAAGGATTAGCTCCAAAAAAGATAAAATTGTTTATAAAAAGGATTGGATGGATGAGATTACAAAAATATTTCAGAATAAATATAAACAAAAATCAACAAAAAATGTAAATACATTGAAAAGAGTGAAAAAGTGTAATAACAACAAGTACTATCTCATTAGATGAGGTCTGCCACATGTATTGCATAACATTGTACCCTAACAATAACTAAATATTTTGATATATATTACCAATTCCAGTTTTAAATATAAGATCTAGTTTATAGTGCAACCGGAGAAATGTTAATCAAAAGATTTCACTTAATATTGAGTATTCTCTCTTTGATTTTCATCTGCCCCTTTTAGACATTGACTGACCTACTTTCTTAATTAATTCTTCCAACAAACATCTTTGTAGATGATTTTCTACAATTTTTTTCATTAGACGTCACGCCAACTCTTTTTTTTATATACTTTCATTATGAATATTATTTTTTGTTATTATTACACATCTATCTTAACATTTTTACCTTTATTATCCCAATTTTATGTTAATATAGTTCCTTTAAAACTCAATATCCCCTTATCATATAACATTGGTCTTATAATAGTTGGATGAAATTCCTCTTTAATTAAGCATAGAGTGAAAAAAATGAAAGGAGAAAAATAATAAAAAGAGGTTCAAAGGTATAGGCGTAGTTGAGAGTAGTGGGATGTTGGCTAAGTAATAAGTATAGTCAAGGGATAGTAGGTAGTTTTGCATATTAATTGAAGCCCCAATATGCCTTTGCTTGCAAATTTTCCAACTTTCAACTAACCCAAAGTTAAATTTCAACTTCAAACCACTAAAATCTTGTCTTGATGCATAATTATTTCTGTAAAGGGAAGGCATCAATCAGTATTTAATTATTTAAATATATATGTACCACTGTTATGGTGGGGCAGTGTTACCTTCACTTTTGATGTTAAAATATGCTTCTTGGTGACGCATGGTTTGGCCAAGTGTTCCTTGATTATTATCCTCATACAATTATATGTCTCTTTGCTTTTACTTTTGTTTTACAAACTGGATTAATATGAACCTTTTAGACAATATATTATAACCATTGGAATCTGGGGACAATCGCTGTGTTATCATAATTAATTTGTGATGTGGACACTTGCTGCTAGTGGTTTGAAACAAACATTGATGAGAATGTTCTCAAGTTTGGTGGATTTGCAGAACTTGGCGCCAACGTTACATGCGGTTGACTTAAATTTGATTCCCTTTTATTACTTGTTCACACTCCACATTTCCTAGTTTGCCACAATTCTTTAGATTATTCTCGACACATTTTCTTTAGTAGCTTTTCTGTGTAAATAATTGTAAACATAGTCATATTAAGTATAAGCAAGGATATTCGATTTGTCTAAATTGAATATTTATTTTTTCTAGAAAAAAACGTAACTCATCATGAATTGTTTCCCCAAAAAAAAAATTAACGAAAAAGATGTTAGCCTCATGCAAAGGTGAATTAAATAGATTTTAGAGCTAATTTATATGGTGCATAACTTATAACTTAGTATCTAACTTTTTCACTGATCACACTGCACATTAGTGTATTGAAAACTTCTATATCAATAAATAATTTCTTCTCTCTCCCCATATTTATAAACATATAATCCGAAATAGATTTGTAGAGAAGCCAAAAACATAATTTATTGTTTCATTTCACCCAAAAAAAAAAACACATAACTTAATGGAAGAATTCTACTTAAATATCACTTGAACTTTAAAATTTTAAATCAGTTATTTTCCAAAAACTTGAGTTATCAACTACTATATTCTTTTTTTAAATAACATTATTCTTATTGTTAATATGATTAATTTAAGATTTTGAAGTTTAAATGGTATTTAAGTTTTTTCCCCCTAACTTAATTGCATTGGCAATGGTTCTATGAAAAGAGAGAAAACATTTGAACATGTCGATATTAGTTGGAATACATGGGCACATAAACACAAACTATTGATCATTAGGCAACATTCTACTATGCGGGATAGACCATAAATAGCAGTATATTTATATATAGTTCTATACCTAAACCTCTCTATGTATATTGCTAAAACTAATTGACTTCTTGAACTCTTCTGGATATTGTGTTGCAAAAGCAGGCACCTCTATTGGGGTAGTAGTTACATAGAAGGAAAAAAAATGCAAAAGTGGTATTCCTATATATTAATGCCCTAATAACGTTAGTACCAGTGTATCAAACTTAACGCAACGTATATTATATACATATATGTAAATGCATGTGATTTCTAATTCATTTTTGTATGACATGTTTGGTGCACATATATTAATAGTGGAAAAGTATCTAACCAGTTTGACTAATCACAACAAATATTCCCACCCTTCTCCAACTGAACGGTGCGTACATGTACTGTAGCGTCAATATCCGTCTCTTCTAGTTCTAGTGTTTTCTTAATGTTTGTGTGCAGATTTTAATTGTTAAATGATCATAGATCAATCAATAGAATTTTAAAGGTTTATATGAATAAGATTAATAATAAATTATTATTTATCATAAATTTGTAGCTGATCATATGATTAAAAATTCGATAGAGAGAATTTAAGCAGATCTCTACTGTAAAATACTATATATCTACTACATACATTGTGTAGATAGGGTGGCTCAGTGTACAAAGTTTTATCACATGTAGTATAAAAAAGGATAGATATACGTAACATTACCCTACAACGGGTGTGCAAGCTCTAAGACATTGCATAGATAGGATTTTTAAATAATTGTATGGAGATTTATACTTTGCCCAAGGTGCACAGATTTGACCAAATACTTTTTTATTTTAATAAATATGAAGGGTCGAAGAACGTCCAATATGGAGCGCGCGTGCCTTGATGGCCTTACTATAAATAAAGGGTTGAGGACTATTGCTTTGCTCACAAGAAGTACTGCAAACGAGTTAAGAAGTGTGGTGTTTCAGACTTTGAAGATGGCGATCTCAGATTGTTACAGAGTTTGGTTGTGTGTGTTAATGATGGTGTTAGGGTTGGCCTCAGCTCAGTTAACTTCAAACTTCTACGACAGGTCATGCCCCCAAGCCCTGTCCATCATAAAATCGGCAGTGGTCAGTGCAGTTTTCAAAGAGCATCGCATGGGAGCTTCCTTGCTTCGTCTTCATTTCCATGACTGTTTTGTTAATGCAAGTTCTCTCTCTCTCTCTCAACATTAGCTACGAGTTAATTATATTTCATGGAATTAATTAATGAACTTGTACTGTACATACACAGGGATGTGATGCGTCTGTGTTGTTAGATGACACATCAAGCTTCACAGGGGAGAAGACAGCGGCAGCAAATACAAATTCTCTGAGAGGCTTTGAAGTGATCGACGACATCAAATCCAAGTTGGAGGCTGCTTGTCCTGGTGTTGTTTCTTGTGCTGATATTGTTGCTGTTGCAGCTCGTGATTCTGTTGCCTCTGTAAGTTCATATTCATTTGCCTTCTTGACAGTCATTTACATTCAGATTTTCTCTGCAGAAAGTTGAATATATATATTTACGCGTTGAATTATATATATGTGTTCTCAGTTGGGTGGGCCAATATGGGAAGTAGAATTAGGCAGAAGAGACTCAACCACTGCAAGCAAAGACGCAGCCACTCAGGACATCCCGTCTCCTTTAATGGATCTCCCTGCTCTTATTAAATCTTTTTCCAATAAGGGTTTTACAGTCAATGAAATGGTCACCCTCTCAGGTACTCTCGCGTTTTTAATACATGATCAAGCTAAAAAGTTGGCTTTTAATTTGTTCTAAATATTAAACCTTTTAATTTATTTTATCTCTTATATTTATTATTTTTTAAAATTAATTTACCTAACTTATAAACTGATTTTAATTAGATCATGTTACATTTATTATAATTAATCAATTTAACTCATTTTTTTAATCTACTCAAGTTATTAGTTAAGTAACTCCTTTTAAACACTAGATGTAGTATTCAAGGAGCTGATCATATCATTTGAGTGATGACAAGCAGCTAATTTCTTATCATTGTGATGGGATCTCAAACATTTAAATTTATTTTGAATGATTTAAATTTAAAATTTTTTAAATGATAAATACATTTTTATGAAAAGTACTAATTGTAAGATTATATATTAAAATATAACAATTATATTAAATATCAACCATCTAAAGTCAATGTATAACGGAGAGTCATCAGAGTGACCCACGGTTATGATTTGCTGAAAACCTTAATAATCACGCTGAGATTTTGCATACATATGTGCGTACGTAGGAGCTCATACGACGGGACAAGCGAGATGCCTGTTATTCAGAGGTCGGGTATACAACGAAACAACCATTGACAAAGACTTTGCAACATCAGTGAAATCCAAGTGTCCTAGCCTGGGCAACGACGACAACCTGTCTCCACTTGATGTGACCACCAATGTTTTGTTCGATAATGCTTATTACAAGAACCTCGTCAACAAGAAAGGCCTTCTTCATTCGGATCAACAGCTCTTCGGTGGTGGCTCCACCGACTCTCAGGTCACAACCTACAGCACTGATTCTGCAGCTTTCTTCCAAGACTTTGCGAGTGCTATGCTTAAAATGGGAAACCTTAGCCCTTTGACTGGTTCTAGTGGTCAGATTCGCACTAACTGCCGCAAGGTTAATTAATTAACTGATCATCATACATTCCTCGTATGTCTTCAGCAAAACAGGGCTCTCTATTTAATTTGTTATATATCTAGTAATCTCATATGTTTCATTTCTGGTGTATGTTTTCCTGGTGTACCATGTGGATCTAGTTATTATAAGTAATATGATGATTGTATTGTTATGTGTTCTCATGCATGTGATTTCTCTCAAAACAGAGATGGATATGCTATATGATTTGGTTTGAAGCCAAGTTTAATTAGTAATGATTTGTTTCCTTCTTGAGCGCCTAGCATTCTTATAACCCAAGTTTATTTCTAGTACTTTCAGTTACATATGCCTCTGAATTCAGTTTCTGGTATTTTAATTGTTGCATACTGTACTCTGCCATCCAAGTTTAAGCAGAGATGGCTTGTAGGTTCTGGAGGCAATTGCCATCCTAAAACTGTATTTGAATCTTTACTCACATTGATCTCACCCTGTGGCCTATCCTTTTACTTCTGTACATGTATTTTCCTTATCTATATTTATAAAGCAATGTCCCAGCATGCACAAACCACAATGTTAAAAATAGTATTTACGTATATTTTTATAGACGGCCGCATCAACACAAACAATAATAATCGTATGAGCTTTTATACAGAACACAAAAATAAACATGAGACATCAGTTATCACTATTAATCAATCTAATTTCAATATATCCATCCATCCATATATATATAAATATATTATATAAAGTCACACTATTCAAAATTTTTGAATAGTATAAGCTTTTTAGAATATTTCGGATCGTATGAGACCAAATTAATTAACAAGTTGACAAGATAGCACGTAAATTTCTTTGTTGAAAGGCTCAGAATATAAAAATAACAGTAATCATTAATATTGAAACAATGACAATTTGTATGGTTTTTACACGAAAACAAATGAACATAACCATAATACTTGCATATATGAAAAATTTAACCGTAAATTCTAGTCGTTGAAACACACAAATCTCGAACATAATTAATTAATTAAACTTGCCCGGTAGTAGTGAATATTTTCCAACTGACTTCATCTTGACGTACTGCTAAAATTTAATTAATTAAATTTGTCCAGTTTGATTTAGTTGTTGACTTTTCTGCAATTAACTCTGATCTCACCCTCATTATCTCCTGTGAGAGGCTTGAGGTTACCCATCTTGATCATGGAAACTCCAAAATCTTTAGCAAAAGCAAACAAGTCTTCACTATAAAGCTTCACCAGCCTATCACTTTTACCACCATCTCCCCTAAACAGCTCTTGATCAGAATGAAGAAGACCCTTCTTCATAATCAGATCACCGTAATAGTTAGTGTCAACTCTGTCCGGGGTGAAATCCAACGGCGCAAGATTGTTGTTCCCTCCGGTTCTGGGACAAGTGAACTTCAAGGTGGCTCGAAAACTCTGGTCAATGTCTGTGTCATTGTAGAGCCTGTCTCTGAAAATGGCGCAGTGAGCTTGGCCGATGGTGTGGCCGCCGGAGAGGACCACCAAGTCCTGCAGGTTTAGGCCATGTGACTTGAAACTAGCCACCAGCTGTGTCAAGTTGAAGAATGGAGCAGGAAGGTTCGTGTTTGCAGCATTTTTGCTTGCACTTTTTGCATCCCTTCTTCCTAATGGTACTGGGTAATCAAATAGTTGGCCTCCCAACTGAAAGAAACAGAATCACATATACAAGATTTTAAGTATGACATGATTTTCTGATCGCTGCAAAAATTAATCTTTTTGTTTTTACAGTTTTGATTCGATTATAACTCAATTCTTATATTTTAACAACTCAATTTCTATAATTTTAACTTAGCTGGTACCTAAACTCTGAATCTCTACAATTCAGCCCTATAATTTTAATCATTTTAGAATTTAGTCTCTATATTTTTAGTAAAATATAATTATATATTTGATAAAAGAAATAACTAAATTATAAAATGGTTAAAAGTATAAGGGTTGAGTTTTGACAAGTTAAAGTTTCGACTGAATTATAATTAAGTTGAAACTACAGAGATTAAGTTACACTGAGTCAAAGTATATAGATTGAGTTATGATTGGGTTAAAACTTTAGGGGCCCAAAAGATTTATTTTCCCAATAATAATGAATCTAAGTGAAAAGCCTAATCAGAAATTAATATCTTAAGGAAAAGCTAATAGGAGTGATATGGAAGTACTTACAATAGTGACAGAATCACGAGCTGCGACAGCTAAGATATCAGCACATGAAACGACGGGGCGTTTGCAAGCTTTGTCGACAGCAGCTTTGATTTCATCAACAACGTCGAAACCTCGGACGGAGTTTATGTTTGGCAAGGCTGTCTTCTCTCCAGTGAAGGTAGGGGTGTCATCTAGAAGAATTGATCCATCACACCCCTGCATGTGTGTGTGTGTGTATTCCATTAGTTAACCACCAACATTAAGTTGAAGCTAAGAATAAACGACATATAAGTAAACTTACGTTGACGAAGCAATCATGGAAATGCAAACGTAGTAAGGAGGCACCCATGCGTCGTTCACGGCGGATTGCACGTCGAACGACGGACCTGATGATGGGAAGAGCCTGAGGACATATGTTGTGGTAGAAAAATGGAGTGAGCTGAGCATGGGTAGGGATAATAGAGCAAGAGGTTAAAGCCAGGATAAGAAGAACAAACAAAGATTTAAGATTTAGAGAAGCCATTTCTTTGAGGCTGAGGCTAACAATAATTAAGGTATATGGATTGGGTTTAGTGTTTGTGAGTATAATGTCATGAGCTTTTGGAAATGGGGTTTAAATACAAGGAGAAAAGCTCGCTCCCTCGTTCCATAAACATATTATCTTACTTGGCATGAATTATATATTTAATTATTTAATTAGTTGGTGTCTATTAATGTACTAGCGTTGACCTAGTTGATCATATATGGAGCGATCCAATTAATATAATGGATAATGGAACTTTCATGCCATGGCCGACTTCCATTCTCTAACTTATAACCAAAGGATAGTGTGGTGACACGATTAATATATAGGCTGTTTGGAATAGCTTATGAAAATTTTATAAGTGCTTATGAATTGTAATTTACGGTCTACGAGGTAGCTTTTACGGTCTACGATGTAGCTTTTACGGTCTACGAGGTGCTTTTACGGTCTACGAAGTGCTTTCACGGTCTACGAGATAAATATGTGGAGGAGATTTATCTCGATTTACGTGAATCGGGCTTATATGATAAGCCCGATTCAAAAAAGCTATCACAAACAACGCCATATACGATACAAAAAATAATAAGAAATGGGCTAAGCAGAGTTTATTTCGCAAATGCTTATCGCCAATGCCAAAATGTTTAAAATTTATATTTAGAAAGAAAGAAAAAAGCATTAAAAACTAATTTTTATCAGCTCCATGATGAAATAATTAATTTTACAAAAATTTTGTTTGATTGATTTTGAGAAGTGAATAGATCAACATCACAATTAATGTTATTCAACCCGGCCAAACTACGACGATTCAATTTTTTAATCATATTCAAGCCAAATGTCAGGATGTAAGTCAAAAAATAACAAAAATCTTGGAGGAGCATCAATGAATTATATAATATATTCTTTCCACCCACCTTCTTTATAAGCCCTGATTTAATTTCTTTTTCCTAAACATAAATCCTGATCCAAATGTTAAGGTCTAATTATTACTAGTTTATAATAATACATCTAATTTAAATTTTGAAGACAGTTAATGTTTAAAATAGTGTAATGTGAAATAAGGGACAAAAATAAACAATAATAATTCTGCTTCTGCCATAATATCATAGATTTTGTCTTTGGGTTAGACTTTGTCTGCGTCGGAAATTAACGTGTTGGCCTAAAAAAGAAAAAAAAGAATTTAACAACGAGCTGGCAGCCAGCAAAAACCGAGTAAATTCTGATTGACGAAATTAAATTAATGCTTGTTTCTGCCCATAAAACCCCAGAGAGGCTCCCAAAAAAAAAAAAGACAAAGAGACGCCTCATATATAATTTTACAGTATTTTGACTTCTGGAATAAATTAATATCCATTTGGTATATTTTTGTCAACTTTTAATATCACAAACGTGTAAGCAACTTCTAGTTCATTATTTAGCAGCTATGCAATATCTTTTCCTTAAATTATAAATTAGATAAAACAGTTTAGAAAAAAAAATAATAAATATAAAATTTTTACAAAGAAGGTTTAAAATTTCCATTAATGGATTAATTCATACAACTCGATTAAAATTAAAATAAATCCATTCACCAATAACATGAACATTACAAAGCGCACGATTTCTTAAAACCAACTCCCTCACTATAAATAGAATTAGATATGATTAAAAAAGAACAATGTAGATCATGTGGTGTAAAAAAATTAAAATCCAAAAAGTCACAGTTGTATGAAATAATAATGTCAATATTCGGGATTTAGCTTCATAAGTCGCACTTCATCTGAACTTCAGATTTTAAAGAATCATGATGAATTGAGTTCTTACATTGCTCCTTTTTACCCTCCTTAAGCTTTTAACTTTTAATGATTTTCGATGGAAAATTAAACACACTCTTGGTCTATGATAACTTTTCTCATGCCTCCTCGCATCCACAAAAAAGAAGTCATAATCTTAGCGGTAATAAATTATAGTTCAATCTTTTTTTTTTCCCACCACGATGAAGTGGTTCAGTCATATTTAATCTATTGTAATGTGGAAAATCTTCGCATCATTGCAATTAGTCATGATCAGGGTAAACAAAGATGCCTGAAGCCGGTGCAAACCATTGATCGTATCAACGAATATAATATTTATTAATAATATGATAATATCTAATGATTTTATAGTCTAGTAGCATAAAAATTCTTTAACAAATGGTAGGACCAAATAATGATAGATAAAAGCTTGACCTTCGATAATTTCTTTTATATTTTTTTAACCATGAAACTATTTTACCAATTTCTTATTAATATATATGTGAACGGCTAGTTGCCCAACGACAACAATATCTATGACGCTTAGCTAAGATCCAGCTTCAAACCAGCATTAACATGTTTGTGTGCCTGCTATGACCATAATCAAGGTGAGATAACTCCCCATAATCAGGAGGAGGTTCATTAAACATGACGAAATCAACATTAATGCTTTTGTGAAGCAATCTGGGTGAGTGCTGCACATGAATACTCTAGAGCTCATCCTTCTACATTGAACGGGCTTAACTAATTAGAACTTTGGTGGGTTGATCCATCATTTTTTTTTTAAATTTTCATATTGAAACTTTCTCCTGGTTTCACACACACAAACCTACCTGATAGAGGCATGCGACATATAATATAGAGTTGACCAAGCATGAGAGTGACATCCTATCTTCCTAGCATAATTGACCCCAATTTCTTAAAAAATATTCTGATTTTGGGAAACAAATCAAAAGAGAAATTAAGTGCACCCCATCGTAATCCTCGCCCTTCTTTGAAGGCAGAGGCACCGTGAAGAAAGAAGACCAGGCCATGAATTAAAAATGTAATGGATTAATAGCCAACTTGTCTCATAGCCGTGTGTAAATGTCAGTCTAAGTCACAGTTTGGTGTGCTAAATTTCATCTATATCTTGATTCATCTCTTACTTTCCCCTATTATGAATCCCTTGTGAATAAACCTAAAAGAAATGCACAAGGACTTGTTTATTGGTTGTAATCTGCAGCAATGATCAAGAAGTCATTCTCAGACAACCCAGTAAATTGAAAGGCTAGCTTACCAAGTCCTACATAGATCCCAACAGAGTAATAGCTAGTTACAAACAAGGTCAAAAAATTAGTACATATGCACTCCAATGTAAATCCGCATAACCAAGATATCATAACATAAAAGTGTTGTCACCAATGGAAGTAAGGAACCCCATACAATTAGCATGTTACCCAGATTTCATTTCCAAATTCCTCTTGTTTGTATTTACAATGATATTGAAACTGTTTCAGACTTTCTGTATATCATATTCCATAAATCAGTAATCTCTATCATGACAGATGCTTCATTTATGAGCTAGTAAAATGCCTGAACACGATATGGACTTCGGACAAGTTTGGTCTCCTTTTTGCGGGAATCTTTACTTGTCTCTCTTGTTATACTTTCAGGCTATAGCTAAAAGCAACCGGTGGCTAAACTTCAGAGGCTAAAATCCTCACCAAAAGCAAACCATTTGTTTTATCTACAACACTCGAACATATCAATATAAAGAATTGATTTACGTGCGACGACCCAGTAAAAGCCTCCCCTTCTAATATTAGATCAAAGTTTTATGACTTTACCTGTAGAGTTCAATTATTAGTGACCATTCATGAAAAAGCTACTTAGTTCTGGAAATAAGGGTATTGAAACATTCCAGTTGTCAAGCTCTTCATTGTGATTATCTTTCAAATTTGTTTGATTAAAAATTTGTATATGAATATAAAATATTACTTTTTTCACAAATTCCAGGGGAAACACAGAAATGAGAAATCTAAAGATGATCTGACGGTACAGAGCTCAACTCTCCAGAGGCTCTGAGCCAAGATGTTCTGAGGAGTCAAAGGCAGTGACGGCAAATTGGGATTTGTGGAGGTGGTACAGTTATCTCCAAGTAACATTATCCTTATCCACCCCAGAACTGTTGAACAGGATTTCAATTAAAAAAGGCCATTTTTTATCAGAGGAAGGCTCAATTCAATTCAGAGATCATAGACCTGTTTCCTCCAGCAACCATTAATTTAAACCTTGGTTTGAGCACCAATTAAATTCCCTTTAGCTGTCAGGGAGTGAATAATATTTGCATTCAGTATCTCCGCGGGGGGGCTAAAGTACTTCTATCTAGCAAGTTAATGTCATAAGTACTTGAGTAACATCTTTTAAATGTTCCATAATTATTTAAACACAACAGCGGGGAATTCAAATATATCAAAATTAAACATTGCAAGGGAATATTGCTTTGCGCTCTGGTGTAATATATGCTAGGCAAGTGGTCACTCGCATTCAGAATAAGGATACCAATAAACTGAATCATTGAAATGGTTACTCCGATGAAACACAACATCAGATGCAATCCAATAGATTAATACATCATTGAAAGGATAAGGAGAACATTGCACGGTCATTTTGCTTTGACAAATTCACAACTCAACCCACACATGATCACTCTTGGTGAATGTTGTGGATTGCCGCGGTTATACTTTTACAGTCATACTTCATGATCTTCATCCAGTTTTCAAAGTCTCCAATTTCCTGGGGTAGAGTTCAGATAAAATTCATGATAATTTTAACATTTTAGGCAGGGCATGCTTTGGAGGACTAAAAAAACAGAAACAGAAAGGTGGTGAAATAAAAATATCCCTCTCAAATTTCAGTATAATGCAGTAAATTGATGAGAAGCAGTCGGTGTCATATCATCTTCATAATAAATACCTTAACAGCGGTGTTGAGAGCATGAGTTGTGGCAAGCCATTGATCCGTCTGCTTCATGAATCGGGTAATAGTGGTAGACAATGCTCGAATCTCTTGCTCAATGCGCTTCTCGATGACGTAGCACTCTTGTACTCCGCCATTGACGGTTTCCGCCAACAGATCCGAAACACGCGTCGCTTTTCTTATCGCCTCTTTCTTGGCTTCATCTGCTTCGATTACAAAACAAAGTGAGTTCACAAAATGCAAAACCAAAACCTCCGCAAAATCGATTTCAGAAATAAGGGTAAAAGAAAGAAGACTAGAGGAGAAAAAGAAAGAAGGAGACCGGTCTGCTGGCGAAGTAGGAGAGATGTGTTACTATGGTCTTGAATTAATTGCAGCAAAGAAGCTTCGAGTCCTTTTGGCTCGGGGATTGATCTCTCTGTATCCGATGAGGAAACCGATCGTCCACGCGCAAACGATCGTTGGGGTGAATACATAATCCCAGAGTTTTCTGGACATTGGCATCTTCTTCACTCCTGGCCATTACCGGCTTATTTTCCCTCTTCAATCGCAAACTAAGTCACGTTTTTGCTTTCGATGATGTTTTCGGGTCCCACCTTTTGTTTTGGGTTTAGGGTCATAAGAATGGGCCTTTACTGTTATATGTCCATTAGACTTATCCTAATATAAGCCCATGTTTGGCCCAAATATGAGGCAGAGAGAGAGAGAGAGACCCATGGAGCGCCACAGCCAACAACTTCCGAACTTTGGAGCGGCCAACTCTTTTTCTTTTCTTTTTTTGTTTTTTGTTTTTTTTACTTTAAGTTACCTTACACTTGAACCTAATATCTGTCGGTCAAAAGTGTTAAAAGCTTCCTCAAAATCAAAATTATGTTTTTTTCTTTAGGGAGATAAGACTGTTTACTGGGACGACCAACTTTATTGTATTTTCGTCCTGAGGTGTAAGCATTTAGTTTTTTTCCCTTGATCAAGAATCATTGTGCTTTTAAATTTTAATTAATTTAGTACATCTTAGAAATTTTATTATGGCTTATCATAATATATTGCATGAGATCAAAATAATTAGTCGTATATGCCATTTTTTTTCGTCATTGTTGTAAATTATACATATGTGTCGTTAATGAGGTGTTAAGAATGATGCACGTCTTGTTAATTCGTCGGAAAATTCAACTGGACAACCAGGATTATAAGTAAGCTGATGTTACGAGTACGGTTAGATATTCTCTAAAATAAAGTCTCATAAAAAATGGTAAAACAACACAAACAATATCTACTTTTGCCCTTGCATAATCCACACATATATTTATTTTATTCATCTTTTTTTCCAACTATTAATTTTATTCAACTATCTTGTAATTCATACGATTTTTGAAATTAAATAGTTAATATATATATTGCTAAACGTAACAGGCTTAATTTCACATTTGACTGTGACTCGTAGGCGCAGTGAGTATATGGAAAACAAAACAGTGTATATTAGGTGAGTGGCTTGTGTTTATAGAGCGACGTTCGTAATTAGCCTAACTCTAACTGCATTATTTCGCAGGCTGCAATGATGAAATCGGACGTTGTGAAAAATGAGTATTCATAAACTAATTATATTGAAAGCTTTCGTCTTCATATATATATATAGTTATCTTCTTTAATATAGCAATCTACCATATTCGTAGGTAATAGCTTTCGTGTTCATGAGTACGGCACATGATGAATACCTAATTTTGTTGAATTTAGAACATGACCCCGTTGGAGTTGTTGAGCACGAAGATAAGCAGCCAATGAACTATTCACGAATAATATATAGAAATATTATTAAATTCACAGTAATAGTAATCTCCTAGCCGACACGAGTCGAAGTAACAGTCATATGTGTGTGTATGGTCGTGCTTCAAGTTTGTCCCACATTGTTCTAAGTTTAATCAATCAGTCGTATATATGGATGCCAATGCACGTGCAGCTTCTCTATTATTATCCATTCAACGTGGCGTTCCATGAATCTGTAATCGCTTTGAATATATAACTTTCTTAATCCCTTTTATGTGATATTACTCTCTGGTTAATTTATCGTAGAAAATTCCACAGGGATGGGCGCAGCCGATCCACCAACTTATGATTAAGATTTAAGATAACAGATTCATAATATTAATCATTATTGCTTTGAATGCCATCAACTTATTTAGCTACCTTCATATATAATCCATGTTTTCTGACCAAATTAAACGCACGTAACAATATTTCCCATGGTTTTTCTCCACCTAGAATTATAAAACATAACTTGAAATTAGCATTCACTTGAAAATCCTTCAAATTCTTTCCTCTAACTAGCTTCAAACGATGAAGGAGATCAATGAAACGACATGAATCATGATGAAGTGGATATGAACATATGTACTTATCCAATACTTAATATAGGACGTATTTAATTAATTTGATTAAATTAAGGAATTTAATTAAATTTGTTAATAGAACATGTATTTGTTTAAAACACACTAGTCATTTTCCTTAATTTCTTCTTTTCTTCTCATTCTTAGTTATTATTGCGGAAGCATTATATAAAGGTATGTAAATTAGGAAAAGATTGACAAATATAAAAAATTATATCTTATATTTAAAATCAATATTAACTTTCAAAATATATCTTATATTAAAGATTAGAGCGTGTACTACATAAAACAGTTTCACATTGAAAACTATCCAAATATATATATATCAACTATACATTACTTGTTAATATTGCACGTCGTCCACGTACATATTAATCAAAGAATTTTGGTGGTTAGTGAAGAGCGGCGTGGGAAGTTTGAACTTTGAAGAGTCTAAATGAACAGTTTTTATGAAAGCCGCAGCAGCCATTGGCTGAGTTTGGTATGCAGAAGTGTTACATTGACTTTGATCTTATCTTACATCTCTCCTTCTTGTCCTTTTCAATAAGCCCTATACTTATGGTACAGCTAGCACTGCTTTTTCACTTTACCCGACAATTATTTTTCATTATTCTTTTAATAAAATAATAACCATTTATATCATATTATATGAAATAAAAAGGAGAAGCACATCAAGACAACCACAAGAACAGAACACGCTAGACACGAGCTCGAAGATAAGTTTACAAGAACATAAAAACTCGGATACAGCTACCTAAACTGATGACCAAATTAAAGTGTCGAATAAACTAAGGGATAAAAGGACACTCTAGCCAACTTCTAGCAGCACAATTAAGACCATGACAACAAACTAAGACGAAGAAATATGTTGTAGAAGCCGATTTAAGGAGGGCAAATAATTGTCAAATAAATTAATTTGGCTTGATTGAAATGGAGTACTGCAAAGATAATACATGCCCAGTCGAATGTTACCAGGGATGTCCAATAATCAACTTGAAATATTATTAGAGTATAATACATTAATTATTTTAAGAGAAAAAGATTAAAAAAATAGCGAAAATTCTAAAAAAATACCTTTTAAACTTCAAAATCTAGTTGCCAAAGTCGTTAATGAGATTAATAAGAATGGTAATGTAATTGACAAAACATTTTATTGTTAAATCACCTATTTGAGATTTTGAAGTTTAAATGGTATTTTTTTAGAATTTTTCTAAAAAAATACCCATTAAACTTTAAAATCTTAAATCATCTTCTTGCTTATAAGTGAATAAGCGTTAACTACACTTATATAACAATTGACAGTTCATTTTAATAGAAAATCACTGATTTAAAATTTTTAAGTTTAAATGATATTTTTTTTATTTTTTCTCCTTATTTTAAACTTAATAAAAATTATTAATGATGTGTTTGAAGATATCAGATCGATGGAGAACTCTGCTTGTTGAGAGTCTTTATAAATTAATCTGCATTATGAAATCTGCAAGTTGACAGAAAAATTCGAATATTCTTTTATGCATATTGATAAACAGTAAACCGACAATATTAGGTAGATCGATGTCGATAAAAGTGAAAAACAAAAAGGTACGAAGCAGTGAAGCCTCCCTTCAATAATATAATGTGATATTGTGATGTGTGCGCGTAAATCGAAGAGTTCAACAGTCCTATTATTCCCTACCTTCTCACGGCATCAGAAAGCTTTTTGTGCCGTCTCGGTCAAATTCTTCATCAATATTGCTACGCCAACTTTCTTAACTAATTCATGATTGATTCCAACCCAAATTTGGCTCCACAAAATTGATGTCTCTCTTTTTTAATTCAATTTGTTATTGTTTGAATTAATTATTAGCCGTCGTCAGATGCTGTAAGTAGTGAAGTCGATTTTGAATTTTGGAACTTTTCTCTATGAGAAATTAATGTGTTTCTTTTTTGAAAGTTAACTTACTTTTTCCCGGCCCTTTTAAGTAATTAACCTGTCTTCTAATTTAGAAATTTTACATTTTTTGGATTACTGTTTAAGTTTAGTAATATCTCACATTTAAATTCAGTCCTATGTAATATATGAGTAATAAAATAAGCTGATGAATATTATTATTAATACTAATATTTTAACTTTCGCATGTAATTAATTAACTAGCTAGTTATCAAAAGCAAATTGTATATAAGTACTCCTTTATCCTTTATATAAGGGCACAATTGATTCTTTTTTTCTAGAGATTAAGGAAATAAAATAAATTATTTAATCATATCATATATTGTATATTATTAGATTATATATTAGTCTATAAGTCAGGTAAATTAATTTAAAAAATGATAAATATAAATATATACTTTAATATAACTTATTTAACTTCTTAAATATCTCCAACAAAAATCAACTTACTGTTATTTTAAGTACAAGAGGGAGTAATATGAAGCTAAATTGCAGGAACATAACTTGTTTTGGACAATATACAAGAGCTTGGAGATAAAATATCATTTTTATATATTTCTGATATTTTAATTTATTCAAGAAAAGTTACAAAGTAGTACAAAAATGTAATGAAAGAAAAAGTGTTCTTTATAAAATAATCAGCTCTCGTGTATCCGATGAACACCAAACGACTTGTCACCTAGCTCTAGCATGACCTTTCAATTTTTTTTTTTTTTTAAATCCCGAAAGCTCTAGTAAGCCTTATAATATTAAATGATTTATAACTATGACGCCATACAGTCCACATGACCAAATGCAACTAACCAATAACAAATTCATTAACAATTTATGGATAAGAAGAAGAGTAGAGTAAACCAGAGTCTGATATGGGTATTTTGGCATACCTAGCTAGGCTTCACATTTATTTAAGTCAAAACCTTACCTCTTTGCATTATTGGTTGGCGTGTTTTTAAATTCTTCAGTGATTTTTAAATTATAAATATTCTCTCTCGGTCGTTTTTGTATCGTGTTATTTTTGAAAGTTGTGACACTATAATTTCGTAAAATACTACGTACTTGTTTTCAGAAAAAATGATTTTTTTTATTATAAAAAAAGAGCTTAAACAAAGCACATCTAAATTTATAGATTGGAAAAAATTCTACTATTACTACTTCATCACAACAATGCTACGTGGAAAACTTCGCAAGCAACATGTTCAATTTCTCCATGTGCTAAGCTAATTCCGATTAATTAATCTTCCTCACATTTTTTCTATTACACAGTATGTGTGTGTGTGAGAGAGAGAATGTAGTGGTATCAAATCAAGGGAGATAATAATAAGGGTGTTTGAATTTTGTCGTACGGAGAATGATTAATATTCCATATTGTTACGGCATTTTTAACAAACTCATAGATTTAACTATAATATTTAGTTTCAGGTTGGAAAAAAAAAATTAGTTCAAGGATTATCGCCAATAGAAATTTACGGCCTTTATCATCTCTGCTGACTTGGATGGTGTACGTGAAGAGAGCTTTTCTTGTCTCAATAATTTCGAAGGTGAAAGAACAAGAATCGGGCCCAGTTTCCCTGCTCTTTTTGGGATGAGCGAGGAAAGTTTTTTACTGTTAAGATAGGAAGGATTATTTGGATTTATTTTTTTAAATTAATTATTTTTAAATAAAAAATCATTTAAAAATATTAATTAAAATATTATATTTATTTTAAATTTTTTATTCATTAAAATAATTTTTTTAAAAAAAAATTAAATCTAAATCGTCTAAACCACAACTAAACGATTGAGATTGGAAGAATCCAACCAACGTAGTCCCCAAAACATCGATGATAATCAATACGCATCTATCAGAGGCAAAAAATTTCCACATGTCCTGACAACTCCACAGACACTTTTTTGGGTAAAAAATTATAATCCTTTAATTAATAAGATGCCTAGTTATATCGCACCATCGCTCTCTCACACACGCCAGCACCAATCTCACAAAATAATCTCTTTTAGTCTCTGTGTGTGTGTGTGTGTGTAGCTTACTTGTCTAGTCTATCAACTAATAAAACCTGCGGTCCATCAAAACCAGGAATTATGATGAAGGTTTGAAATTAACAACTTTTGTTTTACGTGTAACGCCGTAAGTTATATGTGTGTGTGGGTGCTTTTTAAATATGACTAGACATATATTATTCCTATTAATTAATTAGCACTCCGACGGCCAAAGATAAAAGCATAACAAGAGCACGTGCCAAGAAAAGAAAAGCATATTTGCGCTAATATAAAGAAAAATTGATTATTAACATCATAGAGAATAATGTGTGGAAGAAAAACAAAACAGACCAAGTTATAGAACAGAAGATGCCAAATAGACGGGCTTTGTATGTTTACGGTCCTGCTATATCATGTACATTAACTTTTGGAATTTTCACCCTTCGCGTCCACAACAAACTATCCAAGTATTGATTCTTTTTTTTTAAAAAAAAAATTATTAGATCTAACTCTTGAATAAAAAAAATTATTGACGGGCCAACTTTATTTCAATAATTGAGAGGGGTGTTTGTAACTTTAGCTAGCTAGCTAGTAGCTTGCTTGAAAAGTCTTTCAAATTAACTTTATGTAGTATATATATTATTTTGTCCATCTCATCTTTTTTTCCAATTGTTTGATGATTAATTAGTGAGTCGTGGCAAACACTTGCATGGAGCATCAATTCCTGTCCTTTCATTTCATTAATAAATTAATAATAAATGAAATACTACTATAGTTGTCTCCGTGAAACTTTTGAATAGTCCATGTTGGTGTATTATTCTTCAATATAATTGTCCAATTCCATAACAGAACCCGACCCTACCTACACAATTTTCCCAAAATCCAAGCATGGTACCCACTCTTTGAAGAAAGTTCTGTTCACCCTTATCAATATAGATAGTTAATAACATGTTTTCCAGCTCATAATTCATTCTTAATTAATATAGTAATTATTTTGCCACCTATACCACCGTTTTATTAATTATATTTAATATAGATTAATTTCACACTTGTTAAAAGCATTTTCATATTATCCCTGCTAAAACTCACATTATTCATGCACATGAATTTTGTCCTAGTCAAAGATGTTATATATATATATATATATAAATATAAGAGAAGGTTTAGCTGAGGCTGCTCATCAACTCTAATGTATGCCTCAAGATTTAAAGAATTTTTATAGAGTTAGCTATAAATCGCCTATCAATAAAATTTTCATATTAATATAAGATTTGAACTCATGATATTGAAGGTTGCTTTATTTACTGGACTAATTTTATCGGCATGGTTGATATATTCTTGTTAATAAACAAATGAAAAATTGCATTTTAATTTTTAACAAGCATAGGAAGTGGAACATAATAATTTTGTGAAGTTGGATCCTTATGAACAAGTCATTTCATGGAGACGTAAAAGAACTGTTATTTCCATACACTTGCATTCCATGGCGAGTGGTTAAGAGAAAAGCCAACATGATGACAATTTACTGTGGGAGAACGAAAAGAAGAGGAAAGTGAGGGCAAAGGGACCCCACCTCCACACTCCTCCATTTGGCTCTATATATTGCTTCATCACCACCTTCATTTCTCCACAGATCATCAACTAAGTTACAACATCTTAGTGATTATTGAGAGCTTCAGATAATTTATTCATATATAGCAATTAGGAATATATTGTAAATAATGGGTCGTGGTTCTTGTTCAGCCATTGTTGGGTTTGCTTTGTTGTGGATGATGGTGACAGGAAGCTATGCACTGTCTCCAAACTTCTATTCAAAGAGCTGTCCCAATGTTTTCAACACTGTGAAATCTGTGGTTCATTCTGCAATTCTCAAAGAACGTCGCATGGGAGCTTCTCTCCTCCGTCTCCACTTCCATGACTGCTTCGTCGACGTAAACAACCTCACTTCACTCATCATTATTCTTTCTTAAAAAAAAAAAAAAAACTCTGTTTTAAAACTTGTCTTGAACTGAAACAGGGGTGCGATGCATCAATACTGCTGGATGACAGAGGGTCGTTCAAAGGAGAGAAGAATGCTCTTCCAAACAAGGGCTCTGTCAGAGGATTTGAAGTGATCGATGCTATAAAGTCAAAGGTTGAGAAACGATGCCCCGGTGTCGTCTCTTGTGCTGATATTGTAGCCATCGCTGCTCGCGACTCTGTTGTTCTTGTGAGTTTACTATTCACAAGAGTGAATTATATTATCTGAGTTGTCGTTGTTGTTGTTGTTGTTGTTAATGATGATTTCTATGTATATATATTCTCAGCTTGGAGGGCCTGACTGGACAGTGAAGCTGGGAAGGAGGGATTCAAAGACAGCAAACTTGAAAGCAGCAAACAGTGGAGCCATCCCATCTCCATTTGGATCACTAAGCTCTCTCATCTCCAACTTTAAATCTCATGGCCTTTCTGCTAGGGACATGGTTGCCTTATCTGGTATTCCTCTCCTTCTTTATCATTCTTAGATTTTTTTTGAGATATAGTCGCCTAGTGGCATGTAGTGTGGTGAAGTGAGAGATTGGCGTTCTGAACATTACTGACCATGTTTTGTCCACAATGAAGGGGCGCACACAATAGGGAAGGCCAGGTGTTCGAGTTTCAGGGGTAGGGTACACAATGAGACCAACATAGACAGAGTATTCGCAAAGGCGAGGAGGATGACATGTCCTGCGAAAGCCGGATCGGGAGACGGCAACCTTGCCAACCTCGACTTCGTCACTCCTAACAACTTTGACAACCACTACTTCAAGAACCTCATCGCCAAGAGGGGACTCCTTCACTCTGATCAGGTCCTCTTCAATGGCGGATCCACCGACTCCCTGGTTCGAGCCTACACTAACAATGAGAGGGCCTTCTACGCTGACTTTGTCTCTGCCATGATCAAGATGGGAGATATCAAGCCCTTGACTGGTTCCAAAGGACAGATCAGGAGGAACTGTAGGGTGGTGAACTAGAATTTGCAGAGAAATAATAATGACAAATGTTTTCTTCTTCTTCCTCTTTTAATTTTGTTGTGCTCACTTGAATTGTGTTTGTGAGTTGAAGTGATTTCTTGGCAAGTTGTGAATTCTTCTTGAGTTTCGTCTCCAGTTGTATTTTTTTTTTGTCTTTTTTTTGCCAACGTTTGGAATTGTATTTTACAGCAAGGCAAAAGTGAAATATAAGGCAGTGAATAGCAATAAATTCATCTACGAATATGTTTATCGATCCAATCAAAGCAATAATATTAATAACAAAAATTCTACATGCTTTTGGCCTTCTTTAAAAAAAAAAAAAAAAAATCTTCTCGCTGATTGATTTAACAATTTTTTTAAAAAATTCCGACCCCCCCAGGGGAAAAAAAAACATATATAAAACCAAAATTGTGGTATTTGAATTGAAACATCTTATTTTCAAAGACTTAATTTTTTTTTGGTCAAATAACCAAATTTGAGGTGTTTTAGACTTTGAAGATGGCAATGTCAGATTGTTACAGAGGTTGGTTGTGTGTGTTAATGATGGTGTTAGGGTTGGCCTCAGCTCAGTTAACTTCAAACTTGTACGACAAGTCATGCCCCCAAGCCCTGTCCATCATAAAATTGGCAGTGGTCAGTGCAGTTTACAAAGAGCATCGTATGGGAGCTTCCTTGCTTCGTCTTCATTTCCATGACTGTTTTGTTAATGCAAGTTCTCTCTCTCTCAACATTAGCTACAAGTTAATTATATTTCATGGAATTAATTAATGAACTTGTACTGTACATACACAGGGATGTGATGCGGCTGTGTTGTTAGATGACACATCGAGCTTCACAGGGGAGAAGACAGAGTGGCAGCAAATACAAATTCTCTGAGAGGCTTTGAAGTGATCGACGACATCAAATCCAAGTTGGAGGCTGCTTGTCCTGGTGTTGTTTCTTGTGCTGATATTTGTTAGAACCTAAGAAGTCCCACATTGGTTAGTTTACAATGTAAGGAGAGCTCCTTGGGCTATAAAAGGAGAGCCCCTCCTCCCTTCCAAATCACCCCTTCAAATAGTCTCATTAGACATTTGTATCTTCTCCTCTCTTGTAGTATTTAACTTGTAAATTAATATCTCATTTCTCATTATTAGTTTACATGGTATCAGAGCCTAGTTCTGTCTGAGTATGCTCTGTGGTTGCAGCATAGTCTGAACTTCCACATCAGAAAAGAATTATTTTAGGCATTTGCATTAGCAGTACTGTTCATCAGATACTGTTCATTTGTGGTACTGTTTGGAGACTATTCATAGGCACTGTTCATCGGCGCTGTCTTTTTGGTACTGTTCATCCGGCAGAAAATCTCCAGATTCCAGTGAGGGTACTGTTGTTAGCACTATTCATCCTGGCACTGTTCATTGTGGTACGGTCAGTGATTTCTGCTCTGTTTCTTGGGTTTTGCTTCTGTTTGAGGGTGTTTACCCATAGTGGTTGCAGTTATATTTGGTTAAAGGATCTAGAGGTCCTCGTTTGCTCTGTGGAATTTTGGAATTTGTGATACTTCGGGATTTCATTGGAATATTTTTTCTTTACTTATTGGTTAATTTTCTATGGCTGAATCGAAGAACTCTGATATCATCAGTTTTCTTGAAGCTCTTGATTCCTCTTATGAGAATGTTCGCTCTCAAATTTTGTTTAGTCAAGAGCTTCCATCTCTCGAAGATGTGTTCTCAAAGGTTCTTCGTACTAATAATTTGGTTCGCCCGACTGTTGATCACAATGCAAGTACTTTTGCTAGGCATGGTTCATTTAAGAATTATAGGTCTAAACAAGGCCCTAGTACTCCAAATATGTCTTCTAGCACTTTTATCTGCAATTATTGCAAAGAGCCTGGCCATAGTAAGAAAAATTGTCGTAAATTACAGAATAAACAACAACGTGATGTTTCTCATATATCTGTTCATTCTGATTCAAGTCCATTATCTACAAGGGGTCTAGCTACTGGTAATTGGTTCTCTGGTCTTGCTACTTCTTCCACGAAGTGGGTCATTGATTCTGGTGCTACAGACCACATGACAGGTAACCATCATTTATTTTCATCATATACTCCATGTGCCAACCCATCTTCCATATGCGTCGCCAATGGTTCCCCGATCCGTGTACTTGGATCAGGTACTGTTAAACCAACTAAATCCATTTCGCTATCTTCTGTTCTTAATGTTCCTGATCTTACATTTAATCTTTTGTCTCCCAGTAAATTGACTCGTCATTTGAATTGCTCTATCACTCTATTTCCTGACCACTGTTTAATTCAGGATCTTTCGACAAAGCAGATTATTGGTAGGGGGTATGAATCTGGTGGACATTACATCCTTGATGATCAGGTTCCGCGTTCTGTTGCTTGTTCTGGTGGGTCGTCTCCCTTTGATGTCCATTGTCGTCTAGGTCATATGTCACTTTCCTCCTTAAAAAGGTTATATCCTCAGTTTTCTTCTGTATCTTCTTTAGATTGTGAGTCGTGTCAGTTTGCCAAACACCATCGTGTTCATTTGGCACCTCGCATCCATAAACGTGCTGCGTCCCCATTTGAGTTAATTCATTCTGATGTTTGGGGTCCTTGTTCAGTTTTGTCTCAAACTGGTTTTCGATATTTTGTCACGTTTGTTGATGATTTTTCCCGCACCACTTGGCTTTACTTAATGAAACATCGTTCTGAATTGTTTACGCATTTTCGCAATTTCTGTGCTGAAATTCAAACTCAGTTTAATACTCCTGTGAAAATTCTTCGGAGTGATAATGCGAAAGAATATTTTTCTGCCCCATTCACTGATTATATGCACAGTCATGGCATTCTTCACCAATCCTCTTGTGTTGATACACCTGCTCAAAATGGTGTTGCAGAAAGAAAAAATCGTCATCTCTTAGAAACTGCTCGAGCTCTCATGTTTCACTCTTGTGTCCCTAAATCTTTTTGGGCTGATGCTGTGTCTACTGCATGTTTCCTTATTAATCGTATGCCTTCGGTTGTCCTTAGTGGGGATGCTCCATATTCTGTACTGTTTCCCACCACCACTAAGTTGTTTCCTATTGATCCAAAAAATTTTTGGGTGTGTTTGTTTTGTTCGTGATGTCCGTCCAAATGTCAGTAAACTCGATCCCAAGTCCTTGAAGTGTGTCTTTCTTGGTTATTCTCGAATTCAGAAGGGTTATCGGTGTTACTCTCCTGATCTTCGTCGTTATCTTGTGTCCACTGATGTGACTTTTCATGAGTCGTCTCTTTTCTTCAAGTCTTCGGTATTATCTGAGTCTCCTCCTGTTGTTGATAAGCTTGATGATGTCCTGGTTTATAATGTCCCTGTCTCACCAATACAAGCTGCTGTTCCAGAACCTGATATCATCAATGGTCCTGATGTTACCAATGCCCTGCCCTCGCCAATGACTGCTTCGCCAATGGATTCTGTTCATGTCTCCCTAGTCCCTGCTCTTGCTTCCCCAGATCTTAACACCCCAAATCCTGACACTCATGACCCTGATCTAATTGACACTGATTCTGCTGCTGATCCATCTGCTAACCTACCTATTGCCCTCCGGAAAGGTACCCGTCCTCATTGTCCTCCCAAAAGATATGCTGAATGTACCTATCCTATCTCTTCCTTTGTGTCCTACCAGCATTTGTCCCCTGCTTCCACTTCCCTTGTGGCCACCCTTGAGTCTATCTCTACCCCTACCACCCTTCACCAAGCCTTAGCCCACCCTGGTTGGCGTGCTGCAATGGAAGAAGAAATAATGGCCCTTGACAAGGCTGGTACCTGGACTCTTGTTGATCTACCTTCTGGGAAGAAGGCCATTGGATGTAAATGGGTGTTTGCAGTTAAGACTAAGGCTGATGGTTCCTTAGAACGACTGAAAGCTCGGCTTGTTGCAAAAGGTTATGCTCAAACCTATGGTATAGATTATTCCGAGACTTTCTCCCCTGTTGCTAAGCTCACTTCCGTTCGTCTTCTTGTATCTCTAGCTGCTACCTATCATTGGGATTTGCATCAATTGGATGTTAAGAATGCCTTTTTGAATGGTGACCTTCTTGAGGAAGTTTATATGGAGCAACCTCCTGGTTTTGTTGCTCAGGGGGAGTATGGAAAAGTATGTTATCTTAGAAAATCGTTATACGGTCTAAAACAGAGTCCGCGTGCCTGGTTTGATAAATTTTGTAATGTGGTTCAGAAGTTTGGATTGAGCCAAAGTAAGAGTGATCATTCTGTGTTCTATCAGAAATCCAATGCAGGCATGATTCTTTTAGTAGTGTATGTTGATGATATTGTGATTACTGGGAGTAACACCTCTGGAATCTCAGAACTTAAAGTCTTTCTTAACTCCCACTTTCAAACAAAAGACTTAGGATCATTAAAGTACTTTCTTGGTATTGAGGTTTTGAGAAGCAAGAAGGGTATCTTTTTGAATCAGCGGAAATATGTTCTCGATCTCTTAAAGGAGACTGGAAAGCTTGGAGCTGCACCAAGCAGCGTTCCCATGATATTGAATCCGTTCCTAGATCTTAATGATAGCATGTTTGATGAGCTTCCTGATGACTTAAAGAAGAAGATTGATCCAGAGAAGCTGAAGCCGTTCGCATTTCCTGAGAGATATAGAAGACTTATTGGAAAAATGAACTATCTGACAGTAACTCGTCCTGATATAACATTCTCGGTCAGTGTACTTAGTCAATTCATGGCATCCCCAACAGTGGCACAATGGGAAGCCTTAGAGCATATCTTACATTATTTGAAAAGTTCTCCAGGTCGTGGCCTTCTCTATACAGATTATGGGCATACTAAGGTCGAATGTTTTTGTGATGCGGATTTTGCAGGATCTAAAGCCACAAGACGGTCAACTACAGGTTACTGTGTGTTTGTTGGTGGAAACTTGATATCTTGGAGAAGTAAGAAGCAAGGTATTGTGTCAAAATCAAGTGCAGAAGCAGAATATAGAGCCATGTCACAATCAGTACAAGAGATTGTATGGGTATTTCAACTCATGAAGGAAGTTGGCGTCACCACGACATTGCCTGCAAAGTTATGGTGTGACAATAAAGCAGCACTTCATATAGCATCGAACTCTGTGTTCCATGAGCGTACAAAACATATTGAAATCGACTGTCACTTTATTCGTGACAAGATCAAAGAGAATGTTGTATCTACAGGACATATGCGATCAGATGATCAGTTGGCAGATCTTTTGACAAAAGCCTTAAATGGGACACGAGTTGAGTATCTTTGTAACAAGTTGGGCATGATCAATATATATGCTCCAACTTGAGGGGGAGTGTTAGAACCTAAGAAGTCCCACATTGGTTAGTTTACAATGTAAGGAGAGCTCCTTGGGCTATAAAAGGAGAGCCCCTCCTCCCTTCCAAATCACCCCTTCAAATAGTCTCATTAGACATTTGTATCTTCTCCTCTCTTGTAGTATTTAACTTGTAAATTAATATCTCATTTCTCATTATTAGTTTACAATATTGTTGCTGTTGCAGCTCGTGATTCTGTTGTCTCTGTAAGTTCATATTCATTTGCCTTCTTGAGAGTCATTTACATTCAGATTTTCTCTGCAGAAAGTTGAATATATATATTTACGCGTTGAATTATATATATATGTTCTCAGTTGGGTGGGCCAATATGGGAAGTAGAATTATGAAGAAGAGACTTGTTAGCGAGATATTCTCAAATATAGGATATTGTTAGCAAGATATTCTCAAGATAGGATATTAATTAATATATCTTGTAAATATTAAATATAGTAAGATTCTATAGATATTATAGGATTAGGGAGGATTTCTCTCTGAGTTAGTTAGGCACCACACTATAAATGTACCTCATCATATATGAATAAAGTGCCCAATAATAAATTTCCCTCGAAATATTGACATGGTATCAAAGCAAAATGTATCCTACCCTCATCAAACATAACCCTACAACCTGCACGTACAACACCCTATGATGTCAACCAACAACAACACAACTTCTGGTGCTTTGATTCAACTTATCATATCCCATGACAATGGTCCCTTCCCTATGACCATCATTCTTGACGAATCCAACTACACGTTATGGGTGCAGTTAATGGGAATTCGAATTTCTACTCGAAACAAAGGAGGCTACCTAACCGGTGCCATGAAGAAGTCGGCTGATGATGACCCTGCACTTGCGACTTGGATTACTGATAACCAATGAGTCTGAAGCTGGCTGATAGAAGCAATGAGTCCCACCTTGATGCAAAGGTTCATCCGGCTACCCACTGCAAAGGAGATATAGGATGCTCTTGCCTGAACATTTTACGATGCCCTGGATGAAACAGTTCTCTTTGAACTGAACCAAAAAACCTTCACCATGCGGCAGAACAGACGACCTTTAGCCACCTATTATAATGAACTTGTCGTACTCTTTCAAGAGATTGATCATCGTTTAAAGGAACAGGCAACTACCGTGGACGGCGTCCTCCAAGTCCACACCACCATGACTCGTTTATGGGTTCACATATTTCTTGCAGGACTAGACTTGAACTTTGATCAAGTACGTAGTGAGATTATCAGAAAAGAATCTCGCCTTGATCTGGAGAGCACCTATGCCTTTGTGCAACATGAAGCTCAACAACAACAGACAATGAATACATGCTACAGTATTAGTGATAGCACGGTCTTTTTAACCAAACAAGCCCACCCGAACTTGCAACTTGGCACCACGAAGCCCTGAACACGGAAGTCTGAAATGTTTACATGCACCTATTGTGGTGAAACAAGTTACTCGAAACAACAATGTTATGAACTCATCGGTTATCCTAACTGGTGGGATTTCTCGAAGAAACCACGATGGATGATCATTCCTAAAGCCATGCATACTACTACATAGGAGAACCATCCCATCGAATCTGATACACCTGTCACTAATGTTGTTCAAAATGGTACGTATCATTTGTCTCCCACCTCCTGGGTTGTCAACTCTGGAGCCTCAGACTATATGACTAGGGATGCATGCAATCTAGAACGTGTAACACCTTATCCGAAACCTCTAGTAAATACGGCTATAAAGGGAGAAGCAAAAATTGAAGGCCGTTGACCATGTTCTCTCTCACATTACATCACTATGGATAATGTGTTACTTATTCCATCATTAGACTATAACTTAATGTCTGTTAGTCAGATCACTCTTGCTCCGCCTACACAGTAACTTTTTGGCCGTTTTTCTGTGTGTTTTAGGACATTCTCACTCGGAGGATCGTTGGCTATGGTGTTAGATGGGGCAATTTATACTATTTTGAGCATGTATCTACAACAACACCAATAGCAAACGCAACAATTTCTGAGAATAATTTAGAAGCAGATGTGTGGCTGTAGCACAAACGCTTGGGTCATTTATCTTTCGGATATTTAAAGAAATTGAAGCCGGGTTTATTTTCACATTTGAATAATTCTGATTTCCAATGTCAAACTTGTGTTTGTGCTAAGAGTCATTGTACTTCATATGCTCCCAATTTGAATAAATCTATTTAACCTTTTCAAGTTATGCACTTAGATGTTTGGGGGCCCGCATTCGTACCCACTTTTTCTAATGCTCGTTATGTTATTACTTTCATTGACAAATACACACAGATGATCTGGGTCTCGTTACTACACCTTAAGAATGAGGTGTATACTTCTTTCCTCGACTTTCACATAATGGTGCAGACTCAGTACAAACGGAATATTGGCTTTTGGCAAACAGACAATGGCACTGAATTTGTGAATTCCCAGTTACACACCTTCTTGTCCGAGCGTGGCATCAGACATCAAACCTTGTGTACCTATGCCAAACAGCATAATGGCTTAGCCGAAAGCAAGAACCGATAACTTCTTAAGGTAGTCTGAGCCTCCCTATTTAGTGCTAACATGCTACGTACATACTGGGGTGAAGCCGTTCGGTCTGCCACTTACTTGATTAACAGGGTACCATCCAATTCCCTAGATTTTGTGACTCTTCTCCAAAAGCTCTATTTACTCATATCTATCCCTCACATGCTTAATCTTGAACCACGTGTATTTGGTTGTATGTCATATGTTCACATTCCAAAGGTTCTTTGAGGAAAGTTAGATCTTTGTGCTCGAAAATGTGTCTTTATCGACTACTCAGACTTCCGAAAAGGGTACCGGTGCTATGACCCACAAACACGTAAACTGTACACTACTCATGACGTCACATTCCTTGAATCCGAACCCTTTTATTCCAATCCATCCACTTCTCTTCAGGGGGAGAATGCTGGAGAAGAGAAGCTTCAAGTTAAACTTGATGTAATAATGGAAATGTAGAAACTCAAAGAACTTGAACTGAGACTCATAGAAGAAACAACATCACACCCAACATCTATAACTGTGCCCTTATCATTGCCTACAACACAAGCAAATGATCTTCCTACTAATGTCCAGAGCATAAGCCAAGTAAGTAATTCTGACTCAAATAGTCTAGAAGCTGGAACTGATTTAAATTAATAATGAAATTGAATCTGATCCACAAACCATTAAGCCATAACCACCTTATTATGAAACCTATGAGCCCGAGCCTAGTACAGGTATGATATCTAAAAGAATCACTAAGGGAGTTCCAAAGAAGTACTATGAACCAGAACTAAAAGCAAAGAGAAAGTATCCAATATGCAATTATACAACAACAAACGAAAGATCTAAGGAGCCAAGTGAACTATATAATATTGTAGTACCTAAAACAATTCAAGAGGCACTTGAACACCTAAAATGGAGAGAAGCCATGAACGAAGAACTTAATGCACTACAAAAAAATAAGATATGGGAACTAGTTGACTTACCAAAAGGTAAGAAGACAGTAGGTTGTAGGTGGGTACTCACTCCAAAATTCAAAGCAAACAAAATCTTGGAAAAATATAAGGCTCAGTTGGTGGCTAAAGGCTATACCCAGAAATATAGCATAGACTACGACAAAATATTTGCTCCAGTGGCCAAGATTAACACTATTTGGAAACTCTTGTCACTAGCTATGAACGAAGACTGGCCACTACGACAGCTCAATGTAAAAAATGCCTTCCTGAATAAGACTCTAAAAGAAGTGTACATGGACGTAATATTTTCTCTAGTGGCCAAGATTAACACTATTCGGATACTTTTGTCACTAGCTATGAACAAAGATTGGCCACTATAACAGCTCGACGTAAAAAATGCCTTTTTGAATGAGACTCTAAAAGAAGTGTACATGGACATGCCATCTAGTGTTCAATACCCAAACTCTTGTAAGAATAAGGTATGCAAGCTCAAACGCTCATTGTATGTGCTCAAACAGTCACCAAGTGCCTGGTTTGGAAAATTAATAACAACTATGAAGAAATTTGGATATCAGCATAGTAATGTAGATCATACATTATTTATAAAAAGGATTGGTGAGTCTATCACAGTCATGATAGTATATGTAGATGACATGATCATAATGAGAATGATTTACAAGAAATTGAAAAACTAAAGGACAACTTACTTTCATGTTTGAAATAAAGGATCTAGGAGAATTAAAGTACTTCCTAGGAATTAAAGTGGTACGCAATAAACATGGAATATCATTGTCATAACGAAAGTACATACTGGATTTACTCGCAGAAACAAGTATGCTTGGCTGCAAACCAATAGATAGTCCCATTGAAGTAAATCATAAACTTGGCATCTACCCCAATCAAGTTCCAACAGATAAGGGACTATACCAGAGACTTGTGGGAAGACTAATTTATCTGACACATACCAGGCTGGATCTAGTATATGCAGTAGGAGTACTAAGCTAGTTCATGCATGACCCAAGTAATGATCACTTGAATGCAGCAATGAGGATACCACGTTGCTTAAAGGAAACACCAAGAAAGGGTCTATTCTTTACAAATAATGGTCCTATCACCATTAAAAGGTACATTGACTTAGATTAGGAAGGAGATCAAACCACTCGTAGATCCACTTCTGGGTACCTCATGTTTGTAGGTGGTAACCTAGTCACATGGAGAAGTAAGAGACATAAAGTAGTAGCCAAGTTAAGCGCAAAAGCTGAGTACTGAGGTATGGCTCATGGGGTTTGTGAACTACTATGGATAAAAAGAGTTCTACATGATTTTAGGGTTCAATATGACGATTCGATAGATCTGCACTATGATAATAAAGATGCAATTGAAATAGCCAGGAATCTTATACAACATGACCGCACCAAGCATGTGGAAGTGGATAGGCATTTCATTAGAGAGAATTTGGATAATGGCATTATCAGTTTTCCGTACATCTGATCAAAGAAGCAATTAGCAGAAGTGATGACCAAGGCTTTGCCTATATGGAATTTTGCTAATACAATCAGCAAGTTGGGTATGACCGATGTCCACGCCCCAACTTGAGGAGGAGTGTTAGCGAGATATTCTCAAAAGTAGGATATTGTTAGCAAGATATTCTCAAGATAGGATATTAACTAATATATCTTGTAAATATTAAATATAGTAAGATTCTGTAGATATTATAGGATCAAGGAGGATTTCTCTTTGAGTAAGTTAGGCACCATACTATAAATGTACCTTATTAGATATGAATAAAGTGCCAAATAAGAAATTCCCTTCGAAATATTGACAAGATTCAACCACTACAAGCAAAGACGCAGTCACTCAGGACATCCCGTCTCCTTTAATGGATCTTGTTGCTCTTATTAAATCTTTGGAAAAATTGTAAAAAAATACCTTTAGGGCAAATTAATTGCCAAAATGCTACCACGCGAGTAAACAATTTTCCGTCGTGTGCAAAAAACCTTCCGTGTGTTCAAAAATCTTTCCTACAAACGTGCAAACATCTTCCATTGTGTGCAAAATGTCTTCCGTGTGTGTGTAAAATATCTTCCGTTGTGTGCAACAAATCTTCTATGGTAGCATTTGGCAATTAATTTGTCCCAAAGGTATTTTTTAACAATTCTCCCTAAATCTTTTTCCAATAAGGGTTTTCCAATCAAGGAAATGGTCACCCTCTCAAGTATATTTAATACTCTCGCGTTCTCAATATATGAGCTAGCTAGAGAGTTGGCTTTTAATTTGTTCTAAATACAAAAAATTTTAATATATTTTATCTCCTATATTTATTATTTTTTCTAAATTAATTTACCTAACTTATAAACTAATTTTAAATAGATCATGTTACATTTATTATAATTAACTAATTTAATTCATTTCCTTAATCTACTCAAGTTATTAGCTAAGTAACTCCTATTAAACACCGGAGGTAGTATTCAATAAGCTAATCGTGTCATTCACGTGATGGGCACCTAATTTCTCATCATTATGATGAGATCTCAGCCGTTTAAATTTATTTTGAATAGTCTAAATTTAAAATTTTTAATTTATACTTTTTTAAAATGATAGATGCATTTTTATGATAAGTAATAGTTATAAGATTATATATTAAAATATAAAAATTAAATTAAATATCAACCATCCAAAATCAATCTATAACGGAGAGTCATCAGAGTGATGACCACAAAATGTGCTACCCAACCACGGTTATGATTTGCTGACAACCTTAATAATCACGCTGAGATTTTGCATGCATATGTGCGTACGTAGGAGCTCATACGACGGGACAAGCGAGATCCTGTTATTCAGAGGTCGGGTATACAACGAAACAACCATTGACAAAGACTTTGCAACATCAGTAAAATCCAAGAGTGTCCTCGTCAACAAGGATTTGACGGGCTAAGGTTTTGTTCGATAATGCTTATTACAAGAACCTCGTCAACAAGAAAGGCCTTCTTCATTCGGATCAACAGCTCTTCAGTGGTGGCTCCACCGACTCTAAGGTCACAACCTACAGCACTGATTCTGCAGCTTTCTTCCAAGACTTTGCGAGTGCTATGTTTAAAATGGGAAACCTTAGCCCTTTGACTGGTTCTAGCGGTCAGATTCGCACTAACTGCCGCAAGGTTAATTAATTAACTGATCATCATACATTCCTGGTGTACCATGTGGATCTTGTTATTATAAGTAATATGATGATTGTATTGCTATGTGTTCTCATGCATGTGATTTCTCTCAAAACAGAGATGGATATGCTATATGGTTTGGTTTGAAGCCAAGTTTAATTAGTAATGATTTGTTTCCTTTTTGAGCGCCTAGCATTCTTACAACCCAAGTTTATTTCCAGTACTTTCAGTTACATATGCCTCTGAATTCAGTTTCTGGTATTTTAATTGTTGCATACTGTACTCTGCCATCCAAGTTTAAGCAGGGACGGCTTGTAGGTTCTGGAGGCAATTGCCATCCTAAAACTGTATTTGAATCTTTACTCACATTGATCTCACCCTGTGGCCTATCCTTTTACTTCTGTACATGTATTTTCCTTATCTATATTTATAAAGCAATGTCCCAGCATGCACAAACCACAATGTTAAAAATAGTATTTACGTATATTTTTATAGACGGCCGCATCAACACAAACAATAATAATCGTATGAGCTTTTATACAGAACACAAAAATAAACATGAGACATCAGTTATCACTATTAATCAATCTAATTTCAATATATCCATCCATCTATATATATATATATATATATATATATATATATATATATATATTATATAAAGTCACACTATTCAAAAGTTTTGAATAGTATATGCTTTTTAGAACATTTCGGATCGGATGAGACCAAATTAATTGACAAGTTGACAAGATAGCACGTAAATTTCTTTGTTGAAAGGCTCAGAATATAAAAATAACAGTAATCATTAATATTGAAACAAAGACAATTTGTATGGTTTTTACACGGAGACAAATGAACATAACCATAATACTTGCACATATGAAAAATTTAACAGGCGGCGACCCGTAAATTCTAGTTGTTGAAACACACAAATCTCGAACATAATTAATTAATTACACTTGCCCCGTAGTAGTGAATATTTTCCAACTGACTTCATCTTGACATACTTCTAAAATTTAATTAATTAAATTTGTCCAGTTTGATTTAGTTGTTGACTTTTTTCTGCAATTAACTCTGATCTCACCCTCATGATCTCCTGTGAGAGTCTTGAGGTATCCATCTTGATCATTGAAGCTCCAAAATCTTAAGCAAAAGCAAACAAGTCTTCACTATACAGCTTCAGCTGTGGCAAGTTGAAGAATGGGGTAGGAAGGTTCGTGTTTGCAGCGTTTTTGCTTGCACTTTTTGCATCCCTTCTTCCTAATAGTACTGGGTAATCAAACAGTTGGCCTCCCAGCTGAAAGAAACAGAATCACATATACAAGATTTTAAGTATGACATGATTTTCTGATTGTTGCAAAAATTAATTTTCTTATCCTTATAGTTTTGACTCGACTATAACTCAATCCTTACACTTTAACTCGGTGTAACTTAATTCCTATAATTTTGACTTAGCTGTAACTTAGTACTTGAACTCTGACTCTCTGCAACTTAGCCCCTATAGTTTTAATCATTTTAGAATTTAATCCCTATATTTTTAGTAAAATATAATTATATATTTAATAAAAGAAATGACTAAATTATAAAATAGTTAAAAGTACAGAGACTGAGTTCTGACAAGTCAAAGTTCAGAAACTGAGTTATAACCAAATCGAAACTACCACTACTACATAATGCACTTTTAATGTCTGTTTTTTAAGCCTTTTATACGACTGTTTTCGAGGGGATGTTTATGTGAGTGTTGTTAAAAGTTCAAGAATAGACGACTGTTCTAAAATAGTTGTGGTAATAGATTTACAACGACTGTTTTTAAGAAACAGTCATTGTAAGTATAGACAATACAACAACTATTTTTTGAAAACAGTCGTTGTAACTATTTTTTTAAAAAAATATTACTCAACTTTTCTCCCTACAATCATTGAAAAAACCATTAATTCCCAAACAATCATATTTTGAGTCTTGAAAGTTCAATCACCATATTAAATTTTGAATATTCAAAGTTTGATCCACAAATGTCAAAGTTTGAAACAAATAACACAGATTTAACTAGAAGATATTATGAAAACAAATGGATTCACAATATCAAATCTCTGCTTATAATTACTTGCAAGTGATTCATGACGTTTATGTACAAGGCATAAAAGGAGGACTATGTTTCATTAAATAGGGTAGAAAAAATGTATCAATGAACTTTCATCAAAGTAATAAAGCTAAACTTACATAGTCACAGATCTAATAACTACTGAATAAAGAGCGCTTAGAAGATCATAAAGCAGCCAAAAAATTGAAAATTTCTCTTTCTCCCCTAGCCTCTGGTTTTGAAATGAAATCAGAGATAATAGCACCTCCACACATCTCTCTTTCTCTAAATCCAGTAAAAGATATGCCTGTTTTTCTCTTTGATAAACTGAGCCAAGGAAAATTATGAGCAAAAAGCTGAAAATTTTCTTTAGCTTAACGAAGGCTGATGAAGGAAAATTGGAAAAAACAGAAGGCTTGTTGAAAAAAATGAAAGCTTTTCAAGAATTTTAGGTATATTACAAGGAACCGAAGGAAGGAACTGACAACGGTGGTTGGTGGAGTGAAATGACGCGTGACTAGGAGAGGAGATATGATTGGGATTGAAACAGATCTAGGCTGGAAATATTAATATATAAGTTTCAACAACTATTTTTCAAAAAAGTCGTTGAAAGTGACTTTCAACGACCGTTTTTGGAAAACACAAGAAAATCTTTTTTGTTTCTTTTTTTGGAATTTTCCAAAGATCATATTCATCTATTTTATTATACAAGGTTCCTCTCCAGTAGGATACAGGGGCAAAGAGTTGAAGGAGCTGGTGGAGGTTAGAATTTTCATGCTTTTTATCATAAAGGTAATGATAAACAGGTAGAGGTGCAAGAGCTATGGCACTGGTATGGAGAATGGTCAATGACCAAATATACCAGAGCAACTCTTCAGGGATAGGACCTTGGATGAAGGATAAAGTAGCATAGGGAGTATCTAGGCTGAAATGTTGGGCTGCTAGAAGAAGGTTACATTAGTCTTTACAAAGAAAAAATAAAGCCAATAAAATAGGTTGTTTCTGGCATAGTGGATGAAATCTTTTTTAGTGGTAAGATAGGTATTTGGCGGAAGAAGAGAGGCCTTTATGAGATGAGTCATAGTTCTAGCAGAAATGCTGTTTGAGATGGTGAAAATATACAAGGGCTTTAAAGACAGAATTTTTAAAGGAGTAGAGGCTTTTCTGAGGTCTGGATAGAAAATCTACAATAATGTTATGGTGACCTTTCAAATGACGAATTGTGAATTTATAGCGAGAAAACCAATCTTTCAATCTAAGCAATTGAGCATCAAGCAATATCTTTTTCTTTGGATCAAGCATCTTTGGAAAAGACGTATTGTCGATTTCCACAATAAAGTAGCAAGGGCTCATATGAAAGCTAAAATTTTCAATTCCACGCTTGACAGTAAATATTTCTTTGTACGTTGCATGATAATGTTTTTCTGGTTCTCTGAATTGTCCGCTGGCATGTCCAGAAAAGTACCTCTTGCCATTTACTTCTTCAAGCATTGCTCCCCAAAATTCATCACTAGCGTCTATTTATAAGATTCATTCCCCTTGATTTGGGATTTTCAATGGTAGAGGATCTTGAGTAATTTTTTTTGAGGAATTTGACAGCTTTGGTATGTCCTTTACCCCATCGTGGAGGATTCTTTTTGAGTAATTTGAACAACTGGCTAGTATGATTGGTCACATGAGGAATAAAATCCCTGATATAATTTATAATTCCAAGAAACTATTGGACTTGTTTGAAAGAGAGATAATTATTAGGAAAATTTAATAATTCCTGAGCAATATGAGGTGCTGGACTGTATTAGCCATCTTTGAAGTGTATGCCTAAGAATTCAATTTCTTTAACACTAACTTCATTTTTCTTTGAAGATAACATAATGCCATATTGTGCCACGATCTTGGAGAATTGGGCCAAAAGAGCTTTATAAGATTCTTCAGTATCAGAGAATAGAATAATATCATCAATATAGATGAGAGCATTATGAAGAATAGGCTTAAAAATCCTGGTCATGGCCTTTTGAAATAAGGAAGGGGTTACTTTGAGTCCAAAAGGCATAACAGTCCATTTGTATTGGGCATTAGATATGCAGAAGACAGTTTTAGGCCTGTAGTCAGGGTGTATACCCAATTTCCAAAAGCCTGCTTTAAGGTCAAACTTAGAAAAGGCTTGAGCTTTTTTTAGATGGGTGAACAAGGTATTGGGCTTTGGTAATGGAAACTTATCATCTTGCAAGAAATGATTCAAGGGTTTATAATCAATGACAAGTCTCTTTTTACCTCGTTTGATTTCTGATCCATTTTCAACATAAAAGGCTTGACACGCCCAATCAGATTTTGTAGGCTCAATGAGTCCCTATTTTAGCAAGGTTGAACATTCATTTCTGGCTAGTTTCAAATAATCAGGATTATGGGTGTTCAAATTCGGGACCGGGACCCGGATCCCCTAATCCCGGTCCCGGTTTTTAGCCAGGATGCACATATGTATCCCGGTCCCAGTCCCAGGATTACTGGGACCGGGACGAAACCGGGAATTCCCGGTTTTTAAAAAAATAAATTTAAAATATTTTATTATATTAGTTAAATTTTTCATAATCTAGTATTTAAAATAATCATTTAACGACTAACAAGGCTATAATAATCACACAAATTGATTTAGAATTGAAGAATAATATTTTATTATTATTATTATGATCATCTTTATCATCTTTGTTATTAACTTTATACATTATATAGTTAGGATTAGTATTATGCTATATACGGTTTAGCTCCAATTAAAAATGTAATACATATATTATCAAATGATAACTTAATTTATGGAGTAAAAAAATACAAAAATAAAAAGATAACTTAATTTATAAGGTAAAAAATTAAAAAAAATTAAAACAAACTGGGACGGAAAATTCACGGGATTAAAATCTCCGGGGTCGGGCTGGGACAACCGGGACTAAGATACTTTGAACACCTCTAATCAGGATTCATTCCAAGATGGGAGGCCTTTGTAGGATTAATATCTTCATTCTTCTTAAAAGGCAATTTGATGAAAAACTCATGGTTTTTCCATCATGGAAAGAGATGTAGAAACTGATCATGACTGTCTGCACAGTATTGAAGCAATTGATCCTTAACGTCTAAATACTGAGGAGAAGCTTGTTGTAATTCAAACAAACTAGGAATTTCTGTATAATGACTAAAATTTCCTTTCCACTTTATCCCTTTAGGTAGAATAATGAGTTTTCGAGTATGATAAAAAGCATTAAAACCTAAGAGGATATCCTTTCCTGGGAGATCACTTCCTAGCACCTTAATTTTCAAAATGCAGCATGGGAAGAATTTAATTCCAATTTTTCTCCTGGAGATAAGATCAATTTTGAAAAGTTTTCCATCAGCAGTGAAGAAATACTGGTCATAAGGTACCCATTCTTTAGGAGGAAGAATATGAGGTTTCATCACTGTATTGTATGATCCTGTGTCAAAAAAGGCAATGGCTAAAATAGGCATGGAGTATTTATCAGCAAAAACCTGGACCTTTATATTTTGAAGGGAAATATTGAGGTTCTCTTTTGGATTGGATTTTAAATATCCAAGAGATCCGATAAAGGGTTTGGGGAAGGATTGGTTTTTTGGATGGATATTTTGGCTTGAATATAAGGCTGGGTTGATGAGATTGATAGATCTAGGGGGATAGACTTCTTCTTCTAACCCAGTGCTTGATTTAGAATCAGGATTAAAAGAATCAGAGAATTCTAAATCTTCTTCTTCATTAACGAGAGAAACAACATATTGAGTATCTCCATCTTTAAAGGGTTGTTCCTCAAGAAAGTTCTCAATGTCTGTTTCTTTATCTGTGATAATCAAGATGATGCTATGGAGTTTCTGGATCATCTTGATATCTTTTTTGGTTTTGTTAGGACAATTTTTTACAAAATGTCCCTTTCTTCTACAAATAAAACACCTTAATCCTCTGGTAAAGGGTTTTCTAGGCTTAAAAAACGTAGTTTTTCTTCTTGATCTTCTTATGGAAGAAAATTTTTTTCTAGGAATTTTCATAGTGATAATAATGAGACTTCTTCTTTCTAGAACAATGGAAATCCCTGTGATATTTGCATTTGATCTTTAGATATGGCTTCTTGTAGGCATATTTCAACTTTGTCGTGCTTTTAAGCATATCCTTGAAGTATTTATGTTGTTCACAGAGTTTGTCAACAGTGGTAAGAGCTAATTGGTAAATTTTACCGATAAAGATTTGTGAAATATCTCTTCGAAGAGCATTAATACTCTTATGTTGCTCTGGCTGAATTTCATCAGGAAGGGATGAGATGAAGGTGTGATGAAGATTAACATCATTACCTCCATTCAATAGATAATATTTGTCAATCATTCTTTGATAATGCTTTTATAAATCTTTTTTATCAAAAGAGTAGCATTTCATATCAAAGAATTCTTACTTTTCCCTTTTTCTCAATTATGTTGAAATCTCCAATGAACTCCTTATGGATGGTGCCAATGAGGAGAGTAGCATTCTGGACTTAAACTGCTTATAGCTTTTCATATTCACTAAGGTGCTGAAACCAATCTCTTAGAGTCTTAGTGAATCTTGAAACAAATTCTTGAAGGACTTATTGAAGAGTTACTTGTTGTCCAGTCAACTGTAAATCAATCCATGCTCCAAATTTATGGAGTTCATCTCTCCATTTATGATGTGGAATATCATCAAAGGTAAATCAAGGGCCAGTGGCTAGCTTGTAAGTAAAATCATGTTGTTGAGGAGGATCAGGAGGATGTTCTACATAAGATTCTTCATCTTCTTCATTTGGTCAAACCATAGCAATTCTAGAGATATCTGCTAGATTTTCTTCTGAATCAGTATAAGTAGAAACAGAAGAGTAATCTAACTGTGAATTAGATAAGTTTAAGCCCTGAAGTGGTTGAAAGGAATTATGAAGGATGGTTATAGTGAAATCATAAGGGTTTGTAGTTTGCTGGGTTAATGGTGGAATAGTAGTTTAAGAAGCTTAGGAAGGTTGAGGAATTTAGATTTCAACTTGCTTTTATTTTTGTTTTTCAAGAGAGATAGCCAACTGTGAGGTAATTTGAGAAACAATAGGTTCATTTATTTTGCTACCTATCTGCACAGGCTTTTTTGTTCCTGAAAAGGTTCATGTTTTATATATATAATGAGAAAGCCAATGGGAGGCAGGTTTTTATGGTATTCTGAAAGAAGGTCTGGATATAGGTTTAGTCTAGGGTGGTAGTTGAATATGTTGAAACAAAGCGTAATTCATTCAAAACACTTTGCTATAATCAACTGCTTCTAGATAGACTGTATTTGATGATGGAAAGATGGGCGGTAGAATAGAAGGATTGCTTTCTAGCCATGTCTAGTTCTATTCTCTACAAATCTTTCTGTATGGCTGATAATTCTCTTTCTTTTTGCTTGAATTTTGGTCCCATATATCTTGTGGCGATAAATTTTTTCAATTCTGCATCCAGTTTTTGGGCTTTCTCTGTTTGAAAAATATAAAGTCTTCGGACTTCTTCAGACATCTGTCCAACTTAAAAATTCGAATCGTATGTCTTGATTGCTAAAGAGTCAAGCTTAGAATCAATTATGGTTAAAGTTGTATTTTGACAGATAGCATTCTGGGTATGCCTGTTTAGAACTTCATCAGTTACATAGACTAGCCTAAAATGTTATTGAGAATCAACTGTATTTGGAGTAACAAAAGGTCAAGAAGAGACCTTAGTACTTCATATGTTCTTCTCTCAAGTGGAGGAAATTCATGGTCATAAGGATTTCTGATAATCCCTATGCATGGAATCAGTTGAGAAGCTGTTGAAGGAATAGCTGGAATGACAAGTTCTAGTTCTGGACAAAACTTATTGACAAGGTCAGAATGTCCTGTCTCTATCATTAATTCAGCAAGAGACATATCTTTAGAAGATCTTTCGAGAGGAGGAGGAGGTTGCCATCCTCTTTTCTTAACATGCTACTTTGGGCTATGATCATCGTCATCTTAATGGCTATGGTAGTTCTTGTGGTGACAAGAAGATCCTGTAAAGGATTTATTTATTCTGGCCTACTTGATTGCATATTTGTATGGGTAAAATCCTTGTTCATTATCATCTGACTTTTCCCAGCATTTTGGAGTATCACACTCACAATCAGAGTCACACATACCTGAGCTAGGTGCATCCCATAAAAAATGACCATTTAGGTGGGAGACATAGTAAGGTTTTGCATGTTGGTCAACGTAAGCTATTGGAGGGTCTTTTCTAATTGGTGTATAGGCTGGTAAAAGGGTAAGAATTCTGCCAAGAGGAATATATGGTCCTTGTTGGCTGGGTCTGGTAAAGGTGGTTTTAATAGTTCTATCGGAAAGTTTTTGAATTATTGGGGGTGAAGTTGTATAGACATTACGTCGAATCCCATGAAAAATTTTTTCATAGTTGTTGATCCATTCAAGGGGTATTAATTGAGAAAGTTCTTCTCTGGGAATCTGTCTTGGGATCTGGATGATAGAAGTATCATAAGCTATGTTGGATATGGCAAATAAGGCATCTCTGGTAGAGTTTGGAAGGTGCGGGTCAAGGGAATGATTCTGGAGTCTATAAATGACTTGGTGATGTAAAGTGGTCATGATAGCTTTAGGATCATGTTCAGCTCTAACAATCTGGATCAGTACTTTGATTATGTTGGTGAGAGTAGGATCATTTAGGCTGATATTGAAATCTAGCTTAAGGGTGAGAATAATGCTCCCATTGCTCAAAGTGGTAAGGATGGTACCAAAAAGAGCATTAGAGTACTGCTCGTAAGTAGAGTCAATGAGAGCAACTCAAGTAGTGGTTGGGATGCCTTTTCTTCTATGGAGAGTAAGGATTAGATGGATTGCTCTGAAGTGAAGATGAGTATATCCTTCAAATCTCCATTGGTTAATCAAAGGGGGCGGTATTTCTATAGTAGAATATTGTTCTTCTGTAGTTGCAGGAAGGGAACATTGATCTAGACGAGTAGTGTGGACAACTTCTTTGACATGAGGTCTTTGAATGGTCAGGAGGATCCTGATATTTCTAGTAAGACAGTTGGACCTATGGTAGACACTATAGGGCTAAGAAGAGGCAGATCAGTTTCGTTGATCTGGGCATCTTCAGGCAAGTGGTTAACTTCTACGAGGTTTTCTATTTTCCTTGCTAAGGTTCTTTTTAGAGAGGAAGGAAGATTTATGGGAACAAAAAAAGAAACAAGAATAGTAGAGAGAGGATTTGCAGAACTAAAGGCTTCACTCATATTTTCTGGCACTCTTCCTAATCACCTTTATTCATAGCATGATGTCCCTGTCTCATGAAATCCTTATGTCTCTGATACCAAATTGAGGGTGGTGGTTGAATCTGTTGAAACAAAGGGCAATTCATACTTTTATTGTATTTTGACTTCTGGAATAAATTAATGTCAATTTTGTATATTTTTGTCAACTTTTAATATCACAAACGTGTAAGTAACTTCTAGTTCATTATTTAGCAGCTATGCAATATCTTTTCCTTAAATTATAAATTAGACAAAATAATTTAGAAAAAAATGATAAACATAAAATTTTTTAAGTAATTTAATTAGTTTTCTTAATCTCTCTAAGAAAAGTTAACTCCGTCTTATATTTAGGACCGAAGGGAGTAATTGTTAGGAGTATTTTACAAAGAAGGTTTAAAATTTCCATCAATGGATTATTTCATACAACCCGGTTAAAATAAAAATAAATCAATTCACCAGTAACATGAACATTACAAAGCGCGCAATTTCATAAAACCAACTCCCTCACTATATATAGAATTAGATATGATTACAAAAAGAACAATGTAGATCATGTGGTGTAAAAAAAAAAAATCCAAAAAGTCAGATGTATGAAATAATAATGCCAATCTTCCGGTCTTAGCTTCATAAGTCGCACTTCATCTGAACTTCAGATTTTAAAGAATCATGATGAATTGAGTTCTTACATTACTTCTTTTTTCCCTCCTTGAGCTTTTGACTTTTAATGATTTTCAATGGAAAATTAAACACACTCTTAGTCTATGATAACATTTTTTATGCCTCGTCGCATCCACAAAAAAGAAGTCATAATCTTAGTGGTAATAAATTATATTCTTTAATGTTATGAAGAGTGTGGTAGTTCAATCTTTTTTTTTTCCCACTACGATGAAGTACTTCAGTCATATTTAAAGCATGTTTGATATTATGATTGGTGATCTCAAAAGTTCTTCTACACGTAAGTCGAGACAACACTTATTTCATATACTTACCTTATATAACATAAATCACGATTGAAAATATACTTTTGAAGGGTCCAATCGCTATTCTAGACAAGCACTTAATCTATTGTAATGTGGGAAATCTTCGCATCATTGCAATTAGTCATGATTAGGGTCAACAGAGATGCCTGAAGCTGGTGCAAACCGTTGACCGTACCAACGAATTTAATATTCATTAATAATATGATAATATCTAATGATTTTATAGTCTAATAGCATAAAAATTCCTTAGCAAATGGTAGGATCACCTAATGATAGATAAAAGCTTGACCTTCAATAATTTCTTTTACATTTTTTTAACCATGAAACTATTTTTCTAATTTCTTATTGATATATATGTGAACGACTAGTTGCTCTAACGACAACACTATCTATGATGCTTAGCTAGGATCCAGCTTCAAACCAGCATTAACATGTTTGTGTGCCTGCTATGACCATGAAAGAGGGGGAACGAGGTGTATTAAACGCCGTGTTTATCAAGGTGAGATAACTCCCAATAATCAGGAGGTTCAGTAAACATGAAAAAATCAACATTAATGCTTTGTGAAGCAATCTGGGTGTGTGTTGCACATGAATACTTTAGAGCTCATCCTTCTACATTGAACGGGCTTAACTAATTAGAACTTTGGTGGGTTGATCCATCATTTTTTTTTATAAAAAAAATTTCATATTGAAACTTTCTCCTGGTTTCACACACACAAACCTACCTGATAGAGGCATGCGACATATAATATAGAGTTGACCAAGCATGAGAGTGACATCCTATCTTCCTAGCATAATTGACCCCAATTTCTTAAAAAATATTCTGATTTTGGGAAACAAGTCAAAAGAGAAATTAAGTGCACCCCATCGTAATCCTCGCCCTTCTTTGAAGGCAGAGGCACCGTGAAGAAAGAAGACCAGGCCATGAATTAAAAATGTAATGGATTAATAGCCAACTTGTCTCATAGCCGTGCGTAACTGTCAGTCTAGGTCACAGTTTGGTATGCTAAATTTCATCTATATCTTGATTCATCTCTTACTTTCCCCTATTATGAATCCCTTGTGAGTTGTGAACGAACCTAAAAGAAATGCACAAGGACTTGTTTATTGGTTGTAATCTGCAGCAATGATCAAGAAGTCATTCTCAGACAACCCAGTAAATTGAAACGCTAGCTTACTAAGTCCTGCATAGATCCCAACAGAGTAATAGCTAGTTACAAACAAGGTCAAAAAATTAGTACATATATCCACTCCAATGTAAATCCGCATAACCAAGAAACCATAACATAAAAGTGCTGTCACCAATGGAAGGAACCCCATGAAATTCAGAGGCTAAGATCCTCCCCAAAAGTAAACCATTTGTTTTATCTGCAACACTCGAACATATTAATATAAAGAATTGATTTACGTGCGACGACCCAGTAAGGGCCTTCTCTCCTTCTAATATTATATCAAAGTTTTATGACTTTACCTGTAGAGTTCAATGATTAGTGACCATTCATGTCAAAGCTGCTTAGTTCTGGAAACAAGGGTATTGAAACATTCCAGTTGTCAAGCTCTCCATTGTGATTATCTTTCAAATTTGTTTGATTAAAAAATTGTATATGAATATAAAATATTACTTTTTCACAAATTCCGGGGTAAACACAGAAATAAGAAATCTAAAGATGATCTGACGGTACAGAGCTCAACTCTCCAAAGGCTCTGAGCCAAGATGTTCTGAGGAGTCAAAGGCAGTGACGGCAAATTGGGGTTTGTGGAGGTGGTACGGTTATCTCCAAGTAACATTATCCTTATCCACCCCAGAACTGTTGAACAAGATTTCCATTAAAAAAAGCCATTTTTTATCAGAGGAAGGCCCAATTCAATTCAGAGATCATAGACCTGTTTCCTCCAGCAGGCAGCAATCATTAATTTACACCTTGCTTTGAGCACCAATTAAATTGCCTTTAACTGTCAGGGAGCAAATAATATTTGCATTCAGCATCTCCGCCCGGGGGGGCTAAAGTACTTCTATCAAGCAAGTTAATGTCATAAGTACTTAAGTAACATCTTTTAAATGTTCCGTAATTATTTAAACACAACAGCGGGGCATTCAAATACATCAAAATTAAACATTGCAAGGGAATATTGCTTTGCGCTCTAGTGTAATATATGCTAGTCAAGTGGTCCTTCGCATTCAGAATAAGGATAGCAATAAACTGAATCATTGAAATGGTTACTCCGATGAAACACAACATCAGATGCAATCCCATAGATTAATACATCATTGAAAGGATAAGGAGAACATTGCACGGTCATTTGCTTTGACAAATTCACAACTCACCCCACACATGATCACTCTTGGTGAATGTTGTGGATTGCCGCGGTTATACTTTTACAATCATACTCCATGATCTTCATCCAGTTTTCAAAGTCTCCAATTTCCTGGCGTAGAGTTCAGATAAATATTCATGATAATTTTAACATTTTAGGTAGGGCATGCTTTGGAGGACGAAAAAAACAGAAACAGAAAGGTGATGAAATAAAAATATCCCTCTCAGATTTCAGTATAATGCAGTAAATTGATGAGAAGCAGCGGGTATCATATCATATTCATAATAAATACCTTAACAGCGGTGTTGAGAGCATGAGTTGTGGCAAGCCATTGATCCGTCTGCTTCACGAATCGGGTAATAGTGGTAGACAATGCTCGAATCTCTTGCTCAATGCGCTTCTCGATGACGTAGCACTCTTGTACTCCGCCATTGACGGTTTCCACCAACAGATCCGAAACACGCGTCGCTTTTCTTATCGCCTCTTTCTTGGCTTTCTCTGCTTCGATCACAAAACAAAGTGAGTTCACAAAATGCAAAACCAAGACCTCCGCAAAATCGATTTCAGAAATAAGGGTAAAAGAAAGAAGACTAGAGGAGAAAAAGAAAGAAAGAGACCGGTCTGCTGGCGAAGTAGGAGAGATGTGTTACTATGGTCTTGAATTAATTGCAGCAAAGAAGCTTCGAGTCCTTTTGGCTCGGGGATTGATCTATCTGTATCCGATGAGGAAGCCGATCGTCCACGCGCAAACGATCGTTGGGGTGAATACATAATCCCAGAGTGTTCTGGACATTGGCGTCTTCTTCACTCCTGGCCATTACCGGCTTATTTTCCCTCTTCAATCGCAAACTTGCTTTCGATGATGTTTTCGGGTCACACCTTTTGTTTTGGGTTTAAGGTCACAAAAATGGGCCTTTACTGTTATATGTCTATTAGACTTATCCTAATATAAGCCCATGTTTGGCCCAAATAAGAGGCAAAAAAGAGAGAGAAAGAGAAACCCATGGAGCGCCACAGCCAACAACTTCCGAAGTTTGTGACGGCCAACTCTTTTTCCTTGTTTTTTTTACTTTAAGTTACCTTACACTTAAACCTAATATCTGTCGGTTAGAAGTGTTAAGATTAAAACCCTCGCAACAAAAATACTTCCCCAGATTCAAAATTATGTTCTTTTTTTTATAGAGATAAGACTACTTATCATCTTAATAAATTGTTTATTAGGACAGCCAACTTTATTGTATTTTTGTCCTGAGGTCTAAGCATTTAGTTTTCTTACCTTGATTAAGAATCATTGTGCTTTTAAATTTTAATTTATTTAGTACATCTTAGAAGTTTTATTATGGCTTATCATAATATATTGCATGAGATCAAAATGTCGTATATACCTTTTTTTTTTCCGTCATTGGTGTAAATTATACATATTTGTCGTTAATGAGGTGTTAAGAATTATGCACGTCTAGTTAATTCGTCGGCAAATTCAACTGGACAACCAGGATTATAAGTAGCCTGATGTTACGAGTACGGTTAGATATTCTCTAAAATAAAGTCTCATAAAAAATGGTAAAACAACACAAACAATATCTACTTTTGCCCTTGCATAATCCACACATATATTTATTTTATTCATCTTTTTTTCCAAATATTAATTTTATTCAACTATCTTGTAATTCATACGATTTTTGAAATTAAATAGTTAATATATATATATACCTAAACGTAACAGGCTTAATTTCACATTTGACTGTGACTCGTAGGCGCAGTGAGTATATGGAAAACAAAACAGTGTATATTAGGTGAGTGGCTTGTGTTTATAGAGCGATGTTCGTAATTAGCCTAACTCTAACTGCATTATTTCGCAGGCTGCAATGATGAAATCGGACGTTGTGAAAATGAGTATTCATAAACTAATTATATTGAAAGCTTTCGTCTTCATATATATATAGTTATCTTCTTTAATATAGCAATCTACCATATTCGTAGGTAATAGCTTTCGTGTTCATGAGTATGGCACATGATGAATACCTAATTTTGTTGAATTTAGAACATGACCCCGTTGGAGTTGTTGATCACGAAGATAAGCAGCCAATGAACTATTCACGAATAATATATTGAAATATTATTAAATTCACAGTAATAGTAATCTCCTAGCCGACACGAGTCGAAGTAACAGTCATATGTGTGTGTATGGTCGTGCTTCAAGTTTGTCCCACATTGTTCTAAGTTTAATCAATCAGTCGTATATATGGATGCCAATGCACGTGCAGCTTCTCTATTATTATCCATTCAACGTGGCGTTCCATGAATCTGTAATCGCTTTGAATATAAAACTTTCTTAATCCCTTTTATGTGATATTACTCTCTGGTTAATTTATCGTAGAAAATTCCACAGGGATGGGCTCAGCCGATCCACCAACTTATGATTAAGATTTAAGATAACAGAGTCATAGTATTAATCATTATTGCTTTGAATGCCATCAACTTATTTAGCTACCTTCATATATAATCCATGTTTTCTGACCAAATTAAACGCACGCAACAATATTTCCCATGGTTTTTCTCCACCTAGAATTATAAAACATAACTTGAAATTAGCATTCACGTGAAAATCCTTCAAATTCTGTATTCTAACCAGCTTCAAACGATGATGGAGATCAATGAACGACATGATTTAGTGGATATGAAGATATATACTTCTCTGATCCTTAATATAAGATATATTTACCTAATTTGATTAGATTAAGAAATTTAGTTAAATATATTAATAGGACATGTATTTATTTAAAACACCCAAATCATCTTCTTAATTCATTATTTCTTTCTCATCTTTGGTTATTATTGTGGAGTTATTATATAGAAATAAATTTGAAAAAGATTGACAAATATAAAAATTATATCTTATATTCAAAATCAAGATTAACTTTCAAAATATATCTTATATTAAACATAGTAGCTAGTACTATATAAAACAGTCTTCACGTTGAAAACTATCCAAATATTAATATAGCAACACACACTATACATACTAATTGGCAAGGAAGACAGACCTCTTTCTGCCGAATCGTTGTCTTCTTTTAGCTGATCCGGGATATACATTGCTTGTAAAAGACAAGGTTAGTTTAGTCTGCCTCTGTTGGAGTACAAGTAATGAATTTAGAATACGAGTCATTCCAATAGTCACTTGTTAATATTGCACGTCGTCCACGTACATATTAATCAAAGAATTTTGGTGGTTAGTAAGGAGCAGCGTGTGAAGTTTGAACTTTGAAGAGTCTAAATGAACAGTTTTTATGAAAGCCGCAGCAGCCATTGGCTCAGAAGTGTTATATTGACTTTGATCTTATCTGACATCTTCTCCTTCTTTGTCCTTTTCAATGAACCCTATACTTATAGTACAGCCAGCCCTGCTTTTTCACTTTACCCGACAATTATTTTTCATTATTCTTTTAATAAAATAATAACCATTTATATCATATTATATGAAATAAAAAGGAGAAGCACATCAAGACAACCACAAGAACAGAACACGCTAGACACGAGCTCGAAGGCAAGTTTATAAGAACATAAAAACTCGGATATAGCTACCTGATGAACTGATGGCCAAGTTAAAGTGTCGAATAAACCAAGGGATAAAAGGACACTATAGCCAACTTCCAGCAATACACTTAAGACCATGACAACAAACTAAGTGAGTGGCTGGCATTCTCTGAAAAAAAGTATTTTTTCAATAAAATCATAGTTTTGTCAAAAATTTGTCAAATACAAGCAATTCTCCCATAATCCCGTTTTGTTGTGAAACCATGTTTTGTTTGGCCAAAACCATGGTTTCATCACAAGCAAATTTTCTGAGCATTGGATTCCAAAATATTATCGTTGAGGGTAATAATTTTTTCACTCTCCCTCTCTCCTCTACCCAGACCCGTGACTCACTGTTGGAGATTCCCTTTCCCTTGTCTCTTCTCCAACTCTCGTCCCTATCTGCCTCTCGTCTAGCTTCAGTTTCTTCTTGCATCAATCTGTGTTCCCTTTCTCGTCTTCCCCATCGTCAAGCTATTCCAGATCAAATCACTTCGTCGTCAGCTTTGCCAAGAGGATTGTGGGTTTCATCTTTCCATTTGGTGTTTCATTTTTCTCTTCTTGATTTCCGTTCTTTCGGTGACCAAACGTGGTGACGGCTAGTTGTGGCAGCTCCGGCTCGCTTGTCTTCCTCTCTTGGTCCCAGTCACTAGATCTGAACCTCTAACTCTCCTCGTCAACGCCAGCCACTCTGAGTCCTATGAAGCTCAACTTTGTCACCGTATCTTTCTCCCCTGGTTTGGCCTCTCCATGCTTTGAAGCGGTGGTTTGTGCCTTACTCTCGTCTCCGCCAGCAATTTCTAACTCACCGATGACCGCATGTATGTTTTACCCTTTGAAATTTGATGTATGATTAGTAAATCAATGGATTATGGTCTTCTGGGGGTGTGTGTGTGTGTGTGTATTTCGTGTTCAGACCCATTTCCACCTTCGGCAGCTTCTTCTCTCTACCACCAATGTCCTCCTCCTTTGTTCTTGTGAGCATTTCTTTCTTCCTTTCGATCGGTCTTTCTTACAGTACCGATTGTAGTTCTGCTAGTAATTTTGAACTGCATGAGATTATGATTAGCTTTCATGGTTTTATAATTTCGTTGTCTCTGCTTCACGTGGATGAGATTATGATTAGCTTTCATGATTTTCATGTTTTCCCCTTCGTTTTGAGTCCTCTGCAATGTGTTATTCACCGATGACCCCTCGCTTGTCTTGTTTTCAGTCATCTCCCTCCGTCTCATTTTGTGCAAATTTGTATTCTGCTATTTGGAAGGAGTAAGAGTTTACCCAAATGCATTTATACTATAAACTATTTAGCTGCCTTGTATTTATCTCAGTACTTGTAGGAAAGAACATAATGTTCTGGTTGCTTTCTAAATGTCTCATACCTTTATTTACTCATATAGTTTGTCTTGCACTTGTACCTGTCTTGGTAAATTTGTAATACAATAAATTTTTACAATGAGGAAAAAGAGTACATTCATGAACTTTGAGCCATCTTTTTGTGATGATACTGCTACTAGTATTACCACTATAATGATGCCCGTTTATTACATAGAGAAGAGGTGGAATGTATTCCTATATTTTGGTTGTGAAAAGTGTCATCTATAGTTTGTTTGTGCTTGAAACAGTCAAATAAGATATTATAGGTGAGTCATGGTGCCTTGCTACAAAAGGGAATATTACATTTTATTTCTTAAGTCATTGTCTAATCACAAGTTTGATAATAAACTCTATAATATGTGTTTGATTTTGGTGTTTAATCACACTGTAAGTAATCAGTTGTATATTTCAAGTGGCTAGAACATTATTTTATAAGCCCGATTTACTTAAATCTCCACCACATATTTACTTCGTAGACCGTAAAAGTTACTTCGTATTCCGTAAATCACGATTTATAAGCACTTATGGAGCTTCCATAAGCTAATCCAAACGAGCCATATGTTTTTGGAAGTGTATTCTATTCAAAATAATGAGTTCTTGGTAACCAAAAAGATAATGAGTTGTTAGTCACTTGACAATGAGATAAAACATATCAAATGGTTAGCATTTCATGATCTACAAAAAAAGAAACTATAAGAAAACAAAGAATTGCATGAGGATTAGTCATGTGAGGTTACGGTTATACGGCTTAGTTCATTTAGGTATATACAAGTGATGTGTGACAATGATATAATGTTCAATATCCCTTAGTCCCAAGCATGCTGCAAGTGTTCTCAGTAATTTTTGTTCTTTGATGGAGGAATTACTATTACTCTCTCAAAATTCATATATGGAGTCATAGTTAATTTCAAAGTGAATGGTGTTCAAAATTTTACGGCTGCGGTGTGTTCTTACTTTGTGTGTAATCTATATGTTACGCATGTCATTAGTGATAAATAATAAAGACATGAGTAATGACATGCGTAAGGATAAGGTGAAAGCTAGTTGGGATGCAAAAAGCATAAAAATCTTCATCCAGTTGTGCTTAGAACAAGTTCAGAAAGGAACACGGAGAAGCACAAGTTTCAGTAAGGATGGGTGGAAAAATATTTTGGATGGCTTCACTACGTACACTGGCAGAGCGAATGAGAATGAACAATTTAAAAATAAATATGATACCTTTAGGAAGTAGTGGCAACTGTAGGACATGTTGCTATATGAGACAGGGGTCGGATAGGATAGCAACAATAACACCATTGTTGTCGATGATGGTTGGTGGGACAAATAAAATAGCGGTTAGTAACTTACTAATATGAGCGTCGTTCAAGATTTATGTAATAACTTTGGTGGTGGACGTACAGGAAGTTTCAGGGTATGAGAAATTCAGAAATAAAGATCTACAACAACAAGAAGAATTAACCGTGTTGTTTTCCAATGTGGCGGCCATGGGAACATAAAGTTGGCACCTTCATCGATGTTGCTTCCTACTAAGCTTATCCCTCAAGATGATATGCAAAGAAGGTTCAGGAGATAGTGATGAAGTATTACAGTCACTAACTGGGTTGAGCGGCGAGTCAAACTCGTTCAGTTTCATAAGCAATAGTAGAGGCAGTGTGGGGAATAATGGCAAAGGCAAGGGAACCTCGAGCGGTGATAGAACAATCAATTCATTGGGGGTGAGGAAGAAGGGTGCTTCAATGAAAAAGAAAGGGCCTACCTTCGCAAAATTAACCGAGGCCTTAATGAGGATAGCTGATGCTAATGACGTCGATGTAGAAGCTATACGCGTCGAGAGGATTGCAGTCCAGGCTGAGGCAGAAGCTGCACGTGCCGAGGGGATGGCCGCAAAAGCACAAGCTTACGAGATGTCAATAGGTGGAGTGATAAGTCACCTTAATCAAATTTCAAAGGTTGTATGTGATGATTACTTTTATACCAGATGTGTTCACCTCTTAATGAACTACACACCTGCATGGAAAATATATATAGCAGTGAAGAATATGCAAGACAAACTTCTGCTCTTTCTTAGGCATGAGTGTTATAGAAATCAATGAGAATTTTAATAATGATAGTGGTTGTTTCTTTATGTAATGTAATGTATGTACCATTAAATGTTGTGTGTATGGTTTTAATGACTCTGTAATTGTTGTCCAGACTAATCTATGTGTGTGCTCTTAATGACTGTGTATATTGTTACAGTTATGTGATGTGGGTGGTTTGAATGACTTTATAATTATGTCAATACTGTTTATGAATTTAATGTATATGTTCACAAGAATAAACAAGTATGGACACCACAATGACATTACTCGCTGGGCATAGGAAATGGCAGTAAAAAAGAGTCCAAAAAGTGGTCGCACTTATTGGTGCATATTGTCAGCTTTTTTTGTTTAAAGAACCGCGACATACCAATGACTTCACAGGTGCTACATGGGTGCGTGATATTTTACATGGTAATTCTAGCCGTTGTTACAATATGTTTAGAATGGAACTCAATATCTTTCACGGCATTTGCTGTGAGTTGCAACAACATGGTTTGAGGGAATCTCGAAATATGGGTATTCATGAAATGGTTGTGATTTTTTTTAACACCGTTAGGCATAGGCATTGTGTAGGCTGCAACAGGAAAGATTTCAACACTTTAGCGAGACCATTCACAGGGCTATGCATTCTGTCTTAAATGCATGTTGTTGTCTTGCATTAGACAACATCAAACCCCAAGATCCTCAATTTGAGAACATTCACTCAAAGATAAGCCATAGCAATATATAATGGCCTTTTTTAAAAAAATGCTATTAAAGCAATTGATGGCACACACATTCCATGCAAGGTCAAAGTAAGGAAGAAAACAAAATATATAAACAGAAAATGATTCGCATCGTAAAACATGATAGCAGTTTGTGATTGGGACATGTGTTTCACCTTTATACTGGCTGGTTAGGAAGGTACAACACATGATACTAGGGTATTTGATTATGCCATGACAACTCTGGCGATGAATTTTCTACATCTACCTGCAGGTATGCTTGTATTTCATACAATTTCATTATTGTTAACTTCAAACACTTAGTATTCACATTCACCCTACTATTTGAATATATAAATATTATTTGGTTGATGCATGTTAGCACATAGAAATTGATAACATTCTATCACATTTTCTTCTATTTTTCACTTACTTTTGTGTATAAATTGTGCATATAAAAGAGCCAATAGAAGAAAATGTGCATATTAAAGTAACAAACTAAAGCTGAAGATATTCTTGTGTAAGAGCTATATATTTGTTTGCTTTAATTCAAAGAAAAATATGAGAATGCATCCTCTCTTTTGTAGGATGATAGAAACAAATTGGGAAGCCTTGAAGGACAAAAAGGATAATGCTTGTAACAGCAAAGATCAAGAGAAAGCTCAAGGAGAAAGTTTTGTGTTGTTGGCTTCAGCCAACAATATGTTTACTAAAGCAAATGGAGATCTAAGCTCATTGTGTCATATGCTTCAACCAAAGATGTCTGTGCTGAAGCAGACAGGTCAAAACTCACTGTGTCATATGCTTCAGTACTTGACCCTTGACTGAAGCCAACGAAAACCAAAACTTATTGTGGCATATGCTTCTACACACGACAGTGTACCGAAGCACACAACAAACAGTACAACCTTGCGTTTTACTTGCTGAAACGCTTGAGGAAGCTTTTTAAGGAAGGGATAGGCCGAAAATACATCATTCTGCAGTTTTCAAGGGTTCTTTGGATCTTTGGGTGCTAGGGTTTTGGCTTCTTGGAGAGTTTAGACCTTAGGTTAAAGTTCAGAAGAAATTTGGGGCCCAATCCTTGATTTTTCTCATTCTTCCTCTCTTTCTTTGCTTGATTATGATTATGGCTGTAATTATTTCATATAGTTGTAGCTATTTTATGATTATGAGTAGTTAAATTCTTCACACTAGGGTTATTTTAAACATTTGTATGGATTAAGACTTGATTATTCCTCTTTCTTAGTTGTTAATGATATATATGTGTTGATTTTATTCTTTTCTTAATGATTCTAAATGTTTGACCATCATTTATATTGAATTGTTCATTTGGATTTGACTTGGGAAAGCTAATCTATATGTAGAACTTGGGTAAAATCATGCTATACTTGAAATTTATGTATTAAATGAATGGTTTGTTAGTAACATATAGATATAGTTACTAACCTAGCATTGTTAATGAGGTTATTAATAAATGAATATTCTCTTTTAATTGTAGCAAGAGATTGTGCACATCAAGTGATGATATAAACTTGGTTTTGACTCGAGAAAGCGTAACCAAATGCTTTTGAACCTTAGACTAACACATATTACCATTGAACACACTAATGGAGAGGAAATTCATCAAGTTTTATGAAGTACAAATGGGATAAATAACCATAGGCTTCATCCAATATTTAAAATCAAAGAATTTGTTTTTACTTAGTAATTGTTAGCCTTAGAAATAGTTTGTTATTTTCATCAAAAGTCTTTATACAACTTGTTAAAATTCAAATGATTCCATTCAACTTAATTAAAACATAGTTGCATTAGTTAGCTCGCTTTTGTCATAGCCCTCGTGAGAACGATCTTTACTTATCACTTTATTACTTGACGTGATCCATGCACTTACGGTAGTAAACAATGCCGGCTACCCTACCTCGACTGGGTACCTTGGGTCTTATAGAAGCGAGCGTTACCATCTCCCTGAGTTTTGGAAGTCATCCATGCTTGAAAATGCCAATGAGACCTTCAATTACTTGCATTCAAGTCTTAGATGTACCATAGAAAGAACTTTTGGGGTTTAGAAGAACTAGTTCAAAATTTTATAGAATGTGCATAGCTACAACTTCCCGACACAGGTTAAAATTGTCTGTGTCATGATGGAAATACACAATTTCATTAGAAGAACATCTATTTCTAATCCTGACTTCCAACACCATGCCCGAGAGGATATTGTGTGTAGTGACGATGACGATTACGACGATGCTGCACAATCATCAACAAAACTTTCATCAATTGCATCTTCATCAGACATGACTTCTCTTCGTGATTCTATAAGAGATCAAATCATGTATTACACGTAAGAACATTAGTCATGTTTTGTTTCCATGTTTGAACTTAATCTATGATTTTAATCAGTGAACTATAATTTTATCCCTATTTTAACGTACACAGTTATTCACAATCTGTTAAATGTTAGTGTATCATTACCATAAACTTTTGTTTCTTGTTTCATAGTACATAATTTTATATATTAACTATTTATGAATGATTTTTTGTTGTACAATTTATTAATATATATATTTCAAGGTATGTCTATTTCATTTTTTGTTATACAATTTATAAATTTTCAGACAAATTTAAATAATTTTTGATATTTATTGTTAAATTTTATGTTAAATAAATAATACATAAAATATCATCTTATCCTTTATATATAATTATTACAAAAAAATGTTCTTTTTGATAATTTGACAACTAAAAAAAGTGATTCTCAAAACAATACACAAACACTCTCATTTTATCAAAATTAATTTTTTCCAATAATCTATTCTTTTCAGAATCTATTAAAAAAAATCAATTTTTTCACTTTTTCTTTAGAAACTATTTCAAAAGTTATATCCAAACATAAATTAATTGTCACACAAATTAATTTGGCTTGATTGAAAAGGAGTACTGCAAAGATAATACACACCCAGTCGAATGTTACTAGGGATGTCGAATAATTAACTTGACATATTATTAGAGTATAATACATTAATTATTTTAAGAGAAAAAGATTAAAAAAAATACTCATTAAACTTTAAAATCTCAAATAATCTTTTTGCTTATAAGAGTATAGGCGTTAACTATACTTGTATAATAATTGACAACTCATTTTAATATAAAATCACTGATTTAAAATTTTGAAGTTAAAATTATATTTTTTTTTAATTTTTTTTCCTCTTATTTTAAACTTAACAAAAAATATTAATAATGTGTTTGAAGAGATTAGATGGATGGAGAACTCTGCTTGTTGAGGGTCTTTATAAATTAATCTGCATTATGAAATCTGCAAGTTGACAGAAAAATTCGAATATTCTTTTGTGCATATTGATAAACAGTAAACCGACAAATATTAGGTAGATCAATGTGGATAAAAGTGAAAAACAAAAAGGTATGAAGCAGTGAATCCTCGATCCCTTCGATAATACAATGCGATACTGTGATGTGTGTGCGTAAATCGAAGAATTCAACAGTCCTATTATATTCCGTACCTTCTCACGGCATCAGAAAGCTTTTTGTGCAGTCTCGGTCCATATTGCCACGCCAACTTTTTTAACTAATTCATGATTGATTCCAATCACAATCTGGCTCCACAAAATTGATGTCTCTGTTTTTTTGTTCAATCTGTTGTTGTTTGAATTAATTATTAGCCGTCGTCACTCGTCAGATGCTGTAAGTAAGGAAGTCGATTTTGAATTTTGGAACTTTTCTCTATGAGAAATTAATGTGTTCCTTTTTTAAAAGTTAACTTACTTTTTACTACTCCCGCCCCTTTTAAGTAATTAACCTGTCTTCTAATTTAGCAATTTTACATTTTTTAGATTTCTATTTAAGTTTAGCAACATCTCACATTTAAATTCAGTCCTGTGTAATATATGAGTAATAAATAAGCTGATGAATATTATTATTAATTCTAATATTTTAAAGTTCGCATGTAACTAATTAACTAGCTGGTTATCAAAAGCAAATTGTATATAAGTACTCCTTTATATAAGAGTGCAATTGACTTTTTTTAAAAAAGATTACAGAAATAAAATAAATTATTTAATTATAGTATATATTATATATTATTAAATTATATATCAGTCTATAAGTCATGTAATTAGTTTTAAAAAAATGATAAATATAAATATATATACTTTAATATAATTTATTTAACTTTTCTAATCTCTCCAACAAAAATCAACTGACTCTTATATTAAATATGAGAGGGAGTAATATGAAACTAAATTGCAAGAACATAACTTGTTTTGGACAATATACAAGAGCTAGGAGATAAAATATCATTTTTATATATTTCTGATATTTTAATTTATTCAAGAAAAGTTACAAAGTAGTTTTTCCCCCTTAGCCCGGAAGCTCTAGTAAGCCTTAATATTAAATGATTTATAACTATGACGCCAAACAGTCCACATGACCAAATGCAACTAACCAATAACAAATTCATTAACAATTTATGGATAAGAAGAAGAGTAGAGTAGAGTAAGGGCAAACCAGAGTCTGATATGGGTGTTTTGGCATATCTAGGCTTCACATTTATTTAAGTCAAAACCTTAATTACCTCTTTGCATTATTGGTTGGCATGTTTTTCAATTCTTCAGTGATTTTTAAATTATAAATATTCTCTCTCGGTCGTTTTTTTATCGTGTTATTTTTAAAAGTTGTAACACTGTACTATATAATTTCGTAAAATACTACGTACTTGTTTTCAGAAAAATGAGTTTTTTATTATAAAAAAAGAGCTTAAACAAACCGCATCTAAATTTATAGATTGGAAAAAATTCTACTATTACTACTTCATCACAACAATGCTATGTGGAAAACTTCGCAAGCAACATGTTCGATTTCTCTATGTGCTAAACTAATTATGATCAATTAATCTTCCTCACATTTTTTTTACACAGTATGTGTGTGTGTGAGAGAATGTAGTTGTATCAAATCAAGGGAGATAATAATAAGGGTGTTTGAATTTTTTCGTACGGAGAATGATTAATATTCCATATTGTTACGGCATTCTTAACTAATTCATAGATTTAACTATAATATCTAGTTTCAGGTTGGCCAAAAAAAAAATTAGTTCAAGGATTATTACCAATATAAATTTACGTCCTTTATCATCTCTGCTGACTTGGATGGTGTACGTGAAGAGAGCTTTCTTGTCTCAATAATTTCGAAGGTGAAAGAAAAAGAATCGGATCCAAGTTCCCTGCTCTTCTTTTCTTTGAAGGGAGAGGGGGAAATTTTTCTCATCTCAACCGTTTAGATGGAATTTAAATAATTTATATTTAATTTTTTAAAATTAATTATTTTTAAATAAAAAATTATTTTATTTTAGATTATTAAAATAATTTTTTAAAAAAAATAAAAAATAAAATATTAAATCGTCCAGATAAAAACAGCTCCCCTGCTTGTCAGGGAAGCTCGTTCCCAAAAGAATCCAAGCAACGTAGTCCCCAAAACATCGATCATAATCAATGCGCATTCATCAGAGGCCAAAAATTTCCACATGTCCTGACAACTCCACAGACTATTTAACTTTTACCAAAAAAAAAATTTGGGTCAAAAATTATAATCCTTTAATTGATAGGATGCCTTGTTATAAAAAATTATCAAGTGGGAATTAAGGTTGGTCTTTAACAGGTCAAGGTTTAAAAAGATCAGCCTTATAAGATCTGGGGGGAAAAAATTGTTGTTTTTTAAAATCTGGCTTGAGAACATGCGGGTCAGGACGGCCCACAGGGCCGAAAGTCATTTTCACAAGATTTAACTATACGTCTACACGCCTCATGCAATAAAATAAATACATTTACTAATTCATAATCAAAGGTAAAAATATAATATCCACAAGTAACTAATAGTTTCATACAAAGCATAATAAAGCAAAAAGTTAAACATTGTAAACAACATGATTATGAAGACTATCGTTTTCATCTTCTTCACTACTATCATCAATTCAAAGAAGTTTGATTGTACTTCACTTTAAATAGTAGACTTTGCTTAAGTGATAAAACTATCAAGAATTAGTAAATTACCATCATATATGAATTTAACAATTTTAAGGTTCTTATGGAGGAGTCAGCAAAGGCACGTTCAGGAGGGACAAGGGAATTAAAAAAAAAAGTTAAAGGGCCTAACGAGCTCGCCTTCGACCCTAAAGGGCCAGTCTTATAGAATTTGTTCTTTTAGGTCCGACTTCCTTTTGAGACTCTATTTTTTAAATCCTACTTATAATTTAAAAAGATTTAAAAAGACTTGACCGACGGACTAATTTTCCAGCTCTACATATACCAGCACCAATCTCACAAAATAATCTCATTTAGTTCATATATATATATATATATATATAGAGGTTACTTGTCTAGTCTATTAACTAATCAAACCTGCGGTCCATCAAAACCAGGAATTATGATAAAGGTTTGAAATTAACAACTTTTGTTTTACGTGTCAACGCCGTAATATATATATATATATGGGTGCTTTTTAAATATGACTAGACATATATTATTCCTATTAATTAATTAGCACTCCGACGCCCAAAGATAAAAGCATAACAAGAGCACGTGCCAAGAAAAGAAAAGCATATTTGTGCTACTATCAGAGAGAATAATGTGTGGACGAAAAACCAAACAGACCAAGTTATAAAACAAAAGATGCCAAATAGACGTTTATGGTCCTGCTATATCATGAACATTAACTTTTGTAACTTTCAACCTTCGTGTCCACAAACAAACTATCGAAGTATTGATTCTTGAATTTTAATTATTAGAGCTAATTATTGACGTGCCAACTTTATTTCAATAATTGAGTGGGGTATTTGTAACTTCAGCTAGCCAGTAGCTTGCTTGAAAAGTCTTTCAAATTAACTTTTTGTAGTATATATATTATTTTGTCCATCTCATCCTTTTTCGAATTGTTTAATGATTAATTAGTGAGTCGTGGCAAACACTTGCATGGATCATCAATTCCTATCATTTCATTTCATTAATAAATTAATAATAACTGAAATACTACTATAGTTGTCTCCGTGTAACTTTTGAATTATTCTTCAATATAATTGTCCAATTCCATAACAGAACCCGACCCTACCTACACAATTCTGTGAAGTTGGATCCTTATGAACAAGTCATTTCATGGAGACGTAAAAGAACTGTTCCTTCCATACACTTGAATTCCATGGCGAGTGGTTAAGAGAAAAGCCAAATGATGACAATTTACTGTGGGAGAACGAAAGGAAGAGGAAAGTCAGGGCAAAGGGACCCCACCTCCACACTCCTCCATTTGGCTCTATATATTGCTTCATCACCACCTTCATTTCTCCACAGATCATCAACCAAGTTACAGCATCTTAGTGATTATTGAGAGCTTCAGATAATTTATTCATATATAGCAATTAGGAATATATTGAAGAACAAGAAATAATGGGTCGTGGTTCTTGTTCAGCCATTGTTGAGTTGGCTTTGTTGTTGATGATGGTGACAGGAAGCTATGCACTGTCTCCAAACTTCTATTCAAAGAGCTGTCCCAATGTTTTCAACACTGTGAAATCTGTGGTTCATTCTGCAATTCTCAAAGAACGTCGCATGGGAGCTTCTCTCCTCCGTCTCCACTTCCATGACTGCTTCGTCGACGTAAACAACCTCACTTCACTCATTATTATTCTTTCTTATAAAAAAAAAAAAAAAACTCTGTTTTTAAACTTGTCTTGAACTGAAACAGGGGTGCGATGCATCAATACTGCTGGATGACAGAGGGTCGTTCAAAGGAGAGAAGAATGCTCTTCCAAACAAGGGCTCTGTCAGAGGATTTGAAGTGATCGATGCTATAAAGTCAAAGGTTGAGAAACGATGCCCCGGTGTCGTCTCTTGTGCTGATATTGTAGCCATCGCTGCTCGCGACTCTGTTGTTCTTGTGAGTTTACTTTTCACAAGAGTGAATTATATTATCTGAGTTGTCGTCGTCGTTGTTGTTAATGATGATTTATATGTATATATATTCTCAGCTTGGAGGGCCTAACTGGACAGTGAAGCTGGGAAGGAGGGATTCAAAGACAGCAAACTTGAAAGCAGCAAACAGTGGAGCCCTCCCATCTCCACTTGGATCACTAAGCTCTCTCATCTCCAACTTTAAGTCTCATGGCCTCTCTGCTAGGGACATGGTTGCCTTATCTGGTATTCCTCTCCTTCTTTACCATTGTTAGATTTTCTTGAGATATAGTCGCCTAGTGGCATGTAGTGTGGTGAAGTGAGAGATTGAAGTTCTGAACATTACTGACCATGTTTTGTCCATAATGAAGGGGCGCACACAATAGGGAAGGCCAGGTGTTCGAGTTTCAGGGGTAGGGTACACAGTGAGACCAACATAGACAGAGTATTCGCAAAGGCGAGGAGGATGACATGTCCTGCGAAAGCCGGATTGGGAGACGGCAACCTTGCCAACCTCGACTTCGTCACTCCTAACAACTTTGACAACCACTACTTCAAGAACCTCATCGCCAAGAGGGGACTCCTTCACTCTGATCAGGTCCTCTTCAATGGCGGATCCACCGACTCCCTGGTTCGAGCCTACACTAATAATGAAAGGGCCTTCTACGCTGACTTTGTCTCTGCCATGATTAAGATGGGAGATATCAAGCCCTTGACTGGTTCCAAAGGACAGATCAGGAGGAACTGTAGGATGGTGAACTAGAATTTGCAGAGAGATAATAATGATAAATGTCTTCTTCTTCTTCTTTTAATTTTGTTGTGCTCACTTGAATTGTGTTTGTGAGTTGAAGTGATTTTTTTTTCTTTTTTTTTAATATATTCATCTCTAATTAGTCGTGCTGAGATGAGATGATATTACCTTCGAGTATCCTCACGTCTTAGAACCTTTGAACCAACTATGAGACTAATTTCAAGGTAGGGCGACCGGGTGTGAGTTGGGTCTAAGGTTAGTATTCTCTGTCTCCAGGATTTGACCCTCTTTCAAAAAGAATACCTCCCAAGACTCGAACACATTCTCATCCACCGGATAGTGAGGCTCCTATCACTGGGTACCAATTTCTTGGCAAGTTGTGAATTCTTCTTGAGTTTCATTTCCAGTTGTATTTTTTTTTTTTTGTCTTTTTTTTGCCAACGTTTGGAATTGTAAATTACTGCAAGGCTAAAGTGAAATATACGGCAGTGAATATCAATAAATTCATCTAGGAATGTTTATCGATCCAATCAAAGCCACAATATTAATAACAAAAATTCTACATGCTTTAGGCCTTATTAAAAAAAAATCTGCACGCAGATTGATTCAACAATTTTTTTTTTAAAATTCCGACCCCTCCCAAGGAAAAAAAAAACATATATAAAACCAAAATTGTGGTATTTGAATTGAAGCATCTTATTTTCAAAGACTTTATTTATTATTATTATTATTTTGCCAAATAACCACATTTTATCCTGTCAGTGCCACATAGGATGAGTTAATGAAGACTAAGCTTTTTTATAAAAATTAGGAAACTATAAAAACTAAGTGGCCACGAGTTGAACTATAGGCACTGAGTCACAAACTCTTTCTTTTACCAGAAAAAAAAAAGTAAACTCAGTTGGATTAAATAATTAATTTTTCTTTGAAGTAATTAGTGCTTTTTTTTTTTTGTTACAATGAAGTTATTAGTGTTAGTGACCAAGAAAGAGATTTATGCTCCTTGGGCTTTTAGGGCTTAGGCCCGGGTTGTTACCAACAATAAAAGCAATACTCCTATATGTCGTACATGATTTCATCCAAATTCTAATTCTGCACTACTTGATTTTGGAAAGTCATCTATTAGATGAAAAATTATATTCACTTAAACATAAAGAATACAATTAATGAATTAATCTGTGACAGTGGCATTATAAACAAACTAAAAAGTAAACACTAATAATTTTATTGCATGACTTAACAGTACAATTAATTATATAAAAACGAACAAATTAATCAAGTCCTTTGAATATCTTAATAACCTCACAACAAAGCTGACTGAACCATGAATAACACCAAAGCACGACGCCAATGTGCCAATCAATATATAGCATTGCTTCTATAAACAGAGAGCTTTAACACATGTCCGTCGTCGACCTGCTCATGTTCAGCCAATATTATATGACAGTTCTTTTTCTTGAAGCAGAAGTTAGATTTACACGTATATATTTTTCTCATCATCATCACAGAGTTTACAAAGAGGACTCAATCACCTCCGTGAACATTTTTCACCTCTACATGCCAAGTAAAAAAATAATCCCAAACACCTTTACAAGCATTATTTGTTGCACCATCAAAGTTTAATTTAGAGATGTTCTATAAGACGTAATTCAAAACTTTTCTTAAGGTACAAAAAGACCATCAACTCAAAATCAACCTCTCCCAGCATTTCTTTGACTTCTAATTTGGTTGAGGAGAGCCTGCGCCTAAACATAGACCGAGAAAAACAAAAGTGTCGTCACTATTTGTAAAATAAAAGGCATTAAAATGTGATAACACTTTGGAAGAACCATACCTTTTCCTTAGCCCTTGGGGTGCCTGACTGTGACAAGGCTACTAATGGTGGGACAGCTCCTTCTTGAAGCACCGTGCTCAAATATCGAGGATTGTTTGAGCAAAGGTGTAGTAGAGCCGCGGCTGCGTTCTCCTTTCCTCTTGCAGAACCCAACTCGACAACCTCAACTAAAACACATATCCCGCCTTCCTGGCCAATGGCGGTTCTTCCTTCTTGAATTGTTGCGAGGTTTGCTAAAACAGCCACCGCCTTATCAACCATACCGGCTGCTGGATCCATTAATTCCACAAGGTGCTTCACAGCTCCAGCATGCACAATGCGGCCCTTGTTTTCATGATAAATTGACAAGTTAAATAAAGCAGTGGCAGCATCTTTCTTTCCTCTAGGAGTTCCATTACCTAATAAATCAACCAGAGGCCCAATTGCCCCAGACCTCCCTATCCTGATCTTGTTTTCTTCAATCACTGATAAGCTGAAGAGAGTGGCAGCTGAATTCTCCTTCGCTTCGGGGCTTCCTGTCTCAAGCACATGGATTAGAGGATCAATTGCCCCGGCATTCGCAATTGCACTTTTGTTGTTATCATTGATTGATAAGTTCAGAAGTGCTGTCACAGAATTTTCCTGGATTGTCGTATCAGTTGATTTAAGGAAGTCAACCAACAATTCAATGGCTCCACAGTTTGCAATCACAAGTCGATTATCCATATTGTGCTTAGCAAGAAGGCGGAGCCTTGATGTTGCCTCCCTTTGAGTATCAACAGAAGTGCTCTTCAAGTCCTCAACCAAACTCTTAACCTGGACTTCAATACCAGAAAGATCAGCTCTTGTTTCGCCAGCAGAGGGCACCACCCTAGGAAAAAATCTTTCTGATGGCCGCCGCCACATACTTTGGTTTCGAGGCCTTGTCTCCACACGGGGTAAGATCTCAGGTTCTCTCTGGGGAGCACCATTAGCATCTATCCCAGAATTTACCCCCACAGAACCATCCTTACTGTTGACAGAAGTGGCTGACAGCTGAGGAGTACTTATGCCATTGCCTTGTGTTCCTTGAACACTGGAAAGTGCACTGGAATCAGAAGCTGCTCTAACATGGCCTTGAGATTGTTCAGAGCTATGGGCATTGGAAGATTCAGTTACAGATTGAGACATTGACGGTTGGACAACTAAATCATCACTCCTTTCATCTGAGCTAGCAGACCTATCATCAGAACCTGCAGGTGATGTTCTTGCAACATCCAAACACTGTCCATTAGCCATGCCGCTTAAGGAGCCTTCTGAAGTTGAACGAGGATGAAATGGTGATGTTCCCTCTCTGTGGATTCCTCCAGAAGTTAAGCTCTTACTCGGTGAACTGAAAGAATGGGAGCGAACTGCCTCCGGAGAGGATGGTTGGTTGCTCCTAGAATGAGCTAAAACAGGTGATTCCCTGGTTGCACCAGATTCCGTGTACCCATGAAGAAAAGATGCTTGATTTAAGTTTGTGGACACTATGGGATCAACTGGCTTCACATTGTTTGATTCACACCAGTTTGCAATTAACGCCTTTACGGTGTAGTTAGGTATTAGGTTGGTGTGAGCCAAGGACTGACGGGTCTTTGGACAGACAGTAAGTCCCAAATCAATCCAGTTCTTGATGAAAGCCCGCTCATATGTTTGCCCTGAAGCCACAATTACTGGATCCATCATTAACTCCAAAGAAAGAGGACAGCAAAAATCAGGAGGTACTGCAACTGGGCTGCTGCTCTGGGCTTGCTTAAGCGCAACAAGACGCTCATGCATGCGAGTTACAAGAGTAATCATTTGATCAGTATACTCAGCTTCAGCAGTTTTTTCAGCTTGTTCAGCAATCTCCTTCAACTTTTCAAGGGCTACAGCCTCAATCAGAATCTCTTGGTTAGACCTCAGGCTCAGGCTCTCAGCAGTGTTTGCTAGGACCTCTGAACTAGGTCCGGCACCTTCCATTTGTTCGCTAATAGCTTCTTTAATGACTGACGAGATTTCCTCCTCATGTCCCAAAAGCTTAAGTTTCTCAGCACAATGCTGCAATTTCAAGTAGACATTGTAGTTGAGTTGTATCCAAATAAAAACAATGTGAAATGTATTAAAAGGAGAAAATTTTTCTTAAAAAAGGAATTATTATTAACATAAATCACCTCAACTTGTACAGTATTCAGTTCGTCTGGGAGACTTATATGAGAAATCTTCAGCTGCTGGAAAATATTGAGTGCTGAAGTCTGAATCCTAGATAGCAAGGATTCAACTCGCATAACCTAATAATCAAGAAAGACGAGTGGTGAGAATCCTGTAGGTACTAAACAGACAACAAGAATTCCTGCTTATTGTTCTCCAACAACTGACAGCCATTGAACCCAAGCAATGGTATTTCACACCAATCCAACCATGGAGGGAAATGAGATGATAATGTAGACCGATTTGATGGCAGTCTAATTACGCACCTCTTATGCAAGACAGAAGTAAATAGTGTGATCAATACATTGAAAGATATTTACCCAAAAATTGTCTATAGGGTTAACAACTGTAAAAGGCAAAGGAAGAAGACCACCACCCCATGATGGAAGTGCAGTTTATTTCACTATGAATTATAAATCGATAATATGGAATCTGCTCTCAGATTTTAAATATTTATCATATGAGACTTACAAGGTAAACTTTGCTAGACAACGGGTGCCAATTCCCAAAAAGCTCCCTCAACTCATCAACAGCCCGACCCACTTCTTCAAATGCCTTGTTAAGCACTTCATCAGAAGCTAATTCAGAATTAACCAAAGCATCAGCTATAGGCTTGAGCAACTTAAGTGTCTCCCCCACCTTTTGGTAATACTTTGAAACAAATTCTGAGTTCCCATTCCCAGAAAAAGAGAGGTGCAAAAATGAGGATATGCCATTGACAAGCACATTTAACAAGGATATCTCCATAACACCTGCATCAGTAACAGAAAATTTGATTGTAAATTTGAAAGGAAACGAATAAACAGCCCCAAATCTGCAACTTAATGCTTCCCTTTTCCAGCTAATTTCCAGAAACAAATTGAAAATTCTAACTGTCACCATTACAAGAAAAACAACCAGACTAAAAAGTCCGGGTGCAATAGACACTCAAAAGACAGGTGAACTAGAGCAGTGGTGCCTAAGAATATCAGTTATTTATAGAAACCTTAAATCATCTACTCCAGAAGATACCCATGCAAATCGTTGATTGGCCATCACTACCAGACAGAAGCAAGATAGAAGCACAAAAACAACTTACCCCAAAAGAAATGGCACAAAAGCAGCAAGTGAGGGCTTGGAAGTATTTTAAATCTAGAATTCACTGGTCCTATGAATAAACTCCGAAATTAACCAAGAACATGGATAAACCATGGAATAATTCTTCTTCCTTTTGATTTTGTACAAATTAGTATCGATGAAAAGAGAAAACACAACATAAAAATTGATGGCCAGAGGTCCCCCCAAGTTAAAAAGTGTAAGTGAGAAGAATAGAGAAAAATATATATTCTGAATTGTGTTTGATTTATATGCACAAGGGGTTATTTATATATAAGAAAAGCCTTAGGATTAATGGGCCCATTATGATAATAGATCATAATCCCTGATTCTTTGTGATTCCTAATCCCTGATTCTCTGTGATCCTAATAGATACTATTTACATTATATTTCCTAACACTCCCCCTCAAGTTGGAGCGTAGATGTTAACCAAGCCCAACTTGTTATAAAGATAGTCAACCCGAGTTCCATTTAGGGCCTTAGTCAAAGGATCGCCCAATTGGTCGCTAGACCTCACATGTACCGTAGAAATGAAGTTCTCCTTGATTTTATCACGCACAAAGTGACAGTTGATTTCAATGTGTTCCGTTCATTCATGAAACACAGAGTTGGAGGCTATGTGCAGAGCAGCTTTGTTATCACACCACAATTTCGCAAATAACGACGTGGTAAGGCTAACCTCCTTCATTAACTGGTGAATCCACACAATTTCCTGTACTGACTAAGCCATGGCTCTATACTCGACTTCTGCACTAGATCGTGAAACCACATCCTACCTCTTGCTTTTCCAGGACACTAGATTTCCACCCACAAGCACACATTATCCTGTGGTGGATCTCTTGGTAAACTTTGACCTAGCATGATTCGCATCACAAAAACATTCAATCTCAGTGTGACCATGATCTATATAGAGTATACCACGACCAGGTGAACCCTTCAGGTAATATAAGACATGCTCCAAAACTTCCCACTGAGCAACAGTCGGTGTTGTCATGAATTGGCTAAGTACACTCACTGGAAAGGTTACATCAGGGCGAGTCACTGTAAAATAGTTCAACTTCCCAATCAATCTACGGTATCTCTCAGGGTAGGCAAATGGTTTGATCTTCTCAGGATCAACCTTTTTTCTTACATCCTCAGGCAGCTCATCAAAAGGTATGCTATCATCAATGTCCAAAAAAGGATTAGGAATCATAGGAAAGCTACTGGGTGCTGCCCTAAGTTTTCCAGTCTCCATTAGCAAATATAGAACATATTTCTACTGTGTCAGAAGAATGCCTTTATTGCTTCTCATAACTTCGATCTCAAGAAAGTATTTTAACTAACCCAAATCTTTCATTTGGAAATGAGAATTCAGGAAGGCCTTTAATGATGAGATTCCCGAAGTGTTGCTCCCTGTAATAACAATATCATCAACATATACTACTAAGAGGATCAAGCCAGCTTCCGTCCACTGATAAAACACAGAATGGTCACACTTACTATGATTCAGACCAAATTCCTTAACCACCGTGCTGAACCTATCAAACCACGCATGAGGACTCTACTTCAGACCATATAACGATTTCTGAAGGTGGCATACCTTCCCACACTCTCCCTGAGTAACAAAACCAGGTGGTTGCTCCATGTAAACCTCTTTAAGCAAATCACCATTTAAGTAGGCATTTTTAGCATCCAACTGATGAAGTTCCCAACCATTTAGCTGTCATAGAAATAAAGAGACGAACATAGGACAATTTGGCCACAGGGGAAAAAGTTTCAGAATAGTCAACACCATAGGTCTGAGTATAGCCCTTGGCAACCAGCCAAGCTTTCAAGCATTCCAAGGTACCATCGGCATTGGTTTTGACCGTGAACACCCACTTGCACTCAATAGCCTTCTTGCCAGGAGGTAGATTAATAAAATTCCAGGTACCTGCCTTATCAAGGGACATTATTTTGTCATCCATAGCAGCACGCCAACCAGGATGGGCTAAGGCTTGATGAAGAGTAGTAGGGATGGTGATGGAGTCTACGGAGGCTAAGAAAGAACAGGATGCAGGAGAGAGATGGTTATAGGAAACAAAAGAGGAAATAGGGTAGGCACAAGTACGTTTTCCTTTGCAAAGGGCAACGGGCAAGTCATCAGAAGGGGTAGAAGCATCAGAAGTATTAGGCACTGTTTCCAGGTCGGGCTCAAAGGCAGGAGCAGGAGGGACTAAGTCCGGATCAGATGCCGAAGCAGGCTCTACTGGTGGGTCATGAACATGAGCGACTGCATTACTTTCCCTGGGATGCTTCCGATAAACATGATGGATATGTTGTTTACCTAGTGCCGGGACAGATGCTTGCACAAACGGTAAACAAACCTCATAGACCAATACATCATCAAGACCATTGGGATTGGCAGAGGATGAAGACGGAGTAGAGACGGAAGAATGGAGTTGACTCATGGAAGGCAACGTCTGTAGGCACAATGTAATGCCGAAGGAAGGGAGAATAGCATCGATAACCCTTCTAAACTCTAGAATAGCCAAGGGAGACACACTTGAGAGATTTGGGATTAAGTTTGGTAACGGTAGGATGAATATCTCGAACAAAACAGCCACAACCAAAGATTTTGGGGTCAATAGGAAATAAGGGTTTGGAAGGAAACAAAGTAGTGTGTGGAATGTCATCACGGAGGATAGGAGATGGCATATGATTAATAAGGATGCAGGCAGTGGACACAACATCAGCCCAAAAGGGTTTAAAAACTTGCATTTGAACACATTAGAGCCCGGTCTACTACTAACAAGTGTCTGTTCTTTCTTTCGGCAACATCATTTTGAGTAGGTGTATCGACACACGAGGACTAATGAATCATGCCATGTGTAAGTATATAGTCGTGAAACTGGGCAGAAAAATACTCTTTAGCATTATCACTCTGTAAAGTTAGAGACACCAAACTGAGTTTTGATCTCAACACAGAAATTGCAAAAGTGAGAAAACAACTCAGAACGACTTTTCATTAAATAAAGCTAGGTGGTTCGAAAGAAATCATCAACAAAAGTAACAAAGTACTTAAAACCAGACATGGGCACAATAGGACAAGGACCCCAAACATCAGAATGAACCAAATCAAATGGGGACGCAGCCCGTTTATTTACGCAAGGTGTCAAGTGAACACGGTGATGTTTGGCAAACGGACACGGCTTACACTCTAAGGACGACACATGAAACTGAGGATACAACCTCTTCAAAGATGACAACGACACATGATCGAGTCGACAATGAACGTCAAAAGGAGAGGAACCACCAGAGCAAGCAACGGACGCGGCACCTGATCATCAAAGAAGTAATGGCCGCCAGCTTCATATCCCTTACCAATAATCCATTTCATCGTAAGATCCTGAATCAAATAATGGTCAGGGAAAAGTGAGATAAAACAGTTCCACTGGCGAGTAAATTTGCTAGGAGACAGAAGGTTAAAAGCAAGATCAGGTACATTAAGAACAGATGACAGGGAAACAGAGGAGGTAGGGGTAACAGTGTCAGATCCAAGAACACGAGAGGAAGAGCCATTGGCGATCGATATCGAAGAGGGGTTGGCATAAGGTGCATACATAGAAAACAAATGATGGTTACTTGTCATGTGATCTGTGGCACTGGAATTGATGATCCATTTCAAGGAAGCAGTAGCAAGGCACGAATCATAGTTACCTGTAGCAAGTGCAGTTGGTGTTGATAAAGCATTATCAGAAAGATTAGAGGATTGGGCCATATGAGCAGCACCACTACGTTGCCGCTTATTTTGCAATTTACGACAGTAACGTTTTGTATGACCAGGTTCCTTACAATAGAAGCAGGCAATAGGACCAAGATTCAGAGGATTGTTGCCTTGTCGTGGGAGACTTTGGTTCCTGGTATCAACAAAGATTGAAGACGGTGTACTATTTCCGGGTTTCGGGAAACTCTAGTGCCGGTTATCAGTGGGACCATGGCCAGCTAATGCACTAGTATTAGGATTAGAAGCTGGGTGAGAGAGACTATCTGCATATAGCACGCGACAGTACACATCCTGAAGCGAAGGAAGTTCAAAACTAGACAGAATCTGGGAACAAACTGTCTCATAGGCCGGATCAAGAGTAGTAAGAAAGCTGATAGTCGCTTGTTTTTCCATATTATCAACATGTGCCTGAAGGTCAGCCGTAGGCGGCATTAACATATTTAACTCTCCATACATTTTCTTAAAATCCATATAAATTTTTTTCAGGGGACGGCCCTGCTATTCAGCACGATAGAAACCCTTACATACATCGTGAATACAGGTAATATTTCCTTTCCCAGAATATAGGAATTCCAGGTAACCGATAAGTTCTTTAACAGTATTACAGTGACTAACAGAGGGAAGGATATCGCTCTCGATAAAATTATGGATTTGCAAGAATAAGCGGGCATCAGCTCTAGCCTAAGCCATCTTAGGATCATCCTTTGGAGGAGCATCAGTCAGATGTCCTTCCTTCTCAATACTAAACAAGTACATACGGACGGTTTTGCTCCAATCTATATAGTTTGTCCAGTTCAATTTGTGATTAGTGATTTTGTTAGTCACAGGAACAATTTTAGTAATGACACTAACCTTGAAATCAGCCATAGACAATTAATGCAAACAAAGAACACTAAAAAATGCAAGTAAAGAACCAACCAACCAGAAGTGCAACAGCCCCCTAAAAATGCTAGTAGATCCAAACACGGCAGAAGTACTAACCAAACAGCCCCCAAAAAGTGCTAACAAAGCCAAACAAGTCAGAAGCAAAACCAAACTGCCAAACAAGTCAGAAAAACAACTAAAGGCAGAAGCAAGAACAGGAACTAAAGGAGAAATCAACAACCAGAGTGCAGAAAGTAGGGACCCAAGGCACAAAACCACCAGGGATAGAACGAAGGCACTGAGTTGATCCCAACGCAGCAAACAGCGACAGAAACCTCTCCAGAAAACGCCGTCACGCGCCGGCGCGTGTGATCAGCAACGAAGGGCAGGGTGGCGCGTGAAGCTCAACGCACCGGCGAAACAAAGAATGGTCGGTGGGATTCTGCCAATCGGGACCTCCTGAGCATGATGGGCCAGTGCGTGGTCCAAGCAACATCCCCTAACAGAAGTCAAACTCTCTTTCTCTCTCTCACTCACATACTGTGTTGTAATGCTCAGCCGATCAGAATTCGCCCCAAAAAAATGAACAATCAAGACACTCTGATACCATGTAAGTGAGAAGAATAGAGAAAAATATATATTCTGAATTGTGTGTTTGATTCATATGCACAAGGGGTTATTTGTACATAAGAGAGAGGCCTTATGATTAATGGGCCTATTATGATAATTGATCCTAATCCTTGATTCTTTGTGATCCTTAATCCCTGATTCTTTGTGATCCTAATAGATACTATTTGCATTATATTTCCTAACAAAAAGTACAAACCTATTGGCTTAGAAGAGCTCTCCAATCCCTTTGCAAATGAACAATGGAAACTTCTATTAAAAAGGCATTTGCTGAAACCCAAATGAGATGCAAAGGAAGAAACTTTTGGTTAAAGACTCTCACATCCCATTCTAACCAAAACACAAACCATGCAAGACAGCACAATGCTAAAGGACTTTATACTCCATTTTCCAAACAAAATCAGGTAAAATTAGTGGCTAGAAAACCAGCAAATTATCTGAACAAATCTATTGCTCCAGAAATATATCAAACTTGAGCATCCAAAATCTTATATATCAAATGTCTATATAATCAAAGCAGAACATCCTCAGAATTGGAGGCATGCTTAAGGAATTGGTAATCAGCTAAAGGATTAATAGATTAATATAGGCTATTTAATGAAAATTTGGTCCGAAGAAAAACGGAAATAACCCATACACAAACTACATAAGAGCTATCTAATGACGAGTCAAAATGGGACAGGTTGGCCTACTCAATTGCTCAATACAGACACTGACCTATTATTATCTGTCATGACTCACAAGTCAAGTATGTATGAAAGATACGAGCAGAGTTTTATCAGCGTCAGTGGGCTACTCATTAAGTTTGTAAGAAGACAAACGATTACTCCAAATGATTAGGTGAGATCCTTGGGTTGAAAAGGCAATTCAACTTTTTAAGTCCTTATATTTAATATGCAACTTAGTGCAATTTGAGTAACATAAGTAGCATACATGGTAATTAATCACGAATTGGCAATAAGCAGGGACAAGAATTTTGTGCCTTTATGCAGATGTTTGATTTAAACATGCTTGGTTGAAACATGAGTCAAAATATTCTTTATTTTGGAACCTATGCCTAATTTAATGCATGGAGATATCGGTCAGAATAAATCCATTGGATTCACATACCAGATGAGCCAATTCAGCATAATAAGTTTAACTTGTTTTGCTGAGTCAACCCAGCTCAATTTAACCAGCAAGTTCACCAACTTTTATTAGTTTGAAAGAAAGAATTACCAGTGGAGGAGATTTCATAATTCTACATTTTGTAGAGGGAAAACGTTATAGTGTGCTGGACATGATTAGCCAAGGAACACGTGGCTATAGATTCCCAAACAAAAGATATGATAAAACGGTAATACTATAATTCAACAACTAAGTATTAACTAATTACGAAATAAGTGCAACATAGAAGCAACAAATTACAATCTTCCAACCAAATACGTCCCCAGAACTCAACCATTCTCATCAACAACAGCAACAAGAACTGCAAACTCATACAAATAATACCGTCTCAAACCCAGTATTATATTTGTCCATTTTTCAGGAAGAAAACGAAGTTAACCAAGAAAAGCTTATAAAATCAAATAGGAAAAAACTTTAAATTTAAGAAATTAAAAGGAATAAGGATTTACCCGACCGAAAGGCAACGAAAAAGATGCTATTTTTAGGAACCCCAGGACCTTGTTCCAGTAATTGAAGAGGAGACAATTGAAACGAATGACGAGTTTATAGACGACAGCAAGATGGTTTCGCGAACAACCCCAGAGGTGATCGCAACGACCAGAGGAATGGGATGCTCGCTTAGGGCAATTTTTGAGATATCAAAGAGGGGTCGAGCTTCTATTTCACCATTCCTCTTTTTGGTCTTCGTTCTATTATTCAACCACTGACTAGCCTGGCCAAAAAAACCACTGACTTCTGACTCCCCAAAAACGCACTGACTCCTCTCCATCTTATTCTTCAACGATATTTTTTATTTTTTTCCCAAATCCCTTTTTTTCGTTTTCTGTGATCAATTAATAGTTGAATCAGTTTTTTTTTTCTTTTTGAAACTTTTAAGGTGCTCTTTTACTAGCTTTCAAGGTGTAGGGGTGGAATAAAAAAACAAAGCTTAGAGATACTGTAAGAAGGGATTTGTATTACTTCAATTAAATAGAATAATAGTTCTGTTTTTATTTAAAACATATTTTATTATTTATTCAACTAAGAGAATTTAAATGCCCCCAAAGAAAAAAGAGAATTTAAAATCCATTAAAGCGCAGCCACAATGAGCTGTAAAGCGAGAAGGCCATTTGGTGTTGGTTCTTCCTTTATTCTCTTGTTTTCAGCTTTCTCATTGTCAGTTTTTGTCATTGTAACCGTCAGTTTGTATTTGTTTGGTTTGAATTGTATTTATGTATAAGTCTGATTTATATAAATAAGGATACATTTTTTCTATATATTTACTTTGTAGACTGTAAAGTTACCTCGTAAACCGTAAAAGTTATCTCATATACCGTAAAAACCACCTCGTATTTTGTAAATCACGATTGAAAATCATTTATGTAGGCTATCCAAATATACTAAATATTTTTTTTCCAACTGTTTTTACTATTTTTTCATTTCTTATCTTTGTTGTCATTCTCTATAGTAGATGACGAATTTTGCTTTTTATCCACACTTTTTAAGACACCATTAAGATTTGGGAGATCCTTGTATTTGTAGAGTTTTATAAATAAAGTAGACTTAAAAAAATAAAAGAGCAAATAATAAGTTGCAGATTGATATAAGCGACATATTAAAATCTAGCCACGTGACTTAGAAATGCATGATTATAAATGTAAACATTATTAAACGAATCATGAGAGAGAGAAAATCCTAATACCTTCAAACAGAAAAATTCGCAGCCTATGAAGAATAGTATATTTTCCCCTTGAAAAACATGAACAATACTGGGAAATTCCCCTCCAAAGGCAATTTATTCTTAGTTATATTTTCAAATTAGTTGAATTGATTTCTTCATATAGTGTTACCTAATGGTAATCAACCAAATAAATTGGATTGACATAATATTTGACTCTTATAATTTGTTCTTATTTTAATTTTGATCTATATAAATTAAACAATACTTAGTCCCTCAATAGATAAAACGATCTATATTCTTATTAAATTATTTGGACTAACGTTTTAGACTGAAAAAAAATTGACAAACCAAGACTTACGGTTTAAAATAATAGGAACCAAAATTAAAATAAAGACAAACTATAATTACCAAATATTATATTAACCATAATAAATTTTAAATGAATGGCATCACTTGATTTTAATTAACGAACTTCTATGAATATCAAGCATTTAATTCTCTCTTTGAATGAAACTTATTTGTATTAAAATTTTCAGGTTCTCGATAAGCTTCCTTCTCCTCATCTCTCACCCCTTTTCTTGAATCAATTGTATATTTTCCTTTCAATTTATAAGAGAGGCGAGAAATCCTAATTATAAGGTACAGTACTCATTATTTTTTTTTATCAGTAGTTTTATCTTTTACCACCCATTAAATGTCAGTATATGTTATTTAATTTTTAAAGTATATACATATTTAATAGAGGTGAAGTTCAAAATTTATTAAATTTAAGATTTTCTTAGTTCCTGCAAAAGAGATTGAAAGTAACTTGTTACTTATAAATAGAGTGTAGTGATACAGCAGGAGCTTAATTAGCAGAGGCGCAGGTGTAACATAAGTAGTTGTCTGCACTTTGTTATAGTCACAACTCTCTTCTACTAAACCAAAATCGAGCACTATTATTCGAACTGTCGCCTGAAGAAACTAACCTAACTAGTTATCCCAAATGTTAGAGGTTCTGGTCGAGTTTGTAAAAAGTTCGTTCACGTAAGTCGAAATAAAATTTATCTTATAAATTTATTTCGTATACTGTAAATAATGTTGGAAAAGCAGATTCTACCGCTGATCCAAACATGCACTCTCATATGGCTCAAAATGGAAAGACCATATAAAATAATAAGTTATACTCCTTCTTGTCCTTATTATAAGGACTTAACTATCAATTTTCATAAATTAATAAAAATAGTTAAAATTATTAAAGTTATCCCAAAATTCAAATAATTTACAATATTACATTTAACAACTAAACTAAACTCAAATATCTATCATTCAATATATTTTTATAAGTCATCACTTGTACCTAATAATTTTTATACAAAATATAAGTCACATGTAGGGTAAAAAATAAGGTTTTTTTAATTTTACCTATATTCATTATAAAGAAAAAAGAGGGGGCATAAATGCATATTAATAAAAGGATGTGAGAGAAAATATGCATCATCTTATAAATAATGGCAAACATGGAAAAAAATTATATTTAATGATTTTCTTGGTTTGGAAAAATAAGATACAAGTGACTTATAATTAAGTATAGAGTGGTATTAATTATTATCATCTCTTCCACTATCCTTATTAAATAGGGGCAATCATTAAAAGCTTGCAAGTGTCTTATAAAAAAAGATTAAAAATATTTATCAGTTGGTGTCTTATAATAAAGATCATAATGAATATATTTTATTTGGAGTTACAATTAAATGCAAACCAATTAGACCCATTTTAGATTGGTTCATTAAGCAAAACCTAATTAAAAAATAAATAAATGTTGATTAGATCATCATCATGCGGCCAATAGATAATACAAGAACTAGAACATATTAAAAGACCATATATATCAAAAAGAACCCAAAACTCTCGTCCTTCTAGAGCCTTGTATTGATTTGTGTTTTGCGTTTGATTTTTGTAACAACAAAAGCAAGCAAGCAATGCATAAAAATAGAGTAACAAGTGGCATCATCATTCATCACGACTACTCATCCCAAAGGTCATTTAATGATTAAAAATAAAAAAAAATTATAGAAGAAGGACTAGCGTAGAGACTTCAAAACCCGCATCTGACGTTGTCGTCTATTGGCGGCGGCCTCATCGGCGGCCGGAGTAACAAGTTCAGTTCGAATTTGTTGCATGAAACTTTGGTAAACTTGTTCGCTAGAGTTTACAAGCATCTTAGCCAGCTCCTTGTTAGGTGATACCTCATGGGGGCGCTTTCTCTCCGGCGGCGGCGGTCGCGAATATGAATCCTCCGGCGAAGAAGGCTCCATCGTCAATGTTTTGATGGATCGGAACAAAGAAGAAAGAAGGCGGTGAGTTGAACCTTGATCACTGAATGATGAACAGAGGAGTTACGTGGGGTTTGATTCTGAAACAAATCAAGGGAGCTTTAGTGGGTTAGTGCCTTAGTGGCACGAACGATATGGGTTTCGAATTTCGCGCAAAAATGCGGGGGTTAATCCTTAATATCGTAGATACAAGTTTTATTTTATGCCGTATCCAAAATTAGATATGGATAAGTAACGATCATGTTCTATTTATATTAATTTGATATAAAATAAAAAATTATAACCAGTTCTACTATTTATAAATTATGGTTTACACCTGGTTTAAAAGAATACAAGAAAGTAATATAATCGCAAAACTAGTTTTGATTTTTAACTGATGTGAAAACAAAACAAAACTTCTTTCAATTTGTAATATAAGATCTTCTTTATATGGTAAATTATCTTACAAATAAGATCTTACATTATAAAAGAGATCTTATATTAAGAACCCATTATATTATAATATAAACAAGGTCTTATTATATATATTAAGAACTGATTACAACATTTTCCCCATAATTTCGTTAAAATTATTTTGATAACCAATGTAGATTTTGAGTGCAGAGTAAATTCTTATAAATAAAATAAATTATATAAAAAAACTCATTTGTTACTGCCTCCAAACTTGCACTAGATCCTATGTTTACACTACAGATTAGATCATAGTTTGCACTACAAACTATTTCAAAAGCATGTGAAATTTATCTATACAAATTACAAAATTTAAAGAATTCTTAGGTGGTTATTAATATTAGATTTTGTCCAAAAAGTTTAAATTTTAACGGTTAAGAGTGTGTTTAGATGTTTCTCAAACTATGATTTTAATCTCAAACCACGATTTTGAGAAAAATTAGCTAAACACACATTTTTTTTAGGAACCATGGTTTTAAGAAAATTTTTTTTTTTTGTTCATGAGTTCCACACATCTATCATTCCAGTGGGCCCCATACAACAAATTATTATTTTTTCTTTTTTTTAGCCTTGTGGGATCCATGTCCCTCCCTCTCTCCTCTATCTTTTTTTTTTTCAAAATTCTCTCTCATCTATCTTATAAATTTAATTAAAAAATTTTAGGAATTTAATTAAATTTTTTTATTTTTTACTATATTAAAAAAATTAGTTAAATTAATTAATATCACACAGAAAAATTTATTTCTTTTTTTGTATTTATTAAGAAATTTAATGTTAAATATTAAGTTAATGTGCAAATTTAAGAATCAAGCTTTTCCTAAGGGGTGTCTGGTACAAATAAGTTTTGGAAGATGCAAAAATAATAATGAATAATAAAAAAGGGTGTAAATTTAACAAAATCGTTAAATTTGATGTAATGTTGTTAGGAGTTTTCTTCTCTTATTGTTAATAAAATATAACATTATACTCTATATGTAATTATCACAAAAGCTAATATCTTTTTTGATAATTTGACCACTAAAAAAAAGTGATTCTCAACCCAATATCCAAACACTCTCATTTTATCAAAATCAATTTTTTCCCATAATTTATTCTTCTCATAGTCTATAAAAAAAATCATTTTTTTCACTTTTTTTTTTTAAGTTATTCTTAAAAACTATATTTAAACACACTCTAAATTGATATCCCACGTGGCAACCCCATGCATGCCACCTCACCACTCAATCTCCACCTAACCCTCCCTCTCATCTCCCCCTCTCTTCCTCTCTTTCGTCTGATAAACCTTGATGGTAAGGTGAGAAGGGGGAAAAAAGAAAAGAAAATGTAAACAACAGGATTCTAAGAACCACTCTCCCCAGACAATCAATTATTGAACAAGAAAATGGGAATTCATTAGGAAAAAAAGATCCCAAATGATCCCATTCTGAATAATTAAGTAATGAAGTGAAAGAAAAGGAAGTAGAAGACTGACCTGGAGGACGAAGATGTCGCCGGGTAGGAAGTCCAGGAAGGAGGAAGCGACCCAGAGCTCGTCCTCCTAGAAAGACTCGGCAAGAAGGAGCCATTATTGCAGAGATGGAGACATAACAGGATTGGGGCTAAGATTGATGCAAGTGAAACAAACCCTATGAATGGAACAGCAAGAAGATGAAGGTGAAAAACAAGAATGAAGAACATGATTGAACTGGAACAAAATGGTGGACGAGGCCACCAAGAAATGAAAAAAAGGCCAGCCATTTCTTGCTCTGTTTCACTCCCTGTTATGTGGCGGAGAAAGAGAAAGAGCGAGTTGGTAAGATGACGTGGCATGTATGGAGGTGCCACGTGGGATTGGACCTAAACCCAGATAAAAATAACATCTTTTTCTCCCCGGTGTTCAGTACTTCAATCCCACCCGCGAATGACATATCCCTAACACCGGGAAGCGAAGCAGAATGGCCACCATTTCTGCTTCGAGGTCCCTTCTCTTCTCTCATCCCACCAAGTTCTTTCTCATTCCGTTCAAACCTTCTTCTCCTTCCTCCTCCTCCTCCTTTTCTTCCAATTTATCTGCTTCCCTTCGTCTTCAATTCAATAGGGCCACTTGCAGCCTCCAAATCTCACCTTCTGCCTCTGAATCCCACCAACAGCATCGAGTGCTTCGCTGCAATGTCGTCGAAATTCTCGAACAAAGAGGCCTACTTGAGTCCGTTACCAGCGATTCTCTCAGAACGGCTTGTTCCGACCCTCCTGCTGGACCCCTCAAGGTCTATTGCGGTTTTGACCCCACGGCTGAGAGCTTACACTTGGGTAACCTTCTTGGCCTCATCGTGCTCTCTTGGTTCCGCCGATGCGGCCATAAAGCTGTTGCTCTGATCGGTGGCGCCACCGCTCGTATCGGAGACCCGTCTGGGAAGACCCTCGAGAGACCTGAACTCGATGCCGATACTCTGGAGAAGAACATTGTAGGTATTAGCAACGTTATTAGAAGAATTCTTGGTGGTACTCAAAATATGTACTTGAATGCGAATTCCAATCCCGACGATTCTTCCCTTATGATTTTGAATAACTACGATTGGTGGAAGGAGTTTAGTTTACTTGATTTTCTGAAACGGGTGGGTCGATATGCCAGGGTGGGTTCAATGATGGCCAAAGAAAGTGTGAGGAAGAGGTTGGAATCGGAACAGGGAATGAGCTATACAGAGTTCACTTACCAGTTGTTGCAGGGCTATGATTTCTTATATTTGTTTCAGAACGAGGGCGTTAATGTTCAAATTGGGGGTAGTGATCAGTGGGGTAATATAACTGCTGGGACTGAATTAATTCGAAAAATATTACAAGCTGAGGGTGCCTACGGCTTGACATTTCCTCTTCTCTTGAAAAGTGATGGTACCAAATTTGGTAAATCAGAGGATGGTGCTATTTGGTTATCCCCTACCGTCTTGTCTCCTTACAAATTTTACCAGTATTTTTTCTCCGTTCCAGATGCTGATGTGATCAGGTTTATGAAAATTCTTACTTTTTTGGATATTGAAGAGATAGAAGCTTTAGAAAGAGAGATGACAAGACCTGGTTATGTGCCTAATACCATTCAAAGAAGGCTTGCTGAAGAAGTTACCCGATTCGTTCATGGGGAAGATGGGCTGAATGAAGCTCTTAAGGCAACAGAAGCGTTGAAGCCAGGATCTCAGACAAAGTTGGACTGGAAAACTATTGAGGGGATTGCTGAGGATGTCCCCTCTTGCTCTTTAGCTTATGATGAGGTTTTGAATTTGTCTTTGGTCGATCTATCAGTTTCTGCTGGTTTGTTTGACAGCAAATCTGCTGCGCGTAGAATGTTAAAGCAAGGAGGCATTTACTTGAACAATAACCGAGTAAACAAGGAAGACAAGAGAATAGAGGCTGTAGATATAGTGGATGGAAAAGTGCTTCTTTTATCTGCAGGCAAAAAGAACAAGGTTCTGGTGCGAATAGCATGAACGGTTTTTGATTGATACTGGAACATTCTTTGTAGACTGTTATTTGCTTTGGTATAATTTTTGCACTCATATTTAAACTGCAAACTTATTTCTGGAGTCCCCATTATTCAGTTATAAACCATGCCTGAGTTGAACTACGGATGCCAATAACATTGAACATAGAATAATGAGAATGAATTTAGAGGTTGTTTGAATAACATTTTATTTTGAGAATTCAGTGATTGGCTGCTGCATTGACCTCTTCCTAAGTAATCTTGGTCTAGGATCTAGATTATGATGCATTGCTTTTTGTTGCAGATAAGGGGTCAATCTAGATGCACGTATTGATGCATGAACCATCGCTTGGTTTCCCTTAAGCAAAACATAGGTGGAAATAAAACCCGCACTGAAGAGAGATAAAAAATCATGTGAATTTTTGTTTTCACGCAACTTTATCTGCTACTGATCTTCTCCCTCTAAAGCTGGTCTCCTTTCAGTAAACCCTTCCAACCACGCCCTTTTACATTTACAGCCAATCCGCTTTGTGATTCCGTTTTCCCTTGCCTCTCATGGGATATACCCTGGTGCCATTAGTTGGTCCACTAGCTACAGCCTGCTCAGTCCTGTCTTCACTCTTCGCTTGTTAACTATTGTTCTTTTTGGCAGATACGGGCTACTATGGATGGATCTTTCTAATTCCATGAGAAATTTTTTCCACTGATAAAATAATGCTAAACCTGTTTTCAAGATCAAAATTTGAACAAGAAAAAGAAATTCAGCTATTGCATGACTTGTCATTTTATGTTGAGAAGGCATTGACACGTATTAGCTCCATTATCAATATTTTTAATAATATTATTATTATATTGTTAACATAAATCAATTGGATTTCCTGTGCTGCCGCTAGTTTGAATACTATCAATCCACACCATCAGAGTTTTTGGATTTGTAACGTTGAAAAGCTGCAATTGCATTGAAGGTACTTGGTGGGAATTCATCCGTGATCAATATTTATCTGAGATTCTGGTATAGGCTGGAAATTTTAGTAGCAAGACAGGTTGAAGAGCAGTACTGAAAAACAAGAGAGGATTAGACTCAGGACAAGAAAACCATTCTCAATGCATTGTCAATGTAATGCCATCAGTTACATAATTTACAGAAAATCCTAGGACGAACACAGCTATCAACTAAGCCACTGTCTCAGTTTGAGATTTTCCACGCTAGATGCTGTAGTAGTATGACCCAAGCGACACGGTATCTGACTCGTTGATCTTATCTCATGATACTTAATCACTTATCTTCTGTTTCATTCTTGTCCAAGTCCATCGGTCCTCTGATGTATGCCTGATCTGACTGGGTACCTTCAACATGAAAGACACATTCTGGTTATTTGCCTGAACTGGTGCCTTTCAGTTCTTGGACCTGCAGGAAATTATCTTGTTCAGCATCAGATTCTTAAACGATTGTTTACGAATTTTTAAGTGACAAAAACAGTCGTTTGTTCTTATGAAGTGAAAGATGGATTTCCTGGTATGTTGCAGGTCTCACTTCATTAACAACACATGCATTTAGGATGACAAGTTTCTTGACAAATAAGAAGGCATATGCATCGTGAATTGCTTAGGGTTTAGTCTTTATTGAATCCCTTGAATATGTCGGCATTCAATGGAACGGCTTGTCTTATCGCACATAAATATAAATAACAGTTGCTCTTGGTTCAGTGGAGCTGAGAAAGAAAGTACAATAAGGTCGGTGATATTACTGCTGATGGAAGCAAATTTGTGAACCTGAATGGTGTCAATTCTGGGGACTGAGAGAGGAACCAGATGCTGCCATTGTGGTGTGAGAGAATTGAAGTAACTTGAAAGTGAAATTTAGAAGGGAAAATGACAGTTAAATACCACATGAAATTGCATAACTCACAAAACACCATTAACACTTGCAAAATATAGATAAGAGATGGGGTGAGAATTTGGGTTTTTGATGTTTTGGCTACAAGATCAAAATGCCCTTAAGACTTGATGAATTCAAAACAGAGAGAAATGTCAGGACTCCACTTCTTCATCCTCTGACCTTTCAAAAAAACCTCTTCTTCCTGTAACTCTCACAGTTGGCGTCGTTTTCACCGTCTCTAAATCGGCAATGGTGGTTTCAATTCATCGCATACTCGCCTAAAGGAGAGTGAGAGTAAGCGAGTAATAAGGATATTGGGCTGTGGATGCATATCACAAGCTCCAACTTCTTCCTCAAACCGTCACAGTTAGCATCGATGTCCCCAAATCAGCAATGGTGGGTGCAATCCGTTGCATAGTTGCCTAAAAGAGAGTGAAGGTAAGCAAATACTAAGAATATTAGGTTGTGGGTGTCGTTTTTGTAAGTATTGTATAGGGAAAAGAATATCTTGTATGGTGGGAATGACAAGAAAACGTTGGTACAGGTGGAATCGTAATGTTCACTTGTCATTTGATTATGTATGTGGTAGTTGCTGTCATGAAGAATATGGTTTTTAGTAAATTCCAATAATGTATTTGTTAATACCATTACTATTTTTGTTAATGGCGACAGTTTATTGTAAGTAAAGTGTACGTGAAGGAACATGTTCTTTTGGATTCATGACCTGAATGCATTAGGTGTAAGTGAAATAAATAATGTTAACTTGTCATTTGACTATGTATGTGGTAGTTGCTATCATGAAGAATCTAGTTTTTTGTAAATTCCAATACTGTATTTATCATTACCATTACAATTTTTGTCAATGGTGACACTTTTTTGTTAGTAATGTAGATGTGAAGAAACATGTTTTTTGGGGTTCATGACTTATATGCATTAGGTGTAGGTGATATCCACAAGCCATTTGACCATTTGTGCAATAATTATTGTCATAAACATTTGTGGTTTTTTTGTCAACGGCATAACTGAACTTGTATTCTATCGATCTGTGGAAGGTCAATCGCAATTTATGGTTCACCTTGTATTCTATCGATCTGCCACAATTCACCTTCATCTCCTTCTTTGTCTCCCTCCATCACCAAATCTGTCATAGTATGCCGCTATACAAGATCTATTATTTTTATTTTTAAAATTTGATTTTTGTTTGCAACCAAATTAAGAAAGTAGAGAAGGGAGGGAGCGGGGGCAGAGATCAGAGAAATGGGGGGAGTGAAGAAGATAGGTGTAGCTGCAACAGATGAGGTCGCTAGATCTGATGTAGTGTTGTGTAACATCCTTATTTTTAATTTTATGATATAATTATAATTTGAAAATAATTATGAAAAAAATGCACTTAGTAGGTAATTTTTGAAATAAAAAAAATTTGGTTAGAATATGATTAAGAAAATAGATCAACTTTCGATGGAAAGGAAAGAAAAGAAAAAGAAAAAAAATGATTGCAAGTATAATGATTACACTTTTAAAAAAAATTAAAAAATGATGACACACCACTACTTTCAAGGGTGTGTCCGAAGAGAGGGATAATATAAATAACCCCCCTCAAAACACTAATGCACGGGAAGGTGCAGAAGAGGGACTATAATGCTGGTATTTTCATATTTTTAGGGATCAATAAGGTACTCAAAATTACTTCTAATTATAAAACTTCCTTCATAAAAAATATTCTAAATAATTTTATCTTTCTTATGATCATAATTTTATGTTGATTAGAGCATATTTTAGGATTAGGATTTTGGGCAAGTTTGAGTTTTGTCAATATATGACTATAGAAATGTAGAGATGATTAATAATTAATTTTAAGCGGTTTATTTTTATTATTTTATTGGTATAAGATTTTATAATGAATTTTCTATATAACAAGTCTATAAATAATTTTATATTGGACTTTTTAACCAATTAAATTTGAGTTAAATGATTTATTTGAATTATTGGAAATATTCTTGAAGTTTTAATCGGTTTAGATTTTTTTTAAGGTGAAGATTTATGATTTAACTAATTTATGTCCTAAACTTAAAATTTGGGGATTTTATGAAAGGGAATGAAATTTATAATAATCAATGACTTAAATGGGTTATTTAAGTTAAGAAAAATATTTGAATTAATAATTGGGATTTCAGTGTAAAATTAGAATTTTTGGGAGTAATTAATTAAAACTTTAAAATTATATAATTAAGTTAAGTAAGTTAATTTTATTAATGTATAATAAATTGATTGTTGTAGATTGATTTTTGGAGTGTATTTGAGCTCTGGGATTAGGAGCCTTGTGGTTATAATTTGCTTTGGCAAGAGGTAACCATTTTTCTCTTGTTGTGCATGCTTGTATGATGTTTGTGAGTGATTTTTATTTATATAGAATTATAAATTTGGCTATGGATATGTGGTGTGAACTTTAAAATTATGTTGTTAATGAAATTGTCTTATGGGACTTATTTTCATTGAGAAAATGACTAGTGATATTATATTATATGAATTGATATTTATTTATAAGATTGGAAAGATCCTTTTGATAATTGTGAATTAATAATGACATGTTATAATCACATAATATTGATATGAGAGAGGATGGTGGATGTGAATTTGATGGGAGGTTACTTAAAAAGGAAATAAGGGGGTGAATTCTTGTACAAAAAGAGGAAATAAGGTAGTTGATTTTTATGTGTACTCTGGTTAGTCCTTTGACCTATTTGTATTTAATAGGGCCTTGACACTCCACTAATGTATTTAGAGGAGGAACCCATGGTCCGGTCTTGTGCTCTGTGGATTTTGACCGGTCCATATCACTTGATCGATGAGCTTATTAAGTTAAACTACCAATCATATGAGTGAATACTAGCTCATGGGCTCAACAAGAAGAAATAAGGGAGGACAGAAGCTTAAGCTACTTCTGTTAAAAGTAATACTTCCATCTCACCCCTTTGATTTAACATTTTTTCAGGTGATAGTTGTCGTACGGGTTCATCAGGGAAGACTCCAGAAGCTTAAGCTACTTCTGTTAAAAGTAATACTTTCATCTTTTTAATATATGTTGGATTATTGTATATTGTCACGTTAGGACTCATCTTGCATACTCTGAGCTATTTTGGAGATTTGATACATTAACCTTTTTTTTTTTTTGCTACACAAGGTATCCACTGGAGCGAGCTCGATGACTAATTACTTTTTATGATGCTAGATGGCCTAGAGGCCTTATGACTTGTTTTGAACTTATGGATCCACAATTTAGTCTGATATGGATATTTAAATATATGATGAGATATTATCCATTTGAATAATTTAGGTTTGATAGTAAATAGTTATTTTGAACATTAAGAAGTCCAAAGTCCCAGTTGTGAGAGTGAAAATGTTTTGACAAATAGTTCTATTAAAACTTTAGTTAATTATTATTTTAAGGAAATGATTTTACATATTGCAAGAGCTCATCATTATTAGATGACAAAGTTGTCATTATTCGTTGCTAAAGTTTGCTTAAAAGAGGATATGGAGTCTGTGAAAGGTGAAGTTGAAAATATGAAGGAAACTATGAAAGAGTGGATGGGGTAGTGAAAGAATTGATAGATAGGTACTTGATAGATGTTTATTTCATCAAGGGTAAAGTGGTCATTTTAAGTAAAACTGGAAAAAAATCTATATTACCTTAACTTTGAAATAGTTACTAATACTTGTTTGGTTAAATTGAATTTATACATAAGCCCGATTCACGTCAATTGAGATAAACCTCCTCCACATATTTACTTCATAGACCATAAAAACTATCTCGTATTCCGTAAATCATTATTGAAAAGTACTTATAGAGACTATCCAAACATACCAACTAATATTAATTACCTTAATGATTCCATGTGATGAAGCATTAATAGGGTTCAAGAAGTGAGATGTCCACGTGGGTGTGAAGGGAAATCAAATCAGATGTAAACCAGCGGATCACAGCTCTCTGTTATTGTTCATTAGTAGCAAATGTCCATGTGAGATCTTTAATATACGTATATGAATCTTAAAGGAAACAAAATAATTCTATATTTGATTATACTCAGATCCAAAAACTGCCATTTAGTTTATATCTGGGAATCTCCACAGCCTTCTAATTAAATTATCTTTTTCTTCCAATCTTATAACTCGTCAACCCCACCCCCGCATAAATGCTGCCATATTTTATGCATTTGGTCAATTAATAATTATATAATTTAATTTTCATTCAGTTGCTTACCCTAACCAGCTGCCATGATTCAGTATACTTATACTCACGTCTCGTACAATCTTGCAATTATAATATAACAAACAGTTATTACACACACACGTATAATTATTTTGATTATATTATTATATTCGATTAAGCTTACTAAATGGAGACGTGGACAGATATCATAGGCATGAAAGAAAGCCCAAGATGCGAATATTTCAAGCCATATTGGATGAGTCATAAATAAACCGCATCTTTCAGTGTCCGGAGAATAAAATAAAATCAATAATTGAAGGAAGAATAGGGAAAAAATATCATAAACATATTATATTCCTAGTGTGTGTGTTTTTTTTGGCAAGGCTTTGTTCAATGGGAGAAGTGTGACATGTTATTTAATTAATGGACTACTTCTTGTAAACTTGCTAAGTTTGAGTTTCACACGCCAAGGAATCGAATTCTTCACTTCATAAAATCAGATTTCGTAAATAAAAATATTGACTTCAATGGCGTCTCTTTATTACTTGGATTCTTTCAACTACCTTACAATTCAAGGAAATTACTTTTTTTTTGTTTTCTTTCATATGTCTGGCTGCTAAACAAGAAGTCAAATCCCGTCATATAGCTTGGCAACACGTTTAGACCAGTTGATCCCCCCCCCTCTTTGGGTGGCCATGACCAATTGATGACGAGTTCATTTTCAAAATATTAAGCACACAAGTTTTTAGAATTTGGTTTCTCTCTCGATTATTTGAACTTGATTTATGTAATGTTAAATATATATATATATATATATTAATTTCTTTAAGTTTTGTAGTTGAGATTTTATGTTTATTCTATATTTTATTTCTAAAACATATTAAAATTTAAAATCATAGTGCGTGTTTAGATTGACGTTGGAAAAGTTAATTTTTTTTAAATGGGCTTTTACAGAAGTCAAATTGAAAAAAAGTTATATTGTAAATGTGATTTATGTTTGGATTGACGGTGGCAGAAATAACTTTTTTTTTAACCTTAAACCTATTTGGATTAGCGTTTGAAAAGCTCGTTTAAATGGAAAATGATTGAAAATAGCATGAACTTTATTGAATACTACACACATATTGTGATAATTGAAATGAAAAATTTAAATAAAATTTGATAAAATAAAAAAAATCAATTATTATTAAAAAAGAAATGTACTAAATATTTAATTAAAAATAGATAAATTTATAATTATAATTTTATCTCCAAGTAAATGGATTCTTACAATCAATGAATTAAATTCTCGACATACTTCAAAATGTGTGAAATGGGTAATAATAAAGAGGTATAATAGATGAAAGAAGAAGGACATGAAACTGTACGAACAATACTGGTGTCCAGAGTGATGACATGGCCCAATAAGATGGAAGTTATATCCACTGTCATCACCCCCTTTACCCTGTCATTGTTATTGTAACTTCAAGAAGCAATTTCTAACTCCTCCAGAAGCAGTCTCGGCTGGCTTCTCAAAAAAGTGGCTTTTTTAAGTAAAGTCCAGTACAATCTCCTGTGATCCTAAACACACCTTAATATACTAAATGGGCTTCTGGGGACCTACTGAGCTTTTTTCTTCTCTTCTTACAACGTTTCCAAACAGACCCATAAATGTAAATTCTAACATAGTGAAGTATGATTTTTTTTTAACGAATAGAAGATCTCCAAGCTTCTTTTTATCTAAATTATAACAACTAATCATTCTTTTATTATTGTTACATGCACTGTGCCTTCCATTGCCAATACAACAAGACATGATCAACCTTACCTAGTTTCTTTGGATGCAAAAGTCAAGGTATGTTTTGAATTGATGGATGAGGTATGTTTTGAATTGATGGATTTCTCCCCTTGTTAGTGAGAGGACTAACTTGGTTGATGCTTTGAATGGCGGGAGTATGGGTTTTTAAGTGTTTGGGGGTAGATCCGTGGTGGAAGAGTGGCGCATGATATTTCAGAGTTCAAAGACCCCGATAGGAATTTCAGATGACTGTAAGGAGATGAAAAATCAACTAATAAGGGGAATAGGGGGTTGTTTAGCTGGTCAAAGGAAACCAAAGGTAACGACACCAATGCATTTAACGGTACCTCCTTTGCGGTTATTAGAGCCTGATGTTTGTAGTTTATTAAAGATTCGATCTTTTCCTTCTGATGGCTTTTTGGGATTGATATTTGAAATTGGTAGAATAGCTTCTTTGAATATTAGGTTCTTTATGTTAAATCATGATGACTGTGTAGAAGATTTGATACTTGGTATAACTTGGTTAGTATCATTTGTATGGGGGGTCCAATATATTTCTTCACTGGTCAGTGGGTTTTATAGGTCAATATACCTTATCCAAGATGTATTTGTTCTACTAGTATTAGTGTGGAAGGGTAAGGGGGCAAGAGTAGGAACAATTCATCTAATCCCTAAAGACAAAGGACTTAAGGCCTTGTCAAAATTTGGTTATGCTTGGTTAGGGGCTCCTGAACATGGAAGGCAGGTAAAATACTCTATTGGTCAAATGCTTGGAAAGTGCATTAGATAGACATATCAGAATTATCAATTTGGCCATGTTCAGTAGGACTGTATATGATGTTTGTCAGTGGTTAAATACGTGTCTGTTCAGTGTGATGATTATCACTATTCATTGTTGGACTAGATATGTGCCTGCTCAGTGTATATGGTATTACTGTTCAACCCCGGGCTAGAGTTGTGTTTCCTGTTCTTATTGTCTATTTGACTATGCTTTTTCTAACAATAAAATGAGTGTTGTTCTCCTTGAGTACATATTTATCTCAAGGAACTTGGTTAGAAACTTTTCTTGTAGAGGTGTTTCCATGGAAGCAAATTTGATAGTTAGGTGTATTGACAAAACTTTAGTGGAAGAGTCTTGATCTTTTAGTTGGGTATTACGACCTTCGTTCCAATTACGAGCTAATAATTATATTATGGTGTGGAAGATGTACTAGTTCTAGTTTTGTTTTCTTGTTGTATTAAAAAACTTTTAAATCCTTGTTTTTTTAACCTTGCCTGCTAACGTAAGGAGTTTACTTTCCCGTTCTATTGGTGTTAGTTGTTTTAATTCTATCCATAAGATTTTGTATCTTAGCTGAATTTAATATTAATAGTTTCTTTGTTGGTAAAAAAAACACCTTTAGGTGGTTTTTATTTTTCAAATTTGTCTAATAATCGGTTTTAACCTTCCAATCATTATAACTGATTAACAAAGTTGTCGTAAAAAAATATATGTATTTAATTATGGGAAAATGACATAAAAATGCCATTTGAATTATAAAAACACTCAAAATATTTACTAAATTAGCAAAATGAAAAATAGGTGATCTAGAAAGAATATGATATTTTGAAGTTTGATTTTTGACAATTTGAAAGTAAAAATTAACAACTTGAATATACATAGTGATAATTTAGGATTTCAAGTTGTCAATCTCTATACTCAAATTGTTAATTTCTATATTTAAATTATCAACCCTCAAATTTTAAAATCTCATATTCCTATTAGATCATTTATTTATCATTTTACTAATTTAATAAACATTTTGGATGTATTTAAATACAAATGATATTTTTGTATCATTTTTCCTTTAATTTGACAAATCTTTTAAATTTTGTACAATGAACCCATTTGTAAGTAAGAATATCATCTGAACGTACATAACATATAATACACCTAGTGATCTAGACACTAGCTAGCTTTCAGTTTTTTTGCTATGAATAGTGAGGCATGTGGCCATGTGGGAATTTAAAAAGAAGCAGGAAATCTGAGTTTTTGGAAAAATGTTAGACGGAGAAGATTTCAAAACAAGTTATTAGACCCTTACACGTAAAGTTCCAACTTCACATGTGAACAGAAAAACTGGCTAGCCCCCTAATTACCCGCTATCATCTCTTCATCGTCCTTCAAAATCTTCAGATGGCACAGACTCTGATATTAATTAAAGCTTAAGCTTCTTATTAGTCAAATCTTAATGTAGAAACCTATTAGTCTCCTCCCCAGCAACCCCCACGTGCAATGCCCAGTTGTTCAACACGCTTCTTCCTCATTCATGTGATCTTCAGATTCAAACATTTCTATAATACTAGTATCATGTTTCTCAATGCATCCACTGTAGAAATTAAATCTTCAACTTTAACCATTCCCTAGACCATACCAGTTGACTTTTTCCAGATTTCTCCATTAATGAGGTATCTTTAGAAAGTAAGTAATCAATCAAAACTCATCCCAGGGATCGAACTAAATACATATTATTGTCTGTTCCTAGCTAACACTGAGAATGCAGTATTCATAAAAGTCAATGAGAACCAAATCATAGTGTTTATATGCTAAACCTGAAGCCTGTGAACCACACCAAAAGATGAGAAGAATAGAACGATACAAGTCCTACAAGAACTAAGAACTGATCAATCAAACAAAGTAAGGGACATTTTCGCTGGAGATAGATCCATGGCTAATTGTGCTATTAGGGGGAGTGTATAGAGAAGAACTGGAAGATGAAGACAAGGATGAAAGAACAACAGAAGCAGAAGAAGCCAATGAAGGTGGTTTTGGAGGTTGAGGAGGTGGTTGAGGTTCCTCCACAGAAGAAACCAAAGCCCCACCATGATGATGATGAGAAGAAATGATCTGTCTAGCAGCTTCTCTATACTTATACTTGAGAATCTCACCTCTCACGGCATTTAACTCTGCTTGTATTGTCTGAACTTGTTGCTGCAAAGCTGATATTGCACCCATGCTTCCATAAACTGGGTCCCTCAGCCTCAGGTTTGCTTCATAAACCAGACTGTTTGCAGCATCTGCTCTTTGGCTCTCAGCCACCTCCTAAACATATATATAATCACAGATTTGATCAGAAACAGTAACTTCAAATGTTCCCAGACCCAGAAACTTAAAATATATGATTGGCATGAGGGATTGATATTGAACCATTAGCATCTTGGAGACATTGCTTGCACCGAACACTTTATGAACAGCAGAAAATTTCTGAGGCTCATGGGGTGAAAAGTAAGGAGAGAAAGAGCATTCCTCTGCACATCTTCTTCTCAGAAGCTTACATGCAGCACAAGGAGTTACAGTGTTTAAGGTTGTCCCTGAAGCTGCTGGTCCATAAAAATTTCTCCTTCCCATTTGGCTAGACGCTTCTGGCGATACCGCCTCTCCTGTGTTCTTCGCTATCTCTTCTGCTCTTTCTTTGAATCAATCAAGAAATCAAAACAAGTCAGTTCAATAAAAATCACATGGGAAGAAAAAAATCTGAGTATTTACAGACGAATCATTACTGTGTCCAATCAGTATCTGAAAACAAATCCAAAAATCTGATTCTTTTCAGCCTTGCTTTAATGATTGGCAACAAGGGGGGAAATTCTTTATTTGGCAGTATTTATTTACCTATTTCTGGACATCCAAGCATGCCTCTTGGTTGTCTTGATCTGTGTAGTGGAGCTTTAAGGAGGAAGGACTTTCTTTGAGGCACAAACACAAACAGGTGGGGAAGTAATATTTCTCAGATCAGGGAAAGAAGTGCTTAAAAGGCAAGATAAATAGCAAGAGATGGTCAATATATTATGATAAACAGAAGATAGCTCTATATATTACAAGTCACAGAGACCATAGAAGAAGAAGAAAAGATGAGGATGCATATGGGGGAAGATTAGATTGTCAATAACTTGCACACGTGTTAGTCGTTGTGGCATGGTGGGATTTGACTTTTGGGAAGCAAACCTGGAACGTCAATGTCAGTCTTGAAGGACTCTGGGTTTTCTTATTTTCTGATGATGTTTGTACAGAGATTTATTGCTTCTTCATTGGTTGGTTTGCGTTTGTCAGGGAAAGCTTAGAAGTGTAAGCCATTTATGAGAGGCTAATGAGATCAGAGGATTGCTCTTCTCAACAAATCTTTGGGCTCTGGCTTTATTCCTCAGTTGGGGAAACAGCTTATGATTAAGAAACAGATGAGAAACTGGGTAAGAAAATCTCAGACATATGGAGTGCTTGATAAATTGAAGTTATATATAGGAGTGTGAATGACGAGAAGCAGAATCATCACTTTCACCCAAAAGAATTATTTTTATTCTGAAAATTAATCTTTATAGGCTAAGTTGTTTTTTTTTTTTTTTTGGCCAGAATAGACTAAGTTGTCGTTAGAGAACAACTTTACATCTGTATAATTTTTTTAAGAAATCACTGAAATTGTGTTCCAAATTAAAAAAAAATGTAACTGTTTTAATAAATCATTAAGTAATGGTCATAACATAACTAATGAAAATTAATCCTAACATAAAAATAAAAATAAAAACTGAACTTATAGTCTAAGTGGATCTCAACCTTCAACTCTGCAATCCCAAGACATGGTAATTAAATTACATGCGAGTGCCTCAAGTTACTTCCTTTTTAGTTGTTATCAAGTTCCTTGGCAAGGCTTAGAGCTTGTTTGGAATAACGGTTGAAAATTTTATAAGTGCTTATGAATTGTAATTTACGGAATACGAAGTAACTTTTACGGTCTACGAGATAGCTTTTATGATCTACGAGGTGCTTTCACGGTCTACGAGATAAATATGTGGAGGAGATTTATCTCGATTTACGTAAATCGGGCTTATATATAATAAGCCCGATTCGTAAAAGTGATAACAAACAAGCACTTAATAATAAGAAAAGTACCACTCGCTAAGGTGGTTTTTATAAAAGTTTAAAATTTTAACTTCCATGGCCTTTTTTATATAAGACCTTGACAATTTTTTTTTAAACATTTAATGAGGTTTTTATTTTTATTTTTACTTTTTATTAATTATATATATCATATTAATTAAAAGGTTGATGATACTTATATTTACTTTATTTCAATTTCTTACTTACCTTTTATAAATAAGGGTATATTTAGAAAACAAAGTCTATTTCATATATACTTATTTTTTTAACTAATTTTAAATGTTTTCTCAAACTGCGTAATTTGATTAATAGCTCTTATATGTAGGATTGAAGGGAGTATAATTTTATTATTTTTAATTATTATTTATTAATAAGTAATTAGTGAGAGTTAAAAGCATTATTGGAAGAGATCAAGACATTGATTGATAACTCTCGTACAAATAATATTCAGTACTTTCCTTCATTCATTCTCACCCATTGTAACTTCGATTGAATTATAATTATAAGTATAAGTATAATTTTTTAGCGAATTAAATTTTACAACCTCCCAAATACCAGTGTGTTGGCATTTGTGGAAATTAATTAGGAGTATTAATTTATCAATAGTATTTGCAAAGTTGAATCATGATGCGCTGGGTATTTGACTTTGGGGCATTGTTTAATCAACAATTTCAATGCTGACGCGTGGCTTCCTCTAAGCCCTTTGATCACCAAACGTGTACGGCTTGGATCACCCTGACTGTGCTGGTGCTGCTTTCCAGTTTCCACACGAAATCGTTATGCTTGTACGCAGTTACGCGCACACACAGACACTTTCTAATCGAAGTTCACGCTGTTTAATTTGAAGAAATGAATTGTGAAACTTTGAGTTTGATGAATAGTTAGAGATGTTATATAGAAAAAATTAATACTTTAAACAAAATATTACCTCTGATTATAAATATAAGACCCTATTGATTTTTTTTAGAAAGATTAAAAAAATTAAATAAGTTATTTTAAAATTTTTATTTTTTTTCAAACAAATTTATCTTATTTATAAGATGAGATGGGAATTTGATGATGTGTGTAAGGTGAGATAGTAGATTAGGAATTAAAGAGGGTTTCTGACCATGGGGCTGAGATTCTTCTCATATATTTAAATTTAATGAGCTAGGGATCAGAGCGTGGTCATGACTCATGAGTTATACATTTATTCAATAAATTGTGAAACTTTGAGTTTTATAATTAGTTAGGGATATTATATAGAAAAAAAATACTTTAAACAAAATAGGAGCATGTTATACTCTATTCAGTCCTAAATATAAAATAAAGTTGATTTTTTTTAGAGATATTAAGAAAGTTGATTAAATTACTTTAAAATATTTATATTTTTCATTTTCTCTCCAAACTATTTTGTCTAACATATAAATTGATATATAATCTAATGAGACACAATATATGATATAATTAAGTAATTTATTTAACTTCCTTAATCTCTAAAAAAAAATTAACTATTTTTTATATTTAGAAAAAAAAAAGTATTGTGATACACTAGGATATCCTTGATATAAGCCTACGTCCGGATGAAAAGAAAAGTACGAGGAAAATAGAGAGGGAGGAATACTAGGAAGCAAATAAACTTTCATATAAGATAAGAAAATTTATTATTTTTTTAGGAATTTTCTCTCTATTTAAATATAGGGTAAGCGTGGGAAGGAACAACTCATGTACCTAATTTTCTTAATAGCTTGTTTGGGATAGTTTATTTTTAACTTATAAGTTTTTTTACGTAAATCGAGATAAAACTTTTCTCACATATTTCTTTTGTATATCATAAATCATGATTGAAAATCTACTTTTAAATGTTCCAATTATTATCCCAAACAAACACAACTAATTATTACAATTAGGAGTTGAGGAAGTACTAGATATAGATGAATGTATTACTGTGAAGAGATTTTTATTACTTTTGAGGGTCACAAATAAGCCCCATTACAAATAATAGTATGTAAAACGCGTATTCCTGAGATGATCTGCAAACTTTGTGTGTGTTTGAATTAGCGTTGGAAAATTAATTTTTTTTAAAGGGCTTTTGCAGAAGTCAGATTGTAAATGTGATTTGTGTTTGGATTGACGGTGGCAGTAGTGACTTTTTTTTTAACCTTAAACCTATTTAGATTAGCGTTTAAAAAATCGATTTAGATAAAAAATGACTGAAAATAATATAAATTTGTTTGAATATTACACACACATGTACACACTCCCTCACTCACTCTTTTTTTGGCTTTTTTTTTTGGCAAACTTTTTCCTTCACTTTCCACTCTAGTAGTTACACATGCATTTCATATAGCAATGTACATTAATCATGGGCTCCACCTTCTCCACACCCCAGCACTCCCATCAGATGTCAATTTCTCCACTTCGTCTCCTCCGCCTCTGAGCCTTCCTCCTCCTCCATTCTCCACCACACTCTCTACACTTCCTTCCCTTACCTCCATTTCCAATCTACCTCTTCGATGACACCACCGTCTTCGGCCTCGTCTCCTCCTCCATACGCTCCCCATTGGACTGCCCCCTCAACTATGCCCGCAGCTACCTCACCAACCTCCTCTCGCCGTTCGTTCGCCTTGACTCTGACTAGTCCTCATAGACGACATGGCCGAGCTCGTTGCAACGCCACTCAGCTTAGACTCGATCCTCGCCCTGCTGGAATAGAAGCTTGAATTGAGAATAGAAAGCAATAAATGCTCCTTAACGGTCTTCTTTTACCGTCACTAGCTCTCACCACACAGTGGAAAAAGCAGGGTTGGTGAGTTTTTCTAAGAAGCAGCTTTTTTCCCATAAGCCCAGTAAACTTTAACGCGAACCCAAACGCCGCAACTCACCTCCACTATGCTTTTTTTTCCTCACTGTACGTTTGGCAAATTCCGTCGCGTTTCCAAATAGGCCCTTTGTTGTTTTGTAGAGAGTAGTGTTCAAACTAAGGAAATAATAAATAAATAAATATATAGCAATATGATTATTATTTGGAAGGGTCTGGATTGGATATTATTTTAATTTTTCCATTAAGGTGGACTGAGATCCGCTTCCAGCTGCTCAGTTTTTGTGGCCGAAGTGAGTTGGTCACCACCAATATGTTGCATTATTAACAACTTAGCTCCAACATACTCATTCCACACAACACCATATGTTGCATTATTAACAACTTAGCTCCAACATACTCATTCCACACAACACCATATTTGTTTCCTCTTTGCATGCACACACACACAATGTGTGTGTGTAGATATGTGCTCATCAAATGTCTTAATTTTTTTACTTATTACTACTTGTGGTATATTTTTTATTCATTTATTAGTCAATTTCAAACCCATTGGAATATATTCCGCAGGAAACTCTCTAACGAAAGAGAAATAACTTTTCTTTTCTTTTCTTTTTTACGATAAGTAGATAAACTTTTTCCACGGCAGAAAAAAAAAACCAGCCTTTAAGACGTTAATTTTAGAGGTTTATACATTTTGATGGAAGTGGAAAAAACCAAATGAATTGCCTCCCAGATTCTCAGCCTAGCCATTTCGGCGATTTGCCCCGTCCCTTCACGAGCGCACAGATTGAAATTAAAAAAGAAAAAAAATTGTAGTCGATGTTGACTCCATGAGCCCGCAATTAATGACATCTTATGTTAATTGCATTATTAGTATTGACCGTTTCTATAGCAATTAACAAGTGAACATTGATAAATTTAAGTTACGGTCTACAAAAAGTTTTTTATATGTTCTCTCATATCCAATGATTCTGCCAGAATTAATTCTTTCTTCAGGAAAACGAATTGGCAATATTTTTTAAAACTCATTGAACTGATGCATTATATTGAAATTCAGGTATATATATGATCAAGAATCAAGATTCAAGAGAGCTTCTAATCCATCTCTCATTCTTAATGCACAATTTGATATAATAATTAAATTACTCTAATTTATCCCTAATTGTTATACTCTTCTTCTAATCCTTAATATAAGACATATTTATCTAATTTGATTAGATTAAGAAAATTTATTAAATTAATTAATAGTTTGATATGTATTTTGTAAAACACCCTAGTTATATTTTTTAATTCTCTCTATCTTCTCTTTGATTATGATTGAGATAACATTAATAAGGGTAAATTGAAAAAAGACAGATAAATATAAAAACTATATCTTATATTTATACCACTAAAATCAAATTTTCAAATATGACTTTTATTAAGGACTACTCAAAAAATTACCTTCATGAGATAATACACATTTTTTTCATATTTCTCTTTGCGTTCTTTTATTAGCTATAAAGTAACTGTATAGCTCATCCCAAACTATATGAAACAGTAACAAGTAAACACATCTAGTTTGGCAAATTTGGGCAAAACAGGAATTTAACTGCAAATACCCGCAGAGATTTATTTTCATTGATTGCGTTTTAGTTTTTCATACAATAAACTGTGAGGCCCAAAATGAAAATAATAGTTTATACATAGAGCTTGTTTATAATAGCGGTTGAAAATTTCATAAGTATTTATGAATTGTAATTTACGGAATACGAAGTAACTTTTACGGTCTACGAGGTAGTTTTTACGGTTTATGAGGTATTTTTACGGTCTACGAAGTGCTTTCACGATCTACAAGATAAATATATAAAAAAAATTTATCTCAATTTACGTAAATCAGGCTTATATAATAAACTCAATTCAAATAACTGATAACAAACAACCTCATAAACTAAGCCCATGCATCTACACAAAAGCCTTTAAAATTAACCGTAGTATTTTATTTTTATGAACAGTATAATTTATTTTTACTAGAAGTTAAGAGTGTGAATCAAACTCCTTTAGAATGTAGCAAATATGCTTTTACGTTTTAAGTTGGCTAGCTCACATAAGAAGCAACAAAATATTAGTAACGAGATTTTACAGAAAAATCCCAGAGCATAACCTTCTTGATCATGGAGAAATAACAGCCTCTGAAACCCGCATTCCCAGAACAAATACTCGAGCCAGCCACATCATCATACAGATCTTCTTCATCCTCTTTCTCCTTTCTCAGACGCCTAATCGGCGTAGACGGCACAGAACGCGATCTCTGCCACGATTGATACGACGACGAAGACGAGGAGGAGGAGGAAGAAAAAGACAGAGATGGCGCCGCCGGCGGTGGCGGTGGCGGAGAAGCAGCACGCGCTTTCCTGGCGGTACGCTTGGGTAATATAGATTGCAGAAGATTGGACTTAGAAGCAGAGGAAGAATTCTTATTCTTGCGAGCTTTAACGAAGGATCTCGGAGTAGAAGAAGAAGCAATGTGAGAGGGAGGAGGAGCGAGAGGAGGAAGAGGGGTTTCACGGAATTGGTGCTTGGGAGTACCTGGCTGCGATTCCCACGTGAATGGAACAAAGGCGGTTTCGTCTCCGTGGTAGCCCTCGTAATTGGAGAGATTCGACGGCTGTCTGGTTAACTGATCATCAGAACGCCGACACGTCGTCATGATCTTCACGGTGGTGTTTTTGCGGTGAGTCGCTGCCATGGAAGGCCAAGCTCGCTCGATCTCTGGATAATACAGCTGTATGTATGCGTGTGAAAATGGGAGTGAGGGGATGTTTATTGTGCGTGGGGAAGATGGGATCGGAATTCGAAGGTGTGTGTAAGGTGAGGTGAGAGAGTAGATTAGGAATTAAAGAGGGTTTCTGACAATGGGCTTGAGATTCTTCATATATTTAAATCTTATGAGCTAGGGATCATGGTCATCACTGCCGAGTTATTCATTTATTAAATGAGTTTCAAGTCAACTGTATATATCCCTTTTATTTTAGTGCTTTATTTTTTATTTTCATTTTTTATTTTTTGCCTATGGTTTTTTTCAATTTTATTATCATTTATACTGATACACACACGGGAGTGGAGGCCAAGTCAGGTTTTTGCATTTTGTTAATATTTATGAGACTTGTGGGGAAGGCAGCCAGGAATTTATGAGGATGTTGGGTTTATTATAACTTCGATTTATGTAAATCGAGATAAATTTTTTCATATATTTATCTTGTAGACTGTAAAAATTACCTCGTATATTATAAATCATGATTGAAAATCCCTTTTATAGATTTTAAATATGATATTTATGGGAATCCGAGGTTCAATTATCATTTTTATTTGTTAACGTACAACTTAACATTTTCATGCTTCTCTTGCAATTAGTGTGTGTATGAGAAGCTTTGGAAAAATCCAATATAGTCAATCCGTTGAATTGAACGATGAAATTTGTAATTTGTCTAAAAAATTTCATCCATTAATTTGTCTTGTTCAGATTAATAGATACATTTTTTTCTGGTTAAAAAAATTAAGAGCATGTTTGATTTAATAATATTGCATATATGTAATGATAATTATGATTGCATTATTATAAAAAGAGTGTTTGGTTGCTCTTTAACATGGTAATAGGGTTTTACTATGATAATGATGATTACCAACAAAATTAGCAATCCTCATTCATATCTCCTCTATTATGAATCTTCATTATCATCCTATTGCATGGATAAAAAAATTCAATTTACCCTTTAGTTTTACTTCTCTTTATTTTACTTATATTTTTTCACTTAGCCACATTAGGCCACAATTGCTACCGTCACTACCTCCTCCACTACTGTTGCCTCCACCTGCCACCGCCACCACTACCTCCTCCTCCATCGCCGCCCCCATCATTGCTGCTGCCACCCCCCCACCGTTGTTGTCACCACTACCTCCTCCTACTCCATCCCCCTCTGCAACCACTACCATCTCCTCCACCTCCACCGTTGTCACCTCCAATATGAACTCCTCCTCCTCGGTCAAACCTTGTCACCACTACATCTACTATTGCCGTTGCCCGCCATCACAACCTCCTCCTCCACCGTTGTTACCGCTGCAGCCACTATGACCTCCTCCTCCATCGCCGCCACTGCCTCCTCTTCCACTGTTGTTGTTATGACTACCTTCCGTCACCACTGCTACAGCACCGTTACCATCCTCTACCACCACAACAATCGCCATTTGACGATCCTCAGTGAGATAGCGTGACAGTTATGACGAGGTAGCACGATAACTCTTAACTATTTTTTTATAAAGATTATAGTAAAGGTAAAATAAACTTTGTGTAATGTATTAATTTTAAATAAGTGTTAAAATAATAACTCATTACGCCTTACTTAAAAATCAAATCAAACACTAGCCATATAATTAATATTGCATTGTATTACCGTTACATCGCATTGTACTGCACTGCAGGGTGTAATAAAATCGAACCAAACAGGCCCTAATAGATACATTTTCCCCCCTATTTATAAATTGTGATTTTTATTTTTATTTTATTTCTAAATATAAGTCTTATTAATCCAAATTTATAAGTATAATTTGTTTCCTTTTCTAAATTATAGCAAGAAATTTAGGTTAGTTAGGCCTTATGGCTCACCAGGTATGATCCAACTTCTAATCAGTTGTGTGAACTATCGTTAGCAGTATAACTTATTCTCAACCATATACTATATATCTTGAATGATATTAAATTAATGGCAAAATGGAAAGAAAAGAATAATTTTCAAATGATATATAAATTTATGTATGTATTTTTACCCGTGAAAACTTATAAACAGGGAGAGGGAGGAAATATACATTGGTAATAAAAATATTTATAATTGTACAAAAAATTTTATTATTGAATTCCACAAAATTAGATGGACGGTGTCACGAATGTGTACAATAAGCATGATAGGCTCACAGATATTGGAAATTGAGATGTTACAATGGACAATCCCATTTCTTTTGTGAACAAGATCGGAGATCCTAGAATAAGATGTGCAAATTGAAGTTTTCATCTTCGTTGGTATTATACATTTAATTAATTGGCGTATCTCATCTACAATTAATCAAGTTATAAGCAATTAATTATGGACATACACATGGCGAGATATATACACACACTCTAATAAACACAAGGAATAACATGCACTAGACACTAGTGCAATTAAACCTCTCCCTGCAATATTGTCCAAAAAAAAAAAAAAACCCTCTCCCTGCAAGCACTTGTCTGGTCAGGTTCCGTTTATTATATTGAAACTAATTTAGACATTTTTCGCATGTTTTTATAGGTGCCACTTTATATTTTTGGTTAATATAATTTGTTTGTCCCTAAAATTTGATTCGATTTTGATTTTGGTTCCTCAAGTTTTTTTTTTTAATAAAACGGCAAGCATTACACTTGTAAATTATATCTCAACAAAGTCAATGATAGGATTTTGGTTTTGGTTCCTCAAGTTTGAAGTCGGTGATTTTGGTTCCTTAAGTTTAGCTCAATTTTGGTTTTGATCCCTCAAATTTGAAATCGGTGGTTTTGGTCCCTGAAGTTTAGCCCGATATTGGTTTTGATCCCTCAAGTTTACTCCGTTTATAACTATTGGTTCATCAAGTTTAGAGTAACATATCAAGTCCTTTTCAAACTTGAGGGACTAAAACCAAAATCGTGCCAAACTTCAGGGACTAAAACCACCGATTTCAAATTTAAGGGACTAAAACAAAAATCAGGCCAAACTTCAGGGAGTAAAACCACTGATTTCAAACTTGAGGGACCAAAACCACCGATTTCAAATTTGAGGGACAAACAAAAATCAGGCCAAATTCAGGGAGCAAAACCACTGATTTCAAACTTAAGGGACTAAAACCAAAATCGAGCCAAACTATAGGGACCAAAAGTTATATTAACCCTTATATTTTATTATAAGTCATTTGTATTTCATTAAATCAAGAAAATCATTAAATGAATAAATTTATCCATATTTGCTCTTATTTATAAAAGAGTGTATATTTTTTCTCACATCATTTTATCTTTATGTATTTACACCTCTCCACCCCCTCTTTTTCATGTGCCTAACCAATAGTTAATAGGGATAAAATTGACAAAACTTCATTTATTATCCTACAAGTGACTTATATTTTGAATATTTCCTTCGGTCAACAATATAGAGCACTTAAACTATATTAGAGGAAATAAAAAATGACAGTTAAGTTATTTAATATATCCTAAAATATTTTTTTCACTTTTACCATTTTTGACTTTTGAGAAATATATTTAATTTCATTGAGAATGTTATTTTAGAGAGAAAGAAAATATTGGCTCGTTTGGATTAGCTCCATAAATGCTTATAAATCGTGATTTACGGAATACGAAGTAACTTTTACGGTTTATAAGGTTGCTTTTACGGTCTACAAGGTAAATATGTGGAGGAGATTTATCTCAATTTAAGTAAATCGGGCTTATAAAATAAGCCTGATTATTGATAGAGTTTTCAAATGAGCTAATGAGCAGGAAAAACTAAAAAAATGAGTATTAATTATAAAGGTAAAATAGGAAAGTGAGCATTAATCAAAATACAGGTGATTTATATTATAAACCATGCATTCCTTGTGGTGAATAAGAAGGAGTACAAATTTTTTGATGCAAGTGATTTATACATTAATAAGAAATGTATAAAATTATGAACATCTTAGAAGTGTTATGATAACATTAAGGAAATTTCCCATTCAATTTGGCAGCCGCCCAGAGAGATAAGCCCAAATACCAAACTCTCGTATCTCAGTCAACTGCGAAAAAATTATAATTTTTTTGGGCGGAAAATTTATTAAAATTTTAGTAATGATGGAGAAGCCTCGAACAAGATCTACTATTGGCAGCATTTGAGACATAATTCGTGAGTCAAATTTGAAGCAATGTTTTTTAAGCTAAGTCTTCGAAAGTGGCATTTGCTATTTTAGTTACTGACGCATAATCGGAATTGTGTGACATATTGGGAAAAAAGTAATTATTCCTTTGACAAACAAGAATATTCTTGTAATTAACAATTAATTACGCATTTCACGTTTTGGCCAAAACATGTACTATAATTAATATTTGAAGACTTTGCCCGGCGTGATTCACGCAACATAACATGTCTGCTAAGGCATCTTCAACTTTTCTTCACTACCCTCAACTTTCTAAAATGTGTGCCAATATCTTCACAGATTTTATGTTTGAAGATGTACTCCTATTCTAAATGTAAAAGTTCAGTAATTAATTCATAAAAACGAAAAAAATTAATTAACTTAGTTATTTGTAATTAAGAAATATGTGTCGATTTTTTTAATGCCTTTTTTAATCATCTGCAGTGAAAGCTATTTCTTATAATTTTTTTTAATATGTGCTATCAATAATGTGAGAAATTATAAATTCTGGGGCACATGACCATTAAAATACAGTCAGTAGGTAAAGCAGAAAAAGTCTTTGGGGTCGAAGCAATCCATTTCCTCAGTTCTTTTGCTATCTCACTTTCTCTTGATTTGATTGGATCGGGCCTTGGGGGCAAAAAAAAAAAAAGAAAAAAAAAAGGATCAGGCCGGTCATATTTAAATTAAATAATTAGTTAAATCTATCCATTGCACGACATAAATTTATATAATGCGGATTTATGATTAAATAAAAACTTGGCAATATTTTCCACTCAAACCATAAAACTTCATAAGTAAAACAATGAGAGTAACTATCATTAGTGGTCCCTAAAAATAAAAGGTCTATGAATATAGTTCTTCCAAATAATTTTTCCTATACATAACATAATCTAAGCTGTGGAAGGAGTATGTGAAAGTTGTGAATAAGGAAGAATTAGTGTGGTACCAGAAGAGCCGATGCAATTGGTTGAAGTTTGGAGACAAAAACACTAAGTTCTTCTATACATCTACCATGATAAAGAGAAAGAAGAATAGAATTGAAGCCTTTAAGGATGAACAAGGAACCTGGGTTATAGATCAGGAGTCCTTAAAGTTGCTGGCCCTGAATTATTTTAAGAGTTTGTATACGAAAGATGAAGACATCATTTCAGCCACAGAATAGGTAACCCAATTTCCACCCTTGAGTGAAGTACAATTAAATCTTGTTCAGGGTGAGTTGATGGCTACTGACATAAAAAATGTAGCATTTAGTATGGGTGCATTTAAAGCCCATGGACCAAATGGACTGAGCCCACACTTTTTTCAATCTCAATGGGAAGTAGCAGGGCTGAAAGTGTGTCATCTGGTGACTGAGGCGTTTAGGGATCCGACAAAGATTTAAGATATAAATGATACCAATATTGTCCTCATCCCAAAGGTTGAGTATCTAGAAACGATTAAGGATTTTAAGCCCATATTGCTATACAATGTGTGTTTTAAGATCCTTAGCAAGGTCTTGACCAATAGACTACAAAAGGTTATGGATTATCTGGTTCATCCCAACCAATGTAGTTTTATTAGGGGACGCCAGAGTTGCGATAACATCATAATTGCACAGGAAGCTATTCATACTATGCGTTCCAAGACAGGTAAGAAGGGTTATGTTTCTATCAAAGTAGAAATGGAAAATGCTTATGATAGGCGAGACTGGGGATTCATACAATTTAATTTGAAGAGTTTGGAACTGAATGAATACTTTATTAGTGTAATTATGAGTTGTGTGTCTTCGCCTTCAATGAGAATGTGATGGAATGGGTCATATACGAAGACATTCTCACCAACTAGAGGTATTCAACAAGGTGATCCCCTGAGCCCTTATTTATTTGTTCTTTGTATAGAGAGACTTAGGCAAGTAATCAACTGGGAAGTCAAAACGGGTAAGTGGAAGCCTTTGAAGCTGAACAAAGAAGGCTCGGCTTTGTCACACTTGTTCTTCATAAACAATCTCATTCTATTTTGTGAAGCATCCAAAAGGCAATTAGAAAGAGTTCGAAACATAATGGCATATTTTCTGCAAGCTTTCAGGCATAGAGTGAGTCTACAAAAGTCAAAATTCTTCATGTCAAAAAATGTACAGTTTAACAGGGTTCAAGAATTCAGTTAGGTGTTGAGCATTGGTATTACTCCTAATCTAGGAAAATATCCGGGAGTCCCACTCCTACACAAGAGACCGGTGGAAATGACTTTTTCTCCTCTTGTCTCTAAAGTGAGGAAGAAGCTTGCAAGCTGGAAGGGTAAACTTCTTAGCTTAGCAGGTAAAACCGTTCTTATCTAGTCGATATTATCCTCATTGCCTTATTACTAGATGTAATCTATCTTAATCCCTAAAGGTGTGCTTCAAGAGATTGATAGACTAAGTAGAGATTTCTTCTGGAGTCAAGGGGAGAGTATAAGGAAAATGCATCTCATTGCCTGGGATACAATCAAACAAGAGAAATCAAATGGAGGATTAGGGGTGAAAGATCTAGTGTCCCAAAATGAAGCGTTCATTATGAAGCTTTGTTGGGGGTTACTTACTAAACCCAATGCACTTTGGTTTCGATGTTTGAAAAGCAAATATGGTTATGGATCAAAAAAGTTCCCAAAAGTGGAGAAGAAAAGGAACCAATCAGCAGTTTGGAGTGCAATCTCATCAGTGTGGAACGAATTCAAGAAGGGAGTAAGAAGTAAACTGAGAATTGGAAGGAACACTAGTACGTGGTGGGAGTTGTGGTCACCCCTTGATCAACAACTGATGTACTATGTAAATGTGAATCAAGAATTTCTTAACCTATAAGAGATAGTTAGAGATTTTGTTCTGCCTAATCGATCCTGGGATTTAGTTAAGTGGCGATGTTTCTTGCCGAGTTGGGTAGTAGAAAAAATCAAGATGGTTCAACCTCCTTCTCAAGAGGGTGATGATGTTTTTATTTGGAGACAGGCTTCGGATGGAATCTTTAGTATTAAATCTGCCTATAATATGATTATTAAAAGGGTTGAGATACGTGATGAACCTTTCTGGCAACAAATCTGGCATTGGTCGATTTCGGAGAGGGCTAAGTTCTTTATGTGTCAAACTTTTCATGAGAGATTACCTACAAATATGCTCAGAGCAAAGCGTGGTATTAGTGAGCAGACAAAATCCCCTTTTAAGTGTAATAGTAAGGAAACTATTCTTCATATCTTGAGAGACTATGAGGTTGCAAACAGAGTGTGGTTTTATTTAATTGGTCCTATATATTATAGTACTTTTTTTAATGGTAATTTGCTGGAATGGATAAAGTGGAATACCATATACAAGCTAGAATCCCGAAGATATGCTAAATGGCTATGGCTGAAATTATTTGGCATAATATGTTGGATCATCTGGAAGAATAGGTGCAAGAGAGTTTTTAAGAATATAGGAGAATACCCAGGAAGCATTATCTAACGTTTTCAGCACCATTTACTGGAGGGAGTTGAACAAGGGAAATTCAAGCACCAAATTTACTAAGCCCGTAGCAGAGATTATGCCAAATGGATGCCTCCATCGGTGGGATTTATTTGGGTAGAATTAGATGGGTCGGTAAATAGCAGGAATCATGCAACATGGGGAGGTATTGTTCGTGACTCAGCAGGTTCATGGATTCGGGGTTCCAGCAAAGAATTAGGTAGTGTCCATCCACGATAGCTGAGTTGCATGCTATTAAGGCAGGATTACAAACTTGTAGGAACATGGGTCTCAAAAAAGTTATACTTCATTCTAACTTATTGGACGCAATCCACTTGTTAATTACTGATTTTAGGTCCAATCACCCTTGGGCTTAGGAGATTATTGAAACTAGGGGTTTTCTCTTTACAAATTGGGATGTGGAATTAATTCATTGTCATAGGGAAGCACTCGTGTGTGCTGATATATTGGCTAAGAGAGCCTAGGAGGCGAACAGTGAGCTGTCATTTATTCAAAATCTGTCAACTTGTTGTTTGGATCAAATGTTAACTGATTTAGGCTAAGATTGAATGGTTTATTCCGCTTTTGGGGTTGATGTAATGTCATTATGACTAAACTCAAGATCTAACTCTTGTCTTTCATATTTATAAAAAAAAGAAAAAGAAAAAAAAGAGGGGCTAAAACCATAATCTTAGACCTACTTCTATAAATTCCTCTCTTCTTCACTTCTCACATTTAGCCGCCTCTCTGCACAGCCGCATGTATCTCTCTCTTCCTCTCTTTATTTTCTCTTCTACGACATTCTCTTCCTTACAGTCTTGTCAAAAATTTTCTTTGTTCATCCTCCCTCCTTCCATGCTTCCTATTTTATCTTATGTGTGTATTGTCTTTCCTTTTGCTTCACCAAATTAGCAGCACATTGTTCCCCCACCAAATCTCAAAGAATAGCAAATGAGGGATTATATTTAATAAATCCTCCTGACCCACATCTTATCGTCCTATCTAGTGCGGGGTGTTTTTTTTTTGTAATAGTCTATTCACTCTCTCATGCTTTTCATCATGTCCTTATGTGGGTGTATATATATTCACTTATCTTCATTGCACGCTTTTCCATCACATGGCTATAAGAAACAATTTTTTTTCTTTTCTTCTTCCTTTTTCCTATCATGTTAGTGCATGTTTGGATTAGCGGTAGAAGCTACTTTTGTAACGTGATTTACAGTGTACGAAATAAGTATGTGAGATGAGTTTTATCTCAACCTACATAAACATATTTTTCAAACGCCAACTCAAACAGACCATCAATGTGTTTATATGCATTTATTTCCTCATTTCATGACTTGCATTAAACTACAGGAGACCTTCCTTTCTTTTTATTTTATTTTATTATCTGGTAGCTTTGCTATCTCCAAGGTCAAGACTCCACCTTTTTGGTCTTCTTTTTCTTCAATACTTTCATCTTGTATTGTTAGGTTTTTGGGAAGTGTTTTCTAAATAATAATAACAATAATATATATATTTCATTTAAAGGTCAAAATATTTCTCTCCCGTTAATGCTTTGTGGCTAGACATGCACCCTTTATTAATTTGTTCTTTCCTTCACTCTCTTGTACGCATGAACACACACATAAATGAAGTTTCTTTCAATCCTTTTCCCCCTTTTCAGCCTATCTAACCCATAACTACCCAAATATGTGTGTGTATCTATAACTATAGAATTTTGAGTCCCTTGCTTTATAAAAAAAATTAATTATAATTGTTTGCAAATAATACTTTACCTTAAGAAAATATAGTTGGAAATAGCTTATGTGAATATATATAATAGGGGTGTAGAGGGTAGTTTTAAGTATTTAAAATTTCTTGAAAGCAACTCTAAAGTATTTTGGAAAAAAATATTAATAGATGTTTATGTTGTGACTTTATAGGCTCTCATTGAGAGTTTTGGAATGCCTCTTTGTGTGATTACTTGTAAGCTAAGAAGTAACATGTAACTCTGAATATTTTTCCATATACTTGTGAATTGTGTATGATTGTAAATGATTATCTTTAATTAAAAGAAAAATAGACTGAATTATAAGTATATGTGTATGTATTGTAAATTCTCAAGTAACTAATGTTACAAGTAAATTTTTTTATAACTCAATTTATTCACATAGTTAATAATTTAATTATAATTAATGTATTGTTGGATTATTATTTCTTTTTAGGCATATTTGAATACATGATGATATTTGATATGAATGGAAGTATGATTTTATTGTACATTATCTTTTAATGATATTATATTTATTGGTGATTGAATATAATTGCCATGACAGTTGTATTTGTGAGGGTTGGAGTAAAGATGATTTTGTACGGTGAGATATTTTAGCACGTGGTATGCCATCACTCAATACATAGCGGATGTCATTTGTCAGGGCCCCTTCTTCTATGTTTTCCTTTGGCTGAGATTGTATTGAAGTTGTGGGACATGTGACACCTCCTTAGTTGTATTCTTTTAAGGAGGAGAGCCATAGTCTAGATTTAAGCTTTATACCTTTGGGCTGGTGTATCTTAAGAACTGGTGAGTTTAGGACAATCCAGTCAAATAGATGAGTTTCTATTAGATTATATGTTAGCCTATGATTCCAATCAGCGATATAAGGATGGACAGTGATATAAGGATGATTGCATATTGCATAATTGTATATCACATGTTGTGATGAAAATATATATTGACATAATGATAATTAAATTTGTAATTGTTTTGTACAAGAATTATAGTACATGCATATATATATATAATCAATTTTTTATTTTAAATCATATGTGATTTTCTTATATACGATATAAACTTTCAGTAGTTACTGAGATATATAATCTAATCCTTGTATGTTAATATTTTTCAGGTCATTGTTCTAGTATGAAGTAAGAAAGGCATCTATGGAGTGAGCATTGAAGGCTCCTTTATGCTCCTTTAGCATATATTATGACATTTTATTTACCATGACTCTAAGACTTTCGCATTTTACGTTTATTTACTAAAATATTTTGAGGATTTAATATGACACTTTGTTGTGGGTTTTATCTGAGCTAATTATGTATTTTGATGATCTGGATGTTTGACATCCTTATTAGCTATATTTGAGGCACTTTGATTAAGTAATTGCTTGCTTGGTTTGAGGTATTACACCCGCTTCCAAAACTCCGATGACAAAGTTGAGTAATGCGATTAACTAATTGGATGTAGAAATTGACAACTTTAGCTCTCTTAGCCTTATTAGGCTTTGTTGACAAGTTGAATAAATATAATGACAACTTATGTATAACAATTCGTAACTATAACATTGACTACATGGGTAATAGTATTGACTATAATTTAAAATAATTAATGTAATCCATTGCTAAATGAGTAAATAACCTTACGCATATAATCGATGGTTTCATTCATTTAGCCAATACATCTATTCATTTAGTCAAAATTATTACTCTTTTATTTAGTAAATTTACTCATTTTGTCAATACATTTATTTATTTAGTCAAAACCATTACTTACTTTGTTAAAATCATTACTCTTTTAATCAATCTTTACTCATTAGTCAATACATTTATTTTGTTTATTATCAACAGTTGGAGTCATTTTTTTCAAAATGAAGAATCTAACCAAACACTCCAACACAATGTTGAGGCGTCACCATTTTGGAAATAAAGGAAAGAAAAGGGAAGACCTAAAGCAAAAGGAAATGGAGGCAGCACAACTTGAGAGGGAGAAAAAAATGTGGAGGCGAACTTCAAAGAAAGAAAGGATGCGGCACTATTGATTCATTTTCATCACCACCTCCATCACTTCTTAGACTAGAGCACCATCATCAAGAACCAGAGCGAGAGTTAAGGGCAAGCCGTTGGTTCTTCGAGTCTTTTTCTTCAACTTTGGACGGCAACCGGAGTGAGGACGGAAGGAACTCTGGTGTGCTGTCTCCATCCTCTATTTCTCCTCTATCAGAGTAGACAGAGGACTAGTTCAGAGAAAGCTAGGCGCCATTGATTAAAGTAGGGCTTTCTTCTTCTTCAATCTTTATCTTGACTATCAAGAGACCAGCAAACAACCTGAGTTGTTGCTTTTTCTTTTCTTCCTCAATTTTAAACGAAGGAGAAGCTATAGCGCAAAGAGGAAGGACTGAGCCTCATCATACCTCCATGGCCGTTGCTGCTATAGTAAGAAGGAGAGGGATCAAATAGGATTAGGAGGAAGGTATGATGGTCTGACTTTGGGCGCTGGCAGAGTGGTCTATGAACAAAAGATTGTGAAGAAGAGAGAATGGAGTGGAGAGAGAAGGATGAAGGATAAAAATTAACGAGAGAAAGGAGAAAGGGTAATTTTATTTTTTTACTCAAATATTTAAAACCCAAATTTCTATCCGTGTACTTCTATGCCCTTTTCCCTTTTTAGTAGGTTTTTTATGGTTTTTTAAATTCAAATGATTTTTATTTATTTTTTCCCTGATAAATTTTCTAATTAGATATCATTATGATGCAATGGTTGGTATTTTTTTGCCAATGATGTAATGGTTGATATACACTAATACTAACAAATGCTTTTTCTTTTCTTCCTCAATTTTAAACGAAGGAGAAGCTATAGCGCAAAGAGGAAGGACTGAGCCTCATCATACCTCCATGGCCGTTGCTGCTATAGTAAGAAGGAGAGGGATCAAATAGGATTAGGAGGAAGGTATGATGGTCTGACTTTGGGCGCTGGCAGAGTGGTCTATGAACAAAAGATTGTGAAGAAGAGAGAATGGAGTGGAGAGAGAAGGATGAAGGATAAAAATTAACGAGAGAAAGGAGAAAGGGTAATTTTATTTTTTTACTCAAATATTTAAAACCCAAATTTCTATCCGTGTACTTCTATGCCCTTTTCCCTTTTTAGTAGGTTTTTTATGGTTTTTTAAATTCAAATGATTTTTATTTATTTTTTCCCTGATAAATTTTCTAATTAGATATCATTATGATGCAATGGTTGGTATTTTTTTGCCAATGATGTAATGGTTGATATACACTAATACTAACAAATGCTATCGTATAAGAACTTTGTAGCCATGTAACATATTAAACAGTTTATTTCAAAAGTTTAATGAATGTGGGATTTATAGGTTAAATAAAAAATACTCCTCGTACTAACAAATATCCTATAAGCTAAAAGGGCAGTAGTACAATGAGGGTGCATCGTGGGCCAAACGAACACTTCGAACATGTGAAATGAACAAGCCACGCCGACCCTCCCACGGTGAGAGGCACGTGGCCCAAATCTAATGGAGCAGATCACGAGTCTTAGCATGAGGTGAACTCTTCTGTGTCGTCCTCGTGCCTCATGCCTTTATGGGCCTCCACGTCTCAACCCGGCCTACCTTCTCCTTCACCCATATGTTAATAACTTAATATCCTCAAAGGGGTCATGGACACCTCATTTACACGCCATGGAGCTCGTGTGTTGAATTATTTATATTTAATTAACATTCAAATAATCAATAACTCGCCACATTATTTGGCCAAGAAGGAAAAACAAAAAACTTACTATATTATTATTCCACCTACCGTATCGGTTCATTCATACATTAACATTTTTCCATTACCATGTTAGGTGTGAAACCTCAAACTTTCCTAATTAAAAAGAACAAAATATATGTTGATAGAAGTTAGTTTAATTGATAAGAAGTTAACTTATAATGTACAAGGTGATAAATTCAAATATTAATATTAGCGTGGGGACCTTACTGACAAACAATTTGTGTAAACATCATCAACGCCATTTTTGGATATCACTTCTTATATTCATATTTGATATATTTTGGTATTATATCTCATATTGATATTTGCATTATTATTAAATTTGTGAATTGACTCTCTGAATTTATCATTTATATATTTCTACCTTATAAAATCGTATCGAATCACTCTTAAATTCATAATAATTGTAAACTCAGTTGAACTTACAAGCTTACACATTGAGTTTATCATTTATATATTTTTAGCTTACAAAATTATGTTAACTTATTCTTAAACTCATACTAACTTTTTCAATTTGACTATACACATTAACTTTATACATGAATTTTATAAAACAATTTTTGTTGAGTATGATAAATTATGAATGTTGATGGATTTAATTTTAATTAAATACATTTAAATTAAATTGTTATCATTTTTTATCTTTTAATCATTTAATTATACTATTAATACCTATTTATCAATAAAAGTAAATTTTTACAAATTTATAATACGATTTTACATTACTCTCACGAGTTTGTTTAAACTCGTGAGTTTGACAATATTGAATATTTGATATATTCTATATATTTTAGAAATATAGATAAAAGATATTATTATATTTAATATTTGATTGGATTTAATTAGATTATATTAGATTCTAGAACTAATGTATTAGTTTATGATTTACCTCTGTATAAATTCTTATTTTTACTCTCATTCCTTCCCAGATTCAGAGAGCCTATTGTTTCCATATGATCCCATCCTTCAAATTCTAACCGCCATAACCATCAAAACCACATGTTAATATATGATTAATAATAATTACAACAATTCCAAGATTATCAATAACAAATACTTTGTTTTTTTTTCGCACTACGTATCATACACAAACTCGTTTAGTTAGATGAATTTTTTCGTGCACATATATAAGATTATAGGAAAAAATAATATTTTTTCCATTTTCGGGAAGAAAACTGAGCTCAAAGTTTAGATTATAAATACTGTCATTTCTTGATCCAAATCTTGTTTGATTAAAAGCTACCATGGTCTATGTATCACTATATTATGTCTATTGCCTAAAAAATAGATATGTTGGTTTGGAATAACGATTTGAGTCTTTAAAAGTATTTTTTTAATTGTGATTTATAATATACGAAGTAAGTATGTGAGAGGAGTGTTGTCTTGACTAATGTGTATAAACACCTGTAAATCTTTCATAAGTGATACCAAACATGCACTATTTGTTTAATTTTTTAAACCACGTACATAAGTATTATTTTTATTTTACTTTTAGATCAAGTTGTAAATTTACTCAAAAAAATTTTTTGTTAAGGACATAATGTTACCTCAAAAGTTTTTTGAGGTTTAATATTATTCTGGGAGTGTTGAAATGGAGCAATGTTACGTCTCACTATTAAAAGTCGACGGTCCACATCAATTTTTTAACTATCAATGTTAGTTTTTTAATTATATAATATTGCTACATTTTAAAATTTTTAGGACAATATTAAACTTAAAAAAACTTTTAGGAAAACAGTATTATCCAATGAAAACATTTAAAGTAAATTTACACATTAACTCTTTATTTTTTGCTTGATGTATATCAAACTTTCATGGTAATGAAAAACATTTCAAGTGATAAGAATAATTGTTAAGAATGTCACTCATCCTTCTTAAACATAAATATAATTTGTCTAAATTTTTCTCATAAAAAATCACACATATAATTTGAAATAAGAATTTTTCTTCGAACATTTGGTATACATATTCATATCTGGCGTGAAATCTTAAGGTGGGAAAGTAAAAGAAGTTTTCCATACATGCTGGGAACATGACTTCTGTTTTTTGTTGACCTGAACTGGAACATGATTGACTCCAGCAATTATAAGCATTTGATTATAATTTTAAGACAAAAAATAAGATACACGTGAGAATTTAAAAGCAATTAAAATTTAAAAATCAATGAAAATTTCGAATCATACGTTTATAATATAAAGGGCCGTATATGATACCACGGTCGATTTTTTTCTTTTTTTTCTTTTTTTGCCTTCGACACCACTGTCGAATTGTTATGCAAGAGAGAACAAATTTCTCTTTCCATCCATTTTCATCCGAGTCTCATGGAATCTTCACGTTTTCTCTGTCGGGTGGCGCGTCTTCGACCTGGAGCTATGTGTGGTTGTGCTTAGCTCGGTAAGGTTAGTCCATTTTCTCTCTCTAGGTTAAATTCGCGTGTATGCTTGATTTTAGTACCTGCCTACTCAGTGTATCCTTAATTTTGCTTTTGAAACCTCGACGTTAAATTTGAAGTGACTTTGGGGTGATACTGAATATAGTTGTTGAGATCCCGGATTATGCGGATTTGTTAGGGTTTTTTATGGCATATAAATTTGTTAAATCAATGATTCGGTTTTTGGAAAGTCGAGGTTCGTAATTGTATCTTCCAAGCTCCAAGCATGAGATGGATCGCCGCTCGGAGCTACTGCAGTGGCGGAGGATCAGTCCAGTGGTGAGCAATGGTCCTCCATCTTGAACCCTAAATGCAATTAAAAGATTACTCTTCTGTTAAACTGATTCTGTCTCTTGTTTTCCCTGAGTAGTGGTGTTGCGAAAGATAACATCCAAAACTATATTACATTACCATTTCTGTGATTTAAGCCAGTTCATCTTTATTAATAAATGCGTATTTCCCTTGTGCGTTTGCAAATTAGCTGCTGAATTACGCTTATCATTTTATTCCTATTTCTCAATTTATACTGTATTTCCTGAACAATTAATTGTTGAACCCAGTATTATTCTCCTTTTGCTTTTCAGAGTTTCGAGGGAAACCGTTCTGCTGAAATTCAACTACTATGCTTCTGAAGCTCCTCAAGTTATCATGCTTGCAGCAAGTTCTCTCAGTTAGATACGCCTTAGTGATCATATCTCTGTCTCTGGGATCAATAAGGTTATATCGTTGCTTGTACTTCTCTCCTTCATGCTTGACAAAAGTGCACCACTGAGTTGGACGTCATTTTTTTGCTTTCCCCTGATGCATGGCTGGCACGCTACTCTTTTAAGTGTGCCTGTTTTGTTAATACATGATTTAAGTGAGGACGGTTGAATTGTCTTTCTGCATATAGCTACACTTTATAGTTATATTGTTCTCTCATCTTGCTGTGTGGCGTGGCATGGAGAACAGATCAAGTGTCTTAATGGGAAGATACGAATTAGGAAGATTGCTGGGCCAAGGTACCTTTGCAAAAGTGTACTATGCACGAAGCACATCAACTAATCAGAGTGTGGCTGTTAAGTTAATTGATAAAGAGAAGGTTATGAAATCTGGGCAAGCTGAGCACATCAAGCGTGAAATATCCATCATGAGGAAGGTTAGACATCCCTATATTATACAGCTTTTTGAGGTTATGGCCACCAAGAGTAAGATTTACTTTGTTATTGAATATGCTAAAGGTGGTGAACTCTTCACCAAGTTATCTAAAAAGGGAAAGCTCAAAGAGGAGGTTGCACATAAATATTTCTGGCAGCTGATCAATGCAGTTGAGTTTTGTCACAGCAGAGGCGTGTACCACCGAGATATTAAACCAGAGAACCTTTTGTTGGATGAAAATGGGAATTTGAAGGTTTCTGATTTTGGGTTAAGTGCTCTGGCGGAATCCAAGCGGGAAGATGGCCTGCTGCATACTACTTGTGGCACACCTGCGTATGTTGCTCCTGAAGTCATCAAAAGGAGAGGGTATGATGGTGTCAAAGCTGATGTCTGGTCTTGTGGGGTAGTATTGTTTGTATTATTGGCAGGTTATCTCCCTTTTCATGATCCAAATTTGATTGAGATGTATAGGAAGATTGACAAAGCAGAATTTGAATATCCTAATTGGTTCTCATCAGAAGTTCACACACTTCTAAGCAAGATGTTAGATCCAGATCCTGATACTAGGATTTCCATGGAAAAGGTTAGGGAGTGTTCTTGGTTTAAGAAAGGACCAAGTTCTAAACATAAAAAACGTGTAGTGGAAAAGAAGTCCGTCTCTTCATCGGGTGAAAATCCTTCCAATCAAAGCGGAGAAGCAGAAGCAGAAGCAGAAGCAGAGCAGGAGTCAATTGTACCAATTAGTATGAATGCATTTGATATCATATCCCTTTCTGCTGGATTTGATCTTTCCGTATTCTTTGAAGACAGTTTTAAGAAGAGAGAAGCAAGATTTACCTCAAGACAACCCGCATCGGTTATCATCTCGAAGCTGGAAGAGACTGCCAAGCGTCTCAAGATGAAAATAAAGAAGAAAGCCGCAGGTTTGTTGAAGCTGCAGGGCCTCAGGGAAGGCAGAAAGGGTATTTTATCCATCGATGCAGAAATATTTGAGGTTGCTCCGTATTTCCATCTGGTGGAGGTGAAAAAATCAGATGGAGATACATTGGAATTTCAGAAAATACTGAAAGAAGGTATAAGGCCTGCTCTTCAGGATATTGTCTGGGTTTGGCAAAGTGATGACCAAGAACAGCAATCACAGCAACAACTGCAGATACATGACCCGCAGCCAGAAGAATCACAGCATTAATACATTCATTTTGTACAACAGTTCGTGATCCTATATTTCAGTTCGTCTTGTATGTTCAGGGTGAAAACAATCATCTTTATATATGATACTGTCTCCATTTACATATTATTTAACATCTATAGAAAGTTTCAATATTCATAAACCATGAATAGCGCCGCCCATACAAGCTCTGAATTCAGATTCTCTAATATTAGAACACTTAAATTGATATGCCTTGAGCGAAAGAAAATGAAGTTTGATTTGGACCTCTCGCCTTTAACAAAAACAGTTTAATTTGAACCTCGGCTGTGTCTTTTGCAAAATATTTTTAGTAATGAAACTTCCAAATATATGCAAAATTGAGAAGTTACTGGCTGCTGCTGCATATTTCTTCATAAAACTCAACATCATATGATCTGATTACTTTTATTTTTAAGATGAGAATTATGTACTCTTCTGGTTTTATTTATAAGAATCTGATAATCAAATTATGTAGTTTAATAAAACAGTTAAAATTAGTAAAAAATAATAAATATGTCTGAAATAAATCTTTTTTTCAAGTGTGCATTTATTTATGAGGGGAAAGGAAGAGAGAAAAATAAAGTAATAATAGGTGTCATCAATATTTTAATTAATATAATATAAAAATAAAAAAATTTATTAAATATTTAAAATAACTCTTACTAGACTCTTATAACAAGAATAGAGGGAGAGTATATAGTGTAGCCAGGTTTTCTTCGTTTATTACGAGGGTCATCAAAGTATGGGTTTATTGGTTTCACCACTTTATAAGGGGGAAAAAACATATATCGGGGCCCATCTTATTGTTATCCAAGGACAGAAAGACGTCCTTCGCACAAAATTACAGAGCTAATTTTTCCATATTCAATAGGAGAGGCTAAGGTGCGTCCTCTTCCACAAGTGTTTGTTTATGTTCATTTCCCTGCAAATTATGGCGACACAGCTTAGTTTTGACCCCAATTAACCATATTCCTTTGAAATTTAAAGCTTTATATCCAAATAACACCCTCCTCTACCCCTAATTGTAAAGGTAAATTACCTAAGTGAATCATCGTCGTATATAATATGGACTTTTGAAGCACCATAACCAAACAGAAGTGACAAAAAGTGTATGCTGGTATCAAACACAGCGTCAACAGGGAGGGCCGTAGGGCTAGCAACAAGAGAGCAAAAGGTAGAACTTATTTTACAGACTAATGATAAGAAAACTGGATAGACAAAGGAACATTCTTCCATGATTTTCCACATAGACTGTGAAAAGACAAATATTACAACGCAGCTAATGCTTGCTGCTTATGTTTTTTTTTTTTCTTTTTGGTCTGATCTAATATGATCAAAGAATAATAATTGTACAGCTCGTTCAACTCATCGAGATTTCTCACCACACTAGTGAATTCCTTATTGCCCAAGACCTTACAATTGAATGAAGTTGGGGGACTTCGTTAAGTCAATAAAATCAGTACCAGCACGAGGAACCCTTCTCTTCTTGCCAATTGAAAAGCTGCAGCAAGCAGATGGAGTACACAAATCTATTATCTCAGCTTCACTGAATTCTTCACTCTTATTATTAGTAGCTGATATTGTCCCTGATTGTATGCAATCTGCTTGACTCATTTCAGCACCACTCTCATTCATAGAATTTGTAAAATCTGTTACTTCAATTATCTCTTCTCGTGTGGATAACATTACTGGTGATGATTCCTTCGCCTCTGATATGATAGAACCAAATGGCTGCGTTTTGTCTAATGAAGCAAATGAATCACACGGTTCTATTGCTTCAGATTCTTCGTCTTGTGATGAAAGGTGAGTGAGAGAACCATCAAATGTATCTGGAATGGAATCACAAGGTTCTCTTGCTTCAGATTCTTCATCTTGTGATGAAAGGTGAGTGAGAGAACCATTAAATGTGTCTGGAATGGAATCAATGTTACTTGTAATAACACAGCATTCCTCTTCACTGGTGCCACCACCTTCACTGGTGTCAACATCTTCATTCTCAGACAAACCTTCAATTCTTTCTGTATAACACGGAAGTTCATCCATGGAGCGAATATGAACCTTCATGTGCTCTGGCAAACTCGGACAAACAGCAGAATGTTTTGTGTACTTCGTTGAGAAGAAGTTTAGTGTCATATTCAAGCTGTGACCAATCATATCATGTATTAGAATCCACACAAAAATTATACTTTGGACAAAAAAAAAAGTGCATTAACATTCTCCTACACTCAGAAAGAAGGCACACCTCTGCCAGGATGGGAGAGTAAGCATTGTGTAGGCAAGTTTGATTTTGTTGGCAATTCCCGAAAGGGATTTAAAGGTAGCAGCTGCCTTCCTTACAGCCAGTGATTCCACAGGGTGTTGCCAAGCCCATTCAAACTGCAGGTCCCAGACAAAATAACAACTTTAAAACATTGACTTGGGACATCGCCATTCTGGGTGGCATAATTCTCATGATCATATATCATGCCAGGCTCTTCTGAGCCAAGCAAAGACAAGAATCAATATTATGCCACTATCAGATCAGATGCAGATATATACAGAATGCCATGAGACCAAAAATTGAAGGCAGGGTCAATAATTTTAGAATATGGGCCCAATATCCACAATTCAAGTAAATTACATAAACAAACCACATATCCGAGTAAGTGATAAAGCAAAATTGAAAGAAAGTTATCAAAGCTTTAAAGACTGACGGCACTCTGAAAATAGAAGATAACTTGTTGCTACTCTGAAAATAGAAGATAACTTGTTGCTAAGTTTTAAGAATTTAGGAGCAAATTAAGCCAAATGATCAAATGGGGTAAAATTAAAAAAGTAAAATCATATTGTCAGACCAAAGATAAAATGGACCCAAGCATGTGTGTGATTTATAAGGGATTTGACAAAAGAATCAATAAAAGAACAAAGTACGGACCTGCAGCGCAGATACATTAGTTGGGAAACCATATATACACAAAACCATCTCCCAAGGCCTTTTCTTCTTTGTTCTCCAAGCTCCGCACCCAATCTCACCATTGTGTTGCCTAATACGACGACGTGGATTCACTGTAAATCTGTAATTGCACGTAGATGCACACGTTCAGATAAAAAAAAAAACCATCATTAACCAAAATTAATATAAAGAAGTAATTTGCAGCGAAGATCAATGAAAATCGTAAATACCTAACATTTCTATTGATAAAAATATGAAAACGTTTCAATGATTACGAACAAGTATGAATCAGGGGAGGTCAGAAACATCTGATCTTGGAGACTGGAACAGAAACAAGAAGAGTAGAGATGAGAAGTAAAGTTTAATAGGAACGTGGGACCGAACCCGATGTAGGTATGGCCTTTGAAGCGAGGGTTGAGAGAGGCCAAGAGGTAACAAGCGAAGAAGCCTTTGGTCTCATCAGAAGCTGTGTTTTGTTCTTCGATCGCTGCTTCTTGTGAGTGAGGGTTGAGAGGTTTAGAGGCTTCTGATCTTCCCTTTCGCTTCCGCATCTCGCCGCTCCCAGATGAAAATTTGACCGTTGCGGCTTCAGACTCACATGAGAGCGTCACTTTTGACTTTCGAGAAGATACCCCCGCTAATTTTTGCCTTTACATGTATGGCCGATTGTATATGCAAATATATGATCCCTCTCGAATTTAAATTTTCTCAGTTGAGCTATAAAGTATAAATCTTATCTATCTCAGATGTTTTTTTTTTCCTTTTCAGGAAACACAAAAGGATGTTGGCAAAAAAAAAAAAAGGAAACATAAATTTAATCTATACTAAAATTCTTTGAACCTTGAACCATAAAAAGATCTTTCAGCATTTTGTGTTAAGATAAAATTATTGTTTTAGCAGGAATTAGAGTGGGTTTTTGAGCATGCCTAAAACCCATTTATTTCTTTTCACCATATTATTTATTCATTTCACATTCCTCGATGATGCCAGGGACATTTGGCTAATGCATGCTTCGCCTCCCACCCCACTCGCCCTCGAGTTTAAATTAAGGGAAATATTAGAAATTATGTGAATTTTAAAATAACTTTAATAATTGTTAAAGTTGTCCTAAAATACTTACTAGTTATTGCGTTATAATAAACACCAGAAAGAATACTAATTACTAGTTCACTTATTAATTGTAAAATTTCACAAGTCGGATTTTCACATGTAATTTGAGTGAAACTTTATTTTCCTATCACTAGCATTTGATTTGATTTTTGGGTTCAAATATGGTGGCTTTGATTGGGATGACATTGATTTACTTTCTTTGGGCACCAAAAGCTCAATCTTTCCCCAAACAAAAAAAAAATTGTGGCGACAAACACGAGGAGGGAGGCATCAAACCCAGGATTATGGGTAGCTAGCTATGAAGCGAAAAGTGAGAGAGAATTCATGAATACTGGGATAGAGTATACAATTAGTGATCTAGTTTTATCACTATATTAAGAGTAAAGGAGCCGTCTTGTGATAGAACTTTAATTGCTTGCCTTTTCTGTTGTACTAGAACCAATTTCAGATTGTGCAGGCAGAAACAAAAAAACAAAAAAACGAAAAATATAAAACAGGTTTATGCAATATAGTAGTGAAGAGGTTATTTCAACTATCACTTAAGCCAAGTTAGAATTTAAAAATAAAGAATAACAATAGTTTGGACAAGTTAGATCTATGGCCTACCAAACTGCAGCAAAACAATACTTATAATGATAACTAGATCTTCGGCCCAGCGTGTTGCCTGGAGCCCCAAGGTTGCACTAATTATTTACATGAAGCTTTGTGAACGCTAGTTTTGACCAGTTTCCAATCGGTTATATATAAAAATTTGACAATTAAAATTAGGGGGGAAACAATAATTTGGATCGGTACATATTCCATCATAACAATCTAGACCAATGCATCTCCTTGACCTGGCCACAAGCACAAATGGAAGTTTACAACTTGAAAAACGAATTCTCTATCTGAGATGTCTAACTGATGTTTCAGATCAAAAGCATCCGGATCAGCAAGAGGCCATTTCCTGCAAATTAATATGAAAGCTAAACTGAATGCAATTGAGTGCCAATAAGGCAGGAGTGAAAGACTACTAGCCCTAAATATTTTATTTGTCAAGAAATTTGTCAAATTCATTATTAGAAATCAAGGTTGAGGCTGAGAACAGCACCTTGCCTTAGAGTTTGACAACTCGTGCTATCTTTGAGAGAACCGTTCTTAAAGTTCGAATGCCGGCCCCAGATTTTGAACTTACCATCATCTGCAATATGCAAAATGCAAATTGTATAGCTTGCTTGCAAGAATAATGCGGTAAGAATGAAGTTTTGAACAAATCAGCCAAAAGAACCAGTTTACCGTAGGCTGAACAACAGACTTGTTCTCCTTGAGGCTCTGTGAAGGTAAAATAGTTTGCAGAAGTGTGTTAGTCTCCACAAAAGATAACCAATTTTCAGGAAAAGATCAATTTGGATGGCGAAAATTCACCTCTTCAATTTGCATGGCTCGGCGTGCCACATCAATTGGGAATACCATATCGGTTTTAGTTAGTACAATCTGATATTTTGTTTGTGATCTGCAAATTGATCACATGCATTATTATGAAGTATTTGCAATACTGCCTCAAGTTTTTTAAGTTCATATACTGCAGAACAAGAGAATGCAAGTGTACCAGACTAACCATGTACCTTTCCATTAAGTCAATAAGTTCATGATCCCTTGGCTTCATACCCCATTTTGTATCAACCAACAGACATACTCGTTTGAGGCCAACTCTCGTGGAAACATACTCCTTCACCTACCATTTAGAAGTTCCAAGGGAAATGGTTGGTCAGGTTTTACCATGACAAATTAATTAACTAAACTCCATACACATGCGAACAACAAAATATAGGAAAATTCCAACGGCACAAATATACATATAATTATATACCACATCTCAGAGTAAAGACACTGGAGAGTAGCGAATTACAAAATAAAGAAGCAAGAAAGGATCCTTAGCATGGTATAAAACATGATCTCAATTACCAAATAAGTATGGAACATGCAACAGCATGCCACCAAAAGAATGAGTTTTGGACGAAAAACTAAATAACATGTTTATTTTGAAATAAACAGCCTTATGAGTTTTCGACGAAAAACTAAGTAACATGTTTACTTTGAAATAAATAGCCTTAAACTAAGTATAGGTGAGCCCCTTTTCTTTATTCTATTTGTCTCCCTTATTCTCCGAGAAGCTCAAGAAGTAATGAATGTGCTGCTTACAATGCTGAATCTTCCTCACCAAAGGATAAGTAAGTTCTATGACATGCAATGATTAATTCAGACATTAATTCAATACAGAAAGGCTTGAAGCAGCAGAATGCTGGCACTATCAAGTATAATGATGGTTGGCTAAACCAAATTTTGGGAAACATTTAGAACACCAATAGATTGAATTCAAGTTGCACACTTACAAGCTCTTCCCATGCTTCTTTCACTTCTTCTTTAGCATATGCAAATCCATATCCTGGCAAATCCACTAAGCAAAGCTTCGTCCCTAGCTTAAAGAAATTAATGGTCTATAGAGAATTTATCAGTTACAAAAGAAAAATACATCTTACATAGTTAAAAAAAAAAAGGTTTATCTTTGAAGTTTCCAAATCTACCAACTTCAAATAATCTAGGATACCTGAGTAAGGCCAGGCTTGTCTGATGTCCTCACAACCCCCCATTGTCTGGTGACTGCATTAAGAAGAGAGGACTTCCCAACATTTGACCTTCCTGACAATCAGAATCAAGTAGATATCATTTCACTCATGTCTCTTTGCAGGTACATTGGAAAATATAAATCAGTCTTCTTTCTCATGGTTACTAAGATAGCCCTCAGACTTTCAGGGTTTGATCAAGACTAGTGTGCTACAGCATACAATCAAATTACTAGAAAAATGATACTGAGAATTAACAGCTATTGAGAATTTAACACCTATAGGCAAAATTATCAACATTAACCGATAAATTAACAGCTATTGAGAATCTAAAGAAATCAAAATGTAAGATCCCCAGTCCTGAACAAAATGATGCATCAATGCCAAGTGCAATAAAGTGAATCAAGAACACAGGAAATAATTAGTAGAGGCGAATTAAAGGTGGTTTACAATATTACCAGCGAATGCAATTTCAGGAAGATTTGGAGGTGGAAATGATGATGAGATCTTCGCAGCAGCAAAAAATTCCAATTTATTCCTAAATATCTGTCTCGATCACAGAATGTCAATGCAAGAAAATGAGTGAAGGAACACATAAAATGATTTTCTTGTTCAAGAAGTGATTATTAGAGTTCCATATAGGTCTATTAGAAATTGGATTATTTGTGGAATGCATTAGTCAGAAGCATACGCTGTCTTCTATTCTCTCTCTTTCTGAGCTGGTTGAGAAGGGTACATTATCTAAGGGTGCAGAAAGATCAATATTGTAGCCTGCTCTCTTTATCTCAATCATGCGTCTCCGCCCCAACAGCTGTAAGTAATAGCCATAGCACAGGAAATTAGAACAATAAAATAAATAATAATGTAATCAGCCCAACTATCAAAAAGTCTCTTATTATTGAAATTACATTATTTTCCACAAACGAAAGTATTGAAGGGATAGGTTTTATTTCACGAAATTGCGCATTCTTGGACATCACATGATTTTCCTCAGGCTCCTTCTTCTGTTCTTTTGTAATTCCTGAAATTGAAGCAAGGCACCATATAAAGAAGGGCATTTGTTTGGTTAGGAAGAGGAAAAGTAGCCAAATCAACTATGACTGTTAAAAGGGAAAAAATCCTTAAAACACTCCGAACCTTGAGCCACACAAAAATGAAAGTAAAAATAGTAGAACAGAACAGAATAGAATAAAAAACAGCATTTAAAAGTTAAACAGAAAATATTACTGGTCGATTAAGAACAAGTCTACAGTCCAAATTGTTGCTATTTCTTAAATTTACAGCTCCTCCATGTGCATCCTCCTTTTAATTATAAATTGAGTTAGAACCCTGCAAATAGTAAATTTTAAACAAGAAATCTCAGACTTGACCATTGTTCTTTTGGCAGAAGCAACCAAAACCATGGTTTTGACTTTGACAAACATGTTTTCCAAACATGACCTAATGCGTATTTAGTACAGCTCTCAGTTTGATGTTACCACTTACACATCTTATATATCAGAATCAAGCGACTATCTCTTGTCATTGTGAAATTTTCTCAGAGGAAAAAAAACATAATTTAATGACCATTAACAACAATATATAGTCATTTGAAAAATACTCTAAATCTGCAATATGGTGATCTTAGACTACATAATAGAGTTACTAAAGTAAGGGTTAAAAAAATATTAGCAGAAAAAACAAGTAGAATTCTGAGGCTACACATAAGATGGGATTATAAAGAAAGGAAGATAGGTTACCAACCACTAATGACAATGCCATCATCTAGTCGCTTGTTTGAGATATCATAAGGGTCAATTTTGATTACCCTTTTTCTCTTCTTTGGCTGCTCATTTTTCATTTCTACATCATCATCCAACTTAGCTTTGGCTCGAGGTTTTTTCTTGGTGGAACTAGAAGGAGGCACAACATTTGGGCTTTTATCCTTGCTAAAGTCAGATTTCTGTAGTGTATGCTTTTTCGAGAAGCTAGTTCCATTGCCATCTGTCGTAATATATCCCTTTTTACCTGCCTCCTTCGCATTGACTCTCCCTTGAAATTGTGGTACTTTAACATGTTCCTTCTCGACCCTCCCTCTGGGAGACGTATTTTTTGCTTCAGAGAAGTATTCCTCTTTCACCTTCTTCCCCCGTTTCTTTAACAAAGCCTTCTTCCTGGATGCTTCTGTAACATTGTATGACTCCGCATTTTGTCCTGTTTCCTTCTTTGCAAATACTCTCTTCTTTCTTGCATTAAAACTCAATGGTCTCTGCTCAAACTTCCCATCACGCCCATCTTCACTTGATTGCGTTTCTCTAGTTCTACCCTTTCTTCTAGAATCGCCCTTTGATCCATTCTCTCTCGAGTGAGCCTTGCCTTTATCAGAGGAAATTTCAGCATTCCCACTCCTCGTAGTTTTCTTAGAAGTTCTCAAAGCAAGTTTGTGCTTCTTGCTCAGCTTAAGTTTTAAGCCTGACTCCGTCGGCATTCTACAATATCCCAAATTCCAAATATTTACAACATTTCAATCAAAACATTACGAAGGTGAAAACACTACAGCTCATGAAAGTAAAGCATATACGATTGCGTCCGCCAGGAAGAACTCCGTAGAAGAAGAGAAGAAGAAAGCTCACCTAGTTATATATGCAGCGGGTAGCGCGAAGATTGAATTCAGAAAATAAACCGGAAAACAAACAAGCAAGCAAGCAAAACAAGAAACCTTGAGGACACTTGAAGGAGTTCTCTGGCAAGGGAGGAGAGGCGACCATGCTCATATAATACAAGGCCTTCGAAGGTGGGTCCAGTCTGGAAATCAGACAAACATTTCTTGGTTTTCATTTAGGGTACGATTTATGGGACGAAAACATGAGTTTTGGGCTCTTTTGAAGTTAAACTGGGCCGATAAATGTTGGACCACCTACACTACTGAATAACAATTTTAATAATTTTTTATTAGACCTTTAAGGTGTCTTCCTTTTTTTTTTAATCAAAAGTTTTCCACTATCTCCCTCAATAAATATGTTTTTCTAAATTTAAATTTATATTTTTTTTATTGAGGTGAGATCCTTTACTAATTCAACCAACAGCTTTTTAATCCTTTGAAGAGTCGAGAATTAGAATTAAAAAAATACGAAAGTGACCACAATTGTCAAAGCCCATTAAGAAAATTTTGTAATCCATGATTTTAATAACCTTGACCCTAAAAAGGTTTTTTACAATTGCAAATATATTTTCTTACCAATTCGAGGATATCAATTATAACATCATTGAAAAAATATTCCCATACCTATTGAAATTGAATAGAGTACATATAATTATAAAACACTATTATCTGAAATAAAAACTATTACCCTTTTTTTAATCTCATCTTTTATCAATAAGGTTTTTTTTTGTTGGACCGGGGGGGGGGGGGATTTCAATAACGTTTTTATGATTCATGGGCGAACCAGAATGTCCATTGTATGTGTTATCAAACGCCGTAGTGCACAAAACTTTTCCACGCTTCCCCCAAAAAAATAGGCACCTCTGTTTTCTTATCATAATGACCACATCATATTTTAATTTAATATTCCATTATTCGCTTTAATGGGTCCCAAAATTTAGAAAGGCCCTTGTCGTACCTATATTATATAATATCTTTTAGCAAATAAGTGAATAAATGAACAATAAAAAAAAGACTGTCATCTTTTTCTTTTATTGTATTATTAAAGTCGAGACTAAATAATTTTGTCAGCTAGGTCCTACAAAAAAATTGTCGGAATAATTTTTAATTTGAAAATGACGTTTATTATTATTATTATTATTTTTTGGAATTTCATTGATACGACTTCACTCATTTTTTGTTTTTGTAATTGAAAAACTATAAACGAAATTTATTAATAAATATAATATCATCACTCTATTAAAAAAATGAAGTTAGTTGTAGTATAATTTAACAAAACTGATATCAACCGCTTGAAAAAATACAAACATGGCACAAGAGTGCCGACAGATTCCAGGGAAATTAGACAGAAATTGTACGAATGCACAAAAGGTTAGACAGATATTAGGTTTTTTTTTTTCGGTCAAAAGATAGATATTAGGTTTAGTATATGAGGATTCACCTATATATGTTGCGCAAAAATTATAAGATGAATGGGATTATTCTTCTTGATTTTTATAGACTAGGACAAGGAAAATATAATTTGTAAAATAAAAATTGAAGTTTTGAAACAAAACATAGTTTGTAAAAATTACTATCTTGGCAGTGAAGACCAATCTTTGAAAACTCGAAGTTTTGAAACAAAACATAATTTGTAAAATAAAACAAGAACATTATTGCAAGGAAAGGACCGAGGAGCATCAGATTGTACGGGTACGGCCTGCAAACATTATGTATGAGGCTATGAGCTATTCCAAACACCCTATGTATAAGCCCTATGTATACTACCAATTAAATCAATTAAAGGGCATAATAGTTGGACAAAAAGATGCTCAGGATCCAAATTAAATTGACTGAATTCATTGAATCCTGCACGCTTTCCAGTTACCACTGCAATTTAATATTCTGAGTTGATTGTTTTGTATTTGAGCAAATTTAAAAATTTTATCGCTAAAATAATTAACATTTGGGTCATCATATTAATATTTTTCCCTGTATTTAAATTGCACGACTATTGAAAAATATCGCTAAAATTCCAAGTTCATTCATGCAATGAGCTGGTTGCCAAATTCATGACTTTTTTTATGATATAAAATTCAGGTGAGTTTAGTCGTTGGACTCACCAGAATTCATAACCTTTTTTTAATAGACCATTTCAAAATAAGCTAATTCCTATTTTTCATTTATTCTTTTTCCACGTAGGAAACTATTTCAAGCATGTTTGATATCACTTTTAAAGAGTTTTATGTGGGTGTTTAGAATAGCGATTGGAACCTTCCAAAAGTACTTTTCAATCATGATTTACGGTATACGAGGTAAGTATCTGAGATGAGTTTTATCTCGATTTACGTAAATCGCATTTATAAAATAAGTGTAAGATCATCCAAACATGACCGCTTTTCATATAAATATCGAGACAAAACTCATTTTACATACTTACCTCGTATACCGTAAATCATGATTAAAAAACTACTTTTGAATATTCAAATTACTATTCTAAAAAAAACTTCATCACTAGAAATACAAGAAAGGATAGCAATTAATAATTTGAAGAGGGAAAAGAACTTAAAGAAGGGAACAGAAAGGAAGGGAAGATTGAGAAGGAAGTTTTAAAAATAGACATGTTTGGTTGACATGGGAAGTTGGCTAGGTTGAGGGAATATGAGATGTTTGGTTGGAAGAAAAGAAAGTGGTTTAAATGGGAAGATTGTATAAAAAACCTAAAATACCTATGATTTCAATAGAAGTTTCAGTTCAAACCCAACCTCGTCAGTACTGTTCATCATCTTCCTATCAGTATTATTCATTATCTTCCTCGTCTGGTTTCAATGAGAATGAAATCATTCCACGCACTGAACTGAATTCGTCACACCTTTCTTCATTCAGCAACAACACCTTCCTTTATCACCTTTACTCTCTCTCCACCATCTTTACCGTCCTCTCTCTTTCGCTGGCATCACTCCTGTTAGATATGATTAGTTTTGATAATGTCAAATATATATATATATATATATATATATATATATATATATATATATATAATATTAAGAGCAAAAATTCACATAATACAGTTATTTCCTACATTGATTATATTTAAATGTTGCATATCTTGTGGATTAGTCAAGCAAAGAAAAAAGATATTGAAGAAAGAATAACTTAATTGATCTCAAGCCGATGCACTCAAATTCTGGGTGAGTACTTGAGTTCTAACCTGAAGTAAACTCAAGTCGTGGAAGCTTTGCACTTAAGAGTTTCTGCCCAAGAGTTTTGGAGTTATGAAGGCAAGGCAAAGAACTCGAGTTTTCAAAGAGAGCTCAAGTTCTGGACAGAAGAGAACTCGAGTTGGTTAGATAATTCCAACAAGTTTAATCCAAAAAATTAGCCAAAATCTGAAGATATCATGAAAACTCGAGTTGTGAACTGAAGGAAACTGAGTATGGTTCTTTAACTCTCGCAAGTTATTCACATAAGCCAAGCCAGAATTTGGTTCTGTCATGTAAACTCAAGTTCTGGGGCAGAACTCAAGTTTTGGTTCAAATTGTACTCGAGTTCCACTGTTGTATTTCCGCAAGTTTCTGGCAGAAACCAACATTCTAATGTTACAGAAGTTGAGAAATCGAGTTTGCTAAGAAAAACTCGAGTTTGGAAGCACTCTATTCTACTTTGTTTTACATTCAGTATGGCAGAGCTTTGGTATTTTAGACATATCTCTCCAATCACACTTCCGATTGAACTGAAACCAATTGTATATGAAACTAGACTCCCAACGCGTCAAATAGACACCAATATCAACATCAAATGAGTTCATATGAAAGAGCTATTAAATTCGGAAGTTGACATTGAAATTTCTCAAATCAATTCAGAACAGGTTCAGTAATTTAGATGTATCTCACAAAATACACATCCAATTGAAGTGAAGCTTGTTGCATATGAAACTATACTCTAAAAGCGTTTCAACAACGTCAAGATCATGGTCAACTAAGAACAACTGGAAAATATATGAACTTCAGAAGTTCACAATTGTATAAAGACATTGCAAGACGCTGCTTCAAACCAGCCGTTATGAATGTGATCGAAACTTTCAGAATACAATAAATTTGGAGCAGATTCTTTTTGCATAGGAAAGAAGATTTGAAGAACTTTCTGGGGATAGGCCATATGTCAAATTTGAAGTTATATTCAAAAAAGTTATGACCACTGGAAGTTGTTGCCAAACTACCTACGTTCTGAAAGTCTCTCATCAATATTCTGAAGCTGTACAAGACCACTTGAGTGATGGTTTTGTGCACTCGAGTGATTCAGCGTTACTCGTACGAATTTTACAAGTGACTCGCAAAGGTTCTGAGAGTTGAAGGAGATCACTCAAGTGATGGTTTTGAGCAATCGAGTGATATGCTCAAGATCACTCAAGTGAATTGGTGATCACTCGCATGATGGTGCAAAGTTTCAGCAAGGAACTTCCAAAGAAATAGTCAGAAGCTGGTAATATAGGAAGAAAGAGAAAATAGATACACCAACCAAAGAGAAACAAAGCAAGAAAGAGAGCGAGAGAGAAGGACTGAGAAAGCTCTTACACACTGTACTTTTGGGGGGCATTTTGGTCAAAGCAAATTGTCTTTCCAGAAACAATTTTAAGATCCCACAACTTTTAGAGGGATATGAGGTTCTCATGTTTAAGGGAACATAGCATAAGGCAGGAACTTACCTTCTCAGAAGATGATGCAATCAAACGTCCTCTACTATGGGAGCTTTAGAATATTCCCTTTCCTTCTGCAACCAAGCGTCCTCTACCATGGGAGCTTTAAAATATTCCCTTTCCTTCCCAAATCTTCCGTATACCAAATGAGCCCTTATAATTCAATTTTATCACGTAATCTAAAGAATCTACACCCATACCAAAATTTTGAACAAAAAAAATGACCCATGCCAAATTGGTTTGCTTGTGGCGAGTGACGCACTGATCAGTGCTCGTTAGTCATTAGGCCAGCGCATTGTTAGTTGGCCTACTTCATAACTTTATTTGCCACTTGTACAATACAATTGTTGAAGCCAACAAAGCAAATCCTTGATGGAAAAAAAATGAAGTGAGAGTCTGTGCTCCACTGGGTGGATTTCACTTCTTTTCTTCATAAAAAAAAATATAGACACAGATATTTTTCTATTTAAAGTAACATGTTCAAGAAATTGCTCCGTACCAAATATGAGAACCTCCCCAAATAAATATTCAAATCTTAATTTCTCACATTGTACAAAACTAGCCCTTCTAGTGAATTTCGCTCTCTTTCTCTTAAGGAAGAGAGATTAATATCTCTGAAGTCTTAAAGTTACACCACCAGTAAGATCAGGAAGGCCCTTTCGGTAGCATAATCTACTCACCAAGGCAAAAAAGGAAAAGCAATAGCTGCAGCCTGTATTCTCTTCCGGAAGCTCAGGAAGTTACACCACCAGTAAGATCAGGAAGGAACATTGTCTTCAACAATGACCATAACCTAACCTCTTTTGTAGTTGTATCTCAGGATCTGCTCATTGTTATTCTCTTTTATTCATTGTTTATTCGCACATGAGAAAAGGAAAAGACTTTTTTGTTCTCTTGTGATTATCACAAGTCTAAAAAAAAGCTAATCCAAAAACACTAGCTTATTAAAAAGAATAGTCTCTTGACTTATAAATGACACTAATGACACTACACTTGTGAAGCTTCCTAATGTAAAACTCATGATATAATCACCTCCTTTAAGAGCTGACGTCCCCGAAGGCTCCACACCAAGGCACTTCTCTCGGCCTCCTGTCGGTTAGAACCCTCTGTGGGTAGCCATTTCCATAAACATCAGACTCTCAATGAAAACAAAAATATAATTATCACAAGCGTAAAAGAATAACCCATCTCAAAAGACTAACATATTCTGAGACTTCCCTTCCCCGTGGGACTCATAACATTGTTTACTAACAAGTCTAATGCAGTGTAAATTGACCTACTCGATATTTTATCTATAAAAAGTTTGCTCATAACTGGTTAGTTCAAACTCCATGGATCTCCTCTCAAAGCTCTATTTTTTGAAACAGAATAAGGATTGAAGCCAGCAAAGGCAATCCATCACTGCCTCCAACTCCAGTAGTTTCTCGTCATCAACAGATTAAAAAGGACAAATTTCAGAAGTTAGAAAGGACTTTAATTGTTTTCATTGTTTCCGAATTCTGGAAACTCAATATGTACAAAGCAGTGGTATTAAAAACATATTGAAATTGATCGCTAGACTCAGTGGGTTTACAAGGACTAGTCATTCCTCAGTCCTCACCCACATCATTGCAATGTTCAGTAAATCAAACTTGCTATTTCACACACAAATAGAGCAACAATATACAAAATGAAACCACTTGGACGTGCCTACAATACATGATACCCTTAGTATCCATTAATCACTCACTAAGTTAACAATGAATTTCACTCCTCCATGTTTCACAAATACCCACCAAGGGTTATGTTCATGGTTGTACCACCATCTTGAACTTATTATTTTATCTCCATAATTTTTTTCACTGTAAATTTATATTTCTGGGAGGTGAAGAGAAGAGAAATAGAAGAGATTTTAGTCACCGGCAACCTGGGAATCTGTTTCTTGACCTATAACAGCACAGAGCTGAGGCTTAAGCTTGTTGTTCCAGAAGTTGATACCATCTCTGCCTCTTCCTTGAGCCTCCACTAACACGAGGCTTTCCATTAACCGGTAAACAACAACAGTAACCCCAAAATTACCATTAAGCCCCTCCAGTTCCACTCCACATTCCTTCTTCCTCCTCACGACGAGTTCCTCCACCTTGGCGATCTCCTCCACTCTGTCCACTAGCTTCTCCGGTGATGCTGCCAACACGAACCGCTCGGTTTCATCTGTTTTGTTGTGTGGGTCATCAAACAAACCAGACAGGTTCAAACCGGTGGAGAACGAGATGATATCAAATGCATTCAGATCAATCATCTTCTCCGCCTCATCGGACTTCGTCCCTGATGAAGACCCGACGTGTTCCTCGTGAAATTTAACCTCCTTGTACCCTTTCCTGAACCACGGGTCCCGGAGGATCTCGTCGATGGTGATTCGGGTATCCGGGTTGGTGTCCAGGAGCCGGGATAGAAAACGCCGGAGGTCGGGCGACATCCAACGGGGACACCGATATTCGCCTCTGTATATCTTCTTGTACATGGCAATTAGGTTCGGGTCGTTGAACGGAAGGTATCCAGCTGTCAATACGAAGAGGATAACGCCACAGGACCACACATCCACCTTCGCTCCATCGTAGCCTTGCTTGGCCAAAACCTCCGGTGCGACGTAAGCCGGCGTGCCACAAAGTGTATGGAGCAACCCATCGGGTCGGATCTGATCTTTTACGGCACTGAGTCCGAAGTCCGAAACCTTCAGATTCCCATTCTCGTCGAGCAAGATGTTCTCGGGTTTCAAGTCACGGTGGAACACGCCGCGGGAGTGGCAGTAGCCGACCGCAGATATCAACTGTTGGAAATACTTCCGGCTGAGGTCCTCGCTGAAGCGTCCCTTGGAGATCTTAGCAAACAATTCGCCGCCCTTAACGAACTCCATGACGAAATAGATCTTTGTCTTGGTGGCTAAGACCTCGTGGAGCTTGACGATATTAGGGTGATTGAGGCGACTCATGATGGTAATTTCACGCTTGGTATTAGACATGAGGCCAGTGCCACATATCTTCTTCTTGTTGATGACCTTAATGGCCACGCTCTGGCCGTTCTGGACATTGCGGGCAAAATAGACTTTCGCGAAGGCCCCACAGCCCAAAATCCTTCCGAGCTCATATTTGCCGAACAAGGCGTTGTTATTCTCCGGCACGCATTCGATCTCTGGCATGAGTTATTATTACCAGAGATCGAGCTCCAAAAATTTTGTCCGATCGAACCCTGCGATAACGAGTAAATTAAACTTCGCCGAAATTGAGAGATAAATATAGCACAAGGACAGCGGGATTTTAAATATATAAGGGAAAAATCAAAGAGAGAACCAGATCGAAGAAGCAGGTTCAGGTCTCTATCGTCGCTGGAACGAAAAAGGGTCAAAAGTCGCAGAAGTTTCGGGTCGTTGCAGATTGGGAATGCAAGGGAGGCCAAAGAGGATGAAAGTGAGAAACTTTCCTTAACGCGGATGGAAAGATGCTGGGTACTCGTTAAACTCGTGGCTGTGATATATTTTTGAAATAAAAAATATTATCAGCTATACACGTGGTTATATATGAATGGAAATATCACTTTCTGATGCCATTTGATATTGCCACGTCGGTGCCGCCATAATTTTAAAAAAAATAACGCGTTCTCCTAGGGAGCTTTTTTGCTATCTAAATGGAATTGTGGATGGAAGTCTAAAAAATATTTTTTAATCGTGATTTACGGTATATGAGTTAAGTATATGAGAAGAGTTTTATCTCGATTTACGTAAATCACACTTATAAAATAATTTCAAGCTATCTCAAACAAAATTACAGACAACATGGTTATAGCTTGTCTTTCGCGGTGAAGATTACAGATAGCAGTAGAAAGGTAGCCAAGCTCACGAGAAGGTGCCTGTTTGTATTAGTGGGGTAGAAATAACTTTTTTAAATTTGATTTTTGTAAAATCAAGGATAGGATAAAAGTTAAATTGTAATTCTGTTATGTATTTAGATTAGTGGTGGTATAAATGATTTTTTTTTCTAACCTTAAACCTGTTTAGATATTATTGTTTGGAAAGCTATTTCAGATGAAAAATAACTGAAAATGAAATAAATCTTATTGAATATTATATATATACATATATGTATATCTACATACATAAAGTGTGTATGTATTATGATAATTTAAGTGAAAAATTAAAATTTGATAAAATAAAATAAAAAAGTTCCGTTGTTATTGAACAAAAGTAAAATACACCAAAGTAAAATAATACATATCTGGTAAGATTTGACTCCTCCATTTCTCTTTTCAAACAACACAACTTCCAAGGCCTCGACCTTGACTAGTAATATCCATCTAATAACACGAATAAAACTAATTATGGTTCTCTCATCAATGAATGGCGATATGTGATAAATCTCTATTTTATTTAGAATTTTTGTCATAATAATTAAGCTTAAAATGTCTTTTTTTTAATTAATTGTGATTAAAGAAGTTTGTATGAAATTAAGGTTGAAAAATAGTCAAAATGTCACATACTTTATTATTTTCCATAATTGATTAATTTTTCAAATACAAGATATTACATTTTTTGTTTATTTTATTTGCAGATCAATTTGATTAAAATTACAGAAAAAACCCAGAATCTTCAGAAAATGAAGGAAGGAACCCGATAAAATTGCAGAAAAGGGTTCATATGGTTTGAAAAATGTTGTTGAAATCATAAAAGGTTTCAAGATTTCATATTAGTCCCTCAACAAATTTTCAAATCTTTCATTTAGTCCCTTTTCCGATTGCACTGGACCCGACCTGGTGTTCTTGTTCTTTGGTTGGATTCAGACATTCATAAGGGACTGAGCTGCCGCGAGGATGAGGAGAGCTGGGAGTTAATCTTCTTCACTATCCCTTTACCTTCGACTTCTCTCTTGCCAGCGGCAGCATTGACGACTAAGGCTGCCGATGAGCCTCAACCACTCTGCTATTACCACTGCAGGAGACACAGGCGTTGATGGGTATTGGAACTTTGGATTGCCGTGAAGAGAGAGCCGCAATCACAGAGAGACCACACTATCGTCCTTCACCTTCTTCCTCATTGACGGTACCGTTCACTTTCACCACCACTGGCGAGCTTCCACCATCATAATCCTTCTCTTCCACGGTTTCTTCACTCAAAGGTTGAGTTATAGAGCATCGTAAACAAACACTCAAGCTTCTTTCATCCATCTCCACTTTCAATCTTCTACCTCCACCGATCATCATTTTCCCCCTCTGTCGTCCTTCATCCATCTCCTCCCAATCTGAGTTGTGGCAAAGCTATGCTAGATGCTGACGATGAACATCTTGCAGATGCCAACAGCTCACACTGAGCTTCAAACACCCACCTGAGCATAAAGGATCAACTGCGAGAAGGAAGGTGACCCATCTGCATGGTGCTGACGTGCTCACCGCGAGAGAGAAAAGCAAGGCAACGTGGGCTTCTTTCAAAAGCCACGTTGGTAGGAGAAGCCCAATGGAGTCAACAACCTTACCAAACGGTCCAAATCACGACCACTGTGCTTTCTCATCTTCTGTCACATGTTTTTGGCTTGAAACGTTTTCCCAAACAGGCTCAAAATGACATAAATGGTATAGTATTATTGATAAGGTTTTTAGAGTTGAACCGAATCGGATGATCTAACAGTCAGCCAATCACAACAACAGTTTGGATTTTGATTTTAGGTCGCTTGGGCAGCTATTTACTCATTGTTGGGCGGGATGCCGCCATTGGTCTAGGACCCTGAATGGTTTCATAAGAATCAGATCGACATATATAAAAGGATTTGAAATTTTTAAAAAAAAAAATAAAAACATGTATAAAATGTTTTAGCTTTATTTTTTTAACTCAATTTTCACCATTATAATTTTATTATAAATAATTTAATCTCCTGCCGTATGTTTTGAAATACAAAATATATTGGTAGTAATTTTTTATATTTTTTTGGCCAACACTTATTTTTTATATCACATACGTCATAATATAATTATAATTTTAACAATTTTAATTTTGTTTAACTTCAACTGTGTCAACTAATACAATTCAAAATGCATTTTTGGTATTAAGATTTTCTTTATAATAAGTGATATGTAATTAAAATATAGTTTTTCTTTCATCTTGTTGGATATATTTTATGACTTTGTTAATTTTAAAAAAAAACTGGATTAAGGCCCCTCTTTTACTTAATGATGTGGTTAATTTTTCTTTCTATTATATTATAACTGGTGTTTTGTAATGTTTCTATTTTATTATTAATATCGTTTTTTCTTATTGCTAAGAAATATTAAATTGCATTAAGGATTAATTATATTTTAAGCATTATATATTCATATAATATTATTTTAATTTAATTATTACATCATTGACTCCATCAGATGGCCTAACCAATCTGACCATTTGAACCATAACACGTTGATATTTTCAAATCAACGTCCGATTCGGCTTCCAAAACATTGATTGTAGACTTAAATCGCAAACTCATAAATTAATAGTGTATAATTCAATATTTAAAATATAAAAGGACAAAAATTTTATTTAATATATATTTTTAATTAAATAATTAAAATTAAAGTCATCAACATTCATAATTTAGCATACTTAACAAATAATTTTTTATAAAAATTATATATAAAACTACTAAGTATAATTAAATGAAAAAACTTGCATGAGTTTAATAGCAAGTTAACGTAATTTTATAAGGTATAAATGTAAAAACAATAAATTTGGTATGTGAACTTGCAAGTTTGACCGAGTTCACAACTATTATGATTTTGACCGAATTTACAACTATTAAGAATTTAAGAATAACTCGACACGATTTTAGAAGATGAAAACATAAAAAAAAAAGTAAATTCGGAAAGCCGCGAGTGTGACAACAATAAATAGTAATATATCATTTTTTTCTTAATCAGGATTGAGATTATTAGCTTTTTTTTTAATAACAGGATTTTTGGATTTTTCTTACAACGGATTGAGATACTCATTTTATCCCTTAAAGGCCTTTGACTACGCAGGAAGATTATCTTAATTTTCTTACCAACAATGATTATTACTCATCTAGTCATGTAAAACCAATTTATCTAATTTAAAGATATCAAAAAAATTTAAATAAATTAATATTAATGCTTAACTATAACATATAATATCTTTAAAATATTTATATGTAACATTAGATTATATGTTAGTTTTTTAATTAATCAAGATAGTTTGGAGAAAATTGATAAATATAAAAGATACTCTTATGGTTTTTAATGTAAGTTCTGTTTTTCTAATTTGCAGACATTAAAAAAATAAAATAAATAACTTAATTATAACATATGTTTCATGATTTTTCCAAAATTAAATACTTTAATATAACATTAGACTGTATATAAATTTATAAGTTAGACAAATTAATTTTAAAAATAATAAATATAATAGATGAAATAGAAAAAAAAAAGTAAATGTATTAGACCTGATTACGGAGCTGGCTTGCATCCGCTGCAACGCCTGTCCGCTGCCCATCCGTTGCATAAAACTACATCGTTTTGGTGTAGTTTTTAGTAAAGGATGAGGCTGAATTTCTTTATGTAAAAAAAAAATATCCAGTATTTTAAAATATTTTTTTGGACATATCTAGTATCTTAAAATATTTTTTAATAGTATACAGTAGCCTAAAATAATTTATAATGCTTTTAACGCCTTAAAATATTTTTTCAGTTGTATCCAGTTTGTTAGCAGACTGATTGTAATTTTACTATTAATGAATTTTTTCAGCTCCAAATATTATTTTAAAATATTTTTGGTGCTTTCAACCTTTAAAATATTTTTTCAGTTATACCCAGTGTCTTAGGAGATTGACTACAATTTTACCGTTAATGTATTTTCCTTAGCAGTAACAAACACCCAAAATTTAGGATACTGATTTATTAATTTTCATCCACTCTAAAATATTTTTTCAATAACACCTAATATTTTAAAGTAATATTTGGAACTGAAAAAATTCGTTAAGGGTAAAAGTGCAATCAGTCTGCTAACAAATTGGGTACAACTGAAAAAATATTTTAAAGGGTTAAGCACTAAAAATTATTTTAAGCTACTATATACTACTTAAAAAATATTTTAAGATATTAGATATGTCTAAAAAATATTTTAAAATATTGGATATTATTTTTTTTTACATTAAAAAATTCAGCATCATCCTTTACTAAAAACTACACCAAAACGGTGTAGTTTTATGCAATGGATAGGCAGCGGACATGCGTTGCAGCGGATGCAAGCCAGCTCCCAAGATTACACCCCAAAACTAAATACATTTAGAGCCTGTTTGATATGAAAGATTTGGAGGAGGGGAGGGAATAATTTTATGAGTTGAATTTTAAAAAATTGGAAAAATGAGATTATAAAATTTTAATAAAGAAAAGATGTAAGATAAAAGAGTAAAAAATAATAATAGAAAACTTTTAACCCAATTTTTCTAATTTTTTTAAATCCAACTCAAATTTTTTTTTTCCTTCACTCACTTTCCTTCCTCTCCCCTCATATCAAACAGTCATTAGTACAAGAGTATAATTTAACTTTCCCAAGTGGACAAGGTGTTTTGAACATCTGCATTGCAAAAGGGTTTAAATTTAAAAGAACCATCGCGGGTTAATGGGAAAGTGAATCTGTGAGCCTGGAGGCATATTCGAGTCATATTCTCTAGATTTTGAGGAGATTTCAAGTAATAGAAGATTCATAAAATTGCTGGTTAAAAAAAAAGGGGGATTCATAAAATATAGAGTATGAGTTTTGAATAATTAATTAGCTAAAAAGAATTGCGTAAGCACGCCGTTTCTCTAAAATTAAAATATCCTAGTACACTTGAATTATTTTGAAACATTGCTGCTCAAAGCAGGTAATTTATATCCAGTCAATGTCTATTAGTGCTAGCTATATTTTAATGAGAGGATTTCGTGGCTATATTGTTGTTGTTGTGGTTATTTGACCATAGTTTTGCCATGCATAATTGCCTATTTTGATTGCAAATAATTATTTAATATTTTAAAAATTAAAAATAATTTTTATGAGAAAAGTAAAAATATTTATGCAACCTGGTCTTGTTATTCTTTCATTGAACTCGATTTATCGATTTCGATATGCCAAATCGTTTCTAATGAGTCGGAGATGTAAAAGTTCTCATGGCAATATGGCATCATATATAAATAACGTTTATGGCTAAAAAATATAGATTTAACGGCATTAATCTTATGTCACTTCTTTAAGCAAGTGTTGAAAGAGATTTTTATTTTTTTTAAAAAAAAATATATGCAGTAGTTATGGCGTTTGACCATAAAAGGATTAAAAACGTTGTAACTACCTAATACCTTATATGACGTTTGTTTGGGGAAGCGTCATACAATGGGTTATTTTTTTAAAAAAAATATATATTAGACCCTTGTATGACACTTACCTGAACAAGCGTCATGGCTAACTTTATATGTCATTTACCTAATCAAACGTCATACAAAACCATCCCTTAAAAATCTAAAAAAACGCTAGAGAAACCTTTAACGACCTTAGATACCAAACACCTTAAAGATAAATATGAAAACGTTAAAATCAAGCGCAGTTGAAAGCCTTAAAGAAGAAGGTAATATAATATTGCCTCCTCTTAAAAGGCAATATTAAGGTCTTGAACGGCTCTTGTTGATTAAGCGTCGTTCAAGGCCTTAAAGGCAATATAATATTACCTTTTGTAAAGTAATATTATAGCAATATAACATTGTCTTGAATGACGTTTGATGGCCTATATTGCCTCTGTAACCAAGCGCCGTTGAAGATAATAAATATTTTTTTTATTTTTTTTAATTATTGAAAGTTATGACGCTTATATAAGAAAGCGGTAAAGCTTCCTTAAGTTTTATTTTAATCTTTTACCAACTTGTCATTATCATCTTATTCGTGCTCTCTCTAGCTTCCCATTTCCTATAGTTTTTTTACTCCACCATCTTGTTTTATCTCTTCAATCCTCATTCTATTGTCTTGGTCCTCATTTCCTACAAAGTTTGGTCTCCCATGTGTTTTTTCCCTTATTGTCTCAGCCTCCTACAAAAGTTTTCTAGCTTGTAAGTGTTTTTTTTATATACAGAAGTTTAAATCCGTATGTTTTCTTCTTATTTTTTTTAGTTAAAATATGTCATGAATTTTATATGTATGCATAATTTTTTTTTCAGGTATTTACTTGAAGTTTCAACTCTGCATTCTTAAACTTCTTAAATATTGTAAGTTTTTTAATTTTTTAGCTTACAAATATAATAATACTAGTTTAGTCCTCCGTAGAACTACATATACCAATAACGTGTATGGCCTAAGTTTAAACAACTTAAATGCTGGAATTATTCTATGCTTGATAGATAAATACGAGAATTTAATATTGTAAAGGATAAAAGGTTTCATTATGAAAAGAAAATAATTACATAAAATTATTATTATTATTATTTTTAAAAAAAGACCTTCCACTATGCTTCCTTGAGGAAGCATTATAGGAGGTCCACACATCTTACGGGGCTTCTGTAAGGAAGCGTCATAGGAAGTATATTTAAAAAAAACAGATCTACAGTACTTTTCAGAAATTCAAGAAGCACCATAGGTTATTTTTATGGCGCTAGAAAGTACGGCGCTTCACAAACGTTATAATATTTATAAAAATAAGTTTCATTTATGATTTTTTTTTTGCACAAACTGTCAATCTTGTTATAGTTATAAGTAAGAACAATGATGGAACTCTTAAATTCATAGATAAAAATTTTTGTTCATAAATTTGGTAAAAATATGATACTTTAAAATTATTAAATTCTATTATTTATTCAAACTTTTCTCAATTATTTCACATCCCGTCGTGCGCGGGTTCTATACTAGTTATAGTCATCCATACATAACACTACACAATTGTATGGCAAAAATAATGGAACCACAGACGAAATAATTCAACAAATTAGTGCATATAAATTTATTGTAACAATAATTGTCGGCTAAATTATTGTAAATTAATATATATACTGTAATCCTATTTGCTCACGCGGGACTGAGGTGGCCGCATCTCCCAATACATATACAATATGTAAAGAAAAAGAAAGCTACCAATAATTCAAAATGAAAACAACCACTCAGAGTGGGATTTAACTATCCTCTTTTATTCTTAAATTACCATAATCTTCCTTCCCTTCTCGCATCAACTTCTAAGGGTGTGTTTGAAAAAGCGTGAAAGGAAACAGAAGGCTAAAAGAACTCAGTTAGAGGCAAAATGGTCTGTTGGGGAAAACTTTGTTGCAAATGGGGTTTTTTTTTTTTAAAAAAGGCTGTTTCTGCTAGAAGCAATCTCTAGCCACTTTTAGAAAGAAAAAAAATTTACTTATATCATCGTCAATCTAAATATAAATCACATTTACAATCTAACTTTTATCCTATCGTAAGTTTGTAAAAATCAAATTAGAAAAAAATCACTTCTGCTACCGCTAATCGAAACAGACTCTAAATTGAAATTTAAGTAGTTAAGATCTAATGTTAATAAAAATATTTTTTAAAATAATTTTTATTGCAGTTTTAAATTATCATAACCAAAAATTTAGTAGTTTTTTAATTTTTTTAATAATTTGATATTTTATTAATAATTTTATAAAATATTAAATCTGAACTATTTAAATTTTAATGTAAAGTTTGAGATTTGTAATGGAGGGGAAGAGTATGAGAAAAAGACGATAAGATAAAGGAGGATGGTCAATCCCTTTAAAATAATAATAATAATAATAGTTATTGTAGAATTCTTTTTTTTGGGTGTAATATATATATATATATATATATATATATTATCAGACATGTGGAGTAGAACTCATTTACATCCGAATATCCCATTAAGTCGTCCCCTTCCATGCTAGGGGAGAGTCATGGGCGGGTTGAGCAGTCCATGCCTAAATCTATAACCCACCTATGTAACTTTAGATGGGTATAGGCCCATACCCGTACCTCAACCCAATAAACCCATATTAAACGGGCTAGCATATAAATGGACGAGTTGACCTGGAACCCGGGAACCCATTTACATTTGACCTATTTATTTTCCTGAAACAAAAAAGTTTCAATCATTCAATACAAAGCCATCAATAATTCTGATGTTAAAGAGAACTATTTGACATACATAAGCATCAATTATTCAATCTAAACCATCATAACCGAATTTTGATATTCAAACTCCAAATTTTAAATTAAAACATTACAACTACAAGTTTAAAGATTAACAAAACAACATGCTTCTATTAAATCTTCATGCTTCAGTTTTCATCATCATCTTCATATTTACTTGAGGGAGGAGTTGTAGCTCCAGAAGCTAAATCTTCCTCTGCAAAGCAAAATAAATTAAAAGAAAACATATCCATTAACATAAAGCCGAGTAGCCAACATGGCTGAGAATAGAACTTTATACAATACAATCCAATGAAATACTCTCAGAAGCTGAATCTAAAATTTGGTATTAAAATTATCAATGATTCATGCCACTAGAATTATCAAAAACTCACCAGGACAAGTACTTTATCCCCTCTCCTCCACTGAAGAAATATGATTAAACAATAGTGTGGGTAGTATGTAGGTTAGCATCCAAGTCTAATATGATCTAATCACATGTTGGTGCTCAAAGTGTGGATTCAAAAATGCGTTGTGATGGATCTAATTTTCAAACATGACAACAACCTATTGTTTTAAGTTAACGGTAACAGATAGATGAAATACTCTCCGAAGCCAATTCCATTGTTTTAAGTTAACGACAGTTCATAAGAAATACCATACTGAGGCAACCCGTCCCAAAGAAACAAAGACGCAGTCATCAACTAATAAGAAACTATTGACCTTGGAGCTTCCCCTAGACTTGCTTCTACTGTCCACAGTTGGCTTGTCCGACCTATAAGCCTTTATCTTAGTTCAGTCACAACTTTAAAGACAATAGAAAACCATTGATCAAGCAAGGATGTCCGACCTATAAGCCTTTATCCTCCTTTAAAGATTGCCGAAAATGATAATAAACTTTGATAAAATCCGAGCCCAACGTACGTTGTTTTCCTAAGACATTTTGTTTCCTCTACATGGATGTCCAATGTGCTTGAACAATTGTCTCACAAGATAAAACGGATCACGTCTTCAGAATGATGGCACTATCAATCATAAGCCCAAACGAACACAACGAAATTGTTTTCAGAATCGTACATGATATGAGATGATTGCAGAAAGCACTATGCATTATATGAGAGGGAAGAGTTTTTAGATTGATATCTTTTTCTGTCACTAGCACATCCTATTTATTGATGACGGAAATTGATCAGATGAACTCGACTCTTACGGGCGAATTGGTGCGTTGTGTGAACAGACATACCAGATGGAGCGAACAGAAGCGAACGGTGACTCTTGCTGGCGAACTGGTGCGTTGTACGAAAAGACACACTGGAACGAATGCACTGGTTCAGTCACAACGTTTTGCTACAGCCGTAGTTGGGAGAATCTAAACAAAAGTTCAGGGATTATTCGTACAAACTAAAAAAATAGTTTGATAAAAATTTATTTTTTAATCTCACATACGCGCGGACTGGACTGGCGGCGCTCGCGCGTGGTAGACCAAGGCCCATCTACATTCTCACTCTTCCACAAAAGTGGATTGGCCCAAGGGCCCATTTTAGAGGTGTGAAGTTGAGTCTTATATACTCTCTTACTTCTTTTAATTTGTCTAATGTAAGACTTCTATCCACACACCATGTTCTTCTTCATTTTCCTTATTCTCTTCCAACTTACCTCTTATTCATAATCCATAAAATTTAGACCTAAAATTCCAACAATATATATATATATATATATCAATGAATATGAACACATATAGGACATAAAATTAATTAATAAAAAATTAAGTACGTTAAATTAAACAATTGCAAAACACGGCTGTGTGATGTGTACCTGATAACTCTGGTTGATTCCAGACTCCTCTGCACTCCAATTCATGTCATGTGAGTATCCACACTTCATTAATTAATTATTTTTCAAAAATAATTAAGGTGCTACGGCATCACGTTGCATGTATTTTTTTTCTTAAAAAATGTTAGATCCCAAGAAGATTAGGTGGGGGAAAAAAACAAGGTGATCAGTAAATTCATCAAATGTAATAACAGTATAGGCTTTCTTTAAAACGCGGTCATGCGTGATATTATAACCTTTCTTATTATGTCATCTATAACATTGATCAGAGAATGATTCATCAAAAACGTTCCTTACTTCATCATTTAAATCATCACCCTGTTCAACATATGCGATTAAAGACAAGAAAGCAATTTACGTACGTTATCTGAAGAATATTCCTTTGGCAAAAAAAAAAAAATCTGAAGAATATTCCATTCAACAAAGAAAAAATAGTTTAATATTTTTAACTCACATTTACAATAATGTCCTATTATAAATTTTTTTGATTTAATTATTTAGATCTAAATATTCAAATATTGCTGAATAGAACACCATGATGATTAGCATTAACTGGACTCTAGAATTTAACATTAGCATTTTAAAATTGTCTGCTCCCAAAAAAACACCATGATGCGATATAAAGCGTAAGTGAGAAGATCAGATGCACTTGCATTTGAAGCTCATCAAGAAGTGGTGTGTCATACTTAAAGCCTAAGGCGAATGTGTAGGCAATAAAAGCTAACATCTCAACCATATGTGTCTGCTTCATGAATTCAGAAATTTTAAACCACAGAAGACAGCAATAATAATATTCGTTTGAAAGCAGAAACAAGATAACCAAAGATCGATAAGGATGGACCACGTTAATGTGAGGTTCATAATTATTGAGTTACAGTAGAGATTGGACGCACGACCAGCCACGTTATTGATTATTAGGAATAACTTATGCATGAGATTAACACTCTGTACAAGTGACAATCAGCATAATCATAGCCATATATCACATAATCAATTACACTTATTAGGCTTTACCATATAATAAAAGCTGGTGGTGGTGGGGCTTCTTCAGCTCGGAGACTTTGATGATCCATGTCTGCGGTTGAGTCCTTGAGCTCTCTTTTAACCCATTTGCCGCGATCGATCACTTTGATGATAAATATATTGTGGGGCCCAATTTGACTGACTGAATATATATAACATGTACACAAAATATTTACATTTCTCCTTTTAACATTACATGATTATATTATTTTTCTTTCACGTCTATCAATTTGTGTTTTTTAACAGTCATGATTCCATCGTACTAAACGGGCTCTAAGCTAAGTGTTGATTCGTATGAAAATGAAATTCAAGAGGAGAGAATAGGCAAATGAAAAGCTTCCATTTGGGTGAATGAACTGAAATGAAGGCGGAGTAAGGCACAGGACATCAAGGGCTCGAACCACTTACAGGTTTTTTGTTTGGTTTGAAGAGATCGAGAATGACATTTAAGTCCCAAGACATTGGATCAATGACAGTTAGGTTCGTGAAGAAAAATTGAGTTACAAAAATTCTTTTAACAATTACAAACAGAAATATCAGATACAAACTGACAAATATAAATGAAATTTTATTTATGATATTGAGATTGCTAAATTTACAACTCATTTTTCAAGAAAGATTATCAAAAAAATCATATTAGTTCTCTGATCTCTTCTAGAATCCAATCCAACTCTCATATATTCCCTTGAAATAATGTAACTTGGGAAAACGACACCGGAGCCAAAAATGAGGTGGCAGAAAACGACACGTGGTTTGTCTCCCGGCGTGCGACTTCACGGGGCTACCACTGCAAAACGACACGTAGCTGAACGTAGACAGAGGGGTGAGCTCCACGTGCAGTACGGGTGAGTTAATGGTGCATTCAGAACCCACACATTATTTATTACTCGTATTTCAACTGCTTTCTTACTACCCATTTGACAGCGACGCATTACATGTGGATGCATGAATGACGTACCAATCAATCGTCAATACTATAGTTTTTGTTTAATTTCTTTATATTAATTTTAGGTGATTTATAAGTATTTATGTATGTAAATTGAGATAATACTCCCCTCACATATTTATCTTATATATCATAAATCATGATTGAAAAAATATTTTTGAATACTCACTTCACTGTTTTAAAAGAACCAATAATCTTACTTCACTCCTAAATCTCATAATTAAATACAGCTTCTCGTGTGACTGATATTCTTTGAATCATGCAGTTTGGTATCTGTATTTGGTTATTATTTAAATAATTCATTATTCCTCTCACTTATTTGGAGTTAAATGTAAATTGATAGCAGTAGTGAGTTCATTTGTTAACAGTACCGCCTCATGCTATGGCTCTTTACTTCGTAACGTATGCATGCCTTGCATCATGAATTCGCATTTCTAGCTTTTTAGTGTGCGTATGCGTGTGTTGAATAAATAACTTTTATATTTTAGATTGTTCATATGTGAAGTAAATGTAATTTATAGGAGTTACGATAAATACAACTGAAGGGGTCTTGACAATATAAGTTGTCAATCATATGATTAACGTATGGGATCAATTTCATTAATCCTGTTTGTGTCAGCATTAGTTATTAATTTGAAGTTTAGTTTTGTCCTGTGTAGTGTGTAGCCACTAGCCAGCCGGGAACAAATTGGGTGTAATTAGTTATGCAACACAGATATCATTCAACTGCGGACAATTCATTAGGTAAAAAGCCTTATGCTTGGGCCTGAGAGATACATGGAGCAATTAAATTTGGGCTCATTTTTATTTTATGGTCAGAGTGTGTGTGTGTGTGTGTGTATTGTTTTTTTTCATACAAATGTTCTTTTTTGTACAAGCATATATTGTTGCTAGATGTTTACACTGCTAATGTAGAGCCTAGCCTAGCTGATGGGTTGGATGGGCTCCAATACTTGCCAAAAAACAAAAAGAAAGGAATAAGAAAGAGAAGAAACTTAAAGAAAATGGAGTCTGCAACCGCACACAATGGTTGTGTCTGGGGTTAGGACCTTTTTTTTTTTTTTTAATAAGCAGGACTAATTAAACTTGAAAGTTTACCATATCGTATACATCAACGAATGCAGAAAATAACCATAACAAACAAACTAAGCATGATATAATGGAAGAGGTTAATACTTCATAACTTAACAAACTAAGATTTAAATTTCATTACGAAAAATGTTCATATTTAATGACCGATAGGATATCGAACAAAAGTGACTGTAATAGAATAATATATGTGTCTTTCAATACAAAGTTTCTCGGGCTTAAAATGAATAATGTCATCAGTCTCAGATGTCAGCCATTTTTGTGTGAGGCCCTACACTGTTCTCAGCATTCTGGGAATAAAGAAAAAAGTCGACTGAAATTTTGTCGTTTTATCAAGACTTGTTACTTGGACCCATGATATCGCTGTGCCTAAACTGAAGACATCCACTTTAAAACAATTCATTTCAAATAAAACAAAATACCACAGATTGAAACCTTTTAATTCATATCAAGTTAGCCAAATTATTCGCGCAGTTCTCACCACAACCACACTTAATTCTTTAATCCATCCTCCACCTTGTACCTTGCTTGCACGAGGAGGAAGAAAGAAGCACACTGTATGTAATATATATGTCATTTTGGAATAGCTATAAGGTGTGAGACGATTGTGAGTGTTTGGTAATACCCTAAACCGCGTTTTTAAAAATTATTTTTTTATAAATCGAGATAAAATTCTTTTTACGTACTTATTTCATAAATCATAAAATCTATTTTTTAAAAATTAATCCAAACACATATTAATCAAGATCAGTTGGATTCAATGTAGTTTTTTTAAAACAAATAGGGAAAAACCAGTTAATATGTGTAAAGATAACAAGATAGTTGTAGAGGTGGAAAAGTCCAAATTGGTAGAGAATAGATAAAGATGAAGGGAAGGAGGAAGGGGACAGGATAGTAGTGAGAGCACGACTCTGTCAACCAAAAACGAACAGACACTGCAAATGAGGGTGGCTCTTCAACTTAAATGAACCCCTTTCCTTGTCTTCTTCATTTCACATCTTAAAAAGCAACACACACAAAACCACGTACGCTAGATTCCAATCACTACGGCCAAACTCTCTGTGCCTTCATTCAATTTCACTCCTACCACTTCTCACTTCTCACTCTTCTCAATATGCATCATTCATAATTCTTCATTTTACACAGAATTGGAATTCAATGCTACCCCAACCAGGGGAGAAAAAAAAAAACCCATGACACGACGTCGTTCGGGTATATTAATTATACACGGTCATGGCATGTACAGCTTATTCCCGCACTTGCACCTCCACGCTTCTGGGTAGTACTCCGCCGTCACCGGCGTCCCCGGCGGCACCGGCACGTGCACCGGCCTGCACGGCCTACAACTCCCGCATTTAGAAGCGCATCGCGGTGGCGCTGACCCCAGTCCACCCAGTATCCTCACGCCTCCTTCTCCATTTCTCTCCCCACATTCCTGCTTAATTTCACCAACATTAACACCCAATTCACTCTTAAATTTTAATCTCATCATACAAAACTTAAAAAAAGTGTTTATTATGTTAAAAAGAGTTAAACCAGATAAACAAAGAGTCGTATTTGTGAATAAAAGCAAAGCGTCCAGGAAGAACGCTGAGCAAGGCACCGAGGGGGCCGGTGCAAGTTACCGAGACAAAACGAGTAAGGCGACAAAATGAGAAATGATGCGAGTGATTCTAAATTGCGCCGGTGGTGTGAGGGTAGGAGGGGGAAGCAAGATGGGACCAATACCCACGTGTGACACCTAAGCGAAGGATGTAGTTAGAATCTGACGGCTCACGTTGCTGCAGTTCTTGTACCCTCTCTCTGCACCTAATTTGGCCCCTTTTATCCGTATCTGACTCTCTGTGCGATTTCAGGTGCCCCTCTTCCTTTGCTTTTTTTTTTAAAAATATTTAATTCAGCTTTATTATTTATCTATGCATAATTTAATATCAGTAATATTATAATACAAAAGGGCACGAAATCTCATAGAATCTGTATACTGTTGATATGATTCTGACTGTTAAATCATAAACTAAAGAAACTTTTGTTCAAATCCAGTCATGCAACAGCCGAGGGTCCGTCCATACACATTAGTGCATTACTCTATGTTTATTATGATAAAGAGGTTTTCAGATTTTATAATGTGAGCGTTATATTTAATTTAACAGTACTTGTGGGTAGTTCTTCCTACTCATACTCATCCATTGAAATTAAATATAAAGCTGTCTCTACAATATATGTTCTAAAATTACATCTATGTTGTCATACTATGACAAAAACTAACACTGTTCCAGTTGGAACTAATATATTCTCGGTGCTTTATAAAGGTAAAATAAAATATGCTGCATGATCATTATTTAGATTGTTTCATTTTTTAAAAATATTTTATATCCCCTGTTTTGTAGGGGATTCCTTTAGATATAATTTTTGAAGTACGTGTTATTTATCTAAGAAAGGAAATAATTAAAAAAAATTATGAATTCTTGTATTCATTGTGGATATATTCACCTATGAATATACATACATATATCGTATATTTATTAAACACAACTGGATTATTCTGGATTAACGACGAGGGGAAAAAAAGAGGGGGGAAACACCCTACATGCCCTGTCATTACTGAGGACCAAGTGTCAATATGTCTGCCCTAAATGTCAGCTACATCTTGAATTCAAAAATTTTTCATTTAAATATTAGTTCCTAATGACCTTTCATAAAGCATTACACACAGTAAAAAACATTGCTTTTTGATTCTAGTAATCTTGTGCGTCATGATGCTTAGAGCTAGAGTCCTAGAAATCAGAACAAGGCACATATGTATTCAAACACACAACTTTTTATAACAAGGAACAGAACAAAACACTACCTGAAAATCTCCATGAGCTTTGGCAGAAGAGGGACTAGACTTGCTAGTATCTGCATTACAGAGTGAACAAAGACGCTATAAGAGATAGCTGAAAGTGAAGTACTGAAACCTAAAAAGATCATAAACAATAGTGAAAATTGCATACCTAAACATGCAGTGCTGAGGAGTACTGTGCAGCATAAGAAGACGAAGAAGACAGAGTAGAAAGAGAAACTGAAAGAGAGATGGTTTTTGTTTATATCTATAAGCCTAAGACTGATCTTCCTCTTCCTCTCCATGAACAAGAAGAAACCACCAATAGCTGAAGAAGAAGCAATCACTGAGAATATGGCTGCAGATTTATCCTTCTCTCTGTCTAATTCTGACCCTTTGAGGAGAACCAATAATAATAGGGTTTACACTTTACAGTATCCAGGCCTTTGTACGTTCTTCATGCAAGATGATCAAGCTAAGAAAATAATATACACAATACTGTATTCATCTCACATCAAATCACACCCCTTTCTATGTTTTTTCAACTTTCTTCTTTCCCCTCCTCTGTTTTGGTTTATTGTGTAAAAGACGCAACTATCTAACTAGCTAGATAGCTAGATAGCTAGCTTCAGTGAACAGTGGCTCAGGTAAGATAAGAGTGAAATGTTGGGGGGGGGTTGAAGAAAAATATGGAATTGTACGGATTGCTATATGATGAAGGAATGTAAACAAAGGAGATTAAAATAAGAGAGTGAAGAAAGAATCTATTGACTATTTGGATTCTCACTTCCTAAGCCTTACCATGTATGGTTCTAGGATTCTCTTTGTAGACTTTTCTTCCTCAGCCTATCCACCATTCTCACCAGTCTTAGCTTGCTTGCTTCCTCTGTTTTCTTCCTTCCCTTCTACTCTTTGTATATCTCACAGAAAACAGTTAACCAATTTCTGTTTCAGTTTTTTTAACTGCGTCCTGCGTGCTTTTTTTTTCAGCTGTCATTTCATTAATAATTCCTTTGTGTACCATAAATTTAAGGACAAAAAATGATTCTCTTCCATTGAAATAATTGGGTTCAGCTTGATCTATGCTGATGCTGGTTGAGGCGGCATAGAGGGATGGGTTGGAGTGATTGGGAATATATTGGTACTTGCATTAAGGATTCGAAATATACTTAAGATTTCAAGTAAGTACAATTTTTATTGTTTAGCCCCGTTCCAAGCTGGACTTTTTGGGGAATGAGAAAAAGTGGATCACTCTAAACAAAAAAAAAAAAGGTGCGGTGCCTCCTCTGGAACTTGGCTGTGAACCCTAGATTATTACATGGTGGGGCAGTTTCCACAACCAGAAGGACGATCGACCTGGGAATTTACAGTTATGGCCTCTGTACTCTGCACTACACGTGTTTGGATGATGGGGAAAAAGAGGGATGCTAATATAATAAAGGCTTGTTTGGTTTGAATTGGACTTATGCATAAGCCCGATTCATGTAAATTGAGATAAATCTCCTTCACATATTTACTTCGTAGATCGTAAAAGCTACCTCGTATTGTTTGGATGATGGGGAAAAAGAGGGATGCTGATAATAAAGGCTTGTTTGGTTTGAATCGGACTTATGCATAAGCCCGATTCATGTAAATCGAGATAAATCTCCTCCACATATTTACTTCGTAGATCGTAAAAGTTACCTCGTATTCCGTAAATATAATTGAAAAGCATGTATAGAAATTATCCAAACATGCTATAAATAAGCTACAATTTGGTACCCTGGAAAACAGAAGTGTAACGTTAACATGCTCATATAATTTGGAATAGCTCATGGAAGCTCCATAAGTGCTTATGAATTGTGATTCACGGAATACGAAGTGACTTTTACGGTCTATGAGGTGCTTTTACAATCTACGAGATAAATATGTGGAGAAGATTTGTTTCAATTTACATGAATCGGACTTATATAATAATCCCGATTCATAAAAACAATGCCAAACAATCTCAAAGTGTTCATCTTTGAGTATTTACCATCAAAAGCTTTTGAAAATGAAGATGGAGCATGTTTTATGACAGGGTATTTATATTTGTGCAGAATGGTCTCAGGTTTTTTCCATTTCTGCAACTCAGATTCTCTTTGGATCAGCACAATTAGAATCAAAGTTTCAAATTTTGAGGTTGGTTTAAGTGAACATCCATCTTGGATGGGATTTCTACAAATGGGCTAAAGGTAAATCTTCTTGATATGGTAAATTTTCAAATGGGTCTGATTTCCTGAACTGTGGAATTTGCTTAAACTCAAGAGCAGAGTGTGGGTTAAGTTAAGAAGCAGGGGTCAGTTGCTATTCATGGGTCATCCATTGATCACAAGATCAAACCTTTGTTCTCATATGAAGTATAGTAAATGGTAAACTTTTCATATATTCAGAAATCACATGAGGTGTTTGTTCCACTTCCTCTAGGTCTGATTTGGTAGGGATGAAAAGCCTGTAAAGTGGGGGAGACTTCTTGAAACTCAAGGGCCCCTCTGTTTGAGGATTCCAAGAAAATATTATTAATATAATATATCATTAATATAGATAGCAAAACATATTATACTTCTTTGTATTTATAAATAAAAAGAAACATTAACCAAGACTTCATATTATTTATTAAAAAAAGTTTCTAATTAAATATAAAATTATACTTACAATAAGTAAGAAAAACGAGAGAATTGTTTATAAAGATCTCATTGAAAATTTATTTACTAAATGAGATCTAGGAAAGATTTTTTGTATATAAAGGAATATTGTTCGCACATATATAGGGAAGATATATTGAATATATGGAAGATTTTATGAACACAAAGGAAGATTTTTTGTACACAGAAAGAATGTTTGCACGCAAAAATCATATTTGACAAATAAATTTTTAATAAGATATTTTTGAATAATTTTTCTTAAAAAAATTAGGAGAAATTTTCTAAATTTCGATACTTTAAACTGCATTTTCATGAATAGAATTAATCCTATCATTAGAAAAACTTGGGGTGGGTCCCCTGCACTTGAAAAATGGATAGTAATGATAATAACTTTGTGTTGATATTACATTTGGTTTGATTTTCATATTAACATAGAGATGTGGTCATAGGACCAGAGACTTGTCAAAAATCCCACGCGTGTGTGGTACTGGAGTTAATGAATACGGATCAGAAAGAGGATAATGAGAAGAAATCAAAGACTTTATGTCAATCAAAAATATCGAGTGGCCTAGCTGCTGTCGCAAGGTTATGATCCCAGATGCAGAGTGATATGGATTGAATGGACAAAGAGAAACAATGGTGACAGGCACACAAAAAGCAGAGTATAAATAAGCAGAGAAAAATGCTCTGTAGCTTGACATGCCTTGATGTGGAGTGATATTAACGTGGTGATGTGAAGCTGGTGAAATCAACTAACTGCAAATGAGCAAGTTGTACTCTGACGAACAAGTTTCACCTATCAGCTTTGTTTTTTTTTCTCCCACACAAAAAATAGTACAAGACCTCGAGCTTCAAGTGTGCAGAGAAATCACAAGGCTTGGTTATAACTGTATAACTTCCAAGAAATATACTCAACTAAAGGGCATGCATGGAGACCTCCACAGAGCTGATGAATATATATAGTATCAGTAATTGGTTCTCTGTTTGAAACCATTGAAACTACTGTAATTTTAATGAGCCAAACATGGATTAAATTTTCTTTTAAGGTTATCGGGACATAAAACTTGAAAGAATCAAACATTGCCTCGCGTTGATGTTTAAGATTAAATTGATTTGTCAAGTGAAGCCCACGGGGGATAAGAGAGGATTGATGGTGACAGAGGAAACGTGAGGGTGACATATGCAGGCTATTGTTCTTAGCCTCCATTTGTTTTGTCACAATTATTTTACTACTTTTTCATAAAGTTGCTCCTTCTCTCTCTTTCTTTTCTTTCTTTCTCTTCAATGATCTGATCTTCGCCCATGAAAATCTATCTCCCTCCCTCTCGCCTATCATAATCACATGCTGAGACTGTGATAGATACTCAAACAATCTGAAAGATGTGGGTGCTCCGTCCTCAAGTCAGAAGTCAGAACTGGTTCCTACATATGTGTATGTTCCAACATTAAAAGTTAAAACCATCCTTAATAATTTCCATCCCAAAAAATGTCATGAATAAAATCAAAATAGTAGCCAAGTCTTTTGTAAATGCTCTTTGAGCATCGAGTCATATCTTGACTCTGATTGATAAGTTCTTAAGATTCAACTCTAATAAGAATAACCACCTTGAGCTAACATGATGTTGGTTAATGTGATAAGTGACATCCCCATAAGTAAGAGAATATAAGTTTAAATTCTGATAAGCATAATATTTGTTGGGGCATACAAAAATTTTTTGTGTTCTAAATCTTAAAAAGGAACCATTGATCAAATTAAAAAAATAATAGCCTCATTGAAGCACATCACTTGCTCATCATCAATTTGTATTGTTGGTTGATTTTGAGTAGTTTTGATTTAATTTAATTTAATTTTTATTTTTGAAACAAATTTTTATTTTGATGTTATGGTCATTATTTTTCAAAAAAAATAAATTTATCATTAAAAATCATAAAGTAAAAATTTGGACAGTTCAAACCTAGTCTAATCTCATCAAAAGAAATTAAGAATAATGAAAGACATGGAGTATAACATAACAAAACCCACAACAAGTTTGTCAAGAACAACGGCCCAAAACGAAACGAAACCGATTGTAATTTTCTTCTGTAGCTGCCCAATGGATCAAGGCCATATTGTGACGAGATTTTAGCCTAACTGTATATTTGACCCCAAAAACAACAACCGGTGAATATGGGCACATTACATATGTGTGTATAAAATATTTTTCATATATAATTATGAATTTAAATAAAATGAAATAACGTTTATCTTTTTTATTTTCTCACCGCGAGGGGTATTTTTTGTAGATAAAAAATATTAGATATAAATAAAATGGAATATGGTAATTGATAGCATTTTCTATTTCAAAAGTTATTAATATAGTAAAAGAATGTCATTATTTTATGAATAAAAGTAAATTTTGTTTATGACATAGATTATGAGCATATTTGAAAGCATTCAAAAATAACTGTTTAATTGTGATTTATGTTATCAAAATAACTTCTTAATAAACTAATCCGGGATTTACATTGGGGAGGGCCAATCTTCTTTGATGTGAAATTAGTAAGTTTGAGGTTTGACCTCTTAAAATATCTGAGGGGTTAGATAAGTTTCGTCTTTATTTACATAAACTTAGTTATGATAAAGAGCTCCGCATGTCTTGAGGAATTTAATGCCAATGATAAACATGTTTTAACTAAATTACTATATGCGCCAAGTGATTCGCACTGTAATGTAAATGACTTAGTTAAGGTCAAGTAAAAACAAATTGGGATGATTTATTCGTACATCTTAATTTGTCTTTCTGACTTTAATATTTTTTAAAAGGTTAAGAGATAAAAATACCCATAATTTTTTTATAAAAAATGTATCCATCACTGTAATTTTTTTTAATATAAAAGTAACCATGAATTTTTAAAAATAGGGTAAAAATGACACTTTCGTTAAAACTAACTAACAACCGTTCACTTTAGTGAAAAAGTACCAAAATATCCTTATCTAAAAAGAGGTTAAGGGGCAAAAATACCCATAAAATTTTTTCAAAAGTGCGTCCACAACCATAATTTTTTTTTAATGCAAAAGTAACAATGAACTTTTAAAAGGAGACAAAAGTGACACTTCCGTTAAAACCAACTAATAATTGTTTACTCCAATGTAAAAGCACCAAAATACCCATGGAGAAACGCATTATAGTGAGGCAAAACGGTATGTTGTAGACGGTGTGCAGCAACCCATCGAGTTTGACGTTTTCTAAGATGGACGTCACCAGAGCTCTGACGTTTGCTATGTTGGTTGCCAAACAAGAACCCTAAGACGAGAAGCTATATGTGACTAAAATATGAAAACAATAATGGTGGTAAGGAAAACGATGATGACAGTGCTCAACAAAGGAAGTGAGAGAAAGGTCGATGGCGATGACAGTAAAATCGATGAACATCGACTGTGGTAGTTGATAATGAAGCTTCAATTTCTTCCTTTTGCTCTTGTTCCAAAGTCTTGATCTCTCCTCTTTGTCAACAAGTGTCGACTGTTATGATAGTGATGTTTGATTGAAGGGAGTGAACTCACAACCCACGGTGATGGCGGCAAGAATAGAGAGAGAGACTTTTTTTAAGAGAAGGGTATTTTGGTACTTTTACACTGGAGTAAATGGCTGTTAGTTAGTTTTAACGGAAGTGTTACTTTTTCCCCATTTTTAAAAGTTCATGGTTGCTTTTGCATCTAATAAAAGTTTATGGTGGTTGACGCATTTTTTAAAAAATTTCATGAGTAGTTTTGGCCCTTAACTTTTTTTGAGATAGGGGTATTTGAATACTTTTGCAATGGAGTTAATGGCTATTAGTTAGTTTTAACGGAAAAGCCTTTTTTACCCTCTTTTTAAAATTTCATGGTTACTTTTACATTCAAAAAAAATTTATGGTAGTTGATACACTTTTTCAAAAAAAATTATGGGTATTCTTCCCATCTTTTTTCATTATTTTCTTTATCTGAGTCGTTTGATTAAGATCTTAACTGTCCATATTTAACTGAGATGTTAATCCAATAACCTAAATAAAAAAAAAGAAAAAAGAAAAAGGGAACAAAGCCGACCCCTAGTCCCTATTTTTTCAATTAGAAGCAAACGTGCAAATGGATTTTTTAAAATGCTGTTTGGATTAGCTCATGGAAGCTCTATAAGTACTTATGAATTGTGATTCACGGAATACGAAGTAACTTTTACGGTCTACGAAGCAGCTTTTACGGTCTACGAGATACTTTTATGGTATACGAGGTGCTTTTATGGTCTACGGGATAAATATATGAAAAAAATTTATCTCAATTTATATAAATCTGACTTATATAATAAACCTGATAAAAAAACTGTCTCAGATAGCCTCTAAATCATAGAACGTACAAATGGATTCAAAATCCAAAGAGAAACGACGGCGAAGATTCGTTACCACTGACGTCGTTTTTCTCACTGGAGAGCCACAAATAGTCCAACGGCTGGGATCTAATACCAAATTCCCAGACCCTGATATCCCATCAAAATAATGAAAGAATCTCCTGTCACATTATTTTTCATTTATTTATTTTTCTAAACTAATACTTCCTAATTTTCTCTTATATGAACTGGTCCCTTTTATAAAAATATTTTATTTAATGTCTGAAAATATAAATTTATTTTTTTATTTTATCCTTATTAAATTAATATCATTTATAATTAATTATCACATACACCAAGAGTTATATTTAGGAGATAGAGAACTCACTATATGAATAAAATCAACAAAACATTAAGAAACATATTTTATTATATCTCATATCTTTTAGACATTCTCTATATTTTCATAAATAAGGGCATATATAAAAAAAACATGACATTTTTTACACACTTATCTTTTTTAACTACCAGTTCATTTTACACAATCAATAAGAAAATTACCTATAAATAATACCTAAATTCCAATTCAAATTATATGTTAATAATGTGGGGCTGCCCATAAAATATTTTACATGCTTGTATCATAAAGTTTTCACAAACGCAGTGCTATGTATAAATGTTTTCAAATGGGATAAATATGCCATTTTCCTCAAAACTCACAAACATTCAAGACTCAATAAAAATGGTACTTTTACTTCATTTATAAATATTTTTATTTGTTTGACGTCAACATTTATAAATGTTTCTATATACTATTACACCTATTAAAACTTTATGGTGTGACATATTATATATTATCTTTGTGCTTTAAACTTACAATATATACAGATACAACAAGACTAGACGATATATTCAATGTTTAAAAGATGGGATCAACATATCAATACAGAGTTAGTATAGTAATATAACGTCAAGCTAAATCCTTTTGAATCTCACGTTCAAGTCATTGATGATACATCTATAAGTATGTTTATGATTACGATTATAGATCTTAAAAATACTTATATATATAAGTCGAGACATCACTCCTCTCACATATTTATTTTATATATTATAAATTATAATTAAAAAATTACTTTTAAAGATTCTAATATCTATTCTAAATAAATAATGTTAAGGGGTTAACTACAAACCCTAAACAAGTTGTTGAATAATGATATAAAAAAAAGGGGCAAACATTAATTTCAGGCTTTTCATGATTCACAGAGTACAATTGATTAGATTGGAAGCGGACGTCTTGCATAACAAAAAAATAAAAAAATAATAATTATATAAGAAATAAATATTCAATGAGATTCAATAAGTGTAATTGTTACAATAACAACATCACAATATATAAAATCATATGCATACAAATGGTCTGAAAATATGTCATAATTAATGATTATTCTTATGACTATTTTAAAACCCAAATGATAGCTTATAGAAAACATATTTTTTGCCAAAAAAATATGCAAGAATATTATACCAAAAAAGCAAGAATATTTCCAGCATATTAAAAAAATGCAAGAAGTGTTACTTGTTTTTCCAATTTTCTTTTAGATTTTGCAACCTGTGCTGCTCAATTTTAAAGTATTTTTCACATCTAGCAAGGTTTTAAAAAGTTTATACTTTCCAAAAGAAATCTGTAAGAGTTAGGGTCTATTTGGGAACACACTAAAGGGGAAAAAAGTTCAATTGGTTCATAAAAACGCTAAAAAGTCCAGTTGTGTGTGTAAGGCACCATTTTGGGAACACGATGTTTTGTACTGGGATTTAAAGAAAAAAACAACTTCTATAAGAAGTTGACTTTATGTGCTTTTGAGACTTTCGACGTTGGAGCATTTATTGCTTTGTGTGAGCTTTTACGTGAACCGTTGAAATCCCTCTCTTTTTGTTTTGCCTTTTCCTTTTTTTTTTCCTTTACATCAACCACACACTCTTGATTTCTTTAATGTTAAAATACATATTAAAAATATGAATCAAAATTAATGAAAAATTCTCAAATGCAAAATGCATTGCTCAAAAAAGGTACATATAAATAAGTTATTGGGCTCTTATAAATAAGACAAGAGAGAATAATATTTAATTTTTTCAGATTTAGTGTATTGCCATTTTTTTTAGAAAAAAAATGGATTACCTTGTTAATTGATCCATTTTAAATAGGAGAGAGTGAGTAGATGATAGAAAGGGGGAGGTGAACAATTATCTAAAAATAAAATAAATAGCAAATTTCAAGGCAATGTGATAGGAAGAGTAAAAGAAAGAAGAAATCCTTCATGTTAGGAACGATTTCTTTACAATTTGAAAATCGTTCTTGTCGTATTGCTGCTCGCTTTCCCTCTCTGTTAGGGTTTCCTTCCCTCTTTTAAGGTTTATATCAGCTCAGTCAAAATGCCATCTTCTTCTCCTCAGAAGGTCTGTTATCCTCTTCCGATGGAGGTCTTTTAGTGTATCCTTGTGGTGTGGCCTCTACCTGTTTTGATTGTGCCTACGTTATCTTAAGGCAACAAGCAGGGAAGTAGTAAGGATCAAAGCGTGGCGACTTGTGATTCCCAAAATGTTATAGCAACTAAGGACGGGCTTTGGCGTCAATGAGCAGGGGGATTGCGGGACTCGAAATGGGGAGGTTTGAATCGCTTAGAATGGGGTGGTGGCCTCCGATACTAATCTCCGATGGGTGTCGACTGGGTTCTCGGCGATAATTGATGGGTTGCTATAGGGATTTGTTGGTTTCACTGTCAGTATGAGGGTTTTGGCAGTGAAACTGTTAGGAACATCTTGGGGCGTTGTCGTTCATTAGGGTAAATCAAAGGTAAAGACGATGAGGAGTTCTAATATGATAATGCATAGAGCCACTGATGCTGAGGTTTGTAGTCTCGTCAAGACTAAATATACTCAACACCTGTCTACTGATGTTTTTTTCAAATCTTGTTTTGAGGACGAAACTGTTGAACTTCTTGATGTTGAAGTCATTATGATTAGTGATGTTGTTTGCTTAGAAGGGTTGATTCTAAAAGTTTGGTTTATTTGGCATTATTGGGGGGATTTTTGTAACTATGCCCAGATCAGCGCATACTATAAGATAATTTTTTCTAACCTAACTGTCACTACCCTGTTTGATCTGGTGAGCATGGTCTTTAGGTGGGCAAGAGGTGGAGTGAATTGTTATGGTTAGTTTGATGTATTTCTTTATAGGAGGGATGTCAGCTTGTTTGTTGCTTGAAGTTGTAAGGCATGGTCAAGTGCTATTCAATTTAGGATCATCAACTTGTTCTTGTTCGGGAGGTTTCTGTATGCTATTCATCATTGGCTCACAATGCGCCTATTCAGTGTTTGTGTTAACACTATTCATTTCCAGGCTAGATATGAGTTAGTTCAGTGTATATGGTCTTACTGTTTATTTTTGGACTTGAGTTGTGATTCTCTCATTCATTATTGCTCTAACCATGATTTATATGTTATGATGATGGATGTTGGTTTCCTTGAGGATATTCAGGACTCAAGGATTTTGATCAGGAACCATCCTTTCATATGTGTTTCCATGGAAGCAGATTTGGTGGTTGAACGAATTGCCAAAGCTTCATTAAATAGGTCTCGCCCTCTTGTTTAGGTATCTCGACCTTCATTGCTGTTGTTGACCTTATTGGAGTTTTATTCCTTTTATCTAGTTTTATGTTCTTGCAGGAAGCTATTGTATGTGTTTATTAGTTTGTTTGCTACTTGTTTAGATCTTTCATGTTGTTTAGTTGTTTCTGTCTCTTCTTTTAAGACATTGTACTTTATATAATTGCAATATAATTAGTTTCATTGTTGGCAAAAAAAAAAAAAAAGGTTCTTATCAAGAATAATGTCAAGGGTAAAAGGTCTTTTGCTTCCGAAGTATTGCTTTAAGGGCAATTTTGCCCCGAAAGTTTCATATACGGGGTAATTTCGCCCTGCCTGTTATCGCGGTTAAGTTGACCATTAGTTGACCATATTTAGGGGAAAATTTGCTCTAAACTGAAAACTTTCAGGGCAAATTTGCTCCTGAGATAACGATAAAATTACTTTGAAAGTTTCAACTTACGGGCAAATTTACCCTGAAAGTTTTCACTTAGGAGCAAATTCACTCCTCAATTTGGTCAACTAACGGTTAAACTTAATTGGGATAACGATCATAGTGAAATTGGCCTACATTTGAAATTTCTGGGGCCTCAGATAAAATTCCGGGACAAAATTGCCTCGGAGCCTATACTTATAGGACAAAATTAGCCTTTAACCCTAATTTCAAATATAATATTTCAGTAAATACTTTCCGCCCTGTGCCATTTTTGTATTTGATTTTATTGTTTATATAGCATTTTGGTAAATTTGCCCTCTTCTGATAAACAAACGAGCAACCTTTCACACGTCGAAGAATTGACAAGATGAAAAGAGTAAGCATTAAGTCATGATATAAATGGAAAGGCTTCTCCCAGGAGGTTGGGTCTAGTGGGGCTATTCACTTCACTTCACTGGTTGATCAATGTGTGCACCAGGGAATGTGATTTATCAAACTTTTTATTTTAAAAAATAATTAGTTTATTTAAATAATATATTTGACCATTAGTTTTAAAAGATTCAAATAAAAAGTCAAAAATCAGAAAATATTGTTTTAACATTTATGTGAATTTTAGGCAAAAAGAAAAAAAGAAACTTAGCTGTCCAAAAAAAACATGTCAAACATTATTTTTTCATTTAACTAACCCATTTCTTTGTCTCAACTCAATCCTAACAATTATTAGCGCTATTTTAGACAAGTACTGTAGAATACTCCTTGGTCCTTCTAAGAGGTAGAGAAAGAATGAACTTTTTGATCCAATTTAAAAATCACATTATTAAAATTGTTTAATGGATATGCCGTTTTAGCCAAAATTTACAATTGCATAAATTTTATTCTTATAGCATATATTGTATATTAAATAGGTATAAATTTACAATTTACTGTATTTTAAGGCAAAATTATTATGATTTATGATTTCTTTTAATTTTGAAAAAATGTATTGAAAATGACCTATAAATAAAATTATTAATAAATTAACTCATTTAACATATACTAAATTCGAATGTTTTCCCTTTTTACTTTTATTGAAGAATGTAAACCTTATCGGTTATATTTTAAACAGAGACTCAGAGAGTTGATATAATGAGCCGGTAAAAATTGAACAAGGATTGTTAATTAAAGGCACAAAATTATAACATGAGCATTAGTTATTGTGTAAATGATACGTGTCTGTTTAAAATAATGATTGAAGTCTTTAAAAGTAATTTTTTAATCGTGATTTATGAAATATGAGATAAGTATATAAGAAAAATATTTAACTTGTTTAGAATAGTGATTGAAACCTTCAAAAGTAACTTTTTAATCATAATTTACGGTATACAAGATAAATATGTGAGATAAGTTTTATTTTGACTTACTGATTTAAACATTTATAAGCCTTTTAAAAGTTTTACCATACATGTTAGAATCAGCTATTCAATGGTCATTTTTGGTATAGCTTACACTTACTATTTTATAAGTGCGATTCATATAAGTCGAGATAAAACTCCTCTCAATATTTATTTTATATATCATAAAATCTACCTCATATACTTATATATTATAATTAAAAAATACTTTTAAATTCCAATCCCTTTCCGAAATATATCTAATAATTAGATCATTGGGAAAGGGAATAATATTTTGTCCGTATTCTACATAACGCAGTCAGTTTGTGTGCTTAGGAGCTCGCACAAAACCAGACGCGCACGCCTTCACTAAAAGCTTCAAACTTTCAAATGTCAGAAACCACCCAACGGCCTCCTACCGCCATGATTTCTTCCTCCGACGCTCCCTCCCTCCCTCCCTCCCTTCAAACGTCGTCGTTCTGTGCTCCTCCGCCAACTCCAAATGTTGCGTCATCTTTAGGTGAGCTTCTGCCGCTGCTCTGCTCTCTCACTCTGCTCTGACACCCCCATTTGTTCTACTTCCTTCTTTCTCTTCTTTTTGCGTTTCATCGTTTCGTGTTTCATTCTCTGTTCAAGTGATTTCCGCACTGTGAAAGCAAGTTCTTTCAGCTCTATAGTGTGTCCTTGAAGAGAAATGACCTGCTATTCGCTATTTTCTTTTTAAATAAATCATAGACTCTACTTTCTTGCTTCCACTACCTGGGCTTTTGGCATTTTGCCAGGAAATCCGGGTCTTGCTGGGTAATTAGGGTTTATGCTATTCGGGCTAATTAAAATTTAAAGCCCTGCTTTCTTTTTCTTCTGGTTTCTCAAGTCGCTTAATATGACTTCAAGGTTTGATCTTTCCTCAGCAATGGCATGCCCAAATGCTCATAAACCCAGTACCAAACCCAGCTCAAACATATCAGAAATCGTCTCCAAGTTCACCAAAGTTTGTAAATTGAAATCCATTGGGGTCTTCTCCTCTGAAATCCCCAATCTCCCCCACTTGCACAAACCCATCTTCAATGTCACTTCTGTAAGTGAAATCAGAAGTAGTGGTAGCAGTGATTGTTCAATTGAGGAAAAGACTAAAAGCCTTGTCGAGAAAGTTCATCCTCATCCGATTGATGGTAATGCTGGTGTTAGTGTAGGCTTCATGAAGGTGTTTGACACAGTTTCAGCTCTGAAACTAGCATATCTCCAGCTTCAGCAAGCTCACATCCCCTATGAACCCAACAAGATTGTTGCTGCTGATGCTAAAGTAGTTGCTGAGCTCGAGAAGCTATGTGAGTTCAAGCGCGATTATAAGCAGAAGCAACACAGGAAAGTACGGTTCAATGTGCCACAGAGTTCTCGTCTCTTACGGTCTGAAATGAAGGCTAAAGAGGCGTTGCTAGGAAAGCTGAAGTCTCAGAATAGTGATAAAGACTCTGAGATTCTCCGGTTAAGGAAAGAGCTTAAGGATTTGGAGATGGGGAATAGAGCTATGGCTGAGAAGATCAAGCGGTTCGATCTAGAGAAGAAGAAAGCGAGCGTTTTGAGTGTTGATAAGTTCCAAGATTTTTACAAGGCAGCTTCAAAGTGCATTCACGATTTTGCTAAACCTTTGATTAGTTTGATGAAAGCTTCAGGCTGGGACCTTAATTTGGCGGTCAAGTGGATTGAAAATGAAGCCGTTTATGCCAAAAGATCTGACAAGAAGTATGCTTTCGAGGCCTACATTGGTCGCAGGATGTTTCATGGGATTCGCTTAGCGTCTTACAATGTGGAGGATGTCTTGAAGTTTGAAGACCCGATTGATGCGCTGATGGAGAATCCTGATTCAGAGTTTGCCAAATTTTGTCGAACTAAGTATCTTCTGGTCATACATCCGACAATGGAAGACAAATTCTTTGGGAACTTAGATCACCGGACGTTCTTACTTAGCGGGAAACATCCTAGGACAGAGTTCTATCAGTTGTTTGCCAAAATGGCGAAATGGATCTGGGTCTTGCTGGGTTCTGCTAGACAAATAGATGCTGATGCAACCTTGTTCTCTGTGAACAGAGGAAGCAAGTTCTGCAGTTTGTACATGGAATCTGTTGGGGAAGAAAGGAATATGGCTGTTGTATCTGGTGAAGAAAGATCAAACTGGAAAGTTCAGTTCATGATCATGCCTGGGTTCAGAATTGGACAGACATTGGTGAAGTCAAGAGTTTATGTCTCAGCTTCTTAAGGTGTTTAATTAGATGGAGGGCCTATTTAACTGGTAATTTAGCATATAGAACATCATAACTTTTGTACTAGACTTGGCTACTGGGTTATGTTAATGCTTGTAGTAATGTAGTTTACTAATCTTTCCTGTTAGAGGGATCTAATATCTTTGTATTTTGTGAGAGTTGCCAGAATCTCGAGTTTCTTGACTGAACCGTACTATTTTACTCGTTGATCCATTCACTAACTATCGAAGTGTCGAACATCCTATTGGGCTTTGGCAGCCGAATTAATATATAGATGTTTGTGCCTCTGCAAACGATTGGATTGGGCTTTCCGAATTTTAAATGGGCTTGATTAATATATTTGAATCGGGTCTACTATTGTTGGTCATAATATAATGGAAAACAAAACTTAATTCGGCCCATAATAAGGGTATAGTTCTAGTCCAATGCTGAGTTAACCCACCCACCCACACTATCCAATACCAACGCGGTTAGGTATAGTGGAAGAAATTAGCCTCTTATAATGTGACAATTATAACAATTATAACGTGACAAACTAAAATTCGAATCCCCGTTAGAAAAAATGCCTTCATTAGTGTCCGATAGTGTCATAAATAGGATTTTATCTAATAGGAGGATAGGAGGAAAAAATATAGATTTCCACTTTCCATTTGCCAAATCTTTTGACTAGAAAATGGCTAAAATTTGCTTTCTGGTTAATATAAGAATAATATTAAAAAAAAAATCATATCATCAACTTAAATGTGAATCTATTTTTCTTAATTTGATTTATGAACCAAAATTTTCTTATATTGTGTTGCTATTCACTTTTTAATTTTTATTGACAACTTTTTAATGGTTTCCATGGGAGCTGTAGCTTTTTGGGTCTGTTTTTGTTTTCTGCAGCCTAATCTAGTCTCTCTCTTTGCTGTATCTCCATGATCATGTTGGGGTCAGGTTCTTAACATATGATTGTCCTAAAATAAGGAAATTAAAGAAAACAATACTATGATTTGAAATGCTTGCGCCAGCACCAAGCAAGTGGGGGATCCTCAATAATAACCGGATTGTTTTAAAAGCAAAAATGCATGTCGTCATCATTCCTAAACCCAGCAATTAAGCTGCCACCTCCAAATGGGTCTCACCTGTTGGCTGTGTTCATCATTACTTATTAACCTCTTATTTTTACCCCCTCTTCCCTTAAACAAAGCGTGGAGAACCAAATTATTAGTTCAATCCATTTATTATCCATAATTAGCTAACATTTAATACACTTGGGAATTCTGAACTGAGAAAGCGTGTGGCTGTTGAAAATTTGTTCAAGAGGCAAAAAACTTATTTCTTTCCTAATTTATAGTTTTGGTTATGATTTATCAGTGCTTATCTTTTGTCAACTGAACAGTTCACAAACCAGCAAAAGTAGAAATTACCACTGAAAACTCTGCATAGTAAAGTTCAGCCTTTCTAAATATGTATCTTACATCTAAGGTGTCTCTGTTTATATCTCAAACCTAATTGTTGATTTCATTGCAAAGGTTTGCTGGCTCCTCCATAATACAGTTATTACCAAGGAATTTATTACAAAATAAGGGGTGGGTGTGTGTGTGTGTTACTCATTAAAACTAGGCTAATGATGTTATTTGTAGTTGACACGGCAAGAGAATTGCTGATGGTAATGATAGATAAAGTCATTTGTGGACACACTTGGTCCCCTTGCTTTCATGTCAAAACTTTTATAGTGGACCACCAGCTTTATTATTTTTTTCACCTGTTATAAGGCCAGCTTTTAGTTCATTGCATCTTCGATTTCAACTCTTGTAAATAAGTACAATTCTGAGATAGTGATACCCCAGAGAAATACAGAAACTCCCTCTGAGAGGGGGGGAAAGAGAGAGATCAAGTGGTTGAGGCATTTCATAATCTGATGGGTAATCACAGGTTCAAATTGTCAGATATGATACCAAATGCTTGGTTTTACAAGCTCAAAGACATGAGCAGATCATCAAGGAAGCAGAAAGGTTCTCCTGCTACTGTGAAGAACAAAGCAAGCTCACCAGTGATGTCCCAGAGGTCGCCCCCAAATTGTTTGCATTATTTCCCCACAGAGCCTTGCAGAGCTGGTATGCTTTTTAACTCACCAATTCACACCAAAGTCACAGACTTTTCATTCACTGTTTCGCCAAGAAGGTCATCATCCAAGAGAAGAGCTCAGAGGAAAACCATTTACAAGCCTTCTCCCTCAGTTCTGTCCTCTGTCCCAACCGCTTGCAGCTGCCATTGGACTCCGCCAAATCAAGCCGAGTCCCCGGATTTCTATGCCTCTTCCATTGAGAGTTCTTCTTCTGAATTAGATCTCTATGAATGTATTACATCTGAGTCTGATGAGTGTGATAGCCCAGCAGCTCCTCACATGTTCAATATACTATCCCCTGATTGCAGTTGCAGGGTTAGTTCTTCCACTAATGATATCATCATAGACATGAACTCCGAATCATTTGTTGTGAATCCTGAAAAGCTAGATGGGTTTGATGCAATTTCAAAATTAGGCCTTCCTCCCATATTGACAAAACCAGTGAGGTTTGATGATCAGGCCATTGAAGCACCTTACTTGAAAGGTTCATCAAAGTTGGAGGAAAGCAGCAGAACTACAACTCCAAAGTCCTCTTCTAACTCAAGAGGAATAAGACTTAGAGTCAATTCAGCAAAACTTGCAAGTAGGAAAGTTCAAGTCTGTACAAGAAGGAGTGTATCATCATCATCATCAAGTGCATGCAAGGTTTCAAGGAAAACAGGGTTTCCAGAAGGTTTTGCGGTTGTCAAGTCCTCAATTGATCCACAAAGAGACTTCAAGGAATCAATGGTGGAGATGATCAGGGAGAAGAATATATGGTCATCAGAAGATTTGGAAGATCTTCTAGCTTGCTATCTCTCACTTAACTCGAGAGAATACCATGAACTCATAATCAAAGCATTTGAGCAGACTTGGTTTGACTTGGCTCAACTCAGAATGTAAACTTAATCCAGTGCATGTGTAAAGCTTTTTTTGTATCTTGCCATCACTCTCTGAATCCAGTTCTGTGTTGTATCTTTTCTGATTTCCTGGTATATATATATAAAAAAAATCCTATCTTTATTTTATCCAACCTTAAATGTTGTTAAGGACAAAGAGTTTCGTGTCAATAACAAATTACTTAAGCAGTACAGATAGTAGGGACAACTCTACGTAAAAATAATCTGACATTTAGCTGTTGCAATAGTTGTGCCTTTATATGCATTTTACAACTGCAATACAAAGTGCACTCACTGGCTTTGTCATCATATACGTTATCAGAGACTTGGGAGAGAGGAAAAAGAATAGCAGAGGTGAAAAAGGAACCAAATTCAGCCAAGTCCTGATGACATGATCATCACAAACAGACTGGTACAAATAATCAAATGGAAGAGAGGACCACGAGATCATTTTGATATTCGGGAAAACTTCCAATTTGTGCAGTCTTCTTCCTTTTTTTACTTTGTTTTTTAAGAAAAATGAAATCTGGTTGAGGAAGAGGGTGCAGATTCCTATGACTTGGACTATTACAATGTATTATTTCTCATGATAGAGCTCAACCTCACATGCAAGAACAGAATTTGACAGTATCATTCAACAAAGATCCAAATATAATTTGGCTTCATAATCAAGGGACAAACATTATAATTGTTTCCAAACAAGTATGGCTCTATTGAATCATGGCCTCAAAAGTCAAAAGTAACCGCTAGCTCTTGCTTCACCTTACCATACTAAGAAACCGGTGGTTTTGCTTCAAGGCTGTCATAGTAATGATTTCTATCATAAGTGTGTTTCTTGGTTGTAACTTCTCTTAACACAAGCAAATATCTTGTATAGATCAAATTGTTTGAACTTTAAATGCTATTTTAGGTCGAACAAATTTTTTTTTCATATATTAACTATTTTTTCCGATTCTTAATATAAGATTTAGGGGAAAAAACCCTTAAATACTACTTGAACTTTAAAATTTTAAATTGGTTTTATTGACTATAAAAATAATGAGATGGATAAAAAAAGTATAGCAATTGACAACTCAGTTTTTTAAGAAATAACTGATTTAGCATTTTGAAGTTCAAGTAGTATTTAAGTGTTTTCCCCCCTAAGATTTACTTAAATGAAGAAATTAAATTATAAACTAAATCTTATATTTTATATTAAGGAATGAATGAATGAAGTAAAAATTTTACATATAGTTGATTTAGTTCATCTATCTTCCATAACAGAATCCCTACAAAACTTTCCATTATTTAATTAATCATTGCTTTAAATAAAAAGACAATTCAACGCAGAAAAACTTGGCACGCGCGTGATGTACTCTGTACGAGATGCTTAGCCAGATTTAGCAAATATCGCACTTATGTATCAATTATTGACACTACAGAAAAATGCACGTCACCACAACAATCCATACAAAAATAAATGTGCATATATATATACATAAATACATATATATATATTTGGTGGTTTTGCCGAATTAGGCAAGTAATAGCCACAAACTCATCAAGAGCATGCAATTCTGAGGTCTCAATTGAGAACCCATGTACTACATGTAGATAAGCAATAAAGCTACCACCATTATTGATCTCATTACTTGGTTAATTTGCTTCATCGTTTGTCCTCGTATAGAAGATATTAGTGCATGCCGATTCAGCTTCCTTGAGGAGATTATCTTCATCTTCAACAAGTATTTATTTTTGTTCAGCATAGTATACTCCATGTACATCTTACCCGTACTATTGACACCCTTCTTTTGTTTGTTTGTTTGTTTTTTTTTTTTTGGGTGAGTAAAACCACGTGCTATTAACACCCTGATAAGGTACTTTGAGGTGGATTTTATTCACAACGTGTCAACCAGTTCTTGAAAAACTGATGACTCCACAAACCAGCTACATCATTCTCTCTATCCCAATAACAAAGAATTATGCCATCTATCTCTTTCACTTCTGATGTTCAAAGAATAACTCCGTAGTGTTTGTCCTTTGCCACTCCTTGAAGATTTCACATCTAAACCACCACCAAACCCTGGTTGTGATTTTCTTCTGGGAGCCTCAAGAGGATTCTGAAATCCAATATTTTCCACAGCTCCAACTGTCTTGAACAAACGTCTCTTGCTTACCTCCTCAACTAGGGAACGATGTAGCATCTGGCTCCGTACATCAATAAATGAATTGTTCCTTGTCAAGCAACGATTGTCTATCTTCTTGCTTTTGCTAGTAGATGCAGCAGCGTGTGGTCCCACTAAAACTTTACAGTGGTTGCAACTTGTTCCAGACGGAGACAATCCAGTGCTTTGGTCTTCACCAGGGGAAAACATCTTACATTTGTGACTCTTAGTGTTTGATGGTTTATCTTTTCTGGTAGAAGTCACATTTTGCTCCTGGTCATCAGCAGAAGCATAATTCAAGTTTGAATATGTCCCCTGTGAAGAGCATCGGGAACTGGAATCATCAATCAATTCATCTGCAACAAAATTACATGGCAAAATTACTGTAGGGTCTACAATTAGTCGTTTAACTTGGAATTTATACAAACAGCAGAAGGTTTATGGGGAAGGGAATATTATTTTAAGGGTTAAGGGGCAATTTTGCCCTGGAACTGTCAAAAAGAGAACAATTTTGCCTTAATCGTTATCCCAGTTAATTTTGACGGCTAGTTAACTAAATATGCTGAGCTGATGGTCTACATGTCATTTACTTCATTTTTTTTTTGAAGTTAGATTTAAAACTTCTGGGGTAAATTTGCACCTTAATAAAAATGTTGTGGATAACATATGGATTGTCAACTCAATATATTTAGTCAATTAACGGTCAAAATTAACTAGGATAACGGTCAAAACAAAATTGCCCCAGGGTGACGACTTATTGGACAAAATTGCTCCTAAACCCTTATTTTAATGCCTAAAGATGATGTAAAGATTGAATTCCATTTCCCTGTTATTTGAAAGTTGTAAAAATACCACTCACCTGTTTTGAGTAGTGTTATTTCAAATAGCTAACTAAACTAACATGAAGTAACCATGCTGTCAAGAACACTGTTTTCCCAAGGGAGTGCTACCAAATACCCCCATAAATAGCTAACTAATTACTCAAGAAGTATACCGCCTCGAATAGGAGTATAGGACATTTACTAAGGCAATGGCACAAAGGGGTAAAGGGACAAAGGATACAAACCATGGAGCCAGTAATACCCATTGGGTAGTTCCTCAGCTTTTGTGACCATGCCTGATACTGATTCTAAGGATGATGAACAAGAAGATAATGAGCCAAAATGATATTGAGGTTCATTGTTGTCATCATTCTGATAATTGAACATATGAAAGGTATCTGAACAGTCCCTCTTCCTTCTCTGTGGCAGAAGAGCAGATATCTCTGCTTCAATCATACTAGAGATTTCAAATGGCTCCCAATCGGTGATCTCCAACTCTCTCACCATCTCCATTGCAACATCAATGGGAGTATCCGTTAAAATGTCAAAGGGAAAATAAATGTTCCTTGCAGAATCTGCACGAAAAGACAGAAGTAAAATCGTTTCATCACTTCAGCCTGTAAGCTTGAACTATTATTGAGCTATATTGCCATTCTTTTCTTGCAGCTATGTTTTAGTCAACATTATGACTAAAATCCACCTATAGGCATGCACTCTAATATGCTTAAAAGACATTGAGAAATAATACAAAGGTTAGATACCATCTTCATCAGTAATTTGCACTTTGAGAAATATTGTATCATCCTCTGGATTCAGCTTCCCAGTGATTTTCATCCCAGTCCTTTGTGAACCATCGGTCAAATGCAACTTTTCTATCTCAATGTCATTCAATAGTGGCTTTTGAATCTCAAACTTTGTATTTGAGGATGCGTCATTAGATGAGAGAAAAGGATCAAGCAATAATTCTTTCGCCGATGGTCTATCTGCCGCAGCTACCAAGCATTTTCTAACAAACTTCTGTGCTTCTGTGTCTTCAATCCGAAAAAGTGCTGCTGGTAACTTTCCCTGGTTATGAAAAGTTGCACACAATTAAAACTCAGCTTCACAAATGACCATGAATCTTACACCATTGCCTGAACTTACCGATGTTACTTTTTTGTAGATCTGTGCAGGATTAGCACATTCACCATATGGATATTCAGATGTAAGCATCTCCAAAACACACATGCCAAATGAGTACACATCAACGAGTTCATTGTATTCTTCTTCATATAATTCTGGAGCCATGAACTCTGGGGTGCCTACCAAAAAGGACAGGATTTCAATACATGATAAATGAAGTAGTTCAATTCCAGAAACACTCATAATTATCAAAATAAGCACCTATAACACTGTGGGCAGAGTGGGAACCACGGAGAATAGCCGCTAGTCCTAAATCGCCGATTTTCACTTGTCCAAGATGGCCATTGACAAATACGTTATCGCATTTGAGGTCCCTATGAATTACTGGAGGATCATGGTCATGTAGGTAAACAAGACCTTGTAAGATTTGGCGAGCCCAACTCTTTATTGCTTGTATGCCTACTCGCACATATTTCTTCCTGTATCTGTACAACCATTACCATAGGCCAGAAACTTATCAACCATTTTGTCAAGAATCTAAAAAGCCAGAATAGTGCAATGGACATTTCATGTCAAGGACTATCACCGGGAAGCAAAATTCATAACAAATACCACAAGGTCATGATAATGTTCTTAGTTTCTAATCTCCAGAAAATGTTTCATAAAACTACATGAACAAGTCATTTTTCATATAGCATAGATTATATAATGTAAAACAAAATCCATGTTCAAAATTATCAGTCCTAAACATAAAACAAACCAAACAATTATGGGCAACATACAGAATATGATCCATGTATATTGAAACATCTGAATATTAAATGTTAGGATTGAATGAAAAGATGTATGTATCTTAAATTATGGCTAACAAAGATTTAGCATATAACCAATCTAAGGAAATAAATTACAGGCCTCAAGAAATTTTCAGAAAGAAAATTACTCTCTCAGTGTCCCTGAAGTGAACATTTCTGTGATGAAGTTGAAGGTCTTGTTTTCAATATCAATCCAGGAGGTGTAGAATCTTATGATGCATTGGTGCTTGAGGGTACTGAGAAGATGAACCTCTGAGTAAAGCCGCTGCAAATCATCTGGTGTGCGAAGTGCCTCATTGAGTCTGACCTGGTTCCATGCTACCTCTATTCCAAGAACCTCGTCAATAGCTTTGTATACTGTCTTCATTGCTCCTTTTCCAAGAATTTCTCCAAACTAATCACAAAGATCAAAGAACTCAAGTCACAACAATGAACTGTACGATGAAATCTTTTCCTTAATTATTTCAAATGAAAAAAAAAAAACATATATGGTCTCTACTTTCCAACCTGACCTAGGTTTAATACTGCAATGAAGATTGCTTCAGACTTCACAAAACCTATGTAAACAATTGACTTCAACCCCATAAAGATGACTGATACATCAATCGACTTCCTCAAAGACTTTTTTTTATATATATATTACTTCAGTACTTGAAAGTGTTTTTTTTTAAACCAACAAAATATGTGGTTCTCAATCATTTTGAAACAAGAGTATAAAGTTGAAACAAGAAGGAAGAACTTGAAACAAGACTATAGTTGAGAGTTCTAAAATTACGAGACACGGGATAATATTTGGAGGATCGAAGCGGGTAAAGATGTCTCAATCATTTTGGAGTTGATTATACATGCTATATTTGAACAGGGATTCCTTTCAACTAAATAAATTTTAGAAGTTTATCTACCGTAAGAAACACCAAAACTGATAAGAATCTACATAAAACACAACATCACAAGGTTCAGGCTCCACGAAAAATATCTATGGGGCAAAATAACGGTAAAAGCATTCAACAACACACACACACACACACAGAGAACACCATCATCTTATAACAATCTCGCTCATCCCATTCACGTGGACCAAAACCTTTACCCTAAAGTCAATCAGCATAACAAATGCCAAAAACGACTGGAGAGAAACAGCGAAAGTTAAGAAGAAACATGGGGTTGAGATTTTAGAACTTACCCTGCCATATCGACCACTTGGGTCAGTTTCCACGTAACCGTGGTCTCCTTTAATATCATCCTTATGCTCTTTACTGCCATACATGTTTGATCCTTAGCTATTTGCTCCAGCCAACAATCACTTTCTATACTTCAAACACTTACTTCGCGAATAAAACTTTCTGCAGAAGGAGAACAAAAAGAGCAGAAAATTTATATATCCCTAAAGCAAATTCTTAAATCGGAGGCTTTCTCTCGTGGCTGGCGTAGGAGAAGACCCCAAAGAATAGCCAGAAGAGCCTAGAGAACTCAACACTAGGCATTATTTTCCCCACCTCCACAACCGCGCATGTTAAGTGGTCGTAGTCCTTAGCAACCATTTGCTGTTCCGTTTTCTTGTTCCTTTTGAAAACGAAAATCACAGAAGCAAGATTTGACGCGACAGTACAAATTGAGGTGAAAGCATAAGCGGATAATTCTCTGCACAAAAGTGACAGGTTCCTACAAATTCCCTTTCCCCCAAGAAAGTTGATAGGGTCTTATCATGCATACGGATTCTAGGCAGGGTCAGTTTCGGGTATTCACTTTGGGAAAAATGAATTGTCGCTTTAGATAAGCATTAGCTCACGGAACTTGAAGAATCCGTGGCCAAGCTTTGTTGTGAGCATTTGCGGATAACAGAGGAGCTTCCCCTAATGATACCGAAAGAACAGAACTTGTGAAAAACCCAGAAAGAGAAGCAAAATCAGAGGATTGTAGACTCAGAAAAAAAGGATTTTTGAGGGCCAAGAAGGAGGTGGAGAGAGCTGAGGATATATAGGCAAATACTCGAGCTTGAGAAAATAAGCAAGGCAGAGAGAACAAGGCATTATTGGCATATGATAATGATTATAATATATGGTGGGGGCCACATTGAGAGTGAGGTGGCAACATTGAAGGGCGTGTGATAATGTCTCGTTTAGAAAAAAAATTCCAAGTTTGAGGATGTCATAGATGACAAGGTTGACTTTGGAGGCCGAACTGTGGCTCCACCAGCTAGCTCCTAACTAATGGCTGTGGTATCATATTGGTGAAGGCAGTTTCTATTGGCAATATAATTCATTCATGTTTGATTGTCGTTTAATAAGTGTAGTGATTGATGGTTTTGATGAATCGATTTCGGGTTTTATGTTCATCCAGAGTTCTGTATGCTGATTCAGTATGTAGGAGTATTATTAATACTACTTATACAACCCTCGGGGATTATTTCATTTGCTTCGATGTGAAGTCAAAGGAAAAATAGTTATTGTATATATATATAAAAAAAAACCAGTTATGTGCAAAATTTGTTTGGAATTAAGGTCGCCTGTTTCTTCCTGGAAAACTTGTCCGGCCGCCTCATGAGATAGATTCATGCATTGGAGAACATATAATGTCTTGTAATAAATATCTATTTTTCAAAACATCGTTCAGCAGCTAAAACTTGTATTATTCTACAAACTACAGAGTATGTTAATTTAAAGTGTAATCTTCCAAGACGGCAAAAAAAAAAAAAAAAAAATTCTAGTTCCTACAATTATTCCACTAACGAGGCACTGATTTGAAATTAATAATATATGATATGATAAATTCATCGACATTCATTGATATTGATCAGTTCATTTAAATATAAAAATTAAATCATACTATTTATAAACTATAAATAATAGGTGACATTATTTTTTTTGTCATCATTTATTTAGCTGAATAATAAACTGATCACATTCACGACATTAAGAAATGTTTAGTATCATTGTGTTATACATAAATCACCAGAAATTTGTTTTATGCTCCTTGCAAATACTGTGTGACACACTAAAAACTAGGTTTTTATATTTAGGACGAAAGGAGTAATAATTATATAAATTATAACTGTTTAGTAAAGCCATAAACTGCAAAAATGATTTCAACAGTAATATCTTGATCATATAGCATGCATGCCGTTTAATAAACCCTCCTTCATGGCTTCATCTATTGATCAAGTCAAGATTTGCTTCCTGCAATGCCTTTGGTGTTCACTCAAACAATCTTTAAAATATAACTCAACTCTCTTGACTTGCTCGTTATCCAAATTCCATCGAAACTCTATCGTCGATAAATTAGATTATTATAATATAACTCTGTCAAATTAATTTTGTGTGTTGTCTTTTGTCATGACTCGCAGATAAATCAAAGCTCAAATTAATTAAACCTTGTCAAATCTATATTTACACATCATGGTTTTACTACACGTTGCTATATTCCACTAACACAATCAACGAGGTTTGAAAATATTAATGGGTGATGTGAGCGTGAAACCAATATAATCTATACGATATATTTTAAATATAATGCAGTATATTTAGAGAAATTTTCAATAAGCTGTAGTATAAATAATGATTATTGTTCATGGTATTAATATTATATTTTAACAGGTAATTATGTCTTATGAATTCTATACTAAAGCAAAAGTTATTGTATACTCTTCGCATCGTACTTATTTAACACTATGCAGCAGACTCTTTTTAATATGTATATGTGTGTGTATGATTAAATATGAAAGAAATTACTTTTAGTTTTATTTTCCCTTTTCTTTTTCTGGTCCTATATTATATTGATTAAGAATAATGGAATCTAATGAGATCCACCCATATTTTAAGGATATGAAAAATTCAGAAAAGTATAAAACGACTTTCTAAAGCATAAATTCTATGCATAAATTAAAGGGGCCAAGGAGGTTCCATGTTGAGTTTTTGAGATGTCATTATCAATCTGGCTCAAAATTATTAAGTTTGAATTAATTTCTTTTAAAGCTCATACCTCATATACTTATTATAAAACATATTTAACTAATTTAATTAGATTTTTATAAAATTAATTAATATGACATGTATTTTTTAAAACACAATTGTCATGTTTCTTAATTTTCTTCTTCCCTCTTCTATTTAATTATCATTGAGGAATTATTAATAGAGATAAATTAAAAAAAATTGATAAATAAAAAATATATATTTTATTATTTAACATCAAAATTATCTCCCCAAATAACGCAAGTTAATCACCCGTGGGAGTTCCTCTGGGAAAAGGCGAAGAATACCCACACACAAATAAAATTATCACTTGCTTTATAATCATAAGTTCTATAATAAATAATTATTGAGATACATAACTTTTCGTCGAGGAAGAACAAACTAAAAATTCGTTCACGATGACGACATGAAAGGAAACACGTTCTGGCCACCAAAGGTGATTAAATCTTTTTTTTTTGTCGAAAATTAAATCTTATTGAGATATGCAAGTTTGAAACTTATACGAACTCTTCAATTTGACCACGGCTATATATTAACAAAGTCTTTTATTTTATAATAAAATATTAAGTGTTTTATTTAACTAATTTTTTGCATTAACCTAAAAAAATGTTAAAAAATGACGGTTCTACACAGGCACATTTTAAAGCCTGAGATATATAATTCATGCACGTGAAATGAGAGGGGCACATCAATATGTGCATGAGATTTTTTGGAGATATTTTTTTTTTGTTGGTCTGAAGACAAATGAAAATAAGCCGTCCAATAATAATCCAACAACAAATAATATTATTAATTATATATGTGCTCAAATGTAAGGTAGCTTTTAGAACTATCTCTCCATATAAACCGGTAATTAATGTTTACTTGATAGAGTCCTTTCTCTAATTGAATCGTTTAAAAAATTACTGTGAGCCTAAAAAAGTGTTATTATATACTTTCTCTGGTTTAAAATAGAAGAGTCAAATATCTACTCTATGTTTATCAAAAAATTAGTTAAGAATAATTAAAAAAAAATACACACACATTCTCTTTCTTCTTTTTTCCTATTTATTATCTCTCTTACTTAATCCCTTAATAAATAAGCTTGTATTAGGAAACGGAAGAGTGAGTGTAGCAAATTAAAAAAAAAACATTAAATATAGAGATAAAAGTAAAATGGGTCTTTTAAAAAAACCATACCCTCATAAATTTAACTCTTATATTTTAAATAAGAGGGAGTTATTAGATTGGCGAGTTGACCAAAGTGGAATTCACTGAATTATAACATAAGATAGTTTTCAAACTGACAATATTTATTGAACCTTTGTTTACTCGATAGAGTCCTATCAGTGGCTTTCGTTCTTATCTTCTTGAAGATGATGAGATCATTCTTTTCATAATTAAAATTATCTTTCTAGAAAGCAAATTTGACTTATTTTCTTCAATGTCAGCAAAAAGATCATTTGTTGTTCCTTGAAATTTTTATATTCATCATCCCAACAACTAATATCATTTCTCATCGCCTAAAATATAATTTTAATCTTTTAAATTTTACATAAAATATACTTTTAACCCCTTAACTCTATAAAATATATTTTTAATCCCATATTTCTAACACTATTAATATTATTAACGAAAAATGTTGACGTAGCAAATTCAACTGATGAATATACAAGTATACAACTGACAAAATATATTTAATTTTTAATTTTTTAATATAATATATTTAAATTATTAAACTAAAATAAATGACAAATCACTGCAAATGAAATTATTTAAATTATCAAACTAATATATTTATATTATCAAACTAAATTTTTTTAATATAATTGAGGTTTTGATATTTATTGCTTCATTATATTTTTAAATATTTTTCAATTTACACATATTTTGATTTTATATTAATAGTATTTAATTATATAGTAATCACTTGGGTTTATTGGGTTTATTACATTAACGTATTCCGTTAGCAACATTAACGATGTTAGAATTATAGGATAAAAAATATACTTTATAAAATTAAAAGACTAAATATATACTTTAACCTTTGTTATTATAAAATTCATTTTCGTAAATAAATCCTAATGAAATGAGTTATATTTTTTTCTTTTCCAATCAATTTTTTCACTAAACCCATGGTTTTGGTACAATCCATCTAAACACCATTTTCTTTGCAATTTATTTTAGCAAGAAAACTATAGCTTTATATGAGTTAGAGACAGTCACTTTTTTGACAAAATCTACTCCCCTCAAAAAATCATTTTTCCCTTAAAGCTATTCTACTTAAAATCACTTGTCTCCAAAATCTTTTCTCTTAAAGCTAACCCAAATAGTGAAATAGACCCCAAATTTGAAATGCGATGTAAATGTAAGATTTACTTGTAAATAAATTACCTCTAAAATGCTTACCTATTTCAAATTTGGATTAGTTGAAACTCAATATGATTTTGAATGCCAATGATAGTATCCAGTAGTGGAATAACAGATAAGGAAATGTCATTAATAATCAAAACAGGTACAATAAACCCTCTTTAGGGGCAACTAAGTCCTTTATCAAAGTATAACCAAAACAATGCCAAATCTCTTGAGATTAATGAGAGAGACTCACGTTATCTATTCTTTTGGTGATGAGTCCACATCCCACGCATATAACACTAACGATTCTAACCAAGTAGATGATCACTTGTCTCCACAAATATATATGAGGTTACAAAAACAAAAAGAAAAGCATATGTGGCTCTCTCACACTCACCAATGATTGATTTAATGTGTGCTCAATAAATAGAACTTAGCTAAAACGTTATCCTCCAGCCAATCATAATGAAATTCAGAGATCGTTAGTTGCTTATGACATCAAATTCGATCCACAACCACCAAGAAGAAGGTGGCAGGCAAAACTCCATCACTTTGATTTCAAAATATTCGATGAACAGAGAAAAGATGGCAATGATTGCTGGTTAAGGTTGCCCTCCAACCACAAAAAATTAGAGCCACACACACACACACACAACTGTACTTCCATTATGGATCAAAGCACATGCGTTTTTTTTTTTAATTTGCCATATGTATGTATACACTTAATTAAAAAAAAAAACGACAACATCATCACCACAAGTCACAAAAAATAGGGTTAGCTGATAAAGTTAAGTTGAAATAGTAAGGCAGAAGCAATAGAGTTTGGGTGCAATAAGTTAGGTGAAATAGGCAGAAGCACTGGGACAAGACTGTGTGTTGGCATTGTGGGGGTTGCACTGCAAACAAAACTAGGTGGGACGACCTGTTTAATTTGCGTAAATTTTCAAAGTTCAATCTCCTATAATTATAAAATATACAATTATTAGGAAAATAATACTTCATAAAAGGAGAAATCAGAAATCGGAGGGGGGAAGGAAAAAAAAGGAAGAAAAGACAGAGCTCAGATGCGCCAATATTCGTCAGATATCTGACGATGGTGATAGATTCGTCCATCACCGTTTGCGCTGAGTCGTCATGGCTCCACGAAATGCACCAGCCGGGAATCGAACCCGGGTCTGTACCGTGGCAGGGTACTATTCTACCACTAGACCACTGGTGCTTGTTGATAAGGTATCGAAAATTAATTAATTGAACGCTTTATTTTTATTTTTTGGAAGGCTATTACCGCATTACACAAATGCTCAACCGTTAACCGGGCCCTTTTGGGCTTCCTTGCTTTGATGGATTTGTGCTTTTACGGGAAGCTCTGCAAAAATTGACGCTTTTGTGATTATATAAATAACACCCAGGTATGACATTGAAAGAGTATAATTGATTAATATTATATCAGTTGAAGTCGAAAACCCCCTTGCAAGATTCTACATTTTCTATGGAAGCTTTGCAACAATGTTTTAGCTTTAAGAGATAATATTTGGAAACAATCTTTTTAGATTATCTGCACCATACAAAAAATGTTTACTTCTGCTTAAGGGGAGCCTAATGATAAATGTTAAAAAGAACATCTTTGCGTCTCAAATGGTATTAGGGATGAGAAAAAACCCAATGGTCTAGTATGACCTCGAATAAACCTAATCCGGTATGGAAAAAACTGGCCCAAAACAAAAAAGGACTAGATTGGACTGGACTGCCCTTTTCGGGTTGGATTGGACTGCGGACTAGAGGGTTTGACCAAATCTAACCTGAATCTTTTTTTTTTTAAACATAACACCCTTATATATAAGTATATGTAATGTATATAGTGGGCTTTTTATTGATTTCCTGGGATTAGAGCCGGGAAAACGGGCCGAGCTCGTCGGGCCGGCCCGTTTAGGCCCTGAATTTATAAGGGCCGGGCTTGAGAATTTTGCTTAAAAAGTGAACGTGGGCCTAAAAGAGCCCCTTTAGGCCTTGGTATATTTTTTATTTTTTAAAATTATTTATATGATAATAATATTATTGATCTTTTATATTTTGTTAATGATGTTGAAAATATTTAGTTGTTATTATCTTTTTTAAAATTAAGTTTCATAAGAATATTTTGTATTAAGAATCATAAAAATAAAAAATTTATAAAAGATATTTTTTTTATAAGAAAAATACGTTAGATATTTCTTATTTACTCTAAAGTTTCACATATGATGGTAATTTACTAATTTATTTGTATTTTATGTTTTTTATAGAGTTATTTGTCATTTTACATTATTCTTTGTTGTAGATAAAGATTATGAATATATTCATGATTTGGGAGAAGAAATTCTTGATATTTTTACCCTCAAGTAGAGCCTACTACTCAAACTGAAGCACAATCAAATTTTCTTGAAATTGATGATAGTGGTGAAGAAGATGAAATTTATAGTCGTCATACTCATGTTGTTTAGAGTATTTAACTTCTTGCCTTCTTATACTTTTGTGCGGATTGTGAATTATTTGTGGATACTATTTTTTACCTTTGAATATGAATTAGTAACAATATTTGTTTTATTGCATGAGGCGTGTAGACGTGTAGTTAAATCTTGTGTAAATAGCTTCAGGCCTTGCGGGCCTTATGCTCTCGGGCCGGGCTTTGAAAAACGGTAATTTTTCTTACCTCAGGCTCTGTAGGGCCGGCCCTTTTAGACTCTGGCCCGTCAAGGGCCAGTCCTGTAGGGCCGGGTCGGCCCTGATTCCCAGCTCTACCTGGGATAATCATTCACTAATTAACCAATATCTATTCATTACTTCAATTTAAAAATATAAAGAAAATTATTGAATTGATTTGGTTTGAATGTTTTAAGATGAGTTTTACATGATTATAGATTTTTTTTGGTGTTATTTTGTGATTATTATGTTGAAATCTTATTTGTCATTGACGAAAAAATTGAGGAAAAAAAATTACATGAAGGTCTTGGACTACCTGGTCTAGTCCAAGTAGTCTGTTGGACCAAGTCTAGTCCAACCTGACCTCGGGTTGGTGCTGGACTAAACTAAACCACGGGCTGTCTTATGTAGCCCAAGGTCTGCACCATACTAAACCTTGGATTAATGCCAAATCTAGTCTAATCTAGTCCATACTCATCCCTAAATGGTATTCCCTCCAATCCTTAATATAAGATATATTTGAGGAGTTAATCTTGATTCTAAATATAAGACATAATTTTTATATTTATTATTTTTTCCTAATTTACCCCTATTGATGCTCCATTAACAATCATCGAGGAGATGAAAATGAGGAAATTAAGGTAGATTGTTAGAATATTTTAGAAAATACATGACATATCGACTAACTTAACCAACATTTTTAATCTAATCAAATTAAATAAATATATCTTATATTAAAGATTAGAGAAAGTATCTTGTATGTAAGATACTCTCAAGCCCTTAAAAACAATTAAGAAAGGCCCACGGCAAAGCAGAAGCTAAGTGGGGCCCAAACATGGCTCTAATTTGATCCCCACTAAACATGGATTTGATGAGAACAAATTATAGATCATGTGCCTACAAGATACTACTCTTAAAAAAGTTATTTAAGTTGATTGATATGACATGTATTTTAGATCATCTTTCTTAATTTCATCATTTTTTCTTCTTTTTAATTATTGTTGATGAAGCATCAATAATAATAAATTAAAAAAAATTAATAAATAAGAAAAATATACCATACATTTAAAATCAGGACTCCTAAAATATTATAATCAAATACAATAAATGTCAGTATTTAGGAACAAGAAATCAATTACACCAATTTGTATTCCTAGAACTAGGAAACTAATTAAACATATTATAACCAAAATTCCATTGCTATCCTACATGCCATGCATCATCGCGCGGGGGGGACGTTTACATTAAATTATTCTCTTCATTGAATTGTAAAAATTCAATACCTCATTATGTTTAAAAGTATTAATCTACAAAAGTAAGCTAATCTTGAAATTACAATTTATGGGTAAATTTGCTCCTTTGTCCTGTTCTCATCAGAAACATACTATGTACACGATAAATCATCCTCACAACTATTACAACAGTCATTTGAATTCCAGTGGTCGTACCTAAACTATTTGTCAGTGAATTGAATATAATTACATACACATCAACTATGAAGCCAGTTAAATCAAAATATACAGAAAAAAACTGGGACAGAACCTTACAAAAGCCTAGCCTAGCTTGTGTAAACCTATTTTCTACCAGCTCCATTTTGGCAACTCTAATCTGAAGTTTTTTCGTTCTTGTATTTCTGTTTTTTTTTTCTTTTTTTTTGGGGGGGGGGGGGGTTGGTGTTGGGAAAAGGCTATACTTGGAGCTACATTGTGGAAACTAGCTATGTTTCTCGTGGAAACCTATTTGGATGGCCATTGACTCCATAGATATTGCTTCTGCCATGAAAAACAATGGGGGAATATCAAATAAAATGAACAAAGGTAAAAAGAATGGGAAAAAAAAATTAGATTACTGCACAAAGATCTTTCATGTTATTCACTGTAAAATTAAGCTTGTAGCCCAGCACATTTATTTAATTCCCAACAGTTTAACAACTAATGAACTTCACTGTAAGCTCAGCCAATGCTTTTTCACCAGGCTGCATACTGACAAGGCCAAATTCGACCCAAGTGAATCAACTGTGCCTGGTCTTGCATTTCATCACTTGAGAACAAGTATATGAAGTGTAGAAACCAGTATAGTTTCTCCACATCTGATTATCAAGCCAGATCATGCATGAAATCATGTACGAAACCCAAAGTTCAAGATCAAAACTAAATTGAAACATATAAACTGCAACTGCCAGAATCCTGTGTATCCATTCTCATGAGATATCTAACAGCTTTGGTATTACGAAAAACAACAGAACTAGGAACACAAAATTTCAGAAGTATTGCCTGATCTATACATCCCTAAATAATGGCAACAATCACAAATTAAGGAGGGGAAAGAAAAAGAAGCAGTATTTACACGCACTTTTGTACAATAGACCAATGGAGCAAGAAAACAAGGGGCAAAGGATGTCTCATCTCCATCAAAGCTAAGCCTAGTTTGTTAGCATCTATTGTTATTCTCAGCATTTTCTACTAATTTGGAAATATCAGTTCTATGTATTCCCAGGGTGGAGGAAACTATCTTCCATTTTCAGATGAGTGCACATTGTTCTTATTCTTACAAAATCGCCATCCTTATAGCTACACCCGCTGAAAGGTTGGCAACCCATAATTGTTGTCTCCATGTATTGACCATTACTGTTAATGCTATTACATATTCCCCATTCATCAGTAGCACTCAGTGAGAAAGTGGAGGGAAGTCATCTTCATTCTTCAAACGATAGGCTTGCACTTCAATCCTGAATCCCAAACCATAGACATCCCCTTAAAAGAAAGGAAAACTACCGGGCACAAACTATAACCATATAGTGCTTCAATCTAAGATAAAAAATGCCGGAAATCTAACATATCTCTTAAGAATTTTAAGAACTATAAATGGAGATTTTTAATTACCTTTTGTGATCGTCTCCAGATATTGAATTAGAACTCTCCTCTTCCATGACACCCGGACTAGCCACAGAGCCTCCAGAACTAGAAATGCCAGATTCTGGATGACTGCTAACTTCAGTTCTTGGTGTTCCACGCAGCTGAGGGATAACAGTGTCAGCCTCATGTTTCTCAGATGGATGAAGGAAACCATTTGCATATTGAGATCCCCGCGTGGAAGGTTGAGAGAAATATGTTTCTGACAATCTGGGTCTAATATTGCCAATAACTGGATACCCTTCTAATGCCGGCTCAAAGATACCATCCACAGACACATTCACCTCTTGCTGAGCTGGAGCCATAACATATTTACGTGTGTGTCTCTGCAGTTGTCCATGAGTCCCAGGAACTTGCCCCCTTCCCCTTCCAGGTGTTGCCCGATCCTTGTATGAGCGGGAAGCCTGCAAAATTAGGAGCATGACAGTTAGATTTCAACTGCAAAGCTCACATACAAACATAAATATCTCAGAAGCATATATATGGGCACAATATTACATCTAAATACAGATACCATATTGGGGAAGTATGCTCCTGTTCCTCGTGGTTTTCTCTTCTCTTCAGGACCAAATGAGGCAATGGGGAGAGTAGGTTGATTTACAACATAAAGTTGTTGTCCCACGACAATACCATTAGAGTTTGTCTGAGGATGAATGTTGTGATTAATCGGTAAACCCTGACGAACAGTTTCCCATGGATTCCTACTCTGCAACTTAGGAGACATGGGGGGACTAGGAACCACAAGTGGAGAGACAGCAAAACCATGACAAGTCTGACCATATTGTAGGTTCCTAATGTTACTGTCATAATCTCCAGTCAGGTCCAACAAATCTTTTGAAGCTTTAGAGCCTCCAGACACACTTGTAGTACATCTATCACCATCAGAAGAGGAAACATTGTCTAAGTTATCAGCAGCATTATTCAAAACTGCTGAGCCATAAGATGGCATGTTTTTCCCATTGTTAGTTGAACAGATTGAACTGCTCACCAAACCATGCTTCACTTTTTCATCAAGAACAGAATTCACGTCTGATTCAGTACAGGAAATCCCATTTTCAACATTCCCATTTTCTTTTAGCAAGCCAAGATTACTGTGTGTTAAATGCTTTCCAGAAACCGAATTACTTAAGAGAGTCCTCACACTTGAATATGATGAACCATTATTCATCATACCCAGGATTCTAGAAGTTGCTACATTCTTAACATTATCACCTGGGAAATACCCTGAAACTGCATTTTTATCTTGACTGGAGCCTGGCCCTACATGGGCGGATATATCTTTTACTATATTTTGCTCCCTTTCATCTCTGACTTCAGAGTTATTTGGACCTCCCATCATAGTATCTTTGTTAAGTCCACCTGACAAACTAAGAAGTGCCATGTCCTCTGAGAAAGATCTGGAGTCAGAGGAGGGTGAAAAGTCAAAAGCTCTTGCATTATAAGCCAGACTAGGCAATAGGATGTCATCCCACTGTGTGTTTCCATGCCTATCTAAAGTGTTTGCAAAGAACTTATTAAGCTCATCTTCTACTTTATCCTTGGGTAACATGAGAATCCAGCCTAGTTTACGGGCTCCATACTTGAAGGCACTGCGTATTCTATAAAAATTACCTACATGACAGAATAAAGAAACTTGAGAAAAGGTAAAAGGAAGGTCAAATTATTAAAAAAAACAAGAGTCAACAACCCTTTTTATAGAGGTTGATGGGAAATAAAAATTAGGTTTTATTACTGGTCTTTTCAGACAGGTTTTCACAAAATGAATACCGTTGTGGGTTGAAAGTCAAATTCCAATAATAAATGAATCCACAGAGATTAAGTTATATCAACAAGAGAAACAGTAACATTGAGGCTTAAGCCTTGCAGAAGTGATCGTCTGGTATACTCCAAGCTACACATTCCCTTCACTTGTCTCGGAAAGATAATATCAGATTATTCCAAGTGGCCCATCGTTTTGTGGATGAATACTACCATAAGATTAGACAAAAGACTTCCATGTTTAAGGACATACAACGCTATGAGCCCAAAACCGATTTTGGATAATGGCATAAAATTTTGAACAGCAGTAGTTTCAGATTTGTCCTTCATAAGGAAAACTTAGTGGCACAGGTGTGATCATCAATGAAAGATATAACCACTTAGCACCAACTAGGTATATGATATCCTCATGTATCACTATGAATAGAAGAAAACGGATGAGAGACTTTGCGGGAAAGATAGATGCTAAGATATTGTGTAGAAAGGTAACACACCTTAAGTTGAAACAATTTTGGGAATTGTTGATAAATAATGAAAGAAATAACTTCTCCAGTACATAAAATTTAAGTGCTCAAGGCATTTTTGGTATTGCATAAAACTTAAGAGGGATGCACTCAAGATCATTTTATTTAGATGATCTTAAACAGGAATGGTCATCGGGTCAAAAAGATCAAATGGCATGATGGAAAGGAGATGAGATCCTACCCTACCGTCTATGACAATATTCTATAGCTATATAAAATTCAGAATAATTTACTATCAAAAACTTCAATACAAGTCATAAATTATGAAAAGAATTATTTGTTTAACACAACTCGAAAATCACCAGTGCCTGGAAATTCAAAGAAATGAAAAAAGTCATCTTCAAATCAGTTTGCTAGGATACGATAAAATGTAGTACTGCCACTAAACATGGAGTGAGGTAAACTTTAGAACAGTAAAGCAACGGTCTAACTTCTGGGCAGAAGTGCTGTTTTGGCTCTTTCCCACTTTCCATTGACATTTCATTCTGGCTCACATTCTCAACAAAGTCATAAAAGGGGAAACAGGGTCACATCATGGAACTTCAGAATATTTAATTAAATGGTCAAACTTCCTTGCCACTCTCACCAAAGTCACAAGGAAAAAAAAAATAGTCTGCTATGAGCTTATCATTTCACTAAAGGTGAAAAGAGCACAACGCAAGCTTCATCTAATGAGCAAAGTAGAAGTGGGCAATAGAAGAGGAGAATGAACTCCATGAAGAAGATGCATTAGTGGAAGACTGGGTAAAGACAGAAGGTTAGGTCACAAGCTCAATTTCTTCAAAACCCTCAACCAGGTCGCACAGTCCTGGATTGCCAGAAGTCTTGAACACACCATTCTCATTCTCCAGGAATATGCAGTTCAGACATCAAAAAGAGGGGAGGGGGAGGGGGAGAAAAGAAAATCAAGTTCCTCCAATGATCACACTTGGACGTAAGATTCTATGACCTGGATCATGACCCCGTTTCAATCCTGGCATATCTGAAACCCACTTAGAATTGAGATAAATAAATGGCGGGATCATGAGAACTTGTAATCTGAATCACAATCTTAACAACCTTGCTCAACATGGACCCTTTAGAGTCACTACCCAAATTAGAAGAATCTGCTAACAAGTGACTCAGCTGTGCTTAGTTAGTATGACTTGTTAAGATTGATCTGCTAACTTTTCACATTTAAATCACCTAAAAAACTCAACATACTCCCAAAATTGAGGGGATATTTTAAGCAAAGGCGGGATTCTAAATACAGAATTACAAGTTAATAATAGGCCAAGAAAAACATCAAATCGCAGTCTAATTTCATCTGCTGGAACATAATTCAGCCATTTAGACCAAACGGCAGGGTCCTTAATACCTCTATTAACACTGCGCCCAAGGTTGTTGTTTTCCTTTAATGGATCAATGATGTTAAGGTGTTTCTGGGGAAACGCACGCACATTTTGCTCAAGCCCCCTGGAAGGAAATGAAAACGATTCCACACATTCTCTGATAAATTCTTCAGTAAGAAGTAGAGAACTCCCATTTTCTGGCGCCTCAGCTTCACCAAAAGAAATAGAGAATCAGGGAAACAACCATGACGATGTTTGAACATGCAAAGACAAAAATATTGCGCACCTACTATATCTGGCAGTGAAGACTTCCTAACTGGCCCCCTCAAACTAACACAATAATTGTCCCAATCAAATTTGCTGAAGTAATCCAAAAATCTATATAGAACCTGAAACATAGGGAAGAAAGAAAAATTTTCAGAAAAAAGGATGCATTTCCAGCACCATTCAATTTAAATAACTCCTCCTTTTTTTTCACATTTTTCTGAAAAAGTAGAACCTGAGGACATTGCTGGAGAACTTACTGCTAGTGGACCATCTAAGGATAAATGAAATTGATGGAAAATATAAAGAACTAGCGCTTCCAAGGCATATGTTGAAATCAGACCATGGTGGGCACCAAGGATACGACTCTCATAGTAGCACCAAGCTTTTATCAAGATAATACTACGCTTGAAAAGATGATCCTTTCCAACAAGACGATCAACCTGTCATTATAAAAGCTGAAATCATTTACCAACGAATACAATTAATGCAACAACAAAATCAAAGAGCCAAACTGCATCAAAGTAAAATAACTCCAAACTATCGTTGTGAATGCATACAAGAGGTCAAATTCATTGAACATTAAGCCTTATGTCAAAACTCTAGGGGCTTCAAATAGAGTAATATATAAAAGAAAACAGTAAACAAGCATCATCATGCCTTCTCACGTGCTGAGCGAAAGTGTCCGTGACCCAATATTTCAAAAGTGGTTGGTGGTCTTCAGAAGATACCTTTTCAAGAAAACATAATGTACAGAGTCCTCCCAACTGATTGAAAGAAATATCTACCACAATATTCTGTACGATGCATTTCACAAGCTTAACCTGCAGATAACATAACTCCCAACACTTCAATATAAGACAAAGACAATCAACGACAAAGAGAATCACTAGACAAATAACTGGCCGGCAATCCAAATTTTAGCTTCTTCAGCAAATAAAAAGCTTCCTTTTTACTTAACACAAAGAATGCAAATGGAAAGAAGCTCAAAAACAAACATGGTTGGAAGAAACAAACAGACAAATTGCTCCAGCAATGTGTGCATAAGTAGGAACATTTTGAAGCCCACAAAAGAAATGAATAACATTTAACCATGAATGCCAGTTAGAAATCTTCATCCAAGAACATAATCAAATAAAATTCAAAACGCATATTTACATAAATAAGGAGACCTTGATCACCACGGTAAAGGGCACAGGAAGGACATGGGATATCATAAAATCTTATTTACGCGAGCCAAGGATAAAAATATAAAAATGTTTCTAAAGCTTGCAAGAAGAGGATGCCTTTGCCTGCATGGCATCTTTTTTTACAAGAAGTTGCTGTTGCTCATCGAAAAAGAGAACAGGAAAAGTAATATAATGGAGCTCTCCCCAGTAATAAAATACAAAATATTTCATAGATTGATTGAGATTTCATACAAACCAAAGTCTGGCAGGATGGGTGATGAAAAGGGCTCTTGTGCATAATAACCCAACAAACAATTTAAAGAATAAAAAAATTTGGTATGGATTGGCGAAACACTTTTTTTAAAAAAAAAAATTATTACTACTTACCAAGCAGAAAAAAATTAAGTTTAAAACACAAGCACTTCTTGGAATAAAGAACAGGATGGGTGATGAAAAGGGCTCTTGTGCATAAATTTTATGGCATTTTCGCCTTTCTGTTTTTTGGCCCCCGGAGGAGGGGGGGATTTAAAACTCCATTCCCATTCTAGAGAAAAACCCCTCTAATTGAAATAAAATGCAGATTCAACATATTAAGGCTAATAGCCACCCTGGAACTCCAACTTAAATCAACAAAAATATTAATCTTCTTCCAACAAGATATCAAGAAGGAGATGGCAAGCACCTCAGCATCAATGAAACGAACATCCTTTACTTCATATTCAGCGGCTTCATTGATTTCCTGCCCCCTTAGGACAGCATGAATATCAGATACTAATGCATCCTCAATATTATGACCACTAAGTGCAGTCAAATCTATATCGCCATCTGGAAGATATGTTTTTAATGGAACTGATCCATATGGGAAGACCTGCAACAATAAAAGTGTTAATGTCCAGGTAACATACATTTTTTTTATAAATACATATATTATCACCAGTTTACTACAGGTTGCCAAGAATTTTTTCTTCACATGGTCATTGCACTCTACTGCAATTAATAGGATAAACATTTTTTATGAAATGGAATGAACTCGAAAGAACATCAGCCTTCATGCAAAGGAAAACCGTTGTATGCTCTCCAATTTGTTAGTACAACTGTTGAATTATTAGACAAAATCATAATCCTTTTAATGGAAAGTAAAAAAGATAAAATAAATCCAGAAACCATCGCATACACCAGAATCCTGATTAACCACTCAATTAAGGAAATCATGCTGACGTGCAAAAATAGCCCTCATGGAATTGCTCAATTGCTTCAATTTGTAACAGTTCCATTAATCTGCCCTGACTACATCAGCCATGTGACCTTGGGTTCAATAGCACTATGTTTTTCTCCCATTGTATTGAGCCTAATCACCACCACCACCAAGCTATAAGAAGGAGAACTAGTGAATTTGTAAGCTGCACTTATTCTTTATAGAGCAGTAGCAAAGGAGTCCAAGGGACACGAACCCTACATATTTCTAATGTCACCCTTTCAAAATCTTGCTTCAATAAATAAAGCGGCCAAGCAATGTGACAGTGTGTACTCAGCAACAAATAATTCCCACAGTTTTAAGGCAGTATCATGCTGTACAGATCATCGCTATAAGCATAACACAAGCAACTCAAATGTGTCCAATATCAGAAGCTATATATTTGAACAAGTCTTACAAGTTAAAAGAATAAACACAAGCAAACAGATGGATCAAAGCTCATGTCCAAAACCTAGTAAAATAATGACCAAGATACGAGCCTAGCTGTCATAGAACCGATACAACGTTGGGCATGAGACGTATATGCGCGACCATCTTGATATGACGTTCAATTGAAAAAGAAAAGGGGGAAAAAAAAGCAAGCATGATGAAAGCAACATCACCTCGCACCCAACACCAAATCTAATCAATCTCTGTACATAATCAACGACCTCCTTCCTTCTCTGGTTGGCGCCCAAAGTGGGCTGTATCCTGCACAATATGTCACGGGTCGTTTTCTCGGCCCTCGACCAAGCTTCCGGCCCAACCGACGAAGGATCCGGGTTTGACGGTGGAAGCGGCGACGATGGTGGAGACAAGCACTGGCGATCCTCCGCAATTACGGCACCGGTCATTCGCGGCGAACTAACTTGGAGATCAGCCATGATGCCCGCAACGGGAATGCAAATGCAAAGCTATACGACACCGTCTCAGTGTCAGGACCCGGGAATGCTGACGACCCACAAGAGAGCTTCGAGAAGCCAACACCCCAGAATCGGTGTATGAAACCACCGGGCAAGAAGCAACAGGGTCCCTAATTCAACTGCCACATATAATATCAAAAAGCCGTAGATTTTGACGGGCAGAAAACAGAGAGATCAAAACGCCACGAAGGATACAGAGACTGGGGGCTTGGATTGGCAGATATTGATGTGCTATTTGGTATGGAACAAGGGAAAAATTCAGAAATGCAACCCTAAATATGAAATTCAGAAATTAACGACACAGACAGGTGAAAAAGATGGGCTCTGCTAGACTTGAACCGAGTCAAACAGGTGGTGATTCTGACACAGGTAAACGGATCAATTTTTCGGTTTTACAGCGTCGGGAAGGAAAGAAGACATCAAAACCTTTTCTTTTCCCTCTTCCCGGATGGCAACCAATTCATGAGTCAACCCAAGTGATCGTAAGAATTATCAATTTTTAATCTTTCTTTAATGTTATGATAGAGTACGCGTTTTCGGGTATCAAAATTTTGGAAAAAATTTTATAATTAAATTCATGAAGAACTAGCGCTTCTTTAGAATTTCTTTTAGGATTCTTAAAAGTGTTTATTCATATAAGTTAAGATAAAATTCTTATCAAATGTTTATTTAGTATACTGTAAATCATAATTGTAAAGCTATTTTTAAAGGCTCCAATCACTATTCTAAATAAGCACTTAGACATCTATAATCTTTCTAGTATTATGATGGAGGGGTGGTGTGTCTTTGCATATCAAATTTTGGAAAAATAAAAAATTCAATAATTAAATTCATGAATTTTCTTAATAAAATACAGTATAGTTGTTGGCATACATATACACACACTTAAAAATAAGGCTTTTTCTAGGGTTAAAACATGATCAATATCATTAGATAGTTGTATTCGTTTGGAATAGGATTGGAATATTCAAAAGTAACTTTTCAATCGTGGAGATAAGTATGTGAGAAGAGTGTTGTCTCAACTTACGTATATACAACAACAACAACAAAGCCTTTATCCCACTAGGTGGGGTCGGCTACATGGATCGCACGACGCCATTGTGCTCTATCAAAGACCATATATTTCGATATATTATTAATTAAAATGTCTCTCTCAATGACCTCATTAAGCGTTCGTTTCGGTTTTCCTCGACCTCGTTTGACAGGACTCCATTCTGCTTGATCAACCCTTCTCACCGGAGCACTCAATGGCCTTCGCTGAACATGTCAAAACCATCTCAAACGATTTTCTACCATTTTTTCGTCAATAGGGGCCACTCCAACACGCTCACGTATATGAGTGTTACGAATCTTATCCTTTCTTGTATGGCCACACATCCATCTTAACATCCTCATCTCAACTTACGTATATAAACACTTATAAACTTTTCAAAAACTCCACCAAACATGTTTAATATATCCTCAGTTAGAATGAGTTTAACGTGGGATAGATGTAAGAAAGAAGAGCTTAAACCGACTAGAGATATTCGACAAAAGGATATATTGTCTCCTTATCTCTCAGTGTTAGCAATGGAAAAACTTTCACACATTATTGTTGATTTTGTGGGCACCAAGAAGTGGAAGCCAATTAAAATAGGAAGGAGTAGTGTTTGTATCTCCTATGTACTATTTGCAGATAATTTGTTGTTGTTTTGCAAAGCTAATGAAGAGCAACTGAACAATGTGCTTTTAATGTCTGCCGTGGTTTAGAAGGATGTCTGGAGAGAAATTTTACACAAGGAAGGCATTCGAGGACAAAGTTTCAGTACTTTTGATAAAGTCCAACAGAAATTTAGTAGTTGGAAAGCATAGACGCTATCCTTAGCGGGAGTCTCACTGTAGTCCAATGAGTTGCCTCTCAACTTGTAAATTTTCAGAGGAACACCTCCCTTTAGGAATTTGCTATGAAATTGATAAATTGCATAAGGGGTTCTTGTGGGATCGGTAAATGACAAAAGGAGGATATGTGCTTTAAGTCAGGAGACACCCTACAAACTAAAGGAGGAAAGAGGGGGGGGGGGTTAGGATTTGACGTATGAAATAGATTAATAATGCCCTATTAGGGAAGATTAGATGGAATTTAATAGCTAGACTTGAGAATCTTTGCTCAAGGGTTTTAAGATGAAAGTATGGCAAAAATGCAAATTTAAGGAGTAAATGCATAAGAAGACTGATACGGTACTGTGGAAGCAGTTTGGCTCGCTATAGTCGAAGTTTGTGGCTAACCTAAAATGGGAAATAAGGAATGGGTAAAAAGTGAGGGTTTAGATGGATAACTGGATCAATAAGTGAGGTTAGTGGACTGTGATGTCAATAAGGTAGGGCCGTTGAATCTAAATATGGTAGTTAAGAAGAAGACCTATTGTATATGTTTCGAGACTGTACTGTATCGAGGATAATTCAGATTGCTTTAGGCATACTTGATTCTTATGTTGGGTTTTTTTGGGAACAAAGGAGCGATTGGTTTTGGAAGAATGTAAAGTGCTTGCTAAGAATGATGAATATAGAGCCCATTTAGTTCAATCTCTTTGCATGCTTGCAATGATAATTATAATTGCATTATTAAGAGAAAAGTGTTTGGTTGCTCTTTAACATGGTAATAGAGTTTACTATGGTAATGATAATTACCAAAAAATTGGTAATCCTCATTCATACCTCCCCTCCTATGAATTCTCATTACCATACCATTGCATGGTTAAAAAATTCTAATTTATACTTTAGTTTCACTTCTCTTCATTTTACTTATATTTTTTCACTTAGCCACATCGCGCCACTACCACCTCCTCCTCCTCTATTGCTGGCACCTCCACCTTCCGCCGCCACCATTATCTCCTCTTCCGCCACTCCCTGCCGCCGTCACTACCTCCTCCTCCCCTATTGCTGCCACCGTTGTCACTACCACTTCCGCCCCTCGCCCGCCACTACATCCTCCTTCCTCTATCGCCACCACCACGTGCGGTCGCCAACACTACCTCCTTCTCCTCCACCGCTGCCCCTGCCACCCATATCATTGCTGCTGATACTACCTCCGCCTACCTAATCATTCTCTGCCACCACTACCTTCTCCTCCATCGCTGTTGCCGCCACCTCCATTGTTGTTATTGCCACCATGACCTCTTCCTTCTCGGCCAAACCTCGTCACTATTACGTCCACCATTGCTGCCGCCCACCATCACGACCTCCTCCTCCATCGCCATTGTCGCTATAGCCACCACAACCTCCTTTTTCACCATTACTGTCACTGGCGCTACTACCTCCTCCTTTTCTACCGCCACTGTCGCCACCCCTATCATTACTGCCACTACCTCCTCCTCTACTGTTGTTGCTATCACTACATTCCGCCGCCGCCGCCACAGCATCATTACCATCCTCTACTACCATAATCATCTCAATCTGACGATCCTCGATGAGATAGCATGAAAGTTATGATGAGGTAGCACGATGGCACTTAACTATTTTTTTTTCACAGAGATAGTAAGGGTAAAATAGATTTTGTGTGATATATTAATTTTAAATAATTGTTAAAATAATAACTCATTTCACCTTGCTTAAAAATCAAACCAAACATTAGCTCTGTAATTAATATTACATTGCATTATCATTGCAGCGTGTAATATGATCGAACTAAACGGGCCTGTAGTCTTATGCAGAGATGCGTAAGGAACATCAAATGGGAAGTTCCACCTGAAGCTTAGGTCAAATTCAACTTTGATAAACCAATGCGGGAACCTTAAAAAAGGTACTTATAAATTGCCCATCAACAAAATCTCCACATCAATGAGATTTGATTCCACAATCTTATAATTATGATCAAACTCTTTTACTAACTAGACCAACCTGTTTAGCAAGGTCACAAGCCCAAGCTATAAAACTTGTGTTATTTAATGAAAATATAGCAATACTTTATTTTTTTTATAAGTTCTAATTTATTATTTTACTAGAGTTAAAATTAAACATTTCTTAAAAACCCTTTTACCAAATCTTATAATTATGTACAAACACTTTTACACTTTTACCAGTTAGACCAACTTTTTTAGCAAGGTCATAAGCCCAAGCTATAAAATTTGTGTTATTTAATGAAAAAATAGCAATACTTTCTTTATTTTTTTTATAAGTTCTAATTAATTATTTTACCAAATCTTATAATTATAAATAAACCCTTTTACCAACTAAACCAATATTTTTAGCAAGGTCACAAGCCCAAGCTATAAAATGTGTGTTATTTAATGAAAATATAGCAATACTTTATTTATTTTTTTTATAATTTCTAATTAATTATTTTACTAGAGTTAAAAATTATTTAAAATTAAACATTTCTTAAACATCATTTTACCAAATCTTATAATTATGTACAAACACTTTTACTAGCTAGACCAACTTTTTAGCAAGGTCATAAGCCCAAGCTATAAAATTTTTGTTATTTAATGAAAAAATAGCAATACTTTCTTTATTTTTTTATAAGTTATAATTAATTATTTTACTAAATCTTATAATTATAAACAAACCCTTTTACCAACTAAACCAATCTCTTTAGCAAGGTCACAAGCCCAGGCTATAAAATTTGTGTTATTCAATGAAAAAATAGCAATACTTTCTTTATTTTTTATAAGTTATAATTTATTATTTTACTAGAGTTAAAAATTAGTTAGAATTAAAAATTTCTTAAAAACCCTTTTACCAACTAGACCAACCTTTTTAGCAAGGTCACAAGCCCAAGCTATAAAATTTGTGTTATTTAATAAAAAAATAGCAATGCTTTCTTTATTTTTTTATAAGTTCTAATTAATTATTTTACCAAATCTTATAATTATGTACAAACCATTTTACCAACTAGATCAACCTTTTTAGCAAGGTCACAAGCCCTAACTATAAAATTTGTGTTATTTAATGAAAAAAAATACCAATACTTTATTTTTTTTATAAGTTCTAATTAATTATTTTACTAGAGTTAAAAATTAGTTAAAATTACATATTTCTTAACAAATTTTAAAACTATTCTCAATAAAAATTATTATTCGTAGTTTTGTAAAATTGTATAAATTATTATTAAATATTTATATCACGTAATCTTTTTAGTTTCTATATACAAAACTTCTAACTAATTTTGTTTACGTTTTCAAACATGTTTTTATTATTGTCATGAATCAGATTCAACAAGTTCTGCCGATAACCTGATAGCATAGTGATACGAGAGCTTTATTCATAGGTTTGACTCTACTTATAACCATGCATACCATTAATGTCTATTCTTAAATTCAAAAATAAAAAATCAACAAGTTCTCATACTTTTGTATTTGACGTTTAACACCCTTTAATTAAATGTAATTATTGTATTTTTTTTAAAAAAAAATTATCCACCTATTATTGAAAATAATACAATGTCCGGCTAATGCGCGAGGCAAATTCTAGTTGAGATGATAAATCTGAAATCTTCGGGTAACTTATTATATATGACATTTTTGTTTGGAAAATTAATATTTACTTATTTATAATATAAAGTTGCAAGAAAAATATTGAAAGAGAAATCTATCAAATTTATCATGTTATTACAGGAAGCATTTGGATTTAAGTTTCTTGACGGTAAACTCTCATTTTTGTATTTTATATCTTATACACATGTGATTGATCAATGACAAGCTGCCTCAATAACAACATTATCTTTAGACGATATAGTGTCTGTTTGTTTTATCTTTTTAAAAGTGTTTTTAAGATTTACAAGATAAGTATATAAAAATAGTTTTATCTTGATTTATAAAAAAATACTTTTAAAACCATGCGTTATGAGTTGAGGTTTCCTAAATATGCAGCTATAGACTCAAAGTGATATGTTTGTATGTGTGGTTTTAAATTTATCGTATTAAAAAAACAATACAGGGTAATAATCAGAAAATATAATACCATCCTCCCCACTATGAAATTACTTGAAATTTGATGCATGAAACTTGAATTGATCCTAAAATTTGGATGGATCTTTATAAAAAATGCATTGGTTCTAAAATAACTCCAAAACAAAAAATAGACATTAAACCTTATTTTTTTCACTTTCAGAATCCCACTCATTTAATTTGAATCTGGTTTCAAATGTCATGTGCTGAATTTAGAGATACTGATTTCAGCTTTATTTGGCAAGCAAAAAAGAGATATTAATATTTGTCTATAGGTACAATAAATTATAAGCAGTAAATTAATAAGTTGTCAACTAATCCCTTCAATCTCTCAAATTTTAAATTGTTAACAATATATAAAAGTTAAAACTTAAAAGTGTGCTTGGGAAACCCGAAAAGCACTTAAAAAAATGATTTTATATAAAATTAAGATAAATTTCTTCTTAAATATTTATCTGGTGCAATATGAACTGAGTTATATTCAACATCTCTAGGCAAGAATTAAGAAGAGAAATAAAAACAATAGACAATAGAGGAAGAAAGGCTCTAGTTAAGATTTAAGATTGAGAAATATACACACACACACACTTCCATATGTAAAAGGTAATTTTTTGCGGGTGTAATAATGTCACCTCAGCTGCTCTCAAGATCAGTAGATAGTAGGACTCTCTGATCTAACCAGAATCATAATAGACTTACCAAAATCAATCCTTCTAACACTTTTTCAAATCATTATCCTATCTCCAATAAAGAAATAATACTTGAAGTAATAGGATTAATTTGGCACGTTTCAATGAATCACTTCAAACTAATTAAAACTGACCACCTTGGAAGGTCTGGCCGAACTGCCAATTAGGTGGTGCCACGTTGTAGCTTGTGAGGGTCCTACCATCACTGGTGGTGACTTGGAAAGAGAGGGCTTGACCGTTGAGGTAGGAGTTGCTCTGCCAGTTCTGGCCCCAGTTCCTGGACATGGATTGCCAACCAGTTCTAGACCCTTTGATTGAGACCGCATGAACATCCCCTGCACCTCCAACGTTGGTGATTAAAACCAAGTTGAAATATGAGTGACCATTGATGGTGAACCTTACTCCTCCTTTCTTCATACAGGGTATCCTGTTCACATTCACAAAATCAAAAACCAATCTCATCATCACCACGTGATAGAAAAAGCTCCATTCTTTAACTATACATAAGAGTCGTTTGAAACAGCGAGTATTTAAAAACTGTTTTTTAATCGTGATTTACAATATGTAAGGTAAATATGTGAGAAGAGTGTTGTCTCGATTTTCATGTATAAATAATTATAAATCACCCAATCACTCAGCCAAACATACTAATAATGTAACAACTCTCACATCAAGTGACTTTCCTTTAAAGAGGAGTGTTATAGTTGTTGAAATTTGGGAACCTGAGGCCTTATAAGTCTCATTTTTTGGTTAATATTATCTTTGGTCTCTCGAGTTTACCTTTATTTTGATTTTGTTTCCTCAGGTTTTAAATAATTGGTTTTGATACTTTTAGAACAAAATAATCTAAGTGTTTATTGAGTTACAAAAACAGATGTTTTAAACAAAATGAAACTTCAGGGATTAAACTTAATAAGGTCAAACTTAAAAGTTCAAAGATTACATTAACCCTTCATCTTTTAACGAAACTCGCGTGATATGGCACTCATTACACAGAATTGCCTTAAGCAGCGTGAAAGTTCATAAAATAGGAGAGAACTTTTTCACAACTGGTATGAATTTGTATTGTTTTGTTACCTTCTGAAGGAGACAGGGACGATCCCGGCTCTGTACTGAGCAATTTGGAGGAAGGCAGGCTCAGCCATATCAAAGTGTTGAAGTGGAGGGTTGCACCAACCTCCATTGTTGTTTGCCAAAGCCATGTTTGGAGGGCAAAAGTTTGTGGCAGTGACAATAATGGCCCCTGGCTTGCACCATCTTGGATCACTAGTACATCTTAACTCAAAACAAGCCCCACAGCTTAAGCCATTGTTGAAAAGAGCTGTGCTCAAAGCTACAGTGTTGGTTCCATAGCCCTGACTGTACAAATTCCCATACCCACACGCCCCTCCTGCACATAAACAACACAAAATGGCTCAGCTCAACCAAATCTTCCAACAAATTCACCAAGATATGTGTGTGTTCTGTTCATCAGATTGTCATGAATAGGGAAGGTAGTGCCAAGCAAAAGTCTCACCCATTGTGCCGGTGGCATCACCACCGCCGTAGAAGGTGGCATGAGCGCTCTGCCAATCGCCATAACCGGTGGCGGTGAAGCCTTGAAGGAGAATGCTGACGGAGAAAACAATGAGAAGCATCATTATTGGAGAAGAAGAGGAGGAGGAAAATGTGTGGTGTGCCATTGGTAATAAGGAGGAAAGAAGCAGAAACAGAGGAATGTGTTATGATGTTTGGTGTTGTGGTTTATGTGGTTGAAGTGAGGCCCTATATTTATATACAAAGATGGGGAACGATATAGAGGAAAGGAGGGTGGTGGGGGTCTCATTTGGCTAAAAACTCATACAACAATGACAAATTAAAGTGCACATGCGCTGGTTCTTGTTGGGGATCCCAACACCTAATCTTGTGGGTCATACATACCCTCCCACTGCAACACCTACTTTTCCTTCTCACCTTTCTTCTACCACTGTCACTTTCTTTGAATCTTCTGATATATTACAGCATCCTCGCTTTATGGAGAAAGCTCATGTGAAATTGCTCCATCCATATGCACCATATTTAACTAAATTTGAGTGAAATACAAGTTGCAGTATACATTAATGGATTGAAAGAGAGAGAGGCACTAATTATGGAGTACATTTTCTCTCTTGATATCCAACTTCTTTATTCTATTTAACTCTTTTAACTATATTATATATAATTTGCTACATTAATCATAGAGTTGAGACCTATATAGCACGGTTAAAGTGCAAATTTACTCAAAGTTTTTTGAATCTTTGAAATTGTTCTTCTTCATTATTGTGAATGTATCTCAAGATAGAGAAGAGCCCCTGAACTAGAAGTTGCACATGAAGTGCAAACAAGGCAACAATGAAAAAATAGCAAGGTGGTGGAGTACTTTGACTTGACTGGACATCAAGTGGGACCCACCAAACTAAAAGTAATAGATGTTTATTTTTATTAACGATTGTGTCGTTTTTGCCCTATTTGATAAAGTTCATATGTAGTTTTGCACTCGAGGAAATTTTATGGTGTCAGATGTGCATTAGGCAAAACTTTAGGAGTAGATTTACACCTTAACCCTGTCATATAAAATCTATAAGGAGTTACACTGCTTATAAGCCATAAGCGGTATTTGAGTGATGCGGGTAATGGATAAGAGGTGAGACAGAGGCATTATTAGGTCTAAAGTGTGCTGTTTAATTAGTTGAGAAAAGAGATGAAGTGACTTGAGATGAAGAGAAGCATATAATTAAGAATTGAAAAGGGTAGGGTCTTAGAAGAAGATAACACAGCATCAAGAGCACATGGGAAGATATCACAAAAACATTAGCATGAGATGCATGATATATCCTGAGATCCTCTGATCTTTCAAGAGAAAAGGTGGAATGAATCTTTCTATGAGTGATTCATAATCTGCCACATACAAGGCTGTGTTCCTTTGTATTTTATATTTTATATTTTATTCATTGAATTCAAGTGGTTTTGGGCTGATATATAATTTATTTGGAACAGCCTTGCTTCCAGTCTGTTGTAAATTACAATCATGAGTGTTGGACAAAGTCTGCTAATTGCTTCACCTACCTTCTTAAAATATAATTATTGATACATAATTTCAAGCTAGTTGTCGCATTTATCATACTTTCTCTTTAGCTTATAATTAAAATAATCAAAAGATATATGGCATTCCGACTCTGTTTGCTCAAAAAAAAAAAAAAAAGATATATGGCATTCCATCTTTAACATGAAACTAAATCAATTAATGTCTTCAGTTGTACCCATAGATCTTGATTAATTGTCATTTAACACACACAAAAAAGCCATGTGAGGATACGTCTTATTGGGGCCAGCTCTCTCTCTCTCTCTCTCTCACACACACACACACAATTTCTTATTTCTTTATCATTAAGTTTTCAATTAAAACAAAAAAAAAATATAATTTGTCAGTAATATATGAATACGAATAACAAGATTTCTTTTTTCAAGTACCGTGCGGATTATCTCTTAATCTGTTTCAAGATAATGCTGCTAGTGATAAGGTGTTATCAAATTAATCAGTCATGAAAAACAATTAAAAAAGAAAAGAAAAAAGATTTAGAATCAGAGGATTCCCTATGTTCTTCAAGTTTATTGTTTTTTTCTTCATATTTAAAGGGATTTTGTACCCAAATAATGTGTGCAGGCAGACAGGGCATCAGATGGTTTCGGTCAAGTGTTTGTTCCATATGTTTGTCACATGAAATGATCAATGCACCACACTCAAAATAACTTTTTATTTTATTTGTATTCGTAAAAACATTTTAAATGTCAAATTCTCTATCCGATTCTATCAACAAATTCATAAAAGTTCTATATATGCAACTTTTAATTTAGTTAATATAAGCTTAATTTAACCAACATAAAGTTGATCTAACAGTGTAAAGCCCAGCTAGATTTCAAGTCTCGAATTCGAGTCCTAAAAGAAACATTTATATTAGAAATGGTAGCCATGAACTTTCAACTGGCTGGATAACAATTGATAATATAAAAAAAATTACAAACTCAATTTATGTATGGTTAGAAGTTTTAAATATGGTCATAAGCTTCGCTCATGATTTTAAAGGGAAAAAACCACACACACATATTGTGAAGACTGCTTGAAATACTAGTTCAAACAATAAGATCATCATTGAGTGAAGCATGACTGGTTGAATACTAATTAGAATTCATATTTTCTTAATGGCTTCAAAAAGTTGATCAAAGCCTTTTGTATGTGTTGTGAATTGAGCGTGTAGGAGGTGAGATTAAAGTTGAGAAATAACATCTAAAGCATATATTTGAAGGAATGAGAGATTAAATTGAAAAATATTGAATGAAAATAGGTAAATTTCTGTTACATTTGAGAGTTATTGTTAATTACATGTGATAATGTTTGAATCTGACCTAACAATACCAATCGAATTGAGTTTAATGGGATAAATTAGTCTTTCACAATATGATGAACTAATAATCGAATTCTTATTTATTGAGAGAGGTGTCCACATTTAATACTAATAATGCTAGTGTGATAGAGAGTTTTCAAGATAAGGACATAAGAGAACAAAGAGCTTGGAAAAATGAACATGTATGAAGCTAAAGTCTCTATTTATCCGCTGTGACTTCTTTTACTTTCATTGGCCTCTCTCTTCTCATTTTAACTAAATCTCATTATTCAACCAACCCCTCCTTTCACGTGGACCTCCTTATTCAACTGCCCACACAAACTTTTGGTATGCCAAGCATCTTGTCTTCATAACTTCCGATCACAATTCCTGGTCAGTACATCATAAAAAAATGACCCAAAAACTAGAGCCATCAATCAAATACAACTAAACATGTTTTAATTTGGCTAACGCATAGTGTAACTTCTAATTTGATCATAAGTATTTGACATGATATAAATACCTTGCATTTTTGTAATATCGAGTCAGATCTAAGAATTATCATGTCTCATTGAATGTAACTCGTTTGACTTAATTTTTTTACTCACAAAGCTTAAACCCTTAACCCATACCCAAAGAAAATAAAATCTCTTCTACACTACCTAATCATTATGATTTTATATTAATGTAGGAGGATGAAGCCTAAACCTAACTTTAGAATGAGAGCAAGAAAGGGTTCCATAAATTGTCACATTGTGGTGTGTCTAAGCTAAAATGAAAGACCCAAGAAGGCGGTGAAGAAATGACCTGGGACCCTATCATGTTGGGAACCGTCACATGCATAAGTTTCAGCTTGGTTCATTCAATAATAATTCATGTTTATTATGTGTGTGTGTGTGTTTTTTTTTTTTTTTTTGGAAGTTTTGTTGAATCAATCATAAGGATATATACTGTAATATTCTGCGCTATTTTAATTAATGTACGTGTACATGAACTTCGATTAGAATCATGTTTCATAATCTTTTTTACTTATCCCTAAAAATTCAGTTCTTGTCTGTTATTGTGGCGAAGAATATATGATTCCTTGTTAGGATTTAGATCTTCCTGGACAGTGGACACGTTTCAACCCAGGATTGTTCATGCATTGTGTATTGATAATTGGTACTGTATATTAAAATCTGAACACATGGTTGCTTCTTATATTTAAGTCTATAATGATTGTAAGGTAGATATGAACAGAGAGTAAAACAAGCAACAAATATAAACTATGTACGGTTTTCTTTTCTTGTTTTAATTAAAATTAATGTTTTAAAAGTTGCATTATATTCATTGAATCAAAGTGAAAAAGTTATTCAACCAATATGTATTGGTCTTTCTTAAAGGAATTTTGGCTGTTTAAGCATGAGGTTTTAAGTTTGAGTCTGCGTGAATATAAAAACCACTGAGAGAGTTACCCAAATTGAGTCTGATAATGCTTAAATTTGATCCAATCAAATAATCATATGAAAAACATAGAGTTATTCATAATTTAATTGCCTAATTGTGACAAAATTATATCATTAAATCAGCTTCACGACAAAGCACACCATAATTGTACGATTAACCGATAAAAAAAATGCATGGCTCTTAGGATCTAGATGAGCCACTTTTGATCATAAAAATAATACTCACACAGTATGAAAAAGATTATGATAATGACATAAATTTTTCACGTGGAATAGAAAAAACAGGTGAAGAGGAAGCAGACAAGGAGCATGACAAGGGATAACTACTAATTAATATAAAAGTTGAAGGAAACACTGTTAATAGTTTTATTCGGCTCGTGCTGTTTGTTTAGGGGTCAATGAAAGTTCCTTTCACTTTGGTTTGTCCCAAATTTGGTCCCAATTATTGCAGAAATAGACCTCATAGACACACTTGTTGCCCCGTAACATAAAGGCGTAACTTTATTTTATTTTTCATTATTTTACTTGTAATGCCTAATTTTTCTGATTGTCAGATTTTCATTTGGGAGTTTTCAAGGTTCTTATCACTGAGGAAACTTCATGTTTAGTTACCGACTTCGGAGCTTTGTGTTGGTAAATGAACCACTGAAGCTCAACAATCTTACGTCCTCTCTGCTTCAGTTTGACTGACGTGATACTTCTTTGCGTTACTTACAAAAATTTTAAAAAATACTTAATAATTAGTAATAGTATCCATGAAATACCTTACATATTAAACATAGGTCTTTTTAAAATATGCCTTGTGTTCGATACAGAGTGAGTAGTTTTTTTTTAAAAGGTTGTCAAGACATGCACAAGATACGTAAGTTGGTACTACCCATACAAGCACCCCAGGCCTTCACCTCTGTAATTCTCAATTTAAACATGTTTTACAAAAATATATTATGCTCCAAAATTCTCAATGGATTACCATTCAATTAAATAGAAATACTTCCCATAAATATCTTATTCAAATGCTCTTTTTTCTCTTGAAGGAATTCAAATGCATTTTTGAATGCTACCCTCAAACATACTCATGCCTATTTTCCTTGCTTTCTTGCAAATCAAAAGTGGCAAAAACAAAAAGCCTCTCCCAAAGTCTGAAATATCAACACAGCACCACACTCAGCTATGCAACAGAGCACAGCCTATAGACAAAGTTGATCTAACATCCTTAGTTTAAATACCGCCATCAGAAATCAGTCAAATCAACTGCAATATATTCTCTATAGGACTGTGGGCAACTTGCATATCTTTAACTCCAGAAAAAAAGTTAAGTCAGAAAATACGGACTCTCCTGGGAATTTGTCTGATAAAAAGCAAGCACCTAATCTTCGAATAGAACAGAGAGCCCGTTGTACAAGCTGTTAAATGACAATTCTCAGAACAGGGGAGGCAGTCTATCGTCCCAACAATGCAACCCGATCCTTTTGTACTGCCTGTGATAAGTTGATATCGAAGAGCTCACAACGTATGGGCATCTCCATCTCATAGAATGGGTTCTTCAAAACGTAATCAGTGTAAAGCTCATATATGAATTTCAGTAAACTTTCCATGTGTTGGGTTCCAGGCTCACAGACCACAAAAAATTTTGTCCCTGCATGGATGAAGAAAGAGCTGATTTTGGTTTCCTGGACTAGTATCAATATCTAGAAACTATTACTGAAAATTATGGAGGCTAGTCATGGAATATATCTATCAGACATATGATAATGAAAGTTCTCTACTTTATTGTATCAAAATTCATTGTTCATGTAATGCACCAAAGCACTCTGATACATATATCAAAGAATTCAAATTCCAAATATGACGAGTTGAAGATCATGAAGGTAAGAAAATACCTGTAAGTGACTGGAAGCAATGAAGATCGAATGTATCAGCTTGCAGAAGTTCAATCCCTGCACAACCTGAAACCGGTGATAATTGTTGAGAGATGGCATGCATTGAATGCCACAAACTTGCCACTCTTAAACTGTCATTGGTATCCATTCTTCCAGCAGAACCATAATCCTATACATAAGAAATTTCATCCTCTATTAAAATATTGAAATTATCTTTTGTTTGTTTATTCTACCAAAGTCAAAAAAGCAAGTTAATGCTATTTCTATACATTTATTCCCTGGACTCTGATGGGCCAAGCTTGTATTTGACTGCAGGTTGTGAGGTCTAAAGATGTCAGAGTGCAAGAGTGAGTGTGGCTTATATTATGAGGTGAAGGTAAGAAGGAAGGAAAGTAGTCAGTGAATGATTACAATTGGAGAGTTTTCAATGTAGAGCTTTCTTCCTATTTTCCGTATTTCCAACTGCTTATCATTTGAATATAGGAGTTGCTTTCCATCAGACATCCGAAATATCAATATGAAACATATTTTTGAAACATCAAACACATTGGCAATGGTAAGAAACATACAAGCAAAATTACCATTCATATAGCAATGAAAATTTTCTGGCGAAGACAAGAATCAGAGAACAGAGTCACAAAAAATACAACCGTATTTCTTTGTCATCTCATTACTTTCATTAAACATATTCGTAGGAATAGAATCTTCAGTTCACAACTATGATCTTGCTGATCAGCTTAACAGTCTGACATTTGGAAACCTTGAGGGAATGTAATAAAAGCGGTAACGTTTTATTCTACCAAATTTGTAGGAATAGCATTTCTAGGAAATTTCGTCTCAGGGGTTAAAAGAAAAAAAAATTTAAATATCTGCTTGAGTGTGCAAGGGATAGAGAATTGAGAACTAATGTTGTACCTTATAATAGATCAATCCACCAGACTTATTGATGATGTAAAGGCTGTAGATTGCAGCCATTCCAAAATCCCTTTCCAGAATCTAAAGGTGAACATGAATACAAAGGAAAATTCCAAGGCATAAGTATCAAACCGAAGAAATTAAACACACACATCTAGAAGTTCATTTATCATGCAAAACAATTGAGTCATCTTATGTATTACACTCAGTGGGAGCAGATGTCCCCCTGAAATCTTAAAAATATGCATAGTTGATATCATGCCCTTTTAATTTTTGTTCCAGATCCTTTAACGATGATGCCTTGGTAAGCCAAGCAACTCCTCCAAGACACTGAAGAATGACAATGAGAACACTCTTGCAATTTACGATCTTCCAATCTCAGCATGCAGTTTATGATAATGAAAAGGGTTGCCAAGAGTGAGTAACGTGCGCAATTGATTGCTTCTGTCAAGGTCTTCTAAATTAACAAATTCAAATCTGGATTCAAAGCTAGATTAAACAAATCAATCTCACCGGATTTTAGGAGAAGACAAAGCCCGGATTTGAACCTTCTACAAAACTTGCCGCAGAACATCCACGCAGGGCTGAAAAGGTGGACGATAGCCGACGGCGAGCTCGGCCAAGTGGCGGAATGCTTGTTCGTCGACGAGGGAAAATAGATCTGCTTCTACAACCAGACGAGGTTGTGTTTTCCCTACTCCCATTCCCCCCTCCTTTTCTCATCTTCACCGTTCGATGAAAATTCCAGTAGTTATTTTACATCTTAAAAAATATTATTATAATTTTAGGTATTTTCAAGTAAAACAAAGAAAGGTCATTTCCTGAAAGTATACATAGGGTTAATTTTATTTTAGAAGTATTTTTAGAAATAAATTTATTCTAAAAATTTTAATTTTAGAACAATTTTACCTCTGATTTTTAACTTTAATATGTCAGACCCACTTTTCCTAAACTTTTTGGCCAAAAAAAAAATTAGCAGCTAGTCACTCTATTAAACATAGCCAAGTTTTTTTTTATATAGAAAATGATAAAATACAAAAACACCTCAGGAATTAATCTCCTGAGTCAAACAACATTCTCAACTCCTTTTTATCAGTAAGTAAAAAACTCCTAATAATATTAGGAGGTGAATCAGTGATATGGATGTCCATCGTCATTTTTGCACTTCACTGGCTATGGCATCAGCCACCGTGTTAACATCTTTATTACACCATAATATTTTCACTTCCCATTGTCTATTCAACAAAGTACGAACCTCCCCGATAAGCTGAAAATCAGGATGTTCCTGAGGCACCGTATTTTGAATTAGCTCTATGACTTATGTACGATCACACTCAACCAAGATTCGTCTGTATCCTCTATCCCAAACAAGTTTAAGTCCCCACAAAACATCTCAAGCTTCAGCCGATACCACTATCCCTTGCCCAATTCAGTACATAAACCCCTGCAAGAACTTTCCATTATGATCTCTTAATACACCTCCACAAGTGCACAAACCAGAGTTCTCATTCCTTGATCCATCAGTATTGATTTTCATCCATCCAGGTGGTGGAGGTTTCCAATGTGGATTACTCCTCTCCTCATGTTGATTTTGGAGCAAGTTCGTATTGCCCCATGATAAGCAAGCACGAGTACGGGCTAAAATGTTTGTACTACTCCAAGTAACATTATTAAAGCAGTGCTCATTTCGAGCCAACCAGATATGCCTACATATGATTGTAAACCAAAGGCGAAACTCGAATCCCTGTACTATATCCTTTCGTCCCAGACACCATGCAAGCCATTCCTTCCTATCCAATATGTTGAAAAACAGCTCATGCCATCCCGACAGCAGAAAACCCTTCCAGAGATCAAAGATCATCGGGCAGTCTCGTAGGACATGAAAAATCGACTCATGTGAAATATTGCATATTCCACAATTTCCTGTGGGATGACTGCCATTCTGGAACCGTATCAAATTTGTCATTAGACGGCCATGAAAACATAACCATAAGAAAGTACGATATCTCTGAGGGACCTTTAATTTCCAGACGCATCTCCACCAGTATCTATCATGATGCCGTGGGGTACCCATTAAGTGTTTATAAGCATAACTAAGGGAGAAATTTCCATCAGAAGACCATCTCCATGCCGGAAAATCATGACCATGTAAAAGAGGAATATTAACTCATCTGATATCTGCACAAACATGCCCTGGCAGTAGATGCTCAAACTTACTTACATCCCACTGTCCCGAGAGGGTGATGCAATCAGCCACTCTCCATTCAATAATGTCTCTAAATAAAGACCGGTTTATCAACCTCTCTAGCTTATCTAATATCATTAAACACCTCTTCAAGTTTAAGCAGGTTACATTCTTTATTGGTACATCTCGTACGTGTGTTCATTCATCTGGGTAAAAATGGCAAATATATATATATATTATGTTGGAAAAAAAAACCTCCAAAGATAAATGAAACATTCAGAATAAGTAAATCAATTTGATGTTATCTATTAGTTATTGCTTTACCCATAACAATTATATCGATTCAATATTATCATATATTAAATAGTTGTATAAAAAATTAAGTTTATATATTTGTATCCCTAAAAATATAACTTCAACAGAAAATCTCACATAATAACACAACATATTTTTTTTTAAAAACAAGCATCTTGAACAATTTTAATTATCAAAAGCGCAGGTCAACCGTCAATTACAAAAAAAACAATCATTCGAAAGGACAGAAAATCATCTGCAACAACTTATTGATAAAAGAACAAGAAGAATAATGACACCAAAACCTGTAACAAATATTCAAACTTTAATAGGCCAACAAGAAAAAAAAAAAAAGGTGAAACAAGATTAGGCCTGTAATGAAATTGCACCGTTTTACAGTGCAGCCACTTTATATTTATAACTAAGTTTGAGTATAAAAAAAAATGTAATCTAGCATCACTGTTCTTTATATGACTTCAGAAATTCTTCCTCAGTCTGAACCTTTCAGTTCATCTCCGAGAAACTAGCTAGTGTTCCTCAGCAGCCACCAACCAATTTATTATGCGAAATGAAGGCCCTCCATGTGGGGATTTAGATGCCAATACCACACTTGCAACACAAGGAATTTTCAGCTTTCAAGTTAACAGACACTAGGATAGAACTTGGATGACATCTTAAAGGCTTCTGGGTCTCCAATGACCTCTACAGTTTTGGATGCTGCTTCAGCATCTTTCAAGTTTGTGTTGCAACCCCATACACGAATAACAAGTCTCCGACAATTGGGCGACGACTGCTTAAGATATGTCTTGTACCAGTCCATGACGTCTTTCTTGCTTATGCTTCTCAGTTCTTCTGCTTCCTTCTTCGGCATGTCAAAGATATACCTGAACATTAATGTTTTCTGGTCAGATAAATCCTCATTTCAGCAACAAATTGGGAGGATGTTTTTTTTCCCCCACTGTGATGTTAATCTAGTACCATCTACCATTAAATTTGAAAAACATTCATTCCACTGAAGCAGCAAAAGAACAAGTTTAAACGGTAAAACCTGTTTTGGTCCTGAACATAAATGGTTCATTGGCTGAACAAAATATACAGGCATAATTCTAGCATGTTCAATGACACGAAAGTACAGGAAACTTTGGAAGCAAATAACTCCTAAACAAAAATTAAGAGCAAAAACCAAATAAAAAGACACATCCGATCTTTCCAGTATCTCTGAAGATCTGACAAAAAAAACATTAGCCAAGTAACATGCAGAAGTAATATATATATATATATATATATATATATATATTTCATGTAAAAATTTTAGAAAAAAGTATTAAAACAAATATTGGTTCTCCTCCCTTAACCTCTCACTTGCAAAAAAATAACAAAGATCACGACCCAAAATCTAGTGTTTGCGTGATGTGAAAATAATGCTGCTAGCTATAACACCCAATCAAATAAAACTGTCGGGCCCAAGAGAGAGAGAAAAAATTATGCTAATTGCTAAATAACTTAAGTCTGCATTCTAAACCGCAAAAAATGTAAAGTACCTTTTATCAACAATCTGATTCCAAAATCTATTGGTTTCATACGTAAGTGACGGATCTTTGTCAAGCAGCTTTGCCATTAACCCACTTCTGTAATGCTCAAAGGAATCACCGTCAAGACCTTCCTGCAATTCCCATTGTTATTCAAAAAATAAGTCTTCATTTATGCATTTAGAAACAGTAATAGAAGTTTCCAAGTCTCAAACAACAATTCCTTTCCTTTTTTATGACCAAATTTTATATATTGGAGACTAAATTCTATATTAGGGAAGGGAAGTAACAAAGCAAGGCTGTAAGATTTATCATTTTCTAACTTAGAACAATGTCAACATTTATTTCAGAATCTGCCGAGTACAAACTCCAAGCATTTTCACGCCAAAAAAAAAAATCTGACATTTTATTATTCAGCTTATATTTTTCCCTTTATCCAAAATAGCAAGGCTTACTATAACCTTTTGAGGACACAAATTTCTTCTAACCTTTGTTTTAGTCCATAGGAAGCAATTAAAATATGATATGGAAGATGAAGGGACTAGGAATACTTGCCAACAATTGTTCCAGGCCATCTATGAAGTTATCAATTCTCCCTTGCAAGTAAATTGGGTTGTACTCAGATGACTGAACGCAGAAACAAAACCCAAAGACACGGTATGTTAATCGTGGGCTACATTCAACAACATAACCAAGCTGCTCCTTTGTCCTGGATCCAAAAATATATTAAGATTTCAGCCCCCCAGAATGAAACAAGAATATGGGAGGGAAATAAAAGAAATAAGAAAATAGCAACCCTAACTTCAAATAAGTTGTTTATTGCAGCATGATATTACAGAATTTGAAACTGTAAATTCAGTAATGGCAAGTAATATGCATTATAAGTACTATGATACTATGAGGGTGCCAGTAACATATGATTTGAACTACTTGCAATGAAAAAAGTTTACCAGAATGCCAGAACAAAAGCAAAGTTTCAATTGAGAGCAGATGACACATTCATCATCCACAGCAGTTCCAGGGCATTTTGGCTTTTGTTTGTCATGATGAAAGCAGATAAAAAGCAACAAATTTCCTCATGTGATAATCATTTTTTTAAATGCCATAATTACGGATTCATACTGCAACTCTGATTAAACAAGGCAAAAGAGAATACATTCTTGTGAACAAAACTCCCAATAAAATCCAAGGTATAATATGAGATAATTATGGCATCAGATTATCACCTCAGTTGGTTGAAAAGAGGCTCTTCTACTATTTCATTAAAAAGATCAATCAAAGCTTTCAATTTAGTTGATCCCATCCCAACATCTTCACCAATTTGAAAGTAAAGCTGCATATATAACCAAAACAAAGTAAGCATAGAAAATTTGATGGAAATTATTCAAACACACTACTTTTGGATGACAAAGGTGAAATGCCAGCAAAAATCAATTATGCTGAAATTACCTCAACGACAGAGTTTTTTTCCAATTTGTTCTTCACACTAATATCTCTTACAAGGTTTGCACTTGATGGCAGGCAAATAATATGCTCAGCATGCCTCAACTCACTAGGGAGTGGATGTACAGGAAAGTTCACCTTAAATATATTTGATAGGCTAATGGCCTCTTCTTCAGACAGGTTTCCATGGCAAAGACCTTCAATGTAAAGCTGTGAAAAGTACAGTCAAAAGACAATTTAGGAATGAAGTATAGTGAGAGAAGACTATTATGAGTAAAAAGAATCTACTGAAACAAAGCTAAAAAAAAAATCATATTTACCTGGGAACGAAGTTCTGGAATAAATGCCTTCAGATCATCAAGAAACAAATTATTTAGAAGACTCAGTTTCTCATCAACATCATAGAAGCTCTTGCATAAAACTTGTAATCTCAAATATGATGAATGGTTTAAAGGCTTCATGTTTGTGTTCTTTAAAGTTCTCTTCATATCTTCTTTTATAACCTGTCCAAATCAGCATTGTTCCATGAGAACAAAAAAAGAGGGAGTAAAACACAATTCAAAAGAGACAAAGAAACATGGCAGATACCTTGAATCGATCATCAGTTGGTATAAAAGATCTAGCCACAGACAATAGTTTAGATAAGAGAACTGGAAGCTTATCATTGAATCCATAGAACTTGAGCTCAAGCTTGTCACCAACAAAAGAGACAGAAGTTTCTAACTTGGCAATGCTGGCCTGCAAGTATAAGCAAAGGCTCATACAGAATGATATCTAAAAAGAGTTTCAAGCTATTGGCTTCTATCATTCAAACACAATGCTGATGATAAAGTTCTCAACAACAACAACAAAAAAACATGATGAGGCAAAAATCTAATTACACTTAGATGAGAATAACTGCCAATTGCAGTCATTAGCTCTTCAGCAAAATGTGAAAAAAGTACTTTATCACTACCACAAAATTCATTCCAGATTCAATGTCTAACTTTAATAATTCATAATTCCTAGTGTATTGATCCAAATGGCACAAATGGCTGGTTCAAATTAAATCTTGACAAGTCTAATTTATTCAAGAAATTTTCATGGCTATTGGACAACATTCTGTTACTCAAAAATACCTACAAAAATACTTGAAAAAAGAAAAAAAATCCAAAAGACCGCACATCATTGTTGTGTCACTTTCTACAAATATATGCTGAATGATAATATCCATGATTACTAAAGGGCAGATCCATGGTCATCCAATTATTACCCAGCACATGTGAGAGCCGCAGAAACAATGGGAATGGATGTTAGGATGGCACAGAAAGCTTTAAAATGAAAAACGCATAAAATGAAGCAATCAAATGCCAATTGTAAAGAAAATACCAATTTGTGTCCAGAATATATGTGATACAACCAAAGTTGTGTGTGTGTAAATACTTACAGAAAATCTACTACAAGAAAATTAATGTTCAATTTAGAAGTACTTCAATGAGCAACATAAAAATCAACATATGATCAGTTCTAAGGCTAACAAGATGGGTGATTAACCTGATATATGATTTCATTCAGCTCATCTTTAAGAAGATGAATAAACAATTCAGACAATACACAACTCCTTGCATTATCATATCCACCCTTCAAGTTAATGCGAAAATATGTATTTGCTCGAGGAACTTTGAAAGTACTATCCAGCTTGTACCAGAATTTCACCAAAGGCTCATCAACTATACATCTAGGATAAGTTGGATTTACAAGGTCATCATTTCTCAGGTCACCAGCACGAATGGAGAAATCACTTGGAATAAACTCATTCTTTAATGGAAGATGCAATTCAGCATCACTTTCTGGAGGATTCTTCCATAACTCCATCACATTCTGTGCAATATCTTTCTCAATAAAAAATGAACCAAACCAAGGTTCTATTTGGATGTCTGAAAAGAAAAGAAAATTTGAGTAGTTTAATCATTAGCAAGAAAATTCATCTTCTGACCTTATTTATGATTAACACAATAATTACAATTATCAATCTTCAAGTGACAAATGGAAATTTGAACATACTGCAGCAACCAGTAAGGAAAGGCACCAAAAATTTGCAATTAGAATATCATTATTGGATTGTTAAAGTTCAGAGATAACCGCCCTGGTCCTCACACAATATTCAATGATAGAGAAAAGCAAAAATAAGAAATAAGGCCTGATCACAACTAGATGAGCAAAAAAGCAGAAAGCACCTTCTGACTTGGGGAAGGACTTTGATACAACATCTACCCTCATGTTTTCTGGGGTGAAGAAACCAAGAATATGTTTTATCATCTGGTCATCCCAAGTTTTGTACACGTATTCACCGTAAATGACATGCTCTGGTGGATAAAAGCGTAAATTTTCTGCACAAAATAGTAACAAGATAAGTATAACAGGAGTAATAATTATATATACTTCCTCCATTTCAAAATATAGGTCGATGAAAAAAATTGTTTCATATTGCATATCCTTTTTCAAAGTTCAATGCAGCACTTGTTAATGCTCTTCCTAATATGCTCTTATTTATAATCTCAATGCATCGTTTATAGCTACACTTGTTCCTTTCTTTTGTGTTTATTAATTATAAAATGTATTAAGGGAAAATTTTAAAATGTAAGAAAATATTTCCCATATTAATTGTATTTCTTAATATGAGTGCCAAAACTTAAAAGACCTATATTTTGAAATGAAGTAATAATTATCTATGATTTTCAGAAAATATGTACTTCATCAAGAAAGTAATAGCAGATAATAAAGAGGGCTTAAGTTTTCTACTGAGCAAGGATGGCCCTTTGCAGAGAGAGAAGGCTCATTATCAATGCTAGTACCTTGCATCGCCTCTCTCCACATAGGATCATCTTGGCCTAAGAAAAAATCCGACCTTTAAAAGAGAACCAGTAGAGTAGTAGACATTTCTATATTACATATAATCAAGCAGTTGGGTTGGGAAAACACAATAAACTGATCTTCTATTCTTCATTCAAATCACCAAATTGGCTTTCTAACATTTTTTCTCTTTTTCAAGTCCTATTCATAAACAAATATTCTTGACAAGTTAATCATTTCTATTAAATGCATGTTTGAATAGGCCAGAACAGATATCAAGTTCAATATCCCACTTTCAAGTTTACATCAGAGTATAATGGTGCCCTCACCTGGCACCGTTCCCAGATCTATCAGCAGATGGGCAGAGCGGGAATGTGTGCCATATAAAACAAGAAATTCAATTAAAATTTCCAACCAGTTTATTTTCTCTTTATTGCTACGAGGCCTATAAATAGATGTGACCACTGTTGTGAAGATATAAGATAAGAGAATATACACATTCATTCTCTTCTTTATTCAACATTTGATGGCCACATTGCAACATCTTTATGTAAGGCAGAATGATCACTACAAAGAAGTAACTAAGTGAAGAAACGGGCAATACAATGGAGTTAAGCATTGCCCTCTCCTGTCTATTTATCTAGACCTAAGATTTAACAACAACATTATTATAAAGACACCAGCACCACTGTCCTTTAAAAAATGCACCATGGCGTTGATTAGTTCTTGTGCAAACAAAATCATTTCACAAACCCCACCTGCACAATAAGGAGAAGGACCCTTGATGTGTCAAGCAAAACTCAAGTTGAAAAGAGATTAAACACCTCATTGTAAAAAAACAAAATTGAAGAAACAAGTTAGCATCAATTGCCAGGAACTGACAGCAAATGATGATGAGAAGAAGAAGCATGGCAAGATAAAAGAACTTCTCGAAGCCTGCAAGCTCAGCAGCATAAAAAAATAATGATAATAATAATAATAATAAATAAGCATGGCAAGATAAAAGAACTGATCAGAACCTGCAAGCTCAGCAGCATAATCATCTTGAGGCTGCTCTTCTGCAAATCTAAATTCCATGTTTCCAATATTTTGAAGTTCCTCAAATATCCATTCTTGGGGAGGAATTTGACGCAACAACTTCAGGTATTCATAGACAGAACCAATGACATCAAAAATCTGGGAGAGAAAAAAAAATTTTAACCTCGGTAAGAACATAATGATGAAAGCACATTGTAATAAAAAATATTACCCCCCCCCCGGGGGGCGGGCAGCCGCTCGCAGAGAGAGGAGAATTCAATACTGCTTCCCCTGATCTCATATTTCTATCATATTTAAATGGGAAGATTGCTAATTTACCAAATTTCTCAAAGTGAAATGAAGCTGAAACTGACACTGACCTTACATGATGATGAACTATATGCCAAGAATCTTAACAAACGACAACTAAAATATATGTACACATAATCCAAGATCACCAATCTATCAGAAGGACCTGCACATGCTACTTGGAAAAATTACCTTTTCCAAACCAGAGTCAGTGAGATGTATGGACATGACAAAAATATAGCTTATAGATGAGCGGTGCATTCCTTCATCACCAACACCAGCAGACAGAGAAGTAGCCCATCCTTTGGATTTGAAAAAGGAAAGCAAGCTTCCTCTACCCTCTGAAAAATTATGTTCTTGTTAATGACAGTCATGACGGAAAGTTCAGCCATATATATAGAAAAATACTGGCATGGTTTGAACCACAGGGGCTATAATAAATGGGATTATTGTTCAGCGAATAATATTTTATCTACAAGCTAATCAACTACATCAATACTACCACTAACCTAATATACTCGCAATTTCATATTAAAATGATTAGACTATGAAGTAAAATAACTGAAAAATATGAGAAAACTATATCACAGAAAATAACATTTCAGACTTCATGTTTCAGATCAGGCCTTTATGTCAAGTTGAATGGTAAATAATAATGGTTATAGAAGATACATTTTTTGAACCAATCAATAGGATATATAATTTAGATTCACAAAGAAAATGTAGTTTATCTAGCAGAAAAATTCTAAGAACATACGTAAGTAGAAATTATTAAATAAAGATCAGCTCAGTTTTTGCCAATATTAGAGGCATTGGCTTAATATGAAATTTTTGCCTTCGAATTCCACAAGAGGGTGTAAACTTGCCAACAAGGTAAAATGGTTCTCCTATTGAACAAAAGGCATTGCATCCACCTAGCGGCAACATAGAAGTTTTTATTTTCCTTTTTTTTTGGAACAAATACAAACATTGGAATTATCTAGATTAGCAGGACTAAAAGAATAGTCTAGTATACAAGGACATGCACTACAACAGATAGATGGAGATACAGGCTCTTTACCTCCTAGTTCTAGAATTCACGCATAATGAAGTATCTTACCATGTCCAAGGAGATGAGCTAAATAATCTTCTGGTTTCTTTAGATACTCTTGATGTAGACAAGGCAATGTCCATGACAAGTCAAGGATGTGAACATCTTTAACAGCTTCTAGCCAATATATTTTACCAGCTTTCCAGACAGGACCTTCCACTTTGAATTCTGGCTTTGCTCGTTGACCTTTTTTGACAGCTCCAAACAATTCCACAACCCAGCTCTCAAGCACATCCAGAGACTCTGTCGCATGTACCATATCATCATGATTAAATCACCATAAAGTAGTTTTAAGAAAAAGTAGGAAGTGCAGGCTATATTCTACCTCTTGATTTTCCATACGAATACCCCAAAAAGCTTAAATTAAGAATTATGAAATAGAACTTCACCTCCACCAATAACAGCAAGCTTCATTAATCCACCATGGTAATAATCCATATACAATTTCAATATTTGTTCCCGCAAATTAATACCATTTTCCATTGCATCAACCAGACTCTTCTTATTTCCTTCATGCATACATTAAAAACAATGAAAATGTCAGTTTGAATATTTACAAAAACTTAATGACCAACAAACAAGGGAATAACCTCTAAACTCACCCCAAAAGAATCTGTTAAAAGCGTGATCAGGCGCAGAAGTGTGGCATTGAACTTGCTGAAGTCGGCATGCATCATTTTGTAAAACTTGGTTGAATTCTAGGTTGATTTCCACACAACAAAATGGCATAAATAACCAGCCAAAAATTATTGCTTCATCAACAAACTAACAAGAATTGAAGCCATTTCCACAATGAAAAGTTGAAAGAGTGGAATACCATAAAGTGAGAAATACCTGAATCTACTGCAAGTACTTCTCGCTCCATAGCCTCCATTTTTACTAGAGGTGAAATAAAGAATTGGGAAAATCTGAAACAGCAATAGACCCAACAAAAATTAAATTTGAAAACAATAACATAGCTTTATAGCATCCAGTGCATCAAAGGAACAGATGTGCACAACAATATTAAGATAACATAAAGACTGAATAAATATAGTTTAGGCTCAAATAACTTATATAGCTCATTAGATAAATATTAGCTAGACAATGTACTAAAAAACTAATTTCAAGCACGCATCAAATACAGTAAAAATGTCATAGATCAAAGATGGGAAAGTCTCACACTTCAAATATTCCTATACTATTTAAACTTTACAGCACAAACATCAGGTTATCTTACAAAAATAAAAGAAAACTTGATTAAAAAAACTTGTGTTATTTATTTCTGACATAACGCAGTTACGAAATCCCCTTGTATAAACTGCACATCAAATCATTGCGTTTGACAGGAATCAGGATGGTGGAAGTCAACAGGTATAACGTCTATTGAAAATTTGGAGGGTGTAATTAGAAACATAAACTATCTGATTGTCAGCAAACTGTAATGCATGAAACCATATAATAGACATAAATTCTGCTATAAATGCTGCATGCTTAGCAAGATTTACCTTTTCAAGGCACCCTTGAGAAATTCTGGCTTCACTTCAAAGTGATAACACGTATGCTCAGTCTCTGTGTATGCATTAGATGAGCCACCGTGCTTGGACAAATAACTATCATACTAACAATAAAAAGAGTCAAACAACCAGGCCAATCAACCTTAAGATATGCATTAGTCTTCCTGCTAGATTCCACATCACACAGACGCAACAATATCTTAACTATTGCAGGGAGAGTATTTCAAATATATGACATAACCAAACAGACCTCATTTTCATCTGGAAATTCATCACTCCCCATGAAGAGCATGTGTTCTGCAAGACAAGTGAAGGCAATTCATTTCTATAGGCAATAAATAGCAAGATAATGGGAGGAAAAGAAAATATCAACTAGAAAGGATAATCTTGGCGGCACACATGAAAGAGAATGGGGTATAATTTACTAACTTTCTGTGTTCTTGAATAATACAAGGAACTAATTAAAAAGTTTGAAACTATAATAACATGACAAAGGTTGCCACTAAGACCACAACAAACACAGTATTCTCCAACCTCCATAGAGCGATGTTTATGTAGGAGAAAGTAACAAATGATATGAGAAGATGGAGAGAATTGAGGGCATGTTTGGAAGTTGACGAAGGGAAGGAATCTAAAGGGGGAAAGGTGAAAAAAAGGAGGGGGGAAAGGATGGTCAAATGACAATTTTCCTCTCATTGTTTGACAAAACCTTCTCCAATCTCTTCCCAACTGGAGGAACTTAGAGTTATGAAGGAGGGAGCACTTTGGAGGATTTTGGTATTTCAAAATCATCCATTCTCCTTCACTCCTCGTAACATATTCCCAAACAAGGAAAATGAAACATTTCTTCTCCTTCCCTTCCCCTCCATCATCCACCCTCTAAATATATACTAATGGTCAGCAAGATAAAGTTGCCTAATTTTACCAATTTCTAGTAGTGATCTCAATCTGTGATGTTAAGTTGTTGACTTTCTTGCATAATCTAAATAGGTAATGAGATTCAAAATTTAAACAGGGTTTGTCCTGTTTCCTTTCCCTTCATAAAACATCACAACCAAACTTATGCGATCAACTGAGATAAAATAATTTCATTGGAAGATCGTGCATGGCTACATAGCCTCCACCACCTAAAAAGCTAAAAGGGAAGGGAAAACCTGGAATATTTCAGCAGGCATAACCTTTAATAACAAACTAATTTCAGGAAATTTGATAGTTACTCTAACTAAGTTGAAGTAATAAATTATGATAAAAACAATAATAGTAACACTTTTAACATCATAAATTTATCGCGTATAAGATTAATAACCAGACCTAAAAAATGTGCTAGTCCCTGAGCCTCAAATGGATCGGAGAAGCTGCCTATTCCTACACACATTGCTGCCGCGGCCTGCACAGGAAACTCGAATTTATAAGGAAATCAGACCAAATGCACCCCACAACTTTATCTGTCTTTTTTTTTTTTTTTGGCGTCCAACTATATCCATTCATACAGTCACGTTTCAATGTATTTTCAAATCCTATCACCGGAATTTTTCTCCTGGAATTTTCTATCAACAAATAAAACAACAATCAGGCAATAAGCAACCTTTTTAGTCTGGGGAGCAGCCCTATCCCCTTTTTGTTCTGCTTCATGGTGGTCACCCTCCCCATCCACGTCCTCAAAATCATCCTCGTCCCCTTCTTCACTCCCACCCTCATCCTCATCTTCTTCTTCCTCATCCTCCTCGTTTTCTTCGTCGTCGCTTGGGACAGCTTTGAGAGGACCTTCGGGGTAAATCTCGGGATCATGAACTAGCAAAGCACGAAGGCCATTTTCGAGCTCCAGAAGTCTGTACAAACGCCTATCATTGGGAGACTTGATCACGATGTCGTCGGACGAGAAAGTGGGGCCACCCATTCCCATTGCTTTTTTCTTTCTTAGTGAAGAAGGAGGAGGAGAAGGGAGAGTAAAGCTTTCAGAGGCAGCAAGCCAGCAAGGAACCTGAAACTTTTGCGGCTGCAGGCCTGCTGGGTGGCCGAGTTGGGCTCCTGAAATCAGATGGCACGACATTAGAAAATAGAAATTAATCTCCAAAATATCAAGAATAGAAAATAAAATACCAAGGGAAAAAATAGAAAAAGGAAAATTGGAGAAAAATATCCATTAAATTTTTTCCTAAGAAGGTCCTAAATTTTTGACCTCATGAGAACGATCTAAATTAGAGCATCGATATTTTACAAATTTCACCGAACAACGTTACTTTCGGTATTAAAAAAAAAATACTCTAGTGTAGTAATGTAATTTTCTATGTTGGATAATTTTAACCGGCTTTATTAATTATAATTTATATTTAGATCACTTTTGAAGCTCTCTTACAAGAGAACTTTGAGAGGATTTTCATTATTGGATTTAGAAGAAACAATAACCTTTTGTTTGAAGTCATGGCTTTGTAACTCAATAAATGTTGCCCATTTAAATCTTTTTTGACAGTAAGGTTGTGAGTGAGTTCAAACTTTTTATATAGTCCAACATTTTTAAACAAATATATGCTCCATTTGAAGATGTAGTAGTAGATAACAGGGCCTACACATAGATAGATTACTGATTGTTTGAAATAACGATTAGAGCCTTTAAAAACAGTTTTTTAAATATGATTTAAGGTATACAAGATAACTATGTAAAATGAGTTTTATCTCGTCTTATGTGCATAAATACTTTTGGGATATTTAATCGTGATCCCAAACATGCTTCTAGAAAGAGTAAAATGTACCATGACCTTTAATATATCATGCTTTGTCTAAATGTTAATTTTTTCGTCTAATATTCCTAATTAACTATAAAACTTTATAAATAAGGAAACAAACGCATCTAAATAATATTTTGTATTGAGGATAATTTTAAAAATAACTAATGGTAATTGTGCTTTTGGATGTAATGTCCCTGAATCTTTAAACCATTTGTTCCTAATATGCCATGTGATTAAGGTGATTTGGTTTGGAACCTTAAATATTCGATTGCCTTTCTATTCTTTTCATATGTTCAAGGAATGGTTAAAAGATTCCTTGATTCCTCTGCATCAAAATAATCATTATTTGATGTTTGCTAGCATTATTAAGGTTATCTCAACAATATGGATGAAGAGAAATAAATTAATCCATCACGGGGGGTACAATGTGCCCATTTTCAATCATAAGAGAGATTAATCACACAGTTGCATATGCTACATTAGCTTTCTCAGCTGATACAGATAATTCAAGAGCAAATAACTTCTCCGTAGTCTTTTATCAGGAAAGAAACATTCCATTAGAATGATGGATTATTATTTTGGACATGTATAAAAGTCAGGGGTATAAATTTTGTAAGTTTTGGATCGGCTTTCATGATTAATCTATCATATTGGTCAACTGGAAAAAATCATCCCAATCAACTCTATTCGCTGCTCTTTACTTTCGAGCTGTATTGTTTTAGATACTAAAATCTCCATTTTTTCCAATAGATCAAAGCAAGAATTACGAGTGATGTGCCTAAAGAGGCAATTCCTTCCGCCAAAGGAATCAATTGCTCTAACTTCCAATTGCATTTATCAGGATGTAAGTTCTTATCTTACACATTTTGTTTTGAACCAAGTCTTTTTAGTGGATCAATTTAATGTAAACTTTTTTGCCTTCCTAGACTCCTGCATCATTGTCCACGCTCACATGGGAGAAAGTTATTACGTACTAATTATCATTTTCTTTAGAATGCATTTGACTTACTTTCAAAAAAAAAAACTACATTTAACTCATTTTATAAGTTATGATAAAATTGTTAATCCGTTTGCTTACGGACTAAACTAGTATGAAACTGTTGAGTATTATTATGTTTGGAATAGTTTTTCATAAGTTTATAAATGTTTTTTACGTAAGTCGAGACAAAACTAATCTCACATACTTGCTTCGTATATTGTAAACCACGATTGAAAAGCTACTTTTAAAGGTTTCAATCAGTATTTCAAATAAACTAAATACTCAAGTGATGGCGACTAGATTATTTTCATCAAATCTTGCCTTTTGTGTTTAGTTTGCTTGCTCACTTTCAGAACTTTTGGTCTAGTTTTATCGTCCACCATTACTTTTATGCATTTGAGGCTCAGGGACTAGCACATGAAGCAAAGCAGGATTATGGATGAATCTGCAACTAGGGACCAGGCTTGGATTGCGAAGAGTAAAAGGGGTTGAGCAGAAAGTCTGAGATCGGTCAAATTTATGAGGGAAATTTTACAATTTCATTTTGTAATTCATCTTATTTCATTACCAATCTCCATTTATTTTATATCTTTAAAAATAACCAGAATTTACTCCCAAGAAAAATCTTCCAAACTAGATCGGAGTTTAACTTGACAATTTTCGTGTTTCTTTGACATCTATTCAGATGTCACTTTCATTCATATTATCTCATAATTCTCTGGTGAAATTTGTGGCTTACCTCTCTTCATCTGACAATACCACGATTTTTTCCGTTCTCATTTATGCCGTAGCCAGTAGATAGATATTATGCACAAGGCCGAGGTATGGCCATGTATACAGGACCTGCATAATAACTAGATATATAATTTAGTTATACGAAGTCATCGCTGGTAGAGCCGAGGACGTCGTTGTCTAGATTCAACAGTGGGACTCTATAAGCCCAATAATTCAACAATAGCGAAGCACGAAAATAAAGGCAGGCAGAGATGGATAAGATGATGTGAGCGTGTGAACCCACAGAGAAAACATGGTGAAAATATATATCAGCGGAAGGTGAAATTTTAATAATAAAATTTTATCTGAAGGTATTTATCATAAATAAATTTTAAAAAATACAAAAATAACAATGAACAATTAAAAAAGATAAACCTAACGGTGTTAAATTATAAGAGAAGAAAACCCCTAACGATATTAGAGCAAATTACACTATTTTTAATTGTTTAATGTTATTTCTGCCCATTCTAAAATTTATTTGTATTAGACGTTCCTCAAACAAAACTTTGTTAGTAAAATTGCACCTTAACCCTATATATGCCTACAACAACAAGTTTTTATCCCATTAGTTAAAGTCGGCTGTATGAATTGCACAATGTCATTGTATTCTATCGCAAACCATACTTTATGTAGATTATTAACCAATAGATTATGTTCTATAACCTCATTGAGTATTCACTTAAATCTTCTTCTACCTTTTTTTAGAAGACTCTATACTACTTGATCACCCTCACCGCAATGGCCATCTTTAAAAGTGTAAGGCTATAAAATCCTCATGACCCCAGGGGATTAAAAGGGCCACATATCTGCAAAAAGAAAAATGAATGCATGCCTTCCGGATATTTAAATGATGCAATCCTTCATTGAACAGAGTTAGCCAACTCAGATGGGAACCCCACTTAGCTACGAATATAAAAAAATACGAGTACATGAATCTTAAGTCAGAGTTGCCAAAATCATGCGCAATCACCCAAGGCATAGTGAGAATGTCTGACGTGAGAAAGGATATCATAACAATAGGCCTCTCCAAAATTCAAGGATTGTACAACTTCTGCGAAAGAAATAATAATGATAAAGGCATTATGGAGTTCCAAGTTCATCTTACATTGAGAACGGAACAATAAATCACACAGTTTACAATGCTTTCACGTAAATGATGATGATGATGATACAAATGACAGGAGGGGATTGACAAAAGTCCCAACATCCAAAGATACAATGAGAATGACCCTTCATTCCCAAAATTCTAGCGCCGAGAAACACCAAATGCCGCCATGTAGAAACAAGAATTCGTGAACTTCGCCAAAAAAAAAAAAAAAAAAAACCCCAAGGGTGCTTCCCCTTTCTAGGGAGCAGCAGCCCTAAGAATAAACAATTAAGAATTTTTACTTAATCTGAATGGGATATTAATAGAATGCAGTACCTTCAATAAATAACTAGATGTCAACACTCTAAAACAATTGACGAGAGGGGCAGGCCATGGATAAGTCAGCTGGTCAAACAGTTCCGTGTCTAATTTAAAATGTTGTGCTACTCTCACTTGCAGAAAGTGAGGGGCCTTCAGACTTCACAACGGGTGATCCTTTGCTACTGATATCAAGCCCTTGCAAACGACCAAGTTGGTCATTCTGCATCATTTCAGAGAAATGATGACAGTTTGTTTGTTGCAGTTGATGTTGATGTTGATGTTGATGAGCTGCCATACTAGGAGAGTGATTGAATGATGGCAACTGCATGCTCTGGTGACCAGGAGGCCCTGACTGAGGCGGAAGTGGAAAGAAGTTTGAAGCTGTAAATTGCATCTGGTGCATTCCCAGATTAAATGATTCGGACGGGCTTATCATCTCCCCTGTTGCAATCTTAAGTCTCTCAACTTCCTTTTTCAATGCTTCATTTAGAGCTACATCAGATCGATGACAATTTATATTCTACTTAGTGAACCTTAGCAAGATAGTTTAGAAAGCATCACAAGAAATATGAACTTTATATTTCTTGTATCAAGAGTAGGTAGGTGACTTGGAAATAATGATTACCATCTCGAAGCTGTGCCTGTTGTTCCATGGCTTGCAGACGAAGCTTAAGCTCTGTATTTTCAGTGCTCAGACCTGTTGTGTCCCTCTAAAAAATCAAGGAATAATTGATCATATTACTATTCAGCCACAAATATGTCTATAGAAAGAAACTGAAATCAATCAAATGATAAGAGTTTACGAACCAAAAGCCATCAACAGAACTGGGAATTAACAAAGTGACATAAAAGTAAGCTTTAAACTCTTATGGGCAGAAAGAATTGGGCTTATTAAAAAGGGGGAGAAAATCCAGAAGAGCAAGGCACTGATAAACCATAAAAATGAATTAATTATTCATTTCGTCGCTTAAATTTAAAAAAGAGAATGATATTTGATCGTAGTACTTTCAGTGCAACATTTGACTTTGAGATACTGAATGTAGACATGATTATATCAAGATTTATGCACAAACTATTTAGGTAATAAGCAAAGATTAAGAAGCAAAATAACGGGAATTGCAATCACATATTGAAACCTAATTCAACAAGATTCTGTGTGTAATGCACTTACCATACATGTGAACTTTAAAAGATTCAAAGCATCATAAATAAACCAAAAAATGACTTTAGACATGTCAACACGAACCTGGTACAGTGTAAGTTGGGCAGAAAGAGTTGTGGCTTCAGTCTGAAGGGTCTGAACTTTGCGCTCAAGTTCTTGAATATAACGAGCTTTCCTCTCTTTTGAACGAGCAGCAGATTGTCGATTTGCTAGGATTCTATTCAATTACAAATAATACCAGTAAACGAAACAAAATTATATCAACCACTGGAATAGAGAGATACAGAAAATCAACTGAAACAGAAGAGAACCATCTCTTCGAACATAATAGCCTTCAGAAATTACAATTCCATAATTGTTGCAGAATAACTCTTCGTCACAGAATTAACTAGTTAAGCTGAAGGCACCCAACCATCAGGATATATTATAATTCACAACAAACAGCAAGACTTGATTCATACTGGTCTCTGTTTAGTATTAACTCACAAATTAAGCCTTTATATACCCGTTATAATGACATTTCCCTTCTCAGTAATATGCCATTCATATCCTTCATTTACTGTGAGATAAAGGTTAACTAGTCGCTTAAGAGGCCAGAAGAGGCGGAATTTTTTCTTCAGCCATCACACACAAATTCGATTAACAGAGATCAGGATGGTCAACAGAAACAGTTTTCCATCCAGCGGAGCAAAGTATGCTATAAAGTGCAATTCAGCATAAGATAGGACGTTTGAAATCAAAATTGATGCATTTCTAGTATCATTTTTTTCCTCAGGAGTGACTTAAGAATCTTGGAACTTGGCGGAAAGCAAATGAAATGAAGACAAACCTCTTGGCACGCTTGGGATCAATCGTCCACAGTTCAGCTAACTTATCTGGAGGCATAGCTTTCTTTGCCTCCATAATCTCTCCAAACATACTTGTAGAAGTCGACCCGTCCACGGAGCTACTATGCCTGTGTCTTGGCCTTGCACTCGGGCTCTTCTCGCTTTCATTCTGGTTGCTTGTGCCGACGCCATTCCCATTCCCATTGCCAGTCTGATCTGATCCATTGCCACCACTTCCCGATCCGTTAGCACCTCCGAGTTTGTCAACATCAATGTAAGTAGAGAAGAGGTCATCCTCGGATCCGATCTCTTCAAGACTAGCCGTGGATGAACCGCCATTGAACGGATCGGACGGCGACAGATCCATCATGTCATCAGGCAACCGGAAGTTAACCTCGGAGTGGGCCCTCCTGTGGTGGTGGTGGAGTGGGTGGGCCCCACCAACGCCGGTGGCGGCGGCTCCTCCCCTCATGAAGAGCGAAGAAGACGAAGAGGAGGCGGCAGGAGTCGCCTTCGGCGGGGAAACGGCAGCGGCGGGAGGCGGTGGCGGGAATTGAGAAGCGGCATTGGCATTGGCATTGTGAGAAGAGGGATTGGGGTTAGGGTTTGAAGGTGGATCTTGCATCTCTGAGAGCAAAACCTTGCGTGCTCGTTCTAAGCCATGTGTTGTGGAACTTTCTATCCTTTCTTTCACACAGACCAGAAGGAACGCGGTGGCCTCTCCTTTCTTCTTCCTCGCGTCGCAAGAAATCTCCAAATGATAAAAATCTATATAAATATTAAATATTCCCTTTTCCCTTCTTTTCCTGATTGTAAATTTTTTCTTTTCGTTGATTTGCCTCCCCCCTACTGTCCCAAAGTTTTCTCATTTTCATTTTTTAATTCAGATGATAAACTAAAAAAATGCTTCATTTTGTATACTCAGACTAATTGGATCTTTTATTTTTAGCACGTCCTTTGCAATCAACATGTAAAATCACATGCACAAATGTATCATGCAAGCAAGTTTACATGGAGAAGCTGGATGTATTTAGGATTTTAATGTTATAGTAGTAAATATTTTGGGCTTTGATGTTATAATGTTTATTATATAAGGCAAAATCAAATTGATTTTATGATTAATACAATGTAGATGCAAGTAATGCACGGATCTAGGACGGATAAAAATATCTAGATAGCTACTGGTTCACATTTGGATTTAGGGAGCTAGGGTGGTACCCATGGAGCCCACACCCACCCCTTCAACCATATTTTTTTAAAAACAAATATTGTCTTAAATATTACGATTGGGATTTTTTATGGGGAGAATTGCTAAAAAAAACCTTGCAAGTAAATTAATTGTTCATTGCTACCATTGCACACGGTGGGTGGTATGTTGCACACGGGCGGATGATAGGTTGCACACAAGGGATGGTGTTTGCATTTTCGTAGGGATACTTTTTGCACATATGGATGCTGATTGCACATGATGGATGCTTACTTGCACATTGGTAGCATTTAGCAATTAATTTACTTAAATGGTATTTTTTAACCATTTTCCCTTTTTTATGAGCCATTTGATAAACTAAAATAACATAATTAATGTTATATAGTCCATGTTCTATGTTAGAGAATCAAAATAGCCGTTCCTTCACTGAACTTGCTCTTTTTTTTTTTTTTAATCCCATTCCTCCATGCTCCATTTTATTCGTTCAAATTGTTTAAACAATAAAAAAAAAACAAGAAGAGGCTTTAGTCTACAGTGTCCGAATGACGGTGAATCGGTGATGGTTGTAAAATAATTTTGGTGTGATAGTATATTAATAAATGTATACTGTACTACAAATGTGATAAAGGCATGTTTAGAGTCACGTTTAAAAAATTTGTTTATGTAAGTTAAGATAAACCTCATCTTACATGTTTACATCATAAATCGTAAATCACGTTGGAAAAATAGTTTCTACTGTTAATCCAAACAGACACTAAAATAGTTAATGAGATTGAAGGATTTTTTTTTATTCGATGAGAAGAGGGATTTTAATTAATAGGTGAATATATATTGTTGGAAAAAGTAAGGTTCTGAAATCCGGATTGGGCACTGAATCGATCGGAGTATTGGGTCAATGGGTTAGATCAAAGTCAAACCAAAACTAAACAAGTGAGAAATTACAGATTTTATGCTTATTAATATGAAATTCTAAAAAAAATAAAAATATATTTTAAAAAATTAAAATATCATATTAGAACCGGTTTTCGGTTCAGACAGATCAGTCCATTCCGAATTTAAAAACGTTGGGTAAAAGGTAAAAGGATGAGAATTGAGATTACTAAATGTCTTAAAATACAAATCCAAAAAATTGAAAAATATGTACCACCTCTAATCTGAAATAATATTAAAGCTACTTAAGAGATTTATTTTAGTCCTAAAATCAATCTACTTTATATCTTTATCAAACAGTACACATATAAAAACATTTTTATCAGATGGTAGTTAAAATGAGTAATTGGAAAGATTATTATGAGGAAATAAATACATATACATATAAATAATTAGTTACAAGAGTATAACTTTTATATTAAGCGTTGGAAGGAAGGAGTATTTTTCAATATGAGAACTACAGAACCCACCAACTCGTGCCTTGCACGTTTCAAACAGGAAAATACAATCTTATTGTATAATTTTCTTTCAATACGTCTTGTCTTGACAAATTTTCAAGCCTCTCATGTGATAATGTATAGTAGTATTTAGAATAGATCTTGCAACTAAAATTGAAATTGCGTTGTGAGAGCATCATTAATTTTGGTAGGCCACGCTCTTGGTAATGGTGTGTAAAATGCAAAGGGATATATCATCAAAAACTGCAAGGGATATATGTAAAAAAAAAAAAGGGCCTTTTTTGGGGGAAAAAACTTCTAAACATTTTAAGAAAATAGTTGTCAATTATAGAAGAATGTGTGTGAATCGGTAAGAGGAAAAATAGATGGGAGAGATTTGAAGAAATATTAAGTTGAAGGGGTTGAAAGGAAGAAAGAGAGGGAATTGAGTAATTAAGATTAATTAGGGAAGGCATGGAGTGTTGAAAAGCGATGTTTAGGGAAAAGAAGAAGTAATTAACGTAAAGTAGGAGGAAGGTGTGAGTTTAGGGAATAATGATGTTGGTCACTAGCCCCCAAGGAAGCATAAGAACGGTGAGATGCTTTTTTAGTGGGATCGGAGTTGAGTTATCCAAAAGGAGTGAGACGACTTACTTTATTTTTTATTTATTTAATTTACATATATTAAAAATTTAGTTAAATTAGCTAGTTGAGTTAGTCTCTTATAAAAATGTCTATTAATTTTTAAAACATCTTATTTAATTTTTTGATTGGAAACTACTTCATCATGATATAATTCCCTTAACAAGTAATGCAATAAGCATGGATAATTTAGAAAAAAAAATTATAAATATTATTTTGATTAAAAGATCATTATAGATATAGAAGATAAAGTGAATTAGAGTGTTACATTAAAACAAAAACAAACCCCCGACTTAGTTCATGCATTTATGACTAAATGGATTATCATGTTTGGGTAATATATTTGAGTTTAACTTTTTATATTTATCATATAAGTCGACACATCTTTTGATAGGAGGACGACTTCATAGCACTCATTTAAAAGTAAAACTTATATCAATTTATTTATATTCGTTAGATTAAGTTTATAAGTGAACTTATAATCGCACATACACATTTTATAACTAATGATAGCATAATATAACAAAAGTCTGTATGAAAATTTACAACTTCTAATTTTCACAACTAACAAAAGTAGCAATAATAATAAGTGTGTAACTTATAAAAATAATAATAATAAGTGTCTATATATCTGAAATTTTTTAATTTTAGTTTATATTATAATAGTTGATACAAAAATTTACAAATATTTATATGTAAATTTACAAGTAAATAGGCGTATTTTAACAATTAAAACTTATATGGGTTTTGTCCTTTACTAAAAGTTTTTTAAAATGTATTTTTTTTTTTGCCAAACTTTTAAAATGTAATCGAAACACATTATATTACACACACATACCGATCTCTCGACTTATAAAAATGAAAAATCAATATTTTATCTTTAGAGATTAATTCAAATGTAAGATTTTTATGGTTTGATCTGAAGAAATTTTATAAATATTAAATTGTGAAGAAGGCAGAGACTAAGTATTTAAATATATAAGAAGCGATAAAAGTCCATCCCATAATCGTCAACTAACTCATAACATGATGTTCTTTTTAAGATTTGCTGTGTATATTCTTTTTTATTGGGAGAATTCTATTTAAATGTCACTTAAACTTTAAAATTTTAAATTAGTGATTTTTTAAAAATATGAGTTGTCAATTGCTATACTCTTTTTATCAATCACATTATTCTTATTGTCAACATAACTAATTTAGGATTTTGAAGTTCAAATGACATTTAAATTTCTTTTTTTTTCTTTTTTATTTGATCAAGGTATCCCCTTTTAAGATTTAAAAGACAAAATGTTTTCGTTTCTTCTAATAAAAGTATTTCCTAACATTTGAACATGTATTTTCTTTTTTACGGAGTGAAACAACTTACCATATTAATTAATAACCTAATTTAATTTGAATTTGGCACAGACAGTGAAATTCCATTATTTGTCATTAAATTTTAATATCTCTAACTTAAAAATAAAATGAAAAAAGAATAACCATATTTATCACCGGTCTATTAAAAATAGCGATCAACCACAAAAATAAAAAATATTATCTAAATTATTCAAAATGAATATAGACAACACATTCTCCCTTGTATCTTGATCTTACAGATTGTGTTTGACCTTTCCGTGATGCCGCTTCGATAGACTAATAATGCCTCTCAAAGAAATTAACCATAATTTTCTTACAAAAAGTAAGTTAAAAAATTATAATTTTGTATATGATTTGTAATCGCCTTATATTTATTTTTTAAAAACAAGTAATACATCATCATTGAATAATAATAACAATATTACACATATTTTGTTTTCCATGTTAATTATCTGCCGCCAAATACGTACTCTGGTCGAATTGAAGCTTCAATAGTACGAGTAGTAAAGAAAAATCACATAAATGCATTTAAGCTCATTTTCTGCGCGCTTGTTGCCGCATGCATGTGCCTAATCTACATTCTAATTATTAGGTATGAGACTTCTTCTTACAATAAATAAAATGTGGCATAAGGAAAATCTTATACAAATAATGAGTTGCAATTGTTTGTTACATTTAAATGAAGCAAAATATATTTTTAATGTTACCTTATTTAATTTATTAGAGAAGCGAAAATAAAATCTTTTATAATGAGAATTAAAAATAAAGGGAGAGAAATGAATGGAAGTCAAAATTTGAATTTCTCTCCCACTTAAAAATTCAATCAAAATCCCTCCTCTCATTTCAAACCAAACATAGCCTAAACGATTTTATACATTAACTTGGTCAAAAATTTAAAATATTTAATATTAATCTTTTTCTTTGTAAATTCACTCAAAATTTAATATCAAACTTGAAAATCGATCAGAGTAATCAATATTATCAAGTTAAATGTTAGAGGAACGATGTGAGGCGAGGGGATGAAAAGGTTAATTAAATCAATTTTCAAAAAAAAAAATGTATTCAATGAACAGTTTCGTAAAATTTACGGCTAAAATACTACTCGCTCGTATTCTTTATGATTTTGTTGAATAAGTTCCAAGATGAATTCAAAAACCGTTCATCTTTATCAAAATTTTATTTAATTCCTCACATGATTAGTCGTGCTTTTACCAAGTCCATATTATTACTTTAGTTAGTTTAGTGAGATTGCTTTAGTAAGAGAGTTCAGAATTTCTCCGAAAAGCACATGGTCACATGGCTCCTTACAAAGAATAATAATATGCTATCCTTTTAAAATGATAAATTAAAAACTGTGGTGCCATGTGCAGGCAATATATTATATATTCAATCAGTTTTCATTGCTTACTTTCTGGCGTTTGTTTTGTAATTTATTTTTTAGATCAGTTTCTTTTCTCCCAAAGTCATCCTTATTCATCCCCTTCAAATTCTAAGCTAGGCGGAGGTCAATGTATATGTTTGTGACAACGTGAGACACCAAATATATGCATCTCTTTTAATCATTACATATAAGAAAATAGTTAAAAAGTGATAATCTATTTGACAATAGAATTATACAATTTTGTCACTAAATTTTGTAAGTAATCCTTTTTTTTTTTTTGGGTACCAACCCGTTGCTAGTATTACTAAAGAGGCTATCATTTCGACTTGGCATGTGAGCGTAAATCACGGATATGAACACATTCTGTAAAGACCTTTTTTTTTTGTTTTGAAGAGTACACAAATTAATTAAGGGGACTTTGCAGTGTTAAGCGTTGCTTTATTGAGGATGTAATCCAGACAAATCTCTCTAAAGAAGGAGAGGGATTAGAAGATATTAATTGACAATCCCCAAACAACAAAGAGGTAGGTTTCATTTTCAATGAACTCTTAACTTTCATTCTCTTCCAATTTGTCATCCTAAGTGCAGTTATCGAACCATTCTTCCGCCGTTATATTTTATAAGATGTCTTCTAAAGGTACTCCTATGATCTTATTTATATATGGTAAAGAGAGTGTATTTTTTACCTTATTTAATTTATAGGACATGTCATTAAAATTTTAATACAAATATATAATTATACCCTTCATTTATTATTATATAGATTGTTATTGATGATGAGAGTGAGGAGGACGAGGGAAGGAGGTACCTAGTCTTGAACCCCAGGCATCTTAGCATATTCAAATAGGAACATACTAGAATACCACATGAGAGACCAGTATTGGATAGATTGTTATTTTTTTCTTTGAAGTGTGTAATTAAATTGGGGTAAACTTGTTGACTTTTAAAGCATTGTTAATGAAGTTTAATTTTTTTTCCCGTATGAAAAATATGTTGGAAGTGCTTTAATTTATAAATGAATTAGAAAAAGTATTTTTATCATTTTTAAAAGACATTTTGATAGTTTTAATGAACATTAAATATTAGTTTCATATATGCTCATATTTAATAAGAATAATGAGATTGAGATATATATCAGAAATTAGTATATGATTTTGGAGTTTAGCATGATTAATGAGGGTATGAAGGAAATTTCAAAAATTATTTAAATTTTATGAAAAATTTAATGCACTTAAATTTTTTTAATGATAAATGTGAATTAATTAGAAGTACTTCATTAAATAAAGCGTCACACATAATCCACTTTCAATGCTGATCATTGTGCTTTAGATACAGTTTGAGTAAAATATATTTGGATCCTCTAGATTAGATCTAGATAGTTTAGATTTGGTTCTCATCACGGTGAAGGAAACAATTGTTGAAAATTGTGTCATAGGGGTCAATCATTGTATTTTGAATATTGTTATTTCAATTAATTTATCCATTTTGTTGTCATATTATTTACATGTTTATTATGATAAATGTATCATTAGATGAATAATAAAGATTGTACTAAATGTCCCTAGTCGATCATCTATGTAGGAGCAAAGATGAAATAAGATCAGTATGACTTTGATAAGGTATGGAGATACGAATCAAAGTATTAGGCGCTTGTAAGAGTACAAAGTGCTGGATTGACCCGCTATGAGAAAGCTGTATGGATTAAGTCATAAGTTTATCTCATGTATAACCACGTCACAGTGCCCTTTGACCTAAGATCATCATGGATTCCTACATAAAAGTCACCAAACTTTGATATAGTCAAAAGTCACATTTGACCGAGTGATGATAAAGGCTACGATCGAGCTTAGTGGTTTTCATGCAAAGGAATGTGAATAGTCAAGATGTAACTTGTTCCTCATATTAATAGAGATATATTACTAGGCCCCTCGATGAGTGAGTCTAAGAAATATACGATTATACTATGATGGAAATGAGTTTTCATTTCTATTGTTAGATTACTTATGAATCGAGAAAGTAATGGTCAGGAATAAGAGGATGACACTATCTATGCCTTATCCTTGGCCGAAATATTGTATGATAAAAGGGATGTGACATGGTTGTATGATAGGTTATATCATGTTAACGATCCTCGTATCAATTGGGTATTCACAATGTCTTGCTAGAGGCCGCTTGCGACTTGTGGGCTAGTACAGTTATTGGCCCACTGCCAACTTTGCATAGGCCTACAAGGTCCGTACACAAAAATAGCTCATCACGAGTTATAATGTTTAGATTTATTTGAATCTAATATGTGTCTAAGATTCAATGAATACAATGTTTGATATAAGGTGGACGAATTTTACACACACACACATATAAAAAATAAAATTTGCAAAAGAAAATAATAATAATATTATATATATATATATATATATATATATATATATAATATTATATAACTAACGTTGATAGAGATATCATATCTCATATTTAATTTATAAAGATAAATTAAATTTGTTGGCTCTTTAATTGGATTAAATAAATAGGTTAAATTAAATCTGTTAGATAGATTTAATTAAATCAAATTTATTTAATATAATATGAATTTCAAAATTAATTAAGATTAATTTTGAAAATCCGATATATCCCTCATCAGTATATGAAAACGCAGGGCTATTGACCCTAGGGTAGAAGAAAAATAGAGAGCAGTAAGAAAATCCTAGAGAGGCATTGGAGGAGTTAGCACGCTGTCGGTGTTGGGTCATATTCATGTGAATACCAGTAGAGGGAACTGATATGAGGTGTTGACTCCTAAAGATTGAAAAGGTGAAAAACGTAAAGGTACGATTCTAACTATTCGATTTAAACGCCGTTGATAGATCTGCAATTGAGATTGTAAATACTTTTGCAATTAATTAAATTCTTCCATTGTGCCTTCTAATTCTAACATCTGCACCGTTTAGATACAGTTTTAACAAAATAGGTTTAAGATTTTCAATAAATGTTATAAATAATAAATTATGTTTTAAAAAAATGATAGTCAAGAAATTATCTTTTATTATAGATTATGTATATATTAACATCATTTTTTGAAAAAATAAAAGTAAAACAAAATAAAATTTTGACGGGCCAAATTTTGGTAATTAGAGCACCAAAACCACTTTCCTGCTTAGTTAACCCTTATTTGATTGGTTTCTCATTTAGTGCTCATCATAGTAATAGTAATGAGCATCAAAATGCTCATTGTAATCATGAGAGATGTAGACCGTTTAAATCTAAATATTAACGGTCCAAATTTTAAAATTTTCAATCGGTGATTTTTAGAATGATAAATTCACTTGTTTGAGAGTAATATCTATAAGATTATTTTTATTTTAAATTTTACATATAATAAAATAAAAATTTATTAAAATATAAAGACTAAAGTATATATTTGATGGTTTGAGTTTACATCAAATTTTAGTTTGATCCCTTAAAATGTGCAACCATGTTTAAGTTAAAATAAATTTAATTCGGATAGTCTAAAATTAATCTAAACAATCCAGATTTTCATGAGCACAAAGTGTTCTATCATGTTTAACTATTTGGCTTAATTCGGAGATACATGCAAGAACTAGGGGACGGACGTTACGAGGCATGCAAGAATTTGAGTGTCTTGAATTTGGCTTCATTGGATCGATCATTCCAAAACGACGGCCGCTATTTCTTTAACATTGACAGTCTCCAAAACCTGTCAACCTAGTCCACATTTTCTAATAATTATGTCAAGAATCTAAATGTCAACAAAACAAAACTGGGTTCATGTTTCTAACGTATAGTACTAATACATACATACTATCCACTACTATATTATATATATATTCGCTTACAATAGTGAATGCCTCACCGTACCCGCAGATCTGAAATATATATAGAAAACAAAATCAGGGTTAACGTTGGTGGCAACAAACATAGAAAACATATTCTATTATATATCGTCGATCAGTATTAATTTCTTTTATGAAAACTTGGGTTCGTGGCAACAATCCCTAAAAATAATAGATAGTCGCGAAAGACACCAAAGCATATATATGAACCTAACCATTACCAATTGCGACTAGTGCTTTCAAGCCACATGGAGTCCTGAGCTTTCTTCTCCTTCGTTTAACCTTTTTGGTCATATTCCATTGTCTTCATAAGTGCTCTCTTCAGCCTCATGAAAAACCTAATACCCTCACTCTACCCCTACACTACTCAGCAAAAACAAACTCCCTCCATGGCCTATTATTATTGGTAATTTACCTGAAATGCTTTCAAGCAAGTCTGCGTCCAAATGGATACACCAGCTTATGAAAAACATGAACACTAAAATTGCATGTATCAAGCTGGGAAATGTTCATGTGATTCCGGTGATTAACCCTACTTTAGCCTGAGAGTTCTTAAGAAACAAGATGATATTTTTGCATCTGGCCTGAAAGAATGTCGTCTGGTCTCGTCTCACTTGGCCATAAAACAACAATCCTCTCACCTTATGGAGAGCAGTGGAAGAAGATGTTGATCAAGGACTTGCTTTTGTCCGGCGAAGCACCGGTGGCTTCATGACAAAAGAATGGAGGATTACGTGTATATGAGTCAGAATAACAATGAAGGAGGTCTTGTGAATGTCAGGATTGCTGCTCAGCATTTCTGTGGGAATGTGATAATAAGGAAAATTATCTTCAATAAAAGGTAACATTCAATAGTTTAAAAACCATATCTATTATATATATATATATATATATATATATATATATATATATATATCCTAAAGTCACACGTATGGTTAAAAAAAAACACATTTCTTTAAGATAGTTCCAGACTTTATTTACGTTTTAATACATGCAATGAAGTAAGTGCGTAGTTTGTCTAGTATCAACTTACTCTTCGATATTATTTTTATCATAAAATATCAATTGTAATAACTAATAATTTAGTTATTATATACGTATTAGTATAAATAATAGTAACTAAATAACAGACGACTTCAATCTAGCCATGGTCGACAACCAACGATGGTTGTGGTACGATAATGCAAATACTTTTTTACTATGGATTGATAACTCCAAAAAAATATCTCAAATATCACTAAATATAGCATGTCATCAAAACACCTATCCAAATAACTTTTCTTTTTAATTAATCCTTGAAAAAAAAAGAAAGTTTTTAAAATTTGTAATCAAACATGCCTTGATAATTTATGTGTTTTTATTTATCTAACAGGTATTTTGAAGGAGGTAGCTAGGGAGGATGGAGGGCCGAGCTCTCAGGAAATAGAGCCCGTGGGGGCACTCTTCATAATGACCAAACACTTGCATCGCCATGCTTGAGGGCACTCGACTTGGATGGGCACAGGAGAATGTTGAAGAATGCTACGAGTGTAGTGAACAAGTATCATGATCCCATCATTGAACAAAGAATCTAACATTGGAATGAAGGCACTAAAGTTGAAACCGAGGATTTGCTTGATGTCATGATTTCTCTTAAGGATGCTGATAGTAACCCCCTCTTGACCATATAGGAAATCAAAGCACAAATTACAGTTAAAGCCTTCTTGTTTTTCTAAGGAGAAATTGACGTATAGCTCGACTCAAAGCAAAAACCTAAATTAATCGGAACTTGATTTGTTTTGCAGGAGCTTATGTTGGGAACAGTGGAAAATCCATCGAACGCCATAGGGCACCCGCAGAAATGATGAAGCAGCCACAGCTTCATGAGAAAGCCATAGAAGAATTGGACAAAGCAGTAGGAAAGAAGAGGCTTGTTGAAGAATCAGACATATCAAAACTAGACTACATCAAAGCCTGCTTAAGAGAAGCCTTCCCCTCCATCCCATTGCTCCATTCAACGTCCCCCACGTGGCTATGTGTGACACAGTGGTCTCCAACTACTTCATCCCAAAGGGCAGCCACGTGTTACTGAGCATGAAGGGGCTAGGGCGAAACCATAAGGTTTGGGAGGAACCCCTTAAGTTCAAACCAGAAGACACTTAAGGAACCCCTTCCTTAGGCACGGATTTTTTCTTCTAATAGTCCTAACTAACCATTCTAACTAATTAATCAAATTAAACTCCATTCACTTGTTATTCAATGCTTATTATAAGAACCAGAGATAGAGTATGTACATATAGCAAAAGATTATGGCATGGAACTGTCGAGGTCTCGAAACCACCTCGACGGTTCGGAATCTAAGGTTCTAATGTAGGAAATAAAAGCCAGCTGCTGTTTTTCTATCAGAAGCAAAAATGCAGAGAGAAAGGATTGAACGAGTTAAGAGTAAATTGGGTTTTAAGAATGGGGTATATTTTGACTCTATTGGAAGATCTGGGGGTTTAGCTGTGTGGTGGAATGATGATACTGATCTGAATATTGGTGTTATTAGTAGATTTATCATCCATGTAGATGATATATATGATTATTGCTGGGAAAAATTATGGGGCTATGACATTTGTGTATGGACCGATGGACTCTCTTTAGAAAAGAAGATGGTGGCAGAATATAGCAAATCTTATGCCGTCAAATCACAAGCCATGAGCGGTTGTAGCGGATTTTAATGAGATGCTATATCAATCAATCAGATAAGGATATGAAGTTTCATATTGGAGGCTAGAGAATAAAAGATATTAATGAATGTTTGGCAAGACCATGGAATGAGGACACAGCAAGGGAGTTAAATGAATTGAAGAAGAAAGTGGATGAAGCGTCGAAACAAGAGAAGCTTTATTGGGCACAGAAGTCTAGATTACAATGGCTCAAATGCGGGGTAGAAATACAAAGTTCTTCCATATGTCTACAATTATAAGAAGGAGGAGCAACAAAATCTCACCACTTTTGAAGGCAGATAATGAATGGGCTGAAACAGAGGATGGGATTAATCATGTCTTCAATAGTTTCTATTCTGAACTGTTTGACAGCATGGGTAATCGGGATTTTGGTGAAATTCTGCAGTACTTGGATGAAGAAATAACCCCTAAGGATAATTTTTTTTTTTTATGGAGAAAATATCTAAGGAGGAGGTCAAGGCAGCAGTGGTTAGTTCCAGACGGTTTCACAGGGAGCTTTCATCAGAAACATTGGCATATTATAGGAGACCAGGTATGTCAGCTAGTTAGTCAATTTTTTGAGTCTGGTTTTGGTTTTCTATTACATGATGTTAATGATACTGATTTAGTACTAATTCCAAAAGTTGAGAGATCGGAATCGGTGAATGACTATAGGCTAATTATCTTGTGCAATTTTTCCTATAAAATTTTTTCTAAGGTGCTAGCCAATAGACTCAAACCTATTCTGGAGAAAATTATATCCGAGAGCCAAAGAGCTTTTGTTCTTGGTCAAATGATTCAAGATAATATTGTTGTTGTCCATGAATTATTTGTTGTTCCCAAGTACTTATAAAGTAGAAAATTTCAATAAGAATCTGTATAACTAAGTTGTCGTAATTTGTAAACACAAAACAATTATATATACTATATAAAAACTCACAAGAATGCCGAAAATAATAATGAACTTTGGAAAAATCTGAGTCCAACGTACGTTGTCTCTTTAAGTCAATTTGTTCCCTCTATACGGATGCCTAAGGTTCTCGAACAATTGTCTCCCAGGATAGAACAGATTGCGTCTTCAAAATGATGGCACTATTAGTCAGAAGCCCGAACGAACACAATGATATTGCTTTCAGAATAACACAGGTTGAGATGATTGCAGAATGCACTATGCAGTATATGAGAAGGGAGGAGTGTTTCGAGATCGAGAGTGATTTTTCCTGTCACTAGCACGTCCTATTTATAGTTGACGGAAATTGATCAGATGAACTCGACTCTTGAGGCGAATCGGTGCGTCGTGCGAACAGACATACCAGAACGGAGCGAACAGAAGCGAATGATGACTCTTTGTTGGCGAATCGGTGTGTCGTGCGAACAGACACATCAGAACAGAGCAACCGGACACACCAGAAAACGCACCAGAATGGATGCACTGGTTCGGTCATTCGATCACACATCCGCACTGTTTGGAAAATCACAAAGGGGTAAAAAGGAATTAAACACAATTGTTCGGACAAACTAAAAAATAATTTAATAAAAAATTATTTTTAAATCTCACATACGCGCGACCGACCGAACCGGGACGGACGGTGGTGGCGCGTGTGTGGTGGACCAAGGCCCATGTATGTCATCACTCCTCCACAAAAGTGGATTGGCCCAAGGGCCCATTTTAGAGGTGAGAAGTTGAGCCTTATATACACTCTTATTTCTCTTGATTTGTCCAATGTGGGACTTTTATCCACACATTATTTTCTCCTTCATTTTCCCTCTTCTCTTCCAACCTACTCCTTATTCATAACCCATGGAATTATTGTTCAAAATTCCAACATTATTTCACCATCTAAAGAGCAAGGAAAATTGTTCAAAGATGCTATTAAGCTAGACATGAACAAAGCCTGTAATTGGATAGAATTGGATTTTCTAGTGGCTCTATTGTTGAAGATGGGCTTCTTTAGACAATGGGTGGATCGTATAGTGTGGTGTATTTCTTCTGTGCAGTTTTCTCTCATGCTGTTTGGTAAAAGGGTTTCGCAGATTTCTCTAAAAAGAGGTTTAACACAAAGAAATCCTTTATCTCCTTATCTTTTTATCTTAGTAAGAAATGTGTTATCTAGAGTAACACATTGATTTTTTTTGCTGCCGATTCGGTTTTTTTCCTCAAAGCTAAAGTGGAGAATTGCAGAAATTTACAATATATTTTGAAACTGTACTATCAAGCCTCAGGTCAATTAATTAATGACTGGAAGTCATGTCTGTATTTTCTTAGAAATGTGTTCAGACAGCTGCTATTGATACTCCAAAAAACCTTTTGGGGTTACCTATCATTTGGGGCAGATAAAAAATGCAAGCTCTCAACTTTGTGATTGATAAAATTAAACGAAAGATGATGGGATGACAGAAAAATTTTCTATCTGAAATTGGAAGAAAGGTACTTGTTAAAGCTATTGTCAATTCAATTTTGGTGTACCCTAGTCCTGTTTTCTTTTCCATAAATCTATTTTGAAAAAATTGGATAGTTTGATCGCTAGATTTTGGTGGAGAGATACACAGAATAAAAGAAGGATTCACTGGGTTTCCCAAAAGCACCTAAAACCCCTAAAAGATGATGGGGTCTGGGTTTTAAAGATTTTGAATCCTTTAACTCGGCACTTTTAGCTAAAATAGGATGGAGAATCTTGCAGGAACCTCGATAGCAGTTGTGGTCCGTATCCTCGAGAGTAAGTATTTCCCAACTGGTACTCTCATGGAGGCAGAAGCGAAAGGAACAGCATCATGGCTTTGGAGAAGTATCACAGCAGGAAAAGCAGTCCTGGATGACAACATTGCTGTTAGTGTTGGAAATGGTTGCAGCACTAGAGTCTGGAAGAATCCTTGGTTGTTGAAATTACCAAATAATAAAATTATCTCTGACTGCCCTTTCCTTCTATGGCAAATATTACTGTTTCGACATTGAGAGAGGGCTCTAGCTGGAATGTTTCTTCAATTGCTGAGTTTCTATCCAATGATGAAATTCATGCAATTATGAGCACTCTTCTGATCTTATCTAATAGAGAGGATAACTGGATTTGGTTGGGAAGGGGTAAGTGCTGTTATACTGTGAAAGAGGGATATAGAGTAGCAATGCAAAGTCTCGATAGTGGAGGATCCTAATGGGCGAGATACAGGCTCTAGTTCTTCTAGAAATTTTAATATATGGAACCAGATCTGGAAATTGAAGGTTCCTTATAAGATTAGGACCTTCATGTGGAGGATTTTTTCAAATGCAATTCCTTCTATGCAGAATTTGCAAAGAGAAAGCATGTTACTTCTGATATGGTATGGTATATATGGAAGTCTGGTATGGAAGTAGTTTATCTCAGTTATTATCAAATCATCAGGTGGGGGATTTTGGAAACATGGCTCATAAATCTTTATTCTTGTGAACATGTGGATGAATACAAAAGAGACCTTATTGCTACAATTTTATGGTATATATGGAAGGATAGATGTTCGTACATTTACCAGAATATTCAACCTCATCCCATTATTGCCTTAAATCAATCAGGAGTGTTACTGAATGAATTTTGGGAGGCAAATAACTGGAGCCAAATGGAATCTGATCTGAGAGATAATGGTGATGCTGCGCGTGTTAATTATTCTCACTACTGGTGTCCCCTGCAAGGCAATGAATTAAAGGTAAATACTGATTGCTCTTTATCGATGACTAAGAACGAAGTGGCTGTAGCTTTTGTCATTTGAGACTCAAATGGTTTTTCTTTTGCTTGATGAAGGAGTTCAAGTTATTCATTCTTTATCAGCCTTCGATCACAGCTGAGTGTGTAGCCATGCATGCTTGATGCTTTTAAATATATTCATGATAATGGGCTGGATGAAATTATTGGGTTGCTCGAGCTTCGTTGCAAAGGTCATATCCAAAAGATTGGATTTGGGGACCTCGGATACAGTTACAAATTTTGCTGAACAATGATGCCAGAAGAGAATGGAGATGCTGGATGATTTTTTTTTGGTTTTTTCCCTAGTTCTTTAGGTTTTCACTCTTTTCATAGATGTTTTGTTTCATAACTTGTATTTGGTTGGACATTGGACTTTTATATCTTCTTATTTGCGTTTAATGAAATGAAGCAAGTATTATTGGCCAAAAAAAAAAAAGCAAAGGAAATGAGAGATGTACAAGAAAGGCTAACTTGGGAAGACGAGAGGCACAGAAGATCAAGTACACATGCAGAGTCGATAGCATAAGTTCATCAGGACTATTCCCGTTTGTGTGCTCACTATTCTTTATTTTTTTAAAAAAAATATTTTAATAAGTATTTAATCTAAAATAAATATAATCTCTTCACAACCTTTCTCTAAAAAAATGATTTTTTATTCAAAAATGGTCAGATAAAAATAAGTTTAGACCATCAAGATCAAGAGTTTTTTGGGTGCTCATAAAAGATGTCAAAATGACGAGCACCCAATAGAACGCACAGGATCGGACCTTCCAATAGAACGCGCAGGTAATTTTTTGACATTGACGTCTTCAAAACTTTTCAACTGAGTCCATATTTCTAACAATTAGACTTTAAGGGTTTGTTTGGTAGGAGGGAAATGTAAGGGAGGGGAGGAAAAATTTGTATGAGTTAGATTTTAAAAATTTGGAGAATTGGAGTTATAAAATTTTAATAAAGATAAGATGTAAAATAAAAAAAAAAAATAAAATAAACTAAAAACTTCCAACTCCATTTCTTTAATTTTTTCTAAATCCAAATCATAAAATTTATCCTGACATTTTGTAATTGTCCATCATGTTTCTTACGTATGGTTCTAATATATATATATATATATATATATATTCTTTTGAGATAGTGAATGCCTCACCCGCAGATCAGAAGGACCTTTTGTTTTTTTCACTTGAAGGGGATCAGGGACTAAGCCATCAATATTTCTATTACCTTGTCAACTCTCTCGCTCTCTTTAATATAATATATAGAAAACAAGAATTGGGTTGGGGGAACAACCACAGAAGCATATTTTATTATCATTCATACTACCCATTTTTTTTAATAAAATTTGGGTTCGTGGCAACAAACATAGAAAATATATCCTATACTATCATCTGAGTTACCCATTTTTTATTGAAAAAAATGGGTTCGGGCAACAGACTATTATAAATAGAGGCCAAAAGGAACAAACATGGCAACCCAACCATTACCAATTTTGCAAGTATTTTCAAGCCAAATGATGGGGTCAAGAGATTTCTTCTCCTTCATTTCGCCTTTCTGGTCATATTTCATTATCTTCTGACTCATCAAAACTCTAAAATACCCTCACTCTTCCGCTACACTAATCCGCAAACACAGACTCCCTCCAGGTCCCAAACCATGGCCTATTATTGGTAATTTACCTGAAATGCTTTCAAGCAAGTCTGCGCCCAAATGGATTCACCAGCTTATGAAAAACTTGAACACTGAAATTGCATGTATCAAGCTTGGAAATGTTCATGTGGTTCCAGTGAGTAACCCTACTATAGCATGCGAGTTCCTAAAGAAACAAGATGATATTTTTGCATCAAGGCCTATCAGCATGGCGTCTCGTCTCCTCTCAGGCAACTAGTCAACAACAGGCCTCGTGCCAAATGGAGAACAGAGGAAGAAGATGAAGAAGATCGTAGTAAAGGAGTTGCTTTCTCCAGCGAAGCAGCGGTGGCTTCATGGCAAATGAATGGAGGAAGCCGATAACCTCGTGCGCTACGTGTATACGAGTCAGAATAACAATGAAGGAGGCCTTGTGAATGTCAGGATTGGTACGTCGCATTACTGTGGGAATGTTATCCGGAAAATTATCTTCGATAAAAGGTAACATACCAACAAACATAATATTAAAGCAACTAATGGTAGAAATAATTATCCACTAGTTCATAATCAAGCTACTATAATTTAAAGTGAAAGCTTAGCTATATAAATTGCGGATTATCATGACTAAATTACAAAACCAACCAATCCAAAAACCAAATATATAGAAAGGAAGAGAAATTAAATTGGGACAGGGATACCTGCTGTGCCCTCTGTTGTCCCTCATTTTAGGGTATTTATCAATTTTTTTTCATGGTTATTTTGTGATAAAAAATGAGTTATTTTCAAATTTTTATGACTTTTCAAAGATTTAATAATTTACTATTTATTTTTCTCTAACAGGTATTTCGGAGAAGGTAGGGAGGCCAGGCTTTGAGGAAATAGAGCACGTGGATGCAATTTTCATAATGCTAACAAACACTTGTATGCCTTCAGTGTTTCTGACTATGTGCCATTCTTGAGAGCACTCCACGTGGATGGGCACAAGAAAGGGTTGACGAATGCTACGAGGACAGTGAAAAAGTATCATGATCCCATCATTGAACAAAGAATCCAACAATGGGAGGAAGGCACTAAGACTGAAACTGAGGGCTTGCTTGATGTTATGATTTCTCTCAAGGATGCACATAATAACCCCCTCTTGACCATGAAAGAAATCAAAGCGCAAATTACAGTTAAAGATTTTTTTTTTAAAAAAAAAAGGAGAGAAATTTATATATCTCGATTTAAAGCGATAACAAATATTAATCAGAACTTGATTAATTTTGCAGGAACTTATGTTGGCAATAGTGGACAATCCATCCAACGCAGCAGAATGGGCACTAGCAGAAATGATGAAGCAGCCAGAGATTCTTGAAAAAGCCACCGAAGAATTGGATAAAGTAGTAGGAAAGGAGAGGCTTGTTAAAGAATCAGACATACCAAAACTAAACTACATCAAAGCCTGCTTAAGAGAAGCCTTTCGCCTTCATCCCATTGATCCATTCAACGTCCCCCACGTGGCAATGCGTGACACGGTGGTTTCCAACTACTTCATCCCAGAGGGCAGCCACGTGTTACTAAGCAGAGTGGAGCTAGGGCGAAACCCTAAGGTTTGGGAGGAGCCCCTTAAGTTCAAACCAGAAAGACACTTAAGGGACGATGGTTCTAATGTGTTCCTGACAGAAGCAGATCTACGATTCATAATATTCACAGCAGGAAAGCGTGGGTGTCCAGGAGTTGTGCTTGGGACCACTCTGTCAGTGATGTTGCTTGCTAGGTTGATACATGGATTCACTTGGACTGCTCCAACTAACCAACCACCAGTTGAGCTGCTTCCGTCTGAGACTGACCCCTTCATGGCTCACCACCCACTTGTGGTTGTTGCAAAACCAAGGTTGCCTAATGAGGCTTATAGCCTCTTGGATTAATTAAGGCAGGCTAATATAAGTTAATATAATATGTAAGTCAATAAAATAATCAGGGGAATAAAATTTTAATTGTCTTCTTGTATTTTACTCTATGCTCCTCTTGTCCTATATGGAAGAGTTAATTAGTGAAGTTTAAAATTTTTCTTGATTTATGTGAAACATGGTGGAAGTAAAGTATATATTATATATAAAAACAGAATAAATTAATAACCGGTATTTTAATTTAATATTTCATAAAAATATTGTGTTAGAGGATGACTTACATTTTGAAATGAATGGAGCATTAAAAGAAGGTGCTAAAGTGGGAGGTGGAGAAGAATAAGGAGAATAGGAAGATGAGACTTGAGGGGTTCACTGGGCTTCGAAGGGGGTCTTCTTTGTGTCTGTTTGGGAACACAGTAAAAAAATGGTTTTTTTTAATGTGGCTTTTGTAGAAGCCAAATGAAAAAAAAGTCATATTGTTAATATGATTTGTGTTTGGATTAGTAATGGGAGAAGTGGATTTTTTTTTTCTAAACCCAGTGAAAAAAAGCCAGAAGCTACTTCAATGAGCTTCTAAAAAAAATAGTTTTTTTTCCAAAAGCCCATTGAAAGCTAATATGTTCACAAACGCGTCTGCAGATGTCAAATGAGCTTTTACCCTCCAAATAAGATTTTTTCTATTCTAATGAAATTCCAAACAAGCCCATGTCATTTGTTACCGGTAGGCCCACTCAGCACCTCAAGAAACAAATACCCAATATATGTCCATAACCGTACAACTTTGTTACCGGTAAGGATAAATTTTTTTTTTGATAAAAAAATAACTCCCTTCCCATCCTCTTCCCTTAGCTTCTTTATTTTTAATCATCAGATCATCATCAACATTTGAATAGTTTAAATTTGGTTTTTTATGAAATTATTATTAAAATGTGAAATTATAAAAATAAAAAATAATTAATTAAATACATACTGTTAAATTTTAGTATGAATAATTCATTACTACAATAAAAAAATAAAAAAAATATTTTTTATAAAATAAAATTTAGACCATTTAAATGTTCATCTTATGGTCAAAAAAATAAAAAGGAAAGAAAAAAATACAAAGACCAAGCCCACAAAAATATAAAATGACCATCACAACTAAAAGAATATAAGGTGAACAAGCAGATCGAGTCGAGTTGGACCAACATATACTAATTATATACCAGGTGTGTATTTGGATCCACAATTGAATGTGCCTAATCTGTTGGAACGTACTTGTTTTTATAAAAATTTGAGATGTTTAGATTATCTTTTAGCCCATTTGACTTATGGGCCAAAAGCAGCTTAAAATTTTAATCAGGGATTGAGGTGCTTATGCGATCACTGCCTTGGCTTATGACTATTAGGGAATTTAATACTTTTTAATATTTTTTATTAACCTTGATTTACTATTGACTCTCTTCACCCATAAACGTTGCTATATCTTTTCTCACAAATGAATTGATTGTACGGGACGTATAATACATGTAGTTATGCAGTATTATTTTGTTAGAAAATTTTACTTTGGTATGATCTTTAATTTATGTGCATTTTTATCCGTTACATATATTTAATAAAGTATTTTAGCATTTTCAAAAAAAGAGTGCATTTGTATATGTTAAAATCCTAAATCAGATTTAATAATAAAAATTGATAAAATAATAACGAGACTTGATAAAAAAATTAAGAATTTATTTTATAAAAAACACTTAATTTAGGTTTTACAATTTCAAAATCCTATTTATATCCTTTTTTTCATTTCATCTATTGTATTAATTTTTTTCAACAAAAATACCCAAGGATAGAGAATATGATTTAGTGTATGTTTGGAAAGCATCCAAACCATGATTTACGTAAATCAAAATAAAACTCCTCTCATATATTTATTCCATAAATTATAAAAACTATTTTCAAACGCTAATTCCAAGCACACATTTAAAAAGTTGTATAAAGGTTTGTGTTGATTTAACTGAGGGGACGGGAGGGTACTAGGGGAGACGTATAAAATTACCTCATTTATAAAATGACGTATAAGATCGTACTTTCGATGATTTTTTTTGGTCCAACCGTCCTTCTGATGCATGAATATGGTCAACGCATTCGGTACCAACTACCAAGTACCAACGGCTGGCTCTTGGAGTCCCACTGCGACAATGATAACGAGTAGTGAGTCACTACTGACTCCTGACTAGGGATTGCCTGCCGCCCACAGTATAACCGCCCACAGTATAAATTCACTGAAGCAGAGAAAAATATGTCAAACACTTGGTGATAATATATTGAATTTTCGAAACGGACAAGTTTAATTCTAATGATAAAGTTTTATTCTAGCACGTCTCGAATAAATAAATTTTAAAAAGATAAAAATAATAATAAATAATTAAAAAATTAATAAAATCGTTAAATTTAGTCTAACATCATTAAATTATGAAAGAAAAAACCCCCTCACAGCATTAAGTTAAATTTAACAGTTTTGTTAAATTTTCATCTTTTTAATTATTTTATTATTCTTTTACCTATTTTAAAATTTATTTATGTTTGACAAAACTTTATTACTAAAATTATATCTTAACCCTTTTCAAAAATTACAATAGAGTTAATGTGGTCCTTCAAGAATTTAAACCTTGCCATGAACTCTCAACAAAATTTTTAAGTGAAGATTCATTTAGCACCTGATGTAATGTTTTAGTAGCAATTTTAGGGTGCTAAATACATATAAAAGAATATTTTAGAGTATTTGATGTATCTGAAAAAATATTTTAGAGTCTTGATTGCACCATAAATTATTTTAATATATTAGATACACTTAAAAAATACTTTAAGGTGCTAACCATCTTAACCCATTATAATACTTCTACTAATATGTAATTAAATTTTGTGCATCTATAATACATATAAAGCGAAGGAAGAATTAGGTAATTTTGAGGGCGGCGGCAGCGTCAAAGGACGCCACCATTATAATAAACCAATTTAATTATTCCTTTTTATCTTTTTTATGCACAACATTTAAAATGTGCTGCTATTTGTGGTGGAGTCCACACAATTTATGTGTGTGTATATATATATATATATAATAGAGTCATGTTATACTTAATAATCCTGACATTTTCTTATCTAATATTAAATGTTCATTGATGTTTTGGCATGTCCCTTCGGGGACATCCGATAATTTTTTTTTTCTTTTCATGTTTTGGACTTTTGGCACATTTGTGGAGCATATAATGTTGAATGCACTTTTTGTAAAAGCTCAGGTATATTTTTACACTCTAATCTTTTAATATAAGAAATGTAAAACTAATTTATAAGAATTAAAAAATTAATTATAATTAATTATAATCTATAAATATTTTAGACATGTAAAAAAAAAATTAAAAGTGTTTTTTTTTCAATGAGTGTACTATGAGTGGAAGCAGGTTAAATTAGGTTAGACTTGACTTTAACTAAATAGGGTTGAGCATGTAACAGGGGCAAAATGTAACACTTTAAACCAAATAAATAAATACTTAACCAAAATATAACACATATAGCTAATAAGAATGTCTAACATCCAAATCATCAAAATATATAATTAGTTCAGATAAAACCCACACCAAAGCGTTAAATTAAATCCTCATAATGTTTCAGTGAAAAAAATAAAATGCGAAAGTCTAAGGGGCAGGAAAATAAAACGATATAACATGTGCTCAAGGAGCACAAATAAACCTTCAAGGCTCACTCCATAGGTGCATTCTCTTGCTTTCTACTAGAATAATCACCTAAAAAATATTAATATATAGGGATGAGATTTCACGTCTCAGTAACTACTGAAAGTTCTACAGTACACAAGCAAACTGTTAGGATTCGCACACGCAGCGGAAGAAATTAACCGTTTAAAATTTTTGAATCCTGAACACGGATCTATCAATGACGTTTAAAATGAGTAGTTAGAATCGTACCTTTACATTTTGCGTCTTGTTCGATCTCTAGGAGCCAACTGCACGAACAAGCTCCCTCTATTGGTATCCACACAAACATGACCCTAACACTGGCAGCGTGCTAGCGCCTCTAACGTCTCTTTCTAGGGTTTTCTTTTCTTGCGGCTCTCTAATCGCTTCACATGCCCTAGGGTTCTCTAACCCTACGTTTTATAACTATTGTGGGCCGTATTAAATATTCAAAATTAATCTTAATTAATTTTGAAATTCAAATTGGATTAAATGAATTTTAATTTAATTAAATCTGTCCAACAGATTTAATCTAATCTATTTGTTTAATCTAAATAAAGAGCCAATTGATTTAATTTATCTTTATAAATTTAAATTAAATCTGAGATACGATATTTCTATTAGTTTTAGTTATTTAATTTATCAAATAAATTAAATATAAAACTAACAATACATAATAATATTATTGTCTATATATAATAATAATATTATTTTTGAATTTATATTATATATATATATATATATATATATATATATATATATATATATATAATCCGTCCTCCCTATATTAAACATTCCTAAACCCTAGATTAAACATTATAATCATTGAATTTTAGACACATCTTAGATTCAATGAATCTGGACATTATAGCACATGTTGGGCTATTCTTGTGTGCAACCTTGTAGGCTCACATGAAGTTAGCAACGGGCTAATAATTGTACTAGCGCACAAGTCGTAAGTCACCTCTAGCAAGACATTACGACTACCCAATTCATATGAGGATCGTTAATACGATGCAACCTGTCATATAATCATGTCACGTCCCTTTTGTCACATGATATTTTGAACAAGGATGAGGCATGAATAGTGTCATCCTCTTGTTCTTGACCATTACTTTCTCAATTCCTGAGTAGTCTGATAATAGAAACGGAAACTCATTTCCATTATAGTATGACCATACATTTCTCAGACTCAGTCATCGATGGGTCTTGTAATATCTCTCTACTAATGTAAGAAACAAATTCCATCTTGACCATTCATATTCCTCTACATGAAAACCCTTAAGCCCGATTGTAGCCTTTATCATTACCCAGTCAAAAGTGACTTTTGGCTAGGTCAAAACTTAGCAACTCTCATGCAGGAATTCATGATGATCTCAAGTCAGAGGGTATTGTGACGCAGTTATATATAAGATAAGCTTATGACTTAATCCATGTAGCTTTCTTATAGCGGGTCAGTCTAGCACCTTGTACTCCTACAAGTGCCTAAGATTTTGATTTGTATCTCCATACCTCATCAAAGTCATACTGGTCTTATTTCATCTTTGTTTCCGCATAGATAACCGACCAGGGATATTTAGGACAATCTTTATGATACATCCAAGGACAAAGTTATCATAATAAACATGCAAATGATATGATAACAAAATTGGAGAAATTCTTTAAATAAAAATAATGTATAAAGTACAATGATTGGCCTATAGGGCACAATTTCCAACACAAACCACATCATATTTAAAACAAATAACTGATTACATATATATTTGCATGTATCGTAATCCTCATACAAAACAATTACAAATTTAATCATCATTGTGTCAATCTATATTTTCATCACAACATGTAATATACAATTATGCAATATGTAAGTTGCAAGATACAGCCACCCTTATATCACTGTCCATCTTTACACCACTAACTGGAGCAGTCGGCTAACAAATAGTCTAACAGAAACCCATCCATTTGATTGGATTGTTCCAAACTCATCAGTTCTCAAGTTACATCTAACCAAAGGTGTAGAGCTTAAGTTTAGATTATGGCCCTCTTAAAAAAAACAATTAAGAAGGTGTCACATGTCCCACAGCTCCAATGCAATCCAGACCAAAGGAAAATATGGAAGAAAGAGCCTTGACAAGTGTCATCCACTATGTATCGAGTGATGGCATACCACATGGTAAAAGATCTCACCATACAAATTTCTCCTTACTCCAACCCATCACAAATGCAACTGCTATGACAGTTATATTCAATCATCAATAAATATAATATCATTAAAAGATAAAGTATAATAAATCATGCTTTCATTCATATTATATATCATCACATATTCAAACATACCTAAAAGGAAATCATAATCCAACAATATATTATTTATAATTAAATTATTAACTATGTGAATAAAGTAATATAGAGAAATTTACTTGCAACATTACTTACCTGAGAATTTACAATACATATACATATAATTCAGTCAATTTTTTTAAATAAAAGATAGTCATTCACAATCATGCATAATTCATAAGTATATGAAAGAATATTTAAAGTTATTGGTTATTCCTTAGCTTATAGATAAGTGCTAAAAAGTTAATCCAAAGCTATTAGTGAGAGCCAACAAGCATCATATAAATACATATCTATTAATATACCATTCAAAATTACTCTATAGTTGCTCAGCCTACTAAAAATCTCCCTTACATCCTTATAACTACCCTATAATAATCAACACATTATATACATGTGTGAGTCTATGCATGACCATGTGTGTATATCATGGAAGAAAAAACCATACCAAACAGGCCGGTCGGACTAGAAAATCGGTTCGCTGGGTCCCAATCCGGTCTAGTTCAGTGTGTTAACTGAAAGAAGAGTCGACTTGGTAAAAACCGGGTTGACTCGTCTAAACCAACATCTACTTGGCCAACCCGCCAAGTTAGGCAAGTTGGCCGAGTTAGAATTTTTTTAAAAAAAATGCCCAAAATGATGTCGTGTTGGGGCATTTTGGGTCGGGGAAGAACTACCCGACCCGAACTTGTTATTGCCTTGATGAAATTGTCAGTTGGGGATCGTCGATCGTGATCTTTCCTAGTTTCCCTCTCTTCAATCTTCATCATCCTGCCGCTGTATGCGAGTGTCTTGCGTTGGCTAGCATGACTTGTCTATCTATCTTGTAAATCGTCCCCTCATTTGAAGGTGGAGCCGTGGAGGAGCTTCTTTCACCGGAGAAACCGAATAAAGCGACGAGCATAGAGGTAATCGGTTGAAAACCTAAGCATCTGAAAGACTGAAACTCTTCCTCCGTTCTTTGCCCGTTCTCACTTTCGTCCTCATTTGAAGGTGCCCTCTTATTTTTGCTTGAAGTTGAAAACCATTATGTGCCCTGTGTTCTCTAGCAATATGGCCTTGGCGTCGATAAAGTGAGGTATGTTGCTCGTTTTCTCCTTCACAGTGAGTCCCAATATTGCTTTGAAATTGGAATCTTTATTGCGTGAGTTGCTATTGACTAGAAAATCATTGTTGTTCTCACTTCTCTGAATATATGCCATATTAAGTAAAAGTTCAAGGTTGGTAATAATTAAGGCAATTACATGAGCCAAAAAATTAGAGTGTCTATTTTGGAAAAAAAGAACAAAAAATGCTAATTTTACAATATTACATGAGCCAACAGATTATTAAGTTTGGTGAAATGCTTTCCTCCTGATTAGTTACTAAGTTAGACACTTAGACTACATTTGATTGCTGGAAGAATAATGAGAACATGCTAATATATGCTGATAAGTGATAATTGCTATATAGGCGCCCATTTCAACCTGAGTGAGTTTGTTTTTTTGTTGTTGCAAAGATGGATATATCGAGTTCAGGAAATGATAATGTTACTCTTAGTTCTAATATTGAACCTAACACTTGTAATACCGAACCTCATACTTCCAATTCTAATACTAATCCTACTCCTAATACCTCAATTCGTTCTAAAACTAATCCAGTATGGGCATATGTTGCCTACAAAAAAAAGGGGGACACAGAATGTATACACATGTCTCTTTTATGCTAATAGCTATAAAGGAGGAGGCATAAACATGATGAAGCAACATCTTCTCAGTGTGGTTGGTTAAATTGCTTCTTACAAAAAGATTACTTCTAATATGTGTTGTAGGATTGCAGAGTCTTTGAAAGAAAGTTCGAAGAAAAAGTCAGTTGAAAATATAAGAGAAAAGGAAGTTGAAGAAGAGGAGGATGATAGTGGAGCTAAGAATAGGAAACCTCTTGGGACAATAGATAAATATTTTGCTCCTAGGACAACTCCTGGAGCTTAACCAACCATTAAGAGTGCTTTAGCATCTAAAGAAGCACAACACAATGTGAAGATGCTTATTGCTGAATGGGCTATAGTTAACTGCATTCCATTTAAAGCGTTTGAGTGCCCTTTATTTCAAAGAGCAGTAAATAGAATGTGTTCTATAGGGCCTGGGTTTAAAGCCCCCAGTGCTTATAATTTTAAAACCAACTTGTTGATAGGATGGAAAAAGGAATGCCAATTATTCATTGCTGGTCATAGAGATAAATGGAAGAAAAAAAGTTGCACACTTATAACGGATGGATAGACTGATGTGAGACAACAAACTTTGATAAACTTCTTAGTTTATTCTATCTACAGAATTGTGTTTGTTAATTCTTTTGATGCATTATATTTAGTCAAAGATGCTAAAACTTTGTTCACATTATTTTCTGAAGTGATTGAGTGGGTTGATTCCAAGAATATTGTTCACGTGGTGATTGACAATGCTGCCAACTATGTGGCATATGGAAGGTTGATCAAAGAGAAATATAAAAATATTTATTGGTTTCCTTGTGTTGCTTAATGTTTAAATCTTGTATTGAAAGACATTTCAAGCATGTTTCATGTGTCAGACATTATAGTAAAGGCATCAAAGATAACAGTATTTACTTACAATCACATGATATTCTTGTTTTGGTTGAGGAAAAAGTCAGGTTGGAAAGAAATTGTGTGTCTTGGTGCTACAAGGTTTACCACTACCTTTATTATATTGCATAGCATATACATGCACAAGCATGACTTGCAAGCCCTTGTTGTTGATAAACATTTTGTGGACTATAAGCTATCTAGAACTACTCCAAGAAAATTTTTTAGTGCAATCATATTAGATAGCCAGTTTTGGAATGAGTGCTACCAATTTGTGAAGATTGTGTAACTCCTCTAATAAAATTGTTGAGAATTGTTAACTCGGATGAGAAGCCTTCATTGCCATATGTTTATGAAGGCATGTAAAGGGCAAAAAATGGAATTAAGGAGATGTTCAAGAGGAATAAAGATCTCTACAAGCCTTACACAAGTATCATTAAAGCGAGATGGAATAAACATTTGAAGACTAATCTCTATGCAGCTTCCTATTTATTGAACCCAACATTCGTATATGGTCCAAACTTTGTTTACAATGAAGGGTTAGTGCAAGCTTTGATTGACATGGTAGAGGCTAACTCAAATGAAAATGTTGATTGCTTCAAGATAATGAAGCAAGTGACATTGTATATTGAAGGCAACGAATCTTTCAGCAGAGAGACATGTAAAAAGGGAGCTCAAAAACTATATCCTTGTAAGTAACTCAGTATTCATCTTTATTGTTAATGTTTAATTAACATATTGATTGATTGCAACTAATATTATGTACATGTTTTATTTTGTAGATGAATGGTGGATATACTATGGCTATTTAGTTCCAGAATTGCAACGCGTTGCAATACGTATTCTTAGCAAACATATGTTTCTTTTGGTTGCAAGAGAAATTGGAGCCTATTTGAGCGCATCTATACAAAAAGGAGAAATAGATTGGAGTATCAAAGACTGAATGATTTGATTTACACTAATTATAACTTGCGATTAAAGCATAAGTAACTTTAGATATTATAAAAAATGCTTTTCTTTAATATAAAATGGATTTATTTTTAAATTTTAACTGAAATTATTTGTCATTTGAAATTTGAAGGAGTGAATTGAAGAAAAAGAAGATAAGTTATGATCCCATTGACTATGAGTCTATTGATGAGGAGGTGGATTTTTAGGTGACTGAAGAATATCCCATTCCAGAATTTAATGATGAAGATACAAAAAATCTTGAAAGTGTTCTTAATAATGAAGGCATTACACTTTCATCAACTCTGGATAGGATTAATGAAGGTTTATATGTCCTATTAATATCCTATTACTAATTTATTATCTATCCATATAATTATTTGTTACACATAATCATTGATATTAATTATTGTCGTGCAAATGCGTAGGTGACGAAGATATGGGCATTTATGATTCACTGGCTTTGAATGATGATGTTATTACCACTTACTCTTACCCCAATCCACCTCCTAATAACTTATCTCCAATAGATCACCTTGATAAGTTGTAGAGTTTGATGATTAAAATTGCTATCTTTTGACTATTTTGATGTTGGTTCTTGTTTATGTTTGATGAATGATGATTGACATTGTTATGTTTTAACTATATTTTGATGTTAGTTATGTGTTTTGTTTGAACTTTGAAGAATTAACTTGATGTTAGTGATGATTTATGAGTTGAGTTATGAATGATGATTCTTTTGTTATTGTCAATTAAATTATAATATTTTAATATGGCCGGTCCGACCCCGGTTGACCCATTGACTCTTAAATATGTACCGCGACTGGTTTATTGGCCGATCTGATTTTTTTTGTTCCTTAGTGTATATATATTAGCTACTGTAGACTTATATAATTTAGATATAAATTGAAGGCTACTATTGAGTCTAAAAGTTACCTCAAGAGGTGGAAAACTTGTTAAGTAACCTCTTAAATGCACTATTGAAGAATGTGGTGTGGCTGTGCACTGTAACTAACGTGAGAGGGAGAGAGGAAGGGGAAAAAGGAAGAAAGAAGAAATTTTATGCACATAGAAGGTTGAGTGTGTATTGATATAGAGGTAAATATAACTCACGTGATAATTCTTACTTGCACAAGTGGTAAAGAAAAGGAGGAACAACTCTAAAAAGATAAGATGTAAATACAAGAGTAAAGGAATGAAGGAATGAATACCAAGAAAAAGGAAAGGATAGGAAAAGAGAGCAGGCGTGGGTTATGGCAGAAGTGATAAGGCAGGTTATGGCGGAAGTGATAGGATGGTAATGAGAAATAGTGAAGTTTATGAATAATAGTATAAGGTTTTTTTTTCCACTAGTCATTATTTACCCATGGATAATAATAATACACACTTTCATCTAAAACAATTATTCCATAGGGTATTTCATCTAATGTTGTGTACAACAGTCTTTTTTTTTTTTAATACCTTAGGAGTGCTAAAAGTATATTTTAAAACATAGGATCTTCCTCATAACTCTAGAGATGTATTGTACATATTTAATTCCAACTAACTTTCTAAATTCTAAAAAAATGGGATGTTACACCTAAAGCTTGAGGCTAGGGGTGGAAACAGGCCAGGCGGCCTGGCCTGTTTTTGGCCTAGCCTGTGAGGTTAAAATGTCAGGCTCAGGCCTGCTTCGAGACCTGTTTTTTTAAAAAGGTCAGGCTCAGGCTTACTAACAGGCCTGAGCCTGTAAAGTATTTTTAAAAAAAATTTCTCACACACCTCACATCTTAACCCTAAATCCCATAATTCCCATTACCAAATCCTATAAGTGGATCATTAATTTATGTATTTAGATCATTAATTTATGTAATTAGGCTTGTTTTCGGCGTATTTGAAATATGTCTGTTTTCGACCTGTTTGAAGCAGGCCTATTGTGAAGCATGTGGCTTGTTAGCCTGTTTAATTTGTTTTTTTAATTACAGGCCTCCTTAACAGGCCACAGGCCAGACTCAGGCCGAAAAAAAGCTTGTTACAGGCCATAGGTCAGGCTCAGGTCATCCAGTGCCTTAACAGGCCAGGCCTCTTAAGGCACAAACTTAACCTGTTTCCACCCGTACTTGAGGCTAGGTTTAAGCCAATGTACATGCTTTTTTTCAAGTTTAGGTATAAGTCTTCAAAAAGTTACATCGAACTTGTAGCCTTACTAATGACATACTTTTGAATGAAGGCTTTTAAATAGATTTAAAAAATTAGGTTTAAAGGTCTATAATTTAAAGCATACAATATTATTTAAATAAAATTTAATTTTTGTAATTTAATAAATCTAGATAAAAATTAATTTAAATTTTAATTATTTGAATTTTAAATTATAGAGAACAAACCCACTATAGTAATTTAATAATTATATTTTTAAATTAAAATTAAAAATGAAAAAATATAAACATAACGCACACATAATATAAAAAATTATATTTTTAAACGTGTAATTATGTCTGACCTTCAAGGTTTGATCTATTTATATATTTAGGCCTTAGCCTAACTTTTTTATTAAATAGGGCAGGCTCCACCATATCCTAATTAGGCGTAGGTTAATATTGTAATAAATGACCAACTACGATAGTAATCCAAAGACTCAAAAGTCCACCGTACGTGGACGGAGAAATCAATGAGACGTTTCACCAACTACGACAGAATATTTCCAGATGGAAACACACAGTGAATTTCAAGGACAATAAAAAAAATAAATTTTTTTATTAAAAAAATTCTTAAAAACTGGTTGTGATTAATTTTTGATATAAAATTATTAGATTGTCTTTACTAATTGAAAATATACTGTCAAACATTAATAACGTTGTCAGTTTATTTTAACAACTATATTTCTCTAATTTAACAAATTTATTTTTTCACTTAGACTATTAAGCGAGTTCTAAAATGATAAATTAATGTTTTTATTTTCATAAATCTTTACACCAATTTTAAGAATTTAATGTATTTTAATGTCTCTGTCTCCTAAACTATTGATCGATGTTATGCTCATAAGCTGACTTGCTGATTTTGAGGCTGTTTGGAATAGCTTATGAAAATTTTATAAGTGCTTATGAATTGTAATTTACGGTCTACGAGGTAACTTTTACGGTCTACGAGGTGCTTTTACGGTCTACGAAGTGCTTTCACGGTCTACGAGATAAATATGTGGAGGAGATTTATCTCGATTTACGTGAATCGGGCTTATATGATAAGCCCGATTCAAAAAAACTATCACAAACAGCCCTATATCTATAACTTATAAAATTTTATTAACTCACTTTTAAATTCCTCCAAACTATAAATTCCATTCAACTTTAAAGGAATATATATAAAAGAGTTAAGATAATTAAACACTGTTATTGATTTTTTAAGTTATATATTTTACGTTTTACATATAAATATTTATTGGGAGGATCCATTCATGCATAGTGACACGCAGGACCCACATGTAAAAAAAGTTGCGTGACAAATTTGAATGAGATGGACAATATGGCAAGGAAAAAATAACAGTGAGGTCTCAGAGACCATTAAAAAATTATAAAAAAGTCTTATAATAAATTCTCTTATAAAAAAAAACTTTAGGGATTGCATTATGATTAGTTATGGATGTAAAGTTATTGGATTGTCCTTACTAATTGAAAATATATTATTGAGCATTAATAATTTCGTCAACCTATTTTGACAACTGCATATGCCTATTTTAATAAGTTCATTTTCCCATTCGATAAGTTCTAAAATGGCGAGTTAATATGCATATTTTCACTAGCCTCCATGTCATTTTCGACAACTTCATCAGCCTATTTTGACAACTGTTTATGCCTACTTTGACAAGTTCATTTTCTCACTTGGGCAAGTTCTAAAATGGCAAGTTAATGTGCATATTTTTACAAACCTCTCTACCAATTTTGACAACTTCGTCGGCCTATTTTGGCAACTGCATATGCTTACTTTAACACGTTCATTTTCTCACTTCGACAAGTTTTAAAATGGCAAGTTAATGTGCCAATGTTGACAAGTTCTTTTACCTATTTTAATAACTGCATCTACTTGTTTTGAACTTGTATGTCAAAGTAGGCAATTGTTGATTTGGACCCAATAAGAACTTGTCTTAGAAAACCCAAAGATTATAGAAAGGTTAGCAAACGCAAAAGTAAATAAATGATAAAAAAAATAAAAATAGTGATCTTGAAACAGGGAACCCGATAGACACTTATTTCAGAAAATACTGAGTATACGAAACCCAACACCCAAAGGAAACACGGTCCAATAACTCCAAGTATAATACACAAGAGTCGATCAACCTCTTATGCTTGATAGTATCCTCACAAGAATACAAGGAAGCAAGTTGCCTGGATAATTCTTTCTTAAAATTTGAAAAACTGAATGTACAATGCTTTATTTTAAATAAAAAATAAGACTCAACATAAATTAAAACCCTAAAAGCCTAAAAGTCCAATATGGTTAGGCATGGAGAAGGTAGAAAACTTCACTTTAGTGATCATGGATGATTTTGGGTGTCACATTAGTGATTAGATGGAAGAATATTGGATGTTGGTGAATAGCTGAAAATCACAATTTTTGGCTAAATGAATAATTTGAATATCCTTTAAATGAAAAGGATATGATAAAAGGATAGATATTTAGAGGATATGGTGATTAGAATCCATTTAAATAAGATTTTGACACATTTAAATGAATTCAATAGATATTGTAGGATAATTGAGCTTTTTAAAGCTTATTCCTAAAGATAATATAATAATATCTCAATATGCCTTTATTAATGGCACCTAAAACTCTTTAAAACAACTAAAAAATTCATTCATAAGCTTTAAATTAATTATATCTAGTCTATTACAACTTAAATACTCAAATAATACGTAATAAATGGACTAATGGCTTGTAAACAAAAAAAAAAGGACTAATGGCTACTATTTGCGACTTGGACTAACTTATAGCTGATCCAAACCCACCTATTTAAGCCTTTGTAGGCCTTTGAGCCTTTCTAGGTCCATTTGGAAGCTATCTTCACTTATATCTTTAATTTGGGCTCTATTAGTTGCCAGCTCAAACCCTTTAATACAGATAAATGATATCTCTTGGTTGTGCATCTTAGGTCTCATACAACTTTTTTTTAGCTTGAAGATCCAACATAACTCCTTGTGAAGCCTCTTTCATGGCACGTTTTCTTGCTCTTGTCATTGGGCCTCCAATTCCTCTTAATGGATCATGCAATGCATACTGTGATTCTGAACACTTATGAGAGGTTCCCTCATCTCTATCAGTTGTTCAAGTGGGGAAAATGAACTTGTCAAAGTAGGCAGATACAATTGTCAAAATAGGCTGATGAAGTTGTCTAAATTGACAGAGACTCTTGAAAATATGCACATTAACTTGTCATTTTAGAACTTATCGAAGTGAGAAAATGAACTTGTCAAAGTAAGCAGATGCAGTTGTCAAAATAGGCTGACGAAGTTGTTAATGCCCGATCAATTATCAAGGGCAATCCAGTAACCTCACATCCATAATTAATTACAATGCAATCTTTAGAAATTTTTTTATTGGGGAATTTATTATTAGACTTTTTTATAATATTTTATACTCTTTGGACATCACTATGATTTTATAGAATCCATCTCATTCAAATTTGCCAGGCAACTTTTTTACATGTGGGTCCTGCGTGTCTCTATGCATGAATGGATCCTCCCAGTAAATATATAAGTAAAACAAGAAAAATATATACTTCAAAAATCAGTAACAGTGTTTAACTATCTTAACTTTTTTATATATATTCCTTTAAAGATGAATGGAATTTATAGTTTGCACGAATTTACAATTAAGTTAATAAGATTTTATAAGTTATAGGCATAAAACCAGCAAACTCAGCGAGTCAGCTTATGAGCATAACATCGATCAATAGTTTAGGAGATAGAGAGACTTTAAAACACGTCAAGTTGATCATGCATTCCACTAACCTTTTTGTTTTTTAATTATGGAGGTCCTCTGAATTTTGCATGAAAAAACTTGGCGAACAACCATTTACACTGCAACCAAATGACGTGTAACTAAGAAACAAAACAAGTGAATATGCGGAATAGCGTTCAAACCACAGCAGCACGGCTCAGGTTCTGTGTGGGGAATAAATTAGGGATATGAATATCCGATCATCTAGTGGAGTTTTATTTTAGCTTTTTAAAAATGTTTTTATTGTGATCGAAGAAAATATGTGTATGAGTTTTATCTCGACTTACTAAAAAATGTTTAAAAAAATACTTTTAAATAATTCCCTCACCTTCCCTCCCTTTTTTATATAAATTTCCTTTTTTTTCCTGCAACTTTTTCTATCTAAATTTCTTCTCAATTTTGTATTAAGAAAATGAATGGCTTGGATTTAATATTTTATTAAAATATTTTTATAATATTACAAAAAATAAATAATTTTAATGATAAATAAAGTTCACAATGATATATTATTATTTAAATATTTTATAGATTAAAATTTTTACACTGCAGTTGTCAAGTGTCAATCATATAAATTAAATTTAACTATTTAAATTTATTATTTATTTATTGTGTAATATTGTAATAATAATTTTATAAAATATATAAAAGTTGAGTAATTCATTACCTGCAGATAAGATTTTATTATAAAAAAATAGAGATGAGATTATGATAACAACGTCGGAGATATGGATTTTGAGAGGATATGGATCTAAAAGAAATTATATTCCTACGCTAAAGAAGAGTAATCCAGGAGCTAAAAGAGCTAGTCTTGAGCCATAAATTCCCACGTGCTCTTGCTCTTGCCTAGCAAAGCAAAGAATAAATAGGAGACTTCAAATTAATCTACATTTATCCCATACTAACTTTTATAAATTAAAGTTGAGATAAAAGTCACCATTTATTTTGGATTGATTTTTATAAAAAAATTTATTTTAAAATAAACTTGTTTGGCTGATGAGTAATATATTAAAAAGTCAACTTTGAAAAAGTCATTTTTATCCACGTGTTTCTATATTTAATATATATTTAAATTAATTTATATTGTATGTTAAATATATTTATTGATAAATATTTATTTTTTTGTTTTATAAAAAATAAAACGAAAACATAACACCAACAAGATATTGTTCAAGGGTAAGTGGTATTACCTTCCATAAGGAGAAAAATTCAAATTAAGGGTACTTGTTATTTTCTTTCTTTCTTTCTTTTTTTGGCCAAGCAAGCTTGGATATTACAAAATACTAAAAATATCAGACATCAGCAAAGATCGGTAAGATCTTCCTTTAACAAGGGAATACATCCCACATGGGGAACTGGTAATACTACCAGACTCTGAACTATGTGCTGAGCTTCTCTTACCAAATAATCGGCATACCGGATTACATCTCGTAGTGTGTAACGAAATTCAAAGTCCCATTCAGAGTAGATTAAATCCCTGACTTCATTAATCTTTGACCAAGTGGATGGTTAACTCCTCTATCCCGCATAACCAAATGATATGCCTCTAGTGAATCTGTATATGCAATAACTCTGGAAAAACCATATTGCTTGTACATCTGAAGACCCGTCAACAAGGAAAGGAGTTCTGCGGTAGTAGGTAGAACAAAACCCAATCGCCTCTGAAATCTTAGGAGTCAGTTCCCTCTATCATCTCGAATCAGTACTCCACATGCTGCAACACATTGTTGATTGACCAATGCATCCGTGTCTAATCAAACAAACCCTTCCAGCGGCAGACTCCATTTGAGATCTTCTTCTTTCCTACAACAGAAAATTTGATGTTTAAGCTTATCTGAAAGAGTGGTTTCCATTAGATGATACAAGCCACTATGGATAACTTCTTTTGCCTGAGCTTGAATGCCTTCTATCACTCCCTTGCATCGATTCTTCCATAATAGCCAACAGATGATACTAAAGAGTTGGGTCCACAACCACCATTTGAAATAACTCTTTCTGAAGTTAAGAGTCATATTCTCCTCAAGCCATACTTGTAAATTAGAACAAACAAATCTAATCCGAGAGTTAAAGGATACAAAATGAAACCATATCTCTCTCGCTATCTCACAGTTACAAAGAATATGTAATATTATTTCTTCTCTCTGGCATTCAAAAGGGCACGCCTTACTAGTCGGTAGACCTCTCAAAGCTCTGAGTAAGTTAGTAGGTAATCTCTTGTGAATAACCTGCCATAGAAACATCTTTACTTTCTCCGGCACAGGTAATTTCCACAGCTTCCTCCATTAGGACCGCTCATTCCTTTCCTGCTGGGCAGAAACGAACTTATAAGCAGCATGACCACTGAATTTGCCATCCGAAGCATTTCTCCAAGAAAAGAAGTCGTCTCCATTTTCACATGGCGCCATTCCTTTAGTTATAATCTTTACCACCCATTCTGGTAAAAACTCACTCCATTTTGCTATGTTCCACTCTCTATTTGGTAAGAAAAATTTTTAACTTTAGCATATGGATGTAGATTATGGAAATTATGAACCACAAAATGAATAAGAGGCTATCCTAACAGAGACTGTAGATCCCACCAAGCATATGTTGTGGTTCCACTTTTCAAAGTTCTACCTACCCCCGACTAAAACTTCTCACAAACAGTGGTGATGCTTCGCTAAACACAGGAGGAGTTTTGCTTCTTACACACAGCTGGATATTCACTATCTCCGCAATCATATTTTCCTTTTAGACACCGAACCCAAAGCTCATTTGGTTTAGTAAGAAGACCCCAATAAAGCTTTATGATAAAATCAATATTTTTTCCTTTGCATATATCCTTAATACCTAAGCCCCCAACTTCTTTCATTTTTTTAATTTGTTCCTAAGAGATGAGGTGCATCTTTTTACCTTCTTGCCCTTAATTCCAAAGAAAGTTACGACTCACTTTTTCCAACTCTTTCAGAATGCTTTTAAGCATTAACGTTGTCTGCATGTAATAATTGGACAAAGCTGAAAGAACAAACTTAATCAACACAATTCTACCTGCCATAGTAAGGAATTTACCTTTCCAGTTAGTTAACCGAGTCTTGGCCCTCTGAATGATCGGAAGGTAGACAGCCTTGGTAGCTCTATGATGTAGTAGTGGGACACCAAGATACTTACTAAGATCACTTGTGATCCCAATACCCAACCTTTGAATCAACTCAAGGGCTCGATTAAAATGAACATTCTCAGAGAAGAATGCTTTAGACTTGGTCAGACTAATTCGATGCCCTGAGACTTCACAAAAGGACTTCATAATATCTCTCATGACATCAATCTGATCCGTTGTAGCTTCCCTTAACAGCAGAAGATCATCAGCAAAGAAAAGATGTGATATGGGTGGGGTCTGCTGGTTAAAGTGAAGTCCCTTCCAATGACCTTCACTAACTTCCTTATTAATCAATTGACTCGGACGTTCCATGTAAAGTACAAACAAATAGGGACTGAGTGGATCCCCTTGACGAACTCCTCTTGAAGGTTGAAAAGCAGGTGATTCAACCCCATTCTAGAGGACTTTCATAGAGACAGAAGATGTACAAGCCATAATGAGTTGACCATAGCCTCCTTAATCCCAACACTAACCAAAGTAGACCTCAAAAACTTCCAATTAAGTTGATCATAAGCCTTCTCCATGTCAACCTTAATCGCTACTATACATTTCTTCCGTCTCCTACTCCTCATAGTATGCATAGCTTCTTGTGCAATGATAATATTATCAATACTTTGCCTTCCTGCAATAAACCCACACTGTTGAGGATGTACCAAATATTGCATTGCCTATTTCATCCGTTCCGTAATAACTTTTGTGATGATCTTGAAAATAACATTACAAAGCAAAATTGGACAAAAATTTCTTAAAGTCAAGGGATTCTCAATCTTTGGAATAAGCACAACATGAGTATGATTGATGTCCCCAATCTTCACTGGTTATGCCAGATCTCACGAAAGAGGTCACACACCTTACCCTCAATATAATTCCATTGAGAGTGAAAGAAATGGGCTTAAAGTCCATCCGGACCTGGGGCTTTAAAAGCACCCATCATATAAGCAGCATTTTTAATTTCTATATCATCAATTCTTTTATGTATTAACCTATCATCACTTTCTTGTAATGGCGGGAAATCTACAGTCTAATTTGTGGAGTCCAAAACTCTTTCATCACAAGTATACAGTTCCTTAAAGAACTTAGCAGCCATGGCCCGCAACTCAGTCTGTTTAGTAACCCAGCTTTCATCTTCATCTTGAAGGGCTTCTATACGTCTCTTTCTCTTAATCAATGTTGAAGCATGGAAAAATTGAGTATTTTATCCCCCAAGCAAGCCATTTGCACTTAGATTTTTGATACCATAAAAGTTCCTCTTGCACATCCAGCTTGCTATATTCTCTCCAAAGTTTCTTTTCCAGCTTGTATAAACCATTAGAGGTATTATTATATCTAACTCTATCAAAGTGAAGGTTCATTTCTATTCATTATAATTGATGGAATACTTCTTCCTAGGTTTGATGGAGGTGAATTTTTTTTAATAGAATAATTATTCTCGCCTACCAGCACATGAAAAGAAATTCTCTCTCCTTTCATATTTTTTGAAACTCATTTTCCCTTTTCTTTATCCAACGATATTCTACAATTTGATATAAGAAAAGTTATTCCCCGTAAAAATAAATTTTTCCTAAAAAATATTAATTGATTTCTTAGTAGTTCAAAAATTAAAAAACTAGATGAATAGCATGCAACATACAATGATTTGCTCTAACTAAAAAATAAACCACTGCGGTTATAAAGATACGCAACAATTTAAATTTATTCATATAGTAGCAGTTATAGGAGAAACTGCTACTAAATGGCAACAGTTTGATTGACGCAAATGGTACGAGCAATGGTAGCAACACTTTAAGGGTCCGTTTGGTATGCAGAAGAGGTGGAAAGAGAAGGGAAAAATAGTAAGTCTCTTTGTTTAGTGTTTAATCTTTAACTAATCTTTTTGGGAATTCAACTTTTGGGGCTTATCAATCTTCCTTTTAAGGTGGGAAGATGTGTTCCCACCAAAATTGGTGGGATTTTAAGTTCCCTCGATGAATAGTAAAAGTTTTAGACAAATTTACCCCTTCATCATCAGCATGTTGTCAAATATCACAATTCTTCTTTTTCATCATTCGAACAAGAGAAATCGGAGGGGTGATCATAGTTAAACTAAAAGAAGCTGTTTCTTCTTCGGTGAATTTCATCACCGAAGATAATAGAAAGAGGAGGGATCTGAAGAACGCGACTAGTTGGAGCAGTCACGAGTTTATTGGGTTCCAGAGAAAAGGCAGCCACCACGCAATTGATTTTTGCTTTACCGAACTAGTGTCAAGTTTCCTTATTCCTTCTTGTTCTTTAGTGATTTGGTGACTGTTCGAGAAGAGGGAGGCGCAGTGTACTATTCACTTTCATCTTTATTGATATGTAGCAAAGGGGTCATCGCTGTTTCTATGGACGATGAAAATCATGGAAGGCAACAAAAGCGATCTCCTATTTCCCATGTTTTATTGCTGAAAAATAGGAGTTTTTTTTTTGTCGTGAAATAAATGCTCTGTCATCAAATTCAAATTTGATGTAAGCAAATTTGTATCAAATTTGAATTTAATTTTCTTATTCTTTTCCTTATTATATTAAAATTAATTTTTTTAATTTAAATCCAAATTCAATAAATAACCTATTATTATAAAGCTCTTTGAATCAAGTTTCTAATGAAATAAGACCCATTCAAAAAACTTTATAATTTTAAAGGTGGGATAAATTAGCAAAAAAAGCTTTAAAAATTTGAGCTTTAATGATTTAAATAAATATGTATTCCTAATATTTCTCTAACTCTCTATATCATCCGTTACCCCATAACCATCAATGATCTATCAATTATTTATTTTGAATCTTTATATTTATTTATTTAAATTTAATTTTTTTTCCTTCATTTAATTTTTTAATGTTTAACAATATATTTTTATACATTCTTTTAATCTTCTTCACCACCGGAATCAATCGATTTCGCTATTGCGTTCAAAGCCGAGGCATTCATCTTTGATTTATGGAAAAAATACATTTTTCCTTTTCATTTTAAATTAATTACTTTTAAGAGTAAAATAAGTATTTATTAATTCTTTCCCAATTGTCACCCCTTTATTTTCATTCTATCAAATAACTCATCTCCCCTCAAGCCATCTTCCCTCATCCCACAAAATCTTCCTTTCCCTTTCCTTCCCTTCCCATCTCAAATCTTCCCCAAGCTGAACCAGCTCTTAGTGATTTGGCCAGCAAAAATGATACAACAACTAGTAATATTAGTAATAGTTTACATAATCACTGAAAAATAAAAAGGGCTCTAAGTGATTTGGCCAGCAAAAATGATACCACAGCTAGTAATATTAGTAATAGTTTACATAATCATTAAAAAATAAAAAGGGAAAAATACATTTAAATGTCACTTAAATTTTAAAATCTTAAATTATTTTTATTAATAAAAAAAAATAATATGATTGACAAAAAAAAAATAGTAATTAATAACTTAGATTTTTTAAAAATCATTAATTTAAGATTTTAAAATTTAAGTGACATTTATTTATCTGTTTCTTAAAAAAAAAAGTAATAGTTTACGTAATCATTACAACTCTGGTTGGTGGCTCTAAATGGCACCAAAGGTTGCAGTGGAAAGGTTTCCGGACAAATATATATCTGCATGCACATCGATAAAGACAAAATAAAATTAAAGCGACTAAAATTTACAAGTTACATATAGTTAAAATGTTTAGACTAAACCTAAGGAAATTATAGAATTAGTTTTAGGTACAACCCTAACACTAACAATAGAAAAATCAACAAGTAGGGTTAAACTTTTATGTCTGGTAATATTAAGATTTGATGAAGGATCTGAGAGAGGTTTATTGAAACATTTTTACACACAGTGGACAGTCAAAGAGGATGATGAACTGGGATGCATAAAGCCTGTGTTATGAATCCAAAATAGTGCAGGTATTTCTTGTGGGAAAAAAAAAATATTCAAGGTTTATGATTTGGTGACGGATTTAGCAGCGGTTCTTGGAAACCCACCAACACGTTGCATGGCAATTTGCTTAATAGTTGTTGCTTAACCTTCAATTATTATAGAATTTAATTAGAGAGTTTAATTTGTTTTTAAATATAAGATTTTTCATATATATCATTTTTTTTTAATTTATCCTTATTGATGTTCCTTCAATAATACACAAGAAAAAGAGGAAATGAAGGATTATTAGATCAAAGGTTTCCTCCTCGAGGCTTAGAGAGCAGAGGTTCTCATTTCTCTTAATAAGTGCGCTTCTTAAAATTTGAACTTGTATTCTCCTCTTTATGAAAGTGAGATTCCTTATTGTTAGATCTCATAATATATTTTGATGATAACAAATCTTGTTAGAAATGCCTTTGTATGTGTTCTTAATTAATATGGTTCGATAAATATGCATTGCAAAACTAAGTGAGAATGTGATCTGTAAATAAATCACTTGAGTGAATTGGTACATCACTCGAGTGATAAAGCAGATCACTCGAGTGATATAACTCTTAAAGCATATCACTCGAGCAATTTCCAAAAATAATAGATCACTCGAGTGATAGTCTGAATCACTCAAGTGAATGTTAGCATTAGTATATCACTTCTAATGAATTCTTCATGCACTCGAGTGATATGACATATCACTCACAGTGAATTCTTCATGCACTTGAGTGATATGACATATCACTCACAATGAAACTCGAGTGATATGTTAAAATTGACAGATCACTCCCAGTGAATTCTTCATGCACTCTAGTGATATGATAAAAGTTACAGAGCACTTCAAGTGACATGGCATATACACTAGATTACAAGATCATTTGAGTGAATCATTGTTACCCTCGAGTGATGGAGGAAATTAATAGATCACTTCCAGTGATAATTCACTTGAGTGAAGATTAAAATCATTTAATAATTACAACATTAACCTTCTTTTCTCTAAGTGTGTTGCAGGTGTTAAGCAATGGATTAATTTCAAAATCTTATTCAACAACGGATCATTTGTAACAGTAAAAAATGGCGGAAATATTTGTCAAAGCAATCATCATTTTACAACGGGCAAACATTTGAATGCTCTCAATGGCTCTCAAATATCTTCTATATAATAACCGAAGCATTCAAGTAAGGAGAAGAACAATGAACAACACATATACAATTATCAATGCCCCGTCTTTCATTCTTTCGTTTTTGTTCTTCAGTAATCATATATTTGATCTTTGAGAGAGATTATTGTCAGAAATCCAATATTTATTCTTAAGAAAACTTGAGGTTGTGGAACCTTAAGTTAGGGTTTGGATTATATCGTGTAAGGGGGAATGAGTGTCTAAAGAAGAAACTTGCATTATACTAAGGTGCCAAGAGCCTGTTGAATCTTGGAAATTATAGCAAAAATCTTATAGGAACTCTGAGGATTGGACATAAATCAAAGTGATTGTTACCAAACCAAGATAAATTCTGGTGTATACTTCTATGATATTTCTCTTAACTTATTTCTCTCGTTTAAATTCTGCAAATTATTATTTACATTCTCAAAATATTTCCATCACCTAATTTATCTTCCTCTTAGATGAAACGCTTATACTAACATTTATCACATCAACCACCGTAAATCTACTTATAAGGAAGTACGTTTTTTATACATTACCTATGTAAAGTAGTGGTCAATATTGCAATCTCATTTCCACATGCTGCTGGCTCTATCGCTTTCCCCGGTCTAACTTCACATAATTTTTGGGGTCCGCGTTTCATGCTCATTAAAAAGATGAGCAGGGTATACTCATCACCCAATTTTGTGGTGGATCCAAATTTTTAATATTTTTTTATGCATTTTTATTTATCTAATTAAATTATATATTGAATTTTAAAATATTTTTGCCACCCGCTATATCAAATTAATTAATTTCTCGTTTTGCATCCTGAAATATTTTTCCTGTAACATCAGGATCTTAAAATATTTTTCCAATAGCACCCAATATCTAAAATATTTTTTAAACACACAATATCTTAAGCTAATTAATTTTTAGTGTATGAAGTATTTTTTTAAAAACAAAAAATTAAAAAAAACCTTAAATTAGGGTGATGAGCATTCTCATACTCATCTTTTTAATGAATAGGGAGTGTGGATCCTAATTTTTGGGCCCTTCGTACAAATGCCAACGCCTTTTCTAAATCACCCTGCAACGTATAAATGAATAAGCAGGGGATAATCATTCACTGATCTTATGATCATTTTAATCTTAATGGCCGGGCATAGGGTCATCAAGTTTTTTTTTTTTTACAAAATACTGTAGAAATTTTATTGCTCAGTTTTTAAAGTATTTAGTCTTTTAGACTTACAACAGTGTTTAGTAGGGAGAGTTAAGTAGATATGCGCCATTCAGATTAGACCTGAACAACTTAGATTTGAGTCTTTTTTAAATGATATTTTTTTAAGATAAAAAATTATTTTTTGAACATATAATAATTAAGAAATTATCTTTATTTTATATTTTATGTCCATTAAAATAATTTTTTAAACAAATATATAGACTTTTAAAAAATTAGATCTGGACCATTCAGATAAGATCTACTGGCCCAAATCTACCTAATGATCATAATCTAATCCAAATGATCAATTGAAAAATTATAAATTCAGAACGTTGAAATTGTATCTAGAGGTGTAGATTTCATTATAATGATGAGTACCATGATGCTCATCATGTTGATAAGCATGAAAACTGAATTCGAAAATATGAATCGCGCCCTCCCAAGAAATATGCAAAACGTTAAAAATATTATCAAGTCTTTGAGCATGGCTGGGAACTTGATTGATGGATACACTATAATTATCCCACCATCTTGTTCATTAATAAAAATATAAAAGCTTATAATTTGATGCAACTGAAAAAGAAAACATAAGATATATATCATCAATTTTGGTCAGAAAACCATTAAACGAAAAACATTCTTACTCACACACACACATAATTGAATTGATGCAATAAAGTGTACATATACCTAGAAATTACAAAAAGATAAGAGGAAATCAGAATATTATTATCACATCGATCATCAATTTTATTTATCCGAATCCACTTCAAAATTCTTACCAAGCAAGGGGATCACAATTAAAAAAACATAAAATAAAATAAACGGAAAGCCAAGCATACGAGTACTTTTTCTTTTTGTGCCACAGTCATTGTAAAAACACACCCACACATTTATGTCAGTGCTTGGACTCTGAGCTCAATACTTCTACAAAGAATAGTGAAGACACTTGTCACCAAGGTTATGGTTGGAGGGAGAGAAATGAAAGAAAAACAAGGGGAAGAAATACTATATGAAGGAAAATTTATAAAAATAGTTTAAAAAAAATTATTATTTTTTAGAGTTTTCCCTTCTATTATTCTTTTCTTCCTAATTTTCCTCTCATTTGTGTTTATTTTGCATTATTCTTCCAAACATGTATGTATGAATTCTACATATATAGTGATGGTATATAAATAAATTTATATATCATCAATCTCCTTTATTTACAGAAACCACACAATAAATATGTGACTGATAAAAAGACACGTTGAAGTTTCTGTCCCAGATTTGTCTCTCAGTGAATGTTATTATATGCATGGGAGCCGCCTCGATCGATTGTGATTGCGTGCCTCGGCCCCATATATATTTGAAAGGAACCATGACATTATAAATAGCGGCCAAAGGGAGACCAAGCCATATCAACCCAACCATTAATTACAAAGTTTGGCAAGTGTTTAATTTTCAAGTCACATGGAGTCGTCAAGAGCTTTCTTCTCCTTCATTTCACCTTTCTGGTCATATTTCATTATCTTCCTAATTGCTCTCTTCAGACTCATCAAAACCCTAAAATACCCTCACTCTTCCCCCACACTATTTCGAAAACACAGACTCCCTCCAGGTCCCAAACCTTGGCCTATTATTGGTAACTTACCTGAAATGCTTTCAAGCAAGTCTGCGCCCAAATGGATTCACCAGCTTATGAAGAACATGAACACTGAAATTGCATGTATCAAGCTGGGAAATGTTCATGTGATTCCGGTGATTAACCCTACTTTAGCCTGCGAGTTCTTGAAGAAACAAGATGATATTTTTGCATCAAGGCCTACCAGCATGTCGTCTGGTCTAGTCTCACGTGGCTATAAAACAACGATCCTCTCGCTCTATGGAGAGCAATGGAAGAAGATGAAGAAGATCGTGATCAAGGACTTGCTTTCTCCGGCGAAGCACCGGTGGCTTCATAACAAAAGAATGGAGGAAGCCGACAACCTCGTGCGCTACGTGTATATGAGTAGTCAGAGTAACAATGAAGGAGGTCTTGTGAATGTCAGGATTGCTGCTCAGCATTACAGCGGGAATGTGATCAGGAAAATGATCTTCAATAAAAGGTAACACCCAATAGTCATAAAGCCATATCTGTTACTCTTTTATACTTTAATATAAGATATATTTATAAAATTTAATTATATTAAAATAGTTAGTTAATATGATATATATTTTCTAAAACACCCTACTCATCTTCCTCAATTCTTTTATTCCCACTCCTCCCTGTTAAGGAGGTATCAATAGGGATAAATTAAGAAATATTGACAAATATAAAAACTATATTTTATATTTAGAACCAATATCAACTTTCTAAATATATCTTCCATTAAAGATTAGAGAGAGTGTGTGTCATAGTAAAAAATAAATATTTTATTTGCGTTTTAACCCATCTTTAAAATGACATTCACGTTATGAGGCGCAACTGCACTTTTTATTTATAAGGTTATGCGAATACTATTTACTATGCTTGTTGATAACTCCCATAAACACCTTGAATATCACTAAATATAGGATGCAATCATCCAAAAGCCTATCCAAATAACTTTTCTTTTTAATTCTTGAAATAAAATGATAGTATTGAAAAACAGGAATAAACACATGCCTTGATGCTTGATGTATATAATTTATGTCTTATATTTCTCAAACAGGTATTTCGGTGAGGGTAGAGAGGATGGAGCACCAGGCACTGAGGAAATAGAGCATGTGGGTGCAGTCTTCACAATTCTCAAATATTTATTCGCCTTCAGTGTTTCTGACTATATGCCATGCTTGAGAGCACTCGACGTGGATGGGCAAAAGAGAATGTTGAAGAATGCTACGAGTATAGTGAACAAGTATCATGATCCCATCATCGAACAAAGAATCAAACAATGGAATGAAGGCACTAAGGCTGAAACTGAGGACTTGCTTGATGTTATGGTTTCTCTAAAGGACGCTAATAACAAACCCCTATTGACCATGCAAGAAATCAAATCTCAAATTACAGTTAATACTCTTGTCAACTTGAGATATCCTTCAATTTGTTTAAACCTTTTTGAAAATATTTATTAATTGATAAGATTGTCCAAAGAAATAACCAGAATTAAGCGGAAATTGATCTATTTTGTAGGAACTTATGCTGGCAACAGTGGACAATCCGTCGAACGCCGCTGAATGGGCACTCGCAGAAATGATGAAGCAGCCAGAAATTCTTGACAAAGCCACCGAAGAATTGGACAAAGTAGTAGGAAAGGACAGGCTAGTTGAAGAATCAGACATACCAAAACTAAACTACATCAAAGCCTGCTTAAGAGAAGCCTTTCGCCTTCATCCCATTGCTCCATTCAACGTCCCCCACGTGGCAATGCGTGACACGGTGGTTTCCAACTACTTCATCCCAAAGGGCAGCCATGTGATACTGAGCAGGGAGGAGCTAGGGAGGAACCCTAAGGTTTGGGAGGAGCCTCTCAAGTTCAAACCAGAACGACACCTAATGGACGACGGCTCCGACGTGTTCCTGACAGAACCAGATCTGAGGTTCATAACATTCACTGCAGGAAAGCGTGGGTGTCCAGGAGTGGTGCTTGGGACCACTCTCTCTGTAATGTTGCTTGCTAGGCTGATCCATGGATTCACTTGGACTGCTCCACCAAACCGACCAGTTGAGCTGGTTCAGTCTGAGACTGACCCCTTCATGTCTCACCCACTTGTGGTCGTTGCAAAACCAAGGTTGCCAAAGGAGGTTTATGGCATCTTGGATTTGATTAATTAAGCCAGGCTGATATCGTTAATATGCAAGAGCCAATATAATAATCAAGACAAACTATTATAAAAAAAAATACTCTTAATGCCCCTTTTTTAAGGGATATTTGTGTGAGTGACGTTAAAAGTTTTGGATACATATAACAAACGTTAAAAGTTATATTTTCAACATCTGTTTCCAAAAATAGACATTGAAAATGTTTTTTTTCAGCGTGTGTTTTTACCTAAGCCAAAATTTTAAAAATGTCACTACTTTCTTTTTCACCTCTATTTTATAAAAATGAATGTTGGTTGCGAACGTTGAAAGTCTCTTACGTAGTAGTGATGAGAATAAAAATTTAAGTATTTTGTTGTTGATATTGTGATCGGAATCTTTATGCATTCGATTCCAATCCTTTTTGAGTTTTTGTACGCCTTATGCGCATCCTTTGTGTGTATGATTTTTAGACTCAATGTCGAAAGTGCTACAATATCACGTGGCCTTATTATGATTAGACGACTGGAAAAAAAAAAGATTAGACTAAAATCTGCCTACTTTTCTTATATTAAATTTGTTTATTTATGACTCCATTTTAAAAACCTACACTATAATTAATTAACAGTTAGATAGATGGATGAAAATGAAATCTTAATGCCAAGTGGCCTTGTGGCCTCATGTTATGAGAGATTGAGAACTCCCATGAATGTGGGAGGTCACGACACGTTTGATCTTGCTTGTTATATCAGACCATTAGCAGTTAGTTTATTCCCTTTTAACTAAAAGAATCTTAGTAATAAAACGAATCCATCATTCTATGTACCATAACTTTTTATTTATGATATATCTATATAAATTCTCAAAATTCAAGAAAAATATCGATAAATAAAATACAATGTAGGAAATGCTGGTGTATTTTACGCTATATTGTATAAAAATATAGCATAAGTAACAGGTTTCAGTTTGATATTTAGTAATGTGATTGTTTTTTTAGAACAATTGATTTAGGTTTTAAATTTCATGTGATTTTAAAAATTATTGATCACCATATAAGTGCTGGATGAGGACACATTTGAATGTAGCTTGCAATAAAACCATTTTATTTTCTTACAGCAGTACTTTTATAAATACATAGTGGTCGTGGTTTCGATGGGCGCACAAAGAACAAAAAATAATTCCAATTCCCAACATTGTACATTGTGTATAACTTTTTTTTGTTTGAAATATTGACATCATAGTATCAAACCTTCATCCAATGATATCAGAATTAATAATCACTAAATATTATTTCAGGCAAAATATTAAAATAGATAGATAATAACAAAATATTTCTACCTACAATCGTTTAATCATTAAACTAATAGTTATTAACACTAAAATTATCATTAACTTCGACCAATATATATTACACTCTACAATTCATATCGTACAAAAAATAACATTAAATTTTTTTTAACAAGCAACTTGGGTAACCACTACTATAAAAAGCACTTTTAACGTCCGTTTTTAAGCCTTTTTTGCATCCCATTCCAGGTGGACACCTAGGTAAGCAACGTAGTAGATATGGAAACAACGTCCGTTAAAAGAGGGACGTTGTAAGACACTTATAGCATTCACTTTTATAGAAATGGGTGCTGTAAGGTTCTTACAGCGTTTGTTTTTCAACAACAGATGCTGAACTTTTAAAAAAAAATTGTTATATATTTTCAATATCCAGCAATTAAGCCTTATACAAAAACATCATCTAGCACTTCTTCATAAACTAAAATATCCTTACAAATAGTACAGAAACATCCAGCACTAGCTAATCAAAGTGTTAACCATTACTACTACTATATACAATAATTACCACAAAGTATCCAAAACTTGTCTAAACGACTACTATATCAAATAAACTATTTATCAATATAAACTTTACTCGTCTATGTATTGAAGAAGTTATCCAGCCAAAAGGTCTCAGATCAAATTAATGTCTTTGCTTAAGTAGACGTCATCATTACCAAAAAAACTGCAAATTGGAAAATAAGCTAAGATAAATCAATCAAGTGAATGAAAAAATTAAAAATTCAATTACAACACCAAAAAATATTATCATTTGAGAATGAGAAAGCGATTACTTGTTCAAAATCTGTAGTAACTCTACTCTGAATAATACTATACATATAAAGTAAAAATAGTATCTGCACTCAGTTCTCCTTGGTTGTCGAGGGCACTATAAATAAAAAACAAATGGTTAAAATGAATAAAGGCGTATCTAAAACAACTGTCAATTAAAGAACTTCAATTCAAAACTACTTACTCTAAGATAAAACCACTTCACCTCTCTATTTTTACCTTCGTGTGTCCCGCCCATTACTCTATACACAATCATTAAAATAAAAATAAAAAGACATTAAAAAATTTTATTTAAGTCAAAAATCAACGATTTACAAACAAATTAACTTATGTGTTGAAAACGATTTGTATCTCTTCGTTTGGCCTGTGACCCAAGGAATTAAACTAATAAATGACGTTGATGACAGGGGAAACAACACAAAGACTTCAACGATAACTATAACAGCATATACAAATTAAAATGAAGTTTAATAACACGATAATTCTTAATAAACTGAATATGTTTTAAATATAAAAAATTAAAATACTCACCCTTTAAGAATTAGTGTTAGATAACAAACCAATTTATTCTCTACCATTATGTAGCCCACATAGCTCAACCTAAGTTTCAACTTATTATTCTTCTTTGTTGTATTCGCAGGGCATAAGAATCTATTAAGCCATTTCTTCCCCTTTAGATGCATAGGTTGTAGAATAAGTTATAATAGAATTAAAATGATAAATGAATTATTGAATATATAAAACCTAAAAACCATTACATTAATTAAAGTAAAAAATAAAAAAGCACTTAGGGTCTGTTTGGAATCCCATTTGGAACAAAAAAAGTCCATTTGGGACCTATAAGCTCATTTAGGTAAAAGTTTAGTGTTTGGAAACCCATTAAATGTTAATGGGCTTTAGCTTAAAAAGTAGCTTTTTTTTTCAAAAGCTACCACATATAGGGTCTGTTTGGAATCCCATTTGGGATAAAAAAAAAAATCCATTTGGGATCTATAAGCTCATTTGGGTTAAAGTTTGATGTTTGGAAACCCATTAAGTATTAATGGACTTTAGCTTAAAAAGTAGATTTTTTTTATAAGCTACCACATATGGCTTTTGGTCCCAACTTCTCATCACTTTTTATAATTTTCATCACTTTTTATTTTAGGAAAAATGATATTAAAAATATCAATTTAATAAGTATTAAGTAAGAAATTTTTTTGGTTAAAATGAGTTACAAACATGAGAGTTTTAGTTGCAATAAAGACTCATATTTGTAACTTATGATCTGGCAAAAATTTTTAGGATTTAACTGTAGTTAAATTTAACTTTTAGGAATTTAATTTAATTTTTTTTCTTCTGTTATTTTTTTAAGAAAAAAAAATCATCCTTATCTTCATCACACATGAATCATGTTCGTGACATGATAAGAGACGAAATTGTTAAGGGTAGACGAACTTGATAGGGGTAGATGATCCAATTATGATTCATTTCATGTATAAGATTCTGATTGAAATATATATTTATCCTTTTTAAATTAAGTGCTTCAATGTATTTTTCTTTATTTTCAATAATTATTTAACTTTTTTATTTAAAAAAAATATTTATATTTTTTAACATCAATTATAATAATATATACACAAAAAATATATACGTAGTATTAAACAAGGTTCATGCCCTTTTCAATCATTTCTTATCCAAATGGGCTTTTCAAACGTTAATCCAAACAGGTTCCTTAAAAAAAAGTCACTTCTCCCACCGTCAATCCAAACATAAATCACATTTACAATCTGACTTTTTTTCAAATGAGCTTTTACAAAAGCTCCATTAAGAAAAAAGCCGCATCTCCACCGAGTTCCCAAACACGCACTTACATGATTGTAAGTTTAACCCATCCTATATCTAACTCCTCTAAATTTATGCACCTCCAACTCTTCTTGGACTTCCTCTCAGAGTTATTGACGGTCTTCCTTTTGAACCTTGGCTACAAGCTCCTTATTAGGTTCATCTTGTGAAGAATATTGTGAAGCGCATCCAAAATATTTTGAGAGACCAACTCTCCTTGGCTCCCCTAGAACACGACCAAGGTGATCTGGCTTCCCAATCATAGTTGATAAGATGTCCATTTGTCTACTTTGAGTGAAGGAACCTTAGCTATTCTGCTCTTCAAGTTCATCATGTAGCATACAATTTATCATAAATGAAAATTAAATACTTCTAATCTTTAAGGAACATGAACCACATGTAAATATACTTCACATTAACTACTTATAATCCTTGCGACAACCTTTACAACAACTGGATTTATATATTTTCCACCTTTCATCCTCCCTACTTTCCATTTTTTGTGAAGTGGAGGAGGAGATGGGGTCTGGACAATAATGCTAGAATCTGATTTGGCCGCTTCCTTCATTTTCTCTAACTCTTTTTCCATTATTCTCCGTTCAAGCTTCTGATAACCACCAAGAGACATGAAATGCTTATACTTATTTCCTACTTGCCTCTCTCTATTTGCTTCACTTAGTTCCTGTGAAAGGAAAACAAAGAAATTGAGTCAATGATGTCAAATAAATTTAAATAAAAATTTCTATACTATGATGAAAGAAATTTACCAGAAATGTAGGATCTTACTGGGATACCACAAACAACCTCCAATCGTCTAGAGAAAGGTAGGAATATCTTCTACATGGATCCTTATTCCTCTTTGCCGCCCCTTAAATGTACTTTCGTGAGAGTTTTTTCTTGAAATATTTCCATCATAGACAAACTTTCCCCATCCAGTGCTTGTTCATCGCCTTGGTGTCTGAGACATTGTACGTTTGCTGCAAGGTACAACATAAGATAATTATTTTTGAATAGATAGGAATAAAGATAGAAATTCACATATATAGAAAGTCATATACCAAAATTTGTTGTTAAATATTTTCCCTTGTTTTTTGTGGAACCAGCTTCCAATTAAGTTATAGAATGCCAACTTTACTTCAAGCCAAATAGTCTAAATGGCTAATTAACCTTTCTTTTTCATCACCAATTAGATTTATATTAGCATCAAAGTCCACATGCAGCCTTTCCTGTTGTTTTTTATGACGTGTAACCGATGCTCCCAACTTTATGTTGCCTCTATAGCTTTTAACAATTGGTTCGCCTCTATCCCTTTTAATCTCACTAGAGCCTCTATCACTTTGTAACTCATCAAAACTGTCTATATTCCTGTTAGGAAATCCATGTCAGATAGGTAATTAAATTGTAATTAAATGAACAAAATAAACTAACTAAAATTAAAACAAAAATCATACAATACTATTTCATAACTTAAGGTCTTACTTTATATGGTTTCTCATATTCCTTCATAATGATCATTTCTTACAGCATATTTATCATCATCTGCCAATTCTAGTTCACCTGGTCTAAGCGGATTTACAATAAAAGATGGTGTGTCGTCAAGGTTGAAGGTTTGATCATCATCCTTCTGTTTTTTACTTTAAAGTATAATTGCCATTTTTTTATTTGCAGGATTTGTGACATAAAACACTTATTTCGTCTGCCTTGCTAGAATAAACTCATATCTATAGCCAACTCTTCGAAGATCAACTGAGGCAAATCCAAATTGTTGATTTATTACAATAGCATTATTGTTAACCCACTTACATTTGAATAAAGCTTCTTTGAACTTGTTGTAGGTCATCTTTCATATTTATTCAATAACTCCATAATACGCCATGGATGCCAATATGGGGTTTTTGTCTTTCAAACTGAAAAATGTATGGCTTTAGCTACTACCATCACTTAACTATTTGCATAGTACTTCTTATTAGATATGATTATTTTTTATAATTTCAAATATAGATGTCAAATATTAAGAGTAAAAATTTTGCATGATATACTCATCTCTTACATTTACTAACTACTATATTTACTGTGAAATATCTTGTAGATAAGTCAAACAAAGAAAGAGAAATATTGAAGATAGTCAAGAAAATAAAGAAGCTATCTAGTGGGGTTATAGAGAATGATCATCAAAAGGAAAATCAAGAAGAAAGAGATTGAAGAAAGAAGAACTTGCAAGATCCAATGGAATATCAACATACAAACTCTTAGAAGTGATATTGAAGGTTTCTATGGTCAAATAGAAGTTAGAATGAGTCAATATGAAGTTAAAAAGACTTATATGGAAGTTATGATGCCTCCAGAGAGCTATGACAGAGGTTCAGTGTCACTCGAGTAATCACCACTATGTTGTACTTGTTTTCGTTCAGCATGACAGAGGTTCGATATTTTAGATATATCTCTCAAACCACACATCCGATTGAGATGAAACTTTTTCATGTGAAACTAGACTTCTAATGCATTATATAGACACCAAGATCAACTTCAAAAGAGTTTAGATAAAAGAGATATGAGTTTTGGAAGATGACATTCAAATCACCATTTTTTTCAAAACAGGTTCGGTATTTTAGACAAATCTCTCAAACCACACGTCCAATGGAGTTCAAACTTGACTATATGTAACTAGAATTAGAGGGATTTCTATGGATAGGTCATTTGTCGAATTTGGAGTTATATTTAAAGCGGTTTGTCTTTTAGAAGTTGACGCTCGAAAACTCAAAGGCTGTCCAAAACAGTAGACACTATTTTGATCACAACTTTCAAAATACAATAAATTTGGAAGGGATCACTTGAGTGATCACAAGAAAATCCGAACAGTAAATTCGTATTTGAACAGTAAACTGCTACAGTACCATCCCTTAAAATATATTGTTAATACGGTGATGTATGGCCTGTCAGAAGAAAATCATTATTTATTTATCTATTACACCCAAATTCATTATATTAAGCTCAAATATCGTCCACAAAATCATTATATAAGGGAAAATAAATATGCAAATATTTTACTTATCATTAATCAACAGATAATTAGTTTTTCTTATTTCTATTTGCTCGAATAATTGTTGTCACTAGGCATTCTTTTCTTTTCCTTACCAAGCATTTAAATTACGACGAGAATGGATGTTAGGCTTTTAAGACATAATGTAGTATTGTAAATAAGCATGAAATGTTATATACGAATTTGGAGGCATAGACTTTAGAGGTTTACATTTTAAGTAGGCCTTTAAATAGGCTTCAGGCCTTTTAATGGCTCGGGCTAAGGCCTAAAGAAAAGTCTATATACAGGCCTATGTCCAAGCTCAGACTTTGAATTTTGATTGCAAGCTAAGGCCTATTTAGATAAAGCATAGCTGAGCCTAGCATATTTCCATACCGAAATAATAGTTAACCAAAGACAAAATAAAAGACAAAAGAAAGAAGAGAAAGATAAGTTGAAACAAAACTCAATGCCGAATTTTCATCCGTGCTGTAAATCTTCTGCATCTCCAAACTTTAATATCTCTCCATCTAATTTCTGAATTCTTGCATTGCTGTCACCAACCAAGTCTATCTGGCTAAAAAAAAGAGAGGCTAAACTAAGTCTTAATCAGGCTAGGCCGTAAGCTGTTTGATAGGAGTTTGACTCTGACATATTCCACTCCAAGAGTGCATAAAAGGAATACTATAATAAATATATTAGACGTAGAGCTTTTGTTATCTTATAAATAAGATCGTATGTATATAATTCATAGGAAAAAAAGATCATAAGTATACTGACAAATTATTCTTAGGTTAAAGTATATTTATAGTTCTTTAAGTTTATATTAGGTATACTTTTAATCCCTTAATCTTATAAAGTATACTTTTAGTCCTATAATTCTAACACCATTAATATTATTAATGGAAAACACTGATACAATAAATTCAAGTGATGAATGTGTAATTAAATTCTATTAATCTTAAATTTGAAATATGTGTAAATTGAAAACTATTTAAAAACATAATGAACCAGGCAATATCGATCAAAACCTCGATTGTATTAAAAAATTTTAGTTTTATAATCTAAGTATATTAGTTCAATAATCTAGATATCAACATCTCGATTTCCTTTACCACATTTGTCAGTTTATTTTAGTTCAATAATTTAAATATATTAAATTAAAATTTTAAATTTAAATATAATTTTTCAGTTGCACAGTCATTACTCAAGTTTACTGCATCAACATTTTCTATTAATAACATTAACGGTATGAGAATTATAAGACCAAAAATGTACTTTATAAAATTAAGGGAGCAAAAGTATACTTTAACCTTATTCTTATAAAAAAGATTGGATGGAGTATAATTTAAAATTAAAATAGGTTAACATTATAATAAATGACCAACTAGTTAATTATTGAATATATAAAAAATATACTTTCTCTTAAATGTAAAATTCTCAGAATTATACATATAGCCAAGTGATATTTTTATATGAATCCGACGTGTCTATATGAAAAAGGTGAAAAATAATATCAATTATTATCCCGCATCCTCCTAATAAATATGAAAAAAGTGAAAAATAATATCAATTATTATCCCTCTTCCTCACAATAAATATTAAAAGGGGAAATGTGATTTAAATACCACATGAACTTTCAAAAGCCACAAAAGTCGTTAATACTTGAAAAAGACATAAAGGTGACAGGTATCAAATTGAGATTTTAAATTGTTGATGTTTTTACCATTTTTCCCCTCAATAAAAAAATAAATAAAATACGCTCTTACCAGAGCACCACTGCCTCCCGGCCGGCTAGGACCCTACGATAGCCTGAGCTCCGCCTGCCGGCCGCCGGAGGTCTGGCGTAATTGGCCTTTTATTGGGGGGAATTTGTTTTCTTTTTTTAAAAAAAGTTTCTGAAGGGGGTAAGGGGTAAGATCGAACCCACCCCACTCCTTTTATAAAGGGGCTTAGTAGCCATTGGGCCATCAAACTCATTTGATATGCACACACACATTAATATATATATGTATAATATAAATGAAAGCATAATGGCTTTAAAAAAATCAATAATGGAAATGACAAAACCTGTAATGGTTTTGACAAAATGGATAATGAGAATAACAACTAGCGCATGACCTCCTTACTAAATATGTGAAAAATGTTGACCCAGAGGGTGGCTTTGACAAATTCATTAATGTAAATGACTAAACCCGTAATGGCTTTGACAAAATAGATAATGAGAATGAAAATTAGTGCATGACCTCCTCACCAAATGTATGAAAGTGTTGGCCCAAAGGGGGCTCTGACAAATTCACTAATAGGAATGACTAACCTATAATAGTTTTGTTAGAGCCCCCTTTGGGCCAACACTTTCACACATTTGGTGAGGAATGTACATCCATTTTGTCAAAACCATTAAGGGTTTAATAATTCTCATTAGTGAATTTGTCAGAGCCTCCTTCTAGGCCAAAACTTTTACACATTTGGTGAGGAGGTCATGCGCTAGTTGTCATTCCCATTATCCGTTTTGTCAAAGCCATTACGGGTTTAGTCATTTCAATTAGTAAATTTTTCAGAGCCCCTTTTGGGTTAACACTTTCACACATTTGTTGAGGAGGTCATGCACTAGTTGTCATTCTCATATCCATTTTGTCAAAGCCATTATGAGTTTAGTCATTCTCATTAGTGAATTTGTCAGAACCCCCTCTAGGCCAACATTTTTACACATTTGGTGAGGAGGTCATGCGCTAGTTGTCATTCCTATTATCCATTTTGTCAAAGCCATTACAGGTTTAGTCATTTTCATTAGTAAATTTGCACTACTACAAAAGAGGCTTTTAGTGGTGCACCTCTAATGACATTTCTCAAAGAAATGCCGTAGGTAATTGTTTCTTTTTTTAAAAAACAAATATAACCTACGGAGCTTTCTATTATAAGAGTCATAGTTTAGTGTTAGCCTTTTATGGTCATTTCTTAAGAAAATGCCATATAAGATTTTTGTTAAAAATAATAAATTTAGTGCCAGCTATGGCGCTTTGTAACAAAGCGTCATAGCTGGTGGTAAGCCTTGGATGACGCTCCCTCAGGAAAGCGTCATCCAATGATTCAAGTTTTATTAATAATAATGTATAATTAAGTACACGCACTCAAATATGTACATAGTATATATAGATATGTTAGTGTAAGTATATGTGATTCACTGTTAATTAACTTAATAGCATAACTATATATATATATATATATATATATATATATATATATATATATATATCCAAAGTACCAGCAGCAGTAGTAAAAAAATTATCATAAAAAACTAATATAGAGAAAAAAAAATTATCTTAAAAAAATAATATAGCCTTAGTCGGCGCTTCATGCAAAGTGCATTGCCCTACCCAGCGCTTTGCATGAAGCGTCGGCGCTGAGGCAATTCACACACACACACACATATATATATTATAATATATATTATATATAATATTATATATTTTATTTAAAGTAACATATATCTATTTTTCTTCAATGACGTTTATTTAATTAAAGCTATTATTTTTTTAAATTATTGAAAGATATGACACTTGTTAGTAAAGCGGTGAAGCTTCTCTAGACTTTGTATGTCACTTGTCCATCATGCGCCATATAAGGTTCTATTTTAACTTTTCACTAGCTCGCCATTATCATCTTCCTCGCGCGCCCTCCAACTCCCAATTTTTTAGATCTCCATTCCTCCACCATCTTGTCTTATCCCTTCAGTCCCTACTCTATTGTCTTAGTCCCTATTTCCTACAGAAGCCCCTTAGCTTGTAAGTGTTTTTTTATATATAGAAGTTTAAATTTGTATACTTTCTTCTTCTTCTTCTTCTTTTTAATTAAAATCTGTCATGAATCTTATATTTATACTTAATTTTTTTTCAGGTATTTACTTGAAGTTTTAACTCCATATTCTTAAACTTCCTATACATTGTAAGTTTTTTAATTTTTAAGCTTAAATCTGTATGTTTTATTTCTTCTTCTTCTTCTCTTTTTTTAGTTAAAATTTGTTATGAATCTTATGTGTATGCATAATTTTTTTTTTCAAGATATTTACTTAGAGTTCTTCCATGCTTGGTAGATGAAGATGGGAATTCAATATTATAAAGAAAACCTACAAGTTTGATAATGGATTTGGATGTAAATACAGATCAAGAGTTTCATTAGGAAAAAGAAAACAATTACACAATTTTTTTTAAAAAGGCACCTTTTATGACGCTTCTAATAGATGTGCCGTAGGAGGGGTTGCACCTCCTACGTCGCTTACTAAGAAGCACCGTAAGAGGTGCAATACCTCCTATGGCGCTTTCCCATAGAAAGCGTCATAGGAGGTTAATCTTTACATCTTTTTTTTTAAAAAAAAATACAAAGTACTGGCGCTTTTAAAAATTCAACAATTGCCGTAGGTTCTTTTTATGGCACTAAAAATTGTGCCGTTTGCAAAACACCATAATATTTTAAAAAATAAGCGTCGTTTATCATGTGTTTTTGTAGTAGTGTTGTCAGAGCCTCCTCTGGGCCAACACTTTTACACATTTAGTGAGGAGGTCATGCGCTAGTTGTCATTTCCATTATCCATTTTGTCAAAGTCATTACAAGTTTAGTCATTTCTATTAGTGAATTTGACAGGGCCCCCTCTGGGCCAATACTTTCACACATTTGGTGAGGAGGTCATGCGCTAGTTGTCATTCTCATTATTTTTTTTTGTCAAAACCATTACGGGTTTTATCATTTCCTTTACTGATTTTATTAAACCACTATGAATTCATTTATATTATATGTGTGTGTGAATTCATTTATATTTTGTGTGTGTGTGAGTGAAAGGAGCTTGATAGCCCAATAGCTACCAAGCCCCTTTACAAAGGGGTGGGGTGGGTTCAATCCCACCCCTTACCCCCTTCAGAAACTTTTTTTTAAAAAAAAATCCCCCCAATAAAAGGCCCCTTATGTCATAGCTCCGGCCAACCGGCGGTGGTGCTCTGATAAGGAGCACCTTTTATTTTTTTAATTGAGAGAAAAAATAATAAAAGCATTAACACTTTAAAATCTCAATTTAATACATGTCACCTTTATATCTTTTTTAAGTGTTAACATATTTTTGTGGGTTTTATAAATTCATATGATATTTAAATAGTATTTTTTTCAGTTAAAAACGTGAAAAATAATATCATTTATTATCTTTCAGCCCATGTCTGGGGCGGGACACGTTGATTGGTACGGGTCAACGACTATTAAAGAAATATTGCCATATTCCAAAAATAACAACAAAATTGCCATGTCAATCTCATTCAAATTTCGTATGTCTTGGAGGCTAGGAATCCATTCTTATAGGTTAAAGGATCCTTTTACTCTTTCAAATTTTATATAAATATATTTTTAGTCTTTTAATTTTATAAAATATATTTTTATCATATATTTCTAATATCAGTAATGTTGCTAATAAAAAATATTGATGCAGTAAATTCAAGTGATAACTGTACTAATAAAATATATTTAAGTTTTAATTTTTTTTAATATAATTTATTTAGATTATTAAAATGAAAAATCACTGCAAATGAAATTAAGGTTTTTTCTATTTAGATTATTAAACTAAAATTTTTTAATGCAATCGAGGATTTGATACTGACTGTTTATTAGGTTTTTAGATATTTTTTAATTTACACATATTTTAAATTTAAAATTAATAATATTTAATTACACCATCATCATTTGAGTTTGTTGCGTCAACGCTTTCTGTTAGCATCGTTAACGGTGTTAGAATTGAAGGATCGAAAGTATACTTTATAAAGTTAAAGGACTAAAAGTATACCTCATATAAACTTAAATGACTAAAAGTATATTTTAGTCATTATTAAATTATCTTATAATATATATTAGTCAGGCAATTTTTTAACATATGGATCATGGAGAAATTCTTGTATGAACCTTATTTGCCACGTCATTTGTGATCTAACCAGTTAAAATACAATAACTCATGAGTTGATTTGACATCTCCTAAATATTAGTTGGCATATTAACAAAATTAAAAGATTTTACAAGATTCACTTTTTCATTACTTATGAAATCTTAATTAATGGATTCATTTTAAAGAAAAATAAAAATATAAAATACATAAGCAACCAACTAGGATTAATGTTAGTTGAGTTGTTTTATTTTTAACTAGTTAGACCACAAATAACGTGACAAATTGGATTCACACAAAAATTTCTCATGGATCCTTCATGTCTCTATGTATGGATCATATCCTCCCAGTAAATATGCAAAATGTGAAAAATATTAATTGAAAAAAAAAATAGCTTTGTTCGGTTATTTTAAGGGGAAAAGATATAAAAATAACTTTAAAGTTACAAAATTCCAAATCATATATTTTCTAAAAAAATGAGTTGTAAATTGTTTATTAAGTTTTATCATTCTTTTATCAATTTTAGTAACAAATCTGATTTAGGATTTTATAATTTTAAATTTATTTTCTGTCTTTTTCCCTTATTTTAACTTTTATATATATATATATATATTATTTTAGGGGCTATTTGGTATGAAGGATTTGGAGGAGAAGGAAAGGGAAGGAAAATTTTTAACACTTGAATTTAAAAAAATTGAAGAAGTGGGGTTGAAAGTTTTCAGTTAATTTTTCTTACTCTTTTATTTTACATCTTATCTTTATTAAAATTTTATAACCCACTTCTCTAATATTTTAAAATCTAACTCATAAAAATTTTCCCTCCATTTCCCTCCTGCCAAACAGACCCTAAAGTTGAACCAAATTTATAGTTTGGCACAAGTTTAAAAGTGAACTGATAAGATTTTACAGGTTATAAATATAAAATTAGTAAACGTCCTTTGCGAGTCAACTTATGAATTTAATAACAATAATTTAGGAGATAGAGACATTGGTTTGTTTGATTTTGTTCTTAAAAGTAGTTTTCTTTTTGTTTTTCAAACAAACAAATAAAAAAACTGCTTGAAAAACTGTTTTTAATAAGTTATTTTTAAAAACTAAAAAACAAAAATAATTTTTAGTTGTTTTCTTATATTTATTTTTTTATTTTTTATTTTTTGATGCTATTATCTATTTATTATCGACACCATACTATCGATGACGACGTTACATTATTTTAAAAACATATTTTTTAAAAGAACTATGTAAGCATTTTTTTTATTTTCAAAATTTGTTTAAAAACCAATTTATAAAACAATTTCCAAAAAAAATGAAATAGAATAAAAAAAAGGCAACACGTCTTGCATGAAAAATCTTGTTGGGCCAAAAACCTAGAGGTGGTAATTTGGGTCGGGCTAACAGCCCGTTAGCCCGACCAATAAACGGGCTCGGGCTTGAAAATCCGAGCCCGTTTATTATTCGGGCTAAACGGGCCCGACCCGTTTGACTATTTAAAAAAAAACATTTTTATATATTTTTAAAATAAGTTAGATCTCAATGTTTTCAGTTCTTAGTGATGTTGTATTTAAAGACTTCCTAATTTTTTTTATTTGACACTTTTTTCATATTATATCTATTTATTTTACTATTATTAAATTTTAAAAAAATGTATTCATATGTTTTTGTGATGTAAGTAGACAAAAAAAAAAGAAGGTAAGAACAAAATTGGTTTTGTAGTACGAATATATAAAAGAAAATAAGTATGACATGAATGGACAAAAGAGAAAGGGAGTAAAAAAAATTTAAAAAAATAAACTTAAAATAATAAAAAAAGGACGTACTAACGGGCCGGCCCGTTAGCCCGTCTAAACGAGCTCAGGCTGGCAAAATGACAGCCCGTTTATAAACAGGCTTGGGCCCGTTAGCCCAACGGGCCAGCCCGATGGGCTCGGGTTGGCCCGTTTTCCCACCTCTACAAAAACCATTAACATAGCAACCAAATGACGTGTAACTAAGAAACAAAACAGGCAAATATGTGGAATACCGTTCTGACTTATAAAGTGGATGTTTATTAATTTATATGTTGGCTAACTTATTCTTCTAATTAACTGGATATATAAGATCAGATCTTATTATAAAAATTTATTTTATAGCACTATAGCGTCACGAGTTACTGTTTATCACTATAGTAATTTACTGTGTAACACTGTATCAATTACTGCAGCATACGCAGAAGTTACTGTTTATACGCGTTTTTATACATATAAATAAAGACCTTGGACTAAATATTAATGATGTACAATGAATGAAAATTTTTCTCTATTTTCTCTTTTGAATTTCTCTGTTATTTATCTCTTGTTCTCTCTTATCATTAATATTTTTATAACACCAACGATGATACTTTTAGTTTTTTTTATTTCTCATTATTTTTTCTAAATCTCATCTCTACCTTTTGATCATAAAATAGATGGTTTGAATTTAATATTTTATAAAATTATTATTATATTTTATAAATTGAAGTTTATAAGTTTTTTCTGAATTGAAATTATAAATTATATAGATTGGATTTTAAGAGTTTAAATTTATTTATTTATATTTATAGAAGTAATTTTATAAAAGATTGGATCTCAACTATTTTTTTAATCTAATAATAGATATGAGATTATGAAAAAGAGAGAGAGAGAAAAAAAAGGTAAACTCAACGTTCCCACCACAACTCAAATTTCATATGGGGGATAAATTAAGGATCCGAATATTCGATCTTCTATGATTCCCTCGCCCTCCCTCATTTTTCTATATAAATTATTCTTTTTCTTGCCCAACTTTTTATATCTAAATTTCATCTCAATCTTGTATGGAAAAAATAATAATCTTTGATTTAATATTTTATTAAACTATTATTATAATATTACATAAAAATAAATAAATTTAAATTTATAAAATTCGATAAATAAAGTTCAGAATGATATATATATTATTGTTAAAATATTTTATAGATTAAAATTTTCTATTTTGTTTTACACCGCAGTTGTTACAAATTAAATTTATCTATTTAAATTTATTTATTTATTGTGTGATATTGTAATAATAATTTTATAAAATAATAAAATTTGACTAATTCATTACCTTATCTAAAAGAAATCTTGTATTCTTACACACTAAAACAAGAGAATTCCAGGAAATAAAAAAGCTAGTCTCGAGCCTTAAATTCCCACGTGCTCTTGTTCTTGCCTAGCAAAACAAAAAACGAGTAGGAGACTTCAAATTAATCTACATTTATCCCAAACTAACTTCTATAAATTGGAGTTGAGGTGAAATTCATGATTTATCTTTACATAGATTTCTATAAAAAAAATCATTTTAATATAAACTTGGTTGATAGTGTATAGTCAACTTTAAAAGGTTTCAATATAAATAAAAGTCAAAAACTACTACAACAATAAAATCTTATTACTACTATAGGATATAAATTTTATTACCTCAAATGACGTCTGTTTTAAAAAAAAAGAAAGTAAAAAATAAAAGTTGTGGCATTTTTATGGTTTTGAGTGAGAACTGAATAGTTTTAGGCATCCCAATTTAAATTTGAGACACCTAAAGTTAAAAAAAATTACTATAGGCGTCCCAAATTCAAAAAGGGACTCCTAAAATCACACTTTAGGCGTCCAATTTTGAATTTTGGACTCCTAAAGTATTTTTTTTTTACTTTAGCCATCTCAAATTGAAAAATGGACATATAAAGGTAATGCATGTCAGTTAAACTGACATTACTTCCTCTAAAGTCATGTCTACCCCTACAATCTAGCTTCCTCTATTCAAAACTCTTATTCTCTCTTGAAGCTCCTCCTTTCATTATCACTCTCTTGAAGCTCCTTCTTCCACCATCATTTCCTCTCACTAATGTCACTCTCTCTTGAAGGTCATCCTCCTCTCTCTCCACCGCCATCCTCCTCTCTCCCTCTCCACTATTGAACTCGTCGTCATCGTCGCTCCTCAATCTTTGACGTTGTTGGTTGCTCCTTCCTAGCTCCCTCTCTCTCCATTGGCCTCCCTCCTCCCTCTCCCACCGTCATCAACAGATATAGTTAATTATTTTCGTTTTTTATGGACTAAGTTCTGAATTAGGATTATTGTAGATGCATTTTGTTGATGCTGGCATTTAGATTTATCATCGTTGTAGATGCATTTTGATTTATCATCATTCACCAATATTAATTTTTTTTGGATTTTGAGTTTCCCTTCTGGCATTTTGTGATAAATTGATGATAACGATAATTTATTTTTATTAGTTAGTAGTTGTGTAGACAACTTTTTAACACTTTGTGGTAATTATTGTACATTGTATTAGTAGGAGTCAACACTTTAGTTAGCTAGTGTTGGATATTCCTTTACTATCTGTAAAGACATTTTAGTTTATGAAGAATTGTTTGATCATATTTCTGTAGGTTTTAATTGTTGGGCAATGAAAAATATAAACGATTTTTTTTTAAAAAACCTTTAGACGTCTATTATATTTTTTAAAAAAGGGACTCCGTAACCCATTTAGAGATTCTCTTTTTTAAAAAGGGACGCCATAAGTGATTTACAGCGTCCCTTTTTTAACGGACGCCCGTATCCTAACTTTTCTACGTCCCTTACATAGACGTCCCCCTATTTTCAGACGTTAAAATAGTTAAAAAAACAGACGTTAATAAAAGCGTTTTTTGTAATAGTGTATCTAATTATGTGAGATATGCTATATGTATTGTACAATGCAATTATGCTATATTAAAAATCAAATCTTTAGATAAATTATTAACTAAAAGGTCCCACTCCCACTCTATGACCTTATAAAATATTCATTTCATTCTTTCTCAAATTTTTTTTAAATGATTCCATACTGTTTGATTAACCATCTTTACCGACACACTCAATGATCTTTTTTAAACATATTCAAATCACTTTAAACGATTTTCTATTGTTTTATCCTCCATAAATAAAAGTCAAAAACTACAAGTAAAAAAAAAATTTTATCAACCTCAAAATGATTTCCAGCAAATAGTCAACTGCCTTAAAAGCCATATCGATATTAATTGTTTTTTTTTTGGTAGACCGGCCTATTTTTGAGACCTTCTAAACGCTATTCTAAATAAACCCTAAAATATGTCCATCACCTTAGGCATCAGACCCAGTGACGGCATATGGAAGAACACACCAGACATTACCGTCTCTAACCATCTAACGGCGAGTCACCGGGGCGGGGCCAGTCACAACTCAGTCCCGTTACGCATCCTCTTGTTTTGCCTTTATCTCAAAAGACAAAACTGGGTCCCTTCGGGAATATCCGATAAAAGATAAAACTGACCCTGCCTTTTACCAAGTACCTAACCCCAATGACACTAAAATGAAAAATCTAAAAATAAAATCAAATTAATAAACAAAGTTAAAGACTAAGAACGGTTGACCGAAATGACGCAGCAGAATTGTAGTGATCGCTTGTTTGGAATCATTTGTTCGACTCTTAAAAATATTTATTTTTATAAATTAAAATAAAAAAAATCTCACATATTAACATCATATATTATAAATCAAGATTGAAAAACTATTTTTTAGTATTCTAATTGTTGTCCTAAACAAACACAATTATCTCATATGTATGTATAATGAACGTCAACATGGTATACTTGAACTCCATTCATGGAGGTTCTCTGGCTTATTACAAACGAACCCATCAATGAATTCATAGCTTTAAAAATTTAATTTAATTCTGGTACAATGAAAGTGCTTTCAAGAGAATATGATGAAGCAGAATCGGAATGGGAAAGAGAAAGAAAAATGAGTCTTTCATTTAACTAATATGCATATTTATGGGCATGGATAAAAAACGTATCTCAACATAAAATTAATTCTCTAATCATACATAATTATTTGTCCTATTTTTTTCATATGAATTTATAGTTAAATTATTATAATTAAAAAATATGACACATTGACATATGTGATTGGAGTTGACGAAATGAATATAAAGAATTTGATTTAAATATTTTTTAAATTAATTTAAATACCAAAATCTAAAGTCAGACTTACTTTTTTAACAAATTTTCAATAAGACCAACAGAAATAATTAAGAATTTCTGAAAATTGTTAAAACACGGAATATCACTCTATAATTAAAAAGAGAAAATTCTAGAAAAATACCTTGAAAAATAGGAAAAAACAAATCAATGCTGCGAAATTGCAAAATCCCATGTCAGTTCAGTGTCAATACGGTGGAGGAATATGAGATTTTGGAATTTCGCCGAAAAGGCACTCCTGCTCTTCAGCTCTCCCTCTCTCTCAGCTCAGAATAACAACATCAGTCTCTTTATTAACAACTCCACTTTCTTTATTCACAATTTTGTATCTCAAAAACCAACACACGTTCATAAGTTTCAGAGGCCAATAACAATACTCGTCTCTATATTAACAACAATATATTTTACATTAATAACTTCATTTTCTTGTTTCACAACTTTATATCTTAAAAACCAACACATATTCACAAGTTTCATAGGCTAATAACAACACATGTCTCTATATTAACAACAACATATTTTACATTAACAACTTAACTTTCTTGTTTCACAACTTCGTATCTAAAAAACCAACACATGTTTATAAGTTTCAGAAGCCAATAACAACACCCGTTTCTATATTAATAATAACATATTTTACATTAACAACTTTACTTTCTTGTTTTACAACTTTGTATCTCAAAAATCAACACATGCCAGGGATAAGTTTGAAATTAACAAGTTTCAAAGCCAATAACAATATCTATCTTTTTATTAACAACATTATATTTTACATTATAAACTCAATTTTCTTGATTTACAACTTTTGTATCTCAATTTCAAATTTATCCTTGGGAATGTGTTGGTTTTTGAGATATGAATTTATGAAATAAGAAAGTCAAGTTGTTAATCTAAAATATGGTGATATTAATATAGATACATGTGTTGTTATTGGCCCCCTGAAACTTATGAATTTCAAATTTATCACTGGTGTTGTTAATGTAAAATAAAGTGTTATTCATAAAGAGCCCGGTATTGTTATTTTAAACGTAGAGGGAGGGATAATTGAAGAGTATGAGTGTCTTTTCACTGAAATTTTAAAATCTTAAATTCATTCACCGTACTGACACCAAACTAACATGTGATTTCACAATTTCATAACACTGATTTGTCATTTCCTATTTTTCAAGGTATTTTTCTGAAATTTTCCCAATTAAAAAAGAAAAGTTGAATGTATGTGGATGCCTGATTTCGATTTAGATACATATATTTATTTGTTATTCAAAAAACAGACAAATATCTGTCTATATATTTACATACTTGAATGTATGTGTATGAATGGACATTTAATTTGTATATACATGCGGGCTAATAACTAATTATCTTCATTAAAGTGCATCATGTGTGATTTGAAATTTCTCCCCGCTGGCTTTCATCGCGCCTCACTTTAATGTTGATCCACAAAAGATAATAATAGAAAGCAAATACACGTGTGTGTACATTTTTTTAATCAAAAAATGTACTGTTAGGACATCAAGCTCCGTTTTTATCCACGTGTTTGTATATTTAATATATATATCTAAAATTACTTTATATTATATGTTAAATATATTTATTGATATAAATATTTGTTTTTTTTATTAAACAAAAGAAAACATAAAATACCATTAAGCTACTGTTTGAGGAAGGAAGTGTCCCTACCCTTATAACTTTACAAGGAGAAAAACACAAGTTAAGGATACTTATTTGAATATGGACTAAAAAACCTTTACTCAAGTGGCGTTATCTTCGTATTTAACGTTATGGTTTCCAAGTAAAGCTTCATTTCTTTTTTGCGGGCTAAATTGATGGAAGACCTCTTCCTAGGTTTGATGGAGGTTTACGTAATCATTACAACTCTTGTTGCGGAGATGGTGGTGCCATATGGCTCCAAAGTTTGCAATTGAAATCAGTAGTGGTTTGAGGGCAAAATCTCCTACTACCCGGCGGTTTATGATTTGGTGATGGATTTATTAGCAATTATTGGAAACCCACGAACACGTTGCATAGAGAATGAAGGTTTGGTTCATGGGGTCGCGATTTGCTTAACAGTTCTTGCTTAACCCGTTGTCAATATAAGGTTTAATCATAGAGTTAATCTTAATCTTAAATTTAAGAGATATTTTTTATATTTATCAATATTAATGTTCTTTCAACAATAATCAATGGGAAGAGGGAATAAAGAAATTAAAGAAGATAACTAAAATGTTTTAGAAAATAAATATTCTTATTAATTAAATTAACTAATTTTTTTAATTTTATTAAATTATATAAATATATCTTATATTATATCTCATTTCTGCATGCTGCTGGCCCCGTGTAACTTCCCTTAATTTTTGGGCCATTCGTACAAACGCCCACGTCCTTTTCTAAATCACCGGGCGACGTAGAAATGAATAACAAGGGACAATCATTCAGTCATGTTTTGGTCAATTTAGGACTGATTGCGTTAACATTAGAAAAATACGTTTATATAAGTTGAAATAAAAATTTATCTCAAATATTTATTTCATACACTATAAATTACATCATATATATAACTTCTACCACCAACCCAAACATACACTTAATCTTCATGGTTGGGCGTAGGGTCATAGGTTTTTTTTTTACGAAATACTGTAGAAGTTTTACTCAGTTTTTAAAGTATTCAGTCATAGACTGATAGGCATCATAATGAATGATCAAGATTTTATTTTTAAAAAATTATTTTAATAGGTATAAAATAAAAAATAAAGATATATAATATTTTAACAGTTATTTTTTTAAAAAAATGTTTTTTATTTTAAAATAATTAATTCAAAACTTTAAATTTAGAGAGTTGAAATTGTATTTGAGCGGTTTAGATCTCACCATAATGATGAGTATTATAGTGCTTACCATGTTGATGAGCATGGGAACCGGTCCGGAAATATGAATTGCGTCCTCCCATGAAGTATGTAAAACGTGAAAAATGAAGGGAAAAAAAAAAGTAAAACGTGAAAAATATTATTAGTCTTTGAGCATGGCGGGGAACTTGGTTGATGTTTTATAAACTATTATCATCCCATCTTGTTCATTAATAAAAATATAAAAGCATATAATTTGACACAACTGAAAAAGAAAATATAAAATATATATTATCATTTTTTTCTGAAAACCATTAAACAAAAAAACATTATGAATCATTTCTCCCCCACAAACACATTATTCATGTTTCTTAATTAATTTTGTCTCTCAGTGAATATTATTATTATATGCATGGGGGCCGCCTCAGTTGTGAATGTGCCTCGGCCCCATATCTGAAAGGAACCAAACCATTATAAATAGTAGCCAAAGGAAGACCGAGCCATATCAACCCAATACCATTAATTACCAAGTCTTGCAAGTGTTTAATTTTCAAGCACATGGAGTCATCAAGAGCTTTCTTCTCCTTCGTATTACCTTTCTGGTCATATTTCATTATCTTCATAATTGCTCTCTTCAGACTCATCAAAACCCTAAAATACCCTCACTCTTCCCCCACACTATTTCGCAAACACAGACTCCCTCCAGGTCCCAAACCATGGCCTATTATTGGTAATTTACCCGAAATGCTTTCAAGCAAGTCTGCGCCCAAATGGATTTACCAGCTTATGAAGAACATGAACACTGAAATTGCATGTATCAAGCTGGGAAATGTTCATGTGATTCCGGTGATTAACCCTACTTTAGCCTGCGAGTTCTTGAAGAAACAAGATGATATTTTTGCATCAAGGCCGACCAGCATGTCGTCTGGTCTAGTCTCACGTGGCTATAAAACAACGATCCTCTCGCTCTATGGAGAGCAATGGAAGAAGATGAAGAAGATCGTGATCAAGGACTTGCTTTCTCCGGCGAAGCACCGGTGGCTTCATAACAAAAGAATGGAGGAAGCCGACAACCTCGTGCGCTACGTGTATATGAGTAGTCAGAATAACAATGAAGGAGGTCTTGTGAATGTCAGGATTGCTGCTCAGCATTACAGCGGGAATGTGATCAGGAAAATGATCTTCAATAAAAGGTAACGCCTAATAGTTAACCATACATACATACATATATACATACACACAGACATACAGATACATGTGTGTGTGGCATAAAGTCTCACATAGTAAAAAGTAAATATTTCAAGATGGCTACGCACTTTATTTGGGTTTTAAGTTTTAACTTATCTTTAAAATGATATGCACATTATCTGACGCAACGGGTGAGAAATGTTTCAATTTATATCTCTCTCAACTTACTTTCCATTCCATTTAATGTATCTATCATATTTGATTAAATTTCAATAATTGAGATTTAATACTATATCAAAATATTATTACAATATCATATGTAATAAAAACCTATCATGATAAATAGAATAAATCTCAACTATTTAAATTTAATGGTGGATATATTAAATAGAGAAAGAAATTAATAAAGATATTTCCTGTGCAGCTGCAACTACTTTAATTTTTCCTTATAAAACTGTGCGAATACTTTTTACTATGCTTATTGATAACTCCCATAAATACCTTGGATGTCACTAAATATAGGATGCAATCATCCAAAAGCCTATCCAAATAACTTTTTTTTTTATTCTTGAAAATAAAATGATAGTTTTGAAAAACAGGAATAAAACATTCCTTGATGCTTGATGTATATAATTTATGTTTCATATTTCTCAAACAGGTATTTCGGACAGGGTAGAGAGGATGGAGCACCAGGCACTGAGGAAATAGAGCATGTGGGTGCAGTCTTCACAATTCTCAAACATTTATTTGCCTTCAGTGTTTCTGACTATATGCCATGCTTGAGAGCCCTCGACGTGGATGGGCACAAGAGAATGCTGAAGAATGCTACGAGTACAGTGAACAAGTATCATGATCCCATCATCGAACAAAGAATCAAACAATGGAATGAGGGCACTAAGGCTGAAAATGAGGACTTGCTTGATGTTATGATTTCTGTCAAGGATGCTAATAACAAACCCCTGTTGACCATGCATGAAATCAAATCTCAAATTACAGTTAATGCTCTTGTCTACTTGATATATCCTTCAATTTGTTTAATTATTTTTAAAAATATTTATTAATTGATAAGATTATTCAAAGAAATAACCAGAATTAACCAAACTTGATTTATTTTGTAGGAACTTATGTTGGCAACAGTGGACAATCCATCAAACGCCGCTGAATGGGCACTCGCAGAAATGATGAAGCAGCCAGAACTTCTGAAAAAAGCCACTGAAGAATTGGATAAAGTAGTAGGAAAGAACAGGCTTGTTGAAGAATCAGATATACCAAAACTCAATTACATCAAAGCATGCTTAAGAGAAGCCTTTCGCCTTCATCCCATTGCTCCATTCAACGTCCCCCACGTGGCAATGCGTGACACGGTGGTTTCCAACTACTTCATCCCAAAGGGCAGCCATGTGATACTGAGCAGGGAGGAGCTAGGGAGGAACCCTAAGGTTTGGGAGGAGCCTCTCAAGTTCAAACCAGAACGACACCTAATGGACGACGGCTCCGACGTGTTCCTGACAGAACCAGATCTGAGGTTCATAACATTCACTGCGGGAAAGCGTGGGTGTCCAGGAGTGGTGCTTGGCACCACTCTCTCAGTGATGTTGCTTGCTAGGCTGATCCATGGATTCACTTGGTCTGCTCCACCTAACAAACCAGTTGAGCTGCTTCAGTCTGAGACTGACCCCTTCATGGCTCACCCACTTGAGGTCGTTGCAAAACCAAGGTTGCCTAATGAGGTTTACAGCCTCTTGGATTAATTAAGCCATGCTAATATAACAATAAGAATAAGAATAAAACTTCCATTCTTTTGCTTATACCATTATGTCTAATTTAGCGATCAAATCATGTACGTGATGTGAACTATTCTTAATAATAAAAGTTCATACTGGCAGAATTTTAAAATTCCTTTGGATCATTATAAATTTAAGACATGAGTATACTTTTAGTCTTTCAAGTTTTATAGATGTATACTTGTGGTCCTATATTTATAACACCGTTAATGTTGTTAAGGAAAAAAGTTGACGTAACAAATTCAAGTGATGACCGTGTAGATGACAAAGTATATTTAAGTCTTAATTTTATAATATAATATATGTGTAGATTATTAAATTAAAATAAATCAACAAATTGCTATAAATGAAATCGAGATTTTGCTATTTAGATTATTAAACTAAAATTTTAATCGAGGTTTTGATATTGACAACTCCATTGATTTTTAGATTTTTTTTAATTTACACGTATTTTGAATTTAAGATTAATAATATTTAATTACACAATCATCACTTTAGTTTACATAGTTATCACTTAAGTTTGTTGTGTTAGCGTGTTCTGTTAGTAACATTAATTATGTTAGAATTTTAATATTAAAAGTATATTTTATCCTAAATTTAATATTTTCCCATCCTCCTTCTTGATTGGTAGTACTCTGAAAGTTAAATATATTGATCTATCCTAAGCTCCAATTTTCAAAAGGCTATATAAATAATAAATTCATCATAGATTTGGAAAGGGATGCTACAACATCTAAATCTTATCATTGCTACAAAAGAAGGATTTAATCCCTCTTGTGGCACTCTTTAAAGAAACACCACAGACAATTGTTTTTTTTAAAAAAAAATATTTAGAAGCTGCGACGTTCCTATTATAAGTAATATAACTAATGTTAAGCTTCTGTGGCACTTGCCTAAACAAATGCCACACAAGACCTATATTTAAAATAATAATAATAATAAATTGCCAACTAAGCAAGCGTCATAGCTTGTATTATATTTTTAAATAACTTGTATGGTGCTTGCCTGGGAAGCGCCTTCCACCCAAATATTGCAGTGCCATTTAAGAAAAAAAAAAGCCATTACCTGCCTTAAATTGAAAAAAAAAACTCAGACTAAGGGAAGCTTTGACGCTTGCAATACAAGCATCATTGCTTCCTTTACATTTAAAAAAAAATTCAAACACTTGTTAAATATATATATTTTTAGAACAAAAAGGGCCTTGGAAGGCATTTTATTCTAAAGCGCCTTCCAATGTCAATACCACATTTAATTTTTTTTAAAAAAAATATGGAAGCAATGGTGCTTTATGTGAAGGTTCCATAGCTTCCCCTTCCTTGTATGACACTTCTATATAAAGCGTCATACAAGGTGCTATAAATCTCTACAACCTTGCCCTTTTCATCTTCTCTCATTCCTTTCACATTTCTTCCAACTCCCACATTTCTCAGAACTCCATTGGTCCACCATCTTTTTTTATCTATTGTCCCCACTCCCTTCTCTCTTTGACGGTGGCAAGTAGATGCTTCCTTGGTCCCCCTCACTTTTTGTTTTTTCTTGCCTTCTCCTCGTGCACATTTCTGCAACATTTAGTCGCCACTTCTGTTGCAGTACAAAGTTTTCTCTCTCACATGTTTTTTTCTTCTTGTCTCACCTCTTACATAAGCTCCCTAGCATGTAAGTGGTTTTTTTTTCAAACATTTGGTCCACGTTTTCTTCTTTTTTATATAGTTAAAATCCATTATGAATCTTATATTTGTGCTCATATTTTTTTCAGGTATTTATTTGAAGTTTCAACTCTGTCTTCTTAAACTTTCTATTGCAAGTTTTTTAATTTTTTAGCTTACAAATATAATAATACTAGTTTAATCCTCTGTAGAAGTAACATGTATGGCTTAAGTTTGAGCATAATAATGTGCTAGAGTTCTTAATAACACTAGTTTAATCCTCCGTAGTAAAAAAGTTGTTGTGAATGGCATTGATGAAATGATCAAATTGGTTGGAAGTGTTATAAATGCCGCTGGTAGTTTAATAAATGATTGTTTTGGAACCAATTAATTTAATAAACGCAGCTAGTAGTATTTTTGTTGGCTTGTTATGAAATCAATTACTTTAACTATGATATGTAGTATCGGCAAATATGATTTACTTTGTTGTAAGTTGTGAAAAAAAATGTATGATACTTCGAGATTAATTGGTTTATTATTTGTGACTTAAAGAAAGTGTTTAATGTTTGGAAAATTTCAAATTTGAGGATGTTATGCTGCCAAATTTTTTTTAAAATAAATAACAGAAGATAAAAGTAATTGGTAACTGTAAGAGGCAATCAACTAACCACTTTTTAAAATATGTTTAAGGTATAGATGGATCAAAAATGGATGTCATATGATCGGTGCTCAAGGGAATATATTGATGGGATAAAAGAGTTTATTAGATTTACAAGCGATCATACAAATGAACCTAACAAAATTTTGTATCCTTACTTATTTTGTTGTTATGAAAAGTGGATTAGTCCACTTGATTTGCTAGATCATTTTGTGTGTCATGGAATTGATCAATTATATACATGATGGACAAAGCACGGTGAGACGGATGATACATGCAATGATCGGGTTCATTCCACGATCAGTGCTTCGAATGAGTTTGATCCAAGCATGTGTGATGAGGACGATAGTCTTCAAGAAATGCTAAATGCGGTCAAACAAGTACTTCATAACTGCCTTTAATAACTTGAGAAGTTGAAAGGTGATGTAGAGAGAAACCATTATATGCCGGTAGTACTAAATACACAAGATTGCTAACAGTGTTAAAATTGTACAACTTTAAAGCACACTATGAATTGAGTGATTCGGGTTTCATCGCACTGCTTGAACTTGTGCAAGATATTCTCCCAGAAGAAAATGTACTTCCTACCAAGACGTACGAGGTAAAGCGAATACTTTGCTCTACAACTGGCATGAGTTATGAGAAGATACATGTATGCCCTAACGATTGCATATTATTTTATAATTAGTATGCAGCGTTAGAGAAGTACCCTAAATGTAATGCATCTCGATATGGGGAGAAGAAAGGAAAAAGTCCGTTGAAGGTCGTATGGTATTTTTCTATTATTTTAAGATTCAATCGACTGTACAGTAATGCAGAGATTACTAAGTTGTTGATGTGGCATACAGATGAAAGGATTGAAGACATGAACCTTAGGCACCCTACATATGCCTTCAATGTAAAAAAGTTGATCATGACTACCCTAACTTTACGAATGAAATAAGGAACCTGCACCTTGCACTTTCAACTGATGGAATCAATCCTCACTAGGTTCTGAGTAGTACACACAATATATGGATAGTGGTATTGATGATTTATAACATTCCTCCACACTTAATCATGAAATGTAAGTTTATGATGTTGTCCATGTTAATTTCTGGACCAAAGTAACCTGGAAATGATATAGATGTATACTTGGCTTCTTTCATTGATAACTTGAAGCTGTTTTAGGAAGAAGACATCAATGTGCATGATGGGTACAAGGAAGAAAGTTTCACTTTGAAAGCCATATTGTTTGGTACAATTAATGATTTCCCCGCTTATGGTAATTTATCCGGATACAACATCAAAGGATATTATGCGTGCCCTATATGTGAAGATGACACTCATTCAGTAAACCTAGATCATTGTAAGAAAAATGTATATATGGGACATCAAAGATTCTTACCATCAAAACATTGTTGGAGGAAGTGGAAAAAAACTTTCAATGGTGAGTCAGAAGCATGTAGCCCACCGAAGATGTTGATCAGTGCTCAGGTTTTTGATAAGGTCAAACACTTGGATAACAATTTTAGCAAGCCTTTTACAAAACAAATTGGGACAAGCGGCTGGAAGAAAAAGTCCATTTTCTTTGAACTTCCATATTGGAAGTCCTTAGATGTAAGACATTTTCTTAATGTGATGCACATAAGAAAAAAAATATCGGTAATAGTCTAATTGGCACGTTGCTTAATATGCGAGAAAAAAGCAAGGACAGTGTGAATGCGATGTTAAATTTAGTTAATTTGTGAATAAGAGAAGAGTTTGCACCGATTGAGCAAGGGCACCGTACTTATGTACCTTCAACGGCATATGCTCTATTAAGGAAAGAGAAAAATTTGTTTTGTAAGTTTTTGGAAGAAATTAAAGTTCTAAAGGAGTATTCTTCAAATATAAGAACCTTGTATCAGTGAAAGAATTGAAACTAAAGAATCTTAAATCTCATGATTGTCATATGCTCATGTAGAATTTCATACCGGTTGATATACGGTCATTCTTACCCAAAAAAGTAAGGAATACCATCATTAAACTTTACATGTTCTTCAAGTTGATTTGTAATAAAGTGGTTGATTCAACAAAGTTGTAAGATTTACAAAGGCTGATTGTTTGTACTTTGTGTGAACTTGAAATGTATTTTCCACCTTCATTTTTTGACATTATGGTCCATCTAACCTTACATTTAGAGAAAGAGATTCAATTGTGTGGTCCAGTGTACTTGATATGGATATACCTGAATGAGCGATTTATGAAAATCTTAAAAGGGTATGTGAAAAATAGATATCGACCAAAGAGTTGTACAGCTGAGCGGTACATGGTTGAAGAAATAAGTGACTTATGTGCTGATTTTCTATCAAATGTTGACCCTGTAAGGATCTCGAAGTCTTGTCATAATGGGCGAAGATCAGGGAAAGGAACAAATGGGAAGGATGTAATAAGGATATCAATCATTGAATGGGAGCAAGCTCACTTTTATGTTCTACATAACACTAATGAGGTTGAATTGTTTGTTGAAGAACACAAGTATGCTTTTCGATTGGGACATGGTAATAAGAATGAAAATTTGATAACAAAAGAACACATCCGATATTTTTCAAGTTGGTTAAAAAGGAGCATTAATGATGAGGTGGAGAGGAATCATGATTCAGTTTCTGAAAATTTGAGATGACTATCGAGTGGACAAAGTTTAAATGTATTATCTTACAATAGTTATGCAATCAATGGTTATACATTCTATACACAAGAACATGATATAAAGAGCACGATGCACAATAGTGGGGTAACACTTGTTGCTGATTCTTGACATAGATCCAATGCTAAAGACATACACCCTATCTACACACTAATGTCATACTTTGGTGTCATTGAATGAATATAGGAGTTAGATTACGCTATGTTGAGGGTCTCTATCTTCAGATATAAGTGGGTTAACAACAACAACAACGGATTGCGGATAAATGAGTTAGAGTTTGTTCAAGTGGACCTTTCTAAAGTTTGGTATAAAGATGATCCTTTTATTTTAGCATCACAAGCAAAACAAGTGTTTTTCATTCCTGATCCTGCTAAGAAGAATTGGTCCATTTTACTTTCACCAAACAAGAATCATCAAGAACAAGTTGATGCTAAAAGTAATGAATATTTGAATCTTCCTGGGGATGATCTTTCCTTTGAGATATTGTGGTCAAAAGATATTGATATAGATGAAGACGAAGATGAACCCTTATATATGAGACATGACCAAGAAGAGGGGACTTGGTTTTGAAATCAAACAAGAAAGAAGAAAAGATGATAATGAGTGCCTTGATTTTTTACCTTATATGTTTTATTACATTTATTCATATATTTCAACTTAATTTACTTTCATTGTCATGATTGTCACTGTGTGCTGATGTTTTGTTTGATTTATTTAACTTGTAGGAAAATATATCCCCACAACGGAGATGAAGTTGTTCCTGTTGGAAATAATGGTTAGGCAGTATTTGAGGCCAATGTAGCCTAAGGTAAGACTGTAATGTCTAGACTGATCAAACTAAGGAGTAAGGGCATTAGGTTAGAGCTTTAATGGAATGAAAAGGGAAATCCAATCAGATCGAATGCTAGCTCTTTCAATAATTACATTGGGACTACTGTCAGAGAAAGAGTCCCCATTACAGTTTCAAATTGGGTTTAGTTAAGGTAAACATTATTTACTTTATTATTCTGGTTATTTTGTTTCATGAATTACAATCTAATAAATTATGTGTGGTTTTTCTTACAGTCTTGTTTCATCATTGACGAAGATAAAGAGAAATTTGTGCTGCGAGAATGCTACAAACTTTTAAGAAATTTTTGTTATGATCTTGTCAAATTCTACTTGCGGGACAACAATGACAATATCATTCCTACACCGCCGGAGTTGTACGATGGAATAATAACTCAAGAGCAGTGGGATGGGTTTGTGAGCTCACATACTATTGCAGAATTTTTGGTAATATAATATTAGCCTTTATGGACTACTTGTAATGTATTTGTAACTAATATTTACTGATATAAATCATTTGGATTTAAACAAGAACAAAGTGAGCAAAATCATTAAAACACGAGCAACATGCCATACCGGTATTATATGCAAAGTTGGAGCAATAATTAATAAGAACTAATTACTCTTTCATATGAATACAATTTCTATGACTAAGTTTTAACTACAACTAACTTTGATATGCAGATACAAGAATCATATTCTAACGTTACACATATATCATGGCATGATTTGTGGTTGGCCGGCTGCACAAACAAAAAGGTGAAATTCCCAGTGAACAAGCCAGAAAAGTTACAGAATATCGTGTAAGTAGTGGATTATACATAAAATAAAGATTTAGCTTTACTTAAATGATTCTATTTTATAATAACTAATATTGTTGTAATTCTTTTTGTGATAACGCACAATAATGTAGGAGTAGTCAGAGTTGGTGTATTATGTTGGTCACGACGATTTGCTCAGTAAAGCTCTTGGAGCTGCTGAGTATGATGGTCATATGCGGGGTATTAGTTTTGTAGTCACCCAATCATCGTACTTTGGACCCTAAAAGTGACCCAACAAAAATGACTTTGCGTAACTAAAGGAGGAGATTATTGGCTACAAGCAGCAAGTAGAATAATTTAATGATCATATGCGTTTGGTGCAAAAGCAAAATGCGTTATTGAATGCCAAAATTGGTTCCTTACTGTAGGCTAAGCCACACCAATTTCAATGTGTGACAATACAAGTGTGAGGGATAGTTGCCCCTCCACGCCTAAAGTCTCTATTCCTTTGGTAATTAATTTCTTCTCTAGTTAATTTTTTGTTATGTTATAAATTAGTGTACCTTAATATATTAACTCTATTTTTCATAGGCGGATCGACGTGCAAGTTGCATGTCAATGAATCTTTCAAGCACAAATTTGCTATGGGCGTGGCCTACAATACCGATAATGATATATTGCATAATTCACTATTGCCCGCAAACACACTCCCAGTAAGGGTTGATGTATGCACAAATAAATATGCATTTTTACCAATCCCTTCTCAGGATGAAGAAACAATGGTGAAAGATGTTGGTGGTGGTTTTGTTGCATGTCCAATAGGTTTGGTTGAGCCATTTCAAAAGGTAGTTAATTTACAATTTCTTCTACTTTTTCTATGCACTTCCATCTAAAGCTGTATGATTTAATTTCATGATTTTTGTAGGTTGCTACTCATCCTAAAGGAAAGTGAATTGAAGGTCATGGGAAGAACTTAAAGTGTTCGACAACCCAACTGAAGTCTCAACCCTCAACCAGCAACCAAAGTAATAGACAAATTGGCTCATATCGCCAATAATTGGCATCGATAACACCATATTTGATTCGTCAAGGAGGTCAGGAAATACCTTTCTATATCAAAATTTATAATATAGATGTATCTGCTCATGTCGATGGTAGTATGCTGAACGAAGTGCTTAGTCATGGATGGCTTAGTGCTACAACTATCAACATATGTATTAGGTACTTTATCATCATCGTCTATCGTTGTTATTATTATTCATCATCATTCAATTTTTTGGTCTTAATGACATTGTTTGTTTTCTATAAAGGCACTTGTGCCACAATGCGTTAATAGGCAGCACGGATATGGTGCATAAATTCGTCTTTGTCAGCCTACACCTCCTTAGGCAGCATAGGGGGAGATTCGATTTGGAAGCACAATCTAACGATCTTAGAGACTGCTTCATATGGAAAGCAACCCTTAATAAGTTGTTTATTGTGCCATACAATCTGGGGTAAGTAATTGCGACAATATTTTAATGATTTTTTTTTATTCTTTTAGTTTTACCTTAAAATGATTGTCGAAGTAAAATGTTCAAAATATTTTAGGGCCCATTGGATATTAATTGTTATCCATCCAGTGGCATCAGAAGGCCCTTGCGTTTACTATATGGATCCTTTAGCAGCTAGTTATCTAGAGAACTGCCCTGATACGCTGATTATCTTCAATAAGTAAGTGTACGGGTGTATGTGTAAATATTTACGTGTGTGATTATTAAATAACCAAAATTAATCAGTCATTACTTGTTTTGTTAGTGTATTGACTGCCTATAGAAGCCAAGTTGGATTGAGCTATTCTAAACGTAATGACCCAGTCAATAGCTATGTCTAGAGGAAGATTATGGTACTTATACATGAATTTACTCAATTTTTGTTAGTTAAAAATTGGCTTAACTATTTCATTGTATTATTGCAGTGCCCATTCCAACCAAACAATAATGATTGTGGTTATTACATTATAAAATTTATGAAAGATGTAGTTACTCATTATCAAAATTTTGTTCCTATAAAAGTAAGTTCATTTACTTGCAATGCATGTTGTGTTTTAAATTTAATTGACAAGTGTCTAAGCTAACTGTTTTTTAGTGATTTTACTTCTTTGTATGCATGATTATTTATATAGTATTATGAAAATCAACGCTTTGCTGAGTTGACTGACCATCAAGTGGATAAAATAATTGAAGAATGGTGTGAATATATGGTCAGACAATTAGCTAATATTTAGGTACTATTCTTGTTTTGTTTATTCATTACTTAAAATTTGTTGCACATTAATAAGTAAAATATTTGCATATTTATTTTTCCTTATATGATGATTTTGTGGATGATATTTTGAGCTAAATGTAATGAATTTAGGTGTAATTGATAAATAAATAATGATTTTCTTTTGACAGTCCCGTACAGCACTATATTAAGAAAATATTGAAAAGGCATTTGAAGGGATGTACTGTAGCAAAATACGGGAAGACTATAGAAATACACTGTAGTGGATTCACTGTATCGGTACTGTAGCTGTCAGGGGGTGCAGAAGTGCGTCGATGCAGGAGTTTTTTTTCACTGTTCCAATGCGTTTTCACTGTAGCAGTATTGTAGCAGACGACGTTTGTACTGTAGCTGACGGTTTTCACTGTAGCACTTGAAAATTCAAGCCTATAAATAGAAGTTTTAGGCAACCTAAAATGGGGAGGAGGGAAGAGAGAGAGAGAGAGAGAGAGAGATTTTATTTTAGAATTTATTTCTTACATTTTATTACTTTTTGCATACCTCCTACATGGATGGTTTTACCTCCTATATGGAATGCCTAGGTAGTCCTCTTTTATGGATGATATATGTTACCACCTACATGGAAGGTTTTACCTCCTATATAGAAGGCTAGATTTGTCATTTTCATGCATCTTGTAGTTGTATTTTTATGTTTTTGTAATTAACTTTTATGCAATATTTATGATGTTTGTAATTTATTTTGGTTTTGTTTTTAATTTTATCATGAGCTAAATTTTCTTTTTCCTAGGGTGATGACGTAGCTTACTAATGATGGATTGAATATTAAATTATTAAATATATTTTTAATTTTTTCTTCATGATTGAGTTTTAATTATTGTTCTTACTGCTTTCAATTGATTGGCCACCTTTTGGATGATTTTAATATGCATGTTGAGACCGGAAGGAGATGCATGTGTGTGGATTCTATAATTAAAACCATAATTTGCATATGAAATATGAATATATTCATATGGGTTGTGTAGTCTTAATGAGTTCCATAAATCTTAATGCATGATTAATTGCTTAAATTCATATAGGAATATAATGGATTAGCAATTAATCATAGAATTGCTTGACCTTGGAAGATGCTAGTAATTAAATTAGGGGAATTCGACTATCAATTATGTGGAATAAATTGGACTAGAATAGATAAGTGATTCAATCCGAAATTTGTTAAGTGAAATATAATCCCTAGGGCCTTTTTCTCATATTTGTTTTCACATCAATCGCATTCACATTTAATCATTTTTATTTTGTATTCTCAACCACCAACTAATTGATCGACTAAATAGAATTAAAATTACTAATTTTGGTACTTAATGATCAATCCTCGTGGGAACGATACTCTACCTACTTTTATATTACTAGTTTGTTTACGACAGTGTACACTTGCACTTTCTAACTAGATCATCCTACACTCATAACATACATTACAATTGTTGTAATTAAATACATTTTATAGTGATTCTATGAATTAGTTATTTGTTTTGAGTTATTTCATTTTGTTGTGGGTTGTGATGTAAATTGGTATGGATTTAGACTATAAATACATATGGTTTCATTAAGAAAAAGAAATAATTACAAAAAAATATTTTAAAAAAAAAGACCTCCTATAGCACTTTTAAGAGAAGCGTCATAGGAGGTGACAACCTTCCTATGGCCCTTCCCTTGGAAGCGCCATATGAAGCTATTTAATTTTAAAATACACAAAAAAACAAGTTATGACGTTTCCATAAATTCAAAAAACGTCATAGCTATTCTCAATGGGGTTGGTCAACCACCATAGGATTCTTTAAAATAAATATCGTATATTGTGTTTTTTTGTAGTAGTGTATATGTGGTCACTTAAAAATGAACATTGGTAATGCATCATTAATACCACTCAACCATCCATGTGGCTCCTTCAAAAAGCTTATGCAACAGCAGCCAATAAGATCTTTGTGTGTTCCACATGTCGCCCTATATCCATACTCAGCACAACTATCTTCTTTATTAACATTGATGATCATTCGGCAAATGTGGTTGGGTACATGTACAGATAATAAAGATGGCTTCTCCATTTGCGTGAGGCAAGTTAACACTGGTAGTAAAGACGCCTTTTAGAGATTCTTATGGTCTATATTGTTGGATTTTGGCTCCCTTCCTATGTGGAGAAATATCTAAATTATATATATTTTTTATTTTATGTATGTCCTATTTTATGAAAAGAAAAAGAAGGAAAGAAAAGAAAAAAAAAGGAAAGAAGGAAAAAGTGAGATAATGAAAAAGGAAAAGTTTCCTGATTGTTTTTTATTAGAAAAAAAATATGCTTTCAGCCTCAGGGTTGCCAAATTTAAGATCCATTGTGTCTCACTTATTTAAGTGGAGATGGGGCTTATTATGTTTTTATCTAAGGCCAGGGAGGCCAAAAACCAGAGGAGTCGGAGAGGCCCATTAGAGATGCCAGTGAGGCCGACGAGGTGAGAGAGGTTGGATTATATAGCCATATGAGAGAAAAGAAAAGAGAAAGCGAAAAACATAGCTTTACAAGACGGTCTCAATAAATCAACGTTTGTGCACTCATTAACCGTTGGATCGGACTGAAATTTAGTCAGTAGGTTTGGCCCATGTTGCAATGATGGGATCGTCATTTGAAAGCTTAGTGTGAGAGAAATCGTGTTCGTGCTTTTCTTTGCTCTATTGTAAGCTTGTAGATTTGATTGTTTGGTTGGGTGATTGCACATGTTTGTGCATATGGTTGAGACTCTTTTATACCTTGTATAGATCATAGTGGACTTGATCTTCTTTGGTTGGAACGACCTGTAGTTTTTACCCTTGAATTGATGGGTTTTCTATCTTAATAATTCTAGTGTCTCTTGTGCCGTTTGATTTCTGCCGTGTATTTATTTATTTATTTTCTCATAGACTCTTTACAAATTATAGGAAGGCTTAATATCCACTACGCCCTTTCTAACATATATATCTTGCGAGTTACAAGTTAAATTTCTTCTCTTAATCTGAAAATTATTACATAATGCCCTACCACCATATGATATTCTTCAACGACGCCATTTAAATGTCACCAGCGGCACTATATATTGGTTGTTAAGTTGAAAGTCTTCTTCGTTTGTTCTGTACATACCCATTCTCTTGTGCTGTCTGGTTTGAATGCTCGTTAATAAAAACTGATGCTCTAGTTTTCACTGCTTTCCTACTATGGTTGGAAGAAACTTTACTCGATGGTCCAAAAAAAAAAGGAAGAAACTTTACTCCAACTGCATGTTATATATATAATAGAATTTCTTGTCACCATGCACACGTAATAAGCAAGAGATGGAGGAGAATGTGTCTATTTGGAAAATACCACAATCAATAATTAAAAGAAAAATTATGCTGTAAAAGACGTAACTATGTTCACGTATTTATCTTGTATAGTACAATAAAGCTTTAATGAAATAAAGGGAATCAGCAAATAAAGCAACATACAACTAACAAAGTGAATATAAAATTAAAGAGATGTTTTGTAGAATCGCAAAGATGATACATGATGAGAGAAATTAATAAAAAATTAATAGACTCATAATTCTCGTATCCCTTTCTCTCATAAACTAAATTTGAAGTTAACTCATAATAAGTAGGTCGACGAGGTGACATACATAGGAAAAGTGCTAAAGAGGGAGGTGGTGGTGGAAGGGAGAAGCGTAAGGAGAATAGGAGGATGAGGCCACGAAGGAAGGTTGGTCAACATGGCGGGCCCTTGGGCTCACTGGGCTTTTCGATATAGAAGAGGCCAAGCCACTGTAATGACTTTTATACCCTCGGTCTCCTGTTCTTCTTGGGCCTTTCTCGGCCCACTTTATCCCCACCTGCTTCACTGTGTTCGGGTACCTCCATTGCCAGCACCATACATTCCCTGCCTTCTCTATGTACCTTCACTCCCAAACCCAACATATCTTAATTAATAATATAACTTCTGTGGATGACATAATAAATTGCTGAGATACAAAAAAATATTTTTAATGTCATATATCTAACTTGGAAGTGGGAAAAGAACAAGAGAAAACAGACAAAATTTTGTGCTAAAGCAAGATTCCAAATGCCGCCTCAACATTCAGTTAATTAATATCCATTTAGTTTAGGCTAAATATTTTAACATGCTAAATCTTTTATGGATTTGGGAGGAAGTATTCGACCAATGTTACGAGTATTGATCGATCTCTTTTCGATAAGAAAAGGTTGAAATAATTAAACATTTTATGTCAATCTCAATTTAAACTATGAACAAAAAATTAGATTGGACCGGTCAGTTGAACCGGTGATCGGTCTGATTTATGTATGAGACCGGTTCAAATTGATTTGAACCGGTGGTTTAACTGGTTTACTTTTTTTTTTATATAAAATATTTTTTTTATTCCTCTAACTACTATTTTATGTTATTTTTTAGGAAAAAATGAAAGTTTGATGACTAAAATGAAGAGAAAAATAGATAAAAAAGAATTTTTTTTAAAGAAGATTTTGTGGGATATAATAATTAATTAATTATAGGAAATGAGATATCATTGTATAAGGATAGACACCATAGCTAATACTAATAGATTTTATGCATTTTTTTTCTAAAGATTTTTATTTTTATTTATAGAAATTTAAAAATATATTAATATATATATTACTACTAATAAATTATAATATTTTAATATGAGTGGTCTGACCACCAGTGAGATCCCGATTGACCTATTAATCCTTAAATCTATATCGTGACAAGATTATTTTTTATTCCTTATTTTAACCTGTTTCAATGATATCTATTAACAGTGCCCGTGTCTATTACGCAGCACATCGTTCTGTTTTGGTGTTCGGTCTTTCCAAGGCAAATCTTGTTAAATTCATGAGAATGAAACAGCTATAAATTAGTTGACCAAAAAAAAAAACAGAGAGAGAAAAGAAAAGAAACAGCTATAACTTCCTGTCAACTCCCCTTAACCCTTAATGACGGACTGGGTATCTATGGGTAATGTAATCTAATATTTATCCGGTGGTAAATACAAGAGACAGACAAGATCAAGTTCATTCATTTTATTTGGTCATAGATATAAAACATCACTGTTTGCCTCCCAAATTTAGTGTATCTCTTATCCTCAATATAATATCTAGTTAACTAATTTAGAGAGATTAAAAAAATTTAAATAAATTACTTAATTATAACATATGTTACTTAATCTTTCTGAAATACTAATGTGTATAATAGATTGTGTATTAATTGATAAGTGTATATCAATTGATAAGTCTGATAAATTAGTTTTAAAAAAATAAATATAAATATTTTAAGGGTTAAGATGTAAATTTAACAATCAATTTTTTCCAAAGGGCGTCTGGCACAAATAAATTTTGAAAGGGCCATAAATAATAATGAATAATTAGAAATGGTGCAAATTTAACAAAACCGTTAAATTTGACCTAATGACGTTAAATTATAAGAGAAGAAAACCTCTAACGATGTTAGATCAAATTTAACGGTTTTGTTAAATTTGCACCATTTCTTATTGTTCATTATTATTTTTTCCCCTTCCAAAATTTATTTGTGTCAGACGCCCCTTAGACAAAACTCCGTTGCTAAAATTACACCTTAGCCCATACTTTAAAAAAAATTTACATAATTTCCTTAATCTCCTAAATTAAGTCTTATATTAAGGGCTAAATGTAATATTTTTTTCCCTTAAATTATCCTGATTGATAGCAACTATAAGGGGGATTTTCATAAAGAGGTGGTTATAATGATTAAATTATCCTAATGAGGGAACTTAATTATTAGGAAGTTTCAATAACAAGTAAGGAGTATAAATCTATTGTTATATCTTTCCCTGGCACTTATTATTGCTTAACAATTTTATCTAGCTCTTATATTAAGTACTACTAATTATATTATACTACTTTATATGTATTCGTTTTAATTTCTATTAACATGATATTACAAATCTAGCTAAAAATTTGCTGAGTACCTAGAGAGTAGAGAGAATACATGTACAGTAAAATATAGGGTTAACAATAAACTATTTTTCTATAGGCTCTCAACAGAATTAATTATTTTTTGGTGTAAAAGTAGATATAATCAATTTTTTTAGTAGCATATATAGTAACGCCATTAACTTCAGGTTAACTTTTGTTACTTTTTACACTGTGGGTCCCATTAGTCTTTTTACTCTGTATTATTTTAATATATTTCTAGAAATATGTGTTTTTTAGTAGGAAAATATCATTTAGATCCCATAAAAAATAATTTTATTTCAGTTAACCCCCAAAATATTCTGAAATTTCATTGCACTCCTTTGGCTCATCAAAATAAAATTAAGTTTTGTCATTGAAATGTCAATAATTTCCTTACTTTATTTTTTTCATAAGAGCATTTACAAGAAAAATAAGGGTATTCACACAAAAAATAAATGGATTTAAAAGAATCCAAGGAGTTAAGGAAATTTTTTACAAGCCAAATATATATATGACCAAAATTTTTTAACTCTATGGATTTTTTAAATCTCTTTACAAGACAAATATGGTCATTCACATGAAAAATAATGGGGATTTATAAGACAAATATGAGTATTTATAAGATAAAAAATGTTTATGTTTACTCTTGGACCCACTAAAAGATAATTATGTTAGGTACTCATAGCAAAATAATTTATTACTAAATTTGCATCTTTGCTCTTCCAAAAATATATTAAAATAATAAAGAGTGAGAAAACTAACAAGACCCACAAAATAAAAAGTAACGGAACTTAACTAGGGTTAACAACGTTGCTATATATGCTACTAAAAAAATTGATTTTGTTTACTTTTATACCTAAAATATATTAATTATGTTTGGTACTGATAAGAACATGGTTGGTTGCAAATTAACCTAAAATATAATTTGTTTAAACAAGGAAGTTGGGTCACTTACCTTTGGCTGAATCTCAAGCCAAGACACTCAATACACTTTCTTCCTTCTATCATATCCCCCATGCCCATCTCCAAACACTGCCTGCAATAAACCCTTCCACAAACCTGCACACGTTCCCCGCACATCACTCTCTCTATATATACATATACATATAAGCCTATAATATATATATATATAATTGCCAATATATGTTAGTATAATTAATCAACAATATATCTTGCATTCTACTATCTGCCATAGAACGTACCAGGCATCTGGTTCGAAAGACATAGACATAGGTACTGCAAATGGTGCAAGTCTCTATACACATATAAATAAGGACTGCTGGATATAATAAAATTTTTAAAGAATAATTTTATCTTAGAAGTAACCGAAGTATGGTAAGTTTTCCTATTACCTTGAAAAATATTAACCGTCAACACAAACTTTTTAATAGTCATTAGTTTTTTAATTGATAAGGTGAATTTTCTCCTTTTTCAATATTTCTGTGGTAAAAATTACTCTTAAAAAATATATATATTTTACACCCTTGAGTGATTACTTTAAAAATTGCATCTTAACCATGTGTGTGTGTATAATGTATGAATCAAATTAAGAAAAAGGCTGAATTGGGCTTTTACTTTTGATCAGGATATATAGCACGGGAACATTATATTGTACGTACGATTCACCAAAAGAGAGGTCTACACGTAACTTTATAGTACAACATTACTTGAGTACTTCCCCCCCCCCCTATGTTGTAATTCTCATGAAAAAACACAACGTGTCCTGATGAATTCACGATGATAATTGAAGAATCTAAGGCCAAGATTTGGCAAATAACAAAAATACAAACTTGTCACCTTTGGATTTGAACTTTGAGCGTTCCAGAATCCTTCGAGAATTCGAAGTTTGAAAAAATTGAATCGAATATTCTTGTTTTCCACCTTATCTTCATTATGTGAAATTCTCGTATCCTAAATGATATCAGCCACATATAGGTGTAGACAGGTATGAACGCGGGACACAAATTATTCGAGCTGTCAGATAATTGTAGACAGGTATGAACGCGGGACACAAATTATTCGAGCTTAAAGTTTAGTCTAATCGTTAAGGGCACCAACTTGTCTGGTAAGTGATACTCTTCAAATCAGTTTTCACATGAATTTATATATGTCAAGAGCTTTGATAGACTGCTTGCAATTATTCTATTTACATTATTTCATATTACGATTATATTCAATTTTTCTTTTTAAAAAAATAGGAGTGGGCCTGTGATTCCTCACCCCACCCGCCTGATGCATTGTCGAGAATAAAGTCATTGGAAATTTTATCACAAAAATCATAATATCCCAAGACTATGTGCGAAATACACACACACTTGTCTGAACAGTGAAGACACTTATCACCAAGGTTATGGTTGGAGGGAGAGAAATGAAAGAAAGATAAGGGGAAGAAATACTATATGAAGGAAAATTTCTAATAATAGTTAAAAAAATATTATTTTTTAGAGTTTTCCCTTCTATTATTCTTTTCTTCCTAATTTTTTTCTCCATCTTAACATAAGGTTAGGTAGCCAGTCATCAACAGGTGGATGCATGAGTACTTTATATATGTTAAGTAGTAGAGAGAGAATAAAACTTAATAGAGATTAAATAATTAAACATGAAAAATTAATTTGAACAAATGGAATAATTAGCTAGTTCTTATGGTTTAAGTTATTTTCCTATCCTTTAATTTGTGTTTATTTTGCATTATTCTTCCAAACATATGTGTATGAATTCTACATATAGAGTGATGGTATATAAATAAATTTATCATCAATCTCCTTTATTCAGTGAATATTATTCTATGCATGGGAGCCGCCTCGATCAATTGTGATTGCATGCCTCGGCCCCACATATATCTGAAAGGAACCAAGCCATTATAAATAGCGGCCGAAGGGAGACCAAACCATATCAACCCAACCATTAACTACCAAGTCTTGCAAGTGTTTAATTTTCAAGTCACATGGAGTCATCAAGAGCTTTCTACTCCTTCATTTCACCTCTCTGGTCATATTTTATTATCTTCCTAATTGCTCTCTTCAGACTCATCAAAACCCTAAAATACCCTCACTCTTCCCCCACACTATTTCACAAACACACACTTCCTCCAGGTCCCAAGCCATGGCCTATTATTGGTAACTTACCTGAAATGCTTTCAAGCAAGTCTGCGCCCAAATGGATTCACCAGCTTATGAAGAACATGAACACTGAAATTGCATGTATCAAGCTGGGAAATGTTCTTGTGATTCCGGTGATTAACCCTACTTTAGCCTGCGAGTTCTTGAAGAAACAAGATGATATTTTTGCATCAAGGCCTGAAAGCATGTCGTCGTCTGGTCTAGTCTCACGTGGCTATAAAACAACAACCCTCTCACCTTATGGAGAGCAGTGGAAGAAGATGAAGAAGATGTTGATCAAGGACTTGCTTTCTCCGGCGAAGCACCGGTGGCTTCATGACAAAAGAATGGAGGAAGCCGACAACCTCGTGCGCTACGTGTATATGAGTCAGAAAAACAATGAAAGAGGTCTTGTGAATGTCAGAATTGCTGCTCAGCATTACAGCGGGAATGTGATAAGGAAAATTATCTTCAATAAAAGGTAATACCCAATAGTCATAAAGCCATATCTGTTACTCTTTTATACTTTAATATAAGATATATTTATAAAATTTAATTAGATTAAAGAAGTTAGTTAAATTAATTAATATGACATGTATGTTCTAAAACACTCTACTTGTCTTTCTTAATTATCTCATTTTCACTCCTCCTTGATTATTGTTAAAGAGTATTGACAGAGATAAATTAGGAAATATTAATAAATATAAAAATTATAATATATTTTATATTAAAGATAGTATACACATCATAAAGTCTCACATTGTAAAAAGTAAATATTTCCTTAAGATAGCTACATACTTTATTTGCGTTTTAACCCATCTTTAAAATGACATTCACGTTATGTTGCGCAACTATTTTAATTTTTACTTATAAAATTATGCGGATACTATTTACTATGCTTGTTGATAACTCCCATAAGCACCTTGAATATCACTAAATATAGGATGCAATCATCCAAAAGCCTATCCAAATAACTTTTCTTTTTAATTCTTGGAAATAAAATGATAGTATTGAAAAACAGGAATAAAACATGCCTTGATGCTTGATGTATATAATTTATGTCTTATATTTCTCAAACAGGTATTTCGGAGAGGGTAGAGAGGATGGAGCACCAGGCACTGAGGAAATAGAGCATGTGGGTGCAGTCTTCACAATTCTCAAACATGTATTTGCCTTCAGTGTTTCTGACTATATGCCATGCTTGAGAGCACTCGACGTGGATGGGCAAAAGAGAATGTTGAAGAATGCTACGAGTATAGTGAACAAGTATCATGATCCCATCATCGAACAAAGAATCAAACAATGGAATGAAGGCACTAAGGCTGAAACTGAGGACTTGCTTGATGTTATGGTTTCTCTCAAGGACGCTAATAACAAACCCCTATTGACCATGCAAGAAATCAAATCGCAAATTACAGTTAGTACTCTTGTCTACTTGAGATATCCATCAATTTTTTTAAACATTTTTGAAAATATCTATTATTTGATAAGACTGTCCAAAGAAATAACCAGAATTAAACCGAAATTGATCTATTTTGAAGGAACTTATGTTGGCAACAGTGGACAATCCGTCGAATGCCGCAGAATGGGCACTCGCAGAAATGATGAAGCATCCAGAAATTCTTGACAAAGCCACCGAAGAATTGGACAAAGTAGTAGGAAAGGACAGGCTAGTTGAAGAATCAGACATGCCAAAACTAAACTACATCAAAGCCTGCTTAAGAGAAGCCTTTCGCCTTCATCCCATTGCTCCATTCAACGTCCCCCACGTGGCAATGCGTGACACGGTGGTCTGCAACTACTTCATCCCAAAGGGCAGCCATGTGATACTGAGTAGGGAGGAGCTAGGGCGCAACCCTAAGGTTTGGGAGGAGCCTCTCAAGTTCAAACCAGAACGACACCTAATGGATGACGGCTCCGAAGTGTTCCTGACAGAAACAGATCTGAGGTTCATAACATTCACTGCGGGAAAGCGTGGGTGTCCAGGAGTGGTGCTTGGGACCACTCTCTCTGTAATGTTGCTTGCTAGGCTGATCCATGGGTTCACTTGGACTACTCCACCGCCCCAACCAGTTGAACTGGTTCAGTCTGAGACTAACCCCTTCATGTCTCACCCACTTGTGGTCGTTGCAAAACCAAGGTTGCCTAATGAGGTTTATGGCATCTTGGATTGATTAATATATATGAGCCAATATAATAATCAAGACACAATAATACACTTTTTAAGGGTACGTCTGTATAAGTGATGTTGAAAGTTTTGGATACACGTAACAGACGTTGAAAGTTATAATTTCAACGTCAGTTTCCAAAAATAGACACCGAAAAAGTTTCTTTCAATGTCTTTTTGTAGGCAAGCCGAAATTTTAAAAATGTTATTGCCTTTTTTTAACCTCTATTTTATAAAAATGAATGTTGATTGTGGATGTTAAAAGTTTTTTATGCAGCAGTGAGAATAAAATTTTAAGTGTTTTGTGTTGGAATAATTTAATAATAAAGATTCCAAATATATTGTATAAATACTATAGAAAAGAGCTGCAGATGAAACACTTCAAGTCATAGTAATTCTGCATATTATCTTACAACCTAACAATTGTAGAAAACAAGAATAAGTTAGAATTAGAATATAATATAATGAGTCAAAGCTTCTTCTAATGGGAATATGAGGTACAGTAATTGTCTGTAAATAGCATTCACCCGTCAGGAAACTCCTAAGGAGCAAGTAAATATTCGACGTACTGCTCTAAGACTCAGCCTAGGCTATTTATAGCCTTCCATCAAGATTTGTAACAGCTTTATCGGCGAGGCCAGTGACCATAAACCAAATATCTATCCAAATCATTTTGCGGGAAATAATCGGGAGATATTTTATCCAAATATATTAAACTAATAATATTTAAAGTAATCTACTAATATTCATAATAACTTCATAATATCTAGAATATTCATTTGATCAAAATAATTAACTAGTATATTATTTATATGATCAAATAATGAATATATACATAGATATAATTTGAATAAATAAAGAGGTAAAATATTATCTTTTTAATAAAATATCCAACATTCTCCCACTTAGCTCACAACCTAATGTCATTTGGTGAGTATGATTTATTTAAGCAATACTAAAGGAATTAAGGGTGTGTTTGGGTTCACGGTGCAGCACCCCAAACTCACGGTCAGAAGAAAAAGCACAGAAAAATGTCAAAATGAGTGTTTGGATTCACGATTTATCTCAATGCGTTTTTCAAATAAAAGCTGCTTCTAATAGAAGCTGGGAGATGCAGCTTTTTCCCCGCACGGTGAGGTCGGCTCGCGTCATGAAAGGAAAAAAGACTGTAAGAGAGAGAGAGACAAACAACGAATAAAATAAAAATTAGGAAAAGATGATTAAGAAAGGGAAGCATCAAGCCGTGGAGGGTAAGTCCAAACAAATGCTGTGCTAGTTGAGGTTTACAAAAATATATGCCCACATGTAATTTATATTGAGGGTGGTTTGTTAATTATATTATTTGGACTACGTACATGTATGATATTTTAATTAAAATATTTTTTTAATTAAGTATTTTAGTATTTTTTTTTCTTTTTCAATAATAATTGAAATTTTTTATTTTATAAAATTGTATTTACATTTTTTTTAAATTAATTATAACAATATATACAAACAATATATATATGTAGTATTTAATAAGGTTCATACCCTTTTTAGTCATTTTCTATCTTAACAGGCTTTTCAAACGCTAATTCAAACAGATTCAAGGTTTAAAAAAATTCACTTCTGCCACCACCAATCCAAATATAAATCACATTTACAATCTGACTTTTTTTCAATCTTACTTCTGCAAAAGTCATATTAGAAAAAAAGTTACTTCTCTACCGTAAATCCAAACAGGCACTAAGACGGTAAATCCTATTTGATTGAGTATTATCTTCCATGCATCACAAGTAGTACCTATACTTAATAAGTCAAAACTTCATGAATAAACCCAAAACGTTTATTCGGTTCTAATTTAAATATTTGTTAAAATCTCATAATTTATGTACCAATAATTAAGACAACAAACTATAACTTGAATTTCATCACTTAAATAATGTCTCATTTAGATCACTGAATGTAATCTTTCTCTGATATACATTTAATCTTTTGATTTCTTTAAAAAACATGCTCTTTATTAAATGATATATATCTTATGTGTTTATGACCCATTTAACTTTATGGTTATACAACACCCAAAAATCACAAACCCAAAATCTGAGCCCAACTGTGAATAGACTTGAATAAAGCCCAACAATGATTTTTGAAAACTATAAAACAAATATTTAGTCACAGAAAATATAGGCACAACGAATTTCAGATTTTTTTAAGCCCATATTCTGCAATTAAGAGTGAAGTCAGGCATTCAAAAACAAAAGGCCCATAAAAAAAATTCAGCCCATGCGTGTTTAAACATTCAAGGTAGAGGAATTAAAAAAAAATCGTGGCCCAAAACAAGATCTCGACCCAGGAAAAATTTCACAGGATTTTATTTAAAAAGAATATACGGCCCAAAGAAGAAGAATTGTAAACAGAGGCCCATAAGGTCACAACCCAATTTCGCATAAAACTATTTGTCCAAATTTATGTAGGAAGAGTAAAAGAGATAAAATATAGCTTTACATGCTGCTTGTTATACATGGTCAATTTTAGAAAAATATCTTATTTAGTCAACAGACAATTAGTTTTTCTTATTTCTATTTGCTCGAATAATTTTTATCACTAGGCATTCTTTTTTTTTCTCACCAAGCATTAATATTATGACGATAATCGATATATATGAATTTAGTATTGTAAATAAGCGTGAAATGTTATATATGAATTTGAAGACATATGCTTTAAATGCTATTTAAAGGTTTACATTTTAAGTAAGCCTTTAAATAGGTTTCAGGCCTTTTGATGGCCCATGCTCAGACTTAAAGAAAAGCTTATATACAAGCCTAGGTCCAGGCTCATACTTTGAACTTTTATTGCAAGCCAAGACCTATTTAGGTAAAACCTAGCTTGAGCCTAGCATATTTCCACACTGAAATAATAGCTAACCAAAGACAAAAGAAATGAGAGAAATATGAGTTTAAACAAAACTCAATGCCGAATTTTCATCAATGCTGTAGATCTTCTGTATCTCCAAACTTTAATATCTCTCCATCTAATTTATTAATTCTTGCATTGCCGTCACCAACCAAGTCTATCTAGCCAAAAAAAAAAAAGGCTGAACAAGTCTTAATCAAACTAAGTCGTAAGCCGTTTGATAGGGGTCAGACTCTGACCTATTCCACTCCAAGAGTGTATGAAAGGAATACTATAATAAATAAATTAGAAAGAGCTTTTATTATCTTATAAATATGATCGCATGTATATAATTCATAGGAGAAAAAAGATCATAAGTATGCTGACAAATTACTCTTAGGTTAAATTATACTTATAGTTTTTTAAGTTTATATTAGGTATACTTTTGGTCCTTTAATTTTATAAAGTATAATTTTGGTCCCTTAATCTTATAAAGTATACTTTTGGTTCTATAATTCTAACACCATTAATATTACTAATGGAAAATATTGATGCAATAAACTCAAGTGATGAATGTGTAATTAAATTCTATTAATCTTCAATTTAAAATATGTATAAATTGAAAACTATTTAAAAATATGATGAACCAGGAAATATCAAAACCTCGATTGTATTAAAAAAATTTAGTTTTATAATCTAAATATATTAGTTCAATAATTTAAATATCAAAATCTTGATTTTCTTTACAACATTTGTCATTTTATTTTAGTTAAATAATATAAATATATTATATTAAAAATTTAAATTTAAATATAATTTGTCAATTGTATAGTCATCACTTGAGTTTACTGCATCAACCTTTTCTATTAATAACATTAACGGTATTGGAATTATAAGATCAAAACTATGCTTTATAAAATTAAGGGACCAAAAGTATACTTTAACCTTATTCTTATAAAAAAGATTGGAGGGAGTATAATTCAAAATTAAAATAGGTTAACATTGTAATAAATGACGAACTAAGTTAATTATTGAATATATAAAAAAATTATACTTTCTCATAAATGTAAAATTCTCGAAATTATACATATGGCCAAATGACATTTTTATATGAATCCGACGTGTCTATATGAAAAAGGTGAAAAATAATATCAATTATTATCCCGCATCCTCCCAATAAATATGAAAAAACTCAAAAAGTGAAAAATAATATCAGTTATTATCTTTCAGCACATGTCTGGGGGACACGTTGATGATTGGTACGAGTCGACGACTATTAAAGAACATGGGAAAATTTTAAAAAAATATCATGAAAAATAGGAAAAGATAAATTAATTCTTCAAAATTGTAAAATCCCATATTAATTCGGTATCAGTACGGTTGAGGAATCAATGATTTTGAAATCTCGGCGAAAAGAAGCTTCAGCTCTTCAGCTCTCCATCTCTTTCAACTCGAAATAACAACACCGGATTCTTTATTAACAACACCGGGACTTTCTTTTTTCAAAAACCAAAAATTCATAAGTTTCATAGGCCAATAACAACACATGTCTGTATATTAACAACACCATATTTTACATTAACAACTTAACTTTCTTGTTTTAAAGGCCCATAACAACACCTCTCTTTATTAATAACACCATATTTTATATTAATAACTCGACTTTTTTGAGATACATATAAAGTTATGAAAGAAGAAAATGGAGTTGTCAATATAGAATACGATATTGTTAAAAAAGAGACATGTGTTATTATTTTAAACTAAGAGAGAGGGAGAGTCGAAGGGTAGGGGTTTCTTTTCATCGAGATTTCATAATCCTATATTCATCTACTGTACTGATATGAGATTTCGTAATTTTAGAGCACTAATTTATCATTTCTCATTTTTATAATATTTTTTAAAAATTTTCCCAAAGAATATTGCCATATTCCGGCAACCAAAAAAAATAATATTGTCAATCTCATTCAAATTTCTTATGTCTAGGAGGCTAGGAGTCCATTATTACATGTTAAAGGATATTTTTACTCCTTTAAATCTTATGAGTATATTTTTTGTCTTTTAATTTTATAAAAGTATATTTCTGTCATATATTTTTAATATTGATAATGTTGCTAATAGAAAATATTGATGTACTAAATTCAATTGATGACTGTACAACTAATAAAATATATTTAATTTTTAAATTTTTTAATATAATGTATTTAGATTATTAAAATAAAATAAATCAACAAATTGCTACAAATGAAATTAAGGTTTTTTCTATTTAGATTATAAAAATAATATATTTAAATTATTAAACTAAATTTTTTAATGCAATTGAGGATTTGATACTGACTGTTTATTAGGTTTTTAGATACTTTTCAATTTATACATATTTTAAATTTAAATTTAATAATATTTAATTACACCATCATCATTTGAGTTTGTTGCATGTTCAGCGCTTTCCATTAGCAACATTAACGGTGTTAGAATTGAACGACTGAAAGTATACTTTATAAAGTTAAAGGACTAGAAGTATATCTCATGTAAACTTAAAGAACTAAAAGTATATTTTAATCATTATTATATTATCTTATAATATATATTAGTCAGTCAATTTTTTAACATATGAATTTTGGAGAAATTCTTGTATAAACCTTGTTTGCCACGTCATTTGTGATCTAACAAATTAAAATACAATAACTCATGAGTTGATTTGACACCTTATAAATATTTGTTGACATATAAAAAAAATTAAAAGATTTTACAAGATTCATTTCATGACTTGTGAAATCTTAATTAATGAATTCATTTTTTAAGAAAAATAAAAATATAAAATACATAAACAGCTAACTAGGATTAATGTTAGTTGAGTTATTGTATTTTTAAGAGAAATGCTTACATACTTCAAGAGCGCCGCCTCATCTGTCCTATGACTAATAAAAATATAACAACTCATCTTATATTAATCCTACATGATAGATAAGTCATCTAGAGAAATTCAAATTTTATGATTTTAACATAAAAATTTTTAATTTAGAAAAACAAAAATGAAATTCCCTTCTAAATTAAGAAGATTATCTTTTAAAAATCATAAAATTTGAATTTCTTCATATAACTCATATGCCATATAGGATTAAAATAAGATGAGTCATTATATTTTTATTAGTCAGAGTAAAGATGAGGTGACGCTCTCAAAATATATAAGTATTTCTCTATTTTTAACTAGTTAGACCATAAATGACATGACAAATTAGACTAACACAAAAATTTCTCATGGATCCTTCATGTCTCTATGTATTAATCATATTCTCCCAGTAAATATGCAAAACGTGAAAAATATTAATTTAAAAAAAAATAACTATGTTCGGTTATTTTAAGAGAAAAAGATATAAAAATAATTTTGAAGCTGTAAAATTTCAAATCAGGTATTTTCTAAAAAATGAGTTATAAATTGCTTATTAAGTTTTATCATTGTCTTATCAATTTTGGTAACAAATCTGATTAGGGATTTTATAATTTTAAATTTCTTTTTTTGTCTTTTTCCCTTATTTTAACTTTTTTATATATATTCCTTTAAAGCTGAACCAAATTTATAGTTTGGCACAAGTTTAAAAGTGAATTGATAAGATTTTACTGGTTATAAATATAAAATCAGTAAACTCCGCAAGTTAGCAAGTTAACTTATGAATTTAACAACAATAGTTTAAAAGAGAGAGACATTGGCTTGTTTGATTTTGTCCTTAAAAGTAGTTTTTTTTATTTTTTAAACAAAAAAAATTGTTTGAAAAAATATTTTCAATGAGTTATTTTTAAAAACTAAAAAAAAACAGTTTTTAGTTTTTTTATATTTATATTTATATTTTTTAATGTTTTCATATATTTACTATGGATGTCACACTACATATGACAATGCTACCTTACTTTAAAAACATATTTTTTAAAATAATTATGTAAACACATTTTTTTATTTTTAAAACTTGTTTGAAAAACAATTTATAAAACTGTTTTGAAAAAAAAGAAAGGAAATAGAATAAAAAAAAGGCAACACGTCTTGCATGAAAAAGCTTGTTGGGCAACAAATCATTAACATTGCAACCAAATGATGTGTACTATAACAATTTATTGTGTAGCATTGTAGTGTCACGAGTTACTGTTAATCATTATAGCAGTTTTTTGTGTAGCACTATACCGTCATGGGTTTACTGTTTAGTATTGTAGCATATACGGAAGTTACTGTTCATATGGGTTTTTGTACCTATAAATATAGAGCTTGCGCTAAGTATTAATGATATATCAGTGAATAAAAATTTCTCTATATTTTTTCTCTTCTTTATCTCTTATTCTCTCTTATCATCAATATTTTTATAACACCAACCATGATACTTTCATTTTTTTTAATTTCTCATTATTTTTTATAAATCCCATCTTCACCCTTTGATCATAATATAGATGGTTTAAATTTAATATTTTATAAAATTATTATTATATTTTATAAATTGAAGTTTATAAGTTTTTTCTGAATTGCAATTATAAATTATATAGATTGGATTTTAAGAGTTTAAATTTATGCATTTATATTTATAGAATTAATTTTATAAAAGATTATATCTGAACTAATTTTTTTTAATTTAATAATAAATATGAGATTATCAAAAGAAAATGAGAAAGAGAAAAAAAGGGAAAATTCTAAAAAAATACATTTTAAACTTCAAAATCCCATTGACAAAGTCGTTAATAGGACTAACAAGAATAATAATATAATTAATAAATTATTTTATTATTAAATCACTTATTTAATATTTTAAAATTTAAATGGTATTTTTTTAGAATTTAAAAAAAGAGAGGGTAAACTCAACGTTCCAACCACAACTCAAATTCCGTATGGGGGATAAATTAGGGATCCGAATATTCGACGCTCTATGATTCCCTCGCCCTCCCTCATTTTCTATATAAATTCTTTTTCTTCCCCAACTTTTTATATCTAAATTTCATCTCAATCTTGTATAGAAAAAATAATAATCTTTGATTTAATATTTTATTAAACTATTATTATAATATTACATAAAAATAAATAAATTTAAATTTATAAAATTCGATAAATAAAGTTCAGAATGATATATATATTATTGTTAAAATATTTTATAGATTAAAATTTTCTATTTTTTTACACCGCAGTTGTTACAAATTAAATTTAGCTATTTAAATTTATTTATTTATTGTGTGATATTGTAATAATAATTTTATAAAATAATAAAATTTGAGTAATTCATTACCTTATCTAAAAGAAATCTTATATTCTTACACACTAAAACAAGAGTATTCCAGGAAATAAAAGAACTAGTCTCGAGCCTTAATAAATTCCCACGTGCTCTTGTTCTTGCCTAGCAAAGCAAAAAACGAGTAGGAGACTTCAGATTAATCTACATTCATCCCAAACTAACTTCTATAAATTGGAGTTGAGGTGAAAGTCATGATTTATCTTTATATATATATATATATAAGTCATTTTGATATTAACGTGTGGGCTCTCATGAATGTTTATTCACGTAAATCGAAATAAACTCATCTCATATGTTTACCTCGTATATCATAAATTACAATTGAAAAACTGATTTTTATGTTTGGAATAGCGATTGAAGTCTTTAAAAGTAGCTTTCAATTATGATTTACGGTATACGAGGTAAGTATGTATTGTCTCGACTTACATGTATAAATACTTTTGGAATCACTAATCGTGATCCTAAACATGCCCTAAGACTCCAATTATTATTCCAAATAAACACAATTATCTGATATGTATGTATGATGAACGTCAACATGGTATATATACAGATTTAAGGATAAAAATGAATGTCCCTGTGATTTTGGATTTAATTTCAATATTAAAAAAATTACAGATTTTAGATGGCAAAAAAAGTGATGCTTAGAACCAATACTCATTAAATTGTTTCCAAGAGCAAAATAATATTTTAATCCAGTGAAATAAAGAAAAGGAAACATTTTTTTTTCTGTTTGGGGGGAAAAAGGATAAAAGACAATTAGAGGAGGGGAAGGGGAAATAGGGAGCACCGGGGTGACAGAGAAATCTGAATGGACGATGGAGATTCAGTGTACTACTATGGTCTTGAATTAATTCAATGTGGGCCCATGACCCACGTATGAGAAATTAAAATTGATAACCACCATTGAACAAATACCATACTTTGATCCTGGCCTAAAAAAGGTCGAGAAACATATCAGTGTACAATGCGATGCTTTGAAACATCGTGGCTGGTTCATCCTTCATACTCAACCAATCCAATCCAATTAATGAAATAAAAAGTGTGCCAATCATTGATGCTTCTTTTACTCCGTATTTTTTTTTTCCATAGAATGTGTTTCGTTTTGCCTAATATGGATTAATCAGACCGATAAAACGGGATATGATACTAAACAGTTGTTTTTTTTTTTGGGGTAAAAACTGGGGCATGAGCTCATACTCATATCTTATTGCTCATCAAAACAGCAATGTGGAAGAGTTAGCAACCCTCACAGTGTTCCTGTACAGTAATTCCATTACTCCTTAAAGAGGAACATCAAACCTGAATAGTTGTATATTCATGCCATTCATCATGAAGCAACGTACAAGACTACAAGTTATGTGCCTCTTAGCACTGAGTGTAGAGTAAAGCCGCAAAGGTAGGATATGATGTGAGTATTTGAACTCCATTCATGGAGGTTCTCTGGCTTATTACAAACGAACCCATCAATGAATTCATAGCTTTACAAATTTAATTTAATTCTGGTACAATGAAAGTGCTTTCAAGAGAATATGATGAAGCAGAATCGGAATGGGAAAGAGAAAGAAAAATGAGTCTTTCATCTAACTAATATGCATATTTATGGCATGGATAAAAACTGTATCTCAACATAAAATTAGTTATTTAATCACATATGATCATATGTCTTATTTTTTTATATGAATTTATAGCTAAATTATTATAATTCAAAAATATGATACATGGATATATGTTATTAGAGTTGACGAAATGAATATAAATAACTTGATTTAAGTATTTTTTTTAAATTAGTTTAGATACCAAAATCTAAAGTTAGACTTACATTTTTAACAAATTTTCAATAAGACCAAGAGAAATAATTAAGAATTTCTGAAAATTGTTAAAACACCGGAATGTCACTTTATAATTAAAAAAGGAAAATTGAATGTATGTGTATGCCTGATTTCGGTTTAGATAAATATATTTATTTGTTATTCAAAAAACAAACAAATATCTGTCTATATATTTACATACTTGAATGTATGTGTATGAATGGACATTTAATTTGTATATACATGCGGGCTAATAACTAATTATCTTCATTAAAGTGCATCATGTGTGATTTGAAATTTCTCCCCGCTGGCTTTCATCGCGCCTCACTTTAATGTTGATCCACAAAAGATAACAATAGAAAGCAAATACACGTGTTTGTACATTTTTTTAATCAAAAAATGTACTGTTAGGACATCAAGCTCCGTTTTTATCCACGTGTTTGTATATTTAATATATATATCTAAAATTACTTTATATTATATGTTAAATATATTTATTGATATAAATATTTGTTTTTTTATTAAAAAAACGAAAACATAAAATACCATTAAGCTACTGTTTGAGGAAGGAAGTGTCCCTACCCTTATAACTTTACAAGGAGAAAAACACAAGTTAAGGATACTTATTTGAATATGGACAAAAAA